>OX336388.2:435578245-445578245 GCA_946902985.2 Meconema thalassinum
TTAATAAATAAATAAACACTTGAATAAATAAATAAATAAACACTTGAATAAATAAATAACCACTTGAATAAATGAATAAATAAGTAAACACTTGAATAAATCAATGCATAAATAAACACTTGAATAAATGAATAAATAAATAAATAAAGACTTGAATAATTAAATAAATAAACCCTTGAATAAATGAATAAATAAATGAACACTTGAATGAATAAATAAATAACACTTGAATAAATGAATAAATAAATGAACACTTGAATAAATAAATAAATAAACACTTGAATAAATGAATAAATAAATAAATGAATAAATAAACACTTGAATAAATAAATAAATAAATAAATAAATAAACACGTGAATAAATGAATAAATAAAAAAACACTTGAATAAAAAAATGAATAAATAAACACTTGAATAAATAAATAAATAAATAAATAAACACTTGAATAAATGAATAATTAAATAAACACTTGAATAAATAAATAAATAAATAAATAAATAAATAAACACTTGATTAAATAAATAAACACTTGAATAAATGAATAAATAAACACTTGAATAAATAAATAAACACTTGATTAAATAAATAAACACTTGAATAAATGAATAAACACCTGAATAAATGAATAATTAAATAAACACTTGAATAAATGAGTAAATAAATAAACACTTGAATAAATGAATAAATAAATAAACACTTGAACAAATGAATAAATAAATAAACACTTGAATAAATGAATACATAAATAAACACTTGAATGAATAAATAAATAAACGCTTGAATAAATGAATAAATAAAAAATAAACACTTGAATAAATAAACACTTGAATAAATAAATATATAAATAAATAAACTCTTGAATAAATGAATAATTAAATAAACACTTGAATAAATCAATAAATGAATAAACACTTGAATAAATGAATAAATAAATAAACACTTGAATAAATTAATAAATAAATAAACACTTGAATAAATGAATAAATAAATAAACACTTGAATAAATGAATAAAAAATAAAAACTTGAATAAATAAATAAACACTTGAATAAATGAATAAATAAATAAACGCTTGAATAAATAAATAAATAAACAACACTTGAATAACTATCTAAATAAATAAATAAATAAAGATTTGAATAAATGAATAAATAAATGAACATTTGAATAAATAAATAAACACTTGAATAAATGAATAAATAAACACTTGAATAAATAAATGAATAAATAAACACTTGAATAAATGAATAAATAAATAAACACTTGAATAAATAAATAAATAAATAAATAAATAAATAAATAAACACTTGAATTAATGAATAAATAAATAAACACTTGAATTAATGAATAAATAAATAAACACTTGAATAAATGAATAAATAAACACTTGAATAAATAAATAAACACTTGAATAAATGAAAAACCCTTGAATAAATGAATAAATAAATAAATGAATAAATAAACACTTGAATAAATAAATAAAAATAAATAAATACACACGACATTGCAATTCACCTCGAAAATCTCATCAAATGAACCCAATCTATAGTTTTAAAAAAAATTTCATAATTTTAAATCAAACATTTTTACCTTTTTTGTGGCTAACTAATGTAAATAAGGTTACCATTAGTGTTTTGATGTTCCCTACTAAATGCATTAGTTTACACTATTATACTGTACCAAGCTATGTAACATATTCTTTCGAAAGTTCTTTTTTTTTTTCTTTTCTTCATATTCAGGTTTTGAATGAGGACATATTATTCTCAGCTTTAGTACAGGTCATTCTTAATTTAATTATCTTCAATTTACGACCTGTTAGGTTTGAATTATAACTTATTATTCTTTGAACCAGATAAAACACATTTGTTAGTTATTGAGTAAATAATGTTTTACGTTTTGCATTATGATTAGACACGTGGGGAACTTGATGGCATAGTGGCTTAGCTGCTCGTCCTTCACCCGGACGGACAGGGTTCGAATCCCGGTGACAGCGGGATGGAATTTTCATCTGAAAAATCACGTGGCGTCAGGAAGGGCATCCGGCCTTAAATCCCTGGCAAAACCAAAATGAGCCTGGTTGGCTCCGGTGACCCCAATGAATTAGGAAAAGCCGAGGAAAGTTCAGTTCAATTATGATTAGACACGTGCACGCTGGTACATTGAAATAAAATCTCTGAGCGTATTTATACATGAAACTTGTAAAGTAGAAGAATTAGGATTTCTTCTGGAAACAAAAACCTTAATACCTTAAACATAAGAAAGTTCGACTTATTTCATAAAATAAATTTATAAAAATATTCAACCATGTAACACATCTTGTTATTTTCAGCACAAACAATACGTAGGCTATGTAGAAACTTCAGCAGTCTAAAGTTTATAAAGTCGTATTCTAAAGAAAACAAACAATGTATAATGTGTCTCTTTTGAAAAGTTGCAATTGTTGGTTTAATCGCTTTTTCCCAGTCCAACGGTTATATTATTGCACAGAAAGTTTACGACGAACGTCAAGGAAAATATCTGTATTTTAAAAGAATAATGTCAACTGACATAATATTTTCTACAAAGATATATTAACATGCTTTTTATTTAAAAAATGTTGCCTGACTTCAAGAATTACCCTGTTCGAGGGAGAAACATGTATGCGTGTGTCGCCCACCCACGCTGGGAGCAGGAGACAAAGGAAAAGAACAAACACAACAAGAGCAAACCGTCGAGTGACTGGAAGTGTTTTAATGGCAGGCAGGGTTACAGGTTGCTATAGCTTATAGCACATCAGTCCTCACGTCCCGGGACTGCCGAGACCTCAGATCATAGGGTTACAGCTTGGTATAGCACACTAGCCCGTAAGTAAGATCATACGGTTACAGCTTGGTATAGCACACCAGCCCGTAAGTCAGGTCATGGGGTTACAGCTTGGTATAACACACCAGCCCGCAAGTCAGATCATAGGGTTACAGCTTGGTATAACACACCAGCCCGTAAGTCAGATCATAGGTTTACAGCTTGGTATAACACACCAGTCCGTAAGTCATAGTATAGGGTTACAGCTTGGTATAACACACCAGTCCGAAAGTCAGAGTACAGGGTTACAGCTTGGTATAACACACCAGTCCGTAAGTCAGAGTATAGGGGTACAGCTTGGTATAACACACCAGCCCGTAAGTCAGACTATAGAGTTACAGCTTGGTATAACACACCAGCCCGTAAGTCAGACTATAGAGTTACAGCTTGGTATAACACACCAGCCCGCAAGTCAGATCATAGGGTTACAGCTTGGTATAACACACCAGTCCGGAAGTCAGATCATAGGTTTACAGCTTGGTATAACACACCAGCCCGCAAGTCAGATCATAGGGTTACAGCTTGGTATAACACACCAGTCCGGAAGTCAGATCATAGGGTTACAGCTTGGTATAACACACCAGCCCGTAAGTCAGAGCATAGGGTTACAGCTTTGTATAACACACCAGCCCGTAAGTCAGAGTATAGGGTTACAGCTTGGTATAACACACCAGCCCGCAAATCAGACTATAGGGTTACAGGTTGGTATAACACACCAGCCCGCAAGTCAGACTATAGGGTTACAGCTAGGTATAACACACCAGTCCGTAAGTCAGAGTATATGGTTACAGCTTGGTATAACACACCAGCCCGCAAGTCAGACTATAGGGTTACAGGTTGGTATAACACACCAGACCGCAAGTCAGACTTTAGGGTTACAGCTTGGTATAACACACCAGTCCGTATGTAAGATCATAGGGTTACAGCTTGCTATAACACACCAGCCCGTAAGTCAGAGTATAGGGTTACAGCTTGGTATAACACACTAGCCCGTAAGTCAGAGTATAGGGTTACAGCTTGGTATAGCACACCAGCCCGTAAGTCAGACTATAGGGTCACAGCTTGGTATAGCACACCAGCCGTAAGTCAGACTATAGGGTTACAGCTTGGTATAACACACCAGCCCGTAAGTCAGAGTATAGGGTTACAGCTTGGTATAGCACACCAGCCCGTAAGTCAGACTATAGGATTACAGCTTGGTATAGCACACCAGCCCGTAAGTCTGATCATAGGGTTACAGCTTGGTATAACACACCAGCCCGTATGTAAGATCATAGGGTTACAGCTTGGTATAACACACCAGCCCGTAAGTCAGACTATAGGGTAACAGCTTGGTATAACACACCAGCCCGTAAGTCAGACTATAGGGTTACAGCATGGTATAACACACCAGCCCGTAAGTCAGACTTTAGGGTTACAGCTTGGTATAACACACCAGTCCGTAAGTCAGACTATAGGGTTACAGCTTGGTATAACACACCAGCCCGTAAGTCAGACTATAGGGTTACAGCTTGGTATAACACACCAGCCCGTAAGTCAGACTATAGGGTTACAGCTTGGTATAACACACCAGTCCGTAAGTCAGACTATAGAGTTACAGCTTGGTATAACACACCAGTCCGTAAGTCAGACTTTAGGGTTACAGGTTGGTATAGCACACCAGCCCGTAAGTCAGATTATAGGGTTACAGCATGGTATAACACACCAGCCCGTAAGTCAGATCATAAGGTTACAGGTTGGTATAACACACCAGCCCGTAAGTCAGACTTTAGGGTTACCGCTTGGTATAACACACCAGCCCGTATGTAAGATCATAGGGTTACAGCTTGGTATAGCACACCAGTCCGTATGTAAGATCATAGGGTTACAGGTTGGTATAACACATCAGGCCATAAGTCAGACTTCAGGATTACAGCTTGGTATGGCACACCAGTCCGTATGTAATATCATAGGGTTACAGCTTAGTATAGCACACCAGTCCGTATGTAAGATCATAGGGTTACAGCTTGGTATAGCACACCAGTCCGTATGTAAGATCATAGGTTTACAGGTTGGTGTAACACACCAGCCCATAAGTCAGAGTATAGGGTTACAGCTTGGTATAGCACACCAGTCCGTATGTAAGATCATAGGGTTACAGGTAGGTATAACACACCTCCCCGTAAGTCAGACTTTAGGGTTACAGGTTGGCATAACACACCAGCCCGCAAGTCAGACCATAGGGTTACAGCTTGGTATAGCACACCTGTCCGTATGTAAGATCATAGGGTTACAGCTTGGTATAGCACACCAGGCCATGTGTAAGATCATAGGGTTACAGGTTGGTATAACACACCAGCCCGCATGTCAGACTATAGGGTTACAAGTTGGTATAACACACCAGCCCGCAAGTCCGACTATAGGGTTACAGCTTGGTATAACACACCAGCCCTTAAGTCAGAGTATAGGGTTACAGCTTGGTATACCACATCATCCCGTAAGCCAGATCATACGGTTACAGCTTGATATAGCACACCAGCCCGTAAGTCAGATCAAAGGGTTACAGCTTGGTATAACACACCAGCCCGTAAGTCAGATCATACTGTTACAGGTTGGTATAACACACCAGCCCGTAAGTCAGACAATAGGGTTACAGCTTGGTATAACACACCAGCCCGTAAGTCAGATCATACGGTTACAGCTTGGTATAGCACACCAGCCCGTAAGTCAGACTATAGGGTTACAGCTTGGTATAACACACCATCCCGTAATTCAGATCATACGGTTAGAGCTTGGTATAGCACACCAGCCCGTAAGTCAGATCAAAGGGTTACAGCTTGGTATAACACACCAGCCCGCAAGTCAGATCAAAGGGTTACAAATTAACTTTTATATAAGACACTATATATTTGTTGTTGTATGATTTTAGTAGTTTGGGGCATAGTGGTCAACAGACCAGTTTACTTGACCGTGCGTGTGATTTGTCTAGTAACCTGTGCATATATGGCAACTGTTGTAGCTAACTGTAATTGTTTGGGTCTTCTCTTTCCAGGCGTTGAAAATGAATCCTCCTCACCACTTGCAATTCTTTTGGCGCCTTGTATTATATTCCGCACCGACTTTTCCGACACACCTGTTGTTTCAGCCACTTTCTTTTGAAATGCGCATATGCTCCCAGCGAGATGTGTTTCGTTTTTCATGAATTTATATACATTATAAATAACTTCCCTGGTTTGACCTTGTAAAGTTTTGGCACTCCCTAATTTAGAGCGAAACGGTGGCATTGCTAAGTACATTGAATATTATACACATTTTTCAGGGCTCACGGTATACAACAAACGCACTTTCAGCTACGTAATATACATAAAATAGTAATAATTCACGCATACGTTTGATGCTTCCTGCACTCTACGCTTTTTTACAGCTGTAGGACAGTGATTGGATGGACGGTAACTGCCCAATCACAGTCGAAAGGACTGCGTCGTCATTGGCCACGGCTGATGATATTTTTGAAATGTTTTCCTGAGTACGTATCATAATTCCACAAACAGGTTCCATATTTTTACAAGTCTTAAATGGATCGCCGTCAGTAGGCATTGTAACGTGAAAGTAACATTACACACAAGAAAGTGATATATATACACTAGCGGGGAAAGAAATATCCCAACACCATGAAATAAGGAATGTAGAGTACGGAAATGTCGGCAATATATTTAGCAAGGTAACATATTTAATTGATTAAAGGTACAAGACAATAGGTTAATGTCCGCGCGAGAAAAGCTATCGGAAATGTGTCATCCTGGTCCATTAATAACCGGTATAATCGCCAGACTGTTGAATGCTGGCATGCATATGTGCTCGCATTGTGTCGTACAGGTGCCGGATGTCAGCTTGTGGGATGGAGTTCCATGACTGTTGCACTTGGTCGGTCAATACAGGGACGGTTAATGCCGGTTGTGGACGACGCCGGAGTTGTCGTGCAATGATGTCCCATACGTGCTCGATTGGGGACAGGTCGGGGGATCGAGCAGGCCAAGACAGCATGTCGACACACTGTAGAGCACGTTGGGCACGTTGGGCATGAGGGCCTGCGTTATCCTGTTGGAAAACACCCCCTGGGAATGCTGTTCATGAATTGCAGCTCAATCAGAGTGCGTGTAATAACCGCGGGAGTGCTCTTGCAGTTATAGGAAATTGCTCCCCAGACCAGAACGCTTGGTGGTCCACTGTGTCGACGCCGCAGACAGGTGGAATGCAGGCCCTCACCTGGCCTCCTTCTAAGCAACACACGGCCATCTCTGGCACCAAAGCAGAATAAGCTTTCATCGGAAAACACAACGGACTTCCACTCCATCCTCCAATGAGCTCTCGTTTGACACCACTGAAGTCGCAGACTGCGGTGGTTTGGGGTAAGTGGAATGCACACCACAGGGCGTCTGGCTCGGAGCTGTCCTTCAAGTAACCGATTTCGAACAGTTCGTTGGGTCACTGTGGTGCAAACTGCCACTCGAATTGCTGCTGAAGATGCCGTCTGATGTGCCGAAGCCATACGCCGAATACGGTGGCCCTCCCTCTCGGTGGTGCCAAGGGGACGTCCGGAGCCCGATCTTCTTGCGACCGTACCTTATCGTGACCACTGCTGCCAGCACGCATGCACAGTGGAGACATTCCTGCCAAGTCGTTCTACAATAGCGCGGAAGGAAATTCCAACCTTCAGGTAGCCTTATTACACGGCCTCGTTGAAGCGCATTGAGCTGTTGATGCTGGCCTCTTCGTCGTCGTAAAGGCATTCTTGACCCACACACAGTCAATCTCACAGGTAACTAACGCTCTCACACAGTACAGCCCGTATTTAAAGCAAACCAGATGTGCAACTTCATGGGGCCACTACTAACGCCACGCTAATGCGATTTGTTGGAAATTTTAATCAGCGTCATCTTTCAGATGTATAAATACGCCTACCAACGTTTTTTTAAATCTAGCACAACCCCTTCTTGGTGTTGTGATACTTTTTTCCGCCAGTGTATATTATAGTCTATAGATAAATAAATACATACATTATGTATAAACTTTTTACCTGGCGGTGGTTTTGGGGTCTGTGGGATGTGAAACGCGAAGATATATCGAAATTGCCCGGAAGTAGTAACATGGCACCCACTGCAATAGGTAGAAATCTACATAAAAGAAGTTTCCATCCCGGCATTTGCCTGGAGAGGGTGTGAAGGAAAACCGGGACAAAACCACGCTCTAAATGGCCGCTGTTAGTGCCTGGATTAGAATCGCCGATCTGTGGACTTGTGGCAGTTTCGTTATCGCGGTTGAGCGATTAAAAGCGCACGGCTACGTCACGGGGTGGTCTAACGTTTCAATTTCTCCACCTTCCATCTGTATTGCTTGTACTCTATGGATTTTAGTGCCGGGAGTGTCCGAGGACATGTTCGGCTCGCCAGAGTCTGTAGCTGCTACAAGCGAATACGCATAGCGTGAGCTACAAGTTCCGTACAATTTCAAGTAGTTCCAACTTTCGCCACCAGATGTCACTGATACCTCGTGGAGAGTGTTGGAACTTTGATGGAGCATTCCAACGAAATCTAACCTAGAAATTTGGCTTCACACAAGTTTCGTCTGTGGAAGGATCTTTTACATGCCATAAATCTATGACATGTGACCGCCGGCTTTACTTCCCCTCCTAAAGAAGGCAAACTGAAGGATTTTTAACGCTCTTAAAAATCCGACGACTTTGGCCGGGTTTAAATCCGCTATCTTGGGCACAGCAGTTCAGCATGCTATCAACTACGCCACCGAAGTCAGTTACGGCCTAATAGTTGTAAGCTTTCAATGACCAATTTTGGAGTGTAAAAAGTAAGTTATGTTTACTGACTGGCAGAATCTTCTTCGCTAAAAGCTGCATTTCCACGATACCAAGGCTGTGACGGAGTCAAAATAAGAGAATAAGAAGATAATAACAATAAGAAGTCTCGTACGAGGTACGTCACTGCAATCGCGGCAAAGGTCGCGGTTCTGCTGATAATATATCATCAAGTGAAGGCAGAAACAATGGGGTTCCGGAGCCGAAAGTCTCCTTGATGGCAGCAGAACCTTATCATTTGATAGTCTATTAAATCAGAAATAAGCCGTCTTCTGTAGTCTCGGAGATCATATTGGGACTCTGATCCAAAGGCTCGTGGAGAAAAGCTGAATCCCACTCTCACCTCAGCCATGTTAGAAGTGGTATCCTTAACTGCAAGCTAATGCTGGGATGGTTCATAACTGAATACCACGCACGGCCGTTTCCATCCAAATCTTAGCCTCAGTTACAAATACGTTTTCGTTTCATTTGAGGAGCTTGATCATCACGGGCGCCCGCAGGATTTTTTCCAGAGTTGGGGCCAAATTATAATTTTCATTTCATTACATCCCCTCCCAATTTTCGTTTCATTTCTTACTTGCTTCGTGAAATTCATTATTTGACTGCTCTCAATCCGTTGGCTACTTTATGGCAAGATTGGGAGGTATGTATTGTTTTTAGTTCGCAGTTTTTGTCCATGAAAGTTCGCGTTTCGTCTTTTGTGATTCATTGTCATAATGTTGAGGTCTTAAAAACAGGTACAAAATTAGTGGTATCGACAATAATATAAAAATCAAGCAGGTCATTAAAATGCTAATGTAAATCCAGTTCGCCTATTTTCTAAATAACTGGAGGACATCTTTCAGATATTTCCAAATTACCGACTTAAATTAAACTGTGGAAATATCCCTACATATGAATCTGTCTAATAATTCGAATAGCACAGTTTTCAAACATCTAGATTGTACTGGCTGTTATAGCGGATCCATCACGTTGCTCTTCTTCACAAGCTATCAGGAATACTTCGCATTGCTCTTCTTAGCATAATGAAATTTGTGGGAAATTATAAATTCGTATTGTACGTTACTCGTAATTGTGACGCCCATGTATTAAGTAAATTCTCGTTTTAGAAAGAAAATATTACATTTGATTATTGCGGACCGTTAAGTAAAATATATAAAACTCACTAAATCATCTACTTCTTACTTAGTTGCTTTGATAACGTCACAAACATCGCAGGTTAATTTAGCCTAACTGTTATACATTCGTACTAGAATGTCACATTAATGTTCCTTGAGTTAAGACATAAGAGCCTGCCAATGTCTGTTCTGTAATTTTCTTCTTTCAGAAGCACATCATTATCAATCCCCCCTTCAACTTTGGCTTTATCACCTAATTGAATTGTAACTTTCAGTCGGTCAATACGATTATGAGCCCAATTAAATTAGGCTTAAATTAGCTTCTCCGCTCATATAACTAGGCTACATATTGCGCATCGGAAATGTCCTTGTGAGAAGATTCCATTGGAATCATATAGCGATAGCCTACAACATTACGAAGTCTATCAGTATTGAATCACCATTTTGTCTCAACTGATCACAATCGATTTATAGTGCGAATCTCAATCGCTTTGATAACGGCACAAAAACACCGAAGAACAATTTAACTGTTACCTATAAATTGCTTCGATTGTAGAAGATTTAACCCTACAGGTTAAGAATCTACAACAATGGTAGATTGCAATTCATTTGTAGCAATAATTGCTCTGTTTTCAACAATTGGACCACAGTGCTACGGCACAACTTGAATAAAGATATACGGCATATCTCAGCACGAATAACGATCGCAGTAAGGCAGAACGTCGCAAAATTAGACGAGTGTACAACACAGCCAGGCCCGTATTTAGGGCTCCTGAAGCCCCTGGGCAAAATAAAATAAAAATAAGAAATCTTTGTTACCCCCGACTTAAAATATGTAGATTTATTAAAGTTGCCTTAACATATGGGACTGTTTCTTCACTGAGCGTGTATTTAACTATGAGTGGCAAACACTAGAAATGTGTTTACTAAAAATACAAATAGAAAAAAAAACTTAATACAAAGAATATACATTTAAATTTTAAAATACATCGTACACAACCAACGGCAAAAACACAAATTATTTAAATAACGAGGGGCTTCGTTCTTGCCTTGTCATTTGCAAACAAGATTAGGATTTCATTAGTCCAATTTCACTTTCAAGTCAGATTCAAAAGCAAGAACACCAAGATGACTAACAGGATCCTTATTTTGTGTGTCCTTAAATAATCAACATTGCAAATGTGCGACAATGAATAATTCTCGTGTGTGTGTGTGTGTGTGTGTGTGTGTGTGGAGGGGGATTACACTTTAATAACTTGGCGTTTAATGTCCAAGCGGTTTTATACAGTTTTCCAGAATTTTATCCGCCCCTAAAACCTGCCACTCTGGGCAGCTGCCCTGTTTGTTCCCCCGTAATTACGGGCTTGAATACAGTAAATGACCCAATATTGTAAGCACGACTTTAAGCAGTGTTTTACTTGTCAGCAAAGAAAACCTTGCTTTAGGGGCTGAAATCCGCTATCACTGTTGCAATGTATAAAAATATCTCCAGAACGTACTTTCATATCGTCACTGCTAAAGTGAGGTGACGAAAGTAGTAGCCAGCCTAATGACTTTAGATAGCGTTGGGTAAACATACACTAGGCATAACCGTATTGAAAAATGGAGCATTGTTTCCATTGGTGGTCTGGTGCATGACATCATTCCATATATTTTTGAATATAAATACATATTACGTCAGCAATATTAAAGAAGTTTTCTATTGTAACATTTGTCAGTTGATTATCAGAAACTTCAATTCATGAAGTAAACTGGTGACAATGATCAATAGAATATCATTATTTTCGGAATTCCAGGGGAGGGGGGCACGGCCCCACCTTGCCCCTCCCTGCGGGCGCCTATGTTGATCATCGTGTAGAAGTTGCCTGATAACCTGTTTTATTGTGGTGTCTGTGTGTATTTGTATTTCAGGTGAGGATTGAGAAGGAGGCGGCTGTGGCTTTTAGTTAGGAACCATTCCGGCTGTTACCTGGAGTAGAAGTGGAAAACCACTTCCAGGATGGCTGGGAGGAGTCGAATCCACCTCTTCTTAGTTTTGCCTCACGAGGCTGAGTGCACTTCGTTCCAGCCCTCAGACAAGTTTTTTTTTGTTTTTTTGGAAGAGCCGGGAATCAAACTCGAACTCCGGGACGACAGCCAACAATGCTAGCCGCTACACCACGAGGTGGACGGTTACAAATACAAACACTACTGCATACACCACAACAACACAGGTTATCAGCCATCAACTTAGTAAGAGGTAGATTTTGTATGAACTATTAAGCCCGCAATTCAGTAGAGATACGAACTACCAATATTACCCACAGGAACAATAATAATACTAATAATGATAATAATAATAATAATAATAATAATAATAATAATAATAAAAATAATAATAATAATAATAATAATAATAATAATAATAATAATAATTTTTAATCACTCATCCTCCCAGCTCGGCTTCACCTATGGATTCTGCGAGGGATAATTCCTCTACCGTCTCAGGACGGTGTCACAGAGATGGACACACTTTGTCAGCAGATACAACTGGGGATGGTGGCAAGCGACCACTTACTCGGGTCTAATTAAGGTAGGGTCATGGAAGGGATTCGGGAACGAAGTCGGCCGTGGGCCTGTTGAAAAGAACTGTCGCGGCAATTGCCTGGTGGTGAAAATAGGAAAGAAACTACGAAAATCATTTTCAGGACAGCCAAGGTTTGATTCGAACCCACGCTCTCCCGAAGCCAGCGAGGCACGAGCTAGCGCGTTAGCGTTCTCAGCTGTTCTGAAAATGATTTTCTTAGTTTTGCATTTTCAACGGTTCCTTTCAACAGGTCTACGGGCGACGTCCTTCCAAAATCCCTTCCCTGGCCCTTCCTTAATTAGACCTACTGTAAGTTAACGGTCGCCTAGGAGATCGGCCTGTGTCACCATCCCCAGTTGTATCTGCTGACAAAGTGTGTTCATCTCCCCAGACACCGTCCTTCCGACGCGGTAGAGGAGCAATCCCTTGTAGAGTCCGTGAGTGAAGCCAAGCAGGGAGAATAAACGATTAAAGAAAGATATCAGGAAGAGGGGAGTTAGGTTCTTGGTCACAGTGTGAGGATGGATACCACCAGACTAACAAAACATGTTTACAAGCATAAGAATGGTAATCATTGGATGCCGAGTATAAAGAAGGATATGACTTAGATGGGAATAGCAGCAGACATAATACTGGGCAGAATAACTCTTATAAGATTAACGCAAAATTTCAAGGGCTTCCAGGAGAAAGAAGGGAAGGAACGGAGTTACATCTGGACAAAAGAGGGGAGGATAATGCAAAGTGAAGCAATGAAGAACTATTGGAGTACAAGAAAATAAGCAGGGAGCAAACGAAAATGATTACAGTGGCCCTAAGATGGCCAAAATCGAGAAAATAAGTATTCCTAAGGCACTACGCGAAGGATGGGATAGCCCATGTTAAGCCTAAATAAAAAAAAACGAAATATTTCGTGGTGGGTACTCAGGAGTATTCTAGTGGAATATTAACGTGCATTAAGCTACACTATTCTGAAGGAGACCTTGTTTGGAACGTAGACATACGGAAGATCATGGGAGCTGCCCCGATCACGGACAAGATGATTGAGGCCCGACTTCGAAGGTATAGCTACGTAATACATCGTGAAGACAGCTGTGCTTCGTCTCATTCTGGCTGAAAAATCGGCCTGCACTCGATAGAACCAAATGGACATGGTTTGCCGAACAGCGGACCCTGAACCAATGCGGGATAGACACTATTCTGAAGTCGTCGGACTTCTTAAGAGCGTTAAAAATTCCTCAGTATGCCTTCCTTCGGAGGGAAAGTAAAGCCGGCGAGTCCATGTCATAGATTTATGGCATGTAAAAGAACGTTCCACTAACTGCAATTGTGTGAAGCTAATTTTTTTTTTAGATTAGATTTGATTAACGTTCCAACCAGGTGCCGGTTGCGGTGGCTTCTAGTAGCCAAGTTCTCAATTAGGTCTCGTTGACGGTAGAATTTGGTATCAAAAGTAGTAACTACTTGAAATTGATCGTCTGCAGTCCTTACCTGGATTACAGACAACACACACTAATACAGTCATTACAATTAACACTGGTTATCAGACAGATTCGACACACACCCAAAGTACACGGGAGCTACATGATTTGTCACAGCCCCTAAACTGCGGAACCAACCAACCACCACTGTTCTAAAAGGCTTTAAGGATACTACTCACGAACATATTTTGTTCATTTTTCAGTAATTCGTGAAGGGACATGTCTATAATATTTTTGAACTCAAAAACGTTTCCCAGCTATTTGACATAGGCTATATGCTGTATATGGGAACACTTGAAATATTGAATTTCCAAGAAACTTATTTGCGGGCCACTGGACAATTAACTGTGTTCCATGACATTTGCATGAGAGATAATGTGTTATGTTTGTCAGGCGGACAACACACTAAAAGTTGAGGGTATTAATTATATTTCGTTGTTTATCTGTATAACATTTGCCTTAAAACAGTCTACCTGAACCTATAGTCATGGTTACCCGAACCGCCCTAAGTGGGGGTTTCCTTGCCTCTTAGACATTTCTGAGGTGCATAATTATGTGGTTGTTGGTTCACGAGTTGGAGGTGGGTCTCCAAAGATGACTCATGGTCTAAGGAGTACGGTGTTTTATTACTATAGGCACTGTTTATGTTGATGTACCGTACTTGAGATTAGGCTTATCACAAGCTGTGTTGTAATGGCAAGACGCGAGATGGCTGTGAGAAGACCATTGGATGATCCTCCGTGTTATCTTAAAGAGGCGTGCCAGCCCGCGTCACTAGCTATTCCTGTGGTGGAAGCGGCTACCATGCTGAACTGCTGTGCCCAAGATAGCGGGTTCAAACCCGACCGAAGTCGTCGGATTTTTAAGAGCATCAAAATCCTTCAATATGCCTTCCTTCGGAGGGGAAGTAAAGCCGGCGGTCCCATGTCATAGATTTATGGCACCGGCATGTAAAAGAACCTTCCACAGACTAAACTTGTGTGAAGCTAAATTCTAGGTTAGATTTCGTTCAGCCTCTGGTGAGCCGAACATGTCCTCGGACACTCCCGGCACTAAAAGTCATACGATAGATAAATAAATCTGTGGTGGAACATTGTTTTGAAACAGTGCTGGCCAACTTCTTCGGGTTATTTGCCTAAATCGTTACCCCCCATAATAACGTATTATCCGTTGAAGATAACCACATTTTGTTTCCAGATTCCTTAATGGCATTAAGAAATAATGAGGCAATGTGCAACGTTATACTGTAAGGGTTTATTAACCTACAATTGTAATCCAGGTTCATTTGTTTTACATCTGCGAACATAATACATACTGTTCAGTACCTTCCCTAGAAGGTTTCCCCACTGCGATTAAGGGCAGATGACCTTACTGTGCCGACCCCTTATACACAACAACAACAACAACAACAACAACAATAACAACAACAACAACAACAACAACAACAACAACAACAACAACAACAACAACTAACTAAATAACTAACTAACTAACCTCGCGATCATAAGTCATGATACCTCCTTTTATTTGGACTCCAAACCGCTGGACGTGTCTTCCACCGCGAAAATCTCGAACCCGAATATCTAGAGGAAGGTTTCTGTAGAAAACAATTTATTTATGATCAAAGGAAGCCAAGCAGTAACGATTTCAGTGAAAAAGTCGAAACAGACCTGGCGTCCGTGCGCTTTTTAAGCTTACGCTGGGCAAACCGTTAAAAATATCTATATACTATGTGTGTAAGAATTGTTCAGCATGAAAAGTTCTACAAAAGAGTCCAGGAGAGCATATCTCTATCTTCAATACATCACCCACTAAAAGTGTTTTCACGTTTTCATTTCTTCCAACAATCTCCATTCAATTACTGAGGCAACAGTTTACGAGCTAGCTATGGGTGAGCCTATCACCCCAGTTACAGCCGAGCTAGCGGGCGAGCTTATTACCCCAGATACAGCCAGCAGGACACTGCCGATTCATATTGAGTTAAGACTTCAGAGAAGAGTGGTTATGGTTGGAGTTTCCCTGGAGGTGCAACTCGGCTTTTCTTCATTTCGTCTGTGAACATTTCGTTCCGCAAAATACACAGTCGGATTTTTTAAGAGTGTTAAAATTCCCTCAGTATGCCTTCCTTCGGAGGGGAAGTAAAGCAGGTGGTCCTTGTCATAGATTCATGGCATGAAAAAGAACCTTCCACTAACTACACAAGTGTGAAGCCAAAATTTGTAGATTAGTATTGATAACACTATACTGCGTTCCAACGTTCGCCACCAGGTGCTGACTGCGATGGCATCTAGCAGCCAAGTCCGCAAGTTAGGTGTCGTGGACGGAGGCATTTGGTACCGAAAGTAGGAACTACTTGAAATTATCGTCTGTAGTCCTTACTTGAATTAAAACAGATAACACACAGTAATACAGCCATCACAATTAACACCGGTTATCAGACAGATTCTACACACACCCAAAGTACACGGGGCTACATGACCGCGTTGTCGCCGCCCCTAAACTGAGGAACCAACCAACGAAAATACACAGTCAAGTTAAGATTGGACGGAAGGGGGATTTGTGTTTCATGCACCTCGCCTTTCTTAAATTACGTCTGACAAGAATTCGTTGCACATGCATCTCTATGATAATATAATTAATAGTCCAGCCATTATGCTGAGACGTAAAACGGATATACAGTAGATCGTAGTTCATTGACATCGAAAAAGAGAAGCGCTTATAACGTAATGCATCCAAAACTCTTCCCGAGTGAAGAGTTGGGTTGCTAATTTAAAATAAAAATGACAAATGTGCGATATGAAGGAGTGCTGCCGTACGTGGCCACCCGGGGCATCAGTAGGTCATTGCTGTCCTGGAATAGAAAGAAGACGAGCGGAATGGAAGCGTCTGATGTTTACTCACAAAAATCCATCGTACGCTGATAAATATTTACTCACTGCATGGCCTTGTATAGTTACGTAATTGGAGGTACTCACGTGTTTCACAGAATAAGAAGACCTTGTCACACTCAGAACAATATTTATTCCTAGAACACGAAGTATGTCGCGGCAGATGAATTATATAAAGTAATAAAGACTTTCTCTTGTAATTACACGCGTGCAATGCCATTATATTGTATGCTGGTTTAATCTCTGTTCATCGCCCACGGGTTCGATTCCTGGCTCTGGCAAGATTTTTTTTATTCGTATTTATTTATTGTCGCTTTAACTCGTAGAGTCATATCGCGACATACAGAATTTTGTACATAGCAATAACAATGTCGGATACAAACATTTACTTAAGGTGCGGTATTTCAAAAGTTGTTACAGAGGTTATATATCTTGGTACATATTCGTCAGTTTAAAAAAATTAATTATGTTTTTGAAATGGATGTATCCATTTAAAATCTCACTTAGGCTTCTTCTCTGATGGAGGTTGCATAGAGTTCTTTGTTGATCGAACAAAGGGCGTTCTAGTAGTATGTGGTTAACTGTTTTCCTTTCTTGACAGTTCTCGCATACGGGTGGAGATGTCTTGCAGAAGATGTGTGCGTGGGTCATTTTGGTATGACCTATTCGTATTCTGGTAATGAGGACTTGTTCTCGGCGTGGAAGGAGCGGGATGTCGAATTTATTTGTAGACTTATTCCGGACGTCATGAAGCTTTGAGTGTGGGGACCGGATCCAGTCGGTTAACCATTGTTTGTGGATTTTTGGTTTAAGAGAAGAGGCCACATCATTGTAGGGGGTGAGAAAGTTTGGATCTTGAGGGGACAGACGAGTTGCTTCTTTGGCTGCTATGTCTGCTTGTTCGTTGCCTTTTATCCCCTTGTGTGAAGGAATCCACATAATGTATATTTGCTGACCATTATTTGTTGCCGTGTTATATGACTCCAGTATATTTTGGGCTAAGGAGTTGGAAGGCGATGAATCTTGAAGGGAGTTTATTGTAGATAAGGAGTCACAGAAGATTAAAAAGATTTCTCTTTTTGTGTAATTCTTGATGGATTCTATAGCTTTTAGAATGGCGTATTGTTCACATGTGAATATAGAGCATATTTTTGGTAATGAATACTTTATCGTATGATCTGGATATACAATAGCGCAGCCGCTACCATATTCTGTCTTTGATCCATCTGTATAAATTGCGGTAAAGGTGGGAAATCTTTTGGTTTTCTCTAGAATGAGTGTCTTGAAGGTGCTACTGTCCGTTGATTCTTTATTAATTTCACATAAGTCTAAAATTGTTGGTGGAGTTTTAATTCTCCATGGCGGAATTGACATATTTGTTGTAGTTCTCGGAGCAATTGGGGGAAAATGAGAGTGGACATCATGTAGGAGTCGTGAAAGTCTAATGTTGATAGGAAGATGTATTCTTTGCTGCTTGGGGTAGCGAAGAGATTGATTATTTGGGAAAACATAGGTGTAAGTTTTGGAGTGCGGAGACGCTGCGACCTTTGTTGCATAATTGATAGTCAGTAGTTTTCTGCGAGATTGGAGCGGAGGTTCATAAGCTTCCATTAGTAGACTGGAGATCGGACTGGTTCTAAAAGCTCCTAAGATGATCCTTAGAGATGTGTTTTGAATAGGGTCAAGTAATTTAAGTGCTGATGCTGGGGCTGAATTATATATAATGGAGCCATAGTCTAGCTTAGAACGGATGACTGCTTTGTACGTGGACATTAATACATGAGCATTAGCTCCCCAATTGTTAGCTGCTAATGATTTGAGAACATTAATTCGACGTAGACAGTCGTTTCTTAAAGTTTTAAGATGAGAGTTCCATGTTAGTTTGCTGTCAAAGGTCATTCCCAGTATTTTTATTTATGTTTCCACTTCGATTTTATTTCCCTTGAGATATAATTCTGGTTGTTCATTCTGTCTTCTCTGTTTGGAAAATAGAATGCATTTGGTTTTGGTTGCAGAGAAAATGAAGCCTGTATGATTCTCCCAATTGGCAAGATTGTCGAAGGATTTTTGTATTATTTCTTGGGTTGTTGATAGATTACGGCCTTTGCAGAAAATGGTGATGTCATCCTCAAAGAGGTTGATGCAGGAAGTTATGCCATTTATGGCTACTAAGAAAAGGGTTACACCAATGACTGAACCCTGTGGGACTCCTTTCTCTAATCTGATTTCTTGAGATAGGGCACCGTTAACTCGGACTTGGATGCCTCTGTTCTGTAGAAAATTGTGTATGAATCCAATCATATTTCCCTTGATATTGTGTTGTTTTAGGGTTTCGATGACTTGTGTTTTGCTTATCGTATCATATGCTTTATGTATGTCTAAACTGACTGCTAGGAGATGGAGTCCTTGTCGAAAAGCATCTAGAATTTCTGATTCTAAGGTTATTAAGGTATCAGTTGTTGAGTGAAATTGTCTGAAACCACACTGCTCTTGTGTAAAGACATTCTGCTGCTCTAGTATCTATTTTAGTCTTTTATTAATAATTTTTTCCATTAATTTGCACATAGTACATGTAAGAGCTATTGGTCGATAATTATCAGGAATCATGTGGTCCTTTCCTGGTTTGGGTATAGGAATCACTATAGCTTTCCTCCAAGCATCTGGAAATACTTTCTGAGTCCAAATGAAGTTGAAAATTTCGGTGAGATATTCTAATCCGTCAAGGGGAAGTTCTTTCAAGAATTCATATATTATATCATCAGGGCCAGGACTAGAGTTTCTGCAGTCGTTGAGTTCTTGAGATATTTCGTTTATGCTAATTTTATCATTGTAACTATCATTGGTATTATCAGAGAGGTCTGAGAGTGAGTTATTGTCAGGTCCACGGAAATTTGAGAGTACTTGTTCATTATTGGAATCACTTGATATTTTTGCAAAGTTTTTGGCTAAGGTATTGGCAATGTCTAGATGGTTGGTTATTGTTGATTCAGATTTTGTTGAGAGAGTTATTGTTTTTGAGGGATTTTGGAGTCCTTTAATTTTCCGTAAGTATTCCCAAACAGAGTTCTGAGGGGTCTTATTGGAAAGAGAGGACACGTATATTAGCCAGGAATTTCGTTTGCTTTCTTTGATAACTTTTCGTGCTTTTGCTCGACTTCTTTGAAAATTTAATTTATTCTCAAGAGTAGGGTGTCGTTTGTATTTGTAAAAAGCTTGATTGTTGATTTTGATCGCTTCTTTACATGTGTTGTTCCACCAAGGAATTACTTCTCTGTGGGTTACATTGTTAATTCTAGGGACTGATTTTTCTGCGGCTTTGAGTATTGCCTTAGTGAATTCGTTTACAATATAGTTGATATTGTAATTTTTGATGAGGTAAGATGGCGGTAATCTGTTGAGCTCAGTCTTGATATTTTCTCTGTATTGGCTCCAGTTGGCAAGTTTTGAGTTCCAATTCTTAGGATTAATTTGAGGGTGAAGTTTGTTGTTTTTATTAATTGATATAGGGAAGTGATCACTTCCATAGAGGTTTTTACTAGCGTTCGATGTGAATGTTGCTTCTATGTCTGCAGTGCATAAACATAGATCAATTGTGCTGAACGTTCCGTGCAGCATGTCCCAGTGTGTAGGACCATTGGAGTCTAGTAGGATTAAATTTTCAGAATCTATTAGTGTTTCAATTATTTTTCCTCTTTTATTTGTATAGTCATTGTTCCAAACGGTGCTGTGGGAGTTGAAATCACCCAAGAGAATAAATGGTTTGGGAAGTTGGTTTGTTAGATCTACTAGGTCTAGCAGGTCTATTTTCTGGCTGGAGGGGGGATATATATTGCAGATACAGAAGGAAAGTGAAAGGAAGATCATATATGCTACTGCTTCCAATTTTGTATTTAGTGGAATTTCTTTTTGAGGAACTTTATTGCTAATGTAGGTGGTAACTCCTCCGCTTGCGTAAGTAGGATTGTTGCGGTTTTTGTAGTATGCTGTATAATGATTAATATTAGCCACATTGTGGTCTCTAAAGTTGGTTTCTTGTAAGCAGATTATTTGAGGTTGATGTTCATTGACTAAAATTTTCAAGTATTCGTTTTGGGGGTAATACCCGTTTATATTCCACTGTAATATACTGGGATTCATGAAGATTATTTAAATAGAAGGATTATTGGTTTGGGTTCATTTCGGTTTGAGGAGTTATAGGAGGAGAGGAGTTGCTGTCATTATTAAGTGCATTGAGTAGTTTCTTGATAAGTCGAGTGTTACTATTCTTGATGTTCTTGTCTTGATAGTAGGGATGTAGTTTGCGCATAGTCTCGATGAGTTCTTCAATACTAGATGTGTAAGATAGTGCAATGGATAAGGCATTAGGTGCTGATGCACCTTTAGTATTCTCAAAAAGACTTTTTAGTTGTAAAAAGTCAAGTGAAAAGTTAGAGGGATCAGCTTCTATCACTTCTTTGACAGGGAGGAGTTGATTTTCTAAGTTGAAGGAATTCGGTTTCATTGTTTTTTTTCTTGGGTTTGATTATGTCTGGAGTTTTTTTTGGAGCCCAGAGTAGGGAATTCATAATCTGTATTATCATCTCCCGATATAGAGAGGTCATCACAGAAGGACTTGATGTCAGCTCTGGAATAGATATCTGAGGAGTCACTTGGAGGTAAAGGTCGTTTTATTCCATGGTGTATGGTGGTAGACGATTCTTTGTTGATTTCAGGTAGCTGTAGTTGTCCATTCAAGGACGTTTCCTTTAGAGGAGAGTTTTGATAAGTAGGAAGGGAGTCGGGATTATGTTCAATAGTTTGAAGAGGATTCTTATCCTGTTCATGCTCCAAAGTATTGCCGGCTGGATTGGATGGTTGCTCCTTGGAAGGGGTTGGGGGTAGGTTGAAAGGTTGGTTTTCTTCGTCTGAAGGATTAGTTAGCAATGGACATGCACGGGCCAAGTGGCCTTCTTCTTTGCAAGTAAAGCAGGTTGGTATATCAGAGGAGGTGTGTATCCAATAACTCGTTCCTTCATAGCATATCTGGAATGAAGGTGGTAGTTTATTAAAGTCACAGGGTTTAACATAGAGTTGTCGGCGGAAGCTGAGTATATGTGCAAAACCTGGGATATTAATTCCAGCCTTGAGGTTAGATATGGAGGACATTGGTTTGATATTCAGTTGTTGAAGATAGTCTGTAATGACTGAGTTGGGCAAAATAGGACAAACATTAGATAGTATCACTCGTTTGTTTGGAACTATTAGTGGACGTAGGGAAAGGTCAATGTTGTTGATGTTGATTACAGGGTAGTTTAAGGATAATTCTTGAACAAGATTTTTATTCGATAGGAATATGCAGATTCTCGAATTAGAAATGCGAGATACATAACGTATGCTATCAGGACTAGTTATTTTACCAACTGTGAGGATATACTCCTTTAATGGGATTCCGTCATGTGCGTCTATGATAATTGCTTGTTCTTTACTAGGGGTTGATTGAATTACGGATGCGTAACTTGGAAGGGATTTCTTTGGTACATTGTAGAACGAACTATTAGTATGGTTATGTATTGGTTCGATGCCATTACTAGTAGCCATTCTATGGTGGCGAAGGGCTTTGGACAAGCCTCGCTTAGTTACGTTATTCAATTGTCGACTTTTGTTGATTTGATCTGGCACTCGTAAAACATAAAATGATATCTTTAGCCTACTTTTCACATTTTGCAAAAATGAGGAAAAAGTAGACTTGTGAGATCGATCCGGGAAAATGTGTGTCTGTCTGTCTGTCTGGCTGGCTGTGTGTGTGTCCCCCTATCAACTCCTAAACGGCTGCAGCATTCTAAACCAAATTTAGTATGAGTAAAGATGTGCACCGGAATATCTCACGTCCATATTTAAAAATGATGTCAGTGCTACCAACTGCTGAAAAAACTCACTAGAAATTTGAGCTCAATGTTGGATCTCTTGCAAGGTATGCATGGGAGCTATTCCAAAATTGGCAAACATGTAGATAATATTATTTCAGTTTAATTTCCAGGAGGCCAACCATGACAGTGTTGCCAAAATAATTTTAAGCCTTCTGATAAGTCCAATGTTTAAATGCATTTAACAAGGCACTATCAATTGGATTTCAACCAAATTTTGTATGTAATATCTGTACATAAACAGATATGACTGAGCGTATTCTTAAGAGCCACCAGGGCTGCCAACTGTTAATAATTGCTCTCTATATTTGTTTTATCCAAATACCAATATATCAGAAAGTATGCAAGCCAACAGCTTTAAACTATGCACACGTATATTCTGACATTTTAGATTAATTTGGAGTAACTTATATACGTCAGTTCTACCAACATGATTATAAGCCTGCTGATAATACCAATTTTTAAATACATCTAACTTCTATACTATCAGTTGGATTTCAACCAAATTTCGTATGTGCTATGTGTACCATAACAGATATGACTATAAGTATTGTTAAGAGCAATCAGGGCTGCCAACTGTTAATAAATGCTGTCTATATTTTTTTACCCTAATATCAATATATCAGAAAGTATGCAAGCCAACAGCTCTATACTTTGCACACGTATAGCACCTGACATTCTAGATTAATTTGGAGTAATTAATACAAGGCAGTGCTGCCAACATGATTCTATGCCTGCTGATATGTCCAATTTTAAAATACATATAACTTCTATACTAACAAATGGATTTCATCCAAAATTGGCACAACAAGATATCATAATATTTCAGATTATTTCTGACCAGCACACGCATGGTATTGTTGGCAACATGCTTTTACGCGTGCTGATAGATCCAGTGTCTAACTGCATGTAACGTCCATTGGACTTCAACCAAATTTTGTATTCTGTACCTTAAGAGATGGAACTAAGAATATATTCAGTCACCAGGGCTGCCAACTGTAGTGCTCTACGAGGCTACATTATACCAGGTATATTTTGAACTAATTCGATATTTCGATATTACAAATTTAATTTCGTCATTATTCTAGATAGGTTCATATACTGTAGAATAATCATTGGCATGAAAAGTAGGCTGTATAGTTCTTCACGGAACTTCTTGTTTCACTCTATATTAACAGTATATCACAGTCCTGTGTTCAATTACATGAGTAGACTCGTTGTACTCACAATTAACCTGGAAAACTTCCCAATTGAAGTCCTGCAACCAATCAATTCGAGAATAAATCAGCGCACTTAATCAACACGACTGAACTCGTTCACTGCCACTTGGATTTTCCAAGAAATTTTAATTCTGATCTGAGGGCTGGATTGGGGTACACGAGCATCGTGAGGTAAAATTGAGAAGACGAGTTTAAATCTGGTCTGAGGGCTGGAGCGGGGTACACGGGGCTTCCTGAGGTAAAACTGAGAAACTGAGAGGAGGGTCCGTTTCCCATCTCAGCCATCTTGGAAGTTTTTTTTTCGTTGTTTCCCACTTCTACACCAGGCAAATGCCGGGATGGTTCTTAACTTAAGACTACGGTCGCCTCCTTCCCAATCCTCACTTGAATTACAAATGCACACACTAATTAGAGCCATCACAACAACACAGGTCATCAGATAAATTCCACACACGCAAATACACGGGCCTAGATGACCACTATGCCACAAAGCCTCTAAATCAATCAACTACAACAATCCTAGATTTAAATACACTAGCACCAAAGCGTCCGGCAAAAAAAGTGGAACAGTTAAAAAAAGTAATATGAATAGTATAAAATTAGCCATGAAAATGATTTAATCACATTTTAAAAGCTTTTCACGCATTAGAAACAACATCTGAAACATCCGTGAATAGAAATTGATAATATGACATTTCTTAGGGTGGTTTATTACCACCAATTACCCCCGATCTTCGATGAGCCTATATTAATGGTTTTATGGAGGGAAGCGCACTGTAAGCGTTTACGGTTTATGAGTGTTGCCGCTCGCTTATTGTTGTTCTAGGAATAACAACTGACATTTGTTGAACACGTGTGAACCATTGTCATACATTTTAGCAAGTTATCCATGTGCAGTTCACACTAAAATGTGCCTCTTAGCCGTGAAGGAGCTGCACAGGCAGTTGCATTGGTGGAGGATGGCTGCAGCTTCCGTTATGTTGCTGAGGTCATTGGGTCATCTCTCGGCAGCATTCACCGTGCAGTGCAACGTTACAGAGAACTCCAAACTTACGACAGGAGACGAGGGTCAGGCCGTAGAAGACGCACAAATGCCAGGGATGACAGATTTCTCACCCTGCAAGTTCTGCGTGATCGCTATACCACAGCAGTCCAGGCACGAAATCAACTGGAAAATGTCATAAATGTGAGAGTGAGTGAACAAACAGTAAGAAGAAGGTTTGAAGAAGCTCATCTTTCGTCCCGGAGACCTGCACGTGGACCGGCACTCGAACGACATCACAGAGAGGCGCGTCTTCGCTTCGCAAGGCAGCATCTGGGATGGACCCACGACCAGTGGGCCTCTGTTCTCTTCACTGACGAGAGTCGCTTTAATCTGTAGTCTAGCCGTATGATATGTCTCAAATTTTAGAAAGAATAACTCAACTGTAGCTTGTTAATATTGTTATTTTTATTATTATTATTACTGGAGGGCCAGTGTGAGAAGTCTCGCACCCGTACGGCTTTACTGTTATGTGGGCTCGACGCGACACAGTTCTGTCTGGGGCTACCGTCTTGTTTATTTATTTTGACGCACTTTGTAAACAAATTGTCGATATTTATGAAAACAGAGTGCAATTCATCATTGATGCGGATGATTCTCTTTCTATTGAATGCTCGTTTATTACGATCGGTTAGTTATGGGCAAGCGATCTGCTGCTTCTCTCTCCTTTAGCTTTGACACTCAGCGCATGCGTCAGTGCTCGTCTGCTCACGCTTTGCCCGTCAAAAGTTCAGGATAGTTGGCGATGTGTTTTCTGACTCTGTAATACTAGGTAGCCTACGTACAGCTTCGTATGAAATGACGAACTTTTATTACTGTGTATTATAAATTTGCAAACCTTTTCAGGAATGTAAGCTTTGTATTTAAAGAAGCAAAAATTAAATACATTTTTAGCCTATTTTCATTTTATGAAGAAAAATAGGCTTATGAGATCACCTTTTGTCCGTGTGTGTGTGTGTGTGTGTGTGTGTGCCCTCCCCCGTAATAACTTCTAAACGGATGGAACAATTTCAATGAAACTCGGTGAGGTCGTAGCACCATTTTGGAAGACCCCGACCGTGCCCTTCAAATATTATTACGTATCGCCAATCAAACATGGCGGCTGTGCGAAATATTTTGCCAGCATTCTATATGTCCGAAACTCTTACTAATATCACCTTGAAATTTTGTACGGTGATAAAGGGCGCTACTAGAAGTCCACCTATGAGTCTTTCAAAAACTTGTTTACTACAAAACGATCATGGCGGCCAAGCGAAGTTGAAACTTTTAAATAGACTTTTCTCGCGATTTAACCAACCAAGCGCAATAAAACTTGGTACAGCAAATGTTTAATTGTAATGCACTGGTATCTAATTTGATTCAATTGTTTACATAAACTCAATATGGCGGCTGTACAAATTATCTCACCGGCATTCTATATCATCGAAACTATTACAGATATCACCCTGAAATTTTGTACGGTGATAAGGGGCACTACTACAAGTTCATCTATGTAACTATAACATGTAAAGTACAAACCTAACATGGCGGCCAAGCGAAGTTGAAACATTTTAATAGACTTCTCTCCCGATTTAGCCAACTGAGCGCAGTGAAGTATGGTACAGTAAATGTTTATACAAATTGTAATGCACTGGCATCTAATTTAGTTCAACTGTTTACATAACCTCAATATGGCGGCTGTGCGAAATTTTAAAATTTAGTTTTTATTTCTTGTGTATTAATCATGCTATCGAAGTGAACGTTTTAATAACGAATCCACGCAATAATCGTCATCTAATAGTACTTAACTGTATCAAAAATATATTGTATACATGTATTTGATCAAATGGAATTTATAAAATCTATCGATCTATCTATGGCCTACATATGTAAAATTTCAACATGGCGACCATCCGAAATATTTAGACAGTTCTCAATATCTATTAATGTATGATAGCAATCAAACTGAAATTTTGTATGTTGATAGAAGCTATTAACATAAGTTTACCTGTGGGACTTTCAATAATCTGGTGAGTACAAATCCAACATGGCGGCGACGCGAAATATAAATATTTAAATGAACGTTTCTCGTGATTTAACCATCCGAGTGAAGTGAAACTTGGTACGGAAAATGCTTATAAACATTGTAATTTACTGGCATCTAATTTATATCAATTGTTTTCATAACCACAAGAAGGCAGCTGTGTGAAATTTTTAAATCTCGATTTTATTTCTTGTGCCCTAATCATGCAATTGAGTTTGAATACTATACCTACACAATAATCTTCATGTAATAGTACATAACTCTCAGACCTATAAATATAAAAATCCAACATGGCGACCATCCGACATATTTAGACAGTTCTCAATATCTACGAATCTATTACAGTAATCAAGCTGAAAATTTGTATTGTTACGTGCCACCCCCCTAGTGGCACTTTTGTTAACTGGATTACGGTGGGGTACAAAGCACAACACCAATTACTGCTTAAAGAAATAATTAACTTTATTGTGGCCAGAAAATTACACGAATCAGCAAATACAAGCAATTAGGAGCCTTACTCCAGTTTCGTCAAGTCTCTTCCTTGAGCGCTCTTGGCCCTTCCACTTGTCAACAAACCACAGAAGTTAATCCTGCCGCTAATGAGCCTAGTGGCCTTGACAGAACTACATGCAACTTCTTTCTAATGTGCGCCTACTACAGTACTTACGAGCACTTGCTGCGCGCTGTTCACCAGCTGGGAGAAACAATGTCACTTAATTTCGACACCACAATATCTGACACTCAGTGAAAGCACACTTACTCAGAACACGGCAGTCCCCTGTATGTTCCTCACTTCGCCGCTACACTAGGGGTTTCGCAAGTCACCACACTTCTGTCGCTCAGAATAAACGCTCACACTAGCTCGTAAAACACAACAACAACTGCTTCACGGGTCACTCTTATATAGCAGGCCGGTGACTCAATAAATGGTTCTAGATCCATCCAGAGTCCACGGCTTCTCGAGGTTTCCGCCGCTGGTCCAGTCACGAATCTTCTGGACTATCCCTTTGTCTGTAGTAGCCCTGTTGCATAAGGCGCGCGCAATACAGGAGGCAAGCCACAGCCCAGCCCCTGGGGCAGTTGTGACTCAAGCGGCGAGCGATGACACAAACTCACAGCCGTAACACCACCCCCTTCCTAAAAAGGCTGATCGTCCCGATCAATCATTGGTCCGTCTGTGTCCCTCCGTAGGCTGCCAGGCGATCTCGATGCACGATCTTCATCTTCGCCCTCGGGCTCCGCTGGATCCTGTAGACGACATCGTTGATCCGTTTCACGACTCGGTACGGGCCCTCCCAGGACTTCTGCAGTTTGGGTGACAGGCCTTTCTTCCGTAATGGGTTGAGAGCCAGACCAGGTCGTCCTCGTGGAATCCGCCGGCATCCGTCTGCTGGTCGTATCGGGTCTTCATTCTGTCGGTCTCGATCCGCAGTTTTCTCCTCGCGAACGCGTGCACGTCCTCCAGTTGGTCGACCAGTTCTTGACAATACTGGCTTACCGGGATCGGATCATTCCCAGGTCGGCCAAAGGCAAGATCGACAGGTAGACGGAGCTCCCTCCCAAACATGGCCCGGGCTGGTGTGCACCCGGTGGCTTTATGCACGGCGGCGCGGTAGGCCAGGAGAAATAGTGGAAGATGCTTGTCCCAATCCCTCTGGTGCTCGCTGACGACTATTCGAAGATGGTTCTCGATGGTGCGATTGAATCGCTCTACCATCCCGTCGGACTGAGGGTGTAGTGGCGTTGTCCTTGTCTTCCGGATTCCCAGCAGCTGGCATAGGTTCTGGAACACCTGCGACTCGAAGTTCCTCCCTTGGTCGGAGTGCAGCTCCAGGGGTACTCCGTACCGGCTGACGAATTCCTTCACCAGGGTCTCTGCAATCGTCGCGGCTTCTTGGTTAGGGAGCGCATACGCCTCCGGCCATTTGGTAAAGTAGTCGCTGACGACTAATATGTAGCGGTTCCCTGCCTCGCTTAACGGGAATGGCCCAGCAACATCGATGGCCACTCTCTCCATGGGGCCGCCCACGTTGTAGGGCTTCAGTGGACCCCGTCGTCTTCGTCCTGGGCCCTTGCTGGTTGCGCAATCGTGGCACCTCGCGCAGTGGTTCTCCACGTCTGTTCGGCATCCGATCCAGTAGAACCGCTCTCTCAGCTTCTCCAGGGTCTTCTTTATCCCTAGGTGTCCACCAGATGATACTCCATGAACTTCCTTCAGGACTTCCTCCGTCATAGCCTTTGGAACGACGACTTGTTCCCGAGATGTCTTCCCGTCGGTGCTCTCCCAGGTACGGCAGATGAGGCCATCCCTTACAATCAGCGAGTCCCACTGTGCCCAGTAGGACTTAAACTTTGGGCTGCAGTCACTCACAATGTTCCACCCGGGTCTGGGGACACAGGCCCACTTCCATTCGGCTATCAGTCCCAGGTCATCATCTTCCGCTTGCGCCCGCGTGAAAGATTCGCGGCTCCTGCTCCCTTGAAGTTCCACGGTAGTCCTTCGGCACTGTATCCCGGTGTTCTCCTCCCTTCGGGCACAGAAGGTGCAGTTTTCTGGGCACGGTCTTCGTGACAGGGCGTCGGCGTTAGAATGCAGTTGGCCTTTCCTGTGCTGAATCTCAAAGTTATACTGTTGAAGCCTCTCTAACCACCGCGCGAGTTGACCCTCGGGCTGCTTGAAGTTCAGGAGCCACCGCAGGGATGCATGGTCGGTCCTGATGAGAAATTCTTGCCCGTACAGGTACTTGTGGAAGTGTTCAATGGTCTTCACGATGGCGAGCAGCTCCTTCCTGGTGACGCAGTAGTTCCTTTCTGGCTTTGACAAGGCCTTGCTGAAGTAGGCCACTACTCTCTCCTCGCCGTCCACTACCTGCGACAGGATTCCCCCTATGCCAAGGTCGCTGGCATCGGTATCGACGATGAACCTTGTTCCAGGTCTGGGGTAGGCCAGAATAGGCGCGGTGCACAGAGCCTGCTTGAGTTGTTCGAAGGCACTGTGGCATTCTGCTGTCCACGTGAAGAGTTGGTCCTTCTCAGTCAGTCGATGTAAAGGTTTGGCGATGTCGGCGAATCCTCTCACGAAGCGACGGTAATAAGTGCAGAGTCCCAGGAAGCTTCGTAGTTGGGACTTGTCCTTCGGAACTGGCCACTCCCTCACATCTGCGGTCTTCTCTGGGTCGGTGCGCACCCCTTCCTCGGAGACGATATGCCCAAGGTACTGGACCCGCTTCTGGAAGAGCTGACACTTCTTGGGGCTCAACTTCAGCTGGGCAGCCCGTAGCTTCAACAAGATCTCCTTCAGATTGCTGTAGTGCTCCTCGAAGCTTCTTCCCAGAACGATGACGTCGTCTAGGTATACCAGGCAGGTCTTCCAGTGTAGTCCCCTCAGAATGGACTCCATTAGCCTTTCGAAGGTCGCAGGGGCGTTGCAGAGACCGAATGGCATTACGGTGAACTGCCAGAGCCCGCTGCCCACAGAGAACGCCGTTTTCTCGCGGTCCCTAGGGTGGACCTCCACCTGCCAGTAGTCACTCTTCAAATCCAAGGTGGAGAACCATCTTGACCCTGATATGGTGTCCAGCGTGTCGTCGATCCGGGGTAGAGGGTAGCTGTCCTTCTTCGTGACGTCGTTCACCCGCCTGTAGTCCACGCAGAACCTGGTGGAACCGTCCTTCTTCTTCACAAGCACGACCGGAGAACTCCAAGGACTATGTGATGGCTCGACCACCCCTTGCTCCTTCATCTCTTCTACCATCCGGTCGACTTCGGCTTGCTTGGCGAGCGGGACACGTCGGAATGGGGCTCTAATCGGTGCGCTGTCCCCAACGTCGATTCTGTGCTGGACCAAGCTTGTCCTGCCGAAGTCTTTGCTCCCCACGGAGAAGACATCCTGGAATTCGCGTAGCAGGTCCTGAAGTTGGCGTGATTGCTCTTCGTCTAAATGGTCCTGGGATCCTTGGTACAGCTTCTCTAGTTCTTCTGGCAGGGCGCGTCTTCTTCGGTTGTCCGTCTGCAGGTGTCCGTCCGTCGTCTCTGTGATGCGGGCAATCCAGGTAACGGGCTCGCAGACTCCTAGGTTGGTGTCCCGGTGAACCGTAATATCGTAGTCGTTCAGGTTGGACAGGTGGACGTACGGCCGAGGCGTCGTGTTGATGAGGGTCTTGGCAACTTGCAATCCTTTTGTCTGGATGTCCTCATATTTTGGCTCGATGACAGCCGCCACTCCCTCAGCGGTTCCGTCGACAATTACGGCAGCGCTGACCTCCGTCCTGGCGGGAACGATGACGTCCTCTCTCAGCCTTACTCGTCGTGCGGTGACGGCCTCGTGTGCTGGTTGCAAAGCAAGTTCCTCACCTCCGAAGTGCAGAGTGTTGGTACTCAGATCCAAGATGATGTTGTTCTGGTCCAGGAAGTCCAGTCCAATGATCACTTCATTTGATACGTCGGCCACAAGCACTGGATGCTTTATCGCCCGTCGACCAATGACGAACTCCAGTGATGCTTCGCCATGTACCGGTGCGGTGTCTCCGGTCGCGGTTATTAACTGGAGGTTCCTTTGTGTGGGTTGAACTCTCCACTTCGGGATCACGGTGGGGCTGACGATGGTCCTCGATGCTCCCGTGTCGATTAGCAGGGGCCAGCTCTCTCCGTTGACGACTCCGTCGACCATCAGGCTGCTATTATCCCTCCGTAACTGCGTCACACGAACTTGGACTGCCGGGGCTTGACGACTGCCACAAGCCAACCTTTGCCCCCCTAGGCTGGCTGATACTTGCTTTCCTGGGCCGCGCGGTTTCCCTACGACTGACTGTCCCGACTGGCGGCGGCGATCACCGCAGTCCTTGCTCAGGTGGCCTCTCTTACGGCAGGTCCAGCAGGTCGGTAGTCCTCTTCCGGGCCGCCTCTCCGGATGTCCTTCGGCTACGTTTATGTTGGTGGTACTGCGATTCTTGAAGAAACGGCTTAGCGCCTTCATCAATTCGTCGGCCAGGGGCTTGGTCTCGTTGGTTTTTGCTGGTTCGTCGACGTCCACTTGACGCACCCGCGCGTGCATTCTAGATGCCTGTTTTGCCGTCTCGAATTCAAGTGCGTGGCTCAGCGCATCTGTCAGGGTCTTATTGCGCGCGAGTCGCAGCGCCTGTTGAGTGTCCGAGTCCCGTAGCCCGTCGGTGAAGGTCTGCGTCGCTATCTGCTCCAGAAAGTCGGCCGGCGCTGTTGGGTAGGCAAGCCTTACGAGGCGTGCGATGTCCATCTCGAACTCCTGCAGGGTTTCCACGTTCTTCTGTACCCGGGTCCGGAGCTGCATCTGGTAGGCCTGCTGAAGATGGCTATCTCCATATCGGGACTCCATATGGGCGATTAGTGAAGCGTAGTCCTGGGATCCAGTCGGGATGGCCTGAAGGACGTTAAGGGCGTCGCCTCTCAGCGCTACAATGAGAGCTGTAGCCTTTTCTGTGTTGTTCCAGTTATTTATGGAACAGGCTGCCTCGAACTGACGTAAGTCGGTGCTCCACGGGACCTTTCCGTCGAAGGTTGGGGGCGTCACTCTGCTATGTCCCGTTCCTGATATTCCCGGTGTAACGGTGGGCGGGCGTTGGCGCAGCTCGGCAACTTCCTCTCGTAGAGCGTTGAATTCCTCTTTCACCCCCGTCAGTGGGCGTTGGCGCAGCTCGGCAACTTCCTTTTGTAAGGCGTTGAATTTCTCCTCCACCCCCATCAGCGGGCGTTGGCACAGCTCGGCAACTTCCACTTGTAAGGCGTTGAATTTCTCCTCCACCCCCATCAGCGGGCGTTGGCGCAGCTCGGCAACTTCCACTTGTAAGGCGTCGAACTTCTTTTCCACTGCCGTGACTTCCTCGCGTAGGCCCTGTTCTAATTTCCTTTGGCTCTCCTCTAATTTCGTCAGCAGACACTCTTCCAGATTTTTCTGGCCATCCAGAAATTTGGCGGTTAGGTCCTCTGCTAACTTATTCTGGCCGTCTTCCATCTTCTTCTGGCCGTCTTCTAGTTTGGCAGTTAGGTCCTCGGCTAACTTCTTCTGGCCGTCCTCCATCTTCTTCTGGCCGTCCTCCATCTTCTTCAGGTCCTCCGCTAACTTCTTCTGGCCATCCTCCATCTTCTTCTGGCCATCCTCCATCTTCTTCTGGCCGTCTTCCATTTTGGCAGTTAGGTCCTTGGTTAAATTCTTCTGGCCGTCTTCTATGCCATTTAACTTTTCTAGCAATGCTGCCAATTGCGCCTCCATTTTAGTTGTTTGCCTTGTAAAGGGCATGCACTCACAGGAAAATTAGAGAAAATGACCTGCTCGGGTTTTGAAACCAGGACCGTCAGGTGTTGTGCTTGAGTTCGTAATCCCACTTCTGACACCAGTTGTTACGTGCCACCCCCCTAGTGGCACTTTTGTTAACTGGATTACGGTGGGGTACAAAGCACAACACCAATTACTGCTTAAAGAAATAATTAACTTTATTGTGGCCAGAAAATTACACGAATCAGCAAATACAAGCAATTAGGAGCCTTACTCCAGTTTCGTCAAGTCTCTTCCTTGAGCGCTCTTGGCCCTTCCACTTGTCAACAAACCACAGAAGTTAATCCTGCCGCTAATGAGCCTAGTGGCCTTGACAGAACTACATGCAACTTCTTTCTAATGTGCGCCTACTACAGTACTTACGAGCACTTGCTGCGCGCTGTTCACCAGCTGGGAGAAACAATGTCACTTAATTTCGACACCACAATATCTGACACTCAGTGAAAGCACACTTACTCAGAACACGGCAGTCCCCTGTATGTTCCTCACTTTGCCGCTACACTAGGGGTTTCGCAAGTCACCACACTTCTGTCGCTCAGAATAAACGCTCACACTAGCTCGTAAAACACAACAACAACTGCTTCACGGGTCACTCTTATATAGCAGGCCGGTGACTCAATAAATGGTTCTAGATCCATCCAGAGTCCACGGCTTCTCGAGGTTTCCGCCGCTGGTCCAGTCACGAATCTTCTGGACTATCCCTTTGTCTGTAGTAGCCCTGTTGCATAAGGCGCGCGCAATACAGGAGGCAAGCCACAGCCCAGCCCCTGGGGAAGTTGTGACTCAAGCGGCGAGCGATGACGCAAACTCACAGCCGTAACACCATGTTGAACGAGGCAATTAACATAAGTACGATATATGAAATAGTTCTTCACGGAACTACTTGTTAAAGAAGTAGACCCTCCCCCCTTGGTTTCACTGAGGGGAAGGATATTATTAATCAACTAGCAACCCGACCAGGCTTCGCCCGGGAACAGTTATGAATGCATTACGTGGTCTGCGCTTTTTTTTTCAATGTCAATGAACAACGACCAATATCCGTTTTACGTCTCGGCATGATGGGTTAAAATCACTGACTGGACTATTAATTATATTATCATGAAGATGCATGTGCAACCAATTCTTGTCAGACGTAATTCAAGAATGGCGAGGTGCATGAAACACAAATCCCCCTTCCATTCAATCTTAACTTGACTGTGAATTTTGCGGAACGAAAAGTTCACAGGCGAAATGAAGAAAAGCCGAGTTGCACATCCAGGGAAACTCCAAACACAACCTCTCTTCTCTAAAGTTAACTCAACACGACTCGACAGTTTGCTGCTGGCTGTCTCTGAGGCAATAAGCTCGTCCGCTAGCTAAACTGTAATTGGGGTGATAGACTCGCCCCTAGCTAGCTTGTAAACTGTCGCCTCAGTAATTGAATGGAGATTGTTGGAAGAAATGAAAACGTAAAAACACTTATAGTAGGTGATGTATTGAAGATAGAGATAGGCCTATATAATATTAAATTATACTGATTGGCGTATAATCTCTACTTAGTATAAAACAAAGTCCCCGATTCTTGGATGTCACGGGTAATCTCGAGAACCACTGAATGGATTTTGATACGGTTTTCACCATTCTGTGAAGGATATCTCGAGGAAGGTTTCTGTAGAAAATAATTTATTTATGACCAAAGAAAGTCAAGCCCCAACGATCTCAGTGAATAGATCGACAAAAAACTGGCGTCCGTGCGCTTTTTAAGCTTACGCTGGGCAAACCGTTAAAACAATCTATATACTATGAGTGTAAGAATTGTTCAGCATGAAAAGTTCTACAAAAAAAACAAAGCCCGGAAAAGCATAGCCTAATCCCCGTTCCGTCCAGTCTTAAATTGACTGTGAATTTTGCGGAACGAAAAGTTCACAGGCGAATGAGAGTTGCACGTCCAGGGAATGGTGAGGTGAATGAAACTAATATCCCCCTTCTGTCCAATCTTAACTTTACTGTGTTTCACAGGCGAAATGAAGAAAACCCGAGTTGCACTTCCAGGGAAACTCCAAACACAACCACCCTTCTCAGAAGTCTTAACTCAACACGAATCAACGGTTTGCTGCTGGCTATATCTGGGACAATAGGTTCGTCCGCTAGCTAGGCTGTAACAGGGATGATAGACTCGCCCCTAGCTAGCTCGTAAACTGTCGCCTCAGTAGATAAATGGACATGGTTGGAAGAAATTAAAACGTAAAAACAATTATAGTGGGCGATGTAATGAAGATAGACATGCTCTCGTGAACTTTTCATGCTGAACAATTCTTACACTCATAGTATTTAGATATTTCTAACGGTTTGCCCAGTGTAAGCTTACAAAGCGCTCGGACGCCAGTTTTTTTTCTTTTCGACTTTTCCACTTAGATCGTTACTGCTCGGCTTCCACGATTAACTCCGAGGAGACCACGCGATCGCTTGGTAGGCCTAGGCTTTTCACGGGCTGTAATTATTCTATCTACCACGGGGTTATTTGAAACTCACTGACTAATGGCTTCGTATAGTCCGTGTTGCCTTAAATAAATTACCAACAATGCAACTTTTCCATTCGTGCCCCTTATAAACATGACAATTTATAGTAAAATTTCTTACTGCTGGGTTGGACTAGGGATGCACTCATTGTTGCCACGCATGTTCCAAAGTCACCGTATTTGCATACCATTTGCCGATACTTGAACTGCAATGACTTCAAAGTTGGTAACCGTGTGCTGATCATCGTTTGTCGCTGTGATGTCATTCCATGTTCGCAATCTTCACGCCGTACCCAGATAAAACACATATCATCTCTAAATAGTATAAAACAAAGCCCCCGATTCTTGGATGTAACGGGTAAACTCGAGAACCACTGGATAGAATTTGGTTGGTTGGTTCCTCAGTTTAGGGGCTGCGACAACGCTGTCATGTAACCCCGTGTACTTTGGGTGTGTGTAGAATCTGTCTGATAACCGGTGTTAATTGTGATGGCTGTATTAGTGTGTGTATCTGTTTTTTAATTCAAGTAAGGACTGTAACTTTGAATTTATCAAATAGTTCCTACTTTTGCCGCCAAACGCCACCGTCAACGACTACTAGGCCTAGTTCTTAACTTAGCTACTAGACGCCATCGCAGTCGGCTCTTGGCAACGAACGTAGCAACCTAAGAGCGTTGTTTACATTTGTAACCTATACAATTTAGCTTCACACAGGTGTAATTAGTGGAAGGTTCTTTAACATGCCATAAATCTATGACATGGGACCGCCGGCTTTACTTCCCCTCCGAAGGAAGGCATGCTCAGGAATTTTTAACTCTCTTAAAAAATCCGACGGCTTCGGCCGGGTTTGAACCCGCTATCTTGGGCATAGAAGCTAAGCATGCTACCGACTACGCCACCGAAGGCACCTGGATAGAATTTGATGCGGTTTTCACCATTCAGTAAAGGATTTCTCGAGGAAGGTTTCTGTAGAAAAACATTCATTTATGGCCAAAGGAAGCCGAGCAGTAACGATTTCAGTAAATAGAGTCGAAGAAAATCCTGCCGTCCGTGCGTCTTTTAAGCTTACGCTTGGTAAACCGTTAAACATATCTATATAGCCTACTATGAGTGTAAGAATTGTCCACCATAGTTCTACAAAAACGTCAACGGCAGCATATCACTATCTTTAATACATCGCGAACTATAAGTCTTTTTACGTTTTCATTTCTTACAACAATCTCCATTCGGTGTAAATTTAAATTTCTAGCTTCGGAACGGGTTTACGAGCTAGCTAACAAGCCTATCGCCCTAGCTTCGACCAGCATCAAACTGTCGCGTCGTATCGAGTTAAGACTTCAGAAAAGAGTATATGTGTTTGGAGTTTCGCTGTTCACCTCGGCTTTTCTGAATTGCGTCTGGGACCTGCCGTTCGTGTGCCTCTTAAGCCTACGCTGGGGAAACCATTTAAGATACTGGGCGAAGCCGGGGCGGGTCGCTAGTTACCTAATAAAGCGACGCCTGTTGGAGAATACTGAATCATGTTCTATCTTCCACATACGATTGCCACTAGATTATGTTGACCCACGGTACTCATATTCTTATTGCAACGTAATTTTACAACGGTTACCGGTACAAAACTAAATATCTATGTTGGTAGCATTGCTTCAGAAGAGAAATTTTCCTCGAAGATTAAATAACTGATATTTAATTGGTTGAAGTAAGAAACTCGGTGCAAGTAGGATATACCGCAATACGTAGCCTACGTGTCTAGGGGATTTTTAGTGTAGTCGATGACGTCACGGATGACGTACGAACGTTGATGTTCGTTTGTTTGACGTTGTGCCTTGAGTGGCTGCCATATTATTCAGCTGTATGAGGTTTCGAACAGTGCGTCGTTACATGCGGATGCAATCACATGTGTTCAAGAGTGAGGTTTGGTTGTGAGTTACGAATGTTCGTATATTACTTTTAGTTGTTGAATTTAAATAAAATGTTTCTCTGCACTCTTCTAAAGCCATGGTGAGACAAAGCCTTTGGTCGATACTAGGTTAGACGACAGTCTGGGCGAAGCCATTGGTCGTTTTAGACGACGGTCTGAACGAAACCATTGGTCGCCACTGGGTTAAACCACTGTCTGGGCGAAATATACGGCTTGTACTAAAAGTAAGGGGGTCAGAGCCATAAGCCCCAGGTTAGGTTTATGTTAGTACTGTATGTAAAACCTTATTAACATACAGAATTAACACGTAATATGCATCGTTTAAACCTTTAGTGTCGTCCATGACGCTATGGATGCCGCCATTTTGTGTCTAGGGGAATCTTGAAGTGCAAGGAATCGCGATCTATACTACTTCCGATAAATCAACCACACATTGGTGGCTATGGTGGCGTAGTTGGTAGCATGCTGAGCTTCTATGCTCAAGATGACGGGTTCAAACCCGGTCGAAGTCGTCGGATTTTTTAAGAGCGTTAAAATCCCTCAGTATGCCTTCCTTCGGAGGGGAAGTACAGCCGGCGGTCCCATGTCATTTATGGCATGGCATGTTAAAGAACCTTACACTAATTACACCTGTGTGAAGCTAAATTAGAGGTTAAACTACGCTCTTAGGTTTCTACGTTCGTCGCCGGGAGCCGACTGCGGTGGCGTCTAGTAGCAATATTCTGAACTAGTAGTCGTTGAAGGTGGCGTTTGGTGGCAAAATTAGGAACTACTTGAAATTCAATATCTGCAGTCCTTACTTGAATTAAAAACAGATAACACACACTAATACAGTCATCACAATTAACACCGGTTATCAGACAGATTCTACACACACCCAAAGTACACGGGGCTACATGACCGCGTTGTTGCAGCCCTTAAACTAAAGAACCAACCAACCAACCACACACTTCTCCTCGAGGAAACCAGACTGAATTTTTAGTTGTAGTAGAGTCTTCAAGGGGATCTTTAACGTGCCAACAAATCTACCGACACGGGTCTCTCCCATTTAAACACCCTCAAAATGTCAACCAACTGTGTCACTATTTGATCCCGCAGCCTTGAGCACAGCAGATGAAACCTTTAGCAGTTACGCCACGCAGCCATCCTGTGATGGGTTACCTCAGAAGAGGAGTCTTAAATCGTACCCCTAGACCTCGACGGTAGAAGAAGAAGGTAGGCAGGAAACCACCACCACGTGCCAAAGGTCGATGTCATCCTTGGACAAGGTTTAAGTTGAAGGGAACTTCGTGATGTTACCTCACTGCTTGTTCATTGTCAAAAAATAGGAAGTTCTTCGTTTAAGTTAGGCGTGTGAAGGTCGAGTGACGTCACCTTCTCGACCAGCAAATACGTTTTATAAATCTGGGTACTTAGTGAAGATAGCCTTCAAGGCGTTACGTCAGACAATGGTGAGCAGGTAACGAACGCATCATCAAGGTTGGGGTGATCGAGTGTTTTCTTGTTTACTAGGTATTTTAGCTGGTGTGTAATGATGACGTATAGTTTTAAGACTCATCGTTCATACCTCTGATGTTAATTCGATAATTCATAGTCAGAGACTTAGCAGAATATTGTAATCTCAGTACAGCTTAATTACAAACACCTAAACTGCAGTCGTGTAGTCTTTCAACTAAAAGTCTCTTTTTTAGCAGGCAGTGGCGGCTCACTTTATAGACTGGAGGTTCTACAGAGAAGAGCATACACATATTACATAATCACTTTTTGATCGACTTCTGCCCCCACCCCTCCATGTAAAAACGCGTAGGCCTAATTATCGCATCGATATATTACATAATCACAATGCTAGGCTATACCTAATATTTCTGATTTCGTCACGATTTGTCCGTATAAATAAACGCTAGTTTCCAATATCCGACGTCCCAATGAATCTATATCCGGCATGCCCAATTCCAGCGCCGTAGCATTGAAATCACCAGCTACAATGAAGTTATTTACCATATTTCGTATTGTGTCCTCAATACTGTCCAACTTCTTCTGAAAATCACTAATGGACTCGTTCGGAGTGAAGTAACAACTTACGTACCACTCTTAATCTAGACAAAGTATTCTTCAGATCCTTGATTTTTCACTGAATACTTTCCCAGATCCGGAATAATTATTGCTGCTGTTGCAAGGTTGTCTCCAAACCACACGTGGTGGTCCCCGTCCTGATATTGCTCACTCAGTATCAAACTGTCTACTTCCATCAAAAACTCCAGTCCGACTCCTGTGAATAATACCTTGAAGAATTTTCATAATTTTAGAACAGTTTTAACTTAATCGAGAGCTTCCAGAAACACTATGCATGCACCAGAGCCTGGAACATGGTTCTGTACTATTTCATGAATATCCTTTTCCGTACAGAGTATACATCTTAGTTGTCCTTTGCAGTCAGCTGCTTTGTGTCCGATATCTCCGTACTTGTAGACTGTTAATTCAATGAGTTAGATCCCTCTACATAGTAAAAGTCTATTACGACTCTAACTTTCTGCAAAGGTTTGGCTTTATAAGTTTACCAGATAATGAGTTATTGATTTTAATCTGTTTTGTCCAAACAGTTTCGTCGAATTCTGGGAGCCCATCTAGCTTTGGGGGTGGAGAAAACCGTGAGAAACAATGGTAAAACTCTACGAGGGACAAGTAACGAGCGCGCTGTAACATCACAGCGTAGGGATGACCATTGGCTCTAGTATGTGGCGTGTTCATTCCACAGGAAATATGCTGCTCCTGTTAAAGGATAATTGTAGTACCCTACATCAAATCTCTACATTGGAAGATGTGATATTCTGTAACGAAGAACCGTTAAGACACAACAATCCTTTAAGTATCTAGGAATAACACTTAGGACAACGGCTAAACCGTTTTGGATACGGTACATCTTGAAGTGAGGATAATACCAGCTATTAGCAGCATGAATGATATTCGGACAATCGGGAAATTATTCTCAGAAATAGCCATGCGACTCTTTGAGGCAAAAGTATCTCCATGTGGACTGGAACTCATTTGGAAGCACTTAACTGCGAAACAGCTAGTAGACATAGAACGAGTTAAAGGGAGATATTGAAAGGAAGTTCTCTCAGTTTCAAAATACACGCTCAATAGCCTGGTATATGAGCTAGCTAGGGGGACATTTTTCACAGAGGACTTAAGATGGAAACTTTTATTACCAATCACAGCAAGTGTAGAAAAGTATTGGGTGATAGGGCTAGGAAAAGAATGGAGATAGATCCGGATTTTTACGCCACTGCCGCAATGACAGATAAAAGCTGGACAAAGGCAAACTGCGATCTTCACCACGCAGTAACACGACTGGCTATCCACAGTAAGCTAAGCACAGAAATGAGTTGGCATTACCACAACGAAGATTGTGTATGTGAACTATGTAGTCAGAAGTGTGGAATTTATCATATAGAATTTTATGTAAAGAGGAAAAGGTCACTGAACAGTTCTGCAGAAATCTGTATCACCCCTTAACTGCCTATTTGGGCTCAATTAAAATTAATATTACTATTATCAGGAGTGTAGATGCTGGCAGGTAGCCTACCGTATGTCGTGTTTTCATGAGGATCATCATTGGTTTACTATTCGATATACTGAATTATGATCTATCATGCGGCTTGTTAAATTGCATAACATGCCTCTCTCGCAGTAGGCTACTTTAAAAGTCGCAATGAGTGGTGGAATCATCAACGTAAATACTTATATTTACCACGCAGGATATACCTGTAATACGATTTCCTCATTAATTTCGTTAATTTTAAGTCACAGATTTAAAGTCCTCATCTCTTCATTTCGAGGCGTAATGTAGTACAATTTTATTCAAACTGTGTGTTTCAATAAATAACTTAACCATGGATGTCCAGTCATCAATCAGGGCTCCTGAGTTTGCATATTCCAACCAATCAAACACCTCTCTTAATGAACACTCGACTTAAAGTAATCTCATGTAATATTTTCAGGATTAGGGAATAACCCATTTCATTTGGGTACAATCGTGTTGACCGACTGAAAAACATCAAACTTTTGTTTAAAGTAACAACTCACGTTAGATTCTCGTGAATCATGATCGCGTCGCTAGTCCAAATAACACATCAAACTATTCTCAAAGTCTATCCCAGTTTACAGCATAACATCGACAAATATTCCATTTCCAAATATGAAGACCACGATTATCCAAGCTTCTTAATAAGATCACAACAACGACAACACCCTGCACGATAAACCTAGCAAGAGCGACGATACTAGCCACGATACTTGAACTATACTGATTGTCCTTGCAAGTTGCACAGAGACTGTATCGTGGATATGATCGGAACCCCTCACTTGCATTATTCTATTTAGCATCAGTATCTTATAAGATGAAGCCTCCGTGGCTTAGGCGGCAGCACGCCGGCCTCTCACCGCTGGGTCCGTGGTTCAAATCCCGGTCACTCCATGTGAGATCTGTGCTGGACAAAACGGAGGCAGACAGGTTTTTCTCCGGGTACTCCGGTTTTCCCTGTCAACATTTCATTCCAGCAACACTCTCCACTATCATTTCATTTCATCTGTCATTCATTTAATCATTGCCCCAGGGGAGTGCGTCAGGCCTCGGCAGCCGGCACAGTTCCTATCCTCGCCGCTAGATGGGGGCTTCATTCATTCCATTCCTGACCCGGTCGGAGACTGGAAGCAGGCTGTGGATTTTCATTTTCATCTTATAAGATCAGTGTAGCAGCAGGAAACGCTCAACACACTGATCCATCTGATCTGGCAGGTACATTCCGCTCTAAGGGTAACGGCCAACTTTTCCAGACTTCTCCTTGGAGGAGATAAGTGAACTAGATCGTTTTCGTTTCTACATTTTGTAACCTTAGCCTTCATTATTTGTAATAAACTGTAGGCCTACTAGCTTAAGTGGCTGCACAATCAACAATGGACGTTTCATATGGCAGAACTCCAATACGTCACCTGAAAAGAACTCACCAGTGGAATAAAATTTGGACCTCAACTTCGAAGGGATCTGTTACGAGAGAAATATATTTTTTCTTCCTGAGATTCAGCATCGACTTCAAAGTAAAATACTTGTTCCTAACTTTGTGCTTACTCAATTCTTATCTGGACATAAGAAGTTCAAGTCATACTTCGAGAGATATCATATCACTATTCTAAATGACTATACACGCTTCCGTGGATCCTCCCAAACTGTACATCACCTGCCTTCCGACTGCCGTGATTTTGAAAGAGAAAGATATATAATAAAATGTCACCTGCGTTACTTCAATAATGAAATGACAAAACCGCTCATGTTGTTATTCTCATCTTCTTATTTTATTGCAGCTGAAAAGCCATTAGTTACAAAATTGTAAAATAAACATAATACTGTATAACATAACATGACATGATTATTCTCTGCTATTGCTGTGCAATGGTCACTTAGTGCTCTTGTTCTCTTTTTGCTCCACATAAAGTGATAATATTCACATTTTTGATCACACAATACACGATATACATTGATCATTTGCGTGGTGGAATTTTTTGTTTGTGCATAACTTATGGTGAAAACCATGTATGGCAAGCCTAATATTGGCATGCCTCTGCGTTTGGTTTGTTTTTGTCCAATTTCTGTTTATCTAGCATCAATTCCAAAAATTCTTCAATGATTATCTTCTTGCTTTCTTTTTCGTCTGGCGATGACTGTATTGTATGCGTCTGTAGATGGTAGCTGTAGCTGAATCCTTAAGTCCTCCAGGAAGAAACTTTCTCTGGAAAGGGCGTATACCATCATATTTGGGGCGTACTTCCCTACTCTTTTCAAAAATCTAGTTTTGGCATTGTCAATTCTCTCCATATATCGCTGATGGTTAATTTGTCCCAGATGAGGGAGATCCCATGATATCCTAATTAATGTTATTGGTTTTACGTCCCTTTTAACTACTTCTGCGTTTAGAGACTCCGGGGTTCCGGAATTCTGCCCCGAAGGTGATCTTTAAGGTGCCAGTAAATCTACTGACACGGCTCCCTCACATTTAAGCACTCTCAAATGCCAGCTGATTGTGCCAGGATTCGATCCTGTAACCTTGGGATCAGCAGGTGAGAACGTTACCGCTGAGCCACGCAGCCAATCCATGATATCCTCCATAAGTTATTATAATGTAATACAAGTAGTTGTCTAACTATAACCCTAATATGCTAGGCAACGTAGAGTTCCTTATACAGTATGTATTGGAAACTCAATAATAATAATAATAATAATAATAATAATAATAATAATAATAATAATAATAAATATTTTTTTAGTCGATTTACCCTCTAGGTTGGTGGCTCCCACGGACTCAGCGAGGGAGCTCACCACTACCGCCTCTATGGGCAGTGTCCTGGAGCTTGGAACATCTGGTCGGGATGAATACAACTGGGGAGGTGTGATCAGCACTTCGCCCAGGCGGCCTCACCTGCAAAGCGAACAGGGGTCTCATGAGGGATGGGAAGGGATGGAAGATTGGGATGGAGAGGCAGGGAAGAGGGAAGAAGGCGGCCGTGGCCTTACAGGAGGGACCATCCCGGCATTTGCCCGAAGACGAAGTGGGAAACCACGGAAAACCATTTCGAGGATGGCTGAGGTGGGAATCGAACCCCCTCTACTCATTTGGACCATCCGAGGCTGAGTAGACCCCGTTCCAGTCCTCATACCACTTTTTAAATTTCGTGGCAGAGCCGGAAATCGAACCCAGGACCTCAGGGGCGGCAGCTAACCACGCTGACCGCTACGCTACGAAGGCGAGAATAATAATAATAATAATAATAATAATAAAGCACAAACACAGGCATGATGCAGTTGCTAAAATCTTGCATCAGGCTGATAAGTTTCAGCTTCTAAAAGGAAATAAAGTTCCACGCCATCAATATAAGCCAGAGTGTGTTCTTGAAAACAAGGATTATAAGTTGTATTGAGACCGAACTATTTTGACTGATCAATCGGTATCACACAACAGGCCGGATCTGGTGGTTGTCAGCAAGAAAATCAAGCAAACCACCTTGATTGATGTTGCGATTCCTAATAACAAGAATTTCCAATCAAAACACATAGAAAAGATCAGCAAATACAGCGAGTTGGTCGACCCTATCTAAAGAAAATGGCATGTAGAATAATGTTATTGGGTTTACATCCCTTTTATCTACTGAGGCTTTTGGAGACTCCGGGGTGCCAGAATTGTGCCCCGAAGGTGATCTTAAACGTGCCAGTAAATCTAAGAACTCGGCTCCCTCACATTTGCGCACCGTCAAATGCCAATTGACTGCACCAGGATCCGATCCTGTAACCATGGCCAGAGCGGGCGAGTGCATTAACGATACAGGCCGGATGTTTGTTTTAGATGATTGCCCTTGACCGTGAAGCCTGCGGGTGAGCCTATACACACTCACTATCTCACCCTATCGCTCACACTTGTCACCACCGATCTGATGTAATGGAATTCCAGACTTGAGCAGACAGTACAGTCCACATCGAAGTATTGTGTGTCGCGGAAGTACACGTTACATAGTTACGAACAGAATGTCATTATATTTGCCAATGACTGTACTCCTAGCAGAAGTGCGAAACAGCTTTGTCAATCATCGGACCGCTTGGGGCAGCTGATAACAACACAGGTACTCGCCTCCAGGCTTCCATTAAGATTTTTCACTCGTCTAAAACAAACGTCCGGCCTTGTACATCACGCAGCCAGTTTATTGATGGTTTAAGTAGCATGAATAATGTCTCACTCTGTAGAATGTTTATCACCCTACGGACACGCGAACTGAATGATAGATGACACTTTGCAATTTCTTATCAAAATAAGGCAGGATTGAGACAGACGCATTTCAGCGTAATTCGCTTCTCGCCTCGCCGCGGAGGCAAGTGTTGACTAGCAGCCGTCTCGAGCGCATCCACGAAATCATGACTGAGCCTACAGCTGCATGTCACCAGTGAAAATATTTAAAGTGATTAATGGACAACTTGCGACTTCTTACATGCTTCATTGGGACACTTGCATTACATCTGTGATGTGGCATCCATGTCAGGATATGTTACAGGCCGGACGTTTGTTTTAGACGAGTGAAAAATCTTAATGGAAGCCTGGAGGTGAGTTACTACTGTACCTGTGTTGTTATCAGCTGCCCCAAGCGATTCGATGATTGACTAATCTGTTTCACACTTCTGCTGAAGTACAGTCATTGGCAAATATAATGACGGTCTGTTCGTAACTACGTAACGTGTACTTCCGCCCGTCACACAATACTTCGACGTGGACTGGACTGTCTGCTCAAGTCTGGAATTCCATTACATCAGATCGGTGGTGACAAGTGTGAAGCGATAAGGTGAGAGAGTGAGCGTGTGTAGGCTCACCCGCAGGCTTCAAGGTCAAGGACAATCGTCTAAAACAAACGTCCGGCCTGTACCTTACCGTTCTCACACTTGCCAATGCGATGTTAAGAGAAGGATACTGATTGCGCAGTTAGGCTACAGCGGGTTTTAAGGCTTCCTGTTAACCTCCTCGCTCGTTTGTGTTACATAACTAACTTATAGGCTAGTTTTATTTTAGGGGTGAATTCTGCCTGTATACGAAGTCAATAGCTCCAGTAGTTTTAACGCCTTCCTCCAGGAGCTCACAACTAGTGGGACATGGGTTGGCGACCATGGGATCCTAGTTGAGTCCGGCATTGCTTCCACTTACAGGCCGGACGTTTGTTTTAGATGATTGCCCTTGAACTTGAAGCCTGCGGGTGAGCCTACACACACTCACTCTCTCACCCTATCGCTTCACACTTGTCACCACCGTTCTGATGTGATGGAATTTCAGACTTGAGCAGACAGTACAGTCCACATCGAAGTATTGTGTGACGCGGAAGTACACGTTACATAGTTACGAACAGAATGTCATTATATTTGCCAATGACTGTACTCCTAGCAGTAGTGTGAAAGAGCTTTGTCAATCATCGGACCGCTTGGAGCAGCTGATAACAACACACGTACTGTAGTAACTCGCCTCCAGGCTTCCGTTAAGATTTTTCACTCGTCTAAAACAAACGTCCGGCCTGTATTGTGCCGGGCTCCTCTCTGTCATATTTCCTTTCGGCCTCCCTTGGTCAACTCTTGTTCTCTTCCAACCTCGACGGTATTAGGGTATCCAAGGCCTAGGGAGTCTTCTCATTTCCGCCTTAAGTGGCCTTTGTCTCATCTTTTCTGATTCCCCCATTCTTAGAGGGGACCGACCTCTTGTTTTCTCTTCATGGTATCTACTGCCTTCTGTTCGACACTCTAAAGGAGGTAGGGTGTATAGACTGTAGCCCCACCACTTATGGTGCACCCTGGATAGGGCCACAGCCTCAAGGGCTCACGGCTGGTGAGCTCGGGAGTCGGTGACCCCGAGGGATTCCAGGGCTGAGTCCGGGATTTCCCCTTTTCCCAGTGCCTCTGGGGCGGGCCCTCTCCTCTTCCCCTTTCCTACCTGCCTCTCATGGCTCTCCTCCCTTCCAGGTTCCTCAGTCCTCATTTTTCTTGGGTTGAGGGTATTTCTTTTCCTCATGTCCTTTATTTTCCTTATTCCTTGTTTTGTTCTCCTAGTACTGTATGTACGTTAGTGCTAAATGTGAGGTTAGTAATAGTAGTTCCCATTTCGTCATCATTTTAACTATCTCCCAAACCATAAGGGGCTGATACCGTAACCTCGATGTTAGGTCCCTTAAAACAACAATCATCACCATCACCATCAGTTTTGACGCCCACCCCATAAAAACAGACAAACACTCAAAAATCAAACTGAGGGTATATTGCTCACTATTCACCCCATCCAGGATAAATACAATGGTTTAGCAAAAAATTCCAAATGTTCATAGAGAAAGCTTACTTTATATTATATTATATTATATTATATTATCTTCTATATATTTAAAACACTAAGCTGTTTTTTGTGCACACGAGATTGTGAAAACGACTTAACCGATTGGCTTCGTAAGACATTCTAACGAAAGCTCTTGGCATGCAGATTTGCAGAGTTTCTTTAAAAGGAAAATATATGTTACGGTATATTTTTAAATGATTAAAGAAATATGTAATATTTGACACTCCCGCGCATGCGCACAATGGCCTTTCTCAACAAGGAAAATGGCGATTCCGGTCGCGTCTAACTGAGATCTTTGTTTATGAGAATTAAAAAGGGTCTCCAATAATGTTAATTATGTTTTTACAATATGCATTGAAATTGAATTATATTAAATAAACCACGAATTGAAGGACTTAAACTGCAGGTTGAGTGTGTATACTGGTTAGATAGCTTAATACTGATATGTTACATAGTTGTCTGGATGGCCAAGGGGAAAAGGTTACTGCCTAGAAATATGTATTATGCATGATCGAGAGGGTTCGATTCCCACCTCAGATATGTTTTTTTAATTTTCGTTTTCTGCCTTCCTACGATTGGTATTGCATTGTAGAAACATATTTCACTTTTATCATTCCCGTGAAGTAATGAATTCTCTGTTGCCATCCTTTGCATGGTCGAGAGGGTTCGATTCCCACCTCGGTTATGTTTTTTTATTTTCGTTTTCTTCCTTCCTACGATTGGTATTACATTGTAGAAACATATTTCACTTTTATCATTCCCGTAAAGTAACGAATTCTCTGTTGCCATCCTTTGCATGGTCGAGAGGGTTCGATTCCCACCTCGGATACGTTCTTTTATTTTCATTTTCTTCCTTCCTACGATTGGTATTACATTGTAGAGACATATTTCACTTTTTTCATTCCCGTAAAGTAACGAATTCTCTGTTGCCATCCTTTGCATGGTCGAGAGGGTTCGATTCCCACCTCGGATATGTTTTTTTTGTTTTCTTCCTTCCTACGATTGGTATTACATTGTAGAAATATATTTCACTTTTATCATTCCCATAAAGTAACGAATTCTCTGTTGCCATCTATCTATATATTTAAAACACTAAGCTGTTTTTTGTGCACACGAGATTGTGAAAACGACTTAACCGATTGGCTTCGTAAGACATTCTAACGAAAGCTCTTGGCATGCAGATTTGCAGAGTTTCTTTAAAAGGAACATATATGTTACGGTATATTTTTAAATGATTAAAGAAATATGTAATATTTGACACTCCCGCGCATGCGCACAATGGCCTTTCTCAACAAGGAAAATGGCGATTCCGGTCGCGTCTAACTGAGATCTTTGTGTATGAGAATTAAAAAGGGTCTCCAATAATGTTAATTATGTTTTTACAATATGCATTGAAATTGAATTATATTAAATAAACCACGAATTGAAGGACTTAAACTGCAGGTTGAGTGTGTATACTGGTTAGATAGCTTAATACTGATGTGTTCCATAGTTGTCTGGATGGCCAAGGGGAAAAGGTTACTGCCTAGAAATATGTATTATGCATGATCGAGAGGGTTCGATTCCCACCTCGGATATGTTTTTTTTATTTTCGTTTTCTGCCTTCCTACGATTGGTATTGCATTGTAGAAACATATTTCACTTTTATCATTCCCGTCAAGTAATGAATTCTCTGTTGCCATCCTTTGCATGGTCGAGAGGGTTCGATTCCCACCTCGGTTATGTTTTTTTATTTTCGTTTTCTTCCTTCCTACGATTGGTATTACATTGTAGAAACATATTTCACTTTTATCATTCCCGTAAAGTAACGAATTCTCTGTTGCCATCCTTTGCATGGTCGAGAGGGTTCGATTCCCACCTCGGATACGTTCTTTTATTTTCATTTTCTTCCTTCCTACGATTGGTATTACATTGTAGAGACATATTTCACTTTTTTCATTCCCGTAAAGTAACGAATTCTCTGTTGCCATCCTTTGCATGGTCGAGAGGGTTCGATTCCCGCCTCGGATATGTTTTTTTTTTGTTTTCTTCCTTCCTACGATTGGTATTACATTGTAGAAATATATTTCACTTTTATCATTCCCATAAAGTAACGAATTCTCTGTTGCCATCTATATATATTTAAAACACTAAGGTATTTTTTGTACACACGAGATTTTGAAAACGACTTAACCGATTGGCTTCGTATGGCATTCTAACGAAAGCTCTTGGCATGCAGATTTGCAGTGTGTCTTTAAAAGGAAAATATATGTTACGGTATATTTTTATATGTTTAAAGCAAAATGTAATATATGTGGCTATTGCGCGTTGCCACAATGGCGTTTCTTCATGAGAGAAATGGCGGATAAACGATCCACCGTATCGTAGTGTGATCTTTGTTTATGAGAATTGAAAAGGGAAATATCGCTTATGTTGTATCCCGATATATACTGGAATAGAATCATGAAATAAGGGAAATATTGATGAACTATAACTGGCAGTTGAGTGCGTTTGTTGTTTACGTCACTTAATATTGCACTCTAAATTCGTTGTCTGGGTGGCTCAGCGGCTAACATTGTGGACAACGAAATTTATTATGCATCGTCGGAGGAGTTTGATTCCCACCTCAGACATGTAATTTTATTTCCCAATTATTCTATCTTGCAATTGGTATTACATTGTCTAAACATATGTTACGTTTATTATTCCCGTAAGGTAAGGAATTCTCCATGATTTACGTTGCCAGATACTTTTAAATTATTAAATAAAAATCGGCACAATCGCTTCGCCTTGAGAGAAAATTGTCGAACATAATTCATTTGATGGACTCAGACATCGTGGTCACTCAGCGCCGTCTACTTTGGTGTGTGAGTGTAAACCTTTCTCTGATAACCTGTGTTAATGCGATGGCTGTATTGATGTGTGCATTTGTAATTAGTATGGGGAATGGAGAGTTGACGACTGAGGCTTTAAGTTAGGAACTATCCCGGTATTTGCCTGGAGTGGAAGTGGAAAACCACGGAAAACCACATCCAAGATTGTTGAGATGGGAATCAAATTTTGCTCTTCTTAGGTTTGCCTCAAGAGTGCGCCCCGTTCCAACCCTCAGACCAGAATTAAATTTCTTGGCAGAGCAGGGATCGAACCTGGAATCTGGGGCGATAGCTCAGAATGTAGCCTTAAGACTGGGCTTCCCTGTGTTAATACGATCTTTGAAAAACACTGAACATATAATTCTAAAACTCCCTCCATTACGGTGGCTGGCGAAGTGAGTCCATGCTCATTCCAGTAGTGGCGAAGTGATTCTATGCTCCCTTGCATAATTTACTGTCATGGAAATGCAAAGTATTGTACCTTCAACAGGTGATGGAAATTGATTATTTAGAGCAGTTTCATTCTGTTTATTTCAAAATGAAGTTCGTCATCCTGAGTTGCGTTTGCAAGCAAATTGCAAAAATTGCAAGGATTTTATTATTGGCGATCAGTCTCATCGCATTCTCATCAGCAACCAACTTGAGAATGGAAGTCTCTGAACTTAGTTGTATAAGTGAATATTATTGTTTATTGATTATTTTTTTAGAGTACATAACAATGAGTCTAACCACGCAGTTGATTTTGGCAATGGAAGTAAGTTATTATTTGCTATTTAATATTTGGCTGCTGCGTTGATGCAGGCCACTATAGTATTATTTAATATGACGTTAATTTGGGGAGAAATGCTGCTATAAATAAACCCATTTTACGAAATAGAACATTAGCCGCAAACAAGTGGGAAATCGGAGAAAAATACGAAGCCACTTTTAAACTCCAATATGAATACGGCATTTCAGATACAATTCCAGATACTATACCGTTACAGTGTAGGGTCCTTGACGAACAAATGTAAACATTGTTCTGCACTGTATTTCTCTTGAGAGAAATCTACACTTGGTTACTTTGACCTTTGCTGTTGTAATGGTAAAATTAATCTGACTAAATATAACATATTTGACATGCTGCAACAATTATTTTTCACTGGAGATGATATCTCAAGGAATTTCAGAGAGACTAATCGGCAGTACAATGCTATGTCCTTCGTTTCATTTGGTGCCAATGTTACTGTGCCACACCCATACGGTCCACATTGTTTTAAGATGTATGGAGGTGCACATCATCGCATTTCTTCGTTATATTCCAAAATTATATGTGACGGTTTGCGGCCAGTTTTATTAGACTCCTCAGAGTTCTTGAATTCCTTGGAACTAAATGACTTGCCTCCACATATTCCAAACGCTTGAACCGTTATGCTGCTTAGAAATCTGAACGTTTCCCAAGGGCTCCTAAATGCAACTATATTGCTTGGATTTGGAAATAATAAGTGCAGTTAAAATTAGGCAGAGAGGTCTAATCCTTCTACTTGATTTAACAGCATCCGATAAAACACTATCATTTTGTTTTAAGAGGCAATATTTTCCAATTTATTTGGCATACTCTGTCACAATCAATGAAGCTCAAGGGAAAACTCTGGAACGTATAGGTCTCAATTTGCCTCATCAATTTTTCAGTCATGGCCAGCAGTATTTTGCAATGTTGAGAGTGCAATCTTTTGACGCCCTTATAGTTTCAATAGAGCCAAAAAATAATCGTACAAAGAATATACAGTAGGCCTACATAAGAAAATTCTTCAGTAAATATTTTTCTATTGACCGTCATTTTTGACGGGTTTCAACTAGTATATATTTAAAACACTAAGGTATTTTTTGTACACACGAGATTTTGAAAACGACTTAACCGATTGGTTTCGTATGGCATTCTAACGAAAGCTCTTGGCATGCAGATTTGCAGTGTGTCTTTAAAAGGAAAATATATGTTACGGTATATTTTTATATGTTTAAAGCAAAATGTAATATATGTGGCTATTGCGCGTTGCCACAATGGCGTTTCTTCATGAGAGAAATGGCGGATAAACGATCCACCGTATCGTAGTGTGATCTTTGTTTATGAGAATTGAAAAGGGAAATATCGCTTATGTTGTATCCCGATATATACTGGAATAGAATCATGAAATAAGGGAAATATTGATGAACTATAACTGGCAGTTGAGTGCGTTTGTTGTTTACGTCACTTAATATTGCACTCTAAATTCGTTGTCTGGGTGGCTCAGCGGCTAACATTGTGGACAACGAAATTTATTATGCATCGTCGGAGGAGTTTGAATCCCACCTCAGACATGTAATTTTATTTCCCAATTATTCTATCTTGCAATTGGTATTACATTGTCTAAACATATGTTACGTTTATTATTCCCGTAAGGTAAGGAATTCTCCATGATTTACGTTGCCAGATACTTTTAAATTATTAAATAAAAATCGGCACAATCGCTTCGCCTTGAGAGAAAATTGTCGAACATAATTCATTTGATGGACTCAGACATCGTGGTCACTCAGCGCCGTCTACTTTGGTGTGTGAGTGTAAACCTTTCTCTGATAACCTGTGTTAATGCGATGGCTGTATTGATGTGTGCATTTGTAATTAGTATGGGGAATGGAGAGTTGACGACTGAGGCTTTAAGTTAGGAACTATCCCGGTATTTGCCTGGAGTGGAAGTGGAAAACCACGGAAAACCACATCCAAGATTGTTGAGATGGGAATCAAATTTTGCTCTTCTTAGGTTTGCCTCAAGAGTGCGCCCCGTTCCAACCCTCAGACCAGAATTAAATTTCTTGGCAGAGCAGGGATCGAACCTGGAATCTGGGGCGATAGCTCAGAATGTAGCCTTAAGACTGGGCTTCCCTGTGTTAATACGATCTTTGAAAAACACTGAACATATAATTCTAAAACTCCCTCCATTACGGTGGCTGGCGAAGTGAGTCCATGCTCATTCCAGTAGTGGCGAAGTGATTCTATGCTCCCTTGCATAATTTACTGTCATGGAAATGCAAAGTATTGTACCTTCAACAGGTGATGGAAATTGATTATTTAGAGCAGTTTCATTCTGTTTATTTCAAAATGAAGTTCGTCATCCTGAGTTGCGTTTGCAAGCAAATTGCAAAAATTGCAAGGATTTTATTATTGGCGATCAGTCTCATCGCATTCTCATCAGCAACCAACTTGAGAATGGAAGTCTCTGAACTTAGTTGTATAAGTGAATATTATTGTTTATTGATTATTTTTTTAGAGTACATAACAATGAGTCTAACCACGCAGTTGATTTTGGCAATGGAAGTAAGTTATTATTTGCTATTTAATATTTGGCTGCTGCGTTGATGCAGGCCACTATAGTATTATTTAATATGACGTTAATTTGGGGAGAAATGCTGCTATAAATAAACCCATTTTACGAAATAGAACATTAGCCGCAAACAAGTGGGAAATCGGAGAAAAATACGAAGCCACTTTTAAACTCCAATATGAATACGGCATTTCAGATACAATTCCAGATACTATACCGTTACAGTGTAGGGTCCTTGACGAACAAATGTAAACATTGTTCTGCACTGTATTTCTCTTGAGAGAAATCTACACTTGGTTACTTTGACCTTTGCTGTTGTAATGGTAAAATTAATCTGACTAAATATAACATATTTGACATGCTGCAACAATTATTTTTCACTGGAGATGATATCTCAAGGAATTTCAGAGAGACTAATCGGCAGTACAATGCTATGTCCTTCGTTTCATTTGGTGCCAATGTTACTGTGCCACACCCATACGGTCCACATTGTTTTAAGATGTATGGAGGTGCACATCATCGCATTTCTTCGTTATATTCCAAAATTATATGTGACGGTTTGCGGCCAGTTTTATTAGACTCCTCAGAGTTCTTGAATTCCTTGGAACTAAATGACTTGCCTCCACATATTCCAAACGCTTGAACCGTTATGCTGCTTAGAAATCTGAACGTTTCCCAAGGGCTCCTAAATGCAACTATATTGCTTGGATTTGGAAATAATAAGTGCAGTTAAAATTAGGCAGAGAGGTCTAATCCTTCTACTTGATTTAACAGCATCCGATAAAACACTATCATTTTGTTTTAAGAGGCAATATTTTCCAATTTATTTGGCATACTCTGTCACAATCAATGAAGCTCAAGGGAAAACTCTGGAACGTATAGGTCTCAATTTGCCTCATCAATTTTTCAGTCATGGCCAGCAGTATTTTGCAATGTTGAGAGTGCAATCTTTTGACGCCCTTATAGTTTCAATAGAGCCAAAAAATAATCGTACAAAGAATATACAGTAGGCCTACATAAGAAAATTCTTCAGTAAATATTTTTCTATTGACCGTCATTTTTGACGGGTTTCAACTAGTATATATTTAAAACACTAAGGTATTTTTTGTACACACGAGATTTTGAAAACGACTTAACCGATTGGTTTCGTATGGCATTCTAACGAAAGCTCTTGGCATGCAGATTTGCAGTGTGTCTTTAAAAGGAAAATATATGTTACGGTATATTTTTATATGTTTAAAGCAAAATGTAATATATGTGGCTATTGCGCGTTGCCACAATGGCGTTTCTTCATGAGAGAAATGGCGGATAAACGATCCACCGTATCGTAGTGTGATCTTTGTTTATGAGAATTGAAAAGGGAAATATCGCTTATGTTGTATCCCGATATATACTGGAATAGAATCATGAAATAAGGGAAATATTGATGAACTATAACTGGCAGTTGAGTGCGTTTGTTGTTTACGTCACTTAATATTGCACTCTAAATTCGTTGTCTGGGTGGCTCAGCGGCTAACATTGTGGACAACGAAATTTATTATGCATCGTCGGAGGAGTTTGAATCCCACCTCAGACATGTAATTTTATTTCCCAATTATTCTATCTTGCAATTGGTATTACATTGTCTAAACATATGTTACGTTTATTATTCCCGTAAGGTAAGGAATTCTCCATGATTTACGTTGCCAGATACTTTTAAATTATTAAATAAAAATCGGCACAATCGCTTCGCCTTGAGAGAAAATTGTCGAACATAATTCATTTGATGGACTCAGACATCGTGGTCACTCAGCGCCGTCTACTTTGGTGTGTGAGTGTAAACCTTTCTCTGATAACCTGTGTTAATGCGATGGCTGTATTGATGTGTGCATTTGTAATTAGTATGGGGAATGGAGAGTTGACGACTGAGGCTTTAAGTTAGGAACTATCCCGGTATTTGCCTGGAGTGGAAGTGGAAAACCACGGAAAACCACATCCAAGATTGTTGAGATGGGAATCAAATTTTGCTCTTCTTAGGTTTGCCTCAAGAGTGCGCCCCGTTCCAACCCTCAGACCAGAATTAAATTTCTTGGCAGAGCAGGGATCGAACCTGGAATCTGGGGCGATAGCTCAGAATGTAGCCTTAAGACTGGGCTTCCCTGTGTTAATACGATCTTTGAAAAACACTGAACATATAATTCTAAAACTCCCTCCATTACGGTGGCTGGCGAAGTGAGTCCATGCTCATTCCAGTAGTGGCGAAGTGATTCTATGCTCCCTTGCATAATTTACTGTCATGGAAATGCAAAGTATTGTACCTTCAACAGGTGATGAAAATTGATTATTTAGAGCAGTTTCATTCTGTTTATTTCAAAATGAAGTTCGTCATCCTGAGTTGCGTTTGCAAGCAAATTGCAAAAATTGCAAGGATTTTATTATTGGCGATCAGTCTCATCGCATTCTCATCAGCAACCAACTTGAGAATGGAAGTCTCTGAACTTAGTTGTATAAGTGAATATTATTGTTTATTGATTATTTTTTTAGAGTACATAACAATGAGTCTAACCACGCAGTTGATTTTGGCAATGGAAGTAAGTTATTATTTGCTATTTAATATTTGGCTGCTGCGTTGATGCAGGCCACTATAGTATTATTTAATATGACGTTAATTTGGGGAGAAATGCTGCTATAAATAAACCCATTTTACGAAATAGAACATTAGCCCCAAACAAGTGGGAAATCGGAGAAAAATACGAAGCCACTTTTAAACTCCAATATGAATACGGCATTTCAGATACAATTCCAGATACTATACCGTTACAGTGTAGGGTCCTTGACGAACAAATGTAAACATTGTTCTGCACTGTATTTCTCTTGAGAGAAATCTACACTTGGTTACTTTGACCTTTGCTGTTGTAATGGTAAAATTAATCTGACTAAATATAACATATTTGACATGCTGCAACAATTATTTTTCACTGGAGATGATATCTCAAGGAATTTCAGAGAGACTAATCGGCAGTACAATGCTATGTCCTTCGTTTCGTTTGGTGCCAATGTTACTGTGCCACACCCATACGGTCCACATTGTTTTAAGATGTATGGAGGTGCACATCATCGCATTTCTTCGTTATATTCCAAAATTATATGTGACGGTTTGCGGCCAGTTTTATTAGACTCCTCAGAGTTCTTGAATTCCTTGGAACTAAATGACTTGCCTCCACATATTCCAAACGCTTGAACCGTTATGCTGCTTAGAAATCTGAACGTTTCCCAAGGGCTCCTAAATGCAACTATATTGCTTGGATTTGGAAATAATAAGTGCAGTTAAAATTAGGCAGAGAGGTCTAATCCTTCTACTTGATTTAACAGCATCCGATAAAACACTATCATTTTGTTTTAAGAGGCAATATTTTCCAATTTATTTGGCATACTCTGTCACAATCAATGAAGCTCAAGGGAAAACTCTGGAACGTATAGGTCTCAATTTGCCTCATCAATTTTTCAGTCATGGCCAGCAGTATTTTGCAATGTTGAGAGTGCAATCTTTTGACGCCCTTATAGTTTCAATAGAGCCAAAAAATAATCGTACAAAGAATATACAGTAGGCCTACATAAGAAAATTCTTCAGTAAATATTTTTCTATTGACCGTCATTTTTGACGGGTTTCAACTAGTATTATATTATATTGCATTACAGTACATTATATTACCGACAGCGGTTGCTACGCTCGCTAAAGCGCAGCGCTCGGCCATGGGGCCAAGCTCCCTGCGTACTCGGTAGACGTGGGTTCGAGCCCTACATTCAGCCGTCTTTGAAATGGCTTTCCGTGGTTTCCCCATTTTCAACTCCAGGCAAATGCTGGGACGGTACTTTCTGACAGGTCACGGCCGCTTCTTTCCCCATTCTTGTCCAATTTCATTCATCTTCATTCGTTTCAGCTCTCACTAACTCCTCCCACGAGTTTGGCGTCATGAAGGGCATCCGGGTGTAAAAATCCATCTGTCACTTAGAATTTCATCGCATCTCATCCTTGACCCCGTTGGAAACAGGAATAATAAGGGATAGACTGACACATTATAAATAATATGTTATGTTATACTCGTATTATGTTAAGATATATTATGTTATTTTATATTATATTATGTTATATTATTCTTCTTTCTTTCTTTCTTTCTTTCTTTCTTTCTTTCTTTCTTTCTTTCTTTCTTTCTTTCTTTCTTCGTTTTGCCCACTTAGGGAGCACGCTTGAACTTGTTGACTCGGGTTGATGGTGTTTTCCTCTTCTTCTCCTCCCAAAATCTACTCATGAAATTGATATGCCCCTTCTCACGTTCTTCCGTCTATCTTTTTCCAGTGGTCTTTTTTAGCTTTTTCGGCGAAAGAGTGATTTGTAACTAGTGTTCCAAAAGCCTTGCGATTCATGATTATATCGCTGTGATGTTTATTACTTTTAAGTCCTGTTCTTTTTTTTCTAACCAACTGATTTTGACCTTCTTTGAATTTATTATATCAAGCAGTTATTTTGCATATCTGGTGTTGTCCATTCTGCAGATGTGACCATAGAATTTCTATCGTCTCTTACGCACGGTATCAGTGAACTTATTGATTACTGTGTACAAGTCTGTGGTTTTCCTTTTAATCCATATACCATTAACATAACGGGGCCATACATTTTCCTGAGAATTTTACGTTCTTGATTTTCGATTTCACCAATTCGAGAGTGGCCTCCTAGAGATATAGTTTCGGAGGCGTACAATGCTTCAGGAAGAACAACTGTCTGGTAGTGCCGTAGTTTAGGATTTCGTAACATCACTCTTTTATTATAGTGATCCCATTTTATTCGGTATACTTTCTGGAGTTTTAGCTTTTTCTAAATTAGCTTTCCTGTCTAATCCAGATGGTACAATAATTTATCCTAAATATTTGAAGAAAGGTACGTGTCTAATTATTCCATAGTTTGTCTGTAGTGGGGATCTTGGGATATTCTGGTGACCATTTACCATGAATTGCGTCATCTCATATGATATTTGGAGGTCTGTTAGCCTATATTGTATTGTGTTGAATTGTATTGTATTGCATTGTATTGTATTGCATTGTATTGATTATATTGCTTTGTATTGTATTGCATTGTATTGTATTGATTATATTGTATTACATTGTATTGATTATATTGCATTGTATTGTATTGTATTGCATTGTATTGTATTGCATTGTATTGTATTGCATTGTATTGTATTGCATTGTATTGCATTGCATTGTATTGCATTGTATTGATTATATTGCATTGTATTGCATTGTATTGCATTGTATTGTATTACATTGTATTGATTATATTGCATTGTATTGCATTGTGTTGCATTGTATTGCATTGTATTGTATTACATTGTATTGATTATATTGCATTGTATTGTATTGCATTGTATTGTATTGCATTGCATTGTATTGCATTTCTTTGTATTGATTATATTGCATTGTATTGCATTTCTTTGTATTAATTATATTGTATTGTATTGCATTGTATTGCATTACATTGTATTGTATTGCATTGTATTGTATTGCATTGCATTGTATTACATTGTATTGCATTGTAATGTATTACATTGTATTGCATTGTATTATATTGCATTGTATTGTATTACATTGTATTGCATTGTATTATATTGCATTGTATTACATTGTATTGCATTGTATTGTATTGCATTGTATTGTATTACATTGTATTGTATTGCATTGTATTGTATTACATTGTATTGCATTGTATTGTATTGCATTGTATTGTATTACATTGTATTGTATTGCATTGTATTGTATTACATTATATTGCATTGTATTGTATTACATTGTATTGCATTGTATTGTATTACATTATATTGCATTGTATTGTATTACATTGTATTGATTATATTGCGTTGTATTATATTGCATTATATTGCATTGTATTGATTATATTGCATTGTATTGTATTACATTGTATTGCATTGTATTGTATTGCATTGTATTGTATTACATTGTATTGCATTGTATTGTATTGCATTGTATTGTATTACATTGTATTACATTGTATTGCATTGTATTGTATTACATTGTATTGCATTGTATTGTATTGCATTACATTGTATTGATTATATTGCGTTGTATTATATTGCATTATATTGCATTGTATTGATTGTATTGCATTGTATTGTATTACATTGTATTGCATTGTATTATATTGCATTGTATTGTATTGTATTGCATTGTATTGTATTACATTGTATTGCATTGTATTATATTGCATTGTATTGTATTGTATTGCATTGTATTGTATTACATTGTATTGCATTGTATTGTATTGCATTGTATTGTATTACATTGTATTGCATTGTATTGTATTGCATTGTATTGTATTACATTGTATTGATTATATTGCGTTGTATTATATTGCATTGTATTGATTATATTGCATTGTATTGCATTGTATTGCATTTATTTGTTTTGATTATATTGCATTGTATTGTATTGCATTGTATTGTATTACATTGTATTGTATTACATTGTATTGATTATATTGCATTGTATTGTATTGCATTGTATTGTATTACATTGTATTGATTATATTGCATTGTATTGTATTGCATTGTATTGCATTGTATTGCATTTCTTTGTATTGATTATATTGTATTGTATTGCATTGTATTGCATTGTATTGCATTTCTTTGTATTGATTATATTGTATTGTATTACATTGTATTGCATTGTATTGTATTTCATTGTATTGTATTGCATTGTATTGTATTTCATTGTATTGATTATATTGCATTGTATTGTATTGCATTGCAATGCATTTTATTGTATTGAATTGTATTGTATTGGATTGTATTGATTATATTGCATTGTATTGTATTGCATTGTATTGTATTTAATTGTATTGTATTACATTGTATTGATTATATTGCATTGTATTGTATTGCATTGTATTGCATTACATTGTATTGATTATATTGCGTTGTATTATATTGCATTATATTGCATTGTATTGATTATATTGCATTGTATTGTATTACATTGTATTGCATTGTATTGTATTGCATTGTATTGTATTACATTGTATTGCATTGTATTGCATTGTATTGTATTATATTGTATTGCATTGTATTGTATTACATTGTATTACATTGTATTGCATTGTATTGTATTACATTGTATTGCATTGTATTATATTGCATTGTATTGTATTACATTGTATTGATTATATAGCGTTGTATTATATTGCATTATATTGCATTGTATTGATTATATTGCATTGTATTGTATTACATTTTATTGCATTGTATTGTATTGCATTGTATTGTATTACATTGTATTGCATTGTATTGTATTACATTGTATTGCATTGTATTGTATTACAATGTATTGCATTGTATTGTATTACATTGTATTGCATTGTATTGTATTACATTGTATTGATTATATTGCGTTGTATTATATTGCATTATATTGCATTGTATTGATTATATTGCATTGTATTGTATTACATTGTATTGCATTGTATTGTGTTGCATTGTATTGTATTACATTGTATTGCATTGTATTGTATTACATTGTATTGCATTGTATTGTATTGCATTGTATTGTATTACATTGTATTACATTGTATTGCATTGTATTGTATTACATTGTATTGCATTGTATTATATTGCATTGTATTCTATTACATTGTATTGATTATATTGCGTTGTATTATATTGCATTGTATTGATTGTGTTGCATTGTATTGTGTTACATTGTATTGCATTGTATTGTATTACATTGTATTGCATTGTATTGTATTGCATTGTATTGTATTACATTGTATTACATTGTATTGCATTGTATTGTATTACATTGTATTGTATTACATTGTATTGCATTGTATTGTATTACATTGTATTGCATTGTATTGTATTGCATTGTATTGTATTACATTGTATTGATTATATTGCGTTGTATTATATTGCATTATATTGCATTGTATTGATTATATTGCATTGTATTGCATTGTATTGCATTTCTTTGTTTTGATTATATTGCATTGTATTGTATTGCATTGTATTGTATTACATTGTATTGTATTACATTGTATTGATTATATTGCATTGTATTGTATTGCATTGTATTGTATTATTATACGCTGGGATATAAGACCAGGAAACATCAAGACTGGTTTGATGAAAATGATGAAGAAATAGAAGCATTAATCTCAGAAAAGAGAAAAGCCTTGCAAACTTGGAGAAAAGATATGAACTCCCGTACTAAGAAAGAAGCATTTTGTCTTGCGAAGGCAAATGTCCAAAGAGGAACTCGTGCTCTCAAAAATGCATGGTGGACATCCAAAGCTAAAGAGCTGCAATATCTAGCAGACAAAGATTCGCGACAGTTCTTCCAAGCCACAAAAGCGATTTATGGCCCCTCCACGTTTGGTAGAAATCCACTTTGGTCCAGTGACAAAAGTACACTTCTAAAAGATCAATACTCCATCATGAATAGGTGGAAGGAGCATTTTGAAGACCTCTTGAACCAGGACTCAGTTATTGATGAGCAGGTGTATGATATATTAGAACAAGCACCCATCAAAGAAGAACTCGGTACCCTGCCAACACTAGATGAGGTTCAGTGTGCTATTAATCAAGCAAAGCGACACAAAGCTACTGGATGTGATGGAATACCAGCGGAAGCTCTCAAAGAAGGAGGTGAGGAACTCATAAGCCACATACATGATCTTATCATTAAAATTTGGAGAACTGAAAAAATGCCTGCTGATTTCAGAGATAGTCTGATAGTTCCCATATTTAAGAAAGGTGATCGTGCAGACTGCAACAACTATCGTGGTATATCTTTGTTATCATGCCTTGGAAAGCTTATTGCTCGTATTTTGGCGAATCGTATTCTATCCCTGGTGGAGAAAATACTCCCAGAGAGCCAATGTGGTTTCAGGCCTTCTAGAGGAACTGCAGATATGATATTCACTGTTCGTCAGCTTCAGGAGAAATGTAGAGAGCAAAATAGACCTCTTTATATTGCCTTTATAGACCTCAGTAAGGCATTTGACTCGGTAAACCGTGAAGCCTTGTGGAAGATTTTATCATTGTATGGTTTTCCACTGAAATTTATTACCATCTTAAGACTACTCCACAATGATATGAAGGCAAATGTCATTGGTAACGACTCGATTGGAGAACCATTTCATATTAATACCGGCGTTAAACAAGGCTGTGTGATTGCCCCTACATTGTTTTCTCTGTACGTTGCCACTGTCATGCAGTTAGTCAAAGATGATCTTCCTACAGGCATACAGATAACTTACAGGATGGATGGGAAGATCTTTAATTTGAGCCGTCTAAAGGCAAGGACTCGAACATCTCCTGCTGCATTGGTTGAGTTACAGTACGCTGATGATAATGCAGTAGTAGCTCAATCAGAGGACGAACTTAGGAAAATCCTGAATGCTTTTTCTTCAGCCTACAAAAAGATTGGGCTGAAACTTAACACCAGTAAAACCCAAGTCCTCTACCAACCAGCCCCTGGACAAGGACAAAGAAACATCAATGTCACCATCGACGGAGCGAAGCTTCAAGAAGTTAACGCCTTTTCTTATCTTGGCAGCACCCTGTCATCAAGTGCAAATATAGATTCCGAAATCCAACACAGGATTAACCGTGCTGGGGCATCCTTTGCAAGATTGAGGTCTAGAGTTTTTGACAACCATGATATCAATGCTGCAACGAAGATCCTTGTGTACAACTCGGTTGTAGTTCCCACCTTACTTTACGGATCTGAATCCTGGACATGCTACAGACGTCATTTTAAAAAGCTGGAGCAATATCACCAGCGTTGTTTGAGGAGAATTCTTCGTGTCACATGGCAAGACAAACGCACAAACACCAGCATTCTCGAAGAAGCACAGACTACCAGTGTTGAAGCCATGCTTTTAAAACGTCAGCTGCGATGGACAGGACACGTAATCCGCATGCCCAATAATCGCATTCCCAAGCAAGTGTTTTGCTCTGAACTAACTGAGGGCAAGCGCTGTGTGGGAGGTCCGAGGAAGCGATTCAAAGACGTACTAAAGGCTAATATGCAAATGTGCCATATTAATATCAACAACTGGGAGACCTTAGCTCTTGATCGCTCATCCTGGAGATCAATTGTTCATCGTGGTGCGATACTTTTTGAAGAAAACCGCCGACGTATGATAGAAGATCGGAGGCAACGCAGAAAGAACAGAGTGTTCATTAGAAGACAGGGAATGAATGCGGATGTCTCACCTGACCCTGATACTACCTGTCATCACTGCGGGAAACTGTGTCTCTCCCGCATTGGGCTTTTTAGTCACCTCCGGACTCATCGATGAAGAGTCATTCAGTATTGGAAGGCCAACCTACTCGAGACGAGTGTTTGCTATCATCATTACATTGTATTGATTATATTGCATTGTACTGCATTGTATTGCATTGTATTGCATTTCTTTGTATTGATTATATTGTATTGTATTGCATTGTATTGCATTTCTTTGTATTGATTATATTGTATTGTATTGCATTGTATTTCATTGTATTGTATTTCATTGTATTGATTATATTGCATTGTATTGTTTTGCATTGCAATGCATTTTATTGTATTGAATTGTATTGTATTGCATTGTATTGATTATATTGCATTGTATTGTATTGCATTGTATTGTATTTCATTGTATTGATTATATTGCATTGTATTGTATTGCATTGTATTGTATTACATTGTATTGATTATATTTCATTGTATTGTATTGCATTGTATTGTATTACATTGTATTGATTATATTGTATTGTATTGTATTGGATTGTATTGTATTGCATTGTATTGCATTTCTTTGTATTGATTATATTGTATTGTATTGTATTGCATTGTATTGTATTTCATTGCATTGTATTGCATTGCATTGTATTATATTATAGTGTATTATACTAGCAATCCGCCCCGGCTTCGCCCGGGAACAGTTATGAATGAATTTCGTGATAAGCGCTTTATTTTTTCGATCTCAGTGAACTGCGACCTATATCCGTTTTACGTCACGGCAAAAATCACTGACTGAGCTATTAATTATATAATCATGGAGATGCATGTGCAGCGAATTCTTGTCAGACGTAATTTAAGAACGGCGAGGCGCATGAAACACAAATCCCCCTTCCGTCCAACTTAGCTTGACTGTGTATTTTGCGGAACGAAAAGTTCACAGTGAAATAAAGAAAAGCCGAGTTGCACTTCCAGGGAAACTCCAAACACAACCACTCTTCTCAGAAGTCTTAACTCAACACGACTCGACAGTTTCCTGTTGGCTGTATCTGGGGTAATAGGCTCTTCCGCTAGCTAAGCTGTAACTGGGGTGATAGGCTCGCCCCTAGCTAGCTCGTAAACTGTCGCATCAGTAATTGAATGGAGATTGTTGGAAGAAATGAAAACGTAAAAACACTTATACTGGAAGATGTATTGAAGATAGAGCTATGCTCTCGCGGACTTCTTTGTAGAACTTTTCATGCTGAACAATTCTTACATTCATAGTATATTGATATTTTAAACGGTTTGCCCAGCGTACGCTTAAAGAGCGCACGGACGCCAGGTTATTTTTCCACTTTTTCACTGAAATCGTTACTGCTTGGCTCTGGTCATAAACGATTTTTAGCCTATTTTCAATTTTGAAAAAATAGGCTTATGAGATCACCTTTTGTACGTGTGTGTGTGTGCGTGTGTGTCCCCCTAATAAATTTTAAACGGCTGGAGCGATTTCAATGACACTAGGTAAGTTCATAGCACTATTTCGGGCGACCCCGACCGTGCCCTTCAAATTTTGTTACTGTGCCCATTTCAAAAATGAAATATGCAATTCACAGTTTGCCAGCAATGCTCAATCGGGAGTATCGGGGTTCATGGTATGTTCTCCCACTCTGTGACTTACACACTTTGGATTAAGCATAGGATACACTTCCAAAAATAAACAAAATCAAAATTCTACTATCAAAACATTTAATTATCCAAAATATGGCGCTACAAAAATAAACAATAAAAGTACTGACACTACACTTAACACTTGTCCAAAGATGAACAAGGAATTCAAATTAAATAATCACAAAATAATAATTACTGGTTTTCCAAAAACCAAACAAAAACTACATTTGAGTTTCACTCCCATATGGCATCAATCCAAATTCTTTAAAAAACGAGCTCCAAATGGCTCGGTAAAGTTTACATGCATTTTGTTAACAAATAAACACACATCATTTAATTTGTACATGAGTAGGCCTATAACTGCCTTTAATCATAATATCATAGTATGGCTACTCATTAATTAATTTTGGGCTCCCACATTGTTCATCTGTTACCATCTCTCTTCTCAAGCTATCAACTCACTACCGTGATTGGAAAAAATTGCGTATCCCCAAGTTATAGAAAACTACTGACCAAGTCAACTTAAGATTACTCCCAAAATCTTAATATTTTCATAATAACTCGTGAATCACTGAATCATTTAATAATAACGTTAGAAATTTTATTATATTGTCTTCAAAGACAATTATATCTTAAGGAAGCAACGATATGAACCCTACAAGCGATAATAATGAATGTAAAGGGACCTCAGTTCAAATACTGGGTCGTTAAAACAATCTTAAACACTTCCGTGTACCGTGAATCAGACAGCCCGTTCCTGACCTATCTCTATAAGAGAGTGTGTAAGGGTCTGTCTCAACTACTTGGCTGATTTATGGCTGTGGAGGGAGGGAAACCTACAGTCTCACTTCCTCAAGGGACTGGCTAGACAGATTTACAACCAGCTGCTTCAAATGCGTTCCTTTGAATGACAAGGGTCATAATACAGATTAACAACAAGACAATATTAGGTTCTACAGACCTATTCTTTTAGCTTCGGTAAAATATAATTATGAAGTGTCCTCATTAGCGGGTAAGAAAATCCAATAAAACAACAAATATTAAGGGGCTTCAACACGGACGACTCTGAGTTCAATCCTTTAAAACTGCCTCGGGAACCATATCCCAACTTTGAGGACTTACAACATTAGCGACTTAATGAAGGCCTTGCACGCAACCAACGCTCATAATACAACATAAATTGCACCGTTTTCAGTATTTCACAGTATCACAATTCAACATAACTCATTCTCGCAACTAACTCTCCCTCACAATTATTTTTACCGAGCATTTCAACGCGTTCCTAGCGTGAAAAATTATTTCAATTGCACGACATGGCGCTCATACATAAAATAGCCAAGTTACCTTTCAAAGAACAAAATAAATTCAAATCAAAGTTTGATCTTCGTCTCAAAGATAATATATTCAGCCTTAGCCTCCATCAACAACAATCATTTATAACATTAAGAACATATTGATTCACAACATATAACAATTCATCAAAGGGGCTCTTGCAGCTCCCACTTACTCAATATAAAATTCATCACATAAATAATTTATTCAATTATTATTATTATTATTATTATTATTATTATTATCGCGCTTGCTTTACCATAGTTATATTATTTACCATTATACTGATATTCCACTAAATATTTTCCACAAGGGATTCATTGATATTTCACATATTTATATTTCAATCAAATTAATCGTTCAGATCGCGCAACCTTTATTTCACATGTTTTCAAACATCCCTACTTCCACTCCTGAGGATTATACGCAAATCTTCCCAAAACACATAATAATGAAATTAGTAGTCACATGATTTTACGGTCAGAGACCGAGTTCTCCACCGATGGAACATTTCACCCACCAATTGCTTCTTAAGCCATATTCATGGTCATATCTACACTTGATAACACTTTCCTAACATCACATAAAACGTATACACGGATCACTTAAATCTAAAGAATACCATTTTTGGATTCGTTTTCACTTAAACACAAATACAATTTCACTAAAAATATATTGCTCTCAAAATTTTCACTATACTTGAATTACATAAAATTTTATCACTCTGGCATTAATTATTTGCCTTAACACACGTGATTTCCTTATTCTTTCCCGTTTCCAAGGGCTGCACTATATGTACGTCGGCTTCCTACTCTGATGAGATGATTGAAAGTCTCGATCGAACTACCCTCACTGGAACGGTTGATCCTCTTATTCTGGGTTGACTATCGGCTGATTAGTAGTTTTACTGCACGATATCGTATCTTGCTAGACGCTAACTTGTTCGTCTAATAAAAGTCTGTCACTGACGTTTTACTTTTATGGTCGCTCGAACTTGTATAACGGCGACCTAGTAATTTCCTTGTCCAATAATCCACACGTGGATAGTACTTTCCGTTACTACGATTCTTGACTTATTGGAGTAATACCCAATGTCTGACTGTTCATTTGTATACACCTAGACAAAGCCTAGAACCTCGATTCCTAAATTCTATCGTATTCCGCTCTAGTCCCCTCAGTTCAGGAACACTAGGCGTTACTATCACGTTCTAGCCTGATCTGGTAATTTAACGTAGATAGAATTGTATAGTTCACTGTTCTTGGGTACTTCGAAATCCTATGATGCGTCGGTTCTTTAACTGAAACTATTTAGATTCGAGTACTTATCGCCGGTAATTTCTTAAGTCCACAGCCTAAAACCTTGACTGTACTGGTGAAATTTATAAAGTCCGAAGCTTTATGATATTATTTCCTATAACCAGGATTCTGATGTGTCTTCGCACGGCGATACTATCGATGATACTAGACGGCTACTCCCATACGGGGTGCTCGTCTGCGATACAGAGTAACACAACCTCTCACGGTATAGTGAGTACTGAATACTGCATTTAACGATGATTGTTGAAACAGTGTGTCCTCCTCAGAGGGACACCAAGACTGAATTGTACTTTGCGAAACAGCAACACGCCCTCTCGGACGCTGAAGACTGAATGAATTTCCTGGCGCGTCCAGGGTTTATATTGAAATCTGCCAAAAAAAAAAGATCAGATCTGCTTCTTCTCCAGCACTAACTTCTAAAATAATTGTCGTATAATTTTGAAAAATATGTCTCCTGAAAGTTCTCGTTTTAAACGTAAAAGGGTTCCTTTGATCACGAAAATCGATCACACAATTCCAAGATGTTAAATAATTGGGCTCCTCAGATGCGTGGGTAGTGTGGTTTATTTTTTCCTCTCTTCCAACTTTGGGCTCGGGGAATAACTATCGACGTAATGCCGCGTATGCACTTCTTTCCTGTGCAACTATTATAAACTTTTTTCACACACAAAAATCTCCTTTCCAGGATGATCAACAGTGATGGGTTCATTTCATTAATTAAATGCTTGCAAATGGCTTAATTTTAATTACTTCTCTTCTTGCGTCATTGTGATGCTGCCATTTTATAGCTGAGTAGGACCTTTTTCCGAAACTCATTCTCACTCACTCGCAGTGGAAAGCTACCAGCTCTATTAATAATCATGCGCTAGCTTCTTATCGATGCGTCAGGCGTGATCTCATGCCCGCGTGACTAGTGGTCACCCGCTCTTGCATCACATTATAACAGCCCAGCTTCTTATTAACCCTTAAAATCTTACAAATTCATTCTAAAGACGGCATTCTTTCCTCTCTTTTCTTGCATATAAAATATGGATTCGACGCTGGAACCAATCCAGATGGGTTCATTACGTCTCACCAATCCAACATGGCGGCTGTGCTAAATATTTCACCAGCATTCAATATCTCCGAAACAATTACCGATAACACCCTGGAATTTTGTACTGTGATAAAGGGAACTACTAGAAGTTCACCTATGTGATGTTTGAAAACCTGGTAACTACAAAACCAACATGGTGGCCAAGAGAAGTTGCAACTTTTAAATAGACGTTTCTCGCGATTTAACCAACCAAACGCAATGAAACTTGGCACAGTGTATGTGCATACACATTGTAATGCACCGACATCTAACTTCGTTCAATTGTTAACATAACCTCAAGATGGCGGCTGTGCCAATTATTTCACCAGCATTCTATATCTCTGAAACTATTACCGGTATCATCATGAAATTTGGTACGGAGATAAAGAGCACTACTGGAAGTTCATCTATGAGACTTTCAAATACCGTTTAACTACAAAACGAACATGGCCGCCAAGCGAAGTTGAAAGTTTTAAATAGACTTTTCTCGCGATTTAATCATCCAAACGCAACGAAATATCGTACAGCAAATGTTTATACACATTGTAATGCACTGGTATTTAATTTAGTTCAATTGTTTACGTAACCTCAATATGGCGGCTGTGCAAATTTCGAAAATTAGGTTTTTATTTCTTGTGTTCTAATCATACGATCGAAATCAACATTTGCATAATGAACGTACACAATAATCATCATCTGAGAGTGCATAACTCTATGGCCTACATGTATTAAAATCCAGCATGGCGACCATCCGAAATATTTAGACGGTTCTCAATATCTACTAATCTACTACAGCAATCAAACTGCAATTTTGTAAGTTTATAGAGGCTATAAGCATAAGTTCACCTACGGGACGTTCAATAACCTAGCGAGCACAAATCCAACATGGCGGCGATGCGAAATTTAAAGATTCAAATGGACGTTTCTTGCGTTTTAACCATCCGAGCGCAGTGAAACTTGATACGGTATATGCTTATACAAATTTTAATCGACTGGCATCTAATTCATTTAAATTATTTTCATAACCACAATATGGCGGCTGAGCGAAATTTTAAAATCCCGCTTTTATTTCTTGTGTCCTAATCATGCGATTGAAGTTTGAATAAAAAACCTACACAATGATTTTCATGTAATAGTTCATACATCTAAGGCCTACAATGTAGAAATCCAACATGGTGACCATCCAAAATATTTAAACGGTTCTCAATATCTACGAATCTATTACAGCAATCAAACTGACAATTTGTATGTTGATAGAGGCAATTAATATAAGTAGGATATATGAAAATAGGCTATTTAGTTCTTCACGGAACTACTTGTTTTATAGTACAGAAACCTTCCTCGAGATATCCTTAACAGAATGGTGAAAACGCGCATCAAAGTCCATCCAGTGGTTCTCGAGAATACCCGTTACTTCCAAGAATCAGGGACTTTGTTTTATACAGTGTAGAAATGAATTTACTGTAGAAACAAAAAACAAACAAGTAGTTCCGTGAAGAACTATACAGCCTATTTTCATATATCCTACTTATGTTAATTGCCAATATCAACATACAAAATTTCAGTTTGATTGACGTAATAGATTCGTAGATATTGAGAACCGACTAAATATTTCGGATGGTCGCCATGTTGGATTTTATATATGAAGGTCCTAGAGTACTGTTACATGGAGATTATTGTGTACGTGTAGCATTCAAACTTCAATCGCATGATTAGGACACAAGAAGTAACAAGGAGATTTTAAAATTTCGCACAGCTGCCATCTTGTGGTTATGGAAGCAATTGAAATAAATTAGATGCCATTGCATTAACATTTGTATAAGTATTTACTGTACCAAGTTTCACTGCACTCGGATGGCTAAATTGCGAGAAACGTCCATGTTAATATTTATACTTCGCGTCGCCGCCATGTTGGATTTGTGATCACCAGGTTATTTAAAGTCCTATAGGTGAACTTAAGTTCACAGCCCCTATGAACACAAAAAAAAATCAGTTTGATTGCTATAATAGATTCGTAGATATTCAGAGCCGTCTAAATATTTCGGATGGTCGCCATGTTGGATTGTTAAATGTATAGGCCATAGAGTAATGTACCATTAAAGGAAAATTATTGCGTAGGTTCATTATTCAAACTTTCACTTCGATCGCATGATTACGACACAAGAAATAAAAACTTAATTTTAAAATTCGAACAGCCGCCATCTTGAGGTTATGTAAACAATTGAACTAAATTAGATACCAGTGCATTACAATGTGTATAAACATTTCCTGTACCAGATTTCATTGCGTTTGGAACATTAAATCTCGAGAAAGGTCTATTTAAAATTTTCAAATTCGCTTGGCCGCCATGTTCATTTTGTAGATAACCGGTTTTTGAAAGTCTTATAGATGAACTTCGAGTAGTGCCTTTTATCTCCGTACAAAATTTCAGGGTGATACCGCTAATAGTTTCAGAGATATAGAATGCTGGTGAAATATTTCGCACAGCCGCCATGTTTGATTGGTGAGACGTAACAAAATTTGAAGGGCACGGTCGGGGTCGTACGGAATAGTGCTATGAACTTACAGAGTTTCATTGAAATAGCTCCATCCGTTTAGAAGTTATTAGGGGGAACACACACACACACACCTCACACACACACACACACGGACAAAAGGTCATCTCATAAGCCTATTTTTTCAAAATTGAAAATAGGCTAAAATAGGTATAAGGAAGGTAAGTTGTTCAGGGAACTGATGGTCTGTTACGTCATTGCTTACGTCCATGGCCTCCCTGAGAAGTGATCAAAACCACTGCTGTCTCTTCTTCTTATTCCTGGACTTTAATTGTCCCAGCTAGTGATTGCCTCATTGCTTGGCTATCAGCCAGGGTCCTTCACGAGGATAATCCCTAGTCACTTGTAAAAGACATGCCTCATTCTAGCAATTAGTTGACGACATCATTCGTGACGCAAGGATGAGTCGCTGGCACCTTGCAGGGTTAAGGTTGTATATGCAATCTACGTAACCCTCCAGTACTCACGTCAGATAAAATATGTTGTTGTTGTCGTCGTTGCAGCGAGCGTGGCCATGTTGCTTCATGTACTTGGGTGAGTGTGAATTTTGTCTGATAACCTGTGGTATTGTGACGGTTGTATTAGTGCGTGTAGCCTATTTGTAATTGAGGCAAGGATTGAGGAAAGAGGTGGATGTGACCTTGAGATTGGAACCATCACCGCATTTTCCTGGAGGAGTAGAAGTGGGAAACCACAGGAAACCACTTCTTGGATGGCTGAGGTGGGATCGAACCCACTTCTTCTCAGTTGTGCCTCACAAGACTGAGTGTACCCTGTTCCAAATCTCAGATCGATTATTATTATTAATTAATTGTAGTGATGGAAGCCATATTTCAGTGTTGCCTAATTCTACTAAAGAAAGCTTTTCAGTCGGTCAACACGCTTTTACTGTATCTACTTAATTGGATGACAGGTTTCGATCGTTAAGCGTTCATCCTCAGATCCTGTTCACTTAGGCTTAATTACTATACGATGTTTATTACACTTCATCACAAATATATATATCTATATATCTATATATATATATATATACAATGTTTATGTTCGACCCTGACTATTATGTGTCTGAAAACTGTATCATAATGATGGTCATTATAACACTATTTTTCATTATGAAACAGTTTCTCCCACCAATCACAGCTCAAGAAACAGTTGTTTGACCAATTAGATAAGGATACCTTCGCGCATGCGCTCAAAATCCAACATGTCTATATAAATTACCGAAAGTGCACCGTCCATATGTTCGCGTAATTAAACTGGTGAATATGAGACAAGAGCACTGTACCTTAATACACCCAAATCCAATTTCTACACAACGCGTTGATTTCAAACGACTACGGTGACAGTTTTACTGAATGGTTCACGATCTGCACATATGGCATTGAAGCACACAGAGCGCATGCGTCGGTCGGCCAGAGAGCTTGGAACACGGAGATATGCTACCTAGCGCACCCCCCGATTACAAAATTCTAGTTGCTGAACAGATATTTATGAATATTTATGTTAAAACATATAATAAAGTTATAATTATCGTCGAACATAAACAGTCGTATGCAACTCGCCTATAATGGTAATTAAGACGCACGTATGGAAATTATAAAACTCGCTAAAGCTAGTTTTATAAACATACTCGTGTCTTAATTATAGCCATTATAGGCTCGTTGCATAATGTACTATTATATTACATATATTACATTCGTTACACAAGTATTTAGTAGTATTATTATTAATTTAATATCAATAGTATTTAATGCATAAATTAACTTTAAATATATTATTATTATTGTTATCATCTTGTATACACCCCTATTGTTACAGAAGGCGGCAAACGATCACATACGGCTTTCCACTGCAAGTTGGTGATCTATTTCATTTATGTGGCGGGGAGGTTTAAAAACTTTCCAACTGTTGAGCAAGTGCAAATGACAGATTTTATAGACAGATGTCACTATATTGATGGGGGAGAGTACCAATATTTGCAGGCTTTTCTTCAGAGATATTGGTACAACACCTGCTGTTAAGATGAGAAGTGGTACAACAGTCGTCTTTTCTTGATGCCACATCTTCTTTATTTCTTCTGCCAACTCACTGTATCAACAGATTTTGACTGTACACGTGTTGCATGTTGAGTGTATTTGGCACAGCACTGTCGATCAAATGCGTGTGTTTTTGGATTTTGTCCACACGAATGTCTGGTCTATGAGCTGGATTGGTCGTATCTGTAATGACAGATCTGTCCCAATAGATTTTGTGAGTGTCACTATCAATAATTATTATTATTAATTATATTGTTATTATTAGCTACATAAAACGCAAGAACTCGTGCCCAAGGCGTCATTCAAACTTGCAGCCGACGGACGAATCGCTGTTCCAGAGCCTCAGTGTTCCCAACGTGTGATTAACAAAATGGAAAAGAGATGTATACCCAAAAGAGAACGGGGTTAAAGTAGACTTTGAAATTTCAATGAGCTTCATAATTTTCTACTGTATGTACATTTTTTATCATTTAAAAAAATAAAAGCTAAGATTCATACCATAACGTCTAAAATAATGTATCTTGTACATACGTTACATACATTACACACAGAGACGAATCCTCAAACTTTACAGGGGTATAACGTGTGAAGCACGTAATAAAATCACAAGGAACAGGATGTTGAAGTGGACAAACGTCTGATTGACTGGGGGAAACTTCTACAGTAAGATGTTTGAGAGCTGCATGAGAAATGATCGCGGTTGTAAAATATGTTGCGCCAAGTAATGATGTTAATTCAGTGTTTCTATATTTCAGTAGTTTGAGTAAGTTACGTGTGATATAGCCTTCTGATAGAAATAATATAAACTTTGTATGAAATGGATTATAATGTAAATGTACTGCACTGAATAAATCGTTTATTTCAAGTCATTATTTGCTAACACGTTGTATCTAAGTCTGTTGATAACACTGAGTTATTATGGACATGTTTAGCTCTGTGGTAAAGCGTTGATTTCTCACGCGGTCGGCTGGGGTTCAAAACCATTTGTAGAGAGAACTTTGGAAATAGGTATGACGAAGTTATTATGAAATGGTAAGAAACACACCTATTTCCAAAGTACTCTCTACAATATCTCACTACCTGGCAAAAACACATGAACCATCATTTATAACCTAACTTATTCAGCATATATATTTTCACAAACATGTCTCTTCAATTCATCGCTGTTTTATCAAGACATTTGATGCTTTATTTACAAAAAATAAATTTAAAAAAATGTAACAGATCTGATTTTTGAAATTTTACTCTGTGAGCTTTTGGAACGAATTTATAGTAGGCCTATCCTGTATTATGAAAAAAAAATATTAAGTTGTATGTTACTGCACAGTTACTTATCCTATACCACGCTCAAGGAGGTCACAATGTGACCAAAACCAGTACGGTTTCAATGTACTAAATATTGACTTAAGGTAGTAAATAGTTTATTATGGAAAATATATATTTCATTAAAAGTCCGGGCTGTAGAAACTGGATTTTGATGGTGGCTGAAACCGTATTGAACAGTGGTGATCAAAGATTGTGCATATCGTCGTTACCTAGAAGATCCTATGAATATATGCACTTTCTGAGAGTAGGCATTGTTAATATAATCACAGACCAAAAAAAAATACTGAGGTAGAGTGAGGTAGAGCGGGTGGTTTTGTAAATCCTGGCCTCCTGAAATATATTACAATCTTGTAATATTTCAACTTCTAGCCATGACCGCGCTCCGATTACCTTTCAGTGACGTAAAGAAGAGTGCACAGTTCCTTCTATAAGAACGACGGAAGTCGATTCCTGCTTACTAATGGCTCCTACCGGGTTCTAGGGGTATCACATTATGTCAGATCCCGATACGTAAATGTCCTAGCCAGGGAAACCTTACTGATTTAGGACTTAAGAATGCAACTGCAGCAAACTCTTCTGCAACGAACATTCAATTATACTCTACTTATTGATAAGGACAAAGAGTTATAACTATACCCATACATTTAGGAGAAAGAGGCTATGATCCTTGCTGAACATCTTGCTTTTTCTGAAAACAGCTCCGCCTATCGTCATGCAACATGCAAGATGGCTTTATAATTATACGGTATGCTTTATACGCAAAACTATTATTCTGTCTCCTTGAGTCTAGCAGTCGTGCCTTGTTTGCAAGAAGACCTCATAACATCGACAAGAACGTGCTTTAAAAACATATACTGGTAGGTAGTTAATATATTAATAGAATGCTTTATTTTACTGTTAACATCCCGGAGTCTAAGTTGGATCTTGAAAAGGCACTACCGTAGGATACCTGTGTAGAAACAGAAGTAAAAATATACAGAAGGTACTCCTTTCTATAACATTCTTAAACTACTGAATGAAGCAAATTACCTGTATTAATAGCCGGGAAAATATCTGGAGATGATGTAGTTAATAGATGTTTACTCCTCCGCTGGCTGAGACCCACCCAGCCTTCCCAAAAAGGAACACGACTTATATAGGCAAAAGTCCAGCCGTTTCAGCCATTTTAGCATCATGTACCGCTTTCGGTACTATATCGTATCCGGCAGTCCAATGATTTTTGCCTAGACCAATAATGGTCTAATGGCTAATATAAACACCCCTGTTTTTGTCACACACAGTGGGGGTAGTCACGCATCAATAATCTTTATCCAGGCCAACGGTTTTGCCTCTTATTTCATTATTCATGTGTCGTGTGGTGAATTTTGTATCAGACATGTTGGCAATGGGTGACAACGGGTATGGCGTACTGTCTGACGTCAATGTAACATGGCGTCGATCGTGAAATGAACACGGACAAAACATATTTCCGGTGCAGCAGTGACAATTCAAATTGAAATCAACTTCTAATGACTCCCAGAAAGGTATATGAATCATAAATAATATAGTTTCAATAATCTGCCGTGTGAAAGTTAGGAAAAGTGAGAAGTACCTACTCTCAATAATTAATTAATGAAACAGAAAACATCCAAGGCTGCTGTAACCGTGGAGGTTAGGTTCGATTCCTACCTCAGCCATTTTAGAAGTGATTTTCCGTGGTTTACTCACTTCTACTCCAGGTGAATGCCGGATGGTTCCTAAATTAAGGCCACAGCCGCCTCCTTCGTAACTCTAGCTTCAAATATGAATACACACACTAATACAGCTGTTACAATGACACAGGTTATCAGACAAATTCGATACACACCCAAGTACACGGGGATACATGAGCACGTTGTCGCAAAGCCCCTAAATGAATCAACAACAACTCTTGGGAGCCATCTAGCAAGTTCTATGTGCCTTCACAGTAACAGCTTCCTGTATTTGCGCGCAGTACGTAATCATCCTTTGTATGGTGCTACAATGGTATAATCTTGTTAGGAAGAGTGGAATTCATTCCAGGAAATTATGCGTACCAGAGGTATGCAGTGGGTTTAGGAAAATGGCACTACTTTTCCCAGTAAATCATGATCCTTTGGTCCTACTGTTTGGTTGGTTGGTTCCTCAGCTTAAGGGCTGCGACAACGCGGTCTTGTCGCACCGTGTACTTTGGGTGGGTGTAAAAACTTGTTTGAAAACAGGAGTTAATTGTGATGCCCGTATTAGTGTGTAGTCTGTAATGCAGGCAAGGACTGCAGACGATCAATTTCTAGTAGTTTCTACTTTTGCTACCAAATGCTACCGTCAACGACACCTAGCTGCGAATTTGGCTACTAGATGCCACTGCAACCGGCAGCGAACGTTAGAACTTAATAGAGCGTTAATAAAATCCAACCTAAAAATTAAGCTTCACACAATTGTAGTTAGTGGAAGGTTCTTTAAATGCCAAAATCTATGCTATGGACCCGCCGGCTTTTCTTCCCCTCTGAAGGAAGGCATACTGAGGGAGTTTCAACGCTCTTGAAAAATCCGACAACTTCGGCCGAGTTTGAACCCGCGATCTCTGGCATAGATGCTCAGCATTCTACCAACTACTCCACCGTTCTTACATTTTCAGCGTTCACCTTCAAAGGACATACACGTTAATACAAGAAACAGTTCACAAAGAAGGTTTTCAGCTATTAATATAGTCTCCATCGTGGTGTAGTGACTAGAATTCTTGGCTATCATCACGGAGGTCCAGGTTCGATTCCCTACTCTGTCAAGAAATGTAATTCTGGTCTGAGGGCTGGAACGGGGTCCACTCACCCTCGTGAGGTAGAACTGAGCAGAGGCTTGTTCGATTTCAACTTCAGCCATCATAGAAGTAGATTCCCTTATTTTGCACTTCTACTCCAGACAAATGCTGGGATGGTTCCTAAATTAAGGCAACCCTCCTACCCAAATCCTACCACAATTACAAATACACACTAATTGTTATTCTTTCATTTGAAGGGCTTGGATATCATGGTCATTTTGTCACGTGTACTTGGGTGTCTGTATACATATATATCCCTAATTATTCCTGTCTTCAACGGGGTCAGAGATGAGATATGATTAAAGTCTATGTGGCGGATGATTTTAACGGCCGGATGCCCTTCCTGTCGACCTCATGAGAGGAGTTATGCGAGATGAAACGAATGAAGACGAATGAAACTGGGCAAGGTTGTGGAAGGAAGCGGCCGTGACCTGTCAGCAGAAGCTACCGTCCCAGCATTTTCCTGGAGTTGAAAATGGGGAAACCACGGAAAACCATTTTAAGGATGGCCGATGATGGGGCTTTGTAGTTTTATGAGTATTTGAAATTCGTAAGTTAGGAACCATCGCAGTATTTACCTGGAATAGAAGTGGGTAAACCACAAAAAACCATTTCCAGGATGGCTGAAGTGGGAATAGAACCCGCACCTCTGAGGTGACAGTCAAGAATGCTAGCCGCTACACCACTAGGTGACACACATTGTGGAAATTACACAGGTTATCAAACAGATCCTAATATCGCAAAGCCCCTAAATCTATCAACAACATTTATTTATTTTCCAAAAAGAAAAGCTAGTTATGGTTACGAGTCTGTAAAATTTGTCAGATTTCTTTCAGCGTAAAATGTGAAAATTTCATGATGCTGAAATTGTTTGGGTTTCAATCCATATTGAGCGAATGTGTTCCCTCGCGATGTTTGAAGGTATGCACCTGGTGAGGCCAGAGTTCGTTTCCCGCGCTGTCCTTGATGTATATCCTGCCTGCCAGCAACGATGAAGTCACGCATGACGCTGATGCGATATTTGTGCTCATCCTCCAGAGCTGCTAATCGAACACCCACACTCAAATCCAAGGTTCCAGGAGAAGGCCGAACTCTCAACGCCTACTGGAGACTAACCAGCGAACAAGGAGAATTTGTTGATTTTGGGTACAGTGAAGTTTAAAAAAATAGATTGGAATTTGGCCTATTTACAAAGTAGCTTCTAAGATGTAAGGTAACGAGAGCTTGCACGCAGAAGATACAAGGATACACAGTGTTCGGGAAATTAATACGCGTTACCATTCAACAAAGTCACCATTCCTGTCCAAGCCCTTATTCCAACAGTATAAGACGGCATCGCTGCCAGCATGGAAGAAATTTGCGTCGAGTCTCTGAAGTCACGTTGAAGAATCACCTGGATGGTAAATGTATCACAGTACACTTAAGGAACGGTGGCAGCTGTGGATTAGAACAGGACAAGTTCTAAACATGGGTACAATACCACTTGGATTTCTTAACATATTAAGTTGAATTAAATATTGCTTAAAATGGTTCAAATATTCGGAAAACTAAGTTACTACTCGTAGTTTGAAGTTGAGTTACAGTAGATTTTACAATGCAGCAACTTAATCGATCATATACAGGCAGTTCTGAGATAGAAAATAGCTCTATAACATGAACATAAAGTGCTTATTTCTTAGCAGAAGTACAGTACTTGTTTAAGTGAGAAAAGTAGAGCTATTCTAATATTAGTTCTCATGCGCATTATTTTCATATGAAAAGATCAGTAGGTGGTCTAATGGATAAAGGCCGGTCTACACGCCACGACTTGTCTGTTCAAATCTCTACACAAAAATAGAGCATTGCAGACCAGGAAAGTGAGAACTGCGCAGAGATTGGAGTGGGGTTTGAGGTGTGAGACCACGAGCTCAAATATCTCACCAATCACAGATCAGACGTCGCATGTGGAAGCTCCTGTTCAAACATCGCCACAAATCTCGTTTAGTTAGCCTCGTTTTTGTGTGATTGAATGATTTCACACAGGGCCTGTTTTGACATAATAGTTGTGAACTTATAGCTTCTGCCAGTTGCTAGGAATCTTAATGTTGTGAACAGTTTCTCAATGGTGAAATTGCTTTTCCCATGCAGGAGTTTTGTTTTGTGATATGAGGAGTTAACAATTTCTACAACTTATTGTATGTCTTCATGTCCATTCGTAAGCAGTTCACCAGTCTTCAGTCTTCAGGTCCACCACGACATTTATGAAGTATTCTAACATGTGAAAATTGTCCCTTTCTTATTGTTAGTAGCCAACGTCTTGACCGAAGATTATGCGATTTGAAGCCATTTTTCAGTGTTGCCTTAGTAAACAAAAGTTTGGTGCTTTTCAGTCGGTCAACACCAAACTTTTGTCTTGACCGAATTTACTTATTTTATTAAGTTAAAATCACCGTTTCCTTGCAAGACAAACTGCGATATTGGCCACTGTATGAAGCTTCCTCCATGACTATTTCCACAAACCTGAGCAATGAAATTGGTGCTGAAAGCTGTACTATGTTGACTCGTTTGGTTTGTATAGTTTTGTACCACCCCCCACCCCTCATTCATATGTGTCCTGCGATGAACCCTGCTACCTGAGGACGGAATGAGGAATATCGAGACTAGCTTGTTTATACAAGTTGGGTCTCACCCCAAGGTCCACAAGAAAGAAATTTTAGGGTATCCTCAACAAGGAAAGAGTATACCTAATTAATAAAATATGATTTCGAACAAACAAAATTCAAAAATTAAGTTAAAACCTACGTGCCCTTGATAATAAACTTAACAAACATTCAGTCGTAGCCAGTAAATACAATAAAAGTACTGCAATCAATGCTAAGGGACACGAGGCCTAATTTAAAGGAAATTGAATGAAATACATAGAATCAACAATTAAGTATTTGTACATTTAATAATACAAACTATGAAAATCACAATGGAACATGTATAATAATAACAACCCTGTCGGCAGTACATAATAAAACGAACATAACCTAACCCAATGCGTTGAGAAAAGAAAAAAATATATCCACCAGTAAAACGAAACTAGTTCTGTAGTTAAGACCTCCCTCGTTCACAAATGAAACAGAATTACATAAATTGTAAATTAAACAAGAAAGAATGGTCCTCACGAGGTACCAAGTTAAATAAAAAAACACGAGGTTTTCGTAACCTCAAAACAATTAATTAAATCGTAAATCAAATCAAATTAACATGTTCACAAAGCTAGGTAATTAAATAAAGTGATTAAATAAAATATTTAAAGCTGGCCGGTGGTTGAATTAAATATTATAAAATTAAAAGTTAAGTATTAAAAACACTAGTTGAACTAACAACCACCCGTCCGCTTCCGAGCCAACTAACAGACTGGCTTCGCCAAGGATGATAATCACAAGAACACCATATCACAACCAAATTAACCCCCACCCCCATTTATCTTAAAAATTCAACAACATATATTTTCAACATTATTAAAACAAATAATTCATGATTAAAATATGTTAGGACTACTGGTGCCTTTAGTTAACTCTGCACGTGGTCAAATCAAAACGTTACCAATGAACATGTCGCCTCCGTAGCGTAGCGGTCAGCATGGTTAGCTGCCGCCCCGGAGGTCCTGGGTTCGATTCCCGGCTCTGCCACGAAATTTGAAAAGTGGTATGAGGACTGGAACGGGGTCTACTCAGCCTCGGGTGGTCCAAATGAGTAGAGGGGGTTCGATTCCCACCTCAGCCATCCTCGAAGTGGTTTTCCGTGGTTTCCCACTTCGTCTTCGGGCAAATGCCGGGATGGTACTGTGCCCGATATCCGGATAGTAGGCTGTCAGATATCCGCCCCCTCAATCGGACTGCCAATAATCAATCGCACCGGCACAGCTACATCAATGAAAATGGCACTGACAGATACTATCGAGATTAGAGCACAATAGTTAACAAGAAATTATTGTGGAACACACCAAAATATACGGGGGTTCATACTTACCTTTACTTACCTCTTAAATTTATCTCGGGGACTGGGTTGTCAACTGGATCACTTAAAGTATGCCCTCACAATAACCTCCACCATGATATTTAAAATGAACCAGAACGAAGACGAGAAACTTTAAACTGCACAATAATTTATTTCACATAAAGAATGATTTAACAAAAATAAACAACAAAATCCACGTGGCAATCAGAAGCCATCGAGCATATAGCCATGTCCTTCTGTAGGACTTGTATACTCTACATACAACGTTTCAGCTTTCTCAAGCTCATAGCAGCGTAAAAATAATAATGCAGTTGGAATGGAAACGGGATTTGGGACAAGACACATATATCAATTGTTTTGCGTGTTTATATACTTCACATTTTATTTATAGCCACAAGGCTATTATGGATACGTCCTTGGCCTCTGTCATACAGTTGTCCGGGCCAGCTGCAATGCACCTGCATCGTCAAAGCGGACTCACCCCGTTCGTTCAACCCTAGCATAAGCGAGTTACCTCAGAGCTTGGCTCTCCTTTTCAAAACACGTAAATGTTCACATCTCAACTGAAATATTATCACGCAAATGTTTTAAATGCTCCATTCAAACACCAGTGGATTACTCCAACAATCCCAAATCATGTTTAATTGTTCAAACCACTTGTTTAATTAGCGTTGTTTAGAGTATAAAAACAAAACTCTTAATGTTAATAACAAAAGTTCATTAATTATTTATAACAATAATAAATTGTTTATAACAATGTCAAATGACAATTGAAAATTTTATACACGCTTCTATTAATCACTATCATTTCAAATTATTTAACAAAGATATTTACAAAATTATTTACAATATTAATATTGTTTATATTATTTATACAAGAAATACATTAAACCACACATTTATCCGGTTGATAATTACTCAAATCGTGGTGATATAATCGACCAATGAAGGTTAGTTATATTTAACTGTCAAATTCAGGTTTAATAAGGTTTAATAATAATTATTAATATTTGTGACGGTAACCTCCATTCAAAATCTTTATCTCAAATTATTTAACACTCTTGTTAATTTTAACAGTATCTTCATATGAATAACTTTCAAAGAACCAGGACAATACATTCCGCGGGAAAATACTTCGCTCAAGACGCACAAAATTGCACAAAAATTGGCCCAAAATTCATCATATATCTTCATATATATGGCATAAAAATCTTCCAAACTACATACAAAAATCCTCCACTTATAAATTCATCAACTTCATTTCTTACTGTGGGAACCTCCTTCATAATTCAAGGGCATTATTCATCAGCGATTTTTACATGTCCACTGAACTAACGATTATACATCCATTGTTCCTCTTTAAAAATTCTTATATTCATCAATTGTATTAATGACTGTTATTATTTAACATTCGTGGGTTTCATTCATGAATCGATATGAAGTAAAAATTTGCCAATCACAAATAAATTTAATAGCAAATACGATTAGACACTCCTCCCTGGTCTATCAAAATTGAGATTAATATCTTCAAAGTAACGCAGTATAAAAATACTATCTTCAATCAAAGTTCATCTAAACTGTATAAATAGTCGAATAGAATACAATTAGACTGTGGAATGCAAACATTATTGTTCCAATCTATAATTGAGAAAAATTCCTATCAAAAGTTCATTACTATAGTGTAGACCCTATTCAATAAATCGTATTCAAAGTTCATATTTCATAAAATTGTCTATAATGCAATGATAAATGTCTATGTTGCAATCATGTTCATAAGACGACTAGTATTTCAAAGATCGTCGATATCGTAATAGATTTTAACGCTCTAAAATCATTTAATCATTCTTCTTTCTTGAGGATGACAGAAAATTGGTCAAAGTAATTAACTGAATAGAATTACTTTAATAAAAATGACACGCTGTCTGAATTCAAATCTGCCATAGCAAATCGTTAACTTTACAGTCAAATCGTGACTACAAAAATATGCAAATTACTGAAAGAATCTAATTATCAGTCTCAACTGATCCAAAATTAATTTAACTATGCCAATGACATAACAATGTCTCAACAAATCGAAGAAAAAGGCATAAATCATCGAAGTGTACTGAGTACAGAAATGTTAATCAAGAAAATGGGGCACAAAAAATATGGGACAGAAAATATGGGAAGAATGGTTGCTCAGATATCGCTACAAGACTCAAATAATACAAGAAACGTTCACGACTACTACCTTATCTGTTGATTGAAGTTCTAGAGGAAAGTTTTCAAAGAAAACTGCTGTTGGTTCCATTTCACCAGGGTGAAGATGTGCTCCGACCTCGAACCTGGAATCAGCGTCCTCGGAGAATCGAACTGCTTCCTCCTCCGGAAATTGCACTGCTCCGTGGATACGAAAAACATCCTTCTGGCAAAACTCTTCTTTGTGAGCCGGGTCCACCCTAGCCTCTCTTGAAAGTTCCCTGAAGTTCTGGTCGCAAATCGCCATGAAGTTTATTGTAGTTATTTCCGCAGAAATATTCATAATCGTGGAGTATGAAAATATTTCCACTGTCATCTGGTATAATTCAGCGATGGATTCACGATGCATGAGTGTAGTTGGACGTTCACTACATGCTCGCTTTTGTAGAAAGACGATTAACGAAGTTCCATGCTGTTATTTCACTCCAACGATATATGTCCCAATTGCATTAAAGCCTTAGCCTTCCATCTCAACTACTGTTATAATCATTGAAAGCACTGCAAGATTATAATGTTCCATAGTAGACTGTATCGTTGTATTACCAAACGTATTCTCCAATATCACTGTTGCAATCCACGTGTCAGCCATAGTGTATAATGTGGAATTTTAAAAGTGTTTCTCATGTGGCGAGAAAATCACTTTTGTTGGCAGCCTTAAAGTGCCAATATCTTTCGAAGTATAACTGTGAAATTGTTCAAATCTTCTACACACCTCAATGTTGTACTGCCAAATTGAATTATAATAAAGGCTGAAGTTAACTCTTGATATCGTATCTGGTGGAAACGTTAATGTGAGCGTTTCAACTTCACCTAGTTTCGAGCAGCGTAAAATGGAACTGCTCCGTGTTCGTTCGATGCGCCGGGCTTTAACCACACGCTAAAGACAACTTGCTTCACTTATTCACTCGAAAATGACTCTATGACATCTGAAATATATATGCGGTATCAGCGGTATGATCCGTATGAGTTCTGAGAGCTCCTCTCTTCTGTGCACGACCTTTTATCAACTTCTTAAGGGGCGTATCCATCCCTTCCATAGCCTGTTGCTGCGTCATTGCTAGAAGTTTTAACTTTGGCTATACTTGACGGATTTTCAAATTTCAAAAACTCAAAATTAATTTCTTCAAAATTCCAAATCAATGCCATAACTGAAAATAGATTTCCACAATTCTGCATGCCAAAAGTAATTAAATATCGTAGTTTCAGCAATCTCCGTCTTCCTTCCAAACTATCGTTCATTGGTTCGAGTCTCTCCTCCAATAGCGTAACTTCTTCCTTAGCACAATACCTTGTTTCCTGCGACTGCGTCGTAAATCTCCGATCTTTCTCGAACAAAATCATGACGTCACCAAGAATCTCAGCTCAACCAGCCTACTTGCATGAAGTATACGTCATCCGTGCCTACGTCATGAATATCCACGTCACAACTATGACATCCATAACTTTATTCATTTATGCTAATACAGCCATCGTGGTCTCAATATAATTCAATTTACGGGGGCAGTACCTACTGTAAGGCCACGGCCGCCTCCTTCCCTCTTCCTAGCCTCTCCATCCCTACCATCCATCCAAACCCTCATGAGGCCCCTGTTCGCTTTGCAGGTGAGGCCACCTGGGCGAAGTGCTGATCACACCTCCCCAGTTGTATCCATCCCGACCAGATGTTCCAAGCTCCAGGACACTGCCCATAGAGGCGGTAGTGGTGAGTTCCCTCGCTGAGTCCGTGAGAACCACCAACCTAGAGGGTAAATTGACTAAATAAAAAATAAATTAAAAAATGAACATTGAAACAACGCTGCTTCTAAAACAAACCATGTTGGCTGCACGAGGCAAAACAAGATATTTACGTAACAAAACACAAAATGCAATGACGGGAAAGAAACATTACTAACAGAATGCAAAGAATAAAAACGATACACAAATCGAACAATTCAAAAATAAACCCGCGTTGCTACAAGAATTTAATTTACCAACCAAGGCATTATGACCACGCGCACTAGTTGAATTAAATATTAACATAAAAATGAACAAGTCGTACAAAGTTCTGGTGGTCGATCCACCTTAAATGAATTGATCTTTCGAAGCACTGGGATCTGGGAGGATCCGAGCCCCGCCGTAGCGGCGTCTCCCGCTGCCTTTCTTAGCGTTCACCTACCATCGTTGCTCAAGTTAAGAGACGATGGTCCTTGTGTTCAGCTCACTGGGACGGTATTCTCCATTTTAGACCAGTCAGGTCTGTCACCACAAATTTGAGCAAAGATAAAAACGACCGTAAGCCGTAGTAAGTTACATTGGTATCTTGGCACTAGAACTATGGAGGAAAGAATAAGAGGAGAAGCCCTGAGATCGTTTGAGTGAAGCCAAGCGCTGCGTCCAAAGTGGGCGTAACGTTAACTTGTATTCGGTGTTCCGTGACTTCCATACTGTATGGTTGCACGAATCGAATATTAGTGTTCTGTTTATTAATTTTAAGGTTCGTATTCATGAATATCAAAATGTGTACGAACAATGAGTAAAGTGGCTGTGCTCGAAATTAGGCATAAAAACTGGCGAATGCCTCAACACCAATAAGAACTTTAAAATCAATTTGGAGTAAATACCGTGATTAGTTCGGCATCATTATGATAGTTCCCAAGATGTCCTTTCTTTAGTATAACTCGCATCTTCAGACACCTGCACTCAATTTAATCAGTGTTTCAGCGAATTATTACGCTTTGCCGCGTCTTTCTTACAACACTGGTCTTGCATAGGTGCTCTCATATTTCTATTTAATTTGGCTTTTAAAACGATAACGCAGCTTATTTGTGCCAAGTACCGTGATGTACAGAGTTTATGCAAAAAAATCTTGACTTGTCATTGCAGTTTTATGTCACTAAACTCCAAGACTAGCTGGAGAGGTTAACGGCTTTAAGCATAGGAACAGCCATTTTCTTGCTACCCAAAGTGGTTTGGCTTCAGCAGCTTGCACCAGGCAGCGCAGCGAAGGTATCTCCTTCCGATCTTTCCTCCATGACTAGAACAAATACTCTAGGCACACTAGCGCTGACATCTTGCTGACGTAGGAGTTCTCCTGTAATTTTTCATGCCATAGTTATAATATACGTGGCAGACAGGGTGCCACGAAAGTTGTCATTATTGCACCATATGATGGAACTGGAGAAATCCACACACATTCAAATATTAGTTCATATTTGGGGTAATGGGAAGTTTTACATTTATTTTCAGTGATTCCAGGTTATTTAATTGAAGAATAGCTTCAATTTGTCAAGGCTAGTTGTAGGCCTACCACCGGTACAGTTTTGTCTTCACCAATCTGCTTTTCGCATACATTTTTCAGAGGCAAGTCGTTGCGGGTGGACCTTCCTTTTATGTTATACTTAGGGTTGCCAGACGTTCCGTTTTACCCGGTACAATTTCGCTTTTTCTTGTTTTGTTTCGCGTTCCGTTATAATCTTTAACGCAACGCCAAATATTCGTTTTTTTTTGTTAATTTGATAATATATTCAATTTCGCACCAATTTTCAAATGCCCCGCTTCAGAATTGATTGTAATATCTAGCTTGTTTTCTGGTGATACAGGTGCAAGTTTGAAAGAGAAAATGATTTCTATGTCTGTGTCAGGGTGGGTACATGTCATTGATTTATTAGAGGAAACAAAATGAAGGAGTATCTTAGTCCTTGTGAAGTTAATACTCAGCATTTTCCCCTAAAATGCTTTTACGGAGAGAATTTTTCCTGTCATGAATATCAAATGGAGAGATGATAGAAACAGAAGCTTCTTTAGTTTGATAAAACAAGAATTGTTCACATATTACAATTATGACGACAATTAAAGTGAATTTTAACAGAAGGTACATACAAATAAAAAATCCTTGCAAAGGGTCGTTGAAATGAAAAGCATTTGTAAGTTGCTGATGTCATGGGCCTATAGGCTATGTCAGCAATATTTAGTTTTAATTTTGTGTATTTGATTATGTAATGCTTACTTAATACATATGTGTATTATTTATTACAACATTTAACAACCTTGATTAAAAATACAATGTTTTAGGACGTGTGTTCCGTTTCTCCATTCTTGAAGTCTAGCAACCCTAGTTATACTGAAGTACGTCTTCTTTCACCGCAAACTGAGTTATTTCAGCACATCAGTGATGGCCGATGGGCACAAAGAAGATGATGCCATTTACCGCGGATCTTCTCTGGTACCCTGTCATCACCTCTATATATAACCGTGCGCTTCCACGGTCAGGGCCAGGAACACGATTGCCGTGACCATCTCCAACACGCCGAGAGAAACCAGAATACAAAGCGATAGCATCAATTGAACCACACGAGTTTACAATTGGACATCAATTGTCATAATCAACGTAGGAGATATTCGATTGCCATGATATGGAGTGAAATACTCTGTCTGAACACCTAATGGTGTAGTGGCTAACGTTCTTAACTGTCAACCTGGGGGTCTGGGTTCAATTCGCGACTCTGCCAAGAAATTTTAATTCTGGTGTGAGTGCTGGAACGGGGTACACTCAGCCTCGTGAGGGCTCGATTCCCACCAGGGTTATTCTGGAAGTGGTTTTCCGTGGTTTCCCACCTCCTTCCAATACACGGGGCTATATGAACACGATGTCGCAGCTCCTAAACTAAGCAACAACAACAACAACAACAACATCAAATACTCTGTGATGCAGAAGTAACCTGTGCCACAGTAATTCTAATGGAATATTCTGTCGCCTTAATAACCTATTAAAAATAGTTCTCTGCTAGACGGAACCAGTGTATTTGCTCGTCCACCTCGTGGCGCAGTCACTTGCATTCTTAGCTCTCACCCCAGAGGTCTGGGTTCGATTCCCGGCTCTGCTAAGAAATTTAATTCTGGTCTGGGGGCTGGAATGGGGTACACTCAGTCTCGTGAGGCAAAACTGAGTATAGATTTAAGTCTTATCTTTAAAGATTTAAGTTTTATCACTATACATCTAAGTCTCATCTCTGTCGATTTAACTCTCTCATCTCTGTAGATTTAAAAAATTAAATTATAGTAGTTTCAAATTTCATCTCTAAAGATTTAAACCTTATCTTTAAAGTCTCATCTGTGTAGATTTAAGTGTCATCTCTATCTCTTATATAAAAATGAAAGTTTGTCTGTTTTGTCTGAATTCCCACGGAAATTTGAGTTATTAACGCGTTTCAGACTGGTTTATGACGGTTGCGCGCAAACACAAATTTGTTGTCTGTCTGTGTACAACTTTGCACGCGCATCACTCGAGAACGGCTGAGTGGATCAAAGTAAAATTTGGTACGGATGTCCATCAGAGGCACGAAAGTAATCATTTATGTAACTCTTCTCCATACCTTTCATAAAAGAGAGCCTACCCCTTAAAATGCACGCTGAAATGGGCGTAGAAAGACGAGATAAAGCTCATTTTCAGCGTCTCAATGTGAGAAACAAAACTCGGGAGCCCTACGGGTCCCAAAAACCACATTTTAAGGTCCTAAAACCAACAGTTTTTGAGATATCCCCAGAAAACTAATTTCATTTATTAAGATATTGAAAGAATGCAAGCCGGTAACCATGGCAACACAATATCAGAAGTCCATCTATTTCTGTAAGACGCAATGCCATTCCATTTATTACAATACTGTGAACGTTCGCAAACGGCTATAAGGTTATCACGGAAACAACTTAAGCTGTAAATTTCATCAATACGTATATAATGCGCTTAAGGAGGTCAAGAGGTACTCTTGAATTTCTTCACGCGATTTACACGTGTGGATGTGGTACTCAAGGACTATTATATCCCCATCCCTATATTATTAAATTATTATTATTATTATATTATGGCGTACAAGGGCGAGACAAAACTCATTTTTAGACCCTCGGTGGCTCGGAGGCTACTACGTTTTAAGGCTATAAAACCACGTTTCTGAGATATTCCCAGAAAACTAATTTCAGTTAACAAACTAATAACAAGTAGTTCCGTGAAGAACTATACAGCCTATTTTCATATATCCTACTTATGTTAATTGCCACTATCAACATACGCAATTTCAGTTTGATTGCTGTAATAGATTCGTAGATATTGAGAACCGACTAAATATTTCGGATGGTCGCCATGTTGGATTTTATATATGTAGGTCCAAGAGTTATGTACTGTTACATGCAGATTATTGTGAACGCGTAGTATTCAAACTTCAATCGCATAGTTAGGACACAAGAAAAAAAAAAACAAGGAGAGTTTAAAATTTTTCACAGCTGCCATCTTGAGGTTATGGAAACAATTGAAATAAATTAGATGCCAGTGGATTAACATTCGTATAAGGATTTACTGTACCAAGTTTCACTGCACGCGGATGGTTAAATTGCGAGAAACGTCCATGTGAATATTTATAATTCGCGTCACCGCCATGTTGGATTTGTGATCACCAGGTTATTTAAAGTCCTATAGGTGAACTTAAGTTCATAGCCCCTATGAACATTAAAAAATGCAGTTTGATTGCTAAAATACATTCGTAGATATTCAGTATCGTCTAAATATTTCGGATGGTCGCCATGTTGGATTGTTAAATGTATAGGCCATAGAGTCATGTACCATTAAAGGAAAATTATTGCGTAGGTTCATTATTCAAACTTTCACTTCGATCGCATGACTACATCACAATAAATAAAATCTTAATTTTAAAATTCGCACTGGCGCCATCTTGAGGTTATGTAAACAATTGAACTAAATTAGATACCAGTGGATTACAATGTGTATAAATATTTCCTGTGCCAGGTTTCAGTGCGCTTGGAACATTAAATCGCGAGAAAGGTCTATTTAAAATTTTCAAATTCGCTTGGCCGCCATGTTCGTTTTGTAGTTAACCGGCTTTTGAAAGTCTTATAGATGGACTTCCAGTAGTGCCCTTTATCTCCGTACAAAATTTCAGGGGTTTACCGCTAATAGTTTCAGAGATATAGAATGCCGGTGAAATATTTCGCACATCCGCCATCTTGTGATTATGTAAACAATTGAACGAAGTTAGATGTCGGTGCATTACAATGTATATAAACATATACTGTACCAAGTTTCATTGCGTTTGGTTGGTCAAATCGCGAGAAACGTCTATTTAAAAGTCGCAAATTCGCTTGGCTGCCATGTTGGTTTTGTTGTTACCAGGTTTTCAAAAGTCACATAAGTGAACTTATAGTAGTTCCCTCTATCACCATAGAAAATGTCAGGGTAATATCGGTAATAGTTTCGGAGATATTGAATGCTGGTGAAATATTTCGCACAGCCGCCATGTTGGATTGGTGAGTCGTAACAAAATTTGAAGGGCACGGTCGAGGTCGCCGGGAATAGTGCTATGAACTTTCCGAGTTTCATTGAAATCGCTCCAGCCGTTTCGATTTTATTAGGGGGGGAAACACACACGAATCACACACACACACACACGCACACACACGGACAAAAGGTGATCTCATAAGCCTATTTTTTCAAAATTGAAAATAGGCTAAAAATAGATGACGTGTACAGAAGAAGACGAAATCAGGAGCTATATAGATATACTGAGAAAATCACGGATGTGGCCAGGAAGAGGCGTCTGTCTTTCTACGGACATGTCTCAAGAATGAACCCAACAAGACTAACCAGCTGGCTTCTCAACTACTGGGAGAATAGAAAGAGCGTGACACCGTGGTTAACAGAAGTTAACAAGGACATCCAAGAACTGAAGATAATGGAAAGTGATATTAGAAGCCGATCACATCTCAGAAAGATACTTACACAGAATAGTTTTCAGGACAGACCACCCTGTAAGAAAACCGGCATCATCTGGACAAAAGAGAGAAAGTATAAACATAGCCAGAGAATGCGCGAATATTGGGAAACATCAAGTCCCTCGCCAAGCTGAAAAGTTGAACGTCGTGGTCTTTAGCTGGCCCATCCGAAAGAAGAACAAGAAGAAACTAATGAAGGAATGCAAGCCAGTAACCATGACATAATCTCAAGAGGTGACCTCCAACTTTTCATCTATTTCTGTAAGGAGCAATGCCACTCAATTTATTAAATTTCTGTAAAGGTTTGCAAATGGCTATAAAGTTCTCATGGAAACAAACATAGACTGTAAAATTCATTAATGCGCTTAAGGGGGTCGTGAGGTACCCTAGAATAGGGATGTAGCTGGAGGAAGTTCGCGGCAGATAGCGTTCGTGTAGTACTGGGTAAGCGCAAGGCGATCGTCTTATGTTTCTCCAAGTCAGCTTCGAGGAATGTATAAATTGTGACCGAGTTTTCTAAGCTAAAGTAAATTATATCTTCTCTAATTTCACTCCAAGACTGTATTAATTAATTCTATGGGTACATCTAATATATTATGGACGATTTTCAGCGTTTAAGCGTTTAACAGCTGCAAAATGAGCTACGGACCAGAGGCGCTAAAAACTAGCGGGAGGAAGGAATAATTAATACAGCGGTTATAACAACATTCTACCACGCTTTATTATTCAAATAATGAATGTGAGTCAGCATGCTTTCTCCTAAAGATTACGATTACTTGAGTATTGTAGGCCTATATTGATAAATATATCTCCATAAGACTTAAATCATAAATAGAGATTTAAATATTCACTTGCTCCCCTTGCTTATAGACTTCGATTCATTTTTTTTTTAGGTTGATAGCTTACATAAACTGTCATGTTTTAGGGTAAACATAATCAAAGAAAGTTGATACCATACCGGTATTGTACCGGTATACCTCGAAAATGCATCGCAGCGTTTGGTTCTTATGTAATTTTGTCAATTTCTCAATAAGAATCGTTCCCGTACCCCTGGGGAAGGACTTGGAGGGGTACAATTTTTTAAGAGTTTGAGAATCCCTGCTTTAGGGCCACGAACTGTTTTCATCTGACTATGTCTCTAAAATGTAGAAGTCAGTCGCTACCGGTAACAAATTCTCCGACGGGCAGATGGAAGTTGACGATTAATTCTGATGTCAAGGAACCAACCATAATACGTTTGTGACTGTTAATGTTGCGACATTTATTCGTGAAAAATTTGTCCGAGTATAGATGTCTTTGAAAATGGGAGTCAGAAATGTTACATTCACTTCTTCGTGTAGGCCTATATTGACGATTTCTTCCCGTACTTCAATTGATATGATTTCTGCAGATTCCGATAGTGTAGGCTTATCGTGATAATCCGGCAATTTTCTTGTGTATGGCCTCTTCCTTATTTATGTCGTGTTCGTGGTCCACGGAAAAAGCGATGGAACAGCACCCGGTTTTAATCTTGCTCTCTCACCTTCAAATACAAACGCATAAATTCAGTGGTTGTTATCGAAACGTCTAATCAGTTTATAGGTACAAAATAAGGATTATTTCCCTTTGTAAATCACACTTATTCAACGCAGTTTTCGTCAAGTCATCGGGTTATAAATGATGGGAACACACTTTAATATATTCGGTCAGATTTTTTCTCACCGAAATTTTTCCTTCTAGTAGCACGTAACCATTTCTTCCTCATTTCTTTATTTTGTGGGAATTGGTGAAACGAAAGCGGGCTTCCTTGATTTTTGCAAAGAGGAACACGGCAATAGGTCGGCATAGTCACGAAAATAACAATTTAAACAACTTAAATTCGTACATATTAGCGGCATGAGAACACCTTCGAGCATCCTATTGTTTGCTCGAAGGAGAACACAGGAGACAAATGAAGAGCGCCTTGCGCTTACCCAGTACATCAACAGTGCGCTCTATCGGTGCTAGTTCTATACATCCTTAAATGCAACTTACACGTGCAGTATGTTGTACAGAAGGTAATAGGAAATAGTGTTTTTTGCAGTTTTTGGGAATTTGGGCCATTGGAGGCTAAAAATCCTGAATTTCCATGCACCACAAGCCTTTATAATTTATTAAAGGAGTCTTCCTAGGGGTGGGGACTTTCCACAACGGTGAGGGTCAGTTTTTATTTGACCTAGGCTATATTGCGTTAGGACAACAAGGTTTTCAATATTATTTTCACGTCAGGAAGTACACGTTAGGTGAATTTAGTTTGAGAGCACATTTTAACTAATCATATTTTTGTCGACAAACGGGTTCATCGTAAAGATGATTTTGTTTGACACTGTGTGGTTGATATATCTTTATGTTTATGTACGCCTATAACTCGTGTTCGGGTGCTTGGAGCATCGTAAAATTAGGTATTGTAACCATGAGTCAATACACCAATCATTCATAAAACTCTTCACCGTACTTCCCATAGAAGGGTTGATATAGGGAAAAACATGCTAAAATAGGCGAAACAAAAATTATCTCAGAAAGACGACCAAAGCATATGTTGCACTTGTCAATGTGTGACACAAAAATAGGGAGTCTATAATGGGTCTCCGAAAACCAAATTTTAAGGCCCTTAAATTAACAGTGTCTGTGATATACCCAGAAAATTAACTTCGTTCTGATAAACTTATGAAGGAATGACAAGCCCCTAACCATTGCAACAGTAGCTACATTGCTAGCGTCTGGTTATTAATACCGAAGACCGTTCGAAGAGCGGATACTTCCGCCAGTATATATATAAGTCCCATCTCTGTGGATTCAAACATCATCTCTGCAGATTTCTGTCTCATCTCTGTAGATTTAAGTCCCTTCTGTGTAGATCTCTGTAAATTAATGTTTAATCACTTACAGTAAGTCTCATCTCTACAGATTTAAGTCTCATCTCTGTAGAATTAAGTGTAATCTCGGTTGATTTAAGAATCATCTCTTAAGTGTCATTTCTGTAGATATAACTCATCTCTGTAGATTCAAGTCTCATCTCTATAAGTCCCTACGCCTCCTTCTCATCTGAATCATAAGTACACACGCTACTACAGACACCACAATAATACAGGTCATCATACAAATTGTACATATTTCCAAGTTCACGGGCCTAAATGACCACGATGTCAAAGCTCCTCAAGTGAAACAACAACAACAGCGTATTGCCTAAGAGTGTACATTTAATTGTTTAACACGTTAATGTGTCTAATTAGATTGTTGTTTTTGTTGATTGATTGCGACATAGTGGTCATGTAGCCCCGTGTACTTGGATGTGTGTGTGTGTGTGTAATTTGTCTGATAACCTGTGTTATTGTGATGACTGTATTAATGTGTGTTTTTGCAATTCAGATGAGGATTGAGAAGGAGGTGAACTTGGCCTTAAGATAGGTACCATCCTGGCATTTGCCTGGAGTAGAAGTGGGAAACTATGGAAAACCACTTCCAAGATGAATGAGATGGAATATTCTAAGTTTTGCATCACAGGGTTGAGTGTAGCCCGTTCTAGCCCGCTGACCAGAATTAACATTTCTTGGCAGAGCCGAGAATCGAACCCGGACCTCATGGAAGTTTCTCGCGATTTTAACACCCGAGCGCAGCATAACTTAATACGGTAAATGTGTGTACAAGGTTTAATTAATTCAATTGTTGTTGGGGGGCGTGGTGGCGCAGCAATAAAGCTGTTGTCCTCTCACCACGGCGGACAGGGTTCGATTCCCGGTCAATGCATGCGAGATTTCCAAAGTGAAATGCCATGTCCTGTGGTTCGGATTCAACGTAAAAAGGAGGTCCCGTGGCTCATGATCGTGAGATTAACGGCCACGTAAAACTACAAACTTTCTTCCTTTTTAATTCAATTGTTTTCATAAACTTAAGATGGTGGCTGTGCGAAATTTTGAAATTAAGTTATTATCTTTTGTGTATATAGTTATAGTTGTTATTTTTTCTTTGCTTTGGCCATTGGCTGTAATAAATTTATTATTATCTTTTGTGTCCTAATCCTGCAATCGAAGTGAACGTTTGTATAAAGAACCAGTGCAATAATCTTCATCTACTAATAGAAGCCGCGCATTTGACTTTTCTTAAAATAAACTCCCGTGGCTCGCCACAGGAAGATGCCATCTCGCGGGAGGAGTCTTGTCTACCGATAGGCGTACTGAACTAGCTCATGCTTTCTCAATGTAATGGTGTTGCTGGAGAAGTAGGTCGTGTGCCAAAGGCTATTTAGTACATCACATGGAAAATCATTCTAAGCCTAATAGGTGGGGGAATTATTAATGGAAACGACCAGTACTATATATGAAAATAGGCTATTTAGTTCTCCAAGGAACTAGGTTTACTTGTTGGTTGGTTCCTCAGTTTAGGGACTGCGACAACGCGGTCATGTCGCCCCGTGTACTTTGGTTGTGTGTAGAATGTCTGATAACCGGTGTTAACTGTGATGGCTGTATTAGTGTGTGTTATCTGTTTTTGTTTTGTTTAGTTTTTTGTTTCTGATGTGTAACATCTTTCCACTCGGTTGCTGGATAATTTTGTGGGAGTGATTTTCAAAAATGGGACGGAAGTGGATCGGACGGAAGTGTGTAGGACGCACTGACAGCTAGATATAGCTGCTTTAGCAGCCAGGAGGGATGCGATCTGATCCAGCTGGCAGTGGTACCATATGGAATGTATGTATTGTACCCTTGAGAACAATAAATATGCAAATCATAGCCTGCCAGCTCACTCCGGTATTCGGGGCATAGAGCGTTCTCCCAATAATATGATTTACACATTCAGGATCAAGCATGGAATAAGCACTTCAAAATGAATATCAAAATTCAAAATCTAATAATTATTTAATGAATCAAAAATTAGGCGCTACAACAATTAAATTGACAAAAAATGTTCACACTTGTCTAAAACTAGACAAGGAATCAATAAAACAAAACCACAAAATCAAATATAAAAGGTTTCAAATGAAACTGACAAAAGGTCAACAAAATTTTCACTTCCATAAAGCAAGTTATCTACACTTCAAATAAGAGCGGCTCAAGGCTCTAAAATTATTCTTACATAGTTATTCATTGAAAATAAAGCACTTTTAACCCCCATTCGGAGTTTTTACCAAAGTTGTGCTAATTTGTTCATAACAAATATATTTTTCTTAAGTTTTACGTGAGTTTCAAAATGTCATCCCTCTCAAAACAATTCTACAAATCAGTGTTGTTGGAGGCAGAACTCGTGCATATCCTGAGTACTGGAAATTACAGAATGAATCAAGTTAAAAGAGACACCCCAGACTCTTTTAATATTTCCATTATTACTCTGGAACAACATTTACCGACAGTAGTGGCTACGCTGGCTAACGCGCAGCGTTAGGTCATGGGGACAAGCTCTCTGCAGACTCGGTAGACGCGTGGGTTCGAGCCCCACCGTCGGCCTCCTTGAAATGGTTTTCCGTGGTTTCCCATTTTCAACACCAGGCAAATGCTGGGACGGTACCTTCTGACAGGCCACAGCCGCTTCCTACCACATCCTTGCCCAGTTTCATTCACCATCATTCATTTAATCTCTCATTAACTCCTCTCATGAGGTTGGCGTCAGGAAGGGCATCCGGCCGTAAAAACCATCGCCACAAAGACTTCCATCGCATCTCATCCCCGACCCCATTGGAAAACGGGAATAATAAGGGGTAGACATACATACACTCTGGAACAACATTTACACAGTTATTAATAATAAGGGATTTTATATTAGTCTTAGACTATTTATTTAAGCTGATACGGTTTTCTGAACGAATTCTGGCAAGAAATAATAACTTTAGATCTCGGTACTAGTGATCGGCATGTCTCACAACATTTAACTTTCTTACACAAGGCGTGTTGAGCCCGGACCTGCCCCAAAGCAATCTGTGGTCCCATTAGTGCTGTCAAAGCGCTTCACATTAGATTTACGAGGCAGAGGGTCGCTCAGCCCCCAGTCCATACAAACTAAATGCCTCTCTCTCTGGTCGACAGGCTCCTTTAAAAATCACTTCTTTAACTCGATAGAATACACATTAGATCCCTTCTTCATTACATATTATGCGGCCATATTTATCCGCTAATATTTGCACAAGTGAACTTATTGATTGATAGGTATTATCATTGGAAAGTTTTTAATTCATTATGACGGGGCTTTCGACGTAGATGAACCTTGGTTCATACCAAATAATGAGTCTGCCTCATGGACGTAATTCCATATTTTGAGGTCTTACCAACTAGACGTAGGATTGTGACCATTTAACACCAAATCCTTCTAAAATATCGACTTTCTGAGCGGCATACCAGCACTGTCCTCATGCGATCACACAAAATATATAGCACCCATAGTCAACTTTTGCCTTACTGCAAATACTTTACCTTCGTAGAACCTTGACCAACTCCACCTGACAATGAACTTTAATCCTGGCATAAAATCACAGCACTAACTAGCGTGAAAAGTCAAATAAGCTATCCTAGCTTTATGTTACAACAATAATATTTGTGTGGAATATAGAGTAAGATATTTACTGCTTCTACTTCAATTTAGCTCTGTCTTATTACATTATTAGCACTTTCCAACTTTAATTCGCCTTTGACATCACTTTCATTTGAACACCCTTGTTCAACAAATTTATCATTATTATTATTATTATTCATAAAACCTTCACATCATTACATTTATTGTTATCTTTTAACCATTATTTTTATATTTATTTCTTGCCTTTAAAACGTATGTTACTTCACATTATGTCACTTCATGACGTGACTTCAAAAAGACTATACTCCACGGAGTAGTTATATTAACCATTATTTCAATAATTAGTTCATGATTACTTTATCGTTCAGAAAAGATCGTTCGTTTCAATTTACACACATTTCGTTTCATTATCCCAGTTATTTTGAGAACATTTTCTCAGACATTTGTATACACGAGGAGTCCCTCCCGTCCAAAATCAACACTTAATTAAATCATTGTACTCACATGATTCCTTTGAGCAGCATAGCTCCAGGCTCCCAACAAATCAGCCTCATATCCCACTTCTAGGGTTTTAAGCTTCCATAATACACTGCACTAAACTCACGGTGTATAATAATTCTTCCTTTACATTACAAAGTTTTAAAGCACTATTTTCCTCTCTTAGAGGTATAAAAGTCATATTTTTCTATACACTTATACGCTAACAAACACTGAAAAATTACACTTAATACTTGATCAAATAATATATACAAAATACACGTAATACACTGTGGTTACACTTAATTCCTCACACGTGGGTGACACTTTTCTTTTCCCTAATCCAAGAGCTGCAGATATTTGCTGTGTTTCCCTAGTTCTTGCTCCTAACTGGATCAATTGGAAGTCTCTGTATCAGCATGCGCTGGATCGGTATGGATACTCCTATCCTACTACGGCTCTCCTATAGTAATCGGCACTTAACAGTTTATAGCTCGGTATTATGCGTGTTCAAATTGCAAGTTCAGATCTTGCATAAAGTCTGAATTGGTACGGTCCGAGAGTCGCTATTACTAGTTATAATGCGCTCTGTCAAATGTTTTTCTCTCGTCCACGTTTGGACCTGATTTCCTGAAACTACTGTATCTCGTTCGTGGCACGATTTGTGAACTATTTCACACCTCTTCCTGCAGTTACTGTCCTGCTTATAATGTTTCTGACCTGACGTCAATTCAGCGCTAAATCCCTATGCACAGGTATATTTAGCCTAATATCCTACGTTAGACCCTTCTCTGGTTCTTTAACGCACTGGATAAAGTTCAGTTTTCACTACTTTGAAAATTCTCGCTTACTGTTGAGATAATTCGATGTTTCTTCTTGACTGATACTGTTCATGAGGCCTTGCACGCCCATGTCGACTGAACTTGTTTTCTTGGCCTATAATAATATACTTTGCCAATGTTCAAATTTGATTCTTACTGTTCGCAGCACGACTATAGTTTACTTTAACAAAACTTTGACGATTCGTTGTACAGTGACTACTGTATGACCACTTTTGATCTATCGTAGACTGTCTAATTACAACTTTGTGAAGCAGCACTTCCGCTCACTGATAATTGACGTAGTACCTCCCTCAAGGAGTACTCGTAGATCTGTTGTATACGATGCGGCGTCTCCTCTTAAGGAGTCTTGAAAACTGCATATATGTTGCGAAGCAGCGTGACTGTACGAGATCTGTTGTAAACTGCATTAAATACTGTTGGTTGATCTAACGTGCAGCGACTTTACGCTCACGAAGACTGAATAACTTTGATGCAGCACCTCCGCTCGTGGAGTGCTCGTAGACTGCATGATTTCCCTTGCGTTCAGAGGGTTTATATCTGATTTGACTACAAATAAACTAGTTTCCGTCCTTCTAAAAATTATGTTCCAAAATAAGCGTCGCACGATCTCGAAAACATTACCTATTTGGAGCTTACGTCTTGAACGTCTCAGCTATACTAAAACTTTTGAAAATCGGTAGTAGCAAATTCGATTAAAAATTAAAATAACTCCTGAATTGAGTGGACGTATAGGTTCTTGTTTTCCCCTCCCCAGACTACTGGCTCGGTGAATTCCCAACTATGTAATGCTTACAAAGCACTTCTAAACTATACAATTATTATTAACTTTTACAACAGCCAAAATTCTGTTTTCCCAAATGATCAACATAGGCGGAAAGATTTCCTAAGATTTTTGCACGTTACCGACTAAATTCAATTATTCTGCCAATCTCTTGGCCACACCTTCTACACAGCGTTGTCAAAATACAGCTGACTAAGGAGTTTCCAGTGAGATCTTCTGTCTCTCTCGTGTGTGGAAGATTCCGTTGGTCTATTTTTATCCCGTACGCAAGCCTCAATCTGATGAGTCGCGGTGACATCACGCCCATCTGCAGGCTATGGCTCAATTCTTGCGCCATCCTACATGTGTCATACAGAGGTGGTTTCAACTTAACCCTTCTGCTTGCTTAAAATCTGTACAAAAATCCTGTCATGTTTTCTAGCTTTTCAAACTAAATGATCATGAATTCGAATCTTGTGCACTCCACATGGGCACAGTATAACATACGGATTACTTCAAGGTTTGGAGGCGCCATTACAGATATTTCTACAATGAATCATCATCAAGTTGTCGTTCTTTGGTGTAAAAATATTCATTAAATCATATTTGCTGAAAACAATCATGATTTATTAAGAGTCTGTTTTTCAATCTCTGGATAAAAGTGATGGGCATCCACTCGCTGAGTAACTTTCCTCAAAACTTTCATACTGAACGGTAAACGCTCATGTGAACTCTGGTGTCAACTCATTGAAACACAAACCACATGTCTTCGTATCAGTATTTAAATTATGATATGGTTTTATATGAAACATTGTAACTAGTCGGCAAAACCGGTATTATGTTTCTGCACAATGGCTTATCAGATATTAACCCACATTGCGGTAATGCAGATATCAATGTAACATATATATCGATGATTATATACGGGAACTGGGCTAGCCTTTCATAGACCACTATAGGAATTCCCTTTACTGTCAAGTAGGCGTATTCATAACTAATTTAAAATCAAATCTACGCAGGAACATTATCGAAAAAAAAGCAAAATATTAATGGAGCATAAAAAAATACTTCCATATTATTACCGGCACGTGAAAATGAGTACCTGTCTTGTACTCCCAATGCCTGTGGTTGTAATACAGGGTCCGGCAGCCTAACTTCCTTTTTTAAAATGCGCGCCATTCAGTCGGTTGATGTCGTACCGGAGCGCTAGTGGTCTTGTTCGTGAGGTGGTACTATAAAGTTTTGTCCCGACACAGTTTAGTCGCCATCATGCGTAGGAACAGGGAGGAGGCCTACTTTTCGAGCAGATGTTCTGTAATCGCAACCCAGCGCGCCTTTCAGAGGCGCTTTAATTTAGCTCCGTTGGCCCCTGTCGTCGACCAGAAATCAATTGTTACGTGGGTCAGTATGTTCAGACGAACTGGAGTCCCTCGGCCTCATCTCACTTTGGGGCGATTTGGAGTGGCCAGTCCACTCTCCTAATTTGTCCCCTTGTGATTGTTTATATATTTAAATCCCGTGTTTTTGTGAACTGTCCAAAGACGATACAAGATTTGAAGACCAACATCCAGGAATAAATTGCCAACATAACGCCTGATATGCTGGCAAGTCATGACCAACGCCAGAAAGCGGTTTACTCAGTGTATGGAGAATGGGAGACGTCACCTACCTGATTTGATCTTCAATACTAAGTAAAACAAAACTTTGTGTATGCACCTACAAAATTTAAAAAAAAAAGTTTTCTGATTCATACAATGGATTTTATTGCGATTTTGAAAAAGGAAGATATGCTGCCGCACCCTGTAGCTGCGTTGATAACATCTTGGTCTGCGAATCATGAGGTCTCAGGTTCGAACCCCAGTCCCGACAGTTATATTTGTTACCGGATTATCGATTAAAACGATATATATCATAACATTATACGTCACTTTAACAGAATCTACATAAAATTACGGTTTATCTAATTTTAATTACAATAGTTTGCACCAAGCAGGAGTTGGGAAATTTGATAGTATTGAACATTATTTCTAGTAGTCTATAGATAGGATAAAGACTATGGTTTCATTCCTCCTCTTAACTTACAATATAATATGTGATGTTTGTTCAAACAAGTGTGACAGTAGCATATCTTCAATTCAATCTATACATTCATCATAGTCCAGTATGAAAACGGAGCGTAAATTAACATTTTAAGACTGTCCAAGCTGTGTCGTATACGAGTAGGATAACATGTCAGATGATTTCACATACAATTTTTTTGAATTTCATAGTAGGATAACATGTCAGATGTTACACATCATATGCGACTACTGTAAGGCTCGCATCTCTTTTTTATTCAAGTAAGGACTGCAGACATTCGATTTCAAGTAGTTTCAACGTTTGCTGCCAAACGCCACCGTCAAAGACCAACTAGTTCTGAACTTTGTTACTAAATGTCACCGCAGTCGGCTCCTGGCGACAATGTTGGAACCTAAGAGCGTTAGACAAATATAACCTATAATTTAGCTTCACACAAGTGTAATTAGTGGAAGGTTCTTTGGTTGGTTGGTTCTTAAGTTTAGGGGCTGCGACAACGCGGTTATGTAGCCCCGTGTACTTTGGGTGTGTGTAGAATCTGTCTGATAACCGGTGTTAATTGTGATGACTGTATTAGTGTGTGTTATCTATTTTTTATTTAAGTACTGCAATTTAGAATTTTTCAAATAGTTCCTTCTTTTGCCTCCAAGCGCCACCGTCAACGACTACTAGGCCAAGTTCAGAACTTAGCTACTAGACGCCATCGCAGTCGGCTCTTGGCAACGAACGTAGAAACCTAAGAGCGTTGTTTACATTCTTAACTTATCCAATTTAGCTTCACACAGGTGCAATTAGTGGAAGGTTATTTAACATGCCATAAATCTATGACAAGGGACCGCCGGCTTTACTTCCCCTCCGAAGGAAGGCATACTGAGGGATTTTTAACGCTCTTAAAAAATCCGGCGGCTTCGGCCGGGTTTGAACCCGCTATCTTGGGCATAGAATCTCAGCATGCTAACAACTACGCCACCGAAGCCGCCATCTTAGAAAAACACACATACAAGTACACGGGGCTGATGATCAAGATGTCCCAATCTCCTTAATATAATTAACAACAATAACACTACCCTTAGAAGCCTCCGTGGCTTAGGCGGCAGCACGCCGGCCTCTCACCGCTGGGTCCGTGGTTCAAATCCCGGTCACTCCATGTGAGATCTGTGCTGGACAAAACGAAGGCAGACAGGTTTTTCTCCGGGTACTCCGGTTTTCCCTGTCAAAGTTCATTCCAGCAACACTCTCCACTATCATTTCATTTCATCTGTCATTCATTTAATCATTGCCCCAGAGGAGTGCGTCAGGCCTCGGCAGCCGTCACAGTTCATATCCTCGCCGCTAGTTGGGGGCTTCATTCATTCCATTCCTGACCCGGTCGGAGACTGGAAGCAGGCTGTGGATTTTCATTTTCAACACTACCCTTACAAAATCTTGTGCGATTTGCGGAATTGAAGTACAGTCGCTGTTAATAGAACCACTGTAAATTGAAGAGTCCAGTCACGCCCCCTCACACACTGAGCTGAGTCTTGGAATGAGTAATGTAATTGCTACACCTGCCCGGTTTCCAAGGGCACGTTTGACGACGTCATGTCTTCAGCCTTGTTACGTCATTGTCCTCCTTAACATCTTCGACCTCAACATCCTCGTTACGTGGCGATACGTAACTACGGCTAGTTAGATCCTATAGTGTCTGTTTTTCCTCTGTTGAGTTCCACGAATGTAGCATATTATCGAGTTCAGATGTAGTTTGGGTTCACAGATTGAGCTTCAGCACCGACATAAGTGTTTGAGTAGTATTTAATATACGCGCAGGTTATTGTGTGTTGATACTTATTTATCGGCTTGCCACGGTGTGTGAGTGGTTATCATGCCGGATTACTAACCCCCAAGCTTGCAGGTTAGCTCCTGGCCGTGTAAAGTGATTTTTGAAAGGCGGAAAAAATCACGACACGCATGTCATACGATGTTGGCATGTCAAGGAACTCATTTGATTTCAGTAGGCCGTGTTCATAATGGCAAAATTAATCTCGGGATTTTCCGCCAACACAAATTTTCTCATTTCTCTACTAGAAAGCGCTATAGTGTCAAGGAGCTTAGATATCTAACCTCCTTGACTTTAATAGTGCTTCAAGGAACAACAACATTCGACATGCAAGCTGCCCTCTGGGTGTCAAATAACAAAGCTTGCACCCTGCACCCAAGGCCATATGATATTATTATTATTATTATTATTATTATTATTATTATTATTATTATTATTATTATTATTATTATTATTACTTAATTATCAGCTAGGGATATCGTGGCCATCATCAAAATCTACCCACTCGTAACTAATAAGAAGGGAAGCCATATTTAACCGAGTGTGTGGACCTTGCTGGTCTACGAAGAAACCTTGGTTTGTAGAATACACTCGATCTTATATTAGTCGATGACGTGGTGGTTGCTGATCTCGTCATCCACTTTATAATTGAGAGTGGGTTATAGCCAGCAATCTAAATTATCCAGTGTGTATTTATTCAAAGAACTTGTTCTTTTTTGAATTTCAGATTTTTTGATTTTCTTATATTGTAGTTTATTATTAAAATTATTAGTTTTATTTAATTTATGGTCAGTCTAATTTTTTTAGGCTATTTCATATTTAAAGTTATGAAAAACTGTATCATTTTACCTGCGTTAAAAGGGGCAGATGACCTCACTGTATATAAATAGATAATTTAAATAGATAGGTAGATAAATAGATAGATAAACATATAGATAAGTAGATAGATATATAATTAGATATATACGTAGATATATAAATAGATATGTAAATAGATACAGTAAATAGATAGATAAATAGATAAATCGTTAGATAGATAGATAGACAGATACAGTAGATGAATAGATAAGTAGAAAAATAGATAGGTAGAAAGATGAATAGATATATAGATAAAACGATATGTAGACAAATGGATAGATATATAGGTAGATAAATATATAGGTAGATAAATATATAGATTGATAAATATAGATAGATAGATAGATAAATAGATACATTGGATAGATAAATAGACAGATAAATAGACACATTAAAAGAATCAACCCCTGGCACTACAGCCCATGAAGGGCCTAGGCCGACCAAGCGACCACTGCCCAGCCATTTGGTCTGCAGATATTGGGCTGACGCGTGATCAGCGCATCGGGTCCCCTCGGCCGTTAATCTTGGTTTTCGTGATCGGGGTGCTGCCTCACTGTCAGACAGCTACACAATTGTCCTCACGATGCTGAGTGCACCCCGTTCCAACCCTCACATCAGTTTTAAAAGCCCTGACGGAGCCGGGAATTGAACCTGGGGCCTCCGGCTGAGAGGCAGGCGCGCTACCCCAACACCACGGGGCTGGCAAATAGATACATAATAATATGATGATAATTGTTGTTTTAAGGGGCCTAAGAAGATACATAATAAATTAATAGATAGACAAATAGATATATAAATAGATACAGTAGATAGATACAGTAGATAGATAAATAGATAGGTAAATAGTTACAGTAGATAGATAAATAGTTACAGTAGATAGATAAATAGATAGATAAATAGATACAGTAGATGGATAAATAGATACAGTAGATAGATATATATAGAGTGATAAATAGATACAGTAGATGGATAAATAGATAGATAAATAGTTACAGTAGATAGATAAATAGATAGATAAATAGATACAGTAGATAGATAAATAGATACAGTAGATAGATAAATAGATTGATAAATAGTTACAGTAGATAGATAAATAGATACAGTAGATAGATAAATATATTGATAAATAGTTACAGTAGATAGATAAATAGATGCAGTAGATAGATAAATAGATTGATAAATAGTTACAGTAGATAGATAAATAGATACAGTAGATAGATAAATAGATAGATAAAAGTTACAGTAGATAGATAAATAGATAGATAAATAGTTACAGTAGATGGATAAATAGATAGATAAATAGTTACAGTAGATAGATATATATAGAGTGATAAATAGATACAGTAGATGGATAAATAGATAGATAAATAGTTACAGTAGATAGATAAATAGATACAGTAGATACATAAATAGATAGTTATATAGATGATAAATAGATACAGTAGATGGATAAATAGATAGATAAATAGTTACAGTAGATAGATAAATAGATAGATAAATAGTTACAGTAGATAGATAAATAGATAGATAAATAGTTACAGTAGATAGATAAATAGATAGATAAATAGTTACAGTAGATGGATAAATAGATAGATAAATAGTTACAGTAGATAGATATATAGAGTGATAAATAGATACAGTAGATGGATAAATAGATAGATAAATAGTTACAGTAGATAGATAAATAGATAGTTATATAGATGATAAATAGATACAGTAGATGGATAAATAGATAGATAAATAGTTACAGTAGATAGATAAATAGATAGATAAATAGTTACAGTATATAGATAAATAGATAAATAGTTACAGTAGATAGATAAATAGATAGATAAATAGTTACAGTAGATGGATAAATAGATAGATAAATAGTTACAGTAGATGGATAAATAGATAGATAAATAGTTACAGTAGATAGATAAATAGATAGATACAGTAGATAGATAAATAGATAGATAAATAGTTACGGTAGATAGATAAATAGATAGATAAACTGTTACAGTAGATAGATACATAGATAGATAAATAGTTACAGTAGATAGATCAATAGATAGATAAATAGTTACAGTAGATAGATAAATAGATAGATACAGTAGATAGATAAATAGATAGATAAATAGTTACGGTAGATAGATAAACAGTTGCAGTAGATAGATACATAGATAGATAAATAGATACAGTAGATAGATATATATAGAGTGATAAATAGATACAGTAGATGGATAAATAGATAGATAAATAGTTACAGTAGATAGATAAATAGATAGATAAATAGTTACAGTAGATAGATAAATAGTTACAGTAGATAGATAAGTAGATAGATAAATAGTTACAGTAGATAGATAAATAGATTGATAAATAGATACAGTAGATAGATAAATAGATGGGTAAATAGCTTCAGTAGATAGATAAATAGATAGATAAGTAGTTAAATTTTACATATAAATAAATAGATAAATAGATAAATAAATAGATAGATAGATAGATAGATAGATAAATATAGATAAATAATAATATCGTATGAACTCGGGTGTCGGGTGCAAGCTTTGTTAATTGGCGACCAGAGGGCAGCTTGCATGTCGAAAGCTCCTTGACACTATAGTGCTATTTAGTAGAGAAATGAGGAACTTGTGTTGGCAGAAAATCCCGAGATTAATTTGCCATTATGAACATGGCCTACTGAATTCAAATGGGTTCTTTAACATGCCAACATCTTATGACACGCGTTTCGTGATTTTTGCCGTCTTTCAAAAATCACTTACCATGGCCAGGAGCTAACCTGAAAACTTGGGGTTAGTAATCCAACACGATAACCACTCACCCACCGTGGCAAGCAGATTGATAAATAGATAGTTAAACATAACTCCCACATTAAAAGCTCATTAGGTTTTTCTGTGTTTTATGATATTTTAAGGTAAATAAGACCATATCAAAAATGTTCTTGCCTTTTCTATTGTGAAGGAACAATGGAGTCATCTGCCCCATGACTTGGTGTGTATTGAATTTGTCTGATAACCTGTGTTTCTATGGTGACTGTATCGGTGTGTGTATGTGTAATTATTAGGGCCTAGGTAAGGGTAAGTGCCTCGAGACTTGAAATAATATGCCATTCCGGTATTTGCCATGAGTGAGACAGAAAAATCAGCAAGGAAACCTCACACTCAGGGTAGCCACTGTTAGCGTCAGGATTCGAACTTCGGATTTCCAAATTACAAATCCTCATTGCAGACTTGGCGAGTGCCTAAACACACTCGACTACGCACCTGAGCTAGTGTTTAGTGACATTCAAAAGGTAAGTTCCCGTATATCCACAATTATGTTCAATTCACTTCGTGACGTAGTGATTCGCGTTCTTGGCAGTCACTGTGGAAGTCGAGGTTCGATTCCCACCTCTGACAAGTTTTTTCAATCTAGGCTGAGAGCTAAACGAGGTTCAATCAACCTTGTGAGGTAGAACTGAAAAGAATTGAGGTAGGTCCCTACCCCCAACCATCCTACAGTATAGGCTATGTGTTTTTTCTTGGTTTCCCAAACAAATGGTGGGGTGGAACCTAAAATAAAACCTAAATCTTAGCCCCAATTACAATTAGTACAGCCATCACAATGACGCAGGTTGTTAGACAGACTCCACGCACACCCAAGTATACAGGGCTACATGACTACGGTGTCAAATGCCCCTAAATAAATTAACAACCATTATGTTAGAAAGTCAAGAACCGACAGCGTTGGCTAAGCTCGCAAAAGCGCAGCGTTAGGCCATGGGGCCAAGCTCTCTGCGCACTCGGTAGACATGGCTTCAAGCCCCACCGTCAGGCGCCCTTGAAATGATTTTCCGTGGTTTTCCCATTTTCAATTCCAGGCAAATGCTGGGACGGTACCTTCTGACAGGCCACGGCCGCTTCCTTCCACATCCTTGCCAAGTTTCATTCATCTTCATTCATTTCATCTCTCATTAACTCCTCTCATGAGGTTGGCTTCAAGAAGGGCATCCGGCCGTAAAAACTATCCGCCCCATAGAATTTCATCGCATCTCATCCCCGACCCCGTTGCTTTCCGCGCAACTGAAAACTCACGTATCAATTGCACATGCCAGCGTTTCCCCACCACCTGTCCTCTGTATGACTGCGTAATCGAGGCTCACCGACCAAAACCCGTGGCATAAACTGTACATACATGTTAGAAAGACGAGAGTGAACGTAAAATATTTGCGTTAATGTGATGTTCGATGAAGAGGGATAATTTCTGTGTAGTGACATTCAGAAAGTAAGTTCCCTTGGGAATTTCCACTCCGCAGACTTTCTTGTCTGAAGATTACGAGTTCAGTTCTGCGAACTGTCAATAAGATAGAAGCATGGCTTGCGGTCTACGCTACAGAAATTCCTGCAGTTGTTGCACCACGCTCAGTAGATATGATCGACGGGTTGCATTCACATAAACCACAGGCGGACTCAGCTTGGCTTGTTCTTTCTGTAATTTAGAACTTCAAGGTCAAACATGACAACCTTGCAATTTACAAGGAAGACGAACCTCAGAGAGTGGTTTTTTTTTTTGCTATGAGATCATCACTCAAGACATTGAACCATCAAGCCCCTACCACATTCCCTCCGCAAGTCGTCTGCTTCCTTTCACTTGATAAAATACAAATTCAATTTTTTTTAGCGTTAGATCAGCCTTTCCATGGTAAAAATCAATCTCTGGGGGTCCATCTTCCTCCTACTTGTCCAGGAAGTGAACCTTGTTCCTGCTTCTTCCCAGTATGGTCTATCTAAGGTATCTTGTCGACAATAAAATACGCCAAGAATTGATTATATCATTATTATTTATGAGTTCCATGTACATAATATACTGGAGTTATTTGGGACACTTTTTTAAGGGCAAGCTTCGGGGGTTCCGTTTGTCCTTTGTTCTTGCCTTTGTCGTCATCATAAAATCTGTCCGGCTATTATTCTTCAAGGACTCTTTCTGTCAGGGTTACCATCCCTTCGTCGAGGGTATTCAGTTTTAAGGCACCAGGTACCCGCCCTCTTCTATCCCCTAAGGGGTAGGATTTGTTGCTTACATTTACAGGTGGACTGTCAACTGAACCATTCCTTGAGTTTTAATGGCTGCTCTTACTCGACATCAATGCACATCTCTAGGTTTAACAATCAGTCATTCACCCTACTCCTTTATGTGGGCTTGGGACCGTCGCGGCACTAGGAAATCCGACCCATTCCAAGTGACGGAGTTATATTGTTGTAAACTTCGTAGTTATTGTTTTTTAGAATTTTCTACAGTGTGTAGACATTGTTTGCTATCCACTTCACCACGAAGTGAAGAAGAAGAAGAAGAAGAAGAAGAAGAAGAGGAGTGACCGTCTCCCCCTCCTACGTGTCCAGGAAGTGAACAGTGTTCCTGCTTCTCCCGAGTATGGTCTGTCTATGGTATCCTGTCGACAATGAAATGTGCTGGGAATCGATTATTTATGAGTTCCATATACATAACATCGTTATACTGGAGTTATTTGATTGTCTTCATGTGCAGGTTGTATTTCAGAAAAACGAAAGTCAAAGGTCTCTTTCCTCAGGAGCGGAATGTCGCCTACACACGTCCATATGGTATGTCCATACTTGGCAGCGTGTCCGAGAGGCGGACGACCTCTGGCGCAGACTCTAGCTTCGCCCTGAATCAAGTGAGCGCTGTGTGAAGATGTAGCTCAGGTTGGAGAGATTACATCATATTCTCACTGCAGCGTTAAGTGGGTCCACTCTCCACTTCAGCAAACGCCTTTCATAATGGTCATTTCCTTCTCAAAAATAGCTCAAGACTAATATACACAACAGTGGAGACAAAGTAGAAACACAGGTTATTCGACAGATTTCAATCACACAATAAGTCAGCGGGACTGATGATCACAATGCACCAGATCTTGAAATAAATATAAAACAAGCAATCCTACTCTTTCCTAATTCTTGGAGAAGCAGGCATTGTACGTCTAGCTGCCTGCATTAGGATATGTACTCAGGGGCTTACATCATGTCAGTAAGTCATTATTATGAGAGTTGTTGTTTGGTTGGACATCGTGGTCATTTAGCCCCTTGTACTTGTGTGTGTGCGGGAGAGAGAGAGAAAGAAAATGTCTGATAACCTGTATTACTGTGGTGTCTGTATTAGTGTGTGTATTTGTAATCCAGGTGAGGATTAGGAAGGAGGCAGCCATGGCCTTAAGTTAGGGGTTATTTCGTCATTTGCCAGGCGTGAAAAATACGTAAAACCAGATCTAGAATGGCTGAGGTGGGAATCGACCCATCTCTTCTCAGTTATACCTCACGAAGTTGAGTGCACCCCGTTCTAACCCTCAGACCAGAATTAAATGCATTTGCAGAGCCGGAAATCGAACCCGGATCATTATGAGAAATTAAGGGTTTAAGCTATTACAGTAAGTTGTGCAATGCACAGATAGTGCAACATATGCAGAAAATTAAACTGTTTGACCCCATACTCTCTGGCTTTTTGCGCTGGTGCTCTGACTAGGGGGTACAGGGGCGCAAAGATACATCCAAGGCACCGCCCTGAGCCAGTCTATCATAATGTGAATAAATTATTGCCTACCCGAGCTAACAATATGTTTCAAGAATATTAGATTTTCACGAGCGCAGTGATGAGAAAAGTCCGCTTCGTTGCGTAGTGCTGTCACCGGATTCGATTCCCGGTTCTGTGAAGAAATTTAATTCTGGCCTGAGGGCTGGAACGGGGTACACTGAGTCTCGTGAGGCAAAACTGGGAAGAGGCTGGTTCGATTCCTACCTCAGCCATCTTGGAAGTGGTACTCCGTGGTTTCCCCACTTCTACTCCAGGCAAATGCCGGGATGGTACCTATCGTAAGGCCACGGCCGCTTCCAACCCTAACCCTACATCGATTATAAATACACAGTACAGACATCACAGGAAATCAGACAAAATCTACACACACATCCAAGTATACGGAGCTACTTCTGCCATTCTTAAAGCGATTATAGTATGAGGAAATTATGTAAGGTATGTAAATAATAGTAATATATACATATATATATATATATAATTTATTTTTAGTCGTTTACCCTCCAGGTTGGTGGAACCCACGGACTCAGCGAGGGAACTCACCACTACCGCCTCTACGGGCAGTGTCCTAGAGCTGGGAACATCGAATCGGAAGGGATACAACTGGTGAGGTGGGATTGGCACCTCGCCCAGGCGGCCTCACCTGCAAAGCGAACAGGGGCCTCAAGAGGGAAGGTAAGGGATGGTTAGGATGGATAGGCAAGGAAGAGGGAAGGATGCGACCGTGGCCTTGAAGAAGGTACTGCCCCCGTAAATTGAATTATAGTGAGACCACGGTGGCTATTTTGGAAATTATGAAGAAAGTTATGGCTGTCATAGTTATGACGTGGATGGTCATGACGTAAGCACGGATGACGCAGACGTTATGCCAGCAGGCTACTTGAGCTGATATTCTTTATGACGTCAGCATTTATTCGAGAAAGATCTGAGATTTACGACGCAGTCGCAGGAAACGTGGAATTCTGCTGAGGAAGAAATTATGCTATTGGAGGGGAGGCTCGAACCAATGAACGATTGTTTGAAGGAAGACGGAGATTGCTGAAACTATGATATTTTTATTACTTTTTGGAATGAAGGATTGTAAAAATCCATTTGCAGTTGAGGCATTGATCTGGAATTTTGGTGAAATTTATTTCCAGTTTTTGAATTTTGAAAATCCGTCATGTATTGACGAAGTTGGAACTTCTAGCGATGACGCAGCAACACGCTATGGAAGGGATGGATACGCCCCTTATGAAGTTTATAAAAGGCCTTGCGCAGAAGAGAGGAGTCTCAAATCGTCATAGCTGATACCTCTGATATTCAAATCGTCAGATCTTCAGTTCTTACATAGTCGTTTTGGTGAGACGTCGAGTGATATTAGTAGAAAGAGTCGTCCTTATAACGCGTGGTGAAGCCACCGCATTAAACGAGATTCAAGCAGACAAGCAGTGCAAGTTTACTGTGAATGAAAACTAGGTGAAGTTAAAACGCACATTATAACGCGTCTACAAGGTTAGCTATGAACAGTTAGCGGTTGCCTATAAGCTAATCCTATTGTGCAGTGCTACATTAAGGAGTGTAGGAAATTTGAACAATTTCAAGGAGTTATTTTAGAAGATATTAGCATTTTTAGACGTCTGACAAAAGTGATTTTCTCGCCACCTGAGAAGCACTTTATAGCGTCAGATTGTATGCCACGGCTGACACTGCTAGTGCAATAGGGAGACTTCAGATTGCTTTTGTGACACAACGCTACAGTATTATGGAGCAGTTTAATATGGCAGTTTGTTCTACTATTACCATAACCGAAGAGAAGATGGAAGGCTAAAGGACTTTAATGCGATTGGGACATACATCGTTGGAGTAAGATAGCAGCATGGAACTTTGCTAATTGCCATTCCACACAAGCGAACATGTGGTGAACAACCATCTACACCCATGTTTCGTGGTTCAACGCTGAATACTATCATACAGCAATGGAAACGATTTCATACTCACTGAATATGAATATTTCTATGGAAATTACTACAAAAACTTCATGGCGATTTTCTACTGGAACTTCAGGGATTTTTCAAGAGAGGTCAGGGTAGTCCCGACTCACAAAGAAGAATTTTGCCGGAAGGATGTCTTTCGTCTTCACGGAGCAGTGCAATTTCCGGAGGAGGAAGCAGTTCGATTCTCCGAGGGTGCTGTTTCCTGTTTCGAGGATGGAGCTCAGCTTTAACTTGGTGAAATGGATCCATCAGCAGTCTTCTTTGGGGAATTTTCCTCTGGAACTTCAATCGGCAGATAAGGTAGTCGTGAACGTTTATTGTATTTGAGTTTTTTAGCGATATCTGAGCAACCATTTTCCCATATTTTTTGTCCTCATGTATTTTGCCCTATATTCTTGTTTGAGATTCCTGTACTCAGTACACCTTGATGAGTTAAGCCTTTTTCGACGATTTATTAAGACATTGTTATGTCATCGGCATAGTTAAATGATTTTGGATCAGTTGAGACTGATATTTAGATTTTTCAGCAATTTGCTTATTTTTGTAGTCACGATTTGACTATAAGTCAATGATTTTCATGGCAGATTTAAATTCAGACAGCATGTCACTTTATTAAAGTAATTCTACCCAGCTTAATTACTTTGACCAATTTTCTGTCATCATCAAGAAGGAAGAACATTTAATTGATTTTAAAGCGTTAAAATCCATTACGTTGTCGACGATCTTGGAAATACTAGTCGTTATTTGAATTGATTGCATCATAGACAATTTTGTGAAAGATGAACTTTATTTATGAATTATTGAATGCATTAAAGTCATGAACTTTTGTTAGGAGTTTTTTCTCAGTTAGAGATTTATATAATGATGTTTGCATTCCCCAGTCTAATTGGATTCTATTCGACTATTTTGCAGTTTAGTCGCACTTTGTTTGATGATAGTATTTTTATACTACAATACTTTGAAGATGTTAATCTTAAATTTTGATAGACCAGAGAGGCGTATATAAGCGTATTCACTATTAAATTTGTTTGTGATTGGCTAGTTTTTACTTCATTTCGATTCATGAATGAAATCCACGAAGGTTTAAGATAACGGTTTTGAAACTATTAATGATTATAAGAATTTTTGAAGTGGAACTATGAATGTATAATCGCTAGTGCAGCGGACGAGTTGAAAGTCGCTGATGTATAATGCCCTTGAATAAAATGAAGGAGGTTCCCACAGTAATTAATGATGTTGAAGAATTTGTTAGTGGAGGTTTTTGTATTGTTCTGTGGAAGATTTTGATGCCGTATATATTAATATATGATGAATTTTGGGCCTATTTTAATGCAGTTTTGTGCATTTTTTTTTGTAAGCGAAGTATTTTCCGCTGGAGTGTATTGTATTTGTCCTTTGAAAATTAATCAAGTGAATTTACTGTTATAATTAACAAGAGTATTGAAAGAATTTGAGATAAGATTTTGAATGAAGATTACCGTCACAAATAATAATAATAATTATTAAAACCTTTATTAAACCAGATTGTGACATTAAATATGTATAACTAACCTTCATTGGTCGATTATATTGACACGATTATGAAATTACCAACCGGATGAACATGTGGTTAAATGTATTTCTTAAATTTATAATTTAAATAATTTAAATGTTAATATTGTAAATAATGATGTAAATATCTTTGACAATAATGTGGAACGAAAGTAATGTTAGAGGCGTGTTTAAAATTCTTTTTGTCTTTAACTATATTATAAACAATTTCTAATTGTTATAAATTATTTATGAGCTTTTGTTATAAACATTTAAGAGTTTGTTTTATACTCTGCTTATTAAACATTTGGATGCTAATTAAACAAGCTTAGGGATTGTCAGAATAATCCAGTGGTATGTGAGTAAAGCATTTGAAAGATTTGCGTAACAATATTTGTGTTGTCTTGCGGACATTTAAAGCTTTTGAGAGGGAGCTGGATTCTCACGCAACATAGCATGACAAGTGAGTCCATTTGACAGGTGTGCGTCAGGTTGAAGGGTAGACCGCAGCTGGCCAGACAACTGGTTATCAGCGGGCAAGGTCGTCTACATTCTGGCCTTGTGCCTATAAATAATTGTCATGTTTATTAAAAGAAAACAAATGCTCTATATGTGTCTCGTCCTGACTTCCTTTTCCAGTCCAAGTGTGCTATGAAAGTTACGTTATTTTGAGCTCGTGGGAGCTAACATGTTGTATGATAACTTTGCAAGTCCTTCAGGAGGACATAGTCAGATTGACATGGGCTACTGATAGCCACATTTATTTTGTTGAGTTGTTAAAATCATACCCTTTATTTGAAATAAAAGCTTTTGTACAGTTCAAAGTTCTTGTCTCCGTTCTGGTTCATTTTTAAATGTCATGGTGGAGGTTATTGTGGGAGCATACTTTAGAGATCCTGTTGACAACCCAATCCCCGAGACAATTTTTAAGAGGTAAGTAGAGGTAAGTATGAACCCCCGTCTATTTTGGTGTGTCCCACAATAATTTCCTGTTAACTTCTGTGCTCAAATCTCGGTAGTATCTGTCAGTGCCATTTTCATTGGTGTAGCTGAGCCTGTGCGGTTGATTATTGGCAATCCGATTGAGGGGGGCGAATATCTGACAGCCTACTATCCGGGTAAACGGGGACAGTACTGCCCCCGTAATTGAATTATATAGAGACCACGGTGGCTATTTTGGAAATTATAGCGAAAGTTATGGCTGTCATAGTTATGACGTGGGTAGTCATGACGTAAGCACGGATGACGCAGACGATATGCCAGCAGGCTACTTGAGCTGAGATTCTCAGTGACGTCAGCATTTATTCGAGAAGGATCCGAGATGTACGACGCAGTCGCAGGAAACGTGGAATTCTGCTGAGGAAGAAATTATGCTATTGGAGGGGAGACTTAAACCAATGAACGATAGTCTAAAGGAAGACGGAGATTGCTGAAACTATGGTATTTTTATTACTTTTTGGAATGCAGAATTGTGGAAATCCATTTGCAGTAGAGGCATTGTTCTGGAATTTTGGTGAAATTAATTTTCAGTTTTTGAATTTTGAAAATCCGTCATGTATTGACGAAGTTGGAACTTCTAGCGATGACGTAGTAACACGCGATGGAAGGGATAGATACGCCCCTCATGAAGTTCATAAAAGGCCTTGCGCAGAAGAGAGGAGCCTCATTCCTCATTCTCAGATTATAAATCAATCGTCAGATTTCAAATAAGCATTTCAGTGAAACGTCGAGTGAATCAGTAGTGAAAAAGTCGTCTTTGTAACGCGTGGCGAAGCCACTAGTCGAACATACAAGCAGTGCAGGTTTACTGTGAAGTAAATCTAGGTGAAGTTGAAACGACACTTATAACGCTTCTACAAGATTAGCTGTGAACAGTTAGCGGTCGCCTATAAGCTAATTCTCTTGTGCATTACTACAGTAAGGACTGTAGAAAAGCTGAACAATTTCGAAGAAGTATTTTGGAAGTTATTGACAATATTAGACGACTGACAAAAGTGATTTTCTCGCCACAGGAGAAACACTTTGTATAGCCAGACTCAACGCTACGGCTGACAGGGCTAGTGAAATAGGGAGACTTCAGATTGCTTTTGTGACACAACGCTATAATATAATGGAGCAATTTAATAAGGCAGTTTGTTCTTCTAATACTTCAACCGAAGAGCAAATGGAAGGCTAAAGGACTTAATGCAATTGGGACATATTTCAACGGAGTAAAATAGCAACATGGAACTTCGCTAATTGCTATTCCATACAAGCGAACATGTGGTAAATAACCATCTACACCCATGTTTCGTGAGTAAAGGCTGAATACTATCAAACAGCCATAGAAATGATTTCATACTTTCTGAATATGAATATTTCTTCAGAAATTTATACAAAAACTTCATGGCGATTTTCAACTGGAACTTCAGGGATTTTTCAAGAGAGGTCAGGGTTGTCCCGACTCACAAAGAAGATTATTGCCGGAAGGATGTCGTTCGTCTTCGTGAAGCAGTTCGATTCTTTGATGGTGCTGTTTCTGGTTTCGAGGATGGAGCTCAGCTTTAACTTGGTGAAATGGATTCATCAACAGTCTTCTTTGGGGAATTTTCCTCTGGAACGTCAATCGGCAGATAAGGTAGTCGTGAACGTTTATTGTATTTGAGTTTATTAGAAATATTTGAGCAACTATTTTTCCCATATTTTTGTCCTCATGTATTTTTGCCCGATATTCTTGTTTGAGATTCCTATTCTCAGTACACCTTGATGAGTTATACCTTTTTCGACGTTTTATTAAGACATTGTTATGTCATGGGCATTGTTAAATGTTTTTGAATCAGTTGAGACTGATATTTAGATTTTTCAGTAATTTGCTTAGTTTTTGTAGTCTCGATTTGACTGTAAGTTAATGATTTTTATGGCAGATTTAAATTCAGACAGCGTGTCACTTTATTAAAGTAATTCTACCCCAGTTTAATTACTTTGACCAATTTTCTGTCATCATCAAGAAGGAAGAACATTTAAATGATTTTAGAGCGTTAAAATCCAGTACGTTGTCGACGATCTTGGAAATACTAGTCGTTATTTGAATTGATTACAACACAGACATTTATCCTCAGTTATCAACGACCATTGCATCTTAGGCAATTTTGTGAAAGATGAACATTAATTATGAATTATTGAATGCATTAAATTCGTGAAACTTGTGTTAGGTTTTTTTTTCTCATATAGAGATTTATATAATGATGTTTGCATTCCCCAGTCTAATTGGATTCTATTCGACTATTTCGCAGTTAGTCGCACTTTGTTTGATGATAGTATTTTTATACTACAATTCTTTGAAGATGTTAATCTTAAATTTTGATAGACCAGACAGGCGTATATAAGCGTATTCACTATTAAATTTGTTTGTGATTGGCAAATTTTTATTTCATTTCGATTCATGAATGAAATCCACGAAGTTTAAATGACAACAGTTTTGAAACAATAATTGATATAAGAATTTTTAAGTGGAACTATGAATGTATAATCGATAGTGCAGCGGACATGTTGAAAGTCGCTGACGTATAATGCCCTTAAATAAATGAAGGAGATTCCCACAGTAATTAATGATGATAAAGATTGTATTAGGGGAGTTTTTTGTAAATGCTGTGGATGATTTTAATGCCATATAGATTAATATATGATGAATTTTGGGCTATTTTGAATGCAATTTGTGCATTATCTTGTAAGCGAAGTATTTTCCGCTAGAGTGTATTGTCATAGTTCGTTGAAAGTTAATCAAGTGAATTTACTGTTATAATTAACAAGAGTTTGAAAGAATTTGAGATAAGATTTTGAATAGAGATTACCGTCACAAATAATTAAAATTATTACAACCTTTATTAAACCAGATTGTGACATTTACATGTATAACTAACCTTCATTGGTCGATTATATTAAACACGATTATGAATTTACCAATCGGATAAAACATGTGGTTCAATGTATTTCTTAAATTATTAATTTAAATAATTTAAATGTTGATATTGTAAATAATAAATGTAAATATCTTTGACAATAATGTGGAACGAAAGTAGTGTTAAAGGCGTGTTTAAAATTTTTGTAATTATTTTCGACAATATTATAAACAATTTCTAATTGTTATAAATAATTTATGTGATTTTGTTATAAACATATAAGAGTGTGTTTGATACTCTAAACTATGCTTTTTAAACATTTGGAGGATAACTTAACAAGTTTAAGTAATGTTAAAATAATCCAGTGGGATGGAAGTTAAACATTTGAAAGATTTGCGTCAATATGTATGAGTTGTCTTGTAGACATTTAAAGCTTTAAAAGGAGCTGAATTCTTATGCAAGTGTGGAGAGGAGTGCGCCCCATTTGACAGGTGTGAGCCAGGTTAATGAGTAGACCAGCCGGCCAGACATCTGGTTAGCAGGCGAGGTCGATACTCCGGCCTTGTGCCTATTTATACAAGTGCAATGTTTATTAAAAGAAACCAAATGCTCTATATATGTCGTACCCTGACTTCCTCATCCAATCCAAATGTGTTATAAAATGTTACGTTATTTTGAGCTCAAGGGAGCTAGCATATTGTTTGATAAATTTGCAAGTCCTTTAGGAGGACGTAGTCAGATTGACATAGGCTACTGATAGCCACGTTTACTTTGTTGAGTTGTGAAAATCATACTCTTTATTTGAAAATAAAGCTCTTGTACAGTTCAAAGTTCTCGTCTTCGGTCTGGTTCATTTTTAAATGTCATGGTGAAGGTTATTGTGAGAGCATACTTTAAGGATCCTGTTGTCAACCCAATCCCCGAGATATTTATAAGAGGTAAGTAAAAGTAAGTATGTAACCCCGTCTATTTTGGTGTGTTCCACAATAATTTTTCTTGGTAACTTCTGTGTTCAAACCTCGGTAGTATCTGTCAGTGCCATTTTCATTGATGTAGCTGAGCTGGTGCGATTGATTGTTGGCAATCCGATTGAGGGGGCGGATATCTGACAGCCTACTATCCGGGTAAACGGGGACAGAAGGATTGGCGCACCTAAAACGTTGGGGCTCGATTCAACATAACTGGATCACCAGGTTGAATGCCAGTAGGATTGGCAAACCTAAAACGTGTGGTTCGATTAGACTCAAATAAAGAGGTTGATTCTTTGTTAGATGTCTTGGCCAATTGTAGAATTTAAGAGTGTGATTATATAGGAATTAAATGTTGTATTGTAGTAGGAAAATTACACTCAGAAAAGATCAGATCTTATACAACTTGAGAAAGGTTAAATAGGCTGGAAACTTAGAAAAATCGCCTATGATCTGGAATCTTATTTTATTTGACCAGCTTATGACATTTTAGTCATATTAAAGATAAAATTAAATTATTTGGATTGTAAATGTAAAATTATTTGTGTTAGGATATTTTAAAATGAGCCAGGGAAATTTGAACATGTGCTTGAGTTTGTTTCAACATGAAGTGTCTTCGAAAGTTAATTATAAGGTAGTTATAAGTTAGATTTAAGACAGAAAATTGATCAAATTTATATATGGTGAAAGGTGTTGCTCAAATGTTGTTATTTTGCTCTTTTGATGTATGTCCCTACAGCAGTCTAATTTTTGAATAATATTGTAATGGCAGATGAAAGTTTGAAGATGATGTTAGCGGAGATGTCTGCTAATATGAAGCAGATGAGTGAGAGTATGAAGGAGATGGAAGCTAGGAATACTAGTCGAATGGAGGAGAATACTAGTCGAATGGAGGAGAATGCTAGTAATTTGTCTGCTAATTTGAAAGCAAGAATGGAGGAGAATGCTAGTAATTTGAAAGCTAGCATGGATGAAAGTTTGAAGGTTATTCAGACCAGTTCTGCTAACTTAGAGGATAATATGTCGCGTTTACAGATTAATACCCAAGGAATTGAAAATACTGTAACTGACATCCGCTCAGACGTGTCCAATGTTAAAATAGATGTGTCTAATATGCATAAAAATGTTGCTGATGTTAAAATTGATGTTGCTAATGTGCATAAAGATCTCACAATGTTGAATTTAGATGTTGCTAATGTCCGTAGTGATATTTCTTGTGCTAGGGCTGAGGTAGTTGTTGTCAAAAATGATGTTGCGACTGTCCAAGACAAGGTTGACTAAGTCCAGAGAGGAATCCTAAATGTTAGAACTGATGTGTCCAATGTTCAGGTTGATATTAATAACATTCATTCGGATGTAAACGAAATGCAAAGTGACATAAATAAAATTCAAGTAGAGGTCAACACAGTTTTCGTAGACGTTGCTAAAGTCCAAACTGATGTAAATAAAGTCAGGGAAGAGATAGAAAATTCGAAAACTCTTTGTACACGTAATATAAGTGCATTAACGACTAGGCTAGTTGATGAGTCAGTTAGAACGACAGCTTCTTTAGAAGGTTTAAAGTTTGATGTAGAGGTCATGAGAACCCAAGTATTAGACCATAATAAAGTATTGAAAGAGGATATTGAATTAGACATAGCAGAAATGTTAACGGCAAATGTAGAAATATGGAAAGAAGAGTGGATTAGGTCAAGTGGGGAACATGTAACCCAAATTCAGGATCGTATTGAAAGGAAACTTGCCAGTACTCAAATTGATATTAACAATGAAGTAGTACAGATTAGGAAAGATTTAAGCGTCAGGATGGATTCGCTATCCGAAAGACAAGTTGAAGATAGGACAAAATTAGATCAGGATGTGCAAACATTAAAATCTGCATTAGAGGAACAGATTCATAAAGTTGTCTCTGATGTGAATGAAACGACGAGTAAACTACAGAATTTGAAGTTAGGAGAGGCTAATTTAATGGAGACCTACAAAGAAGAGTTAATCAAGAAAGTCTTAACGGAAATCACTGACAAGGATACACAAGGCTTGACTTGCGAAACTAGTAGGAATTATGCCAGAAGATATAACCTAGATCCAGAAGAGAGAGACGTGACTCCTGAAGAACGTATATCCAGATTCAGGGAGGAAGATGAAGAGAGGAATATGGAACCTGAGTGGAACTATCGAGATAGTGGGAAAAACTACCTGGATTCATATCCGAGGAACGTAACGGTCATCAGAAATTTTGAGGATAAACCGCAAAAATTCAGTAACACGGATAGTTTGACACCTATCGAATATGTAAGGAACCTCAAAGATTATTTCATCGAAGCTCACATTCCCAGAGAGAGAGAGAGATGAAGATAGTGGAGAGATATTTGATTGGAGGACCCCTCGAATGGTTTTGCGCATTTAGATACACATTCAGTAACTTTGACGAGTTTGCAGAGGCATTAATCAAACGATTTTGGTCCATAGAAGCGCAGAATTCGTTAAGAGCGGAGGTGTATTCAAGAAAATACTCCGGTACTCTTCCAACGCGGTACGCTGATTTCTTTACGAGTCAATTATCCCGCTTGAGATTTTTACAACCCCCATTGTCCACGGAGCAACTTATTGATGCGATTTCTCGTATGCTGCCAGTTGAGGTGAGAAGACTAATAATTTCGTCCAACATCAGGGATTTAACCAGCATGGATGAATTACTGAGGAGGTTAGACTACACAAGTCCAATGCCTAACGTGGTGCAGAAAGGTCAAAGGCAGGAGTATAAAGAAATAAATACTGTATATATGGACCCAGTCCAACAAACTGACAAGCCAGATGAGGAGAAAACTGACAATGTAGGTCCTCACAGGAATAATCAGTTCCGAAATAACAGATCGCAAGGTTACCGACCGTATCAACAGAGAAGAGGCTGGAACTATAACCGAGGAAATTACAATGGAAGAGGCAGATATTATAACAATAATGGTTATAACCGAAATTATAACAGGAATAACCAGAGCCAAAACAGAAATCAGAATCCTCAAGGTCAGGTTATGACACCCGATCAGTATCAGGAAAGAGAGAAGGAAAGCCAGCAATACCTGAAAGAATTACGGGAAAAAGAAGCAGACAACCAAAAGAAAAGGCAGGATGTTGTAATCGATCCTGGGCCTTCTACGAGCCAGCAGAATTTTGAGGTCGGTAACATAAAAAAAACGCCGATTTCTCAACGTCAGTGAGAACCTGTAAATATATTGCCACACCACACCTGATTACGATTAATGAGATATATGAAGTGACTGATGAAGATTTGCTAGAAGAGAGGGGTATCGTTAAAGATGAAAGACCATGTGCCTTACCCATTATTTCTGTGCGGATAGATGGACAACAGTACAAAGCCCTGATGGATACTGGTGCAATTATCTCCATCATTTCAGAGGAATGTAATCAAAGTCTGCTAAGAGGAGAGAACATGACAGTTCTACCTGTTTCTACCGTCAAAGTGAGAGGGATATTCCAAGATAAAGCAGTGAAGTGCAAGATTCAAGTGTTATTGAACTTTGAGATCAATGGAAGGAATTATGAACAGATCTTCATTGTAGTGAGCAAGATCAACTTTGATATGGTGCTTGGAATCGATTTTATATCGAAGGTCGGAGCTATTATTGACATGAAGAACAGAAGTATTAGCTTTAATGATAGGTACATAATCACAGAAGAGATAGAAGAACAGGACGTGAAAAACAGTCTGGAAATAGACCTTAGGGAAGAAATTTTGAATACTATAGTTAATGAAGTGGAAAATTTAGCAGAAATACCCAGTAGAAAAACTGAAGGATTTGAAGAAATTCAGGGGGAATTTGAGGATCTGATAAAGGAATTCCAAGATATTTTCGATGAAAAGCCTGGATTGATTAAGGATTATAAATACAAGATAAGGCTGACAGATGAAACCCCTTACCAGAAGAGAATATACCCCATTCCTGAGAAATACTATCAAGAAGTACGAGGGTTAATCAGAAAAATGGAGGTAGACGGTATTATTAAAAAACAGGCGTCGTCTTATATAAACCCCATCACAGTAGTGAAGAAAAGTAATGGTCAGATACGTCTTTGTCTCGATGCCAGAACCATTAACTTGAAGATTCTTCCAGAAAATGACAGACCACCCAAGATTAGAGATCTGCTTCGAAAATTCAAAGGAAGAGCATGTTTCAGCGTTCTTGACTTGACGTCTTCATTTTATCAAGTTCAGCTAGAAGAAGATAGTATGCAGTACACTGGATTCCTATTTGACCAGACGTCATGGGTCTTTGTCCGAATGCCTTTTGGTATGGTTAACAGTGGACCAGCACTTATTCGAGCACTTGATAGTAAGCTCACTGACGAAGTGAAAGAAAATGTAATCTGCTACATCGACGATTTAATCGTATCTTCACCCAGCGCCGCAGAACATTTAGTGCACTTGAGGCCAATATCAAGGTGAATTTTGGAAAATGCCAATTCTTGAAGCAAGAAATAAATTACTTGGGGCATACTATTGATAAAGATGGATATCATCCGACCATGAAAAAAGTAGATGCGATCACGAGATTTCCAAAGCCAACTAAGGTGAAACAAGTCAGAGAATTTGTAGGAGCATGCCAATTTATTAGCAGCCACTGTCCAAGATACTCGGAAATTATGGCTCCTCTGTATGACTTACTCAAGAAGAATAACAGATGGAAATGGAGTACCGCTGCAGACGAGGCTTTTGAGAAAGCAAAAGAGATGCTCAGGAATAATGTGAAACTGGAGTACCCAGACTTTGAGAAGGTGTTCTATATTGAGTCTGATGCATCAAGAGTAGGCATTAGTGCAGTCTTATACCAGAAAGACGAGGCAGGCAACAAGCACTACATTGCGTTCACGAGTCGGAAGTTGAAGAAACACGAGGAAAATTACTTCACGACGGAGCTTGAAGCGTTAGCTTTTGTAACAGCATTGCAAGCCTGGAAGAAAATACTGCTGGGACATAAGGTCATAATTATTACTGACCATAAAGCACTACAGTTTATGCTGCAAACTGACATGTCGAGTGATAGATTGACACGTTGGGCTTTGTTCACCCAACAGTTTAACGCCACTATCGTCCACCAGCCTGGGAAAGATAACTTACTGGCTGATGCTCTATCACGTAACCCTATTAAAAATGTGCAGATACACCATGTACAATTGGAGCAAGAAGATCAAGAAACCGTTAGGAGATTAGCCCGAATCAGTGTGTCACAGAAGAGACACGCTCCAATAAGGAAAATGTACAGGTTCCTCAAGGGTTACATGGACAATACTGATGTTGACTATGCAGTTACACGGAGAAATTCACGACACTTTGTCTTGAGTGGAGACATCGTATGCAAGTATGCTGACTCTGCGCATACAAAACTCCGAATAGTCGTGCCACCTAAACTTGTTGTCAATTTAGTGTGGGTAGCTCATCACGCAACTGGACATGCCGGTTTAGATAAGACTCTTAATACTCTTAAAGAGAGATTTATCTGGACTAACATGCGTTCCAGCATTGCAAAGGTCATTAGATCATGTGACAAATGTCAAAGAGCAAAGTATGCTTCTGCTTTATTAAAAGGAAAACCGAAGGCTATGATTCCTTCTAAGCCAAACGAACTCATGGCGACGGACATATTTGGCCCCTGTCCGAAGGGATATCAGGGTAACCAGTACCTGTTGGTTACCGTGGATGATTTCTCAGAATTTGTTACAATGAGTCCCATGCAGAAAGCGAACACAAGGAACGTAGTAAGCAGACTGGAAAATGCTGTATTTCCTAAAGCTGGTATACCAGAATATCTACTGTCAGATCATGGAACGCAGTTTACGTCCGTGGAATTTGCAGCGGACATGGAAAGGCTTGGCATTAAGCACTTATTTTCAAGCGTGCGTTACCCAGAATCGAATTCCTCAGAAAGATATATGGCTGAATTTTCGAAATTCTGTCGAATTTTCTGTCCAAATGATCATTCTGGTTGGGTGAGATTTGTACCCCTCATAGAGGAATGTCTGAACTCTACAGTGCAGGAGAGCACAGGAGAAGTGCCAATGCGACTTCATCTTGGAAGAAACCCAGAAAGGCCGTGGGATAATCTTTTCAACCACATTCCTGGAGATCCCGACTTAGGAAGGCAACAGAGGATTGACAAGGCGAAGGAACAACTCCAGAAAGCAGCAGAGAAACGATTAAAAAGAGTAGCTGGAAAACGCTTTGGTGCACCCTTAAAAGTTGGAAATCTTGTATTATTACGCAGACCTGTCAAGGCTGATATGGGCAAGAAAATATACCCCAAATTTGGAAATGTATTCATGGGGCCGTTTAGGATTACGAACGCCTATGGGAACAACTGCTATGAACTCTACGATGATGAGAATAATGTCATTTACGGCAAGTTCAATGCTGGAAATTTAAAAAGATACTATCCTAGAGTAAGCCAGTAATAATTCAATTTCGTGTTCAAGAGAGTTGAGGTACTTGTAACACTGAGTTTAAAAACAATTTGCAACTGTTTTTAAAACGTGGTGAGAGGAGAATGCCCCCGTAATTGAATTATATAGAGACCACGGTGGCTATTTTGGAAATTATAGCGAAAGTTATGGCTGTCATAGTTATGACGTGGGTAGTCATGACGTAAGCACGGATGACGCAGACGATATGCCAGCAGGCTACTTGAGCTGAGATTCTCAGTGACGTCAGCATTTATTCGAGAAGGATCCGAGATGTACGACGCAGTCGCAGGAAACGTGGAATTCTGCTGAGGAAGAAATTATGCTATTGGAGGGGAGACTTAAACCAATGAACGATAGTCTAAAGGAAGACGGAGATTGCTGAAACTATGGTATTTTTATTACTTTTTGGAATGCAGAATTGTGGAAATCCATTTGCAGTAGAGGCATTGTTCTGGAATTTTGGTGAAATTAATTTTCAGTTTTTGAATTTTGAAAATCCGTCATGTATTGACGAAGTTGGAACTTCTAGCGATGACGTAGTAACACGCGATGGAAGGGATAGATACGCCCCTCATGAAGTTCATAAAAGGCCTTGCGCAGAAGAGAGGAGCCTCATTCCTCATTCTCAGATTATAAATCAATCGTCAGATTTCAAATAAGCATTTCAGTGAAACGTCGAGTGAATCAGTAGTGAAAAAGTCGTCTTTGTAACGCGTGGCGAAGCCACTAGTCGAACATACAAGCAGTGCAGGTTTACTGTGAAGTAAATCTAGGTGAAGTTGAAACGACACTTATAACGCTTCTACAAGATTAGCTGTGAACAGTTAGCGGTCGCCTATAAGCTAATTCTCTTGTGCATTACTACAGTAAGGACTGTAGAAAAGCTGAACAATTTCGAAGAAGTATTTTGGAAGTTATTGACAATATTAGACGACTGACAAAAGTGATTTTCTCGCCACAGGAGAAACACTTTGTATAGCCAGACTCAACGCTACGGCTGACAGGGCTAGTGAAATAGGGAGACTTCAGATTGCTTTTGTGACACAACGCTATAATATAATGGAGCAATTTAATAAGGCAGTTTGTTCTTCTAATACTTCAACCGAAGAGCAAATGGAAGGCTAAAGGACTTAATGCAATTGGGACATATTTCAACGGAGTAAAATAGCAACATGGAACTTCGCTAATTGCTATTCCATACAAGCGAACATGTGGTAAATAACCATCTACACCCATGTTTCGTGAGTAAAGGCTGAATACTATCAAACAGCCATAGAAATGATTTCATACTTTCTGAATATGAATATTTCTTCGGAAATTTATACAAAAACTTCATGGCGATTTTCAACTGGAACTTCAGGGATTTTTCAAGAGAGGTCAGGGTTGTCCCGACTCACAAAGAAGATTATTGCCGGAAGGATGTCGTTCGTCTTCGTGAAGCAGTTCGATTCTTTGATGGTGCTGTTTCTGGTTTCGAGGATGGAGCTCAGCTTTAACTTGGTGAAATGGATTCATCAACAGTCTTCTTTGGGGAATTTTCCTCTGGAACGTCAATCGGCAGATAAGGTAGTCGTGAACGTTTATTGTATTTGAGTTTATTAGAAATGTTTGAGCAACTATTTTTCCCATATTTTTGTCCTCATGTATTTTTGCCCGATATTCTTGTTTGAGATTCCTATTCTCAGTACACCTTGATGAGTTATACCTTTTTCGACGTTTTATTAAGACATTGTTATGTCATGGGCATTGTTAAATGTTTTTGAATCAGTTGAGACTGATATTTAGATTTTTCAGTAATTTGCTTAGTTTTTGTAGTCTCGATTTGACTGTAAGTTAATGATTTTTATGGCAGATTTAAATTCAGACAGCGTGTCACTTTATTAAAGTAATTCTACCCCAGTTTAATTACTTTGACCAATTTTCTGTCATCATCAAGAAGGAAGAACATTTAAATGATTTTAGAGCGTTAAAATCCAGTACGTTGTCGACGATCTTGGAAATACTAGTCGTTATTTGAATTGATTACAACACAGACATTTATCCTCAGTTATCAACGACCATTGCATCTTAGGCAATTTTGTGAAAGATGAACATTAATTATGAATTATTGAATGCATTAAATTCGTGAAACTTGTGTTAGGTTTTTTTTTCTCATATAGAGATTTATATAATGATGTTTGCATTCCCCAGTCTAATTGGATTCTATTCGACTATTTCGCAGTTAGTCGCACTTTGTTTGATGATAGTATTTTTATACTACAATTCTTTGAAGATGTTAATCTTAAATTTTGATAGACCAGACAGGCGTATATAAGCGTATTCACTATTAAATTTGTTTGTGATTGGCAAATTTTTATTTCATTTCGATTCATGAATGAAATCCACGAAGTTTAAATGACAACAGTTTTGAAACAATAATTGATATAAGAATTTTTAAGTGGAACTATGAATGTATAATCGATAGTGCAGCGGACATGTTGAAAGTCGCTGACGTATAATGCCCTTAAATAAATGAAGGAGATTCCCACAGTAATTAATGATGATAAAGATTGTATTAGGGGAGTTTTTTGTAAATGCTGTGGATGATTTTAATGCCATATAGATTAATATATGATGAATTTTGGGCTATTTTGAATGCAATTTGTGCATTATCTTGTAAGCGAAGTATTTTCCGCTAGAGTGTATTGTCATAGTTCGTTGAAAGTTAATCAAGTGAATTTACTGTTATAATTAACAAGAGTTTGAAAGAATTTGAGATAAGATTTTGAATAGAGATTACCGTCACAAATAATTAAAATTATTACAACCTTTATTAAACCAGATTGTGACATTTACATGTATAACTAACCTTCATTGGTCGATTATATTAAACACGATTATGAATTTACCAATCGGATAAAACATGTGGTTCAATGTATTTCTTAAATTATTAATTTAAATAATTTAAATGTTGATATTGTAAATAATAAATGTAAATATCTTTGACAATAATGTGGAACGAAAGTAGTGTTAAAGGCGTGTTTAAAATTTTTGTAATTATTTTCGACAATATTATAAACAATTTCTAATTGTTATAAATAATTTATGTGATTTTGTTATAAACATTTAAGAGTGTGTTTGATACTCTAAACTATGCTTTTTAAACATTTGGAGGATAACTTAACAAGTTTAAGTAATGTTAAAATAATCCAGTGGGATGGAAGTTAAACATTTGAAAGATTTGCGTCAATATGTATGAGTTGTCTTGTAGACATTTAAAGCTTTAAAAGGAGCTGAATTCTTATGCAAGTGTGGAGAGGAGTGCGCCCCATTTGACAGGTGTGAGCCAGGTTAAAGAGTAGACCAGCCGGCCAGACATCTGGTTAGCAGGCGAGGTCGATACTCCGGCCTTGTGCCTATTTATACAAGTGCAATGTTTATTAAAAGAAACCAAATGCTCTATATATGTCGTACCCTGACTTCCTCATCCAATCCAAATGTGTTATAAAATGTTACGTTATTTTGAGCTCAAGGGAGCTAGCATATTGTTTGATAAATTTGCAAGTCCTTTAGGAGGACGTAGTCAGATTGACATAGGCTACTGATAGCCACGTTTACTTTGTTGAGTTGTGAAAATCATACTCTTTATTTGAAAATAAAGCTCTTGTACAGTTCAAAGTTCTCGTCTTCGGTCTGGTTCATTTTTAAATGTCATGGTGAAGGTTATTGTGAGAGCATACTTTAAGGATCCTGTTGTCAACCCAATCCCCGAGATATTTATAAGAGGTAAGTAAAAGTAAGTATGTAACCCCGTCTATTTTGGTGTGTTCCACAATAATTTTTCTTGGTAACTTCTGTGTTCAAACCTCGGTAGTATCTGTCAGTGCCATTTTCATTGATGTAGCTGAGCTGGTGCGATTGATTGTTGGCAATCCGATTGAGGGGGCGGATATCTGACAGCCTACTATCCGGGTAAACGGGGACAGTACCATCCCGGCATTTGCCCGAAGATGAAGTGGGAAACCACGGAAAACCACTTCGAGGATGGCTGAGGTGGGAATCGAACCCCCTCTACTCATTTCGACCACCCGAGGCTGAGTAGACCCCGTTCCAGTCTTCATACCACTTTTCAAATTTCGTGGCAGAGCCAGGAATCGAACCCAGGTCCTCCGGGGCGGCAGCTAACCATGCCGACCGCTACGCTACGGAGGCGACTATAGTAATAATGTGGGAACCGGATGAGGATCAAGAAGGCCGAGTATGGGATCTAGCGGGCGCAGGAGTAAGCTCAGCGCCATTGTCTGAGAATAAAAAGAAGAGAAGCAATATTCCGAGTTCCGATGAGCCGCGAAACACATTCCCTTAATTCTCTACTGTATTTTAATCAGTTTCATTGTTTTAATAAATAATTCAGTTCTATATTCGATGCTTGTGAGTGTCATGATCTGGATACCGTTTCCCACAAATGGGGGCTCGTCCGGGATGGACTGAAACAACGAGTTACGACGCAATCCACGACACGAAGTACGACGCAAAATACGACTCTGTTTTCGACGAAGTGAACGTCTAAACATATTTGTTGCTGTTGCCTACGACGCTGACGACGAGACGACGTGCTGTTTTGTGAGCCCACGACGTGCGAATCTACGACGAGGATTCATAGGCTAGCAAAATTTGTTCTTCAGTTTCGGTGACAATTAGTGGTGCCGCGACGACGACGAGGGTCGGAATCTAAACGACGACAGAGGATTGTGGATGTGGTAAGAGGATAGCGACTCGTCAGAGAGAAACGACCGGAAGCGGTATTCAACGATATCATCTACAAATATCACCGGTTTGGTGAATGAGGTTAAACAGGTTTGATAGCGAGGTTTTGAGGAAGCGATATTGACGGAAATCTACTTGATAGATGTGAGTAAACAAATAAGATGACTACACTCGGTGCAATAGAGAAAATAAATAAGAACATAAGTGATGCTCCGGTCAAAGCAATCAAAGTTTTACATAACCTCATTTTCGAGCATATACCAGACGACAGGAAGAATCGAAAGCGACTGCGAGAGTTTCCTGGATTCGATTTTGACGAAAATTCCATTGAAGAGGAAGCTAAGAAGAAATTTATCGAAGAAACATTTTCCAAGGCTGATCTGTTGCGTGTTTCTGAGATTCTTAATACCGAGATCGGGACAAAGGAGGTAATGATTAACACCATTTGTTATTACTTGAGAAATTTGGATGAACTCGCAACTAATATAGACGATGATGACGAAGATGAAGAAGACGAAGAATACGAAGAGAGCGAAGAGGAAGACCAGCACAGAAGATATAGAGAACAACATAAGTTTTCTTTGTCGTTCCGCGACGTAGAGGGCGCTATGAAAACATTTAACGGTAAGGATGGTTACCCAGTGAAGAAATGGATCGCAGATTTTGAGGAGACGTCAATCTTGATGGGATGGAGTGAGTTGCAAAAGTTTATTTTCGCTAAGAAATCACTCGATGGTTTAGCTAAGCTTTTTATTCAAGGTGAGAAAGGACTGACGTCCTGGACTGCACTGAAGAAGGCCTTGAAAGAGGAGTTTGACGTTGCGGCAAGCAGTGCAGAAATCCACAAGTTGTTAACCCAGCGACGAAAAAAGTGCGACGAATCTCTACAGGAGTACTTTCTTGTGATGAAGGAAATCGCCAGTAGAGGTGATGTTGAGCAAGTTTCTTTGTGTCAGTACGTGATTGATGGGATCGAAGACGATTCAGGATCAAAACTTCTTCTCTATGGAGCAAAAAATTCCAAGGATTTCAAGGAGAAAATGAAAAGTTTTGAGATGGCGGTGAAGTCTTTGCCAAAGAAAAGCACAAAGTATAATAACAATAATTTTCAAGGAAGTGCCAACGAGAAGGACGGAAAGTGCTGGGGCAGTACAAAGAAGAAAGAGGCGAGTAGTGGAGATAGATGTTATAATTGCGGTGGATCTGGTCATAGTTCAAAGGAATGTGAGCACAAGAATAAAGGCAAGAGATGTTTCAACTGCAATGAGTTTGGCCACATTTCATCCGAGTGCAAAAAAGAGAGGAAGAACGATAAGAGGAATAATCAAGGTATCAATCTTATTGATGAAAAGAAAAGCTGCCTCAAGTTCAAAGAGGTTAGTTTGGGTCAGCAGAAACTTCAGGCACTTATCGACTGTGGCAGTCCTTATAACCTACTGCGACAAAACATCCATAAGACCATGGGTTCCCCAGGATTGAAGAGCACGGATCTTGTTTTGAAAGGATTCGGTAATGGTTTTGTTGCTCCTCAAGGTTACTTCACAACAGTCGTTGAAGTAGACGAGCTGGAGTTCCAAACCAACGTCTATGTTGTTTCTGATGATACTATGGTGTGGGACATGGTTATTGGTAACGATCTATTGGATCAGGGTGAGGTCATCCTGAGCAAGCAAGGAGTTACCATCAAGAAACTAGAGGTCCCAATGATGGTGATCAGGGTAGCCGACGAACAGGAATTTGATATCGAGAACTGCGTTGATGAGGAAAAAAGGGAACAGATCCAGGATTTGGTAGCGAGATATGTACCAAAGAAGACGAAATCTACTGATGTCAATATGAAGATCACATTGAAAGAAGACAAAACCGATATTTAGCAGGCCCAGACGAATGGCACCGCTTGAGAACGAGTTTGTCGATGAGCAAGTCGAGGCGTGGCTGGAGGAAGATATCATAGAACCGAGTCAATCGGAATATACATGCCAAGTGGTGGTAGTCAAAAAGAAAAATGGAAAAAAGCGACTTTGTATTGATTTTCGTCCAGTGAACTCAATCGTTGTTAGGGATCTATTTCCCATGCCAGTTATAGAGGATCTTCTGGACAAGTTACAGGATGCTACGGTGTTCTGCACCTTGGATCTCAGGAACGGATTCTTTCACGTGGAAGTCGAAGAAGGAAGTCGACGATATTTGTCATTCGTAACGCGTTCTGGACAGTACCAGTACAAAAAAGTTCCATTTGGATTTACCAACTCACCTGCAGTCTTCCAACGCTTTATTAAAGCTGTGTTCTGGGAGTTAATCCGAGAGAACATAGTGTTTACCTATATGGATGACTTAATCATCCCAGCGAAGGATGACGACGAGGCACTCCTACGATTGAGACGAGTGTTGGAATTAGCTGCAGAGTACGGGCTGGAAATCAACTTCGAGAAGTGCAAGTTTCTGAAGAGGAGGGTACAGTTCCTTGGATACACTATTCAACGTGGACAAATTCAACCCACCACTGAGAAGGTTCTTTCTGTACAAAACTTCCCGGAGCCAAAGACGATCGCTGCGCTGCAGAGCTTTCTCGGATTGGCTGGCTATTTTAGAAAATTTATCCCAAATTTCTCGATTGTAGCCAAACCACTGAGCGATCTGTTGAGAGGTAAGCCGGAGTTCAAGTTTGGCGAGGAACAACGACGTGCATTTGTTGAGCTCAAACGTCTTCTCGCTTCAGAACCTGTGTTGAAGATATACAACCCGAAATACGAGACGGAGCTGCACACTGACGCCAGCAAGAGTGGGTATGGCGCTGTGTTGTTGCAAAAGTACCCAGAGGACAACAAACTACATCCAGTCTCATACATGAGTAAAAAGACGACGATACAGGAACAAAAATACAGCAGTTACGAGCTCGAGATCTTAGCTGTGGTGAATGCATTAAAAAAGTATAGGGTGTACTTGCTTGGAATTCCGTTCAAGATCGTGACTGACTGTATGGCATTCCAAAAGACAATGCACAAAAGGGACCTGGTCCCACGAGTAGCTAGATGGGCTATGGCCTTGGAGGAGTTTGACTATACCATCGAACACCGAACTGCAACCAGGATGAAACATGTCGACGCCCTGAGCCGATGTCCAGCAGTGATGTTTGGATTCCCTGATGGCCTTGCAGCGAGGATCAAAATCGCCCAGAGAAAAGACGAAGGATTGACAGCGATAAAAGCGACACTGGAGAAAGGGCCTTACGAAAACTTCATCGTCAGAGATGGACTGCTATTTAAATTTGTTGACGGGCGAGAGACGTTGGTGGTCCCGCGAGCAATGCACCATGAAATCATCAGAGATGCACATGAGAAGGGACACTACGCTGTTAAAAGGACTGAAGAAGACGTGAAGCAGGAATATTATATTCCAGACTTGGCCAACAAGGTGAAACGAGTCATAGCCAACTGTGTGAAGTGTCTGGTGGTTAACAGGAAGGCAGGCAAGAAAGAAGGTTGGTTACATCCGATGTTCAAGGAGAGTGTGCCATTGCACACCTACCACATGGATCACATTGGACCACTTAAGTCTACACACAAGGGATATGAACACATCTTCTGTGTGATAGACGCCTTCACGAAGTTCACCTGGCTGTATCCTGTGAAAACTACCAAATCGGCCCAGACGATTGAAAAGATGGAGTTTCAGAGGACGAACTTTGGAAACCCAGTTCAAGTGATCACCGACAGGGGGCCATCGTTCACCTCCCATGAGTTCCAGGACTACTGTAAATCGCAGAGTATCAAGCACGTCTTGAACACAGCTGGACTGCCAAGAGCCAATGGTCAAATCGAGAGAGTCAACTCAACAGTGACCAAGATCATCGATAAACTTAGCATTGACGATCCGACAAAATGGTACAAGGTTGTACCATCCGTCCAACGAGCTATCAACTCTACGTTCCAGAGGAGCATCGGAATGTCACCTTTCGAGCTGCTGACAGGAGTCAGAATGCACAACCAAAATGATCTACGTATAGTGCAACTCATCGAAGAGGAGCTGATCGATTCGTTCAACGAAAAACGTGATCAGATGAGAGAAGATGCAAAAAAGCAGATAGAAAAAGTACAATCTGAAAATCGTGCTGAATTCAACCGACGACGTAAGGAGCCTAAGAAGTATCAGGTCGACGACCTGGTTGCCATCAAACGCACTCAGATCGGTCCACATCTGAAACTAAAAACCAAAAGTCTAGGACCTTATCGAGTGACTCGAGTAAAACTCAACGACACATATGACGTCAGCAGAGAAGGAGACCATGCTGGACCAAGAATCACATCGTCCTGTGCGGAGTTCATGAGGCCCTGGCCGGGCGGATTTTCTTCATCCGGGTCGGATGAGGATCAGGACGGCCGAGTGTGGGAACCGGATGAGGATCAAGAAGGCCGAGTATGGGATCTAGCGGGCGCAGGAGTAAGCTCAGCGCCATTGTCTGAGAATAAAAAGAAGAGAAGCAATATTCCGAGTTCCGATGAGCCGCGAAACACATTCCCTTAATTCTCTACTGTATTTTAATCAGTTTCATTGTTTTAATAAATAATTCAGTTCTATATTCGATGCTTGTGAGTGTCATGATCTGGATACCGTTTCCCACAATAATAATAATTTAATTTATTTAATTTGTTTCTTAAATACTATTGATATTACATTAATGTGAAATGTTTCACGAATCTGACGGCAAATCCAGCACAGATTATCTGTGAGATAAATTAATTATTATTTACAATGAATATACTGATTGTATTTCAATACAAGAGTGTATGCAAAATATGTTATTTTCTTTTCATTTTCTTTTATTTTGTATACATTTATATATTCTAATTATAATTATTGTTTTTTGTTTTATTATTATTATTTTCTTTTGTATATAGGCTATATATGATTTAACATGTTAGGTGATAATGAGAAAAATATTAATGTAAATGGTTAAAAACACGAATAGTTAGACTATAGAAGTTATAATAATAAGTTTATGTTATAAGTTAATGTTTATTTAGGTAATAGCTTTTAATGCGATTACATGACAGTTCCCCACACTGACATTTCCATACACTGCCCAAAATACTGACAATTCCCCACAGCCCATGGACGTGGCTACCTGTTTAATGACTGAGAAATAATCTCGACTGACATTTCCACACACATCCCCCCTCCCTTAAGGCTATAGGCTTCAGCGATCATCGTTACAGCCGCACCAGTGACAATGCACCTTAACATAATACTCCTTTGGAATGAAGAAAAGCGCTCGGTCTATGCACTTCATTACTAACACGGTCTCGAAAATATCATTGTGATGTAGTGTAATTTCCATCAAAATAAAATAAATGCAGTCTCTGATTTACATCACACTTTATCCAGGCTGTGGACTGGCAACATAATAACAAAACCGGTCATTTTGGTGTTGTTATTATTTTGGCGTGTTTAAAATCAGCTTTCTAGGCTTCGTCAGTTGTTGTTGTTGTTGTTTTTTTTTTCAACAATAATATTAACCTACTCCATTTTCTGTGAATAGGCCTTCAGAAAACTTTTCATTATTTCTTTTGCCATTTTCGAACTTTTTCTGAATGTTCTCAATTCGTCCGACCATTTTGACATATTTTCGTCTTCTTTTTTTCCCTTCCATGTCGAGTTCGGCCTTTGCAAATGCGCAGTTTGTCTTCTCAGCTTCCGTCTTCAACATATTGACAACCTCTTTTAATTTAGGGTCAGGTCTCCCAATAGGATTGTTGAGTCGGTTGTTCCAGCCATCAACAGCATTCGTTGTCCTGTGTCGTGCTTGGTGGCAGTTCCACATCTCGATTGGAATGTCTTGGTTATCTAGCCAGTTGTCAACGAAGTATTCAAAATACTGGCTAAGTTTGGGACTTTCTGGAGCTTGAGAGTGTATTGCCACCCATCCATCGAGCACATCTTCAGGCTTTAAAAACCAAGTGCTGCGCACATACGGACATGAAGGTTGATTTCGTTATTCTCTCGTTACTCCACCGACAATCCGAGATCCTGTACTTTTTTCCATAAGCATTTTGTCATGTGAAAATGACAGCCATGTATTTTTTGTTGTTGGAAATACGTATTTCAGAAAATAAATTACAGCTGCTTCAAAATCCACATTTATGTCCTCAACTTGATCATTTTCATAGTAGCCTTGGTGGTGGGGGGAAGATGTGTGTGGAAATGTCTCTCGAGATTATTTCTGAGTCATTAAACAGGTAGCCACGTCCAAGGGCTGTGGGGAAGTGTCAGTATTTTTTTGCAGTGTGTGGAAGTGTCAGTGTGGGGAAGTGTCCGGACACCTTTAATGCGACGTATAACTAGTTGTTTTCTGTTCATGTACGACAATCCAGGTGGTAGTTCATTAATTAGTGGTGGTATAATATAATTTAGTCTCTTGAAACCATAGCTATTTATACATAAAGGTTTTGCATATTTAGTACTTGTTATGGCTCTTGTGTATGTGTTGTGAGAGACCTTAATGCCTGAATCTTGGATCATGGTAGTAGAGATTCAGTACAGTAATTTAAAACAACTCTTTAATATTAAAATAAGGGATACCAGTGAAATACATAACGAACCTGTTTTGGCTATCTTGCACATTATTAATTAAAGTTGTGTTTTTATTTCCCCAAGCTGCTAAAGCATATCTTAATTTGCATTCAACCAGAGCACTCTAAATGATTTTGTAAGTATTTTTATCTAGGCCTATATTGAATCGGAGATTGTAGAAGGTGTAAAGGTTTGCTCTTAATTTTATTTTTTTCTCGTTTACTGTGTGTGTTCATTTAAAGTGTTCATCGATGATAATTCCTAGGCATTTTTTGCGTCGAAGTACTTTTTATAAAGGTGTTACATTTGCAACCTGCTAGATGTTTAGGTGCATGCATGATATGCTGTGGTGTGTCAGTGTGTATTTTTCTTGTGTGAAGTGATCAACTCTGGTGTGCATTATTTTAGATTTGGTTGTATTTATATACAAATTATTGTCATATCATCATTTTGTGATGTTATTGAAGTCTTCTTTAAGTCTACAAAAGCTGTTTTAGAGTATTTATGTATGGTAAAAATAGTGCTGACATCAGCATAAATAAATATTTTAATGGCTTCACTCATGTCGTTTACGAACAGGTTATATAGTGTAGGTGAGATAATACTGCCTTGAGGAATACCCTGTGTGCCTTCTGATGTGTCACTGATAGTGTCAGTGATCATAACTGCCATTTCCCTGTTTTTAAGATAGCTTTCAAATAGTTTGTAAGTCGTACCTCTTATACCGATATCGTGTAATTTAGCAAGTAGTTCATTGTGATTTATTATGCCAAATGCTTTATAAAAGTCAAGAAAAAGTACCATAATATGATTGTTCTTATTTAAAGCATTGTTTATTATATTGGCAAATTCAGCCAGAAATATTTCAGTAGTCCTCAATCCCTACCCCCTCACCCTCCTAATCACCCACTACCCCAATCATTCCCTGCGTCTTTCCCGAGATTTATCCCTTGCTGCCATCACTGCCATTTGTTACCTGTTATTGTTGCTGTTGTTTTTGTTAATATTAATTAAAATTGTTAAAATATTAGTGTAAAATGACCTATTCATGGTTGTATCTAATAATTATTAAATAAATAATAAAAAAAAGTAGGCCTACTTTTTCCCTTCCTAAAACCATATAGATATCCCTTTAAAAATATCATATTTATTTAGGATTTTTTTCAATGTCTTATCCAAGCATCTTTCCATTATTTTGTGTAGGATTTTTAAAATGATATAATAATAATAATAATAATAATAATAATAATAATAATAATAATAATAATAATAATAATAATAATATTTTTTTACGAGGTACGGTACTGTGGAAAATCTTCAAAAGACACTTCTGAAGGGTCCGCACTCCACAGCAGTGTGGGATTCTTTCCCACTGAAAACCACATCCCTTTTTCCACGATGCGTTCATCACCCCCGGAACCGCTCTCGCATTACTTCAGGGTAATGCCGTGCTTACTTAGCCTTTCAGACTTCTTCTTTCTTCATTTCTTCTTAAGGGCGTTCGTACGCTTCCAAATCCCGCTTCTTCTGGTGAAGGACATCCTCCACATACACTGCTACCTGATCCCATGGTTGCTGGTCCCGTAACATCACAGAAATAATATTATCTGGTGTCAGTTCTCCCAATTCAGTTTCCACATATTCTTTCTTTATCATCCAATGGCCGCACACGAAGAAGGTGTGAAGTACATCATCGGTGTCGTCACAATATAATAATATATATATATATATATATATATATATATATATATATATATATATTTTACGAGGGAAGTGGAAAAATCTTGCATAAGACCTTGAGAAGGGTCCGCACTCCTCAAGAGTGTGGGATTCTTACCCACTAAAAAACCACACCCTGTCCTCTTGACGAAACCCATCCCGGGACCACTTTCGTATTACTTCAGGATGGAGTCATTTTCTTTGCTTCACAAGCACCATCTTACTTCTCCATTCATAGCCCGCGGAACGCAGACTCAATCGACTAAATCGAGCAAGTCCCCATCCGACTTCTTCTGACGAAGGACCACCTCAACAAAGAAAGCGACCGTATCCCAGCTGAGCTCGTTTCTCATCATAATGCCAACTATATTGTCCGACGTTATTGGACCAACCTCAGCTTCAAGTTGTTGTTTTTCCGCTGCCCAACGATCGCAGACGAAAAACGTATGATAAACGTCATCTCGTTCGTTCTCGCAGTAAATACAAACTGGACTCCTTACTTTGGCCATACGATGAAGGTATCACCGAAAGTAGCCATGACCTGTCAACAACTGTGTCAGAAAGTAATTTATTTCTCCGTGTTTCCTACTCGTCCACTCGACCAGACTCGGTATCAGCCGAGCTGTCCATCTTCCTCTGTGATCGTCACTCCACCTCTGCTGCCAAACTTCCATCTTGCGTGCTACGGCTTCCTTCCGGGCTTGAGCCTTGCCCAGTTCTACTCGTCGGAAGTATAATAATAATAATAATAATAATAATAATAGTAATAATAATAATAAAAATAATAACAAAGTCATTTCTACTACCGGCATCATCCCTAAATCATTGTCTCGCAATCTTGAAATATTGGGAATACATCCTGGTCTACATATCACCATGCAGAAGGCCGTCATCTTGGAGACCTGTTCCATTGTTCGCTCGTTTCTCAATGTGTCACGTTAAGAGAATTAGCCATACCGTCTTGCAAACAAGCCGACGATATGTTGATATGTCCCACTTATGTGGTGAAATGAATGTATGTATCGTATGGCTTTTAGTGCCGGGAGTGTCCGAGGGCATGTTCGGCTTGCCGGAGGCTGTAGCTGCTTCCAGCGGACACCCTTAGGGTAAGCTACAAGTTCCGTTCAATTTCAAGTAGTTCCAACTTTTGCTACCAGATATTAATGATACCTAGTGGAGAACGTTGGAACTTTGATAGAGCGTTCCGACGAAATCTAACCTAACAATTTAGCCTCACACAAGTTTAATAATAATAATAATAATAATAATAACAATGCTGGAGGCTTCATCCTATGTGTATCGATATTTGTACTCCACACATGTTTGATAACAATATCGCCTGTCCCATAATTGGCCAACATTTTCCCATCACTATTTACATCCTATTTACTATATTTTCCAAATTCTTCTGCAGTCGGATGAAGGTTTAATTATGAAACATAAGATTCCATGACAAGTTTGTGTTTTTAATAACAGTCGCAGACTCTTGAAAAACGCAACGGTTGTAATTGACACGACATAAAATGAAACGTTCTCCACTTACGAGTGCAGTGTGGTTGCCTCTCATTGCGTGTGGCTTTCCTCCCCAGCTCAATCACCTGCGGGTCGGCTTAGGGCTATTCAACTGCATGCGTTTGTCGTAATTCAGTCTCAAAGACAGATCGTCAAGATTGCAATGAAAATTAAAATTGCTTTGTTTATTTATTTATTTATTTATTTATTTATTTATTTTTGAGACCATACATTTTGAAAAATAATTAGTATAAAGGAGATGAATGGTGCAGTATATTGGTGAAAATATCCATTTGTACCGCAACATTACGAAATAAGACAGCGCCTGTATTAATTTTTAGGACTGCCCTAGAGGAAAAGTGCAGCTTTATTAAATCAGGTCATCCTAGCATCTTCTGAAGACTTAGTCTATTAACAATAGCTGCTCCAGCTGTCACGAGTCCATAATCTACATAGTTCCCGCCTACCTGATAAAAATGGAAACGATCTGGTTGGATGTGCCTTTCTTAGCCTACTTTCGATTTTTGCAAAAAATGAAAGTAGACTTATGAGATCAACACAGGGCGAAAAAATCTGTGTATGTCTGTGTGTGTGTGTGTGTGTGTGTGTGTGAGAGAGAGAGAGAGAGAGAGAGAGAGAGTCTGTGTGTGTGTGAGAGAGAGAGAGAGAGTATGTACTCTGAATGTCTGTCCGTCCCCCCCTCCCCTATCAATTCGAACACGAAACCGAATTGAACGAAATTTGGTGCAGAGGTAGCACTAGAAAACGGCACCTCAGTGTCATGTTTTATATCGCCGCCATCTTGAAGAAAACGTAATGGAGGCCACCCAAATGTTAAAAGCTTAAATTAAATTACGACCAATCTAATCATCTGATCTCTATTAAATGTTGCAACAACATACCTTTATGTAATATGCATCTTTTAACCAAACAACAAGGTCATCAGCCCAATAGTCTGCTGATAGCGGCCATGTATGTGTGTAAATCGATTCCCCCTAGCAATTCAAACACGGTAAAGCCGAATTGAACGTTTTGGTACAGAGGTAGCACTAGCGAAGGGCACCTCAGGGTCATGTTTTATATCGCCGCCATCTTGACGGAAAAGGAATGGCGGCCACGCAAATGTTAAAAGCTTAAATCAAATTACGACCAACCTAATTATTCGATCTCTACCAATTTTTGCAACAATATACCTTTTTGCGGGAAGCATCTTTTGACTGAACTACAATGTTATCAGCCCAATAGTTTGGAAATAGCGGCCATGTATGTGTGCAAATCGATTCACCATATCAATTCAAACATGGTGAAACCAAATTGAATGAAACTTTGTACAGAGGTAGCACTAGCAAAGGGCACCTCATATTCATGTTTAATACCCGTATAACACGTTGTATTTCAACAAGCTACTACAACCATCATTCAATTATACTCCTTGAAAAGGACAAAGAGTTGTAACAATACCCATGCATTTAGGAGAAAGTAGGCTCTATGTTCTTTACTGAACATCTTTGTATATGAGAAAGACATAGAAATATTTTCAGCTCAGTACAAGCTATCATCACACTGTTCAATTGTTCGGCTTCGGTGGCGTAGTTGGTAGCATGCTAAACTGCTGTGCCCAAGATAGAGGGTTCAAACCCGGCCGAAGTCGTCGGATTTTTAAGAGCGTTAAAATCCTTCAGTATGCCTTCCTTCGGAGGAGAAGTAAAGCCGGCGGTCCTATGTCATAGATTTATGGCATGTAAAAGATCCTTCCACATACTAAGCTCGTGTGAAGCTAAATTTCTAGGTTAGATTTCGTTGGAACGTACTATCAAAGTTCCAACATTCACCACTATGTATCAATAACATCTGGTGGAGAAAGTTGGAACTACTTGAAATTGAACGGAACTTGTAGCTCACCCTATGGGTGTCCGCTTCAAGCAGCTACAGCCTCTGGCAAGCCGAACATGCCCTCGGACACTCTCGGCACTAAAAGCCATACGATAAATAAAAAAGATGGTTCAAGAAGAACTCTGGGCCTTAAACACAGCACTAAAGTGGTGTAGATACAAAAACAAACATGCAAATTTATACAGTGATTGCAGCACTCAACTCAATAAACGACAATTACAACTTGAACCCAATAAATGTTGACATGAGGTTTCCCTGCCTGTCACTTCTGGGTCCGTGGACGCACAAGGACAATTGGGAAAGAACGTGCAGATACTCCGTCAAAGCAATCTGCGAAATGCCAGTAAGAAAACACGTAGTCGGTGCACAGGAGTGACTCGACTGACTGGTCCAATGAGGCGCGATGCCACTGAATAATTAGCGCAGGAGGGTGGCGCGACCTTGGCTTCAACCAACTCTCGCAATTGCTGGGCTGCCAAGCTCCACCCATAGCATTCTCTTTTCGCTTTCTCCATGTGACGTCATGCGCAAACCTACTTCACAGATTCCGTGGATGAGGTATAGCTAAAGAGGTTGCACAATCAAGGAAGGAAGGAAGATTGTAGTTTTACGTGACCGTGAATCCTGTGATTATGAGCCACGGGACCTCCGTTTTACGTGGATTCCGAACCACAGGACATGGCATTTCACTTCGAAAATCTCACATGCATTGACCGGGAATCGAACCCGGACCGCCTTGGTGAGAGGAATACAGCTAGGCCGCTGAGCCACCACGCCCCCAGGTTGCACAATCAACAATGGAAGTTTCGTATGACAGAATTCCAATATGTCACCTGAAAAGAAAGATAAGAAGACTACATAACTCATCAGTGGAAGAACACTTGGACCTCAACTTCGAAAGGATCTGTTGCGAGAGAATATTTTTCCCTGAGATTCAGCATCGACTTCAAAACAAAATACTTGTTCCGATCTTTGTGCTTACTCAATTCTTATTTGGACATGAGAAGTTCAAGTCATACTTCGAGCGATTTCATATCGCTATTCTAAATGACTATACACGCTTCTGTGGATCCTCCCAAATTGTACATCACCTCCTTTCCGACTGCCCTGATTTTGAAAGAGAGAGGTATATTAAAAGATGTCACCTGCGTTACTAGCTTGCCACGGTGGGTGAGTGGTCAACGTGTCGGTCTACTAGCCCCAAGCTTGCAGGTTCGCTCCTGGCCGTGGTAAGTGATTTTTTTTTTGAAAGGCGGCAAAAATACGACACGCATGTCATACGATGTTGGCATGTCAAAGAACCCATTTGAATTCAGTAGGCCATGTTCATAATGGCAAAATTAATCTCGGGATTTTCCGCCAAAACAAAGTTCCTCATTTCTCTACTAGAAAGCGCTATAGTGTTCAAGGAGCTTAGATATCTAACCTCCTTGACTTTCATAGTGATTCAAGGAACAACGAAATTCGACAAGCAAGCTACCCTCTGGGTGTCAAATTACAAAGCTTGCACCCGGCACTCGAGGACATACGATATTATTATTATACCTGCGTTACTACAATAATGAACTGACAATACATCTGCCTCCTATACTGCATTTAAGAAATCATGTTGTTATTCTCATTTTCTTACATTCTTCCATCACATCTTCCATAAGTTACTATAATGTAATACAAATAGTAAATATTTTGTAATTGTCAAGCTATAACCCTAATATGCTAGGCAAAGTAGGGTTCTTTGTTTTGGAATTTTAATAAATATACAAGGAAGGAAGGAAGTTTGTAGTTTTACGTGACCGTTAATGTCGCAATCATGAGCCGCAGGACCTCCTTTTTTTGCGTGGAATCCGAACCACAGGACTTGGCATTTTACTTTGAAAATTTCGAACCCGGTCTGCCGTGGTGAGAGGCCAACAACATTACGAACTACTGGGAATGAGACAGTGCAAGAAGAAAATGCTGGATCTTGCAAGGAGAAAGAAAAGAAAGAAAGTTAGGCTTGCATACTGTTGTACATACGGTGTTTAACTTACTCCTCCTCCTCCTACTACTGCTACTAATAATAATAAATAATGCAAGTATGGTTTCAGCTATGTTCTGAGGTGGAATCATCTAGGCCAGAGGTCCCAAACTTTCCAGACTAAAGACCCCCTCGAAAAATTAATTTCTTTCACGGACCCCTTGAAATTAAAAAAATGAAAGTAAACTGCATGTTAGACTGCACAATATATAAAAGGGACCTTATATTCTCTGAAGAATGAGTTCACTACATAAAGTACACAACACATAATTATTAATTGAATTAATATATTAATTATTATTTATTTAATTATTTATTAAATAATAAAAAAGTGTTATAATTATAATCAAAAGGATCAGACTTGAAAAGTACATCAAACTTTCTTTAATGAAGCTGCGGTTTAGTAATAAGCTCAGCGATGTTTGGTGCAATGTCTGATAATAATTTCAGTATTGAGTCATTCTCAACTTCAAGTCTGTTTCTTGACTTGGCGTTCGTTTGGCATTATGAAACTAATTTTTAGAATTACAAACATGGCACAATTTAGTTTTTAGAGAAATGAATATATTATAAAATTGCATTTCACATCATAAAAATCGTAGGAAAATTAAATTACACTGACCGGCAAAAAAAGTGGAACACTTTAATTTTTTATGTAATTTCTTAATTTATTCCTCTAAAATGTATCGGTTTCCAATATTTGCATTATTCATGTAAATTTTAGATGGCTGGCTACAGAAAATACCGAAACATGTTTTACAACAAGCTTTAACTCACAAATTTCGTTACATTTTGCAAATCTTACAATTTTCTATTTTTTTGTAATGTTCTTTTTGGCTGGTTTTTATCAAACTTATTGGCAAACAAAACAGTATTAATGTTTGCTCTGCACTGCACGAGAACACTGGTCACTAAATCGAGTGTTCCCACCCTTAGCGTCTATGACAGCTTGTAAACGCTCAGGCATACTGTTCACAACTCGTCAAATGGCATCTGCCGGGATGCAATCCCATTCCTCCAGCAGCGATGTTCTCAGTTGTGCCAAGGTGGTGTGGTCACGCTGTCTGACGTTCCTTCCAAGCATATCCCATACATGTTCGATGGGGTTTAAGTCATATGATGATGATGATAATTGTTGTTTTAAGGGGCCTAACATCGAGGTTATCGGCCCCTGGTTTAAGTCAGGACTACGAGCTGGCCAGTCCAGGGTTTGAATCCCCACTTCCTGCAGATATTGTACAACACAGCGAGCAGTATGAGGGCGGGCATTATCCTGCATCAGCATGAAATTCTGACCTATGAAAGGCGCAAAGGGCATCACATGGTTCATCAGGACTCTTCGATATACGTTTGGGAATTGAGCGTCACGTGATCGATGCACATCAACTCAGTGCGGGCCATAACGTTGATGCCACCCCACACCATAACCAAGCCACCTCCAAATGGAGTCCTGGAGGAGGAAGCAACAGGGCTGTACCTCTCTCCGCGCCTTCTCCACACTCTTTCTCTTCCATCAGAAGATCTAAGATTAAAGCGACTCTCGCCAGTGAAGAGAACAGAGACCCACTGCTCGTGGGTCCATCCCAGATGCTTGCTGCCTTGCGAAGCGAAGACGCGCCTCTCTGTGATGTCGTTCGAGTGCGGGTCCATGTGCAGGTCTCCTGGACGATTGATGAGCTTCTTCAAACCTTCTTCTTACTGTTCGGTCACTCACTCTCACATTTCTGACATTTTCCAGTTGATTTCGTGCCTGGACTGCTGTGGTATGGCGATCACGCAGAACTTGTAGGGTGAGAAATCTGTCATCCCTGGCACTTGTGCATCTTCTACGGCCTGACCCTCGTCTCCTGTCGTAAGTTTGGAGTTCTCTGTAACGTTGCACTGCATGGTGAATGCTACCGAGAGATAATCCAATGACCTCAGCAACATAACGGAAGCTGCAGCCATCCTCCACCAATGCAACTGCCTGTGCAGCTCCTTCACGGCTAAGAGGCATGTTTTAGTGTGAACTGCAAATGGATAACTTGCTAAAATGTATGACAATGGTTCACACGTGTTCAACAAATGCCAGTTGTTATCCCTAGAACAACAATAAGCGAGCGGCAACACTCATAAACCGTAAACGCTTACAGTGCGCTTCCCTCCATAAAACCATTAATATAGGCTCATCGAAGATCGGGGGTAATTGGTGGTAATAAACCACCCTAAGAAATGTCATATTATCAATTTCTATTCACGGATGTTTCAGATGTTTGTTCTAATGCGTGAATCTTTTTCATGGCTAATTTTATACTATTTATATTACTTTTTTTAACTGTTCCACTTTTTTGCCGGTCATTCTGATCAAATTTAAAATTAATCCACAGACCCTCTGAACCCTTATCGGGGATCCCAGGGGTCTGCAGACCCCACTTTGGGAACCAAACGAATTAATAATTAAAATAAAAAAAGTTGTCCATTTCCAGGACATTTTCAAACAGTCCGAGACGCGGGACATGCCGTTTGATCCTGGCCACTCCGGAACGTGCAGAAACTCTAATTATGTTACTCGCTCATTGCTGAAATGGGCGACTCTAGATCCTCTTTCGTGGTATTGCCTCCATGCCACCTGACGTCACCAACAGGAGAAAAAAACAATGGAAGACTGCGAGTAGCCGCGGCAGGAGCTGGCAGTGCAGTCGCGGTGTAACAGTGAGAGTGGTTGGATGGTGGGCTGGTGCCATGTGGTTAGTGTAGTGTAGGTGGGATGTGCTCTTACTGCGCCGGTTTTGTGTGCAACTAAGTGTGTGACAATCAGAAATTGTGTTTATAATCTCTTGTTCGCTTTATTGTGGAATATCAGCTCAAGGTAAGTCTCAATGTGTTCTGTTTATAATTATAATATTTAAGAAATAACCTAGTAATTTAACAATAAAACATAGCCTGCTTCCTGATGGAGAGCGTGCTAGCCCGCATTAACTCGCCCGTAAGTTCAAGGCAAATGTCCGTCTCAGTTTTGCTGCATTTACAGGCATTTAAGTGGCGACTTCAACGCTAGGTTCAACTACTAGCCGGGAGACAACGTTCCTTTCACTATGTAGTAGTGCAATTTATACTCGTATTTAAATTCGTACGCCATTGCACAGGCTCCAACCTACATATCATTAAATAAAAATAACAATAATAATAATAAATCTGTACTGATTCCTTCTAGCACCTATTAGGAATGATGTCTGTCACACTCCTCCCGGCTCCCGGGTAATTATAGATGAATGATTAAAGAGCATTATTGGAATAAAATCGAAAGGGAAAAATCGGAGGTCTTGGAGGAATCTGTGCTACCTCCACTTTGTTCTCCCAAATCGAACATACTTCGACGGAGATTTGAACTCAGGTCGGCATCTGAGCAACAGCGAGAGGGCTCTTATATTCTTATTTGGTTTAGAACCATTAGAATGCCACCCAAGCTGGTAATGTTACGGCAAAGAGTTTACTAATAATTTTCCTATAAAATTATTAAGTTGGTTGTTGCTGCTGCACATGCTTAGGGCATCATTGGTTATTATCCACGTGTACTTGTGTGTGTTATATTTATCTAATAATCTATATTATTGTGATGGGCGTATGTGTTTGTTATGGTAATGATTAAAGCTTTGGAGTAAATAGACGCCTTCTGGCACTTGAAACATACCAAAGTTGTCGTAGCGGTATTTCCTGCAATAGTAATAATAATAATAATAATAATAGTAATACTGTTATGGGTTTAACGACTCATTTAACTGCTATGGTGTTATAGACGCCGGGTCGTGAAAGGGATATTGAACGTGCCAGTAAATCTACAGACACGGACCTCTCTCATATGACAACTGACTCTCCTGGGTTTCGATCCTGTAACCTTGAACTCAGCAGGTGAAAACTTAGCCACTGCACCACGGAGATAGTAATCATTAAAACTATAAAATTCCAAAGGAGAAAAAAGAAAACGCCGGCTCACTTTTTAGACCGTATGAGGTGTTATCTGCCATTGTAAATCTCACAGACTGTTCCAAGAATGTATACAAACCTCTAGGATTATTCGATACTTTGCCCCCCACCCCCCTCCTTGCTATAATTTTTCAAATAAGTTTTCCTTTTGGTGTGGGTGACGTTTTGTACCGTGATAATTATCACAAATATTGAGAATGGGTTTCATAATAAATAACTAAAGAAAGAAAGGCAATATTACACCTATTAAAAACATAATGCTCGTGTTATGCTGTAGGGGCCAACAAGATCTCGCCGCGGTGCATGCTGTGTAAATTAACCCCTACACAGTCTGTGTTGACAAGGTCACGGTGGCTGGCGGGGCGGTTTCACTTTTCGCGCCACTGGCTACCTGAATGCCAGCTGGTCCTGGCCATTAGTCAGCTTTTCACTTTCATTTCTGTACTTACGTTAGTGTTAATGTTGTCCTTGATACTAAGCTTTATCTTTCACCCTCTTACGTCAATAGCCCCAAATACAGACCCGCAATACACAATTAGCCTCCTCTGAAGACTATTAAAAAAGGTGCCTGTACACTGGAGAGATTTTGCCCTAGCTAGAGCTGGCTAGAGCGTAGAGTAGCTCTGGGTAGGGCATTTGCTCTAAGCTCCTCTCCAGTGTACACAGGTGGTAGAGAACCCTAGCGGAGACCGCTCTAAGCTGTAGCTAGGGCCGGCTGACTCGACGGTGTAAACAGTATTTGGGTGCCCTAGCTATAAAAAAAACAGTCTAGCTCTATTCGTTCGGTTGAATATTGGAAAGTGCTCTATGTAGAGTCAGTGGTGGATTACTGGGGTTATTTGTTTGTTGTTAACTATAGTGTTTGAATATGGCTGAATTTGTGTGTAGTCGCGAAAAAACAATAACATTAGTTGAAAATATTGAAGCCCATCCAGTAACTTTGAATTGTACTCGAAAAGAATACAGAGACAGAAATTTGAAGGCACAGTCCTTTCGGATATTCCCTTTTGCTGATCCTGGAGGAAATTTTGGCCAAAAAATAATCAAAGTCACAAGTGGTGCAGTTGCACCTTATATAAAGGGAGGTGCGCGCAGTTCGTCACTCCTGTGGGGGTCCGGGCGGGGACACCAAGAGCCCACCGATGAGCCTAGCTTGGTGTCCTAGGCGAAACCCCACACAAAACACGGCACAAACCTAGAAGAATTGCTGAGTTTTAAAGTCATTTTTGTTCATTCTTAAAAAGTTCTAGTACGCTTCAGAATCTTCTGAACATAACTCTTGCAATAATTTAGCGTGCATTCCCTCGTATTCTCTCTTTGATATCCAATTCCTCACCAACTACCTTCTTTATCTCTTCATAGTTTTCTTTTTTAACAAGGCACGCACAACCACCACACATGCTAAAAGCTCTCTTGAAGACATTTTAACTTCACAACGCAGCGCAAAAAACCTAGACTCACACTGCCCTCAGAATGTTATAGCGCTGCTGTACCTAGTGCATTTACGTTTGACAGTGTACACAGGTTCAGAGAGTGCTCAAGGTAGATTTGTCTATCTCCACTCTACGAATGCTCTACCTAGGGAATATTACTCTACAGTGTACACGCACTCAGTTTAGCTAGAGCGGTCTAGCTAGACTTGCTCTATGAAAATAACTCTCCAGTGTACAGGCACCTTTATGGGGGAAATTCTGTTCTGCGCGACTGTATTTATCCACCATTGGGACTGTTAAGCGGTGCATCCTAAGATCATACCAATGCCAGTAGCTCACTACGTCCACACGTAATGTGCTTCATGGTAACATTCATGATATGCAGGAGTTTAACGAAACGAAAAACCAGCATGTTATTTTTATCGGTTGTGAATCTTTAATATAATGCTAGGTGAAAATAAAAATCCGCAGCCTGCTTCCAGTCGACCGACCGGGTCAGGGAATGGAATGAATGAAGCCCCAATCTAGCGGCGAGGATATGAAATGTGCCGGCTGCCCAAGCCTGTCGCACTCCCCTGGGACATTGATTAAATGAATGACAGATGAAATGAAATGATAGTGGAGAGTGTTGCTGCAATGAAATTGTGACAGGGACAGCCGGAGTACCCGGAGAAAAACCTGTCTGCCTCCGCTTTGTCCAGCACAAATCTCACATGGAGTGACCGGGATTTGAACCACGGACCCAGCGGTGAAAGGTCAGCGTGCTGTCGCCTAAGCCACGGAGGTTTGATAATGCTAGATATTAGGGAAAAAATGTTCCGAGTGAACACAATAATCGCGAATTATCTTTAGTTTTCACACCCAGCACTTGGCAATTCCGTGATTAACATGATTTTTTTGGTTTCCACAAAGATTCGTTTTTACAAAAAGGCAAGTGTATTGGTAATAGGCTATGAGCTTGTATAAAATGCTATCAACATTTTTGTTTACAACACCAATAATGTAGTCTTAGGAGTCAATCCACAGTCGAATTTGGGATACTAGCAATGGTAGACAACTATGCTAACCACTACACCATGAAGCGAACATAATAATAATAATAATAATAATGACTGGAAATGAGACCGCAATCGGGACTCGAACCCGAATCTCCGGCATTCCTTGCGCCACCAACGATCCACTCCTTCACGCCTCGAACACTGCCCAGTCAAATGTCAGAAGAGTTGTTGTTAAGAACTTTGCGACATCGTGGTCATGTAGTCCCGTGTACTTGGGTGTGTGTAGAATTTGTCTGTTAACCTGTGTCACTGCGATGTCTGTACTAGTGTGTGTATTTGTAATTGAGGAAGGCTTTTGGGTACGATGCGACCGTGGCCTTAAGTTAGGTACCATCCCGGCATTTGCCTGGAGTAAAAGTAGGAAACCACGGAAAACCACTTCCAGGAGGTAGTAATCGAACCCGACTCTTCTCAGTTTTACCTCACGAGGCTGAGTGTACCCCGTTCCAGCCCTCAAACCAGAATTAAATTTCTTGGAAGAGTTGGGAATCTAACCAGGGCCTTCGCGGTGACAGCCAGTAATGCTAACCAACGGTGCGGACATAAATGTCAGAAGAAGGCACTGCAGAGTGATCTACTGGACAATTGTCGAGATACCCATGGTCCCAATGAGTGACAACCAGAGACCTCTACGTGTCGTGGTCTGGACTGACTTTGGATTTTAGAAATTCCTTTGGAGAGTTCCTCTTTGGGGCAGATGACCTCGTAGTTCCGCCCCTTAAAACAACAATAACTGATTAGAATTCCTCTTTGATCTATTATTCCATTTTCTAAATTAACAGGGAGCGGCTTCGGTGGCGGAGTTGGTAATATGCTAAGCTTCTATGACCAAGATCGTGGGTTCAAACCCCGCCAAAGTCGTCGGATTATTTAGTGTTAAAAATCCCTCAGTATGCCTTCCTTCGGAGGACAAGGAAAACCGGCGGTGGCGGTCCCATATCATGGATTTATGGCATGAAAAAGAACCTTCCGCTAACTACACTTGTGGAAGCTAAAATGTGTAGGTTAGTTTGATACCGCTATAATAATTCCAACGTTCGCCGCCAGGTGCTGACTGCGATGGCATTTAGTAGCCACGTCCGCAGCTAGGTGTCGTGGATGGTAGCATTTGGTACCAAATGTAGGAACTACTTGAAAAAATTAATCGCCTGCAGTCCTTCTAGCTGAATCACAGATAACACACACTAATACAGCCATCACAATTAACACCGGTTATCAGACAAATTCTACACACACCCAAAGTACGCGGGGCTACATGACCGCGTTGTCGCAGCCCCTAAACTATGAAACCAACCAACCTAAATTAAAGGAACCGTTCGACAGTATTTAAAGGATGGGATCTTCTTTAAAAACATCCCATCTTCTTTTGACCAGCTGAAGTCTCACTCACATGGTCTGAACCAGTGGCGCCGAATCTTTTTTTTTTCAGGTCTAGCAGACACCCACCCCTCTCGTTCTGTGGAACCCCCCCCCCTCCCCCCCCCCCCCCGTGTTAAACCGGACCCCTACCCCAATAATTACGTTTTTACTGCTTATTTCGCACAGTTCTCCCCTTCTCTTCTCTTCTCTCTCCCTTCTTTCCTTTCCTCTTTTCCTTCTCCTTCCCTTTCCTCCTCTATCCGTAACCCCCCAACGGATCCCACCCCCAAAGGGGACGGGGAGACCCACCCCCTCGTCAGGTCTAGCGGTCGCTAGACCTCGACCATGGATTCGGCGCCCCTGGTCTGAACTGGTTGAACTCCAGAGCGTTGAGGCTGAGAAACCGCCTCAAAAGTGTTTCTTGGTCTAGTATCTACAATATTATTCAAGCGAATATAATACTTGTGCACAATATTTATTGTTCAAGTTACGTTGGAAGTGAAGAAATCTTTAAAATGTCGTGGTGAGTCACCAAGGCCGTCCGCCCAGGTTATAAGCTGCTTCGCGGATGTGGGCGACGTCGCACCTTATTTGATGCGATAGGAGGTGAACAATAAGATACACACATCAAGTGCGAGCTTCGAGTCTGGCCTTGGTGACTGAGAGTGGTCATCTCACTCGCTGTTCATACTACAGTATAACTTTCAAGACCCGCGACAACTTTCTGTGATTTTTTTTTCTAAACAAGAGGTAGGCCTAGATTTGGAAAAAAACAAAATCGTGAATCAAGAACTGTAAGGATGAATTAAGTAACAATCAACAGCTCCAAATAAAAAGACTTCGATATTAAGAATTCCAACCGACTCTAAACAGGACCACTACACGACACAGTTCATTTAAGATAACTTGGAAATCGAGATACACAATTTATATTTAACTAGCAACCCGCCCCGGCTTCACCCGGAAACTGAAGCATAATCCCTCCATATATTATTCTGCTAAGGTCCCATTCCAGTTTTGTACTGAAAATAAGGTCCCATTAACACCAACCTACACATATGGGGTACCTACAGGTTCAGCATAACCCAATGCGTAAGCGAAACGCACTCACTTGCTCTTTAAATGCCTCACAATTAAATAAATACCTTAAAACATGTATATTTACAATGAAATAATGAAAGAATGCAACACGGTAACCATGGTAACAGAATCTTACAGGTCCATTTATGTCTGTAAGATGCAATGCAATTCCAATTATTTCATTACTGTAAAAGTTTCCAGGCGGTTATAAGGTTATCACTGAACCAAATTAAGCTGTAAAATGCATCAATACATACAGTATAATGCGCTTAAGGGGGTCAAGGGGCACTCTAGAATTTTTTCACGCAATTTTCACGTGCGAGTGTGGTACGAAAGGTCTTTTTCACCTGAATATAAAGGGTCTCCGAAAACCACATTTAAAGGCCCTTAAATTAACAGTGTCTGTGATATTCCCAGAAAACAAACTTCGCTCTGATATGCCTATGAAGGAATGACAAACCCCTAACCACTGCACCTGTAGCTGAATTGATAAAGTTTGATTATTCATACCAAGGATAAATCAGTCACAGCATTCATGATTGAGATTTTGCTAAGTGTACTCTTTACAACTAGAATATTCGCGGGCGAAGCCGCGACGGGTAATGCTAGTCTTATATAATACGCTAAAGTGTATGTTTCACAAACCTCAAGCTCCTAAACCAGAAGGAGTTAAAAGGCGTGGTTTGTACCAAAATCTCAATAATACAGGAAAAATCATTGCATTTCTGGAAATGTCAACAGGAAAATTTTTATTTGTTTATAAATCAACAAAGCGATAGCCCCTGCCTGAACAGTATCGCGTACAACCCACATAGCACTAGTGCCGGACGGCTAGTCTGTAGGCCTACACATGGGGCGCACACAAGCCATTATGCGACTGTTCTCGCACAGGTCCGCTAGTTTATATAATTTGTGGAGGAATCATAATTCATAGAATTCACTTTATCGGACCACTAACCATGAACATTTTCTTCCCTATGTCATAGGAACTTCGGTGCTGACTCCCTCTGTCTGTGTGAATTCTTTCTTTCTCTGTCATGTAACAATCGAGAAATTATGTGTTGCTCAGTTGCATTGTTACATGATATGCGTATCCTTTTTTCGTCTCGGAATGATGGGTTAAAGTCACTGACTGGTCTATTGATTATATTATCACTGAGATAGCATGTGCAACGAATTCTTCTTCTTCTTCTTCTGCAAGTGCTTCGTCCTCCAAGATCATTGGCGATCATAGCATGATCTGCTGTTTGTCTATAGCTGTTCTAAACAGTGTCACTTTATTAAGTCCGAACCATTGGCTTAAGTTCTTTAGCCAGGATATCTGTCTGCGTCCTGGACCCCTAATGCCATCATTCTTCCCTTGGATAATTAATTGCAAGAGGTGGTATTTGTTGTTGCGCATGAAATGACCAAAGTATTCTAGTTTTCAACGGATTCTTGTCGGACGTAATTTAAGAATGGCGAGGTGCATGAATCACAAATCCCCCTTCCGTCCAATCTGCGGAACGAAAAGTTCACAGGCGAAGTGAAGAAAAGCCGAGTTGCACTTCCAGGGAAACTCCAAACACATCACTCTTCTCTGAAGCCTTAACTCGACACGACTCTACAGTGTCTGGAGTGATAGGCTCACTTGCCAGACAGCTATCTCGTAAACTGTCTCGAAGCTAGTAATTGATGGAGATTGTTGGAAGAAATGAAAACGTAAAAACACTACTGTATAGTGGACGATGTATTGAAGCTAGAGATATGCTGTCGCGGACTTTTTTGTAGAACTTTTCATGCTGAACAATGCTTACACTCATAGTATATAGATATTTTTAATGGCTTACCCAGCGTAAGCTTAAAAAAGCGGACGGACGCCAGCTTTTTTTTTTACCTTTTCACTGAAATTGTTACATACTGATTGGCTTCCTTCGTTCATAAATAAATTATTCTCTACAAAAACCTTCCTCGAGATATCCTTTACAGAATGGTGTAAACCGCATCAAAATCCATCCAGTGGATCTCGAGATTACCAGTAATATCCAAGAATCGAGGATTTATTTATTTATTTATTTATTTATTTATTTATTTATCCATCGTATGGCTTTTAGTGCCGGGAGTGTCCTAGGACATGTTCGGCTCGCCTGAGTCTGTAGCTGCTTCCAGCGGACACCCTAAAGGGTGAGCTACAAGTTCCGTTCAATTTCATGTAGTTCCAACTTTCGCCACCAGATATCAATGATACCTAGTGGTGAACGTTGGAACTTTTTATAGAGCGTTCTGACGAAATCTAACCTAACAATTTTGCTTTACACAAGTTTAGTCTGTGAAGGGATCTTTTACATGCCATAAATCTATGACATGGGACCGCCGGCTTTACTTCCCCTCCGAAGGAAGGCATACTGAAGGATTTTTAACGCTCTTAAAAAATCCAACGACTTCGGCCGGGTTTGAACCCGCTATCTTGGGCACAGCAGTTCAGCATGCTACCGACTATGCCACCGAAGAATCGAGGAATTTGTTTTATACTAAGTAGATATAATATTTCTATTTTTGATTTTTGAATTTGAGTACTTCAATATGTATTTCCTAATTTAAATTGAAAGGACGTCCATTTCAAAATTTATGTTAATTTTTATTGTAATTATGTTCACATACACTTAATGTAGTATTGGTTTAATTAATGAGCCGAAGAAGGCCCCTCTGAAGGACCGAAAACATGTTTCATGAAAGAAGTAAACATATTAAGTATTATGTATATTAAGGCTTTCACGGCCCGGATTACTATATAAATAATTCATGTTTTTTGGGCTAATGCCGTGTGAAACTAAATTAGAACCATACGTTTCGGAGAAATCTTGCCTCCTTTTTCAATGTAATCAAAACAATGTGGCCTAAGAAAGAATATCAATGCGATAACAAAAAAATACAAAAAATATAGATAAATTCCTCTGTTCGTCACCAGAGAGCAGCTGCCAGAGATTACTGTATGGACCATGGTAGAACGGCGGACAGAGTAGTAAGTAAGGAGAAGGTAGAGGGGTCGGGGTGAAAATATAGAGACTCCTCGAAGAATAAGGATGTCCCAAAGAAAAAAAGGGGGGAGGAGGGGGGAGGAGGGGGGAGGTGGGAGGGGTTAGATGGATATAAGGACACATAAACAAAAGGGAAGTGCATCTGAAAGATACATAACGTCATACAGGCAACGGTGAAAAAACAGATGGTAACTCCTCCAGTGACGAACAAAGGAGATCAAATCCAGGCTACAGAGCCTGCAATTTTTTTTGTAATCTCATTGATATACTTTATTTGGCCACATTGTTTTGATTCCATTGAAAAAGGAGGCAAGGTTTCTCCGAAACGTATGGTTCTAATTTAATTTCACGCGGCATTAGCCCAAAAAAATGAATTATTTATATTAAGTATTGTCAGGTGTTCAAGCGAATTTAATTAGATAAGATCCGTAAAAAAAAGCCCATTCAGGCTGAACGTTTTCTTCGTCAATCTTCCAGCATCAATTATTCGAATTTATTTTTTCCAACTTCCTTGGTGACAATTAAACATAATATTGTTCGTTCCTTTTTGAGTCCACCTGAATCTTTGATTTTGCAGTCCCATATTTTACTGTTTATCTCTGTAGTTATTAATCTCCTTCATGGTAGTTCTGTGAGCGCTAATTTCCCATGTATCACTGCTATAACATTAGTATATATACACACAGTCAAGTACTGTATGTCCTCCACCCATAAATGGCTTCATAATCTGATTAATGATTTCAGAGTTTCTTGTATATTCTATGACTGTTCAGCAAGTGAGCTTGTTATATTATTATTGTTTTATACACATTGCTGGTACATCACAACATAACTACAGTATACGGACTTCAGGGAACTAAAGTAGAGTTACTGAAACAGCCACTTCTAAGCTGGAGAGTCACTACCTTCGGGACGATTCGGGTTGTTGAGAGAACTACTACCTTCTGCATTAGTTTGTGCAGTTGGGCATCCATATCCAGTTCTATGCATTGGAGCAAGCTACTTGGGATCACGCCCGTACTCGAGAAAATGATAGGTATAGTCTTTACCCGTTCTGCATGCCATTGCCTTTTGATAGCACCGATCAACTCACTATATTTCCTGATATTTTCTACTGTATGTGTTTTGACTGGAGATTCTTGTCGTTTTGGATCGCAACATCAGTCAAGGTAGTTTGCTTGATTTTCTTGCTGACAACCACCAAATCCGGCCTGTTGTGTGATACCGATTGATCAGTCAGAATAGTCCGGTCCCAATACAACTTGTATGATATAATGATATTATTATTATTACTACTGTATCATTTAAAATCGCTTATCATCCCACCTCGGCTTTACCCACGGACTCTGTGAGGGATCATTCCTCTACCTTCGCAAGAACAGTGTCTGGGAGCTGAAGTTACTTTGTCAGCAGATACAACTGGGGATGGTAACAAGTCGATCGTCCAAGCGACCGCTAACTTGGGTCTTAAAGGTCAGGGATGGGAATTTGGAAGGATGTCGGAAGGATGGAAGGAACCATCCTGGCATTTGTCCGGTAGTGAAAATGGGAAACCACAGAAACCATTTTCAGAACGGTTGAGATGAACCCACGCTCTCCCGATCCCCCCTTTTCATTACTTAACTTTTATAGTTTAACATTTTCTGTGTTAGTTTGTTCTGCATTTCATTTTTCTATTTAGACGTCACAAAATCCAGTCCTGGAGGTGAATTAACCACAGGAGATTAAAATCTCCACCGCCTGGCCGGGAATCGAACCCGAGACCCCTCAAACCCAAGCCTTGCATGTTAACCAATTAGCCACAGGGCTGGGCCTCTCGACAACCGCGGTCGGTCGAGCTTATTCTCTGTAAAATAATGTAATGTTTTCCGATCCCGTGGTTTTGGGGTAGCACGCCTGCCTCTCACTCGGTGGCCTCCAGTTCGATTTCCGGCTCCGACAGGGATTTTAGAAACTGATGTGAGGGCCGGAACGGGATGCCTCGTGAGGAAAATTTGAGAGGCAGTGGACTGGCTGAAAAGTTTGGATATTAAGTTTTGAATGTTGACCTGTAAATTAAGTGTATATATAATTGTAAGATATATGTATTCCTAATGTATCCTTATTTTGCCATACGATATAAATAAATAAACAAATAAATAAATAAATAAATAAATTGAGTAGCTGTCTGACAGTAAGGCATTGCCCCGGTCAGGAAAACCAAGATTAACGACCGAGGGGATCTGATGCGCTGTCCTCGCGTCACCCCACAAACTGGAGGCCAAATGGCTGGGCAACGGTTGCTTGGTGTTTGGGTTTGGTTTACTTATTGTTTTAACACATTTTACTAGGTACTGAACCCGCTGAGCTATGGTTCATGTGATTTTTTTTTATCACAGAGCATTTATGATGGGATGTTGTACTTTTGAACACACCCAGGAAGCCACGTGAAGCTGAGAGATCACGCGATACTTTGAAGTAGCGGTGAATCGCACTTTTGACTTTGGTGTAAACTGCTAATTATTATCTGAGGTCTTATTAATTATTTTTATCTTTCCTACGAGACTCAGAATATTCCATTTCGTCATGCTGCATTATTAAAACATTTTGGAGAATGTTTATTTTACTTTAGGTAAGGTAATACCCTTGCAGATACGCAAAAAGGAACGTAAGTAGTCGCTCAACGTTTTCGTTTTGACGACCTACTTTCTAGAGACACCCAGTACCGGAGCACTGCGTCTTGAGAATCCGCCTTGTGTAGGCGTGGAATTACATTTGTCCTACGAGACGTAGAAGAATATCCGCTGTTTAGCGTTAAAAGTGATTATAAGGTGCCATCGAGCAAGCAAATACTAATATCCACTGTCGATGAAGTCCAGTGAATTAAATAAGAAGCTTGGGAAATAATTATTGGCAAGTATAGTGTATTGCACAACATTGCTGTGACATCACATATTACCCACGCGTATGTGGAGGGCAGATGCCTAGTGGAAATATACAGGTAATAGTGTTACAATTATCCTGAATAAGTGTGATTATAATTGTATGAGATATTTAAATTGCCAAAGTGGAAATTTCATCTTTGAAACGTCGTATAATTCACGGATGCTGCGTGATACAAAAGTAGCGTCACTAGCACGTGCAGCATTATAAAATAGTGTTAGCTCACATGCTAATCCACACCTGCAAGATTAAGGCTGTGTCGTATTTTATAATTGAAGCCTAGAATAGTCACGACGGACATTATAATTTTGGAAGTGAGAGGATGAATAATCACGCAACTTATTTCGCTACCCACGTGATTGGACTTTTCTTCACCATGGTTGAAGCAGTCAACATGGGCTAATACCATCCCGGTATGGGGGGGGTGACGTTTCTACAGGAACCCGCATGATGGTGGAACTTCCAGAACGATGAACGAGAGGGAAGGAGCCAAAAATGCCATTTCCAGGCATATCCACGAAGATGTCGACAGGGACAAATCGAACCCTGGTCTTTGGGGGAGTCCAGATGGGAATCCTGATGAGGAGGATACCGATCCAGAGAGCCAGAGAGGTTTATGTACAACCCTTGTTGTGGATTAGAGAGCCGAGTGAGAGCTCCTCCATTTCGTGAGTTTTTGTCACACCCCTTCTTTGTTCTAGTTTCTGGTGGTATAGTAGTTTTAATGTAGTTTGTGAATCAACCACACTCAGTGTCAGCCATTTTTCTAGGTAGGGATGTAACTAGATTAGTTAGATGTCATTTATTTCAGTTTAGAGTGAGACACCCTTGGGGTCAGACATTTTGGTCAGCCCTGGTGCAGCTTGGTGAACGTCGTGGAACGTCAATGCCTACCTTTTTGCTGAACCTGATCGTAGTCATTTTGAGGCTATTTTGTTCAACCCTACTTGGGGTAATTTTCAAGTCTTTGCTGACTGTAGTTATGGCGATCAGATGCCTTGGTTATTAATTGACTGCATTCTTCGCAGCCATCCTTTGTTACACCCCTGACTGTCGTTAGAACGGTCGTATCATTTAGGTAGTCGACAGTAACTACCAGTTTGTAAATGCATTATATTTCATTTTGAATAAGCTCAGAAGCTATTCTTGGTCATGTTTGAACCTAACAACTAGAAGGAATGTTTCGTTGCCTAGCATCGAACGCGGTTCCCAACGTATCATTAAGCAGATCTAGTGTATGAATCTGTGCCACATTTATCATATTTTTCTTGTGTCGTGTGAGACACGTTTTTATTTGATGTTCTAGCAACTACTGAGTTGCATTTTTAAAGCAAAGAGCTTCAGTTATTGTAAGTTTACTTTCATTTAGACGTCTTTGGTAGAAATACGGAAGTGTATTACTATACTCAGATTTATAGCGTGCGTTTGATACACGGACTCTGTAGAGATCCGTAACCTATGGTAAAAATTTTTATGAACCGGCCAAGTGCAGGTTTTGTATTGATTAAATCGCCGGCCTTGAATAAACTGGTTATGTAACCCAGTGACCTAGAGCACGCCTGCTTTATTGTGAGACAAAACTACTATAGACGAGGACAGAGTACAATTTGTATTCGCTTTTCCTTTCATTGCTATTTTGCTTATGGAAATCAGTTTCCACTCTTGTAATTGATCACTTGTTTTATGGATCGGTTTTTGTTAGTTTAACACTCTGTTGCGTGTATTGTCGTATGACAGGTACAGTTATGTAAGGTTTTCTATAGGATGGTGAAGTCTACCCTTTTATAGCAGGATGTTATTGTATGCTTTGTCCGGGGATGATCCCGTTGACCAGAAGTTATTGGAAGGTAACTGTTGTACAGGCCTATCCCAGAGTTATTGAACGCGAGCTTAGCGCCGCTGGTAACCCGTGTTATTGTGTGTCCGAGTTGTTATACTCGTTGATTATATTCCGACTGTTGAGTCGAGGCTTTTTGGTGGAGAATGATCTCAGTTGGAGACACTCCGTGCCCAGGCTAATGTCAATGTTATTCGCCATAAACCTACGATAAACCTATAAACCGACATTCTAATAATAAAATGCATAATTGTTGTAAAACAAGCCTAACTAACGATTCTTTCTATCTAACTTTGTTCTTTGCATTCTGGAACTGTTGACATAGCCGTGCAGTTGAAGATCATTTCCTTGTGAGGAAATGACTAGGACAGTTGACATTTTTGTAGCGACCTGAAGCATGTGCGAACCTAGAGTTCGTAGCTTGTTGAGCTCAGGCCATGCGATGTCAGACGTGGTCTCAACTGCGCATTCGTCACCGTAACCATACACATTAGATGACTATGGTTTACAAAGAGTAAACCAAGGTGTAGGCAGGAATTTTTAATAAAACTACTGTGTCTATTTCGTTATTAATTTATGATGTCAAGTGTATTAAACCCTACATGTTACTTTATTGTGTGCTGTTAGCACATAGTTATTAAGCATAATTAAATCGTTTGTTTTTCATGGCTGTACACTTAGCTTTTGGATGTAATTGTTTTCTTTTACGGACGTCATCGCCGTAAATTTTGTTAATTGATAGGACTTAGCTAGTTGAATTAATGTTAAATTTAAATGTCGAAATGGTACCATCCTAACCTAGATTTGTTTTGCTACCCTGTTAAATGTAAATTCAGATATTAGCTTGATCTTGTAACTTGAACTAGGGACTTGCGTCGTACCATATTCCTAGCGTTGCTGTTGTTGCTTTATCATTGTGAGTTAGATCTTTCGCGAGGGTTTTCAGTAACTTCTCAGGTAGGGGACCTGTTCTTTATCTTTGTTTATTTATTAATTTGCGGACTAGCCGATTATAACCCTCCGAACTAGGCTAGGGGCTTGTGAATTTTAATAAATTTTCACGGTGTTTTACATGAGTCTGGATGTTTATTTTCTCAGTCTAGTTTTAAGGTGAACCTTTCCTTAGGCGGTCTATGACCATCGTCACCATGTACCACGATCCCTGTGGACTACGGACTCTCGTGCCGCTTTAGCCTTTATGGAAGGTCACCTGATCCTCACGGTACTTTTTATTTGATTTATGTGTCGTTAGTTGAGTCATCGTGGTTGTTGACATCAACTAAACGGTCTCATAAAATGGCGCACAACGTTGTGGGCTTGACTTGGACGTCATAAAATGGCGCCCAACTCATGTGCCGACGTTAACGTGGTGACCCTCAGTACCATGTTATTTTTTTTTGAGGATCTTAATGATGATTAATGGTAAATTGACAGGACTGGGACGAACTTAGAAAGTCATACTGCAGATCAATTGACCGCATGGCATTCATGTTTGATAGAAGTCCATGGGGTGAGGCTTTAGTGTTGGATAAATGAAGGATAGGATTTTCTTTGATGATGCCTCATCCTAAGTAAATGTAATACTTTGCTTTGCTCACCGTTGTCTTTGTAAATGTAGAAGCACTTAGTTTGCATACTCCAGCTGTACTCGTGATATTTATATAAATGAAGCAAGCTTTATACCACCAAGTAACTAATCATAGCTGTAAGTTCCAGTAGAAATTGATCCCTCACTTTCTCATATATTTCTTATCTATGGATGAGGAAACTATTCGTCGTGTGTTTGGAGAGATGATGGCAGGTGTGAATGCCAATCTTCAACAGATTACTGCTGACTTAGGTCAGAATACTCAGGCTGTAAATACTGTAAGTGGTCATGTGGACCAGGTTAGACAGGAAGTCAACAATGTCAGTGGTCATGTGGACCAGGTTAGACAGGAAGTCAACAATGTCAGTGGTCATGTGGACCAGGTTAGACAGGAAGTCAACAATGTCAGTGGTCATGTGGACCAGGTTAGACAGGAAGTCAACAATGTAAGACAGGACTTAGAAATTAACACCCACTCTGTAAATAATGTTAGGGCTGATTTAACTCAAGTCAGGGCAGACATGGACACATATAGGATCGAAGCGAGAAATGATCTGACGACAGGTTTAGCAGCTGTTAGGGTTGATGTCATACGACACCATCAGGAGGCTAACCAGCGCGTAGATTGCTTAACCGACCAGATGAATAGAGCTAGGGAGGAGGTGCAAAACCGATTGGAGGAGCACACAGCTCAAATTCAGACAACCTTGAATAAAGTCCAGATAGACATGAGAGCAGATCTGGAACATACCAGGGAAGAATTCGGGACTCGACTAGATCACGTCGAGGGATTTATCGGAAATGTGAAGAAGGACATGGCAACCATGAACGTTGGTTTAATCTTGATGAGAGGAGCTGCCAATGCCGTTAATAACAACGTGAAGACTATCGTTGATGGCATGATGGAGATTAAAGAGGAACTTAACACCAACAGGAGAAACATTTCTGAATTGACGGAAACCGTAGCCAGTCTACGTGAGACAGTTGATGTTCATCATGAGGAACACAAAATTGACCTCATGTTATTGAGAGGTGACCTCAACGAACACAAAGCTACAGTCGAGGCTAAGGTAGCCGAGGTTAGAGACGATGTGGGTAAAATCCAAGAAAATATGTCCAGAGTTGAAGGAGATATCGATTCCTTACAAAAGAGATTTGAGGAAGTCGCGGTGACCGAGAGGTTAGACCTCAGTTATAACCTTAGGACGGCCATACGCGAGGTAGACACAAACCTCAAGGGAAAGGTTGACAGGATCGAGCTGCAATTGAACGACTTAGGCAACAAAGTCGCAGCCAGAACCATCCCAGGTCTTGAAGTAATAGAAAGACGCCTGGACAGACTCGAGACGACTCCAAGAGAGAGACACGTACACCCGCAGATGGGAGAATCTCAGGAAACGCCTATATCTCAATCAGGAGGAATGATGCCTACCCATTTCCAACCCAGCGCGCCTATGGAATCGCAACCGTCACAATTCACTAATTTAGCGCAAGGTCAGACCTTGAACTTTAACGCTCACCCGTTTCAACCAGCATCTAATCGAATTAGTCATGAGACTAACACTCCTACGCAGAGTTACATGCAAAATACTTTCAGACCCGCGAATACGCAGGGAAATGTCACCATAATTCGTTCAAGAGAGGAGCAACCAGCTCGCTTCTCGGGAACTGGGAGCGGTGTTACTCCAGTGGAATTCCTAGCAAATGTCGAAAGCTACTTACGCGATACTATGGTAACTCCAGAGAGGGAACTAAGAGTTATAGAGCGACTGCTTGAGGGACAAGCCGGTACCTGGTTCAGAGCATTCCGATACTCATTTACAGGCTACCAAGACTTTAAGGAAGCGTTATTAAGAACATATTGGTCGAGCGACATCCAGCAGAGTATCCGAGCTGAGATGTACACTCGAAGGTACAGTTCCAATACACCTACTCGTTATGCGAATTACTTCGCAATACAGCTCGCGAAGCTCCGTTGTCTTCAGCCTCCGTTGTCCGAACAAGATTTGGTGAACACAATTGTTTGGCAGTACCCTGCGGATGTACAACGTGTGTTAATCGCTGCAGGGGCATCCACTTTCCAGCAGTGTGACCAGATACTGCGAAGGTTGGACGCTAACACAGAACAGTTTCCTACACACCGTCAGCAGAAGGCTGATAGACGCGAGGATAGACATATGAATCTGACGACTGTTGATAAAGTGAGCCAGACGCCACAACAAACACAAACCACAGAGGATTCTGGGCGACGTGATAACAATTACAGTTATAACAGGAGAGAATGGAACAACACTCCGTATACTCGAAATCAACATGATGACCGGCGAAGTCATTGGGACCGGCGATTCGACCGAAGGACGGACGACAACCGACGTCATGAAAACAACCGCCGAGGGAATGAAGGAAGAAATCAGCAACACGGACGTATCCGTAGAGACTATCGATATAGTGGGGGTTACGACAGAAATCTAGACCCTAGATACCAGCCAGACAGGGATTGGAAAGGAAGAGCGCGGGAGAGCCGTGAGTACCTCCAACAATTGAGAGAATTGCAGATCCAAGAAGAGGGAGAACGGAACCCTACTTCCAGGGAAAATAGACATTCGGCGCAGGAGACGGAGCAGAACCAGCCCAGTACTTCTCGCCATGACAGAAAAAAAAACTCCGAAAAATCAATAGATTCTTGTTTGGTTGAGCACCGAGTAACTGCCTGTATATTACTCTGGGAGCCAATCCAAGAAGACTTGTTGGACGAACGACGAACCACAATTATGAATTAACACGTCTACCCAAGATTGTAGCCACCTTGAATGAAGTCAGTGTAGTCATACTCATCGATACTGGAGCGATGATTAGTGTAATTTCCGCCGATTGCCATGCCAGACTTAGAGCAAACTCTGAGGTGACGGAGTTGCCCATTTCAGCTATAAGAGTCAGAGGTGTCATACCTGACCGCGTTGTAACGTGCAAAATCCAGATTTTGTGTACTGTGAAGATTTCGAGCCACGTGTACTTGCACGAATTTCTCGTAATGAAGGGCCTGCATCATGATGCCATTTTAGGCGCAGACTTCATTAGAAAATATGATGGAATCATTGACATGGGACGGAATACGGTAGAGTTCAAGCCGAACGAACCCATTCAGATGAGCCTAATTGAAGAAGAACCGGAATTCCTATCCGAAGTAGACGTAGTCGAAGCATTAAATGGGAAGGAAATTGAGGCGACACTAGATGCCGACGAAGAGGCAGAATCGTTATCAGCACCCACACATGAGGATCTTGACGCAATACTGAACGAATACCGAGATATATTCGACACCACACCTGGTGAGATATTAGACTACGAGTATGATCTTGTATTACTGGACGATTCCCCATTCCAGAAAAGGATCTATCCGATTGCCGAGAAACATCTCGAAGAAGCTGCTAAGAAGATCCATGAGATGGAAGCAGTAGGTACAATCAAGAAATCACCGACTCCTTTCTTGAATCCCATAATAGCTGTGGTTAAGGTAGATGGAAGCTTGAGACTTTGTCTTGATGCCAGAGCCCTGAATGAACGCCTAGCTCCTGAGCACGACAGACCGCCCAAGATTAGGGACATTCTCAGGAAGTTCAAAGGAAAAAGGATATTTTCATCATTAGACTTGGTTCAGTCTTATTACCATATCAGATTATCTGAGCATACTCAGAAATATACTGGATTCTTGTTTGATCAGACTACTTATGTATTCCAAAAACTACCATTTGGATTGAAAAATGCCGGAGCCGCATTAATCAGAGCACTTGATGCCAAGCTGACTCATGAAGTGAAGCAGAAGGTGATATGTTATGTGGATGACATAATCATAGCTTCGGGAACAGAAGAAGAGCATTTAAAGACATTGTGCCTTGTTTTTGAGAATCTCCGACAGCCTTTAAACAATGGAAGTTATGTGATAGAAGATATTAGGACAGGAGAGCGCATTGGAACTTTTAATGCAGCCAATCTAAAAAAATATCACTCTTGAATGAATTTCAAAGCAAATAAAAATGTTATCCCAACATTTTATTTGAAACGACAGAGAGGCAGATGAACCCGCTGAGCTATGGTTCATGTGATATTTTTTTTATCACAGAGCATTTATGATGGGATGTTGTACTTTTGAACACACCCAGGAAGCCACGTGAAGCTGAGAGATCACGCGATACTTTGAAGTAGCGGTGAATCGCACTTTTGACTTTGGTGTAAACTGCTAATTATTATCTGAGGTCTTATTAATTATTTTTATCTTTCCTACGAGACTCAGAATATTCCATTTCGTCATGCTGCATTATTAAAACATTTTGGAGAATGTTTATTTTACTTTAGGTAAGGTAATACCCTTGCAGATACGCAAAAAGGAACGTAAGTAGTCGCTCAACGTTTTCGTTTTGACGACCTACTTTCTAGAGACACCCAGTACCGGAGCACTGCGTCTTGAGAATCCGCCTTGTGTAGGCGTGGAATTACATTTGTCCTACGAGACGTAGAAGAATATCCGCTGTTTAGCGTTAAAAGTGATTATAAGGTGCCATCGAGCAAGCAAATACTAATATCCACTGTCGATGAAGTCCAGTGAATTAAATAAGAAGCTTGGGAAATAATTATTGGCAAGTATAGTGTATTGCACAACATTGCTGTGACATCACATATTACCCACGCGTATGTGGAGGGCAGATGCCTAGTGGAAATATACAGGTAATAGTGTTACAATTATCCTGAATAAGTGTGATTATAATTGTATGAGATATTTAAATTGCCAAAGTGGAAATTTCATCTTTGAAACGTCGTATAATTCACGGATGCTGCGTGATACAAAAGTAGCGTCACTAGCACGTGCAGCATTATAAAATAGTGTTAGCTCACATGCTAATCCACACCTGCAAGATTAAGGCTGTGTCGTATTTTATAATTGAAGCCTAGAATAGTCACGACGGACATTATAATTTTGGAAGTGAGAGGATGAATAATCACGCAACTTATTTCGCTACCCACGTGATTGGACTTTTCTTCACCATGGTTGAAGCAGTCAACATGGGCTGATACCATCCCGGTATGGGGGGGTGACGTTTCTACAGGAACCCGCATGATGGTGGAACTTCCAGAACGATGAACGAGAGGGAAGGAGCCAAAAATGCCATTTCCAGGCATATCCACGAAGATGTCGACAGGGACAAATCGAACCCTGGTCTTTGGGGGAGTCCAGATGGGAATCCTGATGAGGAGGATACCGATCCAGAGAGCCAGAGAGGTTTATGTACAACCCTTGTTGTGGATTAGAGAGCCGAGTGAGAGCTCCTCCATTTCGTGAGTTTTTGTCACACCCCTTCTTTGTTCTAGTTTCTGGTGGCATAGTAGTTTTAATGTAGTTTGTGAATCAACCACACTCAGTGTCAGCCATTTTTCTAGGTAGGGATGTAACTAGATTAGTTAGATGTCATTTATTTCAGTTTAGAGTGAGACACCCTTGGGGTCAGACATTTTGGTCAGCCCTGGTGCAGCTTGGTGAACGTCGTGGAACGTCAATGCCTACCTTTTTGCTGAACCTGATCGTAGTCATTTTGAGGCTATTTTGTTCAACCCTACTTGGGGTAATTTTCAAGTCTTTGCTGACTGTAGTTATGGCGATCAGATGCCTTGGTTATTAATTGACTGCATTCTTCGCAGCCATCCTTTGTTACACCCCTGACTGTCGTTAGAACGGTCGTATCATTTAGGTAGTCGACAGTAACTACCAGTTTGTAAATGCATTATATTTCATTTTGAATAAGCTCAGAAGCTATTCTTGGTCATGTTTGAACCTAACAACTAGAAGGAATGTTTCGTTGCCTAGCATCGAACGCGGTTCCCAACGTATCATTAAGCAGATCTAGTGTATGAATCTGTGCCACATTTATCATATTTTTCTTGTGTCGTGTGAGACACGTTTTTATTTGATGTTCTAGCAACTACTGAGTTGCATTTTTAAAGCAAAGAGCTTCAGTTATTGTAAGTTTACTTTCATTTAGACGTCTTTGGTAGAAAGACGGAAGTGTATTACTATACTCAGATTTATAGCGTGCGTTTGATACACGGACTCTGTAGAGATCCGTAACCTATGGTAAAATTTTTTATGAACCGGCCAAGTGCAGGTTTTGTATTGATTAAATCGCCGGCCTTGAATAAACTGGTTATGTAACCCAGTGACCTAGAGCACGCCTGCTTTATTGTGAGACAAAACTACTATAGACGAGGACAGAGTACAATTTGTATTCGCTTTTCCTTTCATTGCTATTTTGCTTATGGAAATCAGTTTCCACTCTTGCATTTGATCACTTGTTTTATGGATCGGTTTTTGTTAGTTTAACGCTCTGTTGCGTGTATTGTCGTATGACAGGTACAGTTATGTAAGGTTTTCTATAGGATGGTGAAGTCTACCCTGTTATAGCAGGATGTTATTGTATGCTTTGTCCGGGGATGATCCCGTTGACCAGAAGTTATTGGAAGGTAACTGTTGTACAGGCCTATCCCAGAGTTATTGAACGCGAGCTTAGCGCCGCTGGTAACCCGTGTTATTGTGTGTCCGAGTTGTTATACTCGTTGATTATATTCCGACTGTTGAGTCGAGGCTTTTTGGTGGAGAATGATCTCAGTTGGAGACACTCCGTGCCCAGGCTAATGTCAATGTTATTCGCCATAAACCTACGATAAACCTATAAACCGACATTCTAATAATAAAATGCATAATTGTTGTAAAACAAGCCTAACTAACGATTCTTTCTATCTAACGTTGTTCTTTGCATTCTGGAACTGTTGACATAGCCGTGCAGTTGAAGATCATTTCCTTGTGAGGAAATGACTAGGACAGTTGACATTTTTGTAGCGACCTGAAGCATGTGCGAACCTAGAGTTCGTAGCTTGTGGAGCTCAGGCCATGCGATGTCAGACGTGGTCTCAACTGCGCATTCGTCACCGTAACCATACACATTAGATGACTATGGTTTACAAAGAGTAAACCAAGGTGTAGGCAGGAATTTTTAATAAAACTACTGTGTCTATTTCGTTATTAATTTATGATGTCAAGTGTATTAAACCCTACATGTTACTTTATTGTGTGCTGTTAGCACATAGTTATTAAGCATAATTAAATCGTTTGTTTTTCATGGCTGTACACTTAGCTTTTGGATGTAATTGTTTTCTTTTACGGACGTCATCGCCGTAAATTTTGTTAATTGATAGGACTTAGCTAGTTGAATTAATGTTAAATTTAAATGTCGAAATGGTACCATCCTAACCTAGATTTGTTTTGCTACCCTGTTAAATGTAAATTCAGATATTAGCTTGATCTTGTAACTTGAACTAGGGACTTGCGTCGTACCATATTCCTAGCGTTGCTGTTGTTGCTTTATCATTGTGAGTTAGATCTTTCGCGAGGGTTTTCAGTAACTTCTCAGGTAGGGGACCTGTTCTTTATCTTTGTTTATTTATTAATTTGCGGACTAGCCGATTATAACCCTCCGAACTAGGCTAGGGGCTTGTGAATTTTAATACATTTTCACGGTGTTTTACATGAGTCTGGATGTTTATTTTCTCAGTCTAGTTTTAAGATGAACCTTTCCTTAGGCGGTCTATGACCATCGTCACCATGTACCACGATCCCTGTGGACTACGGACTCTCGTGCCGCTTTAGCCTTTATGGAAGGTCACCTGATCCTCACGGTACTTTTTATTTGATTTATGTGTCGTTAGTTGAGTCATCGTGGTTGTTGACATCAACTAAACGGTCTCAGTACCGATTCTTACTTCTTGAAAGTCGTCATTTTAGTTCCTTGTATTGATATACAACTTTATGTTCGACGATGTCGAAATGTAAATATTATAGGTTATGTCAGAAAACTGTATCGTAATGGTGGTCATTAAAGTACTAGTTTTCATTACGAGACAGTTTCTCCAACCAATCAGAGCTCAAGATGTATGATGTGTGACCAATTAGGTACTTGATAGCTTCGCACTTGAACACAGAATCCAACATGCCGGACATGAATTACATCATTTGGAAGTTGACAACGTGAAAGATATCCGATCAACCATTGTAGTTATAATGGCAAACACAAAGACAAATTCAGCACGAACCTTTAAGATAATAAGAAAATACTATGACATAAAAATGCAAGAAATGTATGAATCTTACGTCCAGAAGATTGCCACTCAGCATCCTTCTATATAAATTACTGACATGGAAAGTGCACCGTCCCATATGTTCGCGTAAATAAACTGGTCAATATGAGAAAAGAAATAGCACTGTACCTTAATATCCCCAACTCCAATTTCTACACAGGGCATTCTTTCATACAACTTCGGTGACAGTTTGAGTGAATGCTGGTGCAGGTCGGCAGGCTATAAACATGTGGCATTGACAAGCAGACAGAGCGAATGCGTGGGTCAGAGAACTTGTAAAGCACAGAGAGCAAACTCGGCGCTTGCACTCCGATCACTAAATTCAAGTGACTGAATCTCCGCAGATATTTATAAATATTACTGTTCGATCATAAAATTAACTAAAATAAAGTTATAATTAACCGTCGAACTTAAACAGTCACATGCAACTCGCCTATAATGGTAATTAAGACACTCGTATGGAAATTATAAAACTCGCTTCGCTCGTTTCATAAACATACTCGTGTCTTAATTATTGCCATTATAGGCTCGTTGTATAATGTACTATACTCGTATAGTTGGAGGGTCGATTTCACAAGTCATGGCAACTATCATTTATTTCCCGACAATGTTTCAACACATTTAATTACATGACCTTTGTGATGTTTCCACCTCATCGGGTATGTGTGCAGTAATCTGTGGAAGAAGACAAGGCCGAATAGAACATTTTGAAATCACTGTTTCATTATCGTACAACTTATTTAACATCATCAGTATGACATGTGTAAGTCGTTGTTTATCCTAGTACAGTCTGTTTGAAACGCAATAGCTGTATAGAACTTTAAATCACAGTTATATTCTCGTACAACCTGTTTAACAGCATCTGTCAACGCGTCATCTCTTGAAAAGTGTTGATGCATGTTGATGGTTAACATCCTTCAAAGCAGTCGCCTTTGTTGTCCACGGTTTGTTGGCATCGATGGGGAAGACGGCCAATACTATCGGATGTTAGGCTATTGTAATGTACGCACGCTGTTCTCTGATTTTTTAGTTTTCCGCCTATTTTTTACAGTATAAATTTATTTAATTATTGGTTTTATTAGCCTCCGTGGCTTAGGCGGCAGCACGCCGGCCTCTCACCGCGGGGTCCGTGGTTCAAATCCCGGTCACTCCATGTGAGATCTGTGCTGGACAAAACGGAGGCAGACAGGTTTTTCTCCGGGTACTCCGGTTTTCCCTGTCAAAATTTCATTCCAGCAACACTCTCCACTATCATTGCATTTCATCTATCATTCATTTAATCATTGCCCCAGAGGAGTGCGTCAGGCCTCGGCAGCCGGCACAGTCCATATCCTCGCCGCTAGATGGGGGCTTCATTCATACCATTCCTGACCCGGTCGGAGACTGGAAGCAGGCTGTGGATTTTTCATTGGTTTTATTATTTTTAAGCTTTTTCATATTTAGGCGATCAGCTCTAAAATTTAAATTTATCACAATTTGTATCAATTTGTGTTTAAAAGGGCAGTTGACCTCGCTGTTCCGGTCCTTAAAACTCCAATAACTAACTCCATTACGCACCACTCCCGACAGGCGACTAATATTGATTGTTATGATTGCTGTTTCATTTGAGAGGCTTAGACATCGTGGTCATTCAGCCCCATGTATTTGGGTGGGTGTGTGTTGAATTCGTCTGATAACCTGTGCTATTGTGATGGCTGTATTAGTGTGTGTATTTGTAATTCAGGTGATGATTAGGAAGGAGGCGGTCGTGGCACTAAGTTAGGAATCATCCCAGCATTTGCCTAGAGTAGAAGTGGGGGAAACGGAAAACTACTTCCACGATGACTAAGGTGGGAATCTTCTCAGTTTTGCCTCACGAGACAGACTGTACCCCGTTTCAGACCTCAGGCCAGAAACAAATCTTTTGGCTGAGCCGGGAATCGAACCTGGACCTCAGAGCTGACGGCCAAGAGTTCTAGCCGCTACACCACGAGGTGGTCATTGATATCGGGATGATGCTCATGTCCAGACTAGTGGCAACATTACGAAGGTCATGTAACACACTTTTAACTGTAGCCTATATACTGTAACGAATTTCATGTGTTCTCACATTGTCGGGAATTAAAAAATAGTTGCCATGACTTTTGAGTCGTATTTGAATGAAAATAGAAAATCAATCATCACAGGTAGGAGCCGCATCATTATCTTCAAACAATTAATTTATGTTATGGCACAACGATCAAGTTGTTTGCTCCCACCAAGGCGGTATGGGTTCGATTCCCGGTTAATCCATGTGGGATTCTTCAAGGTGAACTGTCAAGCCCGGTGGTGTGGATTTGTCGTAATTTAAAGAAGAAAGGAAGGTCAGTAAGTCCCGTGACTTATGATCGCGAGATTAACGGTCACTATAAGATTCCTTCCGTCAACTTCGTGGTTTCATTAGTGCTTATAACAGGGGTCGACAAACCATCGACCGCAAGCTTGCAGTAGCTAACGCAAGCTTATCTTTAACGTCTGGCAAGATGGTTGAATAATTTTAAATTTTAACCGAATGAAGTTGGCTAAACTGAATAGTCGGCTGATTATAGTTTAATTTAAGAAGTTTCATACGCTAGCGAGCACACTTTTCACTACATATTCAATACCTCTGCAAGTCTTATAGGTATTTTCTAGAAGTTTGGCTCATAGGTACACATTTTTTGGGCATGTGTTTTGGAATAAAAAAATACAACTTTCAAGAAGACAGCTTTAAACGTTAAAAAAAGGGATTTTGAATTTTGCGATTGGTTTCTGTGCCCTTTCAAAAAATTGTTACCTAATTAAAAAAAACGTTATATCTAAAAAAAAGCAGACCCCATTAAATTGGAGATATTTTTTTCAGAGGATGGGCACACCATGGGTTTAACAAGTGCATTTTAGAGTAACGAAAACTCGGATTAGGCCCTATATACATTTCTAATAGAAAATTTGTTGGTCGTTTCTCGGCTATAACCCCTTCAGTTTTCATTAAATGTGTCCATTGAGGTTCAGCTCAAGAATAAATACATCTGAAAAATTCTACCAAAATTGTACGTGAATCGTCCAACTAGGTCATGTGTTCTGGAATTAAAAAAATAGAACTATCAAGAAAAGAGTTTTAAAAGTTCAACTCACTGTATCTTCTCACAGATTCGAGGGTTGAGGGCATTTCTTTTCCCAGTCTGTTTCCTCCTGTTTCCCTTTTTAGCCTACTTTCGATTTTTGCAAAAAATGAAAGTAGACTTATGAGATCACTACAGGGCCAAAAATTGTGTGTCTGTCTCTGTGTGTGTGTGTGTGTGTGTGTGTGTGTGTGTGTGTGTGTGTGTGAGTGTGTGTACTCTGAATGTCTGTCCCCCCCTATCAATTCGAACACGGTGAAACCAAATTGAACGAAATTTGGTACAGAGGTAGAACAAGCAAAGGGCACCTCAGTGTCATGTTTTATATCGCCGCCATCTTTACCAAATCTGAATGGCGGCCACTCAAACGTTCAAAACGTAAAATCAAATAGCGAATAACCAAATTATCCTATCTTTACCAAATTTGGTAATAACATACCTTCATATAGGACGCGTCTTGTGACCAAACTACAAGGTCATCCGCCGTACCATTTCAGGATGGCGGCCGTGCGAATTATGCAAACTTTATAATCCATATCATGGGACCCACCAGTTCCGATTATCGAGCCGAGAATCGATTTAACTGTTCTAAAGGAAGAGGCACGTTCGAAATTAAAAGTTTATTTTGTAATACTATAGTGCAGAAGTGATTTTAAAAAGCTGAGCCGTCTCGGTAAGAAGACAAGATGGCAGCGGATATCTTGTGCCTGACTTATATTTCACTAATTTGAGTATTGCATGCAATATAGCGTACTGATACAAAATAAATAAACATAGTATGAAATGCTTTATACATAAATAATATACTCCACTGATGAAATCGTTAGGTCTAAATCATTATTTGCTAACAAGTTCTATGTAAGTCATTTTATATAGATCAATGTTCGTTGGCACAAATGGATCCGTGGTAAAGCGTTAGTCTGTCATTCATATGCCTATGGTTCAAACCCCATCAGAGTTCGTTTTTTTGCTTGAAATTTTACCTATTTGTTGCTTGTAATGACTCAGACATTTTAAAATTAAGCCTTATATTGTGCATATTACGGTGCAAAACATATATTTAATTAAAACATAATTCGCCAGCAGATTTGCTCGAGACATCTAGCAGCCAAAAAGGTAACTGCACGCCGGCCTACTTATTAACTTCCAGATTTTATTGAAAAGTTTCTTCTTATGGCCGCTAGAATGCACTCGCCCTGTTAGGATTGATTATATTGTTCGATATTTCTCCACTAGATTTCACGACTGGTCTACATGGGACTCCATTGATAGTATACCATTGGCATTCTATGCGCATCGAATTTGAAGAATGACAAGATGATACTATGATACATGTTTATTTACTTCTTATTTTAAAGGGTTTGTTACAGCCTATTGTGCGTTATTTGAAAATGTTATTTGAAGTAAAGAACAAAACGATTTCACATAGTAACTGAATTCTAGCCGCTGGTACTAGTTCAGGTCATTAATACTTTTATTTCAGGCAAATAGCAATCGAAAATATCCACATAGTTTGTATACACACGTCTCTGTAGGGACACGGAAAGATTTGTTAATTCAATTAGGGTTGTGAAAGCCATGCACAACCAGACGTGTAAAGACATGCCTCAACTCAAAGTTGGATGTTGCCCACGGCAGGTCGATTATGTAATAATAACAATAATAATAATGTTATTTGTTTTACGACCCTTTAAACTACTGCTGCTTTTAGATACGCCGGGGTGCCGGAATTTTGGCCCGAAGGGGATCTTTAACGTGCCAGTAAATCTACTGACACGGCTCCCTCGCATTTGTGCACCCTCAAATGCCAGCTGACTGCGCCAGGATACGAACCTGCAACCTAGGGCCCAGCAAGCGAGAACGTTACCGCAGAGCCACGCAGCCAGTCGGTCGATTGTCTCCAGATCCATAACATTCTTGAGATACTTCTTATCCATCTTTCTTCAATGATGGTAGTAGTTTTTTTCTAGGTTGTGGCGTTTGGTAGAGGTAAATAGTTTCTAAGGTCTTCAACCAAGAAATGATTCTATATACTCTTTGATAATAACAACGAGTTATAACTATACTCATACATTTAGGAGAAAGTATGCTATATGTTCTTTACTGAACATCTTGTTTTTTTACTTCTAGTAAGTTGGTTATTAAGACCGTAGTTAGTTTTATTTGTAGATTTCATGCCATCATCTTTCATTTCACCCAACCCATTAGGGGCCGATAACCTATATGTTAGACCCTTTTAAACAACAATTATCATCATCTTCATGATGATCATCATCAAACAGAGGAAGATGTGTCCTATCAGATGAGCTTAAAGAGAAACATCTAGGCCTATATCTGAAGATTTCTTGCTGTAGGCTATATAGCCATTTATTTCCCTTATCCATTTGAATTCAGCAGACCGTGTTCATAATGGCAAAATTAATCTCGGGAGTTTCCGCCAACACAAAGTTCCTCAATTCTCTACTAGAAAGTGCTATAGTGTTCAAGGAGCTTAGATATCTAACCTCCTTGACTTTCATAGTACTTCAAGGAACAACTAAATTCGACATGCAAGCTACCCTTTGGTTGTCAAATTACAAAGCTTGCACCCGGCACCCGAGGCCATACGATATTATTATTATTATTATTGTTATTTTATTTCCCTTATGTTCTCTTTCAAAGTATTGTCTAGTTAGTTACTATTGTTTTAAAGGGGGGGGGGGCAACGAGGTCATTTGGCCCCCATAACACAGTTAAAGATACAAATTTAGATTCTATAATAATATAGAGGTGGATGCCTAGATATGAAAACCACCTAATATTAATAAAACAAAGAATTAAATGAATCTGATAAAATCAAAAAACAATACAGTATACGGAATTTAAAAAACAGAAATTCTAAAAAGAAGAAGTTCTTTAAGTCACGGTAATCTGAAAGTTTTGCTTACTAAGTAATATTTCGTATGATGGCGAGTGCAAGTAAAGAACAAAATACTTACGTACCCTTTTCATTCGGAATGGGAGGAGGAATATGTGCTTGTTGTGTGCGCAAGTGTGTACGTTGGCAAGAAAGGGAACGCTCAGTAGTTGAACAATAGTTTCAACCACCTTTCACCATAAGAAAGGAAAAAGGAAATTACGCTTGTAGTTTAAGGTGACCATTAATCTTGCGATCATGAGCCACGGGACCTCATTTTTACGTGGAATCCGAAAGTATCACATGCATTGACCGGGAATCGAACCCAGCCCACCTTGGTGAGGGGCAAACAGCTTGACTTCTGCGCCATCACGCCCCACTTAGACTAAATGGTAAAAGTGACGCAGCGTAAGTTCCGGGTATTTTAACTTTTTTTTTAACGGAAACAACAGACGAGAAACAACTAAGGCATTACACTGCAAGGAACAAGTTATCGCCCCATGGGGAAAAAAACCGTTCCAAGGCGGAGAAATAATTAAGGAAGCGGTGTATGAGGATAGCGATTTTAAAATCAAAGGACAAATTATTTACGCCTTACTATTGTGTTCCATTAATTGTCAATGGGCTGCTAAGTTCTGCTTATTTGTGTGAATCGTATTTTTCTAACACGAAAATGATCAAAAATCCGCTCAGAGGCAGACTCACAGATGAACATTTGGATGATTGTATTCAAATGACATTAAACAACGATGCACCCAACTTCAAACAAATTGCGCCTGAAAGTAAGTATCGCAGTTCTCTCTAAGATGAGTGGCTGTTTCCAGATTTGTATGATGCAGAATCTTATGTTATAGCCTATGTGATTTGAGAATGAAAACTACTTTACCACACTTAAAAAATAATAATCCAATGAATTCATCAAACAACTTTCATTCTATCTTTGGTAACTCGCCACTTACTGTCATCTTTGGAGGGTAGCTCTTTGAGATGGGGAGATTGGCCATCCCTGTTTTATTATTAGAACCATTGCTGTAGAACAAGAGAGAGACCCTACTCGCGTATGGCGGAGCTCTTTCCGGTTACGGAGGGAGTCCGTCATTTTGCGTAGGCGAATATCCATCCACTCGTTCCTGGTGAGAAGGGAAGACCCCTAGCCATTTTGTACCTATGGAGCCGTATTCACCGTGGCCCACATTTTAACCGAGTGTGTGGATCTTGATGATCCACGAAGAAACCTTGGTTTGCAGAATACACTGGATCTTATGCATAGGGAGGTGATGTTTTCCGCTATAACGTTGACATGCTTTCTATTAAATAATGCACTCTAGTATCTTTGTTTTTAATAATCAAACCATTTTTAGCCTATTTTCATTTTATGAAAAAAAAAAAAAGGTTTATGAGATCACCTTTTGTCCGTGTGTGTGTGTGTCCCTCTAATAACATCTAAATAGCTGGAGCGATTTAAGTGAAACTCGGTAAGGTCATAGCACTATCCTGGCCGACCCCGACCGTGCCCTTCAAATTTTGTTACGTCTCACCATTCCAACATGGCGGCTGTGCGAAATATTTCACCGGCATTCTTTAGCTCCGAAACTATTACTGATATCACCCTCAAATTTTGTACGGTGATAAAGGGCACTACTAGAAGTTCGCCTATAAGACTTTCAAAAATCTGGTAACTGCAAAACCAACATGGCGGCCAAGCGAATTTGAAACTTTAAAATAGACTTTTCTCGCGACTTAACCATCCAAACGCAATGAAAATTCGTACATCAAATGTTTATACACATGGTAATGCACAGGCATCTAATTTAGTTCAATTGTTAATATAACCTCACGATGGCGGCTGTGCGAAGTATTTCACCGGCATTCTATATCTCCGAAACTATTACTTATATCACCCTAAAATTTTGTACGGTGATAAAGGGCAAACCAAAAGTTTATTTATGTAAGTTTCAAAAACCTGTAAAGTGCAAATCGAATATGGCGGCCACGCGAATTTGAAACATTTTAATAGACTTTTCTCGCGATTTAACTATATGAGCGCAGTGAAATATGGTACGGTAAATGTTTATACATATAGTAATGCACTGGCATCTAATTTAGTTCAATTGCTTACATAACCTCAAGATGGCGGCTGTGCGAAATTTTAAAATTAAGTTCTGATGTCTTGCGTCGTAATCATGCGATGGAAGTGAAACTTCTAATAATGAACCCACGCAATAATTTTCCTTTAATGGTAGATGACTCTATGGCCTATACATATAACAATACAATATGGCGACCATCCGAAATATTTAGATGGTTCTCAATATCTATGAATATTTTATAGCAATCTAACTGAATTTATTTATGTTCATAGAGGCCTTGAACATAAGTTCACCTATAGGACTTTCAATAACCTGGTGAGCACAAATCCAAAATGGCGGTGACGCGAACTATAAATATTTAATTGGTCGTTTCTCACGATTTAACCATCCGAGTGCAGAGAAACTTGGTACGGTAAATGCTTATACAAATGTTAATCCACTGGCATCTAATTTATTTCAATTGTTTTCATAACCACAAGATGGCAGCTGTGCGAAATATTAAAATCTCGTTTCTACTTTTTGTGCCCTGATCATGCGATTGAAGTTTGAATACTACATGTACACAATATTCTTCATGTAATAGTACATAACTCTAAGAACTACATATATAAAAATCCAACATGGTGACCATCCGAAATATTATACGGTTCTGAATATCTACGAATATATTACAGCAATCAAACTGAAATTTTGTATGTTGATAGAGGCAATTAACATTAGTAGGATATATGAAAAATAGGCTTTAGTTCTTCACGGAACTACTTGTTATGTAATTTGAAGACGTGAAAACAATGCGAAATATAGCCAATGAAAAACTTGTTCTGAACCTACCAAACCAGCCAAAACTATTTTCTTTTTAACTCCAAGGTGGAGTTAAAATCACTGAAATTCAAATAATCACGTCAAATAATATGGAGAAAAGTTGTTCTCCGAAACAGTCTGTTATGTTCTCCAGCCTCGAAGTCAAGGACCCGTAGCATTCCATTGTGTCCTTAAGTCGTGCAGTGTGAATAATGATAATGGTTTTGCGTGGTAGTTCTTCCTTTTAACAGCCACATTAGAGGAATGAGCATTGTAATTCAGTTTGATGGACTCTACGCCTGCCTAATGGATTTAGCTGCTGCGTCAGTATCCGAGCCGAGTTCTAGTTCCTTGTCATCAGCGTTTCGCAAGGGGATACTCAAGAAATATCCAAATAGTAAAGTTAATGACTGATAATCGTTCTGTATGGTGTTTTTTAGTTCTGGACTTATCAAATGTGGCTGCTAAAGTCAAAACTAGAAATAATATACTTCAGAAACTTGCTGGTACATCATGGGGAGCTAATACTCAAGTTCTAAGATCCACAGCTTTAGCCCTATCGTATTCTGTTGCTGAATACTGCTGTCCAACCTGGATCAATAGTGTTCACACTAAGAAGATAGATGTGCAACTCAATCAGGCAATGCGAATAATCACGGGATGTATTCGGAGCACGAACACGCTATGGCTGCCTGTTCTCAGCAACATTCCACCCCCAACCCTAAGAAGATCAGATGCTCTCCTAAATTTATGGGAAAACATTCAGCAGAATCCCCAGCTACCCATTCATCACGATATTGCACAAGCAGAACATCAACGCTTGAAATCAAGGAAACCACCATGGCGCACAGCAGTCAACCTTGAAGGATCCTCTTTCAACGTTAACAATTCATGGAAAATACAGTGGGAGCAGTCTTCAGTAATCAACAAACATCTAGTTGAGAACCCTTCTAAGCGGATACAAGGATTCGACCTCCCCAGGCGACAGTGGAGGATCATCAACCGGATTCGAACTGGACAAGGCAGATGTGGTTACCTACTGCACAAATGGGGATGGGCTAGCTCTGCAAATTGTGACTGTGGTGCCTCCTTACAGACAATCCTTCACATTGTTGCTGACTGTCCTCTTCGAGCTTTCGAAGGAACGATAATAGACGTCCACCATACATCGAAGGGAGCAGTAGAATGGGTCAAACAACTAGACCTAGAATTATAAAATTGTACGAGCTTGTGACTGCACATTTGTCCATTCATTGTGTATATATATATATGTAAAATCCATCTACATGCATTCTTCATACGATAAATAAATAAATAAATAAGTTCTGGACTTGATAATGGTGGCGAAACAATTTTGAATAACCATAATGAAGCTTTGTGGCAATCAGATCGAGATGTAATGCGAATAAACCGACACGCTTTGGGATTACAGCTTACCACGTTATCAAGGTTAGATATTTTGTTGTTGCTTATTTTAGGGGCTTGCAACATCGTGGCCATTTAGCCCCGTATATTTGGGTGAGTGTGTGTAGTTTGTGTGAAAATGAAAATCCACAGCCTGCTTCCAGTTGAAAGATCGGGTCAGGAATGGAATGAATGAAGCTCCCATCTAGTGGCGAGGATATGAACTGTGCCGGCTGCCGAAGCCTGTCGCACTCCCCTGGGGCAATGAGGAAATGAATGACAGATAAAATGAAATGATAGTGGCGAGAGTTGCTGGAAGGAAATTTCTGACAGGGAAAACCGGAGTACCCGGAGAAAGACCTGTCTGCCTCCGCCTATTCCAGCACAAATCTCACATGGAGTGACCGGGATTTGAACCACGGACCCAGCGGTGAGAGGCCGGCGTGCTGCCGCCGAAGCCATGGAGGCTCTAGTTGGTGTGATAACCTGTATTATTGTGATGGCTTGGGAACGAGGTGGTGGTGGCCTTAAGTTAGGAACCATCCCAGCATTCGCCTGGAGTATAAGTGGGGAAACTACGGAAACCCACTTCCAGGATGGCGGAAATCAAACCCTCCTCTTCTCAGCTTTGCCTCACGAGGCGAGTGAGTGTTCCCCTTTCCAGCCCTCACACCAGAATTGTATGGCCTAGCCGATAATCGACCGTGGACCTCCGGGGTGACAGACAAGAATGCTAGCCACTACACCACGAGTTGGTCAAGGTAAGAAGGAAAGTCAGGGAATGGGACAACATTGGCATATCGCCTCCATAGATACAACGATATTATGCCATAGAAGACCATGTCGAAACTTAAATCACTGCTCTATGAAGTCCGCCTAGTTGCGTTGTGGATAGCACAAGGTCACGGGTTCAAACCCGGACGAAATCATCGGATTTTTAAGAGCCTTCCTTCGGAGGGGAAGTAAATCCGGCGGTCCCATGTCATAGATTTATGGCATGAAAAATAATAATAATAATAATAATGTTATTGGTTTTACGTCCCTTTTAACTACACTGGCTTTTAGAGACGCCGGGGTGCCGGAATTTTGCCCCGAAGGGGATCTTTAACGTGCCAGTAAATCTACTGACACGGCTCCCTCGCATTTGCGCACCCTCAAATGCCAGCTGACTGCGCCAGGTTTCGAACCTGCAACCTTGGGCTCAGCAAGCGAGAACGTTACCCCTGAGCCACGCAGCCAGACGGCATGAAAAAGAACCTTCCACTAACTACCCCGTGTGTGAAGTCAAAATTTGTAGGTTAGGTTTGATTAATGCTCTTAAGTTCCAACGTTCGTCACCGGGCGCTGGTTGCGATGCCATCTAGTAGTAGGGAAGTTCACAGTTAGGTGTCGTGGACGGTAGCATTTGGTAGCGAAAGTAGGAACTACTTGAAATTATCGTCTGCAGTTCTTAGGCTACTTGAATTAAAAACAGATAACACACACTAATACAGTCATCACAATTAACACCGCTTATCAGACAGATTCTACACATAACCAAAGAACACGGGGCTGCATGAGTGAGTTGTGACTATATTTCTTAAGACTGCACTATTTGATGCCAAAATAATTCCAATTCTTACTTATGGAATAGAGATAACACGGGGTAAACTCGTTATTAGTAATTATAAGTAACCATATCACACTCGAAAAGGTCAAGGCACGATTCTTAAAGGCAACCATCGGCGTATCTAGACATACACGCTCAAAACTCGTTGATGAGCTTGCGGGGAGAGCCCTTCCCAATCCCTGATTTGATACTCAAATACACTCTACTTTCTACGGATGGATGGAAGAGGCTCCTGGAAGAAAGGAGATCTGGCAAGAGAGTTCTACTCGATAGAGGCCATGTTGAACAGATGCGAACCAGGGCCTCTGGCCGTGCATGGCTACTATCATAGGGTCTGCAAGTCAAATTCCTACCATGGGCACAAACCTATTGTGTTTTGAACTGTGCGCGACATTGTGACTGTAATCATGTTGTTCAGTACACATAACGAGCAAGGTCTAATCATCTATTGCACAAACTTAAAGTGAAACATGTTTGTCATCTGTGCACAAATTATGTGCTTTATTGTTTAATTATAGATTGCAAACTAATTACACACTAATATTGAGCCTGCCAATTCATACTGCAGCGTTAAAGAAGTCAAGGTGACTGCCGTGTGGATAGCCTGGTCATAGTGCCACAATTACAGTTAGTGGAGGTTGTGCAGTCTCCACATTGTGTTCAAACTGTAGACAGTTTTCCATACATGTCTTGACAGCTCCATGGCACCTGCTTCTTGAGAAGGATCTGCAGCATTTCGCAGCTCCTGGAAAGTAACTTCGTCCATTACATCGGTCACTCATCGTTAGTGTTGAGATTACCTACAGTAGTGCTTAGAGATGCTACCTTCAGTCCAGGAACATCTACCTAATCCTGGACCCACTTGTTTAGACTCCATAATTTATTTAGCGTATTTAGCGTAAGGCTTTTAGTTCCGGGAGTGTCCGAGGACATGTTCGGCTCGCCAGAGGCTGTAGCTGCTTCAAGCGGACACCCATGGGGTGAGCTACAAGTTCCGTTCAATTTCAAGTAGTTCCAACACTCGCTACCAGATGTCACTGGCACTTAATGGTGAACGTTGGAACATTGATAGAGCGTTTCAACGAAATCTAACCTAGAAATTTAGCTTCACACAAGTTTAGTTAGTGGAAGGATCGTTTACATGCCATAAATCCATGACATGGGACCGCCGGCTTTACTTCCCCTCTGAAGGAAGGTATACTGAGGGATTTTTAACGCTCTTAAAAAAATCCGACGACTTTGGCCGGGTTTGAACCCGCGATATTGGGCACAGCAGTTCAGCATGCTACCAACTACGCCACCGAAGCCGCTAGACTCCATAATAACACAGTTATTAAACATATGCATGGAGCTGATGTAGAAGGCACCATGAACTAAAGAGAATTAACAGAATTAAATTAAGAATTGTGTTGGAAGAAATTCAAAATTAAAGCACTGGGACTCTTAATATAGAAGAAACTCAACTCGATCGACATGAAGATTGGGTCAATTAGTGTACTTTTCTTCTCGAAAATGAAGGTGTGTAGATCCAGATGCGAGCTGTTTATTCCCTTTGCCTCGAGCACCTCCTCTCAACTGCAAATGTTAGTGATCAGTTCATTCGCGTGACCTGTCTGCATGGGACTTCCACAACTAACACTAGCAGCTACTTTGGTTCGCAGCTCAAACTACCAGTGCTTAATTTACGTTGAAACAACAATTTTGCTTAAAACAGGCGTTGGAAATGTCTTTTTTTAACTCAATGAACTTCTTAGTTTGATTTTTGTGCATGAATTTGACAAGCTGAGGAATTCTAGGAGTTTCGCTCTTGCTCAGACCTAACCTCAAATAACTGCTTGCGTAGTGGCTAGCATTCTTGGCGTCACCGCAGAGGCCCGGGTTCGATTCCCGGATCTACCAAGAAATTTAATTCTGGTCTGAGAGCTGGAACAGGGTACATTCAGCATCGTAGGCAAAACTGAGGAGAGGAGTGTTCGATTCCCACCTCAGCAATACTGGAACTGTTTTTCCGTGGTTTCCCCACTTCTACTCCAGGAGAATGCTTGAATTGTTTCTAACTTAAGGCTACGGCCGCCTCCTTCCCTATCCTATCCCCAATTTACAAATACACACATTGGTATAGACATCACAATAACACAGTTTATCACGCAATTTCAACACTCTCAGGTACTGACAGTAGTGGCTACGCTGGCTAAAGTGCAGTGTTAGGCCATGGGGCCCAGCCCTCTGCTGACTCGGTAGACACGTGGGTTCGAGCCCCACCGTCGGCCGTCCTTGAAATGGTTTTCCGTGGTTTCCCATTTTAAACACCAGGCAAATGCTGGGACGGTACCTTCTGACAGGCCACGGCCGCTTCCTTCCACATCCTTGCCCAGTTTCATTCATTCATCTTCATCCATTCCATCTTTCATCCCGACGTGCAGGTCGCCCACGGGCGTCGACTAGAAAGACCTGCACCTCTCAGGAGGTCACACGACAAAAAAAAAAAAAAAAAACACTCTCAGGTACGATGTGGCAGCCCCTGAAGTAAGCATCAACAAGAAATCTATAGTACGTTTCGTTTGAACCCACCATACATTTTGTTATTTACAAGGAATTGTGATGTGGCTAAATTGAAGAGGGATAACGTAGCAAATCCACTAAGAGCAGACCGACTCATCCCAAGAGTCATATCTCGCGCATGACTGGTTTGTTTAACATACGTCACGTCAGGCAATATGGCGAGAGTTTGTCGATGATGCGCTGACTGTGGAATGTCGGCTCACTCGATTACTTGCAGGAAGGTTAGCGTGGTCACGAATAAATCGCGTTAAACGCCTGATTAGTGATGTTCAGTGGAGTGAAGAAGAAAGTGATACCAATGAGTCTTAAGTCTGTGCGAATAAGGGAAAGGAGACACATAGTAGCTAATTAATTGAAAAGTTACTTGAAGTGGATGGTAAACTATGCGCCCTTGGTTCCTCCTCAGGGTAGCATTTATCAAAGAGTGTTCCGCGAGTCCACGGTATCTTAATAAGAACTAATCTCAATAAAAATCTAGAATCACTATAGACATCTACCAGTAGTGATTACAAATCACTGCAACGTCAGCATAACTAATTGCTTACTAAAACAACTGAAGGCCTGACTCAAACAGACCACCTCGTGACGTAACGGTTAGCGTTCTTTCGATTTCCGACTCTGTCAAGAAATTTTAATTCTGGTGTGAGGGCTGGAACGGGTTAAAATCAGTTTCGTGTTGTTGTAGTAGTTGTTGTTTGAGTCTTCAGCCTTTTGACTGGTTTGATGCAGCCCTCCATGCCTCCCTATCCTGAGCTAATCCTTTAATCTGTACATAGCTATCACACCCTACATCCAAGGCAATCTGTTTAACATATTATAACCTTGGTCTACCCCTACCATTCTTCTCCTCGACCCTTCTTTCCCAGACTAATTTCGCTATTCCTGGGTGTCTTATTATGGTGTCCTTTCAACCCATCTATTCTCTTCATTATCAGTCGCCAGAAACATGTCTCCTCTCCCTCTCATCTTAATACTTCTACATTTGTAACCCTATCTACCCATCTTGGGCCTCTTCTATTTCTAATTTTGGTTAATGATTTGCCTAATAGTCTATGTTACTCTGACTGCTTATTGTTTGCTGACGATGTAAAGCTATATAAGACCATATACAACTTGAGAGATGAGAATAACCTTCAGAGGGATGTTAATAATAATGTAGCTTGGTGTGTTAGTAATAATTTAGTTCTTAATGTAAAACAAATGTAAAGTCATGGTATTTACAAGGAAGAAGAAGTTTATAAATCCTAAATATTGTATTGGAGAAACAGCACTCGAAATTGTACCGTCGATAAATGATTTAGGAATTACTTATGACAGTAAATTAACCTTTAATAGCCATATTGCAAATATAATTAGTTCGGCCAACAAGATGCTTGGTTTTGTCATTAGAAACTCCAAATTATTTACTAAAACTGGAGTAATTGTTAAGTTGTATGAAAGGTTAGTTCGAAGCAAGTTAGAATATTCAGCAGTAATCTGGGATCCCTTTTATAAAGATCAAATTCATCACATTGAGATTGTGCAAAATACATTTCTAAGATACATGTATTATAAGACGTTCAATGTATTTTGTCCATTTGTCACTTCGACTCAGTTTTTACGAAATTTGTTCAATTTCATGTCTTTGAAAAGTAGAAGGTCGTTAAGTTCTTGGCAACTGCTGAGAATATTTTAACTGGAAAAATTGACTGCCAAGAATTATTTCAATTCATCACTTTTCATGTACCACAAGTAAAATCTCGACAGCAAGCACTCTTTCACATCCCAAGATCAAAAAGTGTTCACCATTCTAATTCGCCTTTAGTTAAAATATTATCATTTTATAATTCAATTGATGTTCAAGTAGATTTATTCGCTGGCGCTAACTTATTCAATAAACAAGTAAAAGCAGCTGTTCCTTGAATACTGGGTACTCTTTTCTCCTTTATTTTTGTATATTCTTTTTTTCTACTTTGTACAGTTTTGTTTTCATTTTATGGTTTATATTTTCAATATCTCCTTTGTAGTATTTATCTTCTGTTCTTCATTTGTGTAATCTGTTTAATCTGTTTGCTCTATTTTTCATTGATACATGTTGTTGTTTAATCAGATAATGTCAAGAAGGAAAGTATTTGGGCTGGTGCCTGTGTTCCTTCATATTGCTCAATAAATAAATAAATAAATAAATAAATCTCGCATGGCAAAACTGAAAAGAGGTGGGTTCGATTTCCTCCTCAGCCATCCTGGTTTCCGGTTCCTCTCGAGGCAAATGCTGAGATGGTTCGTAACTTAAGGCCGCAGCCACCACCTTCCCAATGCTATCCCCAATTTACAAATACACAGCCAATTACAATAACACAGGCTATCACACAAATTCCACACACACACCCCCAAATACACGGGGTTATACTGTATAACCTCGATGTCGCAGCCCCTAAAATAAGCAGCAACAACAACTAAGCAGACTCAAAGAACGTTCCAACTGACAAACCGTTGGGGAGTTCCGCTTCAGCGACGAGACATCGCTCGCCTGTCATGTGCTAACTTTCAGGCTGGCTTACAGACTATTGATATGTGTACTTGTTTATGATGGTGGAGGTGGTTGCTGTTACTCTTAGGCCCGTAACATCTGCCCCTAATGAGAATAAATATTAATTGATTTATTGCAGCCCATGACCAACATATTCATGCAGATACAATTTAAATTTCGTCACTAGACTATAGTTCGGCGGCTTCGGTGGCGTAGTTGGTAGCATGCTGAGCTTCTATACCCAAGATCGCGGGTTCAAACCCGGCCGAAGTCGTCGGATTTTTAAGAGCGTTAAAATCCCTCAGTATGCCTTCGGAGGGGAAGTTAAGCTGGCGGTTCCATGTCATAGATTTATGGCCTGTAAAAGAACCTTCCACTAATTACACTTACGAGAAGCTAAATTGTTGGTTAGATTTGACTTACGCTCTTAGGTTCCAACGTTCATCACCAGGAGCGGTGGCATGTAGTAACCAAGTTCAGAACTAGTATTTCTAGTCGTTGACGGTGGCGTTTGGTAACATAGTTGGAAATACTTGAAAATTGAATTTCTGCAGTCATTACTTAAATTAAAAACAGATAACACACACTAATACAGCCATCACAATTAACACCGGTTATCAGACAGATTCTACACACGCCCAAAGTACACGGGGCTACATGACTGCGTTGTCGCAGCCCCTAAACTAAGGAACCAACCAACCAGACTGCAGATGATACCGGCCACACTTCTTGTCACAAAGTTCACAAACGCACTTTTCATCAGGTGGGTGAAAATCCTTTGTTTTACATATGCGATGATGGAATGGATGAACTGCAAGCCGCGTATCCATGTGCCTGAGAGTGTACTTGGTTTTGGTCCATTCGCTGTCCATCATAGCATCAGTACAACGAAGGAAGGATGGAAGGAAGGAACGAAGGAAGGAAGGAACGAAGGAAGGGAGGAACGAAGGAAGGAACGAAGGAAGGATGGAAGGAAGGAACGAAGGAAGGAAGGAACGAATGAATGAAGGAAGGAAGGAACGAATGAAGGAACGAAGGAATGAAGGAACGAAGGCAGGAAGGAATGAAGGAAGGAACGAAGGAATGAACGAAGGAAGGAAGGAGGAAAGGAAGGAAGGAACGAAGGAAGGAAGGAAGGAAGGAGGAAAGGTAGGAAGGAACGAAGGAAGGAAGGAAGGAACAAAGGAAGGAACGAAGGAAGGAACGAACAAAGGAAGGAACGAAGGAAGGGAGGAACGAAGGAAGGAAGGAACAAAGGAAGGGAGGAACGAAGGAAGGAAGGAATGAAGGAAGGGACGATGGAAGGAAGCAACCATTTGTTGCCTATTAGAAGGCACTGTCATGACATTTGTTTGATGTTGAAAATTGGAAACCTCGGCAAAGCATTTCAAGGATGGGTTCGAACCCACTCGTCTCCCGAGTGTGGAGACAGCCTGGCTCCATGGCCTGTTGTCATTCCTATGCCTGGTGCTAAGGGTCTCATAGAAAAAAAAAAACATTTACAAAAATACACAATTCAATAGCCGGCCCTGTGGTGATGAGGTGGTGCACCTGCCTCTCACCCGGAGGCCCCGGGTTCGTTTCCCGGCTCCATCAGGGGTTTTAGAAACTTACGTGAGGGCTGGAACGTGATGCAATCAGCCTCGTGAGGACAATCGAGTAGCTATCTGGGAGTGAGGCAGCGCCCCGGTCTCGAAACCCAAGATTAACGGCCGAGGGGGCCCGATGCACTGACCACGCGTCATCCAAAATCTGCAAGCCAAATGTCTGGTAGGCCTAGGCCCTTCTTGGGCTGTAGTGCCAGGGGCTATTTTATACAATTTAATATACAGGGTGTCTTTTATGTACCTTTGGAGAATGATAGGTCGTGTAGGGGACGGGTATAGAAGTAATTTGAGATAGGGAACTAGGGGTCGGAGCGGCCTCCTTAACCCCTAAAATAAGGGTTGATTCAGGCCCTCCACCCTGTCAGTTGAGCAACCGACCCAAGCCTCTATTACCTTTCTCAATCCTTTAACTCTTGGCAAGATTCATTTCACAATGTGGCGCTGGCGTAATGGATAGCGTTGCGGTGCGAAAGGCCGATAATCCCGGGTTCGATATCGGGCTTATGCAAAATCTTTTTTTAAATGTTATTTGTGGTATTGTAGTCACGTGATACAGTCTGGTGCTATGTCAGAGAAGTGCAATTACGGCAAATAACATTAAAAAAAAAAAGATTTTGCCCAAGCCTGGAATCGAACCCGGGACTACTGGCCTTTCGCACCGCAACGCTATCCATTACGCCAGCGCCAAATAATGAAATGAATTTTGCCAAGATTTAAAGGATTGAGAAAGGTAATAGAGGCTTGGGTCGGTTGCCCAACTGACAGGGTGGAGGGCCTGAATCAACCCTTATTTTAGGGGTTAAGGAGGCCGCTCCGATCCCAAGTTCCCTATCTCAAATTTCTTCTATAACCGTTCCCTACACCAGGGGTTCTCAAACTTCCTGTACTCAAGGACCCCTTCAATTATTTATGTAGTCATTGCGGACCCCTCAAAACTGCCTTTAATTTTTGTTGTAAATTTTTTAATGGTTGTCATTTTAAAAGATAAAACAATTTATACCAAAAAATTGTGGATTGTAAAAACAATTAATCTGTTTTAGTATATATATATATATATAGTTTATTTAAATTGGAATAAATACTGGAAAAAACATGACTTACATAAGTATACACAAATTTTCTTAATTACAGTAGGAGTAGACTTTAAATGCAATCTTAGAATAAAAAGTTATCAGTGTTTTTACTGTTACTTTAGTGAGGACAATGGTACTGTTTTTTGCTTTTGACTATCTCTAAAATGTTGGGATTTATTTTAGAAAACTTTAGCCTTAAATCGGTTTCAATGTTCTTCAGTCTGTTTCTTTTTGCTGGCTTCAAGTTGCACAGTTCAGAAAAGGCGCGTTCACACAAATATGTCGTACAAAAGGGCACAATATGTTCGAGGGCTTTTTTTTTGGCAAGTTCTGGTACCTCAGCTTGTACAAGTAGCCAAAACCTTGCCAAGTTATTTTCTTGATAAACAATCTCCCAGGCTCTGCTGCATGAGAGTTCCACCAATTGGTCTTGCTCAGTATCAGATAGGTCGATGAGGTTACCAATACTTCCCTTCTTGAATGGATACTTCATCCAATCATTATTAGGATTAGGTTCAGGAAAGTATCTTCTCAGACTCTGAGCTAGGCCTGTTAAATGCTCAGCAAACAGTTCTTTTGTATTTGTAGGCATCTCTTCTTCAGATGTTATTAAGAATTCCTGCAACGTTGTAAAATTGTTGTATGCATTCTTAAGCATACGGTCAGACCAAAGCTGCAGTTTTCCTATCATAGCTTCTACTTGCCCTTCTACACGGAATATGTCAGTGTCAGACCCTTGAAGTTTCGTATTTAGGACATTCAAATGCTGGAAGATATCTGCCAAATATGCAACCTTGATCAACCACGCAAACTCACACAACTTGTCTTTGAGAAGAAAGTTTTCATATTTTTCTTCCAAAAGAAATATTCTAATTTCATCACGCAATTCAAAAAAACGTGTGAGGACATTACCTCGTGCGAGCCAGCGAACTTCAGTGTGAAGCAAGAGCTGTACATGCTCACTTCCAATTTCTTCACAAAGCTGAGTAAAAATACGAGAGTTCAAAGGTCGGGCTTTAATATAATTTACAACTTTCACAACTTCTTTTAATGATGTTTCTAGATCTTCTGGCATTTGTTTTACAGCCAATGCCTGCCTATGAATAGAGCAGTGAGTCCACTTAACTTTGGGAGCGACAGACTTGACACGAGCAATTAGGCCTGTCTTTTTGCCGGCCATGGCCCCTGCTCCATCGGTACTCACACCAACACAACGTTGCCAGTCCAAGTCATTTGATGTCTGTCTGTTAGGTAGTCAGCCCGAAGGCTGGTTGGATCCTCAAAAAGTACCGCCGTTACGTTATGTGAGTAGATACCCACAAAAACTCAAGGCAGCGCTATTTTGAGGCGTTCTAGGCAAGAAGAGGAGTGAGGTAGTTTGCCATTGCTTTCCTCACTGAGTCAGAACAGTAGTCCTAACCCTATGAGTAGTCATTTGATAAAATAAAATAATTTAATGCTTCAAAAACATCATGGGTATTGTTATGAAGAATCTCTTTGCAAAATAAAAGCTCTTCTGAAAGCCAATTTTCATTTTCATACCTAACAAAGGCTAACAAGTGAGATTTGTTTGATAGGTCTGTACTTTCGTCAAGCTGCAAAGCGTACATTTTTGTAGATTTTAACCTACAAAGTAACTGCTCTTCAATATTTTGAGACACGTCATCAATTCGACGTTTTATAGAATCGTTTGAAAGTGGAACTGTACTTAATTCCTTAGCAGCTGCCTCTCCTGTCATTACATTACACATTTTTTTTTTGCCGCTGGTAAGATTAGTTCTTCTGCAATCGTATATGGCTTTCCAGATTTAGCTATGAGTAATGCTATTTCGTATGACGCCACAGTAGCTTTTTCAGCAGCGCTACCTGACGCCATTTTCTCCACTGATGTTTTCATCTTTTCCATTTCTTGACTTAAAAAAAAACCTCAAATGACTTATCAGCAAAGTCTGGATGTTTTCTTTCTAAGTGCCTCCTTAATTTCGCAGGTTTCATAGCTTCATTGGAAAGAATCTCGTAGCATAACACGCACTGTGGTTTTTGTTCTTCATTAGATTGCACAAAACCTAATTTTAAATACTCTTCAGAATATTTGCGGCGCTTAACAGTCTTACGTAAATCAGTGTTGCAGCTAGAACTAACTACTGAAGTTGAGCAGCTAACCTCACTTTCACGATCATTGCCTCTTTCTAATTTATCAACTGAACGTTTTACAGTCCCTGTCTTTAACCAACGATCCATGATACAGACCCAAAATTAACACTTCCTTACGTAAAATGTTTCCACCATTAAAAGTTACACATCACAACAAAGCAAAACAAACCATCACGACAAGCATCAAAATAGCGACAAAAGTCAACTGAATAACAGATGCCGATACGTTTGCTCCGCTGACAGAACAGATGACAGACTAGGTGTGTTAGTGACTAGCCTCTGGGTAGCCACCCGTTGAAAACAATATTGACCTGATCATAGGATTGGCTAAGCTTGCCACGCACTTATTTTGTAATACAAACTAAAACTTTTATTTGCAGTAACAGGAGTTCTTGGTATGAGTAATTAACAAAATTGGATTCGAATATTTTTTGCGGACACCTGAAAATATGCTTGAAGACCCCCGGGGGTCCGCGGACCACACTTTGAGAAACTCTGCCCTACACGACATATCATTCTCCAAAGGTACATAAAAGACACCCTGAATAAGAAACTAATATGTATTTATCTCGTGCCTTGCTGGCATCGAGAGAGCGTGGGTTCGAGCCCTCGGTTGGCCGTTCTTGAAATGGTTTTCCGTGGTTTCCCCATTTTCAACTCCAGGAAAATGCTGGGACGGTACCTTCCGATAGACCACGGCTGCTTCCCTCCACATCCTCGCCCAGTTTCATTCATCTTCATTCATTTCATCTCTCATTAGCTCCTCTGATGAGATTGGCGTCAGGAAGGGTATCCAGCAGTCAAAAACATCCACCACATACACTTTCATCGCATTTCATCCCCGGCCCCATTAAAACGAGAATAATAAGGGGTAGACATACCCTCACACATTGCTGTATTGAATTTTTTGTTCATACAGATGACAGACGTTTCATCAAAAATAATTGTATAGTCATTCTGTATGACATGTGGAGTCATAGCTGACTTCTCTGGTTGGTAAATACGTAGGCCTAAGTGCCTAAGATGTTCCTTGACCCTTGTTGTAATTCTTCTACCTGTCTGACCAACACACACATGACATGGGATCCAATATTCTATCACAGTTTAAACCAACGGAATCCTTGATCGCTTAGACTATGGTAACATTAGGCTTGAATAGATCGCAACTGAAGGAAGAAATGCTTTGACTATTCTAAAAATGAACGTGTCAGGAAATGAAAGTAATAAGAATGTTATTGGTTTTACGATCGTTTTAAGAATTGCGGCTGTTAGAGACGCCACGCCGGGGTGCCGGAATTCTGACCCGTAGGGGATCTTAACGTTCCAGTAAATCTACTGACACTGCTCTCTCACATTTGCGCACCCTCAAATTCCAACTAGCTGCACTAGGATTCGATCCTGCAACCTTGGGAACATCAGGCGAGAGCGTTACCACTGAACCACGCAGCCAACCAGGCATTAAACAAAAGAATAAGTTAAGGACACCCCAACCATGTACTACTCTAGCGGCTTCGGTGGCGTAGTCGGTAGCATGCTGAGCTTCTGTGCCCAAGATAGCGGGTTCAAACCCGGCCGAAGCCGTCGGATTTTTAAGAGCGCTAAAAATCCCTCAGTATGCCTTCCTTCGGAGGGGAAGTACAGCCGGCGGTCCCATGTCATAGATTTATGGCATGTTAAAGAAGCTTCCACTAATTGCACCTGTGTGAAGCTAAATTGGATAGGTTAAGAATGTAAACAACGCTCTTAGGTTTCTACTTTAGTTGCCAAGAGCCGACTGCGGTGGCGTCTAGAAGCTAAGTTCTGAACTAGGCCTAGTAGTCGTTGACGGTGGCGCTTGGCGGAAAAAGTAGGAACTATTTGAAAAATTCTAAGTTACAGTACTTAAATTAAAAAACAGATAACACACACTATTACAATCATCACAATTAACACCGGTTATCAGACAGATTCTACACACACCCAAAGTACACGGGGCTACATGACCGCGTTGTCGCAGCCCCTAAACTCAAGAACCAACCAACGAAGCAACTACTACTCTCGTTCTTTTTAAGAGGACAATCAATGGTCTAAGGTGATCAACAGGAAAGGTGAAATATACGAATAAATATCAACAATCTCGGAACCCCGTGGTCCCACCCTGGGGGAGGATTTCCCTCATAGAAGAGTTCGGGAAGGGAACTATGCTCCACTGCACCGTCGCGGACATACATTTTAAGAGGTAACTAGTACAAACTCTCATTCTCAAGTTGGTACTTAAACTTCTTCTCCATCCAATCTCCCGCACAAGGAGACCTTAGTTATTACAAGTCCTTGGTCCTGTCTCTATTATTGTGTCATGCTTTCTGTGCGCGAGTTTATGAACACCTTGATAACTGTTTATATTAAATTTGGTGTGACTATTGCTCTGTTTTCTCGCCGTAAGTTTCATGTTATACTCTTCTCTCACTAGGAGAATAATCAGACATGACGAACAGTTACCGTATCCAACTTTACCTTGACATTATTATTATTGTTATTATTATTATATTAATATTATTACATCGTTATGCCTATCTAAGGAGCGCCATTGAACCTATCCAGCTGATCTTACTTTCTTGTCTTCCCAAGATCTCTTCATCTTCTCGCTATGGCCCTTTCTGCGCTCCTCCATCCAGGTTCTTTTGGGTGCAATGTTTGTTTGGTCTGAAAAATTGATGATTGTCAACTACAGTGTCTTTCATATAAAGTAAGAACGGCAAGCGTCCGTTTTGTTATTCGCAGCTGCGGTGGCCTTGGCCGAGCTTTTGGCGCACCATGGTCCCCTGCTTTAAGCGTGTGTACAATCCTATATGAAATATTACCTTATAAAAGATGTTGGAAGTGTCGTCCTTCCTGGGTTATACAGGCATTGTATCTGACAACCTCATTCTGGCTGACGCGAGTGAGTTCTGCCACTGTAATGTTGCTGATTTTTAATTTTATGTTTTTTATTGAGCACTGAGTCAGTAGTGTCAAACTTATTTACAATTACGTGAATATGTGCTAGTGACGGTGGCACTTCATCAGGAAGTACCCGCTGAGCCGACTCGTACTTAAAATAAGTTTTACGTACAAAAATACGATGTTGTAATGCTGACTGTTTTAGAGGCAGATGACCTCGTAGTTCCACCCCTTAACACAACAATAACTAACTAATGATAACTGTATCATGTTAACATCTGAGGTTCAGACTGGCGACTGAACACCTGCACGTTTATTGCAAGTATATACTATGCGCACGCTCTCGATACTACAGCAGGTGGCCGTGGCACGCCACAAGCTCGGCCAAGGCCACTGAAGCAGCGGTTAACAAAGCCGCCGATCATCGTTCTTACATTATATCAAAGACCCTGTAGTTCTATGAATTGAGATCTGTCCAGTAGCGTGGCTGCCTCTCAACTGGAGGCCCCGGGTTCGATTTACGGCTCCATCAGGGATTTTAGAAACTGACGTGAGAGCTGGGACGGGGTGCACCCAGCCTCAAGAGGACAATGGAGTAGCTGTCTGACAGTGAGCCAGCACCTCGGACACGAAAACCAAGATTAACGGCCAAGGGGACCCGTTGCGCTGACCACGCGTCACCCCAATATCTTCAGGCCAATTGGCTGGGCAGTGGTCGCTTGGTAGTCCTAGGCCCTTCATGAGCTGTAGTGCCAGAGGTTATTATTATTATTATTATTATTATTATTATTATTATTATTATTATTATTATTATTATAAGTCTATATTGACGCTTTGGATAGCGTGAGATAAGTCTGTTGTCTTGCAGTGGCTGTATATTTGTAGATCGTCTACATACTAATGGTAGGTCGTACTTTTAAGTGTGGCTGATATGTCATTTACATGTACAGTAGACTAACCAATAAGGAACCACGCACACTACCCTGAGGGGCACCAGTTTTTCTCATTAGCCACTGTTAGCTCAAGTCCTGGATTCGCACACGTTGCAATCGGTTGTCCAGGTACGACGCGAAAATGTGTATTACAGTAGGATCAAAGAACAAGAATTATATTTTTCGTACAATAATCTGGGTATCAATTGTGTCAAATGCACTACTAAAATCTAACAGTGTAAGAATTCTCATCGTTCCATAACTTGTCTAATATAATATCTTCTGACACTTTAAGTGTGGCAGTCACTGTGCTGTGGTTTTTCCAAAATCCCGATTGCATTGGATCAAGAAAAGTGTGATTATTTAAATACTGCACTGTTTGCTCATGCACCAAACGTTCAAGAGCTTTGGAAAGAGCAGAAATAATAGTGAAGGAAGAATAGTGTCTATTTAATGAGTGTAGCAGCAGCATCACAATTTACTTGAATATGATGGTAGCGTAAGACCTCTAGCGGGTAGGTTCGATAGTCGGAGTTAAATTTTAGTGTTGAAAGCCCTATACTAGTGTAGTGTTTGTACACCACACCCAAAACAATTGAACTAAGAGTACTATATTGATGTGCAATTGCAACGATAGTGCAAGTATATATTTATTGTGTTTAAGGGTAATATAAAATCATATGTTCATTTTCATCCATTCTTGTAATTAGACGTCGACCCGAGATTTCAAACCGTAAATTTACAACCCCTCCCCAATAAATATATTTCTTGAGCTCACTTGTGGAACTAACAACTGACAATAGATACCGCTCGACCCGTCATAAACAGCTTATGAAGAGGCCGGAAGAGTGGAAAGGGAGTCCCAACCAAGACCCTCGGTAGCCAGCAAGCTAATTCTAAAAGATGTCAGAACAATGGACCCTACAGCTTTTTAGAATAAATTGTTTTACGACGAGAAAACTGCAACCTTGTGATTTTTAAGGAAGATACCGCTACATGACACCAATATGGAAGTGTGTCATTGGGGGAGAGACCTTCACCCCGATATAGCCACTTGGTGCATGATAAAGGACTTACTTCGGCCAATAGGAAGGAGCGTCACTTTCTGTAGAAAATACTTTGATATTGCAATTGGCAGATCCCCTACTACTGGTGGGAGATATAATTGCCATATATAAGCCGGGACAAAGCTGTATGGAAAAAGAAGAATATGATTATGTTTTCACTTGAAAGCACTGAAAATTCTAAACTTGGACCTCACTTGTTGAGATTCAACTACCAAAGTTCATAAAGTTCAACTAGTAAACTCAGTGGTGATCTAGCTAGGATATTTCCAGCATTGCGCTGAATATCGAAAACGAGTGAAACCATTCCATTCACTCAGCTAGGCGACAGCATCTGTGCAATTAGTGGGCAGATAGCTTTATCAGGTAGGATTGGTACTTGGAACCATGGAAGACTACGCGAGATGTCTACTTCAGGAACGAGATACCTCCGCCAACATCGCCCATGAAGATCTTCAACCCGGTGAGCTCATGCATATTTGTCAATTGCAAGTCGGACGTAAATACTATTAACTTCAATAATTTAAAGAAATAACTTCCCCTTTTTATTTTATCCGTTTGAAAGGTCGCAAGACGTCATTCATCTCATCCTGTGTTCTTAATAAATTATTTTTACAATCTATGACTTTCTGTCAAGATTTACCCCATGCTAGACTTCCCAGAGGTCAAAATAAGTAGAATAAGGTGTTTTACAGCTAGCCTCTGCTGCCCCTCCCCCGAAAGTAAAGAATCTCAATTTAATAAATATAAATTTATCTCACAACCGTCTGTTGGAGATTGGCGCCCTATTAACCGAGCTATTTACTGCACTCATTTTATATCACGAGCTATGCAACGTTACAACATGTCACCCAAGCATGGGCCAAGCTGTGCACTAGCCACGAAACGTTACACTAGGTATGGTGCTGGTCAGCATATTAGTATAACAATTTAAATTTTTGTGTAATAATTTGGCCATCGAATACATTAAAGTTCTTATTACTGTTATTATATATATTAAACGAGCCTCCGTGGCTTAGGCGGCAGCACGCCGGCCTCTCACCGCTGGGTCCGTGGTTCAAATCCCGGTCACTCCATGTGAGATTTGTGCTGAACAAAGGGAATGCAGACAGGTTTTTCTCCGGGTACTCCGGTTTTCCCTGTCACAAATTTCATTCCAGCAACACTCTCCACTGTCATTTCATTTCATCTGTCATTCATTTAATCATTGCCCCAGAGGAGTGCGACAGGCTTCGGCAGCCGGCACAGTTCATATCCTCGCCGCTCGATGGGGCTTCATTCACTCCATTCCTGACCCGGTCGGTCGACTGGAAGCAGGATGTGGATTTTCATTTTCATATATATTAAACACTAAGGTGTATGTTTCACAAAACTCAAGCTCTTAAACCAGAGGGAGTTAGAAGGTGTGGTTTGTACCAAAATCTTCCAAATCGTCTCTATAGTACAGGAAATATATTACATTTCTTAAAATTTCAATGGAAATATATTTCTTTGTTTATAAACTGCGTTTAAAGAAGTTAACAAGACATAGCCCCTGCTGGAAGTGTGTCTCGTCGATCCCGCATAACAGTAAAGCTGGGCGGGTGGCTTAACACATGCGAGATTTCTCGCACAGGTCGTTTAGTTATTATTATTATTATTATTATTGTAAGTAACGGTATCTGAACATAGTTACTTTTAGGAAGTAGCTCACCCAACCCTAATTAATATTCATTGTATAGTAACTTCAAATAAATAAATAAATAACTAACAGAGTGGGTAGTTTTTGTTAATGATCTACATTTATAAACGCCAAATAGTCACCGCTGTGGCACCATTTATGGATGAATTTATTTATCCATAAAATAAGGTCTCTAATAATAATTAATCCCATTTTCCAACGGGGTCGGGGATGAGATGCGATGGAAGTATTTGTGGCCGATTGTTTTTACGGCCGGATGCCCTTCCTTACGCCAACCTCATGAGAGGAGTTAATGAGAGATGAAATGAATGATGGTGAATGAAACTAGGCTAGGATGTGGAAGAGAGCGACTGTGGCCTGTTAGAAGGCACCGTCCCAGCATTTGCCTGGAGTTGAAAATGGAGAAACCACGGAAAACCATTTCAAGGACGGCCGACGTCGGGGCTCGAACCCATGCGTCTACCGAGTCAGCAGAGGGCTTGGCCCCTCTAATAATCAAACATATATGAGGTGTTATCTCAATACTGTAGCGTATAAACGAGAAAATGTACTGTATAAAAGAAGAACGTGTAACCGAGATTAGTTCCAGTGGAAAGCTTGACGCCTTAACGAACTTGCATATAGTACGAGTAGCGTACAAACGAGGTTCGATTGCACTGCATTCCTGATTCAGCTCCCTGCCTCACTCTCTTACTCTGCTGGGAGTGTGGGTTTTTGCCACTTACGAATAACAAAAGAATTACTTGGGTTGTTTGCATAATCTCTTGATAATACATTGCACTGGCTTGAGATCAAACACATAACACCGACACGTGACGGGTTTTCTGAAGTATGTGTGCTCCTTATAACTCAAGTATAAAGTCCTCTTTGTCAGTGAAAAGTGCCACATTCTTGTGGACCTTACCTCACTCATCCTTCCACCCTCACACTTCACGTCCAGGAGGCCAAATGATGGATGGTCTTGAGTAGACTGACTACATCGGGGACATCTTGATGCATTCGTAAAAGTATTCTTTATCGAGGTGTGTTATGAAATCAGTTTTATCTATAAGCTACACTTATTTATTCATCAATTTAATTATTTAGTTAGATAGTTAGTGAATTATTTAGTTTAATAGTCAGTTATTTAGTTAGTTACTTTGTTAGCCTGTCATTTAGTAAGATAGCCAGTTTTTTCGTTAGATTGTTAGTTATTTAGTTGGATAGTTATTTGGTAAGATACGTAGTTATTTAGATAGTTGGTTAGTTACATCTTAATGGAACGTTTTCAACATTTGCAAAATTTAGTTCAACATATAGAAGTTGGATATCATTTTGAACATCATCCTAATGACAATATTATCGATTAATACACAAAAACATGCAATTGCATCAGAACATGTCTACAGCTTTAATATGCAACATAAAACGCTTATTTGAAGTATTAAATATATACGCATTTTTTTCTTTAATAATATAGTATGTTATATGCACATGTAAATGGAAAAGAATAAGTCTGGAATGAAGAATTCCCACATCCTACAATACACAGTGCACCACCAACTTCAGGATCTCTTCCGAAGTTCAAGAGATTAAGCAGGAAATGGAAACTGGCAATGCCACTGGAGCTGACGATATCCCAGCTGAAGCCTGGAAAATACTTGGACAGCAAGATACCTTACTGAGCTTATTGCAACCATATTCCACCAATTTATCATAAAAGAAGCACCACCATCATTTTGGTAAACAAGCATCAATATGCATATTTGGAAGTGCAATAGTGACGCCAATGACTGCAATAACCACAGACCTGTTCGTCTTCTATGCCATGAAGCTCTTTGAACGCATCATAAACAAGTGCCTACGAAGCCTTACCAACGCCACTCCGAACCAATGTGTATTTGGGATATGGAACGACTGATTACATCCAGGCAGCTCGGTTGCTTATGGAAAGATACTGGGAAAAGGACAGAACAACATGTCACTCCACATTGCCTTTCTGGACCTGGTCGCATGCCGCATGAACTCATTTGACATTCACTTTGATCATATGGCATCTCTGAAGAGTATGTCCACTGGATGAACTTGATGTATCAAAACTCGACCAGCACTGTCCAACCCATTCGGGTTGGTTCCCACCAACGATCAGCCATATCACCACAACTCCTCATCTTATGTATGGACACAGTCACCTCCGTTAACCAGTCATCGCCACCATGGTCTCTTCTATGTACTGACGATGTCTTACTGGCAGTTATGGAGCGTCAACGGATTCAGGAACAGGTTGAAATTTGGAATGCCCGACTATCACAAAATGGGCTTCTTCTGTGGACGTTAAGAAAACAGATTAGGCGGTCCGCAGACAGATCGAACCATTCAGATAGAGGCCAAGATCATCAAAACGTTGAACAGTGTAAATACCTTGATTCACTGGTAACTGCAGAGAGTGACACATTCCCAAGCGCCTGCGCACAAGTAAATGTGGTGGCAAACAACTTGAGTTCTCTATGACTGTTGGATACCTACCCATCTGGAGTTTAAGGTTTACAGGGCAGATGTTCATCCAGTCGCTCTGTATGACTTTGAATGCTGGCCAGCATCAATCAAGCACGAGCAAGCACTTCATGCCATGGAGGTGCGCATGCATCGCTGGTCGTTTGGCGGACCCGGCTAGACTATGTCAGGAACATAGACATACGCAAGTTGCGCTGATCACAGACAAGGTGGGCGAGGCCAGATTTACGTGGTGTATTTATTTATTTGGCGTATGGCATGGTACATCTACATAATTACAAGCTAAGCAACACATTAAACATATACATTAGCATTTAAAAGGACAATAAATATTAAAAACAATTTTGATGAGGAGACACATATTCAACAGATAAAATGTTCAGATTTGCAAGGTAATATTTAAATTTGAAATCCAATCATGAGCAGGCTGCGTTCCATCATGAAAGTCTTTCAGGTTCCCATTATAAGCTCGAAGGCTGCAGTCCTCCACAATATGTTGGATGGTCTGACTTTCAAATCCACAGTCACACTGAGGTGAGGAAGCCTTATTCCACTTGTATAAGCTGGATTTAGCTGGCAAGGACACACAGTACAGTTTACGCCACGTTTTTTGGCCGGAGAGTCGCGGTTTCACAGTTGTACAGAGAACAGGTGGCGAACCTCAGGCATGTGCAATTGTTATGTGAGTTTTCAGTTGCGCAGAAAGATATCAATTGCACATGGCTGAGGTTCACCACCTGCTCTCTGTACGACTGTGAAAGCACGACTTAGCGGCCAAAAACCGCGGCGGAAACTGCACGTCGTGAATATACATATGTTATAAAGTCAACGCTTCATCTAATTCCGCTGGAAATCTGCCATGTGGTCGGCCAAAGAAATGCTGGCTTGATCACCTACAAGAAGACATGCGCCTTGTTCATCTTGCTCCAAATGATGCGCTCGATAAAACCATGTGGAGATTTCTATATCCAACAGTGTACCCTAGTCCAATGCGGGCGCTAGAAAGATCATGCAAAGCTGACGGGTGTCTTTAACTGCAACATTAAACATTCATATTAACATTGCATGAAAACTAGAGTATGCACAAGAAAACTGATTTCAGATTTGGAATCAGCAATATAGGAACAGCTGTGAAATCTCATGCAACAGAAAATTAAAATAAAGTTGTTTTCCAATGTTATGATCATCATCATCATTATCATCCTGAACCAACTCCAGTTGCCCAGGTGAGGTATATGAGCCCCCTCCATTTCATCCTGTCCTTGTACCACTCCTCCTCCACCAACTTGTCCCAATCATGACCTCTCTGCAGTACATCGTTCTTGGCTGTATCTATCCACTTCTTTCGTGGCCTTCTCACGGGTCGTCTTCCTTCTACTTTTCTCTCAAATTCCTTCCGTGCAGTTCTGTTTGGTGGCATCCTCTTCATGTGACCAAACCATTTCAGTTTTGAGATCTGGATCTTATTGAGGAGAGAATCATCTATTCCTACTTCTTCTCGAATCTTCTCATTCCTAATCTTGTCTTTCCTGGTTTTCTGAATCATGGTACGTAGGAATTTCATTTCGGCTGCCTGGAGTTTAGAGTTATCTCTATTGGTTAGTGTTGTGGTTTCGAGACTGTATGAAAGAATCGGTGTATAATAGGACTTGTACAATGTCATCTTTGTTTTCATGGGCATTTGCTCATCCCACAGCAGGTGTCTTACCTGGTGGTAAAATTGTGTTGCCTTATTAATTCGATTGTTTACCTCATGTTTTGCTAGGTTGTCACTTGATAGAATGCTACCCAAGTACTTGAAAACAGGAACGCTGTCCAATTTGGCTTCATTTAGCTTGACTATTGGTTCTGCTCCTTCCTCATACACTTTCATCGCCACTGTCTTTGTCTCGCTGATGTTTAAACCATATTTCTTCTACTCCTCATTCCAGCTTTGCTCATTCCAATGTTATGATGATTATTATTATCATCATTATTATTATTATTATCATCATATAGAATAATAATGAAAGAAATTCCGCCTCAACGAGAAATATCTCGTAACAAGATCAGTGTTATGATGTTGATCACTGTATTGTGTCTTAGGATAAACATTTTCATCGGAGCTTAAGGTGCCCGGGACATTAAGTTAGATAGAACGTGAAGAGAAACACACTGTGGGTAGCAGACATCAGCTCCAAAATTCAAATGACTTGGAAACTCTTGGACCCCAACATCCGCAGCTACCACAACATTCGCTACGCCCCATCGCTCGTCTAAGCGGCGCAAGGTCACCAGGACCATGAGATCCGTCTGAGAGCAGCGCAGGTTGTGATTGGAACCCGAGCTGCCACCTGTTTTATTGAGCTAATAAAACTGAAGATTAATAGCCGCAGACGAGATGGTTCATGGACAGCTCTGGCTAGCAAGCCCGCACTCACAAGCCCGCCAATAAAAATATTTATGGGTTTAACGTTCATTTAAATTGTTTTGCCGGTGTGTCGAAATTTTGTCCTACAATGGGATTCTTAACGTGGCAGTAAATTCCATGGGATGGAAAAGAAAGGAAGAAAGAACTAATGAAAGAAAGAGAGAAATAAATAAATAAAGAACGTTAGTTGTTGTTGTTTCAAGGGCGGAAAAGCGAGGTCATCTGCTCTCAAATGAAAAAGAAACGAAGAATGGAGGAAGGAAGGAGGAAAAGAAGGAACGAAAGAAGAAGGAGAGGAAGGAGAGATGGTAGGAAGGAAGGAGAGAAGGAAGGAAGGTGGAAATGAAGGAAAAAAGGAAAAAACGAAGTAAGGGAGGAAGGAAGGAAGGAAGGAAGGAGAGAAGGAAGTAAGGAATGAAGGAAGGAAAGAAGGAAGGAAAATTCTGCTGAATGATTTAGGGGCTTTGCGACATCGTGGGCATGTAGCCCCGAGTGTGTGGAATATGATGATAACTAGGGTTCGGAAGTTTAAGACCTAAAGAAGTACAAAATATGCAAGCAAATATGCCCTAAAAACTATAAAATATGACCTAAAAAATTATGAAATATGACATGAATTTTTGCGATAGGTGGAGTATAAATAACATACAGTAAACGTCTTAAGTGCCAAAACGTGTTCAGCGATAATACACCAGAGACAGTTAATCATACAAACTGACAGAGAGCTACAGTTACATTAACATTTTCAACATTCTGCACAGTTTCGATAGATCTCTATAATTTGAAGAAATATATATACTAATTGTCCCGACAAATCATTAGAAAACAGTTCCTGTGCAATTTTTAATGACGATGCCTCACTACTGTCAAAACTAACTTGTCCAGAAAGATGTGCTAAAAGATGTCCGTGGAGGAGTGCCTTCTTGGAATTAGGTCTTCTAAAGCTGCTATCTGCCTGTTCCTGGAAAAGAAAGAAAGAAAGAAAGATATACTGTATCTACTACACTATTCGGAAATCCTGTGTTTGAAACTCGACGCAGATAACACGTACCTTATTAACGACGCCTCAATTTAAACAAAAATGCTGACATTTTAACCAAATATGACCTTATATCACTAAAATATGACCAAAACAATACAAATGGCCGAAATATGCATGTATAGGCAACATCTAATTGCTTTAAACGTAGTAAGGGACCCGTTATTCAAACTTATTTTTCAGATTTCGGGTAAAAGGAGCTCAGGAAAAAAATATGACTTTTCCTTAACATTCGAACCTTAATGATAACCCATGGCATTGTGATGGCTGTAAACTTGCAGTTTTATGTGACCGTTACGTATACAGTACATGATCGTAAACCATGGGGCCTCCTTTTTCCCCCTGGAATCCGAACCATCCGACGTTCGAAAATCGCACATGCATTGACGAGGAATCAAGCCCGGTCCACCTCGGTAAGATTAACGCTCACGGCTACGTCGTCACCTCGTTTTGAAATCGTAACAAAAAACTTAGTTTTGTTTCTCATCGCTAAAAATCTAATAATGATGCCTATTTTAAATCCAAAATACTTGTGTAACTCAACCCCGAAATATATACAGGTACAGTATATGATGATGATGATGATGATGATGATGATAATAATTTTCAACTGCAATGGGTCGTACAAAATCTATCTATCGGGCAGTGTAGGCCACACACAGATAAACTTCCTGAACGAAGAGGCTGTCACTAACAGCACGAACCTGAAGGCAAATCATTATGGAAGTATTTCAAAATATAAAGTCCTTGTATATCCTATTAAGAGACAATGACAGGCTGGGGAGATTATCATCTCAAGTAGGCTAGAGGCGTTGTGCTCAGATGTCTGCGACACGGGCTGAAAGAACTTGATCAGGTCATTAAATTGTATAAATAAACACACAAGCCAGTCATTATAATCACAATGAGAAAGTTTATGGGGTATGGAATATAGAGCGCTTATGCTTTATTTGTGATCCATATGATTGCCACGTATTATAATACCAGATACTGATCTGTGAGTAAGGAATTAATAAATAACAGGAGAGACGTTAAGCTCGCACCATTATTTATTTATTTATTTATTTATTTACTTGCTTATTTATTTATTTATTTATTTACTTATTTACTTACTTATTTACTTGCTTATTTATTTATTTACTTATTTACCCATTTACTAATTTACTTATTTATTTATTTACTTGCTTATTTATTTATTTATTTATTTATTTATTTATTTATTTATTTATTTATTTATTTATTTATTTATTTATTTATTTATTTATTTATTTACCCATTTACTTATTTATTTATTTATTTATTTTATGTCTTCAGTAGTGGCGAAGTTAGGCATCATGGCCCTCTCTTTCACTTAACGACGCAATACGGTACCAGTACATATGATACAATTTAGGAAATACAAAAAATGTTGATAAATAAGGAGTAAATTAATTTTGCTAATAATAATATTAATGAAAAAGACACGTAAATAATGATAATTGTTGGGTCCTTAGTTTAGGGGCTGCGGCAACGCGCTCATGTAGCCCCGTGTACTTTGGGTGTGTGTAGAATCTGTCTGATAACCAGTGTTAATTGTGATGGCTGTATTAGTGTGTGTTATCTGTGATTCAGGTAGAAGCACTGCAGACGATTATTTTTTTCAAGTAGTTCCTACTTTTGCCACCAAATGCTACCATCCACGACACCTAGCTGCGGACACGGTTACTAAATGCCATCGCAGTCAGCACCCGCGGGCGAACGTTGGAACTAATAGAGCGTTATCAAACTAACCTACAAATTTTTGCTCCCACAAGTGTAATTAGTGGAAGGTTCTTTTTCATGCCATAAATGTATGACATGGGACCGCCGGCTTTACTTCTCCTCCAAAGGAAGGCATACTGAGAGATTTTTAACGCTCTTAAAAGATCCGACGACTTCAATAATAATAATAATTATTATAACAAGAAAAGTAGGCCTACTTATAATAATCACAATGTCACAGACCTTTCTAAAATATCCTAGATATAATCCTAGCTCAGTCATACGTCCTATCATCCATCACCATTCACACGGGGTATTCAACAGGTAATCTCGGCATGCGGCCTTAAATTTCTTTATTGTTATAGAATTTCTGATATCGGCAGGAGTTGAATTCCATAGTCGAGACCCAGTTACAGCAAACGAGCGGTTGGACATGGATGAGTGGTTGATGAGTATGGCGAGGGAAGAGCCAGATCGAGTGCTTCTATTATGATATGACAAGTAACTAAATTTTAATGACATGTACGTGGGGGTGTTTTCTTGCAAAAATCGATAGATAGATGTCAGCAAGTGAAATTTATGGCGTTCATCATGTCTAAGCCAAGAAAAAGTACGGTAGCTTGGGATATGTTTTGTTTTTTAATTTTTCTTATCCTCCCAGTTCGGCTTCACCCACGGATTTTGCGAGGGATCATTCTTCTACCGTCTAAAGGACGGCGTCTGGGAGCTGAACACACTTTGATATATAGGAGATATAACTGGGGATGGTGACAGGCCAATCGCTAACTTGGGTCTAATTAAGGAAGGGCCAGGAAAGGGATTTTGGAAGGAAGTCGGCCGTTGACCTGTTGAAAGGAACCGTGGTGGTGAAAATGGGAAACCACGAAAACCATTTTCAGGACGGCCAATGTAGGATTCAAACTCACGCTCTCCCGATGTCAGCGAGACATGAGCTCTCGACCATCGTGAACGGTCACCTTTGTGCAGGGGTTCCCAACCTGGGGGCGCGCCCCCCTAGGGGGGCGTGGGGCTTTATCAAGGGGGGCGAGAAGTGATTTCCGAATTAAGTTTTTTTAACTCGAATATTACAAATGTGTAAAATAAACATTTTTCGAATTTCTCCAAGTGATTATCGCACGAAGTCAGTTGTTCAAAAGCACTGGTAATTGCCAATTGTCGGCACAAATCTCTGCGAAGCCGCGAGGTTGGAGGAGAAATAAGGAATTTGCTGTGTTGTAAGGAGCAAAATCATGCCATTTTTATCGTATCGTTGGCATATCTTTGTGATTTCTTTGAAGCTTTGAACAGTTTGAACTTAAAGCTCCAAGGCAAAAACTCCAATATTATGCATTCCTGGAAAAAATACAGTTATGGAAACACCGGCTTCAGTTGAACAACTCATCTTTTCACCGCCTTAATTAAATTTTCCGGAAAATGAACGTGATCGTAATAAACTTGGGTGCAAATTTAGTCACATTTGGATTCCCTGGCACAAGAATTCAACTTCTACTTTCCCGATATCTCGTCGGAAGAATGGTCCTGGATGTTAACAAGAAATGTGTTTGCCATTGACATTGAACCACTGCCAGCACAGCTTCAAGAGGAAGCCATAGATTTGAAGTGTGAATCAAAGCTAAAATATTAGGACTGGGTGACTTTTGGGTAAACTGTCTTGCAGTGTATCCTGAAATAGCCAATTTGCATTGCGTGTCATTGTCCCATTTTCAGACATATTTATGCGAGTCAGGATTTTCATCGCTGAGTGTCATAGAAACAAAGCAGCGCTGTCAGCTTGATGTTGCAAGTGTTGCTCTGTCAAATATCAAACCAAACATACTGAATCTTACCAAGAGAAAACAGTGCCAACCTTCTCACTGACATTTGTTGACTAATTTAAGGATTTGTTGTAAAAGTGTGTTCTTTGTATTGTGCTAAAATGAAGTTAGTATGTAATAGATAGGCCTATTCCATTATGTAGTGTTATTAGGTTAGGTCTATATCCTCCGCGTCAGTCGAAGAGGTTATAGAAGCGATGAGTGGAGGGGTCGGGCAGGGCAGGGGATGAGGGGGCGGGAGGGGGGGGGGGGGCGAAGTGGGGCGCGATGAACTCCCGTATCTGAAAAGGGGGGCGTCAGCTGACAAAGGTTGGGAACCACTGCCTTAGTGATAAGGATTGAAACTGCTGACCGAAAGTCCTTGGTTCGATTCCTAGCTATGCAAAGTAATCTAATTCCGGTCAGCCTTATGAAAACAGCTGAGGAAAGATGGTTTAAATACTATATCCAAACACAACAGTAAATGAAATATTTTACGCATTGAAAATAATGCTTAGAACCAAAGGTAACAATACTCACGTTTGATCTTAACAGTGAAGAAAATTGCTGTTAAACTTTAGTTGGAAACTGTAATTTGTTAATATTTATACAATGTCGGGAACAGAAAGAGTCAGATGATTTTGCGAAGAAAACTAGGATTTGTAATTTTATATCAACAAAATTGTTAATTTTCGAGCATTTACACATTGATAAGTGCAAATACTACGTATCAAATGCTAATTACCGTATTTACTCGGCTATAGGACCCCCTGGCCTATAGTACCCTCCCCCTTAATTTTACTAGAGCCAAAATACAAAATTCTTGGAAATCGTTTATAGTAGCCTACCCCTCCTATTGAGAGTCAAAATACAACATTCTTGGAAATTGACGAATTCTTAAAAATATTTAAAATTACAACTGAAATTCATTCTCTTTTATGTCAATTTTTTTCCTGTTATATTATTTTGTTATTCAGACGATATGACCGCCAATTTGCTTACATGTATCGCGTACGCGATTGGGCAGGATATCGAATTGTGTAGCCAATAGGCTTCACCCGATATCCAATGAAGATTCCACACTATTGACCGAGTATAAGCGCTAAGTTTAAAATCTGCCAATGAAAGTTATGGCTTCATGTTTTGCCTGCTTTCTTTTGTTTAGTATCATTTGTATCGCTATTTGAAGTGGTCTTTGTGACAGTCTTCTTAGTTTTATTTTAGCCACATTTCATTTGTTGCAAGAACCGTCGCCGTTTGTGTGACACGTTATTGGTATATTAATGTGTAATATGTGAATAATACGTACTCGGTTGTGTTTACAAATGTTAGTGAGATGTGATCTTTCAGCATCATCACTCATTCCCTAAATGATGCATTCTCCTTCCCTGTGTTCAAATAAAAATAAAGTTTGCATTTCCATGTCTGATACTTTGTCCATTCCATTCTATTTCTTTGATACTAATATAAGATCTTTGCTTAGCAAGGGATAGTAGTGAAAGTCATTGTGGGGTAGGCGGGAATAGTGGTGAGGTTATGGCAGTCTCATAATGGACTGATTAAATATGTAAAATTCGTTTATTTTGATTAAATATATCGTACTATGTAGCATCAAAATAAAATGGCTTATTTTTACTCTCCCCCTTTCCAAAAATAAAGTTTTTTTGTGTGAAGTTCGCGTCTATAGTACCCCCACCCCCCTCCTCAATTTCGAAACTAAAAATTTAGAGAGAAAAAAGGGGGTACTATAGCCGAGTAACACATACGATATGAATGTAGATAGGAAGCTTTGAAACCTCGAGACCGTATATTTGCTTCTCCCCATCGCCCCCTAGTGTATTTGGACTCAGCTCATCCCCCTGAAGAAGCAATCTCTACTGTAGTTACGACCCTGGATGATACCCAACGTAATGTCACTGACACCTCAGTTTCAATCCTTGTCTCAATTTACAAATACATACACTACTACAGATGTCTCGAGTTGTAAGAGTCACAGGAGCTGAGAGATAAGACTTGCAACACGGTAGAACATACCGAGTAATTAACACTGCTCACGTCTCGTGGGGAAGAAGGTAGCACTTCCGGATCGCAGAGCACGTGCGTGAGTATGATTCTCACTGGTTATGGTCACGCACTGCAGCATCATATCCGCTAATTGCAAGTACTGGGTGTACAAACGTTAACTGTTTAACTGCGATATCCTCAAGGTACAGTAGAATAACTGATGGGGGTAAAAGAGGCTGAGGGCAAGGGGACAAGGGGTATGGTTGCCAGATTTCAATAATGGAAAAACGGAACACACGTTCCAAAACATTGTTTCTTTTTAATCAAGGCTGTTAAATGTTGTAATAAATAATAGACATATGTATTAAATATGCATTACATAATCAAATACACATAATTATTAATTAAAACTAGATATTGCTGACCTATCATATAGGCCCATGACATCAGCAACTTACAAATGCTTTTCATTTGAACGAAGGTTTGTTCATCTGTAAGCACCTTCTGATAAAATTCACTACAATTTTCATCATAATTGTAATATGTGAACAATTCTTGTTTTATCAAACTAATGGAGCTTCTGTTTCTATCATCTCTCCATTTGATATTCATGACAGAAAAAACTCTCCTCGTAAAAGCATTGGAGGGGAAAATGCTGAGTAGTAACTTCACAAGGACTAAGATATTCCTTAATTTTGTTGCCCCTAATAAATCTATAACATGTACCCATCTATCTGACACAGACATAGAAATCACTTCCTCTTTCAAACTTGCACCTGTATCACCAGAAAACAAGCTAGATACGAAAATCAATTCTGAAGCGAGAGATTTGAAAATCGGTGCGAAATTCAATACATTATCAAATTAACCAAAAAAACGGAATATTTGGCGTTCCGTTAAAGATTAAAACGGAACGCGGAACAAAAAACGAAAATACGGAATTGTTCCGGGTAAAAACGGAACGTCTGGCAACCCTAACAAGGGGGAGGGGGAGAATGATCAACTGCAACAGTCGCTTGCTCGTGTAAACCGCACATGCGTCGTAACAAGTTCCTGCTTTACTGGTTATTCCAGCCACATCCATAACTGGATATTCCAGATATACGATGTAAAATGTTATGTTTTCTTCGTACGAAACAAAACAAGTCAGACATGCCTCTGCTTTAAAAAAAAATCCATAATATACGCTCACGCAATTTGTTAGGTTTGTTGGACTTGGGCCTACAGTCAAAATATTCCTCTGTGAATTACCATGGACCCTAGGTGAGGTTAGGTGATGTCAGTTGAGGTTAGGTTAGGTGAGGTGATGTTAGAAATTTAATTCTAGTCTCAGGGCTAGAACCATGTACACTCAGCCTCGTGAGCCAAAACTGAGAAGAGGAGGGTTCGATTCCCACCTCAGTCATTCTTGAAGTGGTTTCTCTTCGTTTCCTGCTTCTTCTCCAAGTAAATGCTGGGATGGTCACGGCTGCCTCTTACTCAAATTTACACACACTAGTACAGTTATCACAATGACTCAGGTTATCCGATACATTCTACACACCCAAAGTACATGGGACTATATGACCACCACGTAGCAATTTTTTTTTTTTTTGTCGTGTAGCCTCCTGAGAGGCCGAGTGCAGGTCTTTCTAGTCGACGCCCGTGGGTGACCTGCGCGTCGGGATGAGAGATGGAATGGATGAAGATGAATGAAACTGGTCAAGGATGTGGAAGGAAGCGGCCGTGGCCTGTCAGAAGGTACTGTCCCAGCATTTGCCTGGTGTTGAAAATGGGAAACCACGGAAAACCATTTCAAGGACAGCCGACGGTGGGGCTCGAACCCACGCGTCTACCGAGTCAGCAGAGAGCTTGGCCCCTTGACCTACCGCAGCGCTTTAGCCCGCGTAGCCACTACTGTCGGTCCCACGTAGCAATGACAACACATACACACACAATTATATGAGACTGATGACCATGGTGTCCTAACAACAACAACAACATTTTAAGGGTACCCGGTAGGCATTTAAATATTGCCAATGATATGGTTATTCTCCTTGCAAGCACCCAAAATGAAATACCTCACGTTTAGTTGCGTTCGTTATAAAGAATGTATTGTTGCTTCTATTAAGAGCTTGGTACGTCCCTGGTCATCAGTCCCGTATGCTTTATGTTTTTATGCAATTTGTCTGATGACCTAAGTACTCTAATTGTTTGTTGTTGGTAATTCAATTAGGGGCTTTGCGACATCGTGGTCATTTAGCGGCGTGTACTTGGGTGTGTGTTGAATTTGTTTGATAATCTTGGTCATTGTGATGTCTGTAGCAGTGTGTGTATTTATAATTCAGATGAGGATTGGGAAGGAGGCGGCCGCGGTCTTATGTTAAGGTACGGTTTGGCTACAGCGATGATCGCCGGCGCACATCGCTGGCGATGATCGCTCGGCGCACAAAGTCAGAAAAGCGATTTCCCTAGCCGGCGATCATCGTCCTTCGTCCACTGCCTCCTACAACAGGATCACTTTCACTTATCAACAGCTCAGTAACCTACTCTTTGCTTATACAGGCTCGTGGGGTAAATAATAATCAGCTGATTATAGTCTGAAATAATATAACGTTGCCAGAATGACATTAAGCAGAATTAGATCAGCGTCAATATTGCTTATTTTAGAGGAGGAAGAAGATATGCTGATCGAATTAAGTGCGGTATATGTACATGGAGCGAAAGAGACTCCAAACTAATAGTGGTGAGCGATGTTTTTAAAGTGTGGACCCCCTTGAGCTACATCCTGTACCCAATAAATAAATAATAACATATACAAAACTAGGCATACAGAAGCATGTATTAATGCACTGATTCATACACACCTGCTTAATGACCAAATAAAATTTAAGGAATACTCAAGACCAGTGGCGTAACTACAGGGGGCGATCAGGGGGACCAATCCCCCCAGAACCAATTAATGAAAATATTAAACTTATGAAGTTTTCAAGTTTGAATAGAACCAACCTTTGGATTGATGACATCTATGAATAAGGGCTATGAAATCATCATACCGTGAGCTACATGATAACTTGTGTTACCGTGTGTCTGTCCAAAATAATATGTATTAAAATACAGGTGAACAAATAAGCACACTTACTACCACGTTTCTGTGACAAGCAACATAATTTATTAAAAGATTAAAAATCATCAGTTTATTTTGAGAAATTACAGAATACTGTCTATGGAAGCCATGATACTGTTTCCCAAAGAGATGAGAGCTTTATCGTTATTCTTTTGTTCACGAAATGGCCAGCGATCATCGCTGCCGAAATGCAATGAATTGACGCCAGCGCAGATCGTTGTAGGGAAACCAGTCCCATTTGTTTACATGCGTTCATAAAGCAACGAAGATCGCCAGCGATGTGCGCCCGGCGATCATTGCCGTAGCCAAACAGTACCTTTAGGAACCATCCCGGCATTTCTCTGGAGTAGAAGTGGCCACGGAAAAGCACTTCTAGAAAGGCGGAGATGGGAATCGAACCCACCTCTTCTCAGATTTGCCTCACGAGTCTGGCTGAGTGAAACCCGTTCCAGCCCTCAGACCAGAATTAAATTTCTTGCCGGAACCGGGAAACGAACCCGGGGCTCTGTGGTGACAGCCAAGAATGCTGGTGGACCACATTAATTGTGTGGACTGAATAATACACACTGTTACTATTAGGGTCTAGGATTTGCGTAGGTGCCCCAAGACTTGAAGTAAGGCGCAATCCCGGCATTTTGGAGTGACTGGAACAATTCAGGGGAAAGCCACGCACAGGATGGCCACTGTCCGCGCTAGGATTCGAATCTCGGATCTCCATAATTTTGCTCCCCACTCTAGTTGTGCTGAACAATTACTCGGATGCCTTATTATTATTATTATTATTATTATTATTATTATTATTATTATTATTATTATTATTATTATTATTGTTGTTGTTGTTGTTGTTGGGAACTAGTGTGCTGGTAAATGAGTAAATACCGTCCTTCAGATATTTTTTGTGAAATTTGTGCACATTATACGGTATTTACCCCGGTTTAATTCCATAATGCAGCGGCATATACAAAGACCAATCGTGACAAAGGGAAAGTTAAGTCAGTGAAACCTTGTTTGAGCTCTTCACGATGATGGTTATATTATTAATTTCTCTGTGGCTAATTATATTACTTCTTTTATTTTCGCTTACGTGGTAATGTTTTCACTTCACGCAAAGTTAATATGTTTTTAACGTATTTTACTATCAACAAGTGTTCTTTTCTTTCTTCATTTTTGTAATAATCACTTTATTAAACACAAATTGTGCGCTGTTTATTCCTTTCTTTTTTTAAAATCGCTTAGCCTCCCAGCTTGGCTTCACCCACGGACTCTGCGAGGGATCATTCCTCTACCGTCGCAAGGACGGTGTCTGGGAGCTGAGCACACTTTGACAGCAGATACAACTGGGGATGGCGACAAGTCGATCGCCCAGTTAACCACCAACTTGGGTCTTATTAAGGAATGGTCAGGGAAGGGATTTTGATAGGACATTGGCCGTGTACGTTTACCTGCCGTCCCAGCATTTGCCTTGGGGTGAAAATTGGAAACCACGGAAATACATTTTCAGGACGGCCGAGCTAGGATTCGAACCCACGCTCTCTCGATACCAACAAGGTACGAGGTAGCACGGTAGCGCTCTCGGCCACCACGGCCGGTCAAAGTCTAATAATAATCTGGAACTCCTCCTCAGACCCAAGGTAGGCCTATGTGGACCTTCACTTGTTAATATTGTTTTTCCGGCAGCAGTTGGTAATATGTGAATTATGACCTGTCATTCTCTTCCATAACATTCCCATTTCTATAGAGAGAAGACATAAATACTATTTCGATCGAGAATTATGGCTTGATTAGACAGATTTGAGATCATGAAGACAAGGTCTGGTCAAAATCGTGCAAGGACATACAGAAATTGCTACAGTCTGTTCAGTTTTATCCACGCGATCGAAACAACCACTCCCTATGCTGCTCTTGTTTAGGTCCACAAAGTGTGAGCTTGTCAATGCACACGTGATTTAGGAGTAGTTGGAACGCTAGAGGGGATGTAGCGGCAACCCACTTGTTCTCTAAACACTTTCACCACCACACCACAATCGTGCCGTGATATGGTCCAGCTGACTCACTGAGACACACCCTCGACCCGGTCTGCGAGATGAAGGCCAATGAGTTGTGAATGGGTACAGTATTTGTGTTTACCTCAACTGAGATAGGTTGGTTGGTTCCTTAGTTTAGGGGCTGCGACAACGTGGTCATGTAGCCCCGTGTACTTTGAGTGTGTGTAGAATCTCTCTGATAACCGGTGTTAATTGTGATGGCTGTATTAGTGTGTGTTATCTGTTTTAATTCAAGTAAGGACTGCAGACAATAATTTCAAGTAATTCCTACTTTTTCTACCAAATGCTACCGTCCATGATACCCTAGCTTGCGAACTTGGCTACCAGATGGTATCGCTGTCAGCACCTGGCGGCGAACGTTGGAACTAATAGGGCGTTATTAATTGTAACCTACAAAATTTGACTTCACACAAGTGTAATTTTTGGAACGTTCTTTATCATGCCATAAATCTATGACATGGGACTGCCGGCTTTACTTCCCCTCCGAAGGAAGGCATACAGAGGGATTTTCAACGCTCTTAAAAAATTCGACGACTTCGGCCGGGTATGAACCCGCGACCAAACTAAGATATCACACAAATAATTTGCAAGGGCTGGAACGGGGCACACACAGCCTGGTAAGCCAGAAATAAGAAGAAATGGGTTCGATTCCCACCTCAGCTATCATAGAAGTGGTTTTCCGTGGTTTCCCTGTGTTTATTCTAGGCAAATGATTGGATGGTTCTTAACTCTAAGGCCAGGGCCGCCTCCTTCCCAATCAAGTATCAAGAGGTGGGCTCGATTCGTATCTCAACCATCATAGAAGTAATGTGTGTGTGTTAACAAACTTCTACCCTAGACAAATACCGGGATGATACCTAATTTAAGACTACAACCTCTTTCCTCCTGATTCTAGCCTCACGCCACTAATAAGTTACAGGCACTGCAATACGTCAGGTTATCAAACATATTCTGCACACACACGGAATACAGTAGATAACCATTATGTAAATGAAATATAACAGTTACAATCAGTGGGAATGGAGTAACGGCTATCAATGAATATAGCCTAATTATGCCTACACCGTCTTCAGACCCAAGACAAATTGTATAGCAAAGATTTCTGGTTCTGTATTTCTTTCTTATTAAAATAATAATGGTAAAACTCACAGATATTTTAAGACACAGAACATATTTTAAATAAAGTATTGGGGTAGCGCGCCTGCCTCTCACCCGGAGGCCCCTGGTTCGATTCCATAATCAAGAGAAATTAAATTGTTGACTCAACACAACTGATGAGAAGAACCCATCTCTTCCGCTGGGGAGTCGGGAGAAAAAGTATATTTAAGTACCCCGGAGTTAGCAAAGTCTCCCCTATATCATAATTCGTATTTCAACAGTTGCAAGAATTTTCGTCCGGCATAATGCTTCAATTTCCTCTTTTAATTTTATTTTTACCTTCTGATTATCTGTTAGTGCAATTACCATATGGATCATTTTCACCATATTATTGTACGTCCCGTGGTGTACTGGATATCATCGTTGAGTACCTCCCCGAAATTCTCGCCTATGCCAAGACATTTATTTCAGGTTTAAGGTACTGGTTTTCGTTTCATCCATGGCAGTGAGCTGTTTTTATCTTCATAATTTCATTTCAGGCCATTTCATTTCATTAGGGGCCGTAACCTAGATGTTAGGCCACTTAAAACAACAATTACCATCATCATATTAAGGTACTGGATCTGAATCATTGCCATTCAAGTCACCCAAGTGAAGTCAATTTCGAAGAATTGCATCGGACTAGTAGCTGCAGCAAGTCTGGTGATCGCAGGTTCCAATCCCGGCACTCAATGTGGTTTTCCCCCAATATTTTTCACACTCCCTCCAGGCAAATGCCGGGATAGTAGACCTACCTACCACCTACCTCATCCCTATCCCTAATACAGTTACACACACTATTATAGTCATCAAATAAAAACAGGTTATCAGTCAAGTTCAACACACACCCAACTACACGGGGCTGATGACCAAGATGTACCAAACCTCTAAAATGCATAACTATAACTCTACATGGTAGCATGCTGAACTGCTGTGCCCAAGATAGAGGGTTCAAAACCGGCGGAAGTCGTCGGATTTTTTAAGAGCGTTAAAAATCCTTCAGTATGCCTTCCTTCGGAGGGCAAGTGAAGCCGGCGGTCCCATGTCATAGATTTACGGCATGTAAAAAATCCACAGACTAACTTGTGTGAAGCTAAATTGTTAGGTTAGATTTTGTTGGAACGCTCTATCAAAGTTCCAGCGTTCACCACTAGGTATCATTGATATCTGGTAGCGAAAGTTGGAACTACTTGAAATTGTACGGAACTCGTAGCTAACCCTAAGGGTGTCTGCTGCAAGCAGCTACAGACTCAGGCGAGCCGAACATGTCCTCGGACACTCCCGGCTCTAAAAGCCATACGATAAATAATAAATAAATACATGACTTTACTGCAATTTTAATTTCTCTGATTAGTCATACGAAGATATAAGGGCCTAGATTGAATGTTTAGTGTAGTGATACCGACCTCGCATGGAGAGAGCAGGCAGCTCGGCAACCCACAGCTTTGAATATTCTGCATTCCAGTGATGGGCGCGCCTTCGCTGTACCATACAGCACGGCTTAGGTCATCCTTCATGTCATACACAGTGATTGTCAGCTGGTTGTCGTTCATTCATTTAGAGACTTTGCGACATCCTGGTCATGTGTTGTCGTGTACTTGGGGGTGTGTGGAATCTGTCTGACTCTGAAGTAGTGTTGGTTGGTTGGTTCCTCAGTTTATGGGCTGCGACAACGCGGTCATGTAGCCCCGAGTACTTTGGGTGTGTGTAGAATCTGTCTGATCTGTCTGTCTGTTAGGTAGTCAGCCCGAAGGCTGGTTGGATCCTCAAAAAGGTCCGCCGTTACGTTATGCGGGCTGGGTAGATACTCACAAAAACCCAAGGCAGAGCTATATTGAGGCATACTAGGCAAGATGAAGAGTGAGGTAGTTTGCCATTGCTTTCCTCACTGAGTCGGAACATCAGTACTAACCCTATGAGTAGAACTTTTCACAGCATCCACAGGCACTGACTGTGCCCAAAATGTCATTACTAAGCACCACCCATACCTCAGTGGCTTCCATATAATCACAACCATGAGTGGGACTGAGACATCGGTGAAAAGCCACATTTTACTCTAGCCTGTGCCAAAGGACAAATGCAAAAGTACTGCATTCATCAAGAGATGGCAAACAGACCATCTGTCTGATAACCGGTGTTAATTATTGTGATTGCTGTATTAGTGTGTGTTATCTGTTCTTAATTCAAGTAAGGACTGCACACCTTCGATTTTCAAGTAGTTCCAACTTTTGCTACCAAACGCTACCGCCAACGACCCACTAGTTCTAAACTTTGTTACTAGATGCCACCGCAGTCGGTTCCTGGCGACGAACGTTGGGATCTAAGAGCGTCAGTCAAAGATAACCTATAATTTAGCTTCACACAGGTGTAATAAGTGGAAGGTTCTTTATCATGCCATAAATTTCTGACATGGGACCGCCGGCTTTACTTCCCCTCCGAAGGAAGGCATACTGAGGGATTTTCAACGCTCTTAAAAAATCCGACGACTTCGGCCGGGTTTGAACCCGCGACCCTGGGCATAGAAACTCAGCATGCTACCAACTACGCCACCGAAGTAGTGTGATTGATGTTTTAGGGTCGAGAATGGGGTAGGTGACCCGGGCAGGGCCGTGGAGAGCGATCGTGAGCCCTGGAACTAGGTCAATCGGCCTTCAGTGACACACTCAAATTAATGTTTCCTAAATGTCTAAAGTTTACTATGTAGAGTGATTTATAGGGTATTTGGATGTTGGTATTCAGCCATTTCACTTTCTCTTTAACCTCACTGTTCACCCCCTTAGAACGTCAATAACTCACTCACTTGCTAATTTAATTTCACGCGGTTTATGTTTATATTCTTACTTGGAACTCGCCTCAATTTCTATGTTGTCTTCGGCTAAAAATTACCTTTCTGCAGTATAAAACATCAATTTAGTAATAAATAAGGGGGAACGTTGTTTTTAATAAGCAAAATTACAATATATTTGCTCTATAACGGTTCAACAACCTCCAGATAATTCAAAAGTCCAATCATTTTGGCCACGCGATATATTCCATATCGAAAATTAAACTCAATTGCTAATTTCAACTTCAGAATAACTTCTACTTTAATATTTAGATGGGGTTTTCCTTGTATTCGTAGAAGAGTCTGGATTAAATTTACAGAAATTACTGAAAGGGGAGTTTCTTCTTCCGGGCCGTTCAGCATACTCGGGCCCCACCCTCTCGTCGGGCCTGGCTCCGTGACTTGCAATGAAGCACTATCCCGACATTTTCCTGGAGGGAGCTGGAAGACCCAGGTGAAAAACCACGCTCAATATCGGCGCCGAGATTCGAACCTCCGATCTCCGAACTTCCTGCAGGTTCTGTTGTTGTTGTTGTTGTTGTTGTTTCATTTGAGAGGCTGGATATCATGGTCATTCAGCCCCGTGTATTTGGGTGCGTGTGAAATTTTGTCTTATAACCGGTGTTCTTGTGATGCCTGTATTGTTGTGTGTATTTGTATTCAGGTTAGGATTGGGAAGGAGGCAGCCGTGGTCTTAAATTAGGAACCCTGGAGTAGAAGTGGGAAATCGCAGAAAAACACTTCTAGGGTGGTTGAGGTGGGAATTGAAACCGCCTCTTCTCAGTTTTGCCTCACGAGGATGAGTGTAACCCGTTTCAGATCTCAAACCAGTTCTTGGCTGAGACGGGACCGAACCCGGACCTTCACCATCATGTCTTGCGTCAATGTAGGTACCTGTTCAGGTCGTGGGAGGTCCGCCGTGAAATCTTGCCCAACTCGAAACTCGACACACCATTTTGAACTCTATACTCAATTTGGGATATGAGTTCCCGTAAACGACTTGTATTCGTCCAAAGATTTTACTTGCTACTGTTCAAGTGGTTCGTGATGCTGTTAAAGATCCTTTTCATCAACAACCAGCGTCCTTCTTTGCGGGGGGTATAGCGAAACTTGTTCAGCGTTAGGACATGTGTCTCAATGGTGGAATTGAATATCTGTGCACACCCTCGAATTGTGATCTATTTTATATGCTATTTATTTAGCGTGTGGCTTTTAGTGCCGGGAGTGTCCAAGGACATGTTCGACTCACCAGAGGCTGTAGCTGCTTCATGCGGACACCCATAGGGTGAGCTACAAGTTCCGTTCAATTTCAAGTAGTTTCAACTTTTGCTACCAGATGTCACTGACACCTAGTGGTGAACGTTGGAATTTTGATAGAGAGTTTCAACGAAATCTAACCTAGAAATTTAGCTTCACACAAGTTTAATTAGTGGAAGGATCTTTTACATGCCATAAATCTATGACATAGGACCGCTGGCTTTACATCCCCTCCGAAAGAAGGCATAAGTTACTGAAGGATTTTAACGATCTTAAAAAATCCGACGACGTCGTCCGGGTTTGAACCCGCGATCTTGGGCACAGCAGTTCAGCATGCTACCAACTACGCCTCCGAAGCCGCTGATCTATATGCTGTCGTTGTGTTATAGAGATAATATTATTGGTTTTACGTTCCTTTTTAACTACTGCGGCTTTTAGAAACACCAGGGTGCCGGAATTTTGCCCCGAATGAGATCTTTAACGTGCCAGTAAATCTACTGATACGGCTCCCTCGCATTTGCGCACCCTCAATTGTCAGCCTACAGCACCAGGATTCAATCCTGCAACCATGGAAACAGCAGGCGAGAACGTTACCGCTGAGCCACGCAGCCAGTCGTGTTATAGAGAGTATTGCCCAATACATATTGAGTTGGTTTTTAGACATCATTTTATGTTTCATGAACAACCCTTGTTGTTGTTGTTGTTGTTGTTGTTTGAGTCTTCAGTCTTTTGACTAGTCTGATGCAGTCTTCCAAGCCTCCCTGTCCTGAGCTAATCGTTCCTCATCTATATACATAGCTACCGCATTCTACATCCGTGGCAATCTATTTAACATATTGTAACCTTAAACCACCCCTACAGTTCTTGTACTCGACCCTTCATACCATAACTAAGTTTGCTATTCCTGGGTGTCTTAGTATGTGTCCTACCAACCTATCTCTTCTCTTCATTAGCAGTCGCCAGAAACATCTCTCCTCTCCCACTAGTCTTAATACCCCTTCGTTTGTAACCCTATCTACCCATCTGATCGTCATCATTCTCCTGTAACACCACATTTCAAATGTTTCTATTCACTTGTTTTCTGCTGCACCAACAGTCCACGTTTCACTTTCGTAGAGTGCTATGCTCCAGACAATGGATTTCAAAAATTACATTCTAATTCCTAAATCTATATTCGATGCGAACAGATTTATTTTCTGTAGGGAAGCTTTTCTTGCCTCAGCCAACCTACTTTTTATATCCTCTTTGCTTTGTCCATCACTGATTATTTTGGATCCTAAGTAGCAAAAATCGTAGACTTCCTTAAGCTTTTCGCCTGTTAATATGGCGTCCATAGGTGTTTCGGCTGCATTCCATTACTTTTGTTTTACATTTATAGATTTTCATCATGAATTCTTTCGTCAAGACGGAGCCCATACCATTCAAGATTTCATTCAAATTCTCTGGTGAACCGCCTAAGATGACAATGTCATCAACAAATCTCGCAGTTGAGATTATTTCTTCTTTAAATTTTTCTCTAACTTCCTTCATTGTTTGTTCAATGAGTAGATTAAAAAGTATGGGTGATAAGTTGCAGCCTTACCTTACACCTTTCTGAATACCAGCTTCTCTCTCATGTCCTCCTTATAAATTCTACGTGTATATGTGATCTATGTGAGTGTTTATGTGACAGATGCCATGTAGTCTACTCACATGAGAACAAAGGAAGAAATCGCTAACTCGATTTTGCTGTGAGTGAACATCAAGAACATTATTTGTATATATTTATATGCACATTCGTGCGCAATTCTCTGTTTATTATTATTAATTCCGATTATTCCCCTGCAGGAGAGCTTGTGAACTTGAGCCAATCACAGCTTCACTTTCATTTCCTCTCTTCTTTTCTTTCCAAAACCTCTTCATTAGTTCACTGTGCTTTTTCTTCCTATCCCCTGTCCATTTTTTTCCTGGTGTGTCCTTCCTTGAGACTTGTACAATTTTCGTGTTTCTGATTTTACTGTATTTCAAAATTGTTCTCTGTCCTTAATGTCGTCTTCAGAGATTTTAAGTAATTCCATGTCTTTATGTACTTCTTTTATCCAACTGGTCTTTAATTTACTTGCATTCACGATATTGAAAATCTTCTTAGTGAGTCTGTTCTTATCCATATTATGTGTCCATTGAACTGCAGACGTCTCTTCCTACATTTATCTATAATGGTGTCTGCATTTTCATAAAGTTCCTTTATTGGTCTCCTGACCCAAATTCCATCACGGAAAACAGCGCCATGGATTTTCCTAAGATTGTTTCGTTCCTGTTTCTCAATATCATGAATTCTCGTCATTCCTCTAATGACATTGGTTTCAACCGTTTTCTGTTTAGTATAAATATAAACATATTAATTGCTAGAGTCACCAGAATCGTTTGCTACCAGACGTTAATAAAATGTTCCGAGCAATAGTAAACAGTGCTAAACTGATTTATACTGTAGTTAACAACTTGTAGTTTTACGGGACCATTGATCTCGTGATCATGAGCAAACAGACCTCCTTTTTTATGTAGAATCCGAGCTTTTGGACGTAATATTTCATCTCGAACATCTCACATGCATTAACCGGAATCGAAACCGATCCGTCTCCCTGAATGGCGAGCACACCTCTCATTACAGTTATTTATTTATTTCTCGTGTCGGAAGCATACAAATGTACAGTTGCTATACATATAAGGGTAGAGTCGTTGTGGTTTGTTCTTGACCACATTCGCAAGACGTGTCACATATACTGAGGCCCCATCTCCTCAAATTGTCTCGGGATCTTGCAACTCGTGATCTTAACCTGTTCACGGATTTCCACACCAACCAGCTTTCGTTATGTCCTGGTGGTAGTTCTTCAGCTACTGGCATCCAACCGCAAGGGTGAGGGGTCATCTTATTCCATAAATCCAGCCTTGCCTTCTCCGGTGAGACGGTGAGCATCTCAGATGTCCTCAGGAAGCTCTTTCGGGACCTCAGCCGTTGTTGAGGAGGATTGTATCCATGCAGTGGGTGGGCGCTGTTCTCTTCCACTCTCAGCCTCTCCCTGTTGGCAGCCACCTCTCTGCGTACACAAGGTGGTGCTATTCCAGCCAGGTATTAGAGCTTATGTGTTGGGGTAGGCTTTAAGCAACCTGATATCAACTGTTATTAATATGGTTGTTGGTTGGTTGGTTCCTCAGTTTAGGGGCTGCGACAACGCGGTCATGTAGCCCTGTGTACTTTGGGTGTGTATAGAATCCTTCTGATAACCGGTGTTAATTATTGTGATGACTGTATTAGTGTGTGTTATCTGTTTTCAATTCAAGTGAGGACTGCAGACATTGAATTTTTCAAGTAGTTCCTACTTTTGCCGCCAAACGCCACCGTCAACGACTTCTAGTTCAGAACTTGATTATCAGATGCCACCGCAGTCGGCTCTTGGCGACGAACGTCGGAACCTAAGAGCGTTTGTCGAATGTTTAACCTATATATAATTTAGCTTAACACAGGTATAATTAGTGGAAGGTTCTTTAACATGCCATAGATCTATGACATGGGAGCGCCGGCTTTACTTCCCCTCCGAAGGAAGGCATACTGAGGGATTTTAAACGCTCTTAAAAATCTGACGACTTTGGCCGGGTTTGAACCCGCGATTAATATGGTCATACCGGCACTTAGAAAGGAAATGGATCCCCTCCCCCATTCCCTCCTTGTTTCACCACTGGGATTGGCCATTGCTCCACAGCTCACCAGGTTGCACCATATGGAGGTGGACTTACAGACTAGGAATAGCGTGGTCACCCACAGGTGGGACCAACTTTCCTTTGACTACTGATCAACTTGGTGACTTGCAGTTGGGGATCGAACTTGTTGCCCGCAATGCTCATTATATAGGACAGGGCAACCAGTTTTTGCACTTTCCTATTGTATTGAGAACCATAACTCATCCTATCTGACGTTGCAATTAAAACGAACACATTAGCGGAGGGATCAGAGGTGAAAATAGCTGCCACTTTCTCCTCGAGATCAGCGACTTCCATGTGTACTAACAGAAGGAAATTTGATTGAGAGATAAATACATTAACAATGAAATCTGATCCATGAAATTCCACAGCCCTTTCACCTATCTTGACTGCGTCACTCGTCTCTTCCGATGCAATTTCATGCATTTCACAAGATCCGCATAGTTTCCTTCCGTATTGGCAATTAGTCCTTCTTGGTTTTTATAACTCCCCTTCCCTTTCTCTACCCAGTACTAATCAATTCATGTCTTCACTACTAACATGCAATTATAACGCTTAACCCTCGGACATTGCTCCGAAAAGGATTTTGGAGAGGGAAAACCAAACTTAAATTCTCGTCACAAAGTACCGAAGTACTTAGTCATTGTTGACATCATTCAACATTCATGTGAAAGATAAAAGCGATAAAAGCAATTTACCACATTCAACAGCCTCAAAAACTCTCAATAAAAACGGTTATGACATTACCTAAAACGGCCATAGCACCAATAGCGACTTACGGAATCCAATAATTTGGGACAAACTAAAAGAAAACCGCCTATTAACATTAGAGAAAGTCAAAGCCAGCTATATGAAAAGAGTCTTGGGTATCGGGAAGACAGCGCTGTCCAGTCTGACTTACGTCTTCACGAAGGAATAATGTTCTTCATAGAATACATTAGACTGCAGATGCTACTGCCGCGCTCCGAGGCCTATGAGAGTGCCCTTCAAATACTCAAAGAAAAGCAAAACGCTATCTGGGATGATTTCTACTCAACTGACGCCATAATGACTGACGAATGGAAACAGGCAAACTATGAACTCCGATACGTAATGACACGATACGCTACACATGACTTTCATTACAAGTTCTGCCAAAACAAGCGATTCCACCAAACAACTGAAGAAGGTGTGTGTGATCTATGCAGTGAATGCTGTTCTCGACATCACCCAAAATATTGCCGACAAAGACATACATCAATAACCCAATTGGGATTGGAATAATTTACAGTAGGTTACTCAGTTTTGTATTTTGCACATTGTGCGCAGTTTCAATAATAATAATTAGTTTATTTAGGGGCTTAGAACATCTTGGTATTTGGCTGTGTGTTGAATTTGTCTGATAACCTGTGTTTCTGTGGTAACTGTGGTTCTGTGTGTGTAACAGTATAAACCCTTCAGAGAAGAGTGGTCAGTATACCAACCACCTATCATAAGGACAGTGTATGGTATCAAAGATGCTAATAGTCGAATCTTTCAGCCTTATTTCGAAATATTTTCGTATGGAAATGCTAGTATTTCTAAAAATCAAATATTATATAATTATCTCCTTGATCTAAGGTGCTGGATAAAATGTGGAATTAAAAACAAAAGTATAAAATAAAATAAAATATAAATATAGAAACTAATATTAATAAAATATACATAACATAAAATTTAAGAAAGAAATATAAAAAATAAAATAATAAACAAAACTATAAAAATAAACATTATCAAAATAATTATTAAAAAATAAAATAAACATTTTAAAATAAAAATTAAAAAAGAAACATTAAATAATACAATTAAAATAAATTATGGTGTTTGGAGCCATTTTCAGTGTAGCCTTAGCAACCTAAATTTGATGTTTTTCAGTCGGTCAACACGATTGTACCCAATTGGGATGAGTTATTCTTTAATCCTGAAAAAAAAAACACATGAGATTAATAAATACCATTAAATTTACATGAGATTAATAAATACTATTTATTAATCTCATGTAAACGTTTCTCAAGGTTAAGGAAAAACCCATCACAATTGGGTACAACTGACAAACATCAAATTCCGATTAAAATAAATATAAATAATAATATTTTTACATATATAAACATTAAAATTAAAGAAAACAAAAGAAAATAGGAAAAGTAAATTATAAGAAAATAATTAAATATTTTTGCAACATAAAGGGTTAAGCACGGGGTTGAGGTAGGTGGCCCGGAACTTGAAATAAGGTACAATCCCGGCATTTGCCTAGGGGGAGTGTTTAGGATAGTCGCTGTCAGCGTTGTCGCGGTCGTGGAGAGTATTTTTACAAATTACTTTTATTTTTCCAAACAAAATATCCATCTCATGAAAAACAAAAACAAAATGCATAAACATATGCCCTATTCAATATGTTTTTAGAAAATACAGTTGTTACAAAACTCCAAAACATTTTATAAATCTTTGCCCTGATAATGATCATCACCATTACAACACATTATATTGACCCTGTGTTATGTTACATTCCTCCTTTTAATTTTCATTTTCTATCTCGGACGACATATTGGTTTACTTCACCTAATCTGGTATCGGAGAATACTGTATTCATATGCAATCTTCCGGGTTCCATTCACTGCACATGATGCTTCCTAATTAATTTGGTAATATTGTAAATGTATTCAATTCACAGATGTACGTTAAACTCCTACGACATATTATGAAGTATTTATTTATTTATTTATTTTACTGTTCCACTGCGTGTATTCAACAGTTCTACGTATATAAGTTACTCGTAGCCTATTTGAATTCACAAGTTGTGATGTTTGATACCGTATTTAATGTGTTCTTCGAGTCCATGAAAACGACAAAATAAACACCCCTTAACTTTGGAAGAAAATAGATGCACATGTTAGTGGTGTCAGTACTTCCAATGATATTAGATGATACCAACCTTGTATAACTCGTAAACGAATTACCTTTTTTTGTCTTTTTTAATGAAATAGTTTGTTAGCATACCGTAGCTTATTTGATAATAATAGGACATGTTATGCTGTGAAATAGAGGCTATTCAGTATAGTAATAGCTCTACCAGAGAGTCCTTTTTTATGGTGGCATTAACGTTTAATTACACCAGTCTAGAGGATATTAAGAAACTCGCAGACTTGTCCTAGTGGCTCGCCCTGTTTTGAAAGCTCGACCCCGGCAGCACGGAGTGGAGAATTACATGACCACACACATCATTGCTGTACATGCTTCTATAGAGACGGAATCAGTAACTGTAGTCATAAAGTTAACGCCATCACGAAGATGAAATGTCAAACTGATGATCACTCTCAGTATTTTTAACTGACACTTAATCGAATGATGCTGTTCCTTGAATATACCAACTGCGGAGATAAGAGATAGGCTAATTCAGGAAACCCAAGACACTCGATGATCATATTTCAATTTTCATGTAGGCCTATCATAGTAATATTTCACAGTGATTTTTGTATCTCATTGTAGGGATGTCTATCCCGTTTTATTCCCGTTTCTACGATGTTGGGGATAACATGCAGTGAATTATTATGTGGTGGATGGTTTATAAGGGCGAGTGCCTTTCCTGATGCCAACCTAATTCCAGGAGTTAATGAGTTTTACGAAGGGCGGGGAAAACCAACGGCTTTCCAAATAGTAGGATTGTTATTGTCAATAAGGCAACTCTGAAAAATAGCTTCAAAGCTACCATATCTAACAGAGTAACTTAGTACGATGTCAGTTGAACAAAAACCTATCGTATCACATTTAGTGTTTACAAATTAAAATTAAATAAAAGAAAATATTGTGTGTGTGCAACTACCATGCGCGACGATATTTGAGCGTGACAACGGATTCTCGGACTGATTTGTTTAAACTGTCGCTCTTGCAAAATTTCAGCTTCGTATATATTTTAATTATTATGTATTTTGCGGAACGGAAAGTTCACAGGCGAAATGAAGAAAAGCCGAGTTGCACTTCCAGGGAAACTCCAAACACAACCACTCTTCTCTGAAGTTTCAACTCAACACGACTCGACAATTTGCTGCTGGCTGTATCTGGGGTAATATGTTCGCCCGTTATCTAGGCTGTAACTGGGGTGATTGACTCGCCCCTAGCCATCTGTCGGCTCAGTATTTGAATGGAGATTGTTGGAAGAAATAAAACGTAAATACACTTATAGTGGGCGATGTATTGAAGATAGAGATATGCACTCGCGGACTTTTTTTTGTAGAACTCTTCATGCTGAACAATTCTTACACTCATAGTATATAGATATTTTTAACGGTTTGCCCAGCGTAAGCTTAGAAAGCGCACGGACACCATGTGTTTTTTTTTTCTATGTTTTCACTGAAATCGTTACTGCTCGGCTTCCTTTGATCATAAATAAATTACAGAAACCTTCCTCGAGATATCCTTTACAGAATGGTGAAAACCGCATCAATACTCAAGCGCAGCAACAGAAGAGAGACAGAGCGCGTTGCCGCAGAAGAGAGATAAAACGATATCATCACCTTTCACTGTAACACTTCTTCACGAACGTCACTGTATTCCAACAAAGCAAACAGAATCGAAATCGTTCAGTAGATCGATTCACCTTCACCTCAAGCTGAGGCCATACGAAAAAAAAAAATAGCCACAAATGCATAGGTTATCAGACAAATTTAATACACACTCAAAGTACTCGAGGCTGATGATCAAGATGTCCCAAGCCGCTACACGAAATACGAACATCAACAATAATATGTTTAAGTTTGAAAGTTCCAGCTGGTTATGTTTGACAATAATATGCATTCATAAAATTAGTTATTTTTAACAGCTTTTTCCCTAATTATATTTAAATACTGATAACAGTGCTTTAACGCGTAACATTCTTTTGTTCCAGGTACGTTATACTGCAACTTCTAGAACGATATATAAGAAACTTGGTAAGCCATAATATCTCACCAATAGTGTCATCCGATGATAACAACTAGAATTTCTACAAAGATATTTACTGTGACTCTCCACGTATACTGATCCAGAATCTCGATTGTCAATTTCAAAGACGTAAGCAGGTGATACAGCTGTTGAGGCGTCATTTGTCGAAGTAATGCATCAACCTTCCTCGAGATATCCCTTACAGAATGGTGAAAATCGCATCAATATCCATCCAGAGGTTCATCCGTGACATCCACCGAGGAAAAGATAAATCGATTGTTTAAACATGAGTAACTGTTTTCCAAATACATAGAGCTAAAATAAATCGTTTTATGTGGGACGGTAGTTCATGCTACGTACTACAGTGACGAGACATCACTCTTTGATACGTGTGCGAATAGAGGTAATGGAGGTAATTGAGGTGTCCAAAAATAAACTCAGTCTCCCCCACTTTTGTCGCTGTTGCAGGAGAAGAATAACACTTAACGCATTTGATTCTGATGTTGTTCAGCTTGAGATGATTTCAACTGCCTTTTAAGGCCCGTTTTATTTTTGAAATCCGGTCAAGAAAGTGGCTGAGGGAGCACGTCTCGCTGATCACGCGTCGCCTCATAACCTGCAGGATATGGCTGAGCAATGGTCGGTTAGGCAGTCAATGAGCTGTAGATCCATGGGGTTAGTTTTTTTGTCTTAAATTTATTACTGTTTATGCCTCTTGTAGCCTTTTGGGACTGATTAAAGTGTACGGAAGCAGCTTCGCTGGCGTAGTTGGTAGCATGCTGAACTTCTATGCCCAAGATCGCGGGTTCAAACCCGGCCGAAGTCGTCGTATTTTTTAAGAGCGTTAGAAATACCTCAGTATGCCTTCCTTCGGAGGGGCATGTTAATGAACCCTCCACTAATTACACCTGGGTGAAGCAAAATTAGGTTAACCATTTGACAAACGCTCTTATGTTCCGACATTCGTCGCCAGGAGCCGACTGCGGTGGCATCTGGTAACAAAGTTCTGAACCAGCAGTCGTTGACGATGGCGTTTGGCGGCAAAAGTAGGAACTACTTGAAAAAATTATATGTCTGCAGTCCTTATTTGAATTGAAAACAGATAACACACACTAATACAGTCATCACAATTAACACCGGTTATCAGACAGATTCTACACCCAATCAAAGTACACGGGGCTACATGACCGCGTTGTCGCAGCCCCTAAACTGAGGAACCTACCAACCAAAGTTTACGAAAGAGTAGTGCTAACTTTGCCCTAGATGCCTTAATTTTGAAGATAAGCGATCATTAATATTATTATTATTGTCGTTGTTCCTTGTTGTAACTATGGGGAGTGGTAATAGTAATTAGTAGGGTGCCCTGGCACTTGAAATAAGGTATCAATACTGCATTCTCTTGCCATATGAAAATACGGAGGAAAACCATACTCAGGATGGCCGCTGCCAGCGCTGGGATTCAAACCTTGGATCTCCAGTTCCCCATTGTCGTCGTGCACAGCTACACTGATGGGTCAGAGAGTCTTTGATGAGTCGTGTTTTCATTACGTGAGCTCAGATCAGCTCAATTATTATTATTATTATTATTATTATTATTTATTTAGCGTATCGCATTTAGTGCCGGGAGTGTCCGAGGACATGTTCGGCTTGCCTGAGTCTGTCGCTGCTTCCAGCGGACACCCTTAGGGTGAGCTACAAGTTCCGTTCAATTTCAAGTAGTTCCAACTTTCGCTACCAGATATCAATGATACCTAGTGGTGAACTTTGGAACTTTGATAGAGCGTTCCGACGAAATCTAACCTAACAATTTAGCTTCACGCAAGTTTAGTCTGTGGAAGGATCTTTTACATGACATATATCTATGACATGGGACCGCCGGCTTTACTTCCCCTCCGAAGGAAGTCATACTGAAGGATTTTTAACTCTCTTAAAAAAATCCGACGACTTCGGCCGGTTTGAACCCGCGATCTTGGGCACAGAAGTTCAGCATGCTATCAACTACGCCACCGAAGCCACTAGATCAGCTCACGTACAGGGCAGATAAAAAGTTGCCCTTGATCTCTGGTTCGCACCCAGCCTTTCCCTAGCCAATATTTGCCCGGTGTACGACAGTAGTTCCCTCTAACGGCAGTCATTGCAATCAATCTCACAATACAAGTTCTTTGGCATTATTGCAGTTTAATTACTTTATATCAGTCAGAGAGTTCCGCCATTTCTAGACAGGACTTGGTTTACTGACTGGCTGCGTGGCTCAGCGGTAACGTTCTCGCCTGCTATTCCCAAGGTTGTAGGATCGAATCCTGGCACAGTCAGCTGGCATTTGAGGGTGCGCAAATGCGAGGGAGCCTTGTCAGTAGATTTACTGGCACGTTAAAGATCCCCTTCGGAGCGAAATTCCGGCACCCCGGCGTCTCTTAAAGCCGCAGTAGTTGAAAGGGACGTAAAACCAATAACAGTATTATTACTTGGTGTACCAACTCTATTATAGAGTAAGGTCATGGGACAACAAAAACGGAGTTACTAAATATGTAATCAAGTACGGTACCGTACCACTTTTTCCATTTAGTACTGGTGGATTAGCAGTATTAATATTACGTATAGCGTCAAGCCGTGTGATTATTTATCCATTATTCTTCCCATGTTACTTTTTTCTTTTATATAACGCTGAGAAATGGTATAAAGTAGACCGCGAAAGGAACTGAGTGGTTTTTACTACGCTGCTGTTTGATGCAGCATCAATATGAGCAGCAAGACGTCTATCTCTATGCACACGTTTTCTACCGATTCTGCTAGGTAAGGATCGATTCACAATTTGTACTGATATCTTGCCAGGAGATGGCAGTCGGGTGTGAACTGCAGTTGTCTTCCCGCTCACTGCGGATCGCGCATTCCAAAAACATTAAATTGGTCACTGTTTCCATTACTGTACCTGATACTGCCACACTGTTAACAGTAAACACAAAGACTTGTAAGAATATCGACAGTAGGAAAGAAGGTATCAATACACACACACGTGAAGTCTGATAACAAATCATCATGCAGGAAGTAGCAGCAACTGACTGCCAGCCGATATACCCCTCCTTACCCCGTCGCAGCGTGTTCAACTGCCATCTCCTGGCGTGATGACATTCGTCAGGAGTTTGTAAATTGTACTCATTCGTGCTTGCTGAAACAAGAAGTAAATGTATTCATATATATTCATTTTATTTGTTTATTTCCTTCAAAACGACCACACTCATCCTAATTTATTCCGTTATCATCTCGCGTTAAAAAAATGAGGTAGATAAGTGTTCGAATAACTGGGATGAGACTAATGGTCTTATGGGAAACCATTTTCCCAAATGCGTGCGAAAGTAACTGGCTAAGCTCAAAACTCAGCATACATACATTATTTAAATGCTGCGCAATTTTGCTATGATATTGCGCTGCCCTACACGCTAAGGCGTAACAGCTGAAGACAGTGGCGGCCGGTAATAAGGTTGCAGTGTTGCACAACGAGCAGATTAATTCAAGAAAAACCATTAATACCGTAATAATATTTTTAGTAATAAAAGCTGTACGTTTCCTTTTATATGTATAGGAATTCATAATTCTGTTGTTTAATAATTCAGGAAATCTTATATAAGTTACTGTGAACTGTCTGAGAAGGCAAAGCGCGCCAACTGTCTAGAAGCGCTTGTTCGTTTGGTCGTTGCCCGGCCCAAGCTCCGACCCGATCTCAATTGTGAGGGATATGGCAGAGATGCTTGACCGAGTAAGTCCTATCCCAACAGTTAACTCGGCTGGTCGTTGCCCGGTGATTGCAACAAGGGAGCCAAGGCGCGAACGGAGATGTCCGTGATGCTCCGTCAACTGTCAATACTATGTCTTGCAATGTAATTTGCGCGTTATATCTGGCGGTTCTTTCTCGTCCTCGTACATAACTTAGGTTGTTTTGTTCTCGTGAAGGTTTTCATGTAGACTAACTTATAATCCATTTAATGCGATGGCAATGTGATGTTCTCTGAAATGCAGCATTCGTGATGAATGAGGAACATCCGTTTTACCGCGCAATTAAATAAAGTTTTCTCTGATATCAGGCAGTCTTTTACCCCCCTTAATGGAAATGGTGCAACACCCAGAACAATTATCCGCCAGCCGCCACTGGCTGAAGATCGACATTAGAAAGTGATAACCGTTGATCTCATGGAAGCTTCACTTCCTATTGTTGTTATTGTATGGTAAGGTCGTGACTCATGAGTGTGATTTTCCGTGGGTTTTCCAAACTCCCTCCAACAAATGTCGGTATAGTACCTTATTTCACGTCCCGGGGCATCTACTACATCTCCGACCATAAAAATGACACACACACACACACACACTGCTACAGACACCACAGAAACACAGGTTATCAGTCAAATTGAACACACGTCCCCTAAAACGAATTAACAACAACAATTCATATTACAACTTTTCAGTCGGTTATATACTAGCAACCCGCCCCGCCCCGACTTCGCTCGGTACCTTTAACGGTTTCCCCAGCCTAAGCTTAAAAGGCGAACGGACGGCAGGTCCCAGGCGCAATTCAGAAAAGCCGAGGTGAACAGCAAAACTCCAAACACATTATACTCTTCTCTGAAGTTTTAACTCGACAGCTTGATGCTGGCCAAAGCTGAGGTGATAGGCTCGCTCGCTATCTCATAAACTCACTCCGAAGCTAGTAATTTAAATTTCCACTGAATGGAGATTGTTGTAAGAAATGAAAATGTGAATACACTTATAGTGGGCGATGTATTTAAGATAAGGAATTGCTGTCGTGGACTTTCTTTGTAGTACTTTTCATACTGAACAATTCTTACACTCATAGTAGGCTATATTGATATTTTTAACGGTTTACCCAGCGTATGATTAAAAGGCGCACGGATGGCAGGTTTTTCTTCGACGCAATTCACTAACATCGTTACTGCTCGGCTTCCTTTGGTCATAAATGAATGTTTATTTACAGAAACCTTCCTCGAGAAATCCCTTATAGAATGGAGAAAACCGCATCCAAATCCATCCAGTGGTTCTTGAGATTTCCCGTTACATCCAAGAATCGGGGACTTTGTTTCTTACCATGTTTGTATGTCAAGCTCGTCAAGCGAGCATCATCATATCCAAATCTATACAAGACCAAATACCTCTACAAAACACTACCAAACCTACAATGACACCCACTAACCGACACTGCCCTCCAAAATGTTGTAATAATAATGATCAATAAGGCAACACTGAAAAATGACTACAGTACAAAGCTAATCTAAATTAACAACTACAATCAAATGCCGATACAACTTTTGGGGCCCATCATTGTTCCTGTTCCGGAGATGATATAAATGTATATGTGGCGGATGATTTTTCACGGCTCTATATCCTTGCTGCCATCAACCTCATCAGAGGAGTTAATAAGAAACGAACACACACTCACTCACTCACTCACTCAGAAGGCTTCTATGGGACACGAAGATCGCGCACCGATCTCACGAAATGCCTCCACTGAACTCTGTTTTGGGCGAGTTCTTGCCAGTTGTGAAAGTGAGTGTAAGTCTTTATTTGATCTATTTTCCAGCTTTGAAATGCGGAGTCAAACAATGGCCCAAAATGTTTTCTATATACTTTATTTTCGAGAACCCCTCAACTGGTGTTCTTCCTGTTTTGTTTAACTCCATGATTCTGCACCATAAGTTAGAACTTGTCTAGTGAGGGTATTGTATATTTTCAGTTTTTTATTTCTCGTCAAAAATTTGGATCCCAATAAAAACTGCAGAGAGTATTTCACTTTGTTAGCATTCTGTATTCTACTGAAACTTTAATTTCCACTTCTCAATAAGAAACGAATGAAAATAATAACAATAATTTTGTTTGTTTTACGTCTCTGTTAACTACTGCGTCATTTAGAGACGCTGGGGTGCTGGAATTTTGCCCTGAAGGGGATCTTTAACGAGCCAGCAAATCTACTGACACGGCTCCCTTGCATTTGCGCACCCTTACATTTCAACTGACTGTGCCACGATTCGATCCTGCAACCTTAGGCACAGCAGGCAAGAACGTTACCTCTGCGACATTCAGCTAGTTAGATTAATAAATATGAATGAACCTGGACAAGGAGTTGAAAGGAAGCTACCGTGGCCTAATTAAAGGTCTATTTCATTGGCATACATAGCTACCTCAGTCAGTACTTTGTGAACCGTGGATTAGGATACAATCTCGTCCAACGTAACTGTGATCAGCTGTTACAGTACTGCCTTACCTCGAGTATATCGCCCACTACGCACCCACTCGACAGTGAATAAGGAAACAGGGCGACCTTACAGTCAGTAAAATGAAAAGATCATTCTAATGAGGGCGAACGTAGATCCTGTTTCACAAAGTCGAAAGACTGCAGACATATTGAGATAATGAAATATTAGATTTCGTGGTCTTAAGTTGGGAACCATGCCCGCATTTGCCTGGAGTTGAAGTGGAAAACCACTTCTAGGATGACTGAGGTGGTAATCGAACCCACCTCCTCTCAGATTTGCCTCACGAGGCTGAGTGTACCCCATTCAGCCCTCGGACCAGAATAAAATTTCTGACAGATCCGAGAATCGAATCCGTGATCTTTGCGGTGACAGACAAGAATGCTATCACTTTCTTGTTTAAGATACACATTTATCTGTCGCCAAAGAAAAGACCCGGTGACCTATTGAAGAATTTCACAGCCAGCGTGAACATTTTAAGAATGGACTTTCGAGTCGGGTCGTGTTGTATTTTTAATTCCATCTAGCGTATCCCGATCAAGTTCGGTTGGCATTGGGAAACCTTCTAGAACAAATTCGCGGTGTTGCCACTCACACTTGCTCGGGCTATGTCAGGTATAAATGAAATAGTACAGTCCAACAACTGGACAAGTCGTTTCCAAAAATCGCCCTGTTTCTTTATCTATCCCATTGTACATCTCAAACTACAGCCACTTCAGAATTCTTGAGTAAATATTGTGCATTTCGGAGTTCAATTTGCCGACTTTTACCGTACATTCTGCTCATTCTTTTTCAGCGAGGGGATTATTTTTTTAATTTTACTACGCCATGGATGAAAGAACCTTACTTTAATCTAGTTCTCTAAACAGAGACATTTTGGTCATGACTGTATTAATTTTTCTTCTTTGTAAGATAGCAGTCATCCTGTATACCTCAAATTTATTTCCATTACAATTTATGGAATGTTCACGAACTTGAGTTCTAACGGAAACACTTGGAAATATCACGTACACGTGCTGCGATTTTGCCCTCAGCTTTCAGATCTTCGACTGCGTAATGGATGTGTTGAGAGATTACCAGCTGAAGCATGCAATAAAATAAGCAATAACAAGCTCATCGTCGTAACATAATCTTTTTTCCCCCCTCCCGTTCTACTTTCAGCTTTCTTCTTGAGCATATAAATAGTCTGCTGACAACAAATTACGTGAGGCCTATTGTGTTTAACCTTCCTACTATAAGTACCGTTGTTTGTCTTTGTGAAGTGTTTTATACGTCTGGAGACGGGACGAAGGCCAAACTGCTCACATTCTCTGTTGAATGTCACCAGAACCACATACTGCGGGCGCATCAACAGGGCTAGCTAGTCGACCATGCATTAAAGTCTCCTGCCAGCTCATAAGCTGTTGACATTCAGCTATGTTTGTGTGATACGGAAAGCATGAAATAATCCTTAAACCCTCCTATCACTTACTCACCCACTCACTTACTTACTTAATTACTTACTTACTTACATACAGGGGCAGATGACCTCGCTGTTCCGCCCCTTAAAAACTCAATAACTATTACGTACTTGACGGTGCGCAAATGTGAGGGAGCCGTGTCAGTAGATTTACTGGCATGTTAAAGATCCCCTTAGGGGCAAAATTCGGGCACCCCCAGAGTCTCTAAATGACTCAGTAGTTAAAAGGGACGTAAAATCAATAGCATTATTATTATTATCATTATTTATGTATTTATTTACTTATTTATTTTCTTCCTTTCTTTCTTTCCTTCTTTCTTTCTTTCTTTCTTTCTTTCTTTCTTTTGTGGAACGGTTTCAACATGCTTTATATAAAGACATTGTGGTATCCAAACGAACGAAGGGCAGATACGTAATACTTTGACCTGTAACCTAAATATCTGACTGTTTACCTCTACATGCGAGAATACGTCTTGAAAATGTAGAATTAGTTCCTCAGATCTAAGTTCCAATAATTGTATGAGCTTAACGTCCCTTTTAACTGTTACAGTATATTTTGTATATTACAAGTGATGTCCTATTGGTTCGTTTCTATAAAATAGTATAAAAACACAACCCAAGAAGTAAAACTATGGTCAGATTGCCTCACTGTTCCTCCTCTTGAAATATCAATCATCACCAAAGCAGGCCACGGAGTAAGAATCAGGAGTTTTATATTTTGATCTCGTGCACTGTATATACAGATAACATCTATCACGTCCTCTTGGCAAGTCTCTGTGTCCGTGACATACGGCGTCCAAGTGACCGTGCCAGGGGCCTCATTGTAAAATCAATGAGTTGGAAGGCTTTCACCCGACACCTACACGAAACATCCTACTTATTTGGAAGTATTTGCTAATCCTCTTAGTAACTCAGATACCGTATGTTCGGAACATAACACGTATTACGTAATACTGCTTTGGCCATGTCTGAAATTGTCATTGTTGCTTCAATTTGGGGTTTGGAACGTCTTTGCCAATTAGCTCTATATACAGTGCTTGTGTGTGCATGATATTTGTATAATAACCTGTGGTGTTGTGATGGCTGGGGTAGCGTGTGTAATTGTAATTACAAGGGTCAAGTTTTGGGGTAGGCACCATCCCAGGATTTACCTGGAGCGAATAAGGAAAAACCAGAGGGAAAATCCCACTGAGGATAGCTACTATCAGTGCTGGGATTTGAAGCTAGGTCTTCGAACTGCTTCTCTATATTGCAATCTTAATTCGAGACATAACGTGCATTTACGTGTTCGGGCAACACTGCCGCTTTCATTTCCTCCATCCGTCACCTCTTTATTGTGTAGGGAAGCTTCTTTCATTCAGATTCATAAAATTGACTTTAGAGGATCTGAAGATGGTCATGACTACCTTTAAGCGTGAGAGTTGAGACTTGCACGGGGACTTCAACCCACATCCTTTGCACTCCGAACAGATGTGCTCTTTGAGTGAAACAGCCGTAGTTCAGTAACCTTGTTTAGTGATGTCACGCGCCCCGAGAACTGCAGTATTCCCTGAAACACACACAAGAAAATTTAATAATAAACATTTATTGCAGTCAATGGTCATATAACATAAATACATACATATTACATAAATACATTAATAATGAAATCGCATAAATGATCTGTCTATATATCACTCTATTCGCTAAAGAATGGTGTCAGAGCTATCAGTCTCTGATTACACCAAAGGGCATGATAACGGGTCTTCCGCACAGTTCACATTCGCCGGTGGCTTCGTCCGGTATGTGAAAAGTCTTCTTTCTGCAGATGTGGTGGTGGAATCCATGAATTGCAAATCGCTTTATCGTATGGCGCAAATCGTAGTCCGCTCCTTTCCATTCTGTCGAAGTTCAACAAGAAAATTTGAGATTCATAGAAATGACCGTTCCTGAGGCGGTGCCACTTGAAAGCGGTAAGAGTTCAATGAGTGTGCTGTATTGCAAGTGAAAGTTATCAAGGTTAGGTTGTTGCCTGTATATCTGTTTAGGCTCATGGCTGAGTGATGATGATGATGATGATGATAATTGTTGTTTTAAGGGGCCTAACATCTAGGTTATCGGCCCCTATGGCTGAGTGCTAGCACGTTATGCTTTTAAGGGGCAACATACCGCTTAAGGAGTCAAACCAATAGCGATTTCAATATTATAACTGTGCCTATCGCGTACAACAAATATATACATTTCCAAGGAAAGTTTTTAATTTCCAACATTCAAATCGCAACTATTTTTCTATTTTTCAAAATTAGGTTCTTACTTTGTGCTGATCTACACTGTTTTCCGCATATCTCCCATGTTTATAGGAATTTTCAGACTTTTCGTTTTTTGACCTGAGGCTTAAATAATCCTTTATATTTTCGATTTGGTCAGCCCTCATTTCCTGTCGCATACAATACCTTCTTTCCTAGCCTTGAACTTCACCCTGCAAAAGTAACTTGGCCATCACCTTTTGAACAGCCAAGTCATTTCTATATTATTTTCGGTTGGGTCAGATTTACCCATGGCGCCAGTCTTCGCGTGATAATTTTCGGCTTACGTTAGTCGGAACGATCTGCACCTATTTTGGTGCAGCACACTCACATAACTCACGTTCTTGTTGATCTATGTTTAGGGTCTAAGGCCACCATGGTCATCAGCTCCTTTGTTCAAAGAAATTGAGATGACAGCTTTACCGCCACTATCAAGGCCAATGATACAGTTACGAAAATTAATGTCATTTTCCTTGATGTTAAATCTCAAATATAAAAATAAACCTCATTTTATATTGGGAATAGTTCATAGGAAGACACCAGGTGTAAAATTACTTCATTAAAATCCGTACAACTACGACAAAAAGGGAGTGACACACAATGGGTCAAAATAACCCGGCGCCAGTCCTCGTGTTATATCTTTTCACGCCACTTCTCAAGGGTTAAAGATTGTGTTAATCGAACAACTACAAAATTAATCTCACTCATTTCCACGCTATTAATTGATTAGGCGTTATTATTTCATTTGTATTCTAAGCAAATATATAATTTTCCAAAGAAAAATATGTATTGTCCGTTGAGCCATTATATATTTAAACACAAATTGTGCTAAATATTCCGGCATAACTCAACCAAATGACAGCGTTTCGCCTCGGTGTGCCATTGGGCTCTTCAGTTGGTTAAAGTACACCTCACCAAGACACTGTCTAGTACACACTGGGAAGGCCATTGCAAGAGTTATGCCGGAACATTTAGCACAATTTGTGTTTAAATATTCTAAGCAAACTCAAAAATATTTTAAAGTTTTCATATAACGGCTAATTAAAACCAAAAAGGGTTGAGTGAGTTTCATTTTGTAGCTCTAGGTTTAACACCCACTTTATGAAAAGTAAAGTCCAAACAATCCTATAAACATGGGAGATATTAGGGAAACGATAAAGGTCAGCACAAAGTAAGAATCAAATTCTGAACAAGTAGTTCCGTTAAGAACTATTTTCATATATCCTACTTATGTTAATTGCATCTATCAACATACAACTTTTCAGTTTGGTTGCTGTAATAGATTCGTAGATATTGAGAACCATCTAAATATTTCGGATGATTGCCATATTGGATTCTTATATATAGGCCTTAGAGTTCTGTACTATTACATGAAGATTATTGTGTAGGTGTTTTATTCAAACTTCAATCGCATGATTAGGACACAATAAAAACGAGCTTTTAAAATTTTACTCAGCCGCCATTTTGTGGTTATGAAAATAATTTTAATGAATTCGATGCCAGTGGATTAAAATTTATACAAGCATATACCGTACCAAGTTTCAGTGCACTCGGATTGTTAAATCTCGAGAACGTCCATTTGAATATTTAAATTTTGCGTCACCGCCATGTTGGATTTGTGCTCTCCAGGTTATTGAACGTCCCATAGGCGAACTTATGTTTAAAGCCTCTATACACATACACAATTTCAGTTTGATTGGTGTCATAGATTAATAGATATTGAGAACCATCTAAATATTTCGGATTGTTGCCAGGTTGGATTTTAATATATGTAGTCCATAGAGTTATGTACTATTAGATGAGGATTATTGTGTACGTTTATTATTCAAACGTTGATTTCGATCGCATGGTTAGAACACAAGACATAAAAACGTAATTTTAAAATTTCGCACAGCCGCCATCTTGAGGTTATGTAAACAATTGAACTAAATTAGATGTTAGTGCATTTCAAATTGTATGGTCATTTGATGTATTAGGTTTCACGGCGTACAGATGGTTAAATCGGGAGAAAAGTCTATTTAAATGTTTCAACTTTGCTTGGCCGCCATGTTCGTTTTGTAGTTAACAGGTTTTTGAAAGTCATATATGTGAATGTCTAGTAGTACCCCTTATCACCGTACAAAATTTCAAGGTGATATGAGTACGGTAATAGTTTCGGAGATATAGACTGCCGGTGAAATATTTCGCATTGCTGCCATGGTGAGACGTAATAACATTTGAAGGGCACGGTTGGGGTCGGTCGAAATAGTACTATGACCTTATACAGATTTTCATTGAAATCTCTCCAGCCGTTTAGAAGTTATTAGGGGACACACACACATATACACACACGGACAGAAGGTGATCTCATAAGCCTATTTCTTCATAAATGAAAATAGGCTAAAATTGATGAAATTAGTTCCATGAAAATTCAAAAAGGTTACTTCTAGTTGCAAGATGTGTGTGTTTCTGTTTTCAATTCAAGTAAGTACTGCTGACATTGAATTTTTTCAAGTAGTTCCTACTTTTGCCGCCAAACGCCACCGTCAACGACTACTAATTCAGAACTTGGTTACCAGATGCCACCGCATTCGGCTCCCGGCGACGAACGTAGGGACCTAAGAGCGTTTGTCAAATGTTTAACCTAATTTAGCTTCACACAGGTGTAATTAGTGGAAGGTTCTTTAACATGCCATAAATCTATGACATGGGATCGCCGGCTTTACTTACCCTCCGAAGGAAGGCATACTGAGGGATTTTTAACACTCTTAAAAAATCCGACGAATTCGGCTGGGTTTGAACCCGCGATCTTGGGCATCGAAGCTCAGCATGCTACCGACTACGCCACCAAAGCCACCTCCTTTCATCTCTAATTAACTCCTCTCGTGAGGTTAGCGTCAGGAAGGGCATCCGGCCGATAGAAACCATCAGCCACGCGGAATTTCATCGCATCTCATCCCCGACCCCGTTGGAAACGGGATTAATAAGGGGTAGAATAGTCATTGCAATGTATTAAGTAAACGTTTGTTACGAATGTAGCCCTTTTCTTCTCCAAGCTCACGACCTTTCTACCCAATGTGACCTCTCCTTGACCAGTTGCCGCCAGGAAAGTGGTGTGAGGGCGTTGGAGAGGTCGCGCCCTCGCCATACGAGCTCAGTGCCTGACAAAAAGACAACTATCAAAACAAAATTGAAAGTAATTATATCTCTGCAAATATGTTTCTTTATTATCCTTGGCATTTCTCATTTGTTACTACCTTCTGTGAAATTAAAATACGGCATTCTGTCCAACACAATTACAGGAGAAAGGAATAACATAGTGAAGCCCAGAGATGAACATCGCCTGCTTCAAAGGAAGCCTCCCAGACTTTCGTTTCTTGTAAAGAACGGGACCGGAAACGATGAGATGGTCGCTATTTATTCCAATGACGTCACCGCTAATAAGCCATCCTCAAACAGGTGTTTCCGTCAAGTAACCGAGTGCAACAGCATGTTGCTGCTACAGTACTTCATTTAGGAGCTCCTGGCAATTTGGTCATCAGACTCCATATGTACTGATGCTTGTGAACGGAATACCATCGTAATAATCGTAATTAAAGCTACCTATTAATAGTGCATTATGCAACGAGCCTATAATGGCAATAATTTCCATGCGAGTGTCTTAATTACCATTATAGGCGAGTTGCATACGACTGTTTATGTTCGACGATAATTATAACTGTATTATATGTTTAAACATAAATATTCATAAATATCTGTGGGATTCAGTAACTTCAGTTAGTGAACAGAGCGCGCTGGGTGGTTTGCTGACCGAACAGAGCGCATGCGTGGGTCAAAGAATTTCGAAAGCAGAGACCATTTACTTTGCTTGGCAATGCTATTGTTTACAGCCTGCATGATGTCTAATGCCGATCAGAACTAGCATTCACTAATATTGTCACCGAAGTCGTTTGAAAGCAATGCGCTGTCTAGAAATGGGGTTAGGGATATTAAGGCACAGTGCTATTTTTTGTCTCATATTCACCAGTTTATTTACGCGAACATATGGGACGATGCTCTTTCCATGTCGGTAATATATATAGAAGGAAGCTGTGTTGCTCCCCGTAAAGGTTCGTGCTGATTTTGTCTTTGTGTTTGGGATTGTAACTACAATGGTTGATCCGATATCCAATTTGAACTTTCATATCATGTAATTTATGTCCGACATGTTGGATTTTGAGCGCATGCGCGAAGCTATCCTTACCTAATTGGTCAATGAATGAGCTCTGATTGGCTGGAGAAACTGTTTCATAATGAAGAATAGTACTATAATGACCCTAATTGTGATACAGTTTTGTGACATATAATATTTACATTTCGACATCATCGAACATAAACGTTTGAACGTTTTCTTACTAACCGCGCTTCCGAAATCGTTTAATTAAATAAACGTTTTTTAACCCTTATAGTGCCAGGGACCGATATATCGGCCGAGGGAGACTCTGCTAACAAATACCTCGAGCCAATCTATGAGCCACGTTATTTATACAATTGCTATGATTATTCCCAGCCGAGTATTGCTATCAGTGTTGTAACCAAGACAACGCGGGAATTATTCTCTCTCTGGATATATCGATGTTCCGTGAATGATATTGGATTCATAATAAGTATTCTTTGAACATGCTGCAATCAGCTGACTTCCCGTGCTTCTTATATTTTGATATCGTGTATATTCGCGTTGTTGCTCTGAGCTAATTAAGATAGGTGAGGAAATAAATGAAGTTTTAAAAATGATATTATTTAGGTTGCGTTGGCTGTCCAAATTATATAAAAATTTCCTATTTAAATTTTATAAAATTTTCAGTGTTTTTAATTAAATAAATGGGTCATAGTATTCATTATTAGTAGAATCTAATACGTTTGAAAGAAAGTGTGATATTTCTGTAGGAAATATTTCTTTAAATCAAATATTTGTAATTTGGATTAATATTTATTTAATTAACCATTCAAATAGCTTGGCATCAAAAGGTTTAATAAATTAACGACAGAATGGTTTTTAACAAATCGTTTCCAAATTAAACGATTTATGAAAACCGTTTCATAATTATAAAGATAAATCGATTACCATACCAGTTTTCGCTTATATTTGCTTCTTTAGCCTATAATGTGTTCAAATTTTGATTCCTTATTTTAATAAACTCGCCGTAATGATGTTTCGTGTTTGACGGTGTTATTGTCGGTAAAATAAACTACTTTCCTTTCATCAGCGTTTAAGCCTGAGCGGTATGGCCTAACGGTATTTATCATACCGAATGGCGGTATTAATTACAGTAGAACCCCGCTTATCCGAAATAAAGGGGGCGGAGCCACTTCGGTTGACGCGGTTTCTTCGGATAATGCATGGTAAATATTTTCGGAAGTTAAATGTCGAAATAATAATGCATAAACTCTGTTAATCAAAGGTGCATACTGTATATTAACATTAAAATGTTTACATAATATCATTCATTGTATAAAATCGGTGATTTTCTTCTGAATTTTCTTGGTGCACCTATGTCGCGCCACCGTTTAATCAACAATACACGAGCTGATGTAGATTCATTGCTTTGTTCAACAAAGCGCAAAGCGATCTGGAATAATGAAACAATTTCTTTTTTGTTACCACTGAACTGAATATACAGTAATCTTATTAATTATTTCGTGTGGTATTTTAATAAAATTTCGAAATCAATCTTACCACCAAATCCATCATCTGCTGTAACTCGGTTCTCTGAACTGCTATTGTCAAGGTCGGTGACGACTGCATCAACCCTTGGCAGTAACTCGGAATCCTCAATTTCATGGTCTGTTAGATCAAGTTCAGCATCATCTGATTGTATCCACTCGTTCACCTCACACTGGTTAACATTCTCACATCCTGGGATTTGTTTCACTATCTCTTGCAGATTGTCATCATTTGCCTCATCTTCCGAAATTATCCCTTCATACAGCTTGTTCCAGGAATTACAAAGAGTCACTGAAGTAATATGAATGGAGAAGGGCCGCTGGAAGTTCACAATACGTTTTTTTATTTTTTATTTTATTTTTTTGCCTGAGTATTTCGTGTATGAGAGTCAAGATTAAGAAGAAACTCTAAAAACATGTAAATGCTTATTTGTAGGAAATATTTTAATTTTGAAAACGATTTCTATGAGATGGTTTTAAACGTCCAATCGGGCCATCGTAAAAGCGTTTCTGGTCGTGAGCTATAATCGAAATGCTTCATATAGATTAAGATTGGTTTGTGTGTGTGTAAATATTGGATCAGAACATACCATTCGGAACAATGAAATATGATCTCGTTAGCGTGTTTTATCCTTCCTTTTATTTATTAGAAAAGAGATCGCAAAAAAATGGATCCAATAAATGGATGGTTTAGAGTTAGAGTTAACCAAGTCCATAATATTCAGTTTTGAGAAAATTGATGTAAAATTGAAGAGCTTGACTTCTAATTATTGGTCTAATGTTAAACTATATACTGTACTCCAATTTAAGATATTTCATTGGTATTTTCATGTGAATACAGCAAATATTATGTCATTACATATCGCTGTTGTTGTTGTTGCTGCTTATTTTAGGGGCTGCCACATCGTGGTATTTGGGCGTGTGTGGAATTTGTGGGATAGCCTGTGTTATTGTTATGGGTGTACTAGTGAGTGTACTTGTAAATTGGGGATATTATTACGAAGGAGGCGGCTGTGGTCTTAAGTTGGGAACCATCCCAGCATTTGCCTCGAGTAGAAGTGGCGGGAAACCACGGATAACCACTTCTAGGATGGTTGAGATATTTTGTCTCACGAGGCTGAGTGTACCCCGTTCCAGCCCTCACACCAGAATTAAAATTTCTTGGCAGAGCCGGGAATCGTACCCAGTGAGACAGCCATGAAAGCTAGCCACTGCACCCTGAGGTGGTCTAATTACTTATAATTCGTCTATATGCTGGACTGATGTTTTCATCTGCAACTAGAACTGCTGCCGTCTGGTAGCTAAAAATTGAAATATGGGCTTGGTTCAATATTGAACTGTATGGTGGAAAATATGCAAAATTTGGACCTGGTTCATTTTAACTTGGAATCCTCCAAATGTAAGTTCTTTTAAACTTCTTTCTTTCTTTCTTTCTTTCTTTCTTTCTTTCTTTCTTTCTTTGCTAACGATGCTGATGCTTCAAGGCAGGTACAGCACCGAAATCAATCTTGTATTTAATTTACTACAATGTAATTACAAAGAAAGAAGGAAGATAATAGTTTTACGTGACCGTCAATCTCGATATCATGAGCCACGGAACCTCCTTTTTGCGTGGAATCCGAACCTCAGGCATTTCACTCTGAGAATCTCACATTCATTGACCGGGAATCGAACCCGGTCCACCGTGGTGAGAGGCCAACAGCTTGACCGCTGCGCCTCCACGTCCCTCTAATCACAAAGAAGATAGTAGTTTGTTGTGTTTCTGCTTCTTTAATTGGTGTGTGTGTAAATGTTTTCTGGTAACCTGAGTTATTGTTGTATCTACTGTATAGCAGAATTTGTTACTGTAATTATTCAAGCCTAAGATTGGGATACCCTTAGCTACAAATCCTGGGAATGTAAGCAAGGTGCCATTCAAGCATTTGCCTGGTATGAAAGGGAAAAAATCTGAAAAGAAATCAAACTCAGATGACTTCTGCGGGCGTCGAAATTCGAACTTAGTCTCTCCTACAGTGCAGCTCATCGGGTGTACCTCAACGTGCTCAGCTACAGACACTACTGATATCAAGTAGTTACCATGGCTAATGGTCTTCACGACTTTCAAATTCACCCTAGCTCTTTCTGACTGCACTGAGAGTGAACTCTTGAAACCAGTTGGATGTATGTATCTCCTAACTCAGACCACTCTCTCGACTCAGGCGTGGCAGTGACCACCGCCTGGCACTTCCTCTTCCGTAGTGGTCGCCTTCTTTGCTCTAGTCTAGAGGTACCTATTGAGACTCATGCCCCGAAGGCCATGGGTTCAATACCTAACTCACCCATCCTGGAAGGAGGCTACTGTTCAGAGGTTTCCAACTAGCATTCCAAACACATACCATAGGGGCTGATAACCTCTCTGTTCTGTCCTTTAAAACAACCATAAATAACTAAAAACCTGACATGATGGTAACTAACTTAAAGACACAGACGCATTCTTACCCATGTTAGATCCAGTTACAAGTACACATCCCACTAGAACAGATACCACAATAACAGATGTTGTCACTTAAGTACACGAGGCTGATGACGATGATGCCACAAGCCCAGAGTGACCAAACGTCTTTCATTTTGAGGACAGTCCCATTAACTTTTTATATTTCCTTTCTTTTTGGGATTCTTGAGATTCGGGGAATATTCCGATTTCAGTAAGTTAGTATTATTCTCCGCTTTTCATATTTTAAATGTACATCCACTGTAAAAACCATTCTTGCTCCCTGTTTTCGATAGATCGATTGTTATTGACTGTTGCTAACATTAGCGAATGAGTCGCATTGTTAACGCAACATACAGTTCCAATTTCCGGTGACATTGGTGATCAATTTCGAACATTTCTAAACAAGTTTGTACCTGCCTTGTAAACTATAATTCAAGGATTGTTTGCTTGGCCAATAATTTGTAGGTGTATAAAAAGTAGCGTAATGGGCCATCTTTCTCGTATATTTTATCCAAGTCACTTCTCTGGCATTTTAAAACCCACAGGTCGCATCTACTACAACACATCGGCATTGAGGTTTAGCTGTTCTACAACAACAACAACAACAACAAAACAAGCATATTGTATTTTAAATCACTTAAAATATGAGTCGCTTGGCTGAGATGTTTAGGGAGTACTACAAAGACTTAGTTACTGGAAGAATATAAATAAACGCAATAATTACTCACACGTTATCGTCGGGAGGGAATCGGAAGAATGACCACGAATTCTTGTGTGCTTCATAATATTATTGCAGCCATACACAGTACTTATCTTTCCTCTCATGTTGAGAGGAGATATCAATAAATCAAACTCACATTTAATTGCTAAAATTAAGTAATTTCAAACACGTTAACAACACAAACTTATGCACACGCTCTAATGGCGATCAGGACCTTCTATACTACCGGACCTGACACTGCAATCCAAGATGGCCGCCGTAATTGGTGGTCGGACATCAAACGCACGACTTTGTCAGAATCCAACACAACACAAAATAACATCATGACGTGATTTTGTCTGCTGTTAATTCATTTTATGGGCTTGGGACGTCTTGGTCATCAGCCCCGTGCAGTTGGGTGTGGATTCAATTTCCCCGATTATGTGATGACTGTAGTAGTGTGTGTAGCTGTATAAGGGACAGGCATGGGGAGGTGCCCCAGGAGTTGAAATAAGGTACTACCGGAGTTCCATCAGGAAAGGAATCAAATAAAATAATGTTGAGGCCCACAGAAGAGATCTGCAGAATTTCTTGGCTGAGTGGACAGGGCAAGTTATAACTGTTCCTGTAGGAATTTCAATTTCTTTTTAGTACATATTATCCTTAAAAATAAATGTGACCAACCAGGTGGTGTAGTTCTTGGTTGTCATTTCTGGGGTCCATGTTTGATTCCTGACTGTCAAGAAATCTAATTCTAGTCTGAGGGTAAGAACGTGGTACGCACAGCCTAGTGAGGTAAACCGGGAAATGTTGGGTTCGATTCTCCGCTTAGCCACCCAGCAAGTGGTTTACCATGGGTTCCCACACATACTGAAGATAAATGCCTGAGTAATTCCTATCATAAGGTCACGACTGCCTCCTGTAAATCCGTAAACAAGTAGGCTAGTCGTATCCATTCATTCCTGCATCAAGTGCACTCGATACAAAATATACTGATACCAGTAGACAACGAAGACTTATTTGATGTGTAGTGTTGTTCTTTTCCTTGGTACAGTTACAACTGAGCCATCTGCACAATAATAACAACAATAACAAATTCAGGGACAAAATGTTTGACACATGAATTAGCTGATTTTGTCTGCTGTTAATTCATTTCATGGGCTTGGGACTTCTTGGTCATCAGCCCCGTGCAGTTGGGTGTGGGTTGAATTCCCCTGATGGGAAATTGGAAAATAAGCACCAATGGCATATCTTTATAATAATTGGATTTGCATCCAGTCACAACAGTTTCGAGGTATATCACCACAATTTTAGCATATGCATGAGTACCTACTGGTAATGGAATCCACACCAAGTAAGTGATAAGATTGATATCCTTGAACTAGCAGGAGTATAACCGCATGAGTTGACACTGCAGACAATTTAAAAAGTAGGTTATGTTCCTACATAATCAATTTTCAGATCATCTTAGACCTTAAATTGGAATACGTTAATTATTACTATGCTTGCTCATAATGAATTACCATTACTAATAATTTATAAACCCTAAACAGAATAATAAATAGATCAACTTACCCACTGATTGGCAATAGAATCGATGGTATCACAAGCGTAACAGAAGTCACCAGTATCTCGTATTTATGAAGCACTAATGCAGACATTTACTTACACGAACGTGTAATATCATTAAGCAATAATCAATGTATGTCTACCCCTTATTATTCCCGTTTTTCCAACGGGGTCGGGGATGAGATGCGATGGAAGTCTTTGTGGCGATGGTTTTTACGGCCGGATGCCCTTCCAGACGCCAACCTCATGAGAGGAGTTAATGAGAGATGAAGTGAATGATGGTGAAAGAAACTGGGCAAGGATGTGGAAGGAAGCGGCCGTGGCCTGTCAGAAGGTACCGTCCCAGCATTTGCCTGGTGTTGAAAATGGGAAACCACGGAAAAGCATTTCAAGGACGGCCGACGGTGGGGCTCGAACCCACGCGTCTACCGAGTCAGCAGAGAGCTTGGCCCCATGACCTAATGCTGCGCTTTAGCCAGCGTAGCTACTAATGTCGGTATTAAGCAATTATCAATAAGCACAGATAATAAAGGGAGATACATGCCAAACAGGTGGATGTAGCTCTCAACGATACCTGCAGAATTATAACAGGTTGCTAGAAATCAACTCCAGTCGAATGGCTTTATTTCCTCTCAGGAATAGCACCACCCCCTGTTCGAAGAGAAATAGCTGCGAACAAGGAACGAAAGACAGCGGAGCATGAAATGACTCATCCTCTATATGGACACGAACCGCAGCCGCAACGACTGAAGTCGAGGAAGAGTTTCCTTAGAACATCAAAGGAACTTAGAACCACTGCTGAAAAAACTAGGTTGCAAATGTGGAGGACTACGACCAACCTTCCCCCTGGTTGGGAAAATGTTTCTGAAACTCTACCTCCTGGCTATGACGAGGAATGGACGACTTGGAAGTCCCTGAATAGACTGCGCTCTGGAGTAGGCAGATCAAGGGTTAATATGGCAAGATGGGGTTACATTGACCAGGATGATATTCAATGCGATTGTGGAGAAGACCAGACAGTTCAGCATATGACTGAGTGTCGACTGTGCCAAGCATCCTGCACGGAAGAAGATCTTCGTCGGGGAGCACAGAGTGCACTGGAAGTGGCCAAGTTTTGGACAAAGATAATATAATAACTGTGTTATATGTTTAAAATGTATGTTTCTGATACGATAATAATAATAATAATAATAATAATAATAATAATAATAATAATAATAATAATAATAATAATAATAAAGGGAGACGATTGCTAAGCGAAATTCACACCACTATCACATCGTAAACAAAACCACACAACATATAAACAAAGCATTTAACCCCCAAGATCGTCAGCCATCTTTCCTCTGTCCTGCCGCCAGTGTCAGGTCCGGTCGTTATAGAAGGTCCTGTGGCGATGTAGTTACCGCCATGACATACCATCGCTAGACAGTGCTCGCATTGCTGTCCCTCGATATCCGGCTACTGTATTTGGTATTATCCCAGCTTTTGCTTGGAGGGAGTGTAGGAAATTCCAGGGGGAAAACACAATCGGGATGGCCGCTTTCACCGCCGAGATTTTAATCTCCAATCTTCGAACTTGCTGGAGCTCCACATCGAGGACGAGGTAAGCTATTTAACGTGCACGACTATGCCACGGGGGTAAAGAAAAAGATCGAGTTCTTAAGTAATGCTATCACCAAACTGTCCTAAAGAGTCTGGCTTCGTGGCTAATTTGTTCGCATGCTAGGCTTTGGCTCTAAGGGTCCCGGCTTCGTGGGTTCGATTCCTGCCGGGCCGTGGACAATTTAATCACTTGGGTCTGTGACGTCTTAAAGAAAATAAACTGATGGAGCAGACAGAAAACGTAGAAAAGTTAAAAGTAAACCTAAAATACAAACAGAAAAATTAAATTTAAAAAGAAGAAACTAAGTGGAAGCCGTTACGACCCCTTTCAAGAATTCTTTTTATTTTCTCCTTCAAAGAGACACACTTTATCGTGTCTACGTGTCAGAATATTTGTTCAAAACAATGCATATTGTCATGCAGGGGTCGTACTGGGTTGTCTTTATACAGGCATAACTTCATGTCTTGTGAGAGACAATGGATCTCAGTGTGACTCATCGTACACATCCGTTAAGGGTATTGTGTGGCACACGTGGCCGAGACGTCCATCTCCCATCCGGTGTAGACGCCATATGCCGTCTTCAAGGCGGCACGAGGGACAGCGAGGACTGGCGCGTGAAGAGACCAGGTGAAGAGCCATGGAGAAACAATTCCGGGCTCGACTAGACCGCAAGGTTCTACGTAGAACTAGGTTTCTGTAGGATGAAAATAATTAGTACATGTAAAGCCCCATTCAGGGTTTAGGCATACCAGGCGACCGCTACACAGTGGGTCAAAATCGAAATCTAGGGAGACAAAATTATTTTTACGTTGTAATCTTGAATTTAGAGTGAAAAGAACGTATATAATTTGTTTACTTCATAATAAACATCACTTAAGACCTTTTGTAAGCTACGTCTTATACATGCAAGAAATTGTCTATGACTAGGAGTTGGATAGAGCATTCAGTTATCTCTTTAGAACAATTTTCTACCCCTAATTTACTTTTAACAAAGCCAAAAAGTTCCACTTTTGGCATAATCGTCGAACCCAGAGCTTCAAACAGTTGTAAACGTGTGAGAACTGGTTGCGCGGCATCTTCTAAAACGTAAAATAACTAAGTAAGTTGCAAAAAAGATTATAACAAGCGTAAACTACAAGACATTATCTACATTTTAACATCAAGTAGAAAGTGACGCAGAGTGACGCGACATACTAAAAATCTAAGTGAAAATATAATTTTAAAAATAATAGTTAAATATTATATAATGCAAATATAGTTAAAATTACGTAACAATTACGCCCATTAATAACTGAAACACGTTACAAAGATCATACCTTTAGCTGCATGTTCCATCTTAAAGCATCACACTAACCACACAGCCAAACCACATCCGCTTACATTCACCCTCACGGAGATGGAGACACTGCTGTGTATGTGGGGCTTGCCCTATCTGCCGTCCATAAATTGTAGGCACAATTTTTGGTAAATAAATAATATTAATAATAATAATAATAATAATAATTCAGACGGCTCATACTAAGATGCGTTTATATCCCAGAATAGTGAGCGGCAAGACTGCGGTGGCGTCTAGTAGCTAAGTTCTGAACTTGGCCTAGTAGTCGTTGACGGTGGCGCTTGGCGGCAAAAGTAGGAACTATTAGAAAAATTCTAAGTTGCAGTACTTAATTTTAAAAAACAGATAACACACACTAATACAGTCATCACAATTAACACCGGTTATCAGACAGATTCTACACACACCCTTAGTATACGGGGCTACATAACCGCGTTGTCGCAGTCCCTAAACTTAAGAACCAACCAACCAGTGAGCGGCAATTATATGAGAATGCTGTAGAAGTAATAAATTTTGATTTTTTAAATTATGAAAATAAATAATTTTGTCCTCCTAGATTTCGATTTTGACCCACTGTGCGCTGCCCAGCCATTTGGTGTGCAGATTGTGGGATGACGTGTGGCCGTTAGTTTTAGTTTTCGTGACCAGGAAATGGGAATTGGAGCCGACGGCACGTGGTGATCCCAAGCGGTCACCCATCTATGTACTGACCACCCCCAATGATGCTTATCTGCTGTTATCGTACGAGATAATGATAATGTTATTAGTTTTGCGTCGCTCTCAATTTCTGGGGCTTTTAAAGCATACAAGAGTGTATAACGTGATCATAACCATCACAATGTTGCATATCTACGATCACCAAGTGTATATTGATATATACCATATATATACAGTCTATATATCATCCAAAGTGTATTGTTTAATTTTATTTTGTCTTCATAGTCCAAGTTTGGACGGCGAGTTTGCTTTCTAGAATCCTTCTATAATTGACGCATGCTCTTCTTGGTGCTGCCGTGAGTATTAACTATTCGCTCTGGGGATATTTCAATTTCGTCCGCCCCATAAAACAGCAATAACTAATTAATATCCAACGAACTAGATTCACTTCAAAGGACTATCTTTATTTCTTAATTCCTCATATTACAGAATGTTCAAGACTTCAGAAAGGAAAACGGAGAGATTCAATAATATAAAACCTATGAGAAATAAAACTACAGGTTGCAAGAATTGTAATAATTTCACAGATCCTGGCTTTTCACATGTACCAGTTTCAAGTTTTTTTTTTTTAGCGTATGGCTTTTAGTGCCGGGAGTGTCCGAGGACATGTTCGGCTCGCCAGTTTTGTAGCTGCTTCGAGACGGACACCCAATGGGTGAGCTACAAGTACCGTTGGGGAGGAAAGTTGGAAGGGAGGGTCGAGGAGTTGGAAGGTAGCGGCTGTGGCCTATAGTTAAGGACCAACCCCGGCATTTGCCTGGAAGGAAGATGGGAAACCACAGAATACCATCTTCAAGGTTGCCGGCGGGGGGATTCGAACCTCCTCGCCTCCCGGATGTGAGCGACTGCCAACAGTCATGCCGCAACGATCTCGGCTAACTCACCCGGTTAAAGTGATATTAATTACGTTCATGAAAAGGGTTGGTCAGGTGAGAAACAAAGTCCGCTCTCTGTTTGACAGACTGTTGCACTTACCTGCTCTTAAAAGAAAGCTCACAATCAAGAAGTTGGTAATCGCCCCCCACTACATTGATCAGACAGCTGCTCCACTGTAACGGAACTCTGTAGCCACGCTAATTGAGGAGAAGGTTTCATTGCGCAATAACGTTGTATTTACTTCAATTTACTGTCAGTGAATACCTTTAATCATTCAGTGAGACTAGCTGCTTAATGATCGCTTTATTACGTGCAGCCTTGAGCTCTCACTGCGGCTTAAATCTCTCGGCAGATGTCAGCTTGCAGTTCTCCGTCAGGACGGGGAACACTCAGTCTAGTGAGGACAGCTTCTGCCATCCTACAACTAGTATTACATGGTTTCCACACATCTTTTTTTTTTCGTTTGGCTTCCTGAGAGGCCGAGTGCAGATCTTTCTAGTCGACGCCCGTAGGCGACCTGCGCGTCGGGATGAGAGATGGAATGGATGAAGATGAACGGAACTAGGCAAGGATGTTGAAGGAAGCGGCCGTGGCCTGTCAGAAGGTACCGTCCCAGCATTTGCCTGGTGTTGAAAATGGGGAAACCACGGAAAACCATTTCAAGGACGGCCGACGGTGGGGCTCGAACCCACGCGTCTACCGAGTCAGCAGAGCGCTTGGCCCCATGACTAGGGACACTCTAATTTTTGAATGAAATGGTGCTGAATTCTTGAGTAAAAAGAGAAAAAATTATTGAGTAACGAGGGAAAATTCTTGGGTAGGTAATTAAAATTCTTGAGTAGGAAACAAAAATTCTAGGGTAGAAAAGATAAATTCTTAGATAATACGGATCTTAGGGAAATAGAAAGGCAGTCAGTACTTTCAAATATTTATATTGTAACTTGAAAATTATCGGTACAAAAGACTGAAATCGCAAACATTAAAGACAAAAAAGATATTTACAAACTTTACCTCCCTGCTTCCTTTCATGCTTTACATTCATAATGTAGGATGACAGCAATTCCAAATTTGTCATTGTTAGATTAGTTCTGAAATCTGTCAACACACAAGAAAAGTTTGAAAAGAATCTTTCACAATTTATATTTGACACTGGAACCCACAGTGCCCTTAATGCACCATCAACAAAGGGTTGATGATCACCACGCATTGCCTGAAGGGCATCTTCCACCACTATTTCTGCATTCTTCTTCAGAATATCTTGAAGATCCCTATATGCGAGCACTCCTTCATCAACGGGAATACCCTTCAGTGACGGTATTTTGCTGAATAGGGCCTACAGTTTGTCTCTTGCTGTAGACTGCGACAAGATATTCTGCCCGTAGAAGAGCTCAGACACTGGCTCCAAAAACGTACGGGCTGGGTCCCCCAACATCAGGTAGTCCAACTTCGTATGCATATGGCCTGACATCTTCATTTCCTCCATCGCTCTGCCCCTAAGATTACCTTTCAGGGCATCCAGCTCTTCCTCGACTTTGTTGCTGAACATTCCTGCTGCAACCACTTGTAAATGCTTCTTCAAATTCTGAAGTTTGGGATACACTTCTGCAGCAATTGGTTTGGAATTTGTCTCCAGTCCGAGCAAAAAGATCACGCCAGATAAGGCCTATAAGCTCGCGGAATGTGCGCTGTCCGTTCGCGTCCCGTGTCATAGCCCGCAGACATAAAGACGAGATTACATTCTGCTGACAAGATCACGCCAGATTAGGCCTATAAGCTCGCGGAATATGCTAAATTACGAAACTGGCCGCTCGCGTCACAGTTCATAGCCCGCAGGCATAAAGACGAGATTACTTTCTGCTGACAAGATCACGCCAGATTAGGCCTATAAACTCGCGGAATGTGCGCTGGCCGCTCATGTAACAGTTCATAGCCCGCAGGCATAAAGACAAGATTACTTTCTGCTGACAAGATCACGTCAGATTAGGCCTATAAGCTCGTGGAATGTGCGCTGTCCGTTCGCGTCGCGGTTCATAGCCCGCAGGCATAACGACGAGATTCCTTTCTGCTGACAAGATCACGCCAGTTTAGGCCTATAAGTCGCGGATTGTGCGCTAGCCGTTCGCGTCACAGTTCATAGCCCGCAGGCATAAAGACGAGATTACTTTCTGCTGACAAGATCACGCCAGATTAGGCCTATAAACTCGAGGAATGTGCGCTGGCCGCTCATGTCACAGTTCATAGCCCGCAGGCATAAAGACGAGATTCCTTCCTGCTGACAAGATCACGCCAGATTAGGCCTATAAGCTCGTGGAATGTGCGCTGTCCGTTCACGTCGCGGTTCATAGCCCCAAGGCATAAATACGAGATTACTTTCTGCTGACAAGATCACGCCAGATTAGGCCGATAAGCTCGCGGAATGTGCGCTAGCCGTTCGCGTCACAGTTCATAGCCAGCAGGCATAAAGACGAGATTACTTTCTGCTGACAAGATCACGCCAGATTAGGCCTATAAGTTCGCGGATTGTGCGCTGGCCCTTCGCGTCACAGTTCATAGCCCCAAGGCATAAAGACGAGATTACTTTCTGCTGACAAGATCACGCCAGATTAGGCCTATAAGCTCTTTGAATGTGCGCTTTCCGTTCGCGTCGCGGTTCATAGCCCGCAAGCATAAAGACGAGATTCCTTTCTGCTGACAAGATCACGCCAGATTAGGCCGATAAGCTCGCGGAATGTGCGCTGGCCGTTCGCGTCACAGTTCATAGCCAGCAGGCATAAAGACGAGATTACTTTCTGCTGACAAGATCACGCCAGATTAGGCCTATAAGTTCGCGGATTGTGCGCTGGCCGTTCGCGTCACAGTTCATAGCCCCAAGGCATAAAGACGAGATTCCTTTCTGCTGACAAGATCACGCCAGATTAGGCCTATAAACTCGCGGAATGTGCGCTGGCCGTTCGCGTCGCGGTTCATAGCCCGCAAGCATAAAGACGAGATTCCTTTCTGCTGACAAGATCACGCCAGATTAGGCCGATAAGCTCGCGGAATGTGCGCTGGCCGTTCGCGTCACAGTTCATAGCCAGCAGGCATAAAGACGAGATTACTCTCTGCTGACAAGATCACGCCAGATTAGGCCTATAAGTTCGCGGATTGTGCGCTGGCCGTTCGCGTCACAGTTGATAGCCCCAAGGCATAAAGACGAGATTACTTTCTGCTGACAAGATCACGCCAGATTAGGCCTATAAGCTCGTGGATTGTGCGCTTTCCGTTCGCGTCACGGTTCATAGCCCGCAGGCATAAAGACGAGATTACTTTCTGCTGACAAGATCACGCCAGATTAGGCCTATAAGCTCGCGGAATATGCGCTGGCCGTTCGCGTCACAGTTCATAGCCAGCAGGCATAAAGACAAGATTACTTTCTGCTGACAAGATCACGCCAGATTAGGCCTATAAGTTCGCGGATTGTGCGCTGGCCGTTCGCGTCACAGTTCATAGCCCCAAGGCATAAAGACGAGATTACTTTCTGCTGACAAGATCACGCCAGATTAGGCCGATAAGCTCGCGGAATGTGCGCTGGCCGTTCGCGTCACAGTTCATAGCCAGCAGGCATAAAGACGAGATTACTCTCTGCTGACAAGATCACGCCAGATTAGGCCTATAAGTTCGCGGATTGTGCGCTGGCCGTACGCGTCACAGTTCAAAGCCCCAAGGCATAAATACGAGATTACTTTCTGCTGACAAGATCACGCCAGATTAGGCCTATAAACTCGCGGAATGTGCGCTGGCCGTTCGCGTCGCGGTTCATAGCCCGCAAGCATAAAGACGAGATTCCTTTCTGCTGACAAGATCACGCCAGATTAGGCCTATAAGCTCGCGGAATATGCGCTGGCCGTTCGCGTCACAGTTCATAGCCAGCAGGCATAAAGACAAGATTACTTTCTGCTGACAAGATCACGCCAGATTAGGCCTATAAGCTCTTTGAATGTGCGCTTTCCGTTCGCGTCGCGGTTCATAGCCCGCAAGCATAAAGACGAGATTCCTTTCTGCTGACACGATCACGCCAGATTAGGCCTATAAGCTCGCGGAATGTGCGCTGGCCGCTCGCGTCACAGTTCATAACCCGCAGGCAAATAGACGAGATTACTTTCTCCTGACAAGATCACGCCAGATTATACGCTCGCGGAATGTGCTAAGTGACGAAGCTTGCCGCTCGCGTCACAGTTCATAGCCCGCAAGCATAGAGACGACATATTTTTCTTCTGACAAAGTCGCGCCAGGTTATAAAGTCGCGGCAGCATGTGCAACTGACTGGCGCACAAATACGAATACGCTATGCGACGATTATGCGATGACATTTTATAAACCTATTTTAGTGTTTGAAAATTGGAGTGCGACGATTACGCGGTAGCGACGATTATGCGAGGAAATACGGTATTTCTCTAGTTGCGATAAATTTCGCGAGTAAACCTAAAAATTCGTATATGGAGCCGAAATGACAAAATTTCGCGAATAGATAGTGTTCCAAATTACATTTAAATTCGTAACACATGTCCGATAAGCCTTTCTCTCATCATATTTAACACTTTTGAAAAATTCGCGAATTTCGCGAGTCGCGAAATTTGAGTGTCCCTACCCATGACCTAACACTGAGCTTTAGCAAGCGTAGCCACTGCTGTCGGTAGTATTAGTTATAGTTTTCGTTCTCATCTCATTTTTCACTATCACCCAAACCATTAGGGGCCGATAACCTAGATGTTAGGCCCCTTAAAACAACAATTATCATCATCAGCATCATCAACATCAGGCAAGTGAAAAGTGTGAACGAGAGTCAATCGTGGATTTTACACTTGAATACGGTTAATACTGTATATGATTTTCGTACCTAGTACCTAGTTTCATATTGTGAGGGAGATTACCGTTACTACCATGATCACTACTGCACCGGTATTAATGTAAGAATGTGTTCATTTTCTTACTCAATCAACGACGGCAACCATGTTTGTCAGGCGCATGCGGTCTCTTCAACTGTCCACAATGACGTCACATCACTGTTACCAGCATTTAATTAATTAATTCGTATTTAATTGTAGAAAAAATAGCATTAAAACTTACAGAATATAATTTGTACCAAACCTTGGAAAATTGTACCTTATAAGGCTGCTTCTTCTTCAATATTAAATATCTTGTTCTACGAATTGAGTTTAGTTAAAATAGTCTATGTTTTCCCTATACTCTTAAATTGTTATTAGCCTACTTTTCACATTTTGCAAAAATGAGGAAAAAGTAGACTTATGAGATCGATTCGGGCAAATTTGTGTCTGTCTGGCTGTGTGTGTGCCTCCCCCCCCCCCTATCAACTCCTAAACGGCTGCAGCAATCGAAACCAAATTTAGTATGAGTAAAGATGTATACAGGAATATCTCAAGCCCATATTTGAAAATGATGTCAGTGCTACCAACTGCTGAAAAAACGCACTAGAAATTTGAGCTCCATGTTGGATATCATGGAAGGTATGCATGGGAGCTATTCCAAAATTGGCACACATGTAGATAATACTATTTCAGTTTAATTTCCGGGAGGCCATATATGACAGTGTTCTAAAAATAATTTTAAGCCTTCTGATAAGTCCAATTTTTAAATGCATATAACTTCTACACTATCAATTGGATTTCAACCAAATTTTGTATGTATTATGTGTACATAAACTGATATGACTGAGTGTATTCTTAAGAGCCACCAGGGCTGCTAACTGTTAATAATTGCTCTCTCAATTTTCTTCATCCAAATACCAATATATCTAAAAGTATGCAAGCCGACAGCTTTAAACTATGCACACGTATAGTACCTGACATTTTAGATAAATTTGGAGTAACTTATATACTTCAGTTCTACCAACATGATTGTAAGCCTGCTGATAGGACCAATTTTTAAATACATGTAACTTCTATACTATCAGTTGGATTTCAACCAAATTTAGTATGTGCTATGTGTAACATAACATATATGTGACTATTCTTATTCTTAAGAGCAATCAGGGCTACCAACTGTTAATAAATGCTGTCTATATGTTTTACCCTAATATCAATATATCAGAAAGTATGCAAGCCAACGGCTCTATACTTTGCACAGGTATAGCACCTGACACTCTAGATTAACTTGGAGTAATTAATATAAGTCAGTGCTGCCAACATGATTCTATGCTTGCTGATAGGTCCAATTTTAAAATACATGTAACTTCTATACTAACAAAATTGATTTCATCCAAAATTGGCACATCAAGATATCGTAATATTTACGATTATTTCTAACCAGCACACGCATGACATTGTTGCCAACATGCTTTTACGCGTGCCGATCGATCCAATGTCTAACTGCATGTAACGTCCATTAGACTTCAATAAAATTTTGTATTCTGTACCTTAAGAGATGGAACTAAGAATATATTCAGTCACCAGGGCTGCCAACTGTAGTGCTCTATTAGGCTATATTATACCAGGAATATTTCGAACTAATTAGACATTTCGATATTACCAACTTAATTTCATTATTCTAGATAGGTTCATATACTGTAGAAAAATCATTGGCTTGAAAAGTAGGCTCTTTAGTTCGTCACGGAACTTCTTGTTTTTAATTTCAATTTTACTTAGTTCTCTAATTTTCAATTTTATTTTTAATAACTGGCTATAGATTTAGTTCTTTTCATTGTTTTTATCCAACATTTACCCCCTCGGAAGAATAGCACTACCTCCTGATCGAAGAGAAATAGCTGCGAACAAGGAATGAAAGACAGTGGAGTAGGAAAGAACCCATCCTCTCTGTTGGCATGAACCGCACCCACAACGACTGAAGCCAAGGAACAATTTCCTTAGAACATCGAAGGAACTTAGAACCACTGCTGAATTGCTAGGTTGAGACTGCGGAGGGCTACAAACTACCTTCCCCCTTGTTGGAAAAGAGTCTCTGAATCCTTACCTCCTCGCTTTGCCGAGGAATGGACGACTGGGAAGCCCCTGAATAGACTGAGATCTGGAGTTGGCAGATCAAAGGCAATATGGAGCTACACTGATCAAAGATAATATTCATTGTGACTGTGGAGAAGACCAGACTGTCCAACATATGCTTCAATATCGACTATGTCCAGCCTCCTGCACAGAAGGCGATCTTCATCAAGGAATGGTATATCGGCCAGTGAATTAAAACACAGCAATTCTTCTAGGTTTGTGCCGTGTCTTGTATGGGGTTTCGCCTAGGACACTAAACTGGCTCATCAGTGGGCTCTTGATGTCCGCGTCCGGACCCCCACAGGAGAAGCGAACTGCGCGCTACCTCCCTTTTAATGAAGCGCACCTGCGCCTCTTAACTGCGAGAGCTTAAATCTCAATCAGCCTTAACCTCCCTGTGATAGCTCCTGTGGGGGTCCGGGCGCGACCCGCTGATGAGCCAGCTTGGTGTCCTAGGTGAAACCCCACACAAGACACAGCACAAACCTAGAAAAAATTGCTGAGTTTCATCAAAGAACATAAAAGCATTGGAAGTATCCAAGTTTTGGGCAAAAATAATATAACTGTGTAAAATATGTATGTTTCTGTAGATCGCTTCCGTTATCTCGGTGAATGGGCCCATCCCAATGGTAGAGACGGCATCGGCACCTCCATCTAAGAGAGACGAAACAGACTCAACACAGCCTGCCAACTGTCTCGCATCCGTTACAACAACAAGTGTATTTCGAAGAATGCCAAGAACTGTCATTACAAAACTGTTGTCAGGCCACAGTTTTTGTACGCTGCAGACACTCTCTTGATGAACCTGAAAGGCACCATGGATGATCTGGAGAAGGTCAAAAGGCGTATCCTCAGGAAAATTCATGGGCCGAGATAGCTTCCAGATAACATTTTTTTAAATTATAGGCTATAGCTTAACATTTATTTACAATCACCAGTAATATTTCTCGGTTTTTAACTGCATTTTGAAAATTTATTGTAAGAGGACCAATATTATATTTTGTTTTATTTAATACTGATTTGCAAGGATATCCATTTTAGTATTTTATTTCATTTTATTACAATTTTATTATTAACATTTCATTTCGTATTTAGATTTAAGTACATATTTACTATTTTTGTTTAATTCTTAATTGAATTTCATTTTTTTTAGCTGAAGATGACCGTATTGAAGGTCGAAACATGTCCTATATTTAAAAATATAAATGTGTTGAGTATTGATTTGGCGTATAATTTTAAACATTTAATTCTACTATCAATACGGATATTTAAAACTTTTGTGTTTGCATTCTATAGATGGAACCTACCAACTGAAAGCAAACTCCGAACTGTATCGACGGTTGGAAACGACCAATACCAGCATGCTGAAAACGGCTGAAGTTCTACGGGCACTTTCTGCGAATGCACAACGGCAGGCTTACCAAGTGGATCTTCTTCTTGATTACAAGCTACAAGACTGGAAGCCCGTGGCACAATGAAGTCCAAAAAAACTTGGAATCCGCTGGGATTTCTTATCTTCATGTCCAACAACGTTCCAAATTTGCTGATATGGTTAACTATTGGTCCCCACCTCCCAAAGTGTCTAAGTGTAGGAAACCCCTCTCACAGGAGAGAGAGGGAAAACTAGCAGCTGGATTCGAGAGATATTGGGAACGGAAGAGAGCATCGAAGAAGAACTAGTCATAAGCGCTCTTAGTGGGCTTAAATCAATAATAATGTATGTTTCTGATACGAGAATAAAAATAACTAGCATTACCCTCGCGGCTTCGCCCGCGAATATTCTAGTTGAAAAGAGTACACTTCGCAAAATCTCAATCATGAATGCTATGACGGATTTCTCCTTGGTATGAATTGTAACAGGCTCTCATCCCCCCTTTCCCATTCGATAACCCAAGATGTCATAGTAATAATAATAATAATAATAATATCAGCGTATCAAAATAATTAATCAATATGATATTACCATACCAAAAATTAATAATTATAATACACAGACAAGGGCTAATTTAATTACTCACTAGGTCAGCTGAGTTCACAGCAAAAAAAACCTAGGAGTGAATGTTCCAAATTTTCGTGGTATTCAAGAACACCCTGATTTGATTTAGGATAAGAGATCAGGCGGGACGAAGCTAAGGTCAAGACCAGCTTGTTGAATGGAAGGCTGGGCGTACTCAGAAAGGCCGGTAATTCTAATCTTGCCACACATGGTGAAGGGAAGAGAAACAATCTTCCTACTGACTGGTATCATTAAAATAAAAAAACAACATCCAAATGTCAAGGTATAATAAGGACCTAGGAATGATACAATTGAATTACAATTAAATTACAACTAAAACCTCTAACCGCTTAGGCTAATATTTAAGGGTAATGCGGAAACAAGTTCCGGGTAATACAGTGAATAAAATAAAGTCAGACATTGCCCAGTTGGCAAAATTACATTTCCCCCATCATACGATTAATTGAATTACTGAATTGAGGGTAGTATCACCCGCAAGGATAAACGAAATTTAACAACATGAAATTCAGGCCCGGTGCCGTTTCACAAACAAATTGCATAAAGCAACAAACGCGTTCCTTAGCGAACGAAAGCGTCCGAGAAGCTTCAGAGTCCAGCACTGACTGTCTTTTGAAGCCTATCTGACCAAAGTTAAATCCACGAGGTTCCCATCCAGCTAACGGGAAATAGGGCAATAATAACCCACCCTGCAGTAACTACATATAAAGGTACCACCAAATTATACAAACCCTTCCAAAATATTACATACTAATATACTAAAATAAAAATGTCAGTCCGCTCAAAATATGGTCCACCGACACATGGCCTTAACGACATAGCAAATGACACAGTTTAATGTTCCATCGAACGGTTGCCCCTTCTAACAAATTGAGTTCATACCACCTGGTGTATTTCAGCCCTCCGGGGAAGCTGCCTTCTCAGTTCCTCCGGAGACGATCGCTTAAGAGTCCTTCCGTCAGCAAACTTCTCCTCACACTGTTCCCCCAGCCACAGATCGCACCCCTTTGTATTCCAGAGTCCCCCACCACCCTACTCCAGTCATACCACCTGCGACTAGTGGCACAATCGGCCAACACAAGGGCAGAGCCCAAGGCCAGAGTCCAAGGTTTTGAGTTGGTACTATTGAATATCACCCCACACAGGTTACTGCGTAGAAACCTTCCAGGAGCAGAGGCGTTACACAATGTTCTTGTAAGATTGTTCTCAGAACAAGAGCTTGGCGAATGAAGCTGACAGGAAATGTTCACCTTTCAAATGTTCACGGATCAAAGCTTGACTTATCCCTCTTTTCCATTTGTGATAATACCTTAAGTGACAGTTCGCACGAAGGGTAGAAATCCTGGCAGAAAGGCTTGGCGATCCCATTTCACCAGTAGTCAGGCGCCAGGTTGGCGAAAGGAATTCTCAGAAGAGGCCTGGTGTATGCTCTCATGATAATCCGGCCAGACCTGGAGCTCTTGCTGCGTCTCGAAGATAAGATGAACATGTACTGATTTGCAAAATCGGTCCATCCTCCTCCTCCAAAGGAAGACGATGGGGAGATGATGAACAGGGTGATGGTGTCCAGTTGGTCTCTTCTCAGCTGAAGAGGCTACTCCAATCTCCGCCAGCGGACCTTGAAGTAGATCTCTTCGGGTAGAATGATGCCATGGGACCTAGATGGTACCTCCAAACTGGGCCCAGATTGGTAGTACACGTCCCACATAGTGACCACTGAAACACACATCAGAACAGCAGCGTATGGTCCAAATACAGTTCCCTTAGAGGGAACAATCGTTCCAGGCCAGTCAACCAGCCCAAACAGCTGAAGTTATCCCAGGAAGGATTAAAAAAAACATTACACGAAGCATTAGTGTGCCATCGAAGTTCACTTAAGAGTCCTTCAAGCCACACACGGGATGCTTGAGGCCACGAACAAGGTTCTGTGCCAAGACAGGGGTTCCAGGGCATAATGAAAGGTTCGCTGAAGTATTAAAATCACACGAAAGGGGCAACCAACTATACGATATGACTGACGTTAACAAGCTTAACAGAAAGTTCACTACAATACTTAGCAAGGATAACCAAATCAACTTATATCAACCAATTTTTGACTAAAACATCCAGAAACCATAATATTTACAAAATTTCAGATATTTTCCCACCGAAATTCCCTGAAATTTTATGGGCAACACCATCAAAATAGAAATAATGCAAGGGGGAACTCACTGGTACCCTTCCAAAACAGTTAAACATACTCAAAAATGAATTTACATTTACTTTGATGGCCTCACGCAGTACCGTAGGAAAACAGAACACATTTAGGAAACACCAAAACATTTTAAAACAAACACAACATACCATAATCAAACCATATGGATCGTCTCAGGTATGTGACACATATAAAAACATAAAGAATACCAAAGTCACTGTCTCATTTCACCAGTCGCTGCCCCTAACCGTCCACGGTGGCCATCCGACGAACGACAGAAAACAGCAACTACCTTCCACGAGAACAATAACCAAGTGGGGAGACCACGTTAAACAATAGACACCACGATCCAACCAATTCACATACAAGCACCTAATCAAATTTCACCAAATAACTTCATCGCTACTCGCCAACGCATCCTAACAGTCTACAAACTCCCAAGAGTTCCTGTAGGATGACCAACCGAACTCAGGACACTAAGGTGATCACACCTATCCTGAGAACCAACTTACAAAAGTTACACCAAATGTTCAAAATTAAAACATCTTCTCAAAATCAAGATGCCATCTTCTAGGCACGGAACCCAACCAATATCAAACCAACAACAACTACGAGCCCGGTGCAGTGGCTACACTAATTCTACACCCAAAGCACATAGCTCAGCAGAATTAGACACAAATTCAAGTTGGTACCAACCAATTTTCACAACATACCTAAACGAACGTGGCTCCACCATTTAAAAAAAACACAAATTACTTATAACTTTTACACCCACACAGACAACAAACCACTTCCATGGTCCCATACACAGATCTACCTCACTACAACGAACACCCATAGGTGTCATGTGACACATTTCTACAAGCACAAGGTGATTAATATCCTCAAAACTTCAGATTCTCTAACTCAGCGGTCCTCGACATGCCACAGCATGCTCAAAATACAGAATTACAGGATCACAGATGTGATGGCATGATAATTTTTCAAAATGCACGGGGCGGTTACTGTCCCCCAAATTCACATGTTCTCCACTTTCAACATCTCGCACACACTGCATCATGTTCCACACACAGAATTACAAGGTCACTGAGGTGACAAAAATGATAAATTTTCAAAATGCACGGGGTGGTTATAGTCCCCAAAGAAAATGCACCTTACACAGAACGAGAGCTAGCTCACCAACTAATAGATACCTCAAATTTCTCCAGAACAGGCACGACATCTCCAGTGCAACACTATCTCGTTGCATAGAACAACTGACTAACGCTATAGCCTAGCTACCAGCTCGAAGCTGATGCGAATCGAACTTAATTTTCTTTTTCACACCCAAGTATACGGGGTTACATGAACTATGATTCCAACTACAATCACATGAACGTTGTGACAATACCAGCAAGTCAGCAGTCTAACAGTATATACCGCAGATTACAAGTAACCCACTGACTAACCTAACCAGATACATTTTCAACCGACAAGAGATTGCAATTCGAAGATTTTCCAGATCACTGATACAATTTCTAAAGCCCTCACGTCCGCAGCTGAACAACACAGCGAAATGAGCATCACTCTGAAGCATTACACCTTATTTTCACATAAAATCGAAATTTCACTACCAACCTAACAAAATTATCACTAAATTATCAAAAAAAATTACTCAAAAATATCAACCACGAATACGATGAACAAAACTCAGCTAACAGAAGCAGATCACAGCCTTTCTTGAGGATTACTAAAGATGACATAAGAGATTTGACTTCAGCGGAACAACTAGACCATCTCCCATCGCTCTGAACTTCATATCATCGCTTTCACAGGAAACAGAACATCATAATTTCACCTCTTACACACCTCGAGTTTCTCGTTCACTAGCAGGTTTACAATATGATATATGAGTCCTAAAAACACGTTTCCTAGACAGATCCTCTAATAACACTGTTACTTCAGAAGGAAAGGACAGAATCTCATAGGGGCCCTCATATTTTGGCTGCAGTTTACCTGATACCTGACGACCTGGGGCCTTAGCCCAGAAGTTTTTTGCATACACAAAATCTCCGACAGAATATCCACCCTGTTTTCGGCCCAAATTATATCTCTCAGCCAGCTTATCATGCGAGATCTTTATAGCAGCTTTGGCCTCCTTCCAGATTTCTCTGACACGATCAGGAGAGGGTTGGTCAGGAAGCAGATCATGAAGTGACCACAGATTCGTTAGAGGGGAATTTGGGACGAACGCATACATAAGTGAGAGCGGCGTTTTCCCATGGGATTCATGCTCAGCAGTATTGAAAGCGTAGGGTAACCAATGTAATGACGAATCCCACTTGGCATGATTGTCACGATGATATGCGATAAGTGCAGCTCTCAAATTTCGGTTAACTCTCTCTGCCAAACTAGGGTTGGGGTAATAGGGTGTCGTGGTGACATGGGAAATAGCATAATCAAAACAAATTTTCTAAACTGATGAGAAACAAAAGCCTTGGCATTATCTGACACCAAGTATTGACTAGGACCAAAGGAAGAGAAAACAGACTTTAAACATCTTAAGACAGTAGCAGAGTCACAATTTCTAGTGGGAAAAATCCACGAAAAGCGAGAGAAACCATCAACACAAACAAAAGCAAAACGGTTACCCAGTTTAGACCTCGGCAGGGGCCCAACGAAATCCACATACAAGCGTTCCATGGGCCTAGACGCAGATTCAGAAGCTAACTTACCAACCTTACCACTGACGGTAGGCTTACTTACTTTACAATCATGACACCCCATCACGAACTTTCTCACATCCTTATCGAGACTCTTCCAAACAAAAGACTGCCTTATTTTCTGTCGAGTTTTGAATATTCCTAGGTGCCCTCCAGCGGGTGACTCGTGAAAATACATTAGCATGCCATTTATCAGATGAGTAGGCAAAACAACTTTAGGCTTTCTATCACGCCTAGTTACACAACATAATACACCAGACTTTAAAATATAAGGCTTTATCTCTTCTCCAGAAACTAATCGAGCAATTAAATCACACAAGACGGGATCTTCCTTCTGATGGTCAGCAATGTCTCCAAACAATAACGGTGAATTTACTAACATGTGTTGAGCTGAATTAGCCCCAACAACAACAACAGGTTCCTCTAAAGAGGGAGTTTCACACCTGTCAGGAATTTCTCCATAGAGACGCTTAAGTGACACAGCACAAATATTTTCATGATTTTCCTCGGGAACGAGATTCTTACATTTATTAGGAACTTCTTCATACATGCGGCTAAGGGAGTCGGCTATGACATTTTCACAACCCTTTATATGACGAACGGTGAACTGAAATGATGAAATACGGGTTGTCCACCTGGCGATTCGCCCAGTGGTTCGAAGTCTAGCCAGGACCCAGCTCAGGGCCTGGTTATCGGTTTCAAGTTCGAAAGGAACATGTTCGACATACATTCGGAATTTCTCCAGTCCAAACATCACTGCGAGCCCCTCAAGCTCATACACGGAATAATTTACTTCAGCAGGGGACAGAGTTCGAGAAGCAAAACCAATAGGTCTTCTACCTAACTCACTTTCTTGTAACAACACAGCAGCTACAGCACCGAGCGACGCATCAGTCTGGATTATAAACTTCTTACTGAAATCAGGGACAGCGAGGACAGGAGCGCTACACAGTGCCTCCTTCAAATCGTCAAAAGCTGCTTGCTGCGACGGACCCCATTCAAATTTCACGTCAGACCTTCGCAGATGATTAAGTGGCAACGCCCGCTGTGCAAAATTGGGTATAAATTTGCGCAGAAAGCCATCCATTCCCACGAATAGGGCTACTCCTTTCACATTTTTAGGGGGTGCAAAATCTCTAATTCCTTGGGTTCGGGAGTCATCGACCGAAACACCTTCAGCAGAAACAACATGTCCAAGAAAGGCAATTTTAGGTTTAGCAAGGGACACTTTAGACAACTTTACGGTTAGACCAGCAGATTTTAACCTCTCAAATACTTCACGAAGATGGCGCACGTGGTCTTCGAACGTCTCGCTATAAACAACAACATCGTCCAGGTAATGATACAAATAATCAAATTTGATGCCAGAAAACACGTGATCAAGAAGCCTACTAAGCACAGCGCCCCCTGTAGAGATGCCAAAAGGTAATCTGCAGTACTCATAGAGATTCCAATCGGTGGCGAACGCAGTCAGATGCTTAGATTCTTCAGCTAACGGAATTTGGAAATATGCCTGCGTCAGGTCAATGAGGCTATAATAGGAGGCGTTTTTGAACCAGGAAAAACAGCTATGTAAATCAGGAAGAGGGATGGATTCTAAAACAATCTTTTTGTTTAACCTACGATAATCCACGACTGGCCGAAAACCACCATTTGGCTTAGGTACTAAGAACACAGGTGAGGAATATGCTGATGTGGAGGGTCGAATCACTCCATCTAGTAACATCTGATCGATTAATTTCTTTAATTCCAACATTTTGGGTGGACTCAAACGGTAGGGAGGATGTCTGACGGGTATAGTATCCGTTACTTCAATTTTATACTCCAGGATCTTAGTCATTCCTAATTCGTCAGTGAACACCTCGGGAAAATACCCACACAAATCTCGAATCTCTTTAGCTTGAGCGTCAGATAAATTACTTAAATCCAAGGATTCAACCCCGGTGGACAAGACGGGTTCAGCATCACGGTTGACAACATGAGCACTCGCGCTAGGGACAGCAGCAGAAAAGAATTTAAATTTTACCTCAGAACAAAACCTGAACCAGAATGATTCGTGTTGCATATCTAGCAGTAAGCCAGTATGAGCATAAAAATTAGCGCCCAGAATAATAGGACATGACAAATTCTTAATGACCCAAAAGGAAAATTTCCAACAAAATGTATGAATCCGAACCTTAAACTTCACAGAACCAATTACGTCCAATTGAGCACCATTGGCAGAAACCAACTTAACATCTACATTTGACAGGTTACTGAATTTACAAATGAGTTTCATAGACAAATACCAATTCTCGCTAACCAATGAAGCGGCACTTCCTGAGTCTAACAAAGCTATTACACATGCGTCATTAATTGCAATTTCAACCATAGGAGAGGGTAGAACTACATCAGAAACTTTAGAACAGACACCATTTGCTCCGATAACTTTGGCATCATCCCTCGTCACCTCATTTCCCAATGCACATCGCTGATCCTTGGCAAGGAGGATTTCAGGATGCTTGTCTCGGAATAGTCAATTCCTTTTTGCCGGACACTTCCACACTTCCACTTCCACGCTATGTGCTGCTGCCCACAGTTGAAGCACGTCACAGGACGATTACTACTACTCCTAGGCGAATTATGGGAAGGACGACCGGCCCCAGGTGGTGGTCGAACCGAGGGAGGTCGAACAAACGGAACAGGGTTAATGAAGGGGAGGGGGCATGCTAGTTGCATACCTTATGATATCAACCGAACGCACGGATTCGGCCTGAATAGCGGCTTCACGTAGTTCCCTAATCGTACTCGGATTAGTTCCAACACATAGGCAATTCCGAAATTCCGGCGTAGCACCGGCCAAAATAAGCCTTACCACTTCTGCCTCTGGCATATCTACTCTAAAGACTTTTACAAACCTGGATATGTCCACAATGTATGAATTTAACGGTTCGTTAATACCCTGTGCTCGGTACAGGTAACGTCCCTTCACAGTATCGAGCGACCTGATGGGCACAAATACTCGCAACACCTCGGACATAAAATTCTCCACACTCCAACCTTCACACATGGCACTAGTCACATAGGTCCCCAACGTATCCGACACATGGGAGGATATTAATTGAAAAACCACTTGGTCGCTGACACCGAATTGGATAGCACACTCATGAATATCGACCAATATTCTCAAAAAATCAACGACGCCTTCAACCGTGTCCATACTTCTACCCGATAACTTTGAAACAAAACCCAAAATGGGGTGACTGACAGAACCAAAGCTGGCCTTAGAAAAAACAGAATAATTAGAATGCTCAACATTGGACACGTTACGACCTGGCATCTCGGCACATGGATTTCCTTGCACATAATTTTGGTTTCCGGAACAAGATAAAGAAACGAGGTTACGCCCTGAATTTGAAACACTCCCCTGAGAGTCTCGATAAACAGAATTTAAATCCCTAACCGGTTCGGAAGGAGAATTTTGTGTCACCGTAGGCCCCTGATGACCTGAGTTACCCGGCACTTTAAATGATGAAACAGACCCGGAATTATCTCTAGAATTTACTTCTCGAGCACCGACACTAACAGGATTACAACTAGATGAGGGGATATTTAAGACAGACTGGGGTTCGATTACCGACCTCCTTACACGAGGCGAGCCGACAACAGCAGAGAAGGAGTTACAAGTTACAACTACAAGTACAATTTTCACGTCCGGGGAGGTTGAAGGTTACGTTGCTGGTATTATTTGGCACAGAAGTCATCACAGCATTAGGGTTAATGGTATTCGAAACTGGTATCACCGTATCAGGACCTAACGGTGCCTGGTCAAACCCAGAATTTGTTGTCACAGTTTCATGATTAAAGGTACGGTTACCGACAATAGGAAGAATCTCTCGACTCTCACAGCTGTTGGGCAGGCGCGCTATTCCATTGCCACGGAGCGAGGCTGGTTCAGCGACACGATTACCAACTTGGCCAGTGGCATTTTCAGCCAGACTGGCGCCTAGATTTGTCGAGACATTACGGCTACATGCAGGAGTTGAATTCAATAAATCCCCACTTCCACTAACACGATTAACAGTGTCCAAGGTCTGAGCACATTCCACTAAATTAACTTCAGCCTCTAATAAACCTTTCAAATCGGCGATGGGACGTTCTTCATCAGATTGCAACAAATCCACACATCGAAGATATAGGTAATCAATTCTAGCTTTCAATTTGGTGAGATCAACAGGGCTACATTCTACTTCACTAAAACAATACTTAATTACATTACAAATTTCTTTAACTGCGTCACATAACTTTGACTCACCGAGTTTGAATTCAGCAGTTGACAGCTTTGGAAGGGTTGCTGCAAAATTCACGGCATACTCTAGACTCTGGCGCGCTAGTTCTGCGTCCCTGGGCACTTCAAGGTTACGTAACAGCAATTCGTAGGTTACCTCTTCATCCGATAAGTATTTCACGATGATTTTGCGGGAAGCCATCGTACATAAATTTCATGTAACAGAACACAAATTAATCATTACACAGAGTTTGAAACAATCCTACCTATGTGGAGAAAAGATTAATAAGGAGGAGGGCCCAATCTCCGTTAATTAAGTTACTGAATTTAATTTTAATTGATTACTGCAATCAGTCAGCAGGAAAGATTATTTGCTAATGGCAAGATCACAGAACAAACCATGCTCCCTGCTACCACTGTAACAGGCTCTCATCCCCCCTTTCCCATTCGGTAACCCAAGATGTCATAATAATAATAATAATAATATCAGCGTATCAAAATAATTAATCAATAAGATATTACCATACCAAAAATTAATAATTATAATACACAGAAAAGGGCTAATTTAATTACTCACTAGGTCAGCTGAGTTCACAGCAAAAAAAAACATAGGAGTGAATGTTCCAAATTTTCGTGGTATTCAAGAACACCCTGATTTGATTTAGGATAAGAGATCAGGCGGGACGAAGCTAAGGTCAAGACCAGCTTGTTGAATGGAAGGCTGGGCGTACTCAGAAAGGCCGGTAATTCTAATCTTGCCACACATGGTGAAGGGAAGAGAAACAATCTTCCTACTGACTGGTATCATTAAAATAAAAAAACAACATCCAAATGTCAAGGTATAATAAGGACCTAGGAATGATACAATTGAATTACAATTAAATTACAACTAAAACCTCTAACCGCTTAGGCTAATATTTAAGGGTAATGCGGAAACAAGTTCCGGGTAATACAGTGAATAAAATAAAGTCAGACATTGCCCAGTTGGCAAAATTACATTTCCCCCATCATACGATTAATTGAATTACTGAATTGAGGGTAGTATCACCCGCAAGGATAAACGAAATTTAACAACATGAAATTCAGGCCCGGTGCCGTTTCACAAACAAATTGCATAAAGCAACAAACGCGTTCCTTAGCGAACGAAAGCGTCCGAGAAGCTTCAGAGTCCAGCACTGACTGTCTTTTGAAGCCTATCTGACCAAAGTTAAATCCACGAGGTTCCCATCCAGCTAACGGGAAATAGGGCAATAATAACCCACCCTGCAGTAACTACATATAAAGGTACCACCAAATTATACAAACCCTTCCAAAATATTACATACTAATATACTAAAATAAAAATGTCAGTCCGCTCAAAATATGGTCCACCGACACATGGCCTTAACGACATAGCAAATGACACAGTTTAATGTTCCATCGAACGGTTGCCCCTTCTAACAAATTGAGTTCATACCACCTGGTGTATTTCAGCCCTCCGGGGAAGCTGCCTTCTCAGTTCCTCCGGAGACGATCGCTTAAGAGTCCTTCCGTCAGCAAACTTCTCCTCACACTGTTCCCCCAGCCACAGATCGCACCCCTTTGTATTCCAGAGTCCCCCACCACCCTACTCCAGTCATACCACCTGCGACTAGTGGCACAATCGGCCAACACAAGGGCAGAGCCCAAGGCCAGAGTCCAAGGTTTTGAGTTGGTACTATTGAATATCACCCCACACAGGTTACTGCGTAGAAACCTTCCAGGAGCAGAGGCGTTACACAATGTTCTTGTAAGATTGTTCTCAGAACAAGAGCTTGGCGAATGAAGCTGACAGGAAATGTTCACCTTTCAAATGTTCACGGATCAAAGCTTGACTTATCCCTCTTTTCCATTTGTGATAATACCTTAAGTGACAGTTCGCACGAAGGGTAGAAATCCTGGCAGAAAGGCTTCGCGATCCCATTTCACCAGTAGTCAGGCGCCAGGTTGGCGAAAGGAATTCTCAGAAGAGGCCTGGTGTATGCTCTCATGATAATCCGGCCAGACCTGGAGCTCTTGCTGCGTCTCGAAGATAAGATGAACATGTACTGATTTGCAAAATCGGTACATGAATAATCAGACTTTATCAATTTAGCTACTGGTGCAGTGGTTAGGGGTTTGTCATTCCTTCATAGGTATATCAGAGCGAAGTTAGTTTTCTGGGAATATCACAGACACTGTTAATATAAGGGCCTTTAAATGTGGTTTTCGGTGACCCTTTATAGTCGGATGAAAAAGGACCTTTCGTACCACACTCACACGCGAAAATTGCGTGAAAAAAATCTAGAGTGCCCCTTGACCCCCTTAAGCGCATTATACTGTATTGATGAATTTTACAGCTTAATTTGGTTCAGTGATAACCCTATAACCGTCTGGAAACTTTCACAGTAATGTAATAATTGGAATTGCATTGCGTCTTACAGAAATAGATGGACCTGTAAGATTCTGTTACCATGGTTACCGTGTTGCATTCTTTCATTATTTAATTGTAAATATACATGTTTTAAGGTATTCATTTAATTGTGAGGCATTTAAAGAGTAAGTGAGTGCGTTTCGCTTACGCATTGGGTTATGCTGAATCTGTAGGTACCCCATATGTGTAGGTTGGTGTTAATGGGACCTTAGCAGAATAATATAGGGAGGGATATTTGCTGAAAAAGCCCCCAATGTTGGGTTGAAACATGCACCGCATATTTTTTGTCGTGTGACCTCCTGAGAGGCCGAGTGCAGGTCTTTCTAGTCGACGCCCGTGGGCAAGGATGTGGAAGGGATACCAATATGGTTCATGTTTTCGCATAACATGGATATATGGTGCTTGGTTTTAGAGCTATGGACAGTCTCTACACAGGCAAAATGTTTAATGTGGTTTCTGTATAAAATTGTGAGGGAGCAATCTACAAATCCCGAAATAACAGAGCAATTTTCCAGCAGCTATACGACTCAAATGCGGTATAGGTGAACACTACGTATGCTTAGAAAAATGAGTTAAAATAAAATCGATTTTTGGGGGGCACGGGGGAATCCAAAATACTTTTCGTGCTATTTAATTTGGAGATGCATAGTTTATGAAATTAAGGATAGGCTCTACAAATTCCGTTTAATTTTTGCATGAACTTGATAGGAGCACGGGTTTGTTATCTATTGTATCTCCATGGTGCTCCAAAAGGCTAAGCCCTCGCTCACGCATCTCCGTCAAGAGACATAAAAGAGAGCATTTCATTTTTGATTCGCTGATTGTTGATTTCAAATGTATAGCCATTCCATTATTTTATTCCAAAGTTTGGGCTGTTGAACAAGAATTTCCTAAGCCCATAATTGAAACATAATCATTATCTTATTTGAAAATGCTTTATTTAACTAGTATTTCGTTATTTTTAATGTTTTGTTGATTTCTTAAGCGGGCATAGCCTTCTTGATTTAAGGCAATGCAATTCTTTGCTAATTTGGGGGATCATAATTGTTCGAAGACAAACTTCATGCTGTCTCCTCTAGTTAAGTGTTGCAAAACTCTACCAAACTCACCAAATATATTCTGTTTCTTTTTAATGCAGTCTTCACATAGTATTGGCTGTCCACATGTCTCTGTCTTCCGCTGACTTCTTCATCAATACATATTTTCAAACTCCCTTTGAACTATCTTAAAATCTTTTATTTTTATAGTTATGCATTTAATTGATACGCTAAACAGATAAAGATATAACTACATTACGGATAAGTGAATATGGGGTAGTTCTTTGTCAGTGAGTAGAAAGGGTATTTCTGGTAGTAAATAAATAAATAAATAAATTATTTATTAAATAAATAAAAGAATGACTGAATGAATGAATATAATACAATCCAGGATTATAACTTAGGTGATATTATTGGGCTTACATGAAATGTTTGTCACCCTTGAGACAGTGTCTCACATAATCTTTGTCATCAACTTATTTTCTAAATGTTTGTCCTTCTCTTCACGGGGCGTGGTGGCGCAGCGGTCAAGCTGTATGCCTTTCACCAAGGCGGACCGGGTTCGATTCCCGGTCACAGCATGTGAGATTTTCGAAGTGAAATGCCATGTCCTGTGGTTCGGATTCCACGTAAGAAGGAGGTCCCGTGGCTCATGATCGCGAGATTAACGGTCACGTTAAACTACAAGCTTCCTTCCTTCCTTCTCTTCACAAGCCGTAGGAGAGTACTCGACGGGCTGTGTCTCCTTTAAATGACCGTGCTGTGTTGGAAGGCTTAAAGGCGAACGACTGGTGGTAAAGAGTGTTTTATAACTGAGGGCTCAAACTCGGAGGATGATAAATGTCACCCATTACGCCTATACAGTTCGAGGACATTCGAATGAGTTTCACTTTCTAAGGCATCCATTCTCAGTATTCAGCTTTAAATGAATGGATTATTTACGATAGACTCATGAGTAGAATACGGGAACACACTAACTGTACGGGCAATTCATTGTTCATAACTTCTGCGCTAAAATGCCATTTTACGAGCCATAAAAGGTTTAAGTAGCACTGTGATTAACATAATTACGTTAAATTTTCATCATAAAGCGATGGAGTAGAGAAACTACTGAATGTTATAAAACGGTCGATGTATTACAAGTGCATTCATTACACCACTCAATAGTCCTTCAGATATTTCCCGTAACGCTTCAATAGCGAGAATGAGAAAAAGAGAGACAGAAAGAAAGGGAATGGAGTGGATTTCTCCTCGTGAAATGTACACTGCGAAAGTCCACCGCAAATAATACTATTGTACCTCTAATTACATTTAACTTTACAAGGCTTCCTCTGAGGGGATAGGATGCTTATCTCTATACTAGAGCTGGCACTTTGAAACGGGTAAATGCAGTTATCGTATAATCGATTAATTGAATCAATAGATCGATTAATTGCAACAAATAACGATTAATCTATTGAGCGTTCAATCGATTAATTTTAAAAAATCGATTTTACCCTCCAGGTTGGTGTAACCCACGGACTCAGCAAGGGAACTCACCACTACCGCCTCTACGGGCAGTGTCCTAAAGCTGGGAACATCTGGTCGGAGTGGATACAACTGAGGAGGTGTGATCAGCACCTCGTCCAGGCTGCCTGAACTGCAAAGCAAACAGGGGTCTCTTGAGGGATGGGAAGGGAGGGGTAGATTGGTATGGAAGCGGCAAGGAGGTGGCCGTGGCCTTACAGTAGGAACCATCCCGGCATTTGTCCGAAGACGAAGTGGGAAACCTCGGAAAAACCACTTCGAGGATGGCTGAGGTGGGAATCGAACCCCCTCTACTCATTTGGACCACCCGAGGTTGAGTCCCCGTTCCAGTCCTCATACCACTTTTCAAATTTCGTGGCAGAGCCGGATCGAATCCAGGACCTCCGGGGCGGCAGCTAACCATGCTGACCGCTACGCTACGGAGGCGACTTAATTGATTAATAGGTTGGGCGAATAATCGACTAGTTGTTAAGTCGACTAATCGATGAACTTCACTCCTTTCACTAGGCTCTCACAGAAGCAAAACAGACAATTATTAGTTAAAATATAATATTGTGTCATATATTTTTCTCGCTAAAGCGCAGCGTTAGGCCATGGGGCCAAGCTCTCTGCTGACTCGTAGAGGTGGATTCGAGCCCCACCGTCGGCCGCTCTTGAAATGGTTTTCCGTCATTTCCCATTTTCAACTCCAGGTAAATGCTGGGACGGCACCTTCTAACAGAGCACGGCCGCTTCCTTCCACATCCTTGCCCAGTTTCATACATCTCCATTCATTTCATCTCTCATTAACTCCTGAACATGAGGTTGGCGTCAGGAAGGGCATCCGGCCGTAAAAAAATCGACACATAGAATTTCATCGCATCTCATTCCCGACCCCGTTGGAAAGGGGAATAATAAGGGGTAGACATACATTGTACCATATTATTATTTATTTATTCGTTAATTCCCCATAAGGAGAGCGTTACAACACAATCAATTATCATGTTTTATTCTGGCCCTTTCTTCTTTTTCACCAAAAACATCTCATATACACACTATGTTTTAAAACGCAAGAACGCAAGAATCAACCGTTTACGAGATATTTGGATCATAGCAACCCAGCTATGGGAGACAGAACGAGAAGAAGCTGAGGCTGATAAAAAAGAGAAAATAATATAACTACATTAAGAATTCATGAATAGGCGAGATATTTGTTTTCCGATAAGTACATGTTAATGTTATTGGTTTTACGTCCCATTTAACTACTGCGGCTTTTAGAGACGCCGGGGTGGCGGAACTTGAGGATCATTTACGTGCCAGTAAATCTACTGACACGACTCCTTCGCATTGCGCGCCCTCAAATGGCAGCTGACGCACCAGGATTCGATCCTGCAACCTTGGGAACAGCAGGCGAGAACGTTACTGATGAGCCACATAGCCAGTTCCCGATAAGTGCATTATTTATTTATTTATTTATTTATTTATTTATTTATTTTGTGCGTCATGTGGCTTCACGTTACGTCAGGCTAAGTGCACCGTAATCATCGAATAACGCATTGAGCTACTGCGTGGAGATTCGTCCTCGGCAAGTACCATTTCGAAACACGCCATAGTAGACCTACACTATATTAATTGCGTGTTACATCACTGGTGAATCATCCTTCAAGGGATCGCCGCAGGACATACAGCCTTGGGCATGTAACAGCAAGCAGTTTAATTTACCTATTGTTTTCTAGGTTAAGAACCGTGACCGACAGCTCTTGTCAGATGGGACTGTGCGAAGGACTGCAGTTATTTCCAGTGTGTGGTGACCTCGCCTGAGTTCTATAATCTCAGCCAATTAACGCTAAACCCTCCGTGTCCTAGTACAGTACATCGGTGAGGAAGGTCTCTCGGCCGGATGTGCACCTGGTCCACGCAAGGTTGCTGAAAATAAAGAGCAGAAATTGAAGGAAAAGTTTTTGGCACGATATGGCAGATCAACAAAAGGAATAACGGCTGGATCCAGGGCAGATATGGCAAAGTGTATTTCTGGCTAAGAGATTTGATGAAAGAAGATTTTTTTTTTTGCGTATGGCTTTTAGTGCCGGGAGTGTCCGAGGACATGTTCGGCTCGCCAGTTTTGTAGCTCCTTCGAGACGGACACCCAATGGGTGAGCTACAAGTACCGTTGTGGGGGGGGGGGGGAAGTTGGAATGTAAGGGCTAGGAATTAGAAGGTAGCGGCTGTGGCCTATACTTGGGGACCAACCCCGGCATTTGCCTGGAAGGAAGATGGGAAACCACAGAAGACCATCTTCAAGGTTGCCGGCGGGGGGATTCGAACCTCCTCGCCTCCCGGATGTGAGCGAATGCCAGCAGTCATGCCGTAACGACATCGGCTAACTCACCCGGTATGAAAGAAGATGAGAAGTTATGTTAGAAGATAATTGAATAGTTGAGAGGAATAGTGGTTTATCTCAGTTGGGAATTAGGAAGAAAATAAAGGGATTCTGCCTTTCCAATACTTGTATTGAACCTACTCACAGGTACATGTTTCGAAGGTAAAACTGCTCCTTCCTCAGCCTGTACATAAAAATAACAAAGATACATTACCTTTATAAGAACATACGTTGCATCCTTCTTCCTCAGCCTGTATACGTTCGTATGTTCTTATAAAGGTAATTTTTCTTTGTTATTTTTATGTACAGGCTGAGGAAGGAGCAGTTTTACCTTCGAAACATGTACCTATGAGTAGGTTCAATACAAGTACAGTATTGGAAAGGCAGAATCCCTTTATTTTCTTTCTAATTTATAGTTAGTCAATACGGACCTCAATTACTGACATTATGACTCAGTTGGGAATGAAAGGCAGTTTTACCATTATTGTGCTGGAAGCCATTTTCAGTGTTACCTTAGTCTGTTAGGTAGTCAGCCCGAAGGCTGGTTGGATCCTCAAAAAGTACCGCCGTTAGGTTATGTGGATAAATACCCACAAAAACCCAAGGCAGCACTATATTGAGGCGTACTAGGCAAGGTGAGGAGTGAGGTAGTTTGCCATTGCTTTCCTCACCGAGTCAGAACAGCAGTACTAACCCTATGAGTAGAACCTTTCACAGCATCCACAGGCACTGACTGTGCCCTGAATGTCATTACTAAGCACCACCCATACCTCAGTAGCTTCCATATAATCACAGCCATGAGTGAGACTGAGACATCGGTGAAAAGCCACATTTTACTCTAGCCTGTGCCAACAGACAAATGCAAATGTATTGCATTCATCAAGAGATGGCAAACAGGCCATGTTACCTTAGTAATCGAAATTAATGTTTTTCAGTCGGTCAACACACCATTGTAGTGGGTGTTTCCCTAAACCAGAAAGAAAATGACATGAGATTAATAAATAAATTCACTTGGATAATATTAATATCGTATGGCCTCGGGTGCCGGGTGCAAGCTTTGTTATTTCACGCCCAGAGGGCAGCTTGCATATCGAATTTTGTTGTTCCTTGGAGCGCTATGAAAGTCAATGAGGTTAGATATCTAAGCTCCTTGACACTATAGCGCCTTCTAGTAGAGAAAGGAGGAGCTTATTGTGTTGGCAAAAAAATCCTGAGATTAATTTTGCCATTGTGAACACGGCCTAGTGAATTTAAATGGGGTATTTAACATGCCAACAATGTATGACATGCGTGTCGTGATTTTTGTCGCCTTTCAAAAATCACGTACCATCGCCAGGAGCGAACCTGCAAGCTTGGGGTTGGTATACCGACACGATAACCCCTCAACCACCGTGGCAAGCACGTTGGAACTAATATAGAGTTATAAAACTAACCTACTAATTTTAGCTTCCACAAGTGTAGTTTGTGGAAGGTTCGTTTTCATACCATAAATCTATGACATGGGACCGCCGGCTTTACTTCCCCTCCGGAGGAAGGCATACTGAGAGATTTTTAACGCTCTTAAAAAACCCCGACGACTTTGACCGGGTTTGAACCCGCGATCTTGTGCATAGAAGCTCAGCATGCTACCAACGACGCCACCGAAGCCGCTCTACAAGAATGTGGGTGATAGTATTTATAATATGCATAGCCTACTTATTTGGTTACAGCAGTTATTACAAACTTGTGCAACATGTCGACGTTTGTTAACTTAGTTATATGTGATTTTTTGTTGAGATATTATATTTTATATGAATTCCAGCCAATGGTCACAGCTGGGTATTTTTGATTGAACGCCCGAGGGCTCCCATCAAGTTCAATTTCAAGTAGTTCCAAATTTGGCTACCAGATGCTACTGCCACTAACACTAGCGGTGAACGTTGGAACTTGACATAGCGTTTCTTCGAAGCCAAATATAACCTACAGATTTTGCTACACACCTCCAATATTGCAGTGGTAGGTTCTTTTGCATGCCAAAAATGTATGACATGGGCCCGCCGGCTTTTGTTGAGATATTGTTAGCGAATGGTCAGGTGGGAACTGAATATGAACTTAGCTTATTGTTTGAGCGATGTGGATTGCGTACTCGTACAACTGCTAACACATCCAACTGGGTTCAGTGTAAGCTATGTTCATAATTGCACTCATTCCAGGTTCCGTATTGACCATGTTAACATGAAGTATAACATAAATTTCTCGCCAAATCAATACTTTTTACTTACTTAAAAATTCTATAGGTACATGTTTCGAAAACACACAATGTTTTCTTCCTCAGCCCACTTATTGGTGTTAAACATCATAAAACATCGATAGCCTCACTAAATAATAAAAACACAGTTCACATTTCCAAACACAGTTCACATTTCCAAATGTGAACTGTGTTTTTATTATTTAGTGAGGTTATCGATGTTTTATGATGTTTAACACCAATAAGTGGGCTGAGGAAGAAAACATTGTGTGTTTTCGAAACATGTACCTATAGAATTTTTAAGTAAGTAAAAAGTATTGATTTGGCGAGAAATTTATGTTATACTTCAAGCTATGTTCATATTCAATTCCCACCTGAACATACACTATCGATCACAGATATCACACTAAACTTGAAGGTCAATAACCGCTAACAATATGTCCTCTTTGCTTCGTCCATCACTTGTTATTTTGCTTCCTAAGTAGCATTAAAGAAAGCTTTCTGCGGAGCCCTCGGTGGCGTAGTCGGTAGCATGCTGAGCTTCTGTGCCCAAGATCGGGGGTTCAAACCCGGCCGAAGTCGTCGGATTTTCTTAAAAGTGTTAAGAATCCCTTAGTATGCCTTCCTTCGGAGGGGAAGTAAAGCCGGCAGGCCCATGTCATAGATTTATGGCATGTAAAAGGACCTTCCACTAACTACAATTGTGTGAAGCTATATTTGTAGGTTAGATTTGACTAACGCTCTATTAAGTTCAAACGTTCACCACCAGGTGCCGGTTGCGGTGGCATCTAGTGGTCAAGGTCACAGCTAGGTGTCGTTGACGGTAACATTTGGTAGCAAAAGTAGGAACTACTTGAAATTGATCGTCTGCAGTCCTTACCTGAATTACAGATAACTCACACTAATACAGCCATCACAATTAACACCGGTTATCAGAGAGATTCTACACACACCCAAAGTACACGGGGCTACATGGCCGCGTTGTCGCAGCCCCTAAACTGAGGAACCAACCAACCAGAAAGCTTTCTTTAGTAGAACTAGGCAACACTGAAAAATGGCTTCTATCACTTTAATTCCTAAGTAGCAGAAGTCTCCTGCTTCCTTTAACTTTTCAGATGTCAATTTGACGTCAATAGGGGGTTTATAATTTCTCACTTCATGTCTTTAGAACTTAAAAGGTTCATTCTGGTTCCGTATTGATAAACTAATTAGTATAAACAGGTTAAAGGTTCCGCCTGATCAATACTTTTATTAATTATGATCACTGTGTGGTCATTAGTGGGACATGTTTCGAGACCTTATTAACAGTTTTGGCCCCTTCATCAGCCGATATGACAGAGAACGATACAAGATTATTTTGCGTAACACTTAAAATTCCTTTAAAATCGAATCTTGTATGGTGCACCATAAAGAGAGATTGAAACATTTTACGCCTAATATGAGTGATGTCAAAAGTCTATAAACACTTTCAATTGACGCCTCACTGTGGTCTTTAGATGCTAATGAAAACACAAATGTACCGGTTCAGTACGACAGCAACAGTTTAGAACACCATGAAAAATGTTGGAATCAGCAGTAATTATGGAACACGTAAGCATTTGAAATGTGGTGTTACAGGAGAATGATGAAGATCAGATGGGTAGATAGGTTTACAAACGAAGAGGTATTAAGACGAGTGGGAGAGGAGAGATGTTTCTGGCGACTGCTAATGAAGAGAAGAGATAGGTTCGTAGGACACATACTAAGACACCCAGGAATAGCAAGCTTAGTTATGGAAGGAAGGGTCGAGGACAAGAACTGCAGGGGTAGACCAAGTTTAGAATATATTAAACAGATTGCCTCGGATGTAGGGTGTGGTAGCTATGTAGAGATGAAACGATTAGCTCAGGACAGGGAGGCATGGAGGGCTGCATCAAACCAGTCAAAAGACTGAAGAATCAAACAACAACAATTCCTCATACTTCACCAGCAATGTAGAAATATAAACGGTAATAAAACCAATTAAGTCACAGCGCTGAAATTATATCTTGCCAAAGATAAAGCTCATGAAGTGCATAACTTCAACACTTGCAATGGCAGAGATTGGCCTCTAATCCGTCTGGTTTGAGCAACGATTAATAACATAACTTATTAAATTGGCAAATTGCAAGAGGTTAAATATTGTATGCTATGCCGGCTCTGATTTCTCTTTGTCCCACTAATGTTCACACAGTGATCATAATTGATAAAAGTATTGATCAGGGGGAACCTTTAACCAGTTTACACTTCATGTCTCCCACCTAAATAGGACACTTGGTGGAGAGGGAAGGGGTGTGTCTCCCACATATCATTGCACAGCTCCTTGCTAGCGAAATTGTGGTTGTGGTTGTGGGTGTCGTTCAGGATTTATGGGGCGAGTCACCAGGTCACGAACCAGCTTAGCTTACTGTCGGCTTCGCTTTATTGGCTACAGTGTTTAGGTACGCAGCAAACGTGGTCTGACTGAGTAACAACAAGACTGCATTCCTCTGGTCTGAAGGAAAATACACATGACCACAAAAGTTTGATGCTCTTCAGTTGGTCAACACGAATGTACCCAAAAAGTTGGGTAATACCGTCGACCACAACTAGTGTAAGAGTGAAGTTGAAACTGCTCGTAGCTCCAGCGAGAAAGACATCCACCCAGATAAGTAGTATTACAGTACAACCATAGTTGACTTTTTACAACCATATAGTCACTCCAAACAGACAAACTCCGGATTTCTATCACCATTTTAGCATTTCACCCAACATCATATACTGTATACTGCAATTAGGATATACCGACAAGTTGCATTACCAATACTGCAACTAAATAATTGTACACATTGTAAATATTTTCATCGGTATTTTCAAACATAGATGTTATAGCCTAAGTGTAACGGATCTGATGATGATCGCTTGACGATCAAAACTGGTCATCCTAGTGTATTTATTAATTTCATGTAATTTTTGTTCAGGATTAGGGTATAACTCAACTCTTTTGGGTACATTCGTGTTGACCGACTGAAAAGCACCAAACTTTTGTTTACTAATGCAACACTGAAAAATGGCTTCAAACCGCATAATAACACATGATCACCTTATTATAGACGCTAGAACTGTACACAATAATATCGTTTCCTTTTGCTACTTCTCATCCTCATTTACCTGACTTGACTCCGAACTAGGGTTGTTGTTGATTCATCGTGGTCACGTGGCCCCAGTTGGCTGTGTGTAGAATCTGTGTCAAAGTGATGAGTGCTTGAAATTGGTGTTAGGGCTTGTGAAGGATGCGGCCGTGGTCTTAATTTAGGGACTATCCCGGCATTTTCCTGGAGTAGAAATGGTGGGGAGGAAGCCACTGAAAACCACTTGCAGGATGGCTGAGGGGATAATCCAGCCCACCTTTTCTGAATTTTGCATCACGAAATTGTTTGTGCCCCGTTCCAGCCCTCAGACCAGAATTAAATGTCTTGGCGGAGCTGGGAATCGAACCCAGACTTTCACGGTGACAGCCAATAATGCCAGTCAGTAAGCCACGATTAATGTCACACTGTACTTCAATGACAAATACAAACAGGTTTTACCTAGTTGCTAATTGTTCAAGACATTTAAAGAGCAGTTCATTTATTTGTTGTATTAATGTTTAACCTGGCGCATGGGTATTTTTGACCCGAGGCTTAAATAATGCTCTACATTTTCGTTTTGGTCAGCCCTCATTTACTGTCGCTTACGGTACCTACCTTCCTAGCCTTGAACTTCATCCTGCAAAAGTAACATGTCCACAGCCTTTTGAACACTCAAGTTATTTCTATATTATTAACGGTCGGGTCAGATTTACCCATGGCGCCAGTCTTCGCGTCACAATTTTCGGCGTTTGTTAGTCGGGACAATCCGTAAAATATAAGAGGGAAAATCCACCTATTTTGGTGCAGCACAATCACATAGCTCACGTTCTTGTTGATCTATGTTTAGGGTCTAGGGACACCTTGGTCATCGGCTCCTTTAACATTGAGATGACTGTTTTGCCGCCACTATCAAGGCCAATGATACTGTTACGAACGTTGTCATTTTTCTGCATGTTAAATTTGAAAAGTATAAACAAGATGTTCAGTAAAGGACATATAGCCTACTTTCTCCTAAATGCATGGGTAAAGTTTTAACTCTTTGTCCTTTTCAAGGAGTATAATTGGATATTGGTTGTAGTAGCTTGTTGAAATACAACGGTTCATACGGATATTAAACATGAATATGATGTGCCCCTTGCTAGTGCTACCTCTGTACAAAATTTCATTCAATTCGGTTTCACCGTGTTTGAATTGATATGGAGAATCGATTTGCACACATTCATGGCCGCTATCAGCAAACTATTGGGCCGATTACCTTGTAGTTCAGTCAAAAGATGCTTCCCACAAAAAGGTATGTGGTTGCAAAATTTGGTAGAGATCAAATGATTAGTTTGGTCCTAATTTCATTTAAGTTTTTATCATTTGGGTGGCCACCATTCCGTTTCCGTCAAGATGGCGGCGATATAAAACATGACACTGAGGTGCCCTTTGCTAGTGACTTTCATAGTCAATGAACAACGAAATTCGACATGCAAGCTACCCTCTGGGTGTCGAATAGCAAGCTTGCACCAGGCATCCGAGGCCATACTATATTATTATTATTATTACCTCTGTACCAAATTTCGTTCAATTCGGTTTCACCGTTTTTGAATTGATAGGGGGAATCGATTTGCACACAAACATGGCCGCCATCCACAAATTATTGGGCTGATGACCTTGTAGTTTGGTCAAAAGATCCTTCATACATAAAGGTATAATGTTGCAAAATTTGGTAGAGATCGGATGATTAGGTTAGTCGTAATTTGATTTAAGCTTTGAGCATTTAGATGGCTGCCATTACGTTTCCGTCAAGATGGCGGCGATATAAAACATGACACTGAGGTGCCCTTTCCTAGTGCTACCTCTGTAACAAATTTCGTTCTATTCGGTTTCACCATGTTCGAATTGATAGGGGGGAGGGCAGACATTCAGAGTACGCACACTCTCTCTCTCTCTCTCTCTCTCTCTCTCACACACACACACACACACACACACAAACAGACACACAGACAGACACACAATTTTTGGCCCTGTGTTGATCTCATAAGTCTACTTTCATTTTTTGCAAATATCGAAAGTAGGCTAATAAACCTCATTTTATATTGGGAATAGTTCATAGGAAGACACCAGGTGTAAAATTTCTTCTTTAAAATACGCACGTCTAAGACAAGAAGGGAGTGACACACTATGGGTCAAAATGACCCTGCGCCAGTCCTCGTGTTATATTTTTTCACGCCAGTTTGTGGTGTTTGTACACCACACCTAAAACAATTGAACTAGAAGTACTATATTGATGTGCAATTGCAACCATAGTGCCTGTATATATTTATTGCGTTTAAGGGTAATATAAAATCATATGTTCATTCTCATCCATCCTTGTAATCAGACGTCAACCCGAGATTTCAAACCGTAAATTTACAACCCCTCCCCCAATAAATATATTTCTTGAGCTCACTTGCGGAACTAACAACTGACAATAGATACCGCTCGAACCGTCATAAACCGCTTATAAAGAGGCAGGAAGAGTGGAAAGGGAGCCGCAACCAGGAGAGACCCTCGGTAGCCAGCAGGCTGATTCTAAAAGATGTCAGAATAATGTACTCCACAGCTTTTTAGAATACATTGTTTTACGACGAGAAAACTGCAGCCTTTTGATTTTTAAGGAAGATACCGCTACATGATACCAATATAGAAGTGTGTCACTGGGGAGAGACCTTCGCCCAAGATAGCCACTTGGTGCGTGATAAAGGACTTACTTCGGCCAATAGGAAGGAGCGTCACTTTCTGGAGACAATACTTTGATATTGCAATTGGCAGATCCCCTACTGCTAGTGGGAGATATTATTGCCATATATAAGCCGGGACAGAGCTGTATGGAGAAGAAGAATATTATTATGTTTTCACTTGAAAGCACTTCAAATTCTAAACTTGGACCTCACTTGTTGAGATTCAACTACAAAATTTCATAAAGGTAAACTAGTAAACTCAGTGGAGAGCTAGCTAGGATATTTCCGGCATTGCGCTGAATATCGAAGACGAGTGAAACCATTCCATTCACTCAGCTAGGCGACAGCATCTGTGCAATTAGTGAGCAGATAGCTTTATCAGGGAGGATTGGTACCTGGAACCATGGAAGACCACGCGAGATGTCTTCTTCAGGAACGAGATACCTCCGCCAACATCGCCCATGAAGATCTACAACCCGGTGAGCTCATGTACATTTGTCAATTGCAAGTCGGACGTAAATACTGTTAACTTCAATAATTTAAAGAAATAACTTCCCCTTTTTACTTTATCTGTTTGAAAGGTCGCAAGACGTCATTCATCTCATCCTGTGTTTGTTAATAAATATTATTCTTACCATCTATGACTTTCTGTCAAGATTTTCCCAATGCTAGACTTCCCAGAGGTCAAGATAATCGAATAAGGCGTTTTGCAGCTAGCCTCTGTTGCCCCTCCCCCGAAAGTAAAGAATCTCAATTTAATAAATATAAATTTAGTTCACAACCGCCTGTTGGAGATTGGCGCCCTATTAACCGAGCTATTTACTGCACTCATTTTCTATCACGAGCTATGAAACGTTGCAAGTTCTCAAGGGTTAAATTTGTGTTGTTCTTTTTCTTGAGTTTTTACTTCTTAAAACATTCTCAGCATTTTTCAACTAGACCATTAGGGCATTACTGATATTAATAATCATATGTATCGAGTGATGGTTGAAACACTGTATAGCCTACAAGACTCTCTCCTCAATATCTGGCTCCCCGAGATTCGGAACAGAGGGTATTCTAATTATATATTTTGGGTAACCAAATAAAATCCTTTCAAATTTAGGGGCGGGGATCAGACACCTCAACTCTCCACCTCTTCCACATGACGTACCCCTGTGGGCTGAGAGGTTAGTGTTTATTTCATGTCAGCTCAGTCAGTAGCATATAGAGTCTATATATAGCAGTGAATAATCTTTTTTACTTAACCGACATTAATTACCACTAGTGTTCATTCAACCGTTACAATGGTGAAATACTAAACCAGTTAAAGAATACCGGTGCTAGATAAAATCAGCAAATACTAAAAACTCGCTAGGACAAGATCGTTGAAATGTCATCCAGAGGCGGCCTTGGACAGAAAGTTGAAACTTCCTTCCAGTGAGTGCCTCTCACAAGGTATCTTTGGATGTATGGCACTAAAACCTTGCCTTCAGTGAGAGGGAAATAATGAGGCCAGAAGCTCTAAACTTTTAACATACTGTACCATCATCTCCACCAATCCAGTTAACAAAACATGCATATTATTTATGTAGACTTACATGAAAACAAAACTGCACTAAATAAATCAAATATTAATCAAATTTATAAATTATAGGCTATTACGTAACCATAACAGATAGGTTTGTTCATCGGAGACACACTTTTTAATCTTTATAGCCATTACTTAGACTGGATCTACAGTAAATTACCATCAGCTTTTCAAGAGTGTGACGTGTGTTCGACAAAATAATTTTATAAGAAGAATCATACATTTGTCACAATCTGATTGGCCTGGGATATTCTTAATTAATGCAGTCCTAGCTATGTTAAATTCTTCTGGAAACCCTCTACCAATGATGCAGAATTAAATAATTTATGGTTTCTTGGTTCACGACGGAATATGTAAGCAGGCCTACGAATTAAAACAGTAATACTCAGTCGATTGAACGTCAACATCTGATTCTGTACTTAAGAATCCAATAATAATAATAATAATAATAATAATAATAATAATAATAATAATAATGATAATAATAATAATAATAAAATGGTAATAATAATAATAATAATAATAATAATAATAATAACTTTAAAATCTACAAGCAAATAGACGATGCTAAATACAAATATAGAGGTACGTATAGGCAATGTTATTCATGAGTTACTAACAGGCATTCTGAGCATGTGTTTACGTCTGCCTACCCTAACATAGTATCAGATGAGTTCCAACACGGCATCACGAGCTGAGAGACTCCACGCCACACCAGACCAATACTCTTAAATTGTTGACGGGAATTAAACTCGGAATGCCAGCCAATACCTCTAATTACATAATCATGACGAGACCGTTTTCAATTATCCACCAAAAATAAAAGTCTCTCCTTATGAGCTACTTTTATGAGGTGTTCAACCAAGCAATGCGATCATCTGAAGATTCATACGTACTACAGCACCTGTTTCCACTTTCACTTCCCTTTTAGGGCCTACAGCGTGGAGAAAGGAAGGAGGAGAACGGTCTAAGCAAAACCATTTAATTTTATAGTTATCGATTTTGGTGGCCTCATTTCTACATAAACATCCTTTATCCTTTGCTCAAGATATCTATTGTTTCCACACAGTAATCTCCGTAACACACATGCTGCTCAGCAGTCTGAACTAGAAGCAGTTGCCCCCATAACATGAGTTGAAGTAAGTTCGTCACTGAGCCCATCGTTGAAATCGTCCCTTCGATATCTGGGACAGAATTCCGTAAAGAAGAATGCGAGCAGCCAGAGATTAGATAATGAAGTAAGCTACCTCATGAGCACATCGGTCTACATGTTACATAATAAGACACCAATTAATTGGGCTGTTGTAAGATGTGAGGATAGACCTGCGTATAATTCGCAGTGACGAAATAGTGACTTTCACCGATTAACCTTCTTGACACTGAAATTAAATTCGTACCACATACATAGCCATATTCAGCCTGCTGTTTGAGTCAGTTTTACTATGAACAGCTTACTGTATTTGTTTTTTTTTTACTTTAAACCTCCCGCAACAGTCGAAGTGAAACCCTACTTTAAGACCACCCATATTAAAGGATCACCCCTGTTGGTGACATATTTTTCAAAGAATCGATTTAAAACCCTATTCAACCCTTTATGGGGCAGAATAATATTTAAGATATTTTATTTGTATTTATATTAATTTTAGTTGAATTATTTTAGCCCAATTAATAAATTGTTGTTAATATTAATTTTGTGTTTTCTTTAACATGTTAATGTTCATACATATGTTGATAAATTATTATTTTTATATTTTTTTATAATATCAAAATTAAGATTAGGCCTATAATATTATTATAAATATATTTTTATGAGCTGATTTATTTTTATTTTTTGAAATAATATTTTATTTTTAATTCTAAGTTTTATTATCATAGGCCTATTTCATTTTTTCACTCTTTATTTTATTTAATCGATTGTTCCTCTTTAGGAGAGCGATTAAACATGAATACATTATTTCCTCTTCTGGCGTTTTCCCGCTTCTCTTCCCAGAATCTCTTCATCCTCTCAGAATGCTCCTTCTTCCGCTCAGCTGTCAATTTCCTTCCAGGCTGTCGTGATGGTCTACGCTCAAACTTAACATTTTTGATTTTATTCCAGTACTCGGTGCGGTCCTCGAGATTTTCTATGTTGACCTGTTGTAGGTCCCTTTGGACCTCTCCATGCCACTTTTTTATTCTTTAATTATAATTGTTATTATTTTAAAAAATATCAAATACCTTAGGTCTAATATTTGGTATTAAAAAATATTGACGCTTCCAACAAAAAGAGCGATAGTCAGTCTGAAAGACTAGACTTTGTATCATTTTAAATGCTACAAATGCTGAAAAATGCTGGGTGAAAGCCTCATGATCATGTAGCGAGCTGCGTGAACTCAAACTCCATTAGCAAGTGCAAACAAAGGTCAAAGGAGGTAGCTGGCTGTATGACGTCACGCTCACCGGAGTGCGCGGGGAAAGGAGGAAGCTCAAGCGGTACTATGACGTCACACACCTCAGTGCATTCTCGGTACATTTCGTCCCGTCGCCGTAACGTAACGCCACCAGGTGAGTTAGCCGAGGTCGATACGGCGTGGCTGCTGGCAGTCGCTCACACCCGGGAGGCGAGGAGGTTCGAATCCCCCCGCCGGCAACCTTGAAGATGGTCTTCTGTGTTTTCCCATCTTCCTTCCAGGCAAATACCGGGGTTGGTCCCTAACTATAGGCCACAACCGCTACCTTCCAACTCCTCGTCCTTACATTCAAACTTTCCTCCCCAGACAACACTCTACACGTGACGGTACTTGTAGCTCACCCCATGGGTGTCCGCCTAGAAGCAGCTACAAACTGGCGAGCCGAACATGTCCTCGGACACTCCCGGCATCAAAAGCCATACGCTAAAAAAAAAACGTGACGCCAGACGACGAAGTCGACAAGATCATTTAAAATGATAAAATTCTTTGATATGTGGCTCAAAGATTCAACCATGAGCATCTTTGACAATATAGATTGTCATTATTGTAGGTGGTACATATAGCCTACAGATCACTGATGTACGGTATAAAGGGTTAAGGACCACCCCTCCTTATCGCCAGCGACCAGGAATTTTCATGGTCTGATCTCTTTTAAAAGACTACTTCCTGTGAATACAGTAGGCTGCAAACCTGCATGCAATATTTGTTGAATTGTTAACAAGAAAGTCCCTCACCACATTCTTTCTATGATTTGATAGTGCCGATACCATTCACTTGACGTGTGATCTGCTAATCTGTCAGGGCATTAGTCACAAGCTCCGAGACACCTGTGCATGAACGGAGTGCTACGTTTCCCACCCTAAGTAACGGTTGGTTCCTCAGTTTAGGAGCTGCGACAACGCGGTCATGTAGCCCCGTGTACATTGGGTGTGTGTAGAATCTGTCTGATAACCGGTGTTAATTGTGATGGCTGCATTAGGGTGTGTATCTGTTTTAATTCAAGTAAGGACTGCAGACATTAAATTATTTCAAGTAGTTCCTACTACTAGTTCAGAACGTGGTTACCAGATGCCACCGCAGTCGGCTCCTGACGACGAACGTAGGGACCTAAGAGCGTTAGTCAAATGTTTAACCTACAATAATTTAGCTTCACACAGGTGTAATTAGTCGTAGTTGTCTCAACCCCATTCGTCGTTCTTGCGTGTGTGTATATCGGTTGTGAACACTCGCCTGTGTTAATGAGGAAAGATCTGTGCTATTGTGCAGACGACCCGGTGAACGTATGCACGACCAATAGATCCGAGACCGATACCAACAGGGAGGAGGTGGTGCAATGTATTGGAGTGGCATCATATATGGTCGCCGAGCCCCGCGTGTGTACATCCCAGGGCGTATTACAGGCATAGGCTAATGCCTACGTTACCTGTAGTGAAAGGCTATGCTGACAATTTAGGCCCAAATTTCACTTTCGTGGACGATAACGCTCGCCCGCACATTGTCAATGCCTTTCTTCAGAAGAATGGAATGGCCTGCCTATGCTCCCGATCTCAATTGTGTAGAGCTAGCTTGAACACTGCTCAATAAATAAGTCCGTCCTCACTATGCTCCATGGCAATATGCGAAACTTTTTTTGATGTGTGTAATTCTCATAGTAGCCTACATCAGTGCAATAATCTTATTATATGATACGCTAAGGTATATGTTTCACAAAACTCAAGCTCCTAAACCAGAGGGAGAAGGAGTAGTTTGTACCAAAATCTTCCAAATCGTCTCAATAGTACAGGAAAAATCTTAAATTTCTTGAAAAGTCAAATACCCATCCTCTCGCCACTGAAATACGAGACAAAATTATTGCCCTCAACAAGTTGAACAAGATTACTTTTCAATGGATTAAAGGACACACAGGTCTCTGGGGGAATGAGAGAGATGACTATCTCGCCACGATTGCTGCCAGCCATAGAACTGCAATAGATTATAGATCACCACCCCTAAACCAGGCAAAAAAGTACTAACTGAGCATTATACAAATATATGGAACTCCATATATACCAATTCAGAATACTCCTTACATACTAAATTATTCCTTCCTAATATACCACACAGACTTTCCTCATCTCTCTGGCCCAACTTCATAACCACCCACTTTATCACAAATCATGGTCGCTTCAAATCCTATCTTCATAAAATGAACATTATTGATTCACCAATTTGCAGCTGCCAGGAAAAATATCAACAGACGGCTCGTCACCTGTTGACTGAATGCACCACGTACTCGGGAGAACGACCAACTGCACTACGATGATTACCACTGCATTCCATTATGAAACACCACTGGAATACTGTCGAAATAACAGAATTTATTTAAAAAACTTCCACTCACTTCAATAATATTATTCATGTTAATTTTGCATTTAAAACTGTAAACATCACTTGATATACCTGTAGGTGAAACACGGGTTGTAACTATATTAAATAAATAAAAAAAGGAAATATATTTATTTGTTTATACAGTGCTTTTAAGGGAACCGGGTAGTGTAGATTAGCCAACGATGCAACTGTTTAATAAAAGCTTTGTTATTAGATAACCATGTCAACTAGAAACTTGAGATTTTTACAAGTTATCAACAACATCCATGGCAGTGTTTTGATTGGAAGCATAGAAATTGAAAACATATTTGAAAAATATTGAACATTTGAAAATTCTGAAAATTTTAGAAGAGTACGGTACTTTTATTTTGGTACCTTTTTCTCTAGTGTTAAAATAGATAATTGGGTGAAATCTATAATTCTAAATATAATGCTCTTTATACAGCTTGTGAAGCAAAGATAATGTTGTCAGGCATTTGGTTTCGATTTTATGAATTTTTGATTTCGCCTTTATTTGAGTTCATTTTTAATTTTTAATTTTGTTATCTTTTTTTTTTTTTTCGATTACTTCCCTTTTGCTTGGTAGCTTTTGGTTTGTAAGCATCTATATTTTCAGAAATTTTCAACTTGAGAAAAAAGTCCAAAATATCGAAAATTAAAATCTTAAGAAAATTAAGGCTTAAGATTCAGTCATTTCATATAATTGATGTATGCATGGTTACATTAAAATATCAATAATGACCTCAAATATGGTTTCTATACCTATGTGTTATATATTGGTGTAATCGGGAAAGAATGGAGAATTTTTTGAACCTAAAAACAAAAAATGGTGTTTTCGGTCATTCCACACTACGGTACCTGTTTCCTTAAATTAATAGTACATTATGCAACGAGCCTATAATGGCAATAATTAAGACACGAGTATGTTTATAAAACGAGCGTACGGGAGTTTTATAATTTCCATGCGAGTGTCTTAATTACCATTATAGGCGAGTTGCATACGACTGTTTACGTTCGACGATAATTATAATAACTATTTTATGTTCGAACATAAATATTCATAAATATCTGTCGAGATTTCGCCAGTTTTATGTACTGAACAGAGCGCATGAGACGCAGGGAATGCCTTGTGTTTGACCATGGCCTCCTCGATTACTCTACTATGACACTAGGCCAGGCAGTGTGATTTACATTAGAAGGCAGTGGAACTCAGTGCATCTAATTATCTAATTGATCGAACAGCTGTTTCTTGAGCTTGGTGGGAGAAACTGTTTCATAATGAAAAATAGTGTTATAATGAACCTCATTATAGTACAGTTTTCTGACATATAATAGTCAGGGTCGAACATAAACAAATAAACAAGACGATAGCTCCTGGCAGACTGTGACGCGTCCAGCCCACATAGCAATGGTGCCAGGCGGATAGTCTGTACACCTGGGGCGCACACAACCCATTATGCGAGAGTTCTCGCACGGGTCCGCTAGTATTAACATAATTCTGTCCCCTTCCTATGGGAGAGACTTCTTTGTTCATTAGCCCCGTGTAGGAGTTTGTCTGACAGCCTGTAGTGGCTTTAAATGAGGGTGTATTTATTGAATTGTATTTGAATATTGGCGCAAGAGTCCCCATTGTGAATAGAACTTTAAAGTAATGTATGTCTACTTGCCTAGCTATATCGTACTTGTTTGTACCATTTTAATTAGTAATTCTTAATGACTCTAATGAAAAATAAACATAATATGACCAATTTAAATATAATGTGGCGAGCTGCTAATCGGAGCACGTCTCCTTTCTCCTCACTGTCACTTTAGGCGATTGACTTTGTATCGGTCGATCTCGTGCCTTGTTCCACTTTTCATATCCTGAGACGTAAATTAATCTGGTTGGTTGGTTCCTCAGTTTAGGGGCTGCGACAACGCGTCATGTACCCCGTGTATTTTGGGTGTGTGTAGAATCTGTCTGATAACCGGTGTTAATTGTGATGGCCGTATTAGTGTGTGTTATCTGTCTTTAAATCAAGGACAGGACTACAGACATTCGATTTTCAAGTAGTTACAACTTTTGCTACCAAACGCCACCGTCAACGACCAACTAGTTCTGAACTTTGTTACTAGATGCCACCAAAGTCGGCTCCTGGCGACGAACGTTGGAACCTAAGAGCGTTAGTCAATTATAATCTATAATTTAGCTTCACACAAGTGTAATTAATGGAAGGATTTTTATCATGCCATAAATCTATGACATGGGACCGCTGGCTTTACTTCCCCTCCGAAGGAAGGCATACTGAGGGATTTTAACGCTCTTAAAAATCCAACGATTTCGGTCGGGTTTGAACCCGCGATCCCATGCCATAGATTTATGGCATGTTAAAGAACTTTCCACTAATTACACCTGTGTGAAGCCAAATTAGGTTAGGTTAAACACTTGACAAACGCTCTTCTAGGTACCGACGTTCGTCGCCAGGTGGCGGCAAAAGTAGGAACTACGTGAAAAAATTTAATGTCTGCAGTCCTTACTTGAATTGAAAACAGTTTCACACACTAATGCAATCATCACAATTAACACCGGTTATCAGACAGATTCTACACACACCCAAAGTACACGGGGCTACATGACCACGTTGTCGCAGCCCCTAAAATGAGGAACCAACCAACCAACCATGCGAGCAGCAGGTGAGAACGTTACCGCTGCGCCATTCAGCCAGTCGAATGAGATAAAAAAAAACATGATGAGATATACAAACGCATAGCAAACTTGAAAAACAACAAACAAGAAGTGGCAACATTCAACATTCTAAGCAGTGTTCATTTTTGTTTTAACATATTTTTCAAATCACAGCAGTAGAAGGGGACTTAAAATTATTTTAACTTATCTTGGTCATCAGCCCCGTGTATTTGGGAAGGTGTTGACTCTGACTGAAAACTTGTTTTTCTCTGGCGACGTTAATACTGTTTATTGTTGTTTCATTTGAGGGGCTTGCACATCGTGGTAATTTAGTCTCGTGTACTTGGGTTAACAAATTGTGTATTAACCTGTGTTATTGTGGTTTCTGTATTTGTAATTCAGGTGAGGATTGGGAAAGAGGCGGCCTCGGCTTTAAGTTAGGAACCATCCGGTTATTTGCCTAGAGTACAAGTGAGAATACGGAAAACAACGGAAATTGAACCAATCTCTTCTCAGTTTTGTCTCACGAGGCTGAGTGTACCCCGTCCCAGCCCTCAGACCGGAATTAAATTTTTTGGCATGGCCGGGAATCAAACCCAGACCTACACGGTGACAGCCAAGAATTCTAGCCGCTAAAATATTGTGTGTAATTGTAAGTGAGTATGTGCCCCGGTTATTGAAACAATGTACCATCTCGGTATTTGCCACACTCAGGATGGTCGATGTCAATGTGGAGCTCTTGACTTCCAGCTCAGTCTTACTGTCGTGGTGCGCGCTTTAATCAGGGCCGGATTTAAGAGTATTCCGCTTATAGGCTAAAGTCCATTTGCCGCCTCCTCAATAGTTCATATTTGCTTAATACATTTTTATACAACAAAAAGATAGAGTTCATTGGCGTTTTCATCTTTTTTAAACACAAAGTTCATTTAGTTTAGATATAACAACAAATTTAATGGCTTATATAATAAATGTTATAATGAAATTAGTTATGTACTTGTTTTTTTCTTACTTTTTAAGATTCGTTAAAAATGAAATGGGTTTCGAACGTAATTAATTAATTTGTTCTTGGAGATCAGTGATCACTATTTTACACATATTTCTATGTTTTAATGTTAATGACAATCTTTTGTGTAATTGAAGAACTGTGTTCAGTTTGAATTAAATTGTCCTACATGGTGAAATGAAACTACACAAAATGTAGTTAATTACTGGTTTATTTGTTGAAAAATATACAGACTTCTCCAAAACAACTCACCCCACGTAATCTTGATGTTCAAATTTACATAGCTTTCTTACGAGATTTCTTAATGGCAAACTCGTTAATAATGTCCTCATATAAAAGTGTTTTTGTTATATTTGCCATAATACAAAGTAATGAAAGAGAGCAATTCTTCTAGGTTCGTGCCGTGTCTTGTGTGGGGTTTCGCCTAGGACACCAAGCTGGCTCATCGGCGGGCTCTTGGTGTCCCCGCCCGGACCCCCACAGGAGTGACGAACTGCGCGCCACCTCCCTTTATATTAGGTGCAACTGCACCACCTGACTGCGAGAACTAAAAGCTCAAGCAGCCTTAACCTCCCTCTGAAGGCTTCCAAAAAGATGGTATATTGGCTTTCACGGCCGGTGAATTAAAACTCAGCAATTCTTCTAGGTTTGTGCCGTGTCTTGTGTGGGGTTTCGCCTTCAAAGGGAGGTTAAGGCTGCTTGAGCTTTTAGTTCTCGCAGTCAAGTGGTGCAGTTGCACCTAATATAAAGGGAGGTGGCGCACAGTTCGTCACTCCTGTGGGGGTCCGGGCGCGGACACCAAGAGCCCGCCGATGAGCCAGCTTGGTGTACTAGGCGAAACCCCACACAAGACACGGCACAAACCTAGAAGAATTGCTGAGTTTTAATTCACCGGCCGTGAAAGTCAATATACCATCTTAATGAAAGTGAGTTTAACCGTATTTCAGAAATACTAGTTCGCAGATAGTTCCTAACTCTTCTAAGGCAGGAAAAACACTATAAGGACTAAAACATATTTTTGAGTAACATGTATTCTTAAATTCGTACGGAAAATATTATTAACGTCTGAAATACTTCATTTTAGCTTTTGAATGAATTGCCAAACTGCCGCCCCTGAAACTTTGCTGCTCTAGGCTGCAGCCTACTTAGCCTATACGGCCCTGGCTTTATTACGCACTTCCATACTGCGGCGTGGGCTTCCCAATTGCGGAAGTGACTCTGTATGATTCAACGAGTAATGGAATCACGGAATTATGAAGTCTAATGGTCTAAAGCGCGCATGTTGGTTGAGAAATTCAGCCAACGGCTCAATGACGTGCGGTCAAGCTTAGCCCACACTGAGCGTTTTTTAGGCATTTGCTCCAGTTTCGTGCAATTAATTACCGCCGCAGTATAAATGCAAGATTGTGCAATATGATGCCCTTGCTCGCCTTTCACCGCTCGAAGAAGTATGTCTGAAATTACCCTTGCAGTTTTCTGTATTTTTCTGTGCTCTTCCTATTAGGTATAAGCAAGCGGCAAGACTACGTGCAGATGTACAACACTGGACACCTAATACCTTCGTGATACACGAGCTAGCCGCCAGGGCGGGACTATGGAGTCTACGTGGAGTGATAGAGGAAGCATTCTATTGGTCAACAAGCGTCTGCTATTGGTCAGTAGCGAACAGTGGTAATTGTCGGCGCATGCTACTGCCTTACGTTTGAGTCGCCGCTTGTTAACCAGGAAATGTACTGTACAATAGACGCGATGTTCTCAGGCTCCTGAACATACGCAATTCGCCTACAGTGGTGGCCAAATGGCAACATATCTTACAGGGGAGTTTTCTCTCTTTTCTACGATGATTAATCAGTCGGCGGGACTCTCGATCGGTGATCCATTTCAAAAGTTTGTCAACACACGTACACATGGTCGACTGTTGCCGTAATGGCGTCTCAGTCTTGCCAATAGACGCAGGTACACAGCGCGCCTGCACGGAATACCGACCGCAGCGCTGCAACGGCGTAATATCAAAACGGTACCGTACTTACTTAAAACACGCGCCTCGTATCTTTGAAGTCATTTTTCAGAGTTACCTTATTGGAACTGTCCACGAGCCCATTCCAATAGATTTGGATGAGCACTACTGATTCATTTGGGGTTGTCGGTTACGTTAAGACACAGGGTCGATGTTTTGTGGTTCGATCGCAGATCATGGTGATCGTGATTATTATCCTAAATATGCTTCAACACGAACTTTCTCATTCTCAATGCCGAAAATTATGGTAAAACGTAGAACAGTATACCTAATTACTAATCCGAGGTTATCTATCTTAGTATAGGACCATGATGAGCAGAGCTATAGACACTAGAAATAACACAGTTTATCAGACTTATTTTACCCGCACAAGCGCTCTGAACTGATGTTTGAGGTGTCCCTATCGTCTAAGTAAACCAACAACAATTTAATTAGAATGGACAAAACAAAACCCATCAGTCCAGGATGCCCTAACAAGAAATGGATCGAGTGCTTCATTCATTCATCACCTTTAGCATCCCCATTCTTGATGAATGCTTGCAAAGAGAGGATTAAGTGCAGCTGTTCAGACTTAATTTTATAAAGCATATGCTTTATTTACACCGCCGGCCCCGTGGTGTTGGGCTAGCACGCCTGCCTTTCACCCGGAGGCCCCGGGTTCGATTCCCGACTCCGTCAGGGATTTTGGGAAACTGACGTGAGGGCTGGAACGGGGTGCACTCAGATTCGTGAGGGCAATTGAGTAGCTGTCTGACAGTGAGGAAGCGCCCCGATCACGAAAACCAAGATTAACGACCGAGGGGACCCGATGCGCTGATCACGCGTCACCCCATTATATGCAGGCCAAATGGCTGGGCAGCGGTTCCTTATATGCCTAGGCTCTTCATGGGCTGTGGTGCCAGGGGTTATTTATTTTATAGACTATTATTTTATATATACTTTATTTATGCATGGAGGTGTTTTCAACGAATGACTCGGAGAGTTGATATTCTGATTTAGTTGTCACATTGTGATTAGTGACTATATAGGCTACAGGGTGTCCTGGAGAAAGTTTCTAATATTTACAGAAGAGTGGGTATGCATCAGAAGAAGGAAAAATGTTGATAAAACATTCGTCCTAAACTTAACATCTTCTGAGTTATGGTCTTATTTTGTACGAGGAGCATATCTTGCAGTCCAAGTACTTTGGCACGAAACAAATGAGAAAACATTGTGCAAGATATGCCCCTCGTACAAAATAAGACCATAACTCAGAAGATATGAGTATTAAGTTATCGGCCAATGTTTATAGGATTTTGTTCCCGTTTTGTTGCATACTAATTCTTCTGTAAATATCGGAACCTCTTTCCCGGACACCCTGTATATTAGTTTGCATCACTGAAGGGTAAATGCAACAGACTGATGCTTCTCGGTGAATACGAGATGGATCACAATAATTAAGTGAACAGCACTCACGAGGATTAATTACTAGACTATAGTTTATTTAACTAAGTTACAAACAGACGGGCATAATAATATTAATAATAATAATAATAATAATATCGTATGGCCTCGGGTGCCGGGTGCAAGCTTTGTTATTTGACACCCAGAGGGTAGCGTGCATGTCGAATTTCGGTGTTCCTTGAATCACTAAGGAAGTCAAGGAGGTTTCGATATCTAAGCTCCTTGAACACTATAGCGCTTTCTAGCAGAGAAATGAGGAACTTTGTGTTGGCGGAAACTCCCGAGATTAATTTTGCCATTATGAACATGGCCTACTGAATTCAAATGGATTCTTTGACATGCTAACATCGTATGACATGCTTGTCGTAATTTTTGCCGCCTTTCAAAAATCACTTACCACGGCCAGGAGTGAACCTGCATTCTTGTGGTTAGTAGACCGACACGTTAACCACTCACCCACCGTAGAAAGCAGACGGGCATAATTTTAATATAACACATCCCATGAGTTAAAATATTACAAATGAAATGTTATCAGCCAACTTTGATCTATCTGGGAATGGACGCGGACAGTTTAATGCACTAGGAAATCGAAGGTTCTGGGTTCGCATGCCAGAGGCTATCCATCACTTCTGTCTTCAAATTTAATGTTAAATATTAAGGTACCTTACTGAAGTATTAGTTTAAGTGGCAAGCATATATGTATTACAGTCTATTATATATTAACAGTCAATATCTCATCAGCTCCAACACTTCGCACACTGGGGGGCGTGGTGGCTCAGCGGTCTAGCTGGATGCCTCTCACCAAGGCAGTCCGGGTTCGATTCCCGGTCAATGCATGTGAGATTTTCGAAGTGAAATGCCATGTCCTGTGGTTCGGATTCCACGTAAAAAGGAGGTCCCGTGGCTCATGATCTCGAGATTAACGGTCACGTTAAACTACAAGCTTCCTTCCTTCCTTTACTTCGCACACTTTCTAGAGATCTAAGTTATATTACATAAGATGCTCCACGAGGAATATGAACATTAATTAACAAGAATCAAAGGTCATTCTCCCAAATATCTTCTTATAAACACAGTATTTCATTACGTAGAGAAAGCCAAGTAACTTATTATTATATTCAAGTTATTTCGTTCAGTGCACGGTAATTATACGTGTTGAATGGTATGGACTCCATCTTAAGGAAAGAATTCATGATGAAAATTAATAAATGTAAAACAAAAATACTGGAATGCAGCCGAAATAAATCAGAAACCTCTATGGACATCAAATTGGCAGGTGAAAAACTAAAGCAAGTAGGAGACTTCTGTTGCTTAGGAAGCAAAATAACTAGTGATGGACGAAGCAAAGAGGATATAAAAAGTAGGTTAGCTAAGGCAAGGAAAGAATTTCTGCAGAAAAGGTATCTGTTGACATCGAATGTAGATTTAGGTGTTAGTAAGTAATTTTTGAAGGCCTTTGTCTGGAGCGTGGCACTCTATGGAAGTGAAACTTGGACTATTGGTGCAGCAGAAAAGAGGAGAATTGAAGCGTTTGAAATGTGGTGTTACAGGAGAATGATGAAGATCAGATGAGTGGATAGGGTTGCAAACGATGACGTATTAAGACTAGTGGGAGAGGAGAGATGTTTCTGGCGACTGCTAATGAAGAGAAGAGATAGGTTGGTAGGACACATACTAAGACACCCAGGAATAGCAAGCATACTTATGGAAGGAAGGGTCAAGGAGAAGAACTGTAGGGGTGTACCAAGGTTAGAATATGTTAAACAGATTGCCTCGGACGTAGGGTTTGGTAGCTATGTAGAGATGAAACGATTAGCTCAGGACAAGGAGGCGTGGAGGGCTGCATCAAACCAGTCAAAAGACTGAAGACTCAAACAACAGTGAATTGCGTGAATAATAGAATGTAGGTGATGTGAATCATCGGAGACTGAGTAGCTCAGTCGGTAGAGGCGCTGTGCTTTTAACTGAAGACCACTAGCGGCTAGCGCTCTTGGCTGTCACACTGGAGGTCTGCGATTCCAGCTCTACCAAGAAATTTTAATTCTGGAGTGAGGGCTGGAGGCATGAGGTAAAACTGAGAAGAGGAAGGTCGAATTTCCACTTCATCCATCCTGGGAGTGGTTTTTCGTGGTTTCCCCACTTTTACTCCAGGAAAATGCTGAGATGGTTCCTAAGTTAAGGCCGCGGCCGCCTCCTTCCCAATCCTATCCCCAATTTACAAATACACATACTATAGTAAAGGCATCACACTAACACGGGTTATCACTCAAATTCCACACTCACCCAAATACATAGGGCTATATGACCACGATGTGGTAGCTCCTAAAATAAGCAACAAGAACTTCTAACTGAAAGGTAGTGGCTTCCATTCCCATCCAGGAAGTGGATTTTAGAAACGGAGTTATCCCTTTACGAAGCCAAACGGCCCTGGAGTTCACACAGCCTACAACAGAACTGAAATGATAATCCAGCAAATCTTGTAGGTTATTAGCTTGTCTGTTGCGGGGGTTCGCCGAGGTGCAGCAAATCAGGCACATCAGTGGGCTCTTGGTACTCCGTGGCCGGACCACCGCTGGGGTAGCACATCTTACATTACTTTTCATACTCACACCATGCCGTGCTACTGTGCTAGGTATTTTGCTGCGGGAACCAAGGTAATCTTAAATTAGCAGTGTTGACCTTCAAAAATGATCCATGAGTCACGCACGTTGATCGCCTTATTGATTTTGGGTTGTCGAAATAAAAGTTAAACACCCCTGGTCTCGAGGGGTACGCCTTAAGACTCCAGTGATAAAGGTCATGGGTTCAATTCAATACTTTGAAAATCATTGTAATTCTAGCCTGAGAGTTGGAACGGGGTCTATTTTGGTTGGTTGCTTCCTCAGTTTAGGGGCTGCGGCAACGCGGTTATGTAGCCCCGTGTACTGTGGGTGTGTGTAGAATCTGTCTGATAACCGGTGTTAATTGTGATGGCTGCATTAGTATGCGTTATCTGTAATTCAGGTAAGGACTGCAGACGATCAATTTCAAGTAGTTCCTACTTTTGCAATCAAATGCTACCGTCAACGATATCTAGCTGTGAACTTGGCTACTATATGCCACCACAACCGGAACATTAGAATTTAATGTAGCCCTTATCAAGTCTAACCTACAAATTTAGCTTCACAAAATTGTAGTTAATGGAAGGTTCTTTTACATGCCATAAATCTATGACATGGGCCCACTGGCTTTACTTCCCCTCCGAAGGAAGGCATACTGAGGGATTTTAACGCTTTTAAAAAATCCGACAACTTTGGCCGGGTTTGAACTCGCGATCTTGGGCATCGAAGCCGCTTGGGGTCTACTTTCTCAACCTCATGAGAGCATCTAAGAAGAAGTGAGTTTGAATCCCTCGAATAGAGTACTCGCCTGAATACTAACTTGCTGTCTGTCGGAACAAACGGTGCGGCTTTCTGTTATCCTCCTTTTCATTCACACTTAATTTCTTATCCTGGACTAATAAGGCCCCTCGTCGGGCGCTCTGTCGGCAGACACGTCACATGTAATTGCGTGAGAAAGTAGAGCATAATCAGCAGAATCACACGTTCCATTCACACTTGAGAGTTCCGCAAAGCATTATGGGTCGTAAATATTACATCGCGGACCGAGCGCCGTCTGAGCGACACACACCTCAGCGAACACAAGCAGTTGTAGCTCCGGAATTCGATACCTACACAGATTTGAAACCACGACCTTAGTCCAACCCACGTATTCTTCCAATCCAATGGACGGATTGTAGAAAGGCAGCTGAATGACTTGTATGTTCTACACTGGTGAAAATACCACAACCTATAACTTTCAAATGTTCCTGATGTTTGTTAGGAACAGTGGCTCGATTTCTGGCTCTTAACCCTTTAGAGCAGTGGTTCTGAACCCGTAGAAGTCTGCGGACCACTCGGTCTGAAATTGAATCATGTACGGACCACCCCTCCCCAATACACCTTATCAGTTGTAACGTTTCCTCAAAAACACTTATTTTAAAGATATTTCAATTCAAAACTTGATAGTCATCGCCGCGAATATATTCGGACGATTCTTGTTCAACGCACATCGTATTCGAAATCCCCATTTATTGGCCACTTTTGTATACGTGCTGGTGGACCTTTTTTTTCTCCCGCGGACCACTGCCAAGGCACTCGTGGACCACCAGTTAAGAACAAGTACTTTAGAGGTTAGTGGTCCGTATATTAACCACCTCTGCAAGGACAATTTCTACTGTCAAAGATGCAGATGGTTGAATCTTTCACCCATACATCAACGAATCGTTGTGGAAGTGTTAATATTGAGCTTCTATGCCCAAGATCGCGGGTTCAAACCCGGCCGAAGTCGTCGGATTTTTTAAAAGCGTTAAAAATCCCTCAGTATGCCTTCCTTCGGAGGGGAAGTAAAGCCGGCGGTCCCATGTCATAGATTTATGGCATGTTAAAGAACCTTCCACTAATTACACGCTCTTATGGTTCCTACGTTCGTCACCAGGAGCCGACTGCGGTGGCGTAGGGAAGCCAAGTTCTGAACTAGTAGTCGTTGACGGCGGCATTTGGTGGCAAAATTGGGAACTACTTGAAATGCAATGTCTGCAGTCCTTACTTGAATTAAAAACAGATAACACACACTAATACAGACATCACAATTAACACCGGTTATCAGACAGATTCTACACACACCCAAAGTACACGAGGCTACATGACCGCGTTGTCGCAGCCCATAAACTACGGAACTAACCAACTAACTTCTGATGAGTGGCGATTCTTCAGTTTTCGATTATGTTGTAACGGAGAAATGGTAATTACAAGTCACGGCCCTGAGACGTCATGGTGGGTAACGTACGCCTGCAGTGTCGTAACTAGGGATCTCTTCCGCTAAATAATAGTGACGAACGAGCTTAACAGAGTTTTGCCTCCAAAAGGCAGACATGGTTCCCCTTGGGCAGAGGAACGCAAGTAGGCTTATCCCCAAAGGATGAGGGAATTCTGGGCGCAAAAGAAAGACAAATGTAACAAGACTTAACATGGTCCCAGATGGTCCTAGCGAAATATATAATAATAATAATAATAATAATAATAATAATAATAATAATAATAATAATAATAATAATAATAATAATAACAATAATAGTCTAACATTATGAATTAAATATTCCTCTGAGCGTCTGTGACTTCAAAGAGGTCAGGGTGCCAGAAATGTTGCATTGGAGGGAATATCTAACTTGCCATTATGGGTAGAGCCCTGCGCGGATAAACGAAACGTAATCCCATTCCACCCCGCATCCGCACGGCTGTTATCCGGATCCGCACGTTTCTTATCACAATTTTCTGACATTGCAATAATATTTTAAATTTATTAGATAAAGTATTAAAGCAACACATTTAGACATTTCAGGAGAAATTCGTTCCCCTAAGCTATGTATGAATCGCAAGACAATGTTGACTCAGGTTTGTCCCTCTGCGTAACGCTAAGTGAAACACCGGGTGGCTACTTAGTCGTTGGATATACCCACGCAGGTATAAAGGACTATTTTTATCATTTCAAATGATCTTGTCGACTTCATCGTTATGCTTTGGTCTACCGTTATGCGTTACGGTAACGGCGTGTATGACGTCATCATGTTGTTCAGTGCATATGCACCGAGTCTGAGTTTACTGCTGGGGTCTGGGGTTATGCGATACTGAGACGGTGATTGCGTGACGTCATGCTGCAGAGTGCACCTCCCGCTCTCCGTTTCCCGCGCGGGAAGCCTAAGTTGAAGGGTAATGGAGTCTGTTGAGTCTGAGTTTACTCCTGGGGTCTGGCGTTATGCGATACGGAGACGGCGAGTGCGTGACGTCATGCAGCAGAGTGCACCTCTCGCTCTCCGTTCCCCGCGCGGGAAGCTTAAGTTAAAGGGTAATGGAGTCTGTTGAAAGAGCCTTCCTGAGCCTTTCTAACATGTGTAGCATTTGTAGCATGCGTCATTTGAAATGATATAAAGTCTAGTCTCTCAGACTGACTGTATCTCTTTTTTTTTTTTTTTTTTGCAAACGTCAACACTAATTGAGGGTATTTCCATGATTGTCTTCTATCACTTCTCTACTATTCTCATACGGTGTCGCGAAAAAAGCGCACTGCGAAAAAAGCGCACTGCGAAGAAAGCGCACAGTCAACCCTTTTGGAGTTACAAAAGGAATCCCGCCCCTATCTTCTTAGAAATAAGGAGTGTTACGCACACAGAAAATAAAAGTTGAGTTCATTAGTTTCTGATTCCCATCACACTTTATCCAGGCTGTGGGCTGGCTAAATGATTAATTACTAAATATTTTTAATCATTTAGGCGTGTTTAAAATCAGCTTGAGTATAGCTTCGTCAATGTTAACTTTTTAAATATATTTACAGTTTTAAAGTATACTTAGGCTTGTTTTAAATCAGCATGAATGTAGCTTCGTCAATATTACTATTTACATTCTTTTCCGGTCTTGCTTTTCTTCTTGAAAGAAGGTCTAGCCAAGTTTTTGTAGATATGAAACTGTCTTTAAACACGCTTTGATGTCACCATTTTCTTCATACTTCTTCACTGTTCTTTCCAGTTTCTTATCCAACTCGATGTAAGTTTTCTTCCTCTTTTTCCCAGATAAATTCAGTTCTATCCTCATGTACATACAAGAAGATTCCTCCGCTTCACTCTTCAAACAAAGTATGACATCTCTGATTTTGGGGTTGGGCCGTCCAAGAAGATTGTTGATTTTGTTGTGCCAACCTTCCACCGCGTTCGTAGTCCTGTGTCGCCTAGCATAGCAATTCCACAATTCAATAGGAATTTCGTCATTATGCAGCCACTGTTCGACGAAGTAGTCGAAGAAGCGAGTTAACTTCGGGTTTTCAAGAGCCTGTGAGTGAATTTCGACCCAGCCATCTTGGACATCTTCAGTTTTCAAGAAGGCTAATGCAGCACACATTTGAGTGGACAGTCGGATTTCTTCATTTTCTCTATATTCACATGTCAGTCCAATTTCTTGTATTTTTCTCCACAGACATTTTTTTCAAATGAAAGTAGCACCCATGGATTTCAACTGATGGCAGAACTTCTCTAATTGCAGCTATTGCACTCGCCTCGAAATCAACGTGGATGTGTCTTGGATTCCATTCTGGGACTGCTTGCAGTACATGACGAAAAAAACGAACGTATGTAGTTTTCTTCTTGTTTGGAAGTAGGCCAAACACAACTGGATATAAACGTTAGTTTCTGTGTCGGAACTTCCATAATCAGCATGGATGGTGTAAATTTGACCGAACTGTTTACTACAACTTTTAAACGTTCCATCCATGAAAAAGCCTTGTAGGTTCCTCAAGCACTCTTTTCCTTTTTCTGAACAAAAAATGATCATCCGTTCCTCTGAGCCTTCGTCCACTAACATAAATTTTGATCTGTCGTTCATCTGAAGCAATTCTTCGTCTAAAATTACTTCTTCTCTAGTCTTAGGCTCCTTTTGGGTTCCACGTGCACTGTTTCTCTGTATGTACATACTTCTTTTTGTGGTGAGTTGTTGCGGCATTTCTGTTACAAAATTGTAGCCCTTGTTGTGGAGTTCTCCCAGTTTTTCTCTGTAGATCTTTGAAATGGACGTGTCTTCTTCACGGGCTCTCTTCTTTGCAACGTTGATGCTCTTCATAACTTCCAATCTGGCTGTGTCCGGTGCTGCACATGAGTGATCAGTAACTTCTAAAACTTCGCCATTTTTACTTTTTACTTTTTAACATACCACGGCACCTACTTGACCTTTCCTTCTGACATCGCCAAACTATTAACTCATCTATATTCTTCCTAAACTCCCTATATGCGTATCCGTTATAATGTGCTGCAGGCTTACCCTTGTTAGTAGTTAAGACTTCCATAATATAACTAAACCATGTATAAATACTAAAAAGAAGTAAACGTTCAAAACACTAGGTATACTAGTAAAAATAACTTTAACACTAGTAAGTTTAAAACACTAAAACAGATTATTGCTGCTTACGAAGTGACTTGAAGGACCACCAGAACAGAAATGACAAAGAAGGGGTCGGTGAGGTGGGGCAGCTGCTCGGGAGGAATGAACATGAGCTATTGTATAGCGTGATGACTCACCTCCAACCAGCTCCAAGTAATCATTTCCTGGTAACGTAACCCCTACCCTAAATTGTCACATTGGCCCTTGTGCGCTTTCTTCGCAAATATCTGTATGTGCGCTTTATTCGCTGTGCGCTACTCACACAGATTCTCTCATACAACCCAAGCGAAAGCAAATGGGGAAATATCAAGAAACGTGAAAGACGCACATCTTAGCAAAAACTAAAATTATTAAGAAAAAGTCCAGTTCAACATTGTATTCTAAAAGCAAAGCAAAGCCAACTCCGTACAGGCCATGGAGGCCCTGGGAGTAGTGGAAGGTAGAGGCTTCCACTTTTTGTGACATCGGCACTAGATGGGATGGAGTTGTCAGCTCCACGCCCGGCCGCCTTTGCTCCCAGGAATTACCCTGGTACTCATTTCTGGTGTAGGCTGAGTGAACCCCAGGGCCATTTGCGTTTCCGAAAGTGGTAGTTTTGTTTCTAAAATCCACTACCTGGGTGGGGATCGAACCCACTCCCTTTCAGTTAGAAGCTCAGCGCCTCTACCGACTGCGCCACGCAGCCCCATTGTATTCTAAAAACTATCCGCAAATTTACTCCAAACATTATCCGCAGCTTATCCGCTATCCGCACAGCCTTGCAAACTATATCCGCATGGCGAAAACTTTTGCGGATATCCGTGGGTTTATCCGCAGATATCCGCATCCGCGCAGGTCTTTAGTTATAGGCTATTGACTGACACAAATCTGTCACATTTAAACACACCTAAACAGCAGCAAATTGAGTCCGTAATCTTGCGTCTTAAACACCATTGTGTAACTAATCACGCAGACTATTTATTTATTTATTTATTTATTTATTGATTGATTGATTGATTGATTGATTAATTACTTGTCTCTCATTTTCTAGGATTATGATAGTTTTATTTGGGATATGTGCCTCACGGAATGCTTGTTCCGTTCCTCCCGCTCACCAACTCTCAGCTTGGATCATTATTAGAGCCTTTAATCAATTAAGGTACACTCACCTTCTCATTTCCTGTGAGGACAAAAAGAAGAAAGTGTAGACCAAACAGATTATGTTGCTCTTTGAAGCGTGTAGTGTCCATTGCTATCGCTCTGAAAGGAAAAGCTGTCAGCTGATTTGGTTTGTTAATGTGCTAGGTGTCCCAACTGTTTGACCTACAGTAAATCACATATGCTAACTGGTGTCATGTTGTTTCCAATGGACAGTCTTACCATAATCAATACTAACTGCTATATCTCACGTAATTACCGATGTATCATGATTATTCCGTCGCAGAAATGAAATTAATAACTAAATAGAGCAAAACTCAGCAACTTGTGTGGGGTTTCGCCTAGTGCACAAAGCTGGCTCATCAGCGGGATCTTGTAGTCCGCGCCCGCACCCCCACACGAGACACGGCACAAACCTAGAAAAAATGCTGAGTTATATTCATTGGCCACGAAAGCCAATATACTAACTAGAGCAAATTCTTCCAGTGATTGTTGGGGTTCGGGTGAGTGGATCTTGTTAATGTACGAAGAAACCTTGGTTTGCAAAATACACTCGACCTTATATTAGCCGATGTGGCTAATGATCTCGTCATCCGCTTTATAAGTGAGATTGGGTTAAGGCCAGCAATCTAAATTATCCAGCGTATATTTACTAAAATAAAGTTTTTTTAATATCTAATTTCTTGTTTTCAGTATATTTTTGTTTATTATATAGCTTATATATAGTCTATATATATAATTGGCTAGGGCTATCTAGGATCACGATAAGCCTTGTCACATTTGGCTTTCTTTTGCGCACAGAATTCCCTCATCCTTTGGGAATGAGCCTCTTCGCGTTCCTCTGTCCAAGGGGCACCGTGTCTTCTTTTTGGAGGCAAGACTCGGTTGATCCCGTTCGTCACTATCTTTTAGCAGAAGAGATCCCTGTCCAATGCGTCGTTGGGATTGATTTGTAGCATATGGAGGTTGTCTTTGGTGTTCCTAGACGAGGGCATCGTGGTTTTGTGGTTGGAATCAAAGAAGTGAAAGATCTTCTTTGTCAATATGTTGCCGTCCAACCGTTTGAGGAGGCCATTAAATCGTGCGCGTCTTTTATCGATTGTGTGTGTAAACTTCTTATTATAGACTTCCTTGTTGGACATGTTTTGGTTGATGCCATTCTTGTAATTGGAACCCATGATTCCTGTATAATGGTTAAGCGCTCATTTTTCTTCAGTTCTTCGAGGAGCCCTTTTTCGACATTATAATTATTTTTTTCGTTTTTTGTTCACATTCAGGCGTCCTCCTCTCAATAATAAATTAATCTACATTTTGTATAATTTAATCTGTGTTAAGAAGGGCAGATGGCCTTACTGTTCCGCCCCTTGAAACAACAATAACTAACTCCTGTTGGGGTTCCGCCCGGATGTACCGATTTGGCTCGTCAGTAGACGTCGGTACGCCCTGTCTGGAGTTCTTGTGGAATAGCTCATTGCACTGCTTCTTGGCTAAAGAAGCTAAGAACTTAGCACTGATTAGTTCTCTTTGGACGCACCAATAGGATATTAACCTGGCTGCAAAACCTAAAACATTCCATCTTTAGACTATTTTAATCAGTTTCTCACGGCAAAAGCCCGAAAAGGAGATTATGAATTGATGATTTATGTTTCACTGTGAATCACACTTGAGATGTGACGGTAGGTTCATTGAATTTCTACGAGCAGGCTGCACGACACCTCCAGTGACTGCCAACACATGCGATACCATGGGAACTGATGACTCTCATTGATATTCCAATGGAGCACATCCAATAGGTCACTGAAGGTCAATTCGCTCCCATCCTTCCTGTCAACTTGGGAGAACGTCACAGTAAGCATTCAGTTTTACACTCTGTTGCTCCCATCTACTTGCTGTGGTCTCGGCGAACATATTCACTCTCCGGTCCCGGAGTTACAAGGTTCGAATCCCACCACAACTGTCCTACAAGTAATTTTCCGTGGTTTCCCACCTCTGCTCCAGGAAAATGCCGGGATGGTTCCTAACTTCAGACCACGACCGCCTTCCTCCAAATCCTAGCCTCAATTACAAATACACACACTACTACAACCATCAGAATGACACAGGTTATCAGACATATTCCACACATACACACCCAAGTACACGGGTCTACATACAGCATGTACGATATTGCAAAGGCCCGTAAATGAATTAACAGCAACAACTTGAAATATCACGATCAAAAGCAACGCGCATACAGTTACACGAGGAAGCCAAACCACAGCGATCACTGCCAGCACGAATTTGTTGTTTATTCTAGAAGAGCTGAGGTGGAAATAGAACCCAGGACCTGCCTCACGAGGCTGAATGTCCTCGTTACAGCTCTCAGTTCAGAACTAAACCTCTTAACAGATTTGGGAATCGAACCTGGTCCTCAGGGCTCTCAGTCAAGATTGCTAATCACTAGATCATGAGGTGGCTCGCTTTTGAAACCCAGCGGGGCGGTTATATTTACATGCCGAGCCAGGAGTTTCCCAGCTCGAGGCCCAGCGTTGTCAACTCTCCACCGAGAGCAAGCAGTGAGACTGGACAGAACAGCGTGCAACACTGGGGACCTGACAAGCGAGCCGGCAGCCAGGAGTGGACTTTGGACTCCACGAGCAGTCATATAGCAAGCATGCTATTGGCCAAGAACCATCAGCGAACAATGGTTATTGTGCTACTGCCTATAATTTGAGTCGCCGCTCGTTAACGAGGAAAGTGACAGAACAGATGGAACGTTGTTGATTCTTTTAGGGGCTTTGCGACATTGTGATCATGTAGCCCCGTGTGTGTGGAATTTGTCTGATATCTTTAAAATCCTTCGGAGGGGAAGTAAAGCAGGCGGTCCCATGACATAGATTTATGGCATGTAAAAGATTCTTCCACTAACTAAACTTGTGTGAAGCTAAATTTCTAGGTTAGATTTCGTTGTAACGCTCTATCAAAGTTCCAACGTTCACCATTAGGTGTCAGTGATATATGGTGGCGAAAGTTGGAACTACTTGAAATTGAACGGAACTTGGAGCTCACCCGACATTAAAAGCCATACGATAAATAAATTGTCTGATAACTTGTGCCACTGTGCTGTCTATACTAGTGTGTGTATTAGTAATTGAGGTAGGATTTGGACAGGAAGCAGTCGTGGCCTTAAGTTAGGAACCATCCCGGCATTTGCTTGGAGTAGAAGTGGGTAATCACGGAAAACCACTTCCAGGATGGCTGAGGTAGGAATCGAACCCACCTCTTCTCAGTTTTGCCTCACGAGGTTGAGTGTACCCCGTTTCAGCCCACAGACCTGATTTTCTTTTTAGCAGGCCTGAGAATTGAACCCTGCTCTGCGGTGGCAGCCAATAATGCTAGACACTACGCATCGAGGCGGACTACTATAGCATTGGTTCTGAATTCGTAGAAGTCTGTGGACTACTCAGCCTGAAATTAAATCATGTACGGACCACTCCCCTCACCCCAATACACCTTATCAGTTGTTAACACTTATTTTAAAGATATTTCAATTCAAAACCTGATAGTTATCGCCGGGGATACATTCGGACAATTCGCGTTCAACGCACGACGTTTTCGAAATCCCCATTTATTGGCCACTTTTATATACGTGCTGGTGGACTCTTATCTCCTGCGGACCAATCCCGAGGCACTCGCGGACCACCGGTTAAGAACCAGTGTACTATAGGAACACTATGCCCTTGAAAGAAACAATAACAGCAATGGCGCACATATTCTAAAATGTATGATTTTAAAAAATGATATTTTCTCACAATTACACTTTGTTGCTAGTGCTTCAGACTAATTGATTAATTGGAGCAATTACAAATTAAAATATTGTAGGTACTTCCGAGATGATAACGTCGGCACAATGGGCCACTGTTATTATCAGCATCTTAATTACGATCGTACTTTTATCTGAGCGGTGAGATGATCTAAGATGGCCTCGCCGATAGCTGCAGATGATATAACAATTAGCAGAATAAGTGGCGTGGGTATAGTTCCCAAGAGCGAGATTTATTTCCTTCCACCCACTTCAACACAGTCGCTGTGTTGACAATTCTGTTACAGCATCACACTGCTCTGTATAAGTCCCTTTTTATTAGCATTTGTCCCGTTTATTAAAAGTTGATTCTAATTTAAAGGTTTGGAACATCATGGTCATCAGCCCCGTGTATTTGGATTTGTATTCGGATTATCAGATAACCTGTGTTTCAGTGATTACTGTAGTAATATGTGTAGCTCAGACTAGGATAGAATGTTTATAAATAATTTCCACCAAAAAAAACTCAGCATTTTTTCTAGATGTATGCCGTGTTTTTGTGTGGGATTTCACCTAGGACACCAAGCTGGCTCATCAGCGGGCTCTTGATATCCCCGCCCGAACCCCCCACAGGAGTAGCGAACTGCGCGCTACCTCAAGAGCCCACTGATGACCCAGCTTGGTGTCCTAGGCGAAACCTCACACAAAAGCACGCCACAAACGTAGAAAAAATGCTGAGTTTTAATTCACTGGCCGTGAAAGCCAATATACCGCCTTCTTGGAAGCATTCATAGGGAGATATGGCTGCTTGAGCTTTTAGTTCTCGCAGTAAAGAGGCGCAGGTGCGCTTCATAAAAGGGAGGTAGCGCGCAGTTCGCTACTCCTGTGGGGGACCGGGCGGGGATATCAAGAGCCTGCTGATGAGCCAGCTTGGTGTCCTAGGTGAAACCCCACACAAGAGACGGCACAAACCGAGAAAAGAAATGCTGAGTTTTAATTCACTGGCCGTGAAAGCCAATTTACCTATTACTAAAATATTTATTACAAAATCCTTTCCTTTTAACTACACGCCCCGAGTGTTCGAAAGAGCTCGAGAGAAGTAGGTGCAGCGCAGATTAGGCTTCAACCGAATGTTTTCGAGCAGAATCACAAGCTCAGGATTTTGACGCAAGTAATTTGAAGCGTGCCTCTCACATCTTAATGGTTCGGTTTTCTCCGCTAGCAGTTGGTGACTAAAAATTATTAGGGTCGGGAGTTGGGTAGGTGTCCCGGGACTTGAAATAAGGTACTGTCCTGGTATTTGCCTGGAGAGAGTGTGAAAAAAAAACAAGTGGACAAAACGCACTCAGGTTAGCCACTAATAGCGCCGGGATTTGAACCTCCGAACTCCGGACTTGGTGCAGAAAACAAATTGTTACTCTAAGGAAACGGACCTATCTCTTTTTCAGTGATTGTTGTATTTTAAATTTTAGATGACTGAATGCTTCAAAAGGACCAACAGCCATTTGATTAATAGTAAGGAAAGCCTGCAGAGAAAAACAAGGACCCTTCTCACTACTTATCGTTTACATCATCCAAACGCCTGTAAAGAAAGGGTCACTCTTCCACGAAAGATAGGAGGTCGAGGAGTACTGGATTTACAAATTTTGCTCCAGAACCAAATTAAAACCCTTAGAAGATATTTCTATCAAAGAAAGGAAAACAGCATTCTCCATAAAGCCATTGTACTTGCTGATAAACACACTGTATTGAACCTTCGTACATCCTCTGATGATCATATCAGCCAGCCACTACACTTACATGAAAAAGAAAAGGCATGGGGAGAAAAGACCCTCCATGGAAAATACTACAGCAACCTATCCCAACAGAGTATTGATAAAAACGTATCGTGTATGTGGTTACAAAGTGGTCGACTGTTTGGAGAAACAGAGGGATTCGCAATCGCCATCCAAGATCAAGTCATTGCTACAAAAAATTACAAGAAATACATCATCAAAGATACCAGTGTAATTTCAGACAAATGCAGGCGATGCGCCATTCATCTCGAGACTATTGACCATGTCACTGCAGGTTGCCCAATACTAGCATCAGTTGAATACACAAAGCGGCACAATCAGGTTGCAGGCATCATTCATCAAGCACTCGCACAGAAATATAAATTAACTGAGGAGTATATCCCTTACTACAAGTATCATCCACCATCCCTCCTCGAAAATGAACTGTGTAAAATATACTGGGACACTGGTATTGTGACAGATAAAACAATAGATCACAATCATAGTAGTGAATAAGGTTGATGGCACTACATTTATAATAGACATAGCAGTCCCCAACGACACCAACATCGAACGTAAACACAATGAAAAAATCACCAAGTATAGACAGCTTGCAGAGGAAATCAAGAGGATATGGAAGATGAACTGCGTCCGGATAGTGCCTGTAATCTTGTCAGTCAACGGCCTCATACCTCACACACTCCACAAGAGTCTGAAAGAATTGGATCTTCCGCCAACCATCTACAAGAGTATGCAGCATTCGGTCCTATTGTCCACATGCAATATTGTGCGATCCTTCCTTGTTAGTGAATGAGTGATAATGAACTCATATATTTTGTATATACTTGATATGTATTATAGTTTGTATTATAGTTTTTTATGTATTGTTGTAAAGCACTTGGTTTAACCCGTGCTTTAGAGTAACCCATGTTTGTAATGGTGAATTGAATAAATAATAATAATAATAATAATAATACTCTTCATCTGTGAGTCCTAAGCTGACTAAACAATCCAGTGTGGGAGACACAGAGTTTTCCCACAATGAACACAAATATTTCCAGGTGGGGCCCTTCCAGCTCTTCTTTGGAGTTCTCTTCATTTTCTTCACTGCGTCTTGTCATTTTCTATTCGTTGGAGGTTTCCTTCGAAATGCATCGTAACATTAAGGTTCGGAAGTTAAGGAAAGGTCATATTTTTTCCCTACGCTTATTTTGTCATAAATTTGTAAAATAAGTGCGAATGAAGGCTCCCTGACCCCGTTTAAGGCTATTTTATTTTACCTATAAATGCATATTTTGGCCAAATTTATGGTTATTGTCACAGTTTGCTAATTTTAGTGGGGGAAAAAGTCATATTTGGGCATATTTTGAGCATTTTTTGCTAAACATTTGACAAGGCACATGTTATCTGGCTGGAGTTTCAAACACGGGATTTGCAAAATGGTGAAGTAGATGTATTTTTCTCTACATTCCCGGAACAGGCAGGTTGTAGGTTTAGAAGACCTGATTCCGAGAAAAAGCTTTTGTTTGCGTGTCTCATCGAGTAAGATGCTGCCCCAGGAAACAAATTTCGCTCACACCAGTTAGTAAACAAGGAAACTCGTAGTTATCTTATGCCTAGTTCGCCCTTGATGGGTCCGATAGGTTTGTTGCTCTATTAGTTTGCATGATTAAATGTGTCTGCTGTATTTTCGCGTTAGTACTACTTCAATACTTCCCTACCGGGTGAGTTAGCCGAGGTCGTTGCGGCATGACTGTTGGCAGTCGCTCACATCCGGGAGGCGAGGAGGTTCGAATCCCCCCGCCGGCAACCTTGAAGATGGTCTTCTGTGGTTTCCCATCTTCCTTCCAGGCAAATGCCGGGGTTGGTCCCTAACTATAGGCCACAGCCGCTACCTTCCAACTCCTCGTCCTTACATCCAAAATTTCCTCCCCAACGGTACTTGTAGCTCACCCATTGGGTGTCCGTCTCGAAGCAGCTACAAAACTGGCGAGCCGGACATGTCCTCGGACACTCCCGGCACTAAAAGCCATAAAAAAAAGCACCAATGGGTTCAATCCACAATAACAGATTGTATAAATTCACAAAGATCATCCCAAACATAGGCGGATAAATTAAAGCAATCATTCAACAAATATTAAATATTGTCCAATTTCTTAATTGTGTATAAAATTTCTGCTGTACTATTTCATGGCCTTAATATCGATACATTAAAGATTGTTTATGACTTCATTATTAGCATACAAGCGACAACTTGTAAACTGGCGATCATTTTCACCCTTCTCCAGCTGTTCTGTGTTGATGCCCACTTTACGGTCCCAAATTTATCTTCAATGATTTCTTTATTGGGGGGTCAGGTTTTCCTCTTTAGGCAGCCTGTTCCAAGTTTATTCTTTTTAACTAGACCATAGTTAGTAAATAAATAAATAAATAATTAAACAAATAACAAGGTAAATAAATAAGTAAATAAATAGAAAATAAATTGGTAAATAATTAGATAAATTAATAGTTAAAGTAATAGAAAAATAAATAAGTAAATATGCTTATAAGTTAATAAATAAAATGATAATTAAATAAATAGGTGAATAAATAAATAAGTAAATGAATACAAAATATTAATTGGTTAGTAAATAATTAAATTAGTCAATAAATAAGTAATTATTTAGGTAAATAAGTAAGTAAATAAATACCGGTACGTAAATTAATAAGTAAATACATAGATAAATTAAAGATAAATAAATAAAATAAATTAATTAATAAATAAATAATAAATACATAAATCAGTCAATACTGGTCGTGGTGCCTACTGTACGAATGCTAAAATGAAAGGCCTTAGGTCAAGGCTATCTTCGGACTCGATAGACGAGTGCATTCGAACTCCATCGTCGGCCATCCTTAAAATGATTTTTCGTGGTTTCCCATTTTCAAAAACCAGACCATGAGAAACCCGGGCCGACCAAGCGACCGATGCCCAGTCAATCGGCTTACAGGTTGTGGGGTGACGCGTGGTCAGCGCGTTGGGTTCCCCCGGCCTTTATTGTTGGTCTCCGTGACCAGGGCGCTGCCTCACTGTCAGACAGCTACTCAATTGTCCTCACGAGGCTGAGCGCTTCCCGTTCCAGCCCTCATGTCAGTTTCTAAAATGCCTGACGGAGCCGGGAATCGAACCCGGGCCCTTAGGTGAGAGGCAGGCGCACTACCTCAGCACCACGAGGCAATTACAGGAAATGCCGGGACAGTAACTTCCAACCCCTTGCCTATTTGTATTCATCTTAATTTATTACATCTCTCATTAACTCCTATGATGAGAAGGGCATCTGGTCGTAAAAGCCACATCCCCGATCCTTTCGAAACGAGAATAACAAGGGGTGGACACACGTACATGAAAACCAATCACAACAATCGTATTCCTGGGTTATTTTCCCGTTACACTGTAATTCTCTCCTTAGCGACACATGAAGGACTTATCAACATACATAAGAATGGGCCGCAAGGTCAGACTGCACGAAGTCTGCCTATTTTAACCGTGTGTTCAAGGTGGACCACTGACCGAACACTCATTCGGGTTGACCCAAAATGGAATTCATAGTTCAAGATCTTATCCAAAGCTGCCGACGACGCAGCAGCTCACGGATTGGAACTGTAGTGGTGATGGTGATTGTTGCTAAAGGGGGAGAAACTTATCTACCCCTATTGATAGGGGTGATAGTGAAAAAGATATAAAATGAAGCCTACAACTATTACTAACTATTTATTTAACTCTAACAAACTAGACGAAGAAATTGACCAAACGATAAGAATAAGGGAAATAAAAGACAGGGAAAAGAAATGCCTTCAACCCTTGAAGAATATGGACTTGGATGGAAGTAGCGCCATGAAAGGCTATTGGTTTTATGTCACTATCAACTACTGCGGCTTTTAGATACGGAATTTTAGCCGGGACACCTATCCAACTTCCAACCCTGTAATTATTAGTCACCGGCTGCTAGCGGTAAGAGCCGAAATTTTTCCCTTTGTCTTTGACATGCCAGTTTGTTTTAAAAATCAGCCCTTTTGTTAAAATTCAGAACAAGAGGCCTATAATAATACACATTTGTCAGGAATTGATCATTCAATCTTCTACAGTTTGACATACTAGCAACAAAAGTCGGGCCGCGCAAACATCGAACTTGCAATTCATCTGCATCTACGCATTCGTAATCGGACATTTTTTAAAGATGGATTTTGTTGTTGGAGTCATGCTCCCATGAGAATCATCAAGCCTGCGTTCAACAAGGATCACATTAATTGCCTATATCAGAGTTTCTCAAAGTCCTGGATACCACGAACCCCATTTAAAAATGTATCGACTTCACCCCCACCCCTCCTTTTAATTAAAAATCACACATCTATTCCTGTTGTACACTGATACGCCAATCATATTTCTTGGCTTATAGCGAAGGCATATAAGCTACAGCCTGCCACTGCGGCAGCTAGAGAAAGCAATCACCTGAATTTTTACCACGTGCTTGGAAAGTGTGTATTTTATTTAGGGCCATACTTTAAATATTTTGAATCTTTTAGGCTAGACGCGGACTCCATGGTATAGACTCACAGACCTCCGGGGACCACACTTTGACAAAACCTCTCGTCTAGATGATTCTGCTCAAAGAGGGGCTGCGTCGGATTACTACTTACAAATATGATAGTAACAATAATAATAATACTTTTTTTGAGACGTTTCGGCCATCAATGGACCACGACGTTCTTCACTCATATGATCACTGTAATGCTTGTTTTCTTGTCTGCCAGTAGATCTTCATTCTTGACGAATGTTCTGCTCTCCTTTCTTCCGTCCACTTGCAGTGAGGGCGAGGCATCACAGATGTTAAAGGGTGTAGATTACTGGTTGATTTAACCGCCTTTCTGAACAGGTTCCTATCCCAAACCAGAGCTTGATTGATTCGAGCTTCTGTTAGGTCCTTTTTAACTTGCATCAACCATTTACAATAGGATTTTTTTTTTAGATATTGATGAGTGGATTCGATATGAAAGTCGATGATGCTCCATCCGCTCCAAATGTCCAAAGAAAGACATTCTCCTTTTTCTCATCACACTCACCAAATCTTCTATATTATGTTCAAATAATTAATTGTTATGTCTTCTTCTGTAAGTAGCATTATCATTAACAGGTCCTAATATTTTCCTTAGAATTTTCCGATCCTTAAGTTCTAATTTTCTCAATGGACCTTTGTTTGTCATCTGTAAGCATTCTGCGGCATACAGTGCTGACGGCCTAATTACTGTGTTATAATGACAAAGTTTGACATTCCGGGACAAGCTTTTACTTTTGTAAATGTTTTTGCAGGTTTGAAAGGCACCTTCCAATTTGTTACATCTGCTCTCAATGGCAGCTATTTCTGAATTATTAGGGGTAATCCATTCCCCCAGGTATTTAAATTTTCGGACTTTTTTGATTTTTTGCAGACCAATCGTGATGAATTTTGAGGCATCTTTGACATTTGTGATAAAATTAGTTTTATGGAAGGCCACTTTAAGTTTGTAGTTTATTAAGATGGTCAGTGGCCTCTTCCATTGTATTAGCGAACAAAGCAATGTCATCTGCAAAAGCGAGACAGTTTATATTCAGGTCTTCTTTTTTATAACCAATTCGAATACCATAATTATTTGGTAAGATTGTTAACCATTCTCTTATAATTTTTTCCAAGACACAGTTGAACAGCATCGGTGATCCCAGATCACCTTATCTACAGCCAGTCTTGATTGCAAAGGCTTGGGACAATTCACCACGGAATTTGACCTTAGAAATGGTGTTTTCTAAGCTTGCTTTGAACAAATTAATTGATTTATTGTCTAGGCCAAACTCACGTAAGGTGTTAATTATTGTGTCTCTATGAATGCAGTCATTCTAAGCCTTTTGAAAGTCCACAAAAATCACAACATAAGGTTTTGATCGTACCGTACAGTAGGAAATTATGGTCTTAATGTTATGAATTTGTTCAGGACATGATCTTGATTTCCTGAAACCAGCTTGATATTCCCCTAACTGGCGGTATAATATCGGTTCTGCTCTGTTCAGAAGAGCCCTTGCAAATATTTTGTACGTTACCGATACCAGTGAAATACCTCTATAATTATTTGGGTCGGATTTATCCCCTTTCTTATGTATAGGATGAATGATGGAGGAAGTCCAATCCTCCGGCAATTTTTCACTATGCCATATTTCTTCAATGGTTTTCTGGAGACAAATGATGGAGTCATTATTTGCATATTTCCATAATTCAGCCACAATACTATCCTCCCCAGAGGCCTCATTATTTTTTAGCCCCTTGATGATTTGTGTTATTTCTTCGACAGAGGGTGGTGAGCTGTCGTGGTATGTAACACTAGGATAGAAAGCAAGTTGTTCAGTAGGTATGTCCGTGTTCAAAAGGGTTTCAAAATATTCTCCAAAGGCTTTAGCACAGTCTTTATTATTGAGATTAAGTTTACCATCAGATCCTCGGATGTGAAGAGTAGGGGCGACGTATTTGGACAGTTGGTGCTTAAAAGTTTGATAGAAATCCCTTGTTTTGTGTCTTTGAAAATCATCCTCAATTTGAATAATTTGTGATTTGTGGAAATTTCTTTTTGCCAATTTTAAAATTTTACAAGTTTCTTTCCTGATGCAGAGAAAGTTCTCAAGGTTCACATCGTCTTTCTTGTTATTCCACTCGATCCAAGCTTTTCTTCTTTCCTCTATTGCGTGATCACATTGATCGTTCCACCAAGGGTGCTTGCGCGTTCTATCAAGAGGAATGGATTCCGAAGCCGCAGTAACAATGGCGTTCCTTAAAGTAGACCATGTTCCATCTTTTGGTTTGTTGTGGAGTGTTTCCGCAAAAGTGTTATTTGACTTCAGACCACCGATGTTGTACTTTTGCGTTTTCATTCCCTTTTCAATATTCACTCTATTGTTCCTAAACGGAATACCTTTCATTTTAATAAGGGACAGATAATGGTCTGAATCTATATTCGCATTACGCAGGACCTTCACATTTTGGATTTCACGATCTGATTTTTTTGATATTGCAACATGATCCAGTTGAAATTCACCCATAAGTGAATTTGGATGTCTCCATGTCTTTGCTTTCCAAGGAAGATGTTTAAACGCAGTAGATTTCAGAACTAGGTTGTTATTTTTGCAGGTGTCAATCAGCCGTTCGCCATTTTTGTTTGTTCGTTTATGTGCGGGATAGTTTCCAACTATATTCCTAAACTTTTTCTCTCTTCCTACTTGAGCGTTAAAATCACCGAGTAGGATGATGGTGTGATGCGCTGGAATATTGTCAATCACGTCTTCTAATTGTTCCCATAATATATTTGTTTGCTCTCGGTCTTTTTTGTTTGACAAGTTCGTCGGTGCATGAAAATTGACCACGGTGTAGGCTTTATTAAGTGATCTAAATGACAATGTGGATAGTCTTCCATTGAATGATGTACAATCCAGCACTGACTCAACAGCTTTCTTGTGGACTATATAACCTGTACCAAGATGAGGGATGTTCTGTGTAACTCGTGTGCCAGGTATTCCTTTATAAATTCTGAATCCTTGAGACTCAAAAGCTTCTTCATCACAAAATCGTGTTTCTTGCAATGCAGTGATGACAATGTTATGTTTCTCAAGAACATCCAATGTTTGCTTTAGTTTTCCTATCTGAAGGAGTGAGTTTATGTTAAGTGTTGCTAAGTACATACTATATTTCTTCTTACATGACATTGCAGGCTCCCCGACTCCGCAGGCCTACTAACTCCACAATACGTGGAGGTGGATTTATTACCACCTGGGTAATTACCACCTGGGGTAGATAATCCAATACTTTGTGTTTCCATCATGAGTGAAGAAAAGAATTGAGAAAGGCTATCCCGAAGGGTAGCGGGGTTATAACTGATGAGGTAGTAAGCCTCCCAGTATTAAAATCAGCCGCCCAATCTGGAACAGACGCTGTTTGTAGCCGCTCAATCTGAGACAGACGCTACCCTGATATATGTGGACCATATATCTTTTACTCCTAATCTCCCGAGCACAAGGAGGCCCCTTCCGCCATTATTACTGTACCGCAGTTCAACCGCTCCACCAACAATGCCGTTGAGGACTTCACCGTAACCCTGGCAAGGGACCCTTACAAGGTACTACCAGCCGGGTCAGCTGGACCTAGGTTTTTTAACGAGGTGTTTATTACTCCTCCGACTCCTCCTTCCCCATTTCTTGCGAATAGGGCCCCGGACTTGCCACCGGTATAGTGGAGTTATAATAATAATACTAATAATAAACATACGAAATTTTATGGTACAGGCCTAGATTCAGATTGTTGGTGAACAAACAGCACTTTGCTGCAAACCCTCTGATGAGAGCTATCACTGCATGTACAGAAGAAAGGAAGAAACATCACAGAGAGAGAATAAAGAGATTTTGGGAAGAGAAGAAAGGCTAATGCACATTCATCACGCTCCTTTGTTGGGCATAAAGTCGTAAAATAATAATAATAATAAGAAAATATCATTTTTTAAAGAAGTGAATCACATTATAAGGGCCCCCACACAAAGAGAGGCTGGTAGTAGCCTAATAAGTGGAAGCGAAACCACACTCAGCTAATTGCTTTGTGGTCGCCATCAATTTACTTCCCATCTATTGCGCACAAACTAGTTTGTTTTCGTAAGAAATAATCTATTGTAGTATTAGTCACTTGTTATATTTTAAAACATGAGTAGGCGTCCCCCGTTCGAGTCTCGTTCAGCTGTGAGCCAGTGCCATGGAGCAGAATGTTGCAGACGTCCTTGGCCACAAGTAGGTGGGCTGGGCTGCACGCTCTCCCCAGATGTGAGCTGGCAACTACTTGCCAAACCTTTAAGATGTGGCTGTTAGGGGCATCTTAACCATCAGCCCCATGTACTTGGATATGTGTTCAATTTGTCTGATAGTCTGTATTTCTGTGGTGACTGTAGTAGTGTGTGTAACTGTCGTTATTAAGGTTGGGAACTTGAAATTGTGTATTATCCCGGCATTTGACTACTGTAGAGAGAGATTGAGTTTGGTTTATTTAGGACAGAATATTAATGAGAATTGGGATCCTTCGGTTGAAATAAGATGCCGTATAGAGAAAGCTAGATCAATCTTTATGACAATGAAACACCTACTATGCTGTCGAGTTCTCAGTATGACGCTTAAGAAAAGAATTGTGAAGTGTTATGTTGTCTCCACCCTTCTTTATGGTGTTGAAGCTTGAATCTTGTCGGTAGCTACAGAAAATAAGATTTGAACTTTTGAAATATGGATATACAGGCGGTTTCTTAAAATCTCGTGGACAGAACATGTGAGTAATGCCGAGGTTCTTCAGCGTGTGACCAGCCAACCTGAGCTGTTAAACACAATTAAGAAGAGGAAATTGGAATACTTAGGACACATGATGAGGAATCCAAAATACCGTTCGCTTTAAGTTATAGCCTACTTGAGGGTAAAATTGAAGGTCAGCGTGGACCGGGAAGGAAGCGAATAACTTGGATGGATAATTTACGATCGTGGTTTGGGTTGTCTTCCACGGAACTCTTCAGGATTGCACAGAATAAGAAGGTGTTAGCCATGGTGGTAGCCAACGTCCGTATCGGATAGGGCAGAAGAAGGAGAAGAGAGAGTGTGGAAGAAAACGGGGAAAGCCACAGGATATCAGCGTCGGGATTCAAACCTCCGATGTCCGGAATTGCTGCAACTGCTCATTATGATCGTGGCGAGCGGTTTCACGCACATGGATACCCCGCGGGGTAACTTTTCAAGAAGACTGCCCTGCTAGATTTTGGATACTGTAAGTGAAATCTGCCCATTGCGAAGTTTGGTCATGACAGGGGCGTATATAAGGGGGGAGCTGTGGGGGCTATAGCCCCCCCCCCCCCTCCCCCACCAAAAATTAAGAATGTGTTGCTTTGGTAAAAGCAAAAAATAATTGTAAATTTAGTTGTACACTAATCTTAACTTATTGGCTAAGTTATAAACAACATTAATGAAATTAGACTACCTCGTGGTGTAGTGGCTAGCATTCTTGGCTGCCGCCCCGGAGGTCCGAATTCGATTCCTGGCTCTGCCAAGAATTTTTAATTCTGGTTTGAGGGTTGGAACGGGGTACACTGAGCCTTGTGAGGCAAAAATGAGGAAACCACAGCACGGTACTTTTGAGAAATAAATTATCAATTAAAAAAAACTGTTTACCTTTCTGCTTAATAAATTGACAAATATTTAGGCTACACATTTACCATTCATACTTTTAGGCCATAATAGAAAATTCATTAAGTATAAACTTTTATTTGTGTGTTGTGTTGTATTTTAGCCGGCCCCGTGGTGTTGGGGGTAACGCGTCTACCTCTCACCCGGAGGCCCCGGGTTCGATCCCCGGCTCCGTCAGGGATTTTAAAACTGACGTGAGGGTTGGAACGGGGTGCACTCAGCCTCGTGAGGACAATTGAGTAGCTGTCTGACAGTGAGACAGCGCCCCGATCACGAATACCAAGATTAACGGCCGAGGGGAAACGACGCGCTGATCACGCGTCACCCCAATATCTGCAGGCCAAATGGCTGGGCAGCGGTCGCTTGGTCGGCCTTAGCCCGTCATGGGCTGGATAGTGCCAGGGGTTGACTTTTGTGTTGTATTTTACAACTTTTTTTGTATTGCTACTAAATTGTAGGCTTTATAAACTTAGAATTTTACAATTAACTCATCTAAAATAATTACACAAAGTTATATGCTCTAAGATATTGGTTGATATTTCTGGGTATTTTGCGGTGACAATATCCTGAGTATACTCACAATTTTCCAGGATAGTCAGTCCCCCTCCCGAAAAAAGTTGTATATACGCCCCTGGGTCAAGAAGAGTAATCAGGTGCGATCCTTCCACACAAAGAGTTCAACTCACTCATCACTTCATAGCGCACAGTTCTGTGTCTTTTACCTGCTGACACTCTTCAATCAGATAGTCTGGGTTTGATTCCCAACTCTGAGAATAGTTTAATTCCAGATTGAAATCTGAAACGGGTTTTTATTGTTCAATCATTTACTATCATTCGACATCGTGGCCCCATGTACTTGGATGTATGTGTGCAGAATTTGTCTGATAACCTATGTTAATGTTATGTTTGTAATAGAGTGTGTAGTTGTAATTGAGGTTAGAATTGGGAAGGAGGCAGCCATGGCCTTGAATTACGAACCATGTCTGAATTTCCCTGGAGTACAAGTGGTAAACCACAGAAATCCACTTCTAGGATAGCTGAGGAGGGAATCGAACCTATCTCTTTTCAGTTCTGCCTCATAAGACTGAGTGTATCCTGTTCCAGCCCTCAGATCAGAATCAAATTTCTTAGTAGAGCTGGAAATCGAACCTAAATCCTCAGAGTGACAGCAAATTCTGCTAGCCACAACACCACGAGGTGGTCGCTGGAACGGGAGATCTCGGCCTTGAGAGGATATCTGAGAGGAGATAGGTTCGGCTTCCCCTTTCCCTTTCTAGAAATGGATTTTGGTGGCTCCTCACTTTCACTTCAGGCGTTGTCGGGATGATAATTAGTAAGGCCATGCTTCCTTCTCAATCCTAGCCCCAGTTACAGACACACACAGACCATCTCGTGTTGTAGCGGCTAGCATTCTAGACTGTGACCCCGGAGGTCCAGGTTAAAGAAACTTGGGTGGGAATCACTCGAGGCTAGGAGGATGAAACTTAGACTCGGCGCTATGTACAACACGTATACAAATCAACCAGCATGGGGCGAGCTTAGCAAACGTATGGGAAAGCTTATTCACATGAGTAGGGATGATCATTCTTTCAAAGTTAAGTGCCGACAACAGCGTGTAAATTAAGGTAAATTTTCTTTCGTAAACCGTGCCATTGACAACAAACTCTTTACCTGCCGCAGTCTTAGAGCCTTTCCCCAAACATATACTGCAGATTTTTTTAAAGAAAAGACTGATGATTTTAGTAAATACTCCAATTTAATTGTTTTTGAATTGTTATGTATACCCAATTTGTCACCGGGGGATACATCCCTAATCTCTACATAGTAAAAAACAAAGTTCCCGTTTCTTGGATGTTCTGGATAATCTCGAGAACCACTGGATGTATTTTGATGCGGTTTTCACCATTCTGTAAAGGATTTCTCGAGGAAGATTTCTGAAGAAAATAATTTATTTATGACCAAAGCAAGCCGAGCAGTAACGATTTCAGTTAATCGCGTCGAAGAACAACCTACCGTCAGTGTGCCTTTTAATGTTACGGTTGGTAAACCGTTAAAAATAGGCATATCTATATATTATGAGTGTAATAATTGTTCAGCTAGAAATGTTCTACGAAAACGTCCGCGACAGCATATCTCTCTATCTTCAATACATCGCCCACTATAAGTGTTTTTACGATTTCATTTCTTCCAAGAATCTCCATTCAATTACTTGCGTTTACGAGTTAGCTAGCGAGAGAGCCTATGACCCTAGTTTCAGCCTTAGTTCCGCAGAATACACAGTCAAGTTTAGATTAGACGGAAGGGGGAATTGTATTCATGCACCTCGCCATCCTTAAATTATGTCTGACGAGCATTCGTTGCACATGCTATCTCCATGATAATTATAATTAATAGTCCAGTCAGTGATTTTAACCCATCATGTCGAGACGAAAAACGGATATAGGTCGTAGTTCATTGAAATCGAAAAAATACGCCTTTTTAAGCTTACGCTGGGTAAAGTGTAAAGATACCGGGCGAAGCCGGCGTGGGTTGCTAGTTGTAAATAATTGAATGAATGAATGAATGAATGAAGATCTTTAATTATGGTCTGAGGTCTGAAAAGGGGTTCATTCAGTCTCGTGAGGCAAAACTCAGAAGAGGCGGGTTCGATGTCCACCTCAGCCACCGCGGAAGTGGTTTCCCATTTCCTAACGTAAAGCCAGGGTCGCCTCCATCCCAATCCTCGCCTGCTGATCCTAAATTAGCGGGATCGAATCCCGGTGTAGCCAGTTGTCATTTGAGGGTGCGCAAATGAGAGGAAGCCGTGTCAGTAGATTTACTGGCACGTTAAATATCCCCTTCGGGGGAAAATTCCGGTACCCCGGCGTCTTTAAAAGCCGCAGTAGTTAAAAGGGACGTAAGACCCATACCAACAACTTCAATTACAAATGCACACACTGATACAGACGAAACACAGGTTAAGAGACAAACATGCACACCCAGGCTACATGTCACAAAGCCCCTAAATGAAACTACACTAGAATAGAATAGGCCTAGTTATCAAACAGTTCTCACACAGCCACAAAGTCGAAAAGAAATTCACAATTTGTATGAATTTTGTTGTTGTTGTTTCATTTGAGGGGCTTGGAAATCGCGGTAATTCAGTCCTGTGCACTTGCTAGAATTTTGACTGTTAACCTGTGGTATTGTAATGATTGTATTAGTGTGTGTATTTGTAATTGAGATGAGCATTGGGAAGGAGGCGGCTGTGGCCCTAAGTTAGGTACCATCCTTTTTTTTTGCCTGGGGTAGAAGTGGGGAAAACCACGGAAAACCACTTCCAAGAAGGCTGAGATGGGAATCGAACCCACCCCTTCTCAGTTTTCACTCACGAGGGTGAGCCCTCAGACTATAATTAAAATTTCTTGGCAGAGCCAGGAATCGAACCCAGCCTCTAGGGCCACAGACAAGAATGTTGGCCGTTATACCAGGAAGTGGTCCTATGCAAAATATTGCATTATTTACGGATTGTGAAGGAAATATTTTATTAAAGTATGCAGCTTCAGTGAGAGCTGCCTAAGCTAAGGTTATAATTAGCGTTTGGTAAATGATCCTCGGTAATGCCACCAAACAACAATAGCAACTATTGTGGATGCAAATGTATTGCGTGATACGAACATTGTTCTTGGCAATTAAAGCTATGTGCTGGCGAAATCACGCCTGTAATGGAGATGTGCTTACTGGCACGAGGAAAGCTATTTCCTGGCTATTCTCCCTCTCCCTCTCCTTTAATACCTTTTCTTGTACAGTATATGGTGTTTGTTTTTCGGGCTGATAGTCTGTATGCACTCTCACTCTTTTGTATATAATTTTTCCATTATCATTAGTATTATTATTATTATTATTATTATTATTATTATTATTATTGTATTGTTACTATCTTTTTTACTACAGTTGTTAGACTATGATTATTTATATTGTGAATGTAAGTGAAATGTTTCATTTGTATAAGCCCTAATCTTATTTTATGTAGGGCGCTACTGTAAAGGAGCTCTTAAGCTCTAAGTGTAGCCATGAAAACAAAATCAATCAAATCAATCAATCAATCAATCAAATCTCTCTCCAGGGAGAGAATATTATTCACATTTAGTTATTTATAAGCCGGCCCCATGGTGTTGGGGTAGCGCGCCTGCCTCTCACCCGGAGGCCCCGGGTTCGATCCCCGGCTCCGTCAGGGATTTTAAAACTGACGTGAGGGTTGGAACGGGTTGCACTCAGCCTCGTGAGGACAATTGAGTAGCTGTCTGACAGTGAGACAGCGCCCCGATCACGAATACCAAGATTAACGGCCGAGGAGACCCGAAGCGCTGATCACGCGTCACCCCAATATATGCAGGCCAAATGGCTGGCAGTGGTCGCTTGGTCGGCTTTAGCCCGTCATGGGCTGGATAGTGCCAGGGGTCGATTTTGATTTTTTGATTAGTTATTTATTTTGAATGAAACCTTAACGAGTAAGTTACACACCTCAACAAAAGTTTGGAATTGCATAGATTTCACTATATTAACTCATAGTGGTGTATATTCTGTTAATTTCCTTATAACTTCACTTATCAACTTATAATTCAGTCTCTATGCTGTTGTTGTTGCTTATTTTAGAGGTTGCTACATCGTAGTCATAGTCTATAGCACCCGATTTGGGTAGGTCTGTGTGTGGAACTTGTGTGAAAATCTGTGTCATTGTTATGACTGTACTAGTGTGTGTTTATTTGTAAATTCGGGATAGGATTGGGAAGGAGGCGCCCGTGGCCTTAAGTTAGGAACCATCCCTGCATTTGCCTGGTGTATAATTGGGGAAAACCTCAGAAAACCACTTCCAAGATGCCTGAGGTGGGAATATGTAGAACCCTCGTCCTCTGAGTTTTGTATCACGAGGATGAGTGTACCCCGTTCCAACTCTCAAACCAGAATTAAGATTTCTAGGCAGAGCCGGGAATTGAACCCGTTTCTCCGAAGCGACAGCCAAGAACGCTAGCCGCTGCACCACGAGGTGGTCAGCTTCTACAGTAGGCCTATGCTATCTGTTCTGAAAAGTTCTGAAACGCCAGCAGTATAATCCATATACAGTAGAGTCTCGCAAACTCGGCCTAATGTGGACCGAAGGGTGGCCAAGTTCGCGAAAATGCCGTGTTATCGGGAAATGTGTTAAAAAGAAGAAATTTAAAACGATTAAGCCACTACAATCACAGTACATGAATATATAGTTCAGTACTGTACTGAATAAAAAATCAAGGAAAATTATTACTGTAAATTATAAAAGAAAACGTAGAAAACCTACACGAAAGAAAACATAATAACGCTCTGCGCGGGAACACAAAAACAAACAAAAATCATGATTTTTTTCTCCTGTCGGGCTGGCCACGAAATCCGGAGAGCCGGGTTACCGAGTGCCGAGTTTGCGAGACTCTACTGTACCACCCACTGAAAGAAAGGAACATCCCATTAAAGTTTGATCGCCCTAAATTACGAGGTTATTAATTAATATCGTATAGCCTCGGGTGCCGGATGCAAGCTTTGTTATCTGACGCCCAAAGGGCAGCTTGCATGTCGAATTTTGTTGTTCGTTGGAACGCTATGAAAGCCAAGGAGGTTAGATATCTAAGCTGACACTATAGCGCTTTCTAGTCGAGAAAGGAGAAACTTTTGTGTTGGCGGTAAATCCCGAGATTAATTTTGCCATTATGAACACGGCCTACTGAATTAAAATGGGTTCTTTAACATGCCAACAACGTATGACATGCGTGCCGTGATTTTTGTCGCCTTTTAAAAACCACATACCACGGCCAGCTTGGGGTTGGTGGTCCGACACGATAACCACTCATTCACCGTGGCAAGCTAATTACGAAGTAACTGTTGGGTTACACAAGCATGATATATCCGGACGAGACATTATTGATTCTCAAAATGACGCTAAATTGTAGTTTTATGTGAAATATGTTCTTTTGAGCTATTCGATAACAAAAAGAACATAGATAATTCGTGAAAACATGATGATATTTAAAACTATTAATCAGTTTAATAATATATCACTTGCTAGGCCTTTGAACTTCCTCTAAGACACAGTATTCCTAAATCTTCCTAAATGTTCAGACCAAAATCTACTTCAAATTTTCTAATTCGTGCAAATTTGGCGGTTTGACCTTAACATGCTCGTCTGCGCAAGGTTATCAATTTAGTGAATTTATGGCCAAATTTTGTGACTTTTAAATATCTTTTGGTGGCGAATAACCCTTGGCTTGGATAAAATTAAGCTACTTGCTGATTGAACTCAATTAGTGACAGAAACGCATCTCCGCTCCCCAAATAAACTCTCCGAACTTTGATGAGTTAGTTAACTACCGGTACTTAGTTAGTGTTAGGGTTACGTCAAGACATGTACATGGCACATATTATTTTGGCTTGCAAATGGCTGCAGTGATTCAGCTAAAGACACCGTAAACTTGCGTTAAGGAAAACAAAAACAACAACACCGAAATAGGCTGCAAAATAAATAGAAATTTTCCATCCTGTGGTGATTGCTGAGATATAATCATAAGTATTACTGCTCTCGGGATTTGGAGCAATCTACAGTTAACCAACATCAAGTTTATTTTTTACGTTGTATTTCTTTTAACAGAAAGGATGAATTAAATATAGGCTACATGTCAACTACATTTTATCTGGATCTTTGTCCTCACCACTAAAATTAATGTTGCTACCCCGTAGCTCGCGTAGCCTGTTTCCGTAGTAAAGATGTGCTGCTTTGCATCAAGCGTTTCTTTAAAGGAATCTAGGAAAAATATTATCCTTTGTTTCAGAACATTTATTGTAACGACCACATTTGCGCGTTGATAGATAAGTACCTGGGTTCAATTCTTACAATCGGTCATCACGTCATTTTCCTTTTATATTTTCTAATAGATCACATCCGCTTCTGTTGGAATTAATTGCCAGCGCAATTATATAGGCTACATCTCTATCTTTCCTGTTGTTCCAAGAATCACCATTCAAGTACAACACAAATACAAGCATCTAAGTACAAGATATCTGTGCGAAGAACATGCATGTAAGAAAACTATCACAAACTACATCGGCCATTCGCTGGATCTGAACCTGGGCCACTTGTCTCGAAGATCAGTTAAGCTATAGAAGGAGCAAAGAACCAAAATAGAACCGTTGTTTCAAGCAGACTCCTGGAAGAGGGTGAGCTGTGTCTACCGTGGTTAGGTGTTGTGTACATTTTTGTGGGGTTTTGTCTTTACAAATACACCATGCCACTATTTTTAGGGCGTGCATGAGGGGAAACCCCGAGGAAAATACCATTGTTGCTGAGACCGGAATTGGAACTCATCCACAATTCAAACTACCCACACTGAATACGCCGTCAATTGAATCAGAGATTCATTTTCATTATGAATTATTTGAAACATCCATACAGACATCTTATGACATGAATTTCTAAGAATCAAACTAAAGCAATTTAGTACTTCATAGAAGCAGTTGACAGCTCTGCTTATTCGGTAACTGCTTTTCCGCTCATTCGTGTCATTAAAAGCAATAACCGTGACAATTTACCGGGTGGAGATTCAAATGCTTGGGTGCGAAACGAACTCATATTGTGGACTAACTTCATTCTTTTTGACGAATGTTGCTTTTGAATTCTGCAGAAAAGCGTACATTCTTGTTAATACTTAAATATTATAGGTCTAACCAGTCAGAGGTAAAATACATTGTAGTCATTCTCCGTCCTGCATCTTTTCTTGACACCATAGGCCTACTATAAGTTTTAACAGCTATCCAATTGCCTTATTGTTCAAAGAACTGAGCAGTATGTCGGCGACTTAGTAACTTATCGTATATTGTTTAATAGATTTAATTGTTTTTAGTTGTTTCGTAACTTCAATCGCGTGTCATCAGCAATAAGATAATTCTTACAATGTTTTCTGATTGTTCCGTTACCTGCAAGGCTGTTGGCAGCATTGTCCCCTCCACCCCCGCTTCCAACATACTCCCCTCAGACGAACCAAGCGGCAACTCTTTTAGTCTTTATTTCGCGGCCATTTTACTTCTCCTGAAAGTCATTTCAAAGATGGCGGAGTACGTGGTGGACGTGTTGAGATGTGTGCTTGTGTTCTAGCGCTTAGTTCAGTGGTGAAACTCAAGAAAACTGTGTTAACAACAAGTGTCATAGAACGGATGGACCTATGTCAGGATATACAAGTGTTTTTATGAAGTTCAAAGTGAGTTTTCAGTGCCGAAAAGTGTTGTTGATGTTTCCATATGACAGCCAAGTTACTTTCACAGCTGCTTGGAGGCTGACCCAATTTTTATACCAATATTACACTTTCTCTTTCCAGATATGGCGACGACGAAACAAGCTGTGATATATCTATTGGTAAGTGTTTACATTTTGTATATTACCTCACAGTAAAATTTAAAAAAAAAATGTCATTTTGTGGCTTACTCTCTTGGATAGAAGTGCCATCTCTCTACCACCAAGCTCAAACTGCAACTCCTTAGGTGTGAATGGTTAATACATCTACTAACCAATTATTATTTTACTAGACATCCATGTAATTCACATGATCAATACTGTATGTTTGCAGCCAATGTGCTTATTTTAATATGTTGTGCGCGCTCCGGAATGCTACTTGTAGTACTGTCAAAAACCTCGTGTTCATCTTCACACGCAATGTTTATGTCATCATGAGGAGAGTTCGTGTGAAGAATACTGCGTGTTGTCATTTCCCGGCATAGTTTATTCATGCTATCACTGGCGCATGCAAAAGGGGGGAAAAACCTCCTCGAACCGGAGATTGCGATTCAGATATGTGTTAGGAAAATGCGTAAACTAATTACTTGCTAGATTGACTTTTCTTTGAACAATATTCACCTTAGAATCGTCAATGATAAATGTTTTAGAGTACGTTGCAGGGAACCTAAAATCCCTTCCTTCCTTCCTTGATATTTTCTGCATTTTATTTTAATACACTAATAAAACAAATAATAAACATCTAATTGAAGAAAAAGACAAGCAAAAATAAGGCAAAAAACCTCAACAGTACAATTATCAATAATTATGACTATTTGTATCATTGGCAGGACTAAAATCTGATTGGAGTTTTCGGTTGTCTTCGTGCCAAAATAATTTGGAATTCATTGGACTTGTGAAGATAATTTGTTTTTGTAACTTAATATCAGTAAATAGTAGCTTTCATTACCGTCGTTGTCGGGTTCATATCCCCATCATCGTAGGAAAGGAATACGAGTCCTCAGGCAGAAAAATGTGGAACGGCCTTTGGAGGACAGCCCTGTCCTCTCAATGCCTATTACTGGAGTAAATGACTAACTCGATGTTCCAAGAAGAATAAAGCACAACATTGGAATCTTCCTAGTAGTTTGTTTTAAACATAATCATATTAGTTTGTTGAGTGCTTCCGTAATGACTTACAAAGTTAATTATTTAAATAAATAATTGGAATCTTCAGCAAGAAATAAATGTTAGCACATCCTTTGTCGATGCATACCAGTGAAGCAGACAGTTTCTGAAGAGAATCAATCACCCCTACTCTTCGCCGGAGACAGAGTTAAACTCGCGTGTGTATGGACTAACACTCGGTCCGTGCGAAGTGAACGAGAATATTTTATGACTTCTTATATGCTTGATTAATTGAGACACATGCATTAGAACTGTGTTGTGACACATTCACGTCAGGACGGTGTCCTCGCGATATTCTCAGATTAGGTGATTGATACAGATTTACTGGCAAGATTTGAGGCTTGTTCTTAACCTACTTGCCTCTTTGTACTGCTTATATAATTTGTAGCTCAGTTCTTCTTTCAGGGGTGACTTTTGCTTACGTACAGTACAAACGCACAGTAACTTACATGACATGTGCTCGGGTAGTTTTGACGCCAAGACCTAAGAAACAGACATATAAATGGCCACGATGTATCAAAGTTCCTAAATAAATCAACAACAATTTCAACTTTTACTCCCACTGAGTAGGTACTTCAATGTATTGGGTGTTATCTAAAATACACTTTCAGCAGGAGAAGAATTTGCCCTGAACTTCCATAAGATTGCCTTTTATACAAAGGTTAATGATGTGTAATCTACCGTTGTGCAGGATCTTTTTGTGTCTGGTGTCTTGGTAGTTTTGTTGTGTATCGTGCGCGCATGCAGAGAGCCTTGAAAGTGGCGTGACGTCACGGCTCTGTTCCGTTACCTTGTGTGGCGGTGCTGTCGTTTTCTGTGCCCACGGAATTCAAACGATTGGTGAGCTAATAGCTCGAGATTCTGCCTCTCCCTCTTAGGGGAGTTGTCGAACCCAGCTCCTGCTAGCACGGGCACATCTCTTGACTAAGCACGTAGCAACAAGGAAACACCAATGAATTCTCAAGAGTTTGTTTCATACCCAACATTTTATTTTAAAAATTGTCACTCATGACATCAACTGAAGTACTGAGGATAAAGAGTGCCGTGAGGTAAGATGATCGCCAGCGTCCAATTAGACGTGTTACTCAAAGAAGAAGAATCGCCACTATCGTACCAGAACGATTATCTGAATTTGATATTTGTCTTAATAGCTCACTTTGCAAACCAAGCCTACCAACGTTACTACAACACTACGAAAGAAATAGACCAAACAAATGTTAGAATTCTCTGCGATTTTTGCAATATAAAGTAAGGACTAAACTGGGACGTCTGACAGACCGTGATATATGTTTTAGCGACTAGTAGAAATGCGTCAAAAGTCATATCACTCCATATATTCTGTATATTATTCTGTATAGGCCTATTCCAATCCCTTTATCGACATAAATAGTTTTTGTTTGATTCTACTGAAGAATGCGTGCAAAGGGACTTTGCTAGCGTACGGTACATCTCATCCTTGTTCTAGTGTGATAGGCTGAAATGGAATATAAAGCAGATATATTTCAGTTTTAGCTGAATGCTGCCCCACAGGCGAGCACTGTGTATTGTGGGAAGTTTGAGAGGCTCCCATGGTCTCCTCCAGCATTGAAGTCTAATGATAGGTTGCGGGAAACTTCGTGATTGGCTACCGCTGTGATGGAACAGAAATTCCAAAACAGCTTGACTGTAAACTGCAAACTGTGTTAAAACCAGTACATTCGAGTTACAACACCAGAATGCACATCAAATATTAATTATTTTATATACAAATTTATACAAATAGGCGATTATAATGTTACTAGTAACCCACCCCGGCTTCGCCCGATATGTTTAACGGTTTACCCAGCGTAAGTTTGAAAGGCGTATTCCTTTTCCAATTTCAATGAACTACGACCTATGTCCGTTTTCAGTCTCGACATGATGGGTTAAAATCACTGACTGAACTATTAATTATATTATCATGGAGATAGCATGTGCAACGAATTATTGTCAGACATAATTTAAGAATGGCGAGGTGCATGAAACACAAATCCCCCTACCATCCAATCTAAACTTGTCTGTATATTCTGCGAAACGAAGGCTGAAACTGGGGTGATAGGCTCACTCACTAGCTAGCTCGTAAGCGCTAGAAATTGAATGGAGATTTTTGAAAGAAATGAAAACGTAAAAACACTTATAGTAGGCGATGTACGGAAGATAGAAATATGCTGTCACGGACGTTTTGTTCATGCTGAACAATTCTTACACTCATAGTATAGCCTATATATATTTTTAACGGTTTACCCAGCGTAAGCTTAAGAAGATCACGGATGGTAGGTTTTTTTTCTCGACTCGATTCACTCGTTTTTTAGTCGTAAATAAATTATTTTCTACAGAAACCTTCTTCGAGAAATCCTTTACAGAATGGTGAAACCCGCATCAATATCCATCCAGTGGTTCTCGAGATTACCCGGAACATCCAAGAATCGGGGACTTTGTTTTATACTAAGTAGAGATATTATTCTTGGAGTATTTCATATTTTTAGCAGTCGAATTATTTGATGTATTCCATCTAATACACTTACTAATGTAACACTTCTAATTCCGGTCAGTTTTTTACTCTTCAGTATCACTGATTAAATGAGCCAAGGGACCTCCATTTTTACGTGGAATCCGAACCACAGGACGTGATATTTCACTTCGAAAATCTCACATTCATTGACCGGGAATAGAACCCTGGTTGAGAGGCAAGCAGCTTGGCCACTGCACATATAATTGGATTACCTCCCTTCTAGCAGCATACAACTACTTAATGCATCAATTTGCCCTCAAACCTCTAGTACACATCCTTCAGAATCTTAGACTTTCAGTTGATCAAGAGGTATACGGTTTTTAGCCTATTTTCATTTATGAAAAAATAGGCTTATGAGATCACCTTTTGTCCGTGTGTGTGTGTGCGTATGTGTGTCCTCTCGTAATACAATCAAAATGACTGGAGAGATTTCAATGAAACTCCGTAAGATCATAGTACTATTTCAGCCGACCCCGACCGTGCCCTTCAAATTTTATTACGTCTCACCAAGCCAACATGGCGACTGTGCGAATTATTTCACCGGCATTCTATATCTCCGAAACGATTACTGATATCACCCTGATATTTTGTACGGTTATAAAGGGCACTACTAGACGTTCAGCTATGTACCTTTCAAACACTTGTTAACTACAAAACGAACATGGCAGCGAAGCGAAGTTGAATCATTTAATTAGACTTTTCTCGCGATTTAACCGTCCCAACGTAGTGAAAATAGGTACAGCAAATGGCTATACACATTGTAATGCACTAACATCTAATTTAGTTCAATTGTTCAGATAACCTCAAGATGGCGGCTATGCGATATTTTAAAATTAAGTCTGTATTTCTCGTGTCCTAATCATGCGATCGGAGCCAACGTTTGAATAATGAGCCTACGCAATGATCGGCATCTAATAGTACATAACTCTATTGCCTTCATATTATATAAAAATCCTACATGGCGACCACCCGAAATATATAGGCGGTTCTCAATATCTACGAATCTATTAGACTACAGGAATCAAACTGAAATTTTGTACGTTGATAGAGACAGCTAACATAAGTAGGATACAGTATATGAAAATAGGCTGTTTAGTTCTTCACGGAACTACTTGTTTTAATTCAATTTAGCGGTTATTGTGAAGTGATATGGGATTCAGGTACACTGCGGCTCCTTGTTTACAAGAGAACGTGTTATAACACCTGCCGAGGGGCTGAGCGCAAAGGACGCGTGAAAGGGAAAGTGAGTGACAGGTGGATCTCCATTGAGAGAAAGAGTGTTTGTTCGCAGGAGGAAGCCGAATACGATATATTAGAAGGTCATTCTATTGGGAAGGAAAGCTGCCTGTATAATACGCACAGTTCATGAGGTATTTCCTTTTACCGTTGTATCTCATGTGGGCAGAATCGGAGATAAATTTCATAAGCAAAAAGCATACAGAAAAACAGATTACATACTAATTTTCTTTGTTAATTTTATGTTGATTCACGGTAAATTTAACTTTGATAAACACATTTTTAGAATTTTCACGACGGGTATAACGTAAAAGAGAAAGAGTACCGAGGGAGAAGCTCTCAACTCACAACTCCATTGTGCTACAGTAAGCAAATATTTATGCATGCTAGTCGGACATGTTTTCTGTGCAAATTTAAAATTTCATAACTATATCTTCAACAGGAAATGTTTAAAAATCTATAGGAAAAGCTTGCAATTCGAAACTACTGTAGACTTGTTTATCATTCCTGGGTACGTTGTAATCCACTCTCGATGCGTTTGTAATGTGCAACTATTCATCATGCAAATAAAAATGAAAATCCACAGTCAGCTCCCAGTCGACCGACCGGGTCAGGGAATGGAATGAATGAAGCGGCGAGGATATGAACTGTGCCGGCTGCCGAAGCCTGTCGCACTCCCCTGGGGCAATGATTAAATGAATGGCAGATGAAATGAAATGATAGTGCAGGGTGTTGCTGGAATGAAATAGTGACAGGGAAAACCGGAGTACCCGGAGAAAAACCTGTCTGCCTCCACTTTGTCCAACACAACATCATGTAAATAAATTTGTTTAATTCAAGTGAATTGGTATTAATTATTTGGATGTGTGTTGGCGGCTGGCGAGACAGGTAGAAAAGTTGCTGCGGTGTTGCCGTGATCACTCGCTCTGTCTCGCTGGCGTTTCCTCGGCTGAAATCATGTTCATGTAAAATTTACTTAATTTTGACATTTTCCATCAGCTTTTCTGAAGAGGGAAAAGCCAGCCGCCACCATTCACCCAAATCAAAATACATATCAATTCATATATTGTAGGCTACTGTAAATTAAGCCCATTTATTTGCGGGATGGATATTTTAGACTACACATATCATATGTGGTTTACAACGCACCCAAGAACGAAATTCTACGAAATTTTACAAATGCGAGCCTCTCAGATTTAGTTTTTTGTGTTAAAGATAACATTTTAAAACATTAGCGAAAAATGATACGAATTTCATTCTCCCATAAATCATTGGGCCAAAGCATGGCCTTTTTTTAAATTATTTAGTCAATTTACCCTCTAGGTTGGTGGTTCCCACGGACTCAGCAAGGGAACTCACCACTACCGCCTCTATGGGCAGTGTCCTGGAGCTTGGAACATCTGGTCGGGATGGATATAACTGGGGAGGTGTGATCAGCACTTCGCCCAGGCGGCCTCACTTGCAAAGCGAACAGGGGCCTCATGAGGAATGGAAAGATATGGAAGATTGGGATGGAAAGGCTAGGAAGAGGGAAGGAGGCGGCCGTGGCCTTACAGTAGGTACCATCCCGGCATTTGCCCGAAGACGAAGTGGAAAACCACTTCGAGGATGGCTGAGGTGGGAATCGAACCCCCTCTACTCATTTGGACCACCCGAGGCTGAGTAGACCCCGTTCCAGTTCTCATACCACTTTTCAAATTTCGTGGCAGAGCCGGGAATCGAACCCAGGACCTCCGGGGCGGCAGCTAATCATGCTGACCGCTACGCTACGGAGGCGACCTGAAATAAATGAACACATACATAAATTCGTAAATAAATACATAAATATATTTATTTACTTATTTATCGTATGGCTTTTAGTGCCGGGAGTGTCCGAGGACATGTTCGGCTCGCCTTAGTCTGTAGCTGCTTCCAGCCTTAAATTAGGGTGAGCTACAAGTTCCGTTCAATTTCAATATCAATGATACCTAGTGGTGAACGTTGGAACTTTGATAGACCGTTCCGACGAAATCTAACTTAACAATTTAGCTTCACACAAGTTTAGTCTGTGGAAGGAACTTTTACATGCCATAAATCTATGACATGGGGCCGCCGGCTTTACTTCCTCTCCGTAGGAAGGCACACTGAAGGATTTTTAACGCTCTTAAAAAAATCCGACGATTTCGGCCGGGTTTGAACCCGCTATCTTGGGCACAGCAGTTCAGCATGCTATAAACTACGCCACCGAAGCCACTAATACATAAATACATAAATAAATCAAACACGAGCCGCTCCGTATGCTTCGGTGGATATCCGTAGAGCGTCACAACAACAATGTAACCTTACCATTTGTCCTCCATCACTACAAACATGGTGATGTGGAGTTGAATCATGGTTGTATTCACCATTGCCTGCCATGTTTTCAAACACTGAAACTTATTCTTACAATATGTTGTCAGTTCATTTTAGTGGCTTGGGATATCTTGGTCATCATCCCCGTGTAGTTGGGTGTGTGTTGAACTTGTCTGATAACCTGCATTATGTGATGACTGTAGTAGTGTGAGTCCTATTAGGGACAGGGATGGAGTAGGTGCTCCGGGACTTGACATGAAGTTCTATCCCGGCATTTGCCTGGAGGGAGTGTGGAAAAACCGGGGAAACACTGCACTGAGGATAGCCGCTGTCAGCACCGGGATTTTAACCTATGATCTCCGGACTTGCTGCAGCTGCCCTCGTGGCCGTGGTGGACGATGTAACGAGCCGCATATTCTACTACTCATTATTGTGATATGACTGGAACAAGAACATGCCATCAGTTGCTATTGAGTGATTTAAGTGATATGACTCCGACAAAATCCAGTGTAGGCAGGTTTCCGCAACAAGTAAAAGCCTCTATAGGCGTTGCTTCATGTTCCCGGGCGAGAAGAGGAAGGGGCTGTACTGCTAACAACAGGTGTTCGAGGGTAACACCTTCAGGCCCTACATTCCAAAGTACTTGTTCTGAGAGGGTGGCTGATAACTCTCCCGCTCAGGGCAAAAACAAGTTTACAAGCGGTCCGGACCAACCTTTCCCTTTCTGTGAGTGTTGCGACCGCGATCTGTCTGGGTCTGACTCAAACACGAGGAGAAAGTAGATCTGCAAGACAGTGGGATGAACCGCAAACCATTTTCTCGGTTCTTCGGCATGCATTCTAGTAGCTGACGTCAGCTAAAATCAGAACATATTTCTTACTGACGTCTGTACGTAAGTTACGTCTGACATGTTTGTGAACGTGTGCCTAATCCACGGACCTCTGCTCAAATGACTCTCCACGGGAATCTCACACAAGGGATGGCCGACTTGTTTTATGATACGATCCAGTACATTCACATGCGTGATCGATGCTGTATTTAATGTAGGCCTAATTGATGGCTGAGTACAGATTGTGTCTAACAAAGAACAACACACGCGGCTTCGGTGGCGTAGTTGGCAGCACGCTGAGCTTCTATGCCCAAGATCGCCGGTTCAAACCCGGCCGAAGTCTTCGGATTTTTTTAGATCGATAAAAAACTCTCAGTATGCCTTCCTTCGGAGGGGAAGTAAAGCCGGGGGACTCATGTCATTGATTTATGGCATATAAAGGAACCTTCCACTAACTACCATTGTGTGGAGCTACATTTGTATGTTACATTTGATTAACGCTCTATTAGTTCCAACTTTCGCTGCCACGTGCCAGTCGTGGTGGCATATAGTAGGCAAGTTCGCGGCTAGGTGTCATTGACGGTAGTATTTGGTAGTAAACGCAGGAACTCCTTGTAATTGATCGTCTGCAGTCCTTATCTGAATTACAGATATCACACACTAATACAGCCATCACAATTAACACGGTTATCAGACAGATTCTACACTCACCCAAAGTACACGCGTTGTCGCAGCCCCCCAACTGAGGAATCAACCAACCATCCTATCAAAGAACACAAACTTAAAATGTTTGAAATCATTGGAAACGTTTATGAGAAGATTGGGTCACTAGGGCTCGGAAGTTGAGGAAAAGTACTTTTTTTCTTCTCGAATCTCGAGTGTATAAAAACGAGGCCAAACATAATATTTCTTCATTTTGGGTCACTGTAGGACGGACAATGATTGGTTTTATTTGTCCTTGTTTGCCTTTTTGGCGTTTTTTTGACTTATTGGTGCTTTTTTAGACTTTTTCTTGCTTTTTTAGACTTGTTCTTAGGTCTTAACGGCTTTCTTTGCAACCTCACCTATTTTCGACTACTTTTTACTGCCCATTCTCATTTCATCAACTCATATCAACATTATCATACACGGAAATTATTTTTCAAATTACGTTCATATATTTTCGCCATGTATGTTGCATATCACCAGAATTTTGTATTTTTTAACGTTATATAAATATTAATTATCTAATCAAAACAAAATAATTAATAATTGGATTACATTTATACGTCTTTTTCTTCCTGTTTTTATGACATTTATTTTAATATTTTGCGCCCCTTTATAGGTCCATTTTAGGCAATGTATACAGTAGGTCTTCAACCTCCGAGCCCTAATCATCACGATTTTCCCAAATCGGATATACTGTAAGTTACTGTCAGAAGACTCGTTTTAGATCCATTAAATTGAGCTTTTCTTAATAATTATTGTCTTTACAGTTTCAAGTAAGAGCATTTATATTTACACGTTCACTTTGAAGCAAAAGAAGAATTAAAAGCATATCGGTGTCCTTTTCCCGGAAATCATACTGGTTGGTTGGTTCCTCAGTTTAGGGGCTGTGACAACGCGGTCATGTAGCACCGTGTACATTGGGTTTGTGTAGAATCTGTCTGATAACCGGTGTTAATTGTGATGGCTGTATTAGTGTGTGTTATCTGTTTTTAATTCAAGTAAGGACTGCAGACATTGAATATTTTCAATTAGTTCCTAATTTTGCCGCCAAACGCCACCATCAGCGACCAACTAATTCAGAAATTAGTTCCCAGATGCCACCACAGTCGGCTCTTGACGACGAACGTAGGAACCTAAGAACGTTAGTCAAATGTTTAACCTATATTAATTTAGCTTCACACATGTGCAATTAGTGGAAGGTTCTTTAACATGTCGTAAATCTATGACATGGGATCGCCGGCCTTACTTCCCCTCCGAAGGAAGGCATTCTGAGGGATTTTTAACGTTCTTACAAAATCCGACGACTTCGGCCGGGTTTGAACCCGCGATCTGAAATGGCTGAAGAGTGGACCAAACCTCTCAGCTATTAAACACTCGCAACAGATGCTTTGACCATACAGAAAATTACATCTTATATGGATTTTGGAAATACAGTATGATCTCACTCTCAAAACAAGTGTGATCTACCAAGAAGGAAGTCCCGATCTGACCAACCTGTTGATCGTAGCAACGTGTTCTACCTGCCTGTCCTAGTGGGAAGTACATACAATGTCACACAGGATATGGAAATGCCAGGGACGTAACCTAGTATTGAAGGAAGCTTGTAGTTTTGCTGATGCAAATGGGTCGGTTATTTTAATAGCAATGCAATACCTATGTCAGCCTTAAGGCACTGGCCATATTCATATCACAGAGCGCGGTAAAAATGACTCCGCAATGATAAACAGTGAAAACAGTCCCTGATATACGAGTATACATACTAGTATGTTCCAAATTTAAAATAGGACTCTGAAATTATCGCATGCTCTTTGCCAACATCTAGCCTACTTGCCAAAACGGCTACATTTATTATTTCTGGACAAGTTGCATCGGGGGCATCAGTTCCATGCTACGAACAAACTATAGAATCCTTTCTGAAAACCTGTGTTGCTGGTATTGAATCTGCAATTTAGAAGGAAGTAACCATAAGGACATAATGTTAGCCTTTTCTCAGAGTTCACATGTTTCAAACATTATAATAATATTGTGGTGTTTGAAGCCATTTTTCAGTGTTGCCTTAGTAAACAAGAGTTTAGTGCTTTTCAGTCGGTCAACACGAATGTACCCAAAAGAGATGGGTTATGCCCAAATCCTGAAATAAATTACATGAGATTAATTAATTAATTACCGTAATTAATTAAATTAATAAATTAATAAATTTTATTAATCTCATGTAATTTATTTCAGGATTAGGGCATAACCCATCTCTTTTGGGTACATTCGTGTTGACCGACTGAAAAGCACTAAACTCTTGATTATAATAATAATAATAATAATAATAATAATAATAATAATATCGTATGGCCTCGGTGCCGGGTGCAAGCTTTGTTATTTGACACCCGGAGGGTAGCTTGCATGTCGAATTTCGTTGTTCCTTGACTATGAAAGTCAAGGAGGTTAGATGTTAGATATCTAAGCTCCTTGAACACTATAGCGCTTTCTAGTAGAGAAATGAGGAACTTTGTGTTGGCGGAAACTCCCGAGATTAATTTTGCCATTATGAACTCGGCCTACTGAATTCAAATGGGTTCTTTGACATGCCAACACCGTATGACATGCGTATCGTATTTTTGCCGCCTTTCAAAAATCACTTACCACGGCCAGGAGCGAACCTGCAATATTGAGGTTAGTAGACCGACACGATATCCACTCACCCACCGTGGCAAACATTATGAAGATAGTTGAGTGCGAATTCGAAGTCACTTTTTACTGAGTCCATGGCAAGTGATGAATCCTACCGGAAAACTTCCTGCAAGGCGAACCTGTATTTATAGTTTTCTGCCATGGATAGAAGATTTCCCAACATATCGAAGCGTTTGTTGGATCAGCACATGTCCGGTAAGCAACGTGTAGAGTGAACAATCCAGAAGACTGGTTAGACATAGTATTTCCACATTCTCTAATGATTAGCTCCACCAGACTGGTGGCCGCAACGATAACATCAGCGTATAGCTTGCAATGATACGGTATTTATATTATTATTGCTCAGGGTCCCGTAATAGTCCTAGTTTCTTGATGTTCTGAGTCAAAGTGATTGTGAGGATTTTCATGATGACCAACCACGGACATTTAGGCCAGGTCCTACATAGATTGGTTTAGTTTAGAGACTCCCAAGGTAGGTTTTCCTCGTGCAAGATTTCGTGTTAAGATTGAACATTTGGTAGGTCAAGGGAGTTGGTTAATGTGACGTCTGCTGCTAGCACTACACTACTCTTCTTGGAAGCTCTTAGACGGGACCATTGCCGCCATAGATTAACGGGTTACAGCAAGACTCGTGGCTAGGCGCGGTCCTGTTCCACTCACAGTTGTCGCTACTGCCCACAGTGGTATTCTTAGTAAATGTCGCAAGGCGTAGTCTACGATTCTTGTCATCTCGTCATTCGGAAGCCGCTTCCTCGAAGGATCTATGGTAGAGTACGGAGCAAGCAGGCAGTCCACACCACCATCATTCCGCCTCTTATTCTAATTGCAACAAGCCCTCCAAATTCTCTCTATATAAAAATGAATGTTACGTGATAGCTTGTGTGTGTCTCCTATGCGTTCATATACAGTATCATTTATCCGATTGCGATGAAACTTGGGTGAGTTGTGTACTCTCCAGGGAAGGTTTCTGGCTTAGTAAATCCATTTTACAATAGACAGCGCACGACTAGATTCTACAAATGAGTGGCGGAGCGCGATCGTTTAAACAAACTCCCGCATGCGTTCATATACCATTCATCCGATTGCGATGAAACTTTGGTGAGTTGTGTACATTCCAGGGAAGGTATTTGACTATGTACATCCATTTTACAATAGGTAGCGCACGAGTAGATTCAACAAATGAGTGATGGCGCGCGAATCGTTCCAACAAAGTCCCGTATGCGTTCATATACCATTCATCGATTTCGATGAAACTTTGATGAGTTGTTGTGTACACTCCCTCGAAGGTTTCTGACTTAGTACATCAATTGCACAGTTGTTAGCACACGAATAGATTAAACAAATGAGTGACAGCGCACGAATTGTTTCAACAAAATCCCGTATGCGTTCATATGCCATTCATCCGATTGCGACGAAACTTTGGTGAGTTGTTGTGCACGCTCCCACGAATGTTTCTGAATTAGTAAATCCATTTTAAGATAGTTTAGAGGCAGTTAACGGAAATTGAAAAAAAAATGTGTGTCCAAAAGCACTTTTAGGTTCTTATAGGTTTGTGCCGTGTCTAGGCGAAACCCCACACAAGACACGGCACAAACCTAGAAGAATTGCTGAGAAAATACAACACTTAAATAAGATGCCAAATTCTAGCAGCCTACTGTTTCTAGACGATATAATGTAAATAAACATATATTTCAATGGTTAATCTGACAGATTATTTGCCCCCGACGATACTATTGTTTAGGTTACGCCCGATGGAGGGCTAAGAAACTTCTTAATCTATACTATGCAAACTGAAATGTATATAACGTCCATCCTATTAATGCCCCAATATCCGGGCTCAAAAAAATACAATATTAATAAATCAAGAGAGACGGGAGTGTGTCTTATTAACGAATAGATGCTATAGTATGTGGATTTCTCTGTACACAGTGTGTGAACATCTTATTGTTAGACGTCCGATCGTTTGAAGCCGTAATAAGGCGGCATTGCCCAACCGAAGGACCTTTCGTGCACCTGGCTGTCAACTGGTTTAGTTCTCCATATGGCGTGCTCTTTATCTCTCACTCGTGCCTCACATAACATGGAATACCAAAGGAATTTCCGTCCGATAAATTAAGATGACGCGTCCTAATTTCCAACCAATACAATCGCCGACCCAGATTCGTTTTTGATATACGTCTAATTTCACAGCTATTCCTAGTTTAATAGCGGACTCACGATCAATATCAAGAGACCTTGTCTTGCTTTATCTCACACCAATGGCACTCCTTGGAGTATCATAACATAGTGACCTTAAGGTTCCAAAAATGAAAACCCGAGAGCGTTTTATGAAATTCACTATGATTGCACGCGTGAGGGGCGTCCTGAGATCGAAAGGTCGAATCCCGGTGCTGACAGCGGCTATCCTGAGACAAATTTCGGGGCACCTACCCCATCCTAGGCTGTATAGTTACATCCAGACAGTTCGGTACATTATTGTACTCCCCACAACAACTCAGTTATCCGACACATTCAACTCGTGCTCAGGCGAAAGAAATGATACATTTTGAAGGAGTGACAGAAAGCACATTAACCTTCCCTCGGGCGCAATACTTTTCCGCTCCAAGGCTTGGGTTTTTTCATGAACGGTGCGTGCGTTGCAATAGCTTCCCCAACTGTTGGGAGATCAAGATGGCTCAAGCCCGTAAAATGGATTAAAAGCAACAACAAAAACAACCACTACTATAAAATCGATCTTACGAGCTTGAAATTAGCTATATTAAGTCTAAAAAACAGAACTTTATAAATTCGTAAACCGGATCTATAAATATACTTTTCTATTATTATTATTATTATTATTATTATTATTATTAAAATACATTCGATAAAATAGCCCTTAACATTGGTGAACTGATGGTGTTATGGTTACCGTAATCACGAAATAAACTACAATATTTTCATTAATACCATCCATATTTTTGGGATTATGCCTCCTTTTTCAGAAGGCAAGTTCCCACACCAAACGTATAGGCATTTTTAGTCTATTTTCAATTTTGAAAAAATAGGCTTATGAGATCACCTTTTGTCTGTGCGTGTGTGTGTTTGTGATGGTGTGTGTGTGTCCCTAATAACTTCTAAACGGCGAGAGCGATTTCAATAAAACTCGGTAATTTCATAGCACTATTCCGGACGACCCCGACCGTGCCCTTCAAATTTTGTTATGTCTCACCAATCCAACATGGCGGCTGTGCGAAATATTTCACCAGCATTCAATATCTCCGAAACTATTACCGATTTCACACTGGAATTTTTTACGGTGATAAAGGTAACCACTAGAAGTTCACCTATGTGACTTTTGAAAAACTGGTAACTACCAAACCAACATGGCGTCCAAGCGAAGTTGCGACTTTTAAATAGACGTTTCTCGCATTCCAAACGCAATAAAACTTGGTACAGTATATGTTTATACACATTGTAATGCATCGACATCTAACTTCGTTCAATTGTATACATAACCACAAGATGGCGGCTGTGCAAAATATTTCACCGGCATTCTATATCTCTGAAACTATTAGCGGTATAATCCTGAAATTTTGTACGGAGATAAAGGGCACTACTGGAAGTTCATCTATAAGACTTTCAAAAACCGGTTAAGTACAAAACGAACATGGCGGCCAAGTGAATCTGGAAATTTTAAATAGACCTTTCTCGCGACTTAATGTTCCAAACGCAATAAAACTTGGTACAGGAAATGTTTATGCACATTGTAATGCACTGGTATCTAATTTAGTTCAATTGTTTACATAACCTCAAGATGGGGGCAGTGCGAATTTTAAAATTAAGTTTTTATTTTTTGTGTCGTAATCATGCGATCGAAGTGAAAGTTTGAATAATGAACCTACGCAATAATTTTCCTTTAATGGTACATGACTCTATGGCCTATACATTTAACAATCCAACATGGCGACCATCCGAAATATTTAGACGGCTCTGAATATCTACGAATCTATTAGAGCAATCAAACTGATTTTTTTAATGTTCATAGGGGCTATGAACATTAAAACTACGTGTTTTTTTTTAATTTCACACGGCATAATACCAAAAATATTGATAATATTAACAATAATCTGGGCCGAGAAAGCCTTAATCTACATAAGTTACAATATTTTTTAGCCTATTTTCATTTATAAACAAGAAGTTCCGTGAAGAACTAAATCGCCATTTTCATATATCCTACTAATATTAATTACCTCTATCAACATACAAATTATCAGTTTGATTGCTGTAATAGATTCGTAGATATTGAGAACCGACTAAATATTTCGGATGGTCACCATGTTGGATTTTATATATGTAGGTCCTAGATGTATGTACGGTTACATGAAGATTATTGTGTACGTGTAGCATTCAAACTTCAATCGCATGATTAGGACATACAGACAGACACACGTACAAAAGGTGATCTCATAAGCCTATCTTTTCATAAATGAAAATAGGCTAAAAATAGGCTTATGAGATCACCTTTTGTCCGTGTGTCTGTCTGTGTGTGATTCGTGTGTGTCCCCCTAATAACTTCTAAACGGCTGGAGCGATCTCAATGAAAATCGGTAAGTTCATAGTACTAATCCGGACGCCCCCGACCGTGCCCTTCAAATTGTGTTACGTCTCACCAATCCAACATGGCGGATATCTCACCAGCATTCAATATCTCGGAAACTATTACCGATATCACCCTGGAATTTTGTACGGTGATAAAGGGAACTACTACAAGTTCACCTATGTGACTTTTGAAAATCTGATAGCTACAAAACCAACATGGCGGCCAAGCGAAGTTGTGTCTTTTAAATAGACGTTTCTCGCGATTTAACCAACCAAACGAAATGAAACTTGGTACAGTATATGTTTATACACATTGTAATGCACCGACATCTAACTTCCTTCAATTGTTTACATTTCACCGGCATTCTATATCCCTGAAACTATTACCGGTATCACCCTGAAATTTTGTACGGCGATTAAGGGCACTACTAGAAGTTAATCTATGAGACTTTCAAAAACCGTTTAACTACAAAACGAACATGGTGGCCAAGCGAAGATGATAGTTTTAAATAGACTTTTCTCGCGATGTAATGATCTAAACGCAATGAAACTTGGTACAGCAAATGTTTATACACATTGTAATGCACTGGTATCTAATTTAGTTCAATTGTTTACATAACCTCAAGATGGCGGATATGCGTATTTTAAAATTAAGTTTTATTTCTTGTGTCGTAGGCTAATCATGCGATCGAAGTGAAAGTTTGAATAATGAACCTACGCAATAATTTTCCTTTAATGGTACATGACTCTATGGCCTATACTGTACATATAACAATCAAACATGGCGACCATCCGAAATATTTAGACGGTTCTCAATATCTACGTATCTATTACAGCAATCAAACTTATTTTATTAATGTTCATAGGGGCTATGAACATAAAGTTCGCCTATAGGACTCTCAATAACCTGGTGATCACAAATCCAACATGGCGGCGACGCGAAGTTTAAATATTCACATGGACGTTTCTCGCAAGTTAACCATCCGAGTTCAGTGAAACTTGGTACAGTAAATACTTATGCAAATGTTAATCCACTGGCAACTAATTTATTTCAATTGTTTCCATAACCACAATATGGTAGCTGTGCGAAATTTTAAAATCTCGTTTTTACTTCTTGTGTCCTATTCATGCGATTGAAGTTTGAATACTACACGTATACAATAATCTTCATGTAACAGCACATAACTCTAAGACCTACATATATAAAAATCCAACATGGCGACCATCCGCAATATTTAGTCGGTTCTCAATATCTACGAATCGATTACAGCAATCAAACTGAAAATTTGTATGTTGATAGTGACAATTAACATAAGTAGGATATATGAAAACAGGCCTTAGTTCTTCACGGAACTACTTGTATTGAATATAGGCATTGTTTTCTGTAACCACCCATGTCGACAATACTCAGCGATTAAGAACGAGGGGCCAGAATGTTCCAAATGCCATCTCTAATTGACGACCTTTGAATATAATAATAATAATAATAATAATAATAATAATAATAATAATAATAATAATAATAATAATAATAGTGGAAAGGAGGTAGTTATGGAATACTATTTTATTTTACGGAAGTAAGTCAAGGATTTCTTTGAAAAATATATGTTTATTTACTAGTATACTGGCTTACCTTTTATCTCTAATACGCTCACATTACATGGTATTTGGATAAACGGAATGATTACAGTTTTCAAATTGTACAAAAAGATAAACGGTTGGGGTTATGGAATATAAGCAAGATATTCTTACTTACAAAAATCACAGACATAACGATCACTATCGCATCCAGAACAATCCTCATGGGCCCACATCTCACACTGCATGCACTGCGCCCATGTTTCGCCTCTAAAGTCCTCTGAAAGTCTCGCATTACAGAATATGCAATAATAATAATATCGTATGGCCTCGGTGCCGGGTGCAACCTTTGTTATTTGATACCCAGAGGGCAGTTTGCATGTCGAATTTGGTCGTTCCTTGAAGCACTATGAAAGTCAAGGAAGTTAGATATCCAAGCTCCTTGAACACTATAGCGCTTTCTAGTAGAGAAATGAGGAACTTTGTGTTGGCGGAAATTCCCGAGATTAATTTTGCCATTATTAACACGGCCTACTGGATTAAAATGGGTTCTTTGACATGCCAACAACGTATGACATGCGTGTCGTAATTTTTTCCGCCTTTCAAAAAAATTTACCATGGCCAGGAGCGAACCTGCAAGCTTGGGGTTAGTAGACCGACACATTAACCACCCACCGTGGCAAGGTAATAATAATAATAATAATAATAATAATAATGGACTACTACTGATAATAATAATAATAATAATAATAATAAAAATTGGGATTTTGGAAACGCTGGGTGCCGTGATTTTGCTCTGGAGGGGCTCTTTATCTTGCCAGAATATCTACTATTACGGGTAGAAATTTGACGTCTCCCGTCCCCCAATGGTCAACCAACCCCGCAATTACTGCGCCAATAGTCGACTCAAATAATATAACCTACTCAGAAATAAGATCTTTTGGACTAGGTGAACTTTGCGACATCGTGGTCATGTAGCCGCGTGTACCTGAGTGTTTATGGAATTTGTCTGATAACCAGTGTTATTGTGATGGCCATACTGTACTGCGTGATTATAACGCAAACGGCTACGACTCGGGTTAGGTCATTTTGTGTGGTGCAGCGGCTAGCATTCTTGGCTGTCGTCATAGAGGTCCGGATTTCATTCCCGGCTCTGCCAAGAAATCTAATTCTGGTCTAAGGGAACTGAGAATATGTGTGTTCGATTCCCACCTCAGCCAACATGGAAATGATTTTCCGTGGTTTCCCACTTCTCCCGCAGGCAAATGCCGGGATGTTTCCCAACTTGAGGCCACAGCCACCATCTTCCCAAACATCGCCTGAGTTACGAATACACACACTACTATAAACACCACAATAACATAAGTTATCAGACAAATCCTACACTCACCCAAATATGGGGCTAAATGACCACGCTGTCGAAGACTCTCAAATGAAACAACAACAACAACAGGACATTTAAAATAATCCACATGTTAAGTGGACTCCTGTAAGTGACTTGGCAACATTGTTTGCAAGAGGCCTTCGACGTCTTGTGGACTCACTTCTCATGCTACCCACACGCTATTTGTAATTGCTGTGTGCCGCCATATAGCGCCTTTGAACCGCTACTCGTGCGTAACAATACACATTGGCTGCCACAGTTGATTGGTTCACCGTTAGCATCAGCTGTAGCGGTGGGAAACTAGGAACTACGATTATCTCACTGTGGGTGAGATTACTAGTTCTAAACGAGCAACTCATCAGAAATAAACCAAAGTAGTTTATTTTTTGTAAATCCTTCACTGAACAAAACACCCGAGACTTGTAAGGATTATAAATTGGACATCTTAAAACCTTTTACAGGTAAGCCATGTAAAACATTTTTAAAAGCAGGAAACTTGAGATTTCGTACAAATATGTGCTGTGCAGGCGTGAATATATCGGACGAGCCAGGAGGAGGCAATCCCACGAACCTTATGAATAAAAATATTATTATTAATAATAATAATAATAGTAATAATAATAACAGTGGTTTTACTTATCAGATGAGGCAGCGTTCTCTGCTAGGTTTAATAAGCAGGAAATGCCCTATAGACTGACTCTGGACATCTATAACAAGAGATGCCTATCACGCAAACGTAAATTGAAACACTACTCTACAGTCATTCGACCAGACCCCTGTATGCCATAGAGTGTCTGTCAATGAACAAAAGAGAGAGAAGAATTCTCGGAAAGTTCTTAGGACCAGTACTACAAGATGAGGAATACTGGAGAGAACGCAACTCAGAACTCGACGTGCAAATAGAGAAGCTTTCTGACTGTGCCAGTAGAATCCGAACCACAGGACATGGCATTTCACTTCGAAAATCTCACATGTATTGACCGGAAATCGAACCCGGCCTACCTTGGTGAGAGGCAAGTAACTCGACCGCTGCGCCGTCACGCCCCAAAGCCCAAGGTTCCTGCTTTCTTATGTTACGCTCACGTTTACACAAGATTACAATATATCTTATATTCTAAGTTGTCGATCAAATACTGTACAGGGCTATTACAAATGATTGAAGCGATTTCATAAATTCACTGTAGCTCCATTCATTGACATATGGTCACGACTCACTACAGATACGTAGAAAAACTCATAAAGTTTTGTTTGGCTGAAGCCGCACTTCAGGTTTCTGCCGCCAGAGCGCTCGAGAGCGCAGTGAGACAAAATGGCGACAGGAGCCGAGAAAGCGTTTGTCGTGCTTGAAATGCACTCACATCAGTCAGTCATAACAGTGCAACGACATTTCAGGACGAAGTTCAACAAAGATCCACCAACTGCTAACTCCATTCGGCGATGGTATGCGCAGTTTAAAGCTTCTGGGTGCCTCTGTAAGGGGAAATCAACGGGTCGGCCTGCAGTGAGCGAAGAAACGGTTGACCGCGTGCGGGCAAGTTTCACGCGTAGCCCGCGGAAGTCGACGAATAAAGCAAGCAGGGAGCTAAACGTACCACAGCCGACGGTTTGGAAAATCTTACGGAAAAGGCTAAAGCAGAAGCCTTACCGTTTAGAATTGCTACAAGCCCTGACACCCGATGACAAAGTCAAACGCTTTGAATTTTCGGCGCGGTTGCAACAGCTCATGGAAGAGGATGCGTTCTGTGCGAAACTTTTTTTCAGTGATGAAGCAACATTTTTTCTTAATGGTGAAGTGAACAGACACAATGTGCGAATCTGGGCGGTAGAGAATCCTCACGCATTCGTGCAGCACATTCGCAATTCACCAAAAGTTAACGTGTTTTGTGCAATCTCACGGTTTAAAGTTTACGGCCCCTTTTTCTTCTGCGAAAAAAACGTTACAGGACACGTGTATCTGAACATGCTGGAAAATTGGCTCATGCCACAACTGGAGACCGACAGCGCCGACTTCATCTTTCAACAGGATGGTGCTCCACCGCACTTCCATCATGATGTTCGGCATTTTTTAAACAGGAGATTGGAAAATCGATGGATCGGTCGTGGTGGAGATCATGATCAGCAATTCATGTCATGGCCTCCACGCTCTCCCGACTTAACCCCATGCGATTTCTTTCTGTGGGGTTATGAGAAAGATTCAGTGTTTAAACCTCCTCTACCAAGAAACGTGCCAGAACTGCGAGCTCGCATCAACGATGCTTTCGAAATCATTGATGGGGACATGCTGCGCCGAGTGTGGGAGGAACTTGATTATCGGCTTGATGTCTGCCGAATCACTAAAGGGGCACATATCGAACATTTGTGAATGCCTAAAAAAAACTTTTTGAGTTTTTGTATGTGTGTGCAAAGAATTGTTAAAATATCTCAAATAATAAAGTTATTGTAGAGCTGTGAAATCGCTTCAATCATTTGTAATAACCCTGTATATAATTAGCTATAAGTACTGCATTCATGACCATCAACAGACATCAATTATAACAATGTTATAGTTTTGACGTCCCTTTCATTGTTATGTTAGAGACGCTCGAGTGCAGCAATTGCTCTCTGGAGAGGTTCTTTGACATGTCAGCAAATCTACTAACACTAATCTTTCGACTTCGGACTGAGCTGGCATTGAACCCACCATCTTGGGATTTGAAAGCCGATTTTATTATTATTATTATTATTATGTATTCATATGAGATTAAATGTACTTAATTCAGTATTAGTCCTTATTGAGGCGGCTTCGGTGGCTTAGTTGGTAGCATGCTGAGCTTCTATGCCCAAGATCGCGGGTTCAAACCCGACCGAAGCCGTCGGATTTTTTAAGAGCGTTAAAAATCCCTCAGTATGCCTTCCTTCGGAGGGGAAGTTAAGCCGGCGGTCCCATGTCATAGATTTATGGCATGTTAAAGAACCTTCCACTAATTACACCTGTGTGAAGCTAAATTGTATAGGTTAGGAATGTAAACAATGCTCTTAGGTTTCTACGTTCGTTACCAAGAGCCGACTGAGGTGGCGTCTAGTAGCTAAGTTCTGAACTAGGCCTAGTAGTCGTTGACGGTGGCGTTTGGCGGTAAAAGTAGGAACTACTTGAAAATTGATCGTCTGCAGTGCTTACTTGAATTAAAACAGATACACACACTAATACAGTCATCACAGTTAACACCGGTTATCAGACAGATTCTACACACACCCAAAGTACACGGGGCTACATGACCGCGTTGTTGCAGGCCCTAAACTTAAGAACCAACCAACCAGTCCTTATTGACCAATAAGTTATACTAATAAATACACAATGGCATTAAGAGTGATCCAACAGAAGTCAATAAATTAAGTACCGTAGTAGAAGTTCTCTAATGTACTAGTTTCAACAGCATAGTGGTCTTCTTCAGCGTGATTAACAATTGACAGGAGTACTCGCAATTATTAACCACTAGCAACCCGCCCCGGCTTCACCCGGGAAAAGTTATGAATGCATTACGTGATAAGCGCTTCTTTACGTCTCGGCATGGTGGGTTAAAATCACTGGCAAGACTAGTAATTATATTCTCATGGAGATGCATGTGCAACGAATTCTTGTCAGACATAATTTAAGAATGGCGAGGTGCATGTACTGTAACACAAATCCCCCTTCCGTCCAATCTTAACTTGACTGTGTATTTTGCGGAACGAAATGTTCACAGGCGAAATGAAGAAAAGACGAGTTGCACTTCCAGGGAAACCCCAAACACAACCACTCTTCTCTGAAGTCTTAACTCAACATGACTTGACAGTTTGCTGCTGGCTGTATCTGGGGTAATAGGCACTCCCGCTAGCTAGGCTGTAACTGGGGTGATAGGCTCGCCCCTAGCTAGCTTGTAAACTGTCGCCTCAGTAATTGAATGGAGATTGTTGGAAGAATCATAGTATATTAATATTTTTAACGGTTTGCCCAGCGTAAGCTTAAAAAGCGCACGGACGCCAGGTTTATTTTTCGACTTTTTCACTGAAATCGTTACTGCTTAGCTTCCTTTGATCATAAATAAATTATTTTGTACAGAAACCTTCCTCGAGATATCCTTTACAGAATGCTGAAAACCGCATCAAAATCCATCCAGTGGTTCGCGAATTACCCGTGACATCCAAGAATCGAGGACTTTGTTTTATACTAAGTAGAGATTTGTCTCTCGATATCACTTGTTAACGATGCTCAAGTAGACCACAGTGTGGCTGAAACTAGAGCATTAAAGAACTTCTAGTTCTTAATTCATTGACTTTTGGTGGATCACTCTTAATATCATTGTGTCCCGTACATTACCAGTGTGTGACGACTGTAGTGCATCCCGGAAGCAGGCGGGGTAGGGGACTACCTTATTACTACGCAGCGTGACGAACCGCTTGGGACATTGTTATTACCGACGGGACGGTGGTGGGCCTCCGTACAGTTGATATGACGCATAGTGGCTCATTCTAGGATGGGTGACTTCCAGCACCGAGCCGGAAGAATTAAGAATTTAATTAATATTAATAGAATATTAATTCATATCCCTATCCTTGGGTTTGATTATTAGCTCTGCCAAGGCTGGTCTGAAGGTTGGGAAACTCTATATTCAGTCTCGTGAAGACAACTGAGTTTTCCATATTTTCCCACTTTTACTTCAATAAAAATGTCGATATGGTAACTTGCCTGAAGCTACAATACCTTCTTGCAGGTATCGAGTATAATACAGATATCACAATAACATAGGTTACCTCACAAATTCTATTCATATCCAAGTATATGATCATGGTATCCCAAGATCAGCAAGTCCACGCCTGCGCACCAACACGTGTATGTGCGAGGGAAAACGCATGTTCTCCCAGAAATACGTGACTATTAGCCATTATCGGACTCGAATGGGCACACTGCACAAGACTACTCAAAATGAAAACGACAAGAATATAATACACTTTTGCACTCTCATTCACCTGCTAGTTCCCTATCATCAGATAAATAACTAGAATGTTATTGGTTTTATGTCCCCTTTTAACTACTGTGGCTTTTTAGAAACGCCGGGGTGCCGGAATTTTGTATCGAAGGGGATCTTTAACGTCCCATTTGTGCACTGCCAAATGCAAATTGACTGCGCCAGGATTGGTTCCTGCAACCTTAGGCATAGCAAGCGAGAATGTTACTGCTGCGCCACGCAGCCAGCCACGATCATCAAAATATAAAATGATAATTAAAGCTAACGCAACTCGAATCCATGCCTTTCCAGGCTGAGAATTCCCTGTATGTTTACTAGCATTCCTCTTTACATATGCCAATATGTTTTATCCTTTGGTCCAGTGATACCGAGGGCATTGGTACGAACAGATTATGGGGCATGGTGGGCACTACACTCTCTTTTAGCACGCCATACTGAATGAGCACCTACAGCTATAGATACAACACCTGTGCAGTTTCGATGCAAACAATCACCCAATTACAAATCACGGACGATGCAGTTTCTGGCCGCACAAATTGGGAAAACGCAAAGCCCATTCTGCGACTGTGCCAATGTACCTCACATCATTCTGTATATTGCCCTTTAGTGTCCAAGGAGGGGATTTGAAGGAATCATCCAAGACCTACACACTACACAGTGCTACCAAAGATGCTGTCATGTGGCTGAATACAATGGCTAATGTGCTTTAAATGCCTAAACTGGTACCAACAATATACCGTACTTTGTAAATATTGTATATATTTAAACCGTATTGTTATCTGTTAATTGTCAATTCTTTGCCGCAATGCATCCTCAATTTTTCATTCAAAATAACCCAAATTGCTGATGACAAGGGAGAAAATATTCGAATTCCTTTAATTAGGCAGTGATACTGGCCCACCGCCTTGCGATGTAGGCCTAGTGGTTAGCAATATTGGCAGCCACCCCAGCGGTTTCACTCTGCCAAGGAATGTAATTCTTGTTTGAGCTACTAGAGCAGTATCCTTAGCAAGTCAAGTGGTGTCAATTTCCTAGACTTGCATGATGCCAGTGGGTCACACAAAGCTTTTATTTTTAAAATTTGTCAAGCAAGGTCTGGACCCCTAAGTTTAGCGATTGGAGACTGGATTATTGTTAGTGAAAGTTTCTCAGATTCCCGTACCAGATGAATGTTGTTGTAGAACTTCATAGAAAGTCCCTACACACCTCTTGTCTTCCTACTCACTACCCACTGCCACAGTTGAGACTGCAAGAGCTGGAGAAAAGGTTGTAGCACATTCAAGAGTTCCCAATTTCGAATCCAAACGCCATCCCGAGATGGTACCTTGTGTAAACTCAGTCATCTTCAATTTCCGTTTTCCAGCCTAAGCCGGGTCGGAGCAATATGACACCCCTCCACTTGACTCTGTCTGTCCACCATCCTTCCTAAACCACTGAACTCCACTCCAGGTTCCGTTCTCTCACACTGTCCTTCACCAAATCCATCCACCGTACTCTAGGTCTTCCTCGTCCTCTCTTACCAGTCATCCGTCTCTCCATCACATGTTTCGCCATTCTTTCATCATTCATCCTTCTCACATGTCCATACCATCTCAATCTGTTCTGCTCCAGCTTATCATTCAGCTTCTGTACATTCACTCCTTTCGAATGTCTTTATTTCTCACTCTCTCTCTCCTAGTCTTCTGTACCATACACCTCAGGAATTCCATTTCGGCTGCCTGTATTCTACTTTCATCTCTCCTCATCATTGGCCAAGTTTCTGCTCCATACGTCATTATTGGCAAGTTGTTTTAGCGTGTGGCTTTTAATGCCGGGAGTGTCCGAGGACATGTTCGGCTCGCCAGGTTTGTAGCTGCTTCGAGACGGACACCCAATGGGTGAGTTACAAGTACCGTTGGGGAAGAAAGTTGGAATGTAAGGACGAGGAGTTGGAAGGTAGCGGCTGTGGCCTATAGTTAGGGACCAGCCCCGGCATTTGCCTGGAAGGAAATGGGAAACCACAGAAGACCATCTTCAAGGTTGCCGGCGGGGGGATTCGAACCTCCTCGCCTCCCGGATGTGAGCGACTGCCAGCAGTCATGCCGTAACGACCACGGCTAACTCACCCGGTATTGGCAAGTAATAGGTCTCGTTCCCTATTAAACAATATTCACACAGGCTAAACAACCAAAATGAAAGTAACAAATAAAACTCATCAGACTGACAATTAGATGCTTTGCGCAGTGGTCGGTCCAAATGCGGCTGGTGATTCAACACCTCGATGTTACAATCAGTTACGATGAAATTGAATATATCTACCGGGTCGTAGTGCTGGTTTGGTATTCTGTCAGTTAGGTAGTCAGCTGGTTGGATCCTCAAAAAGTACCGCCGTTAGGTTATGTGGGTAGATACCCACAAAAACCCAAGGCAGCGCTATATTGAGGCGTACTAGGCAAGATGAGGAGTGAGGTAGTTTGCCATTGCTTTCCTCACTGAGTCAGAACAGAAGTACTAACCCCATGAGTAGAACCTTTCACAGCATCCACAGGCAGTGACTGTGCCCTGAATGTCATTACTAAGCACCTCCCATACCTCAGTAGCTTCCATATAATCACAGCCATGAGTGAGACTGAGACATCGGTGAAAAGCCACAACAAGACCAATATCTGTGGAGTAGCATTACACTGGACTGTCTCACAGAGCACCCAGCTTCATTTGAGCCGGCCGCCACTGCTTTCGATATTCCGAGAAACAAGTATTAACAAATTATATATTGGCAACGTGACTTTCCCTTTTAGAGAGAGCACATGCATGTATTCTAGGTGCAACCGTTCCAACTTCCCCCTTTTCTTCCACGTCAGGGAAGTCAAATTCGTTGCCCAATAGTAATGTAGTGGCCGTACGTGGAATACGACGATATGAAAACTAGTCATGGGGCAATGACATTAGTAACAGGTTGATTGGTATACCGACGAATGTAAGTAATGTCCGGAGGTCGCTTGTGTGGTCGTTGTATGTCAACATCTAATTCGAGGCAAGATGGGACACAGTAATGCTAAAATGTCTGACCTTGCCACACTTTTATAACCTTCTAAGTGGGCTCGTTTTCTATCATTGGCATAATACAAAAGGGCTCAATAGCATTTTCTACGTCGTCAACAAATACCTCTGCTGTAAGGTTTTTGGTGACACCTCTCGGCATAAACGCTCATATCAAAAGCTCTAGACGTGGGCTAACTTTATAGTGCAATGACGAGAAGAGTCAGAGTACTTTCCGTACTCCCTTATCTATAGCGTTGTTGTTCATTTAAGGGATTTGCGACATAGTAGTCATGCAGCCCCGTGGACTTGGTTAAGTGTGGGATCTGTCTGATAACCTGTGTCATTGTGATGGCTGTACTAGGGTGTGTATTTGTAACTGGGGCCAGGATTTAGGTAGGTGGCGGTCGTGACCTTAGTTTATGTTTTATCCCGGCATTTGCCTGGAGTAGAAGTGGGAAACCATGGAAAACTACTTCTAGGATGGCTAGGATGTGGATCAAATACTGTACATGTCTTCTCAGTTCTGCCTCGCGAGACTGAGTGTGCCACGTTCCAACCCTCGGACCTGAATTAACTCGAGAATCGAACCCAGACCTCCGCGGTGCTAGCCACTACGGAACTAGGCGGACCGTATCTATAGCCTGTGCTACTGAGTCGGACAGAGAGAGGCTTGAACCACGTGGAGCGCACCATGTAATTATAGCATGTGTATTAGCACGAGTTAGAAAGAACCTATTAGGGGAGTCAGCCAATGCAAGGTCAGTTACTAGCTACAGCACTTGAGTTGAGTTGAAGACGTTCAACGTGAGAGATAACAGAAACGGTTTCTTCTTTCACGAACCTTTAACCTATTTCTGTATTATTGCGAGTTACTAGCTACAACACTTGAGTTGAGTTGAAGACGTTCAACGTGAGAGATAACAGAAACGGTTTCTTCTTTCACGAACCTTTAACCTATTTCTGTACTATTGCGAGCTTCAGAAGACTTCAGGTGATAATATTACGAAACTAGATTTGATTGGATTAGCTTAATCTAGACGTAAAACCAAAGGATTCATATCTTTTGCATCTCGGGCAGCGACGCAGAAACGGATCTTGGATAATAGACTTAACGATGCCAGCTCGAAGATTGTAACTACGTAACCACCGTACTTTATCAAAGCATAAGTAAACAGGATCTGATGATGATCGCTTAATGATCGAAACATGTCATCCTTTTAATAACCTCCCCCCCCTCCCCTTCTCTTCATGTTTGTGTGTTAATTAAGTGATAAATTAATTCATGTATTATTTTGTTTCAGATTACAAATACACACCCTAGTACAGCCATCACAATGACACAGGTTATCAGACGGATGCCCCACTCAATATCTACTCCCCGACTAATATAATTGGACACAGTCGTGTTGACCGACTGAAAAACATCCTATAACGGATTACTAGGCAAAACTGAAAAATGACCTCTAAAATAATTTAATACAGCCTGTACTTCTGTTCAAACATCCAACCGTGCAGTCATGTGATGCACAATTTTAATCAAGGCATGAGAGTTGGAATGGTATGCACTCAGTGTCGTGAGGTCAACGGAAAAGAGGGGTTTTGTGACATCGTGGTCATGTAGCCCCGTGTACTTGGATATGTGTGTGTAATTTGTCTGTGTTATTGTGATGGCAGTATTAGTGTGTGTAGTTGTAATTAAAATGAGGATTGGGAAGGATTGGCAGCCGAGGCCTTACGTTAGGAACAATCGCGGCATTCCCCTGGAGTAGAAGTGGAGAAACGAAAGGAAACCACTTTCAAGATGGCTCTTCTCATATTTGCCTCACGAGGCTGAGTGTACCTCGTTCCAGCCCTCAGACCAGAATTAATTTTCTTAGCGCAGCCGGGAATCGAACCCGGGCCTTCACGGTGACAGCCAAGAGTGGCGGAGAAGAGACGTGGTTTAGAATCGTACTAGTGGCCACTCTAGTTGTTTCATCATTTCTATTCCTGATAACTTCTGGGATTGTACCTAACTCCAGACCGCTTCCTCTCCAGTTAAACATAAACATGCTAGAAGGTTACAGTAATAATAGTAATATTATCTTATAGCCTCGGGTGCCGGGTGCAAGCTTTGTTATTTGACGCCCAGAGGGTAGCTTGCATGTCGAATTTCGTTGTTCCTTGAAGCACTGTGAAAGTCAAGGAGGTGAGATATCTAAGTTCCTTGAACACTGTAGTGCTTTCTAGTTGATAAATGAAGAACTTTGTGTGGGGAGAAACTCCCGGGATTAATGTTGCCATTATGAACACGGCCTACTGAATTCAAATGGGTTCTTTGACATGCTATCATCGAATGACATGCGTGTCGTAATTTTTTCCGCCTTTCAAAAATCTTTTACCACTGCCAGGAGCGAACCTGCAAGCTTGGGGTTAGTAGACAGACACGTTAACCACTCACCCACCGTGGCAAGCTAGTCACTACAGTAACACCAGTTGTCAGAGATATTTCACACAGGCAAGTGCACGAGGCTGATGACTACAATGTCCTAAACTCCTGAATGAAAAATCAACGAGATATTTTGACCTACTGGTCTTTTCCCATCTCCCGTGGTCTTTCGAATGAGTTAACCCTCGTGCTTTTTCCTTAGTACCTTTTTTCAGGTCGTGGTGAAAATTTCTCAATGAAACCCTAGTGATTTATTCTGCGTGAACTGTGGGACATTTAATGGAATCAACTGAAGAAGTATTTTACGTGAATTGGGGACATTTAGTGAGATTGGCACTGATCCCCTCAAAACAACGTGAGATTACCCTTGGTGTTGCTACTTGCTGGAGATAGTGTGAACGTGCTCCATACATCCTTCAATAGAGCCGCTTTTTAGCCTGTATCTGAAGGAGAATATGTTGCCTAACCGCAGCGCGGACTAGCACTGCATGTCAATGCTAACCAGTTGCGATATCAGCTGCTGTTTTTGTTGACCGGAACTGTGCTGTTGAGAAACCACCCGGCCTAGGACACTGCGTTTAGTTAGCACTATTAACTGGGAGATGGTCAATTCCACATTTGTTTGTGAAAAGGAAGAAGATTATTTGATAGGAATTTATGCGAGATACAGTAGAAGTGTAGAAATTATTAACAAATTAATAAATAAATTAAGGGAAAGTACAATAACGTGACAGATGGGTTTGAAACGTTTCATTGTAAAAATGCATTTAGTTTCAAATTATGTTCGGAGGTAAGACATTTTAAGTATGTGTTACAGATACTTTAAGTAAAGGCCAATCCGGCAAACTTTTAACTATTATACAGTAATTATCGACTCCCCATCAGCTTACAAATTGTGACTGCAGGGGTCCTGAAACATCACAGCAGTTTCTTCTATAACGGTACAAGTAAATCATTTTAGTTCAGCATTGTTTACCTATTCTGTGAAGCACCGATGATGATGGAGTGATTTCAGGGAATCCTTAATAAAGTGTATGGAAGTTTATGACAGATGTTCCCAAGTTAGCTGAGCCCCAACACCAGGTGATTCAGTAGCCCCTTCCAATATCGTTTACTGCAACCCAACTAACGCGTGTTAGCAGAAAGGTCGATAACACACTCCTTTCATCCCGTATGGAACTGTACTAATTCATATTCCCTCGTATCGAGGGAAAAATAATAGGGTTCAGTATCGTTTGCGGGGTATGCTTGCAGTGCATTAGTAGGTATAATAATATCGTATGGCCTCGGGTGCCGGGCGCAAGCTTTGTTAATTGACGCCCTGAGGGCAACTTGCATGTCGAATTGCATCGCTCCTTGAAGCACTATGAAAATCAAGCGGAAAATCCCGAGATTAATTTTGCCAGTATGAACACGGCCTACTGAATTCAAATGTTTTTTTTAACATGCCAACATCGTATGGCATGAGTACCGTCATTTTGTCGCCTTTCAAAAATCACTTACCACGGCCAGGAGCGAACCTGCAAGCTTGGGGTTAGTAGACCGATACGACAACCACTCACCCACCGTGGCAAGCTTTTAGTAGGCTACCATACGGGAAGCAAGCAGAGGAATATCGACCTTCCTGATAACACGCGTTAGTTGGGTTGCATAAAACAATATTATTAGGGGCAGCTGATTCTCCTGGTATAACCTACACATGGGGCACTCACAATCAGTAATGGATCGTAACAAATGACAATTCAAAAGGAGAGAATTACCTGCAGCAGTGATGAATATTACATTCTTATTTCGTAAATATCAACAATTTGTTTAAAACGTGCGTTTAATAAATAAACAAGACGATAGAAAGCCTCTGCCAGAACTGTGTAGCGTCGAGCCAGCCTAACAGTTAAGTTAGGTGGGTGGTTTATACGCATGCGAGATTTCTCGAACAGGCCCTCTAGTTCCAACTAATAGAAGATCAATTCAGGCAAGGTACCTAGTAGCAGTCAGTAAGGTATAGCAGACAGCGTTTGTAAGTGGATTTATTCTCATTGTTGACTGCAGGTGCTTGATCTTGTAGCGTGATCTCAACACAGTTTGGGAAACAACATCGAATTGCACTGGAACATCATTGCCTTTGCTAAAAGTTATGATGATATGACACCCATAACAAAGTACGAAACGCTACGGGCCTTTCTTCTTACATGTCCATTCTACAAATTTTCTACAGCTATAATGCAACAAATTACGTAAAGAAGGTAAGCGCAACTTCCTCTTTTGCGTAGATAGAGATCTACTCCTAACCAAGGACTTCATTAAATACCGGCACGTGGCGAGCTTAAAGATGCGAGATGGAGAAAGTTCTGGGTGGGAAGATCGTCGGTGTTGGGACATTCGCACTGGCCCAGTTGTGTTCAACATATGGTCCGGCTAGTGATATAACTGAAACCAATCACCATGGCAGCCAACTGTTATTGATCCTTCTTCTTTTTTTTTTTTTTTTTTTTTGAGATAGACTACAATGACATTTTAAGCAACTCAACTAAAGCTCAGAGAAATTGAACCATTCGTTATGTTCTGGTGCGCCTAGATACGTGAAACAACACCGCAATACCTATGATCTCATCAGACTTGAGATTAACTGTTAAAATGTTTATTGGTTAAAGTTAATTGAAAAAATGGGTTTATTTAACAGTATGAAGGAACACAGGCATAAGCCCAAATACATTCCATCTTGACATATCTAGTTGAAAATTACAGGATACATCGATGGGAAAAAGAAAGAGTTCACAATTGAAGAGCAAAAAAGAAATACTACACAAGAAAAATATACACTGAAGAATTGAAGAAAACTGTACAAAGTTGAAAAAACGAATAGGCTATACAGAAATAAAGGAGAAATGAGTACCCAGTATTCAAGGAACAGCTGCTTTTACTTGTTTATTGAATGAGTTAGTGCCAGCGAATAAATCTACTTGAACATCGATTGAATTATAAAGTGATAAATATTTTAACTAATTGAGAATTAGAATGGGGAACACTTCTAGATCTTGCTGTCGAGATATTACTTGTGGTACATGAAAAGTGATGAATCTTAGTAACTCTTGGCAGCATTTTTTTCCAGTTAAAATTTTCCTCAGTAGTTGCTATGAAATTATTGACTTTCTACTTTTCAAAGACTTGGTTGAACAAATTTCGTAAAAACTGAGTCGAAGTATGAAATGGACAAATTACATTGAATGTCTTATAATACAAGTATCTTAGAAATGTATTTTGCTCAATCTCAATGTGAGCGGCTTTGGTGGCGTAGTCGGTAGCATGCTGAGCTTTATGCCCAATGTCGCGGTTTCAAACCCGGGCGAAGTCGTCGAATTTTTAAGAGCGTTAAAAATCCCTCAGTATGCCTTCCTTCGGAGGGGAAGTAAAGCCGGCGGACCCATGTCATAGATTTATGGCATGATAAAGAACCTTCCACTAATTACACTTGTGTGAAGCTAAATTATAGGTTATATTTGACTAACGCTCTTAGGTTCCAACGTTCGTCGCCAGGAGCCGACTGCAGTGGTATCTAGTAACAAAGTTCAGAACTAGTTGGTCGCTGACGATGGCGTTTGGTAGCAAAATTTGGAACTACTTGAAAATCGAATGTCTGCAGTCCTAATTTGAATTAAAACAGATAACACACACTAATGCAGTCATCACAATTAACACACTGATTCTACACACACCCAAAGTACACGGGGTACATGCCCGCGTTGTCACAGCCCCTAAACTGAGGAGCCAACCAACCAATCGCAATGTGGCGAATTTGATCTTTATAGAAGGGGTCCCAGTATTTCCACAGCACGAAGGCGGCTCATACGCCTACTCAATTCAATTTGGGTGTTATAGATTTTATTAATTTTCCATTTTCATTTTTCCTAAGTGAGTATATTGAGAGTACATACCTTCAGGAAATTATGACGCGACCATCATCAGATCTTGTTCTCATACGGGGGATTGGTGGATATGTACAACTTATAAACAATTAAGGCGTTGAGAGCCCATAACAGGCAAATCTAACCTTTGTGGCCGACAGGCGCAATGCTCACTTCCAATGCAACACACTGACTGGCCCTGAGCTACGCCTGACGAAACGAAACTTACCCTCTCCAGGTTAGCAGGTGTTAACACATCAACGTGTTGACCGACTGAAAATTAATTATTTTACTAAATTACGGAGGCTAAAATGAGGCTTCTAAAATGTCTATATATTTGAACATGAAAATAGAATGCTTATAAGCCTCAGTGGCTTAGACGGCAGCATGCCGACCTCTCACCCATGGGTCCGTGGTTCAAATCCCGGTCACTCCATGTCAGATTTGTGCTGGACAAAGCGGAGGTAGACAGCTTTTTCTCTGGGTACTCCGGTTTTTCCCTGTCACAATATCATTCCAGCAACACTCTCATTTCATCTGTCATTCATTTAATAATTGCCCCAGGGGAGTGCGACAGGCTTCGGCAGCCGGCAGAGTTCATATCCTCGCCGCTAGATGGGGGCTTCATTCATTCCAATCCCTGACCCGGTCGACGGACTGGAAGCAGGCTGTGGATTTTTATTTCATTAGAATGGTTCACATGTTAAATTTTGTGGGAGTTTTTTCAAGAAATGCTATTGTTGATATAAGAAAGTATTTGGTGACTTGGTAACGCCCTGCACACCGTCCTCCGGGCAAACACTGCAAGCAAAGGGAACCTCAGTCTCTGGGATTTGTTTTACCTATTGGACAGCATCCTGTGTTGACAAATTCCTTCAGACACGCCCGAGCGGCTATTCTCAGTCAAAGAAGAGAAATAACTTTTTTACAGTATTTAACACACACTTTAAAATGATTTGTCTTGTACTTGCATTTGGTAGATGATATGAATTTAACATAAGGCAAAGAGCTAGTTAGTTAGTTATTGTTGTTGTTGTTGTTGTTGTTTTAAAAGACGGAACTGCGAGGTCATCTGCCCCTCTTAACACAGATTAAAGAATACACATTTGGAATTGAATTTAAAATTTTGATGTGGTCATCTAAATTTAAAAAGACAAAACCAAAAATAAAAATAAAAAATATAAAAATTAACAAAAATTACGGAAAAACAAAAAATTATGATTCAGAAACGAGCAAGTCGTTGAGTCAATTTACACTGGAAAATTTAGATTGCTGGCCTTAACCCACTCTGACTTATAAAGCGGATAACGCGATCAGCAGCCACCGCGTCATCGGCTAATATAAGTTTGAGTGTCGTCTGCAAACCAAGGTTTCTTCGTAAGCCAGCAAGATCCACACACTCGGTTAAAATGTGGGCCACGGTGAAAACGGCTCCACGGGTACAAAGTGGGGGTCTTCCCTTCTCATCAGATACGAGTGGGTGGATCTTGTATGACCTACATAAAATGACGGACTCTCTCCGTGACCGGAAAGAGCTCCGCCACACGCGAGTAGTTCCCTTGATCGCTCTCAGTTTGCTGGGCAGTGGATCAGCTAGCCACTGACTCTCCTAAAAAGCCAGAACTTGTAGGCATAACTGAGAGCGAATATCTCTAGATTAGGCAAAGAGCTAGCCTTCCTAAGCCAGCAACTAATAATAAATATGAAGTATCATTGTCTGATTTAATGCAGGTTGGTCAAAAACAAAATCAGTGAAAAAATCTAATATGGGACCATGCACCGTGAAAGCCAATATGTAATATGTAGGTACCTCTACAGGGAGCAGATAATGTTGTGAGAGCTCTTTGGTCCCACAGTAAAGAAGTGCAGCGCATGTCACACACGGGACTGTGTATGGGATATAATGCATGGTCCTCTACCCCAGCGGTGGTCCGGACATGGTCACCAAGAGCCCGCTGATGAACCTGACTTGGTGCACCAAGGTGAAACCTCGCTAAAGACACGGCAGAAACCTAGACGAATTGCTGGGGTTTAATTACTTAGCCGTGAAAGTCAGTATGTCAACATTTTTACTGTTTAAGTAAAGATCGTTCCCGATCTACTAAACATGTGCTGGCGATGTACTGGTAGATCGCTTTCGATATGTACCGACCCCAGTAGTAGCGTATCGAGAGTCCTAAAGTACAGTACAATCAAAATATTGTGTTTACTCAGGTGTTTAGGCGGCTTCGGTGGCGTAGTCGGTAGCATGCTGAGCTTCTATGCCCAAGATCGCGGGTTCAAACCCGGCCGAAGTCGTCGGATTTTTAGGAACGTTAAAACTTCCTCAGTATGCCTTCCTTCGGGGGGGGGGGGGGGGGGGGAGTAAAGCCGGCGGTCCCATGTCATAGATTTATGGCATGTTAAAGAACTTTGATAGCAAAAGTAGAAACTACTTGAAATTATTGTCTGCAGTCCTTACTTGAATTAAAAACAGATAACACACAATAATACAGTCAACACAATTAACACCGGTTATCAGACAGATTCTACACACACTCAAAGTACAACGGGCTACATGACCGCGTGGTCGCAACCTCTAAACTAAGGAACCAACCAACTCTTGGGTGAGGCAGGGCCCCCGCCCCACTTCGGTTAGGGGGATTGAATTAGCATTTGTTTGTTTCCTTTCCGGGTTCCATCTGTGGAGATGTATGTTTCAGATCTAGAGCTAGTGAAAGCGAAAGCGGGCCCATACATCACTCTTCCCAAATAGTAACAACACCTGTTGATACTTTTCCGCTATGAAAGTTGTGTGGTCGGTCCGAGCCATTTGGCGAGATTGTGTTGTTACAGTAAAGCTGAAAATAGCGAGGTCATACCTTCGTATCCCTGTTTCATGACGTCCATATGCTCAGATGTGTTGATAGCCCTGGGAGGCGAGGACAAGCTCATCCATCTTCCTACCACTTTCTCTCACTCGCACCGATCGGAGCGGCGCGACTCGTTCGCTCTGTTACGCAAATTAGCACACGCGATATTCAGATATCACACAGAAATCAGCATATGTAATAAATATTTCATTTTAAAAGCAAAATATACTACATTCACAAAAAGCTGGTGCTGGAAGTGGTAATCATTGTTTTAAGGAGCGTAACATCTAGGTTATCTGCCGTTAGTTATAATGAAAAGTAATACTACAGTACTACTAACTACTGACTTGAATCTCACCTAGCCAACTAGAAGAAGAAGAAGAGGAATAAGAAGAAGGAATAAGGGTAATAAAAAAAGTCACAGTCAGTCTGAAAGACTAGACTTCATATCATTTCAAATGACGCATGCTACAACAGCCTTCTCGCTTCGCTCGAAGCCCCAGGCTGCTCGACGCCCCAGGACTCTTTCAACAGACTCCATTGCTTATTAACCTAGGCTTCCCGCGTGGCTGCATGACGTCACGCACTCGCCGTCCATTACCCATGAACTTAGGCTTCCCGCGCGGCTGCATGACGTCACGCGGTCGCCGTCTCCGTAATGCATAACGTTAGACTCAAGCTTCCCGCGTGGCTGCATGACGTCACGCACTAGCCGTCCATTACCCATGAACTTAGGCTTCCCGCGCGGCTGAATGACGTCCTCCCCTTAAAACCTCAATAACTAACTAACTAACCAACTAGGACATCTTATATTTACTATCTTCAATTAGGTCATTGATACCAGCTGCACATAATACGCCACTGTAATTTTCATTCTTAATTTGAAATGATAATACAACATGCCTCGGAGAATGAGGATTTATGATGATTGTTGTTATGTTGAGGGACGAAACAGTAATGGCATATAGGAAATGGAAAGAGGAGGGATTTCCCTCACAAAAATGTAACTTAAAATTGGAAACACAGATCCAGCTTAGCAATCAATGGCATCAACAACTCATGAGCTCACCAGCCATGAGCCCGTAAGGGTGCAGAACTGTCTGCCTTCTCTTGCAGTAGGCAGGGAGAAGATATCAGGGTATCCGGAAAGCAAGCACAAGGCGGGAGAACGAAAGGCACCCTAGGCCTCGGATACCCTAATACCGCCCGGGATTGGAAGAGAACAAGAGTAGACCAAGGATGGTCAACAGGAGATGACCCCAACACATGGTGTGCTCAGCTGGGGTCCCATTGTTGCCAACCCATGTCCCACTAATTGCAAGTCTCTGGGGAGGGGGACAAGAATAGATTTTGGTTGCTATAAATGAGTGTGCGACAGAGTGAATAGTCAGCAACAGTGTTGTCAACTTTAGCGACAAGTCACTAGATCTAGCAATCTTTTTATGCCTAGGTATATTTCCACGACAAAATATTTTGAATGTAGTATTGTTTAGCTACTTTGCGATGTCTCTTTAGCGATGGAAATATTTTGTTTCTTTGTATTACAGGGATCTAGTGCTTCCCAATAAATGCGAGTTGGCAACACTGGTCCATGATTACAGTTCTGGCTCGGAAATAGGACGGCGGCTATATTGGTCAGAAGTGTTTTCATGTTTCCGTACTTGAGCCCTGTAAATGACTTGATAGTACCTTTGCAATGTAACGAGAGGTCTATGCCATCCACAATTCAACCATTATGCACATCTACGTCACGTGAAATTAGTTACTAACATCACTACAAATATGATGACTAAGTCTATTGTATAATTTTTTACTGTTTGTTGAACTGCTATGCCCAAGATCGTAGGTTGAAACCCGTCGTATTTTTAAGAGCGTTAAAATCCTTCAGTAGAGTATGCCTTCCTTCGGAGGAGAAGTAAAGCCGGCGGGCCCATGCCATAGATTTATTGCATGTAAAAGAACTTACCACTACAATTTGTAGGTTATTTAGTTTGAAACACTCTATCAAGTTTCAAAGTTCGCCACTGGGTGTCAGTGACAGTGACATGTCTGGTAACCAGAAGTTTGAACTACTTGAAATTGAACTTGTTGGGGAGCCAACGGACATTCAATTAAAATATCCCGCTATAGCCATTAGCTGCAATTCAAATATAATAATAATAATAATAATAATAATAATAATAATATGTTTTTACTTATTCGACCAGAGGCTCTGTATGCGGCTGAGACTCTAATAATGAACAAGAAAGGTCTAATGGAAAAACAAGAGGCTAAAGAAAGGAAGATTTTGAGGAAAATCCTGGGTCCTATCAAAGAAAACAGCGAGTACAGAAGGCGTCACAACCACGAATTGTACAAGCACGTGGAGAAGATCAGTGACACGACTCGAAAAAGAAGGATTGCCTTTTATAGCCACTTGACACGAATGAGCCCAGGCAGGATATCAAAACGGATATTGACGTACTTTCAAGATAAGAAAACCAAAGGGGCATGGTTCACGGAAGTTGAAAAAGCTCTACATGAAATGGAAACTTCCCCTAAAGATATCCAGGAGCGTGTTCCACTTCAGGAAAAACTACGTACGCACAAAGGTTTCCAGGAAAAGCCCAAGCTGAAGACAGGGAAGGCGTGGTCCCAAGAGAGAAAAGAACAACACCGGAGTCGAATGCGGGAACACTGGGCGGTAGTTAGAGCTCGGAAGAAGAGACAATTGAACTGACGTGGTCCCTAGTTGGCCGAACCGAAGAAAGAAGAATAATAATATTTTTTACTGTTGGGTTGAATCAGATTCACCAATCTTCACATGGTTAGTCTCACAACATAGACTAACCCATAATGCAATGCTTATTGAAAAACATACATTTTCACTTCATATAAAAGCGGCTTCGGTGGCGTAGTTGGTAGCATGCTGAACTGCAGTTCCCAAGATAGCGGGTTCAAACCCGGTCGAAGTCGTCGGATTTTTAGGAGCGTTAAAATCCTTCAGTATCTCTTCCTTCGAAGGGGAAGTAAAGCCTACGGTCCCATGTCATAGATTTATGGCATGTAAAAGATCCTTCCACAGACTAAACTTGTGTGAAGTTAAATTGTTAGGTTAGATTTCGTCGGAACGCTCTATCATAGTTCCAACGTTCACCACTAGGTATCATTGATATCTGGTAGCGAAAGTTGGAACTACTTGAAATTGAACGGAACTTGTAGCTCCCCCTGAGGGTGTCCGCTGGAAGCAGCTACAGACTCAGGCGAGCCGAACATGTCCTCGGACACTCCCGGCACTAAAAGCCATACGGTAAATAAATAAATAAATAAATAAATAAATAAATAAATAAATAAATAACTTCAAAGGGAAGGAAGCTTGTAGTTTAACGTGACCGTTAATCATAAATAACTTCATTTAGACCGGATATTTTCATTGTTCATTTATTTAGGGCAGGGTCACATAAGCTTTTTCACATGCAGGGCCACTAATTAACTTTGGCGATTGGTCGCGGGCCAGTGTAACAAAATGTATAACTTAAATGTAGGAAAACTATAGGGCGGGGCTCTGTTTCTATCATCTCTCCATTTGATATTCATGACATAACAAACTCTCTCCGTAAAAGCATTGGAGGGGAAATTGCTGAGTATGAACTTCACTCGGACTAAGATATTCCTTAATTTTGTTTCCCCTATAACATGTAGGCTACCCATCCATCTGACTCAGACATAGAAATCATTTTCTCTTTCAAACTTGCACCTGTATCACCAGAAAGCAAGGTAGATATTACAATCAATTCTGAAGCGGGACATTTGAAACTTGGTGCGAAATTTAATATATTATCAAATTAAACAAAACAAGGAATATTTGGCGTTCCGTTAAAGATTGAAACGGAACGCGGAACAAAACAAGAAACAACGGAAGTGTTACGTCTGGCAACCCTAAATGATGAAGACGTCAACTCCAGATGAGAATCCCCGATGGCCTGGCCGGGAATCAAATCCAGGACCCTTTGGGCCAAAGCCTAGCATGCTAACCAATTCGCCACGGGGCCGGACAAGTCAATACTGAAAAATGGCTTCTAAGCTATCCTTGAAGTAAGATGACTATCCATCCTTCTTGTGAAGATTTACGTTGGGCTCTAACACACAGCGCACCCATCTGCTATGATAATACACTAACTCTCTCCAATACATGGCAAACAGTTAAATTGGCAGTGTAAGCCCACACTCGCTATGTTTGTGAAACATGTCCTCGAACGTCAAACAAGTCAGCGTTCGTACATTTGGATTGTTTCCAATCTTGAATCAACACGATGATATAATCGCTGTGCTTGCAGCTTACATCTAAGGGAGCACTGTGGATTTCTTTCAAATAGGTTTTCTCTGCCAGAATGGTTGAAACCCAGTAGACTCACAGTTTGTATAATAATAATGTTATTTGTTTACGTCCCTTTTAACTACTGCGGCTTTTAGAGACACCGGGGTACCGGAATTTTGCTCCGAAGAGGATCTTTAACGTGTCCGTAAATCTACTGACACGGCTCCCTCACATTTGTGTACCCTCAAATGCCAGCTGACTGCGCCAAGATTCGATCCTGCAACCTAGGACACAGCAAGCGTGAACGTTACCGTTGAGCCATGCAGCCAGCCGTACAGTTTGTACTTTGGTTCTCCACCACGGTAGTGTCCCGTTGTTGTTGTTGGGCTTTGTGACATCGTGGTCATGTAGTCCCGTGTACCAGAGTGTGTGTTTAAGTTCTCTGGTAACCTGTTAGTGTGTGTACTTGTAATCGAGGTAAGATTTGGGTAGAGAGTGGTCGTGGCCTTAAGTTAGGTAGAAGGAGTAGAAGTGGGAAACCACAGAACACTTCCAGGATGGTTGAGGTAGGAATCGAACCTGTCTCTTCTCAGTTTTGCGTCACGAGGCTGAGTGTTAACCCCCCCCCAGCTCTCAGACCAGAATGACATTTCTTGGCAGATCCGGGAATCGAACCCGGGCCTCCACGGTAAGAGCCAAGAATACTAGCCGCTACGCAACAAGGCGGTAGTGTATACTGATAGCAAGGGGAGAAAATTACTGGCTGGCTCTGCAGAGCTAATACCTATAGGTGTATTATCCAGAGTTGGGATCTGACAGTACGGCGGAGAACTGTTGAACTAAAGGCAGCAGCGTTGCCACGAATGCTGCTGGCCAGCACGTGCGTACTTCCACCCTCCCGCTCTTTTCCTCATGCTCATAATATCATTAGCACCGTTATTACATTTATTACATTTTTACTCAGATGGTTTTCAAAAATATTAAACAAACCAATGCTAAAATCTGAAGGTGCACACTGTAAAATAAAATATTATCCCGTCAAATTGAGGAGAGGCCTAAATTATTGTAATGAATAGCAATAACAATATTACGAATACTATCATAAAGCAAAAATGCTCAAAGCGAAACGACAACACGTGATTGTTTCCGTGGTATTTAGTTATTTATATTTCCTGTAGAATAAGTTTCAAGTCACAAGATACACACAAATGTATTACAAAATATAGGCTCATTGTGTAGACTATTAACTCACCCTTTAGAAGACAGAAGCTAATCACAGTAGTCTTACTAATTACAAGAGCAGAGGCGGTAGCCTACGCTCTTGCGCGCGACTGAATGGAATTAATATTTCGCCTGATGCTCAGATATTTTCAACCTCCCTTTCAAAAAATCCTGCGCGGCGATAATCATTTTCCATCAATGGCTTCGAATAGGTACACCTCGACCAGGTCTTGACAATTCCCGAACTGGAGGTACCCTCAGCCTACCTCTACGAGACGTCATCCTTAAAAACGTCACCATTCGCAAGCAAAAAGAAAGCTAACCTTAAGCTAATTCAATCTAGCCTATCACCACGAACCCAAGCTTAAACTGATACTAACACTGCTACATACATAAATAACGGTCTCTAATGAATTATAAGTATAAATATAAGTATAAAGTATAAATAAGTATAAATCCTACACGAAAAAGTAATTAACGAATTAAATCAAACAATTATAACTCATAAAAACAACAGATTATGAAACGCTGCAAGGTGAATGTGCACTGGAGGTAACCAAACAAGTGACTGATCGGCGACAAGCACGTGGTCAAATAGCATCATTCAAATTGGCAGCGCTGTATAGTTCCCATGGCAACAAGCCATGCGTGCGATCTAGTCGTCAACTGTTATTGCCCAGTGGCGCTGAGCAGTCAGATTCCAACTCTGGAAAATACACCTTTAGTGCAAATGTTTTGCTGTTCGGTTACACCTTTCAAAGTAGTCAATTGCAACTGGAATGTCTCATCCTTGGCTTTCAGGCGGCTTCGGTGGCGTAGTTGGTAGCATGCTGAGCTTCTATACCCAAGGTCGCGGGTTCAAACCCGGCCGAAGTCGTCGGATTTTAAGAGCGTTAAAAATCCCTCAGTATGCCTTCCATCGGAGGGGAAGTAAATCCGGCGGTCCCATGTCATAGATTTATGGCATGATAAAGAACCTTCCACTAATTACACCTGTGCGAAGCTCAATTATAGGTTATCTTTGACTAACGCTCTTAGGTTCCAACGTTAGTCACTAGGAGCCGACTCCGGCGGCATCTAGTAACCAAGTTCAGAACTAGTTGGTCGTTGACGGTGGCGTTTGGTAGCGAAAGTAGGAACTACTTGAAAATTAAATGTCGGCAGTCCTTACTTGCATTAAAGACAGATAACACTCACTAATACAGTCATCACAATTAACACCGGTTATCAGACAGATTCTACACACTCACACAAAGTACACGGGGCTACATGACCGCATTGTCGCAGCCCCTAAACTGAGGAACCAACCAACCATCCTTGGCTATCACCCTTGAGGTCGAGGTTCAATTCCCAATTCTACCAAGAAATGTAATTCTGGTCTGAAGGTTGCAACGGGGTTACACAGTATCGTGAGACCTCAGTCGTCCTAGAAGTGGTTACCCATGGTGTTCTACTTCTAGGCGAATGCTGGGATGGTTCTTAACTTAATGCCACGACCACCTCCTTCCCAATCCCCATATGAATTACAATAGGGATGTAGCCTGAGAAAGTTCGCGCCAGATAGCGCTCGTGTAGTACTGGGTAAGCGCAAAGCGATCGTCCTATGTTTCCCCCAGTCAGCTACGAGGAATGTATAGATTGTGACCGAGTTTTCTAAGCTAAAGTAAATTATATCTTTTTTGCATATTAAGGCTTTCACGGCCCGGATTATTATATAAATAATTCATGCTTTTGGGCTAATGCCGTGTGTATTTTTAATTTAAACCATGCGTTTCGGAGAAACCTTGCCTCCTTTTTCAATGGAAATAAACAATAAACAATAAACAATAAACAATAAACAATGTTTATTTCCATTGAAAAAGGAGGCAAGGTTTCTCCGAAACGTATGGTTTAAATTAAAAATACACACGGCATTAGCCCAAAAGCATGAATTATTTATATAAATTATATCTTCTCTAATTTTACTCCAAGACTATCTTAATTAATTCAATAGGTATATCCTCTAATATATTATGAACGATTTTCAGCGTTTAAGCGTTAAACAGCTGTAAAATGAGCTACGGACTAGAGGCGCTAAAACTAGTGGGAGGAGGGAAGAATTAGTGGGCTACAGCGGTAATAACAAAATTCTAACACGCTTTATTATTCAAATTATGAATAGGAGTCAGCATGCTTGAGTATTGTAGGCCTATATTGATAAATAGCCTATATCTCCATAAGACTTAAATCATAAATAGAGATTTCCCGGTCAATGCATGTGAGACTTTCAAAGTGAAATGCCTGGTCCTGTTCGGATTCCACGTAAAGAGGAAGTCCTCTGTGCCTTATGATCTCTAGATTAACGGTCACGTAAAACTATAATCTTCCTTTTATAAATAGAGATTTAAATATTTACTGGCTCCCCTTGCTTATAGACTTCGATTCGTGTATTTTTTTGGTTGATAGCGTACATGAAACGGTCTTGTTTTAAGGTAAACATAATCAAAGAAAGTTGATACCGGTATTGTTTGCCTAAAAAGGCATCGCAACGTTTGATTCTTTTGTAATTTGTCAATTTCTTAATACAAATCGTTTCCGTACCCCTTGGAAACGACTTAGGGGTACAGTATTTAAAAAGTTTGAGAATCCCTGTTTTAAGGCCATGAACTGTTTCCATTCATCTGGCTAACTTAGGCCTATGACTCAAGAATGTAGAAGTCAGTCACTACCGGTACCACATTCTCCGTCGGGCAGATGTAAGTTGACGATTAATTCTGATTTTAAGTAACCAACCATAATACGTTTTTGACTGTTAATGTTGTGACATTTATTCTTGAAGTATTTGTCCGAGTATTGATGCCTTTGAAAATGGGAGTCACAAATGTTACATCACTTCTTCCTGTATATTGACGATTTCTTCCCGTACCGTACTTCAATGGAGATAATTTATGCAGATTCCGATATTGTTGGCTTATCGTGGTAAACTGGCAATTTTCTTGTGTATGGCCTTTTCCTTGTTTTTGTTGTGTTCGTGGTCCACGGAAAAAGCAATGGAACAGTGCCCGGTTTTAATCTTGCTCTCTCACCTTCAAATACAAACGCATAAATTCAGTGGTTGCTATCGATATGTCTATTCAGTTTATAGGTAGGAATTATTTCCCTTTGTAAATCACACTTGCCCAACACAGTTTTCGTGAAGTCATCCAGTTGAAAACGATGGGAACACACTTTAATATTTTCGGTCAGATTTTCTTCACCGAAATGTTTCCTTCTAATAGCATGTAACCATTTCTACCTCATTTCTTTATTTTGTGAAAATTGGTGACACGAAATCGGATTTCCCTGATTTTTGCAAAGAGGAACACTGCAATAGCTCGGCATAGTCACGAAAATAGCAATTTAAACAACTTAAATTCGTGGATATTAGCGGCATGAGAACACAGGAGACAAATGAAGAGCGCCTTGCGCTTACCCAGTACAACAGCAGTGCGCTCTATCGGTGCTAGTTCTATACATCCCTATTACACAATCCAATTTAGCCATTACAATAGGACAGGTTATCAGACATAATTTCCCCCTCCCCCCACACACACACACCTAAGTACATGGGGCTAAATGACCTCGATGTTCAAACCCTTCAAATGAAACAACAATATTCATTTTATTGGCTGAGCCAGGATCCGATCCTGCAACCTTCAACACAGCAAGCGAGAACGTTACCGCTGAGCCACGCAGCGAGTCGAAACAACACAACAACAACAATAACATCTCTTCTTCTCATTCCCGGGGGAGTTGTTGTTAGTTAGGGTTTTTTTCTTCTTTTTTCCCTTTTTGTTTGGGATATCTTGATCATCAGTCCCGTCAACTTTGGTGTGTGTTCAGTTTCCGTGGTAACCTGTGTTTCTGCGGTGACTGTAGTAGTGTGTGCAAGGGTCCAGGATGGGGCCGATGCCCCGGGAGTTGAAATAAGAAACTATCCTAACTATTTGCCTGGAAGGAGTGTGGATAAATCACTCAGTACAGTGCTGCCAATCGCGGTCGTAATGAGAGAGTTGAGGTCGACCTATTACCATCAGTCAGCTTGTGTGATTGCTCTATACAAGAGACACTACCTCTGTCCTGTGAGTGAAAGTAATTGCTGTTTCTGACTTGTGGTTTACCGCACTGAGGAATAACAACTTTGCGCAAGGAATGTCACACTAAGACTTTCACTGTGATCAAAATACTCTTCGACTGCCGATACAGACAAACTGTTATTGATGTTGATTATTTAGGGGTAGAATTTACCTGATAACCTGTGTCACTGTGTTGCTGTTGGCCTCTCACCAAGGTGGACCGGGTTCGATTCCCGGTCAATGCATGTGAGATTTTCTAAATTTAATGCCATGTCCTGTGGTTCGGATTCCACGTAGAAAGGAGGTCCCATGGCTCCTGATCGCAAGATTAACGGCCACGTAAAACAAAAAGTTTCGTTTTTTGTCTCTACTAGTGTGTGTATTTGTATAGGATCTGGGTAGGAAGCGGCCGGCATTTGCCTGGATTAGAAGTGGGAAACCACGGAAAACCACTTCCAGGATGGCAGAGATAGGAATCGAGCCTACCTCTTCTCAGTTTTGCCTCACGAGGCAGAGAATACCCCGTTCCAGAATTACATTTCTTGGCAGAGCCGGGAACCGAACCTGGGCATCCGCGGTGACAGCCAAGAATGCTAGCCCCTACGCAACGAAGTACAGACAAACTGACTCCTACAGTACACTCATCCCTTTCAGCGTTAACCTTGTTCCGATATACAACGTCCTGTTCGATTGGCTACGTGGCACAGCGGAAACGTTCTGCCCTGCTGTTCCCAAGGTCACAGGGTCGAATTCTGGCACAGCCAGTTGGAATTTGAGGGTCTGTAGATTTACTGCCTCGTTAAAGATCCCCTTCGGGGCAAAATTTGGGCACCCCGGCGTCTCTAAAAGCCGGGACATAAAACCAATGACATTAAACTGCTAGCTCCTGATCTAGGATCCCAATCCGGACGTGACGGGTTCGAATCCCTGGTATGGTGGTTAGAACAGTTGCATTCAACTTTGCGCGGACATCTGACTTTTAATTTTACTTCATCCATCCTAAAATTGGTTTCCCCAGACAAAAGCCGGAAATGTAGACTGCCTTACCTACCAAAAGAACTCGGCTGCCACCTCTCCAGTGACAGTCACGACAATAATACAGGTTATCCAAAAACTAAGTAGCCTACACAATGTTTATTGTCCGGAGATCAAAAGTTTGAATCCCGGCGTCGACAGCAGCAACTCTTCTTAGTGTGGCTTTTCCCCCAAGGGTTTCCATATTCCCTCCGGACAAATGCCTTATTTCCCGTCCCGGGGCACCTACCCCATCCCCGATCCTACACGCATTACTACAGTCATCACAGGAACACAGGTTATACATTAAGAATTGTTGTTCCATTTCAGGGCCATTCACCAAGTGTGTGGAATTTTGAATGATAAACCGTATTTATGTGATGGCTGTATTAGTGTGTGCTATTGTAATCCAGGTGAAGAATGAGAAGGAGGCGGCCGTGGCGTTAAGTTTGGTATCATCCCAGCATTTACCTGGAGTACAAGTGGGAAACCACGGTAAACCACTTTCAAGATGGTTAAAGTGAGAATCGATCCCATCTCTTCTCAGTTTTGCTTCACATGGCAGAGGGTACCCCGCTCCAGCCGTCAGACCAGAATTAAATTTCTTGACAGAACAGGGAATCAAACCCCGATCTGCGGGATGCCATCCAAGAATGCTAGCCGCTACATCATGAGGTGGTCAAGGTTATAAGACAAGTTCAACACATACCCAAGTACACGGAGGTGATGACGAAGATGCCCCAAGCCTTTAAAATGAATTAACAAGTGTACGGATTCGAAAGGGTCAGATTCAATTTTATGACTTCAGTGGCATAATGAAGTGCTGTGCCCAAGATCCCGGGTACAAATCCGGCTGAAGTCGTCGGATTTTTTAAGAGCGTTAAAATTCTTCAGTATGCCTTCCTTCGGAGGGGAATTAAAGCCCGCGGTCCCATGTCATAGATTTATGGCATGCAAAAGATCCTTCCACAAACTTAACTTGTGTGAAGCTAAATTTCTAGGTTAGATTCTGTTGTAACTATCTATCAAAGTTCCAACGTTCACCACTAGGTATCAGTGACATATGGTAGCGAAAGTTAGAACTACTTGAAATTGAACGGAACTTGTAGCTCACCCCAAGGGTGTCCGCTTGAAGCAGTTACAGCCTCTGGCGGGCCGAACATGTCCTCGGACACTCCCGGCACTAAAAACCATACGCTAAATACATAAATAACGACCAAGGGGACCCGACGCGCTGACCACGCGTCACCCCACAACCTTCAGGCCAAATGGTCAGTGGGCAGTGATCGCTTGGTAGGCCAAGGCCCTTGGTGGGCTGTGGTGCCTCGGGGTTTGGTTTGAATTTAAATGCGAGCCGCGATCGATCCTTGGCTTTTGGAGGACAGCACTTAAGCTGCTGTGCCATTCAGCTTGCCCTCAGTGAGGAGCAACACGACCGTGATAGATTGTTATATCCTCTTAGTGGAATGGATTGTAATCTTGTGACAGTTTGTACTGGGGTGTGCGTCGATGGTAAAACTATTGCTTTGTGACGCACTCTCATCTTCCGCAATGGTTCTGAGGTCAAGGGACGAGTACGTATCAGCAGTTAGAAAAGATGACAACACACAGTGTTTATTGTCAAGATGTGAAGTGTTGTGATTGCAGAAATACTTTAAGCTTCAGAAATGATTTCACACTGGAGTAAATCATTCCGTACACAGGCATTGTGCATTTTCTCATCCAAGGGCTGCGTTTGATTGTTGATGTTAACTCATCTTAGGGGTTTGGGACATTTTGGTCATCATCCCCGTGTAGTTGGGTGTGTGTTGAACTTGTCTTACAACCAGTGTTTCTCTGATGAGTTTAGTGGTGTGTGTAACTGTATTAGGGGGAGGGAGTGTGGAAAACCCTGGGGAAAACCACACTCCGAATAGCCACTGTCAGCGCCGGGTGTCGAGCCTGTGATCTCCGGACTTGCCCTCGCGGCCGTGGTGCACGATTTAGTGAGCAGGGTTACGCAGCGGGACGGTCAGAAACTCGGGCAGGTGTCCCGGGACTTGAGGAAAGTTATTAGTCCAACATTTGTTTGCTGGGAGTGGGAAAGCACACTGAGGGTAGTCGCTGTTTACGCCGGGATTCGAACATCCCATCTCCAGATTTGCTGCACCTCCTCGTCACAGTAGTGGTGATCTTTTAAACACGCACGACTACGCCACGGTGTGGCTGGATTTGAAGCCAAAACAACGTTTAATAACATACAGTATCTAAGCTATGCTTTGCTACTGTAGTACCACAGAAACACAGGTTACGTACATCCCAGTTCACGGAACTGATGAACAAGGTATCCCACAAAGGCTTGGTGACTACGGGTGTGTAATGAATGACGCTGCTTGCCTTTCACCAAGCTGGGCCGGATTTGTTCCCCGGTTAACTCCTGTGAGGTTGAAAAGTCACGTTCATTGGTTCGTACTCTACGTAAAAATGAGGTCTTTCAGTTTTTTATTGCGAGGTAAAGATGATTATTGCTTTAAGAAGCAGAACAGCGAGGTCATCTGCCCCTCGAGCTTAAGAGTCAAGTTAAATTGAAAGCTTTTGTTTCGGGAGTAGACTCAAGCCTAATACCTGCCTGCCTCTGTGATTAATTGGTTATCAAGCTAAGTTCTGGCCCGAAGAGTCCCGGATTCAATTCTCGCCCGACCACGTGGTTAATTCCCTTACTGGATATTTATGACACCTTCTTGAGAGAAATACCGAAAATAAAGTAAACAGGAAAATGAAACGAAAAATATACCGTAGCACATGTACATAGGGTGTCAATAAGAGAGTGTCTCTATTTAAAAGAAAAAGCCCAATTATGACGTTGAAATAATTGTATTTAAATTCTGCAACCCTTCTGCTATTTTTGTACATAGTCGCCATTTTTGTCCAAACAGTTTTGATAACATGACACAAGCTTTTCCTAACCAGTGTTGTACCAGATCGAGTCCTGTTCTGATTTTACTTAATGCGGCTACTTCCTGGGAATGAAGCTGGTCACTCCTCCATCATAAATATCCTGACAAAACATCTTCTCTACCGCAAGGTCTGTGTAAGATGGGTGCCACCCTTGTTGAGTGATGTCCAGAAATAGAAATGGATGTATTCGACCAGAACGTTTCTGGAAATGCACCAGAGTGAGGGATATTTGCTCTTCAAACAGCTTGCTACTAGATGTATTCTTTTTAAATAGGGAAATTAACTTATTGGACGCCACTTGTACTTTGTAATTTAATACACCTGTTTCTACGGCGACGGGGATAAGGGACCTGGTGCTTTATATGTGACATATGGTTTTGTTGGTTGGTTGGTTGGTTCTTAAGTTTAGGGGCTGCGACAACGCGGTCATGTAGCCCCGTGTACTTTGAGTGTGTGTAGAATCTGTCTGATAACCGGTGTTAATTGTGATGACTGTATTAGTGTGTGTTATCTGTTTTTTTTAAATTTAAGTACACACTGCAACTTAGAATTTTTCAAATACTTACTACTTTTGCCGCCAAGCGCCACCGTCAACGACTACTAGGCCAAGTTCAGAACTTAGGTACTAGACGCCACCGCAGTCGGCTGCTGGCAACGAACGTAGAAACCTAAGAGCGTTGTTTACATTCTTAACCTATCCAATTTAGCTTCACACAGGTGTAATTAGTGGAAGGTTCCTTAACATGCCATAAATATATGACACGGGACCGCCGGCTTTACTTCCCCTCCGAAGGAAGGCATACTGAGGGATTTTAACGCTCTTAAAAAATCCGACGGCTTTGACCGGGTTTGAACCCGCTATCTTGGGCATAGAAGCTCAGCGTGCTACCGACTACGCCACCGAAGCCGCCTGACATATGGTTTTGATGGCTAGATGCTGTTCCTGACCCAACCACCATTGGGAGAGGAATGGACGAAATTGAGGAAGGATTTGGAAGTAAACGGCCGTGGTGTACGGATATTATAAGTAGTGCCTAGACTGAAAGCCATAACAGTTTGTTAATGGATGATGGGACGCGGAAGAGCTATCAGCCGATAAGGGTTTTGCTCGTGATGGTAATGGTGGACGTGCCCCACGCGGGCCTTGACCCTCACGAGGATGGGCGCACGACTGGGGTCGTCATCCTGCTGGCACAAGCGCCGAGCCATATGGTGCCGTTTATTGCTCATCTCCTCGGCATTCCTCAGTCAACATCTGTACGAAACACGTGTATATTTAATAATAATAATAATAATAATAATAATAATAATAATGGTGATGATGAAGATAATAATAATATAATCATGTTAATAATAATAATAATAATAATAAAGGCTAGATTTGTGACGGTACGCACCGGTACGCCGTACCGAAACCTCTGATCGGGGGAAAAGTCGAATACAGTATAACATAATTTCTAGAACTAGCGGTTTCGGTGGTGTAGTTGGTAGCATGCTGAACTCCTGTGCCCCCGGCCGAAGTCGTCGCATTTTTTAAGAGCGTTAAAAATCCTTCAGTATGCCTTCCTTCGGAGGGGAAGTAGAGCCGGCGGTCCCATGTCATAGATTTATGCCATGTAAAAGATCATTCCACAAACTAAACTTGTTTGAAGCTAAATTGTTAGGTTGGATTTCGTCGGAACGCTCTATCAAAGTTCCAACGTTCACAACTAGGTATCATTGATATCTGGTAGCGAAAGTTGGAACTACTTGAAACTGAACGGAACTTGTAGCTCACCCTAAGGGTGTCCACTGGAAGCAGCTACAGTCTCAGGCGAGCCAAACATGTCCTCTGACACTCCCGGCACAAAAAGCCGTACGATAAATAAATAAATAAATAAATAATTTATAGATCTGTGGAACATTAGTTGTGTGTATTTTCAAACGGAATGTATTTTCTTTTAAATTACGGTACCGTACGATATACTGTACATTGTTTGAATTGTAGCCTAGTTGGCCTACATTAAAATTTAATTTAGGCCAACGGCAATGGTAAGAACAATGTTGATACAGCTGTCTCAATTTAATTTAAAATTGCAATAAAAGTTAGATTGCTATTTTGTCCACTGATTAATTTTTAAAAGTGTTCAGAAAAATATCGTTTTAAGAAGTCGATGTGTCAAAATTCCACAAAGCCCCCACCCCTCTCGCACCACCACCCGGTAGCCCACAGTAACGTAACCTCCTTTCTTTACAAATCAAGCACTGATAATAATAATAATCGATGGCACATTGGATTTACGGCCATTTATTATACTCCAGCAAATCTTTGAGGCTCTTGCAGTGCCTGGTGTGGGGGCTTCGCCAAGTCAGTTTCATCAGCGAACACTCGGTACACCCTCTTATTCAACCCTGTCGTGTGACAAGATCAAAGATAAATCTAGGAGGGCCTCTGTGCGATTTAAATATCGAATGTGCACAGAAAATAAGCAGATTTATAAAGGTCTGAAAGTTTGATAGCAGTGTAGCGGTTAGTATTTGGCTGTCGCCCCGGAGGTATGGGTTTGATTCCCGGCTCAACCAATAAATTTAATTCTGGTCTGAGGGCTGTAACGGGGTACACTCAGCCTCGTGAGGCAGAACTGTGAAGTGGGTTCAATACCCACCTCAGGCCGTCCGCCTTCTCAATCTTCAGCTGACTTACAAATACACACGCTGTTAACACAGGTTGAATTTCGCTTACCGAACCAACACTGAAAAATGGCTTCCAACACGGTAATAACATATTATCAGACACGGTGATGAATGACCACGATATCCAAGCAGCTCAAATGAAACAACAACAACAACAACAACAACAACAACAACAACAACATATTCGATATAGAATGATAGGTGATAAACAAATGGTTGTGAGGTTTAGCTTATAGTGTTATAGTCTTTCCGTTTGGCCATGGTACTCAGAGTATTAAGGGACTTTAGGACTCATTTTCTTTAGAATTTTATGTAGACAATTGGAGATTTGGGCTTCGAATCTTGGCGTTCATAGCGGCTATCCAAGTACGAGTGCATTTTCGCATACACTTCAAATCCCGGGACAACTCCCCGAATCCTTGACCCAAGACAGGTTCACACACACTGTTATTGTACAGTATTGCAGGTTATCAGATAAATTCCGTAACGTAGAAATGTATGGGTCTAATGATCATGATGTCCCAAGACCTAAAATGTTGAAATAACAACCATAATGTCTATATACCGTTTATTTATCATTGTGTCGGCACTGCTATTTGCAATAGCGCCGTTTCACCACGACCTTTAACATACATCTAGTGATCCTGGTCTCTCGCATTTAACAACACTTAATTGCTACCGTTTGTCATTTATTTCCTTAAGTGTAGGTATACTGTAGCCAAAATTACAGGCTTTGCAAATGAGATTGAAATAAGGGAAAGCTAGAGATAGAAATGCGTGAAGGTTCCTTCTCGTCTCCCTTGCGCAGGGCGAGTTTGTCTGAGACACGTTCAGCCGTAAATCCTGCCCCTGCATCCTTCCTTCGCCTGCATTTCGACTTTCATTTCCTCGATGAATACTACCAGCGGACAATTTAATCCCAATGTGTACCATGGCCGTGTGCCTTTTAACCCAAGATAGGAATCGTTCAAATGAGATGTTGTTGTTGTTGTTTCATTTGAAGGGCTTGGACATGTTGATGATCATTGTGCCAAATTGTAGACTTAGTCTGATAACCTGTGCTATTATCATGTCTGCAGTGGCAGTAGTAGTAGTAGTAGTAGTAGCGTGTAATTCAGATGAGGATTTGGAAGGAGGCGGCTGTGACCATCCCATCATTTGGGAAACCACGGAAAACCATTTTCAGGATGGCTGAATGAGAACCGAACCCACCTCTTCTGATTTTGGCCTCACGACCCCATTCCAACCCTCGGATCAGACTTACATGTATTGCAGAGCCGAGAATCGGACCCGGAGCTCAGGGGTCACTGCGCCACTGTGCTATGAGGAGGACAATTTATAACGGAACTTTAATAAAGTTGAGTAAGCCTAGTTCAAATCCCAACCTCGGTGAATTTCGGCGGAAATTTTCAGTGTGAGTCTCTTTGAACCTCTCATACATTTACACTAAATCCACATAAATTCTGAAATGCATTCTGCTGCAATGTTTTCCATATAAAGTAACGATTGTCTGATTTAAAAATTACACAGAGATTGAGTTGTTCTTGCATGCATATATGAATGATTGGTGTTTATACTAAGATCCATTCAAACTTGGAAGCTAGGGGCAGATGACCTCGCTGTTCCGCCCCTTAAAACAACAATAACATAATAACAAACTGTGAAGCTACTGCATGTTATTATTATTATTATTATTATTATTATTATTATTATTTTCTTCTTCTTCTTCTGCCTTCGTTACGGCCAACTAAGAACCACATCATGTCAACTGTTTTTTCTGCCTTTTAATGTTGGCCCAGTACTCCTTCATTCGCAATCGATGTTGCACCTTTCTCTCAGTCGTCCACGCCTTCCCGGTTTTTAGCTTCGGCTTAAGTTGAAAACTCCGATGTTTCTGAAGTTTTTCCCTAAGTGGGCCACGCTCCTGGATATTTTCACATGTTATCCCAATCTCCAACTGATCTGTCTCTACTTCACTGAACCAGGCCCCATTTGTCTTTTTCTCATGGAGGAAAGCAAAAATTCGGTTGGATATCCGGGTTGATTTCATTCGGGTTATATGTCCATAAAAAGAAATCCTCCTTTTCCTCATCACGTCAGTTATGTTCTCTACGTGTGTGTACAACTCGTGGTTGACGCGTCTTCGGAACTCGCCGTGTTCTTTGACTGGACCCAGGATGTTCCTCAATATCTTCCTTATTATTATTATTATTCATTTATTGCATTAAACAGGCCATTTAGGCCTACAGCAGAATAACAAAAGGAAAAGATAGATATTACAAATATTACAAAAACAAAAACAAAATATTACAAAGGGAAAATTATTACAAAACACAAAAAGGATCCAATAAAAGGAAAGTCAGTAAATCATGAGAGGAGGTATTTGCTGCAGATGGCACTCCATCTTTTCCGGTCTCTAGCATCATCACATTATTATTATTATTATTGGGGATGGTGACAGGCCGATCACCCAGGCAGCCGCTAACTTTGATCTAATTAAGTTAGGGTCATGGAAGGGATTTTAGAAAGAAGTTGGCCTTGGACCTGTTGAAAGGAATCATTCCGGCATTTGCCTCGTGGTGAAAATGGGAACCATGAAAACCATTCTTAGGACGGCCGTGGTGGGATTCGAATCCACGCTCTCCCGATGCCAGCGAAGCACGAGGTAGCGCGTTAGCGGTAAACTCCACGTTATCAGGAGGTAGGCCTAAGAGTCACAAAAATTATACAAAAAATATCTCCCTTCGTCTTGTCTTTACAAAATGAATATCCAGGTAGGTGGTGTCAGGGCCAGTACCCTTGAGGTTTTTAGTGAAAAATGTCTTCACGTCAATCATTGTCCGGCGTTAGACGTTGCGCCATCTGCTCGACCAGTGCTCGCCAAACTTGTCGACCCCGCCTCGTCCTTCGTATTCGTTCTTTTGATGCCATAAGCACCTTTTTAGATTCCTTGTGTTTTCTTTTTAACTTATTAAGGATTTACTATGATAATTTACCGTCTTGATTTGACAATATTTAAACATTTCTGAAATGTTAAGTAAAATTTCTCCATGTTCAACACTTTGTCACTGTCAAGTTCTTTCACTGTTGGCATTAATATTTTCATTGCATAGAACTCATCGATCTCTGTTGAACGGCTCCTCACATAACGTTCTAAGTTAATTTTCCACCCAAACTTAGCGACCATCTTGTGGTGGCGTGTGATGTCATGCGCTGAAAGTTATTACACTGCCTGACAATTGCTATAAGGAACAAGACAGTGTATATTGCCCAGGAACGACGGACAAATGTGAAGGAACAACCGACCAATGAGAGTAAAAGGTACTTGAGAGGGCGGGACGTGTTATCTGCAGCGAAAAGGAACAGACATCTCACTCCTCGTCAGATAGCTGCAGACCTTGCAACCGCTACCAGTACACGTGTATCTGCCAGAACCATTTCAAGGCTGGTTTGTATGCTCGGAAGCCTCTTAAATGCCACCCACTTCAACTACGCTATCGTCGAGCAAATGTTAGTTGGTGTAAGGAACATGTTGGTTGGGGGTCAGCAACAGTGGTCCAGAGTGATGTTCTCCGTCGAATCCCGCTTCACCGTGACAAGTGATTCTAGCCACCAGTTAGTGTGGAGAGAGAAGGGGACACGATACGCACCACAGAATGTTCATGAGCGTCATCGGCATTATGCACAAATGCTTAACACCGCTGCATATCTTCGAACGAGGTACCGTTACAGCACAGCGGTATTGTAGTGAGATTATTCTGCACCACGTTCGTCCTTTTAAGGGGTGAGGTAGGTCGCAACTTAATGTTTATGGACGACAATGTCTGCCCACACAGGACCACTGCAGTAGAGGACACTCAAGAAAGTGAAAATATTGAACCTATGGAATGGCCTGCGTACTCTCCGGACTTGAATCCTATCGAGCATGCCTGGGATACTCTTGTCAGATGTGCTTCTCAGCGAACACTCTCTCCCCGAACCGTGCAAGACCTTAAATTTGCCTTGAGAGAAGAGTGGAAAATATCCCCCCAAAGACTCCCCAACAGTTTAGTAGACAGCATGAATAACAGGTTCACAATGTGCATTCGTGTCCGAGGAGGGCATATTCCTTACTGAGAGACTGCTATCGACCTTCATTTTGTGAGTCTGAACTGTTTCCAACAAGAACGTTATGTATTGATTTCTATATAATATCTGTTATCCTGCCTTCCCATGAGGTGAAATCTGTACTAATTTTCGTTATAAATATACAACTCCATCTCCGTTACATATGTACTGTGTTGCATGTCTTCCATCCGTGCCTGTGAATATTCCTTTCTGCCAATGTCTCTGTTCCTTAGCAATTGTCAGGCCATGCAGTGCTTATTTGGGTCTGCGTTGCATTTTGAAAGTTATTATTACCTCTTTGAGAATTGAAATACGATTGCATGGCTTTGCTGCGGTTTGTTTAATTTAGCGCGTGTTAGCTGGGACATTGGTGCATCGACAGCACCTGCTTAACTTCATACTTGGCCGTCGTAAATCGTATCTCAAACAGGTAATAACAATTTGTCTGGATTTCTACTCCTTAATATCTCCGGGATCGGGGACGGGATACGGTGAATATTTATATGATGGGTGCTTTTTACGGCCAGATGCCATTCCTGACGCAAACTACATGGACGGAATTAATAGTAGCTAAAATGAACGACACCGGACAAGGAGATGAAAGGATGCAGCCGTGGTCTATGCTGTCCAGGAATTCGCCTGGAGTTAAAATGGGAAAGAAAGGAAAATCATTTCAAGGACGACCGACAAAGATTCGAACCCCGTCTGCCGAGTATGTAGATAGCTTGGCACCATGATCTAGCGACGCTCCTTAGCGATCGTACTTCCCCGTGTCGATTTGCTAATGTTTGTCTGATATACATAAAATTGTAACGTCGATTTTTCCAGTTTTCCTCCTATACCAGACTAGGGGAGGAGGGCGTAAGACGGAAATCGGTCAAGAATGTTATATAACTAGAACGGTTTCATCTCTTCGATAGAGATGGCGTTTAAAACATCGAGTGCGTTAATCCTGACTTAGTTACACCTGTCAACGTTTACAGGGGTGTCAGTCCTCTGTATATACTCACTCGTGTATGAACCCGTTGACGATCCGAGTGCACAGGTAGTACACAAAGTATAACACATTTGAAAAATCAGTAGCCTACCATGAACGCGTCTGCGCTGCCGTTATTTAGCCTAGTGCTTGTTGGCTCGTGGGTAAATAGTGAGCCCCTGGCACCAATGTGAACTTATGCAGCACCGGGTGTAAACAACTTAAATCGTCAGCAATACTATTTCATTATCAAAAATCAAGGTCATACAACTGCCAGTGTCGTCGCGCTGGTGACACGCCTCACGTAATCCGCATGCTGTGTATGAGCTGGGCGGTAATCTTCCTCGCATTTACTTGGTCCTCTTAGGCCTATTCTATACAGCACAGTATTTGGCGCGTCAAAAACGCTGCTCGAGTTTCTGATCTGTGAGCAGCACGAGTACAATACTTGGAGGAATTTCCCCCTACTCCCGATAAGTCACTCTCCTACAGCCAAGCCTAGCGTACAGTACACCAAAAGTCAGTATGAGTTAGAGTAGCCAGTTCCTCAGTTACACCAGTAGGTAAAATCGAACCCATGACCTCAAGTAATAGTATTTCTATAGTTTTTGAGCCGCAGCATGTTGAATTGTAAGATAAACTTAGTATTGAGCTATACTCTTTTCGGTTTTATCCTGTCCCTTCATCTCTAGTTATTAGCACTGATATTAAAACATCCTGAAGATGTGGTATCTCCGATAAAGTGAAGGTTCACCATGAAGAGCGTACAATCATCGCATCGCAGGTAGCACTTACTCATGAGCAGCAGCGCGCACATTATATCGCCAATGACCCTTGAGGTCATCAACCTGTAGTAACAGAGGTCATGGCCATATAGGCTCACGTCCTCTAACTTCTAATCACCCATCCATCTGGTGGAGAAACGGTGCACCTAGCGACCCTCTTCTCGTGTGGTAGCTGCAGTATCTTCTATATATTAAAAATATTTATGAAAACTTATCCGAGTCCGTGCGGCCATTCTATCAGGTCGATTTCCTTCATTCTTTTTTTTAATGAAAGGTATTCATGCACAGATTTGTCATCAAGTATTACAAATCACTTAAATTCCGCCTTTCTCAAATTATTTGATTTTTCAACTTTTTCCAACTTTTTCCAACTTTGAAGCAATCATATATTTGGTTCTAATTGAGGTACGCAGGTCGTTTTGGTCTAAGAACACTCAGTGAATCAAGCGCTTTCATTTGCGCTCTTAACTATTCAAATCGGCTGATTCTGAGGAAAGTTATGAGTGAATATTCGATATTACATCTCATTTTTTCAACATTTTTTCTCATTGTAGCAATCATATCTTTGGTTCTAATGACGGAAATTTCCTATTACACTAGTGTATTGTATTACAATCAACAAAGCGCAGGGTCAAACGCTTCATCGAGTTGGAATCTACTTGCCTGAGCCTGTTTTAGGCAATGGAATGTTCTATGTTGCCTTATCCAGAGGAAAATAATTTTAAGATGTACAAGTAGAAATTAAACCCAAGGGTCGACGCACAGCGAACATTGTCTGGAAGGGAGTATTGTGAAATAAAGGTTATAAACTATTACATAATGTCGTAATTTTTAAATTCCAATACTGAAAAATAATGCTGCGGAGCAGTACGGGCGCCCTAGTTACATGTTATATGTCTAGATTATCGTGTTTGAAGTCATTTTCAGTGTTGCCTTAGTAATCGAAATTTGATGTTTCTCAGTCGGTCAACACAATTGTACCAAATTGTGAAGGGTTTTTCCCAAATCCTGAAAAGAAATAACATGAGATTAATACTTATTAATTATTATAGTTTATTATTTTCATGTACACCTTTTTCAGGATTAGGGAATAACCCTTCACAATTGGGTATAATCGTGTTGACCGACTGAAAAAATCACATTTTGAGGTAACTTAGTTTTTCTGTTAATCTTGCGATCATTAGTCACGTGGAATCCGAACTATCGGACGTGACATTTCACCTCAAAAATTCCACATTCTTAAACTGAGAATCAAACCTCGGTGGGAGGCAAGCAGTTTGACCGCTGCACCATAGCATCCTTCTAAGAACGGTTCATGAACTGCTGCTTAAGGGGCACTGGGACTGAAATTTTAGTGAAATATGTAAGAAATATCGATTTTCGTTTTTTTTTTTTCATATTAATACACCCCTATCCCCTGCGGATCAGATAGCAGTGCTTTTACCCGAATTCCGCCATTTTTAAAGCCATGGCGTTGCTTTTAAATGCCTGACGTGCAGTTCTTTAAACACCCACTTTCGTTTGACTCATGATCAGCACACATTAGTGATGTATTCAAGCAGATTTCTCGATTTCATTTCATAGGAATAATTTAAAAAGGCATCCGACAGCTTGAGGTCTGCATTGTGCTGCTCTCTAGAGAAGGAAGTAGGCACATTTGCTACGTAATCTACGGTAGGCCTAAATAATGTAGGCTACTGTATAATAACTACAAATGTTGTAGAAATCTGAATGGTTTTTACGAAATTAACTAATTATTATAGGAATGCATTAGTACAGAACATACCTAATATTGCAGATATGAAGAAAGCAGTGTATGCCATTATATGCCACTACATGTCTACTGATAGTAAGCCCCAACACAGGAAATGTTCTATATTATTTGTCCTGAAGGTTCTGAGTCTTGGTGCTTTTACAATCGAAGTATCGCAGCTGTTAAAATAGCACAGAACCATGCCAGAATGGCTGTAATGCTTTCAGAACCCTTAGTTGTCAAGATTATGCCTGTTTATCAAAGGCTGGCATCAGATGAGCTACTATCCAGATGCATCCGGGGTGCTACTCAAAATCAGAATGAGTCTCTGCATTCTGTTAACTGGAAGAAGTGCTCAAAAGAGATTTTTGTTTCACGGAAGAGACTTGAAATTGCTGTAGCAGAACTCAACATGACGTGTAGTGCAACAACAGAGTTGAAATCAGGAATAAGGCAAACTTCAGTATCGCATGTCACAGCACAAACACTTGAAAGATGTGACAGTCGCAGGAAGTATGGAAGTCTGCGGTCATCATTTGAGAAGCGAAAAGGATGTCGACGGAAGGTGAAACTGACAAAAACGAAGAAGGAGCCAGCAAAACACAAAAAGGAGGGTGTCACCTATGCTGCAACCGACAGTAGTGGCTACGCTGGCTAAAGCGCAGTGTTGGGTCATGGGGCCAAGCTCTCTGCTGACTCGGTAGACGCGTGGGTTCGAGCCCCACCGTCGGCAGTCCTTGAAATGGTTTTCCGTGGTTTCCCATTTTCAACACCAGGCAAATGCTGGGATGGTACCTTCTGACAGGCCACGGCCGCTTCCTTCCACATCCTTCTCCAATTTCATTCACCTTAATCAATTCCATCTCTCATCCCGACGCGCAGGTCGCCCACGGGCGTCAATTAGAAAGACCTGAACTAGGTCTCTGAGGAGACCACACGAAAAAAAAACAACAAAACAAAACAAACAAAACCTATGCTGCAGGACAGTTCTAATGTCCTTGGTAAGCTGGAACCTTGTAAATTGTGCATTATTTTAGAAAATTGCTGTTTTCTCTGATTCACATTTTCAGGCATTCAAAATGTTACACGCGTTATAAATCTTATTATATTGCTTTCAAAATGTGCATGAATTATCTTCATTGCAATGATTATAAACCTGCGGATCGATTTAGATTGCACTTTTGGTCTGGCTGCAAAAAAAAAAAAAAAAAAAAAACTGGAAAAATTCAAGATTTTTTGTAAAATAAAACTTGGATATGAAAAAATATATATTTCTTGACACTCATTAATGCAATTCAAAAAAGGATCCGTAGGTTTCTTCCAATTGTTATATTGTAATATACTATAACCTAAAAGTTACACTATCTTGATTTGTTTAACGCGGCTGACCATTCAAAAGCTTGAATAATTTGCGCATGAAAATATATAAAATAATTAATATCTCAAGAACTAATCAACTTACAATGCTCAAGTTTCCCACAGTGGTTTATATTATGACTATTCATATCCATATAAAATTTCAAAGCTGTACCTTACTTAATATAAAATTTGGAAATTTCAGTCCCAGTGTCCCAGCATTCGCTCACAGAGCTCACAGATTGCTTGTCCCAAGGGATAGCGCAGAGGTCCTCAAAGTGGAGAGTGATAAAGAGGGGCGCCGCCTTTGATTGAAATACTTATACCTCATAATCTGTAACAAATCTTGCTATCCTCATATCCATGAACCTATCATAGGCACGAAGCTCCCATGACCATTCAAGACTAATAAACTCGTACTTTTGCTGTCTAATTTCACAAGAACTGACCAGTAGATCCTGCCAGCAGGAATTCTGAGAAAAGGTGTAGAGTAACATTTCCCACAAAGCACCCTTTCACCCACCACACTTAACAACTACTAATGACAATAAGCCACTTGACAATGTGACCGCCACTTCCTTACAAGAATAGATTCTTCTATTTCTGCCATTGTCGACTCGAATTCAGCCAGGTCTTTGCGGACAGTTCAAAGACAGTGAGTGAGTTAACTGGTGAATTCTAGTGCGTGTTCAGTGGAAGTCGTTAGCCCGATGTACAATAAACTGGTACAAGTAACGCCATTACCCATGGATAGGTGACTTATTAACAGTGGTAAAAAGAGACCCCAAGAAAATGCCCTCCTTCGGAAAGAAGAATAACGGGGCTGGGGGGTGGCTAGATATTTCATGTTTCAGAAAGTGTGTGTGTGTGTGGGGGGGGGGGGGGGCAGAAAAAGTTTGAGAACCCCTGGCTAGCGCTGCCCCCAGTGTGCGTAGTGAGACCAAGATCTTCTTTGCCCACAGCTGGAATGGCGGGGTCTGATGTGACCCTACCAGTTGCAAACAGTTCGTTTACTCGTTGGAATGCAGCACTACAGTAGTCAGTTCCGCTTCGAGCAGTGAGGACGCTCTGGGCTGGGAAGGTAGTCTTGTGTTATTGTCCGCCGTAGCTTCAACTCTACTGCGCCCTTGGGGTCAAATGTGACCCCACCTTACCAATTTCAGTTCAGTTTCCAAAAATGTGATTATGTTCATTTACATTCACTTTAAGAATGATAACTTACCTTTCATTGTTGGTTGAAACTCAACGGAAGACGCAAGTTATAAAAAGTTTAATATAAACATGAATTATTCACAGAAGATGCTTTGCGAACGAGGAAATGAGTAGTATTGAGCTGTTTGTAAGAGTTATTCCATATCGGCTTCGGTGGCGTAGTCGGTAGCATGCTGAACTTCTATGCGCAAGATCGCGGGTTCAGACTAGGTCGAAGTCATCGGATTTTTTAAGAGCGTTAAAATCTTTCAGTATTCCTTCCTTCGGAGGGGAAGTAAAGCCGGTGGTCTCATGTCATAGATTTGTTATACTGTACCATGAGGAGTAATTCTTCTTTTAGTGTTTATGATTAAATCATGTTGTATTGGAACAGCTAAATTTTGTATTCATACACCTTCAAAGAAAAGGAAAGAGATTGTATTGCATTTTGATTGCGTGAAGTCACTCATGATCCCAGCATACCAAATGTGTCACACTTTTGTACCATACCAGCTGGGGGTTAATTCGATAACAAGCAGAGACATAATTATAAAATTAATTACATAGAGAGATTGCGAGATTTTGTGATTCATAAAGTAATTTGGGCCCGATAACCTCAAACAACAATTATCATCTTTCTTAGAAAAGAAAACCTTGAGTGTATTGGTGGTGATATCCACTCCATGTCGGAAGTGAACTCACTGTTCCATTTCCATTGATGCGCCTTAAATCGTGCCATCAACATTTATCGCGAAAGTGTCAGTTCAGCGTGGAGGCTTTAAATAACCAGTAGTTGAGTCATTTTTGTTAAACGGCCTATTTTGTCAGTGAAATTCCTCGCGAATGTTGAGGACCTTGCTCAAGAGGATGTTTTTGCTTGCACTGTGCTGCACGCAATATTTTTAGCGGGTTGCCGCAGTCACGCATCAGTGGCAACGAACTGACGAGTGGCGATGTCACTAACCTCTTCTCACATCCTCGACAATTTGGCGAGCTGCAAACTTCCTCACGAACATTTGACAGAGTGTAACTCATCTACAGTGTGTATTCTCATGTACAGTTGTGGTTTAATGTCATCTCAATTAACGGTCATAAGTGTGTGTGTCTAAATAGCCTGTGTTATTGTGTGCTTCTACTAGTGCACTTGCAATTTTAAATTGTGTGCCCGCCTCGTAGAGTAGTGACTAGCATTCTTAGCTGTCACCGCGGAGGTCCGGATTCGAGTCCTGACTCTACCAAGAAACTCAATTCCAGTCTGAGGGGTTCCCTTAGCCTCGTGAGGTACAGTCGTCCTAGAAGTAGTTTTCCACTCCTATTCCAGGTGAATGCCGATATGGTACCTAAATTAAGGCCACGACCGTCATCTCATCTAATCCTAGCCCCTATTAAGAATACACACTAATACAGTCATCGCAATGACACATGTTATCAGACAGATTCCACACACACACGAACACGGGGCTACACAGCTACGATGTCGCAAAGACCCTAATGATAATAATAATAATAATAATAATAATAATAATAATAATGTTATTTGTTTTACGTCACACTTAACTACTGAGGCTTTTAGAGACACCTTCTCTTTCTTCTCCTCAACCGCTAGGTTGGTGGGTAACATGCATGTCTTCCAAAACGTCCTCTTTCTCTGGCCTGGAGTTTCAAATGGCAATAAGTGTGCTTGCCTTTAATGCTGTCTATGAATTGAGTCCTTGGACTTCCTCGACTCCTCTTTCCTTCTAGCTTTCCTTCGAAGAGTGTGATGCACCAGTCAGAATGACGAATTAAATGGCCAACAAAACTATTCCTTCTTCTGTTTAAGGATTCAATTAAGGTACGTGTCTCCTTTGCTCTTTTGAGAACATTCTCATTAGAGACGCCGTGTTGCCAAAATTTTACCCCAAAGGGATCTCTAACGTGCCAGTAATTCTACTGAAACGGCTCCCTCGCATTTGCGCACCATCAAATGTTAACTGACTGCGCCAGGATCCAATCCTGTAATCTTGGGAACAGCAGGCAAGAACGTTACCGCTGCACCACGCAGTCAGTTGTCACTAAATGAATCAACAACTCTGTGTGTACTGTACTGGGGAAAGAGGTACCGTTGTCTTAATATGTAGGTGCCATCCCAGCATTTGGCTAAACCAATGAACACCACTTCTGAGATAGAGGTGGAATGCACTCACCTGCAGTATGGTCACACACAGGGATCATATGTAGCACACGATATCGTGAGGATACTGCAGTTATGGGTGTGGTCAGTTTTCTTCATCTCTAACAGTGCTTTCCTTTTGCTCTGTCAAAACAAACACCTTATATGTTAACAAATCCCTCAACATTTCCTCGTCTGCGATGATCTTACAATGTCAATCTGTCAAACACACTAAAGATATAACAAGTTTCACAACTTACGACAGGTTTGATGCTGCTTGCCTTTTTCTTAAGACCAGCTTGTGCAGGAAATCCTGCACCATCTACAATTACAGAGAAGGTGGAAAGGTGGAAATTAGCTCTTCGGGGGCTTTGTGGCGCAGTCGGTAGAGGTGCTCAGCTTCTAACTGAAAGGGAGTGGGTTCGATCCTCATCCAGGTAGTGGATTTTAGAAACAAAGTTACCACTTTCGGAAACGCAAATAGCTCTGGGGTTCGCTCAGCCTACACCAGGAATGAGTTCCAGGGTAATTCCTGGGAGCAAAGACGGCCGGGCGTGGAGCTGACAACTCCATCCCATCCAGTGCCGATGTCACAAAAAGTGGAAGCCTCTACCTTCCACTACTCCTAGGGCCTTCATGGCCTGTACGGAGTTGGCTTTGGCTTTGGCTTTGAACGTGTAGGCTAATACCTCGTTTACTGTAGAAGGCACGTTAGCGATCCCGATTAGCCCCCTGGCCAGATTAAATTGGGACGTGTAAACGCAACAAAATGGCATTATCTTAATTAGCCGTTCTCGAAACAAGATCAACCCGATTTTGTTCCAACACCAACGGTGTGTTCTATCCTGCATTGTGCGAGTGAAGTAGGCAGTGGAAAGATAGCCATTTTCAATTTCTTGTATTTTGACAGTGAAAAGTTGGTCATGATGGTTGATTGATATCAGATATAGCATGAAGATTGTGGGACGTGAAGTGAAGGAAGGAGAATAAACATACCAGTATTTAAACATTCCTATCGCCGGGTAAAGTCGTTGAAGACGAATAATAAAGACATATATTTATTGTCATAGACATAAAAGGTATTCCGGCAGGACAAAATGTCTCTGGTTGAACCAAAAAACAATTAAAACCACGACCTATATTTTTAAAATACGTATGTTTTTTCCACGCCAAGAGTGGGTCTTACCTACATATCTGCTCAGGTTATTTTATTAAATGAAGAATCTATAGACCCTAGTACCTGGAGAGTTTATTATAATCGCATATACGTTTGTGATGTTGTCTTCCTACGTTTCTCTACCTTCTGGTATCCCAAACCTTCCCATTTCCTGTTATTTTCTTGATATATCTCACTGCCACACTATATAGTGTGTATGCCCATTCAGTGGCTTGTTTCTCTCTGTAAAGGACTGCTTTTTGCAAATTGCACAAAACAGACGCCCTTTTCCAAGATTAATAATTTCTTAATTTCCCCACCATAATGGAGGCAATACCGAATGGAGAAGTAACTTGGAACAGTATAAATTGTAACAAGCTACAGCCACTATAAATTATCTGAAATACAGTATGTGTATTTGTAATTGGGGTAGGAAGCGGCCGTGGGCTTAAGTTATGTACCATCCACGCATTTTCCTGGAGTAAAAGTGGGAAACCACGAAAAAACACTTCCAGGATGGCTGAGGTAGGAATCGAACCCACCTCTTCTCAGTTTTGCCTCACGAGGCTGAGTGTACACCGTTCCAGCCCTCAGACCGGAATTAAATTTCTTGGCCGGGAATCGAACCCGGGCCTCCACGGTGACAGCCACTCTAGTGGCTACGCGGGCTAAAGCGCTGCGTTAGGTCAAGGGGCCAAGCTCTCTGCTGACTCAGTAGACGCGTGGGTTCGAGCCCCACCGTCGGCTGTCCTTGAAATGGTTTTCCGTGGTTTCCCATTTTCAACACCAGGCAAATGCTGGGACAGTACCTTCTGACAGGCCACGGCCGCTTCCTTCCACATCCTTGCCCAGTTTCATTCATCTTCATCCATTCCATCTCTCATCCCGACGCGCAGGTCGCCCACGGGCGTCAACTAGAAAGACCTGCACTCGGCCTCTCAGGAGGCTACACGAAAAAAAAAAAATCTACGCAAAGAAAAAATGTATAGTGTAAAATCTGTAACCAAAGGCTTGTTGTACACATGTGGTGCTGTCTGGAGACATGTGTGCGTTTATAAAGTGTGCTTCACCAGAGGAACGGCCGTGGTCTATTAGAAATGTACATTCCAGCATTCGCTACAATTGAGTTCGGATACTTGCAACGTGTTCCTTAAGTGTTAACCAAATAAATATGGTATCATTTTATAAAAGTGTCATTATTTAGCATCTTATTAGTGCCTACTTTACATTTTATAGAACCTAAATATAGCTGTGTAAGAACCTATTTTAGGCACATAAAAGCTACTATTTAGAGCTTGAAGTTCCGCCGTCTACTCAACAGCTTTGCGGGTGACCTCTACACGGCGCGAGCGTCGTGATAATCTCAGGAGTCTGAATTTCTACCTATTGTGTAGTTATATAAATAATTCATGCTTTTGGGCTAATGCCGTGTGTATTTTTAATTTAAACCATACGTTTCGGAGAAACCTTGCCTCCTTTTTCAATGGAAATAAACAATGTGGCCAAAGAAAGTATATCAATGATGAGATTACAAAAAAAAAAAAAAAAAAAAAAAAAAAAAAAAAGATAAATTCCTCTGTTCGTCACCAGAGAGCAGCTGCCAGAAATAACTGTATGGACCATGGTGGAAACGGCGGACAGAGTAGTAAGTAACAAGAAGGTAAAGGGGGCGGTGTGAAAATATGTTTCCTTATATCCATCTAACCCTCCCACCTCCCCCCCCCCTCCTCATTCTTCGAGGTGTTTCTATATTTTCACACCGCCCCCTTTACCTTCTTGTTACTTACTACTCTGTCCGCCGTTCCACCATGGTCCATACAGTTATTTCTGGCAGCTGCTCTCTGGTTACGAACAGAGGAATTTATCTATATATATATATTTTTTTTTTGTAATCTCATTGATATACTTTCTTTGGCCACATTGTTTATTTCCATTGAAAAAGGAGGCAAGGTTTCTCCGAAACGTATGGTTTAAATTAAAAATACACACGGCATTAGCCCAAAAGCATGAATTATTTATATAATAATCCGGGCCGTGAAAGCCTTAATATGCATATTGTGTAGTTGTTCGCTAGAACAATATAATTCATGTACTGCATAACATTGTTTACCAGTTTCATATTATAGGATAGTTTTTTATTTATTTATCTACGTATTTATTTATTTATTTATTTTGACTGCAAGAACTTGCTAATAAGAACTTCACTTTTTCCTCAATTTCTTTTATTACTTCAATTGAACATAAATCATTATCGTAAAGTGTAAACTTCAGTTATTGAAGCACCTGCAGAAGACTACCTACATAGTTTCGCCTAGAGACGAGCCTGTGACGTCCCAGTACAAGACTCGCACTACCACCCAAGAACCTCCTTTTCACTTGTATAATTTACAGGCTGTGCGATGCGTCGTTATTTGACTAATGAAGTGAAGATTGGTTGTTATTGATGACATCACAGTAGACAAAGAACGATCAGCATATGCTGCCAACTTTCAAATTACAAGTGCTAGCTTTAACAACTGTGAGTTATATGTACACATTGTGACTATACAACATGAGTGGTGACAGTGAATGCAACCTTTATTCGACCCAACGGCAAGAAAATTAATATAAGTCACTCTGTTTCTAGTGATGGAGACAAGTGGTAAGGTTTCATTATGTAATTGCCTTCTGCACCATGAAAGGACTGGGATGCTTGAGTTGAGAGGTTCGATATCATAGATATTCTGTATTAAACTCTTTTCTCTTCCTCACTTTCATTTTCAGGAAATTAGCTAGTTATTATTGTTTTAAGGGGCGGAACAGCGAGGTCATCCGCTCCGTCTAATTTTCAGGAAGAGAAATGAAATGTGTAATCATAGCTTTGGATGGTTGTGAAACCTGGGCGACGTCAGCAACAACCGAAAAAGCCATCTCTGCCTTCGAGAGGAAGGTACTTTGAAGGATTTATGGACCCGTTTTCAATGCCATGGAAGGCAAATGGGAACGAAGAACGATCTTTATCAGCGGTTTGGAAAACCACAAATTGGCCGAGTACTAGGACAGAAGAGGTTACAGTGGTATGGCCACATCTTTCGAGCTGATAAATCCATCCAAAACAGAGTCCTTCAATCACAACCCGCTGGAAGACACCCAAGGGGACGTCCCAAGACGCGATGGAAGGATCGAGTAGCCTATAGGCAATACTTCAGCAAGTGGAGCTGGAAGATGAAGCTAGAGACCGGCAGCATTGGAATGCTATCTGCAGTTGATACCTCCTCCTTCGTGGTTGATTCCTTTGTTATCACTATTTCTCTTCTTTTTCTTTTCTTCTGCTGTAGGCCTCAAAGGCCCATAAGTGCAATAAATGATGATGATATATTACTATAGTACATTACCTTTTAAGAGAGCGTGTGAACTTGAACAATTTTCACGACAACCCAGTCTTACGGCGACGTTCTTCCCAAATCCTCTTCTTTCGTGCACTATGTTCTTTCTTCCGTTCGTCCGTATATATATATATATATATATACTTATACCAGTATCACCCTTGGTGGATCAAGGGTGGAGTGTCCAACTAGGGTAATTTAAAGATCGTGGGTTTGAGTCCAATCCCATGATGATGGGCTTTTGAAGGGCGAGAATAATCCACTGCATTTCCAGTCGTACGATGCCAGCTCGTAAATGAACACCCCTCCCCCGCATCACATTTGGTGAATACAAGGCAAAACTAATGAAGTTGCCAATGAAACATCGCCCGACATTTCAGAGTAGATTGTCTAGATGGCTCCACTCTATTAGAAGGGCTCTCGTCTGCAATAATAATAATATTTTTTATTTTTACTTAGTAATTGATCTATGGAACATCTTCTGACTGCTTTTTTTATAGCATTTCTACATTAACAGGTTTTAAAACTAAAAGGAAGAGTGTTCGAAGAAAGTTGTTTGCTCCTTCGCATTTACAGTGGGCGATCATGAAGTGACACTGAACGGGCGGGGGATTTCCAACCTCGTCATGCTACTTGCGTAACATTGCTCCGTATGGCACTCTCCTGAATAATAAGGTATACTCATTGTGAAACGTCCGCCCTAACTCGGCTCCTAGATTGACCAATCAACAAAACGTGTTCCTACAAGCTTACGATCATTCTAATCTTGCATTTCCTCGCATTGTCATGTAGAATTCAAACCATGTAATTTTCATATCAATTTCTTGAATTCCAATTTATTCCTCGAAGCAATACATTACAAGTTTAGAATATAATTCAGATTATGTATTTAAATACTTATATTTGTCCCGAGCCCTTTGATGGTACGAATCACCAACATTTGGATCATGTATTGTATACTTCTTGCCCCATATTAAAGATCTTTAACTTTTATTATATACTGTACATTATACAAACAAAGAACTTAACATCACCTATACACTGACGAGCAAAACTACATTATTTCACTAATTCTTTTCAAACATTGTCCCTATTAGAACAACGTTTACGGACCTAGGAGTCATTTTGAGCCACCTTTTTGTTTTAGCGGCAGAGGGTCTCATCGCTCTGGCCACGCGTCACCTATAATCTTAGTGGTTGTCGTCCTTGGATTCGCGTCGTCATCTGGCTCAATCGCAGGGTTAGTCAGTTATCTAGCAAGATTTAGTTGATGTTAACTGTATAGGTCTTCAAGTATGTACCTGAGTAGTGATCAACGGGTGGAGTAGGCCTGGATCAACATAATATCCACACTCTTTGGTTAGGTAGTTAGCTAGCTAGTTGTTGTTGTTGTTTTAAGGGGCGGAACTACGGGGTCATCTGCCCCTATCCACACTCTAACCAATGACATGCGCAGTTACATTTTAGGATAGTTTCCATGTTATACACTGTTTATATACAGTATACTGTAGGCCTATGTGTGATTTCGAGGGACGGGGCACACAGAAGCCATGGTCTTGTTTATGTGCTTCATTAACATGCATTGTATAACTTTAAAAGGATATATGAATGCCACACATGGTATTTTAATTTACGTTATGTTATATTTTGTGAGAATAGAGCCAAGAGATGGGCAGATGACCTCGCTGCTCTGCTCCTTCAAAAAAAAAAAACCACAATAACAACAATCATCAGAGTCTCTTCATATTATATGACGGTATATATACATATATATACATATATATACTCGTATATTTCTTTTTACGAGGGAAGTGGAAAATCGTGCATAAGACTTTGAGAAGGGTCCACACTCCTCAAGTGTGTGGGATTCTTCCCCACTAAAAACCACACCCTATCCTCTTGACAAAAGACAAAGCCCATCCCGGGACCACTTTCGTATTACTTCAGGATGGAGCCATTTTCTTTGCTTCACAAGCACCTTCTTACTTCTCAATTGATAGTCCGCGGATCGCAGTCTTAATGAGCTAAATCGAGCAAGTCCCTTTCCGACTTCTTCTGACGAAGGACCACCTCAACGAAGAAAGCGATCGTATCCCAGCTGAGCTGGTTCCTCCGCATAATTCCAACTATATTGTCCGGCGTTATTGAACCAACCTCAGCTTCAAATCGTTGTTTTTCCTCTGCCCAACGGGCGCAGACGAAGAACGTATGATATAGCCTACGTCATCTCGTTCGTTCTCACGGTAAATACATACTGGACTCCTTACTTTCGCCACACGATGAAGGTAAAACCGAAAGTAGCCATGACCTGTCAACATCTGAGTCAGAAAGTAATTTAGTTTCCCCATATTTTCTACTTGTCCAATCAACCAGACTAACTAATACATCTGACTTTTGGGGAGTATTAAATTGATTTCAAAATAAGAATTACACTTAAACATGAGCACATAATACATTCTTTATATTAATGAACGTTTTCATGAAATGTTGTCGTTTATGAGAGCGGTTTGTTTTGTGTATTTTAAAAGACCTTTAAAGGACGTTATTGCATGCAATTCTTTATTAACCCAGATCATTCCATTGTTTAAGGTCACTGTGGGTCACTCCCTATAAGGGCATCACGAGTCCAGTCAAGTTCGATCAACTGTGCTGCTCTGGGTATCGAACTCATGACATGCAAGTGAATTGACAGTATGGTTGTATCCTTCACTTAATATCCATTGTTCAGAACTCGACTAATTTACTGCTTACGTAATCTAGCGCAAGAAATGGGTATCGAACCCAAGCCTGTTTAAGAGAGGTTGTCCCTGACCTCCACGTTTACGCAAGTAACATATCCGCCAGGAAACAGCAACAGCCGTGCTCTTTGCTCTATACCTGTGGTGTTCAAACTCTTTTGTTAGCCTACCCCCACAATCCATTTGTTCGTACCCCCAATGCATATCACAATATTATACCACTGTACTATTATTATTATTTCTCTTTTTCCTCCACCAGCCCCTGCAAATGGATAACTCTTACCAGCTCAATGTAGTATACTGCTTTTCAGTGCTTGAGTATTTGAGATTCTTCACAAACTAAGTAAGAAAATAATCGGGATAGAGATAATTATGCTTAAGATAAATTCAGATAAGGTGAAATAAACTGCCGTATAACTTTGTTAGTATAAAACTCATAATAAGGGTCACTTTAGTTAGTTAGTTAGTTAGTTAGTTAGTTAGTTAGTTATTGATGTTTTAAGGGGCGGAACTACGAGGTCATCTGCCCCTAAAGGGTCACTTTGATCCGCATTCACTTTACTCAGAAGCACTTAATTGATCCCTTGGTTTGCTTCGAAAAGAGTCCCTTCCATGGCTAAAGAGGCACCGTATACAGCAAACCGACAGAAAAGTTCAATTCAGTGCTTCTAATTCGGTAAATACGAATTAATGCAACCGTCCGTCGTACACAAGCGTATATTGCGAGTTTCAAGAATGACGGTGCCTGTATAGTGAAGATACTACAACCCGCCTTACATAACCGTATGGAGGGATGCGCCCTATGCGTGATGGGGGAAACTGAGAGAAGTTGCAAGGGAAGTGCGTGCGCCAAGTTTACTCTGCGTGCTCCTGATCACGTTCCGAACTCTGGTAGAAGTGGCCCCTGCTTGCCGCAAATTGTGAGAATGGTTACAAGCATATTTTCCATCATGAGCATTTTTATTTAATTTGAATTGCAGCCAATGGCCATAGCGGGGTATTTTGATTGAACGCCCGTAGGCTCCCATCAAGTTCAATTTCATGTAGTTCCAACTTTGGCTACCAGAGATGCCACTGTCATTGACACCTAGCGGTGAACGTTGGAACTTGATAGAGCGTTTCTAAGCAAATAACCTAAAAATTCAGCTACACACTACCAATTGTAGTAATAGGTTCTTTTACATGCCTTAAATCTATGACATGGACCCACCGGATTTACTTTTCATCTAAAGGAAGGCATACTGAAAGATTTTAACGCTCTTAAAAATCCAACGGCCAAGTTTGAACCCACGATCTTGGGCATAGCAGTTCAGCATGCTACCGACTACGCCTCCTCATCAGGAGGAAAAGTAATATACAGTACATTTTCTTCATAAATTGCATAGGATTATGGGTAACAGTTGCTACCCATCAAACAGGACCTTCGTGGTGGGTGGGTGTAGTGGAGAGAGGAAGATGATATAATCGGATTATTATTAAGAACTGTAGTGTCTGTTGTAACTTGTGTGTAACTGCAAATCGTTAAAAAATGAATACATGGAATATATCTTGAAGATAATTATGTACCAAGCAGCAATAAAACGATTTTTCCTGACGTGGACGTACAAAACCCACAGTTGATAGACTTACTACAATACGGTGTAAATTGCCGTAACGGGGGAAAGATTAGTCATAATTTTGTTTCCCAATCTCCCTAAGCTATTGGTTGCTTTCGGTGATGACCGTTCAGCGAACAACTCTAGAGATCTGCCTCTGTCCGTAGACATACAATATGGAGCTGGATTCTTTATAGCAATCGGGGTCGATTGCAGTTCCTCACGTTGATTTCATTTCAAATCGTTGATAGTAGTTGGCAGCAGTTCAACGTACATTCTGTAAATTCTCAAAATCAGTGCTTAAAAAGAATAGCAAATTGTTTTGTGAATGACAGTTTGTTATCATCAATATGCACAATGTGTGCGATTTATCTTTAATAAAAAGAATAGCATATTGAAACAACCTTCCATACGTCTAGCTAAATTTCAATTTTGAATCTCTTTCGTTTCGTGTCAGTAGCGAACCCAGAATATTGCACATAGGGAGGCACAGGGGCTGGCAGAGATTAGAAGATCACTCGCTGTTACGATGGTGGATTCTCGTTAGCAATACATTGTTACAGACGTGGCCTTTTTGCAAATTTTTGAAAGTAACATGTAAATTAACCGACTCTGTGACTAAGTTAATAACGTGTTAGACTTGGGATCAAGGGGTCTAGGTTTGGAATCCAAGACGGGTTGTGGGACGGCTCGGTGACTGGATATTTGTGACGTGTTCATCATTCATTTCATCACGACACGTTAGTTGCCAACGGGCGTCAACTCAAAAGACCTGCATTTTTGTAAACTATACGCCATTATATTATTGTAACACAAGTTGGCGAAAAATCACCAACTTCTCTGGAAAAATATCTGGATTTCTGTATCAATAGAAGAATATTTATTTGCGTACCCAGTATCCATACAATAGAAAATCTACCATAAGGTGATATGTTTGCTAAATATAATTTACAGTCCTAGAACAGATACAATGACATCCTCGTGGTATAGCAGCTAGCGTTCTTGGCTGTCGCCCCGGAGGTGGGATTTCGATTCGTGGTTCTGCGGTCCTGCCAGGAAATTTCAATTTGGTGTGGGCTGAACGGGGATACACTCAGCCCCAGAGACAAAATAGAAAAGTGGAGGGTTAGATTCCCACCTCAGCCATCCTGGAAGTAGTTTTCCGTGGTTTCTCCCACTTTTACTCCAGGCAAATGCCGGAATGGTGCGGTACCTAACCTAAGGCCATGGTCGCTTCCTAGCCAAATCCTACCTCAAAAAACAAATAGGCTACACTAGTACAGACATCACAGTGATACAGACAAATTCTACACACACCCAAATTACACGGGTCTACATGGCCACGATGTCGCAAAGCTCCTAAAAGAATCAACAACATCGACACATACTGCGCACTGATAATTTGATTTTCACACAGACTATTTTACATATCATTAAAATATGCGGATTATTACTGGTACAATCAGGTCCACACCTGTTTTCTGGCTTCCTGTCCTGAGCCGTATTCCACCTCCTACTCTGAGGCGAAAGAATATCCTCCTGATAGTGGGGAGGTTAGGTAAAACCACCGTTCATTTTTTGATAGAAGCATGAGACTTGGCACACTTAAGTTATAGTTTGGACCCTAAACTTTTAATCTGGGATGGTAGCCACTTCCGGAAATCGCGCCGAGTGCCTGTTTTGCATGGTTGCCTACCCACCCGGAGTGAACTAAGAAAGCAACGCTTAAGTCGATTACAAATGCCTGTTTTGCTTCGCGATGAATACTGTATGCACTCAGAATCACCTGGATAACGTTGTTAACACGATTTGGAGTGGAAGGATTAAAATTTTTGGTGTGGTTGCCTACCTACTAAGCGCATATTTCCTAAAGCTGCAGAAACAAGCCACCACATTCTTCAAGCTTTAATTTATTTAATAAAAATGTCAAATCATTTTGATAACTTACGAAAAAGCAAAAAAGGAAGAATAACAAGGTATGAGAAAACAAAGAATAAGAAGGCAGAAGTCCATGTTTTGTAATGCGTGTGGCCCTATGCATCAGGCACACCAAAACTAATCTTGGAGGCTCAACAAACTTCCTAAAAAAGGGGAAAAATGTATTAAAATAATCTCTTAGCTATTAAGTGGACAGCCATCACCAGAAAATAAAGACGGAAGTAGAAAATAAGCAGAAAATATTACTTAGCACTTTGCGTCACAAGAGCACAGTTCCGTGCACTTCCAAGTCTCTGCTCCTGCGTACACATTGCTGAGGCCTAGTTGCACAACTTTTGCACCCGCAACGGATTAGTTCCAAGCAAGCCTTACTTGCAATGGGGATAGACGTCCACCACAGTGTCCATCCTGATGGACTTTCTTCCCAGCCCCAATCTGACGGTGAGGGTAGTTCCTGGATGGGGCTCAGAGATTGTCCCCACACGTAAACCCCCTGGTACATGGCACGCCGGATGTGTTGCTCCAGTGCATTCTGCGTTGGAGGAATACTCTCCAGAGATCGTTTTTTTTGTGGTAAAAAGTTCCTTTCGGCAGGCATTTACGTTGACAAATGAATTCGACCTACAATGCAATAAAACACAAGTGTTAACGACGAAGTTCGACAAAAACGCATCGGTAACGATTATGAATCAATTTTTCCTACCTGTCATACATAGTGACTACCAACTTTTCCATATAAGGTAAAGCTTTGTCCAAATCGTGCTCCTGAGCTGCCAAAAATCCTTTGGTGGCGTCGGGATAAACCGTCCATGCTTCAAAGGCACTATTCTTACCTTTGTTGGAAAACGAGGAAACGGTATCACATCCAGAAAATGCGTGAAATAGGGGTAAACTTAAAAGCCTTGTTACAACCTGCAACAAGTAAAGCCTCTTCAGTCACCATTGCCTTTCCATGATAACATTATGTTCTGTCACCGACATTGGTCCCTACCTAAATCTTGGGCAATTTTATGTGCAGCTAAAATCTGGTGGTTTGTTCCCGTGCCAATGTGGACCCAGAGCTCTTCAATATCCGTCAATTTAGGCACAATACTCACGGCCAATACAAGGACATCGGTGTCCACAGTTCGCACAAGAATTTTCCGGTATCCCTGACTAACACAATCCGCGATGTGAATCATGACCCTTGTGTTTGCCTCTCCGTGATTGCAAGGAGACAACATATCCATATCTTCTCGATGAGGCGATACGAACACAGACGAATCCTGTGTACTGTACATTTCTTTGCCCTCCTGTGTGATCTTTTGTATTTGCGTATTTAGGAATTGGAACAACTCGCATTTGTTTTCGGAGTTGCGCAGAAAAGTTGGGCCATCCTTTCGGAATGCGTGTTCCAGCTGTGACTCTCGTGCGTAGACTATTCCTTCGCCTCGTTCTGCCCTTGTGTGGGTTTTCAGACTATCCTGTATATACTGGTCCCAAATGACATCAACACGATGAACAGCATGGAATGGCATAAAAATGCTGTCGGCATATTCCTGAAACTTTCTTGACTGTCCGGGATGTAGCACATGGACTAGGGCAGGTCCATCGATAATTTTTGCTTGTACGGCGGGTACGTCACTGGTGTGGAAGCCATCTGGACTTGCAGCCATCAAACATTTCAAAAGATCTGATTTTTTGCCCGGTCTTTGTTCGCCGTTTGTGGAGAGAGACGGTGGTGTTGGTTGGTTTTCATGTGCGAAAAAACTGTCTAGGTCTCCCAATGGGTGCTCACTTGTAGCTATGTATAATTTAATGAAAAGACTGAAGTCGTTTTTGAGGCCGGCGATTTTTTCTTTTGTCTTGGTCAGCGAAGCTTTTGAAGCTGACGTAATAAGAGGGTATTTATTTTGCTTCACCGTGTCTAACAGTTTTTTCCGCCCGCTGATGAGGCGTTCCTCGACAAATTCTTTGTATTGTTTTTCGCCCAGTGCTTCAATGGTCATTATTGTAGTAACGACTTCAGAGGATGCGACCCGCTTGCTATCAATATTGTACAAATCCGAGCTTTCTTCCAAAAAAGGGTTTCCTAGTTCAACAAAGACACTATCAAGATTTTTAACGTCCTTTATAAACCTGGTTTTTTTTTCGGAGCTGTTGTCGCTGTGATGTAGGGTACTATCAGATTCACTTCTCAGATTCCACAGAAAAGGTACAAACAACAAAATTAGAAAAAGTCATTGTTATTACTGTCAGAATGAAAAATTGCTGTATCTCACCTTTTTTCCCCCGAAAGATTCTAAGCTGCCGGTAATTTTTGGCCCAGCAACTATCCACTTTCGCAGAGCATCGGGACGTCACACGCTCCTAGTCTCTATGCAGCTTGACGCGAGTAAGCGACGCGACGCTACCGCCGTCTATTGTTGCGGTCAGTAACATAAGCTTGGTGCTGTGTTTGGGGAACTGATTCTCGGTCCCCAACAGAGGTGACGGCCCATAAGAAATACATTGGCGAGTTTTTGAAAATGAGAAACGGCATTTGTAATCGACTTAAGCGTAGATATCGTGGTTCACTCCGGGTGGGTAGGCAACCTTGCAAAACAGGCACTCGGTGCGACTTCCGGAAGTGGCTACCATCTCAGATCGAAAGTTTAGGTTCCAAACTATAAGTGTGCCAAGTCTCATGCTTCTATCAAAAAATGAACGGTACCCCATTGATTTTCGTCTTAACCTCCCCACTATGAGAGAATATAACAAAATCAGCATCAATCAACAATTGCAAATCCATGAGGACATACCTGTCATCCAAATCAACAGACTCCGCTCCAGAAATCCTGCAATCAGAACAGCAATCAACCTGGCAAACCATAACTTCAATCTTCTCGAAGCCTGGACACAAGAATGTTATAATAACACTCCACCAGAGCTACATAGTTTTCTCCAAAGCAACAACAAATCATGGGAACTTGATTTTCCCCGTAAGACATGATGTACTCTGAATAGGACACGTACCAACCATGGGAGATGTGGTGATCTTTTTTCACAAATGGGGAAAGACCGCCTCTCCTGAGTACTCCTGTGGATACCCGCGTCAGACTATCAGACATATTTTCGAAGAGTGCACTCAGAACTTGTTTTGTGGTAACCGATTGGACATTTTGCATGCTACAGCAAATGCGATGGATTATGTAAATAATTTATCTGTAAATTTGTAAATCTTGTATATATTATTCTTTGTGTTCCAAAAGTGATGTGTAAATGCCATACGATTAATAATAATACATATAATTATGACATCAATTGTTTCGATCTCCAACCAGTGTTCAGATTTGAACCGTATTAGAGTACAGCGAACCTATTGGAATGAATAAGTATAGTCCATACCGTTAGGCGCCAGGTTTGGTAAGCGTTTGAAGTTCCGATTAATTATAAACCATCTGGTGTGACCACTTTTTGTAGTCGCGTGTAAGTGAAGGACGATGCTAGGGTGTTAGCTCTTGTCTCTTGTCTGATGCAGCGACTTAACATAACTAGTTTGTGCCCACACTACAGCACGGACTATTGCCATCTTCAGAAAGCTGCTACCCACGTCGGGCCGGGCAGCTTGCGTGCGCTTACAGTTCCACTGTCACTGGGTGGCTAGAATACATAGGATTCGATTCCCGGCTCTGCCACGAAATTTGAAAAATAGTATGAGGACTGGATCGGGGTCTACTCAGCCGTGGGTGGCCCAAATGACTAGAGGGGGTTCGATTCCCACCTCAGCCATCCTCGAAGTGGTTTTCCGTGGTTTCCCACTTCGCCTTCGGGCCACGGCCGCCTCCATCCAGCTTCCTTGCCTATCCATCCCAATCTTCCCCTCCCTCCCAATCCCTCATAAGGCCCCTGTTCACTTTGCAGGTGAGGCAGCCTGGGTTAGGTGCTCATCACACCTCCTCAGTTGTATCCACTCCGACCAGATGTTCCCAGCTCTAGGACACTGCCCGTAGAGGCGGTAGTGGTGAGTTCCCTCGCTGAGTCCTTGAGTTCCACCAACCTGGAGGATAAACTCGATTAAAAAACACGCAAAATGTGTACAAAAATATGTAATAATGTTAGGTGAAATATGTATTACATAAAATAATAAAATATGTAGTATTAATTTAATTTTTATATAAATGATACACAGTATTATCATATATTATTTGAAGATTCATCATTTTATTCATTACATTTATTTTGCAAAAATATTTTCCACGCACTTAAGGCTAAATGACCACCGTGTCTAAACCCCTCAAAGTGAAACAACAATAGCAATTAATTTCAGGGCGGGTAAATGGCCTCGTTGTTCTGCCGCTTAAAGCAACAATAACTAAATAACTAGCAAACAACTAATTTCAGGAATGACAAGTTAATGTTCCATTTAGTGGCTTATGATGTGATCGTTAGTGTTGTTGTAATTAGGGCTAGGGTTGAGAAGAACGTGGCCACGGGCCACCCCTCTTCTGTTCACATTTCATATGCTATATGTACCGTACCTACCACCAGTTAACCCACAAGAGCGGTTGCTCTGGCAAACCCCGTCTGGACGCCAATGACATTGACCTTTTATTGGCTAACAAAGAAAGCTTCCCAGTCGGTCAAAACATTATTAATACAGAAATCTATTCTAAGGTAGAGAAGATCACGGACACAATGCGTAAACGCAGGGTTCGTTTCTACGGTCACTTGCGACGGATGGACGACTCTACAGTAGATGGACAAAACGTATATTTAACAATTTCGACTCAAAACCAAAAATAACAGTTCCCTGGTACGTTAACGTCAAGAAAGACCTCTAAGAAATGGGCCTACGACCTGATGACGTGCACAAACGAGACCTTTTCCCGAAAACGCATCGTGACTTTTGGGACTTTCCGAGATGAGAAATGGACAACCAGTGCAAAGTGGTCGGATGAACGCCGTGCTCGACACAGCAAGTTAATGAAAACCTACTTGATCAATCGTAAATTCAATAAACGCCAGAATGTATAGTGGAACTTATCATGGTCCCTAGTTGGCCGATTCACGAATAATAAATAAATAAATAAATAATAATAATAACGCAACAACCATACGCGTTACAGATGTTTTTGCAAACTTCTGTAATCTAAACATTGTATATATAGACTATATAATTAAACGTAAGTGAACAAGATTTGAAGATGACCGCTTGACGTTCGAAACATGGCATTCAATTAAGCACCCCCAATTTTTGTACATATAAGCATGCTATTTTGTGTTAAATATATGTTTTTTTTTTCCTTCTAATCGAGTTTACCGTCCAGGTTGGTGGCTCCCACGGACTCAGCGAGGGAACTCACCTCTACCGCCATTTTCAGGCAGTGTCCTAGAGCTGGGAACATCTACTCGGAGGGGATACAACTGGTGAGGTGGGATAGCAGCCTCACCTGCAAAGCGAACAGGGGCATCATGAGGGAAAGGAATGGAAGGTTAGGATGGATAGGCAAGGAAGAGGGAAGTAGGCGGCCGTGGCCTTTCAGTAGGAACCATCCCGGCATTTGCCCGAAGACGAAGTGAGAAACCACGGAAAACCACTTCGAGGATGGCTGAGGTGGGAATCGAACCCCCTCTACTCATTGGGACCTCCCGAGGCTGAGTAGACCTCGTTCCAGTCCTCATACCACTTTTCAAATTTCGTGGAAGAGCCGGGAATCGAAGGAGAAGCAGATCACCGCCATCTTGAGTGTTGGTTTGGCACCAGCATGTAAGTCCAATGCGTTTCAGAAGACAAGTCTATGAAGGAGGCTGTGATCAAGCAGACATGTCCCAAATCTCCGTAGTGCATAGCACATAGCACATAGTAGCTAGCAGCTAGTCAATAGCAGACAACTTGAGTATTGGGACACAGCCTTAATAAAAAAGTATTAGCGATAATAATATTATTAGCTTCCTTTCTTCCCAGATATAAAAAGAAAATTGTTTTAACCGAACCATAGCACAAACAAATCTTGTAGTGATTAATTCAAACCTGCAATGGCATTGAAACAGTATTACGTTATGAGATGACTGCTGTAATACCGGTATCATAAAACACAAGGGAAATCAACCCCAAAACAACTTTCTTACTGCAATCTTGAATTACGCTCACTTAGTTCGCTTTTAGTGTCGTTCATATTCGTAGGACTCTGTGGCGCAACGGTAGCGCGTCTGACTCCAGATCAGAAGGTTGCGTGTTCAAATCACGTCAGGGTCACGTATTTTTAGTGTGCTGAGGATGTAGCTTACTAGCAAATTGAACACATGGTTTGCAAAATCCACGACGAATTTGCTCTTTTTGCTTTACCAAGAAAAATATTTTTAGAATTTTTCCATACACAACTTGTTACATTGGAAGTGAACTTGAAACCATAATAAAATATACGAACTAAACGGAATTGTTTGATCGCCCCCGCCCCCCACCCCTTAAAACAGCAATGATCATCGCTCTTAAACATTGATATCAGTCTTGCTCCTATAGGCTTCTAGTAGCTCGAATCTACACGTCCTCGGTAGTATAGTGGTCAGTATCCCCGCCTGTCACGCGGGAGACCGGGGTTCGATTCCCCGCCGGGGAGGATATTTTTACTCTCTGGTTTTTTAATATATTGGTGAAGACTCGTATAAAAGTTATGTTTCCAACTGTTCTTAATCCGGTTAGCGTTTGGAACGTTGTATATTGTCACTTAATCTCGTACCATTCCGCGTCAGGAGAATGCGAGGGACAATAGCCACGGTTGCTCAGTTAACTTTATGCACATCAATATGACTGTTGTCTCTGAAGCATAACTGATGACGCAAGCGTAGTCAAGTAAGTATAAGGTAATAACTACGACTTCCAGGACAATAATGCATCAAATTATATAAGAGTATTATAACACTGGGAGGCGGGAGCCTTGAAATGAAACGTAGTTCTACTACAAAGATTTCTATTGATGTTTACCCTTGAACATGTCCATTGATCCAGGACTAGTCGCTGAGTCTTCGTTCTATTATTTAGAGATTTGTAACACCGTGGTCATATAAACCTAAGCTTGTGTGTAACCAAAAAATAATTTAGGCAGTTGGGGGTGGAGTGTGGTTGGTTAGTTCTTAAGTTTAGGGGCTGCGACAACGCGGCCATGTAGCTCCGTGTACTTTGGGTGTGTGTAGAATCTGTCTGATAACCTGTGTTAATTGTGATGACTGTATTAGTGTGTGTGTTATCTGTTTTTTTTTGTTTTTTTTAATTTTAAGTACAGACTGCAACTTAGAATTTTTCAAATAGTTCCTACTTTTGCCGCCAAGCGCCACCGTCAACGACTACTAGGCCAAGTTCAGAACTTAGCTACTAGACGCCACCGCAGTCTGATGGCTCTGGGCCACGAGTGACAAAGCAGACTTTCCGGGAGGACATATCCCCTCACCCCTTCACTGCGTTCGTACCAGATTATTTGGGTGAGTGAAGTTGGGAGTTAGGATTCACCTGTTTTGAAGTGAAAAATCAGAATGTTCACTTCTCAGTAATTGTCCTCTCGAGGGTCTTAAGAGCACCCTCCTCCTTCCAACCTCAGACCACTCAGACTATGCTCCGACAAGTATCACTTCTAACTTGACAATTTGGCGTCGTCATGCGGCGAGGAGCAGGATCACTTTAAATCATTCAATAAGAAGCGAGTTGGAAAACTATGCAAATATCGACTTGTATAAGGTGGAGAGATGGGCCAAGAATCACAAAATCACATTCAACGAGCAGAAATCAAAGTTACTAGTTATAACAAGGAAAAGAATACAGGAAGCACCAAATTTGAATATCTTTCTGAACAACAAACGCCTACTGCAGTTGGAAAGCATAAAATATCTTGGCATAGTAATTGATAAAAAGTTAAAATTCCACGAACATATCGAACAAGTAACACAAAAATGTACTACTCTGATTCACGCATTGGCTAAATCAGCAAAATTAAACTGGGGACTGAGCCACGATGTAATGAGAATCATTTACAAAAGTGCTATTTTACCAATTATATCCGGTCTGGACAGAAGGCATCAACAAACATACTGCAGGAAAACTTAAACGAGTACAGAGATTAATCAACATTAAAATAGCAAAGGCATTCCGAACCACATCAACTGAAGCATTACGGTATGTGTTCTAATCAAAAGTACCCCTATATTATTAGAACTTCAAAAGTTAGTAACCTTCTACGAAATCAAAAAAGGAAACCGGAAGGAAACAACAGTCGACCTCCCAAGGCACTACTCGATGTGGCCACATCCTGCAGATATATACATCATAAAACGAAAGCAAGAAATACAAATTACAAACTCGACATACCGTACTGTATTCACTGATGGCAGTAATAATAATAATAATATCGTATGGCCTCGGGTGCCTGGTGCAAGCTTTGCTATTTGACACCCAGAAGGTAGCTTGCATGTCGAATTTCGTAGTTCATTGACTATGAAAGTCAAGGAGGTTAGATGTTAGATATCTAATCTCCTTGAACACAATAGCGCTTTCTAGTAGAGAAATGAGGAACTTTGTGCTGGCGGAAACTCCCGAGATTAATTTTGCCATTATGAACTCGGCCTACTGAATTCAAATGGTTTCTTTGACATGCCAACATCGTATGACATGCGTATCGTATTTTTGCCGCCTTTCAAAAATCACTTACCACGGTCAGGGGCGAACCTGCAATCTTGGGGTTAGTAGACCGACACGCTATCCACTCACCCACCTTGGCAAGCTACTGATGGCAGTAAAAATGACACTAGAGTTGGAGCTGGGATAGCTGAAACACGTGTAGTGTCAAGTGTCCGTTGCCCGCCGCCATTGAAATCTTAAAATTTTTCTATAGAAATGGCCAATGTTACTAATATACAGGAGTTGAATATTTTAGCGCTAGAGGGTGTTATTGCATTTTTTTTTTCAAGAGTGCCAACATTATTGTTTCCAGAACAATATTTTCATCCAGACCAATGGTTTTCGCCTAGACCTAGACCAATAGAGGTTAGGTAGCGCGGCCCTGCGGGCCGCGTTAGGCTAATATAAACATCCCTGGATTTTGTCACGCACAGTGGGGGTAGTCACGCATCAATAATCTTTATCCAGGCCAATGGTTTTGCCTAGAAGTACAATCAGTAATTTTCACCAATAATTTCGTCCAGGGGAAGTGAAGTTGGCAGCAAACATGGCGACGTGCTTTTTGATAAGTTTATTACTTGAAAGTTAATGTTGACAATTCCTTATTTTGAAAGTGTGAACGTGGTGTTTGTTAATGGCAGTTTGCTTTAATAACGTGGCACAGTAAGTACAAACCATTTTCAGAGCGCAACTTAGAAAAATAACGCACTTTTGAAACGGGCAACGAACACTACACGAGAGCCGGGATAGCTATATACATCGACAAACAGCTAGTGCATCAGTTGAAATACAGGCTACAGGACTACTGTTCGAATAATCAGGCAGAACAATTAGAGATTTTATGTTCGACCCTCACTATTATGTGTCAGAAAACTGTATCATAATGATGGTCATTATAACACCGTTTTCATTACGATACAGTTTCTCCAGCCAATCAGAGCTCGTTCATTGACCAATTAAGTAACGATACCTTCGCGCATGCACTCAAAATCCAACATGTCGGACATAAACACAACATCGAACTATAATAAATTACCGACATGGAATACGCACCGTCCATATGTTCGCGTAAATAAACTGGTGAATATGAGACAAGAAATAGCACTGTACCGGTACCTTAATATCCCCAAAACCAATTTCTACACAGCGCGTGGTTTTGACACGACTTCAGTGACAGTTTTACTGAACACTGGTGCGCAATCTGAACATATGGTATTGAAGCACACAGAGCGCATGCGTCGGTTGTCCAGAGAGCTTCGACAAGAGAGATATACTACCCACCGCAGCACCCGATCACAACATTCTACTGTAGTGACTGAACAGATATTTATGAATATTTATGTTAAAACAGATAATAAAGTTATAATTATCGTCGAACATAAACAGTCGTATGCAACTCGCCTATAATGGTAATTAAGACACTCGTATGGAAATTATAAAACTCGTATACGCTCGTTTTATAAAAAATACTCGTGTCTTAATTATAGCCATTATAGGCTCGTTGCATAATGTACTATTAAAAGCACTTGAGTACTTAGAAATAGAAGACCAGCTACCCAATCACCAGAAAACAGCAGTACTTCACACAGACAGTCAAATAACTTAACATTTACTTGAAAACATTAATTAGAGAACAAACTAGAAAATTAAAAACTCAGAACTGGATAATTCATTACACAATGGACATGCTGGTAACGAAACAGCGGATAATCTAGCAAAACAAGCAGCGGAAGATATAGATCTAATTGTGAGTTATAACCGTGAACTGCAAGCAGTGGGAAAACGAATGGAAGGATACTTTAAATGGTGCAGTGACAAAATCATTCATACCTAGTGTCAATGTTAAAAATAAACTTCCACTAACTACTTTCGAAACAGGACATGCATGACTAGATAAATTCGTATTTCTTTCGTTTCAAAAATAATAGACTGTCCATTGTGTCCGTGTGGCAATGAAGAACAAACAGTTGATCATTTGTTAATTACTGTACATGCGTGAAACTGGAAAAAGAAAGACAGTTTTTTAAAGACAATAATTTGGTAAATAAACATGGAAAATGGACGTTCGAAAAAACTAAGCTAATGAAGCATTATGTAAAAGAATTAATTTTATATTTTAATTTAATAGATTTAGCAAAAAATTCAAGTAATTCAACAGATTCTTAATGTTGTTGTAGTTCATAAAAAACAATAAGTTAATAGATTTAGACAGTTCCTATAACAATATATCACCAAATAATTCGCCATAGAACAATAATGAATATAAACATTTTGTAAACATAGCATGTAGTATTACTTTTATTGTGAAAATGAAAATCCACAGCCTGCTTCCAGTCTCCAACCGGGTCAGGAATGGAATGAATGAAGCCCCCATCTAGCGGCGAGGATATGAACTGTGTCGGCTGCCGAGGCCTGACGCACTCCTCTGGGGCAATGACTAAATGAATGACAGATGAAATGAAATGATAGCGGAGAGTGTTGCTGGAATGAAATTTTGACAGGGAAAACCGGAGTACCCGGAGAAAAACCTGTCTGCCTCCGTTTTGTCCAGCACAGATCTCACATGGAGTGACCGGGATCTGAACCACGGACCCAGTGGTGAGAGGCCGGCTTGCTGCCGCCTAAGCCACGGAGGCTTACTTTTATTGTAATGGTAAAAAAATTAAAAAGAAGCAGGTATTTATATCGATACAAGAGGATTCCAGTATCGTTGTTGTCTATGAATGTTTGTTTATATTAACCACATAGTCAGCTATTATTAATTTTATGTGCTTCCTAGATCGAACAAGGCTCATAAAAGCTTAACAAATAGGTCTATCGTAATAAAATACGTGCCAATGGAAAGGAAAATGGGTATGCATTCGGTTCAGTTGCCTTGAGAAGCATTTGCTAGTGGGAATTCAACGCTGACCAGTCCCGCTATTTCACCAGCCAGTGTTGATGGGTTATTTTGTTTTATGTTTTTCGTCCACTTCCTCTTCAGCAATCACGTTTGCCTCGTAACATGAGTTTCAGTCCATAATAACCACGAATGAATTATACTGATTAATTCCCTTTTACTTATTGTTAGTGCAATATGGTTTGCACAGTGTTGTAATAGTTGACCACCTCATCGTGTAGTGACTCGCATTCTTCGGTTTCCAGTTCTGCTAAGATATTTAATTCTGGTTTGAGTGCTGAAACGGTGACCACCCATCCTCTTGAGGATAACTCAATAGATCGTGGATTCGATTTCAACCTCAGCCATCTTAGAAGTGGCATTCCGTGGTTTCCCACTTCTACTCCAGATTATGCTAGGATTGTTCCTAACTTAAGGCCATGACCGCTTTTACCAATCTTTCTATTATTTAAATCACTCATGATGGTTCCGTATTGATGTGCTTAAATAGTTTTTAATAAGAATTATATAACCGCCTGAATCAATACTTTATTAATAATTCTTTTCATAATTCTTATTAAAAACTATTTACCAATCTTAGCATCAGTTACAAATATTCACATTACTGCAGACATCACAATAATACCGGTTTTCAGACACATTCTACACATACCGTACCATAAGTACAAGGGGATAGCCTAGTGGTCACGATGTCCGAGCCCATCGGTGAAATATCAGGTTGATATTAGGCCTATACAAAAAAAGTAAACTTACACCGCCACGGAGTATTGGTGGAAGTAATCAAATTGTCGAACTTTTAGATACTGTCCTAGCATGCTGGACGTTACGCTGTCACATTAACGTTACACTCCTCTGTTAGCCAAAAATTATACTCGACGATTTGTAACTTACTTTGAGCAATTCAAAAGCAAAAATTACAATGGAAATGAGTACTGATGACCCCAATACCTTTTCCATCAAGTGACAATTTATCGCAATCGCCTGTAAGACCAGAAGTTTCTTGTATCGGTGGTATCGCTCCATTACAGGAGGTTTTGTGGTGAATTCAGTGGGAACTCCTCTGGACTGGAACAGCGAGAGCGCTTTTACTCGCTATGTACTCTCGAAAACTTAATTACAGGACTAGTATGGAGTTACAGTACCTTGTCCGACAAGTACCGGTGTGGTGTATAGAAGTCCATTCATTCGTAATTGCTCCGATATGTGCTGTGTTCAGTAGGGTGCTGCATCTAATGTTACATTATATTCACGCAATATTATATATAAGTACAAAAGAGTTAAAACTAGAATACAAGCTCCATTCTATAAGTGATAATACTCGTATGTCATTAAAAAAATCAGTCAATAACAAACTGCATATCTTTTTTCTACTGGTTTCCAATTTAGCCTACTCTTTTCTCTAAATTCTTCAGCGGTATATAACTTATTATTATTTACAGCATTTTGAGCTGAAATTATAAGCGGGAAATATTACCGTGCTATCATTTTTAAAGGGGGCAGCTGACCCGCTGTTCCGCCCCTTAAAACTACAATAACTATCATTTGTAATGGATACGGTCAATTTATTTCAATATTTACGTGGCCCTTAATATGGTAGTTACGTCATTTGGACGTTGAATTTGAAACACTTATTATATTAACGTGACATTTCATTTTTAAAATCTCTATTGTACTAACCGGGAATCGAACCAACCCACCTTGGTGACAGCTTGACCGCCCTGTGCCATATTACTGTATAATCTTCGATCCTGAACGCTCTTCTATACTATTGACAATGCGTTTTTAGTTTACTGCCTAGTGTTTTGAGAATGGATATCGCCAATCCTGTTGATGCTTCTGACCAATTATTTTAACAGATTACTTGTCATTGCTCTTTGATCCCATTCTTTGCCTATAGCCAACTAAAAGCTTCCATTTGCTGTACCTGAAAAGGAACCATATATCTTAATCGACGGCGATGCCTTGGCCATTCACTTCACTTAATATGTTTGTAAAGAATGTTAAAGAGCCGGCCCCGCAGTGTTGGGGCAGCGCACCTGCCTCTCACCCGGAGGCCCCGGGTTCGATTCCCGGCTCCGTCAGGGATTTTAGAAACTGACGTGAGGGCTGGAAGAGGGTGCACTCAGCAGAGAGGACCGATCCCTCGCAGAGTCCGTGGCCACCCAAGCCGAGCTGGAGGATAAGTGATTAAAAATAAAAAATAAAAACTTTGTATTTCTATTATGTTTACGGTCTTCGTCTAGGCAATATCCTTCTGTTCATTCGTGGGTTGAGCTGATTGGATGTCATATTTCGAACATGACTTCCATGAAAGGGAGCGCGTCATCTCCTGTCCCCTTATTTTCTTTATGTCCTGTAGATGTTGCAGTCAATGGTGACATTTAGAACTTGACTTTTACCAATGAATGCTGAAGGTAACTAGAGCAGATACCTCACGCCTATTCCGACCTTGCTCCCACATACACGATGATTCAACTTGCTCATCTTCTGTGTCGTAACCTGCAGCACATAAGAACATGTTATTAAATCTAATTGTGGGTACTGTCAGACGGAATCTGCTTTGTTTCTCTCACGTATACAGCACGCGATCAAGATGGCTGTGACCAGTGTCACGAGTTTGAGTGGCCTCGCCAAGGCCTGCAACTACCATCTTCATTCAGATTCCCACACAATTACGTGAAGTTACTGGAAATGTAAACAGAATTGCCAACTTTAGCAACAATAAATCTAGAGAATTTGAGCGATTATTTGAAATTTTAACAGTAAGTGAAAGAAACGAGTGACCATGTTCAGTGGACCTGTTGTCGGTTTTTGAATGCTGTATTTTTTCATTTGTGTGTTGGCACAGACTAGATCAAAATTTGGCTGTCCACTGTTGTCTTAGTCTTATTTATGACAGTGATTGATTATTTGGAAGCTGAGAGAGCATTCGGAGCAGAGCAAGTGGAAGCCAAGGTAAACAGAAGAGTGGAAGCTCTGAAAGTGCTACTCATAGCGTCGGTGCTGATGCACTGTTAAGAGCACGAGTTCGGTTACTCTAAATTGGCACTTTTTGACAGTTCTCTTGGGGAAGTAGTCCCAGTGATCATATCCATCCACCGCTACCACTTGCATTGCAGCCAATGAGCTACGACGCACATGCCAGTCGTTAAGGACCGTATGCAGAATATTCCACCACGTGGACAACAGTTATGAGCTACCGGTATCAAAGCATCCATTCTGCTTGCCAATCAGTTGAATGAACACTTTTATTAATATTTCTCTCTGACATGTATCTGATTAGAAATGTGGTCAAGTTGAATATAACAATGGCTGCTGTGTTCCGGATAGCATTGGATAGCGCATTTGCTATAGCCATGGAACTACTGTACATAAGAATGAACATCACAAATATTAGAGGGCTGATACAATTATCCTTACTCCTTTCTCTTTCATGGGGTTTCAAAATTCTGAATATCTTTTTCCGGACCGTGCTTAGACAAAACCTTCACCATGTAGGCCTAATGTACGGTATTAACTGCAAAAACTTTGGGAATATTTTTTCTACACAACCGCCATACCACGTGAAAATAATTTAACTTTGTTCTTAAGGAAGGATTAGGAAATTCGTAGTTCTGCGTGATCATGAACCACGGGACTTCCTTTTTACGTGGAATCCGAACCGCAGGACATGGCATTTCTCTTTATGAATAACACATGTACTGACCGGGAATCGAACCCCGTTCGACGTGGTGAGATGCCAACAGTTTGACCACTGGGCCACCACGCCCCACTTGACCTTGAGGAAATGTTCTGGAGTTAGGCTATACTGCCCTTTTCTGGATAATACACTTCGCAAGATCACCTAGACATATTCAAAATCTTAGTCCCTACTACATTAGTTAATGTTTTAATCTGACGATTGGTGAGAGGGCTTGTTGATGAACCACAGCAAGCTCCATAAATATCGGAATTCATGAACATATTAATAAAGTAAAAGGGGAGTATCGCCCTACACAGTTAACAACCACCCCTCAAAAAATAAACATAATAAACTATATAGTTCCGACACAGAGTGTAAGTTCGCTACTCCTTACAGAAGACTGCTAACTCCCCGCCACTCCAAGCAAGCCTCCAGGTGGCCTTGTGAAGGCAAAGCTCGTACGGTCATCTATTTCCCCCACAGTTACGTAAACTGAACTAGCGTTTCTCTGAGATGTTCTTCCTCGGTCACGCCAAGTAGTTTTCTGCCCGCTTCGTCTCGCAACATTGGCTACTGTGTAGGTACTGTTACTGTGGTTTAACCGTCACCGCCAGAAAAATGCTGTAAATTGGCAGAACACGGAAATGTATCGAGAACGCATTATGTGTCTTCGCGTGTAACACCAGGACAACCGTTAACTGAAAGTGCTTACGGCAAAACATCATCATCATCATTACCATCGTCATCAACAAGGCAATTCTCCTTGAAGCAACACACTTGCTAAAATATTTAACGAACAGTGAGCTATTGGAATTCCAGGTGGTATCTTATAAACTCGCTAGTTACACCCAAACAATAGCGTTTCATACATGCTTGTGAGATTATGCATTATAGATTTTATAAAGCTTAACCTTAATCATAAGTTACAGGAAGTGTTCTACAAACAAGTTGTTGTTGCTTGAATTAGGGCCTTGAGACATCTTTATTCATCAGCTCCGTGTACTTGTATGTGCATGGTATTTTTCTGTTAACCTGTGTTATTACAATTATTGTAATAGTATATGTAATTGTAATTATTAGGGTTCAAGGTTGGGGTCAATGTCCTGGGACTAAAATAAGGTACCATCACGGTATCTTTGTGGAATGAGCATGAAAAAATCGGGGAAATAATACACTTAGCACTGTGATTCGAACCTTGGATCTCGGAGCTGTAGCTTCCCTTTACAGCCGCTTGGTTATGCTTACAAATAAGTTCACCTCGTGGAATAATGACTAGCATTCTTGTATGTCACCGCGGAGGTCTGGGTTCAAATCCCTGCTCTACCAAGAAATTTAATTCTGGTCTGGGGGCTGGAACGGGGTTCACTCAGACTCGTGAAAGAAAATTGAGAATAGCTGAATTCGATTCCTACTTCAGCGATTCTAGAAGTGGTTTTACGAGGTTTCCCCACTTCTATTTCAATGTATTCCGCCAGATGTCATGACTCTTCTATGTGGGGTTCCATTGATTTGCCTTCCGTTTGCATTCTACACGCATCGAACTTGAATAATAATAATAATAATAATAATAATAATAATAATAATAATAATAGACTGATAATAAGTTGATAAAATGTTCCATTCTGTAGCGATTGCAACAGCCCATTATGTGTTATTTGAACTAAGAAACAAAATTATCCCACATAGAACCTGTGCGTTATCTGTTTGTGCTAGTTCAAGATATCTCTAATAGGGGTAATAAGTTTTTATTCACTTATACTGTAGGCTAATTTGTGTCAGAATTGGCCGCGACCAGCCGTATTATCCGAGTTTTCAGTTATCCGAGGTGCTATTGGTTCACGTTACCTTGGATAATTGGGTTTTTATTGTAATACCAACAAACACCAGTAAATGTGTTCCCCAATCGGTTCACTTTCAACTCAAAACAAACCCTGGCTACATCTCTGCGATTGGATTATTTACGTTGGTATTTCGTTCCTGCTACATAAAGTGGTTTCTTATTGTTCTTTATCTGAGTGTGTGACCATTCTGAATCTATTTATTTTATTTTATTTGTAATTAAACAATATTAGAAACTCTGCCATATATCGTATGACGATATCACGTTAAGCCGATTTACCATTAGTGTTGTGATAACCGACATCGTGCGAGTGGTGGCCACTGCTTTGTGCAACGGTCGTGGGTTCCAGCTTCACTTGAGTCAAGTACTTTCATAAGAGCGCAGCCCACTGGTCAGGTCAATATCCTGCATGCGTGTGGGGGTTCAAGAGACATTTCGATAAATAGTAGGTGGATTATAAAATTCAACTCGAGTTACGTGGAGAGTTTGCTAATTATGTAGATACCTACCTTAAAAATAAGCAATAATTCAACCATGGAAAACAATTCTCTCGCTCCATGGCTAGTTTTTTGGTATTTCCAGATTTTACAACAACGAAATTATTTCATGTGTAGGCTACATTTACTACCGGTACTTGTATGGTTATAGAATAATATCTAAGAACACGAAGAGAGTGGCCGAATCACGACTATCAGAAATTAAGATCAGGGCCTGGTGGGTAAAATACACGACTGTGGTTAGCCTTTAAAAACAAAGCCTAGAGGCTTGGAAAATTTGGGGCCGGGGGGACCAAACAGGGAAGCGAAAGGGTAAAGGTCACCCCCAAAGACACCAAAAAGGGGTTATGAACCTAGTTCAGGAATCTCAGTACCGTGGAGTGCTCCATGTCACGATGGCCATGGCTAGACATGCTCTGCCCTTTCAGTTGCCAAGATACCGAGGCTATAATAATAATGACAATAATAATATATCACTCCTTGGAATATCTCCAAAATCCTGGATCTAAATTATTTTAGTTATGCAGACAAAATTAATATAACTTACAGTAAATACCGGCATCACATTAAATTAATATAGACATAAGAGATTACTCACACACACATTAAATACCTGAAGCTGTTTGAGCAGCCGTAGCTTCTAAAACAAGAAGCAGCAAATTCATCCTGACAAAGGATTGTGAAAACGATAATCGACAAGAAGAATAAAGTCCTTATTGATTTCTGTTGGTGCATCGTTGAAATGGTACCGAATTATAGAAAAAAATCGTTTGAATAAATTTGTGGCCTTCGTTGCAGTCATTTTGTGGCCAATACACAGAGAGGCATAAAATCTAATGTCTTCAGGATTAACGAAGCTTTAATTCCCTAGTGTTTGTTAGAAATACTAATTTCAACGCTGTTGGCCTAATTCGTCGTCGCTATACAACGCAGCTTACCTCTTCACAATGGCAAAAGCGGAATATACAAATAGCTTTCCAAGCTTTCTCAATATGGATCATGCCCATCGGAAATATTGCACAATAAAAATTGATTCAAAAATCAGCTCCAGTCACGACATGTGCTCACTTTCAAACTGTGTTAATCGTGCGTTCTCGGTGAAACTCGTTTGTTGCTGGCAACGTCTTCCTTTCCCTTTTCCTGGCCCGCTTGTGCGAGGAAAGTGCATCACACCGTTTGGTCCAGGTCTATGCGAACGGTCAGGTGCACTCTCACCTCATTAACTATGCACTGCCCCCTGGCACTCGTAGTCAAGGTGACGCCTCGTGCACTTTCCAACGGAGACAATGTTCTGCGACCTAGTCTACAGTATTACCATACAATGTCTCAGTGTATGGGCCGATAATTGTCCTGTTATTCCGACAGATAAGGAAACTACTAGTTAGGTGATTGTGATGGAGGTTGTTGATAATGTGTTATGAAAATTATTAGCTGTACCAGAAAATCTCCCTGAGAAATTCCTTTAGTGGGCCGCCTACGACAAGGGGTCTATGTTGGCGAGATAGCTCTTGACAATCGGAGTTTTGAATCCATTTTTCATTTGTTACCTGTACAAACTATCAGTTTATACTCATACTATTTGCCCATTATGATTTGGCGTACAATAACAGAAGTCCTGATAAAAAAAATGCAGGTATTACTTATTAATCTCATAGATAAGGGGAATGGCCGTATTAATCCTTACTAAGCATTAATCCAGTGAGTAACGCATTTCTCAACATCTACAGGAAGTGTCTGGACCACAAATAATAACAGTTATGGTGCTGCAGAACCTACGCATAGATTAAAAAAAAACGAGTGGTGTCACTTTCGAATACCAGTGGGCTATACGAATTTACTTTATTTAATTTTCGCAAAGCAATGTAGTAGTTACGGTAGCATTGAATGCTACGCAATTTAGATAAAATGCAACATTCCGCAGTTGCTCACACCTTCTCGCTGCAACGCTTCGTTAGCGAACTTCTTCTTTCCTAGCATATTTCCCGCGTTCTTTGTTGGCAAACATTGAACTTCTTAAAAAAAAACATATTGGTGAATGCTGAAGAATATCAACCTTTATTTACTAATAGTTTCAGTTTATCGTATTCAATCGCGCACCACGACTGAGGAGCTGTAGCTAAACAAGTCCGAAGATAGGTGGTTCTAATAACCGCGTCCATCATGATTGTGCTCCTTCTCTGGGTTTTACCCACACATTCCCTCTAGGAAAATGCTGGAATGGTACCCTATTTCATGTTTCAGAGTGAATGAAGTGAAAATCCAAAGCCTGCTTCCAGTCGCCGACCGGGTCAGGAATGGAATGAATGAAGCCCCCGTCTAGCGGCGAGGATAAGAACTGTGCCAGCTGCCGAGGCCTGACGCACTCCTCTGGGGGCAATGATTAAATGAATGACAGATGAAATGAAATGATAGTGGAGAGTGTTGCTGGAATGAAATTTTGAGAGGGAAAACCGGAGTACCCGGAGAAAAACCTGTCTGCCTCCGTTTTGTCCAGCACAGATCTCACATGGAGTGACCGGGATTTGAACCACGGACCCAGCGGTGACAGGCCGGCGTGCTGCCGCCTAAGCCACGGAGGCTTATCAGGAAAAAAAAAGAAGGTAAAAGTAATAATTATTATTATTATTTATTCAAGGCCAGCTCGCACAAGCAGAATCAGAAGACAGAAAGAACGCTGTTGTCCTCTCTAATCCCATTTAAGTGCCAGTATTTGGTAGCTACCGGCACTTAACATGCAGATATCTTCAAAATAGACAATATTGCACGAAATAGGCATTTATTGGCGCTGTAAAACCCTCGTACTTCCTACGCAAATCGACTGAAACAGATGTTCGACTTACGCATACAGTTCTGGGTTGAGCATAAATAAATACCTTTATGACGAAACCCTCATCCTATAAACGATATCATCCCGGCAATTCGTGAAATTGGGAAACTCGTAACCATTTCAAAGACGGCTGTCGGTGGGATTCGAACGCACTTATTTTCCAAGTTCGGATATTGCTTGGCTCCTAGGCCTAGCATGCTTCACGTACATGTACTGTAAACTATAAACAGGTTCGTTCAGTTTTTCACAAACATTTTACAATGTTAAACACTCGTTCATGAAACCTGTTAGGGAAGAACTAAACCATAGAACGAGTTTTTGTACATAAAACAGCAAATGCATTATTGTTTTCAGAATATTTTCATGTGAATTTTGCATGGTTGCAGTAATTTGTTTCAGAAACTGCACTAGTATAGGTATATGCGTCTTCATGCATCCCGTCGCTGAAGATATCCGTTTAGGTGTTTGACTTTCTTTACTCAATCCGTAATTGAATTAAAATACATTGTTGATAAATCTCGCCTTTTTAGAGGTGTTCCAATTTATATTCTCTTGAAAATTTTAAGTTATAAATGAGGAAAGAGAAAAATATGCCCACGTAGTGTGTGCTTAATGGAAATTTTATTTCATTCAGACTAAAATAGAGTTTAAAGTTGTTTGGATTTCTGAATTGTCTCAATATTGTGGGGAAAATATGCACAGAGTATTTTTTACTCAATCTGTTATTCTGATAGCGTTTCACAAACATAAACATTAAAAAGTAGCATACCTTTTGTCCTATTTGGCGTTCTCCTATACACACACCGTTATTTCAATCTTAGAATTCCGCGATTGCTTGTGCTTCTGTTAAGAACGCCTAAAATTTCCGTAGATCATCCATCCTTCTCGTTGAAACGCACATTATAATCTGGATCTACTGGGCTAAAATGCTCACTTCTTTCATATACAGTATGTAGAGTTTTTCTTCAGATTCAATGATATAAAGGCTCTAAAGCATGAGAGAAAATGGCGGAATATGTGGGGATTCTCTTTAAAATGAGGAATACGCTATACAAATCAAGAGTACAAAATCGTACGTAACTCAATTGAAGAATAATAGGGGCATTTGTGGTTTCTCAACGTTCCACTTCAATCATTGTTTTTTTTTTTCATATTGTCTTACTAATTTTTAACATTTCCAAGAGAAATTTGAATTTTACTGTTCACCTATTCATAACATTGATTATTTAAGAAACGAATCGGTACATTATTCGGCCCTTGCGAGTCCTTAGTTAGTAATTTTCCTGTGTTAAAAAAGAAAGAACGATGATACAGTAGTTCTACATATTATGAATGAATTGACACATTTAATGTTATACGTAATGAACATTTTATAACATTTTATTGTTTATGAAACTAGCAGCGACCTTTCATCGTCATCGTTTTCATGTGACAATTCATTTCTGGGCCCGATCTTTGGCTGTGGAGTTTTTGGAGTAATGGAGAACCAGAGGCGATGACCTTGGTCGAAAGCCCCAATAAATCGTAACGTATTGTTCGAGGTACGCTACTGTTAGAGAGTTGGCGTATGAAAGGTGTAGTCACGTGATGCGGAGGTCATCCATCGCCCCCGCAGACTATAGTGGGCTCAAGGCAGACTGGGGACCGGGGGGCAGGTCCGGGTGAATCACAACCGTTACCATAATCACAACTAGCAAAACACGACGTCTGTGAACTGCTAAGTGAGGCTCAAAGCTTGTAGTCTGGGTGTGCTTTATTATTGTTAAGCTTTCTTGGACTGCCTCATAGTATCAATAACGCGGGTTCGATGCCCAGCTATGAATGTTGCACTTTTGAAGGACATGGAAAAACCACGCACTCTGAGTCATACGATGTCGGTTCGTAAAATACCTCTTTCATCACATATACAGTACCGGCGCTTGGATCTGCACTTGACCTTGAGAGCTCAGTGGTAAGAGAGGGGTGTAGAGCGGTGCGGGGAGTGTGCCGAATACTTCCCTATCTGAAAACACTGACGCGAGCGACAGTAGGGTCTCACAATCAGACACAGACATAGACACGCTCAGCGTGGCAAATGTTTTACGCTGCAGTAGTAGGCCTATACCAGGGGAGTAGGATAGGAAAGTGCATAGCTAACTGTTGGTATCAGTACTTATTATGAGACACAAGTAATAAACCCTCACCCACAAATCGCTCAAAACAGTTCCGGTTTGACTGCTTGGTGGCAGAACAAGACAATCGACGAGAGTGGATGTATTTGGGGCTAGGGTTGGAATGAAGGCTACCGTGTACTTAAATTAAGTACCATCACTGCATTTTTATTTAATTATTGTTGTTTTAACGGCGACAGTGAGGTCATCTACCCTTATTTTCAGCTATCCTCATGGCATAATGTGACTTATGCTATTCCAGCCTTCATAAGGCCAGAATAAGATTTCTTGACAGAGCCGTGAAAAGATTCCACTCTCAAGTCTGGCGATTGCCACGGCCTTGCACATCAACGCGCTTACCTGTATTTTGTCAGCCAGAGGGTTTACTGTATTTGTATGAATAAGTTACTTACTGTATACGAATATTTCCAAATTGTTATAATTTAAGGAAAGGAAGAAGGCTACCATTAATTTCGCGATTGTGAGCCACAGTATTTCCTTATTTTTTACGTGAAATCCGAAACAACAGACGTGACATCTGAACTTGAAAATCCCAATAGCATTAACCGGGAATCGAACTCGGCCCACTTTGGTGGGGGACTGATTCACCATACTGTTATATTTTGAGTCTACTCTGGAGAATTGGCGATGTGTTTCTTATTAATAATGATTGTTTATATTCATATCTTGAACACTTTGGTATGGGGGCGAGCGACTCATCACGTAAATGTACTTCATAAGTACTATATACTCGCACCCAATCCCCTCTCACCCTTTGCATCACTCCGTCAATTGGTAAGTGGTAACGGAACATCATTTATGTCCATCCTTCGTACATCAAGTATGAATCAAATCCAACCATTTGAGCCTATTTCTCTACGAAGAACATGCCTTTAGGACAATAATTGAAAATTTTGAACGAGGGAAGTCTAACTACAGCTTAAGCTACCATGCTTAGCCCAGTTTGGCAAACTATTTGAAAGGAAGCGGCATGATCAATTAGAACGCAAATGGTGAATGGCAAACCAATGGATGGCCGACGGTTGGAGTTGAACTCAGCTATTTCGCTAATTTTGGCCTCCATTGCCAGCGCTTTATCCTGCAGGGCTGACCTGATCGGTACAATTAGTGATAAATCCACGTTATTTTTAGCCTACTTCCGATTTTTGCAAAAAATGAAAGTAGACTTATGAGATTACTACAGGGCCGAAAATTGTGTGTCTGTCTGTGTGTGTGTATGTGTGTATGTGTGTGTGTGTGTGTGTGTGTGAGTCTGTGTGTGTGTGTGTGTGTGTGTGTGTGTGTGAGTCTGTGTACTCTGAATGTCTGTCCCCCCCTATCAATTCGAACACGGTAAAACCGAACTGAACGAAATTTGGTACAGAGGTAGAACAAGCAAAGGGCACCTCAGTGTCATGTTTTATATAGCCGCCATCTTTACCAAAACTGAATGGCGGCCACTCAAACGTTCAAAACGTAAAATCAAATAGCGACTAACCAAATTATCCGATCTCTACCAAATTTGGTAATAACATAGCTTCATATAGGACGCGTCTTGTGACCAAACTACAAGGTCATCCGCCGTACCATTTCAGGATGGCGGCCGTGCGAATTATGCAAACTTTATAATCCATATCATGGGACCCACCAGTTCCGATTATCGAGCCGAGAATCGATTTAACTGTTCTAAAGGAAGAGGCACGTTCGAAATTAAAAGTTTATTTTGTAATACTAGGCCTATAGTGCAGAAGTGATTTTAAAAAGCTGAGCCGTATCGGTAAGAAGACAAGATGGCAGCGGATATCTTGTGCCTGACTTATATTTCACTAATTTGAGTATTGCATGCAATATAGCGTACTGATACAAAATAAATAAACTTTGTATGAAATGCTGTATAAATAAATAATATACTCCACTGATGAAATCGTTTAGTCTAAATCATTATTTGCTAACAAGTTATATGTAAGTCTTTTTTTATAGAACGATGTTCGCTGGCACAAATGGCTCCGTGGTAAAGTGTTGGCCTATCACTCATATGCCTATGGTTCTAACCCCATCAGAGTTTTTTTTGCTTGAAATTTTATATATTTATTGTTTTGTAATGATTCAGACGTTTTAAAATTAAGCGTTATATTTTGCATATTACGGTGTAAAATATATATTTAATTAAAACATAATTCACCAGCAGATTTGCTCGAGACATCTAGCAGCCAAAAAGGTAACTGCACGCCGGCCTACTTATTAACTTAAAGATTTTATTGAAAAGTTTCTTCTTATGGCCACTAGAATGCACTCGCCCTGTTAGGATTATATTGTTCGATACTTCTCCACTAGATATCACGACTGGTCTACGTGGGACTCCATTGGTTAGTACCGTATACCATTGGCATTCTATGCGCATCGAACTTGAAGAATGGCAAGATGATACTACGATAAATTTTTACTTTTTATTTTAAAGGGTTTGTAACAGCCTATTGTGCGTTATTTGAAAATGTTATTTGAAGTAAAGAACAAAACGATTTCACATAGTAACTGAATTCTAGCCGTTGGTGCTAGTTCAGGTTATTAATTAATACTTTTATTTCAGGCAAATAGCAATCGAAAATATCCACATAGTTTGTATACACTCGTTCAGTTAATACTGGAACACAAATTACTCTACTCTACTGTACTGGAAGATCGCAAATTCACTACCACTTCCTAGCGGAATTTGTGATAGTAATCCGTGAGCAGGAGTAAGAAGAAACTGAAGTTTGATCGACTTGTCTCAGGTAAAGAATAGTACCAAAATGGCGGATGACTATACCCACTTGTTATAGAGCTTTGGTACTAAAAATGGCGAGTGGCGAGGCAATGAATAAACATCATACGGTACATTGTACGAGAGATTGATTTATTTCAACCCTCAATTGTACAGTACGGTACATTTAAAAGATATACAAGTGTAAGTAACAAAATGCGTTTACTACCAAAACTTACGCACGATCATGGTTGGTTATCTCTTGACATAATCAACGTGAGTATTGAGGCATTTGTCATGTCTGGAAACGCGCTTTCCGATCCCTTCTTCACAATGTTGCCGCCAGTGTATTGGCATGAGCCTTAACGGTATTTTTAAAGCTCACTTGTTAATATGGAACCCACATCCTCTTAGCCACATTTTCAGTTCAGAGAAGGGGTGGAATTCGCTCGGCACTAAGTTGGGGCTATACACTGGGTATTCAAAAGCTTCCCAATCGAAATTGCTGAAGAAGCTGTTGGGCTACAGCAGCATTGTAAGGACGGGCGTTGTCATGAATCAGAAGAACTCATTGTTTGATGAATTTCTGCTCCATTGTTCCCCTCTGCTTGAAAAACTGGATTACACTACACTACTCGCACTTGGTGGGAGAATCAATCGTAACAGCTGTGATTCCGTGCCTGTGCCTCAGCTCAAAATGACGTACTGTAATGCCATGACGTTGGAAGTGGCAGTGGTTATAGTGTGGGAGATTCGCAGTCCTCCTCCGATTGGTTGTTTATAGGCGCATCAGAGGTTGAAAGAAAAATCGCCCTCGTATAATGGAGTGTTGAAATGTGAACGTTACGTGTAGGGATCCCATTTGTCTCGTTGTACACGGGACAGCCACGTTTTCTTACAAGAAGCCCCACCATCCCCTAAAATGTTTTCGTGACAAGAGAGTGTTCCGTTTATTAAGTCGATTGGTTGAATCACAGCCGTTATGAAGAAACTTTTCAAGTGTTAACAAATTAAATGTAAAACAATAATACTATCATTGAGCCTAGTTCAAAACAACAAATTATTAGTGAACTGAAAGAAGAAGGACGCTTCTAATCACTTGAATGTGATTTAATACCCCTGAAAAAGGCGTCATGGTGAACATTTTGGTGTTGAAAAATGTACTCTAAGTGTGGTTGGTTGGTCTGTCTGATAACCGGTGTTAATTGTGATGACAGTGTTAGTGTGTGTTTCTGTTTCTTAATTCAAGTAAGGACTGCAGACTTTGGATTTTTCATGTACGATTTCATGTAGTTCCTACTTTTGCCGCCAAACGCCACCGTCAACAACTACTAGTTCAGAACTTGGCTACTGGAAGCCACCGCAGTCGACTCCTGGCGACGAACGTAGCAACCTGAGCGTTGTTTACATTTTTAACCTAATTTAGCGTCACACAGGTGTAATTAGTGGAAGGTTCTTTAACGTGCCATAAATCTATGACATGGGACCGCCGGCTTTACTTCCCCTCCGAAGGAAGGCATACTGAGGAATTTTAACGCTCTTAAAGAATCCGACGACTTCGGCCGGGTGTACTGTAAGTGTGTTTGGAGGTACAGTTTGGTTGGTTGGTTCTTAAGTTTAGGGGCTGCGACAACGCGGTCATGTAGCCCCGTGTACTTTGGGTGTGTGTAGAATCTGTCTGATAACCGGTGTTAATTGTGATGACTGAATTAGTATGTGTTATCTGTTTTTTTTAATTTAAGTACTGAAACTTAGAATTTTTCAAATAGTTCCTACTTTATCCGCCAAGCGCCACCGTCAACGACTACTAGGCCAAGTTCAGAACTTAGCTACTAGACATCACCACAGTCGGCTCTTGGCAACGAACATAGAAACCTAAGAGCGTTGTTTACATTCTTAACCTATTCAATTTAGCTTAACACAGGTGTAATTAGTGGAAGGTTCTTTAACATGCCATAAATCTATGACATGGGACTGACGGCTTTACTTCCCCTCCGAAGGAAGGCATACTGAGGAATTTTAACGCTCTTAAAGAATCCGACGACTTCGGCCGGGTGTACTGTAAGTGTGTTTGGAGGTACAGTTTAATAACACCTTGACTTGACTGTAAATTAACTTCTGCAAAAGAAAATTGAATCTTCTTATTCAGGACGTCCAACGTAATATTTGTATCCAAAAAGAAGTGAGTAAAACTGACCCCAAAAAAAAAAGTACATGCTGTGATAAAATTAAAATACAAGTAGAGGTACTTAAGTTCAAATTGTGAAGATTTATCTTTTTTGTCTCCCGCTTTTTATTTACAAAACTTCTTTGTTGTTTTCAGCAAGGTATTTTTCAAATGCCCTAGTTTATTAATAAGATAAAATGGGAATCCTGGTTAAGTGTCATGTCTGCAGTCAGCTTGTGAAGTGTTATCCTGTCTCTCTGAACTACAGACAGAATACTCAACAGGTAACGCTCGTCCACACTGGATATTGATTCAGCTAAGTAGTTGTGTGGGCCCTGCTGTTGCTATGTCATTAACGTTGTCATGGACTCGTCGGCTCTTCCGTATCAGTATTTGTAGTACGGTCGACGGTAGGCTATACAGTACATTATTGTGTATGGATCGAGAAAACAGCAAAGTGTGATATAGGCCTATTGCATGAAGAGAAAGGTGTTTCTGGAGCCTTTGGATGCATTACAGTCCATACCACAGGCGTACCGAAACCACAAGCTTTGAAAGAGAATAATATATAATACTAGCTGAAGTACCCGTTCTTCGAACGGCTTTTAGTACTTCCTGGCCTAATCATTAATATATATAATCACACATTCCTAATGTAGTTATGTTATGTCCATGTTACCAACTACATTGTGTAGACTACATGCATTTTCACTCACCAAATTATTGATCAGAGGTAGGAAAGTGAAAATCCTTAGCCTGCTTTCAGTCGATCGACCGGGTCAGGGAATGGAATGAATGAAATCCCCATCTAACAGCGAGGAGATGAACTGTGCCGGCTGCCGAAGCCTGTTGCACTCCCCTGGGGCAATGATTAAATGAATGACAGATGAAATGAAATTGCTACCCCCCCTAGCACAGCATTGGTGGACGGCACTGGCCAGCAGCACGTCGGTTACTCGATAACCAACGCTTGCTTACCAGAATGGGACGAGTACGGGAAACGTGGATGGGCCAACTTACCTGTATTCAGGGGTCCGGGTCACTTCCGCAACAACATCACCTCCAGATGACATGTCCCAACAGAAGAGCTCCAAAGGAGTGGAAGGAAGATGGAGAAGGGGACAACACACACAGGCTATCGTACAAACACCCCCCAAAAACCAACGGGACTGCCGTCGGTGAAATAATGCCACAACAGTGAAATAAAAAAAAAAAAATAGGTTTAATATTAAAAATTTAAAGAACCTTCACCCAAACTGCACATGCATCAATCCACACAAAATTTCCAAGAAGGCCAGATAGCGCCTAACATGCTTGCTTGCAAAAGCCAAGAAGAGGTAAGACTTAATTTAAAATAAAATAAAATTTAACAGCCCAAAGGTTAAAATAAATATTACATGCATAACATACTCAGAACGGGCTTGATGAATTGCAAGGTAATGCAATCACGATCCGACATGCAGATGTTGAGGCCACGCCAAAACATTAAGGATAGAATTTAAATTAAACTTTAAAATAAAAAAATAAAAATTGGATAGAAAATAAATAAATAAATGATATGCACGCCGGCGGAAAACACAAGGACATTACCAAAAATCACGAAATTAACATTAACGAGATTACACTAAAAAAAGGATTAAGTTAATTCACAACACGTCTGCTATTGAGACCCGCGCCAAAAGGACTGACAACGAGACCACAATGCATCACGGTAAACAAAGGTATGGCTACACCAAAAACATGCCGGAACGAAATTACGACAAACAACAAATAAGATTAAATTTAAACATTAGTAGAAGGAAAAGAACGGTGGAAAAAAAACAATTACATCACAAACTATTAATGCAAGTCGTTTTAAAACTGGACGGATCTTACATGGATTTTAAAAAAAAGACAAACCCAAGCTTGCCAAAGGAAAATAAATAATAATTAAAACGTGAAATAACTTAATAAATGTGTCTCCAGAAGGTAAACAAAAAAATAAATAAGAAACTTAATATATACTAGTTGAAACCCGTCAAAAATGACGGTCAATAGAAAAATATTTACTGAAGAATTTTCTTATGTAGGCCTACTGTATATTCTTTGTACGATTATTTTTTGGCTCTATTGAAACTATAAGGGCGTCAAAAGATTGCACTCTCAACATTGCAAAATTCTGCTGGCCATGACTGAAAAATTGATGAGGCAAATTGAGACCTATACGTTCCAGAGTTTTCCCTTGAGCTTCATTGATTGTGACAGAGTATGCCAAATAAATTGGAAAATATTGCCTCTTAAAACAAAATGATAGTGTTTTATCGGATGCTGTTAAATCAAGTAGATGGATTAGACCTCTCTGCCTAATTTTAACTGCACTTATTATTTCCAAATCCAAGCAATATGGTTGCAGTTAGGAGCCCTTGGGAAACGTTCAGATTTCTAACCAGCATAACGGTTCAAGCGTTTGGAATATGTGGAGGCAAGTCATTTAGTTCCAAGGAATTCAAGAACTCTGAGGAGTCTAATAAAACTGGCCGCAAACCGTCACATATAATTTTGGAATATAACGAAGAAATGCGATGATGTGCATCTCCATACATCTTAAAACAATGTGGACCGTATGGGTGTGGCACAGTAACATTGGCACCAAATGAAACGAAGGACATAGCATTGTACTGCCGATTAGTCTCTCTGACATTCCTTGAGATATCATCTCCAGTGAAAAATAATTGTTGCAGCATGTCAAATGTTTTATATTTAGTCAGATTAATTTTACATTACAACAGCAAAGGTCAAAGTAACCAAGTGAAGATTTCTCTCAAGAGAAATACAGTGCAGAACAATGTTTAAATTTGTTCGTCAAGGACCCTACACTGTAACGGTATAGTATCTGGAATTGTATCTGAAATGCCGTATTCATATTGGAGTTTAAAATTAGCTTCGTATTTTTCTCCGATTTCCCACTTGTTTGCGGCTAATGTTCTATTTCGTAAAATGGGTTTATTTATAGCAGCATTTCTCCCCAAACTAACGTCATAGCTTATTAAATAACACTATAGTGGCCTGCATCAACGCAGCTGCCAAATATTAAATAGCAAATAATAACTTACTTCCATTGCCAAAATCAACTGCGTGGTTAGACTCATTGTTATGTACTCTAAAAAAATAATCAATAAACAACAATATTCACTTTTACAACTAAGTTCAGAGACTTCCATTCTCAAGTTGGTTGCTGATGAGAATGCGATGAGACTGATCGCCAATAATAAAATCCTTGCAATTTTTGCAATTTGCTTGCAAACGCAACTCAGGATGACGAACTTCATTTTGAAATAAACAGAATGAAACTGCTCTAAATAATCAATTTCCATCACCTGTTGAAGGTACAATACTTTGCATTTCCATGACAGTAAATTATGCAAGGGAGCATAGAATCACTTCGCCACTACTGGAATGAGCATGGACTCACTTCGCCAGCCTCCGTAATGGAGGGAGTTTTAGAATTATATGTTCAGTGTTTTTCAAAGATCGTATTAACACAGGGAAGCCCAGTCTTAAGGCTACATTCTGAGCTATCGCCCCAGATTCCAGGTTCGATCCCTGCTCTGCCAAGAAATTTAATTCTGGTCTGAGAGCTGGAACGGGGCGCACTCTTGAGGCAAAACTAAGAAGAGCAAAATTTGATTCCCATCTCAACAATCTTGGATGAGGTTTTCCGTGGTTTCCCACTTCCACTCCAGGCAAATACCGGGATAGTTCCTAACTTAAAGCCTCAGTCGTCAACTCTCCATTCCCCATACTAATTACAAATGCACACATCAATACAGCCATCACATTAACACAGGTTATCAGAGAAAGGTTTACACTCACACACCAAAGTAGACGGGGCTGAGTGACCACGATGTCTGAGTCCATCAAATGAATTATGTTCGACAATTTTCTCTCAAGGCGAAGCGATTGTGCCGATATTTATTTAATAATTTAAAAGTATCTGGGAACGTAAATCATGGAGAATTCCTTACCTTACGGGAATAATAAACGTAACATATGTTTAGACAATGTAATACCAATTGCAAGATAGAATAATTGGGAAATAGAATTACATGTCTGAGGTGGGAATCAAACTCCTTCGACGATGCATAATCAATTTCGTTGTCCACAATGTTAGCCGCTGAGCCACCCAGACAACGAAATTAGAGTGCAATATTAAGAGACGTAAACAACAAACGCACTTAACTGCCAGTTACAGTTCATCAATATTTCCCTTATTTCATGATTCTCAACTCCCTATTCCCCATACTAATTACAAATGCACACATCAATACAGCCATCACATTAACGCAGGTTATCAGAGAAAGGTTTACACTCACACACCAAAGTAGATGGGGCTGAGTGACCACGATGTCTGAGTCCATCAAATGAATTATGTTCGACAATTTTCTCTCAAGGCGAAGCGATTGTGCCGATTTTTATTTAATAATTTAAAAGTATCTGGCAACGTAAATCATGGAGAATTCCTTACCTTACGGGAATAATAAACGTAACATATGTTTAGACAATGTAATACCAATTGCAAGATAGAATAATTGGGAAATAAAATTCCATGTCTGAGGTGGGAATCAAACTCCTTCGACGATGCATAATCAATTTCGTTGTCCACAATGTTAGCCGCTGAGCCACCCAGACAACGAAATTGGAGTGCAATATTAAGTGACGTAAACAACAAACGCACTCAACTGCCAGTTACAGTTCATCAATATTTCCCTTATTTCATGATTCTATTCCAGTATATATCGGGATACAACATAAGCGACATTTCCCTTTTCAATTCTCATAAACAAAGATCACACTACGATACGGTGGATCTTTTATCCGCCATTTCTCTCATGAAGAAACGCAATTGTGGCAACGCGCAATTGCCACATATATTACCTTTTTCTTTAAACATGTAAAAATATACCGTAACATATATTTTCCATTTAAAGACACACTGCAAATCTGCATGCCAAGAGCTTTCGTTAGAATGCCATACGAAGCCAATCGGTTAAGTCGTTTTCAAAATCTCGTGTGTACAAAAAATACCTTAGTGTTTTAAATATATATGTTTTAAATGGCAACAGAGAATTCGTTACTTTACAGGAATGATAAAAGTGAAATATGTTTCTACACTGTAATACCAATCGTAGGAAGGAAGAAAACAAAAAAAAACATATCCGAGGTGGGAATCGAACCCTCTCGACCATGCAAAAGATGGCAACAGAGAATTCGTTACTTTACGGGAATGATAAAAGTGAAATATGTTTCTACAATGTAATACCAATCGTAGAATGGAAGAAAACGAAAATAAAAAAAACATAACCGAGGTGGGAATCGAACCCTCTCGATGGGAACAGAGAATTCGTTACTTGACGGGAATTATAAAAGTAAAATATGTTTCTACAATGTAATACCAATCGTAGAATGGAAGAAAACGAAAATAAAAAAAACATAACCGAGGTGGGAATCGAACCCTCTCGATGGGAACAGAGTATTCGTTACTTGACGGGAATGATAAAAGTGAAATATGTTTCTACAATGCAATACCAATCGTAGGAAGGAAGAAAACGAAAATAAAAAAACATATCCGAAGTGGGAATCGAACCCTCTCGATCATGCATAATACAAATCTCTGGGCAGTAACCTTATCCCCTCGGCTATCCAGACAACTGTCTGACTCTGCAGTATTAAGCTATCTAACCAGTATACACACTCAACCTGCAGTTTATGTCCTTCAATTCGTGGTTTATTTAATATAATTCTATTTCAATGCATATTGTAAAAACATAACTAACATTATTGGAGACCCTTTTTAATTCTCATAAGCAAAGATCTCAGTTAGACGCGACCGGAATCGCCATTTTCCTTGTTGAGAAAGGCCATTGTGCGCATGCGCGGGAGTGTCAAATATTACATATTTCTTTAATCATTTAAAAATATACCGTAACATATATTTTCCTTTTAAAGAAACTCTGCAAAGCTGCATGCCAAGAGCTTTCTACAATGCAATACCAATCGTAGGAAGGAAGAAAACGAAAATAAAAAAACATATCCGAGGTGGGAATCGAACCCTCTCGATCATGCATAATACAAACTTCTGGCCAGTAAGCTTATCCCCTTGGCCATCCAGACAACTATGTGATATTGCAGTATTAAGCTATCTAACCAGTATACACACTCAACCTGCAGTTTATGTCCTTCAATTCGTGGTTTATTTAATATAATTCTATTTCAATGCATATTGTAAAAACATAACTAACATTATTGGAGATCCTTTTTAATTCTCATGAACAAAGATCTCAGTTAGACGCGACCGGAATCGCCATTTTCCTTGTTGAGAAAGGCCATTGTGCGCATGCGCGGGAGTGTCAAATATTACATATTTCTTTAATCATTTAAAAATATACCGTAACATATATTTTCCTTTTAAAGAAACTCTGCAAATCTGCATGCCAAGAGCTTTCGTTAGAATGTCTTACGAAGCCAATCGGTTAAGTCGTTTTCACAATCTCGTGTGTACAAAAAACAGCTTAGTGTTTTAAATATATAGAAGATAAGGAAACGTTATTAAAACGTAAAGGAAATTTTAGGCCTACAAGTGAACACAACCGAAGATCAACATTCGTACACGCCCAAACTTGGATATCCCAAAATAAAATAATTAAATAAATTAAATTAAAAAAAAACGTACCTTACATCCTTCTCCGTGGAGACACAATAACAATAAACAAATTAACACATAATTTTATGTTATTACATGTGCTTCACAAAAATGGCAAACCCCGGCACATGCGTTGTTTAGATGACCAGCCCTCGTTCGCATCCAGTTGCGACTCTCCATCACTTTCATCGTCCAGGCGAAAGGAAGAAATTAAATTCTTATGTAGCACAGGCGTTTCTTAGTTGAATTTGTATTCATATTTGGTAAAAGCCAGGGGGGCAAGCCCCCTAGCACACAGAGAGATATTCCTTCACCCCAGCGGCCGGCTTCTTGTTTACAAAAAGACCGACAGTTAACTCCCCAAGCTGGCGGAGAATCGCTCGTCATTTATCGAACTGTCTTCATGTAAATAAATATTGTCCAATCAGAGAAAGACACATCAAATAACAATGTCATAAATCAGTTCATAATTTGGCGGTATCATGAATACACACCGTTCTTTGTTTTATGACGTAGAATCATAATTGTCTTTCACTTATGTCACGAATTGGTAGAGTTTAAAGGAAACACCAACGCACTCTATTGGTGAATAAGCAGGAACTACTTGGAGGAAGCCGAAGTTCGACAGCAGGAGCCATCTCGCGTTGACCAACGGAAACACGACAACAGGCGGTCGGTTCAAACTTCAAGTACAGCATCCATGATTAAATACATGTTTGAAATAGTAGAGACGTGCCCTTGCACGTATCAGTCTCCCTCCCTTAAGCGTGAACACCGTTCACGAATATGCCAAGGCATAGACAGTACTCCATAACTTGTCGATTCACCAAGCAAGTTTGCTGAAGAAAATGTTCACCAGTTAACTCCAATAGATGGGCGAAACCGCATCGTTTTGGTTAGGAAGAATGCAGGGTCAGATTATCAGTGATGGGATAATTGATCACCTCGCAAACCACTTAGTCAACAGCATCACTGTGTCCAAAAATCTTCAGAAACGTAGTACACCAGCACCAGCAGTGCTTTCAGAGTTCGAGACACGTTAGATACATTTTCAATAAGTCCAATTTAGTTCGCTTTAGACGAAGTAGGTGGAAGCAATGTGCCAGATATGATTCAACGCGTGGGCAGCCATTTACAAAAATAGAAGTTAATCTAGTTTCAAAAAGGTATTACAGAATTTACAATATCTTACTACATTTTACAAAGAGAAACAAGTTGAATTTAAATGAAGAAAATTTTTGACTAGGCCCTAGATCCGTGCTTACAAGGTTTCATTAACAAGTTTACACTTTTTACAGATTCGAAGTACATTACAAGATTACATGAGTTAGACAACTATACATTTCGAAGGGACTACGGTAGAGGAATGACCACTACAATTCCCAAAGGGAACAGGAATACAAGGTTACCATGAGTTAGGTCTCCCACCGAGCCCAACTTACATGTTAGCATCTCCTATGAAACATCAAAATTAGGTACACTTTTACAATTTACCATTACAATGGGAACTTCCCAACAATACAGTTTGTATCCCACCAGAGTTTTCAAATCCAATTAAATTCAAAATTCCACAAGGAACAGAGGCTTGAAGGCTTAAATGAAGGTTAGGGATACTCTACATTATACAAATTCAGTTTACAAAATTTGTTTTACAAAATTTACGGTAGCATTTCCTCATTAGAAACGTCTCCACCTCGTTTAATGTGTGATAGATGCACTCTAGAAATTTTGTTGGCCTTAGGGTTTCGAACAAGAAGAGTAACAGGAGTCAAGAATGCCTCTACATAGCACGGGCCTTTAAAACGAGGGGTTAACTTGCTTGAGACAAGATTACTGACGCCCTTGGGCTCGAAATTGCGGACGTACACAACATCACCAATTTCCAAATCAGCTGGCTTGCGACAGGCATTGTGTCGCCTGGCAAGTTGGTCATGGGATACCTTAATATTCTCTCTAGCCTTGTCGAATTTCGCCCTCATATCCTCGGGCGTGAAACTGTCAGGAAGGAGATCGTGTAGGTTCCACAGATTAGACAACGGAGAATTAGCCATAAAGGAAAACATTAACGAAAAAGGGGTAGCTTGCGTGCTCTCATGCACGGCGGTGTTGAAAGCAAAATTGAGCCAATGCAAATTAGAATCCCACTCGGAATGGTCGTCGTGGTGGAAAGCAATCAGAGCAGAACGGAGATTACGATTGACTCGCTCAGCAAGAGACGGGTTAGGAAAATAGGGAGTGGTGGTTACGTGCGAAATAGCATAATCAAATAAGAATTGACGGAACTGATGAGATACAAAGCACTTGGCATCATCCCCCCCTAGCACAGCATTGGTGGACGGCACTGGCCAGCAGCACGTCGGTTACTCGATAACCAACGCTTGCTTACCAGAATGGGACGAGTACGGGAAACGTGGATGGGCCAACTTACCTGTATTCAGGGGTCCGGGTCACTTCCGCAACAACATCACCTCCAGATGACATGTCCCAACAGAAGAGCTCCAAAGGAGTGGAAGGAAGATGGAGAAGGGGACAACACACACAGGCTATCGTACAAACACCCCCCAAAAACCAACGGGACTGCCGTCGGTGAAATAATGCCACAACAGTGAAATAAAAAAAAAAATAGGTTTAATATTAAAAATTTAAAGAACCTTCACCCAAACTGCACATGCATCAATCCACACAAAATTTCCAAGAAGGCCAGATAGCGCCTAACATGCTTGCTTGCAAAAGCCAAGAAGAGGTAAGACTTAATTTAAAATAAAATAAAATTTAACAGCCCAAAGGTTAAAATAAATATTACATGCATAACATACTCAGAACGGGCTTGATGAATTGCAAGGTAATGCAATCACGATCCGACATGCAGATGTTGAGGCCACGCCAAAACATTAAGGATAGAATTTAAATTAAACTTTAAAATAAATAAAAAAAATTGGATAGAAAATAAATAAATAAATGATATGCACGCCGGCGGAAAACACAAGGACATTACCAAAAATCACGAAATTAACATTAACGAGATTACACTAAAAAAAGGATTAAGTTAATTCACAACACGTCTGCTATTGAGACCCGCGCCAAAAGGACTGACAACGAGACCACAATGCATCACGGTAAACAAAGGTATGGCTACACCAAAAACATGCCGGAACGAAATTACGACAAACAACAAATAAGATTAAATTTAAACATTAGTAGAAGGAAAAGAACGGTGGAAAAAAACCAATTACATCACAAACTATTAATGCAAGTCGTTTTAAAACTGGACGGATCTTACATGGATTTAAAAAAAAAGACAAACCCAAGCTTGCCAAAGGAAAATAAATAATAATTAAAACGTGAAATAACTTAATAAATGTGTCTCCAGAAGGTAAACAAAAAAATAAATAAGAAACTTAATATATATAAGGAAACGTTATTAAAACGTAAAGGAAATTTTAGGCCTACAAGTGAACACAACCGAAGATCAACATTCGTACACGCCCAAACTTGGATATCCCAAAATAAAATAATTAAATAAATTAAATTAAAAAAAAACGTACCTTACATCCTTCTCCGTGGAGACACAATAACAATAAACAAATTAACACATAATTTTATGTTATTACATGTGCTTCACAAAAATGGCAAACCCCGGCACATGCGTTGTTTAGATGACCAGCCCTCGTTCGCATCCAGTTGCGACTCTCCATCACTTTCATCGTCCAGGCGAAAGGAAGAAATTAAATTCTTATGTAGCACAGGCGTTTCTTAGTTGAATTTGTATTCATATTTGGTAAAAGCCAGGGGGGCAAGCCCCCTAGCACACAGAGAGATATTCCTTCACCCCAGCGGCCGGCTTCTTGTTTACAAAAAGACCGACAGTTAACTCCCCAAGCTGGCGGAGAATCGCTCGTCATTTATCGAACTGTCTTCATGTAAATAAATATTGTCCAATCAGAGAAAGACACATCAAATAACAATGTCATAAATCAGTTCATAATTTGGCGGTATCATGAATACACACCGTTCTTTGTTTTATGACGTAGAATCATAATTGTCTTTCACTTATGTCACGAATTGGTAGAGTTTAAAGGAAACACCAACGCACTCTATTGGTGAATAAGCAGGAACTACTTGGAGGAAGCCGAAGTTCGACAGCAGGAGCCATCTCGCGTTGACCAACGGAAACACGACAACAGGCGGTTGGTTCAAACTTCAAGTACAGCATCCATGATTAAATACATGTTTGAAATAGTAGAGACGTGCCCTTGCACGTATCAGAAATGATAGTGGAGATTGTTGCTGGAATGAAATTGTGACAGGGAAAACCGGAGTACCCGGAGAAATGTCTGTTGCCTCCGCTTTGTAGGTGAGAAAGTGCGTTTAAATATTGGAAATAAATATCAGCTTCTATGTAGTAAAAGTAAAATAACCTGTCTTAAATATTGACACCTATCGTTTAACGTCTTCAACTCTTCATACTATATTTAAACATATAAACATTATGCTAAAATTACATCAAACTTGATAGCAATTATCATATCCGCAATAAGTAATATTGCGGAAAGTACGTACCATGTCGTGATAAAGAGTAACAGTAACGGAACAAACTTCAATCATCCCAAGTAATAATAACAAAAACAAATTAATCACAGAAACATTGTCTAAGTTTATGCCGTGTCTTGTGCGAGATTACGCCTAGTAACTCCGAGATGGTTCATCAGCGGGCTCTTGTGGTCTATTTGCGGACTACCGTGCGAAGTAGAAAGCCCTATAACATTGTGAAACAGCGTCAAGATCCAAATACTCACATACAATAACCGGCACAAAAAGTATACAATTAGACTCAAAATCACGTCAAGTTTCGGACGCCAGAAACTACCTCTATAAATAAAACAGTTCATGTAGAGCGTAACATAGACCAACATCGCTCGGCGTTGACCGTGTTTTATAAGACATAGGCTATTTAGATTTTCCTCGCTAACCGTTGGAGATACACGAAAATTGATGAGGACCTTTCGGATAGAAAATTAAATTCTAAAGCTCGTAGTGCCATCAAAAGTTTGCTATTTCTTAGCGTTCTCTTTTTATTTCAAATGGAAATATGAAAATAGTCGCCATTTTTTAAAAGTGCAAAATATCGAAATCAAAAGTAGCCTATACGTAAACATGGTAAATCAGCTACGTCCATGCAAAATTTCATTTAAATCGAACCAGTGGTTCTTGTGTTATTGAGTAATACACAGACAGAAAGACACACACCATCTCATTTTTATATATTAGTACGTGCAGAAGTACCCATTCTTCGAACGGTGTTCGGTGTTAACACCAGATATTATCAATTGAGCTACTGTTGCAATGGGTAGCGGTTTGTCATTCCCCCATAAGTTTATCAGAACGAAGTTAGTTTTCTGGGAATATCACACACACTGTTAATTTAAGGGCCTTAAAATGTGGTTTTCGGAGACCCTTTATAGACTCGCGAATTTTGTGTCTCACATTGAGAAGCGCAACATATGCTTTGGTCGTCCTTCTAGGATAAGTTTTATATTTCGCCTATTTTAGCATGTATTTTGAGAAGTTTTTCCCTATATCCACCCTTCTACTGTATGAAAAGTACGGTGAAGTGTTTTATAAATGTTTGGTGTATTGACTCATGTTTACCATACCTAATTTTACGATGCACCAAGCATCCGAACACGAGTTATAGGCGTACATAAAGATACACAGAAAGACAGACAGACAATTCTATTGTCTACAACATATCACCCAGATACCCAAATATGGGTATATCTACCACACAGTATCAAACAAAATCATCCTTACGATGAAACCTTATGTCGACAAAAAAAAAAAGTTAAAATGTGCTCTCAAACTAAATTCACCCAACGTGTACTTCGTGACGTGAAATAGAATTGAAAGCCTTTTAGACGAAACGCAATACACGTTACATAAAAACTGACCCTCTACGTTGTGTTAGGTCCCCATACACAGGAAGACCTCTTTCATAAATTATAAAGGCTTGTGGTGCATGAAAATTCAGGTTCTTTAGCCTGAAATGGCCCAAATTACTAAAAGCCGCAAAAAATGCTGATTCAATTCAGGAATTTTTGATAATAATGTTGCTGTTTGGAGATATAATAGACCTTCTGTACTATATGTCGCACGCGAAAATTGCATGCAAAAAATCTAGGTTACCCCTTGACCCTCTTAATTGCATTGATGAATTATACAGTCTACGTTGGTTCCGTGATAACCTTATAGCCATTTGCGAACTTTCACAGAAATGTAATAAATGGAGTGGCATTGCTTCTTAAAAGGGCCGTCCACACGCGCAGGCTTTCCCTCAAGCATACTTGTGCAAACCGGTTTGCAGAGGAAAGCTTGTACGTATGGACGGGAAAACGGTAGCTCGTGCAAGCCAAGAAGCGCGGCTTGTGCAATCGTCGCAGCCCCAAAGATTTTACTTGTGCAAACTAAGTTGCGCAGTGCAGTTTGTGCGTGTAGACACGTTAGCTCAAGCCTCGCCTTAGCTGAAACTTTAATTACTTTCCAGTGCGGTTAAATAATTAGGCATAAACAATAATGTCCGATATAAGAAATTGTTCGAAACAGTGTATTGTGGAATTTATCTGTCTCTACAAGTCTCTACCATGGCTTAGGAAAGGAAAATCCAGGGAGTATTGTGACAAGAATAAAAAGAATGCTGCATACGAAAAACTGATAGAAAAATTAAAAGAGTTGTATAAATGGTGTACATACATATAGGCCTAAATGAACTTTAGTTTTGTTACACATTTTCGGTCGTATAAAATGTGCGTATCACATTGAAGTAAAGTAGTACATTAAATGAAGGAATAGTTTTTATAACGTATGTCCATCCATCCGTGAATTCATTATATGACGTTTTTCAAATCAGTTCAGTTCTGTGAAATGTTTATAGTACGCTAGTGGTCACTACTAACATATCATCCCATTTTATCTGTACAGATAGCACCAAGCGCAGACAGAGATTCAGTGACAAAAAAAAAAATTGAATTCTTTGCGTAGTTCCTGCCGCAAAGAAAAGATAAGGTGTAAGTCTCACAGAAGGCAGGTACCAGCGCAGAAGACCTTTATGTACCTACCTTGTGGTACTACAACCTACTGCGGTTTGTAGATGACCAAGAAACCCCTCGAATACCAATCTCCAATAGGGATGTAGCGGGAGAAAGTTCGCGCCAGATAGCGCTCGTGTAGTACTGGGTAAGCGCATGGCGATCGTTTTATGTTTCTCCCAGTCTGCTGCGAGGTATGTATTTATTGTGACCGAGTTTTCTAAGCTAAAGTAAATTATATCTTCTCTAATTATACTCCAAGACTAAATTATTTAATTCTATAGGTATATCTCCTAATATATTATGGACGATTTTCAGCGTTTAAGCGTTAAACAGCTGTAAAATGAGCTACGGACTAGAGGCACTAAAACTAGTGGGAGGAAGGAAAAATAGCCTACAGCGGTAATAACAAAATTCTAACACGCTTTATTATTCAAATAATGAATATGAGTCAGCATGCTTTCTCCTAAAGATTACAATTACTAGAGTAGTGTAGGCCTATATTGATAAATATATCTCCATAAGACTTAAATCATAAATAGAGATTTAAATATTCACTTGCTCCCCCTGCTTACAGACTTCGATTCATGTATTTTTTTTTAGGTTGATAGCTTACATGAAACTGTCGTGTTTTAAGCTAAACATAATCAAAGAAGGTTGATACCGGTAATGTGTACCTCAAAAATGCATCGCAACGTTTGGTTCTTATGTAATTTTGTCAATTTCTCAATAAGAATAGATCCCTTACCCCTGGGAAAGGACTTGGGGGTACAATTTTTTTAAAGTTTGAGAATCCCTGATTTAGGGCCATGAACTGTTTCCATTCATCTGACTATGTCTCAAGAATGTAGAAGTCAGTCGCTACCACATTCTCCGTCGGGCAGATGGAAGTTGACGTTTAATTCTGATTTCAAGAAACCAACCATAATACGTTTGTGACTGTTAATGTTGCGACATTTATTCTTGAAGTATTTGACCGAGTATTGATGTCTTTGAAAATGGGAGTCCGAAATGTTACTTACATTTCTTCGAGTATATTACGATTTCTTCCCGTTCTTCAATGGAGATGATTTCTGCAGATTCCGATATTGAAGGCTTATCGTGATAATCCGGCAATTTTCTTGTGTATGGCCTCTTCCTAAATAATTATTTTTGTTGTGTTTGTGGTCCACGGAAAAAGCGATGGAACAGCGCCCGGTTTTAATCTTGCTCTCTCACCTTCAAATACAAACGCATAAATTCAGTGGCTGTTATCGAAATGTCTAATCAGTTTATAGGTACAAAATAGGAATTATTTCCCTTTGTAAGTCCCACTTATCCAGCACAGTTTTCGTGAAGTCATCGGGTTGTAAATTATGGAAATACACATTAATATATTCGGTCGTATTTTTCTCATCGACATTTTTCCTTCTAATAGCATGTGCCCAATTCTTCCTCATTTCTTTATTTTGTGGAAATTGGTGAAACGAAAACGGGCTTCCCTGATTTTTGCGAAAAGGAACACTGCAATAGCTCGGCATAGTCACGAAAATAACAATTTAAACAACTTAAATTCGTACATATTAGCGGCATGAGAACACGGGAGACAAATGAAGAGCGCCTTGCGCTTACCCAGTACAACAGCAGTGCGCTCTATCGGTGCTAGTTCTATACATCCCTATTTTGAAGAAACACTTTTTTGAGGTACGGGTTGTAACATAATACGTTTTTATTGAGTTTATTACTGCATTTCACACAGTCCACTCTGTCGGTAAACACTGTCTTCATTATTGAAGATATTTATCCATTATTTACATTACACATTCTGCTCTGTCAGGGAACACTGCCTTCATTATTGAAATAAGCTATCGGTAAAAACTCTTCTCTAATCTCCTTGACATCCCTGGAACTGCTTCTGTGCTGTCCTCATTCTAAATCAGTCAGATTAGAATCACTTGTTCTTAACCCTAACAACAGTGTGCCTAATATAGAGTCTTCAAAGTCCAAGCTTCCGATTGGTGTGTAGGTGGTAGAAAATTATGAAGCACACAGCACGTCATGACTACAATGTCTATATTTTCAAGTTTCAAATTAATACTGCCATAAAAAAAAACTAAATCTAGATGCCAATATGCCAAACGCATTTTCTGCAGTGCGCCTTGCTCTTGATAAACGATAATTGAATATTCTACGCTCATTTGTTAACTCTCTTTCATTAAAAGGTTTACAAAAATTGTAGTCAAGGAAAATACTTTGTCGCCTACAAACACATAGTTGAGGATTTTATCTGAATTATTCAGCCGTTGCAGGCTAGGAATACATAAAGAATTATTTTTCAGTTTATTATAAAATACTGTTTCTTCAATAACACCTCCGTCGGAAATTCTTCCATTCACACGAAAGTCACATACACTGAATTCATATTTTGCACTGACGGCTGCCATTAGTACCATGCTATGGAATCCTTTACATTACCGTATGTTATTTATTTATTTATCGTATGGCTTTTAGTGCCGGGAGTGTCCGAGGACATGTTCGGGCCGCCTGAGTCTGTAGCTGCTTCCAGCGGACACCCTAAAGGGTGAGCTACAAGTTCCGTTCAATTTCAAGTAGTTCCAACTTTCACCACCAGATATCAATGATACCTAGCGGTGAACGTTGGAACTTTGATAGAGCGTTCTGACGAAATCTAACCTAACAATTTTGCTTTACACAAGTTTAGTCTGTGAAAGGATCTTTAACATGCCATAAATCTATGACATGGGACCACCGGCTTTACTTCCCCTCCGAAGGAAGGCATACTGAAGGATTTTAACGCTCTTAAAAATCCGACGACTTCGGCCGGGTTTGAACCCGCTATCTTGGGCACAGCAGTTCAGCATGCTACCGACTACGCCACCGAAGCCGCCTTTACATTATGTACAAATACGAAGCACACTCTGACGGTGGTACAATCTTGACGTGCTTGCCATCAACGGCACCCTACAATGAGGGAAATTCGATCTATTCTGAAATTCTCGTGCTATTTTTCTTCATTCCTCTTGCGAACTTGGAACCTACAAAAAATACTTCTTTTTCAGGATGAAAGTGACACAGATTCGGTAACGAATAACTCTACCGCAGAGCCTCGCCCACCATCACAATCGTCAGCAAGCAATTCTGTACAGGATCGTCCACATTCTAGCTTAGGCGTGTTATCTCCTACCAAGAGCACACCCTTACCGCGCAGACAACTCAAGAGGAAGAGAGAAAGAGCAGTAGAAGTAGACAGCATACTAACTTGTATTGGAAAACAATTAACTGAAAGAAGAGATGACGATCAACACGACATTTACGGTCGAAATATTGCTCATAAGCTTCGACATTTACCGAATGATCAACGCATTTATGCGAAAAAAAATTAATGAGGCTATCTTTGAAGCTGAATAAGGGAACCTAAACAGAAGTTGTTGTGTATATTTACCTACGAGGCAGATGTCTTTAAATGCTCCTGCCTATGACAGTTCTCTGCCATCAATCCCGTCAGTGTCAGTGTACAATCCACAAAATATGCCTCCGTACACCGCGATAAACTATTCAGCAGAAATGCCGTCATCTAATACAACAACCATGAACAGAAACGATCTGCAAAGCCTGCATTTAGATAGTGCTGCGCGAAACAGCGTTGCTGATTTTGTAAAAAGTTACAAACCTGTTTAACTCATATTTCACATGGTTGTTATTAACTGCAATTATTGTATAATCATTTTGTCTTTGATAAATAAATATTGACTGTAACGTACCTTCATGAATTCTTTGCTTAAAACCTTGTAAATGGCTCGGCATGTGTGCGGAATTATTATAGACAAAGCTTGATGAGATATTGCCGTCGTAAACCTCAAGTCCCTATACGATCTTCCTGTAGTTAAGAACCTTAAAGTGCAACTCAGTCTTTCGTGAGGAGATAGATAGGTAGGATATAGATACGCGCATCACAGTATTTTGACGTACAATTAGAGGCGCAACCGAAAAAAGCAATTCTGTATATGCGTTTTCATCCATTCTTAAATAATTACGCCAATCATCTGGATCTTCTCTTAAGTCGTTCAATAAATTTACATGTGAATATATATTTCTTTTCAATAGCCATTTTTTTCTCCATTTTGATCTACAACGTTAACTTATCCTCTTCTTTAGCAGCAAACAGTAAAAAAAATAACTGTAACAAAAGTAAATCGTCACTTGCCCACATTGCTGTCAAAGCACCTACTCCGAAGACAAACTTTGTCGTACTGGAAAAAGAAAACAAAAACCTGGCACTACAGCCCGTTAAGGGCCTAGGCCTACCAGGCAACCGCTGCCTGCAGATATTGGAGTGATGCTTGATCAGCGCATCGGGTCCCCTCGGCCGTTAATCTTGGTTTTCGTGATCGGGGCGCTGCATCACTGTCAGACAGCTACTCAATGGTTCTCACGAGGCTGAGTGCACCCCGTTTCAGCCCTCACGTCTGTTTCTAAAATCCCTGACGGAGCCGGGAATCGAACCCGGGGCCTCCGAGTGAGAGGCAAGCGCACTACCCCAACTCCACGGGCTTGTCGTACTGAAGTTTGTGCAAATTTACTCGCGCAGTGTGGACGCTGCACAGTGTTCCGTCCGATTTGCGCAAACTATACCGCGCAAGTAAGTCGCTGACGTGTGGACGGCCCTTAATTACAGAAATAGATGGAAAGTTGGATGCCACCCCTTGAGATAATGTTGTCATGGTTACAGATTTGCATTGCTTCATTGGTTTGTTAAATTAAATTAAATTAGTTTTCTGGGAATATATCAGAAACTGTTGGTTTTAGAGCATTATAATGTTGTTTTCGAGGACCCTTTAGGGCCCCCCGAGTTTTGTTTCTGGCACAGAGGGGCTTTGTCCCGTCGTTGTACGCCATAATATAATAATAATAATAATAATAATAATAATATTATAATATAGGGATAGGAATATAATATACCTGCCGTACCACACCCCCAAGTGTAAATCGCGTGAAACAATTCTAGAGTACCCCTGACCCCCTTAAGCGCATTATACGTATTGATTAATTTTACAGCTTAATTTGGTTCCGTGATAACCTTCTAGCCGTTTGCAAACTTTCACACTAATGTAATTAATGGAACTGCCGTCTTACAGCAATAGATGGACCTCTGAGAATCTGTTGCCATGGTTATCGGCTTGCATTCGTTCATTAGTTTATTAAATGAAATTAGTTTTCTGGGAATATCTCAAAAAACGGTTGGTTTTAGGACCTTAAAATTTGGTTTTCGGGGACCCTTTAGGGCCCCCAAGTTTTGTCTCTCACATCGAGGGGCTGAAAATGAGCTTTGCTCGTCCTTCTACTCCTATTTGAGCATGTAATTTAAGGGGGTAAGCTCCTTTTTATGAGATGTACGGAGAAGAGTTACATCAATGATTAGTGTCGTGCCTATGATGGTTATCTGTACTGAATTTTGCGTTGATACACCCAGCCGTTCTCGAGTTATAAGGGAACAAAGTTGTCCACAGACAATCAAACAAACAGACAGACAGACCAAAACATTATTTTCGCACGCATCTGTCATAAAACAGTCTGAAACGTGTAAATAACTCAAATTTCCGTAGAAATTCAGAAAAAAACAGACATTTTTTTTATATATATTATGTCGAGATATACTGCACCGCTGGGTGTTGACCGTGTTTTATTGCACACATTTAGGTTTTACTCGCTAACCGTTGGAGATACACGAAAAGTGATAGGGACCTTTTGGATAGAAAATTAAATTTTAAAGCTCGTGTATTCATCAAAAGTTTGCTATTTCTTAGCGTTCTCGTTTTATTTGAAATGGAAATATGAAATTTTGAAACCAAAGGGTGTAGTGACGTCACATATGTGGGTTTTACTCGCTAACCGTTGGAGATACACGAAAAGTGATAAGGACCTTTCAGATAGGAAATTAAATTTTGAAGCTCGTATGTGCCATCAAAAGTTTGCTATTTCTTAGCGTTCTCTTTTTATTTGATATGGAAGTATGAAATTTTTAAATCAAAGGGTGTAGTGACGTCACTAAAAAGGTCGCCATTTCTTAATAGTGCAAAATATCGAAATTAAAAGTATCCTATATGTAAACCTGGTATTTCAGCTACATCCAAGCAAAATTTCATTTAAATCGGACCAGTGGTTCTTGCGTTATTGAGTAACACACAGCCAGAAAGACAGACGCACACCATCTCATTTTTATATATTAGTATGATAACGTTGAGAGTTTCATGGCTTATATTAGGAATAGTCAAATCATGGTCTCTGAAAAGCATCCAATGATAGGTATTGAGCTACAAAATGCACTTCTGTTAAACACATGCCATATTGTCAGGAAGTTCCTTGGTGAAAACACTCCGGACCATCACTCAGCAAGACACTATGATGATTCAGATGGAAACTTAGATCGTGAAATTAATATAATGCGAAGTTCCTGTACAGTGTAATTTACATAAGTTACATTGTACTTCAGTTCAGATGATTCGTTGCTAAGGCCGAACCAGGCTGTAACTTAAAATGTAACCGGGCTTTGCCGTGGTAATGATGTGAAAAAATAAACAATATTAATAATAATTCCCTTTTAACTGACGTAGACTTATAGAATTATACGTCTTTAGTAACTAACGACCGGAGTTCCAAATCTTGTTGTAGTTTTTGCTTAGCTCGCAGGTTATAAACACACATCCAAGAACATGGGGCTGATGATCAGTGTCGGAAAGCACTAAACGAAGCAGTAGCAGCAAGATATCCCCTTGCTCTAAATAAAGTAAGAATATTCTTACTTTAGAGACTCCTATTACTGACCCTAAAAGGGGATATTTAACTACATTATACTCATTTGGGGTGGAACTGTCTTGAGATGATGCATGTTTTCTATCCACATAATACTTTGAATAAGCGACTCTCAGCTAAAGATGAAATCCAGATCACGCATGGAAATGAGTCTCAGAATATTTTAACTCTCGAACAGTCGGCGTGGCCCTTGCCTTGGGCAAGGTCGTAATTGAGAATGGGAAGGTTGTGTTTGTGTAGAAACCTGTCCCAAGTGTTGCTGCTCCCTCTCTTTACGTAACAGGGTTGGACTCGAGTAGAGCTATTATATTAGCCTATATGACGGTCTAAATCAGGCTAGGTTTTCCTAAAATATGCCGGATTTCAATTTTATTATTATTATTAGTAGTAGTATTAGTATTATTGATTTAAACCCACTAAAGAAAGATAATTTTATGAATGCAGCCAATGGCCATGTATTTTTCTTTTCAGGACGGGTCAGGGAAGGGATATTGGATGGAAATCGGCCGTGGACCTATTGAAAGGAACCGTCCCGACATTTGCCTGGTGGTGAAAATGGGAAACCACGAAAACCATTTTCAGGACGGCCGTGGTGGGATTCGAACCCACGCTCTCCCGATGCCAGCGAGGCACGAGGTAGCCCGTTAGTGCTCTCGAGAGAACGTTCATGGCATTTCTAGACTTAGAAAAGGCTTTTGATAACGTTGATTGGACTAAATTGTTTGACATTTTGAAAACCATTGGAATAAAGTACAGGGATAGGAGGGTGATCTACTATCTATACCGAAACCAGACAGCAGTCACTCGAGCTGAAGGACATGCGAGAGAAGCTGGTATTCAGAAAGGTGTAAGGCAAGGTTGCAACTTATCACCCATACTTTTCAATCTTTACATTGAACAAGCAATGACGGAAATAGGAGAAAAAATTAAAGTGGGAGTGAAGATTCAAGGAGAAATAATTTCAACTCTGAGATTTGCTGATGACATCGTCATCTTGGCCGACACACCTGAGGATTTGAATGAGTTTTTGAATAGTAAGGACTCCGTCTTAAGGAAGGAATTCATGATGAAAATTAATAAATGTAAAACAAAAATATTGGAATGCAGTCGAAATAAATCAGAAACATCTATGGACATCAAATTGGCAGGTGAAAAGCTGAAGGAAGTAGGAGACTTCTGTTACTTAGGAAGCAAAATAACCAGTGATGGACGAAGCAAAGAGGATATAAAAAGTAGGTTGGCTCAGGCAAGGAAAGCATTTCTACAAAAAATGAATCTGTTGACATCGAATATAGATTTAGGTATTAGGAAGTTATTTTTGAAAGGCTTTGTCTGGAGCGTGGCGCTCTGTGGAAGTGAATCATGGACTATTGGTGCAGCAGAAAAGAGGAGAATTGAAGCGTTTGAAATGTGGTGTTACAGGAGAATGATGGAGACCAGATGGGTAGATAGGGTTACAAACGAAGCGGTAATAATAATAATAATAATATCGTATGGCCACGGGTGCCGGGTGCAAGCTTTGTTATTTGACACCCAGAGGGCAGCTTGCATGTCGAATTTTGTTGTTCCTTGAAGCACTATGAAAGTCAAGGATGTTATATATCTAAGCTCCTTGACACTATAGCGCTTTCTAGTAGAGAAATGAGGAACTTTGTGTTGGAGGAAAATCCCGAGATTAATTTTGCTATTATGAACACGGCCTACTGAATTCAAATGGGTTCTTTAACATGCCAACATCGTATGACATGCGTGTCGTGATTTTTGACGCCTTTTAAAAATCACTTACCATGGCCAGGAACGAACCTGCAAGCTTGGTGTTAGTAATCTGACACGATAACCACTCACCCACCGTGGCAAGCAACGAAGCGGTATTAAGTCGAGTGGGAGAGGAGAGATGTTTCTGGCAACTGTTAATAAAGAGAAGAGATAGGTTGGTAGGACACATACTTAAACACCCAGGAATAGCAAGCTTAGTTATGGAAGGAAGGGTCGAGGACAAGAACTGTAGGGGTAGACTGAGGTTAGAGTATGTTAAACAGATTGCCTCGGATGTAGGGTGTGGTAGCTATGTAGAGATGAAACGATTAGCTCTGGACAGGGAGGCATGGAAAGCTGCATCAAACCAGTCAAAAGACTGAAGACTCAAACAACAACGAGCCCTCAAGACTTGCTCTTCTTCCATGCTCTCTTTCGTTCCCAATATCTCCTGAGCCCAGCTGATAATTTTTGCTTTCTCCCCTGTGAAAGGGATTTCTGACACTTTAGCACTTTGGATGGTGGGGACCAAGAGTTAACCATATCACTAAATTTGGAGCGATCTTGGACATCAAGTGGAATCCAAGTCATTTTGGTCTTCATTGAGCCACATGCTTCCAGTCATAGCTTTTAACAAGCAGAAGATCCTCTTGGTAAGTCTATTGTCCATTCTTAGAAGTTGCCCGTAGAAAATCAGCCACCTACGTCGCATGCATGTATTGGTATTATTATTATTATTATTATTATTATTATTATTATTATTATTATTAATAATAATAATAATTAATAATAGTCCAATAAAATAGTTGTGGTAATGCAGAAGCAAAACAGAATCATAGATATGTTTTTATTGGTCTATTCGTATTATAAGAACCGCGCACGCTGTAACGATGGGGATCTAAAAAGTTTGCTTGCATTCGCTTGTCGGAAATTTGTCGATACAACACGGTAGCGGTGGGTGTCCAGTTTCTGCCATCTACTGCAGCCTATAAGAAATTAATTACAAGCAGATAGGAGATTTTGACTAAATTTCATGCAACCGAAGTGAAGACGTCCGTAGAATGGAGGATAGTGGACGACGACCAACAATATGTAGTGAGGCATTTTGCAATGCCGTACATGGATTTCATTACGTAGTTTGTAGTTCAGAGACTCATTCCGCTGACGAAAACCATTGTTTGTGTGGTTTATGTGGCAAATCTTGGAGCTGTATTCACGCGTTTTGGTATACACCGAGACAGGTGTCTTAAAAAGTTTTGTTATGACAATTACCTGCAATCAGGCTTTATCTGTGATATTTGCAGCAGTCGATGGTTTCATTCTAGTAATTCATATTGCGTATGGCAATTCTCTTCATTAAAGCTTGTGTAAGAAAATTTCAGTATGCGTATCCTACAGGGTGTCTCAAAAAAGTACTAACACTTTGAATGACTATAAAATTATTATTTATGAAGATAGAGACAAGTTTATGGGCTTCCATTATAGAGGAGACATGTAATTAAAGACTCGTGTTCGAAAATGTTCAAATTGATGACCGTCAGTGTCCAGACAAAGCTGATAACGCGAAGCAATCGATTGACAAACGTTACGACAAAGTTCATTTGGAATTTCGTGACATTGCCTGTCATTTTCCAATTTCGTGTTGGAATGTAGGATTTCCAGCGCAGACGCTTCATGATGCGATAGGCGCTATCTTTTGAGTTGTGTGCCTTTAGAGCCGTTTGTTGTAGTGATTTCGGTGGGGATCGACTGAGGGTTTCCTGCACTTGTTCATCTTTTGTAGGACTGGTAGATGTCCGTGGTCGTCCAGAACGTTTCTTGTTGACGTTGTGAACGGTTCCATCTGCTTCAAATTTATCTCTGATGCGAGCAATGGTCCGGTGCGTTGGTGGCGGTTTGTCGAACTCCTGGACACTGACGGTGATCAAATTGAACATTTTCGAACATGAGTCTTTAATTACATGTCTCTTCTCTAATTGAAGCCCTTAAACTTGTCTCTATGTTCATAAATAAACACTTTATAGTCATTCAAAGTGTTAGTACATTTTTGAGACACCCTGTATATGGTACATTCGAAAATTTCAAGTAACATAATGTGCAGGAGTACTGCATGTTTTTTCTGCCACTTATTAATCCAGTTTCTACGTGGTCGGTGATGAGATGAGATACGTTTCTATGTGACAGTGGTTTTTACGACCAGATGTCCTTCGTGACGACCGCCCTATGAGAGCAGTTAATATTAGTTAGTTATTGAGGTTTTAAGGGACCTTTGAGGTCATCTGCCCCTAAGTTAATGTCCGATGACATTAATGAAGATTAATTAAATTGGACAAGGAGTGACCTTTTAGAAGGTACCATCCCGGCATTTGCCCGAAATTGAAAAATGGAAAACCACGTACAATCAATTCAAGATCTACTACGTTGCCAGATCTGTCATTTTGGAGCTAGATCTAGCATAATTTATATTGGTTTTAGCATCTAGCATTTCAATGTAGCATAATTGCGGATTTTCCATAGTTCAATATTTTACTTTTCGAAGACTAATGAAAAAACAAGATGTTCAGTAAAGAACATACAGTATAGCCTACTTTCTCCTAAATGCATCGGTATTATTAAAACTCCGTTTCAAGGAGTATAATTGAATGTTGGTTTTAGTAGATTGTTGAATAATAACCCCTGACACAACAGCCTACTGTCGACCAAAATATTATGTGTACTTGAGTTTGAAAGTTGTTTGTGAAGTAACCAGGTGACCTACATAAAATCCAATAACATCATCATTTTCGTCGTTCTATTTTACGTTAGTTCATGTAGGGTGGAGTTTTTAATTTATATTTTAATATTTTTTATCGCAGTTGGAACACAAAAAGTGCCCGTTTTTAAGCGTGTTTCAACCATGCGTCACATTTAAGAATTATTATCTCACAAACCCGTCATCAGATCGAATCCAAATTTTAACACAATATACATTGGAATGTTGTCAACTCCCCCCCCCCCCCCCCTGGCACTATACAGTACAGCCCATGACGGGCTAAGGCCGACCAAGCGACCGCTGCCCAGCCATTCGGCCTGCAGATATTGGGGTGACGCGTGATCAGCGCGTCGGGTCCCCTCGGCCGTTAATCTTGGTTTTTTGATCGGGGCGCTGTCTCACTGTCAGACAGCTACTCAATTGTCCTCACGAGGCTGAGTGCACCCCGTTCCAACCCTCACGTCAGTTTTAAAATCCCTGACGGAGCCGGGGATCGAACCCGAGGCCTCCGGGTGAGAGGCAGGCGCGTTACCCCAACACCACGGGGCCGGCGGAATGTTGTATAACTGGTTTATTAATTTCAAAATTTTGTGTGTTCAAGAACGAAAGTTGTTATCATTTTTGTAAGGTAACTTTTTCTCGGCTCGGGGTCGTTGGAAAATGTAGTTCTTGGTTGCGTTGTAATCCTTATAGATCAAAAGTTGTGCTGTATGACTGTGAAATACGTAAATTAATTCACTTATTTTATATCGGTTTGTATTTGTATGGGGAATTAAGACATGGTTCACCAGTTAGCCGCTCCGGTGAAAGCTGTACAGCGTTGCCAAGATGGGCTCCATCACGCATCATGGCACGCCTCGCTCGGTAGTGATGGTCTCCATATCAGCAACGCTGTACAGCATGATCCGGAGCGGCTAGCTGGTGAACCATGGCTTAATTCCTCGTACAAATACAAACCGATATAAAATAAGTGAATTAATTTACGTATTTCACAGTCATACAGCATAACATTTTGATCTATAAGGATTACAACGCAACCAAGAACTGCATTTTCCAACGACCCCGAGCCGAGAAAAAGTTACCTTACAAAAATGATAACAACTTTCGTTCTTGAACACACAAAATTTTGAAATTAATAAACCAGTTATGCAACATTCCAATGTATATTGTGTTAAAATTTGGATTCGATCTGATGACGGGTTTGTGAGATAATAATTCTTAAATGTGACGCATGGTCGAAACACGCTTAAAAACGGGCACTTTTTGTGTTTCAACTGCGATAAAAAATAATAAAATATAAATTAAAAATTCCAAACCTACATGATCTAACGTAAAATAGAACGGCAAAAATGATGTTATTGGATTTTATGTAGGTCTATTGGTTACTTCACAAACAACCTTCAAACTCGAGTGCACATAATATTTTGGTCGACAGTAGGTCTAACAAGCGACCCCTGCCCAGCCATTTGGCCTGCAGATATTGGGGTGACGCGTGATCAGCGCGTCGGGTCTCCTCGGCCGTTAATCTTGGTTTTCGTGATCGGGGCGCTGCCTCACTGTCTGACAGCTGCTCAATTGTCCTCACGAGGCTGAGTGCACCCCGTTCCAGCCCACACGTCAGTTTCTAAAACCCCTGATGGAGCCGGGAATCGAATCCGGAGCCTCCGGGTGAGAGGTAGGTGCGCTACCCCAACACCACGGGGCCAGCAGCTTGTTGAATAGCGTGCTATATTATACATTGATTGAATCCTCACCTGAATTATAAATACACACACTAATACATCCATCACAATGACACAGGTTAGCAGACAATATTCAACACTCGCCAAAGTACACGGGGCTAAATGACCATTATGTCCGAACCTCTCAAATGAAACAAAACAACAACAGCTTCCTACCCAAATTCTTCCTCGTTTAGAAGCACACACACAGACATCACTGTGACACAGGTTATTAGACAACTTCTACACACACCCAAGTACACGGGGCTACATGACCATGATGCCGCAAAGCACCTAAAGAATCAGCAACAACAGACTCTAGCGCGGTTCAAGAACAACGAATTTTAATCGCTGTACTCCAGTGTTGTGAATATGTGGTGTTATAAGAGTATACCGTACTGTATATAAGATTTTCGATTGCAAATACACACTATATATGCTTAAGATTATAACGTGTAAGTAGTTATAAATCAATAACTATAAAAAATTAAGTTAAAAAATTGAAGCCGCTAGGATTTAAACCTCAAAACTTAAGGTTCGGAGTCTAGCACGCCACCAAGCTGCTACACATGCTTTCTACACTTAGCAACGATAACAACGGCTTTAGTATAACTGCCTAGCATTTTTAGCCTATTTTCAATTTTGAAAAAATAGGCTTATGAGATCACCTTTTGTCCGTGTGTGTGTGCGTGTGTGTGTGATTCGTGTGTGTGTCCCCCCCTAATAAAAACTAAACGACAGGAGCGATTTCAATGAAACTCGGAAAGTTCATAGCACTATTCCCGGCGACCTCGACCGTGCCCTTCAAATTTTGTTACGTCTCACCAATCCAACATGGCGGCTGTGCGAAATATTTCACCAGCATTCAATATCTCCGAAACTATTACCGATATTACCCTGACATTTTCTATGGTGATAGAGGGAACTACTATAAGTTCACTTATGTGACTTTTGAAAACCTAGTAACTACAAAACCAACATGGAGGCCAAGCGAATTTGCGACTTTTAAATAGACGTTTCTTGTGATTTGACCAACCAAACGCAATGAAACATGGTACAGTATATGTTTATATACATTGTAATGCACCGACATCTAACTTCGTTCAATTGTTTACATAATCACAAGATGGCGGATGTGCGAAATATTTCACCGGTATTCTATATCTCTGAAACTATTAGCGGCATCTCCCTAAAATTTTGTACGGAGATAAAGGGCACTACAGGAAGTCCATCTATAAGACTTTCAAACACCGGTTAACTACAAAACGAACATGGCGGCCAAGCGAATTTGAAAATTTTAAATAGACCTTTCTCGCGATTTAATGTTCCAAGCGCACTGAAACCTGGTACAGGAAATATTTATACACATTGTAATCCACTGGTATCTAATTTAGTTCAATTGTTTACATAACCTCAAGATGGCGGCAGTGCGAATTTTAAAATTAAGTTTTTATTTCTTGTGATGTAGTCATGCGATCGAAGTGTAAGTTTGAATAATGAACCTACGCAATAATTTTCCTTTAATGCTACATGACTCTATGGCCTATACATTTAACAATCCAACATGGCGACCATCCGAAATATTTAGACGATACTGAATATCTACGAATCTATTTTAGCACTCAAACTGCATTTTTTAATGTTCATAGGGGCTATGAACTTAAGTTCACCTATAGGACTTTAAATAACCTGGTGATCACAAATCCAACATGGCGGTGACGCGAATTATAAATATTCACATGGACGTTTCTCGCAATTTAACCATCCGAGTGCAGTGAAACTTGGTACAGTAAATCCTTATACGAATGTTAATCCACTGGCATCTAATTTATTTCAGTTGTTTCCATAACCTCAAGATGGCAGCTGTGAAAAATTTTAAAATTTCCTTGTTTTTTCTTGTGTCCTAATTATGCGATTGAAGTTTGAATACTACACGTTCACAATAATCTGCATGTAACAGTACATAACTCTAGGACCTACATATATAAAATCCAACATGGCGACCATCCGAAATATTTATTCGGTTCTTAATATCTACGAATCTATTACAGCAATCAAACAGAAATTGTGCATGGTGATACTGGCAATTAACATAAGTAGGATATATGAAAATAGACTGTATAGTTCTTCACGAAACTACTTGTTTAAATCTTGGAATGAACAATTTCAGTAGCGTTTTCTGCCTTTTTTATAAACCATTTGATACGAAATTTGTATTATGTTATCATTTAGACTTTCACGGCCCGTGATACTATTAATGTTGAATTTTGGGCTTATGCCGTGTTTTATTATATTAAAATTCGACGCGTTTCGAAAGAAACCATGTCTTTCTTCGCCAGGAATACTAAATCTCGACATCAGTCGTAAAATATCCTTCCCGTAGAGGTTTCTAGTATCACGGGCCGTGAAAGTCTAAATGATAATATTAGAAACCTCTATGGGGAATATATTTTCCGACTGATGTCTAGATTTAGTATTCCTGACGAAGAAAGACATGGTTTCTTTGGAAACGCGTCGAGTTTTAATATAATAAAACACGGCATAAGCCCAAAATTCAACATTAATTGTATTATGTTGTTCAGTACATTCCTGGATGACTATGAAGCTACTAAAATATGGACCTTCGACACTTCGTTAACTCCATGGCCGTGCATGGCTACAGGGGCGTATATAAGGGGGGTACTGAGGGGGCTCCAGCCCCCCCCTCCCGAAAAAGCCAACTTGGGTACAAAATACAATGTATTTCACAGTACTTTTAAGAAATGCTTATCAATTTGTAAAATTTGCTGAATAAATTAACAAGTAATCCATTTAGATACTTGCCATTCATACTCCACAGGCTATAATAGAACATTCATTAAGTACTCAACATTTTCCAGGATAGTCAGCCCCCCCCCCCTCCCCCCCCCCCCGAAAAAAAATTGTATATACGCCCCTGCATGGCTATCATCATAGAGTTTGTAAGCTCAAGTCCTATCATGAGCCTTCAGCTGATTGTGTTTTTCAGCTGTGTGATCAGCATTGTAAACGGTACCATGTTCACAAATGCACACAGCGACCATGCCCCATTATTAATTATTCACAATGTGAATACTCGTTTGTTAAAGTGCACAATTTGTGCACTAGTGAGCAAACAATAGCCTCCATTTTGACCCAACGGGACGGCACGGCCCAGCACGATACGGCACGGTCGGCCAGAACCGTTAGTCACTTCTATGGCATCATATTCTATTATAAGATGTTAATATCTTACGGGTCACCTCCTTGAGGACAGTTTAAACCACCCTCTGTACGATAAACAGATTTGGTGAGACCAGGCCTTGTTGAATCGTAAGTAATGGTTAGGCTATAATACTTGCTTGATTCATACGTCCGCCATATTGATGATGATGATAATTGTTGTTTTAAGGGGCCTAACATCTAGGTTATTTGGCTGATGACCTTGTAGTTTGGGCAAACGATACTTCCCTCATTAAGGTACAGTACATTGTTGCAAAATTTGGTAGAGATCGGATGATTAGGTTAGTCGTAATTTGATTTAAGCTTTGAACATTAGGGTGGCCACCATTACGTTTACGTCAAGATGGGGGTGATATAAAATATGACAGTGAGGTGACCTTTGCTAGAGCTACCTGTGTATCAAATTTCGTTCAATTCGGTTTCGTCGTGTTTAAATTGATAGAGAGGGCGGAGGGACAGATATACACACTCACACATACACACACTCACACATAGACAGACAGACAGACTGACAACTTTTGGTCCGTGTGGGTCTCGTAAGCCTACTTCCATTTATTTTATTTTTTGTGAAAAAATCCAAAGTAGGCTAATACATGGTGGCCACTACTCCTGGAAAACTTCTGGATTTTTATTAGGTCTGGAAAACTCCTGGAAAATGATAAAAAAAAATTGAAAACTCCTGGAAAATAGCCACTGTTAATTAATTATAAAATCTTTCCATCTTAAATCATACTCCCGCTGCGGTTTTGGGTGAGCACTCTATCGTTAACGAAAGAAATTTCCTCAGGCTACCTGTTTCTGTGTGGAAGAACACGCGATAGAATTTTTGTAAAACATATTGAGTATAGACAACTTCACCTCAATAAAATTGCAGGCGGCATTCTTTTCTCTCCTGTTTTTCAAGCGGATATTTCAGTCTCAAAGGCTTTTTTAAAATCAACAATTAAATCATTTGTGTGTAGGCTTGCGTATCAATAACGCAATCACCACTTATTTTTGTCAACATCTGTATAAGTAAACCAAACACAACTGTTTTATTTTGGTCTTGAAATAGGCAACCGATAAAGCACCCCCACCCCGGGACTCGCGCTTATCTTTAAGTCAGGAAAAATGAGAATTACTCCTGGAAATTTCCTGGAAAACTCCTGGAAAATCGTTGACCGATTTGAGTGGCCACCATGCTAATAACATTTTTTTAATATTAGTTTTAGCGATGTTTAGTAGACCGAGATGAACATAACGAACTAGATGGAGACTGTTCTTGGAGCAGCTGCTAATATAGTCAGATTACGGGTCCTAGTTTCTTAATTCACAATAATCCCTCTGCATGTTACCGAAGATCATCCAAATTCTTATCTTATTGGTATCAGAGAGAGAAAATCTCATTAAGGATATCTACTCTTGTTAAGGGTAATCAGTCACAAAGATAAAGGTAAAATATATAAACAATAGATTCCAATTAATAATTAAAAACAAATCTTTGAAATCATTTATGCTCTTAGCAAGTGCAAAAAACCACATCACGGGAGAAAGTGGTGGCCAGTACAGATGGTTGTATACAATGCCGAAAGTCTATTATAATACTTGTTCCTATACCCTTGAAATAATTAAGTTGACTTCCAAAACATTTAAAAATTTCCACTGTAAATTCAGTAGCCAAACTGTTCCACGAGCTCCAAATAATAAACCTATGAACTACCAGTTGTCAATGTTGTAGATCTTCACAGGAATAATAATGGTGATAATGTTAGCAGGCATTATATAATATTATTAATCACGTGAGTCGCCTCCGTAGCGTAGCGGTCAGCGTGGTTAGCTGCCGCCCCAGAGGTCCTGGGTTCGATTCCCGGCTCTGCCACGAAATTTGAAAAGTGGTATGAGGACTGGAACGGGGTCTACTCAGCCTCGGGTGGTCCAAATGAGTAGAGGGGGTTCGATTCCCACCTCAGCCATCCTCGAAGTGGTTTTCCGTGGTTTCCCACTTCGTCTTCGGGCAAATGCCGGGATGGTGCCTCATGTAAGGCCACGGCCGCCTCCTTCCCTCTTCCTTGCCTATCCATCCTAACCTACCACTCCCTCCCTCATGAGGCCCCTTCTCTCTTTGCAGGTGAGGCCGCCTGGGCGAGGTGCTAATCCCATCTCACCAGTTGTATCCCCTCCGATTAGATGTTCCCAGCTCTAGGACACTGCCTGAAAAATGGCGGTAGGGGTGATTTCCATCTTTGAGTCCGTGGGAGCCACCACCCTGGAGGGAAAACTCGATTTTTAAAAAACAATAATAATCACGTGTGAAACATACTGAAATGTTGTTTTGTTTTCAAAAGCCGTATCGGGCATTTAATTTCTGATTTTCTGTCATTTTGAATCAACTTGCATTTACCATTTCTTTCTGATATCTTGAAACTATTGAGTGGAACTTACAGAACGGAAAAGAATCTTTAAAATCTTGTGAAATTGTAATAAAATTAAGCGGTATACGACAGTATTGCAAATAAAACTAAAATAATTGGTTAAATGTAGCTTAAATTAACCCTTGGTTAGCTTAATTGCTTTCTTGAAGCTCGGCAGCGCTGGTTCGAACCCACTCGTCTCGCAAGTCTGGAGTTATCCTGGCCCTTACCTTACTCGTTAACATTCTCCGTTGCCCGGCCGATTGCTGGAGTAAAATAGGTACAGTAATTACTTAATAAACCGGCTCATTGTTGAACAGATGTATAGGTGAGGTCTGCAGCCAGTGCCCGACCGGTCACTCACCTGCTCAGCGGATGCTGAGGTCGTCTCTTGCTGGACCAGACCGGACCAGACCGGTCGTTGACACCCGCCCACTCCCAGAGACATCAATACCGTTCATACCCGCTGAGCACTGAGGTCAGAAACATTTCTCTGTCATTCGAACTGAGCATAAACAACAACGAATCAATCCCACGAGCTGAACACAAATCCATATCACCTAGAACAAATTATATAGTGAGTGTGTGTGTATGTGGAAATTCATGCCCAAAAAGTAAGCACGACAGATGAGATCATTTGCATATGCTGGGTTCACTACACTTAGGAACCAGAGAGCATAACAGTAGTTGTTTAATGTCCCGTAGATTAAACAACAATTTGTAGTAAGTTAGGGTGTCAAAATTTTGAAAATTTAAACAAAAGCAAGCATACAGGCATAATAAGTCAGCACTTATACAGATCGTGACCAATAGAGGTAGAATGTATGTTTAAAAGATTTCAACACATTTACGCCAGATATTTGTAAAGCAAAGCCAATGTTCTTGTCTTCTCTTTCTTCATCAAAGTTTGTGTTTCAGTTGTCGACAAAGGAAACCACTTCGCTTATAAATATATATTTCTTGAAGTTACGTAGTAGATGTTCTCTAGCAACTATGAAAGGTTTTGAAACTCTTGCAGTTTAGTGGAACCTTTTATTTGTTATAGGAACTGGAACTAACTCAAAATTACGGTGGTATGAAGTATCAACCAAAACTGATTTTTGCAAGACATTATCAATTTTGTGTGACTGGCTGCGTGGTACAGCGGTAACGTTCTCGCTTGCTGTTCCCAAGGTTTCAGGATCGAATCCTAGCGCAGTCAGTTGCCAAATGCGATAGAGCCGTGTCAGTAGATTTAGGTTAAGGAACCCCTTTGGGGCAACATTCCGGCACTCCGGCGTCTCTAAAAGCCGCAGTAGTTAAAATGCAAGTAAAACCATAATTATTATTATTATTACTATAAGCGGCTTCGGTGGCGCAGTAGCTAGCATGCTGAACTGCTATGTCCAAGATCGTGGGTTCAAACCCGGCCGAAGTCGTCGATTTTTAAGAGCGTTAAAATCCTCAGTATGCCTTCCTTCGGAGGGGAAGTAAAGCCGGTGGATCCATGTCATAGATTTATGGCATGTAAAATATCCTACCGCTACAATTGGTAGTGTGTAGCCAAATTTGTAGGTTATATTTCGTTGAAACGCTCTATCAAGTTACAACGTTCGCTACTAGGTGTCAGTGACATCTGGTAGCCAAACTACTTGAAATTGAACGGTACTTGTAGCTCACCCCATGAGTGTCCGCATAGAAGCAGCTACAAACTCTGGCGAGCCGAACATGTCCTCGGACACTCCCGGCACTAAAAGCCATAGGGTAAATAAATAAAATATTATTATTATTATTATTATTATTATTATTATTATTATTATTATTATTATTATTATTATTATTATTATTATTATTATGTAGTTTTCTGAAGCACAAAGCAACAAGAACGTTCAGATTGGCCTCACACTTCTTTCTCCTACATGTAAACTTATCAGATGCACTACGCCCAGAAGTGAATTTTAAGAAAAAACAGGACATTTTCCATCCTTTTGAAGTTTTGCAACAACGGGACCAGCTACGGAAAGACGGGACATGTGTAATCTTTCTATGGTAATTGATGATAAATGTAATAAACATTACATTACTAGTTTCTTTATTGTATCTTAGTCCCTTGATTAAAAGAACAATTAATGTTCACAATATTGCAGAGGGTCAACCGGCAGAATAGAAATTGCAATAAGAAAGGCTGGTTTTACTTTTTGTTTATTCTATTACATTTTGTTGCTATCAATCAGAAATTATTAAGATGAAGGAAGAGTGTTATGCAGTTTATAAATTGAGCAATTAGCTCTTGTAACGGAGTGTGATGTGAAATTGGTTTGTATTGCATCATTATATTATTGATATTTGAAGTGTTCTATTTGCGGCCCAATGAAAGTGATTAATGTATTTGCTTTTTATACTTTTTATAAAATTGTTGACATTTATGCCTGGTTATAGCGAAAGAAGAGGTTTCATGAACTAGTTTATGACTTCTACTTTTACGCTAGGTGTAATTTTCAGGAAACAAAATGTATGGTATGGTATGGAACTGCCAACTTCAGCTTAATTTCATTCATAAAAGTAGTTAGTACGAACTAAAATAAAAAAAATCCGGGTTCGAGATCGAATACGAGAGATTATTGTATAGTAGTTTGCTTTTGTTGGATGGTACTGAAAAGTAGAATCATTCTACGTTGACCATAATTATGGGGATGTATTTATTTATGAAAATCGCCAGAAGAGCTAAGTTGCTGCATTTATTACAATTCATAAACTTACTGAAAAAGTAAATCCATTTAACTTTTCAAGTTTAATTTGATATCGTATTAATTGTCTATTTATTATTGTGTTAGTAAAAATAATAATTTAATATTCTTCGTAAAATTATGTTATTTATTTTCTAGTATTCTTTTACTGGGAAAGGAATATTTACCATACCATAATTTTTAAGAAATGGGTTAATTTTGCTAACTTATATTCCTTCCCCAACCCCAGGTACATTACACTTAAATAATAATTTTCTGGTCCTGTAAACTGTTGAATTTCTCTTCAAGAATGTGGCATATTTGGTAGTAGGTCTATTATTGAATTAAATTAAATAGATGTAGGCCTATACCTGCTAGCCCGGATGCTGGTCGAATCCTCGAAAATAACTACCGCAGGTTACGTGGTAGAGAACACAAACACCCATAATAAGGTGTACTAACTAGACAATGTGAGGTGTATTAAATGTATACAACCGATTTGCACTAATGGGGTAACTTACGAAATTTATGCTTTTCAGACGGTCAACACGATTGTATTAAGTGTTATGCACTAATTCTGAAAAAAATTGTATGAGATAATGTGGGTAACTATTTTAAATTTTTCCAAAATGTGGTATTATTATTATTATTATTATTATTATTATTATTATTATTATTATCGTCATCCTAATCATAATCGAGTTGGACATTTTTTTCGTCGTTTAACGCTTTCTTCCCGTCACTGTTCTTCTAATTGCAGTATGGAGTAAATGACCTGAGGTGCCAACCTCCACTGCAGTAGGAACGCCTACTTCTCCATCATGAAACACGACTTTTGCCCTCAGACTTGAGATTTCTAAGAAACTGAAAGCGGCGAGCCTTTGCCAAGAAGGACATTTAACTCAAGCGGTGACATTGAAAATGAGCCAGTTTCATCTTGAAAATAAACGGGATTGTTGCGGAGTTCCGGCACATTTCTTGTGGAGGAGTTGTGCCAACAAACGCCACATGAAAATTCACGATGATTCTTAGCCTGTTATGTGTCGTCTCTGGGAGGGAAGAACCCGAGACAGCCCACAATCAGGTTAACCGCTATCAGTGCCTCGAGTTTTAGAACAGCTGTCTGCAGACTCATCAACATTATAATATGTCTAGTAATATTATTATTATTATTATTATTATTATTATTATTAATATATTATTTACGTTCTATTGACATTTGCCATTCAGTTAAAGTTATACAGATTTATCCGACAAAATTCGGTCTACGGGGATACCAAACTCAGTCAGCCCACTTACATGGTGCAAGTCTTCGAAAATGACACCCCATGAGTGACTTGTATGTCAACTGTACCAGAATTAACGTTCGTCGCCAGGAGCCGACTGCGGTGACATCTAGTAACCAAGTTCAGAACTAGTTGGTCGTTGATGGTGGTGTTTGGTAGCAAAAGTTGGAACTACTTGAAAATTCAATGTCTGCAGTCCTTACTTGAATTAAAAACAGATAACACACACTAATACAGCCATCACAATTTAACACCGGTTATCGGACAGGTTCTACAGGCACTCAAAGTACACGGGGCTACATGACCGTTTTGTCACAGCCCCTAAACTGAGGAACCAACCTTTCATTGAATAGTTGTCATGATGAATAAACTGTACAAATTCATCTAGCTTACAAAGAATAGGCTATGTATATTCAATTGCAAATTCATTTTGCTTCTATTTTTGTATTTCATAAAATACAATGGCATCGGGAGAGCGTGGGTTCGAATCCCACCTCGGCCGTCCAGAAAATGGTTTTCGTGGTTTCCCATTTTCACCACCAGGCAAATGCCGGGATGGTTCCTTTCAATAGGTCCACGGCCGATTTCTTTTCATAATTCCTTCCCTGACCCGTCCTGAAAAGAATATACATGGCCATTGGCTGCATTAATTTTAAAAAAATGTAAAAATGTTTGGGTTTCTTTCACAAGAAATACCACCAAATCGAATTTGGGTATTTGTAAAGTTGTGGATGCCGGGGCGTCGAATGGAAAACATGATACGTGAAGGGCAGTGCGGTCCGAAAATGTTTGAGAACCGCTGTCCTAGGCCGAGAATTAATAAACAAACAACATCTCTATTATTCACTAGACAGCCTGGGGATTTGGAGAAGTTGCAGAGGTCTGATTTAACGGGACCCAAAGCTGATCAACTATAATCAAAATATCCGCTGACTGAGCGAAACTGAATGCGAGTGGAAATCAAATTATGGAGCGTGATAATAATACATTCTCTTGTTGTAGGCCGCATATAATTTGTTACTCACTAGATGGCCGCTCCTTCCATGAGAGGTTCTCACAACCTCAGTGTAATTTCCGGCAGGGCTGAGAGCTGTTGAATTATTAATATACTCGTAATAAAATGTTCAACTGGTTAACATACCTAAGGGCTGTTAGTATTCTCCTCTTGTAAATGATCTGGGACGTTGAGAACTCGTTACATCCTCATTCGAGTTGTAACTGGCGGTGCCGGTCAATTTCCAGACAAAGCAATGGTTTCAAATAGGCTATACAGTAAACTATTTTCATCCAGCCTCAACTTATTTTCCACTAACTATCTAAAATATAATTAGAGTTTTGGCTTCGTATTTTATGAAATTAAAAATAACGTTGTATATTCGTATCATATCGTTACAATAATTTATTATTAAATTACCATTTGCTCGATTGCTTGTTTGTATGTCTGTCTGCTTCAAACGAGTTATCCCATGAAAGTTGGTATTTAGGTTACCGCAAGAGTAAATTTAGGTTATCGCAAGAGTAAAGAGAATTGAAATATTGGCTGCAACTTATTTAATTAGTTACAAAATTACGGAAGGTTAGAGAAATTGTATTTATTTATTTACTTTTTGTTTGCCAAATTACAACGATATGCATTTACGCAGTGACGCATTTCTTTGAATTTTGAATCTGGGCTCTACATGTATTTTAACGTCACGGCATGAAAGACGAGTAGTGAGGGTTTTCTGTTAACATCAAATCAAACACTGAAGAAAGCATCTCACATTCGCTTCCCTTCTTAACGCAAAGGAATCAACTAAGAATTAAGTCTCCTACTTCCTTTAGCCTTTCGCCTGCTAATTCGACGTCCATAGGGGTTATTTTTTAATAATCCTGTATACTTCTCATATGCCAACGGCCTTTCCATGTTGAAACACCGGATCCCAAGGGAACTCCGCAGTTAAGCAGCATTGGGCGTGGTCGGAACTTGCATGGTATGCCGGTTCTAGGTATTGCGCGCTGTAGGCCAACATAAGGAGGGGCGGAAAGGCCCTGGCCACCCTACCGCACGTAAACTCCGGCTGGGAGTAGCCTCTTCGGAGGCTCGGACCTGCCTTCGGGCAGAATACCGATTACAGTGTATTCACATCTCATACTCAGGAGTTCCCAGTGTCTTGAGCTGAAAGTTATTTGACAGGTCAGTGTGCTCCTTGCTCACCCTCGTTCTGCCACGACACATCTGGAGCAGAGCAGAGGGGCGCCCATGAGTATAGTGAGTGGTGCTCAGAGCGCTCTGCCGTGAACAGTACTTCCTCAACTGGAGCTAATTAAAATTTGGCCTCCTCACGGAAACATTGTACTGTATTTACCTTTTAACGGATACGAGTGGTACCTTTTAGGAAATTTGAACTGATGCATAGGTTTTGTAAATAATAATAATAATAATAATAATAATAATAATAATGTTATTACTGCACAGTCATCCGACCGGACGCCTTATATCCTGCAGAGTGCCTTACGATGCACAGAAAATGTCTTATGGAGAAACTTGAAACCAAAGAAAAGAAGATCTTACTGACAACCTTGGGCCCAGTCAAGGAAAACAGTGATTACAGACGGAGACACAACCATGAACTCTACACACATGTTACCAAAATCACTGACGGGAAGAGAAAGAGGAGAAATGTGCTTTATGGTCATTTAACAAGACTGGGTAAGGAAACCAAGGGAGCGTGGTTCGCAGAGGTAGGAAAGGATTTAAAAGAAGTTGGAATTACAGTACATACAACGATATTCAGATGCACCGACAGTAGTGGCTACGCTGGCTAAAGCTCAGCATTAGGTCATGGGGCCAAGCTCTCTGCTGACTCGGTAGACGCGTGGGTTCGAGCCCCACCGTCGGCCGTCCTTGAAATGGTTTTCCGTGGTTTCCCATTTTCAACACCAGGCAAATGCTGGGACGGTACCTTCTGACAGGCCACGGCCGCTTCCTTCCACATCCTTGCCCAGTTTCATTCACCATCATTCATTTCATCTCTCATTAACTCCTCTCATTAGGTTGGCGTCAGGAAGGGCATCCGGCCGTAAAAATCATCGCCACAAAGACTTCCATCGCATCTCATCCCCGACCCCGTTGGAAAAACGGGAATAATAAGGGGTAGACATACAACGATATTCAGATGCGTATCCGTCTTAAGATGAAACTAAAAGAACACCAGAAATTTCAGGAAAAAACTAAACTAACAGCAGGCAAGACGTGGACTGAAGCCAGGAAACAGCAGCATCGGGAACACAATCCAATTAGCTCAAAATCATTAAATGCTTCTCCTGAAAAAGTGTCCTTTTTGACTGGTGGTGCGACATGAGGCGTTACTGGGCGAATGTTGGTTTGGTTGGTTCTTACGTTTAGGGGTGGTCATGTAGCCCCGTCTACTTTGGGTGTGTGTAGAATCTGTCTGATAACCGGTGTTAATTGTGATGACTGTATTAGTGTGTGTTACCTGTTTCTAGCCTATTTTCAATTTTGAAAAAATAGGCTTATGAGATCATCTTTTGTCCGTGTGTGTGTGCGCGCGTGTGTGTGTGTCCCTAATAAGTTATATACGGCTGGAGCGATTTCAATGAAACTCGGTAAGATCATAGCACTATTCCCGGCGACCCCGACCGTGCCCTTCAAATTTTGTTACGTCTCACCAATCCAACATGGTGGCTGTGCGAAATATTTCACCAGCATTCAATATCTCCGAAACTATTCCCGATATAACCCTGGAATTTATTACGGTGATAAAGGAAACTACTAAAAGTTCACCTATGTGACTTTTGAAAAACCGGTAACTACAAAACCAACATGGCGGCCACGCGAATTTGCCACTTTTAAATAGACGTTTCTCGCGATTTAACCAACCAAACGCAATAAAACTTGGTACAGTATATGTTTATACACATTTTAATGCACCGACATCTAACTTCGTTCAATTGTTTACATAGCCACAAGATGGCGGATGTGCGAATTAATTCACCGGAATTCTATATCTCTGAAACTATTAGCGGTATCACCCTGAAATTTTGTACAGAGATAAAGGGCACTACGGGAAGTTCATCTATAAGACTTTCAAAAACCGGTTAACTACGAAATGAACATGGCGGCCAAGCGAATTTGAAAATTTTAAATAGACCTTTCTCGCGATTTAATGTTCCAAACGCAATGAAATCTGGTTCAGGAAATGTTTATACACATTGTAATACGCTGGTATCTAATTTAGTTCAATTGTTTACATAACCTCAAGATGGAGGCTGTGCTAATTTTAAAATTAAGTTTTTATTTCTTATGTCGTAATCATGTGATCGAAGTGAAAGTTTGAATAATGCACCTACGCAATAATTTACCTTTAATGGTACATGACTCTATGGCCTATACATTTAACAATCCAACATGGCGACAATCCGAAATATTTAGACGGCTCTGAATATCTACGAATCTATTATAGCAATCAAACTGAATTATTTATGTTCATAGGGTCTATGAACCTAAGTTCACCTATAGGACTTTAAGTAACCTGGTGATCACAAATCCAACATGGCGGCGACGCAAAATATAAATATTCACATGGACGTTTCTCGCAATTTAACCATCCGAGTGCAGTGAAACTTGGTACAGTAAATCCTTATACGAATGTTAATCCACTGGTATCTAATTTATTTCATTTTTTTTAGCCTATTTTCAATTTTGAAAAAATAGGCTTATGGGATCACCTTTTGTCCGCGTGTGTGTGCGTGTGTGTGTGTGTGTGTGTGTGTGATTCGTGTGTGTGTGTGTCCCTAATAAAATCTAAACGGCTGGAGCGATTTCAATGAAACTCGGTATGTTCATAACACTATTCCCGGCGACCTCGACCGTGCCCTTAAAATTTTGTTACGTCTCACCAATGCAAAATGGCGGCTGTGCGAAATATTTCACTAGCATTCAATATCTCCGAAACTATTACCGATATCGCCCTGAAATTGTGTACGGTGATAAAGGGTACTACTAGAAGTTCACCTATGAGACTTTCAAAAACCTGGTGACTACAAAACCAACATGGCGGTCAAGCGAAGTTGAGACTTTTAAATAGACTTTTCTCGCGATTTAACTATCCACACGTAATGAAACTTGGTACAGCAAATGTTTATACACATTGTAATGCACTGGAATCTAATTTAGTTCAATTGTTTTCATAACTTCAAAATGGCGGCTGTGCGAAATATTTCACTGACATTCTATATCTCCGAAACTATTACAGATATCACCCTGCAATTTAGTACGGTGATAAAGGGTACTGATACAAGTTTACCTATGTATATTTCATAAACTTGTAAAGTAGAGAACGAACATGGTGACCAAGCGAAGTTGAGACTTTTAAATAGACTTTTCTCACGATTTAACCATCCAAACGTAATGAAACTAGGTACAGCAAGTGTTTATACACATAGTAATGCACTGGAGTCTAATTTAGTTCAATTGTTTACATAACCTCAAAATGGCGGCTGTGCGAAATATTTCACTGATATTCTATATCTCCGAAACTATTACATATATTACCCTGCAATTTTGTACGGTGATAAAGGGTACTGGTACAAGTTTTTCTATGTATATTTCATAAACTCGTAAAGTAAAAAACGAACATGGCGACCAAGCGAATTTGAAATATTTTAATAGACTTTTCTCGTGATTTAACTCTCTGAGCGCAGTGAAATGAGGTACAGTAAATGATTTTGCAGATTGTAATGCACTGCCATCTAATTTAATTCAATTGTTTACATAACCTCAAGATGGCGGCTGTGCGAAATTTTAAAATTAAGTTTTTATTTCTTGTGTCGTAATCATGCGATCGAAGTGAAAGTTTGAATAATGAACCTAGGCAATAATTGTCCTTGAATGGTACATAACTCTATGGCCTATACATATAACAATCCTAAATGGCGAGCTTCCAAAATATTTAGACGGTTCTCAATATCTATGAATCTTTTACAGCAACCAAGCTGAATTTTTTTTAATGTTCAGAGAGACTATGAACATATGTTCACCTATAGGATTTCAGTAACCTGGTGAGCACAAATCCAACATGGCGGCGACGCGAAGTATAAATATTTAAATGGACGTTTCTCGCGAATTAACTATCCGAGTGCCGTGAAACGTTGCACGTTAAATGCTTATACAAATGTTGATCCACTGGCATGTAATTTATTTCAATTGTTTGCATAATCACAAGATGGCTGCTGTGCGTAATTTTAAAATCTCGTTTTTACTTCTTGTGTTCTAATCATGCGATTGAAGTTTGAATACCACACGTACACAATAATCTTAATGTAAAAGTACAAAAATAAAAATCCAACCTGGCGACAATCTGAAATATTTAGACGGTTCTCAATATCTACGAATCTGTTACAGCAATTAAACTGAAATTTTGAATGTTGTTAGAAGAAATTAACATGAGCAGGATATATGAAAATAGGCTGTATAGTTCTTTACGGAACTACTTGTTTTTTTTTCATAACTACAAGATGGGAGCTGTGCGAAATTTTAAAATTTCCTTGTTACTTCTTGTGTCCTAGTCATGCGATTGAAGTTTGAATACTACACGTACACAATAATCTTCATGTAACAGTACATAACTCTAAGACCTACATATATAAAATCCAACAAGGCGACTATCCGAAATATTTAGTCGGTTCTCAATATCTACGAATCTATTACAGCAATCAAACTGAAATTTTGTATGTGATAGTGGTAATTAACATGAGTAGGATATATGAAAATAGGCTGTATAGTTCTTCACGGAACTACTTGTTTAATTTAAGTACTGCAACTTAGAATTTTCAAATAGTTCCAACTTTTGCCACCAAGCGCCACCGTCAGCGACTACTAGGCCAAGTTCAGAACTTAGCCACTAGACGCCACCGCAGTCGGCTCTTGGCGACGGACGTAGAAACCTAAGAGCGTTGTTTACATTCTGAACCTATCCAATTTAGCTTCACACAGGTGTAATTAGTGGAAGGTTCTTTAACATGCCATAAATCTATGACATGGGACCGCCGGCTTTACTTACCTTCCGAAGGAAGGCATACTGAGGGATTTTTAACGCTCTTAAAATATCCGACGGTTTCGTCCGGGTTTGAACCCGCGATCTTGGGCATAGAAGCTCAGCATGCTACCGACTACGCCACCAGGGGCGAACGTTAAAGCTCGAGGAAGAGTGCAGTAGAATTGACGTGGTCCAGCTGGCCGAAACGTCAAGAAGAACTACTGCGGCTGTTAGAGACGCCAGGGTGCCGGAATTTTGTTCCGAAAGTGATCTTTAACGTGCCAGCAAATTTACTGACACGGCTGCCTCGCATTTGCATACCGGATGCCAACTCCCTGTGCCAGGATTCGATCTTGCAACCTTGGGTACAGCAGACCGAGAACGTTACAGCTGTGCCACGCAGCCTGACAGGTAAACCCTGCGCGGGTAAACGAAACGTTATCCGCATCCGCCCCGTATCCACACGACTGTTATCCGCATCCGCCCCGTATCCACACGACTGTTATCCGCATCCGCCCCGTATCCACACGACTGTTATCCGCATCCGCCCCGTATCCACACGACTGTTATCCGTATCCGCCCCGTATCCACACGACTGTTATCCGCATCCGCCCCGTATCCACACGACTGTTATCCGCATCCGCCCCGTATCCACACGACTGTTATCCGCATCCGCGCCGTATCCTCACGTTTGTTTTCCGCATCCGCCCCGTATCCACACGACTGTTATCCGCATCCGCCCCGTATCCGCACGACTGTTATCCGTATCCGCCCCGTATCCACACGACTGTTATCCGCATCCGCGCCGTATCCTCACGACTGTTATCCGTATCCGCCCCGTATCCACACGACTGTTATCCGCATCCACGCCGTATCCTCACGACTGTTATCCGCATCCGCCCCGTATCCACACGACTGTTATGCGCATCCGCCCCGTATCCGCACGACTGTTATCCGCATCCGCCCCGTATCCGCACGACTGTTATCTGCATCCACGCCGTATCCTCACGACTGTTATCCGTATCCGCCCCGTATCCACACGACTGTTATCCGCATCCGCGCCGTATCCTCACGACTGTTATCCGCATCCGCCCCGTATCCACACGACTGTTATCCGCATCCTCCCCGTATCCGCACGACTGTTATCCGTATCCGCCCCGTATCCACACGACTGTTATCCGCATCCGCCCCGTATCCACACGACTGTTATCGGCATACACGCCGTATCCTCACGTTTGTTTTCCGCATCCGCCCCGTATCCACACGACTGTTATCCGTATCCGCCCCGTGTCCACACGACTGTTATCCGCATCCGCCCCGTATCCTCACGACTGTTATCCGTATCCGCCCCGTGTCCACACGACTGTTATCCGCATCCACGCCGTATCCTCACGTTTGTTTTCCGCATCCGCCCCGTATCAACACGACTGTTATCCGCATCCGCCCCGTATCCTCACGTTTGTTTTCCGCATCCGCCCCGTATCCACACGACTGTTATCCGCATCCGCCCCGTATCCACACGACTGTTATCCGCATCCGCGCCGTATCCCCACGTTTGTTTTCCGCATCCGCCCCGTATCCTCACGACTGTTATCCGTATCCGCCCCGTATCCTCACGACTGTTATCCGTATCCGCCCCGTATCCGCTCGACTTATCCGCATCCGCCCCGTATCCACACGACTGTTATCCGCATCCGCCCCGTATCCACACGACTGTTATCCGCATCCGCCCCGTATCCACACGACTGTTATCCGCATCCGCCCCGTATCCTCACGTTTGTTATCCGCATCCGCCCCGTATCATCACGTTTGTTATCCGCATCCGCCCCGTATCCTCACGACTGTTATCCGCATCCGCCCCGTATCCACACGACTGTTATCCGCATCCGACCCTATCCACACGACTGTTATCCGCATCGGCGCCGTATCCTCACGTTTGTTTTCCGCATCCGCCCCGTATCCACACGACTGTCATCCGCATCCGCCCCGTATCCACCCGACTGTTATCCGCATCTGCGCCGTATCCCCACGTTTGTTTTCCGCATCCGCCCCGTATCCTCACGACTGTTATCCGTATCCGCCCCGTATCCGCACGACTGTTATCCGCATCCGTCCTGTATCCACACGACTGTTAGCCGCATCCGCCCCGTATCCACACGACTGTTATCTGCATCCACCCCGTATCCACACGACTGTTATCCGCATCCGCCCCGTATCCACACGACTGTTATCCGCATCCGCCCCGTATCCACACGACTGTTATCCGCATCCGCCCTGTATCCACACGACTGTTATCCGCATCCGCCCCGTATCCTCACGACTGTTATCCGCATCCGCCCCGTATCCACACGACTGTTATCCGCATCCGCCCCGTATCCACACGACTGTTATCGGCATACACGCCGTATCCTCATGTTTGTTTTCCGCATCCGCCCCGTATCCACACGACTGTTATCCGCATCCGCCCCGTATCCACACGACTGTTATCCGCATCCGCCTCGTATCCTCGCGTTTGTTATCCGAATCTACTGACATTACAATAATATTTTTAATTAGAGTATAAAGTATTAAAGCAACACATTTAGATATTTGAGGAAAATGTCGTTCCCATAGGCTATGTATGTCATATGCTATGTTTAAAATGAATGTTACACTGCCAAAATTGCAACCCTTTTCAGTTCGGAGTGTTACCATAATTTGAATCAGATTAACTTAAATCATCCTCTATTTGGTCGGCTTCGGTGGCGTAGTTGGTAGCATGCTGAGCTTCTATGCCCAAGGTCGTGGGTTCAAATCCGGCCGATGTCGTCGGATTTTTAAAGAGCGTTAAAAATCCCTCAGTATGCATTCCTTCGAGGGGAAAGTAACGGCAGTCCCATGCCATAGATTTATGGCATGAAAAAGAACCCTCCACTTGTGTGAAGCCAAAATTTGTAGGATAGATTATTTGAAAAGGCTATATTAGTTCCAACGTTCGTCGTCAGGTGCTAGCTGCGATGGCATCTAGTAGCAAAGTCCGCAGCTAGGTGTCGTGGACGGTAGCATTTGGTAGCAAAAGTAGGAACGACTACTTACCTGAATTACAGATAGCACACACTAATACAGCCATCACAATTAACATCGGTTATCAAAGTACACGGGGCTACATGACCGCGTTGTCGCAGCCCCTAAACCACTGGTTCTTAACCGGTGGTCCACGGACCACATGTGGTCAGCGAGTACCTTGGGAGTGGTCCTGGGGAGAAAAGAGTCCACCAGCACGTATAAAAAAGTGGCCAATAAATGGAGAAACGATGTGCGTTGAACGAGAATTGTCCCAATGTATTCACGGCGATGACTTTTGGTTTTGAATTGAAATATCTGTAAAATAATTGTTATTGAGGAAGGGTTACAACTGATAAGGTGTATTGGAGGGCGGGGGGGGGGTGTCCGTACATGATTCAATTTCAGGCTGAGTAGTCCGCAGAAATCTACGGGTTCAGAACCACTGCCCTAAACTAAGGAACCAACCATCTTACATTTGCCATGAGAAACAAACCTTACAGAAAAAGGTAAGTTATGTCTTAAACATCCGGGTCCCTAGTAGCGATATTCAACAAGTTGGGATTGTATTCTAAAACCTATCCGCAAATTTACTCCAAACATTATCCGTAGCTTATCCGCTATCCGCACGGTCATAAAACTATATAAGCATAGGCGAAAATTTTTGCGGAAATCAGCATTCGCGCAGGGCTTTCATCAACATTTCACAATAATAATATATTGGTTTTACGTCCCTTTAAATACTGGGTTGAGGCAAGTATTCTAGGCTATCATCGCAAGGCCCCGGTTTGATTCCCGGTTCTGACAAGAAATGTAATTCAGGTTTGGGGGCAGGAACGGGGTACACTCAGCCTCGTGAGTCAAAACTGAGAAAGGGTGGGTTCTATTCCTACCTCAGCTATCCTGGAGCTATCCTCGACTTCTGCTCCAGGCAAATTGCGGGATGGTACCTAACGTAAGGCCACAGCCGCTTCCTACCCAAATCCTACCTCGATTACAAAAAAATTGTCAATCTAGTACAGACATCACAGTGACACAGATTATCAGACAACTTCTACACACACACACAAGTACAAGGGGCTTCTAGACCACGATGTCGCAAAACCCCTAAACAATCAACAAGAATGCTAGGCACTGCGCCACGGGGTGATCCCTTGGTATTTCAACTCTCCACTCTACATAATTATTTATGTATGGTTTTACTTAATGCTCACAGCACGTTGAATGCCACTATGGTCATGGATAACATTGTTTTGCGTGCTATGACTGCGTACAAACCAGTTAGAGCCTCAACAGGCCACTTCGCCTGCTACTAAGAAGAGATAAAAAGTAGACTGCACGCTTATAAAATCATCAGGAAATGTGGTCTTAAAGTGTAGGTCCTCTTGATGCTTTAATCATAACAGGACTATCGCTGGTTCTCAATATTGAGTGTTGTTAATGTTATGATTCACGATCATCATGTAACGTTCTGAATTTGTGGTGTCTGCCAGACACACCGCACTCGACTTCTGAAGTCCATGAGAGTGATCTTCGGAATTTAAATTCGGCAAATCCTCCAGTATTCTAGGTATATGTAGGCCCATATGGAGACCTCAGTGTACTGAGTCTGTTATTGTTTACTTTCTTGTGTTTAGTTTCACGTGTTCATCCTGCTGATCTAGTGTTCTCGCCCAGATCAAACTCAACTCAGGGCCCTGTTTCGGCCTTCATTATTCGTCATTCCTCCCCAGACTAGTGGCGGAGGCTGTATATGCGCAAGATAGCAAGTGATTTTATAATAACTAGCTTTTCGTGCCCGGTGTTAACGGGTTTGTGCTGTAGGTGCAACAAAATGTAGTTTACTCAACGTTTGCGAGGCTCTCGACTGCTGGTGGCAGCAAATATGTGCTCGCCATTCAAAGCTCTCTTGTTAGACATGCGTAGTACGGCGTGCGCGACAGGAAAGAAAGGTATCGCTGTCCTTAATAAGATTATATAAAAAAATGTCCGCATTGGGATGTGAAGTAGACACCAGTACAGGAACAGCCGTAAATCAGCTAAGTCTCAAAAACTACATTGTTAACTCAGTCAAATGTAAGTGGTTAACGTAACTAACAAACTACAAAGGCTCATCCACTAAATAAGAAATTTGGAATGTAACGGATAATAATAAAATAGTCTACAAAGCAATCACTTCAATAGTTAGCAGCGATAGAAGTTAACGATTACTTTCGTAATATGCGACGCTCGCTTCTCCATCTTAACGAGGTCCCATGGTGTAATGGTTAGCACTCTGGACTCTGAATCCAGCGATCCGAGTTCAAATCTCGGTGGGACCTGCGATTTTATTTCTGTCATTGGTATACACATAATCTTATATTATATAAAAGTGAAAGTCTGTATGTATGTATGTGGGTATGTGGGTGGGTCTGTTCCGTATACAAATCTACACCGTTACACCGATCTCAACCGAATTTTGCATACACATAGTTTAGGACCCAGAAGGAACCGCTGGCTACATGAATTTTCGATAGTCTTTCTCATTCTTCTGATTTCGACCCTTTTGCACTCCAGCACATGCTAATCAAATCATAAAATATACTCATGAAGGAATGGCAAGGCGGATAGTTTCCATGGCAACATAGCTCAAGTCGAGACACGGCCGACTGGATGCCATTTGCGCTCTGCACTACCGGTATAGAAAATGAGGATCTTTACTTGAAATCACGTTAGTTACTCAACTTCTCACACAGCACTGTCAACCGAGATTAGCATAACAAAGACTTGACACTATCTTCTACTATATATTTGTCAAATACCACTCACTCACTCATTCATTCATCACGAAATCTCAGAAACCATCAAACGGATTGGAATGAAATTTGGTATGCAGCTTCCCCAAGGGCCGCAAATGCCCACTAAGAGAGGATTTTTGGATATTCTGGTTCAAAAGGGGTGTTAAGGGGGTAGACCTGCATTTCATTGAACAGCAATATCTCCCGATTGGTTTCATTGGGGGATATGATACTCGGCACATAAACTCATCATTAAAAATAAGAAGACACGAGTCGGAGGGTTTTTCGATGTGGTGTATATTATGAGGTGAAAGGGGTGAAAAGGGGGATTGAAAGATTCCTAACGGAGCGTGTATCTCTTAAACGACATAGGCGAGGAGTTTGAAACTCAGCGGGAAAAAATCAGCATAAAAATAAGTAAATATGTGTTTGACCGTTTTATCATAAATCCAAATTAAGGGGCCTATGGGGACGGGTGAAATTCTGGAGGGGGGGGGGGGGAGAAACAGGAAAGAAAGTGTCCTAACTGATTGACTGACTCACTCACTCATCAAACTCAGGGGGAAAAACTGCTTTAAAGTAAGTAAATAGCTGTTCGACAGTTTTTTTTTCATAAATCAAATTTAAGGGGTTCATGGGGAGGGGTGAAATTCTGAAGAAAGAAAATTTAAAGAAAATGTCCTGACTCACTCACTCACTCATCATCGCCCAGCCAAAATGATTGAACTTAGAAACATGACAGTTTGGGGATATGTTCATTGTATTTCAAAACAGTCTACTAAGGGAGGATTTTCGGATATTCAGGTTCTAAAGGGGTCTTAATGGGGTTAAACCTGCATTTCATTGAATAACAATATCTCCCGATTGGTTTCATTGGGGGATGTGATACACGGCATATAAACTCATCATTAAAAAGTAAGACATGTGTCTGAGGGTTTTTCGATGTGGAGTATATTATGAGGTGAAAGGGGTGAAAAGTAGGGATGCGTGTATGTCTTAAACGACATAGGCGAGGAGTTTGAAACTCAGCGGAAATAAATCAGCATAAAAATAAGTAAATATGTGTTTGACCGTTTTTTTTTTTCATAAATCCAATTTAAGAGGCCCATGGGGAAGGGTGAAATTCTGTGGGGGGGGACAGGAAAGAAAATGTCCTAACTGATTGACTGACTGACTCACTCATCAAACTCAGGGGGAAAAACTGCTTTAAAGTAAGTAAATAGCTGTTCGACAGTTTTTTTTATCAATCAAATTGAAGGGGTTCATCGGGAGGGGTGAAATTCTGAAGGAAAAAAAATGAAAGAAAATGTCCTGACTCATTCACTCACTCATCATCGCCCAGCCAAAAATATTGAAGTTGGAAACATGGCATTTTGGGGCTATGTTCGTTGTATGTCAAAACCGTACACTAAGGGAGGATTTTTGGATATTCAGGCTCTAAAGGGGTCTTAAGGGGGTTAAGCCTGAATTTCATTGAATAACAATATCTCACGAGTGGTTTCATTTGTGGATGTGATACTCGGCATATAAACTAATCATTAAAAGTAAGCAGACATGTGTCTAAGGGTTTTTCGATGTGGTGTATTATTATGAGGTGAAAGGGGTGAAAAGTGGGGGTTGAAGGATTCCTAACGGAGCGTGTAGGCCTATCTCTTAAACGACATAGGCGAGAAATTTGAAACGCAGCGAAAAAACATCAGCTAAAAAGATAAGTAAATCGGTGTTCGACCGTTTTTTCATAAATTAATTTAAGGGGCCAATGGAGTGGGGTGAAATTCTGGGGGGAAAAAGGAGAGAAAGTGTCCTAACTGACTAACTCACTCACCAAACTCAGGGGAAAAAGACAGCTTTAAAAATAAGTTAATAGGTGTTCAAGCGTTTTTTCATCAATCCAATTTAAGGGGCCCATGGGGAGGGGTGAAATTCTGGTAAAAATAATTGAAAGAAAATGTCCTGTCTGACTCACTCACTCATCACGCCCAGCGAAAACTATTTAAGTTGGAAAAATGAAATGTTGGGAATATGTTCGCTGTATGTCGAAAACGTCAACTAAGGAATGATTTTTGTTTATTCGGGTTTTAAAGAGATGTTAAGGGGGTAAACGTGCATTTCATTGAATAACGATATATCATGAGTTGTTTCTTAGGGGATGTGATATTCGGTATATAAACTAATCATTAAAAATAATCAGACATATGTCTAAGGGTTTATCGATGTGGTGTATATTATGAGGTGATAGGGGTGAAAATTGGGGGTTGAGGGATTCTTGACGGAGCGTGTATCTCTCAAAGGACATAGGCGAGAAGTTTGAAATTCGGCGGGAAAAGAACAGCTTAAAATACAAGTAAATAGGTGTTCGACTGTTTTTTTCTTAAATCCAATTTAAGGGGCCCTTGGTGAGAGGTGAAATTCTGGGGGAAAAAAAAAAACAGGAAAGAAAGTGTCCTAACTGATTGACTCACTTACTCACTCATCAAACTCAGGGGGAAAACAGCTTTAAATAAGTAAATAGGTGTTCGACCGTTTGTTTCATAAATCCAATTTAAGGGGTTCATAGGGAGGGATGAAATTATCAAAAATAAATGAAAGGAAATGTCCTGACTGACTCACTCACTCATCATAGCCCAGCCAAAATTATTAAAGTTAGAAACATGACATTTTGGGGATATGTTCGTTGTATGTCGAAAACGTCCACTAAGGAAAGAGTTTAGAATATTCAGGTTCTAAATAGGTGTTAAGGGGGATAAACGTGCATTTCATTGAATAACCATATCTCACGAGTGGTTTCATTTGGGGATGTGATACTTGGCATATATACTAATCATTAAAAATAAGCTGACACATGTCTAATGGTTTTTCGATGTAGTGTATATTATGAGGTGAAAGGGATGAAAAGTGGGGGTTGAAAGATTCCTAACGGACCGTGTATCTCTTAAACGACATAGGCGAGGAGTTTGAAACTCGGAGGAAATCAATCAGCATAAAAATAAATATATAAATAAATAAAATAAATATGTGTTCGACCGTTTTTTCATAAATCCAATTTAAGGGGCCTATGGGGAGGGGTGAAATTCTGGAAGAAAAACGTCCCCTAAGGAAGGATTTTTGGATGTTCACTCTCATCGACCAACCCAAACGATTAAAGTTAGAAGAATGATATTTTGGGGATATGTTTGTTGTGTGTCGAAAACGTCTACCAAGGAGGGATTTTTGGATATTCAGGTTCTAAAGGGGTGTTAATCGGGTTAAACCTGCATTTCATTGAATAACAATATGACACGACTATGACGCGAGCGAAGCGAGGCTAAAAATGAGATGATGTGCGTCTATGTATTACTCAATCACGCAAGTACCACTGGTCCGATTTACATGAATTTTACATGGAAGTAGCTGATTTACCTGGTTAATATATAGGTTACTTTTGATTTCAATACTTGGTACTATTTAAAGATGGCGACCATTTTAGTGACTTCACTACACCCTTTGGTTTAAAACTTTCATATTCCATTTCAAATACAAAGAGAACGCTAAGAAATTTTCTATCCGAAAGGTATCTCCAACCGTTAGCGAGTAAAACCTAAATTTGTGCTATAAAACACGGTCAACGCCGAGCAGTGTAGTTGTCAAAATGTTCCATTCTTAATCTCCCTCTGCGCAGCACCTCGCCTATCCCCTGTTTTAACTGTCACCTTCATATTTTAATTTATTTATGACGCGTAGCGAAGCACGGGTACTTCAGCTAGTAAGTACTAAAAAACGCTACACTAAGTTTTAGAAGTGTAGGCCTAATAGACTAACGGAATAAAAGTTGCAACTGTCTAAAAGATCTGACTCATTACAAGTTTAATTAAAACTTATGTAGCTTAATAATGTAAATTCTGTTGTTCGTGAGTGTTAACTTATATACATATCCACTGAACCTAAATGAAGTCTAAGTGAGTTGGTTCCGATGATGTTCACTTGACTAACGAAGCTAGTCATCCAATCTATCCCCCCATTTTGTGGTGAGAAGTGTTTTAATAAGTTTAGTGTATAAATAATAATTTATTTCATGCACTAGGATAATAACTGTAATTTCCCACCCAATCTCGGTCACTTTCGTGTTGACAGACTGAAAAGCTTCTAATAATAGTTAAATGTTAGTGTTAAACAATTTGGTGAAAATAAAGACTAACAGCTAGTAAACCTGTACTTCAGGATTAGTAGGCAACAGAAGGATTCGATTGCCGCAAGAATCACTAGAATAGACCGGCTAGATTGTCAGATATTGCCGTTTCTTTAAAAGCTCATTTTTTTAAGCAATAGGACCTAATAAATCGTCACTCTGGGAATTACTTGCAAAAGTACGCAATAAAAGGATTCGATTGCCGCAAGAATTATTAACGCAAGAACGTCAATGTTACAAATGTTTGAAATACCTTGCGCTGCGCGTTAGCGAGTGTAGCTACTGCTGTCCGTAAATGAGAGAATATGAACCGAAAAACAATTTCACTCATCAAATCTGCCGCTTGTTTATTCTACAAAGAACAGACAGACAAAGAATAAATTGATTGATCATTTCATACCATGTCTGAGATAAGGACGAAGTATTCGCCCAAAATTCGGAATATACTGACTGAAAGACGATTCTTATTTTATATAGATTGGGTCTTTATTGATTACCTCAAGATGTATTGGCTGGCACCCCTAGCTCGATTCCCAGCCCTACCAGAAATTTAAAAATCTTGATATGATCTGTTACAGGGTGTTCCAGTAATAATAATAATAATAATTAAATGGTATCAGCTAGCAAGGTGTAGGCCTATATATTTTGATTTGGAGCCATTTGGACGATCTACCGTACTCGCCAATTTTGTCGTTCCGCTTGCACGTCTACCTACAGTTATCCGTGGCTGAGATTCAATAAGTTTTGTCTTGTAGTCATCAAATGTTCTACGACATGTCTTTTACGAATCGACATCTTGCCGTAGATTTTTTCTGCTCTTCAAAAATCAGACTTTCTGTGCCAGGAATCGAATCCATGATCTTGGGAGTCTACCGATACAATCATGTAATGCCTAATGGGAATCTGCATGATACTGTGACAACCGATGAATGAGACAGTAATCATCTTATCGGTACGGTATGTTTCTTTAAGTTGAACGGGAAACTCGGAATCTGAAGTTTGGCCTTGACATTCTGGTTATTGATAAACTAATGATTTCTTCGCGTCGACGCGTTGTGATATGTACGTAAACTGTAAGCAGGATATTTTGCTAGTGTAGGCCTACACTTTGTTTTACTTTTGTAATATACAACGCTCGCTTCCTCACTTTATCGAGGTCCCATGGTGTAATGGTTAGCACTCTGGACTCTGAATCCAGCGATCCGAGTTCAAATCTCGGTGGGACCTGCGATTTTATTTCTGTCATTGGTACCCTTCATGGCTGCTAAGGAAAACATCCAGCTAGCGGTTACGTTAGCAATTCTAACTAATCAGAACAATACTTCTTTACGCCCGCTCCCCAACGGAAAGAATGAAGAGTTGTAGGAACTGTTATGGATGTTGTGTACCCTTTACCGTGATTCGAAATTCGTAGGTTATGAATATCAGATTTTAAAAATTTATACCTTGTATTTTCATCCAAGCCATTAGAATAAACTTTTTTATCATGTGTGCCGCAAGCACGCCTAATTTCATGAAATATTATTCTGATTCATTTTAAGACATAACAGGGATATAAATTATTGAAAGAATTATTAGGTTACCGTACCAGCCCGAAAATCGTTGCGAGAGCATGTGGTAAACAACTAGACCTACAGGGTTATAATTAGCATGCTTTCCCATTTTAAGAAGTGGCCTCTTGGATGGCATAGTGTTTACCGGTACCTTATTTCCAGTTGATATAAAATAATAAGGACTGGTAACGTTCGATACTCCGATATCCATGTTTTTCTCTCTCGTAGACATCCTATCAGAACAATCATGAAATAGGGAACGTCTTTACACAAACAGGCATTGACAGAATAAGCAAAAGAAACTATAAGAAGACGATTAATCATTTCCCCGTACTAAACTGAACAAGCTGCCCGGTGGGAGAACAATAGAGATGACTTCGTTGGCGTGTAGCGACACGCGGTCCCATGGTGTAATGGTTAGCACTCTGGACTTTGAATCCAGCGATCCGAGTTCAAATCTCGGTGGGACCTGACGGGAATTTTTACTCTGAGGTTTTCATTGATATAGGTCTAATACAAGGTCACCACCATGTTTTGAATGATGAAAGGATAATATCCTTGTCTAAATAACACTTGGCGAAGATTTATACGTAGGATGAAGTGAGATAATGAGGAATATCACATCTTATTGCATTGGAGTGCGAGACTTCTGATAAATCCTGTGTTGTCAGACCGACTTAGCACATTATTCTATCGGAATAGAGGCATTTCCTTTTTTGTGCAATATGTCACTGATTTAAGTAAGTAAAATGTATCTAAAATATGCATAATTAATGAATAGTTTTAAATTCTATATTCAATTTAAATTATACAGTACAGTATTAAAATAATCACTAATTGTATTTCATCACCCACATTTCACAGCTGCCGTTACATCAGTACGGAATTTACTTGAACTGTGTAGTGAAATATGAGCTTACTATTCGCAGTCATTTATATTCTTAGCTGGAAAGCTGGCACAAATTATATACACTACTGTACATTCCAAGCCAGTTAACCAGTTTTTTTAAAACCTTTTTAAGACCCTTTCAGCTTCGGCATTGGAGTGAGGAAAAGATAAATTAAATTCAGGAAGTTTTCCAATGTTGCTGAAATGAAAGCATTCTTAAAAATTCTTCAGATTGGAAATATTGTCCCACATCAGATCTCTTTCACATGATTATCGTCCGCGTAAAAGGAATTCAAAACATGGAAGTTGAAAATATTATGTGGTGTTTTTTTTTCAAAAAATATTCTCAAAGACGGGTTTTCCCTTTTCTCACCACATGGAGAGAAGCTTTTCTCAATAATTGAGGGATATTCCCTACCATCAAGCAGCGTTGATTAAATCATACAAATAAGCAGGAGCCAGGAATGATCTTGTGACTGTAATGTCCTTTTTAATTGCTGTAGTTTAAAAAAATGTCGAGGTGCCGGAATTTTACACCAGAAAGGAATTTTTACTTCAGAGTAAGTAGACAGATTTTAACCGCAGTGGGTCTTGGCAATTACCCTGCAGAGCTACTGGTAAAATTGTGAATTACGTCACCTTATCGCCTTATCCAAACATCATATGTCGTAGACTACTAACATACATGTGATGGAACATGCCCAGCTTATGGCCATTGGCTGCGATTCATATATCATCATATTCATAAGATTCGTATTGTGGACAATTTTAGCGTAATTTACGGCAAGATTTAGTTAACTTTAAGATAATTCCACTACTGCATGGTGGCAAGACTGTCTGCAGTGCATGCAATTCTGCAGTTCTCTCGTCTTTTACGTGCATTGTCTTCGTCTTGCCTTGACATTCTGTCTGAGTCGCCATTTCGTCTAGCATGGTTGTCATGCGATGCAAATCTGTTTTTTCTGAAAAGTGGAATAAGCTGAAACTGATTGACGCTTCAGACACTCGAACCGGAGCACTTCCTGTATCTAGGTCAGGGGAATCAAATTAACCTTGTGGCAGCCTATAGGCCTAACAAGCTGGAACAAGGAAACAACTATGGTGACTTATGCTGTGAAGTAGCCATTTCGTTGCTTTAACACACCCTCTAGCTATAGAAATAATAAATAATGGAGATAGTTAAACGATCCAAGAGACCGTACAAAATATTTCTAAATATGTTTCAAAAGCACGGTTGTTGAGGGTCAATGGGTAACAGATAGGAGCCATAAGACCTAGCTCCGGCCGGTATATCTCGATCAGTGTCATTTATCAGACAGTGAGGATATCATTCCTTGCTTAGCTTGCGAACGTTGACTAGACATTAGCTATGCTATTATAGAAAGCTGTATCAGCCAATGTCAGAACCATTTACCACTTATTTGAGAATATTAGATAATTGTTTTAAGGGGGCGTGGTGGCTCAGCGGTCTAGCTGTATGCCTCTCACCAAGGCGGTCCGGGTTCGATTCCCGGTCAATGCATGTGAGATTTTCGAAGTGAAATGCCATGTCCTGTGGTTCGGATTCCACGTAAAAAGGAGGTCCCATGGCTCATAATCACAAGATTCACGGTCACGTAAAACTACAATCTTCCTTTTTTAATTGTTTTAAGCTTCCGCTTAAGGGAAGTTGCCCTCCAAAATCATATCTAATATTCTACTACAACATGGGGCCGATAACCTAGACGTTAGGCCACTTAAAACAACAATTATCATCATCTACTACAACTCAGTATGGAGGTCAGAACTAATGTTAAAGTGGGAAGAGGAGACTTTGAATACGAATGCTGCTAGTTCGTAGCTTCACTTAGGAGCAGTACCGTGTAGCCGATGTGTTATTATTATTATTTTATTATTAACGCACGACTATGTATATGTGTTTTTTTTTTGTTTTAAGTCGTTTACCCTCCAGGTTGGTGGAACCCACGGAATCAGCGAGGGAACTCACCACTACGGGCAGTGTCCTAGAACGGGGAACATCGAATCGGAAGGGATACAACTGGTGAGGTGTGATTGGCACCTCGCCCAGGCGGCCTCACCTGCAAAGCGAACAGGGGCCGCATGAGGGAAGGTAATGGATGGTCAGGATGTCAGGATGGATAGGCAAGGACGAGGGAAGGAGGAGGCCCGAAGACGAAGTGGGAAACCACGGAAAACCACTTCGAGGATGGCTGAGGTGGGAATCGAACCCCCTCTACTCATTTGGGCCACCCGAGGCTGAGTAGACCCCGTTCCAGTCCTCATACCACTTTTCAAATTTCGTGGCAGAGCCGGGAATCGAACCCAGGACCTCCGGGGCGGCAGCTAACCATGCTGACCGCTACGCTACGGAGGCGACTTTATGTTCTGTATATGATACCTGGCATATATACTGTTTGACATAGGCTCATGAATGAAATTTATTCTTTTGGTCCCTCTTGAGTTCGAGTATTGTTAATAGGAAGGATGTGATGTACTGTATTCCCTTGAACCCTCTGAGTTAGGGAATAGTATGAATCTACAACATAATATAAACTACAGTGTCTGTCTGTGTTCCAGATGGCCCTGCTACTGCCGCCGATCCGGACTGCCCAGCTACCATCCAACAGTAAGTACAAACATCGTACTTTCCTTCCTGCTAATGTTGATATTGATTCTCATATTTCTAGATTCTAACATGTCTTTCTAAATGACGCATTCTCGAGATGGTCACAGGTTCCGTTCCTCTTCGCAGTCTAGGCGTTGTTTAATTCATTTTAGAGGCTTGGGACATCTTGGTCACCACCCCAGTGTATACTTGGAGGGGTGTTGAATTTGTCTAATTATGTGTCTGTGGTGAGTGTGAAAGTGAGGCCAAGAATAAAATAATAATAACAATAAGAAGAATACGAAAAAGAGAAGTGTCACAAAAATTCCGGATGAAGCCTCCTCGTGAGGATTATGCAGAACAGGCATACAGTTTGTCTCCCTGTTTCTTATCATATCATTCAATTCTACTCTGCGTCATATTCATTTGAGCGTGTAAAATCTTAGAAATTCATCGCATCTCAACTCCGATCCCACTGAAGTGGAAATAATAACGGGTAGACTTATATACATCACCAATGATGAAAAACTTTCATGCGGTATTTTTTTAATATCTTTTTATACAGGCGAATTATATCACAGAAAGCAGAAAGAAGAAACTACAAAAGAAATCATAATTCAGTGGGTGGGTGTGAAATCCACGCGGAAGATTTCATTAAAAAGAAGGTTCATGGGAGAGACCTTTTATTATAAAAGAACGAGGATATCCAACAAAATATTTGTTACTGAAATGTTTGTCTTTTACTGTGTGTATTATAGTGAAATTATCAACATAATGCACGTCTTATAGAAATAATAGAGTAACACTTTAAAAAGTATGTGGTATTTTCCAAATCAGTTTATTTATCAATTAAGACAATCCCCACCACCACCAACAAAAACAATAATTGGCCCTGCTTGTTTACAAACGGAAATTGTCCAGAGGAGTAATTGTACAGATCTTAAATCCTACGTTAGGTGACTTGAAGGTCCCTTTGCAGTGTGGTTTCCACGGAATGGAAATAACTGCAATATTATAAGGTCTATTTTCATCAACTAATGACTCTATCTAGTTGGGATTTTCTTTTCTAGCTTTCCAGCGACAAGTTTGTCGTGGAAGATAGAAAAAAAATGTAATTTCATAGCACGTTAAAATGATCATTACGGAACATCTTGTCGCTAACGCTCGAGACATTTATTATCAGTTAAGCTGTGATTTTATAGATTTTGGAAAACTGGCTGTGGCTATGTAGCTATACATATGGATCACACGAGCGATAAAATCATGAACAGCTTGCGTGTTTTTACAGTGAACTCTACGACTGTCTCGCATTAGTTTTAATTTATAGGCATGTGATACTTAAAGGTTAAACAGGTAATAAGCTACTGTTAATGATCCGTGTACCGACAGTAGTGGCTACGCTGGCTAAAGCGCAGTGTTAGGTCATGGGGCTAAGCTCTCTGCTGACTCGGTAGACGCGTGGGTTCGAGCCCCACCGTCGGCCGTCCTTGAAATGGTTTTCCGTGGTTTCCCATTTTCAACACCAGGCAAATGCTGGGACGGTACCTTCTGACAGGCCACGGCCGCTTCCTTCCACATCCTTCTCCAATTTCATTCACCTTAATCAATTCCATCTCTCATCCCGACGCGCAGAACGCCCACGGGCGTCGAATAGAAAGACCTGCACTAGGTCTCTGAGGAGACCACACGGAAAAAAAATCCGTGTGTTAGAAAAAGTATTATTGAAGATAGTGCAGTTACGGCAAGCATTAGTGGCTAGTTGCTATTCATTTATGTATATAATATACAGTAACTTATTAATAGACCGCAGACTATTAGACAGCAAAAATATACATTTTAGGTGCTTAAATTAGGCTCTTTTAATACCACATTTAAGCTATGAAAAACCAAAAGCAGGCTTTTAAAAACAGTAAACTTAACCCAGTATTCAAAAATAAATTTCGAAAAAAGTATATTTGAAAAGTGAGTATTTTATTACTCATTATTTAGTAAAAACAAAGAAAATGAAATTAACACAATTGTGCAACATAACAAACAATGAACTACTTTCATGTACAAACTGTTCCTGAAAATATTCCAAGTTAAAAACAAGATTTTCAGTAAAGAACATATAGCCTACTTTCTCCTAAATGTATGGGTATAATTATAACTCTTTGTCATTATTAAGGAGTAGGCCTATAATAGAATCATTTCTTGGTTGAAGACTTTAGAAACTATTTACCTCTACCAAACACCAGAGTCTCGGAAAAACTACAACCATCATTGAAGAGAAAAAGAGAAGACATATCTCAAGAATTTTATGGAAATGGAGACATTATCGACCAGACGTGGGCAACATCCAACTTTGAGTTGAGACATGTGTTTACACGTCTGGCTGTCCATGGTTTACACCACCTTAATTGTATTAACAAATCTTTCCATGACCTTACAGTGACGTGTGTATGCCAACTATGTGGACAAGCATGTGAACGCTACCACTTAGACTGTAGTAAAAGAAAACAAACAATCAACGACTATGCAATTCAAATCGCCAGAGCGCAATTTTAGTGTACATGTTCAATCTTTATTTTCGATTGCTATTTGGCTGCAATAAAAGTATTAATTAATATCCTGAACTAGCACCAACAGATAGAGTACCGTTACTATGTGGGATCGTTTTGTTCTTTAGTTAAAATAACATTTTCAAATAACACACAATAGAATGTTATTAACGCTTTAAAATAAAAATTAATCGTATTATCAACATGTCATTCTTCAATTCGTTGCGTATAGAATGCCAACGGTAGGCTAACCATTGGAATCCCACATAGACCAGTCATGACATCTGGCGGAAAAGTTTCGCATAAGATAATCCTAATAGTGCGAGTGTATTCTAGCGGCCATAAAAGGAAACTTTTCAATTACAGCTGTTCCAACGTACAGGCCGGTGCGCAGCTCGCAACCAGTTGGCCATGATTGTCACCCTCATAGTTCATCTGGTTGCTGTTAGATGTCTCGTGCAGATCCGGTGGCGAATGTTTAAATTAAACAAACAAAACAATAAATATAAATCCCAGCCAAACGGGTAAAAGACTATCGCTTTACCACACAGCCAAACATGTACACCGAAATTCGTAGTTATCAATTGACTTAGGCTACATACAACGTCTTAGCAAATAATGATTAGGACTAAACGATTTCTTCAGTGGAGTATATTTGTCTATATCAAGCATTTCATACAAAATGTATATTATTTCTATCAGTAGGTTACATTGCATGCAATACACAAACTAGTGAAGTATAGTTCAGGCACAAGATATCAGCTGCCATCTTGTCATGCAACCGAGACGGCTCGGCATTTTAAAGCCACAGTTACCGTGTAATACTATAATATGAACTTGAAATATCGAATGGGCCACGTCTTTTAGGACAGTTTAAACCATTCTCGGTTCGATAAACGGAACAAATGGGTTCAAAGTTATTAATTATAATGATTGCATAATTCACACGGCCACCGTCCTGAAATGGTACGGCTGATGACCTTTTAGTTAGGGCGCAAGACGCGTCCAATATGAAGGTATGTTGTTACCAAATTTGGTAGAGATCGGATGATTAGTTTAGTCGTAATTTGATTTTACGTTTTGAACGTTTGAGTGGCCGCCATTCAGTTTTGGTGAAGATGGCGGCGATATAAAACATGACACTAAGGTGTCCTTTGCTAGTGCTACCTCTGTACCAAATTTCGTTCAATTCGGGTTCGTCTTGTTTGAATTGTTAGTGATGGGGGAGGGGGGACCGACACAGTTATACACACACACACTGACGACTGACATATTTTGGCCCGTGTAGATCTCATAAGTCTACTTTCATTTTTTGCAAAAATCGAAAGTAGGCTAACAAGATGTTCAGTAAAGAACATATAGCCTCCTTTCTCCTAAATGCATGGGTATAGTTATAACTCTTTGTCCTTTTCAAGAAGTATGATTAAATGTTGGTTGTAGTAGCTTGTTGAAATATAACGTGCTATATTATACGTTGATTGATTGAATCCTCACCTGAATTACAAATACACACACTAATACAGCCATCACAATAACACAGGTTATCAGACAAAATTCAACACTCACCCAAGTACGCGGGGCTAAATGACCATGATGCCCAAGCCTCTCAATTGAAACAACAACAACAACAACAGCTTCCTACCCAAATCCATCCTCATATAAAAGTACACATACTAGTACAGACGACACAGTTCATCAGACAACATCTACACACACCCAAGTACACGGGGCTACATGGCACCGCGGATGAAGGACAGCTTTCTACACAAATTCTACCTCATTTAAAAGTACACACACTAGTACAGACATCACAGTGACACAGGTTATCAGGCAACTTCTACACACACCCAAGTACACGGAGCTACATGACCATGATGCTGCAAAACCCCTAAAGAATCAACAACAACAGTATGTACCGCGGATCAGAGACGACGAATTTTAATCGCTGTAGTCGAGTGTTGAAATATGTGAGGTTATAAGTATTATGATATTTTCGTTTGCAAATATGCTTAGCATTATAACGTGTGAGTAGTTATACTAAACCAGTTGTGAACGCATTACTACCATTTGCCATGTTTAGCAGCGGACTAGCGTCTTTAATAACTCTCAACCTCGAGGTTCGTGGATTGAATCCAAACGGGTTCAAATTTTCTTACCTGATTTTTGTTGTTGTATTTATTGATTTATAGAAGCCTCCGTGGCTTAGGCTTCAGCACGCCGGCCACTCACCGCTGGGTCCGTGGTTCAAATCCTGGTCACTCCATGTGAGATTTGTTCTGGACAAAGCGGAGGCAGACAGGTTTTTCTCCGAGTACTCCGGTTTTCCCTGTCACAATTTCAATCCAGCAACACTCTCCACTATCATTTCATCTGTCATTCATTTACTCATTGCCTCAGGGGAGTGCGTTCAGGCTTCGGCAGCCGGCACAGTTCATATCCTTGCCGCTAGATGGGGGCTTCATTCATTCCATTCCCTGACCCGGTCAGTCGACTGGAAGCAGGATGTGGATTTTTTCATTGAATTTTAGCTGGAGTAGAAGTGGGGAAACCACAGAAATCCAATTCCAGGATGGCTGAGATAGAAATCGAACCCGTCTCTTCTCAGTTTTGCTTCACGAGGTTGAGTGTATTCCGTTCTAGCCCTCAGACCAGAATTTAAAAATTTATTGGCAGAGCCGGGAATCGGACCCGGGCCGCCGCGCGGTTCTTACTAGAGCGCAGTGTGTAATCTTCGATTGTCGGTGTGTGCCGCCTGGGAACTTTCAATTTCTGATCTGGTGGTAGGTTGTGTTCTGGAATCGAGGTCAGCTCTGTCACAGCCTGCTGGACTATTGAGGCCAAGCGTCAGCGACGTGAGCTGGCTCAGGAGACGCAGAGAAATCATAGTGCTCGTGATGGCGCGCGCCAATGTGGCGAATATATCCCACGGTCAACTTGTATGCGCTCACCCTGGTCGTAGATCACGCCAGTCAGCCAATTAGTTCCACTGCACGGTTTGTTTCAGCTCGGCAGAAGATCTGGATCCGGAGACCGATACTCGAGGAACTTGTTTCTCATTGCTGAGAATCGGCGTTTTTTTTTTTTTTTACAGGTTGAAAGAGGCACGACTCATCTTGATAGGTGAAATAAAAGAGACAAAGAGGAACTTGTTTCTCATTGCTGAGAATCGGCGTTATTATATTTTTTTTTACAGGTTGAAAGAGGCACGACTCATCTTGATAGGTGAAATAAAAGAGACAAATGTTTTTTTTTTTCCTCACGGTGAATTAATTTGGGCATAAACTTGCCATAACTAACAACAGTATTAACTGCTGAGCCAAACACACTATAGCAATCTATATTCTGTACTGTAGATCCTACACTACATCGGAACCGCGAGTAACCTATAAATAAAGTCCTGCGCGGATGTGGATATCCGCGGATAAACCCACGGATATCCGCAAACTTTTTTCGCCATTCGGATATAGTTTGCATGGCTGTGCAGATAGCGGATAATGTTTGGATTAGATTTGCGGATAGTTTTTAGAATACAATCCAAACTTGTTGAATATCATTACTAGGACCCCGATGTTTATGACATATTATATTTTTCCGTTATGTTTTCTTCGTGACAAATGTAAGGTGATGATTTACGCTAATCTCATTCAAATTATGTCATTAAGCACAGTTAACAATCCGAGCTAAAAAAGGGTTGCAATTCTGACTGTTTAACATTCATTTTAAGCATAGCACATTACATACATAGCCTAGAGGAACGACTTTCTCCTTTAATGCCTAAATGTGTTGCTGTAATAATTTATCTAATTAAAATATTATTGTAATGCCAGTAGATTCGGATAACAAACGTGCGGATGCAGGGTGGATGTGGGTAACGGTCGTGCGGATGCAGGGCGGATGCGGCACGAAACAGTTGCCGTAAGCCACCCGCTATTATACTTCGAAACCAATTCCGTAGGCTTACATGACTTGAAACCATTACTAGGTATCACATTCAGTAATAAAGAATACAGCGACAACATGTAGTAAAACGAAAGGCTATTCAAATTCCAGGATAAAGGAGTAGCCACATTACATGAGTCAATTTTAGTTTACAATCGTCTTATTACGGTCTCCAGACGGGCTTGCCTGGCAGGGCCACAGCCTTTGGGATTTTGCCACCCGCAGTGTTTGCAGCAAACGGTATGCATTACTCCGTGTAATAATAAAACTGACTTGCAAGGGGAGGATACGATGTATGGGTCACCGATTCAAGCCATTTTTAGTACACGTGTAGGGCATGGCTAGGTGTATACCAGGTGCAAGTAGTAAGGCGCGCTTCTCAGCCGATTCCGAGAAATTAATTATTAATTATTCGTAATTGCTGTAGCGCGTTCATGTGCGCTGTACGTAAACTTGAAGCCAAGGAGCGCATGGTTCAGCGGTAAGAGCACTGCTTCGTAAGCGTGGGATTCTGAAATCATCGTATGGGGGTGAATGTTTGTGACATTACATAATGTACAGTCGGGGCATTGCAAATACATTGGTATTATAAATGGTCAGGTGTACTCTATTATAAGTATACGTTTATACACCGAAGGCCCAGTCTGTTCCGTTCATTGCACGTCAGTGAACCATCAGACCACTCCGTACCCCGCAAATAGTGTCTCATGCTATGGGTATTGGTTGTGTTACCGTTTTTACTATTCATGACATTCATCAACACACAAATATTTCTTATTTTTTACACACTCATAATACATAACAATTCCAAGACTTTTTTTTTCTTCACTGCCTACTTGATATGTGTACTCTCGCACTGCATTTTTGTTACTCTGTTCTCGCACTGCCTTCTCGATACTCTGTTACTACAGTTGGGAAGTGTTCGGAACTGGCGAGGTCACCTGCACATAAACTAACGATAACGGTAGCAGGAGGAAAAACGGTTCACCCAGGAAACGTTGAATGCTGCATTCGTTCCTTGGCTCTTGAGGTAGCAACATCATATGAGTGGGAATAAGTGTGGGATGTCGGATATTACACGTTATAGTGATGTGCCGGTGCCTACGAATGCCGATGGAAGTGGACCGCATTCAAATTCCGCGACGAGGATGTAATCTCCTGTAAGATTTATTCCCACTCCCCTTTCCCGCTCACATAACACGTTATTACAATTGACTGCAAAATGAACATTATTCAAGAAACCTACTGTTGTACGAATTGAAAAAAAAAAAAAAAGCCACCGGTGGGATTCGATCCAGTGATCCCACGCTTTCGAAGCAGGGCTCTTGCCGTTGCACCAGGAGCTTCTTGGCTTCATGTTAACGTACAGCGCACATGAACGCGCTACAGCAATTACGAATAATTAATAATTAATTTCTCGGAATCGGCTGAGAAGCGCACCTTACTACTTGCACCTGGTATACGCCTAGTCATGCCCTACACGTGTACTAAAGATGGTTCGAATCGGTGACCCATGCATTGTATCCTCCCCTTGTTAGTTACAGTATTAGTCTTCGTGACCAAGGGAGCCACTTCCTTCTAGACAGCACTAGCGTAAAATCTGATGAGTGCCCAAGGCCACTGCAGTTGGCAAAATCCGAAAGGCCAACCGCAGTGTTTGCAGCAAACGGTATGCATTACTCCGTGTAATAATAAAACTGAACGTCGCCTCCGTAGCGTAGCGGTCAGCATGGTTAGCTGCCGCCCCGGAGGTCCTGGGTTCGATTCCCACCTCAGCCATCCTCGAAGTGGTTTTCCGGGGTTTCCCACTTCGTCTTCGGGCAAATGCCGGGATGGTACCTACTGTAAGGCCACGGCCACCTCCTTCCCTATTCCTAGCCTATCCATCCCTATCTTCCATCCCTTCCCATCCCTCATGAGGCCCCTGTTCGCTTTGCAGGTGAGGCCGCCTGGGCGAAGTGCTGATCACACCTCCCCAGTTGTGTCCATCCCGACCAGATGTCCCAAGCTCCAGGACACTGCCCATAGCGGCGGTAGTGGTGAGTTCCCTCGCTGAGTCCGTGGGAACCACCAACCTAGAGGGTAAATTGACTAAAAAAAACTGACTTAGTTACAGTATTAGTCTTCGTGACCAAGGGAGCCACTTCCTTCTAGACAGCACTAGCGTATAATCTGATGAGTGCCCAAGGTTGCAGGATCGAATCCTGGCGCAGCCAGTTGGCATTTGAGGGTGCGCAAATGCGAGTTTAAGATCCCCTTCAGGGCAAAATTCTTGCACCCCAGCATCTCTAAAGCCCACAGTATACACAGTATAGGGACGTAAAACCAATAACATTATTATTAATCTGATGGTTAAAAAAGGAAGAAGAAACTGAATTCAAACACAAGATATATACCAGGGTAACTTCTCAAGTTGGCGTTTTTTTATTAGCCATTCTATCGTAAATGGCAAATGATAACGAGAAGCATTAAATATGTTGTGTATCGGACCTACTGTACGTTAGCACTGAGAAGATGCACAACACTCAACAATACGTTGTATTGCATAGAACAACAAAGTTCAGGGTCATAACTCATAATCCTTCTTCACGCACGCCACGGATCGATCACAATAGCGCAAATAACCAATATCACTTAGTGTTAGTGGTGTGACGTCAGAAGATGAGACGGTACGAGACGTCCATTGGCTCTACTCAGAACCTATTACAGTTATAATAATCTACCATGGACTAAGAAATAAGTTCACAGATACGACTTTCGAAATCGAGAGATGCAATCAACCTAATTGGATGCCAGGAGAAGTTCCACATTGGAACCTATTGCAACTATAGCCTAAACCTGAATGTCCATGCCATGATACAGCACTACGAAACAAGTTAACAGATGCAATTTTCGGGATGGTAGCCTAATATGCAACGGACCAACATGGTGACCGCAAATTATGTATTTTGAGCTAAACAATTTGACGTATATTGAAATTCAATTATTTAAAAAAAATCTAAGGTGGCTGTTTGAATTCCTTTACATTTTTATTTCATGCGTCCTTTTGCAGATTTCGGAGTGATATGTGGTAGGCCATAAGCCTCCGTGGCTTAGGCGGCAGCACGCCGGCCTCTCACCGCTGGGTCCGTGGTTCAAATCCCGGTCACTCCATGTGAGATCTGTGCTGGACAAAACGGAGGCAGACAGGTTTTTCTCCGGGTACTCCGGTTTTCCCTGTCAAAATTTCATTCCAGCAACACTCTCCACTATCATTTCATTTCATCTGTCATTCATTTAATCACTGCCCCAGAGGAGTGCGTCAGGCCTCGGCAGCCGGCACAGTTCATATCCTCGCCGCTAGATGGGGGCTTCATTCATTCCATTCCTGACCCGGTCGGAGACTGGAAGCAGGCTGTGGATTTTCATTTTTTTCATGTGGTAGGCCATCGCATGGGAACTTGATATAACTGAGATGGAAAGGATCGGTATAAACAACTTTGAAAATGCAGTTTATGGTTCAGGTCTTAACTAAACTACTCGTTTTGTCCGGAGTGTCTTAAAAACATGTGCGACCATGTATTTTTTTAATTATTGACATTGTAGTTTTCACTGCACCAACGCCATCTGAACCAGGCCCCAGTGCCTATTTCTTGAAATGACTACTTCTTCTACGCGCTACGCGCAACGGTGTTATTTACATGGCGGGAAAAGGCACGCAATTTGCTTGCAACTGATGAGCTATTTCGTTATTAGGTCCGGTGCTTCTCTTACCCGTCTTAAAATGGCAACCTATTTCTTTTTTTTTAATCCCTGACGAGCTGCTCATTCTTAACTTCCCATTCTCATTGAATCATTCCTTCCTTCCTTCCTTGCCTTCCTTCTTGCCTATTCATAAGCGAAAGTGTTGTGATGGCTACAATATATCTAGTCTACGTATACAAATGAATGTTTCTTGATAGTTTGTTTGCTTGTATGTTTGTCCCATATATGCGTTCACATACCATTCATCCGATTTTATTTACTCGTGTAAGTATACACACAGTTATATACAGTATATATATTTACAAAAACAAAAAACACATTAAGAAATATCATTGACCAACATTTCAAATCAGATGGTATTTGTCCAAAATTGAGCCATACCTATGGCACTATCGTTTGTAAACATGAGGTCCTGCGTTGAACAGGTAAATTGACAAAGAGGGCACTGGCACAGATGTTCTACCGTTTTTTCTTCTCCACACATACACACACACACACACTTACTATCCTCCTAATTTCTTCACCCTACCGACACCCTCCAAACACCCCAATCCTCGTTGTGACCTGCCCGAAGATGTTCTTGCGGTTCCATCCGAACTTGTTGTACCATCGAAGACGTCTTGCCTTGTCTTGGGGGACTTTCAAAGGTTTTTCTGTTCGAAGGAAACTTTTTCTTGATTTTAGCCTAGGCTGAGGTATTACATGGCCAAACAGTGGGTGAGCTTCAACGTTCTGAACCTTCAGTCGTTCATGATCAGCGACAACTTCTCGACGAATTCATCCGATTGCAATGCAACTTTGGTGAGTTGTTTGCACACTTCCACGAAGGTTTCTGAAGTAGTAAATCCATTTTACAATAGGTGGCGCACGAGTCATTTCAACAAATGGTGCCTGTTCAGGCGTCGGAAAGCCTACTGATTTATTCATGTACGCACCAGGCAGAAAAACAAAAACAAAATATTGTGTACCCTAAAGCACAACAAATGTTGGCTGTTCAGGCGTCGGAAAGCCTTCTGATTTATTCATGTACGCACCTGACAGAAAAACATAAAATATTGTGTACCCAAAAGCACTTCAATAAACAAAAATACAACCTAAACACTTCCTTTCTATGATTAGCATTTCAACGCATGCCAGGTACAGCTCTCTCTCTCTCTCTCTCTTACGTTAACAGCCCAGGGGCTGGTTTGCAGCAACTCGCCAATCTTCTCTATTCTCCGACATCCTTTTCAATTCGTGATATGATTGTGTGTTCGTGTCTGGCATTATCTGTGTGATGTATGCAAGTGGTGGTCTTCCTCTTGTGTTTTTCCCATCTAACGTCCCTTCGATGACTTGCAAGCAGCTATTATGTCTGAGAATATGTCCCAACATATTAGCTCGTCTTGTTTTCAGACTCTTCATAAAGCTTCTACAGCTAGTACAGTATACATTAAATAATACTATCGTATGGCCTCGGGTGCCGGGTGCAAGCTTTGTTATTTGACACCCAAAGGGTAGATTGCATGTCGAATTTCGTTGTTCCTTGAATCAATATGAAAGTCAAGGAGGTTAGATATCTAAGCTCCTTGAACACTATAGCGCTTTATCGTAGAGAAATGAGGAACTTTGTTTTGGCGGAAACTTCCGAGATTAATTTTGCCATTATGAACACGGCCTACTGAATTCAAATGGGTTCTTTGACATGCCAACATCGTATGACATGGTGTCGTAATTTTTTCGGCCTTTCAAAAAAAAAACACCCACTTACCACGGCCAGGAGCGAACCTGCAAGCTTGGGGTTAGTAGACCGACAGGTTGGCCACTCACCCACCGTGGCAAGCTATAAATTATATGGATTGATGTGACCGCATCACTAATATAGAAAAATGAAGCCATTTTTCAGTGTTGCCTAAGTAGAAGCCTAACCATATTGGGATCAATTATTTGATGATGTTTTCTTTATAGGAAACATTTTCGCTGTGTGAGAACTCGTGCTTCTATCGAGCTGCTACGAATGTGTTGTTATTCAGCTGCTAGTTGCTGGAGCTTGTGAATGGAACTTTAACGACCAGACATTTACGGTTGCCTTGGAATTCGTGATCACTTAAAACTGCATTTTCTTAGACGAATGATAGAACCTCCAGAAACCTTGACTCAAGTGAACAATGTGAAGGCTGTGGCTTGCCTTGTGTCCGGGGATCTATGGTGTCTCATGGTGTTGGAGGATGCATAATTACATGGATACTATGATAAGGGCTTAACATAACTCCTCCAGTTCTATCCCCACCCCGTGGCGAAGCCGAGCTCGTTAAATCGTGCACCACGGTCGCGCGGGGAGGTGCAGCAAGTCTGGAGATCGCAGGTTTGAACCCCGCACTGACAGAGGTCTCCGGAATGTGATTTTCCCCCGTTTTTTTCCCTCAATCCCTCCAGGCAAATGCCAGGAGAGCACTGTACTTCAAGTCCCGAGGTGCCTAACCAATCCCTGTGTCCCTCACGCGGTTACATACACTACTACAGTCATCACAAAAATACAGGTGATGAGACAAGTTCAACACACATCCAACTACACGGAGCTGATGACCATGATATCGCAATCCCTGTAAATGAATTAACAACAACAAAAGGTTCTAGCCCAGTGCATTCTAGGCTGGAAACGTTCTTTCGTTGTTCTTGCTCTCGTACGATATGTACTGTAGTCAATAAAACGCATTTCTGTGTGTGGTTTACATTATTGCTATGCATTAGAAGTACTCCTGAACGAATTATAAAGAAGCCCTCAAATTGAAATTATTTGGGCAAGTTATCTTTGCTATGTTCTTCGCCATTACATTTATTGTTGCTATTGGGTGCTTAACTTCGAAATTAGCGCCCAGTTTTCAATACTTTGCAAACCTAATAGACAGTCAAGTTCTGCAAAATGTATGACCTGAACGGTAGCCTATGTGTTTCCTTTGCGGATTAATCCTAGAGGCTGTCACTGATTGAATAAGTTCTAATTTAGCCCACAAAGTTCGTACTATATTATACTCTTAATTTATACTTTTGTTTCTCTATAAGTTTCTGGGAATATTATTTTATATTCATATTATAGACTACCAATTTTCAAAATGCACCTTGCGTTGAGGTGTCTCAATTATGATGACTACTATTTACACAAATTCAACGGCTGGTTTTTAGTTCATATGAATATATCTTATCAAAATATTGTTGAGCCCCAGGGTCGACACGACCCTAAGACCTCAAACTCCAACGCACCCCCACAGAGATCAGCAGCCTACGCCCCTGAATGTACAGACGGCTGCACAGCCACCCACATATCTCTACCACCGACTCAAACCACAAGATCTACTTCTGTCCAAACATCAACACACCCTTTCACCCTACAAAACTACCCCTATAGGCTAAACCATGAGCCTCTACAAATACATTTCTTTCACACAAGCAGGCACAGTAACATTGCTGTTAGCCAAGCTTACGACATTTCATAAACAATTACACAAAGCCTGGATCTAGGACACACACATTGGGTAACGCTGACTAAGCTACTCGAGAAGCCTTAAGAAAGAAGACCCAACAGAGCCCTATGTCTATCGCGGCCCTAGGCTCTGTGCATCAAGTTCCGGCTCCGACGCTTCGGCATCACCAGGTGAGAGTGTGCTCAGATTTCCTTACAGACTTATACTCCCTCATTCACACCTACACTTACATTATAATTGTACTGAATTGTGTTACACTGTCCCTCACTAAAAGGGATACTACATTTACTCTCTAGAATAGCGAACTACCAATATGGATAAGTTTTTGAAACCAGGACACAATTCTTGGAACGCGACCCACGTCACGCTTGGCTCCCCTCACTACAGTACACGGAGGTGGAGCATCCCACAGCAGCTAACTACAGTATATCAATAACAATGCCACGTGCGAACGAAACAAGAGAACTGTCAACCAGAAACCAGCAGAATCCGTTCCCGTTTCATGTTTATTCCAAAATATTATCTAGTAATAGAATTGCTTTTCACTTGTGTTGACCGACTGAAAATCAATAATAGATTAAATTGTACAGGTGACACTGAAATATGTCTTTTAGCATTTCAAAATTCCATAACATTCCATTAACTTATCATAAATCTCAGACAAGCGCCATTCCAAACCATTCAAAACAAATCTGTGAAGATGCCGACCGTTTTTGCTGGTGAAACGCTACATGTCAAGAAACGTTTAACACGACCTAACAACCCCAAAATCCGATCAGAAGTTTCTTCATCTGACCGTGAAAGCCTATGCCAGTATATTAACATAATTTTCTCAGTATGCCTTCCTTCGGAGGGGAAATAAGTCGGCGGGCCCATGTCATAGATTTATGCCATGTAAAAGAACCTTCCACTAACTACAATTGTGTGAAGCTAAATTTTAGGTTAGATTTGATTAACGCTCTATTAGCTTGCCACGGTGGGTGAGTGGTTAACGTGTCGGTCTACTGACCGCAAGCTTGCAGGTTCGCTCCTGGCCGTGATAAGTGTTTTTTTTTGAAAGGCAAAAATTACGAGACGCATGTCAAACGATGTTGGTATGTCAAAGAATCCATTTGAATTCAGTAGGCCGTGTTCATAATGGCAAAATTAATCTCGGGAGTTTCTGCCAACACAAAGTTTCTCATTTCTCTACTAGAAAGCGCTATAGTGTTCAAGGAGCTTAGATATCTAACCTCCTTGACTTTCATAGTGCTTCAAGGAACAACGAGATTCGACATGCAAGCTACCCTCTGGGTATCAAATAACGAAGCTTGCACCCGCCACCCGAGGCCATACGATATTATTATTATTATTATTATTATTATTATTATTATTATTATTATTATTATTATTATTAACGCTCTATTAAGTCTCAACGTTCGCCGCCAGATGTCGGTTGCGGTGGCATCTAGTAGCCAAGTCAACAGCTAGGTGTCGTTGACGGTAGGATTTGGTAGCAAAAGAAAGAACTACTTGTAATGGATCGTCTGCAGTCCTTACCTGAATTACAGATAACACACACTAATACAGCCATCACAATTAACACCGGTTATCAGACAGATTCTAGGGGAGAGTGATGGCGCAGTGGCTTAGCTGCTCGTCTTTCACCCGGACGGTCGGGGTTCGAATCCTGATGACAGCGGGGTGGAATTTTCACCTGAACAATCACGTGGTGTCAGGAAGGGCATCCGGCCTTAAATCCCCGGCCAAAACCAAAATGAGCCTGGTTAACTCCGGTGACCCCAGTTAATTGGCAAAAGCCGAAGGAAGAAGTTTTATCAGACAGATTCTACACACACCCAAAATGCTACATGACTACATGACTGGGCTACAGCTCCTAAACTGAGAAACCAACATAATTTTCAAGAACTGAAAGGTAACTTCCAGTCAGTTCACAGGAATATATGCGGAATGAAATTGGGTCATAAATATGTGATTCCACCTGAAAAATCTATATTGTTTAATTATTATTAATTGCATCGATTTTTTCAGATGAAAGCAGATATTTATGACCCTATTAGATTGGGCATATATTCCTCTTGACTGACTGAAATGCACAGTGAGTCTCTCTCACGACTCGGCCGGCCGGCGCGCCCAGCTTATCTGTATCTTTCAATGTTGTTAGTAAGGCAACACTGAAAAATGGATTCAAAGAATTTTATTTGTATGTAATATTCTTTCATACAACGAGCAGTTGCCGCGAGGACAATATTTTGTCAGTCACTTCAGTACCTGGGTTCATCAACACATTTGTTATGGAGTCGTTCTATTTGCCATGGACACGGTTCCTGTAAAGCAGCGATTCTCAAACGCGCACGGTTTCCAGTGGGTACGGGAACTATTCTTTTTGAGAAATTGACAAAATGACATAAGAACCAAACGTGTGATCAGTTTTCGAGGTATATAATATGAACTTTCTTCTTTGATTATTACCATCGACTTTGCTGTATTGGGAGGTTCTGCATTTTTAGCCTACTTTTCACATTTTGCAAAAATGAGGAAAAAGTAGACTTATGAGATCGATCCGGGAAAATGTGTCTGTCTGTCTGTCCTTCCGTCTGTCTGGCTGTGTGTTTGTGCCCCCCCCCCCCTATCAACTCCTAACCGGCTGCAGAAATCGAAACCAAATTTAGTATGAGTAAAGATGTATACCGGAATATCTCAAGCCCATATTTGAAAATGATGTCAGTGCTACCAACTGCTGAAAAACGCAATAGAAATTTGAGCTCCATGTTGTATATCATGGAAGGTATGCATGGGAGCTATTCCAAAATTGGCACACATGTAGATAATACTATTTCAGTTTAATTTCCAGGAAGCCATACATGCCAGTGTTGCCAAAATAATTTTAAGCCGTCTGATAGGTCCGATTTTAAATGCATATAACTTCTACACTATTAATTGGATTTAAACCAAATTTTGTATGTAATATGTGTGCATAAACAGATATGACTGAGTGTATTCTTAAGAGCCACCAGGGCTGCCAACTGTTAATAATTGCTCTCTCTATTTTCTTCATCCAAATACCAATATATCTGAAAGTATGCAAGCCGACAGCTTTAAACTATGCACACGTATAGTACCTGACTTTTAGATTAATTTGGAGTAACTTATATACTTCAGTTCTACCAACATGATTCTAAGCCTGCTGATAAGACCAATTTTTAAATACATATAACTCCTATACTATCAGTTGGATTTCAACCAAATTTCGTATGTGCTATGTGTAACATAACAGATATAACTATAAGTATTCTTAAGAGCAATCAGGGCTGCCAACTGTTAATAAATGCTGTCTATATTTTTTACCCTAATATCAATATATCAGAAAGTATGCAAACCAACAGCTCTATACTTTGCACACGTATAGCACCTGACACACTAGATTAATTTGGAGTAATTAATATAAGTCAGTGCTGCCAATATGATTCTATGCTTGCTGATAGGTCCAATTTTAAAATACATGTAACATCTATACTAACAAATGGATTTCATCCAAAATTGGCACATCAAGATATAATATTTCCGATTATTTCAAACCAGCACACGCATGACATTGTTGCCAACATGCTTTTATGCGTGCTGATAGATACAATGTCTAACGTCCATTGGACTTCAACCAAATTTTGTATTCTGTACCTTAAGAGATGGAACTATGAATATATTCAGTCACCAGAACTGTCAACTGTAGTTCTCTATCAGGCTACATTATACCAGGTATATTTCGAACTAATTGGACATGTCGATATTACCAACTTAATTTCGTCATTATTCTAGATAGGCTCATATACTGTAGAATAATCATTGGCATGAAAAGTGGGCTCTTTAGTTCGTCACGGAACTTCTTGTTACCTTTATATATGCTTTGCAGCCAATGGCCATTGCAGGGTATTTTAATTCAATGCCCGTAGGCTCCCCATCAAGTTCAATCTCAAGTAGTTCCAACTTTGGCTATCAGAGATACCACTGTCATTGACACCCAACGGCGAACGTTGGAACTCGATAGAGCGTTTCTAACCAGATAACCTACACATTAAGCTGCTCACTACCAATTGTAGTGGTAGGTTCTTTTATATGACATAAATATATTTTATGACATAGGCCCGCCGACTTTACTTCCTCTCCGAAGGAAGGCATACTGAAGGATTTTAACGCTCTTAAAAATCCGACGACTTTGGCCTGGTTTGAACCCGCGATCTTGGGCAAAGCAGTTCATAATGCTAACAACTACGCCACCGATTACAACAATGGAAGTTGAGAATTATTTCTGATTTCAAGAAACCAACCATAAAACGTTTGTGACTGTTAATGTTGCGACATATTTTATTCTTGTGAGTCTAGCTTTACCTAGCAGGATCGGTAGGAATCTTGTGCATATGGATAGGCTTCTTGCTGCACCAAACAGCAACGTAGTAAAAACAACAATGGAAGTTGAGAATTATTTCTAATTTCAAGAAACCAACCATAAAACGTTTGTGACTGTTAATGTTGCGACATATTTTATTCTTGTGAGTCTAGCTTTACCTAGCAGGATCGGTAGGAATCTTGTGCATAGGGTTAGGCTTCTTGCTGCACCAAACAGCAACGTAGTAAAAACCACTCCGTTTCTTTCACTATTTGCTTCCTGCCATTTCTCAGCACTTTATGAAACGGAAATGTAATTTGGAATTGTATTTAAGTTTGCAGATAAGAAAGTGTATGTTAATACCTCTTTAATTATTTTTAATAGTACATTATGCAACGAGCCTATAATGGCAATAATTAAGACACGAGTATGCGTATGCGAGTTTTATAATTTCCATACGAGTGTCTTAATTGCCATTATAGGTGAGTTGCATACGACTGTTTATGTTCGACGATAATTATTATAACTATTTTATGTTCGAACATAAATATTCATAAATATCTGTCGAGATTTCGCCAGTTTTATGTACTGAACAGAGCGCATGGGACGCAGAGAATGCCTTTTATTTGTCCATGGCCTCCTCGATTACCCCACTATGACACTAGGCAACGCAGTGAAATTAAAATTAGAAGGCCTTGGGACACAGCGCAGGTGCGATGCTATCCTTATCTAATTGGTCAAACAACTGTTTCTTGAGCTGTGATTGGTGGGAGAAACTGTTTCATAATGAAAAATAGTGTTATAATGACCATCATTATGATACAGTTTTCTGACATATAATAGTCAATTTTAAAAAACTTGAATGAAACATTGATATTTTTAAAATGACCTTAAAAATACTAAACCACATTATTAAACCACGTTTCAATTGTCTCTGCTTAGTATAAAACGAAGTCCCCGATTCTTGGATATAACGACGGGTTATCTTGAGAACCACTGGATGGATTTTGATGCGCTTTTCACCATTCTGTAAAGGACTTCTTGGGGAAGGTTTCTGTAGAAAATCATTCATTTGTGACAAAAGGAAGCCGAGCAGTAACAATTTCAGTGAATCGAGTCGAAGAAAAACCTGCCGTCCGTGCGCCTTTTAAGCTTACGCTGGATAAACCAAAAAGAATATCTATATACTATGAGCGTCAGATTAGTTCAGCATGAAAAGTTCGACAAACATGTCCGTGACAGCATAACTCTATCTTTAATACATCTCCCACAATAAGTGTTTTTACGTTTTCATTTCTTCCAACAATCTCCATTCAAAGGAAATTTAAATTACTAGCTTCGGAGTGTGTTTACGTGCTAGCGAGCGAACCTATCGCCCCAGCTCCGGCCAGCATCAAACTGTCGAGTCGTGTCGAGTTAAGACTTCAGAGAAGAGTAGCCTAATGTGTTTGGAGTTTCACTGTTCACCTCGGCTTTCCTGAATTGAGTGTGGGACCTGCCGTCCATGCGCCTTTTAAGCTTACGCTGGGCAAGCCGTTAAAGATACCGGGTGAAGCCGGGGTGGGTTGCTAGTTTAAATATAAATACTTTGTCACATTTGTAATATTAGCTACTGTTATTTTTATGTGAATAAATTTCAACCTTAATTTTGAAAATATATGGTGGGGGTACAATAGAAAACTAGTCACAACTTAGGGGTACATTTTTTTTTTTTAAGTTTGAAAATCCCTGCTGTATAGGTTACAGGAGCCCTTTAAAGTCGGCTTTCAAATCCTTCCTCAATCAAAGGTCTTACAAAAGTCCACGAATTAACGTGGAATTGTTCCTCTTGTACCGATGATATTACCAAACTCGAGGTGATGCTTCTCTCGTTCGTGTAGTATGGAGTCGTGTTTTCGAAGTATTGCCTGTTTTCCTCATCCTCGTCAACGGGTTGATTTTTATCTGACTCGAACCGAATAGTAGGATCAATTACGCATTCAAGACCAGAAAATTTGTCAATATAAATTTTGGTTTGAATACCCTTCAAACAATTGATAATGATTTACAGGCTCAAGTTGAAGAAAGATTTGGCCAACCCTACCTCAGCCTTCTTCGGTAGTCGCAACGGAGCGTCTCAATAAGGAAGACGGAAACATAACGACACTTCCGGTTGCACAGCACACGGGCTTTTAAATTTGCACCCCAGTGAACCGGAAGATCGCCTCTAGCAGCAAAATAAAGCCATCAGAGAGCTTGCAGATAAAGTCCTTACTCTTATAAGTATGGCGATGAAACACTAACTTTCAAGACCAGGATGGCATGCACACACTTTACAGTGAGGTCGGATCTACACACATCAAAAAAAGTTTTGCATCACCTCGGTTCCCAGATCTCCGGCATATAGACGTTGACTGTGTATATTGTATCCAAGATACAGTCCCTTTGACTGTTCATAGATGTCACTAAAACTGCTCAAAGATGTAAACAACCATGCATGAGCAGGGCCTATTAGACGGAGGGAGTACGACAGCCGATCAGTTCCAGTCATTCCACCAGGACGAAGGTACGCTGCTCATGTTGTCTGTAGTTCTACCATGCCTAGAAGGTCAATACCGCAGTTCGATCGCGTCCGCATTGTTACTTTGTGTCAAGAAGGGCTCTCAACAAGGGAAGTTTCCAGGCGTCTCAGAGTGAACCAAAGCGATGTTGTTCGGACATGGAGGAGGTACAGAGATACAGGAACTGTCGATGACAGGCCTCGCTCAGGCCGCCCAAGGGCTACTACTGTAGTGGATGACCGCTACTTACGGATTGCCGCTCGGAGGAACCCTGACAGCAATGCCACCATGTTGAATAATGCGTTTCGTTCAGCCACAGGACGTCGTGTTTCAACTCAAACTGTGCGCAATAGGCTGCATGATGCGCAACTTCACTCCCGACGTCCATGGCGAGGTCCAGCTTTGCAACCCCGACACCATGCAGCGCGGTACAGATGGGCCCAACAACATGCTGAATGGACCCCACGGAATTGGCATCACGTTCTCTTCACCGATGAGTGTCGCATATGCCTTCAATCAGACAATCGTCGGAGACGTGTTTCGAGGCACCCTGGTCAGGCTGAACGTCTTAGACACACTGTCCAGCGAGTGCAGCAAGGTGGTGGTTCCCTGATGTTTTGGGGTGGCATTATGTGGGGCCGACGTACGCCACTGGTGGTCATGGAAGGCTCCGAAACGGCTTTACGATACCTGAATGACATCCTCCGACCCATAGTGCAACCATATCGGCAGAATATTGGAGAGGCATTTGTCTTCATGGACGACAATTCTCGACCTCATCGTGCACATCTTGTGAATGCGTTCCTTCAAGATAACGACATCGCTCGACTACAGTGGCCAGCATGTTCGCCAGACATGAACCCTATCGAACATGCCTGGGATATGTTGAAAAGGGCTGTTTATGAACGTCTTGACCCAGCAACCACTCTGAGAGATTTACGCCGAATTGTCGTTGAGGAGTGGGACAATTTGGACCAACAGTGTCTTGATGAACTTGTGGATAGTATGCCACGGCGAATACAGGCATGCATCAATGCAAGAGGACGTGCTACTGGGTATTAGAGGTAGTGGTGTGTACTGCAATCTGGACCACAAATGCTGAAAGTCTAGCTGTATGATGGTACAACATGCAATGTGTGGGTCTCATGAGCAATAAAACGAGCTGAAATGTTGTTTGTGTTGATCTCTATTCCCTTTGTATTTAACGGTTCGGGAACTCTTGGAACCGAGGTGATGCAAAACTTTTTTTGATGTGTGTATATTGTGCATAACTCGTGCGGGCCCAGGCACCAGAGGCCATGTCGTAGCAAGATTCAAACAATACATTGGTAAATATAAATAATATATATATATATATATATATATATATATATATATATATATATATATAGAGAGAGAGAGATATTTAAAGTGCCGTTCTGGAGTGCACGTTGAAATCGCTCAGTGTAGCTGCTGGAATGCATAGGGCTCATTACCGGTACCGCCATATAGGCATTTCGCGTTACCTATTTTTTACACTATAGGCGTATTGGTGAATCCTGAACAACATCTAATACAGTCATCACAATAACACAGGCTATCAGACAAAATTCACCCACGAACACACACCCAAATATACAGGGGTAAATGACCACAATGACATGCCCCTCAAATGGAACAACAACAACCTGAACTTATCCTGAATCTATATAGTCCTCGGCATTACTTCACACTTAAACCCTTCTCCGCTTTTAATAACTGTGCAATAAACTCGCGAAGTAATCACACTCACGTTGCAAAAATTATGCAAGCACTTATTTTGATATCATAAACATGTTGATAGAATAAAAACTATTTTGATCCTGTTCCCCTCAGAAGGTTTGTTTGTGAGCTCATTCCCTACGGCGGCGCTGGGCGGCATGTACCACTGCATTCATCACTGTCGCCACCCAAGGATCATGTAAACTATAAGAGATTCGTCACTTTTGGTTACTGTATAGAATTTCCGAGAGAGAGCAACGCCTGAGGCTCCGGCAAGTCTGGCAACATAAAAAGTAAAAAGCCATATGAAAGTAGCCTTTATTACACGTAATTGAACAGTATGTTCTGCGATGAGTTATTGATTATAACACAAACATAACTGCGCTTTTCGCTAGGCGCTGAAATATACGTCCAGATAGGAAAATAATACATTTTGATATATATCATTGTTGGCAATAGATTTGTCACGAAGGGCACAGTTATGCCGTTCTAGAGCTTAATTCACCTTTAGGCTAATGAAACATTGCTCTCCTACTCTACAGAATTGTTGGGATATTCGATGAATATAAAGAAAACTGTCCAAATGCACACTATATTGTCATAACCTCACTTTTTGCCTAGCATGCCGGCTGCCACCTACCCCTCCCCGTAGCCCTATACCACTAATTTTATTGCAATGCAAAGGAGAATGGGTAAGAAAACAAACAAGAGATGAAATTCACACATTTATTCTCTATATATTTTTATTCGAGAGTAGTCCATATTGCCCACCAGTTTTACACATGGTCAACACCAGAAAGATGAAAATTGCCGTATTGTTCTTACTATCATTATAATTCTTCCATCCCGGTGCTTGGCAATTTTTCCTCCCTTGCAGGGGCATGATAGACTCTCAATTCAATTCAAATAAATAATCAAATTACCGAACAAATCAAAACAACCAACAACACCACGAGGAAAATCAATCAAAACAGACTATTCCGCCAGTCGGTTTGATGTCAGCGTTCATGAGTGCCAACTACGGAACCTTAGTGCTAAAATTAATTCTTCATTGGTTGGCAGAACATCCAGAGCAGAGCTTTACCGCGACCCACGCGCTCCCTATGAACTGTCATCTCCCTGGTCGCCACCCGTGTTTCAAATTTACATGTTTACAGACCACTTACATAACCAGTACTGTAACTTCAGTACGACTTTGGAAAGTCAGTAACTCGTCTAAACAACTGACCTTAGGACGTACGTTCATACGGACGTCCCTCGTCCTGTGTTCTTTTGGGGCGAATTCTCTACGCCCCGACTACTAATGCATTCTGTTGTCCCCTAGCAGGCTACCATGAATGTAATCCAACAAAGGTAATTCATATTATTAGTTATAGATTGAACTGAATAAGGTTCACAGTTTGGGTAACAGATGATTCACACGGATGTTCCTTCTAACAGCGGTGGGTCGGTTACCCTCAGTGGCACGTGAAGGTCTGGTATTCTGCATTCTTTCTGCCTGACTGCTCTGTTGTAGAGTGAAGCGCTTCATTGAGCAAACGAGGAGCAAACTGCTGAGATCCATCTCAATATTGTATGGCCTTCCACTTGCTGTGGTGCTGAGGTCAGGCTGTCTGAGCGCCAGACTTGAAGCAGTTAAAGGACAGGTATAATGATATGTCTCTGGTAATGTTTCGAGCAGGGGCTCGGACATCGTAGTCATAATCCGCGTATACCTGAGTGTGTACTTCTCTCAATTTCCTCGTGAACACCAAGCGACTCAAATGTTACTCAGTACCACGCGTCGACGTGATCACTTCATCCTCATTCGAACGTGCAAGGACGTCCACGGGCGTCAACAGGAAATACCTGCACTCGGCCTCCTAGGAGGCCACACGACATTTCTTTGGTTAGTTTGCAAGTTATTGTTGTTTTAAGGGGCGGAACTATGAGGTCATCTGCCCTTGACACTTCTTCGGTTTTGCTTTTATCTTTACCACGCGCCGAGACGATAATGTTCACTGTTGACCAATAGCTGATCTTGACCCGTGCTGGCTGCCGGCTCGCTTGTCAGGGCTCCACTGTTGCACAATTGCACGTACTTCTGTCCAGTCTCGCTACTTGCTCCCAGTGACTACAGTGGAGAGTTGACAACGCAGTGCCTTGAGCAGGAAAAGTCCTGGCTTCACGCAGACATGGAATGTAAACATCGCTGCCCAGAAGGTTTCAAAAGAGAGCCGGTCGTTTATGAGAAAAGTGAGAGAACTATATGGGGGGGGGGGGGAGAACTTGTCTGACAACCTGTGCTATAGTGGTGTCTGTAGTAGTGGTTGTACTTGTAATTGAGGATATGATTGAGAAAGAGGCGACCATGATCCTGGCATGAAGTAGAAGCATAAGTAGGGAAATAACGGAAAGCCACTCCTAGGATGGTTGAGATGGTAATCGATCCCAAACTCTACTCAGTTAACCTCACGAGACTGAGTGAACCTCGTTCTAGCTTTCAAACAAGAATTAAATTTCTTGACTGAGCCGGATGGCAGCCAACAGTTTACCATCAAGATGTATGACGTAATGTTAAGAACAATTAAGTGTTCAATCTTTATGATATACGGAGTATTTTGAAACCTTCTCAATCCAGCAGCAGGAGTCCAAGGGAGAAAATTTTACCAATACGTTCTGTTTCTAAAATTTTCGGCGAATGGTACTAGAAAACCAATAAATAAACTTTATTTGCCTTCAAAATAATCATCATCCGTCACAATTCGAGTTCGAATCCCACTGTGGTCTCAACACATAAGACCGATGTAAGAGGACAAAGTATTTTGTGATATTTCTATGGTTGTAAAGAAAAAGTTTCTGTCTGTCTTTCTTTTATAGACACATCATTTTCATTAGCTTAGACATTCTGAGTCTAGTCAAATAGTCTGCGTCACCGTAAATAAGTTGCAAAGGAGCAACCTTACCACTTGTTCCCCATTACCACAAACATGATGATTGATAGTAATGTCCTTGCTGTTGGGGGTGAATTAGGGTTGCATTCACTGTCGCCATCCATGTTTCAAAGTTGCCACTATATTTACAGTCCACTTGCGGACAGTGAAACTGGCACTTGTGATTTAACCTGAAAGTTGGCAGCATATGCTGCATATCGTGACGTCATTCATAGTTGCCAGCCTTCACACCATCAGCCAAATAACAACGCATGTAACCTATAATTCGACAGTCTATCTCGTGGCTAACTGTCATCCTTAGCTGTCACCACGGAGGTCCAGGTTCGATTCACGGCTCTGTCAAGAAATTTTACTCTGGTCTGAGAGCTGGAACACGGCACACTCACCCTCGTCATGTAGAACATAGAAGTGATGGCAGCATACTTAAATTAATGTCATGGCCGCCTCTCACCGAAACCCAAGCCCCAATTGCCAATACACACTCTAGTACAGCCATCACAATGACACAAGTTATCAGACAGATTTCATACACGGGGCCACATGATCATGATATCGCTAAGCTCCTAAATAAACCAACAGCAACAACAATATTTGGAATTCAACACCTTCAGAACAACATTGATACATTTTCACTTCTTGTAGGCTGCATATTCTATCTGCTGTTGTTATTTCGATTGAGGGCCTTGGGATATCTTGGTCATCAGCCCCGTGTATTTGGGTGTCTGTTGAGCTTGTCTGAATAACCTGTATTCCTGTGAGGACTGTAGTATTGGTATATGATTACGCCACCTATAATCGACCTACTTTTATTTTATTGAGCCGTCAATTTACTACGATAGCGAAAGTAAATATCTGCATTGGGAGAATTTTCTTGGTTAAAGCAAGATAACTCCGACTATAATAGGGGAAACGGGGTTGATGGTCACTTTCAGTGGCGTGCCAACTGTGGGGTTAGGATTTAACCCCTCCCCAACACATTTGGTCTCTATATTGTCCCATTTATCACGTGTTAAATGTGTTATACTACCGCCAAGAGGCTTCTTTACTCAGAAGGAGCCCTCTTTGTTTGCCGTGTACATGTATTTAGTTAATTGCAGGTAAAGCCATCGAGATAGGCAGATTTTGAGAGTCAATAGTAATGGCAATAAGAACATGGGGAACAAAATTTACTAAAACTTGCAAGTAGTGCATCGTCCCTTTTCGTAACTTTTCACAAGGTAAATTATTGAAAATATATCATTTATGATTTACATACCTTTCTGGGAGGCTTTACGAGTCCATTTCAACTTCAATTGCCACTACTTGCACCGGAAATAATTGATTTTTACGTAAATAAAGCATTTTTGATCGTGTTCATTTCACTAGGGCCGCCATGTTACATTGATGTCGGACAGTACGTCATACCCCATGTGACACGTTGCCAACATGTCCGATACAAAATTCACCACACGGCACGTGAATAATGAAATAAAAGGCAAAACCATTGGCCTGGATAAAGATTATTGATGCGTGACTACCCCCACTGTGCGTTACAAAAACCAGGGGTATTATCTATTAGATAACGTGGCCCGCAGGGCCGCTCTACCTAACCACCATTGGTCTGGACGAAAATATTGGTCTAGGCAAAACCATTGGTCTGCCGGATGCGATATAGTACCGAATGCGTGGGGTTGGCATTATTGATTCCTATGACAGCGGAGGAGTGAACATCCAATACTAAATCTTCTCCAGATATTCTCCCTACTATTATTTCAGATAATTTCAGTACTTTAAAAACATTATAGGAACAATGCACTACTTGCAAGCGCCACCCAAAATTTTATTTTTCACATACATATATCAATATTATAAGCAAACACGTATGGACATGTTGATATCAATGCATCTTTTTAGTTTATTTAGTTATTGGTGTCCATATATTTGATTAATTTGGCATGTTTTCAGTAATATTTGCAATTTTGTTTATTGTGCTAGGAAATATAATTCTTTTTCAAGCAAAGAGAATGTTTATTTAATAGTTGAAATATAATTTTTAATAATACGCACAATAATCAACCCCCGCCCCCAGAAAGAAATCTTGCGTACGCCACTGGTCACTTTATCCCTAGGTCACAAATAAAGCAACAACGAACAGTTGAAGGAAGCGGCAAGGGATGTAGCCTACACCTACCTGTTTGCACCGGAAATGATGGACACGGATGGAATCTCTATAAGGCCAGGTAGAGGAGATGCTGTCTGGAAAATGCATCTTCCTCTCCGTTCTCGCCCAATGACTCATACCTGTTTCATTACGGTTGAAGTTGCCCACATTTTATTGGTGGAGTAATAAAGGCCAGATCGAATGACGTGACGCCAGGCTTGTACCGGTATCAGAACTAGTTCCATCGGTCAGCCCAGCTACTTCTTCATCGTCACTTAGAATGCTCGCGGCAATTTCAACTCCACTTTTAACATTCCATTTCTCCCCACCATTAAAGCCCTTGGATCAGTGTTGCCAATTTAGCGATTCCCTATATTTCGAAACGAAGAATCTAAAGGATTTGGCGGGAGCGATATAAAATGGCCGCCGGCGGGCTCGTATTGACTGGAGTTTGACAGCCAGCACAACAAGTTGCCATCGCGTGGTCTAAGTTACTAGCCATTGTTTCCCGTCATAGTGTTCGAACATTACCGCCTGGTTTTCAATGCAATTCGACAATGCAAAAACACGGCACCAATATCGCCACCGAGTGGCTTGCTTGAGTATTCAGTGCTAAATATTAGTTTACCTAACCCTCAGTCGGGCGCATGGCGGTCTAAACGACCAAACTTTTTAAGGCAATCCGTCAAAAAGTTAGCGATGTCCCCTCCCCTCCAGACTATCTCGGCCATAGGATCATCTAGCCATCTGATAGGTTGGCCCGTCTCTAGTCAGCCTGTAAAAATTGAAAATATATGCTTTACAGTAATTTGACCGTTCAAGACGGATATGCCTCAATATATTACAGAATGTCGGGGAGGGGGGAAATGTACATGATTATCATTCATATTAAGTCAGATAGCTTCCATTTTACTAACCAAGAAAAAAAAATAGAAAGGAACTTGGGTGTTCAGAGCTTTCCAGATTCTTTCTCAAAACAACTGGTCTTACAATGAGGTGTATATCTTTATAAGGTTTATGAGTAGGCCTACAGAATATAAATAAATAAATAAATAAATAAATATGGCTAAATAAGTATAAACTTATATACAACAAAATTAATCTTCAAAATGTTTATTAGAATCCAAGATCGTTCAGTGAAGGACCAACAAGTAGTTCCGTGAAGAACTAAAGCCTATTTTCATATATCCTACTTATGTTAATTGCCTCTATCTTTTTTTTTTATTTAGTCAATTTACCCTCTAGGTTGGTGGTTCCCACGGACTCAGCGAGGGATCTCACCACTACCGCCTCTATGGGCAGTGTCTTGGAGCTTGGAACATCTGGTCGGGATGGATACAACTGGGGAGGTGTGATCAGCACTTCGCCCAGGCGGCCTCACCTGCAAAGCGAACAGGGGCCTCATGAGGGAGGGGAAGGGATGGAAGATTGGGATGGATAGGCTAGGAAGAGGGAAGGAGGCGGCCATGGCCTGACAGTAGGTACCATCCCGGCATTTGCCCGAAGACGAAGTGGGAAACCACGGAAAACCACTTCGAGGATGGCTGAGGTGGGAATCGAACCCCCTCTACTCATTTGGACCACCCGAGGCTGAGTAGACCCCGTTCCAGTCCTCATACCACTTTTTAAATTTCGTGGCAGAGCCGGGAATCGAACCCAGGACCTCCGGGGCGGCAGCTAACCATGCTGACCGCTACGCTACGGAGGCGATTAATTGCCTCTATCAACATACAATATTTCAGTTTGATTGCTGTAATAGATTCGTAGATATTGAGAACTGTCTAATATTACGGATGGTCGCCATGTTGGATTTTCATATATGTAGGTCTTAGAGTTAAGTCAGAGTTAGATTATTGTGTACGTGTAGTATTCAAACATCAATCGCATGATTAGGACACAAGACGTCAAAACGAGATTTTAAAATTTCGCACAGCTGCCATCTTGTGGTTATGACAACAATTGAAACAAATTAGATGCCAGTGGGTTAACATTTATATAAGCTTTACCGTACCAAGTTTCACTGTACTCGGATGGTTAAATCGCGAGAAACGTCCATTTAAATATATATACTTCGCGTCACCACCTTGTTGGATTTGTACCCACCAGGTTATTAAAAGTCCTATAGGTGAACCTATGTCCATAGCCTCAATGAACATTAAAAAAATCAGTTTGATTGCTGTAAAAGATTTGTAGGTATTGAGAACCGTCTAAATATTTCGGATGGTCGCCATTTTGGATTGTTATATGTATAGGCCATAGAGTTATGTACCATTAAAGGAAAATTATTGCGTAGCTTCATTATACAAACTTTCGATCGCATGATTACGACACAAGAAATAAAAACTTAATTTTAAAATTTCGCACAGCCGCCATCTTGAGTTTATGTAAACAATTGAACTAAATTAAATGCCAGTGCATTTCAATGTGTATAAACATTTGCTATACCAAGTTTCATTGCGTTTGGCTTCGGTGGCGTATAGTAAAGCCATCATTACTTCCGACTTGACGTTTCAGTAGGCTACTAGGCTAGAGTTTCGTTCGCTAAATTGCGACATCGCGAACGAAACTCAATTTTTCGTGATATATCGATTTGAATGACTGCCTGTGATTGGTTAGTTAAAGTGATTTTCCTTCTGACCACTACATAACTCTAGGGAAACACTGAAACGTCAAGTCGGAAGTAATGATGGCCTTACTATAGTTGGTAGCATGCTGAACTGCTGTGCCCAAGATAGCGGGTTCAAACCCGGCCGAAGTCGTCAGATTTTTTAAGAGCGTAAAAAATCCTTCAGTATGCCTTCCTTCGGAGGGGAAGTAAAGCCGGCGGTCCCATGTCATAGATTTATGGCATGTAAAAGATCCTTCCACAGACTAAACATGTGTGAAGCTAGATTGTTAGGTTATATTTCGTCGGAACGCTCTATCAAAGTTCCAACGTTCACCACTAGGAATCATTGATACCTGGTGGTGAAAGTTGGAACTACTTGAAATTGAACGGAACTTGTAGCTCACCCTAAGGGTGTCCGCTGGAAGCAGCTACAGACTCAGGCGAGCCGAACATGTCCTCGGACACTCCCGGCACTAAAAGCCATACGATAAATAAATAATAAATGAATTGCGTTTGATTGGTTAAATCGCCAGAAAAGTCTATTTAAAAGTCGCAAATTCGCTTGGCCGCCATGTTGGTTTAGTAGTTACCAGGATTTTGAAAGTTCCATAGGTGAACTTCTAGTAGGCCTAGTGCTCTTTATCACCGTACAAAATTTCAGGGTGATATCGGTAATAGTTTCGGAGATATTGAATGCTGGTTAAATATTTCGCACAGCCGCCATGTTGTATTGGTGAGACGTAGTAAAATTTGAAGGGCACGGTCGGGGTCGGCCAAAATGGTGCTGTGACCTTATTGAGTTTAATTGAAATCGTTGTAGCCGTTTAAAAGTAATTAAAGGGGGGAGGACACAGACATCACACAGACACATGGACAAAAGGTGATCTCATGAGCCTTTTTTTTTCTTTCTTTCCTTTTTTTTTCATAAAATGAAAATAGGCTAAAAATAGAAAAACCTGTCGAAATAGCCGATGCACCCAAGAGTGTTCGTCAGATGGGCGCGCCTGGTTGACCTGACTTGTTTCATCTTGAAGAACAATCATCGACAATACCTGCTTAATGTATGGTGGGTGTTGATACATTACAGTGCCTACCAAAAGTTTAAGACCACTAGCTTATTTTCAACAAAAGCTTCATGGTCTTAAATGTTCGATTCAAATTTTGCCAAATATTTTATTAAAATACTTTGATCTAATAGACATCCTCCTGTACAAGAACATTGTAATATGGCTTTCAGTTTTTGAGGTACAATTTTTTATTACAAGTGGAGTATCAAAGATAAACGCAATTTTCAACCACAAATTAATTTGTGGACACTAAACCAATGGGGTTACCTTATTAATTATTTTTTAAAAGTATTGAAGAGTGTATACAAACGTTTTGGTAAATGAAAAGAAAATCCCCCCAAAAAATCTTGGTTTAGTGTCCACAAATTAATTTGTGGTTGAAAATTGTATATTTCTTCGATACTCCACTTGTATTAAACATTGTAACTCAAAACCTGAAAGCCATATTACAATGTCCTTGGTACAGGTGGATGTCTCTTCGATCAAAGTATTTTCATAAAATATTTGGCAAAATTTGAATCAAAAATATAAGACCAGGAAGCTTTTGTTGAAAATAAGCTAGTGGTCTTAAACTATTGGTAGGCACTCTACTTCGTTGTTGTTGATTCATTTAGGGGCTTTGCAACATCATGTCATGTAGCCCCGTGTACTTGTGTGTGTGAAAATTGTCTGATAAAGATAACCTATGTTATTGTGATAGTTGTATTAGTGTGTGTAGTTGTAATTTAGATGTGGATTGGAATGAGACGGCCGTGGCCTTAAGTTGGGAACCATCCCGAAATTCGCCTGGACTAGAAATGAGAAACCACGGAAAACCAATTCCAGGATGTCTTACTGTAGGTGGAAATCGAACCCGCCTCTTCTCACTTTTGCCTCCCGATGTTGAGTGTTATCCGTTCCATCCCTCAGACTAGAATTAAATTTCTTGGCAGAGCCGGGAATCGAAACCGGGCGTTCGCGGTGACAGCCAAGAGTGCTAATCACTACGCATCGAGGCAGACACATTTCTTTGTATTAACTGTAGAATGCTTGCCCTCGTTGTCGTATTTATTGAATACCGACTATAAATGTTAACATGGCTTCGGCGTGTACTGTAGTTAATTAATAATGAATTTGTTTATTTATTTAAATATCTATTTATTTATTTGTTTGTTTGTTTGTTTGTTTCAATGTACTCGGCGTTGACTCAACCAATTTAAAAACGTCCATGGAGCTTAAGAGCGGTCGAACTCCTGTCAAAACTGTGGAGTTTACACGTTTGCAGGCTTCAAGCAAAACTTGTTTGGACTACCTCTACAGCTGTACGCCCCAACAAAGGAATCTCACAAAATGTGAATTCTCCGATCTCGCTGTCACGAGGAAATCATGTGCTATAGTTATAGACCACGGGGCTGATGACCACTATGCCCTATGTACAGAAAAGAAATAATAGGCAGGTGAAAGGAATGGCACCAAAATGTTATGTCCTGCTGATGTCACTCAAAAAATAAAATAGTTAAATGACTTCTCGTCTAAATTCGGAAAGTTATTATACTGTATACCAGCCACGGTGGCCGAGAACGAGCTCGTGCCTCGCTGGCATTGGGAGAGTCTGAGTTTGAATCACACATCGGCCATTCTGAAAATTGTTTTCGTGGTATTTCGATTTTTTACCACTACCACCACGGTTCCTTTCAACAGGTCTATGGCCGACTTCCTTCCCAAATCCCTTCCCTGACCCTTCCGGGCGATCGGCCTGTCACAATCCCCAGTTGTATCTGCTGACAACGTGTGTTCAGCTCCCAGACTCCGTCCTTGCGACGGAAGAGGAATGATCCCTCGCAGAGTCCGTGGGTGACGAGCTGAGAGGATAAGCGATAAAATATAACTTAGGGATATACTGTATGCATATTAAATGTCAAGGGACGGGATGATGCATGCTCACCTTGTCCTATGATGTTTTAGGCCACACTCAAGGAAGTTGGTTATTGTTGTTTTAAGGGGCGGAACTACGAGGCCATCTGACCCTAACACTCAAGGAACAGAGCGCTTATGCCGTGATATGTTAGGAAATTAAATGGTGGTGAGCGGAAGTCACCAAGAACTTGGGCGTTACATTGATCTTACCGAGACTCCTTCAAGGTCTGGGCAGTAAATTACTCATCGTGAAGCATGAAATTCAAATTATATCTACTGATTGCCCATTTTTATAGAAAGGACGTGCATATTAATCAATCTCAAGTTTATTGGCTATAATTATAATGTTCAATCAAGTTTATTGGCTATCATTATAATGTAGCATTCACGGAAATATCATGCAAATCTAAAGAAGCTAAGTACCAAAACTGTTTTGCAGAGAATTAATATAATCCGTATCATCTTTCAGAATTCCACGTGAATGGGTGAAAAATATATTAATAAATCCACAGTGCTATAGTCCGCGTAACCTTAAATACGTTATTAACAATATAACCTTACCATTTGTCCCACAACACTGAAATCATGCCCTCATTAAATCGTGCACCATGGCCGCGAGGGCAGCTGAAGCAAGTCCCCGAGATCGTAGGTTCGAATCCCAGCGCTAACAGTGGCTATCCTGAGTGTGATGTTTCTTTAGATTTTTCCGCACTCCCTCCAGGAAAATGCCGGGATAGTACAATACATCAAGTCCCGGAGCACCTAATACAGTTAACAGTTCACACATTTCTACAGTCATCATATATATGCAGGTCAACAGGCAAGTTCAACACACACACACACACACCCAACTACACGGGGCTGATGACCAAGATGTCCCAAGCTCCTAACATGAATTAACAACAACAACTGCAAACACCTCGTGAATTCGAAAAAAAGTTAAGTAGTTAGTTAGTTAGTTAGTTAGATTGTTATTGAGGTTTAAAGGGGCGGAACAGTGAGGTCATCTGTCCGTTTAAACATTTGCAGTATAATTTCTTACTGTTGGGTTGAGTCAGGGTTGTACGAGGGGTGTTCAGTAACGAAAGTTGCAAGGCCGATATTCCGGGAGTTTTGTCGGTTGTAGATAAATTAGTAGTGTGGGGGTAATTTGAATACAATCAAACAGTTGATAAATGTGCAGAGTTTCAACCACCTGCCACCGGCAGCGCTAGTTGTAGGCGTCTCGTTTGGAAAACTGGTCTCGAGAAGATATCCACTCAGTTATTCGATTTATGTGGGTCAAACATGTACCCGCGCCCAGGATTTCTCACCAAGGGCGTCATCTTCCTTCATGACAACGCGCGTCCTCATACAGCCCAGAAGATCGCCATACTGTTGAAGCGCTTTCGCTGGGACATATTGACCATCCTCCCTACAGCCTAGACCTCCCTCCAAGCGACTTTCACGTGTTTCCTCACTTAAAGGAGCACCTGGGAGGTCGACGATTCGCTTCAAACGTGGAGGTGAAACACTTCGGGACAACGTGGGTGAACACGCAAGGACAGGATTTTTACCATGAGGGAATATTCAAACTCCAAGCTGTTCAAGAAATAGAGATTGTCTCTAAACTTAGCTACTCAGTGCCCGGAAACGAATCAGAATGTTACAGGGCTCTAAACCTTCCTTGAGGAATGGACCTTCCATTCATTGAAGAAACATCTTCGCCTGTCCAGTAGTTCTGATTTTAAAAGACAACAGAGAAACCCAAAACTCTTTTTCCTGGCATTCTTCGCACCTTATGTGGGATCTGCCTTCTTGCATTTCGCCCTCCATTTTCCCCGGGCTTCGATATCGGCGGCAGCATAAAGTCTTATGGCTCACATGTCGTCCCTCAGGCAGTCCATCCACCGCTTTTCGGTCGGCCTCGAGAACATTGTCCATCTGGATTCGTACGACAGATTTTGCGGGTTGTATGGAACTGCGCCCAAGCTTCACTAGTGACCCTGGTCATTAGCATCAACATCCGAAATGTGGCAGTGGAACTGCGCCCATTGAGAGTGGTCAGGTAGGTTCCCTCCCTCCACCCCTCTACCAAATTATGTTTGTCGAGTGGTGTGAATTTGAAGTGGCTCATTTCAAATCGGTTGTGTCTTGATTGCGAACAAGTCAAAAACAGTCCAGATTGCGAACAACTAAATATTCCCTGTCCAGATTGCGGACAAGAGATTGGTGTTGACCTGGGATACATAAAACAGGTACAGTTTTCAAAACAGACTAATATTTAATTTTTGTTCTAGCAATATTAGCATTAACTGGTACATTGGGATGTTTTCGACAACCTAACCATATTTTAAAAATAGTTTTGTTATTGCAAATGTTTAATAATCTAGTTTGAGGTAATCTTACCATTTAGAAAATTATTATATTTTTTATTGTATAACAAAACTAGAGGGGTAGTTATTTAAGGTGGATTAGAGAGAGTTGTATTATTATTATTATTATTATTATTATTATTATTATTATTATTATTATTATTATTATTATTATTAGTCTAGCCTCCGTTGCTTAAGCAGCAGCGCGCCGGCCTCTCACCACTGGGTTCCGTGCTTCAAATCCTTGTCACTCCATGTGAGATTTGTGCTGGGCAAAGCGGAGGCGGGACAGGTTTTTCTCCGGGTACTCCGGTTTTCCCTATCATCTTTCATTCCAGCAACACTCTCCAATATCATTTCATTTCATCTGTCATTCATTAATCATTGTCCCAGAGGAGTGCGACAGGCTTCGGAAGCCGGCACAATGCCTATCCTCGCCGCTAGATGGGGGCTTCATTCATTCCAACCCTGAACCGGTCCAATGACTGGAAAAAGGCTGTGGATTTTCATTATTATTATTATTATCATTATTATTATTATTATTATTCGTCTCTGTGGTGTAGTGGTTAGTGTGATTAGCTGCCTCCCCCGGAGGCCCGTAGTACAGCTGCTTATCGGGACGGGGGACTACCTCTTATTCTCAGCAGTGCAGTAGCTAGTGGTGGTAGACAGTCCGTCACTTCCCCTTAAACCGACCTTGGGCTAACAGCCGACTTGACTATGGGCGCAATTCAATCGGCCTAATTAAAAGGGTCTGGAAATACCACTGATTATGGGCGCAGTTCCATATCTCCCGATTTTGCGTCACAACACGAGACCATACCACTTCAGTTCACGTGATTGGGCGCTGATGCCTGTTGATGCGACTGTCAAGTATCGGCGACTTGTAGCATAGTCTGACACCTTTCCTCCTTCTTGACTGGAACTTGTCACTAGGATGTCATTGATATATCTCCAAGTGACGGGAACACCAACACTAAAATGCCATTAAGATTAAAATGTTACCTGAAACGGTAATAACTATTTTAAAGCATTTTTTGACTCAACGTTTACTGACTTCATATGGTACCTATTTGGCCAACGGTTTGGCCATGTTCAAACACCGGATCCCATGAGACCTCTGTTGTTAAGCAGCATTGGGCGTGGCTGGAACTTGGATGATATGCCAGTTGGCCAACATAAGGAGGAGCGGAAAGGCCCCGGCCACCCTACCGCACGTAAACTCCGGCTGAGGATAGCCCCTTCGGAGGCTTGGACTGCCTTCGGGCAGAATATCAATTAAATTAAATGGCACCTATATGAAAATTTCAATTAGCAAAGTAATCATTCATGACAAATAGTTCATCTTGGGCTATCCAAACAAGCTCGTCCATTTTCTGCTCCTACTCGTTTTCTTTCCAGCGACTGGGTTTCCTTTTCTTCGTGCGTCCTTTCGCTTTCCTGTCCGCTGGTCGGGTTGAATGGCCTGCTCAATCGCTTGTCGGATCAGTAACTGTTGTAACGGTGATACAGTTGCATGCATTGAGGGGAAGTCACTCCCTCTCACGGAGTCCCCGAGGCACTCAAACTGCTCCACGTAATTATCGTCTGACTCTACACTTCACAAGGTTATTTATTTATTTATGTATTTATTTAGCGAGAGTGCCTGAGGAATGTTCGGCTCGCCAGAGTCTGGAGCTGCTTCAAGCGGACACCCATAGGATGAGCTACAAGTTCCATTCAATTTCAAGTAGTTCCAACTTTCGCCACCAGATGTCACTGACACCTATTGGTGAACGTTGAAACTTTGATAGAGCGTTTTAACGAAATCTAACCTAGAAATTTAGCTTCACACAAGTTTAGTTGGTGGAAGGATCTTTTACATGCCATACTGTATTTGAATTTGTTACATTCAGGTGGCCGTGAGTGAAATCAGTCAATCGTGAATTGTGCTCAGTACTATTCGTGCCAAATGTGCAGATAAAGAAGTGTAGGCATATAGTTTTTATTCAACCATCTTGCTTAAAAGTGAGCACAAGTATACAAGTATCGGTATCAGATATTATATAATACTTGAGTTTATTTGGTCAAATATAGTTCATTCTAGATCTCTCCTTTCGTAAGGCGCCATTTTGGTAGCGTGATCCATAGAGGTCACAGAGTAGGATCATATTTTCCACCACTGACAATAACGGAGTTTCTATTGTCAGTAACCAGAGAATAAAAGATTTGGCATATCAAGCAATTGGCAACTCCAGCTATCTGATATGACATCTAGCGGTAAAAATGAGAAACTTACCAAGTAGGGTACATTTGTCACGTGGTGACTGTTTGTATATGGTTTCTTGTATTGGTAAACAGATCGTGGTAAATTGTTCGTGTCTTTATACATAAGTAATAAGTTTTACTCGTTGATTGAGTGAAAAATGAGTGAAAGCAAAGTGTATTGCTCAGTTTACGGCTGTAAGTCGATGTATAAGAGGGCTGCGGATATACTTTTTCATCACTTTCCAAAAGATGCAAATAGCAATAGCCGAAATGTGATGATTCATAATAATACCTAATACCTAATAATAATACCTTTCCACCCCGGGAAGGATCTAACACTTGTCGAGGTAGACAGACAGAAGACCTGCGACGTAAAGCCAGCGAAGGTTATTCAGTTTAAAAACAGCTGTTACGATGGGCGCGCTGGTAAGATTGAAGTTAGGCCTACTTGAATAATTAATTAAATAATTAATTATTGGCTGCTTGGTAGGAAGAAGGGATGAGTTTAACTTGTATTAAAACTCGTGGGGCGACAGGAATTGCTTGATTTGGATGGTTAAAAGGTGGGTTTGGTGTTGAATATTTGAATGGTAGCGGAATCACTCATTCTACAGTGCCCACGGGGAGGCAAATTAGGCCTATATGACTCGTAGTGGAATAGCTCGAATATCGAAGAACTTCGCGATTACGAGATGTAGGCTTGGCGGAAAGGCTGGCGGATCATCAGTTTGACATCAATTCACGATATAAGTCGGAGCTTGGAACAGTGGCGTCTGGTTTGCGTGGATGCTAGTCTCGGAATGATAAAAGTAGCACAGCTTCGGTGTGTTATTTATTTGTTTATGTACCGTATTTCTCTATTTGAATGTCCTCGGCGTTGACTCAGGATCGACATTTACATTATATTGCGCATAATAGTACCGAAATAATGTCCGAAGTGTAGCCCTGTGTAAATTTGAATCAGCTGATCTACATCAACCATAAAAACTGATGCTTGATAATATGCAAATGACACCAAAAAATCCAGTGGAACACACAAATTAGATCACGTGTATCGCACAGTTATACATGTATACAATTAAAATAACACTGTCATTACTTTAGAGACCACATTTACTGATTATAACCGAAAAATAAAAAGTGTTCCATATCAAACGCGTGTTATTGAGTATTTTAAACCCTACTTATCCAGACCGACCGCAGCGCCCCAAGTGTTAGTTTGAGTTGCCAATAGCCATACTATCACCGCATGCTAGATACCATGCCAGACGTATTTACTCAACAAACCAAGACATCTATGGATTGTGCGTCGGAAAGCAACCTTGATACTTGTCCCTATCCCGTCCCATCTGTGAACGGAAGGTGGAAGGTGAGTCAGCTGTCGCCTGTGACGGGTTGTGCCAGAGATGGCATCACCTAGCATGCACTGAACTACAGCAAGGTCAGTTCAATGCCCTAAAATCTACTAACAAAAAGAAATCCAAACTACTGTGGCTGTGCTACAGCTGTGAACAAGATTACCTGATCTATAAAGCGGGAAAGAGTATGCAAAAGGAAATAGAATCTTTAAAAACAGATATGAGAAAAAAAAACTAGACACAATGATGACAGCAATAAATAAGCTAAAGGAAGAGTGCACAACACAGGCACTACGCGTAGAACGCCCTATACGGCATTCACGTGATTCTGTGATCATGACTCAGACCCAATTTGAGCCCAGAGGACACCGCATGGACAGTGACATTATTACCACAACAGCAGAGACGATACCAAAATGAATAAGCCATAGCAATAATGACCACTCTTCAGATGACGCCAGTGAACTACCAAAGACAAATGTTGAGAACATCAATCATACTGTGGAAGAAGAGGAGGGAAATTTCACGGAGGTGATTTCCAGAAGGAGTCGTCGACGACTGCAACACCGTTCCTACACTATTGGAACAGGGGGTACAGAGGACGACCTTCTAGAAGTTGGAGAGAGTATGGCATGGTTGTACCTGGGGCGCACATCACAACGCACAACTTCAGACAAAATAAAGAATTTCCTTCAACGGAAAGGATTTCCGCAATCAGTAGTATGCGAAGAACTGAGAACAACGGGGATTAATAAATCATTCAAATTAGGAATCCCTATGCAACATTTAGAAGAAACCGAAAACCCCAATTTTTGGCCAAGAGGAATACTGGTGAGACGTTTTCGTTTCTCACGCAGACGAATGGACATACGTTCTCCAGCAGGGGAATTTGGAAGATATTAACTACAAAAGAATAAACAAGGGCGCCGATACGAATCGTTCGGTGAGAACTGGGTTTTTAGGGACTCTTCTATGGAATTGTGAAGGACTAATAAATGCAACGTCCATGCTACCATATAACATCTTCCAAAATTATGATGCAGTCGTTCTAACAGAAACATTGCTAATGCATGAATGGCATATCCAAAACTTCTATACTATTCACAGCCTCGCAACACAGGGATGTAGAGGCAGACCCAAAGGCGGGATATCTTTGCTAATAAAACCCATGCTAGCACCTTTCCAGACACTTCATCAAACAGAGAACATTCTACTAGTAAAATGCAAATCAGTATCGATAATGGATGTGTATTTCCAGCCATATCTCAAGGAGGAGGAGTTCATTGACGAAATCGAAGCTGCATTAGTTAAAATACCAAGGTATGACCCTCTTATAATAGCGGGCGATCTGAATTGTCGTTTAGACATACCATCAGCTAAAACAGATACAGTAATATCTTACCTGGAACATGAAGGGTTCAGAGTTACCAATAACAAAATGGAGAAAACCTACTACAGCCCAAATGGTAGCAGTACAATAGATTTGGTTCTCATTAATGACGGAGCTAAAGTGATATTTCAAAATATTGTAACAAGTGTTGCAGTGAGGAAACACTTACCAGTAGAGACCATTCTACAATTTAATGAGAAATATACACTCAATGCAGTTTCAAGAATCAAACTTCCAAGGAAACTTGACGTCGAAATAATTAAGAAAGTAGACTTGCGACAGATAATGAACACCATCAAAGAAGGGGACGTGAACACTGCTCTAGAAGCCCTGGACAAACACATCAAGGAAGCCATTCCTCCTGGCAAAAACAATTTGCGAAAAGGCAATCCTTGGTTCAACACTGATTGCTATAGTAAAAGGAAATTGACGCTCAATGCCCTACACAGAGCCAGAGAGTTGAAGACAGAGGCGGCCTACAGCGACTATGCGAACAAAAGGCGAGATTACAAAGAAGTTGTAAGACAAGCAAAAATAACCTATCATCTGAATAAAGAAAAGCACTTAGTAGAAGAAGCAGAAACTGACCCATATAAGGCACTTCAAACAAAGAATCCTAGATTTCCAAAAAATATACCTATACAGACATGGTCGCAACATCTATGCAATCTATTAGGGGTTAAAGACACACGCCCTAGCGCCGTTTTGTCACCATGTGTAGATTTCGCGCCTATCATGGAAGAGGAGGTCATAAAAACAATACAATTGGGCAGAGTACACAGAGCGCCAGGTCCAAACCTCATCACAAATGAACACTTAAAACTCGCAGCCTCAACTATGGTGCCTGCCTGGACAGCGCTCATGAATGAATGCCTACGATCAGGGCAAATTCCTACACAGTGGAGAACTGCAGTAAAAAAAAGTGCTCTACAAAGGGAAGGGAGATTTAGATGACCCAGATGCCTATAGAGGCATCGCTCTGGAAGATGTACTCTTCAAAACGTTCACCAAAATAATAACAGGCCGTTTGACTAATTTGACTGATCACAGTATGCCGGAAGAACAATTTGGATTCCGGGTAGGCAGGTCGACCATTCAGGCAGTTTGCTGCCTCCAAGAAGACATTAAAGAGGCCTTAAGACACCCGAAAGGGAAACTTTACTCTGTGTTTGTTGACTACAGCAAAGCTTTTGACACTCTTAACAGAAGAATACTGCCGGATAAACTAGGATTGATGATTGGAATAGATCACTATATCACTGCGTTCATACGTAATATACTCAACAATAACATGCTGATAATTGACGACAGTGTCACCCTCTCAGAACCCATAGAACAATGCATTGGGGTATTGCAGGGCGATCCCCTAAGTCCAACACTGTTTAATGTTGCTACAGCAGACATAGTAAAATCCGTGAAGCTAGATGGAGTTAGCATGTACATATACGCAGATGACGTAGTTCTAGCCTCAACTTCGCGTCAAAGTCTACAGTCGTCCCTAGACCTGTTGGCAATTTGGGCCGGGAAAAAATGAACTCGATATAAACTTAAACAAAACCGTATCCATGATCTTCCGCAAAGGAGGTAGAATAGCAGCAGGAGAGTCCCTATATCTAGAGCACAAGGCGTTACGTATTGTAAATCAATTTAAGTACTTAGGACTAATTTTTCAGACACATGGGGATACTTTCACCGAACATATAAAGGACAGAACAATACATGCCATAAAAGCAATGCATGAAATAGAACATCTTAATAAACTATCTTTAGAGACAGCTATGACATTATTTAGAGTAAAAATCCGCCCAATAATACCGGGTGAGTTAGCCGTGGTCGTTACGGCATGACTGTTGGCAGTCGCTCACATCCGGGAGGCGAGGTGGTTCGAATCCCCCCGCCGGCAACCTTGAAGATGGTCTTCTGTGGTTTCCCATCTTCCTTCCAGGCAAATGCCGGGGTTGGTCCCCAACTATAGGCCACAGCCGCTACCTTCCAACTCCTCGCCCTTCCATTCCAACTTTCCTCCCCAACGGTACTTGTAGCTCATCCATTGGGTGTCCGTCTCGAAGCAGCTACAAAACTGGCGAGCCGAACATGTCCTCGGACACTCACGGCACTAAAAGCCATACGCTAAAAAAATAAAAATAAAAAAGCCCAATAATAAGCTACGGTCTGAACATTATATGGGAGAATCTCACGAAAAACAACATGAAGTGCATAGAAAGAGTCAAGGCAACTTTCATGAAAAAAGTCCTCTGTATCTCAAAGTATACCCCATCGCGACTGTGTTATGAAATGTCAAGAGAGACCTTCTACATCGACGATTTAAGGTGTCAACTATTGCTCCCATCTACCGCCCAGTACGAGGACCTTCTAAAAGAGCTCAAAACGAAGAGGATGCAAATATGGAGTGACTTTTATTTAACAGCCGCAATGACGTCCGATGCGAGCCTCCGTGGCTCAGGCGGCAGCACGCCGGCCTCTCACCGCTGAGTCCGTGGTTCAAATCCCGGTCACTCCATGTGAGATCTGTGCTGGACAGAACGGAGGCAGACAGGTTTTTCTCCGGGTACTCCGGTTTTCCCTGTCAAAATTTCATTCCAGCAACACTCTCCACTATCATTTCATTTCATCTGTCATTCATTTAATCATTGCCCCAGAGGAGTGCGTCAGGCCTCGGCAGCCGGCACAGTTCATATCCTCGCCGCTAGATAGGGGCTTCATTCATTCCATTCCTGACCCGGTCGGAGACTGGAAGCAGGCTGTGGATTTTCATTTCAATGACGTCCGATGAGTGGAAGGGTCCATGTTACGACCTGAGACATACAATCACTCGTTTCGCAATACATGGATTCCATTTCAAGTTATGCAAAATGGAAGGGTATCATGAGCCTAAAAGGCATCCAACGTTTAGAATGAAGCACTGGTTAGATAGGGATATTCTTCTCTCTTTCTGTTGCACGCGAGACATGTATGACGCTGTCATTTTCTAGCTCTCCACTGTTGCCACATCAGTCGAAAATTTTTCTTTGCCGAAAAAAACAGCATATTCGGGTAGAACTATGTTTTGCCGATCTTTTTTGTCCTATATTAGAACTACGTAAACTTGATAGAAATGCTAGCAAAATTACATATCCATATTTAAAAAAAACTATAAACTGAGTCCCCCTTTTAGTAAAATCGACCTTATATCATGTTGCATTGACTTTGTGATGCCTATTTTTCACACACGTGTAGCCAAATGTGCCGTCTTGATGATGGATTATTGAAATATTTTATACTGACAATATTACAATTTTCATGAAGGTAAAACTTCTGAATATTCTCTCATAACCGCATAGCAGCATTGAAAAAGTTCGTATGCTGCCAACTTTTCTGTTTTTAAAGATGTCAGTTTGAGAGTTGTAGAGGAATGTCGGAAGAAGTTTTCTACCTGCTTACCCAGAGTGTAGGTTTAATTGTTTACACAGGCCGGGCTGTTCATTGACCGCGGATTATAAAAATGAAGTTTCGAAGGACAGCGGGGTGCAGCTTGCCACTCACAGCTTTATTACTGTGCCCTTCGAGCTTGTATTTCAGTAGTTCGGCTGTCTCTATCTTGAGTGTGTGTGCAGCAGTTCTGTTAGATTTAACGTGTTGTATTTTACGTATTTCACGTACAACAATGGATAGATTTGTGAAAAGAAAGCGTGGTCAAGTGCTCAGAAGGAGGGAAAAACAGGTCGTAATTAATGTGTTCAGTTATTTTAAGAATCTTAAACCCAACGAAAGTATAAATCATGAAAGGTAAGCCAATGAGGAGTATTTTCTTTAAAAACGTACCTCAACTTTAATTGCAGTCGGAACTTCACACATTTCCTTGTGCTTCTACTTTACTTATTTTGATTGTTTTCTTTATGTTACATTCAGCATACAATATAGTTAATTTAATTTCGTTGTATGTGTTATGTATACATTATTATGCATTATTATACATTACTTAATTCAAGTCTTCGTCACAGCACAGTCGCTGAATGTGCGGAAAGTGTACGCGAAGCGCTTTGTACTGCCTCCTCTCATAGAGTGGCAACCCTGTCGTAACTCGCCATAAGACCAATGCTTCATTCTAAACGTTGGATGCCTTATAGTATGGAATGCATTTGCAAATTGTGTGGAAGTGTCTGTGAAAGGTATCATGCAATGACATGCGGACGGAGGGTTGAGTCACTTAATAGCTTTTGTTGTCAATGACAGTTGAATGTGTTCTTGAATATTTTGGGTTTTTATTATTATTTTTATATTGCCTCATGGCCATTGGCTGCAATAAATACCTTATTATAAATCCATGACATGGGACCACCGGCTTTACTTCCCCTCCGAAGGAAGGCATACTGAAGGATTTTAACGCTCTTAAAAAAATCCAACGACTTCGTCCGGGTTTGAACCCGCTATCTTGGCCACAGCAGTTCATCATGCTACCAACTACGCCACCACAGCCGCTACTTAACAAGGTTATTGCTGAGGACTAGTTTTCATTTCTATAATTCGAGCTATCATTTAAGTTTTTAACATCCTAAATCGGTATTTATTCATTTATTTTTATTAATTCATTTTTGAATTTAATTACATAACTTGCAGGTCAAGAATTTTACAGTAATTTGAATATTTAATATTTATTTTGGATTTTGTGTGTACTGTATTCGTTTTGAAATTACTTATCTAATTATTGTAGAATTGTACTAAAAGTTTACTTTTATCAGTTTTACTATTGTTCTTTTCTTTTGTAATTTATTCGTTTCAAAATGTAATTAACCTATATACATGGTTATTCAGGTAAGTGGGCAACCTCAAATATCTACGAAACCGATTAAGACATCGCCATTCTGTTTTCAAACCCTTAAATTGTATTTACGGACTCATACAACATGGTCCTTTAGTCCGCCAGCACATACGTAGTCCCAGTAGCAACTTTGTTTTTTTAAAGGAGGCCAGATCTTCTTTGCCTCCTCTCAAAGGTTGCCACTGCCATCGGACTAATGTCTTAGCGGACTTCCTCGTACAAACAGTATAAACGTCCTACGTCTGTAATTAGGAGCTGTAGATCTGAGGTCGAATCCTAACGTTGTAGTTAGTAAGTTATTGTTGTTTTAAGGGCCGGAACAGCGATGTCATCTGCCCCTTCTGACGTTGAAGTGGCCATCCTGTGCTATAGTTTTCTGTGTTTTCCACAATCTCTCTAGGGTCACCTGTCTAATCCTAGATAAAACCTCTGTATTCAAAAAACTTACTCGCAATGGGTTGCCCTAAGACACGGTATAATCAATATTTCAGCCATTCGGACGACTTTACATCTCTGGCTTTGCTTTGTGATGCTTGCGCAATCTGGGAGCTATTGTCTGAATTCAGATCAACGTATGCCCGTACGAAGGGAGGTTGTACTCTCAGACCATTTCTATGAATTTTTAGAAAAACGCTTTATTTGTAGCATCAAGCTGTAGGCTATTCCCTTTATGAACAAAGGGAAATATTTCCGGAGTTACAGTATATTTGGTCGAATGCGGGCTCTGTCGGTCCTTTCATCAAATACTGTACCACTTGCTTAGAGTGAAAGGAGGAAACAACGCATTATTAAGAATTAGCGTATCGAGTTTGTATCTCGACTTTCTCATAAAGTAGGCCTATGGGCATTTTAGCGTCGTACACTTGCCATTAAAATGTTCATTCCACTACAGGTGGACTACGCTTGAAGCAAGGGGAGGTAAAGATTCCCTGGTAGTGGAACGCATTCAGGTGATGGGTGGTCTCGCTTGAACACGCGAGTGCACTGTACTGTACAGTGCATTGTTGAGCACTCACAATGCGACCACGGGTGAGGCACGGGCGTGCCGTCCACAGGACATGTGACGTGTGGCATCTCTCAGCAAATGGATGTTCGTTCCTGTTTCGTTGAGAGATTTGGGTTTGGACATCGTGATCATCATTGTGTGTCCAGAATATCTGATAGCCTAATGTGTCTTCAAAAATCAGAGATGGTATCAGTTCGAAATTAGCGGCTTCGGTGACGTAGTTGGTAGCATTCTGAACTGCTGTGCCCAAGATAGCGGGTTCAAACCCGGACGAAGTCATCGGATTTTTTAAGAGCGTTAAAATTCTTCAGTATGCCTTCCTTCGGAGGGGAAGTAAAGCCGGTGGTCCCATGTCATAGATTTATGGCATGCAAAAGATCCTTCCACAGACTAAACTTGTGTGAAGCTAAATTTCTAGGTTAGATTTGTTGGAATGCTCTATCAAAGTTCCAACGTTCATCACTAGGTATCAGTGACATCTGGTGGCGAAAGTTGGAACTACTTGAAATTGAACGGAACTTGTAGCTTACCCTATGGGTGTCCACTTGAAGCAGCTACAGCCTCTGGCGAGCCTAACATGACCTCGGACACTCCCGGCACTAAAAGCCATACGATAAATAAAATAAATAAAAAATAAATAAAATAATAAAAAGTTAAAATTTTAAAACCTTATTTATTTTTATTTTTCGTATCTTATTCAGGTGATTGAAAAGATGATTCGTATGCTGGGCTATGATAAAAAATATTACCAAATGGCACTAAATTCTGTAGCTTACTATTCGTAAAGCAAATAAGCCGTACATTTGACTTTTCTAAAAATGAACTCCCGTGGTTCGTTACAGGAAGATGTCATTTCGCGGGTGGAGTCTTAATCACCGATATTGAAAGCTACATATTCTAGTACATAACTTCTTATTTTAATGGTGTTGGTGAAGACATACGTCGTGAAACGAAAGCTATTTCGTATATCACATGGAAAATCCTCGACATGGTGTGGTTTATACAGTACTGTAAGAGCCAATGTTCTAATCATACCTTCGGCTTAAAGAACTGTGCCTTATTGATGAAAGCAAAGCAAAGCCAGGAGTAGTGGAAGGTAGAGGCTTCCACTTTTTGTGACATCGGCACTAGATGGGATGGAGTTGTCAGCTCCACGCCCGGCAGTCTTTGCTCCCAGGAATTACCCTGGTACTCATTTCTGGTGTAGGCTGAGTGAACCCAGGGCCATTTGCGTTTCCGAAAGTGGTAGTTTTGTTTCTAAAATCCACTACCTGTGTGGGCATCGAACCCACTCCCTTTCAGTTAGAAGCTCAGCGCCTCTACCGACTGCGCCACGCAGCCCCCGATATTGAAGAAAGACATGAGCAAATTACAAGCTTGTGAAATGAATTTTTAAAGATCTGCTTTGCAAAAGACAAGAATGGATAGAATCAGCTGTTCAATACACGTTGATAATGATGATGATGATGATGATGATGATAATGTTATAGTTGTTCAATACACGTTGATAATGATGATGATGATGATGATGATAATGTTATAGTTGTTTAAAGTGGCCTAACATCTAGGTTATCGGCCCCTAATGGGTTGGGTGAAAATGAAAGATGATGAAATGAAACACTAAAACAAACTACAGACTTGCAATTATCTTACTAAGTTTATATTGCCAAACTTGTATGACCCAGTAATTGAAAATAATCCCATGACAAAGTCCCTTTTTAAATAAACTTGAGCTACGACAGCGGCGATCCGGGGGCAGGGTGCACCTAGAGCCCGCTGAGGAGCCTGACTTGGTACACCTAGGCGAAACATCGCAACAGACACGGCAAAAACCTAGAAGAGTTGCTGGATTTTAAATTATTTGCCGTGAAAGCTAGTATGCCACCGATTTTGTTCTTGGTTATTCAATTGTAATAATGATGACTATTCGTTATTTAAAGCTTGGTATTAATCTCTCGGATTGTAAACCTTGTTGTGCTGGAACGTTACGTTGAATTTCAGTTTCATTCGTGAATGAGCTCACATACGTGGACGGCATTATTTCAGAAACATCTGGTCGCTCCTTCTCGGGTTATAGTATTTGTAAGAGAAGCACGAAAGGAAAGTTGAATGCCCACTGTTTCCATGAACAACTTTCTTCAGCCTACTAATATTGATAGCGGAGAGCAACCCATCGCGCCCACTGTGACCTCTCCTCCCCAAAAAACATTTGATTTGTGCCTAGGAATTATAAATCACCTTCATCTTCATGTTTTCCCACGTGCTAAAGATTATTATTATTATTTATTCGTTACGGCCAACTATGGACAACGTTAGACAGCTTTTACATTATTTGTTGTCTTCAGTCTCTGCCAATATCTCTTCATCCTCTCTGCCACTTCCTTCTTCTGTTCCTCCATGTAAGATCTTCCTTTCCTCACTGACAACTCCCCTGTCTCCAGGAAACCTACAAACTCCTCAACCAGCCGTCTAAATCGCTCTCTGTCCATTATATCTTCTTCTTTCACCCCCATCCGATCCAAGTCCAATCTCACTTCCCGAAACCATTTCGGCTCCGTCTTCCTCTTCGTCAATCTGGCATTGTTCATCCTCACCAAGTGTCCATGTTATTATTATTATTATTATTATTATTATTATTATTATTATTATTATTATTATTACCGACAGTAGTGGCTACGCTGGCTAAAGTGGAGCATTAGGTCATGGGGCCAGGCTCTCTGCTGACTCGGTAGACGCGTGGGTTCGAGCCCCACCGTCGGCCTCCTTGAAATGGTTTTCCGTGGTTTCCCCATTTTCAACACCAGGCAAATGCTGGGACGGTACCTTATGACAGGCCACTGCCGCTTCCTTCCACATCCTTGCCCAGTTTCATTCACCATCATTAATTTCATCTCTCCTTAACTCATCTCATGAGGTTGGCGTCAGGAAGGGCATCCGGCCGTAAAAACCTTCGCCACAAAGACTTCTATCGCATCTCATCCCCGACCCCGTTGGAAACCGGGAATAATAAGGGGTAGACATAATACATACATTATTATTTATTTAGTATGTTTCGACCCATACAGGATCACATAAAGCAAGTTATGATCTGTTGCTGTTATTTTTCTTGTTCTTCCAGAATTCTTTCATCATGTCGCTATGTTTAGCTCGACGTTCGTCAGTCCATTTTCCCCTAGGTCTGCTGGGCTTATCTTCTGATGCAGCTTCCCAAGTGTAGATCTTATGTCTGAAAGTTTTGCGGTCTTCGATATCTGTGGGTATGATGTTGGCGTTATTGAGATCAGTTGGGACTTGTTTAATCCAAACCGTTGTCGTCTTTAATTTTTGTGAGTACATCAATATTTTCTGTTAATCGGTTGTCATCTAGCCTCATAATGTGTCCATAAAATTTCAAGCGTCGTTTACGGAAATCGGTTTCAATATTTGAATATATTTCTGTGATCTTGTGCGATTGTAAACGATATCCTTCATCTGTAAGTCTTGGGCCAAGAATTTTTCGGATGATTTTCCTTTCAGCTTTCTTGATGTTTTCAAGATCCCCTTTATAATTGAGGTTTAAGGTCTCACTGGCGTAGAGTGTTTCGGGTTTGATGACCGTCGCGTAATGTCGAATTTTAGTGTTAATGCTCATGCATTTTTTGTTATAGATGTTAGCGGTTTTCCCATATGCTTTCCGCATTTTGAGTTCACGAGTTCTTTGTGCTATTCTTTCTGTGCCTGTAGGTTCAATAATTTCACCTAAGTATTTGAAATTATTAACCTTGTTGATTGAACCGTATTTTGTTACCAAAGTTTGGGTTTCAATGTGTTTTGTAGCCATGAATTCAGTTTTTGTGAAGGAGATTTTCAACCCTACTTTCCCAGTACATTCATTGAGGACTTCAATCTGGTGAATTGCTGTTCGTTCATCTCCGGAGAGGATTGCCAAATCATCAGCAAAAGCTAAGCATGTAACATTGATATTATCCTTCTGTCTTCCTAACACGACAGGTTTCCTACGTTGCGACTTTTTAATTCTTTTTCCCATTCTTTGATGACCTTATCGAGAACGATGTTAAACAGCAATGGAGAAAGTCCATCACCCTGACGAACACCAGTTTTAATGGGAAAAGGTTGGGAGATCTCTCCAATGAATTTGACCTTGGAAATTGTGTCGGTTAAGGTTTCTTGGATGAGTCGTCTCGTCTTCGGATCGAGATGGTTTTCTTCGAGTACATTATAAAGAGATTTTCGATCAATGGAGTCATAAGCCTTCTGAAAGTCGACAAATGTACAGATGGTTGGGAGATTTCGTGTGGCTCGAAGTTTCAAGGTGGATTTCAGATTGAAGATTTGTTCGACGGCTGATCTGTTTGGTCTGAAGCCAGCCTGATATTCACCGATGAGTGGCTCGAGTTGTTCTTGCGTGCGTTGTAAAAGACAGGCGGAGAGGATTTTATAAGCGATGGGTAAGAGGGAAATTCCTCTGTAGTTATTCACATCAGATTTATCTCCTTTCTTGTGGAGTGGGTGGATGAGTGCGCATTTCCATTCGTCCGGTAGTTTTTCACTTCGCCAAATGTCCTGAATGATCTGTGTGATTTCCTGTAGTGATTGTGGTCCTAGATTTTTCAATAGTTCTGCGTTGATTCCGTCTTCTCCTGATGTCTTTCCGTTCTTGAGTTTTTTGATGTGGTGATGGATCTCTTCTTGTGTTGGTGGTTTGGCTTCGGGTCGTATGTGTTCTGGGACTGTGTGTATAAATCGCTCAGGTGGTTCAGGACAATTGAGGAGGTCAGAAAAATAACGTGCTAGTTCTTCACAGTTTTCTTGGTTAGTGAGTGCGAGACTTCCGTCTTGTTGCTTGAAAGTCAAATTTTGCGGTGTGTAACCTTTAATTCTGTTCCTGAAGGTTTTATAAAAATCTCGACTGTTGTGATTCCTGAAGTCATCCTCGATTGACTGAAGTTGCTTAGTTATAAAATTACGTTTAGTTGTCCTGATAATTTTGGTTGCCTGTTTGCGGACGCCGAGAAAGTGTTGTAAAGTTTCTGGAGATTTGTGGCTATTGTATTTTTGGAATGCGATTCGGCGATCAATAATGACTTGATCACAGTTGGAATCCCACCAGGGGTGTTTTGCTTTCTTTTTTAGTGGAATCAGTTCTTTGGCTTTTCTGATAATTTTGCTGCAGAAGTCCGTCCAATTGTTCACTGGTTCTTTATCCCATTCTTCTGCGATTTTTGTTTCTTGAATTTTGGATGTGTCAAATTTTGGGATGTAATATATTTTTTTATGAATCCTCTTAGGTGAAAATTTCATTTTGATTCCTGTGAGATAATGATCTGAATCAATGTTTGCCCCTCGTCGGACTTGAACGTCATGGATGGTTCTATAGTGTGCATGGGAGATGGCAACATGATCAATTTGGTATTCACCGAGATGTTGAATGGGAGATCGCCAAGTTTTCTGTTTGTGTGCAGGTTTCCTGAAATGCATAGACATAACTTTGAGATTGAATTGATGGCAAATGTCTACCAATCGTGTACCATTGTTGTTTGTATTTTGGTGTGCAGAATTTTTGCCAATGATTTTTCGATAGATTTTTTCTTTGCCAAGTTGGGCATTGAAATCTCCCATCAGGATTTTCACGTCATCTTGATGAATGTTATTCATAATTTTTTCCAGTTTTTTTTCCAAAATTTTTCAACATTTTCAGGATTTTTCTTGTTGTCGATGTTAGTAGGTGCATGAGCATTGACAAGAGTGTATTTCTTGTTGGCGGTCTGGATGCGCATGGTCATAATTCGATCATTAACGGGTGTGACTTCTTTGATGGATTTGTGGACAAGAAAAGACATTCCGAAGATTGGTGCACCTTTCGCGACTCTCTGTAATGTTTTTCTCTTGAAAATGCGGTAATTTCCCTAGTCCATAGTTTCGTTGTCAGTTATTCTAGTTTCTTGAAGAGCAAGAATGAGAATTTTTTGTCTGTCGATTTCTTGCGTGAGATTGTATAATTTTCCAATTTGAATTAGAGTATTAATGTTTAGTGTTCCAATGAATGTTTTCCGTTTGTAGGGAAGGTGACCAGAGATCTCCGACTCTCTCGGCTGCGCTTGCCTGGACTCCCCAGAATCCGAAAGTCCAGTTGCCGACTGTGGACGGGTGGATTGGGTACCACCTGGGGTAGAGTTGTGATTGCTTGCACAGTTCATGTTTACTTGTTTGGCCTGGTGAGTGCCAGGACCATATAGGACCAGAGGTTGTTGAGGCCTTTGGAACATCTTGTTTCCAGCCGAGCTCACTGAGCTAACAGACGCTGACCATTAGCCGCTGGATACCAGTACAGACACTAATGGATTTAAGTTGCATCAAAGATAGTTCTTCCACCTTCTTCGCCGTTGGGAATTATTTTCCTCTTCCGCCGTTGTAGCTGTTGACCATCTTTGCATTTCCCCCAACACTGATCGGCTCGCCGACCTAGTTTCCCGCTGGGATTGGTTACCCAACCTTCCACTAGGTTGCTCGGCTTAACAGTGCCACCTCGGGTAGGTTACATGTTGGAGTGACAGAGGCTAGTTGGATTCACTTGGTGAATCCAATGTATTGCGCATATCACTCCCATTATGCCACCACATACATTATTATTATTATTATTATTATTATTATTATTATTATTATTATTATTATTATTAGACTATTATTACACCCGGCTGTCTCTTGTGTCCACAAATGCTTCTGGTAATGGTAGGAGTTACATCAGTTGTCTCGCAGTGGAATAAATGTATTTACTGTTATGAAAATGGGGGCCGATAACCTAGACGTTAGGCCACTCAAAACAATAATTATCATCATCAACATCTTGTGTCCACGAATAGTGGCAGCCACTAACCCCGGTCGGTCTTGGCAGTGATCAAGCTAAGTGACATGTGCAGTTCTTGACTCAGCTCCATTTCACGGGTGTTCATCACATGTGCGTAGTTGACAGTCGTATAGAACACCTTATCCATTGTGTTAATAATGGAAAAGTAGTAAGGGAGTGTCTCTTAAGTTGAAATATGATTTAAAAACCGGACGTGTCTGTCAACCATTGCAATGAATACATCGGCCTCAAGTATCCTTCAGGACAAGTCAAGTAGAAAACAGATCAGTCACAGAAAGAAGTGTCATAACAGTAAATACATTGATCCCACTACGAAACAACTTATGTAACGTCTACCATTACCAGAAGCATTTGTCATCGTCCGTTGCAACTATGTCAACGAATTCCTTTCTCAAGTAACAACAAGTAGTTCCGTGAAGAACTAAATAGCCTATTTTCATATATCCCACTTATGATAATTGCCTCTATCAACATACAAAATTTCACTTTGATTGCTATAATAGAATCGCAGATATTGAGAACGATCTAAATATTTCAGATGGTCGCCATGTTGGATTTTTATATATGTAGACCATAGAAATATGTTCTATGACATGAGGATTATTGCGTAGGTGTATTATTCAAACTTCAATCGCATGATAAGAACACAAGATATAGAAATGGCATTTTAAAATTTCGCACAGCCGCCATCTTGTGGTTATGAAAACAATTTAAATAAATTAGATTAAAATTGGATTAAAATTTGTATAAACATTTACCGTACCAAGTTTCACTGCGCGCGGATGGTTAAATCTCGAGAAACGTCCATTTAAATATTTATATTTCCCGTCGCCGCCATGTTGGAGTTGTGCTCACCAGGTTATTGAAAGTTCCATAGCCTTTATCAACATACAGAATTTCAGTTTGATTGCTGTCATAGATCGGTAGATATTGAGAACCGTCTAATTATTTCGGATGGTCGCCATGTTGGATTTCTTTATATGTAGGCATAGAGTTATGTAGACCAATTATTAGATGATTATTGTGTAGGTTCATTATTCAAACATTGACTTGGATCGCATGATTAGGACCAACGAGCTAGAGAAAGGTATATAGAGTGGAAATGGCGCCGCCATATTTGAAGAAGGTTGAACTGGCAGCCGCCATGATATACTCTGTCAAGAGGGTGGGAGGCAGGGAGAGAGAGGCGTAAGATTAGGGCTACGTAAGGCCTGACAATTTAATTTGTATATACATTGAACGAAATCTAACACAATCATCTTACAAGACAATAAGGTACGTTGCTTATGCACAGTACATTGCATGATTCCATTCTCCTTTAAAAATAAAACGTTTTGTGTACAACTGACGCACCTGTTGACCTCTCACGTTGAGCTGTATTTCTGCAGAAGTGTGAAGCCTGCATTTATAATAAATACTGTTTCGCAATTCGCTCGATGAGTGAAGCATAGTGAGGCTTTTCCCCAGGTTCAGTAGCTGTAAATAGATGGTGAGATTTCAGAAACAGATAACCCGGCAGCATATCATAGACATCTGTCTGCAACTTCAGCATGAGATTATTCGTGTTCTTTCGCAACATACACTCATTCTTCCTGATGACACTCTCAGCTGTTTTACATAATTTCACTACATCATTTGATGGATTCATAGGGCATTCTTTCACGTCTTTCTCTTTAATCACTCCTTCTTTCTGAACATCTTGACCTGATAAAAGCACTTCTAGGCATTCAATACAAGAAAATTGTTTTAGACACTTGGCGAACGACACTTCCTGCTATGTAATGAACAACATTTCCTACATTCAAGCTCGGTGAATTATAATGTGCACAGTAACCATGATCTGTCTGTCAGCATAGTATCGTCCTTCCCATTGACACCATGAATATTTGCTGTTGCAGTTGTCACAAGTAGGTCACACTCTGTAGGCTTACAGTTGGAATTCATGGATGGGCGTACCCTCGCAATTAAACACGTCCTATTAGCTGAATTAAATTGTACTGCATTTGGATTATTTCTATTCCCACTTCTGGAGCGAATAGAAGAAAAAAATAGCTCTAAGTGATCCTGACTCAATCTGCGTGTTAATAAGTATCTCAATACAGAACTTTGTCCCCACACGTATGTTTCTGCTAGTTGTATCACACTTAAGATATCAATAATCAAACCGTATATTGGCATCTTTCTGCTGGAATCGCAAATAAGCTTTCCATCTGAAATTTCTGAGAAGAAAGAAAGAAAGAAAGAAAGAAAGGAAGAAAGAAGAAAAAAATAAAAGATTAGTAAAGCCTGTTACGTTTCCCATAATTAGTTCAAAACAACGAACTAGAGAAAGTATACCTCGTTGGCTTACGAAGATTGATATTTGAACAATATATTTTATTTTATAGCTTCCCACGGTCGGTGGGTGGTTATCGTGTCGGATTACTAACCCCCCAAGCTTGCAGGTTCGCTCCTGGCCGTGGTAAGTGATTTTTGAAAGGCGGCAAAAATCACGATACACATGTCATACGATGTTGGCATGTTAAAGAACCCATTTGAATTCAGTAGGCCGTGTTCGTAATAGCAAAATTAATCTCGGGATTTTCCGGCAACACAAAGTTCCTCATTTCTCTACTAGAAAGCGCTATAATGTCAAGGAGCTTAGTTATCTAACCTCCTTGACTTTCATAGTGCTTCAAGGAACAATAAAATTCGACATGCAAGCTACCCTCTGGGTGTCAAATAACAAAACTTGCACCCGGCACCCGAGGCCATACGATATTATTATTATTACCGTAATTATGATTATGGCTCACAACTATCTTTGCTTAAATTTTAAGACAGCCTAATATATTTACCTACTGATATCAAGGTCTTCTGCGACAATGCTACCGTATCTGAATGCGAGTGTTCTGTAGTTTCCTGGAAACTACGCTTCTTCGGCGAAGATCTACAGGCCTGCTTCTTCTGCAGATGTGCAGGAAAATTGAAAATTGTAGGTACTGCATTATCTAGTAGACGTTGCCTTTCATTTGCTACACACATATATTTATCTTCGAAGTGTAGAGAACAAGTTAAGCTGTATCTCGCGGGGTGCCATTTATTGATTTTCATGTTGACAACCCATTGTTTTGTTAGTTCCTGGTTCTGCAAAGGGAATCTGAAATGTAAATATCACACAAACTTAAACTGCTGCATCACGTTTTCGTAAAGGGTCTACCTCATTAATTTATGAATTTGGATGACATTTCTTACCTGAAATACAACACTCCTGTTGTCTTATAACTTCTATTCGTACAATTGAATGACGAACTCACTGATGTCATGGTCAATGTATTTTTAAATAAATTTCATTCAACACATGTTCCCGCTCAACGCGAACAATCACAACAAGCTCTTGTCAGACGACGTTCTGAATCATGGCCGCCTTAACTCAAGTTGCCTCCGCCCAGAGCGCTGCTACGCGGCTCCTTGCCTCTCTATATACCTTTCTCTAGCTCGTTGATTAGGACACAAGAAATAAAAACTTAATTTTAAAATTTCGCACAGCTGTCATCTTGAGGTTATGTAAACAATTGAACTAAATTACTGATATGCGCCAGGAGATGGCAGTCGGGTTTGAACTGCAGTTGTCTTCCCGCTCACTGCGTATCGCGCATTCCAAAAACATGAAGTTGGTCACTGTTTCCATTACTGTACCTGATACTGCCACACTGTTAAGAATAAACACAAAGACTTGTAAGAATATCGACAGTAGGAAGGAAGGTAACAATACACACACGCGTGAAGCCCGGTAACAAATTATCATGCAGGAAGTAGCAGCAACTGACTGCCAGCCGATATATTTCGGATTGGAATAGGAGGGCCGCGCATGCGTACTGCAAGACCCCCCTTACCCCGTCACAGCGTGTTCAACTGCCATCTCCTGGCGATGACATTAGATCTCACAGTGCATTACAATGTGTATAAACATTTGCTGTACCAAGTTCCACTGCGCTTGGATGGTTAAATCGCGAGAAAAGCCTATTTAAATGTTTCAACTTCGCTTGGCTACCATGTTCGATTTGTACTCAACAGGTTTTTGAAAGTCACAAAGGAAAACTTTTAGTACTGTAGTTCCCTTTATTATCGTACAAAATTACAGGGTGATTGATATCAGTAATAGTTTCGGAGATATATAATGCCGGTTAAATATTTCGCACAGCCGTCATGTTGGTTTGGTGTGACGTAATGCAATTTAAAGGGCGCGATTGGGGTCGGCCGAGATAGTACTATGACCTTACCGAGTTTCATTGAAATCGCTCCAGCCGTTTAGATTTTACTGGGGACACACACACACACATAGGCCTACACACACACACACGGACAAAAGGTGATCTCATAAGCCTTTTTTTTTTTTTTTTCATAAAAGAAAATAGGCTAAAAATCAGCAGGACTGACCAGACACTGATAGTCCGAATGCTATCAAAGGATATTGTACTCCTCCATGGTAACGCCAGATTCTACTGTATATTGCCCAACACACGACGGTTTCGCTTCTGGAATTTACTGGGAAACATCCGCCCTTCAAGTTATTAACATAAATAAGCTTTTGGGCTGAGGGGTGTATCAGGATCAACATACACAAGTCGAAGGCAGTACTTATGCTGTATAAGTACACAGCGTTTCAAGAATTCAAAGAAGCACAGAAAGATGATAAGCTCTTCCATGCAGAGGGGAAAATGTATGTAGTTCATCAAATATACTCATTTTCTAGGATATCAAGGCGGCAAGAATGTTACTCCAAGCCACAGAAGTAAGAGTGTGCCTTCTAGATTCAGGGGCAGATCCAGACACTGATCTTGGAGGGGGCGGTCATATCTGTCCTCAAAATGGAGGGGGGGGGGTTAATATACCATAATGCAAATTTAAAAGTTAACAATAAACATCGAATTACTTGCGCATACTTTTACCAAAATATCATTTTTTTTTTTTCGAAATGTGAAATTTTTCGTTACTTTCCTACTTTCTGTGCGGTCACTATGTTTGCTCATACTTACCTATATTTACGTACACTGTATCAGTATCGGACTGGCCCTAAGAGCCCTCGACGGGAGCGGGAGAGTACCCCCCCCCTCTCCCCAGTAACTTGCTCCAATTTTTACGCTGAAAAATATTTTTATGCGGAGTTTACTGACACGGGGATCGCGCGCATTGAAATACTGTGATCGTAATGAGCCCCCTTCGGAACTTACCCCCCCCCCCTTTTTCCCCCATTTTTAGATACAATATAATAAGCTGATGTTAGAGGCCTACTCGCACAAGGGCCGAGGTCATTAATTTTAAGACCCCGAGGCCCCTTGATGCCTCAAATGCCTTCAATGGTCCGAGGGGGGTCAAAAGTCCCCCGGACCTCCTCATAGGTAATGATTGACTTTGTCCCCTTTGCGAGTAGCCCTCCCTCTCTTAAGTTGTAAACAAAGGCGCAGAATATCTTAGGTAGCTAATAACTGGGGTCACAGGCCTATTTGCGCAAGGGCCCAAGGGCGGGCCTCGGCACTCATAGTCTCCTGGCCCGAGGCCTCGATGGGAACTCCCGTTCTTCCCAAATGGCCAGTCCGACACTGCTCTCTATATTATCATTTGCCATGCCAATAATATCGCTGGAGCGCTTTCGTAAATATAGACTTTTAATTTTATCCAAAACGCTATCATACCGGGTTCATAGTTTATAGTTACTGTATTAATGTCATTAAAGGGTAGGAGAGTAAAATCAGAGTTATATAGTTTGATGACTGACAACCGTAAACAAATAATTATATAGCTTAGACAATAGCTTCAAGATTAAATAAAAACCCGGCTCGAGGCCCGAGGAATTTTAATCAATCGACGGGAAAAAGATCGTTAAAGACACGATTTAATCAGATTTACGGGAGTTTAAAACTATATTTAACCTTTATTTTAGGGGTATAGGTTGAGTGAAATAAGAACAAGGCTACCCGAAATTATGACAGGTACATGTGTATTGCTAATTGTACGTAAATATTACAAATACAGAAATATTGTTCATAAAAACAATTTTAAGCTAAACAACAAACTCTAGTCACCGGTTTGGTTTTTTCGCGTACCGATCAATCACGCGAGATGGGTCAACATAAACATCGTAGTGGATGTGCAACAAAGCAAGTCCGTTTTATCGTTCATCGGACATAGTTGACCGCAACCACGTCTTCAGCCTTCTCAAAGAAGAATATGATCTTTCCGATGAAGCGGCGCTGACGGGTAAAGTAGCATAAATCTTGAGAAATCGATGAATACTGGGGTACAACTCTTTATCGCAGGCAATTAAAGCTTCCATAGCTTTCTTTGGGATGGTTGATCCCGATTCAAGCTCCCGGGACCACTTTACCTTCCACATACGAAGTTCAGCCTGTAGAAGCCTTGCCGCCGACGCGGCAGAATGTTGATTGAGAAGTTTGAAGTACTTTGCAGCGATTGTGTCCACATCCGCTGACGTCCATGATGATATTGGCATCATTGCTGATAGGCTGTGTAACTCTTGCGTTGCTTTAGGGAAGCGAGTGCTTAGGTCTTCTAGGACGTAGTCAAAAATAGGTATGAAAGTGGCCCGGCGATAGTAGTCTTCTACGGTTGACGCTGGATGATTTTCGCGGTGCTTTTGCCGTTGTGCGATGCGTGGGAGCAGACGTTCGGTTCCAAGTTGTTTTGCCAGAGCTTTTGATTCTTGGAAGAGCTCAGCAAATTGTGTTTCGCACTCTTCGCGCCTCTTGCTCAACACAGTAATAGTGTCGTCTAGCGCATCCTGGGCTTCCTTCAAGTCTATTTGCCCTTTTTTGAAACAAAATGCTGAGTGTTTTAGTTTCTCCAAGGATTTCTGACAAGCAAATGACGATAACTATAAAATCACTCCCACAAAGAACAGCTATGAGCGTTTTTGCCTTAGAAGCACTTCCTGAGTCTTTCCATAAAGTAATCGAGTCTAAACTCTCGACTATGTTCGGGAGTAAAGAGCGAAATCGTACAAAACCGTCGTGCCGTTCGATCCACCGCGTCTCACAAAGTCCACATAAAAGTTCACCTAGAGCTGCTTTAAATACATAGGAGCGTTTTGAGGACGAATCAATGGACGTAATAGTGGCCTTCATAACTCCTATTGCATTTCGCACGGTGACGACTTTCGAGGATTTCGAAATAGACAAATTCAGAGCGTGATTATAACAAGGGCACCTAACGGCATGCTCTGCTTCGGTTTGCACCTCGGCGACAGCACCACAAGCTATTGACGCCATGATAGCGCATCCGTCAGTACCAACGCCAACACACCGACGTAGGACAAGACTGTGATGCTTGAGAATACTGAACACAGTTTTACCCACGTCTCTGCCGGTTACGGTAGGCTCTGGGACTCCTTTGGTTTCTTGTTTCTTGCTGGTTCTCTCTTTGGTTTGCGTTTTCTTTTTCTCCTCTATAGTTCTTGCATCTGCATCTTCATCTCTTGTTTGTTGGTCGTATTCATCTTCATCCTCTGGTTCTGATACATTTTTCTTCTTTTTCTTGATAGTAGGCTCTGCAACTTGTTTCTTGGCTTTATTTTTGGCTTTAAATTTTCTCATCGAATCCTCCTTAGTTTCTTCTCCATCTTTATCTCTTGCTTGTGGATTTCTTCTTCGGTTTCTGCTTTCTTTGGTTCTTTTCCTTACTGTATCTCTCGGTCGGTTTCTGTTTCCGTCACGCTGTTTGCTTTTTCAATATTGTCATCATTTAGCATCTCTTCTCCGGTTTTTGGATTTGGCGATTCTTGCGCTAGCCCTTCAGTATTAATTTTATTTCTCTAACGACATTCCCTTCGTTTCGGGCGATATTTTCCTGTTCGGATACTGGGATTTCGTCTTTTTTTCTTCCTTTTACTTTCCCTTTAATTACGTCTTTTCCCTTTAAACGGTTGTGCACTGTTTCTCGGAGATTTATAAAGCTTGTGAAGTCTTCATACAATTTACCTCGATAGACATATCCCAGGCGCGGGTGGAGCGGGCCGAAGGGGATTATTCGTTTGTACTCGGCTCCGTTCGGACAGGCGGCGCGTCGGCTGCGCTGTGCTCAGTCAGCTCGGCTCGTCACAACAATAGCAACAGTGCTGAAAAATAAGCGAGCGGGGTAGCGAGAAGAGAACGTCGCGGCTAGGTAATTTAATATACTGTATATTGCACGATTATTAACTGAATACTAGTTAGGTTAAAATCGTTGTTTATAGTTCGTTTTGTGCGTCTCCTCCTTCGCTTCTCTCCTCCCTCTTCTCTCCTCTCCTTCGCTTTCCCCTTTTTCCTTTCTCTTTTTCCCTCTTTTCTTTTCTCTTAGGAGGGGCGATCGCCCCCCCCCCCTGGATCCGCCCCTGTCTAGATTAGTTTCTTATTAAAAAAAACACGTTATTTGGTATTTCCCCCCAGCTAAAGCTTTTAAAAAGTGTCATTTTACCCCCAGCCAAAGCTTTTAAAAAGTGACATTTCCCCCAGCCAAACCTTTTAAAAAGTGCTATTTCACCCCAGATAACGCTTATAAGCAGTGCTATTCCCTCCCCAGCCAACGCTTTTAAAAAGTGATATCTACCCCCAGCTAATGCTTATAAAAAGTGCTATTTCTCCCCAGCCAATGCTTTTAAAACGTGTTATTTCCATCCTGCCAAGGCTATTAAAAAGTGGTATCTCCCCCCAGCCAAGGCTATTAAAAATGCTATTTCCCCCAGCCAAGGCTATTAAAAAGTGCTGTTTCCTCCCAACCAAAGCTTTTAAAAAGTGCTATTGACCCCCAGCCAAAACTTTTGAAAAGTGCTATTTACACCAGCCAAAGCTTTTAAAAAGTAATATTTCTCCCCTGCCAAGGCTATTAAAAAGGAACATGAGTGGAATCAAACCCGCCTCTTCTCAGTTCTACCTCACGAGGCCTAGTGTTTCCCGTAGCACCCTAAGATCGGAATTAAATTTCTTGACGGAGCTGGGTGACAGTCAAGATTGCTAGTCTTTACGCCATGAGGTGGACTTGAGAATTGTAGCCTCAAGGGGCGGAACAGCGAGGTCATCTGCCCCCTGATAGTGTCCCCGAGGGCGCTTATGTCACACAGTGCTGCCCGGTAAGGTTGATTGCACGCCTACCCATTTAAATAGTTACGTAACAATGACGTACTTGAGCCCAATAAGTCCGGCCTGTTAACAGCTGATCAATGTATTTCCGCCACGTTCTTCATTGTCACTACTTTCGCGAAGCGCTACAAACCGTTACCGATTGTGTTAGAGCGTACGCGTGTACTCTATGCAACCATTAACTTCTCAAGGAAGTATTCTAGCGTCGTGCCAAACATAGAGCGTCCCTCTCTGATCAGGATCTATTTTTTAGCACAGGGATCCGAACCTTACCCAACTTGCGCGCCCTTATTGTTATCAACCTTCTAATTAATTAATTACGTTTTAGTTCCTGGACACCGGTTCTCAGAGGGATATAATTAGTTATAACAAGCTATTAAAGAGAGCAGTCCCCGAATAGTGTGTGTGTACGAGGCTATGGAGGTAGGTGCTACGCTTTGTAAACCGTACTGGAACTAGAACTTTAACTGAATGGCGTAAATGGAAGCACGTGCCACGAATTCTTGAGTGAATATTTTCTGGAGAGCGCCTTGATATCAGATTTTGGCACGTCTAGTCGAATTTCTGGAGTCTGAGGATTCTTCTCTGCACAGTAGCTTACACGAGTTGGAAATGTAATTCTTCAGTCGGTCAACACTAATTTGCCCAATGACCGGGCGGGGTACAATGTAAATAAGTAAATAAACACCCCTGGAAAATATTACATGTATTAGTTATGATCACGCATTGTGTTACTCCACTGCTGAATATGCATGCTCGGTGTGGCACAAATCCAGCCATACCAGAAATATAGATGTGGCATTAAATACCACCTGCCGTATTATCACGGGCTGTTTAAGACCTACACCCATAGATAAACTTCACTGTCTCGCTGGTCTAGCACCACCTGAAATCCGACGTGAGGTTGCTGCTAGATATGAGAAAAGCAAGGCTATGACTATGCTTGTCAGCCAGCACATCCTAGGCTGAAATCAAGAAAGAGCTTCTTTAAAACCACTGAAGCTCGTAAAGGAACATCACAGCAAGCAAGAATATCGATGTGGCGGGGAAAATGTCAATATTACGGTCAAAACGCGTAATTCTAAATTGCCCCATTATAATAGATAGATAGATAGTTTTATTAATTCCATTTGATCAAATACATGTATACAATACATTTTTTTATATATAGGACACGTCAGAATTTACATCTATAAAATAAAAGTACTAATAGGTACATCATAGGTGATCATAACTAATACATGTTATTTTTCCAGGAGTGTTTATTTACTTATTTACATTGTAACCCCGCTCAGTCACTGGGAAAATTTGTGTTCACCGAATGAAGAGTTACAACTAACAGTTTGTAAGGCAACGCCATTGATCTCTATAGGCCTATTTAACTGGATGTAGCTCTCCAGGGCCGCCGAGAGGATTCAAGGGCCCCCATGCAATCTCCCCCCATGAAATACTTTAAATTAGTATTTTTCACTAATAGCTATTCCGGAAAGACAATGCCATTTTGAGAAAAGCATCTGATGCACAGTCATACAAATATTATTTCATAGGAAACATTTTAGCGTTTATTCTATAAATTCACTACATATATATATGTGTATATTTTGCAAAGTGCACAACACGATTTGGGGTTTGTGGGTCATTTTAATAAATCCATAGGGAAATATTTTGCAATTATGTAAGTCTTCACTTTAATTACAGGTAGGCTACGTAATGAAAAATAAGTAGCATTTTAAAACTCCGCATTAGTTTGATAATAGATTCAGTACAAAATTAAAGTAGGCCTACGTTATTTCTAACAGTACCGGGTGAGTTAGCCGAGGTCGTTACGGCATGACTGCTGGCAGTCGCTCACATCCGGGAGGCGAGGAGGTTCGAATCCCCCCGCCGGCAACCTTGAAGATGGTCTTCTGTGGTTTCCCATCTTCCTTCCAGGCAAATGCCGGGGTTGGTCCCCAAGTATAGGCCACAGCCGCTACCTTCCAATTCCTAGCCCTTACATTCCAACTTCCCCCTTCCCCCCCCCCCCCAACGGTACTTGTAGCTCACCCATTGGGTGTCCTTCTCGAAGCAGCTACAAAACTGGCGAGCCGAACATGTCCTCGGACACTCCCGGCACTAAAAGCCATACGCAAAAAAAATAAAAATAAAAAATAAATCTAACAGTTATAACGTCTAACTCAGAATCATATATATAATTTAATTTGAGCTGTAGATATATCGATATCCTTACTCTGCAAAGTCTCGGACTGGTCGTAAGTTATAGCCATGATTTTACATACGGAAAAAGTAGCAACAATTCTCGGTGGCCCTGTTGCTCTCCTTATCGTTGTATTCTTTACTGCATGAGTCCAGGATGTATGGCGCAGTTTCTCCAGTTATCGCTAGCAAAAGCTACCAAACCTCCGATAAAATTAATATTATAAACGGCATTATCTCTGTAACCCATTCCCCTTTTTATCATGCATGTGTATTTATGTACATAATATTATAAAATATATCAACAATTTGCCTCTTGATGTCGGAATTAGTGGATCGCCTGGTATTGTGGGCATGGATACTTTTGTAACACGCAGTGCGACATTCATAATGGTGGAAATCAATGGGCAACACTGAAATAATTACATTACATTGAACATCAGAGAACTTGGGTAACGGAATTCCAACTAAATTCGGTGGATTGGATATTCACTTAATCTAAACTAAAATACATTTATTAGAAAACCAGATATTGTATTTTACGAAACGAGTAACAATTCATTACCGATATAGGCTATTGTATAACTTACTATAGGTACATCATAAAATCGGAAAATATGTAATAAAACATGTTATAATAATAATAATAATAATAATAATAATAATAATAATAGCTAATAAAATTCTTAACCTTCAAGAGAAGTAGAAGATACAACCTCCATGGCTTCAGGAGGTATATTGGACTGGTTGAAGTGTGGGACAGGATAAGATCAAAACTAAAGTTGCAAGTGTGAAGGATCCCCCCAAAAAGAAGACTCACACTTTCAGTGGAAGAAAACCGACAGCGGTGGCTACGCTTGCTAAAGCGCAGCGTTAGGCTATGGACAGGGCTTCCAGCGACTCACTTTTCTCACTATTATTCCCTATTTTCAAAGCAGCCTCACTTTTCTCACTATTTGATAAAATTGTTCACTATTCTCACTTGTTTTTACAAAACTGGTCACATTCTGCGTTAAAATGGTCTCGTGCACAATCAGATTGCTAAAAACGACCCAAAATATGCCCATGAATGAATGGGTAGTTCATATTTCTGCCAGTGGTGCAAAGCTTCCATGGTGTGATACCACAGCCGGAGCCGTGCAGCGATACCCGAAAATTTTAACAAAGGATTTTTTTAACGAAAGTTCACATTTATATTTTTTGTTTTACGATTTAAATTTCTTGAGTGTTGCATTGATTTTCCTATCCATTATTTCCAAGTGTCCTCTCTAACTACATGACAAATCACAAACAGTACTCAGAGATATTAACATAGGCGCAATTTGGTTGACATTTTTGGGGGGCTAATTTGCTTTTCAGATACATATTCTTAAAAATTTTGTCTACGGTATTTCAATACAGTCTTGTCACATTTTGTGTGTGTGGGTTGGTTTTGGGGAGCTTAGCCACCCAAGCCCCCCCCCCCCCTAATTGCACCTACAGATATCAACACACGTTAAAATTATGAACCAGATATACGGCTATAAATGCGAATAATGCTATGAAATTACTCACTATTTATTCACTTTTTCTTACAAAAACTCACCTTTTTTTCACTTTTTTGAAAGAAAAACACTCACTATTTCACTATTTTTGGACGAGTGAGTGGATGGAAGCCCTGACTATGGAGCCAAGCTCTCTGCTGATTCGGTAGGCGTGGGTTAGATCCCCACTGTCGGCCGTCCTTGAAATGGTTTTCCGTGGTTTCCCCATTTTCAACTCCAGGAAAAAGCTGGGACGGTACCTTCTGACAGGCCACGGCCGCTTCCTTCCATATCCTTGCCCGCTTTCATCCATTCATCTCATCACTCATCACGCAGGTCGCCCACGGGCGTCGACTAGAAAGACCTGCACTCGGCCTCTCAGGAGGCAACGCGAAAAAAAGAAGTGGAAGAAATATTGAGGAGTCAAGGATTGAAAAATCTCTGGAAGGAAGCTAATTGACAAGGGAAAAACCACCTTGAAGACGAAGTCCTGAATAATTGTTGTGTACTATTTTGTAGTCCATGACAGGGTTCTGCTTTTCTTGGTTATACAGTACAAGGAATGCAACTATTTTACACATACAGATTCAGTTCACAGGCAGCTTGTCCTCCATTCGTATCGAATTATTAATAATAATAATGCATTTATTGTAGCCAATGTCCATACATCATTGGTTATTACGAAACTGTAAAGGATTAGGAAAATACGCACTGCGTTCATACATTCATAATTACATACATACATATTTATTGACGGCTTCAACCATTTTCTTTTATACAGGATAAAATACATTATGAGTTAATACGAGTACCCTACTAGTACAATTAACTGTATTCATACAGATTATCTAATGAAGAGGAAAACAGATATTTTCTAAGGGGTCTATCATCGGTATTGAACAAGTCTAAGCTGACCCCATTTGAGATTCGCATCATTCTGTCAATGGGACTATTTAGTCCATAATAAGTGGGATGCCAGTTTGTTTCAAAGACATGATGCTTGCGCATCGAACGGGAGGGGGGGGGGGGCACTTAGATATTGTTTTCATTTAGTAATTCTGGGCAGTCTATGTGAGAGTTTATGATCTTGTACCTATAAGAATATAAAAATTATCACGACGGGATTTAAGAGTTGGCAACTTCAAATGCATCTTTACTTCAGAGTAGTTATGATTCGTTATTGGGTGTAGGAAAGGATACGCATACATTCGTAGGAATTTGTGTTGTACTTTCTCTAAACTCTCAATTTGTGTTTTATTGAAAGGGCTCCAAATCGGTGTACGATATTCAATTAAGGGTCTGACGAGGGTCAAGTACAGTTTGTCATGTTTGAAAACTGTATTGATATCATTAGTAAAGATTAGAAATAACAAAGGAGAAAGATGGGCACCTTGCGGAACGCCAGAAGAGACATCTATAGGTTGAGATAAGAAATTGAGTATTTTGACAATCTGAGTTCTGCCTTCTAAATATGAGGATAGCCATGATAATTGAGGCATAGAGGGTTTTGTATACCATAGGATTGTAATTTTTAAAGAAGAATTTTATGGTCGAGAGAGTCGATCGCTTTGGCTAGATCATGGTATCATTCTTATAAATGGTATAATAAACCCTGATGCATAGTCTAGAAATATAAATCTACTGATACGGGCAATTCGGAGCAGACGGTTACTTGAGAAGTACGGATGACGTAATGATTTAATTCGTTTAGATTTAGCGATTAGAGAAAGCCATCGAGAAGAAAGCTGAGAACCTATTGGTCCGCACCCAGTGTATGGAGATGAGCATTTAATAGCACCTACTGGCATACTTCTATTATATACAGCCAAGTATGAGAATGGAGTACAAGGTGCCAATGTCCTTTTGCTAAAAGACAGGACTCTGATTTTCTTGCTTATACAAGGAGTGCAACTATTTTACACATACAGATTCGATTCCAGGCAGTTTGCCCTGCATTACAGTAAAACCAAACTGATCGACCTTCCCCACAACTCTTAACAGAACCAGGGCCAAACTATGACAGACATTATGATCTGCTTCACAAATGGAGAAGACTACCCTTCACAGAAAGAAAATTTCTTGGCTGTCACCGTGGAGGTCCAGGTTCGTTTCCCGGCCCTGCCAATAAATTTAATTCTGGTCTGAGGGTTGGAACAGGGTACACTCAGCCTCGTGAGACAAAACTGAGAAGAGGCGGGTTCGATTTCTACCTCAGCCATCCGGGAAGTGCTTTTCCGTGGTTTCCCACTTCTACTCCAGGCAAATGCCGATCACTTCCTCCCCAAATCCTACTTAGATTACAAGTACACACACGAGTATAGGCATCAAAGTGACACAGGTTATCAGACAACTTCTACACACACGGGGCTGCATGACCACGATGTCGCAAAGCCCCCAAAGAATCAACAACAACAACAACAACAACAACAACAACAACAACAACAACAACAACAACAGAAAGCAACTGCGGCAAAGCTGATCATGAAGCATATTGTCGATGAATGTGCTCAGTGTACATACAGTAGGCTAGGTGGGGAACTCAATCTACTTCCCTGACGTAAAACCTTCAACAATCGAGTATATTGAGTGTATGACCATCAAATAAGGAAGCGGCTTCGGTGGTATAGTCGGGAGCATGCTGAACTGCTACGCCCAAGATCGCGGGTTCAAAACCGACCAAAGTCGTCGGATTTTTAAGAGCGTTAAGATTCTTCAGTATGCCTTCCTTCGGAGGGGAGGTAAAGCCGGCGGCATGAGAAAGAACTTACCACTACAATCGGTAGTGTGTAGCCAAATTTGGTGGTTATATTTCGTTAGAAACAAGCCTCCGTGGCTTAGGTGGCAGCACGCCGGCCTCTCACCGCTGGGTCCGTGGTTCAAATCCCGGTCACTCCATGTGAGGTCTGTGGTGGACAAAACGGAGGCAGACAGGTTTTTCTCCGGGTACTCCGGTTTTCCCTGTCAAAATTTCATTCCAGCAACACTCTGCACTATCATTTCATTTCATCTGTCATTCATTTAATCACTGCCCCAGAGTAGTGCGTCAGGCCTCGGCAGCCGGCACAGTTCATATCCTCGCCGCTAGATGGGGGCTTCATTCATTCCATTCCTGACCCGGTCGGAGACTGGAAGCAGGCTGTGAATTTTCATTCATTTCGTTAGAAACGCTCTATCTAACCCCAACGTTGGTTCCTAGTGGCATCTGGTAGCCAAAGTTGGAACTTCTTGAAATTAAACTTGGTGATTCATCTTCATTAATTTCATCTCATCCATACGCGACGGTACGGTACTTGTAGCTCACCCCATGGGTGTCCGCATAGAAGCAGCTACAAACTCGGGCGAGCGGAACATGTCCTCCGACACTCCCGGCACTAATAGCCATACGCCAAATAAATAATCAGATAAGGAATTATAAAGTATTAATTTTAATTCTAGTCACCTAGATTATGGCTTTGACCATAGTTTTCTAGCATTATTTATTATGGACCATATTTCCTTCTGTTGGGAAAGTTTGATTTGTAGTATTTAATAAGTTTTGATTATGTTTCGTTTGTCATGTGCTAATTTTATTTCATATTTTATTTATTGATTATTTTTTTCGTATTACAGACATCCCCGAGGTGGCACCCGACGTCCGAATCGACTGCAGCAGCAGCGACATCGTAGTAGCGATCGACACCAAGTCCGGTATGTTCAACGGTATGATCTACCCCAAAGGACTGAGTAAAAACTCGACGTGCATGACGGAGTTCTCGCACCAGCGGAATCCTATCAGATACCGGCTGCCTCTCCGCTCGTGTAACACCATGAGCACCGATCTAGTGAGTCTACATGCTTCATTATTCTTGTAGTGATGAGCTGGTGCAGCACACGTGAGGGGATATTCCCTGTGTTCCTCATCCCACAACTTCGTACTGTAGTAGGTGGAAGAAATGAAGTCCACCGCACAACTTTAGTCGGTGTCGTGCCGGATGCGATCAGTGCCGCAAGTGACCCACCTATTTGCCATCGTGCCACTAGCGACCCAAGCACTGATGTATCGGTGGATTCTGGGAATTTCTAACACATCTGTCTGTGCTAAAATTCTTTCATAAGCAAGTTTATAGGTTCTCTCAACGTATAGCTAAGATTTTAAGTCGCAATACGTCGTATATCCCATATTAACAGAGATCTAAGAACTAAGTTTATTTGCAAAGTGATGTAACTCCAACGTGTATTTATTTCCAACGTGTCTTGACCAATCCGATTGCTCCCTGGACATCACTTGATATCACGTGATAAATCAAGGCCATGGCTAAGTTTGAAGAATATGTAGAGCATCAGTTTGTGATTGTTGTGTTTAAACTATTTAAATGTTCATAAATGCCACTCAAAGCGTACGGTATGTCAATATATTATTTATTTCCAAAACATCCTAACTCCAACTCACAGGAGACGATTACCACAATTTCAAATGATAGGAGATTTTTAAAACGCAGTGTCACGATGTGCATAAAAGTAACGAATGAAATTACATTATATTCATAATCATATCTGAATTTAATAATACGAAGAAACAAAAAACGCGATTTCTGAAGATTGGCATTTTATGGATTTACGTCACTTTGGAACTAAGATCTTCAATTCTTCTCTCGAACAATGGGTCGCATGGAGCACTGTAAGCTACTACTGTAGAAGGGTCGCTACTGCCACGATTTTTACTGGGTCGCATCCGGCACGTAATCCTATAGTCGGTCTAGGTTTAGGCTTAGACCCACGTTGTCAGAAATAACAGCATATATGGGTACACTTTGACATGGCTGCTGTAGACAGTGCAAGCCTGATGTCTACCATTGTAGCAACATAGCATACAACTACTAACAGTGAGATGATAGAGGAAAGACCCACTCACATCCTGAATCCCAGCTCGGCATCATACCTGATGTCTTCCATTGTAGCAACATAGCATAGAGCTACTAACAGTGAGGTGGTGGATGGAAGACCCACTCACATCCTAAATCCTAGTTTGGCATCATACCTGATTCAAGCTGACAGAAAGTGTAACTTATGTAATCTCTCTGTTCAGTTACACTATGTATTCTTAATCATGGTTTACACCATGTTCTTAATCGAAGGCTGACAAGTATTTTGGCAATAAAATAATGATGAATGTGCGTGCAAAGTATGCTCAACTCACAAACTCTATAATTACCCAGAATTTATATATACTGAAGATGTATTAGAATGTGTCAATAGTGTGGATTACCAACGAATCATTTATCTTTCGATTTATTTAATCTTCCATTAACTCCTCTGATGTGGCTGGCATCAGGAAAGAGATCCAACCATAAAATCATTTGCCACATGGAGACTCACCTTACCACAACCGGTCCGCCTCGTTCCGTAGTGGCTTTCATTCTTGGCTGTCACCGTGGAGGCCCGGGTTCAATTCCCGGCTCTGCGAAGAAATTTAATTCTGATCTGAGGGCTGGAACCGGATCCACGCAGCCTCGTGAGGCAAAACAGAGAAGAGATGGGTACGACTCCCACCTCAGTCATCCTGAAAGTGGTTTTTAGGGGCTGCAGCCGCCTCCTACTCAATCCTCACCGCAATTAAAAATACACAGCCATCACAATCACACAGTTTATCGGACAACTTCCACACACCTAAGTACCTAGGGCTACACGACCACGATGTCGCAAAAGCTTCTAAATAATTCAACTACATCAACAATAACAACAACAGAAGGAAGGAAATTTGTAGTTTAATGAGACCGTTAATCTAGCGATTATGAGCCAAGGGACTTGGTGTAGTGGCTAGCGTTCTTGGTTGTCGCCCCCAGAGATCCGGGTTTGATTCCTGGCTCTGCCAAGAAATTTAATTCTGGTCTGAGGGCTGGAACGGGTTCCACTCAGCCTCGTGAGACAAAACTGAGAAGAGGTGGGTTCGATTCCCACCTCACCCATCCTGGAAGTGGTTTTCAGTGATTTTCCACGACTACTCCAGGTGAATGCCGGTATGGCTCCTAACTTAATACCACGGCCGCTTCCTTCCCAATCCTCACTTGAATTACAAATACACACACTGTATGGTTGGTTGGTTCCTTAGTTTAGGTGCTGCGACAACGCCCCGTGTACTTTGGGTGTGTGTAGAATCTGCCTGATAACCGGTGTTAATTGTGATGTCTGTAATAGTGTGTGTTATCTGTAATTCAGGTAAGGACTGCAGACGATCAATTTTCAAGTAGTTCCTACTTTTGATACCAAATGGTACCGTCCACGACACCTAGCTGCGGACTTGGCTACTAGATGCCATCGCAACTAACACCTGGCGTCGAACGGGGAACTAATATAGCGTTAATAAAATCTAACCTACACGTTTTAGCTCCACACAAGTGTAGTTAGTGGAAGTTTCTTTTACATGCCATAAATCTATGACACGTGCCCGCCGGCTTTACTTCCCCTCCGAAGGAAGGCATACTGAGGGATTTTTGACGCTCTTAAAAATCCAACGACTTCGGCCGGGCTTGACCCCCCGATCTTGGACATAGTAGCTCAGCATACTGTATGGCTGTAGGCTATGACCATCACAATAACACACGTTTTCAGACAAACTTCCACACTCACCCAAGTACACGGGGCGAAATGACCACGATATTCAAGCCCCACAAATGAAACAACAAAACACAATTTTATGTGGCATTTCACTTCGAAAATAATATTACATGCATTGACCGGGTGAGAGACTAACAGCTTAACCATTGTGCCCTGAAACAACAACCGAATTGTAGTTCCTGCCGCTATCACCCAGCCCTTGCGAGAACCTCCCGTCCCCAACCAGCACATAATTAAAAGAGTTGATTTCAATCCGCTTGTTTTGGAAACTTGAGCCTATTAACCTTGATTACGTTTCATAATACGATATTATAAAATGAGAGAGGTTTGAGAAAACTCGTTTCGAACCCATCAACACTTAACAATAGTTGTAGTACCGTACCACGACATGAAACTTAACCCAAGACAAGAGCAAGCGAGAGGAGGTCAAATTCAAACCTATCAGTAACGTTTAAAATATGAATATGAACTGACGCCTCGTTGCGCAGTGGCTGTCACAACGGAGACCCGGTTTCGGTTCCCGTTCCAGCCCTGAGACCAGTTTTTTTTGGGCATAGCCAGGAATCAAACCTGGACCTCAGGGGTAACAGTCAAGAGGTGGAAGAATGCTTTTGATTCATCTGTCATCTTTAGATGATAAATACTGCAGACATGGGAGAGAATGTCCTCAAGCACCGAACAAATAGCCTATTAAGAACGCCTACCGCAACCTACAGTACATGAATAAAATTATTGAAAAGCCAGACGTTTGGTAACCCTGTGTGATTAAGCCATGCAAATAGTCGACCACGTAACGGTGCGAGTACGCAGTGCGCTGAGTAGTACAGGGACGACTTTCACTGCTGATCTGGAAGTGTAACGGAAACAAGAGGAGAAATGCTTCGATCAAGGTTTAAATACATTTTGGACTGTTTGTAACTCAACAACTGCATTTGTAACGGTGGTAGAAACTAAGGTTAAGGTGGTGCTCGTTGCAGTTTCTCTTAGTCATGTCATGCTTTCAAAAGAACAGTTCTGTTTCATAACATTTAGCCTACCTATGGATAAGTACACTGCAGCCACGTAATATTTTACACAATCTAGATCTGTTCCAAGAAGACATCTGGGGGAAATGATCTCACAGACGCACGAGATCAGTGTTGACAACCATTTCATAAGAGGCCTTTTCCAGACAAATCTCATAACAATCTACCCAATTGTAATCCAGATTATAGTCTATTAATTTACTTTAATATTAACGTAGTACCCGGCTTTGTCTCCGCCCCCCCCCCCCCCTATCCATGGAAATGGCAATCTGTTACGTCATACTTTTGCTATTTTACAGAGATAAATGGTAAGTAAAAATTAACTGCTCAACTATGTGTGATGTCAATGGTTGCAGCCGGACATTAGTTTATCTTTCTCACTGGGCGACCATCCCTAGCGATAATAAATGAAATCTCCACCTTTTCTGGTCTCGGGCCACATAATCATACTCCAGTCCCAATGGTCCTGGGTTCGATTCCCAGCTCTGTCTAGAAATGTACATAATTATGGTCTGAGGGTTGTAACGAGTACGAGTCCTTCCTCAGCCATCGTAGAAGTCGCTTTCCGTGGTTTCTCTACTCCAAGCATATGTCGGGATGTTTGGTAACTTACGGCAACAACCACCTCCTTCACACACACATACACACACGCAACGCGCGCGTGTAGACACCTCAATAACACAGGTTACCAGAAAAATATCTTTTATGTACGGTATATGTGACCACAATGTTGCAAACCCCTAATAGTCCAGTCAAATTAGACATAAAAAGGGGCACGACCTTGCAAAAGCCATACAATAAATAATTAAATAAATAGTTATTTAAAGATTGGATATTTTTTCAAAAAGCAAAAATTGTTAGTTTTGGTCTCCTAATGGGCAAATATTGTCAAACATTCTCACCCTATGAGAAATGTCATTGATAATGAACTTGAAGTTTATTTGTTTAGCCTACCATTAATTGGAGCTTTGACGGGTACCTACCTGTAGGCCTAGTGCTTCTCTCAAAAGTGGCAAAAAAAACTTGAAAAATAGAAATCGAGTGAAACTAATTGTTTGAGCGTATCAGACTTCACGTACAGGGCCTGTACTGATTAAATCGGAGTTAATAATATGATAAGTATACACAGCAATGGTTTAGTAATTATGGGAATTATTTCGTGTTAATTATTAATTATTTAGTGAAATGATGTGTTAGATATCGGTACGTATAATATTACAGGGCGCCCGAGAATGTTCTCCGCAGTGGGTACGTGCAGCTGTGAGTGGTTAAGTCATGAGTTTTAGTTGGCTGCACTGCACTGTGTCCTCCAAAGCGGGACTTCCCCGTGTGCGCTGTCGATGTGTAACGCGATAAGCGCGCCAGCCTGCATGTCTTCAGCGTGTATTACAGTCAGCGAGCGTTCAGATAGATTATTATTGGAAGAGTGCAACAGTATATAGGCGATAATGTTTACTTTAGAAGAGATTTTTTTTTTTTGGTGGAAAACGTTTTTCGCGAAGGCGATCGGTTTACAGAAAATGTAAAATTAAGATTTCAGGCGCGGTTTCCTAATTCAAAGTGTCCAAACCGTGATACCGTTCGGGATTTGCTAAGTAAATTTCGTGTGACTGGCTCAGTTCACGATGTACCGGGAACAGGCAGGCCTACGCTTTTAACAGACGAAGAACTTTATGAAATCTCCGATATAATGCTGCGTAGTCCAAGTAAATCAACACGAAAATTAGCTCAACAAACAGGAATCTCTTAGTCGACAGCACATAGAGCTGTAAGAGACAAGCTTCAGTTGTTCCTTTATAGTGAGCGATGTATGGAAGATAGACATATGCTCTCGCGGACTTTTTTGTAGAACTTTTCATGCTGAACAATTCTTACACTCATAGTATTTAGATATTTTTAACGGTTTGCCCAGCGTAAGCTTACAAAGCGCTCGACGCTAGGTATTTTATCGACTTTTCCACTAAAATCGTTACTGCTCGGCTTCCTTTGATCATAAATAAATAATTTTCTACAGAAATCATACTCGAGATATCCTTTACAGAATGGTGAAAACTGCATCAAAATCCATCCAGTAGTTCTCGAGTTTACCCGTAACATTCAAGAATCGGGGAATTTGTAGAGATGTTGCAAGCGGCAGCCGTGCTACCAACGTAACTGCTATAGCTAGCTCTCCCAGACGCATGTACGCGCTGCGGAGAACATTCCCGGACTCACTGTACTTATAATGGCTTGTAGTTATTTGCGATCATTTGCTGTGTTATTTTGGTTTGAATATTTTTGTGTGATCATAGCGTCGATATGCTTCAACTCTGCTACTCTCTAAAGCTCATATCCTACAAGACCTGGTCGCTCCGTACAAACGTTCCGGATGAATGAATTTACCACGATAGCGCTACTTACCGGGAGTCCCTTGTAGATTCTTTGGTAAGTTAAGAAGGCTCCGTGGTATGGGGATGGCACGCTTACCTCTTAACTAGGAGATTCGTGGCTCAGCCAGAAATTTGAAATCTGACGTGAGTGCTCGAACGGGGTACACTCAGTCTCGCGAGGACAATTGAGTAACTGCTTGATATTAGATGTAGCGCCCCATCGTCTAAAACCAAGGTGATGTGGCTGAGGATGTCGTCTCGCCGGCCTCGCGTCCCCATAATAGAGGTGGGCTGCAGTCGTCTAGCCCCAGTCACGGGGGTTAGTTTAATTTTAGTTTCTTGATAAGCTAGACTTTTCTTCTTGTACGGTACTCTCTTTTTTTTTGTCTATTCAACTGTGAGCCCATCACGTGGTCTCAATAAAAGCCTCTATAAGAATGCACTACGGAGCTGTACGAGTAGGCTCTTTGCCCGTTACAGGGGCAGTTGGTGACAACTGACGTAGAGATCGGTGGTGCTCCCACTATAACAAGGTAGGTACTAATGATGCAATGGCCTTGTGTCTTGTTTACTGGCGGCCAGAGATGAACAAACATACCCAAACGGAATAGCTTAGCCTTGGCTTCAACGAGGTGCAGCACTCCGACCTACTTCAAGCCGGCCTTCTCTATCAATTTTGCTACTACTCGTATTATCGCAGTGACAATTCATGCGTTGAGTCTTTTATGTTGTTTCATTCGCGGGGTTGGAGCACCATAGTTATCAGCCCCCGGTGTGAGCAGAATTTGCCTGTTAGCCTGTGTTTTTGTGCTTCAGTAAGTCTACTATTGTGCGCACTTACAGCTAAGATTAAGAGGTGGTGGAGGCCGAAAGTTAGGTTTCATCCCGACATTTGCCTGGAATAGTAGTGGGAAGCCACTTCCAGGATGCCTGAGGTGGGAATCGAACCCACCTCTTTTCAGTTGTGCCTCACAAGGCTGAGTGTACCCCGTTCCAGCCCTCAGACCAGAATTAAATTTCTTGGCAGAGCAAGGAATCGAACCCTGACCTCCGTCATATTACACGAGCGAAGTCTTTCTTTAAATATTTTGCCTCTACTTCGCAAATTATTAATACATAAATGATAAATAAATAAATAAATAAATAAGATACAGGAAACAACACTCAGTAGCACAAAATCACCAACGCTGCTTTCTGATTGGTTAGGAATGCGCAGCTTGTCGCGTCCTTCATTTGTTCAACGTTAGATAGAACAGCCACACTCATCAACAAATTGGGTGATTACCAATCCTGGGGGAGCCGTCATAAGCGCCCCCGCATTATTATTGAATAATTTTCCTCTTCACAACAAACTTGCTACTATAGCACACCTTTTCTTCCCCTGAGAAATTTCACCTTCCGATTTCACTTCTAATCTTTGACTTCTTTCAGAACTTCTCATCTTTACTATCTTTTCTATATTCTGTATTTCCTGAACTTAGGTCACACTCTAACCAATTGGATTATATGGTATCACCCAATCACCTCACACTATTGCAGTTGGTCGAAACCCCCTATGATAAAGTACTCAAGGCCCTCGGGCCGATAGGCTAAAATAATCCGCATCAAAGCCGGGGCAGGTCAGGTGTCTGTCAGTTGTCAATCTTCAGTCAGTCAAGACGAATATACCCAATGACTGGGCGAGGCTCTGTGAATTTGGACACAGCTAAACCTTACTAAGACTGAGTACCTTGAATGTGGTTCCCAGACAAATGGAACCATCATAGTAGATGGCACCCCACTACCAAAGGCTTCACATTTCCGATACCTTGGCTCCGTTGTGAGACCTGATGGTGACACAGGCTCGGATGCCCGTGCAAGAGTGAATGCTGCGTGGATGAAGTGGCGCCAGGTCACAGGTGTTCTCTGTGACCACAAGATCCCTTTGCGCCTCAAAACTAAGATCTATCAAACAGTCGTCCGCCCTGTTGCTTTGTATGGAGCTGAATGCTGGCCTAATACAAAGAAACATGAACAAGCTTTGCACTCATTGGAGATGCGGATGCTACGATGGTCCTTGGGAATTACACGGCTGTATCATATTAAGAACGAAGACGTCCGCAATACTCTTGGAATTGCCCCTATTCCAGCCAAAATGAGGGAGACTCGGTTGCGTTGGTACGGGCATGTAGCCCGAGCAAATACAGAGTCCATTGTAAGGAAGTCACTTGCTCTCGAGCCTGAGGGACAAAGACCTCCAGGACGACCAAAAAGGCGTTGGATGGATACCCAACATGACGATATGCGCATCGTAGGTCTTCGTCCTATAGATGCAGCAAACCGCAACAAATGGAGAGCGAGGTGCAGAGTGGCGGACTCCAAAAAATAATTGGAAACAACGCCAGGAAGAAGAATAAATAAATTAAAAAAATACATTTATTCGTTTATTAAACCTCAACCCAGTGATCTGGACCGCTTGAAGGTCGAAACGCATAATCCTAAAACTGCGTCTTAATAGTGATCATAACGTATACATGTTTTTTTATTTATTTCAGGAGTGTTAGTTACTTATTATTCATATTATATGCATTGTTCTCTGCTCAGTTATTGCGCATAATCATGTTGACCGACTGAAGAGCTACAACTGACAGTTTGTATAGGAAACACTGAAAGAATGGTTTCAAAACGTAACATAACTTACGTTAGGTTTGCCAACGCAATAGGAAAGTTTTTATTCATTGATGACATTGTAAATTCAAGTCGCTCGATCTAGCAACAAAATCGCTGCACTAGGAATGCTCAAATATGACTTACGCCGCTTTTCACCGTAGGTGCTTTGGCGGTTGTTTGGTTCCTTAGTTTAGGGGCTGCGACAACGCGGTCATGTACTTTGGATGTGTGTAGGTGTTAATTGTGATGGATGTATTATCTGTTTTTAATTCAAGTAAGGACTGCCGGCGATAATTTCAAGTAGTTCCTACTTTCGCCACCAAATGCTACCGTTCACGACACCTAGCTGTGAACATGGCTACTACTAGATGCCATCGCAACCAGCGCCCGGAGACGAACGTTGGAACTTACATTAAGGAAGTCCTAACAGCCCTGACTCGTACCGAGGCATAACACTGGAATCAGTGATCCTAAAACTATTAACAGGGATACTGACTACAAGGATAAATGCAATTGTAGATCCGTTGTTGCCAGATGAACAATGTGGTTTTCGTAAAAAACGGTCAACGATTATGGCTGCAGAGAACCTCCTACAACACATAACAACGACGCTAGAAACGCCGAAAGGTAAACTCTATGTAGTTTTCGTTGATTACTCGAAGGCTTTTGATTTAGTGAACAGAAAGTTGTTAATAAATAAGTTGGAAACACTAACTGGCATAACAAAGGTAACAACGCTCATATCAAACATATTAGCGGAAAACTATTTACAAATCTATGATGGAGTTGGACAGTCAACCTGGATAATGTAAACAAATGGGGTATTGCAAGGGGTCCCCCTCAGTCCTACATTATTCAATGTGCTTACATATGATGTTGGTGACAGAATTCGGGAAACAACAGAAGCTAAATTATACATATATGCAGACGATATGGCAATTGCTTCAGAGCAGATACATGATTTGCAAACGGCTATAGACATACTAAGTGACTGGGCACAGACAAATGAAGTTACAATTAATGCGGACAAGACAGAAATGATAATTTTTCGAAACGGTGGTAGGCCATCAAGTTCTGAAAAAACTAAAATTCGTCACAAATTTCAAATAGGCCCTACCTAGGCTTCACCCTACAGGTTACAGGAAAACGTTTTCAACTGCATATAGGCCTAAGATCAAAAACAGCCGCTGCAATAAAAGCTATAAATGCCATCAGATATATTACCCTAATATCACTTGAGACAGCAATGGCAGTTTTTAGAACAAAGGTACTGCCCGTTTTGACATACGGACTTGAGTTAATATGGGAATTTCTTACCTACAGACAGTTAGATGAAATAGAAAAAGTAAAATCTCGATTTCTCAAAAGAGTCCTTGGAGTAGCAAAGACAACCAAGTCTAGACTTGTATACGAGCTTGCTAGAGAAACATTTTTAATAGAAGACCTACGAATGTTACTACTACTGCCAATTTCAGGCAATTACAGAAAACTGCTGCAAGATCTACAGAATAAAAAAAAAACAGGACATACCCAGGGAATTCTACACGTCAAATGCGATGTTGGACCGAAGATGGATGCATTCTTTCTGTGAAATGCGACATGTCATGACCAGACTTGCGGTACATGGGTTTCACCACAAGATCGACTCAAGGAAGGTGTTCCATGATCCAGATGGAATGCATTTGTGAACTATGTGGGAATGTATGTGAAATGTAATCGTTTCTTGCCCAAAACGAACCATGTCGATAGTGGCATACAGCACAGACTAGTGTACGAAATGTATACGTCAACAACATGGCCACAGGCTGCAATAAAGATTATTATTATTAATCAAACCAAACCTACAAAGTTTGCTTCACACACGTTTAGTTAGTGGAAGGTTCTTTTACACGCCATAAATCTATGACGTGGACCCGCCGGCTTGGTTCCCCTCCGAAGGAAGGCATACTGAGGGATTTTTAACGCTCTTAAAACCCGCGATCTTGGGCATAGAAGATACCAACCATGCCATCGAAGGTACTTTTGAAGCAAGAATGTACACCCAGAAAAACAGTTAGTAAAGATGTAACCCATTGTTTTAAACATACAGTACGTTAGCTAAAAAGCTACTCATACAGTGAAACCCCTCAAATCGGAACCCCGGAAATCCGAAATTCTGGGTAATCCGAACAAGGATCTTTCGACAATTTGAAGTTTGAAAAAATACACGCAAAAAAGAGAAACTTATTTATTTAGTCATAAAACAATCGTATTCTCTGCATTATGACCGCATTTTACATAATTAGTTGAAAAATTAACAAGAAGTACAGTTAGCATAGTGTAAAACTGCCTACATACTGTAGACTACGTACTTATCCCATCCAGGATAAAGAAACGGAAACGTTGGTTATTATTATTCCGTTGGCAATCACTTTGCTAAAACAATGAAATAGCAATAAAAACAAACAAAATATCACTTAATCTTTCACTTGAAATCAGTTTTCTTCAATATTGTAGAAGTGTCGAAAACCTTCCCGCGGAAGCAATTGCGCACCAGCGTCGCACTAAGATGACATCGTTTGGCGTGGCTGCTGCGTGTTGTCCTACGAAATGCAATGCGATGTCAACAGCAGATGCAGCTTCAGTATAAGACACATTGTCTGCCGAAGTTTCTTCTTCCTCACTGTCATTAGCTACATTGCCGTCATGTTGACTTAAGACCAGACTCACTATTTCATGTTCGCTGTTTGTGCCAAACCAGCCTGCCTCGCTCAATGTAGGCTACAGTCCTATACCGTAACGAGGGCTGGTCATTATGTTATGGATATCTTTCGGCTAATCCGAACAAATTGAAATCCGAACAGGATTCAGCCCCAATTAGTTCGGATTTGAGGGATTACACTGTATACCATAGCGTTACTGAAGTCCACCACACACTTCAATTAGTATGCATTACAAATTAGTGGTGATAAGAATATAGCCTACTGTACGTTTCATAAACTGTTTTAATAACAATTCATGAATAGTTTATATCTCAATCGAAAATAATATGAGGGGGCAGTGGGGTGGACAAAGCCTCACTCCAATGGATCTCACGCCCACTCAAACCCACCCACACGTCCCCTGGGTCCCTCCATTTTTAATCAACCTGTGATATAATTTTGGATTTACGGTATTAAGCTTGCACATTTTAACCCCCCTCTAACGAAAGCTCCGTGCAATTTACCTTGCCCTACTGAATATTCTCAAATGAAAATATATGCATGTATGTATTATTATTTATCCAACCACTCTCCTCCCCCCTTTTTTTTTCTTTTTACGTCTGTCATTGGTTTTTGTTTACTTCAAGATTTTGATCACTGTGCATTAAAAATTCAACGTGTTCATGCACCACAAGAATAAGCCATACTCATTTCAAACATGTATGAAGTAAAGAGTTCTTTTTTTTCTGAGTTTGAGTAACAAACTTTATGCTCCACAAAGAACTCTTGAACTTTAGCACGTTATAAACTAATTGGACCACTCTTGCCACTTTGTCATTTCCCCAGAAGAAGGCCGAAAAACACAATGGTTATTTATAAAATTAATTATATGTTATCTTTGTAATGTATTGGATACTATCCACTGGCTGTATTTACATCGAACAGAGTAATGTCAGAAAATTTCATAATAGTTTAGACATTAATGTTGTCAACTCCAAGTCCTTTTACCGCCTTGGGCCCTTCAGCGAATCTGGGCCCCGGGGCTACAGCCCCACTTGCCCCTCCCTCTCGTCGGGCCTGCCCACCCAACGGGGGGATTGAAAGTAGTAAAACTGGGTGGATATTTTTAGCTTTTAAAAATAAATAAAGTCAGCTATTATCAAACAAGTAACGTTAGACATTGAATCCCCCCCTACTGTATAGTATCTGTTACTCCACGTTCCTCTTTGGTAGAATATTTTGTGATGCTATTGCTGTGTCGTTACCAGCTAAAATACAATCCAAAAGCTGCTGTTTTTACGATAACAAAAAAAAGCAAAGCCAACTCCGTACAGGCCATGGAGGCTCTGGGAGTAGTGGAAGGTAGAGGCTTCCACTCTTTGTGACATCCACACTAGATGGGATGGAGTTGTCAGCTCCACGCCCGGTCGCCTTTGCTCCCAGGAATTACCCTGGTGCTCATTTCGGGTGTAGGCTGAGTGAACCCCAGAGCTATTTGCGTTTCCGAAAGTGGTAGTTTTGTTTCTAAAATCCCTTTCAGTTAGAGGTCAGTGCCTCTATCGACTGCACCACACAGCCACCTTTTTACAATAACGTAGGCATGTAAATAAAAACGTTTCTTATGCTGGTATCTGAAAAACGTACCATAGCGTGTTTTCAATGGAAAACGTTTGTTGTCTTGAATATATTACTTACAGTATAACTGTAAAGAACGTAAAGATGAGCGAAGTACCGTATACGTAAAGTTAAACTGTTTGGGAGTTGCTGACTTCTCCCGTGTAGCAACAGGCTGTGTGGGTAGCCACGTGGGTGTTGTGGGTAGGACAAGGCGATTCAGCCTCCTACTGAAGGTAGACAAATAAGGTACCTTGCTCCTCCCACCAGTCCTGTCTCTCCGCAGCCTCCAGACTGTACAGTACGATATGTTGTGACATATGCAAGGTTCCAAACTTCAGAACATCCTCCTCCCACTTTCAATTTTATCCTGTACCGGTACTCCTACTGGTAGCATCTCTAAGTCACTTTCCCCATCCATTTACACGTAAAGTTTATAATGATTATAATAATAAATGCAGGATGTGTAACAGTTGCCTGGTTTAACCTTCAGGCAGTGAGAATACTGCCAAGCTCTGCTGGAATAGGACAATAGCCGCTGACCAAACTGGATAAAGTAACAGTCGAGACATCACCTTGGTGCTGAAGGAAGAAAAGAACAACTTTCCTCATTGATGTCGCTATTCCTATGCCTCGTAATCTGGAAAAGAACCAAAGAAAGAGTTTTGTAAAATATTCACCACTAGCTGAGTACCGTAGTTCAAAAGGCCATGGGAAGTAAAAGAAGGTCGTTATAATTCCAATGATAATTGGAGCACAAGAGGAGATTCCATGGAGGATCCACAACTCTCTCACTAAGCTCGGCTTGTCGATGTGGCTGTAACTGAAAATACAAATGAAAGAATACAATAAGATTATACAACGTGCCTTAGAAATTTTCAAAGTAAAAGAGAACTCCTTCCAGAATAAACGCTTCTATGTTTTCCTCTATGTTATCCAACCATTTACTTCGAAATATCTGTACATTTTGGAAGAAAGATATTCCTTCCACTTTTCAAGATTCCCTCATAAAACTAATAAATATCATCGTCTCCTGAAAGCCAGAGAATCTTAATGGATATCTTGATGATAGTACTGTATTAAAACTGTTTTAAAAATAGTGATTGCGGATACCCCACATTCTGTTTATAGCAGAATATAGCTTTTAAAATAAAAATCTGCCACTTGCAATACGCTACCTGCCTGTGTACAGTAAATCGTACCTTGATATGTAATAGTAACATGACCTCCATCGCCAAAATTGTAACTTGCAATATTCTGTTTTTTAGGTTCAAGTTCACCTAACCTATGTGTGTAAAACAATTAATTCCAAACAGTCTAATGGTCTCACAGGTAGTGAGCAAAGTTGAAATTGAAGTTATTGTTAAATTATTGTACTGTAGGTTAAAATGCATAGCTCGATTATTGTGCTTAACTCCCCCCAATTCTTGGTTCTATGCTTTAGTATCCAAAATGGGCCACGTCTTAACCCGTTCAGTGCTTCGCCCGTCTATAAACGGTGCACGAGAACCCTTTTTTCATATTCCCCATTCGCTTTCAAGTGCCGAGTCGATCTCTGGCATATTCTGCCATCTATTAGGTATTATGTAGTACTACTTGAGTTTGTACTTTTGCTTCTGGAAGTAACTAGCAGAGCATTTTGTAGACGTCTATCCTCAACAGCTGGAGTTCATCTGAGATGTAAACAAGCCTGGCGGAATAACAACTAAATTCTTCACGCCACGTTGTGATTTCACATTTTTGTGCTAGTAAAGAGCAACAAGTTTCACTTGTCTGATGATTTTAGGAAATTATTTTATTTTTGGCCCTGGTATGGAAATGATGCAAGCGTGGGCAAATAAATTTTAATTCCGATTCGTTTCAAAATTAAAATTAATATGAACGTAGGGTTTTGAATTTATATTTCGATTAATAAGTTAAAAATTACGACTTCTAAATTTTTTATGCAAATGAAAAACTTAGCTCTGAGTAGGTAATCTGTGGCTCTGAGGTAGCAAATAGCTAACTCCGCACATAAAAGGTTAAATTTAATGTGATAATGTTAACAGAACACTCCCTCACCCTGAATCATCGACTGGTTTTTCGAATTGGCCATGAGGAATCTTCACTGGTTTGATTACTTTTGCCTGTTTTTTTGTTCTTAAGTACGTTTCTGGAGGCGTCCTTCCAAGGCCAAGTGAAGTGGTTCACTCACCGTGAGCATTGCTCCCGGATGCTTGCATTTTAATTTAGTACGGGATGCACTGTAATTGTCTGCAATGGAGGTGTTGATCGATGTTACATTTTCCCCCTCGAATTGTCTGGAATTTGGCCCGCAAAAGTTTCATTTTAATATATGAAAGTGATATTTTTTCGAATAGAGTAGCCTCCTACCTCGTGCAAGGTAGAACCGATAGAGTACTTGTATGATAATGTGGAATAGCGGTAAGGTTAAGAGCAGTACCACAGAGATCTTTGGTAGATGATTTAACTGCGATGTCAAGTACGTTTAAGAATGGTGTTAATCTAAATACATTGAGTATTAGCCAAACTAGACCTAGGTTTACGAACGCTAGGCATCCAAATCGGAGGTACTAACTTACGATGACCAATGCTAATCGGAAAGATAGGCGGCTGAATACTTCACCATTTGAGAGCAAATAATTTTCATTTCGATCATTTAAATTAACTCCAGTGGCTCACAACTTGTGGGGCGTGGGTTGGCGATTTTAAACCCCAGCCAAGTTCGGTACTATTGACTTGTGCCGGACATATCTCTTTTACAGACCATCAATCTGTGTAGTTTATCCGAAATAGCTATATTAGCTTATTTTCATCTTATATCACCCTATATTCCCGTAATAAAATCTCGCGATGAAACTTGGTAAGGACTTTCCGACCATCAACGTGGCTTTCAAATTTTCAAAAGCGTCACCAATCCAACATGACGCCACGCTAATTATTTCACCCTTCAATAGCTCCGAAACTATTGCCGCGATCAAACTGAAGTTGTGTATAATGTTCAAGGCTCCTCGAGTATGTACACCTACTGTATGTGACTTTCGAAACTCTGATAAGTACAACACTAACATGGCGGCCACGCAAAGTTCAAATATTTAAATTGGCTTTTCTCGCGACTTAATCATACGAGCGCGAAACTTGGCACCGCTCATCTTTATTTAAAGCTCAGTGTATCCGCATCTAGTGCACCGTAATTGAATTGATTGGAGAAATTCAGGATGGCGACTGTGTGAAATTTTAAAAGTATGGTTATATTTCTTGTGTGATATTCAAGTGATTGAAATAAAATGTTGTATAGATAACGAACCACTGCTTTAATATTAATCTATTGGTACATAACTCTATGCCGTACATATAAAACATGGCGGCCTCTTGAAATATTTCACCAGGTCTTTTCTCAGAACTATTACAGTAATCAAACTGAAATTTTACAGGGTGATAGAGGACTTTTAAGTAAAGTATGTGACTTTTAAAAAGTAATAAAAACAACATGGCGGACACGCAAATTTCGAACATTTTAAACTACTTTTTTTGCGATCACACGAGTGAATCGGAGAGTCTTGTTGTTGTTAATTCATTTTAGAAGCTTGCGACATCTTGGCCATCAGCCCCGTGTATTTAGGTATGCGTTGAAGTTGTCTGATAACAAGTAGGCCTATTTATGTGATGACTGTGGTAGTGTGTGTAGCTGTATTAGGGACAGAAATGGGGGTAGGCTCAACGGAGCTTGAAATAATGTACTATCTCGGCGTTTGCCTGGAGGGAGTGTGGGAAAACACCCTCATGCAGCCGATGGGATTCGAACCTGCGATCTCCGTACTTGCTGCAGCTGCCCGCGCGGCCGTGGTGCACCATTTAACGAGCACGGCTACGGCGTCTTGAATCACCTTCCAAACTCAAATAAAGAACTATTTCATTGGAATGATAAGCGTTAACTCACTTACCACTGCAGGGGTGGATCTAGGGGAGGGCGAGGTGGGCGACCGCCCAGGGCCCCGCGGTCTGGGGGAGGGGCTTGCATTTTTTAAAATTTAATTAATTAATTATACTTTTTAAACTAATTCATAATTCATATTTCTTTTTTCAGTGCAGCTATGACCTCCCGTGACCGTTTAGCAAGTTCAGATTTCAGTGAAATAATAGAAGACTTCAGCCGGGAAGAAAGTCGCAAAGTAATATTTTAATATTTCATAGTTTACATAATCTTCTTCAAGGGGCCTTAAAGGTTTCTTTCATATTATTAAAAAAATGTACTGTACCGGTAGTGTATTAAAAATATTGTAACTATTCTTTATTTTATTATTATTACCAAACTATTTTCAGTTTGATTTGATTTTTTAAATTTCCAATTGTTGTGGGCCCCCCACCTTATCATATCGCCCAGGGCCCCGCAAGGCCTGGATCCGCCACTGCGGGGAGTCAGAAAACAAAAAGATCTAGACAAGATTTTGGACAAAAACCAAATCCACATCCTAGCTGTACAAGAAACCAGATTCCCGGACGAAATCATCATGGACACCAATCACTACAGAATATTCTAAGGAAAGCCGGCGAGTAGGACAACCAACATGCCAATGCTCGGAACCTGCTTTTACAAAAACAAGCAAACATAGCAAACAATGTCACAGACTTCACATCAAAATATAAAAGATTGTCTTTACTAACTGTCAAATGCAAGCATTTTCTCCCTAGGCCAAAAGCGAGAACCACCTAAGATGATGAGTTATAACAAACCAAATGAACATAACTCAAGACATCAGGGACGATATCCGCACCAGCAGGAAGGGAAACTGGCAATAACTATGTACAGGATTCAGGATCATTTCACCGGACGAAACCGGGTACTACTGCTAGTAAATCATTTCCCCCCACTTCGAGCACCAGCATTTGCCGTCCTTGAAATGGTTTTCCGCCGTTTCCCATTTTCAACACCAGGCAAATGCTGGGACGATACCTTCTGACAGGCCACGGCCGCTTCCTTCCACATCCTTGCCCAGTTTCATTCATCTTCATCATTCCATCCCTCATCCCAGCGCGCAGGTCGCCCACGGGCGTCGACTAGAAATACCTGCACTCGGCCTCTCAGGAGGCCACATGACAAAAAAGAAAAAAATCCCCACCATCTCCAGAATTCTGGTTATAGGCCCGCTCTTTAATCTGTCATGTCGACTTCCCTTGGTGAGGATTATACAATGGGTTTGTTTATTATTGTGGATCAGATGAGATAATTCATTGCATATGCCGTTAAACATAGAGTGCCTGTCTATTCTGGGAACCGATTTCCTTGGGGCCGTTCACTTTCTCCCGTGTGTTCCCACATAGCCAGGGCGTGACCACCACGAATCTCATAAACACGTCATCCTCTCCATCAAACGATATGTACAATTGCCGAAAAGGCAGCAACCAGGCGTCATCCACGTCCTAATCATTAATTTGATGGTCCACTTTTGAATACAATTTTCAATTTGGCCCTATCGGTACATGTTTCGGCAGGCGTGCCTTCTTCAGCCTATTACGATATTATCATACAACTACTGCAGCATTAGCATCAATTTTATCACACATTTCTAAAAAAATATTATACCACTAATTTTGATTCATCATTGCTTTATCTGTATAGATTAAAAATTCTTAAAATGTCGCTTGAAATAAAATTTATTCCGGAAATCCTTCCTTTGTCAACAGTTTAATATTCATTATCTTGAATAAAATCTTCTATTCCAAGTTGTTGCCATTTGAACATTTTCTTAAAAAAATGTTGACGACTTGCTATTTCTTTAACACTGAACTTACGTAGTGAAATTCTTTGTGTTAATGGGATCTTTCACGAGCCAACTCGGAGTGCCGTGGACTTATACTCTCATAAATCCCACTTGGTCGGTTGATCAATTTAACAGACTCTTCAAGGAATAGGAATAGGCCTATTGGATTTTAACAGGCTCAGCTGGGAGTGTAATCGTTTCCAGTTCACGTGAAAAAACAGATGCAGATTATGGGGTGATGAGTTGTCAGCGCGTCGACCACCTGGGCTGTTTGATTAACTCCGTCACCGGGGCGCTGCCTGACTGTCAGACAGCTCCCCAACTGTCCTCACGAGGCTGTGTGCACCCCGTTCGAGCCCTCACGTCAGTTTGTAAAATCTTTGATGGAGCCGGGAATCAAACCCGGGACCTCCGAGTGTAAGGCAGGCGTGTTACCCTAACACCACGGGGCCAGTTCACGTGCAACACTTTCTAATTAAGAAATATCAGTACAGTACAGTTGCCAATAATGTAATCGTTCTTTTTTCTTTTTGAGCGACTGTTAGACTAATAATTATGCTGATACCTCCTTGAATGATATAGGCCTACTGCATTTTTAACGCCCCCGCTCGTTAAATCATGCACTACGGCCGCGAGGGCTGCTGCAGCAAGTCCGGAGATCACAGGTTCGAATCCCGGCGCTGACAGCGGCTATCCTGAGTGTGTTTTCCCCCCAGCATTTTCCACACTCCCACCTGGCAAATGTCGGAATAGTACCTTACCTCAAGTGCCGGGGCGCCTACCTCATCCCTGTCCCTAACACAGTTACACACACTACTACTGTACAGTCATCACATAAATACAGGTTGTATAAGACAAGTTCAACATACACCCAACTACACGGGACTGATGACCAAGATATCCCAATCCCCTAAAATGAAATTAATTAACAACATTTTATTTTAAACTAACTTTTGTACCCGGCTTTACTCGGATGAGATTTATCTTTGAGAGTCTCAAGTGTCTTACAAAGTCCCTTATAATGGCTTGTCTGTCTGGAACAGACAATATCAATATTCAATCTTCATTGTAGTTTATTAAAGTCTACATGAGCAGTAGTGGCTATAAAACGAGAGGAAATTAAATACATTTACAACGTATACGGTTGACTATACTGTTACGAAGATCCGTTTATGGGCCCTACTCGACTTTTCTGCTAATCTCCTCCTATTTCGGCAAATGTTGTAGATAAAACTACAAAACTCATGGCGATAATGCAGAATATGCTCAGCATGAGACCATATTGTTTTTTTTGTTTAATGGTAAAGAACCTCACCTTTGGGCGTGGTGAAGCCATTATACAAATAGTCTAAATATGATAGTGTGTGAGTCGAGGCCTCGGATGGTCCTTGATTACTGGAACCGGGAACAGAAGAAGAAGCAAAGAACCTGCAATTTTTCGTACTCCTACAGTTTCGATCTGATATCTATATCCACAAGGAATGTAGGTAATCTGACCATAGTCCTTGGCTTTACTAACAGGCATCCTGAGCCAGAGTATACTTGTAGTAGGGTGGCCAGTTTCTTTCTGCTTCTTCTTCTGCCACACCATCTGCCAGGTTACCTTTTGGTATCACAAGGTTGCAAAACGCTGTCCCAAGACTTTTAAATTCTTTGCAGAGCCAGGAATTTAGCTCGAAATGTCAATCAACAACGCAATCCACTACATCATGAGGCGGTCTATTTCGATAGTAACCTTCCTAACTGTAAATAGCGTTTTTTGGATGGATAGGGCCTTAACCAAATTGATAGCAAACCATTCAAATCAAGTATTAATATTAAGACCAGAAGCAGGCTATTTTGAACTTTTTCTTAAGTCAAAAGAGAATAGTATTAAAAAATAGGTTCAACCTGGTGATATACATATAATACGGTTTACCACATCAGCCAATGTTCTGATTTTGGGGGTCTCTATTGCAAAATTGGATCAAGGAAACCTAGAACATGTTTTACAACACAGTGCCTATATAGAGGAGAGGGGGAAGCCGCCAGTGTTTCATGGTTTAAGGCACCAAACATATATTATGCCCCTCATCATTCCAGAGTTGATATCCTCAACACTTCTATGTTCCATTGTATACTTTATGCTATGCAATAGGCTACTGAATTAAATGCATGCTTTTTCCTATGATAGAAATGGGAGTAAAATTTAAGTGACCTGTGAGAGATAGGAGATAGAATAGATTTATAATGTAACTTGTGTGTTGTAGAATGATGGTGGAGTGGAGTACTTCAACACTATTGTGGTACAGCCCCACTTGAAACTAGTCACCAACCAGGGACGAGGCTTTCACATTCGCTGCCGGTATCAGACCAGGGACAAGACCATTACAAACAACATGAACGTCAGGTGAGTGTCAGTTGGAGTATGATATCAGCATTGCCGAACACTCGGAAGCCATTTTGCTACTTGTTCACGCAAGTTATCATAATCTAAGGTAGGCTATGTGACCTAACCGTCCTTTTCATTTTAACCTGCTATTGATAATAATGCTATTGGTTTTACGTCCCTTTTAACTGCTGAGGCTTTTAGAGACGCCGGGGTGCCGGAATTTTGCCCCGAAGGGGATCTTTAACGTGCCAGTAAATCTACTGACACGGCTCCCTCGCATTTGCGCACCCTCAAATGCCATCTGACTGCGCCAGGTTTCGAACCTGCAACCTTGGGCTCAGCAAGCGAGAACGTTACCCCTGAGCCACGCAGCCAGACCAACCTGCTATTGAACTACAGTACTACTGTATCAATCATTATTGGAGATAGGGTATGTCATAGAGCCCCAAATAAGATGAGACAAATAGAATGTAGCCTATATTATAGTATACTACTACTGACTACATACATTTGTTGCCAACAATCTATCTTTCTCTTATGTAAAGCAGGTAAATAAATAAATGAATGAATAATTGAAGAAATAAGTAAATAAATAAATAAATAAATAAAGAAGTAATGTAAGAAAGAAAGAAAGAAAGAAAGAAAGAAAGAAAGAAAGAAATAAATAAAAAGGTTATAAACAACTAAATAAATAAATAAATAAAGAAAGAAAGTAATGAAAGAAAACAAAGAAAGAAAGTAATGAAGAAAGAAAGAAAGAAAGAAAGAGAGAAAGAAAGAAAGTAATGAAGAAAGAAAGAAAGAAAGAAAGTAATGAAGAAAGAAAGAAAGAAAGAACTAAAGAAAGAAAGAAAGAAAGAAAGAAAGAAAGTAATGAAGAAAGTAAGAAAGAAAGAAAAAAAGAGAGAAAGAAAGAAAGAAAGTAATGAAGAAAGAGACAAATAAACAACAAACAAACAAACAAACCGCACACACATACCTGAATTGCATTCTAGCCTTAACATTTCTATGAAAAGAATATACAGAATATACCATTAAAATTATTCATGTTTTTTGGGCTATTGCCGTGTGAAAATTAAATTAAATACCATACGTTTCGAAGGAACCTTGCCTCCTTTTTTCAATGGAATTAAAACAATGTGGCCAAAGAAAGTATATCAATGAGATTACAAAAAACTAGAGAAATTCCTCTGTTCGTCACCAGAGAGCAGCTGTCAGAAAGTACTGTATGGACCTTGGTAGAAAAACGCGCCCTATTAATTAGAACGGTGGATAGAGTAGTAAGGAAGGAGAAGGTAAAGAGGGGGCGGGGGAAAAATATAAAAATAGTTTTTTGTAATCTCATTGATACTCTTTCTTTGGCCACATTGTTTTAATTCCATTGAAAGAGGAGGCAAGGTTCCTTCAAAATGTATGGTATTCAATTTATCACATGCAATAGCCCAATAAACATGAATAATATTAATAGTAATCCGAGCCGTGAAAGCCTTAATCAACATGGTATTATATATATATATATATATATATGGGAAAGGATTTTGGCAAGCGAATAAACCGAACACGTCTTGAAGTCGTCGTCGGCTGTAACTCGATTCCGAGTAAACATACTTCTTCCTGCATAGAGCTTTTCAGACCAGCTTGTGGATGTGCTTCCGATGACTAAACAGGCCAATCCTGGCATAAAACATGCGTCCACATAAATTGCACTCAATGGTCGGGGGAGGGCGGGGTTGCAATTGACGAAGCTTTCTTGCTTGTCGCTTGGCCTCTTCATGTCTGCGACGTTCTTCCTCAAAGAAGTTGACAGCCGTCGATGTAGTGTTCCTCCACAGTAAACGGTCCGCAGCAGATGTTTCCCATGAGTGGATGTCTATACCAGTCGTCGTCATGATGTGTTTTAACTGGTCTTTAAAACGCTTCAAAGGGGCCCCATGAGGTCTAGTGCCGGAGCAAAGTTCACCATAAAGGAATTGACGTGGAAGCCTGGTATCACTCATACGGTGAACATGGTCTAACCATCTCAGTTGATGAGCGATGATAGTTGTCTCAATGCTATTGAGATGCGCTTTCTCGAGAACTGCAGTGTTGGTCACGTAGTCCTCCCACTTGATGTTCAAGATGTATCTCATCTTTTGTTGGTGGAAACGCTCAAGTTTCTTGATATCACGGCGATAGAGAGTCCAAGTTTCACAGCCATACAGTAGCGTTGAGATGACGACAGCTTTGTACACCATGAGTTTGGTATGCATCTTTAGGTCTTTATTCATGAAGACTCTGTGCATTAAACAGACAAATGCTGCATGGGCAGCCCCAATTCTTTTGTCAACATCCTGTTCGCAAGTGCACCGTTTAAACAAGATGCTACCAAGATATGAAAAATGATCAACCTGCTCCAGTGTTGAGTCTAAGATGGAGATACTGAACTCAGGAAGAGATAATCCTGGGGCAGGTTGTGCAAGCACCTTTGTTTTCTTTGCATTGATGGTGAGACCAAAGAGATCACACGCAGTGCTAAAGCGATTGACCGATTGTTGAAGCTCTGCAGCTGTCGGAGCAGGAGATGCGGTGTCATCGGCATACTGCAGTTCTGTCACCCGGGTAACTTGGGTATGTCTCTGTGAACGAAGTCTTGCCAGATTGAAAAGACCTCCATCGAAGCGAAACTTAATCTCTATGCCTGGGTTGTTGGAAGATGATTCATACATCATGGCAGCCATGAACAATGCAAAGAGTGTTGGAGCAAGCACACAGCCTTGTTTCAAACCGTGAGTGATTGGAAATGGATCGGATACAGACTTACCGTGAAGAATCTTCCCAGACATTCCATCATGAAGAGCTTTAACTAATTTCACATAGCGATCTGGACATCCAAAGTGCGTTAATACTTTCCACATAGCAGGTCTTGGTACTGAATCAAAGGCTTTTTCCAGGTCATAGAAAACTAAATACAGGGGCTCCTGTTGCTCTCTGCACTTTTCCTGGAGTTGTCTGGCACAGAATATCATGTCTGTTGTGCCTCTGGAGGTTCGGAAACCACATTGAGACTCGGGCAAAATCCTCTCCGAGATACTTTGGAGCCGGTTCAGGAGAATTCTTGCGAGAACTTTACCTGCGATGGATAATAGTGATATACCACGGTAGTTCCCACACACGCTACGATCGCCTTTCTTGAAGATAGTTATGATGGCAGCATTCTTCAAGTCGTCAGGTACTTCTCGAGTTTCCCAAATTAACAGGATAAGTGTAAAAAATCGAGTCTTCAAGGCCATACCTCCACTTTGCAACAACTCCAGAGGAACGTTATCAGGACCAGGAGCCTTTCTCGGCTTTAGTTGATTGAGCGCTTTGGTGAAATCTCGGAATGTCGGCGGAACCGCCATCCATGGTTGTTGGGGCTGCTGAGGGATGTTTCGAAGAAAGTCCTCAGCAACATTGGAGGCACGATTTAGAAGTGCAGAGAAATGTTCCTTCCAACGCTCCAAAATTTGTCCTTGTTCAGTTAAAATGGCGGAATTGTCAGCAGTTTTCAATGTACCTGATGATGATCGGATTGGGCCGTATACCTCTTTTATGCCTGCATAGAAGTTTCGCAGGTCACGGGCATCAGATAGTCTTTGCAGTTCTTCAGCTTTTCGCTGCCACCAGTTGTTCTTTATTTTCCTGATTTGTGCTTGATATTTCCCCTTAAGTTACACGAATTGTGATTTTTTCACACTGGAAGACGGATCTTGAAGAAAGGATAGATGGGCTTCCCGTTTGGCATTGATGAGACACATAATTTTATCATTATTTTCATCAAACCAGTCTTGTCTTTTGTTCTTCACAAAACCAATTGTTTCCTCAGCTGACTCAGTAATGACCTTCTGAAGCGTTGTCCATTCCTGTACTACACTATTTGTGCTAACAGGGTGACTAGCCAGCTTATTTGCGATTTCATTTCTGTAATCTGTAGCAATTGATTTTACTTGGAGTTTAGAAGTGTCAAATTTCCGTCTCGACAGGTTGTGGATGGATCGCTTTGGTTTGCGGCAGATTGAGATCCTCAACCGGCAAAAAAGGAGCTTATGATCTGTCCAACAGTCATCGACACTTCTTGCGGTCCTGGTGACAAGGATGTCCTTTTTATCACATTGCCTGGTGATGATATAGTCAAGGATGTGCCAGTGCTTCGAGCGAGGATGCATCCAAGTGGTTTTGTAGCGATTCGGCAGGCGGAACTGAGTGTTGGTAATAAAGAGTTCATGTTCAGCACATAGACCAAGGAGTAATAGGCCATTGGCATTGCAGTTGCCAACTCCTTGTTTTCCCATCACATTGTTCCATAATTGATGATCTTTACCAACTCTGGCGTTGAAATCGCCAAGCATTAAGAGTTTGTCTCTAGATGGTACTTTGGTGATGATTGTGCTCAGCTGGTTGTAGAATTGATCTTTAACTTCTATATCAGCATCCAAGGTGGGAGCATATGCAGAGATAAGAGTCATAAAGTGACCCCCGGAGAGTGGGATTCGAAGAGTCATAATTCTTTCACTGACAGCAGTTGGAGTTAGCTGGTGATCATTCACCAGTGTGGTCTTTATAGCGAAACCAACACCATGAATACGGCGCTCTCCCTCATCTTTTCCCTTCCAGAATATGGTGTAACCTGAACTGAACTCTGTAATTTTACCTTCGCTGGACAATCTGGTTTCACTTAAGGCAGCAATATCTATGTTCATTCGACCAAGCTCATGGGTAACGAGTGCTGTTCTTCGCTCAGACCTGTTATTGTCCTTCAAATCGAGTAACGTTCGAACATTCCAGGATCCTATCATTAATGTTTGGATATTCTTTGTTTTCGTTTTTCGACCGCAAAAGGGGTGACCCGCTGGGTGCGGCCTCCCAGCCGGCTCAAGGTGTGACTACCAATGTTTAGCCCACATTTTCGAGGGCCTTCCCCATTCGGGGTGGGCAGCGGTGATCCTAAATAGGCCTGCCCAAACACAGATGCAGGACCGAACTCCTGAGTAGTCACGAGGTCTCAGAAAGACGACCATCACACATCTGCTGCCAACGTGCAGGTCCGAACTAGAGGCTTCCAGTTTCAACCCGAAAACCTGCCTCCACCATCCTTATCCCATCGCCGCTGGACTTGTTGAAAGATGTGACAGCAGGAAAAAGGTGCCACAAGCGAGATTTTGTTTAAGGTGGATCACAGCTTGCAAGGAAGTGACCCACACACTATGATCTCGGAACTATACCCTGCGGCACAAAAGAAATGAGACGTGCAGGTTCTAGCACCGTGACTGCAATGGACTGCCGCAGACTCTTAAGTACCATTGAGTTGCGCCTTCACAGCCAGTCCATCTGGCATGGCCTCATCCGCCTCCACGACCGTTGAGAACCACAAGGAAAGTTCCTCCTCCGTCCGTTTTGCCGTTGGGCCAATATATACGTAATGGATTTCAGTGTCATTTCCTACACTGAGGGGACCATCACCCCACCTAAAGGGGCTCATCTGCCAGAAGCCGTTGGCCCCTTCAGGGGGGTCGAGTTATTTACCGCCGCCCAACATTCAGCGTTAGCTGTTTTTAGAGTTGGTTGCCAAACCAGCTAACCCTCCTCCTTTCGCATTCCGGACTTGGGACCGGACAATGGCGGAGTTTTATGTATAAAAACTGTATTTGAACATAAGATCAAAACAGATGAGATTGCACAGAACTTAGCATGACTTCACTCAACACAAAACTCGTAACTGATCATCTTTCTTTCTCGCGACTTCCCCTCGATTCCTCTACGCGGCGCCACCGGGCGGTGCCAAGACTGGCGGGAAACCCGAGAACGGTTCAACATATTCGGATTCCCACAATCGGCCATCCTGCAGATCATCCACCTCGGATGATGAGTCGTCTCCAGCCCAAGTAGATTTTGTCCTTCACAGAACTTGAAGAGGATACCATCCTGCAGGGTGTAATCCTTGTATGGCTTCGTCTTCAGGTGCTCCATGATCGCCCACAGACCTTCATCAGCTTGCTGAGCTCGTTTCAGCCTGGCAACGAGTCCATCGACGAGACCGTAGAGGACCATGGGATGGAGACTCAAGGCATCGGCGTGAGGGATTCTCGCACCCTGTCTATGCTCGATCGAGTAATCAAACTCCTCTAACATCATGTCCCACCTTGCAACTCTCGGAGTGAGGTCCTTCTTGTCCATCATCTTCTGGAAGTCAGAGCAGTCGGTTATGATCTTGAACTTGATACCAAGCAGGTACACTCAGAGCTTTTTCAAGGTCGTCTCCACAGCTAACACCTCGAGCTCGTAGCTGCTGTACCTTTCCTCCTGTGGCGTAGTCTTCTTGCTCAGATATTGAACAGGATGCAGTTGACCATCGCCTGGGAAACGTTGCAGTAGCACTGCTCCATAACCATGCTTGCATCAGTATGGACTTCCGTCTTGTAAGCCGGGTTATGTATGATGAGGACTGGATCTTCGGATAAGGCTTTTTTCAGACTTGTGAATGCAATCCTCTGTTCTTGCTCAAAGTTGAATCCACCGGTTGACTTCAACAGATCACTGAACGGCTTTGCAATCTTGGCGTAGTTTGAGATGTACTTCCAGAAATATCCGGAAAGGCCAAAAAAACTGTGAACTTTGACTAGCGACTTGGGTTCTGGATAATGTTGAACTGCGGTTGCTTTCCTAGGAGATGGAGAGACAGTTCCATCTTTTACAACGTGTCCTAGGAACTCAATTTTCTTTTTCAGGAACTAGCACTTCGAGAACTTAATATCCAGATCATGAGTTTCAGCTACCTCTATCACTTGCCCAAACTTCTCTAGGGCATCATTTTCATCTTTTGCTGGGATTACTACGTCGTTCATGTACACCAGGACTGTGTAGGCTTGAATCTGTTCTCTGAATATGCAGTTGATAAAGCGTTGGAACACAGGAGATGCGTTGCAGAAACCAAATGGAACTTTCAGGAACTCATATTGGTCTGAATGTGCCACAAAGGCCAAATACCTTCTGCTCTCTTCCTTGACTGCAACGTGAAAAAATCCATTTCGTAGGGCATCACTCAGCTTGTCCAGGACGTCATCAATGAGTGGTAGTGGGTATCGATCTTTGACAGCTTTTCGATTTACTGGACGGTAATCGACGCACACCCTCGGAGACCCATCTTTCTTCCACACAACTACCACTGGACTAGCGTACTCAGACATACTGGGTCGGATGATGCCATCTTGGAGCCACTGCTGCACTTGCTTCTCTACAATCTCTTTCTCAGCTGGTGATAAACGTCTTGGGTGACTGTGAATCGGTTCTTCTTGTTTCATCATGATGCTCATCTCAACGCTGGTACACTTCTCCTTGCGCGGCGAGTGTTCATTGACCATCTTTCTGATTCTCAAAACAGCCTCTTCCGATGCCTCTCCTATATCCAACTCCTCGGCTGCTATCACGTCGATTCGGTACAAGTATGCTTCTGATATCTCCTTGGACATCTTGACACCGGTTTTGCTGATGGTAGTTACGACTTGGTCCAGCAAGTCGTTACCGACGATAGCTGGCAACTTGAGTACATCTCCAGACACCACATAGAAATCAGTCAAGTAAGTGTCGTCGTCAACCTGGACGTCAGTTGTAAAATATCCTAGGGTGGCACCTCACTATCACCGAAACCCTTAAGTACTATGGCGGTCGTCTTCAGCTCGGGATCGCCCATTGTTGCATAAATGTCTTCACGGATCAGATTGATTGGGCAGCCAGTGTCCACCAATGCGTCGATCCTCTGGCCCTGGAGCAACAATTCCTTCATCCTCATATTCGACTTGGTTCCCAAAGCGACGTTCACTGTCTTCTTCTCTGCATTCTGCTCAAGGTTTGGGCACTTGGAAGCTATGTGTCCGAAGCAGCTGCAATTGAAGCACTTTGGACCCTGACTCTTGTATGGACATTCTCTGGACTCATGACTGTTCTTCTGACCACAATTGTAGCATCTCTTTACAGACGAGATCTGCTTCTGCCTGTTGTCTTCTCTTGGTGTATGTTTGTTTGTCGTCTTCTCATTTTTTGTCAACTTCTGGGAGTTTCGTGCGTAAGCTCTCTCATAGATCTTCAACTTGTCCTTTAATTCCTTGATGTTCCTTGCTCCATACAGAATCATCTTGGATCCAGTGTCGTCCTCGATGCCATGAATGACGTATTGTATCAACGATTTATCATAGATTGCCGACCTGCTGGCTATTTCTCGCATCACTAGGAAATATTCCTGAAGAGTTTCAACTTTTGTTTTTCGTCGATTGGTTAGCACTCGATGAATCTCTGCTGCACTGGTATCATCTCGGAATTCTTTCTTCAGGGCTTTCTTCAACTTGTGCCAGGATGTGATGCCACGTTCACTCTGCACGAACAACTTAGCCAGGCCTGTCAGCGACTTTTTTGCAAATACGTATTTCTGCATCTCGTCCCAGCCCATCAACGTTGCTGTTTCCTCAAAGTCCTCAATCCAACGTCGCACCGGATAGTTCTCACTGGCGTCATAGGTTCTGACAGAGCCCTCGACATCTCGGAAAGTCAACGCAAACTTGTGTGCGACTCCACAGTTTGCAGTGTGCCACGAGTCCACCACGTCCTGGTCGACTTCCCCTTCACTTGAGCTTTCTACTCCAGTCTTCGATTTGTGTTTGGTCTTTGTTATGTTTTTATTGTTAGACCTACCTCCTATTGCTTTGGCGAGTTTCTGGTCTTCGGGCGAGCTAGATGAATCCGATGATGATCCTGACGTGCTCGAGGTTGATGTTTCATGGATTTCATCCCAGCCATTTTCTCCTTTAACTCATGTAATTCTTCCGCCAGTGCTTCGTTTGCCTCTTTCATCTTGCTCATCACATCTTTCGTTTTACCAGTCTCTTCTTCTTCTTCAACATCTTCCTCTTCTTCGTCTTTAGGCATCCCCAGCCACAAAAGGTCTATTAAGTTGTCACAGACGCGCTGCACAAGCACGGCTTTCTCTCCAGCATATTCAATTCTTAACACTGTGCAAATGGCAATCAGGTCAGCCTCGGTGAATTCGGTCTCAATGAATTTCAATTTCACCAGGTGTTCTGGTGAGTCACGTTCAAACTCGAATCCTGGGAATTCTCTTAAGCGCTGCCTGTTCTTTCGATCACGTGGCAGTTTTTCGAAAATGAGGTTATGTAACGTCTTAATCACGGCCGTGGGCGCCGTCTTAATGTTATTATTCACTTTTTCAATATCTTGTAAACACGCCACCTTGTCCGCCAATTTTCTTTGTATTTCGGCACTCGCGCTGAACACTTTTCTTTTCGTCGTCTTAGGCTTCAGGATCCTGGAACTCGTCTTTTGTAGCCTGCTCGAACCACTACGTCTTTGGAAGTTGAACAGCTGCTCGTCTTGTATATTCCACGGATCCACGTCGTCGTCGTAAATCTTGCCAGAAAAATGTCGTCAATTCACGCCTTGTCGTCCTCCGTCTTTGGTTTTATCGCTAAAGGCCTAGCCAAAATTGCCGTTCCCCACTCGAAATCCTTCGCATCCCGAACGAGCCCCCAAATGTGGGAAAGGATTTTGGCAAGCGAATAAACCGAACACGTCTTGAAGTAGTTTCAAGTATAAAAACTGGATTTGAACATAAGATCACAACAGATGAGATTGCACAGAACTTAGCATGACTCAACACAAAACTCGTAACTGATCGTCTTTCTTTCTCGCGACTTCCCCTCGATTCCTCTACGCGGCGCCACCGGGCGGTGCCAAGACTGGCGGGAAACCCGAGAACGGTTCAACATATTCCGATTCACACATATATATACCATATATTTATTATGGTACTTCCAAAGGCAAAGCAAAAGAACAGATGAAAACGGTAACCAAGTCTGTGTTACCATAGCAACAGCCCATTCTCGAATAGGAATAGCATCCTATGCCATCCAAATATTATGGCCACACCTGAACTACAATAACGTGGAAGCCAGATACTTAAAGGAGGCGCTTGGGGTATCGAAGTATGCTCCAACCCGAATAGTATATCAACTGGCGGACACAAAAGATATTACATTAACACACTACTTGACCCCAACCCAAGCATGCGAAAAGTTCCTGGAAGAAGGGTACAGAAAACAGCAGAAATCGACCGCACCATCCACCACACACCTGTCCTGATAGATTCATTCATGTTCTCAATCCGTAGATTGGTCGGCAGCAATCCTCCTCTTCCATTCATGATTGAGGATTAATGGAAAACAGGTGGTTACGAACTCCGCCACCTATACACCAGAGGGACAATACATGGATTCCACCACCAAATCTGCAGCAAGAAAGGTTTCCACAATGCCGATAGCAAACTCTGCAACCAAGTCTGCGATCAGTATCACCTGTTCGAATGTACCCAATGAATGAAAATGACTTATCGTCTAGATAAACTCTGTACACATTGCGTTTAATTCAATAAGTATATATGACAAACTAAAAGCACTCGTGGTGAAATAGCATCATAGAGGTACAAGAACATAGTACTGTACATGAAATTAAGAAATTCATATATCTCCATGATTCCCGAAAAAGTGCATTTTCTAATTTAATAAGTCGACCCAAATCCTTGATGAACACCTAAAAAGCAGGTCATGCCCAGATTTATTTACAGTCTAATTACTCTATATTTGCAAAAAATTAGAGTATGGCTGCTTCCTTCCAACTCCTTGCCCAGTTTCATTTGTCGCTTATTAACACCTCTGATGAGGTTGTACTACATATAAATTCATCTATCTCATCCCTGACCCCACAGAAACAGAAATAATACATGGTAAACATAATGTTATAAACATACAGTACCGTACTGTATGAGCACTTTTTTTTAAATGTTAATGTTGGGTTAAAATGTGTGTTGTTATCCTCAGTGTTAGGCAGTAGATATGAATAGCAGTTGAGTGGTAAAGTTTCGGAGACCCTAATATAAGCATTAATATTCATTCATCATCTTGCACAGTTTCCAGCCACTGGCCGGGTCTGTTTGGAACACAAGCCTCTCCAACGTCTTCTGTCTTCCCATCATCTCTCAGCCTCCAGCCTTGTCCAGTCTTCTCCTCTCTTCTTCACGCTTTCTTCCACCCCCTTCAGCCACCTGTCTCTCGGTCTTTCCTTCCCACTTCGTCTCGTGTATCCTCCTGGGTATCCTCTTCTCCTCCATTCGTTTTACATGTCTACACCATCTAAGTCTAGATTTCTCCATACCATCCTGTAATGGTTCCTCCTTCATTAATTCTCTGGTCCTCTCATTTCTTATTCTGTCCATCTTTGTAGCTCCAATACTGCTTCTCAAGAACCTCATCTCACTGGCCTGTGTTTTGCTCTTCTCCCTTCCTTTCATAACCCAGGTCTCCGAGGCATACGTCAGGATAGGGACATAGTACGTCCGATATATGATCTTTTTGCTGTTCTGTTCTGAGGGACATCCTTGCTCCATAACATGCTTCTCACACTCCTCCGGAATGCTTCTGCCTGTCTCCCCCGCTCATTTATTTCTCTATCGTTTCTTCCATTATCTTGTATCATGCTTCCCAGAATCTTGAAACTCTCCACTTTCTTCAGCTGTTCCCCACCAATTGTTATTAATATTCAGGAGCTTTAATCTGGATTCACCGCATAAAGAATTGCTATTTTGATGACAGAAACAGAATTTTTCATATGCAAGTACCGGTACTACCGTATATAAGAAGAATGGGCGAGTTGTTGGAATTAATGAAGTGGTAACCGTGCACCTCTTGTTTCAGTATGATGGAAGCCACTCCATTGAATGCTATGGCTCCCATGCCTGGCTGCACCATGAAGATTTTCTATGGTGACCCACAACTCCATGAAGTGGCTGAGAATGTCAAGATTGGAGACCCTCTCACCCTGGTGGTGTCCATCGACGAGCAGGAGACCTTCGGGTTGCGAGTGACAGACTGCCTGGTGCGAGACGGACTGGGCTGGGGAGAACAAAGACTTGTGAATGATGAAGGGTAAGTGAGTCGAGTCTTAAGAATCCCCATGAAAGAGAAAAGCAAATCCATAAGTGAATGACAGTTTGTCCACACTGATGTCAGGAGTCTGAATGAAGCATTGTTCTCACTGCCAGCAGGAAATTTTTCATATGCAAGTACCGGTAGGCAAAGGGGGTGGTTGGGGCAGGCCAGGAGGTTGGAAAGTGGGATGATGAGTTGGTCAGGTGAGTAATAATGGCAATTTTGAACAAAAGACTTACATAATTAGTAATTTACTTTATTATTTATATATATTTCACAAAATGACATCAGCTTAATTTGTGAGGATCTTGAATTCAATCATATATATTATTTCAGTAGTATAGATCCCTCCTGCGGCGCTCACAAGCGACCGATCGTGACAAATGAGCATTCAAATGAAAGAATAGACATTAGCAGTGACAAATTGCATGCTAATTTCATAAATATCTAGAATTTCTTAAAAAAATGACTAAAAAATGTACGAAGTGTGCGATTTGCAGATACTGTTGCTGTAGGAAAATACACTCCATAATTGCTGTCCACTTCACATTTTGGCCGTTGTGATGCCTGTTTCATGTCATTTTAACATTCTGAGGTCTTCCCTTTATTATTTTGCATGGATTTCAGAAACAGTAAATCAAAGGAATGAGTACTCAAGTCATATAATTTCATAAATATCGAATGACAGGTGAGTGTTATGATGATTCAATTTTCAGTGATTGCCTTATGAAGTTAGAGAACATAGAATTTGGAATTCTAACTAAAATGTAAATAGTGTTCTATAATCACTTGGTTGAAATAAAAACATAACCTTTCTCCTTAAGTCTCTCATTATAAATCTATTGGGGAAAGTGTGGTTTATGAACATGCAAGATTTCTCGCACGGGTCCACTATCCATAATAATTCCAGTTGTCAGAAAATTGGGTCTATGAATTACTAGCAATATAAATGGTAGCTTAAAATGCTGACAGTCTCTTACAACATTATTTATAATATGTTTCAGTGTAGTGTACTGGGTACCCTACCCTCTCATGGGGTTCCACAGGCATTTCGCTATTGTGCCTCTTATTGCCAAACAACAATCCCATAAAAGATCATCTTCCACAGTGAATGTTGGACCATTGTATCTATCACAATGGCTTTGTGCAGTTGGCTATGGATTGCAACAATGTATACTCTTCTGACAGTTTGTATATACTGTAGTAGATATACAGTGGACTACTTCATTAACTTGCCGACGTGGTCCACAGGCCAAAGCTGATCTTCCTGTAATGGTGCTTGTTCCTCAGTAGTTCTCCCTTACGACAGAATCCAAGCACATCTAATTCTAAAGTCCCATTGCTTGGCTTGATTTTTGCACACATCTGTATTGAGAAGTATGAGTAATGTACTTTAAAGTACTTGTAAGAAGTAAGAAGATAAACGGGTGGGTGAGTTCAAATTGGTCTCTTGTGACAGTGGTTACAGAGAGTTCCTTATGCCACTGATGGAGTGGGGAACTTGTTTTTAATCCACTGCACAGTGCAAATGGTCTGATCTATTCATTTATCACTAGGCTTGCCATGGTGGGTGAGTGGAAAGCGTGTCTGTCGACTAACCCCAAGATTGCAGGTTCGCTCCTGGCCGTGGCAAGTGATTTTTGAAAGGCGGCAAAAATTACGACACCATGTCATACAATGTTGGCATGTCAAAGAACCCATTTGAATTCAGTAGGCCGTGTTCATAATGGCAAAATTAATCTCGGGAGTTTCCGCCAACACAAAGTTCCTCATTTCTCTACTAGAAAGCGCTCTAGTGTTCAAGGAGCTTAGATACCTAACCTCCTTGACTTTCATAGTGCTTCAAGGAACAACGAAATTCGACATGCAAGCTACCCTCTGGGTGTCAAATAACAAAGCTTGCACCCAGCATCCGAGGCCATACGATATTATTATTATTATTACTAGGCATAGAAATGAGAACATTTTACCCTGATTATGCTCATTATTAACAAATGTTCCGCTATTTTTAGAATAGATGGCATATCCGATAACTTTGTGCAGCTTATGAATGATTGAATGTTCCTTTCGTTTACCAGAAGAACAAGAAATTTGTATTTGGAGTACTGAACAGTTATGAGTAGGCCTACTGACAGAGGAATATTTCTTTGATCAAATTCTTTCATCTTCAATGCACAATGAGATAATAGTCATAGTTGTTGTTGCTTCAATTAGGAGCTAGAGTCACGTTTGATCATCAGCCTTGATTAGGGTGACCAACTCTAAATTTTCAAATGGAAGACAGACTCTTAATAAAAGGAGGACTTTTCATAAAAATGTTCTAAAAATGGAGGACAAATGGAATGTTAATATTTACATGCAAAATTTAGTATTACATACCTTATAACTGTTATGTTGATGAAGATGCTGAAGTTGTAGCTATTTTATGCTGATACTTATAAACTGCACCCACTTTGGACACCGACGATGAATTATTTTCATGTAATAAATAATTGTAAAAATCTCCATATGTCATGTTTTTGAAGTTATACTTCACTATTATAATACCCTTAACCGATAAGCAGAGACCTATTTTTTAGGCAAAAGAAAAACTTTCAGAATTAATGCTCAAGTTTTTCCGAAATTCATGGGAAAGTTGCCAAGTATCCAAAATTTCATGAAAAGGTATTGATAATTGAAAATACTACCGGTACTCTATTATAATTTAAAATCAAAATTCTGCTGTTTTAAAACACAGAAAGGCTCTCGTGTAGTATCCGTTGCCAGTTTCGAATGTGCGTTATTTTACTTAGTAGTGCTCTGAAAATGGTTTGTAGTTACTCTGCCACGTTATTAAAGCCATTTGCCATTAATAAACACCGCGTAAACACTTCCAAAATAAGGAAATTGTCAACATTAACTTTCAAGTAATTAAATATTTAATGCAGCCAAGTAATAAACTTATCAAAAAGCATGCCACCATGTTTGCTGCCAACTTACTGATTGTACTACTAGGCAAAACCATTGGCCTGGTTAAAGATTTTTGATGCGTGACTACCCCCACTGTGCGTGACAAAAACCAGGGGTGTTTATATTAGACTAACGCGACCCACGGGCCGCGCTACCTAACCTTTATTGATCTAGGCGAAAACCATTGGTCTGATGAAAATATTGGTCTGGAAACAATAATGTTGGCACTCTGAAAAAGTTCAGTAACACCCTCTAGCGATAAAATATTCACTCCTGTATATTAGTAACATTGGCCATTTCTATAGAAAATTTTTCGGAATTTAATGGCGGCTGGCAATGTATACTACACGAGTTCCCAAAGAAAATTTTACTCATAGTCATAGTCACCAGACAATAAAATTAGACATCCCCTTGAAAAAAGCACACTAGTCATTTAGGAGCCCTGGAAATGGTGTTGCAGTAGTATCAGGCAGTCATGTGACCCTTCACCGCTGACTTATGTCCATGGCAGTAAAGAAATGTGCGTGTGCCAGTCTTCAGTGGGTCAAACAACACAGATAGTTGAGATTTCATGTTTCAAGCTTCCTATTAACTCCCACTCCATGCTGCAATATTGAAACAATGTATAGCCTATTTTTTCTCCTCATTCTAAATTTTGAGTTTTATGAACTTTTGTTCAGCCATTTTGTTGTGATGTGTGCACATTGATACAAAATGATGGCATTTCATAAGTTACTTTCTTTGAATAGGATTCAGAAAACCAAAAATTTAATGTACTGTATCTGATTAATGTACAGACATAACTCTTATTTTACGTATATATGCATAGGATCAGTGTCTAGTTTCTTCTTTAATTACTTTCAATACCTGTACTCACATTTTGTTGATAATTTACCTTTAGACTTAACCACAATTTTTTACACAATATTTCTGAACACATACCACAGTGAACTTTTAGTGGTTGATGTTTTAAACCAGTCTGCAATAAACATTGACCCCAAGACTTCAATGTACTGTAAGTATGGTACCGCAAACAGAAATATCAGCTGAATTTCTCTCAACTTAAATCATTTAATGCACAAAATACACATTTATTAAACAGACATCAAAAATTCATAGAAATTGCCAATATTTTTGAAATTCATGAAAACTTTTGATTAAAATCAAGGTTTAATCTTTCGTGTCAAGTTATGCAACAGCATTCTTTTTTTTTTACAACTCATTAAAAATTTATATGAACCAAATAAAGAACGCTACTTGTAACCAAGAATATTACTGAATTCGAATTCTCTACGTTCCATTTAAACTGCTTGTACTTTATTTACACTGCTTGACCAAATAGCTGAAAGCTTCCATCTGTCAAGAAAATTTCTGGTAATTTGATAACCTGACTTTGGTTTGTTGGTTTCTTAGTTTAGGGGCCGCGACAACGCGGTTATGTAGCCCCGTGTACTTTTAACCTGACTTTCATTACTACTTTTGTTTACTGTGTAATATCTGTTGCAGCTGTCCCGTGGATAGAGAGATCATGGGCCAGTTCCACTACACGAACAGTAAGACAACAGCCTCTGTCCACTTCCAGGCTCACAAGTTCCCCTACACAGCCTCTGTGTACTACCAGTGTAACGTGCGGCTGTGCGTCAAGGCGGGCGGTGGCTGCGACGACCTGGTCAGTATTTATTTATCGTATGGCTTTTAGTGCCGGGAGTGTCCGAGGACATGTTCGGCTCGCCTGTCTGTAGCTGCTTCCAGCAGACACCCTCAGGGTGAGCTACAAGTTCCGTTCAATTTCAAGTAGTTCCAACTTTCGCTACCAGATATCAATATAGTACCTAGTGATGAACGTTGGAACTTTGATAGAGCGTTCTGACGAAATCTAACCTAACAATTTAGCTTCACACGAGTTTAGTCTGTGGAATGATCTATTACATGCCATAAATCTATGACGTGGGACCGCCGGCTTTACTTCCCCTCCGAAGGAAGGTACTGAAGGATTTTTAACACTCTAAAAATCTGACGACTTTGGCAGGGTTTGAACCCGCTATCTTGGGCACAGCAGTTCAGCATGCTACCAACTATGCCACCGAAGCAGTGAATGCTTTTAATACACCCTCCTTCTTCTTCAGTTCTCGGTTCCAGTGATCTGGGTCTAGGCGTGAATCAAGGACCTCCATCTGAGGTCTCGACTGACACATTATCATATTTAAGATATTTGTATGATGCGTTCGCCTCACCCAAAGGTAGAGCAATGCCAATTAAGGCGGGAAATTGAAATACTCCCTAGGCCTCGGATACCCTACCACCATCGGGTTCGGAAGAGAACAAGTTTTGACCAAGAGAGGCCGACTGGAAAAAGATAACTAAAAGGATATGCACAAATTACAAGGGAGGGGAAACATGTTTCGTTTGTCAAATGAACATCATGAGATCCAAGGTTAATCAAATCAATCATATATACAAGATAACCAACTACCACCATCAAGAGCACTAATATAATTAGGGGACTGAAAAGTTACTAATTCAGTGTTGATATTGGCTTCAAAGCTTTCTATTACATAGATTATGCATTTCATTTCCAATTTCAAAACCAGTTTTCCATATTGCATTCAGCAGAGCTTTTCACTTATTATCTGCAGTTGGGTTGTAGGGCTTGGGACTTGTAGTGAAGACCTTGTGTAATTATGGCACAACTTAGACAGATCTTGCATTATAAAACTAGATATATACACACACTTGCTGTTCTATCACATGTAATACTCCCTTGATATTACATACAGTTACGTTTGTCAAGTGAACTTCATCAGATTCTGGTTAATTAAACAATCATACATACAAGACAACTAACTACCACTACCAAAAGTACCAAGAGCATGCAGCGAAAATTCGATAAGTTGCGAGATCGAGAAACTCTTTGGTGGAGCAAACTTCCTCACAAAGGCAAGGGTGCTGCATTATTTATCTCTGTGAATAAGTGGATCAATGATCACCACGGACTGTCATGTCCTGAGTGGAGAGAAGCCATCAAAATGTTTCAGCAGTTTGTGCCATTCTCAGCAAGTCCCAGGATAGTACACTCTGCAGAGAACATGAAACTCTTGCCCATGAGGCAAGACACATCACAAAATTAGGAAAATGATGGCACAGGCATTTTGAGAAAATGCACTGTTTATCTGGCTTGGCTGTTTACAGAAGTAGCAGACGCATTGATATCGCATTTAAACCATATCACATATAACCATATAACAAACTTAAAAAGAAGACTAAAGTCAAATTACTACTCAGAAAAATTCAGAACATATGGAAACAATTCCAATAAAACTTGGGAGACTATCAAAGAAATCATACACAACAAAAAACCAACTCTTTCATCAAACAATTGAATCTAAGGAATAGGCATAGCCAAAGAAAAATAACAAACAATACTAACAATAAAAGACAGACTACTAACTTACCATGGGTCACAGCTGAACTCCTTACACTTATAAAACAACGAGACACTCTGCATGCAAAGCTCAAAAATCCCCTTCACAAAAATAATAATGATATGAACCAAGAATACTGTAGATGCAGGAATAGTGTAACAAACTTAAAAAGAAGACTAAAGTCAAATTACTACTCAGAAAAATTCAGAACATATGGAAACAATTCCAATAAAACTTGGGAGACTATCAAAGAAATCATACACAACAAAAAACCAACAGTTGAGACATGCACTTCACTTGAAATAGACAACAAAATTATCACAGACAATCAAGAGCTATGTGAATCATTTAACTTGTTCTTCACAAACATTGCTGGAAGTCTAGCAAAAGCTATTCCTGAACAGAAGGAAATCCTCAGTAAGAACCACAAGCAGTCAAATTCCCTCTACTTATATCCAACAGATGAAGCAGAGGTCAAGTCCATCATCACAAATTTAAAGAATAAAAAGAGCTGTGGCTTAGATAGGATCAAGACAAATTTCATTAAAAACAATATGCAATCATTTATTAAAATCTTGGTTGAAATGATTAATGAGTCCTTAGTTACTGGCATGATACCAGATGACTTAAAAGTGGCCAAAGTAGTTCCTATATTTAAGGGTGGTGACAAAAGAAATCCAAATAATTATAGACCTATTTCTATTTTATCGGTAGTTTCAAAAATTCTGGAAGAAGTAGTAAAAACAAGATTGCTTTCATTTCTGAACAAGAATACATTCTTTCATAATATGCAATATGGATTCAGGGAAAATTCTAGTACTGAGGCAGCAACTATTGACCTAATAACAATGCTACAAGAAACTATTGACAAAAATAATATGGCAGTTGGGTTATTTATTGATCTCACAAAAGCCTTTGATACAGTAGATCATAAAATACTGTTGTCAAAATTAGAAAATGCTGGTGTCCGAGGTATAGCTCTAAAATGGTTCCAAAGCTACCTTATTGGAAGAAAGCAGCATGTAGCTTTGAATAAATGCATAAGTTCAGGAAAATATATAACTCATGGGGTTCCACAAGGATCTATACTTGGACCTACATTATTCTTAATTTATATAAATGATATTGTGGAATGTAATTTGAGAGGGCATATCAAATTGTATGCAGATGATACAAATATCTTCTACACTGGGAAAGACATAATTGAAATCATACAAAATGTGCAACAAGATATAAATACTCTCTCACAATGGTTCCAGGCCAATAAATTAACAATGAACCTACAGAAGACCAATTACATGGTAATTTCAAAACAAAGCATGAAAGAAATCACACATGACAAAATATATATAAATAATATTGAAATAAAGGAGGTTAATCAGGCAAAGTATTTAGGTATAATCATCGACAAACACCTGACCTGGATTGAACACGTTGAACGAATTGCTAAGAAACTCTCACCTATAGTAGGGATCCTAAGGAAACTTTGGTATCTTATTCCCCTAAACCATGTAAAACAAATCTACTATGCACTTGTACATAGCAAGCTCCAAAATTTAAATGTTATTTGGGCTCACTGCAGGAAATCACACTGAATGATTTAATGACTATTCAGAATAGGGCTATTAGAAACATATTTAACCTTCCTTACTGCACTCCAGTAAAAGATCTGTACATCAGAAGTAAAATTCTACCCCTCAGCATAAGTGCAGAACTCCGAGCAGCTATGCTAATATACAAGATTAAACACAACACAATACTCTATAGCTCTCCCTACATCTTGAACTCGGACAATCATTCTTATGGAACTAGGCATGCGAAGGACGTAGCCTTATATATAATTCACTCTTCTAAATATGGTAGAAATAGTTTCAAGTTCTCTGCATCACAGTCATATAATAAACTTCCTGATGAAGTAAAAAGTGCACCAACTTTGTCAGTATTTAACACAATGCGGACGGGACCCGAGTTGACTCGTGTTTCGCTAGCCGATTGTTGGTGGCGGGACCCGAGTTAACTCGTGTTCACGGAATACGTACATTCTATGACATCTAACGGAACGTTCTGGAACTAATTATTGGTCAAGGTTGTTTGAACTTCCATGCTGGATTGTTTGGGTATTCTTTGCTGCTATTTCCCGCTATTTTGCGGTTCATTTGTTTCGTTTTCTAACCTCTTGTTTACACGGTATAATGAACCATGTGGTGGGTAACATGGCGCTTCCCAGACTGGCCGTGTGTTTAGATGCAGACGAGATTTTTAACGAATTGTATACGGATAAGTATTCAGATTGCCCCAGTGACGTTGAAGATCGCGAGTTCGATTTTGAAACCTCTTCAGACGAAAGTGTCTCGGGTGACAATGATGATATACGCCCTCCAAAACAACGTGAAGTAGCGGCGGCCGAGAGCGAGGCTGAAAGTGATATTGTGAGTGTAATTGGAAGTGATATTTCTATTTCTACTAATGAATGGGTTGAAAATAGTAGTGCACCGACTTTAGAAGATTTCCCTGGAGTTCCTGGCATAACGGTAAGACCCGATAATCCTCAAAACATTGACGAAGTAGTAGGCCTAATTTTCGGAGATGATTTTTTTGAACTTGTTGCCGAGCAGACGAACTTGTACCACCAGCAAACAGCTTCATCACACAAATTGTCCCCTAAAAGCTTGAAGTGGACTGATGTAACCAGTAGTGAAATGCGAAAATTTTTTGCTTTGTTTATATTGATGGCACAGGTACGAAAGTCATGTTGGAAAGACTACTGGTCAACTGATCCCCTAATTGAAACTCCCATATACTCCAAAACAATGAGCAGAAATAGATTCGAGCAGATCCTCACATTCCTTCATTTCAGTGACAACAGTCAGGCCACACCTGATACAAATAGGCTTCACAAAGTTCAGCCCCTTTTAGATTACTTCCTGCCAAAATTTCAGACATTATACAAACCCAAACAACAACTGTCATTGGATGAAGGAATGATCCCATGGAGGGGGCGCCTCAAATTTAGGACATATAACCCAGGAAAGTTGACCAAGTATGGTATTTTGGTGAGAATGGTTTGTGAGAGTGACACAGGTTATATCTGCAATATGGAGATATATACAGGAGAGGGAAAGAAACTGGAAGAGACAATTTTATCAGTCATGAGGCCTTTCCTTGGTATGTGGCATCACACATACCAAGATAATTATTATAATAGTGTGTCCACATCTCAAACCCTTCTTGAACATAAAACACGAGTTTGTGGCACAATTAGGGAGAATCGTGGTTTGCCAGGTGAAGTGAAAGTTAGATCTAAGGAACTGAAAAAAGGGGAGATGACTTTTGTACGGAAAGGGGAGGTCCTGCTCGTAGTTTGGAAGGACAAAAGAATTGTTAGAATGGTATCTACTATCCATGATGCCACTATGGAATGTACTGGTAAACGGGACAGAAAGACTGGGCAGGTTATTATGAAACCGAAGTGTATAATTGAGTACAATATGTACATGAAGGGGGTTGATCGAGCAGACCAGTTCTTGGCTTATTTTACTCTCTTGCGTAAGACGATCAAGTGGAGCAAGAAAGTAGGGTTTTATTTAGTGAACTGTGCATTATTTAATGCATTTAGGCTGTATTGTGCCTTGAACAGTCAGAAAAAGTTGAGGTATAAGCAATTTCTGATGGGAGTGGCCAGGGCCTGGATGACTGAAAATCGAGGTGTTTCTGATCCTCAACCATCCACTTCATCGAACCTGTCCAAGAGGGCACCAAGTAAGGACCCTCCTGGTAGGCTTTCAGGGCAGATAAAGGACCACATTCTAGTTGAAATTCCAGCTACAGGACTGAAAAGAAATCCAACAAGAGTGTGCAGAGTGTGTTCCAGTAAGGGCAAACGAAGTGAAACAAGGTACACTTGCAAAAGTTGCTGTGTGCCCCTTCACAGAGGTAATTGCTACACAGCCTACCACACAAGGAAACATTATTAGGACTATTGCAGGAGACTTCCAGCAAATTTCACCAAAATCAGTACAAGGTTAGTAAAGCTAGGCCTATTTATTTATATGCATGCGCTGTAGCACTAAGTTACTCAGAAAATGGCCGGCCACAGGGGTTGAGCAGTGTGATGAGCACCCGGTCAGCAATGTGTTAAGAGGAAAACTATGAAAGTATTGTGGGAAAAATTCGATGTATCTTAATACATCAAATAAGTTATGTAGTTAAAAATCCTAAGTGCTTATCATTTTAAGGGACCTTGGTCTAAACAATCTTAGATATGGTATCAACTTTATAATAGGCCTATGTCCTTATTCATCAATTTGTGTTACCTTCAGAATTTTCTTCCTTGGTGTGTAAACACACATATTACTGTACAATTCCTCTGTACGAGCCTATGGCTCTTTGGAATTAATTGAATAAAATATCTAAATTACTAAAAAAAAAAGAGCCAACCTGAGGAAGCTGAGTCATTTACGAACCAACTGTTGGGTACTACTCTTTGGACCACATTTCTGTCAAGGAAGCAAGAGGAACAATTCCAAAGTTTCTTTTGTCAAAACATTACCATAGCCACTCTCAATGGGTCTACAGCTATTTTACAAAACCACCTGTATGCTGTCGAGCAAGAATGCCACGCAATTAATAGCACAAATATATTAATTGTCTCTATTTTGTCATATTTGAATTGTGTTAATGAGACAGTTTTAACATGCCAACTAACAAAATAAAAAGTCTATTGTGTAATAAACTTTGTCCTTGTGGCAGTCATCAAATGAGGGAAATACAGTATTTGAAATTTTAAAAATCTGCAGACATTTCCTGGGCCTGATGACCAAGATGTCGCAAGCCCTAAAACAAATTAATACTAACGACTTTTTAGTTCTGCTTCTAATGCATTGAGAGAAATCTGTATTATGTAGCTGTAAAGAACTGCTGAAAGTTGGCAGTGTCTTGAGTGACAGTCACACACAAGCCATAGCTTGAGGATTGAAGCTTGGTGCATCGTTTTGGTAATATTTTACCATGCTTGAAACAAAATTTGACAATGATTTTCTGTTTGTGCTATTTCATACATCAACATAACCGTGTAGTACTCACAACGATGTTGAACGATGACAAATAAATACAAACGAATGCAGCTTTCAGCATCTAAGGGTTGCCAATTCTATTTCACTATGACTCTTTTTCGGCATGCAATTATTTAAGTTCACAAACTTTTGAACCAAGTTTTTGAAGGTCTGTACTTGGAATTTAACCATAAATCACACTTATTGTAAACCACGTTAAAATAGCTTATTTCATCCTATTTTTTATGACGTGAGTGATAGAGTATAGTGCTTTGAGCATTCTTCTCTGTGACAAGTTTTTTAATGTTATTAGTCTGAAATCCCTTTTGTTTTGTGTACGTTTATTATGCCCGATTTGATTACCATCTTTCAAACGCAATAAGCACAATATTATCTTGGCCTTTTTCTTATTAACATGAATAGAGCAGGTGCGGCTCCATAGGAAGGCAAGTTGTGCTAAGCCCACCTGAACAAGTTGAGAAAGAAAAACATCCTTCATACTTCCATAAAATATTTTTCCTTACGTCTGTCTATTTATGAAAGGGTATTTTGTCCGTAGAATGTTTAAAATTGTCTACTCTCAATAAAGTCTGTCTGCCTTTTTAAGCTAACCACACATAGTTCACAACAAAATCTCTTCGTAGGGCAGACAAACTAATAAGTCGACCAGCTACAGAGTTCTTGGTCCTTGAATGAGCATACGAATCAACATCCCAGTCTCATCCATACTCAAATCATGTGTATAACGCTTGGACCAGCATGTTGAGACGCTACCTGCCTTTTCCGATCACTTGCGATAATTGCCGACTGCTACCGATCCCACTATTTTCACGTGTTGTCTACAATCATGCATCTGCACGTAAAATGTTACATATTGTGAGACTTGTGTTTATAAATATTAATTTATTATTTGTGTTTAGGGAGTTTTGAATATGTTGTATAAGTATGGAACCCTCAGAATTTAACCACTACTGAAATAGATGAATACCGAAGAGTATAGAGCAGAAAATAAGAAATTTACCCTTTGAAGGATGATGATCGCTGACTAAAGAAATTTATTTATTCTCATGTTGAACACCAAGCATTCATCCCAATTGATATAGACAAATCCATAGCTTTAGTGTCATGTACTAGAATGATCAAGATTCACATCCCATTGATTGGAATTGGGAGTGCTCAGAATACAAAGCACCCTTGAATTCAGTCATTATGGTCTCCCTTTAATCAGATGTTTCTTTTCCCCTCACTCCTACTGCTTTATTTGCAAACTGATCTATCCACCAGTGATACCACATCTCAAGTGATTTTATTCTTTTCCTTTCAACAATAGTGAGCTCTGTGACAAGTTAAGCAATTAAGTTGTCACACCCCAGTAGTCAGTAGATACAAGTTGTGAAACTGTCAGGGCTGTTGGAATCTTCAGTATCTTAAACTATATCTGTATTTTCTGTTTGTTTAGCCCCCATCGTGCGGCAGTAACGAGGTGGCTCGCAGGCGTCGTGACGCTGACGAGAAAAAGGAGAACGGAACTCCAGCTACGATCGAAGTTTATAGTGGGCTTTATGTCAATGAAGCCAATGATGCTAAGGCAGACGTTACTGATGATGTCGCCAAAGAAAAGGTGAGCATTTTATTCTATACTACAGCACTTCATAAAATAATAATAAGAATATTATTAATAATAATAATCTTATGTACAACCAAAAATGCATGGGCATTAACACTAAAATTCGACATTACGCGACGGTCATCAAACCCGAAACACTCTACGCCAGTGAGACCTTAAACCTCAATTATAAAGGAGATCTTGAAAACATCAAGAAAGCTGAAAGGAAAATCATCCGAAAAATTCTTGGCCCAAAACTTACAGATGAAGGATATCGTTTACAATCGCACAAGATCACAGAAAAATATTCAAATATTGAAACCGATTTCCGTAAACGACGCTTGAAATTTTATGGACACATTATGAGGCTAGATAATAATAATAATAATATCGTATGGCCTCGGATGCCGGGTGCAAGCTTTGTTAATTGACACCCAGAGGGTAGCTTGCATGTCGGATTTCGTCGTTCCTTTGAACGCTATCAAAGTCAAGGAGGTTAGATATCTAAACTCCTTGACACTACAGCGCTTTCAAGTAGAGAATGGAGGAACTTTGTGTTGGCGGAAAATCCCGAGATTAATTTTGCCATTGAACACGGCCTACTGAATTCAAATGGGTTCTTTAACATGCCAACAACGTATGACATGAGTATCGTGATTTTTGTCGCCTTCAAAAATCACTTACCATGGCCAGGGGCGAACCTGCAATCTTGGGGTTGGTAGTCCGACACTATAACCACTCACCCACCGTGGCAAGCTATGAGGCTAGATGACAAAGAAAATATTGATGTACTCACAAAAATTAAAGACAAGTCCAAACTGATCTCAATAATGCCAACATCATGTGATGATGCAATAGCATACTTTCTAACACACACGGACTCACTTAGAAGTGGGTATTAACATAGGGCAACATTTCAGATATGGTATGCTCCTGATGTTTGCCCATTCAAACATATAGCATGACCTGCTCAGTGTGCTGGCCAAACTAGTTCCTCACACAAGTACTAAATCACAAAATGGGTCAAAATACTGTATATGCCTTTATATTTCAAAAATTCCATATGCATTAACCTAGAATTTAACCCAGTCTGCCTTGATGCTTTCACATCTGTTTCATCAATGATTTGAAAAGTGTCAAGCTCTCATCATTCTGGTGTAACTGCTGTTGAACTCATCTAGAAAATCAGAGGACTTGGGAATGATTTCTACAGGCATCCAACATTTTCTATTTAGAAAGAAACCATTTCTAACAACTGTCACTTTGGTGTGGGTATCTCATCTCATGACAATGGTGCCTCTCTAAAAATTATGTATCCTAACATTTCAGACTCCAGAAGATCCCAACAGCATCTGCATATCCCAGCGCTACTTTGCAATTGGAATTGCCATTGCAGGTCTGGTCCTCATGCTGGCCGTCATCGTCACAATTCTAATCCTATTGGCGTTGCGTCGACGCAGAAAGGACGCTTCTGCTACGGGCAGCTCCATTTACAGTGGGCCTTATACCAACACAGCGTACAGCCATAGCAGTTAGACGAGGACTATTCTCTCACATAGACTACCAACAGTGGTTCGTCTCTGTGGAGCTCACAGCCTCCTCATCTTCCGTCTTCCTCTAATTTACTCTCGTTTCTTTGCAAGAGTCAGGGCTTGCAGTTGTTAACGAAGTAGCAGTTTGAAAATAGTATGTTTGGAGGAAAGATTAGTACCGTACTAAAATACTGTAGTTGAGTTACAAATATTTTTGGAAAAGAAGAGATCAATGCTGAAATTTGCTTTGGGAGACGGAAGATGCCTGTCACTGATGATGTAATCTTCACTGGTTCCTTTATTCTTTCCGATGCAGAGAAAAAGGAAGACCACTGCCATAGTTTTCCTGCTAGGACTCCTTGAGAAGTAGCATTATTTTTAAGGAGTCCTTTCTGGGAAGACTTCTGCTTCAATGGGTTTCAGAACTTAGACATAAGTTCTTGTTGTGTACTTCCTAAGAGAAGTTTATAGTGTATGGATAGTGTTAAAATTGTCCACCGTTACTTCTTTGAATGACTGACTTATCTATTCTCAAGTTTTCTGCTTGGCACTTCTTAGGACCACTATGAACTGATTTAGATACTTGAGAACCGAAAACAAAGAGTAATCTTTCCCATGAGTATTGACGTATATTTATACCGTATTTTGAAGCAAACTGGCAGTTAGAAGATGTGAGAATTCTTCACTGTCAGTTTGATTCAATGAAGTATGCATGGAGGTAATTTCATAACTGCCCTTCTTGATACCTCGCCTCTATACTGCCTCCTAACCCTGTGTGCGTGTGTTACATATCTTCCTGTTTGAACTAGCCTCTGGGCTGTGCAGCCATTCTTGTTTAATCTGTGAATGGAACATAAAACCATCTTTGATGCACCCATAAGTTGATTTGATTGCTGCGGGTAGGCATCTTGTATAAATCGCACAGAGAAGAGGTGCTATCCAACAAACAAAAAATCAATATAGTTGCCTTAATACAAGGGTCAGATGTGTCACAAATTAAATATTGTGAGTAAGATATAAAAGAAGAAATGATTGCTTTCCAACAATGGTTTTAAGATAATATAGCTAAAACGTTGGTGTTATATCAAACCCCATTAATCTGTAATTTAATCTTGATAGCTCAGACAGGTGAACTGAACTAAACAGTCTGATATCCTTACTCAGTTTTGTTTGAAGACTGCTTATATTGAATATTGATTTTTAACATTCAAAATATTGTTTGGTCTTTATTTCATTTTGTCAAATAACCTAATATTGCATTTTAAGAGATCTAAATTTTATGAGTGTACTTACTGTATATAGGACCTATTTGACTTGATTTTGATTTGTGCAAGATATCCCACTATTTTATTGAGGCAACAATATGTTATTTTTTAAACCATTTCAAACAATCCAACAGTTATTTACACATTTACAAGACAAAGTTATGACTTTTTTGTTTTATATATTAAATTAATGATTGAAGTTCCTTTTGATCTTAAACATGATTCTTCATAGAAAAAAATGCCAGAATACAGCCCAAGATGTTCAGTACAAAAAACATGAGGATGAAACACTATGATGGAGGTGTGACTTTCGAAGGTAAGGATACAATACAAACACCCACTAGAGAAACAAATATTTTGACATTTGTCTCTTCACTAGTACCGTATAAGGAGAAGTACTGATATCGCGCCAGGAGATGGCAGTTGGGTTTGAACTGCAGAGGTCTGTGTATCGCGCATTCCAAAAAACATTCAGTTGGTCACTACTTGCTTCACTCACTCAGCACATTCCTTCTTTCACTGGCTGCGTGTCGTCTGCTGCAATAATAACCATTGGCATGCGGAAAGCCAATATATTTAAGTTTGGAATAGGCGGACTGCGCATGCGTACTGCAAGACCCCCTCACCCCGTCGCAGCGTGTTCAACTGCCAACTCCTGCCACTATGACTATAATGTTGATGTATTTGTTTCCTCGTGATATCTTGTGTTATCCAATTGCACCTTTGCTTTGGTAAGTCATTCTTGCTTTCATCTCCAATGGATGAATGTTGGCCCTACCTTATTTTTGTGTGTCTACATTTGAAGGCTGAATAGGAAACACAGGGTATTCAAAACTCAGTGATATTGGTGACAACACAAAATGGGAAGGAATTGTTTAGTAAGTTAATTCTCTGAAGTGCCATATCTGGCATATTCAATTCTACATGTTTTAATAGTTAGTTATTTAATACTTTTCTAATATTATTTACCAAGTCAACAGAACGTAAATGTTGACAGTATAACTGTTTACAAAAGACTTTTAAGGAGTAGAAATTGTGCTAATGGAAGTGTTTCACTTGATATGGTTCTGCTGCACAACAATGTTGGTTGGTGTACTACAGCCATATGGTGTTATACAAATGTAAAAGAAGGTGCTTGTTGACAAATAGACTATGCAATTATTGAAAAGTTTATTTAAGCATTAGAATAACTTCAAATTATTACAGTTTTTTGATATACCGTAGTTGCAGTCAGAATCATTAATACAATTTCTTTTAGAAAGAATGATTACCTTTGCCTTTAAGTTAAATTGTGGGGAGAATTAGAGCTTACCAAATATTGAGTATTCAATGTATTGTTAGTTGCTGGGATAGTTAGCCACATGCCACATTGTACTCTTGAGGTACTATCCAAGCAGCCACATTTTAGGAGCTTATGCCTAACCACACTGACACAAGCAGGTAGACTTCCCTTCACTCCCCATGGGAGATTATATGACGCCTCTACCATGGCTTATGATCTCAGCAACTAACAGTATTTTTACTTTAAGTAGGCCACTCATTATAGCCTACATATTAAATAATATTTGTGGTTGCCTACAAGCACAGTCTTGACTGATCCAAACACCAGTGGAGGCTCTCAGAAAAAGAATCCACTGTCATCTTTTAAACCTCTATTGTTTTAGTATCTACTCAGTCCAACAACATATCTTGTGTTTTCTCACAGCACATTCATAATGTTAGTTGTTTATCTTAACTTGATAATAATGAAATGCAACACCTGCACTCCAGCTATGTAGCAGTCGTCTATTCTTCCTCTTCTGTTCTTTTATTCCTCATCTCAAGGAATTTTAGTCTCGGATGACTACAGTTCAGATATTATGATGAAATTTTTCTTCTTATTGCTTAAAAATACACTACTTCTTGTGTATTTCGCTCTGACTGATGCCATGTGAACTACAGTATATGTGCTACTTCTTGGTTGAGGGGATCTAAACTAAATGGGGTTGCAACTGGCAATTAATTATGCTATTATTACATCTTTCTTTGTTTTGAAACGAACCACGGATGGATTAGTCGTTTTGAGTGGCACTGGTTCAAAACTCCATTGCCTTGTACAGAACATATATATATATTTAAAAATATATCAAAACACCTTTATGTGACGGAATTATACAACAAAGATGCTGTTATGATATCAGTTTTTACGTTTTGTTTCTTGAAATTAAAGAAATTATCATATATCTTATAATCTCACCTAGAAATAATTTGGACAGTTATTTGTTCATTTTAATATAAAAAATGTTGTTTCATTTTTAATTATCTCTGATAATAAGCTCAGTTACTTTGTTACAAATTTCTCTCACATAAAGTGACAAAAATAACTAAATATATTAAATGGAGATCTGGACCCTTGCCACAGGAAAGTGAAGTTGATTGTAAATAGTTTTATACTTATTTTTATATAAAACAATAGGACCTGAGAATGGGAATGTGCCCCTCTCCAGCCCCTTGTAGCTTAGCTGCTGAGCAATTAATATAAGCATGTAGTGTACAATGGTGTACAAGACACCTCTTGTTGTTATCATCCAATCCCTCTTACAGTAGAATGTCAATGATCTGAACCAAAATCTTATGCTGTATGATTTTAAATGAGGCTGCTAGCAACAATGAAACCATTAAAAAAGAAATTCAGTTCTGCAGTTTAAAAATGCAGCAGCACAGACATGACTATTTTTTGCCAAGGTACATAACTCTTGTTTATATTTAATAATGTTCTTTAAAGTAGTGTGTTATTATAAACATGTACCGTACAGTATTTTAAAAATTGCAAATTTTACTTTTCAAAACTGAAATATACTGTATTTACTGTAGTTAATATTTTTATTTTTGAACTACATTTAAACATTACTTTATTTGCTCTTAAAATTCACAGTTGGTAGCAGATGGGACATACTTCAGTTACGCTAATATTACCTTGCCATTTTATTCATCGTTTCCGAGTTATTCATGTCAACACTTTTTTTTAGTAAACTTAACAAAACAGATTATTATTCATTAAATATACCATTAAGAAACAAACAAAAGTTTGAAAATGCAGCAGGGCAAAAATTACTATTTTTGCCAAGGTACATAACAACTCTTGTTTATTTTTTAAATGTTCTTAAAACTGGTATGCTATTTTAAAAACATTTATGCATACAGATTGATTCAAACCACTTGATCACCATTAAGGCAAATTGTTGATATTTTACTGTAATTGGAATTGATCGGAATCATGTAGTATTTAATCAAGATCTTAAGAATATATAATAGGTGTCTTGAATAGTTTGTTCCTGTTCAATAATGTTTGTTCTTCCCACATTGAACCTCCTTAAAATATGTTGATATCTGAATTATTGTTAATACCATTGATTGCTATTGTCCCCTGCAAATTGTTCCATAGTGTGCTACTTGTGGGACTGAAAATACCTAACATCGAATAATATGCTGCCAAATGTGATATATATATACATGCACTTCCAGTTATATATCTCCACTAGTTATCTAGTAAACCTAAAACTAATGTTATTATAATAATAAAATTGGTGCTTACTCTAATTTGAGACTTATTTATTTACGGCTAAAATCCGCTCCTGTTCGCCAGCATATACTTCATCCATTCCAATCTCCCAAAACCTGGATACTAATTTCTAGGATTTTATGGTTTTTGAAGCCATTTTCAGTGTTGCCTGAGTAAACGAAAGTTTGATGCTTTTCATTCGGTCAACTTTCGTTTCTAGGATTTGTAAGAAGACATTAGATTTATATGCAATTGTATCTGCAAAACTTCAATGGGATAGAAAATGCTATTGTATCCAAACAACACAACTCCTCTTGTTTACTTAAAAAAAATTATTTAAACTGGTATGTTATTTTAAAAACATTTTGTTTGCTGTTATGTAGAGTTTTGAAAACTGTTTGTATGTTATGTTATAATTGAATAATGTTCTACCGACTTAAAGGTTAAGGATTTCAGTATCACAATAATACAGACTTCATGGCAAATATTAAAAACTGAAATGTGTGTTGTATTATACAGTGAAAGTTTGGTGTTGGTTTATCTGTTAACACAGCCATAATTTACAACCTTGATGTTTAACTGGCAACAGTACATAGGCTTAACTGTCCTTAGTTTATGGGCCTCCAGATATTCTGCTATCTGGCCAGCTTGGGGCTGCTAAGTTATGACGGAGGCTTCTTCCTGCCCAGTACGAGAGATAGCTATGTTGCACTGCAGAGGTATGACGAGTTTCCGAGCAGTCGTCAATCAGTAAATGCCAGTCCACCAGGCGAGACAAGATACAAGGTGTTGCGGAAAACACAGACCTGAGCACTGAGCTTCCAAGGACACGAGATGGAGCCCCGTGCTGTAGTCCACTAAAGAAGGATCTGTATATTAGTATAATCTGATTATGCTATCCTGACTTTAAGGCACCCTGCATTTCTGACTGTTGGTAACTGACTAACTGCATGATATTGAGAAGGTAAGTTTGGAATCTAGCTGTAACTTATCAGATAATATTCTATGATGAACTCCACATACTTTGCTTATGGAATGTATGAAATGAAGTTCATATTCTGGCACAATTTAAAATACCAACACCAAGAAGGTGTGCTAGATAAACAAAATTCAGGAGGCGTGTTTACACATCTGAAAGATGACGCCTGATGCATTCTAGTGGACAAAGACTGGTGCTAGTAGCGCCACTATGATCTTGCAAATGCAAGTTTTCTTTAAATATGTGCTGTACACTTGGTGAGCTTTAGTCATCGTCCAGAGGCGAAGTGAGTCAAATATGCTTTTAAGAAGACGAAGAAGGTAGTAACAGCAGTTCACCGAGTTTGAATGGGGCCATGTAATAGGGCTCCAAGAAGGTGGATGTTCTGCTCGCAATATTGCAGAAAAACTTGGCAGGGATGTATCTACCGTGCATCGGTGTTGGGAACCATGGAAGGCCGGGGTCTAGCCACACACTGGTCACTATGGAGAGGGAAGACCGTCGTATTTGTTGCATGGCTGGGGTGGATCGTACTGAATCTGCAGCAGTCATTAGAGCTTCAGTTGGCACCAGAGTGACATAGTGAACTGTAACATATCGATTACTTGAGGAACAGCTCTGAGCCAGACGTAAGTTAGCATTCATGCCATTATTTTGAGCTAACCAGATCATTTTGTAAAAATATTTGAAATTTGATAGTGTGTTATTGTTGTTTGAGTCTTCAGTCTTTTGACTGGTTTGATGCAGCTTTCCATGCCTCCCTGTCATGAGCTAATCGTTTCATCTCTACATAGCTACCACACCTTACATCTAAGGTAATCTGTTAAACATATTCTAACCTTGGTCAACCTCTACAGTTCAATACCTTATTACGCTCATTCATTTGAAAAGATTAACCAGTTAGTTTTAAGTATTTGAAATTTGATAATGTTTTTATGCTCATTCATTTGAAAAATTTAAATGGTTAGCTAAAATTATTTGAAATTTGATAACGTTATTATGCTCATTCATTTGAAAAATTTAACCGGTTAGCTTGGAGTATTTGAAATATGATGTGATATTATGCTCATTCAGAGTAAAAAATACCCTGGATCCTTGGGAAACAGTTATTCCACCATTCACAAGTCGAAGGTGGTAATAATAATAATACAGTAGTTGAATACCGTATGCAGGATTCTGTTTTGGTTCTGCAACACCATAACTTCTTTCCCCACATGAGGATCCAAGGAGCCTCAAGGCTTTAAACCCATCATTTGATCTGTAAGGGTAACAAAGCGAGACTGGCGACTGGTTGTAACTCTGGTAGCTTCCAACCCCCAATCGGATTGTAATTGGCAGATGATACTCTTTGAAGGTCACTCTATATGATGGTGGTAAAAAAAAATGGCTAAGCCTCTATTTAAATAGGTTGAATAGACATGGAACAGGGAGTCAGCGTGTGGGAGTGGAAGGGAGCCATCCGTATGCTGCCTTTTTTGAAGCGACGAGGCAACCACCAGCCTTCCAAGAGTATCCTCTGCCGATTACAATCCGACTGCGGGGTAGACGCTACAAGAGCTCCCTCGTTAGCTGTGGCTATGCTGTCAGACCTTGTTTGGCCAGCACCAAAGTGATTTTATAATTTGTGCCTTTGTTCTGCATAGAATTAGGCACCTGGGGTAAAAATAATATAAACATCACTGATTAGATGCCAGGACATTAATTATAATTTATTTAATTTTTATCTGTATTATGTGACTTATAATGAGGAAATTTGATAGGAATTTTAGAAATTTTATGGGCTTACAATTAAAGATAACATGTACATGCCTGAATTGAGCTGGCAGCAAAGCGCAACCTCAAGTTTTCAAGACCAACCCCTTCTTTCTGACCCATCCCAACAAAAAAAAAGTAAAGAGCTTGATTAGGACACATCATCATCATCATCATCATCTTGTACAGTTTCCAGCCTCAGGCTGGGTCTGTTTGGAACATAAGCCTCGCCACTTATTTCTTTCTTCCCACCATCTCTCCGCTGTCACTCTGGTCCAGTCCTCGCCTCTCTTCTTGACACATTCCTCCACTCCTTTCAGCCATCGATCTCTTGGTCTTCCCCTTGGTCGTTTCTTCTGCATCTGCATCTCATGTATCCTCTTGGGAATCTTCTTCTCATCCATTCTCTTTAAGTGTCCATACCACCTCAGTCTTGATGTCTCAATCCTACCTTGCAAGGGCTCCTCTTTCACCATTTCCCTGACCTTTTCATTCCTCACCCTGTCTCTTCTTGTTACTCCGATCCTACTTCGCAGGAACTTCATTTCACCTGCCTGTATTCTGCTTATGTCTCTTTTCTTCATTGTCCACGTTTCTGAAGCATAGGTCAGTATCGGGATATAGTAGCTTCTGTATAACACTTCCTTGCTTTTTTGTGGGACATCTTTATTCCACACTAAGCTCCTAATGCTTCTGCCTGTCTGCCACGTTCCGTAATCTCTTTGCCATTTCTCCCATTTTCCTCCACTATACTTCCCAAGTACTTGAGACTTTCCACCTTCTTCAGCTGTCCACCTCCAAGTGTTATCCCACTCATTGGTCTGTCCTTTTTCCTGGTCGTTAACAGGATCTCACATTTACTGATGTTGAACTTCCATCCGTACTCTCCCACTGTTTCTTGCCAAGCCTTCAGTTGCTCCTGGATTTCCTCCTCTTTGTTTCCCCAGACCATGAGATCATCTGCAAACACCATTGCCTTCATCTTATCTTCTCCTATCTTTCCTGCTATCCGTGTCATTACCTCGTCCATAACCACAATAAAGAGGAGGGGTGACAGCGCACTACCCTGTTTCAGGCCACTCATTTGTCTGAACCAGTCTGTTCTTTCCCCTCCAACTTTCACACAACTCACACTTCCACAATACATCTCCTTCACAAATGTACTCATATCTCACCTTCAAATCACGGATCGCCTAGTACCTAACAAATTAAATCTAAAATAGCAAACGAATCAGAAAATCATGTAATAAAATTGTTGAAAAAGATGAATTATTAATGACTTTCAACTTTAAAATTCATTGTTAGGGGTTATCCATAAAATAAGTTTGCAGAAATGACATAAATTTTCATCCACCTCCCTCATTGTAACCCTTACTTGGTGCCACACCACAAAATGGATTTCTAAGCTAACGGGCAACATTTTAATGTAAAAACAAACAAAAAAACCTAGGATATCTATATCTGATCTATAGATCACACTTTATTATAATTTAGTAGCAGTTATAGTTATTGTCGTTTTAAGGGGCAGAATATAAGGTCATCTGCCCCATTCTAGTAGTAGGATATCTGAAATAAAAATGAATCACATTTTATGGTTTCTTTTAGAAAACTATTATATTTATCATATTATAGTATTGACACCATGATGACAACAACAATATCTACAGTATTTTGTAGCAACAGCTTTAACAACAATATGCAAACAAGTAAATTTCAGCTCAGAAAAATCTATAACTTTTTTTTTTTTTTTTTTCATTTGAGAATAACTTAACTAGATGATTTAAGTATCCATAACAATATAGAAAAATATTATCAAAATAGAGTTGCTTGTTGTACAAAATAAAACTCGTTATCTTTGATTTTAATCCAGCTGAAATTTAATCTTCCCACAAAAAATACTATGATTTACTCAAGTTTCCTACACAAATTATGTCCTAGGAAAGTACATACAATATAAGCAAAGGTTAGACAGTTTATTAACATCTGTCAAGTGTTTCTTTGGCTATCACACAAAGCAAGGGTGTCCAACTTAGAAAGCCATGGCCTACACAGACCTTCAAGTAATATACTGATAACAGAAATTGCTTCTGATATTGGGCTGTTGAAAGTACCGATCTGTACCAGATCTTACATGGACCGAATTGTACATAGGAAAACCTCCGATAAAATACCAATCTTTTGTTTTTATTTGAATTAGGGACGTGACATCTTTGGTCATCAGCCCCTAGATCTATAAGAGGAGGAGAACTTTATTTTGATGTATTATTTCCTCTTTTCTTTGGGCTCCCAAATATTAATACCTTCAATGGATCCTTTATTAAATGGAAACTTGTCTTGAATGGAAATATTTTATGGTTCCGTGAACATGTTAAATTTTCTTCATTTAACGGAAACAGTGTTTTGCAGACAATGGAAAACAAATTATGCATTTTAACAGAAAATTTCCAAGTTCCGGAATGCAGTGTTTAGGAAATTTTCAGGCACCCTTGTTTGCTGTAACAGTTGATTCTGTAGCTAACAAGGATGTGCAAATACGTCTTCTTCTTTTTTTCTCCAACTCCCACGTCAATTGCTCGTTTCCCGTTACCCAAGCCATTCCCGATGATCGCTTTAATAAGCTGTCAATCAGCAAATGCCTGTCTTTGTCTTGGCCCTTCTCAATCAGCTTAGAATTCAACTTTTAACCCAGCACTTCTAAACTTACATTACTGACATAGTTCGACAGTAGTCATTATGGCTTCGAAAGCAAGAGTTGTGCTTGATCTTAATATATGCATGTTCATGGTTTAGTATAGACCTACCTCTGTTAACCGGAAACCTATCTTTAACGGAAAAAATTGCGAGTCCCGTTTGATTCCGTTGAAGGCAGGTTTTACCGTAGTACATTAGATATGGATTTGTTTTTGTTCTTCTATAAAATTCAATTTTTGTGCTCATAAATATGTTGAACTCGATTATCTTTCAAGTTAAGACAGATCTCTTTACGATTACTGTATACTCAACTAGCTTTCATTACTCAGTGTTGACATGTTCATTGAGTAAAGGAGGGCAGCTCATAAAGACAACATCTAACTCATAACCCTGCCACTGAAGAAAAGAAACAAAAGTCCTACGACAGAAAAATAGAGGACAGCCTTGTGCTCTAAATAGCTATTAATGGAGTAAATTACACTAACCCAATGTTCCTTGATACTTAAGTACTTATTAATACAATAAACCCTCGATTCAACGGACAGAATAGACCAACAGAGATTTTCCTTTTAAGTTCCGCGCTCCCACGTACTCGTGCTTACAATGAAATAAAAGCATTATCTACTGTGCGTGCGTCCCAAACTCTTCTTATTTAATAAAGCAAATTGAATACTAATTACTGTAAAATGACAAAGGACTCTTTCATTCCTGATCAGTTCTACTTACCATATTTCTTTTTACATTACACCTAGTCCTAATTATTGTCAGAAGCGAGAGACCATATTGAAAAGAAAGTTTGAGCCGAAAAATCAAAATGTTCAGAGAAAACTTACTTTATTTATAGTGATGATGAACATACACACTGAACTCTTACAGTTAATTTTATTTCATTAGTCGAACTAATATTCAGAGTTAATTCACGGGCATGAACGGGGTGAACTGGGTTCAATTCCTGGTTAATGCATGTCCTGTGGTTTGGATTCCACGTAAAAAAAAAAAAAAAAAAAAAGATCCCATAGCGCAGGATCACGAGGTAAACGTTGAAATAAATCAGCAAGCTCAGCTAGAAGAGATTTGCTAGCGTAGCACTCCTTCTAAAGTATTCTAAGGATGCATCAATAGGCTTAAAATTCAGAAGATTCTATTTGGCCAGAATTGCCTTTTAAAATGTAATTAAGTACAAAGTCCTTCTTAGTTTCTGTAGCAGATGACCTAGATGTTTTGCCCCTTAAAAGAATAATCAAGTAACTGTTCTACCTATGGCTATTTTTCACTCTATCTTCAAAGTGGAGCCTTTCACAAATAGTTTGTTACTACGGAAACCAGTACAACGCTTAATATATGCAGTATTATGCAGTACTAAAACAGCTCAGCCTAGTTTCCTTCTATATAATGGTGATGTTCCTTCTGAATCACCCTCAATAGTCCACAAAGAAGATACAAAGTTGGACATCCCAGCTTTAGTGTGTTGACACTTCCAGTGTCACTAAGCTAATTTGCAATTTTTCCTTGTGTGATCATTTATATATTGAAATATTTGTCAATAACTCACCAAATATATTTTGAAAGACAGTCCATTGCTCCCAACTCCATCAATTTTGCTGTCACTGATGTCCATTTTTTTCTCACAACTACCCTCAAAAATTAAGGAAATTACTATCTGATTTGTCAAAATATCTGAACTTTTGAGTCACATGTACAGCATAGAATGCAACATTTCACTGTTATCATCTAATACGGTACTCTGAGACCCAATTAGCTACTTCATTCCCTGTAACAAAATGTCTTCCTAGCAAATTCACAAATGTTGAACTCCTCCTACAGTTGTCAAACATTTTTTCTTTCAGGGACATTATTTACTGCAATACTGTGTGTAATTGGGGATTGCTGCAGAAGAGTCAGCAAACAAATTGATGGAGAGGGAATTATGTAGGCCTAGTGGAATCACAAATGATACACAAGGTAAAATTGCAGACAAACAATTCTCCAGGAGACATGTTAGCATGATACCTGTATCATATGAAATTACTATATAATTATACAAAAACAATTTAGAGAATAATCAAATCAACAGTTTCTGTAGCAGATGTTCTGGCAGCAAAGTGAAGGCAAAATGTAGGCCATGAGGTTAAATTATACACTTCATCACTGTTAAGTACACACGAACATCAGGGTGAAAAAACTTATCAAGAACATTCTTACAGTAAAACCTGTCTTTAGCGGAACCTTTAATAATCCACAACGGATAAAATCACCGGTCCCGTGAATTATGGCCTATTATTCCAGTTAAATACCTGTATGTAGTAGAACCTGTATAACGAAGGAAACAGAAACAAATCACAATTTATTTAACGGAAAATTATGTTTAACTGTATTTCATTTACGGAACAGGAATGTTTTAAGAACTAATTCGACTACCCTTTATGTTCCCTTTGCGTTGTGTGGAAATCACTTGGCGAGATTTCTCAAGTCTTGTGCGACTTTGGCAAGGGAAAGCCCCACATTCTTATGAGGATTAATGTACAGGGGTTAAGGAGGAGGAATGCCAGGTCCAATTAACAAACCAGAACTGCTTCTCACACAATACTGTAAAATTCTTATTTAAAGTGGTTCAATAACCAAAATTAATGCGATTGAAGCAAGCGTTAGAAAACATTGAGAAACTTGTATTAACCAGAATCCTGTCTACAACGGAAATATTTGTCCCTTGATGTTCTGTTTAAGACAGGTTTTTACTGTAACTCCTTCCATCACATTTACAGAAGAACACCTAAAGAAGTTGACAGACATAGTTCCTCATAATTGAATATCTAAGTGAGGTCTTAGAAAGGGTGAATCAATAGAAATATACATAAATAAGGAACTAGTATGAAAATGAACTACACACATGGAAAAGAAAGAATCAACATAATAATGATGATTACAGCATCATTAACATGAAATGGGAAATAAAACCTCGAGAGAAAATAAAGTTTATAATAATAAAGTATGAATGTAGAGAAGAGGACTTACCCTGACAAGAGGAGAGCCAACTATGTGGAACTCTGAATTCAGCTGCAATTTCCATGCTAACAGGGATCCAGTGTTTTAAAATACATTTTTTCAGGTTTAAGGGATATTTGAAATAACGTGAGAAACAGGATAGGAGGAATGTAGCAGACATACCTAGATAATAAGTTCACTGCAGGACAGCACACACTTACAGCAAAGTCACACATACAGTGGTAGGGGGGGAATCAACATTTTATTTTGTCTTTATCAGTGAAAGAGGATACTGATGCCAAAATATATTGTTTATACTTCATGTTACTTTTCCATAAGTGTGTCAAGTGATAGTGGAAAAGGAAGAGTAATGGGAATTGTAAGGATTCTGCAGGGAAGTGATAAAGTGTTTGGACTATACTGACCGGCAAAAAAAGTGGAACACTTCAATTTTTTATGTAATTTCTTAATTTATTCCACTAAAATGTATTGGTTTTCCAATATTTGCATTATTCATGTAAATGTTAGATGGTTGGCTACAAAAAATACTGAAACATGTTTTACAACACGCTTTAACTCACAAATTTCGTTACATTTCACAAATCTAACAATTTTCTATTTTTTACTAATGTTCTTTTGGGCTATTTTTTTTTTTGCCAAACAAAACAGTGTTAATTTTTGCACTGCACTGCACGGGAACACTGGTCACTAAAAACGAGTGTTTCCACCCTTAGCGTCCATGACAGCTTGTTAGGCTCATCGAAGATTAGGGGTAATTGGTGGTAATAAACCACCCTAAGAAATGTCAATTTCTATTCACGGATGTTTCAGATGTGTGTCCTAATGCGTGAAAAGCTTTTAAAATGTGATTACAGCTTTTTCATGGCTAATTTTATACTTTTTAAATTACTGTTTTAACTGTTCCACTTTTTTTGCCGGTCAGTGTATATGAACCCATTATTGGTTAGCTGAATACAGTAAAACACTGATAACTTGCAGCCCATTACGTTATTCCACGACAAACACCCCTTTCAATTTTCCTCCATTTAATGCATCCAAATTTAAAGTAGATTTAAGAATCAGAAATGGAAAAATAGTTCTGTATATGTTTCAAAGTGTTCACTGGATGGGGAGGAGGCTTAATGCGTTTCCGTAAATTGAAAGCAATGGTTCTCAAATTTAAATACCCTATAAAGCTGCTTGGACCCTGCTTCTTAACAAATGGAACTGTTAAGTATTTCTTTTAACTTTCTGGCTGCTGTAAACAAATTACTGAGAAACTAAAGGATATGAACTATGAAAATTTCCATTGAAAACCACAATTAGGTTCCTTTATGCTTTATACACAGGGTTGTTATAATTAAACTTGCGCTACTTGCGAGGGCCCCCCAGACAAACTAGTGATCGTAGGACAATGAAACGGTGTGGAAACCTTTGGCAGGACATGCGAAGAGACTAACGAATAAACCATTGAAAGGAACACATTTTAATTTCCACATGAGTGGGTAACAGGTGTTAATGGTTTAGCATGTTGACAGTCCAAGTTACAAACGATGCTCAATGTGACGAGCATCTGCATCCAAGACAGCCTTAAACCGCACTAGCGAGTGCTTCACCACTGCCCGCAACATTTCAGGTGGGATGATGGCTACTTCCCTCGCGATGCTCACCTTCAATCGCCAACATATGTCAGTTAGTTATTGTTGTTTAAAGGGGTGGAACTATGAGGTCATCTGCCCCTAAAGAGTGTTCCGGTACCGGGAATCGAACCCGAGCCTCCTGGGTGAGAGCCAGGATACACCTTGTCCTGAAGGTAACCCCACAGTCAGAAATCACACGGGTTCAAATCTGGGGATCTTGATGGCCATCCAGTGGGGAACGATCGGCCGATGATGCAGTTGGTAGTCACATTGAGCATCGTTTGTAACCTGGACTGTCAACATGTGTTCCATTCAATGGTTTATTTGTTATGTCTCTTCGCATGTCCTGCCAAAGGTTTCTACAACGTTTCATTGTCCTACGATCACTCATTTGTCGGGAGGGGGGGTCACAAGAAGCACAAGTTTAATTATAACCACCCTGCACTATGTAAAATAGATATTTCCTTCATTTTTCTTTTCAGTCATTTGGACTGTTTGGAACCTGCATATTAACAAATGGAACAGTTAGGTATTTCTCTTAACTTTCTGAGTGCGGTACTGTAGACGTATTTGGAAAACAAAAATTACTTCATTTATAGCAGCTTTTAGAAAGTACCATAGTAGTGGTAGTTATTGATGTTTTAAGGGGCGGAACAACGAGGTCACCTGCCCCTCTTAACATACAGTATATTTAAAAAAAAAAATGGAATTGAATTTAAAATTTAGAGGTGGACACCTAAATTTGAAAAGACCCAAAATTAATAAAACAAAAAAAATTAAATAAAAGTACCATAATTATCAACTTATAAAACACCATTTCCCAGCTAATACATGGATCCATTTAAAATGCAATTTTGTATGGTCCCTTGAAAAGAGTTTTTCATGGTTTTACTGTAGTCAGCGAATCAAAAGAGTTTTTGAGCAGTACTAGTAGTAGTAGTAGAACAGCTGCTACAGGAAACATGTTTGTGCATGAAAATGAGCTCAATGCGGAACTCAGGTCGCTGACTAGAAGATCTTCCAGGGCTACAACCTCTCGAAGTACATTCTCTCCACGGTCTTGCACAGCTCGACAAGATTCGGGTAGCCTCGTACAATGGACGCAAACTGGTTATTTGGCAGGGGCGTAGTCAGCACAGTGAATAGATGACCAAACACCATGGCATCCAACTCTGTAGGTCTGTGAAAATATGAACATTCAAATAGTAATGATCTCAAGACCAGATGTGGTAATAATAATACAGACAGATGATGTAACTACTATCTGTGCACATTTCATTGAGCCCTTGGTTTCCCTAGTGCTTGATCACCAAAGTAATCAGAACTAGTAGCTTAACCCATGAAAGAAACTACAACAAAATGTGCAAGTAGTATGTCTACTTTCTTGTGTATGAATGGTAAATAAATGAGATAACAGGTTTGACAAAGCATCTAACCAAGAATATTGATAGTAATTATTTAGACTGAACCTAGATGTCAGGACGGTTCCTTTCAAATGGTCCATGGTCAACTTCTTTCCAAAATACCTTCCCTCGCACTTCCTCAACTATACCCAAGTTAGCGGTCACCTGGGTGATCGGCCTGTCACCATCCCAAGATGTATCTGCAGACAAAGTGTGTTCAGCTCCCAGACATCGTCAAACGATACTTCGCAGAGTACATGGGTGAAGCCAAGCTGGGAGGACAAGAGATTTTAAAAAAACTTCTTGTATATACATCACTGGGTTATAGTCAAATCTATGGTATTCCAAACTTTTGTCGATGTGGGTATTATATATTATAAACTTTGAAGACTTAACTTCCATACATGTGAGACTGGAACTCATTTATTTTGTACATCAGTGCACTGATATTACTCTTGGCAGTACTGCAGGAGGAGAGGCAAAAGTGCAGTGACAATACGCGAGCTCAAGAAAACGTCACATAACCAAAATGAAACACTTGAAACTTGCTTTCACTAACACACAACATACTTCAAAATAGGAGGGTCATCAAATAAAAACCTGAATTTTGTTCATTTGATTCGTGTAGTGACACGAGCAGCATGGCATGCCGAGGAATTGGTGGCAGGAGAATGGATACGAGATAGCCATCCCTCACGTCCACCATTACAGTATCACTAGAGTGAACAGTGTCTATTGTGCAACACATTATCATTCATTTTCTCATCAATGAAGTTGTGAGATTGAGTGAAATTTTGAAGAGACTCCAAGCACAGTTCAGTGATATTACTCTGAGCAAAACCCAAGTGTTTTGATTGGGCCCAGAAGTTACGAAATGGTTATGATAAAGTGGATAATCAAAGCCATAAACAGCGTCCATTGTAATTGAAGACAATATTCAGGCCGTGCACGAGTTTATGAAAGGCGATTGTTGCATTACTGTTGCCGAGATCGCATCAGTGTCCATACTATTGTATTGAACATACTTGGATACAGAAAACTACGCCGACAACCAATTTACGATGTCCTCCTCCTGCATGACAATGCACAGCTGCATACAGCAACTCTAACTCACTAAATTACACTGGCTACATCTTGAACATCCACCTTACAGTCCAGACTTGCCCCAGTGTGACTATCATATGTTTGGTCCACTGAAGGAGCCATTAGGACCTGTGGTCGAACAGTACATTCGCAATTGGCTACTAGGGCAGCCATCGTCTTTCTTCCATGAAGGGATCAGAAAGCTTCGTATCCGATGGAGAAAATGTATTTCTGTTGAAGGACACTATGTGTTAAAATAAGGCAATCCATTAGAATAGGCTTATAGATGAATCACCAAGAAGGCTGTGTTAACAAATTCTGGATTATATTTGAATGACCTTCGTGCTACTACAGATAGAAAATATACACACAACTAAACACACAGAAGACAAGCCCCCCAGTGTAGCCAAACAGTCTACAACTGACGTCCGGAGATACGAGGTTCAAATCCTGCCCCTGACAGTGGCCATTCTAGGTGTTTTTTCCTCTAGTATTTATCCACACTCACTGCTGACAAGTATAATAATGATCCTGAGACACCTACCCCTGTCCAAGACTGAAATAATTAAATACATGTAGTACTATAGACACCACAATAACAGGTTATCAGACAAACTACACACACAAACGTGTGAACAAGACTGATGATCAAGACGTTGAAAGGCCGTGAATAAAGCAGCAACAACAACAACTCTGTGAATTACCATAATACTCACCAACACCCAGATTCTTCTACCTTGATTTTCCTCACATGATGGTCCCTAGAGTGCCAATTACAAAACCTTTCAAAAAATAAACATTTGCAAATGGAACTTATTGAACTTCAGGAGGATGTGGCTTACAAGGAGTATTTAAGAACACCTGCTTACAAGATTTTTATATGAAATACTTTCCATGCAAACCTGCCTTGATTGGCAGCACACATCTGTGTGAGCAACTCTTCTCTCACAAGAAGCGAATTAAATCCAAAGAGAGGGGAAGGATAACTGATTTCCACCTTGAAAACAGCCTCAGCGTTGGAACATCCAGTGTACCACCGAACATAGAAACACTGGTTCAGAATACGGAGGACAAAGTTTTCCATTAAAGTGGGAAGTAAATATATATGCACAAGGGCAGATCGGAATGCAAAGCACAATAATTTTTTCCCAAAAGGTTTAATAGGTAACAAAACCAAACAAATAACAAATGAACTTACATCTTTGACGCACTTTTCTACATAGTCACCAACTTTCTCAACACATTTCTGCCATCGTGTTACCAGTTTCAATATGCCCTGTTCGTAGAAGTCCATTTGGTTGGAGAATAGCCATCTGGGGACTGCTGATTTCACTTTCGCATACGTCGTAAAGTGTTGGACGGCCAGGAATTTCTTCAAGTGACCAAACAGTTGAAAGTTATATGGTGCCAGGTCGGGACTGTATGGTGGTTGCTGGACCACCTCACACCCAAATTGGGTGATTTACTCATGAACAGGAACAGCAACATGGGGGGTGGGCATTGTCATGAAAATTTTTGACATTGTTAGCATTAATGTTGTGGAGTTTGTCACGAAGGGCACGACACAAATTAACCCAAGTTTTAAGGTAGGCTGCAGCATTCACAGTGGTCCCGTGTTCAGCAAAGTCCACCAATAACACACCACACATATCCCAGGGCACTGTCACAAGCACTTTCCTAGCAGATTGAGTCACTTTGAATATCTTTCATACTGAGGAGCCATCATGTTTTACTCCATAGAGGCCTGCTTGGTTTCAGACATGTAGTGGTACGTCCACGACTCATCACCAGTGACGACTCCTTTCAGAAAGTCATGTCCCTCTGCGGCATAATGCGTTAAATGTAATGTCCCTGTAAATTTCACTCGGTTTATACCCTTTGGCCCACAAATATCGAACTACACTTTGCTACTCTTCGCAAGCTGACAACAGTAACATGCGCGCCATGTTTCTTTTCTAGTTCAGGATTCTCTCGCTAGAGCTGCAGATCAAAAGATAATACCCTCTGTAGCGCAAACTTCAAACTATATTGTCATGAAATTTCATCATTCCAGCTGCAATATCAGGAGAGAAAAAAATTATTGTGCATTACTTTACGATCAGCCCTTGTATTTTCTTATTTTCTTTAGTGGTTGCCACGGTGGGCGAGTGGTCAATGTGTCGGTCTACTAACCCCAAATTTGCAGGTTCGCTCCTGGCCGTGGTAAATGATTTTTGAAAGGCAGCAAAAATTTCTACACCATGGCATGGCATGTCAAAGAACCCATTTGAATTCAGTATGCCTTGTTCATAATGGCAAAATTAATCTCAGGAGTTTCCGCCAACACAAAGTTCCTCATTTCTCTACTAGGAGCTTAGATATATAACCTCCTTGACTTTCATAGTGCTTCAAGGAACAACTAAATTCGACATGCAAGCTACCCTTTGGGTGTCAAATAACAAAGCTTGCACCCGGCACCCGAGGCCATACGATATTATTATTATTTTCTTTAGTGAATAAAATATTTGGTTACTGTTATAATATTCTTGTTTAAGTTCTTGTGATGTTAATTTGTGATGAACGAGTTTCTTCATTGAAGAACTGTTCTTGTGAAAATATTATTCATTATTAATTAGGGCACGTAATGATTCTAAGTCCTCTCTGGTTGGTCCACCTTGTGTATGCCTCTTTAGAGGATGTGGAGTCAGATAAGACCAAAGTCATATCACAAAGTTATGATGGAGCTAATGTGATGAAAAAAGGGAGTAAGTTTGTAGTGTTACGTGACCGTTCATCTTGCGATCATGAGCCACGGGACCTCACTTTTTATGTGGAATCTGACCCACAGGACATGGCATTTAACTTTGAAAATCTCACATGCATGGATCGGGTATTGAACCCAGTCCGCCGAGGTGCGAGGCCACTGTGCCACCATGCTCCTAATGTGATGAGGAGGATGCACTTTGGTGTACAGGAGATTGTAAGAAGAGAATATCTGTACGCTTATTACATACATTGCTACGTCCACAAAGGAATCTAATAATGGCTCAAGTTAGTAGCCAAAATACACAAGTTTGTGGATTTTTTGCAGATCTCAATGATATTCCTGTTTTTAGCAAACTCATAATAATAAAAATGTTATTGGCTTTCCGTCCCTTTTAACTACTCTAGCTTTTACAGATGCTGAGGTGCCGGAATTTTGACCCGAAGGGGATCTTTAACGTGCCAGTCAATCTACAGACATGGCTCCCTCGCACTTGTGCACCCTCAAATGCCAGCTGACTGCGCCAGGATACAAACCAGCAAGTGAGAAAGTTACCGCTGAGCCGCGTAGCCAGTCAGCAAACTCATCTCAAAGAGTTAATGTTTCAGATGAAGTGGGCAGCTTCGGTGGTGTAGTTGGTAGCATGCTGAGCGTCTATGCCCAAGATCACGGGTTCAAACCCGTCCTTCGGAGGGGAAGTAAAGCCGGCGGTCCCATGTCATAGATTTATGGCATGTTAAAGAACCTTCCACTAATTACACCTGTATGAAGCTATATTATAGGTTAAACATTTGACGAACGCTCCTAGGTTCCAAACGTTCATCGCCAGGAGCCGACTGCGGTGGCATCTGGTAACCAAGTTCTGAACTAGTAGTCGTTGGCGGTGGCATTTGGCGGCAAAAGTAGGAACTACTTAAAAAATTCACAGTCTGCAGTCCTTACATGAATTGAAAACAGATAACACACACTAATACAGCCATCACAATTAACACCGGTTATCAGACAGATTCTACACACACCAAAAGTACACAGGGCTACATGACTGCTTTGTCGCAGCCCCTAAACTGAGGAACCAACCATCAGATGAAGTGGTTGTTAGAAGAATTCCTTCAGCTTCAAACGTTACATGGAATTTCAAATCTCGAATGGTACAGTGTTGTCCAAAACAAATATACATATTTTAATAACATGTAATTTTTCGCATGTCCTAGTAGTTGGGATTACATTATGTTGACCGACTGAGAAGTTGTAATATCAGTTATCAATAAGGCAAAACTTCAAAGCTACCTATGGAACAGTGTATCAGTGTTCTGCCCTAAGGCAGGTCCTCACATGGTCGCTCTCCATGCAATCCTGTCTCCTGCTACCCTCTTAGTTTTCTCATAATTGGCTCTACCCTTATACTATCATCCATTTGGTATCTTTTCTGTCCTCTTCGTCTTCTTCCATTCACCGTTCCTTCCAAAGCATCCAACAGTATGCAAACTCTTACAGAGTCCAATTCAATTGTTTTTCCTCATCCCGCATATTTTTCTCTCTTCCCCAACTCTTCTCAGCAACTCCTCATTTCTCACTCTTTCTGCCCATTTAATCCCATCCTCCTCCAAATCCACATTTCAAATGCTTCCAATCCTAGCATTCCAAGCATGTGTATGAGCATAGAGAATCTTTAATGGAATGTTTTGAGAAAATTGGAACTTCAAGTAAACAAATAAACTCTATCACACAGGTAAGAGGTTTACGTTTGAAAATGGAGCAGCCTGTGTTCTTATTCTGGCTTGCATATTTTCACCCCATAATGCCACATGTGTTAGTTAGTTATTGTTGTTTTAAGGGGCGGAACTACGAGGTCATCTGCCCCTCTTAATACAGATTAAAGAATACAAATTTGGAATTGAATTTAAAATTTAGAGGTAGACACCTAAATTTGAAAAGACCTAAAATTAATAAAACAAAAAATTAAATAAAAATAGTTTTTATAAAAATTAACAAAAATTACGGAAAAACAAAAAAATATCATTCAAAAACGAGCAAGTCGTTGAGTCAATTTACACTGGAAAATTTAGATTGCTGGCCCTAACCCACTCTCACTTATAAAGCGGATAACGCGATCAGCAGCCACCGCATCATCGGATAATATAAGTTTGAGTGTCATCTGCAAACCAAGGTTTCTTCTTCGTAAGACAGCAAGATCCACACACTCAGTTAAAATGTGGGCCACGGTGAAAACGGCTCCACAGGTACAAAGAGGGGGTCTTCCCTTCTCATCAGATACGAGTGGGTGGATCTTGTATGACCTATCCTTAGCCTACACAAAATGACGGACTCTCTCTGTGACCGGAAAGAGCTTCGCCACACGCGTGTAGTTCCCTTGATCGCTCTCATGCCACATGTGGATATTGTACAACAGCTCCAAAAAATTTACAAAGGGAAGGACGGATGTCAAAGGCCGATGATGCGCGGTCTGGAGTGCTACACCGCATTACCCACGACAATGTCCAGCAGGTGGATGCCCTCATTATGCAAGTCCGGCGAAATACAAGAGCAGTCACTGCCACATGTGTCAGAAGTGTTCACGCCATCATTAAGGATCGATTGCAATTTTGCAAAAAGTGTGCCCATGGGTGCCTCACACTCTTCAACCAGAACAGGAAGCATGTCAAATGGGACTCTTTCTGGAACATCTGCTGCACCTTGCCATGGAAGGGAATCCGTTCCTGGAACGGGTGGTCGCAGAAGACATGGCGCCATCAATTTCAACCCGAGTCAAAACGACAAACAGAAAAGTAGGGGAAGTATTAGGGGAAGTGAAAAAAAAATAAAAAAATAATAATAATAATAAAAAATATATATTATATATATATTAAAAAAATCTCATGGGACTGTACAACGTTCTATAGGACCATTCTTATCAAGTTCATGACAGTAAAATATGAAGTGTGCAAATGGGAAAAACTGGAAGAGGACACAATTATACTCTTTTTCTGTTGCAATGCTACAGACAGCTTTAATTATTTGAATTTGAATTTTTGAATTTATTGTTGCTCTTGCACAGGCCACTGAGGCTACAAAGCTCTGTACATTCAGAGGGCGGTTCAATACAATAAAAGAAGAAAAAACCTAAACATTCAGTTGACAATAAAATTAGGTTCTTGATACAGGTAGTTGTTATTAGAATATGCAGAAGAAGAGCTTGCCACAGAATGCTGCGCAGATCTTCGACAATGTTCGGGTGGGTTCGGTAGTGGCAGAACACACCCCTCCCACTTCGCTAAGTAGCTCGCTAGCAGCCGTTGTGAACGGATCCTCTGCCCAGGCTTGTCTGGCTGAACTGTGACTGGGGTTCAAGTGAGATCTCAGCGTGTGTATGTAATGCCTTACACAGTAGTTAAACCTGAGCCAGGACACAGTAACCTATTTAGCCTAATAAAATTGTTGAAGTTGCAGGAAACAACAAAGAGATTAAGAATGATATAATAGTAAAATAGTAGTAAACTTACCCTAATGACCTATTCCTTTTTTCTTCTATCTGATTTGATTCCATAATGGAAATCAATATGTATTGATTGACAAAGTTTTTTCCTCAATTTTTGACTTAATGACCTAATCCTAGTCCGCGTCATCTGAAAGAGGTTGAAAGCCGCTCATATCACCATCACTATCATCCGTACTATTGGTGCTGGCATCACTAACACTCTCTCTGTCACTGTCACTATCGTCCCCCAGATTAATGATTATGCGGTCTGATACTTCATCCATTATGTGATTACTGTCAATGTCCTTCTCCTCAATGTCTATTACGTGCCTACACCGACTCGACCATTCTTCTGCTCCAGTTGACACAATTATTTCCATAAGCAATGTTCTTGCATCATCAAGTTTGAAAGTAACATTCTTTTCTGCTACATAATTTTTAACATGAGCCCAAATCATTTCGATATGGTTCAAGTCAGGGTAGTACGGTGGTTGACGCTATATCGTGTGTCCTTAGGCCCCTTTCACAATGGGCCACTCCGAACGCGCCACACCGTGGTACCATGCAACTAGGGGGAACTATTCACACTGTGTGGCGCGTTCGCCGGCGAACGCACGTTCGTGTCTACAGTGGACCGAGGTTGCGATTTTCGTCGCGTTCGCGCTGAACGCGCCACCTGCCCAGTGCATTGTGAGTAATTAGCGCCTTCACATTGGCCACTTGTGTTGAGGAAGTGCTGACGACGAAGAAGAACTATGGCCGCTCAGGTAAATTTTGACACAGAAAGGTTTTTTTAGAAGTGCAGTCTAGAAATCCTATCTGGGACTATCTTCAAAGGAATATGCAGACAGAGATTTGAAGAGAAAGTGTTGGTTGGAACTCATAATGAAAGTCATAGACGAAGCGTGTAGGAGTGTCTTAATTACCATTATAGGCGAGTTGCATACGACTGTTTATGTTCGACGATAATTATTATAACTATTTTATGTTCGAACATAAATATTCATAAATATCTGTCGAGATTTCGCCAGTTTTATGTACTGAACAGAGCGCATGAGACGCAGAGAATGCCTTGTATTTGACCATGGCCTCCTCGATTACCCTACTATGACACTAGGCCACGCAGTGAAATTTAAATTAGAAGGCCGTGGAACTCAGCGTAGGTGCGATGCTATCATTATCTTATAGGTCAAACAACTGTTTCTTGAGCTCTGATTGGTGGGAGAAATTGTTTCATAATGTAAAATAGTGTTATAATGAGCCTCATTATAGTACAGTTTTCTGACATATAATAGTCAGGGTCGAACATAAAGGATTATTTTACACTTTATATCATGATCTACGTCAAAATCCGGACAAGTTTTTCCTTTTCTCTCGCATGGGCATTGGTACGTTTGATGAACTCGTATGGAAATTATAAAACTTGCATATGCTCATTTTATAAACATACTCGTGTATTAATTATTGCCATTATAGGCTTGTTGCATAATTTACTCTTATTAGATCGATTGCTTAATAAAGGATGAATCCAAAATCTTCGTTCTCCACGGCGTTTCCTTCGTTTTTGAAGTAGGTAGACACCAATTACGACACCTATCTCCTCTAAATCCATGGCTGAACTGGAAAGAAGTTGGTGGGATGGAAACGCGCGACTTGGCAGCCAAGCGCGCGTCCCGAGTGGCCCAATGTGAAAGGGGCCGTAGATAGTCTGTCGCTTTGACACGTCTTATAGCGTGGTTTATGGGATTTAATCAAAGCGTACAGTTGAGGTTTTATCACCTCTGAAGAAAATGGAATACCCTTATCGGTCAACAAATCCTGCATAACTGTTTTTCGGGAAGATGTAGTAAGTGCGCGCTGCACACTCACATTGGACATTATGGTAAGAGGCATTGTCAATCACAACTACAGAGTTGGGTGGCAAATTAGGAATTAATTTCTCTGTCAGATATTTTTCGTAATTTATATAGTTCATCTCGTTGTGATAATCTCCTGTTGTTTGGTTAGATTTGAAAACCAACAAAGCATTTGGAACGAAATGTGCATCTGAACCGGCATGTACCACTATTACTCATTGCCCTTTCGAGATAAGTGACTTCAATCCATGAAGAGAACCGTCACTCCAATCACTTGGCTTATTAGTTTGTGAACTATGCAAATATGTCTCATCAGTGTAAACAATATGCATACCCTGTTGTCGGTACTGCCGTATGTTCTGTAAGTACAAGATACGTAGGAGCCCTATGTCAGGCTTCTCCATAAGCATTCTACGCATGTCTTCTGTCTTCCTCCCTCTAAAGTCTAGGCCTCGAACTATCTTGCTTAATGTTCGTACTCCACCTTTAAAATTTATATCCTCAGCCAGTTTCCTATGGATCGTTTCCAGCCCTGGCCTCTCGCTTTTGGTATCGTGAAAATTATGAATCGTACGCCCGACCACGCATTTATCAAAATCGTCTAATTCACACTTCTTAGATTTCGGATTCCTCTTTCCAGGCGTTGAAAATGAATCCACCTCACCAGTTTCAATTTTTTTGACGCCTTGTATCATATCCCGCACCGACCTTTCCGACACTCCTGTTGCTTCAGCCATTTTCTTTTGAATTGCGCATATGTTCCCAGCGGAATGTGTTTTGTTTTTCATGAATTTGTACACAACTTCCCTAGTTTGACTGTAAAGTTTTGGCACTCCCTAATTTAGAGCGAAACGGTGGCATTGCTAAGTACACTGAATATTATACACAATTTTCAAGGCTTGGGGTATACAACAAACGTACTTTCAGCTACGTAATATACATAAAATAGTAATAATACACACACGTTTGCTGCTTCCTGCACTCTACGCTTGGTTTACAGCTGTAGCTAAAAGTTTGAATTATACGCCAATCAATACTTACACATACAGTAGAACCCCGGTAGTCCGAGCCTCCGTTTAATCCGAGGTGGATGACAGTGAGACGCATAGCTTACCCAAGGTCTTTGGCGGAGATGCGCGCATGCGTTGAACAGTTGTTACGTCTCGTTCAGCAGCTTCCTGAGTGTGAGAATGCAGACGAAAATGAAGTGCAAGACTATTTGTGCCAAGACGAACAATATGAAGTGACCGCCAGTGCTATTGTGGAAGCTATTAACGAAGAAAGCAGAGAGAAGCGATGAAGGGGAAGGAAACTATTTACGCGTGGCCAAAGTGAGTCATACTGAAGGGATGGTGGCATTGGAGTTAGCTCTGCGATACGTGGAACAACAGAGTACGGTGACACCAGCTTACGTCATGCTTCTATGAAGGTGGCGGGATTATGCTGCTAAGAACAGATGTTCTTTTTAGAAATAAAAACCCATTGACTTTTTTTTTTAGAAAGTAAGGTACAGTAGCCTATTACGTATTTTCAGTACTGTACATATGTACAGTATAATAAATATCGTTCTGTACTTTAAGTAAATATATACATATTTGCATTTCTTTTGTAGAATATTGTTTTTATTTCTGAAACAAAGCCTAAATGCAACACATCATACGATAACTGATGAAATAATGCCGTTTACTGTAAGAATATTTAAACACAAGGTTCTTGTGCATGTAATTTTAAATTAAAGGTCTTTAAATTTCGTAACTTTGTGTAATCCGTGATTTCCCAAATTCGAGCTCCTCTTAGTCCCAATTATCTTGGATTACCGAGGTTCTACTGTATACAGTATATACAGTGCTCTCTCGGTAATCCGGCAGATATCGGACCAGAGCACTGCCGGATTACCAAAAACGCCGGATTACTGGAAAATATCGAGAAAACGCAGATTTCATTTGAAAATCAGTTTTAATTACATTGTACTATACAAAGTAAAAAAGTACGAAAATACATCATATAACTCACGATATTCCTAGGAAGTAGATGGCTGGAAATATGCAACAATTGTCTTTTGCTTTTTACGGTTGAGTGACACTTGGAGAACTTTTTCCTGTAACGTTCTTGGAAATCATCCTTTTTTGTAATTTTCCGGTAAAATTCCCTAGCCTTTCCTTTAAGGATTTCGCCAGAAATTGGTGTGAGCCTACCACGTTCTTGTAAAAACCAAGCATAGAGGCTATCGTCAACTTTAAGATTTTCAATGTCAGTCATTTACTTTTTAAATTTTCATTCGTCTTAAAAAACGACTTTACTTTATCACTGTTTTTTCTTATGTCAGGAACTGTAGTTCGACCAACACCATATTTGTTAGCAATACTAGTTAACGCTTCGCCCTTTTCAAGCCGCTTTAGGATTTCATGTTTATCTAACAAAGATAGAGTTTTATGTTTACGTCTTTTCTGCACGGATGCCATCTTCAACACTACTACAGTACAACTGTCCTACACTAAGCACCTGAGCGGGGCGTGCGTGAGTTATCGCTTCTTGGCGCCAATGCATTGTTTACTCAGACACTAGTCTTGTCGCTGCGTGGGAAACATTGTACAGTATTGGGGACACATTATCAAATCAAGTGTTGAGCGCGTACTCGAATACAAAACGCCGGATTACTGGGAGTGCCGGAGAGCTGAGATGCCAGATTACAGAGGGAGTACTGTATTATATATCGTACATGTTTCGACCTGAGATTCAGGTCTTCTTCAACTCAAATTAAGAATTAAAAATAAAATAATATAGATGTACTAAAGTCTAAATTTGTTTGAAGTGAAATGTTTATGATAAAAATTGTAATAAAAGGATGAAATAAAGTAATAAAATGGATATCCTTACAATGTAATTGTAAATAAATAAAATAAAATTTAATATTGGGCTTTACATTAATTTTTCAGAATACAGTTAGAAAAAATAAGATATTTTTAAATAGTGTGAGTAAATAAATATTGGGCTTTATATTAAAAATTCAAAATATAGACAATTAAATAATTTAGAAAATCAAGTGCCGAATATCAACAGATATTATAACTCACGGCCTATTAAAAACTCAAAATATAGACAATTGAATAATTTAGAAAATATTTGTTGATATTCAGCACTTGATTTTCTAAATTATTTAATTGTCTATATTTTGAATTTTTAATATAAAGCCCAATATTTATTTACACTCGCTATTAAAAAAAATCTTCTAACTATATTTTGAGAAATTAATGTTAAGCCCAATATTATTATTATTTTTTTTTTTTTTTAAATTTCGTTAGGGCCATCTATGGACCACGGTGCTTGTGTTTTAGCTGTTTCTTGATGTCATCGTCAGGCTTGCCACGATTGGTGTTCTTAGTGGTGGGTTTGGCAGCTGCTTTCATGTTGGTACCTCGAGCTTTTCTGATGGCCCAGTAGTCCTTCATTTTCCGGCTGAATTGAATCTTACGTTCCTCAGACCATTTCCTAGTCTCGTCTTTTGGTCTGTGGGTAACTTCTGTGAGGGATGTTACGAAGGATTTAATTTTAAGAGCTGTATGATAGTTACTCCGGTCGGCTATGTCATTTTCATTTATATGGAGTTCCGAAAGATCCTTCTCCATTTGCTTCTTCCACAAGAATCCAGTAGCTTTGCCCTTGTTAGCAGCCTTGAAGATCCTATGGGATAACCCGTTTGAGTCCATTCTGAATAGATGTCCGTAAACAGCCAGTCGCCTTCTTCTGATGGCATCTATGAGATTTTCTTGGTGTTTATATAGCTCATGATTTGGTTGATACCATCGGCTTCCATCTGGTAGAATTCTTGGTCCTACTATCCGTCTCAGGAACTTTCTTTCTTGTACCTCGAGGGCTCTTAATGGGGTCTTCTTAGTTAGACATAGGCACTCTGCTGCATAGAGGACTGAAGGTCTGACTACTGCATTGTAGTGTCTTAGTTTGACATTCATCGACAAATTTTTTGAAGCATATAGTTTTCTACTGGCAAGGTAAGCCTTATCTAGTTTGAGTCTCCTGTGTTCAAGAGCCACTGTGCTGAGGTCCTCTGAAAACCATTCCCCAAGGTATTTTACACTTTTGACTCTCTTGATGTAGATGTTATCACTGACTCTCATCATTCTAGGGGCATCCTTGATGTTAGTAACAAACTCGGTCTTTCCTATGTTGATCAAAAGACCCGTTTTAGCCGCTATTGAGTGCAGAGTTTGGAGCTGAGTTGTAGCCTCCTGTATGTCATTTGCCAATAAAGTCAGATCGTCTGCAAAGGCTAGACATGGAATCCTTAGGTTGTCAGCTTTAATCCCCATCCGTAATCCAGTATTCTCTGGTAGGATTCTCGTCCACTCTCTAATGATCTTTTCCAGAATACAATTAAATAATATGCATGAGATGCTGTCTCCTTGTCTCACCCCTGTTTTAATGGTGAAACTCTCCGAGAGCTGTCCTCTAAACTTTACTCTGGCTGTGGTGTTGTGCAGGGTGGCTTGCACCAGCCTATTGATCTTGTCGTTGAGTCCTAGTTCTCTCAAGGTGTTAAATTTTATTTTATTTATTTACAATTAACATTACATTGTAAGGATATCCATTTTATTACTTTATTCATGGTGACCACTCAAATCGGTCAACGATTTTCCAGGAGTTTTCCAGGAGTAATTGCCATTTTTCCTGATTTAAAAATAAGCGCGAGTGCGGTGGGGGGGCTTTATCCGTTGCCTACGCAAGCCTACACACAAATGATTTAATTGTTGTTTTAAAAAAGCCTTTGAGACTCAAATATCCGCTTAAAAAAAAAAAAGAGAAAAGAATGCCGGTTGCAATTTTGTTGCGGTGAAGTTGTCTATACTCAATATGTTTTACAAAAATGCTATCGCGTGTTCTCACACACAGAAACAGGTAGCCTGAGGAAATTTCTTTCGTTAAAGATAGAGTGCTCACCCAAAACCGCAGCGGGAGTATGATTTAAGATGGAAAGATTTTTATAATTAATTAACAGTGGCTATTTTCCAGGAGTATTCCAGACCTTATAAAAATCCAGGAGTTTTCCAGGATTTCCAGGAGTAGTGGCCACCATATTTATTTCATTCTTTTATTACAATTTTTATCATTAACATTTCACTTTAAACAAATTTAGACTTAAATATGTCTATATTATTTCATTTTTAATTCTTAATTGATTTCATTTTATTTTGAGCTGAAGAAGACCTCAATGTACGATAAATGCAGTACCGTGTTGACATAGTCATCTTTCCCATAATAGAAGATACTGTGTTGTCCTTCATTCGACATCGAAGTGTAAATGTGGAGTTGCAATGAAGTGATTAAAAAACAGCGGAATGGAACAGTACGCCCCATAACAAGGGCAACATGTAGACATACTCCATTATTTAAGATGTTCCCGCGTTGCAATAGTCCAAACTCAAATGCCACGGTGATCACATTACCACATACTCAGATGGTGCTGGCGACCGAACACGTACTTTTACAGATGAATGGCATTGATAGCTATCGACATAGGTACAACTGTATACTTTAAACCCACTTTCAGTTGGTTTTCGTCGTTTGAGCTGGAATACTTCTTTCGTTAGTATAAAATAAAGTCCCCGATTCTTGGATGTCACGGATAATCTCGAGAACCACTGGATGGATTTCGATGCAGTTTTCACAATTCTGTAAAGGATATCTCGAGGAACATTTCTGTAAAAAATAATTTATTTATGGTTAAAGAAAGCCAAGCAGTAACGATCTCAGTGAAAAAGTCGGAAAAAAAAACTGGCGTCTGTGCGCTTTTTAAGCTTACGGTGGGCGAACCGTTAAAAATATCTATATACTACGAGTGTAAGAATTGTCAGCATGAAAAGTTCTACAAAAAAGTTCGCGAGAGCATATCTTTATCTTAAATACATCGCCCACTCTAAGAGTTGTTGAGTTTTCATTTCTTCCAACAATCTCCATTCAATTACTGAGGCGACAGTTTACGAGCTAGCTAGGGGCGAGCCTATCATCCCACTTACAGCCTAGCTAGTGGGCAAGCCTATTACCCCCATATACAGCCAGTGGCAAACTGTCGAGTTGTGTTGAGTTAAGACTTCAGAGAAGAGTGGTTATGTTTGGAGTTTCCCTGGAAGTGCAACTCGGCTTTTCTTAATTTTGCCTGCAAACTTTTTGTCCCGCAAAATACACAGTCAAGTTAAGATTGGACGGTATAGGACAATGCAATTAGTCCTAAAAACGGCCTAACCTCAACATCCAAAGTAAAAGTTTCCCTCCAAGCCCAAATTGGTCTATACAGCCCACTTGTTGTTCGGTAAAAAAGTCTCACCATTTTGAGCGTCGGGTAGGGGGGAGAGGAGGGGGGGCAGAAGTTGGTAAATTTGTAGCTTTTATCAGTTTTTCTTAAATATTTCAAAAAAATCTGCGGTTTAGAGCAAAATGTGTCACATACAAAAATAATCTACATTAAATTGCGAACACAAAAGATCCCATGCATAATCTTGTTAAAGAGAACAGTTCCAGAGTTACAGAGGGTGCGAAAGTAGCAATTTTTCGTATTTTGTTAGAATTTTTGGAAAAATGAAATTATAAACTACTATGTAAACAGAAATAACCAAATAATTTAAAAAATAGTAATATTGAACAATCGTATTGTAGTCCAAAAGAGGCTGAGGCACCACAAAGGGTTAGAAGCGTAAAAATACTGGGAACAAAAACCGGTTTAGTACAGGCGTGGCCGCCAGGTATGCGTAGCGTCTCTTCAGGGCAGCACGTGGAGCTATGAGAGGCAAGGCAGAAAATAAATTGCAAGGACTTGCAAACTTTCATATCTTGGCTAGAGGAACATAATCCGTTTTCTAAAACACCGAACTCTCTTCCTTATCAACAGGGGTAGTAGCAGATGAAAACGTGAACTGTGATAAAGCGTTTGAAATTGGAACACTAGCCTTGAAAGAGATTGGGAACAAAACATTGAATGAGATACACTTGCAAAGAAAGTTAGCTGTTAAGTCTCTAGCCTCTATAACCAAGTCTATGACAATTAACAACAACACTGTATGTGTGAACCGTAACACTCTATTACATCGGATGGTGTGCACACTAAGGAGTGAAGAGAGACTTGAAGAAATATTTCAATTTGAATTATGTGCTTATCCTCCATCCTTCTTCGACGAATCTGGTTTGATAAGGAAGGGAAGCAAATCTTCAATGGTGACTGTTTTGGTTCCAGATTCAAATGGATCATCAATCACCCCAGATTCAGAGAAAGTGTCCTACATCATTGATGGAGGTCACCTCTCTCATCGTGTTGTGTGGCGACGCCCAGCTATCATCAGACAGATTTGCGAGCAAAACACCGATTACATAATTACTCGTTATGGGCCAGCAACTGTTGTTTTTGATGGATACGAGCAAGGAAACACAAAAGATGAAAAACACTTACGCAGATCACGTTCTACCACTAACATTGAAGTGAAAGTAAGTATGGGGATGATAGTGCTTCTGCCCAACAGCCTACATTCTCGCGAACTTTGCCGATATCTCCCGATCCCTTGGTTGGATTTTGACGAATGAGGTGTTGTAGGACTTGGGGTGATGTCCCTTTCCTATGGACCATTCGTTATATTTAAAAAAATAAATTGAAAAATGTTGTTTTTGAAAATTGGCGATATTTCCAAAACCAAACACGATAGAACGTTGTGCAATGGCTTAAACGAACGGTCTTTATATCCTTTATCGTCAGAACAAAAGTTCATATTTTTATACATATTTTTCCAAAAACGTTGAATTGTTTGACATAAATTGATGGTCTTTACCCCCCCTCTACCCATAAAATAAATTTCAAGTCTCCAGGACAAAAACTGTGCAGTAGGGGGGTTAAAGGAGTGCTAACGAGTTGCCTATTTTCATACGAACTTTGCCGATATCTCACGAACGCATGGTCGGGTTTTGATGGGGAAATATCGGGAGATATCGGCAAAGCTCGTGAGAAAGTAGGCCGTGGGTTAGAAGCACCATCATCCCCCTTCTCAAGTAGAAGACTCACTCCATGTAAATATCAATCAAAGTGAATTTCTAGCTAATGCTAAAAACAAAATGGGCCTTATTTCTCTCCTTTCAGTGCACTTTGGTTGCACAGTTCATCATGCATCGGGTGACGCTGGCTTATTAATAGTTTTAACAGCGATTGATGAAGCTAAGAAAGGAGTTGACATTTGTGTAATTGGTGGCGACACGGACTTACTAGTCTTGTTGACTGTCCACGCACCCTCAGAGAACAAATTGAAAATGGTGGTACCAAAGAAAGGCAATCAGCAGGAAAAAGTGTAAACTATTTCTGACATTCAGCGAGGCATTGGGGATATAAAGGCGTACTCTTAGCAATATATGCCTTCACAGGATGTGACACCCCATCAGCTATCTACAAGGGGAAAATTACACCGTATGGGAAAGTGCAAGCCAACATAGCTCTTCGTATGGAACTTCTAGTCTTCAACGATCCCAAAGCTGACCCCAGTGCAGTGGCTGACGCTGGAAAACATTCCTTCTTGCGATGTTTGGAGCCAAGAACACTGAAGATCTAGATTGTTTTCGCTACCAGGGTTACTTACAGGCTATTGCAAAGCAGCCTATACATTCACTGTTCAAGTTGGCTCCACTTCCCCCCACTCCGGCAGCTTCCAGGCAGCTTTCATTTAGAACCTACCACCAGGTGCAGCAGTGGCTGAATGAGAAGAAGAATCCATTCGAGTGAGGGTGGAAGAAGATTGGCGAACACCTGAGACCAATTACAACAGCACGTCCTGCAGCTCCCCAGGAATTACTTTCCCTCGTAGTGTGCTCTTGCAAAGACGAATGCGTCCGTAATTGGGAGTGCAGAAAGAGTCGTCTAAACTGCTCGAGCATATGCGGTAATTGCTCAGGCGTAGGATGTGATAATAGGGACACGAACATCATAGACGAAGATCTAGAAGAGGAAAGTGCTTTGAAGAGGACTGAATACTGATGAATAGCCTACTTACATTAATTTAAGGTCGCATTTAACATTCTACATTTTTATTAGTTTTAATAGTTCAGAGTGGGTTTCTCCGTACCACAGGTATATATGGCCTAGGCCTGAGGAAGCCCCTTTTCCCTTAAAAAGTAGCGCCCCTTGAGAAGGTAGTGAGGTTGACGTTCCTTCAAGGGCTTATCACTAACTTACCACCGGTCATTATAGGATTTGAAGCCATTTTTCAGTGTTGCCTTAGTGAATAAAAGTTTCGTGCTTTCAAAAAAAAAAAATACATGAGGTGGTAGGTATTTATTAATCCCATGTAATTTTTTACAGGATTAGGGTATTACCCAACTCTTTTGGGTACATTCGTGTTGATCGACTGAAAAGCACCAAACTTTTGTTTTGTATACCACCGGTCAATAAAATCGGTATTTGCTTTTACAAAAGACAATCCTGTATAAACAAAATTAGTTTCCTTAGTAATAATGTCATGAAAATGAAAATCCACAGCCTACTTCCAGTCTCCGACTGGGTCAGGAATGGAATTAATGAAGGCCCCATCTAGCGGCGAGGATATGGAAGTGTGCTGGCTGCCGAAGCCTGTCGCACTCCTCTGGGGCAATGATTAAATGAATGACAGATGAAATGATAGTGGAGTGTGTTGCTGGAATGAAATTGTGACAGGGAAAACCGGAGTACCCGGAGAAAAACCCGTCTGCCTCCGTTTTGTCCAGCACAGATCTCACATGGAGTGACCGGGATTTGAACCACGGACCCAGCGGTGAGAGGCCGGCATGCTGCCGCCTAAGCCACAGAGGCTCGCCTTAGTAATAATGTCATATTGTTTCAAAAAAAACTAAAAATATGAAAAAATTCCACTTTTACACCCTCTGTAACCGTTCACTTTTGCAAGATTATGCACGGGACCATTTTTGTTCGCAATTTAATGTAGATTATTTTTGTATATGACACTGTTTGCGCTAAACCGCATAGCTGAGGAAATATTTAAGAAAAACTGATAAAAACTACTAATTTACCAACTTCTGCCCTCCCCCCTCACCCCCAAACCCGACGCTCAAAATGGTGAGACTTTTTACCGAACAACATGTGGACTGTATAGAACAATTTGGAGCTGAAGGGAAACTTTTACTTTGGATGTTGAGGTTTGGGTCTAATTGCACTGTACTATTAGTGTTAATATTTGGGCCGGCATTGTTGACAACTATTTAATTGGGCCGTATGTCCTTCCTCCTCGTCTGAATGGTGAGGAATACTACTGTTTCTTGGCTGAATCACTGCCTGATTTATTGGAAGATGTTCCCCTGGGTATTCGGCAGCAAATGTGGCTGTGTCATGATGGTGATGCACTGCATTTTGCTCGCCGTGTCACACGACACTTAAATGCTCATTATAGTCTGGTCAATATTTAGCCCGAAAAATAGGGTTACCCTTGCATAAATTCCCAAGAAGATGAATTTTTGCATGAACGTTAGGGATACCATTATAAAGAAATTGTGTAAAGTCCCCATCGATCCCATGTGTGCAACAAATTTTATGCAAGGTCGAAGTTCGCAAAAATGTTTTTTTTGAATTTTGTAGCGAAACGGTTAGTTTTAGGATAAAAATAGATCATACAAAAATTGTAGATCATGCCAGTATCTACAAAAGTTGTTCTTGCACTTTTTCCCTTAAGATTCACCATTTCTGAGAAAATGCGATCCTAAAATTGACTAAAGTTGTATTAGACCTTTTTCTTCTTCTTCTGCGCGATCAGTCCCAGTGGACCGCGCGCTGCTACAAGTTTCCTTCTCCATCGTCTCCTATCCATAGCTGCCATCCGCCAACTGTCCACACGTATCGCTGCCTGTTGCAGATCTTCATGGAGTCCATCACTCCACCGCTACCTTGGTCTTCCTGGTGGTCTTCTTCCTGTGGGGATGAAATCCAGTAGCTTCCTTGGCCATCGGTGGTCTTCCATCCGGGCTACATGTCCAGCCCACTACAGTCTTCTCGATTTAATGGTTCCAGCTATGTTGGCATCATGGTACAGGTCTTCTACTTCATGATTGTGTCTAATCCTCCATTCACCCATGTGTACATCCCTCACCGGTCTGAAGATCTTCCGAAGAACGTTTCTCTCAAAAACGAGTAGTTTATGGAAGTCCTGTTTTCGGATACTCCATGTCTCACATCCATATAGTACAACGGGTTGGATCAGAGTTTTATACGGACGAATTTTGAACTGTCTGGAGAGACATCTGGACCGAAGAAGCTGTATTAAACTGTATAGAGTTCGGTTTCCTGCTTGGATCCTGGCGTTGATTTCTGCCTCACATGATGAGTTCTCCGTGAAAAGCTTTCCTAGGTACTTAAATTCATGAACCCTCTTGTAGGACTGGTCCCCTACCTGGAGTGACTGTAGTTGCCCAAAAACGTGGCCTTGCCCGCGAGTCATATTGAGGTACTCAGTCTTGGTTTCATTCACGATTAGCCCAAATTTGTTGGCAGCTGCCTTGAGTGCTCTGGTCATTTGCCTCAACTCTTCCTGAGAGCTGGAGAGTAAACTGATATCATCTGCGTAGGCAAGGTATGCTAGGTTCTTCCCTTCGACTTGGATTCCTTCAAAATTCTCTCGAAAGGTCTCACGTATGATCTTTTCCAAGGCAAAATTGAACAGTGTAGGAGATAAACCGACTCCTTGCCTGAGACCCGTCAAAATTTCAAAATCCTCCGTCACTCGATTTCCCATTTTTATCTTACCGCGTGTTTCGCTCATGCAGATCGCTACCAAGTTGATGAGTTTCTCGGCCATTCCAAACTCTCTTAGGCAACTGAGTAGGTTCTTTCGGTGTATGAAATCATAGGCCTTCTTGAAATCTACGAATAACACGTGGAGTTCTTTGCCATATCCACCCAGTTTTTCAGTGAGCTGTCGGAGAACGAAGATATTATCTACTGTGGAACGCCCCAGCCGAAAGCCTCCCTGGTATTCACCAAGCATTGATTCTGCCACTGGTTGAATTCTATCTATGAGGCAGTTGGACAAGATCTTGTAGCAGACGTTAAGCAGGGCGATTCCTTCATAGTTATCACATTTCAATTTGTCACCCTTCTTATAGATTGGACAAATCAGAGCTGTTTTCCATTCTGACGGTAGTTCTGCTTTGATCCAGATTGCTTGTATCAGCCTGTGCGGTTTTTCTGCTAGTTTCTCTCCTCCTTCCTGGATCATCTCGGTCTGTATTCCATCTTCACCCGGACTTTTATTCTTCTTGAGCCGTTTGATCTGGCTTTTGATCTCATCCAAAGTGGGTGGCGGATAATCCAAGTTGACTGTGATTGGAGACTGGAATTCAAATACTATTTCAGGGTCTTCACAATTGAGAAGCTGGTCGAAGTACTCCTTCCATCTCTTGGCATGGGTAGGCCTAAGTCACACTCTGGCTCAGCAAATACGGCGTGTTCGTCGATTTGAATTGCACGCCCGGAAATAACAAAGTAAAATCATTTTCTCCGCCAATCCGATTGCGGCATTGTCCTTTACATAACACACAAAGCGTCCTTGATTTTTTTGTCGGTATGATTAAGATACACCCTGTATTTAATCACATGTAAATTTTTATATGTTTCCGCATGTCCCAGTAATTGGGATTATATCGTGTTGACCAACTGAAAAGTTGCAATAACAATTGGGTCAGGAGTCGTGCATGGATTTAACAACCGGGGTTGCAAACAAATCTCTCCCCCAACTGACTAGCAATGGAACAGGGGAATAGTGAAGGTACCGAAAGAGACGACAGTTTTATACTGTATACAGGTTAAAGGTTCAATCAATAACTTGGCCAAGTGTGTGCTTTCAAACTGCAATGAGGAGCTGCAGCAATTCCGGCGATCAGAGTCTCGAATATTGGTGATGAATGTTTTCATGTACCCTCCAGAACAATCATTCCAAGTCCATTCCTAAACCCAAATGAGTGATTGTTGTTCTAAGCGGCAGAGCATCCAGGTCATCGGCCCCTTGTAACACAAATTACACTACCTAAGTCATCACGATAATACAGGTTATCAAATAAACATATATTTAAAAAAACATATCAGCATTATCCATGATCACAATAGGCATACATAGCAGCTTCGTTGGCATAGTCAGTAACATGCTGAACTTCTATGCCCAAGATCGCGGGTTCAAACCCAGCTGAAGTCGTTGGACTTTTAAGAGCATTAAAATCCTATCAGTATGCCTTCCTTCGGAGGGAAAGTAAAGCCAAAGGGCCCATGTCATAAATTTATGGCATGTGAAAGAACCTAACACTGCAATTGGTAGTGTGTAGCCAAATCTGTACGTTAAATTTGGTTAGAAACGCTCTATCAAGTTCCAATGTTCGCTGCAAGGTGTCAGTGACACTTGCTTCTGGTAGCCAAGTTGGAACTACTTGAAATTGAATTTGCTGGGAGCCTACGGGCGTTCAATTATAAAAAACTGTTATGGTCATTGGCTGCAATTCATATATATATTCTTCTTCTTCTACTTCTGCTTTTACGGCCACATTGGACCACTTCAGTCAATCATTTCTTGGTCCTCTTCTTCAGTAAGTTTCCTTTCCGAGTCGCCCAGTAGCTCTTCATTCGCTCTGATCTTCTCAGGCGTTCCTCATCTGTAAAATGGGCCGATAACCTAGATGTTAGGCCCCTTAAAACAACAACAACAAATCATCTGTAAATACCCTTTTTACTGTATTACGTTTGTCTATTTTAGCCTGAAATCTTATTTTTATATCTCTCAGTTTTTTAATTTTGTTGTTTTGTTTTGCAAGTCATCCAAGGTTATTTCCAATTCTTTCATATCTTCTCTAATTTCCTTAATCCATCCTACTTGTTGTTTCATATTCCAAAGTTTCACTACTATTTTTCTAGATAACCTGGTTTCTGGTGTCCTCATGATGTGACCAAAGAAAGAAAGCCGTTTCTTCCAAATAGTATCAGTGATGGGCTCCAGTTCTCTGTATACCACTTCATTTGGTACTATCCGCCACTGTCCATCTTTCTGATATTTTTTATTTATGCATGTTCTAGCTATTCTTCTTTCTACTTTTAAAATATAATATAAATATATAAAAAAATAAAATAAAATATACATAAAATAAATATACAGTACATAAAAAGTTCACAGGGCTGATGACCAAAGATGTCCCAAGCTCCTACATGAAGTAATAACAATAAAACAAAGTTTCTAAAGCTATGCAGTGCTTGTGCGAAACCATGTAAGTGTCATTCAAAAGAAAGTTTTATTAAATATGCTTTATATACACATATTGACAAGGAATACAAAATATAAAGGTACATCTTTTTACAAAGAATCAATGCTATGATTCATTACCACATGTTCTCTTACTAATACTATAAATCTCCATTCCTTTGCTGTAAGGAGTTTGTAGAATCTCAGGCAAACAAAGCTATGTGTCAACATCCCATGGCATCATCGTTGGAGACCTTACTGACCTCTACTTCTAGTTCCAGGGGGGCAAGAATTTCTCACCTCAAGACTTCAGGAATTTGTGCGTCATCATGTCTCAAGAGGCTGTAGAGAGGTTCTTCTTCTTAATCCTCATCATGCGAGTCTTGTACAGCCTGTTCGCCGTCATCATCTGAGTCTGGTATAGTCTGCATGTCATGATCAGACTCACTATCGTCCTCAGGTTCAGTATCATCCTCAGGGTCAGTATCACCTGCAAGCTCATCATCACCCCCAAGCTCATGCACAGACTTACTCCCAGCTTCAGGCTCAGGCTTGGTCTCAGTATCACCCTCAAGCTCAAGCTCAGTATCATCCTCAGGCTCATTCTCACCCCCAGGGTCAGGCTTAGGCTCAGGCATAGTCTCATCATACCCAGGCTCAGGCTCAGTCTCATCATCCACAGGCTCAGGCCCAGCCTCATCATCCACAGGCTCAGGCCCAGCCTCATCATCCACAGGCTCAGGCCCAGTCTCATCATCCACAGGCTCAGTCTCATCATCCTCAGGCTTAGTCTCACCTTCCCCAGGCTTAGTCTCATCATCCCCAGGCTCAGGCTTAGTCTCATCATCCCCAGGCTCAGGCTTGTTCTCATCACCCCCAGGTTCTGGCTCAGTCTCATCCCCAGGCTCAGAATTAGTCTCATCATCCCCAGGCCCAGGCTCAGGCTGGGTCTCATCATCCCCAGAATCAGGCTCAGTCTCATCATCCCCAGGCTCAGGATTAGTCTCATCATCCCCAGGCTCAGGCTTGGTCTCATCATCCCCAGAATCAGGCTCAGTCTCATCATCCCCAGGCTCAGGCTTAGTTTCACCATCCCCAGGCTCAGGCTTAGTCTCATCATCCCCAGGCTCAGGCTTAGTTTCACCATCCCCAGGTTCAGGCTCAGGCTCATCATCCCCAGGCTCAGGCTTAGTCTCACCATCAGCTTCGACAGCTTCCTCTGGGGCTGAAGGAGGCTTTTGTTCCTCTCCTGCAAGAGAATCAACTAACTGTTCCGTATCTTCTGTATCTTTTTCTCTTTCCGATTGGGTTTTTGTCCCCTGCCTATTCGGGCTCAATGCCATTGAGGTGCGTGAGAAGAATGAATTATCGATCCGTTTCACCAGCTCCAACAAGTCTTGAAATTGGCTCAAGATCTCGTGGTATTTGATTCTATGGGTAGAATTGGTCAGGATAGCAAGCAGGTGGCCATACACCAACGCATCCAGGTCTGTTGGTCTATAAGGAGATAGGACAGTAAGGAATACAGGTATGAAAGCAGTGAAGAGCACAATGGGATCAAGTATAGGAAACTCCTGATTTTCTGGGTAAATAGGGATATAAAAGTGCAAAAGTAAAATATAAATTCACATTTATTTGTATTACTATGCCTTATAATTCCCATTTCAATGAAATCAGGGATGAGGTAAGATGAGTCATTTCATGAGAGGAGTTAATGAGAAATGAAATGAATGAGATACGGCAAGAAGTTGCAAGGAATCAGACATTCCATGGGTGGATTGCACGAGCCATGCGGGTTGCCTACTTTTACCCCTGCGAAGCTAATGCCATCTATGCGCCGTCTATCAGCCTATCTGCCATATTGTTGTAAAGGCCAGTTGGAAAACAATAGGGAGGCACTTGCATTTTGGGTGATGAAGTGTATAAAGTAGCTCTTTTCATCGTTGAATATTCGAGATGGTATGCTGTGCAATTGTTGCTTGTCACACGAGGACTAACAAGGATAGAGCTGATCACAAGGAGGGTGTACGTTTCTTCAGCATACCATCAGTGATAAAGAGCCAATGCAAACTCACGAAGAAACAAAGCGAGAGAATCCGAGCACTGTGGCTTTCTCGCATAAATCGGAAAGACCCGAGAGATTGTGACGTGTAACCTCATACTAAAGTATGCAGCCGTCATTTCATGACAGGTAGGTCGCTTAGAGCGCGTTATGTTTTGACACTGTGGCTGACGAGGAGGTTATGTGCTCATCCCCTAATGTCGTGATTTCATTTCTAGGATCTCCAGCTGCCCTATGGGATGAAAATAACCCAGACTGGGCACCCACTTTAGAACTGGGTTACTCTTCTGGACCGACATCGCCGTCTCGCAAGGCTTGTATTGCCTCGGCCCGATACGATCGTGTCACCCAGAGAGCCATTAACAAGAGTAGGAGCAGTCCACTGTCTCATGAAGCTGAGCTTGGAGATTGTGGTGCAGCTACAGTCGCAGTGGAACCGGATCTTCTCTGTGGAAGTTTCTCAGTGACTCTACCAAAGTGCCCAGCTTGCCAAAGAGAAACATCTGGTCCCTCACCTAAGAGGCTGTATCAAGAAGAGCAAGTTGAAGGTGTTTTACCCTCTGGCAGTTCAAAGAGTGACGGTGAGAGGTTGGAGCCTAACATCAAAACACAATTTGAAGGACTGAAGGAGAAACACACTACTCTTTGAAAAGAGTACGAGCAAGTGAGTGAAAGAACAAAGATTTTGAGAGATCAAGTGACAGAACTTCAGGTGGACAAGTTAGAGCTCCAGGCTGCTCTAAGAGAAGCCAAAGCATACAGGGAATCACTGAATCAAAAGCTACAGCAAGCAGAAGAAAAATGTCAAGAGAAAGCCGACGCATTAGAATCAAAATCACGGGTGCGTGCTGAATTGGAAAGCGCTCTTGCAAAATTAAGGAGAGTACTGTAGTTGAATCCTTGAAGAGCCAGGTAATGGAGGCAGAGGAATGTACGTTCTAAGACAAGTTGTGGGCCCTGGGGGAAATCACAGGTGAAAAGCAAGAGAGATCATACCTTCAGCAAGAGCCTCCAACCGTTGCATTCTGTTGTCAGCAGACCTGAAGTCAATGTGACTTGCTTCCTTCACAGGCAGAGCTGAGGACATTATGGGAACCCCCTCCATCATGAAAATAGTGGCTGCTACATGAGAACAATTCTCACAACGCCCAGCCATGCAGGTGCAGTGCGCTGTGAGAATGTTCCCGTTTTTTCCAGCTAACATCCACAACTTCAGTGGCTCCAAGCTGTGCCTTTGAGAATGATGAACCTGTAAACGAGATAATTAGTACCAAGAGCTAAGAGGATGGAGAGAAGGAGAAATAGGCTATGTGTCAATGTTGGTGACCAATCCTGCACGGACAAACTTAACGCCTGCTGTTGACTGGCTGCGTGGCTCAGCGGTAACGTTCTCACTTACTGTGCCCAAGGTTGCAGGATCGAATCCAGGCAGGACAATCCTACCGCCTGGTACTTCTTTCGCCCAAGGCGGAAACACAAAGCCACTGGTCAAAAAATTGTGGGCCTCCATAGAGATAAAATTCTTCACGGCTTCTTTCGCGGCAAAATTTGTCCTCAGCACTAAATAATCTATGCGGTCCATGTCAGTAACCTTAGGCCAATCCTCCATGTTTTGACTTAATTATTCCCACTCCATGGTCAAATGGATCAACTCCGCACGGATACATTTTTTCTTCATACCGACTCTTTCAAAATGAGTCAGGTTTGACAAATAATTTTCCACAAAAGGCATTTTATTATTTAAAAGTTGATGCTCACACGCTTCTCATCACCCGTGTATACTCCGGCCTTTACAACAATATGGCGGACGCTGTGTTTCTCGGGAGAGGCAAGAGATGGCGCTCGCATCGGCCTGCCCCACCCCTGACTCGTGCAACCCACCCATTATTAGCCTACTTTCGATTTTTGCAAAAAATGAAAGTAGACTTATGAGATCTACACTGGGCGAAAAATTGTGTCTGTGTGTGTGTGTGAGTGTGTGAACTCTGAATGTCTGTCCCCCCCCCCTATCAATTCACAAACACGGTGAAACCGAATTGAACGAAATTTGGTACAGAGGTAGAACTAGCAAAGGGCACCTCAGTGTCATGTTTAATATCGCCGCCATCTTTACCAAAACTGAATGGCGGCCACTCAAACGTTCAAAACGTAAAATCAAATAACAACTAACCAAATCATTCGATCTCTACCAAATTTGGTAACAACATACCTTCATATAGGACGCGTCTTGTGACCAAACTACAAGGTCATCCGCTGTACCATTTCAGGATGGCGGCCGTGCGAATTATGCAAACATTATAATCCATATCATGAGACCCACCAGTTCCGATTATCGAGCCGAGAATCGTTTTAACCGTTCTAAAGGATGAGGCATGTTAGAAATTAAAAGTTTATTTTGTAATACTATAGTGCAGAAGTGATTTTAAAAAACTGAGCCGTCTCAGTACAAGGCAAGATGGCAGCGGATATCTTGTGCCTGACTTATATTTCACTAATTTGAGTATTGCATGCAATATAGCGTACTGATACAAAATAAATAAACTTTGTATGAAATGCTTCATATATAAATAATATACTCCACTGATGAAATCGTATTAGTATAAATCATTAATTGCTGACACGATCTATGTAACTCATTTGATATCGGTCAATGTCCGTTCGCACGTTTGGCTCCGTGGTAAAACGTTAGCCTATCAATCTTATGGCTATGGTTCAAACCCCATCAGAGTTAGGTTTTTTGCTTGAATTTCTTTATATTTATTGTTTTGTAATGATTCAGACGTTTTAAAATTAATCGTTATATTGTGCATAGTACTGCCCCCGTAAATTGAATTACTTAGGGACAAAATGAGAGTATTTTCCGTCCCCATGATAAAATTTAACCAGCAAATATAATTTCTGGAAGTGTGACACAAGAGTGTAGTGTTACAAGCTCGAGACTGTGGGAGAGCCCGATCACGTGATGTGTTGCACAATGGATGCTTCTAGAAGGCTATATTTAGCATAGCAACAGCGAGTTTGGAGATTAATATTATAAATATTGTTATAAATTATGCTATTGGATCCCAGCCCAGAGGCAATGAGAACAGGTCTTATTTAAGACGGGATCAACTTTAATTACACAACATGATGAAATTATGCATTTAGGCCCTTAGAAGAAGATTTTCTTATTTGGTAATGAAAAGAATATTAAGAGAAATTATGTCTGATACTTTAAAAACCACAGATCGGTTAATCTACGCAGTAATAAGCATTAGTAATCTACGCGCTAAAATTATGGTGGGAGATTGATATGGCCGCCAAAAATTCGACTTGGAGGGGGAGATCCAAGGATCGAGGTTCTTATTTCAGCAGACTTTGAAGAGTGAGGAAGTGTTTTAACTGGGTTAACGGAGATCCCAAGGCTTAGTCCGAGTGCGACGACTGTCGACTTGTGGAGACGCGAGGATAGCTAGGTGGAACGTTAGAGATCACCACACTTCCATTCTACGTGAAGTTGCGAGAAACATTGCATTGATTATAAATCTCTTATATAATTGAGATATGAAGTTAAATAAGCATATATATATAATGAACAGGTCGCATACTATATAATGTGAAAAGTCGAGCGCTTTAATATTCACCGTTTCGACAATATAAGCCTGTCAAGTTAGATTTCCAATTGTGTTGGAAATAAAGCTGAATATCATTATAAATTGCAATGTCAAGTTGACGAACGCAGTTCAAGTGAACAGTGGCGGAGAACTTTTAATATTGGCGCAACACATAAACATTAATAGAATGACTATTATTATTCGTCAAACATTATCATTCAGCGTAATTAACATTGTTGATATGATGAACTAGATAGTCATGCGCCAGAGACATATTCAATAACAGGAGTTAAGATACAACGATGGAGCTTCGTTAGACAACGTATTCTTGAATACAGACATAGTGTACGGTCCATCTTGTGCATTTTCGTCAGTCTACTAACACTAATATAACATCAATTAGCAATGGAAACATTTCATTCACTATTTATATGAATATTTCCATAATTATATTCCAATGATGAAGCTGATACATATTTACGACGGAGAATGGAGACTTTACAGAAGAGATTTGTCAAGATGCTAGGGAAAGGTAGCCCAGCAACACAGAAGAATTTGCCAGAAGGATGTCGTTCGAGCCCAGGCGAATGTTGGTGAATTCCAGAGAGAGACGTTTCTTATCTCTGAGGTCGCAGATCCGAGGTTCGAATGCAGATCCATATCAGTGTCTTGCACTGAGGAAACATCTAAAGCATTGTGGGAATACTTACATAGATCTTCAAGTTTTCGTCCAAATAAGGTATTAGTGTATCTCATTGTTATATAGAGCTTGATTAGTAACATTCTGAGCCAGCGATCTTATTCCATAGTTTCAGCGATCTTATTCCATATTTCTATATTTTTACACTTCAGATGTGTGTTGAGATTTTTATGATGCAAGATTATTTAGAAGATGATTGCATTTCATCTGTTTTTCAATTTTATTCTACGGATCAGTTGTGGAACTGACATTAAAATTTTATTTGAGGAATCATATTGCCTCATAGGAGACTAGTCGTTTCGACTCTCGAATTTTAATAATTTCATTTAAACCAAGTATTCTGACATTGTGTCACAGCTTCGAATTAAATTCTTATTAAATTTAATTTGAGCACTTTAATGTAACGACATATAACTTCAAGAACAGAAGAAACATCGAATGATATTGTTATATCATTATTGTACATAAACTATCGACGATCTAAGAAATACTAGTCGTTTGATAAGACCGAAGTCTTAATTCCTATGAACATTCTTTGTGTAGAGTGGAAAAACATTACGACATTGACAAACCTTTCTTATTATTTGTAAAGCTAAGAGCTTTGTTCATTTAATATGTTAGAGGAAATACCTTTTGATAGAAGATGATTCAAATCTTTGGCTAGGAATTCAAAGCTAGTTTATCCCGGTCAAGATTGAATTCTATCTGACACTATAAATAACATGTGTGTTATTTTATCCTATTTGTGTAACATCACGTCATTTGTGGACATGATATTACAACGATAATCAATTTATAGCTTAACAAGTGAGATGAAACAGGAGTATTATTTTTATTACATGTATTTGCGACAGACGAGTTAACAGTTAATTATCTTGTTGTGGAGTAAACTTTAGGAGGTTAATCACGACTGTCTAATATCGTTCATTACAATTGGAAGTTTCGTTTGAAGAACTTACGCATGTATAATTGAAGTACAGTAGTCATGTGCAATGATACTGAGGGTCATGCCAGTATTTGAGAGAAGTTCCTAAATAAGATATGTTACTAACAATTAATCCCTTTTTGGTTATTGTTTAACATAGTAGATGATAATTGTTTATGCCATATATACTGTTATATGAGGATTTGTAGAGCTATAGAGTGCTCATGCGAGGGAATTCAGCATTTTAAGGAAGTCCAAGTATTGTTGTTCTTTGATAAAAAGGCATGTATCATGATAAGAGCCGTTGTATACAAGTAGTCCAGTTCTTGTGAATTAACGATTTAGCTGTGTTAACAGGAGGGTTTCAGCGGAAATGCAACTTGAGAAAGATTGTCTACTCACGTCTATAATACAATTATTAAATTTTATTAAACCCGAAGTTATGTAATTACGTACAGTTTACCTTAATTAGTCGACTGTACTATACCGATAATGTAATGAAACCTATATAAGACGATGTGTAAGCAGTATATTAAAACTACAGAACGTTGAGAAGGATGGTTATGTGAAAAACCAGTATATATATTTAGTTAAGAATTATATTGTAACCGAGAAGTTAGAATCTCGAAAGTGTCGCTTTAGCAACACTAGATAATGGATATTATTATAAACATATTACATGTAAATAATTTTTGTGGAAATGATTTAATTAGTTAAATAATTTAGTAAGATTTATTAATCAATTGTTTTGGAATAGCGTGTGTTTTATGAGCAGATGTTTTTGGTGTGTATGATTATTCATTGTTAAGAGCATATGTGGAATCGAATTGGTCTAGAACAATTACGGAGTGCGAATGAAAGAGTGTATAAAATTTTTTAGAATGATTGTTTAAGAAACAAAGTAGTTATGTGAACTTTTGTAAGATATAAATGTTAATTTTTACGTGTTTTATAAATGCACACACAAGCAGTCTCTGTGGGCTAGCGAGAATAATTCACCGTTAGCATTGAAGAGCGATGTCATAATATGAACAGGTGTAGACCCACCGCCTTGTATTTATTGTATAAACCAGTTTCGAGTACGGCGTGGTGCCGGGATTTCATTGATGAAACAAAGTTAATGCACGTGCGTTCTGCAAACGCAGGCTTGTGAATGAAACCATGTGTCTGGAATGCCATTTAGAGACTTCATTAAACTTTTTTATTTTTATGCAATGTAGGCCTAGAACAAGCCAAGATTTTATACTCATCATTTTTAATACAGCATTGTAGTAAGATGTAGAGTTGAAAGGAGGTGTGAATGATTGCGTGTTTTTAATGTCTATTGTTAAATCCGTTTATTGTTATTTTGTTTATAGTAGATTAGTTTACCCTATTGTTAATAAATTTTGTTCAGATTGTTTTCCATCGTTGTTGGAGTGTGATTCATTTTAAATATAAGGTGAAGAATATTGTGGATGTAGTGTAGGCGAAGCTGAATTCCCAGTCCCCAAGAGGTAAGTAAAGGTGAGTGCCCTGTGTAGTTGGTTGTTGATCCACAATATTCTGGTAACTGCTGTCTGTAAATCCTTAAGGCCATGTTGGAAGCGATTTCTAATGTAGTATATGCCGGTGCAGTTAGAAATAGGCAATCCAGCGGGGGCAATGGATATTCCAACAGGATCCTTTCCGGATTATCGGGTACAGTACGATGGAAAAAATATAATTAAAACAAAATTCGCCAGCAGATTTGCACGAGACATCTAGGAACAAAAACGAGAATTATCATGGCGAACTGCACGCCGGCCAACAGATTAACTTACAGATTTTATTGAAAAGTTTATGTTTATGGCCACTAGAATGCACTCCCCCTGTTAGGATTATCTTGTTCGATACTTCTCCATTAGATGTCACGACTGGTCTACATGGGACTCCATTTATTAGTATACCATTGGCATTCTATGCGCATCGAATTTGAAGAATGACAAAATGATACGATACATTTTTGCTTATTATTTTAAAGGGTTTGTAACAGCCTATCGTGCGTTATTTGAAAATGTTAATTGAAGTAAAGAACAAAACGATTTCACATAGTATCTGAACTCTAGCCGTTGGTGCTAGTTCAGGGTATTAATTAATACTTTTATTGCAGCCAAATAGCAATCGAAAATATCCACCTAGTTGGTATACACACGTCTCTGTAGGGTCATGGAAAGATTTGTTAATTCAATTAGGGTTGTGAAAGCCATGCACAGCCAGACATGTAAAGACATGCCTCAACTCAAAGTTGGATGTTGCCCGCATCAGGCCGATTATGTAATAATAATAATGTTATTGGTTTTACGCCCCTTTTAACTACTGTTGCTTTTAGAGACGCCGGGGTGCCGGAATTTTGCCCCGAAGGGGATCTTTAACGTGCCAGTAAATCTACTAATATGGCTCCCTCGCATTTGTGCACGCTCAAATGCCAGCTGACTGCGCCAGGATACGAACCTGCAACATATGGCCCAGCAAGCGAGAACGTTACCGCTGAGCCATACAGCCAGACCAGTCGATTATGTCTCCAGATCCATAACATTCTTTAGATACTTCTTACCTTTCTTTCTTTCTTACTTTCTTCAATGATGGTAGCAGTTGTTTTCGAGGTTGTGGTGTTTGGTAGAGGTAAATAGTTTTCAAGGTCTTCAACCAAGAAATGATTCTATTATACTCTTTGATAAAAACGAGTTATAACTATACTCATACATTTAGGAGAAAGTAGGCTTATATGTTCTTTACTGAACATCTTGTTTGTCTGGAGTTCACTCGGGTGAAATCACAGAACTATTTTGTGGGGTCTCAGTCTAGAGCAGGGTGTCGAGCGATGACCTGTTTTAAAATTCCCGTATATTTCCCATACGAAAATCCACCAAATTCCCGTATATTTTAGAACTCTCTAACACTAGAGTTCGCATACCAAATGGCTGAAAAATGAATCTTAAAATGCGAATCAAGATTTTCTAGCGTAAGTGTAACTGCATTTTTGGAGATACTTCAGCAGCCCACGGGTGATGGCAAGATTTAGGCCTAATCCGTAGCGTGAGCAAAGCACGCGCGTGCGCGAGTGAACTCTCTCGCAAATGGAATGAGATGCTACGAACACAAATAAAATGCCGTTTACATGAAGAGAGCTTATATAAATTACTGTTTTACTGAGGAGGGTTGAGAGAGTAGAGAATAGGAGTGTCACATAATAAACGTTTACGGGAAGTGACTGAATTGTATGGCACCGTAACAGTATAGAGCAGGGGTGTCAAACTCAATTTTGCAGAGGGCCATATATTAAATTTAGAATGTGTAGGCGGGCCAGGTTCAAATTTAAAAAAATGTACTGAATTATTATAACATTTTATTTACTTAATTATATAGTATATAATATACGGTTGTTAAAAATCATATCAAAGTTATAAAAGAGGGTAATTATTTTGAGCTCGAGGATCCAGATACCTGACTTCTCATGTTTTTGACAAGCTCATTGATGTCAGGTATCATATTCGTTGTAATTATTTTAAGAATTGATTGGAGATGTTCATTCGTAAGTCTTGTGCGATGTTTGTTCTTATTTATTTTCATGACGGAAAACATCTGCTCACATAAATAGGTGCTACCAAACATGCACAGAATGCGTGCTGCATGCTTTTTAAATTGCGGGTAGTTATCCAAACTCTTGAAATATTGTGTATAAAATGTAAGAGCGTTAACCACTTTAAATTTTTCTTTCAAAATACTGTCTGATTGAAGATCTATCAACTCCATTTGCAAATGAACTGGTGCCTGTGAAGCTTCAAAATTGAATGGATTGTTGAAAATTGGGAATTCCATTTCATTCATTTTGTGGAAGTCTGCAAAACGATTGTTGAATTCCGTGATCAGATTTTGCAGAAGTTGAGAATATTGATCCAATTTATTTTGGTTCACCGTGCCAAATGATTTTAAATGAGGGAAACGATCCAAAGTTTGATTTTTTACCTGATTTTCCGACAGCCTCAACTTTGTTTCAAAGGCTTGAATACATGAATACATTTGAGTGACAATCAGATTTTTACCCTGTAACTTTACATTCAGATCAGTCAAGTGTTTATTCACATCTACTAAAAAGGCACAATCAACCCACCAGTCATTGTCATAATCAATTGGGTTGCCTTTTTCTAACATGAAAGCTTGAATAGGGTCACGTAATGCAAAAAATCTTTCTAAAACTACTCCTCGACTGAGCCAACGAACTTCGGTGAAATAAGGGACATCAGAAAACTTTTCGTCCAAATCTTGTAAAAACTGCCTGAACTGTCGGTGATTTAGTCCTCTGCTCCTTATAAAATTTACTATTTTAATTATAGGTTGCATGACATGGTCCATTTTTAAATGTTTGGATGCCAATGATTCCTGATGAATTATACAGTGAAATCCCACAAAATTCCCTGATGTTTTCTGTTTTAACTTAGTTACAACGCCCGAATGTTTGCCAGCCATGGCAGGAGCGCCATCCGTAGTTTTGCTGCTAAGTATATTCCAGTCGAGTTCATATTCTGATATCAAATGCTCAATTGCAGAATAAATATCATTTGCTCTTGTAGTACCTGTCAATGGGACGCACTTTAATAGTTCTTCAGTTATTTCAAAGTTACTGTTAATACCTCGTATAAAAACAGCAAGTTGAGCTGTATCCTCAGTATCAGTGCTCTCATCAACAGCCAGTGAAAAGTTTGTAAATTCCTTAATTTTCTCCTTCAGTTGAAGAACCAAATTTTGAGATAAATCATTTATTCTTGAAGCAACAGTGTTTCTTGACAGCGAAATATTTTTAATTATTGACTTTTGAAATGGAAATGAAACATCGGCCACTTTCAACATGCAGTCTTTAATAAACTCACCATCAGTGAAAGGTTTTGATCTCTTCACAATTTCTAATGCAATAATAAAACTTGATTTCAGGGCATCTTCGCTCTCAGTATTAGCTTTAGTAAACATCGATTGTTGACCTTGAAGTTTAGATTTTAAAGATGACAATGTGTCCATTCTTATTTTTTCAGTGTAACAATCGAATTTTGATTTATGATTCGTATCATAGTGTCTCTTCAAGTTAAACTCCTTACAAACAGCAACTGTTTGATTGCAAATCAAACACAGTGGTTTACCTTTCCATTCTATGAAAAAATATGCAATTTCCCATTTAGACTGAAAAACCCTGCACTCACTATCAACTTTACGTTTTTGTGACATTATGCCAAAATCGTAACAATTATGGAACTCGACACAGGATATCGCATGCGCACGACACAAACAAATGCACAGTACCATCACAATCACTGTACTTCACAATCACTATGTCGCAGTACAACTAAATTAACTAAAATCTTTCTCCGACCGTATCGCTTTGATTACTCGACTCAACTGACTAGACTCGAAGCGCGTGGAAGATTCTAGCCTTCGTGGTATTTCCGCTTGTTGCTAAGAGATGGCGTTACTGTCTACCTCTCTCGCTTGTCTAGGCACGCGCTGCCCTTGAAATTACTTATAAATGTTGTAGTGTGCGCATTTTAAAACTTCCGAAGAGGAATCGAGTGAAGTCATGATTCTTCTGTCTGTCACACATTGCGATCGCGGGCCGTATCTTTGACATCCCTGGTATAGAGCTTCCAAGAGTTAAAATGGCACCGAAGCTTATGCATAGCGAACTTCCAGTCCGCGAATCTCCATTTGATTTTCATTGGTAGTGAATCGTTCGTGATTATCTTCTTTATTATTTCGGATTGTGGTTTTGTTTCTAAGCGTTCAACTTATGAAATAAGAACTAGAGGATTGGCCTTTCATGAATATTCCAAAGACAAGTGTCTCCTAAAAGAGTAATTAGTAAAACTTCGCATCAGAGACAACCATAACAAACAGCTTGCCTACACAGTGTGCGATTTGCACATGTCAAACGGCAGTGGTCTAACATAACTTAGATTACAATTGTATTAAGTTGGTGCAAAATAAATATGTTCTCTGTGAGAATATTATTATAATTTGCTATCCGGTTGTTATATTAGTATATTATGCATTAACGTGACCCGTTTAAATGCTAAATTGTGACGGACGCTACGAATTATAAGCTATTCGCCATACCGGTAGGCCTAATATTTACTAACAACGTGTCGTTTCTTCTTGTCGAATTGTAGGCTATTGAATGACAGGCAGTATTTTAAACACTATGACGGGAAACAATAGCTTGTGCTCTATTATCGACTGCCGCAAGCGAACTGACACCAATAAATAAATTATCCTCAGTCACTTTCTTTCACACAGTTTCACAGTTTCTTTCACACCCTCCATCCCTTCACTGTCCCTATCATCATCACCACCATCATTGTCTTCATCAGAGCTTGATGAATTGCCAAGATTAATAATCATTTCATCCACTGCGATATCCAGAACGCCTTCAGTATTTCTTTCTGTGCATGCTGTACTGTGTCCTCGGGTCGAACTTCGGCGAAGTAAAAGTAACGAAACAATGACAATGAAAGGAAATCCGAACCAGTGGTTAACAAGCGACTGAAACAATGCCTGCCCACACGAGAAGAATTCTGTCACTTGTGTGGTGTATTTTGTAACCACATGTTGGTGACGGGTGTTTGATAGTAAAATATCGAGAGCTGTGAGATATTGTTTGTAGCTTTTGAAAATTATGCATGTGTGACGCAATTGCAGTGAGTGTTTACACGGACTTTAAAACAATTTGGTATGTGCATCCCCCCTGTGAAAGAAGACCATGGAAAGGCTAAAAACAGTAAAATTCCACACGCGACACGCCGCGAATACCTTTTAATTTAGATTTATTTTATCAAAGTACGTAACAGAAAATAAAATAATGCAAAACAAAATTAATTAAGTCACTTTGACAAATACAAGATTGTTACTAGGAACTTCAGTTATACATAGCACAAAATTAAGTTCTTTTGACAGTACTAATTTCTGAATACGAACTATAGGCTAGTCATACACAAAATACAATAAGTCATTTTGTCAATACTAGATGGTGGTTAGGAACTTTCAGTCACACAAAATAAGATAAAACGAACAATAATCAAGGATTTATTAATTTAAAGCTTCCCTAGGGAACTCGTCTGCTCTTCAATTTTCCCTGCTTCAGAACAGGCGTCGTTCAATTTCTTCTTTTTTCCTTGCCAATTCCTGGAGATCTTTCGTGGCTTTTCTTTCGACTGCCACCTTAGCTGTCGCTTCCTTTTCCTCCTGGCTTCGTACCTGTTTTGCTTCCTTTAACACGGCGTAGGAATTTCGTGCAGTATGGACTCTTGCTCACGGTTATCTTTTCTACTCCACCAGCTGCCATCACAGATGACCTCGTAGTTCCGCCCCTTAACCTTTTCGCTGCTGAATTGTTACAGTGTTAGCGCACCCTCTGTGCTGGATTCTTTTAGGCAACCACTTTCACACAGAAATTCACCAAATTGAACATAAAATACAAGTGGTAACTGAAAATAATTTAAAGTAATTTACTCACCAGTGTGTTCATAAAGTATTGGCCACGGTTGATGTTTGGGATCCAGGGTTCGATTCCACATGAGTTGGTGAAATTTTGTCCAGTAGAAAAAAAATTAAATTGTAATTTACACCGTAGACTATGCTCACTAAATGCACGCACTATATACATCCTATACACACACACTTCCCAACAGAAACATTAAATTAAACACACGATATCACTAAATAAACACCCGAATCCAATATTACCTCAAAGCAGAAATATCTAAAATAATTCTAACACATACATTATCCTATACCTAAACTTTCGCGAAAAAAATAATAATAAAAGCCTTGCTTCAACTAAATAGGCTATACAATTTATCTATACTAATAATTGAACACTAAATATGTGCAAAGATAAAGTTTACGCTTCTAAACATTCTAATAATTCCTGCGTGAGTGGTAGTCTTCAAAGCAAGGTACGACACAGAGTGCAACACCACAAGGGTGACACATGTATCGGGACTCTTTCCTCTTCCTTTCCCTCCTGACAGTATTGCTACATACATGGCAGTGACGAGTTGGGTTAGATTTCTTATCAGTTGGCGGAACTAAGCAGGGAAAATGTCTTTCAGTTAGTCGAAGAACTGGATTCGTAGATGTCGCAGATGGTCTTCCAGGAGTTGATTTTCTGGGGTTGTGGTATCCCTCCAAAATCTGTCTTATAATTTGAAGCTGAAATTCTGCCAATGAAGGACGCTTACCTGATGATAGACAGTATAGGGCATATGAATTTAGAAGTGCTAAGTCCAAAATATGAAAGAATAATTTCTTGTACCACTTGATACTTTTACGCACGCTATGGAGTGAACTAAGGAGCATGTCTGCCTTATCGACAGACCCCATGTTCATGTTATATTCAATGACGGCCTGAGGCTTCAAGATAGATGCTCCAGACTTGCGATCCTTTTTCCCAGTCACTACAAATATATTTTTGTGCATGGTTGTAAGCACGAACACATCCCTCCTATCACGCCACTTGAGTGCCATCATTTTTGTGCTAGATTTCATTTCCAATTCCCCTCTTCCCAATTTAGTTCCCAGCGCAGGCATTCCTTTCCTGTTCTTTCGCACTGTTCCACATGCATTGGTGGCTCGGTCATGAAGCAAAGAAAACAGCTGTGGGCCAGTGTACCAGTTATCTACAAATAAGCTATGGCCTTTATCTAAATAATCATGTAGAAGTGTTGTAACAACTGCACCAGAAATACCGAGTTTATAGGGGTCTGTAATTTCTGTTGATGAGCCAGTATAAGTGATAAAATCTAAAATATAACTAGTTTTACAGTCACAGAGTACAAACAGTTTGATGCCGAAACGATGGCGCTTGGTTTTTATATACTGCTTGAAAGCAAGACGTCCCTTGAACAAAACTAGGCTTTCATCAACACACAAGTTAGCAAATGGGGTGAGATAGGTTTTGAATGTTTTCCTGAAGTGGTCAATAATGAATCGAATTTTGTTCAGACTGTCAGTTTTGTTTGGGTTTTCATTGTCGGTGAAGTGGAGCATACTGAGTAAAATTAGGTATCTATCACGAGACATAACTTGCTGAAAATTTGGGGCATGCAGAAGGGGATCACTGGACCAATGTTCCTGAATAGACAGATGTTTATTTCGAACCATCAGCAGTGTCACTGCTATTAGCACAAAAATCTCCTTATAATTGGTATCAACCCATTTCCTGAGCCTGGAATGTTGACTGGGTGGCTTAGTGTCAACAGTCTGTTTATGAAACTTATTTGTTTCGTCCGCTACCTTTGTCAACACCTCTTCATTGACAAATAACTCGAAATAATCTATTTAGTGGGATTCAGGGGTCAAATTAGTATTTGACATACCTGGGTTTGGCACTTGGAATGCATGCACGTTTGGCGCGAACTCGTCCTCGGACCACGTGGGTAGGCCTAGGGCAGGTTCATTTCTTCCCCTCTCTATCGGAATATCTTCAACACTATCACTATCACTGTCACTTCCAAACAGTTCCCTAATATCCCCATCGTCACTTCCGACACTATCTAAATCCACATCAGACTCAATCTCCTCTAAAAGCGTAAGAATTTGCTCCGGACGCATAATGCGCGCGCTAGATGCAGCCATTACTCATACACGATGTTTATAACTGTGTGACGAAAGAAAAACATTATTCCCGCAACGTTACAAGTGTGTATTTAAGGAACTAAGTGGTTGAAAATGTAGCTAACAGATGGCGTAAGAATACACGACATTTAGAAAGCAGCACTGATGGCACAATGTTCTGATCGAGTATACTCGATCGCAGCACTGACGGACCGCTTGAGGCAGATCGAGTATACTCGACCGCAGCAGTGAAGCGGTTAAAACAACAATAACTAACAGCGTCCTGAACAGTGGTACGCATGCCAATCAGACTTGCTTCTTTGTGATTGACGATCATGCACTCCTTGTTCAGGGAGAAACTTCTCTCTAGAGCTGCATTGCTGTGATACAAAATCAGGATCATTTTAACGAAGCTTGTGAGATCATTTTTGGCAGGAACTGAGGAAGATGCTGAAGCCACTAATTCAGACCACAGCACGTCGAGCCGTGGCTCTTTTCCGTCGAACTGCGGAGTAGCTGCTCTTGATGCGGTCAGCCATTGCGCCAGAAAGCAAATTCTTCTGATTACAAAGAATTTCCAGGGCAATGACGATCCTAACTTCTGCCAACTTACGAGTCTCAGGGACCCCTATAGGGTCTAGACAGGAAATAGCACGGGTCATCTTGTAAGCGAGAGGTGACCTCTCTTGATTTTTTCAGCCATAGGATACGAATGTACAATTTTCAGCAGTTGGTGCGAAATTGCAGCACATTCGCGTCTGGAATTTACTGAGATCTTGAGCTGTTAGCTTCTTTAAGGGCTGCTCTTGTCGAGAAACTCAGGTCGAAAAAAAAAAACAACCAACTGGTCTCCTCTGCGAATAACAATGCGGACTGATTCCTGTATGCCATTGTCAGCAACGAACGCGGCGCGCGCGGAGAGGGTACGGCCGGCAGTAGGCCAGGCAAAGCATGCATTCGACGTTGGCTGGGTTCTCATCCCGCTTAGCGCTTTTATCGGTGGCGCAAATTGCGGGTGGCAGCGCGGTCCGCAGGCGTAATAGAAGGCTGAGCGGGAGGACTCTACTGAGTGTTTGGGGGCTAATAAGTCGGGCATTATGAGACTTTTCAAGATTTCCCATATCAAGTGCGAATTTCCCGTATATTTCCCGGGTAACTAAAATTCCCGTATCGCTCGACACCTGCCAGAGATAGCCTGACCCCATGACCTTGCACATTAACGTATGTAGGCCTATCTATCTCAGTCGTTTAAAAATATACTGAATCAAAATGCGATATTTTTATTTGAAACAAACTTTATTTGATAGAGGAGGATATGCAATATAAGAAATACAAATGGTCATGTACTGTTCGCATTTGCAAAAGGCTACAAAGCCCGTAAATATTAATTTAAATTTTTCAAATCTTTCGACAGAAAATTCGAGAACTCGAGACGTCATTTGTTTTTTCTTAACCTAAAAATTACCACGTGCTCGTATAAATTATCATAATTTATATGTTCCTTTTATGCTTAAGTACTTATTATGCTTGTTACTTACGTGTTATTTGTTCTTGAGTGCGTCATTGTAAGATACTTTAAGTGCTGTTCCAGTAATTTGTTACTACTGTTCGGCATGCCAGACCCACCAGACCCATCTATAATGACAGCCATGATTTCATTTTGATTGGTCGACTTTCCTCCTGACCAATCCTAGCGTTTTCTCCGTAGAATGGCCTAGAACATTTCCCGGCCACTATATAAGTAGCTAGGTTCTCCAACAACTTTATGAATACTTGAAGACCAGTTTCATCATGACGCATCGCTGAACCTTCGACATGTTCCGTCGAAAAGACTTCGAAAAAACCATACTTGGTTCACCAGCTTCATCCAGCACGTCGCTTTCTCAATGACATGGTTTTATAACAAACCTGCATCATGATTGCTAGGCAAACATACTTCTTTTAAAGTTCAACTTTGGCAGTTGCAACCCTTCAGTCGTCGTTATTCATTCACTGCAATGATTTAACCTCATTTAAAGTGCATAGGTCTGGCACCTACTACGAGTCTCCGATCTTGGCAGTCTTAACAAGTGTTCACTCGCAACTAAGTGAAGCATGCTTTCTTCAAGTGTTAATCAGTGCAAGTGCTTTTTAGTGTGCTACAGTTCATACTGTTTGCATTTCATATTTTAATACCTAATTTCCTGGTGAAGTATCCAGCGTGTCACTAATTATGTGTCTTTCAATATAGAAGTTTCTCCCACGGTGGATCTAACCTACAAATGCTTCGACAAACATCTGGATAAGTAACATCTGTTATTACATTTTCAATCCTTGAAAACTAACATTCAATGTTTTTTCATCTGGGCTCTTTTGATAGGCCGTTCATCTTTGATTTTGAGCATCTCAAAAACGGTTGGACGTATAAAAATGTTTTTCAAACAAAATTTGTCGCATATTTTATGCTCTACAATTTTTATAATAATTGTTAACATCATTGGAAGTATAGAAACCGAGATACTCACGAAAAACTGATTTTTGTGACCTTGAATAACTTATGGCACAGACACGAGATTTTATGAGACTTTTGAGACAACTTTTAGAATACCAAAATGAAGGTGTATATGAGTTTACAGTTATCTCTCATTCCGAGGTGAAACCCCTAATATGACTGCACTAGTATAGATGATTCAATATCGTTGATAAAAATAAAAAATAACAATGAACCCAGTACAGTGCCTTGCGGTAATCCTCTTTTCACTCTTAGAGGTAGACTTGTTCCATTTATTCAAACATATTGAATCCTTTCAGTCAAATAGCTTTCTATCATTTTGAGCGCTATGCCTCTGATGCCATATCTCTCCATCTTCTGAAGAAGAATAGGGTGAGGTATGGTGTCAAAAGCCTTCTCTAAATCGAGGAATATGCCCAAGGTTGGTTTCATACTGTGCATATTTTCATAAATTCACTTAGTTAATTTCCCAATAGCATCACAGTTAATAATGGCATAATGAAACAACGAAATATAAAAGTTAAAACTCAGCAATTCTTCTAGGTTTGTGCCGTATCTTGTGTGGGGTTTCGCCTAGGACACCAAGCTGGCTCATCGGCGGGCTCTTGGTGTCCCCGCCCTGACCCCCCGGCCGTGAAAGCCAATATACCATCTTTTTGGAAGCCTTCATAGGGAGGTTAAGGCTGCTTGAGCTTTTAGTTCTCGCAGTCAAGTGGTGCATTTGCACCCAATATATAGGGAGGTGGCGCGCAGTTCGTCACTCCTGTGGGGATCCGGGCGGGGACACCAAGAGCCCGCCGATGAGCCAGCTTGGTTTCCTAGGCGAAACCCCACACAAGACACGGCACAAACCAAGAAGAATTGCTGAGTTTTAATTCACCGGCCGTGAAAGCCAATATACCAAATATAAAAGTCATTTTTATACAAGGTCCATCCAGAAATTAAGTTTCCAAATTTTTTAAATAAAAAGAAAACATAGTTACATGAAAAACTTTATTGGCACAGATACAGCAATGTTAGAACTATTTTTCGAAATAATGAACACCAGAATTGAGACACCAGTCATATCTGGGATCAACCTTCGTATTCCTGTGTGGTAGAATTCTGCCGCATAGAATTGGAACCGTGTGACATTCGCCTTCAGCTCTTCATCAGTGTGAAAATGCTGGTCGGAGGACAGGTATATCTTGAGGTACAAGGAAAGATGGAAATTGCTGGGACCAAGATCAGGACTGTACGGTAGATAATCAAACAACTCCCAGCCTGCAGAACAGTTGCTGTTTGTGGTCTAGCATTGTCATGGATCAGCACAACACCTGCACTGGGCATTCCACACCTCTTGTTTTGAATGGCCCATCAAAATTTCTGTAGTGTTTCACCTTGGCAGGAAGTCAATGAACAGAATGTGAGTGACCCACGTCTCATCGCCCATGACGATCCTGTTGAGGAACTTGTCCCGACGTCAAGGTACCGCTACAGAAATGTCAGTGCTGCTCCTAAGCATTGCATTTTGTGATTGGGTGTCAGGTTTTTCAGCATCTACCTGGCACACACTTTCTTGAACAGCAGGTACTGCCCCCGTAAATTGAATTATATTGAGACCACGATGGCTGTATTGGCAAATGTGAGTCAAGTTATGGATGTCATAGTTGTGACGTGTATATTCGTGATGTAGGCACGGATGACGTAGAATTCATGCAAGTAGGCTGGTGGAGCTGAGATTCTTGGTGACGTCATGATTTTGTTCGAGAAAGATCTGAGATTTACGACGCAGTCGCAGGAAACAAGGTATTGTGCTAAGAAAGAAGTCACGCTATTGGAGGAAAGGCTCGAACCAATGAACGATAGTTTGGAAGGAAGACGGAGATTACTGAAACTACGATATTTAATTACTTTTGGCATGCAGATTTGTGGAAATCTATTTTCAGTTATGGCATTGATTTGGAATTTTGAAGAAATTAATTTCGAGTTTTTGAAATTTGAAAATCCGTCAAGTATAGCCAAAGTTAAAACTTCTAGCAATGACGGAGCAACAGGCTATGGAAGGGATAGATACGCCCCTTAAGAAGTTGATAAAAGGTCGTGCACAGAAGAGAGGAGCTCTCATACCTCGTATCGTCATATCGGATATTCTGATACCGCATATATATTTCTGAGGTCATATAGTCATTTTCAAGTGAATAAGTGAAGCAAGTCGTCTTCAGCGTGTGGTTAAAGCCCGGCGCATCGAACGAACACGGAGTAGTTCCATTTTACGGTGTTCGAAACTAGGTGAAGTTAAAACGCTCACATTAACGTTTCCACCAGATAAGATATCAAGAGTTGGCTTCTGCCTTTATTATAATTCAATTGGGCAGTACAACATTGAGGTGTGTAGAAGATTTGAACAATTTCACAGTTATAATTCGAAAGATATCGGCATTTTAAGGCTGCCAACAAAAGTGATTTTCTCGCCACATGAGAAGCACTTTTAAAAATTCCACATTATACACTACGGCTGACACGTGGATTGCAACAGTGATATTGAAGAATACGTTTGACGATACAACGATACATTCTACCATGGAACATTATAATCTGGTAGTGCTTTCAATGATTATAACAGAAGTTGAGATGGAAGGCTAAGGCTTTAATGCAATTGGGACATATATCGATGGAGTGAAGTAACAGCATGGAACTTCGTTAATCGTCTTTCTACAAAAGCGAGCATGTAGTGAACATCCAACTACACTCATGCATCGTGAATCCATCGCTGAATTATATCAAATGGCAGTGGAAATATTTTCATACTCCACGATTATGAATATTTCTGCGGAAATAACTGCAATAAACTTCATGACGAATTGCGACCAGAACTTCAGGGAACTTTCAAGAGAGGCCAGGGTGGACCCGGCTCACAAAGAAGAGTTTTGCCAGAAGGATGTCTTTCGTATACATGGAGCAGTGCAATTTCCGGAGGAGGAAGCAGTTCGATTCTCCGAGGGCGCTGATTCCAGGTTCGAGGTCGGAGCACATCTTTACGCTGGTGAAATGGAACCAACAGCAGTTTTCTTTGAAAACTTTCCTCTAGAACTTCAATCAACAGATAAGGTAGTCGTGAACGTTTCTTGTATTATTTGAGTCTTGTAGCGATATCTGAGCAACCATTTTTCCCATATTTTCTGTCCTATATTTTGCCCCATTTTCTTGCTTGACATTTCTGTACTCAGTACACTTCGATGATTTATGCCTTTTTCTACATTTTGTTGAGACATTATTATGTCAGTGGCATACTTAAATAATTTTGGATCAGTTGAGACTGATAATTTAGATTCTTTCAGTAATTTGCATATTTTTGTAGTCACGATTTGACTGTAAAGTTAACGATTTTCTATGGCAGATATGAATTCAGACAGCGTGTCATTTTATTAAAGTAATTCTTTTCAGTAAATTACTTTGACCAATTTTCTGTCATCCTCAAGAAAGAAGAATGATTAAAAGATTTTAGAGCGTTAAAATCTATTACGTTATCGACGATCTTTGAAATACTAGTCGTCTTATGAACATGATTGCAACATAGACATTTATCATTGCATTATAGACAATTTTATGAAATATGAACTTTGATTACGATTTATTGAATACACTATAGTAATGAACATTTGATAGGAATTTTTCTCAATTCTAGATTGGAACAATAATGTTTGCATTCCACAGTCTAATTGTATTCTATTCGACTATTTATGCAGTTTAGATGAACTTTGATTGAAGATAGTATTTTTATACTGCGTTACTTTGATGATATTAATCTCAATTTTGATAGACCAGGAAGGAGTGTCTAATCGTATTTGCTATTAAATTTATTTGTGATTGGCAAATTTTTACTTCATATCGATTCATGAATGAAACCCACGAAGGTTAAATAATAACAGTCATTAATACAATTGATGAATATAAGAATTTTTAAAGAGGAACAATGGATGTATAATCGTTAGTTCAGTGGACGTGTAAAAGTCGCTGATGAATAATGCCCTTGAATAGTGAAGGAGGTTCCCACAGTAATAAATGATGTTGTTGAATTTATAAGTGGAGGTTTTTTGTATGTAGTGTGGAAGATTTTGATGCCATATATATGAAGATATATGATGAATTCTGGGCCAATTGTTGTGCAATTTTGTGCGTTTTGAGCGAAGTATTTTTCCGCTGAATGTATTGTTCTGGTTCTTTGAAAGTTATTCATGTGAAGATACTGTTAAAATTAACAAGAGTGTTAAATAATTTGAGATGAAGATTTTGAATGGAGGTTACCGTCACAAATATTGTAATAATTATTAAACCTTATTAAACCTGAATTTGACAGTTAAATATAACTAACCTTCATTGGTCGATTATATCAACACGATTTAAGTAATTATCAACCGGATAAACGTGTGGTTTAATGTATTTCTTGTATAAATAATATAAACAATATTAATATTGTAAATAATTTTGTAAATATCTTTGATAATAATTTGAAATGAAAGGGATTAGTAGAGGCGTGTATAAAATTTTCAATTGTCATTTGACATTGTTATAAACAATTTATTATTGTTATAAATAATTAATGAACTTTTGTTATTAACATTTAGAGTTTTGTCTTTATACTCTAAACAACGCTAATTAAGCAAGTGGTTTGAACAATTAAAGATGATTTGGGATTGTTGGAGTATTCCACTGGTGTTTGAATGGAGCATTTAAAAGATTTGCGTGATAACATTTCAGTTGAGAAGTGGACATTTAACGTGTTTTGAAGGAGAGCTAGGCTCTGATGTAACTCGCATATGCTAGGGTTGAACGGACGGGTGAGTCCACTTGACGGTGCAGGTGCATTGCAGCTGGCCGGACAACTGTATGATAGAGGCCAAGGACGTCTCCATAATAGCCTTGTGGCTATAAATAAAATGTGAAGTGTATAAACACGCAAAACAATTGATATATGTGTCTCGTCCCAAATCCCGTTTCCATTCCAAGTGCATTATTATTTTTACGTTACTTTGAGCTTGAGAAAGCTGAAACATTGTATGTAGAGTATACAAGTCCTACAGGAGGACATGGTTAAGATGACGATGGCTTCTGATTGCCACGTGGATTTTGTTGTTTATTTATTTTTGTTAAAATCATTCTTTATGTGAAATAAATTATTTTGCAGTTTAAAGTTTCTCGTCTTCGTTCTGGTTCATTTTAAATATCATGGTGGAGGTTATTGTGAGGGCATACTTTAAGTGATCCAGTTGACAACCCAGTCCCCGAGATAAATTTAAAAGGTAAGTAAAGGTAAGTATGAACCCCCGTATATTTTGGGGTGTTCCACAATAATTTCTTGTTAACTATTGTACTCTAATCTCGATAGTATCTGTCAGTGCCATTTTCATTGATGTAGCTGTGCCGGTGCGTTTGATTATTGGCAATCCGATTGAGGGGGCGGATATCTGACAGCCTACTATCCGGATATCGGGGACAGTACTTAGTGATAATTTCATGAAACAAGGATTGCGATATCTGCAGAAAACAGCTGATGAGTTCAATACTTATGAATCAACGGTTCTCCATAATGCACTGCCACACCTGCTCCAAAAGATTGTCACTGATAAGGGACAGTCGCCCACAGCCCTTTTCATCATGGACATTTTGACGACCTTCAGCAAATTGCCTACACTAGCGACACACCATCTGTTTTACTCAGACCTTCGACCCGTAAACCTGACGGGGCTGATGATGAATTTTGATTGGCACTATATTTTGTGCATTAAGAAACTTTATCACAGACCGAACCTCACAGGTGGCGGGAGATAGAATAAAGCCACTGCTGCTGTGCCACGGACACCAGTCGGGACTTGTCCAGCCGGTACAGGATTGCTATGTCATGGAGTAGATCTGTTGCACATGCTCATATTTCCCAGCTAAATACGTTTCCCAGTATTGACAGAATGTCTCCATGATAAAAAATTGGCCTTCAGGTGATGTGTGTCACAGTTCAAATGTAGCCTTCGAGAATGAGTTATTAGTAGTGCAAATCATGAATGATGCATATTCTATCCACAATTTAAATTGTGCTGTCCTAGGTTAATATGATTCCTTGCTCTGGTGGGAGGCAAGCAGCATGACCATTGCATCATGATGCCACCTCAAGTATAACTTTCAAGGCCCTGGGTGTTGATATTGCGACATTAAAGTGTGCAGGTCAGCATAACGCACAAGCCCATCAACTTGAAAGTTTGCTTTAAGTTGCATTTTGACTGCCATTATCAGAGCAGTTCCGGTAGGTAACACAATATTACAGTGTGTACACGCTGGGCATTATAGACGTCACTCAAAAGCCAATTGTGAATCTTACCGCCATTAAATCGCAGGATATATTATTAGCAGGAATGTAAATACAGGGTTTTACAACAAGGTATCCAGAAGAAAGACAGTTTAACTATAAAAATTAAAAGACAAATTTCGATATGTTGTTACTAATGAACATGTCAGCTTCAAGCTGTAGCAATAGTGGAAGACATGTTAAAAGTTTCAAGCTTAGTTTTTATTTCATAGAAAAACCCCAAGAATAGAGTTTGCAGAAATATAAACGACCAATTGCTTTGAGGCAATGAGCAGGCCTGTTATTATACATGTAGATCACCATCAAACTACTTCTTTCCTAGCATATTTCTCATGTAAGTGTTGGGTCTGCCTTGTGTTTAATTGTTGCAACTCCCATTTACTTCCATACGTGTTCATTTCTGACATGGTCAAGCCTTGTAATACCCATGGACGAACACAGCATTTTCATTTCCATTCCATGTAAGGCTTGTTCGGGTTTGTTTGGAGCTGGACAATATTCTGTGCCGTAGAGTGCCACTGGCCTTATTAAGGTCATGTAAACTTTTCCTATCAGGTGGATAGGTATTTTCTTATCGCATAGTACTCCAGTGACTTGGCGCCATTTCAGCCACACTTACTCATGCTCGGGTATCGAGAATGGTCTCACCATCCGTAGTGATGAGGAAATTTAGTGGTTTTATTGAGTTGATGGTCTTCAATGTTGATAGTACCAGTGGTCCGTGTGCCACATTGCAGATATTCGGTCTTTCCTATATCGAGTTTTATACCATTTTTGCCCAAGCAATCATTCCAGCACAGAGTATAATTCTTGAGATTTTCATGAGTTTGATCGGCGAGAAATACATCATCAGCACATAAGATCATCCATGGGTGAGGCGTTTGTATGTCAATTGTTACTGTATCCATGCACAAAATGAACAGAAGAGGCGAAAGTGCAGAACCTTGATGAACCCCAACGATGGGCAAAAAAATGAACAGAAGACGCTAAAGTGCAGAACCTTGATGAACCCCAACGATGGGCAAAGTAGGTAAAACACCAGCTGGACAGCGTACCATACTTGAGACGTTGTAGTAGAGAGACAGGATGCATTGGACATAAGCTTCTGAGACCCTGTGAACCCGAAGTGATCTCCATATAAGCTCATGTGGTACTCTGTCGAAAGCCTTTTCAAGATCCAAAAATGTACAGATCGGTTCTTTCTCTGTGTTTTTCTGTGAGAAGGCGTGCCTCGAGCAGCATATTCGGCTGTCAAGAATATGCTCAAAGATTTTAATTGTGTGGCAGAGCAGGCGAATTGGGTGTTAATTGAAACACTCACCAACATTTCCTTTACCCTTCCAAATTGGTACAATTGTACTGATTCGCCAGATTGTAGGTAATCATCCATCATCAAGGATACAGTTGAAAAGCGCCGTACGAATTTTAGTGGCAGGTTGTCCAAGTAACTTCCAGATTTCAGATGGTCCAGTCGCTTTGTCGTTTTTCATTTTACTTATAGCCTTTGACACCTCTTCTACTGTAATTTGAGGGACAGGTCCTGCAATTGGGTCACTAGATCTACAACAAACTTACCATCCTAAAATCCGAGTATGGAGATTATTCCTTTCTACAGCGAGAGCCTTTCCTATAGAACGGAGCCTTGTTTGGGCCATGTGATAGGTGGAGAGCGATTAGGAAGCGCCAGTTGACAAGCATCTACTGTTACACAACAACGGGTCAGGAATCACCGCATGCGGTCATAGCTTGATTACATTCCCAGCTGGCAAGAGTTAAGACTTGCGGTGAAATACTGTAGCCTATCTCATATCCCGTGAACTTGGTTAGGTATTGAACAAAACATTGAATTTTTCAAATGAAAACTTATCTTCTCAAGAAGAAGTCTTCTAGTAAATTTGTTCGTACGTTTCAGCCCAGTGCGATTTTTACTTGTGGTTTTATAGAAACAATCCACGTAGTCTGGAGGCTTTCGAGAACCAATTAACTGCACCGATACAAAATATCAGTGAGGATGAATTACAGCGAGTGTACCAAAACTTCCTACATTGGTGCAATGTGTGTTTAGAAAATGAAGGACAGCATTTCCAGCAACTACTCTGAAATTCATGTAAGTAATGATGATTATTAAATACTAATAAATTAAAATGCTCTGCAAATCAAAACAGAGCCTCTGTGACTTAGGTGGCAGCACGCCGGCCTCTCACCACTGGGTCCGTGGTTCAAATCGCGGTCATTCCATGTGAGATTTGTGCTGGACAAGGCGGAGGTGGAGAGGTTTCTCTCCGGGTACTCCGGTTTTCCCTGTCACAATTTCATTCCAGCAACACACTCCACTATCATTTCATTTGTCATTCATTTAATCATAGCCCCAGGGGAGTGTGACAGGCTTCGGTAGCCGGCACAGTTCATATCTTCGCCGCTTTATTCATTCCATTCCCTGACCGGTCGGTCGACTGGAAGCAGGCTGTGGATTTTCATTTTTTCTGTCAATCAAAACAAATTCTATTCAAATGTTAGTACATGTTTCGATATACGATGATATCTTCTTCAGCTTTTATACAATAATAAAATAAAATGGATATCCTTACAAATAATTTGATTAAATAAAGGTTCTAAATATTTAAATATAATTTTCAAAAACACACTGGCGATGCTGTTTCCAAACTGGTCAATGGAAAAACTGACAGATGGAATTGAGACTTCCTCTCCCAACATCTACCAAATTTAAAGCCACAAATGCTGGCCTATTCCCTTTGGTTGGTTGGTTTGTCAGTTTTAGGGGTTACGACAACGCAGTCATGTAGCCCCATGTACTTGGGTGTGTGTAGAATCTGTCTGATAACCGGTGTTAATTGTGGAGGCTGTATTAGTGTGTGTTTTCTGTAATTCAGGTAAGGACTGCAGACGGTCAATTTCAAGTAGTTCCTACTTTTGCTACTGTGCCGACCTAATTGAAGTGATGAACTAGGTTCGCACTTACCTGAGTACGAGGCACCAGGCATGGCATCAATCTTCTTGAAAAGGGTGTTAAACTGGCGGTGGAAGAGAGTAGTATAAATTCATGCTGGGCCCATTGTTATGCGAAACTACCGTGCCAGGACTCAAGAAGTTGAGCTAAGCCCCCAGGGTCATGAACGAACGTCCCCTCGTAAAGAGAGTAGGTTCAACCAAGTGCCCTCAGTCAGCATTTCGCCAAACATGAGCCGAGAATGAGGGCAAGGAAAGTCACCAAGTTACCAAAGACAACAAGGGATAAGCCAGAAATTGTCGAAACAACATTATACTTAAATACTTAAAAGGTCAAGTAGCGAGAGGAACGATGACATGCTAGGATGATAAGTATAATAAGTGGAGCACATCTAGATACGTCCACTGAAGCAAGGGAGTAGGGTTAAAAAAATGATGTTTGGAAAGATAGATGAAGAGGAGCTGACGTATAGTCTTGTGAAAATCCGGACTGTAACCAAGTAGGCGTTACAGTCCCATAAAGGAGCTCCCGGGTTAGGAAGAGATAGAGGGAATATACAAGAATACATATTGAGACGAGAACGAACTACGTATCACAGAAAATTGTGCATAAACACACTGTTAAACAGAAATAAAATTAAATAGACTTACGAAAACATAGCCAAGGTTAGATATCTCAGTAATAGGTAGAGGTGTTAGAAAGTGTTGTTATTTTTTTTGAAGATTTGTTGATTTAAAATTCAAAAGGTGGTGTTTTGTGTTTTTATTATTTTTTCGGGGGATGACATGTTAAAATTTGGAAAGCGATAAGGTTTGTACAATAAGTGCATTTAAAAATATAAACAATTAATAAAACAAAGTAAAAAACAAAACAGCAGGGTAAAACGTTAAACATGGCTATGGAAGAATGAGATAATACTTATATGGAAGTCACATTTTTATTTTACATTCACCATCTCGAAACACATTTCAGTGAATACCTTTTTCAGTTTTATCCAAATACTGCGGTGAAATCACTGGAAGTAGATCATGGTTAAAGTCTCAGCATTTGCAGCTGTCAATTTTCGCCTCCTATCACTTACTATGAGACTGTATTTCGAAAATGACCTTTCAGAATCCACATTTGAACAAGGATACCACACACACTTTAATGCAGCTGTTGCATAGTCTCGGTGAGCAGGCCTTAATCCCATGAGGATCTCTGGAACATTCACATTATCTTCATGACGCAGTTGGTTCTTGATTGCAGTCAGGTAAATGCTGTGAGCCTCTAAAAACCGTTGAGACTCCATCTTCGTAAGAAATGGGGCATTCTTCTTAAATTGGAGCAGTTCTGTGGGAGATACGTTCTTAGGTGCATGCCGAGGATCAAACAATGACCCGATGGCTTCTACAGTCTTCCTGGCTGGATCCGTGGTCCTTCAAGTCCTGACTTTTACTAGAGCTGACTGGGCAACACACGTAAGCTTGGACTTAACCTTTATCTGCATCTTTTGAGGAAGCTGTTCCAAGTTCTGGAGGATCGTATGATTGAACATTCCACCATCGCCTAATAGCTTGAGCTTTACCTCAAGGTCATCTAGCTTCCCAGCCAGTAAGTGAATTGTTGGGTACTTAGATCCCTCCAAGAAATTAAGCAAGTCCATAAGAGAGGCACCAACAACAGAAACATACAATGCTTGTAATTGTATAAATTGTATTGTTGAAGTCGATGCTTGTTGGAAAAATTTGACCCCAGAATTTGAATCTTCCAATGTTTTGAAAAATTCTACCAGATCTTCCACATGCGTGGCCATATACATTGCAGCCTTAAACCATGAATTCCATCTTGTACATACAGGCATTGGGAAAGCTAGAATTTCATTCTCTTTTTCTGTGTTTTCATATTTCTCCCTTAGAAATGCAACGTAATTGCTTTTTCTTTTTCGCGTATTTAAAAAGGCATTCTTTGTCTTTACTATAGACATGTTCAATTCCTCCAGCTCGTTTTCAAATACGCAGCCGATAAGATTGACTTTATGAACCCAGCACTGGACATGACTTAATTCTTCAATCAATCCTTGAAGAGTAGTTACACATTTTGTCATGTAGCGTGCTGAGTCCGTAACTACTGCCACTACACGCTCCCGTTCAATTTCATAGGAATTCAAGGTGTCTAATATCGCATTGGAGCAATTTACGCTATTGGCAGAATCTAGAACAACAGAGGCAGCCAGATGGGTGTTCATTTCAGTTGATGGTACTGATGGACGAAAAAGAATGTTGAAAACACACCTACCATTCTTGTCAGTTGTTTCGTCACATAGCAGAAACACGTCTTTGTTTTTTATATCTTCCCTAATTTCTTCCCTCCTTCTTTCGCCAATCATGGGGATGTATTTCTGACGAATCTGATTTGCTGATGGTAAATCTCCACTTCCGCGAACGTACTTATTAAACCAAGTACGGATAGCAGGATTGTCTAGTTTCTCTACTGGTATATTAGCTTTCACAAACGCAGTAGTAGTGTCCAAAATAAACTCTTCATATCCTTCACACGACTAGCATTTGATAATGTTTCTTTCAAGGTGGCCACTCTAGGAACACTAACTTAAAGACGCGTATTTTCTCGGCGTTTTGAATGCTTCTCCGATTTGCAATGTTTGTCTAATGCATCTTTCCTGTGATAATCTAACCGACAATCACAATATTTGCACATAAGAATGCCACAAGAAATTATATATCCTTCATTCTTATATTCTTTAAGTCTGTCTGTGGCAGAAACAGCTACCTTCGGCATTTTTAAACTCAACTGAGCGATGCCCAGTAACAAACACTGTTATCACACGGTTGACTGTAGTCACACGCCAGTATAAATTCGTAACCACACGCAAAATTTATTTCTGAATTCGTGTCATAATATGTAAATTACGTCGCGTCTCATCTTCCTGTACTGCTAAGTTCGGAACTAATACGACGAACACGTGGTCGCCAACTGATTCACGCAAATAACACACTAGCTTCGATGATAACGCACAATTTGCGCACTTTTTATTAAATTATATAGAATTCTCTACTATAATTTACACTCGCTACCGATGTAACAGGAGGCAAACGTAGTTTACATTATGATCAACTATCACATAACCTTTTGGAGGTAGTCGGCCAAACTATTCACGCCGCGATATAACAGCTGTTTACCACAGCGCTAAAATCCAACGAGTAACGAGAATATCGACAGTATATCGTAATATGACGTATATCGTAGTATTACCCCTCGCGAAACTATACAATCGATCATTCTCTCGAATTGAACACCAACCAAATTCGATTATCGGCATGTGGACAAAAATGTTCGGATTGGTGTGGGGAAAAAATATGAAAATTTGTTTTTATTTCGCAGATTGCGGTATTTGTGGTGTTATTCACAAAATTCGCGTTATTTCGCGATTTAATTTCACTCCTGGGCGGCACGAAACATGTAAATACGTGAAAATAAAACATCCTAACCTCTAAATATGACTTTTCGTTTTATCGCGAATTAACAAAAACTAACACCTCTAGTAATAGGGAGAGAGATATAAAAGGGGAAGAAAGGGTCATGAGTCAAGGACTTGCGTAACAAACTGCAATCTCACTCAATGACATATAAGATAAACACTTGAGCGCAGTAGATAGTGGTGTAAAATCAAGATATTGCTTGGATCAGAAAAGATGAAGGATTAGATGCGTCAGTACAGGTCTGCCCTAAGATTCAGGTACGAAGCATTACCGTAGTAATATGCAATGTCCAAAAGATCTTTCTCCAGGCAGAGACGAGACTAGACGAACATCATGGCAGTCATATGAGCATCCCGAAAATGCATGAAGTGCAAGGAGGCCGAAGCACACACTGCACCCACACATGGGATCTCAAAACATTCATGTATGCCCAACGCCAAGTCAAAGATATACAACACCCACCTAAATACTGAACTAAAGAATAGATAAGGGAAGAGGAACAGGACCAAATGAAATAAGACATCTATGACATGGGCCCGCCTGTTTTACTTCCCCTCCGAAGAAAGGCATACTGAGGGATTTTTAAAGGTCTTAAAAAATACGACGACTTCGGCCGGGTTCGCATCTTGTAATTGTCATAAATTATAACCAACTCATATGAACCCTATACAGTTTCAAAAAAGCAATGGTGTTGAATTAAGAGTATCTCAATAACTAAAGAACTCAATAATTAACAATTTACTTCTAAAAAATACAACCAACATGTGCATTTGTAAGTACACACAACATAATAACTATATAGATATGGCATCATAGTACTTTGAAGTATCTCCAATAACAGCTGATTTTCAACATAAAACTAACATTTGGACATTTCCATTCCTATCCATTGCAAGTGTGGCCTGCTTGACGTATAAGAGCATGGCATTGGTTTTCAATTAGAGCTTCTATACTCTGTATTTCAAAAGAAAGTCTGTGAAGGAAATGGAGGGAGCTTGGAACAGCTGAGCTGTGTTGCCAAGTTATTATTGTTGTTGTAGATCAGCTGATTCGAATAATACACAGGGCTACACTTCGGACATTATTTCGGTACTATTATGCGCAATATAATGAAGATGTCGATCCCGAGTCAACGCCAAGGACATTCAAATAGAGAAATACGGTAAATAAATAAATAAATAACACACCGAAGCTATGCTAACTTTATCACCGTTATTCAATAAATACGAGAAAGAGGCCAAACACTCGACAGCTATACAAATATAATACAAAATACAAACACAAAGTAATCTGATGATGAATATATCAACACTCACCATGCAATGATTATCCTTCAAGATGAAACAATATTCTGGCTGGAGGTCATTCAAAGTTTACAGCAGTTGAACACAGAACACAGAAACAACATCATAGCACCAAGCACACTCACTCACTCACTGTATCACCACTCAGTAGGTTAATACAAAACAGCTTTTGTGATTCCACAAACGTAATGTTATGGTAAATAAGTATTTAGCGCCGAGCACACAAACAAGCCACTCTGTGCGACATTATTGCTGTGTATTTACATTGTCGATTTGTAGGCTATTGGATAACAGGCGGTAATTTGAACACTACGGTATGACGGGAAACAATAACTTGTGCTGTACTCGTAAGTTATTATCGACTGCCGCGAACTCGATGCTAAAAGTAAACGAAACGATGTCAATGAAACTAACTCAGACACAGACAGCGGTTAACAAGCGACTGAATCATAAACAATGTGCTGGCACCGTGTGGTGCTAATTGTCAAAATCCAGCAAATTTGAGCCCGCGGTGGCCATTTTACGATTGTTCCCACCAAATATGCCAGGTTCGTACTCTGGAAATACAGAGTATAATATAGGGAATCTTTCACATAACAGCACAGAATGATTAGATCTGTATGAAGTATATAAATATTTTATGAAGATTCCAAACGACTACAACAAGAATCGGCCGGCATTTGTGGTTTTATTATTATTATATTCATTCAGCCCCCTAAGGAGCACGTGGAACCATTAAATAGCACTGGAATTAGTCATCTATTTGAACTTCGATATTCGCCCAAAATTTCTTCATTCTTTCACTCTGGGTCTGCCGTCTTTCTTGTGTCCATGAGTTTTGGAGTTTCAAGCTTTTCTTCGATGGATTCTTGGGTGCAAATTTGTGGGTGTTGATCTTTTGTCTGTATGTAGTCCTTGTTGTAGCCACTGGATCAATGTCGACTTCAACAAGGTGTCGTGACTGTGAGCCTCCATGGGTCAGAACCCAGAACTGCGGTTCGGAGGAACATTATATAAGGGCAATAGAGTTATTATTATTATTACTGAGTTGGATGTGAGCTTTTGTAAGCCAGAATGCATATTTCTCAAGGAAATAAGACTGTTGGCGCCAGGATGTGTACAGAGGTCTGTAAATATTGATGGTACAAAAGGACATTTGGTCAAGTACTCTGTACTGTAGAGAGAGTGATTCATGGTCACAAGCTAGGCCAGAAATTGAACCCAAAAAGTCACGTAGACGCGAGTATGGGCAGTCGCCGCTCGCTTAGAGAGCAGCACTTGCTAGGCACTGGGAGTGGAATGGACCACCGGTCTCAGTGGAGGGGAGAGATGGACTCCAGGTCATCTCTAGTTGGATATAATGGCATCCAAAATGGCGAGCGAGAGAGTTGTAGTAGTTGCAGTCGAGTTGCAGAATTGCAGTTGTTCTCACGCCTCAGTTCTTGCCAGAGTAACGTCGTAACGCGCGCGAGCAGAATTCAGCCTCGCAGAGACATGCGTGCACTTCCTGAAGTAACTTCACAATAATTTGTATATAGTGTATATACTTCGACTGCCAAGGCATAATAAATCGGCAGTATTCAAGGGAAGTTCATCTTTTATACCGGAAGTTCTGGGACTAGTCTGCAAAACCTCGAGTTCCCTCATTTGGTGCTCAGAAGTGCCTGTTTCAAAAAAAAATTAGGGTAGAAGGTTTCTCGACGGATTCTTATGTTTTTCGGTGTGCTGAATCCGAATCTGAAGTTTGCCAACAAGAAAAATGACGGCTTCACTGTGAAAATCGCAAAAAATCCTAAAAATTTCGGACTTTATTCACAAAATCGCTTATAAGATGAAAAATATGCAACCTAGTGAATTTCTCATTATTTACAAAATTAAAGTAGACAAAATTTCTTTCAAAATGCACTGGGCACTTTTAGTTTTTGAGTGCAGGGTATCGCCGCTAGAGCGCGCTGAAAAAGAGCGGCGTTTTGGCACTTAGGCAAAAACGAGAGAAACTCAGCCCTAACTAGCCCCAGACACTTTCTATTCGTGTTTCCTCCATTAATACGTGTTTTATTCATGTTCTATGCTGGTAACATGATTGAAAGTTCGTTGGAAAAAAATTTGATAAATTAATATATTCAAGTTAAGTTCATCTGAACTTATCCACCTAATGGTAAAGTGTGAAAGTGATGAGGTGAGTAATGTAAAACAGTTTTTGTGATTTTTCACTCAACATCTCACCATGTCACACATATCTCACACATTCCTAATAGCCCAGTCAAATGGTAGTCTTGACCAAAAAAAAATAGGGTAGAAGGTTTCTCGATGGATTCTTATGTTTATCGGTGAGCTGAATCTGAAGTTTGCCAACAACAAAAATGACGGCTTCAAGTGAAAATAGCAGAAAAAACTAAAAATTTCGGACTATTTTCACAAAATTGGTTATAAGTTGAAAAGTATGCTTCCTAGTGAATTTCTCATTAGTTACAAAATTAAAGTAGCCAACATTTCCTTCAAAATTCACTGGTCACTTTTAATTTTTGAGTGCAGGGCACCGCCGCTAGAGTGCGCTGAAAAAGAGCAACTTTTTGGCACTTAGGCAAAAACGAGAGAAACTCAGCCCAACTAGCCCCAGACGCTTTCTTATCATGTTTCCTCCATGAATACGTGTTTTATTCATGCTCTATGGTGGTTACAAGATTACGAAGCCCTTGAAAAACATTGCCCACGGAGTGGTAGGAATTCATAAAGGACCGATCAAGCCGTTTTATTATTTATTTAAAAATTAAATTAAATGAATATAATGAAAAGGAATGTAATTGCAATTAACTATTATTGCATTACAATTGATTTCAATTCTTTAATTGAGCTTCCTCTTTTTTGGCCTTGATGGAGCAGCCTCCGGTTACCGATCGGAAGGTCCCGGTTGATCGCTACCGGTCGGTAACTCCACTGGAAAAGGAATTGTACAAATTATTGTCCACAATACTTTCAGGTGTCGAGTTGGAAAACTGTTCGAAACCCAGTGAAATAGGGTGTATTACAAACAGGCAGTTTACCTTCTGCTGAAGTCTCCGCTATCGTCGTTGGTGATTCGACCGAGATGGAATCGTCAGGATCCTCGGACAACTCTAAAAAAGAAATCGTACGAATACATTAGAGGGTGAAGTAAGCAGACCGCATTGGAATAAGGTGGTGTACAAACATGCTATTTACCTTGTGCTGATGTATCCAGGATTGTAGGTGGTGACTCAACCGGAGAAGGGTCATCAGGGTCACCTTCATTGTCGATGTCGCATGAGTTGTCAAGGTTCAGACAGTTTCCCTCGCAGATGGTACAAAGCCTAGAGCAATATAGACCCACACGTCGACAACCGCAGGTTCTTCGAGAGTCGCCTTTGCAGAGAAGCTTGTCAGGAGCTGGGGCCTTAGCTGTTCTCCTGGGGGTGAGGCCGTTCCTCGATGACTTCCACCCCCACTGTTCTGGGTTGAGCTGATTGTCAGCCACTGCTGGATCTGGTGGTAAACTCGCAGAAAGTGCTCACGGGCTGCAGCTTCAGTGGGAGGGATCGAGGCCATGTTTCCTGTGACTTTATATGCTGTACTGAGGTACAGCTTGTACCTCAGTTCGTTTAGACGAGTGGTATGGTGGTCACCACCATATAAGGCCTCTAGAAATTTTTCGCCAGCATTCACTAGCTCCTCGACTTGTGCTGTGGGTCCATGTAATGCTCATGGTAGTTTACAAGATCTGGGTTCTTCTTGAGGGTCTTCAAGAATTTCGTCTTACTCTGGTTGAACATGGCGGATGTGGAGTCACAACCACTGACAGCGTGGAGGAATAAAATATGATGGCTCAGGGGCTCCTCTAGCGAGCTGCCAGGGCTATATAGCGTCAGTGGTACTTTTCCTTTTCCTGGTTTCAGGAAGAACACGTTAGGAGACGTGCGGATGCCTATCATGATGACGAGAAGGTCAACATCTTCTCCCACCACTGCAACTGTGCCATGCGTGTAAGCTATGGATTGAGCCGTTCTTATGATCAGGGCATCAGCATCCTCAATGGCTTGTCGTGATTCAATCCCTGCCTCACTCAGAGGAGCTCTGTGAATCTACTCTTGTTCTTGTCGTTTGAAAGAAAGTTCGAGTTTGATCATCCAGAGGCTCCTCACAAATTGCACATTCACGACGCAACATTTTCGTCCCTCACATATTCACTAATATTAACATTAGTTCACTTGAAAACACTGAACGAACGGCAGAAATCCGAAGAAGAACGCTTAGCAGTCCCACGAGGAGGAGAGAGCAAACTAAACTAAACCCGAATGGCAGAGGAGTTGGCCGGAGGCATGTAGGGGGACCTGTCAAGGACAGATGTGTCGGCAAAAAAGGGACCCTTCCTATTGAGGGCTTGAGGGTGAACATTTCACACAAAGGGGAAACGACTCCGGTTTCACACTATCAATATATTAAATATATCTCTTTAGGAATGTGTGAGATATGTGTGACATGGTGAGATGTTGAGTGAAAATCACAAAAACTGTTTTACATTACTCACCTCATCACTTTCACACTTTACCATTAGGTGGATAAGTACAGATGACTTAACTTGAATATATTAATTTATCATTTTTTTTTCCAACGAACTTTCAGTCATGATACCACCATAGAACATGAATAAAACACGTATTAATGGAGGAAACACGATTAGAAAGTGTCTGGGGCTAGTTAGGGCTGAGTTTCTCTCGTTTTTGCCTAAGTGCCAAAACGTCGCTCTTTTTCAGCGCGCTCTAGCGGCGATACCCTGCACTCAAAAACTTAAAGTGCCCAGTGCATTTTGAAAGAAATTTTGTCTACTTTAATTTTGTAAATAATGAGAAATTCACTAGGTTGCATATTTTTTAACTTATAAGCGATTTTGTGAAAAAAATCCGAAATTTTTAGGATTTTTTGCAATTTTCACTGTGAAGCCGTCATTTTTTTTGTTGGCAAACTTCAGATTCGGATTCAGCACACCTAAAAACATAAGAATCCGTCGAGAAACCTTCTACCCTAATTTTTTTTGGTCAAAACTACCATATGACTGGGCTATATCTAGTTAACCGCTCGGCTAGGAGGGAAAATCGACGAAGGACCTGTCAACCTGCCAGAACGTCTCACAGGCCAGGTAGGTCACGACAGGCCATACTTTTTGGTGTCAGAAGTGTAGGGTCCCGAGTTCGACGCACTGAACAGAGCAACTTCGGAGGAGAGAGATCGCGACATCGCAGAAGATTGTCCGATAAAGACCGCGACAACACAGAAGATTGTCCGTCCGCGCATCCGCTTAAATCGTACCGAGTGCCGCGCAACGCAGAAGAGAGAAGAAGCCTACCAAGCAGAAGGAGCCGTGCAGTAGCGAGCCGTGCTGCCAGCAGAGGGGAGAACCGAGAAGCAGCAGTATCCAGTTAGCAGAGACAACAAAGAAGAAGAAGCCGCCAGGTAAGCCAACCTTATTACAATGGCAAGACAGACAAGTGCAGCTACCAGTGCCCAGGTAGAGGAGAGGTTAGCAGACGTAGACACGGTAAGTACAAGTGGACCTTTTGTGTCAGTAACCGAAGGACATCGCCTGATAGGTCGGGAGTTCGATGGAACACAGCCCGACAGATTACGTGAGTTTGTGGCTAATGTAGACGCTGCTGTTTGCATGATAAAAGATGATGATCAAGAGTTATTTTTTAAGTATATCCTGACCAAAATTACGGGCAAGGCCCGAGATAAGTTGTTAGTCAGAAGAGACATAAATCTTTGGGAGGCTGCCAAGCAGGCATTACGAGAATACTACGGATTTCAGGGCACATTAGACTTATATATTTGCCAGATGTTTCAAACAGCGCAGGATCCGAGGGAAACAGTGGCAACATGGGCGCATAAAGTAGAGACTCTGTCAGCTGCGTTCAGGGAAGCAGTCCTCGACGGAGAGAGCTGGGAGGACAGGGAAGCTCAGTTAAGGATCACAAGAAAAATATGCGTAGCTAGCTTCATACAGGGGTTAAGTAACCCGCGAATTCAAGCTAGGGTCCAGGGCCACGGGGCCATTACTTTCGAGAAAGCGGTAGCCACTGCAAGGCAAGAAGAGGCGGTAATACTCTCAAAGAAGGCACGAGAAGGGTTGCACACGAAACATAGCTCAGGGGTAAGAGCAGGTAAACCCGATCAGGAAAGGAAGGCACCACTAAGGTGGCATACTAAGCCAACACAAGCAAGTGTTAGGGTGGTCTGTTACAATTGTAACAGGGAAGGCCACATCGCACGGGAGTGCAAGGAAGCACGAACCCGAGGTGCACGCACTGCGTTAGGTAGTACACCCAATGTACAGACAGGGAGCACCCCAAGTAAGATCATATGTAGATATTGCAAAAAACCGGGACACATAGAGCGCGATTGCCGAAAGAAGCAGAGAGATAAGGAAGCCGTGGCGCCGGAAGCCGTGCGCATGGTTAGGGGGAAGCCTCACATGGAATCGGACAGGAGTAGAACCTGTTACCGTTGTGGGAAGAAAGGGCACGTACAAAAAAATTGCCGACAGACAGCCCAGCTACCACAAGCAGAAGTGGACCGGCGGACGTGCTATAATTGTGGCCAGCAGGGTCACATAAAACGAAATTGTCAGGAGGCCAAGAAGGGCCAGTGCCAGAGTAGGCGCACGGGAGGCAAGGCCATGAAAGGCCGACGCCAGTGTGATGTTTGTGACCGGTGGTCACATGGAACCAAGGACTGTTGGTTCAAGAGTGGGAAAGGTAATAAGAGAAATATCACTCAGACAGGGGCGACAAACTGGAACGGGTCCATAACACAGGGATAGCTATGGAATCCCGCAACTTAAAGAGTCCCAAGGCACGTGACACGGAGGGCACGATATTAATGTATTGTGGGGGGCCTCTGAGGTTTCTAATTGACACTGGCTCCGATGTCAGCCTAGTGAAGAGGCAATCAGTGCCTAAAGGAGTTGCAATTAGTAGAGGCACCACGATTGAATTAACAGGTGTAAGCGAGGGAACGATTTACACCCAAGGGACCGTTCAGTTTGTTATTGGAGGTACTAAACACACAGTTCATGTGGAGGGCAGTGATTTCCAACTGAGCCAGGATGGTATAATAGGGAGAGACATCCTAGCAGACAGCGTGATCGACTACTGGGAGGGTCATGTTACGATCCACGGTATAAAATACCCGCTGGGAGCGAGGGAGGCGAAGATAATCAGCCTCGAGCCTCGAACCCAGAAGGTAGTAGTTATTGAAGTCGATAAGAATCTACCAGTGGGAATTATTGAGAGGGCCGAGGTGGCACCAGGGGTTTACCTCGCAGAGTGTCTAACAAGGTCAGAGCACAACGAGGCAGTAGTCAGCATGATGAATACTACTGAGGAAGAAGTGACTCTGTACTGCCCTCGAGTGCGAATGCAGGAGGTGGATAACACCTGCCTGGCAGGAGTACGCAAGGTACAGCAAGGCAGTAGGGCGGTAACCGGAGAACCGGCTACTCAGAAGCCCAGATCACGCCGAGTGATAGACTGCTTACGAGTAGACCATCTCACGCAGGTAGATAAGGAAGGTATATACGCCATCTGTGCGGAATACAATGACATCTTCCACCTTGAGGGAGATAAGCTCACATGCACGGAAGTTATACGTCATGAGATACCAACGCCCCGGGATCAACCCCCGATTAATGTGCGGCCGTATAGACTGCCGGAGGCACAAAAGGGAGAAATACAAGCGCAGATAGATAAGATGCTAGGTGATGAAATTATTGTACCTAGTACGTCCCCTTGGAACGCACCATTATTGTTAGTGCCGAAGAAAATGGATGCGTCAGGTAAGCAAAAGTGGAGAGTTGTGATTGACTTCCGAAAATTGAACAAAGTAACGATAGGGGTTAGTTATCCCCTCCCACTCATCTCAGAGCTATTAGATGCTCTAGGTAAGGCCAGGTATTTCAGTTCACTTGACCTTTGCAGCGGTTATTATCAGGTGTTATTAAAACCTGAAGACAGGCCCAAGACAGCTTTTTCAGCATTAGGGCGCAAGTACGAATTTGCAAAGATGCCCATGGGGTTGAAGGATGCGCCAGCCACATTCACAAGGCTGATGAATACAGTGCTTACCGGATTGACAGGTATTCAGTGCCTGTGCTATCTAGATGATATAATAGTGTATGGTAGCTCAATAGAGGAGCACAATGCTAAGTTGAGAGATGTTTTTCAAAGGCTGAGAGAAAACACGTTGAAGCTCCAGCCAGATAAGTGTGAGTTCTTGAGGACTGAAGTGACATTCTTAGGGCATGTAATTACTGAAGGGGGAGTCTTACCAGACTCACGAAAGGTGCAGGCCGTGAAGGATTTTCCGAGGCCTACCACGAGCCGCCGGATTAAGCAATTCTGCGGACTCAGTGGGTATTATAGGAGGTTTATACCCAATTATAGTAAGATCGCGAAGCCACTATATGAATTAGTGAAGAAGGACGTTCCCTTCGTGTGGGGGGATGCACAGGAACAAGCGTTCGAAACGCTAAAGCAAAAACTCATTGAAGAGCCTATTTTGCAGTACCCAGATTTTGAAAAGCCATTTGTTCTTACCACAGATGCTAGCAACGAAGCAGTGGGGGCCGTATTGTCACAAGGGCCCATGGGTAAAGATCTCCCCGTAGCATATGCAAGCAGGACGCTTAATAAGGCAGAAAGAAATTATAGTGTCACAGAAATGAATTATTAGGCATTGTTTGGGCTGTAAAGTATTTCAGGCCGTATTTATTCGGACGGCATTTCACAGTGGTGACAGATCACAAGCCGCTGAAGTGGGTGTTCAATGTTCAGGACCCATCGTCACGCCTGCTAAAGTTCCGATTGAAATTGGCAGAGTATGATTTTGAAATCATTTACAAGCAGGGCAAGCAGAACTGCAATGCTGATGCTCTTAGCAGGAATCACACTGATGCACAGTGTCAAGCGCGAGTGATCAACTCGGCTGGGCACGAGTTACGGCAGGGGGCGGCCGTGGCCACTCATATGGAAACTCGTAGGAGGGTAGCAACGACTTCAAAACCCGAGGACGCTACCGTAGAGGGAATTGAAGCAGACGGTAGTGAGGTCTCCGAGGACGCTAACGCAGAGGAGTCCACACCCGAAGACAGCTTACCCGAGGTAACCGAGTTACAGGAGGCTGAGAAATTGGCCATCCTGAAGGAGTGTCATGATTCCTTGGTTGGAGGACATCAGGGAATAGCCCGCACGTACGCCAGGGTACGCGAACGATTACAGTGGAAGGGAATGAAAGGTGACATTGAGCGTTATATACGCTCGTGTCCTTCATGCCAAAAGAATAAGGGGACTAGACCAGACGTCAGAGCGCCGATGGTAATTACGGACACCCCTAGCAGGGTCTTTGAGAAGGTATCTCTGGACGTGGTGGGTCCACTTCCGGTGACAGAGCTTGGCAATAAGTATATTTTGACATGCTAGGACCAACTGTCGAAGTACTTGGTAGCTAGTGCCATGCCGAATCAGGAGGCTGAAACAGTGGCACGGACGCTAATTAACAATGTTATAAGCATTTACGGGATACCGGGGCAGATTCTCACTGACCAGGGTAGTAACTTCATGAGCGAAGTGTTCAAGGCACTTTGCAAGAAACTGCGAATTAAGAAAACAAACACAAGCGCTTTCAGACCACAATCCAACGGTAGCGTAGAGAGATCCCACAAGGTACTAGCAGAGTACCTGAGGCATTATGTTTGCTCAGGTGGGCAAAATGATTGGGATAAGTATCTGCCCACAGCGAGCTTCGTGTATAATACTACCAAGAGTACTAGTACAGGGTTCACACCCTATGAACTTATTTTTGGAAGGAAGGCGAATGTACCAGGTGTATTGCAAAAGCCACCTGAGGTGGATTATAACGAACATAAGAATGTGGTAGAGGAGCTGACGTCACAGCTCAGGAGGAATCATGAAGCCGCTAGGAGGACGCTAATTGAGCGTAAAGAGTTGGAAAAGGCTAGCTACGATAAAAAGCAGAACGAAGTCACATTTCGAATTGGTGACAAGGTACTCTTGCGTAATGATGCATTGCGAAGAGGGCGATCCAAAAAGCTGAGTCCGCCATTTGTAGGGCCTTATGAGGTCGTCGACGTTTCAGGGGTAAATTGTACCCTATTGCTTAGTAAGAAAGGCGGAAGAGTCAAGGTGCATAAGAATCGGTTGAAAATGTACTTGTAAAAGGACTCCAACGGGTTTAGAACCCGGCTGGGGGCAGAAGCAGCACAGAACGGATTAAGGGGTAAGGATGTATAACGGTTAGCGGATACAGCGACAGCTAAGGGTAACACAGCTGTAAGAGATTGTGTGCGCATGGAGTCAATGTAGTTTATCAGTAGGCACACAATAATATTTGAACAGCGGACAACAGAGGCGAGCAGCCTAGATAATGCACCGGGCGACATGAGTTATGTAAGACGAAATACAGGGATGTCCATAGTGAACCCAGAGCGGCCATCCTGAGGAAGCTAAACCCCCCGTGTGGGTGGCGGGAACCATTGGTACGTGTAGACACGTGATCATTGGTGTTAGAATACCCCCAACAGTGAGCCTGCTGCGTCATAAGAGGCGACAGAAAAGAGGCTTAGCCTGATGACCACGATGACCTACTGGTCAGGCAGGCGCGAATCCCGGTGAGTAGCTCTATGTAATCGAGCCATGTGTTGCGAATGGCAACCCAAGAAGGAGAAGGTTTGCCGTTCATAGTAAATGGAAGCCAAGCAATGGCATAAGGGTGAATCAGAGACACCTGTGTTATAGGTACAAATTATTAAGGGACACATACGTGTGTATAGCAAGTAGAGAAGGAGTGCTCTAAGAAGCACATTTAAGAAAGCGAAAAGTCAGAACCTCAAATTCCGGCCACGACGAACAGAGGTTCGACGGGTGGCACTGAGGTGCTCGTAAGTAAAGGGTTGCACGATGGCGAGCGTGTAGCCTATATGTGACTCGTCACCCCTAGGGTAGTCGCGGATACGCACCCGTTAGGACAGTGGTAGGGAAAACCGGAAATTAGCTTAGATGAAATGAAACAGAAACCGAGCCATGAAAGGCACATTTTGAGAGCATTCAGTCAAATGCAAACGGCGATAGTGTAGCCACATTCCCGAGGCGATCTGTGAAGTCGAGTTTCTGAGCAGCAGAACTCGAGGTTAAGGGAGCAAGTTTTTGAACTTAGTGTATGACACTGCTGATAGCTTTGTAGCCGCATGCCTAAGTCAGGATGCGAAGCAAAGTCTGTTGAGACTTTGGATTTTGAAGTAGATAAAATTGTTGATTACATGTCAGTAAGATAGGTAACGAATAACCTGTCTTTACCTTGCAGGTAAGACAGAAGGCAATGGCACGAATGCTAGGATGGTTCTACACCATGGTGGCGGTGGTAACAGTGACGTCATCACCCCACGGCATAACCGGAGAAGTACTAGACGTGCAAGTGACACCATACGAGAATACACCTGGAGTATACTTCGACAACCAGGCTGAGATACAGTTGTATAATATGGAATGGACATTAGTTACCTATGTGAATTTGAATCAGCTAAGTGATGTATTTTCAAATATCAGGGAGCATATACACTGGACACAATTGGCATGCATATTGTTAGAGCAGAAAACGAATTTGACATGTCAGCATGACGTTAAGATGTTGAGTAACCATTTGCAACGAATTAAGGAATCTAAAGAAACGATAGCCAAAATCACTAGACCAAGTGGGGAGACGGATAATACCAGACCAAGAAGGGGATTGATAAATGCTGTAGGTTCAATAGCCAAAGCGTTATTTGGAACATTAAGTCAGGATGATGCAGATAAGTATGAGTCACAAATAAGTGAGTTAGAAAGAGAGCAACTCTCAATGATTAAGGTCACTAAAGAACAGATGTTAGTGGTTAAGTCCACGTTACAAACAATGAACAGCACCATCTACGATGTAACTGCAAACGAGCAGAGGTTGACTCAGGGTTTAAATGAAATCAGGACATATTTGTCCAATAGTACGCTTCGGATTACAGAAGCATTTGAGCAAGCAGAGTTAGAAATCTCATTAAACAGGCATTTAATTGAGATAGAAGGCTTACTTGTACAGCTGTATGAGCAGTACAGTGTGGTACTGTCAGGCATTATGAATGCACAGGTAGGAGTCATATAATATAATATAGATAATATCACAGGATGACATCATAGAAAGTTATAAGAAAGCCCAGGAGGATTTTCCAAAAGGGTTATCCTTGCCATTTGAATTAAGGTCAGCTTACGGTTATCTAGTCTACAAGGTGGCTACAGTGGAAGTGTTTACAAGTGAAAATTATCTTGTGTATGTTATAAGGACACCCCTTACAGACAGAGTGATTTATAGTGTGTATCATATGATCCCATTCCCCACCTATATGAAGAGTAATCCCCACCATTTTGTGTACATCCAAGAGGCCAAGGACTATATATTGATGGACAAAGAAAAGCAGACATTTGCGCAATTAGATAGGGAACAGGTGAGGCAGTGTAAGGTAGTGTCTGCCACGTGGAGGTTGTGTCATGCTCAGTTCCCTGTTAATATGGTTCACTCGCAAGACAGTTGCGCAGTGAAGATACTCAGTGGAGTTAGCCAGGTACCGGAGAATTGTGATAAGAGAGTACTACCAGTACAGCGATTGCTGTGGATACCTATAAGGGAAAACAGGTATATTTATGTGTCTCCAGGCGAGACAAGGGTCACCTGCATGTGTAAGGACACTACAAGTGATATTGGGTTAACTGGCACAGGTATTGTTGTGTTAAGTCCACGGTGTACGTTGTACAGCCCACATAGTAAGGTACAAGGGGTAGGTAAAATAAACACTACTCGAGGTAAGGACTTAGTGCCAGATTTGATACTTAATTATGACTGCTGCGAGCAGATTGGTAGTGAGATTAAGTTAGAGCAGGTACCGGAGGTTAATAAACTGCCACTGAATAATTTGTTAAATCATGTGAATGATTTAAAGTGGGCCACGCACAAAACAGAAGAGGTGGAGGACTTGGTAAGAAAACAAGAAGAAGAAATACAAAGTCAGATGATGTATAAACATTTCAATGTATATAAGTATATTGTACTAACTATAGCAGGTACAATTGGGATAATTTTATGGTGCTATTGTTGCAATTGTTGTTGTGATTGTCCTAAATTAGGGTTTCCAGCCAAAAAATGGTTTGATGATGCAAGGTCACATTGCCCAAATATTTGCATAAGGCAAACAGTAATTACGAGGGAAGGTAAGGCTAGGACTTCAGATGAAGATATTACGATATTCCAACGTCCCAGGCAACTTCGGGGACGCCCGGAGATGTCTGAGGAAATCCTGGAATTACACTCTAGGCCTACTGAAGGACGCTTTAGTACGCCTGGGAGGGCCATTGTAGATTCAGATATGAGTGCGAGTCAGGTCACATTACAGCCTTCACCCTCAACGCAAAGTCGCAGATCATTACGACTCGACAGTAACAGAGTGTAATATTGGGACAGAAATGAATGCAAGGAGGATTGCACCCATTTCTTCCCTGGGGAGGGAGGTGTCGTGACTGTGAGCCTCCATGGGTCAGAACCCAGAACTGCGGTTCGGAGGAACATTATATAAGGGCAATAGAGTTATTATTATTATTATTACTGAGTTGGATGTGAGCTTTTGTAAGCCAGAATGCATATTTCTCAAGGAAATAAGTCTGTTGGCGCCAGGATGTGTACAGAGGTCTGTAAATATTGATGGTACAAAAGGACATTTGGTCAAGTACTCTGTACTGTAGAGAGAGTGATTCATGGTCACAAGCTAGGCCAGAAATTGAACCCAAAAAGTCACGTAGACGCGAGTATGGGCAGTCGCCGCTCGCTTAGGGAGCAGCACTTGCTAGGCACTGGGAGTGGAATGGACCACCGGTCTCAGTGGAGGGGAGAGATGGACTCCAGGTCATCTCTAGTTGGATATAATGGCATCCAAAATGGCGAGCAAGAGAGTTATAGTAGTTGCAGTAGAGTTGCAGAATTGCAGTTGTTCTCACGCCTCAGTTCTTGCCAGAGTAACGTCGTAACGCGCGCGAGCAGAATTCAGCCTCGCGGAGACATGCTAGATGTCAAGTAGCAGTAAAGACTTAGTAGCGCTAATACAGACCTGCGTGCACTTCCTGAAGTAACTTCACAATAATTTGTATATAGTGTATATACTTCGACTGCCAAGGCATAATAAATCAGCAGTAGTTCAAGGGAAGTTCATCTTTTATTCCGGAAGTTCCGGGACTAGTCTGCAAAACCTCGAGTTCCCTTATCTAGTTAACCGCTCGGCTAGGAGGGAAAATCGACGAAGGACCTGTCAACCTGCCAGAACGTCTCACAGGCCAGGTAGGTCACGACAAAGGTCCATTTGTGTATCTACTAGCCAGCGAATTATGGTTTGTCGGTTCCCATTGATAATAAGAAATATTTTCTTAGTCAGACGTGGTTTTATATTTAAATAATTAGAACTTTTATTTATTTATTTATTTATTATTTACATAGTGTACGCCCACATTGGAGCACTTAAATCAATCCATATACACTACAGTCTTTACAATATTAGTTGTAATGGCTTCTCAACTTCCTCTTCTCCTTCCAGAGCTTCTTTAATCTCTCCGACCTGGCCGCCCTCTCTTCATTTGTAATGGTGTACTGTTTTCGTTTGACTGTTTTTAATTTCATTCTTGTATCCCTACTTCTCAGAATCCTCTTCTCTTTTCTCTCTGCAATTTGTTTCATTGTAATATTTAGCTTGTCTAAATCATTCTGGACCTTAACGAACCAGTTGTTCTTGGTTTTACTTTTCCAAAAGAAATTGAATAATTTTTTCAGTAGTCTGGTGTCTGGTAGTCTTACTACGTGGCTGAAAAAGGCAATTCTCCTTTTTCACATTGTATCCACAATTGATTCTTATATCCCGATAGACTATTTCATTAGGCAGCAGTCTCCATTGTCCATTTACTTGATGTTTTTTATTGATGATTGTCCTGATGATCCTTCTGTCTATTTATTTAATCAAATAAATTGTAAAGATATCTATTTTATTTTAATATTGTATAAACTCTGAGGAAGATATCGAATCGAATATCGGAACATATAGTTAACATTTGAATAGAACTTGTATCGATTGGCGGAGCATTTTAATTAATTATCTACCAATACGGCAATTCTGACACTGAAACATTCTATACAAAAAAAGGCCTCATGCAAGGAAGTGCATTATCACCATTATAATTTATTATACTGATGGATGAAATTATAAAACGTGTGAAACAGAGTATCAGTAATGATGAAGTGAATGCTTTGGTATTTGCAGATGATGTGGTGATTTGGGGAAAGGGAGAAAAGGAAGTACAAAAGAGACTGGACATTTGGAATGGTAATTAGTAAAAAGAAAACTGTACCCAGTCATGTACTGTGGAAAAGAGAAAAAGAAAAGTCAAGTGAACATAGATGGGGTACGGTTAGAGAATGTAGAACAGTGTACGTATCTAGGTAGCACTATAAATGGAAGTAATGACATCAACATTGAAATTAATAACAGACTAAGTAAAGGTACAACAATAATAATAATGTTATTGGTTTTACGTCCCTTTTAACTACACTGGCTTTTAGAGACGCCGGGGTGCCGGAATTTTGCCCCAAAGGGGATCTTTAACGTGCCAGTAAATCTATTGACACGGCTCCCTCGCATTTGCGCACCCTCAAATGCCAGCTGACTGCGCCAGGTGCAACATTTTATCACCAAGTCAGAGAACTTTAATGGGATGACAAAGTACCCAAGAGAACGAAATTAATATTATATAAACAGTATTTCATACCAATTGTAACATACGGACTGGAAACACTGGTAACGAATAAAAGGCAAAATAGTAAGATTTTTAAGAACTTCAGCTAAAAAGACAAGAAGGGATAGAATTCAAAATATTAAAATCAGAGAAGAGTTAAATATGGAACCGTTAAATCAGAAGATACAGAAAGCAAGGTTACGTTGGTTCGGACATGTAAAAAGAATGGGTAAAGAAAGAGTAGCAAGAAGGGAATTAGAAAGAGAAGTCAAGGGAAAGAGACCAGTTGGAAGACCGAGAAGAAGGTGGTTGGACCAAATTTTGAAGGACATTGGAGAAGTGGATGTGGCAGAAGTGATGGAACAGGAAATGATGATGATGATAATTGTTGTTTTAAGGGGCCTAACATCTAGGTTATCGGCCCCTAATGATCTGTGTGATAACGAAAATGAGAATGAAATGGAAACCAAAACGAAAATTATGTGAGACGGAAAATACGTACAAAGAGAAACTCAGATGGAAACAACTCACAATATGGTCTTACAAAAAGGAATTTAGAACGAAAAGATTCACAAAAAGAATAGATTGAAAAAGACCCACAAAACGTAGGCTAGATTCAAAATACGTACAAAATGCAATGTAGCGTCGAAATACTTACAAAATGCAACTGAAATTCAAAATACTTACAAAATGCAAATGAGATCGAAAATACGTACAAAATGCAATTGAGGTTCAAAATACTTACAAAATGCAATTGAAATTGAAAATACACAATGCAATTCAGATTGAAATATCCCAGGTCCAAACCAAATTATTCACAAAGTGCAATTGAAATTCAAAATACTTACAAAATGCAATTGAAATTGAAAATGCTTACAAAATGTAATTTAGATTCAAAATATCCACAAAATGCAATTGAGAATCAAAATATTTGCAAAATGCCCGCCAAACAAAATGCAATTTAGATTCAAAATTCTTGCGAAATGCGGTTTAGGTTGAAAATACAAAATGCATTTGAAATCTCACTAAAATGACCTGCGCCTACATTGAAAGACTTACTAAAAAGCAATTTAGATTGTCAATCTTTACAAAATGCAATTGAGGTTGAATACAATCGCAAGATGTAATTTAGATCGAAAAAACTTACAAAATGCAACGTAGATTAAAAATGCCTTTAAAAAAAAATCGCTAAAAGGGAATTTAGATACACAGTGAACCAAGTAACAAAAACAGTGCGGGAATCTTAAAGAGAAAAGGAAATATTAGGAAAAGAGGAGAGGAGAGGGTCCGCCCCAAAGGTAAGGGACAAAAGGGGAAAACGGACCCAGCTCAGGAATCCCTCGGGGTCGCCAACTCCCGAACTCACCAGCCGTGAGCCCCTGAGGGTGTAGCGTTATCTAGGGTGCACCAGAAGTGGTGGGGCTACATACACCCTGCCTCCTTAAGGGCCTTGAGCACAAGGCAGGAGGTAAAAGGAAAAGAAAAAGAAGGCTGACCCCTCACAGAAGGAGGGTGTCAGGAAAGATGAGACAAGGGCCAACTAAGGTGGGAAAGTGAAAGACTCCCTAGGCCTCGGATAACCTAATACCGTCGGGGTCGGAAGAGAACAAGAGTTGACTAAGGGAGGTCCACAGGAAAGAACACGGAGAGGAGCCCGGCACAAGTAAGTGGAAGCAATGCCGGACTCAGCTGGGGTTCCGTGGTCGCCAACCCACGTCCCACTAGATGTGAGCCCCTAGGGGCTGGAACAGGAAAAATGGAAGGACCGAAAGGAGTGGAGGAGGCTTGTAAACCACACCCGGGTGACTGGAGTGGGACTTTGATGATGATGATGATGGCAATTCTAGTACAATTTCCTAAAATGGTAAATGTTTTTGCTTTTTATTATTAAATAGGTTATAAAGTGTAAATGTGTTGGAACTAGTTGGGCGCTACACTGCTGCTAGCGCCAACGCCATGCTCGACAGGCGGCTAGTCACACGGTGCCAGCGAGGATCAGTTCTATAGGGAGGACTCTCACTGTACTGCACATGATACCTTAAACAAGAATGAACTTGGGACCAGGCTGGAGGAGTGGAGAGAGAAACTAGAAGGACAAGGAACGTGTTTAAACTCCACAGCTGACCATGGGTATTCAATCTACTCAAGAGTGTTTGCCTTTTCCCTCGTTACAGTCCACCCTTTCCCACTGAACAAGTGTGAATTAATACAGAAGGATACAGTACTGTACGTCTTGAGGGGGGGGAACCCAACAACAACAACATTTACGAAGAACAATGATGCACAGTTGTTACTTCAGCTTGTCTACATGGTGCAAACATTTTGTCCGGCAACTCCAACTTTTTTTCTTTTCTCTCCTTCTTTCTATGATAATGATTTTTTTTTGTTTTTTTGTTTTTTTTTGGGCCCTAGGAATCAACCTGGGGAGGTCTATAAATATGTAGACCTGGACAAAGGGAGTGTGATGTGATGATACTAACCAACAAAATCTGTAATACAAGGATTCAGCAGAAGAGAATCCTCATAACCTCTCCACTCCAACTCCCAACACTGACCTGCACGTGGTGTCCCCTGCTAAGCTGAGCAACCCAGTGGAAGGTTGGGTAATCAATCCCAGCGGGAAACTGTGTCAGTGAACAGACTAGTGTTGGGGGGGACTGAGAATTCTTTTCTCAGTTCTTTCACCTTTCTGAATAACATTCAGGATTGTAATTCGAGGATTTATCCTCCCCTCAAGGTGAAACCTTAGATAGTCGACCATGAAAAGTCATTTGAAGAATAATTCCGCCGTCTGTAATGATCGATTACAGAAAAGACAGCATTCGGATACGGTGGGCTGTCATGCGGAAGATAATGACAAATCGGAGCGTCTGAAAACTCATCAAGTAGCAAACAAATACTACGGAAAATCAAACCTAAACAAGTCTCATTCTTTTCTACACATAATGTTAACTCTCTGGTTCAAACTGGAAAATTGAAGATCATCACGGATATCATGAGAAGTCATAAAATTCTAATTATGGCCCTTCAGGAAATTAGAAATAGTGATCAAGGCCATCTGGAATCACAAGCATATAGACTATATAAAGGAATTCCAGGAAAACGAGTTATGAAAAATTGTCCACAATTTGGTAACGGATTCTTAATAGATCTCAGAATCATTGACTCGATAACAGAATTTAAATCTCAATCCTCCAGACTTACGACCCTAACTTTGAAATCGGCAAATACAACATATACAATTATTAATGCACATGCTCCTACTAATCAAAAAAACAACACCATTAAGGACAGAGAAGAAGTACAAAAATTCTGGGATCTTTTGGATCAAACTTTAATAAACATCCCTTCATCAAACATCAAAATTCTCCTTGGTGATTTCAATGCGCAACTTGGACAAGAAAGAAGATATAGAGATATAATTGGAAAATGGACAGCACATAAACGAACCAATAAAAATGGTCAAAGATTAGTCGAAATTTGTAGAAACCACAAATTAATCTCTAAATCAACATGTTTTAAAAGACAGCCCCATAAATTGAAAACTTGGAAACATCCTGACTTCAGAAGGGGTGAATGGCAGTTGGATCATGTCTGCATGGATAAATTTCACCATCGCGAAATTCACAATGTCAAGGTTCTAAGGGGAGTTGACTCAGGATCAGACCACTATGTGGTAAAGATAAAAATAAAATTAACTCCAATGGCCAAGAAAAACCTAATAACAACAATAGGAGGAAATTTGATCCATCTACCTTAATAAAAAATATAGAGTACTGTGAAAGAACAGGAGAAGAATCTCTCAACACTAAAACATTGGACGAATTAATCACTGAATTAAAATCAATAGCAGAGGAGTTAGCACCAATAAATCCAAGGAAAAAACATGAATGGTGGAATGTAGATTGTGATCAAGCAATAGAGAAAAGACACCAAGCATGGATAAAACATCAAGCTCTAAAGTCAGAAGAATCAAATTTAGAACTAACTATACAAAGAAAATTAACCCATAAAATCATCAGACAAACGAAACGTAATCATCTTAAAAATACACTGGAAAAGATAGAAGACGATTTCAAGAAAAAGCAATCTCGAGATTATTACAAAACATTTGGTAAATATCTAAAAAAATTTGAAGCTCCAACATTAATGTTGAAAAATCAAACAGGAAAGTTAGCACATTCTAACCAAGAAAATGCAGAGATCCTTGCAGAAGCATTCGAGAAACTGTTAAATTGTGATGATCCACTGGAAACCCTGCAAGTAAACACTGATACACCTATTTTAACTTTACCTGATTTAATAAATCCTCCAAACATTAATGAAGTAGAACTCACAATTAAAGAACAAAAAAATTACAAAACTTGTGGCGAAGACTTAGTCTTTGCTGAAATCTGGAAAAATGCTGGTAAACCTGCGATTATAAATCTTCATCAACATCTAGTTAAAATGTGGATTACTGAAGAAATAAATTCCTGCACACTGGACCACAGGAATAATCCATCCATTATTTAAGAAAGGAGACAAAACGAACCCAGATAACTACAGAGGAATTACCCTTCTGGACTGCACATATAAAATTTTCTCTCGTATAATTTACAACAGGATCAAAAACATTCTGGAACCACAACTTGGAGAATATCAAGGAGGATTTCTCCCTTACAGAAGTTGTCCAGACCAAATCCTTAGCCTGAAATTAATAATGGAATATTACAAAAACAGAAATAAGCAACTCTTTATCTCTTTTATAGATTTCAAGAAAGCCTATGATAGTATTCATAGACTGACACTGCTAAAAATCCTCAGATCATACGGTCTCCATCCTAAATTGATAAAAATCATTCAATTAACATTAACAAACACAAATTCGAAAGTTAAATTTAGGGGAGAAATATCAACAGCTTTCACAGTAAAAACTGGTCTCAGACAAGGTGATGGATTATCCCCTCTGCTTTTCAATGTGGCTCTTGATTATATCATGAAGGTTTGGCAAAAGGAAAACCCTCCTAAGATCAAAATTGGAACAAAACCATCAATAAAAATAAACTGCTTAGGATTTGCAGATGACTTGGCTCTTTTATCACTAGATAAGGAAGAGGTTTGTACTCAGATCACTAGTCCCCAAGAAATTGCTCAAGGGATAGGATTACAGATATCCTTTGAAAAAACTGAGATCATGCCTATGAAACCCTTAGATATAAATGAAGTCTATATAAATGATCATAAAATTAACCTAGTTCCTCAATTTAAGTATCTTGGAGAAATTATAACACATAACTTAAACGAAAAAAGTAACTTGGATAAATAGAACAAATAAAATGAAAAAGGCACAATCTCTAACCTGGTCAACATATAATAAAAAATGCCTATCAATAGCTACTAAGATCCAACATTATAAAACTGTAACTCTCCCTGAAGCCACTTATGCTTGTGAAACACTGTTCCAAATTAAAAATGAACAAAGAACTGATCAGCTCCTCAAAACGGAAAGAAGAATCATTAGAACTTGCATAAATAAAAAGTATCAGGTTGAGGGAGTCTGGAGGATTCTCCCAAATGAAACTGTCTATCGTGAGATTGATCCAATCACCAGCACAATGAAGAAGAAAAGAATTTCATATTTTTTTCACATCTTACGGCTTCCAGAAAACAGAATTGTACGCCAACTGGTGATGAGAAATCTAGGAAAGAAAACTGGAGGAAAATGGATCCAAGAAATCCAACAAGATCTCAAAGCAGTTGGACTCAAGATAACAGATGTCGAGGAGAAAAATAAAATTAACACCATTCTTAAAACTCACAAATTTTCTGCAGAAATGACACACAGAAAGCCTATGGAGATTTCAGATGAGTTGAGAAAATCCCGATCTGAAAGAATGAAAAAGTACTGGAAAGAGCGCAAGAACCAAGCAGTACTACCTTCAAAAAAGAAGTGATTGTGGAACGACTCAAGTGGTCCAATGTGACCAATCAAGATTAATAATAATAATAATGATATTTTTTTTCCCATCTAGGGGAATGTTTTCACAATATCTAAACTCACAATTTTAAGACATGATATTTTAACACATTGCTGACCGGATGCCTGGACATGTCACATCCCCTGTGGACCGGACATTTTGCTACTGAGAATATTCCAGTGCACTAGATTATAAAAAAGTACATAATTGTGGAAATAACCTAGATATTATCTCTCTAGTTGATATGAGTATACACATACCCGTAGTAGTGCTCAAGGGGGTGATGTATTAGGAAACATGACACAATGTGCAGTGGCGGCTTACAGAAAGAGCAGATGGAGTATAGTTGAGGTTAGATTGGTCAACAATCAAAGTACGGTATGTACTTTGGTTGTTATTACGTCGCCTAGAGACCTGAATATCACTCTCTCATTCAGTTTCCACTAATTCACTATAACTTGTGTCATTTGAACGATAATATAAACGATAAATCTTATCATCTGATTATACAAGTCCTCCATCTTGTCAGTGATTGAACCAACAGAAGGAAGTTCGATGTTTCGAAACAAAATCAAAGAATAAAGGAAGGCCATGAATAGACGGAAGATGGCACATATACATCTACAAATATCCTTCTCAATGTGCTAGACCGAAATAGTACAATACAGGGTCAAGAGATGTCACAGGAAGACCGAAAACAATGACGTGTATAAAACCGAGATTTCTCAGGGCCCGTCATCTACCGCTGGCGAGCGTACTACGAGATTTCTAGGGGCCCGTCTTCCATGTGTTAAAAGTGTCAAAAGCATATTTTTAGGCTCAATAGAGCCAATTTAAGGTACCAAAATTTAAATTTTTAGAAGGCTGATATTGAGTGATAAAGAGGGGGAAAAGAAAAGTAGAGAAGCAAGCGTAGAACTGGCAGATCCAGGTTCACATTCCAGTCCTACCTCTCCAATTATTATCATGTTTGGCCAACTTGACCTAATAGTTGAATAGATATTGAAATATTACAGTCCAGTATTTAGTTTCTAGTACTCACTTGTCTCCAAAGAAGTAGTCCTTGTTTTCCAGTCGTTCAGACAAAGCAGTGCAGCAAGACTCCACCTCCTTGTACACCTGCAAATAGGACACAACTGAACTGGAGGCAAGATGTTTAATTCTTGTTCAATGTTTAAAATATAGGACATGAACATTTTTGTTTCACTTTGATTTAGCCTAGGTTTCACAAAGATTATTATAGATTCTTAAACATGTCATAATCTTGAAATTGAGAAGATTGAGAAGACAACTTCATTTTAATAAAAGACAATGGAAAATTATTTCCAAATTTTAACAATTTTTAAGAATTTTACCGTTTTAAGATTTTCTTAAAAAGGATGTAATGATATATATTGATAACTTAGCCTAAGCAATTAGGTTGTTCTTTTAATGTGATGTTTAAGTCTATGATTTTATATGTCAAGTTTATGTATTTATTAGAATCGAAATTGCTAGGCTGATGAAGGTCTAAACAGTGGCGATTCCTCCATGTACGACGTGAGGATCATCCTACAGTCAGCTCTCAGCTGTACCTGTTTTAAAAGATTAAATTGATTGTTTTGTAAAAATAGTCTTTGGGGCAACCTTGCGTGCCCTCTCAATAAGCTCTGTCTCACTGTCACTACTTGTAACTAGTTCTACATTTCACCCCTAGATGGGTGAAGTGTGGCCTTTACCACCCGGAGTAGAAAGCTGAGGAAGGAAGCCTTGCATCCGCAAAGCAAGTGTTTATAGCTTTAGAAATGTACAGGAGCCCTTGAGGGGGAAGGGGCTGGTTTTGTTTGTTTAATGGCGCGCTGAGGATTGTCGCCTGAGATCCTCAAGTCTCGCTATTGATTGAATTTAAACCAACACTTGGCCTACGGGCTTATTGGTTACGATTTTGCACGGTCAGAATGGATGGTCTGTTTTCAGCGTGTGCGCATCTTTGGAGTGCTATTCGATTGTATTGTATTATGTAATGTGTTCGTAATAGTGCTGTGCGACTGAATAATTAATATTAGACCGAGTGTAATATCTCAATTTAGCCCAGCTATAATAATTATTTTAAGTTCCTATCATATTACGTCCTACACATTATAAAAGTCAGCAGTCACCACTGGGTCTAAATGTACTGTACCACTAAATAAGAAGTTTTGTTCTTAGAAAATTGTATTGAAAAGTGGAAAAAAATTGTTACATTGTTATTACTTTGTTGGTTGGTTCCTTAGTTTAGGGGCTGCGACAACGTGGTCATGTAGCCCCGTGTATTTTGGGTGTGTATAGAATCTGTCTGATAACTGGTGTTAATTGTGATGTCTGTATTAGTGTGTGTCATCTGTTTTTAATTCAAGGTAAGGACTGCAGACATTAAATTTCAAGTAGTTCCTACTTTTGCCTCCAAACACCACCATCAAAAACTACTAGTTTGGAACTTGGCTACTAGACGCCACCGCAGTCAGCTCCTGTCGACGAACGTAGGAACCCTATAAGAGCGTTGTTTAACCTATAATTAATTTAGCTTCACACAGGTGTAATTAGTGGAAGGTTCTTTAACATGCCATAAATCATTGACATGGGACCGCAGGCTTTACTTCCCCTCTGAAGGAAGGCAAACTGAGGGATTTTTAAAGCTCTTAAAAAATCCGACGTCTTCGGTCGGGTTTGAACCCACAATCTCGGGCATAGAAGCTCAACATGCTACCAACTATGCCACCGAAGCCGCTTTTTCTTACTTCAATTCGGACAATACATATAAAAATTTAAAAAATGGCAATAGTCATTGACATACCTAGTCACTGACATACCTAGTCACTGACATACCTGCAAGAAAATGGCAAGACAAAGAAGCCAAGAAACATGTTCTATGGGTAAATCAGACAAAAATAACTTTGTTTTTCAAACATTAGCAAACTTTATTATTATTATTATTATTATTATTAAAGATAAAGCGCACAAATTGTGCATAGTGATGATAACTAACTGGCATTTACAAAGCATCACAATGGATGATCCCCGATTTGCACAAGAAATTACATGTTATTGTACACCGCATAATTTACATACGCAGGATCCATCAGGGTCATGTAAGTATTAGGTATTGCACAGTTTATGGTGATACCCATGTACCGCCATCAAATTAACAAAGTGTCGCAAGTCCTGGTTAGTGTTCATCCATGTCCTAGTCATCATGGCCTCCGTTGTGAAGCAAGATTTCGTCCCTCTTCTGTATTCTTTCCCAAATTACTCATCATCTTCGTTGCACTTTCCCATTTATGTGGGGTCTGCCTTCCTGCAATGATTCTTCCACTTCAATCGATCCATAGCGTCCACGTGTCTCGTTAGCTAGCATGACATCATCCGCATATAATAATGTCCATGGATGTCTGGTTTGGATGTCATTTGTGATGGCGTTCATGCAGAGTATGAAGAGCAAGGGGGATAAGACACCAACAGTGATTTCGAAAGTACTGGACATTCCTGCTCCTCGCCACACTGAGCTTGTTGTCTTTCGGTACAGAAGTTTCACCCAGTTTACATAGGCTTCAGGTACAATGTGTAGCTTCAGTGCCAGCCAGATGAGATCATGTGGTATTCTATTGAACGCCTTTTCCAAATCAAGAAAGGCTAAGTGAACTGTCTTCCTTTTCTCATGGTGTCTTTCCATCAACAGACAAAGTCTGTGGAGAGCGTCTGTTGTTCCGCTGTTTTTAAGCCACACTGGTTAGATGAAACTGTGATGATGTTTCGTAATCTCGCATCAAGAACACGTTCAAAATTTTCATAATATGGTATAGGAGGAAGAATGGCCTATAATTGGAGCATTCCAGTATATCTCCTTTTCCATTTCAAATAGGAATTGTGATACTGGTCATCCAGGCCTCTGGTACTGTGTCCTCTATAATAATTTTGTTGAAGAAGTCAGTAAGCCATATTACACCTTGTTCCTCCAGGAGATTCCATACTTCGGCTTTTAATTCCCAAATTACTCTATCTTGTAAACCGCAATGAGCATTTTCCTTACTTCCTTGCTGTTAAAAGTAGCAGTGTTACAGTTGCTTAATTAAAATAGTAACATAGTTACCACATAAAGTGACATATCTCTTCCCTAACCTGATATATATGTACAGATTGCCTCAGATGTAAAGTGTGGTAGCTATGTAGAGATGAAACGATTAGCTCAAGACAGTGCTGCATCAAACTAGTCAAAAGATTGAAGACTCAAACAACAACAGATGCTCATACATAGGAGGAAGAACTCACCTCATCCAGGGACTTCTGAGACCAACCAAGAATGCCAAGTCGTTTCGTCACCTGGTTCTTCTTCTGCCACGTCAGTATGAAGTTGAGCGGCCAAGGGTACACGGAGCCATAGCGAACGTTAGTCACCTCTTTCCTGGTGGTAGAGTCACACCAGGTCACATACAGCTGAAACATACACAACACTTACGTGTACAAGTGACAATGTCTGATACTGCATGTCACTGGAACTTACTCAAGAGACAAGTTGGTTTGTTCCTAAATGAGAATGAATTGAACCATGTTGGAAAATTGATTTTTTAAATCGGTATTGTCTTACAGCAAGCATTCTTAACCTTTATGAGACAGTGAGCACTACCCTCATGCCATACCAAGTACCCCAGCATCATTAAATCCAATATAATAATAATAACGCAACAAGCATGAACCTCTCTTTCCTTTTCTTCTCTCTGTCTTCCTCAGAAGTACTGAAAGCTACTGCTTGCACAAATCATGCAGATAAGATACATTTATGTGTGGTCAGTTGGGTAGAGACAGCGTGTTTCATGTTACATGGTGTCCACAGAATTTTCAATGTCAATTTTACTGACTTTTCCTGACCATTTTTCAACAAAATTCCTGACTCGCTAAGTCATCGTAACATCGGAAAAAAGGTTTATTGAGCAAATATATACATTTTTTATTTGCAACCTCCACCATCCCCATAGCTGCCCCAATGCTCGCCTCTTTAATCATTTAAAATACAAAATTAAGTAAATTATAATGCAATAATACATAAATCGAAGTACTTAATAAGCTAAACTATAGTGATGGGGTTGCCACATCTCTACACAGACACAAAAAAAAGTGCACAAAAAGTAGGTAAAAGAGGTTTTTACTATGATGCACTATAAAAATGGAAACTTACCATAATGTCCAGTGAGTTATTGCTTTTTATCATGAAAGTTAGTTGAACTAGTAACATCAAATTATGGCTCTAAAACACAACATACTGTATGGTTAATATAAAATTCCTGACTTTCTAATACTTTTCGCCATTTTTTCCTGACTCACGCCATTTTTTCACACTTTTTCCTGACTTTTCCTGACTAAAAACAAAATTCCTGACTTTTCCTGCCTGTGGACACCATGTGTTACTCATAAAACAGAGATGTACAAGTATTCTTACTTTAGATTATAAATACTATTTCACAAAATGATAAGATTACTTACTGCCAAAACTTGTAATGAAATCAGTAAGTTCTTATTCTGGTTTGTGCAACAGAAATTGAATTGAAGAATGGATCTCAGGAGAGGTGGTGCTCGCAAGCACCAGGTTGAGAATGCCCGACTTCCAATAGTTATATAAATCATATTTTAAAAAATGTTCCACTTAGTCATTACAATGATCCGAGTTACAGAAAAGGGTGATCATTGGCTTTGTGGCCAATAACTGTGCGCCTGTGGTAAAAGTGTAACATGAGTGGATGAACAGCACCATCGGGAATAACCATTGTGAACAATAAGGAGCTTTACATGCCATTGACGTACAAGGTGAACGATGGCTTTGATGTTGCATGAAGGCCAACAGACATGTTACAGTGGAACAGCTTACCATTCAAATGAACCAGAGGGCACCCAGACCCATGACTACTGCAACAGTTCAGCAAACTCTTCTGCGAATGGGGCTCCTGAGTGAACGGTGGGTGACTGCACCCATGCTAATGAAGGGGCATCAACAAATATGACTAGCATTCACTCACCAGTAATGCAACTGGAGTTCAGTCACATTTTCTGCGGCATTGAAAGTATGGATGTGAGCGTGTCCGTCCAGAAATGTTGGTGAACAAACAATCTACATCATCATCATCAGTTTACAGTTCCAGTTTCCCGGGTACTGTTGATAAGCCTCCTCCACTCCATTCTGTTCTTAAACACTTTGTTCTCCAAGATGTCTTCAAATGTTCTTCCCATAAGTGTGATGTCCATCCAGCGGGTTCTAGATCGTCCAACCGGTCGCCTTCCTTCAACCTCCCTTTCCAAGTTTACTCAGGCTATTCTTGACGGTTCAATCCTCTCTACATGTCCAAACCACAGTAGTCTAGATGCTCTGATCCTGTGTAGAACTGATGTCGTGATCCCAGCCTCTCTCCTTACCTTCTAGTTTCTTTTTATATTTAAACACAAATCGTGCTAAATGTTCCGGCATAACTCAACTAAATGACAGCGTTTCGCCCCGGTGTGCTATTGGGCCCTTCAGTTGGTTAAAGCACACCTCACCAAGACACTGTCTAGTACACACTGGGAAGGCCATTGCAAGACGTATTTGATACATGTGTATCCGCGTCACGAGCAACGCCAGTGCACTATGGGAGTCGGAAACTCCACTCCACTCCAAAGCAATTGTAACCTTACCTTGGCATTGAATATACAATTTTCAAAAGAAAAATATGTATTGCCCGTTGAGCCATTATATATTTAAACACAAATTGTACTAAATGTTCCGGCATAACTCAACTAAATGACAGCGTTTCGCCCCGGTGTGCTATTGGGCCCTTCAGTTGGTTAAAGCACACCTCACCAAGATACTGTCTAGTACACACTGGGAAGGCCATTGCAAGACGTATTTGATACATGTGTATTCGCGTCACGAGCAACGCCAGTGCACTATGGGAGTCGGAAACTCCACTCCAAAGCAATTGTAACCTTACCTTGGCATTGAATATACAATTTTCAAAAGAAAAATATGTATTGCCCGTTGAGCCATTATATATTTAAACACAATTGCTTTGGAGTGGAGTTTCCGACTCCCATAGTGCACTGGCGTTGCTCGTGACGAGGATACACATGTATCAAATACGTCTTGCAATGGTCTTCCCAGTGTGTACTAGACAGTGTCTTGGTGAGGTGTGCTTTAACCAACTGAAGAGCCCAATAGCACACCGGGGCGAAACGCTGTCATTTAGTTGAGTTATGCCGGAACATTTAGCACAATTTGTGTTTAAATATATAATGGCTCAACGGGCAATACATATTTTTCTTTTGAAAATTGTATATTCAATGCCAAGGTAAGGTTACAATTGCTTTGGAGTGGAGTTTCCGACTCCCATAGTGCACTGGCGTTGCTCGTGACGCGGATACACATGTATCAAATACGTCCTGCAATGGCCTTCCCAGTGTGTACTAGACAGTGTCTTGGTGAGGTGTGCTTTAACCAACTGAAGAGCCCAATAGCACACCGGGGCGAAACGCTGTCATTTAGTTGAGTTATGCCGGAACATTTAGCACAATTCGTGTTTAAATATATAATGGCTCAACGGTCAATACATATTTTTCTTTTGAAAATTGTATATTCAATGCCAAGGTAAGGTTACAATTGCTTTGGAGTGGAGTGGAGTTTCCGACTCCCATAGTGCACTGGCGTTGCTCGTGACGCGGATACACATGTATCAAATACGTCTTGCAATGGCCTTCCCAGTGTGTACTAGACAGTGTCTTGGTGAGGTGTGCTTTAACCAACTGAAGAGCCCAATAGCACACCGGGGCGAAACGCTGTCATTTAGTTGAGTTATGCCGGAACATTTAGCACAATTTGTGTTTAAATATATAATGGCTCAACGGGCAATACATATTTTTCTTTTGAAAATTGTATATTCTAGTTTCTTATCTAGTCTAATTTGGTCCTTTGGATAGTGGACCTAAGGAACTTCATCTCCAATGCCTGTATTCTTGACATGTCTTTTGCGGTGAGGGTACATGTTTCTATGCCATAGATTAATATTGGTGTGAAGTAACTCTTGAAGAGTGTCAACTTTACCTTTCTTGGAACTATTGTATCCCAGAGTAGTGTAGAAAAGGGAACTCTTCTGTATTCTATTGGTGACTTCATTGTTAGCTAGGGCATCTTTGGCGACTACACTACGAAGGTAGGTGAATCTGTCCACACATTCCACTTGATGGTCTCCTAGTTTAATTGTAGCCAATATATTTCTTCCGGTCACAGCCATTGCCACTGTCTAATTCAAACTAATCATGAGATTAAACTCTTCAAACTTGGTCTTCCATTCGGAGTCTACTCTGTATTTCATCTTCTGATTGCCCCCATATCATGAAATCATCTGCGAAGGCCATGGCTTTAAGGTCACCTGATATTTCTTTGATAGACTTCATTATGTCATCCATCACAGTGAAACAGTAACTGCGATAGTGCACTGCCTTGTTGTAGTCCACTCTTGGTATGGAACCAGGATAAATGTCCATGGCCAATACGCACACAGCCAAAACAATTATCATACAAACACCCTACTACCATCAAAATTAATGCTTTACAGTCGGTCAACACGATTGTGACCAATTGTAATGGGTGTCTCCCAAGATTTCATTTCATTAAAAAAAGCATCAAAATTGCTGGATGAACAAAAGGCAGTGGGGACAGCATTATGGTCTGGGGAATGGCCTCGTGGCATTCTTTGGGACCCATCACCCTTGTGAAATGCATTCTTTAAAGATCTACGAATCCATTCTTGGAGACGTCCATCCGTACATGATGATTGTCTTCCCTCGGGAGGACAGGATTTTTCAGCATGAAAATGCATCTTGCCGACGGCAGAAAGAGCATGTTCTTCCCTGGTTCCCAAACAGTCCCAATCTCAATCCAATTGAACTTCTGTGAGATCACCTCAATCACCATGTTCACAGCTGAAGGACGCACAGCAGAAAGCATAGTTCCAGATATGCTCAAGACTCATCAGCACCTGACCAAGTCCCTTCTAGTCCGTCTAGGTCTAGCTGCTGTGTGTGTTCCAAAGGATGGTTACTCTAGACACTAACAGGTGATCACACTAGATAGCTATTGCCGTTTCCGTAACACTAAAGGCATCCAGCCGTCACATACCTCGATATGCACTTACAGAATTGTGAACTAGTCTATTTTACTGAAAATAATTTCTACGAGCGATTATCATTACGCCAAAAACCACATTCACTACCTTTTCCAACATTTACACAAGATGTGATTTTGAAAACACTTTTCTGTATGTTGAGGTACACAGATATTACACATGGAAAGTTACTATAAGATGTTGGCAAATCTGAATTCAAGGAACTGCTGTTCAGAATAGGCCTGGTGTTAAGTCTGCAGAAGCTTTCGGTACAGGTTATACATCCCATGTTCGTAACATGGAATGTTTTCCTTTGACAATGCATCTATTGATATCGCGCCAAGAGATGGCAGTTGGGTTTGAACTGCGGATGTCTTCCCACTCACTGCGTATCGTACATTCCAAAACACAAGGCCAAAGTTTAACATTTGCATGAATCGACCTATGCGAAGACCCTCCAAATAGCTTAGTCATTTTGGCACCAGTAGGAAGAACTGCCTATATTGAATATAAAGAAGTTCTAAACTGAATTATTATATTTAAAATTCTTATTTGATTTGTTATTATGTGACGTACGATTTTATGATTCTCATACATTGATTAAGTATACTAAAGTTCAGGTTTTCAAAATATATTTAAGTTATTTATGGTTAGGTTAAAGATATAGTTAATTATAATACATTTCTTTAAATCTTTAAAATTAAAATTTAGTTCGATAATATTTGTATTTTAACTCTGTATTTTGATTTCATATTTAAAAGTTAATTTTCAACATTAAGACAATTTAATTAAGCTCTTTCATATCTTTAATAATTCATTATTTCATTCCATTCAAAAAGCAGGCAAAGAAATTGTTGCAAAAGAAGTAATGTAAAATATTATTATATTTGCATTTTGATATCACGAGGAATTTTAAATTTCATTTAACAGCGAACTCGGAATGATAATCGGTTTAAATAGAATATCTCTTTATGATACAAGTGTTACCGGTACATAACACATGAAACTTTTAAATTCCGCGGCCGAAGTCGGACAGGAAACACATAATTTACGTCCACGTCTTGCATTTCTTACGAAAGTCGATGAACATCTAATGCTTGGTTCGGTGGCATTCAAAAGAAAATGGGAAATAACAAAATATATAATGGGACATAACTCAACTATGACGTGAGCGAAGCCGCGGGTACCTGCTAGTATATAGAAAAGATAAGGACAGAAGGATTGTTAGTGGGTTGGTAGTAGTGCCCAACTCATGTCCCAACCGAGTGAGTCAGATTTCTGAAGGATGGGGAAAATCCACAGCACCTCAAGTCAGCTCATTAAAAATTTCTCGTATCACATTTGGTGATTAGGAAACAAAATTATTTTTATCTCTCCCAGTAGAGTTTTGGTTTTCACTGCAATGGCAGTGTTAAACAGAATATTGTCCAAACGGCTCCAACTGAAAAGATCTACTCCTCGGTAGCAGAGGCCATACGATGATTTGTATTATTTTTATAAAATTCACTAACACCTCAAGGTTGGACAATTAGCCAATAAAAACATATATCAGAAGTTCGAAAACCAGAAGGTAATGGGGTCTAATTTAATACTATGATGTTAATTAACATTTAGCTCCTAGGTATCCGAGAATGAAGTCCGTATCTATAACAAGAGTTGGGCTATGCACTGCATTATCCAGACCAGCAATCATAACCTCTTTGTTAGCATACTGCATTTTAAGAAGTTATACAAACTACATTAATATAATAATCATCAATTCTGATTGACTGAAATCAAGGCAATTACATTATTTTGTAAATGAATGTTGATCTCAAACTTACACCCGTAAGCCCAACTCTTACTACACAGGGAGTTTGCTGGGAAACACAATCTGCTGCAGGTGGCAGCACTAAGGAACTGCTCATGGCAAGTGATGGGCCATCTCTGCATAGCGTTCAGCTCTGGTTCGGCTGTCAAGCGCAGAACGTAGAGGACTGTTATTAAATCTCACTGCTCTTTCAGGCCTCTTGGCGGAAGAGATCTTTTGCAATTAAATACTATCGGCAAGAAAGTTGGTTGTATAAAAAGTATTTATCTCAGATATTAGTATATTACTTCAGGTGTCCCTTTGGCAAATATAACCGAGAAAGGGGGGCACCATAGTAGGCTGCAGCACAGAAATCTGGAACAAACAACTTTAAGCCAGAGCGCCCATAGAGATAGTGTGACTCATGTCTTGTATGACATACAAGTGGTAAGAATGGCCATGTGTCTTTTCTGTGTTTGCCATCAACAAGCTTTTGGACATAGGAATTCCAGCTTTCAGCATGGCCTTTCCAGATAAAGATGTTCTTGCTTTTGTCTATCTTGTGATGTGATCAGATTGAACAACAACCTAGAAGGGGTAGACAGCACTGGTCCACCCTCAATGGAGGCAGAACTATAACTACGGCATGTAGGATCATCCTGTCTTGTACAAACTTTACCCACAACCTTCACAGCCTACAGCAGTAACCAGCTTCTGCTCACTATGGATGTGGAGAGCAGGGTTGGCAAAATAACAGTTTTATTAAAAAACAACAACATTAAAACATGTTTTTTTGTTTTAAACAGTCTTTTTTTAAATTCTGAACATGTTTTAAACAGTGTAATAAAATGCTGTATTTTTAATACTTATATATAAATACTTTAGAGATCATCTTGACCAGAGTTGTATGGTAAGTAATAAACCAATGTTTACAACTGAAACTCACCCAGCAGGGAAATTTAGTTACCAGCTGGGATTTTTTTTCTTTTCTCTACAGCTTATGGTTGGTCCTGCAATACTAAAAGAAATTAAACCCCTGACATGGTGGGTGGCACTGCAGAATAACATTCATCACACAACTTCAGGCCTAGCACATCAGCTGCATAGTGCAGTTGCTTCATCAGCTGGGATAGAACGTCTTTTCTCCACTTTTGGGTTTGTGCATAGCAAAGTCAGGAATAGGTTAGGGACTGAGAAGGCTGCGAAACTAGTTTGTGTTTTTCGTGAACTCAACAAGAAACCTGTTGAATAAAGACAAAGTGGCAGTGACATTTGGATTTATAATATTTTAAATACATCCCTATATTTTCTGATGTATGTTCACTTGCAAAACGTTTTAACAAGGACATCAAAACCATTACAAAATCACTATCAACTTTATATTATTATGTAAAACCATCAGTAGAAGGCAGAGAAGACCACTGTACTCTACTGTATTGCAAAATGATTAATTAAAAATATGAAAACAAAACAAAAATTTCTTCTAAAGGAACATATTCTAGACGGTTATTTGAAGCATTGAGTTTAAAACTAATTTTAAACAATGTGCATTGTTTTAAACAGTTTTAAACATGCCAACCCTGGTGGAGAATGTGGGATACTCACTTGCCACGAGAGTTAAAACATGTTAAAGCCTAGAGGTGAGTGGCACCATGCCAAACCACATCTTTGTCACTCTTAGTCCCATTTGCCATACAGTTTATCTTGCAGCTACCACATATTCACCATCTCAGTGGGTGCACTGCCCAACAGTAACATTACTATCTTACCTCAGCATTAGCAAGCACTGTGTTGACCAGGGACATGTATGCTCGCATGTCTGCCTTCTGAGAGCTGTCTAGGTCGTTGGTTAAGCTCACTCCCTGAAACAATTGATGAGATATCATCACATGGCTTATATCAATATTTTAGAAACTGTGTATCTACAAAATTGTCTCCTATAACAATATCTAAGTAACTAGACTTTCCCAGTTTTACGATACTAGCAGTCAGATTTTTATTGCCATTTTCTTTCATTAGTGTGTCCTTACAATTTTATTCAACACAGTTCATATTAAATTGTTCAGTACGAACATAAAGAACATGGCTACTTCATTTAAGAGAAACAAGTCTTATAATACTTATGTTACAGGCTGAACAATTTACTGATGGTTACATTTACGGGGCTAGGTAACCAAAGCAGAGGAGCTGCAAAAAAAAAAAAAAAAAAAAAAAAAAAAAATGTGGAGTGACAAGAAAGGATAGAATACGGAATGATTACATCAGAGGAGCAGTGAAAGTGGGACCCTTAGGAAAGCAGGTTCAAGTGGTATGGGCTTGTGCTGAGAAGAGAAAAGGACTATGTGGGGAAAAAGAGTTGGAAATCTAGAAATTGAAGGGTCAAGGGAGAGAGAGAAGGACCAAAAATGAGGTGGAATGACAAGGTTGCAGGGGACCCCAGAGAAAAAGGATCGAAGAGGGAGGAAGCATGGGATAGACATTTATGGAAGAGAAGAATCCAGCAAAGTAACGCTGGCCCTATGCGACGTAGGAAAAGGCTGGGATAAAAAAAGTCAAAATAGTAGACTGAGAAACTGTTACAGAATATACACTGATCTTACATTATTGTCGCCTTAACACACAATAACTAGGCAACAAGGACAAACTGTTTCATGTAACATTGAAATAACATTGTAAGTTAACTGTCTTTAACCCTACCCAAGTAGAATACGGATATATCCAGCGCGCACTTTTCAGCCGCGAGCGGGAAACGGATATATCCAGAAAATTCCTACATTTAAATCTGGCGCCGTTTTCCGTCAAAATAGTAAATGTTAAACCAAGGAGATGGCACCACTATGCAGACACATGTTTGATAGTTAATTATGTCACCCCAAATGACCTCTTTGCCTTCACAAATACCTGCAGGCAGTTGTTGCTTTAGATGAATGCACGTGTCATTGCGTAGCTGGTGAAGTGAGTGCATTTTTGTAGTATTTATTTGGTGATGTGAGCATAATTTCACAGAAAAGGCTATGGAATGATGAAGATATAGTGTGTGCTTTGAATTTGAGTGATGGTTTGAAGTGTTCCACACTTAATTATTAATTTATTAAAATACGACACGCATGTCATACGATGTTGGCATGTCAAAGAACCCATTTGAATTCAGTAGGCCATGTTCATAATGGCAAAATTAATCTCGGGAGTTTCCGCCAACACAAAGTTCCTCATTTCTCTACTAGAAAGCACTATAGTGTTCAAGGAGCTTAGATATCTAACCTCCTTGACTTTCATAGTGATTCAAGGAACAACGAAATTCAACATGCAAGCTACCCTCTGGGTGCAAATTACAAAGCTTGCACCCGGCACCCAAGGCCATATGATATTATTTATTATTATTATTAATTTATTATTATTATTAATTTATTAATAATATTAATTAATTATATATCTTATAATTATTAATTTGTAAGAGGATATAAGGAAACCAGAGATATATAAGCAAAGCGAACTGATGTACATGGATGGCAATAGCGGAACCGCGCAAACTAAACATGTGCGAACATGGCGCGAGTTTTAGACAAACTGAAGCATAAAGGGGCAGGTGGCAGCACCTTACATATATAGAACCGCATACTTGATAAATAAGAATAAAACTACAAAAGTTACAACACTTTTCCTCAAGTACAGGTTCATACAATCTTTACACTCTCCAAACCAGCAAACTTCAAGCAACGTTCATGTTTCATTCGACTTAAACTCTTCGTGAGAAAGTCAGCAACTTGATCGTTCGTAGAGATATACTTCAAAACAAAAAATTTACACTCAAAGACTTCACGAACAAAGTGATGTTTGATATCAATATGTTTGCTTCTACTGTGATACATCGCGTTCTTTGCCAAATTAATTGCACTTTGATTATCACAAAAAATGAACATAGTGGCTAAGTCTTTGAAGCCTAACTCGAGCAGAAATCGACGTAAGTACACAGCTTCCTTGGTGCACTCTGACAACGCCATGTACTCGGCCTCCGTGGTGCTAAGGGCCACGGTTCTTTGTTTTCTTGAGTCCCACGATATAGGGCATCCACCGAGCAAGAACACGTACGCCGTGTAGGACCTCCTATCTTCTTGGCAGCTTCTTACAGGTTATGGGCCCAGATTCGCGAGACTAAATGCGCAAATAACAAATCGTAATTATTCGTAAAAACGTGCCAGAAGTTAACCTCAAAAATGAACGCCGGAAGTATTGGGAGAAATGAACCCCTCGGTAAGGATAATTTCGACACGTGGGCCGTGCAGATGCAGGCTATCCTCATTACGGGCAATTTGTGGGAATTCGTCGGCGGGAATTCTACGAAACCAGAACCAGAGGCTGGAAATGCAAACGCGGCGGCAATTCAAGAGTGGGACAAGAAGGATTAAAAGGCTCGGTCGCTGATCATTTTGTCGATGTCTCCAAGTGAAATAAAGCAAGTCAAGAATTGTGTGACGGCACGTGATACATTGCAACGACTGAAACTGATCTACCAATCCCAGGGACCGTCTCGGAAGGCGACCTTACTGAAAAGGCTAACCCTACAAAAATTGGCGGACGATGGCGACGTGCCTGACCATCTGAACAATTTCTTCGACACCGTGGACAAATTGGGAGATATGAACATCACGATCAATCCGGAATTGTTGACAGTTATGTGTTTATACAGTCTGCCGGCACGGTTCGAGAACTTTAGGTGTGCAATAGAGTCACGTGACAACCTACCGACTCCCGAAAATCATCGAAGAGGATGACGCATGAAAATCGAGCACACAAGGTGAAATAGCGGGAGCTATGTTCATCAAGAAGAAGACTGGTCCAGGTAACAAGAACTATAAGAAACTAACACCCACTGGATCAACGAGGCAGAGAAGGCGTGTTCATGGGTTACTCCTAAGAAACCAAGGGCTTTCGCATATACTCCCCTGACAAAGACAAAGTTTTGATCAGCCGAGATTTAAAACTCTTCGAGAATGAAAAGCCACTGGAAGAGACTAGGATGGAGCGCCCGGAATCCTCGAAGTAACATATTTGTTGGGAGCTGTTCTTTGCAGAACCACCGCCACAATCACTAAGAGAAAAAGATCCACCAGCACCCATGTATTGTTTCTCAGGATAGATTCCATTAATTAATAATTATTAGCAATTAATTAATTAACTTTACAACCTTCAGATGCTACTCAAACTTCAAGTATCAACAGGTAAGCGAAATATATGTGAGTTCTAATTAAATTTAGTGCATGAAAAATATTATCTACAAGTTATGAATTTTTGAAAAGAAAAAAAAAACTGTTTCGAGCCATAAAAGCATTTGCTCAGAAAGGTTTAAATAGGATAATTTGGAAAGGTTTATAGGTGACTTTGGTGGCGTAGTTGGTAGCATGCTGAGCTTCTATGCCCAAGATCGTGGGTTCAAATCCGGCCAAAGTCGTCGAATTTTTTAAGAGCGTTAAAAATCCCTCAGTATGCCTTCTTTTGGAGGGGAAGAAAAGCCGGCGATCCCATGTTATAGATTTATGGCATGTTAAAGAACCTTCCACTAATTATACCTGTGTGAAGCTAAATTGTACAGGTTAAGAATGTAAACAACGCTCTTAGGTTCCTACGTTCGTTGCCAAGAGCCGACTGCGGTGACGTCTGGTAGCTAAGTTCGGAACTAGTAGTCGTTGACGGTGGCGTTTGGCAGCAAAAGTAGGAACTATTTGAAAAATTCAAAAGTCTGCTGTCCTTACATGAATTAAATAACACATAACACACACTAATATAGTCATCACAATTAACACCAGTTATCAGACAGATTCTACATACACCCAAAGTACATGGGGCTACATGACCGCGTTGTCGAAGCCCCTAAACTTAAGAACCAACCAAAAGTTTTATGTTCGCCATGATAAGATGTATGTGCATTACAGTATTAATGTAAAATGTATAAAGTGCTGAAGAAAGTCCATACGACTTAAAACATGTATATATTTTTTAGCAATATTAGTACGGAATAATATTAATTAGGTGGAAAATAAACTCATCTTATAAGATCCATAACTAGGTAAATCGACTTCCCCAGTTTTAAGATGCAGGCAGTAGGAATTTTATGGGCTTCATTGCAGTATTCTTTCATTAAAGTGTTCTTGCGATTTTTTCTAACACAGTACATTATTATGTCATTATCATAATCTTCTGGCCATTGAGTGTACAAAATGTTTCCCCTTTCACTATGGCATCCAACATCCCTCCTCTGTTCTCTAAATCTTTTACTAGATTATAAAGGCAACACTGAAATAATGGCTTTTAAAATTTCTGTTCTTTAATCTGGTCAACAAGGACAACCTACTACACATCCTGGTGATGGAGTTTCTTGCAACTGTTTTCCTTGACTAAAACACCACTTGATCCCTTTTCCATTGTAAGGATCACATTCTCCCTTCTTTGCAACATAAACTCGTGATATTCCTTGCTTTCTTCCCCTCTTTCTCAGCAATATATATATATATATATATATATTCCTCCTTTCACTTTCTCTCTTCCTTCCATCAGGTCAATGTTCCTTTATCTTTTCTCTATTTCCTGGAAATCCTCAATCTTCCAACTCTGTCTAAAATGTTATTTGTGTGTGAATAATTTCTGAAATGACCCTTTTCACTTTTTTCTAATTCTCTCTGATAGCTTTTCACTTTCCATATATAATTAAATCTTTAATTATTACTTTTGAAGCCTCCGTGGCTTAGGCGGCAGCACGCCGGCCTCTCACCGCTAGGCCTGTGGTTTAAATCCTGGTCACTCCATGAGATTTGTGCTGGACAAAGCGGAGGCAGACAGTTCTTTCTCCGAGTACTCCGATTTTCCCTGTCACAAATTTCATTCCAGCAACACTCTCCTTTTATTTCATCTGTCATTCATTTGATCACTGCCCCAGGGGAGTGCGACAGGCTTCGGCAGCCGGCACAGTTCATATCCTCACTGCTAGATGGGGAGTTTCATTCATTCCATTCCCTGACCTGCGACTGGAAGCAGGCTGTGGATTTTCATTTTCATGATTACTTTTAACCAAGAATTTTCCCTCAGTATTTTCTATTTCTTGTTTAGTTCCTAGATTTCTCCTTTTCGTTTTTATAAAGTAAGCAACTGTCGCATGTGTCTTCATATTATATTAATTCCTGATTTAATTCTTTCTAGTTTTTAGCAATCCATTTCATGGTGTTGATATTGTAACTTTCAGTTGGTCAACACAAAATAATTCCAATTACTGGAATATGTGAAAAAATAATTTGATATAAATTACTGTGTTGAAAAATGAGAAAACTAAGGAATTCGTGAAATTCCAGAGTTGATTCCCAGCTCTGCCAAGAAATATAATATGGGCTGAGGACTGGAATGGGGTACACTTAGCTTTGTGAGGATACTGAGAATAGGTGGGTTCAATTCCCACCTCTGCCATCCTAGAAGAGGTTTTCCATGGTTTGTCATTCATACTCCAGCCACATAATTCCAGCAAGGTTTGTAGGTCATTGGGGTTGTCACTAACAAGCACAGTGTCATCTGCATACCTGAATGAGTTAATTACCTCAACATTTACTTTTACACCCTGTCCTGGATCCACGAGAGTTTCTTTAATATTCTCTCCTAAGATAAGTTTCATAGAAGAGAAGAAAGTATGCATCCTTGACGTTTGCCTCTCTATCTTTTACTCTCTGATGCTGTAATTTTTCCTAATCAGATTTCTGCTGTTCGCTTCAATTGCTTCCAATTCAAGTTTTGGATTATGCATAGGTCTTTATCATCCATGGAAGATCTTGATCCATTTAGAGAGCTATATTTTGTCAAACGCCTTTTCACAGTCCTTTAGAAGGAAAGTACCTCTGCCAAATAAAACCTCTTATGTTCCAATTATTGCTTTTCAAAAATCAAATTGGCCCACATATGGCTCTAATCTGCCACTGTTGTCCGAAGGAATGTTTTGAGAAAATGTCTCAAGACTGATTAGACAGGAATCGCTACAATTTTGAGGGTGGGGTTTCGTTGATATATGGTAACCCATACCTGCCAATCTTCGAAGTAAAAAATAGGAAGATTTTTTAAAATTATAGATTTCATCATGCGCAGTATACAGTGGCGTGGGCAAAAGAGGGTACACAAAAGACCTGCATGTCTTTATTGGCAAAGTATGAATTCAGCATAAAACTCACAAAAATGTAAACAATCATCAATCATCGAGTAGTATGTATGGCCAATATTTAAATGTAAGAGAACATAATTGTGTGTTTAAAGAAAATGCATACAATCATTCTGATGGATTACACTTTGCATTCGCTACCACATATTCAAGTTTTGTCAAACTAAAGTTAATTAGGCTACCATGGACAACTTACCTAATTATGATTAGGTGATGTATATACATGTGGATGGTAATCTAGAGACTGCTTACTGATTTAATGCAGACCTTGTAGCCGACTTTGCTCTCTTCAAAAATGCCCTGTCATACTGCTGCTCGTAGCAATTTCCACTTAGGCTTGATTTAACCACTAAACTTTTGTTGAGGTTTTCGTCATTCAGAGATGATCGGAATTGTGTCCTTGTCTTCTTCACTTGGCAAAACAATCTCTCACATTCAATGTTGCTGTGTGGGATTGTTAATATTGACAGCATTACTCTAGCTAGTCTGTCATATTTCAGACACCCATCTCCACCTCGTATATCCCCTATAGCAGACCAAGAACAATCTGCTCTTTTTCCTTCCACAATAGAAGATGGCAAATCCTCTGTTGGAGACAGTAAGTCAGTAAGAGATAGGCCTAGAATTAAGACAAGCTTCTATTTGACAAGCTAACGTCTGTAGTTCGTCGTATGTCAAGCAGGTGTTGCCAACCACCCTTTTCATATGATGTTTCATTGACTTAACCCCAGCTTTCCAGAGGCCACCGAAATGAGGGGCATCCGGAGGAATGAAATGCCACGTGAATCCTTCTTTACTACCAAACTCTTGAAGTTCTTCCACGCAGTGTTCGGATTTGAAGAGGCGGTGCAATTCGTTCAACTCATTTCGCGCTCCCACAAAGTTTGTTGCATTGTCCGAGTAGAGGTTAAGACACTTTCCCCTCCTCGCGGTAAAGCGTCGCAGAGCTGCAATGAAGGCTTCTGAGGTGAGATCGCGAACTACTTCCAGATGTATTGCCTTAGTGCAGAGGCATACACTTCACCTTCACCTTGCTTCTTGTTGATCCTTGCTTTATAAACATTGGCCCAGCAAAATCCACTCCAGAGCTCATACATGGGCGCGCTGCTGTCACCCGAGGAGCTGGTAGTTGACCCATTAGTTGCTTCGAAGCAGATGCCTTCAACCTAAAGCAACGTATACACTTGTGGATAAGCGGACGTATTGTTCGCCTGGCGTTTACAATCCAATATTTTTGCAGTAGAGAGGCGATCAGCAATTGTTCACCAGCATGTAGTAAGTGTAGGTGTTCAGATTCTATCATCAATTTTGTCAAGTTGTGTTTAGGGGGAAGAATGATCTGATGACGTTCACCGAAAGGCATTGGACAGTTTTCTAATCTTCCGCCCACCCTGAGGTCTTCTCCGTCGAGGAATGGGTTGAGACTTCTCAACGTACTATTGGTCGCTACACTTGATATACCTTTCAGCTCTTCCACCTCCGCCATGTAGCTGAACCGCTGCGCTTGTTTGATGCACACCTTCAAGGCTCCTTCAAGTTCCATAGGCGTCAATGGACCAGTTCGCTTGGTGCTTGGATTCCTTGTATTGTGGGCAAACCTAATGCAGTAGGCGATGACCTTCTGCATTCGGCGAAGTGACGAGAAGCGACGGGAAATGTCTTCTTGCTCCTCATGAGTCACCATGCATTGCGTCTCTCGTTTCTCAGGAATTTCATCAATTTCCATAGAGTTGTAGATTGAACAAGGCCAAGAAGATTGATGTTTGCGTAACCAAGATGGCCCATGCCACCAAACTGCATGAGTTTTCAGAACTAAGGGGAGCGTTCCTCGGGATAGAACGTCTGCTGGATTTCCCTCGGAGGTCACATGATGCCAGTGAGCTTTCTCCGTCAATTCTTTTGTTTCTGACACAAGATTGGCAACGAAAGCTTTCCACCTCGTAGGTTCCGCTGCAATCCAGGCGAGTACGATGGTAGAGTCTGTCCACAGATGAAGATCATTTATTTTCCTTTCCAGAATCGGGATAGTTTTGCTGACTAGGCGGGCTAGCAGTAAAGCGCCGCACAGTTCAAGACGAGGAAAGGATTGCTTCTTGAGGAGTGCAAACCTTGACTTGGAGCACAACAGCTGCACGGATATATTTCCATTATCGTCAACACTGCGCACGTACAAACAAGCTGCATATGCTGCTTCTGATGCATCACAGAATCCGTTCAATTCGATTCTGGATACATTCCCCTTGATCACGACAAGTCGATCAACGTGTATGTCATTTAGACTTGGAAGTTGACTATAGAGGTCTTCCCAAGCAACTCGTAGTGCATTAGGAATTTTGTCATCCCAGTTCAAGTTATCTTTACATAATCTCTGCATGAAGATTTTACAAGCCATGATCACAGGCCCAAGTAAACCCAATGGCAATGGGTCAAATATAGACGAAATGATTCCCAACAAAATTCGCTTCGTGAATTCATCAGTGCTTCGTTTTACGTAAATCTCAACCTGAAATTTATCCAGTGCAGGGTGCCAAAGAAGACCCAGAGTTTTGACGCTGTTCTTCTCATCAAATTTCAGCGGTACCTGTGTCTCTCTGAGCTGTTATGGTATGCTCTCCAATACTGTTGAGTGATTGTAGCACCATTTTCTTAACAGGAAGCCACCAAGTCGTAGTAGATGTTGGAGATCCTCTTGCAGTTTGACGGCTTGTTCCACTAAGTCCGCTCCAGTGATACAGTCATCGACATAGAAATCGCGTCTGAGGATCTGTGAAGCTGTAGGATACTGAACTTCTTCGTCATCAGCAAGCTGTTTAACCATAAGATTCTCCTTAATAAACTAGAATTTTCAGGCATCAGAGGAGTGGCACATGATTGGTTCAAGAGCTACCTCACTATTAGAGGTTTAAAGCGGCAATGAAATGTAACGCTCGTTTAAATGTAACTCAACTGATTTATTTAACACAAAATACATGAACAGTTTAAATGCGTTGTGCCGTGAACAGATCATAAAATTACGAAACTGTTTAAAAGTTAGTTGAGGGCACTAGTTGCGCCTATCGATCAGGATGGAGGTCGATACCGGCAGGTGCCGGTCTTCACCAACACTTCCCCTCAACCAACAGCCAGAGTCATCCTGGTGCATGTGGTCTCAAGCCAAGGCTTTGAGCACATTTCTCGTGCTTGGGCCTTGACAATCCTTTTGTCAATATGTCGGCAGGCATCTCATCCGTTGGAGTGTACTCCACCGAAACCACCTTTTTGGCCACGGCATCTCGGACGAAATGGTGCCTGATGTCGATGTGCTTCGTCCGTGAATGAAACATAGGATTCGACGTCAGCTTCTGCACACCTACATTGTCGTTCTTCACTGAGACAACATCTATCGGTTTTCCGAAGTCTTTCAGGAGTTTCCTCATGTGAAGAGCTTCCTTGGTTGCTTCCGTCAAGGCAATGTATTCAGCCTCCATCGACGACAGGGCCACAGTAGGCTGCTTCCTGGACTCCCAACCCACTGCAGCGCCGCCTAGTGTGAACGCGTATCCGGTGTACGATTTTCGATCCACCAGGCAGCTTCCCCAGTCAGCGTCCACGTACATCACCGCTGGACCGCTGGATTTGGAGTACATGAGGCCGAGATCACGTGGGTTAGCGAGGTATCGCAAGACATGTTTTGCAGCCTTCCAGTGCTGCTGTCCGTGACTGTCGTTGAACTGAGAGCGTGGGATATGTCCGGCCTCGTTCCCACTGAAAGGTACATTAGAGCTCCTATCAACTGTCGGTAGGGGACGCTCTTCGCTTGTTCGCCAGGGTTCACATCTTCCTTCTGCAGCTCCCTACCTGGATCAATGGGAGTGCTGACAGGCCTGCACTCTGCCATTCCGAATCTCTCCAGGACCTCGTCTATGTATCCTTTCTGGCCGAGTTTCATCTGGATGGCGCTCCTCTCGAACTCCAGCCCCAGACAATACCGCACGTCCCCCAAGTCCTTGATCTCGAACTTGGTATTCAGAAAGTCTCTCAACACGTCGATCTTCTTGTCGTCTCGAGCCATGATCATCATGTCGTCGACAAAGATGATTATATAAATCCTATCTTCGACCGGTCTGATGTGGTACACGCATGGATCTGCATCCGAGCGAGTCGCCTTGAGATTTTTCATCTCTTCCTCGAGACGGTGAAACCAAGCGCGTCCTGCCTGTCGCAGTCCGTACAACGCTTTGTTTAGTGAGCACACCATGTCACGATTGGTCAACTTCTCCAGCATCTCATCTGCGGTCTTTCGCACAGTCTCGTCAACCGACTCATCTTGAACGGTATGGGCAAGAACGTCCTCGAAGTGGTCCGGGGCCTCCATGAAGATTTGCTCCTCGAATTCTCCGTTCAAGTACGCCGTCTTGACGTCTAGCTGTCGGATCTTTAGATTATCTTGTACAGCTAACGCCCCTGCAGTCCTTATTGTGCTCAGCCTTGCGACTGGAGCGAACGTGTCGTGAAACTCTATTCCTGGTCTCTGCGTGAAACCCCTCGCTACCACGCGCGCCTCCCGCTTGCTGATAGTGCCGTCAGGGTTAAACTTATTCCGGAGAATGAATCTGCTTCCTATCACATGTTGCCCCTTAGGACGGTCGACCAGCTTCCACGTATTGTTCCGAATCAGTGAAACTGCTTCTTCTGACATTGCTTCGATCCACGCAGGTGAGTCATCTCCGGAGATAGCCTGGGTCACTGGGATTTCAGCGACGTTAGCCGCTTCCCCTGGTCGATCACCGTAGTCCTTGCGGGGTCGCCCAGATTTTCCAGTTCTAATCAAACGAGGCCGTCCGCCTCTTCTCCTAGATGATGCCGCTTGTTGCTTATCGGATTGGATCTCCGGTTCAACAAAGTAATCGTCGGCAGGAAAGCCTATGAAGCCATCAGGGAATTCCCATTCAGCAACATCAGGTTGGTTTTCTGCCAGAACTTCGTCTCTCGACACCAGCTCGAACTCCAGTTCATGGATCGGATCCTCTGGTTCAATGTGTACTCTGTCCGGAGAGTCACGGGGGAACAGATCATCGACTGATTTCTTAGGCGCGGTCATCTCCTCACGAAAAACAACGTCTCTCGTGATCTCGATCTTCTTAGTTTCAGGAATCCAGATACGGTAAGCCTTCGACTGCTCCGAATATCCAACAAAAATTCACTCTTTTGAGCGAGGTCTAAACTTCCCCTTGTTTGGGGTCTTGTCCTGGCAGAACACCTTGCTCCCAAAGTCCTTGAAATAGTGTGCAGTCGGAGTTCTGTCGAACCAGCGCTCAAATGGAGTCTTCCCGTTTAGCTTTTTGGTAGGACATCGGTTCCTCAGATAATTTGCGGTGTTGATCGCCTCCGCCCAGAATGTCATCAGTAGGCCAGATTGCCGGAGTAAACATTGTGCTGCCTCTTCAAGGGTCCGATTTTTCCTCTCGGCCACACCATTTTGTTCAGGCGTATATGGTGTTGTGAGACGGCGCTCGATCCCCTCAGATTTCAAGAACTCGTCAAATTCCCTGTTGACATATTCACGTCCATTGTCGGACTGTACGCACTTTATTTTCAGACCATGCTGCTTCTCGACGAAAGCCTTGTACTCTCAGAATATTTTCAACGCCTCGCACTTCGTCTTCATAAACTGTACCTCTGTCCATCTCGAGTAGTCGTCCGTAAAAGTGATCATGTACTTGGATCCACTGTTCGACACAACACCCACAGGGCCACAAACGTCTGTGTGAATAATATCGAGCTTACCGGTCACACGATTTGACCCTTTCGGGAAAGGTATTCGAGTCATTTTGCATTTCGTGCAAATGTCACACGTTAGATCTCCACATCTCCCTTTTAGTTGCACACCTCGAATGGATCCGCTCTTCACTGCCGTCAGATTGTCCTTGCGCTTTGCAACTAACCTCGTCAGTCCATTCTGGTCGAAAACTTCTGCCTTCTCTTAGCCAAAAACAACCGAGAAACCACGGTCTGTCATCTTCGAGACTGATAAGAGATTAGTGCAGATCTCAGGAACGTGCAAAATCTCATTGAGAGTAACGTTGCAAGTTTTACCGTCTACACTTGTTGCAATTTTTGCAGTTCCTCGGGCCTTTATCTCTGCGGTTGCGCTGCTCGCTAACTTCAGCTTGCCAGTCTCGCCCTTGTCCATCTCTGTAAACACAGTCGCATCACCGCACAGATGAGACGTGCAACCACTGTCGAGGCACCACAGGTTTTCGACGCTGCTCGTCGCGATCTGGCACGTATCAGGTTCCTCAACTGATAAGAGTGACGCGTCCGACAGCTGATTTTTGTTGACCTTAACATTGCAGTCCACTGCCTTATGTCCCTTGACTCCGCACTTCGAGCATTTGAACGGAAACGATTTCTCCTTGTCACTCTTACCACCGGAGTAGCGGTGGTTTTTGTTTCGAGGCTTCGACTGTGGTTTCCTTGAAGGGCCCTTCTTCTTCACGTACATGGCGCCTTGATTTTCCATCGGTGTTGACGAGGCAACTCTGGCATCGTGTTCTTCTATTATCTTCGTACGTAGATTCTCAGGCTTCGGTAGATCATCCCGGCTCTCGATGGCAATTCTGAAATTTTCAAAACTTGCCGGCAAACTGTACAGCATCATGATGGTAAGTTGGTCTGGGTTAATAACTACGTCCATGTCAGCCAACTTGTCGACACAGTTAAAGTAGTTGTTGAGGTGCTCACGGATGTCGCCACCTTCAGTCATCTTTTGCAAGGTTAGACTCTTCAACAACGTGGCCTTGCGAGCCGGCCCCTTCGACTAAAACGTATCCTCAAGTTTCTGCCATATCTCGCTTGATGACCTGCAGTTCTTCACCAACTTGAGCTGGCTTGATCCGATGGACAGGATTAGGTCTGACATGGCCTTTTCATCCCTAGTCGTCCACTCGGTCACTTGGGCTGCATTGTCCTCACCCGGCTCGGGTTTGACGATCTTGCGGATGACATAACCCCACGCGTCATTCTTTATCACAATGGCGCGCATTTGCATTTTCCAGGTGTCGTAATTATCGCGCCCTAAGGCCTCGATGCGCACTACACCGTTTGAATTCATTGTCTCACTTCAATCGTGCCGCGTGTTAATGTCCGGAACACTCACGATTGTTCACAATAAATTTGCTGTGCCGCGTGTTATTGTTTGAAACACTCACAACCGGCCATACACTTTGCGTCGCATGCTATTGTCCGGAACACTCGCAAATAGGCCTATGGAATTTCATGTCATGCGCGTTTGTACACAACTCGCACGTTAAGCAAGTTTTCTTGCGTCACATGTTATAGTCCAAAACACTCGCAATAAGCCATAATTCGCATCGCGTGTTATTGTCCAAACACTCGCGATTGGCTTTTTCACTGTTCACTCACAATCAAGCACACAATATTCGAGAAGACGGCGTTTGTTCCTTCTCGCTTTGTCGATGTCCAGAAGTTTCTCGCCGTTTCCAGTTTTCAGTTAATTTAAATCTGAGCCAATCGTTCTGGGTCCATAACCTATTAGAGGTTTTAAAGCGGCAATGAAATGTAATGCTCGTTTAAATGTAACTTAACTGATTTATTTAACACAAAATACATGAACTGTTTAAATGCGTTGTGCCGTGAACAGATCATAAAACGAAACTGTTTAAAAGTTAGTTGAGGGCGCTAGTTGCGTCTATCGATCAGGATGGAGGTCGATACCGGCAGGTGCCCATCTTCACCAACACTCACAAACAGAAAACAATATGTTGCAATCGATAATGTAAAAGGATCTCAAATGAGAATTGACACAGGAGTACCTCAAGGTTCTGTCTTAGGACCAATTCTTTTCTTGGCCTATATTAATGATATAGTATTATTAGAATTGAAAGGCAAGGTTAAACTATTTGCAGATGATATTTTTATACTCTATCTGGGAACATCTGAACAGAAAATGATGCTAAATATTAATTATGATCTCAATAAGCTGGTGGATTGGTTGAGAGCACACAAAATGGTTATCAATATCACTAAAACAAAATATTTATTCTTCCATAAACCATCATACAAGATTGAGACCACAAACCTAGTCAACATAGCCAACAAAGAAATAGAAAGGGTTAAATTGGCAACATACTGTTACGGCTGTGAGTTCGTTTCATCGCTCGCCGCATGAGTCACAACTGCCCCAGGGCTGGGCTGATCTGCCTCAGTGTAATGCGTGTGCGTTATGCAACAGGACTACTAGGACAAAGGGATGGTCCAGAATATTCGTGACTCGGCCAGTGAAGGAAGCCTCGAGAAGCCGTGAACCCTGGATGGGTCTAGAAGCATTTATTGAGTCACCGGCCTGCTATATAAGAGCGACCTCTCAACCAGTGAACGAGTGTTTTTCGAGCTAGTGCGAGCGTTTACCCTGAGCGACAGAAGTGTGGTGACGTAACATGCGAAACCCCTAGTGAAGCTGATTCTCTTGCCAGTGAAGGAGTGTGAATCATACGGAGAGGCTGGGTATTGAAGAGTGTGTGCTTACCTAGTGTGACAGACTTAGTGCAGCTATTTCCAGCCAGCGTACGGGACCGGACTCATTAGGAGGGATTAACTTCTGTGGCCCATTGACAAGTGAAAGGGTGAGTCAAGCCCCATGCTGAGGGAGCTTCTGTAAGACAGCTAATTGTTTCTACCTGCTTATTGTACGGTGTAGATTGATGACCTGCAAGCAATAAAGCTAATCTCTCTTTAAAGCAGTAATTGGTGTTGTGCTTTCTACCCACCATAATCCAGTTAACAAAAGTGCCACAAGCGGGTGGCACGTAACAATACTTAGGTATCACACTAGATAGTACACTAACCTGGGAAAATCATGTAGAAAATGTAAAACATAAAATCAGCCCTATAATTGGTATTATTTTCAGATTAAGATATAGCTGTCTTACTAGCCAACAATTGAAAAATATATACTTTGCTCTGATACATTCACATCTAATGTACATGAATTTCATATGGGGGTATTGTAAGAAGGAGCTGATAAAAAAACTTGAGATACTCCAGAAACTTGCTATAAAATCTATCTTTGGATTTCCTTGGTTCACACCCTCAAATGAATTATACTCAAGAACTAAAATTATGCCACTGCAAAAACAAATAGCTATGTCAGCAACAGTATTTGTATACAAATTAGAAAACAAATTGATACACACACATCCATTTTACCCATGCAAAGGACATTCATCATTATGCAACAAGAGGATTAAATTGAATAATCACCAGCCATTCCCAATCCATTAAATTTGGAACTAAAGGAATTATGTCCTCTATAATAAAGGAATACAACTCGCTACCATTAGGCATAAGGGAAAGTTTATCTATAAAAACATTTAAGAGGAAAACAAAAGACTTCCTATTAAGGAATGAATAGCCCATATCCAATAGCCTTAAGCAATGCAATGTATCATACCGAATCATCTCTGTAAAGTTAGTCATGAGCAATCTAATATAAGTTACTATTAAACTAAATAATATAATGTTACAAAAATTATATATATGCCATGCTGTAACTATGTTATTTGATTGTCCCTAACATGAGCTCAGGCTCATTGGGACCTATATAAATAAATAAATAAATAAATAAATCAGTATGGATCTTGGGACATGGATGTGAGGTGCTTGTGATTCAAGAACTTAGTTATATTTTTCAAATGTAGGGATGGTAAATGCCAGAAACAAGCAAAATGCCTCATTCAGAGGTGCCAACTATTACGGGCTGTCCGTAATTATTACGGATTTCACCTCAGAACGACATTACGGTCAAAGGGGAAATTATTACGGAAAAGTGACATCACGAAAAAAATACATTTCTCTGGAAAAAAAAGAAAGGAAAGTTACAGGTTGTCCACCGGTAACATAAGTAACGAAAAAGTACAAATCATTTAAACTCGAGCTGCTTTGCTCACAGATTGCGATGGAGCAAGTTTCACGCAAGCAGTGCCGATTGCTTAAGCTTTATTTCCCCATGCCCGATCTCAAGGAAATGCATACTGAGGATACCTTTAGTGGTCTACATCGGTTCAAAGTATAATTTCGGTATCAAGAAGAGTTTTTAGTTGTGTGTGAAAGATTTTTCTGTATTCTTAGAACACCTGACTTTCCGCGAGACGTTTATACGCGAAAACTTCCTAAATTCAACAGAAACTTCTTATTTCTGCATTGACCTCTAAATTTGGAGACTATCTCAAATTGAAGTCTCGAAAATTTGCGACATTCAGTATGGTTAATTCGAAGTTCCGTTATGTAGATTTTTCCTTCGAACTTTGGTTCTGTCGGATATATAATCTAACCGGTTATCTCGAAAACTTGTATAATTCGTGATTCGAATTCGAAAGAAAAATAATGTGCCCTCTTGTCGTATTATTCATTCAATCCTCTCAGAATAATTCGTAATATTCGATACCTACTTCAAACGTTCATCCTCCAAACTCAGATGCTCAAGACGGCCGGCTGACCACATGACTTGCATACGGGAATCTCGTCCAACGGACCAAGATCGACGCCAGTTGCGTAAATCAGAAATCCCATGCCCAATCGCGATATTGTGACCACGAGGGCTGAGGGAATCCTGTCAAATCTGATTGGGCACCCATTACGAAACATCCCGAAACCTACTCGCCCCATTTTCCATGACCATAAAAGCGTACGGGGAGCGAGAAGTGCGACAACCCACTTAGAAATAACAGACTACGTAGCATCAAGATGCTCATTTCTCCTCGTGATCCACCGTGAACTCCCAACCACAGCATAGGGACAGCGTGAATCACGGCACCGACCATACATGTCTATAACTGCTCGTGAATTTTAACCATGCCCAACCTCCAGCTGCCTCCGCCATTCTGCCAGGACAGACAATTGTTGAACGGCTGGGTGCGGTGCCGATTGCATATTATCGCGTTGTCGGTGACCATCCGCGAGGACATCGTGGTCCTCTTATAACGGCCGAAAGCGGCAGCGATTACGATACATCGCGATATTTCTCCGCATTCGATGACGAGAACTGGATTCTTGTCAAACGTACAGCAATCGGCGCCGATTGCGTAATTATGGTATATTTTCCCGTGCCCACCTCATGGACAATGGAAATCTCTTCAATCGACTAAACGTGACATCAATTATGTAGATGGCGATTTTTCTCCGTGTTCTATCGTGAAAACTACGGGAATCTTGTTACGGCTGAGAACAGCGCCGATCATGTAACATCTAGATATTTCTCTTAGAATGAAGGTTTCCTATTCATCTCTTGATTATTTTGTTCAAAGATTCCCAAGTTTGGTCAAGGAAAGTGAACATGAGAAACTTTAAGAGGAATTTGCTGTTTATCAGTGTGATACTTTCCCAGAATATATTTTTCAAGGACTGAGAATTGATGTAAACTGGGGCAACATTGCTGAGCTTAAAAACGAAATGGACAGTTCAAGTATAAAACGTTAAGTAATGCGGTATTTGCAATATGTGTACCTCACAGTAACTCTCCCACAGAAAGAATTTTCGGTGTTAGAAGAAATCAGACCAACATTAAGCACATCTACACTGGAATCACTTATAATTTAGAAGACGAAAATGTCATCACAGGTGGAAGTATGTTACAAGAAAACTTTTACGGAAAAGCAGCTACTGGGTGCAAAACAAGCTACAAGGATTTTTTAATCACAGAACTAGCAGGTAATTTTCAAATCTTATTGTGTAATATGATATTTTTTACTATAGGTTGCTTCCACGTAGGGCAAAGGAGTAGGGAGGAGCATACTATTTGGATTTGGTGTGAAAAATTTTGAGTGGGGTGGGGGGCGGCAATATAAGGGATTACTGATAACCCACTTCCCTCGGGGGAACCTGTAACCTCTAGAGGGCGCGTCCCCAGGTGGCGGATAGGGGGGCCCTACAGCACTAGTAGGGTTGGTTCAAATACCCTCCAATAGAACCCGCGGACCAACAGGTAGCCCAATTCCTGGGGGTTTCACAATGCTGGGACATCCTCTCTCCAGGGGTCATAAATATGGAGGGCCCAGCTCGGGGTTATGAGTGAAGACCACAACGGTGCCTGCAGTGGAGAAGGAGTCCTTCGGTACAGTGCAGTTGGCGGAAGTGGGATCCCAGTGCTCGGGAATTGAGTAAAAGGTATTGCTCTCACTTCAGAGACTGATATCAACCGTAGCGTCTGACCCGGAGCGGGCGGCTACAAACAGCGTCTGTTCCCCAAGTGAGGGGCGGCTGATTTACTACCTGGCCGTAGGTATAAAAGGCTTGGCGTCAGCGAGGGCATGCGGCCGGAAAACTGTGCCAAAACCAATATGACAGCGAATCTTAGTTTAGCCTCGGAAAATGCTAGGGCGTACCCCAGGAGCGACGTGCAGGGATTTCGCCCGACCCCTGTGAAAAATGGGCTAGGGCTACTGGGTCACGAGCGAACCCGGCTAAAGAGGCTAGCTCAAAAATATGGTGAGTTACGAAGAATAGGCACACTGTCTGTAGGAACAATGACTGGGAAAGGAAGGGAGTTAGTGGATCTCATGGAAAGGAGGAAGGTGAAAATATTGTGTGTGCAAGAGACTAGATGGAAGAGAAATAGGGCTAGAGAGTTGGGTAGTGGCTATAAGCTACTATACAGTGGAGCAGACAAGGATGGGAGGAATGGAGTGGGAATAATCCTCTCCCGAGACATAAAGGAGACCATAGTTCAAGTTAAGAGAAGGAGTGACAGGATAATGAGCATCAAACTGTGTCTTGATGGACAAATGGTCAACATTGTGTGTGTTTATGCTCCGCAAGTGGGTTGCGATGAGGAAGAGAAAATATCCTTCTGGGAAGATATGGATCGTGAGCTTGGAGATATACCAGCGAATGAAAGATTGATAGTGGGTGGTGACTTAAATGGACATGTCGGAAGGAGTCGAGATACAATCGAAAGAGTACATGGAGGCTGGGGAGTAGGAGTGAGGAATGATGAAGGACATAGAATCGTGGATTGTGCGATGGCATATGATTTGGCGATTGTGAATACATGGTTCGAGAAAAACACAGGTCAATATATGACTTACAAGAGTGGGACCAGAGAAAGACAGATTGACTTCTTAATGTGTAAAAGGTCTCAATTAAGGGAAATACAAAACTGTAAAGTTTTTAATGGTGAAGCAGTGGCAGCACAGCATAGGACGGTAGTCATGGACTGGAAAATGAAGATTAGGAAGAAAGGCAGACCTGTGCGAGTCTTAACAAAAATTAAGTGGTGGAGATTAAATGAAGAGGCATTGAAGGACCAGTTTAAGGAGAAAGTACTCAATGGAGTGGTTCTTTGCAATGATGTGCAGGAGTGGTGGGCGCACAACAGCAGTTTGATAAGGAGGGTAGGAACTGAAGTGCTAGGGAGAACTTCTGGCAAGAAACCACTAGCTGACAAAGAAACATGGTGGTGGAATGAAAAGGTGCAGAAGATCGAAAAGCCAAAAGTGATGCAAAGAAGTTATGGGATATGTCAGGTAGACAAGAGGATAAAGAGAACTACACGAGATGTAATAAGGAAGCAAAGAAGGTAGTAGCACAGTCAAAGGCACAAATGATGGATCGGCAGTACGAAGAGTTGGAAACTACTGAAGGTGAAAGAAAAATTTTCAGAATAGCGCAGGCGAGGGATAAAGACAAGAAGGACTACACCCAAATAAAGCAGATCAAAGATGAAAATGGTCTAGTATTAACGGACCATTCCGACATCAAGTGCAGATGGAGAAACTACTATGGAAAACTTCTCAATAAAGAGAGCCCAAGGGTATATTTAGAAGGAGAAAAACACCAGGGTCTGACAATGGATATTAGAAAAGAAGAAGTAACATTAGCACTTAGGAAAATGAAAAACGGAAAGGCAACAGGACCCGATGAAATACCAGTTGAAGTGTGGAAGTATCTAGAGAAAGATGGAATCGACATGTTGCTGGATTTAATGCAAAAAATGTACTCTCAGGAAACAATACCTGATGAATGGAGAGAAAGTATTTTAGTGCCTATATATAAAGAGAAGGGGGATATTCAGGACTGTGCTAACTACAGGGGCATTAAGTTAATGTCCCATACCATGAAAATCTGGGAAAGAGTGATAGACAAGAGGATCCGGGAGGAGACTAGCATTGGCGAGCAACAATTCGGCTTCATGCCAGGAAAAGGGACCACAGACGCAGTGTTTGCCCTGAGACAAGTAATGGAAAAGTATCGTGAAAGACAGAAGGGATTACACTTCGCATTCATGGACCTAGAGAAAGCATATGACCGGGTGCCCCGAGGAGAAGTCTGGAGATGTTTACGAGCGAAGGGAGTCCCAGAGAAGTACGTGCAGTTGGTTCATGAAATGTACAAAGACGCAAGAACACAGGTTAGAAGCAGCGTTGGACTTACAGATTGGATTCCGGTTCGAGTAGGTTTACACCAAGGTTCGGCATTAAGTTCATATCTGTTTCACCTAATTCTGGACGAAATGTCTTGTGGATTACGAGACCAAGCCCCCTGGTGCATGATGTTTGCGGACGATATTGTGTTGTGTAGTACCACCAAAGATGTCATAGAAGAAATACTGGAACAGTGGAGGACAGCCTTGGAAGACAGAGGACTCAGGATTAGCAGGAAGGAGACAGAGTATATGAGGTTCAATACAGACCAAGACTGTGAGATCAGAATGCAAGGGGAAACGTTAAATAGAGTGGACGAGTTCAAATACCTGGGATCGGTGGTGACTGGAGATGGAAATCTGGATCTGGAAGTGTCACACAGGATTCAGGTAGGATGGATGAACTGGAGGAAAATGTCAGGAGTGCTCTGTGACCGCAGGATCAAGCCTAAGGTTAAGGGGAAAATATATAAAACTGTCGTAAGACCTGCATTGCTGTATGGCTCTGAAACATGGCCTGCACGCAAAACGCACACACAGAGGCTTGACGTCACGGAAATGAAAATGCTCAGGTGGATGAGTGGAGTGACTAAGCGTGATAGAGTGGAAAATGTCAAAATAAGAGGAACATTGAAGGTTGTAGAAATATCTAAGAAGATACAAGAAAAGCGACTTCAATGGTACGGGCATGTGAGAAGAAGGGAGGAATCCTACGTGGGGAGGAAGATGCTAGACATGCAAATACAGGGAGTGAGAATGCGAGGCAGACCTAAACGAAGATGGATGGATTGTGTACAGGAGGACCTCAGAGAAAAACAGTTGTCAGAAGAGGATGTGTATGACCGGGTTAAATGGAGGAGAGCTGTCAGAAACATCGACCCCACAGAGGAGTGGGAATGATGTAAAGAGAAAGAAGAGGAAGAAGAAGAAGACTGATAACCCACTTCAAAAGTTGGCACCTCTGCTCATTTAACTTAGATGACAGAAAAAGAAATAGTCTCTCCTGTCTTGAAATACCAACAGTTTGACTTGGTTCCGTCACTTTTTTCCTTACAGACGGAGAAGAAGAACAGCTCTCCAACTTCCTTTTGCCAATGATAACACGTGCTTGATCTTGTACTCTGTTGTTCACACTAACACCAAATTCCACTTCTGCAGGCTTATCTTCATGTGCCTTTACTTTGGGAATTTGGAAATACTCGAGAGATGTTTTTGTGCCAGTGGACTGAATCGGCGTCTCGTGCCATTTCATGAACAATGGCAGACGTTTTTGTCCTGCCACAGGTATATTTCTTCGCAATTTCAGAATCCGGGAACATTTTTCTAAACAATTGTCCCACGTGGTCGGAACATGATAACGAGAGGATATGTTCTACGATGAACGCCGTGAACAAACATTCTGCTCGAATGGCAGCATTGTCTCCATTCCCGTGGACAAAAAACGTACCTAATGTTTTGTTCTTCTGTAAACAACTAGCACTGTCCTTGTGTTTTAGAGTGTTGCTGTGAGTTACAATGTCAGTTTTTCCACCATGAGAAATATTTATATCGCAATGACACACGGAACAAAGAGCAAAATGGTTTCCTCTACTAGATTGTAAAATGAATGGAAATTCAGTTTTATAGCTTTCTTTGAACACTTGGAGATAACGTTTCTGAGGTTTTGTCGCCATAACGTGACGAGAGAAACTTAAAACATACGACACGAAACAATCATCGACACAACTCGTTAAAAAAATTATCTACCGACGCACACATTAATACCTCCATTAAATGCACTAAATGTGACGCTAGCAGAGTATAAACACGTGGCGTCAAACGGAGGAAGTCACAATCGCCGCGAGTAGCATACAAGGTTTCACCCATTCTGCACAGTCACGTGGCCAGCCTCGACTAATCAGCGTAGGCTTGACGCCTATTTGTCCGTGAAATACCACCAATCAGTATGCGGTAGGTCGATCAGCTGACTCACCATTCTAAGATTGCAGCTATGGAGCTCACTGCCAAGCGAGGAACTTACAAAAACTTACACAAAAAAACAAGGTTACGCAAATCACAAAAGCAATTACGACTTACGAGAGAATCTCCTTGAGAATAGAAATTATTTGCAGTTCCTTTTTCTTTTACAATATATCACTGGGGGCCCGAAATTCGGAAGAAATAATAGTAATTAAGAAGATCGGAAGACGAGGTGAAAAATCGGAAAGTTCCCGAATAAATCGGAAGGGTTGGCAGGTATGGTAACCCATCTTATACTTCATCTAAGACATTTATATTTATTTATCATATAGCATTCCACATAAAGTTACCACTGTTATGCACGATGAATCTCAATTTTCAGTCACTTTACTGCTGGTAGCTTATTATAATGGTAAATTAAGGTTAATAAAACATAGTGCTGGACATTTAGTTTATAATGCAGTTCAATGTCCACTGTACTGTTTCTCCCTCTGCCATACTTGCCTGTCATTTTCATCGAGTTTCTATCCTTCCTTTCTTCCATTAAAATATAGATTCAAAGTTGGATAAAAAAGTGTTTGATCACTGTTTAGTTGTAAGACAAGGACACTAGCCAGAAAAGGACATTACGTAAAACACAAAATATTTTGTCTAAGTTGTCAGTGTTAAGAGGAAGCATCCAGATTCACCCATGTTAAGACACTAAAAAAACTTGCAAAGAAAAGACATTAAAATAATTTGTGAAGAACAAACTTCCTATTTGAAAGGTCCTTGCTCCAGTTAGTCACTATTTTCCTCTTAGTTTTCTTTTCTAGCTTAATGAATTCATTTGATTGACAAATGAAATGAGATGAAAAATCTGATCAGGACATGTAGGAGGAAATATCCTAAAACGTCCATTGTTGTAAGCGGCATACTGCATAGAAGGGATGTAGATCCACGATATATTGATGGAGTGAATGGGGTACTTGACTGGGTGTGTGGAGAAGAGGGGGCGATATTTTGTAAATTCAGGGGTATGGGTTCAAGACTGTGACTTGGGGTGGGATGGCCTACATTTAAATAGAAGGGGCTCTGTGAAATTAGGGCAACTCTTTGAAAGAATAGTAAAGCGCTTGCTCTGTGAAATTAGGACAACTCTGTGAAAGAATAGTAAACAGCTTGCAATAAAACAGAGAAGTAATGTAAGAGGTGAGGAATCTCAATTTTGTGAAGAATATAGAGGAGGATTGGGATGCCACCTGGTCAACTGTCGTAGTGTAGTCAGAAAGGGCATAACATTTGGAAGCATGGTGGAAATATATGATCCAGATGTTATAATCGGGGTTGAGTCATGGCTAGTTGATAATCTTGTGGAAAGGGAGGTATTTCCTATGGGTTATAGGGTATACAGGAGGGACAGGGGAAGCACGGGGGGGGTATTTATATTAGTTAAGGATATATTTAGGAGTCGCCTAATTTTTACAGACGAGGAGAATGAGATTTTGGGGGTTAGGGTTGGTTTTAAAGATATGGTAGACATTTTGGGTGTATATAGAACAGGGAGGGGTGAACGTGATGTAAATCTAGGACAACGTTAGTAAATTATGCTATGGAGGCCGACAGGGCAGGAAGAAATATAATTGTAGGGGGGTGATTTTAATATGCCAGGAGTGGACTGGGAGGGTAGAGCTGACTCTCAAGAACATTATCAATTGCTGGCCAACAAAATCATATGGGAGGGGGGCTTTGTTCAAGTTATTGAGGGATGCACTAGGGCGAACAGGTTATTGGATGTGTTTTTGATAAAGCCTGAGGATATTTGGGTCAAATCAGAGATCATGAAGGGATATGTGACCACAAGGCTGTTGTAGTAGAGGTAAAGTTCAGCATTGAGAGGCAGGTCAAGAGGGCTATAAGATTGGTAAAACAGTGCTACAAAACTAATAAAGAAAAGATTGGTAGTTACTTAGCTGAAAATTTCAATCAGTGGATAGAGAGGGGACTAAATGTAGATAGACTGTGGGCTGGTTTGAAAACAATAATTCTGGACTGTGAGAAATTACATGTGCCATTTAAAAAAGTACCGATCCAGTGGATCGGTTTAAAATCGACTAACTTTGACATTTGAACAGTGGATTAGGCCTCCTGGGGACACCACATAAGAAAACGCGGCATTTACTCTACCGCCAGGTGGTGTGGAAAAAGAGTGATTTTATACCAATACTATGCAATAATAATACTAATGGCAGGTACTTTGCCACAGCTGTCTACATTGAAAAGCTGTTATACTTGTAACAAGTTAACAGCTTGTGCACCTGGAATGCTGACAAATATTTATAACATGTAGAAACTTTGATATGGCATACCATTTCTATAGCTTTTCCGCAAGAATCAAAAAGGGCTCCACATTGAATGGTCGTAGCATCGTAACGGTCCACATTAGAGACAAATGGTACAGAACATTTTTGTAGGAAATTTACTCAAGATTATTTTTCATAATAGGTATTTTCTTGATAAAGTTGATGGTTGGGGAGATATTTGCAAAAAAAAAAAAAAAACTAAAAATGGTACCTTCTTAGGGCCAGAAGGACCAACACCAACTTCGCACGAGGGGGAAAACTTGGGAGAGTAATATCTGGGTCAAAATAAAGCGATTAAAGCAATTTCCAGCTTTCCAATAATTATTTCCTTATTGTTGCCTGGCCTAATAAGAGAATGCTTAGGGAATAGTAGGTGGTTGGCAAATAAACAGCATGGTTTCAGAAAGGGATTTTCATGTGAATCGCAGCTAGCAGGCTTTCAGCAGGATATTAGTGAGGCCTTGGATAATAGAGGTCAAGTTGACTGCATTGCAGATGACCTATCAAAGGCTTTTGTAGGGTCAATCATGGTATTATATTAAGGAAAATGGAGGCTACAGGATTGGACAGGAGAGTATTACAATGGGTGAGATCTTTTTTGGAGGGGAGAAGTCAGAGGGTAAAGGTTGGTGGGTCAGTGTCAGAACAGTATAGGGTAGGGAGGGGGTACCTCAAGGGAATAAATTGGGTCCTTTATTATTTCTCATTTACATAAATGACATAGGAGTTAAAATATCATCCCAGATAAGATTATTTGCCCTATGATATAGTAGTATACAGGAGGATAAATCACCCGGATGATTGCGGCATATTGCAGAGGGACTCGACGGCCATACAAAGCTGGGCGGATAAAAGTGATATGATTATAAATTCAAAGAAATGTCAGTCTGTGAGATTTGTCAATAAAAGAAATCAAATTGTCTTTGAATGTTCAGTAGGTGAAAATCTGTTATATTTGGGGACGAATGTAGGTATTTAGGAGTAACTGGGGGAGGGGGGGGGGGGGGAGATTGGCACTGGGGTAAGAATATAGGAGAAATAGTGAAGCAAGCTTACAACCCTATTTGACTGATAAACATTTTCCGTCTATTCAATACAAAAATTGTATTATTGAAATTATATTATTTCATTATTGGGACATGTTTCAAGCTCTCAATCAGCTCATCATCAGCCAAGTGCCCTCACAAACATAATAAAACACTCACCAAAAATACAAAGTTCATAAACAAGTACAATAATCAACATGCATTAAAAAATTGACATATAATAAAACTTAGCATCCTATAGTAAAATTAACAACTTAATATAATGGATAACAACTTAACAACTTCAACTAGGAGACACACTGGGTGTCTTAACTTTATGAGGAGGCTTCATGAGGGCCGAAACAAGAACCTTGTCACATCAATGGGAGTTTCCATTGTCCGTTTCATATGATGACTTGTGGGCTGGTCAAAATGATAGTCAACAGAATGTGCATGACGCAGCTCCGCTTGTTGCGTGTGTGGGGAAGTCAGAACGAAGCAACATCAACTTTTTATTGAAGAACATTAGATGTAATTCCATTATATTAAGTTGTTGATTTTACTATAGGATGCTAAGTTTTATTAGATGTCAATTTTTTCATGCATGTTGATTATTGTACTTGTTTATGAACTTTGTATTTTTGGTGAGTGTTTTATTATGTTTGTGAGGGCACTTGGCTGATGATGAGCTGATTTGAGAGCTCGAAACATGTCCCAATAATGAAATACAGTACTCCCTCTGTAATCCGGCATCTCAGCTCTCCGGCACTCCCAGTAATCCGGCGTTTTGTATTCGAGTACGAGCTCAACACCTGATTTGATAATGCGTCCCCAATACTGTACAATGTTTCCCACGCAGTGACAAGACTAGTGTCTGAGTAAACAATGCATTGGCGCCAAGAGCGATGACTCACGCACGCCCCCCTCAGGTGCTTAGTGTAGGACAGTTGTACTGTAGTAGTGTTGTGTTTAAGATGGCATCCGTGCAGAAAAAACGTAAACATGAACTCTATCTTTGTTAGATAAACATGAAATCCTAAAGCGGCTTGAAAAGGGCGAAACGTTAACTAGTGTTGCTAACGAATGCGGTGTTGGTCGAGCTACAGTTCATGACATAAGAAAGAACAGTGATAAAATAAAGTCGTTTTTTAAGACGAATGAAAATTTGAACAGTAAACGACAGACATTGAAAACTAGTGAAAATCCCTAAGTTGACGATAGCCTCTATGCTTGGTTTTTACAAGAACGTGGTAGGCATACACCAATTTCTGGTGAAATCCTTAAAGGAAAGGCTAGGAAATTTTTACCGGAAAAATAAAAAAAAAGGATGATTTCCAAGCCGGCGAGGGATGGTTGCAGAAATTCAAACAATGTTATGGAATTAGACTGCTAAGTACAACGGGAGAGAAACTTTCATGTGACGAAAGCGCTGATGTATTTTCGTACTTTTTTACTTTGTATAGTACAACTAGCAGAAGTAACCATTCTTCGAACGGTCTTTGGTATGAATAACCAGACGTTATCAATTCAGCTACTGTTGCAATGGTTAACGGTTTGTCATTCCTTCAAAAGTTTTATCAGAACGAAGTTAGTTTTCTGGGAATATCACACACACTGTTAATTTAGGGGCCTTAAAATGTGGTTTTCGGAGACCCTTTATAGTCCCCCGAATTTTGTGTCTCACATTGAGAAGCGCAACATATGCTTTGGTCGTCCTTCTAGAATAATTTTTATATTTCGCCTATTTTAGCATGTTTTTGAAACTTTTTTTCCCTATACCCACCCTTCTATGAGAAGTACAGTGAAGAGTTATATAAATGATTAGTGTATTGACCCTCATGGATACCTACCTAATTTTACGATGCTCCAAGCATCCGAACACGAGTTATAGGTGTACATAAAGATACACAGAAATACAGACACACAAATCCACGTTTTGCTTGCATCCGTCAAAAAACAAACCGAAACGCGTAAAAGAAACAAAATTGAAACTTTAATAAACAAAAAATCATATGTTTATAGATAGGTGTATTTATGCAGGAGCAAAGGCAGCTAGTGGCCATGAGGCAAACTAACTCTATTGACTACAACGTATCACCCAGATGTCCAAATATGAATATATCAACCACACACTGTCAAACAAATTCAAGGGGCAGATGACCTCGTAGTTCCACCCTTTAAAACAACAATAACTAACTAACTCAAACAAAATCATCCTTACTATGTACCCGTTTGTTGACAAAAAGAATGATTAGTTAAAATGTGCTCTCAAACTAAATTCACCTAACGTGTACTACCTGACGTGAAAATAAAATTGAATACCTCAAATTCCTAAAAAGCCGCAAAAATACTATTTCAATTCAGGAATTTTTGAAAATAATATTGCTGTTTGGAGATATAATAGACCTTCTGTGCAACATATCGCACGTGTATGTCGGGTGAAAGAATTCTGGAGTGCCCCTTGACCCCCTTAAGCGCATTGACGAATTTTACAGTCTTAGTTGGTTCCGTGATAACCTTATAGCCATTTGCAAACGTTCACAGAAATGTAATAAATGGAGTGGTATTGCTTCTTACAGAAAGAGATGGAAAGTTGGATGTCATCTCTTGAGATACTGTTGTCATGGTTACCGGCTTATATTCCTTGATTAGTTTATTAAATGAAATTAGTTTTCAGGGATTATCTCAGAAACTGTGGGTTATAGAGCCTTAAAATTTCGTTTTCGGGGACACTTTAGGGCCCCCGTGTTTTGTTTCCGACACAGAGGGGCTGAAATTGAGCTTTGTCTCGTCGTTGTGTGCCATTATATAATAATAATAATAATAATAATTGTATAATTATATAGAGATAGGGATTAAATAGACCTTCCGTACCACACCCACACGTGTAAATCACGTGAAAAAATTCTAGAGTACCTCTTGACCCCCTTAAGCGCAGTATACTGTATGTATTAATGCATTTTACACCGTAATTTGGTTCCGTGATAACCGTATAGCCGTTTACAAACTTTCACAGTAATGTAATAATTGGAATTGTATTGCGTCTAACAATGACCTGTAAGATTCTGTTGCCATAGTTACCGGGTTGCATACTTTCATTATTTTATTAAATCAAATTAGTTTTTTGGGAATAACTCAAAAACTATTGGTTTTAGGGCCTTAAAATGTGGTTTTCGGGGCCCGGAAGGGCCTTCGAGTTTTGTTTCTGATATTGAGGGGCTGAAAATGAGCTTTGTCTGGCCCTTCTACACCTATTTCAGCATGCATTTTAAGGGGGTATGCCCCTCATATGAGAGATACGGAGAAGAGTTACATCAATGATTAGTGTCGTGCCTCTGAAGGATATCTGTACCAAATTTTACGTTGATCCACCCAGCCGTTCTCGAGTTATAAGGGAACATACTTGTCCACAGACAAACAGACAGACAGACAGACAAAAAAAATATTTTCGCGCGCATCCGTCATAATACAGTCTGAAACGCGTAAATAACGCAAATTTCCGTAGAAATTCAGAAAAAAACAGACAAACTTTCATTCTTATATATATAGAGATGTAATTGAAACTGATTTTTCAAATGATATCTGCGTTTTTCTCGATATTTTCCAGTAATTCGGCATTTTCGGTAATCCGGCAGTGCTCTGGTCCGATATCTGCCGAATTACCGAGAGAGCACTGTAATATAATTTCAATAATAAAATGTTTGTATTGAATAGACGGAAAATTTTTATCAGTCAAATAGGATTATATGTCAATACGGACCAATATAACATCGAATACTCCTATGACAATAGTTATTAACAAGAAATGAACATCTGCCTGAATCAATACTATACAGATAAAAATTAATTATTTAACTTTTTTACAGTAGGGTTTCGGGGATTAATTATATTTTATCCCCTTCATCAGCTGTTGAAAAAACAAAAAACAAAGCGTAGCACAGTAATAAGATACGTATTTAAAACCAAATATGGTGCACCATAAAATTTAGGGTATAAGAATAGATTAAAATGAAGAGAAACAGATGGTGACAAATCACTTTCTAAATGTAACGTTGTCCTAACCACATACACCATATGCTTTAAACTAACCTATGATCACTTTCCATCACGTCGGGTTTCTTAAAGCCGCTTTGTTTTGAAAAGGCTATATTTGGATCTTTACGCATACAGACTCTTCATTGGTTATAGAGCTACACGGATTGGTGAAGTATAGGTGTTACATATCTACCATTTTAAGGAACTAGTTGTCATGAGCAGCTGATCACCGTCACCATCTGTTTCTCTTCATTTTATTCTATTCTTATACCCTAAATTTTATGGTGCACCATATTAGGTTTTAAATACGTATCTTATTACTGTGCAACGCTTTGTTTTTTGTTTTTTCAACAGCTGATGAAGGGGATAAAATATAATTAATCCCCGAAACATGTACTGTAAACAAGTTAAATAATTAATTTTTATCTGTATAGTATTGATTCAGGCAGATGTTCATTTCTTGTCAATAACTATTCTAACATATCAATACGGAACCACCATGAGTCATTTAAATAATGTACTCCTATGACGTCGAATACTCGCAAGCTTACAAGTCGCTACATACGGTTATGCGAGTGTTTAAAGGAGCTGGCAGAGAGATTAGGGAAAGGGCATACATGTCCCTAGTTCGTCCGCTGCTGGAATATGCTGGGGGAGTGTGGGATCCTTAACAAATGTACCTTATAAAGGAATTGTAAGGAGTTCAAAGGAAGGCCGCCAGGTATGTAATGGAGGACCACAGGTTGACAAGTAGTGTGAGTGAAATGATTCAGGATTTGGGTTGGGAAAGTCTGGCTGGTAGAGGTTCAAGAGCAAGACTAGGGGGTATGTTCTTAGCTTACAAAGGGGAAATTGCATGGGAAGACATTCATGGGAGATTGGGAAAGAAAGGGTCATATATCTGCAGATATAGTCATTCTTGTAAATTAAAATTAAGTCAGTGGAATAGTAACTCGGGCAAATATTTGTTCATTGGGAGGGGGGAAATAGAATGAAACAGTTTGCCAGGGGGCATTTTCAGCCCTTTGCCTTCTGACGTTGGAAAATTCAAGGAGTTGGTGAGAAAGCACCAGATCAGGAGACAGTGATGTATGGGGCATAAGTTGAAGCAAGAAAGAAAATGTAAATTATTAGTATTTTATGTTTATTTCTTTTATTAGAATAATTATTATTATGATTACCGGGATCTTCTTTTAGCAACTAACACTTAAGTTATTTTCTAAATTATCCTAATTTTCTAAAATTTTTGTGGTTGTATGAATGGTTTTGTGTATGTAGTTATTGTAATTTGCCATCAAGGACAGTGTCCACATTTGCAAATAAATTATGTATGAATTTGTCACTTCTTTACTAGACAACATTATATTTAAAAAATAAATCCAACTAAAATAGATATAATTACCTTGCTATTAACAAATGCAATTATAGGATCAAGCTCGGACACAACGAATGCACCACATTTGATGAAAGGCACGCGTCCTGAAATACCCAAAAGTCCTATATTATCTTTCAGAGTAAAATCTAGACAATATACTAAGTTAATCCTAGAACAGAAACTTTCCAGTCCATTAATAAACAAGCAGCAACTAGGAAACCTTTTGATTATTACCTGAAGGAGACATATATTCGGCATTGCTCCGAGATTCCACTCCAAATTCCAAACCACACATTTTCAGGTATGCCTGGACTGCAAGGCAATTAGCATTGTCAGGCATAAGAATTTGTTCCACTTCATACGGCTGGTACAACTTGACATCTGAGGGCCATGGTTCTTGTCCTGCAACATTCAACAGTTTCACACTTCCATGATCCAAATGGAAAATAAACTGTAGTGCTATAAGCAGCAGGGGTGTGAAATTTAGCCAAGTGGCGAGGGAGGAATCACAAGGCTGCAGAGAATAACGAAATTAGCATGGTACTTACACAGGGTGCCCTCTGATTGGACAAAATCAATAATAACTCATAAGTAACACGAAAGATTGGAATGATTGACTATTTTACCGATTAGCAGTGGCGGCCCGTAAGGTAGTGCTGGTGTGCCATAGTACCACCAATGAACCCTCTTAATAGTTTGCATTAAATTTGAATATCAAGGAAACGGCAAGCATATACTATTATGCATTCATTTGAACAAGTGCGCAATCAGACATGGGCTCTGGTCGCACTTTCTTAAATGAGTGCTCCTGATCACATGGGCACCACTTTCTAAAATAAGGCACAGTACTAAAGGCTGGTTTGGCTTGGGTTTGTATGTGTTGTGTTGGGCTGAGGTAGAGCCAGTGGTTGCGCGATGCAAAGTTTAAATTCCAACCACTAGAGTGCAGCATTTAGCAGACACAAGTCAGAACTGCTTAGAGTGATTTATATTTCAAACACTAGAGTAGAACATAATATGACAGTACAATGAAGAGAACATAGTTCCAGGGTTGCAAATTTAGTGATGTGTCACTATATCTCGCAACTATTAAATACATTTATGGGGCCAAGTTTTGTTTAGTTCTTCCTTGTTAAGACATTGAGAGACGTTTTTCACACTCACATTGCTAACAGGAATACAGTAATTACTTCTCTTTTTGTTGTGTTACAATCTGAAATTTATGCAGGGAGTTTATATGCGTGTTGTTAGTTAACCTCACAGTGCCGACCTCCATACGTAATTTTCATCCAGACAGTCGTCAACCTAGTAATGGCCAATGGTTTCATCCAAACAGTCTTCTAACCAAATAGCGACCAATGGTTTCATCCATACCACCGTCTAACCAAGTAGCGACCCAACTTAAGAACATCAGTGACTCTCTTCCAGACAATCAGTGGTGCAGTCTGTCGAGAGACATGAGATATTGTTGGCATTCTCTGAAATTTTGTATCGCGTATCCTGTGTGCATGCGCAGTTGAATATTTTACGGACTTCCTATAGTTTGGTCGTGAATCACTTAATGGAAAGGACAGCCCAACAGTGTGACTTCCATTTTCTCAGTTCTCATGGCCAATCTCTTTTGTGACCTGAAATTCTTATTCTTCAATAGATCTTCATTAATGGGGCCATTCCAGGTTCACCATGAAATAATATTTCACCTGCCTCTACAATATATGCTATTTGTATACTCAATAATACAACCAGTGGCGGATTGAATAGGAATATTCTCTATGAATTCAGCCAGGGCTTTCTTACATCATGGATCCATAGTGGAAAAGATATTGTGCTTTCTATACCATACTACTGCCAGCTATGGTTCACTACGCCACACACACATTACAAGTTGCCATACAATCTTCCGCTTTAATGTACCGTGCACTCATAATGCTTCAGAACCTTTCTTTTTTCTACATAACACATCTTTGAAATAGTGGAACAGTCTAACCTCAAAATTAATCACAGAATAATATATTTAATCCTAACTATAAATACGTTAAAACACACACACAAACCTCCTAATTCTACTTGTAAGGATTCAGTAAGCAAAACTGACGGCATCTTAATTGTAGAGCAGATAATTTCTATGCCATATAAATTGGACAGATGCGATCGAATGGCAGCACTGAATAAGTAACAAATGAAACTGATTATGATTCTAACCCCCGAAGGATACTAGCTAAAGCAATTCCCGTGTTATCGTGTTAGAAATTAATCTTAACAAATAAATTATAAATAGCTTTCAGACGGCCAATACCCACGACTCTCAGTAGTTTCGTGACATCTTCTGTTTCTTTTAACCAATTAATTGTTTTAGTGCATTTTTTAATGCATTTATTTATTTATTTATTATTATCTCATTAGCCGAGGCCCGTGATAGTGCAGTACATCAAGGTAACAATGGTATTTTAGTAATTACATGCAACTGTAAGTTACATTGTTGAATTCATTAAGAATTTAAACAGTTCTTTCCTGAAAGTTCTCAGTGAGGGGATATTTTTCAGGACATCAGGCAGTCTGGTTGGTTGGTTGGTTGGTTGGTTGGTTGGTTCTTAAGTTTAGGGGCTGCGACAACACGGTCATGTAGCCCCGTGTACTTTGGGTGTGTGTAGAATCGTCTGATAACCGGTGTTAATTGTGATGACTGTATTAGTGTGTGTTATATGTTTTTTATATATATTTAAGTACTGCAACTTAGAATTTTTCAAATAGTTCCTACTTTTGCCGCTAAGTGCCACCGTCAATGACTACTAGGCCAAGTTCAGAACTTAGCTACTAGACGCCACCGCAGTCGGCTCTTGGCAACGAACGTAGAAACCTAAGAGCGTTGGTTACATTCTTAACCTATCCAATTTAGCTTCACACAGGTGCAATTAGTGGAAGGTAATTTAGCATGCCATAAATCTATGGCATGGGACCGCCGGCTTAACACCCCCTCCGAAGGAAGGCATACTGAGGGATTTTTAACGCTCTTAAAAATCCGAAAGCTTCGGCCGGGTTTGAACCTGCTCAGGGGCGTAGGGCCTATATACATTTTGGGGGGGGACTGACTATCCTGGAAAATTGTGAGTACTTAATGAATGTTCTATTATAGCCTGTGGAGTATGAATGGCAAGTATCTAAATGGATTACTTGTTAATTTATTCAGCAAATTTTACAAATTGATAAGCATTTCTTAAAAGTACTGCGAAATACATTGTATTTTGTACCCAAGTTGGCTTTTTCGGGGGGGGGGGGAGGGGCTGGAGCCTCCTCAGCACCCCCCCTTATATACGCCCCTGAACCTGCTATCTTGGGCATAGAAGCTCAGCATGCTACCGACGACGCCACCGAAGCCGCCTATATCAGGCAGACTATTATATATAAATGATGAGTAATGCCATAGTGAATTATTTCCAAACCTGCTGATATTTATTACATTATAGTGGTTATTGCTTGCATTTCTGGTGATGTGTGAGTATCTGAATTTGTTGTGAGTATGATATTTGAATTGGTTATGTTATGTTTAATTTTATGCACGCCAGCCTCTCACCGCTGGGTCCGTGGTTCAAATCCCGGTTACTCAATGTGAGATTTGTGCTGGACAAAACGGAGGCAGACAGATTTTTCTCCGGGTACTCCGGTTTTCCCTGTCAACAATTTAATTCCAGCAACACCCTCCACTATCATTTCATTTCATCTGTCATTCATTTAATCATTGCCCCAGGGGAGTGTGACAGGCTTCGGCAGCCGGGACAGTTCATATCCTCGCCGCTATATGGGGGTTTCATTCATTCCATTCCCTGACCCGGTCGGTCGACTGGAAGCAGGATGTGGATTTTATTTTCATGTTTAATTTTATATATCATTATTACTGAGGTTCTTTGACGGAGACAATTTAGTGATAGGACATTACATTGTTTGTACAATTGAATTGTAGGTGTTAAAATGGAAGATTGAAAAGTATTTTCAAAGCCCTTTTATGTAATATATTAATTTTATTGAATAATCCTTTGCTGCAACAAGCCCAAATGTAAATCATGTATGCAATGTGACTTTCAATAAGTTCGTGATATGTAGACTTCAGTAGTGCTCGAGAAACTTTGTATTTTACTCGGCTTAGAACTCCTATAGCTTGAATTATTTTTCCACCAATAGCTTTGACATGATCATCCCAAGAGAATAGCTCATCAATGACTAATCCCAAAAATTTGGTAGATTTAACTCGGGGTATCCATTGGTCGTGGAAGTATAATCGCATGTCTAAAGGTAGGTTGTAGGAAGGCCTGTGACAGACAATATAGTTAGTTTTAGTTAAGTTAACTGTTAGACGGTTTTCATGCATCCATGATAGATTCAGATGTTCATCTTCCTGCATTTTCTGTTCGACTTCATGTACAGACTTTCCAACATTGAATGCATTGGTATCATCAGCAAATATGGATATCTTACCGTTTAAATTTAGTCTACCAATGTCGTTGATAAATATTAAAAATAATATTGGGCCAAAAACGGATCCCTGTGGCACCCCAATAGTAATTGCTTGGCAACTACTCTCAGCATTCATGCAACTAATTAATTGTTCCCTGTCCTTAAGGTAATCTACAAACCAGTGAAGTGCAGTTCCTCTCACACCAGCAGATTCTAATTTATGAATTAGGAGAGAGTGATTCACAGTGTCAAAAACCTTTTTTAAATCTATAAATAAACCTGTTGCAGGCAAACCTGAATCAAGAGCCTCTTGAATGAATCCATACTGATGCTTATAGAAATAATGGTTACGAAGAAGAAATTTTAGTAGCCGGTCCTTCACTACCTTTTCTAATATTTTAGAAATAACAGGAAGTATTGAGAGAGGTCTATAATTATTAACATCATGTTTATTTGATCCCTTATAGATTGGTACCACTCAGGCCATTTTTAACTTCTTTGGAATTTTCCCTTCGCTCAAGTATTTATTTATTAATTGTGTGATATACGGTACTAACTGATGATACAAGGTCTTAATTATGTTATTATTTAAGCCAGAAAAATCCAAACTACTACTTTTTAAGATCATTAATTATTCGTGAGACTTCAATTTCATCTGTGGGCTCAAGAAAAATAGAGTTGACAGGTCCTGTTACGGATTTGGTGCAATCGTTGAAAGGAATATTATCGGCAAGTGACTTGCCAATACTTGTGAAATGTTCATTGAAAATTGTACAGACTTCAGTTGGATTTGTAACCTAATAACCATTTACTTCCAGGTTAATATTACTATTATTATTATTATTATTGGCTTTGGTATCTTTAGATAATATTTCATTGATAATTTTCTAGTGATTATTTGTGTTGTTTAATCTATTCAAAAATATGCATTTTCTAGTTCTCTTCTCATTTTTGTTATTTTCTTACAGTGTGCATTATAGTTTGTAATTAGCTCCTTTGACAGATACCCACATCCATATCTTACTCTGATTTGCTGCCTTTTTAGTTTAATATATAACCTGTTCTTTTGATCAATTAGCTTTAAAAAATCTGGAGTTACCCATGGACAAGATGGCCTTAATCTTCCACTTGTATTATGACTCGATCTTAGGTCCCTAGTGTCACTGTTGGCGTTTTCCAAATAATAGATCAATTTGTCCACTATTGTTTCACAGCTATCATCATACTTGATCTCTAATGGATTGACAGACATCAAATAGTCCATGGCTTTCAAATTCCATCTTTGCATTTGCTTATGCGTTCTGCTGCACGGCTGAAAGCAACGGGGAACTACAGCCGTAATACTTTTCCCGAGGATATGCACCTGTCTATGCATAATTACATGTGATGATGGCCTCCTCCCTTGTAAAATATCAATCCGGAGGTAAATTAGACCCCCGTTCGATCTCCGGATGGGGACTACTCGAGAGGGGGTTAACATCACAGAAGTGACAAAGAGGAAATCTGACATTATACGGATCGGAGCGTGTAATGTTAGGAGATGGAAGGTTAGAAAACTTAGAAAGGGAAATGGATAGGTTGAAGTTGGATTTGGTTGGGATTAGTGAAATGTGCTGGCAGGAAGAACAGGACTTTTGGTCAGGCGACTAGATAGATAGATAGATAGATAGATTTTTATTAATTCCATTTGATCAAATACATGCATTCAATACATTTTTGATATAGGACACGTCAGAATTTACATGCATAAAATAAAAGAACTAACAGGTATATATTACTAAGATTAAAACTATTTATAACTTATTATAATAGCAAATCTTAATAGATACAATCTTATTGCACAACTATTTACACCTCACTCTATTATCATAATATGAAAACTTAATTCTATAAATACAACAACATACAGCTAGGTATTAAAATTAAATTAAAAAAGTAAAATATAGTTATAGATTCCATCACTCCTATACGCTAAAATATTCAACTACTGAGTAAAAACAATGGCACTGCAGATAAGCTTTCAACATTCTATCAAAGGTTTTTATTTTTGGGGCCAGTTTTATATACTGGGGTAGTTTATTGTATAATTTAACTCCAGTGTGAAAAGTTCCTTTTTGATATATGCTTGTGTGTGTGTGTGAAATATGAATGTTTTGATTTTGTCTTGTGTTATGCCTATGAACATCATTGTTTGTTTTAAGAAAAACATCTTTATTCATTAAATTCTTTTTAAAAAACATAATACTTTCAAAGATATATATGCAGGGCAGTGGGAGAATGTTTAAATCTTTAAACAGAGGTCTACATGATTCTCTAGAGTGTACATTTGCCATAATTCTAATCGCTCTCTTTTGTATCCTAAACGTGCTTAGTACATCTGGCGACATACCCCAAAATATGATCCCATATCTTAAGTATGAATGGAAATAAGCAAAATAAGTATTTCTTAATGTGTCATTAGCACTAAATCAAACAATGGCCAAGCAGGGGTTGGTCTCATATTGAGTAGGAAACTTGGACAGCGGGTGGAATATTATGAGCAATATAGTGAACGGATTATTGTAGCAAAAATCAATACTAAACCTACGTGCACCACAGTAGTACAAGTCTACCAATCAAGCTGATGATGAATATGTTGAAATGGTCTACGAAGAAATAGATGAAATTCAGAGGTATATCAAGGGTGATGAAAATGTTATAGTAATGGGAGATTGGAATGCTGTGGTAGGAAAAGGCAGAGAAGGGAAGATAGTAGGAGATTTCGGATTAGGTGAAAGGATGCTATCACTTTTTCAAGACATTAGCGAATCGTTAGACAGTGGAGTTTAAATCGACGCCGTGGTTATAGATTTTGCGAAGGCATTTGATGTCGTGCCGCATGACATGCTACTCCATAAATTAGCTTCGACGAAGATTGATAGAAGAGTAATTTTATGGATCCAAGAATTTTTGACGGGTCGTTCACAGAAAGTGAAAGTCGAAGGCATATTCTCGGATGAAATTACCGTAACGTCGGGTATCCCTCAGGGCAGCGTAATCGGAACTTTGTTATTTTTGGCGTTTATAAATGACTTACCAAATGGGATTCGCAGTGACTGTCGATTGTTTGCGGATGATTGTGTAATATATCGAAAGATACATGACTCACAAGACAATGCAGTGCTTCAAGAGGACCCGAACCTGGTCTATAAGTGGGCGATTGAAAATAAAATGAATATAAACACAAGAAAATGTAGTCTCTTAAGATTAGGGAAAGTGCGGAGGCAGGATTTTCAATATAACATTGGCTCGGAAATACTTATAGAAGAAGATTCTTGCAAATATTTGGGCGTTCACGTAAGGAATGATATGAAATGGAGTAGTCATGTAGGATGTGTAGTTTCAAAAGCTTACAAATCCCTGCACTTTGTAATGAGGGTATTAAAAGGAAGTAGTACCTCTGCTAAAGAATTAGGCTATTTGTCACTTGTAAGACCTATTCTGGAATATGCCTCGGCGGTTTGGGATCCATATCAAGTAGGGCTCATCAATGAGTTGGAAATGGTACAAAGAAAGGCCGCTAGATTTGTGCTCAGTGACTTTAATCCCAGGAGCAGTGTGAGCCGTATGTTAAAGAAACTTGGGTGGGAATCACTGGAGGCTAGGAGGATGAAATCTAGATTCTGCGCTATGTACAACACGTATACAAATCAACCAGCATGGGGTGAGCTTAGCAAACGATTGGGAAAGCCCACTTACATGGGTAGGAGCGATCATCCTTTCAAAGTTAAGGGCCGACCACAGCGAACAAATTATGGTAAATATTCTTTTGTAAACCGTGCCATTGATAACTGGAACTCTCTACCTGCCGCAGTCTTAGAGCCTTTTTCCAAACATATAGGTGTGTTTAAGAAAAGACTGACTATTTGTGTAAATACTCCAGTTTAATTGTTGTATAATTGTTATTGAATTGTTATGTATAATTATTTATTTGTTATGTATATCCAATTTGCCACCGGGGGACACGCCCCCCATTGCAAGAGCATGAGTTGGTCATAGCTAACACCTAATTCAATAACCACAATAGAAGAATATGCACATGGATGAGACCAGGAGATACAGGGCGTTACCAAATCGACTTCATTATGGTCAAGCAGAGGTTTCGAAACCAGATTTTGGATTGCAAAACATATCCTGGTGCTGACATAAACTCTGACCACAATCTGGTTGTTATGAAATGCAGATTAAAGTTGAAAAAACTGAAGAAAAGTCAAAAGCCAAAGAGGTGGGCAATAGACAGACTGAAAGTGAAGGATGTAAACGAAAGATTCAAGAAGAGTATAAAGGAAGGGCTAATGAAAAACCCTAAACCAACTTCAATTGCAGAAGAATGGGCACTTTTGAAGAATGAAATAACAAAATCCGCAGAAGAAAATATTGGTAGGAAAGAAAGAATAGGTAAGAAACAGTGGATCACTCAGGATATACTAGAATTGATGGATGAAAGGCGGAAACACAAGAAGAGATGAAAAGGGGAAAGCATAATACAGACGTCTGAGAAATGAGGTTAACAAGAAGTGCAAGGAAACGAAAGAAGAATGGTTGAAAAAGAAATGTGCAGGTATAGAAAATTGTCTGAAATTAGGAAAAGTAGACACAGCTTATCGAAGGATTAAGAATACTTTTGGGGAAAAGGAGACAAGTGCTGTAATATTAAGGACACAAATGGAAAGCCTCTAACAGATAGGGAAGATAAGGTTGAGAGATGGAAAGCTTACATAGAGTGATGGTATATTGGCTTTCACGGCCGGTGAATTAAAACTCAGCAATTCTTCTAGGTTTGTGCCGTGTCTTGTGTGGGGTTTCGCCTAGGACACCAAGCTAGGCTCATCGGCGGGCTCTTGGTGTCCCCGCCCGGTACCTAGAAGAATTGCTGAGTGTTACATAGAGTGTTTGTATAATGGAAAGGAGATTGAGAATCATGTAATGGAAAGGGAGGAGGAAATTGATGAGGATGCAAAAGGAGATTTAATATTGAGATCAGAATTTGACAGAGCATTGGAGGACTTAAGCAGGAACAAAGCACCAGGCATAGATGATATACCGATTGAGTTGCTACGCTGCGCAGGAGATGAAGGTCTGATCAGGTTATTTCACTTGGTGTGTAGGATTTATGAGACAGGTGAGGTACCCCCTGATTTCAAGAAGAATGTTATTATCCCTATACCAAAGAAAGTGGGAGCTGACAGATGTGAAGATTACCGTACAATCAGCTTGATTACACATGCTTCAAAAATCCTGTCTAGAATAATTTACAAGAGGATGGAAACCCAAATAGAAACGGAGTTGGGTGAAGACCAGTTTGGTTTCAGGAGAAATGTAGGAGCAAGGGAAGCTGTACTAAGTCTTAGGCTGATTTTAGAAGGTAGAATAAGGAAAAATAAGAGAACGTTCATGGCATTTGTAGACTTAGAAAAGGCTTTTGATAACGTTGATTGGACTAAATTGTTTGACATTTTGAAATCTATTGGAATAAAGTACAGGGATAGGAGGGCGATATACAATATATACAGAAATCAGACAGCAGTCATTCGAGCTGAAGGACATGAGAGAGAAGCTGGTATTCAGAAAGGTGTAAGGCAAGGCTGCAACTTATCACCCATACTTTTCAATCTTTACACTGAACAAGCAATGAAGGAAATTTGAGAAAAATTTAAAGTGGGAGTGAAGATTCAAGGAGAAATAATTTCAACTCTGAGATTTGCTGATGACATCGTCATCTTGGCCGAAACGCCTGAGGATTTGAATGAGTTTTTGAATGGTATGGACGCCGTCTTACGGAATGAATACATGATGAAAATAAATAAATGTAAAACAAAAATACTGGAATTCAGCTGAAATAAATCAGAAACCTCTATGGACATCAAATTGGCAGGTGAAAAGCTGAAGGAAGTAGGAGACTTCTGTTACTTAGGAAGCAAAATTACCAGTGACGGTCGAAGCAAAGAGGATATAAAATGTAGGTTGGCTCAGGCAAGGAAAGCCTTTCTACAAAAAAGGAATCCGATGACATCGAATATAGATTTAGGTATTAGGAAGTCATTTTTGAAAGCCTTTGTCTAGAGCGTGGCGCTCTATGGAAGTGAAACTTGGACTATTGGTGCAGCAGAAAAGAGGAGAATTCAAGCATTTGAAATGTGGTGTTACAGGAGAATGATGAAGATCAGATGGGTAGATAGGGTGACAAACGAAGAGGTATTAAGACGAATGGGAGATGAGAGATGTTTCTGGCGACTGCTAATGAAGAGAAGAGATAGGTTAGTAGGACTCATACTAAGACACCCAGGAATAGCAAGCTTAGTTATGAAAGGAAGGGCTGAGGACAAGAACTGTAGGGGTAGACCAAGGTTAGAATATGTTAACAGATTGCTTCGGATGTAGGGTGTGGTAGCTATATAAAGATGAAACGATTAGCTCAAGACAGGGAGGCATGGAGGGCTGCATCAAACCAGTCAAAAGACTGAAGACTCAAACAACAACAACAACAACATATGCCTTTTATGAACTTGAGCAGTACCAGTAATAGGAATTCCAAAGTCGCATACTAGAAGGTTGTGATCACTAAAATCACTGAATACATTATAAGGGTTGCAACAATACTGTTTGTTAATATTTAAAGATCCCCTTCGGGGCAGGGTAGTTAAAAGGGACGTAAAACCAATAACAACAAAAATGTTTGTTAATATAGATGTGATCTATCAAGGTAGCACTATCAGTTGTAAGTCTGATCGGATATATTGTATTACATGCATTCTGGTTGAAACAAACACATAATTTATCAAGTTCTTCAGCTAGACGACTTTGTCCTAAATCTATATTTATATCTCCAACTGTATTCGCGAAATCAAGCGACGGTGATGCTTTTATCTGGAACTAGCGTAAGGGTGATAGAAACATAAATAAACCATTGAACTCTAATATAAGTAGTACCTACAGTTGTTCAATGGAATAAGCAGATGCTATTGGCAACCCAAACTATCACTTGGGACGCTGCGGCCGGTCCAACTTGGCCGGGTACGTAGGATAAAACCACTCCCGGCTGCATTTTTTTCAGCCCAAGCCTAGCCACAGTAGGTATTTCCGAGCCGCTTATTGGCTGTTATGTCATGCCATTCTCCTGGTTCCGAATCGAGACGGTAGATAGTAGCAGGGGGTCACATCCGATCAAACATGGAGGAAGGATTGCATTCCTCCTGGCATCACCATCTACAATTCTCAAGTCGTGCTGTTGGTAGAATTGGCAACGTACAGAAGAGTCCGTAAATTCCATAAACACGTAAGATCACATGCTAAGTTTTATTCAAAAATATCGTTTATTTTGATATGACAGCATCTAAAAGCAGTTCGTACTAACTATTTCAACACCCGTGAAATTTCTCGTGGTAAATCAGACCTACTGAAAGTTGTAGAAGTGAGTTTTTCCCGTATTAAGTTATTTTTGTAACTAATGCCTTGTAATGAATTTAACCAAGAAATTCTTCACTAATACCGTATTTCATTAAACTATTTCAGATGCCTGGGAAGTGTTGTGTGCCTGGCTGTAAGTTAAATTATGGCAGCACTGCAAAAATAACTGGTTATATTACAACGTTTTGATTACCGGTACTACAGCAAGGTGGACTCTCTGTGTCGAATAGTCTTAATTTAGTTTAGGTTATATCTTCATGTGCCCTCTATTTTCCAGTAAATTATGAACTGGACTCAGTTGACAAGTGCTTTTAGATAGATTTAATTAGAAAGCTACCTATTTTTAAATTAAGTGACCATTGGAACATTATTAAGCTGGGACGCCTATTGTGACTATGAGTGCATCTGTTAACAAAAAGTGAATGATCCATTATCAAAGGCAGTCTCTAAGTTAGTAATACCCCATTTAGACGTCTCGGTCGCGATCACGATTATCTCTGATCTGGATAATGTCCAATCGCGATCAACGGCATTTGCCATTGGTACGTGTTTAGACGTCCCATCATGAAACAACAGGATAATCGAGTAAAACAGCTTGACATAGCTAAGGTCTACCAACTTTTGAATTCCAAGTGTTATAGCAGAAATTTACAGTAGTTTGTCTCCTCCCGTTTTGACGTATTTCAGTTATTCTTTATACATAATTCAACCTGCTAATGCATATTCTTAAATATATACAAATCCTGAGGAGACGTGTAGGCAAGGCCTACCCTTGGAGTGGAAATAAAAATATTTTGAAATATTTATAAACAGGTCTAGGCTATTTATTGCATAAATACTTCTTGTTCGTCCAGAGTTATTTGGCCCTATCGGAATCCCTTCCATATCTATGACAATAAATTTATGTCTATTAATCGTCTTCATCGGCTTTCCCCAACGCTAATATTTTTTTTTTCAGCGTTTAAACACTGGTATGTTTGTCTCCATCCATCATTTCGTTTCTCTCAATCTTCATATATATCGATCAACCAACATAAATACAACCATCATGGCCAACATTACGTACATCTCGCTTTCAAAACACAAGATAATACAAAATGGTCATCATTTCCACTGCCTACTTCACTCGCACAACAGGAGGATAGAACACACCGACGATCGCAGTGGCCGCGAACGCGATTATCTCGTTGTGGGAACGGGATCGGGATGATCTTGTTGGAGGGAAAGTTGATCGCGATAATGTTATCCTGTTGTGTTTAGACGTCCCAACTTAATCTGGATCGGCGCCTGATCGCGATCGCAACCGGGACGTCTAAACGGGGTATAAGAATAGTCTTAAATATTATATATTTTCTGAGCGCGTCAATGATGGCAGTGAGCATAGCAGCAAGAAAAGAAAACTTCGGACATTGAGGTACAGTACAGCCTTTTATTATTACCTTATCGGCAATTGACAGTATATAGCATGATCATAATATATCACAAATAAAGGATACATACTATTACGTGTATTCTTTATTTGTGATATTGGTGTGTAGATTTAGTGGGACGTTATGTTCTGTTCTATTTTCGGAAACATTTGGCGTCAAAGTGTATGTGTTTACGCAGTGTTAGCAATTACCACGTGATTGCGACAGGCCTCCCAGATGACAGATGGGAGGTGTTGCCAAACTTTATGACACGGTTTGAGAATTGTAGACGGCGATGCTCCTGGCGATGCGATCCAACTCAAGCTATCAGTTGGGGCGCTGCGGTTGGTCCAACATGGCGAAGATAGGTAGGATAAAACACTCAATAACACAGGGCTGCTATGGAACAATTGCATGTTATCCTGTTATAATCAGTAAATGTGATCTCTTAATTACTGACAGTCTTATATTATATATATCAGAGCGATACACGCGATTTAATTTGTTTGTTCCACTGGATTTTATGTGTGAATTACGTATTATCAAGCATTGGCTGCTCGGATTTGTTTTTGTGCATTACGAATCATGACGCTGTTACGTTTCAAAGCTATATTCAAGTTTGCTAACTGCACCATAGACTCCAGAAACATTTTAGAAGGGGTAGAAGTGTTATTTGTAAGCATGTGAAAGAGCAGCCTACACAATGATGAAACCTTGTGGCTAATTTACGCTCTTGAGCTCCAGACGTCGCTGCTCTGCCCCACATGGTTACAAGATACGGTAAATTGAAAGGAGAACGCTAACAATTAAGCAGTTTCAATGTTCTTGTAAGGCAGGTGAATCAGAACGTTGCAAACATGTTTTTTCACTGCTTCTTTTCTGTCACAGATAATTAGGGCCTATTAGTCCATTATTATTAGATTATTATTAATTTATTATTATTATTATTATTATTATTATTATCTTAAGTGGTTAGACTGTCCCCCAACGTCCACACCAATTGTATTCCAACTCGTTCCTGATCTCCGTATTTATTCGTTATCGCCACCTTTCGGCCATTGCTATTTGCATCTTTTGGAATATAATGAAAATTTATATCCGTAGCCCTCTTATACATCGGCTTGCAGCCGTAAACTGAGCAATATACTTTGCTTTTACTCATTTTGTATTCTAACAATGAGTAAAACTCATTGAGTATAAAAACACAAACAAATTAACATGCTCTGTTCACCCATACAAGAAACAATACACACTGTCACCACGTGGTAAATTTATTCTACTTGGTAAATTCTTATTTTCACCTCTAGGTGGCATTTCAGATAGCTGGAGTTACCAACAACATGTGAATTGAGTTGATGCGTGTGCTCTTCTCTCGTATTTTTAGTTATTTTCATAATAATTGAGGCTAAAAGATGACATATAATTGCTCAGTTCCGCTGTGCTCTTCGAATTCAACAATTGCGATATCAATGCATTCCTTTCACAAAAAGGAAGCTTTTCAGACGGAATGTAGTCGATTACTTCACATCGCAAAGCCGATTTCGAAGTATATAATCGTATGCGGCTGGCATTTTACAAAGGAGAATTAATTATTAATCATTACTAATGAATTTCTTACAATATCCGGTACCCTTCAGTCTCCCCTGCACTACAATCTAGGCGACTTAGCAAGGTAGATTTGACAGCTATTCTTCTCATGTGCCACACATTACTTTTAGGGGTCGCTTTACCGTAGGCCTACATGTGGTTGTCTTTTTTTAACTTGCCCCAGTGGGCCATTGCTCCTTCAAATCTGTAAAGCTCAGGTCTTTTAAGTTTTCAACCATGCGCTTATTAAAAATTCTAAAATCTTTATAGCTAACTTGTACAGTCTTTGATTTATCGACTTCAACAGTATTAGGCTATATCTTACAAAGTTAAATGTATCTGCTTACTGAAGTATGTAAAGCAATGTACCGACTATACACATATTACATATTCCTGAAGAAAATATTCTTTTCTCGGCAACTGGTTACCGAATTTCATTTTGAATCTGAATAGGTACCACTCCCTTTCAAATTACTAGTTTGTAACCATAAAACTTCAAGCTCATAAAATCTTCCGTTTTTGGACTTTACTGCACATAATTAAGTGTTTGGCATCTAAAATTGCCTGTCCTTCAACGAGAGCCCACCTAGAATTGCCAATAACATTCAATACGGTACGTAGCCTACATCATGAAGTCTATCACCCTTGCGTCCACCATTTTGTTGCGACCGTCCTGTCACCTACATTCGATTTAGTTCGCGAATTACGGTATGTTGATGGCATCATTTCTGGTTATGGCGGCGTCGGTGGCGTAGTCGGTAGCATGCAGATCTGCTATGCCCAAGATCGCGGGTACGTCGGATTTTTAAGAGCTTTAAAATCCTTCAGTATGCCTTCCGGCGGGCCCATGTCATAGATTTATGGCATGAAAAAGAACCTACCACTAAAATTGGTAGTGTGTAGCTAAATTTGTAGGTTATTTGGTTAGAAACGCTCTATCAAGTCCCAACGTTCGCCGCTGGGTGTCAGTGACTACTTGAAATTGAACTTGCCCAGGTTCATTCATCTTCATTCATTTCATCTCTCAATAACTCCTCTCATGAGGTTGGCGTTAGGAAGGGCATCTGGCCGTAAAAGCCATCCGATACATAGAATTTCATCGCATCTCATCCTCGATCCCGTTGGCTGGTTCCTTAGTCAAGGGGCTGCGACAACGCGGTCATGTAGTCCCGTGTACTTTGGATGTGTGTGGAATTTGTCTGATAACCGGTGTTAATTGTGATGGCTGTATTAGTGTGCGTTATCTGTGATTGAGGTAGAAGGACTGCAGACGACTTTTTTCCAAGTATTTCCTACTTTTGCTACCAAATCCATGACAGCTAGCTGCGAACGTGGCTACTAAATGCCATCGAAGTCAGCACCTGGCCGCGAACGTTGGGACTAATAGAGCGTTATCAAACTAACCTACAAATTTTAGCTTCCTCAAGTGTAGTTAGTGGAAGGTTCTTCTCCATGCCGGCTTTACTTCCCCTCAGAATGAAGGCATACTGAGAGATTTTTAACGCTCTTAAAAATCCGACGATTTCGGCCTGGTTTGAACCCGCGATCTTGGGCATAGAAGGTCAGCATGCTACCAACTACGCCACCGAAGCCGCTACTGGGGGGGTTAGACATAGGCCTATATACATTTTTGTTTTGTTTATGTCGAACGATACTAGCCTCAAACTAGGTTTCATATGTATCATGTGATTACTAACTCTGTTATGTTTTTTACTAATGTTGTAGTTGATGTTGATTGATTTTAGGGGCTTTGCTGCATCGTTATCGTGTAACCTGTGTACTTGGGTGTGTGTATGTGAGAAATTAGCTGATAACCTGTGGTATTGTGATGGCTGTATTAGTGTGTGTATTTGTAATTCAGGTGAGAATTGAGATGGAGGCGGCCGTAGCCTAGAGTAGAAGTGGGAAACCACAGAGACCACTGAGATGGGAATCTTCTCAGTTTTGCGTCACGAGGCTGAGTGTAACCCGTAACCCTCAGACCAGAATTGAAATTTCTTGGCAGAGCCGGGAATCGAACCCGAACTTCCGGGTGACAGCCAAGAATGCTAGCCGCTACACCACGATGTAGTCTGTTGTTTTTATTGTTGATCAGTGGGGTTTTAATATTTTGAGTAGATCTTTACTGATTTTGTAGTTAGACGCGTTCCTGCAGTTACCGGTAACGATCGATCTTATTCGGCATTCTTCTATATGTATATTTGTTAGTGCTCTTAAAGGCGTTAGTTTTCGTTCATGTATATTAATCTTGTGTTTCGGCATTGGTGAGAATGTATTCTGTTTCGTTTAACGATTTTGTAATGTGGCTTTCCCCCCTAATTCCTTGATTTTGTTCTTGTTCATAAATTCAATTATTTTGTCTATGAACAGTACTGTATTCCAATTTTTTCAGTATTACTGTGGTATTGCCTTAGAGCATAAATACGATAGAGGGCGCATTGCCACACTGCGCCGGTACTGTGACGTGAAACCAACATCTCGATCAGCTGACTGAAGGATAATGGCTCAAGACCGACTACAATTGGCTGAGGGCGAATGCTAAGCAACGTCAAGGAATACAAAAGGAGCTCCATATTGCATAATTCTATTATCACTATCCGCAGTTCCCTTCAGTCAGCTGAACGAGATGTTGGTTTCAACAATGTGACGTCATCAGCCATCTATTGAATTTATGGTCTAAGGGTATTGCCTTTGTCTGCTTTTGTTATGATTAAGTCTTGTTCTTTTATTTAATTTTTGTTCCAGTGGCTAAGGGTGGAATTCAGAGACATTTCTTGAGGACACCTTGAGGAGACCTTGACTAAGGAGGCCTTGAGGCTTCCTCCAATCTGAAGGTCTCCTTGAGATTGATTTTGCCGTCAGAGTCATTTCCTTAAGGTCTCCTTACTCAAGGGATCCTCAAGGCTTCCTCAAGACTTCCTCGAAAGTAAGATTCACGGGTACCAATCACATACGAAAAGTTTCACTAGTGTTATTCGAATAAGAACTAAAGCTGACGTGTCTTACAATATAATCTGATGTTGCATTATATTAACGTTGATTTGTTAAACATTATAATTGATTGTCAGCTAGTCACGTATGATACATGTGTGATTAGCGCGTACTTATTTCAATATTAGTTTTTGAGACTTTTGGCAACGGTCAGTGTAGCATTTGTTTCCAGGAAGCAATCTTCGCGCACCGGTATTTCAAACGCAAATATGTCCACATGGAGTATAGAGTGGAGTAATAAGAAATCGTTGTGTGTAGAGGATAAACATTTTGTTGTGCAAATCATCCTCCAGTATAAAAATATACTTGAAAATAAGAAGACGGACGAAGTTACCGTGGAAAAAAGAAGAGAACATGTCAAAATATAACGGTGGCGTTCAACTGCGTGCCTGAGCACAAGGTAAGATTTCCTCAATTTTCGTATTATTTCTGTAGTAAGACGCACCTGTTGATTATTTTAAAGCACCAATACGTCCAATAGGCCTACTGACTAAAAGAAACATAGATGAAACAGTAGCAAAAACGTAAAGTAGTAGCCTACTTTTAAGGTTATCGTAGGCTACCATAACCTATTACGGCCTACACGCAATAAGCAACCAAAATCCGGATGTGTGCACAAAGTTTTAAATCGTATAACGAAATGCACACAGACTTTGAAAGTACGTTACTTTTTATTAAAATTTTGTTTCATTGTATGATATTCTCCATTCAAGAACGTGGTATCTTCTCAGCTTGAAAGCTGCGGTAGTTCAAAGACATGCCAGGCAAGTTCCCACTTTTTGCAGCATACTGTTAATTTTAAAAGATGCAGCATGAAAACCTCAAGTTCCCAGAGTACAACTAACATAGCATGTGAATAAACCATTTTAGTGCCACACGTGACGGTTATTGTCAAGCTTTGTGCAAATGTTCTTGTACTGTGACCTATAGGCCTATTTACTCCAGGAAAGGCCTTACGATAATTACTAAACTTGTCGGTGGTTCTTTAATGAGGCTGCAGATGCAGTTTGCAAAGCTCATAAGGAGAGAGATAATGAATTGTACCTTTTTTTTTTTCCAGGAGAAGCATTTAAAGATTTTGAGTCGTTGTGAAAAATAGTAAATGTTACTTATGAAAAAAATTACATCAGTGATTCATATGGTGCCACATGGCATAAATGAGGTCACAGTTGTATGGGGGAAGACTTTGGTATTGACATCCAAACAGACCCTCTCGAAATACTGTGATAGACAACATGCTGGATTTGTTTATATGGGTCTGATGTCGTCATGTACTGTACTGGTAGATCAGGTGTTTTACATGTTTAGGCCTATGGAATAAAAATTGTTTTAGAATGTTTAAATAATGTTGATTGGTTAGGTCTGGTGGATACTAAAACCATAACATGATAGTTAAGCTTACTATTACCCCCCATACATTTGAAATTGGTGCCAAAACAACTATTATCCAAAAATTACTGATAAGTGACAGGTTAGGTGAGGACTGAAGATCCACTGAAAACTACTGTCACAGTGACTCCTATGTTCCCCCCTGCCTATATCATAATGGTGCCAGCATATTGTTCGATGTTCCATTGGATATTGTCAGTCTTATTAGGTGTGTAATAAGTGTACCGAGATAGGAATGCTGGCATATCGAGAGCCTCCCAATTGTATAACATGGTATTCTATGGACTATTTATGGCATAGAAGGACAGTGGCAGTAAAGAACAACTTAATTGCCACTATGGGCTAGCCAACACAGGAGTACATTTCAGAGGAAATTATTGGGGATCACTGTGGAGAAAATGTTTCCTTCTCGGATAGATTGCAGATTGTACTGCATAAGTGTAGGCTACATATGATGGTAGGCACACTGTCACACATCGGAAAACCAAGGGTGCTTACTCCTAAAATTTGCTAGATGCACATAATATTGTGATGAGACTGTACAAATTGCAGCAGACTTTATAGCTTCTAAGCTCATGAACTGCACAAAAAAAATATTTACATAACTATAACATTCAAAGAATAATAACGATACCATAGTTATTTATTATAATGAACATTAAAGGAGAGGGAACTATTGTAAATAGTTGTAATGGACTTCTAATTCTGATTAAAAATAGAACCATGCCAATTTCTTGTAATGACATTACTGCTTTTTGAAAGCAGTGCCATAAACATGACTCTGTGGGCTACGGTACTTTTACTAGTGTAATGTTAATGGCTATAATTTATCCTTTTTTCTGATATTTTTAATTGGTGTTTTTTTAGTGTTACCTTAACATAATGAATTTTCTTTTCAGAAAATGGTTGAACAAATAAACAAAAAATTGGGACAACGAGAAAAGCAATTGTGTGACGAAAAAAGATTGCTCTATAACATGACCCAGCTCTCTTGGGGCAGGTGGTTATCGAAATACTGTTTGCCCTGGACAGTGATATGTTCACACAAGATAGGCAGGTTGAAGGGGCAGCATCATATATAAGGAGAGACTATCAACGAGCTGGTCGTGGAAACAGATAAGGCTGGCACCAGTACATCAAATCATGAAAGCCCAACAGGTTTGTCAAAGAGATAGTTTTAAGATTGTTTGCAGAACAATGTTCTCCTACCCGATATTATTCCCATTTCTATGGTGTCTGGGATTTGTAAAACAAAGGGCCATGTAGGTTATACATTATGTGAACAGAGGTATCTGGACACTCACATGTGAATGCAGGTGAAGTTTGGGCCAACCATCGCTACTAGCCATGGCTGTCAAAATGCTACTTTTCATGTGTACGGTAACTTTCACCTGCAATCAAGGCTCAGAGGGAGGGTGTATCAGGGGGAAGTGTGTCCGGACAAGAGCCGGGGGATAGTAAATGCAGTGCTACAATGCGTCCAGTGCTCAGTGACTTCTCCAGGGTACATTTTTGCCATGAAATAAAGAATTTTCTTTTATGTTTTCAACCTTGACTTTGTACTATGACTGAGTTTTGGTCAGCAATCTCAATAATATCAATTTTTTTAATTTTTTGATATAATTACACCTCTGTGTACTATTTGGGGACCAGTCCCCAGTAGTAGCCCATGAATGACATTAATCTAGTGGAGAATGTGACATGAATTATGAAGATAGTTTTGTAGCCATGGAAATATTTGCGGCACATGTTTTATGGGCAGATGTGTTACACTACAATTTTGTCAGATGGTGACTCTAGAAAACTTTCTTTCTATCACCTTGTACATGAAAACTTGTACCGTACCTCAGTTTCCCATTTTTTGAAACAAAATTTGCAACTTGCCTATCAGATTTGAAGCTTTAATGTTGCAAATTTTTATACTCGTTCTATATGAATGCTTCCATAAGTTCAGTGAATAGTTTTACTGTAGCATTCTGAGTTTTCCTATTAAATATATTTTAATTTTATAACAATAGGCTACAATTAATGGGATTACAAACATTGTAAATTGTGTTAATTTATATCTCAACAAATATTCATTTGAACTTAAAATCAACCACAAGGTTTACTTTTATACTAATGATCTATGTGTGAAAGTCATGAAAATAAGCTACCTCCATTAGTTGGGCACAAGGATCATTTTCAAATTGTTGTTTATAAATTTCATTTAAAAATTATTATATCTCCTAAACTTTTGGAGGTAGAAAAGCATAATTCAGTAGTATAGTGTTTATTAGTATTGGGGGACTGTGTGTAAAATTAGAACAATATCCAATAATAATTACAGAAAATTGAAAGCTGACGACCAGAAGACTATGCATGTCTTTTATAAAAGTGCATTTATCTCACTTTCCCATTTTTAGACAACATTTGCTCTTTGCGTATCGGATTTGCAGCTACAATGTTGCAATTTTTTATACACATTATATATATATATATATGCATCCATAAGATCAGGGTTTAGTTTTACTGGAGTATTCTTAGTTTTGCCAGTAAATATTTTTTAATTTTATAATAATAGGTAATTAAAGGGATAACAAATATAGTAAATTGTGATAATTTATATCTCGACAAATATTCATTTGAACTTAAAATCAACCACAAGATTTGCTTTTATACTAATGATCTATGTGCGAAAGTCATGAAAATGAGCTACATCTATTAGTTTAACGCAAGGACCATTTTCAAAATGTGCATAATTTGGATACTAGGGAGTCGAGACATTTACCAGGGTATGACCTGCTTAACATGCTCATGGCTAGTGAGCCTGTGAATTGGCAACTCTGAGGAGATACTAAGCTTGATCTGTTTCCCAGTGGCTTTGGGATGGATTTTCTGCATATTCCCTTTCCTTCCAAAGTCCATCCATCATCGTTCTTGAAGTGTTGAGGGCATTTCCTTTTCTATTTTCCCTCTTTCTTTATTATTTTCCATTTTTTTTCTTGTAGTATGTAAATTATTTGTAAGTACAGGGTGATTCATATTCAACACATGATTTTCATTTCATGTTTATTTTATTTGGTTGGTTCCTTAGTTTAGGGGCTGCGACAACGTGGTCATGTAGCCCCGTGTACTTTGGGTGGGTGTAGAATCTGTCTGATAACCGGTGTTAATTGTGATGGCTGTATTAGTGTGTGTTATCTGTGATTCAGGTAGAAGGACTGCACACGATTAATTTTATCAAGTAGTTTCTACTTTTGCTACCAAATGCTACCATCCACGACAGCTACGGACGTGGCTACTAAATGCCATTGCAGTCACCACCTGGCGGCGAATGTTGAGCTTATAAAGTGTTATCAACCTAACCTACACGTTTTAGCTTCCACAAGTGTAGTTAGTAAAGCCATCTCCGTGCAGGCCATGGAAGCCCTGGAAGTAGGCTTCCACTCTTTGTGACATCGGTACTATATGGGATGGAGTTGTCAGCTCCATGCCTGGCCGTCTTTGCTCCCAGGAATTAATCTGGTACTCATTTCTGGTGTAGGCTGAGTGAACCCCAGAGCTATTTGCATTTCCGAAAGTGGTAGTTTTGTTTCTAAAATCCACTACCTGGGTGGGGATCGAACCCACTCCCTTTCAGTTAGAAGCTCAGTGCCTCTACCGACTGCACCACACATCCCCCTCCAGTGTAGTTAGTGGAAGGTTCTTTTTCATGCCATAAATCTATGACATGGGACCACAGGCTTTTCTTACCCTCCGAAGGAAGGCATACTGAGGGATCATGTTTATTTTGACATGAAGGTTGCCAGTAACGTGCTTTAGCCTCTTAAATGTCCGAAATATCTGGCAGTTGACTGTGCCGTTGAAGGTTGTCAGTACCGGGGATAGGTAAATGAAACATTTCGGTGTATTCCTATGCAAATAAAATCGTTTTACATGAATCACCCTGTAGTTGGTAGTGGTAAGGGAAGTTACCATCCTCACCATTAGGGGCTGATGAGGTGAAATGTGTTGGCTTGGATTCCACATAACAAGGACGTTACGTGGCTTATGATCACAAAATTAGTGGACTCATAAAACAACAAGCTTCCATTCTTCCTGATAGGCCACTGCCACTCCCTGTCCAGTGAAATCGATTTGAGTTCTACCTGTAAATTAAGTAATTATAATTTTACCTTTCATGGCTTAATTACACACAGAGCAGTCTGTGTTGTGCAACTTTTGCATAATATTATCTGATTTGTATTTTAGAGCACTGAGAAATTTCAAAAAATTCTATTAAATGAACCTCTTGAAAGTATTCTTATAAATTGTACTTACCAGAAACTTAAATAGAGTGCAACCTTTAAATAACTTTTGTAAAGGGCGGTGGAGAAGTCAAACTCTTTCAACAGTAAGGACTCTCATCACACCACATTCCTATGAAGATTTCACCACATTTCCATGAAATTAATTATACTTATATCACAGTAAAATGTTTTCCTTATAACAATGCCCATTTAATATAATTTTAGTTTACATGAACTATCAAAGGAATTCCAAACCTTGTTCATAATATAAGTTACATGTAGGTTTTATGTGTTTCAGAGCAATTTCCAATGAAGAAAAGTTGAGAGCCTCGTGCAGTGGCTCTGAAGAAAAACTAGCATACAAGAAAGGTGTCTTCGGATACAAACCCTGTTGGCGCAAGACAAAAAAAATTACATTTTAAGCAAGTAAGGGAAATTAATATCAAGTTCAAGGAGCAGGAATTAATTCTGAAATAGCAGACTTCCTGTCCCAAATGAAATGTATTTATTAATTGTACCAGTATATAGTATGTAAATAAATACCTATGAAAATGAACCCTTGCATTATGTCTTCATAATAAAAAGTAAACTATAGAACATTGCAAACAGCTGCTGAACTTGTGGCCTACTGTTGATGTAGCTTAGCCGGTATAATTCCAAAATAGAAAAAAAAATGCTATTGTTGCTGTTTCCTGCATTGTGATCGGTCAAGGCAGATCTCTCTAGTCTTTTTTTTGCACTTTACAAGTTGAATTTTATTGTGATATCAGAGTCTTTTAGTGTGTGTCTGCGTCCCTGCGCTTTAAGGGGCAGAACTGCTTGTGGCAAGTTAAAACAAAATTTGTGAGTTGGTATGTAGTGCAAGTTGTGCCAAAAGTCTAACTTGCCACACCTAAGTGAAACCTCACGACAGAGCTTTGAAGCCATTTCTTCAGTGTTGCCTTATTGATATTACAACTTTTCAGTTGGTTAGCACAATGTGGCCGCAATCATTCCATATGTTGAAAACCCTCCACATATCCCATTAATTGGGATATCATTGTGTTGACCAACTGAAAAGTTGCAATATCAATCTCCACAATAGACAAGACGAAAAACAAATATTTGTTGGAGTTTGAGTATAGGTTTCATATGGTATCGCTGTATAAGTATGGTCCAAGTTACACACTACAGTTACCCCTTGCTGCTGTAATAATAAGGAATTCAGGTACGTATGCCATTTATAACCATATTACTAGTGAGTACCTGATGAGGCACTCTTGTGGACAAGTTTCTACTAGATAACATTCAAAGGAAATTCATCTGCCTAGTCAATACTCATGTTTATTTCATTTTCAACAGTACATGTTTCAGAATATTTTGTGGAAATGCTTGAACAAAGTTTGCTTCATCAAGAGTTTTGTATTATTTATTTACACGGTTTACGCCCACATTGGAGCACCAAAATCAAACCTTACATACAAAGTCTTCCATTATTTCAAGTAATAAGTTCAGTTCTTAATTCTTGATAATTTTTTCCTTTCCCAACACTTCTTCATTCTGGAAGATCTTGCAGCTCGTTCTTCTGCTGATATAACATATTTCTTACGCTGTGAAATTTTGAATGTAAGAGTTTTGTATGTTTAATCATAAAATTCCTAATAGGTTTCAGTTCTCTTAAGCATCTAATATGAGTAGGCTCCCCAGAATCCAAAGGCCTACGTGCACGTTGATTCCCCTTCTGCTTTCTTCATGTTCAAGCATAAATGCTTTATTCCGGCGAACAGTTACCACCTGGCGTAGCGACGTCTTTATGACGACATGCAATAATGCTTGATTGTTTAGAATGGTTTGGGACGCTTCTTCCCGGAAATAGAACTGAGGTTGTAAGCCCCAGAGCTTGATGACAGTTTGTCCGCTTTATCCACCGTTGGGACATGGAGTCCTCTTCCGCTTTCAAAACCTTTGACCATCTTCACCTGTAACCCAGGCAAGGGACCCTTACAAGGTACTACCAGCTGGGCCAGCTGGACCAAGGTTTTTTAAAGAGGTGTTACTCCTCTAATACTCACCCTTTGTCCTGGCTTGTGACAGGCAGAATCTGGCTTGCCAGATATTGGCCCCAGGATGGCAAGTTTCCCACAACCTTTATGTAAATAACTATGGCATGTGAGTAGATAGTTCAATATTCTAATCTTAGCCAATGAAATGCCTCTCTATAAATGGTTGCCTCACTTCCATATGGCACATGTTGTTCGGTGTTCCCAGCGAACTATGCAGTAACAAATTACCAAGAATAACTATAAAGCTTCAGCTGTTATGTAAATAACTTTGGCATGTGAGTCTTAGCCAACAAAATGCCTCTCTATAAATGTTTGCCTCACTTCCATATGGTGCATGTTGTTCCCAGTGAATTATGCAGTCTCAAATTGCCAAAAATAACTATTAGATTGTTTGGAAGACCAAAGAAGAGATGGATGGACCAAATCCCACTAGACATGTGACATTGAACTGGATGTGGCAGAAGTAATGGAGCAGGAGGAGTGGAATAATAGACAGGAGTGGTAGAGGCTAGTTTACAACACCCGGGTTACAGGGGTTGGACACGGATGATGATGACGAACTATAAAGCTTTAACTTTTATGTAAATAACTTTGGCATGTGAGTGGCTAGTTCAATATTCTATTCCTAGCCAATGAAATGCCTCTCTATAAATGGTTGCCTCACTTCCATATGGCATATGTTGAATCGTGAGCGGATTCAGGCCATCGAATAACGATGTCACAGATTTCAAGATCTGGACCTGCAACACACTAAACATTGAAAGAGAAATATCCTTTGCGATTCCTATACACCTCTGCCGTTGGTCCAGCAGGGTTTTTGATGGGCATGTTGGTACAGTCGATGCACCCACTGACATTAGGGAAATTAGCCATTTGAAAAAATTTCCTTCGCCTCCTAACAAATTCTTCCTGTGAGTTCGGGAATCTTACGTATGTTGGAAGTTTTTGTGCCAAATGCTCGGATGTATGTAAGACAGTCCTGCATGCAGTGGACTGGCTTACTCCCCGAAGATCACCACATACAGTCTGAAAAAAAGTTAGTGTTGTTTTAAGAAAATAGATGAGACAGCCTAGTTACAGAATGTTAAAATTGTTTTTGTATGATTCAGAATTAACGACACTATTTCATTTTGGTGAGGCAAAGCCTACACATGGTCAATAAAATTTCATTTTGTTGTCAATCAGAAAGCTGTTATATTTTTCTGATGAGGAAGGTAAATCCACATTCATTTTCTCAGATAATATGTATTATCAACTGGAAGATTTATGCAACTAGTCTGTAACATAGGCTACTTTTTCTTGTGGAACACTGAAGTCATCTGCCCCAGAGGGATATCCTATTGATGTAGGGGGATTACTAACTACAGGGCATGCTTTAACATCCGTTATTGATGAATTGACCTACGATATATGGCCTTTGGATTAGCCTACTACATCTGTTATGTTTTTTATGTGCAGATCAATTGGAACGGCCAGTTCTTGGCCACCTTCTGTTCTTGGGGTATGTACATGATCAGAATCCAGTTCCTAAGGCTAATTCTCGCCTGCAGGTTGGAACAAGGTACTCTCGCCTTGTAAGGAAAAACTGAAAGGAGGTGGGTTCGATCCCTATGTAAGCCATCATGGAAGTGGTTTTCCACGATTCTCCAATTCAATTCCACAGAAATACCAGGATGGCTCTTATAAGCCACCCTCTTAACCTTAGCATCAATTTATTACAGACACAAAATAACCCATGAGAACCGGGTGAGTTAGCCGAGGTCGTTACGGCATGACTGCTGGCAGTCGCTCACATCCGGGAGGCGAGGTGGTTCGAATCCCCCGCCGGTAACCTTGAAGATGGTCTTCTGTGTTTTCCCATCTTCCTTCCAGGCAAATGCCGGGGTTGGTCCCTAACTATAGTTCACAGCCGCTACCTTCCAACTCCTCGTCCTTACATTCCAACTTCCCCCCCAACGGTACTTGTAGCTCACCCATTGGGTGTCCGTCTCGAAGCAGCTACAAAACTGGCGAGCCGAACATATCCTCGGACACTCCCGGCACTAAAAGCCATACGCTAAAAAAAAAAAAAAAAAACATGAGATCAGACAGATTATAGCCTGCACATACCAGTACCGTACTCAAGTAGGCCTACATGGGCTTGATGACCATGATGCCCTAAGTCCAGTGAAACAGCAAGAGGCTGTTTCATAGATTATTAATAAGTTGGTACCTGTACTAATTTTTTATAGGAAATTCAAAGATGCCTTGAGGCACTATCCCGAAGCCAAAATATAGGCATATCCTAGAAATACCATTTATTAGAATTCATTAGGCCTAACTGACTAGCATATCTCAGTTCAATTTGTAAGTTACAGTAAGGGCACACATTAATTTCCATTAATATCTGGGGTGTGTCTCCGATTAGTGCAGTCAAGAGCAAAATGGTTTACCCTACAGAAATTCACTATTTTTGCGTGATGATCGTTCATTTTAGGGTCTTGGGACATCTTGGCAATCAGACCCGCGTAGTTGAATGTGTGTTGATGAATGTCAGGTGACTTGTATTTCTATGCGTACTGTAGTAGATTGCGTATTATAGACCTATCAGTAATGTGCATGTTTGCATCTAGCCATTTTTAACCCAATAATGAGGCCAGTAAACAGGATTATTATGAGAAATCATCCACTGCGTGATCGTAAGGCCTATATGGGCTATTACTTTACATTACCGTACCAGTATTGTAGGTTATTTGGTGCCGTGTATCGGTAGACTTACTGGAAGTACGGTATGAAAGTCTTGCATCAAAATAGGTTAACAGGCTAATTGTGTAACTTACGTATTAAGACGCACACATGAACCTAGTACGGTAGCCTACTGGTATAGTCTCCAAGCAGTCAACTTACCGGCAGGCTTACAACAAACGTTATTTTATATTCCTGAATGAATTGTAATAATTGCACTCGACAAAGAACTTTATTCACACCATGCAACATTACCGTACGGCTCTTATCCTGTGGAAAATACAGTTATCAGTCCGTCAACAATCTGTCTACAATACCGTCAAAATATCTTTATAAATAAACAAATACCGGTAATACATTTGCAAATTATAGTCTACACTGCAGTAACTTACCGTACCGTACCTAACCAACAAAAGAACCGTACCTTAGCCTAATTCGGTACGGTAGTCTACCGTACTTTACGTATCGCTATTGGATTTTATTCTGAGTGCTCCACATAGGCCTACCGGTACCTGAAAATTTCCGGTGGCATAAAATCGTAGACTTATTAAAGTTTGAAGCATTGGAGATATTGGAAGTCCTCGTCTGTTTCGCCGCCTTTCAACTTGAACCAACGGCAAAATGTCGTTTGTCACAATATCCTTTGAAAAACGGTATCGTCTCCGAAAATATTTCCAATGGGTTTTCAAAATCTCTTACATATCGTCTTGGCACGTCATCTTCTTCAAATACCGCTTCAATATAATAAAGAAATTTATCGTCCGCCAAGCCTACGTCCATTTTTCTTGTGATAAGGATTCCTTAAGGTAGCTTGTCCCCTACCTTAGCACACGACAAGTCGTGCGCAGACGCGAAGGAGTCCTTGAGCCCAAGGCTTCCTCAAGAAATGTCTCTGAATAGTATTTCTGCTCAAGGAAGCCTTGAGGTCTCCTTAAGAAATGCTTGAGGTCTCCTTAAGGAACCCTCAAGGGAGCCTTCAAATGGCTCCCTCAAGGAAGCCTCAAGGAAGCTCTCTGAATGCAAATGGCTTCCTTAAGGCTTCCTCAAGCCCAAGGTCTCCTCAAGGTGTCCTCAAGAAATGTCTCTGAATTCCACCCTTAACCTCTTTTAATTTTGTGTTGCAGTGGGTGTTATTGCTATTGCATTTATGTTTGAGGATTTTCTTGGCCTCGCTGGTGGCTAGATTCATGGTTCTATCCCTATCTTGTTCAGGTAATTTATTGCTGGCTATCTTTATGTCCACAATTAATTGTTTGATATTATGAGTTGTGTGTCTATCCATGTGATTGTATTTCAAGCCTTTCAACAAGTTCGTTTCCTGTGCGGAAAACGTAATGTTCGTTCTGTTGTTTACTCTGCTGTGATAGTTGAATTCATTGTTATTATTGTGTAATTCATTGGGTTTAATAGTTTGTGTTGTAGATGCATCTCGCATGTATTTTCCAGTAATACACAGAATCATTTTTACTTGAACACAACACTTTTATTCTTTACCAGCATTGGTACAATAACGGTCTCAACACAAAGAGGAAGCAAATTAGAAACAAGAGAACAGAAACTAAAAGTAGCTACCAACTTAACTTCTATAATCTGAACAGAAGCAACAACTCCTCCGTCTATAGGTGAATTTTCCCGAGTTGGAATCTGACAGTTCGGCGCCACTGGGCAAAAACAGTTCACGACTAGATCGCACGCAAGGCTTGTTGCTATGGAAACCGTACAGCGCTGCCAATTTGAATGATGCTATTTGGCCACGTTATTTTCGCCGACCTGTCACTTGTTTGGTTGCCTCCAGTGCAAACTCAACAAGCTGCGTTTCATATCTGTTGTTTTTATGAGTTATAATTGTTTTGATTCCTACTCGAGATAATACACCTAGCGAGAGCCAATTTGAGGTTAAGTATATCAAGTTTCTTTCTAACTCTAGAACTACGACGTAACTCAGGAACTTTCTGATAAACAGGGTGGACTGGTTCAACATGTGGTTCGGGTAGGACTACTGCACTTATTTTATCCTTTGGAGGAGTTAGCTAAACCACAATCTCAGGAGTGTTTTCATCATCGGGATCAGAACATAAATCAAATACATCATCAGTTATTGGCGCAGGCATTGCACTAGTTTTAGGAATGGCACAATTATTAGTAGATCTAGACGGCAGGAGTTGATCTACATGTTTCCTGTGAGTGATAACATTAGCGTCTTGCACAACATAGATAACGTTTCCTTCACGTTCATTTACTATACCGGTACCTGTCTACCAGGAATCAGTGTTATTACCAATTCTCATACGTACCAGGTCTCCTAACTGGAATGAGCGTGTTTTGTCCATCAAAAGCTTAGGTCAACTTTTAGGTTGGACATCAAAGAATTTAACCAAACTGAATCTAGTCCTCAGACCTCTACCAAACATAAGCATAGCTGGGCCTTGACCTGTGGAAGCATGTTCAGCATTACGATAAGCAAGCAACCAAGTATACAGTTTATCTATGGTGGTTGTTTCATCGAATTTGCTGGCTTTTAATGCATGCTTGGAACTTTAGACCTCTCTAACTGCCTGCCCATTAGTGTTTGGATGGTAAGGAGCAATTGCCAAATGCCTTATAACTTTTTTTTTGGCACGAAAAGATTTAAAATCACAACTGAATAATTGGGGTCCATTATCAGACACAATAACTCTAGGCAACCCAAATTGAGCAAACGACGAAATTAAAGCATCTACCAAGGCTGATGTGGTAGTAGATGACATTTTGATAACTTCTGGCCACTTACTATTGGCATCGGCTACAATCAAGTACATGACCTTGGAATATTCTGCAAAGTCGATGTGGAGTCTTTCCAAAGCCTCCCTGGGCCATTCCTATGGGTGGTAGGGAGCTTTACATGGTGAGTTACTAACCCTGGAATATCCATTACAATCATCAGTAATTTAACCTATTTCTTTATCTAATCCACGTCACCATACAAAGCTACGGGCAAAAGCCTTCATTTTAGTAATCCCTATATGACCCGAGTGGAGTTCTTTCAAAATCTGGGGTCTCAGACTAGCTGGAATGACAACTTTCCCCCCGTTTTACAATGCAATTAAGGTCAATAGAGTATTCATTTTTATGTTGGGAATACCTCTTCAGGAAATTTGGTAATACAGCAGGCCATTGGTAATTTTCGACACAATTCAGTACAACAGATATTATTTTGTATTTGGCCGTTTCATTAGCAACTTCTTTTGCTGTAACAGGGGCACTATCTAGCATGAGAAAGTTTATATGCAAAACAGTTTCATTAGGTTCAGTCTGTGCAGGCAATGGAAATCTAGATAGGCAATCAGCATTACAGTTCCCATCTGTTTTGCGATAGATAATGTCATAGTCATATTGAGACAAGAGTTCAGTCGACCTTTGGCGCCTTTTGTCGCATATTGAGAATAGTGAAGTTTTAGGACTAAAATTATAGATAAGTGGTTCATGGTCGGTTACCACCGTGAAATGACGCCCTCTTAGATACAAGTCACATTTCTTCACGCCCCAAACAATAGCCCTAGCTTCCTTATCCAAATAACTATAGATCTTTTCTGCTTTACTCCATGTAGAACTAGCAAACAATAAGGGTTTTTATGCTCCATCTGAAAATATGTGAGATAAACAAGCTCCCATACCTGTTTCATATGCATCACAAGCTAAAACTAAAGGCATTTTTGTATTATAATGACACAAAACCTTATGAGACAATAACATAGATTTAGCCTGTTCAAAAGCCTTATCGCATTTGGCGATCCATTTAAACTTTGGTTTATTTGCACACTGGTACAGGGGACCTAAAACACTGGACAGGTTTGGTAAAAATTTACCATAATAATTCATAAAGTCACAAAATGTCGAAATCTGGGTCTGAGTAACTGGTTGAGGTGCACATGCTACTTGTATGACATAAGAAGAATGGTGTAAACATTTCCCTAAAGATAAACTGCGTAAAGTGAAAACAAATATTATTCAATATGAAAACACACCTGTCAAGAGTTCTGTGTATTTAGAGAATGTTGTGGCTGAGGTTGAAAATGTAAAGCATTTATTGCCTTTGTATGTCGTGAAATCCTCAGCTAGCTCCACTGTGCTTGGTAGGAATTGGCTTAGATCCCCTCCATTAAACTGGGAGAATGTGGTGAAAGTGCATCAGGAGAAACAACTGGAAGTCTTTCACCCTGAAATCAACTCAGTGGAGAAATTAGTAAAGGCGTATCCTGAGGTTTTCACTAAACTACTTTGCCAATGATAACTTCTATTTGTATAATGTTATGAGTGACCTTAGTGATCATAATATTTTAATTCTAGAAATTACATCACAACCAGAAGTGAGTACGCAATTCAATAATCGTTCAAACATACAAACATTTACGAAAATAAGTTATGCCAAACTAGACAATTTCTTTTCGAAAAATAAATTTCCAAATCTATCTACTGATGTCAACGAAGCATATAATCAGCTTTGCGATTTCATTAGTGATGGACTTAGGACAGCTAGTATACATATTATGCAAAAACGACAGGTAAAAGGCACACATAATCCATGGGTAACACATGAGTTTCTGGTAGCGGTAAAAAGAACAAATAATTTGTACGCAAAAACTAAAACTAAAAACCCTTCAACTGAAACCATTAAAGAGTACACAAGATGTAGTAGGGATGTGGCGAGAATGAAAAGAGAGCTGAAAAAGTTATACTACAACAATGTAGTTAGGGAAGGGAATGCGATGAAAGGAATGTGGAAGGCAGTAAATCAAATACTTGGCCAACCTCATTGTTATATCGTGGCAGATACAAGATAAATAACATACACTTGTTAATATAAAACAACGGTTTATTTAACACTAGTTGATACACAACGATATACAAGGTGGACTAACTTGAGCGGAACAAGAGCGGAACTGACGTCTACAGTCTTCGGGTGCATATATACATAGTATGTGGAAGGTTCCAGATTGGCATGCTCGATGCTCGAACATCAGACAGTTTGCGGCGAGGGTGTACTTCGCTTCTAGTGCCTTGTAATGCTGGCGGGTGAGGTCTTGCCCTGCTTCGATGATCTGGGCAATTTTGCCCAGATGTGGATCTTTCCTGGTCTCGCGTGCGATTGCTCCTTCCCTAACTGGTAGCTGTTGGATCTGATGGAATGCCAAAAAGTCAAAATCATAAAAACTGTCCATCTCTTCCTCCTGTGGAGAAAAGAAGTTTCTGATGAGGTTAACTGTTGTTGGTAGGTGAGATCGAGAGCAGTAGTCAGCGTTGGCGTTGGCTTTGGAAGTCTTGAAGATGACGTCGTAGTCGAAGTGTGCTAGGTAGTCGGCATAATTGACCATGCGACTGATGCACAGGACCTCTAAAGACTTCTCGGTGTGCAGGAACTGTGTAAGAGGCTAGTGATCGGTGATGAGAGTAAAGTGGCGAGCATACAGATAATTTAAAAACTTCTGTACAAGCCCACACAATGGCCAGTGCTTCCTTATCGATCTGAGGGTATCATTGTTCCGTTGCTGTCATCGTTCGACTGGAGTAAGCGATTGGACGTTCTTGCCCGTTGCTGAGCCGGTGTGACAGTACTGCGCCCAGGCCGGTCTTGCTGGCGTCCGTGGCCAACAGGAGTGGTAACGCTGGGTCGTACGGCATGAGTACCTGGGGCGAGGTTAGGGCGTTCTTGATGTCTTTGTATGCCCTGTCGCCTTCTGGTGTCCAGATGAGAGGGTCCTTGAGCAGCATGTCTCTGAGTGGTCTGTCTCTGTGGACAAATCGGGGATGAACGAACTGTAGTAGGTTGCTTTACCAAGGAACAGTTGGAGTTCTTCTGGTGTAGTCGGTTTGGGTGCATCATGTACAGCTCCGATGTGTGCATAAGACTTGTGGATGCCTGACGCATCGATTTTTCGGCCAAGGGCTTCCAGAGATGTTTGAGCAAAAACGCATTTGGCTCGGTTGAACTTGAGGTTGTGTTGACGAAACCGTTCCAGAGTGGTGCTGAGGGCCTGCATCAGATTTTCAAAGCTATCAGCAAAAACTATACTGTCATCGAAAAAACTCACGACGTTTGGGAGACCTTGCAGGACTGTGTCCATTCGCCGCTGCCAGATAGCGGGGATGTTAGCTGCTCCATATACTGCTCGCGTTGGGCGGATCAGAACGTGAGTTGGCGTGTTAAGCGTGAGAGCACGGCTGGACTCATCTTCGACCTCGAGATGAGTGTACGCGTCGGTGATATCCAGATGGAAGAAGAGAGTGGCGCCGCGCATTGGGTTGAACAGATTTTCCACCTTCGAAATCAGATGTTCATCGATGATGATCCGCGGGTTGAGAGTAGGCTTGTAGTTGCCTGTGATCCTCAGTTTGCCGTTCTTCTTGGCAACGACGTGCGTTGTCGATGCCCACTCAGAGTAGTCCACTCTTTTGTAGAAGCCCGATGCAATTTTCTTGTCGATTTCCTTGGCGTAGGCATCGCGGAGGGCAACTGGTACGTCTCGAGCTCGGGCGAAAACAGGTGTGGCTCTAGCCTTCAGGTGCATCTTCGCTGGGGGACCTGAGACCTTCCCGGGGATGTCGCTGAACACATCCTGGTAGAGAGATAGAGTGTTGCCGAGCTGCTTCTGTTTTTCCAAGGTCAGAGCCTGCTTGTCTGAGAGCTTGTGGATTGGGTCGGATTTTCTGAAGAGGTGACCAAAGTCGATCTCCCCTACAATCTCCGAAATCCACTCTCAGCCAAAGAGCGATTCGACTTCATCGTCAACCACGTAGAGATTCAGGTTCCTGGTTGTGGTTCCGATGGTGGCGCACACTGCCGTTTTGCCAATGCATTTGATCGGATGGCCAGTGTAACTGACAAAGTTACGATCGTTTCTCTGCAACACAAAACCTGGTTTGATCGCACTTTGCTTAGATTTTTTCATGGTTGAGCAGGGGGCGCCGGTGTCGAGTTCCATTTTGACGGTGGTTCCCTCTATGCTGACATCAACCAATGGCTTAGGTGCTGCCTTGACCTATCAGATGACCTCGATTTTGTTGAGGTACTCCACGACGTCGAGTTTCTCTGCTAGAAGCTCTTCTTCGGTCACATGGTTTGTTGTTCGATGTTTCCCCGATTTTGATCGGCAAACTTTTCCGATGTGACCTTTCTTGCCACACTTCAGGCACTCGGCGTTCAGGAACCTGCACTGACTGCGAGGGTGAGCTTCACCGCACCCTGCACTTGTTGATTGGTTGTCCCGGGATGCACTTCGGTTTGCCTGGTGTGGCCCTTGGTGCTGCCTGGTTAGGTTGTAAGACCCTTGCCTTCGATGAGATGACTTGCTGCGTGGCGGCTGCTGGTTGCTAATCTTCCTGGACAGAGGCTTCTCGTATCCAATCCGATTGGTTGATTCAGACTTAGAGGAAGCTGTTTTGACCTCGTCGGCGGTGGTGCGAGTAGCTTCGAGTGCGTGCGCGATTTCATATGCCGTGGTGAAGTTCTCTGGTTGTTTTACAATAATCTCGTCGCACATTTCTCGTGATTCCAGCCCTGCGAGCATTTGTTCAATTAACATGCGATCAAGGAATGTGCCATACTCACAAAACGTTGCAGCCTGCCGCAGTCTTAAGGTGAAGCTAGCGATGGTTTCTCCTTGCTTCTGCATTACACTCAGAAAGTTGATGCTCTCAGCAAACTTGTTGCGTGGGGCGTTGAAGTGGCCTTTCAGCTTAGATTGAATCTCATTGTATGACAGAGTTTACGGATCATTGGGACTCACCAGAATCTTCCGAGCATCATTGAGTTCAGAACCCATGTAAACACGTGCAAAGTGTGCATGCTGATCCGCGGGTACCTTGCTCAGATTGAGAGCCCAGGTAAAGCGAGTGAAATAGTCGGCTACAGTCGTTCCGTCGGTAGCGCTATACGGTTGCATTGTGAACTTTGGCGGCCGAGGCTCTGATGACGTTGTTGACCCTATTGTCTGTCGGATAGCGTCGGCGATCATTGCCGAGAATTGCTGGAGTTGCTCAGAGGTTAAGTCCGGCATGGTGAAGATGAGTGGAGAACAGTATTTCTAACAAGCGTTGAGGTTAGAAAGTTCACTCGGTTTAGTATTTCCAACACGTACTGTGATGAACGTCGTTCGGTGCAACACTTGCGTTGAGGTTAGAAAGTCACTCGGTTTCACAACGTTACTTATCTTATCCTACTTCTGACACCACTGTTGTGTCGTGGGAGATACAAGATAAATAACATACACTTGTTAATATAAAGCGACGGTTTATTTAACACTAGTTGATACACAACGATACACAAGGTGGACTAACTTGAGCAGAACTAGCGCGGAACTGACGTCTACAGTCTGCGGGTGCATACATACATACATAGTACATGGAAGGTTCCAGATTGGAATGTTCCAGATTAGAATGTTCTGGGCATAGCAACTAGAATGTTCATGTTATCTCAAGTAAATACACAACACTTTCAAGAATGTTCATGTTAACTCATGTAAATACACAACACTCATAATACACGAAACATTGTAGAAATTGAATATGAAAACGTACAATACACCTGATACACAGTCTGCGGGTGCATACATACATACATAGTACATGGAAGGTTCCAGATTGGAATGTTCCAGATTAGAATGTTCTGGGCATAGCAACTAGAATGTTCATGTTATCTCAAGTAAATACACAACACTTTCAAGAATGTTCATGTTAACTCATGTAAATACACAACACTCATAATACACGAAACATTGTAGAAATTGAATATGAAAACGTACAATACACCTCTGGCCAGATATATATAAAGCATTTAACATGTATTTCATAAATGTTGTAGAAGACTTGGTTAAAGATCTCACTCCAATGAACCCAAATTTGCCATCGAACCAGACGATCTGTAACTCACAATACATAAAACCAACAAATGTTTCGGAGGTTAAACAAATCATTCAAAACCTTGCGAACAAAAAGAATTACACAGACGATCGAATAAATAACATACTCCTTTAGAGATGTGCCAATCATCTGGCTCCATTGCTTGCTGATATAATTAACTTGTCACTGCAAACAGGAGTAATACCAGATAAATGTAAACTAGCAAGAGTGGTGCCAATATTTAAAAAGGTGATGTATCTAACCCCAGTAATTACAGACCGTTGTGTATATTATCCTCACTTGTAAAAGTACTGGAAATAGTAATCAAAAAGCAAGTCCTGAATATCCTAACAAAATACAATATTTCATTCAAATATCAGTACGGCTTCCTTACCAAAAATAGCACTGATTCAGTAGCATTTGACGTTGTGTCACTTATACATAAAGCAATAGACAACAATAAAATAGCAGCTGGACTATTTATAGATCTTGCTAAGGCGTTTTACACTGTTAACCATACCTTGTTGCTAAGTAAACTATCAAATGCAGGAATTAGAGGAATAGCCTTTAAGTGGTTTAAAAACTACCTGTCTAACAGGAAGTAGTATGTTAATATTAATAAAACTAAAGGGTCCATTTCTGATGTTAAATGCGGTGCCCCACAGGGGTCAGTGCTTGGACCATTGCTGTTCCTGATATTAATTAATGATATAGGTTATTTAGAGTTTACTGGTAAAATATTTCTATTTGCAGATTATATATTTCTACTTTTCGAAAGCGCATGTGAACAAAGCATTAGGGAGAATATGCAGAAGAATTAAATATACTAGCAACATGGCTTTAAAAAAATCATAAACACCTCAAAAACAAAATGCATGCTATTTCATAAACTTGCTTACAGTTCAAACACTTCCAACATAGTTAAAATTGGCAATGTGCCCATCGAACGGGTGAAACAATACACATATTTAGGCCTAACTTTGGACAAAAACCTAAGTTGGAATGAACATGTCACAAATGTGAAAAAGAAAATTGTGAGTGAAATTAGTGTTCTTAAAAGATTAAGGGATTATTGAATAAGTAATCAACATTTAAGGAGCATATATGCCTCTCTTATTCATTCTCACCTTATGTACATAAACATAATATGGGGTAAATGTACACAGGAATCAGTAAATGAGCTCGAAGTAATCCAAAAAGAGCAATTAAAATCATGTATGGTTATAATTTTAGGAAACCAACTGTACAAGTATTTCAGGAGACAAACATATTGCCATTACAAAGCCAGCTCAAATACTCTGAGGCTTTATTTAAGTTCAGATATAAACAAGGTCTTATTAGTTTTAATACTGAACTGCAATGCAGGAAAGACATTCATACCCATAACACAAAATCAGCAAACCAGTTACATGGAATCAACAAACACAACTAGATATGGTATTAAAAGTATTTCCTATTCAGCCAGCACATCTTATGACAACTTACCTCCTAAACTGAGACAAATTGTAAACTTAAACAAATTCAAAAAGGAAGCACGCAGGTACTTCTTGAAACAATATGTTGAAGAATATAGATGAACCCTTAAACACTGAATAAATGTTCCTTCTGTAACCGTTTCACTATGGTATGCGATGACCCAGCTGACATAGCATCGCATATCAAGTGTCCCGGAACAGAGGAGTATAGAAAACAAAAATCAAACAAGGAATGTGTCGGAGATCCAGTTGAAATTAAAACAAAAACAGCTGTGGGTAGCACGAGACAAAGTGTCCCTGGATCGCTTACGGGCTTAAGTTAATAATAATGCAAAGAAAAGGGCGCCATCAATCTGGATTCCTAACAAACCACATCCTTCCTGGCGAAGCCTTAATATGACACAAGAAAGGACTGAGGAAAATACATCATCACGAGATTATTTAAAATCAAACAAAGGAAAGTTTATTAAACTTTGGCGATACAAGACATAAAATAAAAAAAATCCTGCCTAGGATAATGGTAGATAAATAGTTACGTTGCAAGAGTTCATGTTCAAGTCTAACCATTTTCATCCTGACTGACACATATTTTTGTTCACATGCTCAAAGAAAGCAACTAAAAGTTTATCTTTATCACACGTCACTGATTCATATGTGAACCCTGATACCTATCATCATTAATATATTAGCATCATGCATGTGAACTTTGAAGATTTATAATAGCATCGCACATATTTACATTTAAATCGTATTAAGCATTCATAAAATGATAGAATGTCTTGGTTCTCCAACATAATCGGAATCAATAAAGTTTGTAATTATTTATCATGAATTCAAAATTATCCACTCATCACTTCTAAATTACCTGATCCACATATTCAGATTTATTCATAATCAATTCAAATTATCATGTAATTATCTGTCACCTTAATCACAAATCGTCCTATTCACTTAATTATTTTAATAGTTAATCATAATTAATTTTATTCATCTTATTAATTGTTTAATCATTTTTAATCAATCATGACTTTAATCAATATTTAGCCATCAATAATTATTTATATTCATCTTAATCATTCTGTTCAAAAATCATCTATAATCATCCTATCAAAAATTAATTACAATCACCTTAATCTATTATTATAATCATCTGGTGTTTCAAAAGCATTGGAAATTGTTAAAACATTGTCATATCAGCTATTACTCAATCAGTTGTTCACTCGACTTCAGTAAATTATCATCAGGTCAGATCAGCTGTTCCAATATCAATCAGAGTAATATTTAACCATTTATTATCAAAGCAACTTGGATTATTTTAAATATCCAGAATAACAACTAGGATCAAGTAGGAGTGTCGTCAGATTCTTATAATACTGATTAGAAAGTATTGCCAGACTTCATTATACTCGTGTACTTTGATGGTTGTGCATATACTGCACTCAATTGCCATACAAAAAATATTATTGCCATAAATTCTTCACATCGAATACTATTATCCACTAATGACCACTTGAATTAATACTTCATAAACCACTTCGTCAATTCACAATTGAACATCATCAATTTACCATAAATTCACCATAAATTATTTAGCGCTTATCATGAATTAAGAACAAGACTGGGTTTGCACTAACCTCCAGTCAACAACATATAAATCAAAGTGGTAACCTCACAACTGTGGCAATCTCTACACAAAACACTTGGCAAAATACCTCAAGACAATGTATTTAATAATCACCATCAAACTGTAAAACTGGCTTCAGACCTCAATAAAGTCGACCCATCAAAACTATGGTCACAACGATTGCGTTTGACAACCTCTTAAATAACGTGTAAAACACTGAAATAATTATTTATAAAATCCAAGTATTAATTAAATTCGAAGTTAGTATAACTCTGTATAAATTGCTGGAATCTGTGTTAATAAACACCATCTGTGGTTATACCAAAATGTATTGATAATTGCTGTTTTATTTCTGCCTGTGATATATTTCTGATATAGTCATATACTTGTTAGAAGAATCAACCCCTTCAAAATCCGTGGTCAAGGTAAAATTTAATCATTAGAAAAATTAAACTGACTGTTCTCAAAGATGGAACATCACCACTAAATCTATTGGATTTATCACAAGAATCACGAAGTGTGACTCTGATTACATTTATTTTTACCATATTTAATAAAGATCAACTAATATGTGACTTGTTAATTGTTGTTTAATTCGCTTACAGTCCATATAGCATCCAGATGATAAAATGAGTGTCCTAGTACAGGTTAGACGTTTAACGTCACGCGATTGCTCTAGGCAAAAGGCCCTGTAACGATGGCTAGATGATATTTCCCTAGTAGAGGTGAGACGTTTAACGCCACACGATTGCTCTAGGCAAAAGGCCCTGTAACGATGGCTAGGTGATAGAATGCATAGGGCTGGAATCAACAACAACTATACTGTCAAATATGAATGACACTGTTCGTTAAAGCGACTTAAATTCAATAGTTCAAATGATCCAATCAAAAATTAAAAATCCCTAATATCCAACACTACACATCCACTAGAATGTGGAAAAAATCAATTACCAGATTGCAGGCATCGAGTCTCGCAAATACTCGATCAAGAAAAATATTATTAAAAACATAATACAACTCGACGTAAAAGATGATCAAAATCTAAACTCAATAAGCTCGGTGCATTGCAAAGGTCTGTGAAATGCCACCTTAAATTATCATGACATCCATCATGTGTCTGCAAATTCATATTGATAATTCTCAAAATATTATTAACGATGCTTTAAAAATTCATAAAGATATACCAGTGTGCTTATGACCATGTAAATTCATATCATAGTATCCAAGTAAATGCTCACACTACCTTAAACATATTCCAGATGACCGGAATATTCATTATAGAGATCGACGATAATCCTGATATTCGTGATTAATTTCTCACAAGATCGACGATTTCTTCACCCTGGATCAGTATTCTTCTCTCCCCAATGTAGATCTCGGGATCGTCACTCTCCTGGGTAGAACTCGGAACCGTCACTCTGCTCCGCCATCCTGTCTCTTCTGTGCTTAGCACCCCATATTACTGCAGAAAGTGTTCATCTCGAATGTAGTTTCCACTAAGTTCCAAAAATCCACTGGGTTTTGAAAAGTAAATTGTAACCCCATTATATCTTCAGTGGTAGCACGCCACTGTTCCATAAAATGTCGCTCAGAATTCACAAATAATGTTTCAAAGTATAATCGTTGGGTAGCGTGCATACAAAATTTTACATTGCATGCTCAAAGTTTTTACACACCCTGTAGTCTGAATAACAGGTGATATGCACGACAATGGATTTGTGCATGTTCGCAAATGTTTATTAATAATGTCGGCTGATAATCACTTCGTCGCTGAGAAATAAAATGTAAAGTCATTTCCACTTGACTGGTTGAATGTTCCTTCATGAATTAGGAACCCCGTGGTAGCCAAAGTTCCACTGTAATAATTCTATCAGCTGTGCCTCAAAATGTATTGTTCATAACGTGTGAAAGTTTCGTTTGCTTATTGGCACACATATTCGATGCATAAAAGTTCGAAATAAATGAAGTGTTCAAACTAGCATACCGCATAATATCAGTAGAAAATATTTCACAATGTCGCTGACAACTTGCATTAGAATGCAACTCCCTAGCTTGTTAAGGTGTCTGTTATGTTAGTTGCAATGTATTCTTGGCTAACAGCATGGTTATAATACAACGCTGTAACTGGTCGCACTAGACACTCAATATGTGTTAACATGTCCTGCAATAGCCTACTACTATCACGGTTGAATTGTACTGCGTAGAATGTTCCATTCGAACTAGCATGAAAGTCAAAGTTCACTTCTGTAGTGTGGTCTAAAACTGCTCGCTATTCTTAATCGCATGAGAACGCACTTTCTACACCGAACCGTGCTTAACTGTACTGAACTGCACGCTGTTATCTGGGACCTTGCCCTGTCGTTTCCTAACAAGTCCTAACGTTTGACCGGGCTGTTAAAATATCGCGTTCCGACCGCACTATACAGTATTTTAAAGAGTATTTCAGCTTGTAGTTAACTGTCTGAAGATGAAAAACATAATACAATCTTCCTCTCTCAAACAGCTTTGCTGCTTGCCTGCTCGTTAGTCATATGACCTAGTTACTCTCCTACTTAGAGTGGGGTAGTCGTTTCGCCTCCATTCTGACGTCATACACCCTGCTTAAGAACAATATTCATCCATTACAATTATCCAATCCTTCTTTAAGGGGTTATCAACCATCACAAAGAGTAGTAAAAATATATTTCCATAATAATTTCTTCTTCCTGGACATGTGATGAGGTCGTAATTACCAAATTAACAAATACTCTCGTACATTCCTCCCGGCATTGACTTTATGTCAATTATACGTCACTTTCCCATAAAGCCACAGTCGCGATGCTAGCGCATTCCTTTCCTTCCAATTAAGATTTTCCAAACTTAACCAGCGTAGCCGATCGTCTCAACTACATATCGGGTACACTACCACCTTAGTATATTCTAGTATAAGTTACTAAGCCATATTTGTAAAGGGCAGTCCCCTTGAGCTACCAGGTCAATGAGACTTTCTGTACCCTATAAATAAATAAATAAATAAATACATAAAATAATGTAACTCAAAAGGAACATTTTTTCCATCTACCATTACCTTAACAAACCAGGCGTCATTGCCAACACTTTCAATAACACCTATTTTGTGCACTGGAACACTCAGACACGTTACCACTTCCTGCACATACTTTAGGATCACTTGAAACACTGATACTCTGCTCTTTGCTACTTCCTACACATAATTTAGGATCACTTGGAACACTGATATTCCCCTCTTTGCTACATCCTACACATACTTTAGGATCACTTGAAACTCTGACACACTCTTTATACGCACTATGTTGAACACACAATTTTCTGACCATAATGTTTTTAAAGGCACCTCATCTTTCTCACTTTGTGCATCAGTCGACTACTCTTCTTCATTTTCGGAGTTATCTAGCACTGGCGTGTAAACCCTCCGCCCTTTTGCCTTGGAGTTGAAGTGCCCAGAATGTATTTTCTTACTTGGCTGGTTGGTGTATGGACCAGACTTCTTACTCGAATATGGATCTTTTGAAGAGCTACCTCCTTGATGGCACATAATGGGAACATGTCCTTGGGCTCCACATGTTGTCTCGCAGGTGGCACCTTGGTTTTAAGTGTCCTGCCTTCCCACAGAAATAGCAACGCCTGTCACCAGGTTGGAGATTTACTTGATGCACTCGATTTGTTGAGGCATCACTTCGGTCACTTCCCACAGTATCCATAGTCAGTGCTATATCTTGGCGTTTTGTGAAAGTCAACTTCTTCTCACCAAACAACTTCCGTATAGCTTCATTCTTTAAACCACACACTAATCTGTCTCTTAAAGCTTTTGGTATAAACCTTGTACCTCTCTCGGATCACAGATGGCGTTGGCTCTAAAGGTTTTTACTAATTGCACCCGGAAATCAAAATTATGCGTTTCAGGTCTTAAGGGATACGCTAAGTCCGTAATGAGAGCAGCATACTCAAATCCAACGAGACTCATCAGGTGGATTGTGTGAAGTGACTCGGGGATGTTGTGTACTATAAACTTATTTTTCATGATGGATATATCCCATTTTACTTGTTGGGTGAATTCTGGCATTGAAATTGCTCCTGGATTATTTACCGCCACTCGAATGTTTCTATTCAAGTTGTCGTTTCCTTCTCCGACACTATCACCACTGGCGAGAGTATCTTGGACGGATGCCATGTGAAACTTAGGCGCCGATCTCACACACACGGGCTGGTAAGAATATTAACACACACTACGGGTTTATCCTCGTCGCCATTGTTATAGATGCATCTCGCATGTATTTACCAATAATAAACAGAATCATTTTTAAAAGGTACGAATCAAAGGTACTCTAAGTAGAAGTGCTGAAGTAAAAATTGGAATTCCCCAAGGAACAGTTTTAGGTCCTATTCTTTTTCTGTTATATATTAACGATTTGTGTAAGCTGAACTGTAATGCGATGATTACCTCATATGCTGATGACACTGTCGTCACAGTCACAGGAACAACTTGGGAGGACACTTTTAATAGAACTCAAGAAACCCTTGCTACAGTCCAAAAATGGCTAAGAAACCACCTCCTTACCTTAAATGAAACCAAAACGCAATACCTATGCTTCTCACACAACAAAACATTACAACCAACAGACAATTTAACACTGAAGATCCACACACCAATTTGTAACAATGGCGAAAGATGCAACTGCTATACCCTACAGAAGTCAATGAATGCTACATATTTAGGGGTTATTATAGATAGTCATTTAAAATGGAATATGCATGCATCAACGTTGGCCAATAAACTTCAAAAGTTAATTTATATATTTTACAGAATCAGAAATATCCTTTCAGCAAAAGTCTTGAGAACTGTATATTTTGCCTTAGTCCAGTCACAACTACAATATGGAATAAATGGTTGGGGTGGAATACTTGATTCACATTTGGCTCAGGTAAATACCTGCCAGAATTTCATTCTAAAAGTTATGTACAAAAGGCCACCAACTTTTCCAACATGTGAACTGTATCAACAAAGCATGTTGCTTAACATACGACAGTTATTTGTTCAGTCATCAATCATATTTATACATAAAAATATGAAGCTCTTCTCTAATGGACAAAAACTTGAAATGTGCACTAGACTTCAAGACAGAACTGGAATAAATATCCCTCGTCGAAACACACTACTTGGCCAAAGGAATTTAAGTTGTCTTAGCACTAGGATATACAATATATTGCCAGTAAATGTGACAAATAATACCCTGAATATATTGAAGAAAAGGCTTTTTATATGGCTCCTTAGTAATTTTGATAGAGTAAATGAACTTATAAATTTTCACCAACATATTTAAACCAACTCGGTCAGAAACAAGTAACGTATCATCTTCTTTTATTTTCAGTATCCTTATAATTAATGCTTTTGCTATAAACTTTTCTTATTATTATCAGTCAAATACCATGTTGCAAATAAATTAAGAAATTGTGTTCATGAAGCCCACACACAAGTTTATCTTATGTGGGATTCACCCTGTATTTTTGATACAACATCTGTATATGTACATGTTTTCTGTCAGTGAATAAAAATGATTGCTCGTAAAAAAAAAAAAATGAACACTTTTATTCTTTACCAGCATTGGTACAATATAACGGTCTCCTAGTCTTTTTAGCTTGTTTTCTAACAATTAATGTTTCCTAGTTGCGCTTGTCTTGAGACTGTTGTGTACGTTTTCTGTAAAGCGGTTCAACTGTGCCGGGAGCCAGATCGCGGCTTGTCCTCTTAAACTAACAGTGTCCATATTCATTCGTTCTACCCAAGTCGTTATTGCAAATTATTTGTTGCCGCTCTGTTTCTGCTTCTTTTCTGGCATATAGAATATCTCTGACTTTATCGGAATAGGATGCGATAGTAAAGCTTTTGTTTTGTTTATAATTTGCTGGGAAAATACGAAGGCGAACCTCGTGTGTATATTTGGAGTGAATATTAATGTGCCGGTATTACGTCACTATTTTACGTTTGCTACGCCTTTCGATATGTTTAATTTTGATTGCCTGGTGTGATGACTTCGGTTCTCTGTTTTCCCGCTAGAGAGCTACACCGAAAGGTAAGAACTTATATTTGTCTTTCTACTGAATGCAGCTGATGTTCCGGTCCTGTGAGAGAACGCCGAGTTAGTTGCAATTTGTCTAACTATTATGTTGCATGTCAAGTAGGAAGTGTGCCGAGATCTTGTAATATTTTGGTTAGACTTGGATCTCCATGGAAGAAGACAGTAGTTGAGTTTGCTGCTAGGCCTGTTATGTATCGAAGTGGCCTGAGATACGGCGATAGTTCGTGTCTCCGAGAGTAAATATCTGTACTGTATTATGTGGTACAATCTGCATTGACTTTGAGATGTTAAATATGACTTGTCGGGTAAGAATCATGTTAGCCGGGAGTGATAAAATTGGACTTGATATATGTGGTGAGTTGTTTTGGTAGCCTTAACCTCGGATGATGTATTGGAGTTGTTGCTGTTGGTTTTTGTTTTATGAATCTTCTGTTGGCATACGGTAACAGTAGTCTTCCGTCAGCCGAGGAGTGAACAAGAGAAGTTTTCAGGAAGCCATGACAGGGCTTAGACGTTTATAAAATTTTGCTGCCGAGGATAGTATAGTCAAGTATTATATTAAAAGATATGAATTACGACATCTTGACATGGGTTTAAGCATGTATATGTATCGAGCAGCTGATATTGATATTGCGAAGAAGTTGAGTATTTTATGAGAGTGAGTGGACGTTGGATTGATGTTTGCTTTGAAACCTCTTGGATTATCGGAAGAGATAAATGTATTCGGGCCTATTAACATGCGTTGGAACACGAATGAGCTTTATATTGGAACTACCGACGATTTGAGCAATATTAGTAACAAGACGAGTCGATACAAGTGAAGGAAAGTCGTGAAAGATTATACGCCGTTGTCATTGCTTGTTTGGAAACTTGGATTACCGGTACTGTGAATGTTGATCTGTCGTTTAGAATATAAGGCAAGTAACAAAGAATCTTGTATTTTTTTTCATGTCCTTTAAATGTCATGTAATGTATGTAAGTGTTATTGTTAATAGAAGTTGTTACCGCAGTTGTATCAGTGTATTATTTCTAGGCCTATGCTAGATACTATAGTCTCGGTACATTCATCTGGGTTATATCGCAAATGGGCTCGGTCGTATTCTGCTGTTAGGAGGGGGGGGGGGGTTACAATTAATATACCACGGCCGAGAATATACAAGTGAATTTATTAACCACATGTAAATCTTTTTCAGGTTTAGGGAAAGACCCGTTAAAATTGCGTACAATCGTGTTGACCGACTGAAAATCATTCATTTCGATAATTCATAAACCTTTATGGGAGTGTGCACAACAACTCACCAATGATTCATCGCAATCGGGTTAATGGTATATGAACGCATATAGGACCAAAAAAAATAATATCAAGGAACATTCATCTTTATATATAGAAGATGTGTGGGTGGCTACTCGCAGATTTGTAATACATCTTTGAACTCAAACATCTGGAAAATTTTCCCAAACCATGTTTTTGTATATAGATGAACTGTACTTATAGTTGCACGTGAGTGATGCTATAATCACATTTAATAGCTGTATGGAGGCTAGGTTAAAGGTGCTGGAAAATTGAAACTTGGGTTTTGAGATTACTGTACGCAGATGGTATATGAAGAGGACAATTCTCGAGGGATTTCTGCAAATAAAAGGGCACTAGAATCTTAAAAAGAGGCCAGAAAATACAGGAAACGGCTTACGTTAGAGGGAGAAAGATGACGATGTCGACAGAATGGGGTTTTATATGCAGGAGGAGAGTCTTAAGTTTAACCCTCATTGTACATTGGCTTTCACGGCCAGTGAATTAAAACTCAGCATTTTTTCTAGGTTTGTGCCGTGTCTTGTGTGGGGTTTCGCCTAGGACACCAAGCCGGCTCTTGGTATCCGTGCCCGGACCCTCGCAGGAGTAGCGAACTGTGCGCTACCTCCCTTTTTATGAAGCGCACCATCGCCTCTTTACTGCGAGAGCTAAAAGCTCAATCAGTCTTAACCTCGATATGAAGGCTTCCAAAAAGATGGTATATCAGCTTTCACGGCCAGTGAATTAAAACTCAACAATATTTCTAGGTGTGTGCCATTTCTTGTGTGGGGTTTCGCCTAGCACGGGCATGGACACCAAGAGCCCGCTGATGAGCTAGCTTGGTGTCCTAGGCGAAACCCCACACAAGACACGGCACAAGCCTAGAAAAATTGCTGAGTTTTAACCCTCATTCTCTAAAACTTAATGTATTCCTTTTGTTTTCCTTCATTAATTAAACATTTTTGGTTGTGATGAAATTTTGTATGTATATTCATCTTTCGTGCCTTAATAATATGAACTGGAACCAAAGGTGTGACATCAGTATTTTATATTTTCAGAGATAAGTAACCTCACTAAAATGCAATTAATAATAATAATCTACTATAAAATAATGGGAGAAGAAATATTATTTCACAAGACAATGAAAATATATTACCGTAGTTCACATTGTTAACACAAGCATTATGAACATTCTAAAACAATAATCTTCCAGCCATTTGACGTTTTGTAGAAGTTATCAAGGAAAAAGCATGATGGATGTATAAATTAGTCCAAAATTCTGAAAATATTTTTTTATTAACTAACAGTTAATTCCTAATGTTAAAAAACGGAACACTAAAAAGGAAGGACGGTGCTATGAGTGTAAACAATTGAACAGAATGAAGGGGTACAGAGAGAATATATTTTAAATATCTGTGTTTTTTACACTTGTGAAGGTGTACCTCCTCCCTTATAATTGGAATACCAGATCGAGATACATGCACTGATTTGGCCCGGAAAAAAAAAGAGACCGTACAAAAGCGAAAAACTCTAACCGCACCACTCAAGCGGCGTGTTAGTTTTGCAAAGATAATTTTGGAGGGGCCTATTATCCATTGTGGTTTTCTCAACATTAATAATTCCTCGCTGCCTACGCAGACAACATCTAAAGGTAAGAAACTGTTAAAACGTAACCACACGGAGCATCTGCCTGAACAACAGGACAAGGAGAAAGCAAAGTGTTTCAACGGACTACCTTACAATATGAATGGACTACTTGTCTTTGTTACAAATAAGATCTATTCTCACTAAAATGCGTTGGTACATTTCTTCTCTTCAGATTTTGTTCAAAGATGCATCATACGTTGACACACTGAACGTCCAATTGCGATTGTCAGTATCTATTATTTTGTCAATGATAATCCAAAATACTATCAGCACTGTATGCCTTTCAGAAGTATCCTTATTCATCTCAAACCCACACGCAAGCTTAGCTTATGTATGCTTCATATTTAAACATTGTATCATTATACTGTACGATGACATCCCAAAAGTCATAGTATACCTATCTAATTACTTGTAGGGCCCACTCTAACACTAAGAAGTCCAGTAACTCGATGTGACATAGACTCCATAATCCATTACCTCCAGAAGACTCTAATAATGCATGAGCATGTATATGATACAAAAGCAATAAATTTTGACATAAAGAAGGATGTTCCATTTCACTATTATTTTCAAGTTCCTCCATGCATATTTAACCATACATGTCATAAATAAAAGGGTCGTTAGCAACACCATTTAGTAAAATCTCTAGATCTCGATAAATCGGAAAATATACGATGTTTTGCTGCAATCTTGCTTTATCGTTTTTCTATACTTAGCATGTTTGATATACTGTAACTCCTAATATAAAAATAATAATAATTCATATTCCATATTTTTTGTTCAATCTGCATAATAATGACCCTGTGAAATCTATCGAGTAAGTGCGTTAAGCTCACGTAAACGTCATATTCCCCCTGAAAAACGTTAAAATGAGATTTGACTCTGTAACAATGCCGGTGCATTCTATTACTAACTAAATTGTAACACTCACTGTGTATTTCCAAACACTCGTCACCAGCTGCTGCGATATACTGACAGAGTTTGAGAGTACAAGGTTCCTCTTCTTCCTGTTAAAAATAAAAGTTGAACTACGTATCACTCATTTATATCTCAATATTTACTGAAATTGACATTGACCAAATCCAACAACAACTGTAGTGTGAAATACAGTATACAGTATGTGTCTTGAGAATCCTTACAGCTCAACCATGACTCATACAGAGAGAAAGATTTATCGAAAATTTCGAACCGCAAGGAGGAGGACCACGAGGATCCAGAAAATTTTGATTACACCCATAAGTTGTAAATGTCTGTAAAATATTTTGAATACAGGCACAATATTTTAGTTGATTGGTTCCTCAGTTTAGGAGCTGTGACAATGCGGTCATGTAGCCCTGTGTACTTTGGGTGTGTGTAGAATCTGTCTGATGAAAAATCCACAGCCTGCTTCCAGTCTCCGACTGGGTCAGGAATGGAATGAATGAAGCCCCCATCTAGCGGCGAGGATATGAACTGTGCCGGCTGACGAGGCCTGTCGCACTCCTCTGGGGCAATGATTAAATAAATGACAGATGAAATGGAATGATAGTGGAGAGTGTTGCTGGAATGAAATTTTGACAGGGAAAACCGGAGTACCCGGAGAAAAACCTGTCTGCCTCCGTTTTGTCCAGCACAGATCTCACATGGAGTGACCGGGATTTGAACCACGGACCCAGTGGTGAGAGGCTGGCATGCTGCCGCCTAAGCCACGGAGGCTTCAATCTGTCTGATAACCGGTGTTAATTGCGATGGTTGTATTAGTGCGTGATTTCTGTAATTCAGGTAAGGACTGCAGACGATCAAATTTAAGTAGTTCCTACTTTTGCTCCCGAATTCTACCGTCAACGACACCTATCTGTGAACTAGGCTACTAGATTCCACCGCAACCGGCACCTGGCGTCAAACGTTGGAACTTAATAGCGCGTTAGTCAAATAAAACCTACAAATTTAGCTTCACACACTTGTAGTTAGTGGAAGGTTCTACGTGCCATAAATCTATGACAAGGGCCCGCCGGCTCTACTTCTCCTCCGAAGGAAGGCATACTGAGGGATTTTTAACGCTCTTAAAAATCCGACGACTTGGCCGGGTTTGAACCCGCGATCGTGGGCATAGAAGCTCTGCATGCTACCAACCACGCCACCGATGCCGCTACAATATTGTAAGCAAAACTTTGTTCCTCTAATCAATACAATGCAATATTAGATATCCACACTGTACAAAAAAACAAAAACATTTTGGAAACATCTGTAAGACGTCTCGGAAACTCATCAAATGCCCTAAAATGTCTGAACGATATTTTAATGTCCGCAAATTAGATGTCTTCAAGGTGTTTGTTACAAGATATGTGCAAGACATCTTCAAGATGTTCCTACAAGTTTTAGAGGTTAAAATTGCCATATTGCGTTGAAAGGGGGTTCATTAGCTATGATTAAAGCTACAGACCATTAAGAGTTTTGATTTTCGATATATCGAGTTTTCACTTTAGGTGAGATTTTCACCAAATGTACTGTTTTGTCAAATGATTGAATCTTATTACATTACTAACAACCCAACAAAATGTTGGTCTATTCTACCACCTTTCAAATCGTCGGTCATGAAGGTACGTCATTCAACTCAAAAATATTAGTCAACCCGAAAAGGCGAAGGGGATGGAGGGTGGAGGGGGAGGGGGAGGGGGAGGGGGGGGGGGTCAGGGGGCGTCATAGCCTACCGATTGTCATAACGTGACATCTTACGCTATCTCAAAATATGAATCAACTTGTTTGTAAAGTCTCACGCAGCTTCCCATAGCCACAGAGACTCTGGGAGAATTTCCTCGTCAGCAGTACGGTACGTAATCGGAACCACGTGCCTGAGCTGCGTCCATGCGTGGTCACCAAAGCAGCCCTTTTTTTCTCTTACAAAATTTAAAATCTATGAGAATTTCACCACTCACATTTTAGCACCCACATGAATATTCAAAATGACCGCCAGGTCACTATGGCAACCTGTTTTTTATACAGCGTGGGTCACTTGGCACAAAAATTCAGTTTTTTTGTGGTTGGGGATTTCACCAACCACAAGTTAATACCCTCTGAATATTCAAAATGACCACCACTTGGTCACCATGGCAACTTGTTTTCCCGGTAAGTCCGATGGCGCCAAAATTCAAATTTGGGGAAAATCGAGGTATATCACTTTCCACAAGTTGATACCTCCTGAATATTCAAGATGACGACCTCTTCGTCACCATAGCAACCTGGTTTGTTTACAAAGTCAACCGGTTGGTGCAAACATTGAAATTTAGGGTAATTTTATGGGAAATCTGGGAGAATTTCACTACTCACAAGTTTGTACTGAACCCAATTGGTCATTAGGCCAGGGGTTCATGATAACTTCAATTAATTCACCCAATCTTAATTGGCTCTATTTTAAAAATACTACAAATGAATATGGTAGGCTGTTTCGTAACTAAAATGGTAATATATTGATGAATTAGTGAAGAATATGTAATAGTTTTGCACATATTGTGGTCAGGGAAGTTATGAGACCATGATAGCTTGGCGACAGGGTTTCAGGACAAAAGGGAGGCTCGACGAGTGGTGCAGCAGTTATTCTGCGTTATACACAACAGTGGACATTACTTCGTGGATATTGAGGTCAGCTTGTTATGTAGTGGCATGGAACAACACTAATAATTTTTGTGTACGGTACTTCTATAGACAGCAGCACATGCATTCGACTAAGGCGATGCCTATGAGTAGGGCACAGTTCTCTTTTGTTAACAGTTGTACACCGATTACCTATGTTAGCTCAGTGCATAATTCCATCAGCCTGCTTCCTCGGTCATTCCTTTCACCATTCCCGTCTATAATTATCAAGCCGTGTCATTACGCTTGGCTACGCAACCCATCTGCCATCTGGTAGGCCTAGTGCCTAGAGCCAGCACATGGCAATTAATAACACAGTGACGCGAAATGTTTCCGATAATACAACAGAACATAGAGTCTGCTAAATCTACACATCACAATAATAAAGGATAAATATTATCATGCCATGCACTGTCAATTGAAGGAGTCATATGCAAAAGAGCACACATCCACCGAACACAGTTTTGAGAACATATTTTTTTAAGTTATTTCATTATTAAATGTATACAGACTTGTGATTTTTTTGCCAGTGCTACAAATGACAGAAAGGCTGTGTGTGGGCATTGGTTTTGTATGTCTAATGACTTCTCCTAAAACAATATATAAAGTAGCCTACTTGGACATAATTATGTCATTTTACAACTCTCTATATTTATTAAGAAATATAATGAAAATCCACAGCCCGCTTCCAGTCTCCGACCGGGTCAGGAATGGAATGAGTGAAGCCCCCATCTAGCGGCGAGGATATGAACTGTGCCGGCTGCCGAGGCCTGACGCACTCCTCTGGGGCAATGATTAAATGAATTTATTTTATTTATTTATTTATTTATTTATTTATTTATTTATTTATCGTATGGCTTTTAGTGCCGGGAGTGTCCGAGGACATGTTCGGCTCGCCTGAGTCTGTAGCTGCTTCCAGAGGACACCCTAAAGAGTGAGCTACCAGTTCCGTTCAATTTCAAGTAGTTCCAACTTTCGCCACCAGATATCAATGATACCTAGTGGCGAACGTTGGAACTTTGATAGAGCGTTCTGACGAAATCTAACCTAACAAATTTTGCTTTACACATGTTTAGTCTGTGAAAGGATCTTTTACATGCCATAAATCTATGACATGGGACCGCCGGCTTTACTTCCCCTCCGAAGGAAGGCATACTGAAGGATTTTAACGCTCTTAAAAAATCCGACGACTTCGGCCGGGTTTGAACCCGCTATCTTGGGCACAGCAGTTCAGCATGCTACCGACTACGCCACCGAAGCCGCTATTAAATGAATGACAGATGAAATGAAATGATAGTGGAGAGTGTTGCTGAAATTAAATTTTGACAGGGAAAACCGGAGTACCCGTTTTGTCCAGCACAGATCTCACATGGAGTGACCGGGATTTGAACCACGGACCCAGCGGTGAGAGGCCGGCGTGCTGCCGCCTAAGCCACGGAGGCTTCAAGAAATATGTAATTAAATCTGTTGGTTTATTGTATTGTTTAGTAAGGAGGTAATTCTTCTTCTTCTTCTTCATCCTATTCCACTTCAAACGGGGTCGATGTTTCTCGCCGTTCCTATCCACTTTTTCCTGTCCCACACATCATCTTCCTCTAACATTTTCTCCTTCAGGTCTTCTCAGATATTGTCAGTCCATCTTCTTCTGGGTCTGCCCCTATTTCTCGATCCATCTACAACCAGATCCATTACTCTCCTCCCTACATAGCTTTCGTCCCTTCCCATAATATACCACAACAGTCTTTTCTCCTGGATTTTCTTTGATGCTTCTGTCACTTTAACAGTTCCTCGGATTTTCTATTTTTTGATGCGGTCCTTCTTAGTGACACCGCTCATCCATCTAAGCTTCTTAATCTCCGTCACATCCAGGTGATTACATTGTGGCTTTGTTGTAGCCCACGTCTCTGCTCCGTATAACATGGATGGCCTTATTGCTGTCTTGTAGGCTTTTCCTTTCACTTTTATGCCGAGTTTGGTGTCACACAGAACTCCAGAAATCCTTCTCCAGTTCATTCAGGCCGACTGTAATCTGTGGTTGATTTCCGCATTTATTTTGCCGATACCAATGACCCTACCCACTGACCTCAAGCTTGTTCCATCCATCTCCACCAATTCATTCCCCTCGCCTCCAAGACACAGATACTGTTTTCTTCCTGCTGATTATCAAGCCTCTGTTTTCCAGGTATTTTCTCCAGTTTTCCAGCCTTTCTTCCAGCTATCTCTTACTGCTGCTGCACAAAACAATTTAATCAGCAAACATCATTCACCATGGCACTTTATTTCGTAAGCCGTCAAAGAAAACATCCATTACAAGATTGAATATGTATGGACTTAGTGCGGACCCCTGCTGCAACCCAACTCGAACTGGTATCCATTCGGTCAATCCTACGCTATTTGTTACTAGTAGGATATAAAGAGCGGTTCTGGGGCAGGGGCTAATGGGCAAGATGGCCGCCGCGCGCAACCAGCCCTATGTTATTCTTATGGAGGGGAGTGTCATAGATGGGGCAGGGGCTAATGGGCAAGATGGCCGCCACTCCCTAAGAAGGTCAATGACGTCACAGGGAGAGGTCGGCCGTGTAGTTGCTAAATGGAATATGTATTATTATTATTATTATTATTATTATTATTAGGTAATTATTGATTGATCATGTACAATCAAGACCAGCCTTATATTGTCCACCTCTTGGTGTAGTGGCTAGCATTCTTGGCTGTTACTGCGAAGGCCCGGGTTCGATTCCTGGCTCTGCCAAGAAATTTAATTCTGGGCTGAGGGCTGGAACGGGGTACACTCATTCTTGTGAGGCAAAAATCTGAGAGGAGCAGGGTTTGATTCCTACCTCAACCATATTGGATGTAGTTTTCTGTGGTTTTCCACTTCTACTCCAGGCAAATGCATGGATATATCTTAAGTTAAGGCAACGACCACTTCCTTTCCAATCCTCATCTAAATTACAAATACACACACTAATACAGCCAGCACAATGACACAGGTTATCAGACATATTGCACACTGATCCAAGTACATGGGAACTAAATGATCACGATGTCAATGCCCTCTCGAATGAAACAACAACAACAACTACATGTCTACCTTGTGGCGTAGTGGCTAGCATTCTAGGCTGTCACCGCTTAAGCCTGAATTTGATTCACTGCTCAGCCAAGAAATGTAATTCTGGATTCAGAACTGTAACGGGATACTCTCAGCCTTGTGAGGCAAAACTGACAGGAGCTGGGTTTTGATTCCTACCTCAACCATTTTGGAAGTAGTTTTCTGTGGTGTCCCACTTTTACTCCATGTAAACGCTTGGATAGTTCCTAAATTAAGACCACGGCCACCTCTTAACCAATCCTCATCTGAATTACAAATACACACACTAATACAGCCATTGCAGTTACACAGGTTATTAGACAAATTCCACACTCAACCAAGTACGCGGGGCTACATGATTATGAAATCACAAAACTCCTAAAAGAACGGGGTACACTCAGCCTTGTGAGGCAAAAGTGAGAAGAGACGGGTTCAATTCCTACCTCACTCATTCTAAGAGTGTTTTTCTGTGGTTTTCCACTCTTACACTCTTAAGCAAATGCCGGGATGGTACCTAACTTAAGGCTACAGCTGCTTCCTACCCAATACCTACCTCTATTACAAATACATACAGTAGTACAGACATCACAGTGACACAGGTTATCAGACAGCTTCTACATACACCGAAGTTCACAGGGATACATGACTACGAAATCACAAAACTCCTAAAAGAACGGGGTACACTCAGCCTTGTGAGACAAAACTGAGAAGAGACGGGTTCAATTCCTACCTCACTCATTCTAAGAGTGTTTTTCTGTGGTTTCCACTCTTACAGTCTTAAGCAAATGCCGGGATGGTACCTAACTTAAGGCTACAGCTGCTTCCTACCCAATACCTACCTCTATTACAAATACATACAGTAGTACAGACATCTTAGTGACACAGGTTATCAGACAGCTTCTACATACATCCAAGTTCACAATTCTACATGACTACGAAATCACAAAACTCCTAAAAGAACGGGGTACACTCAGCCTTGTGAGGCAAAGCTGAGAAATGACGGGTTCAATTCCTACCTCACTCATTCTAAGAGTGCCTTTCTGTGGTTTTCCACTCTTACACTCTCAATCAAATGCCGGGATGATACCTAACTTAAGGCTTCAGCTGCTTGCTACCCAAAACCTAACTCTATTACAAATACATAAAATAGTACAGACATTACAGTGACACAGGTTATCAGACAGCTTTTACATACACTCAAGTTCATAGGGTTACAAACGAAGAGGTAATAAGACTAGTGGGAGATAAGAGATGTTTCTGGCGACTGTTAATGAAAAGAAGAGATAGGTTGGTAGGACACATACTAAGACACCCAGGATTAGCAGGCTTAGTTATGGAAGGAAGGGTCGAGGACAAGAACTGTAGGGATAGACCAAGGTTAGAGTATGTTAAACAGATTGCCTCGGATGTAGGGTGTGGTAGCTATGTAGAGATGAAACGATTAGCTCAGGACAGAGAGCCACGAAGAACTACATTAATCATTCAAAAGACTGAAGATTCAAAACTACAATATAGAATTTGGTATTACTCACTTCAGTAGTGCATTCGTTGTGTTGATAATCTTGTTAAGATGTTTTCAAATTTCTAACCACACTCTACTTATGAACGATTTGTCACTATCTATTTATTTCCTTTTCAACTACAAGGGACTGACATATAAACCCAACTATACGTGCCTGATGACCATAAAGTTGCAAAGTTTTCCATACCGTACACTTTGAACAATATATCCCAACGTTCAACCACACGGGACTAATGATCAAGGTGCCCCATATGTACTAGACACTTAAAATACACTAGTTAATTGTATTATTTCTTAGCCAAGCCTGTAACGAACAACACTGCTCAGTGCTTAGGTCTTGCGGAGTGAGTGGAAACCTGTTGTCAACAGAATATGAATCTTGTTTGATAAGACATAACACTCACACATGGAAGATATCAGCTACTGTATCACAACTCTCTGTAACTTACATTGTCATTATTGAAGGCTGGTCTTGGTGTAGTGGTTAGCATTTTTGGCTGTCACCGCGGAGACCCAGGTTTGAGTCCTGGCTCTGCCAAGTAATTTAATTCTGGGCTGAGGGCTGGAACGGGGTACACTCATTCTTGTGAGGCAAAAATCTGAGAGGAGCAGGGTTTGATTCCTACCTCAACCATTCTGGATGTAGTTTTCTGGGGTTTCCCACTTCTACTCCAGGCAAATGCATGGATATATCTTAAGTTAAGGCAACGACCACTTCCTTTCCAATCCTCATCTAAATTACAAATACACACACTAATACAGGCAGCACGATGACGCAGGTTATCAGATATATTCCACACTGATCCAAATACATGGGAACTAAATGATCACGATGTCAAAGCCCTCTCAAATGAAACAACAACTATATGTCTACCTTGTGGTGTAGTGGCTAGCATTCTTGGCTGTCACCGCTTAAGCCTGAATTTGATTCACTGCGCAGCCAAGAAATGTAATTCTGGTCTCAGAACTGGAACGGGTTACACTCAGCCTTGTGAGGCAAAACTGAAAAGAGACGAGTTCAATTCCTTCCTCAGTCATTCTAAGAGTGTTTTTCTGTGGTTTCCCACTCTTACACTCTTAAGCAAATGCCGGGATGGTACCTAACTTAAGGCTACAACTGCTTGCTACCCAAAACCTAACTCTATTACAAATACATATAGTAGTACAGACATCGCAGTGACACAGGTTATCAGGCAGATTTTACATACACTCAAGTTCATAGGGTTACAAACAAAGAGGTAATAAGACTAGTGGGAGAGGAGAGATGTTTCGTGCGACTGTTAATGAAGAGAAGAGATAGGTTGGTAGGACACATACTAAGACACCCAGGAATAGCAAGCTTAGTTATGGAAGGAAGGGGTCAAGGGTAAGAACTGTAGTTTATAATATGTTAAACAGATTGCCATGGAAATAGGGTATTGTAGCAATATAGGGATGAAATGATTAGCTCATCAATCAGTCAAAAGAATGAAGATGAAAACATCAATATAGAATTTGGTATTACTTACCTCAGCAATGCATTTGTTCTGTTGATAATCTTGTTAATATGTTTTAAAATTTCTAAGCACACGCTAATCATGAACTATATGTCACTATTTATGTCCTATTCAACTACAAGGGACTGATGATCATGGTGTCTCAACCACTTATCGTGAATGATACACTCTCAACTACACGGGTCTGATGACCATGGTGTTTCAACACACTAACGTGATAGATACACTCTCAACTACACTGAGCTGATGACCATGGTGTCTCAACCCACTAACGTGAAAGATACACTCTCAACTACAATGGGCTGGTGACCATGGTGTATCAACCTACTAACGTGAATGATACACTCCCAACGACACGGGGCTGATGACCATGGTGTCTCAACCCACTAACGTGAATGATACACTCTCAACTACACGGAGCTCATGACTATGATGTCTCAACACACATACAAGCAATAACGCGTGATTGATGATTGAATTTTGTTACAAGTTTTGATTGAATTTTGTTACAAGTTTAAACAATTCACTTGCAAGCGAACACTATGTGAGTTGAAAGGCGACTGTTTTCTCCAGCGTACTGTGGGAGCTTGAAAAATGCAAGTTCGCAGAAATTTGATAGCCTACATTGCGTGTAATCACCGAGGCCGAAGGCTTGGCTCTTGACTGTTAGAGAAACTTTTATATGCATTTTAGGTAGATTTCATTAGAAAGCTAACTATTGCAATGGGTCCCATGTTTCGACTTCCGGAAAATTTCGACATATCTTCGCGTTTCACATCCCCTACACCCCAAAACCACCGTCAGTTCAAAAGTTTATATATAATTTAAGTATATATATATATATGTATATATATATATATATATATATATATATGTATATCAGTTTCTTGTGGACACGATAACTGCCGTAATTTTGCACCAATCACTTTGATTTTTTTACATAATATGTATCCCTATAAAATCTCGGTCGAGTTCGTTAATGGGCAAAATCAGTCGAAGGGGGTGAAATTGGGGGGCTTTTTTTCGAAAAATTGAAATTTCGCTATAACTCTCTTAATACGTGAAATATCAAATCCATTCAAAGTTCATAATATGTGTCGGATAAGTGCCAACAATTTATGTCCAATAAGTTTTTTGATAGCACCAACCATTGACCAAAGGGGTGGAAAAAAGTGGGTTTTTCGGGAAACATTAATCATATCTCTCTTAATAGGCACAATATCAAAACCGTACAAAATGGACAATATTCCCCTAATAATTACCTAAAACTTTTGTCTGAAAGAATTTTTGATATGACCCACCATTACGCCAAGGGATGCGAAAAATGATTTCGGAATTATAAGAAAATGCCAAGAGCTATCAGAGGTTGCCATGGCAACACTACTAAATTGATGAGGGATGAGCCGTTGCCATGACAACGCACTTGCACGAGATCAGATTCAGTATTTCCATCTGACTAAGCCGGCCCCGTGGTGTTGGGGTAGCGCGCCTGCCTCTCACCCGGAGGCCCCGGGTTCGATCCCCGGCTTCGTCAGGGATTTTAAAACTGACGTGAGGGTTGGAACGGGGTGCACTCAGCCTCGTGAGGACAATTGAGTAGCTGTCTGACAGTGAGACAGCACCCCGATCACGAATACCAATATTAACGGCCGAGGGGACCCGACGCGCTGATCACGCGTCACCCCAATATCTGCAGGCCAAATGGCTGGGCAGCGGTCGCTTGGTCGGCCTTAGCCCGTCATGGGCTGGATGGTGCCAGGGGTTGACTTTGACATCTGACTAAGTGGGAAGCGGCTTCGGTGACGTAACTGGTAACATGCAGAATGTCTATGCCCAAGGTCGCGGTTTCAAAGCCGGCCGAAGTCGTCGGATTTTCTAAGAGAGCTAAAATCCCTCAGTATGCTTTTCTTTGGAGGGGAAGTTCCAACGTTCGTTGCGAGTTGCTGGTTGGGGTGGCATCTAGTAGCCAAGTTCACAGCTAGGTGTCGTTGACGGTAGTACCTGGTAGCAACATTAGGAACTACTGCTTGAAATTGACCGTCTGCAGTCCTTACCTGAATAAAGACTACTACAGCCATTACAATTCACACCGTTTATCAGACAGATTCTACAATCACCCAAAGTACACGGGGTTAGATGACCGCGTTGTCGCAGCCCCTAAACTGAGGAACCAACCAGAGGTAGATTTCATTAGAAAGCTAACTATTGCAATGGGTACCATGTTTCGACTTCCGGAAAATTTCGACATATCTTCGCGTTTCACATCCCCCAGACCCCAAAACCACCGTCAGTTCAAAAGTTTATATATAATTTATGTATGTATATGTATATATATATATATATATGCATATCAGTTTCTTGTGGACACGATAACTGCCGTAATTTTGCACCAATCACTTTGAATATTTTACCGAATATGTATACCTATAAAATCTCGGTCGAGTTCGTTACTGGGCTAAATCGGTCGAAGGGGGAGAAAATGGGGGGCATTTTGTCGACAAAGTGAAATATTGCTATAACTCTCTTAATATGTGAAATATCGAATCCGTTCAACGTTCATACTATGTGTCGGATAAAGCCCAAACATTTATGTTAGAAGAGTTCTTTTTATAGCACCAACCATTGACCAAAGGGGCGGGAAAAAATTGGTTTTTCGGGAAACATTAATCATATCTCTCTTAATAGGCACTATATCAAAACCGTACAAAATGGATAATATTCCCCTAATAATTACCTAAAATTTTGTCTGAAAGAATTTTTGATATGACCCACCATTATGCCAAGGGATGAGAAAAATGATTTCGGAATTATAAGAAAATGCCAAGAGCTATCAGTGGTTGCCATGGCAATACTACTAAATTGATGAGGGATGAGCCATCAGACGTTGCCAAGATAACGCACTTGCACGAGATCATATTCAGAATTCCATCTGACTAAGTGTGAAGCGGCTTCGGTGACGTAACTGGTAGCAAGCATGCTGAATGTCTATGCCCAAGGTCGCGAGTTCAAAGCCGGCCGAAGTCGTCGGATTTTCTAAGAGCGCTAAAAATCCCTCAGTATGCTTTCCTTTGGAGGGGAAGTACCAACGTTCGTTGCGAGTTGCTGGCTGCGGTGGCATCTAGTAGCCAAGTTCACAGGTAGGTGTCGTTGACGGTAGTACCTGGTAGCAACATTAGGAACTACTGCTTGAAATTGACCGTCTGCAGTCCTTACCTGAATTACAGACTAATACAGCCATCCCTAAGTACACGGGGTTACATGACCACGTTGTCGCAGCCCCTAAACTGAGGAACCAACCAAAATCTCTGCGGGAGATATAATTTTTCGTGAAGAAGTAACAGACCGTTACATAGTTACACATCAGTGTCGAAACCTTGCATAAGGACAGTGTGACCACAAGTATGAAAATGGACCACAAATGACAAGAAGGTTACCGTTCCCATAAGACAATAAAATGTTTAAAATAAGCATAAAATGACGAAAAACAAAGTTAATTAAGCTCCAATTATAAAATACCTTCTCGCAATAAATGAGGTCTGATCCTTCTACGAAAACCTGCATATTCTGCCTATTTTCGCCTATCCCCAAGTTTGTCCGGTGAAATCTACCTCCGCCTTTCGGCGTGCCGAGAGGACTTTTTGAAAACAGAATTTAACCTTGGTTGTCTTAAAAAAATGGATTTTGTGGTTTCCCACTTCTACTTCAGGCAAAGGTCGGAATGGTTCCTAAATTAAGACCAGGGCCGCCTCCTTCCCAATCCTTACATGAATAACTAATACACACACTCCTACAGACACCACAATAACACAGATTATCGCATACATTTTGCATACACCCAAGTACAAGGGTATAAAAGACCACGATGTCTAAGCCCTTCATAACAACAACAACAACATCGTAACAAGAGACTGTACAAAGTAGACTATCATAAGAGTCCACTTCGTTGTGTAGTGGCTAGCATTCTAGGTCGTCACCTTGGAGGCCTGAGTTTGATTTCCGGCTTTGCCAAGTAATTTAATTTTGGTCTACATTAGGCTTTGTAAGGAAAAACTCAGAAGATGTTTTCCTTGGTTTCCCACTTGTACTTCACGTGAATACTGGGATGATTCCTAATTTAAGTGTACGCCTGCATCCTTTCCAATCCTCATCCAATTACAAATACTCACACTACTGCAGTCATCACAATAACACATGCTATCACACAAATCCTATACACCACGATGCCTGAACTCCTCAAATGAAATGCATATGTATTTCGAATTGGCAGGTGAAAAGCTAATGGAAGTAGGAGACTTACACTACTTAGAAAGCAAAATAACTAGTAAAGGACGAAGCAAAGAGGATATATTATGAATTGCAGCCAATGGCCATAGCTGGGAATTTTTGATTTAACGCCCAAGGTCTCCAAACAAGTTCAATTTCAGTTAGGTCCAACTTTGGTTACCAAATGCTACTGTCACTAACTCTAAGTGGCGAACGTTGGACTTAATAGAGCGCTACTAATTAACCAATATAGCCTATAAATTTTACTACACACTACCAATTGCAGTGCTAGGTTCTTTTACGTGGAACAAATGTATGACATGGGACCGCAGGCTTTACTCCCCCCCCCCCCCCCCCCCTCCGAAGGAATACATACTAAAGGGATTAGCGCTTTAAAAATCCGACGACTTTGTCAGGGTTTGAACCCGTTATCTTGAGCACAGCTATTAACTACACCACCGAAGCCGCTACATTGACATAGGTAATCACGCATATTTCAGAAACATTATGTACATGGGTTTTAATAAATAGTCACAATATCGGAAAAGCCCTAAAATGTGACCCTGTGGCTAATTGGTTAGCATGGTAGGCTTTGACCTTAAGGGATTTAGCTTTCACTCCTAGGATTTTAATTTGTTATGGAAATAGGAAACATAATTATGGCAAGAAAGGTTGAGGCTAAGAACTGCAGTGTAGTTCAAGGTTCGAATATGCTAAACAGATTGTCTTAGATGTAGCTTAACTTAGCTTGAGCAGGGAGTAACTACCAACCTTGTGATGAAAACTGAGACGTGATAAACTCATTTCTACCTCACTCATATTGTTTCATGGTTTTACCACTTTTATTTAAGGCAAATGCATGGATGATTCTTAACTTAAGGTTATGACTGCCTCCTTCCCAATCCTCACTTAAGTTTAAAATCTGTACACCAATAACTATGCAGGAATCATTTATCTATTGGTTCTTTATTATTGGAGTCGTTGCTCACAATTTGACGCAGACGACTAGTTCATGTTATAGCTACCGTACATAGGGTTACAAACGAAGAGGTATTAAGACTAGTGGAAGAGGAGAGATGTTTCTGGCGACTGCTAATAAAGAGAAGATATATATAGATTGGTAGGACACAAACTAAGACACCCAGGAATAGCAAGCTTAGTTATGGAAGGAAGGGTCGAGGGCAAGAACTGTAGGGGTAGACCAAGATTATAATATGATAAACAGATTGCCTCAGATGTAGGGTGTGGTAGCTATGTAGAGATGAAATGATTAGCTCAGGACAGGGAGGCATGGAGGGCTGCATTAAACCAGTCAAAAGACTGAAGACTCAAACAACAATAACAACATGTTTTGGATTTAGTCAATGTCGAAAGTTCATAATTGCGAAACTCGATTTTTTCATTACATATAACAAGGCGGTATACCTTATCCCAAAGCATATATATTTACATTCAAATGTATACATCTCATAAACTACACTAATTTACACTTAACCTAATCAGGAAATAGTTTTTTCTTTTCATTTTCATATTTAACACACATTGCAATTTGCCAATTTCCAATTTACAGTTTTTTTAAATGTCAGTTTAACGTTTTTGAATTTTGTCAATATGGAAACATGGATTTTTCCAATTTGTTGTTCACACATTTGTCAATTTTACAATTTTCCATTTAGAGTTTTTAAAAATGACAGTTTTACGTTTTTGAATTTAGTCAATATGGAAACATAGATTTTCCAATTTGTTGTTTACACATTTGTCAATTACACAATTTTCCATTTTTTTTAAAATTCCGTTTAAAGTGTTTCAATTTTTGTCAATATGGAAACATTGATTTTCCAATTTTGTGTTTTACTTTTTTCATTTTTTTAGTCCTTGTACAAAGTTCATATTTGCATTAGGAGTGGGAGATGGGTAGTAATTAAAAATGTATAAGCAGTGTCCATACAATATTTTATTTTATTAATTCAAATACATTTACAATATTTACACCTATTACATTTGTTAAAAATTGTACAGTTGGTTTTATTTTTATTTTCTCTATTTTTATTTATTTTTAAGTATGAATACCATTTTTTCCCATTGCATGTTATAGTTTAAAAAACAAAAGCTTGTTGTAGATCTTTTTTCCATGGTGAACAATAGGCATGAATATGTCATTATCAACGTCAGCATTATCATTATCAGCATTATTATAAGCAGCATCATTATTATAATCATTATCACTATCATTATAAACACCATGATCATTCTCTACATCAATAGAACTGTCCAATTCCTCTATTTCCTCTTTTACAGGGTCCTCGTGTAGAGTCTGTGTTGCTTTTGACTGTGTTAAAGGTTTTCTTTGAACGTTGAACTATCTTGAGCAGCAATGTTGTTTTCTCGAACTTGCTTTTTAGTATTTTCATGATTGTTTGTAAACAGTAACCGTGGTTTGTTTGGAATACTACATTGATGATCACTGACACTTAAAACCTTTCCATTTTTAATTTTTAGGTCACCGCGACACCCTTTTGACCTCTCTTTTGAACATCGCCAGAATATTATTCCATGCACATTCTGACGATTATAGTTTTAAGAGTAGCCTTGATAGAGTACCCGTTGCCTACCTTTGTTGGTTGTAGTAAGTTCCATACTAGTAACTGACCTGTCAGTATGATGTTCACACTAAAAAAGTCACAACTGTTCTGGTAATGGAATGACGATATTCTTGCTAAGGGCCTCTAATATATCCTAGTCAAGACCTACAGCTACTTTCTGCGTATGACAAAGATGTACAATCACGATGTGGTCACTTTAAGAGGTAGTAGTCAACTGAAAATATTTTTGCTAAGAGTCCCATTATATAGCCTAGTTAAGGCTAACAAATGCTTATTTGTTGGCTTTATGTTGGCTTTTGTGTTGGCTTTATTGTTGGCTTTTGTTGGCTTTTTGTTGGCTTTTTGTTTTGCTTTCTTTTCAGACACCATATGCTTTAAACTAACCTATGATCACTTTCCATCACGTCGTGTTTCTTAAAGCCGCTTTGTTTTGAAAGGGCTATATTTGGATCTTTAAACATACAGGCTCTTCATTGGTTATAGAGCTACACGAATTGGTGAAGTATTGGTGTGACATATCTACCATTTCACGGAACTACTATTCGTCATGAGCAGCTGATCACCGTCACCATCTATTTCATTTCCTTTTATTCTGTTCTTATACCCTAAATTGTATGGTGCACCCTATTAGGTTTTAAATACGTATTTTATTACTATGCTACGCTTTGTATTTGATTTTTAAATAGCTGATGAAGGGGATAACGTATAATTAATCCTCGAAACATGTACTGAAACTGAAAACATGTTAAATAATTAATTTTATCTGTATAGTATTGATTCAGGCGGATGTTCATTTCTTGTTAATAACTATTTTAATCATAGTATCCAACAAAATCATGATGAATTGGACAAGAAATTTAATCAAAACCGAAATGAGGCAGCTAATCAGGCGTTAAAAACACAGGCAGATATAATCAAGTTAGGAGAGCGTATAACCAACAATCAAAAGGAAACGGATAGTAGCATGGACGCAAAACTTGATGCATTGAAGGACAATTTAATAGAGGGCATACAGAAAATTCAGAAAGGTGTAGAGAAAGATATGGAAGCATTGAATACACACGTCAGGACCCTAGAAAAACGGTTAGATGAAAACATCAGAGGATTGGGATCTGATATAACCGCTCACGTAGACAAGCTTAAAGGGGAATACCAACATGAGATAGAGGAAGTAAGGAAAGAGTTTAATGAAACTACTGTCGGCATTCGAAAGGAATTAACGGAACAAGTAGGAAAAGTAGAGACGAAAATCCATAAAATGGAGGAAAATGTTGGCACATTAGCACAAGACGTGGATGTAAATCGAAAACGCATGGATGAGGAAGCAGGGAAGATAGAAAATAAATTGGACGCAATCAATACTAATATCACACAAGTTAAAACGGAAATAGTTGGGGGCGATTTCGTCAGACAATGATAACATAAAGATACTGGAGGTTAGTCACCTAGACCGCATTACGGGTATGGAAAACTTCTTACAGATGAATAGTCCGGTTCATTCGATGGAAAATAACTCACCAGAGATTAACCAGGAGAAACGATGGGGAGATTTGGATTTGACACCTAGAGGATTTAATGGGGCTAGTCCTGTAACTATCATTAGGATTCATGAGGAAAAGCCGAAAAAGTTAAGTGGTGCTGGAGTTATCACTCCAATTGCGTTCCTAAGAGATCTCAGGGATTATCTAGATGACAATCGGATCCCAAGTGAACGCGAGATAAGGGTTATTGAAAGATCGTTAGAGAATCAAGCGCTAACCTGGTTTAGAGCTTTCCGATGCACCTTTGCGAATTACGACGAGTTCGCTAAGGCATTCCTTAGGCGTTTCTGGAGTTTGGAAGACCAACTTAGCATCATATCAGAACTTTACTCCAGAAAATATTCCACATCTAACCCGACGCAGTATGCGGGGTATTTTACAACGCAGTTAGCCAGGTTACACTATTTAGAACCTTCGTTACCCGAAGAGGAGATGATTCAAGCGATAAGGAGGCAATTTCCGGTAGAAGTTCAGGGAACACTCATAGCATCTGGGACAAACAGTTTGAAGATATGTGACGAAATTCTGAGGAAATTAAATCACACGAGTTCTTTAATGCACGCGAGAAACACTAGATCGGAGCACCAGGAGGTGAATCTAGTCGTGACAGACCAGAAAATACAGACTGAACCACCACAAAGAAGAATATTCCACGATACAGGAGATTGGAGAGGACGATATGAGAATCGTGGATATAATCAACGAGATAGGAGACGGAACCAAGGTAGAAGGCCATACTATGCAAATCAACAGCAGCAACTCAATTCACAAACGTACAGACCCAGGGATATAAAGGGAAGAAACTCTTGGCAGTAAGGAAGAGGTAGACTTCAAACATATAATAGGCAGTGGAACAGAGATGAACCTCGGGACAATCGCGTGAATTTGAACGAGAGACATGCAGAAAGTCAAGGATACTTGCAGCAGATGAGAGAAGCATCAGCAAGGGCAAGAGAACGTACACCCAGGGCCTAGTACAAGTGGCTCTCAATCAAAAAAGTCCAATACAAATCACCATACACAGTAGATTCCAGTAATTCAAAACCTATCATCGAGATCATCGCTGTATATAGAATTGAAGATGAAGACTTCATTTACGACGAGGAGAATCCCGTTAGGAGAGAACTGAACTATCAATGATTGATGCACATGTTGGAGGACAGAAATTTAAGACATTGCTGGATACAGGAGCCATGGTCAGTATCATATCTGAGGCGTGTTTTGAGAATATCAGGTTGACAGAAGACATTACTATACCTGCATCCGGAATGAAGGTTTGAGGAGTGAATCCTAACCGATCTATTAACTGCAAATTGCAAGTATTTTCCTCACTATAGCCAACATAAATTTTGAACACGTCTTCTTGTACTAAAAGATATTAAGTTCGACATGATTCTAGGTGCGGAGTTTTTGACAGAGCATCGGATTGTAATTGATTTTTAAGCTGGGATAGCAATTTTCCGAGTAAACGAAGGGAAATGGAATGAGGAGATTGGTATATCACATAGCCAAGAATTACCTGGATGGAACGCCTTAGATAACATGGAAAATGAAACGGAGGTAGAAGCAGAGAGGTTACTCTATGTCAAGAAGGAAACACTAGAACCACACATCCGGGAGAAATTTGACGAATTAATATCGGAGTTTCAAGACGTCTTCGATGAGAAACCTGGTCTTATTAGCAATTTCGAATACCAGATACTACTGGAAGATGAGTCACCATTCTTGGGGAAGCTTTACCCGATTCCAGAGAAGTGGAATAAGGAGGAAGGCAAAGCCATTAGAACCATGGAAGATGACGACCTTATTCAGAAAATGGCTACCCCATATCTCAATCCTCTGGCTGTTGTTAAGAAGCAGGACGGAAGGCTTAGAATTTGTCAAGACGCCAGAAGCCTCAACAAGAGAATTTTGCCAGAATATGACAGGAATCCCAAGATTAGGGAACTGCTCATACGATTTAAGGGAAAGACCACATTCTCGACAATAGATCTTACAGCTTCTTACTACCATATACGTTTGTAGGAGGAGCAAACGATACACTGGATTCATGTACAATGGCATTACCTACTTTTTCAAAAGACTACCGTTTGGAGTGAAGAATAGTGGTCCTGCAATAGTCAGAGCAATGGACAAGAATCTGACGGAAGAAGTAAAAGGAAACGTATTATGCTCTATCGATGATCTAATAATAGCATCGACAACCATGGAAGAACATGTAGAACATCTTCGTAAACTATCTGAGAACCTACGGGAAGCATGTTTCAAGGTCAACTTTAACAAATGTCATTTTTGCCGTAGAGAGATTAGGTTTTTGGGACATGTAATTGATGGAAATGGGTATCGACCTAATCCTGATAAGACTGAGGCGATCAGGAGTTTTCCCAGACCGCGGAAGGTCAAACAGATTAGCCAATTCCTGGGAATGTGCCAGTTCTTTTCGGCACATTGTCCCGTGTACTCAGAGACAATGGCACCACTACAAGATCTCTTAAAGAAAAACAAATGGAAATGGGATGAGAAATCTGAAGCGGCCTTTGTTAAAGCAAAAACTATGTTGATAGAGAATATTAAACTTGAATACCCGGATATCGAGAGAACGTTCTATTTAGAATCAGACGCTTCACGCTTTGGCATCAGCGCCGTGTTATTTCAGATAGATGACAAGCAAGAGCGTCACTAATTAGCATTATCCAGTAGAAATTTACATGAACCAGAAAGGAACTACACTACCACGGAAATAGAGGCATTAGCAATTATTTATGCATTGCAGAGTTGGAAGAAGATATTGCTAGGACGTTACATAAAGCGTTACAGTTTATGCTAAATCAGAGCTAGCTAATGACAGGGTAGCTCGTTGGACTTTGTTTCTCCAACAATTTGATGTGTCCATTGTGCACCAACCGGGCAAGGACAACTTCTTAGCTGACGTATTGAGTAGAACCCCGACAGAGGAAATGCAAGTACATCAAGTAGAAATCGTCCAAGAAGATCAGGAAACTTTAGAGAAGCTTAAGAAACTACCGCAGTCACAGAAGAGGCATACTCCTTTGAGAAAGATGTATAGATTTCTGAAGGGACGCATGAGCAATATCGATACGGAATATGAAAGAACTGCTAGATTGTCTAACGATTATGTCGGCGTGGAAGATTTGGTATGCACGTTTGTGGATGAAGATCATCTCATGTTAAAAGCAGTTTTACCACCGAACCTAGTTGAACGTGTAGTTTGGTTGGCGCATAGGGCCATAGGACATGGTGGTATTGACAAAACCATCCATGTGTTACAAGAGAAATTCACGTGGAAGGGGATGCGAACGTCTGCAAGGAATTTTTAAGAAAATGTGATGATTGCCAAAGATGTAAATTTGCTTCGCATTTTTTGAAGGAAAGACCAAGGCCAGTATTACCATCAGAACCTCGAGAGCTATGATCTACTGATATTTATGGGCCATTACCTAAATCAAAAAGGGGAAACCAGTTCATCCTTGTTACTATGGACGTCTTCACGAAATATGTAATGTTCTTCCCCATACTGAAGGCTAAGTCAAGTTATGTGATCAATAGACTTGAGAAGGTTGTATTTCCTACCATGGGTAAGCCTACTTACATTCTTTCCGATCATGGAAACCAATTCACCTCTGTTGAATTTTATCAGGCCATGATCAGACTTGACGTCAAGCACATATTGAATTCCATACGCCATCCTTAGGGAAATCCAGTGGAAAGGGTCATGGCGGAAATTGGGAAATTTTGCCGATTGTATTGCCACCATAAACATGATCAGTGGATGGAAGTTTTACCAATTTTGGAATTTTGCATAAACGCAACAGTACATGAAAGTACACAACAGATTCCCAAGGTACTCCACTTCAATGTCAAACCAGTAAGACCCTGGGATCACATTGTCAAAACACCACCTTTTTTAGAACCCAACATGGAGAGGAGAATCCAATTGGCCAGCGAAAGACTTCAGACACAAGCGGAAAAAAGGAACAGAAGGAACGAAAAAGGGAAATATACTCAACCTTTACGTGTCGGAGATCGAGTGTTAATACGCAGACCCGTATCATACAACCTACCACTGAAGATGTACGGCAAATTTGCAAGGCTGCTTTTGGGCCATACCTTGCCCATGAGATTTATGGAAACAATTGGTATGACATCAGAGATATAAGATCTGGAGCAAGGATAGGAAAGTATAATGCTGCCAGCCTTAAGAGATACTACTGTTGAAGAACGAGCAGGATATGTTTGGCACATGATTGGCGACATAATGAAGAGAATACAAAATAAGCTTTTGTTATTAACTCGCTTATTTTCCGGGGAGAGGGGAGTATGTGCCCAAAATATTACCCCAATATAAGCACGGAGTGGCAACCCGCGAGAAATCCTAGCCCAAAGTACTGCATGTCAACGCTGTGTGCGAGACCGCAAGGTTGAGTGACGTCACGCGTACCTTAATATTATCTCCGCCAGAGCGCGCTGCATCCGACCACGTGCTCAGTCCTTGCATTCGGCAACTTGACACATCGAGGGGGCAGACACATGCTTTTATGTGCGCGTACTGGACAGTGCTCCGTCGTGCGGAACGTGAGTGTTTTAACATTCGATCGTGATCGTGGAGGGCCGTGTGTGCTGTGTCACCACATGTCTGAGTGTCGCCGTGTATCGGCGTGATTACTATATCAGACGTCCGAGTCTAAGTGTATAATACCGGTAGTGCAAACGCATATTGGTTTGATAACGAAAGAACTAGCCCATGGCAACTAGTTTTAGACGTGAGCTACAATATGGAATATTTTGTGCAGTAAACATTCGAGAATAGGCGAGGCCCATATCATCGAAGGAGGACTTGTAGATGCAATTGATATTTCGATAATACACACGCAGTTTATGAACAGCTGTGAATGCTGTTAAATTACTGTTTACATAAAGCCGGTGGCAATTTGCTGAGAGGAAGAATTGTTTCTACATTGTTCGTGGAGCAGGAACCCATGATTTCCAGAATGGAACGAGGACATTTCCTAACCTGTGCTGTTGAAGTGTCGATGAAGAATTTTGAAATGGAACTATTCAGTAAAATTTGTGGCACTAAGCTCATACGTGAGGGGACTGAACGGAGTGACATCTACATCAAGATGAGGCCGTGATGTTGCCATGACATAACCACACCGTGGGAGTCGGGGACGCAGCCACCATGAAACGGGAAGGTCTCAGTTTCGATTCCTGGAGGAGGCGAGGAAGAAGATGGAGTAAGATGGAATCCTGCCGGTTCTCGAATGGGAAGAAGATGGTCCTGGATGAAGATGGAGGAGATTTCATTGGTTCCAGAGGTTCCGCATTCTATGGGCATACTAGGCGTGTACCATATTTTCTTATTTCTGCCAGTTTGTGAGCTAAAACATTACTTCAGGTTGTAGTTGTGAGTGGTTTGACTACTCAGTAGTACTAGATACCATGGAGTTGAACTAATTATTAATTATTTGCTGATTAATTATTTTTATGATTATTATTATTATTAATAGCCACCATTTATTCTTCGTCTATTAGGAAATTATGTGATGAAATGATTCACATTGTAGGGTTATCACACGTGGCAGGGAACAATCCATCATGCTTGGCTCCATGAACCAGATAATATTTTCTTTTGGGATTTTTTGTAAATCCATCACTACTTCTAATGATAAGATTATATTTTCTACGATGATAAGATTGGAAATACGACGCGGAAACTCAACTGAATTTATGATGGAATAAATGAAGGTGGTGGACTAGCCTTCAAGAGCTAGGGTGGAATTCATGTCTTTAATTTCTTGTTTCGATTTTGACTTCAGCGTTGGTGAATCTAATTATGTGAACTCTAAAACATTATTACTTTAAATATTCCCACTTTTCTTCGTCCACATTCATTCATATAGAGACTTTGATTATTAAAAGCATGCTCGTCGTTATGCTTAGACACTTGTCCATTTGACATTGCTACAGGTCATGCCTGCATCAGATGATAATTTATGCACACTAGTTATGTGATTAAAAGAAAAGTCATGATAATTAAAAGATGAGTTTATCTACACACAAAAAAAAAAGGGAGATTGGTTGGTGTAGTTGTTTACAATAAAGAAAAGGGGAGAATTGAATGGAATATAATAAAATAAATTTAGGATGATAGTTCACATATTCTGTGAACGTCTCATGGCAATATTCTGAGAATTAATCATGATGAAGCCCTTTGTGAATATAAGGAAGTAATAATAATTAGTAGTGTAATATCATCTATAGCTCAATGTTTGTCTGTCGGTCTGTTATTTATACAAATGTACACCGTTTCACCGATCTGAACCAAAATTTGTACACTTACCCTTTGAAAGCCTGCGGGTAACCCCGTCTACATTAAATTTCGGACAGACCACTCCATTCCCTACATTTAGGCCCTTTTGTTAAAAATCTACACCGTTTCAACGATCTGAACCAAAATTTGTATAGTTACCCTTTGGAACACAACGAGTAACACTGTCCACTTTAAATTTCGGACAGACCACTCCATCCCCTGCGTTTAGGCCCTTTGGAAAAAAGCTACATCATTTCACCCATCTGAACCATATTTTACATACTTATCCTTTGGAACTCGACGAGTAACACTGCTTGAAATTTCGGACAGACCACCCCCTTCTCTGTATTTAGGCCCTTTGGCACAAATCTGCACCGTTTCACCGATCTGAACCACATTTTACATACTTACCCTTTGAAACCCGAAGAGTAACACTGTCTGCTTGAAATTTCGGACAGACCACTCCATTCCCTGCATTTAGGCCTTTTGACAAATATCTACACCGTTTCAGCGATCTGAACCAAATTGTGCATACTTTCCCATTGGAACCCAACGAATAACACTCACTACTTGAAATTTCGGACAGATCACTCCATTCCCTGCATTTAGGCCCTTTGGCACAAATCTACACCGTTTCACCGATCTGCACCAAATTTTGTATACTTACCCCTTGGAACCCAACGAGTACTTCGGTGATACTGTGCTGGACCAGAAAATTACGTTTTAAGGCCCTTGAACCAATTGTGTGAGAAGTTAAGCAACACCACAATCTTCCCCTCCTGTGATTTTTTAAACATGTCTTTCTATTAGTTTCTAAGTTTGATGAACCAGATCTGTAGTAGTAGTCATCTAACCACATAAAGTCTTGCTCAATAGTGGTAGTGTATGTATGTCCCATATGCGTTCATATACCATTAATCCGATTGCGACGAAACTTGGGTGAGTTGTAGTGTGGATTGCAGGGAAGGTTTCTGCCTACAAATTATTTAGTAACCCAATTGGACAATGCCGTGGATTCCAGGGAAGGTTTCTAGCAACAAATAATTTATGTAACACAAACGGGTGAGAAGCTTAACATGAAGTTTTAAATACCACAATAACCCAATTGCACAGTTGTGATAATGATGATGATAATTGTTGTTTTAAGGGGCCTAACATCGAGGTTAGCGACCCCTAATGGTTTGGCGGATCGTGTAATTGAAACTACAACTAAAACAAACTACAAAACTTACGGGCTAGAAGAAGATAAGGACAAAAGAAAGTTATAAGGGAAATAAAATACAGGAGGAAAGGAAATGCCCTCAAGCCTGGATAAATGAGAATTGAGGGACTTGGAAGGAAGGAGAGCCACGAAAGGCAGATAGGAAGTGGAAAGAGGAGAGGGTCCGCCCCAAAGGCAATTGAAAAAGGGGTAAAACCGGACCCAGCTCAGGAATCCCTCGGGGTTGCCAGCTCCCGAACTCACCAGCCATGAGCCCTTGAGGGTGTAGCACTATCTAGGGTGCACCAGAAGTGGTGGGGCTACACACACCCTGCCTCCTTGAGAGCCTTGAACAGAAGACAGGAGATATTATGAAAAGGAAATGAAAGCTGACCCCTCAAAGAACGAGGGTATCAGGAAAGATCAGACAAGGGCCAATTAAGGCGGGAAAGTGAAAGACTCCCTTGGCCTCGGATACCCTGATACCGTCGGGGTCGGAAGATAACAAGAGTTGACCAAGGGAGGCCGACAGGAAAGAGAACTGAAAGGAGCCCGGCACCTGTAAGTAGAAGCAATGTCGGACTCAGCTGGGGTCCCGTGGTCACCAACTCACGTCCCTCAAGTTGTGAGGCCCTGGGGGGAGGAGGGCGGGGGCAGTTGTGAGAATAGCTTGCTGATTCATCGCGAGGTGACATGAGAAGACTGTCCAGAGCCCGCCGTCTTATCTGGTATTGCTGACTGTGCTGATGTTCATACAGGGCCGTTGCTCAAACCACTGTGGTTACGAAAGAGTGAGTGATTCACCGGTACGATCCTCTCAGGTCCGTGCAGTTGGGACTCGAGCAGTACGTCATAAGCTCTTTCACTATAGTGCGTCTCTGCCTTAAAAGACAGTATGGAATTAAATATAGTATTTGCCTCTCACTCGCAATCCTATGTCCTTCAATTAGCTTCGTCCTTTTCTACCCCGGTAATGTTGCCGTTTCCCAATGATTGAAAGTGACAAATCTAAGAAATTGTTTCCGTAGACTTATAGAGAATTTTTCTAAGGCACTATGCGACCAAAGACGACACTATTGATCTCTACTTTTCTAACAGCCAATGAGATATAGTCCCTAGGCAGTGTTTGCTGTTTCACATACTCATTCTAATCATACATTTCAATTTGTTTGTAAATTACATGTGTCAGTACTGTAGTTAATAAATAGCCGTTTCCCTATTCATTATTTAATGCACATCTGATTGAAAACCCTTCCAACCGGGTAGAAGGTTTCAAACTCCCCAGACGCCAATGGAGAATTATTAACCGGATCCGTACAGGACAAGGCAAATGTGGATTCCTGCTTCACAAATGGGGTTGGGTTACTTCTGCTAACTGCGATTGTGGAGCTACCTTGCAAACCATCGGACATATTGTTGGTGAATGTCCGCAACGAGCGTTCCAAGGATCAGTAGGTGACATTCACCATGGATCTTCTGAGGCACTTCAGTGGATTGATGGCCTGGACATAGAAGTTTAGAACTTGTGTTTATGACTTTGTATATAACTGTATATATAACTTGATATGTAGTGTATATTTTAACTCTGTATCATCATACGATAAATAATAATAATAATAATAATAATAATAATTCATTATTATCATTATCATTACGGGAAAATGACCTGAATGTCATGTCCATTATACTGTACTACTTATCCCCTCCACTAACACCACCACAAAAGTTATATTTTTTAGTTTAAGTATCATGTGCCAGTTCTGTAGTAGTATTCATTATCATCCATAAAACAAGTAAATCTACCGGGCGAAGCCGGGCACTACTGCTAGTTCTAAATAAGCATGACTCTGCAAAGTGCAGTCAGATGATGTTGAATTAAGTATTCACAGAAGTAAGCAGGCAATAATCTCATCACTATGTAATTGATGGAGTGAAATACACTGCAAGCATATCATAGAATTTGGAAAGATGGGAACTCTTAGTTTTGATATAATGATGAGCCATGACTTTGACTTTTGCGTAAGTGGAAGATAATGGGTGCACACTTGTTTGAAATATTTTGAGTAATGATACTTGGAAATAACCTGTAGAAGCTATTTTATAATTTTGATAACTGAGATATAGGCTCTGGATGAGTGACATAGACATTCAAGTGATGGAAATTATTCCTATATTTAAAGGAATATGTTAGTTGCACGTTGCACGATAAATATAAATATTGATTGCAACATTAATTTAGTGGTCAAGTAGGACCTATATTGCTACAGCAATAATTGTAATTAACAATTGGTGGATAAGATATTTTTTTTCTCTCATTAGTTAGAACGAAGATCAATACTATTACTTTTAGGCAAGCTATTTATTCAACTTTCTTTCATCATAAACTCAAGTGAGTGAATATATAACTAATCTAGGACACTACCTGATGGACATTTAGCGTGTTTAGTTGATATTAATAGTCAAATGTGACTAAATCTAATCTGTTTTTATTTTATTTTATTTTCTTCGAGTATTTCCTAATTTTATTCATATCTAAGGATAGGACCAAGGAGTTTCGTTGACCCTTTAAAACTTAATTTTTATTTGGACTCTAAATCTTTTTCTTTTTCATTGGTCCACATCAAGCTTTCATTTAGATCGAATCTCCGAGGCAAGATAGGCTTTTTGGGGGTTTTCTATATTTGTGTTGGTCGATGAGTTGCCAATAAATGGATGCCTATTTTATCTTTGTAATTGTGCTTATCTTCTGATTTCTGTTGTGCTATTGCTTTGATTTAGGTTTGGGAGTGGGTTGATTTAACCTGATACACCTGCATCCTGTTAACCACCCCTGAGACTACTTGAGTTCTCGTAACCACCGGCATATTCTCTTTATATTCGAACCCAGATCTCAATCATTTTTTTCTTTATCTGATATATATGTCTTGTGTTATCGGCTTGAATTGCGATGTTTTCGCCGGGTCATCCAATTCACTGCCGGTTAACGGGGACAGTATCATAACCTGCATATTGACAGTGAACATTATTGACGACAGCATTGCGTAGTCCACACTACATTTAATCCAGCATAGGGACATAAAGCATTTTTATGTTCTGAGATGCATTTATTAACAGTCTCAACAAAACACCAAGAAGAAAGTCTATGGACATTGAAATACTTGATACCATCGAGCATAAGTACAGGCCTGTTCAGTGGAGAAAGGGATAGGGTAAATTATAATAATTTATAATTTATATGTTTAATTATTTTTCTTTCATATTTCGGAGTTAAGAGGAAACGTAGGCTAAAGAAATGCAAGTAGTTAAGTCAAGAATTTTAAGGTTATTTTACAATAACAATTTAAACAATTTATAATTTTACTTACCTACAGAAATAAATGCCCGATCCTTTTTTAAACGTATCCTTGCATTCATGCGCGACACAGCAATACACCATTGTGGCTTAGTAATGAATAAAACTCACCTTAAAAGGCCCAATTCTATCATTACGTGTGGTATTTCAGTGTTCCAAACTACCGCAGTTCACTACAGTCAGCTGATCGAGATGTTGCTCTCAACAATGTGACGTCATCAGCCACGCCATCTATTGGATTTATGATCGAAGGAGACAGCAGTCATTGGAATCCACAGAAAGCTGATTCGAGTGTCAGTGCTGTACACCCTGCTAGAAGGCCATGGATTCGCTGCACTACCGGGTGTTGCGAAAAACATGAAGCAGTTGATTGCATCGAACTCAAAGAGTCGGTACGCACAGGAAAGTGATTTCGTGTATCTTATAGTGCAAACCGCTGAACTTCATAGACGGTAACGAGTTCCACAGTAAAGACACTTCAGGTCTATGGCAAAGAGAACTTGGTATTTGCACCATCGATGACGTAAGCACACCCCTCCTTCGAACCGTATATAGAATGCCAGCGTCCGGTACTGGTGAACTTTGCTGTGGAAATACCTTTTGTTCACCTTAGGAACTCGGTGTAAATCTAAACGAATTTCCGAACCGGGTACTAACCACGAAAGCACCTCGCTAGGTGTCCGGATCATACAGGGACTCACAGCCCCTTCTATTTCATTACACGAGCAATCAAGTCTAATACCAACCTATCATGTCGTCGTATCTCTCGTGGTATTGAGTATGCTACCGAAGAGAGCTTGATAGCTCGGATGATGCGTTATTTGACGCTGGGAATCGTGTTGATCCGAAATGCTCCGATAGCCAGCCTCTCGCTCTTATGGTGAATACTGCCCAGTATTTTCAAGTTTGCCGGCCTTGCTGAACCGTATGCTGCAGAACCTTTGTCACGCCGGGACAGGACGAGGGCTTGGTAAAACCGTAGCAGCACCACACTGTCTGCCTCTCACTTAGTGCCACTAAGAAACCTGAGCATGTTCAGTTTCCTGAGACCGTTTATATGCCGTATATGGTGTTGCCATGTTAATTGAGCCCCAGGAAGCGATAAATGTCATCCACTAGCAATTTTGCATCTCGCAGGTGTAGTTCAGGGTTAAAAAGGTAGATTCGGGCCGGCAAAAATAGACAGCGTGAGCCAACCTGTCGACTCGGTTAATAGCTAACTGCAATTGTCGTTCCACGCATACTTCCAGAGCTGCAAAAGTCATCTTACTCTCCCGAATCAGATATCGGACTCTAACACACATCCTTTTGAAGGTGATCAGGTTGGTCATAGTGCCTCCGGTAGCATTTGACAGCACGCGGACGATCTTTAATGGCTGCTGCAATTTCGGCTGTTCACCAAGAGAGAAGCTTTCGGTGGAAGTTCCCGTTTGAGGAAGGTATTGTTTCCTATGCCGCTGGCAAAATACCATTCGTTACATGGATGGTACCGTATGATCATCGAGAGTCCCCAAGTATCTTCGTGAACTCTAGCCAATCAGCCCAACGGAGTAACCATCGACTAGGTACTCGAAGGCTTTCTGGTTTGGAAGAGTAAGGATAATCGGGAAATAGTCACTATTACTAAGGTCGTCGTGCACATACCACCAGAGCAGAGGAACTAGAGCGCAAATGCACAAGGTGATATCTACACCCTGTAAAGTGCTATGTGCTACAGATAAGTGCGTAGGTTCCAAACACAGGCCTAGTTGCCTGATCTACATGGAGATAAGAAGTTGAGAGACTAGATCCACTAGATGGTTGTAATCCAGGTGAGTATCTGGTGAGATGTACACGTCCACTGTTGCTATTACTGGCAACGAAGTACGAACTGAAACGGCTTCTAGCTGAGTACGCACCGGTACCTCTTCACTAAAGAGACTAGAACGACAAGAGTGCAGACACCACCAGCGGCCACAGCTCCATCTCTCGGTCCTTAGGGAAGAGTTTGAAGTTACGCATTGTCTCATGTCCAATATGGAATCTGGATTCCTAAAGACAAACAATGGTTGCCGTTAGCGATAATAATATCGTATGGCCTCGGATGCCGGGTGCAAGCTTTGTTATTTGACACCCATAGGGTAGCTTGCATGTCGAATTTCGTTGTTCCTTGAAGCACTATGAAAGTCAAGGATGTTCGTTATCTAAGCTCCTTGAACACTATTACGCTTTCTAGTAGAGAAATTAGGAACTTTTTGTTGGCGGAAACTCCCGAGATTAATTTTGCCATTATGAACACGGCCTACTGAATTCAAATGGGTTCTTTGACATGCCGACATCGTATGACATGCGTGTCGTATTTTTGCCGCCTTTCAAAAAAATATCACTTACCACGGCCAGGAGCGAACCTGCAAGCTTGGCGTTAGTAGATCGTCACGCTAACCACTCACCCACCGTGGCAGGCGCCGTTAGCGATGAAATTAATTGACGTAACTCAGCGAGATGTTGAAAGTAGTTATTACAGTTCCTTTGGGATAGTGCCATAATGTGAACTTAAGTAGACGTTTGTCTTCTACTTAAGCTTGACCGTTTGCCACGCGTCCCCATTTTTAAGTGGAGATGATGGAGAAGACCACACTTCGATCTCCCATTATCTCCGTCGGATGACAAAGATGCTTGAGGGGGCGCTCTATTTGGTGACGCGCTGTGTTCGTTGGTCTTTTCCTCTCTCGCTCTTGGGGTGGAGCGAAAGCAGTGTTAATGGACCTTCTCCTGGTCCGAAGACTGGGTGTCACTCCCTGACATATCTCGATTGTTCTTTTTCTAGGATTGCCGTGATGTCTCGTTGGGAAAGAAGGTGTTGCCTTCCCTCAAACGTCTGGGTGATAGGCCCGAGAAGCCTTTCACCCTTATCCACATAATATTTCCGGAAGATTCTTCTTGCTAACGGAAATAGATTCTGCCGGAATCACTCTCTTGATTGTTGTGGGGGATACAGGAGCCACCCCCTCAGCATGAGGGCGAGAGAGACGGCGGCTCACCGTCTCTCTCTTCTCCATTACTATTTTTTCAAGTTGAGATGGACTGGATGAATGTCCACTCCAGGTCGGCGAAAACTTCTTAACCTCTTTCGCTGGGGAAGGTTAAACCATCTAAACCATCTCCTCTGGGGCCGAAGATGGTCCTGTGGCCTTCTTCGGGCTAACAGGATTCGCCGGTACAGGGAGGGAAATTCCAATACCACTGTAATACTGGAACTCGAGGGTACAAAACTGGCAGGGGTGATTGGGGACGTCGCTGCAGCAGTAAACGATTCCTGAAATTCGGGAGTATCCATATCTCGGTACCTCGTACAACCTTCGTGATATTGTAGCCTCTCAAGGGTCCTGATCTCCTGGATCTAGGCTTCCTGACCTTGGTGAACTCAGGGCGCTGCTTGACTTCCTTGGCAGTTGGAGCATATCGGTGAGGCGTATACATCTCTCCCTAATGTCCCTCTTGCCGCACTCTCTACACGCGGCTTTGGCAGTGCACCTGGCAGGAACATGCCCGAATTTCTAGCAGCGCACTGGTGGAGTGATGTACGGTCGAACATAGCAATGGTATGACGTGACCTCACCTGTTTAGTTACAACAGCGCCCCAAAAATGGAGAACGATAGTGCCGGTGTCAACACTACCCTCTCCAATTTTCGGGTAATGCGCCTAATCTCGGTGACGGCTCTCTTCTCCAGATACTACATTGCCATTTAGAATGAAGTTGCGATGGAATGTAACTCCACGGACCTCATTCAGCACTTTGTACTTTACAACGTTAACGGGAATTTCATCGAACTGCGTGTATGCTAGCTATGCTTTGGTTTGCTTCCGGTCAATGTTATGCAGCAGGAGCAGTCAATTCCGGAGCTTGGAAATCCCATTAAGATCTCCAAACTTCCCCTCGATTAGCGAAAATAATTGATTTCACCAGCTTAAAATCTCCCCCGTTTGTCCTGGGAGTTACCAGGTAGCGAGGAAACCTTGGGATGTATTCTTTAGAGACGGCTTCTTAAGGAAGTCACCATATAATGATTTGTTTGACCACTTAAAAGTCAACCCGAAATCATCCACGCTGAATAGTGCCTACTCTGAACGAGGGCCATCCCTGTGGGCGCCACCCAGCCAAGACAATACCTACCTGGCCATAGTAACCATTGCCCGGGATCCCAGTGCCTCGAACAGGCACATACCCCTTGGCATGCACATTCGGCTCACCAGAATTCGACAATGCAGGGATCTTCGTTGTAAGGCGGGTACTACTGAGAGGGTAATGGCGCACCTACCTGACGGGATGGGGTATATCGTCCAGGCTTTCTGCCCATACAAGTTGGAGGTCCTTCCCCATACGGTATTCATGTTATATTCTAATGGTCAAACCAAAACTGGGACCGATAAAGTTGTAACCAACCTTTTAGAATGCCCTCTTTTAGTCGACTTTCACGACAGGCAGGCGATATCGTGGATGCATTCTGCTCTCCCTATCCATAGGGAGTCTTCCAAATTAAAGAGTGGCAGGTCGTTCAGACATGTCAGCACTTTTAGTTGCCTCGACAGGCAGGGCACACAGTGGGTGTATTATGTCCCCTGACCTATACGGGGGCCATTGCAGATTATATTGCAGCATTACACAGGGACATTATCGAATACGAAGTTTTAACTTGCGACTGCAACATTTCCATTGCTAACATGCTGTATTTTTACGAGCTCAGTTCATTACAGATGATGATTCTTTCGAAATTTATCGTGCCCAGTTTAGTTGCGGTGTGCATACGCAGTGCAAATTGAACTAATTCTCAGCTTTGCTAAGCAGAACCCTGTGATGCTTAATCCCAGCCTAAATTTCAGTAAAACTTCAGCTTAAGTACTGACGATGAAATACGTTCTAAAATATATTGTAAGACATCTTATCAGGGTTAGATCAAGGTTAGACTAACATATTATGTTAAACAGATTGCCTCAGATGTATGGTGTAGTAGCTACGTAGAGATGAAACGATTAGCTCAGGACAGGGAAGCATGGAGGGCTGTATCAAACCAGTCAAAAGACTGAAGTCTCAAACAACAACAGTTTGCATCTATTTCAATAGTAACTTTTCCTCTTACAACTCTCCTCCCAATTGCGCAGTGGAACTTCCTACCTCAGCATGTCCTTCCTTTCCTCCCCCGCCTTCATCTTCCCTTTGTGCAGTCTCATCACCACCTTCAGGTTGTCCTTCTCCTCCCGGTTCTTTTCCTTTCTCATCTGACGACATAGTGTCAGGAAGTTCTAAAAACTACTTGAAAATTTTCCTCAATAATTTCCCCCAAGAGCTATAGAAACGTGAGTAGTTATTGTTTATTGCGTTTCCTCGGTTACATTGTAGCATTTTCGACTTAATCGGAATTCATTTATGCAGTATATTTTTCTCATACGCCGTGGCTTATTAGTACATTATGCAACGAGCCTATAGTGGCAATAATTAAGACACAATTATGTTTATAAAACGAGCGTATGCGAGTTTTATAATTTCCATACGAGTGTCTTAATTACCATTATAGGCGAGTTGCATACGACTGTTTATGTTCGACGATAATTATTATAACTATTTTATGTTCGAACAAAAATATTCATAAATATCTGTCGATATTTTGCCAGTTTTATGTACTGAACAGAGCGCATGAGACGCAGGGAATGCCTTGTATTTGACCATGGCCACCTCGATTACTCTACTTTGACACTAGGCCAGGCAGTGTGATTTACAATAGAAGGCCGTGGAACTCAGCGCATCTAATTATCTAATTGGTCAAACAACTTTTTCTTGAGCTCTGATTGGTGGGAGAAACTGTTTCATAATGAAAAATAGTGTTATAATGAGCCTCATTATAGTACAGTTTTCTGACAGATAATATTCAGGGTCGAACATAAATGTTCATTTTTAATTTGTAACCGGGCGAGGCAGCGTATCCACCGTCTGGTAAAACTTGATATTTCTGTCTACCTTTTAGTACAACACCAACTACGGTACTAGCTGATATTTGTTTTCATACAGGGCTCTCTTAACCTGCAAAAGACAAGGTACCGTATTGCAACGATATAATGATAAATTGCGTGTCTTTTCACTATTGTATGCTGGTGGAGATTTCATTTCAAATTTGGAAGTCTCTCATACCGAAATACTTCTTTAACATCACTGTGAATGCCTAAAAGTATAGTCGTATTGTACCAGTGTACAAAACGTTATTCTCATCGACATCTATCTGAAGCTCAAAACATGATAATGTAATCTTGACATACCGCAATGAAATAACACATTCTAAAAGAAAATATAGATAATACGTGGTAGTGTAAAGCACTCACGTCAGCAACATGAATTTGGCATATGAAATTATTAAATTGCATTATTATCCCAGTTAAACTACCGTTGAGTGGCAAAATCATTGTTTCTAGTTTACGTTCAAAACAATTCTAATGGAAATTTGTCTATAATTCTATATACGGTACCAAAGGATATCGTTTAAATCTAGTTATTATTATTATTATTATTGAAACTGAAAGGTAACATAAATTAATGATATAATATTATTCTGAAACGCATTTGAGTTGGTATAATGTAAACAGCTTTCTTGGATATTATTTTGGTTCTCTCCCTGAAATCTCCAGGGCAAATCAGCAACCTCTCTGAAAGGTGCCAGAAAGAAAATGAGCTCATAGAGCTTCGCAGCATCTTAGAAACATTCTCATGGATCTTGTCAGGATTTTTATTAATAACCTGCGATGCACCAATTTCGAAATGTTTCCACCACATAGTCCTCACTCTGTAAAGGAAACGATTGGGTAGACGTGAAGGTGATCTATATAATATCTGCTTTCAGAAGTAACGCCCTGCTTGATCACACTGTGAAGAAAACAGATGACGAGTCTAAAGCCCGATTCCAATGCCAGATCTAAATCTTATCAGTATCTAGCCTGGCTTAAGCCCAACTTAAAAGGGAGTTTGAGTTTTACAGTTTACAGTATGAACGACGAGCAACTTTCGTCAGAGACTGGTTGCCTCTGATTTTAATATGTAATTGGCTGGAAATAGGTGCTAAATTACGTAAAAATGTGCTTTGTTTCTTGCTCATTCAGCGTCAATTGCCATCTTTGTGAGGTGCATGAAGTCACTTCAACTTCATACCTCCTCATTTCATCTTCATCGCTTATTTCCGATTTTACACCTAGCATTAAACATACATAAAGTATATGCATATACATGTATATATTATTAAATTGCGATACTGTGCCCGTCAGAGGAGGATATCTGGTCACCACCAACCGTGTATGGCCTCCCAGATGACCTCATCCTTAAGACACATAGCCGAAGAAGATCATAACGCATTCCTTATGAGGCTAACTGGCACAAGACTCCACTTCCCTAAGGATCGGGTCCCCATCATAAGAAAATGTCAAAGACACCCAAAGAAATGTACCCCCAAAAGATTAAACTACTAAAGAATTAAGATCCAGACTTATGTAAAATTCGTTAAATAATTTATTTAAAAATGCAGACCCCTAGCCTAAGATCGGAGGGTCTAAAACGGCTAATCCTCAAAGAGCTAAATAAAAAAACAGGAAAAATCAACCCCTAACTTTAAGGGAATTGCCCCCTCGATCGGTCCTAATTACAATATAAAAATCAAAGCAAAGCTTGGGAAGTGGTGCTAAAAACCCTAATTGAATTACAAGCAAGGGTGATACTGTTTAAACAAGTAAGAAGGACATTCTCATTGTTATGGGAGACTTCAACGCGAAGGTGGGCTCAAACAATGAGGGGTTGGAGCAGATCATGGGTAAACATGGCCTTGGTGAGATAAATGACAATGGGGAGAAATTTACGGAATATTGCGCCAGTCAGGATTTGGTGATGGCTGGCACGGTATTTCCTCATAGGCGGTGCCACAAGGTCACCTGGGTGTCTCCTGATCAAGTCACAGAAAATCAAATTGATCACATCGCGGTGAGCAGGAGGTTCAGAAGAAGCTTGGAAGATGTTAGGAACAAGAGAGGAGCGGACGTTGGTAGTGACCATCATCTTGTGGTTGCCAACTTCCGCATGAAGATCGTCGCAGTCCGCCGAAAGTTTAACACTCGGCACAACAAGTTTGATGTGCGCAAGCTTAAGAACCAGCAGAGATTGGACCAATTTAAACTGGAGCTCAGAAATAAATTCCAGGTGTTGGACTCCGAGACAGAGAAGGACTTGGAGACTGTGTGGAGCGAGGTAAAGATTATCTTCGTGGAAACCAGTGAGATGCAGCTCGGGTACAAGAACTACCTGCGGAAAGCATGGATATCCGATCAGACCTGGGACAAGATAAATTATAGGAAGGAGATTAAGGCCAAGCTCAACACCTGCAAGACTAGGCAGGAGAAGGCTCTCACACAAGCAAAGTATTCAACAGCAAACAGGGAGGTAAAGAGGAGTGTACGGAAGGATCATAGGAGGTGGATTGATGAGCAGGCGGATAAAGCAGAAGAAGCGGCAAGAAGGGGGGACGTTAAGGAGCTCTATGGCATCACAAAGATGCTTTCGAAGAAAGGTTTTAATAAAACTAGGCCTGTGAAGAGCAAGACGGGCGAGATCCTCACGGCGTGTGAACAGCAGCTGACAAGATGGAGAGAACACTTTGCGGAGGTTCTTAATAGAGATAGAGGACCAGAAAGTAAGCAGCGAGGAGAAGATGAAGAGGAAGCAGAAAGTGACCCAAGCATCAGCCTCGACTCCCCAACTCGGGGCGAAATACGGTCAGCGTTGAAGCAGATGAAATGCGGGAAGGCACCAGGTCTGGATAATATCCCAGCGGAAGCAGACCTCGATATTACGATCGATCTGCTGCACCCACTGTTGGAGAAGATCTGGAAGGAGGAGAAAATACAAACCGACTGGAAGAAGGGGTTGATAGTCAAGTTGCCGAAGAAAGGGGACACCACAAACTGTAACAACTGGAGGGGTATCACCTTGCTGTCCATTCCAAGCAAAGTGCCGGCGAGAGTCATCCTGAATCGTATAAAAGACTGCGTAGAAAAAAGGCTTCGGAAGGAACAGGCTGGATTTCGACAACATCGCAGCTGTGTGGATCTCATCAACACCCTCCGAATCATCCTGGAGCAGAGTGTGGAGTGGCGGAATACCCTTTACATTTGTTGACTTCGAGAAAGCCTTCGACTCCGTAAATCAAAGAATCATGTGGAAGACCCTCGAGGAATATAAAATTCCAACAAAGATCATCAGAATCATGGAAGAGATGTACGAAGGGTATGAGTGCCAGGTTCTTCACGAAGGCAAATTAACAGAAAAGATAAAGGTCAGTTCCGGAGTGAGACAGGGGTGAGTCCTTTCCCCCTCTCTGTTCCTGTTGGTCCTGGATAGTGTGATGAAGAAGGTAATGGGAGGACGTAAGAGGGGTATTCAATGGGGTATAAATGACAGGCTTGAAGATCTGGATTTCGCAGACGACATTTGTCTTATGGCACAACGGTACCGAGACATAGAATTTAAGCTGCGGAGGTTGCAGAGAGAAGCAGAACGTGCAGGACTGATGATCAACACCAACAAGACCAAAGAGATGAGGATAAATTCTGACATCACGACTAGTTTGACAGTCAACGGAAAGGACATTGAGCGAGTTGAGTCCTTCCTCTACCTTGGAAGTATAGTCACAAATGATGGGGGAGCAGAGGAAGATGTTCGAAGCCGTATCAGGAAGGCAAATGGTGCCTTTGTCCAGCTCTACCCCATCCGGAGAAATAGAAACATTTCCAGGAAGACCAAGCTCCGCCTTTTCAATAGCAACGTAAAGTCGATTCTTCTCTACGGCTGTGAAACGTGGAAAGTCACAAAACCGATCAACAACCAGCTACAGGTGTTCATTAACAGATGTCTGCGTCGCATCATGAATGTGAGGTGGCCGGACATAATCTCAAATGAAGATCTTTGGACCATCACCAATCAACAACCGATTAGCATCCAGATCAAGGAGAGGAAATGGCGCTGGATTGGTCACACACTAAGGAAGCCGGACGGAGCTATTGAGAGGGTGGCGCTAGACTGGATTCCTCAAGGCGCCAGGAAGCGAGGTCGATCTAAGAAGACCTGGAAGAGGACGATCGAAAATGAAATTGCAGAGGTGGACAAGAACTGGAGTCAAGTGAAGAGAAAGGCCAGGAACCGTACTGCGTGGAGAAATTTCGCCGAGGCCCTATGCTCCGGAAGGAGCGGCAGGAATTAAGTGTGTGTAAGTGTAAGTGTGATACTGTTTGCAGGAAGAAACATTATGAGAAAAACAGTCAAAACATTGACAACTGATCTAAGTAAACTGGCACAACCCCGTATTTACAGTTACAATTAACTTAAGCTAAACAAATCCTGTCTTAACAAAACATTGGCGCTAAGCGTCCAAGTAAACAAAATCTAATTACAAGATTGATAACAGTCATTTTCATACATTGAAAATCATACACAGATAGCTGTACAAACATAGTAACTACAAGAATAACAGAGGGGTACAATTGGGATTTTTACACTCAATAAACGATAGTACACATAATAAAGCATATTATTCCCCTGCCTACGGCAAAATGGAGAACTTTTTGTTTCCATTTGTCATCTAACGTGTGAGAAATGAAAAGAATACACTGTCAGCACAGTGTTTCACCTGGTAGGTCACTCGGCCCCTCAGTTACGAACTTCTGGTTAGCCTGTGATCTCATGTCAAAGTCAAAAAGTGTATTTATCTAAACACATCCCTTCAGGAATGAAAAACTGACTAGCACGGTGCATCGGATCGGTCAACTCAAGAGTAACAAAGATCAAGTTTTAACTAGGTGTTAATAATTAACGGACGTTTTAGCATCGTCAGTTTACTTATAAATAAACTGTCATGATTTAATATAATTTATTATTATTTTCGTAGATTTAGGAGTGTTTATTTATGTCGAATGACCATCTGATGCGTGCTTAACAAACTAATAATAATCGTAAGTCATCAGGAAATGCTTACGAGGCGATTGGCAGGGCAGCATCCAGGCCTTGAGCTCAAAAATGTCTCCAATAAGAAATATTAATCCACAACAACACTGCGAATGTCGCCACGGCCCGTAAACCATACACAAGTAGTCTGTGTGTCCACCTATACTTGTGAACTGCTGTTCACTTGACCTACATACAATCGAGCATCTGAGAACAGCTCGGTCAGAAAATATCCCTTCAGAAAATATCAATAGATTGCTAAGTCATTCATTTGTCATTCTGTCTCGCATTGAGAATCAAGCAAGGCGTTGTGGGTAATCTAACGGAAAACTGGCCATGAATAAGACACCTGTCATTTGTGTCTGGCCTTGTAGAGTGTTCCTCACATAGAGTGAGGCAATGCAGTTAGCAAAGTCATTTATCACATTCAGAAAACACGTAGAATTCACAGTAATAAGTACACAGGTGAATTTTAATGCACATTTACCCAATAACATAGCTTGAGGCATTGTAGTGGGCCTCGAGAAAATACGTGTTGGCTTATTCATTGCAAAGAGTAGCAAAGCAAAGACATTCCTATCTAATTGATTTTTAAGTCTTAGATAATGTTATGAAATACGTGGATATTGTTTCTCAGAAGCCAGAGGCTGATCACCTAGAGCACATAAAGATTGAATCGAGTCCAAATGCACTGGAGGAAAGTTCATGATTGATCAAAAAGGAATTTGTAACTCAGGATGTTAACGAAGAAGTCCAGGATAACGCATACGCCACTGGTGGAAAACGTTTAATTGAATGTCGCCAACTATCGTGCTGTTTTATTCAAGAAGATTTCCACACTCGAACTATTTTTAATTTCCGCTCCTCAACAAAATACCAGCATAAGACATTCATCATCTCACCATACTCTGACGCAGCAAGAAATGCAATGTTTTAGAGAACGCATGTCAAAATTTGTACATGGAGAAACACAGGCATAGTTTCTTAACCTTTTAACAAATAAGAAGATTTTAAGTTATCAGGAGAATATAGGACTGACGGACAAAGTTTTGTGTTTTTTAACCAATTGCAACGACACATCGTATTTTAACGTGTGGTATCAATGTTTAGTCTGTACTATAGTAGGGTTAATTTCATTGTATGTGATTGATAGTGTGCATCATACTTGTGTATGTCTAAATATGTATTTGGGCTCAAGAAGTACCGACGACTGTACGAAACATGTACCCAGTTGGATAAATAGATTATCAACAGCATTGTACTGAAAATACGGAAATTATTAATAGTTTTTTTAGTTGTTTATGCTTGTCTTCAGGCAGTGCTTCAGGAGATCGCCGCATGTGTATTCAAGTTTAATAAGTATTTAATACGTGTTAGAAATGCCAGGGTGTGCGGTGACAGGGTGTTTGTCATACAGTAGGAAAACAAAAGGTACAGATATAGTATATCATTCATTTCCTAAAGATCCACAGCTAAAAAAGGTCTGGGTACTGAAGTGCAGAAGGAAAGATCATTTTAATGTTAAGACTTCTACCGTCTGTTCGCGGCATTTAACGGGGGAAAATTACATTCGGGATTTGAAGGCTGAATTATTGAATTTACGTCCAAAAAAGACGCTAAAAGAATATGCAGTACCAACAGTGAACCTACCTGGCAGCAATGACAGTGGTAATAGCATACCGGGAACAAGTTATGAAAGTTTAGGCCTGCCACTATTTACAGACCATACGTCAGATGCACAGTCTTCGGGAGGACATGCAGAAATAAATAGAACTGAGAGGCTGTATTCCAAGGAAGTTCGGAAGAGAGCAATGGAGTCTCTTGCTAATGTGTCGCCGAAGAAAATGAAGTTTGATCAGTCTACCTCCACTTAGGATACTACCTCTGGCGAAGTACAGGAGCTATTGAAGCAAATAAAAGTTCTGGAAGAGAAGAACAAAAGATTGGTCCAGATGTGCTCCAAACTTCAAATAAGAAACAAGCACCTTAATGAAGAACTGAAGACCAAGAGACGAAAACTGAGACGTAGTTCCAACCTGCGAGTTAAACTTGTGGAGACTGAAGTCCATAATATTCTTGGAAAACTACTTTCAAACAACCAGATTAAGTGTTTGATAAAAAATAATAAGCAGGCTAAATGTTCCATTTAGGAAAGACGTCTGCAAAGCAGTAGCACTAGTGCAGTTTCCAGAAAGTGTTACATTTATTTAAGAAATAGAGAATTTCCATTGCCCGGAATATCAACTTTAAAGAGATGGGTGAATCGTTCCTTCCGTTGTCGATCAGGAATTCTGAACGATGTGCTTCAACTGATGAAAGCGCAAGCAGAGCGATTCACCAGCTTGGAGCGTGTGTGTGTTTTATCATTTTATGAAATGAACGTTGACAGTAGGATATGTTACGATCAAGATGAAAATCGTATTATTGGACCTCACAGTAAAGTACAAGTAGTCATGATTCGAGGACTATCGGTGGGTTGCACGAGCTGTGTGGGTTGCCTACTTTTACTCCTGCGAAGCTAACGCCACCTATGCGCCGTACTCAGAAACAGCCTGTCCGCCATCTTGTTGTAAAGGCCAATTGGTAAACAATAGGAGCGGAACCCTTGATAATGCCGGACGCAGTTTCCTGTGAAACGTCGGGAGATATCCTGTCTGGACCACTGCCTACAAGCCCAAAAAAAAATTGTACTTAATTATGAACGCCGGCCCTGAAAGCCTAAGCTGTTATATCAGTCGCCTCTACGGGGAGGAAACTACCAACCTGGTTCGCCGCTTCGAGAAGCTACGGAAGAAGGAAGCCCAGCAACATTCTTCACTGACGTTTCTCTTACGGTGCAGGGACATGGACACGATTCCTAAGTTTATTAGGATGAAGAGGAATTTCGGCTCAGCACATGCTCACCGTATATACGACAGAGCTGAGCGCTCAATGCTGCGAGAACAGATACATGCTACACGCAGGGACTTAGCTACGACTGACCGGGACCTCATATCAGTACATCTCCAACTCACGTCTACGCTCTCAAGCGAGGATTGGGACATCATCGATCACATCACGCATTATTCTATGCGCTTCACCTTCGACCAGTCGACGAATCGCCAGAAAAATAAATTTGAGCTATGTCAGGACCTCAAGACTATAACTGCAACTACATCTGCGCCGGACTCGTCTCGCACTGTAGTAAGCCTGACTAACCGTCGTCTATCGCCGGGGGAAACTTCACTTTTGACGAAAGGTCAGAACTTCTCTGTCACCCCACCTTCTGTGCCTATAGAAGACATTATAAGCAACATCGAGGCTGCCATACACCGTTTACCCAGGGAGCAGGCCGAGGAAGTCCGCTCAGAGACCTCACGCATCCTTCGTAAAGCTCCTGCGCCCAGCAGTAACCTCACACCTCAAGAGAAGAATGCCTTTAAAACCCATAACAGGAATAGAAGCATCATCATTCTTCCTGCAGATAAGGGCAACGCCACGGTAGTCATGTCATCGGAAGACTTCGACACTAAGATCCTGTCGCTACTAGAACCTCAGACATACCGAAAACTCACGAGAGACCCCACAACACGGATACTTAGAGAGACCAACAGGTCAATGAAGGCCACTTCACTACCAGAACACGTGAAGAAGGATACATGCAAGAGTGAAGCTCCACCTCCCAGGCTGTACGGTCTACCCAAAATACACAAAATTGATATACCACTGAGAGCTATCGTGAGTGCTATCGGCTCTCCAAACTACAGTATCGCCAAGCATCTCCCCATCATTCTATAACCCCACATCGGTAACACTGAGACTTACGTCAGGGATTCAGGCCATTTTATTGAGAAATTGCAGAACATACTGTGCCCGTTTAGACCGGAGTCCGCACGACCACATATGCATTTTACCAATAATCAGTCAGCACGAGAATCAAAATATCCCGGAGCGCCAGATGGGTTAAAGCAAATCGCAAAAACGACATCAAATTTATAAAAATGCTTTACTGATTTTTGGCTCAATGCAACAATAAGGATAGAAGGAGATTTAATTGGGAGAAACACATCTGGTAAAATTATCTCAGTTTATTTAAAGTTAAAATCTGACTGCAAGAATGCTCAAAGCGGCATCATCTACGTGTGGCGATCCACACTCTTATTTACACACAAAATACAGAAATCTTCCAAACACATTTGACAATCTTTTTGGAAACACAAGTCCGATTAATAGTCCTGTGGACTGTGTTCCAAAATTATTAACATTTAATTCCAGCTCAAAATGAATTGTCCATACTGGAAATAACGTAGATCACTGTTTGACTATTTACATGATATTAACACTCGTAGAATAAATGTTTATAGAATTTCTTAAACTTTCACTTGTTTTCCAGTTTCAAAAATATATCGTCGAAAATATTATCATCATTGAAGCAACACAAATTATTAACACATATTAATAACATCTGAAAAGTATTTGACCATTGAGCATAGCATCGAAGAACTGTGCGAAGCACAACAACAATTAATCGTTCTTCTGACATTAAACATTCGAGAAGTGACTCGATTATGAACTTCAAGTTCCAAACAAAATATATGATTTCTGAATCATCAACTTGATCAATAAATGGTTGAACCATTCAACTATTCAATTTTCCACTTGGAATCATTATTATAAAAATATTTATATTTATGGGCATTTTTAGCAACTTTTACAACTTGCAATTCTTCGACAGAATGCGGAAATTAGAATTGTAGCTTTATAATGAATTCATTTAGTTCATGGCACTAGGATTGAAAATATCCTTCAAATTATTCGTGGTTAAAGAATTATTTTTAATTGGCAGTGGCCCATTCTATTATTTGTGTAAGAACACAATATTACAACAACAACAACAACGGCAAAGGTCTTCCTCTGAAGAAGAATAAACTACTATCATGACAAATCCGGGTTCTAGCAAAATCAAAGTCTAAATGGAATTTGTAAACAAGGTTGAAATAAGAACTGATGGTTTTAAAGAAATAACCTTCGGGTTATTCATACGACGAAATGTGTGGCTCCAATACTCCTACTATAAACCTGAGCCATCGAACCTGCTATTTGATTGATGCTCGAAAAAACCTTCATTCCTGCGACTTAACATGCGCACCTGGGAATGGCATTTCAACTACTCCACACACATACATTTTCTTCCCAAAATTTATACAATAAATCAAGCCTCTGCTTGTTATCAACACTGGAAGATTAATAAACTTACAAGTTTATTTTATTTTACCATTCAGTTCAACCCGTGAATATACCATACTTATGAAAAGCTTTATTTCACTTTCGAGTGTATTTACGTCATGATTTTATATAAATACAACAATATCCTATTTGATACAAATATCAATTGCTTCCCGTTTCATGCCTCTCCGTGTTATCTGAAACATATACTTTACTCATTGCAAATATCAACTGTTCAACCAGAACTGAAATGTTGGTTGAATGCGGGCTTGCGCTAACCACTCTCCTTCGGAAAATCTCCTGTTCCAAACTAGAAATGATTAAACTACTTCATAGGCTCTTTCTCAATACATATGATTATTAGAAAATATAATATCCAAGAATTATTTAGAAAAATTATGAAAATTATTATTATTATTATTATTAGTGGATTATTATTATTATTATTATTATTTATATCATTTTAAATAATGTTTGATTATCATCTCATTATGTGAGAATCCACATGTTCGAACCTTCGAATATGGAAAAAATATCCATTCCTCAACAAAAATAAATTATTAACTTTTACAGTTACATCGGCTGATTACCGTGATTTCCCAAAAATATGAAAAATTCAAATAAATGCTCGAAATGCTCGGTCATCGATCCTAAACTGTTCTGAGTGCTGAAAATGCTCAGAATAACTCTAATAAGTCTTGCGTAAATCATTACAAGCTTTAAATACGACGAAAAAAATGTGTTGGTCATCTGCAGAAAAATAGTTTGTTCCAATTAGCTAGGCATAATATAATTCAAATGTGGCTTACATTTCTTGATGGTCTTGAAGTGTAGTAAACCTGGTCTATACCAGATTTATCCGTAGACATGCCCTATCGGACAAGCACGTATAATCCTTGTATCGGCCGCCATTGTAGACCCACAAATCGTCTAGTCAGACATAGTGGTAGTATCTTTTGACGTTTGAATAAACTGTGGTTCCATTTTAATATGGGCTTCTATCAAAGCCATAACAGTTTGTTGAAATAGGGTCAGATCTAAGTGATCTCTTCTTAAATATGTCAGTTGTAACATAACTCACTGTAATCTCATCAGTACAAGAAAAACATTGACAGTCTAAGCAGTTAACGGCTGTTCTGAAGATCGTTCCCTGGGCATGGTTTATTAATATCACCATCTGCCATGCGCTAGACAACTTGCAGTTTCCCTTGCGTAGACTAATGAACGCCACCGTTATAGACTAGTCTTCAATGTACTGACAGATCGAAGTGGTTAACTAGTTACAAAAATGAAAACTGACTTGAAATGGATTTAAACATCCAAGTATTAAGTTACTACTGGACTGTGACAAAATACTATTTTCTAGACAAAGTCTAGCATATGTCCTTTTGGAAATATAAATATTTCCACCAATGTCTGTAGAAATCAATCACCTCAGTGATTCTCCTCACCAGAAACTTACTAAGTTCCAACTCGTTTGCGCAGCACTTCTCGTGACTATCACGATTTGAAAAGAACTTCTGCGTAGATACGGCAACCATGTGCCTTGGCTCAGCGTAGACGCAACTTGCTTGCCAAGTGCTTGTGTTTGAATGAGCTACCTATGCCTGCTCCAGCTGGCTTTTATACAAAAACGGTCAGGGTCACGCGTCATCGCCTGATATCTAGAAACCCTCACATCTCTTGAATCCCTGGTCCGATTTACTTGATACTAATTGCATTCTCTTTCATTTGGCCGTGCCAGTAATCTGATCCCAGTCTCAAGTCTCTACTCCATAGTTAACTATTTAATCAATAAATAGCCTCCACCTCTGCTGTTACTCGCTACGTCACTTGACATCCAACTATCGGTAAAATCCTTCGAAATGCTTCGAGAAGCAATGTAGCGCGATATTCAAATATCTGAACTTTCAAAAGCGGCTACAGCCTTTCCCTTGATATCTAGGTGTCTGAAACTTGGAATACCCATTCCTAGATTTGGGCACAATACGTCTGGAACCTGAAGACCGCCTAGTCAGCTTTGACTTAGTATCCCTCTTCACGAAGGTGCCTATGAAGGAATCCATAAACCAGATAGCCGAGCTCTTCACGGAAGACATCCCTGACTTGTTTCGCCACTGTCTCACCGCGAGCTACTTCCTATGGCGCGAGAATTTCTACGAGCAAATAGAGGGGGTTGCCATGGGTAGCCCACTAAGCCCTGTGATTGCGAACTTCTACAAGGAAAAGTTCGAGCAGTTGTCGATCGAGGCTGCACCCCTCAAACCGAAAGTATGGCTACGTTATGTTGACGATACCTTCGTAATCTGGAGACACGGAGAGGAAGAGCTGGAACGTGTCCTGGACCACCTCAAGAGCCTCAACACCAGCATAAAATTTACAATGGAGAAGGAGAAAGACAACTGCCTGGCCATTCTTAACGTGCTAATCACCAGTACTAATGACAGCCTGGGGCACACCGTATACCGGAAACCCACACACACCGACCGGTATCTACACAAGGCATCTAATCACCACCTCCAACAGAAACACGGAGTTATTAAAACATTGGTAGACCGTGCTAGGAGAATCTGTCAGCCATCCAACCTCAACCAAGAGCTGCAACACATAGAGGGCCCTATGCGCTAACGGATACAGTAATAAGGAGATTGAGCGAGCGTCTCATCCCAGGCCGGGGTATGAGGAAAGAAGCTGAGGAAACTCAGGTGGCCACCGCATTCCTGCCGTACGTGAAGAAGGTGACGGACAGGATAGGCAAATTACTCACGACCTATAGGGTGAAGACGGTTTATAAACCCACCGCCAAAATCCGGGACTTGCTGCGATCCGCTAAAGATAAGCGCCACCCACACTCCACTGCAGGTGTCTACAGAATCCCGTGTTCCTGTGGGCAGGTGTACATAGGAACGACGAAGAGGAGTGTGACCACCAGACTCAAGGAACAAAACAGACACAGCCGCCTGGGTCAAACTGAGAAATCGTCAGTCGCTGAGCATTCTCTCTTGCCCGGTCACGATGTACAGTACGGGAACACGGATATACTCTCCACGACCACACACTACCACGTCAGGCTGCAACGGGAAGCCATATAAATATCCAAACACCCCGACAACTTCAATCGAAAGGAAGAAATCGAACGTGTGCGTAATACATGGATCCCGGCCCTTTGGAACACCAAGGCCCAGATATCACGCACACGTATACCTGAAGAACCTTCCCGCTACAGCCCGGCAGTCGCCCAGGGAACACCTGACCCTCACAAGCTCGGTCGCCGAAGCCGGAGCACGCACCGCACCCCGCAACATGTATGCGAGACCAGACGATCCAGCCGGAATGCGAAGAGAACGCTCGGCTCACCATGCTAATTTGATGATCCAAACTGCCTTCCAGCCGTTAATTCATCACCAAGATCCACCCAACCAACAGTCATATTCAAGCAACAATACCCCACTACAAACCGTTAACCATTATTTCAAGCCTCTTCCTCATTCCACTGCTGACCAAGGAAAGGAGCGGAACCCTTGATAATGCCGGACGCAGTTTCCGGTGAAACGTCGGGATGATTTCCTGCCTGGACCACGGCCTACAAGCCCGAAAAACTTGTACTTAATTATGAACGCCGGCCGTGAATGCCTAAGCTGTTATAATAGGGAGGTACTTGCATATTGGGTGATAAAGCGTAGAAAGTAGCCCTTTTCATTGTTGAATTCGAGATGGTATGCTGTGCAATTGTTGCTTGTCACACGAGGACCAACTAGGATAGAGCTGATCACAAGGAGGGTGTACTATCTTCAGCATACCGTCAGTGATAAGGAACCAATACGAACTCACGAAGAAACGAAGCGAGAGACGCCGAGCACTGTGGCTTTCTCGCATAAATCGGTAAGACCTGAGAGATCGTGGTCATCAGCCCCATGTATTTGGGTGTATGTTGAATTTGTCTGATAAATGTGTCACTGTGGTAACTGCAGTAATGTGCAGTTAGATTCTCTCCTCAGCATTCCTGGAAGTGGTTTTCCGTGGTATCCCCACTTCTACTCCAGGAAAATGCTGGGATGATTCCTAACTTACGGCCACGTTCACCTCCTTCCTGATCATATTCCCAATTTACAAATACTGGCACTAAGACAGCCATCACAATAACACAGTTTATCACACAAATCCCACACGCACACACCCAAATGACCACGATGTCACAGCCCTTATGCAACAACAGCAAAGAAGCGAGAAAGCGCTACGCTCCAGCTTTTAAACTTGCCTCCGAGGGATGTTGACCAACCCAGCACAAGGTCAAACATATTGGCGTAGGTATGAATCGTGTGGTATTTTTGAGGCAGTAGTAGGTCGGAACGCGAGGTGGCCTGTTTTGGTATTGCAGGACGTTCGACGGGAAAACGAGTTCTTCTTTCTTATCGGGACGCTGTAGGAATTCGCGGCAATGTGTTATTCTGAGGAGGTATTATAAGTCATTCTATGAGTGAAAATATTATTCTATAGTGTGTGTAACTGGTCTGAAGACTAATCGATCACACGAGGGCCATTATAAAATTGGTAACAGTTCAGAAGTGGTGAACATTCTACAAAACTACTTAAATTAGCCGAAATGCCTTTTAATGGATAATAATATTGTAGAAATGCTGTGGTAAGAGATGTTTTCTCCTCCGTTGTCTATAACCCACCCACTATCCCCTTTTCAGATCACGACTTCCAGTTGTGTCTGCCATAATACACGTGAATTATGGGACAAATACAATATTGCCAACCCCGCGCATACGGTACTACTTATCAATAACCTTTATCCGAATCAATGATTTTTGCCGCGATAGCTAGTACACTGTATGTATGTCTACCCCTTATTATTCCCGTTTTCCAACGGAGTCGGGGATGAGATGCGATGGAAGTCTTTGTGGCGATGGTTTTAACGGCCGGATGCCCTTCCTGACGCCAACCTCATGAGAGGAGTTAATGCGAGATGAAATGAATGATGGTGAATGAAACTGGGCAAGGATGTGGAAGGAAGCGGCTGTGGCCTGTCAGAAGGTACCGTCCCAGCATTTGCCTGGTGTTGAAAATGGGGAAAGCACGGAAAATCATTTCAAGGACGGCCGACGGTGGGGCTCGAACCCACGCGTCTACCGAATCAGCAGAGAGCTTGGTCCCATTACCTAATGCTGCGCTTTAGCCAGCGTAGCCACTACTGTCGGTTGCGTTAGCTAGTACACTGACTTAGGAAATGTCATGGGATAGTCACCTAATAGCATGTGGAGCCTCTGCCAGCTCAACATATCGCAGAACATCAAAGTCTCTTCCAGAACAGTCAGGGTGCCCATTCCATACCAGGAACATGCACCCCAGACCATAACAGAGACACCACTTCCCTGGACCACACCTTCGAGGCAGGCTGGATGCATCGATTCATGTGGTCTGCGCCACACACGGTGCCTCCCATAAGCATGGTTCAATTGAAATCATGATTCGTCCAACCATATCACGTTACGCCATTGTTCCAGTGTCCACCCCTGGTGATTGGCGACAAACACGCGTCGTTGTGTCGAAGACATTGGGTTAACAGTGGCACCCGCGTGCGGCGCTGGCTCCCATACCCTATGGAACCCATGTTCCTACGGATAGTCCACTGAGAGACGCGTCTTGCCCGGCCTGTGTTGAATTGAGCCGTGATTTGTTGCACTGTTGCCCTTCTGTCCCTATTGACAATCCGTCTCAGACGTCGCCAGTCACGGCCATCGAGGGTTGCTGGACTGTCATTGACACCCACATTCAACCATTCACCATACACCCTGGACATGGTTGACTGTGTGAAGCCGAATTCCTGCACCACTGCCGAAATCGCACTTCACATCCGTCGGGCATCGACCACCATTCCTCGTTCCAACAGTGTCAGCTCAATATACGGTATGATCTCAGGCAGTGAACATCCAACATTTTGGTCGGATTTTTGAGGGGTAGTCAGGTTTGACAAATACTTCACCATAAAAGGCTTTTTTTTATGCTCCTACGCTTCTCACCACACGTATTTACTCCGGCTTTTACAACAATATGGCGGACGCTTTGTTTCTTGGGAGAGGCGTTAGATGGCGCTCGCATCGGCCTGCCCCCCCCCCCTCCCCCTGTCTCGTACAACTGAACTATTTGCTAAGTGGAAACAGCCAATATTTTATGATTTTGATGTGGAAATGACAACAGTTTTGCTGAAAGAAGTAATAGCCTCTCTAGAAGATGTTGGGTAAGCTACAGTGTTGTTGCCGTTATTTCTGATCTTGGAGCTATAAACCGTACTGTGTGGAATGAACTTAATGTTACACACACTAACACATGTTTCCCCAATCCACGAGTCCCAGAGAAAAGAATATAGTTATTTGCAGATGTCCCACACCTTTATAAATTAATGAGAAACCAGTTCATTGATGATGGACTGACTCTTCCGAGTAACCTTAAAGTTAACGAAGAGAACCATTGAAAAGTTGCTGACTTTAGATAGTAGTGAAATGAGGATTTGCCCTAAGCTCTCACTTCATCATCTAAATGTTAAAGGAAGGGAGCACCATCGAGTATATTTGGCAACGCAGTTGTTTTGAAACCACACTGCATAAGCTATCCGCCAGACGTGGAACATATTGCCGCATTCATACAGCTGTTAAATGACTGCTATGATATTCTTAATGCAAGTATGACCAAAAACTCGCGTGTGGTTATGGGAAGGACCTTGAAGCCCAAGAAAAGCTTTTGAGGAGGTTATATGCATGTTGCTAAGGTATGAATGTAGGGAAAACAAAAAAAATTGCTTCCGTTCCAGAAAGGATTCATGACCACAATTCGGTCATTTTGTACTTTTTAGTGATCTTCAATCAATGAATGTGAAGTACATTTTGACAGCATAACTCAACCAAGATTGTCTGGAAAATATATTATCTCGGATAAGAGGACTTGGACATTTCTACGACCATCCTTTGCCAACGGACGTAAAATTTCGGTTGGTTTGATTCTACTAAGCGCTAATTCGGCTCATATTCCCCTTGTCCAACAAAGCTATGGTGTCACCAGAGGTTGATGGCGAGTTACTAACATCTAAACTCTTAGAGTTTCTGCCAGATATGTCTGAAGCACTAAGTATGATTGACGGTGAAACAGAGATCCGAGACATTACTCTGGAAAACAGCTCAACAAATGATATGCATCCGGTAACGATGGGGCCTGATTGTTCTGTTGAAGGATTCCGCTACATCGCTGGCTATATCGCCTACCGAGGACGTGAGCATGATCGATCAATGGGATGCCCGACAGGGCAAATACTTCCTGTCTCTTCTGATACAGCACCTGAAGGATGGATCGAAGTTTTGTCACGTGGTGGTCTATTCGTTCCATCAAATGAATGGCTAAATAAAATTAAACAGTTTGAGTTAACTTTTACGGACATTCATGGAAATGGTGCTCTCTCACGGGACCCTAATATTGTGGGAAAACTATGTAAAATATTAAGCAAGAATTTTCCGGATGTGCTAACAGAGGTTGCAAAAATATATGCCAGAACTAGAATATTTCTGCGTATGCGGCTTTGAACGCTAGGGAGAAATAAGCAAAAGTCGCGGTTGCGGAGCAACGAAAGGCACGCAAATGGCTTGCATTGTCCAAGGTTAACACCGCCCAAGACCCAAAACCCCAGTCTCGAAAATAAAGGTAGCGTATGTGTTAAATGACTATTATTTTGTGAGTAATTTGTTGTATATCTGCTGTAGAATGAACGAAAATTCTAAAATGAGAGTTGCAATTTGAATTGTTTATCCACAAGTGTTTTGATAATTTCTGTATTTATAAAATGAGTGGTGTAGTTCAGAGTCCGAGTGTTGAATAGTTTGTATCCATGCACTGTTATGAAACACTGGCGGGTGTTTGAGCATCACTCATCAACAATCATAATCGAAATGTAATGTTTTCCAGTCTGTCAACACGATTGTACCCAATTGTAGTGGGTGGTTCCCAAATCCTGAAAACAATTACATGCAATTAATGTAAATTTCATGTAAATTAATGTAAATTTCAATTAATTTTTTTCAGGATTAGGGAACCACCCTTTACAATTAGGTACAATCGTGTTGACAGACTGGAAAACATTACATTTCGATTACTTAGGCAACACTGAAAAATATTTCCAACGCGATGATAAAGAATCATATATCGATCATTTCAATGTTATGTTTGTTGTTGGCATTAATTCATTTGAGGGGCTTGGGACATCTTGGTCATCAGCCCAGTGTAGTTGGGTGTGTGTTGAACTTGTCTGATAAACTGTATTGCTGTGATGACCAGTAGCAGTAGTGTGTGTAACTGTATTAGGAACAGGGATGAGGTAGGTTCCCTGGAACTTGAAGTAAGGTACTTTCCCGGCATTTGGCTGGAGGGAGTGTGGGAAAACGCGGGGAAAAACAACACTCAGAATAGCTGCTGTCAGCGCCGTAATTCGAACCTACAATCTCCGGACTAGATGCAGGAACCCTCGAGGCCGTGGTGCATGATTTAACAAGCACGGCTTTGCCGTGGGGCAAATGTTATGTTACCACCGGTGTTTTTTTTTTTTACAAAAGCCGTTACTACGTCTTGACCGCTAACTTGCTCCTCGGGTGACGTCACTTCGTCAACCAACGTAGGCCACGGTCAACCGATCGTAACGCGTCGGGCCGAACCTTTAGTACGTACCTATATATTGAGAAACCTTGACCATCTTCCATGCTTGTGTTGGGTTAAAACACATCTGTTATTTGTCATAAGCTGCTATTTCATCAGTTGTGTATATTGTATTACCGGTATTCCATTTATGCTCCATAATGCTTCATTTAAGTAGCCCTCTTCGATGAATTCCCTAGTTTCCACCATTTTTGTGGTTGATTCCTGTAATACTTCTTTATTTAATTTTCTCATCTCATGCTTTAGAATTGTCTCATCTGGCTTGCTCTGGTTTATCGCTATTGTTGCTATCACTGGGAGATGCTTTCGTAGTGGCGACAAGAATGTATCTGTGACTATTGTTATTTCCTTCTTGCCTACTTTGGCACTCCCAATACAATACAAAGATTAAGTCTATAGTGCTTTTCCCGTTGTAACAGATGTATGTTGGTTCTTCGTGATTGTTCATCATTGTAAGTCATTCTTCTTCCATTAAGTCCAAGAACAGCTTAGATTTAATTGTAGGTTTATCTGTTATACAGTTAAAGTCATCCGCAACTATGATGACCTCCTGCTTACTAACGATCTTGAACGCTTGTCCTAGGTCATTGATAATGTATTGAACTGAGTGATCTGGCTGATAGTAAGCACAAACAACTACCAGTGTGGCTTCGGTGGCGCAGTTGGTAGCATGCTGAGCTTCTATGCCCAAGGTCGCAGGTTCAAACCCGGCCGAGGTCGTCGGATATTTTAAGAGCGTTAAATAACCCTTAGTATGCCTTCTTTCGGAGGGGAAGTAAAGTCGGCGGTCCCAGGTCATAGATTGATGGCATGATAAAGAACCTTCCACAAATTACACTTTTGTGAAGCTAAATTATAGGTTATCTTTGAATAACGCTCTTAGGTTTCAACGTTCGTCGCCAGAAGCCGACTGCTGTGGCATCTAGTAACAAAATTCAGAACTAGTTGGTCGTTGACGGTGGCATTTGGTAGCAAAAGTTGAAACTAATTGAAAATCCAATGTCTGCAGTCCTTACTTGAATTAAAAACAGAAAACACACTCTAATACTCCGGTTATCAGACAGATTCTACATACACCCAAAGTACACGGGGCTACAAGACCACGTTGTCGCAGCCCCTAAACTGAGGAACCAACCAATCAACTACCAATGCTCTGAATTGTACTAATAATTAATTTGGTGAAATTCTGAATTCTTGAGTTGGAGCTAACCACGGTTTGTAAAAACATGATATCCCCCCACTTGGTCTACCAGCGGATCCTAAGATCCTAAGATATGATAACTATAAAATCCCTGTAGTGTCAATTATTCTCCATTAAGACATGTTTCTGTTAGGACAATAATTATATCCTCCTTAAAATGGTTACCGGCATATTCCTTTTAATAGTTTCCAAACCATCCACGTTCCATAGCGTAATCTTCATGTTCTTCAAGTGATGCTCCTTCCTCGAAACCTCCCTGGGGGTGTCCTCTGCGAAATCGAAAAATAAACGAGTTATAAAGACTGGTTAGGGCTAACGCATGTTTACCGATCCCACATCGTATAGCATAGGCCCTAAAATGACGGATTATGATTGGTGGAAGAATGAGCTAGATCTGATCGAGACTCTCGTCTACAGATAGTGCGCCACTCACGTTTACAGAGAACGAGAGGGAGCAGCAGTAGAGAGGCTGTGGGGGTTTTGACTCAAATACCGTTATTTATGCAAATGAGGGGGGCGTGGCAAGGTCAATGACCTTGAGGTAGGTCATGGTCAATGACCTTGAGGTAGGTCATTGACCCCAAGGTCGCCGGGACCCCGGAAGGTAAACAAACCTTGGAGGGTCCAGGAACCGGTTTGAGGGGGGGGGTGGGTGGAGGGGAGGGGTGGGGGGAGGGGGGAGGGTGGGGGAGGGGGAGGGAAGGGTGGGGTGGGGGACGAGGGGGGAAGGATGGAAGAGGCTCTGCACGAGACCCTCCTCGACCCAGTCTCTCTCTTGGACTGAGCGCCTTCTCTGATATTATCCTGGGCTATATAGCTTTGCCTTATGCCCGATGAGATCCGAGTGTTGCCGAAGGTTTCCGAATCTTTGTCGGTGAATGAATCGTCAGATTTGAACGGTCAACTGGTGTGTGTGTGACGTCACAGCAGATTACGGGATGTGAGGTAGGTCATGGACGGGAGTGTTTTGAATGGAAAACATGAATGGCGGTGGATGGCGGTGGTTGTTGAACCCTGACGTGGTAGGTTGGTTAGGTGTGAATGGGTCTGAGAGACAAACAAGATGGGGTTGAAAGCGCTCAATGGTAAACAAACATCAATGGTATCGGGAGTAGTGAATGGAATTGAGGGAGAGGGGGAATGAACTGGTTGTTGAATGTGCTCAATGGTAAACAAACGTCAATGAATCAGGAGTAGTATTTCCTGTAAATGGTAGGGTGGGGGTAGGATACAAATCGCATAGCATGTTGAGTCGGCCAGCTCGACATGAAATAAAAACAAGAAGGTGTACACCAGATCTGATTTATTAATCCATGAATTATATGTGGTATTAAAACCTAGCCACTTAACAAAAAGTTTATTGCCACGTTTTTGTACAATTTTTTCAACAAGATAATGCTTGGGATATTGCGTCCTTTGCAGTTCCTCCATGTAGAATCCTCCTTGGATTGGCTGCTTGTTGAGGTCATCAAGTAAATAAACAACTGGATTAGAAAGTTTTACCTTGCGAATACGAAATATTTCTGTGCTCCAGTTTGGTGTGTATCCTTTGGCGAAGATTGTTTTATGTTTACTGATGCGCACATAATCACCAATACGTAATTGATGACGTCGTGGATCTACTGTTTTGATTTTGTGATGAATGCGATCCAATTGCGCAATGTTCTTGGTTACAAGGCGTGGTTTCATTTTGATGGTTCTATGTTTAGTGTTGTTGTAACGTGTCACCAGGTCGCCTACAAGTTCAAGCCAGCGATAGGATCCTCTTGCTGTAAATTGTTCCCACATGCGCGTCTTGAGTGTGCGGTTGAAACGTTCTACAACACTTGCCTTTAGATTGCTAAAAGTGGAATAGTGATGGATGTCAAGTGATTTGAGATAAGCGGAAAAAGTCTTGTTGAAAAATTCTTTGCCTTGATCTGTTTGAAGCAAACGAGGTTGTCGTCTTGACCGCTGAACGATGGTCTTGAATGCAGCGGTGACCAGTTGTGCAGATTTATTCCGAACAGGTTCAACAAAGGCCATTTTGGAATAAACGTCGATGACGGTGAGCAGATAGTTGACCCCGTTGTTAGCTTTGGCATAGGGAATCATTTCAACCAGATCAGCTTGCCAAAGATCGTCAACGCCCCGTGTGATGACATGACGACGATGGTAGAGACGACGAGCTGGTCTATGCAACTCGCGAGCAATGCCAGCCTTAACAGGCGAGGGTGTATGAACACGTTGACTCATTAGACAATAATGCCAGCATGACGAAGCTCCTCTTCTATTTCTAAAACTTCCGCCTCGTGTCCGGTATGACCAGCCTGTTCTGATGCACGCAACAGTTGCAGACGTTTAACCAACTTATTTGGATTGTTCCAATAGGCGAAATCGATGAATGGTTTCAAAGTATTAAACGTGATACCGGACGCTGAATTTGCACGGCGAACACTTGCATAGGTGGGAAACAATTTTGATATGATGGTTTTATATTTGAAGCTCTTATTAGCATTTACTGCTTCAGAACGTTTATAATTACGTCTAAAACCATTTGTAGCCATCAAGATGTCTTTATACTTTTCAAGATCTTCTTTATCATAGTCCTCGGTAGAAGGTGTACGTGAAAATAAAAGTTCTAAAAGACCTGGCGTCAATTTATAACGAACTGTTTTAACAATCAAAACATTGTCACTTATCTTGATTGGTGAATCGCCAATTCGAAATCTATTGTTTTCATAGCGAACACCATAGGTAGTATCAGTTTTCTTAGTAAAAAGATCTTCAAGGAAGGGAGTAACCAACGCACCATAATTTTGTAGTAAAATGGATTTTAACCGCACATATTGTTCGGGCGTATTTAATATTTCTTTAAGAGTAGGCTGCTTTTCTTTGAGTCTAGTGGGTGTTTCAGCAATTATTGATGTTTTCAAAAACTGGGGCAGCGGTGATTCTTTGGAGCTAGAAGACGGAAGCAATGGAGAAAAAGCATCCTCAGGTTCTTCATCATTTTCTTCCTCCTCTTCAATTGTTTGTGTTTCTTTTGAGCGTGTACTAGGTTTTGATGTTCCTTTCAACACAGCTTCCAGAGGTGACTTCAAATGTTTTTCGACAAACAGTTCACTGTCGGCATGTGAACGTTTTAGATAGCGAAACTTTTGTCGAATGATATTTCGTGCACGGATTATGTGCTTTTTTAATTGACTCCCTGTTGTCGCCATGACATCTGAACTAATGATGTTCAGAAAAGCAATGCAGCTACTTAAATACGAATGAAATGATCAAATCCCATGCGGTAGCGTCCATTGTTGATGTTGCTCTGCTTATCAATAACAAGACAACTGTGGTGATGAGCGTTCCAACACATGGCACACAACTGTGTAAAGGCTTGAAAGGTCATGTCTGGGTTCACGTGATCATCGTAGACGTGATGCATGTTGCGCTCATCCTGTCGGAAGAGAACAATCACGTTGGCATTGTCACGAATTAACTGTTTTGGTATTCGCGAATAGGTTTGAGCGAGATAAAAACAATCAATATATTTATGACGTCCCATGCTAAAGTAAGCCTGAATAATACCCTGTCGTTCTGTGGCCACATCGTCAAAAATCATAAGCGAATGGGGGCGAACATTGTCTGGAGAAATGACATCTTCGTGTGCTGCGAATGTGAAGTAGCCCATGTTGCGCAGACCTGACATGACCTGTTCCAAGAACACATACAGCGGTTGATACAGCGATTTGGCAAAAATATAGATATTTTGAAAGCGCACTCCGTTTAAGGAGGTGATGAGGGTAAGCAGAAGATTGGTTTTTCCACATCCCGACGGGCCGGCGATGAGACAGCGAATGGAGGATGGGAAGAGTGATCCATGACGTTGTTCGGACGATGTTGAGAAGAGGTGTGAAACCAAGTCTCCCACCGGAAGTGAATGTTGTTGCTTAATAATCTGCATATCAACTAAATGTGAAAGGGGAAGAGCTGGTCTCTATATACATGAGGCAAACGGGTGTTTCAGTTCCAGTGTAACCATGGACGCCTTTGGAAGAACTCTCAAAACAAATGAACGATTTGCTTTGACAAACGATCCAAAACATGATACAGATCCGGCTACTAAACGATATGTCGATGCTAATGTATTGTCACGCACTACAGATGGCAATTACGACTTTAATGGAAAGCGATTGACCAATATAACAGAACCCGTATTACCCTCGGACGCATGTTCAAAAAAGTATGTAGATTATTACCGATTACGACGTATCAAAGGAGATTATGAAGCTCAGAATAAACGTATTACAGGCGTTGCAGATCCTGTGAACGATCAAGATGTGTGCACCAAAGCCTATATGTTAACCAATGCTGTGGTGTTAACAGAAGCAAAGGACTATGACGTACACCAACGTCGAATCACTCAGCTGGCTCTTCCAACAAACAACACGGACGCTGCTCGAAAGGACTATGTAGATAACAAGGTGAAACAGGTGCTCAGTATTGTGCCCACCCTAACTGCAAAGGGCTATACAGCAAATAATGCACGCCTTGTGCATGTGGCCGATCCTGAAGATGATCAAGATGTTTGTACAAAACGGTTTTTAAACTCTGAAATGGAAAAGGTGTGGGAAATTAAGGAGAACGCACTACAGATGAAGCGAAGACGAATAGCAGAAGTTGCTGATCCTGTGCAACCTCACGACGTGACGACCAAACGATTTTTGGAACAACGGTTATCGCTTTTTATTAAATCAATACCCTCTATATTTCTGCTTCACATTGTAAACCAACAACCGGTAAAAGATCCCAATAACCTCGCCTACATACTACGTTCGGGGTATGACAATTACCGTTTAATGTATGATGGTGCCATTCGTGTAATTGAGTATGCACCAGATTTGAAACATTTAGAGGTACGATTAAACGGTAGTGTTCAACCACTTATTGATCAACCGGTGAAAGCCGGAGACAAATTATTCTTTCACTTGAAACTCTCGTCTGAAGAAAAAGAGGCGGGGAAAACGATGAACGATTTTCCTCTGTATATAGAACTTGAATATACAGCCACCATTGAATAAATAACTACAGGTTCCCTTCCTGAGGAGCGTTAGTTGTGTTCTATACTTTGCGGTGTGAGGTTGTCTTGTTCTTTGGTCGCGATGGTGAAACAGAGATATGTGGTGAAGAAGAGGAAGAAGTTGTCCAGAAAGGGAGGTTTTAAAGCTATTCTTCATGCGGCACGTCAAGCTTCGCGCGGAGAAACAAATAGTGAGTTGGCTATTAAGAAAGCACTCCGAGCAGCACGATTGCATGCGAATCCCAAAAGTAAACTACGTTTTAGAAAACGTGCCCGAGTTATTCCTGTGCCGAAACGTGGTGGATTTTTACCTGCACTTTTTGCTGGACTAGCAGCCCTGGGTTCACTTCTTGGAGGAGCAAGTGCGGTAGCACGAACGGTGAAAGCTGTTGAGGAGGCGAAGCAACAGTTGAAGGAAAGTGAAAGGCATAATAAAACTATGGAGGCCATAGCACTGCGCGGCAAAGGTGTGAACATGAAGCTAGCACCCTACAAGAAAGGACTCGGCATTTACATGTCGCCAAAAAACGGTTAATCGATGCACTGCCACGACGAGCCATGACGCATGAGGAAGTTATAAGATATGCAAAACAGCTTAAGATCTCCCACTTTCGAGGCGTGTTTATGCGCAACCAACTACCGTCTCGACCACGGAGCCATGAAAGTGCAGTTGTCAATTTGGATGACAGTCATGGACCGGGAACGCATTATGTGGCCTACATAAAGCATGGGCGAACCGTGTGGTACTTTGACAGTTTTGGAAATCTTCCTCCTCCGACAGAGCTTGTTCGCTATTTTGGAAGCAGTGCAACAATACACTATAATGTGAAACGAGTGCAAAATTTTAACACGCAACAGTGCGGTCGTCTATGTTTGACTTTTCTATATAAGACCGAGCACGGCGGGTGACGTGGTCATTATGACAACAGAAAGTAGAACGTTTACAGTGCACGGACAAGGTGCGGAAGTAACTGTTGACTTTTATCCTCCTATTGAATTGGGACGACGACCCTACGTGCTGGGACTTGTTTCGTTTGAAGGCTATAATAGAATCTGCAACATAATTGAAGACGTCAATGATAAGTTCTACTACGATGACTATGTGTTAACTCTACCGTCTGGCAGCTACACCGTAGATGATATTCACGATCACATCTACACAACTCTCACCAAAGAATTTAGTCTAAAAGCATTTCTGGACGGGACACGCAAGTTTGAACTCATAGCCAACAACGTGACACATCGCTGCAGTATTCTTTCTTCTTTTAGGATTGATTTTAAATCTCAACCAGATTCGATTGGGTCATTGTTAGGCTATTCACCACAAGTGTTAGTACCGAACGTGATACACAAGTCTGACCAACCGGTGAAAATAATTGAAGATCATCACGTATCTGTCACGTGTAATATTATTACAGACGTCTACACCAATCAAGATCCCTCGCATTCGCTTTATGATTTTATTGTTACTTCACCTGGTGGTTACATCATCCGCGAAAACCCGTCGGTGGTGCTCTATCATCCTGTGAGTGTGACCAACATCAGGAATATTACCTTAAGACTGGTGAATAGAAACCAACGTCTCATCCGATTAGACCCTCATACACCTGTGACCTACAAACTGTATTTGAAGCCAGCATGAAACAAGTGTATAAAGCGGCAACGCTGTCAAGAGCAGGTGTTAGTTGTGCTCAACGCGTGTACAGGTTAACACGTGTCAACAAGCAGATCCTACAACAACTTGGTTACACCTTACGTCATGAATTCGATTCTAGACGTGACAAACCCTGTCGAAGTTCAGGAGGGTATTGTAAGAATTGAACACCATTCCTACCAACCGTATACTCAGGGACTAAATAATAATGATGAGATTCGAATTACTATTAACCAACAAGATATCTACACGCTTCCACATGAAAGTTACATCCAGATTGAAGGGCAACTCACCAAATTGGATGGTACCATTCCAACAACGTCAAAGTTGGCCAACAATGCTTTGGCCTTTTTGTTTTCTGAGGTTCGCTACGTGATCAACGGTATTGAAGTGGATACTACTCGAAATGTTGGCATAACAAGTGTCATGAAACTTTATCCCTCGTACGGAAGCGAAGAGAGTAAAGCTTTTTGTATGGCTGGTTGGTGTCCCAACTCAACCAACGACTGGATGATTAACGATGATGGTACATTTACTGGACATTTACCTCTAAAATTAATACTAGGCTTTGCAGAGGATCATAAGCGCATTGTTGTGAACGCAAGACAGGATCTGATTCTTGTACGAGACAGGAGTGATTATAATGCGCTAAAGGGAGCTGATACAGCGCCAATAGATACAAAAATTCTACTGTAACGAATTCTATGGAAAGTACCGCACGTTACTCTATCAGATCAGAAAAAATTGAGTCTGCTCAAGATTGTGGAGAAGGATACAGCTTTACCCATTCAATTTAGAAGCTGGGAGCTGCATGAATACCCTGTATTACCACTCTCCGATACACATACTTGGTCTATAAAAACCTCACGGTATACAGAGTGGCCACTCTACGTCCTGGTTGGATTTCAAACAGATCGCAAATATCAACAGAATAAAGATGCATCAAAATTTGACCACATCCAATTACGAAATATACGACTTTTTTTGAACGGTGTTACCTTTCCCTATGAGGGAATGGATTTAAACTTTAACAAGAACAAATATGGTAAGCTCTATGACATGTTTGTAAACTTTCAGTCTTCCTATTATCAGAAAGAGGCATGTCCGCTATTATCACCACAAGACTTCAAGTCCAAGGCGCCTCTGGTGGTGATGGACTGTTCGTATTTGGAGGAGTCGATGAAGGAAACAACAATTGATATCAGACTAGAATTTGAAACATCTACAGTTATTCCAGAAAAAACAACAGCCTATTGCCTTATTGTTCACGAGGCGCAAGTGTTTTATCAACCGCTGTCCAATATGGTGACCAGAGTATAAATAGCATGTCTTCCTCCATTGCCCTTCACAGTCATGGAAAGCTACGATGAAGTCACAACCCCCTCTGCGAGGTGGGTCTGCAAATGTGAAAGTGATTCACCAGGTTCAGATGAAGATTCAAGGTTTACCATTTATCGCGCCCTAGTGAGTGAAGCTATAACTGCCTATCACAAGAATCATACTGTGCTTAGAATGCCGCCGCATCTGGTTCACTTACCAGATGGATTCATGTCTACGTTTGGTATTCATGACAGGGGCTACAACAACAAGCCCATCGCTAATCAAACAAATAATGTGGACGATGGCGTTGCCAAAGCTTCATCTTGTCATGTTGGAGAGCGGGTAGATTGTATGGACTGCAAATGCGATCGTTGCTCAACAAGTCGAGACGCTGATGCAGCATTTGAGATTTATCGCACCCTGGTGAGTTTAGCAATACGCGCCTACCATAAAGCGCAATTTCTTCGTGAAATGCCGCAGCATCTGATTGCCTATTTACCAGCCGGATTTCTGACCGCGTACGGTGCACACGACATTGACCTTAATTGGGATAAGCTACCATTACACCTCCGTATGTCGGCGGATGTTGCAGCCTGCCGTCCTTGTCGTAGACACTTTATGCATCGAGGAGATTCTCACTGTGATTGGGATGGTCCAAATCCTATGATAAAAAATTGTAAGCGATGTACTGATAACTTTATGAATAAAATTGTGTAATTGATTCTTTGTGTGTATATTATTTTCCCGCTCCTATCCAATCAGTTAGTTGTTAAGAAGCAGCGGTGGTGGAAGGTGTGATATCCGTCGCCATGCCGAAAACATTGATTGTCGACGTGCAGGGTTTCAAGGTGAACGGAAACAAGTTTGTATTTAAAGAAGTAGGAATTATTGACTGCACAACCATGTGGGCACCAAGAGTAACCAGTTTTGTCTTTGAACCACCGTTTCCATTGCATTTGCAGTCAGACGAGGACAGAAGACAAACAGAGTGGTTGCAACGCAATTTGGGACTAGTCTGGAAAGAAGGCGACATTCCTTACCAGCATCTATCACTTGTTCTGAAAGCTCACTTGTTTGGTGCTGACCTTGTATTTGTAAAGGGAAGTGAAAAAAAGGAATGGTTGCGTCAGTATGTTAATTCAACATGTCAACTTGTTGACCTTCATGATCTGGGATGTCCTGCACTGTACAACCTGTCCGTGCCTGATGAACCTCTACAAAATAAAACACTTCAAAATGTTTGGAAGCTTTTTGATTGGCTAGCTCGCAGAGCATGTCAAAACTTGCATGTTGAGTGCAAAGCGTTGTAACGTCAGCTTCAGTGTGAGACATACCAGTGATCAGTGTGGACGTGTAGTAATATGGCAGCAATTGAAGGTTTGGACTCAAACCCCACAGAGCGAGCTATTGTCAAGTTTTTTGCCTGTAAAAAAAAGCTTGACAGTTTCACAGATGAGGAATTGAACGCTTTGCCCAAGGCGTTCCTTTTTTATGTTGCTTCAAACGCGGTGAAAAATATTTGGCACAGTGTACCTAGTGAATGGAGCAGAGATCCTGGTCTGCGTGAACTACAACCATGCACTGACTTTAGTCATCACCAGCAAGTGTCTATTACTAAAATGCCATCCATTAGACAGTGTGGAACGTGTCAGCTCATCAAATTGTACCACGGCCATACAAATATACCGTCCTGTAAAGACTTTGCTTCATCATTCCATGGTTGCGATGAAGAAGAGGAAGAAGAGACAGCAGCGGCAGTATCGCCAGCACCAAAAAGTAAGACAACGCTTGAAAAAAATATGCCAGACCTTTGCAGGTCATGGTCTAGTTAACAAGGCCATTGATCTACTTCCCATTGAACTGCATATTCCTGGCTATCAATTTTGTGGACCTGGAACTAAACTAAGCCAACGTCTAGCACAAGGGAACTCTGGAATCAACATATTGGATGCAGCGTGTAGAGATCATGACATTGCTTACAACAACAAGAATATAGAAGTACGTCGAGTTGCAGACCGCATTCTTCTAAGAAAGGCCATGCAGCGTGTGATGTCATCTACTGCTTCTATTGGTGAGAAGATTGCAGCCTTGATTGTAGCAGGAGCGATGAAGTCAAAGCTATTGATTGGTGGTGGATTAGTGAGGAAAAGGACAAAGTAATAAACATGAATCAAATATTGTGAAGTATTTATTTGAGAGTCAGTCCACCAGTTCATAGTATACACAAAATATGGTTTAGTTTTCTTCTTGTAAAAAACATACAATTTTTATAAAAAGAATTGAAAATGAAAGTGTGTTCTTTTTTTTTTTACTAGGTGTGGAAATGTCCATAAGGCAAGCTATTTACACCATCCCACAGACGTTTATTGTCATATGCTGTCAGCGATGTTTTATTTTGATTTACTGTAAAAATATTATGGTTCTTTGAAAGAATGCGTGTTTGCTGGTATAAGCGAGAGGTGTTTGCGTAGAGTAAACATCGATATTCCTCAACATTGAGGAATTGTGTGACGCTACGAAGAACACCCTTCGCTTTGCATTGACCTTTATTCTTTTGTGTTGAAAATGCGTACATTTTCGGCGCCAAAGCCACAAATTCTGTCATAACATCACCGGCGCACTCATCCTTAAATAGACCTATTTTTTTTTATTCATGGGAATTATGCCAAACATATTGTTAACCTCATAGTTTGAGGTATCAAAGTAATTTGGATGTTCTCTCATCACTGAGTAAACATCTATCTTATTGGTTTGATAAATAAGACTGTCTGTATCCATATACAGTAATTTTACATCTCCAAACTTTTGTTTGGCAAACTCATAATGAAATTGATACATTACAAATTTTGAAAAGTCAAGTATTACCATTCCCAAGTAAATTGGTTTGTTATACATGATTTCTGTCTTTGACAATTCAATGGTTACTAAATCAGTTTCAATAACTCGTACAGAATGGAAATTAGGCATAGCTATATATTTTCGAGCGCCATATCGACCGTCCCAGTGGTTTACCAAATGAATAATTCTATGCTTTCGAATATTTTCCATTGATTTACCGTAGCACGCATTGTTCATTAATTTATAAAAATTTGATTCAAATGTGGTCTTGGCGTGCTGCCGATGATGAGTATTCAATTGCATGTACGGTTGTAACCATGGTTTTTGGTCAAAGCAAATAATGCGGTGAATGGATTGCAGTTTCAAACCATGTTTCAAACATTGCATTAAATTTTCAATGTGTATGACGTACCGATTTTTTGAATTTAACGTTGCCAGCAACTTTTTATTGTTGGAACGTGAACTGGGAGGTTGTAATTTTTCAACACAAAATGGTAGATCAGAATGATCATTGTGTATCTCACAGGGATATAATAAGTCGACCTCTAGAACGTAGCCACGCGTGTCATTGCTCAAAACATCTTTTAAATTAAAATTTGAAACTTCATCTGAAGTCAACCATCGAAAATTTTGATATGGAAGAGGTTTTTTCCATAGCATATCCGTATAAATTGTTACAATCTAGGTAGGTGAGGTATGTTGTAGGTTGGTTTGGTTTGTATGTATCCATATATGGATTATTTGCTTTGGCGTGCTTTTGCACAAGCGAAACAAGACCACCACGTATTCCACGTTCAAAAAAGAGTAACATGTCGATGTCTGTTAATAGTTCCAGTTCTATTTCAGTCACCTTCAACATACAGTCCCAACTATATCCGGCAAGGGTGTAGTAATGGGCTGGATCTAGATTGTAGATTTCAAGACACAGTTTGCGAAAGTGTTCAAACACGTCTGTCAAAAGTAGTGTATCAATTTTGAGGTATAAATCAGCATACTCGCCCAAAGTTGATATCTTGAACACGTCCCATACTTTTTGGGCGTGTAAATAGTCTTCTTCAGAAATATGACTTTTTGTTAAGTCATTGTAAAATTTATCCTTTGAAGGGAGTGCAGTTTCCTGCAAACATGCCCAATTGTTTACATGATTATAGGGAAACACCCCTTTTCGAATGCATAATTCAAATTGTTCGTCACCAGTAAAGTTTTGACGTACAGAATTCAAATTGTTTGGGTGAAGCCCTTGAACCAGCGCATCCAATGATGATGCGAGGAATCTATACGAATCTAAAAATCGTATACTAATTCCATTTCGCCATTTTGTAAACGAAATAAAATTTTCATGATTTTGTGGAATTAAAGAAAACTTTTGGTTTTCAAGGTTAACAAATTCCTTAATAATTAGATGACTGTCATACCGAGACATGTTGTGCAAGAAACAAGAAATGTAGCGTGCTCTTTTATAGGCCAAATTACATGCACTATGAGCCGCTCCTCTAAATTTGCCAGTGTACCGATTATGGTCTCTCACCGGCGTGTCACAAGTTGCTATTGGTTTTTGACAAATGTGGCAAGTGGTTGCTGTTGCAAAAGCCACCTCGTCTGCATCCAACATTTGAAGCGGAATTGGGTTTTCCAGGATATTGTACACCCGATCTGCCAAGGCGTCCAATTCATTTAAAAACCAAGCAGCAGCATTTGCATCGCGATAAGATTTGAAGTAAGAAAGCGAAGGGTCATATGAGCAAATCACGTTTAGAGCACAACTGAATGGTACATGTTGCTGTACTTGTTGAGTGTACGGGCGTGCTGGATCCGGGTTACATGTGTCAATGGGTGTGGTTAAACATTCAAAATCTGCATATACTGTAAATGGAAGCGGTTCTTGACGAGACACATTTTGAAATTTCATACTGGCTTTATCCTTTTCTGGGAATGTAATTTTTACAGCTGGTTGTGTAATGCAATCAATAGTATGGGCTGTCAACTTTTGATTGCTAGTAAAATATTGCAAACAGCGATCACATATATATACCCTATTTTTACTCTTTGTAACTTGTGAACGAACTAGTCTGGAAAGATCTTTGATATAACAATAATGGTTGCACAATTCCCCTTCAATGTACAATAAATTAAAATGCTTTTCTTTTTTTCCTTTGTCACATAGAGTGGCCCAATAACTTTGTCCCCTTCAACTCCGTATACATTAATGGAGTAAAGCAGATTTTTAGATTCAAAACGAGAAATGGCGTTGAGGTCCATTGGGAATTCTATGTCTGCTAAATTTAGACTGATCATTAATTCCATAAATTTCTGGTGATATTTGCCCATTCTGTGAACATTTTTACTTGCAGAACATAGCCCAGCAGCCAGGGACCAAATAAAGCAGAAAACATCATTATTATCCACATTGATAACTGCGTGACGGTTTTCCAACTGTTTAGGCAAATTAACATGAGATGAACCACTATTTATGGGATCAAAGGTGCATACATTAATTTTAAGATGATTGATAGCTTCCAGCGATTTGCCACTTTCCAATTCTTGAAACTCGGCAAAGCGCGTCATGAGCTTATTGACAATGTTTTTACTATACCAACTGTGTATATTATCAGTGCGGTATAATTTAGTCATGTGTGTGTGTAAATAGATTGGCTGAATGATTTCGACACCTTGTTTCAAAATAGCAAAGTCACATAATAACTCAGCGTTAATCTTTAACGCTACATGTTCTCTTAAACAGTCTTGCATTTTATTTTGAAAAATGTTGTAGCTAGCGTTTAAAAATTCATTTGGGTCTAAAAATTTAGCATCATTATTAATTTTTAAGCTACATAACTTATTATTAAAACAACTATCCACGTTCTGCCAACTAAGTTCTGGTGCTGACATCATGACACTTACAGTAATTACATTTACTACAAAAACAGCAAATCACTGAACAGTTTGCAGAGAATGAAAACAAACAAAGTTTATTATCTCTGCAAATTCTGTTTTAACATTAACAAATTTTAAATTTTATTTGATTCTTCAATAAATTCTACCAAACATCTTTTGTTTTCTAGTCCCAAATATTTTAGGTAGATGGTTCCTTTGTTGAGGTCATTTACAGCTTCGTCGTTGAGTTCCATGAACCTCGCAGGTAAGAAGACAGCGAAATCTTCTAGTTCACAAACTATTCTTCCCCCATATTTCGTGTTTACCCTGCGAACAGCTGTCACCAAATAGGACTCGTTAACTGGCAGGTCCTGTAATTGTTTAGTCTCCAGACCTGTTGCTCTGCCAATGAGATTCGCAACTGTTATAGCAGACATATTGGTTCTGAAAGTTAATTATAAAGTGTTTAGGTAAACTATTAAAAAGGTTCAGGTACCCTCCACCTTTATTTATTAGCACATTAACTCAAACCCTGATCTATAGACTAAACCATCAAATGTGTATACAAAACTTATTTGCTAAGACGAGGAGTCTCCTAACAGCGCTTAGTCCCAGTAAATCAGTCGGATAGAGCGAGATAAGGTAATATCTCTTTTGACTGACGTCAAGCCTGGTAATGACTGTTAGTTGCAATAATAGTTTCATATATCCACTTGAGTAGTGTGTCCTGCATCCCCATCCAAACCTCTAGACTAAACCATCAAATGTGTATACAAAACTTATTTGCTAAGACGAGGAGTCTCCTAACAGCGCTTAGTCCCAGTAAATCAGTCGGATAGAGCGAGATAAGGTAATATCTCTTTTGACTGACGTCAAGCCTGGTGATGACTGTTAGTTGCAATAATAGTTTCATATATCCACTTGAGTAGTGTGTCCTGCATCCCCATCCAAACCTCTAGACTAAACCATCAAATGTGTATACAAAACTTATTTGCTAAGACGAGGAGTCTCCTAACAGCGCTTAGTCCCAGTAAATCAGTCGGATAGAGCGAGATAAGGTAATATCTCTTTTGACTGACGTCAAGCCTGGTAATGACTGTTAGTTGCAATAATAGTTTTATATACCCATTTGATATTATTATTATCCACTTGATAAATATTTAAGGTCAACTGTATAACCATCGACAGTTAGAGAAACTAAAAGTACTGTGTTCAATATTACCTGATAGAAGATCTTTGCAGCAAAGCGATGTGTATACTACCAACTCGTGGACTTCTCTGGCTAGCAACAATAATGTCACGGCTTATATACCCTTACAATCAGAGGCAACACACCGGTTTGTCCGCTTTCTCAGTAACTGGATGACCTCCATATTTAGTATAAATGAACCTGCTACTTTACAAAGAATTGTCATTCACTGCTGCTATGTCTGATCAGGAAAACACCCATCATGGCGATGAAGAAGAAGAATCCGCAAATTGGGATTCGTCTTTGGACATTTTCATGTAAGTAATATTCATTTTTTTTAAATTGATACCAGGCTAAAAAAATTAAATCAAAGCCTAGAACGCTAACCAATTAACCATGGGACCGGAATATATTTTTAATTAAGACAATACAAACACCCAGTCCCCAAGCCAGGGGAATTAATCACCAGAAAATACAATCCACACAACCCTCCCAAAAATCTAACCCAGGACCCTCCAGTTCAGAGGCTAACAGCAGCCAAGAACAGTATAGTTGAGCCACACAGCTATACACATAGTTGTATCTTGTCTCGCAATAAACAGTCAAGTTAATTATTACACTATTGTTTAAATGCAATGTCAAGCTTGGCTAACACTATTGCTGTAAATGTTAATAGCGTTTGTCAAATTGTGGTCAAGTAGCTTTGAACACTTAGATAGGCGTTAAGGTTTTATAAACTTAGCCGGGTGTGACCTTTGTGTAATAACTTGTACTAGTCGAGAATGCAAATTGTATGCAAGTAGTACTTTCTTCAACACTTGTTCATATATATTAACTATAATAACAGCAGCTCCACTCACTAAACCGCAGCGTTATGTCATAGGGCTCAAGTCGCCCACGGGTGTTAACTAGAAAGACATGCACTTGGTCTCTCCAGAGGTCGCACAATCATTATTCATTACCTACCATTAGTTTCATTACTCATTAATTCATCCTGCAAAACTTTTAATTTAATTTCATAGCTAGTTTTTTTGTCGTGTGACCTCCTCAGAGGCCGAGTGCAGGTCCTTCTATTCGACGTCCGTGGGCGACCTGCGCGTCGGGATGGAATGGATGAAGATGAATGAAACTGGCCAACGATGTGGAAGGAATCGGCCGTGGCCTATCAGAAGGTACCGTCCCAGCATTTGCCTGGTGTTGAAAATGGGGAAACCACGGAAAACCATTTCAAGGACGGCCGACGGTGGGGCTCGAACCCACGCGTCTACCGAGTCCATCCTGCCAAGCTTTTAATTGAATTTCATAGCTAGTTTTTTTGTCGTGTGACCTCCTCAGAGGCCGAGTGCAGGTCTTTCTATTCGACGTCCGTGGGCGAGCTGCGCGTCGGTATGGAGTGGATGAAGATGAAACTGGACAAGGATGTGGAAGGAATCGGCCGTGGCCTATCAGAAGGTACCGTCCCAGCATTTGCATGTGGAAGGAATCGGCCGTGGCCTATCAGAAAGTACCGTCCCAGCATTTGCCTGGTGTTGAAAATGGGAAACCACGGAAAACCATTTCAAGGACGGCCGACGGTGGGGCTCGAACCCACGCGTCTACCGAGTCCATCCTGCCAAGCTTTTAATTGAATTTCATAGCTAGTTTTTTTTGTCGTGTGACCTCCTCAGAGGCTGAGTGCAGGTCTTTCTATTCGACGTCCGTGGGCGACCTGCGCGTCGGTATGGAGTGGATGAAGATGAAACTGGGCAAGGATGTGGAAGGAATCGGCCGTGGCCTATCAGAAGGTACCGTCCCAGCATTTGCATGTGGAAGGAATCGGCCGTGGCCTATCAGAAGGTACCGTCCCAGCATTTGCCTGGTGTTGAAAATGGGGAAACCACGGAAAACCATTTCAAGGACGGCCGACGGTGGGGCTCGAACCCACGCGTCTACCGAGTCCATCCTGCCAAGCTTTTAATTGAATTTCATAGCTAGTTTTTTTGTCGTGTGACCTCCTCAGAGGCCGAGTGCAGGTCTTTCTATTCGACGTCCGTGGGCGAGCTGCGCGTCGGTATAGAGTGGATGAAGATGAAACTGGGCACGGATGTGGAAGGAATCGGCCGTGGCCTATCAGAAGGTACCGTCCCAGCATTTGCATGTGGAAGGAATCGGCCGTGGCCTATCAGAAGGTACCGTCCCAGCATTTGCCTGGTGTTGAAAATGGGGGAAACCACGGAAAACCATTTCAAGGACGGCCGACGGTGGGGCTCGAACCCACGCGTCTACCGAGTCCATCCTGCCAAGCTTTTAATTGAATTTCATAGCTAGTTTTTTTGTCGTGTGACCTCCTCAGAGGCCGAGTGCAGGTCTTTCTATTCGACGTCCGTGGGCGAGCTGCGCGTCGGTATGGAGTGGATGAAGATGAAACTGGGCAAGGATGTGGAAGGAATCGGCCGTGGCCTATCAGAAGGTACCGTCCCAGCATTTGCATGTGGAAGGAATCGGCCGTGGCCTATCAGAAGGTACCGTCCCAGCATTTGCCTGGTGTTGAAAATGGGAAACCACGGAAAACCATTTCAAGGACGGCCGACGGTGGGGCTCGAACCCACGCGTCTACCGAGTCAGCAGAGAGCTTGGACCCGTGACCTAATGGTGCGCTACAGCCTAGTTGGAAAAAACAACTTTCTTTTTTCTCCCAGTCCGACTTAAGAAACATGACTAATTTATTGTAATTTAATGCAAATTGTATTACCGGTTGAAGACCTGTTAAATTTATTGCCAAGACATACTGCTTTAACAAAAATAAAAGTTAATAGCCTACATCATCAATCTTGATACCAGTCTAATGTCAAAAGTGCTTTCAATATCTTAGAGTTGTGACAGTATAATTACTCATACATTAAAATTGTGTTGCGCTGTTATGTAAATTAGCAGTAGTATACCAGCTCTCACCGCTGATCTGCAGTTTAAATCTCACTCACTTCATGTGAGATCTGTGTAGGGCACCGCAAAAGTTGAATTGTTGTTGTTTGAGTCTTCAGTCTTTTGACTGGTTTGATGCAGCTCTCCATGTCTCCCTGTCCTGAGCTAATCGTTTCATCTCTACATAGCTCCAACATCCCTACATCGGAGGCAATCTGTTTAACATATTCTAACCTTGGTCTACCCCTACAGTTCTTGTCCTCGACCCTTCCTTCCATAACTATGCTTGCTATTCCTGGGTGTCTTAGTATGTGTCCTACCAACCTATCTCTTCTCTTTATTAGCAGTCGCCAGAAACATCTCTCCTCTCCCACTCGTCTTAATACCTCTTTGTTTGTAACCCTATCTACCCATCTGATCTTCATCATTCTCCTGTAACACCACATTTCAAATGCTTCTATTCTCCTCTTTTCTACTGCACCAATAGTCCAAGTTTCACTTCCATAGAGCGCCACGCTCCAGACAAAGGCTTTCAAAAATGACTTCCTAATACCTAAATCTATATTCGATGTCAGCAGATTCCTTTTTTGTAGAAATGCTTTCTTTGTCTGAGCCAACCTACTTGCTTCGTCCATCACTGGTTATTCTGCTTCCTAAGTAACAGAAGTCTCCTACTTCCTTCAGCTTTTCACCTGTCAATTTGATCTCCATAGAGGTTTCTGATTTATTTCGGTTGCATTCCAGTATTTATGTTTTACATTTATTTATTTTCATCATGAATTCTTTCCGTAAGACGGAGTCCATACCATTCAAAAACTCATTCAAATCCTCAGGCTTGTCGGCCAAGATGACAATGTCATCAGCAAATCTCAGAGTTGAAATTATTTCTCCTTAAACCTTCACTCCCACTTTAAATTTTTCTCTAATTTCCTTCATTGCTTGTTCAATGTAAAGATTGAAAAGTATGGGTGATAAGTTGCAGCCTTGCCTTACACCTTTCTGAATACCAGCTTTTCTCTCATGTCCTTCAACTCGAATGACTGCTGTCTGGTTTCTGTACAGATTGTATATCATCCTCCTATCCCTGTACTTTATTACAATTGATTTCAAAATGTCAAACAATTTAGTCCAATCAACTTTATCAAAAGCATTTTCTAAGTCTACAAAAGCCATGAACGTTGTCTTATCTTTCCTTATTCTACCTTCTAAAATCAGCCTAAGACTTAGAACAGCTTCCCTTGTTCCTACATTTCTCCTGAAACCAAACTGGTCTTCACCCAACTCCGTTTCTATCTGGCTTTCAATCCTCTTGTAAATCATTCTAACTTCTGTGTACTTTGGTTTTCCCTGACACAAACATCAAGACAGTTTATATCCTCGCCGCTAGATTGGGTATTCTAATGACATTGATAGACATTTTTTCTATTTTATAGTTTCTCGAATGACCGTGTCATGGCGGAGTTTTTCGTCCGCATGATGATGATGATGGAGGCTGAGGCTGAAAACGAAAGTGAAAATGACAGTGCAAATGAAGAGGAAGCGGAAGAAGAAGCCACAAAAAAAATTAAGTAAATGTAACAAAAAGAAAAACAATAATAATAATAAAAAATATTCTTGTTTTGATTGATTTATTTGTCTATCATTCCCACTTTTTTTTATATGAAGCTGAGCGAGCCAACATGTCAGGTGTCAATCTCAGAAATTCACTCCTGTGACATCACACATAGGTTGACCGTTCAAATCAGATTGTTCATTCTAACACCCATCCATGTCCATTAACCATCTAGCACGCCTTCCATATCCTCAGCTCCATAACACATAAATTCAAATCTCCCAAGCCAGCATAAATAAAAATCCTTCGGCTGCACTAGGTCTCTGTGATTATGCCTCCATGGCTTAGGGAGAAGCATGCCAACCTCTCACCGCTAGGTCTGTGTTTCAAATCCCAGTTACTCCATGTAAAATCTGTGCTGGACAAAACAGAAGCAGACTGGTTTTTCTCCGGGTATCCTAGTTTTCCAGACAAACTTTCATTCTACCAACACTCTCCACCATCATTTAATTTTATCAGTCATTTATTCAATCGCTGACTCAGAGGAGTGCGATAGGCTTCGACAGGCGGCACAGTTCATATCTTCACAACTAGATGGAATATTCCAATGTCATCAATAGACATTACACCATCTTGTTTTTATTTCATGTCGAGCTGGCTGAACCGACATGCCATGCGTTTTGTATCCCCCACCCATTAACAATTTGTTTACCGTTAAGTATTAGAAAAAAACAATCCCATCCATGACCTACACTACATTCTGCCTGTGACGTCCCAACCTCCATTCACAGTTCCATCTTCATTCACGTTTGTTTACCCGCCAACCTAGCACGTCAGGGTTCAACAACCACCATCCATCTCCATTCATGTTTCCCATTAAAACATTCTCATCCATGACCTGTGCTACATTCCGTAATCTGCTGTGACGTCGCAACCTCCATTCACGGTGCCATCTTCATTCACGTTTATTTACCCGCAAACCTAGCACGCCAGGGTTCAACAACCACCACCCACCACCATTCATGTTTTCCATTCAAAACACTCCCGTCCATGACCTACCTCACATCCCGTAATCTGCTGTGACGTCACACACACACCAGTTGACCGTTCAAATCTGACGATTCATTCACCGACAAAGATTCGGAAACCTTCGGCAACACTCGGATCTCATCGGGCATAAGGCAAAGCTATATAGCCCAGGATAATATCAGAGAAGGCGCTCAGTCCAAGAGAGAGACTGGGTCGAGGAGGGTCTCGTGCAGAGCCTCTTCCATCCTTCCCCCCTCGTCCCCCACCCTACCCTTCCCGCCCCCTCCCTCCCTCCCCCACCCTCCCTCCCCGCCCCCACTCCTCCCCCCTCAAACCGGTTCCTGGACCCTCCAAGGTTTGTTTACCTTCCGGGGTCCCGGCGACCTTGGGGTCAATGACCTACCTCAAGGTCATTGACCATGACCTACCTCAAGGTCATTGACCTTGCCACGCCCCCCTCATTTGCATAAATAACGGTATTTGAGTCAAAACCCCCACAGCCTCTCTACTAGCAGCTGATGTACTAATGTCGAATTCAGGTTATGTTAGTTCATTGAATTAAGAAGTCCCGTCCAGAGGTTCGGAATCCACGTAGAAATGAGGTCTTATTCCTTATAATTTAGGTTTAAGAATCAAGTAAGATTACAAGCCATTTTTAGCCTATTTTCAATTTAAAAAAAAGGCTTATGAGACCACCTTTTTTCCGTGTGTGTGTGATGGTGTGTGTCCCCCCTAATAACTTCTAATCGGCTAGAGCGATTTCAATGAAACTCGGTAAGTTCATAGCACTATTCCGGACGACCCCGACTGTGCCCTTCAAATTTTGTTACGTCTCACCAATCCAACATGGCGGCTGTGCGAAATATTTCACCTGCATTCAATATCTCCGAAACTATTACAGATATCACCCTGGAATTTTTCACGGTGATAAAGGGAACTACTAGAAGTTCACCTATGTGACTTTTGAAAAACTGGTAACTACAAAACCAACACGGTGGCCAAGCGAAATTGCGACTTTTAAATTGAAGTTTCTCGCGATTTAACCAACCAAACGCAATAAAACTTGGTACAGTATATGTTTATACACATTGTAATGCATCGACATCTAACTTTGTTCAATTGTTTACATAACCACAAGATGGCGGCTGTGCGAAATATTTCACCGGCATTCTATATCTCTGAAACTATTAGCGGTATCACCCTGAAATTTTGTACAGATATAAAGGGCACTACTGGACGTTCATCTATAAGACTTTCAAAAACCGGTTAACTACAAAACGAACATGGTGGCCAAGCGAATTCGAAAATTTTAAATAGACCTTTCTTGCGATTTAATGTTCCAAACGCAATGAAACTTGGTACAGGAAATGTTTATACACATTGTAATGCACTGATATCTAATTTAGTTCAATTGTTTATATAAGCTCAAGATGGCGGCTGGGCGAATTTTAAAATTAAGTTTTTATTTGTTGTGTCGTAATCATGCGATCGAAGTGAAAGTTTGAATAATGAACCTACGCAATAATTTTCCTTTAATGGTACATGACTCTATGGCCTATACATTTAACAATTCAAGATGGCTCTGAATATCTACGAATCTATTAGAGCAATAAAACTGATTTTTTTGAACGTTCATAGGGGCTATGAACATAAGTTCACCTATAGGGCTTTCAATAACCTGGTGATCACAAATCCAACAAGGTGGCGACGCGGAATATAAATATTCACATGGACGTTTCTCGTAATTCAACCATCCGAGCGCAGTGAAACTTGGTACAATGAATCCTTACAGGAATGTTGATCCACTGGCATCTAATTTATTTCAATTGTTTCTATAACCACAATATGTCAGCTGTGCGAAATTTTAAAATCTTGTTGTTACTTCTTGTGTCCTAATCATGCGATTGAAGTTTGAATGCTACACGTACACAATAATCTTCATGTAACATCACATAACTCTAGGACCAAATATATAAAATCCAACATGGCGACAATCTGAAATATTTAGTCGGTTCTCAATATCTACGAATCTATTACAGCAATCAAGCTGATATTTTATGTAGATTTCATTAGAAAGCTAACTATTGCAATGGGTCCCATGTTTCGACTTCCGGAAAATTTCGACATATCTTCGCGTTTCACATCCCCCAGACCCCAAAACCACCGTCAGTTCAAAAGTTTATATATATATATATATATATATATATATATATATATATATATATATATATATATGTATATATATATATGTATATCAGTTTCTTGTGGACACGATAACTGCCGTAATTTTGCACCAATTACTTCGAATTTTTTACCGAAGATGTATACCTATAAAATCTCGGTCGAGTTCGTTACTGGGCTAAATCGGTCGAAGGGGGTGAAAATGGGGGGCTTTTTTCGAAAAAGTGAAATTTCGCTATAACTCTCTTAATACGTGCAATATCGAATCCATTCAAAGTTCATAATATGTGTCGGATAAGTGCCAAAAATTTATGTCAAATAAGATTTTTGATAGCACCAACCATTGACCAAAGGGGTGGAAAAAAGTGGGTTTTTCGGGAAACATTAATCATATCTCTCTTAATAGGCACAATATCAAAACCGTACAAAATGGACAATATTTCCCTAATAATTACCTAAAACTTTTGTCTGAAAGAATTTTTGATATGACCCACCATTACGCCAAGGGACGAGAAAAATGATTTCGGAATTATAAGTAAATGCCAAGAGCTATCAGTGGTTGCCATGGCAACACTACTAAATTGATGAGGCATGGACCATCAGACGTTGCCATGACAACGCACTTGCACGAGATCAGATTCAGTATTTCCATCTGATTAAGTGGTTGGTTGGTTGGTTCTTAAGTTTAGGGGCTGCGACAACGCGGTCATGTAGCCCCGTGTACTTTGGGTGTGTGTAGAATCTGTCTGATAACCGGTGTTAATTGTGATGACTGTATTAGTGTGTGTTATCTGTTTGTTAATTTAAGTACTGCAACTAACAATTTTTCAGATAGTTCCTACTTTTGCCGCCAAGCGCCACTGTCAACGACTACGAGGCCAAGTTCAGAACTGAGCTACTAGACGCCGCCGCAGTCGGCTCTTGGCAACGAACATAGAAACCTAAGAGCGTTGTATACATTCTTAACCTATCCAATTTAGCTTCACACAGGTGCAATTAGTGGAAGGATCTTTAACATGCCATAAATCTATGACATGGGACCGCCGGCTTTACTTCCCCTCCGAAGGAAGGCATACTGAGGGATATTTAACGCTCTTAAAAAATCCGACGGCTTCGGCCGGGTTTGAACCCGGTATCTTGGGCATAGAAGCTCAGCATGTTACCGACTACGCCACCAAAGCCGCCTGATAAAGTGGGAAGCGGCTTCGGTGACGTAACTGGTAGCATGCTGAATGTCTATGCCCAATGTCGCGGTTTCAAAGCCGGCCGAAGTCGTCGGATTTTCTAAGAGCACTAGAATCCCTCAGTATGCTTTCCTTTGGAGGGGAAGTTCCAACGTTCGTTGCGAGTTGATGGTTGGGGTGGCATCTAGTAGCCAAGTTCACAGCTAGGTGTCGTTGACGGTTGTACCTGGTAGCAACATTAGGAACTACTGCTTGAAATTGACCGTCTGCAGTACTTACATGAATTAAGACTAATACAGCCATTACAATTCACACCGTGTATCAGACAGATTCTACACTCACCCAAAGTACACGGGGTTAGATGACCGCGTTGTCGCAGCCCCTAAACTGAGGAACCAACCAGAGGTAGATTTCGTTAGAAAGCTAACTATTGCAATGTGTACCATGTTTCGACTTCCGGAAAATTTCGACATATCTTCGCGTTTCACATCCCCAGGCCCCAAAACCACCGTCAGTTCAAAAGTTATATATAATTTATGTATGTATATGTATATCAGTTTATTGTGGACACGATAACTGCCGTAATTTTGTACCAATCACTTTGAATTTTTTACCGAATACGTATACCTATAAAATCTCGGTCGAGTTCGTTACTGGGCTAAATCGGTCGTTGGGGGGTGAAAATGGGGGGCTTTTTTTTCGAAAAAGTGAAATATTGCTATAACTCTCTTAATATGTGAAATATCGAATCCGTTCAACATTCATACTATGTGTCGGATAAAGCCCAAAAATGTATGTTTGAAGAGTTTTTTTTATAGCACCAACCATTGACCAAAGGGGTGGGAAAAAGTGGGTTTTTCGGGAAACATTAAATCATATCTCTCTTAATAGGCACAATATCAAAACCGTACAAAATGGACAATATTCCCATAATAATTACCTAAAACTTTTGTCTGAAAGAATTTTTGATATAACCCACCATTATGCCAAGGGATGACAAAAATAATTTCGGAATTATAAGAAAATGCCAAGACCTATCAGTGGTTGCCATGGCAACACTACTAAATTGATGAGGGATGAGCCATCAGACGTTGCCAAGATAACGCACTTGCACGAGATCAGATTCAGATTTCCATCTAAGTGTGAAGCGGCTTCGGTGACGTAACTGGTAGCATGCTGAATGTTTATGCCCAAGGTCGCGAGTTCAAAGCCGGCCGAAGTCGTCGGATTTTCTAAGAGCGCCAAAAATCCCTCAGTATGCTTTCCTTTGGAGGGGAAGTTCCAACGTTCGTTGCGAGTTGCTGGTTGCGGTGGCATCTAGTAGCCAAGTTCACAGCTAGGTGTCGTTGACGGTAGTACCTGGTAGCAACATTAGTAACTACTGCTTGAAATTGACCGTCTGCAGTCCTTACCTGAATTACAGACTAATACAGCCATCCCAAAGTACACGGGGTTACATGACCGCGTTGTCGCAGCCCCTAAACTGAGGAACCAACCAAAATCTCTGCGGTAGATATAATTTTGCGTGAAGAAGTAACAGACCGTTACATAGTTGCACATCAGTGTCGAAACCTAGCATAAGGACAGTGTGACCACAAGTATAAAAATGGACCCCAAATGACAAGAAGGTTACCGTTCCCATAAGACAATAAAATGTTTAAAATAAGCATAAAATGACGAAAAACAAAGTTAATTAAGCTCCAATTATAAAATACCTTCTCGCATTAAATGAGGTCTGATCCTTCTACGAAAATCTGCATATTCTGCCTATTTTCGCCTATCCCCAAGTTTGTCCGGTGAAATCTACCTCCGCCTTCCGGCGTGCCGAGAGGACTTTTTTAAATTTTGATAGTGGCAATTAACATAAGTAGGATATATGAAAATAGGCTTTAGTTCTTCACGGAACTACTTGTTTGTTGTTTTGATACAAGTAAATTCAGTACATCTGTGTAGCCTACACATGCACACTCACATAGAACAGGGGCGTATACAAAGTGTGTATAAAATAAAAATGTTACGCACTTGTCACCATATCTCGGTAACTCTCGAAGTAGCATTTAGTTTTTCACGGGGGTTGTTTGAAGGTTTTAGACAAGTGATAAAACAGTTTACAACACAAACCTGAAACAAAGTGTATGCTCTTTGATACATCCGAACGGATAAGTGTTTGAGAAATTATTGATTTGTTGTAGGCCTATTTTTAGCGGTGAAAATAGGGTTGAATATTTCCTTAAACATGCGTATGTCTCTGAAACTGCTTAAGCGATAAATGCTCTTCTGACATTCTGCATCTCCCTCTAATTCTCTGTAGACGTGAGTGCGAGTCAGATGTAGCTCAAGCATCCACCAGGAGACTCCCTATATCTAAAGCACAAGGCGTTACGTATTGTAAATCAATTTAAGTACTTAGGACTAATTTTTCAGACACATGGGATACTTTCACCGAACATATAAAGGACAGAACAATACATGCCATAAAAGCAATGCATGCAATAGAACATCTTAATAAACTATCATTAGAGACAGCTATGTCATTATTCAGAGTAAAAATCAGCCCAATAATAAGCTACGGTCTGAACATTATATGGGAGAATCTCACGAAAAACAACATGAAGTGCATAGAAAGAGTCAAGGCAACTTTCATGAAAAAAGTCCTGTGTATCTCAAAGTATACCCCATCGAGACTGTGAAATGTCAAGAGAGACCTTCTACGTCGAAGATTTATTAAGATGTCAGCTATTGCTCCCATCTACCGACCAGTACGAGGACCTTCTAAAAGAGCTCAAAACGAAGAGAATGCAATGACGTCCAATGAGTGGAAGGGTCCATGTTACGACCTGAGACATACAATCACTCGTTTCGCAATACATGGATTCCATTTCAAGTAATGCAAAATGGAAGGGTATAATGAGCCTAGTATGGAAAGCATTTGTAAATTGTGTGGAAGTGTCTGTGAAAGGTATCATGCCATGACTTGCAGACGGAGGGTTGAGTCATTCAATAGCTTTTGTTGTCAATGAGAGTTGAATGTGATCTTCAATATTTTGGGTTTTTATTATTTTTATCCTCATGGCCATTGGCTGCAATACATACCTTATTATAAACCGTTATTTTCTGGGCCTATATTATCAAGACCAACTACAATACTCAGACCTTAATGCAGGTCTCGAAAGTATGAAAATGGCGCATATTGTTTGTAAATTACATTCGTTGCTGGGATACACTATTTAGCTTTGATTAGCTTCGTTTGATGAAAGTTGGGATAAACTGTCGCTCATCTGTAATTTTTAGTGTCTTCTGTACTATGTCTGTAAAGTCCAGTTCGCGTTAATTTACTGCAATCGTATGTATGTTAATATGGACTGGTTCGTTTGTGTGATAATTGTCCAGTCAACCGATGGCATTGTGACATTTACTTCGGATGTTGAAGTACCTAAGACTGAAGCATAATAGAAGTGTCTCAAGAATATACACCGCAATGATTTGCTAGTTAGTGACAATATAATAATAGCTTAGTACACTTCAGTTGTGTCGGACTGAAGTACGTAAAGGAAAAAGCAAAGAGCATCTACGGCTAGACCAAACGGTTGACGTTATCTTGAACGCTTAGCAATATGTGCCTCCGTATATCCTTATAGATACTCTATTTATTAGCCTATTTTCAATTTTGAAAAAATAGGCTTATGAGATCACCTTTTGTCCGTGTGTGTGTGCGTGTGTGTGTGTGTGTGTGTGTGTGTGTGCGTGCGTGTGTGTGCGATTCGTGTGTGTGTCCCCCCCTAATAAAATCGAAACGGCTGGAGCGATTTCAATGAAACTCGGGAAGTTCATAGCACTATTCCCGGTGACCTCGACCGTGCCCTTCAAATTTTGTTACGTCTCTCCAATCCAACATGGCGGCTGTGCGAAATATTTCACTAGCATTCAATATCTCCGAAACTATTACAGATATCGCCCAGAAATTGTGTACGGTGATAAAGGGCACTACTAGAAGTTCACCTATGAGACTTACAAAAACCTGGTGTCAACAAAACCAACATGGCGGCCAAGCGAAGTTGAGACATTTAAATAGACTTTTCTCGCGATTTATCATCTAAATGTAATGAAACTTGGTACAGCAAATGTTTATACACATTGTAATGCACTGGAGTCTAATTTAGTTCAATTGTTTACATAACCTCAAAATGGCGGCTGTGCGAAATATTTCACTGACATTCTATATCTCCGAAACTATTACAGATATCACCCTGCAATTTTGTACGGTGATAAAGGGTACTGATACAGGTATACCTATGTATATTTCATAAACCTGTAAATTACGAAACGAACATGGCGACCAAGCGAATTTAAAATATTTTAATAGACTTTTCTCGTGATTTAACTCTCTAAGCGCAGTGAAATGTGGTACAGTAATTGATTTTGCAGATTGTAATGCACTGCCATCTAATTTAATTCAATTGCTTACATAACTTCAAGATGGCGGCTGTGCGAAATTTTAAAATTAAGTTTTAATTTCTTGTGTCGTAATCATGCGATCGAAGTGAAAGTTTGAATAATGAACCTAGGCAATAATTGTCCTTGAATGGTACATAACTCTATGGCCTATACACATAACACTCCTAAATGGTGAGCTCCCGAAATATTTAGACGGTTCTCAATATCTATGAATCTTTTACAGCAACCAAACTGATTTTTTTATGTTCATAGAGACTATGAACATATGTTCACCTATAGGACTTTCAGGAACCTGGTGAGCACAAATCCAACATGGCGGCGACGCGAAGTATAAATATTTAAATGGACGTTTCTTGCGAATTAACTATCCGAGTGCCGTGATACGTTGCACGTTAAATGCTTATACAAATGTTGATCCACTGGCATCTAATTTATTTCAATGGTTTGCATTATCACAAGATGGCTGCTGTGCGTAATTTTAAAATCTCGTTTTTACTTCTTGTTGTCTAATCATGCGATTGAAGTTTGAATACAACACGTACACAATAATCTTAATGTAATAGTACAAAAATAAAAATCCAACCTGGCGACCATCTGAAATATTTAGACGGTTCTCAATATCTACGAATCTGTTACAGCAATTAAACTGAAATTTTGTATGTTGATTGTGGCAGTTAACATAAGTAGGATATATGAAAATAGGCTGTATAGTTCTTCACGGAACTACTTGTTTTTATTTTCAATAACTTATTTCAACAGAACAACAACAATAAGTATTTCTCCATTGATTACATTATAGGCACTGCAGTGCTAACTATATATTTGTTCTTTTTCTTTTTCAACTGTTTGTTTTCTTTCTTTTTTACTCACAGCTACCTATATCATGCCCACAGCTACCTAAATCATGTCTCCTGCACCCACACCACTCCCCTACCAGTAACATAGTTACGCTTGTTCAAGAAGGAGCAAAGCTACTACCATACACCAACAATACACTGAAATAACTGTAAGCACTACTGAAAACGAACTGGCAATCTCACAGTACGTCCAGAGTGTGATGTCTTGATGATGGTAGTGTCCTTTTTATGTGCTACCGGTATGGCATGAGGTAGACTGCAGTGTCTTGTTGATGGTTGACTGGGCTTGAAACAGGAGAAGGATCTGGGGTCTCTTCATCTGGTGCCAAGATGTAGGCTGGTTTTATTCTGTCTATCGATACATTTACTTGTTTGCGTTTAATTAGTAGTGTGAAGAATTTATCATATATCTTCTCAACAGGAAAAGGACCATCATAAGGTGGTGTCAATGGCTTCTTTACTTTGTCATTTCTCAAGAAGACATGAGTACATGACTTGAGGTCTCTATGTACAAATACACTTCTGGTAGTTTTATGATAAGCTGGAATAGGCTTAAGTGCTGTCATCTGCTTTTGTAAGTGGGAGACGAAGGTGTCTGGGTCAGTTGTTGTTGATGGCATTTCAAAAAACTCTCCAGGTAGCTTAATAGTCTTACCATAGACCGTCTGTGCAATAGAATAGTCAGAATTGCTCTTTATGGCTGCACGCAACCCTAGAAGCTGTAGGCAAAACCTCTATCCATTTATGGGAATTATGTGCTCTGATGGCAGTTTTTAAGGTGCGGTGTAGTCGTTCAATCTTTCCATTGCATTGTGAGTGGTAGGCTGTAGTGTGCTTCAGTTTAACACCATACAACACTGCTAATTTCTTGAAATGTTCGGATTCAAATTGTGGTCCACGGTCTGTGATAATTACACTCGGGACTCCAAATCGAGCAATCCAGTTGGAGTAGAATGATTTATCAACTGTATCTGCTGTGATATTTTGCATTGGGATGATTTCCATCCAAGAGGTATAGCGGTCGATGCATGTTAAACAATAAATGTTCCCATCGGATGGTGGCAGTGGGCCAACTAAGTCCATAATATGTACAACACTAAACCTTTCATCAGGTTCTGGAAATGAAATTAATTTAGACTGTGTGTGTCTTGTTACTTTATTTTTCTGGCAGTGGATGCAAGTTTGGGCCCATTTTCGAACATCAGATTTTATATTCTGCCAAATGAACCTAGTTGTCACCTGCTTCACTGACGATTTTACACCTGAGTGTGATAAGTTATGGATCTGTCGAAACATCTGTTTGCGGAAGGACTCTGGGATAAATGGTCTTGCATTATTCGTTAAGATGTCGCACCGCAATGTCTTACCCGCTGTTAATGCGCACTTCTTGAATGCCAGTGATTTACTCTCTTCCATCAGGCGTTTTAATTCTTCATCTTGCAGTAGCTCTTTTGCAATTTCATCGTAATCAATCACAGAGATTTCTTCCGTCCGAGATAGAGTGTCGGCTTCAATGTTGTATTTACCACTAATATGTTGAATATTGGTAGTAAATTGAGAAATATAATGGAGGTGTCGCAATTGTCTGGGTGATGCTTTCTCGTTCTTTTGCATAAATGCATAGGTTAGCGGCTTGTGATCCGTGAAGATGGTGAAATCTCTTCCCTCCAAAAAATGTTTGAACTGTTTCACTGATAGGTAAATGCCTAAAAGCCCTCTGTCATATGTGCTGTAAGATTTCTGTGTTTCGCTCAGTTTATTTGAGTAGAAGGCAATGAGTCTCCAACCATCATTTTCATATTGTTGCAACACAGATCCAATGGCAATGCCAGATGCGTCTGTAAACAGGCCTAATAGATTTTCTGGGTTAGGAATGGTTAAGAGTGTTGTATTTGATAACTCTTGTTTACATTTTTCAAACATCTGCTTCGTTTCTTCAGTCCATTGAATTTTTCTGCGGTCTCTCTTTCTTGCTCCTTTTAGGTATTCATGGAGCACTGCTTGTGTTTTGGCAGCATCTTTATGGTAGCGGCGGTAAAAGTTTACCATGCCGAGAAACGTGCGGAGCTCATGCATGTTTCTGGCAGTTTATAATTCAAGATTGTTTGAACCTTTTCAGGAAGAGGTCTAGTACCCTCAGCTGTAATGAGGTACCCTAGAAACTCTATTCTGTCTACGCCCATAACTGATTTGGAGGTATTTATTCAAAGATCATACTTGTTTAACCTGTCCATAACCAACTTAAGATGGTTCTTATGCTCTTCGAATGATGCGGAGGCTACCAGAATGTCGTCCAAGTAAGGAAATGTGAAATTCAAACCTCTGAAAACTTCATTTATGAATCTCTGGAAGGTGGATGGAGCATTTCTTAACCCAAAACTCTGAACTCATACAATCCGAAAGGAGTTATTATTGCAGTTTTGCACTTATCCTCTTCGGCGACTGGGATTTGGTAATATGCTTTAAATAAGTCGATTTTTGAGAAAACAGTTTTTCCTTTCAAGATGTGTTGAAAATCTTCTATTCTTGGTACCGGTACTGTGTAGCGGTCTGGAATTGTCCTCTCGTTCAATCTTCTATAGTCACCACAAGGTCGTAACGACCCATCCACCCATCCTTCTTACTAGCCATGTTCAGTGGACTCGCCCATTGAGATTTTGATGGTTGAACTATTCCGTTATCCAGCAGGAACTGAAATTCTTATTTGGCAATCTGGAGCCTCTTCGGATCTAACTGTCTGGCTTTTGAGAATACCGGTTGACCGTTGGTAACTATTTGATGTTTAATATCATGTGTTATCAGGGTAGGGGTTAAGTTTGGTGTTGTTAATCTTGGATATTGTGCAAGAATGTCCCTGTATTTGAAATTTGTATTCATAGAGCTAATAACATCGCATTCTGGAATGACTGTAACTTCGCCCTTAACACCAAGCTGAGTTACACCGTCAATTAATTGTTTATTATGCAGGTCCACAAGTAAATGGAACTGTTTAAGAAAATCTGCTCCAATTATACCTTTGTTTATTTTAGCTACCACAAATGGCCACTGGAATTTTCGCCTTAGTCCCAAGCTCACAGTCAATATTTTGATACCACAGGTTGGTATTTCTGTATTGTTGGCTGCATACAGTTTATAGGAACTATCTACATTGTCATGCTTTGTTGCTGGCCAAATTGAAACACCCGCTCCACTGTCTACAAGGAACTGCACTCCCGTTTCTTTATCTCTCACAAATAACCGGGATCTGCGGCACACCTTCAGCAGCGGAACTTGCCGCTAATTCTACTGCTGTTTCTCGTTTTTCGGATTCTTCCATCCACACGGTTGAATACATTTATCTGGGTAGCATCTTGAGCCAAATTTAAAATGATAGTAACACAATTTCCCTTCTCTACTTCGCCTGGGGCTCCGATGTGTTGCTCGTGAGTGATGTCTTCCGATTGGGATAGCTGCTATTTGTTGTTCCAGTGCGGTAATTTTCGCTACGATTTCATCCAGTGTTGCACTGCTACTTGAAGCGCACTGACTTGGGGATTTTGTGGCACTATACAGTTCAGTACGTGGATTCATTTCCAGTATTTTATCTGCCATTATTGCAATTTTCTCTAATTCCTCATCACTAACTAGCAATATGGTTTTTATTGAGTTTGGAAGTTTGTCTAGCCATAGTGTCCTTAAGACTTTGTTTGAAATATCTGCGCCTGCCAGGGATTGCATTTTTCGCAGCAGCTGACTTGGTTTGAGGTCCCCTAAGTCAATTCCTGTCGTTAATCGCTTCAATTTCTTATCTTCACTTTCTATGAAGATGTTGAGGAATCTTTCTTTTGCCGCGGCATATTTACAGGAGTTATCACTACTAATGATGTCCCATATGTTTTCCACATATTTCGGTTCTAATTGCGAAACCAATTAATTAAATTTAGTCTCTTCAGATGTTATTCTGTTAATCGCAAATTGTGCTTCGATCTGGTAAAACCAAATTTCTGGTTTATCGGCCCAGAACGGTGGAATTTTAACATACACTTTACTAACCTTAACTTCACTGGTAGTGCCATTAGATGTTCGAGCAGCATTATCACTATTTTCAGTCATTTCTCGAATCACGTCGGGAATCAGCAATTTATAGATACTCGATTTATTTTTATTTTCAATAACTTATTTCAACAGAACAACAACAATCAGTATTTCTCCATTGATTACATTATAAGCACTGCTAACTATATATTTGAGGTGGTCAGTTCCAAAACAGCCTATGTCCATCTTCCTAAACTTGTGGTAAATAACAAATAACGTTTTCAGACTTAAAATATCTACCAGACCCCTTGGAAATACTTTCTTGATATGCTTTGTATCATCAGTTATCATTTTATCTCAATATTGTCTGTTCAGACTCATCAGTTTTGCTATAATGTGAGAAATTATTTTGGACAAAGGTCATTTTGAAACTAAAGGAAGGACAAGAGACATTTTGAAAACAAATACATTGGACAAGAGACCCTTTGATTCTAAAATGAAGATAGAAACGTAATTGCACTTAATACTATTCAGCATGGTTAGTAAGTAATACGATGGCAATAAAAGTAAAACTTGAGCATTAAATCGAAGGATATAGTACTGAAAACAGCTTTTATTAATGAATAAGCATACAAAAGTGAGATATGTAATTTTGTATGGTACTCTCAGAATAGAGTTCAGGCTAAATTTGATAATACTTGTTTAACACTTAGAAAGTGAGTTTCCAATCCTTACAACTCATCAGCATCCTCCATCATATCTACCTCCAACTCATCCTCTGACATTTTATCATTTGCCACGGTGGGTGAGTGGTTATAGTTTCGGACTACCAACCCCAAGATTGCAGGTTCGCCCCTGGCCATGGTAAGTGATTTTTGAAGGCGACAAAAATCACGATACTCATGTCATACGTTGTTGGCATGTTAAAGAACCCATTTGAATTCAGTAGGCCGTGTTCAATGGCAAAATTAATCTCGGGATTTTCCGCCAACACAAAGTTCCTCCATTCTCTACTTGAAAGCGCTGTAGTGTCAAGGAGTTTAGATATCTAACCTCCTTGATTTTCATAGCGTTCAAAGGAACGACGAAATTCGACATGCAAGCTACCCTCTGGGTGTCAATTAACAAAGCTTGCACCAGGCACCGATGCCGTACGATATTATTATCTTTTGTATCCACATTAATTACAGCACTGTAGAACTGCAAATCAGGATTTACCTCCCACCGATCACCATAATGAAGTTCCAACATATTGTGTCAATATCACGAATTTCAAGAATTGCAACTGTATTGTCTCATAACATTCCTTCTACGCACTATCAATCAAAGATTCCAACAAATATTGGATTCAAAAGGATTCTATTCGAAGATCTTAATCGGAAGAAAAGTGCTATACCCAGATTTACCAAAGGTGAACGGCGAAGGCTGTCATACGCTTGAAGGGTGAGGTGAGGAGTGGAGACGAGAGGGGTAATGGTATCCATGGCAACAGCGAGCAGTATTACAAGTATGCAGACACAGCAGTGAGCACATGGTTTGACACTGTGTTCTACTGTGGCTTGATTCATCACTGTCATTACACCGCCAGGCAGGGGGGCTAACTTTCCCAGTATTTGTGTCTTCCTGAAAGTCTCTTGGAATGTTATGAGTTATGACCTGTCTCAGTGGCAACGCAGCATTTCCCCACGTTATAGCTTTGACAGACATCAGCGTCAATTACTGATAATACAGAGCATAGTGCTGATCAACTTTCAAACATGTGTACTGTTAATATTTGAAAGAAAAATAGCACAGTAGCACCTGGTGAAATAGACAATAAAGAAGAGAACAAAAGACGAGTCAGTGCAAAGTCTGTGCGTGTTCGCGTGACATGTGACAAGCATCTCAAAAGATGATTTGTATTTTGTATTTTATTTCTCACTTGATAAATAAAGATTTACATTAAAACTAACAGGTTATGGACCCAGGCCACGTGTAAATGGTATTATTTTGTGAGTGGATCTGAAGCTGAGCGCCTGTGGAACACGTGCTGTATTTTTTGTGAGTAAGGATAACCTCAAAATGGCAGCCGGCAGTGACTACAAAGTTCAAGTGGATAAACTTGAAGGACCTGTAGACTGGGCAAAGTGGAAATGGCATGTGTTGATGGTTTTGCGGTCGTATGAATTGGAAAATATTGTGGATGGTTCGAAAAAGTGTCCTGTGTTGCCGGCAGATGCAACTGCGCAACCAAAAGCTGCATACAAGCAGTGGTTGAAAGAAGACGCGAAAGCGGCCATTTTGCTAGCAGGTGCGCTAGGAAAATCTGTTGCCGAGCTCGTGTTGACGTGCACCAATGCCAGTGAAATTTGGACAAAATTGAGCGCACGGTTCGAACGAAGCAGTACGCAGCGACTGGACATGTTGATCGAGTCATTCTTCCGAGTGAGACGTGACGACAAGGAGGACATCAGCACCCATGTCGCGAAGTTACAGAAGCTTTATCAGGATCTGAACGACGAACTCCAAAAGCACAACGAAAACACGTTATCTGAAAGGATTTTGAACGGTAGAATTTTATCCACGCTGGGAAAAGAATATGATAATTTCAAGGATGTGTGGGACACGATTCCGACGGAAAATCAAACTGTGAACTTGTTGATTGAAAAATTGTGCACGATTGAACTGCGTGACCAAGGAAACGTGGAATCGACTGCGTTTGTGGTACGTAGTGCTCCCAAGAAGCATTCCCAGTATGGCAGTGGCAAAGGCAGCGCTGATGACAAGTCGAAGAAAAATGTTCAATGAGTAAAGCAGAAGTTTCCATGTTTCAAATGTAAGGAATTGGGCCATTGGGCAAGTGAATGTCCAGTGAAGAAGAAAGAGGGTGACACTAGAAACAAAAATAAGGAGAACAATGCTTCGTTTCTGACACATGCGATGAGTGCGTTAGACGGCGACTTTGTTCAAGCCGACGACTGGTACTGCGACAGTGGCGCCACAAATCACATCACCGCGAACAAACAGTATTTTACAACATACGTCAAGTTTGCTGCTCCAGAGAAGATTTTTCTAGGAAAACGATGTGTGAGCATGCTAGCTCACGGCAAAGGAACTGTAAACAGTCAAGTGCGGCTGAACAACGCTTGGTTGAGTGCTGAGTTGACTGAAGTTTTGTATGTTCCCGATGCAATGGCTCATCTGTTTTCTGTGAAAGCTGCTGCAAGGAAAGGTTTTTGTGCAAGACTTGACGACCTAACTGTTAGAATTGAAGACAAGGTTACTGGAAAGGCGATGATGGCTGGACGTGTGAGTCATGGTCTGTATGTACTTGACATGCGCGTGGTGAAACCGGTGCAACCCATTCAAGTGAATTTAGCTACATCGTCGGACAAACTGCAGATCTACCATGAACGATTTGGTCATCAACACAAAGCGCATGTCAAGAATGTACTGAAGCAGATGAACATCAATGTAGACATGTGTAAAGAGGATTTCTGCGATGGATGTGCACTGGGAGAAATGCATCGACTGTCATTCAAGACACGAATGAATCGACCAAAAGCCACCGGTGAACAAATCCACGCCGATGTGAATGGACCAATGTCTACTGAATCTCTTGGAAAGGCACGCTACTACGTATGTTTCAAGGATGATTTCAGCAAGTTTCGACGAGTTTTCTTTTTAAATCACAAAAGTGAAGTGTACACCGTTCTGGAACAGTTCCTGAATGAAGCCAAAAACAAATGGACACGTCGTGAAGCTGTTCAGGTGAGATGGAGGAAAAGAATTTGATAACAAGAAGGTTTCTGAACTACTCGCAAGCAGAGGAATAGAACACAGCATTACTACGCCGTACACTCCACAACAAAACGGAGTTGCGGAACGTGAAAATCGAACGATTGTGGAGTGCGCAAAATCTATGCTGAATCTCAGCAAGTTAACGAAACAACTTTGGGCTGAAGCCTGCAACACTGCGGTGTACCTACTGAATCGCACTGGGAAGTCATCCATTGAAAACAAATCTCCCTATGAATTGTGGTATGGACGACCAGTGGGAAGTCTCAGTCATCTGAAGATCTTCGGAACAGAATGCTACGTGCATATCGACAAGAATTTTCGCTCAAAGTTTGACGACAAAGCTGTTTTTGGACATCTGGTTGGGTACGTGAACGACAGGGATGGATTTAGAGTCTGGATTCCAACTCAGAGAAAGGTTGTTCTAAGCCATGATGTGAAATTCAAACCTGAAGTTGTCTGCAATCTGCGCGCCAACGCCGGAAAGGTTGAAGTCACGCTTGAAGAACGTGTGGAGAGGAATCAGTCTAATTCATCGTCTGATGTAGGCCTACAGAGGAGGTCAGAGTCAGATGAGAACTTAAGCGAAATTGAAGATTTTGCTTCGGCATCCAGTTCCGGAGGAAGCGAAGATGAGGAAGAAGGAGAGACTGAAGAAAGAAGGAAAAGCAAACGTGAAAGTAAGAAGCCATCGTGGTTGATCAGTGGAAATTACATGTACTCTACATGGCTGGACCATCTATCGCTGAAAAGAATCCTGACATACTCTGAAGCGCTGCAGTCTAGTGATAAAAATCAGTGGCTGAAAGCAATTAATGAAGAATTGGAGTCCTTAAAGGAAAATGATACCTGGAAATTGGTTGAGCGTCCAAATGGTGCACGGGTCCTGAAAAATCGGTGGGTTCTTCGACAGAAGACAACGGACAGTGGAGAAGTTCGCTTCAAGGCACGATTGGTAGCCAAAGGCTATCTGCAACAGCAAGGAATCGATTATGAAGAAACATTCAGCCCTGTTGCACGGTATGATACCATTCGAGCTCTGTTGGCTGTAGCTGTTGAAAAGGAGATGAAACTTGGTCAATTTGATGTTAAGACGGCCTTCTTGAACGGCGAGCTTGAAGAAGATGTGTTCATGGAACAGCCAGAAGGTCATCAGGACGGTACTGGCCGAGTGTGTCATCTAAAAAGTAGCTTATATGGTTTAAAACAGGCTCCACGATGCTGGAACAAGCGTTTCAAGAAATTCATGGAGAAAGCTGGATTCAAAAACAGCAAAGCTGATCCTTGTCTCTTTTACAGCAACAAAAATGGAAAGTGGTTGGCTGTTGTAATCTTTGTGGATGATGGTCTGGTAATTGGCAACGAAGAAGACATCGAGCAGTTCATGGAAAAACTTCAGCAGGAATTTCACACGACCAGAGGATCTCTCAACAATTTCCTGGGCATGAAGATACAACAAAACCATGATGGATCAATTGCAATCAGTCAAGAGGATTACACGAGGAAAATCCTAGAAAAATTTGGGATGGCCGAGTCAAATGGAGTGTCTACCCCAGTTGGACGCGAAGAAAGTGAAGACGGAGAAAAGGTTTCGGCCAGGGTTTCTTATCGTGAGGCGGTGGGATCCTTGATGTACCTGACTACAGTTACTCGTCCAGATATCGCATTCGCGGTCAAAAAAAGCTGCTCGAGCCATGGGGAATCCTACAGTTCAAGACTGGAGTCAAGTGAAACGGATATTTCGATATTTAAAGAGCACAGTGAACCATGGAATCGTGTATAGGAAAGATGACGTTTTGAAGGTCTACAGTGATGCTGACTACGCCGGTGACAAGAGGACGAGACGTTCAACGACGGGTGTCATTTCGACCTATAATCATGGAGCTGTGTGCCAATTGAAATTGACACAATATTCAAACCCTGCTGTCGGCCCTCTCCGTGGCCCGTCGGGAGCCCTCGTGTCCTGTCGGCCGTTGTCGTCAAAAAGCTTCGTTGCTTACCTCAAGATTTTAAATTTCAAACCCCGTATTAGGAAAAGAAGAAATAAAGAATTATTGGCTTCCCCTTAAATGAAATTATAATGCATGCTAGTAGACACAATTGCTACTGCATGAGACTGAACATGTTTGGAAGTGTAATTGTGCATGTCAATACCTGGAATGTTGCATGTAATTGAAAATTATTGTATATTTACTGTGATGGTGCTGTACCAGTTCTGTTGCATGTCTAATGTGTCTGTACTTCTGATTGTGCATTGTAGTCGAAGAGCCAATGGGCATGTAACATCTCATCATGTCATGAAAATGCCAACTTGAGTTTCTCTAACTTGTGTTGAAGCTCTTTGGGTAAGGTGCTTGTGTGTTTTTGCAACGGTTGGCAACGCGTAAGGCTTTTCATTTGTTTCTGCTAAAGCTTCTGTTCACTGCGCATGTGTAAGCGGCAGCAGAGGTGCTGGTAGAAAACAAAAGGAGAGTCACAAGCATTCAACTATGGGGACCTGAATTGGTCGGAAGTGTTCCGTAGGCCAGGCCTCGGAGGCCATAAACGCGTCGTTGGATATACGAGGTAATGAAGAATATTGTGATTATTCTATTCGCAGCGGTTTCGGAGTGTTTCCGGATCATGTTATATTTTTTTGAATTATTGTATTCATAGTCTGGTGTCGTCTGGCTAATATGCTTTAACGAAGTTGCGGCATTATGTTTTTACTACGAGGCTAGTATAGCCAGAATTTCTTTCTTCTTGTGGCGATTTGTTGTATTTTAATATGGGCCCATTATTTTATATTTGGCCTAAGTTATGGTTATTTCTTGCCTATAATATTTTTCTCGCCGTCAAAATAAATGTTATCTATGGCTGATTGTCATTTGTTTGGATTGGTCAGATTTGAAATATTAACTGCCCGACTGAATACTGCAGTTTATCCGGCATCATCTGTAACGCGAGTTGAAACAACATTGAAATAATTATTAAAGTTTGGTGAAATGCAATTATCACGCGATTCCTGAAGGTTCAGCTTCCCATTTTAGTGCTTGGATGCAAGGTTGCCAAACGGCATGTCATTGTTAACCGCCATTGGAGAATATTATTTGCCTAGAGCATATTTTTAATGATTGGTTCCTTCCTCTAGCCTGTCTGACATTTGTATTTGTTCTGTTTTAAAGAATATATTTTGGCGGTTGTTGTTTTTTATGAAATAGTCTTTCATTTAATTAAATTATATACGACACCTTGTGAGCAACGTGAACCCATTGAGAAGCAGCATCGTAGTACCAATGCTTGGTAAGAATATACATTTACATTTCTTCTCGAATACCACTACAGGGACGTAGGATTGGTTGGTCAGCACTCAACAGAGCAGAAATACTCCCCTAAGGAAATACAGGTTATGTTAACCTCAAAATATTCGTAGCAGAGCAAACAGGGTCTGTCAGGTTGTAGACCACTTTGGCCGATGAGTACAAAACCCAGCCCTCCACACAACGGGTAATCCGGCGTTTGTCTTTATACGGGACAGAGTGATGGTAGCTATAGATCGTGGTTTTCGATTTTCTGCAGTCGGCAGATCTTGTTAAGCATAACTTAAATTTGCGGGGAGTTACGGGCAAAGTTTTAACATTTAATATTTACTTAATCAGTTAGGAAGGGGTCTAACCAGTGTTATTACTAATGGATGCATTGTGTTCTTGCTTTCATGCTAATGTACGGGTTCGAAGCGTTGCTGGCATTCTCCAGTATGTTGTGCATACTGAAGACGATTCAAGTCCAGTTGGATAACTGGCGCTCAAGGGCATATGACTTCTCAAGTGATGGTGTTGGCTTGGCTGTTGGCCTATGTTTGGTTATCTGGATGGTGTTGGTGCTGCAGGAGATCGCGAGGTAAGCCCAGATAATACAGTGTTTTATTTGAGTGTTACTATTTTACCTCTGCACAGTGGCGAGCAAAGAGCTCATAGCTTCTTCTGTTGTGTAAAGTTCGAGTGATTGGAAAAGTGCTACAATTGTACCGTGCTGAAATGTTTCTGGCAGTGTTGCCAAAGTGATGTGAAAATAATTGTTCCGGTGAATTGCCGAGTGATACTAAAGTCATCTGGAGGAGAGTTATCAATTTAGTTGTGAGTAAACCTCTGTGCTCAGGTGGATAGTGCTGAGTTGTACCTGATTTTAGTAGTACAACAGTCTTGTGTACTTTCAGTGAACGTGCAGGTGAACTTCTCTTGTGTACTGTAAGTGCCTACAGCGGCGAGTGTAGTGCTACCGAGTTGATCTTGGTCGGGTGATGGGAAATTTCTTGAAATTTTATTTCAGCTTAGCAGTGAAGCAGCTGCAGTTTTCATTTTCAGCGGAGAATTTTCCAGGTTCTAAATCGTTTCGAGGATTGTGATTCCTTCTTGTTGAGGTTAGGTGTTACATCATTTGTGAGGTTGGTACCTATTAGATCAGCTGTTCAGTGCAATGTGTTGCCGAGGTCATGGTGTCAGCAGCGAGTGGGTGCTAAGAAGCGATGATCGTGGTGTACTATTGCTTAATCGTGGAAAGGTTTTGATCTTCAGTTGGTGAATTGTAAAAATTGAAAATTTTAATTAGGTTCAACTTTGAAATTTGATTTGGCGGATGAAGAAGAACTTGCCTGGACATGTGTGAATGATATTGGCGTGAGTGCTAGTGTGTTTGTTGTGGTGAGAGGTTAGGGTGTTACATGCACCTCTGGAGTAGTGGGGTTTTGGTGGTGTTGATGTCGGGAATTCTGCGCTCTCTCTGACCATTAATGTTGCTTGGGCTGGAGTGTCCCGTTCATCAAAGTTATTTTAGGGCTAATTTATTTTTACTTAGTGAGTGTGAGTGCCTGTTGACTGATTGGTACTCGATATCCTGTGTGGATATTTGGTTTTTTGTTGAACATTTCGTTCTCTCGTACTAACTGTGGTTCGTATTTGTTAGTTTTGTTTGGTGACATGGCTGTGTTGAGCAGTGGTGTCTTTTGGAGAGTTAGTTAAGGTACTGCTGATGAAGTGATACCAACCTAGCGGAAGTAGCCAGTCTCTGTCTACTTATGATTCTGGTACTTTCAGTGAGGGTTGGTGATGTCGACATTGCTATGCTCTTCTGACTCTTGATGTCGTTCGGGCTGGTGATGGTCGCACATCGTATTTCAGTGCTTGAGGGTATTTTGTTTGTTTTTATTTCAGGTGTGTTAAGTGCCTTCTTGGTACTTGGTGCTCAGTGTGAGTACTTGTTGTTAAGTTGGTACTCTGAGTGAGCATTTGTGAGTTGGTGCTGTTGTATTTTGTGTTGTAAGTGTTGGTACCTGATTGGTATTTGAGGTGGGTGATTGTGTTCGTGATAGTTCGGTACTCGGGGTAGTATTTGGGGGTTGAATCGAGAGGTTAGGTTCGTTGGGGATGCCAGGATGCTTAATTCCCTGATGATGTGTGTTGGATTTGTCGAGTGGTGCCTATTGACCTTATTAAGATACTTCGTGGAAGGTATATGCAGGCGGGTATTTCGTGTGAAGTATATGCAGGCAGATGTTTTCCTTTCGCTGCGACACGTGGCAGGTGTTTAGGCCAGTTTATGAAGACGACTGGAAGTTATCTCTTCGGATTTCGAAGGCCGGAATGTTATGAAGCTTAGTATGCTTTCTGTGGTGAACTGTGGATTTGCAGGATGGCTGGAGGAAGTTTTGGGTTCGACGGAAGGTCTGGTTCTGGAATTGATTAGTTGGGAAAATTTAAATTTTGTCTGGTTCTACAGACGTCTTAGGCACCTACGGACGGTTAGATGCTGATAGTGACTCAGTTGAATTCCGGGATGGTCAATTCCCCGAGGTTCAAATGTATTCCAGGATGTTCATTCCCTGAAGATTAACGTTGCGAAGTGTATGCAGGTGGATACTTCGTGGTGGAGTGTATGCAGGTGGTTACTTCCTATCGTCGAGGCAGGTGGCAGCTGTTTCGAGCCAGTTTCGTAGCAATTGGTAAGATTAGAAGATATTAAGGGGGGTAATTTTAATAATTTTATTGTCTGCTTTGACGGACGAATTATGGGAACTCCTTACTGAGTAGTTTCTGTTGCGAGGTGATGAGATTAGTTGGTTGCATTGAGTGACCTATTGGAAGGTTGGTAGGAGTCTTGCTACTTGTGATGAATTGGTGCTGTTTGGTTGCACTGTTAAGGAGTTGAATGTGTGTCAGAATTGGTACACTAAGGTTCGGTGCATGAAGTGAGTGTGCTGACTGTGAAATAATGGGCTGTGAAGGTTGGTCATGGTGTGGTTATGAGCAGCAATGTGACGTTTAGAAGATGGTTGAGCGGATTGTTGATTGAGTTAGTGATTGGGCGTTGAGTGGATTGTTTGGTGTTGAATGAGGATTAGGTTGATGAAAGTGAGGTTACGGCTTATGTGGTCATCTCTTGATTGGAGTTATTGATTGTCTATGCTGACTGAGTGTTGTGATCGTGCCATGGAAGTTTGGTTTCTGGTGTGAGTTGTCCTGGTGAAGTGATTAAATTTTGAGATTTTTTGCTGGTAAGCTTGTTGAACTGTGTTTGTTCGGTTCTGTGTCTGCTACGAGTGGTCACATGTAAAGTTTAAAGCCATGCTGAAGCCTGTGTGTTTTGAGTCTATAAGATTAATCAACTCAGAATACCTGTGTTGTCTGGCACTTACCAGAAGGTATTGTGGTACCTTATACCTATAATTAATTTACTTGAGAGCCAAAGTCACCATGTCATTGAGAGGTTATGTGATTTAAGCACGTTTCGAATCCCATTAATTAATTCATATTAGAATGTGAAAGCAGGATTTTGGTGGGACACTTGATTTTCTTTGCCCGAGCATCGGAATGTGATGTTCGTTTCCTATCCCCCCTTCTGTTGTTAAAATTTAATTACTTGACTAAAGTCTTCTGACTGAAAGATTGTTCTGGAAGTTGATTACGTGCTTCAGTACCAATTGAAGAAGATACTTGAAATGTGACCATGTTGTCACGGGAGTGAAATTCGATAATAATGTTCTTCGAAGTATGCGATTAGTGCGCGTTCTAGCGGATGGAATGCAACGACATGGTGACTGGTGATAAGATCTAACCATGGTGCAATGTTTGGTGGTGCTCCCTTCTGCTGTGTTTTGATTGTGTTCTAGTTGCCTTTCATCTTGGGTGGCCGTAGCAATGAGCTCTAGCTGCTGTCACCATACACGAACTAACATCTGGTGGAGGTGTCTGCCATTCTGCTGGTCGGAGTGGAGGTGCCTGCTACCACAACGTGAAGATGCCTAGCTGTGACAGACATGACAGTCTGTCAGTCGGTGAGCCCTACCCATGCCTTGCATGCGCCCTGCGGAATCAACTGCTGTACCCCTGGTTGAGCTTTCGCAGAGGGAGAACTGTGCCAATTGAAATTGACACAATATTCAAACCCTGCTGTCGGCCCTCTCCGTGGCCCGTCGGGAGCACTCGTGTCCTGTCGGCCGTTGTCGTATCTCGTCAAAAAGCTTCGTTGCTTACCTCAAGATTTTAAATTTCAAACCCCGTATTAGGAAAAGAAGAAATAAAGAATTATTGGCTTCCCCTTAAATGAAATTATAATGCATGCTAGTAGACACAATTGCTACTGCATGAGACTGAACATGTTTGGAAGTGTAATTGTGCATGTCAATACCTGGAATGTTGCATGTAATTGAAAATTATTGTATATTTACTGTGATGGTGCTGTACCAGTTCTGTTGCATGTCTAATGTGTCTGTACTTCTGATTGTGCATTGTAGTCGAAGAGCCAATGGGCATGTAACATCTCATCATGTCATGAAAATGCCAACTTGAGTTTCTCTAACTTGTGTTGAAGCTCTTTGGGTAAGGTGCTTGTGTGTTTTTGCAACGGTTGGCAACGCGTAAGGCTTTTCATTTGTTTCTGCTAAAGCTTCTGTTCACTGCGCATGTGTAAGCGGCAGCTGAGGTGCTGGTAGAAAACAAAAGGAGAGTCACAAGCATTCAACTATGGGGACCTGAATTGGTCGGAAGTGTTCCGTAGGCCAGGCCTCGGAGGCCATAAACGCGTCGTTGGATATACGAGGTAATGAAGAATATTGTGATTATTCTATTCGCAGCGGTTTCGGAGTGTTTCCGGATCATGTTATATTTTTTTGAATTATTGTATTCATAGTCTGGTGTCGTCTGGCTAATATGCTTTAACGAAGTTGCGGCATTATGTTTTTACTACGAGGCTAGTATAGCCAGAATTTCTTTCTTCTTGTGGCGATTTGTTGTATTTTAATATGGGCCCATTATTTTATATTTGGCCTAAGTTATGGTTATTTCTTGCCTATAATATTTTTCTCGCCGCCAAAATAAATGTTATCTATGGCTGATTGTCATTTGTTTGGATTGGTCAGATTTGAAATATTAACTGCCCGACTGAATACTGCAGTTTATCCGGCATCATCTGTAACGCGAGTTGAAACAACATTGAAATAATTATTAAAGTTTGGTGAAATGTAATTATCACGCGATTCCTGAAGGTTCAGCTTCCCATTTTAGTGCTTGGATGCAAGGTTGCCAAACGGCATGTCATTGTTAACCGCCATTGGAGAATATTATTTGCCTAGAGCATATTTTTAATGATTGGTTCCTTCCTCTAGCCTGTCTGACATTTGTATTTGTTCTGTTTTAAAGAATATATTTTGGCGGTTGTTGTTTTTTATGAAATAGTCTTTCATTTAATTAAATTATATACGACACCTTGTGAGCAACGTGAACCCATTGAGAAGCAGCATCGTAGTACCAATGCTTGGTAAGAATATACATTTACATTTCTTCTCGAATACCACTACAGGGACGTAGGATTGGTTGGTCAGCACTCAACAGAGCAGAAATACTCCCCTAAGGAAATACAGGTTATGTTAACCTCAAAATATTCGTAGCAGAGCAAACAGGGTCTGTCAGGTTGTAGACCACTTTGGCCGATGAGTACAAAACCCAGCCCTCCACACAACGGGTAATCCGGTGTTTGTCTTTATACGGGACAAGCTGTATCGTGGAGAAGTCAGTTACAGAAGTCTGTGTCAACATCGACAACTGAAGCTGAAATTGTGTCTGCAAGTAAAGGAGCAAAGGAGTTGATTTGGCTGAAAAGACTGTTTTCTGAATTACTGGGAACTGCTGACAAACCTCCTACGCTTTACATCGACAATGCTGGTGCAGTTAAATTGGCTAAAAATCCGGAGTACCATCGAAAATCCAAGCATATTGAGGTACGTCATTTCTATGTGAGGGAAAGATTTTTGGACGGAGACTTTGAGCTGGAGCACATCGACGGGACCAATCAATTAGCTGATCTTCTAACTAAACCTCTGGAGAGGGTCAGATTCGAGATGCTGCGTGAGAGGATTGGCGTGCAGAAGATGACATCTTAGAGGCTGAAAAGTGTTCAATAGTTCATCTTGTTTATTTTTTTATTTATATTTGATTTTTATTTGGAGGAAGTGTTAATATTTGAAAGAAAAATAGCACAGTAGAGCCACCTGGTGAAATAGACATGTACAATAAAGAAGAGAATAAAAGACGAGTCAGTGCAAAGTCTGTGCGTGTTCGCGTGACATGTGACAAGCATCTCAAAAGATGATTTGTATTTTGTATTTTATTTCTCACTTGATAAATAAAGATTTACATTAAAACTAACATGTACAAACATAACCTATCGTTAGAAAGTAAGATATTGCCGTTGTAGATGATCATCAGGCCTGCCAATTTGAAATTTTCCATTATACAAGGAGAAGCCAATGAAATTTATATCAAAATGTGCTCTTTCTCCTTGGTCTCTAGGCAACTTACCAGACGAACAAGAGTCATTTTGAAACCTAAGAGGCTGGACGCTTTTAATGTCATATGGGAAGATACGCCATTTTGATCTCAAAATGGATGTATTATAAGGCAGCCATTTTGCTATGGACAAGAGCCGTTTTGATTCCAATAGCTGTATTTAAACAGTTTTTTATGTGGTTTCTAGGACGTTTTGATGCAAAGTGATGGTAGTATTATGTATAGGGAAGCTTAAGGAATGCACTCAAACAAAAAACTAAATTTCGACCTTAGGTGGACATAGGCCGTTTTGAAACTGACCACCTCATTTGTTCTTTTCTTTTCAACTGTTTTTTCTTTCGTTTTTACTCACAGCTACCTATATCATGTCCACCGCTACCTAAATCATGTCTCCTGCACCCACATCCTTACCAATCTGGCAGATGTTCTACAATGCCGTGTATACACTCCAAATAATACAGTGAACTTCTCTTTTATTGGTTAGTTTCCCGGTCAATGCATGTGAGGTTTTCGAAGTGAAATGCCATGTCCTGTGGTTCGGATTCCACGTTAAAAGGAGGTCCCGTGGCTCATAATCACAAGATTCACGGTCACGTAAAACTACAATCTTCCTTTTTTTTCTTTTATTGGTTAAGGCAGATGTTCCCCCTGTGCCAAACAGTGAACTCATTGTGTTCCGTCATTATTCATACTTTTGTTATTCCTACAGCTGGCAAGTTCTTTTTTATTATGATGTGTGTAATAAAGTGTTGTGAATACTGCATCCGAAGTTGACGTAGCCCCCACCTATTATCCTAAGGGATGGAAAGGATCGCTAAGGGCGTTGATACCCAGCTAGAAAAATCAACGGATCCTTGCTAGGTGGATAGCTAGTAACCTCTGAATACTGGTATATTTATCAAAACACGATAGTACTTCTACTTAGCTACAATAATAAAAACATCCTACAATCAAAATATGGTAGGACGAGATTCTTGGAATCTCGAGGGTGAACGGTTACTACAATTTGCAATGAGCGCCAGTGCCTAACTAGCAGTACTATCGTTTCCGATTATTAAAGACAGAAAGTCGAGATGTTCTCTAAAAAAATCGGACAGGCAAACTAACCAGCGCCTGCTAATTTATTCATAAAAAATAGAACACTCCGACCTGACACACCTACATTCACTCGTTACAATATTCATACATACAGAAATAAAAATATTAAGTATATTTAAAATAAAAATAAAACGTAGTGAGCTTCCTGTCACTAATTCTTAGTCCTCATGACTACATCATAAGAGAAAATATTTCTCCAACGTTTAAAATGAAACATTTACTATTTAAAAATGTAGTCACACTTGTGGCTCATACTGTACTTGTTGTACACATAACTTCTTTCTCACGCAAACGTCTAACATTCATCCCCTATATGATACATTACACACTGATATTTAAATAAACCTAAACTTCACATATTTTAAATAACCGTAAAAACATTCCTATTATTAATTTAAACAATATATTTACAACATTATCGTTAGCTACTCGATAATGGTTCGATCCCACTGATCCTTCTCGTTACAGTATCTTCCTGTCATTGTTGATAATAAAACTTCTAATTCAGTGTCATTTCATGGGTTAACTTCACTTCCATTGAGCATACTGTTTCCAACAATAAAGCTAAAAAACTGCTCGATATAGGCAAATCCATTAATATAAGTCTGATAAAATAAGACGGACATATATCAGACGACTCTACGGTTCCCAGCATCTACGTAACACAAAACGTTACTCCAATAGTGACTTATTATCTTAATCGCATCTTTCCACACATTACACCTCGACAACTTAGTCGGAACTTCATTATACATTCGCATCATATTTTATACTTCCTTAGGGACATCATAATATATTACCACAAAACACAAGGTAGCGTCAATACCTACGCTTTCATATTCATTTCTAGTACACGCAATAATAATAAATAATCCCATTTCTCTGAATACTCTAGGTATCCACAAAATTTAGTAATTTCACTTATTGAGTTCAAATTACAGGTCTTCTAACGCTTATACATTCCATTCCTTTCACAGTTACTTAAAAACCTCTTGTATTTTCATTCCTGCTCCTTTCTTATGCAAATTCCGTCACAACATTATTTAAAAACCTTTTACTATGCGATCTCATTATCTTTCTATTATTTTATGGAACCAAATTTCATAGAACTTTCTAAAATTAGAGAACGGTCTGTATATTCTCGTCTTAACCAAATAAAAATACGTTACATTTCCTTTCCATTCTAGTATTCCTGTCTTGATACATTTTATCTTGTATATTTCTTTCATTTCTTACGACAATTCCTTTACATGACTATTATATTATACATTCCGTATTTTTCCGTACCGTAATATAGCGTTTTTCATCTGTGTCAAACATTAGATTGTTTAATGAAACGTCTCCTTCACTAAAGGTCTGGTTTTTAAGAATACAAGTTCATTGTTGTTCTCAACAGAACCAAACAATAACTTGTTTATCTATTCAGATTTCAAATAAATATTTGCCACGAAAAATTCGTCTCAGAAATATGTCAACAACGACATTCTACTTAGATGTCAGAACTAACGCAATTTTAAAAATATTCCAATTTATCTAGCAAATATTAATAAAATCAAAAAAATCCCAATGACTAACAATGACGACTACAAATCCTTAATGCGTCTAAATCCTAATGACGACGTTATGAAAACAATTACTAAAACATTTATACGGCATTATCTATGCTCTACACTCAATTAAAACAATTAAATAGTTTAAAAATTAGTCTATCTAATTAGCCATACAAAAACTAGGTCAGGTCAAGGATATCTACGCTACTGCATTCTAACTACAATTGTATTCGTTTGGTCTCTTTTACCTTCTGCCAGAATCTTTTTTCGGAATCCAAATTGGACTCGTCCTTCCCCCGCCGCAGTCTCCTAGTACAGAAGCCTGTCAACCAGCAGACTTAACGGGATCGGTTGTGGTCGCGTGCTGGCCTGTCTGGTGGACACCTGCCCGCTTCCCCTCTCGTTCGTCCATCCTTCAGCCTGGATCGCGTGCCTCCCTTCACTCTCCACTCCGGGGTTCGAATCTCGCTGCATTCTTCTTATACGGGCGTCATTGGCGATTCCTTCTAACGAACAGCATACTTGAAGTTCTCCGTTGTTTTACTCCATATGTATTTCGTCCGATGTTATGGCAATGCCTTGCAGTTGTAGATGCAATTATGTTCATTCGGTGAAACATGATGGTAAGCTTTCACCCTCCTCGACAAAGCCTTGGATATGCGGGCTAAGTCACTGCTGGAATCCTCATATTGCAAATAGTTAGTTCCCCTTCATGATCTAGTAGCTTTCCATGACAATCGAGTAATGTTTCACGTCAAATATCCTCGTTGACCCCAGTTCAAATAACATCTTCTTAACTTTCAATTGCAGTTTGAACTAACTCGTTGAGTAAGATTTTATAAATTTTCCTTAGTTTTCGAACAACTCTTGTAGTTTGTGAAAAACGTTTCTTCTGCTTGACAATTATATCTCCACACAGTAGATTGATTTTCCCTTTGCTATTTCAAAGACTTTTCTTCATATCTCTGTCCATTGTATCTTTTGCGTTTGTAGAATTATAGCTTTGTTTTTCCATTGGATTTACGTTCATCGGTGATCGTCTTAGGCTTGACTTGGTGGTAATGCTGTCCTTCCTGTCAAATGCTCTTCATGTAGCTCGGTCAACTTTTTTCGCTTTCAGATTATACGTCTTTACATTTTTGAAGACAAGTAGAGAATGATTTCTCCTAGTCGTGTTCCCACTCTGATAGCAATTAAAAATGGCATTTCTGGCATTTGACCTTGTAAATTTCTTTATCAATAAATATCGGTCTCATCCTATTAAATCTTATAATATAATTTACACCTTCGTCTTTCATTTTTCGTCTTCTTTCCATTTCTGACAAATATTCTCTTCTAAAAGTTATTTTCAATATTTATTATAATATTGAGGACCGCCAATATATAATTTTGCTATTGATTAATATGTGGTCACGTGATGAAACTTCTTCATTTACGCGGTCATGTATCTCGTCTGCCACGCTTCAATGTCACCTTGACACGTGCATCTCCAAAACTGGATTTTTCCAAGTGCCGCCTTCACTAAACTTTGCCAATCCTGCCAGTTTCCAGCCTCTATTATATCTCATTCCTCTCCATGTCAATAAAATGGCGTTCTATATTTCTTCGTATTTCCGATCAAAAAGTATACGGAAATCTTTCAAATTAATTCTGGCATTAGCTACAGTCCTGATACACATTATTATGCTACCAGTTTCCAAATCAGACGCGTAGCATTGGCGCTTTTGTTCTCGAGAGCTGTCGGTTCGAATACCGACCCATACCTTATCCTAGGTCCTTTAAATTATGGGTTCAGCTCCTCATTGACCCCATAAATAAAGTATGGAATGTACTTTATTTACTGATCTTCTTCATTTCTTATCAGAACACTAATTTAAAGTCTTTAATGTTTCTCTGGAACAAATCGTTTCAACTTAGCATGGTTGAAATTTCCCATTAAGCGATTTTCATCTACTGATACAATTCTATATGAATTATTTCCATAGACACGGTCAACTTTAAACGTACCCTTGTAAATATTTGATAACTTGATAAAGATCTTCTTAGAAACAGTGGCCTTTACATTAGATCTTATGACGACTAGATCTCCAACTTTTAATGGTTGACTGTACCGTTTATCTCTTCCTCTCTTCATCCTTTTCTCCGCCTGCTTGTTCAGATGTTCTCTCAAAAGTTCAATTCTTCTATCCCTCGGCAGATCAATATCATTCGGAACATTAAATATCCCGTCCCAAGGTCGGATAGGTTTTTCTCCAAAGTGATGTGTTACAGGGACTTCGTTCGAACTCCCATGCCTTGTATTGTTCATACAGTACTCTATCAGTGGTACTACTCCTACCCAGTTCCTATGGTTGTCTGAACTATACAGTCTTATGTATTTTGCCGCCTCCAACATCAGGCGTTCAGTCGGATTTGAAGCCGGATTTCGGATAGAACTATATATGTGGTTTATTCCCAATCTCTCCATAGCATTTCGAAATTCAACTGAGGTGTATTGAGTTCAGTGATCAGTCAATAATCTTTCCGGATTACCCAATTTTGGAATGATGTTTCTCTCCAAATGTTGTAGAACTGACTCTGTTGTTGCTTTTTGCATTGGATTTAGCATTACAATTTTAGAAAGTACGTCCACTGTTACAAGTAGATACTGGTTTCCTCTATGACTTTTAGGGGCTGGACCGAAGATACTGTATCCTGACTAAATAACACCAATGGTTTAGTCGGAATAATGGCTTCTGGTTTTTCCTTTAGTAACTCTGATGTATATTTATTCTTTTGGCATAGTTCACAGGACCGAATAACCTTCGTTTTCGCCTCTCTCATGTTCGTCCCATAAAACTTCTCTTGGGCTGTATTACAAGTTTTATCTACGCCTCCATGTCCAATACTTTTATGTACAAGCCAAATAACTGGTATAATTAATTTTGGTGGAACAACAACTCGGACTTTAGTATGCTCAGTATCAATATATTTGCATACTATGTCTCCAACTATAACATAGTGTCTGGAATACTTGCTAACTTCCTGGTAGTTTTCGTCTTCCTCGTTCATCTTATCAGACAAGAATCTGTTGACCTTTCTTAAAGGTGCGTGTATTCTTTGCGTTCACGCAATCCTTTCCAACTTCTCAAAAGTAGTTTGGTCCTCGTTATCCAACTGGACTACATTAATCCCTACATTTCCTTTCTCTTCCATCGGGTTTCCTGATAGGATATCTTCTAATAAATTATCCTTTCCAGGTAAATGTGTTATAGTTGCATTAAATTGCTGTAGGAACATGTCCATCTTGTCATTCTGTCACTTGAGAGATCTGTCATCAACATGAATTCCAGTGCCTTATGATCCGTTTTAATAATGACCTGATGACCTAGCAGAATTTTCTTCCATGTTTGCAGCGCATTTATCACAGCTAGGGCTTCAAATTCTGTGGTATAATATTTAACTTCATGGAGTTTCAACTTCCTACTGTTGAACGCAATATAATGGTTCATTCCTCTTGATCTTGCTGATATAGAACCGCACTGATTCCAATCTTATTCGCATAAGTCTCAATAATGAAAGATCGTTCAAAGTCTGGGTATTCCAACTTTATATTTCTTAACATCTCTTTCGCTTGGACAAAAGCTCTGTCTGCCTTTTCGTCCCATCGCCATCGATTATTTTTCTTCAATAGATCGTATAGCGGTGCTATTACCTGTGAATACTTAGGACAATATGAACTGAAAAATTGACACATTCCACAAAAAGATCTAATTCCTTTAATTTTCGTAGGTTTCGGGAATTTCATGATAGCCTCAATCTTGTCTTCATTCGGATGATATCCGTGTCGATCTATGGTGTGCCCCAAAAAGTTAATCTCCTCATGAAAGAAATGACATTTCCTTAAATTCACCTTTATATTGGCTTCCCTTAAATTTTCCAATAATATCCTAAATGATATAGATGTTCCTATGCCCTTTCCGAAGATATTATCAAATCATCCACGCAATTGGTAACATTGGCTTCTACTTTATCAGTTAGCTTTCTGTCTAGAGCTCTTATCAATGCTGGTCCTGAATTAACCACTTCGAATGGAACCCTTAAATACACGAATGAGGTCTGGTTAAGTAGGAATCCAGTATAACACTTACTGTCTTCTGTCAATCAATTTGGTGAAACGACGCCGTTAAATCTATTACGGGAAAACAGGTCTTTCCTTTGAACGTTCGTAGTAGTTCCCTTATCTTAGGTGGTCGGTCTACCTCTTTCAGCAGTCTGGTATTAATTTCTCTGGCATCGAGACATACCCTTAAACTACCATCCATCTTCTTCACTACAGTAATTGGGCTTAAATATGGAGTTGCTTGTTTTCTAATAATGCCATCCCGTTCCATACTTTTGATAAGTTCCACTACTTCTGCCTGATACTTTTCCCGGAATACGATATATTTTCTTCTGAAAAGGAGAAGTATCTGTAAGCCTTAGTTGGTATTGATAGCCTTTAATTAATCCCGGGTTTTCGTCGAACACATCGGTATAATCGTGGATTAATTCCTCTAATCTTTCCTGATATTCCTCAAAACTGTCAATTTTCAAAGCATAATGACTTGTTTTTTCGGCTTCAACTTCCATTACCATGTTTTCTAGAGTTTCTTCTTATACTTCTTCTTCTATAAGATATTCGCCATTCTTCTCTTCTAAATTTCCAAGGCTATTACCTTCCTCTTCAAATCTGATAATTCCTTTCCTGAGGTCGATAATCGCTCCTGTTTTGGTAATAAAATCTATACCAAGGATCGCGTAAAACGTTATCTTTCCTAGTACAATGCATATCTGCTCATATGTGCAACCATTCATCCTAAATTGCATCATCACCTGAATCTTACATTTCATTGACTTGTCGTTAAAGATTCCTCTAACTTTCATAGCTGATATTGGCATTGCTATAATCGACTTTCCATCCTTAAGACGGTCATAACAATCCTCAGATAGTATTGAAGCTGTCGCCCCTGTATCTAACAGTGTTTTAAGGCTTTCTCCTTCTACAACTATTTGAATTAAAGGTAATCTTGCCGTTTTATTCACTACTGGTTCCTCTCTTTCATATAAGAGATCTTCGTCTGTAACCTGGTATAATTCCTTTATGACAATATGGTTTCAAGTAGATATTTCATTATCTTTTAATTCCGTCTGGAAAATGACGTTCTTTTGTACCCCCTTCATCGAGTCTTCACGATTTTGTCCACTCATCGAAGGCTGTGGTTCCATTTCTCCATCTACTTGACTTTCAGCATCTCTTCTTTCCTTCTCTCTTAAGTCGGCTATATATTCTTGAATTTCTCTTTCCCTCTCGTCATAGAATTGTCTTACATTTTCGTTGTTTCTCCAGCCTCTATTATTGGATTGTTGCTGTTGTAGTTGCTGCTGTTGCCTTTGACGATTGAAGTTGTCGTCATTCCAATTCTTATATCGTCTGTAGCCTGGCCTATTTTGACTAGTATCAAGATTATAATAACTGTTCCTCTGGAAACTGTTAATATTTGGGTGGTATCCTGTCCTACTGTTCCAATACCTGTTCTGTTCTGGTCTTCATTCTCTTCCATTTCTATAGCTCGGTTCATACCTGTTTTGTCTAAAGAATGGCGTTCGTGTTCGACCTTCATTGCTTCTTTCTTCTTCCGTTTGCTGAGTTTGGTCAACTTGTACAGTATACACTTCTCTATTTTCAGGCCTTCACCTAATACTGGGTGTATTTGTGTCCAAACTTGTGTGGTCAAGCTATCTGAGAAGTTCTGCCATCTCTTCCAATGTTTTTACATTTGCTGATATTAAGTGACGACATACTTCCGTCGGAAGCTGCCTAGAAATTGCATGAACTAGCTCCCCTTCTGCTAACGCAGGTTGAAGGTACTGAAGCTGGGCTAATTGCTTTGTGAAGAAGCTAGCGTATCTGGTTGGGGTTGAAAATGCATATTTCTTAGAAAATATTTCTGCACGTATGTCTTGCTGAGTTTCCAAACTCCAAAATCTCTTTTTCTGAGCTTCGGCAAACTGTTCAAAGTTAGCACATTGTATACCGGAATGCGCGATACCAAAGAAGTGCTTCTCGTTCCAGGTATTGTACCCGTTTCCCAGACCTCACGTCGGCCCGGAAATCAACGTGATGTCCAAGAAATGGTACATGGCCGTAACAAAAACAAATTAGGAGTCCCTGAAATATATATCCGGAAAAACTACAAAAAAAATCAACTGCAAACACGGGCAGGCAAGAGATCTATTATCTCGGGTCGTTTAACGGGTTAGGTGAGAAAGGTTGCCTCAGATATATATTTGTTAAATAAAATAGGATAGTATCACTCAGTCAGGAAATGGAACAAGCTGCAGGAATTATTTAAGATAACTAAGATAAAATGGTCTCTTTTATTTAAGAGCAGACGAAACAAAATAAATAAATAAATGCACTCCTAGAATCAAATTGGTTTTATGCTTATGTTGGGATCATGGATCCATAAGTATTTCATTTTCGTTGCACTGCACTGTCACTGATTTCAGCTTTTGAATGAATAAATTAAATTTGGCTATCACATTATTCACTTCCCCATAAACACATATTTCTAAATACACTGAAAATTCACACATAAATTTAATTAAAGTGAAGGATAATTATCGTTGGTTAAATACGAATTTAAATTATCGTAAAGAAATAATTTACAAATATTTACAATTATCATCTGACATTGTAGCAGAGTAATGTGCAGATAACGTTGAGGTAATCTCATATTAAATGAATATTCGTCCAAAATACCATTATTATAAATAATATAATAATTATGATTATGATTATTAATATTATTCCGAATCCTGGACCATATTGTATTAATCTGATCATCAAATGCAAATACTATCATTGAATTCCAAAATATAAATTGTTATAAACAAATTATCATAAATTCCATCCATAACTTTATTATAATTAGCGAAATTAATTAATTAATTAATTAATTAATCAAAATAGAAATGTTAATCAACAATTTAATTGGTTATAGATACGCTCCATAATTTAATTATGCATTCCTGATAATGCAAGGCCAGATTTGGCTGAATCCTAGAAATTAGTATAACTGTTTCATAAATTCGTATCAATAGCACTTCTATCACAGCATTTAATATTGCATTATTTTAATCGTCGAATACGTTAAGCATGCATCTAACAAATTACTAAATGAGGATTGTGTTACACAGACACATCCTTCAAACATCAAACGCACAATACTAGTAGAGAAATTCTTATTATCTCTCACTTCCAATCTTTAAATATTCATATTATTATTATTCTTGGATAGGCCACATGACTCGCATGTTGCCACAAAATAAGACCACTTATTTAAAGTGTCCATAAGATAATTATAAATACATGCTTTCCTTTTATATGTGCTGTGCAAAATATATCATAATGCAAAAATGCCTGATACGACTGTAATCTGTCAGCATAATAATCCAGCATATTATAATTACTAGGTTCGCTAACCAAAAAATTATTTTTATTATTATTAACTGATCGATAATGCGTAAAAATCATCTAATAAAATCGTTCAATTAGATAATTATGATCAACTATTGCTGCCAAAAACTCGGAAATATCGTTCGCAATCGCATCAAAATTTAATTGTGTGAAATATTCACAATCCCAAAAAAATTAAATTTATAGAAGAAGACAAGAAATTCAAAGTTATTATGATCGAAGAAAAATGTGTGAAATGATATTAAATTAGCAAGATCTTATTCCTAAAAAGCTCTTGTATGTTCAAAAAACAGGCATAATCTCAAAGTCATCTGAAAAATAAACAATCAATTAGTCATGGTTATGTTTTGTCATGAGGTTGCAATGAGTGTAAAATGAACTCACTGCCCTTGAATTTGGTGTTATGTCCCACCATGGCATGGTGTTTAAAGATGCCTAAATCTGCTGGATCGATGATGTAGAAATTTATAAATCGCCAGCGTCACCGTGTAGATTATAAGGTGTAATTGTATCTTCAAATCCTGGTGTCCATCCATGTTCGTAAATTTTCCCTTAAAGAATCTAAGCTGTCATCATGATCTTGATTGTCTTAAAGTTCATGAGTGTTCCCACGAGGTTCTTTGTGTGTGAAGTTAACATTCCAGAAAATTCAAGTTCCCAATATGTAATTTGGCAGCACGCCGGCCTCTCACCGCTGGGTCCGTGGTTCAAATCCCGGTCACTGCATGTGAGATCTGTGCTGGACAAAACGGAGGCAGACAGGTTTTTCTCCGGGTACTCCGGTTTTCCCTGGCAAAATTTCATTCCAGCAACACTCTCCACTATCATTTCATTTCATCTGTCATTCATTTAATCATTGCCCCAGAGGAGTGCATCAGGCCTCGGCAGCCGGCACAGTCCATATCCTCGCTGCTAGATGGGGGCTTCATTCATTCCATTCCTGACCCGGTCGGGGACTGGAAACAGGCTGTGGATTTTCATTTCATTCCATGTTACCCATAACATAATTTCGTGTTAAAGATGCCACAATAATCGTCGAGAGCCTATGCTTCCGATCCCATCACAGCTGATGTGAGCATAATTCAATCTTGATTTCGGTCACATATTCCCCTCTTCCCGTTTTTTATAAGTGAACGGAAGATTACGTATAAAAATATTGTCTTCTTCATAATGTGACGAAATCTAGCATCAAAGAAATCTCATTCTACTTTCTTGAAATAACGTCTGAGATTTGCTGAGTTGTAATTTCCAATGATACGGTTGGATTCAATCTCTGCTACTCGGTAGCTGTTGTTCCCATAGACTGTAACTATCTTGTATGGACCAGAAAAGAGTTTAACAAATTTGCTGTAAATCCTCATGGGTAGGTTTGAAGATACTGGTCTTCTGATAAGAACAAGATCGTTCTCACGCAAAGGTTCACTAAATCGTCTACCAGCATTGTGGTGTTTGTGCACCACACCCAAAACAATTGAACTAAGAGTACTATATTGATGTGCAATTGCAACGATAGTGCATGTATATATTTATTGTGTTTAAGGGTAGTATAAAATCATATGTTCATTTTCATCCATTCTTGTAATTAGACGTCGACCCGAGGTTTCAAACCGTAAATTTACAACCCCTCCCCCAATAAATATATTTCTTGAGCTCACTTGTGGAACTAACAACTGACAATAGATACCGCTTGAACCGTCATAAAACCGCTTATGAAGAGGCAGGAAGAATGGAAAGGGAGCCACGACCAGGAGTGACCCTCGGTAGCCAACAGGCTAATTCTAAAAGATGTCGGAACAATGGACCCTACAGCTTTTTAGAATAAATTATTTTACGACGAGAAAACTGCAACATTGTGATTTTTTAAAGAAGATACCGCTACATGACACCAATATGGAAGTGTGTCACTGGGGGGAGAGACCTTCACCCCAATATAGCCACTTGGTGCTTGATAAAGGACTTACTTACGCCAATAAGGAAGGAGCGTCACTTTCTGTAGACAATATTTTGATATTGCAATTGGCAGATCCCCTACTGCTGGTGGGAGACATAATTGCCATATATAAGCCGGGACAGAGCTGTATGGAGAGGAAGAATATTATTATGTTTTCACTTGAAAGCACTCCAAATTCTAAACTTGGACCTCACTTGTTGAGATTCAACTACCAAAGTTCATTAAGTTCAACTAGTAAACTCAGTGGAGATCTAGCTAGGATATTTCCAGCATTGCGCTGAATATCGAAGACGAGTGAAACCATGCCATTCACTCAGCTAGGCAACAGTATCTGTGCAATTAGTGTGCAGATAGCTTTATCAGGGAGGATTGGTACTTCGAACCATGGAACACCACGCAAGATGTCTACTTCAGGAACGAGATACCTCCGCCAACATCGCCCATGAAGATCTTCAACCCGGTGAGCTCATGCATATTTGTCAATTGCAAGTCGGACGTAAATACTATTAACTTCAATAATTTAAAGAAATAACTTCCCCTTTTTATTTTATCCGTTTGAAAGGTCGCAAGACGTCATTCATCTCATCCTGTTTGTTAATAAATTATTTTTACAATCTATGACTTTCTGTCAAGATTTACCCCATGCTAGACTTCCCAGAGGTCAAGATAATAGAATAAGGTGTTTTGCAGCTAGCCTCTGTTGCCCCTCCCCCGAAAGTAAAGAATCTCAATTTAATAAATATAAATTTATCTCACAACCGTCTGTTGGAGATTGGCGCCCTATTAACCGAGCTATTTACTGCACTCATTTTATATCACGAGCTATGAAACGTTACAACATGTCACCCAAGCATGGGACAAGCTGTGCACTAGCAGCGAAACGTTACAGCATGTCTCTTCTGTCTCTTAGCCGCTTGTTTTTCCAGACTGGCTTTGACCAATTCTACTGTCATGGGTAAAGATGGAGAAATTTCTGGTGGAGTTGTGATGATACCATCCCAGATTCTCTGGGGCTTTCGTCCAAAATGCAAAGTGTAAGGAATCTGAGATGTACTTTCGTGGACAGTTGATTTAAGACTCTCTTCGATTATGGGAATAACTTTCATCCATTTTTCGTGTTCATCAGAGCAATATAAACGACACAACTTTCCAATCTCCGACATAATTCGTTCTGCCGGGTTCCCTTCAGGGTATCTAATGGTGTTGAGAATGTGTTTGACCTCGAGTCGCTGCATAGCCTCTTGAAATACTAAACTAGTGAAATGACTACCATGATCACTCAGTAGGAACTCGGGTATCCCTGCTTGACGAAAAACACAGTTCTCCAATCGTCTGATAACGTATCGTGATGTTGCTTTCTGGATTGGGTGAAGCATGACCAGCTTTGAGAACACGTCCATCGTTACCAGAATGTATTGGTTACCTCTAAATGACTTAGGAATTGGACCATATAGATCAGTGGCATACAACTCCCGTGGTTTCGATGGAATTATCGCTTTCGGCTGTTCTTTGGCGAGTTTTGAGGCAAATTTACTACGCTGGCAGCTATCACATGATCTGATAACCTTTCTTATAGACTCTCGCATCGTTTTCCAAGAAAAAGATTATTTCGCTGCATGCAAAGTCTTATCTACTCCTGCATGTCCAATTGACCAGTGTATGTGCCAAATAACTTTATTTACTAGTTTAGGAGGTATTACCGTTCTGAGGCGCGTATGATCCCTGTCTGTGTATTTCATCACCAAGTCTCCCGCGATGTGATAATCTATCGCTTCTTTAGATGTTTGGTCATAATTCGGATCATCCTGGTCCATCTTATTCTTCATCTCTGCAATTTCAGTCTGCCATTTTTCTGGAATAGGGTACAGTTTCTTCTTGTATGGAGACATATTGGTTAACTGAATCTCGTATTCGAAGCTTATGATCAATCCAGGTTTATCATTAAAAATACCAGAGGATCTCTTTATCAAATCACCAAATTTCTTCTCCCCTTCTGGATCGAGTTTCACTCCATGTTCCAAACGTTGTTCTTCCGCTTCAATCGTTTTGATTATTTCATCCCGGATGTTCATATTACCAGTTTCCAATTCATTGATTCCATGAGCATCTTCACTCACTCCCTCGGTGGAAGTAAAACAGATCGTCCTGTTCTTCAAATCAATAATCATTCCTTTATCGGTAATAAAATCTATTCCGATTATAATATCAAAGTTAGAATTGGATATAACCAGGAAAATGTGTTGCATTAGCCTTCCTGCAAAAAGTAGATTTAACATAACTTGTTGTCTGCATTTAATCATTCTGTCCGTAATCACTCCCCTAATTTTAACTGTTGAAGCTGGAAGAATGTCAATCTTTCCCTTGGTTTGGAGCAAGTCCAAACACGACTGTGAGATAATTGAAACCATTGCTCCTGTATCCACCAATGTTCTTATTTTGCATCCCATTATCTCCAAAGCAATAACTGGAAGTTCATATCTGGTCCCTCGGCGTACTTCTTCGTTCTCAAATATTAAATCATCATCCTTAATTTCGTAAAGTTCCTGGATTTCTACAATATAATCGGGGATCGGAATATTATCAATTAGTTTCGTTGTTGTTATTGTGTTTGTTGTTGCCGAATCGGCGTTTTTTTCTACCTGTGACCCGCCAGTGCTAGGGTGCTCTAGTGTCTCCTCCTGTGGAGCTGACGGTTGAGTATTCCTAAGTTGCTGAATGTATTCTTGGCTTTCTTTATGCCTATCATCCAGGTTACTATTCTGTTGCCCTTGATTTTGGTATTGTCTGCCGTTATTGTTCATGTGATAATTGTTATAACTCCTATTCTGATGCCAGTTGTTCCTGCCATTATCGCGATATCTCGAATATCTTCTGTTATACGGCGTTTGTCTCTGATTATTGTATCTATTATTCGGCATTGTTCTAGGATTGTATTCCTGGTAATTCGATCGATAATTTCCATTACTATTTCGTCGATCATAATCCCTCGGTGTTTTTCTTCTCTATTAGAGGACCTATCCGTCTGAGATGTTCTGTCCATGACTATGGCGTTGATTTCACGGTTTTCTCTTCTATCAGACCTACTGTTCTGAAGACTACTCGTATGATCTATACGCCTGAGAATCTCCTCACAATCCTGTAGTGTCTCTACTCCGGATGTTATCAACATGCGCTGGATCTCTATAGGAAATTGTCTCGTGATCGATCTCAATAATTCCCCTCGTGATAATGGTGGAGTCAAAAATTGTAATTTGGCGAGCTGTGCAGTGAAATACCCTACATACGTCGTTGGGTGAGATGTGGCGTATTTCCTAGAATACATGTCTGCGCTGACATCGAATTGTTCCTCCGGACTCCAGAATCGGTTTATAAATGCGTGACTAAAGTCGTCCATGTTCATAAACGAGTCTCGGAATGTTCTAAACCAGCTTAGCGGAGTTCCTTCTAACGATCTTTCGACTAGTCTTAGTTGTCTTTCCTTAGAAACTCGATTTTCATCCATGTATTCACGAAGGTCCCTTAGAAATTCCATGGGAGTAAGGTTATTTCCCCCATTGCATTTTCTAGGTCTATCGTCAATGTTACGGATTATCGTAACATGTCCGGGTGTGGTTGAATTTACTTGAGTAGTATTCTTTTCTAAGCCCCCAGATAAATTATGGCTATTGGATGGTGTTGATGTTTCCATTATTTCTCGACTTTTATCCGCATTAACTTTCATGTTGCTCAGTTCGGATTCAATTTTCGAAATACGCATAGTCGTCATACTGTGTTCTAGTTCAACTTTTCCTCCATCTCTAAAGATGTAACCACTACGCTGCCTTTCACGTGTGTTTCCAACTACTTACGCATATCCTCAAAGTTATTGTCGCATTTACCAGTAAGTTGATCAATTTGTTTCTTGACCCCTTCTAACTCTCCAGTATTAGTGTTTATCGCTAAACGTAATTCCGCAAATGTTTCTGCACTCGATTCATTATTTCTTGTTAGTTGCGCCACCAAGTATTTACTTAATCCATCCAAGTTATCATTCAATTTCTTTTCTAATGCTCCCAGATTTTCTATGAATTGCGTTTTGACAACATTAATTTGTCCTGACACATGATCGTGTAATTCGTTTCTCAGAGTTTTGAAATTATGCGTCCATTTGGTATCACAAGAGTCTAATTTCTTATCAAGAGCTGCATTGCTTTTCTCAAAATCTACCTTTACTTCCGAAATCTGCGATTGCAAGCGACTTTCGAGACTTCTAACATCGGTAGTTAACTCATTAGTTTCAAGTGATATACCCTGAATCTCTGATTTAAAATTAATAATCGATAAATTAATTTCTCCAATATCAGTATTAACCTTTAATACATCGGCTGACAAATTCTATACTTTATTTTTCAGTTCTTTCGTCTCCCCTTTTACTTCATCTAAACTATCCTGTATTTTCTCCTTAAATTCCTCAGCTTTCTCAGTTAAGGTTTACAAATTATTAGTTACAATTTGCACATCATTGGTTAAAGTTTGCAACTTAGCATTTGAAGTTCGCACATCATTAGTTAAAGTTTGCAACTTATCAGTTAATTCATCCTTATTAGCTGTTAAATTATTATTAAGTTGCTCCTTACCATCAGACATTTGTTGTCGCAACTTATTAAATTCAGCTTGGACTTGAGTTAAGAAACCTCTTAACTCCTCTGGCACTTCGTAAGGCATATCAAAAATACTTAAGAATAGGGAAAACTTACAAACTAGATGACCAACCAGGACCATGAGACTATAAATATTTTCCTGTTTTTCGAACATATTTAACGTCTAATAAACAGAGCACATTCATCCACTAAACTCACTCTGGTGAATAGAAAAGAGCCAAAAGAAAAATATTAATCATAAAACAACATCGTGCACCTATTATTATTTTTCATCATAATGAGCTTATAGAAATCTTAATCATCCTGACATTTACTTTACTATTAAACGCAAAACTAAGTGCAATATCATCAGCCTAAACCGAATTAAAAATCATTTCTGAATAATACCGTCAGATATCAGAACACGTCTGACTACCTAACTGTCCCATTTTATTGCCTAAATAACAAACGGTTCGATCACTCTCAATTCGAAACCACTATGTTATGCACAAAGAAAATATCCAAACATCAGTATGATTCTCTCTGTTCGTAACTTTAATGTCAGATATCAGAAGAAAATTGACTCCCAAAGGTACGAATATCTCTGTTCGAGGCCTTTCAGGTTGGGCGCCACGTCGACCTCATGTACCCGTTTCCCAGACCTCACGTCGGCCCGGAAATCAGCGTGATGTCCAAGAAATGGTATATGGTCGTAACAAAAACAAATTATTAGTCCCTGAAATATATATCCCGAAAAACTACAAAAAATCAACTGCAAACACGGGCAGGCAAGAGATCTAGTATCTCGGGTCGTTTAACGGGATAGGTGAGAAAGGTTGCCTCAGATATATATTTGTTTAATAAAATAGGATAGTATCTCTCAGTCAGGAAATGGAACAAGCTGCAGGAATGATTTAAGATAACTAAGATAAAATGGTCTCTTTTATTTAAGAGCAGACGAAACAAAATAAATAAATAAATAAATAAATAAATGCACTCCTAGAATCAAATTGGTTTTATGCTTATGTTGGGATCATGGATCCATAAGTCCTAGACTACCAATTTGATTGTCCTATATAATTTCTGTGGGGTAATGTGAATCGAAGTTAATGTTCCAGTGTTCGTCGAGAAAGCTGAATAAAATGAAATACAATATTTCATTTTCGTTGCACTGCACTGTCACTGATTTCAGCTTTTGAATGCATAAATTAAATTTGGCTATCACGTTATTCACTTCCCCATAAACACATATTTCTAAATACACTGCAAATTCACACTTAAATTTACTTAAATTGAAGGATAATTATCGTTGGTTAAATACGAATTTAAATTATCGTAAAGAAATAATTTACAAATATTTACAATTACCATCTGACATTGTAGCAGAGTAATGTGCAGATAACGTTGAGGTAATGTCATATTAAATGAATATTCATAAAATGCCATTATTATAAATAATATAATAATTATGATTATGATTATTATTATTATTCCGAATCCTGGACCATATTGTATTAATCTGATCATCAAATGCAAATACTATCATTGAATTCCAAAATTTAAATTGTTATAAACAAATTATCATAAATTCCATCCATAACTTTATTATAATTAGCGAAATTAATTAATTAATTAATTAATTAATTAATCAAAATAGAAATGTTAATCAACAATTTAATTGGTTATAGATACGCTCCATAATTTAATTATGCATTCCTGATAATGCAAGGCCAGATTTGGCTGAATCCTAGAAATTAGTATAACTGTTTCATAAATTCGTATCAATAGCACTTCTATCACAGCATTTAATATTGCATTATTTTAATCGTCGAATACGTTAAGCATGCATCTAACAAATTACTAAATGAGGATTGTGTTACACAGACACATCCTTCAAACATCAAACGCACAATACTAGTAGAGAAATTCTTATTATCTCTCACTTCCAATCTTTAAATATTCATATTATTATTATTCTTGGATATGCCACATGACTCGCATCCATAATGTTGCCACAAAATAAGACCACTTATTTAAAGTGTCCATAAGATAATTATAACTACATGCTTTCCTTTTATATGTGCTGTGCAAAATATATCATAATACAAAAATGCCTGATACGACTCTAATCTGTCAGCATAATAATCCAGCATATTATAATTACTAGGTTCGCTAACCAATAAATTATTTTTATTATTATTAACTGATCTATAATGCGTAAAAATCATCTAATAAAATCGTTCAATTAGATAATTACGATCAACTATTGCTACCAAAAACTCGGAAATATCGTTCGCAATCGCATCAGAATTTAATTGTGTGAAATATTCACAATCCTAAAAAATTAAATTTATAGAAGAAGACAAGAAATTCAAAGTTATTATGATCGAAGAAAATTGTGTGAAATGATATTAAATTAGCAAGATCTTATTCCTAAAAAGCTCTTGTAGGTTCGAAAAACAGGCATAATCTCAAAGTCATCTGAAAAATAAACAATCAATTAGTCATGGTTATGTTTTGTCATGAGGTAGCAATGAGTGTAAAATGAACTCACTGCCCTTGAATTTGGTGTTATGTCCCACGATGGCATGGTGTTTAAAGATGCCTAAATCTGCTGGATCGTTGATGTAGTAATTTATAAAACGCCAACATCACCGTGTAGATTATAAGGTGTAATTGTATCTTCAAATCCTGGTGTCCATCCATGTTCTTAAATTTTCCCTTAAAGAATCTAAGCTGTCATCATGATCTTGATTGTCTTAAAGTTCATGAGTGTTCCCACGAGGTTCTTTGTGTGTGAAGTTAACATTCCAGAAAATTCAAGTTCCCAATATGTAATTTGACTGTTCGGCACTGTTCTATTGCATTTCCACATTTTGTAAATCTTGATGCTCTGTTGTAATAATAACAGTAATGTTCATCTAATTGTGTTCTCTTCCTGATGTCTAGTAGAATAATACTCTTCTGAAACTAGTAGTTTAATCTCTTGTATAATGAAGTTGTGATTTTAGCATGACCAAACTGAGCTTACATGGGAAGTTGAACTGTTCGTAAGTGTCAGTCTCCATGATTGTGTATACTTCTGATGTGGTGTCAAATAATGTTAAATAAGTACTCACATTAACTCCATTAGCACACACGTTTCACTGAGTTTAACATTCTGCAGTACACACGTTACCGGTTTTCGTGCAGTAAAACGAACTCACGTTGACATAAGAACAGACTATCCCGGGCGCGATAAGAAACTTCACGACCACGATAAAGTCAGGTGTGTGAGTTTCAAGCGTGTATAAGCCTCGGATGAAATACTGCCAGTCAACTCCTCGTCGGTTCGGAGAAGCACACTGCCCTTCTCATCACGTGGTGTGGGTAACAGGCGCACTCACATACTCTTAGAGGCTGGCGTCATATCCAGCGGAGCTCGACACGGTATAGCCTGACAAAAACACATGGCGTTCTGCCACAATAAAAATCTGTTAGTGGAATGATATTCGGAGACTGAGATACAATTATAGATGTATAAATATTAATACCAATTCGTATGTTACCCATAATATAATTTCGTGTTAAAGATGCCACAATAATCGTCGAGAGCCTATGCTTCCGATCCCATCACAGCTGATGTGAGCATATTTCAATCTTGATTTCGGTCACAGTATTTCAAAGAACCCTCATATCTCTATCTTTAGGAATGCGATTGTCATCTAGGTAACATTTCATATCCCTCAGAAATTCTACGGCTGTCACATTTTCCTCGCCTCTAAAACGAATCGGCTTATCATCTATGTTTTTCAAGAATATGCTATTTTGAGTTCTATTCTCTCTTGAATAAAAATGTATTCCTCCTTCCTCATAGTCTCTTCTAATTCGTTCGATATTAGGCCGAAATTCTGCTCCGTCTCTATGTTCTTGACTATATAGACTTTCTCTATCTTCTTCTTCCCGTCTATCAATTCCTTCATTTCGATCTCTCCTGCTCTCATGTGTCACACTTTCTTCTCGTGATTTATCCTCTCGGTCTTGAAAGAATCTATTTAAATCTTCCCTTAAATCCTTCCGTATATCCGTTCTTAAATCTTCACGATGACCCGTTTCTGTAATGCTCACGTTTTTCATGTGTTCAGTTAATGCAGATAGTTCCGATTCTTGACTAGACTTAATGTTCGCAAGTTCGGTCGTTACCTCATCTACTATATTTTAATCTTATCGAGTTCATCTGATCTATTAGTATCTGAATTATTAGTTAAATCTGACATCCTAGTAACGCTAGATTTCTGTACTTCATCAATACGTTTATTTAACCCTTCTCTTAAACTAGAAATATCTCTATTTGCATCTAATTCAAATTTTCTCATATCCTTAAGAATTTTAGCATGCATTCCTTGAATATATTCTCTATTGGATCTAATAACATCTTCCTTCATAGTATCAACAGCTTTCACAATATTACTGATTATATCTATATGTATGCCTTCTTCAATCAACCTTTTTTTGATCCTCTAATTTATTTTGTAATTCATTAACAGTATTGTTTAGACCATTCACAATAATGTTTAATGCAGCATGTGATTCTGTAATCTTATTGTAATGCACTGTGTGTTCTTGTTTTACTTCAGCTATACCTTTTTGTAACTTATCTTTAAGATTAAGTATGTTTTCACTGTTTTCTACTTGTGCAGCAAAAACTCTTTTAGTTACCTCTTCTCTAAGTGTACCTAAATCTGTGGAAACCTGATATATTTTCACACCACTACCATGGCTTATTTTCTGTGCTTCTTCTATTCTAGTTTCTTCTAAAGCCTTTCTACTTTGTTCTTGGGCTAGTCGACTTTTTTCTTGTGTCAGTTTACTTAATTCTTGGGATATTCTTCCTTCATTCTGAGCCTTTTCTAAAGCTTTCTAAATTTCCTCCTGGGCTTTCTTATTTTCTTCCTGGGCTTTCCTATTTTCTTCCTGAGCTTTCTCTGCATTTTCCTGGGCTTTCCTAATTTATTCCTGAGCTACCTCTGCCTTTTCCTGGGCTTTCCTAATTTCTTCGTGAGCTTTCTCTGCCTTTTCCTGAGCTTTACTAATCTCTTCCTGGGCCTTCCTATTTTCTTCCTGAGCTTTCTCTGCCTTTTCCTGAGCTAATCTACATTCCTTCTTGACTTCCGCAATACTTTCGTTAGTGCGTGTTTGAGCAAGTGTAAGTTCAGCTTTTAAACTCGATTTTACTGTGGCTGCAGATTGTTTTATCTCCTGTACTTTCTTAGAAATATCATATGGCTGCGTGGCGCAGTCGCTAGAGGCGCTGAGCTTCTAACTGAAAGGGATTGGGTTCGATCCCCACCCAGGTAGTGGATTTTAGAAACAAAACTGCCACTTTCGGAAACGCAAACAACCCTGGAGTTCACTCAGCCTACAACAAAAATGAGTACCAGGGTAATTCCTGGGAGCAAAAACGGCCGGGCGAGGAGCTGACAACTCCATCCCATCTAGTGCCAATTTCAGGAAAAGTGGAAACCTCTACCTTCCACTACTCCCAGGGCCCTCATGGCCTGTACGGAGTTGGCTTTGCTTTGGCTTTGCTCTTTGCTTTTGCTTTGTATATTTATGCAATTTCTCTAAATCTACTGATATTTGGGCTTGCGACTCCTTCATTTGCCCAAACATCTTCTTTATAGCGTCCATATCTTTCGATGGCATTCTTCTTTCTTGGAGAACTAGGGAATCATCACTATTTACAACAATGTGGATACCTTGAGTGAACATAGTTTTGTAGCATCTTTGAATTTTGGAATATTTTAACATGCCGATAGCCTAACTATATAAAATATATTACATCTATAATTACGTTCCTACTTCATCATCTCATCGTTGTAACATCCCGAACATCCTTCTCTAAAAATCTTTAAAATTAACCAATAATTTAACTATCACTTTACCTTTAAATTACTATGACCAAACATGTCATCAGCTGGTTTTAACAATGTGCCTCAAACATTACAGTATTCCTCAATAATGGTTACATTAATTCACTTTAATATACACCATAATCGGGATCGGCAAATAAATAATCTTCCAATAAAATTAACCCCCCCTTATCTCTGAGTGATCGCTGCTCCAACTGAGCCCACGATTAGATATTGCCTACTCGTGCAAACATCAAATCATGCCCCACGATTTCAGTAACGCTAATTAAATATACTCTTATGCACCCGAAATTGACGTATCCCCCACCTATTATCCTAAGGGATGGAAGGGATCGCTAAGGGCGTTGATACCCAGCTAGAAAAATCAACGGATCCTTGCTAGGTATATAGCTAGTAACCCCTGAATACTGGTATATTTATCAAAACACGATACTACTTCTACTTAGCTACAATAATAAAAACATCCTACAGGCAAAATATGGTAGGACGAGACTCTTCGAATCTCGAGGATAAACGGTTACTAAAATTTGCAATGAGCGCCAGTACCTAACTAGCAGTACTATCCTTTCCGATTATTAAAAACAGAAAGTCGAGATGTTCTATACAAAAATCGGACAGGCAAACTAACCAGCGCCTGCTAATTTATTCATAAAAAAATAGGACACTCCGTCCTGACACACCTACATTCACTCGTTACAATATTCATACATACAGAAATAAAAATATTAAGTATATTTAAAATAAAAATAAAACGTAGTGAGCTTCCTGTCACTAATTCTTAGTCCTCATGACTATATCATAGAGAAAATATTTCTCCAACGTTTAAAATGAAACATTTACTATTTAAAAATGTAGTCACACATGTGGCTCATACTGTACTTGTTGTACACATAAATTCTTTCTCATGGAAACGTCTAACATTCATCCCCTATATGATACATTACACACTGATATTTAAATAAACCTAAACTTCACATATTTTAACTAACCGTAAAAACATTCCTATTATTAATTTAAACAATATATTTACAACATTATCGTTAGCTACTCGATAATGGTTCGATCCCACTGATCCTTCCCGTTACAGTATCTTCCTGTCATTTTTGATAATAAAACTTCTACTTCAGTGTCATTTCATGGGTTAACTTTCACATCCATTGAGCATAATTTTTCAAACAATAAAGCTAAAAAACTGCTCAATATAGTCAAATCCATTAATATAAGTTTAATAAAATAAGACGGACATATATCAGACGACTCTACTGTTCCCAACATCTACGTAACACAAAACGTTACTCCAATAGTGACTTATTATCTTAATCGCATCTCTCCAAACATTACACCTCGACAATTTAGTCGGAACTTCATTTTACATTCGCATTATATTTTATACTTCCTTAGGAACATCATAATATATTACCACAAAACACAAGGTAGCGTCAATACCTACGCTTTCGTATTCATTTCTAGTACACACAATAATAATAAATAATCCCATTTCTCTGAATACTCTACGTATCCACGAAATTCAGTAATTTTACTTATAGAGTTCAAATTACAAGTCTTCTAACGCTTATACATTCCATTGCTTTCACAATTACATAAAAACCTCTTTTATTTTCCTTCCTGTTCCTTTCTTATGCAAATTCCGTCACAACATCATTTAAAAACCTTTTACTATGCGATCTCATTATCTTTCTATTATTTTATGGAAACAAAGTCCATAGAACTTTCTAAAATTAGAGAACGGTCTGTATATTCTCGTCTTAACCAAATAAAATACGTTACATTTCATTTCCATTCTAGTATTCCTGTCTTGATACATTTTATCTTGTATATTTCTTTCATTTCTAACGACAATTCCTTTACATGACTATTATATTATACATTCCGTATTTTTCTGTACCGTAATATAGCGTTTTTCATCTGTGTCAAACATCAGATTGTTTAATGAAACGTCTCCTTCACCAAAGGTCTGGTTTTTAAGAATACAAGTTCATTGTTGTTTTCAACAGAACCAAACAATAACTTGCTTTTCTATTCAGATTTCAAATAAATCTTTGCCACGAAAAATTCATCTCAGAAATATGTCAACAACGACATTCTACTTCGTCAGATGTCAGAACTAACGCAATTTTAAAAATATTCCAATTTATCTAGCAAATATTAATCAAATTAAAAAAACTCGCAATGACCAACAATGACGACTACAAATCCTTAATACGTCAAAATCCTAATGACGACGTTATCAAAACAATTACTAAAACATTTAAAAGGCATTATCGATGCTCTACACTCAATTAAAACAATTAAATAGTTTAAAAATGAGTCTATCTAATTAGCCACACAAAAACTAGGTCAGGTCAAGGATATCTACGTTACTGCATCCTAACTACAATTGTATTCGTTGGTGCTCTTTTACCTTCTGCCAGAATCTTTTTTCGGAATCCAAATTGGACTCGTCCTTCCCCCACCGCAGTCTCCTCGTACAGAAGCCTGCCAACCAGCTGACTTAACGGGATCGGTTGTGGTCGCGTGCTGGCCTGTCTGGTGAACACCTGCCCACTTCCCCTCTCGTTCGTCCGTCCTTTAGCCTGTATCGCGTGCCTCCCTTCACTCTCCACTCCGGGGCTCGAATCTCGCTGCATTCTTCTTATACGGGCGTCATTGGCGATTCCTTCTAACGAACAGCATACTTGAAGTTCTCCGTTGAATGGTTGTTGTTGTTGTTGTACTCCATATGTATTTCGTCCGATGTTATGGCAATACCTTGCAGTTGTAGATGCAATTATGTTCATTCGGTGAAACATGATGGTAAGCTTTCACCCTCCTCGACAAAGCCTTGATATGTGGGCTAATTCACTGCCGGAATCCTCATATTGCTAATAGTTAGTTCCCCTTCATGATCTAGTAGCTTTCCATGACAATCGAGTGATGTTTCATGTCAAATACCCTCGTTAACCCCAGTTCAAATAACATCTTCTTAACTTTCAATTGCAGTTTGAACTAACTCGTTGAGTAAGGTTTTATAAATTTTCCTTGTTTTTCGAACAACTCTTGTAGTTTGCGAAAAACGTTGCTTCTGCTTACCAATTATATCTCTACGCTGTAGATTGATCTTCCCTTTGCTATTTCAAAGACTTTTCTTCATATCTCTGTCCATTGTATCGTTTGCGTTTGTAGAATTATAGCTTTGATTTTCCATTGGATTAACTTTCATCGGTGATCGTCTTCAGCTTGACTTGGTGGCAATGCTGTCCTTCCCGTCAAATGCTCTTCATGTAGCTCGGTCAACCTTTTCTAACTTTAAGTATCTAGGCGTGACACTTCAGACAATGAGCAACGTCTTTACGCTTCACATTAACGATAGGATCAGTGCGGCTACGAGGGCCATAAATGGTATCAGACAGTTGAGAAAACTCTCCTTCAAAACAGCCATGAAACTCTTCCATCTCAAGGTTACACCTGTTGTAACATATGGATTAGAGAATATCTGGGCGCACCTCAAACTGAAACACCTGGTAAAGTTAGAAAAACTAAAATCGACTTTCCTAAAGAAGGTTCTGTGTGTTTCAAAAGACACGCCTTCATGACTAGTCTATGAATTAACACGTATATTTTATTATGTGGAAGAGCTCCGCCTCCAACTGTCGCTACTGTCTACTCCAGCATAGGTGAAACTCATGGAGAACCTGCAATCCAAGAAGAGAGACATATGGTGGGATTTCTACATTACTGTCGCAATGACCTGCACTGATTGGAAACGGGGAGGCTACGAACTAAGACATACTGTTACATGCTTTGCCATACATGACTTTCACCATAGGCTGAGCACGTTAAAGAAGTTTCACCAGCCTTACGCAGACTGTGTATGTGAACGTTGCGGCAAATGCTGCGAAATATATCATGCGATGTACTGTACATATAGACTTGAATCTATGACGTCCTTCTGTTGTAATGAATGAATAGTTTATAAGTGCTCATAAGGTATCCTATGTATGTTTTATTTTGTCTGCATCATTCCCCTGGCTATTAGCTGCAATAAATATTTTATTTATAGAATCGATATGCTGATAATCTCATCCAATGTCGATCAGACCAAGACCGACTACAATCAAGACCAACTACAATCCTCAGACCTTAATGTAGAAAAAACATGGCGGCGATGGTTGCCCTACCAGTAGCCAAGATCATGTCATCGGGCTTGTTACACTTCGTGTAAATTATTATTTTTACTCACCTAAGAGCATAAAATATATCACAAGACGAGACTGGGTTCCGAAGAAATATGCATCAATAATTTAGACTTACCTGAATCAATTTACCTATATAGTGCTGGCCTCGAATTATAAGTTTCTTCGTCTTCACCCAAGGGGCAGCTACAATAGTCTCACTGTTTCTGTGTTGAATAAGAACCTTTTTTCGAGTTATCACGATTTGTATTTAAGTTCAGTAATTATAGATTAATATTATTAGCAAAAAATCAAACAGATTCTGAAGTAGGAGAGAAGAAAGTACCCGGTTACTGAAGTGATATCCCAGCACATGCAGAGTATTTGTGTACACAATCGGAATGAGAATAGTTGCCTGAAATAATCGAACCAACGCCATAGAGATACAATTCAATTAAGATCTCTCGAAGAATTGTCTAAAATCTCGGGTAAAATATAACACCGAATTAGTTAATTGAAATATGCAAAGAAGTCGTCGTGTGGTTATCAGAACATAATTATGGAGAATACTGCACACAAGGGACACGATAATATGTTACCATCTAACCTATTAAACATTCGCTGTTACCATTTGGAATAGTTGTACGCTGGAAATCGTTGATTTAGTAAAGTACTATAGGTTGGAAAGCACCATCTCCCTCTTACGGAATATTCGCGGCACATCATCTCGCAATATAAGTACATAATTGTCAAGGTACTCACAGCACTTTATTACACACACCATAATAAAAATAACTTGCAAGCTGTAAGAATTACAAAAGTATGAATAATGACGGAACACAATGAGTTCACTATTTGGCACAGGGGGAACATCTTCCTTAACCAATAAAACAGAAGTTCACTGCATTATTTGGCGTGTATACAAGGAAGTGTAGAACATCTGCCAGACTGGCAAGGAATTACGGAGGCACATATTTCTGAGCGTTCAAGATAACGTCAACCGTTTGGTCTAGCCGTAGATGTTCATTGCATTTTCCCTTTAGGTACTTTAGTTCGACACTACTGAAGTGTACTAAGCTATTATTATATTGTCACTAACTAGAAAATCATTGCGGTGTATATTCTTGAGACACTTCTATTATGCTTTAGTCTTAGGTACTTCAACATCGGAAGTAAATGTCACAATGCCATCGGTTGACTGGACAATCATCACACAAACGAACCAGTCCATATTAACATACATACGATTGCAGTACATTAACGTGCACTGGACTTTACAGACATACAGAAAGCACTAAAAATTACAGATGACCGACAGTTTATCCCAACTTTCATCAAACGAAGCCAATCAAAGCTAAATAGTGTATCCCAGCAACGAATGTAAACAAATAATATGCCGGGGCTTCAGCATACGCCATTTTCACACTTTCGAGACCTGCATTAAGGTCTGAGTATTGTAGTTGGTCTTGCTACAATACTCAAAGACCGACTACAATACATCAGACCGTAATACGACAATCGATTCATGAAAAATGGTGGTCATTATAGGGGAAGGTTTTGAGTTAACGGCTGTTTGTTTACGTTTGTTGCGAGTGCGTCTACTACCAAGAATTCGTATCTCGAGTGTAGTACATTGCGAATAATAATAAATACCGGTACCGGTACCATTTGGAGTTCAAGCGCTAATAGTCGTGTGTGTTTTGACAGTTTGAACATATATTTATGGTTAGGGAAGATCTTTCCCCAAGTGTCTATTTCTTTCGACGTAAGTGCATTCTATAAGAATCTCTATGTGCATGTTGAGAAGTTTAAATGGATACTGCAGTGAAATGGACCAAGCAAGACGATTTGGTGAGTCATATTTCAAATTACAATAACCTATACCTACCGGTGCTTTTGAGATGATGCAAATGTTGGTAGATATTTTAAGGGAAGCATTGTGTCTTTATTGTGACAATGATGTAGTGAAAACTAAGTTTCCGTGTAAATCAAATGCAGTCTTCGCTAGAGCTTTTAATATTGGCTATTCTCAAGAGCCTATCAGTCAAAGCAATGAAATATGATGAACAGATTAACCATGTGTTTCTAACAGGTTGGTATAAGGTTTTCTCAAATATCATTCTTAATGGAAACATGTAAACTCTGCCATTATGATGGGGTTGTAACAGCCTCCTAGCTGACCCCGTGGTGTTGGGGACCCCGGGTTCGATTCCCGGCTCCGTCAGGGATTTTAGAAACTGACGAGAGGGGTGGAACTAGGTCCACTCAGCCTCGTGAGGACATTTGAGTAGCTGTCTGACAGTGAGGCAGCGCCCCGATCACGAAAACCAAGATTAACGGCCGAGGGGACCCGATGCGCTGATCTCGTATCATCTCAATATCTGCAAGATATTGAGCGGTCGCTTGGTAGGCCTAGGCCCTTAATGGGCTGTAGTGCCAGGGGTTATTATATTGTAACAACCTCCGCATTATGTAGTCTCGGGGATCGCATTGAGACTGTAGATCCAAAGGTCCTGGGTTCGATTTCTGGCACTGCCAAGGAATTTAATTCTGGTCTGAGGATTGGAACGAGGCATGCCCAATCTCGTGAGGCTAAACTGAGAAGAGACGTTTCGAGTCCCACCACAGCTGTCATTGAAGTGGTTTTCAGTGTTTTCCCACTTCTACTCCAGGCAAATGCCATGAGGGACAGATGACCTCACTGTTTCACCCCTGAAAACAATAACTAACAAATGTTGAGATGGTTCATACCTTAAAACTACGGTCACCTTCTTCAAAATCCTAGCTTCAATTACAAATATACACACTGCTACAGCCATTACAATTACACAGATTATCAGACAGAGTCCGTCCACACACACACACACCTATGTACAAGGGACAACATGACCACGATGTCGCAAAGGTTTTAAATGAATCAACACCCATGCGACAATCTATGACGTATGACAGTTATCAATGAAACTCTTATGATCTCCAGAAATGGATGATTTGTGTCTTTTGAGCCGTAGATTGGACTGACATACACATGGCTATACTCATTGCGAAGAGATTTAATTCTGAAGTGCACTCAGTCTCATGAGGCAACTGAGTAGAGGAGGGTTCTATGCCCACCTCAGCCACCCTGGAAGTGGTTTTCTGTAGTTTCCACCTCTACTGCAGACAAATGCTGGGATGGTACTGTACCATTAATTCATGGCCCGCGCGCCACGAACTGAGAACCCTCTTACGGTACTGATCTGGAGACCATATGGTGAGCGGCCATTATACTTCAGATATGGGTCACTCGAGGGTAGCTGATATGTTACGAGCGTCGACGAACGCCGGATAGTAATGGAGAAGAAATTATATTATTGGTTCAGGTATCAATGACGTCACTAGACTTGAAAAGGAACATAATGTTTTAGGGGAAAATAGAGTGATTTATGCATTGAAAAACATATCAAGAAACTTGCCAGAATACTAGAGAGTGTATGCAAGTATTCAAAACAGCATAAGAAATAATTAATGATTAAAACATGTGTGTTCATAACAGTCCTAGCGATGGGGTTTGAACTATGATACTGTAGAGTGGGGGAGGAAGGTCTCGTGAAGTGAGCAACTCTCTTCCACAAGTCAGAACGCAATATGTTTCCGTGTGAGGAATATTTTACGGTAGTGCTAGTTGTTAGCCGAGTGAAACGGTACAAATATACGTGGAGTAACTGACTCTGTTGAGATGTTACACGGTGATCTATCCCTTGTAAAAGTATGCAGTACGATGAAAGTTCGTGTCGTGTTCGACTCTCAAGCATGTGGAGCGAGGTCATTTGCAGTGTTCAGCGGATTGATATATTAACACGAGGTCTGAGGCCGCCATTAAAAATCGCGTGTGTTAAATGAGAGTGCATTAAAATTTTTGCTGAAGTTAGAACGTACGAACAGCTTTCACGACATGTGTATAGGAACTGCATTCTTCCCAAGTGACATGTTTAAAAAGCAGGCGTCAGGGGGAAGATATGAACAGTACTTTGTGATTATAAACATGCGAGGCTAATTCGTGACATAAGCACTGCACTCACGGCGTGGTAGATATTACCAGAGGCAGCCACATTCTACATGTGTTTCAGGAACATGCTATTCTCGCGTAAGATGGAGCAATCTTTAGAGAATATGCTTTTCACATCTCCAGCTGAGATGTGCCTGACATGTGGTTGCCATCGTATATATTTCAGTTGCCGCATACGGTTACTATTTTCTGTCGGGAGACGCGAATACATGGACTTTGTTCGCAAAGACTTTCCGTGCGTGAAGCGATCACGTGAGTGGGGCTTGGACCCTGGTCGCAGTAAGGAGGTCCTAGGTTCGACACCCAGAACGCCCATGGAGGAGTATTGTGACCTGGTGACATGCATAGTGGATTACTACGACATGATAATATCCTTTTTTGATCGTCGCTACGAAGCCTTGGCAGAAGGTAGAACACTTTCAACCTAATAAGTAGTGGCTAGTGGGGTATTTGAAGGTAGCCATAGCTGCCATAGTTTCATTAAATCTTAGCATGGTTGGACAGGAGTTTAGGTTCGATGCTCTATCGTCTCTGACTTCTTGGCCAATCTGGATTTTGATTTGGGTTAACCAAATGCATCCAATTGTGTAGTTTGGTAACTATATTTGAATCTAGTAGTTTTATTAGAGTAATTAATGCACATTTTCATTTGTCGTGAAGAATCATCATAGGAGAAGATCTATATTAGGTAGATTTCATTAGAAAGCTAACTATTGCAATGGGTACCATGTTTTGACTTCCGGAAAATTTCGACATATCTTCGCGTTTCACATCCCCCAGACCCCAAAACCACAGTTAGTTCAAAAGTTTATATATAATTTATGTATATATATATATATATATATATATATATATATATATATATATATATATATATATACAGGGTGATTCTCTATGTAGTTTACAACTTCAATAATGTGTAACCATTTATTGGAACCACTTGCAGACTTGGTTTATATGTTATATTGCAAAACACCTCAAGTTTTGACTCACGTAGTTTGTAGTTGCACAGTTGTCCGCCACGCGTGATACCTGTCACTTGTTGGAAATGGCATCTTTCACTGGAGCGGGAAGAGCGAAGTGCGTGTTCTGGTTTGAAGAAACCAAGTCAGCAACGAGTGTACAGCGGAGGTTTCACACAGAATTTGGCAAAGACCCACCCAGCAGACCAACAGTGTACAAATGGCACCAGACATTTACCGAAACAGGTTGTTCTGCGCTACACACAAAGGCGCCAGACTGCGCATCTGTGACTGGCGATGTGGTGGAAACAGTTAGGGAGAGGTTCGTCCGCAGTCCGGAAAAATCGAAACTGGTATCCCTCAGACCACTGTTTGGCGGGTGTTGTGTCGACATTTGGCCATGAAAGCATACCGATTGCCCTTGGTTCAAGCACTAAGTGAAGCGGATAAACATACCCGACATGAATTCTGTGTTGAAATGATAGATCGCATCAGCCGTGATGAGTCTTGAACAATGTGGTCTTAAGCGATGAATCAACGTTGCACCTTTCTGGCCGAATCAACACAATTGTCGTATTTGGGGCATGGATAAACCACATGGGCACCACGTGACAGCCCCAAAGTGAACGTTTTCTGCGCTGCTTCGAGAGAAACAATTACCTGGCCGCCACGGTCCCCAGATTACACACCACTGGACTTCTTTCTGTGGGGCTTTGTGAAAGATAGGGTGTACAGTACATCCCTCCCCTACCTGAAAATCTTGATGAACGGAGACATCACATTACAACAGCCATCGCCTCTGTTACCCCGGAAAAGCTGGTTCGTACGTGGCGGGAAATCAACTTCCGTTGGGATGACAAATGGTGTACATATTGAGCCGTAATGGATTTGTCAAAAAAAAACTTGAAGTGTTTTGCTATGTAATGACATATAAACCAAGTCTGTAAGTGGTCCCAATAAATAATTACACATTATTGAAGTTGTAAACTACATAGATAATCACCCTGTATATGTATATCAGTTTCTTGTGGACACGATAACTGCCGTAATTTTGCACCAATCACTTTGAATTTTTACCGAATATGTATACCTATAAAATCTCGGTCGAGTTCGTTACTGGGCTAAATCGGTCGAAGGGGGTGAAAATGGGGGGCTTTTTTCGAATACGTGAAATATTGCTATAACTCTCTTAATATGTGAAATATCGAATCCGTTCAAAGTTCATACTATGTGTCGGATAAAGCCCAAAAATTTATGTTTGAAGATTTTTTATAGCACCAACCATTGACCAAAGGGGTGGGAAAAAGTTTTTTTTTCGGGAAACATTAATCATATCTCTCTTAATAGGCACAATATCAAAACCGTACGAAATGGACAATATTCCCCTAATAATTACCTAAAACTTTTGTCTGAAAGAATTTTTGATATGACGCACCATTACGCCAAGGGATGAGAAAAATCATTTCGGAATTATAAGAAAATGCCAAAAGCTATCAGAGGTTGCCATGGCAACACTACTAAATTGATGAGGGATGAGCCATCAGACGTTGCCATGACAACGCACTTGCACGAGATCAGATTCAGATTTCCATCTGACTAAGAGTGAAGCGGCTTCGGTGATGTAACTGGTAGCATGCTGAACTTCTATGCCCAAGGTCGCGGGTTCAAAGCCGGCCGAAGTCGTCGGATTTTCTAAGAGCGCTAAAAATCCCTCAGTATGCTTTCCATTGGAGGGGAAGTTCCAACGTTCTTTGCGAGTTTCTGGTTGCGGTGGCATCTAGTAGCCAAGTTCACAACTAGGTGTCGTTGACAGTAGTATCTGGTAGCAACATTAGGAACTACTGCTTGAAATTGACCGCCTGCAGCCCTTACCTGAATTACAGACTAATACAGCCATCACAATTCACACCGTTTATCCGACAGATTCTACACTCACCCAAAGTACACGGGGTTACATGACCGCGTTGTCGCAGCCCCTAAACTGAGGAACCAACCAAAATCTCTGCGAGAGATATAATTTTGCGTGAAGAAGTAACAGACCGTTACATAGTTACACATCAGTGTCGAAACCTTGCATAAGGACAGTGTGACCACAAGTATAAAAATGGACCCCAAATGACAAGAAGGTTACCGTCCCCATAAGTCAATAAAATGTTTAAAATATGCATAAAATGACGAAAAACAAAGTTAATTAAGCTCCAATTATAAAATACTTTCCCGCAATAAATGAGGTCTGATCCTTCTACGAAAACCTGCATATTCGCCCATCCCCAAGTTTGTCCGGTGAAATCTACCTCTGCCTTCCAGCGTGCCGACAGGACTTTTTTTTTTTGATTGAGATAGGAACTATTTCGTGCTTAAAGCACATTCTTATTTTCGTGCACTGGAGCACTTTGATATTTTTGACAGGATTTTGAGTGTCTTCGATACACTTAGACGTATGCTATGTTGGTGCAATTGATTTTCTGCTTGAAGAAGTTATATTAAACTAGCAGTAGTACCCGGCTTCGCCCGGTGGAATGATGATAATATTTCAGTCTCCTTAACACTCAACGTCATAAATTATATTTATTTATGTATTCATTTCTTACATTATCAAACCCAGTGACAATGTTTATACTTAAGTCACTATGGGAAGGCTCTGTAAAAAAAGATCATTCTAGTGATATTTGTCTTCAGTCCGAGTCGAGATATGTCGTTAGCGGTCCCAGAATTCGTGACATCTCAGTCGTAGAAGACTTTATGTGGTGGTGATTAGAAATATAATGGACTTAAAATCTAGGTCATTTGCCCCCAATGACGTTGAGGGCGTAACATCTAGGTAATTTGCCCTACTGATCAGGATGATATTGAAAATTACTACATAACTGACATATGAAACTTAGAAAATAATAGAAAAAGTTATTTTTAGGACTCACATTTCGGGAAAGACTTGATTATTTTTTGCCAAAGAGCTCCCACTTAAATCGCTATCTGGTTAAAAGTTTCGTCTTGTTAAGGTTTAAACTGTACGATAAATGTCTGAAGCAATTCCTCTAAGAGAAGCTTCCAGATTTGGCAGTCGATATATCGTTAACGTTCCTGAGCATCCAGTTGTCTTTTCTTCTGACGCGAAACATCTTCTACATAGTGATGATGAACATAGAAGCGACTACTGGCACATGTAACTTATCAACGAATGGGAAAAATTGATACTTTAAAGGAATGAGAGGAATAAAATAGAAAAGAGATGTACGATATACCATAACACTCGCTGTGAATTTTCTACGTGACCGGCTTACATGTTTCGGTACAGGTTCTCAAGAAGAGGAACCAGATCATTGACATAAATGAATACAGTGACAGTAGATTAAATAGTATCCTAGACAGATGACACGCAAAGTAACACGGCCTAATATTCGATGTAATGGTTGAACTTCAGAGAAATGTTTCATCTCACTTCGCAGTTGTTATTTAATAAATACATGTTTGTAGCTAACATTGAAATTAATGGAGTGCGTTAGGATAAACGATATTCCTTGTTTTTCCCTCTGGTGTATAAATAAATAAATGTTTAGGTGTGCCCACTCTTGAGCAAGCTACGTATAACTAACCATGAGAGAAGCATGGACTTTCCAGATTAAGGCCTGCTACCTTGAGCGACTGTCCTTGGGACTTGTTTATGGTCATTGCAAATGCAAGACGTACAGGGAATTGCAGTCGCTTGAAATCAAAAGGCATATCAGTAGGGATCATAGGAATTCGGAGAATGAAGATATCTTCTCCTTTGGCATGGCCTGTCAATACTGTCGCTTCTATTACATTTGGCATGAGTTTTTTCACACAGAGTCTCGTTCCATTACACAATTTGGTGGATCATATTACGCAATAGCAGTATTGATGATCCAGCTTTTAGTATTAATTTATGTGGTGGAAATCTAGGTGGTTCCAAAGAATTCAAGAACTCAGTAGGGTAAAATACAGCCTGTTCGGTCTCCAGAACAGTATCGATAGATTCGTACGTCGTACTGGGACCAGGAACATGATCTTGGATCTGAATATTCATTTTGTGTACACTTTCGTTTTTAGGCGCTAGAATTGCTCGCTCGCTAAGCCACTGATGGTCTTTATAATTTCCAGGAATATTTGGGAATACTTCGTTCATCATTTCCTGAACTGAAGGCATCAGTTCGCAAAAGTCTAACGGGAAAGAAATGAGATTGGTTGTCGCATCAGGCGTGAAATCACCATCACCGAGATGCAGGAGTTGTTGAACAAAATTCTGTGCAGTCACATCTCCTAGTATCTCTCATATTGGTCGTCAGTGTCATTTTGTAAACATGTCTCCAAAGATACGATGCTTTGAGGCAAGCATTGAGTTCATCAGCGGGAGTTGATCGTGGTATAACTGGTAATGTTTGGCGAAAGTCACCCGCCAGAACTATAACAGCTCCTCCCATTAGTTGACTGTTTCCTCGTATGTCTTTCAGTGTTCGATCAAGCGCTTCAAGAGCTTTCTTATGGGCCTTAGTGCACTCATCCCAAACAATGACTTTGCATGTTTTTAGTATTTCAGCTTTTCCGGAACCCTTCTTGATGTTACATACTGGAGTTTCTGACTGCGCAAGATTTAATGGCAGATTCAGAGCTGATGATGACGATATATGATGACAGACGTTCGGGGGGGTTCCCGGTCCTATTCACATTGACCGGTGAATCACTCATTCTTTCGTAACACCACAGTGGTTTGAGCAAAGACCCTGTATGAACATCAGCATAGTCAGCAATACCAGGTAACACGGCGGGGTCTGGACATTCCTATCATGTCACCTCGCGATGAATCAGCAATCTATTCTCACACCTGCCCCCTCCTCCCCCCTCCACCCACCAGAGTCTCACATCTTGTGGGACGTGGATTTGTGACCACAGGACCTCAGCTGAGTCCGACATTACTTCTACTTACTGGTGCCGGGCTCCTTTCAGTTCTCTTTCCTGTCAGCCTCCCTTGGTCAAACTCGTGTTCTCTTCCGACCCCGATGGTATCAGGGTATCCGAGGCCTAGCGAATCTTTCACTTTCCCGCCTTAATTGGCCCTTGTCTAATCATTCCTAATAGCCTCATTCTTCGAAGTGTCAGCCTTCTTTTTCTTTTCTTAATAGCTCATGTCTTCTGCTCAAGACCCTCAAGGAGGCAGGGTGTGTGTAGCCCCACCACTTCTGTTGCACCCTGGATAGTGCTACACCCTCAAGGGCTCATGGCTGGTGAGCTCGGGAGCTGGCAACCCTGAGGGTTACCTGAGCGGGTCCGGTTTTACCCGTTTTTTTCTATTGCCTTTGGGACGGACCCTGTCCTCTTTCCGGGAATGGAGTGGTCTGTCCGCAATTTCAAGCAGACAGTGTTACTCACAGGGTACCAAAGCTTAAGTATACAAATTTTGGTTCTGATCGGTGAAACGGTGTAGATTTGTGCCAAAAGGCCTAAATGCAGGGAATGGGGTGATCTGCCCGCAATTTCAAGAATACAGTGTTACTCGCAGGGTTCCAGACGGTAAATAACAAATTTTGGTTGAGATCTGTGAAACGGTGTAGATTTGGGCCAAAGGGCCTAAATGCAGGGAATGGAGTGGTCTGTCCGCAATTTTAAGCAGACAGTGTTACTCGCAGGGTACCAAAGGGTAAGTATACAAATTTTGGTTCTGATCGGTGAAACGGTGTAGATTTGGGCCAAAGGGCCTAAATGCAGATAATGGGGTGGTCTGTCGAAATTTCAAGTGGACAGGGTTACCCGCAGGGTTGCAAAGGGTAAGTATACAAATTTTGGTTCGGATCGGTGAAACGGTGTAGATGTTTGCCAAAGGGCCTAAATGCAGGAAATGGGGTGGTCTGTCCGAAATTTTAAGTGGACAGTGTTATTCACAGGGTTACATAGGGTAAGTATACACATTTTGGTTGAGATCGGTGAAACGGTGTAGATTTGGGCCAAAGGGCCTAAATGCAGGGAATGGGGTGGTCTGTCGAAATTTCAAGTGGACAGGGTTACCTGCAGGGTTGCAAAGGGTAAGTATACAAATTTTGGTTCGGATCGGTGAAACGGTGTAGATGTTTGCCAAAGGGCCTAAATGCAGGAAATGGGGTGGTCTGTCCGAAATTTTAAGTGGACAGTGTTATTCACAGGGTTACATAGGGTAAGTATACACATTTTGGTTGAGATCGGCGAAACGGTGTAGATTTGGGCCAAAGGGCCTAAATGCAGGGAATGGGGCGGTCTGTCGGAAATTTCAAGTTGACAGGGTTACCCGCAGGGTTCCGAAGGGTAAGTATACAAATTTTGGTTCAGATCGGTGAAACGGTGTGGATTTGTATACATAACAGACAGACAGACAGACAGACAAACATTGAGCTTTATATATATAGATAATAGATAATGAAATTAGGAAACATATATTTTCTCTAATATCATTTGGACATGGAATTTTTTCTGAATTCGGATTTGTGGTTAGCATGATTTTTATTCTTTCTGTAGGACATTATACTTCTCCATAGAGCGAGAGAGATTACCAATGCTGCCTAATGAACCAATAGGTCTTACATATTCAGATATTTACTAGATTCATGCTGTAGATAGTATTGCTACATCATTCTCGAGTTCACCTGAGGGGGGAGTCTTCATAATTAGTTGGATTTAATCAATTTTCACCTCAATCCAGTTTACATATTTCTCATGACATGTAGTTAAAGCATTCTTCATGCTGTTAATATTTATTATTATATGATTATTGGAAGAGCTTATTGGCTAGCATCTTTACTCAGTAATTAATAAATCCTAGTCCAGACTTCGTGGAAATGTCGAGTAATATTAAAAATCTTGGTAATGAATATTGTGAGGCAAAGCTTAATTATTAATAGGGTCATTCTTTTTGACATTTCTGACTTTCTACACAAGTGTTATTTACTGCAGTATTCATGTTCACGTTGTATGTGAAGTACTTTGTGCCGCACTCAGGTGCAATGAAGCTAAGTTATAGGATCTTTTTGGTATAGGGTCACCAGTAAGGAGCACCCATCGTCGAGTATTATTTTGATAAATGCTGTTATAGTGATTTTTGATACACTGTTGAGTGTAATTAATGTTGTGGAATCGTGCCGGTTGGAGCACATTTTTTGATTGTGTGATTTTTCACTTTGAGTTTAAGTAAGGAATTTTGGGACCAGATGCTTTTAGATGTCATCTGTGTATGATAAGCACCTTGATATATTCCTGAACTGAGTAGAACACTGTGTCATGCCATTATGTTAATGGACTTAACCCAGTAAAGTAATTTAGATTGTTAACAGATTCATGATATTACTTATATGAGTATTGTTTATGGATAAACATATCTCTACTTCTAATTAACTTGATTGTTCGTTAGATTATATCACGAATTAGAAACACTATACATAATCTTTGACAAGTAAACTTCGAATTGGAAGGTCGAATCAAGTCTCAAATTTTTTTTCTTTGTAAAGAATTTACACATTAGGTGTAAATAGAAGATATGTATAAAATGTAAATATGTAATTTATTGTTGATTGATAAGATTGAAATCTTATAATTATGATAGCTGCGTCAATTTCATTATTACATTGTCAACGACCAATTGCAGGCAAATATACCGATATATACTAGCTGACCCGGCAGACGTTGTCCTGCCAATCAAAGAAAGTGTTGTAACTTTGTATCTTGAAGTGCTTTTGGATACACAATATTTTTTCAATTTCTGTTAACTGCCTCTAAACTATTGCGAAATGAATTAACTAATCTAGAAACATTCGTGGGAGCGTGCACAACAACACTCCAAAGTTTCATCGGAATCGGATAAATGGCATATAACGCATACGGGATTTTGTTTGAATGATTCGTTCGCTGTCACTCATTTGTTGAATCTACTCGTGCTCTACCAACTGTGAAATGGATTTACTAAGTTAGAAAGCATCACGTAAGTGTACACAACAACTCATCAAAGTTTCATCGCAATCGATGAATAGTATATGAACGCATACGGGATTTTTTTGGAACGCTTCGCTCGTCATCACTCATTTGTAACATCTACTCGTGCGCTACCAATATTGTAAAATGGATTTACCAAGTTAAACACCTTCCCTGGCGTGTACACAACAACTCATCAATGTTTCATCGGAATCGGATAAATTACATATGAACGCATACGGGACATTGTGGAAACGATTCGCACGCCATCGCTCATTTGTTGAATCTACTCGTGCGCTACTTATTAACAACTGGATTTACTAAGCCAGAAACCTTTCCTGGAGTGTACACAGCAATTCACCAATGTTTCATCGCAATCGGATAAATGGTATATGAACACATAGGGGACTTTGTTGAAACGATTCTCGCGCCATCACACATTTGTTGAATCTACTCGTGCGCTACCTATTGTAAAATGAATTTACTAAGCCAGAATCCTTTACTGAAATGTACACAACAATTCACCAAAGTTTCATCGCAATCGGATAAATGGTATATGGACGCATACGGTACTTTGTTGAAATGATTCGCGTGCCGTCACCCATTTGTTGAATCTACTCGTGCGCTACCTATTGTAAAATGGATTTATTAAGCCAGAAACCTTCCGTAGGGTGTACACAACATCTCACCCAAGTTTCATCGTAATCGGACGAATGGTATTTGAACGCATACGGGACCTTATTGAAACGCTTTGTGCGTCGTCGCTCATTTGTTGAATGTACTCGTGCGCAACCTCCTGTGAAATGGATTTACTAAGTTAGAAACCCTCACGTAAATGTACACAATATCTCACCCTAGTCTCATTGCAATCGGATGAATGGTATATGAACGCATACGGGACTTTATTTAGACGTTCGCGCGTCGTCGCTCATTTGTTGAATCTACTTGTGCGCTACCTATTGTAAAATGGATTTACTAATCCAGAAGCCTCCCTCTGGAGTGTACACAACATTTCACCCAAGTTTCATCGCGATCGGACGAATGGTATTTGAACGCATACGGGACCTTGTTGAAACGCTTCGCACGTCGTCGCTCATTTGTTGAATCTACTCGTGCGCAACCTCCTGTGAAATGGATTTACTAAGTTAGAAACCTTCAGGTAAGTGTACACAACTCATCAAAGTTTCATCTCAATCGATGAATGGTATATAAACGTATACGGGATTTTGTTGAAACGCTTCGAGCGTCGTCACTCATTTGTTGAATCTACTCAAGCTCTACCTATTGTAAAATGAATTTACTAAGCCAGAAGCCTTCCCTGGAGTGTACACAGCATCTCACTCAAGTTTCATCGCTATCGGACAAATGGTATTTGAACGCATACGGGACCTTCTTGAAACGCTTCGCGCGTCGTCGCTCATTTGTTGAATCTAGTTGTGCGCTGTCTATTATAAAATGTATTTACTAAGCCAAACACCTTCCCTGGAGTACACTCAACATCTCACTCAAGTTTCATCGCAATGGGATGAATGGTATATAAACGCATACGGGACTTTGAAACGCTCTAACGTGCAGAGACAAACAGTAGAATTCGACATCACTGCCACCTTTGGTATAAAACACAACTTTCCGCCACGGGCAGAGTGTATGTTATGGCGGTAGTTGCACAGGTTGCGACCAGGTGGCTCTAACATGCAGAGACAAACCGTCCAAAGACATCAGCTTTCACCAAGGCCAAGGCTAGTGGTTTCCATGACGACTGTTTTTGACTGTATATTGTGGTTCTAAAATTGAGTGTAAATTGTGGTTCTAAAATTGTGTTTATTCCACGTACGGGGTCAGATTGTGAAACTAAACAATACAGGGACCCACCCTAATATACATATCAAATTTCATCAAAATCGGTCCAGTCGTTTAGGAGGAGTTCAGTGACATACACACGTGTCGAAGAATTATATATACATAAAGATATATGGGAACCGGATGAGGAACAAGACGGCCGAGTATGGCATCTAGGGGGCGCAGGAGTAAGCTTAGCGCCATTGTCTGAGAATAAAAAGAGGAGAAGCAATATTCCGAGTACCGATGAGCGGCGAAACACATTCCCTTAATTCTATATATTGTATTCTAATAAGTTTCTTTGTTTAAATAAATAATTCAGTACTATATTCGATGCTTGTGAGTGTCATGATCTGGAAACCGTTTCCCACAAATGGGGTCTCGTCCGGGATGGACTGAAACAACGAGTTACGACGCTATCCACGACACGAAGTACGACGAAAAATACGATACTATTTTCGACGAAGTGGACGGCTAATCATATTTGTTGCTGTTGCCTACGACGCTGACGACGAGACGACGCACAGTGGTCCTTTTGCACTATCTGGGCGCTCAAAATGTAAAAAATAAAGTTATGTATTTTCATTGTTACGAACAGAAACGTCACTTCGTACTTATTCGGGAAAATGAAAAGATATTTATTCACAAGAAAAAATGCACACACCTTACAAATAACACTCAAAAGACTCCATCTTGGATGCACTGTTCCTTGTCCTTCTTTTCTCACAAAAGACAAAAATAACTGTTGCCAACTGTCTGTCACATCCTCCCACCGTTGAGGAAAGACATCCTCAACAAGACATCCTCAACTACTCCACATATCTTGCAGGAACATTGACAGTTCTACCCGAACGTGTAGTCTTTGGGGGTTGAACACCAGTTCCAGTCGGCTCTCCTAAAGCAGTAGCCGTTTTCTTATTCAAGCCAGTCCTTAAAGGTGTGCTGTCTTCATCAGGTACTTCTAGTGGGTAGAGTCGCTGTATCGGTCTCAAGAGTTCTCCTTTAGATGTAACAACCCTTGCAAGTCTTGTATTACCATCAGTTCCAGGGAACAAGTCCACAATTTTTTCCAAGGGGCCAATCTATCCTCTTAGTGCCATCTGATCCAACTAGGACAATGTCACCTCTCTTGAACAAAAGAGTTGGTTTACAACTCGGTTTACCGAGTGCCAAAAGTCCCAGATATTCCTGCTGGAATCTTTTTTTCAATGCCATTCTTAGGTTCAGAAGATGACGATTTCTTTGATTCAGGGTTATAGCATCCAATGCATCACATTCTGGAACTCCAGTTGTCTTAATTTCTTGTAGAAAGCAGGCAGGGGTGAGTGGACTTATATCTTCACATCCATCGGTCAGATATGTTAGCGGTCTTGCATTTATGGTGGCTTCTATACTGCAGAGAAGGGTAAGCATTTCTTGGTAAGTTAGACAGGCTTTACCCAAAACTCGTTTCAGAAGCTGTTTAATTAGATGTATTAACCTTTCCCAGAAGCCTCCCCACCAAGGAGCACTAGGGGGATTAAATCTCCAAGTAATACGTTCAACCGAATGGTGTTTGGAAATATTCTCCCAGTCAACACTTTGAAACGCGTTATCTGTACCCGTGAAATTTGTACCATTGTCTGAGTAAATCACAGAGGGGCGTCCTCTTCTTGCTACAAACCGCCGGAACGCTTGCACAAACGCCTCTGTGGAGAGAGAAGTAACCATTTCGAGATGAACAGCGCGATACACCGCACATGTGAAAACTACAATCCAAGCTTTACTTTCATCCCTCAGGAACACCGGACCTGCCAAGTCCACTCCTATCACTTCAAATACACAGGCTTCCCGTATGCGGTCCAGGGGCAGAGGGGCCTGAGCGATTTCGGTATGTTGTCCATCATGCCTCCGGCACTTGACACATTTTCTTATAATTTTTCTAACTGTCCTCCTTCCACCGATGATCCAGAAGCGTTGTCTCAGATGATTAAGAAGAAGTTGTACTCCAATGTGATTTTCTTTCACGTGCTCATCCATAATCAAGCGAGAGGTGATGACATGGTTCACCGGGAGAATCATTGGGAACCTGAATTGCTTCAAATCTTCTCGCAGTAGTAGTCTCGTTTTAACCCTGAGAACACCATCTTCCAGGAATAGATGTAGTGAAGATAGACGTTTATCAACTAATCCGTGGAAGCTTTCTCGTTGAATTATAGAAATGAGTCTAATTTCAGCCCTTTCTAACTCTTCAACTTGCAGATTTTCTTGCGAGATCCTCTCACGTCTAAGACAATTCTTACAGAAACGAAGAATCCATGCGATTAGATGAACTATTCTGTGATAGCTGGAAAAATACCTGGCATACCAGAGGGGACCTTCATTGGTTGCAGTCATAGAATTCACAGGGTTTTTCTTCATTTCCTTTGCGATACTCTCTTCGTCATACACCACTTTTGTTTGAGGCCAACAATCTGGAGATTCGTACAACCAGGCAGGTCCCTCCCACCATCGAGAGGCTACTAATTGCGAAGCAGAACAGCCACGTGACGGTAAATCAGCTGGATTCAATGAACCTGGAACATGTCGCCAGCAGTTTAAATTGGTCAAATTCCTGATCTCATTCACACGATTGCGGACAAACACCGACCAGTTCTCAGTCCTGCAGATCCATGCTAGAACTGTGGACGAGTCAGACCAGAGAAAAAACTCATGAACTTCCAGTGAAATAGATTCCAACACACATTTAAGCAACCGTGCACCAATTGTAGCTGCCAGCAATTCCAATCTGGGGATTGTCACTTCCTTGAGGGGGGCCACACGAGATCTTGCATCACATAACTGTACACTCACTTGATTGTTGGAATCGCATCTTATGAAGACTACTGCTGCGTATGCAAGTTGGCTGGCATCACAGAAGACATGAATTTGCACATGGTCACTTCTTCCAAACCATCGAGGAATCTTGATTTCTACCAGGTGAGGTAGATCCTTTACCAAGGCCAGAAACTCGTCTCTGGACTTCTCATCAACTGCACTATCCCATCTTATATGAGTCTTCCAGGTTCTTTGAATCAACAGTTTAACACAAAGGGTGACAGGACATGTCACACCAACTGGATCAAAAATTCGATGTGCGAGTGACAGAATTGTCCTTTTCGTCACTTCTCCCACCTGAAGGCTATTCAACCAATGCAAATTTAAAGTAAGTGTATCCTCCTGTCGATCCCATAACAGTCCCAAAACAGATGAAAGGGTAGCAGACTGGTCATCATCCTGAGAGAACTGCCATCCCCTCAAATTAAAACTGCCTTCTGATAATACCCTACTAGCTTGATTGATAAACTCGCCCACCTCCGATTCCCTGTCAAGGCTAGTGACAACGTTGTCCACGTAGAAGCTCTGTAGAAGTCTCTCGATGAATAGGGGATTGAATTGCGGGTTTTCCAAGTACTTCTTCAGGTGATACTCCAAGACCGCCACCAGGAGAAACGGACTACAAGTTAAGCCGAAAACCAGCCTGGCATGCTTGAAGATCTTGTAATTATTCCCAACGTCCTGCCACATCAGGAAGCAGATATAGTTTCGATCTTCTTTCCGTATGCTTATCTGAAGGAAGGCCTTCTCAATGTCTGCAATAATTCCTACTTTCCTCTCTCGGAATCTAAGAAGAATAGCAGGGATTAGCTCAATCAGGTTGGGGCCATCATACAAACAATCGTTCAAAGCAGGGGTTCCCGCTTCCTTCGCTGAGGCGTCAAATACAGGACGAACAGGTGTCGTTGAACTACTTTCCTTCACAACAGCTCGATGCGGTAGATAGTGTCTGAAGTTTTCATCCTCCTGAACCGGTTCAATAACACCACTCCTTTCCCACTCGTTGAAAATATTTTCATACGTCTCGCCTAGTCCAAAATTTTCCACTTTCTTCCTTGTGTTGACTAACCTCTTCTCAGCCATGACCCTGTTAGATACAAGAAATGATTTGTTTTCTTTCCAGGGTAAATGGACTTCATACCTAAATTCTCCATTAATAGACACGGTTTTCTGAAAGTGCTCCATTGTTGCAAAGTTTTCTTCAGTTTTAGTTTTCTTTACGGCAGGATCGCTGATACCTAGCACGTCCAGTTCCCACAGATTTTCAACTGAAGCATCTCTGATAAAGAGAGAAGTGACGAGGTTGGTCATGCTTGATTGATCTCCGGAAACTACTTTACCCATCACAGTCCACCCCAGCAGAGTCTCAATACATACAAGACCATTGCTTAGTGTACACGTTTGTCCAGTCATTAACTTTCCAGCGACATCAGCGCCTATTAATAGTTCAATGGGACCTTCAGTATCATAATTCTGTATCCCTTTTGCTCTTAGTTCTTGCAACCATGGGCCCTTTAACATAGTATTGTACCCTGTAATTACTTGTTGCCCTAAGACTTCAAAATTGCAGGCATAAGGCTTTCCTAAACTCTCTATGTAGATCCTATAGCACATATGCTGTCTCTCTTCGGTGACTACCCCACCAAATAGTGAATGGCGTAGCATTTCTGTGCGATGACTACTGTAACCTAACTTCTGTGCCACTGATTCAAGCATATAAGATCTCTGACTGCCAGTATCCAGTAGAGCCCTTACCTCCATTGCAGAGGATTCTCCAATGACCTTCACCTTTAATGTTTGCAAAATAACACCTTGCACACCACTACGTTCTTCATTTGAAATCAAAGAGTGAGACTGAAGTTTCTCATTGGTAGCTTCAGAGGAATGTGTTGGGCCTAGACATATTAGGCTGTTATGTTTTTTGCTACAGGAATCACATTTTAACTGACTTCTGCACATCTTTGAAACATGTCCTTTCTTCAGACAGAGAAAACATGCTCTCTTATTCTTCACAATTGAGACTCTCTCCTTTAAAGCCATCTGCTTTGCCACGGAGCAGTTTGAACTAGCATGGGACCTATCACAAAATATACAGTTTAGTTTAAGATTACAATCCACAAGTGCAGCTGCGGTAGGTGGCGATTCACTGTAAATGTCAATTTTCTTCGTACCTTTTGACTTGTCAGGATTCACATTGATGTTACCTTTACTTGGGATGGCCAGTTTGATCCTTTCCTCACTCTCTACTTCATTCTCCAGGAATTTCATCAAACCTTTAAGACGTTCACTAGGTTCACATTCCTTCCCACCGCCACTCCTCTGCCAGGCACGTAACACATCTATAGACAAGCATGATTCAATCATAGGAAATAACATTGCTGCATATTTCTCGGAAGTTACACCTAGGCTCTCCAAAGTACCAAGTTGAGTTTCGAGTCTGTCATATAATGATGAGATGTCAAGACTACTACAAGAATTCATCATTGTCAATAGTTCTCTAGTGTAGACTTCCACCAACAAAGAATCTTTGCCAAAACGTGATTTAAGTTTCTGTATTGCTTTAGGGTAATTTCCACTTGTGGCTGGAAAACTATCAACGATGTCGCGAGCTTTGGAGTTTGGCAATGTTGCTTGGATAAGATATTCGTATTTATCGGCATTATCTAACCCTTCATCTTCATCAATCTTTTGAAATTGATTCCAGAAACCTAACCAATCTCGTAGATTTCCACCAAATTTTCGGAATTCGATCTTTGGAAGGCGATATTTACTTTTTAGGTTATGAGTGTTACTGGTGCTTACTGTTGACTGGACTTCGTCTTCACGTTTTCTCTCCATTGCAAGAGCATCGGAAACAGCCGCTGCTAACATATGAAACTTGCGTTTATAGTCATCTACTCCGTCTACTTCTGTGATCAGGTCTTCTTCTGACACCGCATCTTCCATGAGGTGTTGGAAGATCTCCTGGTCCAGATTACTTATGAGGTTAGCCTTCTCTTCCACTAAGGCGTAATCTCCTCGGATAGCGACTATGTCCTTTATTTCTTTCTCCAACAAAACTTGAAGTGAAGCTACAATTTTCGTGAACGATGCACGGTATACACCACGTTTTCTGATCAAACTTCGAGTATCGCTCATTTTCCTTTCTATATCCTGTCACGGTCGCCAGATGTTACGAACAGAAACGTCACTTCGTACTTATTCGGGAAAATGAAAAGATATTTATTCACAAGAAAAAATGCACACACCTTACAAATAACACTCAAAAGACTCCATCTTGGATGCACTGTTCCTTGTCCTTCTTTTCTCACAAAAGACAAAAATAACTGTTGCCAACTGTCTGTCACATTCATGATTTATGACCGTTTTATTATCAGTAATGTCCGATGACCTCAGAGCTGTGCCTATAAGTCATATTTGTTCATCCCCTGGGGAGTGAGAGACCGCTGAAGTTGGATGTTTCTTATCGCATCCTCAGCTGGAAGCGGAGCTAATTATTTGTGTTTTAATCTTGTGCTTGTAAAGACGTGTTTGTTGAGCTATCATCATCGTTTGCCACTGGATATGACAGACCAAGGTATGCTCTTTCTGTATTAAATTTGAAAAATCGTATACAAATTGCTGTGTTTATGTGATAAACGTTCGAAAATAGTTACTTTTAAAATATATTTTATCCTTCTGCTAAGGGTTTTTAGACCCGGAATTTCGCAATTGTCAACGATTGGTGAAATTATTTTCATTAGACTATAGCCTATACCCTATTGTGTTGTCTGTGTAAAAACTGCTTGCAACTTTTTGCAACTTTGGCTGTTCCTTTTAGTGCAGTCGGAAGGAATTTCGCGGAAAGATCTTTTCGATGTTTGGCGCCATGCAAGTGGGAAAGTGAAAGAAAGTGATGTCTTACTAAACTATTTGATAGACAATTCAGGGGCAGATGACATCGTAGTTACGCCCCTTAAAACAATAATAACTAACTAACTAACTGATAGACAATACTAATCTGAAAACCCTTGGACAGTCTGTTAAAGATATTGTTAGAAAAGAACTGATCAATTTTTCCGCGCATTTCAGAAAAAAGTGGGTTGCAAGCCACAGGATATTAAGCAAGTTTCAGTCGCAAAATAAAAATTGGCTGGAAGGGAACATTGCACTATATGGAGAGGGCATACAGTATGAAGCATCCACAAGTAATGTGGGTCGTCCTTCTAAATCCTTCGTAGATTGTAGTGAATCTTCGAAAAGAAGGAAATTGCAACCTCTAGTACAAAACCACAGCAGGGAGTAACTTGCGCTAGCCAGTCAAATGAGCCTACGCTCAGAAGGGAGGAGAGACACTGCTGAAATTATTGGCAAAATTGCAGAATTTTCTCAGAGGACAACTAAAAAAGTGAAGTCATTCATCTCCTCACCATCAGCAAATGCACCTATAAAAATAAATGTAAACAAAGCGTTGGCTCTTTACTTGGACAATAGGTTAACAAAACAACAGTACCTCTCCATCCAAACATCAATAAAACTCATAATGCTGATATATACCCAACTTACAACAGACTTCTCGAAGCGAAGGAGGAAAGTTATCCACAAAATATAAAACTCTCTGAAGACAGTGGAGAAATTCCAATGCAAGATTTGATTGACCATACCATTAAAAGACTGGCTTTTGTGCAACATGAAGTGCTACAGCAAGTACGGTTAATTTCAGTTATAACAGTTTTGTTTAAGTGGGGGTGTGATGGAGCATCAGGACAGGGCCGTTATAAACAAATGTTTGCGGAAAATGATGAAATGGATGACTCTTTTTTATTTACTATATCTTTAGTGTCTTTGGAAATGAAATGCGTAGGTGCTGAAGATGACGGAACGGAAAAGGAACTAGTGTTATGGAAAAATCCCACACCTTCTTCCGTGAAGTTGTGTCGTCCCATAAAAATTATATTCAGAAAAGAAACCTGTGAATTTGTTCGTGAAGAAGTGAAAAAAATTGAACAGGAAATTAAAGAGCTGGCACCAACTAGTGTTGAAATACAATCGGAGAATAAAATTTGTACCGCAGTTCCATTTGACTATGGTTGACGGAAAGATATGCAGTTATATAAATAATTCATCATTGCAAAATTGCTACATATGTGGTGCTACACCAAAATAGATGAATGATTTGGATTCTGTACTTAAAATACCAATAAAGGAATCTTCACTCTCATGTGGAATCTAATGCCTTCATGCCTGGATAACATTTCTTGAATGTATCCTCCATATTTCCTATAGACTAGAGGTAAAAGTATGGCAGGTAAAGAAACCTCACAAAGAAATAGTACAAGCTCGGAAAAAGAATATTCAAGAAAAGTTCCGCAAAGAAATGGGCCTTTTACTAGATATTCCGAAACCAGGGTTTGGCACTACTAACGATGGAAATTCTGCTAGGAGATTTTTCAGTAATCATCTTTAGTTTCCAATATTACTGGTGTGAATGAAGAGTTGATTAAGCGATTTGGAGTAATCTTGAGAACACTTTCTTCTGGATATGAAGTAAATGGTGACATCTTTGAAATGTACAGTTTGGATACAGCAAAGTTTTTTGTAAAAGAATACAGTTGGTACTATATGCCCCAGAGTGTTCATAAGGTTTTACTGCATGGCGCTCATATAGTAAAATCTGTCATAAAATAATTAGCAAAAAAGGTTTACTAAATACAGTCCTAAACTCCAAATTGATGGGAGAAGAAACAAACACCGACATCCATTGGTCATAACCGGAAACAGACAGATATATTCAAAAAAGTGCATTTGACTTGTATGGTATACAAAAACAAAAGAAGAACACTATGAGAAATACAAAAACAAAAGAAACACACTATGAGAATTTGTGAATGCAAACTCACACTTCCCCCCATTCACAAATTGCAAAAAAAAACTTAAAACAAAAAAAATACATAACTAGCCTTACACTAACAACAAACATTTGCATATCATTCCTTGTATGGTAGCAAAGGGCAACATACAGACTAAAATACAGACATGGATCACATTTGCTTTGATTTAAGCCAAGCTTGACAAGTTGTGCAGTGATACAATTGTGCCAATCTTTACCAGCTTGACACAAACCGTAAATACTCTTGTTGAGTTTTAGCACATAGTCTGGGTATTCTACACTGCGAAAACCTTCTGGTTGACTTACAAATACAGTTTCCTTAATTTTGCTATTAAGGTATGCCGATACAATGTCCAAATGACAATTATCCCATTCACGCTCTACTCCTATGGCTATAAGGGTCCTAATAGTTTTCCTTTTTACCACAGGACTGTAGGATTCAAGGAAATCTGTACCCTTTATATGACTGAAACCTTGAGCTACTAAACGTGCTCTATACCTAAGTACTTCACCTTCTTGGTTTCGTTTAGTTTTATACACCCATTTGGTGCCTATGACAGTCTTGCCACCTGAATCTTCTGCAAGTGTCCACACATTATGTTTTTCCAAGAGGGCAATCTCTTGGTTCATTGCCTCAAACCATTTATCTTTGTCATCTCGTGAGGTGGCTTCTTGAAAAGACACCGGATCGTTATATTCTGACCTCAACATGACAATGCGACATTTGACCTTGACTTCATTACAACACACACACTTACTGGGAAGTTTTCTCTCTCTACTCGACCTGCGTAATACTGTGTGTTCAGGCTGTAATGGAGCGTCTATTACGACATCAGAATCTGACAAAGAGGCATCACTATCACTTGTTACAGAATTTTCATTTCCTGATTCGGCTACTTCGTGTTCAAACACGTCACCTCCACAATCTTTCTGCTCGACAAACACTTCTCCAACTGTTCTAGGTTCACAATCTATCTGAGTTACAGGTTTTTCCTGGGCTTTTACAGAAAACGGAAATACATCTTCAACAAATTCTACATTCCTGGATTTAATGACACATTTCTTTTCGATGTCCCATACACGGTAGCCCCTCGAGTCATCGGGGTACCCTAGCATTGCACCAACATTTGTCCTCGGCACTAACTTTTCCACATTACGTTTATGGATCCAAACTTTACAACCAAATGATTTTAACATAAGCAATTCCTGGTCTGACAACTTTCTACTCGTCCACAGTTCAAATGGGATGTTCTTTACAGTTGATGACACACACCTATTCTTTATATAGCAGGCTGTGCTGATGGCTTCCCCCCAAAATTGAACTGGCATGCCTGACTGAATGAGCATGCACCTACTAGTGGTGAGAAGTAGCTGGTTGAGGCGTTCAGCAACGCCATTCTGTTGGGGAGAGTAAGCCATTGTTAACCTACGAACAATACCTTCCTTTTCAAGATAGTTACAAAACTCTGTACTTAAATACTCTCCACCGTTGTCTGAATGGAAAGATTTCAACGTGGTCCCTTGTGCTGTCTCCATTAGGGCCTTAACCTTGAGAAACTCATTAAATGCATCACTCTTATGCTTAAGGAACCTTACTGTGTGTTACTGGTACAATCATCAGTAATTGTAATAAAATATTGGCTACCTCCAATCGATGGGTGCTCTAGCTGGCATACATCAGAGAACACAACATCTATTGGATTCTGAGATACATGATCTCTTTAATTAAATTTAAGTCTTTTCATTTTACCTTGTTTACAAGTATCACAATCAAGATTCTTTTCTTTGGGTATAAAATCACGATCTGGAATGTTCAGAGCATGGCCAAAACGCTGATGCCATATTCCGCTAGTTACAGCTTTGTTGCTCTTAGCATACACAACCACCACCTCGTCATTACAAGCAAATTCTTTCCCTTGTTCTACCATAAAATAATCACAATTTACCTCATACATATTACCAACAGCCTCACCCGTAAGGAATATACCCTCATGATCTGACAATACAACTTTGCTATCTTTAATGGTTACGACTGCACCTTTCCTGTCAAATTGACCTACAGATATTAAATTGTCTTGAAGACCTGGGACATACAACACTCTTTTCAGTTTCAGAAAAGAACCTCCACACTTGTCAGATAGCTTCATAAGCACACTTCCCATACCACATACACTAACTACGGATCCATCAGCTGTGTCTACACTACCAGAAACCTTTGGGGTGTAATCATACAGAATATCCTTATAAGGTGTCAGGTGCTCAGTGGCTCCTGATTCTACATACCACCTGCATACACAATCAGATGCATCATCCTTGCTTTCAGTTGCCACATAAGCCTTTACCTTAACACTACTAGCATTAACCTGAACACATTCGTTTGCCGCCTCATCGTCCTTTACCGTGGCAATAACCTCACGATTCTTAACCTTAACATTTTCCTTGAGTCCATTACTACAATTCCGGGAAGTATGACCTATCTTGGCACAATTAAAACACAAAACTGAACCTTTCTTTCTTGCTTCATGAACTAAATCACAGAACTTCGCAATATGCCCCTGTTCTTGGCACTTGTAGCACATGAATCCACCACTACCTGTTGGCTTGTTGACACTTTTGCTGCTGTTGACGACCCCCTTGGAATTTAAGCGCATGGCTGCCACCATTGCCTTCACGCTTTCACCCTCAGATTCTTCCTTCTTCAGCCTCGCATAAGTCTCCTGTTCTCGCTCCATCTTTAGTTTGTCCAACTTGTTCTTTCTCTCCTCCAACAAAAGTTTGGCTCGCACTACCTTTACACTTAAGTTTTCTTCATTGCTTTCCAATGAACGTATCAAATTTTCGTACTCCCGCTTTTCCAGTCCTCGGAGAATAAAAGCAGCTTTGGCCTTATCCGTAAATTTTATACCTACATCGTCCAACCGTGCACACCAAGTAAGCACTTTATCAACAAATGTACGCATGCTAATGTCACTAGTTTTCTTAAAAAGACACAATTCTTCTAACATCGTCACAATTTGAAGGACTCCGGTATCGCAACATGAAGTCAGAAGATTCTGCCATGCTTCCTTAGCTGTCTCCGCTTCTTTGATATCACCTAGGAAAGGGTCGGTGACCAAACCTATGAGCAAGTTTTTCGCGTCTTGATCTTTGCCCAGTTGGGCCTCGGAGTACTCTTCAACGGGTGTATCTTCTATCTCTCCTGTATCGGTCTTTCGTGGGAAGCCTTGAACCGCGTCCCACAGACGCCTTGTTTGAAGCAATGCCTTTGTTCGGGTGCTCCACGCTTCCCAATTGTCGTCCTGTAACCTCACTATTGCAACTACTCGCTCGCTGCTTCCCGTAGCTGAATCCATGTTAGTATGTATACTTAAAATAAAGCGTACAAATAGTCCTCACAATAGAAAAATCGTCCACAAAATTCACCAAAAACTATCTTGGATGCACACTTAACTGTCCACATGTGCGCCGCACATATCAACACCCTTTAACGACCGACATTCTCCCATCACAAAGTCCACACATTAACAGCAATAAGCGTTTAACTGGGCTCATAACCTGTCATAAAATAATTAGCAAAAAAGGTTTACTAAATACAGTCCTAAACTCCAAATTGATGGGAGAAGAAACAAACACCGACATCCATTGGTCATAACCGGAAACAGACAGATATATTCAAAAAAGTGCATTTGACTTGTATGGTATACAAAAACAAAAGAAGAACACTATGAGAAATACAAAAACAAAAGAAACACACTATGAGAATTTGTGAATTTGTGAATGCAAACAGAAGAGGCCCAAGAGGCCCTTAATGAATCCAGCAAATTCTTCCGTCTGTGGAATACGAGAAAATGCTCAAGGAAGCAAACAATGGAAGATATGCTGAATTCTGACCCCCTAATAAGTTGCCTGAGAAGAAAGCCACAAAAGACAAACGACCCAATTCCTTCTGAGGTTCTACGTTTACTACAAGATCCGGCATCAGAAACAGTGTAGAGAAATGGACTAAAATGGTTTAAAATAACTTACTTTATTTATTACGTAGTGCAATATTTGTATAACTTACATTATTACTCTTTTGTTGTCCTAATTTTTCTTTAACCGAATAGATGTGTGGTACTTCAGTTTAATTCTGTACACCCCTGAAAGATCATATATTGTGTTAATTAATTCCTTCCCTTTTTAAGTGCTTTGTTGCACCACACATTTAGCTGTGATAAGAACCAGATGGAAGGAACGGCATGTGTTCCGCCTGACTCATGAAATTGCATTTCAGTGACAACTTAATTTACTACTGTGTTGACCAGAGATAGAGAGATTGTGATGACAAGGGAGATGAAATATGTTTTGTGTATTCATGCACAGTATTTTATTATGGTTACTAAAAGGGTTCAATTGTTATTACTGTACCTACACATCAAATACTATTTTCTAATGTAGTGCATTCCCAAATAAAAATTAGCCTATTGTGGCATAATATCTGTAATAGTTCAATTAAAATATCTGTGGATTGTATGAAGTTAGGAGTCCAACGTAGCATACAAATTCTTGCTGATTTCTTTTAATCTGGAGTATTTTTCAAAACCCTGTAGTCACAAGATCACCTACGCTCAGCCGCATTGAGGAAAGTCGTCATCCAGTTGAACATTATTAATATTATTGCTATTATTAAGACAAGTTTAACCTCAATTCTTATAAATAAGAATAAGGAAAATGTTTAACATACTTCTGAACAGTTATTTTAAGGTTTATAGACCTTTTCCATATGCAAAGGAATTTTGCGCGGCCAGATAGGCTAAAAAAAACACTGTAGGACGTGCAGTTTTGTGAGCCCACGACGTGCGAATCTACGACGAGGATTCATAGGCTAGCAAAATTTGTTCTTCAGTTTCAGTGACAATTAGTGGTGCCGTGACGACGACGAGGGTCGGAATCTAAACGATGACAGAGGATTGTGGATGTGGTAAGAGGATAGCGACTCGTCAGAGAGAAACGACGGGAAGCGGTATTCAACGATATCACCTACAAATATCACCGGTTTGGTGAATGAGGTTAAACAGGTTTGATTGCGAGGTTATGAGGAAGCGATATTGACGGAAAACTACTTGACAGACGTGAGTAAACAAATATGATGACTACACTCGGTGCAATAGAGAAAATAAATAAGAACATAAGTGACGCTCCATTCAAAGCAATCAAAGTTTTACATAACCTCATTTTCGAGCATATACCAGACGACAGGAAGAATCGAAAGCGACTGCGAGAGTTTCCTGGATTCGATTTTGACGAACATTCCATTGAAGAGGAAGCTAAGAAGAAATTTATCGAAGAAACATTTTCCAAGGCTGATCTGTTGCGTGTTTCTGAGATTCTTAATACCGAGATCGGGACAAAGGAGGTAATGATTAACACTATTTGTTATTACTTGAGAAATTTGGATGAACTCGCAACTATTATAGACGATGATGACGAAGATGAAGAAGACGAAGAGAGCGAAGAGGAAGACCAGCACAGAAGGTATAGAGAACAGCATAAGTTTTCATTGTCGTTCCGCGACGTAGAGGGCGCTATGAAAACATTTAACGGTAAGGATGGTTACCCAGTGAAGATATGGATCGCAGATTTTGAGGAGACGTCAATCTTGATGGGACGGAGTGAGCTGCAAAAGTTTATTTTCGCTAAGAAATCACTCGATGGTTTAGCTAAGCTTTTTATTCAAGGTGAGAAAGGACTGCACTGAAGAAGGCCTTGAAAGAGGAGTTTGACGTGGCGGCAAGCAGTGCAGAAATTCACAAGTTGTTAACCCAGTGACGAAAAAAGCGCGACGAATCTCTACAGGAGTACTTTCTTGTGATGAAGGAAATCGCCAGTAGAGGTGATGTTGAGCAAGTTTCTCTGTGTCAGTACGTGATTGATGGGATCGAAGACGATTCAGGATCAAAACTTCTTCTCTATGGAGCAAAAATTTCCAAGGATTTCAAGGAGAAAATGAGAAGTTAAGAGATGGCGGTGAAGTCTTTGCCAAAGAAAGCACAAAGTATAATAACAGTAATTTTCAAGGAAGTGCCAAGAGTGCCAACGAGAAGGACGGAAAGTGCTGGGGCAGTACAAAGAAGAAAGAGGCGAGTAGTGGAGATAGATGTTATAATTGCGGTGGATCTGGTCATAGTTCAAAGGAATGTGAGCACAAGGATAAAGGCCAGATATGTTTCAACTGCAACGAGTTTGGCCACATTTCATCCGAGTGCAAGAAAGAGAGGAAGAACGATAAGAGGAATAATCAAGGTATCAATCTTATTGATGAAAAGAAAAGCTACCTCAAGTTCAAAGAGGTTAGTTTGGGTCAGCAGAAACTTCAGGCACTTATCGACTGTGGCAGTCCTTATAACCTACTGCGACAAAACATCCATAAGACCATGGGTTCCCCAGGATTGAAGAGCACGGATCTTGTTTTGAAAGGATTCGGTAATGGTTTTGTTGCTCCTCAAGGTTACTTCACAACAGTCGTTGAGGTAGACGAGCTGGAGTTCCAAACCAACGTTTATGTTGTTTCTGATGATACTATTGAGTGGGGCATGGTTATTGGTAACGATCTATTGGATCAGGGTGAGGTCATCCTGAGCAAGCAAGGAGTTATCATCAAGAAAATAGAGGTCCCAATGATGTTGATCAGGGTAGCCGACGAACAGGAATCGGATATCGAGAACTGCGTTGATGAGGAAAAAAGGGAACAGATCCAGGATTTGGTAGCGAGATATGTACCAAAGAAGACGAAATCTACTGATGTCAAGATGAAGATCACGTTGAAAGAAGAAAAACCGATATTTAGCAGGCCCAGACGAATGGCACCGCTTGAGAACGAGTTTGTCGATGAGCAAGTCGAGGCGTGGCTGGAGGAAGATATCATAGAACCGAGTCAATCAGAATATACATGGCAAGTGTTGGTAGTCAAAAAGAAAAATGGAAAAAAGCGACTTTGTGCTGATTTTCGTCCAGTGAACTCAATCGTGGTTAGGGATCTATTTCCCATGCCAGTTATAGAGGATCTTCTGGACAAGTTACAGGATGCTACGGGGTTCTGCACCTTGGATCTCAGGAACGGATTCTTTCACGTAGAAGTCGAAGAAGGAAGTCGACGATATTTGTCATTTGTAACGCGTTCTGGACAGTACCGGTACAAAAAGTCCCATTTGGATTTACCAACTCACCTGCAGTCTTCCAACGCTTTATTAAAGCTGTGCTCTGGGAGTTAATCCGAGAGAACATAGTGTTTACCTATATGGATGACTTAATCATCCCAGCGAAGGATGACGACGATGCACTCCTACGATTAAGACGAGTGTTGGAATTAGCTGCAGAGTACGGGCTGGAAATCAACTTCGAGAAGTGCCAGTTCCTTGGATACACTATTCAACGTGGACAGATTCAACCCGCCACTGAGAAGGTCCTTGCTGTACAAAACTTCCCGGAGCCAAAGACGATCGCTGCGATGCAGAGATTTCTCGGATTGGCTGGCTATTTTAGAAAATGTATCCCAAATTTCTCGATTGTACCAAACCACTGAGCGATCTGTTGAGAGGTAAGCCGGAGTTCAAGTTTGGCGAGGAACAACGAGGTGCATTTTTTGAGCTCAAACGTCTTCTCGCGTCAGAACCTGTGTTGAAGATATACAACCCGAAATACGAGACGGAGCTGCACTCTGACGCCAGCAAGAGTGGGTATGGCGCTGTGTTGTTGCAAAAGTACCCAGAGGACAACAAACTACATCCAGTCTCATACAAGAGTAAAAAGACGACGATACAGGAAGAAAAATACAGCAGTTACGAGCTCGAGATCTTAGCTGTGGTGAATGCATTAAAAAAGTATAGAGTGTACTTGCTTGGAATTCCATTCAAGATCGTGACTGACTGTATGGCATTCCAAAAGACAATGCACAAAAGGGACCTGGTGCCACGAGTAGCTAGATGGGCTATGGCCTTGGAGGAGTTTGACTATACCATCGAACACCGAACTGCAACCAGGATGAAACATGTCGATGCCCTGAGCCGATGTCCAGCAGTGATGTTTGGATTCCCTGATGGCCTTGCAGCGAGGATCAAAATCGCCCAGAGAAAAGACGAAGGATTGACAGCCATAAAAGCGACACTGTAGAAAGGGCCTTACGAAAACTTCATCGTCAGAGATGGACTGCTGTTTAAATTTGTTGACGGGCGAGAGACGTTGGTGGTCCCGCGGGCAATGCACCATAACATCATCAGAGCTGCACATGAGAAGGGACACTACGCTGTTAAAAGGACTGAAGAAAACGTGAAGCAGGAATATTATATTCCAGATTTGGCCAAAAAGGTGAAACGAGTCATAGCCAACTGTGTGAAGTGTCTGGTGGTTAACAGGAAGGCAGGCAAGAAAGAAGGTTGGTTACATCCGATGTTCAAGGAGAGTGTGCCATTGCACACCTAAAACATGGATCACATTGGACCACTTAAGTCTACACACAAGGGATATGAACACATTTTCTGTGTGATAGACGCCTTCACGAAGTTCACCTGGCTGTATCCTGTGAAAACTACCAAATCGGCCGAGATGATTGAAAAGATGAAGTTTCAGAGGACGAACTTTGGAAACCCAGTTCAAGTGATCACCGACAGGGGGCCATCGTTCACCTCCCATGAGTTCCAGGACTACTGTAAATCGCAGGGTATCAAGCACGTCTTGATCACAGCTGGACTGCCAAGAGCCAATGGTCAAATCGAGAGAGTCAACTCAATAGTGACCAAGATCATCGCTAAACTTAGCATTGACGATCCGACAAAATGGTACAAGGTTGTACCATCCGTCCAACGAGCTATCAACTCGACGTTCCAGAGGAGCATCGGAATGTCACCTTTCGAGCTGCTGACAGGAGTCAGAATGCACAACCAAAATGATCTACGTATAGTGCAACTCATCGAAGAGGAGCTGATCGATTCGTTCAACGAAAAACGTGATCAGATGAGAGAAGATGCAAAAAAGCAGATAGAGAGAGTACAATCTGAAAATCGTGCTGAATTCAACCGACGACGTAAGGAGACTAAGAAGTATCAGGTCGACGACCTGGTTGCCATCAAACGCACTCAGATCGGTCCACATCTGAAACTAAAAACCAAAAGTCTAGGACCTCATCGAGTGACTCGAGTTAAACTCAACGGCACATATGACGTCAGCAGAGAAGGAGACCATGCTGGACCAATAATCACATCGTCCTGTGCGGAGTTCATGAAGCCCTGGCCGGGCGGATCTTCTTCACCCGGGTCGGATGAGGATCAGGACGGCCAAATGTGGGAACCGGAAGAGGATCAAGACGGCCGAGTATGGCATCTAGGGGGCGCAGGAGTAAGCTCAGCGCCATTGTCTGAGAATAAAAAGAAGAGAAGCAATATTCCGAGTTCCGATGAGCCGCGAAACACATTCCCTTAATTCTATATATTGTATTTTATATATATATATTGGTGATATATGTGTGTCAATATGAACACCTGAATTTTTGCCATAGTTATAGGCTCAACCAGTATCTGTTAATGGCATTTAGTATTTTACCCTAGTTTTGAGGGGTTAATTTTCTCCTTTCACAAGAAATGTTAGGATGTTATATCTTTTTACGGAATACATTTATTTTCATTTTAAAATTCTTCTGAGTGTTGCTTTTAAGCAGGTGATGGAAGGTAGTATTAGGAAGGCCATCGCTGGGTATTTCGGAATAGTCCACTCTCCCGAGGTGCTCCATTCGTTGAAATCTCTTGTTCTCTGAGCTATTGTGCGATTTTGGCCATGGTCTTACCTAATGCCATCTTGTTAGATATAATTGTATCCTATTATACCATTCACTTGTTGGTAGGACTTGGCTTTTTTGCCGGGGATTTTCAGGTTCTACGATCCGGCTGTCTTCGTGGGATTCAACAGGTGATGGTAGGTGATCTCGGGCACAGTGCCTAATGTAAGAATACAGCTGCTTCCTATTCAAATCCTGTAAGTGGTTTTCCGTGGTTTCCCCACTTCTACTCCATGCAAATGCCAGGATGGTTCTTAACTTAAGGGCATGGCCTTCTCCCTTCCAATCCAATCCCGAATGTCCAAGCACACAAGTTCAGCCATAATAATCACAGGTTATCACACAAATTCCACACACAAATACACGGAGTTATAAGACCACGATGTCGTAGCCCCTAATATAAGCATCAACAACAATTTCTGTTTGCATTCTCGTAGCTCCATTTACCAGTATTTGCATTTTTAAATACTGTATCTGTCTTATCGTTGCTTCATTTGTGTCTGTATTTTTAGCTACTGTCAGTTCGCGTTGCTTGTAAGGAAGTACGTCAGGTTTTCATATTGAATTTGTGCCTTATTACATACAAACCTGTAATTTCTGGTGGAATTTTATCAATTATGCGAACTTTGTCTTAGAATTTGCCGCTATTTCGATGGCGCCATACCTGCCAGTCTTAACAATTCTTCCCCTACGATTGCCACCATCTTTATTTTGATGTTACGGTATGAGATATTGAAGTCAGTCTTGCTCAGACCTTAATAACGCTACTCTCGATTGCTTCACGATGGCGATTCGTGAAGTCCTAGCCAGTTGAAAAAGTGGGTTTGGTACAGTACCCGAAATTACCTACCATTACCTGCTGCTTCCCACGAAGACTGCCGGATCGAAGAACCTGAAAATCCCCAGCTAGAAAAACCCCCAGGTCCTACTCAAGAGTGAATGGGATAATAGGGCACAAATACACCTAACAAGGTAGTATTATGAAAGACCATGGCCAAAAAACAAAAGTAGCTCAGAGAACATGAGATTCCAAAAATGAACACCTCGGAAGCGTGGAATACCCCGAAATACCCAGCGATGGCCTTCCTAATACAACCTTCCACCACCTCTTTAAAGCATCACGCCATCAATATTTAAATGAAAAAGGAATTTATTCACAAAAGTAAACACAAGAAAACAAGAAAAATCCTTGCATTCAAAAAGAAAACCCAAAACACCCCTCCAATAGGGTAACGCTATCCGAATATCAGTCCATAAACCATGGAATCGCATCGAGTCCAACTTGACACATCAAGAAGAAAATCTACACATCTTCAAACATCTTATACAATCCTAAATGAAATTATTGTAGGTTGTCGCTCACCCTAACACATTTTATATTTAATTCGCAAATTTATCATTTATACAACAGAACAAAATTATCAATAATTATTCGATGATTTACTTATTTACATATACTACAATTCATATTAATGCATCTCGTATGCATTCGCGTTTCATTAACAATTTGTTTATATTTTATAATTCATTTATCTCATAAATAACTTGGTTTCATCATTGACTTGATGTATTAATTGACTTGGCTCGTTACAACCTAAAAATTCGTTTAATCTTACACATGAAAATGAAAATCCACAGCCTGCTTCCAGTCTCCGACCGGGTCAGGAATGGAATGAATGAAGCCCCCATCTAGTGGCGAGGATATGAACTGTGCCGGCTGCCGAGGCCTGACGCACTCCTCTGGGGCAATGATTAAATTAATGACAGATGAAATGAAATGATAGTGGAGAGTGTTGCTGGAATGCAATCTTACACATAATTAGTTTAAATTTATCATAAGCACATTTAAATCCAACGAGCAGTAAAGCTAATGGAAAGTTTTAATTGTCCACTCCATGTGAATTACTTTAGAACACTCAATAAATGAATAATATTCGCATTTATTTTAACTTCATCAAAGATAATCTATCCATTTATAACGATTATAGTGCAGTATTGTGCTCAGACAGGTTGTAGCCGTGAGGTATTAAAACATCTGTGATCAAACAGCTGATATCTAATCCATATACAAGGATTAATTAAATAATTATTCGGCGACGTAGATTTTCATAAAAATTTGTAATAATTGGCTCTCTCTGGCTCAATTCCATCAATATACTTTTTATTTAACAGTACCATCTCTGTTAACCATAATAATAATTATAGCACTACCCACTGGTATGCTCAACTATAATGTACACCTATATTTGGTGACCTCCTATTATATACCTCAATCAATGGTCTGTATCGCCATTTAGTGACCATAAAAATACTGAATAAATTGTTTAACCTCATATTATACTGTACAAAATTAGTGTTCACTCTCCCTAGTTAAATCTGAAATAAATAACTGCGTAGAATTATATTCAAAATGGTATAAAAATATCCTGACTAGATTAAAGCCTTGCCTGACAATATTTCATTACAAATCATGTCCTATTATTATTGTTATATAGACTTTCTTAAAGTCTGATCTAGGGAATTGCGTATAAACGATCGTTGATGCCCATAAAATATATCTCCAATCTAACGAGAAGTCGATAATGATAATTATATCATTAAATCTTAAATAACAAAATGCACTTAAAACACCTGGCTCAACCAAAGTGAAATTGATCAATTCGAAAATAGAATTCAACACTCACTTAGATGGACTCAAAATGTTTAACAATGCTTCCTACGCCATGAATCTTAGTTAACAAAATTAAGTTTCAGTCTAATTGATTCATTAGGACACACTGTCAACATATTTCGCCCCTCAAAAATAAAGTGAAGTCCCTACAAGAATAACTGAACACAAGTCTCCATAAGACCTGACTTCAGAAACACCCTGTGTCGAAACGACATGAGTAAAGCCCATTTATACACACATCAAAAAAAGTTTTGCATCACCTCGGTTCCCAGATCTCCGGCATATAGACGTTGACTGTGTATATTGTATCCAAGATACAGTCCCTTTGACTGTTCATAGATGTCACTAAAACTGCTCAAAGATGTAAACAACCATGCATGAGCAGGGCCTATTAGACGGAGGGGGTACGACAGCCGATCAGTTCCAGTCATTCCACCAGGACGAAGGTACGCTGCTCATGTTGTCTGTAGTTCTACCATGCCTAGAAGGTCAATACCGCAGTTCGATCGCGTCCGCATTGTTACTTTGTGTCAAGAAGGGCTCTCAACAAGGGAAGTTTCCAGGCGTCTCAGAGTGAACCAAAGCGATGTTGTTCGGACATGGAGGAGGTACAGAGATACAGGAACTGTCGATGACAGGCCTCGCTCAGGCCGCCCATGGGCTACTACTGTAGTGGATGACCGCTACTTACGGATTGCCGCTCGGAGGAACCCTGACAGCAATGCCACCATGTTGAATAATGCGTTTCGTTCAGCCACAGGACGTCGTGTTTCAACTCAAACTGTGCGCAATAGGCTGCATGATGCGCAACTTCACTCCCGACGTCCATGGCGAGGTCCAGCTTTGCAACCCCGACACCATGCAGCGCGGTACAGATGGGCCCAACAACATGCTGAATGGACCCCACGGAATTGGCATCACGTTCTCTTCACCGATGAGTGTCGCATATGCCTTCAACCAGACAATCGTCGGAGACGTGTTTGGAGGCACCCTGGTCAGGCTGAACGTCTTAGACACACTGTCCAGCGAGTGCAGCAAGGTGGTGGTTCCCTGATGTTTTGGGGTGGCATTATGTGGGGCCGACGTACGCCACTGGTGGTCATGGAAGGCTCCGAAACGGCTTTACGATACCTGAATGACATCCTCCGACCCATAGTGCAACCATATCGGCAGAATATTGGAGAGGCATTTGTCTTCATGGACGACAATTCTCGACCTCATCGTGCACATCTTGTGAATGCGTTCCTTCAAGATAACGACATCGCTCGACTACAGTGGCCAGCATGTTCGCCAGACATGAACCCTATCGAACATGCCTGGGATATGTTGAAAAGGGCTGTTTATGGACGTCTTGACCCACCAACCACTCTGAGAGATTTACGCCGAATTGTCGTTGAGGAGTGGGACAATTTGGACCAACAGTGTCTTGATGAACTTGTGGATAGTATGCCACGGCGAATACAGGCATGCATCAATGCAAGAGGACGTGCTACTGGGTATTAGAGGTAGTGGTGTGTACTGCAATCTGGACCACAAATGCTGAAAGTCTAGCTGTATGATGGTACAACATGCAATGTGTGGGTCTCATGAGCAATAAAACGAGCTGAAATGTTGTTTGTGTTGATCTCTATTCCCTTTGTATTTAACGGTTCCGGAACTCTTGGAACCGAGGTGATGCAAAACCTTTTTTGATGTGTGTAGTATGCTCATTCAGATATTTAATTACACCAACGTTAATGCACATTGAGTGTATAAAAACCACTCTAATCAGCTATATAAATCTTGTAGTCCGATCTATAAGCACCAACACGTGTGAAAAACACACAAAATAGTTCCGAGTCCACTTGAAAATGTAAATATCTTCTCCTATAATCCGTCTTCTCGACAATAAAAATATGCATGTTACTTTTTATTAAACTACTAAATTAAGCCAAATATAATTGCCAAAATATTAAACAAATGGATGCGTTTACTTAACTAAACCTAAATCCAGGTGAGCAGAAAGTCAGAAACGACAAGATATCGAACCTAGACCCCTGTCCATCCATACAACAGATCAAGACAACATATGGCAATTATGGTTACTCTACAATGCCCACTAAGCCACTACTTATTAAACTGAGTACCTTCTACCTTCCGCCAAGTTCCGTTGCGATGTCAAAGAGGATATAGAAATATGCCATGGTAACCATCTCCCATCTCCTCCAAGGCACGGTCTCCGTCCTCCAACAATCCAGAGCCTCGAACCAGGAACTCGATCTGCGCCAAGCCCCCGCGAGTCGGCTTGTCCTCACGCCTCTGCCATGAGATGGCATTCCGAACACGAACACGCGTCTTTCGGTTGATGTACAACAGTTTATAGCAGCGAGTAAGCATTAGCGTGTAACCAAATGTTATACTCATCTCTAGCAGAGGCGCGTAAAACATTTTTTATATTTTGAACTGTCTGAGACGAGAAAATATTGTGACTATATTCATAATAAAGTCATTACAAATTCCCCTTGACGTCTGATCTTCCAACATGATGAACGGGAAATATACTGTTTCTGCCAAAAGAACTGTGCAGGAAACACAGCCTGTTCTGAAGTTACACTCTACAGGTGTGTGGCGAAATTAATCCCAAATGGATTAATAGTTCATTATGGCTGACTTCCACACTCGCTTCACTGCGGCGAAAGTATCATTCCGCGTGGTATGACATCGTGAAATGTTTCTGCTCATATATTGGAGCCTCGCGTACTATATGAAAATACTCATACACCATATTCATGTACTCAAAATGCACAGGCTATTCGTTAGTTTCATTGTTCGGAATGTTCACGGTACGTGTAAAAGATATCCCGGGACACGATATCACTTTTAAACACTCCCGTAGTTCGGAGATAGTTCCGACTCGAATTCACATTATGTTGTGTCAAATCCACTCTTGTCGCACTGCTCATGAGAACTCTTACCCCCACCCTGGGGTATCGTAGTTCGACGTTCCTTGCCACTAGAGTGCAATATACTCATTTTTCTGTATTACAGGCTTCTTATAATTTCTATAAATACATGTATACACTTTCTAGAATTCTAATACGTTATTTGGTCTCAACCATACTGCGTAAAATATTCTGTTTAGCCATAATGTTTTAATTTTTCCGCAAGTGTATTCGTCAAGGCTTTCTGTCACGAAGGTTGCAGTCCACTGTCTCGTGACTCCATCTCCTTACGGTGAACTGCTTCGAGCAATTTCGCGGAGTCTCGGTTACATTCGGTTTCCTTCCCAAGCACGTCATAAACGTAGCGGTCGCCACCATGTATGTATGTATGTAAGTATGTATGTATGTATACTTTATTGTCAGACAGATAGAATCCACTAGTGACAATAAAATAATTAACAATAAAATTTACAAGTATAAGTAAAACAATAACAGCAAACACGAACAAAAAATACACTGGTCTATTATAAATCAACAACCACAACCATACAGACACGCACTCAAACATCCTATCTCAAGCATTCATTCATACAATCCCTATGTACAAGGAACATTGAAATAATTACAGGAAAACAAAACTATCTACAGTAAACGTAAAAAGGCAAAAACATAAAATAAAAGATAGAAGAAAAAGTTCTGAAACTGGGAAAAAAGTAATACAAGAGTGACATTCGAGTATCTAGATAACAGCAAACAAAAAATACATTACTTCAGTCGCTCGTACATTCAATCAAAAAATCAATCAACCATTCATTCAACCACATGTTCAATCAATCAATCAATAAACACAAATAGGAAAAACACAAAATGCACACACCATTTTACAGCCCACTTGAGATGTTTCTCATAACAGTTGATAGAGAGTCGAAGTGAATATCAGTAGCACTTTTACTCTCCATCGAGCTGTATGTTGACTACAACCGGATCAGACATGAATTTTTAAGTACATTAATTCTCGATATGCCCCCATCGAGCGTGTGGTTCCGTCTGGTGGTTCTCTGAGGGACGTGACAACCCAAGTCAGCTAGCAACTGATTAAAGTCAATTCCACCATTTACCAGCTTCCACAGGAATCTCACGTCTCCCAATGTGCGCCGACTGCTCAGTGGAGGAAGACAGTACACGTTGCAATAACTCTCATACTCAGCTCTATGGTACGATCGTCCACACCTGTAACAAAGCCATTTGACAAATCTCTTTTGCACATCTTCGATGGCGTCAATTTTATTACTGTGAAAAAGATTCCAGATCACACTACAGTACTCCAATTTAGGCCGAATGAGTGACTTAAATAATTTGGATAGTGTTATGTCCGAAATATAATTTAAACAATATTTCTTTTAAAAAATCCCAGGATCCGGAAACTTTCACGAAATATTCTTGAAATATGTTCATCGAACGATATGTTTCTACACGGAATACCATTCGAAACTCATCAACTAGTGGCGTGCGAGCTATAAAATAATGGTTCATCTTCCCCCTTGATATCTAAAATAAAAGTTGGCTTAGATTTTATTTGCATCACTTCTAGATATTCTGACATATGTATTATTTTTTATACTCAATCTATACAATCCTTTTCGGATATTTCTTTAAATTCTTGGAATTGGAACGCCCAATGACTTATCTCCCTTCCAAACACACAATCTCGTAACAATTGTTACCAAGAACACGTGCAATCTTGAAGGGGCCAGAATAAACCGGTAAGAACTTCGTGTATATTTTTCTAGTAACGTCAATCTTTGTGCGCTTTTTAATGAGAATTTGCTAATTAATTCTGAATGGGGGACGGAAGCGCCTATTCTTAATTCGCCTTTGCCGTTTCTCGGTTGCATCCATAAGGCTTTCTCTCGCAGCTTCAATTCTATCCTCCCTCGAAGGTTCAATATCTTTAGGCATAAACTCTATGACCTTCGCCCATGCCCTCTCAGGCTTTCTATCCAAATGGACGCACATGGGAATATCAGAAATACTCTCATGAAAAGAGGAGTTCATACATTTCTTCATGAGAGGTACAAATTTCACCTAGCTTTGGTGGTCCTCTGGGCAGTAAAGCCTTGCGAATTTGCTAATCTCCGCCATTATCCATTCAGAAACATTGGATTCTGGGTATCTGACACTAGAAAACACATGCTTAACACCTAATCTTACCATAGCATCTCCAAATTCCTGAGAAGAGAACTGGGTTCCGTGGTTTGAGAGAAGAAACTCAGGAGTCCCGACCTTCGGGAACACTGTTCTCAAGACAGCTTATAACTTTAGCTGATGTGGCCTTCTGCATTGGGTCAAGTGTCACGTATTTTGAGAAAACATCGACCGTCACTAGGGGAAATTGGTTTCCCCTAGCACCCTTCGGGTATGGGCCGAAAATGTCCCACGCCATGAGCTCTCTCGGCCGGTACGGAATCATGGCTCGAGGTTTTTCCTTAGTTAAAGCGGACGGGTGTTCCCTTCGTCGGCACTCTTGGCAAGACCTGATTATAGCTGCAATGGAGCCCCTCATCCTTGTCCAAGTGAATGCTTCCAATAACGTTCGAAACGTCCACACCCCCATGGCCAATGGTGCAATTGGCTAGCTATACCAGACTATTAATCAGTTTTGGAGAGACTACTATTCGTAGATTCGTCCTCGCCCGGTCGATATATCTACAAACCGTGTCGTCACACAGCAGATATCTCCCAGAGCGTTTCATAACCAGCTCGTAGCTGGGATCAGTGTTGTCCATAGTCCCACTCAAAAATCTGTACATTTGCCCAGTTGGGGTGTGTTTCTTCTGTGACACTGCTATCTTCTTTAGCTTGTCCAGGGTAAGATGGTGTTCCCTCTCCAACTGTACAGTATTTATCTGGATACTCTTTACTGGATTCCTTGAGAGGGCATCCACGAGCAGGTTATCCTTTCCTGGCCGGTGTTCGATGGTGGCATTGAACTGTTGAAGGAACAATGTCCACCTCGTCAACCTGTCACTGGAAAGTTCAGTTCTCAACATGAATTGAAGCGCTCTGTGGTCGGTGATGATGACCACTTGATGACCAATGAGTACCTTTTTCCACTTCTAAAGTGTAGAAACGAAGGCTAATGCTTCTAATTCAGTAGTAAAGTAATTTCTTTCTGCATCCTTTAGTTTACTACTGTGGAAATCAATATAGTACTTCCTCCCGTCCTCGTCCTTCCAATAGAGGACAGCACTAATCCCAATTCTTGAAGCGTCAGATTCGATGAAGGAGATGCGTTCAAACTGTGGATACTCTAGTTGGACACAATTCTGCAGCATAAGCTAGACCTGCTCAAAATCCTGATTCGTTTCCTCAGTCCACTTCCATTTGTTGTTCTTTTTCAATGCCTCATAAAGAGGAGCCATAGTGATAGAATATCCTAGGTAGTGACTGCTCAGGAATTGACACATTCCTAAGAATTCACATAGTTGCTTTATTTTAACCGGACGTGGGAAATTCGAGATAGCCTCAATTTTCTTCATGTTTAGATGGTATCCAAATTGGTTAATGGTATGACCAAAAAAGTATATGCGTTCGTGCATAAACTGGCATTTTGCGATGTAGATCTTAATGTTGGCTTCTCTCAGGTTGCCAAATAATCACTTCAAGTGAATCAAATGAACTTTGACGTCTGAGGATGAAATTATAAGATCGTCAATATAACAAATGACACTGCGTTTGACTTCCTCCGTCAATTTGCTATCTAGAGCCCTGATAAGAGCCGGACCACTGTTTACCATCCCAAATGGGACACTACAAAAGACAAACGTGGTTTGGTCGAACAGGAACCCTGTAAACTGTCGGCTTTCCTCCTCCAACTCGACTTGGTAAAACGACGCGGTTAAATCAACCACACTGAAACATGCTTTACCTTTAAATTTCTTCAGAAGCTCTCTTATTTTTGGCGGCCGGTCAGTTTCCAACATAATTCTCATATTGATTTTTCTGGCGTCTAGTCAGAGTCTGAGCTGTCCGTAAGCTTATTTGACGACAGTGATGGGGTTTAGATACGAGGACGCCTGCTTTTGGATAATACCATTCTTCTCCATTTTGATTATAATTTCCTTTACCTCCTCATAATAGCTTCCCGGAATGGGGTAAAGATTGGATTGATATGGTGAATTATCTGTCAACCTTATTCTATACTTGAAGTCCTTAATTAACCCAGGCTTATCATCAAATATGTCCCAATACTGGTGAAACAGCTTGAGCCGATATCTCGTCTCGTTTTACCCTATCAGCTTCTTCGCCTTGACGTAAGTAATTGCTGCCTGGTTTGTCACATTCAGTTCTCTGTTTCCCGCTAGAGAGCTGCACCGCAAGGTAAGATCTTGTGTATGTCTTATTCTACAGAATGTAGTTGGTGCCCTGGCCCAGAGAGCGAATGCCGAGATGTTCTTCGTTTATTTAGTTGTTATTCTTCGAGCATACAATTGGATAGAGAGGCCTTTGCCAGCGGAACATGGGGCCAGAATAAGATCAGCTGATGTTGGTATAACATGGCGCCTATGCGCAAGTTGTCAGCGTGAGCGTAAATATTATATTTAATAATTATCGATATACGAGCCCATTTTTGGAGTATAATATATTACAAATATATAAAATACGCATTTTCCTTTATGTATGAGGCTGAATGTGAAGTTATATAGCGAAAATGTTTATAGGCCTATTTTGCGCTGCTTACAATTGCAGTCAGAGGTTTGAAAAAGGGAACAGGCTATCTTTTCACGGGCAAGAATTAAAATATATGATCTAAAATACACTGACTTGATTACATATATTTCCCCAATACAGCTGGCACCCAGCGACGTAGCCGTGCTCGTTAAATCGTACATCACGCTCGGATATCGCAGGTTCGAATCCCGGCGCTGACTGCGGCTATCCCGAGTGTGGTTTATCCCCCAGGTTTTTCCACACTCTCTCCAGGCAAATGCCGGGATAGCACCTTAGTTCAAGTCCCGAGGCACCTACCTCATCCCTGTCCCTAATAAAGTTACACACAACTACAATCATCACATCAATACAGGTTATCAGACAAGTTTAACCCACACCCAACTACACGATGCTGATGACCAAGATGGCACAAGCCCCTTAAATGAATTAACAACAACCACCAATGCAGCTACACACACTACTGCAGTCATCACAGACATTTAAGTTATGAGACAAGTTCAACACATACGGTACCCAAGTACACAGGGCTGATGACCCGGATGTCCCTAGCCACCAAAAATGAATTTACTAAATATGGAGGGGAAGGGGATAACAATAGGATATTTGTAAAATTTATTGCTGTAGGTGATAAATATTGGGAGTGGGGATATCATAGGTTTTTTAAGATGCAGTGCTGGATATCACGTTGTATGCATAATTAAATGTATTCGCTTATTTCAGCTTCCCTTCAGACTCTGAATTGCTTAAGCTATGGACCATAAATATGAAGAGAGAGAGGGATTTGAGCCATCAAAATATAGTAAACGTTGTTCTAAGCATTTTGAACCTAGCTGCTTTGATAAGGAGAGGTTTGGTCATCCATTTCTTCTGAAAGGATCAGTTCCAACTATTTTTGCATTTCCGGAACACTTGAGCAATTTTCAAATTTCAATTGATGTTAGTTATAATCAGGTTAATGGGTTCAATCAGGTGATTATCGGCCAACTTTCTTGATTTATAAAGCAAAACCAGCATAATAGAAGCATAGGGCCTACATGTTACTAAAAAGTATGCTAGTACTAGTAGAGTTTATTATTTTAGATATGCGAAAATATTACAAATATAACCAAGTCAGACAATTATTACGGATAAAAATTATACGTAAAATATTTTATTCGCTATCTTCTAATTTCCTAACCACGTAGGCCCTACACGCGTCACCTATGCATTCCGACACTGATATGTCAACACTCCAAAATATCCCATATAACGATTATACTTCACAATTTTCATACAAAAAATAACAGCAATAATCAGAAGGAATTGTAGTTATCGCCACCTTCAACAGAAATAGTCTGTTAATCACAAGGAATACGCTTGAATCGAGATTTTAAGTCACTTCATAATGCTATTCTTATGGGAGACATCTTTGTTTTGCCCAACATCAGCTGATCTTATTTTGGCCCCACGTGGCCCCACGGTCGGCCGGTAGAAGCATAGCGGGCGCCCTCTCTATCCTATTGCATGCTCGAAGTTGTTATTTTACAGTCAAAGTATGTAGGATGCTTGGAACGTATATTATAGTGGTTTGAATTGGATCTCCGTGGGAAGATTCCGTGGAAAATTTGGCTGCGAGTCCCGATTGGAAATCCAGGTGGCCTGGGAAGGAGCATTAACATTTAGGTGTTCTATTTATTGGTCTTGTAAGAATTGTGGTGCCGTGAATGACATGGACAGGCCTAAGAGTAGAGAATTTGTATCGTAAGTCGTATTGGGTTTATATTAGCTGGTGTTTTATTTTATTGAATCTTCTGTTGGCGGACTATAACATTGGTCGTGCGTCAGCTGATTGTAAAAAGATGAGAGCTCTGGGAGCCATGACAGGAAGAAGTTGTCTAATATTTTACTGCGGGGATAGTCATGAATGATTGTAAAGGACAAAAGAATTCTGGCACCTTGACATGTACTAAGACATGTATGTGTATTAAAGCAGTAACGATTGGTACATTTGGAAGAGTATACGAGTCGCCTTGATAGAGAGCGCATGTCTTATAATGTTTACTGTGGGAATAGTCACGAGTTGTTTAATGAAGAAACGAATTCTGACATCTGGACGTGTACTAAGAGATGATATGTATCGAGCGGCAATATTAGTAATGTTGCAGACTTCAGAGAGCTATGACGACGGTCGATGAATTTGAAAAGGTTGCTTTGAAAAGGTCTTGGATTATTTGGGGAGAGGATGTATCCTGACTTCTGGACATGTAGTAAGACATGTTTAAGCATCGTATAGAACCTTACGGGTGGTATTATTTAAGAAGCGAAGTAAATACGAGTCGACGCAGAGAGAAGAAATTATAGTGATGAGTGTATGTTATTGTCACCTGGGTTGTGGCTGGATTACTATGAATATGACGGTCTGTTAATAATAAGGCAAGTACCTTTGGGGCTTATGTTATTTCCATATCTTGTTTTTAAAGTTGTGTTGTTATTTTGGTTTTATGTGAATGTGTATCTTAAATGTTTGTGAATAGAAGTTCTTGCTTAAAAGCGAAAAGGTGTATCATTTCTAGGCCTACATTTGATACTGTAATCTCTAAACATTCCTCTGGGTAATGTCGCAAATGGGTTCGGTCCTTCTGCTCGCTTAAAAAGGGGGTGTGTCACAGCTCATTAAACTCGTCCTCCACATCTTCGAATCCCTCGGCTTTTAAGGCATACTGCTCTCTTTCTTGCTCGATTTCTTCTCCGACGTTTTCCAGGATTTCCATTCTGGGTAGTTCTTCATGAATCTCTATTTCGTCCTTTTTGTGTAACCTTATCATCTGAGGGTTCTTCATTAAAAGTGATAACCCTTCGATCCATATTACTGATAGCTCTGGCTGATGTTATAAAATCAATACCCAAAATCAGGTCAAAGTTAATGTTCTCCACAACTATGAAAGCATGTTCATAAGTTTTGAAGTTGATGGAAAATTTCATAAGTATTGGACCTTGCATTTCAAGCTCTTGTCTGTAAAAAATCATCTTATCTTTGTTGGAGAAGCAGGTAATATCGTAAATTGACTCTCTTCTTTCACTCTTTCAAAGCAGTGCTCATTGATTATAGAAATCATTGCCCCAGTATCCATTAACGCTCTACCTATTTGAACATTAATGACGGGTAGTTCTGGTGTTCTTCTTCTTTCCTATAGAAATCATTGCCCCAGTATCCATTAACGTTCTACCTATTTTAACATTAATGACGGGTAGTTCTGGTGTTCTTCTTCTGGGTCGCATTTGTTCCTCGTAAAGCAAATCATCACCTGTGGCTTCAAAAATCTCGTAAATAATCACTTCGAATGTAGGTGCAATAGCGCAAGTCTTTATTGCTGCCTCAAAATTTGCGTTTTTTTCCTTCGACAGATGTTCCTTCGGAACCACTATCCTGTCGACTATTATCAGGTAGCGCCTTATTGTGATCTTTCTTTCTCTCTTTAGAATTTCTTCGTCCACTTTCGTTGGACTATTCTCGCTCCCTCTTGAGCCTTTCCTGGCACTTTCTTCTATTGAATTCCTCATTCGTATAGTTTTTGTATCGAGAATAGCCCTGATTCTGCCTATTGTTTTGGTTGTAAGGTCTTCTCAGAAGTTATTTCTGCGGTTATCATACCCTCTATGATAAACATACCGTTCGTCATATCTACGATTTTCGCGCCTTTCACTATACTCTCTAAATTGATTATTGTATCTCTTTTGTCTCTGGTAATGGTTCCTCATCGGCCCATTCTATTTTCTGTTCTTCTATGTTCAGGCCTATCCGTCAGCTGTGTCCTTTCCATATACACAGTATTAATCGTTCTAGTATTCTGCCTTGTGCCTTTCATAATCGTGGGTGTTGTTGCTGCATTGATGTGGTCCAACCTACGTAATAGGCCAAATCAGTAATTCCTGATGAAATAATCAATTTCCTGACATCCTCAGGTAATTGCCGTGAAATATTTTCAACTAGCTCTCCTTGAGTTGATGGGGGTTGCAAAAACGGAGTTTTTCAAGTTGCATAGCGAAAAATGCGGCGTAATTTGTAGGTCCTGTGTTCGAATATTTTCTGGACTACACCTCAGAACGGATAGTTTGTTGTACTTCTACGGACCAAAATCTTTGTATAAAGGCTTCAGAGAACTGCTGGAAATAATCGAACGTATATCTGAAAGCACGATAACATTGTAAAGGTGCGTCAGACAAAAATCTTTCCACTCGTAATTCTCGATCCCTCGGAGTGCGAGATTCATAGAAATTGTCATGTAATCCACGGATAAATTCTATTGGAGTTGTACCGTCAAGGTTATTAAATTTCCGGTTTTATCTTCGTAGTTCCTTATTATCGTCACATTAGACGTCCTATCCATAGGTGGAAGATTATAACTCCCTAAACTAGCATTAAACATCGGATAACTAGGCTAGTTTCCTCCCGTCTCTGCGGTGTCGTATTTGACTGTCCCTGTGGACTTGGTTGAATATTCGTCTCAGGACTAACATACTCTTGACTTCTTAGATCCCTTACATTTTGGCATTTGCCATTCAGATCGATAAATAGTGGGTGTCAAATCGGTATTTAAGAGACCCCTTAGTTTTTCCTTTAAATTATCTACGTTAATGTGATCCGCTAAATTGTTATTATCAAATTTCTGCCTGAGCTCATTGATTTCAGACGTTTTCTTTTCTCTAACCTCTGTCAACTCCAATCTACCTTGATCCACTTTCAGTTCGATGCCATTAATGCGTTTCTCTAACCCTGATATATCATTGATTTAAGAATTTTGAAGAGCATCTATTATTTTGTTAGCATCTTCCCTTACAATTTTTATGTCTATATTAGTCTTAAATAACACACTGGCAAGCTTTCTTTCGATACCCTGTTTAACTTTATTGAAACTATCCTAATTAATTTTAATGATATCCTTTTATGGATGATTAAATTATCCTTGATAATGGCTTTGAGGTCTACATCAAAATCATCTTTGATAAGCTTAGTATGATCTTTAACCTGGACTTGGAGTGTACCCATGTCACCCTTCAGTTGTTCAAGACTAGCTTCAGTCTGAGTTGTGTCACTAATAAACTGTAGCCTTAATGACTCTAAACAATCCTGATTTTCCTTTTTGCATTTATTCAGTTCTAACTTAATTTATGCTTGAAAATCAGAATTGTATTTCTCCAATTCAGTCATCTTTGACTCCTTTTGACTCTGACCTAGTTCAATTTTATTTTGACTTTCTTCTACTAAACTAACCTCGGTTCGAACATCATTTACTGTAGCTTTTAAAAGTCTAACCTCAGATGGGACATCCTTGACATTTTCTTTAATTTCATTCTAATTTCAATTCTATTTACATAACTTTTAATTTCATTCTGACTAGTTTAAATTCTATTTACATTACTTTTAATTTCATTCTGACTAGTTTAAATTCTATTTACATTACTTTTAATTTCATTCTGACTAGTTTCAATTCTATTTACATTAGTTTTATTTTCATTCTGACTAGCTTCAATTCTATTTACATGTTTTAGTTTCATTCTGGCTAGTTACAATCCTATTTACGTTAGTTTTATTTTCATTCTGACTAGTTTCAATTTTATTTATATTAGTTTCCATTTTGCCGGCCCCGTGGTGTTGGGGTAGCGCGCCTGCCTCTCACCCGGAGGCCCCGTGGGTAGTTTATTGGCTGAGGAATAACCCACCCACCAAGGGAAGCTGATTAAGAAAAGGAAGTAGATTTTGGATTGGAGAAAAAGGATAGAAAAATAGGAGGAGAGTCCCACAAAATTAATAAGTTTAACTTTAAACACACTTAAAGGTGGTTGCCACCGCAAATCCGTTCTCGGATAACTAAAGTGGGTACGAGCTTGGTCGAAGCTGACGGGAACCGCAGCTAAGACTTTGGCGGTTTGCCAGAGAAAGGCTTTAGTGTATTTCCTCCCAAGCATGCATAAAAGTACTATGGGGAAGGGTGATGGTCTGGCCAGACAAATAGTAAAAGCTTTATTGAGTATGAACGAGGGCATAAACCTAGGAAGAGCTAGGAAGTCCAGGATCTTGCCTAACTGTAGTATCAGAGAAATGATGAATCCAAAAACAAATATTTAATTTATTAAACAATGCAAAGAAGTTTGAGGAAATTAACAAGCATGTAATATAATTTTGACAAACATAGTTCATTTAAACTTTTTTAAGAAATGGGGTCGCAGACCTCCTCACATTAAACGATTGCTCCAGGTAATTGACAATTTATGAGGTTTAAAACCTTACATGTTTCTAAAATCTTTATAAGATTTAAACAAATAAGTAATTAAAGTTGGAACGTTAGTTGGAGTACAAAGAGTGTACCTTAAGAAATTCCTGAGAGAATGTTCTAGAAAAAGTGACAACTTCGAAAATAACAGTAAGAAAAACATGAAGAATAAGATAGAAGTTCCTACAACTTCTTATATTTAAACAGCATTACTTTATGAGAATTATACAAAAGAGGGCAGGTCACTTACTGTGAAACCTGAAGAAAGTTAAAAGGAAGGTTCTAGACTTCCCAAGTTTAAGTAGGAATCACTAGCCAAATGGGACAGTTTCCATTTCGTGAAACCTGAACATGACTCGCTCAAGAGTTTAAAGAATTGTTTTCCCTGATTATAGGAAAGGAACAATGTGAATTTGAATCGTGTATCACACACGTAATTATACAAAGATTAATTAATGTTAAACTAGCAAAGTTGGAAGGGCACTTCGTGAGTGACACCTTATAGAAAAGTTACAATTTTATTAATATGGGTTATTAGTAGAAGGTTGAGGAAAGATCATTGGGATATAGGATCAATGTTCATGGCCGTATTTAATGTAAACGGACGATCGCGACGCGGTAGAAAAGTTGAGCAAGCACTGGTTTTCACTATAGTTGGTTGAAATATATGAAAAGTTCACTGTGGAAACACAAAGTTTATGGGAAAGAAAGTTATTGCAATGATAACTGGTTGCACTAGGTAGGCGAGAGTCTGTTTCTTGAGAAGTTTGTGATTTACAATTAAATGCGCCATAGAAAGTTCCAACGGAGGAAGAAAGTTCGCTATTGCAGTAATTTAAGGAAGATTCCTCATTTTAACTAGTATTTTCACAAGTGAGTGAAAAATACCTGACGGCAAGCCTCGCAGATAGAGTACCAGATCTGGAAAGTTCCAGAACGATCTTTATAGAAGAATGGAGTCAAAGTTAATCCAGCGGAGGAACTAGCTTTATAATTTATAGACAGTGGGTATTAGGTAATATCCCACGTGGTGAGAAGATTTCTCATTTGAATAGCTTAAGAAAAGCTCTTTTTTAGTAAGGTTGGCTTGTACGAACAAAAGCTCAACATGGCAAATCCCACGAAGAATGATTTTTGCCCCAAAATAAATAATTTCACACTGTCTATAAAAGTATCGTAAAAGCACGTGGAAGTTAAAACCATGAAGATGAGGTTAAAACTTTTAAGATGGTACTTATCTTGATTTCATGTTGAAGGCGAAGTTTCCTTTGATGTCAACTACCTTGCCAACATGGCGTAGAAGAGAGTGTGCCTCTTGGTTAGAGGAGACTGGCCCTAGTAGAGCCCTGACTGATCGAGTCAACTGCCGACTGAGAAGCGAGACCTGCTCAACGGAGCACGGAGGGTCCAAGGAAGGGGAAAAGAGTGGGGGGTAGGAGACAAAAGGAGAACATATAAACATTGCCAATGTTACAACAAAAAATGATCTCTTGCTGAGCTGGTCTTCAAAGAGTTGATAACAGATGATACTAGCGTAGCATGGTGAGTAAAGAAGTAGACGTAGTCCTCTTGCTCATGGAGATAATAGCTGGCGATGGTAACAGGATCTGGTGGCCAAATGGATAAGGAATTCCTCTTGCACGAGGAAGAGTTGAAGAGCTTCAGATATTCGCTGCTATATGACGCTAGGTGGGTCATAGAATATATATCTGGAACAGACTCATAAAAGATATAAGCGACCTGGACACCTAAGAGAAAACAGAAGATCACTGTTGGTGTTTGACAAAGAGGAAGGAAAGAACATGCAAAAGCATTGAAAATTATAATCTCTCGTACCGTGTATTCCAAGAATACACCATACTGGGAGGGGAAACACCAACAGGGAACAAATAAGCAATTAAACATTTAAGAGTAATAAAGTAATTGAAGAGAAGTGGTCTTATGATCTGACCATTAGTGGTCAAAACTCTGACCACCCTGACTCTCCCATCTCTTCCAGGATAACACTCGGTCACTCTACCCGAGATCCAGACTAAGGGGGGAGAAACTTCCTTAACTAAGACCAAGTCTCCCACTTGAATATTGGGACTGGAAAGAAACCACTTCTGCCTCCTTTGCAAGGAATTTAAATATTCCAAGTTCCATCTCTTCCAAAAAGAATTACGGAGGGCTTCAAGTTTACGCCAAGCGATAGGTAGATTAGAATCCCTGTAAGAATTAGGAAGGGGAGGAGGGGCAGAGAGAGAAGTGCGTGTAAGGAAGCGACCAGGTGTAAGTGGAAGGAGGTCATCAGGGTCATTAGAAAGCGGAGTTAATGAGCGAGAGTTAACGACATCTTCAATCACAAAATAACTAGAAGCTGAGGGAAATAAAGCACTAGTAAAGATTGCTATACGATGAGAAAGAAGAATTGACAAGTTTAAACAAAGCGTATAGAAACAAGTACATCTATTCAGGACAAGAATATACCAAATAAACAAAGAAACTATGCGAGTAGAAAGCAAGAACGCCATAGGTAACAAACTAGTAGCCATAAACAATGACCTCAAGTTATAATGAGTATCAAAGGGGTTACTCAGAAAAATACTTAAGTCAGCGAGAAACGTGGCGTGACAAGTATAAATGCAAAAACACATCGAATGTGACGACGAGAAAAAGTAAGTTTGTTCATCAATGAACAATAAGATCGCAAAATATGTAAGCGCGTAAAGGATATGCAACGATGTTACGAGACAAGAATCGAAGGAGTTGTAGGATACGAGCGTGAGTACGTGGAAGACACAGGCAAGCGCGGCCTTGACACACATAGTACAACGAGATAAGGCATATAAATAGCTGAAAGAGTCCTTAACTGGAACAAGTTTATTTTGGGAAGTAGGTGAACGGCTTCTGTACTTGCAGGAGCGACTCACTAGACAATGCTTGGCAATCAGCCAAAGTTGAGATAAGAGAAACTTGCTTTGAAATTTGTCAAGCGTACAGGAAATAAACAGTGACTTGACCTTACTCGGGCTTGTATACAGACAAGTTTGAAAAACAAGCAGTTCAAAGTACACAAACACTAGTTGAATCAGCTGTAACTTAAAGCAGATATTCAGGTTGGACGGCATGCAGTCAATCGTAACTTGGACGTGAACAAACAATTTAAAGCTATATGAAATAGAGTAGGAAATCAATTTCGCATGATTTAGAGGATCACGGAATCCGACAATTTTCGACAGAAAAAAGCTTGATTCTTCCGAAATAGGAAGAGAAGCCGGGACGTTGAGAAGGAGGTTATGCATAAGAATAGTTATTCTAGATGTTAGAGAATTCAGATTTTCAAGCGGTTTCAAAAGCGGCTTCCAATTGTGAGGAAGGAGGAGGGAGCCGGCCGTGGCCATCCTTCTACATTGCGAAAGAAGTGAAACATAGCTTACAGCGAAGTGATGGAGACTGATAGCCATGGTTTTACACAAAGGGAAGATAGTTTTCGAGAAAGAGTTTAAGCAATTACCTGCTATAAAAAATGACATGAGAAGGTAAACGAAATAACACAAAGCAAGGCGAACTTGAATTGCCATCTTGTGCGGGAAGAAGGAAAAACCATTTAAACAACTTACAGAGGTAGTGTAGTTGTTCACGATAAGACATCGTTTCGACAAGTGTTTTTCAAAAATATTGAGATCTGAAACATGAGCGTTCTCTTTTTCAGAAATGGGATTTATGTCAGCTGTAACGAAATGACATTGCGCTTTGGTTTGAACACTGGGATATTGGATTTCACCAGTAATAACCCAACCAAAATCGGTGTCTCTGGCGACCACGGTTGAAGATAACTTACGTGTTTGTTTGCGAATGCACTTCCAAAAAACATTGGCACTGAAAAGTACATCAATGGGACCTTGAGCATTAAACTGAGGATCAGCTAACCTTAATTGCGAAGGAATCTTTAAACTGGAAGTATTAATACAGCTGCTAGGAGTGTCCTTGCCAATACTGGTAAGAATGAGGCAGTTTATGTTAAGATTGGTGTTTCTTTGGCAAACGTCTCTGATTTTCAATTTTGAAGACTGCAAGACTTGAGTTTTCAAATTGTCAATGCCGGTCACATTGATAGAAGTCGGTGATGACGAAAGACCTAGTTTTTTAATTAATGATTGCGAAACAAAGTTGTGCGTTGAAGCAGAATCGAGAAGACCACGGGTTCTAAACCAATTTCCAAATTTATCTTGGATTTCGAATTGTACAGTGGTCAAAAGGGTTTGCGCACTGCGAGAAGTTTCGGCGTTAGAAATGCAGGAAGAAGCATTAATTTGTTCGGAGCTGCTCTGCATGGAGCTTGAAGAGGCAGGTACTGATGACCTCGATTTATCGTGAACATGCAATAAAGAATGATGCGGTTTTTTGCAATGAAAACAGAGATTGGATGACGTACAGTTTGAAGAAGAATGCTTAGGTGACAAGCAATTGAAACAATGTTTGCTATTGAAGACAAACTTCCTTCGATCTTCGACAGACAATTCTTTAAAGGATTTGCACAAATACAATGTGTGAAGCTTTTTACAGAGCGTGCATTTTAACGATTTGTTGAGCGGCCCGATTTGTTCTCTTGCATGATTGAAAGAGGCAGAACGGGTTTGCTTGTTCTCGACAGATGGGGGCTGATGTCCCTTTGAAAAAGCAAGGTTTTTCTCAAAAATGTGAGACTGATGATTCGTTTCGACCTTTTCGCACTGAAATGCGAGTGCTGTAAGAACTTGGCATCGGCTGTTAAGAAACGAGATTAAGTGTTCGAAGGAAAATTCTTCCTTGCGAGCGAGTTCAATTTCCCAAGCCTTTAAAGTTGAAAAATCGAATCTTTATGTAGCCAGATGAATAAGAATAGTGTCCCATGTTTGGACGGGCTGCTTAAGTTGGTATAATGCTCTGACATTCAACTGTATAGAGTCTAAGAGGTCTCTTAAAGAGGTGACGTCATTAGGTTTGACGGCCGGTAGGTTGAAGATACAGCGTATGTGGCGAGCTACACTCAAAGGTAAATTGCCATATCTCTCTTTAAGGAGATTAAAGGCGATGTGGTAGTTGTCTGCGCTTAAAGGCAGTGACTCCACTAAGGCTAAGGCCTCACATTCCAAAGACGTACGGAGGAAGTAGAATTTATGAATGTCAGGGATCTCAGTATTTTCATGAATTAGGGAGCAGTAAAGTTCGTAAAAAGAATACCATTCACCTTCCTTGCCTGAGAAGTGCGGTAGGCTTTTCTTAGGAAGTAACGGTTTCGGTTTGTTCTTATGAACTGAAGCGGGTGCAAACTGGGCCGGATTGATGACCCTAGTGTCCGGTTCTGAGATATTGCGGATCAGTTGGTGGGCCTTGGCAATCCCTTCAAAGTACAAGGGTTCGACCTCGTCCCGATCCGATTGAAGTTCTGGGCAAGCGGATTCAATCTCGGTTTGAGTTTGATCATAATAATCATAAGACCGTTCGTACAACTTAAGGCGATGTGTCAAGATGTCTAAATCACACTCGGCGGGATTTAATTTGCTGATGAAATTTCTGAATCTGGTGAGTTGCCCTTTATAAGAAGAACGTCTAGCGATGAGAGTTTCATCTTTTTCAGTAGGAGCCATAACAAGATAAATAAATTGAAATGTAACTCACGAAACTGTTGAACTTTAGAGATGCTGTCAAGCTGGTGGCAGCAAATAAGTAGAAAGAACAGGACACACCATAGGAAACAGGAGCGGACTCTTTCCCGTTCACAGGCTTTGCATGATGTGGTTATAGCTGAAATATTCAAAACAGATATTAATAATTTGCAAAATATTGCCAAACAGAAAAATGACAAATGGACTCTCCCGGGTTTCTGGTACCAAATTTTTGGGTAGTTTATTGGCTGAGGAATAACCCACCCACCAAGGGAAGCTGATTAAGAAAAGGAAGTAGATTTTGGATTGGAGAAAAAGGATAGAAAAATAGGAGGAGAGTCCCACAAAATTAATAAGTTTAACTTTAAACACACTTAAAGGTGGTTGCCACCGCAAATCCGTTCTCGGATAACTAAAGTGGGTACGAGCTTGGTCGAAGCTGACGGGAACCGGAGCTAAGACTTTGGCGGTTTGCCAGAGAAAGGCTTTAGTGTATTTCCTCCCAAGCATGCATAAAAGTACTATGGGGAAGGGTGATGGTCTGGCCAGACAAATAGTAAAAGCTTTATTGAGTATGAACGAGGGCATAAACCTAGGAAGAGCTAGGAAGTCCAGGATCTTGCCTAACTGTAGTATCAGAGAAATGATGAATCCAAAAACAAATATTTAATTTATTAAACAATGCAAAGAAGTTTGAGGGAATTAACAAGCATGTAATATAATTTTGACAAACATAGTTCATTTAAACTTTTTTAAGAAATGGGGTCGCAGACCTCCTCACATTAAACGATTGCTCCAGGTAATTGACAATTTATGAGGTTTAAAACCTTACATGTTTCTAAAATCCTTATAAGATTTAAACAAATAACTAATTAAAGTTGGAACGTTAGTTGGGGTACTGCCCCCGGAAATTGAATTATATTGAGACCACGATGGCTGTATTGGAAAATATCAGTAAAGTTATGGATGTCATAGTTATGACGTGGATATTCATGACGTAGGCACGGATGACGTAGGATTCATGCCAGTAGGCTGATTGAGTTGAGATTCTTGGTGACGTCATGATTTTATTCGAGAAAGATTCGAGATTTACGACGCAGTCGCAGGAAACAAGGTATTGTGCTAAGGAAGAAGCTACGCTATTGGAGGAGAGACGCGAACCAATGAACGATAGTTTGGAAGGAAGACGGAAATTGCTGAAACTACGATATTCGATTACTTTTGGCATGCAGATTTGTGGAAATCTATTTTCAGTTATGGCATTGATTTGGAATTTTGAAGAAATTAATTTTGAGTTTTTGAATTTTGAAAATCCGTCAAGTATAGCCAAAGTTAAAACTTCCAGCAATGACGCAGCAACAGGCTATGGAAGGGATAGATACGCCCCTTAAGAAGTTGATAAAAGGTCGTGCACAGGAGAGAGGAGCTCTCATACTCAGATCTCATACGCTCAGATCTCATACTTGTGATCGCATATATATATTTCTGGTGATACGGAGTTATTTTCAAGTGATTCAGTGAAGTAAGGTGTCTTTAGCGTGAGGTGAAAGCCTGCCGCATCAAACGAACTCGGAGCAGTTCCATTTCACGCTGCTCAAAACTAGGTGAAGTTGAAACGCGCACATTAACGTTTCCACCAGTCAAGATATCAAGCGCTAACTTCAGCCTGTATGATAATTCTATTAGGCAGTATAACATTAAGGTGTATACAAGATTTGAACGATTTCACAGTGATACTTCGAAAGTTATTGGAACTTTTAGGCTGCCAACAAAAGTGATTTTCTCGCCACAGGAGAAACACTTTTATATTCCATATTATACACTACGGCTGACACGTGGAGTGCCACAGTTTGGTATTACAACGATACATTCGACTATGGAACAGTATAATATTGCAGTGCTTTTGATCATTATAACTGTAGTTGAGATGCAAGGCTAAGGCTTGGATGCAATTGGGACATATATTATTGGAGTAAAGTAACAGCATGGAACTTCGTTAATCGTCTTTCTACAAAAGCGAGCATGTAGTGAACATCCAACTACACTCATGCATCGTTAATCCATCGCTGAATTATACCAGATAACAGTGGAAATATTTTCATACTCCACAACTATGAATATTTCTGCGGAAATAACTACATTAAACTTCATGACGAATTCCTGCAAGAACTTCAGAGAACTTTCAAGAGAGGCCAGGGTTATCCCGGCGCACAATGAAGAATTTGCCGGAAGGATGTTTCTCGTATCCACGGAGCAGTGCCATTTCGGAGGAGGAAGCAGTTCGATTCTCCGAGGACGCTGATTCCTGTTTCGAGGATGGAGCTCATCTTTAAGTTGGTGAAATGGATCCATCAGCAGTCTTCTGTGGGGAATTTTCCTCTGGAACTTCAATCGGCAGATAAGGTAGTTGTGAACGTTTCTTGTATTATTTGAGTATCGTAGCGATATTTGAGCAACCATTCTTCCCATATTTTCTGTCCTACCTTTTGCCCTATTTTATTGATTGATATTTTTGTACTCAGTACACTTCGATGATTTATGCCTTTTTCTTCGATTTTTGAGACATTGCTATGTCATTGGCATACTTAAATAATTTTGGATCAGTTGAGACTGATGATTTAGATTCTTTCAGTAATTTGCATATTTTTGTAGTCACGATTTAACTGTAAAGTTAACGATTTGCTATGGCAGATTTGAATTCAGACAGCGTGTCATTTTATTAAAGTAATTCTAATCAGTAAATTACTTTGACCAATTTTCTGTCATCCTCAAGAAAGAAGAATAATTAAAAGATTTTAGAGCATTAAAATCTACTACGATATCGACGATCTTTGAAATACTAGTCGTCTTATGAACATGATTGCAACATAGACATTTATCATTGCATTATAGACAATTTTATGAAATACGAACGTTAATTACAATTTATTGAATGCACTATAGTAATGAACATTTGATAGTTTTCTCAATTCTAGATTGGAACAATAATGTTTGCATTCCACAATCTAATTGTATTCTATTCGACTATTTTGCAGTTTAGTTGATCTTTATTTGAAGATAGTATTTTTATACTGCGTTACTTTGAAGATGTTAATCTCAATTTTGATAGACCAGGCAGGAGTGTCTAATCGTATTTGCTATTAAATTTATTTGTGATTGGCAAATTTTTACTTCATATCGATTCATGAATGAAACCCACGAAGGTTAAATAATAACAGTCATTATTACAATTGATGAATATAAGAATTTTTAAAGAGGAACAATGGATGTATAATCGATAGTTCAGTGGACGTATAAAAGTCGCTGTTGAGTAATGAAGGAGGTTCCCACAATAATTAATGAAGTTGATGAATTAATAGTGGAGATTTTTTGTGTGTAGTTTGGAAGATTTTTATGCCATATATATAAAGATATATGATGAATTTTGGGCCAATTGTTGTGACATTTTTGTGCGTTATGAGCGAAGTATTTTCCCGCTGAATGTTATTGTTCTTGTTCTTTGAAAGATTATTCATATGAAGATACTGTTAAAATTAACAAGAGTGTTAAATAATTTGAGATAAAGATTTTGAATGGAGGTTACAGTCACAAATATTAATAATTATTATTAAACATTATTAAACCTGAATTTGACTATTAAATATAACTAACCTTCATTGGTCGATTATATCAACACGATTTGAGTAATTATCAACCGGATAGACGTGTGGTTCAATGTATTCCTTGTATAAATAATATAAACAATTTAATATTGTAAAATAATTTTGTAAATATCTTTGTTAAATAATTTGAAATGATAGTGATTAATAGAAGCGTGTATTAAATTTTCAATGGTCATTTGACATTGTTATAAACAATTTATTATTGTTATAAATAATTAATGAACTTTTGTTATTAACATTTAGAGTTTTTTTTGTATACTCTAAACAATGCAAGTTAAGCAAGTGGTTTAAACTAATAATCATGATTTGGGATTGTTGGAGGAATCCAATGGTGTTTGAATGAAGCATGTAAGACATTTGCGTGATAATATTTCAGTTGAGATGTGAACATTTACGTGTTTAAAGGGAGAGCCGAGCTCTGAGGTAGCACGCTTATGGTAGGGTTGAACGAACGGGTGTCCGTTTTGACGACACAGGTGTTTTGCAGCTGGTCCGGACAACTGTGTTACTGAGACCAAGGGCGTTTCATAATAGCCTTGTGGCTATAAATAAAATGTGCAGGATATAAACACGCAAAGCTATTGATATGTGTGTCTCATCCCAAATCCCGTTTCCATTCCCATTGCATTGTGATATTTTCGTTGCTATAAGCTTGAGAAAGCTAAAACATTATATGTAGAGAATACAGGTCCTACAGGAGGACATGGTTATGTGGTCAATGGCTTCTGATTGCCACGTATATTTTGTTGTTTCATTTTTGTTAAAAATCATACTTTATGTGGAATAAATTATTGTGCAGTTTAAAGTTTCTCGTCTTCGATCTGGTTCATTTTAAATATCATGGTGGAGGTTATTGTGAGGACATACTTTTAAGTGATCCAGTTGACAACCCAGTCCCCGAGATATATTTAAGAGGTAAGTAAAGGTAAGTAATAACCCCCGTATATTTTGGTGTGTTCCACAATGATTTTCTTGTTAACTATTGTGCTCTAATCTCGATAGTATCTGTCAGTGCCATTTTCATTGATGTAGCTATGCCGGCGCGTTTGATTATTGGCAATCCGATTGAGGGGGCGGATATCTGACAGCCTACTATCCGGATATCGGGTACAGTAGGATTGGCAACCCTGAAACGTGGGGCATGTTCTACAAAACTGGATTACCAGGAGAATTGCCGCAATTCGGTGGGGCTCGATTGTCTCGATTGGCACGATCAGCAAAACATTGGATTACCAAGTTATTGCAGTAGAATTGACACCGCAATTTTTGTGGAGTGTTCGAATAATATTGGATTACCAAGTTATCGATGTCAAAGGGATTGTGAAGACTGAAATAAAGAGTTTGATTCTTTGTTAGATGTCTTAGCCAATTGTAGAATTTGAGAGTGTGATTATATAGGAATTAATGTTGTATTGTATTAGGAAAATTACACTCAGAAAAGATCGGATCTTATACGACTTGAGAGAGGTTAAATAGGCTGGAAACTTAGAAAAATCGCCTATGATCTGGAATCTTATTTTATTTGACCGGCTTATGACATGTATAGTCATATTAAAGATAAAATTAAACTATTTGGATTATAAATGTAAATTATTTGTGTTAGGATATTTTAAAATGAACCAACGAAACTTGAACATGTGCTTGAGTTTATTTCAACATGAAATGTCTACGAAGGTTAATGATAAGGTAATTATAAGTTAGATTTAAGACAGAAAATTGCTCAAATTTTTATATATGGTGAAGAATGTTGCTCAGATGTTGTTATTTTACTCTGTTTGATGCATGTCCCTAAAGCAGTTTATTATTGAATAGTATTGAAATGGCAGATGAAAGTATTAAGAAAATGTTGGAAGAGATGGAAGCTAGGAATGCTAGTCGAATGCAGGAAATGGAAGCTAGGAATATTAGTCGAATGGAGGAGAATGCTAGTAATATGTCTGCTAACTTGAAAGCTAGCATGAATAGCAGTATGAAGCAGATGCTGGATGAAAATCTGAAAGTTATTCAGACCAGTTCTGCAAACCTAGAGGATAATATGTCGCGTTTACAGATTAATACTCAAGGAATAGAGAATGCTGTGAGTGACATGCATAAAGATGTGTCTGTTGTTAAAATTGATGTGTCTAAGGTACAAAAAGATCTTACTATGTTGAATCTTGATGTTGCTAATGTCCGGAGTGATATTTCTTGTGCTAGGGCTGAAGTAGTTGTTGTTAAAAATGATGTTGCGACTGTCCAAGACAAGGTTGAGGAAGTCCAAAGAGAAGTCCAAAATGTTAGAACTGATGTGTCCAATGTTCAGGTTGATATTAATAACATTCATTCGGATGTAAATGAGATGCAAAGTGACATAAATAAGATTCAAATAGAAGTCAACACAGTTTTCGTAGATATTGCTAAAGTCCAAACTGATGTAAATAAAGTCAGGGAAGAAATAGAAAATTCGAAAACACTTTGTACGCGTAATATGAGTGCATTAACGACTAGGCTAGTTGATGAGTCAGTTAGAACGACAGCGTCTTTAGCAGGTTTAAAGTATGATGTAGAGGTCATGAGAACCCAGGTATTAGACCATAATAGATTACTTAAAGAAGATATCGAAGGAGACATAGCAGAAATGTTAACGGCAAATGTAGTAGTATGGAAAGACGAGTGGAATAGGTCAAGTGGGGAACATGTAACCCAAATTCAGGAACGTATTGAAAGAAAACTTACCAGTACTCAAATAGATATTAACAATGAAGTAGTACAGATTAGGAAAGATTTAAGCGTAAGGATGGATTCGCTATCCGAGAGACAAGTAGAAGATAGAACACAAATAGGTCAGGATGTGCAAGCATTAAAATCTGCGTTAGAGGATCAGATTCATAAAGTTGTCTCTGATGTAAATGAAACGACGAGCAAACTGCAGAATTTGAAGCTAGGAGAAGCTAGTTTGATGGAGACCTACAAAGAAGAATTAATCAGGAAAGTCTTAACGGAAATCACTGACAAGGATACAGAAGGCTTAGCTTGCGAAACCAATAGGAATTATGCCAGAAGATATAACCTAGATCCAGAAGAGAGAGACGTGACTCCTGAAGAACGTATATCCAGATTCAGAGAGGAAGATGACGAGAGGAATAGGGAACCTGAGTGGAACTATCGAGATTGTGGGAAAAACTACCCGGATTCATATCCGAGGAATGTAACGGTCATCAGGAATTTTGAAGACAAACCGCAAAAATTCAGCAATACTGATAGTTTGACGCCTATAGAATATGTCAGGAACCTCAAAGATTATTTCATCGAAGCTCACATTCCCAGAGAGAGAGAGATGAAGATAGTGGAAAGATTTTTGATTGGAGGACCCCTTGAATGGTTTAGAGCTTTTAGATACACATTCAGTAACTTTGACGAGTTTGCAGAGGCATTAATCAAACGATTTTGGTCCATAGAAGCGCAGAATTCGTTAAGAGCGGAGGTTTATTCAAGAAAATACTCAGGTACTCTTCCAACACGGTACGCTGATTTCTTTACGAGTCAATTGTCCCGCTTGAGATTTTTGCAACCCCCATTGTCAACGGAGCAATTAATTGATGCGATTTCTCGTATGCTGCCTGTGGAGGTGAGGAGACTAATTATTTCGTCAAACATCAGGGATTTGACCAGCATGGACGAATTACTGAGGAGGTTAGACTACACAAGTCCAATGCCTAACGTAGTACAGAAAGGTCAAAGGCATGACTTCAAAGAAATAAATACTGTATATATGGACCAAGTTCAGCAAACTGACAAGCCAGATGAAGAGAAAACTGACAATGTAGGTCCTCACAGGAATAATCAGTTTCGGAATAACAGATCGCAAGGTTACCGTCCGTATCAACAGAGAAGAGGCTGGAACTATAATCGAGGCAATTACAACAATGGAAGAGGCAGATATTACAACAATAATGGTTATAACAGAAATTATAATAGAAATAACCAGAACCAAAATAGAAATCAGGATTCTCAAGGTCAGGTTATGACACCCGATCAGTATCAGGAAAGAGAGAAGGAAAGCCAGCAATACCTGAAGGAGTTACGGGAAAAAGAAGCCGAAAATCAAAAGAAAAGGCAGGATGTTGTGATTGATCCTGGGCCTTCTACGAGCCAGCATAATTCGGAAAACAGAAATTCAGGACAGAAGAGACAGTAGAGAGGAGAGAATACATTAGCCACACACAAACCCAGAGAAGAAGAGACTTATGATTAAGGAACATAGTAGAAATATCATGTAAGAGTAAGACAATAATAATTCAATTTCGTGTTCAAGTGAATTGAGATATTTATAACACAGAGTTTAAAAACAATTTGCAACTGTTTTTAAAACGTGGTGAAGGGAGAATGCCCCCGGAAATTGAATTATATTGAGACCACGATGGCTGTATTGGAAAATATCAGTAAAGTTATGGATGTCATAGTTATGACGTGGATATTCATGACGTAGGCACGGATGACGTAGGATTCATGCCAGTAGGCTGATTGAGTTGAGATTCTTGGTGACGTCATGATTTTATTCGAGAAAGATTCGAGATTTACGACGCAGTCGCAGGAAACAAGGTATTGTGCTAAGGAAGAAGCTACGCTATTGGAGGAGAGACGCGAACCAATGAACGATAGTTTGGAAGGAAGACGGAAATTGCTGAAACTACGATATTCGATTACTTTTGGCATGCAGATTTGTGGAAATCTATTTTCAGTTATGGCATTGATTTGGAATTTTGAAGAAATTAATTTTGAGTTTTTGAATTTTGAAAATCCGTCAAGTATAGCCAAAGTTAAAACTTCCAGCAATGACGCAGCAACAGGCTATGGAAGGGATAGATACGCCCCTTAAGAAGTTGATAAAAGGTCGTGCACAGGAGAGAGGAGCTCTCATACTCAGATCTCATACGCTCAGATCTCATACTTGTGATCGCATATATATATTTCTGGTGATACGGAGTTATTTTCAAGTGATTCAGTGAAGTAAGGTGTCTTTAGCGTGAGGTGAAAGCCTGCCGCATCAAACGAACTCGGAGCAGTTCCATTTCACGCTGCTCAAAACTAGGTGAAGTTGAAACGCGCACATTAACGTTTCCACCAGTCAAGATATCAAGCGCTAACTTCAGCCTGTATGATAATTCTATTAGGCAGTATAACATTAAGGTGTATACAAGATTTGAACGATTTCACAGTGATACTTCGAAAGTTATTGGAACTTTTAGGCTGCCAACAAAAGTGATTTTCTCGCCACAGGAGAAACACTTTTATATTCCATATTATACACTACGGCTGACACGTGGAGTGCCACAGTTTGGTATTACAACGATACATTCGACTATGGAACAGTATAATATTGCAGTGCTTTTGATCATTATAACTGTAGTTGAGATGCAAGGCTAAGGCTTGGATGCAATTGGGACATATATTATTGGAGTAAAGTAACAGCATGGAACTTCGTTAATCGTCTTTCTACAAAAGCGAGCATGTAGTGAACATCCAACTACACTCATGCATCGTTAATCCATCGCTGAATTATACCAGATAACAGTGGAAATATTTTCATACTCCACAACTATGAATATTTCTGCGGAAATAACTACATTAAACTTCATGACGAATTCCTGCAAGAACTTCAGAGAACTTTCAAGAGAGGCCAGGGTTATCCCGGCGCACAATGAAGAATTTGCCGGAAGGATGTTTCTCGTATCCACGGAGCAGTGCCATTTCGGAGGAGGAAGCAGTTCGATTCTCCGAGGACGCTGATTCCTGTTTCGAGGATGGAGCTCATCTTTAAGTTGGTGAAATGGATCCATCAGCAGTCTTCTGTGGGGAATTTTCCTCTGGAACTTCAATCGGCAGATAAGGTAGTTGTGAACGTTTCTTGTATTATTTGAGTATCGTAGCGATATTTGAGCAACCATTCTTCCCATATTTTCTGTCCTACCTTTTGCCCTATTTTATTGATTGATATTTTTGTACTCAGTACACTTCGATGATTTATGCCTTTTTCTTCGATTTTTGAGACATTGCTATGTCATTGGCATACTTAAATAATTTTGGATCAGTTGAGACTGATGATTTAGATTCTTTCAGTAATTTGCATATTTTTGTAGTCACGATTTAACTGTAAAGTTAACGATTTGCTATGGCAGATTTGAATTCAGACAGCGTGTCATTTTATTAAAGTAATTCTAATCAGTAAATTACTTTGACCAATTTTCTGTCATCCTCAAGAAAGAAGAATAATTAAAAGATTTTAGAGCATTAAAATCTACTACGATATCGACGATCTTTGAAATACTAGTCGTCTTATGAACATGATTGCAACATAGACATTTATCATTGCATTATAGACAATTTTATGAAATACGAACGTTAATTACAATTTATTGAATGCACTATAGTAATGAACATTTGATAGTTTTCTCAATTCTAGATTGGAACAATAATGTTTGCATTCCACAATCTAATTGTATTCTATTCGACTATTTTGCAGTTTAGTTGATCTTTATTTGAAGATAGTATTTTTATACTGCGTTACTTTGAAGATGTTAATCTCAATTTTGATAGACCAGGCAGGAGTGTCTAATCGTATTTGCTATTAAATTTATTTGTGATTGGCAAATTTTTACTTCATATCGATTCATGAATGAAACCCACGAAGGTTAAATAATAACAGTCATTATTACAATTGATGAATATAAGAATTTTTAAAGAGGAACAATGGATGTATAATCGATAGTTCAGTGGACGTATAAAAGTCGCTGTTGAGTAATGAAGGAGGTTCCCACAATAATTAATGAAGTTGATGAATTAATAGTGGAGGTTTTTTGTGTGTAGTTTGGAAGATTTTTATGCCATATATATAAAGATATATGATGAATTTTGGGCCAATTGTTGTGACATTTTTGTGCGTTATGAGCGAAGTATTTTCCCGCTGAATGTTATTGTTCTTGTTCTTTGAAAGATTATTCATATGAAGATACTGTTAAAATTAACAAGAGTGTTAAATAATTTGAGATAAAGATTTTGAATGGAGGTTACAGTCACAAATATTAATAATTATTATTAAACATTATTAAACCTGAATTTGACTATTAAATATAACTAACCTTCATTGGTCGATTATATCAACACGATTTGAGTAATTATCAACCGGATAGACGTGTGGTTCAATGTATTCCTTGTATAAATAATATAAACAATTTAATATTGTAAAATAATTTTGTAAATATCTTTGTTAAATAATTTGAAATGATAGTGATTAATAGAAGCGTGTATTAAATTTTCAATGGTCATTTGACATTGTTATAAACAATTTATTATTGTTATAAATAATTAATGAACTTTTGTTATTAACATTTAGAGTTTTTTTTTGTATACTCTAAACAATGCAAGTTAAGCAAGTGGTTTAAACTAATAATCATGATTTGGGATTGTTGGAGGAATCCAATGGTGTTTGAATGAAGCATGTAAGACATTTGCGTGATAATATTTCAGTTGAGATGTGAACATTTACGTGTTTAAAGGGAGAGCCGAGCTCTGAGGTAGCACGCTTATGGTAGGGTTGAACGAACGGGTGTCCGTTTTGACGACACAGGTGTTTTGCAGCTGGTCCGGACAACTGTGTTACTGAGACCAAGGGCGTTTCATAATAGCCTTGTGGCTATAAATAAAATGTGCAGGATATAAACACGCAAAGCTATTGATATGTGTGTCTCATCCCAAATCCCGTTTCCATTCCCATTGCATTGTGATATTTTCGTTGCTATAAGCTTGAGAAAGCTAAAACATTATATGTAGAGAATACAGGTCCTACAGGAGGACATGGTTATGTGGTCAATGGCTTCTGATTGCCACGTATATTTTGTTGTTTCATTTTTGTTAAAAATCATACTTTATGTGGAATAAATTATTGTGCAGTTTAAAGTTTCTCGTCTTCGATCTGGTTCATTTTAAATATCATGGTGGAGGTTATTGTGAGGACATACTTTTAAGTGATCCAGTTGACAACCCAGTCCCCGAGATATATTTAAGAGGTAAGTAAAGGTAAGTAATAACCCCCGTATATTTTGGTGTGTTCCACAATGATTTTCTTGTTAACTATTGTGCTCTAATCTCGATAGTATCTGTCAGTGCCATTTTCATTGATGTAGCTATGCCGGCGCGTTTGATTATTGGCAATCCGATTGAGGGGGCGGATATCTGACAGCCTACTATCCGGATATCGGGTACAGTACAAAGAGTGTACCTTAAGAAATTCCTGAGAGAATGTTCTAGAAAAAGTGACAACTTCGAAAATAACAGTAAGAAAAACATGAAGAATAAGATAGAAGTTCCTACAACTTCTTATATTTAAACAGCATTACTTTATGAGAATTATACAAAAGAGGGCAGGTCACTTACTGTGAAACCTGAAGAAAGTTAAAAGGAAGGTTCTAGACTTCCCAAGTTTAAGTAGGAATCACTAGCCAAATGGGACAGTTTCCATTTCGTGAAACCTGAACATGACTCGCTCAAGAGTTTAAAGAATTGTTTTCCCTGATTATAGGAAAGGAACAATGTGAATTTGAATCGTGTATCACACACGTAATTATACAAAGATTAATTAATGTTAAACTAGCAAAGTTGGAAGGGCACTTCGTGAGTGACACCTTATAGAAAAGTTACAATTTTATTAATATGGGTTATTAGTAGAAGGTTGAGGAAAGATCATTGGGATATAGGATCAATGTTCATGGCCGTATTGAATGTAAACGGACGATCGCGACGCGGTAGAAAAGTTGAGCAAGCACTGGTTTTCACTATAGTTGGTTGAAATATATGAAAAGTTCACTGTGGAAACACAAAGTTTATGGGAAAGAAAGTTATTGCAATGATAACTGGTTGCACTAGGTAGGCGAGAGTCTGTTTCTTGAGAAGTTTGTGATTTACAATTAAATGCGCCATAGAAAGTTCCAACGGAGGAAGAAAGTTCGCTATTGCAGTAATTTAAGGAAGATTCCTCATTTTAACTAGTATTTTCACAAGTGAGTGAAAAATACCTGACGGCAAGCCTCGCAGATAGAGTACCAGATCTGGAAAGTTCCAGAACGATCTTTATAGAAGAATGGAGTCAAAGTTAATCCAGCGGAGGAACTAGCTTTATAATTTATAGACAGTGGGTATTAGGTAATATCCCACGTGGTGAGAAGATTTCTCATTTGAATAGCTTAAGAAAAGCTCTTTTTTAGTAAGGTTGGCTTGTACGAACAAAAGCTCAACATGGCAAATCCCACGAAGAATGATTTTTGCCCCAAAATAAATAATTTCACACTGTCTATAAAAGTATCGTAAAAGCACGTGGAAGTTAAAACCATGAAGATGAGGTTAAAACTTTTAAGATGGTACTTATCTTGATTTCATGTTGAAGGCGAAGTTTCCTTTGATGTCAACTACCTTGCCAACATGGCGTAGAAGAGAGTGTGCCTCTTGGTTAGAGGAGACTGGCCCTAGTAGAGCCCTGACTGATCGAGTCAACTGCCGACTGAGAAGCGAGACCTGCTCAACGGAGCACGGAGGGTCCAAGGAAGGGGAAAAGAGTGGGGGGTAGGAGACAAAAGGAGAACATATAAACATTGCCAATGTTACAACAAAAAATGATCTCTTGCTGAGCTGGTCTTCAAAGAGTTGATAACAGATGATACTAGCGCAGCATGGTGAGTAAAGAAGTAGACGTAGTCCTCTTGCTCATGGAGATAATAGCTGGCGATGGTAACAGGATCTGGTGGCCAAATGGATAAGGAATTCCTCTTGCACGAGGAAGAGTTGAAGAGCTTCAGATATTCGCTGCTATATGACGCTAGGTGGGTCATAGAATATATATCTGGAACAGACTCATAAAAGATATCAGCGACCTGGACACCTAAGAGAAAACAGAAGATCACTGTTGGTGTTTGACAAAGAGGAAGGAAAGAACATGCAAAAGCATTGAAAATTATAATCTCTCGTACCGTGTATTCCAAGAATACACCACCCCGGGTTCGATCCCCGGCTCCGTCAGGGATTTTAAAACAGACGTGAGGGTTGGAACGGGGTGCACTCAGCCTCGTGATGACAATTGAGTAGCTGTCTGACAGTGAGACAGCGCCCCGATCACGAATACCAAGATTAACGGCTGAGGGGACCCGACGCGCTGATCACGCGTCACCCCAATATCTGCAGGCCAAATGGCTGGGCAGCGGTCGCTTGGTCGGCCTTAGCCCGTCATGGGCTGGATAGTGCCAGGGGTTGAATTCTTTTGGGGGTTTCCATTTTCTTTACATCAAGTTTCATTTTGGATGGTTGGTTCTTAAGTTTAGGGGCTGGGACAACGCGTTCATGTAGCCCCGTGTACTTTGAGTATGTGTAGAATCTGTCTGATAACCGGTGATAATTGTGATGACTGTATTAGTGTGTGTTGTCTGTTTTTAATTTAAGTACAGACTGCAACTTAGATTTTATTCAAATAGTTCCTACTTTTGCTGCCAAACGCCACTGTCAACGACTACTAGTTCAGAACTTAGATACCAGGCGCCACCGCAGTCGCCTCTTGGCAACGAACGTAGGAATCTAAGAGCGTTGTTTACATTCTTAACCTATACAATTTAGCTTCACACAGGTGTAATTAGTGGAAGGTTATTTAAAATGCCATAAATCTATGACATGGGACCGCCAGCTTGACTTCCCCTCCGAAGGAAGGCATACTGAGGGATTTTTAACGCTCTTAAAAATCCGACGACTTCGGCCGGATTTGAACCCGCGTTCTTGGGCATAGACGCTCGGCATGCTACCAACTACGCCACCGAAGCCGCCCAAGTTACATTTTATTTTGACTACCCTCCATTTTCTTCACATCTTGCGTGTCTTCAACGGTTAAATCTACTTTATTAACTTTACCCTCCTCTCTTTTGGAGCTTTCCTTAATTTCTTTTAACGACCTCTGCATGGCGTCTATTTCGCCTCGGATGCTATCCGCAACTGCATCCTTAATTATAATAATAATAGTTTTAATGCAGCCAATGGCCAATGAAAAAGTAAAAAAAAAAAAATACAATGCAGGAACTGTCAGTCGCTACAAAATTGCGTCAGGGAAGTCAATCTTCTTTAACAGTCTGTTAGGTAGTCAGCCCGAAGGCTGGTTGGATCCTCAAAAAGTACCGCCGTTACGTTATGTGAGTAGATACCCACAAAAACCCAAGGCAGCACTATTTTAAGGCGTTCTAGGCAAGAAGAGGAGTGAGGTAGTTTGCCATTGCTTTCCTCACTGAGTCAGAACAGTAGACCTAACCGTATGAGTTGAACCTTTCACAGCATTCACAGGCACTGACTGTGCCTCGAATGCCATTACTAAGCCCCACCCATACCTCAGTAGCTTCCATATAATCACAGCCATGAGTGAGACTGGGACATCGGTGAAAAGCCACCTTTTACTGTAGCCTGTGCCAACTGACAAATGCAAAAGTACTGTATTCATCAAGAGATGGCGAACAGTATGCCGCATGATATCGGTCACAGGGCTCGCTACACAATTCACATATGCATATAGCTGCATTTGGAGTGTGAAAGTCTTTTCTTCCGCAACACCTGAAGTGAAATCCATGGACTGAGAAACGCGTCACAGTGTGTCGTATATCGTAGTCTGCTCTCTTCCAGTCAGATGATAACATCGCTTCTGTCCCATAGAAGTCCAACCATATTTCTTTCTTTTTAATTGAAATTCCACAAGAAGTTTCTGATAGGCAGCGCTAAATGGAAGCTGCATTTGTAGTCTGATTTGCTCAATACAGAATGGCTCTGCAGACAGCTCATACATTAGCCGGGACGGAGTAAATTTCGATACACACAATGCTTTCTTTAGGAAGATAGACTTTACTTGCTCTATTTCTTTTAAGTTGGTTTTGGTTAACAGTTTGATGTACATTGTCAAAATTACTTCTTACATATTCTCTAATATTATTTATATCTTGATTCAGATGGTCCATTTTACCTTGGATCATTTCGAACATTTTTCGAAAATCTCCAACGGTAACAGTTTCTTCGTCACCTATGGTAACACGATATACACAATTCACAAACGACAACAGCACTACATTACACAGCCAAGCAGAAATATCCCAAAGTAACCATATTTTACAATACGATACATATTTTCATTGTCTAGCAGTAAACTTAACCTATTCTTAAGCTTAGACGCGACAAACCCAAATAATTCATTTGGTATCCTACAATTAAATGCGTGATGATTTATATCAGTGGGGATTTAAAAACTATCGTTACAAAATTTAACTTTAAGAAAAATGCTTCTACTTTACTGATGACATGAAGAACATTTGCCGGTAACAAATGAAACAGATAACTTATATGTAGCTCAAACACGAACTCCATTACGTATTCCACTTGACTAAGCAAGTCAACGAAGATTCCAATGAATGTCTCCCCTTGCAGCTGTCCTAGTCAGTAATAAACTTACAAAAACGTGTGGCACCACTCACATATAATAAATATAGCCTAGATAATCCCATAAGGGCAAAGGCCTCCTGCGAACAGGGACGTGCTCTGGTTTAAACTCGTTAGGCGAGCAAGTCCTAAGGAGTTGTGTACAAGTTTTTACTCCACTTGCTACACTTCACTGTAGTTCACTTCACTCACACTACATTTCACTTCGCTTTACGTGCGTTGTTTGGCTTGTTACAGGTTGCAGAAGTGTATCTTTCATGTCATAGGTGTGCTGTCTACCAGTATCTTTCATTGTTGAAGCTCTCCTTCTCTTCCCTTCTTATAGTTCCATACGTCGACATACCCGGATTGTTTGCCTTTGCTTCTCTGTTAACGCCCAGGTTTGACAGCCGTATAGCAGTACCGGCATTACACACTTTTCTAGCACTTCTGACTTTAGACTTATTTTCTGGGATTTGTCCATCAATATAAATTTTAAGGACCAGAACTTCTTCCATGCTTGTCCAATTCGTCTCTTGATTTCCTTCTCCTGGGAGCAGTCAAATGACAGGTTTTGTCCAAGGTAGACGTATTCCTGTGTGTACGCTAGTGGTTTGCCATTGATGAGGATTTGTATTTCCAGTGAGTTGGTCATCAGTTTTGTTTTTAGGGGGTTCATAGATAGACCTACTTCTTTACTGACAGTGTCCACGTCCGCTAGCATTTGTTCCAAGTCTGTTGCCGATTTTGCTAGCAGTGCAATATCGTCTGCGAACCGTAAGTGTGTCAGCCTTTCCCCGTTTATTTCGATGCCGTATTTGTTGTCCCATTCCAACTTCCTAAATTGGTTCTCCAGTAGGCATGTGAACAACTTTGGTGAGAGGGGGTCGCCTTGTTTCACGCCTCTCTCTAAGTTGATGTTCGCACCCTCCCTCTCCGTTCTTACCCTCACTTGGCAGCCTTCGTAGAGCTTTTCGAGTAGTCTGACATATCTCTTTTGTATGCCTTGGTTTCTCAATGCCTCTAGCACACAACTATGTTCCACAGAATCGAAGCCTTTGTTATAGTCTACGAATGCAATGTATAGTTCGAGATTAAATTCCTGCGTTTTTTCCAAGAGCTGGTTCATTGCTTGCAGGTGGTCAATTGTGCTAAAGCCTGTCCTGAAACCGGCTTGTTCCACTGCTTGGTTTTCATCTAGTAGTTTAGACATCCTTCTAGTCATGATTTGATTTGATTTGATAACAAACATCTAACAATGGTTGAAATTTTACCAATATATCAGGTAAATCGCGTATCCTCGTCATTGCTTTATTCAAAACGAATTCCAACATTTTGTGCCAAAAATATTGGTTCACCATTATTTACTTGGGCAATATTCCTGTGATTAATAACTGGTCTCAACTCTGGACCCGTAATTACCTACCATTACCTGCTGCATCCCACGAAGACTGCCGGATAGAAGAACCTGAAAATCCCCGGCTAGAAAAACTCCCAGGTCCTACTCACAAGTGAATGGGATAATAGGGCACAAATACACCTAACAAAGTAGTATTATGAAAGACCATGGTCAAAAAACAAAAGTAGCTCAGAGAACATGAGATTCCAAAAAAAGGAACACATCGGAAGCGTGAAATACCCCGAAATACCCAGCGAAGGCCTTCCTAATACAACCTTCCACCACCTCTTTAAAGCATCACGCCATCAAGATTTAAATGAAAAAGTAATTTATTCACAAAAGTAAACAAGAAAAGAAGAAAAATCCTTGCATTCAAAAAGAATGCCCAAAACACCCCTCCAATAGGGTAATGCTATCGGAATATCGGTCCATAAACCATGGAATCGCATGGAGTCCAACTTGACACATCAAGAAGAAAATCTACACATCATCAAACATCTTATACAAACCTAAATGAAATTATTGTAGGTTGTCGCTCACCCTAACACATTTTATATTTAATTCGCAAATTGATCATATATACAACAGATCAACATTATCAATAATTACTCGATGATTTACTTATTTACATTTACTACAATTCATATTAATGCATCGCCTATGCATTCTCGCTTCATTAACAATTTGTTTATATTTTATAATTCATTTATCTCATAAATAACTTGGTTTCATCATTTACTTGACTTATTAATTGACTTGGCTCGTTGCAACCTAACAATTCGTTTAATCTTCCTCATAATTAGTTTAAATTTATCATAAGCACATTTAAATCCAACGAGCATATGACTCGACTAGTCAACAGCTTCACTGTAGTCCTCGTGGCAGGATGGGCTAACCCATGAAAATGTAGAAATATTGGGTGACGAAATGCTTTAGGAATGTAAGATCTGATATTTGCAGTGGAAGTGTCGCACCAAAGAGAGGTTCCTGATGGTAGTTGGTATTGCTTGAAATTTAGCGAGTTGTTGCCTGTCCGGAGTTGCTGCAATTCCTGATCTTTTAGCTGGCTCTTGGCAATCTCATCATAATTCATTATTGCTATTTCACCAACTCTGGAAAGGGCGTCCGCAACAACCGTTGCCTACGTTATAATACAAGGCCGGGAGATGACGCACCGCGACTGGGGGGCAACTGAGTTCAGCATTCAGCCGCTAGGATCGCATTGTAACACCCTCAATATGAGCGCACTATATGCATTTAGTATTGAGATGAGAATACCCGGGCTATTTCATGCACATTTACAAAAGTGTGGTTTATCATTCATATCCATAACTCACCGGAACATCATAAACTAGCAGTCTTTTCTTAGAGCTTCAGTACTTTCCTGTTCAGAAGCTTATTATGAAACTGTAAAAATCGTTCATTCCTGCTCGTGCGATTGAAGGCTAAGTTGTCCAGGAGCGGCTTCATGAACTTCTTCAAAAGGAGAATCGGAAGTTCAGAATCGTTGCATTGGTCACACTTAATTGTTGGACAGAACTTGTCTTTTAATAAGTGTGCAGTTTGTCAGTAAGTTCTTCCGTGGCAGATACTGGACAGCACGTGACACGCATTGCATAATTTGCTCTAGTAACACCACATAATGTTTTAGGGTACCTCAGTCCTCCACGATCTTGAAATCGTATGAGGCTGAGGACCGGACTTTCACTCGCAGGAAGAGAAATATGTTGCAAACAACCTTCACAGCTGGTATTCTCTTCTGATACGCGCACTAGGTAGCCTGCCACCATTGCTACTGCAATGTTGGATGCCGTAGCTGGAGTTCCTAAAAATAAAAACATATTGTTAAATACCGTAATCGTGTTTAGATAAAAACAAAATGCAATGAAAATAAATGGACAGGTTAAAAATATACCTTCAACGGGGTTTCCAACTATAGCAAGGACGTGTTCGGGAAGCTCCGGGTCGAAGGCAGATTCCGTGACATGTCCTTCACCTGGCTCTTGAAGTTGGTTCCTAGAAAAGAACATGGAGCTTACGCTTCCTCCAATCTGAAGGTCTCCTTGAGATTGATTTTACCGTCAGAGTCATTTCCTTAAGGTCTCCTTACTCAAGGGATCCTCAAGGTGTCCTCAAGGCTTCCTCGAAAGTAAGATTCACTGGTACCAATCACATACGAAAAGTTTCACTAGTGTTATTCGAATAAGAATTAAAGCTGACGTGTCTTACAATATAATCTGATGTTGCATGATATTAACGTTGATTTGTTAAACATTATAATTGATTGTCAGCTAGTCACGTATGATTCCTGTGCGATTAGCGCGTACTTATTTCAATATTATTTTTTGAGACTTTTGGCAACGGTCAGTGTAGCTTTTGTTTCCAGGCAATCTATGAAGCAATCTTCGCGCCTCGGTATTTCAAACGTAGGCCTAATTATATCAGTCCACATGGAGTATAGAGTGAAGTAATAACGAAATTGTTGTGTGTAGATGATAAACATTTTGTTGTGCAAATCGTCCTCCAGTATAAAAGTATACTTGAAAATAAGAAGACGGACGAAGTTGCCGTGGAAGAAAAGAAGAGAACATGTCAAAATATAACGGAGGCTTTCAACTGCGTGCCTGAACACAAGGTAAGATTTCCTCAAATTTCGTATTATTTCTGTAGTAAGACGCACCTGTTGATTATTTTAAAGCATCAATACGTCCAATAGGCCTTTTGACTAAAACGAACATAAATGAAAGAGTACCGTAGCAAAAACGTAAAGTAGTAGCCTACTTTTAAGGTTACCGTACCATAACCTATTAAAATCCGGAGGCATGCACAAAGTTTTAAATCATATAATGAAATGCACACAGACTTTGAAAGTACGTTACTATTTATGAAAATTTTGTTTCATTGTATGATTCTCTCCATTCAAGAACGTGGTATCTTCTCAGCGTGAAAGCTGCATAGTTCAAAGACCTGCCAGGCAAGTTACCACTCATTGCAGCATACTCTAATTTTAAAAGATGCAGCATGAAAACCTCAAGTTCCCAGATTACAATAAACTAACATAGCATGTGAATAAACCATTATAGTGCCACAGGTGAAGGTGCAATGTTCTTGTACTGTGACTTATAGGCCTATTTACTCCAGGAAAGGCCTTACGATAATTACTAAACTTGTTGGTGGTTCTTTGATGAGGCTGCAGATGCAGTTTGCAAAGCTCATAAGGAGAGAGATAATTGAATTGTACCTTTTTTTTCTTCTTTCAGGAGAAGCATTTAAAGATTTTGAGTCGTTATGAAAAATAGTAAATGTTACTTATGAAAAAAATGACATCAGTGTTTCATATGGTGCCACATGGCATAAATGAGGTCACAGTTGTATGGGGGAAGGCTTTGGTATTGACATCCAAACAGACCCTCTCGAAATACTGTGATAGACAACATAGTGGATTTGTTTATATGGGTCTGATGCAGTCGAATGTACAGTAGATCAGGTGTTTTACATGTTTAGGCCTATGGAATAAAAATTGTTTTATAATGTTTAAATAATGTTGATTGGTTAGGTCTAGTGGATACTAAAACCATAGCATGATAGTTAAGCTTACTATTACCCCCAATACATTTGAAATTGGTGCCGAAACAACTATTATCCAAAAATTACTGATAAGTGGCAGGTTAGGTGAGGACTGAAGTTCCACTGAAAATTACTGTCACAGTGACTCCTACATTCCCCCCCCCCCCCCCTGCCTGTATCATAATGGTGCCAGCATATTGTTCGATGTTCCATTGGATATTGTCGGTCTTATTAGGTGTGTAATAAGTGTACAGAGATAGGAATGCTGGCATATCGAGAGCCTCCCAATTGTATAATATGGTATTCTATGGACTATTTTTGCCATAGAAGGACAGTGACTGTAAAGAGCAACTTAATTGCCACTATGGGCTAGCCAACACAGGAGTACATTACAGAGGAAAGTATTGGGGATCACTGTGGAGAGAAAACCACTAAGTTACATAGGCCTATCCACCTGTGGAGCATGAGCATGGTTAGGACAAAAGAGCCTCATTTTGCAAGGGGGTATCTGAATTAAAATGTTTCCTTCTCGGATAGATTGCAGATTGTACTGCATAAGTGTACACACGATAGTAGGCACACTGTCACACATCGGAAAACCCAGGGTACTTACTCCCAATATTTGCTAGATGCACATAATATTGTGATGAGACTGTACAAATTGTAGCAGACTTTATAGCTTCTCAGCTCATGAAGTGCATAAAAATATTTACATAACTATAACATTCAAAGAATAATAACGATACCATAGTTATTTATTATAATGAACATTAAAGGAGAGGGAACTATTGTAAATAAATAAAATGCCAGTTTCTTGTAATGAAATTACTGCTTTTTGAAAGCAGTGTCATAAACATGACTCTGTGGGCTACGGTACTTTTACTAGTGTGATGTTAATGGCTATAATATTTATCCTTTCCTCCTGATATTTTTAATTGGTGTTTTTTTAGTGTTACCTTAACATAATGAATTTTCTTTTCAGAAAATGGTTGAACAAATAAACAAAAAATGAAACGAGAAAAGCAATTGTGTGACGAAAAAAGATTGCTCTATAACATGACTCAGCTCTCTTGGGGCAGGTGGATATCGAAATACTGTTTGCCCTGGACAGTGATATGTTCACACAAGATAGGCAGGTTGAAGGGGCAGCATCATATATAAGAAGAGCCTATCATCGAGCTTATCGTAGAAACAGATAAGGCTGGCACCAGTACATCGAATTAAGAAAGCCCAACAGGTTTGTCAAAGATATAGTTTTAAGATTGTTTGCAGAACAATGTTCTCCTACCCGATATTATTCCCATTTCTATGGAGTCTGGGATTTGTAAAACAGAGGGCCATGTAGGTTATACATTATGTGAACAAGAGTATCTGGACACTCAAATGTGAATGCAGGTGAAGTTTGGACCAACCTTCGCTACTAGCCGTGGCTGTCAAAATGCTACTTTTCATGTGTACGGTAACTTTCACCTGCAGTCAAGGCTCAGAGGGAGGGTGTATCACGGGGATGTGTGTCCGGACAAGAACCGGGAGATAGTAAACGCAATGCTGCAAAGCGTACAGCAGTGACTTTGCCATGAAATATAGAAGTTTCTTTTATGTTTTCAACCTTGACTTTGTACTTAAGGCACACTACGACTGAGTTTCGGTCAGCAATCTCAATAATATCTATTTTTTAATTTTTTGGTATAATTACACCTCTGTGTACTATTTGGGGACCAATCCCAAGGAGTAGCCTATGAATGACATTAATCTAGTGGAGAATGTGACATGAATTATGAAGATAGTTTTGTAGCCATGGAAATATTTGCGGCACATGCTTTATGGGCAGATGTGCTACACTACAATTCTGTCAGATGGTGACTCTAAAACTTTCTTTCAATCACCTTGTTCATGAAAACTTGTACCGTACCTTAGTTTCCCATTTTTTGAAACAAAATTTACAACTTGCAGCTACAATGTTGCAATTTTTTATACACATTCTATATATATTCATCCATAAGATCAGTGTTTTAGTTTTATGGAGTATTCTTAGTTTTGCCAGTAAATAGTTTTTAATTTTATAATAATAGGTAATTAATGGGATAACAAAAATTGTAAATTGTGTTAATTTATATCTCGAAAAATATTCATTTGAACTTAAGTCATGAAAATGAGCTACCTCTATTAGTTTAACGCAAGGACCATTTTCAAAATTTGCATAATTTGGATACTAGGGAGACGGGACATTAACCAGGGTATCACCTGCTTAACATGATCATGGCTAGTGAGCCTGGGAATTGGCAACTCTGAGGAATTACTTAGCTCGATCTGTTTCCCAGTGGCTTTGGGATGGATTTTTTGCATTTTATTCCCTTTCCTTCCAAAGTCCATCCATCATCGTTCTTGAAGGGTTGAGGGCACTTCTTTCTCTATTTTTCCTTTTTCTTTATTATTTTCCATTTTTTCTTGTAGTATGTAAATTATTTGTAAGTACAGGGTGATTCATATTAAACACATGAGTTTCATGTCATGTTTATTTTGTTTGGTTGGTCAACGCGGTCATGTAGTCCAGTGTACTTTGGGTGTGTAGAATCTGTCTGATAACCGGTGTTAATTGTGATGACTGTATTAGAATGTTTGTTATCTGTGATTCAGGTAGAAGGACTGCAGACGATTAATTTTTTCAAGTAGTTCCTACTTTTGCTACCAAATGCTACCATCCACGACACCTAGCTACGGACGTGGCTACTAAATGCCATCGCAGTCACCACCTGGCGGCGAACGTTGGAACTAATAAAGCGTTATCAACCTAACCTACAAATTTTAGCTTCCACAAGTGTAGTTAGTAAAGCCAACTCCGTGCAGGCCATGGAAGCCCAGGGAGTAGTGGAAGGTAGAGGCATCTACTCTTTGTGTCATCGGCACTAGATGGGATGGAGTTGTCAGCTCCATGCCGGGCGTCTTTGCTCCCAGGAATTTCCCTGGTCCTCATTTCTGGTGTAGGCTGAGTGAACCCCAGAGCTATTTGCGTTTCCGAAAGTGGTAGTTTTGTTTCCAAAATCCACTACCTGGTTGGGGATCGAACCCACTCCCTTTCAGTTAGAAGCTCAGCGCCTCTACCGACTGCGCCTCGCAGCCCCCTCAAGTGTAGTTAGTGGAAGGTTCTTTTTCATGCCATAAATCTTATGACATGGGACCGCAGGCTTTACTTCCCCTCCGAAGGAAGGCATACTGAGGGATCGTGTTTATTTTGACATGAAGGTTGCTAGTAACGTGCTTTAGCCTCTTAAATGTCCGGAATGTCTGGCAGATGACTGTGCCGTTGAAGGTTGTCAGAACCGTGGATAGGTAAATGAAACATTTCGGTGTATTCCTATGCAAATAAAATCGTTTTACATGAATCACCCTGTAGTTGGTAGCGGTAAGGGAAGTTACCATTCTCAACATTATGGGCTGATGAGGTAAAATGTGTTGGTTTGGATTCCACATAACAAGGATGTCACGTGGCTTATGATCACTCTTTAAACAACAAGCTTCCATTCTTCCTGTTAGGCAACGATCATTCCCTGTCCAGTGAAATCGATTTGAGTTCTACCTGTAAATTAAGTAATTATAATTTTACCTTTCATGGCTTAATTCCACACAAAGCCGTCTGTGTTGTGCAAGTTTTGCATTATATTATTTGATTTGTATTTTAGAGCACTGAGAAATTTCAAAAAATTCTATTAAATGAACCTCTTGAAATTATTCTTAGAAATTGTACTTGTCAGAAACTTAGATAGAGTGCAGATAGATAGATAAATAGATAGGTAGATAGATTTATTTACCATCAACAGGACAGGCACCCAATTACAGATGATATAATACAACCTTTAAATTACTTTTGTAAATAGGGGTTAAGAGGTCAAAAACTTTCTACAGTAAGGACTCTCGTCACACAACATTCCTATGAAGATTTCACCACATATCCATGAAATTAATTATAATTATATCACAGTAAAATGTTTTCTTTATAACAATGCCCATTTAATATAATCTATAGTTTACATGAACTATCAAAGGAATTCCAGACCTTGTTCATAATATAAGTTACATGTAGGTTTTATGTGTTTCAGAGCCATTTCCAGTGAAGAAAAGTTGAGAGCCTCATGCAGTGGCTCTGAAGAAAAAACTAGCATACAAGAAAGGTGTCTTCGGATACAAACCCTGTTGTCGCAAGACAAAAAATTGCATGTTAAGCAAGTCAGGGAAATTAATATCAAGCAGGAATTAATTCTGAAATAGCAGACTTCCTGTCCCAAATGAAATGTATTTATTAATTGTACAGTATCTAGTATGTAAATAAATATCTATGAAAATGAACCCTTGCATTATGTCTTTACAATAAAAAGTAAACTATAGAACATTGCAAACAGCTGCTGAACTTGTGGCCTATACCGGCTAGGTATAATAAGAAGATAGATTACTTCAAAAGTTTTTTTTTTTTCCGAAAAAGAAAAAAAGTTATTGTTGCAGTTTCCTGCACTGTGATCGGCCAAGGCAGATCTCTCTAGTCTTTTTTAGCATTTTAAAAGTTGAATTTTATTGTGATATCAGTCTTTTAGTATGTGTCTGCGTCCCTGCGCTTTAAGGGGCAGAACTGCTCGTATCAAGTTAAAACAAAAATTTTGAGGTGGTATGTAGTGCAAGCTGTGCCAAAAGTCTAACTTGCTACACCTAAGTGAAACCTCACGACAGAGCTTTGAAGCCATTTCTTCAGTGTTGCCTTATTGATATTACAACTCTTCAGTTGGTTAGCACAATGTGACCGCAATCATTCCATATGTTGAAAAGCCTCCACATTTCCCATTAATTGGGATAACATTGTGTTTACCAACTGAAAAGTTGTGATATCAATCTCCACAATAGACAAGACGAAAAACAAATATTTGTTGGAGTTTGAGTATAGGACTCCGTTTCTTATGGTATCGCTGTGGTCCAAGTTACACACTACAGTTACCCCTTTCTGCTGTAATAATAAGGAGTTCAGGTACGTATGACATTTCTAACCATATTACTAGTAAGTACCTGATGAGACACTCTTGTGGACAAGTTTCTACTAGATACATTCAAAGGAAATTCATCTGCCTAGTCAGGGGCGGATCTAGGGGAGGGCGAGGAGTGACCGCCCAGGGCCCCGCGGTCCGGGGGCCTCGCGCCATGGATTTTTTTAAATTTAATTAATTAATTAATTTTTAAACTAATTTATAATTCATATTCCTTTTTTCAGTGCAGCTATGACCTCCCGTGATCGTTTAGCAAGTTTAGATTTCAGTGAAATTATAGAAGACTTCAGCCGGGGAAAAAGTCGCAAAGTAATATTTTAATATTTCATAGTTTAGATAATATTCTTCAAGGGGACTTAAAGGTTTCTTTCATATTATTAAAATAATGTACTGTAGTGTATTCAAAATATTGCAAGTATTCTTTATTTTATTATTAACAAACTATTTTCAATTTGATTTAATATTTTTTTATTTCCTATTGTTGTGGGCCCCACCTTATCATATCGCCCAGGGCCCCGCAAGGCCTGGATCCGCTACTGTGCCTAGTCAATACTCATGTTTATTTCATTTTCAACAGTACATATTTCAGAATATTTTATGGAAATGCTTCAACAAAGTTTGCTTCATCAAGAGTTTTGTATGTTTAATCATAAAATTCCTAATAGGTTTTAGTTCTCCTAAGCATCTAATAGGAGTAGGCTCCCCAGAATCCAAAGGCCTACGTGCATGTTGATTCCCCTTCTGCTTCATGTTCAAGAATAAATGCTTGATTCCCGCGAACAGTTACCACCTGGCGTAGTGACGTCTTTATGACGACATGCAATAATGCTTGATAGTTTAGAATGATGTGGGTCGCTTCTTCCCGGAAATAGAACTGAGATTGTAAGCCCCAGAGCTTGAAGACAGTTTGTCCGCTTTATGCACCGTTGGGACATGGAGTCCTCTTCCGCTTTCAAAACCGTTGACCATCTTCACCTGTAATCCAGGCAAGGTACCCTTACAAGCTACTATCAGCTGGGCCATCTGGACCAAAGTTTTTTAAAGAGGTGTTACTCATCTAATACTCACCCTTTGTCCTGGCTTGTGACCGGCAGAACCTGGCTTGCCAGATATTGGCCCCAGGATGGCGGGTTTCCCACAACCTTTATGTAAATAACTATGGCATGTGAGTAGCTAGTTCAATATTCTAATCTTAGCCAATAAAATGCCTCTCTATAAATGGTTGCCTCACTTCCATATGGCACATGTTGTTCGGTGTTCCCAGTGAATTATGCAGTAACAAATCACCAAGAATAACTATAAAGCTTCAGCTGTTATGTAAATAACTTTGGCATGTGAGTGGCTAGTCTTAGCCAACGAAATGCCTCTCTATAAATGTTTGCCTCACTTCCATATGGCACATGTTGTTCCCAGTGAATTATGCAGTCTCAAATTGCCAAAAATAACTATTAGATTGTTTGGAACACCAAAGAAGAGATGTATGGACCAAATCCCACTAGACATGTGACATTGCACTGGATGTGGCAGAAGTAATGGAGCAGGAGAAGTGGAATAATAGACAGGAGTGGTAGTGGCTAGTTTACAACACCCGGGTGTCTGGGGTTGGACACGGAAGATGATGATGACGATGAACTATAAAGCTTCAGCTGTTATGTAAATAACTTTGGCATGTGAGTGGCTAGCCAATGAAATGCCTCTCTATAAATGGTTGCCTCACTTCCATATGGGACATGTTGCATCGTGAGCGGATCCAGGCCATCGAATAACGGTGTCACAGATTTCAAGATCTGGACCTGCAACACACTGAACATTGAGAGAGAAATATCCTTTGCGATTCCGATACACCTCTGCCGTTGGTCCACTAGGGTTTTTGATGGGTATGTGGGTACAGTCGATGCACCCACTCACATTAGGGAAATTAGCCATTTGGAAAAATTTCCTTCGCCTCCTAGCAAATTCTTCCTGTGAGTTCGGGAATCTTACGTATGCTGAAAGTTTTTGTGCCAAATGCTCAGATGTACTGTATGTAAGACAGTCCTGCATGCAGTGGACTGGCTTACTCCCCGAAGATCACACACAGTCTGAAAAATAGTTATTGTTGTTTTAAGGGGTGGAACAACAAGGTCATCTGCCCCTAAATAGAAAATAGATGAGACAGCCTAGTTACAGAATGTTAAAATTGTTTTTGTATGATTCAGAATTAACGACACTATTTAATTTTGTTGAGGCATAGCCTACACATGGTCAATAAAATGTCATTGTGTTGTCAATCAGAAAGCTGTTATATTCTTGTGATGAGGAAGATAATCCACATTCATTTTCTCATATAATACGTATTATCAACTGGAAATTTTATGTAACTAGTCTGTAACATAGGCTACTTTTTCTTGTGGAACACTGAAGTCATCTGCCCCAGAAGGATATCCTATTGATGTAGGGGGATTACTAACTAGAGTGCATGTTTTAACACACATTATTGATGCATTGACCTACGTTATATGGCCTTTGGATTAGCCTACTACATCTGTTATGTTTTTATGTGAAGATCAATTTGGAACAGCAAGTTTCTTGGCCACCTTCTGTTCTTGGGGTATGAACATGATCAGAATCCAGTTCCTAAAGCTAATTCTCGCCTGCAGGTTGGAACAAGGTACTCTCGCCTTGTAAGGAAAAAACTGAACGGAGGTGGGTTCGATCCCCATGTAAGCCATCATGGAAGTGGTTTTCCACGATTCTCCAATTCAATTCCACAGAAATACCGGGATGGCTCTTATAAGCCACCCTCTTAACCTTAGCATTAATTTACTACAGACACAAAATAACCCATGAGATCAGACAGATTATAGACTACACATACCGGTACTCAAGTAGGCCTACATGGGCTTGATGACCATGATGCCCTAAGTCCAGAATGAAACAGCAAGAGGCTGTTTCATGTCTTTCAGATAGATTATTAATAAGTTGGTACCGGTACTAATTTTATATAGGAAATTAAAAGATGCCTTGAGGCACTATCCCGAAGCCAAAATATAGGCCTATCCTAGAAATACAATTTATTAGAATTCATTAGGCCTAACTGACTAGCATATCTCATTTTAATTTGTAAGTTACAGTAAGGGCACACATTAATTTCCATTAATATCTGGGATGTGCCTCCGATTAGTTCAGTCAGGAGCAAAATGGTTTACCCTACAGAAATTCACTATTTTTGCGTGATGATCGTTCTTTTTAGGTCTTGGGACATCTTGGTAATCAGACCCGCGTAGTTGGGTGTGTGTTGAATGTCAGGTGACTTGTATTTCTATGCGTAATGTAGTAGATTGCATATTATAGACCTATCAGTAGTATGCATGTTTGCATCTAGCCAGTTTCAATCCAATAATGAGGCCAGTAAACAGGATTATTATGAGAAATCATCCACTGCGTGATCGTAAGGCCTATATGGGCTATTACTTTACATTACCGTATTAGTATTGTAGGTTATTTGGTGCTGTTTACCGGTACTGGAAGTACGGTATGAAAGTCTTGCATCAAAATAGGTTAACATGCTACTCGTGTAACTTACGTATTAAGACGCACACAAGAACCTGATACGGTACCGGTATAGTCTGTAAGCAGTCAACTTACCGGTAGGCTTACAACATACATTATTTTATATTCCTGAATGAATTGTAATAATTGCACTCGACAAAGAACTTTATTCACACCATGCAACATTACCGTACGGCTCTTATGTTGTGGAAAATACAGTTATCAGTCCGTCAACAATCCGTCTACAATACCGTCAAAATATCTTTATAAATAAACAAATACCGGTAATACATTTGCAAATTATAGCCTACACTGCAGTAACTTACCGTACCGTACCTAACCAACAAAAGAACCGTACCTTAATTTGGTACAATAGTCTACTTTCCGTGTCGCTATTGGATTTTATTCTGAATGCTCCACATAGGCCTACCGGTACCTGAAAATTTCCGGTGGCATAAAATCGTAGACTTATTAAAGTTTGAAGCATTGGAGATAATATTGGAAGTCCTTGTCTGTTTCGCCGTCTTTCAACGTGAACCAACGGCAAAATGACGTTTGTCACAATATCCTTTGAAAAACGGTAACGTCTCCGAAAATCATTCCAATGGGTTTTCAAAATCTCTTACATATCGTCTTCGCACGTCGTCTTCTTCAAATACCGCTTCAATATAATAAAGAAATTCATCGTCCGCCAAGCCTACGTCCATTTTTCTTGTGATAAGGATTCCTTAAGGTAGCTTGTCCCCTACCTTAGCACACGACAAGTCGTGCGCAGTCGCGAAGGAGTCCTTGAGCCCAAGACTTCCTCAAGAAATGTCTCTGAATAGTATTTCTGCTCAAGGAAGCCTTGAGGTCTCCTTAAGGAAGGCTTGAGGTCTCCTTAAGGAAGCCTCAAGGGAGCCTTCAAATGGCTTCCTCAAGGAAGCCTCAAGGAAGCTCTCTGAATGCAAATGGCTTCCTTAAGGCTTCCTCAAGCCCAAGGTCTCCTCAAGGTGTCCTCAAGAAATGTCTCTGAATTCCACCCTACGTCTCTTCAGCTTCAATGCATTGATATCTGTTGCTGATAGAACAGCACAGTCTTCATGATACCTTTGTCTGCAGTTGCCAACACATCCAACAGCGCTGTCAACATCAGTAAATGATTTATTGCACTCTTGGCAAATCGTGTTATCATCTTTGGTTTTTCCTGACGTCATATTGGAATGAAACTTTGGTGACGTTCTACACTCTCCTTTATTCCTTGACAACCCCTTGGACCACGAGTATGCTCAGTCTGTGTAAATTTTATCACTGCTACCGTACCTCTATGACAAGCAATACAAAATGGCGATTTCCTGTATTTCGTAATGATCGTATTTATAATTACCAATAGCGGTCTATACTTGATCACTATACTTGCCAATGTTCACACGAATTCAGTGTAAACAAAACTAGTCACACAGCACTTTCGAACATTTAACAGCAATCAATAATCATTTAAACACATATATATCAACCAGTCTTCCTTAACATGACTTGTCAATTCAAGGCCTTCTGTCAATTCTGTCTTGCAGTACATCTCACAATTTTCAACTGATCTCCGTCATGTCAGTGGGCTCGACAATGTTGTTGCCGTTGCCTACGTTATCTACAAGGCCGGGAATTGCAAGCTATTTAGCGCTAAGGATGAATCACCATGAAGTTCCGCCAGTGACCACTAGGATCGCTTTGTACCACCCTAGTTCCAGCATTCGCACCAGTTTTAACTCAATAGTGACATTGCAAATAGTGGTTGTTTACATGAGTATTTTTAAATGGTTTACTGCTGTATTCCGTTTTGTACGTCCCGGCAGGGGATGTGCAAATCAGTTTCATTTCACTCCTTTCCTATCAATCATGAATTAAGAAATAAGTGGATTTTAGCTGTTTCTCGACGAGGTGATAAGCCAGTGGACTCCTTCTAAAAGGTCGGCAGTTTGTAGTAGGCATTTCAGAGAAGACAATTACAGTGTGAGCACAACTAGAAGATTTCTTCTGCCTAAATCCGTACCTTCAGTATTTACAGACTTCCCTCAGCACAAACAAGTGACAACTACAGCTAGGGAACCACCAAAACGACGACAGTGTCAAACTGACGACACTCTTTCATCCAAAAGAAAATGTGGCTCTCCAGGAACTGTGATTAATTTTGTCCCTATTTGTGAAGACGAGATACATTGTAGAAGTATAGGGACACAGTTTTCATCCATTTCAAGGCCAGTTGCTAGGAAGTCTCTTCGAAAGAAACTGCGGAGTGCTACGAAAAAAATTGCTAAACGAGACGCTGTAATTCACAAGCTACGAATAAAACTTCATAATATTCAGGCTGAATTGAAGAAATATAAAACTAAGAAATATGACATGAACAAGCAGCTGTCTGCAATTCAAAATGAAGCCCAATAAGGCAACCTCAGAGCCATTTTTTGCTCGAACAGCTGTACGCATTGGGAAAGAAAAAATGTAAGAACCAAGAAACTACAATTACAATTTGTGTTCTTCTAACTACTAGGTCACCGACAGGCTATCGATTGTTACGTGAACTAATTAACTTGCACCTACCTCATCCCAAAACTTTGAAGACAAACGTAGGGTACTCGAAAGGAGAGACTGGCATCACCTCATTGATCAGAGCAAGATTGATGACAGAGGAAAAGTCACTGGAACACGAGAATGCAAAAGTGGGCTCCCTTATCATTGACGAAATGGTTATAAAGCCTAGGCTTGTGTACGATAGGAACTTGTTTCTCGGCATGAGTGACGCAGACTTAGACGCTCTTGGTATTGAAGACAAACTAGCCAACAAGTTACTTTGCATTCTTTTCAAAGGACTACCTTCTTCTTACTGAAGCCATGTTTCATTTTACTTTACTTGTTTTGTTTCTGGAGCGCACTTGGCAAAATCGGTATTATATACTATGAAGGTAGTCGAAGAATGTGGTTTCAGAGTGTTAAGAATTGTAACTGACAACTACTGTCAAGCGAATATTTCGATGTTTGAAATGCTATGCGGGGGTTGTATAACGCATGAAATTGAACATCCTCTTGATGAAAATCGACCGCTCTTTATAAGTTTTGATCCCAGCCACATTATCAAGAATGTACGATCACAGTACTTGTATATGGAGTCCTTTGTAAATGGCAACAAAGTGACAAGTGATCATTTGAAGATCCTTTATAACCTTCAGAAAACTCTGGTGATAAAACCTGCCAGGAAACTCTCCAGGAAGGTGGTTTATCCTAGTAATTTGTAAAAGATGAATGTTTCCAGGGCCAAAGTTGTGTTTTCACCCGAAGCTGTCGCAGGCTTAAAGAGTGTGGAAGTCGTATGCTCTGTGAAAATTAATGACAAAAGCAGTTTATTTAAGACTATTAATTTTGTGGAACATTTTCAGAAATGGTTTGACATCCATGATGTCCGTAACACATCCCATGGCACGCACTCCAGAAATGACAATAAGATGATTTTTTGTGAGATGGACGATGAAAGACTGCACTGGTTAACAGGCGTATTTCTGCCATACATTGAGGACATTCAGCAACATCCCGAAATGATCAGGAAATTTACCAAGGAGACTTACCACGCTCTGGAGTTGACAACTCTCTCTCTCTCTTCAGTGGCATGCATACGATATTTAATAAGCATCAATTTCCACTACGTCCTAACGAGGAATTTAACGAGTGACGATGTCGAGCTCATTTTCAGTCATGGTTTAGAAGTCACTGCATATTTCGTTCCTCTTCCTTGTCATAGTACTTACCAGTACCTCGTATCTGGGTGTGGATAGCAGTAGCATTCGTAAACGTATCTCCTCGTCCGATGGGAGATTTACGGTCATCAGATTGACCAGGCACCACGGTGTAAATTCTGATAAGCACAAGACCCTTTTGAGTTAGCTACCTTTGATCCGCTACAGGTCAGTCAGGTTCCTATACCTGAGGTGTTACCATAAATGTTTTCCAGGGCATATGTCACCACTGGTGAGATTTTCAACCTGAATAATTCCATCACAGTTTTAGTGAAAGAATATTAAGGTGGCTTACGTCACGTATGGCTTTCATAACAGCATCAGGTCTCTCTTTCACATGGATTGAAAACACATTGCCAAACGTCTGCAATGTCACTCCTAAATATCTGAAGTGTTTCACTGAAGTAAGGGGTTTACCTTTACAATATATAGTCTCTTGTTTCCCCACCTTTCCTGAAGGGCATTGTTACCGTCTTTGCTGTATTTATCTGTACTGTAACTCTTTCTTTTCAGCCCACTCTAACAACTAGGTCATGGCTAGTTGCACTTCAATGCCATGTCATCTGCATAGGCATAACATTTCACATTTTCCAGTATACTTTTATGATGTCAGTCGTGGAGACGATAGAGAGAATTGGTTTTAAGGGATCCCCCTGCAGGACCCTGTTAGTTTGCTGTATGACTTATGTGAGGTCTACGTATCGCCCGACCTGCTTTGAAGAATATTGGACATGTGGTTGTTTTGTATAAATAACGTATGTTTTTATGTTCACTGAGCATTTATTTAATTGTTTAGTTGTAGGCGTATGCATATTCACACACATATGAATGCTGCCTTTGAGTTAATAAAAATGTTGAATACCAATTAGTGGATTTATTATATTTTCTGCACATTTCTTAAAATTGAATCAATTGATGCCATCAATACCAGCACAGAATTTATTTTTTAGCTCTTTTATAACTATTCTTACCTCTTCACTTGTGACATGATTTATAAATAAAGAATCACTGCATTTATTTATTTTATTATTAGAATTTAGTGTATTTACCTGTGATTTATTTAATAATTTTTCTGGAATTTACAGAAAATAGTCATTAAAAGTGTTTGCTATTTCCTCTGGATTATTAATCACTTTATTATTTCTGGTCAGTGTAATATTCCTTTGTATTTTAGCAGATTTTCCAGCTTCTTTCTTTATTACGGACCACATAGCCCTGTTTTTATTAGATGATTGAGAAATAAAATTACCATTATGCATTTTATTTGCTAGTCTTATTACCTTATTTAATATGCTAGTATATTTTTGTAGTATAAATTGAATTCAGGTTTTGTGTGGTATTGTTTATATAATTTGTGTAGAAATGTCTTTCTTTGACATGAATTTCTAATCCCTGTTGTTATCCAATTGCTAGTTTTGTTATTTTGTATAGTTCATTGTTTTTAAAGGGGAATGCCGTTTCAAAATAGTGTTTTAGGGTACTGTTAAATTCATTAAATTTATCATTTGCATTTTCTAGTTTATAAATTTCTGACCATGTTTCCCTATTTAATAAGTGATTGAAATATGTAACATTTGTTTCAGTGAATGACCTGCACTTTGATTTTATTCCATTATCATTATTATTGATTGTTTCGGGTACTTCAAAACTCAGTATTTGTCCATGGTGGTCACTAAAACCCGGACAATAGACTTCTATTGAATGGTGATATTTATCTGTATTTATAAAAATTTGATCAGGAGTGATTTTACTAAATTTTGTTTTTCTTGTTTGGGTATTTATAGTAGGTTTCAGTCCATAGGAAATTAGTAACTGTGTTAATAATTCACAATTTCTGTCACATTTTAAGAAATCCACATTTACATCCCCACAAATTATTATATCGAAATTTACTTTGTTCCTGTTATTGTGTAACAATTCTAATTTATCTATAAATAAATGAAACTTTCCTGACGGAGAACGGTATACGCATACAATTATTAACTTAAACTGCTGTATTTTTACGACAGAGAATCCTGTTCCATAATTAGATAATCATAAGCTGTTAACTGTTCATGATCTAAATTATTTCTTAAGATGATACAAGTACCACCATGGCTAATATTAGATCTAGAGTATTTACTAGCTAGTATAAGCCCTGGGAATTGAATTAATTCGAGTTGTTCCTCTTTCAGCCAATGTTCTGAAATACATAGTGCTGAGATGTCTTTAAGTTCATTTTTAAGCATTAGATTTATGTAATCAATTTTATTATAGAGAGACTGAACATTCTGGTGGTAAATTTTAAATTTGTTACTTTTGCAAGCTTGTGTTGGTGATTTATTTACATTATTATTATCATAATTTTTATTATTATTGTTGCTATGCAAATCCGAAATACCATTGTTGCACTCAGTTAAATTTGACATCGAAAGATCTGAATGCCAAACCTCACGTTTGGCTTCTTTTACAAGTTTCCCTGCTTCCACTCTAAAGATACGGTATTACTGTTGAACTATTCTTACCATTTGAATTTACAATTTTGCAGATTTCATCACTAAGATACTCTTTTCCTAACCTATTTAAGTGTAGGCCATGTCGAGTGTGGAACTTCCTGTCTAATTTACTAACATCTATAATTTGGACATTTGGAAAACTCTTACAAATTTTACGAATTTTTCCATTTGTAGCCTCTATTTCTACATTTACACATGATTTGGGAATTAAATCGTATCTCTGCGGAATGTTTACAATAATGACATTTGTATTATGCATGGATGAAGGATAGGTCATACAAGATCCACCCACTCATACCTAATGAGAAGGGAAGACCCCCCACTTTGTACCTGTGGAGCCGTATTCACCGTGGCCCACATTTTCACCCAGTGTGTGGATCTTGCTGAGTTACGAAGAAACCTTGGTTTGCAGACGACACTCAAACTTATATTAGCCGATGACGCGGTGGCTGCTGATCGCGTTATCCGCTTTATAAGTGAGAGTGGGTTAGGGCCAGCAATCTAAATTTTCCAGTGAACATTGACTCAACGACTTGTTCGTTTTTGAATGATAATGTTTTGTTTTTTCCGTAATTTTTGTTTATTTTTATAATTTTTTATTTAATTGTTTGTTTTTTGTTTTATTAATTTTTGGTCTTTTTAAATTTAGATGTCCACCTCAAAATTTTAAATTCAACTCAAAATTTGTATTCTTTAATCTGTGTTAAGAGAGGCAGATGACCTCGTAGTTCCGCCCCTTAAAACAACAATAACTAACTAACTAACTATGCATGGATGAAACTTTGGTGAGTAATTGTGCACGATCCCACGAAAGTTTCTGAATTAGTAAATCCAATTTACAATAATTTAGAGGCACTTAATGGAAATTGAAAAAAGAAAAATTGTGTATCCAAACGCACTTCAAACAAAATTACAATGCCAACACTTACTTTGATTGGCATTGCTACGCATGCCGGGTATAGTTTGTAAATTAATAAATTTTGAGTATAGTTTATTGGCTGCACCCATTTGGTTGGAGGAGGAGCAGAGAAGCAGAAGGAGGAGAAGGTGCACACTACTCTCTTATTCCTTGATCATAGTCATTTCTGACACTTTGAGATTCCTTTTCCGTTAAGAAGCCAACATGTCGAAGAGAGGTGAGTTTTGTTAAAATTATATTTATCTGATTTAATCGAGAGACATGTATTGTGAATGTTGAAATCATTATGCTATATTCACGGAAAACTTCACATTTAAGCTTTTTTCTACAGTATATATTGTTATTTTCCCCTTTAGTTTAATCGTGAAGTTCGGTTGTGTGACGGTTCAGAAATGTGTTTTCAGGACGTGGTGGCTCCGCGGGAGCGAAGTTTCGAATATCGCTTGGTCTGCCAGTGGGTGCCGTTATTAATTGTGCTGACAATACGGGTAAGTAACGGGTTACATATCTTCATTGTGTCGTTATTACCTCTTTGCCTGTTGAATTTTGGTCAGTTAATTGTGTTTGTATCACGTTTTGGTGGGCAGATGGCCTCGCTGTTCCGTCCCTTAATACAATGAAATTTAGGTGTCCAGGTATTAGGCTATATAGTAGTGCTTGGGATGCGAGATTGCTGTTAACCTAATGATTGCTTTATCAACTTCTAGGGGCCAAGAACTTGTATGTAATTGCTGTGCAAGGTGTAAAGGGCCGCCTGAATCGGCTCCCTGCAGCTGGATCTGGCGATATGATAGTAGCAACCGTCAAGAAGGGAAAACCAGAACTCAGGAAGAAGGGTGAGATAATCTTACTATTTATGTCCTGATCTATTTTCATGGGTAATTCTTTGGGAGTGATGGAACTAAGATCCTACACTTTCACCCTTGAAACAATGAATGAGCACAGCATAAAACAAACGCCACACGTTACTGTATGCATGGGGTTGGCAACATTGTGTAGTATTATACGTTGCCCGCCGCCATTGAAATCTGAGAAGTTTTCTATAGAAACAAGAAGGGAAAACCAGAACTCAGGAAGAAGGGTGAGATAATCTTACTATTTATGTCCTGATCTATTTTCATGGGTAATTCTTTGGGAGTGATGGAACTAAGATCCTACACTTTCACCCTTGAAACAATGAATGAGCACAGCATAAAACAAACGCCACACGTTACTGTATGCATGGGGTTGGCAACATTGTGTAGTATTATACGTTGCCCGCCGCCATTGAAATCTGAGAAGTTTTCTATAGAAATGGCCAATATTACTAGTATACAGGAGTTGAATATTTTGTCGCCAGGGTGTGTTATTGACTTTTATCAGTAGTGCCAACATTATCGCTTGGCGCAAGTGCGATACCTGGAATCCTTGAGGTCTGTCGCATCGCGCTTTCAATTGAGATTGAGAAACTAGGTTTCTTTACCTAATATCAGTGCTAATCGTGTTGTGGGGCGAGAAGGTATCAGCAATAACATATTCTTTATAACCCTTACTTCTAACAAGGGAATTTTGCTAGATTTCTTGCGGGAATCTGGCTTAATTAAGACTGTCATGCGGTGCAGAAATGCATACCAGGAACCGTGCTGTCTTACGTGACGGCGTGACATGGACTTGCAACAGTATTAAACCAGAATGCCGTAAAACTAAATCCATTCGCCACGGATCGTGGTTTAGTAAAAGCAAGTTGACACAGGACGAAATATTGCTGTTGACAGTGGAAATCACCAATGGAACTTCAACCAGTACGATCATGGAGAATTATGGGTTTGCCAGCCATACCGTCTCCTACTGGAAACAGTTCATTTTTGAGATGATCTGCGACCATGTGGAAAGGAACAGTGAACAGGTGGGAGGGCCTGGGAAAACCGTCGAAATAGACGAAAGCAAATTTGGGAAGCGCAAGTACAACCAGGGACACCATGTGGAGGGCCAATGGGAGTTTGGTGGAATTGAATGGGAATCCGGTCGGTGCTTCCTTGTTGCCGTGGAAGATAGAGCAGCTCCAACTCTGACTGCTATAATCAAGGAGTGGATTTTGTCTGGAACGACCGTCATTTCGGACTGTTGGAAGGCCTACTCCAAATTGGATGAAGAAGGATTCAAACACCTGACTGGCAACCATTCATACAATTTTGTGGACCCCAACACCCAAGCCCACACCAACACCATTGAATCCACCTGGCGACATGTAAAAGCCACACTGCCTGCACACCACGGAAGCAAGTCTGTTCGTGTTTTATTTGGCTGATTACATGTTTCGCCAGCAGTGCAAACGTAATGATAAGTGTGTCCCTAACAAACTGTTGGAAATAGTGCGCTCAATAACGTGGTGAATACCCAACCTAACGTTACGTTACCTACGATGTTTCGTCCACCCCAGACCCTCTTGTATTGCAATCAGTAATTTTCGTTAATCTTAATTTCGTCCAGACAGTCATAGTGCAATTTTCTTCATTAATTCTCTACGAGAGGGTTTCATTTCACCACACTACATGAAATGGTTGAACTGTAGATTGCGATACAGCCACGTCTAGTGAGTTTTTAGGGATATCAGTGATGTCACGGCACGTATCGATATTGACTCACTTTGATTGCTGGGACCCCTCAGGGGCTCACTCATGTAGTGGGACATGGGTTAGCGACCAGGGGACCCCAGCTGAGTCCGGCATTGCTTCCACTTACTTGTGCCGGGCTCCTCTCCGTCTTCTTTCCTGTCGACCTCCCTTGGTCAACTCTTGTCCTCTTCCGACCCCGACGGTAATAGGTTATCCGAGGCCTTGGGAGTCTTTAACTTTCCCGCCTTAATTGGCCCTTGTCTCATCTTTCCTGATACCCTCCTTCTGTGAGGGGTCAGCCTTTTACCTCCTGCCTTGTGCTCAAGGCCCTTAAGGAGGCAGGGTGTATGTAGCCCCACCACTTCTGGTGCACCGTAGATAATGCTACACCCTCAGGGGCTCACGGCTGGTGAGTTCGGGAGTTGGCGACCCCGAGGGATTCCTGAGCTGGGTCCGTTTTCCCCTTTTGTCCCTTACCTTTGGGGCGGACCCTCTCCTCTCTCCCCTCTCCTCTTTTCCTTATATTTCCTTTCTCTTTAAGATTCCCGCACTGTTTTTGTTACTTGGTTCACCGTGTATCTAAATTCCCTTTTAGCGATTTTTTAAGGTATTTTTAATCTAGGCTATGTTGCATTTTGTAAGTTTTTTCGATCTAAATTACATCTCACGATTGTTTTCAACTTCAATTGCATTTTGTAAAGATTGACAATCTAAATTGCTTTTTGGTAAGTCTTGCAATGCAGGTAGCTGGGCCTTTTAGTGAGAATTTTGAATTTCACTTGCATTTTGTAAGTATTTTCAACCAAAACCGCATTTCGACGAATTTTGAATCTAAATTGCATTTTGTTTGGTGGGCATTTTGCACATATTTTGATTCTTAATTGCATTTTGTGGGTATATTGAATCTAAATTACATTTTGTCAAGTATTTTCAATCTAAATTGCATTTTGTAAGTATTGTCAATCCACATGAGTCGTTTGAATCTACCGTACATTTTGTAAGCATTTTCAACTTCAATTGCATTTTGTAAGTATTTTGAATTTCAATTGCACTTTGTGAATAATTTGGATTGGAACTGGGATATTTCAATCTGAATTGCATCGTGTATTTTCAATTTCAATTGCTTTTTGTAAGTATTTTGAACCTCAATTGCATTTTGTACGTAATTTCATTCTCATTTGCATTTTGTAAGTATTTTGAATTTCAATTGCATTTTGTAGGTATTTCGACGCTACATTGCATTTTGTACGTATTTTGAACCTAGCCTTCATTTTGTGGGTATTTTTCAATCTATTCCTTTTGTGAGAACATTTTGTGAGTTGTTTCAATCTGAGTTCCTTTTTGTAAGTATTTTCCGTCTCACTTAATTTTCGTTCCGGTTTCCGTTTCATTATAATTTTCGCTATCGCCCAGAACATTAGGGGCCGATAACCTAGATGTTAGGCCCCTTAAAACAACAATTATCATCATCATCATCATTGCTGGGAGTCAGCTGATTCATACGTCAGTTTCGCACGTGCTTTCGTCCGATAAGGATGTCCATTTTTTTCTTCACCAGATTTGAGATTTGTAACCGTAAATTGAATAATTATTAATCCCTGAATTACGTATAAAGCAAGATTTTTAGGTAGCGCTGCACACCGCGAGAATTTGTGTTTTAAAAAAATTAGTAATGAAATTAGCCAAAGTACCTGTAGTAATGGTATCTGGAGATGATAAATTAATAGATGTTGACTCGTCCGCTGTCATAGACCCACCCAGCCATCCCAAATAGCGACACTACTTATATAGTTGAAAATGAAGTATCGGGTAGACATCTTGTCACTATGTCAGGAATGCCAACCCCGCGCGTTTGGTACTATCTCGCACCGTGTATAGAAAGAAACAAAAGAGCGTCGATAATGTAATTTATAATTGCGCCAAATCCAAATCGTCAGTCGTAATTTAGCCATGGATTGCGTGTCATTTATTAATGTTTTACATACAAAACCAAACCTAACCTGGGGCTTAGGCCCCAGACCCCCTTGCTTGTGGTACTAGCAGTAATTTTCGGCCAGGCAATAGACCCCCTTGCTTGTGGTACTAGCAGTAATTTTCGGCCAGGCAGTACCTAACCTAGTAGCGGACATAAATTGTATCTTATTAATGTTTTACATACAAAACCAAACCTAACCTGGGGCTTAGGCCCCAGACCCCCTTGCTTGTGGTACTAGCAGTAATTTTCGGCCAGGCAGTACCTTTACGTCTGAGTCATTATTTACGTCTCAATAATGTGTGTGTCAAAAACAATTTCTAACTTTACGTGTGAAATAGTGAATTTTGTGTGCGACATGTTGGTAACGTAGTCACATGGTGTCACACATGGTGTCACATGACGTGTCCAAGATGGCGTCCGTAGTGAAACGAACACGATAAGAATTCTTTATTTTCGTGAAACAAAGGTGCGGCACTTGATGTTGAGATTGTGAAACGACTCCCAAGAACTCCGTAAAAGGTATGTAAATCATAAAACCTATATTTTCAATAATATACCTCGTAAAAGTTCGTAAAGTTACGAAAAGGCAGATTCTCACGGCGTGCAGAATTACCGATTTTTATATTAGCAGTGTCGTGTGCTCGATTCTGTTGGCGAATTGTGATAAAAGTGTTGAATTCCTGAAGTTTTTGCATTCAAATAAATTCCGTTACTTGTGATGTGAGCTAACGTGTGGTTGAAAATTAGTGCTTTTTCTTGTACATGTGGAATAATACAGCATTTGGGATATATCGGTGAGTTTTTTACGTTCATATATATATATATATTGGTTGTTGTATTTAATAGGAAAGTTGTCTAAACAATAATATTACGTCAGGAACGGTGTTGGGGAATACGCCTGTTAAAATAGTAATGGATGGGTAAAATTTAGACAAATTGGCATTTACATGAACACCTGCAAAATAGATATGACAATGTTTTGTATTAGACCTATCGGCCAAAGGTTGTTTGATGTTTCATATAGTATGTCTGTGAGGCATTATTAAACAGAATTTGCAGCCAATATTGGAAAACATTAAAAATACCAACCTACATAAAAAAAATGACTTTATGTGTTTTCCCACCCAAAAAACACCTATTACGTGAATTTGCGAATTTTTTTAATCTATCGGAATCTTTATTTGAACTATTTAGCTCAATTATAGATTTCGATACATTAAAAAAATTGTCGGTTTTTGAGCTTTCTCACCCAAAAAACTCCTATTACGTGAATTTGCGAATTTTTATGTATCGGAATCTTTAATTGAACTATATAGCTCAATTATAGATTTCGATACATTAAAAAAATTGACGGTTTTTGTGTTTCCCCACCCTAAAAACCCCCTATTACCCAGGCTTTTCCCGTAAGCTTGCCAGAGGAGTATTTCGTGACGTTGTTGATGACATCACGGAAGCCGCCATTTTATTTTAGGGGAATTTCATACGCGGCCGTACCGCAATGTATAGTAGTCCCCATGAAATAAATGGCAAAACTATTGGCCTGGATAAAGATTATTGATGCGTGACTTCCCCCACTGTGCGTGACAAAAACCAGGGGTGTTATTAGCTAGGGCCGCACTATCAATCCACCATTTGTCTGGACGAAAATATTGGTCCAGGCAAAACCATTGTGAAACCCTCTTGTGAAGTTGACAGCATTGCGTCAGCATTGATAATCCAACATGGCGCATAGTATTTTGGTAAGTTTATGACTTGTAAGTTAATGTTGACAATTTCCTTATTTTGGACGTGTTTACGCGGTGTTTGATAATGGGAAATGGCTTTAATAATGTGGCAGAGTAATTACAAACCATTTTCAGAGCACTACTTTGTAAAATACACATTTTCGAAAATGGCAACGTATACTACACGAGAGCCTTTTATTTATCCTACAAATGAGGCCCACAATGGCCGACCCAACTGAAATTTCACTATGTCATGTTTTAAAAAGGGTATAGCGTGTGGTTTATGGACAGCGGAGGAGAATCTCTTGGCCAGTTGTTTTATTGTGATTGTGTATAGTGCTGTAATGCCTTTTGTGAAATATTCGTTACTTGAACGTGTATATCTGCACAATACATACATAAAGTGCAGTAAATCGTGCTCTAGAACAAGACAAAAGTTTCGAGTGAAATTTCCAGGGAGACCCTTTCCTATAAATCAGACAATAAAACAACTGGCTAATTTGAGATTCAAACGTACAGGTTCAGTAAACAATAAAAATGGACAATAAGATCGTTACTTCCTTACCGAAGCTATATTAACCGGAGTAAGCGGAAACTTCATAAGGAGATGCCGATTATGTTTTGAGCATCTACTGTAAGCATGGTGAGTATAAATGCATGGTACTGATTTTAAGCACCGTATTCTGTCATACAAATGCGCGCGCGAGTGCCGGCAACTGAGGCGTCGCTGGCGGAGTGGGTGAGTGAGAATGTCCTAGCCAAGCAATCAGGGCCGCGCTACCTAACCACCATTGGTCTCGGCGAAAATATTGGTCAAGGCAAAACCATTGGCCTTGATAAAGATTATTGATGTGTGATTACCCCCACCGTACATGACAAAAACGAGGCGTGTTATATATTAGCTATGCGCTACCTAACCGCTGTTAGTTTGTCGGATGCGATATGGTACTAACTGCATGGGGTTGGCAATATGACGCATGGCATGACGGTACATGATGCTAAAATGGCTGAAACAGCTCGACTTTTGCCTATATAAGTCGTGTTCATATTTGGGGTGCTTGGGCGGGTCTCAGACAGCGGAGGAGTAAACTTCTATTACTACATCATCTCAAGATATTTTCCCGACTATTAATTCAGGTAATTTGGTTAATTTCAGTAGTTAAAGAATTTTATAGAAAGGAGTACCTAGTGTAAAGTTTTACCGAAAACATCTATTAGGACATCATTACACAAGGTATTTTGGTTAATTTAAGTAGTTTTGTACTTCACTTCGGAAGTGAGATTGAAACTCATTTAAATTATTTGGACTAATGCTAGGGTTGCTACCCTTTTCCCTGAAGTGATCTTCGACGTGCCTGCAAATCTACTGACACAGCTCCCTAGCATTTGTGAACATTCAAATGCCAACTAGCGGCACCAGGATTCACTCCTGCAACCTTGGGCACAGAAGCGAGATAGTTACCGCTGAGCCACGCTGGCAGTAATACAAGTAACCAATTGTAACAAATGAACATTCAAAAGAAAGAGATTTATCCGTAGCTATGACGAATTGCGCTCTGATTTCATAAATATCGACAATATGTTTGAAAAGTGCGATTAAACAACTAAACATGATGATGGCCCCTGTTAGGACTGTGGTTTCGAGCCCGCATACCAATAAAGCCGGGCTGGTGGTCTACCGATGCTGACGTATAATAGCCCCAAGTGTACACATGGCTTTAAAATTTAAAAAAAGAATCCATCACCACATTAAATGCTAAAACAACAGACACTACAGAATTCTGCCTAATCTCACAAGAGGTAGTCTATATTACGGACTAAAGTAGTTACATGTCAGAGTGGAATGGGAGGATTAAATACTCTGATTAATCAACACATAAGCTCAGGAATGAGCACCATGGGAAAACAAAGGAAGCAACTTTCACAATAGATAATAAATAAAATATATTCAAATCAACTCCGGCAGCTTTAAAAGAGAACAAACAATGCAGACAAGGAGCTGGAATTGGGCTTCGGAGTTCAAACAACTTGCCTCACCCAAGGCAAAAACTACGTTAGTTCAAAACCAGCAGATAAGCAAAACACGATGAAAATATTCCATCCGACGTGTAACCGCCCTGAGGGTGAGATTGACAAAATCATCAATTTAAAAAAAATGTTCACACAATGTGGCGGGTCTGTACCCCGAGCATAGTACCCAGGACCCGCGCACCTTCTAAACATTTCCTCTTGGGTCCTTTTCACAGAGTGAAGTCTTCGTTCAACCATCGCTACAAAATGTCATCAGTTAACTCTCTGGGCTGATCGGAGCTACCTCACAGATGGCTAGATAGTTGCCAGGTCTTAACAGCACAATGGCAGGGACACTGTCGCTACAAGTTGGCAGTATGGCCGCTGAGGTACGGCGGATACAATTGGCGACTTAGATGAATATGCACATTATTTCATTCATGTTAACGAGGTTGCCTTAATAAATTCAATTTGTCTCTATATTAGATGAAATGGCCGAAGCAAGGGCGCAAGTTCTGTAGCATATAACTTGGCCTACTTGAATGTCATTTGACAAAATGTTTTTGGCATGGTTTGCGGAGTTCAAAGGTAAGTCAAAGCAAAGACGATTTAATGTCATCATAGGGCAGAAACGAGATCTAATATGGAAGTCAAGATTAGTTTTGGGTTTATGAACATGGAAGTGTTCGTGAGGTTAAGATCGGGTATTTCCGGAGACTTGCCGAAGGCACGACAAGGTCCAAATGGGTTCAGAAAAGGAATGGGGTTTAGGTTATGGGCGGCATCATTGTGACATCGTCACACAGGTGATAGATGTCATTCATTGCTGTCATAGCCACTATTACTTTGTCTTCTATGTGCACCATGTATAGGAGTCCATGAGTTTGCAATGTGATACCCTTGTATTTCTATTATTTAATAACTTTTCTGCCTTTGTTGGTGGATGTTCAAGTATTTAAACCTCTGAACTTCTTTTCAACAGTTATGCCAGCGGTGGTAATTCGTCAGCGGAAACCATTTCGGAGGAAGGATGGCGTTTTCATATATTTTGAAGACAATGCTGGCGTCATAGTGAACAACAAAGGAGAAATGAAGGGTAAGAGAAATTCTGTAGTACTTGTAGCATACCATATTTCCTTGCATAATCGTCGCTCAGTTTAGCTTAACATTCGTGGGAGGAAAGCCGGTTGCAACGATTGTGCAGAGAACATTATTGTGAATGAGACCAGAACTTGGCTTTTACATGTGCATAAGATGTTATCGTGGCTTGTACATACCTTGTTTCATCTTCTGGGGGACATTGCCAATTCAAATTAGTACCCCTGGTCACTACAACACCTGAAATATGCCCTAAATTATGTAAATACAGTGAAATCTGGATATGATACCTTGTGAACACAAAAATATATTGTTGTCGAGGAGTTGTCATTATAACAAGAATTTGGAATAACACCTCGTGTAAATTGGTGACAAACCCCGGAAATTTTATTACATTAATTACCTACCACATGGTTCCATTTAATTACAACAAATACAGTGTATAATATTGGCGAGAACAGAAACCCAGAAAGAAATAGGAAATTACAGTGCCTTACTGGCGTAAGCCTAGTAAAGTCGTATTGACCCTGTAATTCCATTTTTGTCAGTACTTCACTATTGTAAACCACTTCACTTAAAGAAATCTGAAATGGTTGTCTGACAGTTTTCATTACAGAAAGTGAAACACACAAAGGTTGTGTGATTTTCTAGAACACATGGAACACTCTATTGAAAATTCTGCAGCTCTTCACAAGGTGCAAAAGCTTGTGGAAGGGTAAGCAATGGTTCATTATATCTTTTCTTGTCCTTTTTCATCCTCTTCTCCTTCACCTACCGTCTGGATTCCCTGATTTCCTCCACAGTTTTCATCTGTAGGATCAGAGAAAACAAGGCTTTTGTCATCATCCAAAAGGTATTCTTCCGCTGCTAGAACATTCTCATTCTCGCCAAGCTGTTAGCCGTAGTTGGATAGAACACTACCCAGTACTTTCACAACCACATCATACTCTAAATTATCACATTCAATCTGAAAATCATGCCTTTCTCCAACATCTCTTCACCGTCTGGTTTCCTCGTTGCCAGCTTGAAGCAGTCGTGTCACATGCTTGTTTTATATTAATCTGTTGCACATTTAACAGATTCCTTTGTAAGTTTGTGATAATCCTGTCGATCAAGTTGGTTCTGTAGTACCCTTTAAGACAATATTATTCCAATATCTAAAGGTTGCAGGATCGAGGTACAATTTGCCAGGAAGTACATGTTACAGGACCGGTAGTAGCTTGTGAGCTGCGCAATTATCCACAATGAGTGTGATGTTCCTATTCGTCATTTCAGCATTGTTTCAGAAGCCACTCTGAGAACATAGTAGCGGTCATCCACTCCCTCTTGTTTGAGTTTTCCTCAGGGTTCTATGCTGAGTGTCGCCTTGTTCACGGTTGCCATAAATAGGAATTGTTGCCACCGCCGGGCCCACTGTAGTTCCATCGCTGTATGTAGACGATTTAGCTCTGCATTACAGCTCTGGAAATATGCCAATTGCAGTTAGCTATTAACCGGGTCAACAGGTGGGCTCACGACTAGGGTTTTCCTTTTTCAGCAGCGAAAACCTCCGTCGTCCAGTTTTATTGGCTCTGGAGGCTACGTTGAGACCCTGAACTACATCTCAGGGATGCTGCATTGCCGTTGGTTGACACTTATCGCTTCCTGGGGCTCCATTTTGACAGCAAATTAACGTGGCAGAACAATATATGGCAACTGAAAACAGCGTGTCTCAGGAAACTGAACATGCTCAAGTTCCTTAGTGGCACTGTTGGGGTTGACCGTGCGGTGCTGCTACGGGTCTACCATGACGAATAGAAGGACCTAGTGTGAGGACTCCGCCATTATAGAACGGTAGTTGGTGGTCCCGCCGCTACAAGCACTGCAAGCGATTATGTCCAACACGCATCCTGTTGTTCCGTCGAACCGGGTCGTAGAGAAAGTGCGGGGGAAGCTACTTAATGTGTGAGATATTTGTGTGAATTAAGTTGAATTTTCTTTGCTTTCAGTTCTTAAATTCAGTTCATTGTGTCTTGTGTACATCAGCGTTTTATGTTTTGTGTAGGCCTACTTCAAACATATTTCTTTCTTAATATTACTGTTTTGTGCCATCATCATTCCGAGTCCAGTATCCAAGCAAACTGCACGCAACTGCTCCAAGCTCCGTCTTCTAACGCTATCGCCTTGACTTCGATATTTCAAGTCATTCCACTACGTTCCTAAGTGATACTCGTAAAAGCAATATGCTCGTTGTAAACAAATTTGAAAAAAAATGCGTTTACCGGACCATAATTTCAACGCCTTTACAGTATTTAACTTGAAAAAAAAAAAAAAACACATAAAAAACTGTTGTCCATGAACTCGGAAACAGGTGGGTTTGAATTCCACCATCAGTGATTGTAAGCTTATTTTCCATGATTCATCGTTTTGACACCTAGCCAAAGGCTGTAGTTGCACCATCGTACATTCATTTTCTCCGCAATTCTATTCCAAATTAATTAAAAATATATGATCAACTTCAGATATAGGTTTGTCAGACAGAGTTCTACGCGCACAGTAAGTAGAAAGGACTGATGACCAAGTTGTCCTAAGACCCAATAATTAATCAACAGGAAGTTCACTGAACAGAGGTGGAAAGGGTATACTGTACACTGTGCAGTGGTACGACCTCTGTGACATATGACGTAATTTCTTTTCATAATGAAAACATGATTTTTACTCTTAAAACTTGCTGCCCTTGAAGAGTCACATCCTTTGGTCTAAGTCTAAACACTGATAAGTGTTTTGTTTGAACGGCGATCACACATTATTGTACATTAAACAAAGCAAAATGTATTTTCATAATAAACCACAGGTATACTCATACGTGAGTCAAGTTATTTATTATATGCTATCAGTAGATTGCAGCTGATCAGTGATTGTTTTCACAAAAGAAGAAAATGTAAATTTGAACTATATTTTATAATTTGCAGTCAGTGGACTTGTTATAATATGATATTGTCTTTGCAGTAAGCAAAACTAGAGCCAGGTTCTCCTTAAAATCCCCAATCCTATCTATGACTGGTGACCATCGAGGGTGGATTTAAGCCAAGATTATAGGGGAGTGGACACATCGGTGATCTGGGGGTATGGAATATCACCAAGCTCAGAGTGGGGTCCAGGAGTTCCTCCTCCGGAAAATTTTGCAAAAATTAGGTCCAAATTATTGAGTTATAGGTAGAGGTGTTAGTTTTTGTTAATTCGCGATAAAACGAAAAGTCATATTTAGAGGTTAGGATGTTTTATTTTCACGTATTTACATGTTTCGTGCCGCCCAGGAGTGAAATTAAATCGCGAAACAACGCGAATTTTGTGAATAACACCACAAATACCGCAATCTGCGAAATAAAAACAAATTTTCATATTTTTTCCCCACACCAATCCGAACATTTTTGTCTACAAGCCGATAATCGAATTTGGTTGGTGTTCAATTTGAGAGAATGATCGATTGTATAGTTTCGCGAGGGGTAATACTACGATATACGTCATATTACGATATACTGTCGATATTCTCGTTACTCGTTGGATTTTAGCGCTGTGGTAAACAGCTGTTATATCGCGGCGTGAATAGTTTGGCCGACTACCTCCAAAAGGTTATGTGATAGTTGTTCATAATGTAAACTACATTTGCCTCCTGTTACATCGGTAGCGAGTGTAAATTATAGTAGAGAATTCTATATAATTTAATAAAAAGTGCGCAAATTGTGCGTTATCATCAAAGATAGTGTGTTATTTGCGTGAATCAGTTGGCGACCACGTGTTCGTCGTATTAGTTCCGAACTTAGCAGTACAGGAAGATGAGACGCGACGTAATTTAAATATTATGACACGAATTCAGAAATAAATTTTGCGTGTGGTTACGAATTTATACTGGCGTGTGACTACAGTCAACCGTGTGATAACAGTGTTTGTTACTGGGCATCGCTCAGTTGAGTTTAAAATTGCCGAAGGTAGCTGTTTCTGCCACAGACAGACTTAAAGAATATAAGAATGAAGGATTTATAATTTCTTGTGGCATTCTTATGTGCAAATATTGTGATTGTCGGTTAGATTATCGCAGGAAAGATGCATTAGACAAACATTGCAAATCGGAGAAGCATTCAAAACGCCGAGATAATTCGCGTCTTGAAGTTAGTGTTCCTAGAGTGGCCACCTTGAAAGAAACATTATCAAATGCTAGTCGTGTGAAGGATATGAAAGAAGAGTTTATTTTGGACACTACTACTGCGTTTGTGAAAGCTAATATACCAGTAGAAACTAGACAATCCTGCTATCCGTACTTGGTTTAATAAGTATGTTCGCAGAAGTGGAGATTTACCATCAGCAAATCAGATTCGTCAGAAATACATCCCCATGATTGGCGAAAGAAGGAGGGAAGAAATTAGGGAAGATATAAAAAACAAAGACGTGTTTCTGCTATGTGACGAAACAACTGACAAGAATGGTAGGTGTGTTTTCAACATTCTTTTTCGTCCATCAGTACCATCAACTGAAATGAACACCCATCTGGCTGCCTCTGTTGTTCTAGATTCTGCCAATAGCGTAAATTGCTCCAATGCGATATTAGACACCTTGAATTCCTATGAAATTGAACGGGAGCGTGTAGTGGCAGTAGTTACGGACTCAGCACGCTACATGACAAAATGTGTAACTACTCTTCAAGGATTGATTGAAGAATTAAGTAGTGTCCAGTGCTGGGCTCGTAAAGTCAATCTTATCGGCTGTGTATTTGAAAACGAGCTGGACAAATTGAACATGTCTATAGTAACGACAAAGAATGCCTTTTTAAATACGCGAAAAAGAAAAAGCAATTACGTTGCATTTTTAAGGGAGAAATATGAAAACACAGAAAAAGAGAACGAAATTCTAGCTTTCCCAATGCCTGTATGTACAAGATGGAATTCATGGTTTAAGGCTGCAATGTATATGGCCACGCATGTGGAAGATCTGGTAGAATTTTTCAAAACATTGGAAGATTCAAATTCTGGGGTCAAATTTTTCCAACAAGCATCGACTTCAACAATACAATTTATACAATTACAAGCATTGTATGTTTCTGTTGTTGGTGCCTCTCTTATGGACTTGCTTAATTTCTTGGAGGGATCTAAGTACCCAACAATTCACTTACTGGCTGGGAAGCTAGATGACCTTGAGGTAAAGCTCAAGCTATTAGGCGATGGTGGAATGTTCAATCATACGATCCTCCAGAACTTGGAACAGCTTCCTCAAAAGATGCAGATAAAGGTTAAGTCCAATCTTACTTGTGTTGCCCAGTCAGCTCTAGTGAAAGTCAGGACTTTAAGGACCACGGATCCATCCAGGAAGACTGTAGAAGCCATCGGGTCATTGTTTGATCCTCGGCATGCACCTCAGAACGTATCTCCCACAGAACTGCTCCAATTTAAGAAGAATGCCCCATTTCTTACGAAGATGGAGTCTCAACAGTTTTTAGAGGCTCACCTGACTGCAATCAAGAACCAACTGCGTCATGAAGATAATGTGAATGTTCCAGAGATCCTCATGGGATTAAGGCCTGCTCACCGAGACTATGCAACAGCTGCATTAAAGTGTGTGTTATCCTTGTTCAAATGTGGATTCTGAATGGTCATTTTCGAAATACAGTCTCATAGTAAGTGATAGGAGGCGAAAATTGACAGCTGCAAATGCTGAGACTTTAACCATGATCTACTTCCAGTGATTTCACCGCAGTATTTGGATAAAACTGAAAAAGGTATTCACTGAAATGTGTTTCGAGATGGTGAATGTAAAATAAAAATGTGACTTCCATATAAGTATTATCTCATTCTTCCATAGCCATGTTTAACGTTTTACCCTGCTGTTTTATTTTTTACTTTGTTTTATTAATTGTTTATATTTTTAAATGCACTTATTGTACAAACCTTATCGCTTTCCAAATTTTAACATGTCATCCCCCGAAAAAAAATAATAAAAACACAAAACACCACCTTTTGAATTTTAAATCAACAAATCTTCAAAAAAATAACAACACTTTCTAACACCTCTAGTTATAGGCCATTTGGGTGATTACTTTTGTGATATTTTAGAGTAAAAATTTGGTGACCATGGACATTTAGTGGCTATAGAAAAGACTCTCCGATATTGAAGTAAAAGCTCTCGCACCTTCAAGTATGACCCTGCGGTGTAGCTCACCAATAACCGTGATGGGAGTCTACAGCAAGTCTGCAGATCAGAGGTGCGAAAGTGAATTAAGTTACTAGGAGAAGATGGTTTCGCTGTTCCGCACTTAAATCAAATCAACAATTGAATTACTGTGTGGACGGCACTTTAAAATTTATTTTATTTACCTGCCTGCACGGCATACGATACGTCTAGCTAGGCAATATATTCATTTCATACACTAACACGTCTAAATATCTAACGTAAGCTCAACATGACGCACCAAACTTGAAACTCTTGAGTTAGCTGACCAAACACACCAGGGCAGCCCAGGCTCTCGTGGCCTTGGCGAAATAAGTGAAGGGATGAGGAAGTTAATTGAAGGATTGGTGTATAAGCCGAATAAGCTAAATTTAGAATAATGAAATGGTCTCTCTGTCTTCAGGTATATTCTTAGCGAAGCCCCATCGTCTAAGTTGACCACTTTGAGACAAGTGTTCTTCCCACCACCGCTTTGTAAAATAAAATATTGTCCACTTGACAGAATAAGATTTTAATCCTTGTAACATTGTTCACAGACAGTTCATTGCATTCACTAAATGATTGCCAGTAGCAAATTCAAGTCACGTCATACAGGCAATAATAAATCAATGCCCGAAGGCCCATCCTCCTTGGACGCCGGACCCCCCTCGGAGGGTCGGGCATCAGCCCTGCCTGTCCCCCCCTCTCCTCGGGCATGCTCTCATCACCTCTTACTCATTACACGCACTTATACACTCACGAACACAAACATGTCGCGCACTGACACTAAAACTTCATGTGTTTTGTATGACCTTATACAAGGAAAGATTTTCCTTTGTGAATTTTTGTTGGACAGGCTGAGGAAGGGGGAGTATTAGCCCCCGAAACATGTCCCTGTAAGTAATAGAAATAAACAGTATTGAAGGCGGAAAATCTTATTCTTTCAAAGTTATAGTTACGTCAATACGGACCTGAATGATCGACATTAACATTCTTGATAACTCAGGACCCTGATGACCCTAAAAGCCGAAATTATACCCCTGTCAATCCAAAAACACTAATTCCGAATGGGCCTACCCAAAAACGAGATGGTATACTCATTCCACTTAAACCAGCTTCACCAAAATCAGATTCCTCACTCTCAGCTCACCTCCTCCCTCACCGGGCCACGTCTCATTCCCGACATATGATTTCGAGAAAGAGCTGTGGTACGCTTCACCCAATGGCAGTAACCTTCAGACCACGATGGTCCTCATCCACCCACCTATTGGTATTAGCCTTTGTAAATCAGTCAGGCAAGCAGTAATTAACGCGCTCAATCCCATAGCCCAATTTATTTCCCTCATTGAGGAATTAGGTAATCACCACATAGGCATCACTCCCTCTGAGGATAGCCATCTCATCTGTCACTAGTGCTCTCAAGAGCCGCTCGGCCATTCCACCATTTTCAATAATTAGATTCAGACCCACAAATTCACCTTCCTTAGTCTCTCAATCTGAGGAAACTAAATTGCAACAACAAAAGTGACAGTCTGTATAGCCTACTCCAGGATTCTGTGCTTTCCGTAACATGTAATGGAGACCGTAGTACTTATTTCCGTGAATTATATTTTCCATTGTGTCCTGCCGTGTTATTTTAATTGTAATCGCTAATTAATTTTTTAAAAGAGTATCAGTTACAAAGTAATTAATTTCCCTTGGCATTATCCCAAAGACCAGCTGACCGGCAGCGTGAAACTTGCCCACTCTAGCGCTGTCGGGCGGCGCACTTGATCTTTAGGAGTCCTTTCACTTTCTCTTTTATTCGTCATGGTTGTACCATGCCCTCGTCCTGTCCCGGCTAGAATATGGTTTTGCAGCGTATGGTTCAGCAAGGCTGGCAACCTTGAAAATGCTGGACAGTATCCACCATAGTGGCGTTAAGCTGGCTACCGGTGCCTTCTGGACCAGCCCGACACCCAGCCTACTCATCGAATCGGGTATTCTACCTCTAAATTATAGACGACAACACATGCTTTTTGCATTTGCTGCCAATGTGCGTCAAACGCCACAACATCCGAGTTATCGAACTCTATTCAGTGTTCAATACCACCACAGGTACGCCATCCAGCCTCGTGCCATTCGGCCGGTTGGTATTAGACTCGATAGCTCGTGTACTGAAATAGGATTGGCTGTAGTACCCTGTATGGTCAGGACACCTAGTGAGGTTCCTCACGATTATCGACACAGCTCGTTGAAATAATTATCTACCGACACATCTGTCCCACATCCGGGTCCTAAGGTGAACACAGATGATCAATTCCACAGCATAGTTAACCAATTTCTGGGTGCTGGTATTCTATACACGGATGGTTCGAAGGTGGACGAGAAGGTGGGTTGCGCTTACGTTATTGATGGTGCAAATACCAAGATCTCTTTTCCTGAGGCCTGTAGTGTGTTTACTGCGGAGCTCGTTGCCCTCTATGAAGCTCTGCAGCTTGCAATACAGGTTGCATGGATCCACTTTCTCGTGTGTACCGACTCTTTGAGTTCGCTGCAGTCAATTGCTACAAGTTTCCCGCAACACCCCGAAGTGCAGCAAATCCACGAACTACTGTGCTGCGCTGACACTCGAATCACCTTTCTTTGGCTTCCAAGCCACACAGGAATTGTGGGAAATGAGTTAGCGGATCAAGCTGTAAAAGAGGCGGTATCACTACCCCTCGACCAATGGACTTACCCGCTATAGATATTTGCTCGCAGTTACGCCGACAAGTACTGGCATTTTGGGAGAGTCAGTGGCTAGCTGACCCAATGCCCAGTAAACTGAGAGCGATCAAGGGAACTACTCGAGTGTGGCGGAGCTCTTTCTGGTCATGGAGGAAGTCCGTCATTTTGTGTAAGCTAAGGATAGCTCATACAAGATCAACCCACTCGCACCTAATGAGAAGGGAAGACCCCCACTTTGTACCTGTTGAGCCGAATTCACCGTGGCCCACATTTTAACCGAGTGTGTGGATCTTGCTGACTTGCGACGAAACCTTGGTTTGCAGATGACACTCAAACTTATATTAGCCGATGACTCGGTGAATGCTGATCTCGTCATCCACTATACAAGTGAGAGTGGGTTAGGGCCAGCAATCAAAATTTTCCAGTGAACAGTGACACGACTTGTTCGTTTTTGAATGATGAAATTTATTAATTTTTTTTTCCCATAATTTTAGTTTTTTAGAATTGTTAGTTTTATTGAATTTTTTGTTTTATTAATTTTAGGTCTTTTCAAATTTAGGTATCCACCTCTAAATTTTAAATTCCATTCCAAATTTGTATAATTTAATTAGTGTTAAGAGGTGCAGATGACGTCGTAGTTCTGTCCCTTTAGAAAGCAATAACTAAGGGCGAAAATGGCAGACTCGGCTGTAATTTCATCTATTAAGTCGTATATACAGAAACCAGACAGCAGTCATTCGAGCTGACGGACATGAACGAGAAGCTGGTATTCAGAAAGATGTAAGGCAAGGCTGCCCAACTTATCGCCCATACTTTTCAATGTTTACATTGAACAAGCAATGAAGGAAATTGGAGAAAAATTTAAAGTGGGAGTGAAGATTCTAGAAGAAATAATTTCAACTCTGAGATTTGCCGATGACATAGTCATCTTGGTTGACACACCTGAAGATTTTAATGAGTTTTTGAATGGTATGGAAAGAATTCATGATGAAAATTAATAAATGTAAAACAAAAAAATTGGAATGCATCCGAAATAAATCAGTAGCCTCTATGGACATCAGATTGGTAGGTGAAAAACTAAAGGAAGTAAGAGACTTCTGTTACTTAGGAAGCAAAATAACCAGTGATGGACGAAGCAAAGAGGATATAAAAAGTAGGTTAGCTTGGGCAAGGAAAGTATTTCTACAGAAGAGGAATCTGTTGACATCGAATATAGATTTAGGTGTTAGGAAGTCATTTTTGAAGACCCTTGTCTGGAGCGTGGCATTCTATGGAAGTGAAACTTGGACTATTGGTGCAGCAGAAAAGAGGAGAATTGAAGCGTTTGAAATGTGGTATTGCAGGAGAATGATCAGATGGGTAGATAGGGTTACAAACGAAGAGGTATTAAGAATAGTGGGAGAGATGTTTCTGGCGACTGCAAATGAAGAGAAGAGATAGGTTGGTAGGACACATGCTAGAACAGCCACGAATAGCAAGCTTAGTTATGGAAGGGTTGAGGACAAGAACTGTAGGGGTAGAACATGGTTAGAATATGTTAAACAGATTGCGTCGGATGTAGGGTGTGGTAGCTATGTAGAGATGATATGATTATCTCAGGACAGGGAGGCATGGAGGGAAAATATTGCTATCTGGAATTATAAAAAGTAGAAGGAATGAAAAGGTGAACACTGGTTTGGTGAAAAACTAAGCTGGAGAAATATACCGTATTTGCTCGCGTATATCTCGCACATTTTTTCCTGAAATTTCAACTAAAAAATGGGGTGTGAGATATACGCGAGCCGAAAATACGAGTGAAATTTGTCGGTGCGAGATATACGCGGAGAATTTCCGTATCCCTCTTGTATTGTTTGGGCTTTGAAGATAGGAAATCTGTGCTATACCACGCGCGCCAACATGCTCGTATGTTTCGAAGATTGCGCAAGTAGGCCTACTGTTACATCGCAGAGAAACGCAGTTCAGTCTTCTCGAATCTCAATGATTTCGTCTTTACGTATTGCGTTGCTTCAGAGCTCGGCCGTGTGCAAGCATGTAAAGCGGCGCAGCGTGGGTGTTAGCACGCTTCAGCCGCGCTCGGCGAAGTTCGAGCTTGCTCGGGCATGTAGCGAGGAATTGATATGGAAGATATCGATCGCTACGCATCTGCGCTCTAAATTCTGCCTTGAATCATCCTTAACGAGCTCATGACGTCTTTTTCATAGGTTCTTAATGTCGCATAACCATAACACACGAACTGATGCAAACTTGCATAGACTGACGCTATACTGTAGTGCCGCTACGAACGAACAAAATCGGACAGACCTCGCGCAAGCATGCGGCGCCAGCGTGACAGTTGGCACGCTTTAGGCCTACATTGTGTCTTCAGCCGCGGTCGGGTAAGATCGAGCTCGCTCGTACATGTAGTGAGGAATCGATATGAAAGATGATCGATCGTATCCAATATAAATGCTGGAGTTCCTTTTCTGCCTTGAATCATCCTTAACGAGCTTATAACGTCTTTTTCAATGACGACTTGTGGCGCGCTAAATCGAACGTGTTTATACCTCAAGGTTATTACGGTCATTTATATGACGGCGTCAAAAATGAATGCGAGATATATGCGAGTACTTTTTTTCCCCCTGAAATTTCAACTAAAAAATGGGGTGCGAGATATACGCGAGCAAATACTGTAGATAAAACCAGAAGAGAGAACGGACAGATGGTAAGAATATTTCAGTGAGCTGTTGAAGGTGAGACGTCAGACATGTGAAGAAGTTACACAAACAGCCGATACGGAGGAGGAAAAAATAGAAGAAGCAGACATTACTATGGCAGAAGTGGAACGGGCAGTTAAAAGATGAAGATGGGGAATGCTATGGGAATAGACGAAGTGGCAATAGAAATGATCAAGGCCGCAGGACCAGTGGGAGTGCAGTGGTCATACAGACTACTCAGGAGTGTGTGGAAGAGAAGAAAGTTCCTGAAGACTGGCGAAAGGGAATAATGTTGTCAATATTCAAGAAAGGAGACAGGAAGGTGTGTTGTAACTACCGAGGAATCACCATCTTCTCTCATGTTGCCAAAGTAATGGAAAGAATCCTAGAAAAAAGAATTAGAGGAGGATCAGTTTGGATTTAGAGTGGGCAGGTCAACTGTGGAACTATTTTCATTCTGAGACCGAACATTGAAAAGAGTTGGGAATATGGGAAGGATATGATGATGACTTTTATTGATCTAGAAAGGCCTATGATAGCATTCCTAGAACAAAAGTTTGGGAAAGCCTAACAAATAGAGGGATAGGCGAGGAACTGCGAGACATAATAAATGCAATGTGCATGGATTGCTACAGTAGTGTGAAGACTAGAGTCGGGACATCGGATTGGTTTAAAATTGACACTGGACTAAAGCAAGGAAGTGTGTTGTCACCCTTATTGTTCTTAATGGTAATAATAATAATATCGTATGGCCTCGGGTGCCTGGTGCAAGCTTTGCTATTTGACACCCAGAGGGTAGCTTGCATGTCGAATTTCGTAGTTCCTTGACTATGAAAGTCAAGGAGGTTAGATGTTAGATATCTAATCTCCTTGAACACAATAGCGCTTTCTTGTAGAGAAATGAGGAACTTTGTGCTGGCGGAAACTCCCGAGATTAATTTTGCCATTATGAACTCGGCCTACTGAATTCAAATGGGTTCTTTGACATGCCAACATCGTATGACATGCGTATCGTATTTTTGCCGCCTTTCAAAAATCACTTACCACGGTCAGGGGCGAACCTGCAATCTTGGGGTTAGTAGACCGACACGCTATCCACTCACCCACCGTGGCAAGCTTTCTTAATGGTGATGGATGACATCATGAAGGCAGCAATGGGAGACTATAGTAGGGCAAAGATGAATATAATGTTGTTTGCAGATGATGTTGTGATCTGGGGCGAGGATGAGATGGAGGTACAAGACCAGTTAGATGTAATAAATGAAAAGATTGAGGAATGGGGATTGAAGATAAATGTGGAGAAGAGTAAAACAGTGGTGATGAGTAGAGGTAAGAAGGAAGAAAAAGGAGTAATCAAAGTCTGAGATAAGGAATTGGAAGTGGTGAAACACTTCAAATACTTGGGAAGTGAACTGACTGAAGATGGAAGACTAGATTTGGAAATTAGCAGAAGTCTACAACTTCGGAGTGCCTTCTACCAACTGGTATGGGGACTAGTATGGAACAAGAATATACCAATTAAGGCTAAAGAAGTTATGTACAAAGCATATTATGTTCCTACTATTGGGTCCGTGCAAGCTTTCGCAACGTGAATGTAGGTTTATGGGGTAGTAGGGAAGAATGTGGGAGAACGAAGTACGCCTTGCTCCCACCAGATCACTCTAGCGGCAGGCTCGCCCAGCAGTACGCCGCGCTCGCACCCTATGGCTGTCCTGCACTCTAGCGGCAGGCTCGCCAGGTTACGGTGCTCCCATTATAAATGTACTATGTAGGGTATTTAATTGTGACGCATTTAAAGAGGAAGGGAGTGCGTTTCGGTCACACATGGGTTTATGCGGAACCTGTAGGTACCCGATATGTCTAGGTTGGCGTTAACAGGACCTTATTTTCGGTACAAAACCGGAAAGGGACCTTAGCAGAATAATATAGGGAGGATAATGGGCATATGCAGTGGAAACTTGGACAATGTATTAATTAATCGGAAACCTGACTTTTTTGCGAGACGTTTATTCGTGATAACTTCCAAAACTCAACAGAAACCTCTTATTTCTGAATTTGGCCTCTAAATTTGTATATATCAAATTGAAGTCCAGAAATAACGTGAAACCATTTATTGTCGCAATCTTGCGAAATTACAGTTTCATAAAATCATCGCAAATATGCTTCGAAATAGACTATATTTTAAAAATCTATCCGTCTAGTGAATTTGCGACATCAAGTTTGGTTAATTCGAAACTCCGTTATATGTCTCTTTTTCCTTCGAACTATGGTTCGATTGGATATAATCTAACCGGTTATCTCGAAAACTTCTACAATTTGAATTCGAAAGAAAATGTGCCCTCTCGGCGGATTATTCGTGCAATCCTCTCTGAATAATTCATAATAACCTATACCTACTTCGAACGTTCATCCTCCTAAGTCACATCCTCAAGACGGCCGGCTGACAGCACGACTTGCCTGTGGGAATCTCATCAAACACACCACGATCGACGCCAGTTGCGTAAAATTATAAAACCCGTGCCCGGCCGCGAACTTGTGACCTCGAGGACTGCGGGAAGCACGGCGCCGATCATACAACATGTCCATAACTGCTTGTGAATTTTAACCATGCCCAACCTTGAGCTGCCTCCGCCATTCTGCCAAGACAGATAGACAATCGTTGAACGGCCGGATGCGGTTCCGGTTGCATAATATCGCGTTCTCATTGTGCAACCGCGAGGACAACATGAATCTCGTAAAACGACCGAGAGCGGCAGGGATTGCAATACATCGCAATATTTCTCCGCATTCGATGGAGAGTGCAGCTGGATTCTAGTCAAATGGACAGCAAGCGGTGCTGATTGCGTAATAACAACTTACCCTATTTTTCCTCAAGGACAATAGAAATCTCGTTAAACGACTAAAAGTGACACTGATTATGTAATCACGATTTTGCTCAGTGTTCTATCTAAAAAGCTATGATTCGCGTCAAACGGCTGAGACCAGCGCCGATAGTGTAACGTCTCGCATACCTGCCAACCCTTCCGATTTATTCGGAAACTTTCCGATTTTTCACCTCGTCTTCCGATCTTCTTGATTACTATTATTTCTTCCGAATTTCGGGCCTCGGTGATATATTGTAAAAGGAAAAGGAACTGCATATAATTTCCATTCTCAAGGAGATTCTCTCGTAAGTCGTAATTGCTTTTGTGATTTGCGTAACCTTGTTTTTTTTTTTGTGCAAGTTTTTGTAAGTTCCTCGCTTGGCAGTGAGCTCCATAGCTGCGATCTCGGAATGGTGAGTCAGCTGATCGGCCTACCACATACTGATTGGTGGTATTTGACGGACAAATAGGCATCAAGCCTACGCTGATTAGTCGAGGCTGGCCACGTGACTGCAGAATGGGATTGAAACCTTGTATGCTACGCGCGGCGATTTGTGACTTCCTCCGTTTGATGCCACGTGTTTATACTCTGCTAGCGTCACGTTTAGTGCATTTAATTGAGGTATTAATGTGTGCATCTGTAGTTAATTATTTCAACGAATTGTTTCTATGATTGTTTCGTGTCGTGTGTTTTAAGTTTCTCTCGTCCCGTTATGGCGACAAAACCTCAGAAACGTTATCTCCGAGTGTTCAAAGAAAGCTATAAAACTGAATTTCCATTCATTTTACAATCTAGTAGAGGAAACCATTTTGCTCTTTGTTCTGTGTGTCGTGATATAAATATTTCTCATGGTGGATAAACTGACATTGTAACTCACAGCAACACTCTAAAACACAAGGACAGTGCTACAGTGCCTACCAAAAGTTTAAGACCACTAACTTATTTTCAACAAATGCTTCCTGGTCTTATATTTTTGATTCAAATTTTGTCAAATATTTTATGAAAATACTTTGATCTAATAGAAATCCTCGTGTACCAAGAACATTGTAATATGGCTTTCAGTTTTTGAGTTTCAATTTTTTTTAAATGTGGAGTATCGAAGATAAACTCATTTTTCAACCACAAATGACTTTGTGGACACTAAACTAATAGGGTTATCTTATTGATTATTTTTCTTAAGTATTGTAGAATGTATACAAACGTTTTGGTAAATGAAAAAAAATCCCAAAAATTTTCTTGCCATTTGGTAGTGATATTTGTACTTCTTGTAAAAGGTAACGAATTGAAGATAAGACTGATGAGCGTTCACTGGTTAATAGCTTCTGTGGGGGTTGTCTCAGCGGGCCCAAACTTTCATCAGGCAGAGCACAGCATGTTGTCAACAGATAAAGAGACAGTTCCAAGGTCAACACTCCGGGTACCTGGAATCAGTTTCCCTCGTATATTCTGAGAAGCCAGGTATACAAAAGTCGCTACCAAATAGCAAGAAAATTTTTGGGATTTTCTTTTCATTTACCAAAACGTTTGTATACATTCTACAATACTTATAAAATATAATTAAAAAGGTAACCCTATTGGTTTAGTGTCCACAGATTAATTTGTGGTTGAAAATTGCGTTTTTCTTCGATACTCCACTTGCATTAAAAAAATGAAACTCAAAAACTGAAAGCCATATTACAATGTTCTGGTTACAGGTGAATGCATATTAGATCAAAGTATTTTCATAAAATATTTGGCAAAATTTGAATCAAACATATAAGACCAGGAAGCTTTTGTTGAAAATAAGCTAGTGGTCTTAAACTTTTGGTAGGCACTGTAGTTGTTTACAGGAGAACTAAAAATTAAGTTAATTTTTTGTTCACGGTAATGAAGACAATGCTGCCATTCGAGCAGAATGTTTGTTCACGGCGTTCATCGTAGAACATGACCTCTCATTATCTTGTTCCGATCACGTGGGCCAATTGTTTAGAAAAATGTTCCCGGATTCGGAAATTGCGAAGGAAATTGTGGCAGGACAAAAACGTCCGCCATTGTTCATGAAATGGCATGTGACGCCGATTCAAAAATTATTAATATTTTAAAATATGGGCCTTTGCGATCTCGCTGATGGTAACAATAATATACCGGGTCTTTCATATAAAATAAGAACGGCGAGCGGCGGCTTTGTTATCCGCTGCTACAGTAACCTTGGCGAGCTTGTGGCGTGCCACAGCCCCCTGCTGTAGTATTGAAAGCACGCGCATAGGTGCATATACTGTACTTGACCTTGCAATAAACGTGCAGGTGTTCAGTCTCCAGTCTGAAACTGAGATGTTAACATGAGGCAGTTGTCATTTCACCATCGTATTTTTGTATGTAAAACTTATTTTAAGTACTAGTCGGCTCGGCGGGTACGTGATGCATTTGTTCAGCAATTTCCTTCACTAGCAGATTTACGTAATTGTAAATAAGTTTGACACCACTGTCTCAGTGCTCAATAAAAAGCATAGAATTTAAAATCAGAAACTTTACAGTGGTTGAACTCACTCGCGTCAGCCAGAATGTGGTTCCCAGATACAATGCCTGTATGACCCAGGAAGGACGACACTTCTAGCATCTTTTATACGGTAATATTCCATACAGGATTGTTCACACGCTTAAAGCAGGGGGCCGTGGCGCACCACAAGCTCGGGCAAGGCCACCGTCGCAGCGAATAACAAAACTGCCGCTTGCCCTTCTTACTTTATATGAAAGACCCTGTAGTAAGCTGTATCCTGTCATCGTGTCATTTTTCAACAAAGAATCGAAGACGATTGAAAATCGTTTGCTATCCATGGTAAATTTGGAAGGTGACTCGACTGGTGCTAACATTTGGTAATTTGCTTCTGCGTCTTCTGGAAAGACATGCCATTCCAATTGGCAAACTGTATAGCTTTTAGTGCAGACAATGCCCCTGTTATGATAGGGAGGAAAAATGGTTTTGCTGCGAAATTAAAAGATCAGTGTAAAAACATCATTTTTGTAGGATGCCCATGCCATTTAATTCATCTGGCTGCTGAGAAAGGTGCTGATTCCCTTCGTGTAAAAATTGATGAGATAATGATAGATATTTATTTTTATTTAAACAAAAGCTGCAAGAGGAAAGATCATCTGAAGTTATATCAAGCTCTTTACTAAACTGATAGGAAAATACTGAAGCATGTGTGCACCCGTTGATTGTCCTTGGGTAAATGCTTAGAAAGACTGATTTCACAGTGGAAGCCACTGCTGAGTTTTTTTTTAAGGTTGAGGTGAACCAGTCCACTGGCACAAAAACATCTCTCAAGTATTTCCAAATTCCCAAAGTAAAGGCGCATGAAGATGAGCCTGCAGAAGTGGAATTTGGTGTTGGTGTGAACAACAGAGTACAAGGTCAAGCACGTGTTATCATTGGCGAAAGGAATTTGGAGAGCAGTTCTTCTCAGTCTGTAAGGAAAAAAGTGACGGAACCAAGTCAAACTGTCGGTATTTAAAGACAGGAGAGACTATTTCTTTTTCTGTCATCTAAGTTAAATGAGGCATTTTGCTTGTTTCTGGCATTTACAGGGTGTCTACGACCCGGGAATTCTCAGGGAATTATGAATTTCTGGAATAATCAGGGAAAAATCAGGGAATTTCTTTGTTAATCAGGGATTTTTCTCCATTTGTCTATATCCCGTAAAAGTGGAAGCAATACTTTCGAATTTTGCGGGAAGTGATCGCTCGTTACCGGTAACGAAAGTAACGAATTTTACAAACGGGTAACGAAAGTGACGAAAATGCAACGAATTTTACAAACAGGTAACGAAAATTTTCTGTAGGCGGGTTGAATCATTTAAACTCGCGCCGTTAGGCTCAGAGATTGCGATGGAGCGAGTTTCGCGCAAGCGCCGCCGATTGCATAAGCTATACTTTGCCGTGCCTGAGCTAGAGGAAATGCATACTGTGGATACCTTGTGTGGTATAGGCTTCATCAATTCAACGTATATTTTCGGCATCAAGGATACTTTCTAGTTTTGTGTGAAATATTTTTCTGTGTTAATAGGAAACCTGACTTTTCTCGAGACGTTCATTCGCGAAAACTTCCGAAACTAAACAGAAACCTCTCATTTCAGTTATTGACCTCTAAATTTTGAGTCAAATTGAAGTCCAGAAATAACGTGAAATAATTTAATTTGCTATCTTGCGAAATGTTACAGTTTCGAAACAAAAATACGAAATAGCTTCAAAATACATAATAACCTACCGGTATTTTAAAAATCTGTCTCGTAAATTTGCGACTTCCGGTATGGTTAATTCGAAATTCAGTTATATGTCGATTTTTCCTTCGAACTTTGGTTCCATCGGATATATAATCTAACTGGTTATTTTGATAATTTGTATAATTCGTGATTCGCATTCGAAAGAGAATGTGCCCTCTTGTCGTATTATACGTGCAATCCTCTCTGAATAATTCGTAATATTCGATACGGTACCTACTTCGAACGTTCATCCTCCAAATCACATCCTCAAGACGACTGGCTGACCTCATGACTTGCCTGCGCGAATCTCGTCAAACGAACCGATATAGACGTCAGTTGCGTAAAATGATAAAAATGATAAATCCCGTCTCCTATCGTGAACTTGTGACCACGAGGACTGCAGGAATCCTGTCAAAGGTGATTGGGCACCCATCACGAAACATTCCGAAACCTACTCGCAACTTTTACCATGACCGTATACTTAAAAGCGTTAGGGGGGCGAGAAGTGCATCAACCCACTTAGAAATGTCTGTCTACGCTGCATCGCGATACTAATTTTCCCCCGTGATCCACCCTGAACTTATGAACTCCCAACCACAGTATACGGACAGCGGGAATCACGGCGCCGACCATACAACATGTCCATTACTACTCGTGAATTTTAACCATACCTAACCTTGAGCTTGCCTCCACCATTCTGTCAAGGCAGATAGGCAGGCAATCGTTGAACGGCTGGATGCAGCGCCGATTGCATAATATTGCGAGGACAACGTGAATCTCGTAAAACGGCCGAGAGCTGCAACGATTGCGTTACATCGCGATATTTCTTCACCTTCAATGACTAGGACAACTGGATTCTTGTCAAACGGACAGCAAGTGGCACCGATTGCGTAATAATGCTATATTTTCTCGTGCCCGACCTCAAGGACAATGGAAATCTCTTCGAATGACCAAAAGTGACACCGTTTATCTAAATCGCGATTTTTCTCCGTGTTCTATCGTGAAAACTGCGGGAATCTCGTCAAATGGCTGAGACCAGTGCCGATTGTGTAACATCTCGATATTTCTCTGTACTTGACTGCAAAGTCAGAATTCGGTGACGATCACGTAACGTCGCATACAATTCTTGGTGATCTACCGCGGGGACAAAGGAAATCTCGCCAAACGGTAAAGAGCAGAGCAACCTCTTGATATGAAAACAATGTATTGTGCACAAGACGACATATTAGCTGAAACAACTAATTTGATAATTAATATCTATTTTTTTATTATTTATTTTATTTACAGCTTTAAACACAGTTCATTGTTGTTTATCTTCACCGCGTGATGAGCCTCTTTGCTTGCAGACCACAGACGTATCTTGAATTAAAAGGTAACTAAAATTGACTAAAAGGTAACTAGAAAGTAACTAATTTTTACTTCATCCTTACAGTAGACACCCTGATGACAGTGCTCAGCCAATGAGCAGTGCCTTCTCAAGGTCAACTGAACGTATGATGTGGCAACTTTTCCGTTCGCTTTCTGCGCAGGAGCCAACTACGCCATTTTATTGGGCCTTGAGCATTTTTTTCTTTGCGATCAGTATTGCCAATTTAGCGATTTTGTCGGTAGATGTAGCAACTTTGGCGACAAAATATTTTAAATTTAGTATTGTTTATAAATATACTATGTGAGCTGCCTGAATAGGATTGACATTTCAGCGGAAATTCCACGTCAGTCATCACCGCTCTGCCTCTTGACCAATCCATGTTCGCATAGTTGATGTCATAATACTCTGCGTTGCAATATTACCTCCCACGTGCCTCAGTGCCTGGTCAGCTTTATCTCTGGCTTGTACAGTTTGGCAATCTCGTTCTCAGACCACATGGCGAGACGAGAACTGTCAATCCTATTCTGGAAGCTCACAGAGTATAATATACTAGCTTCGCCCGGAAACAGTTATGAATGCATTACGCGACAAGCGCTTTATTTTTCCGATGTCAATGAACTACGACCTAGGCCTATATCCGTTTAACGTCTCTGCATGATGGGTTGAAATCACTGACTGGACTATTAATTATATTATCATGAAGATAGCATGTACAACGAATTCTTGTCAGACTTAATTTAAGAATGGCGAGGTGCATGAAACTCAAATCCCCCTCCCGTCCAATCTAAAAACACTTCTACTGGGCGATGTATTGAAGATAGATATATGCTCTCGCGGACTTTTTTGTAGAACTTTCCATGCTGAACAATTCTTACACTCATAGTATATTGATATTTTTAACGGTTTGCCCAGTGTAAGCTTCAAAAGCGCAGATAGGTATATTGTCTCGATAGTGCTTTCGGTACAGGAAGTGAGGTTTTACCGTGTGTATTGTCATCTCAAGTGTTAGCGCGCGCCCAGGCAACATGTGTTAGACCTCGGTTGACAATACTGTTTACACGGCTTTTCCATCCCGGTATTATTTGATTATTGTCTGCTGTAGTTCTACTGTTAATGCTTTAGTGTGCTGTTTGAAGTTTACGAAAAATATAACATTTGTGCCATTGTGTGCTAAATCTATAGTGAAAACTTATGGTGTGCAATAATTTCCAGGGTGTTCTTGTGCTGCTGTTGATATATGATTTAGCCCCTAAAATACGTAGTCGTTCAAACACGTGGTTGTGCTACCCCCGATTATATCGTGTGCTATTCGATCTGTGTCTACTCTTGTGCATCGAGGCAAATAACCTCTCGCTCTGCTTACGAATATTTCATTTGGGATACCTTGTACTTTATACTGTAGTGATCAAAAGGCTTAACGGAAGCTCAAGGACAGAATTCCGATCATCTCTGAATGACGAAAACCTCTACAAACTGTTATTGGTTAAATCAAGCCTAAGTGGAAATTGCTACGAGCAGCAGTATGACAGGGCAATTTTGAAGAGAGCAAAGTTGGCTACAAGGTCTGCATTAAATCAGTAAGCAGTCTCAAGATTACCATCCACATGTATATACATCACCTAATCATAATTGGTAAGTTATCCATGGTAGCCTAATTAACTTTAGTTTGACAAAACTTGAATATATGCTAGCGAATGTGAAGTGTAATCCATCGGAATGATTGTATCCATTTTCTTTAAACACACAATTTATGTTCTCTTACGTTTAAATATAGGCCATACATACTATAGTCCAGGACACCTTAAATAAGTTACTAGAAAACCAACATGGCTGCCACATTTGGTGTTGCCAACTTACATCATTTAACACCAAAAGGTCAGCACACACATCCATGTAACACATATCGCAAATGATCCAAACTAAGTAAAGGCCGTTTTACATGAAGTTCTGAAGCAGTCCTTGCTCTAGTTAGGGACATCTTGGTCATCAGTCCTCGACAGTAACTCTTAAGCAGTATTATGGTAGTGAAGTTAACTTAAATTATCTCTTCTAGATTGATTTTTAAAGCATCATATAAAATGCATTAGAACAGAAACATTAATACTTAATTATTTTCGCCAGGGAGCTAAAGATGAGCATGTTCATTTCTTCTTATAGGCTATATTTTTATAATTAGTCCAAAAATGCAGACCATTCTGTTTTAAGATGAGTGTTCAGAGAAGGATTTAGGAGTAGGAGAGAAATATAATAGTAGGGTACATATTAGCTTATTATTTCTTTATTTTTGATAAGTACCATACTCATTTCTTGCATGTATAGGCCTACATATATGAAGGCAGAATTGAGATGAGCTATTGAAAGCCTGTTGGCAAATCCCTATTGAGATGCAAGGAGATGGTTGATCCAATGCTTAGGCCTAAAACCATTCGAACTAGTCGTGGATTTTAGGGGCATAAGACTAATGGCAACTCGAAGATTTCGTCTTGGAATGGTAGAAAGCAGCAGTTGGTTGATTTTGGGGCTTTGTGACTACAGTACATGGTCATGTAGATCTGTGTACTTGGGCATGTGGAATTTGTCTGATAACCTGTGTTATTGTAATGGCTGGATTAGTGTGTGCATTTATTATTCAGATGAGGATTGGGAACGAGGTGGCCATGGACTTAATTTAGGAACCATCCTGGCATTTGCCAGGAGTAGAAGCGTGGAAACCACTTTCAAGATGGCTAAGATAGGAATCGAACCCTCCTTTTCTCAGTTTTGCCTCATGAGGCTGAGTGTGCCTTGTTCCATCCCTCTGACCAAAATTAAAATTTCTTGGCAGAGCTGGAAATTGAACCTGGACCAACTGCCAAAAAATGCTAGCCGCACAACACGAGATGGTTGGTAGAATAGTCTCCTGACCTCTCATCAACCGGCACATTAAAAGCCATTTGTAGAAAGTTCAATGAATTCACTGAGAAATTGACGAGTTAAGTACAGGCGTTGATAGGCAAGCTTTATCGACGGAGTAATATCTCGAAAATTATAATTATAAGATACCAACACAAAACAATTTTCTGTGGAGAGCTGAGATATTTAAATTGCGAGAGCGGAATATATGAGACGGATTTGAACTGAGGCAGCGTTGTCGTGAATGGGTACGTCCTCGACACTTTCACTCATTTCTACATGATCATAATAATAGCATTATCATGACGAATAGAATACATAGTGTTATCACTGACCGAGTTCAAGCGCGCCCCACTGTTGGCCAGCGCTAGTGGTGCAGACCCCCAACGCTACAGTCAACCGCAGTCAGCTGTTCAAAAATGGGATACGCGCTGGCCTGCGTAAACCTCTTTACGATGGCTGCGGTTGCGCTAATTACATCAAATTTTCAGTGCATATTCTAAAATAAAATAATATCCCGCCTTCAACCAAAAATGTTCAAGACAAAACGACATACGTAATAGAGGTAACACTTCAGGAGTGGTGAACCAAGTAGAATACTTAAATTAGCCTAAATACCTTGTGTAATGATGAATAATAATTACGGAAGTGATGTCCTAATAGATGTTTTCTCCTTCGCTGTCTGTAACCCACCCACTATGCCCTTTTATAAAACGACATATACTGTAGTGAAATTTCAGATTAATTCTGTACCATGTATCACTCTTTTTTCTTTTCGCTTTCACTTTGATAATATATCATTTTCATACCTTATTTCATCTTTTGGCGGGAGGGGGGACATTATCAATTGTAACTACTAACCTTGATCACTTCTGCACCAGATATATGTGCTAAATCACTTAAACATGTGTTTTTATTTATTGTATATTTAACAACCGCAGCCATGTTCGCCAGCATATTTGGTATGTGAAACTGCCGCAGTGAGCGATCACATTGACGTCATTAGTTACCAACATATCTGATACTAAATAGGCCTACATTAGATGACACATGTAATGTTGTAATTATGTGAGAAAAGGAAATAAACGAGCTCTTCTTGTTTTGACGACTGACTGGACGAAACCATTGGTCGCTACTTTGTTAGACGACTGTCTGGACGAAAATCACCGATTGCACTACAAGCAAGGAGGTCTGGGCGTAAGCCCCAGGTTAGGTTTGTTTTGTATGTAGAACAGTATTTACCACTGATCGCAAGAATTTCATGTTTCGAACTAATCGGGAAAACCAACGCCTCACTGCCTAAAAGTTATTGGTCAAGGCACAAACCATGGGTTTGGGTGAAAATTATTGATGCGTGTCTACCCCCACTGTGTGTGACAAAATCCAGGGGTGTTTGTATGGCCTAATGAATTAACAATGATTGGTCTAGACAAAAACAGCTTGCACAATCCATTGCGAACTGGTTCAAACTTGGCGCTATTTTGTTTCATGGTACCGCGCTTATACAAAGTAGTCCCGTAAGTGTGGGATTGGCAATACAGTACTTGTGCATAATTAACAGCGAAAATGGCAGACTCAGCTGGAATTCCATCTATATAAGTCGTGATCCTTTTTGGGACATCCTGAGATCTGAAAAATGCACACTTTGTCACGAACCTGGAAGTAAAATGGATAAGGGGCACCTGCCACATTGCAACAAACTTGATGTGACTGCTAGAACTTCAGGAAACCTCACACAACTCTATTGGAATGCAAGAAAGCTGATGGATTGGAATCTGGGCTAGCCATAAGAAACAACAATGCTTTAATATGAAAAATTGAGGTAACGCTGGCCGCGTTAGCTAATATATAACACCCCCGGTTTTTGTCATGCACGGTGGTGGTAGTCAATCTTTATCCAGGCCAATGGTTTTGCCTTTTATTTCATTATTCACGTGTCGTGAATTTTAAGAATGTCCAAGCTGTGGAGTATAGATCTACGAGATCTATGAAATTTTTAGTTTTCTATTACCGTATAATGTATGGCCTACAAATATTGTTACCTGTGTGCTAATAATTCTAGCGCAGCCATCACAGCATAGTCACAATCATGTCCGATGCAGGTGTATAAGCCACTTTCTACTTTCATTCAGAAATAATACAAGTAGGCTATAGCTGCGACCAATATTTATAACGAATTGCAACCAGTGGCTTCGCCCAAACTGTGTCATCTATCCAAGTAGCGAACAATGACTTGGTCTCACCCAACATTAGTACATCAGTAATTTTCACCAGACATTCAGTGGTGCAATAACTTACGTCGAGAACTAAAAGAGAGCTATGAGATATTGTTGGTATTCTCTGAAAATTTGCATATGTGACTCCTGCCCAGTGCATATACCATGCACATGTGAGTATATGGCTCTTCAGAATGATGATTGCTTCATGTTGCACAACCCTTGAAGTTCGTTGAAGGGCATCACACTACTCTGTCGCAACCATGACTGAAACAAATAAAAATAGGCCTAATATAAATATTTTATCTGCCTACTACTAAGTAGGCTATAGGTCAGTAGCCAAGTACATAAGTTATAAGCTTCATAAATAATCACCAATACATTCACTACCACCAACCGAGTGTAAATCATAGACTAGGCCTACTTCCAAGCTTAAGAGTTACATGTGCAATGTATTATAATATTATGGCTGACGGCATTTGGAAGTCGAGAATAATATACATTACTATATTAGAAGGCGAATTGAACCTAAGAATATATTCCCGAGAGAGAACTTACATGGGCTATATTTTAGGTTATGTTTGAATTAGGCCTATACGGAAAATGCAGTCGGAAGACTATTTCAAAATTTCCAAAGACCATTAAGGTTTTTTATTATGTTATTTGTGCTCTGACTGATTATAAAAATAAATAAAATAACGATTAATTAACTCTGTACTTTAAATTTTGTAGGTCTAGGCTATGCCTACTTACTTAAATTGTAGTGATCTTTGTAGAGTTACTCCAATCCATCTCCAATCTTGTTCTCGTATTTTTTAGGCGTCATGATGAAATCTAAATAAGAATTTATCCAAAAATTAATTAAGTAAAAGCTTCGAAACATCTCGGACGAGTGGATTTGACACACACATATCAAGAGTATAATAACTGTAAAAACTGTTTTAATCGATGTATATTACTAGTACTTACCTTGTACAATTTGTTACAACTTCATTAGTTAGTCGTAATTATAATGTTGGCTGACTTTGTGAAAAATGCATTCTGGGAGTTATTGCCAGAAACATGTCGGCAACTGTGTGGTACGGAATTTTACTGGTATTCTGGTCTTTGGAGATGGCGAGATTTTAAGCAGGGTTGGCGACAATGTGCTCGCACCTGAAAACAACTTACCTTCAAGAAATGCAACTATAAACCAACATTTACGTAGGCATAGGGGACGGCTGTTAATGTTGCCTACCCTGTTTTGATCTAGTAACTTATTTAAGCTGTCCCGGACTATACTCGATGATTGATGATTGTCTACATTTTTGTGGATTTTATGCTGAATTCATACTTTGCCAATAAAGACATGCAGGTCTTTTGTGTACCCTCTTTTGCCCACGCCACTGTATACTGCGCATGATGAAATCTATAATTTTAAAAAATCTTCCTATTTTTTACTTCCGAAGGTTGGCAGGTATGCGTCTCAATATTTCTCCGTACTGACTGCGAAGACATAATTCGGTGACGATCACGTAACATCGCATATATTTCTCCGTGGCCTGCCGCGGGGACAAAGGAAATCTCCCCAAACTGCCAAAATCAGAGCAACTTCTTGTTAATCATAACTTCTTATACTCAAGATGGCATATTTGCTGAATCAACTTTCACTGCGCGATGAGCCTCTATGGTTGACGACCGCAGACGTATCTTGAATTAAAGGGTGGCTAAAAAGTAACTAATTTTTACTTCATCCTTACAGACCCCCTGTAAAGTTTATCGATAATCCCGTCTCGCAGATTACCGCTGCACTTTTGTCATTAATTCCTTGCGTTTGATATTACGCTGAAAGTTGATAGAACTGTCTATCGATATCACATCTCGCAGATCATCACTGCATTTATATTATACTCTTTGTGCTTCGACTGTTTGTAAGCGGGAAAGCTTGGTTTTAAGTGGTGCTTGCTGTAGTTCTGGTATTCGTGCAATTATGTAACAAATGTTTGTGCGATTTAGTGTTTTCGTGATGAATTCAAGTAAGAAACTATATCATCAGTCTTTCTGGGAGGCATATTCTTCAGAATTTTTGGAAACTGGCACAATGAATTAGATAGTCTCACATCACCAAGAGTTTGTAATCTCTTTCCCTGTAGTCTTTTCTCGCTATTTTTAAGACCATGCGACACATATACGCATTAAATTTTTGCGCTTTGGGATCTTCTGGATTTCTATTTTGAAAGTTGGCAGGTATGACAGTAATTTCAATTGGTAGTGATTCCTGGAATATCAAATAAGGTATGAAAATCATACATATTAGCTAAGTGAAGGTGTAGGAAGTTTGTTCATCACTCCCAAAGAATTACCTGTGATAGATTCCTTGATTATTAGGCTATTTATATTTTCTGTTCAATATGAAGTTTCGAGGCACACGAGAAACACTATTGTATTACTGTTCAGTGTAACGTTTAGGCTATTAACTCACCCATCTGGATTATTGTGGTGTCTGTATTAGTGTGTGTATTTGTAATTGAGGCGAGAAGATTGGGATGGAGATGGCCGGAGCCTTTAAGGGGAGGTAGTACTCCCAATCTTTGTAATGACAATTTTGTCTACTTCTGATACACATTTTGTGATAACTAGCAATAATATCACTTTGAAATTTGGTACAGCATACATGCACCAATGGTAATTTTTTACTTTGTATAATAACCCGGCTGAATTTACATAATTTTTTAACGGATACCTATTTGTATTGAAATTTTAACACACTATAGACCAATAAAATCCACAGTATTTAAGTAACGCTGTTAAGAAAACTCCAAGATGCGTAAAACAACCAATAGTACAAGTGATAAAATGTAATCCTCATATGCCCTGTTGTAGTACCCAAAATATTGGTACCTTTGCCTACAGAAACTCAAATGGAGGGAAACACAGGAACAAGTTCAGATTACATTCAGTGCATACCAGCACCATATTCTGGATCATTGGGGTCATTAGTATCTTCCCTACGTGTGGTGTTATTACAGTAAAATCTCTGCTTGTAAAAGATTTTCTCTTTAAAGAACCACGGGTACTTATGGAGGAGCATGATCCTACAGGTGACTCTTCTAACCTAACACTTCCTGCACTAACACTTGCACTAGTTTTACTGACAGTGTTATTTGTATCGACACCTGTATTTATAGATGTGACTTTTCCCTTACCAAGACAGCTCTTCGACCTTTTTGACTTTTAAAATCGGATTTCTGTCTGGGCATTATGAATTGTTTACAACATATTTTCACGTGAGGAGAACAAACAATGAACAGAAGAGGCGGTTATACGTGACACAGGCTAGCAACAACACAAATTAACACAATCCGAAACATTCTCTTTGGTAATGAACAACATTATTTTCACCACAGGAAGTAAAATATATCAGTGCCTATTTAAGCATTTGAACTATATCTGAAAAGGGGGATAACCTCATTTGAATAGTTTCTGAGGGCGTTAGGAATGTTTGTAGCCAATCCTATTACTCATACATGATAAAATACACCTCAATATTTAAAAATCCATAGTAAAAATTTGAATTTTTGAACCAGTTGATGGGGGAGAACCAACCCCCTTAATTAGAAACCACCCCGGCAGTTGCCTGGAATAGAAATGGGAAACAATGGAAAACCACTTCAAGGTGGGAATTGAGCCCACCTCTTCTCAGTTTTGCCTCACAAGGCTGAGTATGCCCCGCTCCAGTCCTCGGACCAGAATTAAATTTCTTTGTAGAGCCTTGAATCATTACAGACCTCCGCTAGTCGCTACACCAATTTGTAGTAAATAAATACATAATGGACCCTAATAAATTATAAATCCTACATGAAAAAGTATTCAACTAATGAAAACAATCAATCCAGCGAAACAAGCGTCTGGTCGGCAAAAACCATGTGGCCAGTTGGCGTTGTTCAAATTGGCATCACTGTATGTTTTGCATGGCAACAAGCCCTGCACGCAACCTAGTCGTCAAATTTTACTGTACAGTGGCACCGAAATGTCAGATTCGATTGAAAATACAACTAGAGTAGCAACCAATAGTCTTGTCCAGATATTCGTATAACCTATAAGTAGGGATAGGAAAAATTCGCGAATTTCGCGAATTATTAAATGAAGTAATACACAGGAGGTAATGTGTTTTAATAACCCTAAAAATGGCGAAAAAAATTATTTTGAACATGCGAATTTTAGCTTTTGCGTTTTTTTTACCGTGCACTTCCGATAATTCGCAGCAATTAATCCGCGAATTATTGAAAACCGTGAATTATCCGCAGTAATGTTTTTAAGCCTAGCAAATAGAAAACTACTGTATTGATTAAAATATTGAAATGTATTTTATGAACACGTATAAAAAAATATATATAATACTTTATAACATTGTGGTATTTGAAGCCATATTTTCAGTGTTGCCTTAGTAAACAATAGTTTAGTGCTTTTCAGTCGGTCAACATGAATGTACCCAAAAGAGATGGGTTATGCCCTAGGATCCTAGTGTATTTATTAATCTCATGTAATTTATTTCAGGATTAGGGCATAACCCATCTCTTTTGGGTACATTCGTGTTGACCGACTGAAAAGCACTAAACTCTTGTTACTTTATAACATAGTATTGTAAGGCACACTATGTGGATTATACCAATATTAAAAACCAAGAAAAATGACTGTCATATTTTTCTAATTTTAGATTGTACAATTTTGAAGAAACAATATATGAGAACGAAAATTTATCTCGATTTTCTATATAAGAGATAAGTGTGACTATAGACACACTAGCTTGACTGTGGGAACTTTCGGGATTCCCGTTGCATCACTCCAGCACTCTATATGTACTGGATCTCAGTTTTCCTCACCGACAGTCAAATTCCGTACTCATCGGCTTCATGTCTGAAACCATGATTGTCTTTATCGAAGTCTTAAATACTGGATGTCACTTTCTTCTGCATCTTGACATCCAGGTTTTGCCCTAATGTCATCATAGTGAGACCACCTTGCCTGTTAGAAATATCGTCGTCACAGAAGCCGACAAACACTTGTTTTTGTGTGAGTGGAGTAGCGGTAATATTCTCCCGTGACTTGACTGCATGGAGAGCATCCAACAAACACGGAAAGATTGGAAACTTAACGGTAGATAGCCGGCCTCACTTTCTGCATACAGCGATCTCTATCAATCTGGGTGGTCATCCTAGTAAGTTACAGTACTTACTGTCGGGGAAATAAGTATAGATACTCGAGTTTAGAGGTCAATAAAACCTTTACCCTTAGTCTTACATAAGAACAACCTACACCAAAATTTTCCTTGTTTTATTTGTCGTTTAACGATATAGAGTAAATATTTGCATTGTATCTTGTTAAAATTTTATAGCAGATTGAACAAAAAAAGTACCGGTTTTTCTTACCAAGTTTCCGGAGCGCTCACTTAGAAAGATCATTACGTTAAAAGTATTGATCTGATCGTAACGAAACTTTAATACGTCTTAAAGGAACTTATTGTTAACGCGTATATGAAGTTTTAATCTGATCTGACGTTTCTTAAAATAGTTGTTGTGAATTTTGTAAAACCACTTTTTCTCGGGCCTGGGTGGTCATAGCAGTATGAAATATGGCTTGTTATGAGGCTCATAGCAATGCAAGGCTTAACGTAAAACTACATTTTATCTACTTGTGATTATCGATTTTATATGGATTGATATTTAATCGGACCATTGAGGGCGGCGATAGTACCGCAGCAGCCTGGCAATGTTGCCAGTTGCTGCGAGTTCGTTCCTACGCACACCAAACTCTGACCTTTGTTCTTCGTTGAGTCATTAGCAACAAGCAGCAACTATCACTGTCTGTATTATCTATTGTTTGCACATCGATCAAGATGCCAGCTAATCCGCAGTTAACGGAGGGAGAATTTGCCATGATTATAAGTGAAATATGTTTTTTTAGATGCGAGAGAGAAAGTAATAATGATAAGAGGGTTTAGCAAATAGTATCCAAGTGTATTGGAAGGTCGATAGCCACGGTGAAGAGTTTTGCCGCTGCAATTAAAGATATTCCTCTTCCTCCCAGAATCCAAAAGTATGAAAGTATGACGGAAGCAGAGCTAATTGTTCACGCCAAACCTCACTTCAGGGCACCTAAAAAGAAGCTGGAACTGATAATCAAGAATGTTCGTCCTGACGTCGAACTCGTCTGGTTGCCAGTTGCTCATTGTGAGCTCAACCCCATAGAGCTGGTTTAGTCCTACGTGAAAAATAAAATAGCTAAAGTGAATATGAGTAACCAGGCGGAGAGAGGAAGATCAATGGAGGTGATGCGAGATCTCTGTAAAGAAGCCTTGAGGTCTGTAACACCGGAGCTATGGAAAAAATGCATCGAACACACCAAAAAAAATAGAGAAACATTCCTGGGAAAAGGATTGGCTAACAGAAGACGTCCCCGTTGTTGAGCCACTTGTTATAAACTTAACCCTTTTAGTACCAGTCGATTATAGGTGGTATGTGTGAAGAATACCAGGCTTCTTTTCAAGAAATTGCAATGTTGTACTAAAATCATTATAACTTTTGTATTTTTGAAGATATACCATCAAAATTTTTCCTGATCATTGAAAATGAGTTGCTTTACCATTCTAATAAGTAACATACTATGTTACAATAACACTACAACATACAAAAAAATATTTGTTTTATAACTGTGAAAATAAAAAGAGAAAAGTCAAAATTGAGAGAAAGAAACACAATTCAAAATAAAAATTACACACAAACGGTTGTTATTGTCTGCAGTCACATGCTGTTGGTTTACTCTCTGGAAAGTTTCATAATCTTAGGTACTATAGTTTCTAATTTAAAAAATATTTTAATACACCATGCAATGTACATATTTGACATTTTATGCTGGTTCACTTTTAGCACTTGTGATACCCTAGGCAGAAACCATGAAGACCTTTCATACACTTAGAACACTCAGTTCGTGACCTTTTTACTGGACCTCCATCTATTTTGCTGCACACAATGCATCTTTTTAATAATATACCACAAAATTTCACCTAAAGTTCCCCTTCCCTTGGTGGATGAAGCTTAGCTAACATTTTGGTCTGTAGGTTTTTCTCCTGGACCCATTCGTATTATATGGACTTGAGCCGTGTCATAACTTTACTCGAAGTATTTTCTTTGTATATCAAATAGGCATTCATCACCAATCGAGCAAAAATGCAAAATACCACCTTCTTCCAATATTTCAGTGTTCGTCTCTCATCGAAGTGCGTGTACAACCTCATGTCAAATGGGTTCGAACCGACGGTCACTATCAATTGGAACTTTACTAAACCCTGTATTAGGTACACAGGCATCATTGTCATTACCGTCTACACTGCCTTCATTTGCGTCACCGTCACTCTCCAAATCAGTAAAATTGTCACTTTCACTAATGACAATACTACGAGATTTATGGAACTGCGGAATGTCATCGCTGCTCTCACTTCTGTAGCAGAAATAAAATCACCAACATCATTACTACACGACCCTGATATTGCTACATCTTCATCAGACTCGATGTAATCAGTATCGGCACACACTCTATTGATATACTTGGCTAGATCATCATCGTTTACGAACACATCCGCGCCGCTGAGGCCATATTCGTACTAACAATAGTGCGTGGTGGACAAAACAGTGAGCGCTTTCAAAAATATCATATCTCCGTAAATAAAACTATTACCGCGATAGTTGTGGTAAATTTAGGAACTGCACGCTTTGCCGATTCTGGATAATCTGCATTGTGCTGCGATCTGTTAGAAAACTGAGAACTACAAGCATATATAAAACTGCCTGCATGAGGAGCGCTATTGCGTTCCTGGCTGTTTTCGCTAACACGCCGAGGAACGCTTTTGCGCTCCTTGGTATTCTAAGAGTTAAATGACAGTTCATCTGATTCATCGGGCAGTGATTTTTCAGACAGTTAATAAGGGAGCAGTTTTATAATCTTATAATCTCAAAGTGTAAATTACTTCAAACAATTAATCTTATAATAATAGCTTTTCAGCTGACACACCATTTTTAAACCTGCCAATGGAGGTCCAAAGCCCTCATTAAAAAAGGTGTTGGGAAATGTTTAACTTCTTGCGGAAATGAAGTATAAGACACGTTTCTCTAACTTCTAGGTAAAATTAGCAGAGGCTATTAGCGCTGTACATAGGGGACGCATATTTCAGGATAAAAAGAAGAATGAAATAGTTAAGTTAAATCGACGTGAGTGATAGTGTATTTTATTTTTTCTTAATCGTATTACCCTCCAGGGTTGGCTACCCTCGGACTCGGCGATGGATCCCACATTTACCGCCTCCATTTTGAAACTTCGGGATCGGGTATACAACTGGGGTGTGTAACCAGCACTTCGCCCAGGTTGCCTCACCTGCAAAGCGAACAGGGACCTTATGAGGGATGGGAAGATTGGGAGGGATAGGCAAGGAAGAGGGAATGAGGCGGCCGTGGCCTTACGTTAGGTATCATCCTGGCATTTGCCTGGAGACGAAGTGGGAAACCACGAAAACCACTTCAAGGATGGCTGAGGTGGGAATCGAACACCCCCTCTACTCATTTGTAGCACCCGAGGCTGAGTTGACCCCGTTCCAATCCTCATACCAATTTTGGAATTTCGTGGCAGAGCCGGGAATCGAACCACGGACCTCCTGGGTGGCAGCTAAGCACTCTGACCTCTACACCACGGAGGCGAATATATATTATAATTTTTGTATTATAATTCGTCAATTTCACGTATGGTTTTTAATTTATTTTAATTAATGTCATTTTTCAAGTCCTCGTACTGCAGCTCCTTCACCAAGATTTTATTCGTATAAAATAATATCTTCCTTGTCACGTGAGCGACCCGTGGTTTAACCCATAAACATTCACTTTATCTTTCCGTTTCTTTTATATACCGGCATTGCCACCACAGAATTTCAACTACCATAATATAGTTAAGTGAACACGGAACTGTCCTTCATCCATTTTGCTGAATTATGATAAAATAATAGATGTAGTGTAATGGTGTGATAATTGCTTTGTATAAATTTGATAAAAGTTCAGTTTTATAAAATATTTGATAACATTTATTTGACACATTTCTTTAGCAGTGTAATACCGGCCTAACACAAATTACAATACAATAACAGAAATTCACAGACCTTACGGCTTGGTACGCGCGCGTATTATGTTTCACAGGGCAACGTCGCACGAGTTTCCTCGACCGAGCTCATCGTTCCCGTCGCTTGCTACGATACATTCTTCTCACATAAATATCAATCGATATAAAAGCAATTATCAAAAGTAGATAAAATGTAGTTTTACGTTAAGCCTTGCATTGCTATGAGCCTCATTACAAGCCATATTTCATACTGCTATGACCACCCATGCCCGAGAAAAAGATGTTTTACAAAATTCACAACAACTACTTAAAGAAACGTCAGATCAGATTAAAACTTCATATACGCGTTAACAATAAGTTCCTTTAAGACGTATTAGAGTTTCGTTACGATCCGATTAATACTTTTAACGTAATGATCCTTCTAAGTGAGCGCTCCGTGAACTTGGTAAGAAGAACCGGTACTTTTTTGTTCAATCTGCTATAAAATTTTAACGAGATACAATGCAAATATTTACTCTATATCGTTAAACGACAAATAAAACAGGAAAATTTTGGTGTAGGTTGTTCTTATGTAAGACTAAGGGTAAAGGTTTTATTGACCTCTAAACTCGAGTATCTATACTTATTTCCCAGACAGTAGTTATTGAGGTTTTAAGGGACGGAACAGCAAGGTCATCTGTCCCTTCATCCTAGTAACTACTCGACGCATGGCGTCATATAGTGCGCCCTTCAGACATGAATATTTAGATGGCAAGTATCCAGATCAAAATGTGCCACTGTTTCCTGAACCAGTATTAACCAGGTGGTCTTCTTGGTTTCATTGTGTAGTGTGCCTGTCAAGAGTACTTGAAAGATATTTTGCAATTTATGAGTGAAGTAGTAGGGACTGATAACTCTGGTGTTGATTTTCTCAACAATGTTTCACATGACCAAATACTTGAGATTCAGAGAATTTGGCACAGACATCACTGAACTCGTCTCCTTATTAGGCCACATCCAACTGTTCACCTTATTGATGGACATCTACGGAGAACTTAGCAAGCCCTTCAACTTGCTGTTTCTGGAAAGTATGGTACCAACATTAAGGAGCAGTTGGAGGGTTGTGGAAATGTGTTAAAAAGAGGGAAAATACATTCAGTTTTAGTAAACGCTGGGTCCCATGCTCTTGGAAAGTTAGTCAGCTTGAGATCTGCTGACCCTGGGAACAAGATTTACAAATGTGTGCATTTGATGCAGCAGAAATAGTGCCAATGAACATCAATGAGGACATTATAAAGAAAATTAAGAAATTGCCATTCTGTGGAACACTGGAAGAAAGTGAGGTGTTAAGGGGATACAAAGAACTGCAAACTTTAATCAAGGAGCAGATGCATGACAGGACCAAGACAGATATTGTTGGGAGTTTTGCAAGGAATGACATTTGTATTTCCAAAGTTCTATGTTGAAAACCATTTGGATACCCTGTTCATACGCTGTGAAGTTTTGTTTTACAGCTTACACTAGCACCTTAAGTGATATGCATCACCGTTTGTCTCAAGAGAATTTGGATCTCTTAACTGAAGTGTACTTAAAAGGATGACTGAAATGTAGAGCCGGGCAAATTTGCTCTAGTTCCGATCGGGATCGTAAGTTTCCGCATGGCTAGTATCGTCCCCCACCAAGCGCACTCAAGGCCAGGTCTCTCCGCTGAACGAGAATCTTAAGTCTTGATAATACCGGTACTGAGTGGGAGTCTCGATAATACCGGAACTCCTGTTTTCTCGGCGTTATCGACAGTATCTATTTAAAGGAAAAAGCAGACTCACTCACTCCGCTGCACGTGTCACTCAAGCCGCTGCTCGTGTAAAGTCAAAGCCTTCTGTAATAACTCCGGAATGTAAACTATTCTCGTTCTTAAATTTGACAAATTTAAAGCAGTATGAAGTGATCCACCCCAGGAAGATCACATCGATTTGAGTTCGCATCTGCCACCTCCTTGCCACTCCTACCCTCAGTTACAAATATACGCATACTACTACAGACACCATAATTACACAGGTTATTAGACAACGTTGGCACACAAGAACACAAAAATGATCACGATTTTGTAGCCCCTAAAGTAAAATAAAACTCAAATAATTGGCGTAGCAGAGAAGAGCCACAAGAAAGTCTCACGTGTATGACTCATGATTTTAGCCCTACTGACTAGGAATTTTCTTTAAAGAATACTTTCAACCTTCTTCTCCACCTTGTAACTGGTTGTAATTAGAGGCAACTATAGTGCAAAAATTGGCTGCGATGGTGAAAATACACTTGGAAAATATTACGCTGAAAAGTTTCAACTAATTTCATCTACTAAAAACTCTGATTTTGTGCTTGAAAACAATACCAGTTTGTGGCATGCGGTGTATTAATCATGTCAGTGCAAGCACCTCACTGATTTGTCCATAAATGCCAATGATATGACAGTTTGAGTGAGAATAGTGCGACGGGAGTTACATTGAGAACAAATCATTACCGCGGGAATGTCACTTCGCCCGATACTCCAAAGTCTCGTTCGATTACAAGGTAATATCGTTACTCTCTCTACCCATGATGCAGCGTGTGAGCACGTGCGAAGGGACGCGATTGTTATGGCGGTGGCTTAAGCATATGGCAAAGCCATTATGACGAAAGATAAAATCAATCTTATTCTTGAAGGTGAACATTATTTTTTCGTAGGCCTGACGACTAGAGAATATTATTCTAACTAGTAGGAGCATCTGAGATAAAAAAAAAGAGTCAGATATCCAACGCAAAAGTTTTCACTGTGTATGTTTGTAACATTTTCCCTTAGTCTATAAGAGTCTCAGTGGCTGAATTGGTTACTCGCTGGACTCGTGAATGAAAGGGCCGGGGCTCGATACTCGGTTGGGGAAGTGATTTTAATTTTTGTTTCGCTACGTTTTATTGTTTATGTCGACCACTTTACCAGTATCTTACTACAAAAATGATAAGACAGAACACAGTTGCATCACAGGGGCTTTAGTAATATAGCGAGTGCATGAATTTTCAGGTTTTATTACGAGAAAGTTACATACGGTAGTGCTTGAATGTGGCACTACAGCATGGTGACCACAGGCAGGAATAGTCAGGAAAAGTCAGAAATTTTGTTTTTGGTCAGGAAAAGTCAGGAAAAAGTGTGAACAATTGGACCGAGTCAGGTAAAGATGGCGAATAGCATTAGAAAGTCAGGAATTTTATATTAACCATACAGTATTTTGTGTTTTACAGTCATATTTTGATGTTACTTTATTTTCTGCGGCTTTTCCCAATTGGGGTCACCGGAGCCAACCAGGCTCATTTTAGTTTTGGCCGGGGATTTAAGGCCTGATGCCCTTCCTGACACCACGTGATTTTTCAGTTGTTAATTCCACCCCGCTATCGCCGGGATACGAACCCCGGCCATCCGGGTGAAAGACGAGCAGCTAAGCCACTCCGCCATCACGCTCCCCTCATATTTTGATGTTACTAGTTCAACTAATCTCTAAAGATAAAAAGCAATAACTCACTGGACATTATGGTAAGTTTCCATTTTTACAGTACATCATAGTAAAAACCTCCTTTACCTATTTTTTGTACGCTTTTTTTTGGCGTTGGTGTAGGGATGTGGCGACCCCATCACTATAGTTTAGGTTATTAAGTACTTACGTTATATGTTAGTGTTGTTTTAAGGGGCGCAACTACGAAGTCATCTGCCCCCATTTTGATTTATGCGTTATTGCATTATAATTTACCTTATTTTCTATTTTAAATGAATAAAGAAGCGAGTGTTGGGCAAATTCTGCAAATGAAAAAAGATATAAATATTTCTGCTCAATAAACCTTTTTCCGATGTTACGATGACTTCGGGAGTCAGGAATTTTGTTGAAAAATGGTCAGGAAAATTGACATTGAAAATTCTGTGGACATCATGTACAGGAAAAAATCTTAATATGTAGCCTACACGTCAAATAGAATTTTCTTTTCCTGAAATTTAATGACCAAAAAATACCGACTGACGATCAAAATCTCCTTCCATATGTTACTAGGATGATATGCTCAATATACCTTAGGTAGTCTGTTAATATGATATCGTTGAAGTTGAGTGGATTCTTCCAATTCGCAGACTCCAGTCAACGGAATGAACAATTTCCATTGAATCCTTATACAACAAGCCTCAGTGCCTTCAGGCAGTGCCATATTGCCCAAGCGAGAACGAGCGATAATATCGAGAATTATCGTTATCGAGCCCACATTATCGGTAATACCAGTTCCGGAACCTGCATTTCCGTTTTTATTCTTGTCCAACGAGACCGATCGGAACTCGAGAGCTTTTTGCCCGGCTCTACTGAAATGTGTTATGTTATGCATGTTATCCATGATATTAAAAAAATTCCGCCTAAAATTTACGATTTTGAAAGTACTGAAAAGTGCACTTGAAACCACTGAATTTGCCACTTTTAAATACCGCTTTTTTTTATATATTTTTTTTTTTTTAACAACTCAAAAATCGTCGAAAAATTCCAATCCCTACCTGTTCGCAACCAATGGCTTCGTCCAGACTGTGTCATCTAACCAAGTAGCGACCGATCGCTTTGTCATACCCATCTTTGGTACATCAGTAATTTCCTCCCAGTAATTCATTAGTGCAGTACATCGAAAGCTAAGAGATATTGTCGGTATACTCTGTGAAATTTTGCATCGGTGACCGCATGACCGGTTGAGTATGTTACGGACTTGTAAAATAGTTCAGCTGAGCATCTCTTCAGGAAAAGAAGAGCAAATACTTCTTCAGATGATTGATTCATGTTGCACAATCGTTGAAGTTCAACATTTGTTGCACTCATGACTTAACAAATAGAAATAATATAAATATTTTATCTGCTTACGGTACTATTGAGTATCGGTCAATAGTACTACAGATAAGCTACATAAATAAACACCAATACATTCACGAATCAACTTCTGAATGAACTACCACCAGCCGAGTGTGAATCATAATTCCAAGTTTACAAGTAACATTACATCCTGTAAAATATGTTATAAATCCTAAGTACAGTAACAGCTAAGTAATGTCTAAGTGACATATGAATATAATGGCTCACAGCACTTGGAAGTCGACATTAAGATAAATTATTAGAATGCGAACGTAGCCTAAGATTATGTTGCTAAGTGTAAATTTTGTTAGGTTATGTTTGGATCAATTATACGAAAAATGCAGTCAGGAGACTATTTCAACATCTATGATATTTGCTCCCCAACTGAATATAAAAATAAATAAAACAAAATAAAACTTAAAAGATCGGGACACTCTCGGCTGCTTACTCGAAACAAAATTCAAAATCTATTCTGGTAAGTTATCTTCTGTCAAGTTTCTCCAATCTCGGTTCTCGTGTTTTATAAGCATCTTGATGAAATCAAGAATTTATGCAAAAGTTAGTTAATTCGAGGTTTCTAAACATTTCAGGTGGCTGATAATCAACACACACCTATAATTAGGGCTCGGATTTTTAGGTGCTAAAAATGGGGAACATATTTATCTTTTATGTATTAAAAATACCTGAAATATGTGACAAAAAATAAAAATATGTAAATATTAGTTTATTAATGACACTATAAACAATATGCAGTACTCACAAAAGCAATTTATGCTATGTCTCACTGACTACTGAAGCATTACAATACACAACGAGATACATCTTCAGGTTGTCCATCACAAATGACCGACTATTATCGCGAAACACTTATTCTGAAGGCGCGAAACTGCGGCAATATGATTCTTGCCCTGGAGGTGTTGTGTAACTTGAGATCGCTGTTCAGACTTGATTGCTTTCCCACGTGGTTGGCTGAACAGAACGCCCCCTTCAGAAGTAATATTATCTTAAATTCTGCAACAGACGATAACTTGTAGTTATTTCTACTTTAGGCATCGTAGAACTACCGTACACTTCACAGTGCCAGAGATGAACTGTACCGGTATGTGAGTGACACTGGTTCCAGGTAGCTGGGGGAGGTTGCAGGTCTAGCACCTGGTGCAATATGGCTATAAACAAGGAAATCCCCGGCTTTCACAGTGAGTGGCACGGGCCGACAAGTTAAGAATAACACAGTTGCAACCTGACATACGCTCTGCATGAAGATTAGACAACTCACAGGTTCTTCCGCATTGATGTAACACAGAGCAAAAGTGCAATAAACTGAAATTTCTAGCATACTGATTTTTAAAAATGTAAATGTTATGTATTTTTATGTTCTAATAAGTGAAAAGCATAAATTTATGTATTTTTAGAAAAAAATGCATAAAATATGTATTTACATAAAAAAATATTTATATACCTAAAAATCCGAGCCCTACCTATAATATAATCCTAAGTCAATACAGTAACTGTTCTAATTGATGTATTTTAGTATAGTCTACCTTGTACAAATACACTAGATGTAATATTCCAATGAAATACGAAAATATATTCAATTAAATGAAGAGTACAAGCGTTGGGGAGTACACAATTAAAATAGTTGGTCATATTTATCTTGAGCATTGTGACATCTTGCGCGCTAACTCCTTCCGGAATTCGGCAAATGTATGGCAAGAAATCTTACTGTCGACCAAATTATTATGTGTACTCGAGTTTGAAGGTTGTTTGTGAAGTAACCAATAGACCTACATAAAATCCAATATCATAATTTTCGTCGTTCTATTTTATGTTAGTTCATGTAGGTTTGGAATTTTTAATTTATATTTTAATATTTTTTATCGCAGTTGGAACACAAAAAGTGCCCGTTTTTAAGCGTGTTTCAACCCTGCGTCACATTTAAGAATTATTATCTCACAAATCTGTCATCAGATCGAATCCAAATTTTAACACAATATACATTGGAATGTTGTATAACTGGTTTATTAATTTCAAAATTTTGTGTGTCCAGGAAACAAAGTTGTTATCATTTTTGTAAGGTAACTTTATCTTGGCTCGGGGTGGTTTGAAAATGTAGTTCTTGGCCGCGTTGTAATCCTTATACATCAAAAAGGTATGCTGTGTGATTGTGAAATACGTAAATTAATTCCCTTATTTTATATTGGTTTATAAGGCGAATTAAGACATGGTTCACCAGTTGGCCGCTCCGGTGCAAGCTGTTTAAAATAAGTGAATTAATTTACGTATTTCAGTCATGCATCATAACTTTTTGATGTATAAGGATTACAACGCAACCAAGAACTACATTTTCCAACGACCCCGAGCCGAGAAAAGGTTACCTTACAAAAATGATAAGAACTTTCGTTCTTGAACACATAAAATTTTTAAATTAATAAACCAGTTATATAACATTCCCATGTATATTGTGTTAAATTTTGGATTCAATCTGATGACGGGTTTGTGAGATAATAATTCTTAAATGTGACGCATGGTTGAAATACGCTTAAAAACGGGCACTTTTTGTGTTTCAACTGCGATAAAAATAATAAAATATAAATTAAAAATTCCAAACCTACATTAACTAACGTAAAATTGAACGACGAAAAAGATGATGTTATTGGATTTTATGTAGGTGTATTGGTTACTTCAGAAACAACTTTCAAACTCGAGTGCACATAATATTTTGGTCGACAATAGTGGTATTGCCGTATTTGGAGATGGCGAGATTTAAAGCAGGGTTGGCTACATTGTGCTGACACAAACAACTTACCGTCAAGAAATTTGACCATAAACCAACATGCGCCTAGGCTTAGGGGATGGATGTTAAAGTTGGCTACATGTTTATCGTTTAGTAACTTATCTTAGGTGGCGTGGACTATAATAGTAGAAGGAAGAATTCTTATAGATTTGTTTACTTGATATTTTCTTGTTTTGCAGGAAGCGCAATCACAGGTCCTGTTGCAAAAGAGTGTGCTGATCTTTGGCCGAGGATTGCTTCAAACGCCAGCAGTATTGCTTAACTATTCCCTGTACACAAAGCTATTATAATAAAGAAATTTTGAGTTTCACCTCAGTGTGTGTGTATATTTCTCTTTGCTGCTTCTCATCATATTTCTTATGTTTCATGATGAACCTCTAAAGGTAATCTTGATATTGATGCTTACCTGCCAACTTGTAAGTTTTTTTTTTTTTTTTTTTAATAAAATGTACGGATAGGCAGTGTGTTTTACAGATGAACTATAACATTTTACGGAATTACGTACCGAGATGAACATGAAAATCCACAGCCTGCTTCCAGTCTCCGATCGGGTCAGAAATGGAATAAATGAAGCCTCCTTCTAGCGGCGAGGATATGAACTGTGCCGGCTGCCGAGGCCTGACGCACTCCTCTATTTACGTACCAAGATCTTATTTTTAAAATTCGCGCATGCCGCCGATACATGCTGTGTGACCAAGGCACATTCGATGCATGGCTCTGAACTATATTCACAGGATCGTTAGTCTTCGACTGAGAATACGTGATGCGTCCTGAATCGCCTGAATCCTAATCGATCGTTTTGTGTTGGATGGAAGATCTGTGATAACCGTTTGCTTGTTATTTAATGCTTTGATTAGTTCGATAACCTTTGCCTTTCTGGATAAAAAATAGTACTTTTCTTCTTCTTGCGGAATAAAATGTGAATTATCAGGGTGTCCACCTGTAACGAAAAGTAGGTAATTTTTGTCTGGATATTTGGAGGTAACGAAAATTCGCTGAGGTCGGTATATATCATTTAAACTCGCGCCGCTAGGCTCACATATTGCGATGGAGCAAGTTTGACGAATGTGCCGCCAATTGAGTAAGCTATATTTCCTCGTGCCCGCCCTCAAGGAAATGTATATTGAGGATACTTGGAGTGGTACACAACCGTCCAGCGTATGTTTTCAGCATCAGCAGGAGTTTTTAGTTTAGTGTGAAATATTTTTCTGTATTAAGAAACATGGCTTTTCGCGACACGTTTATTCGTGAAAACTTACGAAAATCAACTGATACCTCTCATTTCTGTTCTTGATTTCTAAATTTTAGAGACATCAAATATACTGCAAGTCCAGAAATAATTTAATGTCGCAATCTTGCGAAATGATATCGTTTCGAAAATGAAAAGCTTCGAAATACATTTATTTTGAAAATCTATCAGTCTCGTAAATTGGCGACATCCAGTTTGGTTAATTCGAAATTCCGTTATTTTGTTCGATTTTTTCTTCAAACTTTGGTTCCATCGGATATATAATTAACCGGTTATCTCAAAATATTGTATGATTCGAAAGGAAATGTGCCCTCTTGTATTATTCGTGCAATCCTCTCAGAATAATTCTTAAAATTCGTTACCTTTTTCGAACGTTCGTCTTCCAGAATCACAACCTCAAGACAGCCGGCTGACCGCACGACTTGCTTGCGGGAATGTCGTCAAACGGATCGAGATCGACGCCAGTTGCGTAAAATCGTAAAACCCGTGCCCGATGGCGAACTAGGATCACGAGGACTGCGGGAATCCTGTCAAAGGTGATTGGGCACCCATCACGAAACATTCCGAATCTTCCCCACTTTTTCCATGACCGTATACTTAAAAGCGTACGGGGAGCGAGAACTGCACCGATCCACTTAAAAATGACAACGTAATATCGCGATTTTCATTTCTTCTCGTGATCCACTGTGAACTGCTGGAATTACGGCGCCAACCGTACAACATGTCCATAACTGCTCGTGAATTTTAACCTTGCCCAACCTCGAGCTTGCCTCCACCATTCTGCCAGGACAATCGTTGAACGGTCGGGTGCGGCGCCGATTCCATATTATCGCCTTCTCAGTGTCCAACCGCAAGGACAACGTGAATCGCGTAAAACTGTCGAGAGAGGCAGCGATTGCGTTACATCGCGATATTTCTCCGCATTCGATGACGAGGACAACTGGAGTCTTGTCAAACGGACAGCAAGTGGCGCGGATTGCGTAATCTACATTTTCCCGATCTCGAGGACCATGGAAATCGATTTTTCTCCGCGTGTTATCGTGAAAACTACGGAAATCTAGTCAAAGTGCTGAGTACAGCGCCGATCATGTAACATCACGATATTTCTCCGTACTTGACAGCGAAGACAGAATGTGAACAAATTTTTAGCCTAATTAAGAAAAAGACACAGTTTATGTCATCGATGTCCAATGGAACCCGAGAAGCCATTTCTATCTTGAGTGACCAGAAGTTCTGAAGCATGCTATACAAACACATATTCTACTGACTTTCTGAAGAAAGCAAAACAATACACAACTTAAGCTCTTATTATGTCCTCGGTTACTGTCGTGTTTTCTATCAATGCTGTTACACTTGTAATTTTCCGAAATGAGGAAAATACATGAATTTTGTCATGTCAAATGAATCTCTCTGGAGGCGACTTTTTGCAGGAAGCGAAAAGTCACAGCTATGAATTTAAAAGTGCAAGTAATTTGTAGTGAGTGATAAGTGTGTTACCTAGGTATATTATTTCAAGGATGTCATGATATATCTGTGCTCCAAACCAAAATTCACTACACCTGCTTCGTGAGCGTCATCCTCGTCCACAAATAATTGGCCTGTGATGTAAGATAAAATTTCATTGAAATATCCTTTTTAAAGTATAAATTACTGTATTTTGTAGCCCTGGAGGATTATTGTTTCAATTGTGGAAATTTGTTGGATTTCTTGGCGTGCGCGAGTTTTACTGAAAGCCCTTTTTGAAAGTTGGCAGGTATGTTGATTTGCGAGTGGTTCTACATAGATTTTTTTACATCAGAACAGTGGTTGTCACAGCAGCTTGTAGACATTCCACAATTAAGGTAATTCTCCATTAGATCTTTAAACACAGGGTATTTGAAGGTATTTTTCAGAGCTTGTTTAGTAATCGATATGTAATGTTATTCAGTCGGTCAACATGATAAAGAATCTTATTGACCGACTAAAAAGGCATTTTATTTCGATTCAAACACATTGGTAGACAAACAAGGGTGTGTACTTTCACCGTTTCTATATATACTGGTGATGGGTGATATACTGAAGGCAACAAAGGTAGCGTATGCAGCTACAAGCTAGAATATAATCCTATTTGCGATGATGAGCTGATTTGGGAGAAACTGAGAATGTGGTCCCAAGAACAACGATGTACTGAAGCAGGGTCGAGCGCTGCGGGAAATGTACGGGAATTTTAGTGACCAACGTCATGACGTGGCAGCGTCGACTGCCTTGCTTGACCGACCGCCGGCCGTACACCAGCCGCGCAGAGCTACCCACGCTGCTCCGCGCTCGTTGCTAGACAATGACGGACAGGACTCAGCCTGCATTGTTATTCACCGAGGAGACTAGTTATTTTTATGCAAAGTTGATATTTTTATATCTATGGGTATTTCAAAGCTCAATGTGATGAATGCTATTCAGCGGAAGTAGGAACCATCAAGCTAAGTCGCCGTCCGTCACTTTATTTCTGCAGCTTCGAGGTCGAGGCTGGATACTAGGGAACAATGCATGAAGGTACTGTATTGCGATGTTACACAATGCACACAGCTTTCGGCCGTTAGACAGGTTTCACTTTATCCTCGCGGTCGAATATAGACAGATCTTGCGGTGTTACGCCATCGGCGCCGTTTGACAGGACTCCTCGTGTTCTCGCAGTCTGGCACGGATAAATATCACGATATTACGCAGTCGACGCCGCTCTGTCATTTGACGAGATTCCAGTTATCCCCGCGGCCTTCACAAGACTGAAATATTTAGATGTTACGCAATCCATACCGCTCGCCATCCGTTTGACGAAATTCCCGTTCCCTCCGTCGGGCACGGATAAATAACACGATGTTACGCAATTAACGCTGCTCGCCGTCTCTTTTGACAAGATCTCTGTTCTCGCGACAGACACGGAGAAATGTACGTTATCGACGTCGCTCTCGGCCGTTTGACGATAAATTCCGTTGGCCTAGCAATGTGGAAGGTGGCGAGTTCGCAGTCGGGCGTGATCAAATGTGGCGAGTAGGTATCTGTGCCACCCGCAAGCAGGTTGACGTATTTCTCGCAGATTCTACTCTGTGGTCGCGAATTTATGGTGGAGCGCGGCCTGACTGGGGATGCCGTGAGTGAAAATCCACAGCCTGCTTCCAGTCTCCGACCGGGTCAGGAATGGAATGAATGAAGCCCCGATCTAGCGGCGAGGATATGAACTGTGCCGGCTGCCGAGGCCTGACGCACTCCTCTGGGGCAATTATTAAATGAAATGATAGTGGAGAGTGTTGCTGGAATGAAATGTTGACAGGGAAAACCGGAGTACCCGGAGAAAAACCTGTTTGCCTCCGTTTTGTCCAGCACAGATCTCACATGGAGTGCCCGGGATTTGAACCACGGACCCAGTGGTGAGAGGCCGGCGTGCTGCCGCCTAAGCCACGGAGGCTTGGATGCCGTGAGTACGGTACGCAATTGATTGTGATTGGCACCGTTCGTGTAAGGCAAGATGCCCGTGGAATGCATGAACATTAACCGTTTTGAAAGAAGTAAACACATTATATCCGTATTGATTGATAGAAGTGATAAATAGAAAATCCACCTTATCAATACCGGTCCTTGGAAGTTGTACTTCGTCGTAATCTGGACAGTCTCAGATCTGGATAATGACCAATCCAGATGTACGTCATTTGCCTCTATAGTTCGTGTTTAGACGTCTCATCATGAAACAACATACTATCGCTATGCAGTTACACTTAGCGTACGCTAGAAAAACTTGATCGCGCTTTAATTCAGCCATTCGGTATGCGAACTCTAGTCTCGGAGTCATCTAAAATATACGGGAATTTGGTCGATTTTCGTTCGGGAAATATGCGGGAATTTAAAAATGTTCACCACTCGACACCATGTGGGGTTTCAAGGAGGGCGACGAGAATGGGAGCAAGCTCTCAGAATAGGCTGAAATAAACAACCTCACTTTGATATTATGATCCTAAAGAAAGGAACATCTCATTCAGGTCGCTGGAAACGAGAAAACAAGAGTTTACACCAGACCTGTCCTTTGTCTCTCCCAATTTTATGTCACCATCGTGCAATGTCCACAGAAAAGTTCATAATAACTTCCCCCTTAGCCCGCGCAGACCTATAATCTACAAAATTCGAATTCAGATCCCAGTTTTAGGATCTACGTCAGGACCTCGTTGGAACTTCCAGAAAGCTGATCGGGATGCTTATGCCAACATCAGGTGAATCAAAGCTGTTCAGGAGAACTACTTGAGAGTTGTGGGCGTGGTAAAACCTGCAGCAAAAATATCCATTCCAAGAGGTTTCTGGAAAGAACATATACCTGGTAGTACAGTACAGCTGGAATGGTTTTGTTCCAAAAACTGTGCTATGGTTGGCTTTTTGTAAATCGTTATAAAAGCACAAAAATAGCTTAACTCTAAATTTTAGAATAATTTGCACGATCATTTTGATGGAAAACTCAAAGAAACATTGAAAAGCGTTTTTCTCTGAAAAGTTTTTTAAACAAAAATGTAGAGGACATTGTCACCTACCATTCGTCTCATTGAGGTCATGTCATACGTTTTGAAATGAACAACCTAGGTGGCGCCAAAGTTTCCAAAAAAGTTTTTTTTTCTTTCACCATTATGTCCTTTTATTTAAACGTTTGTTTCCTCCGACTTACCGTTCCAAAGTTACAGCGCAGCAAGTGCAACGCTGCGTAGTCAAGGCTACTATTGTTACTGCGGAGAGAGCGGTGGGCATAATTTAGACAGGGACCGGTGTCGGACAGCTGCCTAAGGCTCGGCCAAACAGGACGCGGGCTGTGTTTGTTAATTAGCTCAATCATGTATATTTCAATCGCAACGTATCAATCATAACTGTACACATATTAACCTTTGTGCCCTCTGAATAGTACAATTATCACACTTCGGCAGACTATAACTTTGGAACGGTAAGGCGGAGGAAAAAAATTGTTTCAATAAATGTTGTAGACAATTTTGAGAAGAACAAATTTCTGATTCGCTCTTTTGTGAACAAAACATTTTTTCTAGGACAAAAAGTGAAAAAACACTTTATTGGAAACTTTGGCGCCACCTAGCTTCTGCATTTCAAAACGTATGACATGACCTCAATGAGACGATTTGTAGGTGACAATGTCCTCTACATTTTTTGTTTAAAAAACTTTTCTTTAAAATACGTCGATTCAGAGAAAAACGCTTTACAATGCTTTTTTTTTTTAGTTTTCCGACAAAATGATCGTGCAAATTATTCTAAAATTCAGAGTTAAGCTTTTTTTTTGTGCTTTGCTAACGATTTACAGAAAGCTAACCATAGCACAGTTTTTGGAACAAAGGGTGTTTTTTTTTCTGTGCAGCTGTTCTGTACTATGGATGGAATGAAGAGTCCAGTAGACTGAGCAAAGAATTTGACGAGTCAAGAAAAAGCTACAGTCTCTTGGCCTAGCTAAAAAAGAAGTGGAAGTTGAATTTCACCCATTATAGCAGAAAAGCTTGGTCTCTTATACGAAAACTAGACTGCACTCCCATACCGCCAAACAGCATCCATCTATTAATGTAGAAGTACCGCAATAGCAAACCACCTAGTCTCTACTTCTAGATCGACATGGCATAAAAGATTTTCCAAAAAGGTTAAAGCTGAGCTTATCCAAGCAAAACGTGGTACACAGCCCCACGCCTCCTTTTCACGATCGTTCACAATAGAGGAGATCGAGGAAGGATTAAAATCACTCCGAAATGCCTTAGTTGCAGGTCTAGATTGGGTATACCTTGAGCTACTTAAGAATTGTGGCCCAGCTATGAAACGATGGCTTCCTGTATTTTTCAGTTCAATGCTACAGTCAGGAAAGCTTCCACCAATTTGGAGTAAGACAAAAATCTTAGCTTTGCTAAAACCTGGCAAAGATCCAACGCTTCCGTGAAGTTACCGTCCCAATGCTTTGCTCTGTGTCACACTCAAGCTGTTGGAAAGGCTGATCCTGTACAGAATAGCTCCAGCAATTCAGTCATTACTTCCAGTTGAACAAGCAGTTATCCGTCCGAACCATAACTGCAGTAATCAAGTTCTATCTCTAACCACAATCCTAGAGGTTGGTTTCGAGAAGTTAAAGAGTGTCTCCGTCTTCTTACTCCTCAAAGCTGCGTACGATACAGTCACCCCGATTCGGTAACTTCACTTCTTAACAACCCACCAACATGATTACAACGGAATCGTAACCATAGGCATAACAACAAATGGCTAGCGAGGCTCAAAGTGGTATTCTGTAATACCCCTTTTAGACGTCGCGATCCCGATTATCTCTGATCTGGATAATGTCCAATCGCGATCAACGGCTTTTGCCATTGGTACGTGTTTAGACGTCCCATCATGAAACAACAGGATAATCGAATAAAACAGCATGACATCGCTAAGGTCTGCCAACTTTTGAATTCCAAGGGTTAAAGCAGAAATTTACAGTAGTTTGTTTTCTCCCGTTTTTAAGTATTTCAGTTATTCTTTATACATAATTCAACCTGATAATGCATATTCTTAAATATATACAAATCCTGAGGAGACGTGTACCCTTGGAGTGGAAATAAAAATATTTTGAAATATTTATAAACAGGTCTAGGCTATTTATTGCATAAATACTTCTTGTTCGTCCAGAGTTATTTGGCCCTATCGGAATCCCTTCTATGTCCATGACAATAAATGTATGTCTTTATTAATCGTCTTCATCGACTTTCCCCAACGCTAATATTTTTTTCAACGTTTAAACGCTGGTATGTTTGTCTCCATCCATCATTTTGTTTCCCTCAATCTTCACATATCTCTATCAACCATCACGGCCAACATTACGTACATCTCGCTTTCAAAACACAAGATAATACAAAATGGCTATCATTTCCACTGCCTACTTCACTCGCACAACAGGAGGATAGAACACACCGACGATCGCATTGGCCGCGAACGCCATTATCTCGTTGTGGGAACGGGATCGGGATGATCTTGTTGAAGGGAAAGTTGATCGCGATAATGTTATCCTGTTGCGTTTAGTCGTCCCAACTTAATCTGGATCGGCGCCTGATCGCGATCGCAACCGGGACGTCTAAACGGGGTATAAGGCACCTTGTTATGACGCTTGTTACGAGTTTAGGATCAGGATTTCATAGCCATCTTCATAGTACGAAAGCTTTCCACTAGATGACGGGTAAATCGATTGGCGCGGTATTTCATACCATTCGATATCGCAAGTTTGTATCATTTTTTAAAAGCTATTTCCTATGTTCCATATTGCCTTAATCCATACTTTCGCCTATTATGGTGTTTTATTTATCGTTTGTTTTGACCATACATACGGATTGGGGCAGATGACCTCATAGTTCCGCCCCTTAAAACAACAATAACTAACTTCATACGGATTACTTCAACCTGATAAGATAAACCTAACCCCATTTGCGAAAACATTTACGCCGTCTGTTCACATGAATATCTATTTCAGTTAGGGTTTTCTTTAGCTATTGCCTTAATTAATACCTTATTTTATTTCGGAGTACTGGTATCTTATTTATAGTACGGTATTCAACGGATACTGTATTCCAGCGGATCATGTCAACCTTATACACCCAACTCCCTTCCGAAGATAAATTACATTGCCTGTCCACATAAATATTCATTTTAGTTTAGTAGGAATCAAATAGTGTGTTGTCCACAGCTGACATTCCAAACGCTATTGATACCGAAAATGTAAAAATATATATGTACGCTGATAATATGGCCCTAGTATCACCAAGCATACAAAACCTACAGGTAGCTTTTGACAAATTGACTAAATGGACAGAAGGAAATGATTTAAACTTACACGAAGACAAAACTGTGGTAATGACTTTCAGGAAAGGAGGGGGACAGACAGCGAGCGACAATGTCAGATATAAACAGACAACATTAAGACATGTAACAAATGTTAAATACCTAGGAATTACCTTTCAAAACAAAGGATTTGTATACACTATGCACATCAAAGAGCGAACAGCAGCAGCAACGAAGGCAATTAACGGCATAAGAAATTTAAGACGATTATCATTGACCACAGCGTTGACTCTCTTCCGCTTAAAAATTTTGCCCATACTGACGATTGGTTTAGAGATTATAATATGGGATCACCTTGGCAAAACGAATCTGAAAGACCTAGAGAACGTCAAAGGAAATGTTCTTAAAAAAGTATTATGCTTGTCGAAATATACTCCAAATCGACTGGTCTATATCCTGACAAGTGTACCTTTTCTAATTGAAAAACTTCGACTCGACATGGTTTTACCCTGTACATCAGCATACTCAGATTTACTAAAAGAGCTGGAAGGCAAAAGAAAGGACATATGGGAAGATTTTTATGCCACAGATGCCATGATAAACAAGGAATGGATGAGAGCAGAATATGACCTTCGCCATCTAGTGACAAGACTAGCAGTTCATGGCTTCCACCATCGTGTGTGCAAGACAGAGAAGTTCCATAAGGCTGACACAGAATGCCTCTGCAGATTATGTGGAAAGCAGTGTGAAAGGTACCATGTGCTGGTGTGTACCGAGAGAAGGACATCCCTAAATTCTTTCTGCAAAGACTAAATTTTATTTATGTATGAGAGTGTGAAATGTGTATATATGTATAATGCGTTATGGCTATTTGGCTGCATTAAATATTATTATTAAGTAGTGTGTTGTCTGGTTTAATACAACATGAACTGTTTCATAAACCTAAGTTAAGATAAATGTTTTATGTGGCCAGTAATCTATTGGGCAACTTAGGCCTACCTGTAGGCCTAGGCCTAATTGACTACTGTGAGCAGTTTAACACATGAACGACAATACCGTTAAGAATAGGTTTATAAATTTAGAATAATGTTCACAAATCTCCAAGAATGAGGTATTAACTCTTTGGGCAGTAACACAATAGAAGTTAATGGGGGGGGGGCGATGGTCCAATCTAGTATGCCAGTTATTCTTCACGGTAGGCCTAGTGTAGTGTTAATATGAAATCATCGGTTCTAGTCAGAACACCATATTGCTCCTCTGGCTGCAGCCAAGAAAGTCAAAGAGTGATTTAATGATCCATCGTAATACCAGCCTTCAATAATAAAGCAGAGCAAGTGCCCTGCAGGTAAAACTGAGGTGGCAAGAGGTCCATGGAAATTGTAGGAAGCTAAGATCAGGATCATTTAGAATGCAGTTTAGTATTTTTCACCTTAAAGGTACTTCTCAGATTAAGAACTTTGATCAGAAAGGAGTGGGGTATGGGTGCATTATGTGGATCTGTTGCACCTGAAATTATGAAGAGCAGCTCATGCCACTGGAACTAACCATAGAATCCGTTACGCCCATCAATTTTTAAGTCTAGGATTGTTGCGTACTGTACCCGAAATACCTACCGTCAGCTTGTTGATATCCCTCGATGGTAGCTGGATTGCAGAACCTGAAAACCCCGACTAATAAAAACCAGATTCCACTCAACAAGAGATGGGGATAATGGGGCACAAGGATCACCTAACTGAGGGAACGTCAAGAAAAACCATATCAACAAAAGAAAAATCTAGCTCGATAGAACACAAGAACGAGAAAAAACTTAATCTCCAAAGCGTGGAATTATACTGAAATGCCTGCAATGGTTTCCTTAACGTGACCTCCTATCGCAGCTATAAAGTACCACTCTAAAAGAATTAAAATAAAATTCTTCAAAATGTATTCACAAAGGCATTATAGCAGAAATTGCTATAATAATATTACAAGAAATGAAAAGCTATTGCAGCTTCAACCGGAAGCTCAAATCACAGTGACCTGAATACAACTTCTAGTCATTACTAGACACACTGTATTCTCCATAAAAAAATATTAAACACTCTTTAAGATAATACCCTACTATGGCACAAGCAATGCCTCAAAAGCCTTATTGAAAATTAATTCCGCATTTGGGTAGATCATTACTAATCCTACAGCTAGCAATATCATTTATGTACAATATCTACGTTGGAATATATATATTGAATGGCACACTCCAAGTGTGTTTTTCTTTTTATTTCGCAAGCCTCAGTTTAACATTCTTCCATTAGAATAAGATCATTAATTTCTTTTAACTGATTCTAAAATGTTTAAATTGGTCCTTTCCAACCAGGTGACAAAGCTTAATAGAGGTAATCTGTCACTTTAATAATTATTGCACTCACCAAAATAGCTTATCAGGATAACTGTAAAACCCTCGTCAGCATGGTGATTAAATCCAGAATATTAAGGTTGACATCTTTTAATACATGTTTTAATGTTATACTTTGTATGCTTCTAAGCAACAACAAAATGCTTGTAGCAAAACACTGAATTAGACTTGAAAATAAGTCAACTTATATTTGACTACTCGATCACAATTATCATGGGTTAGTTTCCATGAAATATCTTAATGTTTATTTCATTCTTTCACTGCCTTCTCGCGGCTCTACTCTTATACATATGTACTCCCCTGAGTACTCTATTCAAAATTAATTTATTATAATCATACATATTTCAACGTAACTGGATCACCCTCATTGCTTAGTGACGAATTTCATTCTCAGCCGATAATTGTTGTTACTACATCGTTGTTTAAATTTATACATAGTTTACATTAGTTTTCAATGATGTTGGTTGGATTTTCTCAATAACAAAATATCCTTTTAGAATTAATACCTATGCTATGAGAGATTGCAATAGCATCGACTTTCCTTAATCAGAATGTATTTATACATTTATTAAATTTGGGATATACGCTGGTTAAAAAAGTGAATGATGTTTCAGAGATGTATTATAGTCAAATGACGACAATCAAAAAAATAATAAATTCCTTCGACCAAGGATCTCAACTGTGCCTTCAAGCGAGAGGCTAACGTGAATAAAAAAAACAAGTTAAATACAAATGAAGAGAAAGTTTATCAAGCCAATGTTCGGTACACCCCTGCGCGGATGAATTCGAGAAACAAAGTAATGTCTCTACACCACCGGACATGGTAATCATAACAATTAGCACAATTGTCTAGTTAGAAAACATTACCAGCCTCTGTCCTTCAACAACACAAAGATTGGTTCCTAACAAAAGCGAGAAATCGAACTCCTCTCTATATATATAAAATAAAACTTCACAAAACTCATAACTTGCTATCAAAATCAGTCTTCTATTCATAAACCAATAACTCGGATGTATAAAGTTCGAAGATGCAGTAGGAGAATGTAGCCCATCAGAAACACAATCTAACGATGCGAAGAATGTCACAAATTGACATAATAAAGAGCTCACCACGTTGATAAACTACACTGAATCACAAAATGCCTATCGATGTCCTCTTCACTACCCTAAGAAAGTTTCATGAAATATTACCGAATTTAAGATGAAATCTACTTAAACATATTTAAATACAAGCTGAAAATGGGTTGCACTTCTTATGGAAGTCTAAAACCTGTCGATTGTGAAATCAGTCATGATTAAAACGTAAAGCCTAAATTCCACAGTCCGACATACTACTCAAAAATTAATATGCTAAAAAAATAATGGCGTAAATTAACATTGAAATATCTACACTTAGCTACGAGGGACGAAGTTGTGTAAGCTGTACCTTGTTGATAGATGAATTTCCAAGAGCGAGCATTGACACGCCCTGCATATCACACCTTTTCTATATGTAGCTGTAACTAGCACTCCCCAGGTCGTCGGGAATCGAACCAGGGTACACCTTCTCCAATCCGCACGTTCTTCCCGGTTCAGAAGGCTATTACCCATCCTGGGTAAATAGTCAGGAATCGCTACTTCACGTCTCCAACATCTTCCAGTACACAGTTCGTTTCTCAGTAGTATCGCGTTCTTCATATCGGGCCGAAATATTAATGAACGAAAGACGAATGACTGCCCATGCGAATAGCATTCAGGATTACTAATGAGGTAGACACAAGTGGTCACACAATCAGAATCAGTCATCACTGGGGCCATGGCGATAGTTCATTGAAATGTTCGATACAATGCCGGTCTAGTAGCGTTCATGCTGCTGCGTTATTTAGCCTGCCATTATAGAAGAAATGAACAGCACTAACATTATTCCTCTTGACATCTTGATTAAGAATATGTCTGTTCGCGATGAGGAATAGTGTTTAGAGTTCAATAACATTGCTGCGCACTCGAGATCAATGCAATGAAAACAGAGACTGCTTTTCATAACGAAAGTTCACTGTGATGACAGGCAGCTTGCTGTATTGAAATTACAGTTTCTAATACTGCTTACCCTTGTAGCGGTATAGATTGCATCTCGTGAAAACGAACAGAGTCCTTCGACACTGGCTCTGTATACACTTTAAAGTGTTTGATATAAACCTCGCGTCACATTGCAATAACGAAACGCGTTCTCAAGCTTCACAAAGAGATATGTTCTCAAGCGCTCCGTAGAGTTATCTGCTCACAGCTGACTGTGTGTCCATCCACCTAGCTTCACGCTACCCCCACTCAGACGTGATAGTAATCGAACTGATCTCTCATTGGTGGATGTAAATCATAATTTATAATGTTTCCGACAGATACTTAACATGTATAGATAACAAAATACACATTATGCTCTGTTCCAGGGTCTCGTATAATGTCGCAAATCTTGCATGTTATTCTCTTTTCTTCTTATTGCTGATAAAAATGTAATCCTGGTGACCGATCAATAAACTGGGTCAATGGTCGCCATGTTGTACTCATATCCGCCTGGCTTCGTGCGTGCACGTCGGTCCTCGGAAAATACCGTAATCGAGCAGCCGACTCCTGCTTCGGTTTGCAACTTGTGGATCGCGCCGATCTTCAACATATACTTCAAACTGCACTATACATCATAACAATATGAGTATAATGGTACAGTACGATAGGTCTACATGTTAAGTTACAAGTTGGCAAATTAGTAGAAAGAAAGTATCAGTAGGTCATTGATGTGCTTCTAACTCCTTATCCTAGAATAAAACTACATTCTACATTTTAGCAATATTTACCACTTAATGGAATTTATTCCAGTTTTCTACAGATGAAGTTATTTATTAGCCTTCTTTAAAATTCAATATTCTACCTAGCCTAATCCCTTCGTCTCTATATGGCCCTAGGGCATGGCAATCACAATAACTCAATGCTCCTCCGAGATTCTACACAGAAGGGAGGAGGCACTCAACTACGAGTATGACCTTTGTTCCTCACATTCAATGTATTATTACTTGAAGGAAGGGGGAGAGAGAAAACAGAGGTTTGTATCAGCACCATGTAGATTATAAAATCTCTGGGGAGTAGGGGGCAGGGGTTGATCCAACCCTAGCATGTTCCCACAGGCAACACCCTGTCCCTAAATACTACTACAAAGTTACTGGGAATGAGAATAAGACTAACTACATTGAAATATTATGTGGATAACATAACTCTCACCTGGATTCTTGACATTCTTATCACATACAGTAGTATGAAAAAGTCTACTTTCTAATTGCACAATCTTCATAAGGACATAAAGGAGGTAAACACAAACCTCGTGAATTGGGAGGAATGCCTACTGGTTCTGGTGGGATCAGTTGGTGTTAGGATTGCAGCAGTTCATGAAGCAAGGCTCAAATCATACACAATGTTTTCTTTAACAAATTATTATTCAAATAAAACACTTAATTTATAACATAAAATTAAACATTTGAAAATACAGCAGTTTGCACAGCAATGCACCTGTGGAATGTGTCCCATTGTAGAGATCATCAAATTCAGTTTCTTTCTTCGTCTTCTCATTCAGACCAGGTCACTGGAAGGTGTGTCACAGATTTTTTTTGGCAGAGAATCCTGGAAAATTGAAAATCAATCCCTTATATTGTTATCAGTACTGTGACAAAAATATCAACAAATTTCTAGATTAATTTTGTATCATGACCTGGAGATGTGCTCGTGTAGCCTATATGCTACATTCTTAAACTCAAGTTAGCCATTATAGTGTAACAAAACTATTTAAACCGGCTACATCCTCATACCTGCCAACTTTTACGGTTTATCCGTAAAATTTACGGAAATTGCAGCATTTTACGGTTTTACGGATGAACGGTGTCATTTTACGATTTCGCGGTCAAAAATTTGAAACTATAATTAACATTCCATAATCCCTCCCACTTCCGTACAATCGATTGTTTGCGTGGGTCCAAGACCGACTCCAATACTCAGACCGTAACATAGAAAAAACATGGCGGCCGCAGAAGCCCCACTTCTCCTATTGGGTAACACGAATTCAAGACGTACACGGCGGTAATTTGACGTAGGGAAAACGACACAATTGGGAAAATCACTGTTCCATGCATGAAAAAGCTTCGCGAACAACTAACTTACATATCACATAATATTACTAGAAGAAATGGCTGTCCCACAGTAAAAGAAAACAAGTTGATTTATTAGAAATTTCACGTAACTATATAATAACATTCTCTCTTCGATTTTACTTCACTGCATAGATGAAAATAATTTTATATTAAAAAAAAGGTTTAAATATAAATATAAATATGTGAAAAAAAATCTCAATTTATTCACTCTCGCGAAAACTATGACAGCATTACTTGAGTTATTTTACCCTGAGACGGCCAAATATTATAACACAGTACAGATCAGAGTCAATTGGTAAGTAGGTGGGGGCTCCAATATTCCAGGAATAAGTCAGGTTAAGGTTTGAAGGTGGATGGAGATCATCAAGCTGGACCCTGCTGCAGCCAATGGAAATTGCTGCAAATGTTACAGAACAATAAATAAATGTAAAATATTATTCACCTTACTTGCTGCCGAGTTTCAACTCCTTGCGCTTGTTTACTTTAACTCCAAGCTCCTCAGTGGGTCTTCTTTTTTGTGCCTGGTTTGCAAACTTCTTGCACAATTCCCTGGACACATTTTTATCGTGCAACACTTTGGAGTAGTTGTTAACAAATACGTTCGCAAACACTTTAACACATTTCTTAACAATCTTGATCAAGGGCACACCACAACTACATTCATCATTTATATTGCTTATAGAACTCTCTATAAGTTGAGTCCCTAATGCAATAACAGCGTCCCTCTGATTTTCGAGTTTCAAAAATTCAGATTCATAGCTGCTGCTTATGAGTACCTGAACAAGTCTATATATATCACAACATAAACCCATCAAAAACGAGGAAGGACACTTCAGCCCACCCCTGTTAAGTTCACTGAAGTAAGACAGAAGCTTCTTGTCACAATCAAGGATTAAATCTTCTTCGGATTGTAGCACTTCTTTACACCGAGTGCACTTTCCACTCTTTACCAACTTGGCTAAAACTTTCATGCTCGTGTAACTAGCAATGCATACAATTATCTTCTTTGCTTCAAGCGGAATCGACACTAATGGTGTTTCATCCAGGGCAGACTGAAATTTATCAAGGTTCTCGACTACTTTTTCTTGGTTGAAAGTAACTGTCAGGTCCTTGAGAGTAAATTCTCCTAACTTTGCCGACTGAAGTTTTAGCAAACTTAATACCTTGAGTCTCCGTTCAGATTCTAGCACTTGTTCTACTGAGACATTATATGTGCAGCCACTTAATCTTCTGTATGCTCCGAACCTGCTTTCTAAGCCATCTGTCTGCAGCTTAGCTGTCAGGATGTAGGACCACTTATATGTATTAAAAATATATTTACATAGCTGGACAACTGCAGTCAGTGTGTGAGAGAATGCTAAGAACGTTTCATTACTCAATTTTCCATCATTGTGTGAGGTGTTGCTATGCCATATGTCAACATATGTTTTCAAAGTTTCCAAAAAGACAAGCTTGGTATCATTGGGGCCACTAATTGGGTTTGCATCATCATTTCGGGTGTACTTTCCTTTCATTGGGTGCTGAACGTTTGAAATTGTCCACCACTTTGAAATTAATTTCAAAAACTGGACAGTCCCATCAGAAATAGCAACACCCTCACTTTTAAGCATATCCAATGCCACTATATTTTTGGCATCAAATATGCTCATAGCTAGAGCAACATTCTGTCTCTCTATAGCAGTGGGATATAAAGCCTTTCGTGACAAATTTGGAGCCAGTTTTAGAATCATACTCTTTTCAGAATGGAATAGATCTCTAATATCTGATAACTTAGCCTCGACATTTGTGTACTGAAAAGTTGATTCATTTTCAGTAACATGTAGCATGCTTTCTATTTTGGGAATTGTCTGCTCGGTGTTGGGAATGACAAACGTTTGACTGGGTCGATTTAACCAATTGTTCCTTACACATTTCAGCAAATGTACACTGTCGAACAGAAGAAACAGTGACTTGGAGGTATTAGCTGGATTTGTAATGCAGGGTTTTAGAGTACCACCACCCAAGAGCTCAAACATCTTCCTAAGCATGCTGTGGTTATCTGATACCAAACAGACTACATGAAATTGAAGCTCGTCCATCAAGGTTAGGACGTCAATGGTTAGAGTCAGTAGAGTTTTTGCATTTAGGTTTCTCACTGGGAAAAGACCTATTATATCTTTACTGTCTGAACGTAAAGAGGAAAACATGAAAGCTTGTATGGTGGTGGCCGAGTCGGCTCCTGAGCTATTTTCAGCCATCCCGATTATTTTCCCTCCTTTATACGTGAGTTTGGAATTAACATATATCTCATCCAGCAAAACAGTAACAACCTTCTCTTCATCATTCAGGAGCTTGCTTTTTTCTTTCAAAAAGGATTTTTGCAAAGGCCCAACACCTGAGCTGTTTGGACCTATTTTGGACAAGAATTGCCTGAGATAAACATGGTGAGGTAGTGTCATTATGTTTGTCCTTCTTAAAGATTGGTAAGCTCCAGGGTGTGAGTAAGAGAGACTTGCGGCCCATATTAGGAGGTCTGTTGAATATTTAATCTGACAAGCAAAAGCAAGCTCCAACTGTTCTAATGCAAATTTTACCTTGCCAGCCCTCTCTACATTCACATCAGCATCAAGTTGCAGGCCCTCCTTTGTAGCATTTATCAATGAAGTTACCCTTTCAGAGAGAGATACTGATTCATCATTATAGTTAGCAAGAGAACTCACCAAATTATCCAACTTGCTCCATCTATCACATTTATATGCCTTGCTTCCGTTGCACTCCAAGATCCAGTTAAACTTCTCCGCAGGTAAGCACAGATTCTTGTAAAACACATTTACATCTAAATCACTCGACACTTTGAAACACATTGACACTGATGGAACATCACAATAAGCATTATCATCTATTTTAATAAAAAGGACATAGTCTTCCTTCACAATTGTTATAAATGGATTTACCGGCCTATTCTTAACTTCACTTGTGAAAGATTCGAAATTTGCAATGGTATCCTGTTCACACCATTCATTAAAGTTATCCAAATCTCTCTGTAATATCTGCTGCACACGTTCTTCAGGATCTTTCCTTTCTTTACTAAGCCTAACAGTTAGATAAGAGGGTTGATTGTGAAAAATTGTGGGGTAAGCATCATCGCTTAGTTTTGGAACTTTCCGAGGAACACGAATAGGTTCACTATTTACAACAGGGAACACGTCTTCCCTAACCACAAACTTATCTTCAAAATGGTGTATGCATACTACTGCTTTATCACTGACCACAAAATTGTCACGATGTATACTTCTAATCCATTTTTCTCTTAATGTTTTTTTCCTTGGGAAACTTAAAAATAGTTGTATGAGAAGCATTGCCGTAATTACTCTTACAACCCGGTACACAACAAGAGCGACCCATTACATAACTTCAAAACAAACATTCATATGTCACTGCGTATAATTACAGCTGCTAAATATTAACTGACTCACAAATTCACTCTCACGCACCACTATTCTCCATAGGAAACACTACTTATCGCCAACTTTCATCGGTAGCAAACTGAAACAACGTATGTAAACAAACCCACGTTTTCAACAGGCTAGGGCTTCTCGAATCGCCATCTTGAAGCAATCGAGAGTAGCATTAAGGTCTGAGTATTGGAGTCGGTCTTGGTGGGTCGAAGGCAAGTCCACGATAGTCGATAACTCGTTCTTTGATATGATTCGTACTTTTAACCGTGTGATGTTTGTGTCGTCATTGTAATTGAATTTGAAGCCGGGATAACTGTTCTTCCATGTGAATCTTAGGTGTCGACACGCTCTGCTTCGCAAATTCTTTGTTCCGCTACGTTCGCTCGTTGCGATTTAAACCATATTCTTTGACCACGTGAGTTGTTTATTGTTCGCGAAGTTGGCGTTCCTTGAATGTTTTCGTATTTTAAGGTTATGGCATATTTTAATTAAGTGTTCGAGTTTTTGTGCTATATCTTCGTGCTTCGCAGTTTCCTGTATTCCTTGGACTAATTACATTCGTTCCACGTGTGTGTTTTTTTATCCTCTACCATGTGCATATTCTTTCTTTACGAGATTGGCGTCGTGTTCCTGGTTTAAGACTCTGTGTGCTTTGACTTGTTTTAATGAAGTGTTGGCTGTGTTTTATGTGATTTATGTTATAATTTTATGTGACGTTTAGTGATCCAGGTTCCTTTCGATGTTTTAGTAGATATCGAGAATGAACAAATACAACAAGAAACAGTACTTCCAGACATTTAAAGAATCATACTCGGTTGATTTTCCGTGCATACTAAAATCAAGAAAGGGAGAAAATTTTGCCTTTTGCACGGTATGTGCGTGTGATATTAATATTGCATATGGTGGAAAAAACGATTTAAGTAATCATGTGAAGTGCGGTAAACACATAAGTTATGTTAAATCGAAGGAAGATAGCAAGAAAATCAACACCTTTTTTGCCAAGGCTGGTAACGTTGACAGTGACGTAATTAGGGCCGAGTGTCTGTTTACTTCCTTTTTGGTGGAACACAATGTGCCCTTAAGTGCGGCTGATCATGCTGGTGCTTTATTTAAGAAGATGTTTCCCACATCAGAAGTTGCAAAGAAATATAGTTGTGGTCGCACGAAAACGACGTGCATTGTAAATAAAATGGCAAAAAATGCATCATCTGAAGTTGTTAAGTGCCTTCAGAACGGACCATTTTCTTTGGCAACGGATGGAAGCAATGATACGAATGCCAAGTTGTATCCTATTGTTGTTACATTCTATGATGTTCGGCAGGAAAAAGTAGTGAGCACTGTGCTATCCATACCAGCGTTGGACGGGGACTCAACAGGGCGAAACATAGGTAACCTGATGTTATCACAGCTGAGTTCTCATAATACACCAATTGAAAACTGTGTGGCTTTCTGCTCCGACAATGCTCCTGTTATGATAGGACACAAAAATGGGGTTTCAGCAGTTCTGAAGGAAGTTCAACCAGGTATTGCCATCATAGGTTGCATTTGCCACCTGATTAATCTAGCAGCTGAAAAAGGTGCTGGAAGATTACCAGTTAAAGTGGATGAGATCCTTGTAGATATATTTTATTTCTTAGAGAAGAGTGTAAAGAGAAAAGAACGCCTTCAGAAATTTCAGAACTTGCACAATAAGGAGGCAAAGAAAATTCTGAAGCATGTATGTACTAGGTGGTTATCTTTAGGCAGATGTTTGGATAGACTACTGGACCAGTGGGATCCGCTTCTTTCTTTCTTTCTTTCTTTCTTTCTTTCTTTCTTTCTTCAAGGAGGAAGTAATATTATGTACCCAAAACATTTCCACAAGCTTGACATTTTTCAGAATACCTAAAGTTGAACAAAGTGGATCCAAAGAGTATCAGAAGGAGAGAATTCTTGATTCTGCTTCTACACATGCCCCTAAAAGAATAGCATATTCTTCCAAATGTGACAAACCCATTCTAAAAAGTAAGACTTCTGCTACAACTCGTGAGGAAAAATTGTTTATGTTCCTGTCCTCAAACTTGAACAAGGCCTTTTGCACTTTCCTTCATGTGACTATTCCTGTATTTGACAAATTGAATGTTGCCCTTCAGACTTCTTCCCCACAAGTTCACTTGTTATTAGAACTTCTAATGGATTTGCTAAAGCAGCTGTTCACCAAGTTTGTTAAGCCCAAAATTGTCAAAAGCTCCTCATTGCTTGATGTTGAGTACAACTTGATTCAAAATCAAAGAAGTGATGATGAGTTAGTTATTGCCATTCAAACTTCGAACATAGTGAATGATCTCCAGGATACAGATAAATCCCTTTTCTTTTCATCGGTGAGAAACTACTTTTGTACTGCCTGTGACTACATCATCAACAAGTTTCCACTCAAGGATGACGTGCTAAAGAATGCACAAGTTGCTAGGTTAGACAAAATTGAAGATGCACAGTTTTCTTCCGTTCGTTTTTTTCTTGGAAAAGTTTCCTATCATGTTATGCAAGGAAGAGAATGAAACTACAGATGAGGTGGTGAATGAGCTTCAGAGGCAGTTTACAGCTCTTCAGGTAGATGACACTTTGGCTGCACATCAAGATGCTGCAAGTGATTCCAGTTGGGCACAAATATCAAGAATTCGTGGAGCCGATGGACTTCTTAAGTATAACCGAATTTCTAGAGTAATGTTCTCTATTCTCACCATACCCCATAGCAATGCAGAATGTGAACGTGTTTTCAGCCTTGTGAAGAAAAATAGAACACAGTTCAGGTCATCCATGTCCAATGAATCTCTGGAGTCTATTTCTATTTCGAAGACCAGGAGTTCTGGTCCCTGTTATGACAAAGCATTTTCTCAAGACTTTTTGCTGGAAGCTAAAAAGGCCACAACCATGACTTTAAAGTCGAACTAGCATGTGATTTGCAGTGTGTATTATATTATTTCTTGCCTGTGTTACGTTAAACAAGTTTTATTGTGTAAAGCCTTTTTCAATTATCGTATATCTGCTTAATTTATCAAGGAAGTCCTGTTATGTATGCTCCAAACCAATATTCACCACGCCTGCTGCTGATTAACATGGATTTCTTCTTGATTGTTATGTTCATCTACAAATCATGTAAGTAGATAAGATTTCATTGAAATATCCTGTTTAAAGCATGAATTATTGTATTTTGTAGCCCAGAAGTATTATTATTTTCGTCAAGCCGGGGTATGTCGAAAATCGTTAAATTTTTTGTCGCGCGTGAGTTTTACTGATAGCCCTTTTCAAAAGTTGGCAGGTATGCATCCTTATGCGAAAACAAGAATAACTATTTTAAATAATAATGTTTTTCTTTTATTTTCTTTGAGGAGCAGCCTTGTGTAGTATTTTGCTAAATTTCCATGCTGGGAAGTGTCTGGAAATACTCTCAAGAAATGAGAAAACTGCCATTCCTATACTACTGAGCGAGACCAATTAATGCAATCACTTATCAGACTCAATCGTCACAAATGGACAACATACTAAGGAAAGCCTAACCTCATGTCAACCATCTTCCTTTTTTTGGCGACTTCGGTGGCGTAGTTGGTAGCATACTGAGCTTCTATGCCCAAGATAGCGGGTTCAAACCCGGCCGAAGACGTCGGATTTTTTAAGAGCGTTAAAAATCCCTCAGTATGCCTTCCTTCGGAGGGGAAGTAAAGCCGGCGGTCCCATGTCATAGATTTATGGCATGTTAAAGATCTTTCCACTAATTACACCTGTGTGAAACTAAATTGGATAGGTTAAGAATGTAAACAACGCTCTTAGGTTGCTACGTTCGTTGCCAAGAGCCGACTGCGGTGACGTCTAGTAGCTAGTTCTGAACTAGGTCTAGTAGTCGTTGACGGTGGCGTTTGGCGGCAAAAGTAGGAACTATTTAAAAATTCAAAGTTGCAGTCCCTTCTTGAATTAAAAAACAGATACACACACTAATACAGTCATCACAATTAACACCGGTTATCAGACAGATTCTACACACACCCAAAGTACACGGGGCTACATGACCGCGTTGTCGCAGCCCCTAAACTAAGGAACCAACCAACCATCTTCAGTTTACAGATTAATAATATCATTTATTACCCAGTCAGGCAGATGACCTTGATGTAGTCTGTCATTTCGATCACCACTAAAAATAAAATTACCCAGCAAATAATACAAGTGTACATTAATTTGGTGGACCAGCATATAAAAGCCTGCAAATGAACCTCGTATTTCGCATGATAGACCGGAGTTTGAGAGTCAGAGTAATAAAGTCGTTGACATAAGCGAACAGCTGACGTGTCATACCTCTCGTTAAGAATGCTTAGTCACAGAATGATGGTGTTGCATGTGATATGAAACGGCGATTCCCAAAGACTGTGTTCAGACGTTGTTGAAGAGCCACTGCGAAGTGAGCCGTCACCCTATCGTGTTGAAACCAAACACTGTTCAAGGTTCCCAAATTTTGCAGCTGTGGGATGAGCCAGTCATTAGAACGATCAAAAAATATGGTTCAAACAGACGCGTTTGTATCATGCCGGCCCAGATCATGACGTGAGGTGGGTTCGCTTGATTTCTTCAGCTGTGCAGAGACAATGGACTGACAAATACACACATCAAAAAAAGTTTTGCATCACCTCGGTTCCAAGAGTTCCGGAACCTTTAAATACAAAGGGAATAGAGATCAACACAAACAACATTTCAGCTCGTTTTATTGCTCATGAGACCCACACATTGCATGTTGTACCATCATACAGCTAGACTTTCAGCATTTGTGGTCCAGATTGCAGTACACACCACTACCTCTAATACCCAGTAGCACGTCCTCTTGCATTGATGCATGCCTGTATTCGTCGTGGCATACTATCCACAAGTTCATCAAGACACTGTTGGTCCAAATTGTCCCACTCCTCAACGACAATTCGGCGTAAATCTCTCAGAGTGGTTGGTGGGTCAAGACGTCCATAAACAGCCCTTTTCAACATATCCCAGGCATGTTCGATAGGGTTCATGTCTGGCGAACATGCTGGCCACTGTAGTCGAGCGATGTCGTTATCTTGAAGGAACGCATTCACAAGATGTGCACGATGAGGTCGAGAATTGTCGTCCATGAAGACAAATGCCTCTCCAATATTCTGCCGATATGGGTGCACTATGGGTCGGAGGATGTCATTCAGGTATCGTAAAGCCGTTTCGGAGCCTTCCATGACCACCAGTGGCGTACGTTGGCCCCACATAATGCCACCCCAAAACATCAGGGAACCACCACCTTGCTGCACTCGCTGGACAGTGTGTCTAAGACGTTCAGCCTGACCAGGGTGCCTCCAAACACGTCTCCGACGATTGTCTGGTTGAAGGCATATGCGACACTCATCGGTGAAGAGAACGTGATGCCAATTCCGTGGGGTCCATTCAGCATGTTGTTGGGCCCATCTGTACCGCGCTGCATGGTGTCGGGGTTGCAAAGCTGGACCTCGCCATGGACGTCGGGAGTGAAGTTGCGCATCATGCAGCCTATTGCGCACAGTTTGAGTTGAAACACGACGTCCTGTGGCTAAACGAAACGCATTATTCAACATGGTGGCATTGCTGTCAGGGTTCCTCCGAGCGGCAATCCGTAAGTAGCGGTCATCCACTACAGTAGTAGCCCTTGGGCGGCCTGAGCGAGGCCTGTCATCGACAGTTCCTGTATCTCTGTACCTCCTCCATGTCCGAACAACATCGCTTTGGTTCACTCTGAGACGCCTGGAAACTTCCCTTGTTGAGAGCCCTTCTTGACACAAAGTAACAATGCGGACGCGATCGAACTGCGGTATTGACCTTCTAGGCATGGTAGAACTACAGACAACATGAGCAGCGTACCTTCGTCCTGGTGGAATGACTGGAACTGATCGGCTGTCGTACCCCCTCCGTCTAATAGGCCCTGCTCATGCATGGTTGTTTACATCTTTGAGCAGTTTTAGTGACATCTATGAACAGTCAAAGGGACTGTATCTTGGATACAATATACACAGTCAACGTCTATATGCCGGAGATCTGGGAACCGAGGTGATGCAAAACTTTTTTTGATGTGTGTATGATGTTTTAAATTCCTAAGATATAAGTACAAATGTATATGTACTGACAATAGAAATAAATAATAATGAGTAGGGGTATACGGACTTTGTGCGCACACTGTAAGATTTTCATGCATTGTTTCGTCTCCTGGGGGACATAGCCAACTGATATTACTAACCACGGTCACTACAGCACCAGAAATATGTGTTAATATTTATTGCTCATTCAACGATGGCAGCCATATTCGACAGTGCATGAGGTCTCTTCACCTGTTAATAAGACGCACACATTGACATCACCACAGGTTGGAGTTAACATTGTTCACGATTGGTCCGTATTGACGAATGATAGTTTAATATTTGAAATACACTTATGTTCCGTCTAGGCAATGTCCTAGGGCGTAAATAAACACAAACAATTTATTGACTAGACGGAAGATAAGTGTATTTCAAATTTTAAACTATCACCACAGTTGCCAACACGTGGGATACAAAATACACCACTCAGGTCTAGTCTGGATAAAGATTATTGATGCAAGATTACCCCACTGTGCATGACAGAAACCAGGTGTGTATATATGGCTAACGGATATCTAGCAATTATTGGTATAGGCAAAGCCCATTGGAGTGGATTTAAGAAATCTCACTCTCACAAAAAACATTAATTACAGCAGTGCACAACAAACATTACTGTGCGAGACAAAAACAGGGGTGTTTTCGTGTAAATGGCTAACGCAGCCCTCCACCTAATAATTATTGGCCCAGGCAAAAGCCATTGGTCTGCATTTAAAAAAAAAAAACTATTACAAATTACTTTTATTGATCTAGAAAAGGCCTATGATAGTATTCCTAGAACAAAAGTTTGGGAAAGCTTAACAAATAGGGGGATAGGCAAGGAACTGAGCGACATAATAAAAGGAATGTGCATGGAGTGCTACAGTAGTGTGAAGACTAGAGTCGGGACATCGGAATGGTTTAAAATTGACACTGGACTAAAGCAAGGAAGTGTGGTGATGGATGACATGAAGGCAGCAATGAAAGAATATAGTAGGGCAAAGATGAAGGTAATGTTGTTTGCAGGCGGCTTCGGTGGCGTAGTTGGTAGCATGCTGAGCTTCTATGCCCAAGATAGCGGGTTCAAACCCGGCCGAAGCCGTCGGATTTTTTAAGAGCGTTAAAATCCCTCAGTATGCCTTCCTTCGGAGGGGAAGTAAAGCCGGCGGTCCCATGTCATAGATTTATGGCATGTTAAAGATCTTTCCACTAATTACACCTGTGTGAAACTAAATTGGATAGGTTAAGAATGTAAACAACGCTCTTAGGTTGCTACGTTCGTTGCCAAGAGCCGACTGCGGTGGCGTCTAGTAGCTAGTTCTGAACTAGGCCTAGTAGTCGTTGACGGTGGTGCTTGGCGGCAAAAGTAGGAACTATTAGAAAATTCAAAGTTGCAGTCCCTACTTGAATTAAAAAAAACAGATACACACACTAATACAGTCATCACAATTAACACCGGTTATCAGACAGATTCTACACACACCCAAAGTACACGGGGCTACATGACCGCGTTGTCGCAGCCCCTAAACTAAGGAACCAACCAACCAACCAATGTTGTTTGCAGACGACGTTGTGATGTGGGACGAGGATGAGAGGGAGGTACAAGAACAGTTAGACGTAATAAATGAAAAGATTGAGCAATGGGGATTGAAGATAAATGTGGATAAGAGTAAAACAGTGGTGATGAGTAGAGAAAAGAAAGAAGGAAAAGGAGTAATCAAAGTAGGAGATACCAGGAATTGGGAGTAGTGAAACACTTCAAATACTTGGGAAGTGAACTGACTGAAGATGGAAGACTAGATTTGGAAATTAGCAGAAGAATACAACTCGGGAGTGCCTTCTACCAACAGGTACGGGGACTAGTATGGAACAAGGATATACCAATTCAGGCTAAAGAAGTTATGTACAAAGCATATTATGTTCCTATAATGACATATGCAGCAGAAACTTGGACAATGACTAAGAGGGATTAGAGCATACAAGCAGATGAGATTCCTGAGAAGTATGGTCCAGAAAACGAGGAGGGACAGAGTGAGAAATGAAGATATACGGAAAGAACTGGGAGTACAGAAACTAATTGACACACTGGAGCAAAACAGATTGAGATGGTTTGGACATGTCAAACGGGTGAATGAAGTAAGGCTACCAAGACGAGGACTGTTTCGACGGATGACAGGGAAGAGAGGACGAGGAAGACCAAGAATGCGTTTGATGGACTTGTTGGAGAATAGTATTAGAATACTGAGCGTGGATTGGAACACTGTGTCGGAAGAGGAATGGTGGAACGACAGAACAAAGTGGAGAGGAACCATATTTGCCCCCACCCAGTGTCAACTGGAAAAGGGGAAATGAAGATGATGATGATGACTATTACAAAATGCACCATACAGATTCCGGCGTTTAGCTATACACTTGACTTTGAGAGCTCAGCGGTAGGAGAGAAAAGGTATTTTAGCTTAATTTCAGACGCTATTTGATGCTGAGCATTTTTGCCCTTTAAAATAAGGTGTAATATTGCGAATTTTGCACCACATAACACATGACCCAGATATGCAATTTTCCTACATTTGGTGGTAATCATCAGCTCCCACTTAGAATTTGGTCTCCGCAGTACCAGCTCATTAGAGATGTGAATAGAGTAGATTAGGGGGGAGGGCAAATTACCTCGTAGTTCCACCCCTTAAAACAACAATAACTATCACTGTTGCACAATAAAAAATACTGTCAAATATCACTAATATACTGTCAAATTTCACTAATATTGCTTAAATGAAGGTTTTTATTTGTAGCTTGGTCAACGACGGCAGATGTTTGTGGCCAACAAATTAACGTCATATTACGTTGCCAACATGTCAGATACAAAATGCCCCACATGACACCTTTGTAATTATGTGAAAAATGAACTCCAATACCATCACGTCATCAAGGTAACTAAGAATTCCCCTAAACGCCAGTGCATTGCAAGGTATAGATGAACCTTATTGGTTTAGGCGAAAACCATTGGTCTGCCGGATGCGATATAATATCGAATGCGTGTGGTTGGCAACAGTGTACATCGTGCTAAAAATGGCAGAGTCAGCTGGAATTTCATCTATAGAAGTCGTGATCCTATTTGGGATGGCTGGGTGGGTTACAGACAGCAGAGAAGTAAACATCTATTACTATAATGTCTCAAGATACCATTACTGCAGGTATTTTGACTAATTTCAGTAGTTAAGAATTTTTTACTTCATTTCAGATAAACTCCACTCTTGGAAAGCTTTACGCCTTGCTGCATGTAGTTCTCAAATGATAACACAATGAAATGAAGAAAATTAACGTACCTTTATGTTAGACATAAACTCCTAAAGCACCATGTTGTGATTTTTCTTTCTCATCTGATCCATTTAGATGACCGAGCTGTGTTATACCAGGTTATTAAAACTGTGAGCAACTACGTGTATCCGGTGCTAAGGTTTTAGTTTCCAGCAGAAGCAGGCAATGTAATCTTTTACACGAGAGTCCTCCCTTCGCAATGACAACTTTCCAAGCAGACTGACCACAAACTTTAGTTCATTTGGGGTCTGATATTATTTCTTATTTCTCCCCTACACTGTTAATCGACTACATGCATTACATGTAACATTAACTTCCCTCATTAGTTCAATATGAAAGCATAGTACAATACTGGTACTCTTTATGTTCCAGCCTGCCTACTAAGGCTATTTGCCAAGGTCTTAAATGATAGCCTATTGTTTATATACTTACGGGATCAGGACTGAATGCTTTGACACTACCAGTTCTGACGATGGGGATAACAATTCCTCTCATTCTCTTAGGTAAATGAGTTAATTTCAGTTTGTGAAAGTCCATTATGATGATCATGTTGTCATGTCTCTTCACCACAATTAAGTTAATTATAATTTACCAATGGCATAGGCCAAGGCCGTGAAGTAATGTGAACATCTGCAGCCTTAATTTAAATAATTAAAAGCACAATTGCCGCACATTAGGTAGGTATTCGTCTTCAAACTTCTGACAGCAGTTATTTCCATAACCAAGAAACAAGCTTGGAGGACTATTGACTACAAGCTTCCGCAAATATGATTCGAATTCTACAATTTATATGAAAGCTAATTATTTCCAAAGTAGTAAAATTGCACTTAAGTTTCTTCCCCATCAAATAATCGTTTTAGATCGTTTACGGCATCTGAAAACAAAAATAAAAGTGTAAGTTTATAATATTACTCGGGACGACATTATTCATATTAAGTATACTACCGAATTTACCTTAATCGTCAAGATGTTTGCACAACTTGAAGAATCAAAAATATATTGTTTTGTACTTACTCTAGCCCATATTCAATGAATAAATTAATATTCAAGCCATTAAGTCATAACATACATATCAGCTGTTCGCTTCCATCTTTGATTTTTCATTACAAATAAGCTAACCATGGACTAAAACACGGCTAACAAGTGCTCGGAACATGCCTTTACGGTGGATGGTTCAGCGCAACACCACCTAGAGAGAAAGCCTTGCGATATGAAGTTGACAAGCGAGTGACGTCACGGAAGTCCGGCCGTGGACATTGAGACATAACATTCTAGTTTGCAGGTTATGGTGTTTTTTCCGCGTGTTGTGTGTCGTGTTTACAGTCCCATTTACTGATTTGTTCATATTTCCTACCCAGTTATACTTAATGGTTATCAGTGCAGTGTAAAGTTATTCCTAATAAGTGCAGCGTTCCAAATTGTAAAGGCAATTACGCCAATGGACCGAAAGTAAACGTTTTCTCTTTTCCTTATGATGAAGGTGAAAAGTCGAAATGGATACGAGCCATTCACCGCAAGGATTTTATTCCTACGAAATATTCCATGGTACGTGTTACATCAATACTTATGCTCCAATTCTCACAAGTTTAGTGTAATGGGAGGAAGGAACTTTGTAACCAAGTCTCTTTTCTTGTAGGTCTGTGGCATCTATTTCAAGCCACATGAAATTCAATGGACCACTAGTATGTATGATGAAAAGAATGGAAGGCTAGTTACTGCTCCGTTGTATAAACCGGGACTGATTAAAGGTTAGTAAGAAAATAGTCCTACCCCTAAATTTTAGCATAGGCTAGCTCTTCTGTTCACGATAATTCATTTAGATGTAGAAGTCAGAATTTTCTAACCTAAATTATGTGCTACAGGCTAATGTTGTAGGTTAGGTTTATTTGTTTTATGGGGCTATCAATTTCAAGTGGGAGGTATAAGTGGGTGTTAATATGGATAGTAATCACATTTATATTGGGGTTTAAATTGCAAGCTAACTGCATGAGGTTAGAGACCGATAACCTGTAGCAGGCCCTGATTAATCTATTTTTTTCTATTGCAGTAATCTAATTCATTGGGCTACATTTCTGATTGGGGTGGGGGAAGAGGTGTGTGTGAATCAGGTTGGAGATTGAATAAATTTAGAATAAATAGAGTAATTAATGTAATGCAAGGTGATAAAATGATTGTATCGTAAGTTAATGTTCGAATTAAATTCCTAGGAGCAGTCCCGTCTCAGTTCCCCAACTGCCCAGAGTATTTAACTGACACTGCAACTGTCTGCCGAGAAGATCCAGATGATAGGAGGCGTAGGATTCATAATGAAAGTTTATCGAAGGCTCTCGCTGAAAGTATGCAGACATTGGCGGAGAATGTGGAAGCAGTTTCATTTAGAAACTTTCAGGAACTGAAGGTGAAGTTAAACAGTGTGAGTCTTCATCCTGAGTGGAATTGTATTAGAGAGGAATCTTGTATATATTTTATTTTAATGAAGGAAAATCCTAGTCCACACTTGCGTTGCTGCATTAAGATAACAGAAGGTTTGAGTGCCTCCTTGTATGTATCGAATACAGAAGTGAAACGTTGTAATAACATGTCTTTACCAAGACAGTTAGGTACAGTGCTAGAAATTGAAGAACTTATAAGGAATGCCCATTCAGTGTATGCTGATCCTGATGCATATGAACATCAAAGTGTTGAGGATACTGTATCTGTTATGGACAGTTTATTTAAGAACTTGGAGAGTAAGTTCCCTGAGAAGAAGGATACATTAGACTTCTTAAAAGAGCAAGTTCACTTGCTAACAAAGCGTAAAGTGAAAAACTATTCCTGGGAATTGCTTGTATTCTCATGGCTGGTTCATTCTATTTCTCCACACTGTTATAGATTTATAAGAGGTTCAGGAAATGTCACTCTTCCTGCACCCCGTACCTTGACATTAGTGTGTTCCAAGCTTTTGACGAATCCTATACACTAACTTTGAAAGAATAATGGATTTTCCGCCTTCAATACTGTTTATTACTATTACTTACAGGGACTAGTTTCGGGGGTAAATACTCCCCCTTCCTCAGCCTGTCCAACAAAACTACACAATGGAAAAACTTTCCATGTACAAGTTTTGTATGAACTTGTACATGGAAAGTTTTTCCATTGTGTAGTTTTGTTGGACAGGCTGAGGAAGAGGGAGCATTTACCCCCGAAACTAGTCCCTGTAAGTAATAGTAATAAACAGTATTGAAGGCGGAAAATCCATTATTCTTTCAAAGTTATAGTTACGTCAATACGGACCTGAATAATCGACATTATGAATCCTATACAGGAGCAAAGTGATAATTTTCTTTTGTATATGAGAAAGAAATTTTCACTCTTATCAGAAGAAGATCAACTAGTCCTCCTTTCGATGGATGAGGTTCACATTAAAACCCAGTTAGACTACAAAAAGAGTAGGGTTGTAGGTAGTGCTGTAAATAGCGACGAGTGTGCAACAAGTGCTTATGTGTTTATGGTCCACAGCTTGCTTTCTTCATACAAGGATGTTGCTCACATCATGCCCGTTGTGAACATTCGAGGTGAGACATTATTCAATATGATGAAGAAAGTCATTCCTGGACTGGAAGAAGTCGGATTTGAATTTCTAGCACTGATTTCAGACAACAGCGCTGTTAATAGGAAAGCTGTATCTCTCCTGAGCGATCCACCCGAATTAAATTACATTTATAATCACCCCAAAGATGCACACAGAAAGCTTTTCTTTGCAATTGACACTGTGCACTTTCTCAAATGTATTAGAAATAACTGGCTGAATGCCAAGCACCAAGAGTTGCATTTTCCAGATTTGACAGGGCATGACAGACTACAGATTGCATCATTTGGTTCACTGAAGGAGTTGCATGTGTTAGAGAAGAACAATCTCCTGAAATATGGATTTACCTTGACTCTGAAATCCCTGTACCCTACCAATTTGGAACGACAGAATGTTCCACTAGCTCTGCAAATTTTTAATAAACCTCTAGCTGTGGCAATAAGGGAGATTGGGCCGAAGAAGAACTTGCCTTCCTGGGACAGTACTGCACAGTTTATTGAGTTGATTTGCAGATGGTCGGACATCATGAACGTCAAGACCCTATGGAAAGGAAAACGCCTTAGGAATCCTCTTCAGGAACCAATAACGACTAACTCTTCTCATATCGAGTGCCTCCAGGAAATCGTGTCATGGCTAGATAGGTGGAAAACAATTGACTCGCCTGGAAAGCTGAGCAAGGAAACACATGCGGCAATTACCCTTTCTACCAAGTGCATGATTGGAATGGCACAATTTTGTCTCTCTGAGAAAGGCCATAGCTTCTTCCTACCAGGCAAAATACAGACATATAACCTAGAAGCTCGATTTGGAAAATATCGCCAACTGGCAGGGAGCCAGTACAATATTTCCCTGAGGCAAGTGTTTGAGGTGGAGAATAAATTGCGCCTTCAGAGCATCCTGGACCTCATTGCTGCAGTGAGCGAGTATTTTGAAGAAGACAAGACATGTGACATACGTGCTTTTGATGCTTGTGTTGCTGATGATAGTGATATAGAAGTCCTACAAGATGAGTATTGGCCTCTCTTACACTATATCAGTGGTTATTGCTCGTATGGTTTTTTAAAGCGATATGATTGCAATTATTGCAAAGTCTTTCTTTGCGATGAGGCAGGCCAGAGTGATCACGCCAGCCTAATAAATGCCAATAACCGAGGAGGACTATGCTATCCCCATGCAGATGTAGTCAACTGTGCTGCATTTACTTTTGTTGTTATGAATAAGCTACTCAATAGCTACAAGACAGAATGTTTGCATCACTGCAACCAGCAGAGGTTTTGGTGAATGTAACACAAAGATGTCTGCCCACTGTACTGTTTATGGGGCACAGCTGCCCAAAGCATGCCAGGGCATTAATTGAAAAGACTACTGGGCACTGCCAGTAATATCTTGATTAATAATTTTGTACACAATGTTAACGACAGGTTTTCACCCAAAACTTTGGCTCAGCATAAGAGGAGGAAGCTTGTCCAATAACTGTTCATGGCCGTTCAGTAGAAATTAGGAATTTTACAATATTCTTTCATTGTATGTACATTGTCGTTATCATTGTGCGCCCCGGTAAACACGGCAAGCTAAGCCGGCGTTGACTGGCGCTGATCGCGGGCACGCGTACAATGTTCAGTCGGTGGTTGGTGCACACTTGAACACTTTTACCAACCATGTTCAATAATATGTACAGTGCTCATAGTCGATGCCGAAAATGTCCTCCCTCTCTTGTAACACACACCTGACATCTTCTGATGAAAGAATGGACAACAATCTCAGCAATTCTGCTAGGTTTGTGCCGTGTCTTGTGTGGGGTTTTGCCTAGGACACCAAGCTGGCTCATCAGCTGGCTCTTGGTGTTCCCGGTCTGTAAGAACACAACGCTATCTGTTAAAATGTTTATTATTTACCGTGCCTGTTTTCTTGAATCGTTTGGCGAGCCTCCTAATTGTACTGGCATTACGCACAGGTCTTCCTGGAAACTTGATTCGACATTTTAATCTTGTTTAAGAACAAGACTTTCTGCTTTGCATATACGAATTATGGATATACACACGTTCGCGCTGTGTCAATTGGTGTCTAGGCACGACCAACAATCACAGTAATTACAATACTCACTAAACGTGCAACACTAACTTCTAAGCTTTGCAGATACACAGCCATATAAATGACAAAACACGTGTGATCTAACGATATGAGTCCGCGGAGCAGGGTATTGCGAGGTCCACTCGCTTTGCACCTGACCAGCCAAATGACGCCATAGTTTGCCGCGATTTCCAGGGCGCACCATGATAATGACCCTCTGGTTCAATTAATATTGTGTTACTTGATCCACTTCTGTACATGGCTAATTACTAATCTGTAAGTATAGCAGTGACGGCTGGTGGATAATTGTTATGGGTGTTGTCCTTTTTCATTAAGGGGGGGGGGGAGGGGGATAAAAGACTGCTTGATATCAAAGAAAACTGTATTCAATTGTGCGGTAAAACGGATGTACCTCATTCATCACGATAGCCGCAGTTCAGAGAACATCACATTGCCACTGGATCACCGGATTAAATAGTTAGGCTACATGAAAACCTGCAAGACATGGTATCGGCAGTTGACGGAGCATCTCAGATGTCTCCGTCCGCTCCTCGGCTCCCTTGTTGCAATCAGCAAGCAACGATCAGCCGAGTTAACTGTTGGGATAGGACCTACTCGGTCTAGCATCTCTGCCATACCCTTCACTATTTAGATCTGGTCGGTGCTCGGGCCTGGTAACGAGCACTCCTAAACGGTTGGCGCGCTTTGCTTTCTCAGACAGTTCACAGTAACTTACTATAAGATTTCCTGAATTATTAAAGAACAGAATTATGAATTCCTATGCATATAAAAGGAAACAAACAGCTTTCATTACTAAAAATATCATTACGGTATTAATTGTTTTTATTGAATTAATCTGGTCCTGTGTATCTCTGCAACCTTATTACCGGCCGCCACTGAAGTATAGGATGAACAATGAATTGGCATTTACAATAGGTGACCATTTCTTGAAATTATTGAGGCATGTAGTGTTAGCATACCAAACGTTGAACTAATTGCAAGAAGTTGTCCTATAGTGGAGATGTCAGTTTAAAATGCAACTAATAACCTCTGTGTACAGTCACATTAAACGTCCAGTCCAGAAAGTGGTAAATAGCTCTACAACCAGCAGAGTGTTTTGGAGAAAGTTGGTTGTAAAGCGAAGGTTAGAATGGAGAGGGTAAGTGTACGCTTTAAATGGGACATTTCATGCAATTTTAACATACAATTTCTAAGAGGGCTTCTGTTTCAATTTCACAGATAAAATGGAACACAATCTGAAGAATGTTTCACTGGAACAAATTTTTATTTGTTCAGATTTTTAACAATGGACTGAATGAAGTCTTGCAAGTTTCTTTACATCTAGTTTCATTGGATAAACGTTAATGTAGGCCTATTTTAAAAGTTTTAATCTAATGTAACATACGTGCTGGAGAGTATTTTTAGGAACTGTTCGCATAAGGACTGTTGAAGGTGCAAATGCCTAAAAATGTATCCACCCTGTAAATAATATAATATTAATTCTAAATGCAAGTAGAATGCGGCTTATACACTTGCATCAACATTGAAATTAGGAAACCTGGTCAATACTGCACCTCATATAAGTTATGTGCTAAAGTACATAAATATGTGTTTATATTTATTGCTCTTTTTATAAACGGTTGCTATGTTCTGACAGCGCTTGCATCTCGTTGAACTGTCAACAAGGCATACTCTAGCAGCACACACTGTTGATTAAAAAAACATTCATCGGGACGTGTTATGCTGTAACCATTGTCAAAAACCATTGATCTGAATGCATTAGGCTGTAACTATTGTCAAAAACCATTGGGTTAGACAAAACGAAGGTTAGAATGGTCGGGTGTATGTGCGGCCTTGGCCGCGCGCAGCTAGTGGGACACGGTTGACACAAAACGCTGGGTGCGTTAGGCTGTAAACATTTTCAAAACCACAGTTGTGCGAAAAAAAAATTACTACAGTTGATCATAGAATCGCCGATTGAAATTACAGATCGTTATGAGGCAATTTCCACAATCCATGGTGAATAAACGATTCAATTCGGCGCACGATGTAATGAACTAAGTGGTGCGCACTAAAGATGCGCACTAGCGGCTGAACTGTCATCGTACTGTTTTGATGACGATTGATTTGAACAATAGCGCTGACAGCTGTAATTTTGGCTATATAAGTCGTGATCCTATTTGGGATGGCTGGGTGGGTCACAGACAGCGGTGGAAGAAATATCTATTAAAACATCGAACCTTGATTTATTTCTCATAGTTTCAAAAGGTATTTTGGCTAATTCATGTATTGTAGAGAATTTTATCGCGCGTTCTATCTTCATTCATCGCTACCGTTGATTTCAATTTGAATTGTCACAACTGAACCTCAAATATGTGCTAAAGTTAGTAAATATGTGTTTTTATTTATTGCTATTTTAAAAACAGCTGCCATGTTTCTACAGCGCTTGCATCTCGTTCAACTGTCATCATGGCTCACTCTAGCTGCACGCACCGGGGAGCACACATTGTTCCCAACATGTGAGATACAAAATCACTGTTGATCAAAGAAATCATCGGGATGCATTAAGCTGTAACCATTGTCAAAACTCATTGATCTGGGCGCGTTAGGCTGTAACCATTGCCAAAAAACATTGGATTGGACAAAACGAAGGTTAGAATGGTCGTGTGTAGGTGCGACTTTGGCTGCGCGTAGCTAGCGGGGCACGGTTGACACAAAACCATTGATCTGGACACGTTAGGATGTAACCATTGTCAAAAACCATTGGATACCACAAAACGAAGGTTAGAATGGTCGGTGTAGGAGCGGCTTTGGCCGAGCGCAGCCAGCAGGGCACGGTTGACACAAAACCATTGATCTGGACGCGTCAAAAACCATTGGATTGGACAAATCGAAGGGTGTTGGTGCGGCATAGTACCGTAAAGGCGAGGTTGGCAATACCGGTTTGATGATGATTGATGTGGACAATGGTGGCCACAGCTGGAATTCTGCCTACATAAGTCGTGATCCTATTTGGAATGGCTGGGTGAGTCACAGACAGTGGAGGAGGAAACATCTATTAAAACATCATTCCCTGATTTATTTCTCATCGTTTGGTGAGGTATTTTGGCTAATTCATGTACTATAGAGAATGTTATCGCTCGTTCTACTTTCATTCAGTGCTATCAATATAATAGGGAATACAACAATTTTGTATTGAAAAATGGAAAGGATCTTTTGAAAAGGATATATTTATTTAACTAGTGAAGGATAGATATGGTCAACTCATATTTTTTTTACAAAACAGCACAGTTTGTGTAACATAGAAAATATGAGAACAACATGTTTTTGCAGATGACTCACTGTATTCTGTTGAGAGCAAAGTGCTAAGATCACTGGTAATTAGCATGTTTTATGTATTGTCGGATAAGCTTATGCCATGCCTGATATTGTAAATATTGCCATATGAAAACTGTTACTGTTGGATTACTCTATATCAAGTGTTTGTTTCTAAATTATTACATTATCATGCCCTTTTATGAATCAACAACAAGTTTCCTCTGATAAATGTTCTCATGTGTCATGACTGCTGCTCTGTTCCATTTCAGTAGGTAACCTTTTCTGTCATAGGCATTCCATTACTAGCCTGTTTTCTTATCACGGATGAAAACTTTATGTGGCTACTTGTTGTTGTTTTTTGTGAGTGGGTTAGGACATCACTGTCATCAGCCATGTGTACTTGGATATGGATATTTATTTAACTAGTGAAGGATATGTATGGTCATCTTTTAGTTATTATTATTTTTTACAAAACAGCACAGTTTGTGTAACATAGAAAATATGAGAACAACATGTTTTTGCAGATGACTCACTGTATTCTGTTGAGAACAAAGTGCTAAGATCACTGGTAATTAGCATGTTTTATGTATTGTCGGGTAAGCTTATGCCATGCCTGATATTGTAAATATTGCCATATGAAAACTGTTACTGTAGGATTACTCTATATCAAGTGTTTGTTTCTAAATTATTACCACATCATCATGCCCCTATATGAATCATCAACAACAAAAAGTTTCCTCTTTTGTAAATGTTCTCTTGTCTCATGACTGCTGCTCTGTTCCATTTCAGTAGGTAACCTTTTCTGTCATAGGCATGCCATTACTACCTGTTCTCATATCATGCATGAAAACTTTCTGTGGCTAGTTGTTGTTGTTGTTGTTTTGTAAGTGGGATATGACATCACTGTCATCAGCCATGTGTACTTGGATATGGGTAGAATTTGTATGTGTGTATTGTGATGCTAGAATTGGGAAGGTTAGGTACGGCATTGCAGTTTTAAGGGGAGGAACTATGAGGTCATCTGCCCTTGGAAAGGAGGTGACCATGGTCTTCTGCAAGGAACAATCTCAGCGTTTATCTGGAGGAGAAAGGAGAAATCGAAACCACTTCTTCTCAGTTCAGTTTTAACTCATGAGGCTGAGTGAATTTCGTTTCACAATCAAATCAGAATTGTATATTTAGAGGCAGATGACCTCGTAATTGCGCCCCTTAAAACAACAATAATCAACAATAACTAACTAGAATTATATTTCTCGGCAGAGATGGGATTCAAACCTAGACCTTTGGACAGATATGATTGACTATACTGTAGATATTAATTTCTGTTTTAACTGTTACAGATTAATTGGTTATTTGTTGTTGTGTCTTTTCTTCTCGTTGTGTAGTCGACATCTCACTTTAAAATGGGGTGAATATTTGTCAAGTTTTTTATTGAATTCTTCTATATATCGCATTTATTGAGACATCAGTGTTTTCGGTCAAGTTCACACTCGCAAGGTTCGAAATGCATACTTATCGATTATGATCGAAAACGTCGATTTATTAGCTAGAGAAATGTATCGAACGCATCAACTTCTGACCATATGTTTCATTTATGTTTACGTTATTTACTTATTCGCGTCTGTAGAACGTAATTTGATACATAAACACTCAGTCGCGTTTCCTCACAGGTTGTTCATAGCAGCAGCGCTGGGTAGCGCGCTCGCTGACGGCCGGAAGGCTATGACGTCATAAATCGTATCGCAAGGCTTTCTCTCTAGGTGGTGTTGGGTTCAGCGGTAAGACCTACGTCACATCATGGTTGCGATTTGGCGTTACAGAATACCAATTCGAGTGCTAACCAGTCTTTAGGGGTTCTAAAGACTTGTTGTAGCTTAACCATTTCTTACAGAATCGGGGTGACAGTCTTTATATGTGGACTCCTACTTAAAATGATTAAAGTTCCAGGTAAAAAGATTATCACACTAATTGGCAACATGTTAAGTGGTCGTTACTTTCAAGTTTACTAAGAACTCAAATGGAACAAATTCTACAAACTGAATAATGGCCTGCCACAAGGATCGATTCTCTCTCTCTTACTCCCTTCAATTTGTACATTCATGACCTTCCCGATACGCACCCCGATTCTGAAACTTCACTCGTTAACAACCCACCAACATGGATAAGACGGAATCGTAACCATTGGCATAACAACAAATGGCTAGCGAGGCTCAAAGTGGTATTCTGTAAGGCACCTTGTTATGACGCTTGTTACGAGTTCAGGATCAGGATTTCATAGCCAGTGGCTTACGCAGGATTTCCTTCTGGGGGGGGGGGTCATTCATAGTAATGTCCTATAATAAAAATTATAATTCGATATGATTCATAAAAAGCAACAACTCAGTTAAATGAACACTACCGGACCAAAGCGAGAAATCTCGCATGTTCATAAACCACCCTTCCCCGATAGGTTTATAACGAGAGAATTAATTGCAGCATGTTAGATCTCCAGTATTTGCAAATCACAGACTTCTAACAAAAATTGATATTTATGAAATTAGAATGGAATTCGTCACTGCTAATGTCATTTGTGTGCTGAGTCCATTGATTTATCTTAGCTGTAACACTCACCAGTTATTCGATATTTTTGAAATTATACGATTTGAGTACTCATTCCTTTGACTTACTGTTTCTGAAATCCATGCAAAATGATAAAGGAAAGACCTCATAATTGAACCCTTTATCCACAGGCTGTATAAAGGATTCTAATAATTATTCATCATCTTTTGATACATTTCTACAGACAGCAGATATGAGAGCCAGACGGTGTTGGGAAATATTGAGAAATCAGTGGCCGAGAGGACACAATGGTTTAAGCTCCTGTGGTATTTTAGGAAGAAGCATAAATATTCTTGAGACATAGGACAGGTGCAACTTTTAGCGCGGAAGACGGCTTGGGCACGCACATTATGGCCTGTTGCTATGAAGGTTGGCGCCAAGAAGAAAATCGAATGCTACGAGGCAATTGGTCAATCATCATGTTAACTACTCCCTACTGCAGAAATACTTGTAAAAGCGCGCAAAGACATACAAGACTCTGGGCCAATAATATCAGGACGCCTTGTTTTAGCGGCAACTCGGCTTGATAACGCACCCTGGTAGATTAACGCGGGAGTTATCTACAGATTAATTCCACGATCGATTCGAGCCGGCTACAGCATAATCGTAACCTCCACATCGCTACGAACTCAATGATACCGATCGCATGCTAGTCTGATAATTATTATGGAATATTTTCTCATAAATCCCCTTCCACACCTACCCTAGTAGTTTCATTTATAAGGATCCAAAATGCTTCGAGAGAACACTTATTTTTGTGCGTCTGAGGTCGTAACGTTCACACTCTTTAATTTGTGCGTCTGAGGACGTGACGTTGATTTTTTTTATTTGAACATGGAACAGTTTCGTCAAGTTATAAGTATAACTTCAGTGATTTATTTGTAGTCCCAGCACTACCAGTAGGACTAGTTCATCGAAATAATTCACCAAATAGACTGTCAAGGAATTTAGTAGGTGAATGTAGTAGGAAATATATCGTGTGTGTATCTGACAAAACTTTATTTAATTCAGCACGAGATGACGTCTAGGAACGAGACCGGATCTTGGAACCAGCAGGACATTTGCCAGAAGATGTCGATGACGAGATAAATATCTTAAAGGAGATGGCTGCAGACGTTTCCTTGACGCTGTTTTAAAGAATGTGTATAAATTTATTTATTTATTTATTTATTAAATCAGCTATGGTATTATGGGACATATTTTGTAGATATTTGTTTGCTTGTTTGGTAATGTAGATTTTTAGTTTTTGTTTTACTGACACATTAAATATGGGACAAGCCGAGCGTTGTGTAATTTGTAAATATTGTGATTTGTGTTTTGTTCAACTTTACGGGGCGACGCGCAGCTCGGGCTCGCGTTCGCTTGCGTAAAACGCGGTCAAGCATTATTATTCGGAGGTATGCCTTATAACAAAAATGGAACTGAATTAAATTTCAGATTAAAAATAGAATTTGGAGGGTAAAGATTATTTGTGAGTAGAATTTTATGACGGATCAGGATTATTTTTATAGTTGCTTCTCCAGCAGAGCTGAACGGGATGGCACTTTGCACCTGAGTTTTTTTTGTTGTGTATTTTTTTTAAATGTGTCATTGGACGCAATATTGTTGATCTGTTTTGAGCCGCCCGTTGGTAAGAGTATGAGAGTCAGTCCAAGCTTTTGGTGCGTTGTGTGATTTTTATGATGTGCTAGCGAGAATATATCATGGTGATTATTCTGACTTGCTCCACATTAGCCCAGTTCATGACCTCGTGAGGCTGGACTTGTGGTATATATTTGTGTTTTCTTGCCATCCAAGGGGATGAGTGAGATAGTTGGCGTTTCCAGAGGGAAACTGCACCTGGCTTGAGCGACTGAGAGAGATAATTGAGACAGCGATGACTCATACAAGAGGGGCGCGCTCAAATCAGATAACGCGACTGGTCATTAGTAACAGGCCTGGATCCTGTCTTCAATTTAAGACGTTGTTTAAAATTCACAAAACCTGATCGGTTATAATGAGTATTGATTGATTAAATGGGAGCTGTCCATAGTTGTAAGGTAGCTTCCGAGACTCTTGTTTGTCTGGCGTTTTATAAAAATGTAAACATAGTTTTTCAGCCGTTAGGCTTATATTTTGTTGTTGTTGGTTCAATTTTTGTGTGTTTATTTTATGCGTTCAATGACCCGTGTCAACTTAGGGTGCGCGAGGCTATGATCCCATGTTATGATGAGAGCGTTTTGGCCTATTTCTGGCATGCTCTTTTTGTTCATTTATGTGCTCTGGCACCAGCTGGAATCTCAGGGAGATTCGTCATATTTTTGTATTATTAGATCTTGCATGTGTCAGTAGTAATTATAGTGTATTAATTAAGGGTGGGTCCCATAGCCATAGTGTGATTTAAAAGATGCAACTCCGTGAGTAACATGACTGTTTCAGTTGTAAACGGACTCGCATCAGTACTCATTTTCTTATTAACGAGCAGTACACCACACATTATATAACTTCTTGACCAAGAAAAATGGACTTGTATCCATATGTTGTGACGAGTGAGTTCTTACAGCTCAAAGTTTATGTTATGATTTATCATTTTGAGTGAAGCTGTATTCACATTGTTTTGTTGTGACGAGCGAGTTCCTACCGCTCAGTGTTATTATTATTATTCATTAGGGGGTGAAAGTCAGGGAGGATTTCTTTTATTTATTATTATTATTATTATTATTATTATTATGCACATAATTTTCAGTCATTAAATATCTTTTATTCTACTTGTTATTCCTTTTATTTCTAGTATAGCCTCTGTCATGAACCTTTCTATTCATTAGAGCATGTTGTTTTAAGCGAACTTTGCTGTATAACGCAGTCAGGACTGAACACGACCCCGTAGATGAATCTTGAGAAAACCATGCTTTATTGAAGGGTGCATAGACAAGCTGGCGCAGCCATCGTGGGGCGTTTCGCTGTTTAGGGCTTTTCTAGCGGATCATAGACAAGCTGTTACCCTACATGTGGTATTTCGCTGTTTTTGACTGTTTGAAATCACCGGAAGTGATATTTTGTAAACGTAAATACGGCGAAGAGAAATACCGCCAAGAAAATGGAATATACAGTAGAATCACGAGTTTGCAAGTTAAAATACGATTCACGTTTTGTTTATTGATGTAATTAGTAAAGTAATGTACGTGAAATCTGGCGCCCATTGATTAAATATAAAATTAGATTTGTTTAGAAAGTCAAACTCATGAATATGTTAGGAGGCTGGTAGCCTTAAATGACAATTAATACTTTGTTAATTAGTCAGTGTTAACATCAGATCTGGATAGTAATTTTATGACTGAATATGTGCGGGGTTAAAAATGTATTAAGTAAAATTAGAACCATTCAGTGATGATTGATTTGTGGGAGTAAAGGGAATAAGTTTAAATGAGCTGAAAGTGGTCAAATGAAGTAAATGTATGTCAAGAATTATATATGTGTGTGTCAGGGAGACATTTGCATGCCATTCTCCTGTTTTCTCAGTGATATATATTTGTGTGTGTGATAATGGCAACAGTAGCGGAAATCCAGGCGATCATTGAAAGTGCCACGGCACGAACCCAGAAACTATTAAAGGAACAGAGTGAAAAGTTAGATATTAATTTATCCGAACAGTCAGACGAGTTTAAAACACAACTATCTGAACAGAATGAGTCATTCCAGACTCAAGTTAATGACACTATAAAACACAATTATATGAACAGAAGGCACAATTATTTGAACAAAATGAGTCATTCCAGACTCAAATGAATGACACTATAAAAACACAACTAGCTGAACAGGGTAACTCATTAAAAGCGCAAGTAAATGAAAATATAAACAAACAATTAGAAGCGCAAGAAAGTAGAAATACGAGTCAGTTAGCCACATTATCGGCAGAGATGAAAGAGTACACTACACAGCTGATGGTTCAATTCGCGCTTGATATAAGTAAGAATAACGACAAACAGCTAGGTCAGATACAAAAATTAGAGGACACCTTCAACCGTAAATTAAATGATTTGGACGAAATTGTATTAGCAAAACTAGCTCAGATAGAATTAGCATGCACGGTAAATAACAGTGAGGTTAAAACGGCACAGGATGGTCTTGAAAGGCGGTTTGATAAAATGGAGGAGGATTCTACGTTTATCCAGGGACAATTGTCAGCAGTAAATGAAGGTATTACGGGCCTGATAAAAGACATGGATAAGTTAGAAATACAATCAGCAGAGCGATGGCGAAACATAGAATCGGACCAGGATAATTTAAAGAGTACAATAGATGAAAATAATCTACGTCTAGAAGACAGGCTTGAGAAGATAGAATCGAATCAGGAGGACACGAAACAGCAGATGGAAGAAAAACTGGGAGCATTTAAAGATAGCATCAGAAAGGATTGGCGTAAGATGAGCAGCGACTCTAAAGAAGAACGGTTAACGATTATAAAGACCGTAGGTGATAACCATACACGCATTAAAGCACTTGTGGAAGAAATCAAGAGTAAAATGAAAGAACAGTCGGACAGAATCATAAAAGCAGAGTTGCGTTCACTAGGACAGAACACGTTATTTCAGACCGAGCACGCTAAATATAAGGAAGTTGACTCAACAAGCCAGGGGGAAATTAGCGCGGAGAGTAGCCACGGACTGACAGGCAGCCCATTAACGACTAACACAGCAGGATTTCACAACAACGTTGGTGGAATCTCTACTCCTCAACATGGCTATCAGCACCCTCAAGTCGTACAAGTAATTCGATCAAATGAATTTAAACCTAATAAATTCACAGAAAATTCTGGTGTCACACCGAAGGCGTATCTTAAAGAGATGGATCACTATTTTAATGATAATAATATACCGCCCGCGCGTCGTTTAAGACTGATGGAACGATTTCTTTCGGGAAATGTACTTACGTGGTTCTTGAGCTTCAAGTATACTTTCGGAGGGATGGACGAGTTCAAGAACGCGTTCCTTAAAAAATATTGGTCGGCTTCTCTACAACAAAGTCTTAGAATGGAACTTTATTGAGAAAATATCAGTCAACTCAGCAGACGAAATACTCAGATTTCTTTTCGCTACAATTGTTGAAATTTCGGGATCTTGATCACCCTTTAGAAGAATCGGACCTGGTTATGACGATTGCACGGCAGTTGCCAGTCAATGTTCAGCAGGTGTTAGTAGCAGCAAACGTGGACACAGCGGTTCGAGCCGAACAAATTTTACGTCAGATTGACGAGACAACATCTCACTTGCAGCAGAGAGGGGGAAGACAGCTGGAACATGTAAACACAACGGAGGTGGATAAACCCGCTCAAGTACACACCAGGTCGCAGGCCACAAATACAAGTGTGTCAACAACACCAAGACGAGGTCAGGAGGGTGACGAAAATAGGTCACACCAGCGTCATGAAAATTATAATGATAGGCAGAACCAGGGCAACAATAGGTATCAGCAGCGAGGATACCAACAATGGAGAAATAATAGGAGAGATGAGGGACCCTACAGACGTTACGAAAATAACAATAATGAGAATCGACAGTGGCGTGAAAGAAGATATCAGAACCAGGGGGACTATCATAATTATAGGAATGAATGGAACGACAGGCACGCCGAATCGCAGCGTTACCTGGAAGAATTACACGCTAATGGAGGGGACGAACAAAAGCATTGGGAACATGCAATTAATAGGAGGTCGAATCCAGACACTCACATTGAGGGGGCCGAGAGTTTATTGAAGCAGGAAGAACGCCAGGGAAATACGCGACAGAAGGATGATGGTAGTCGTGGGGGTTGTAAAAAAAATCCCAATAATTGAAAAAGGATTCACCCTGAGAGAGCAACAGCCGGATCGTGAAGAAGGATGGGTCGTGGCACACATACAAGAGTGGATAGCTTTGCCGGAATATTGCCTGGAGGAGATTTTAAAACCACGGAACGATGATATCAAACAACTACCTATTATTTATGCCAAGATTGGTGGAATTAACGTGAGATGCTTAGTTGACACGGGGTCACAAATCAGTCTTGTATCGGAGGCTTTGGTTCGAGAGTTGGGACGGAGTCAGAATATTTCTGTGATTCCAGTACCGCAACTCAAGGTGAGGGGCGTCATTCCTGAACGCACCGTCACTTGCAAACGTCAGGCATTTATAGAATTGGATATATTAGACCATATATTTGGACAGACTTTCATCATAATGGCTAAAATGAATTTTAACATTATTCTGGGTGCAAATTTCATTTTTGACTACCAGGCAATCATAGATTTGCATAATAATACAGTCAGTTTTAAGGAGTTTGATAAACTGAAGGATGTGGGCTTACACATGGATGAAATCACTACAGAGAAATACGTGAGTTCATGGGCATTTGAGGCAATAGCAGAGGAGACAGAAGAGGAGATACGAAAGGCGGAAGATGACCTTATAGATGTGGCTGTTGTGGAATTAAAAGACGAGAGTGACTCTCAGGAGATAAGGGCCTTACTAGCAGAAGGAGACGACAGCTATACTCAGTTTGAAGAACTATTACAGGAGCGGCTCAGTGACATTCAACTAAGGGTTGAACATAGGAAGAAACTTGAGGAGATCTTAAGAAGACACAAGGCAGTGTTTGACACAGTTCCAGGGAAGATAATAAACTTTCAGTATTCTATGCAGGTTGAGGATTGGTCCCCATTTCGAAGCAAATCGTACCCTATACCAGAAAAACATCGGGTGCAGGTCAAAAGGATTATAGATGATATGTTGCAAGCTGGAGTGATTAAGAAGACTCCTACACCTTATTTAAATGCGATTTTGGCAGTAACAAAACCAGATGGATCTATTAGACTTTGTCTAGACGCCAGAAATCTAAACATGCGCCTTATTTTTCCCGAGTATGACAGAGCGCCAATCATCAGAGACGTCTTAAAAGGATTTAAGAACAAGAGTATCTATTCATCTGTAGATCTGACGAGTTCGTTTCACCATATCGAACTGGATGAGAAGTCACAGCTTCTTACTGGCTTCTTGTTCGATAATCAGACATATTGCTTCGTCCGCATGCCCTTCGGCGTTAAAACAGCTGGATGCGCATTAATTCGAGCCTTGGATCGGAACTCGACTAAAGAAGTGAAGGAAATGACGGTACGATATATTGACGATATACTCTTGGCTTCAGATAACATCGAGACACATATGGAAAATTTGGATAAACTTTTGGACAACCTTAGAACTGCAAATTTTAAAGTCCACTTGAAGAAATCCCATTTCTTCAAGAAGGAGATTTTATACCCTGGGCACATCATTGACCAGGAGGGAGTGAGACCAAACCCTGTGAAGATAGAGGCGATAAAGAATTTCCCTACACCAACGAGAGTGAAACATATCAGAGCTTTCCTTGGCGTGACGGGCTTTTTTAAGGAAAACTGCCCGGGATATTCTGAAACCGTAGCACCTATGCATGAGATGCTGAAGAAGAACAACAATTGGCTTTGGAACGCTGAGTGTGAGAAATCATTTCAAGAGACTAAATTATTACTGGAAAATTGTATCAAACTAAGTTATCCAGATTTTCAACGGAAATTTATTATCCAAGCGGATGCTTCCATGGTTGGTATAGGAGCAATGTTATACTAGAAGATCCTGCTAACCTTCAACAGCGTGATTATTTAGCATTTGTGAGCCGCAGATTGCGTAAACACGAGCGCAACTATACGGTTACGGAACTCGAATTGTTGGCAATACTTCATGCTTTGCAACAATGGAAACGAATTGTATATGGTTACCCCATTGTTATTAGAACAGACCACAAGGCACTAACGTTTTTGTTCAAGACGTCTATGGCTAGCGAGCGTGTGACACGTTGGTCCATCTACATACCACAATTTAACATAGAAATTGAACACTGTCCAGGAAAAATGAATGTAATTCCGGATGTATTAAGCAGGAACCCTGAGCCTGATACCGAAGAAACAGCGATAGTACAGCATATTGAGTTAACAGCAAAGGACCATGCATTCTTGGAGGAATTACGGGAGATACGACGAGAGCAGGAAGCAGAACCGTGGATGTATCAAATGATCCAGTATTTTAAGAAGGAATTACCAGCAAGAACCCCAGCCTACAGAGAAGCAAAAGCCAGAGAAGGAAGATATGTCTACCTCAACAATTTACTGCATAAATGGATAGATGAAGAACACACCAAATTACGTATCATGGTACCTGCATCATTACAAAGAGGACTTACTTGGCACATACATGAAAGCTTCGGTCATGTGGGATTAGACAAGGCACAGGCGACCATAGGAGAAACGTTTACATGGCCGCGAATGAGGACTACCATTTGTGACGTAATAAAGACTTGCGATCCTTGTCAGAGGACGAAGCCGAATAATTACTTAATGAGGCAGTATCCTAGACCATTGCTACCTCAGAAACCCTGCGAGCTTGTGGCCCTGGACTGTTTCGGTCCAATCCCGAAAGGTAGGCGAGGTTGCCGTCACTTGCTAGTGTGTATTGATGTGTTTTCTAAGTTTGTCGTATTGTGCCCCATTCAGAAAACTACGTCGAAACAAGTACTCAGTCGTATTCGAAATAGAGTTATTCCAATCCTTGGAAAACCAGAGTTTATATTGTCGGACCATGGAAGCTATTTTACGAGCGCCGAATTCAAGAAAGGTATGGAGGACTTGAATGTAAAACACATGTTTAGTAGCATTCGCCACCCTCAAGCTAATCCTAGCGAACGCGCAATAAAATGTGTTACTAAATACTTAAGGATCTTCATTCCCAATGAACATCACAAGTGGGTAGACAGGATCAAAGACGTAGAGACCTGTATGAATACAACTAGACATGAGTCGACAGGCCAGATTCTCGTGGTCCTGCACATGAACGAATATCCAGTAAGCTCGTGGAGCAACATCATCAATTGCCCACAAGATCCCATGGTTGGTCATGAGTTGAGAATTGAGAGAACGAGAGTCCATATGAGAAACCAGGCGGATCGCAGATTACGTCGTGTCAGAAATAAGAGGTATCGCAGATAATTATTAGTCAACGAGCTTGTATTAGTACGGAAGCCAGCGACATCTGATCCAGAGAATAAGGTATTTAACAAGTTCAGTCCAAAATTTATCGGACCCTTCTGTATTGTACGTAATCTTGATCACAACGCCTACAGAGTGAAAGAATTGAGTACAGGTACAATGTCTGTCTACAATGCGGCGAATTTAAAATTGTATTTTACTAGCGAACCTTGGGAACGCAGAAATAATGCTGCAAATTAAATATATGGAAGTACTTTTGCACATCCAACTATACGTGCGTCAGTGAGTACGTCAGTTGAACGAGGAAGTAGGGAGCAGCCTGCTGTGGTCTAACACTAATGAGCTCTGACGATGACGACACAGCGAGAGAACGAGCGAGAGAGATAAGGGTACTGGAAAGGGGAGGTACTAGCCTTAGGCGATTAGACAAGCAGGCAGGCTTGGGAATGTCTGAATGAATGAGGAAGCTGGAAGTAAACACGAGTGCGTGTTGACACTCCAACGACAGTGGCGGCTAGACTAGACTGATGAGAGGGAGATTTCTCTAGGATTGGCAGAAATGGATTACAGATGTTATGTGTTTTTTTTTTAAATCGACTATATGCTATGTTCGATTTGTTCCATGCAGGAGGATTGTGAACCGTTTATCCACAGGCTGTATAAAGGTTTCTAATAATTATTCATCATCATTTCGATACATTTCTACAGACAACAGATATGAGAGCCAGACGGTGTTGGGAAATATTGAGAAATCAGTGGCCGAGAGGACACAATGGTTTAAGCTCCTGTGGTATTTTAGGAAGAAGCATAAATATTCTTGAGACATAGGACAGGTGCAACTTTTAGCGCGGAAGACGGCTTGGGCACGCACATTATGGCCTGTTGCTATGAAGGTTGGCGCCAAGAAGAAAATCGAATGCTACGAGGCAATTGGTCAATCATCATGTTAACCACTCCCTACTGCAGAAATACTTGTAAAAGCGCGCAAAGACATACAAGAGTCTGGGCCAATAATATCAATACGCCTTGTATTAGCGGCAACTCGGCTTGATAACGCACCCTGGTAGATTAATGCGGGAGTTATCTACAGATTAATTCCACGATCGATTCGAGCCGGCTACAGCATAATCGTAACCTCCACATCGCTACGAACTCAATGATACCGATCGCATGCTAGTCTGATAATTATTATGGAATATTTTCTCATAAATCCCCTTCCACACCTACCCTAGTCAGTTTCATTTGTAAGGATCCAAAATGCTTCGAGAGAACACTTATTTTTGTGCGTCTGAGGACGTAACGTTCACACTCTTTAATTTGTGCGTCTGAGGACGTGACGTTGATTTTTTTTTATTTGAACATGGAACAGTTTCGTCAAGTTGTAAGTATAACTTCAGTGATTTATTTGTAGTCCCAGCACTACCAGTAGGACTAGTTCATCGAAATAATTCACCAAATAGACTGTCAAGGAATTTAGTAGGTGAATTTGATAGGTGAATGTAGTAGGAAATACATCGTGTGTGTATCTGACAGAACGTCATTTAATTCAGCACGAGATGACGTCTAGGAACGAGACCGGATCTTGGAACCAGAAGGACATTTGCCAGAAGATGTCGATGACGAGATAAATATCTTAAAGGAGATGGCTGCAGATGTTTCCTTGACGCTGTTTTAAAGAATGGATATAAATGAATTTATTTATTTATTTATTTATTAAATCTGCTATGGTATTATGAGACATATTTTGAAGATATTTGTTTGCATGTTTGGTAATGTAGATTTTTAGTTTTTGTTTTACTGACACATTAAATATGGGACAAGCCGAGCGTTGTGTAATTTGTAAATATTGTGATTTGTGTTTTGTTCAACTTTACGGGGCGACGCGCTGCTCGGGCTCGCGTTCGCTTGCGTAAAACGCGGTCAAGCATTATTATTCGGAGGTAAGCCTTATAACAAAAATGGAACTGAATTAAATTAGAGATTAAAAATAGAATTTGGAGGGTAAAGATTATTTGTGAGTAGAATTTTATGACGGATCAGGATTATTTTTATAGTTGCTTCTCCAGCAGAGCTGAACGGGATGGCACTTTGCACCTGAGTTTTTTTTGTTGAGTATTTTTTTTAAATGTGTCATTGGACGCAATATTGTTGATCTGTTTTGAGCCGCCCGTTGGTAAGAGTATGAGAGTCAGTCCAAACTTTTGGTGCGTTGTGTGATTTTTATGATGTGCTAGCGAGAATATATCATGGTGATTATTCTGACTTGCTCCACATTAGCCCAGTTCATGACCTCGCGAGGCTGGACTTGTGGTATATATTTGTGTTTTCTTGCCATCCAAGGGGATGAGTGAGGTAGTTGGCGTTTCCAGAGGGAAACTGCACCTGGCTTGAGCGACTGAGAGAGATAATTGAGGCAGCGATGACTCATACAAGAGGGGCGCGCTCAAATCAGATAACGCGACTTGTCATTAGTAATAGGCCTGGATCCTGTCTTCAATTTAAGACGTTGTTTAAAATTCACAAAACCTGATCGGTTATAATGAGTATTGATTGATTAAATGGGAGCTGTCCATAGTTGTAAGGTAGCTTCCGAGACTCCTGTTTGTCTGGCGTTTTATAAAAATGTAAACATAGATTTTCAGCCGTTAGGCTTGTATTTTGTTGTTGTTGGTTCAATTTGTGTGTGTTTATTTTACGCGTTCAATGACCCGTGTCAACTTAGGGTGCGCGAGGCTATGTTCCCATGTTATGATGAGAGCGTTTTGGCCTATTTCTGGCATGCTCTTTTTGTTCATTTATGTGCTCTGGCACCAGCTGGAATCTCAGGGAGATTCGTCTTATTTTTGTATTATTAGATCTTGCATGTGTCAGTAGTAATTATAGTGTATTAATTAAGGGTGGGTCCCATAGCCATAGTGTGATTTAAAAGATGCAAATCCGTAAGTAACATGACTGTTTCAGTTGTAAACGGACTCGCATCAGTACTCAGTTTCTTATTAACGAGCAGTACACCACACATTATATAACTTCTTGACCAGGAAAAATGGACTTGTATCCATATGTTGTGACGAGTGAGTTCTTACAGCTCAAAGTTTATGTTATGATTTATCATTTTGAGTGAAGCTGTATTCACATTATTTTGTTGTGACGAGCGAGTTCCTACCGCTCAGTGTTATTATTATTATTCATTAGGGGGTGAAAGTCAGGGAGGATTTCTTTTATTTATTATTATTATTATTATTATTATTATTATTATTATGCACATAATTTTCAGTCATTAAATATCTTTTATTCTACTTGTTATTCCTTTTATTTCTAGTATAGCCTCTGTCATGAACCTTTCTATTCATTAGAGCATGTTGTTTTAAGCGAACTTTGCTGTATAACGCAGTCAGGACTGAACACGACCCCGTAGATGAATCTTGAGAAAACCATGCTTTATTGAAGGGTGCATCATTCGTCACTGCTAATGTCTATTCTCTTTCATTTGAATGCTCATTTGGCACGATCGGTCGCTTGTGAGCGCCACAGGAGGGATATATACTAATGAAATAATATATATATATTTGCATGAAAACTATTTTAACTATATTTTTCAGCACTTTAAACAATATTACAAACACAATTGAAAACATAAAAGATTAATAAAAATACGGAAAAGAGTTTAGCCCAATATAGATATTGCACTAGATACAAACGGACAAAAAGAAATGTCTAAATTGTCAATCGGGCTAAACCAAAGAATCTGATTAAGTAGATATTTGCCCTGGTATTTGTTGAAGGACTTAGACAAGTCTACTTCAATCGTATATCAAGCCTTCTAGGTTTAACAGATTTCCTCAATTGAAACATCAACAGTATCATGAATGAACATCAAAGCTAATCTATTAAGGCGTTCTTCACTAGTTGAATTCCTTAAATAGTTCTTTAAGAAATTTAAGGACGAAAACGATCTTTCACACGAGCAGGTTGTGACAGGTAAGGCAGCCATGATGACAAGCAGGTTATACACAACTGGAAACATGTTCTTATTGCATATTGACAAAGCATCTATAGCACTCTTGGGCTTCTTTTCAATAGATTTCAGACTTTGTTTCCAGAGAAGTAGCTCGCCTCTAATATTAAGGGGAAGTCCATAAAATTCAGCTACATTTTCTACTTCAGCTATGCTTTGGTTGGATAGTTCGTCTTCAGTTGTGGTAACTAGCGTTTGCAATGGCTGAAGAGTTTCTTTATGGGAGACAAATTTATCATCAAGTGATGAAATAGTTTCTTCAAGAAATGGGATCGTTAGATGAAACGTTGTTCCTCATCGTTTGTCGAACAACAGTTCGAGGCTGAACTACAGGCACTCCAAATTCTTTGCAGAACTCTAAAACCGAATTATATGCACACAAAAACCTTGCGTCTGCATCTGCCCTCATTTCTTCAAGAGACCTCTTAACATTCATGGAGGCGTTGATTGCTTGACTGAGATCCAAATTTTCAGTTTGAAGGTATTTGCTGAGAGGAAGTGTGATTTGAAATGCTTCATGAATGACAAATACACTTATCAAGAACTCAAATTTGCTGATAGCGCACAGAAGAAGTTGCGCATCTGTAGGTGCATTCTTATCAACCCATGCTGCTATTTTTTCTAATGCCAACAATAACGGTTTCAGAAGTTCAATGAATGAACGAACAGACTCGTGCTTTTAAATCCATCTCGTTGCACATAACTTCTTGAGTTTACTCACTCGGGGTTTCTCTTCCATACTTTCAACTTCATTTGTCAACACAACCTGCCTCTTTGGTGAAGTACTAAAAAGGCATAAGCCCTTTCAATTGTACCCATACCGTTCCTAATCTCTGCAACACTACACCCTTCAGAAATGGCCAGGTTTAAACAGTGAGCACAACAGTGAACATACTGGGCTTTGGGAAACTGTTTTCGTACAATGGCCTGAGCACCTCTGTAGGATCCACTCATGGCACTAGCTCCATCATAACCTTGGACTACGAGATATTCTGCATCCAGTCCCACACTTTTCAAACCAGACAATATGCTATTCGCAAGGCCTAACCCAGAAGCATCATTGATAGCAATAAATTGCAGAAACTCCTCATGTACGGAATTATCTTGAACGAAACGGACACAGTGACATTTGCTGCATACCGCTGATGTCTGTGGTCTCGTCAGCAAGAACAGAAAAGTATAGCTTTTTTCACCTGATCGACTAACCTTTTCAATATAATGTCATTCAAATATGAAATAATTTCATTCTGAATCCGTGGGCTCACGTATGTTGCATTTAAGGATGCTGTCATCAAATGTTCCTTTAGTATTGTATCACCATCTTCTGCTCGAAACTTGAGAAGAGACCTGAAATTTCCCTCCCCTTTCTTGAGAGGCTCATCTAAATTTACAGGTCCCGAATCCCTGTGACCACGGAAAGCAATGCCCATTAGAGCAAGGAAAATGACAGATTTAATTATTGGTATGAATTTCTCCCTGTTGCATAATATGTTGGATTTAACACCCCTATCCAAGCTTACGTCAACAGCAGGTTTTGTACCTTTGTATATGGCGAGAACGTTCGCAGCCTTTTCCGTACATGCAATATGATACTTGGTTTCTTGGTGTTTTTTGAAATCCTCCTTCGCATTTTTCCAGTTCATGTAAGGAAGTTTTACTAGTTTACCTGGCGATGAAGATTGTTTCCCAACAACGGTGCAAAACAACGAACAATATTTACAAAAGGCTCCGTTCTTTGAAGGAGAATAAACTAGCCATTTCCACTCTGATAACCAGTTCGACTGAAATTTCAGATTCCTTGGACCCGATAAAGGGAAATTAAAATTGCTTCCAGGTGTCCAGGCATTTTCCAACAGTTCATTCTTCAGATAATCATCAATCTAAAGAAAAAAGTAAATCACAACATTGAAATAATTAACTTGTACCGACACATACTGTACCCGTTCGTCCTGGGGATGCGATGACCCAACTGCTATTACATCGCATTCCTGGAGTTCCAGTACAGAGCGGAGTTAAATGAACCTCTAGTCAAATAAGGAATGTGTCGGAAATTCAGCTGAGTTATCGAAAAAGCAGTGGGTAACACGAGACAAAGTATCTCTAGGGTCGTTACGGGCTTAAGTTTAATAAAAATAATGCAAATATAAATGGGCGCCATCAACTGAACTCCTAGCAAACCACATCCTTTCCGGTTAAGCCTTAATCAAGACAAGGAAAGACAAAGGAAAATCACACCATCATCAGATCACAACTAAGATAAAAACAAATTTATTTCACTTTGATAGTCAGACAGACATTTTAAATATTCATCCTACCTGAGAGTATGGTCGAATGCCAACGTTAAATTGTCATTGTCCAAAAATCGAACCATCTCTTTTCTAATCAAAAATATTTCATCCACATACAACAGGAAAAATCTCTAAAGTTCTCTTGGGTTCTCAGGATCACTGTAGCACTATGTCTTTCGTCACTGACATTTGTGATACCTGAGACCTAATTTCTCTTTAATTTAACATCATAAATGTGGATTTGAAAAAAATTTAATCTGTCTAAACATACACATTATAATCACATATTTTAAATATCACGCAATTTATGGCTTGCATGGCATAATTTAAACGTCGAATATGTTAGTAAAATGCTCCTAAACATCGAATAATTAATTTACACTATTTACATTGTCATTAATAATTGCTTGTTCGTGAATTACAGAAAATCCACTGCTCATTGGTCGTGATCATCATCATCATCAAAGTTAAATATTTCTCACATTAATTCTCATCTCAAAATTCAACATATTCCTGTCAGAATCATTAACTCATCACCATTAAATCATTTAAATGAAAATTATTATCATCACTTCATTATACTTTCTAATTATTCACACAATCTTATTTTATCATCTCCTTCAGATTAAATCATCTTAAATCATCAATACAAATTGTTTAATTCATCAACTCAAGTTGCAATTCCTTTAAATTATATCTCAATTAAATTTATTTAATTCCATATAAATTCATTAATCATCAGCTTCTTTAATTAATTATCACCTTCTAATTCAGTTATTCATCATCTATCCAATCATCTATTAATTTATTTAAATCAGTTTATTTATCCAATCTTTAATTCATCCATTTATTTAATTCATTGATTTATTCCAAAATTTAATTCATCAACTTATTTAAATTTTATTCTTCTGGTTATTTAGATTTTTATTATTTCATCTAGTCATTCTGATTTTTATTTCATTAGGTCAGATCATTAATATGCTTAAATTTCAGATTATTATTTCATTAATTATTATTATCAGAAAATCTTGTCTTATCAACTTTATTTATTTGTTTAATTTCCTAACAAATTGTTTAATATGGGTTATAGAACGTTGTCTTACAGTGTTATCACTTCCAAGTTATATCTCGTATTTAATTATCATGCCAAAAAATATTATTGCCTTCACGACATCACGTTGGATCTGACTATCCACAACTACATTATATATCCTTACTTCTTCAAATATCACATTTGAATACCACAATTATTCCACAAAACTCCATAAATATTCAGCGCATACAGCATGAATCTCAACAATTACGCTAGACTGGGTTCGACAACCTCATGTCTGCCTCAAAATACATTAGCAACATTGCAACTATCACAGCACTTCTTTTACTCCTTTCTTTACCCGTTTTAGCTGGAGCCATTACTATATTATTGACAGATTGAAACTTAAATACTTCATTCTGGCAACTTCCACAAAATGCCTATCACAAACTTCACTTAACCATGTTGCATGATCTACAAAAAATATATAACTGGCTTCAAATTATCAACGCACATAATCTCCAATAACTGTAATTACTCTGATCACATCTAGACAACTTCTTAAACAATTGGAAAAATATTACCTCAGTAATTCAAGATCTGCTTTCAAATAGCATAAATTCTCTTACAATTCTCATAATTCACATCACAGAAAAACACCAATGTGCTATAATCTCTCATATCAAAATCTGCAATACTGATCTGCCTTAAAATAAATCTGACCATTAATGATTCATCTTACAAGATTCAATTACTTTAAATCCTTCTCAAAGGTATCAAACACAATTATAAAAATCATCAAAAGCATCAGCTGTACCAGCTGTTAAACTGAAAGTACTCTCAAAAGAGTATAGCAACAAAATATTGGATTGGCAAACAAGAATTACAAAAGTAACCCTGCTAACATTTATCTTTAATTTATTTAACAAAATTTCGACTGATATGTGACTAGTAGTTCCTTGTTTGATCCTCTTACAATCTCAAGTACACTCGGATGATAAAAATGAGTCCCTCAATGGCAAGTAAGATGAGTAACCACCGTACAATCGTATAAATACGAAAGACCTCGCCCCGTCGACTAACATGATAGTGCCCTGAACGATGGGTAAGATGAGTAACCACCATACAATCGTATAAATACGAAAGACCCCATCTCGAAGACTAAATGAGTGAATGTACCAGATAGGAATCAACAAGTTTCTAGTTGTCATATAAAAGCGATATTCATTCACTAAAGTGAATACCATCTTAATATCTCCAAACAATCCAATGGAAAAAATCCCTACTGATGAATAATACACACTCGCTAGTATGCAATGAACTGACGAAGTAATTTAGATAATCAATTGCAGATCACGAGTTTGAAATACTCGTCACACAAAAAAAACTATTCATAAAAACTATCCTTGCTGGAAAAATGTCTAAAAGACCAAACATCTGCTTAATAAAGCCAACCAATGGTGAGAATTTCGTATAATGATGCCTGCCATATCATATGGTCACGCCATATTCTAGCAAAATTCGAAGCATATAAAGTCAAAGCCATGTCTAAATAATCGTATCACTCCTATTAGAAAAATATACATGTGTGCCCAGTATTCATGAAATAATCGTATCAGGAAGTTATAACTCTTACAGTACCTTCTCATAATCAGCTGTTATTAAATTTCAAAGATCGTCGATTTTCCTTATGTAATGAATTTCTCGAAAGATCGGCGTGAATATCATTCCACCCACGCAATGACGATTGCCTTCAAATTCCCAAGTGAATCAGCTGGTGGACCTCCTCGTCAGGAATCGAATCCATCGCTCTGTGGTGCCATCAGTCTCTGTCTGCGTTTACTCCGACATGATGAACTTCTGGTTATCCATAGCGGATACTGTCCAAACCAAATCTTCACGAAAAAGTTCATAGAAACAGCGGACCCCCTACTCCTCTTCTACGTTACGCCACTGTTCCATACAATGTTCGGTTTGAGTGTTGAAAGTTCAATCTTCAATAACTGCTAAGTCTCACTTTCATAAAATAAAATTTTATATGAGAGTGTCTAAGTTTATGAAACACCCTGTAGCTGTGTTCATACTCGGTAATTCATAACACTTCATAAGAAAGAATTGCATTAATGCACGAGCCAAAGTTCATAAGTTCATTTGCTTACAACATTTCATTTGCCTATAATCGTTAATGTTATTTGGAATGCGTTATGAAATGCATAGTCGTAATGTCATTGCAAAACTATGTTCATTCGAAGTTCACAGTTGCAGTATCTCGTAACTATCTGCTTGTATAATTCAAATGCTGAATAAACGTTCCAACTCAATGTTGTAATGAAGTTCAGCTTCTGTCATAATGCTTGCGTATAAGATTGGAAATAACCCGCTCGTCCCTACTGCAATGCTCTAGAATCATCTCCGCCTAAAGCTGGCCTCACCATGTCGCTCTGCTATGCTGTTCTGCGTTTCCAAATTGCAGCTTGAAATGAGTTCTCCAACTCGTTTTACTGTGCTGTTCTAAACCCCGGCCTTCTATGCTTGCTTGGGCCCGTACAGCTGGTTCTGTAACCGGTCTTCACGCTGCCTACTGCGGGCGTCCGCCCGGCTCAATGACCTACTTTTCGTTCGCTGCTTGGTGAAGTCAAAACTGTCGCTTTCACTTTCCGTGACAAAAGCTGTTCGCTGCGCGACCTTAACCATACGCTCGGCGCATGTCCCACTCAGCTCGCTGTCTGAATTCAACTGCCGTGCTAACTGTACTTGACTCCTCTGCTTACGGAGCTCGACTGCGTGGCTCACTGAGCTCAACTGACTGTCTCTAGACTGCATTGACCTGAACCTCCCTGGCGCAGTCACGTGACGTTCTCCCCACCTCTGTGGTCTTGCGTCACAAATATAATCTCGAACCCCGATCATCTCGGCTATTAAGTTATATAATAACTTAAGAGTTATCTGACTTCCTTCAAATTATTACCACATATAATGCTTGTTATATCTTCTCTTCTGAGATGTTTAAATACCATATTCCATATAGATCTTAATAAAGCTTCATAATTCCATCCATAATTCCATCTGCCTGACTGATGTCAGTGCCTTCTTGATCCTAGACCTTCTACGTCATCTTGACATTCCTCTTGACTCGATCTGAGCGCTATCTTTTCTTAACTCTTCCCATAATCTCAACTACGGCTTAATGTCTGGTGGCGTAGCCGATAGCCTCAACTAGGTATCGGGTACATCTCTCCCGTACATCTCCTTTTTATCAGGATTGAGAAAAAAAATACACTCTCAGGCATTCTATACATAACACATGAACACGATAGCTCTACAATCCTCTTAATCAGCATGATGGTACTTTCTGACTCTCAACAATGATGATTAATTTCCAATGATTAGCATCTTGATTCTGTATTACTTTGACGTCGATTTCTTCCTTCACTACTCGTGCTTGCTCGATTGACATCTCTGATTGTCTCCTCGGGTGGTGCATTAGGCTGTCTACATTCTTGCCTCGATCTCTCATATTCACGATTATCTCGTCGTTCATTTGGCTCATTTCTTCGGCCATCCTGCCTGTCGTTCCGATTATACTGTTGACCTTGGCTCCAGTTGTTTCTACCACGATATCTATTGTTGTATCGATTCCTATCTTGATATCTGGAATTCTGATTATAATTTCTGTATCGGCTGTCTCTTGCTTCCTGATTGTATGGCCTCTCATATGGTCCTCTATATCGATCATTTCCACGAACGTTACGGATGTTTCCTCGATTTCCTTCGTTCCTTCTGTTTTCCCAGGAATCTCTTCTGTCCGTCTGAGCTGCGTTATCAACGACTTCCGCATTCACCTCTTGCGTGTTCCGATTGTCGTTTCTTGCATTTCTAGGCGTAACTTGAGCGCTTGTATAGTCTAATCGCCGTAAAATGTCGTCATAGTGCTCAAGTGTGTTTGCTCCCGACGCTATGAGTGATCGCTGTACCTCAATCGGTAACTGTCTCGCTATAGCTTGCAAAAGCTCTTCTTCTGGCAATGGAGGAATCAGAAACTGTAATTTAGCCAATTGTGAAGTAAAATAATTGGCATATGCGTCGGATGTGACGTAGAATAACGCTTCGAGTACATTTCTGCTCTTACGTTCAGCTGATCCTATGCACTCCAAAATCTCCTTAAGAATGCTATTGCAAATTGCTCCATATTCGCAAAATTGCTTCTGAATGCTCTAAACCAAGTTAACGCAGACCCGTCTAAGGCGCGTTCGACTATCCTTAGTTCTCTCTCCTTGGCTACTCTATGTTCCGCCATGTAATCTCGAATATCTCGCAGAAATTCGACTGGTGTGACTCCTGTATTTCCAGAAAACTTCCTCGGCTTGTCATCCAGATTTCTGATAATGGTGACTGGACCTGAGTATCGTTCACTTGTACCCAACGTACTCCTATTCGAATTTGGATTATCCTGAGGGGTTGAACTTGCCCTTTCGAATGTCACATTCGGTTGCGTTTGACGGTCTTCTCCCATGCTAACTTCTTGATTACTCATACTGCGGTCTATCGGTGTCTGATTTATCGATATTTCCCCTGATGTAATATTCTGACTTGAGAAACTATTAATCATAGATTCTAGTTTAGTTATCCTATCTTCTGCCAATTTTTCTGCGGTCTTGACCTGAGTCTTCAACTCATCTAACGACATAACATTCTGCGTTCTGTTACTCTCGTCTAAATCGTTTTTCAACTTGTCTATCTTGTCTTCGCATGTATTCTTTACTGACGCGACTTGTTCCTTTAACAGATCAACATCTGTCCTAAATAGAGTTGAATCTATCTTCATCGCTTCCTTGTTCTCCGTAAATCTCGCTTCTAAGTTCGCCATACCTGCGATTAATTTCTCATCTAATCCTGCACGTTTTTCTTTTGCTTCGGCATCGACCTCACTATACCGTTCTTCCACGATTGCACCGACTCTATTTTTGAATAAAGCTAAGTTTTCATTAACCTTTTGCTCTATATCATCATCCATTTTCCTAATATCTTTCTGCAATTGATTCTCTAATGATTTTAAATTAGAATTAACCTCTCCTAAGACGTCCTCTTTAATGGTCCCAATTACTGACTTTAAATCTTTGATCTCATTACCTAGATTCATCTCTAGACCTTTGATTTTAGTTTCGAAAGATACTTCGGTAGACCACTCTTGAATTTTGCCTACATCTGCCACTAAACCATCAATGTCGAATCTCAACTTCGATACATCCGATTTAATGTCTTTCTGTATGGACATAACGTCTGTTCTTAAAGTAAGAATGTTTTCTTCTCCCCTACTTTCTAATTCAATAATATTCTTTCTTAATATTTGAACATTTTCCTCTCCTTTCATATTTACTGCAATTATATCTAATTGTAAAGTCTTAAGCATTTCATTATTCTTTAAAGTTAATCTATTCTCTAACCTAGTTAACTTGTTTTCCAATTCAGTGTTAGTTTCTTCACTACGAGCTTGTAATTTCTCTTCCAATGATTTAAAATTATCCTCACTATTTGACTGTAGTCTGGTCTCCAATAACATCAACTCATCTTTACTATTTGACTGTAATCTTTCTTCTAATGATTTAAAACTATCCTTCAAGTTAGCTTCACTATTTGACTGTAACCTAGTCTCTAATGACTTTAAATTGTCTTCACTATTTGACTGTAATAATTTTAAATTTTCTTCATTACTAGTCTGTAATCTAGTCTCTAATGACTTTAAATTATCCTCACTAGTTGACTGTAATCTGGTCTCTAATGACTTTAAACTGTCTTTCAGATTACCTTCGTTACTAGCCTGTAATGATTGCACATTTTCTTTACATCTAGCTTCTAACCTAGCTTCTGAACTATTTATCTGATCTTTAACTTCCGTTTCCATTTTAGAAATAGTTTCTGCAATACCAGACATGCCACTCTGTAACTCTCCTAACACCTTAGCTAAATCTTCCGGCAACATAATTATATTTTCAATTAAACGTTTTATTCAGAGACGTTAGACAACAACACATCACAATGTCTCAATTCCTGTATTCACTTGGGTATAGGAAAAATGACTTATAACTAACATGATATAATACTAATACGATTAACATGAACACTGGAATGGACACACAAGTATATTGCCTGACTAAGTTTAATAAATTTTGTAACACAATTAAATGAACTTGAGATCAATCTCTCAGTAATCTAAATCTGATGTGATTCCATAGAATAAACAAAATCGAAGCCCCACAGGTGGGTAAAGCCAATTCTCCCCTACTTTCTCTGTACCCGTTCGTCCTGGGGATGCGATGACCCATCTGCTATTACATCGCATTCCTGGAGTTCCAGGACAGAGCGGAGTTAAATGAACCTCTAGTCAAATAAGGACTGTGTCGGAAATTCAGCTGAGTTATCGAAAAAGCAGTGGGTAACACGAGACAAAGTATCTCTAGGGTCGTTACGGGCTTAAGTTTAATAAAAATAATGCAAATATAAATGGGCGCCATCAACTGAACTCCTAGCAAACCACATCCTTTCCGGTTAAGCCTTAATCAAGACAAGGAAAGACAAAGGAAAATCACACCATCATCAGATCACAACTAAGATAAAAACAAATTTATTTCACTTTGATAGTCCGACAGACATTTTAAATATGCATCCTACCTGAGAGTATGGTCGAATGCCAACGTTAAATTGTCATTGTCCAAAAATCGAACCATCTCTTTTCTAATCAAAAATATTTCATCCACATACAACAGGAAAAATCTCTAAAGTTCTCTTGGGTTCTCAGGATCACTGTAGCACTATGTCTTTCGTCACTGACATTTGTGATACCTGAGACCTAATTTATCTTTAATTTAACATCATAAATGTGGATTTGAAAAATTTTTAATCTGTCTAAACCTACACATTATAATCACATATTTTAAATATCACGCAATTTATGGCTTGCATGGCATAATTTAAACGTTGAATATGTTAGTAAAATGCTCCTAAACATCGAATAATTAATTTACAATATTTACATTGTCATTAATAATTGCTTGTTCGTGAATTACAGAAAATCCACTGCTCATTGGTCGTGATCATCATCATCATCAAAGTTAAATATTTCTCACATTAATTCTCATCTCAAAATTCAACATATTCCTGTCAGAATCATTAACTCATCACCATTAAATCATTTAAATGAAAATTATTATCATCACTTCATTATAATTTCTAATTATTCACACAATCTTATTTTATCATCTCCTTCAGATTAAATCATCTTAAATCATCAATACAAATTGTTTAATTCATCAACTCAAGTTGCAATTCCTTTAAATTATATCTCAATTAAATTTATTTAATTCCATATAAATTCATTAATCATCAGCTTCTTTAATTAATTATCACCTTCTAATTCAGTTATTCATCATCTATCCAATCATCTATTAATTTATTTAAATCAGTTTATTTATCCAATCTTTAATTCATCCATTTATTTAATTCATTGATTTATTCCAAAATTTAATTTATCAACTTATTTAAATTTTATTCTTCTGGTTATTTAGATTTTTATTATTTCATCTAGTCATTCTGATTTTTATTTCATTAGGTCAGATCATTAATATGCTTAAATTTCAGATTATTATTTCATTAATTATTATTATCAGAAAATCTTGTCTTATCAACTTTATTTATTTGTTTAATTTCCTAACAAATTGTTTAATATGGGTTATAGAACGTTGTCTTACAGTTTTATCACTTCCAAGTTATATCTCGTATTTAATTATCATGCCAAAAAATATTATTGCCTTCACGACATCACGTTGGATCTGACTATCCACAACTACATTATATATCCTTACTTCTTCAAATATCACATTTGAATACCACAATTATTCCACAAAACTCCATAAATATTCAGCGCATACAGCATGAATCTCAACAATTACGCTAGACTGGGTTCGACAACCTCATGTCTGCCTCAAAATACATGAGCAACATTGCAACTATCACTTGGCAACTTCCACAAAATGCCTATCACAAACTTCACTTAACCATGTTGCATGATCTACAAAAAATATATAACTGGCTTCAAATTATCAACGCACACAATCTCCAATAACTGTAATTACTCTGATCACATCTAGACAACTTCTTAAACAATTGGAAAAATATTACCTTAGTAATTCAAGATCTGCTTTCAAATAGCATAAATTCTCTTACAATTCTCATAATTCACATCACAGAAAAACACCAATGTGCTATAATCTCTCATATCAAAATCTGCAATACTGATCTGCCTTAAAATAAATCTGACCATTAATGATTCATCTTACAAGATTCAATTACTTTAAATTCTTCTCAAAGGTATCAAACACAATTATAAAAATCATCAAAAGCATCAGCTGTACCAGCTGTTAAACTGAAAGTACTCTCAAAAGAGTATAGCAACAAAATATTGGATTGGCAAACAAGAATTACAAAAGCAACCCTGCTAACATTTATCTTTAATTTATTTAACAAAATTTCGACTGATATGTGACTAGTAGTTCCTTGTTTGATCCTCTTACAATCTCAAGTACACTCGGATGATAAAAATGAGTCCCTCAATGGCAAGTAAGATGAGTAACCACCGTACAATCGTATAAATACGAAAGACCTCGCCCCGTCGACTAACATGATAGTGCCCTGAACGATGGGTAAGATGAGTAACCACCATACAATCGTATAAATACGAAAGACCCCATCTCGAAGACTAAATGAGTGAATGTACCAGATAGGAATCAACAAGTTTCTATTTGTCATATAAAAGCGATATTCATTCACTAAAGTGAATACCATCTTAATATCTCCAAACAATCCAATGGAAAAAATCCCTACTGATGAATAATACACACTCGCTAGTATGACGAAGTAATTTAGATAATCAATTGCAGATCACGAGTTAGAAATACTCGTCACACAAAAAAAACTATTCATAAAAACTATCCTTGCTGGAAAAATGTCTAAAAGACCAAACATCTGCTTAATAAAGCCAACCAATGGTGAGAATTTCGTATAATGATGCCTGCCATATCATATGGTCACGCCATATTCTAGCAAAATTCGAAGCATATAAAGTCAAAGCCATGTCTAAATAATCGTATCACTCCTATTAGAAAAATATACATGTGTGCCCAGTATTCATGAAATAATCGTATCAGGAAGTTATAACTCTTACAGTACCTTCTCATAATCAGCTGTTATTAAATTTCAAAGATCGTCGATTTTCCTTATGTAATGAATTTCTCGAAAGATCGGCGTGAATATCATTCCACCCACGCAATGACGATTGCCTTCAAATTCCCAAGTGAATCAGCTGGTGGACCTCCTCCTCGTCAGGAATCGAATCCATCGCTCTGTGGTGCCATCGCGTCTCTGTCTGCGTTTACTCCGACATGATGAACTTCTGGTTATCCATAGCGGATACTGTCCAAATCTTCACGAAAAAGTTCATAGAAACAGCGGACCCCCTACTCCTCTTCTACGTTACGCCACTGTTCCATACAATGTCGGTTTGAGTGTTGAAAGTTCAATCTTCAATAACTGCTAAGTCTCACTTTCATAAAATAAAATTTTATATGAGAGTGTCTAAGTTTATGAAACACCCTGTAGCTGTGTTCATACTCGGTAATTCATAACACTTCATAAGAAAGAATTGCATTAATGCACGAGCCAAAGTTCATAAGTGCATTTGCTTACAACATTTCATTTGCCTATAATCGTTAATGTTATTTGGAATGCGTTATGAAATGCATAGTCGTAATGTCATTGAAAAACTATGTTCATTCGAAGTTCACAGTTGCAGTATCTCGTAACTATCTGCTTGTATAATTCAAATGCTGAATAAACGTTCCAACTCAATGTTGTAATGAAGTTCAGCTTCTGTCATATTGCTTGCGTATAAGATTGGAAATAACCCGCTCGTCCCTACTGCTATGCTCTAGAATCATCTCCGCCTAAAGCTGGCCTCGCCATGTCGCTCTGCTATGCTGTTCTGCGTTTCCAAATTGCAGCTTGAAATGAGTTCTCCAACTCGTTTTACTGTGCTGTTCTAAACCCCGGCCTTCTATGCTTGCTTGGGCCCGTACAGCTGGTTCTGTGACCGGTCTTCAGGCTGCCTACTGCGGGTGTCCGCCCGGCTCAATGACCTACTTTTCGTTCGCTGCTTGGTGAAGTCAAAACTGTCGCTTTCACTTTCCGTGACAAAAGCTGTTCGCTGCGCGACCTTAACCATACGCTCGGCGCATGTCCCACTCAGCTCGCTGTCTGAATTCAACTGCCGTGCTAACTGTACTTGACTCCTCTGCTTACAGAGCTCGACTGCGTGGCTCACTGAGCTCAACTGACTGTCTCTAGACTGCATTGACCTGAACCTCCCTGGCGCAGTCACGTGACGTTCTCCCCACCTCTGTGGTCTTGCGTCACAAATATAATCTCGAACCCCGATCATCTCGGCTATTAAGTTATATAATAACTTAAGGGTTATCTGATTTCCTTCAAATTATTACCACATACAATGCTTGTTATATCTTCTCTTCTGAGATGTTTAAATACCATATTCCATATAGATCTTAATAAAGCTTCATAATTCCATCCATAATTCCATCTGCCTGACTGATGTCAGTGCCTTCTTGATCCTAGACCTTCTACGTCATCTTGACATTCCTCTTGACTCGATCTGAGCGCTATCTTTTCTTAACTCTTCCCATAATCTCAACTACGGCTTAATGTCTGGTGGCGTAGCCGATAGCCTCAACTAGGTATCGGGTACAATACGTAGGCCAAGGCCATACAAATACCGGTATAACATAATAGGTAAAGCATCGAAATGCAAATCAGTTACAGAAATAGCGATTATCATGAATCATATTGTAAACACACCTGTTGGCCAGCATAACCTCCTAAGTCTGTTCGATGTATTTGGTCTGTAGCCGGCTTGGTAGTAGCCGATAATTCTTCAAATTCATTTTCAATTCTTAAAGATGAACTACTTGCAATGGCAGTGTTGCATGTAACATCTACTCTTGGTTTATTAATAATAAATCGATCCATTACGCATTACAAATAAACTCGGAAAAAAAGTGTGACTCACGATCTGGCAGTTCGCAGATATGCACATTTAAAGCAGCACGAAGCTGCGTTACGATAGTTACCAATCGCACACTTTACAGTAAAACGACAATTTTGATATTTCGCCTAGTGTAGTTAGTTATTATTGCTTTAAGTGGAAGAACAGCGAGGTCATCTGCCCCTCTTGCTCTGTTTAACATGTAGTTTAAGTGTGTTTACCCCAGGCCATAACCAGTAGCTCGCGCCAAAGCAGGAGAAGTCTCGTTGCGAGTTGAGTGGAGGTCATTTACCACGTGAAGAACGTGTTCACATTAAAAATATATTACAAAGGAGTAGCCTAAAGAAGCCTCACTGGCAGCAATTCAAAACATTTTCCAGGTGATAGATGGGACAATATAAGGAGTCATGTAAAGTAATGTCTCTGGGGGGGGGGGGGGGGGGGTGTTAAACCGTAACCCCCCCGTCGGTACGCCACTGTTCATAGCCATCTTCATAGTACGAAAGCTTTCCACTAGATGACGGGTAAATCGATTGGCGCGGTATTTCAACGTATTTCATACCATTCGATATCGCAGTTAGTTTGTATCATTTTTTAAAACTATTTCCTATGTTCCATATTGCCTTAATCCATACTTTCGCCTATTATGGAGTTTTATTTATCGTATGTATTGACCATTCATACGGATTACTTCAACCTGATAAGATACACCTAACCCCATTTGCGAAAACATTTACGCTGTCTGTTCACATGAATATATATATCAATTAGGGGTTTCTTTAGCTATTGCCTTAATTAATACCTTATTTTATTTCGGAGTACTGGTATCTTATTTATAGTACGGTATTCAACGGACACTGTATTCCAGCGGATCATGTCAACCTTATACACCCAACTCCCTTCCGAAGATAAATTACATTGCCTGTCCACATAAATATTCATTTTAGTTTAGTAGGAATCAAATAGTGTGTTGTCTGGTTTATTACAACATGAACTGTGTCAGAAACCTAAGTTAAGATAAATGTTTTATGTGGCCAGTAAGCTATTGGGCCACTTAGGCCTACCTGTAGGCCTAGGCCTAATTGACTACTGAGAGCAGTTTAACACATGAACGACAATACCGTTAAGATTAGATGTATAAATTTAGAATAATGTTCAAAAATTTCCAAGAATGAGGTATTAACTCTTTGGGCAGTAACACAATAGAAGTTAATGGGGGTCGATGGTCCAATCTAGTATGCCAGTTTTTCTTCACGGTAGACCTAGGGTAGTGTTAATATGAAATCATCGGTTCTAGTCAGAACACCACATTGCTCCTCTGGCTGCAGCCAAGAAAGTCAAAGAGTGATTTAATGATCCATCGTAATACCAGCCTTCAATAATAAAGCAGAGCAAGTGCCATGCAGGTAAAACTGAGGTGGCAAGAGGTCCATGGAAATTGTAGGAAACTAAGATCAGGATCATTTTGACTGCAGTTTAGTATTGTTCACCTTAAAGGTACTTCTCACATTAAGAACTTTGATCAGAAAGGAGTGGGGTATGGGTGCATTATGTGGATCTGTTGCACCTGGAATGATGAAGAGCAGCTCATGCCACTGGAACTAACCATAGAATCCGTTACACCCATCAATTTATAAGTCTAGGATTGTTGCGTACGATAGGTCTACATGTTAAGTTACAAGTTGGCAAATTAGTAGAAAGAAAGTATCACTAGGTCATTGATGTTCTTCTAACTCCTTATCCTAGAATAAAACTACATTCTACGTTTTAGCAATATTTACCACTTAATGGAATTTATTTCAGTTTTCTTCAGATGAAGTTATTTAATAGCCTTCTTTTAAATTCAATATATTCTACCTAGCCTAATCCCTTCGTCTCTATATGGCCCTAGGGCATGGCAATCACAATGACTCAATGCTCCTCCGAGATTCTACACAGAAGGGGGGAGGCACTCAACTACGAGTATGACCTTTGTTCCTCACACTCAGTGTATTATTACATGAAGGAAGGGGGAGAGAGAAAACAGAGGTTTGTATCAGCACCATGCAGATTAAAAAATCTCTGGGGAGTAGAGGGCAGGGGTTGATCCAACCCTAGCATGTCCCCACAGGCAACACCCTGTCCCTAAATACTACTACAAAGTTACTGGGAATGAGAATAAGACTAACTACATTGAAATATTATGTGGATAACATAACTCTCACCTGAATTCTTGACATTCTTATCACATACATTAGTAAGAAAAAGTCTACTTTCTAATTGCACAATCATCATAAGGACATAAAGGAGGTAAACACAAACCTCATGAATTAGGAGGAATGCCTACTGGTTCTGGTTGGATCAGTTGGTGTTAGGATTGCAGCAGTTCATGAAGCAAGGCTCAAATCATACACAATGTTTTCTTTAACAAATGATTATTCAAATAGAACACTTAATTTATAACATAAAATTAAACATTTGAAAATACAGCAGTTTGCACAGCAATGCACCTGTGGAATGTGTCCCATTGTAGAGATAACCAAATTCAGTTTCTTTCTTCGTCTTCTCATTCAGACCAGGTCGCTGGAAGGTGTATCACAGATTTTTTTTTGGAAGAGAATCCTGGAAAATTGAAAATCAATCCCTTATATTGTTCCCAGTACTGTGACAAAAAAATATAATCTAATATCTAGATAAATTTTGTATCATGACCTGGAGATGTGCTCGTGTAGCCTATATGCTACATTCTTAAACTCAAGTTAGTCATTATAGTGTAACAAAACAATTTAAACCGGCTACATCCTTATGCAAAAACAAGAATAATTATTTTAAATAATAATGTTTTTCTTTTCTTTTCATTGAGGAGCAGTCTTGTGTAGTATTTTGCTAAATTTCCATGCTGGGTAGTGTCTGGAAATACTGTCAAGAAATGAGAAAACTGCCCTTCCTATACTACTGAGCAAGACCAATAAATGCAATCACCTATCAGACTCTCAATCGTCACAAATGGACAACACACTAAGGAAAGCCTAACCTCATGTCAACCATCTTCAGTTTACAGATTAATAATATCATTTATTACCCAGTCAGGCAGATGACCTTGATGTAGTCTGTCATTTCGATCACCACTAAAAATAAAATAAAGTTACCCAGCAAATAAAACAAGTGTACATTAATTTGGTAGACCAGCATATAAAAGTCTCCAAATGAACCTCGTATTTCGCATGATAGACCGGAGTTTGAGAGTCAGAGTAATAAAGTCGTTGACATAAGCGAACAGCTGACGTATCATACCTCTCGTTAAGAATGCACTACCTAGTGCTTAGTCACAGAATGATGGTGTTGCATGTGATATGAAACGGCGATTCCCAAAGACTGTGTTCAGACGTTGTTGAAGAGCCACTGCGAAGTGAGCCGTCACCCTATCGTGTTGAAACCAAACACTGTTTAAGATTCCCAAATTTTGCAGCTGCGGGATGAGGCAGTCATTAGAACGATCAAAAAAATATGGTTCACACAGATGCGTTTGTATCATGCCGGCCCAGCTCATGACGTGAGGTGGGTTCGCTTGATTTCTTCAGCTGTGCAGGGACAATGGACTGACAAATATGATGTTTTAAATTCCTAAGATGTAAGTACAAATGTATATGTACTGACAATAGAAATAAATAATAATGAGTAGAGGTATACGGACTTTGTGCGCACACTGTAAGATTTTCATGCATTGTTTCGTCTTCTGGGGGACATAGCCAACTGATATTACTAACCACGGTCACTACAGCACCAGAAATATGTGTTAATATGTATTGCTCATTCAACGATGGCGGCCATGTTCGACAGTGCATGAGGTCTCTTCACCTGTTAATAAGACGCACACATTGACATCACCACAGGTTGGAGTTAACATTGTTCACGATTGGTCCGTATTGACGAATGATAGTTTTAAATTTGAAATACACTTATGTTCCGTCTAGTCAATGTCCTAGGGCGTAAATAAACACAAAAGTATTGACTGGACGGAAGATAAGTGTATTTCAAATTTTAAACTATCACCACAGTTGCCAACATGTGGGATACAAAATACACCACTCAGGTCTAGTCTGGATAAAGATTATTGATGCACGATTACCCCACTGTGCATGACAGAAACCAGGTGTGTATATATGGCTAACGGATATCTAGCAATTATTGGTATAGGCAAAGCACATTGGAGTGGATTTAAGAAATTTCACTCTCACAATAAACATTAATTACAGCAGTGCACAACAAGCATTACTGTGCGAGACAAAAACCAGGGGTGTATTGGTGTAAATGGCTTACGCAGCCCTCCACCTAATAATTATTGGCCCAGGCAAAAGCCATTGGTCTGCATTAAAAAAATATACTATTACAAATTACTTTTATTTATCTAGAAAAGGCCTATGATAGCATCCCTAGAACAAAAGTTTGGGAAAGCTTAACAAATAGGGGGATAGGCAAGTAACTGAGAGACATGATAAAAGGAATGTGCATGGAGTGCTACAGTAGTGGTAAGACTAGTCGGGACATCGGAATGGTTTAAAATTGACACTGGACTAAAGCAAGGAAGTGTGGTGATGGATGACATCATGAAGGCAGCAATGAAAGAATATAGTAGGGCAAAGGTGAAGGTATTGTTGTTTGCAGACGACGTTGTGATGTGGGACGAGGATGAGAGGGAGGTACAAGAACAGTTAGACGTAATAAATGAAAAGATTGAGCAATGGGGATTGAAGATAAATGTGGATAAGAGTAAAACAGTGGTGATGAGTAGAGAAAAGAAAGAAGGAAAAGGAGTAATCAAAGTAGGAGATACCAGGAATTGGAAGTAGTGAAACACTTCAAACACTTGGGAAGTGAATTGACTGAAGATGGAAGACTAGATTTGTAAATTAGCAGAAGAATACAATTCGGGAGTGCTTTCTACCAACAGGTACGGGGACTAGTATGGAACAAGGATATACCAATTACGGCTAAAGAAGTTATGTACAAAGCATATTATGTTCCTATAATTACATATGCAGCAGAAACTTGGACAATGACTAAGAGGGATGAGAGCAGAGTACAAGCAGCTGAGATGAGATTCCTGAGAAGTATGGTCTAGAAAACGAGGAGGGACAGAGTGAGAAATGAAGATATACGGAAAGAACTGGGAGTACAGAAACTAATTGACACACTGGAGCAAAACAGATTGAGATGTTTTGGACGTGTCAAACGGATGAATGAAGTAAGGCTACCAAGACGAGCACTGGAACGACGGATGACAGGGAAGAGAGGACGAGGAAGACCAAGAATGCATTGGATGGACTTGGTGGAGAATAGTATTAGAAAACTGAACGTGGATTGGAACACTGTGTCGGAAGACGAATGGTGGAACGACAGAACAAAGTGGAGAGGAACCATATTTGCCCCCACCCAGTGTCAACTGGAAAAGGGGAAATGAAGATGATGATGATGATGATGACTGTTACAAAACGCACCTTACAGATTCGGGCGTTAACTGTACACTTGACTTTGAGAGCTCAGCGGTAGGAGAGAAAAGGTATTTTAGCTTAATTTCAGACGCTATTTGATGCCGACAATTTTGCCCTTTAAAATAAGGTGTAATATTGCGTATTTTGCACCACATAACACATGACCCAGGTATGAAATTTTCCTACATTTGGTGGTAATCATCAGCTCCCAATTAGAATCTGGTCTCCGCAGTACCAGCTCATTAGAGATGTGAATAGAGTAGGTTAGGGGGGAGGGCAAATTACCTCGTAGTTCCACCCCTTAAACAACAATAACTATCACCGCGGCACAATAAAAATACTGTCAAATATCACTAATATACTGTCAAATTTCAGTAATATTGCTTAAATGAAGATTTTTATTTGTAGCTTGGTCAACGACGGCAGATGTTTGTAGCCGACAAATTGACGTCATATTACGTTGCCAACATGTCCGATACATAATGCACCACATGACACCTTTGTAATTATGTGAAAAAAGAACTCCAATACCATCACGTCATCAAGGTAACTAAGAATTCCCCTAAACGCCAGTGCATCGCAAGGTATAGATGAACCTTATTGGTTTAGGCGAAAACCATTGGTCTGCCGGATGCGATATAATATCGAATGCGTGTGGTTGGCAACAGTGTACATCGTGCTAAAAATGGCAGAGTCAGCTGGAATTTCATCTATAGAAGTCGCGATCCTATTTGGGATGGCTGGGTGGGTTACAGACAGCAGAGAAGTAAACATCTATTACTATATTGTTTCAAGATACCATTACTGCAGGTGTTTTGACTAATTTCAGTAGTTTAAGAATTTTTTACTTCGGTTCAAGTAAACTCCACTCTTGGAAAGCTTTACGCCTTGCTGCATGTAGTTAGTTCTCAAATGATAACACAATGAAATGAAGAAAATTAACGTACCTTTATGTTAGAAATAAACTCCCAAAGTACCATGTTGTGATTTTTCTTTCTCATCTGATCCATTTAGATGACCGAGCTGTGTCATACCAGGTTATTAAAACTGTGAGCAACTACGTGTATCCAGTGCTAAGGTTTTAGTTTCCAGCAGAAGCATGCAATGTAATCTTTTACATGAAAGTTCTCCCTTCGCAATGACAACTCGCCAAGCAGACTGACCACAAACTTTAGTTCATTTGGGGTCTGATATTATTTCTTATTTCCCCCCTACACTGTTAATCGACTGCATGCATTACATGTAACATTAACTTCCCTCGTTAGTTCAATATGAAAGCATAGTACAATACTGGTACTCCAGCCTGCCTACTAAGGCTATTTGCCAAGGTCTTAAATGATAGCCTATTGTTTATATACTTACGGGATCAGGACTGAATGCTTTGACACTACCAGTTCTGACGATGGGGATAACAATTCCTCTCATTCTCTTAGGTAAATGAGTTAATTTCAGTTTGTGAAAGTCCATTATGATGATCATGTTGTCATGTCTCTTCACCACAATTAAGTTAATTATAATTTACCAATGGCATAGGCCAAGGCCGTGAAGTAATGTGAACATTTGCAGCCTTAATTTAAATAATTAAAAGCACAATTGCCGCACATTAGGTAGGTATTCGTCTTCAAACTTCTGACAGCAGTTATTTCCATAACCAAGAAACAAGCTTGGAGGACTATTGACTACAAGCTTCCGCAAATATGATTCGAATTCTACAATTTATATGAAAGCTAATTATTTCCAAAGTAGTAAAATTGCACTTAAGTTTCTTCCCCATCAAATAATCGTTTTAGATCGCTTACGGCATCTGAAAACAAAAATAAAAGTGTAAGTTTATAATATTACTCGGGACGACATTATTCATATTAAGTATACTACCGTATTTACCTTAATCGTCAAGATGTTTGCACAACTTGAAGAATCAAAAATATATTGTTTTGTACTTACCTTAGCCCATATTCAATGAATAAATTAATATTCAAGCCAATAAGTGATAACATACATATCAGCTGTTCGCTTCCATCTTTGATTTTTCATTACAAATAAGCTAACCATGGACTAAAACACGGCTAACAAGTGCTCGGAACATGCCTTTACGGTGGATGGTTCAGCGGTAAGACCTACGTCACATCATGGATGCGATTTGGCGTTACAGAATACCAATTCGACTGCTAACCAGTCTTTAGGAGTCCTAAAGACTTGTTGTAGCTTAACCATTTCTTACAGAATCGGGGTGACGGTGTCCCTCAAAATTACGACGATTGTCTCATAGTACAACGAGCCAGATTTACCGATGCTGAAGTAGTTCTCAACCAGGACCTCATACTGTTGGATGATTTCTTTTGAAAATTGTGTCTTCGACTAATCCTCAGAAAACATTGACATTCGCATTTCACTTGTGTAATATGCAAGGAAACTATCATCCTAAGGGTATGTTCAGAAACCTGGGACTACAATTTAATGCCACTCCAAAATACTTGGGTGTAACGGTGTGTAATATCTTTGTACATACATATACATAGACTCTGTGGAAAAATAGAGACTACTGTATGTGTCAAGATGAGCGTTGATGTCAACATGTGTGTGTAAGTTGTGTTGTGTATAAATAAATAGTTTTAAGATATAACAAAGTGGCGACGAAGATAAAGAAAAACGGAAAACACTATAGTCTGATTTACAAAAGATGCTCGGTGAACGCTGTCATACGCTTGATGGGTGAGGTAAGGAGCGGAGACGAGCGGGGTAACGGTCTCCATGGCAACAGTCAGCAATTTTGCAATGTATGCCGACACAGCAATATGCACATGGTTTGACTCAGTGTGTCTTCACTCGTCACGGTCATTAGAGCGCCAGGCACGAGGGCTAACTTCCACAGTATTTGTGTCTTCCTACAAGCCTCTTGGAATGTTATGACTCAGTCATGATCTGCCTCAGTGGCAACGCAGCATTTCCCCACGTGCTAATTTCGACAGCTGTCAGCGAGCTTTATTGGTAATTCAGGGTATAATAATGGAGGAACAACAGCAACCGGACTGTCGCAGCTAATTCAAGCCCTGAGTGGACTGCTTACCAACATGGCACAACAACGTCTACTCAGACACCGATGCAGCACCCGCAGCAGCCGGCAAGTATCTAAAGCATGTTACAGAAACAAGCTTAACATTGAAACAAACGAAACTTTTAACATTTACTGCCAACGGCTCTATTTTTTTTTAAATCTAAAAGGATTGATGGTTGGTTCCTCAGTTTAGGGGCTGCGACAACGCGGTCATGTAGCGCCGTGTACTTTGGGAGTGTGTAGAATCAGTCTGGTAACCGGTGTTAATTTGATGGCTGTATTAGTGTGTGTTATCTGTTTTTAATTCAAGTAAGGACTGTAGACATTGAATTTTCAAGTAATTCCTACTTTTGCCGCCACCGTCAACGACTACGAGTTTAGAACTTGGTTACTAGATGCCACCGCAGTCGGCTCTTGGCGACGAACGTTGGAACCTAAGAGCGTTGGTCAAATTTAACCTATAATTTAGCTTCACATAACAGAAATCTATGACATGGGACCGCTGGCTTCACTTTCCCTCCGAAGGAAGGCATACTGAAAGATTTTAAAGCTCCTAAAAATCCGACGACTTCGGCCGGATTTGAACCCGTGATCTTGGGCATAGAAACTCAGCACGCTACCAACTATGCCGCCTAAAAGGATTGAATGATAACAATCAAGAAGCGAAAGACGCAAAAAAATGGTGCTGTTGGTTGGTTCCTTAGTTTAGGGGCTGCGACAACGCGGTCATGTAGCCCCGTGTACTTTGGGTGTGTGTAGAATCTGTCTGATAACTGGTGTTAATTGTGATGTCTGTATTAGTGTGTGTTATCTGTTTTTAATTCAAGTAAGGACTGCAGACATTGAATTCCAAATAGTTCCTACTTTTGTCGCCAAACACCACCGTCAAACAACTACTAGTTCGGAACTTGGCTACTAGACGCCACCGTGGTCAGCTCCTGGTCTGCTTAACTGTCTAGGTAGTACACATTATGTCTTGTTGGCGAGCTTAACTGCACCCGACTTGCCAAACACCAGAACTTACGACGAAATCATAGGCCTGCTTAAATCGCAGTTATTACCTAGACGAAATGTTTTGGCGGAACACCGCTTTTTCTCCCGAATGTAAAAGCCTCCAGAAAACATTTCATGTTACGTAGATGCTCTCAAAGTACTCGCACAAACCTGCGAATTCCATGGAAGTTGTGACGTTGGCGCGTGTACTAAAGCAGTGATCGAACTTTTATTAAGAGCACAGTTCATACGGGGTTTGCATGATCGAGAAATACTCGAACGTTTCCTACAACAGTCACAAATAACCTTTGACGAGGCATTGAAAATACCGCCAAAATTCAAAATCGGGATCTTTATTGCAGTAATCCATTCCAAAACCAGGACGTCAATGAAATTACATCAGTAAAAGGACCGAAACCATCAAGTGGCGGAGACTTACGGTCAAATTACAAGTATACACGAGCCTCCCTCGGATAACTTGGATTTGAAGGGCTATGTGGTAAAAACATCAATACCTCCAAGGACTGCAGGTCAAAGAAGTATTTGAACTGCACTAAATGTAATAAGACCGGCCATGTAGAGAAAGTCTGCCTGTCCACACGCACAAAACATATGAAAGCATTGTCAGAAGAGGAAGAAGACTCTGACCTCAAACATTTAGAAGTATGTACATCAAGCACTCAGAACACATTAACAGGAATGATAACACATTCCCAGTACTCAAATGCAGAAAACACTGTTTTTAACATACACTCAATTGAGGGGAAGTTTTTCGTCACTGTAAAAATTGGTGCGACACCACAGAAATTTGAAGTTGATTCTGGGAGTCCAGTAACCTTGATGTCAGAAAAGCATTTCTCAACCTGGGAATAAAGGCAACCCTAAAAGAATCCACCATCAGATTCCGATCGTATACAGGTGGCATATTCGAACCTTTGGAAGAAGTACATGTCGCTGTTGAACATGAGGGGCATAAGAGCGAGGAAAAACTCTATGTCATTAAAGAACCATATCCCCTATATTACGACGTTCTTGGATACGCAGTCTAAAGATCGACCTAAATCAGCTGTCGAAATTAAGCCCAGGGGAACCCAGTGCCATGAACAACATTGATTCATCAGTTTTTGATTCCCTTGTTGACAAAATCACCTCGAAGTATTCGGATGTGTTCAACCCAGAGGTTGGCAGAATCCCAAACTACTAATGTTCCCTGACATCAAGGAAAACACAAAGCCATTTTTTATCCAACCTCGGCCAGTACCGTACGCAATACTCCCTAAAATAAAGAAGAACTCGATAGCCTTGAAAACCATATAGAGCGCATTGAAACATCCGAATAGGGCATCCCACGTGTTCCCATTCCAAAACCCGATGGAGGCATCCGTTTGTGCGCTGATTACATGGTTACAGTCAACCAGGTATCCAATTCCGAAAATTGAAGATATCTTCAATAAAATGAAAAATGGCAGCTATGTCTGCACCTTAGACCTTTACAAGGCTTACTTACATATCCTCGTTGACCAAGAGAGTTCGAGAATCGCTGCAATATCAACTCATCGGAGCACATACGCAGTAAAATGTCTGCTTTTTTTTTTCGGAATAAAGAATGCACCCAACGGATTCAATTTCATTCAATTCTTGGTCCGTTACTACAAGGTCCGGATAGCATGACATAGTAGTTCAAGGGGCAACAGTTCATTAAACCCAGCAGAGACTAGAGGCTTGCCTCCAACGTTTGCGGAAGCATAACATCCACCTCAATCGAAAGAAATGTCAATTCCTCACTCGGAATATAACCTACCTGGGGCACACAATCTCAGAATAGGGTCTTCAGAAATCGACCGACAAAATTGACGCTATCTTCAAGGCAGCCCAACCATGCTATGTGGACAATTTGCGCTCATTTCTGGGACTAGGGAACTACTACATCGAGTTTATACCTGACGCAGCCAAACTGATGTACCCATTAACTCGCCTGCTGCAGAAGGACGTACGGTTTCGTTGGACAACAGAGTGCGAAAAAGCCTTCAGTGCTATTAAAAGAGAGATAGCGAACGATCACTGATACCATTCAACCCTGATAAACCTTTGTTGTTAGCAACCGATGCCAGCCCTTATGATCTAGCAGCATTCATCAGATTGAAGGAGAAGAATGACCGATTGCATTCATTTCTAAATCGTTAACAACAGCGGAGAGGAACTACAGCCAGCTAGATCGAGAAGCCACTGTTGTATATTGGAGCTTCAAAAGTTTTTACCAGTATATCTATGGAAGACACTTCGCCTTAATCGTAGATAATACCCCTCTGCAAAGAATTTCTGCACCAGATACAGCCTTGCCCCGTATGTCAGCAACCACGCTTCTGCGTTATGCCCATTTTTTGAGTGGGCTTGATTACGAAGTCAGGTCTCGCTCATCCAATCAGCATGGAAATGTTGATTACTTATCCCGACAACTTGTACAATTGAATCAAATTGATGAGAAATTCAGAACAGATGACTACAAGACAAATGAACAGCAGGTTGCATCACTTTCAAATCTCGCACTGGTGACAGTAGATGAGATACGAAGATCAACACATGAGAATGAAGATCTTGTTTCTCTGAAAACACAGCTAATGAATGGGGAAGTATTGAGCCCAGAATATAGTCTATACAATGGTGTAATAATCCGAGGAAATCGAGTAATGATCTCTAAAGTACTACAGCAAGCAATCCTCAATGAGCTACATTCAACCTACACCGGGGTTGTAAAAATGAGAATGATTGCTCGATCTTACTGCTACTGGAAAGGCATAGATGAAGACATAGAAAACTTGGTGAGGATTGCACACCCTATTGCCTCGTGAAGAAGAATCCTGAGAAGGTACCCAGCTGTGCATGGGAACAACTGGATGCACCCTGGAAACGAATACATATCGATCATGCAGGACCATTTCCAGAACACTTTTTCTTTGTAGTAATTGTCGGAAGTACACGTTGGATAGGAGTTACATTTTCCGAACATGCTCCAACTTCGTCCATCACAATTGCGGCATTAAATGAAATATTCTCACGAAATGGACCTCCTGAACAAATGGTGAGTGGCAATGCAGCCATCGTCAAGTCACATGAATTTTAAACATTCTGTCAAGCAAATGGAATAAAACAGAAATTGACTACACCAAATCACCCAGCGACCAATGGAGCAGCAGAACGGACACTAAAGCAAAAATTGAGATGCATGGACACAGTGATAGGCTCTATGCAAGAGAAGTTAAACAAACTGCTTCTTAAATATCACATCACACCGAACGAAAACAATGTAACTCCAGCTGAATCGCATCATGGAAGGAAGCTCCGAACAAAACTGGACCTCATTAGACCACTATGGGAGACCATCCTATAAGAAAAGAGGAAAGTGCACCCACAACTCAATACATTCTACAAGCCTGGAGACAGAGTACAATCCAGGAATTACACCGGGTCATACCTGGAGAAGTTTGGAACCATTGTTTAATGGCTGGGAAGAGTTCACTACATGGTGAAACTGGATCAGGGGTACATCATCAAGCGGCATGTGGATCAATTGAGGAGATCCGAGGCAGAGGCCCCACATCCATCACCAGTCGCGAGAAGCAGATCGAAAGGGCCTTCATACGTGGTATGAAAGAAGAAGCCGAAAGAAGTAGTGAGGACCTAAATCCATCACCAGCCGCAAGAGGACAATGTCAACGACAACCATCCAGAAGACTCCCTCATACGGTTACTCCAGGAGTTCCGCTCGTCGGGCTAAGCCTACAGAAGCCGATCCAAGGATCGAGGACCTAAATCAGTCACCACTCTCAGAAGGACAGTGCACAACGGCCACAAACCAGGATCCGGCTACTAGGGCAGGAAGGCAAAACCCGGATGGAAATGGAAGAGCACTACCAAGACCTATTCCTCCGCTGCGCCGATCTACCAGAGTTGACGACGGCTGCAGCGTCTAAACCTATGAACACGTTAAGTGGCGGAGATTATAATATCTTTGCACATAGACTCTGTGGATAGAGACTGGCGGCTTCGGTGGCGTAGTTGGTAGTATGCTGAGCTTCTATGCCCAAGATCGCGGGTTAATCTGTTAATAAAAATTAGGCCTACTCGTACCGAAGAAATAATAAAAACACAAAGATCAAGCCTACTGTGGAGCGCCAAAAATTTTAAATTATAAATATAATAGCATACATTAAAGAAATCCTGTTCCGGGAGACACTAGTATTAAAAATACAATAACATGTTTTAAATATTTTAAAACACCCAAACCAAGGTAACTAGAATACTATCAGGTAGGCCGATATCGCAGTTCCCGCTTCAGTCGCCAGGCGGCTCCCTTTCCGCTGACGTCATCTCGCGGACAAGCCAGTGTCGCCTGAAGTAGGAAACGTGCTTTGTAATGTAGTTGTATGATCCATTTCGAAATGAAATAATGAGCTATTAAAATGGTTAGCCACAGTAACTGTGCCGTTTCTGAGTACAAAACGATGGCCGCAGAAATTCTGAAGTGATTTACCACTCTTTTTCTAACGATAAGGAAGTTCGAAAGCTGTGGATTTTAAGCTGTAGTTCCTTCGAAGAATATACCTAACTGGCATCAGGCCCGACAAGAGGGAGGGGCAAGAGGGGCTGTAGCCCCAGGGCTTAGTTTAGCTGAGGGAGCCGAGGCGGTAAAAGGACTTAGGATGGACAACTTTATTTAATTTAAGGTCAAAACTATTATGAAATTTTCTGATGACACACTTTGATGTAAACACAGGCAGTGAACAGTATACAAGACATTACAATAATTATTAATTAATATACCGGTAATTGATTTTATAAATAACCGTGTTTTTCGTTTTCCGGGGAAATGGTTAAGTTGCCAAAGTCATGCATTTTATAACGTGTTAGAGTTCAAGAGTCCTTGAAAATGAAAATCCACAGCCTGCTTCCAGTCTCCGACCGGGTCAGGAATGGAATGAATGAAGCCCCCATCTAACGGCGAGGATGGAACTGTGCCGGCTGCCAAGGCCTGACGCACTCCTCTGGGGCAATGATTAAATGAATGACAGATGAAATGAAATGATAGTGGAGAGTGTTGCTGGAATGAAATTTTGACAGGGAAAACCGGAGTACCCGGAGAAAAACCTGTCTGCCTCCGTTTTGTCCAGCACAGATCTCACATGGAGTGGCCGGGATTTGAACCACGGACTCAGCGGTGAGAAGCCGGCGTGCTGCCGCCTAAGCCACGGAGGCTTCAGTTCAAGAGTCCTTAACGTTTCTAATTCAATCTCAGAAAAAAATGATTCTTTACTTCATACTGTGTATTTCTTTAAGGAGTGTGGGTTATCCTTGTAGAGCCTGAAGACGTTCCGATACATAGAAAACTGATTTTTTAAGGCACAGTGATCAAAATCGTAAAGTAAAAGAACAACCAATGATATAAAATAAAGGCGAGTGGCTGAATAACTAAAACCAAAATAGATTAATAATCATTTGGGCAAGCTAAATTCCACGGATGATAATGTTGATTGAAGTTTAATGGGGCAGAATAGCGAAGAGCTTTTTCTTTGTGTTATCTTAGGGCCCGTGATCGCTCTCTACGGCCCTGGCTGGCATTGGGACATTGTGCTACTGAGCAACAGGTATGTTAAAAAGACTACTGTTTTTTTAATATTGAGAAATATATCTGCTACGAATAGACCGACAGCGGTAGCTACGCTCGCTAATGCGCAGCACAAGACATGGGGCCAAGCTCTCTGCGGACTCAGTATACGTGCGTTCGAGCCCCACCGTCGGCCGTCCTTGATATGTTTTTGGTGGTTTCCCCATGTTCAACTTCAGGAAGCTTGCCACGGTGGGTGAGTCGTTATCGTGTCCGATTACTAACCCCAAGATTGCAGGTTCGCTCCTGGCCGTGGTAAGTGATTTTTGGAAGGCGGTAAACATTACGACTCGTATGTCATACGATGTTGGCAAGTCAAAGAACCCATTGAATAGTAGGCCGTGTCATAATGGCAAAATTAATCTCGGGAGTTTCCACCAGCACAAAGTTCCTCATTTCTCTACTAGAAAGCGCTATAGTGTCAAGGAGCTTAGATATCTAACCTCCTTGACTTTCATAGTGCTTCAAGGAACAACTAAATTCGACATGCAAGCTACCCTTTGGGTGTCAAATAACAAAGCTTGCACCAGGCACTCGAGGCCATACGATATTATTATTATGTACTTCAGAAAAATGCTAGGACGGTACCTTCTGACAGGCCACGGCCGCTTCCTTCAACATTCTTGCCGAGTTTCATTCACCGTAATTAATGTCATCTCTCATTAGCTCCTTTCATGAGGTTGGAGTCAAGAAGGGCATTTGTCCGTAAAAACAATCCGCAGCAAAGACTTTCACCGCATCTCATCACCGTTGTAAAACGGGAATAATAATACGAGGTCCAACAGTCGTCATACCCAGCTAAGCTAGTCATGTCACCAGTCTCCCGAAGGTAATTTTTTGTTACCCTTACAACGCAAGTTCGTCAACTACGCGTTAAGAAAAGCTAATGATCAAATAATGATGACAAAATACCTACTTTTAAACCCGGGCATACAGCCTGAAAGTCCACCTTGCTGCGTAGTGGTTATCACTCTTGGCCGTCACCGCGGAGGCCCAGTTACGATTCCCGGCTCTACCAAGATATACAATTCTGGTCTGAGGGCTGGAACAGGGTACACTCAGCCTCGTGAGGCATAATTGAAAAGAGGCGAGTTCGATTCCCACCTCAGTTATCCTGGAAGTGGATTTCCGTGGTTTCCCACTTCTACTTCAGGCGAATACCGGGATGGCTCCTAAATTAAGGCCACGGCCACCTCCTTCCAAATCATCATCTGAATTACAAATACACACACTAATACAGCCATCACAATAACACAAGCTATCAGACAAATTCTATACACATACCCAAATACACGGGGCTACACGACCACGATGTCTCAAAGGCCCTAAATAAATCAACAACAACATACAGCTTAAATGATTTAATAAGATGCGCTCGAAAGAGCATTACTTAACCTACATAATACACGAAAATATCATTCTAAATACAATTTGATCTTACAATGCTATTTAGTTTTCACTGTAGTCTCTGATGGATTTAGTTCTTTTTGCACACTTAGTTAAGTGATAACGGTCACAAGTGAGTACGTTAGTGCAGCACCTCCCAAGTTATCAAGAGTGCAGCCGCTCTTTCCGTTCAGTGTATGGAATCTCCTTGCCAACGCCTCAACCCTGATTATCGGGGACATGTAGATTTGCATTCCATCGTTTGCCGGACTTGAAGTGGTTTTCCATTTCAACTCCAGGTAAATGCCAATAATGGTACCTACCTCTCAGATCATGACCGCTTTCTTCTGAATTCCTACCACAATCCATTCTTTGAAACCGTAGACCATAACATTATATAATGTCCTAACACGCACAGTATATAAATAAATCGAGATGGGCGTCTCATGCTTCGTTGGTGAAATAAAAATAATAATAATAGTTTTTTTTCGTGTGGCCTCCTGAGAGGCCGAGTGCAGGTCTTTCTAGGCGACGCCCGTGGGCGACCTGCGCGTCGTGTCGGGATGAGAGATGGAATTGATGAAGATGAATGAAATTGGGCAAGGGTGTGGAAGGAAGCAGCCGTGGCCTGTCAGTAGGTACCGTCCCAGCATTTGCCTGGTGTTGAAAATGGGGAAACCACGGAAAACCATTTCAAGGACGGCCGACGGTGGGGCTCGAACCCACGCGTCTACCAAGTCAGCAGAGAGCTTGGCCCCATGGCCTAATGCTGCGCTTTAGCCAGCGTAGCCACTACTGTCGGTATAATAGTAATAATACAAGTATAGTGGGCCATTCAATTACAGGTCAATCATAAACGGGAGATGCGCAACCAGAAGAGAACAGTGCTTGAGAGAGCAATGTCAACGATTGAAACGTTGTCACCCAAGAAAATACCAAAACTGGATGAAAGTATCTCCAGATGAGTCGACTTCTGCGGAAGTAGTACCTCCAGACATGGAAATTGAGACACACAATTGACCACAGAAATCCTAACCCCAATTACAAATAAACACATCAGTACAGCCATCATAATGACACGGGTTATCAGACAGATTTAACACATGCACCCAAGTACATGGGGCTACTGGACCACTATGTTTGAAATGTTGTTTGTTGTTGATTCATTTATGGACTATGTTAACCCACCATAACTGTGATGGATTTGTTTAAATATAGACATTTCCAATATTTTTAGACATATTTTCTGACCCCACAGCATAGCCATGTTCGTTAAGTCATGCACCACAACTGCACGGAAATCAAATGTTAGAATTCTGACACCGTGTGAGGTTTTCCTGAGAGTTCTCCACACTCCCTCCAGGAAAATGTCGGTATGGTGCATATTTCAAGTCTTGAGGCACCAACGTCAATCCTAACTGCTGAAAATTACCATTAAACATACTACTGTATTACAAAAACACAGGTTATCAGGAAAATTCAACACGTCCAAGTACATGAGACTCATGACCAATATGTCCCAATCCTCTAAAATGAATAGTTAAGAACAGAAATGTAGGATTCTAAGATGTGTAACATTTCATAGCCGTTAATTAACTCATATCCATTTATGTGTTAAGTCACCGTTAACATTTCCAACATCATTCAGAAATATTCTAACATTAGTAGATCGAAAGGTGTGTGCAATTACGTAGCTATTAACTCTTATATATTAAGAAAACGTGCCTCAAGCAAAATATATGCAGGTGCAGCAGTGCTGTGGGACTCGCCTATGTCCGCGAGGTGACGTCACATACTGCTAGACCAATGGCTACCATTACTCCCGCAAAGCTCGTAACGGTACCCCCTGCACCCAAACTATGCACCAACATGGCTGCCAGAAGACGCACACGACATTCGAGCACAAAGTATAATTTCTTCGCCATTTGGGCAGAAATACTCGCTCACATATATCTCAGAAGATAGTTTCACTCCAGAGTCTTCAGATTCAGCAAAATATTTATGGTATTATCCCCATATTAGCGCAGACGTGGGCCGAAGCCCTCGTCTCGGCAGACGGGACCAATATTTACGTCTTGGTCTATCAGGCAAGCGATTTCAAGTCCTTTATTCACAAGATGGATGCAAAACAAGAGAAGAGTTTTTGCCGCAAGGCATCAATGTTTTTAAATTGACCAATCCAAGTGTGCCACTTAAAGTGACAATGTGCATTTCAAAATAATCTTCACACGACACCAAAAAAATAAATTGGTGGTAATGAGAGTCATACAGTCTTTTGTTAATGACGTATATTTAATATCACATGGTAACACTTCCTTTTTCAAAGCAATTGAGATGACAGCAAAGAGGTGAAAATAGTGCATGCTGCACTCTGACGGAGAAATCTACAACCCACTTTTTAATAGTTGCAGTAGGCTGCTGACATCTTAAGTCCAGAGGATAAACTATGTAACCTCAGCGCGATTTAAATAATAAATTCATGGCTCAACTCGAAATAGATTTATAACAGGGCATGAGGCAGGACTTGAATGTCTCAGTCTTCCCCCTAAAGCGTGAACACTGTGCACGAACATGCCTAGGCATACGTTGAACCACTTTTCAGAATTTATTGTAATTATTATTATTATCATCATGATTATTATTATTATTATTGTCATGTGTTGTGACATCTCTATATTACGCCTCGAGAGTTTAAAAGTGCGCAGTTTGTCTGTATGTATCTCTCTGTCTAACGTTGTGCAACCCCTGGCTACATACTGCCTTGTTCTCTCGTATTGGCTAGTGTTGTTGCTACCTTGCATTTTGTTGTGCAATTCGTTCTGCCATTGGCTCTGACAATATTTGACGCGAGTTTGGGGCCACTCCCAAACTACGCATTTGATTTTTCTGAGAGGCTTCTCTCCCCTCTGGGGGACAGAAGCTTAGTCAGTCTTAGACGCGCCGAGATGTAAGGCGAACGTGTGTATTCGGGCAGAGGCCCACCCTCATGGCGCAGCGGAATGTGAGTACGGCTCAATGTATTTCTATCTAACGCAATGTAATTGTTTTTGTTAAACGTTCCTTCTTTTGCTTAATTCTCTTTCCTTTTCAAGATGTTATTGTTAGTATTTTAATCCTTGAACCAGATCTCCGGGACCTTGCGTAATGTCATACGGCGGAGTTCTTTTTGTTGCTTTTGTTATGTGCCCTTCTCACAGTTTTATTATTTTGGTTAATACCTGTAAGATTCGAAAGTATTGCGTTTCTGCGTCTTGGCTTAAATATATTTCCTGTCGGGCCTTAGTGCTCGTCTTTTGCGTCGGTGTCTCTTTGTACCACAAATGTTTCATTTGATTGGTAGCAATTGGACCTTTGTTTGTGGACAGTATGTGTGAGGTAACGGGACTGATGTCCAACGTCCCACTAATACGTGTCCCTTTTGTTTATAGAATATATGTGACGGTGGTTAACTGGGATTTCTCCAGCTCCGATGTCATATTATTCTTTTTTTATATGTTGCGTTGGTGCGGCATTATGTAGGGAGTATAAGCCTATTTTTTTATAGCGTGCTTTCGATTTTTACCGGTCTCTTTCGTCCCAAGTCAATTGTAATGTAATGTATCTCCGTATATCTCATTTTCCTTTTGTTTTGTTCTCTCTCTTTCGATTTTCGCCGTATTACATAACTTAATGATATTCCCCCTTTTCTTCCCCTTCTTCCTACCTCCGTGAAATCTCTCTTCCCTTTGTTTTACTCCCCTCACTCCTCCCCCATCCCTCAAGTATGTTTACAATAACATCATGAAAAGCTTCGCGTCTTAGCAGTTCGAATTTTGACTTTTTGCAAGTTTGTCGTTTCTCTCTAACTTTTGTAAGTTTCGTTTTATTTTCTTTCAAGTTTGTATCTTTTCGTTAGATTCATGTTGTTGAGCGGTACTCAGGTTCTGTCGTGCTTTTTAGTTTTTTTTTTAGTTTTTGAATTCTTTATTCTTGGTATTGGGTTTCTTTTGTATTACTGATCTTGTCATAGCTTGCCTTTTTCTTTGTTTTAAATAATATGTTTATTTCGTGTACACGCTCTTTCTTTTATCCTTAATACATTTTTATATTTTAAGTAATATAGCTCCCTTGTCTTTTCATTTCTTATATTTAAGTTCCCCTTCCTTATCCTTATCCTTATCTCGATTTCGTCAATCTTGTCTTTGTGACGTAACAAAGGCACGATTAACACGCCTCTGGGATTTGTTTAATTAATTTTATGGGAATCTCATTTTTGCACTTTTGATTGTTCCATTAAGCAATTATTTGTTTGCATTTGGTTTTTTGGAAATCATCTTTTGCTCGCTCCGAAAACCTTGGGCCCAGCACCGGGTCGAGCAAGACGTCTTTTCCCCTGTCAATTTTGCGACCTTGTTGATTTTATTCTTCCACTGCTACTCTGACGCGCATTATTATTATTATTACTAGACCTTTATCGGCGCAACGTTGTACTCCATTACTTGTCATTTCACAATATAGTAAAATCTCCAACGTTACATGACGAAAAGGATCACCTGTTAACTCCAATAGATGGTTATTTCCGCATCGTCTTGGTTAGGAGGGGTACAGGGTCAGATTATCAGTGAAGGGACAATTGATCACCTCGCAGACCACTTAGTTAACAGCTTTACTGTGTCCAAAATCCTTCAGAAACACATTACTTCAGCACCATCAGTGCTTTCAGAGTCCGAGGCACGTTAGGTAATTTTATATAAGTCCAATGTTTGTTTGCTTTCGAAGAAGTAGTTGGATGCAATGTGCTAGATACTATACGATGTGTGGCCAGCCATTTACATAGTTAACCTTACTTGAATAATAAAAATATTTTACAGAATTTGTTATTAGTAAATAAATTTTCATTAGAGAACAAGGTTGAATGCATTTAAAGAAAATCCTAACGATACCCTAGAACCCTGCTTACAATATTTCATAAAAAAATTACATAATTCAAGTTTTATAATAATCAGTACCGTAGTTTGAGTTTCCACATACTTGTTACACCTTTCTAGAGTACACGAGATGAGCGAGAACTACGGTAGAGGAATGACCACTCAAATTCCAAAGGAAACAGGTACACAAAATTACCATGAGTTAGGGCTCCCACCGAGTCTTACTTACATGTAAGCATCACCTTCGTGAGACACCATATCCAAGTTACAATTAACAAAAGGTTTTACACGATGATACTTTTTACCTTCAAACAAGATTTACCCAACAAGGTTACAACCTATCCCAGTACAGTGTGCAAATACAATCCATAATTTCAAAAAACAGATGCCCATAGGCTTCAAGGATAGTTTGGGATACTCTCTGTTTACAAATTCATGAGCAGATTTCTTCATTACAAATTTCTCCACCACGTTTTATGTGCGACAGACGCACCCTGGATATATTATTTGCCTTTGGATTTATAATTAAAAGAGTAACTGGAGTAAAAAATGCCTATACATAACAGGGACCTTTGAAGCGAGGAGTAAGCTTACTAGACACTAGATTACTAACGCCTTTCGGCTCGAAATTGTGGACGTACACAACATCTCCAATTTTCAAATTCAGTCGGCTTGTGACAGGCATTATATCGCTTGGCTAGTTGGTCATATGAAATCCTAATACACCCTATAGCCTTGCCATCGAATTTCGCCCTCATATCTTCGGGCGTGAAATTGTCTGGCAGGAGATCTTGCAGTTTCCAAAGATTAGACAATGGAGAATTAGCCAAAAACGAAAACATTAATGAAAAAGGGGTGGCTTGCGTGCTCTCTTGCACGGCCGTGTTGAATGCGTAGGTAGGCCAATGCAGATTTGGATCCCACTTGGAATGGTCTTCGTGGTGGAAGGCGATGAGAGTAGAACGGAGATTTTGGTTGACTCTCTCAGCGAGAGACCGATTAGGGAAATAGGGAGTAGTGGTTACGTCCGAAATAGCATAATCAAACTGACGGAACTGATTCGATACAAAACACTAGGCGTTGTCCGACACTAGGAATTGGCAGGGGCCAAAAGACGAAAAGATGGAATTGAGACACTTTATAACGGAACTGGTCATAGCCTGTCTGGTGGGGGAAGATCCAATTGAATCGGGTGAAACCGTCAGTGCAAACAAGCGCAAATTGGTTTCCCCAACCAGAACAGGGGAACGGGCCAATATGATCGATAAAAAGCCTCTCCGTGGGTCTAGATGCTGGTTTAGAAGACAACAAGCCGACCCTCGTAGAAACTGGGGGCTTGCTGATATTACACGAGGTGCAATTTCTAATTAATTTTCCGATATCTCCACCCATGCTTCCCCAGATGAAAAACTGTCTGATCTTAGCCCGGGTCTTGAATACCCCTAGGTAGCCACCAATAGGAGATGCATGATAGTAACGAAAGATTTCCGGAATGAGCACAGAAGGCAATACAATTTTAGGTAGTCGATCATGACGAGATTTACAGCACAATACACCATCCGTTAGTGAGTAGGGCGTGATAGCTTCCCCAGAACTAATTCGGTCAATTAAACTAGATAAGGCGGGATCTTTTTTCTGGTATCTCCTCACATCTTCAAATAGCATAGAAGAATTGCTGAGAATAGCATTGACATAATTTTCAGATGATACAACATTTATAGGTTCACAATTTCGAATTTCATCTACCAGGGGTTCTTCATACATACGGCTTAACGAATCGGCGATAGCGTTTTCGGACCCACGAATATGATGGACAGTGAACTGGAATGATAGGATCCTAGTAGCTCATCTAGCAATCCTACCGGTTTCACGGGGTTTCCTTAACACCCAGCTTAACGCCTGGTTATCAGTTTCGAGCAAAAGCGGAGTGTGCTCAATATACATTCTGAACTTTTCAAGGGCGAACAACACAGCTAAGCCTTCCAGATCATAAATGGAATACTTCCTTTCAGCGTCAGTTAAGGTACGAGAAGCGTAAGCAATGGGTTGCCTACCAAGATCAGACTCTTGCAGTAGGACACAACCAACACCACGACCAGACGCATCAGTTTGAACGATGAACTGCTTCCCGAAATCCGGAATGGCTAACACAGGGGCGTTAGAGAGCGCAAGCTTTAGGTCTTCGAAGGCTGCTTGCTGAGAGGGACCCCACTCAAACTTCACAGCCTTTTTACGTAGCTGATTTAGAGGAGCAGCATGGTCTGCAAAGTTATTGTTGAACTTACGAAAGAAGTTCACCATTCCTATAAAACTGGCAACACCCTTGACATTCTTCATCATCATCATGTTTTTCTGTCAAGCGACTGGTCTGCCCCTACAATGAGTCTTTTCCACATTGTTCGATCTTGTGCTGTCCTTTTGACCATTTCATAATTTCGTAGGCCAGAGCTATGTAGGAAAGATCTCATGAAAGTGTTCCGTGGCCTCCCGCGAGGGCGTTTTCCAGGTATTTTGCCTTCTGGTATGTCTATCATCAGGCCACCATGTCGTAATCTGTGGCCATGCCAGGTGGATCTCCTTCTATATATCTGGCGGATCATTTGCCGTTTTTCCTTTATTCGATCCAGCACCTTTATGTTGGTAATTTTCTCTACCCAGCTCATCTTTTCCATTTGGCGCCAACACCACATCTCACACGCTTCTAGTCGTTTAATGTCACCTCTATTCATTGACCAGGTCTCACTGCAGTACATTGCAACTGGCCATATGTAGGTCTTAACCAGTTGTTTTCTAAGGCTGAGGGACATCGAGCGTTGACATTCTTGGACGGATTAAAATCCCTGATGTCCTGAGTGCGAGACTGGTCCACCGAAATACCAGATTCAGAAACTATATGCCCCAAGAAGGAAATTTTGGGCTTGGCAAAAGAAACCTTGGGCAATTTGACAGTAAGATCAGCACCACGTAACCGATCAAGTACATATTTCAGATGATCTACGAGTTCCTCATAGGACTCTGAATAAATGACCACGTCATCGAGATAGCAGTATACAAACTTGAATAAATCTCAGAGAAAACCTTATCCAGGAGGCTGCTCAACACAGCAGCTCCGGTAGACAGACCAAAGGGGACACGGGTGGTGTATTCTTTGAATACACGGTACCTGTGATATAATTTTTATTGCTCCTTGCATGTTCATTTCTTCCTTTTTCTTTGTCAAACACCAACAGTGATCTTTTGTTTTCTCCTTGCTAGGCAAATCTCTTATGTCTTCGTAAGTCTGTTCTAGATATATAACTTCTGTGACCCACCTAGCGTCATCTCGCAGCGAATCTCTGAAGCTCCTCAATTCTTCCTGGTGCTAGAGGACTTACTTATCCATTTGGCCACCAGATCCTGTTATCATCGCCAGCTATTTTCTCCTTGAGCAAGAGGACTACGTCCACTTCTTTACTCACCATGCTGCGCTAGTATCAACTGTTATCAACTCTTTGAAGACCAGCTCAGCAAGAGATCATTTTTTTTTGTTATAATATTGGCAATACTTATATGTTCTCCTTTTGTCTCCTACCCCCCACTCTTTTCCCTTTCCTCGGTCTCTCCGTGCTCCGTTGAGCAGCTCTCACTTCTCAGTCGGCAGTTGACTCGATCAGTTAAAGCTCCACTCGAGCTAGCCTCCTCTAACCAAGAGGCATACTCTCTTCTACGCCATGTTGGCAAAGTAGTACGGAACTTCGCCTACAACATGAAATCAAGATAAGTACCATTTTAAAGGTTTTAACCTCATCTTCATCAATTTTATCTACATGCTTTTATTGATTATTTTATAGACAGCGTGAGATTACTTGTGGGGCGGCAATCATTCTTCGCGGGATTTGCCATGTTGAGCTTTTGCTTGTATAAGCCAACCTTACTAAAAAAGAGCTTTTCTTAAGCTATTCAAATGAGAAATCCTCTCGCTACGTGGGATATTATCTAATACCCGCTGTCTATAATTATAAAGCTAGTTCCTCCGTTGGATTTTTTCAACCCCATTTTCTGCTAAGGTCGTTCTGGAACCTTCGAGATCTTGTACTCTATCTGCGAGTCTTGCCGTCAAGTATTGTCCACGCACTTGTGAAAATACTAGTAAAAATGAGGAATCTTCCTTAAATTACTGCAATAGCGAACTTTCTTCCCCCGTTGGAACATTCTATGGCGCATTTAATTGTAAATCACAACTTTTTCAAGAAATAGACTCTCACCTATATAGTGCAATCAGTTATTTCCATAATTGCAATAACTTTCTTTATCATAAACTTCAGTGTTTCTATAGTGAACTTTGCATCCATCTTTATAGACTACAGTGATAATCAGTGCTTGCTCCACGTTTCTACCGCGTCGCGATCGTCCGGTTATATTAAATACGGCCATGAACATTTTTCCTCCATCCCTATTTCTCTTTCCTAAACCTCTTACTAACAATCTGTAATAAACTTTAAATTCAGGTCTGTTTCAATAAGGTGTCACTCTGTGAAGTGCCCTTCCACTTTGCTTGTTTATCATTAAGTAATTGCTGTATGATTACGTGTTTTATACACGTTTCAAACTTACATTGTTTCTCCCTTCAAATCAGGGAAAACAATTCTTTCAACTCTTGTGTGAGTTATTTTTTAGGTCTCACTAAATGGAAACTGCCCCATTTGGCTCGTGATTCCTATCTAAAATATAGGAGGTCGAGAACCTTCCTTTTGATTATCTCTTCAGGTTTCACAGTAAGTGACCTGCTTTCTTTTGTATAATTCTCATAAAGTAATTCTGTTTAAATATAAGAAGTTGTAGGAACTTCTATTTTATTCTTTATGTTTTCCTTATTGTTATTTTCAAAGTTGTTATTCTCTCTAGAATATTCGTTCAGAAATTTCCTATAGTACACTCCTTGTACTCAATTTAATGTTTAAACTTTAATCATTTCATTGCCTTTTTAAAAATCTTACCAAGATTTTAGTACCAGGTTTAAAACCTAAAAAATTATTATTTGCCTGGAGCAATTTCTACATGTTGTCGGAGGTCTGCGACCCCAAATTGTTAATAAGATTGAAACATATTTAATTGTTAAAGATATCAACTTCCTCTAATTTGTTAAATAAATTAAGAGTTTCTTTTTTGCTTTTTCATTTTTCTAATACAACGGGTAAGCAAGATCCTGTCCTCCTTGGCTCTCCCTACTTGATGCTATTAAAACCATTAATAGGGCTTTCACCACTCGTTGCATTTGAGCAAGAACTCTTAGCAGTAACCTCACTAAAGATTCTTTTAGCTTTAATAGCTAATTCTAATTGGCCAGTAAGGCAAGTAAAGCTCGCTACGCCAGCTACCTGCTTGTGGAGATCCTCTCCGAAAACTTATGGTCAGTTTTCAAAAGGATAAGTGTTTCTTTTTGTCTAAACTTTTAGCCGGCTTCTCGCCGAGTAAAAGCTTAGCCATTTCTAAATGCAACCATTGGCATATTCAACAAAATTACTCCCCAGGTTATAATTTTTCATCGCTATCCTTCCTGGAAGCACTGGGTCGCTTTTCTCAGGAACTCTATAATTTCGAAAATTGGAAATACCAAACCTGAGTTAAATCTTTGGCATTCTTCGAATTATTTTGAAAAACCCAATTTCTTTGAGAAGACATACAGTAAATTTGTTCCTCTCAGTCTTGCCAGACCATCACTCTTCCCTATAGTAGTTTTATATATGCTTGAGAGGGATTATACGAAAGCCACTCTATTGCAAACCGCCCAAGTTCTATCTGTGTTTCTCGTCAGCTTAGACCAAGTCCTTACTCATTTTAGGTATCCGAAAGCGGACTTTCGGTGGCAACCGCTTCTAAATGTATTGAAAGTCAAATTCATAACTTTTGTGGGACTCTCCTCCTATTTTTCTATCCTTTTTCTCCAATCCAAAACCTACTTCCTTTTCTTAATCATCTTCCCTTGGTGGGTGGGTTATTCCTCAGCTAATAAACTACCCAAAATTTGGTGCCGAAACCCGGGAGAGCCCATTTTTTCTTTTTTCTTTTTAAAGAAGTGTCATTTGACAATACTTTGCAAATTATTAACATCTGCTTTGGATTTTTCAGCTATAATTACATCATGCAAAGCCTGTGAACGGGAAAGAGGCCGCTCCTGTCTCCTTTGGTGTGTCCTGTTCTTTCTACTCATTCGCTGCTGCCAGTTTGACAGCATTTCCAAGGTTCCACAGTTTCGTGAGTTACATTTTCATCTACCTTTTGTAATATGGCTCCCACTGATAAGGATAAGGATGAAAAACTTACTTCTAAACGAGCATCCTATAAAGGGCAAATTACCCGATTCAGAAGGTACATAAAAGAATTAGATCCCTCAGAAGCGCAATTAGATTTGTTGAAACATCGTGTAAAGGATTTTGAACGTTCTTATGAAAACTATTGTAACATTCAAACTGAAATAGAAACTTGCATGCTCAATCAAACAGAAGATCGTGTCGAAGTAGAAAACCTATATTACGAAGGCATAGGTTCTGCTTTCAAAATAATACGCCAACTCGAAGAGGAGCAGAAAAAGGACGCTTCTGTTCTTGGTTCCCTTCACGAACCACAAACTTCTTTCCGTGAGGGCACTCACAAGCCCAAACCAACTTTACCGAAAATTGATTTACCCCATTTTTCTGGAGATGAATCTGTTTGGGATTATTTCTATGAGTTATTTTGCTCCCTTGTTCATGACAATGAAGACATTCAAGTCATTTACAAGTTTCATTACTTGAGATCTATCCTCCGAGGTCAAGCTTTGCAGTTGGTTGAAGCACTTCCTCTGCGTGCCGAAAATTACCCCATTGCCTTTAACTTATTAAAGGAAAGATATGGAAATTTACGTTTACGTATTCAACGCCATATGAAGGCTCTATTTAACCTACCTGCGTCACAGCACAATGACGTCACCAGCTTACGTACTCTAGTTGACACTACACAACTTCACGTTAAGGCTTTGTCCCAATTACATCAACCTACTAATTATTGGGATACTTTCCTAATACATTTAGTGGTTTCTAAAGTTGATGCTGCTACCCTCAACGCTTGGGAAATTGAACTTTCTAAAGAAGACGACTACACTTACGAGCATTTAGTTACTTTCATAAACGCTAGATGCCAACTTTTAACCGCTCTAGCTAATCAAAGTGAACCTTCATCTCCTAGTTCCAAATTCGAATTAATGTCCATCAAATCCAAAAGTGAACGCTCAGCGTCCAATACCCAAAAACCCGGGTCCAGCTCATCCAAATTTAAATCAAACACTACTGGTTACCCGACTAGGTCTAGTGAACGTCGTGTTGCTAGCTCTATTGTTTTAAACACGCAAAGCGAACCTCGCAAAAGTTTAAACGAACCGGTAAAGTGCATACTTTGTAAAGATCCCCATGCCCTATACCTCTGCAAATCTTTTAAAGAAATGTCAGTCGACGACAGACGAAAATTAGTCGCTCAAAATAAACATTGTTTCAACTGCCTAGCGCCCACGCATTCTGCTTCTAACTGTAAGTCCACCAGACTTTGCTACCATTGTGAAAAGGCTCATCATACTTTGCTACATCGTCATGATCAGGCAAGGTCATCGACAGCATCTACTTCTCCGAAAAATGATAGTGCTAACAGCTCTAATGCTTCATCGTATATTCAAAATGCCAAGTCCATTCGCAGTGCTCAAGTATTGTTGTCTACTGTTCAAATTGAAGTTCAGGATAACTTTGGCAACTGGGTCCGTGCACGCGGTCTTCTAGACTCAGCGGCAACTCATGATTTTGTGTCTAATTCCTTGATTAGAAAACTAGGCCTACCCTTAAACCCCACTTCTATCAATGTGTCGGGCATCAACAGCTCAAAATCGCAAGCTTTACAATTCTCAAAGCTAACTATAAGAGATACTTGTCATAGAAACAACTTTCTTAAACTTAATTGTCTAATTCTCAATAGCATTGGAGAAGACACTCCAAGTCACTCTGTGGATATTTCAGGGTTAAACATTCCCTCGCATTTAAGGCTAGCTGATCCTTTTTTCAATATGCAAAACCCTATTGACATACTCTTTAGTGCCAATGTTTTCTGGAATTGCCTACGTAAACAGGTTCGTAAGTTATCCTCAAACGTGGTCGCCAGAGACACTAATTTTGGATGGATCGTTACAGGGCAACTTCCCCATTATTCTCCTCAACCCGCATCGCAATGTTACTTCTCCAATACTGACCTGGAACAGTTCTGGAGACTTGAAAATATTGATTCTCCTAATGTAACCTCTTCAGAAAATGAATTCTGTGAGCAACTGTTTTTAAATACCACCACTCGTTCTTCTGATGGCCGGTTCGTCGTTCAAATGCCAAGATTAAATAATCCTCCTAAACTTATCAACTCTCAGCCTAAAGCTCGAAAAGCTCTCTTCGCTATCGAGAGCAAATTCAAGAAGGAACCTCTTGTTAAACAACAGTACACTGATTTCATGGATGAGTATGAAAGCTTAGATCATATGGAAATTGTTAACAAATCTGATGACGAATTGCACCCCCCCAATTGAAACGGTTTATTTAAATCATCATCCCGTGTGGAAAAACCCTCTTGTAAAAGATAAAATTCGAGTTGTTTTCAATGGTTCATCACCCGACGTTAATGGCAACAGCCTTAACGACACTCTTTATTCTGGTCCTGCTATTCAATCAGATCTATCTGCTATACTCTTAAACTTTCGATTATTTCCCATAGCTGTCATAGCCGACATAAAACAGATGTATCGTCAAGTGTTAATTCAACCAGAACAACGAGATCTTCAAAGAATCTTGTGGCGTGATGAAACCAGTAAGCCCATTAAGGTATTTCGCTTGAAAACGGTTACTTATGGCTTAAAACCCTCTGCTTTCCTTGCTATCCGATCCCTACATTTGCTAGCCTCTCAAGATGGTCATTTATTTAAACCCAAAGCCTCTGAAGCACTAACTACGTCATTCTATGTTGACGATTATTTGCAATCCTTCCCCTCTTTGGAGGAAGCTTCTTTTGTATCTTTAGAACTTCAGGCATTACTAAGGAATGGAGGTTTCCCACTCCATAAGTGGAACTCCAACTCCCCTGAGTTTCTCGCTCAGTTTCCCATCGAAGACGTAGATCCTTCTTCTGTCGAAATTTGTGGAAACTCCGAATCTATAAAAACTCTAGGAGTTCACTGGTGCACTAGCACTGACACTCTTATCTATAAAGTTTCGCTCGCAGAAGAGCTTCCTAATACAAAAAGACAAATTCTCTCTGAAATTGCAAAAATTTTTGATCCACTTCAATTCCTTGCCCCAGTTATCGTTATAGCCAAACTCTTCATGCAAGAGCTGTGGTCGCTTAAATGTGAATGGGATGACACTGTCCCTCTTTCTTTTCTTAATCGTTGGCTCTCGTTTCGCAGCAATTTGTTGGATCTTTCCCTTATTGAAATTCCCAGGAATCTAATCAGCTCTCATTCTAATGCATCTTTTTTCCTTCATGTGTTCGCGGACAGTTCCGAAAAAGCTTATGGTTGCTGTGCATATTTAGTTTATCACGATTCACTCTATGGATCTCCAGTTTCCAACCTTGTTTGTGCCAAATCGAAGGTCGCTCCTCTTAAAACTATCACTTTGCCTAGGCTCGAACTGTGCGCTGCACTCATGGCTGCAGAACTTGTCAAGAAATTACGGGAAGTATTAAAAGTCGAATTCTCGCAAATCTATCTCTGGAGCGATTCCATGATCGCCCTTTCTTGGATCGCCAAGAACCCCTCTCAGTGGCAAACTTTCGTTGCAAACAGGGTTTCCAAAATTCAAACTCTTTCTTCTGGATGTCAATGGAGGCATGTTCCCAGTGCGGATAATCCAGCCGATATTATCTCTCGTGGTTGTTTACCCTCCCAATTGGCAGCTTCCCAATTGTACTGGCATGGGCCCTCGTGGCTAATCGAAGAATCTTCTTCATGGCCTTCTAAACCCCCAGCTACCAACTCCAACTTGCCTGACGCTAAAGTACCTCTATCCATTGCTTCGTGTCTTGTTTCCAACGCTTCTCATCCTTTGTTGTCCCGCTATTCTTCTTTTCATAAATTACTACGAATTGTCGCCTATCTCCTTAGATGGAAATATCTTGTGGTTGACCAACCTCTTCTCCCCAAACCACACCTTACCAATCATGAATTGAATCTCGCTACCATTAAGGTCTTACAACTGACACAGCAAGAAGCCTTTTCTTCTGAATTGTCATTGCTTTCTTCTAAAAGAGATCTTCCCAAATCCAGCCGTCTCCGTGCTTTAGCCCCGTTTCTTGATGACCATGGGTTACTCAGGGTAGGTGGAAGGCTCTCGCAATCTTTACTCTCTGAGGACAAAAAGCATCCCGTTATTTTGCCTTCCAAACATCACGTAACTTCCTTAATTATACGTGACTTTCATTACCGTAATCTTCATGTTGGTACACGTACTCTGCTTTGCCTCTTAAGGGAAAAGTACTGGATTATAAATGGAATTCATGAAGTTTCTTCTGTAATTCATAAGTGCATTCCTTGTTTCAAAGCGAAACCTAAAATCAATACTCAATTAATGAGCGATCTGCCCTCTTTTCGTTCTTCTCCTATACGCCCATTTGCTTTAACTGGCGTGGACTATATGGGTCCGTTCCAATATCAACGAAACTCTCCTGAAGCTAAACGCAAATTGTTTGGTAAGCTTTATATTTCTCTCTTTGTTTGCATGGTTACCGGCGCAATCCACTTGGAACTAGTAACGAATGCTTCTACTTCTTATTTTTTATCAGCTGTCTCTCATTTCACTGCTAGGCGTGGTGTTCCTTCTGAGATGTTCTCTGACAACGCTTCCACCTTTCAGGGCGCAGCTTCCCTATGGAAGAAAGCTCTCACTTCCTCTCCTGCCATGGAACAAATCTCTAATTTTTCCTATTCAAAAGGTTTCAAATGGCGCTTTATACCTCCTTACGCTCCGCATCATGGTGGTAGGTGGGAATCTTGCGTAAAGCTCACTAAACGTCATTTAAGAAAAGTCTTAGGTAATCGAATTCTGACTTACGAAGAATTCAATTCACTGTCTGTTCTGATTGAAGGTGTTGTTAACTCTCGCCCTTTAACTCCGCTTTCCAATGACCCTGATGACCTACTTCCACTCACCCCTGGTCACTTCCTTATCGGCACTTCTCTTTCTGCCCCTCCTCCTCTTCCCAATTCTTACAGGGATTTTAATCTACCTATTGTTTGGCGTAAACTTGAAGCCCTCCGTAATTCTTTTTGGAAGAGGTGGAACCTGGAATATTTAACTTCCTTGCAACGGAGGCAGAAGTGGTTCCTTTCCAGTCCCGACATTAAAGTGGGGGACTTGGTCTTGGTTAGGGATGTTTCTCCCCCTCTAGTATGGACTTCCGGTAGAGTGACCAAGTGTTACCCTGGAAGAGATGGGAGAGTCAGGGTGGTCAGAGTCTTGACCATTAACGGTTCGATTACAAGACCCCTGTCTTTGATCGCTCCTCTTCCATTAAATGTGTAACTGCTTATTTGCTCTCTGTTGGTGTTTTTTCCCCCCCAGTATGGTGTATTCTTTGAATACACGGTACCTGTGATATAATTTTTATTGCTCCTTGCATGTTCATTTCTTCCTTTTTCTTTGTCAAACACCAACAGTGATCTTTTGTTTTCTCCTTGCTAGGCAAATCTCTTATGTCTTCGTAAGTCTGTTCTAGATATATAACTTCTGTGACCCACCTAGCGTCATCTCGCAGCGAATCTCTGAAGCTCCTCAATTCTTCCTGGTGCTAGAGGACTTACTTATCCATTTGGCCACCAGATCCTGTTATCATCGCCAGCTATTTTCTCCTTGAGCAAGAGGACTACGTCCACTTCTTTACTCACCATGCTGCGCTAGTATCAACTGTTATCAACTCTTTGAAGACCAGCTCAGCAAGAGATCATTTTTTTTGTTATAATATTGGCAATACTTATATGTTCTCCTTTTGTCTCCTACCCCCCACTCTTTTCCCTTTCCTCGGTCTCTCCGTGCTCCGTTGAGCAGCTCTCACTTCTCAGTCGGCAGTTGACTCGATCAGTTAAAGCTCCACTCGAGCTAGTCTCCTCTAACCAAGAGGCATACTCTCTTCTACGCCATGTTGGCAAAGTAGTACGGAACTTCGCCTTCAACATGAAATCAAGATAAGTACCATTTTAAAGGTTTTAACCTCATCTTCATCAATTTTATCTACATGCTTTTATTGATTATTTTATAGACAGCGTGAGATTACTTGTGGGGCGGCAATCATTCTTCGCGGGATTTGCCATGTTGAGCTTTTGCTTGTATAAGCCAACCTTACTAAAAAAGAGCTTTTCTTAAGCTATTCAAATGAGAAATCCTCTCGCTACGTGGGATATTATCTAATACCCGCTGTCTATAATTATAAAGCTAGTTCCTCCGTTGGATTTTTTCAACCCCATTTTCTGCTAAGGTCGTTCTGGAACCTTCGAGATCTTGTACTCTATCTGCGAGTCTTGCCGTCAAGTATTGTCCACGCACTTGTGAAAATACTAGTAAAAATGAGGAATCTTCCTTAAATTACTGCAATAGCGAACTTTCTTCCCCCGTTGGAACATTCTATGGCGCATTTAATTGTAAATCACAACTTTTTCAAGAAATAGACTCTCACCTATATAGTGCAATCAGTTATTTCCATAATTGCAATAACTTTCTTTCTCATAAACTTCAGTGTTTCTATAGTGAACTTTGCATCCATCTTTATAGACTACAGTGATAATCAGTGCTTGCTCCACGTTTCTACCGCGTCGAGATCGTCCGGTTATATTAAATACGGCCATGAACATTTTTCCTCCATCCCTATTTCTCTTTCCTAAACCTCTTACTAACAATCTGTAATAAACTTTAAATTCAGGTCTGTTTCAATAAGGTGTCACTCTGTGAAGTGCCCTTCCATTTTGCTTGTTTATCATTAAGTAATTGCTGTATAATTACGTGTTTTATACACGTTTCAAACTTACATTGTTTCTCCCTTCAAATCAGGGAAAACATTTCTTTCAACTCTTGTGTGAGTTATTTTTTAGGTCTCACTAAATGGAAACTGCCCCATTTGGCTCGTGATTCCTATCTAAAATATAGGAGGTCGAGAACCTTCCTTTTGATTATCTCTTCAGGTTTCACAGTAAGTGACCTGCTTTCTTTTGTATAATTCTCATAAAGTAATTCTGTTTAAATATAAGAAGTTGTAGGAACTTCTATTTTATTCTTTATGTTTTCCTTATTGTTATTTTCGAAGTTGTTATTCTCTCTAGAATATTCGTTCAGAAATTTCCTATAGTACACTCCTTGTACTCAATTTAATGTTTAAACTTTAATCATTTCATTGCCTTTTTAAAAATCTTACCAAGATTTTAGTACCAGGTTTAAAACCTAAAAAATTATTATTTGCCTGGAGCAATTTCTACATGTTGTCGGAGGTCTGCGACCCCAAATTGTTAATAAGATTGAAACATATTTAATTGTTAAAGATATCAACTTCCTCTAATTTGTTAAATAAATTAAGAGTTTCTTTTTTGCTTTTTCATTTTTCTAATACAACGGGTAAGCAAGATCCTGTCCTCCTTGGCTCTCCCTACTTGATGCTATTAAAACCATTAATAGGGCTTTCACCACTCGTTGCATTTGAGCAAGAACTCTTAGCAGTAACCTCACTAAAGATTCTTTTAGCTTTAATAGCTAATTCTAATTGGCCAGTAAGGCAAGTAAAGCTCGCTACGCCAGCTACCTGCTTGTGGAGATCCTCTCCGAAAACTTATGGTCAGTTTTCAAAAGGATAAGTGTTTCTTTTTGTCTAAACTTTTAGCCGGCTTCTCGCCGAGTAAAAGCTTAGCCATTTCTAAATGCAACCATTGGCATATTCAACAAAATTACTCCCCAGGTTATAATTTTTCATCGCTATCCTTCCTGGAAGCACTGGGTCGCTTTTCTCAGGAACTCTATAATTTCGAAAATTGGAAATACCAAACCTGAGTTAAATCTTTGGCATTCTTCGAATTATTTTGAAAAACCCAATTTCTTTGAGAAGACATACAGTAAATTTGTTCCTCTCAGTCTTGCCAGACCATCACTCTTCCCTATAGTAGTTTTATATATGCTTGAGAGGGATTATACGAAAGCCACTCTATTGCAAACCGCCCAAGTTCTATCTGTGTTTCTCGTCAGCTTAGACCAAGTCCTTACTCATTTTAGGTATCCGAAAGCGGACTTTCGGTGGCAACCGCTTCTAAATGTATTGAAAGTCAAATTCATAACTTTTGTGGGACTCTCCTCCTATTTTTCTATCCTTTTTCTCCAATCCAAAACCTACTTCCTTTTCTTAATCATCTTCCCTTGGTGGGTGGGTTATTCCTCAGCTAATAAACTACCCAACGGGCATATTCGTACAAATTCCAATCAGTGGAGAGAGCGGTTACATGTCTGGATTCCGGAGAGTGGGGAATCTGGAAATAAGCAGATTTTCAATCGAGGATCGTGAAAACCTTTGCATTGCGGAACCATCCAAAGCAGGTGTGAAGGTCAGGCAAAGGGATGGATTGTAAAACAATCTTTCGATTAAGTGCCCGATAATCGACAACAGGCCTAAAACCGCCGTTAGGTTTTGGCACCAGAAAACCAGGGGATGAGTAAGCTGAGATTGAGGGTTGGATGACACCTTCTTCTAAAATTTTATCAATTATTTTCCGAAGCTTGGCCATTTTGGGCGGAGCAAGCCGATAAGGGTTGGAACGCACTGGCACAGAATCAGTTTATTCAATTTTGTATTCCATCAAATGGATTACACCCAACTTGTCGGTAAAGACATCACCGTACTCCTGGCATAACCTCTTTATGACATCCTTTTGAGGATTCGATACGTTTTCCAAATCAAGATTCTCAATAGTCACAGGTTCACTAACAGAATTAACAGCAGGATTTGACAAAACAAGGTTAAATGACAATTTAACTTGAGGATTGAACTTAAACCATAAGTTCCGTGCACTAAAATCAAGGGGCATACCAACGTAAGACTTGAAATTGGCTCCAATGACCACAGAACACGTAAGATTCCTGACGACAAAAATTTTAAATTTCCATGAAAATTTTAGGAAATGGATTTTAACCTTGATACTACCCAGAATATTTAATTTTGAAGAATTTGCCGAAATAAAAGATTCATTGTTGGGCTCTATCTTAGGTAGGTTGCAAACACCTTCCATTGATAAAAACCAGGCCTCGCTTATAAAAGAGGCAACACTACCAGAATCTAGCAAGGCAGAAACTGGCTCGTCATTAATACAAATTTCAATATAGGGGGATATTCCCTTAGCCACAGGTGAAATCCCAAAATTATTATCCACTCTAAAACGATTACAATTAGAGAACGAGGGCACCATCATCACGGGTTATTTTGTTTAGATTTAGGATGACTTGCAACGACATTGCTCGCAGACAGGTTAGGTTTATCAGAGACGTTGACAGGCCTAGTACACGATGAGCTAGTTTCCAAAACTTTATCATAATTTTCATTAGTAGGGAGACCAGAAACCTCACACCATTTTCCCAATTTCTCATGCACAGCAGCATCCAAGGAAGTAACATCGGACTTGGTCCCCAAAGAGTCCCGTCATTGTTGATACCCAACTTGATCGTTAGGACACATTCTCTTAATATGCCCAACGCCGCCACACGTATGGCACTTAAAGTTAGGTCTAGGATGAAACATGACCTTAGGAGGGGGACGAACCATCAAAGAAGAGGGTGGAACGTTTGCGACACGAAGGGAATCAGCATGTTTCACGCTCATAGCCTCTACAATTTCTTAATTGAGCTCGGCAAAGGAGGAAGGCCTGGTACACATTGTCATGTACGATCTATACTCGGGCGAAAAGACATTTACAATTGACAACACTAATTGTCTTTCAGACAATGGTGATGCGAACACCTTAGCATACCCTTTGATGTCACAGACATAGTCACAAAGCGACTCGTCAAACCTTTGGACACGATACAGAAATCTTTGCTCGAGGGCACTAATGGTATGCGCAGGTATAAATGCAAAACCACTTCCCTCATAAACATAGCTAAGGACATACAGTTTTTAAAAACTTCAATTAGCTTTTCACGAAGCATTCCGGAGGCAACTGGGTACATGAAATGGGAAGTTTGAGTTTCAGACATTCCAAAAATAGAGGCATGGTTGCTAATTCGACCACATGTTTTTAAAACAAAACCACCTGGGTTACATCATCCAAATTGAAACTCCTCAACTTAATTAGGAAACTTGAAATAGGGTGAGGAATCAACCCATACTTCACAGTAGACGTACACGTGGGATTCTTTAATAATAAATCAGCACTAGAGGAGCTTCCTCGCATACCCTCTACAGGAGACAAAACATTTAAATTACCAGAGGAAAATCTGGGATTTAACTGGTCGCCCACACCTAGGGTGTCATTAGGTGACCTAACATGAGCTGCGTTACCACCACTAGGGATATCTGGCCTGGAGGTACTAGGACCAGGTATCAGAGGAGTAGACAAACCGCTATTTGGCCTCGATCCCATAATTTCAGACCTTGTAAAAAGATCAGAATCACGTTCAACCCCAGGCGAAGCCTGAGAATTCACAAAGTTATCGCTAAAGTCAATAAAATCCATTACATTATTGTCAGCCATCTTGACAGACACAAAATACAGGCAAACAATACACAGAGAAACAAAATATAGGAATTACGAGGACATCCTACAATTTATAAGCAATACACTAACTCACAATTTACTACCACAATAGACTACTCTGACACTCGAACACTGCCTCGATACCTGAAATTTCAGCTTACAAAACCATGCACAGTGTTGAGTAGGGCTGCAAATCTCCCTTTCACTTCCTTCCTTCCTTCCTTCCTTCCTTCCTTCACAAAATGTTACTACACAACAGAACATTACAATCCACAGGGAATCAGCTCCAGTCTGGACTCCACGATGATGGCTTTATCCACAGCAAGTAGGCTATCAGTATACAAAAAAAACACATTCCCCATGCCAACAATTAATGCCAAACACTCACAAACCTCTTCTTCTTTTAGGAAAGTTGTACAATCAAGAGAATATATTTCACCTTCGAAACTTTGTTTGAACAGGACACTTCCATAAAACATCACATCTATATGTAGAAGCATATATGCAACAGAAAATGACAAGGATTAGCCACACACAATATTAAACACACACACATGACACATCCCTCTGGTGATCGCCCTGCAAGCACCGGGAAGCACTACAAGCAAGCCTGCGAGAAGGGGTCGAAATGGCTGCAGGAGCGTTAATCAACCATGCTCTGCTACCACTGACACGTACGAAGGCAGGAGGTGGAACGGGCCTACTTACCTTGTCTTCAGAGTCCGCACTCCCTGCAACACACCTTCAGCAAACATACCCCGACAGAAGAAAACCTAAAGATGAAGGAAGGTAAAGAGGAGGAATCCCACAGACTTGCCTACAGATGCCACCCAGCAACCTACAGAACTTCTTCTTCTACTTAGCGTTTTCCCGCAGGTGCAGGGTCCGCTGTCTGGATCTTGGCTCGCCACTTGTTACGATCGAGAGCATCTTAAGTGTTAGGCTAAGCACCTTCATATCATCATTTATCGTATCATGCCAGCGCTGTTTTGGTCTCCCACGTGGTCGTTGCCCATTGGTTTTCAAGCACAGGGTAGAATTGACTACTGTTCCTGGTGCAGCACATAAGACGTGACCGTACCATTGGATACGTTTTTGCCGAGCCTTCTGATTGAATGGTGAAATGCCCATTTGCTGGCGAATTATGCCGTTTCTTACATGGTCCAGGAGTGTGTTGGCATGTCCATTGACCAACGCAGCATGCACATTTCCATGCTGTGTAGTTGGCGCTTTGTAGCTCTGTCAGTTGGTCGACATTCAGCGCCATACAAAGCAACAGGACGTACTATCATGCGATATATTTTGTATTTCAGATGTAGTGGCATCCTTCTCTCGCAGAGTACACCTGTAACTTCCCTCCATCTCATCCAAGCTGTGTTTATCCTGCTTCGCACTTCATCACCTATCTCACCGTCAGATTGTAAGCGAGATCCTAGATACCTGAAGCTTACGGTCTTGATTAATGTCTCTCCGTCAGCTTGAATGGAGCCGTTGCTTGTGATGGTTTCAAGGTATTTGGCCTTCTTCTTATCCAGTCTGAGAACGTATTGCGAAAGACGGCTGTTCCAAACTTCAGCTTGATGCTGCAGTCCTCCTCTGGTGGTATCAGCAAGTGCAACATCATATGCGTATAAGAGAGACCAAGGAACACTCCTTTGCAGGTCTCGTGTGATTGTGTCCATGACTAGGATAAAGAGCAATGGGGACAATGAGGATCCCTGGTGTACACCAACTTTCACTGGGAAGCTCTCCGAGGTGCCGACGGCGCAACGTACACAACCGGTGGTGTTTGTGTATTGCATCTTGATCCAGCTGATAAGCATTTCTGGTACACCATGATCACGAAGTGCATACCAGATCAGACGATGTGGAACACGGCCAGAAGCCTTTTCAAGGTCAAGGAAGGCGATATGCAGTGGCTGTTGTTTCTCACGGTGCTTTTCAATGAGCATTCAGGCAGCGAAGATTGCATCAGTTGTTCCAGCACCCTTAACGAAACCACTCTGGTTGGTACTAATGCTGATGATGTCTCGCAGTCATCGATTGAGAATTCTCTCAAAAATCTTCATTTTGTGCGATAGGAGGCGTATTGGACGGTAATTTCCACATTCTGCAGGGTCACCTTTCTGCTTAAAGATAAGTACAGTGATGCTTGTAGTCCAGTCACTGCGAATAGTTCTACAGTCAACTATAGCATTGAAAACTTTTGTCAGGCAGTTGATCGCGGGTTGTTCTGATTCCTGCAACTTCCAGAAGTCTGCCGGAAGGTCATCTGGTCCTGCCGCTTTTTGCTTCTTCATTCTCCTGATGACGCTGGTGACTTCATCTGATGTGATGTGAAAGATAGGGCCTTCTGTTAGATTTCCTCCTGGAATTGGAGGATGTGGGAACTCAGTGTTGGAAATTTCTCCGAAGTGCTGTTGCCAACGTTTAAGGATGTCCTGTTTGTTCTGTAATCGGTGACCATCTTTGCCTTATATGCAAACAGTGCTCAATGTCAAGTACTGACTTTGTCCTAGCGTTGGTCAGCCTACAGAACTACCACCAGCGAAATAATGCCACACTAGTTAGTTCAATATAATGAAATTTAATTATTTAAAAAACAAGGTAACATGAAGAAAAAGAGGTGCATTAAAACGCAAAAAAATAACATAAAACAATAAATAAAACCTACCTACTCTCTCACTGGGGTTCTTTACAAGCTTAAGGCCAGAACAAAAGTTAACAATTACTTACGGTAAACATTAGGAGAAATTTCTATTAAGCAAAGAAAACAAAATATACACAAATTTACATGGGAAACTTGATGAGCAAATTGTAACATAAAAGTACCATAAGGTATCATATGAAAGATGACTAGGAAATACTGTGAAATCCCGTTATAACAACCACGCTTATTACGCTATCCCGTGTATTACGCTCTATTTGTAAGGACCCTGGACGGTTTGTATATAAAACTGCATAATTTTACCCAATTATAACGCTTCCATATCCCGCTTGTAGCGCTTATTTCGTGTCGAGAAAAAGAGGGGAAAATCCGTATAATGTTTAATAGCACTGCATTTGAGATGTTTTAAAAGGCGTGTTGAAGTACAGTACTTGTTGGTGTCCCTGTACTGGAGTAGATGAATGGAATTCCCCATCCTAAGTAAAGAAACCCTCCGACCAAGATTGTCGAAATTTTAACTAACGACTTGCCTTTCCTTGAAACGGATTTAACACTGATTTGTCAATACAGCTAATTTCTATCCCTTCTTATTAGTCATTTTCTGAATTCGTGTCAGTGCAGTTGTGAATTTTGTAGTGCAAAATGGCAAAGCGTAAATCTTTTTCTATACGTGAAAAATTACAAATTCTTAGTAAGTACGACGAAAATTCTACTCTGAATCAAAAAGATTTTTGTGAATCTGTAGGTATCCCTTCATCCACCTTGAGAACATTAATAAAAAATAGGCACGCTATTTCCGAGGCAGCGAAGGGTGGTTGCAAACGTAAAAAAGTGAGAACTGGAAAATATGAAGCGTTGAGGAAATTCTTATTGAACGGATTCACCTATCCCGGGAGGCTACAATCCCAATCATACAAGAAAAAGCACGGGAAATAGCAGTCAAATTAAACTGTACAGACTTTAGTGCTTCGAATGGTTGGCTTGATAGATTCAAACAAAGGAATGGCATAGTGTATCGTCAAGTCTGTGGTGAATCAGAGTCAGTTAGGGACCGTGATGTTAAGGACTGGCAAAGTTAAGTGCTACCTACACTTACTAAAAAATATGCACCGCGCGATGTGTTTAACGAGGATGAATTCGGCTTATTTCTTAAGTTAATGCCCGAAAAGTCATATGTGTTCAAGGGGGAGAAGTGTCACGGTGATAAATTAAGCAATGAAAGAGTAACTGTGCTTGTTGCTGCAAATGCTGATGGATCTGAAAAATTGCCTCTGTTAATGTTGGGGAAGTCAGCTAGACCCCGATGTTTCAAAAACATTAAACGTCTTCCGTGTGAATATAAAAATCAAGCACGTGCCTGGATGACTAGTGACTTGTTTGTTAATTGGCTCAAAGAAATGGACCAAAAAATGGTAAAAGCCAATCGCAAAATCCTACTTTTTGTCGACAATTGTCCAGCTCATCCGAAAAATGTGAACCTGAAATATGTAGAACTAGCATTCCCGCCTCCCAACACAACCAGTAAACTCCAACCAATGGACCAGGGGGTGATAAAAGTGTTGAAGCATTTCTATCGAAAGCGTGTTGTTCTGCGATATCTGCAGTGCATCGACAGGGGAGCCGAAAACCGTATCACCTTATTGGACGCAATGAATTTCATCTCCGCTGCATGGGAAGGGATCGAAGCGCAGACCATCGCCAATTGCTTTAATAAAGCAGGATTTTTAAGGTAAGATTCTCTCCACAATCATTTCATTTCATTTTTCAATCGTTAATCATTGTCCCGAAGTGCGACAGGCTTCACCAACCGAACCAATTCCTTTCCTCAGCACTAGTTACGAGCTTCGCTCTTCCTATTCCTGATCCGGCCGGTTGACTTGAAATACAGTATGCTGTGGATTTCCAGTTTCTGCATACATTTTCGTTTCACCAGGGGATTAATTTGCCTTTTTTATTTTTTAGGGACACGGTGTAACACCCAGTGATACAAATGTCCCTGTAACAACTGATAATGATGGGGACTGGGCTGCTGTACAGGACAAGTTGGGAGATGTTAACTTCGAAGATTTTGTGTCAATTGACAATGGTCTTGTAACTGCGGAAATCCGCGATGTCGACGACATGGTTGCAGATCATGTTGTCCAAAATGAAGACAGCAGTACAGAAATTGAATCTGCGGATGGAAATGTCCCCACACGAAATGAAGCTCTCGGAGCAATACATCTGCTTCGAAATTACATACCGTACAGGATATTCCTAGTGGCGTATCAAGTGATGTGAGCAGGTACTTAAACCGCGTAGAAAATGTGATAATTCACAGCGATAGTACACACAGTCGACAAGGATCAATTACAGACATTTTTAATACGAAGCGAGATAAAATGTGCCTACAGTAATGAATAATAACATGCTCTACTGAAGGGGCGAATCCTGGTCATGAAAGTCAGGCTTGCTCTTCCATTCATGAAAGTTGGTGGGGGTGACACATACATAGTTCTGAATGAATAAAATGTATAAAACCAATAATCGCTAAATCACATGAACATTTTAATTATCGGTTACATGAACATGCATTCAAACGGGTTACATTGCTCCTTTAATTCAAGAAGGGCCAAATAACAAATTTTCACAAACAGACACATTTTATAATTATTAACAAAGCCACTTAGCCAGTTATTATATAATTTAACTCTTTATGAGATAGTGGTCTCTCTCTATATTAACCACCTGTCATAAGAAGAGTTTATACTTTCAAAAATGCCGATAGTTGAATCTTTAAGTCAAATTTCGGAGAATTTTCATAATGTGCTGGATAAAATAAAATAAAAAACTACAAACATTAACAATTAAAGTGTAAAAATAAATATAAATATAGAAATAAAAATCATAAAATTACAATAATAAAAGAAATTTAAAAATTAAAATAATGAACATAAATATAAAAACCAATATGAAAATAATTGTAAAAATACAATCAAAATTAGTTAATTAATTAATTCCATAACAAATATCAAAGTTAAATCTATAAGAAAATAAATTGAAAATTAAAAATAAATATATAAACATTAATATAAGAGAACCATAAAATAATATTATTAATAATTATAATAATTAAAATAATTTAAAATGTAAAAACTCATAAATATAAAAAAAAATAGTTTTGCCCTATAAATGGTTAAACAAGTTGACGTCAAAGTGTGTAGGCCTTCACAGAAAAATTGGAACTACTGTATCTATTCGATCTACCTACTTGAAAACAAACTCGACTCTGCGGTTTTTCTTTACAAAACCATCAATAACTTCATCATAGAAAGAGGACTGTAATCTATTTTTTGCAAACAATCCTTTATCAATCGACAACATAGCTAATGATGATAGCCTCTCCTGACCTTGAGTCGATCTGCAATATGTATTAATTCGTCTGAGTGTTGAAAAACCGACAGTAGTGGCTACGCTGGCTAACGCGCAGCATTAGGTCATGGGGCCAAGCTCTCTGCTGACTCGGTAGACGCGTGGGTTCGAGCCCCACCGTCGGCCGTCCTTGAAATGGTTTTCCGTGGTTTCCCCATTTTCAACACCAGGCAAATGCTGGGACGGTACCTTCTGACAGGCCACGGCCGCTTCCTTCCACATCCTTGCCCAGTTTCATTCACCATCATTCATTTCATCTCTCAATAACTCCTCTCATGAGGTTGGCGTCAGAAAGGGCATCTGGCCGTAAAAACCATTGCCACAAAGACCTCCATCGCATCTCATCCCCGACCCCGTTGGAAAACGGGAATAATAAGGGGTAGACATACGTCTCAGTGTTGAAAAAGAACGTTCTACAGAGGATGTAGTAGCTGGAATTGTTGCTACCAGTTTGATGAGCTTGAAAATCTCAGGCATACCCATGTATAATTTATTAGTATCTATAAACTGCATTAAGTCTGAAACACTTTTCTCGTTAAACTCCGAAGACGAATACATCACACTTAATTCAGTTTTTGATCGAACAAAGTCGAAAAATGACCCATAGGTCTTTTCTAGGGCAGTAACATCACTGTCTGGAAACTTATATCTGTGCTTCTCAAACAAATCACAATCCAGCAGCGAGAAGACACAAACTTCTTTATGCATTTAAAACGCTCTCCTATTTGGACAAGTACATTGTCAATAATTTCATTGAATAGACGTTTGTATTTTGATTTTTCTGGTTCATCACTAATTGCACGCTTTTTAGAGCACGGCGGTCCTCCATAAACATTGATTTCAGTATCAACATGTCCATACAAACTATCAAAATCTTCATCTCTCATAGACTAGATATTTAAAAAGAGTTCCTCAACCTTCTTGCCACAACACTGTATATCCAAACGTTTTGTTTGTAAAATATTGAACACAGTATCGGAGAATGAAAAAAATCTTGGAGAACACTGCCAGCAGAAATCTAGTGTTGAACTTAAGTAAGAAGAACAAAAATCCTTCTGTTTTCAATGTAGTGTCTTCATCCCAGTCGTCTGAAGTATCTTGTACATGTTGAAAGAATTTCACCAACATATCATAATATTCCTTCACAGTATTAATAAGACGTGAAGCGAAATTCCATCTCGTTGGTGCTACTGTTGGCAACTTCTTATGAACAAAATCTCGTAGAGCAGCTGTTCTCTTTGTAGACTTGGAAAAAAAAATGCAGCAAGTCCTGACATTGTTTGGAAGAAAATTGTACAGTCTTTGATTTTTGAAGCAGACTGCTGTAGAGTTAAATTCAATAAGTGGCTATAACAATGAGCAAATGTTGCACATGGATACTGGTCTTGAACTACAGTAGTTTATTGAGCCCATTCACATGACCGGCTAAGACAGCAGCAACGTCATATGTTTGAGCCACAATCTTTTTCTCACAAAAAATAGCACGGACATGATTAAGGAGGGATCCAGCAGTGCGATCATTACTTACGTCTACAAAACCAAGAAACCTCTCTTGAATTTCACCACTTTCACCTACAAATCGGAGTAAAGTAGAGAGTTGTGACTTATTAATAATATCGGACGTTTCGTCCAACATTATTGCCACAAAATTTGCTTGTTCAAGCTCCTCCTTTATTGTTCTCACAATTACTGAACTTATTTCTGCTATTAAATCATTTTGGATTGCAGACGACGTCCCTCTAAAATTGGTGGAGTCTTTCTGATGAGCTGCCAGAAGAGGATCATATTCACTTATAATGTGTAGAAGTTCGATGTAATTCCCCCTGTTTACGGAAGTTGCAGACTCGTCATGTCCGCGAAATGGTAGTTCCTGTTTTGCTAAACAAAAAATGCATCGATCAATCGTTTAAGTATGTCACGATTTGTATTTACCTTTTCATTATGAAGTTGGTCACTGATGCGTTTCTGTTCATCCAGCTGGTGGTCGATCCGTGTACGCCCAAAGCACTGTAAGAAACACTTCATGTGGTTTGCAGATTTTTCATGTCTTGTAATGGACAGTGTCAAGGTGTTCAAATTGTCAAAGCCACTTTCACACCATACACCGTTATCAGCAGAAAATAGTAAACACGGCCAGCACAACAGTTTATTCAGTTTCTTGGACCCTGTCAACCAGTGCGTATTGAGATACAGAGAACGAACGTGCATTTTCTCTATTTTCTCCCTGTGCTGTGTCTTTAAATCTGGCAGCGCCGGACAGGGCCTACCATTCTTAATAATTTCTGTTTTCTCTTGAATAGTCCTCCGAAAAAATGGATTCGATAACAAGCTGTCAATAATGCACGGTTCGGAACTCATTGCAGCACGTCAAATCATTCAGAATAGATAAATGGTAACTTACAGTACACTCGTCACTGACACAACACAGTAGATCTGTAGCTCTGAGGCCAGAGCTCCCAACTGCACATTACAAGCGTGACAGCTTGCAATCAGCCTTGGAGAGGAGACCCGCGCGCGCATACATTTCTCGCTGTATAGACAGCTCGGCTGAAGCTCCTACCACAAGAGCAAGCCTCGCTGTACTCGCCAATATATATGCAGCATGTGATTTGTATAACGCAGATCTATTACAGATACGGTACATATTGTAATATTTTTTGAACTCGCCTGCTTTAGAAAAATATTACGGCTCGGAGAAATCGCCCCTGCTGTACTGTAATAATAATAATAACACAGTAATAATAAAATACAGTACTGTACATTACTGAAATATTGTTTTCAATTTGTTTTCCCACCTCAGAAATCATTTCCCGTCTATAGATTATATTAGATTAGATTTTTATTAATCCATTTGATCAATTACATGTATACAATACATTTTTGATATAGGACACGTCAGTAATTACATCTATAAAATAAAATAACTTACAAGTATGTATTAATAGTACAATAGCTATTTATAACTTATTATACTAACAGATCTTAAGAGATACAATCTTATTGGACAACTATTTATACCTTACTCTATTATTACAATTTGAAAACTTAATTCTATAAAGACAACAACTTACAGCTAGGTATTATAATTAAAATAGAAAAGTAAAATATAATTATAGATTTCATCGTTTCTATACACTAAGATATTCAACTACAGAGTAAAAATAATGGCACTGCAGATAAGCTTTCAACATTCTATCAAAGGTTTTTATATTTGGGGCAAATTTTATATACTGGGGTAGTTTATTGTATAATTTAACTCCTGTGTGAAAAGTTCCTTTTTGATATATGCTTGTGTGTGTGTGTGTGTGTGTGTGTGTGTGTGTGTGTGTGTGTGTGTGTGTGTGTGAAATATGAATGTTTTGATTTTGTCTTGTGTTATGCCAATGAACATCATTGTTTGTTTTAAGAAAAACGTCTTTATTCATTAAATTCTTAAAAAAAAAACATAATACTTTCAAAGATATGAATGCAGGGCAGAGGGAGAATGTTTAACTCTTTAAACAGAGGTCTGCATGATTCTCTAGTGTTTACATTTGCCATAATTCTAATCGCCCTCTTTTGTATCCTAAACGTGCTTAGTACTTATGATGACATACCCCAAAATATGACCCCATATCTTAAGTATGAATGGAAGTAAGCAAAATAAGTATTTCTTAATGTGTGCATGCTTGTGCAAGTTTTCAAAATACGTAACGCAAAGCACATCGAGTTCAGTTTAGTATTCAGATATTGTATATGTTTATTCCATTTCAAGTCATGTTGTATCCATAGTCCTAAAAACTTTGTTTCTGATTTATTTTCAATTTGATGACCATTTAATGTTATATTTGGCTTCGCAGGATTCCTATTCTGTATAGTGTGGAAATTTAGAGATACTGTTTTTTTTTATAGTTTATTATGAGGCGATTATCTTGTGACCATTTGGTTAACTCTTCTGTAACGGAGTCAGCAGACTGCTGCAAGACCTGCTTAGTTTCACCTTTTATTACGAGTGTTGTATCGTCCGCAAACAAAATTTCCTTATGAGAACGAACGTTCTGTGTTATATCATTGATATTATAAGAAAGAGTAGTGGGCCCAAAACCGATCCCTGGGGTACTCCAAATTTAATAATTCCCTCATTGGACAATGTTTCATTAAGTAATTTGGTTCCATCATCCTTGTGTCTCAAGCTTACTATTTGTTTACGCCTTGTTAAGTTAGACTCTATCCATTTATTAGCTAGACCTCTAATACCATATTGATTTAGTTTGGTAAGGAGGATTTTATGGTCAACAACATCAAATGCTTTCGATAAATCCAAGAATAGGCCAGTTACACGTTCCTTATTGTCAATTAATTTCAGTATACTATTACAACATTCATAAATTGCTGTCTGTGTAGATCTTTCCGTTCTGAATCCATGTTGTGAATTTGATAGTATTTCATTTTTTTTTATAAATTTATCAGTCTCTTATACATGATTTTTTTCCACAATTTTTGCAATACCAGTTGGTAATAATAATATAAATAATAATATCGTATGGCCTCGGGTGCCTGGTGCAAGCTTTGCTATTTGACACCCAGAGGGTAGCTTGCATGTCGAATTTCATAGTTCCTTGACTATGAAAGTCAAGGAGGTTAGATATCTAATCTCCTTGAACACAATAGCGCTTTCTAGTAGAGAAATGAGGAACTTTGTGCTGGCGGAAACTCCCGAGATTAATTTTGCCATTATGAACTCGGCCTACTGAATCAAATGGGTTCTTTGACATGCCAACATCGTATGACATGCGTATCGTATTTTTGCCGCCTTTCAAAAATCACTTACCACGGTCAGGGGCGAACCTGCAATCTTGGGGTTAGTAGACCGATACGCTATCCACTCACCCACCGTGGCAAGCTATACCAGTTGGTAAGTTAATGGGACGATAGTTATCTAATTCATCTTTTGAACCGTTTTTGTGCACTGGAATTACTTTTGATAACTTCAAAATATCCGGGTAAGTTCCTGAGAGAATTGAACTGTTTATTATGTGCGTAAGTGGATTTATTATATTTTCTTCACATTTCTTTAAAATTGCATCAGGGATGCCATCAATGCCAGCACAGAATTTATTTTTAGCTCTTTTATAACTATTCTTACCTCTTCACTTGTGACATGATTTATAAATAAACAATCACTGTATATATTTATTTTATTATTATAATTTAGTGTATTTAATAAAATAAATTAATTGGTATTCTGCCCGAAGGCAGGTCCGAGCCTCCGAAGAGGCTACCCCCAGCCGGAGTTTACTTGCGGTAGGATGGCCAGGGCCTTTCCGCTCCTCCTTATGTTGGCCAACAGCGCGCTGTGCCTAGAACCGGCATACCATCCAAGTTCTGACTGCGCCCAATGTTGCTTAACTGCGGAGTTCTCATGGGATCCGGTGTTTCAACACGGCTAGGCCGTTGGCTTAGTGTATTTACCTGTGATTTATTTAATATTTTTGTTGAATTTCCAGAAATTAGTCATTAAAAGTGTTAGCTATTTCCTCTGGATTATTAATCACTTTACTATTGCTGGTCAGTGTAATGTTCCTTTGTATTTTAGCAGATTTTCCCGTTTCTTTCTTTATCACGGACCACATAGCCCTGCTTTTATTAGATGATTGGGAAATAAAATTATCATTATGCATTTTCTTTGCTAGTCTTATTATCTTATTCAATATGCTAGTATATTTTTGTCTTATAAATTGAATTCAGGTGTTGTGTGGTATTGTTTATATAATTTGTGTAGAAATTTCTTTCTTTGGCATGAATTTCTAATCCCTGTTGTTATCCAGTTGCTAGTTTTGTTATTTTGAATAGTTCTTTGTTTAAAGGGGAATGCCGTTTCAAAATAGTGTTTTAGGGTACTGTTAAATTCATTAAATATATCATTTACATTTTCTAGTTTATAAATTTCTGACCATGTTTCCCTATTTAATAAGTGATTGAAATATGTAACAGTTGTTTCAGTGAATGACCTACACTTTGATTTCATTCCATTCTCATTATTATTGATTGTTTCGGGTACTTCAAAACTCAGTGTTTGTCCATGGTGGTCACTAAACCCCGGACAATAGACTTCTATTAAATGGTGATATTTATCTGTATTTATAAAAATTAGATCAAGAGTGGTTTTACTAAATTTTGTTATTCTTGTTGGAGTATAGTGCTGTCCCGCTTATTACGCGTTTCAACCTCGGTCCTTTGAAGAGCGTAATAACGGGGTTGTACTGTACCTTTAAAAAATTAAAGATCCACTAAAACACTTAAAACCGACCTGACATACTTTCAACTGAAAACCACGAGGTCGGACGAAGATGCAAAAAAGAATTAAATACCGTAGGATAAAATAACACAAAACAAATAATATGGCGTTCGGTACACGCAGGAATACTTTCAAACATTGTGAGGTTTGAAGCCATTTTTCAGTGTTGGCTAAGTAAAGAAAAGTTTGGTGCTTTTCAGTCGGTCAACACATTCGTGTTGACTTTCAAACAGTAAACCACGAAAGAAAAACAAGAATGAAGTTTTAAAAAAATCAAGAACACAATAACATCAATTCGTGTACCCCCGCCACACGCCAAGACAAAAGCATGCACACCACAATGCAATACGGTAAAACAAAACTACAATGGCGAACAAAACAGTTGATAGTATGTCACGTTCGAATTACAGCAACCAATGAATTTTAAAAATAACTCATCCAGTGAGAAAACGAAACGAAAGGTAGATAAAAATAATATATTGACACGAAAAGAACGACGGTATTTAAATTGCTACGGATCAAAAAAAACTGAATAACAACCAAATTTAGGACTACCCCTAAATTGACGAGTATAATAAGTAGCCGAAATCACATAGAAGAATTCATCTTACAAGGGAACTGTCCATACGGTCATATCGAAACCGACAATGAAATTTCGTAGAGATGATGACGAAACTATAAATTAGCGATGTACAAAAAATTAGCTTCCATTTCGAACTGGAAGGTCCTGAAATCGTCACGGAGATTTCTAATAGGATTGCACGCGCTAGCATATAGCTCGACGTGGACAGCCCTGGTTACCAGCTGAAGCGTGCGCGTATTTTTGAGCGCTTTGTGCTAGGCAGTTAACATACCGTATGTTCCTTTGAGAGAGCAGTAATGAATCCGGCTAATGTTCTAGAGTATACATTACGTTATTTCCGTGAAAAAGATGCTTGATGAAATGTAATTCCTTTTACAAAAACAATTAAAATTGAAACGTAAAAAATTAAATATGATGAAAAAAAATGAAAAAAATATGCTTGCAAAAATTAAAATTACAATCAATTTAAGTAAGCTTTTACAATTAAAAATATCAGCTTACAAAATTAGAATTATAAAAATAGATCATAAAAATTATACAAAAATAAAATTATAAACATATATAAGCATAAAAATTAAAAAGATAACACAAATAAAATGTATAAATTAAAATTAGGATAAAATAATTAAATAAATTCAAATAAAATATATTAATAATAGTTCTGCCCTATAAAGGGTTAATACAGTACATGTTATTCAGATAGCTCAATGGTAGTGATGTGATAGTGTATGGTGACAAGGAAACAGGGGAGGGAGAAACTATGTTGTTGTTGTTGCTTATTTTAGGTGCTGCGACATCGTGGTCATATATGTATGTATCCCGTACGTATCTGCAAGAAGAAGACGAAAAAGATCAAGTCGCCAAGAATTTTGTAGAAGCAGCTACAGAGCAATTTTTAGACTACACCCCTTCTTCAATATACAATACAGATCAGTGTGGTTTCGTGCGCGAAATGAAAGCGAAAAGGAATCTATCGTTTGTTAGTGAGAAACATACAGAAACTGTTGCTCAATCAGTTCATGCACTCACCCATTCGTACACAATTATGCCTACAATTAGTGTGTCCGGCACACTTTTCCCAAACTTATTCATTGTACTAAAGGAGGCAACTGGAACTTTCGGTCCGAGAGTTTCCAAAGAAATGTTTTATGCCGGTAACAGCCACAAAATCAGGGAAAATGGGGAAAAAGGAATTAAAATATTTGTTTAAAGAGTCCTTTTTCCCATTTGCGGAAGAGAAGTTACTATTAGATTCCTGGACTGCTTATAGTGATAAAAGCTGTCTTGAAGACATTCCTCCAGGCAACAGTAGCCTATAGAAATTCTCCAGATTCCTCCCGGCACTACAGGGAAAATACAGCCCTTGGATAAGTATTTCTTCCGGCAATGGAAAGCTTTGTATAGTCGTTTAACAGACATTGTGTCGGATTGTGAAGACGTTCAGTTTGATGTATATCAGAGAAACAGCGTACTGAAAATGCAATACTTAATTCTTTTTCAATTTTCCTCCCCACGGTTCAAGGACATGGTTAAATATCCGTGGTTCGCAACCAATTACACAACGGAGAGCCCCCCCAGGGGCTCCCATCTAGTGGGACGAGGGTTGGCAACCACGAGGCCCCAGCTGAGTCCGTCATTGCTTCCCCTTACTTGTGCCGGGCTCCTCTCCATCTTCTTTCCTGTCGACCTCACTTGGTCAGATCTTGTTCTCTTCCAATCCCGACGGTATTAGGGTATCCGATGCCTATGGAGTCTCTTCCTTTCCCGCCTTAATTGGCCCTTGTCTCATATTTTCTGATACCCTCCTTCTGCGAGGGGTCAGCCTTCTTTTTCTTTTCATGTCAAGGCCCTTAAAGAGGCAGGGTGTATGTATCCCCACCACTTCTGGTGCACCCTGGATATTGCTACACCCTCAGGGGCTCACGGCTGGTGAGTTCGGGAGCTGGCGACCCCGAGAGATCCCTGAGCTGGGTCAAGTTTTACCCCTTTTATCCCTTACCTCTGGGGAGGACCATCTCCTCTTTCACTTTACTATCAGCCTTTCATGGCTCTCCTTCCTTCCAAGTCCCTCAATCCGCATTCTTCGAGGGTTGAGGGCATTTCTTTCCTCCTGTCCTTTATTTGCCTTATTCTCCTTTTCTTTTCCATTTCTTCTTCTAGTATATAAGTTAGAAGTTAGTTTTAGTTATAGTTTCCACTTCATTATCATCTTCACGATCACCCAAACCATTAGGGGCCGATAACCTAGATGTTAAGCCCCTTCAAACAACAATTATCATCATCACAACGGGGAGACCTCCCGAGTTCGAAGTACCTGCGAAATATTGCCTTCAAACAAGTAAGAAAAACTGTGAAGAACAATGTGGCCTCAAAGTGCATATTCGTTGTGCATGGTGCCAAAAATATTTCTGTTGTTAGTAGTGGTTTTGTGAGAGTTCTAATGCCACCACCACCGCTCCACCGCTGGAATACTAAAATGGCAATATCTCGCGAACCAATCAGGCTAGAGACTTGTACGAGGTGTCATTGAACTCGGGCTGATACCCCCTTTCCTATGGACAACATATTTCAACCCCAAAAATAAAACCTACCCCTACTAGGGGTTGAAATTGTATTTTTTTAGAGAATCTCTCTTTCCAATTGCAACATGTGAGAGTTTGAATGCTAATATGGAATGAAAAGTTGTTCTACACAAGAGACATGTGTGCGGTGGAAAGCCACTATGAATTAGCATGCCCACTCATGGCTTTTGTAAGAGGGCGGGCTTTTTAAAAGATGGCGGCTGTAGTGTAACCTAACCTAACCCAAAAGTATTTTAAGTGACGCTTGTCGATTGGCAAACCAATAATCAAAGAGGGATATGTCAGGCCTTGAGGTGATAGCCCCTTTTGATTGATCCCTGTTGATTGATCTCTGTTGATTTGTCCCTTTGGAGTGGTCTCTGTTGACTAGCCCCTTTTGGACGGGCCCTTTTTGACAGGGGGTCATTTTTGATGGATCCTTTTTGACAGGTCCTTTTTGACGGGTCCCTGTTGACGAGTCATTGCTGACGGGTCCTTGTTGATGAGTCCCTGTGGACGGGTCATTGTTGACGGGTCCCTATTGACAGGTCATTGTTGACTGGTCATTGATGACAGGTCATTGTTGACGGGCCATTGTTGATGGGTCCTTGTTGACAAGTCCCTGTTGATGGGTCCCTGTGGAAGGGTCCCTTTAGACCGGCCCCTTTGGACTGGTCCCTATGGACCGGCCCATGAAATTTATCCAAATTATGTCAAAGGGCCTAACTACATTTGTGTGTAAAGCAGTGTGTTGAACTGACGTTGTTCACCAGTCCTTACTACTACAATTGGATAACAATATGAAAGGAATTGATTAACCAGACATGAGTTAACTACCAACGAAACACTTTGGCGACTCTGCTTGTTATTGACCAATGAGTAGGGTTTTAGAAAAACTGTTTGCTATTTTGGGTTATATACAAAAAATGCTTAGACCTCTTGAGTGACTATGTTTGCTAAACAAGACATTATACCAGACACGAATAGGATTCTTATGTAGCACAGACAAGGAAAGCATTTCTACAGAATCTGTTGACATTGAATATAGATTTAGGTATTAGGAAGTCATTTTGAAGGCCTTTGTCTGGAGCGTGGCACTCTATGAAAGTAAAACTTAGACAATTGGTGTAGCAGAAAAGTGGAGAATTGAAGTGTTTGAAATGTGGTGTTACAGGAGAATGATGAAGAGTAGATGGGTAAATAGGGTTACTAACAAAGAGGTATTAAGACGAGTGGGGGAGAAGAGATGCATCTGGCGACTGTTAATGAAGTAAAGAGATAGGTTGGTAGGACACGTACTAAGACACCCAAGAATAGCAAACGTAGTTATGGAAGAAAGGTTCGAGGACGAGAACTGTAGGGGTAGACCAAGTTTAGAATATGTTAAACAGATAGCCTTGAATGTAGGGTGTGGTAGCTATATAGAGATGAAACGATTAGCTCGGGACAGATAGGCGCTGAGATCTGCATCAAACCAGTCAAAGGACTAAAGACTCAAACAACAACATGTAAGTTCACTGAAATAATGTTGTGTAACGGTAAATGTTAGTCAACGAACAGTAATGCATTACTAAAACCCATGACACGATACCTAAGAGCTTTTCTAAAATGATTTTAAAATGCCTTTAACCCTATATTGAACACCCAGTTCACAAGACTCATAACTGCAATGTTATGGTAAAACAAAACAAAATCTATATTTCAAAACAAGCAAGTGGTTTAGTCAATGTATACTGGAAAATGTTTTGTAAACACTGAAGTCCTCAAGACTAATTAAATTAGTAACTGTCAGGTTGACCGAGTGGTTAAGGTGTTTGACTAAGATCAAATTTTCTGTATATGGAAGCAAGGGTTCGAATCCCTTACCTGACATAACTATTGCCTTAACATGGCTTGGCCACACTGCATTATTATGATACTCGGTACACAAACCATAGATATAGTGTATTGTTTAAGGCCACTCTCTTTCTGAACATAGTCAGAGACTGTTGATGGTTAACAATTGTATTAATAGTGGGACATGGGGATAGTAATTAAGAAAAACAGACAATACCCATACAATATTTTTATTAAATTCATTTTATAATAGTTACACACACTGAATTCAACTCTATCTCTTTACCATTGTTCGATATAGATTTTTAAACACAACGCTTGTTGTAGATCCTTTTACAACTTTCTCCAGGTACTCTTGCTCTTAAAAACTGGGGAAGCCGCAATGGTTTTATAAACATAAAACCCTCATCCTCTTCTTTTTCATAATTATCATCATCATCATCATTATGAATATTATCATCAAAATTATTATAGTCATTGTCACCATCATTATCATCATAATCATCATCATTCTCAACATCACTAGAACTATCCAATTCCTCTTGTTTGTTTTCCACAGGGACCTCTTGTAGAGTCTGCGTTGCGTTTGATAGTGTTAAGGGTATTTTGAACGATGGTATTTGTCCTAACATGTCTTTTTGAGGTGATGATGAATGCTTTTTAACAAACAATGCACTATCTTGAGCAGCAATATATTTTTCTTGGACTTGCTTTTTTTTACCTGGGTTAGAGTATTTTGCGTATTTAAATGTGTATTAATTTGAGATTCACAATGATGTTCCTTTGAAGTAAGTACGTTGGAGTCTTTTGTTTAAATCATTCCTCGACACTTTTTGGATCGTTGTTTTGAACATCGCCAAATAACAGTTCCATCTTTATTGGTTGTTTTTACAATATATGTATATCCTCTATAGAAGACACATGGCTTGCCATGACTGGTTGTTGAGACTTCCATATCAACTAATACATATGAATTAAATTTTAGTAAAGACACATGAACAATCTTTAAATTACAAGTGATTTACAAACACACACACACTTTCCTAAATGTCAAGATTTATGGATGTTGTTTTCCGCCAACAGCTGCTTACTGCGTATGACAAGGCTGGAGACTGGTAGGTGAGACGGTCTTTCACGATGTGAACACTGTAACAGGCAGTAGTCAACTGACAATATTCTTATACCCTAGTCAAGGTTAACAGGTACTTACTGCGTATGACAAGACCGTACACTCGTAGGTTAGACCGTATTTTTTTTGTTTGTTGCTAAGGATCCCATATATACCCTAGACATGTTAGTTCTGAACACTTAGTGGTTAATTGTATATATTGAATTTAAATACACAGCATATACAAGCACGTTTTGCAGATGGGAGGGGTGAGAGGCTGGCAAAAAAGGAAATGTTTTAGTTTAATGAAACGTCATGTCCTAGTAGGCGTGATTTATAGTAGACGCAATTGATAGTAGACGTAATTGATAGTAGGTGTAATCGATACTAGACGTGATTAATAGTAGACGCAATTAATACTAGGCGTGATTGATAGTAGGCGTGATTTGTAGTAAGCGCAATTCATAGTAGGCTCAATTGATAGTAGATGCAATTGATTGTAGGCGTGATTGATAGTAGGCGCGATTGATAGTAGACGTAATTTGACATGGGCGCAACTTAGATCATTTTAGAAATCATAAAGTTACAGTGTCAATGTTTATACAAAGTACAAGGTAGACAGGGGGTATTTTAAGACTTTACCTCAGCTCACTTAACATAACCAAACTTTACCTAACCTAACTTTGTCACGTGACATGTTCTACAAGTTTAGACTTGCCTTAAGACTGATTATGTCGTCATAGATTGATGGGAGGGGTGAGGGGCTGGCCAAAAAGGTAATGTTTTAGTTTAATGAAACGTCATGTCCTAGTAGGCGTGATTTATAGTAGACGCAATTGATAGTAGACGTGGATAGTAGGTGTATTTGATACTAGACGTGATTAACAGTAGACGCAATTGATACTAGGCGTGATTGATAGTAGGCGTGATTTGTAGTAAGCGCAATTCATAGTAGGCTCAATTGATAGTAGATGCAATTGATAGTAGGCGTGATTGATAGTAGGCGCGATTGATAGTAGACGTAATTTGACATGGGCGCGACTTAGATCATTTTTGATATTATAAAGTTACAATGTCAATGTTTATACAAAGTACAAGGTAGAGAGGGGGTATTTTAAGACTTAACCTCAGCTCACTTAACGTAACCAAACTTTACCTAACCTAACTTTATCACGTGACATGTTCTACAAGTTTAGACTTGCTTTAAGACTGATTATGTCGTCATAGATTGATGGGAGGGGTGAGAGGCTGGCAAAAAAGGAAATGTTTTAGTTTAATGAAACGTCATGTCCTAGTAGGCGTGATTTATAGCAGACGCAATTGATAGTAGGCGCGATTAATAGTAGACGCAATTGATAGTAGGCGTGATTGATAGTAGGCGTGATTTGACATGAGCGCGATTTATAGTAGACGCAAATGATAGTAGGCGCGATTGATAGTAGGCGTGATTGATAGTAGACGCGATTGATAGTAGGCGCAATTTGACATGGGCGCGACTCAGATCATTTTTGATATCATAAAGTTACAGTGTCAATGTTTATACAAAGTACAAGGTAGAGAGGGGGTATTTTAAGACATAATCTCAGCTCACTTAACATAACCTAACTTTACCTAACCTAACTTTGTCACGTGACACGTTCTACAAGTTTAGACTTGCTTTAGGACTGATTATGACGTCATAGATTGATGGGAGGGGTGAGAGGCTGACAAAAAAGGAAATGTTTTAGTTTAATGAAACGCCATGTTCTAGTAGGCGCGATTTATAGTAGACGCAATTGATAGTAGGTGCGATTAATAGTAGACGCAATTGATAGTAGGCGTGATTGATAGTAGGCGTGATTTGACATGAGCGTGATTTATAGTAGACGCGAAAGATAGTAGGCGCGATTGATAGTAGGCGTAATTAGACATGGGCGCGATTTATAGTAGACGCAATTGATAGTAGGCGCGATTGATAGTAGGTGTAATTGATAGTAGGCGCGATTTGACATGAGCGCGATTTATAGTAGACGCAAATGATAGGAGGCTTGATTGATAGTAGACGCAATTGATACTAGGCGTGATTGATAGTAGGCGTGATTTGTAGTAAGCGCATTTCATAGTAGGCTCAATTGATAGTAGTTGCAATTGATAGTAGACGTGATTGATAGTAGGCGCGATTGATAGTAGACGTGATTGATATGGGCGTGACTTAGATCATTTTTGATATTACAAAGTTACAGTGTCAATGTTTATACAAAGTACAATTCAGAGAGGGGGTATTTTAAGACTTAACCTCAGCTCACCTAACATAACCTAACTTTACCTAACCTAACTTTGTCACGTGACATGTTCTACAAGTTTAGACTTGTTGTAAGGCTGACTATGACTATGACGTCATAGATTGATGAGAGGGGTGGGAGGCTGACAAAAAAGGAAATGTTTTGGTTTAATGAAAAGTCATGTCCTAGTAGGCGTGATTGGTACTAGACGCAATTGATAGTAGACGCGATTAATGGTAGGTGCAATTGATAGTAGGTGTGATCAGGTACTTACTGCATATCAAAAGGCTGTACACTCGTGTGTTAGACACTCTATCTTGTTAAGGACCCCTATATTCCCTATACTAGGCTATACATGTTAGTTCTAAACACTTAGTGGTTATTTGTATATTAAATTTATATACACAGGTTATACAAGCACGTTTTTTCACACAGTAAAACTTTGTCAAATAGCCACATGCGACACGCAAAGTATGTTTCCGGTATCTAGCGGTGACTATGGAAACTACCTGAACATATCCTAATCTAATCCTAGCTAACCTCACCTGCCGTGACCATACCGGTTTGTAAGCAACAACAACAACACACTAAGATTCCATGAATTCCAGAGTTCTTTTAGATTAATTATCGACTCTCAACTCTTATAACTATGTCTATCCCACTCTGTCAAAAACACGATATATTTTTTTAAAATTTTTGCTTGATGTCAATACTAAAGTGATAATGGGTTTTCCGATCCTATCACTATAAATTCATGACCCCCCCACTCTTATCTCGGTCTCGACAACAACCATGCCTATTTTTATTATGTCAGATGATGTAATGTTCGAGTGCAAAGTGGGTGTAAAAGTGAGTGCAAAGTGAGGTCCCGGAGGACGGGTCCTTGTTGACGGGTCCCTGTGGGTGGGTCCTTTGGACTGATCCCTATGGACTGGCCCATGCATTTTATCCAAATTATGTCAAAGGGACCCGCCCACAGGGACCCGTCAACAAGGACCCGTCCTCCGGGCCCGTAAAATAATGCAAAAAAGGACCCGTCCAAAGGGGCTGGTCAACAGGGACCAGTCCAAAGGGATACATCAACAGAGATCAATCAAAAGGGGTCAATCAACAGGGATCAATCAGTTATGCTACGGCAGCCATTTTTGAACTTTTTGATCACACCTCGTAGGGTTAGGTTAGGTTGAGTTAAGCTACGACCGCCATTTGGAACTAATTCGTAGTTTCCAAAATATAGACAATTTTGAAAATTGGACTTTTTTTTTGAAAAAATGAAAAAATGTTAAGTTTTGTTCTAACGTAAAAGGACTTAAAGGACATTTGTTTGAGTCTATATATGACTTTTTAGAATGATTAGTTTTCAAAATATCGTCTACTTTCAAAATTGAACCTTTTTGGATTTTGTCCCAGAGACCTGGGACTTGGTTTGTGCGTAGATTGGGTAAATACCTGTCATTTATGTCAAACACATTTTTTGTGTAATTTATAGTTTACAAAATATAGCCCATTTTTTTAAATGATCAATATTTGGAAAAAGGTCAAATTCCATGTTTTGTTCTAACGATTAAGGACATAAAAGCCATTGGTTTGAGTCTACATATGACTTTTTGGGATGATTACTTTTCAAATTATAGCCTACTTTCCAAATATTTTTTGGAAAAATTTAAAGAATATATATATTTTTTTTGACTGAGAATGGGATAGACGTAGGGGATGGAGTTAGCATATGATTTTTAGTTTAAATATATAGCCTACTTTCTCAATTTACCTTTTTTGAAAAATTTGAAATGTATAATGTTTTTGACTAGGCGTGGAATGGAGTTGAGAGACCATCATTAACCTTAGAGTAGTTTGGATTCTTGGAATTTTAGTGTGTTGTTGTTGCTTACAAACATGACGGTAAGCATTATGCTATCATAAAAAGGGCTGATATACTTTCCATGAACAAGAGAAATATCCTCTAAATACATTGACAAAAACAACTTGTGAAATAAGCCATTACGAATAGGGTATCACAAAATAACTTGTCAAATAAGCCATTACAAATAGGGTACCACTTTTACACCCCACTTTTGCACTCACTTTTGCACTCACTTTGCACTCACTTTTACAACTACTTTTACACTTACTTTGCACTCACTTTTGCACTCACTTTGCACTCACTTTTACACCCACTTTGCACTCGAACATTACATCATCTGATATAATAAAAATAGGCATGGTTGTTGTCGAGACCGAGATAAGAGTGGGGGGTCATGAATTTATAGTGATAGGATCGGAAAACCCATTATCACTTTAGTATTGACATCAAGCAAAAATTTTAAAAAAATATATCGTGTTTTTGACAGAGTGGGATAGACATAGTTATAAGAGTTGAGAGTCGATAATTAATCTAAAAGAACTCTGGAATTCATGGAATCTTAGTGTGTTGTTGTTGTTGTTGCTTACAAACCGGTATGGTCACGGCAGGTGAGGTTAGCTAGGATTAGATTAGGATATGTTCAGGTAGTTTCCATAGTCACCGCTAGATAGCGGAAACATACTTTGCGTGTCGCATATGGCTATTTGACAAAGTTTTACTGTGTGAAAAAACGTGCTTGTATAACCTGTGTATATAAATTTAATATACAAATAACCACTAAGTGTTTAGAACTAACATGTATAGCCTAGTATAAGGAATATAGGGGTCCTTAACAAGATAGAGTGTCTAACACACGAGTGTGCAGCCTTTTGATATGCAGTAAGTACCTGATCACACCTACTATCAATTGCATCTACCATTAATCGCGTCTACTATCAATTGCGTCTACTACCAATCACGCCTACTAGGACATCACTTTTCATTAAACCAAAACATTTCCTTTTTTGTCAGCCTCCCACCCCTCTCATCAATCTATGACGTCATAGTCATAGTCAGCCTTACAGCAAGTCTAAACTTGTAGAACATGTCACGTGACAAAGTTAGGTTAGGTAAAGTTAGGTTATGTTAGGTGAGCTGAGGTTAAGTCTTAAAATACCCCCTCTCTGCCTTGTACTTTGTGTAAACATTGACACTGTAACTTTGTAATATCAAAAATGATCTAAGTCGCGCCCATATCAATCAAGTCTACTATCAATCGCGCCTACTATCAATCACGTCTACTATCAATAGCAACTCCTATCAATTGAGCCTACTATGAAATGCGCTTACTACAAATCACGCCTACTATCAATCACGCCTAGTATCAATTGCGTCTACTATCAATCAAGCCTACTATCATTTGCGTCTACTATAAATCGCGCTCATGTCAAATCGCGCCTACTATCAATTACACCTACTATCAATCGCGCCTACTATCAATTGCGTCTACTATAAATCGCGCCCATGTCTAATTACGCCTACTATCAATCGCGCCTACTATCTTTCGCGTCTACTATAAATCACGCTCATGTCAAATCACGCCTACTACCAATCACGCCTACTATCAATTGCGTCTACTATTAATCGCACCTACTATCAATTGCGTCTACTATAAATCGCGCCTACTAGGACATGGCGTTTCATTAAACTAAAACATTTCCTTTTTTGTCAGCCTCTCACCCCTCCCATCAATCTATGACATCATAATCAGTCTTAAAGCAAGTCTAAACTTGTAGAACGTGTCACGTGACAAAGTTAGGTTAGGTAAAGTTAGGTTATGTTATGTGAGCTGAGATTATGTCTTAAAATACCCCCTCTCTACCTTGTACTTTGTATAAACATTGACACTGTAACTTTATGATATCAAAAATGATCTGAGTCGCGCCCATGTCAAATTGCGCCTACTATCAATCGCGTCTACTATCAATCACGCCTACTATCAATCGCGCCTACTATCTTTCGCGTCTACTATAAATCACGCTCATGTCAAATCACGCCTACTATCAATCACGCCTACTATCAATTGCGTCTACTATTAATCGCACCTACTATCAATTTCGTCTACTATAAATCGCGCCTACTAGGACATGGCGTTTCATTAAACTAAAACATTTCCTTTTTTGCCAGCCTCTCACCCCTCCCATCAATCTATGACGACATAATCAGTCTTAAAGCAAGTCTCAACTTGTAGAACATGTCACGTGATAAAGTTAGGTTAGGTAAAGTTTGGTTATGTTAAGTGAGCTGAGGTTAAGTCTTAAATTACCCCCTCTCTACCTTGTACTTTGTATAAACATTGACATTGTAACTTTATAATATCAAAAATGATCTAAGTCGCGCCCATGTCAAATTACGTCTACTATCAATCGCGCCTACTATCAATCACGCCTACTATCAATTGCATCTACTATCAATTGAGCCTACTATGAATTGCGCTTACTACAAATTACGCCTACTATCAATCAGGCCTTGTATCAATTGCGTCTACTATTAATCACGTCTAGTATCAAATACACCTACTATCCACGTCTACTATCAATTGCGTCTTCTATAAATCACGCCTACTAGGACATGACGTTTCATTAAACTAAAACATTACCTTTTTGGCCAGCCTCTCACCCCTCCCATCAATCTATGATGACATAATCAGTCTTAAGGCAAGTCTAAACTTGTAGAACATGTCACGTGACAAAGTTAGGTTAGGTAAAGTTTGGTTATGTTAAGTGAGCTGAGGTAAAGTCTTAAATTCCCCCCTCTCTACCTTGTACTTTGTATAAACATTGACACTGTAACTTTATGATTTCTAAAATGATCTAAGTTGCGCCCATGTCAAATTACGTCTACTATCAATCGCGCCTACTATCAATCACGCCTACTATCAATTGCATCTACTATCAATTGAGCCTACTATGAATTGCGCTTACTACAAATCACGCCTACTATCAATCACGCCTAGTATCAATTGCGTCTACTATTAATCACGTCTAGTATCGATTACACCTACTATCAATTACGTCTACTATCAATTGCGTCTACTATAAATCACGCCTACTAGGACATGACGTTTCATTAAACTAAAACATTTCCTTTTTTGCCAGCCTCTCACCCCTCCCATCTGCAAAACGTGCTTGTATAAGCTGTGTATTTAAATTCATTATATACAATTAACCACCAAGTGTTCAGAACTAACATGTCTAGGGTATATATGGGATCCTTAGCAACAAACAAAAAAAATACGGTCTAACCTACGAGTGTACGGTCTTGTCATACGCAGTAAGTACCTGTTAACCTTGACTAGGGTATAAGAATATTGTCAGTTGACTACTGCCTGTTACAGTGTTCACATCGTGAAAGACCGTCTCACCTACCAGTCTCCAGCCTTGTCATACGCAGTAAGCAGCTGTTGGCGGAAAACAACATCCATAAATCTTGACATTTAGGAAAGTGTGTGTGTGTGTGTAAATCACTTGTAATTTAAAGATTGTTCATGTGTCTTTACTAAAATTTAATTCATATGTATTAGTTGATATGGAAGTCTCAACAACCAGTCATGGCAAGCCATGTGTCTTCTATAGAGGATATACATATATTGTAAAAACAACCAATAAAGATGGAACTGTTATTTGGCGATGTTCAAAACAACGATCCAAAAAGTGTCGAGGAATGATTTAAACAAAAGACTCCAACGTACTTACTTCAAAGGAACATCATTGTGAATCTCAAATTAATACACATTTAAATACGCAAAATACTCTAACCCAGGTAAAAAAAGCAAGTCCAAGAAAAATATATTGCTGCTCAAGATAGTGCATTGTTTGTTAAAAAGCATTCATCATCACCTCAAAAAGACATGTTAGGACAAATACCATCGTTCAAAATACCCTTAACACTATCAAACGCAACGCAGACTCCACAAGAGGTCCCTGTGGAAAACAAACAAGAGGAATTGGATAGTTCTAGTGATGTTGAGAATGATGATGATTATGATGATAATGATGGTGACAATGACTATAATAATTTTGATGATAATATTCATAATGATGATGATGATGATAATTATGAAAAAGAAGAGGATGAGGGTTTTATGTTTATAAAACCATTGCGGCTTCCCCAGTTTTTAAGAGCAAGAGTACCTGGAGAAAGTTGTAAAAGGATCTACAACAAGCGTTGTGTTTAAAAATCTATATCGAACAATGGTAAAGAGATAGAGTTGAATTCAGTGTGTGTAACTATTATAAAATGAATTTAATAAAAATATTGTATGGGTATTGTCTTTTTTTCTTAATTACTATCCCCATGTCCCACTATTAATACAATTGTTAACCATCAACAGTCTCTGACTATGTTCAGAAAGAGAGTGGCCTTAAACAATACACTATATCTATAGTTTGTGTACCGAGTATTATAATAATGCAGTGTGGCCAAGCCATGTTAAGGCAATAGTTATGTCAGGTAAGGGATTCGAACCCTTGCTTCCATATACAGAAAATTTGATCTTAGTCAAACACCTTAACCACTCGGTCAACCTGACAGTTACTAATTTAATTAGTCTTGAGGACTTCAGTGTTTACAAAACTTTTTCCAGTATACATTGACTAAACCACTTGCTTGTTTTGAAATATAGATTTTGTTTTGTTTTACCATAACATTGCAGTTATGAGTCTTGTGAACTGGGTGTTCAATATAGGGTTAAAGGCATTTTAAAATCATTTTAGAAAAGCTCTTAGGTATCGTGTCATGGGTTTTAGTAATGCATTACTGTTCGTTGACTAACATTTACCGTTACACAACATTATTTCAGTGAACTTACATGTTGTTGTTTGAGTCTTTAGTCCTTTGACTGGTTTGATGCAGATCTCAGCGCCTATCTGTCCCGAGCTAATCGTTTCATCTCTATATAGCTACCACACCCTACATTCAAGGCTATCTGTTTAACATATTCTAAACTTGGTCTACCCCTACAGTTCTCGTCCTCGAACCTTTCTTCCATAACTACGTTTGCTATTCTTGGGTGTCTTAGTACGTGTCCTACCAACCTATCTCTTTACTTCATTAACAGTCGCCAGATGCATCTCTTCTCCCCCACTCGTCTTAATACCTCTTTGTTAGTAACCCTATTTACCCATCTACTCTTCATCATTCTCCTGTAACACCACATTTCAAACACTTCAATTCTCCACTTTTCTGCTACACCAATTGTCTAAGTTTTACTTTCATAGAGTGCCACGCTCCAGACAAAGGCCTTCAAAATGACTTCCTAATACCTAAATCTATATTCAATGTCAACAGATTCTGTAGAAATGCTTTCCTTGTCTGTGCTACATAAGAATCCTATTCGTGTCTGGTATAATGTCTTGTTTAGCAAACATAGTCACTCAAGAGGTCTAAGCATTTTTTGTATATAACCCAAAATAGCAAACAGTTTTTCTAAAACCCTACTCATTGGTCAATAACAAGCAGAGTCGCCAAAGTGTTTCGTTGGTAGTTAACTCATGTCTGGTTAATCAATTCCTTTCATATTGTTATCCAATTGTAGTAGTAAGGACTGGTGAACAACGTCAGTTCAACACACTGCTTTACACACAAATGTAGTTAGGCCCTTTGACATAATTTGGATAAATTTCATGGGCCGGTCCATAGGGACCAGTCCAAAGGGGCCGGTCTAAAGGGACCCTTCCACAGGGACCCATCAACAGGGACTTGTCAACAAGGACCCATCAACAATGGCCCGTCAACAATGACCTGTCATCAATGACCAGTCAACAATGACCTGTCAATAGGGACCCGTCAACAATGACCCGTCCACAGGGACTCATCAACAAGGACCCGTCAGCAATGACTCGTCAACAGGGACCCGTCAAAAAGGACCTGTCAAAAAGGATCCATCAAAAATGACCCCCTGTCAAAAAGGGCCCGTCCAAAAGGGGCTAGTCAACAGAGACCACTCCAAAGGGACAAATCAACAGAGATCAATCAACAGGGATCAATCAAAAGGGGCTATCACCTCAAGGCCTGACATATCCCTCTTTGATTATTGGTTTGCCAATCGACAAGCGTCACTTAAAATACTTTTGGGTTAGGTTAGGTTACACTACAGCCGCCATCTTTTAAAAAGCCCGCCCTCTTACAAAAGCCATGAGTGGGCATGCTAATTCATAGTGGCTTTCCACCGCACACATGTCTCTTGTGTAGAACAACTTTTCATTCCATATTAGCATTCAAACTCTCACATGTTGCAATTGGAAAGAGAGATTCTCTAAAAAAAATACAATTTCAACCCCTAGTAGGGGTAGGTTTTATTTTTGGGGTTGAAATATGTTGTCCATAGGAAAGGGGGTATCAGCCCGAGTTCAATGACACCTCGTACAAGTCTCTAGCCTGATTGGTTCGCGAGATATTGCCATTTTAGTATTCCAGCGGTGGAGCGGTGGTGGTGGTGGCATTAGAACTCTCACAAAACCACTACTGCTGTTATCATGCGATTAACGAATCTCATTTATGTTTCACATTTGTTTCCTAACAATGAAGTGTCCTTGGCGCGCAGTAGCCTGCCAGTTTGCTCTCTCTCTCTCTCTCTCTCTCTCTCTCTCTCTCCAGTACAACTGCAACTCCACTCCACTGTGCGCCGCACGAGCCAGCAAGATGCAAGGGTTGTCCAGTAGTTATGTTGTCACACGGATTTTGTATCAAGATTTCGATACCTTGCAGTTCAAAATGGCAGCTTATTTTTTGTACATCGCCAATTTATGGTTTCCTCATCATCTCTACGAAATTTCATTGTCGGTTTCGATATGACCGTATGGACAGTTCCCTTGTTAGGTAAACAACAAATAAATAAGAAAAATCGAAGAAAACTTGAGAAGTGTCCCTGGAATTACAAATAAAAAAAATTACATATCTGTTAATAAAAATTAGGCCTACTCGTACCGAAGAAATAAATAAAACACAAAGATCAAGCCTGCCGTGGAGCTCCAAAAATTTTAAATTATAAATATAATAACATACCTTAAAGAAAGCCTGTTCCGGGAGACACTAGTGTTAAAAATACAATAACATATTTTAAATATTTTAAAACACCCAAACTATGCCCCAACATGACTGCAAGACGACGCACACGACATTCGAGCACAAAGTATCATTTCTTCGCAATTTGGGAGAAATACTCAATCACATATATCCCAGAAGATAGTTTCACACCGCATTCTTCAGATTCATCGAAATATTATGGTATTATCCCCATCTTAGCGGAGACGAGGACCTCGGTAGACAAAACCAATATTTACGTCTTGCTCTATCAGGCAAACGATTACAAGTCCTTTATTCACAAGATGGATGCAGAACAAGAGAAGAGTTTTTGCACGAAACGAGAGTAACATCGTGGCACAAATCACAAGTAAATGCACTTTATTTGCCATTTATTAAAACATGTGTTCATCAATGAAAGTAACCATTGCACTGTTGCTGGTCCAAATTGAGGGGAAATTGTAGTAGATACTCAAGATCTTTTATTCATAACAAACAGAGTACATACTCAAAACTGATGTTCATGCTCGAAGTATATACCATATTACTGAGTTTTAATTCTAAGAAGTGTGGAATTTAATGTTTAACGCCACATTCCTCCAGTCCTGTGGTGTCGCATTGTGATTGCATCGTAACGATGAAAGATTATGATATGTTAAAACATGTGTTAAACAATTCTATGTGGGAAGAATATACATATAGTCATGTGTAATCTCTGTGTATTTTCACTAATCCACATCACACGCATTGAAGGTGTTCAGATGTCAACCGCCACAGAACTACTTCACGATAAGTGGTTGTTCCTTTCTTCTTGTGTAACAATTACCAATTGCACACGAGCACACGATTACACACACGTGGTGTCCGCGTCGTGATCATAGTACCCAGTCTCTCTGTAAATTACATAAAATGTCTATATTTCTGAAGAAAAAAAACAGCAAGCACACATTACATATAACACAAATTATTTCTGTGCCGTAAATGCCCCTAACTTCCTGAGTTCCCGTAGACCAATTTCTACCTCACACCAGTTCACATCACTCCATATCTCTGTCAATCAGTAGAGCACAACCTAGACCAGTCACCTCCTCGTGATCCTGACCTAGTTGCCACAACTCACAAATAATACTTATGTACTAATTACCATGAGGTTACCTACCTCGTACACATAATAGCTTAAATTCACACTCACAGATCTTACATGGCGAGGTCGCAAACAGAGATCACGTGTGCTGTTATGTATGTATTTCATGAAAGACTGTCTCGCATTCTGGTGGCCCATCTTTTGTCTCGTGGACCCCTAAGCAAACGTGCCCTGTACAAGCGCTGCCCCATCTCTTGGAGACAAATGGGACTCCACCAGTGCTGCCAAATTCTGGCCTTGGTGTGTCGAGACACTTTAGCGCTCAACAGCATCCGACAATCCTGACATCTCTCCCTGTACCCCTCTTGTGACCTCTGATACGCCTGCCTGGAAGACCAGATCTCCCACACCGAATACTACACTTACTCAATGGATAGGCTGGCTCGCCAGCTACACTCACTTACTTCATGACACATACTTCCGTAGGCTATGTATATTATTCGGCCCGTATAATCTGTTTGCCTTACCATCCTCTAGCACATATGCTGTTTTGCTAATACGTTTGGAAACTACAAATGGAACCTCGTAGAGATAGAAAAACTTGGACATAACCTTCTCTAACTTATTCGACTGTTTCTGCACTCTAAGTAAGACTCTGTCTCCCGGCTCGAATAGGTCGAATTTAGTTTCTTTTTGTTCGCGAATTCTCTTTTGTGCTGACATAGATAAATTCTGTTTCGCCAACCGGACAATGTAATCCATCCCCGGTTGCTTTCTCTCATTTAAACCCAATACTCTCGCTAGTTCATGTTGTGGTCTCTTTCCGAAGTGAACTTCGTATGCCGCCAATTTCGTGCTCTCACGCTGGACAGAATTCCGCCAAGTCTCGACTTTGGTAAGATGTCCAACCCAGGCCGAATGCTTACCATGCACTAGAGTCCGAAAAAGACGAGCCACTTCCCTTAATGGACGCACTGCAGAATTACCCTGAGGGTACCTTTCAGAGGAATGAACGTGTGAAATACCAGCTTCCTGCATGCTGGTTCTCCATTTCTTTGATGTAAACTGTGGTCCACTGTCAGATAGTAGCCTGAGAGGAACGCCAAACTCAGGTATATACTTATTAACGATACGATGGCTACACGCTAGTCCCGTGGCTTTTCTTAGCGGATATAGCTAGACATACTTACTAAAAGCGTCAATAACTATAAAAATGTACTCGTAGCCGTACTGTCCTTTAACGATCGGGCCAAATAAATCCACACACAGTAGTTCGCCGGACTACTGGTGAGAACTGAAGATCTTTCCCCCTCTAAATACTTAACTGGATACTTGCTCCTTTGACAGGTGTCACACTTAGCGAAAATCCTCCTAACATCCCTTCCCATTTTATTCCAAATAAAGTTATGTGCAATCTCATAGAAGACTTTGGTATAACAAAAGTGTCCTAGTTCCCTATGAATGAACCAAATTAGTTCCTCCCGTGAAGTCGCAGGAACACAGTTTGTCCACCGATTCCTCCTACATTTCCGTGCAAGAAGTCCATCCTGCATCTTGTACGTGAACCTCCCTACTTTTACACACTCTTCTTCACCTGCTTCCAATATAGCCAGTGGCTCCCTTAAATGAACGTCATCACGTTGCTCAACTAACGTATTTCTCAGTGTCTGTAATGATGCCCTGTTGCTACTGTCCACACATGCACATAATAAAATACCTTCCTCTGCTTTGACAACAGGATAATCCCTACATAAATTAGTGTCCCTAGATAGCATATCCGCAAGTATATTATCTTTACCTTTGATATATTTAACTGTGAATTCGTATTCCTGCAGTGCAAGAATCCACCTACTACCTCTGTTAGAACTGAGTTTACAAGTCCTCATATACAGTAATGCATGGTGATCTGTATGGATCTCAAATTTCCCCCCTACTAAGTACATTCTAAATTTCCCTAAACTGAAAACAATACCTAAAAGCTCTAACTCAGTAATCGTGTATCTTTTTTCTGCTGCTGTAAGTCCTCGCGAGGCTAAAGATACAATGCACAGGTTACCCTCTTCATCTCTTTGACACAATACTCCAGCAATACCTATATGCGAAGCATCTGTCATAACCACATATTCCTTATCTTTCAAAGGATATTTCAGCACTACAGCTTTCTCAAAACCTTCCTTCAGCGCTCGAAGAGCCTGATTATGCTTGGGCTCCCATCTCCACAGATTACCACTTTTAAGCAATTCCCTGAATGGTTCTACTAACCCTGAGTATTTAAGAACGAATCTGCGAAAGAAGTTGCAAATTCCAAGGTACGTTTTCAACTGTTTAACATTCTGTGGCACCTCTGCATTAAGTATTTTATTAACCCTACTTTCCTCTGGTGTCACACCTCTACTTGACACTCTGACCTAAAAATGTCACTTCTGACTGATAGAATGACGACTTAGACAGTTTCAAAGTGATCCCTGCCTGATCTAACTTCTGAAAAATAATATCTAAATGATGTAGATCCTCCTCAAAACTGCGTGAACTAATTACCATATCATCAATGTAAATGGTTACAAACTCTCCTGTGTCATCACCTAATGCGATGTTTAATTCTCTGCTTAAAGCAGCTGAACTACTCTTGAAACCATAAGGTATTCTACAAAATGGATAAAGGTTATATTTATGACTAAATGCTGTGAATGGTCTATCTTCATACATAAGTGGCACTTGCCAGAAACTGGAACTCAAATCTACACAAGTGAAATAGTTCTTACCCTCAAATGTTTGCGTCAATTCCTGTATTGACATGGACTTCAGCTGGTCTGAACTAATTCTACTGTTAACTAAACGAGCGTCTAAACAAATATGGACTGAACCATCTATCTTCGGTACTGTAATTAAAGGATTAACATATGGGCTGTTGGAGTGCTCAATAATGACATCTTCAAGCATCTGGTTAATTTGTGCCTCAACTGCATTCTGATATGCGAAAGGTACAGGATATCTATGTCCTGTGATTACTGATCTATCAATAACGTTCAACGAATGTGTATAGCAATTGGCCATACCAATGCGATCCTCAAAAACTCTCCTATTACACAATAATACATCATAGAGCAGAACACACTGTTCTTCCTCTATATTTCCCTGAAATGCAGCGTCGCGTAACGAGTCCTCAAGACTACCGTTCATAATCAAACTGCCCACAAAACTTGGAGAATCCCGCTCTACGGCTGGCTATATCTCATTCAAAGTACAAATCACACCTACAACACTACTTCTCTGAACATGGTCGTTGAACTCTACTTCTACTTCAGAATCATCCCATTTAAATTTCAAACTTCCTACCTTATAACATATGTTACCAGACACCCTACTTAGCCAATCTGAACCCAAAATAACACTGAATACTAAATTTGGAATTACGAGACAAATTTGCTTTTTACAAGATTATTAATTCTAATGTCCACTAAAACTTGCTTAGAAATTACTTTAGACCTCTTCCCAACACCTGTAATAACAAAAGTGCTTTTAATTGGCATCTTCTCAAAATTTACTCCAGTTCCTTTCATTTTATCGTAAAGTGCACTACTTATGCAACTCTTCATGCAATCACTATCAATTAAAACCTCTGTGTACGTCTCGGACACGTTAAGTTTAATAACGGAGCTCTTACTAGCCACCTCCTGAATAATACCTTCATCATTTAGTTCACGTAATAATTCACTTCTTACATTTAGGTCATAGGGTTCCTGTATAAGCGTATGGACAGGGCCTGTTACAGACTGAGAATCTGACCTTACATCGCAGTCTGGTTCTCGTTTAAAGTACCGCTACTGCTTGGTGTAGTACTAATCACTACGGCACTGGTCTGGTTGTTCTCGGTTGTATTATCGGTGTTTCTCTGTTCATTACTACCACTAGGCTGTCCTCTTCCTTGAGCCCTATTCTGGTTGTAATTATTATTATTACCGTAATTCCTCCCTTAATTTCCCCTGAAATCATTATCCCTGCCTTGATTTTCCCTGAAATCATTATTCCTACCCTGGTATTGCGTACCATAGCCATTTCCTATGTTCTGATTTTGATGGTTATTATTATTCTGGTTCCCCCTATTATGGACATTGGCCCCTTCGCCACTGTTCCCTCGAACTTCCTGATTTCTATTTTCATTAGGCCTATTATTATTATTACCCTGGTTCCTAGTGAAATTCTCCTCGTAACCACCTCGGCCTAGTGCATTGAATGTGCTTAACAAATTCTCAACTTGTGATATAGATTTTACATTTTGGATACAGGCAGCCTCCTTGATCTTATATGGAAAGTGCCTAAGTAAAAGCCTGACCACATCACTTTCCTCCTTCAGACTGTCCAGATATACGTTAATACCTGCCCTAAAAGTACTCGGTCATAGTGTAGTTTCCTCTCGGGTTATACTTTCGTCAAACAACTCCCTCACGATGCTAAGACTGAATAACCTCATTCCAAAACTTCTCACAAAATTTGACTTTAAAATCTGAAATACCCTCGTAATTGTCTCTATAGACAGCAAACCAGTTTATTATCTCCCCTACAAACGCTTGTTCCAAAATCTCAACTACCTGGCACCACTCAATACTACCATCTTCCAACCTCTCCTTAAATGTATTCTCTATAGCAATCATAAATTCCATGGGACAACCCTGTCGATTGCTGAACTTTCCCAACTCTCTCTCCCTGTGTGTGCTATTCACATAAACTGGCCTACTCTGACTATTTTCCTGTCTAATCCTAGCTTTCAACTTCTGTTCTATTCAGCAATTTTCTCCTCAGCTTTTCTCTCAATACTAGTTACAGTTAACGTAATGCTCCCTTCTGATGCTTCTACTTTATCCTGAATTTTAGTAATGCTTTCTTTATTCCTCTGCTTTAAATCGTTAACTTCAGTAATTATTTCAGCATGAACCTTATCAATTCAACCCCCCAGCTGTTCTTTAACCTCTTTAGTTGCTACCCGAATCTTATCAATTTCTCCCCCCAAATTGCTTTTTAACCTGCTTTGTTTCAAGTTGAACTAATTCTTTTAAATTCTCAGCCTGTGTACTGATTCTACTTCCCAGATCTTCCTGCACTTTTCCTAATTTTCTGTCTACATCTGCTATAATTTCTTTAGCCTTCTCTTCCATCACTCCTTTGATCTCACCTCTAATTTGCTCAAATTTCTTATCTAATTTCTTATCTAGTTTTTCACTCAACGCTTCAGTATTCTCTTTACTTTCCCTACTGTTTTGCTCCAATTTAGCATTTAAAGTATCGCTCGACTCCTTATTACTCTCTTTATTTACCCTACTGTTTTGTTCTAGTTTAGCATTTAAAGCATCAGTACTTATTTTATTCTGTTGCATAAACTGAAGAAGCAAACATTCCAACCCTGCTTGACTGTTTTCATTCCCCCCTTCAGTATCGGGATTTACCTCCGACATCCCTGAACTGCTTTCATTCTCAAGACTAGACATACTACTCGCGTCTTCACTATCCAACTGGTGACCACTACGCAACTTCATCTCTTTCTCAACATCACCCATGCTGATACACATTGATAAATAAAAGACCCCCAAAATACAGGCACAGAAATATATAATCCTTCTCCTTCCACAAATGTTACTAGGTTTTCGATCCCCTTTGATGGCGACAATTGTAACTGCTTTCGTGGGTGTGTGATGATAACCACAACAAGTCCCACGTTTTGCTGCCACAAGTGTAACGGCTTCCCTGACGGGTGCTTATCATTAACTACTAAGTCTAAGAATGATCTATTGATTGGGCGCCTAGGTGCCAACACTAAGTTGAAACCTAAATTTATATTTCTATCAATGCCTAGCTTGCGTAGAACACATATAATACTCTTTACACTCAGACCGTGGTATGATGGAATCATTAACCCAGATAACATTTGCATTGGGAGAAGGAGGTTGTTTTATATCTAATGCTACCTACTGGAATCAAAGATTGCATTATGTAAGGAATTAATTTAATTGTCAGAAAAAACATATCAGTGGTAATTTGAATCATAATAAAAAATGGAGCATAAAGAATGTATCATTACCACGAGCAAAGTATTTGAATTTGGATGTTGGATGAATTTACAGAAGTTAAGATTATTTCCAAGCTTGAATTTACTGAATTATCGGAGAGAATTAAACAAATTAGAGAGAGTGCGTTTATGCCAGTACCGCTCACCATTGGAGATGCTTTCTCCCACGTGCTAGTTGATTCTGTTGAGAATGTTGTTGAATGTAGATCGTCATCTTCTGCGTTGGTTGATGCGTTACGAATATAATTGAAGTTATACTGTTTTAGTGGCGGACCTAAATCCTAGAGCCACTATACACGGCATGCCATGACACTGCAGCACGTGCAATACCCATAACGATCAGTCAGTGGAGTATACAGATTTGACGATGTTCACCATGGAACGTAATAAATGTTTGTCCGCTCGGAACAGAATTTGTCACAAGAATAGTCCTCGATTCTCGGCGCGCGGACCTTATATCCACTGGGCCGTTTCCCCTTCCAGTGTACCACCTCCCATACTCCTGCCTGGCCTGTAGACCAATCCCCGTGCGTCATCATCCAACACGACACCGCTGGCTGTGGATCGGCCTCCTCTTGATTGGCTGAGACCCCATGCGATTCTTCCCGCCATAAAGTTCATTGTTCTCCGCATGATGGTTGCTTGCAGATTTTCCGTTTGGATCAATTCGCCTTTTCTTAAAAACTGTACAGTTGGAAATGTTCCCTCGGTTTCAAAATCATGTCGTTGACCTCGATGTCTAATCCTGTGGCCGTACTTCCCGATGACGCATAACTCTCAGCTGCCTAACTGAATAATAAAAGTCCTGACTCTCCGCAATCAAATAATTTGCCGTGTAATAGATTTCGGAATAATCCGATTGATAGTGTTTTCTAGAAATAGAAAACCTATCTGTATGCGTACTAATTTAAAAAGCTCCAAAATAAAATACGACATGAATAATAATAATAATAATAATAATAATAATAATAATAAATATAAATTAAATAAATTAAAATAATTAACTAGGCCAAATAATTGCCGCGTTTACACAAACATTCCCATCTGACTTATATCAGTGGCGTAAAACCCTACGAAAAGCATGTTACAATGTGAAATAATTGGGTGGTGGCGTTACTGTTTTTATTGCACGATGTTTTTAAAAATGGGCCATTTCAGTTCCGGTAACAAACTAAACAAGGTCTAGGCTGAGGTTTGAGATTAACACGCTAAAATATACAAATAATGGCATAATATCAATCTTTTTAACACCCACGAGCAATAAATCTTGAGCTCAAGCCACGTTAAAAATAGATTTGGGGGTAATTAGATTACAGTAATACCGTTCATTAATTGACAGGCAGAAACTATTTCCAGTAAAAACGAAGGAAAATACCTGTAATTAATTCCTAGCAATCAAAATACTTATATTGGTGGACACATATGCCACTATTTGAACATTTAACGAATGATACTAGAACAGTACCGTAAGGTGGCTACTCACAGGATGAAATGTTAACACAATAAATGGCAAATAAAGTGCATTTACTTGTGAATTGACATTACTTTGCCAAGTGGGAGTTCTGTTTGTGCAATCATATGCCCCACACGTCGATATTTCGACCCACACGCGAAATATCACCACTTTTAAGTACGTACGTCACACCATTACATGCTTTTTTATGGGCCTACCGCAATGTTTTGAGCATATGTGAAGGAGTAACTTTGGGCTTCACTTTCTTGGCGTTAGGGCCTCTCCTTATTACTCCTTGCGCAAACCAGTCGTCTGCTGTAGACTTATCTTGTTGATTAATTGAAAGTTCCTGGTTAATTGAAATGTCTGTTAGTGGGGATGAATATGATGATATATCAAAAGTTTCTGATTTGGCATTTGTAAGGATTGTCTGTGACTATCCTTCAGTATTTGAGACTTAACTCGCGTAAGGCAAAATACGAACGTTTAAAAGCTATAAAGATTCTTTACCGTAAGCTGGAAACTTTGGCACTTGTATCACAGAACGTCAAATAGGCTACTGATGAAAATCAATAACATGAAATCCCGACTCAAAAAGAAGGTCGATTTGAAAAGGACGGGCAATAAGAAAATTGTTCTCAAGGATTGGGAACAACTTCTTTTCGAGGTCATTCAAGGGGATACTAGTCCGACGATACAGAAAATGCCAGGTGAGATACACATATACATAATCTGTGTGTATCATTTTAATTGCTTTCGGGGCCGTGTAGGTTGCACGATGACTCATTCAAGGTTGCGTAAGTTAAGAAATTTACGTAACAAACATAACCTAAAATGTATCTGGTCTCCGAACGTTGTACATAGTACCCAGTAGGCCTAGTTGCATTTCCAGTGAGAACACGTTGCCTATACCGGCTCTGATACTGAAGTGTCTCTTACAATTTATAAAAATGAGCAGAATTAATTAATTTAGAGATGGTTAAAATCGTTAATGGTGTCGGAATACATTTTTTTAGGTGCTGTATCAGCTGGAAGCTTGTTGTCTAACCCCAGCGAATAGTCAGTGACTAGGTATTGCTTTAATTGACCAAAGCACCTTTCAATTATCGTGCTCTCTTTGGTACTGTATGTATTTTGTTGTAAGAATGCTGCTCAGGAGTGTTAGGATTCCTAAATGAAGTCATAAGCCATGGTGCTATACCATACCCTTCACCTGTCAGGAGCATTTCCCTGGAAGGGTTTTCTTTGATGGTTTGAAATGTAGTCGAGTTCGTCCAAATTCTGGCATCATGAACGGCCAAGAACAATCCACGCTTGTAAACATATCCTTGCTGTTACATGTGGCCTGAACATTCAGACTTGTAGAGCCTTTTCAATTTACATATTCATCTCCGTGAACCGAAGGCTTTAGGATGGAATATGTGTACAGTCTAAAGCACCTATTATACAAGGGAATTTGAATTTATTCTGCCATTCAGCTATGGCATCTTCCATTTCTTGTTCAGTGCTTGGAAATCGGATCCATAAATTTGCCTTCTCTACTATTTTTGTATTCACATACGCAACAGTCTTAGATATAGTTGAATGATCGACACCTATGTCCTCACCAACACCAGACTGGAAACCGGGGTCACTAATTTAACGCAGAAAAAAAATTGAACATTTCATTATTTTTTACAGCGTCTCCTTTTGTTTCCATGTATTCACCCATAAAGTAATCAGAAAGCCATAGAATATTATCTATCATAAACCGGTATAATGTTCTACAGTCCCTCTCTGAAACCGTTCTTCGTAATTTATACATTTTCCTAGTCTGCGAGTTATTTACATCTACAAACATAACCTCAGCCATCCTGACCTGTCTTGAGATTAGACAGCTGAGCATGGTAATGGCCAGATTTCAGAAATTGTGAGTATACAGTATACTCCAGATTTGTAGCATATACTTCTATTATTAATACAACATTGGACTATTGTTGTGTTCGAGGTGCAAAAATATAGGAACGGACTCCAATTTGTGTTAATCTTGCGCGATAAAGGTAAGAAACGCGAATGTAGTGTTGAATAGGGTCAAAGCAAAGCTAGTTGAGGAATTCACGTGTGAAAGCATCACAACTTGTGAACACGACTGTGATTATCAGGAGCTTAAAATGAATTAGCGTCTGAGGATGAAATAATCAGGTTACTAAAGGAGGATGCGAGAAGACTTGTTGAAGAGAATGTACGTTTAAGTATGGACCAGGGCGAAAGAAGTGAAAAGCGGACTCATGTTGTGAAACGCGGTACTGGACCAACTAGGCCAAATTTTAGGCCTAAGATCGTGGACAATAGTGTGTGTGTGCCGCTTAAGAACTCATTTGGGGGACTCCAAGAAGTAAGGGACGATAACACATCAGTGAAAAAAGTGTGCCTAAGCCTACTAAACAACAGAAGAAAGTAGGTAAAGTGTTGATTTATTCGGAGAGTCACGGACGCGGAGCAGCAGCGAATATCTTGGCGAGTTGTGGTAACATGGCAGTCACTTCAATAGTGAAACCCGCGGCATCATTTACTGCAGTTGTAAGTGGATCAAAAAGTGGAGCAGCTTCGTTATCTTCGAGTGATTTTGTGGTGATCGTTGGCGGCTCTAATGATGTTTCACGAAATGAAGGTAAAATGTGATCAGCTCCCTGAAAGGAACTCCATCTTCGCTCACCCACACTAACGTCTAGTTGTGAACCTTCCCCACAGGTATGATCTAATGGAGAAATCCTGTGTAAATGAAGCTGTAAAAGACACGAATGTAGGGATTGGGAAGGTATGTAAACATTTTCGCAATGTTCATATGCTGGATGTTAGTAGGTTGGATAGAACTATGCACACTAGACACGGTCAACATTTGAATAAGCTAGGTAAGGAAGTCTTAAGTTGCGAAATAAGTAAAATTATTAACATTAAGTTAAAGGAAAAGGTAGACACCATTACATTACAGTGGGCACTTGGGTATCAGAACCAGGGAAACTGTTAGAAGAAGCTGGATCTGAAAAAGATTCAGCAGGTGTATTCAGAAACCACTAATAGTAAATTAAAAGGGTTCAATATTGATTGTTATATGCATATCTACCATCAGAATGTTCAACATCTAAGTAATAAAGTAGATCATTTAAATAACCTCATAAATTCAAAAAACTACAGTGTTGCTGTGTTCACTGAACATTGGTGTGAGAGGGAGGAAATAAAAACCATGCATCTAGATAATTATATACTAGCCAGTAGTTACTGTCGAGAAGAAATGAAAGTTGGGGGGTGTGAGTCTGTACTGTAAAATAAATGTTAGATACCAGGAATTGGGGTGGGTTAATAGCTATGGAAGGGATCATGATTTTGATGTTGCAGTTATTTTAATTCAGCTGAATGATGATTTTGAAATATTTATAGCAGGAGTATATAGAGCTCCAAGTGGAAATATGGAAATATTCCTAAGACAGTTTGATTTACTTCTGAATAAAGTAGCCAAAAATATAGAAACATAATAGTTGTCGGTGATTTCAATATAGACTGGTTTGCAAATGACAGGTCCCTCGAGACATTCAAAGACATTGTATTGTCATTTGGCCTTAATAATCTTGTCAAGGAGCCAACTAGGGTAACTAAACATTCTGAAACATTAATCGATTACATTATTACTAACATGCCAGTCGAATTAAGTAATTGCACTGTTGTGGAAAATTTTGCATCTGACCATCGTGGCCAGGGTTTAATAATTGCATTTCCTCATGAATCTCAATTAAATCAGTCTACATGGAAGTACACTCGAAATGTATCTAATAATAATGTAATGGAACTCTCAGAAGAACTTGGTAATGTTGATTGGGGGGAAGTGAGGAATATTAGGGATGTAAATGCTGCCTGGAAAAAAATATGTTCTATTTTTAAAGTGTGTCTTAATTTATCCTGCCCATTAGTTAAAAGAATAAATAGGAATCACCAGAGCACTAAATCAACAAAACTGTATGATCTGTGCCATAGGAAAAAACAAAACGTGATTGATGCTTTCGATAGCTACAAGCAAACAGGATTGATAACTATACAATATTTTAAGTAGAATATTATCAAGAAATTAAAAAAATAAAGCACAAGAATATGAAAATAGAATAACAAATTCTAACAAATTTGCCAAAGAAGTATGGCAAATAGCTAAAGATATTTCAGGTCTTAATAAAAGCAACACATGGGAAAATATTTCGATAAATATCAATAACAATGTTGTTAACCAGCGGCATGCCAAAGCGAATAATGCCTACATACCTGATTATTCACCAGACAAACCAGAATCGTACTTAATGTACTATGACGTGAATAGTTTATATGGCTATGCCATGAGCCAGCCTTTGCCCTATGGGAATTTTGCTTGGCTGACTGACAAACAAGTTCAGAATTTGATGTGAACACAGCCAGCCATGAAACGGGCCGTGGATATGTGTTAGAAGTGGATATTGAATATCCGTCATCCTTGTATGATGAACATGTCGATTTCCTATTCTGCCTAGAGCGAATGGTCCCCCCAGAAAGTAAAGTTAACAGTCAAAAACTGATGGGCACGCTTTACAACAAAAATCGGTATGTAACACATATCCAACTGTTGATGAAATGCCTAGCCCAAGGCTTAGTGTTGAAGAAAATCCACAGGGGTATTTCCTTTGCCCAAAAAGCATGGCTTGAACCATACATGCGACTCAACACAGAGCACCGACAAATGGCAACACAGCAGTTTGAAATCTTTTTTTAAATTGATGAACAACTGCATTGATGGCATGTCCATAGAAAATGTCCGCAAATACAGTGACATTAAATTGGTTAATGTCTGGGAGGGGCGTTATGGTGTCCAGCGGTACATTGCCAAGCCAAATTTCAAATCAATCAAAATTATCGATGAGAATTTGGCTACCATTGAAATGAATAAGACCAGCGGGACCATGGATAAGCTCATTTACTTGGGCCAAGTCATTTTAGACTTTCCAAATCAGTCATGTATCGATTCCACTATGAGTTTGCCAAACGACATTTTGAGAATGTACCTCTTTTGTATATGGATACGGACTCATTCATTTATCACATCCGCCACTGCAACCCCTATGTCGTAATGAAGGAACATAGTGGCTGGTTCGACACCTCTTCCTACAGTGTTAACAATAATTTTGAGCTACCCATAAAAAATAAAAAGGAAATGGGATTATTAAAAGATGAATGTGGTGATTTGATTATGACAGAATTTGTCGGACTAGCATGTAAGATGTATGCTTATCGCACATTAAATGACAAGGAAGCAAAAAGAGCCAAGGGTATAGGTAAGGCTGTGGTAAAATCTCTTCATGTGGATGACTACCTGGAGGTTTTACAAACAGCTAAAGTTATGAGGCATTCACAGTGCAGAATACAATCTAGCAACCACGAATTGTATCTTGTTAAACAAAGGAAACAATCACTGGCCTTGTTAGATAACAAACGCGAGTGGGGTGATGACCTGCTTTGCAGCATGCCATGGGGCTATGGCAACAAGGAGAGTGTGTGATTTCATTGTTTTATGGTGTTGTAAAATAGCTTTTTTCATAGATAGGATAGTTAATAGTTTATTTTCTTTTTAAATGATAGGCATTGTAAATATTATCAAGTGTAAATAGTATAAACAACCTATACCCTTGTCACCTTTTTGTTTTGAAAACAAAGCCTTGAATAAGATCCTAATTATTATGCTAGTCATTGTAAATTTATTTTTATAGTTTATGTAAACGATAAAGGTTCCTTGGGTTAGCATGCATGAGAATAAATGTCCTTTAGGAAAAAAATAGTAACGCTTTCCTAAAATAACAGGTGTGTATGGAATTTAAAAAGTGTAAGTTTAAACAAAAGTGTATGTATATGTGTGTGTGTATGTTTCTGTAAAATAATACTACTAGTACTTGCCATTAGTTATTTAGGATTTGGGTAAATACAGTGGGGGGTGGGTAACTGAGTGGGTTTAACATTTAATTTTTTTAAATAGTATATCTGTTGTTTTGTTTATATTTTTTCATGTAGTCATAACTATGTCTTTTTGTTAAAAGATAGTCTTATTTGTTTACCGGGGGGGGGGGGGGTTGCTAAATGTTTTAAAAACCATGGGTGATTGTTGTTGTTGACGAAGTTGTGACAATGTTGAGACTAGAGTGGCATAGTTACGCTCGTTGCTTATAGACTACTATGGAAAGTTTGAATGCTATCGGTCAAGCCTGTGGTCTTGAACTCAAGAAGATGAGCGACTTGCCTATTCATACACCTTTTCGCATTCATAGAATAAAAAATAAACACTAAATTTGGAAACCGCGCTCTTTGCATTTGTGAAGAGTTTGAAACATTTCTTCCTTCACGTTTTGATAACGTGCCTGGTGATGTTTTTCAAGATATCAATACAAGTAGTCAACTTGTATATTTGATTTATGAAGGTAAAAACAATCATCGATGTATGGTACTGCGCCCGAATTTATTTATGGCTAAGACCATGACTCAGTCGAGATGAGAACCAAGACCCGCAAAAATTTGAGAAATGACGGAATAAAATGATTCAGAATAAATAAGATCGAAGATCTGAAGATTTTATACTCAGAATGAGTATTTTATTATGTCAAGCAAGTACTAGTAACATTTATAAAAGGCCGGAAGAAAGGATGGAAATTTAGATATTATTTAAACAATAAACAGGTGAATTATAGGAATGGACAGGCCGACATCGCTTGAAGCGCGGATCGCATGTCTGGAGACAGTAGTGTGTCGTCACAAGGAAGGAGAGGTAACAACATGTGACAACAGCGTGGGGAGGTCAGCAGTCGCGTCACAGAAGGAGAAGATTGGGGAGACTTGAAGAGAGGTTCTGAGACAAGCAGGGAATCGCTCGTATTTCACTCTATACATTGACCAGGTCGAGGCAAGACCTGGTCTGGGAATAAAACTTCGTATAACAGTGCAACGTATATCAAGTGAAGCGCGAGGCTTCAGAAGGCAGTGAAATCGGCGTGAAAGCAGAACTCTTTAGCGTGCAAGCTAACATTGCTAGGCGGATTTGCAGCTGTGCACTACACACACAGCGTGCAAGCAGTTCATTCATATGGCTCAGTTTACTACAGGAGGACGGAAGTGTATCGTGCAGCCACAGTTTAAGACTGATATTTCTATACAACAATAATCTTACTGCAGCCTATACTCTATACTTAAGGGCAGTATTCGACGGTGGTATTACATTACAAATACCAGTATTAAAAATGCAAGTTACAGTCAGGCAAAGGGGAGATATCATTGGTTCACTCTTTAACCAAATACTGATGTACTGCTAATTGCATTAATGTAGGGATACAGAAACGCAGTATCTACAATGAAGTCCAGGATACTTCGACATAGATGGAGATCGCGGTAATCCAATCCACGCGAGACTCTGACACTATGAATGGAACTACAACACGACAAGAGATTTCACTCACATCTTGAAATACTTTTGCAAACTACAATGGAATGAGATTCGGGGCAAACCAAATGCGCTGGTCAAGCAGCATTGAGAAGAAACATCAAAATTCATCACGATACGCCGATGGACTGCCAACGAACCAGGAAGGGGCCAGGGGAGCGAGGCGAGGTCATCACGCTGTCCATTGACCCAGTTTTGCTGACTACGTCACGGTCCAACCACAGGTGGGGCCACAGCTGATTTTGAAGGTCTCGAGTAGAACTTTGCTTGCTTATAGCAAGTACTCCAAGAATCTCGCCGTTCAACATAAGGTAGCTGAAGCTGTCAGATTACATAATCCATGTTTGTAGTAGTAGTTTCTTTTCTGTGTTTCATCCTGTGATTGACCAACATATTTTTTTTTATCGTTTCGGTCGTCTATGGACCACGTTATTTCAACTGCCTTTTCCCTCGTTCTTTCACATTGGCCCAGTATTCGCGCATCCTTCTTCGGTGAGCTTCCCTTCGTTCTTCGGTCCACTTCTTGCCAGTTTTCAATATAGGTTTTGGCTGAAAACTCCGTATCTCCCCAAGTTTCTTCTTCAAAGAGTCACGTTCCAAGATGTCCTCATGTGATATCCCCAGTTCTTGTAGGTCTTTTTCCACCTCTGTAAACCAGATCCCTTTGGTTTTCTTTCCCACAAAGTAGGCACAGATTCGATTGGACAATCTTCCGGAGTTCATTCCTGTTAAATGGCCATAAAAGGAGAGTCTTCTTTTGCGAATGGTGTCCGTTATTTTCTCCACATGTAGATAGAGTTCATCGTTGTGTCGTCTTCTATACTCTCCTCGTTCCTTGACCGGGCCCAAGATCTTTCTCAGAATCTTCCTCTCTTTGGCTTCGAGTTGTTCTGCCAGGCCTTTCTTATTCATCGCCAGGCATTCTGATGCATATAACGCCTCCGGGCGAATAACGGTAACGAAGTGCCTAAGTTTGGCCTTGAAGGACATTGATCGTGATTTGTAAATGTCTTTGGTTAAATGGTAAGCCATTTCCATTTTGTTAATCCGTGCCACGAAGGATTCCTTTTCACGAATGTTGGGCTCAATCCATTCACCCATGTATTTGAATTTCTCTACCTGTTTTATTTGTCCTCCATTCACCGTAAGTTCTCTGGGTTCCGACTTGATGTTCGTTATAAACTGCGTTTTCTCAAACGAAATCTGAAGACCTGCCTTTGCTGCTTGCACCTGTAATTGATTGATTTGTTGTGTGGCTGTGTCAAGAGAATTAGAGAAAATTGCAACATCATCTGCGAAAGCTAAACAGTCGATTGTCAGGTTTTGTTCTTACAACCTAGTCTGACCCCATTCTCTATACCATCCTTACACAATTCTTTACGCCATTCTCGAATAACTTTCTCATTATTATTATTATTATTATTATTATCAATTTCTGTAGATTAGTAAAATCCGTTAAATTAATTTTTCTTGCCACTCTTTCATACAGATTTAAGTCACATTGACGGTTTTTGAGCGAATAATCCTTTTTCTTATTGCAGATAGTAGATCGTAAATTCATTAAATAAGCTATATATATGCGCAACGTTATATATATCTGTATTTTATAGTGAGATGGAACACGCATTGATAAATCTAGATACAGCATTGTAGGATAAGAAAGTCAGTATTTTCAAGGAAAATACGGGGATAATCGAAACTTACGATGCTGATTCAAGTTTCAATCCCAATTGCAAACTTACAGCGTGCAATTAATGCCTAATTACACGACAATTAATTGTTAATAAATGATAGACTTTAAACAAACAAATCAATTTACAATAAATGAAATTTGTAGTAGACAAGGCAGATAGATTTGAAACTATACTGTTATTAAAACAATGGATTAAACTAAATTTCCAATTTAAAAATGTCAAGAGAACATTCACATTGGTGAATGAAGGAGAAAGTGAATGACAGGCGACATTTTATAAGTCGACCGGTGTATGTAAAATAAGCCAATATAGAATTAACGGAACTATATTCAGAGTTTTTGAAATACCAGAAGGAGAGGATATGTTCGTATTTTTATTTCTTTGAATTCTTGCAGACTATCAAATTGTTAGTTACGGTATTATCACAACGAGGTTTATGCGTGGATTAAGGTAAATAAAATCTTCTTACAAGATATTTAAAAGGCTGTACAGACGTAGTTGAAATTTGAAATTTTGTAGCACGAGGAATATATGTATCTGGATAGTAGAAGTTTTGTAAGAGTTGTGCATTATTGATAAAATGCAATCGAAAGGGATGTCACAGTTGAATTCCGTGCAAGGTAATGAACGTAGATGAAATTACGTTTTACTGAATCAGGAGGCATAGTGTAAATGTTTTCCCAGTTTGTTCACAGGTAGTGTGAAAATATTATATTGCATCGAGGCAAGTGTCCGTACAGTATGTTAGAAAAGTAGAGCATTTATGTGAGTAATTTTTGAAAGGGAAGTGTTGAATGAAAATAATGCCAAGCACTTTTAGAATCCACTATTCTTACGTAACTGATAGTCTTGCAATGAATTATATTATCGGGATTATCACCAGTTAGGAGATCAGAGCAGTGCTAAACTTTACCATTCGGCACGAATGCTCAGTTTTGCAACGACTTTATACTTTAACCTAGGAAGGCGTGGTGATTGTAAAGAAAAAATCATGTAGATTTATTAGAAATTGTGATAGAAGGAACATTAAATTAATTTCATGTAAGAAATTATAATTTGTGCTTTTCACAAATCGTTGTACATTTGCACATAAGCTTCATAATTAACACTTAATAGTTAACATTTTTTACCATTACAATTTTAGATTTGGAACTACTGTTCCAGAAAATGAAACGCAACTGTATCAACTAGGGTAATGTCTAAAGCTAACGTCGTTTCATAATTAATTTTTTGTGAAAGTTCTGATGAATTTCACAAGGGTTCGAGATTATGTAAATCATTTTCATGTTTATTGAGGTGCACATTTATGCACGAGATTTATTCGAGGGAGGAATAAGGGCTCAAATATAGTGCCGAATTCTCCAAATGTATTTCTTTTTCAGGACATAGTTATTGTCAGTTTAATTTTTTTGTGTTAAATTTGGTAGTGTCAAGTGGGACACTAGGTCAGATTGTTTTCGATAGGGACATTTCTTATATCGTTCCTTAGTAAATAAACGGCTGGCACTTTTTAGTGACTCAGTCAATTTTATTTTAACTGGTCGCTTACTCATTCTATAGTCTTCGTAAAGGGCACGGCTGGATAGCTACAGGCGCCCACTATAGTTAGACCTTGAACACCCCTCGAGATTGGAGTTTCTCGAATTCACTATTAAATGTAAATAATAGTAGAAGTATGTAGCTGTTCAGGCGGTACTATTTAAAGTATGCACTATGTAATCCTTGAATTCCCAATTCCCACGGTAAGATATGTTGAGCTGGGTATTTGTGAGTCTGCAATCCTTTTCATCTCTGCGGATATAGGTATTGATTGGAGAATTCGGGTGCAGTACGTTTTGAAAAAAAAAAATAGAAAACTAACACATAATCGTACTCTATCCATAGCTTCATGACTTGTTTTTCACCCTCATGGTAAAATTTTTTTTTTTCAGCCTTAGGCTGCATCAATATCATCATGACTAAGTTCCATGTGTATGTTAATTTGCTTTATACTTTTTTATTTCATTATACAAATGTTAAAAATAATATAATTTTGTTACTGAGTTATGTTTTTATGATAAACAAAAACAACATAAATGCTTGTTTTCCATTTTTTGAAATCATAGCAGTGATGATATACATTTTTTAATCCTAAAGTTTATAGGTAGATAAAAGTCATTTACCATTCATTCCACTAATAATTAACAACACGTCTTAATAATACATCACTGTTATACATACATACATATATTTATTTGCAGATGTGGACGCTGTCCATGGTGGCAAATTACAACAACAAAAACACTAAGCAAAATAAATTATTCATACAACTAAAAGATTACATTTTAGATACAAGGAATAATTGGTATAAGAAAATAATAATAATAATAGAAACAAATATAAATTACGAATAAGGATAATTTACACTATTCTTCATTCATGTCATGTCACTGGCTCCTGATCTGGTGCTTTCTCACCAACTCCTTAAATTTTCCAACATTAGAAGGCAAAGGGCTGAAAATGTCCTCTGGCAAACTGTTCCATTCTACTTCCCCCCTCCCAATGAAAGAATATTTGCCCCAGTTACTATTCCACTGACTTAATTTTAATTTACACGAATGACTGTATCTGCCCATATAAGTACCTCCCTTTCCCAATCCCTCATTAATGTCTTCCCAAGCAATTTCCCCCTTGTAAGCTAAGAAAATACCCCCTAGTCTTGCTCTTGAACGTCTACTAGCCAGACTTTCCCATCCCAAATTCTGAATCATCCTACTTACACTACTCGTCGATCTGTGGTCCTCCATTACATACCTGGCGGCTTTCCTTTGTACTCCTTCCAATTCCTTTATTAAATACATTTGGTATGGATCCCACACTCCCCCAGCATATTCCAGCAGAGGACGGACTAGGGACATGTATGCCCTTTCCCTAATCTCTCTGCCAGCCCCTTTAAACACACGCATAACCATATGTAGTGACTTGTATGCTGTCTTCACTATTTCCCCTATGTGCTTACCCCAGTGAAAATTCCCACTCCCCAGAGTTACACCTAAATACCTACATTCGTCCCCAAATACAACTTTATTTTCCCCTACTGAATATTCAAAAACAATATGATTCCTTTTATTAACAAATCGCACAAATTCTTTGAATTTATCAACATATCACTTTCATCTGCCCAGCTTTGTATGACAGTCAGGTCCCTCTGCAAAATTCCGCAGTCGTCCAGATGATTTATCCTCCTGTATACTACTATATCATCAGCAAATAATCTTATCTGGGATGATATTTCAACTCCTATGTCATTTACATACATGAGAAATAGCAAAGGTCCCAATTTACTTCCCTGAGGTACCCCCCTTCCCACCCTTAACTGTTCTGACACTGACCCTCCAACCCTTACCCTTTGACTTCTCCCCTTTAAAAAGGATCTCACCCATCGTACTACTCTCCTGTCCAATCCCACAACCTCCATTTTCCTTAATAGGATATCATGATTGACCCTATCGAAAGCCTTTGAAAGATCAATTGCAATACAGTCAACTTGACCTCTATTATCCAAGGCCTCACTGATATCTTGCTGAAAGCCTGATAGTTGTGATTCACAAGAAAATCCCTCTCTGAAACCATGCTGTTCATTTGCCAACCACCTACTATTCCCTAAGCATTCCCTTATGTAAACATTTATAATTCCTTCAAAAATTTTACATATAATACATGTTAGGCTGACAGGTCTGTAGCTATCACTATCCCCCCTTTCCCCTCTCCCTTTATATACCGGAACTACCAGAGCTTGTTTCCAGTCATCAGGCACTACCCCATTATTTATACAAAAATCAAACAGAAACCTTAAATAAGGTACAATGTTCCATCCCATAATCTTTAACAATTCCCCATTTATCTCATCTACACCAGCTGCTTTTCTTGACCCCAGTCCCCGTATTGCATTATAGATATCCTTATTTACATATCTAAATTTCTTCCCGTCCTCAATACCCTGCTCTACTTTCTGATCTACATTTCCCTCCCCAACAATCCCCACCACCTTACCATACACCTTATTAAATGCTTCAGCCTTCTCCCCATCTTCCACCAGCAACGTTCCATCTTCCCCCTCGATATCAGTTATTCGGCCTTGAACTCCTCTCACTCCCCTTAAATAGACATACATATTTCTCCACCGTTCCTTGAAAGGCATCCCCCCGCCAACCAGCCTACCCATAAAATGTTTCTTAGCTACTATCTTAGCCCTGTCCAGTTCCCTCCTTAACCTATTTAATTCTATTCGGTGGCCTATCCCCTTCCTGAGCCTACTGCTTATATTGATAAGCTATATCATTATTTCCCACCTGCATGTCTCTCCCACCTCTCAAACAATCATCAAGCTGAGTGCTGGGACCACAAAAGGAGTATCAAGGTAGGTATATTTTTTCAAGGGTTTATATTCAATGACTTTATGAATAATTCCATAGCTAGTATACCGTAGACATTGGTTAGCACTATGTAAAATGAAATACTACTTTAATCATTTTCTAAGATTAAGGGTATGCATTCTAACTATGGTTCTCACTCAATCAAATACATTAAATAATAAAAAACTGTCATTAGAAAAACCAACAACCTATGACATTAACCTAAGCCACTAAAATAAGTTATTACAAATAGGATATTAACATAAACCACCAAAAAATAAGCCACCAAACTATGTCATCAACATAAGCCACCAACATAAGTCATCAACATAAGCCACCAACATAAGCCACCCGCATAGCCACCCACATAGCCATCCACATAAGCCACCGCCATAAGCCACCCACATAGCCATCCACATAAGTCACCCACATAGCCATCCACATAAGCCACCATAAGCCATCTGCATAGCCATCCACATAAGCCACCACCATAAGCCCCCCACATAGCTATCCACATAAGCCACCATAAGGCACAACCAGAAGTCATCCACATAAGCCATCACTATAAGCCACCACCATATGCCACCCACATAGCCATCCACATAAGCCACCATAAAAAGCCGCCCACATAGACATCCACATAAGCCATCCTCATAGCCATCCGCATAAGCCATCAACATAGCCATCCACATAGGCCACCCACATAGCCATCCACATAAGCTACCATATACCATCCACATACGCTACCATATGCCATCCACATAAGTCATCATAAGCCATCACCATAAGCCACCACCATAAGCTATCATCATAAGCTACCACCATAAGCCACCACCATAAGCCACCACCACCATAAGTCATCAACATAAGCCACCATCAAGAGAGCGTGGGTTTGAATCTCACCTCGGCTGTCGAGAAAAATGGTTTTCATGGTTTGCCATTTTTACCACCAGGCAAATACTAGGACGGTTCATTCATTCATTCCATTCCCTGACTCGGTTTATCGCAATCAATTCACAATATTGATAATCATGACCACCGCATAAGCTTCTGCGATCCATGATTCATGAAATAGCGATGAATGCATTGGCAAGCATGGTCAGTGCATAAGTCTCTGCAATTCATGATTTGTGAAATAGCAATGAATGCATTTTGCAAGCATGAAACGCCGTGGCCGACCACCGGTTTCGTTCATTCATAGCTTATGGGCTAGCGTGCAAGGCTTTAGCTTAATGTATCTCGAAAAATCTAAATGTGCATGCGTAAAAACAAACATGTTACGGTAATTCATAGCGGCAATCGGCCGTACGCATGCACTTTATGTGCAAAAACGTTTAATTCTCTATTAGCATTCAAACTCACACATGTCGCACTTGGAAAGCGAGATTTTCTAAACAATTACAATTTCATCCCCTAGTAGGGGTAGGTTTTACTTTTGGATGGAAATGGGTTATCCATTGGAAAGGGGGTGTCAGCCCGAGGTCAACAACACCTCATTCGTCAAAATCCGACCATGCGTTCGGGAGATATCGGCTTTGCCCCAGAATGTATGGCGGGTTAGTATGTAATGTCACCAAGAAAGTAGGCTGTGATTCAACATTTTGACACTTTTTGATCACACCTCGTAGCCTTAGGTTAGGCTAGGTGAAGTTAAGCTATGGCCGCCATCTTGTGACGTCAACAGGAAAGTAGGCTATGGGTTAACATTTTGGAACTTTTTGATCACCCCTTGTATGTTAGGCTAGGCTAAGTTAAGCTATGATCGCCATCTTGTGACGTCACCAGGAAAGTAGGCTGTGGGTCAACATTTTAGTACTTTTTGATCACACCTCATTGTGACGTCACCCGGAAAGTAGGCTATGGGTTAACATTTTGGAACTTTTCGATCACACCTCGTTGTGACGTCACCAGGAAAGTAGGCTATGGGTCAACATTTTAAAACTTTTTGACCACACCTCGTTGTGACATCACTAGGAATGTATGCTATGGGTGACGTCACCGCCGCCATCTTGTGGCGTCATCGCCGCCATCTTAGCCGTCATCTTGTAACGTCATCGTCGCCATCTTGTGACGTCACCAGGAAAGTAGGCTATCATCTAGGACCGGTACACCCCCCTCCCTACTACTGAGGAATTTCACATTAGAATGTTCATATTGCAGCACTGCGACAAATGAAATACACGCAGTATTAATGCTGAACGTTAAACGTGTAACTACTAACAAGTCTTGAGGCTGTAGTGTAGTATAAAGTTTTTTCCAAGTATCATTCCGCGATACCTTCTAAGTGAACTCGTGTTTTCAATGTCTCAACATAAGACCAAGTATTTACACGTTGCATGAAAATGTTTCAATGTCACTCTTCGACACTTCGGGATTAATATAATAGTAATTTATCTCTGTACGGCACTCGCGTACGCACTAGTACTGTACCGGTGATGTTGTTAGCTCATCGAAGCTATATCAAGATCTGATGTCGACTGCACTGGCAGCAAATCACAGGAAGGCTATCCTTCCCCCTCTCCAGGACGGTATATGGATCGATATTGATGCGCTGGCATATGATTAATATATCCTTCTTCAGATGTAATTTCCACTGAAATATACTTGCATTATCTCACTGCAGGATAAATATAGACTCCAATACACACTGGAAAGCATAAATAGTTCCATATTTTAAGAACATACATTCCTCAAGCGGTCAGCTCGAAAGATATTTCAATATACAGTATATCGATCGCCCTGCTTGTAGTAGGGGTATAACTAGCGTTCGGATGCGCTCGCGAAGAGTTCGTGCTTACTCGGGCGAACCACAGCTGGTAGCCCCAGCCGTCAATGACGTATATACTTCACTGGGTCATGTACTTATGTAGTGTCGGCATCTCGGACGGAAATGTACCGCATTTTGGACCATAAAATAACGGTACAGTACCAAATCCTATGTGTAATTTGGATCTAATTTTATAGCCCTGATGCCACTACTTTTCCGGGAGTTTTTCAATCTCTACCTTATGTTGGTAGGTATCACGTGCAAAATATTGTATGTAATGCCTCCTACATTAGAGTTAAACTCTCCGTGAAGGTGTGTACTACTACTGCTGTGTTGACGTTTATAAGTATGTCTTTATGCTCAATTGTTTTATTGTTCACAATTTGTACCCCTACCAGCCGTCCTTTGCATTGCAAATCAGCCAATAAAATAATTTTTGCGCGTTGTTACAGATTGTTCTAAGAATAGCATTATTGCCTTTGTGATTAGATTTCAACTGATAAAGACCAAACAGTGTAATGATACTGTGGCGGTAGTAACAGAGTTTGCCACCAAGCCCGGTGTGGCGGTAGTAACACTGTATAACACCAAGTACTGCCACGAGCAGAGACAATCCAAAGACATTAGTGTTGACTAAGGCTAACGGTAGCCATGACTACAGTTTGTTTCCCTGCCTTCATGGCTTTATTCGGATCCATTGAGGAAGATGGAGTTCATTGAGTTATAATATAGATAGATACTGTGAGTAAAGAATACAGATACTTCCTATAGCAATGTTTGAAGCCATTATCATGCAGCCTTTGTGCGTAAACAGGACTAATTTGTACCTAAAGCATGGCTACTTCCAAATTCCGTCAAACATGGTCCTTGACAGAAAGACTGAAAAAGCAGCTATAGGTATGTCAAAGAAGAATGGAGCGTAAGATCCTAAATGTTTCTCTAAGAGACAGAATCAGGAACGAGGAACTAAGAAGAAGGACAAACATACGCGACGTGGTAGAAAGGACAGAAAGCCTAAAATGGAAATGGGGATGACACGTATCACGCATGGATGACCAGAAATGGACGCATCGCACCACAATGTGGGACCCGAGAGAAGGACGAAGAAACGTGGGACGCCAAAAAACCAGATGGGCAGACTATTTTAGAGCTAAAGCAGGAAAACAATGGTCGAGAGTGGCAAGAGACAGGGAAGCATGGAGACAGCTGGAGCCAAACAGGAGTCAACATGCACCAAACAGGACAGAAAGACAACGACAGTGAGTGCAACAACACAAAAGCTCCCAAGAATGCTCACCTTCGGAGCCTAATCACGAGCACGTCCCTTGCAAACAGGAGGCCTTTGCCCTTACGGGATGTCTATAGGCTAATTTTATTATTTATATTTATTATTATTATTATTATTATTATCATATAACGTATTTGTGATAAAATTTGACTAAGGCCTTAGCCTTAAGACTAGCAGAAGCATAATACAGCAACCGTGAATGCAATGATAACTTAAAATGATAGACAACGACCATACTTCTTTTGTATTAAAAAGTTGGCTTCAGTTTATACAAGCTATTGCAGCTGCCTGTACAGGCGTAACGATGCTAATTCAGCATATCTTTTGCTAAGCAATAAGAAAATCCACGAGTTGATAACTATGCAGATGATGTGTGAGCTACCATCTAGCGGCGATTTTATAAATGTTGGAAAACGTTATATGAATTATAAATTTTCGTATAGGCCTATCCGTGGCAAAAGATTCTGCCTAATATTACTACCTCCATGGTAGAGTCTGTCAGTCAATGTTCTATGATCCTTGCGCACAATAATAATTGTAAATAAAATCGTTAAGGTACTGTATCCTACATCTCTTTTGATCGTTCAAGCATTCAGTGGAAGAGTGGATGAATTTGCGTAAGTTCGGTATATATTTCTATTTTGCAGTATCCCATTATTATTAGTCTATTATTTTTATTACTTTAGTATCAAGGATGGCATGTGTTGAGTTGGCAGCAAGCACAAGAGTTGGTAGTGCAGTATCTTTCACGTATTCTTTGATCAGTGAAGTTCAGTGTCAAAAACAATATGGTGTGAATTGTGAAACTTTCCACAACACATAATAAAATATGCATTCTAGAGGAGTCTATGTGATTTATTGAGAAGTGAACCTAACATTATATGGCGACCGGGATTGAACTCATTCATAGTAAAAGGCTCCCGTGAAGAAAGAAGATGGAAAGACTCGCTAAAGAAAGAACCGTACAGCGGCGATTATTTACGCGCTCTCACAATCAACTAATGGCGTCGTTAGAAGATGATCAAACTGAAAAAGTGCAAGTGCAACTTGAAATTCTTCAAGAAAAGTATGATGATATCTCTAATTTAGATGGGTTAATATTTCAACAGATGATAGACGACGAGCGTGATGATGACGAAATAGAAACGGAATGTGAATCAGCTGATGATTACAAACACAAATTCCTTAGTTGTAGAACAAAAGCAACACGTTTTATGAATCCCGTTATTTTCATTACCCCTCCACAAAGTGTAGTGAATGACAATGTTTGTGATAAAAAAGAAATATAGACTTCCAAGAACAGAATTAAGAAGTTTTCTGGTGAAATAATAGATTGGTTATATTTTTGGAGCCAGTTCCGTAAAATTCACGAGGATGAGGACATTGGGAAGGAAGATAAATTCCAATATTTAATTCAGGCTATGACAGAAGGTTCCAAAGCATATGAATTAGTTACTAGTTTTCCACCCACTGCCGAGAATTATGACAAAGCTATAGAGAGTCTTCAAGTTCGATTTGGTAGAGAGGACTTGCAGGTGGAAGTTTATGTTCGTGAATTGCTCAAACTAGTATTGACGAATGCAGTCAATTCCAAAGAAAGGCCAACACTGAGTAGCTTGTATGATAAATTAGTCACATCTCAGATCGCTGGAAAGTTTAGGCGTTACTACAGAAAAATGTACTGCAATGCTGTATCCCCTATTTGAATCATCTTTGCCAGAAGACCTATTAAGAGCATGGCAGAGGAATACTTCCTTCAGGTGTGATTCCGTACCCAAAGATCGTTTGCAGCAGCTCATGGCTTTTCTTCAAAATGAAGTAGTAAGTGAAGAAAGAATTTCATTGGCTATGAAAGGGTTTAGTATTAGCCCATCCCAAGGATCTAAGATTAAGGGAGACAAGAAACCAAGGGATGTCATTGAACCAAATATACCTACTGCTTCTGCTTTGTTTGCTGATGTTTCTAAGAGACAGGAGTGTGTTTTTTGTCTTAAACCTCATTCGAGCCCAGAGTGCATTAAAGCTCAAAAAATGACTGTAGGGGAGAAAAGGAAAATCTTAACTGATAAACACTGTTGCTTCAATTGTTTAAAGAATGCAAGTAGAGCTTGTAAATCGATTGTCAGATGCATTGTTTGTGGTGGTAAACATGTGGTATTAATGTGTTATAAGCTCCGTGACAAAGAAAATGAAAGTGTGTCCAAACAGAATTACGAGGGAGACAGGAATTTGGTTCACCAGGATGGCAATAATGTGGATAAGGCTTTAGCTAATGTGTCTTGTTCTCCTGAGGTGTACTTGCAAACCCTGGCAGTTGTCGTTAAAGGAAAGGGTAAACAAAAAACTGTACGAGCTGTCATTGATACAGGGTCTACTAAATCCTACATTGCTCGAGACCTAGCCGAAGAAATGGGGTATCAGTCAATCAGGAAGGAAACGTTAATACATTCCTTGTTTGGTGGAGTACGTTATCGAGAAGCAAAACACGACTGTTACAGAATACCCGTAAGTTTAAAGCGATTGGAGGGAAACTATTCCAAGGAGCTGGAAGTTTTAAGCCAAGAGATTATTTGTGAAGATGTCCCATATATTAAGAATGGTTCTTGGAGTGAGGAGATAAGGGATCTGAAAATATGTTTAACTGATGTACGAGGGCGAGGGCCTGTGCAGATTCTGATTGGGGCCGATAAGGCGGGTGAACTGCTCACTGGGAGGAAACATCAACTAAAATGGGACCTAGTTTCAGTGGAGACTTCCCTAGGGGGACACTAATGCGAAAAGTCATAGGTAACAAGGCCCAAAGGGATTCGGCATCATTATTAGTGTCATCATTGTTTTCCCAACACACAAGAGTTTCTGATCTCTGGGACTTAGAAATTCTTGGAATTACTGACCCTGTTGTGAAAGAATCTATCGTCGAGAGGAATGAGCGTGTTAGAAATAACTTCCTTGAGACTGCGCGTCTGAATGAAGATAACAGATATGAAGCGTGTCTGGCTTGGAGTGAACAACATCCACCTCTCCCTGACAACAGAGAAATTGCTCAGCACAGATTAGAAATCTCTACAAAGAAACTAAAAGCTGAACAACATTATCTGGAGTACGATAATGTCTTACGAAGTTGGAGCGAGGAATCATCGAGAAGGTGCCTGAAGAAGAACTGAAGAATGGTGGACACTATCTACCTTACCGACCTGTCTTCAAAGAAAACAGCACCACCAAGATCAGGCCTGTTTTTGATGCCTCTGCGAAGCAAAGAAACGCTCCATCTCTGAACGAATGTATTGAAAAAGGGCCTAACTTCATAGAGTTGATCTCTAGTTCACTACTGAAGTTCAGAGAAAATGAGATCGGTGTGACGGCCGATGTCGAAAAAGCATTTCTTCAAATAAGTGTTAATCCTAGAGACCGTGATTTTCTGAGATTCCTTTGGTGGGAGGAGGAAAGTACAGGGAAGGTAGAAGTGTTCCGTCACAACAGAGTTGTCTTTGGACTTGCATGTTCTCCGTTCCTATTGTCAGCAACCATCAAACTCCACTTGAACGAGTTGAAGAGACAAACAGTCGATTATAGTTCCTACTCAACTTCAACAATAGAAAGATTGGAAGAATGTTTTTATGTGGATAACTGTGCTATTAGTGTTAACAACAGAAATGACCTTCATTCGTTCATGCGAGAGGCAAGCATAATAATGGATAAGGCTTCTTTCAATCTCCGAGGGTGGGAGTATTCTCAGGATGGTACACCTGAAAATCTTACTCATGTGCTAGGGCTCATTTGGAATAAAGGAGAAGATACCATTGAACTGAATCTAACCCATGTTAACGATTTCAAATATGATGTAATCACCAAAAGAGCTATACTAGGAGCTGCACATAAGGTGTTTGACCCTATTGGCTTCTCATGTCTGGTATTTCTCTGTCCAAAATTAATCTTGCAAGAACTATGGGCCACTGACTTGGGTTGGGACACCAGAATAGACGAAACAACAAAGAGAAGATTCATGAAGTGTGTACGGTGCTGCTCCATATTTTAACGATAGTTCACCCAGTGCCCACGTACGGCAGCGCCTGCAGCACGGTCGGGTATCTTGCGCATTCCGTGTAATGCCATATCTTTGACTTCATGAGCTCCTTGTCTTATATTATTGTATATTGTCCTCTTATGTTCCAGTTAGTTTTAAGATAATACACGTCGTAATTAAGTAAATGTGGAATTCCCTTATGAGCTACCAGAGAGAATGTTTGCACACAACATTTTTTGGTCCTTCCGATTGCCGGATATAGGTGAACTACGTAACCATCTATGAAAATAGCTAACTTGGTTGAGTTAGAGAGCACAGAACTACATCAGTAAGTACATTCTGGTTCAACATTTCCTTTGTCCTTTTCTTACCGGGTCATCATGGATACCAAACAAAAACGTGTATTGACAAAGAAAAGAGCAGTCTTCAAATCTCGCGTGACTCGCTTAGGTACATTCGTGAATGAATTTGCAGGTGGGAATTTTAACGATATAAAGGTTAGGAAGCAATCATTGGCGAGTTTAATGGATGAGTATAATGACATTCAGATACAATTGGAAATCGATGATGCTGAAAACGAATCACGTGATCTAGATAGAGCAGCCTTTGATGATTTATGCTTGGACATTAAGTCAAAAATGGAAACGCTATTGTGCCCCAAACATACACACCCACCTCCGCCTGTAAATAGTGATAACATGAGCAATATTTGTGCACTAAAACTTCCAACTATTTCACTACCCAAGTTCAGTGGCGCTCTACAAGATTTCATGCATTTCTATGACACCTTTGTAGCGCTGATCATCAATAATGAAACAATCACAGACATTCGAAGATAGTATTATCTTCTATCATGCTTGTCTGGGGAACCTCACCACCTCATTGAAAATTTACCAATTTCACATGATAACTTCAAGGTCGCCTGGGAATTGATTCGCAGTCGGTATCACAATCCCAGACTTATATCAGATCTCCACATCAAGGAATTGTTGTCACTCCCTAAAGAAAAGCACGATTCTCCTAAGGAGCTGCGTTTGCTAATAAATCAACTTAGCAGCAACTTAAATGCCATAGAAGCTTTAAAAATCGAAACGCCTTTACATGACCTCATGCTGTCGCACTTAGTTTTGGAGAGAATCAGTCTCAATCTCAGGAAGCAATGGGAGAACGGTACGCCAAATTAAACGCACGCCAACTTGAAGGACTTAATTCAATTTTTGGAAAACAATTGCCAAACTTTAGAAATAGTCACGTCCAACAAGTCAGCTGCTGTAACCCAAGATGAGGTCAAGAATGGTACAAGTTCAAGGGGACAACACCGAACTTTCGTCACCACGTCACCTTATTGTGTGCTATGTAAGTTAAGACATCTCACAGTCTGCATAAATGCCCCAAATTTAAGTACATGGATGTAAATAGCCGGGTAGGTGTTGTGAGGGAACATAATCTTTGTTTCAATTGCTTGAGAAGTGACCATGTAGCCAATAATTGCAACTCAGGCAACTGCAGAACATGTAATAAACGTCACCACACATTGTTACATATACACCAGGATATGAACAGTACTGCTACCCCGGTACTAAATGCATCCCAGCAGCAAGCATATTGTTCTGTCAGAAGCGCATGTCCTCACAATGAAGTATTGTTATCAACTGCCAATGTTAACATTAGGGATAGCAAAGGTCGAATGCTTCAATGTCGAGCACTATTAGACAATGCATCACAGATGAACTTCGTGTCTCGAGACTTAGTGGACCGTTTGGGTATCAAACTGAATCGTCATTCGATACCTATAAATGGTATCAGCAACACGCAAGCGACTCAATCCTCTTACTTCTGTCAACTTCAGATAGAGTCGAGAGTTAGTACTTATAGTCGGCATATAGTATGTTCTGTCCTGCGTCAGATTACTGGTCCACTGCCTTCATCTAGAATAGATTACGAGGACTGGCAACTGCCCGTCAACATTCCATTAGCTGACCCGAATGTCTACCAGCCCAAAGAGATAGATCTACTGTTAGGTGTTACTATATTCTTTGAACTCTTAAGACCCGAACAACAATCTAGGGATGGTTACCCTACTCTTCAAAATACACAACTTGGTTGGGTGCTATCTGGATGTATCCCCTCTCACTCAGTTCAACAACGTAAGAATGGAACAACATCATTGTTGTCCACGGCTGAAACCTTGCACACACAGGTGGAACGTTTTTGGGAACAGGAAGAGCTTACGACTCGTCGCCATTCCAAGGAAGAAAGTCAATGCGAGGAACATTTTCAGAAATCCTTCACGCGCGATGAGTCGGGCAGGTTCATAGTGAGGCTACCACTTCGGCAAGGAGTAGGAGAACTTGGTGACTGCTTTAACAATGCCAGGAGAAGCTTTGGCTTTATAGAGAGGAAATTGCATCGACAACCTGACCTGAAGAACGAGTATATCAAATTCATGAACGAATATTTACAACTAGGACACATGGAACTTGTCGATCCTAGTGACCAGCAGAAACCTGCTCATTACATGCCTCATCACGCGGTAATCAGGGCTACGAGCAGCACTACCAAGGTCAGAGTTGTCTACAATGCGTCGGCTAAAACTACTTCGTCGATCTCACTGAATGACGTGATGTTGGTTGGGCCAACTGTTCAGCAGGATCTGTTCTCGATCGTTCTTCGCTTCCGTACACACAAGTATGCGCTAACAGCAGATATCGAGAAGATGTACCGACAGATCCAGATTCATGAAGCAGATCGAGACTTCCAGAGAATCTTATGGCGCAGTTCTCAGAATCAACAACTGGATATGTACCGATTGACTACAGTAACCTATGGTACTTCAGCGGCTCCTTATCTAGCTACCCGTTGTTTACTGCAGGTGGCACCCGATGGTCAAGACATATGCCCTATAGCAGCCAAAGTTACCAAAAGAGACTTCTTCGTTGATGATCTTTTGACAGGGTCAGATACCATTGAAGAAGCCATCCAATTATACAAAGACCTCACATCGTTCCTGAAAACCGGAGGATTTCCCATCCGTAAATGGCGATCCAACAATCCTGATATCTTGGAAGCCATCCCATCAACACTTCGCGAGAGCCAGGTGTCATGCAGTCTTCCCTTTGAAGATGGCGCCAAAAGAAACTCTTGGTTTGTTGTGGCATTCGAGTCGTGACTCATTTCAATTCTCAGTGGGGGCCCTCAACTGCACTAATGTGACTTGGACAAAGAGATCAGCGTTGGCCAATGTAGCGTCCATTTATGATCCATTGGGACTCATAGGGCCTGTAATTGTTCAATGCAAGTTGTTTATACAAGTTCTTTGTCAACAACACCTGGATTGGGATGGCAAATTGCCCTCAGAACTTGAGACACAATGGAAACAGATACATCAGCAGCTCCCTAAACTAAATGAAATTCATGTACCACGGAGGGTAACAGCAGACGGCATGAATCCCAATGTTGAACTTCACGGGTTTGCGGATGCGTCATAAAGAGCCTACGGTGCATGCGTTTATCTACGTTGCATCAACTCCAATGGAACAATCTCCGTTCATTTACTTTGTTCAAAATCTAGAGTAGCCCCTTTGAAGAAAGTGTCGCTTCCAAGACTGGAGTTAAATGGCGCACTACTTCTGTGCAGATTAATGGAAAGGGTGATTGAGGCCCTTAAGTTACATTCATGTCGGCGATATTATTGGACAGACTCCACTGTTGTTCTAGCCTGGATTGCAGGCAATTCTTCAGCTTGGGAAACATATGTGGCCAACAGGGTGTCGGAAATTCACAAACTGACGTCTCAGCAAGATTGGAACCATGTCTCATCACAGGGCAATCCAGCAGATATTATCTCCAGGGGAACTGAGCCACATCGACTTCGAAGCAATCGAGCCTGGTGGGTGGGGCCTGTTTGGCTGATTACGGATCCTTCAACCTGGCCTGAACTTACCACTGTTCGACCAACCGAAATTCCTGAACAACGAGGAGTAAGAATGTGTTTCGTGGCGAGTAATCACAATGCAGATAACATTTTCATCTGTTTTTCCAGCTGGACTAAACTACACAGAGTAGTTGCTTACATTCCCAGGTTTTTTTTTTCACAATCTAAAGCAAGATGCAGCAGCAAGACCGCATGGACCTTTGACTACTGCCGAACTTCGCGATAGTTTGCAGCAATCATTCGCATCGTTCAGCATTGTTCGTACAGTCAGTAGATTCATAATTTACATAAAAAGAACGCAGTGTCACTTCGGAGCAAACTTCTCACTCTGCACCCTTTCCTAGATAATGACAATCTATTGAGGGTGGGCGGCAGGCTAGAGAATGCTGAAGCATCATTTGAACAAAAACATCCTTTGATACTGCCACCTAAGCATCATGTAACGAAATTGCTTGTTTGGAATGAACACATACGACTTCTGCATGCAGGAAGCCAACTTATCTTAGCTTCGTTGCGGCAACGGTGGTGGATAACCAATGGCCGATCTGCTATCAGGCAGGTGATCCGCAGTTGTGTAACATGCTTCCGAGCGAAGACCAATGACACCAGTAAACTCATGGGACAATTGCCTAAGCCTAGAGTGACCCCTAGCAAGCCATTCTCTCATTGTGGTGTGGACTATGGAGGTCCGTTGCATGTGAAATATGGAAATCCACGAAGTAAAACTCAGAAGAAATGCTACATAGCATTGTTTGTGTGCATGGCGACCAAGGCAGTACACATTGAGGCCGTCAGTGATCTATCCACGGAGGCGTTTATTGCCGCCTTAAGAAGATTCACTTCAAGACGTGGCCGTTGCAGTCACATGTACAGTGACAATGGCACGTGCTTTACCGGAGCAAGAAGGAAATTAGATGAATTGTCACGCTTCATCCGGACAGAAGATCATCAAACGAACGTATTGAACTTCATAGCTGAAGAAGGAATTCGTTGGCATCACATACCTCCTCACTCCCCTCACTTTGGCGGACGGGGGGAAGCAGGTATAAAATCAGTGAAGACCCACCTGAAGAAGGTTGCCGGTAACACTGTGCTAACCTTTGAAGAAATAATCACTGTGCTCACATAAATTGAAGCATGTTAAAATTCGAGAACAATCGTCGCAATACCCAACAGTCCTGATGAATACGCTTTCCTCACCCCTGGTCATTTCTTGACTGGCGAGCCTTTAGTCTCTTTCCCTGAACCTGTTTGTCACTTAGCGCCATCAGCACGGCTGTCAAGATGGCAATTGGTCCAGCGGTGCCGACGACTCATCTGGAAACGCTGGTCAACATATTACTTGGGCCAGCTCCAGCAGCGTTCCAAGTGGCTTCAGAATCAACCCAACCTCAAAGCAGGAAGGCTGGCACTTCTGAAAGAAGACAATTACCCCCCCCCCCCCCCCCCCTCACATGGCCAACCGGAATAATTGAAGAAGTTCATCCTGGGATTGATGGTTTGTTGCGTGTAGTAACTGTGCGGACAAGCAAAGGGTCATATAAAAGGCCAGTAACAAGGATCAGTCTTTTCCCTGACGAGCTCATTTAAAGGACTACCACTGTACTGTGTTCCTTTTTGTTTCTTATATTTGAATGTGTACAGTTTCTGTTGTTAGTTGCTGGAGACTTGCGTTGGAGAAGTGTGTCTATGAATTGCTACCAATTTTGTAATTTGTTTGACAAATTAGGTGGGCAGCATGTACGGTGCTGCTCCCTATATTAACGATAGTTCACCCTGTGCCCACGTACGGCAGCGCCCGTAGCACTGTCGGGTATCTTGCGCATTCCGTGTAATGCCATATCTTTGACTTCATGAACTCCTTGTCTTATATTAATGTATATTGTCCTCTTATGTTCCAGTTAGTTTTAAGATAATAAACGTCGTAATTAAGTAAATGTGGAATTCCCTTATGAGCTACCAGAGAGAATATTTGCACACAACTAAGTGGTTGGTAGGACTACCTCAGCTATCTGAGATTAAGATTCCTAGATGTTTGATCGGTAGTGTCCAGTCGGTTGAAGATATATCTTTCACGTGTTCGGCGACGCCAGTCAAACTGCGTATGCTGCAGTTATATTCTTGCGAATACAGAGGGTTGACAATATAGAGCTACGATATGTATAAGCCAAGACAAGAGTGGCATCCAAGAAGAGTATCACCATACCACGCCTGGAATTATTAGCAGCTACAATAGGGGTTCGATTAGTGACGTAAGTACTGCCAACATTAACTGCAAAAGAAATCGTAACTTATTATTGGAGTGACTCGTCGACTGTGTTGTCCTGGATCAAGTTAGACGAACCTTGGGGGACCTTCGTGTGGAGCAGAGTGCAAGAAATTCAAAGACTGTCCAGAATAGAACAGTGGCGGCATATTCCAGGAACCATGAATCCGACTGACCTGGCATCAAGGGGATGTAGCACAAAACAGTTACTTCAACAGAGATGGTGGGAAGGGCCAAAATGCCTAAAACAATCCACTACACAATGGCCTAGCCCCGAAATTTCAACAAGCGATGAAGAAGTCTTCCAAGAAAGAAAAAAGAAAGTCAACACTATGACGGTGTTGGAAGACAAGTCCAATACCCAAGAATGGCACCTTGACTATTTCTCAAGTTTCCGTAGGACAGTTCGTATGATAGGATGGATCTTGAGGTTTCTGTATAATTGTCGACAGAAAAATAATAGGAGAAGAACTACCGAACTATCTACTGAAGAAACCACAGAAGTAGGAAAGGCGTGATGAAGTTCATACAAAAGGAGTGTTTTGTTGGTGAAAAGGATGAAATATTCAACTTACTATGTGTTTTCATGGATGATGAGGGAGTGATGACACTGAAAACAAAAATTATATCGCGCAAAGGTGATTATGCTTTCCGTTGTCCTGCTATCCTTCCTGCGAAACGTACAACAGTTCACGCTCTCATTAGGAAGAAGCACAAAGACTTATGTCATGCTGGAACCCAGATTCTGATCAGTGGCTCAGACAGAAATATTGGATCCTTGGAGGAAGGAGAACGGTGGAGGGTGCAATTAAAACATGTGTTGTCTGCAGAAGGTACCATGGAAAACATCTTGAAGCAGAACAAACTAATCTCCCCATAGAGAGAGTGAGAGAAGCCTCAATTTTTGAAATAACAGGGGTCGACTTTGCCGGGCCTCTGATTTTGAAAGGTGGAGAGAAAGCCTGGGCCTGTCTGTTCACGTGTGTGGTTTTTCATGCAGTACACCTGGAGCTAGTAACATCTTTGGCTACTGCAACATTCCTCGAAGCTTTTCGGCGCTTCGTGTCCAGACGTGGAAGGCCAATGATTGTCTATAGTGACAATGGGACACACTTTCAAGGCACCTGCAATATGTTGGAGAATATTCAGTGGGATAAAATTGCTGAATATAGTTCTGTACACCAAATAAAATGGAAATTCAATCCTCCCACTGCAGCATGGTGGGGAGGATGGTGGAAGAGGCTGATTGGTGTCCTCAAACAAATGCTCAGGAAAGTTCTGGGAAATTCATGTCTGTCGTACTGCACTCGTTTGGAGAGATGAGAGAAAATTATACATCTAGTGGAAAGTTTTCTAAATTAGCCCATGTTAATATTTATCGATGCTGTAAGCTGACACAAAACAGGTTTATTGAGCGAAGGAATTAACTGAGTTAATTCGGCCAGATGATAGCAAATTAGTAGTTGCTAGGGGACTCGGAACTTGCTTCGCCGAGATGACAAAGAGCCCGAGCAGCAACGAGGACGCCCGAGTCAGATCTCAGAGAGAGAAGCCAAGCGTGTGGCTAGTAGGAGGAGTAGGGGAACTGGCGCGAGTTCGACACGCAACTGCAACCAATGAGGAGCCGCCTATTAAAATTAACACCAACAGAGTAATTCACATATATAATTACTAGGATAAAGTTATTATATTAAACCATCATGAAGAGTGTTGAATGATAATTAAGAACGATTGACTACAATTACAGCCGAGTATTTAAGTAATTAATGAAGAGTTTGATCAATAATTATAAGCAACCAATCAGAGCCATGAATTGACAAAGGACGCGGTTTTGGAAATTAGACGCGGGGGAAAGAGAAGATGAAGCGAGAATCCTATCAACCACGACTTTGAAGCAGAAGGACGTTCGAACAAACTACTCTCCAAGTTGAACAAGCAAATAGAAAATATTCATCGAAGGCACTTAGTAATGTGCAAGTAACATTAAAATCGACGTTCAGCGAAGAAATAATTATAAATTTTTACGACATATCTACAGTTTCATGAATGATAAAATTCCAAAAGTTGAGGGAGGAATATCATGACGATCCTACAAGCGTTGTGATGAACGCTTAAACAATTATGGGAACAACGCTATGATGGCATCAATAACATTCGAAATGACTGAACATCAACAATTCGGGGGTGATTAACATCTCATCTCTCCCGTAATAGAAATTCTACAATTATCAGTCATTTTACCATCTCAAACGACGATCTACAGGGAACTTTGGGGAAAGAAGACTAGAAGATATTCATGGACGAGGGCGGCCAGGGAATTGCCCGGCGCCGAAGCAAGAAAGGGCTATCCCACCTCACCCAGAAGAGTCATCGGCGGAAGGAGGCGACAGCACGATGATGATCGAGTTCGTATCCCGAGACCTGACCGCACGAGATATTCGGAGGGAGAATTGGACAAGAATGCTGAACATCAAGCAGTCTTAAGCCGCCAGAAACATTCCGTTTCTAATGGGTAATCAAAGGAAGTCCACTTCATGTCAACTTTAACCCAGCCCAAGGTAGTCCTCGAACCAACATTGAACATCCCTCTTTGTAGAGTTGAACATATCTTGAATATCCGACAAATAGTGTTGAATGCCATTTTCTATATTGTTTATTAGATTATTGCAGTTTTCATTCCTATATTCGTAAAAACATCATGCGGATGTTTGGTCGTATTTTTCGACGATTTCGGAATTTTAGGAATTTTTCATTTCGATTTTTCGGATATTCGAAATTTGAAGGGAGATTTTATAGTTTAGTTCAGAATAGTTATAGTAAAATTCAAACGTGTTTTAAATCGCACGATATCCATGTTTTTTTAATGATTGTAATGATGGAAACGTTTTCCAAGTATGTGATAGGAAGTATATGTCAAAGAATGCGATTCAGAAAGATCTATTGTAGAGATCTATATAAAGTCACGCTCTGCGAAATAATGCAACAGATTTAGTAAAGGAATTTTTTAAGTTTTTTAAGTATAAAATTTGTTGAAAAGACAGTAAAGAAATAATCTGTAAAGAATTGTAATGTGGAATTAACAAATACGAACGAGATTGTATTTTGAATTAAGAAACAATGTAACGAAGGAATGGAAAGAATTTTACAGTTTGTTGAAAGGTTTTTAAGAAATGTGAGTGAGGCAAAGAAATAAGATTTTTATTTCAAGATTATCATTTTATCGCATTACCTATAAATTGATGTATGGAGAGAACCAGTATTTTTATGATATGGTCATTACGATTGTGGTAACTGACAGAAGAGTTTATTATTGGAAAGTATAGAGAAATAAATTGTATTGAAGGAACTGCGAAGTATCTCGATGGATGAGATTTATTATTCCCATTGTAGACGGAGGTATTTGTTGTGAGACAATGAGCCAGTGTGTAGCCATTGATATATTTTTGTAGAAATGTCTGTAGTGACAGACGCGTGTATTTTATGGAAGTCAGAAGTTATGAGAGCAATGTTATGGAAGTTTATTAATTGTGGATGATATGGAAATAGTCTCAAACTCCTTGAAATTCACAGGACAGCGGATCCTGGATGAAGTTAAATCTGATAGAAATTATAGGATTTAATGGATCTTGTTGAAGCTGAGAGTAGACTGAGATCTATTAAATGGTTCTTTTCCTAATGTTTTCATTTATGGTAATTATTCGACGAGTGGAAATGTGTATTTTTATTAAGTACTAGCTGATCCCCGTGGCTTCGCCCGCAATAACAATTGGAATTCCGTTATAACATTAGTTAAATAGATAGATAAACATGGGTCCTAGTGGAAAATAATTCTATCACCTGAAACCAAAAATGCATGGTGGGTAGATTATTAGCTTGGGAATAACATAACCCCCAAGGGAAGATGATGAAAAAAAGGAAGTGGGTTTCGGACCGGAGAAAAAGGATGGAGAAATAGGAAGAGAGTTTGACATAAGTTACAATTAATAGTTCTTGTTCAAATGCAACAAGTGGTAAACACCCTATCAATAGATTTATTTTTATTAAATAGGAAGAGTCAAGGAATACAGGATCTTGCCTAGCCGTTATGTTTGAGAAATAATAAATCAAAGAACAAATCTTTAATTTATTTAACAATGTAAAAAGAAGTAGTTTTGTAACAAATATATAATTTTGATTTCGTAAACAATTGGGGTCGCAGACCTCCGAAAACATTTAAAGCTTGCGCCAGGCAATTGACAATTCTTTTGGTTTTAAACCTTTTATAAGCTTTAAAATCTTAGTAAGATTTTGAAATGACGAAAATAAATAAATTGAAAATTTAAAGATAACTGACGTAATTTAAGTTAAACAATAAACCAAGTACAAGGTGTGTACTTTAAGGATTTCTAGATAAGCATCTTAGAAATAATAACAACTTCGAAAGTAACAACAACCAAAAGCAGGAAGAATAAAATAGAAGTTTCTGTAACTTCTTATATTGGTACTGAATTACTTTTAATTATTATACATAGAAGATTATGCAAATAGGGCAGGTCACTTATTGTGAAACCTGAAGAGAACAATCGAAAGGAAGTTTCTAGAATTCCTATGTTTAAGTAGGGATCACGGGAAAATGGGGCAAGTTTCCCTTTCGTGAAACCTAGAGATAACTCATTTATAAGTTGTAAGAATTGGATTCCCTCATTAGAAGGGAGAAACAATACAATTTGAGGCGTGTCCTAGACACGAAGTTTTACAGAAATTAATTCGTTGTACATAGAGCAAAGAAGGGAGGGCACTCATTGAGAGTGACACCTCATTGAAAAAAGACCTAAAGTAACAATTTTATTATTTTGGTTTGTTAGTAAGGGGTTTGGGAAAGATCAAATGGGATAGAGGAAAAGTGTTCATGGCCGTATTTATTGTACACGGACGAGCGCGACGCGGATGAAATGTTGAACAAACACTGTTTTTCACTATAGTCTGTTGATATAGTTGAAAAGTTCACTGTAGTAGCACAAAAAGTTGATGGCAATGAAAGTTATTGCAATGATGGAAAACTAGTTACACTAGATATGCGAGAGTCTATTGCTTGAGAAACTTGTAGGTTATAGTTGAATGCACAGAAAAAATCCCAACGGAGGAAGAAAAATTAGATATTGATTAGCAGTTAATAAGGAAGATTCCTTAGTATGAAAAGGTATTCCCATATGTGAGTGGAAAGTACTAGAAGGTTTAACTCGTAGATAAATTGTTCGGCATGGAAAGTTCCAGAACAACCATGACTGAAGAATAGGGAAAAAGTTAGTCCAGCGGAGGAACGAGCTAAGTATTTTATAGACAGTGGGTAATTTAATGGTGTCCCACGTTGTGAGAAAATCTCTCATTTAATAAGCATAAGAAATGCTGCTTCATGTTAAGATTGGCTTAGATAGACAAAAGCCCAACATAGAAAATCCCGCGAAGGATGATTATTGCCCCAAATATAGAAATCTCACACTGCCTATAAAATGATCATTAAAAAGCTTGTAGCTATTTAAAATCAATTAAAATAAGTTGAAGAACGTAGAAGTAGTACTTAGCTTTGCTTCATGACGAAGGCGATGTTCCTGTTGATACTAAAATTCTAACATGGCGTAGAATTTAAAAGTTTGCCACTAGAGATGAGGAGGAGAGCTTTAGTTAAGCTCTAACTGACTGGGTCGACTTCCGACGTACAATTGAAGGCTGCTAGATGCAGAGAAAGTACACTAGCCTAGACGGCATGTCCAACAAGAAGTTGAGTGCACTGAGAGGGTGAGCGGTTGCTCACAGCACGGAGACAAGTCGAGACGAAGTGTAGAAGTGAAGTGACCGAGCGAGCGGGCTGCGCGCACGGAGAAGAGAGCAGTGGGAGGAGGGGAGAAGAGGGGGAAGCGGGCGAGTAGGGGAGGAAACAAAGAGGTTGTACATAAACATGAAAAAACTTGACAGAAACAAAATTCTTCTTGGAGCGGTGTCTTCATGGAGTAGTTGGTTGGTGAAGAACACGACGCCCTGCGGATTAATATAGAAGTCTTCATGGTTTGAAGCAATGGAAGTTCGGAAGGCAGCGATGGGACGCTGTCAAGCTGGTTCAGCGGAATATGCGTTTCTGTAAAAAACTGACAGAAAAAATGAACAAATGCACGGGGAAAACGGGAGATAACAGTTCGATGTTGGTGTGTGCGGGAAATAAATTTAAATAAATGGACTGATATAAAGTAATAAAGAACAGCAAAAGCTAATTCTTTCTTTCCGTGTATTTGCAAAAATACACCACATGGCGCGAAAAAAAACATCAAAATATCATGTTGGTTTTCAACCCTAAAATACGTGAAAAATATAATACAAGTATTAAAAAAAAAAAACAATTTTTTGAAATTTCATTCGAATTATTTTTTTTTTCATTCCTGGGACTTGGAAAATTCCGGCCATAAAGTACAAAATCATTAATAACTCCCTAAGTATTCGTCGTATGATGAAATAGCAAGAGGCAAAAAAGATGTAATGTGTTTTTGTCTACAACATAGGCCATGTGTAATTTTATACTCAGACATATTACGTTCTCCCCCCATAATTTCATCCCTCCCCATGGGGACCTTAAATTGGATTTATGAAAAAACGGTCAAACACCTATTTATTTTTATGCTGTTTTTTTCCGCTGAGTTCCAAACTCCTCGCCTATGTCGTTTAAGAGATACACGCTCCGTTAGGAATCCTTCAATCCCCACTTTTCACCCCTTTCACCTCATAATATACACCACATCGAAAAACCCTCAGACACATGTCTTCTTATTTTTAATGATGAGTTTATATGCCGAGTATGACATCCCCCAATGCAACCAATCGGGAGATATTGCTATTCAATGAAATGCAGGTCTACCCCCTTAACACCCCTTTATAACCTGAATATCCAAAAATCCTTTCTTAGTGGGCGTTTGCGGCCTTTGAGGAAGCTGCATACCAAATTTCATTCCAATCCGTTCGGTGGTTTCTGAGCTTTCGTGATGAATGAATGAGTCAGTCAGTGGTATTTGAGCTTTATATAGTAGATATTTATTTCATGAACAGATAAGTTGTAGGAGGTTTTTGAAGTAGTCTCTACTTAATTGTATGGATTATAGAATCCCAGATTGTAACGTAAACCACGAACAAGACAAAGTAGAGTGAAGTCATATTTTTCTGAAGCCCGTTGAGATGCAGGAGTGAAGTAGAAGGACAATTACATGTTGTATTGTCGGGAGAAAGGAAGGAACGCGTTGTATATATTTTTATTCTAAGTAAGTAGTTGATGAACTACGACGTGATTATTTTCATTGTATTGAATGTTATATTAAATGTATTTCAGATAGATTCGTAAGTAGATTTAGTAGTGATTTATATTTTAAATTTAAACTTTAATATTTTGTGTAGAGATTTTGCGCTTCCTAGAGGAAGAAATCTTAATGTTAGGGTGCGGGAGATAAATTGTATAGAGTAATGAATAGTATTTGTAATGACGGAGATCTACGTCAGGGGTAACGTCATTTATTTTTATGATTATTTAATTTTTTAGCTTATAACATTTTTCTTGTTATTAACTCCCGTCACCTAAGGAACAGCAGTTGTTCGCTGTATAGAAGCTTATTGAAGCTTACACGTAACAGTTTTTACGGTTTCTTAATGAAACGACTTCTACTTTTATATGGATTAATGACACTTGGTCATTCATAATTATTTCATTGTTGTTTTTTTAGAGCGTTTAATCAAAGGTCGATGACACGAGAAGTGTAGTGCTTTTATAATAATTAGACGGATTCGTGTTGACGATTTCCTGATTGTTTTATAGGAATCTGGCATTATACTTGTAGTTAGATGGTAGAGGAATGTGCTGTAGGGTGGAAGTTCCAGAGGGACCTAATCCGCATACTTACGCCCGAGATTTTTATAGAGACTTTTTTTTATCCTAAGTAGTTTAGATGACCCTACTATTCTGCAGTTAGATACTGCAGCACATTCCGTCGGAGAAAATATCCTGTCCCTTAATTTGAGTGTTGTCGCCAAGTGGCACCATGTCGTTTTTAGCCGGGACATCAAGATGCTACAATCCCAGATTATTTCCTGCCGGAAGATATTGGTGAATCATCCTGTTATATGGGATTGTGAGAATATTTTAATGGCTAGTGATTTTGGCCCCTGGTTTAGTGCATAGAATATTTTAATAGCACTGTGGATATGTTGTTTAGTGATTTTGACCCAAATTCAATGTCTAGTTTGTTTTATAGAATTACCCATATGTTAGTTACTGGTACCGTAAGTCCAATAGTTTGTTGGCAAGCAACTCATTTGGATAATTAGGGAAAGGGAGACGCATTATTGATCCTTGACATGATGTGTTCGCCTTAGGAACATTGTTGATTATACGCGAGAGTGTGAGATAAATGGAGGAAGACTTAAAATTTGTAATGAAGGTCAACCAATATTCATCGAGGTAAGAAATGAATTTCTGAAAGAAATCTAACCTGAATAATTAACCATGTATTGTATTTGAATGAAGACTAGTCCGAAGGAATAACCTTAGAGAGGTCATGGCTAGGTCTTATTTATTTAATTCACCGGTTTTATGGTTATTTTGAAGCCATAAGTCATGTTCGATTAATATTGTCATTTAGGACTGTTGTTAGTTTTTTTATTTTTATAGACCGTTGACTACAAATGATAATTTGCCAGACAGGGAGAAAGATTTATTGAAATAGATTAAGTAACTGATAAACGGTAAAATCTCCTTCATTTTAATATAGTGGTATAAATGGTAGTTTTTTCGGATATTCTTGATTGTTGCCATTGTGTATGTTCCCTATTTCTCAAGAAAGAAGATGCCAGGAGAACTGGATGCTATTAGGGCAATGTTTGCTACGTTGCAGGAGACCCAGGGCAAATTAGATAACGACTTAGAAGCCCTACACCAAGCCACCCACCAAAACCAGAAGAGGGTAGAATTAGAAATTAAGAAAAATGCAGAAGAAATTAGGAGAGAAGCGAAAGCTGACGCAGATAGGATAGCAGGGAATGTCAAACTAGTGCTATCGAGACCCAAAGAAAGTTAGCAGAGACCCAAGCTACTGTAAATACTTCCCAAGCCACATTAGCTAACACCCAAATAATGCTAGCTACCCTAGATACTAGAGCTACAGAAGCCCAAGCTGCATTAGTCACCACCCAAGCTACTTTAGCTACCTTGCAAACCCAGTCCACTGAAACACAGAATACTTTAGTTAGGACCCAAACATCTTTGGCAGCTAGAGATATTCAGTCAGAAGACAACAGTAAGAGATTAAATGAATTTCAGGATAACATAACCCTCCAGTTAGGCAAGCTCCAATCCGAGAACACAAGCATCAACTCTAACCTGGATGAGTAGAAAATAAGTGTGGCAATGCTACAAATACAGGTGAATCAGAAAGCTGATCTTGTAAGGGCCGACATTGAAATTGATATTAAACATGTTGTAAGTGAAAGTGTTGATAAACTCAAAACTGAGTTAATTGAAGCCTCAGGCATAACTCTTAAATGATTAGAAGATGATTTCTCTAAAAAACTTACAATGTCAGAGTATCGTAGTACTAAAGACCTTGAGGAAACTAGGAAATATTTTATTGAGAGAATTCATAGTTTACAGAACATATTGTCAGTAGATTTAGAACCAGATCTGAGCGATACGATCGAAGAACACATAGATGATGGACTAAAAGATAAAATCTCCTATTTAAATAACGAAATCCAATCGATGAAAAGTAAAATGCAGGAGTTAGAAGTAGGCAATTCTCGCATTGTGGAGAATGTTATTAAAGGTCGGACTATTGACTTAACTATCGAAAATACGTCAATGCCAGAACGGACAGAAAATAGTAGCATCAGAGGAGAACGGAGAATTTTGCAAGAAATAATCGATAAATTAGAGGAGGAATTAATCCAAGCTAGTGGGTTAAATACACCGCAAGCTAGGGAGAACCAAGTACGATTTTCGACACCTATGGAAAACATGTCACGTGGAAACATATCATCGAATATTCCAAACGTTATGATAATTCGGAATATTGACCAGAAACCACGCACGTTTCCAGGAAATGATGGAATAACACCAATAGAGTTTATTAATGATATATCTCAGAGTACTTTTTGGAGAATAATGTTCGCGAAGAAAGAAAGTTACGACTGGTAGAGCGTTACTTAAGCAATATCGCACTTCAGTGGTTCAGAGCGTTCCGATCGACTTTCCTAAGTTTTGAGGACTTTGCTAATGCCCTCATAAAACGATTTTGGTCGGTAGATGAACAGCACAATGTTAGAGCAGAGGCATACTCACGAAAATACGCGGGTTCGCATAACACATGATATGCTAGCTACTTCGCGACATAATTTGCACGTCTTCAATATTTGCAACCGGCACCGTCAGACATAGAAATGATACAAACTATCTCACGGCAATTTCCAGCGGATGTTAGGAGAAACATAATTGCATCTAGAGTATCAAGTCTCCAAGAAATGGATGATCTACTGAGACAGCTTGACTACACTTCTAGTGTAACGAATTCTAATTTTCGAAGCCCAAGAACAGACATTCGAGAAGTCAACACTATATAATGATTGACGAAGTACAGCAAACGGAAGAAAATGTCGCCGATAATAGGAGAGGAGGACCTGTAAGAAATGCTTATACTCAGAATGAGAGAAACGAGTATCAGGACCAAAGGCAACAGGATAACATGCCATATCAGAGATACGCCAGAAACAATACTCAAACCAGTAGATCGGGTTATCAGTATAATAATAATTATCGCCAGAGTAATTATTACCAGAGAGGTAATAATAACGAAAATAACAATAATCGCCAAGGATATTCCCGGTATAAGTACTGGAATGACGACAATTACAATCGCCAGAATTTCCAGCAGTGGAGAAACCAAGAGAACAGAAATTATATCCGAGGTCAACAGGAGGAAAATCAGAGAAGTAGAGAAGAGAGACCGAGAGAGGACGAACCGAAACAAGGCTCGAGTAGACAAGAGAATAGAGGTAATAATGATGATACCTCTAGGCAAAAAAACTTCAAATGGGAAACAACAATAAACGGCAGAAAAACTTCACCTACTAATGAAATCACAGTAAATGGGATAGATCAGACAACGGATGACGATTTGTTATTCAAGGAAGAGATCCCAGAGAGAGAGAGAGAGAGAGAGAGAATGGCTGAGTTGCCTATACAAAATTGTGAACATTCATGACAATCAAGTTGTGGGAAATTACAATGCCAAGAATTTAAAACGCTACAACAGGAAGGTAGAATAGTGCGTTAACTATGGTCCAATTCAGTGTTAAAGAAGACATTTCAAAAGCTTTTTTCCACACTTTTGCAATGAAAAATTGAGTGAGGATTGTACTCGTTTTGAGAGACGAGACAGAAAATTATACATTTAGTGGAAAGTTTTCTAAATTAGCCCATGTTAATATTTATTGATGCTGTAAGCTGACACAAAACTGGTTTATTGAGCGAAGGAATAAACTGAGTTAATTCGGCCAGCCAATAGCAAATTAGTAGTTGCTAGGGGACTCGGAACTTGCTTCGCCGAGATGACAAAGAGCCCGAGCAGCAACGAGGACGCCCGAGTCAGATCTCAGAGAAATAAGCCAAGCGTGTGGCTGGTAGGAGGAGTAGGGGAACTGGCGCGAGTTCGACACGCGACTGGAACCAGTGAGGGGCCGCCTATTAAAATTAACACCAACAGAGTAATTAACATATATAATTACTAGGGTAAAGTTATTATATTAAACCATCATGAAGAGTGTTGAATGATAAGTAAGAATGATTGACTACAATTACAGCCGAGTATTTAAGTAATTAATGAAGAGTTTGATCAATAATTATAAGTAACCATTCAGAGCCATGGATTTAGAAAGGACGCTGTTTTGGAAATTAGACGCAGGGGAAAGAGAAGAGGAAGCGAGACTCTTATCAACCACGACTTTGGAGCAGAAGGACGTTCGAACAAACTACTCTCCAAGTTGAACAAGCAAATAGAAAATATTCATCGAAGGCACTTAGTAATGTGCAAGTATCATTAAAATCGACATTCAGCGAAGAAATAATTATAAATTTTTACGACAAATCTACAGTTTCAAGAATGATAAAATTCCAAAAGTTGAGGGAGGAATTTCATGACGATTCTACAAGCGTTGTGATGAACGCTTTAACAATTATGGGAACGACGCTATGATGGCATCAATAACATCCGAAATGACTTAACATCAACATTTCGGGGGAGATTAACATCTCATCTCTCCCGTAATAGAAATTCTACAATTATCAGTCATTTTACCATCTCAAATGACGATCTACAGGGAACTTTGGGGAAAGAAGACTAGAAGATATTCATGGACGAGGGTGGCCAGGGAATTACCCGGCGCCGAAGCGAGAAAGGGCTATCCCATCTCACCCAGAAGAGTCATCGGCGGAAGGAGGCGACAGCACGATGATGATCGAGTTCGTATCCCGAGACCTGACCGCACGAGATATTCGGATGGAGAATTGGACAAGAATGCTGAACATCAAGCAGTCTTAAGCCGCCAGAAACATTCCGTTTCTAATGGGCAATCAAAGGAAGTCCGCTTCATGCAAACTTTAACCCAGCACAAGGTAGTCCACGGACCAACATTGAACATTCCACTTTGTAGAGTTGAACATATCTTGAATATCCGACAAATAGTGTTGAATGTCATTTTTCTATATTGTTTATTAGATTATTGCAGTTTTTATTCTTATATTCGTAAAAAACATCATGCGGATGTTTGGTCGTATTTTTCGACGATTTCGGAATTTTAGGGATGTTTAATTTCGATTTTTCGGATATTCGAAATTTGAAGGGAGATTTTATAGTTTAGTTCAGAATAGTTATAGTAAAATTCAAACGTGTTTTAAATCGCATGATATCCATGTTTTTTTAATGATTGTAATGATGGAAATGTTTTCCAAGTATGTGATAGGAAGTATATGTCAAAGAATGCGATTCAGAAAGATCTATTGTAGAGATCTATATAAAGTCACGATCTGAGAAATAATGAAACAGATTTAGTGAAGGAATTTTTTAAGTTTTTTTTAGTATAAAATTTGTTGAAAAGACAGTAAAGAAAGAATCTGTAAAGAATTGTAATGTGGAATTAACAAATACGAACGAGATTGTATTTTGAAATAAGAAACAATGTAACGAAGGAATGGAAAGAATGTTACAGTTTGTTGAAAGGTTTTTAAGAAATGTGAGTGAGGCAAAGAAATAAGATTTTTATTTCAAGATTATCATTTTATCGCATTACCTATTAAATTGATGTATGGAGAGAACCAGTATTTTTATGATATGGTCATTACGATTGTGGTAACTGACAGAAGAGTTTATTATTGGAAAGTATAGAGAAAGAAATTGTATTGAAGGAACTGCGAAGTATCTCGATGGATGAGATTTATTATTCCCATTGTAGACGGAGGTATTTGTTGTGAGACAATGAGCCAGTGTGTAGCCATTGATCTATTTTTGTAGAAATGTCTGTAGTGACAGACGCGTGTATTTCATGGAAGTCAGAAGTTATGAGAACAATGTTTTGGAAGTTTATTAATTGTGGATGATATGGAAATAGTATCAAACTCCTTGAAATTCACAGGACAGCGGATCGTGGATGAAGTTAAATCTGATAGAAATTGTAGGATTTAATGGATCTTGTTGAAGCTGAGAGTAGACTGAGATCTATTAAATGGTTCTTTTCCTAATGTTTTCATTTATGGTAATTATTCGACGAATGAAAATGTGCATTTTTATTAAGTACTAGCTGTTACCCGCGGCTTCGCCCGCAATAACATTTGGAATCCCGTTATAACATTAGTTAAATAGATAGATAAGCATGGGTCCTAGTGGAAAATAATTCTATCACCTGAAACCAAAAATGCATGGGACGAAAAAAACAAACATCAAAATATCATGTTGGTTTTGGACCCTAAAACACGTGAAAAATATAATACAAGTATTAAAAAAACTATCTTTTGAAATTTCATTCGAATTAATTTATTTTCATTCCTGGGACTTTAAAAATTCCGGCCAAAATGTACAAAATTATTAATAACTCCCTAAGTATTCGTCGTATAATGAAATAGCAATTGACACAAAAGATGTAATGTGTTATTGTCTACAACATAGGCCATGCATAATTTTACACTCAGACATATTACGTTCTCTCTCCATAATTTCACCCCTCCCCATGGGGCCCTTAAATTGGATTTATGAAAAAACGGTCAAACACCTATTTATTTTTATGCTGATTTTTTCCGCTGAGTTCCAAACTCCTCGCCTATATCGTTTAAGAGATACACGCTCCGTTAGGAATCCTTCAATCCCCACTTTTCACCCCTTTCACCTCATAATATACACCACATTGAAAAACCCTCAGACACATGTCTTCTTATTTTTTATTATTTAATGATGAGTTTATATGCCGAGTATCACATCCCTCAATGAAGCTAATCGGGAGATATTGCTATTCAATGAAATGCAGGTCTACCACCTTAACACCCCTTTATAACCTGAATATCCAAAAATCCTTTCTTAGTGGGCGTTTTCGGCCCTTGAGGAAGCTGCATACCAAATTTCATTCCAATCCGTTCGGTGGTTTCTGAGCTTTCGTGATGAATGAATGAGTCAGTCAGTCAGTCAGTCAGTGGTATTTGAGCTTTATATAGTAGATATTTATTTCAAGAACATATAAGTTGTAGGAGGTTTTTAAACTGGTCTCTACTTAATTGTATGGATTATAGAATCCCAGATTGTAACGTAAACCACGAACAAGACAATGTGGAGCGAAGTCATATTTTTCTGAAGCCCGCTGAGAGGCAGGAGTGAAGTAGAAGGACAGTTACATGTTGTATTGTCGGGAGAAAGGATGGAACGCGTTGTATATATTTTTATTCTAAGTAAGTAGTTGATGAACTACGACGTGATTATTTTCATTGTATAGAATGTAATATTAAATGTATTTCAGATAGATTCGTAAGTAGATTTAGGAGTGATTTATATTTTAAATTTAAACTTTAAAACTTTGTGTAGAGATTTTGTGCTTCCTAGAGGAAGAAATCTTAATGTTAGGGTGTGGGAGAAAAATTGTATAGAGTAATGAATAGTATTTGTAATGACGGAGATCTACGTCAGGGGTAACGTCATTTATTTTTGAGATTATTTTAATTTTTAGTTTATAACATTTTTCTTGTTATAAACTACCGTCACCTAGGGAACAGCAGTTGTTCGCTGTATAGAAGCTTATTGAAGCTTACACGTAACAGTTTTTACGGTTTCTTAATGAAACGACTTCTACATTTATATGGATTAATGACACTTGGTCATTCATATTTATTTCATTGGTTTTTTTTTGAGAGCGTTTAACCAAAGCTCGATGACACGAGAAGTGTAGTGCTTTTATAATAAATAGACGGATTCGTGTTGACGATTTCCTGATTGTTTTATAGGAAACTGGCATTATACTTGTAGTTAGATGGTAGAGGAATGTGCTGTAGGGTGGAAGTTCCCGAGGGACCTAATCCTCATCCTTACGCCCGAGATTTTTATAGATACTTTTTTATCCTAAGTAGTTTAGATGACCCTACTGTTCTGTAGTTAGATACTGCAGCACATTCTGTCTGAGACAATATCCTGTCCCTTTTTGAGTGTTTTCGCCAAGTGGCACCATGTCGTTTTTAGCCGGGACTTCAAGATGCTACAATCCCAGATTATTTCCAGCCGGAGGATATTGGTGGATCATCCAGTTATATGGGATTGAGAGAATATTTTAATGGCACTGCCAACGTGATGGCTAGTGATTTTGTCCCCTGGTTTAGTGCATAGAATATTTTAATAGCACTGTGAATATGTTGTTTAGTGATTTTGACCCAAATTCAGTGTCTAGTTTGTTTTTATAGAATTACCCATATGCTAGTTACTGGTAAGTCCAATAGTTTGTTGGCAAGCAACTCATTTGGATAATTAGGGGAAGGGAGACGCATTATGGATCCTTGACATGATGTGATCGCCTCAGGAACATTGTTGATTATACGCGAGAGTGTGAGATAAATGGAGGAAGACTTAAAATTTGTAATGAAAGTCAACCAATATTTATCGAGGTAAGAAATGAATTTCAGAAAGAAATCTAACCTGAATAATTAACCATGTATTTTATTTGAATGAAGACTAGTCCAAAGGAATAACCTTAGAGAGGTCATGGCTAGGTCTTATTTATTTAATTCACCGGTTGTATGGTTATTTTCAAGCCATAAGTCATGTTCGATTAATATTGTCGTTTAGGACTGTTGCTAGTTTTTTTTTTTTTATAGACCGTTGACTACAAATGATAATTTGCCAGACAAGCAGTAAGATTTATTGAAATAGATTAAGTAACTGATAAACGGTAAAATCTCCTTCATTTTAATATAGTGGTATAAATGGTAGTTTTTTCGGATATTCTTGATTGTTGTCATAGAGTATGTTCCCTATTTCTCAAGAAAGAAGATGCCAGGAGACCTGGATGCTATAAGGGCAATGTTTTCTACGTTGCATGCGACCCAGGGCAAATTAGGTAAGGACTTAGAAGCACTATACCAAGCCACCCACCAAAACCAGAAGAGAGTAGAATTAGAAATTAAGACAAATGCAGAAGAAATTAGGAGAGAAGCGAATGCTGACGCAGATAAGATAGCTAGGGAACGTCAAACTAGTGCTATCGAGACCCAAAGAAAGTTAGCAGAGACCCAAGCTACTGTAAATACTTCCCAAGCCACATTAGCTAACACCCAAATAATGCTAGCTACCCTAGATACTAGAGCTACAGAAGCCCAAGCTGCATTAGTCACCACCCAAGCTACTTTAGCTACCTTGCAAACCCAGTCCACTGAAACACAGAATACTTTAGTTAGGACCCAAACATCTTTGGCAGCTTTAGAAATTCAGTCAGAAAACAACAGTAAGAGATTAAATGAATTTCAGGATAACATAACCCTCCAGTTAGGCAAGCTCCAATCCGAGAACACAAGCATCAACTCTAACCTGGATGAGTTGAAAACAACTGTGGCATTGCTACAAATACTGGTGAATCAGAAAGCTGATCTTGTAAAGGCCGACATTGAAATTGATATTAAACATGTTGTAAGTGAAAGTGTTGATAAACTCAAAACTGAGTTAATTGAAGCCTCAGGCGTAACTCTTAAAAGATTGGAAGATGATTTATCTAAAAAAAACTTATAATGTCAGAGTATCGTAGTACTAAAGACGTTGAGGAAACTAGGAAATATTTTATTGAGAGAATTCATAGTTTACAGAACATATTGTCAGTAGATTTAGAACCAGATCTGAGCGATACGATCGAAGAACACATAGATGATGGACTAAAAGATAAAATCTCCTATTTAAATAACGAAATCCAATCGATGAAAAGTAAAATGCAGGAGTTAGAAGTAGGCAATTCTCGCATTGTGGAGAATGTTATTAAAGGTCGGACTATTGACTTAACTATCGAAAATACGTCAATGCCAGAACGGACAGAAAATAGTAGCATCAGAGGAGAACGGAGAATTTTGCAAGAAATAATCGATAAATTAGAGGAGGAATTAATCCAAGCTAGTGGGTTAAATACACCGCAAGCTAGGGAGAACCAAGTACGATTTTCGACATCTATGGAAAACATGTCACGTGGAAACATATCATCGAATATTCCAAACGTTATGATAATTCGGAATATTGACCAGAAACCACGCACGTTTCCAGGAAATGATGGAATAACACCAATAGAGTTTATTAATGATATCTCAGAGTACTTTTTGGAGAATAATGTTCGCGAAGAAAGAAAGTTACGACTGGTAGAGCGTTACTTAAGCAATATCGCACTTCAGTGGTTCAGAGCGTTCCGATGGACTTTCCTAAGTTTTGAGGACTTTGCTAATGCCCTCATAAAACGATTTTGGTCGGTAGATGAACAGCACAATGTTAGAGCAGAGGCATACTCACGAAAATACGCGGGTTCGCATAACACATGCTATGCTAGCTACTTCGCGACATAATTTGCACGTCTTCAATATTTGCAACCGGCACCGTCAGACATAGAAATGATACAAACTATCTCACGGCAATTTCCAGCGGATGTTAGGAGAAACATAATTGCATCTAGAGTATCAAGTCTCCAAGAAATGGATGATCTACTGAGACAGCTTGACTACACTTCTAGTGTAACGAATTCTAATTTTCGTAGCCCAAGAACAGACATTCGAGAAGTCAACACTATAATGATTGACGAAGTACAGCAAACGGAAGAAAATGTCGCCGATAAATAGGAGAGGAAGACCTGTAAGAAATGCTTATACTCAGAATCAGAGAAACGAGTATTAGTACCGAAGGCAACAGGAAAACAGGCCATATCAGAGATACGCCGGAAAAAATACTAAAACCAGAATATCGGGTTATCAGTATAATAATAATAATTATCGCCAGAATAATTATTACCAGAGAGGTAATAATAACGAAAATAACAATAATCGCCAAGGATATTCCCGGTATAAGAACTGGAATGACGACAATTACAATCGCCAGAATTTCCAGCAGAGGAGAAACCAAGAGAACAGAAATTATATCCGAGGTCAACAGGAGGAAAATCAGAGAAGTAGAGAAGAGAGACCGAGAGAGGACGAACCGAAACAAGGCTCGAGTAAACAAGAGAATAGAGGTAATAATGATGATACCTCTAGGCAAAAAAACTTCAAATGGGAAACAACAATAAACGGCAGAAAAACTTCACCTACTAATGAAATCACAGTAAATGAGATAGATCAGACAACGGATGACGATTTGTTATTCGAGGAAGAGATCCCAGAGAGAGAGAGGGAGAGAGAATGGCTGAGTTGCCTATACAGAATTGTGAACATTCATGACAATCAAGTTGTGGGAAATTACAATGCCAAGAATTTAAAACGCTACTACAGGAAGGTAGAATAGTGAGTTAACTATGGTCCAATTCAGTGTTAAAGAAGACATTTCAAAAGATTTGTTCCACACTTTTGCAATGAAAAATTGAGTGAGGATTGTACTCGTTTTGAGGGACGAGACAGAAAAATATACATCTAGTGGAAAGTTTTCTAAATTAGCCCATGTTAATATTTATCGATGCTGTAAGCTGACACAAAACAGGTTTATTGAGCGAAGGAATTAACTGAGTTAATTCGGCCAGCCAATAGCAAATTAGAAGTTGCTAGGGGACTCGGAACTTGCTTCGCCGAGATGACAAAGAGCCCGAGCAGCAACGAGGACGCCCGAGTCAGATCTCAGAGAGAGAAGCCAAGCGTGTGGCTAGTAGGAGGATTAGGGGAGCTGGCGCGAGTTCGACACGCGACTGGAACCAATGAGGAGCCGCCTATTAAAATTAACACCAACAGAGTAATTAACATATATAATTACTAGGACAAAGTTATTATATTAAACCATCATGAAGAGTGTTGAATGATAAGTAAGAACGATGACTACAATTACAGGCGAGTATTTAAGTAATTACTGAAGAGTTTGATCAATAATTATAAGTAACCAATCAGAGCCATGGATTGAGAAAGGACGCGGTTTTGCAAAATTAGACGCGGGGGAAAGAGAAGAGGAAGCGAGACTCTTATCAACCACGACTTTGAAGCAGAAGGACTTTCGAACAAACTACTCTCCAAGTTGAACAAGCAAATAGAAAATATTCATCGAAGGCACTTAGTAATGTGCAAGTATCATTAAAATTGACATTCAGCGAGGAAACAATTATAAATTTTTACGACAAATCTACAGTTTCAAGAATGATAAAATTCCAAAAGTTGAGGGAGGAATTTCATGACGATTCTACAAGCGTTGTGATGAACGCTTAAACAATTATGGGAACGACGCTATGATGGCATCAATAACATGCGAAATGACTTAACATTAACATTTCGGGGGAGATTAACATCTCATCTCTCCCGTAATAGAAATTTTACAATTATCAGTCATTTTACCATCTCAAATGACGATCTACAGGGAACTTTGGGGAAAGAAGACTAGAAGATATTCATGGACGAGGGCGGCCAGGGAATTACCCGGCGCCGAAGCGAGAAAGGGCTATCCCATCTCACCCAGAAGAGTCATCGGCGGAAGGAGGCGACAGCACGATGATGATCGAGTTCGTATCCCGAGACCTGACCGCACGAGATATTCGGAGGGTGAATTGGACAAGAATGCTGAACATCAAGCAGTCTTAAGATGCTAGAAACATTCCGTTTCTAATGGGTAATCAAAGGAAGTATGCTTCATGTCAACTTTAACCCAGCACAAGGTAGTCCACGGACCAACATTGAACATCCCACTTTGTAGAGTTGAACATATCTTGAATATCCGACAAATAGTGTTGAATGTCATTTTTCTATATTGTTTATTAGATTATTGCAGTTTTTATTCTTATATTCGTAAAAAACATCATGGGGATGTTTGGTCGTATTTTTCGACGATTTCGGAATTTTAGGGATTTTTAATTTCGATTTTTCGGATATTCGAAATTTGAAGGGAGATTTTATAGTTTAGTTCAGAATAGTTATAGTAAAATTCAAACGTGTTTTAAATCGCATGATATCCATGTTTTTTTAATGATTGTAATGATGGAAATGTTTTCCAAGTATGTGATAGGAAGTATATGTCAAAGAATGCGATTCAGAAAGATCTATTGTAGAGTAGTACATTATGCAACGAGCCTATAATGGCTATAATTAAGACACGAGTATTTTTTATAAAACGAGCGTATGCGAGTTTTATAATTTCCATACGAGTGTCTTAATTACCATTATAGGCGAGTTGCATACGACTGTTTATGTTCGACGATAATTACAACTTTATTATATGTTTTAACATAAATATTCATAAATATCTGTTGAGATTGTCACTAGAATTTTGTGATCGGGTGCTGCGCAGGGTAGGATATCTCTGATGTCCAAGCTCACTGATCGACCGACGCATGCGCTCTGTGAGCTTCAATGCCGTATGTGCAGATTGAGCATCAGTATTCAGTAAAAATGTCACCGAAATCGTTTGAAAACAACCCGCTGTGTAGAAATTGGATTTAAGGATATTAAGGTACAGTGTCTCATATTCACCAGTTTATTTACGAGAACATTATGGACGGTGCACTTTCGGTAATTTATATAGACATGTTGGATTTTGAGCGCACGCGAGAAGGTATCGTTACCTAATTGGTCAATGAACGAGCTCTGATTGGCTGGAGAAACTGTATCATAATGAAAAAGAGTGTTATAATGACCATCATTATGATACAGTTTCCTGACACATAATAGTGGGGGTCGAACATAAATCTATATAAAGTCACGATCTAGGAAATAATGAAACAGTTTTAGTGACGAAATTTTGTGAGTAATGTTTTTAAAGTATTAGAATTTGTTGAAAAGACGGTAAAGAAAGAATCTGTAAAGAATTGTAATGTGGAATTAACAAATACGAACGAGTTTGTATTTTGAATTAAGAAATAATGTAACGAAGGCATGGAAGGAATGTTACAGTTTGTTGAAAGGTTTTTAAGAAATGTGAGTGAGGCAAAGAAATAAGATTTTTATTTCAAGATTATCATTTTATCGCATTACCTATTAAATTGATGTATGGAGAGAACCAGTATTTTTATGATATGGTCATTAAGATTGTGGTAACTGACAGAAGAGTTTATTATTGGAAAGTATAGAGAAAGAAATTGTATTGAAGGAACTGCGAAGTATCTCGATGGATGAGATTTATTATTCCCATTGTAGACGGAGGTATTTGTTGTGAGACAATGAGCCAGTGTGTAGCCATTGATCTATTTTTGTAGAAATATCTGTGGTGACAGACGCGTGTATTTCATGGAAGTAAGAAGTTATGAGAGCAATGTTATCGAAGTTTATTAATAATGTGGATGATATGGAAATAGTGTCAAACTCCTTGAAATTCACAGGACAGCGGATCCTAGATGAAGTTAAATCTGATAGAAATTATAGGATTTAATGGATCTTGTTGAAGCTGAGAGTAGACTGAGATCTATTAAATGGTTCTTTTCCTAATGTTTTCATTTATGGTAATTATTCGACGAATGGAAATGTGTATTTTTATTAAGTACAAGCTGTTACCCGTGGCTTCGCCCGCAATAACATTTGGAATCCCGTTATAACATTAGTTAAATAGATAGATAAGCATGGGTCCTAGTGGAAAATAATTCTATCACCTGAAACCAAAAATGCATGGGACGAAAAAAAACATCAAAATATCATGTAGCTTTTGGACCCTAAAAGACGTGAAAAATATAATACAAGTATTAAAAAAACTATTTTTTGAAATTTCATTCGAATTTTTTTTTTTTTTTCATTCCTGGGACTTAGAAAATTCCGGCCAAAAAGTACAAAATCATTAATAACTCCCTAAGTATTCGTCGTATGATGGAATAGCAAGAGACACATAAGATGTAATGTGTTATTGTCTACAACACAGGCTATGTATAATTTTACACTCAGACATATTACGTTCTCCCCCCCCCCCATAATTTCACCCCTCCCCATGGGGTCTTTAAATGGGATTTATGAAAAAACGGTCAAACACCTATTTATTTTTATGCTGATTTTTTCCGCTGAGTTCCAAACTCCTCGCCCATGTCGTTTAAGAGATACACGCTCCGTTAGGAATCCTTCAATCCCCACTTTTCACCCCTTTCACCTCATAATATACACCACATTGAAAAACCCTCAGACACATGTCTTCTTATTTTTTATTATTTAATGATGAGTTTATATGCCGAGTATCACATCCCTCAATGAAACTAATCGGGAGATATTGCTATTCAATGAAATGCAGGTCTACCCCCTTAACACCCCTTTATAACCTGAATATCCAAAAATCCTTTCTTAATGGGCGTTTTCGGCCCTTGAGGAAGCTGCATACCAAATTTCATTCCAATCCGTTCGGTGGTTTCTGAGCTTTCGTGTTGAATGAATGAGTCAGTCAGTCAGTCAGTCAGTGGTATTTGAGCTTTATATAGTAGATATTTATTTCATGAACAGATAAGTTGTAGGAGGTTTTTGAAGTAGTCTCTACTTAATTGTATGGATTATAGAATCCCAGATTGTAACGTAAACCACGAACAAGACAAAGTAGAGTGAAGTCATATTTTTCTGAAGCCCGTTGAGATGCAGGAGTGAAGTAGAAGGACAATTACATGTTGTATTGTCGGGAGAAAGGAAGGAACGTGTTGTATATATTTTTATTCTAAGTAAGTAGTTGATGAACTACGACGTGATTATTTTCATTGTATTGAATGTTATATTAAATGTATTTCAGATAGATTCGTAAGTAGATTTAGTAGTGATTTATATTTTAAATTTAAACTTTAATATTTTGTGTAGAGATTTTGCGCTTCCTAGAGGAAGAAATCTTAATGTTAGGGTGCGGAAGATAAATTGTATAGAGTAATGAATAGTATTTGTAATGACGGAGATCTACGTCAGGGGTAACGTCATTTATTTTTATGATTATTTAATTTTTTAGCTTATAACATTTTTCTTGTTATTAACTCCCGTCACCTAAGGAACAGCAGTTGTTCGCTGTATAGAAGCTTATTGAAGCTTACACGTAACAGTTTTTACGGTTTCTTAATGAAACGACTTCTACTTTTATATGGATTAATGACACTTGGTCATTCATAATTATTTCATTGTTTTTTTAGAGCGTTTAATCAAAGGTCGATGACACGAGAAGTGTAGTGCTTTTATAATAAATAGACGGATTCGTGTTGACGATTTCCTGATTGTTTTATAGGAATCTGGCATTATACTTGTAGTTAGATGGTAGAGGAATGTGCTGTAGGGTGGAAGTTCCCGAGGGACCTAATCCGCATACTTACGCCGAGATTTTTATAGAGACTTTTTTATCCTAAGTAGTTTAGATGACCCTACTATTCTGCAGTTAGATACTGCAGCACATTCCGTCGGAGAAAATATCCTGTCCCTTAATTTGAGTGTTTTCGCCAAGTGGCACCATGTCGTTTTTAGCCGGGACATCAAGATGCTACAATCCCAGATTATTTCCAGCCGGAAGATATTGGTGAATCATCCTGTTATATGGGATTGTGAGAATATTTTAATGGCGCTGCCAACGTGATGGCTAGTGATTTTGGCCCCTGGTTTAGTGCATAGAATATTTTAATAGCACTGTGAATATGTTGTTTAGTGATTTTGACCCAAATTCAATGTCTAGTTTGTTTTATAGAATTACCCATATGTTAGTTACTGGTAAGTCCAATAGTTTGTTGGCAAGCAACTCATTTGGATAATTAGGGGAAGGGAGACGCATTATGGATCCTTGACATGATGTGATCGCCTCAGGAACATTGTTGATTATACGCGAGAGTGTGAGATAAATGGAGGAAGACTTAAAATTTGTAATGAAAGTCAACCAATATTTATCGAGGTAAGAAATGAATTTCTGAAAGAAATCTAACCTGAATAATTAACCATGTATTTTATTTGAATGAAGACTAGTCCGAAGGAATAACCTTAGAGAGGTCATGGCTAGGTCTTATTTATTTAATTCACCGGTTTTATGGTCATTTTGAAGCCATAAGTCATGTTCGATTAATATTATCATTTAGGACTGTAGTTAGTTTTTTTTTATTTTTATAGACCTTGACTACAAATGATAATTTGCCAGACAGGGAGTAAGATTTATTGAAATAGATTAAGTAACTGATAAACGGTAAAATCTCCTTCATTTTAATATAGTGGTATAAATGGTAGTTTTTTTTCGGATATTCTTGATTGTTGTCATAGTGTATGTTCCCTATTTCTCAAGAAAGAAGATGCCAGGAGACCTGGATGCTATTAGGGCAATGTTTGCTACGTTGCAGAAGACACAGGGCAAATTAGGTAAGGACTTAGAAGCCCTATACCAAGCCACCCACCAAAACCAGAAGAGAGTAGAATTAGAAATTAAGAAAAATGCAGAAGAAATTAGGAGAGAAGCGAAAGCTGACGCAGATAGGATAGCTAGGGAATGTCAAACTAGTGCTATCGAGACCCAAAGAAAGTTAGCAGAGACCCAAGCTACTGTAAATACTTCCCAAGCCACATTAGTTAATACCCAAATAATGCTAGCTACCCTAGATAATAAAGCTACCGAAACCCAGGCTACTTTATCTACCTTGCAAACCCAGTCCACTGAAACGCAGAATACTTTAGTTAGGACCCAAACATCTTTGGCAGCTTTAGACACTCAGTCAGAAGACAACAGTAAGAGATTAAATGAATTTCAGGATAACATAACCCTCCAGTTAGGCAAGCTCCAATCCGAGAACACAAGCATCAACTCTAACCTGGATGAGTTGAAAACAACTGTGGCAATGTTACAAATACAGGTGAATCAGAAAGCTGACCTTGTAAAGGCCGACATTGAAATTGATATTAAACATGTTGTAAGTGAAAGTGTTGATAAACTCAAAACTGAGTTAATTGAAGCCTCAGGCATAACTGTTAAAGGATTAGAAGATGATTTCTCTAAAAAACTTATAATGTCAGAGTATCGTAGTACTAAAGACCTTGAGGAAACTAGGAAATATTTTATTGAGAGAATTCATAGTTTACAGAACATATTGTCAGTAGATTTAGAACCAGATCTGAGTGATAAGATCAAAGAACACATAGATGATGGACTAAAAGATAAAATCTCCTATTTAAATAACGAAATCGAATCGATGAAAGGTAAAATGCAGGAGTTAGGGGTAGACAATTCTCGCATTGTGGAGGATGTTATTAAAGGTCGGACTATTGACTTAACTAACGAAAATACGTCAATGCCAGAACGGGCAGAAAATAGTAGCATCAGAGAAGAACGGAGAATTTTGCATGAAAGAATCGATAAATTAGAGGAGGAATTAATCCAAGCTAGGTGGTTAAATACACCGCAAGCTAGGGAGAACCAAGTACGATTTTCGACACCCATGGAAATCATGTCACGTGGAAACATATCATCGAATATTCCAAACGTTATGATAATTCGGAATATTGACCATAAAACATGCACGTTTCCAGGAAATGATGGAATAACACCAATAGAGTTTATTAATGATATCTCAGAGTACTTTTTGGAGAATAATGTTCCCGAAGAAAGAAAGTTACGACTGGTAGAGAGTTACTTAAGCAATATCGCACTTCAGTGGTTCAGAGCGTTCCGATGGACTTTCCTAAGTTTTGAGGACTTTGCTAATGCCCTCATAAAACGATTTTGGTCGGTAGATGAACAGCACAATGTTAGAGCAGAGGCATACTCACGAAAATACGCGGGTTCGCATAACACACGCTATGCTAGCTACTTCGCGACATAATTTGCACGTCTTCAATATTTGCAACCAGCACCGTCAGACATAAAAATGATACAAACTATCTCACGGCAATTTCCAGCGGATGTTAGGAGAAACATAATTGCATCTAGAGTATCAAGTCTCCAAGAAATGGATGATCTACTGAGACAGCTTGACTACACTTCTAGTGTAACGAATTCTAATTTTCGAAGCCCAAGAACAGACATTCGAGAAGTCAACACTATATAATGATTGACGAAGTACAGCAAACGGAAGAAAATGTCGCCGATAATAGGAGAGGAGGACCTGTAAGAAATGCTTATACTCAGAATCAGAGAAACGAGTATCAAAACCGAAGCCAACAGGATAACAGGCCATATCAGAGATACGCCGGAAAAAATACTAAAACCAGAAGATCGGGTTATCAGTATAATAATAATAATTATCGCCAGAATAATTATTACCAGAGAGGTAATAATAACGAAAATAACAATAATCGCCAAGGATATTCCCGGTATAAGAACTGGAATGACGGCAATTACAATCGCCAGAATTTACAGCAGAGGAGAAACCAAGAGAACAGGAATTATATCCGGGGTCAACAGGAGGAAAATCAGAGAAGTAGAGAAGAGAGACCGAGAGAGGACGAACCGAAACCAGGCTCGAGTATACAAGAGAATAGAGGTAATAAAGATGATACCTCTAGGCAAAAAAACTTCAAATGGGAACAAAATAAACGGCAGAAAAACTTAACCTACTAATGAAATCACAGTAAATGAGATAGATCAGACAACGGATGATGATTTGTTATTCGAGGAAGAGATTCCAGAGAGAGAGAGAGAGAATGGTTGAGTTGCCTATACAAAATTGTGAACATTCATGACAATCAAGTTGTGGGAAATTACAATGCCAAGAATTTAAAACGCTACTACAGGAAGGTAGAATAGTGAGTTAACTATGGTCCAATTCAGTGTTAAAGAAGACATTTCAAAAGCTATTTTCCACACTTTTGCAATGAAAAATTGAGTGAGGATTGTACTCGTTTAGAGAGACGAGACAGAAAATTATACATCTAGTGGAAAGGTTTCTAAATTAGCCCATGTTAATATTTATCGATGCTGTAAGCTGACACAAAAGAGGTTTATTGAGCGAAGGAATTAACTGAGTTAATTCGGCCAGCCAATAGCAAATTAGTAGTTGCTAGGGGACTCGGAACGTGCTTTGCCGAGTTGACAAAGAGCCCGAGCAGCAACGAGGACGCCCGAGTCAGATCTCAGAGAGAGAGAAACCAAGCGTGTGACTAGGAGGAGGAGTAGGGGAACTGGAGCGAGTTCGACACGCGACTGGAACCAATGAGGAGCCGCCTATTAATATTAATACCAACAGAGTAATTAACATATATAATTACTAGGACAAAGTTATTATATTAAACCATCATGAAGAGTGTTGAATGATAAGTAAGAACGATTGACTACAATTACAGCCGAGAATTTTAGTAATTAATGAAGAGTTTGATCAATAATTATAAGTAACCAATCAGAGCCATGGATTGATAAAGGACGCGGTTTTGGAAATTAGACGTGGGGGAATGAGAAGTGGAAGCGGGACTCTTATCAACCACGACTTTGAAGTAGAAGGACGTTCGAACAAACTACTGTCCAAGTTGAACAAGCAAATAGAAAATATTCATCGAAGGCACTTAGTAATGTGCAAGTATCATTAAAATCGACATTCAGCGAAGAAACAATTATAAATTTTTACGACAAATCTACAGTTTCAAGAATGATAAAATTCCAAAAGTTGAGGGAGGAATTTCATGACGATTGAACAAACGTTGTGATGAACGCTTAAACAATTATGGGATCGACGCTATGATGGCATCAATAACATCCGAAATGACTTAACATCAACATTTCGGGGGAGATTAACATCTCATCTCTCCCGTAATAGAAATTCTACAATTATCAGTCATTTTACCATTTCAAATGACGATCTACAGGGAACTTTGGGGAAAGAAGACTAGAAGATATTCATGGACGAGGGCGGCCAGGGAATTACCCGGCGCCGAAGCGAGAAAGGGCTATCCCATCTCACCCAGAAGAGTCATTAGCGGAAGGAGGCGACAGCACGATGATGATCGAGTTCGTATCCCGAGACCTGACCGCACGAGATATTCGGAGGGTGAATTGGACAAGAATGCTGAACATCAAGCAGTCTTAAGCCGCTAGAAAGATTCCGTTTCTAATGGGTATTCAAAGGAAGTCCGCTTCATGTCAACTTTAACCCAGCACAAGGTAGTCCACGGACCAACATTGAACATCCCACTTTGTAGAGTTGAACATATCTTGAATATCCGACAAATAGTGTTGAATGCCATTTTTCTATATTGTTTATTAGATTAATGCAGTTTTTATTCTTATATTCGTAAAAACATCATGCGGATGTTTGGTCGTATTTTTCGACGATTTCGGAATTTTAGGGATTTTTAATTTCGATTTTTCGGATATTCGAAATTTGAAGGGAGATTTTATAGTTTAGTTCAGAATAGTTATAGTAAAATTCAAACGTGTTTTAAATCGCACGATATCCATGTTTTTTAATGATTGTAATGATGGAAAAGTTTTCCAAGTATGTGATAGGGAGTATATGTCAAAGAATGCGATTCAGAAAGATCTATTGTAGAGATCTATATAAAGTCACGATCTGAGAAATAATGGAACAGTTTTAGTGACGAAATTTTGTGAGTAATGTTTTTAAAGTATTAGAATTTGTTGAAAAGACAGTAAAGAAAGAATCTGTATAGAATTGTAATGTGGAATTAACGAACACGAACGAGATTGTATTTTGAAATAAGAAACAATGTAACGAAGGAATGGAAAGAATGTTACAGTTTGTTGAAAGGTTTTTAAGAAATGTGAGTGAGGCAAAGAAATAAGATTTTTATTTCAAGATTATCATTTTATCGCATTACCTATTAAATTGATGTATGGAGAGAACCAGTATTTTTATGATATGGTCATTACGATTGTGGTAACTGACAGAAGAGTTTATTATTGGAAAGTATAGAGAAAGAAATTGTATTGAAGGAACTGCGAAGTATCTCGATGGATGAGATTTATTATTCCCATTGTAGACGGAGGTATTTGTTGTGAGACAATGAGCCAGTGTGTAGCCATTGATCTATTTTTGTAGAAATGTCTTTAGTGACAGACGCGTGTATTTCATGGAATTAAGAAGTTATGAGAGCAATGTTATGGAAGTTTATTAATTGTGGATGTTATTGAAATAGTCTCAATAGATTTGAAACTCCTTGATATTCACAGGACAGCGGATCCTGGATGAAGTTAAATCTGATAGAAATGATAGGATTTAATAAATCTTTGTTGAAGCTGAGAGTAAACTGAGATCTATTTAATGCTTCTTTTGCTAATGTTTTCATTTATGGTAATTATTCGACGAGTGGAAATGTGTATTTTTATTAAGTATATTTATTTCATGAACAGATAAGTTGTAGGAGGTTTTTGAACTAGTCTCTACTTAATTGTATGGATCATAGAATCCCAGATTGTAACGTAAAGCACGAACAAGACAAAGTAGAGTGAAGTCATATTTTTCTGAAGCCCGTTGAGAGTCAGGAGTGAAGTAGAAGGACAGTTACATGTTGTATTGTCGGGAGAAAGGATGAAACGCGTTGTATATATTTTTATTCTAAGTAAGTAGTTGATAAACTACGACGTGATTATTTTCATTGTATTGAATGTTATATTAAATGTATTTCAGATAGATTCGTAAGTAGATTTAGGAGTGTTTTATATTTTAAACTTAAACTTTAATATTTTGTGTAGAGATTTTGCGCTTCCTAGAGGAAGAAATCTTAATGTTAGGGTGCGGGAGATAAATTGTATAGAGTAATGAATAGTATTTGTAATGACGGAGATCTACGTCAGGGGTAACGTCATTTATTTTTGGGATTATTTTAATTTTTAGCTTATAACATTTTTCTTGTTATAAACTACCGTCACCTAGGGAACAGCAGTTGTTCGCTGTATAGAAGCTTATTGAAGCTTACACGTAACAGTTTTTACGGTTTCTTAATGAAACGACTTCTACTTTTATATGGATTAATGACACTTGGTCATTCATAATTATTTCATTGGTTTTTTTTAGAGCGTTTAATCAAAGGTCGATGACACGAGAAGTGTAGTGCTTTTATAATAAATAGACGGATTCGTGTTGACGATTTCCTGATTGTTTTATAGGAAACTGGCATTATACTTGTAGTTAGATGGTAGAGGAATGTGCTGTAGGGTGGAAGTTCCCGAGGGACCTAATCCGCATACTTACGCCCGAGATTTTTATAGAGACTTTTTTATCCTAAGTAGTTTAGATGACCCTACTGTTCTGCAGTTAGATACTGCAGCACATTCCGTCGGAGAAAATATCCTGTCCCTTAATTTGAGTGTTTTCGCCAACTGGCATCATGTCGTTTTTAGCCGGGACATCAAGATGCTACAATCCCAGATTATTTCCAGCCGGAGGATATTGGTGGATCATCCAGTTGTATGGTGTCGTGAGAATTGTTCGCTTGGCGACTACAAAAGGAGAGTTACTGAGGCCAGTACAGAGGGTGTATCCACTTGAAGTGACATCTGGAGAAGATCATGCTTTAAGACTGCAAGTTGAGCGGAAGGAAAATGAGAAGAAGGAGAAAAATCCAAAGACAGTTAAACCATCTACTTCTGATCCCATCAGAGCCAGTAGTGGGAGAGTGTTGATTAAACCAAAGAGATATTTTGGGTGACTTATTTATTTTTGAGAAAAATATATGTATTATGTTATTTGATTGTTTTTTTTGAGTTGTTTCCACAACTCGAGGTGGGAGAATGTTGAGTTGGCAGCAAGCACAAGAGTTGGTAGTGCAGTATCTTTCACGTATTCTTTGATCAGTGAAGTTCAGTGTCAAAAATCATGTGGTGTGAATTGTGAACCTTTCCACAACAAATAATAAAATATGCATTCTAGAGGAGTCTATGTGATTTATTGAGAAGTGAACCTAACAGCATGTGTTCACGTAAATACATTTTCCTCATGGAGGTTCACATCATCCCATACCGCGTAAAAAGAGGTTAGGATATTAGATTTCAACATTCTGAACGCTCTGACACAATTACAGAGAAGAAATTGTTACAGTGCAATCTTTAAACTCTTCATAGATAATGTGTTCAACTTATGATATTATTACTAAAAATATTAAATTAAATAAAGTAAAGAAATGGTATGCATTGAACGTCCCTGCTGCTATTTTGTATGTAGAATCACAATATATTTCAGGGCTTATTACGTTATTTACACATCATCTAATGCATATAACCTCAGGCTCTGCCCAATGGAAGTTCATTAAATGCGACCATGGGGCAGATGACCTCGCTGTTCCGCCCCTTAAAACAACAATAACTAACTAAATGCGACCATCACAGATCACTAGCTCTACAGGCACGTTAATAAATCCCTAGAATATGGAATTACGGAACACCTGTAATTCTACAGACAAAATAGTAGCAGGGACGTTCAATGCATACCATTTCTTTACTTTCATATGTCGCAAAAAGATGTAACAGGACCATCATTATACCTAATAGAGTGTGTACACTTTGAACCTTGGCGCAAATAACCTATAACATACCCGCAGCGTAGCCATACGCATGAAGTCGTACATCACGGCTGAGGGCTTAGAGTTCTTGGAAATTTCGAATCCCGACGCTATCAGTGGCCGTAATGAGTGTGGTTGCTCCCCGGGATATTCCTCATTCTCTCGAAGAAAATTGCTGAATGGTATATATTTTCGAGTCCCGGGGAATTTAGCACAATCATACTTCCAAAAAAATTCAAGTTACTCACATTACTGTAGTCATCACAGAAACAAAGGACAAACTCAACACAGGGCTTGATGATCAAATTGTCCCAAGCCCCTCACATTATTTAATATCTTCGGTTGGGCGGAAATTTCCAATCACTCTTACGTGTTAGAGCTTGGCTTAGTGTATTCTTGAATACGGTATTGGTTAGTTGTTGTATTAGAGGAAACACTATTACATAAAGGGTATCTCCAGAAACGTGATTTCTCACCAGTAAGTTAATTAGAAATAATGCTGCAAACACGCCATAGAGTTCTCCAACACTGAGTTATTTACTATCAGTAGGCCTATCCACATCTATTACAGTAAATAAATTTGAAACGCAATAATGTACCATGAGGGGATTTTTCATCAAAAAATTGTTCTCTACAATCACTACACTGGAATAGTCTATTATTGTAAATGACGTGAAAGACTCAATCAGCATTTTAACCACCATTTACATTACTCAGAATAGTTAGTTATTGTTGTATTGAGGGGCGGAACTACGAGGTCATCTGTCCCTAATTACTCATAATGCATACACCAAGTTCTATGACAGGGCTGGCTGCGTGGCTCAGTGGTAACTTTCTGGCTTGCTGTGTCCAAGGTTGCAGGATCGAATCCTGGCGCAGTCAGCTGGCATTTGTGGGTGCGGAAATGCGATGGAGCCATGTCAGTAGATTTACTGGCACGTTAAAGATCCCCTTTGGGGAAAGATTCCGGCACCCTGCCGTCTCTAAAAGCCGCAGTAGTTAAAAGGGATGTAAAAACAAATAACATTAGTATTAATCCTATGACAGCTGTAATTAGTACGAGCAGAACTCAGGATACCTGTGGTCACTCGCAAATTCTAAGCTGATGTTTACAATAACACATTACTATAAACTGTATTTACATTGCCTCAGAGAAAAGGCTACCAGGACGTTTGTTCTCCGAAGCATTTACAGCAAATCTCTGTGATCTAAAGCATTGTAGGGATTGATGCAATCCCCCAAATTGATTCAAATGACTATGTTTGATGAAAACTTAGAGGAATATAACTACTCCAGGAGGTAGCTCAGCAGATTAAGACACAATTTCATTATTCAGCGCAATCTGTCCTGAACATCCATGTAAAACGACGCATCGTTGTTATTTCACTTTAGTGACTTGGGACATCTTGATCATCAGCCCCGTGTAGTTGGCTGTGTCTTGAATTTGTCTGATAACTGTATTTATGTGATGACTGTAGTTGTGTGTGTAACTGTCTTAAAGGCAGGGATTGGGTAGGTGCCCAGGGACTTGAAATAAGGTAATATCGCAGCATTTCCCTGGAGAGAGTATGGAAGGATCCGGGGAAAACCATACTCAGGATAGCCGCTGTCAGCACCGGAATTCGAACCTACGATCTCCGGATTTGCTGCAGCGTGGTCGTGATGCGCGATGTAAAGAGCAGGGCCAAGCCGCGAGCTAACAAATTGAGGACCAAGCAGAAACATTCTACAACGAAACTAAAAAATCTAGAACCTTGACTATGTATATGCAGCAAGGAAAAATGAAACTCGAGCAACGCCGGGTACTTCAACTAGTGTATTATAGATACGAAATGTCAGACAACGTTGTGCCGCATACGGTACCTAAAACACTCGTAATCTCTAAATGTTGCACATTTTCCCGTCAATTTACACCAGATTATGTTTGAAATTTGTTTCAGATCGTAACTAAGAAAGTGTTTCTCCAAATGGAAGATTGTATTTAACTGTATGCACGTCGTATAAGCATGGCGAAGTTTTTTTTTTTTTTCACAGAACAACTTTACACCTAAGTAGGCACGCAGCTATCTGTATTTAGTTTTCTGGCAACTTGTTTTAAATTATTTGTTGCAATATGTGACCATGGTTTGTGTTGGTCACACTGTTAATTATAAACCTGGTCCATAGAGATATGTTTCTCTTTTGTTTTTGTTATGGTGTGTATAAAAGAATGTTGTATCACCTTGTTCTCAGTTCTATTCTAGTAAATGCCAAGTACATTAAACATGTGTTCCATTTCAATTGCCTGTGTGCCTCGTAATCCTACAGGTTATGGGCCCAGCCACGAATCCACCGTGCGAATATAAAGTGCGTATGATAGACTGCTCGTTATATGAACTGTGAATTTCGCTACGTATCGAAATCAACATGTCTGCAACCAGCACCTCGTTACCGGCTATAGATAAACTGCGCGGTGGTCTAAATTATGTGAATTGGCGATTCGAGATGGAAAACGTCCTAAGACTCGAAGATTTGTGGAGCTGTATAGTTGGCTACCCGGATGGAGATACTACAACATCTGCGAAGAAAGCGAAAGACGAAAGTCGGGCTAGGTCCAGACTTAACCTCATGGTGGATAAATCAATTTTCCCAATCGTCATGCCTTGTAAGACCGCGAAGGAAGTCTGGGAAGCTCTTGAAAAGGCCTACTCAGATAAAGGAGTGAATCGGCGGAGCGGCATCTTGAAGAAATTGTGCAAAGTTAAATTAAAGCACTACAAGACGATGGAAGAGTATGTTAGTGAGGTTATGGGACTTGCTCAGTAACATGCGTCTATGAATAAGGCACTGGACGATGGGTTTGTGGCAGCTCTTATGCTGGAAGGTCTACCAGATGAGTTTCAGCTTACGATTATGGCTCTGGAACGTTCCGGAACAGACCTTACTGCAGACACAGACCGAACCAAGTTGTTACAAGATATTACTTGGAATGGGAAAAGTACTACCAAGCCATCCAAGGATTCTGTTCTGTTTTCACGAGAAGACAAGACGAAGAAGAAGCCTTTCTGCTGGAAATGCAAGAAGCCAGGACACTTGAAGCGGGATTGCAGGAAAGAGGAGATGCAGAGCTCAACTCAACAGAAGTCGAAGAAAGACAAGATGATGCTGGTGACCGATGGACAGGCATTAAGTGCAAGAGCCTCTACAGGGGCCTGGTTCGTTGACTCTGGTGCTACTAAGCATATGAGTTCAAGCAAGACTGCGATGGTGAACTTCACTGCTGGTCTTTATCTGGAGATCAGTACAGCAAACAATCAATAATTGTATGGCCAAGGATCTGGTAATGTAACTGTTCAATTAGAAAATGGTATTTCACAAACCTTGTCCAATGTAGAATATGTTCCTGGTCTCACTGCTAATCTTTTATCTGTGTCTGCTGCTACTCAAAAGGGTAATGTTGTGGTATTCACTGACAATACTTGTGAAGTTTATGATAGTGATAACTTTGTTGCTACAGGTAATGTAGCACTGACTGCGAGTAATGTAGGGGGTGTTTACCAAGTCAATGCTCTCAGTGCTCAAGCTAATATTTGAGGTGCCTAGAATCAAAACCCGCCAAATCCATTCCTTCACTTTTTCGGCAAAGTGGAAAAAACTGTCACAAACGAACCAATACCCAAAACGAAATACTTTTTTTTTCACTAAAAAAAGAATGAATTATTTTTAAAAACAGTGACGAAGTAAGAAGCTGATCCCCGATATATTTAAAAATGTATGTAGAAAAATATAAAGCAATAATTCGGATTTGTCGGGGTTTGTTACTAAGATTTGGATTTGGCAGGTTTTGATCCCAAGGAGCCCTAATACATTTGAAGTTGCGAAGAGATTGTAGAAACTGCGTAAGCTTTATTCAGAAATTAATATTTGAATGAAAGTTTACTAAATATAGGTTATAAAAAAAATCGTATAATTTTTGTGTTTTGTTGTTCTTGTTATTGTTGTTTTAAGGGGCGGTTGTGTTTTATTAGAATAAACAGAAAAAGAATAAAACTCCCATTACCCATTCAAGATTTGATTGCCGCTGAGTGTGGCTGTGCCAGCGTTTATGTTTATTGTAGCATGAGCTCTGCGGGGCGAAGCAGAGGACACAGCGATGACAGAGTGAAATCTGCACATAGGTCACGCTGCATTGCGTCAGATAAGCGTCACAGGAGCTCATGTCACCATGGACAGTTAAATCCAAAACTGGAGCTGAGTCATATCCTACACGCGCAACTGTACCTGTCAACGAAGCAAGCTGACGTGTGACACAATTACATAAAGATTAGTTCCCATTTACACCGCCGGCAATCAATTCCTGAAAGGGTAATAATACTGTACAGTAAATAACCCCTGGCACTACTGCCCGTGAAGGGCCTAATCCCCAGCCATTTGGCCTGCAGATATTGGGGTGCCGCATGACCAGCCCATCGGGTCCCCTCGGCCGTTAATCTTGGTTTTCGTGATCGGGGCGCTGCCTCACTGTCAGTTACTCAATTGTCCTCACGAGGCTGAGTGCACTCCGTTCCAGCCCTCACGTCAGTTTCCAATATCCCTGACGGAGCCAGGAATCGAACCCGGGGCCTCCGGGTGAGAGGCAGGCGCGCTACCCCAACACCACGGGGCCGGCAATACTGTAGCCTACAGGACTGAACAACAGAGGCGGCTCGTGAATTTTACCGAGGGGGGACTCAACCGTTTAAGATATAAACCGCTTTTTGTGATGCTTTTCCAGTAATTGACAGAGATGATTTCATACATGAATTGTGATTTTCCTTCTCACATATTTTTGAAGCTTGATTTCCTTATTTCGTTTGGACTAGGCACTATTGTTTTTTAAGAAGTAACAAAGGTATTAAAAATATTTGCTACCAGACACTGGAAAAAGAAGAAAATCAGACCCAGCTCAGGAATCCATCAGGGTCGCCAATTCCCAACCTCACTAGAGGGTGTATCCCCACCACAAGGGTTCACAACTAGGCCTAGTGGGACTTGGGTTGGAGGCAATTGGACCCCAGCAGGGGCGGTTATTATTTCCACTTGTTCTGGGCTCCATGTCATCTACCTGTCGACCTCCATTAGTCGACTCTTGATCTCTTCCAACCCGGATAGCCTTAGAGCATCCAAAGTCTAGGGAGTCATTCATTTTCCTGCCGTAACTGACCCTTATATCATCTATCCTGATACCCTCATTCTTCGAGGGGTCAGCCCTCTTATTTTAGTTTCATTACATCTAATGCCTTCTACACAAGGCCTTAAAGGAGGCAGGGTGGGTGAAGCTCCACCACACGAGGTGCACCCTGGATAGGGCTACACCTTCAAGGGCTCAGCTTTTGAGCTCGGGAGTTGGCGACCGTGATGAGTTCCAGAGCGTGATCCATTTTCCCCTCTTTGCATTGACTTTGGGGTGGACCCTCTCCTCTTTCCCTTTTCTAACTGCCTTTATCTCTAGTAGTTTCCAAGTACCTCAATACTCATTCTTCGAAGATTGATTCTTGTTATAAGGGGATGAACAGCAAGGTTTTCTGCCCTTCTATTCCGTCATTTATTTCCCTTATTCGTTTCTTTCTTTTATTATTGTCGTTTTCTTCTTCTAGTACCGGTATATAAGTTAGTTGTAAGTCAGTAATTAGTTAAGCCTAGCTGTAGATTTTATTTCATCATAATTTATCACCATCACCTAAACCACTAAGGGTAGATGACCTAGATATTTCACCCCTTTAAACAACAATTATCTCCATCGTTGAGGGTGTATCGATATTTAAGGTGCACCGTGCCTGGTGGGACAACACACCCTACCTCCTTTAGGGCCTCTTAGAGAAGGCAGAAAAAGGACAAAATGAGGTCTGATCCTACATAAATTAGGGCATCAGGAAATAAAAAGACAAGAGCCAATTAAGGCCCGGAAATGAAAAACATCCCAGGCCTCCGATACCCTAATAACGTTGGGGTAAGAATTGACATGAAAGATATAAGAGAGGAGCTCAGCTCAAGGAAACTCAGCTGGGGTTCATGGAGGAAAGAATAAGAGGAGATGCCCTGAGCTCTTATGAGTGAAGCCAAGCGCTGCAACCAAAGTGGGCGTAACCTTAACTCGTATTCGGTGTTCTGTGACTTTTGAGGCATTGTGCATGGCTAAACCTTATTTTGGCCCTGGTTTTATCGCGCTCCGGTTATGCAACTTTGGAAACGTAATAACAGTAGTGATAAGTTATAAAAAAAACTCTTCAATTCTAATCTAAGCATGTGTATGCCTACCCTATATGCCAAAAAAATAAAAATCATTCCTCTGGAAATCTCAAATTATCAAACGGCTGTCGGTCAATAATTACGGTAGACCTACGTAATCAATTCGAGGCTAATCGTCAAGTTTCTACCCCCCACACACACACACACACACACAAAGAAAATACCGAAACGTATAGGCTATACCGTATTTTTGTGCAAATATGCGTCCTTTTTTAATTGTTCTGTTTATTAATTTTGAGGTTCGTATTCTTGAATATCAAAATGTGTACGACCAATGAGTGAAATGGCTGTGCTCGAAATTAGGCCTAAAAACTGATGAATGCCTCAACACCAATAAGAACATAAAACTCAATTTGTTGTAAATACCGTAATTAGTTCGGCATCATTAATTCCTAAGATGTTCCTTCTTTGGTATAACACCTGTATTCAATTTAATCAGTGTTTCAGCGTATTATTACGTCTTCCTTACAAAACTAGCCTCGCAAAGGCGCTCTCATATTTATATTTAAATAACGATAACGCAGCTTATTTGTGCCAAGTACCGTGATGTACAGAGTGTATTCTGCCTATCCAAGAAAAAATCTTGACTTGTCATTGCAGTTTTATGTCACTAAAATCCATTACTGGTTGGAGTGGTTTACGGCTTTAAGCATAGGGACAGCCATTTTCTTGCAACCGAAGTGGGCGAGCCGTTTGGCTTCAGCAACTTGCGCTAGGCAGCGCAGCGAAGGCATCTCCTTCCTTTCTTTCCTCCAAGCTGGGGTCCTATAGTCGCCAACCCACATCCCACTAGTTGTAATCAACTTGATAATATATGTGATCTGAAGCTCTCAGGAAGAAAATGAAGACTACAAGCACTAGAGCGATCAGAAGGTAACCATTTGCTTCCTCTCTTGTCACCTTCTCTGGAAATTCCACGTAACCACTTCTCACGCAGTGAATTGCCCGATTGTATCTCATGAAATTCCCTGTATTCTAACTTGCCCAGTTCTGATTTACAAAAGGGCACGCAGCAGTACACATTATAAAATCATTCAGAATACATTCCAACTTCGCCATGAACATCAACACAAAACTTATGTCTGCCACAGTGACTTGGTGCTGCTTCCTAGCGCCTATATTTAGAAACGAGGTTGTACGCAGACGGCTGTGGAACGCATAAACCAATGCCGTAATCGTTGAATGGGCAGGCAGTGGCTGCATCAGACTCAAGATGACAGTCCACACACTTCGTGACGTAGCGCGTGAGAGGATGGACAGGGGATAACTGAAGGTATTCGTTACCATGGCAACGTAAATAACAAAGCGGGCGATTTTTGATGAGTCCTCACGAGCATCCGGTGCGCTCTACCGGCAAGGAGAGGAAGTACACACATTTTGTCACGATGGCAAAACATTAGTTGCGACCACAGCATGAAGTTGCTAAGAGATAGTCTCACTCATGGAATTAATTTCTCAGATAATGGCTTTAAAAACTGTTTTTCATGTGCTGAAGGTAAACAAGCTAGACAACCATTTATGTCAAGTAAGAGTAAAACTGTATGTACAAATAAGCTAGATCTTATTCATTCAGACTAATGTGGGCCTATGCCAGTTCCATCTTGGAGCAATGCTCGTTATTTCTTGACCTTCATTGATGATCATTCTAGAAAGGTTTTGTGTGTTTTCTTGTTAAGAAAAGTGATGTTTTGGATTGCTTTATTGATTTCAAGGCACAGGTCGAGAATCAGTGTGAAAGATCTATTAAGGTCCTACGCACTCATAATGGTGGTGAAATTTGTGGCAAAGCTTTTGAGAGCCTACTTAAATCAGAAGGCATTCAGCATCAAACTACAACTAGCTATTCCCCACAGCAGATTGGTGTAGCTGAACGCATGAATAGAACATTACTTGATAAATGTAGAGTCATGATGAGCGAGTCTAAAGTAGATAAACGCATGTGGGCTGAAGTAATAAATACAGCAGCCCATCTTGTAAACAGGTCCCCAGCCAGAAAAATTCCAGGTGAAGTTCCAGAGGAGATATGGACTGGTAACAAGGTCAATATGGAGCATCTAAGAATTTTTTGTTGTGTAGCAGATCTCAGTTCCCACTGACAGTGAGGCAGAACCCGACCACTCAGAGGATGGGGCAGAGTCCATTTCAGAACTTGAAAGCAGTGCTGGTGTGGCTGATACTGTTGAATCAGCTGATTTAAGCTATGTCCCTAGCGGAACAGATTCAGCCTGCAGTGATTCTGAGGGCTCTGCCATCATCGTCAACGAGCCAATGGAGAGGGATGCTGAAGGTAGTCAAAGATATCCTAGGCGCGAACAAAAGCCTGTAGACATGTCAGACTATGTGACATACTTTACTCTCACTGATGACTCTGAACCTAGAACAGTTAAGGAGGCACTGTCCAAGCCTAATAGCACGGCGTTCTTAAGTTAACAGGCGGGAACACTGCCGGCGGGGCTGTAACGTCATGGGTCTTACTACAGACAGCAAAGAGATGCTCAGTCTTCTTGGAGCGCTGTGATGTGGTCATTGTTTCTATGTTTCGATGGTGACATTTCACAATATATTGCTTTTCCTGTTGTCCACTGACAAGTGTTAAATATACCCGTGCCCCACGTGGTATATTTTAAAAGCAAATACAATGCCACGAAGGTGTTATGTACCAGGATGTAGTAGTAATTTTCTGGTTCGTGGAGTTGAAACCGCCTACGTGAAATGTTTCTCTTTTCCCAAGGAAGTAAACTTGAGAAATAGATGGCTGAGAAGCATCCCGAGGAAGGACTGGACACCTTCGGAGAACAGTGTTGTGTGTATTAAACATTTTCAACCGTACTGCATTATTTTACTGAATAAATACTGTGATTCTAATGGACAGAAACAAGTGTATAAATACGATCATCCTAAGCTAGTTAAAGGTTCTTGTCTTACTATTGTTGAAGATTTGCCGAAATACTTGACAAAGGAAAGTGAAATTAAGCGGAAACAACCAGAAGAGAAGAGAAGAGAAATCGAAGTGAGGAAGGAACATGCTCAAGAAAGTGCTGTTGCTGCTACAGAATGGGACGATGTTATAATCAGTTTCGAGAATTTATTCAATTCTCTTGAGAAACGATAGCAGATAATATCACTAAAGTGAAAGGGGACTCAGCTGTTAATTTCAATATATTTGACGATAGAGTGGTTATATATAGAATCAATTTTGAGTCTAGACTTTTGTTTCTTTATATTAATGTAGATAATCATTTACTTGTTTCGGCTTTCTATAACAAGTTGCAATTGTTTTCTACAGAACTTTCTTCAGTGTTGGGAATTGAAACAGCTGTGAAGAGTTGGAGATCACTGTTCAGTTTGTTACAGTATCTTACTGAGAAGAGATTCCAAACCAACTTGGAAAATTACGTGGCCAATGTCTTAAAATTGCTGGATGTCATTCAAGAAACTTTATTGGATAGTGGAGAAGAGGGAATTTCTCAGCAAGTTAATTTTTTATCCGAGCAATTCTCTCTTATATTTAAGAACAAAAAAGGTCCCCCAACATGATACTTTGCTCTTACATATTGTACATGCAATCTGCGAAGTGTTATGATACTATCAGGCAGAACAAATTTCCATGCCTTCCTCATTCTAAATATTTACAAAGATTGACTTCTTCCCTTAATGTGGCTCCGGGTAATTTTAACGAAAACGTTCATTTCTTGAAAAAAGCCGCTGAAAAGTGTGATGATAAGTGGGTAATTTTGCAACTTGATGAAATATATGTTAAAGAAGAAATTTCCCGTTTGTTAAAGTACATAAACAGATATGATATTCTCACTTAAATATATTCAACTAATTTTTGTGTTCTGTAGAAGACACAAAAACCGCCTACTTGTAGTGCAATCAAACATTAGTTTCCAGCATGCTCTTTTTGTATACCGCTCTTGGCTGACTTGTATCGCAGTCATTTGCTTTAATCGCCCGTAGTGACAGCGGAAAACGTCTCACACAATTCATCGATCACTAAGGAAGGACTGTGGTGAAATTCGGAAGTCCATCCCAATTTCTTCTGTAAACAAAACTGATTTAATTACATGAATGCATCTCTCTGCCATATTACTAGCGTGCTGTCCGCCGGCCAGCTAAGACCCCTGACGTCACTCGCCGGTGGCAGAGTGGGGTTACCGCTCCCGCCTGTAACTTAAGAACGCCGTGCTAATAGGGTTAAGTGGGAGCAGGCTATGAAAAGGGAAATGGAAATATTTCGGTTAAATGACACATGGGATCTAGTTGATAAACCCCAGGGCAAGAATGTTGTCAGTAGTAAGTGGGTTTTAAAAGTAAAAAGAGACTCTAATGGTCACGTTCATAGGTATAAAGCCAGACTTGTGGCCAGGGGCTTCACCCAAAGGTACGGAGTAGATTTTACAGAAACTTTCTCTCCTGTTGTTCGACACAGCATGTTAAGGATGCTGCTTGCCTTGGCTGTCCAAACAAATCTGAAGGTGGTACATTGGGATGCTGAATCTGCTTTCCTCAATGGAAAGTTAGATGAAGATCTACGTGTATCAGCCAGAAAGTTTTGTCAAGAAAGGTTCAGAGCATAAAGTTTGCGAGTTAAAAACATCTATTTATGGCTTAAAACAATCTTCTCGTTTGTGGAATGAGAGAGCTCACTCTTTTATTGTCAAATTGGGTTACAAAAATTGTGCTGATGAACCCTGTGTCTACTTTAAGAAACAAGCCCAAGGTATGGTAATTATTGCATTATACGTTGATGATTTCATTGTGGCTTATAATGATGAGTATGAGATCAAGTCATTGAAGACCTGTATTGATAAAGAATTTAAGTTACGAGATCTTGGTATTTAAGTATTAAAGTAAGGCAAGATGAGAAGAATGGTACAATGTATCTCAGCCAAAAGCAGTACATCAGTGAGTTTGCAAATAAATAAGGTATGCACGATGTACGTCCCATTGGTACTCCTTTGGAAACTGAACCAAATCTTGGTGATTCTGATACAGAAACTAGTATTCTTCCTTATAGGGAACTCATAGCTTCACTCATGTATTCAAGTGTTTGCACGCGTCCAGATATAAGCTATGCAATATCACATCTCAGTCAATTTAATCTGCTGTAAAGCGAGTGCTGCGTTATTTAAATTGAACAAAAGACTTGTCACTTAAGTATGCCAGGAATGGAGGTCAATTCATGGGATTTGTTGCTGACTGGGCTAATGATAGCACTGACCGAAATCATACAGTGGTTTTGTGTCCAAAATGGCAGGTGGTGATGTATCATGGGGGGCTCAAAAGCAAAAAATGCATTTCCTTATCTACTGAAGCAGAATATGTTGCACTGAGTGAAGGTGTAAGAGAAGCTGTTTGGTTGAAACGTGTTTTGTCTAACTTTATAGATCTCAAGTCACCCATCATATTATTGAGTGATAGTCAATCAGCACAAAAACTGGCAAAAAATCCAGTCCACCATAATAGGACCAAACATATTGACACTAAATATCACTATGTTAGAGATGCTTTGGATTCTAAAGGCATATACGTCAAATATGAGGAGACTTCAAAAATGACTGCAGACTTCCTAACAAAGCCTCTTCATAAGCCTAAGCATATTTATTTTTGTACAGACTTGGGTCTTGAATCATGTCCTCTACTCCCACAGGTTTAAGGAGGTGTGTTGAAATATATGACCATGGTTTGTGTTGGTCACACATAGAGATATGTTTCTCTTTTGTTTTTGTTATGGTGTGTATAAAAGAATGTTGTATCACCTTGTTCTCAGTTCTGCTCTAGAAATGTCAAGTACATTAAACGTGTGTTACATTTCAATTGCCCGTGTGCCTCGTAATCCTACATTATTAACTAAAATATTTCTTAAGACAAACAATCCATACCTCCATTAGGAGGTTTCGGATTCCATAATTCATGCGAAATGAGGTTCGTTCGTTTCTGAAATTGAGGCCATATACCCGTATTACCATATTGTAGGCCTACTTTACGTAGATTAGGATGAAGATATAAATTAGCATTTAAAAGAAAAATGTCGCCTGTTGTTTGGTCTAGTACCGGTAACTTAAAATTTTCCATATTTTCTATACTAAAAACTCGGCACGGCTGTATTTTAAAATGGAACCGAATGTGCTATCAAATATGACTTTCTTGCAATTCCTGGAATACGGCATGTATATAATTGTAAGATGATTATTGGTTAAATAATGGTTAATAGATATGCTATTATAATTTTAATGATATAATAAATCTTAAAGAAGAAAGGATGAGTCATTAGTATATGTTACCGGTACGGCGTATAACCTAAAACTTACTCGTAGCTTTGGTCACATTTTAGCCTTTAAACGGGTCAAGTTAATGCATAATACACCAATATAACAACCGGATAGCAACTGATTATAATATTCTCACATATAACGTATTTAATTGATACCAATTTAATACAATTGTAGTCCAAGATATCTTAGACCACTGCCGTTTGAAATGTGCAAATCGCACACTCTTTAGGCAAGCTGTTAGTTATGGTCCTTTCTGTTGCGAAGTTTTACTAATTACTCTTTTAGGAGGCACTTGTCTTTTCAATATTCAAGAAAGGCCAACCCTCTAGTTCTTATTTCATAAGTTGAACATCTAAGAACAAAACCACAATCCAAAATAGTAATGAAAATAATCATGGACGATTCATTGCCAATGAAAATCAAATGGAGATTCGCGGACTGGAAGTTCGCTATGCATAAGCTTCGGTGCCATTTTAACTCGTGGTAGCTCTATAGATTGTAGAGCACCCTCCTATGCCTGTACTATATTCCAATCATTTTCAAAATGTCCAACAACTTACTCCAATCAACGTTATCAAAAGCCTTTTCTAAGTCTACGAATGCCATGAACGTTCTCTTATCCTTCCTTATTCTAGCTTCCAAAATCAGACTCAGACTTAGTACAGCTTCCCTTGTTCCTACGTTTCTTCTGAAGCCAAACTGGTCTTGACCCAACTCTGTTTCTATCTGTCTTTTGATCCTATTGTAATTTTTTCTAACCAGGATCTTTGACGCATGAGTGATCAAGCTGATTGTACGATAATCTTCACATCTGTCAGCTCCTGTTTTCGTGAATATAGGGATGATAACATTCTTCTTGAAATCGGAGGGTGCCTCACCTGTCGCATAAATACTACACACCAAATGAAATAACCTGATCAGACCTTTATCACCTATGCAGCAAAGCAACTCCATCGGTATATCATCTATGCCTAGTGAGATGTTCCTGCTTGCACAGTATAGATATCATTACAGTATGGACACTTAGGCAAAACCGGAAGAACTGATTTTCAACAACAACAACAACAACAACAAAAAACAATTGATAAGGGACAGCCCTAATTCACCTGTAAGCGGCTTCGTAGCACCACTTATAGACAAACACATAATAATCAGTTGGGTGCTGAATTTAACTTGATTTCAACACACTAGCTCTCCTTGGGTGGTATGAATAAAACGGAGTGTATGCTCATGCTCAACAATTTTGGAGTGTATTCTGAGAATGGTATGAATAAAGACTTGAAGTTTAAACTCAATGAGGAGTACATACTCAAGGGTGGGAGTAAATACTCAGTGAGTATATAATACAATACAATACAAAACTCTTTATTTCCAGAACCTGCATGATACAGAATTGGATACGTCACACAACATTCTCACAGTTAAATTTACATATTTACAACTTTTTAACATAATTAAACAGTTACATGTTTCTTTAAAATTCACTTAAAGAATACAACACTTTCTGGGCTAGGTATATCTTGAGAGACTTTCTGAACCCAGTTCCAGTCAAAGATTTTAAGTGATTTGGAAGCTTATTGTGGTATATAGCTCCTTTTTTGAAAGGATCCTTTTCTGCATATTGTTTATTTACCCTCTTTTGAAAATAGTCATTTTACCCTCTGGTTTCATGATTGTGGACATTGTTGATTGTGACAACTTTATGTTGATTTTCCCTTACAAGCAACATAACTTTGAAAATATACAATGAAAATATTGTTAAAATCGTATGCTTCTTAAATGCAACTCTGCATGATTCTCTCGATTTCAACCCAAACAAGTATCGTATTACTCGTTTCTGCAGTTTAAATATTCTCTCCATATTCCTATTTGCTGCCCCACCCCATATCTCAATACCGTATGATATCTGTGAATGTATTAATCCATAGCAGACTGTTAATTGATATTCACTGCTTAAGTATCTTGAAATTCTCTTTAAAACGAAGTTTTTTGTTATTTTTTTTACAGATTTCATTTATATGCTCTTCCCTTGATAATTTATGATCTATTGTAATACCCAAAAATTTTGCTGAGGCTACCTGTTGAATATCATTAGATCCACAGTAAAGATCTACTTCTAAATTAGTTCCCTTATGCTTGTTAAATATTACAAAGTTGGTTGAAGGGTTTACACTTAACATTATCTCATTAAAATATTGAGTGACAAGATCAATACTATTTTGAGTTTTGACTGGTACATCATTTACATAGAGAATAAAAAGGAGGGGACCAAGAATTGAACCTTTAGGTACACCTTTTTTAACCAAACCATGAGTGGATTGGAACTTGGAGATATTTTCACCATTCTTAAAAGGATTTTCTGTAAATTTCCATCTATTATTCAAATATGATTTTAACAGTTCCAATGATATTCCCTTTATACTATAACCTTATCCAATAATAATTGATGATCTACTGTATCAAATGCTTTTGTCAAATCTACGAAAACCCCAACAGCACATTTATTATCATCAAGAAAAGCAAGCAGAGTTTCATAAAATTCGGCAATGGCATTTATAGTTGATAAGCCCTTCCTGAAACCAAACTGATTCTTATTTATTAAATCATTCTTATCAATAAACTCAATTATTCTATGGTAAATCACATACTCTAAAATTTTACAAAATGTAGAGATAAGGGTGATCGGTCTGTAGTTACCTAGTTGATGTCTGTCACCCTTTTTAAAAATTGGATAGCTTTAGTATATCTGGGAAGATGCCCTTTAAGAGACACATATTTATCAGTTCTGTAAGAATGTCTAGGATTGGACCATAGCACTGTTTCAACAACCAGGGTGAAATTTCATCCCAACCATGACTATGTTTATTTTTTTAATTTTCTCACTATCGTACTTATTTCATCTTTGGTAGTTGGTTTCAGGAAGATTGACTTATTACATGTGTTTTCCTTTATATTGCTATTACCACGGTTATTTCCTACAACATTACTATCATTACATTTTGCTCTATTACTGTTTACATTCACACTGTTCACAACGGGTGGCTGAATGAAATAATCATTGAATGCTGTTAATACTTGTAAAGGTGCATTAAGCGACACAAATCCACCGCGAATACCCTTTTCAAAGAATAAGACCATGTTTGCATCCGTGTGTAAATATAATTCCACTTGTGTATATTTCAAAGCTGCATCAAACGACAGGCCAGGACTTGTATAATAGTGAGCAGGGTCGAGACCATAAATGTGTTGACATAACTCACGGAATTTTTCAAATACATCTGTCAGCAGCAATACATCAAGTTTTAGGTAATGCATAGCATATCCACCTATCGTCTTGATATCAAACACTCGCCAAACTTGACATGCACGTGCATAGTCTTCATCGGAAACGGTACAACGTGTAAGCTTAGAGTAAAATTTACCTTGCGGTGGGAGTTTTTTCTGCTCTAACTCGTCCCAACTTGCACAGAAATCATAGGGGAAAATACCTTTCCGAATGCACAATTTAAATTGCTCAGGATGTTGAAAATGTGTTTTGTGTATTTTAATTCATCCTCATCTAAGCCATTGACAAGACTATCTAGCGAGGATACCATAAACTTGAAAGAATCCAAAAATCGAATGGAAAATTCGCCCAGCCGCCACGTCAAGGCAGTGAAATGCTCATGGTTTTGAGGGATAATGAAAAAACTTCCTTTGCTCACATAACCCAATTCACGAATCAAAAAAATCATGTCATAACTAGACAGATTGTGGAAAAACACACTGATAAATCTTGGAGCTGGAAAATTGATATTACACTTTCTGTGTGCAGCTCCACGATATTCCCCTGTAAAGTGCGAGTGATCGCGAACAGTGTCTTCAGCACTGACCAGCGGCTTTTCACAAATATGGCATGTGGTGACATGCGCATACCGCTGCTGCTGTTCTGGAGTTTGGCTCATGGGTACAGGGTGGTCCAATAACCCCTGCACATGGTCCGCCAACTTGACCAGTTGATCCAAAAACCATTTTGCACAATCTGGTCCCTTACGGGAGTCGTAATAGGACGTTGTGGGGTCATAGGCACACACCACGTTAAATCCTATTGCAAAGGGTTAATGTTTTGAATGGGTGTGGTTGAGCTGATGGCGGGATCTGGTTCACATCCCGCCATGGGTGTAGTCAGAGCTTCAAAATCTGCATAGACTACAAAAGGCACTGTGTCACGTTTGTGAATATTCTTAAACTTCAACACAGCATCCCTTCCTTGTGGCAAAACGAGTTTCACTGCTTCCTGAGATAAACAATCTACCCTATGTCGTTCCAAAAGCGTAGGGGTTGTATAATATTGCAGGCAACGGTCACAAATATGTTTTGCATGCTCGTCCTTGGACATTTGACTGCCTAGCAATTTACTCATATTCTTAACAAGTTGTTTCAACATGGATTCGCAAAATAGTATTGTCAGTGACATCTAGTCGTGAACATGAACACTGGATAGAGCGTTAATGAAATCACAAATCGTCAAGTCGTTCTAACACGAATTTGCAAACTCGTATTGTCAATGGCATCTAGTTGTAAACATGGACACTGGATAGAGTATTCATCAAATCTCACCTACACGTTTAGTTATTAAAAGAGGTACTCACCTTTAATAATAATTTATTAAAACTGCTGTTGCCAACTGGATTAGGTATAACCAATTATTGTAAATAAATCAATCAATCAATCCATTCATCCATTTCAATCCATTACTTACACACTGATTTATATTCAAGCAGTTAAAAATGTTTAATCTATTAAATACATACCTCTCAAATAGTTTCTTTATTTTTTCTCCAAGTAACGCTACCAGTACTGCTTTCTTAAGTTGCTTATAATAAATGATAAGACTGCAGCACTAATCACCAGAGGCGTAGCGCTATAATACGCCGATACGCCGGGCGTTCCCTGATTTAAAAATTAGAATGTGTATTCATCAAAGAGTAAAATATAACATCGTTTTTAATTTATATAAATGCGGCGATAGCATATTACATGGCGCTTAGTTATTTTATTTCCGCACCCACCATATAACTAGTCTTAGCCCAGCCGCGGTCCACTGCTGTGCTTTGCTTTTCTTGTACGCCAGAACTTCTTGGCGTCAAGAGCTATGTACCACCCCGGCCAGGCCACGGATCAGCGCATGCGCGAGTTCATTCTTGCTTCTCGGAAGGAAAGTGCTTCCGTACGCCGGCGTTTGGCTGGCGTAAACCACAGATTACGTACTACACCGATGGTGCCAAATAAATCCTATCTGGTTGACACCCACTGGCGTAAACTTTGTATGATCAGATGATCACTGTTCTGTTAACTCAATGGCCCAATCGCTGCGCTAGTGCTAGTTCGAACTGTAAAGTGTAGTTAATTTTAATTGTGCGTGAGTGTGTTTAATGCTGCCAATATGACTGAAGTAAGTTCACAGGACTCGAATATTATTAATTTTCTAAAGGCAACTCCTTTGAGCACTTTATCATATGAACAGCGATGTGAATTAAAAACAAAAAGACCAAAGCCAAATTTATCAATTAAAGAAGCTGGTAAAAATCGCACACGGAGTTTTCAGTTTTCTTGGTATGACAGGTTTTCCTGGCTAACTGGGCCGAAAGATACTGAATGGTGCAACAGAAGGAATTTCGGACCTGAATAATTCAATTAACAGAGCTGTAAAACACCAGTCTTCAAAATACCATTTGTTACATTGTGAAGCATACCATCTGCTAGGTAAAACTCGCATTGAGCATGCATTTTCTGAAGTTGCTCGACTACAAGCAGTAAAACATAATGAGATCGTGTCTTCAAACAGGCAGTATGCGCGACGACTTATTCAATCTGTAGTATTTCTCAGTACACAAGAACTAGCCTTCCGAGGGCATAGAGAAGATGAAAGTTTTATTAACAAGGGTAATTATTTGCAATTGTTGAATCTGCTCGCTCATAATGAATCGATAGTTAGAGACCATTTACAGTCATCATCATTATTAAAAGGAACATCTCCAGACATTCAAAATGACTTGATAGAAGTTAAAACAATTGCATTAAATGAAAAAATCAAATCAGAAATAAATGAATCCCCCCTTTCTATCCATACAAGCGGATGAGACATTAGACGTGTCATGTAAGAGCCAGATGAGCATAATATTTAGATATTGTGTGGATGATAGAATAGAGGAGAGATTCGTCGGCTTTTATGACGTTTCCAAGAATAAAACAGCTGCGGGATTGTCAGAAATCGTGCACAAAGTTTTACTTGACTGGGAAGTAAATGGAGAAAAAGGCGTAAGCCAGACATACGATGGCGCAGCTGTAATGGCAGGCAGATAAGGAGGAGTTCAAAAGCTAATGAAACAGTTTTGCCCATATGCTCTTTTCGTCCATTGTTACGCCCACCAATTAAATTTGGTACTCCTGTACGGCTCAAAAACAATAAATCAGGTTCGTTTGTTTGTCTGTACCTTGACTGCTTTTCACAGTTTTTTCAGCAAATCTTCTAAAAGGACAGTTTTGTTGACCAAAATAGGATTTAAGCTTCCACGAGCAAGCAATACGAGATGGAATTTTCATTCGAGGGCAGTTTTCACCATTATTAAACATTTCCAAGAATTGTAATGTATTTTGATGAAATTATTTATGATGAAAATAGTGAATGGGATGACGATTCTGTGAACTGTGCCATTGGTCTCAAATAACATATGGATGACCCAATCTTTGTATATTACCTATGTGTATTCGAAGCTTGTTTCTTTTACACTGATCATATTTTCAAATTGTTACAATCATCGACAGTGAGTATTGTAACTTGCCATAATGAGAAAGCGGCTGTCGTCAAAAGCATAGAAAACTTAAGAAATGAAGATCTCACTGACATACGCGTTCAAAAAAAGCATCCAGATGAATGAAAACGTAATGTATGATGGCAATCAAAAGAACACTTTGAGAGTGCTGTCTTTTGGAATAGTAGATTCACTAACAGCTCAAATGAAAAGTAGATTTGAAGATCGCACTCATCTAAATTTCATAGAGTTAGTACAAGAAAATGAAGTTTAAAAATACCCCGAAACATTCCCTCAGAGCAAATTAGATTTTTTGGTAAAACAGTATCCATTATTTAATGTTAACCAATTACTATAAATGAACTTCACATTGTTTATCCAGATCAGACAAAGCATTTAGCTCTAAAAGATCTTTTAAAATATTTTGTTACGAACGATCTTGACTCCATCTATCAGGAAGTAACTAAACTACTACGCTTTGTACTGACTATTCCAACTACTACAGCTATCGGTGGCGTAGTTGGTGGCATGCTGAGCTTCTATGCCCAAGATAGCGGGTTCAAACCCGGCCGAAGCCGTCGGATTTTTTAAGAGCGTTAAAAATCCCTCAGTATGCCTTCGTTCGGAAGGGAAGTAAAGCCGGCGGTCGCATGTCATAGATTTATGGCATGTTAAAGAACCTTCCACTAATTACACCTGTGTGAAGCTAAATTGGATAGGTTAAGAATGTAAACAACGCTCTTAGGTTTCTACGTTCGTTGCCAAGAGCCGACTGCGGTGGCGTCTAGTAGCTAAGTTCTGAACTTGGCCTAGTAGTCGTTGACGGTGGCGCTTGGCGACCAAAGTAGGAACTATTTGAAAAATTCTAAGTTGCAGTCTGTACTTAAATAAAAAACAGATAACTCACACTAATACAGTCATCACAATTAACACCGGTTATCAGACAGATTCTACACACACCCAAAGTACACGGGGCTACATGATCGCGTTGTCGCAGCCCCTAAACTTAAGAACCAACCAACAAACTACTACAGCTAGTAGTAAACGCAGCATGAGCACGCTGAAAAGAATTAAAACCTACCTTAGAAATTCTATGAGCAATAGTCGCTTGTCGTGTATAATTCATTGGCTATTGAAAAAAAAAAAAAAAAAAGGTGAGCTTTCATCAGAGCCCGCATTTCTTGAACACATCATAGACGTTTTCGCAGAAAATAAGAAAAGACGAATGGAGCTTAAGTACAAGACTGTGTGAGGTATGTGACAGTATCTTTCATATTAGCTTTTTGATTTGTTCCTTAGTTTAACTGTCGTTTAAAACTTTGGCGTCCCCAGCTCAAAAGTTCACGCTACGCCACTGCTAATCACCAGTAATGGGACTAATGAGTGCCAATGATAAGTATGACCCAGCTTTCATAATGTTCAATATTGCTAGCTTGCAAAAAAAAAAAAGTATGCACATGTAAGTAAGCAAAATACGATCCTAATAAACTCACAGCGCATTGAGATTCTATAAACATTTTCGTTGGCACACACACAAGTTGGCAAAATCTAAGACAGCTCAATTTGCAATACATCAAGATTCAAATTACCGTATTGCAACATTTTACATCGCATGGCATGTCAAACGGAAATGACATGCACAATAAATTTTCCATTTCCACTAATCAGCAATATCTGCTTCTTTCAAACACGGTAGCTCGTATTACAAGACTGCATTCTGTTTCAAGATCTCTGCTATTAGTTAACTGTTGCTAAGAGATGAAACAAAGAAACATTATTATCTAGTTCATCCTTTACAAAATCAGGGGACTCACATCAAGTGGGATGTAGGGTTGGCAATCACATGGCCCTAGCTGAGTCTGGCATTGCTTTCACATACTTGTATCAAACTTCTCTCTGTTTTCTTTCCTGTCGAACTCACTCGATCAACTTTTGTTTTCTTCACACCGCCAATAGTCTTAGTGTATTCAAAGCCTAGGGAGTCTTTCACTTTCCAGTCTTAATTGCCCCTTGTCTCATTTTTGCTGATACCCTCCTTTTGCAAGGGGGTCAACCTCGTTTTTCTTTTCATGTTATCTCCTGCCTTCTGCTCAATCCCCTCAAAGAGGCAGGGTGTATGTAGTCCCACTACTTCTAATCTGAATATGGTTACACCCTCAAAAGCACCCGACTAGTGAGTTCAAAAGTTGACAACCCCCTAAGAAATTCCTTTAGGGTGGATTTATATCTTTGATCGCTTCGCTGTCTTTTTACCCTCTAGGATAGGCTTTTCACATGAACTAAGCAAGGGATCCCACCTCTACAGTCACTGAGGGTAGTGTCCTGAAGCTTGAGACTATGGATCATGGATACAACTGGGGTGTGTGACCGCCACGACGCCCAGGCGGCCTCACCTGCAAAGCGCACAGGGACATGATAAAAGGGTTAGAAAGAGTGGAAGGAGTAGCTAACAAGTGCTCGGAACATGCCTTTACGGTGGATGGTTCAGCGGTAAGACCTACGTCACATCATGGATGCGATTTGGCGTTACAGAATACCAATTCGACTGCTAACCAGTCTTTAGGAGTCCTACTTTCCTGGTGACGTCACAAGATGGCGGCCATAGCTTAACTTAACCTAACCTTCGAGGTGTGATCAAAAAGTTTCGGGAGATATCAACTTTGCCCCTGAATGTATGGCGTGTTATTATGTGACGTCACCAGGAAAATAGGCTATGAGTCCCTTGCAAAAGGAGGGTATCAGCAAAAATGTTTTAGTCCATGGTTAGCTTATTTGTAATGAAAAATCAAAGATGGAAGCGAACAGCTGATATGTATGTTATCACTTATTGGCTTGAATATTAATTTATTCATTGAATATGGGCTAAGGAAAGTACAAAACAATATATTTTTGATTCTTCAAGTTGTGCAAACATATTAAGTATACTACCGTATTTACCTTAATCGTCAAGATGGTTTTTTTTTTTTCGATGTGGTGAACCGTGATAGCCATGCTTGAAAATGCATTAGTCGATATTTGAATGAACCATGAATCGCAGAGTCTTAACCATTTCTTACAGAATCGGGGTGGGTCAACATTTTGGAACTTTTTGATCACACCTCGTTGTGACGTCACCAGGAAAGTAGACTGTGGGTTAACATTTTGGAACTTTTCAATCACACCTCGTTGTGACGTCACCAGGAAAGTAGGCTATGGGTCAACATTTTAAAACTTTTTCATCTCACCTCGTTGTGACATCACCAGGAATGTATGCTATGGGTGACGTCACCATCTTGTGACGTCACCGACACCATCTTAGCCGCCATATTGTAACGTCATCACCGCCATTTTGGCCGCGAAATTGGCCGCCATTTTGGCCGCAATCTTGTGACGTCACCAGGAAAGTAGGCTATCATCTAGGAAAGGTACAGCCTCCATACTCTCAGTATTTACGTCATACTGAAAAGCAAGGCGTTAGGAGGAATATTCAGCATGTACATTGAACTTATAACCATGTTCGGGTAAATTTATAAACATGGATTCTGCTCACCAAGCATCGTACTGAACATTACGAGCAATCACAATGCCGTTTTCCAGTCTTTAACGTGTTCGCGGAGCGGTCTACAAGTATGTGTTAACGGAACTTTTGAATCCATACAACCGCTGCTACTATAAACGATAGCAATGACATCGCTCAGGTGTCGCGATATTGTGAACGTTTGCATAACTTTCTTCGGGCTAATTGGAGCGTGTACAGGGAGGAAAGAGGCAATTTCCACTACAATGGAGAGTTCCAGTTACCAGCTGAGAGCCAGGAGTTGGAGAGTTGGTGGTCCTTGATTCGAGTGCTGGAGACCTGGGGGAACTATACTGTCCTTCAGTATAGGATGGAAACAGATGGTAGGGCGTATCCTTGCTCTAATTTCGATGATGATGATGATAATTGTTGTTTTAAGGGGCCTAACATCTAGGTTATCGGCCCATCTAATTTCGACTCCGAGATGCTTCGAAAGGTAGAAAGAAGACCATTTATGTAGCCTAGCAAAGTAGCGACAATTGCCATCTTTAATGATTTTTGTAGTATGATTGAAATGAGGGTTAGGTAATGATATTCCTTTCATATCTGACCTCATCCTCAATAGAGCTTCGGCTTGACTAACAAGCGCACTCACTTTTCTAAATTTATGAATATTGCTATATTGATTTTAGATTTTTTATAATTAAATTCAGTAACTTTAAATGATCTTCTTAATTGTAGAGAAGAGGATTTCTTAGGATAAGACTACCGTATTCCTTAGTGGATTTGAGTTTATTTTGATAGATATTTTGATGTTTGATAACTTTGATATTTTACATCAATCTTAGTCTTGATATTGATAGACACACTATAATTCGTGTTCGATAGTTGCGTTCTCTGAACTTTTGCCAATGCACTTAGAGATTTCTTGGAAGTAATTTTTTGTAGATTTTTCACGATGTGAAGGTTGATCATTATTTTCAATTAGGTATTTTTCTCTTGTGAAGGATCAGTAATCGTTCTGGATTCTAATGAATCAATAGTTGCTAACTTGAGTCGTTCCCTAGATTCATGGTGTAGAACCAGTTCGGATTTTGTGAATTCTGTTGAGGGGAATGGTCCTATTTTGTCTGATCGATTTCGTCTTCCTATTTCATTACCACGTGTACTTTGGTACATGTAGGTCTTTAATAAATTCAATTAGGATTTTTATCCTTGATGTTAATTCACTCTTATGAGTATTTCCACGTAATATACATATTGGCATGATAATTTGGAAGAACATTCATTGTTTTGGATACAACTCCCAAGGTTATTTTTAAGTGGAGGCGTATAATTATTATATAGGTGACTCCAAGTAAAGTTTTGTGAGGCTAGGATTTTGTAGTCCAGTGGAATATACTGACGATCCACATATGAATTGAATGTAGTACAATGAAATTATTTAATGAAATATTTTGATAGGCAAAGGCCTAAATGAAAACTAGATAATTGTAAATGAACTTAATAATAACCATGAAGGTGATATTTGGGTATAAAACGTCCGTGAAACGTCATTGATATATATATATATATATATATATATATTGACGTAGTCAGCGAAGTACATGTGTTACTGGTATGCTAATGTAAGCAAAATGTGTTAATCATATTCTAAGGAATATTCTTCGTGAAGTTGGTGGTATAGGCCACAATTAATAAGCAATCGTCTACGTCATGTCTAACTATGTAATGAATACCGGATCATTAGTACAACTACGCCAAATAAATGATGTTTAATCATGAACATAATTTTCAGTGCATTCATAACTTTTGATAGTTGATGAATTGGTGATTCCAGTCATTGATGAATAATAGTAAAGCCTCCTAATTTTCTCTTGTCATCCCCAGTTAATTATTCCTGCGATTGTGTCTAAATAAGAATATTTAAACCAGTATAAATATTGAAAATTAATTAAACAGATATAATTAAGAATAAATATAAATGAATAATAATTCAGAATAATGATTTGAATTAATGGAATTAAGAATAAATAATGAATTTATATCATCTCAGCTTAATTGATCGGTTGATTAACCGGATTAAATCTTAAACTTGCGAAAGCAATGAACGAAGTACGTCCAGAAAGTAAGTTCCGTTTGGTAATAACATTAAATTGTGTACAGATACAGAAAAATTATTTATTGCACAAAATTCTACAACCCTTAAACTACTTTTCCACATAACTGCCGAAATGTTGCAGGCATTTGGCGTAGCGTGGCACGAGTTTTTGTATACCTTCTTCATAGACGTGTGCCGCCTGTGTCTTCAACTAGTTGTACGTTCCGCTGCAGCGCAGTTCCACATATGCGCGGTAGACGCTCTGTTTCAAGGAGAAGAAACGTGCGCCATTTGGAGAGCGCTGTCAGCCACGAACGCGTTGTTGTGCATGTTTACTCATACAATCACCCCTATTCAGCGGCTTCGGTGGCGTAGTCGGTAGCATGCTGAACTTCTATGCCCAAGATAGCGGGTTCAAACCCGGCCGAAGTCGTCGGATTTTTTAAGAGCGTTAAAAATCCTTCAGTATGCCTTCCTTCGGAGGGGAAGTAAAGCCGGCGGTCCCATGTCATAGATTTATGGCATGTAAAAGATCCTCTCACAGACTAAACTTGTGTAAAGCAAAATTTGTTAGGTTAGATTTCGTCAGAACGCTCTATCAAAGTTCCAGCGTTCACCACTAGGTATCATTGATATCTGGTGGCGAAAGTTGGAACTACTTGAAATTGAACGGAACTTGTAGCTCACCCTTTAGGGTGTCCGCTGGAAGCAGCTACAGACTCAGGCGAGCCGAACATGTCCTCGGACACTCCCGGCACTAAAAGCCATACGATAAATAGATAAATAAATAAATAAATAAACCCCTATTCTGTAAGAAATGGTTAAGCTACAACAAGTCTTTAGAACTCCTAAAGACTGGTTAGCAGCCGAATTGGTATTCTGTAACGCCAAATCGCATCCATGATGTGACGTAGGTCTTACCGCGGAACCATCCACCGTAAAGGCATGTTCCGAGCACTTGTTAGCCGTGTTTTAGTCCATGGTTAGCTTATTTGTAATGAAAAATCAAAGATGGAAGCGAACAGCTGATATGTATGTTATCACTTAATGGCTTGACTATTAATTTATTCATTGAATATGGACTAAGGTAAGTACAAAAAAAATATTTTTGATTCTTCAAGTTGTGCAAATATCATTCTTTGACGATTATGGTAAATAGTATACGTAATATGAATAATGTCGTCCCGAGTGATATTGTTAGTAACTTACACTTTTATTTTTGTTTTCAGATGCCGTAAGCGATCTAAAACGATTATTTGATGGGGAAGAAACTTAAGTGCAATTTTACTACTTTGGAAATAATTAGCTTTCATATAAATTGTAGAATTCGAATCATATTTGCGGAAGCTTGTAGTCAATAGTCCTCCAAGCTTGTTTCTTGGTTATGGAAATAAGTGCTGTCAGAAGTTTGAAGACGAATACCTACCTAATGTGCGGCAATTGTGCTTTTAATTATTTAAATTAAGGCTGCAAATGTTCACATTACTTCATGGCCTTGGCCTATGCCATTGGTAAATTATAATTAACTTAATTGTGGTGAAGAGACATGACAACATGATCATCATAATGGACTTTCACAAACTGAAATTAACTCATTTACCTAAGAGAATGAGAGGAATTGTTATCCCCATCGTCAGAACTGGTAGTGTCAAAGCATTCAGTCCTGATCCCGTAAGTATATAAACAATAGGCTATCATTTAAGACCTTGGCAAATAGCCTTAGTAGGCAGGCTGGAACATAAAGAGTACCAGTATTGTACTATGCTTTCATATTGAACTAATGAGGGAAGTTAATGTTACATGTAATGCATGCAGTCGATTAACAGTGTAGGGGAGAAATAAGAAATAATATCAGACCCCAAATGAACTAAAGTTTGTGGTCAGTCTGCTTGGCGAGTTGTCATTGCGAAGGGAGAACTTTCATGTAAAAGATTTGCATGCTTCTGCTGGAAACTAAAACCTTAGCACTGGATACACGTAGTTGCTCACAGTTTTAATAACCTGGTATGAGACAGCTCGGTCATCTAAATGGATCAGATGAGAAAGAAAAATCACAACATGGTACTTTGGGAGTTTATTTCTAACATAAAGGTACGTTAATTTTCTTCATTTCATTGTGTTATCATTTGAGAACTAACTACATGCAGCAAGGCGTAAAGCTTTCCAAGAGTGGAGTTTACTTGAACCGAAGTAAAAAATTCTTAAACTACTGAAATTAGTCAAAACACCTGCAGTAATGGTATCTTGAGACAATATAGTAATAGATGTTTACTTCTCCGCTGTCTGTAACCCACCCAGCCATCCCAAATAGGATCACGACTTATATAGATGAAATTCCAGCTGACTCTGCCATTTTAGCACGATGTACAGTATTGCCAACCACACACATTCGATACTATATCGCATCCGGCACACCAATGGTTTTCGTCTAGACCAATAAGGTTCATCTATACCTTGCAATGCACTGGCGTTTAGGGGAATTCTTAGTTACCTTGATGACGTAGTTGATGACGTGATGGTATTGGAGTTTTTTTTTACATAATTACAAAGGTGTCATGTGGTGCATTTTGTATCGGACATGTTGGCAACGTAATATGACGTCAATTTGTCTGCCACATACATCTGCCGTCGTTGACCAAGCTACAAATAAAAACCTTCATTTAAGCAATATTAGTGAAATTTGACAGTATATTAGTGATATTTGACAGTATTTTTTATTGTGCAGCAGTGATAGTTATTGTTGTTTTAAGGGGTGAAACTACAAGGTCATTTGCCCTCCCCCCTAATCTACTCTATTCACATCTCTAATGAGCTGGTACTGCGGAGACCAAATTCTAAGTGGGAGCTGATGATTACCACCAAATGTAGGAAAATTTCATACCTGGGTCATGTGTTATATGGTGCAAAATACGCAATATTACACCTTATTTTAAAGGGCAAAATTGCTCGCCATCAAATAGCGTCTGAAATTAAGCTAAAATACCTTTTCTCTCCTACCGCTGAGCTCTCAAAGTCAAGTGTACAGTTAACGCCCTAATCAGTATGGTGCGTTTTGTAATAGTCATCATCATCATCATGATCATCATCTTCATTTCCCCTTTTCCAGTTGACACTGGGTGGGGGCAAATATGGTTCCTCTCCACTTCGTTCTGTCGTTCCACCATTCGTCTTCCGACACAGTGTTCCAATCCACGTTCAGTTTTCTAATACTATTCTCCACCAAGTCCATCCAATGCATTCTTGGTCTTCCTCGTCCTCTCTTCCCTGTCATCCGTCGTTCCAGTGCTCGTCTTGGTAGCCTTACTTCATTCATCCGTTTGACATGTCCAAACCATCTCAATCTGTTTTGCTCCAGTTTGTCATTTAGTTTCTGTACTCCCAGTTCTTTCCGTATATCTTCATTTCTCACTCTGTCCCTCCTCGTTTTCTGGACCATACTTCTCAGGAATCTCATCTGCTTGTATGCTCTAATCCCTCTTAGTCATTGTCCAAGTTTCTGCTGCATATGTCATTATAGGAACATAATATGCTTTGTACATAACTTCTTTAGACTTAATTGGTATAGCGTGGCAAGTTAGACCTGGCCTGTCATGGCGGAGTCTCGTCTAGGAGGGGAAGTAGTGGGATCACTAGGCGCAAATGCGATTTCCCCTCTTTGGTGCAACAACTGTTTGGGGCTGCTCGCTGCTCGTCGTGGTTATATTATGCAAGCCTAAAGTATCGAATAGGAGCATTCTCAGTGACATAGCATTGGTATTGGTGGTAATGAACTTAGTGCGCGCCCACTTCACACACTCCTGACAGCAAGCTTGTTGCCGTGTTTGTCATAGAACAGAGCTGCTCAGTCGTGCTTCGCTTGCCTTGACAGCATCTGTACCGTGCCAAGGTGTTGCGAATAATGACTACTTGGCAACATCTAACCAGCGCGTGATGAAGTATGTGCTCACTGGTTGACAAAGAATCCAGGCAGGAGGATGACGTAATGCAACTGGACGCACATGCGCATCGGAAGGTTCAGATCTAACTTGTTCCCCAGTATATCCTTGTTCCATACTAGTCCCCGTATCTGTTGGTAGAGTCACTCCCGAGTTGTATTCTTCTGCTAATTTCCAAATCTAGTCTTCCATCTTCAGTCAGTTCACTTCCCAAGTGTTTGAAGTGTTTCACTACTTCCAATTCCTGATATCTCCTACTTTGATTACTCCTTTTCCTTCGTTCTTTTCTCTACTCATCACCACTGTTTTACTCTTATCCACATTTATCTTCAATCCCCATTGCTCAATCTTTTCATTTATTACGTCTAACTGTTCTTGTACCTCCCTCTCATCCTCGTCCCACATCACAACGTCGTCTGCAAACAACAATACCTTCACCTTTGCCCTACTATATTCTTTCATTGCTGCCTTCATGATATCATCCATCACCACACTTCCTTGCTTTAGTCCAGTGTCAATTTTAAACCATTCCGATGTCCCGACTCTAGTCTTCACACTACTGTAGCACTCCATGCACATTCCTTTTATCATGTCTCTCAGTTCCTTGCCTATCCCCCTATTTGTTAAGCTTTGCCAAACTTTTGTTCTAGGGATGCTATCATAGGCCTTTTCTAGATCAATAAAAGTAATTTGTAATAGTATATATTTTTTAATGCAGACCAATGGCTTTTGCCTGGGCCAATAATTATTAGGTGGGGGGCTGCGTTAGCCATTTACACGAATACACCCCTGGTTTTTGTCTCGCACAGTAATGTTTGTTGTGCACTGCTGTAATTAATGTTTTTTGTGAGAGTGAAATTTCTTAAATCCACTCCAATGGGCTTTGCCTATACCAATAATTGCTAGATATCCGTTAGCCATATATACACACCTGGTTTCTGTCATGCACAGTGGGGTAATCGTGCATCAATAATCTTTATCCAGACTAGACCTGAGTGGTGTATTTTGTATCCCACATGTTGGCAACTGTGGTGATAGTTTAAAATTTGAAATACACTTATCTTCCGTCCAGTCAATACTTTTGTGTTTATTTACGCCCTAGGACATTGACTAGACGGAACATAAGTGTATTTCAAATTTAAAACTATCATTCGTCAATACGCACCAATCGTGAACAATGTTAACTCCAACCTATGGTGATGTCAATGTGAGTGTCTTATTAACAGGTGAAGAGACCTCATGCACTGTCGAACATGGCTGCCATCGTTGAATGAGCAATAAATATTAACACATAATCCTGGTGCTGTAGTGACCGTGGTTAGTAATATCAGTTGTCTATGTCCCCCAGGAGACGAAACAATGCATGGAAATCTTACAGTGTGCGCACAAAGTCCGTATACCCCTACTCATTATAATTTACTTATATTGTCAGTACATATACATTTGTACTTACATATTAGGAATTTAAAACATCATATTTGTCCGTCCATGGTCTCTACACAGCTGAAGAAATCAAGCGAACCCACCTCACGTCATGATCTGGGCCGGCATGATACAAACGCATCTGTTTGAACCATATTTTTTTGATCGTTCTAATGACTGGCTCATCCCGCAGCTGCAAAATTTGGGAACCTTAAACAGTGTTTGGTTTCAAAACGATAGGGTGACGGCTTACTTCGCAGTGGCTGTTCAACAACGTCTGAACACAGTCTTTGGGAATCGCCGTTTCAAATCACATGCAACATCATAATTCTGTGGCTAAGCACTTGGTAGTGCATTCTTAACGAGAGGTATGACACGTCAGCTGTTCGCTTATGTCAACGACTTTATTATTCTGACTCTCAAACTCCAGTCTATCATGCGAAATACGAGGTTCATTTGGAGGCTTTTATATGCTGGTCGGTCTATCATGCGAAATACGAGGTTCATTTTGAGGCTTTTATATGCTGGTCTACCAAATTTATGTACACTTGTATTATTTGCTGGGTAACTTTATTTTATTTTTAGTGGTGATCGAAATGACAGACTACTTCAAGGTCATCTGCCTGACTGGGTAATAAATGAAATTATAAATCTGTAAACTGAAGATGGTTGGCATGAGGTTAGGCTTTCCTTAGTGTGTTGTCCATTTGTGACGTTTGGGTCTGATCAGTGATTGCATTTATTGGTCTTGCTCAGTAGTATAGGAAGGGAAGTTTTCTCATTTCTTGAGAGTATTTCCCGACACTTCCCAGCATGGAAATTTAGCAAAATACTACACAAGACTGCTCCTCAAAGGAAATAAAAGAAAGAAAAAAAACACATTATTATTTTCGCATAAGGATGTAACCGTTTTAAATTGTTTTGTTACACTATAATGACTAGGTTGTGTGGCATATCTTTAAAAGGCAGAGAAGTTATGATAAGACAAAGTAAGTAAGTGGATAGTTGTTGATATATGAAGTTTAAAAAAAGGATTGGATCTTAAACGAAGTAATGAGGTCTTGTATTAAAAACTGGAAGTGATTATAAATTGTATGAAGGTGTCTAGACTGCATGATTATAATAATCCCATAAATCTTCTAACTAAGAAGAGTACGGTACTTATAATTAAAAAACTATAAAATCATATCATTACACTGTAGTACTACATTCTCAGTAAATGCTTGTATATTACAGTGAATATCAGAACTACTTCCCAAACTGATTGGGCCGATTGCAAAAACGATGACTAGTTTTAAGACTTACAGGGTGGAATTCAGAGACATTTCTTGAGGACACCTTGAGGAGACCTTGACTAAGGAGGCCTTGAGGCTTCCTCCAATCTGAAGGTCTCCTTGAGATTGATTTTGCCGTCAGAGTCATTTCCTTAAGGTCTCCTTACTCAAGGGATGCTCAAGGCTTCCTCAAGGCTTCCTCGAAAGTAAGATTCACTGGTACCAATCACATACGAAAAGTTTCACTAGTGTTATTCGAATAAGAATTAAAGCTGACGTGTCTTACAATATAATCTGATGTTCCATGATATTAACGTTGATATGTTAAACATTATAATTGATTGTCAGCTACTCACATATGGTACATGTGTGATTAGCGCGTACTTATTTCAATGTTACTTTTTGAGACTTTTGGCAACGGTCAGTGTAGCTTTTGTTTCCAGACAAGCTATGAAGCAATCTTCGCGCCCCGGTATTTCAAACCTCATGGAGTGTACAGTGGAGTAATACAGAAATTGTGGTGTGTAGAGGATATACATTTTGTAGTGCAGATCGTCCTCCAGTATAAAAATATACTTGAAAATAAGAAGACGGACGAAGTTACCGTGGAAAAAAGAAGAGAACATGTCAAAATATAACGGAGGCGTTCAATTGCGTTCCTGAGCACAAGGTAAGATTTCCTCAATTTTCGTATTATTTCTGTAGTAAGACGCATCTGTTGATTATTTTAAAGCACCAATACGTCCAATGGGCCTACTGACTAAAAGGAACATAAATGAAAGAGCAGCAAAAACGTAAAGTAGTAGCCTACTTTTAAGCTTACCGTACCATAACCTATTGGAGCCTACGCGCAATAAGCAACCAAAATCCGGAGGTATGCACAAAGTTTTATATCATATAATGAAATGCACACAGAATTTGAAAGTATGTTACTTATCATGAAAAATCTTGTTTCATTGTATGATTATCTCCATTCAAGAACGTGGTATCTTCTCAGCTTGAAAGCTGCATAGTTCAAAGACATGCCAGGCAAGTTGCCACTCATTTTGTTTATATGGGTCTGATGTCGTCATGTACAGTAGATCAGGTGTTTTACATGTTTAGGCTTATGGAATAAATATTGTTTTAGAATGTTTAAATAATGTTGATTGGTTAGGTCTGGTGGATACTAAAACCATAACATGATAGTTAATCTTACTATTACCCCCCACACATTTGAAATTGGTGCCGAAACAACTATTGTCCAAACATTACTGATAAGTGACAGGTTAGGTGAGGACTGAAGATCCACTGAAAATTACTGTCACAGTGACTCCTATGTTCCCCCCTGCCTATATCATAATGGTGCCAGCATATAGTTCGATGTTCCGTTGGACATTTTCGGTCTTATTAGGTGTGTAATAAGTGTACCGAGATAGGAATGCTGGCATATCGAGAGCCTCCCAATTGTATAACATGGTATTCTATGCACTATTTATGCCATCGAAGGACAGTGGCAGTAAAGAGCAACTTAATTGCCACTATGGGCTAGCCAACACAGGTGTACAGTACAGAGGAAAGTATTGGGGATCACTGTGGAGAGAAAACCACTACATAGGCCTATCCACTTGTGGAGCATTAGCATGGTTAGGACAAAATATACCCATTTTGCAAGGGGGATTCTGAATTAAAATGTTTCCTACTCGGATAGATTGCAGATTGTACTGCATAAGTGTACATACGATGGTAGGCACACTGTCACAAATCGGGAAACCAAGGGTACTCGGCCTACTCACAATATTTGCTAGATGAACATAATATTGTCATGAGACTGTACAAATTGTAGCAGACTTTATAGCTTCTCAGCTCATGAACTGCACAAAAAAAGAAAAACATAACTATATCATTCAAAGAATAATAACGATACAGTAGTTATTTACTATAATGAACATTAAAGGAGAGGGAACTATAGTAAATAAAGTTGTAATGGACTTCTAATTCTGATTAAAAATAGAACCATGCCAGTTTCTTGTAATGAAATTACTGATTTATGAAAGCAGTGCCATAAACTTGACTCTACTTTTACTAGTTAATGTTAATGGTTATAATATTTATTTTTTCTTTCTGATATTTTTAATTGGTGTTTTTTTCTTGAATGTTACCTTAACATAATGAATTTTCTTTTCAGAAAATGGATGAACAAATAAACAAAAAATTGGGACAGCGAGAAAAGGATTTGTGTGACGTAAAAACAGAACATGACCCAGCGGTGCATGCTCTCTTGGGGCAGGTGTATATCGAAATACCGTTTGCCCTGGACAGTGATACGTTCACATAAGATAGGCAGCTTGAAGAGGCAGCATCAATATAAGAAAAGCCTATCATCGAGCTGGTCATAGAACCAGATAAGGCTGGCACCAGTAGGCCCTACATCGAATGATGAAAGCCCAACAGGTTTGTCAGAGAGATAGTTTTAAGACAGTTTGCAGAACAATGTTCTCCTACCCGATATTATTCTCATTTCTATGGAGTCTGGGATTTGTAAAACAGAGAGCCATGTAGCCTAATGTCATCACACACAATGTCTGGCTGCGTGGCTCAGGGGTAACGTTCTCGCTTGCTGAGCCCAAGGTTGCAGGTTCGAAACCTGGCGCAGTCAGCTGGCATTTGAGGGTGTGCAAATGCGAGGGAGCCGTGTCAGTACATTTACTGGCACGTTCAAGATCCCTTCAGGGCAAAAATTCCGGCACCCCGGCGTCTCTAAAAGCCAGGGTAGTTAAAAGGGACGTAAAACCAATAACATTATTATTATTAATGCCATCACGCCAGAAGATGGCAGTTCAACACGCTGCGACGGGGTAAGGGGGTCTTGCAGTACGCATGCGCAGCCCAACTATTCCAAACCTAAATATATCGGTTGGCAGTCAGTTGCTGCTACTTCCTGCATGATAATTTGTCACCTTCTTACTTTCAATAGGCTATTCTTATAAGTCTTTGTGTTTACTTTTAATAATGTAGCAGTATCAAGTACAGTAATAGAAACAGTGACCAACTTAATGTTTTTGGAATGCGCGATACGCAGTGAGAGGGAAGACAACTGCTGTTCAAACCCAACTGCCATCTCCTGTCGAGATATCAGTAGGTTATACATTATGTGAACAGATGTATCTGAACACTCACATGTGAATGCAGGTGAAGTTTGGACCAACCATCGCTACTAGCCGTGGCTGTCAAAATGCTACTTTTCATGTGTATGGTAACTTTCACCTGCAGCCAAGGCTCAGAGGGAGGGTGTATCAGCTCCATGCCTGGCTGTCTTTGCTCCCAGGAATTACCCAGGTACTCATTTCTGGTGTAGGCTGAGTGAACCCCAGGGCTATTTGCGTTTCCGAAAATGGTAGTTTTGTTTCTAAAATCCACTACCTGGGTGGGAATCGAATCCACTCCCTTTCAGTTAGAAGCTCAGCGACTCGACCGACTGCGCCACGCAGCCCCCTCAAGTGTAGTTAGTGGAAGGTTCTTTTCATGCCATAAATCTATGATATGAGACTGCAGGCTTTACTTCCCCTCCGAAGGAAGGCATACTGATGGATCATGTTTATTTTGACATGGAGGATGCTAGTAACATGCTGGCAGATGACTGTGCCGTTGAAGGTTGTCAGTACGTAAATAGCGGCTTCAGTGGCGTAGTTGGTAGCATGCTGAACTGCTGTGCCCAAGATAGCGGGTTCAAACCCGGCCGAAGTCGTCGGATTTTTAAGAGCGTTAAAAATCCTTCAGTATGCCTACCTTCGGAGGGGAAGTAAAGCCGGCGGTCCCATGTCATAGATTTATGACATGTAAAAGATCCTTTGACAGACTAAACTTGTGTAAAGCTAAACTGTTAGGTTAGATTTAATCGGAATGCTCTATCAAAGTTCCAACGCTCGCCACTAGGTATCATTGATATCTGGTAGCGAAGGTTGGAACTACTTGAATTTGAACGGAACTTGTAGCTCACCCTAATAAGGGTGTCCCCTGGAAGCAGCTACAGACTCAGGCGAGCCAAACATGTCCTCGGACACTCCCTGCACTAAAAGCCATAAGATAAATAAAAATAAATAAGTACGTAAATGAAACATTTCGGTGTATTCCTATGCAAATAAAATCGTTTTACATGAATCATGCTGTAGTTGGTAGTGGTAAGGGATGTTACCATTCTCAAAATTAGGGGCTGATGAGGTGAAATGTGGTGGCTTGGATTCCACATAACAAGGGCGTCACGTGGCTTATGATCACAAAATTAGTGGACTCGTAAAACAACAAGCTTCCTTTTTTCCTGATAGGCCACGGCCACTCCCTGTCCAGTGAAATCGATTTGAGTTCTACCTGTAAATTAAGTAATTACAATTTTACCTTTCATGGCTTAATGCCACACAAAGCAGTCTGTGATTTGCATTATATTATCTGATTTGTATTTTAGAGAAATGAGAATTTTCAAAAATAATCTATTCAATGAACCTCTTGAGAGTATTCTCATGAATTGTACTTGCCAGAAACTTAAATACAGTGCAACCTTTAAATTACTTTTGTAAGGGCGGTGAAGAGGTCAAACTCTTTCAACAGTAAGGAGACTCGTCACACCACATTCCTATAAAGTTTTCACCACATATCCATGAAATTAAATATAATTATATCACAGTAAAATGTTTTCTTTATAACAATGCCCATTTAATATAATCTATAGTTTACATGAACTATCAAAGGAATTCCAGACCTTGTTCATAATGAGTTACATGTAGGTTTTATGTGTTTCAGAGCCATTTCCAATGAAGAAAAGTTGAGAGCCTCATGCAGTGGCTCTAAAGATAAAACTAGCATACAAGAAAGGTGTCTTCGGATACAAACCCTGTTGGCACAAGAAAAAGAATTACATGTTAAGCAAGTCAGGGAAATAATATCAAGTTAAAGGAGCAGGAATTAATTCGGAAACAGCAGACTTCCTGTCCCAAATGAAATGTATTTATTAATTGTACAGTACAGTATGTAAATAAATACCTATGAAAATTAACCCTTGCATCATGTATTTAAAATAAAAAGTAAACTATGGAACATTGCAAACAGCTGCTGAACTTGTAGGCTATTGTTGTCGATGTAACTTAGACGGTAGAATAAAAAGATTGGGGCACATCCCGTTGCTGTCCCACCTCTTTAAACAATAATAGTAATCAGAATAGGAAGATGATTACTCACAAATAGTTAATTTTTTATCCCAAGATGATTTGCCATTGTTGCACTGTGACTGATTAAGGCCCTAGCCTTTTTGTAGCATGTTGATAGAAAAACGAGATTGAGACACAGAGTTTTTTTTATTCATATAACTTACAGATGGTTATTGGTTAGGAGGCAGAACATTGAGAAAAACTGCTCCTTGAAACAAGTTAAATTTAAATTTTGATTATTTAAAAATGTTGAGTCAGATGCCTAATTAAGAAAACAACTTACTATAAATGAAACTAACAATAAGACAATACAGTGAAACCTCTATTAAGAGACCAGTGACGGTTCCATGGAAAACTGGTCTTTTAGAGGGGTGGTCTCTTAATATGCATTAAAATAATATTATACTGCATATTAATAAAGTACAGTTGGAACACATACTTGATTACAATTTATCTGCATTGGTTCACATTTAGTACAAATTAATTACAATTAGTTATTTTCTGAGCTCTGTCATTTAAAAAAGTCACCAATTGATCTCTGTTTCAGATTAGCACATCTTTTTTTAACAATTTCACTTTCTAGAAGATCTCTGAGTGAGTTTGAAAGTCCATTAATTTGTTCTGGGTTTGAAAAATCTTCTAGGAGAGGCGTGTTTTGTATTTTTTATACGTTACATAACACTCTATGGAAGTGAAACTTGGACTATTGGTGCAGCAGAAAAGAGGAGAATTGAAGCATTTCAAATGTGGTGTTACAGGAGAATGATGAAGATCAGATGGGTAGATAGGGTTACAAACGAAGAGGTATTAAGATGAGTGGGAGGGGAGAGATGTTTCTGGCGATAGGTTAGTAGGACACATACTAAGACACCCAGGAATAGCAAGCTTATTTAGGGAAGGAAGGGTTGAGGACAAGAACTGTAGGGGTAGACCAAGGTTAGAATATGTTAAACAGATTGCCTCGGATGTAGGGTGTGGTAGCTATGGAGAGATGAAACGATTAGCTCAGGACAGGAAGGCATGGAGAGCTGCATCAAACCAGTCAAAAGACTGAAGACTCAAACAACATAACACTTCCTCTATTGACATTCTATGCTGATGCAGTTCTGTGCCAACAGAACTATTGTTTACATCATCACCATCTCCAATGGGAACGCAGACGAGAAGTGGTCTTTTGAAAGAGGTCAGACTGAGAAAATGCCAGGTCTTTGGTCGGGGAGAGGGGGGGGGGTGGTCCTTAATTAGAGGTAACAAATACATAGACCTTATGTGGTTTTAAATCGGTTCCAAGAAAAATCGGTCTTTAAGAGGGGTGGTCTTTTAGAGAGGTTTCACTGTAGTAACATTAAGGCGTATCCATAAGTGTTAAATCCAGGATCGGATCCTGGCTCTGACAGCGACTGTCCTGACCAAGGATCATGAAATGATTAGTTCAGTCGGCCACTCTTGTATAAAAACGTTCCTAGAGACGGGGCCACCTCAGGTTATGTTGCATTCTGGCAATTCTGCCAACACAACGACACTTACTCGGGATTGAGCCTGTTGTCCTCATTGCTGGGTGCATGTGCATTGATAAGAGTATACCCTCTGTTTCTGCTGCGGTTAGAGGAGGTAATCTCTGAAGCACTACTGAAGTTAACCACTGAGCTGATAACATTCTTATTTACAGCAAACGCCATGCTAAACACCGGCATATTTTTACCTAACTCCATTAGAGATTCTATATTCTTTTGTGTCCATTACATCGTTGTCCTGATATTGTGTTTCTTGCAATGCCAGTATTGATATGTTATGTTCATGCATCATCGTCGTCAGTTCTTTGTGCTCACCAAACTTGAATAGTGAGTTAAAGTTTAGTATCCCAAAGTATTATTTTTGCTTCGTCCTGAGTTTTGTACGTTTAGACATAGAATTTCTAAAAGGTTCATTTCCCCTAAGCATCTAATTGGTGTATGCTCCCCAGAATCCAAAGACCCACGTGCACATTCATTGAATCTTAACTTGATGAAGCTGTTTTGAATATTCTCGAGTCATGAGGTCAATGTTTAGAGAAAAGGAACCTTTATTGTTTCTATAGACTTCTGCCATTGGTCCACCATGGCTCTTGATATGTATGTGGGTACAGTCGTTGCACCTTCTGATTTGTTGAATGCCCCCATTTGTTAGAAATTCCTCTGCCTCCTATCATATTTTTCCTGAGAGTTCAGGATTCTTACATACTGTACGTTCGAAGTTGCTTTGCCAAATGCTCGGATATAAGACAGCCTTTCATGCGCTAGATAGGCTTACTCCCCGAAGGTCACCACATACAGTCAAAAAAGAAAGAGGATGAGAGCCTAGTTACAGTATTGTTTTTGTACGATTCAGAGTTTAATGACATGCTTTCATTTTGGTATGCATAGCCTACACATGGTCAATAAAATTTTATTGTGTCATCAATCAGAAAGTTATATTTTTGTGGTAAGGAAGATGAGTCCCCATTCATTTTCTCAGATAATGTATATTATCAACTGGAAGTTTTATGTAACTAGTCTGTAAAATAGGCTAGCTTTTTTGGTGGAGCACTGAAGTCATCTTCCCCAGAAAAAATATCCCATTGAACTACTGCTCGGGTCTAAGCAGCGTGAACCTGAGAGGAATGTGCATCGCGGACTATGAGATGTGGTGTTGACGAGTGATGAGGTTTCTCGGTCTGTGCATAGTACAGTACCAAATACATTGGTCGGTGACTCACTCACTCATTCGTAATACCACGGTGGTTTGAGCTACGCCCCTATGTCAGCAGTATTGGAATAGAAAGGAATACCAGATATCACGGCGGGCTGTTGACAGACCCTTCTCTTCTCGCCTGACCCTTCCCTGCTCTTTCCCCTCACCCCACAAGTTCACAGAGCTTGGACCCGAGAAGTTTATTGATCCATTGACCTATGGTATATGAAACATGGCCTTCGGATTAGCCTAAAACATCTGTTACACTATTTAAATGTATAGATGAATTGGAACATCTTGGGGTACGTACTTGGTCAGAACCTAGTTTCTAAGGCTTTCTAATTCTCGACTGTGGGTTGAAACAAGGTACTCGCGCCTTAAGAGGAAGAACAGAAGAGATGGGTTCGATCCCCATGTAAGCCATCTTAGAAGTGGTTTTCTGCGATTCTCCAATTCAATTCCAGGGAAATACTGGCATGGTTCCTATAAGACCATAGCCACCTTCTCCTTAACTCTTGTCATACATAGACACACAATAACCCATTCGATATCAAACAGATTATCCACATAGCCTACCAGTAAGTACATGGGGTTGATGACCATGATGTTCAAAGCCCTGAATGAAATAGCAACAGCCTGTTTCATGACTTTCACCTAGGCTATTAAGACACTCATTTTTCACAGGAAATTCAAAGACCGGTACTCTCCATTTATTGTCTGGGATGTGTCTCCAATTAATGCAGTCAGAAGCAAAATGGTTTTCCCTACAGAGATCACTATTTTGCGTGTTATATTGTTGTTGTTAATTCATTGTAGGGTCTTGGTAATCAGCCTTGTGCAGTAGATTGCGTATTATATACCTATCAGTAGTGTGCATGTATGTATCTAATCACTTTTAACCCAATAATGAGGCCAGGAAACCGGATTATTACGAGATGTCATCTAATGCGTGTTTCTTGCGTACGTATTTCTAAGGGCTAATAGGCACTTTTACATTACCGTTATTGTAGGTTATTTAGGGCCGTGTATCAATACTGGAGGTATGAACGTCTTGCATGAAAATAAGCTAACAGGCTAATCATGTAACGTATGTATAACCTAATTAATAATAAACACGTAGGCCTACATATCAGTCTGATACGATACGGTACCGGTAGGCCTATGATATAAATTACGGCTCTTTTCCTGTGGAAAATACAAACGGACGGGAGCCAAATTATTGTGGGTGATAAATATTAATGCAATACAGTCAGAATATCTTTAAATAAACAAATAATAGGCTACACTAAAAAAAACTAACCTACACTGTAGTACCGTACCTAACCAACAAAAGTATGGGGACTTTTACCGTACCTTAATTAGGTACCGTACTTATCGTACCGCTCTTTGGTTTTATTTCAATTGTTCCTATTACCGATACCTGAAAGTTTATCGTGTCATAAAACCGTAGACTAATAACTAAAATCAGTAATATTGGAGAAAGTGGAAGTCACCTTCTGCTTTCAAACTGAACTAAAGGCAAAATCACGTTTGTCACAACATGTTTTGAAAAACGGCAGCTCAGAAAATATTTTCTATGGATTCTAGAAATCTCTTATATATCGTCTTCGTACGTATTCGTCTTCAAATAATGCTTTAGTATAATCAAGATAGTCGTCGTCCGCCAAGAATACGCCATTTTTCTTGTGATAAGGATTCCTTAAGGTAGCTTGACCCCTACCTTAGCACATGGCAAGTCGTGCGCAGTCGCGAAGGAGTCCTTGAGCCCAAGGCTTCCTCAAGAAATGTCTCTGAATAGTATTTCTGCTCAAGGAAGCCTTGAGGTCTCCTTAAGGAAGGCTTGAGGTCTCCTTAAGGAAGGCTGAAGGGAGCCTTCAAATGGCTTCCTCAAGGAAGCCTCAAGGAAGCTCTCTGAATGCAAATGGCTTCCTTAAGGCTTCCTCAAGCCCAAGGTCTCCTCAAGGTGTCCTCAAGAAATGTCTCTGAATTCCACCCTTTAAGAATGTAGCGTATTGGCAACTCAAACTAACACTTGGGGCGCTGCGGTCGGTCTGGATAAGTAGGGTTTAAAATACTCAATAACACGCGTTTGATATGGAACACTTTTTATTTTTCGGTTATAATCAGTAAATGTGGTCTCTAAAGTAATGACAGTGTTATTTTTAATTGTATATATGTATAACTGTGCGATACACGTGATCTAATTTGTGTGTTCCACTGGATTTTTTGGTGTCATTTGCATATTATCAAGCATCAGTTTTTATGGTTGATGTAGATCAGCTGATTCAAATTTACACAGGGCTACACTTCGGACATTACTTCGGTACTATTATGCGCAATATAATATAAATGTCGATCCTGAGTCAACGCCGAGGACATTCAAATAGAGAAATACGGTACATAAATAACACACCGAAGCTGTGCTACTTTTATCATTCCGAGACTAGCATCCACGCAAACCAGACGCCACTGTTCCAAGCTCCGACTTATATCGTGAATTGATGTCAAACTGATGATCCGCCAGCCTTTCCGCCAAGCCTACACCTCGTAATCGCTAAGTTCTTCGATATTCGAGCTATTCCACTACGAGTCATATAGGCCTAATTTGCCGCCCCGTGGGCACTGTACTGATATCGCGTCAGGAGTTGGCAGTCGGGTTTGAACTGCAGGGGTCTTCCCGCTCACTGCGTATCGCGCATTCCAAAAACGTTCAGTTGGTCACTACTTGCCTCACTCACTCAGCACATTCCTTCTTTCAGTGGCTGAGTATCGCCTGCTGCAATGATTACCATTGGCATGCGGCAAGACGATATATTTAACTTAGGAATAGGCGGGCCGCGCATGCGTACTGCAAGATCCCCCGCACCCCGTCACAGCGTGTTCAACTGCCATCTCCTGCCGCGATGACAGTAGAATGAGTGATTCCGCTACCATTCAAATATTCAACACCAAACCCACCTTTTAACCATCCAAATCAGGCAATTCCTGTCGCCCCACGAGTTTTAATACAAGTTAAACTCATCCCTTCTCCCTACCAAGCAGCCAATAATTAATTATTTAATTAATTATTCACGTAACTTCAATCTTACCAGCGCGCCCATCGTAACAGCTGTTTTTAAGCTGAATAACCTTCGCTGGCTTTACGTCGCAGGTCTTCTGTCTGTCTACCTCGACAAGTGTTAGATCCTTCCCGGGGTGGAAAGGTATTATTATTAGGTATTATTAGGTATCATCACATTTCGGCTATTGCTATTTGCATCTTTTGGAAAGTGATGAAAACGTATATCCGCAGCCCTCTTATACATCGACTTACAGCCGTAAACTGAGCAATACACTTTGCTTTTACTCATTTTCACTCTATCAACGAGTAAAACTTATTACTTATGTATAAAGACACGAACAATTTACCACTATCTGTTTACCAATACAAGAAACCATATACAAACAGTCACCACGTGACAAATGTACCCTACTTGGTAAGTTTCTCATTTTTACCGCTAGATGTCATATCAGATAGCTGGAGTTGCCAATAGGCTACACGAGCACATCTCCAGGTCATGATAAAAAATTAATCTAGAAATTTGTTTATATATTTTTTGTCACAGTACTGGTAACAATATAAGGGATTGATTTTTAATTTTCCAGGATTCTCTGCCAAAAAAATCTGTGAAACACCTTCCAGTGACCTGGTCTGAATGAGAAGACGAAGAAAGAAACTGAATTTTATTATCTCTACAATGGGACACATTCCACAGGTGCATTGCTGTGCAAACTGCTGTATTTTCAAATGTTTAATTTTATGTTACAAATTAAGTGTTCTATTTGAATATTAATTTGTTAAAGAAAACATTGTGTATGATTTGACCCTTGCTTCATGAACTGCTGCAATCCTAACACCAACTGATCCCATCAGAACCAGTAGGCATTCCTCCTAATTCATGAGGTTTGTGTTTACCTCCTTTATGTCCTTATGAAGATTGTGCAATTAGAAAGTATACTTTTTCATACTACTGTATGTGATAAGAATGTCAAGAATTCAGCTGAGAGTTATGTTATCCACATAATATTTCAATGTAGTTAGTCTTATCTCATTCCCAGTAGTAGTAGTAGTAATAGTAGTAGTAGTAGTATTTAGGGACAAGGTGTTGCCTGTGGGGACACTCTAGGGATGGATCAACCCCTGCCCCCTACTCCCCAGAGATTTTTTAATCTGCATGGTGCTGATACAAACCTCTGTTTTCTCTCTCCCCCTTCATTCATGTAATAATACACTGAGTGTGAGGATCAAAGGTCATACTCTTAGTTGAGTGCCTCCTCCCTTCTGTGTAGAATCTCGGAGGAGCATTGAGTTATTGTGATTGCTATGCCCTAGGGCCATATCGAAACGAAGGGATTAGGCTAGGTAGAATATATTGAATTTTAAAGAAGGCTAATAAATAACTTCATCTGAAGAAAACTGGAATAAATTCCATTGAGGTAAATATTGCTAAAATGTAGAATGTAGTTTTATTCTAGGATAAGGAGTTAGAAGCACATCAATGACCTACTGATACTTTCTTTCTACTAATTTGCAAACTTGTAACTTAACATGTAGACCTATCGTACGCAACAGTCCTAGACTTATAAATTGACGGATGTAACGGATTCTATGGTTAGTTCCAGTGGCATGAGCTGCTCTTCATCATTCCAGGTGCAACAGATCCACATAATGCATCCATAACCCACTCCTTTCTGATCAAAGTTCTTAATGTGAGAAGTACCTTTAAGGTGAACAATACTAAACTGCAGTCTAAATGATCCTGATCTTAGCTTCCTACAATTTCCATGGACCTCTTGCCACCTCAGTTTTACGTGCAGGGCACTTGCTCTGCTTTATTATTGAAGGCTGGTATTACGATGGATCATTAAATCACTCTTTGACTTTCTTGGCTGCAGCCAGAGGAGCAATGTGGTGTTCTGACTAGAACCGATGATTTCATATTAATACTACACTAGGCCTACCGTGAAGAAAAACTGGCATACTAGATTGGACCATCGCCCCCATTAACTTCTATTGTGTTACTGCCCAAAGGGTTAATACATCATTCTTGGAAAATTTTGAACATTATTCTAAATTTATACACCTATTCTTAACGGTATTGTCGTTCATGTGTTAAACTGCCCTCAGTAGTCAATTAGGCCTAGGCCTACAGGTAGGCCTAAGTTGCCCAATAGCTTACTGGCCACATAAAACATTTATCTTAACTTAGGTTTCTGATACAGTTCATGTTGTAATAAACCAGACAACACACTATTTGATTCCTACTAAACTAAAATGAATATTTATGCGGACAGGCAATGTAATTTCTCTTCGGAAGGGAGTTGGGTGTATAAGGATGACATGATCCGCTGGAATACAGTATCCCTTGAATACCGTACTATAAATAAGATACCAATACTCCGAAATAAAATAAGATATTAATTAAGGCAATATCTAAAGAAAACCCTAACTGAAAAAGATATTCATGTGAACAGACAGCATAAATGTTTTCACAAATGGGGTTAGGTGTATCTTATCAGGTTGAAGTAATCCGTATGAATGGTCAATACATACGATAAATAAAACACCATTATAGGCGAAAGTATGGATTAAGGCAATATGGAACATAGGAAATAATTTTAAAAAATGATACAAACTAATTGCGATATCGAATGGTATGAAATACGTTGAAATACCGCGCCAATCGATTTACCCGTCATCTAGTGGAAAGCTTTCGTACTATGAATATGGCTATGAAATCCTGATCCTGAACTCGAACAAGCGTCATAACAAGGTGCCTTACAGAATACCACTTTGTGACTCGCTAGCCATTTGTTGTTATGCCTATGGTTTCGATTCCGTCGTAACCATGTTGGTGGTTTGTTAACGAGTGAAGTTACAGAATCGGGGTGAATGTCGGTGTTGATTGAAAATTCCGCCGCTTGTGAAATCAGATCTGTGATTCGTTTTCTGAATGCTAGGACATTTAAACCAATTGAAATTTATCGGCAAATTTGCGAAGTGTATGGACAAAATGCGATCAGTGATTCAATGGTGAGAAGATGGGTGCGACAGTTCAATGAAGGACGTAGTGAAGTGCACGATGAAGAACGAAGTGGGCGTCCATCTTTGGTTACAGAAGAACTGGTTCACGAGATTGATGACAAGATCCGGGAAAACCGCAGGTTTACAATTAGTGCTCTCGCTATGGAATTTCCCCAAATCTCACGATCACTAATTCATGAAATTGTTACCGAAAAACTGAACTTTCGTAAACTTTGCTGACGTTGGGTACCAAAGATTCTTACGGAACAACACAAAACAAATCGGATGGGTAGTGCACTTCAGTTTTTAACCCGTTACAATGAAGGCGGCGTGGAATTTCTGACACAGATAGTCACAGGAGATGAAACTTGGGTTTCTTATGACACCCCTGAAAGTAAGCGGCAATCAATGGAATTGAGGCACACTTCATCCCCAGCAAAGGTTAAGCCGAAACAAATCTTGACACCTCGGAAAATGATGTGCACAGTGTTCTGGGATTGGAAAGGCATCTTACTCATTGATTTCTTACCGCGTGGTCAAACAATCAACGCAGATTCTTACTGCGAGACACTTAGCAAATTGCGCCGCGCAATACAGAATAAGCGCCGAGGGTTGCTGTCAAAAGGTGTTGTTTTACTTCACGACAACGCACGACCACACACTGCAAATGTGACGAAATACCTCCTACAGGGATTTGGCTGGGGCGTGTTTGACCACCCTCCGTACAGCCCTGACCTCGCTCCTAACGACTTTCATCTGTTCACACATCTCAAGTCTTTCCTTGGCGGTCAACACTTCAACAATGACGACGAGCTGAAAGAAGATGTCTCCAACTGGTTGAAGACACAGGTGGCAAACTACTATGAAGAAGGTATCCAAAAACTTGTGCCACGCTATGAAAAATGCCTGCAAAAGTTCGGCAGTTATGTGGAAAAGTAGTTTAAGAGGTGTAGAATGTCGTGCAATAAATATTTTTTCTGTATCTGTACACAATTTAATTTTATTACCAAACGGAACTTACTTTCTGGACGTGCCTCGTAATATGACAAAATCACTCATAGTGGGTGCAGAAATATCAAGCTAGTGGCGTTTACACCTAAGGGTGTACATACATCTTGTAAATATGTAATATATGGGTATAATATATGTGCATAATAATATTTTAATCTTCGAAGGACCGTGAAGATGATACATTAGGGTCTTACAAATGCAGTCCAGTCCATGGGGACTCATCGTTGCATTTTTGCTGCATTATTACCAATGCTTTTCATGTGAAGGTATTTTTGTGTCCATTATCGGACGTCTTCGGTTGACTTTTAGTCAACCAATTTTTGAATAAATTTGTTATTTTCTTTTAATCCTGCGGTGTGTTGATTTATAGAGCTGATAAGAGGTCGCATTAAGAGGGCCATTGCTAAGTGTTTCTAGAGTTCCCCACACTCCTGAGATGTTTTATTTCATGATGCTCGTGTTCTACCAGTAATTTTCTTTGATGCTTTTGTTTGGCTTAATGCCACCTCTGTTAGTAACACTTGCACCCTATTACTCCCTTCACTTGTTGGTAGGATCTGAGGGTTTTCTAGCCGGGGATTTTCAGGTCCTGCAATCCAGCTACCATCAAGGTATTCCAATAGGTAAAGGGTAGGTAATTTCGGGTACAGTGAATGGCCCCCATAATTGTGGGGCACGAATAGAGATACCGTGTCATTATGGGAGTACGCCAATTCAGATGATGCCGTTAACGATGGGCCTTGAATAAACTGGAATACCAGAGCAAGATCCATTGAGTTGACGCCATTTTCGATGAGAGTTGTATAGAGATGTCGTTCCTCGTCGCGGGGCACCCGACTGGTGACATGACGCCATTTCATGATAGCTTCGAAATCTGAGTTCGAACACGTGGTAGGCATTATAGGCTAGTCAATTCTGACGCCATTACAGCGATCGATTACGAATTCGTTGAATGAATGGTATACCAATATTTTTAGCACAAAAATTGGAATTCATTCGTGATTAAAGCAATTACGAGAATTCTCGATCTATACGGCATACGTGTAGAATTGCAACAATTAATAGATTTTGATGATTTTTAAGTGATGTTACACTGTTTTGGGAATAATTTACGACTTGAGACAGATCAATGAAAGACATTCCTTTATTGACTTGACAAGTCAAGTGGGGCATTTGATGCAGCCCGAGTTTGAGCTTCATACAAGATGTCCGATTTACTTGCAACCGGCTGATGAGTATTTCTGGGCCCATTTTAAATGCAAATTCATTTTTATCAATTTAAATCTTGTCAAGAGAGGATTATTTAACATAAACTGATATAAATCCTCACGCACCTTATGTATAGATTAACGGGAATTCCATGATTAAAATATTACGCAATTATTAGGTAGTTATAAGTGTATTTTAAGTTAACGCAATAAAATTAAGAAGTTTCATATTATGGCAAATGTGGTTACCTTGTGATGTTTATGCTTTGTTTGGTGAAGTAGTCTCCATGGTTTTTTTTTTGTATTTAGTGTGGTATATCCAACATGTCTGGTGGTGAGGAGACAGGTATTCCTAGTGACTTTAAAAAACTGTATGATCTAATTCAAACCCAGATTGACAGCATACATGAATCTTGGAATAATCAGAGCAGAAGTCTGATCCAAGATGCTGTCGCAAATAGCATCGTGCAGAAGTAGACTGCATGCAAGGCACTTTAAAGGACCTTCAAGCCAGTTCTAAGGTCCTTCAAACCAGTTCTAAGGACCTTCAAGCTGATCTAAGGTCCATCAAGCCAGTTGTAAGAGGGTAGAGGCTAAGGTTATTGGAGTTGAGGATAGAGTTGACGACATCCAAGGTGATATCAAGAAAACACATCTTGACGTCAATACTATACAAGCAGACTTAGGTAGAATGCAGGCTAGTCAAACTAAAATTGAAACAAATCTTAATAAAATAGAATCGACTCTTAAGGATGTACAGTCTGATATAGGTAACATGCAGGCTAGTCAAACTAAAATACAGTCGGATGTTGAAAAAGTACAGTCCAAAATTGTAAAAATAGAATCTAGCCAGTGCCAAATGCAGGCAAGCCAGAATCAAAAGCAGACTTGTCAAAATATAATAGAAGTTAAGGTGAATAGTGTACAGTCAAATGTGACTAACATCTAGTCTAAAGTAGATATAGTAGAATCTAATCAGAATCTTATGCAGGTTCAGATAAATGAACTTGAGAAAACCAATAAGGATTTCCAAGTGAAAATCAGATTAGATCTCGAAGTAGGTAAAAGACTAGCTAAGGATAATCTTGAAGCCTTACAGTTACAGTTCAAAAACGACACAATTCATACTCAGGCAACTTTGGAGCAGTTGAGGACTGAAATGAATTCGTTTAGAACTCAAGTCAATGACCACAATAAATTACTTACAGATGATTTTGATATTAACTTTAAGGCTAATGTGAAAGATAATATAGGTATTCCGAGAAAAGATATGCTTAAAATATATGAGGATTATTTTAAAGATCCTAAGGACTTGGAACAAAAACTTGCCGTTAGCGACTTGAAAGCTAGCAGGGAAATAACTGATGTGAGGGAGTATGTTAATAAAAGAATCAAATGTTCTACAAAATTCTCAGTTCGATAGTTTAACTGGTCTTGAAACTAGAATCAAATCAATAGAAGTAAAAGTTGATCAGATTAAAATAGAGCATAACGAAGTTAGGGAGAAAAAGACTTCTGAAATAAATGCCGTTCGAGAGCAACTAGAAAGCATTAATTTAGGTGAGAATGTCAATATAGAAAGCTTAAAGGAACAGTTAAGGTTACGTTGGAGTGCCGATTTTCAAGTTGCGTTAAATCAGATGAGCCTAGAACTCAGGAAAGGAGTCATATTATTCCGCAGGAATCTCCCACTGTAGGAGTTAGTCCTCAGTCTAACGCGACGGAACAGTCCAGTTCAGTACAGCCCAATTTGATACAGCCCAATTAGATTCAGCCCAATTTTATGCAACATCGTCCACAGGAGTATGCATATTCAAACAGTAACGTGTATGCAGGGGGATATATGCCTAGAACTTTTGAAAGAACACCCAATGTCTCAGTCATTCGGAATTTTGAGGACAAACGTCGTAAATTCAACAATCTTGATGGAACTTCACATTTCGAATTTATTCGTGGTTTAAGGGATTATTTTGTGGAATCGCAACTACCACGTGAACGTGAACTGAGGGTTGTTGAATGGTTCTTAACGGATGCACCACTTCAGTGGTAATGCGCCTTCAGGTACACCTTCGATGATTCGAGGAGTTTTCGGATGCATTCATAAAGAGGTTCTGGAGTATTGAAATACAGCAGAATATAAGGTCGGAGATTTACTCCTGGAAGTATGCAAATACAGGTCCCACGAGCTAAGCAGAATCTTTTGCTTGTCAGCTCGCGAAACTTCGTTTCTTGCAACCCCCATTAAAGCAAGGAGAATTGGTGGAAGCCATTTCGCGACAACTTCCCGTGGAGGTGAGAAAGTCATTAATCTCATCAGGAGTGACTGACTTAGCCACTATGGACGATCTTTTACGTCCTCTTGACCACGTGAGCGCGATGACGACACCAACTGTATCACGCAATACTAGGCAGGAATCGAAAGGCATAAATACAGTAGTGATGAACCGAACCCAGCAGAGGGATCAGGTCAGATCCGACCAAAGGAACTCGGAAAGGCAATGACCTATTCGCAATCACTACCAAAAGGACAGGCGATATCAGAATCAGTATAGGGAATACACCAAACCACTGTGGCATAGACGCTATGGAGAACGGAACTTCTATAGGAGTGATTACGGGAACACACGTAATAACTATAGAGAAGCACCCTATGATACCATTTAAGTCCACTCCAGGGATATAGTCGGTATAAGAATTATAGGACCGTAGAGTTTGATCGTAAGAGAGACCAGAAAAGGCTCAGAGGGGAGCAGGAAAAGTCCACAGGGGAAGGACGAAGACAGCAGAATGATAAGAGGAAAGAAACTAAAAATGAAGCACAGCCAAGTACTAGTCGTCAGGGGAATAGCAGAGAAAGAGACCCTGACGAAGGCAAAAAACGCCGATTTCCAAATGGAATTAGTAACTTGTAATTCTGCACCCCCATTCGAGATAACTATATATGAGACATTTAATGTAACTGACGAAGATATGCTTTATGAAGAAGGTGTTAAGTCCAAAGAAAGACCCATTGAACTGCCAGTGATTAGCGTTCAAGTAGGAGAACAGGATTGCAGAGCATTAGTAGATACTGGTACCATTATATCCATCATAAGTGAAGAATGTTATGAAAGACTCAAGAAAGAGGAACAATTCACGACTTGACCGGCTTCTCCCATGAAGATTAAGCGTATTTTTAAAGGCAAATCCATGAAATGCTAATTCCAGATTATTATGAGGTCTTGTATTCATCAGAGGCTATATGAACATGTTTTCATCGTTGTCCAGAACATTAATTTTGACGTCATAATTGGAATTGACTTCATAATTAAGGCAAGGGCCATTATAGACATGGATACACGAGTCATCACATTTAATGAAGAAGCTGTATAAACGGCAGGTAAGGAAGAGAGATGATGATGATAATTGTTGTTTTAAGGGGCCTAACATCTAGGTTATCGGCCCGTAAGGAAGAGAAAGAGGATATATAAAATCATGAGGAATACCCTAGATTAGAAATCCTTGAATGCATCATCAATGCAATCGAGCAAGAGAGGGAGCAATATGCACTCAAGGTCGAGGGATTTCAGTATGTAGAGGAGGATTTCAACGTTGTCAAGAACATTAATTTTGACGTCAGCATTGGAATTGACTTCATAATTAAGGCAAGGGCCATTATAGACATGGATTAACGAGTCATCAAATTTAATGAAGAAGCTGTAGAAACGGCAGCTAAGGAAGAGAAAGAGGATTTAGAAAATCATGAGGAATACCCTAGATTAGAAATCCTTGAATACATCATCAATGAAATCGAGCAAGAGAGGGAGCAATATGCAATCAAGTTCGAGGGATTTCAGGATGTAGAGGAGGATTTCAAGGTCTAGTTAGAGGAATACAAAGATATGTTTGATAATAAGCCAGGCCTCATAAAGGATTATAAATATAAGATAAGACTTACAGATGAATCGACTTACCAAGCAAAACTATACCCTATACCCGAGAAGCATTATGAAGAGGTAAAAGTGATTATCAAAATGATGGAACAAGAAGGTATCATTAGAAAACAAGAGTCATCCTACTTGAACCCAATCACAGTTGTGAAGAAAGCAAATGGGCAGTTAAGATTATGCTTAGATGCAAGAAAAATCAATACCAGGATTCATTTGGAAATGGACAGGCCACCTAAAATAAGGGAATTATTGAATAAATTTAAAGGCAAGTCATGCTTCAGTGTGAAGGACCTCACCGCTTCGTTTTATCAAGTTTAACTGGATGAGGACAGTAGACAATATACTGGGTTTCTCTTCGATCAAACTACTTTTGTTTTCTGTCGTGTCCCGTTTGGCATGGTTAACAGTGGACCAGCTTTAATCAGAGCGTTGGATAGTAAACTGACAGAAGCGGTGAAGAAGCACGTAATTTGCTATATAGAAGACTTAATCATATCTTCTTCAAGTACTAAGGAACATCTTACACACCTTAGGCTCTTGTTTGACAACCTCTGTCAAGCAGATATCAAGCTGAACTTTGACAAGTGACAGTTCATGCATGAAAGTATCAACTTTCTGGGGGCACACGATCGACCAGTTTGGTTATCACCCCAACATTAGAAGATTGAAGCTATTACTCAATTTCCTAAACCAGTTAAGATCAACCAGCTAAGATAATTTCTTGGGATGTGCCAGTTTCTTAGTAGCCACTGACCAGGATACTCTATAACAATGGCTCCGTCATACGAGGTCCTCAAGAAAAACAACCGCTGGAAATGGACTGATGGGACAAACCAAGCGTTTGAAGCTGCAAAGGTGATGCTTAGAGACTATAAAACTGGAGTATCCAGAATTTGACAGAACCTTCTTCATCGAATCAGACATCTCGAGAGTGGGCGTTAGTGCTGTCCTGTATCAGAAGGATACGGAGGGGACAAAGCACTACTCGACTTTCATAGCAGTAAGCTGAAATAAAACGAAAAAAAATATATATACGACAGAATTAGAAGCTCTAGCTTTCATTTCTGCTCACAGAAGTGGAAAAACTACTAATTGGGCACCAAGTTGTCATAATTACGGACCACACGGCGCTGCAATTAATGTTGCAATCTGATCTTTCCAGTGACAGATTGACGGGGTGGACATTGTTTCTACAACAGTTCAATGCAACCATCGTTCATCAGCCTGGAAAGGACAACCTTCTGACCGACGCTCTCTCAAGAAATCCCGTAAATAACATCCTGATCAATACTGTACAGTTGGAGAGGGAGCACCAGCTAACCCTAGATAAGCTAAACAAGATAGCAGTGTCACAGAAGAGACACACCCCAACTCGAGAAATGTACAGGTTTTTTTTAGAGGCGACATGGATAATTTCGATCCTAATTTTGATAAGGTCAGAAAGCGCTCTGTGAGGTATCTTATTTGTAATGATACTGTTTGTAAATACATTGACAGGGAGAGAACGAAAGTCAGAATTATAGTTCCTCCTAAACTAATTACCAGTCTCGTGTGGTTAGCTCACTGCACCATTGGCCACGGTGTCGTTGACAAGACGTTTCGAACGTTGTTGGATACGTTCACCTGGACCAGGATGTGGAGCTCCATAGCGAATGTAATTAGGACATGCCAAGAGTGCCAACGAGGGAAATACCCGTCAGCTTTGAGTAAAGAACAACCTCGCGCTACTATTCCGTCTAAGCCGAGAGAGCTCATGGCATGTGACATCTTTGGTCCTTGCCCGAAGGGAGCTAGGGGAAACCAGTTCCTCCTAGTTACTGTTGATGCATTTTCAAAGTTTGTCACGCTTGAGCTGTTGCAGAAAGCCACCTCAGCTCAAGTCCTCAGTCGGCTAGAAAACAGTGTGCTTCCTAAGATTGGTACACCGGAGATATTGCAATCGGACCATGGAACGTAATTTACGTCCCAGGAATTTGAATCTGCTATGGATATACTTGGGATCAAACACGTGTTCTCTAGTATACGTTACCCAGAATCTAACGTCTCAGAGAGGATTATGGGAGAAATTTCAAAGTACGTCCGCATATATTGTCCAGATGACCACGCGAGCTGGCTCAAATTTGTGCCGTTCATGCAGGAATGTATGCATTCCACGTATCATGAACTTCTTGCAGATATACCCATGAGAGTACATTCAAATGCTAAGCCGGTGAGAGCCTGGAATGATGTAGTGAACTACACTCCTAGAGATAATGAGCTCACCAATGAGGAAAGAGTAGATGCGGCACGTGGAAAACTAATGAATGCTGCCTAGAAACGGCAGAGAAGAACGAGAAATAAGCGCTTTCGTCCGCCGTTCAGAATGAACGATTTGGTTCTCATTAAGAAGCCGACAAAAGCCGACATGGCGAAGAAATTATACACCAAGTTCTCTTTTATTCTCCACGGACCGTTCCGTATAGCTAGATGCTTTGGGAACAACTGCTATGAGATTGTAAGCATTAATGGAAGATAGATTATTGGGCGATTTAATGCTAAGAACATACGCCGATATTATAAGAAGATGGTCTAAAATGGGATTGATGAATAATGATGTATAGTAGTGTGAATATCCGGAATGATGTAATAAAAGCCTAGCCGACTTTTATTTGAGGCGTTAGGAGGAAGATGTACCGTTATTTTAGGGTCCGAAATGCGGTACATTTCCGTCCGAGATGCCGACACTACATAACCCCATGACCCAGTCAAGCATATACGTCATTGACGGTTGGGGCTACCAGCTGTGGTTTGCCCGAGTAAGCACGAACTCTTCGCGAGCGCATCCGAACGCAAGTTACACCCCTACTACAAGCAGAGCGATCGATATATATTGAAATATCTTTCGAGCTGACCGCTTGAGGAATATATATTCTAAATATATGGAACTATTTATGCTGTCCAGTGTGTATTGGAGTCTATATTTATCCAGCAGTGAAATAATGCAAGTAAATTACAGTGGAAATATCATCTGGAGAAGGAATTAGGTATATTAATCATATGCCAGCGCATCGATATCGATCCATATACCGTCCAGGAGAGGGGGAAGGATAGCCTTCCTGTGATTTGCTGCCAGTGCAGTCGACACCAGATCTTGATATAGCTTCGATGAGCTAGCAACGTCATCGGTTCAGTCCTAGTGCGTACGCGAGTGCCGTACACAGATAAATTACTGTTATATTAATCCCAAAGTGTCGAAGAGTGACATTGAAACATTTTCATGCAACGTGTAAAAACTTGGTCTTATTGTTACGAACAGAAACGTCACTTCGTACTTATTTGGGAAAATGAAAGATATTTATTTACATGAAAATACACACACATTACAAATAACACTCAAAAGACTCCATCTTGGATGCACTGTTCCTTGTCCTTAAAAAAAAAAAAAAAAAAAAAAAATTGCCAACTGTCTGTCACATCCTCCCACCGTTGAGGAAAGACATCCTCAATAACTCCACATTTCTTGCAGGAGCATTGACAGTTCTACCCGAACGTGTGGTTTTTGGGGGCTAAACACCAGTTCCAGTCGGCTCTCCTAAAGCAGTAGCTGTTTCCTTATTTAAGCCAGTCCTCAAAGGTGTGCTGTCTTCATCAAGTACTTCTAGTAGGTAGAGTCACTGTATGGGTCTGAAGAGTTCTCCTTTAGATGTAACAACCCTTGCAAGTCTTGTAATACCATCAGATCCAGGGAACAAGTCCACAATTTTTCCAAGGGGCCCATCTATCCTCTTAGTGCCATCAGATCCAACTAGGACAGTGTCACCTCTCTTGAACAAAAGAGTTGGTTTACAACTCGGTTTACCGAGTGCCAAAAGTCCCAGATATTCCTGCTGGAATTCTAATAAATGTCCAAAACGTTTAGAAGAAAAACCGGGATTCTTGAAATGGAATTACGGTATCAGAAGTTCCTCTTTAAATTTGCCAAACAGTGTTAGGTTATGTATTTGCCGCTTTAATGCAACCGTCGTGTTGAAAATTCTCCCGTAGTACCGTATGTAATGCATACATTTTCTTCTAAACGTTTTGCACAATTATTAGAATTGCCACATATCCATATTGGGCATTTCAACTCAAATTCTTGTACGAATTTCCGAATTTCTCCATCCCATACAACGAGGTTATTTCATGTCATCGTCATACTGGTTGGCCCCTTTTCTAAATCGTTAATAAACTCCGTATTGAAGAGGATTCAACTTATTTAACTCAAGCGCCGAACTGAATTATTTTATTGATTTTCTAAATTATTTTGTGTATAATTAGATAATTTTTTTTAAAGCTTAACATTTTTACACTCACCGTTAATAGTTCTTATTTTCTAACTACTTTTTTTAAATTATTGTTAAAAGACCAATCTTATATTTATTTAATTAATACAACATTTGTAAGGATATCCATTTTTATTACTATATTTTATTTGTTGCAATTATTTCATTCATTTTTCATTTTAATTTAGATTTAAGACACATATGCCATTTTAGTTTTCAATTCTTAATTGATTTTATTTTTAGTCTGAGGATGACCCCATTGTGGGTCGAAACATGTACTAATATATAAAATATATATTTGTTTATGTATTGATTTGACGTATAATTTAAACGTTTAATTCTAACATCAATACGGATATTTAAAAACATTTGTTTTCAATGGCAAATGTGTTTGCATTCTATAATAGAGTAAGGTGTAAATAGTTGTCCAATAAGATTGTATCTCTTAAGATCTGTTATTATAATAAGTTATAAATAGTTATAGTATTAGCATAACGAATAGAATAAAAAGTGTGATCTGTTCTCCCTCAATAGCATGAAATGAATACGGATCGGGTTGGCGCTATTTAATCGGTCGGAGTGTTTTGGTGGAGTTCTGTGCAAACGTTTATTGTTATACAAGTGCTTACACTATTACTTCATAGTATTAAAACCTGAAATGCTATTGTAGGAAACATTAACTGAAATGGAATTTAATTTCTTGTCGTGTGTTGACGTTATCTTCGTGTGTTAATTTTATTGTTATTTAATGTAAGTAAACAGCAGTTTAGCCCTTACCAAGAGTGCTTAATGTGAATAGTGAAGATGCCTTGCTGTTTTGAACTAGGTTGCAGATCTAGCTATGGGGACTGTAAAGAGGTCAGACGGTTTTTCAAACCTCCTAAAGATAAGGAACGTTTTATCAAGTGCAAAGGGGCCATACCAGGGAAGGATAGGGAACTTACTGAAAGGTCCTACATCTGTGATGCTTACTTTTCAGAAGATTTAATTGATAAATTTGGCAAATTTGTGATAGAAGGGAAGGAAGTAGTACTTCTCCCAAGAACCAACTGGCGATTGAAAGACTATTGGTAATTCTTCGGGAGTGATGAACCAAGATCCTACACTGTTACTTACCTAATGTATGATTTTCATACCTTATTTGATATTCTGGGAGTCATTATCAATTGGAATTACTGTCCATTATCAATACTGCTCAGGAAATAAGTACTAAAATCACGTAAATATGTGACGTAAGTAGTTATTTATTGTTCATTGAACGACGGCAATTGTCATGGCTTGTCGTTGCTCGACTGCTACTGAAGGATGCGCATTGGGCGAGTTCAATTGTTAACGAGACGTCATTTCACTGTTGCCAATGCATGGTACACAAAATACACGACACAGGTCATGTGTAGCGAGCTAAGAGAGCGTAGAGAGTTAATTGAGCGAAGCGAAAAACTATTGGCTTACGAAGTGGAGTTAGATACTACTGGCTTTTATGTCCGCTACTAACTTAGGCACTGTCTTGCCGAAAATTACTGCTAGTACCACAAGCAAGGGGGTCTGGGGCGTAAGCCCCAGGTTAGGTTTGTTTTTGTATGTAAAACATTAATAAGATATAATTTATGTCCGCTACTAGGTTAGGTACTGCCTGGCCGAAAATTACTGCTAGTACCGCAAGCAAGGGGGTCTGGGGCGTAAGCCCCAGGTTAGGTTTGTTTTTGTATGTAAAACATTAATAACATAGAATTAGGGTTTTGCCTTTCGAATACGAGTATCAACAACCGCACCACCAAAGAATAGGGATATCGTATGCGAAAATTTTCCGCCAGATGGCGTAACTGTTCTATGTGGGACTCAATTGATTTGCCTCCCGTTGGAATTCTATACACATCGAATTTGAAGAATGACGAGTTGAAAATACAGTACATTTTCATTTTAAATAGTTTGTAACAGTCAATTGTGTGTTTTTGTTAAATGCTAGTTGAAATAAAGAACAAAATGATTCCACATAGTACCTGTGCGCTATGTGTTGCAGCTAGTTCAGGATGTTCCTATAGAAACAGAAATAAGCGAGCGCACTCACATCGCTCACTCCACTCAAAACAAACAACACACGGCCGTGTTTACCGTATACATGGGGTTGGCAATATCTTATTTGTCAAATAAGCCACGCCTACAATGGACGACACAACTGAAATTTCACTATATAAGTCGTGTTATTAATTGGGGAAGGTGGGTGGGTTATAGTCAGCGGAGGAGACAACATCTATTACCACATCACTCCTACAATTATTATTCATCATTACACAAGGTATTTCGACTAATGTAACTAGTTTTCTACTTAGTTCATCACTCCCGAAGTGTTACCAGACTATTCTGTTCCACATATATTTCGTAATTTGCCTAAGTATTTGTCCAGTATGGTGTAAATAAAAATGCTCTTGATGCCATTAAAGACTACTTCTGTGAAGGAAGGGGTGAGAATGAAAAGACAATGAGTTTAAAAACATATATCTACCGTAATGCTGAAGGAGGGGTGATCAGGTTTAGGCAATAGCCTACTCTAAGAAGGGGTCATGAATGTGCCTTATATGTCTGTTAAATGTTAAGTGCTTCTGAAATGATGGTAGTTTATTGAGTTTGGTGTTTCTGGAGTGAAATTTATGGGCATAATTGATTTTTGTAATATTCTAAGGTAAATTTGAAGGAGCCGTGATCGGGTTTAGGCAATAGCCTACTCTATGAAGGGGTCCTGACTATGCCTTCTATGTCTGTTTAATGTTAAGTTCTTCTGAAATGATGGTAGTTTACTGATTTTGGTGTTTGTGGAGTGACATTTATGCTTATTATTGAATTTTATAGTAATCTACGGTAAAGTTGAAAGTTTCGTTCGTCCTTTTTTTTTTGCTGTGTTGCAAGACTGTTAAGGGAAAGTAAAATGTGTAACAATGTGAAGAAATCCTTTCTGATAGCGAGGTTAATTTTTCCGTTATTTTTTTAAAATTACCGATAGCTGCCAAAACTAATTGCATTTTGAACTTGCTCTCTGTCTTCGCTTATTGTCGAAACTGGACTATTACAGGAGACGACTTATTAAATTATAATTGGGCGCAGTAAAGTAAGTGGAGATGTCGAACTTATTAGCGCCTATGAGGATATCTTGCGGTGTTTTAACATGTAAAACAGGTCGCAAGGTTTTAAAAGTCTCGTAAGCGCCAATGCTAACTTATATCACAGATCGGAGCCAGCGCTGCACTGCGGCGGACCAGGCGTACTAGGCCAGTGATATCACTTCTTATTCTATTCGTTATGGTATTAGTATTATATACCTATTAGTACTTTTATTTTATAGATGTAAATTCTGACGTGTCCTATTGGCAACTCAAACTAACACTTGGGGCGCTGCGGTCGGTCTGGATAAGTAGGGTTTAAAATACTCAATAACACGCGTTTGATATGGAACACTTTTTATTTTTCGGTTATAATCAGTAAATGTGGTCTCTAAAGTAATGACAGTGTTATTTTTAATTGTATATATGTATAACTGTGCGATACACGTGATCTAATTTGTGTGTTCCACTGGATTTTTTGGTGTCATTTGCATATTATCAAGCATCAGTTTTTATGGTTGATGTAAATCAGCTGATTCAAATTTACACAGGGCTACACTTCGGACATTATTTCGGTACTATTATGCGCAATATAATGTAAATGTCGATCCTGAGTCAACGCCGAGGACATTCAAATAGAGAAATACGGTACATAAATAACACACCGAAGCTGTGCTACTTTTATCATTCCGAGACTAGCATCCACGCAAACCAGACGCCACTGTTCCAAGCTCCGACTTATATCGTGAATTGATGTCAAACTGATGATCCGCCAGCCTTTCCGCCAAGCCTACACCTCGTAATCGCTAAGTTCTTCGATATTCGAGCTATTCCACTACGAGTCATATAGGCCTAATTTGCCTCCCCGTGGGCACTGTAGAATGAGTGATTCCGCTACCATTCAAATATTCAACACCAAACCCAGCTTTTAACCATCCAAATCAAGCAATTCCTGTCGCCCCCCGAGTTTTAATACAAGTTAAACTCATCCCTTCTCCCTACCAAGCAGCCAATAATTAATTATTTAATTAATTATTCAAGTAACTTCAATCTTACCAGCGCGCCCATCGTAACAGCTGATTTTAAACTGAATAACCTCCGCTGGCTTTACGTCGCAGGTCTTCTGTCTGTCTACCTCGACAAGTGTTAGATCCTTCCCGGGATGGAAAGGTATTATTATTAGGTATTGTAGGAAGGAATGCAGCACAAGTACAAAAACCCTTAACAGTTGCTTCATACGCTTTTCACAGATGTACTGAGTTCAGATATCTGGGAATTATCATAGACCAGAATAATATGGAAGAAACAGAAATAAAATCAAGAATTCTCAGTGGCAACAAAAGCTACTGGTCTCTGCAAAATCTCTTAAAGAGTAAAATTATATCTAGAAAAACTAAAGTGAGAATTTATAAAAGCATTATACTTCCTGTTGTCACTTATGGCTCAGAAACCTGGGTATTGTCCAAGCAAACTGAAAGGAAATTAGTAACTTTTGAAAATAGAATACTACGACGCATTTTCGGACCGATAGTAGAAAATGGCCAGTGGAGAATTAGAACAAATAAGGAATTGCGGGATCTCTACAAAGAACCGGATATCGTCGCCCGTGCCAAAAGCCAAAGACTACGCTGGGCTGGTCATGTACATAGAAGAAGTAGAGAATTGAATTTAAGGGCAGTTTTGGAAGGTGTACCCAGAGGAAGGCGACCATTGGGACGACCGAGACTTCGCTGGTGGGACCAAGTTCAAAAAGATATGAGAAAAATCGGAGTCACGGAGGACATAATGGATGACCGAGAAAGATGGCGCCGTGCTGTTGGCGAGGCCAAAAACCTGCTTAGGTTTGAGTGGCCATCTAGGTAAGGTAAGGTATTAGGTATTATTAGGTATCATCACATTTCGGCTATTGCTATTTGCATCTTTTGGAAAGTGATGAAAACGTATATCCGCAACCCTCTTATACATCGACTTACAGCCGTAAACTGAGCAATACTCATTTTTCACTCTATCAACGAGTAAAACTTATTACTTATGTATAAAGACACGAACAATTTACCACGATCTGTTTACCAATACAAGAAACCATATACAGTCACCACGTGACAAATGTACCCTACTTGGTAAGTTTCTCACTGTTACCGCTAGATGTCATATCAGATAGCTGGAGTTGCCAATATCAAAAATATTTTGTATACATGTATTTGATCAAATGGAATGAATAAAAATCAATCTATCTATGGTACCCTACTATTACTGTACAATCAACTATAGGTTCAGACAGATTGTCTAATGAAGAGGAAAACAGATATTTTTCAGGGGTCTTTCATCGGTATTGAACAAGTCTATGCTGACCCCATTTGAGATTCGCACCATTCTGTCAATGGGACTATTTAGACCATAATTAGTCGGATGCCAGTTTGTTTCAAAGACATGATCCTTGCTCATCGAACGGGGTGGCACATAGATATTGATTTCATTTTGTAATTCTGGGCAGTTTATGTGAGAGTTTACAATCTTGTACATATTAAGAATAAACAAGAAGTTCCGTGAAGAACTATACAGCCTACTTTTGATGCCAATGATTATTCTTCAGTAGCCTATATGAACCTATCTAGAATAATGACGAAATTAAGTTGGTAATATCGAAATATCTAATTAGTTCAAAATATACCTGGTATGATGTAGCCTAATAGAGCACTACAGTTGGCAGCCCTGGTGACTGAATATATTCTTTGTTCCATCTCTTTAGGTACAGAATACAAAATTTGGTTGAAGTCCAATGGACGTTACATGCAGTTAGACACTGGATCTATCAGCACGCGTAAAAGCATGTTGCCAACAATACCATACGTGTGCTGGTCAGAAATAATCTGACATATTATGATATCTTGTTGTGCCAATTTTGGATGAAATCCATTTGTTAGTATAGAAGTTACATGTATTTTAAAATTGGATATATCAGCAGGCACAGAATCATGTTGGCAGCACTGCCTTGTATTAATTACTCCAAATTAATCTAGAATGTCAGGTACTATACGTGTGCAAAGTATAGAGCTGTTGGCTTGCATACTTTCTGATATATTGATATTAGGGTAAAAAAATATAGACAGCATTTATTAACAGTTGGCAGCCCTGATTGCTCTTAACAATACTTATAGTCATATCTGTTATGTTACACATAGCACTTACGAAATTTGGTTGAAATCCAACTGATAGTATAGAAGTTACATGTATTTAAAAATTGGTACAATCAGCAGGCTTATAATCATGTTGGTAGGACTGACGTATATAAGTTACTCCAAATTAATCTAAAATGTCAGAATATACGTGTGCATAGTTTAAAGCTGTTGGCTTACATACTTTCTGATATATTGGTATTTGGATTTAAAAAAATAGAGAGAGCAATTATTAACAGTTGGCAGCCCTGGTGGCTCGTAAGAATACGCCTAATCATATCCGTTTATGAACAGATATTACATACAAAATTTGGTTGAAATCCAATTGATAGTGTAAAAGTTATATGCATTTAAACATTGGACCTATCAGGAGGCTTAAAATTATTTTGGTAACACTGTCATGGTTGGCCTCCTGGAAATTAAACTGAAATAGTATTATCTACATGTGTGCCAATTTTGGAATAGCTCCCATGTATACCTTGCAAGATATCCAACATGGAGCTCAAATTTCTAGTGCGTTTTTTCAGCAGTTGGTAGCACTGACATCATTTTCAAATATGGACGTGAGATATTCCGGTGCACATCTTTACTCATACTGAATTTGGTTTTGATTGCTGCAGCCGTTTAGGAATTGATAGGGGGGGGGGGGGACACACACACAGCCAGACAGACAGAAGGACAGACAGACAGACACACATTTGCCCGATCTCATAAGACTACTTTTTCCTCATTTTTGCAAAATGTGAAAAGTAGGCTAAAAATTATCACGACGGGATTTAAGAGTTGGCAGCTTCAATTGCATCATAACTTCAGTGTAGTGGCTTCGGTGGCGTAGACGGTAGCATGCTGAACTGCTATGCCCAAGATAGCGGGTTCAAACCCGGCCGAAGTCGTCGGATGTTTTAAGAGCGTTAAAAATCCTTCAGAATGCCTTCCTTCGGAGGGGAAGTAAAGCCGGCGGTCCCATGTCATAGATTTATGGCATGTAAAAGATCCTTTCACAGACTAAACTTGTGTAAAGCAAAATTGTTAGGTTAGATTTCGTCAGAACGCTCTATCAAAGTTCCAACGTTCACCACTAGGTATCATTGATATGTGGTGGCGAAAGTTGGAACTACTTGAAATTGAACTGAACTTGTAGCTCACCCTTTAGGGTGTCCGCTGGAAGCAGCTACAGACTCAGGCGAGCCGAACATGTCCTCGGACACTCCCGGCATAAAAGCCATACGATAAATAAAAAATAAAAAGTTATGATTCAATATTGGGTGTAGGAAACAATACGCATAAATTCGTAGGAATTTGTGTTGTACTCTCTCTAAACTCTCAATTTGTGTTTTATTGAAAGGGCTCCAAATCGGTGTACAATATTCAATTAAGGGTCAGATAAGGGTCAAGTACAGTAGGAAATATATATTTGAGTCACAAAATTCCTTGGAATAACGAGTTATGCAACCTAATTTCTGCAAAGCCTTTTTTTTTTTTAATATATCCCATATGCTCATTAAAATTAAGCGTGTCTGAGAATTTTACTCCAAGGTCACAAATACTTCTAACAGCATGAAGTGGAGTAGACGATAGAAAGTGATAAGAGAATTCAATATTCTGTTTCTTCTTTGAGAATCTAACTAGTTTACATTTCGTTTCATTGAGCAGTAACCCATTAAAGAACAATACTCCTCTAGACGCCCAAGTTCCTTAAGAAGTATACAGTCCTGTAGTGCTTGAACTTTCATAAAGAACTTTGTATCATCGGCTAATAGGAGGATTTTGGCTTGTTTGAAAACTGTATTGATATCATTAATGAAGATTAGAAATAACAAAGGAGAAAGATGGGCACCTTGCGGAACGCCAGAAGAGGCAGCTATTGGTTGAGATAATAATGTACCCTTTCTTTGTGATATTTGTGTGTAGATTAAGCGGACGTAATGTGCTGTTGTATTTACGGAAACATTTGGCGTCAAAATGTATGTGTTTACGCAGTGTTAGCAATTACCACGTGTTTGCGATAGGCCTCCCCCAGATGACAGATGGGCGGTGTTGCCACACCATGACACGGCTTGAGAATTGTAGAGGGCGATGAAGAAACACTTGCAGAGCTTTCTCATTGTACACAGCAGAAGATCATATCATTGTTGGTGCATTTTCAACTTTTATTTCTCCTAAAGAGAATAATTTGCTTAGTTACATGCACGGAAAATTTCTTCCATTACCTGACTACTAATACGGAAGCTGGTTATGCATAACCAAACGCCTGTAAAATGTCAGTTTGAAGAAATTCCAAGATCTGAGAAGACAGAAGAAGACCACATTGTGTACAAAAACTTATGAAAGCTACAAAAGGTTGTATATATTTTCATACGGTACTGGAAACTTTATAAACTAAACATTGAATTGTAATTTGTCGCCAACAAGATAAAACTGTACGATTCCTTTGTAGCCTATATGAGTCTTTGACTCTTTGATGGTTTAATAAAAGGCATTATTATTATTATCATTATTAAGGCTGCAACTTATCACCCATACGTTTCAATCTATACATTCAACAAGCAATTATGGAAATTGGAGACAAATTCAAAATAGGAGTAAAGATTCAAGGAGAAATAATTTCAACTCTGAGATTTGCTATGTCATCTTAGCCGACACCAGAGGATTTGAATTAGTTTCTATAAATGGTATGAATTCTGTCTTGAGGAATGAGGAACATTAATAAATGTTAAACAACATTTTTTGAATGCAGTCGAAAGAAATCAGAAGCCCCTATGGATGTCGAATTCGTAGGTGAAAAGCTATAGAAAATAATAGACTTCTGTTACTTAGGAAGCAAAATGACCAGTGATGGACGAAGCAAAGAAGATATAAAAATTAGGTTAGCACAATTGAACTGTAGGTACTACCTATAGAGTTCAATGGTTAGCACAGGCAAGGAAAGCATTTCTAAAGAAAAGGAATCTGTTGACATCGAATATAGATTTAGGTATTCGGAAGTAATTTTTGAAGGCCGTTATTCTGGAGCGTGAATCTTGGACTGTTGGAGCAGCAGAAAGGAGGAGAATTGAAGCGTTTGAATTGTGGTATTACAGGAGAATGATGAAGATCAGATGGGTAGATAGTGTATTAAGATGAGTGGGAGAGGCGACAGCTAATGAAGAGAAGAGATAGGTTAATAGGACACATACTATGACACCCAAGGATAGCAAACTTAGTTATAGAAGGAAGGGTCGAGTATAAAAACAGAAGAGGTAGACCAAGGCTAGATTATGTTAAACAGATTGCCTCGGATGTAGGGTGTGGTAGATAGATAGATAGATAGATAGATTTTTATTAATTCCATTTGATCAAATACATGCATTCAATATATTTTTGATATAGGACACGTCAGAATTTACATGCATGAAATAAAAGAACTAACAGGTATATATTACTAAGATTATAACTATTTATAACTTATTATAATAGCAAATCTTAATAGATACAATCTTATTGCACAACTATTTACACCTCACTCTATTATCATAATATGAAAACTTAATTCTATAAATACAACAACATACAGCTAGGTATTAAAATTAAATTAAAAAAGTAAAATATAGTTAAAGATTCCATCACTCCTATACGCTAAAATATTCAACTACTGAGTAAAAACAATGGCACTGCAGATAAGCTTCCAACATTCTATCAAAGGTTTTTATTTTTGGGGCCAGTTTTATATTCTGGGGTAGTTTATTGTATAATTTAACTCCAGTGTGAAAAGTTCCTCTTTGATATATGCTTGTGTGTGTGTGTGTGTGTGAAATATGAATGTTTTGATTTTGCCTTGTGTTATGCCTCTGAACATCATTGTTTGTTTTAAGAAAAACATCTTTATTCATTAAATTCTTAAAAAAAAACATAATACTTTCAAAGATATATGTGCAGGGCAGTGGGAGAATGTTTAAATCTTTAAACAGAGGTCTACATGATTCTCTAGAGTTTACATTTGCCATAATTCTAATCGCCCTCTTTTGTATCCTAAACGTGCTTAGTACATCTGGCGACATACCCCAAAATATGATCCCATATCTTAAGTATGAATGGAAATAAGCAAAATAAGTATTTCTTAATGTGTGCATGCTAGTGCAGGTTTTCAAAATACGTAACGCAAAGCACATCGAGTTCAGTTTAGTATTCAGATATTGTATATGTTTATTCCATTTCAAGTCTTGTTGTATCCATAGTCCTAAAAACTTTGTTTCTGATTTATTTTCTATTTGATGACCATTTAATGTTATATTGGGCATCGCAGGATTCCTATTCTGTATAGAGATGAAACGACTATCTCAGGACAGGGAAGACAGGGAAGCATGGAGAGCCGCATCATACCAGTCGAAAGACTCAAACAACAGACAGGAGCAAAGTTTTAACGTTAAGATATCTGTATTTGAGAAATAGTCATTTCTTTTATGGAGTAGTCAGTGCCGGAAATTATGTCATGAACTCCGATAAGATCTCCCGTTCCCCCAGTTGTTCCAGAGTTGGGTGCCGGGTTGCGGGTTGGTCTTATGTAGGCTTGCCATACGTCCTGGTTTGACCGGGACAGTCCCGGTGTCCCGCCCGGTTTTATCAATGTCCCGGAAAACGGTTGTATGATGTAAAAAGTAATGAATTTATGTGTTTAAGAATCTTTTATGAATCGGTTACTTTTCAACAATACACATCGTTTTTTTGTAATTGTTTTTGTAGTTAGACAAAAAGTTGTAGTTTTTTTCAGAAAATAATAAGACTTAGCAATTATTCAATTAAACAATTTTATGAAGTATTTTAAATTGTATTTTATCAACACTTCTTTCTAGATGGTAGATCAGAAAAAATATCATTAAGAAGGAAAAATGTTATATTTTTATGTAGAAAAAATTCCTTTTTATTTTTAAAAGGTGTGTAGAACTAACAATTTAGCATGGAGGAAAGAATAAGAGGAGATGCCCTGAGCTCGTTTGAGTGAAGCCAAGCGCTGCAATCAAAGTGGGCGTAACCTTAACTCTTATTCGGTGTTCTGTGACTTGGATGAGGCATTGTGCATGGATAAACCTTATTTTTGGCCCTGGTTTTTATAGCGCTCCGGTTATGCAACTTTGGAAACGTAATAACAGTAGTGATAACTTATTAAAAAAAAAACCTCTTCAATTCTAATCTCAGCATGTGTAGGCCTACCCTATATACCAGGAAAATAAAAATCATTCCTCTGCAAATTCCAAATTTTCAAACGGCTGTCGGTCAATAATTACGGTAGGCCTACGTAATTAATCAATTCGAGGCTAATCGTCAAGTTTCTACCCCCCACAAAGAAAATATCGTACGGTACCGAAACGTATAGGCTATACCGTATTTTTTGCAAATATGCGTCCTTTTTTAATTGTTCTGTTTATTAATTTTGAGGTTCGTATTCTTGAATATCAAAATGTGTACGACCAATGATTGAAAGTGGCTGTGCTCGAAATTAGGCCTAAAAACTGATGAATGCCTCAACACCAATAAGAACATAAAACTCAATTTGGTGTAAATACCGTAATTAGTTCGGCGTCATTAAATCCCAAGATGTTCCTTCTTTGGTATAACTCGCATCTTCAGATACCTGTATTCAATTTAATCAGTGTTTCAGCGTATTATTACGTTTTGCCACGTCTTCCTTACAAAACTAGCCTCGCAAAGGAGCTCTCATATTTAAATTGGCTTTTAAAACGATAACGCAGCTTATTTGTGCCAAGTACCGTGATGTACAGAGTGTATTCTGCCTATCCAAGAAAAAATCTTGACTTGTCATTTTTTTTAGCGTATGGCTTTTAGTGCCGGGAGTGTCCGAGGACATGTTCGGCTCGCCAGTTTTGTAGCTGCTTCGAGACGGACACCCAATGGGTGAGCTACAAGTACCGTTGGGGAGGGAAAGAGGGAAGTTGGAATGTAAGGACGAGGAGTTGGAAGGTAGCGGCTGTGGCCTATAGTTAGGGACCAACCCCGGCATTTGCCTGGAAGGAAGATGGGAAACCACAGAAGACCATCTTCAAGGTTGCCGGCGGGGGGATTCGAACCTCCTCGCCTCCCGGATGTGAGCGACTGCCATCAGTCATGCCGTAACCACCACGGCTAACTCACCCGGTGACTTGTCATTGCAGTTTTATGTCACTAAAATCCATTATTAGCTGGAGTGGGTGTTGGCGAATTGAGCCAGCTAATCTTCCGAGTGGATCTTTCTTATCTTGTCATTCCATCGCACAGTCCTTTTTCGCCAGTTGCCCCAGGCCAAGTTCTGGTTCTTCCGCTGAAATTATCCTCCCTTCCGTCCCCCACCACTACCACTGTGAAAACCCAAAATCTAAGGTAACTTATTTGTTCTTGCAGAATGACCGGCTGGCTCTGGGATTTCCTGTAAAAACTCTGCCATGCAGGGCTGTACAAATTGCACAATTCACTGAAACAAACATTAGCCTATGCCTTAATTCTTTTAAAAGGCCACATCAGTTAAAAGTTTCCTTAAACACGTTACATTATTATTACTATTATTACTATTTTAATTATTATTGTCCCCCGTGGTGTATGGATAGCAAGCTTTTCTCTTACCGATAAGGCTCTGGATTAGATTCCAGCCAGAAACTTAAGATCTATGTAATGTTATTGGTTTTACGTCCCTTTTAACTACTATGGCCGGGGTGCCGGAATTTTGTCTCGAAGATCTTTAACGTGCCAGTAAACCTACTGACACGGCTCCATCGCAATTACGCACCCACAAATGCCAAGTGACTGTGCCAGGATTCAATCCTGCAGCCTTGGGATCAGTAGGCAAGAACGTTACAGCTGAGCAACGCAGCCAGTCATACTTAACATCTGATTTGAGGGCTGGAAACAATTGTCGTTTATTCATTTTGAAGGCTTGGCGATCATGTAGTGCTGTGTACTTTGGTGTGTGCGGAATCTGTCTGATAATCTGTGTTAATGTAACTGCTGTAGCGTACTATTGTGTACTTGTAATTTGCCTAGGATATAGTTAGAAGGGCGCCATGACCTTAATTTAGGTACAATCTAGGCATCTGCCTGGAATACAAATGAGAAACCATGAAAAACCACTTCCAGCATGGCTGAGGTAGGAATCAAACCCGCCTATTCTCAATTCTGCATCAGGAGACGGAAAGCCTCGTGAGGACAATTAAGTACCTGATTGATAAGAGAAGTAGTGCTCCATGATCTAAAATCAAAGTGATGTGGCTAAGGGTGTCGTCGCGCAGGTTATTCGTCCCCCACAATTTGTAGGCTATGAACTGGGTTGCAGTCGGCTTGATGTTTGGGTGCTCCCAACCACGGGTTTGTTAGACCATTATTGTTGATTCATTGAGGGGCTTTGCGACATCGTCGTCATGTAACCCCGTGTACCTGGTTGTGTGTGTGGAATTTGTCTGATAACTTGTCTTATTGTGATGGCTCTATCATTGCGTGTAGTTGTAATTAAGATGAGGATTGGGAAGAAGGCAGCCGTGGACTTCAGTCAGGACTCAATCCGGCATGTGCCTGGAGTAGAAGTGGGAAACCACGGAAAACTACTTCCAGGATGGTGGAGGTGGGACGAACCCTCCTCCTCCTCTCAGTTTTACCTCACGAGTCTGAGTGTAACCCGTTCCAGCCCTCAAATCAGAATTAAATTTCTTGGCAGAGCCGGTAATCGAACCCGGGCCTCCGCGGTGATAGCCACTACGTAACGAGGCGGGCATATAATGCTCAATGAAATGTCATCTAAAAAAACTACTAAAATGAATGAAAATGACTTAAAAAAAACTCTTCCATCAAACTGAAATATGGCGACAGTTTTACAGAGGATTCATAGAAGGAATCCTGTTTTATTCACTACACAATTACCTACTCTCATTAAAATATACTTGAATTTAACAAGGAAATAGCAGTTAAAATGTTATTCTTAATCTTAGTGTTTTTTTGGAACCATATTAATTAAAATCTCAATAAAACAAACTTCCCGGATAGACAATAAAGAAAAAAAAACTACCAACTTTCATTAAAATATACTTGAACTTAACAAGGAAATGGCAGTTAAAATGTCATTCAAATTAATGAACTAAAGAAGGTAGCAGCCGTGGCCTATTCGAAGGGACAGTTCCTGGATTTGTATCGAGTTGAAAATAGAAAAAAACGGAAAACCATTTCAGGCTGGCTGCATGGTCGAAATATAATTGCTAAATAATATTGTGACCCTTGGTTAGTATATAAATATAATTTACACCAATTAAAAATTCAGTTCACCGAGCTGATTGCCAAGCTACCCCAGCCCTTAAAATGAATCTCCAACTATTAATTATGGTACTGGTATTAAGTATGTTTTAATTTCATCTAATAGGTAAGGGTGTTCAATGAAAATTGTTCACTTGGTTTATTAAAATTTAATTTTGTTCATTTATTAGTGTATGCAAAGAAGATCAGGTAAAATGTCAGAGCTTGCACTTACAGTAGGTTATATTAACGCTGTCAGTTTATCGAACACAATCTCATTGATGTCCATATTTGTGAAACTATTGAGGACATATCGTAGTCTTTGTATAAAGCTCCTCCACAGACAGTAGTTGTCACCATATCCAGAAAGCTAGGTCATACATATGTGGATTTATAGTAATTGACACCCCTAGGACCGTCAAACTGAGAGTCACCTCCCCTCCAACAGTTTAATGACAAAATGTTGGAACGTGTGTACAGTATGGTATGTGTTGTCTGCAGAGTGGGGGAAGGTAGGGGAGGTTGCTAATGAGCTATCGCTGGCCGAATTGGACTATGAATTATCAAAGGGGCAGATCATGGTGGCCAGAAAAGTCTGTCCGATTTTATCAGTGTAATTAACTGGCCAAATTGGACTGCGCCTGTTGGAGTGGTTTACGGCTTTAAGCATAGGGAGAGCCATTTTCTTGCAACCAAAGTGGGCGAGCCGTTTGGCTTCAACAGCTTGCGCTAGGTAGCGCAGCGAAGGCATCTCCTTCCTTTCTTTCCTCCATGCAATTTAGGGTGCTAGATTCACCCCCGTCCCGTCACATGCGAGGCTTAAAAAAAGGCTTAAAATTCATCTTCTTGCTTCTAATTTTTTAAGAATTTCCCGTACCCCCTCTCCACTGAACAATTCCCCCCAGGCCCCCCGGTAAGGCCTTCCCATATTAATGTGTCCCGGTTTCACTCACCAAAAATATGGCAAGCCTAGTCTTATGTGATCCCAAGTATCATCATGTGTGTGCGTTTCATATTACTTTTGGCACTCAACTACGGCGGTGCGTGGAGGTGAATCCTTTTCGATTTTTAGTTGAAGAAAAGATGCAAGATTATATTTGTGAAACCTTTCATTCTCTCAGTGTTTATCTTCTACATTAAAATTTTCTTTGGGTTTTAGTGGGTAGTCCCATTGAACTGTAGGTACTCTCGAGTTCAATGGGTAGTCCTATATCACTTTGTATTCTTGGAAATAGAAGCCATTTTGTTAGGCTTGTGTATATGTTCTGTCTTCGGCTGTCTTTACTGTGCGAAACTGAGAATTCGTGAATAATTGTAATGGTGGTTTATGTTGCTGAGTAATGCATACAAAGTTCTGATCTCTTTTATATTAAGAGTGATAAGGTAAAGCATGAGTATTTTAAGACTGCATGCACATAATGTAAAATATCTGTGTTTTGGTTACTCCGGTCATGGGAGCGTTCTCCTTAATAATATAAACCTCTGGTGGCTTTTTCTCTAAACAATAATGTTATTGGTTCTATTCTACATCTAAAATAAAGGCAGGATATGAATTGTATTCTTAAGAAAATCATCTTTAGTTAAGAATTTAAGGCTTGTGACATATGCATTTTCCCGCTTCGGCTTAATGTGAAACAAAGCAATTTTGATGTTGCCCGAGAATGTGTGCCTAGAGAAATGATTATACACTTGTTCCATCCCTTCTGTGTTGCGTGGCTCAGCGGTGTCTTTCTCGCCTTCTGTCCCAAGATTGTGGAGTCGAATTCTGGCGCAGGTAGCTTCCATTTGAGGGTGCGCAAATGCGAAGGATCCGTGTCAGTAGATTTACTGGCACATTAAAGATACCCTTCGGGGCAGAATTCCGGCACACCGGCGTCTGGAAAAGCCGGAGTAGTTTAAAGGGACGTAAAACCAATAACATTATTTCCAAATCTGTGTTGCATTTCGTTTAATCGGGCTCGTCAACGCAAAATGCCAACGTTAATCATACCTTTTTACGCCGAATATCAAGAATACTTTTTTTTTCGTCGAATATCAAGAAAAGGATTATTTGATGATAAATCAAGAGGAATTTGGGCCATTGCAAGATATATACTTTCCTTTTTTGCTAGCTGATAGCGCTGGAATCTAAAACCATTGGTATACCCTGATTAGGTCCAGTGTATATTCCAACCATTGTTTTGCCGAGGTTAGGTCCGGTGGATACTAAAGACATCTATCAAGATTCCATGAACATGTATCATTTATGATTAATATACCTTTTTGGGAGTCATAGCGAGTTCATTTGTTTGAATCCCACTGCCCACACCGGAAATATAATTGCTTTTTACGTAAAGCAAGCATTTTTGGTCGTGTTCATTTGAACATCGTCCATCATTTGGTAGCGCTACAGAACAGGAGACCAAAGGTATAAAAAAAATTAGGTAATGAAATTTGCCAAAGTACCTTTATTAATGGTATCCGGAGATGTTAAAATAATAGATGTTGACTCGTCCGCTGCCATAAACCCACCCAGCCATCCCAAATAGATACACGACTTATATAGCAGAAATGAAGTCTTTTGGAGCCATCTTGCTTACTAAGTCAGGAATGCCAACCCCACGCATTTGGTACTATTTCACATCAGGTATAGAACGTGTAAACAAAAGAGCGTCGATAAAGTAATGTAATGAAAAATTGCGCCAATTGTCAGTGTTTATTTATGTATTTATAATGTTTTACAAACAAAAAAAAAACAGACCTAACCTGGGGCTTACGCCCCAGACCCCCTTGCTTGTGGTACTAGCAGTAATTTTCGACCAGGCAGTACCTGACCTAGTAGCGGACATAAATTTTATCTTATTAATGTTTTACATACAAAAACAACCCTAACCTGGGGCTTACGCCCCAGACCCCCTTGCTTGTGGTACTAGCAGTAATTTTCGACCAGGCAGTACCTGACCTAGTAGCGGACATAAATTTTATCTTATTAATGTTTTACATACAAAAACAACCCTAACCTGGGGCTTACGCCCCAGACCCCCTTGCTTGTGGTACTAGCAGTAATTTTCGACCAGGCAGTACCTAACCTAGTACCGGACATAAATTCTATCTTATTAATGTTTTACATACAAAAACAAACCTAACCTGGGGCTTACGCCCCAGACCCCCTTACTTCTGGTACTAGCAGTAATTTTCGACCAGGCAGTACCTAACCTAGTAGCGGACATAAATTCTATCTTATTAATGTTTTACATACAAAAACAAACCTAACCTGGGGCTTACGCCCCAGACCCCCTTGCTTGTGGTACTAGCAGTAATTTTCCGCAAGACAGTGCTTTAGTGGAAATTTGTAACAATTTCAAACTTTACGTGTCATATGGTGAATTTTGTATTGGACATGTTGGTAACGTACTCAGATGTTCGGGTGTCACATGACGCATGGCGTAGTGTCCAAGATGGCGTCCATAGTGAAATGAAGACAATGCTAGAAGCATTATTTTCGTAAATAATCAATTAAAAGGAATTATTCCGGTGCAGCAGTGGCAATTGAGAAAGTAAAACGACTCCCAACATCTCCGAGAAAGGTTTGTCAATCATAAATACTATATTTTCAGTAATATACCTTGTTGAAAGTTACGACGGCTTGGTCTCCTGTTCTGTAGTTTTAATGAACAAAATATCTTTAACTTTTGTGAATGAAACTTTTCATTAACTTTTCGTGTTTTCGTTAACATCTTGGTTCGCGCATGCGCAAAGACGCAATTAAGGTTGTACATTCGTAGGGCGGAATACGATGCTCTTTTACTTCTCTAAAATCGACTATCGAATCGCAAGCGACTCGTATATTGCGCGGAATTATGAAATACCAGGAAGCACGAGAATATTAACGTAATTCTAAACGCCTTTCCAATATTTTTCGGTTCATTGCGACATTACGATTCGGCCCCGTCTGGGGAAATTTTAGTTACATCAGTGACGTTACCGTGATGTCACTACTGACGTATTCAGTCGCATTGCTTGCCGGGAGCTTGTCAGCTGATTGATACATTAGTTTCGCGCGGTTCTCTCTTGACAGTCGGCCATTTTTTTCACCTGTTTGCGTATGTTTATAACGAGATTGTGATATTAGTAATGTTGTCTACGCAATTGTGTTGGCGAATTGTAATGATAGGCCTAGTGTTGAATTCGTGAATGGCGTGTGTTAGAATTCCATTTTGGTGCAGTGGTGTGTGACGTAGTATTTGGATATACAGCCAATCCGTGTAAAAGGTGAATTTGACTTAATTTTTTTTTTAATGTATCCTATGTAATATTGGTATTTTTGATAATGGTATTAGTTGTACTAATAAAGTAAAAAGTATTTTTCTTTAATCCAAAATTTTAAGAGCTTTTTTAGACATCTGAAGTTGCTTGACTGACTGCTGTAGTCTTCATGTAGGATTTGACTAAGTTGGTAGTTTTTTCTTCAAGGCACTACTGTCTGTGTGTTGATCAAAGCTAGTTGGTGTTTAAGATCAAGTGATTGTTAAGATCTACCTTCAAAATGAATATCCAGGTAAGAGTCATTTCTACTTTATTTGCTTTTTAAAACTTAGGTCAGATGTAACATCCGTTACACTAAACATGTACAAGTTATTATTTTGAGTTAAAAGTATTATCTAAATAAATTAAACTCTCCAAAAGTAAGGTTAAGATACATGTGCTTCTATTGAGCATTTTAGTTTGTTTAGTTTTTATTCATCTACAGTTTTTTACAGAATTAAAAATATGTAACATCCGTTACGTAACTGATGTTACAAGGTACAAATTGATGTTTCTCACTGTATTTATCAAGATTTTGACTAACATGTGGCTAACCTTATGACGTAACCTCAATTTATAGGTTATGCTATGTGTTAGTGCACTGTTTAAAGACAAATTAAATAACAACTCTGGCCTATAAATCTTTTTTTTTCATATTACATCTCCCCTAAATTCAATGTTTTACAAACCTTTTAGAATAACTTAATAAATATTTTCAAGGCTTTTTTTTTTTTCTTTTCATATACTAGCCTAGGCCTACCTTGTGCCTAAATAATACTTCTTTAAAGTTTTTTTTTTTTAGCCTTTGGAAGACAATAGACTTTTAGGTAACATGGGAATGGTTTGGATACTGTACGATTCTACTTAATAAGTATAGAGCCTAGTATTAATTTGCATAAACTTAAAACCTACTGAGCCTATTTAATATACTAGGGAACATAGCCTAGTTAGGCCTAAATTTATCTCTTTTAACTACCGGTCGTGGATAAATTTTATTGGCAAGCGCACTAATTCACTGTTGGTAGCTTTTCGTACGTCGTTGATGAGCGTGTACAAAGCCGGTAACTGAATATAAATAAGTGAAGTCTCTTGAGATAAAATTTAAACTATTCATTTGAAATAAAATCTATTTAAAAAATGAAAACTACTAATTGTCAATTGTTTCAGAACGGATCAGAAAATCTTCCCAAGTTTAAAAACAGGATGGAAAAATGCCGCTATTTCAAGAAAATAAATGAGAAGTTGAAAGAGTACCTTCAAAAAGACAGTGCCAGAAACAAAGAAAATAGGAAAAAAATAAATAAAAGAAAAAATGTGAGAGGAAGAAAAGTTGAAGAGAAAAGAAGAAACACGTTTGAGAGTTAAAGCCTGGCGGGCAAAGAAAAAATCATCACAACTTGCTCCGACAATAGATACACAGTCTACCCCTGAAAAAGTGCTTAGCTCATACAAGAAGAAAAATATTCTCAGAAAGGCTGTAGAAAGTTAGAAAAGCACTGCCATTTAGTCCTAAGAAACAAAAGGCCGTTATCCATCAATTGATTACAGAAAATTTGGGCAATGATTTGTTTATTGTTAAAACTCGAACTCCTAGGAAGAATTTACTTTTTTAATGTTTAATTACTACAATAAAATATATTTAAAAGCATAAACACACCAAAAAGGTATTCATTTGATCCTAAAATTGCAATTATAAGTACTTTTCTTATAGGTGAAAAATATGTAACATCCGTTACAGAACTCCGTATTTTTGTTTTAATTGCCACTACGAATTTGGAGAGGATCTGTTGATGGCCTTCCTGGACATCGAAAAGGCCTATGATAGTGTGTGTAGGGAGTAGGTTTGGAAAGCAATGGAAAACATGGGAGTGGAAAAAGAGACTGTAGGCAGAGTGAAGGAGATGTATTGTGGAAGTGTGAGTTGTGTGAAAGTTGGTGGGGAAAGAACAGACTGGTTCAGACAAATGAGTGGCCTGAAACAGGGTAGTGCGCTGTCACCCCTTCTCTTTATTGTGGTTATGGACGAGGTAATGACACGGATAGCAGGAAAGATAGGAGAAGATAAGATGAAGGCAATGGTGTTTGCAGATGATCTCATGGTCTGGGGAAACAAGGAGGAGGAAATCCAGGAGCAACTGAAGGCTTGGGAAGAAACAGTGGGAGAGTACGGATGGAAGTTCAACATCAGTAAATGTGAGATCCTGTCAACGACCAGGAAAAAGGACAGACCAATGAGTGGGATAACACTTGGAGGTGGACAGCAGAAGAAGGTGGAAAGTCTCAAGTACTTGGGAAGTATAGTGGAGGAAAATGGGAGAAATGACAAAGAGATTACGGAACGTGGCAGAGAGGCAGAAGCGTTTCTGAGAAGCATTAGGAGCTTAGTGTGGAATAAAGATGTCCCACAAAAAAGCAAGGAAGTGTTATACAGAAGCTACTATATCCCGATACTGACCTATGCTTCAGAAACGTGGACAATGAAGAAAAGAGACATAAGCAGAATACAGGCAGGTGAAATGAAGTTCCTGCGAAGTAGGATCGGAGTAACAAGAAGAGACAGGGTGAGGAATGAAAAGGTCAGGGAAATGGTGAAAGAGGAGCCCTTGCAAGGTAGGATTGAGACATCAAGACTGAGGTGGTATGGACACTTAAAGAGAATGGATGAGAAGAAGATTCCCAAGAGGATACATGAGATGCAGATGCAGAAGAAACGGCCAAGGGGAAGACCAAGAGATCGATGGCTGAAAGGAGTGGAGGAATGTGTCAAGAAGAGAGGCGAGGACTGGACCAGAGTGACAGCGGAGAGATGGTGGGAAGAAAGAAATAAGTGGCGAGGCTTATGTTCCAAACAGACCCAGCCTGGGGCTGGAAACTGTACAAGATGATGATGATGATGATGCCTTTTAATATTTGTTAATTCTAATTAGTGGATATAAGTAATAGACTAACTTTAGATAGCTGTAATAAGGATTAATTTGTTTTAGACATCCTAGGAGAACAGACTTTTTGTTGAATGTTCATGACTGCGTGCAGTAGGTTCACAATTGAATAACATCCCTTACACGCTAAGATTAATTCTTGTACTTAAACTATTTAAGTTAATGTAACCAAACTCGTCATACTTATTAAAACAACCTCTTTTAGTCTCTTAGTGGTAAAAAAAAATAGATTTATATGCATGTAAAACCAAAAAAAAAGTAAATTTTGAGTAAAAAGTTACATACGGATTGGCTGTATAATGGGCTGACGTATGTGGAAGGAGCGTGCTACGTATGTGGAAGGGGCGTGCTGGATGGTTGTTGGTAAGTACTGAAAGATTGTTAGTCACTTCATATTCTTTCGTGCTCTTATTGGCAACTCAAACTAACACTTGGGGCGCTGCGGTCGTCTGGATAAGTAGGGTAAAATCACTCAGTAACACGCGTTTGATATGGAACACTTTTTATTTTTCGGTTATAATCAGTAAATGTGGTCCCTAAAATAATGACAGTGTTATTTTCAATTGTATATATGTATAACTGTGCGATACACGTGATCTAATGTGTGTGTTCCACTGGATTTTATGTGTCAATTGCATATTATCAAGCATCGGTTGTCTGCTGGTATTTGTTTTTGTGCAGATTGAGTCATGGCGCTGTTACGTTTAAAAGCTATATTTGAGTTTGCACACTGTACCATAGACTCTAGAAATTATTTGCTGCTTGGTAGGGCGAAGGGATGAGTTTAACTTGTATTAAAACTCGGGGTAGACAGGAATTGCTTGATTTGGATGGTAAGTATTTACCCTGCGAAGTCAAATTAGGCCTATATGACTCGTAGTGGAATGGCTCGGATATCGCAGAGCGAGGTGATGACGGTTGGTAGGGTTATTGGAAATGAACTAGGGAGCGGGAAAGGATACCTGACTGATGAAGCTTGGCTGTCCTCGGCTTGGCTGTCTTGGTACGGCTTGGCTCGGCGAGACTGTGCTTGGCTGTCTAGGTGCGGCTTGGCACGGCGTAAGTGAACAACCCGTCCTGTCGTCAGTGAGTGTAGTGGTGAGTGGTCCAACCCGCTCTTGTGGCCCGTATTTATTTGGTATCGTTACCTTTCGGCTATTGCTATTTACATCTTTTGGAAAGTGATGAAAATGTATATCCGCAGCCCTCTTATACATCGACTTACAACCGTAAACTGAGCAATACACTTTGCTTTTACTCATTTTGCACTCTTATCAACGAGTAAAACTTATTACTTATGTATAATCACGAAGAATTTACCACGATCTGCTTACCAATACAAGAAACCATATACAAACAGTCACCACGTGACAAATGTACCCTACTTCGTAAGTTTCTCATTTTTACCGCTAGATGTCATATCAGATAGCTGGAGTTGCCAATACAGTCCTCATATCAATTGGTAATGGCTGATGTTGCTGGCCCCAGCTGTTTGTGCGGCAAACGCAAAGTCGTTTCTTCATCGAGTACCGGTAGCTCTGACAGTGGCGATGAGGTTATGGAGGCACCTCAAGGGGCTATGAAGTTAATTGTACTGTTCGGTATTCTCTTGACCGTACAAGGGGCTGTTGATTTCGCTCGCGAAAAGGGCCTCTTGGGCAAAAAATATTTTTGCCCGAAGTGCGAAAGGCCGATGAAAGATTCCAAGGTGCCAGTCTCTCGCAGTTCAGACGGCATTATGTGGCGTTGTTCCAAGTGTGTGTGTTGGCGCACAATTCGAAAGGGCTCGTTCTTTTCCAAGGCACGGATCTCTATTAAAGATGTTTTGCTCATTGTGTACTGTTTTTGCCGGCGTATGGCTATTCGTGATGTTGTGCATGAGTTGAGTGTATCTTCGCGTACTGTTGTTGACTGGTTTTCGTTTTGTAGGGAGGTATGTAGTGCATGGGTGCGTGAACGTGGGCCTTTTGAAATCGATGAGAGTTGTTTCGGTAAGTGGAAATTCAACAAGGGCAAGCGAATGAAAAATACATGGGTTTTTTGGGGGGTTGTTCAGGGTAGTCAGGGGAGGGATTGTTTTTTTGAAGTTGTTGCAAAACGGGATAAGGGGACGCTGTTGAAAGTCATTAAAAAGCATATTAAGGTTGGGACAACTATTTACATTGATATGTGGGGTTCTTATGGGGGGTTAAATAATGAAGGGTTTATACATTTTGCTGTTAATCATACTGTGCAATTCAAAGATTATGAAACAGGGGCTTGTACCAATACAATAGAAGGGTTTTGGTCTGCAGTGAAATACAGCATTGGGAAGGGGAAAAGAAGGGAAGGGTCACTGCAGAGTCATTTAGATGAGTATGTGTGGCGGAAGAATGTCGATCCCGGGGTGTGTCTGTTTGAAAGGTTTATGGCTGATTGTCGGAGAGTATATCCTCCAAGTGTGAGAGATTAGTGGATGTGGTAAATGTAATGGGAATACTAGTTGCCATTTCTGGTCCGTATTGACGTATATAAATAGTTTAATCAGTTGAAACTTTCCGTCAAATCAATACAAAATATTTTGCGCTATTATTGCGCTAAGTTAGGTACATGTTTCGAACCTTGCAAGCCGGTTCTTCATCAGCCTCTCACACAAATGGCAATACATCAAAAAACACTGAACAACCTCCAAAAAATGCATGTACACTAATAATACATATTAAAAACATTACATTAAAACTTTGTACGAAACATATTAAAAACACATGTAAAAAGTTCTGAGAGTCCATTTAACTTGTTCATGAGCACACGTCTTTCTGATAGGAGATCTTGTCCTATTCTGTTATCTGCTTCTTGTCATGTGGGGAACGGAAGTAGAGTAGTATTCCCATTTGAATGGTCTAAATGCAAAAGACTTTTATAGGTACTCCCTTCTGATAGGAGATCTTGTCCTGTTCTGCTTCTTGTCATGTGGGGAACGGAAATAGAATAGTATTCCCATTTGAATGGTCCAAGTGCAAAAGACTTTTAGGTACTCCCAGACTAAACAAGTAGTCCTCTCCCAGTGTGTGCAGTGACCCTGTGCGCTTGAAACAGCTGTTGCAACTCAAGTGCTGAGTCTAGGCGAGGCGAGGTGAGGCCACGTGAGACATCTAGGGGTGGAGCATACCATTGGTGGAAGCAAAGAGCGGAGGGGCGGGGAGGCAACTTGGAGCGGGAGGGGAAAGGAAGTTTGGGTGGTACTACGAACCCAGATCTAATTTATGGAGGTTTTTTATGTTTGTTACTGGTGACAAAGTTTGTCAATGTTTCGTATAAAACATTGCTATCGAAATTGATTTCATTTAGATTGTGTGACGGGTTGTTTCTCAAGGCTTGGTCTATCTCTAGCTGTTCTAAAATATTAAGCATAATGCCTTTGCTGCAATAATGTAAAATTTCCAAGTCTTCCTCAATTTTCGAAAAGTTGTGGTTGCGTTCCTGCATATGATTATTAATGGCTGAGAATTTTTTGTGCCTCGCAGCGTTGAAATGCTCATTATATCTTATTTTAAAACTACGCCCCGTTTGACCTATGTAATCCGCATCACAATCCTTGCACTTTATTCTGTAAATACCGGATTTCTGGAATTTGTCTTGTTTGTTGATTGATTTGGAGTTAAATAAATGTTTCATAGTGGTATTGTCTGTTCTGTATGCTATTCTAAGCTCTTGTTTCTTAAAAACGTTCGTGATGTTGTGCGTTAGCTGATTTGCGTATGTGAAAACTGCAACAGATTTCTTATTTTCTATTGGTTGCAAACTTGTGACTGGTTTATTTTTAATTTTGCTTAAAATGGAATCAACGTACATTTTGCTAAAACCATTAGCTATGGCTATCTGATATATGGTGGAAAGCTCTTTGTTCCAATCTTGTTCTGAGAGGGGTACGTTGATAGCTCTGTTAATATATGCCCTGAAAGCAGCTTTTTTATGGCTGGCCGGGTGGTTTGAATCTTTCCTAATGGTGGTGTGCGTTTGGGTTGGCTTCCTGTATATTTTAAAACGTAGGCCCATGGTGTCCCTAATGACAGTAAGATCCAGGTAGTTTATAGATTGATTTATTTCTGATGTTGTGGTGAATTTGATGCTATTATCAATTTGGTTTAGCTCTGTTGTAATGTGATTGATGCCACTGATTTCATTATCCACTATCAGAAAAACGTCATCGACGTATCTTGTCCAATAGCTGATTCCTTTTATTTTACTGATACTGCTGTTTTCCAAATGGTCAATGTAAATATTGGCCATTATGCCTGACAATGGGGAGCCCATGGCCAAACCTTCTGTTTGCTTGTAGATTTTTTGGTTGAACGTGAAATAATTGTTTTGCACGGCAAATTTTAACAGATTAATGAACTCCTTGATTTCACCTTGTGACATCCTACTGTGCATTTTTAAATTTTCCTCTATTATATGTATGGTGGGGCCTACTGGGATGTTCGTGTACATATCGCTGATGTCAGCGGTGTGTAACGTTTCTGAGCTTTTTATATTCAAAACCTTAGTGCGTTCACAAAAGTCAATGGAATTTCTAATTGCATTATTGGTTGTAAATTTATAGTGCTTTTTCAAAAATTTTTGGAGGAATTGCGACAGCTTGTAAACAGGACTACCCCTGAAATTTACAATAGGTCTGATCGGTATGTTATCCTTATGGGTTTTAGGTAATGCTCTAAGGGTTGGTATGCCTGGGTTCATATTGATCAGTTTACTAATTTGATGTTCATCTAGAATTAAGTCGGTGTTCTTTAATATCTGCTTGAGCTTCCGTTGTGTGGGCCCTGTGGGGTCTTTGCTGATGTTGCTGAAATTTTTGTTGCTCAAAAAACGAATACATCGAAAAAACAGAATCTTTTTTGAGCAACAAAAATTTCAGCAACATCAGCAAAGACCCCACAGGGCCCACACAACGGAAGCTCAAGCAGATATTAAAGAACACCGACTTGATTCTAGATGAGCATCAAATTAGTAAACTGATCAATATGAACCCAGGCATACCAACCCTTAGAGCATTACCTAAAACCCATAAGGATAACATACCGATCAGACCTATTGTAAATTTCAGGGGTAGTCCTGTTTACAAGCTGTCGCAATTCCTCCAAAAATTTTTGAAAAAACACTATAAATTTACAACCAATAATGCAATTAGAAATTCCATTGACTTTTGTGAACGCACTAAGGTTTTGAATATAAAAAGCTCAGAAACGTTACACACCGCTGACATCAGCGATATGTACACGAACATCCCAGTAGGCCCCACCATACATATAATAGAGGAAAATTTAAAAATGCACAGTAGGATGTCACAAGGTGAAATCAAGGAGTTCATTAATCTGTTAAAATTTGCCGTGCAAAACAATTATTTCACGTTCAACCAAAAAATCTACAAGCAAACAGAAGGTTTGGCCATGGGCTCCCCATTGTCAGGCATAATGGCCAATATTTACATTGACCATTTGGAAAACAGCAGTATCAGTAAAATAAAAGGAATCAGCTATTGGACAAGAAACGTCGATGACGTTTTTCTGATAGTGGATAATGAAATCAGTGGCATCAATCACATTACAACAGAGCTAAACCAAATTGATAATAGCATCAAATTCACCACAACATCAGAAATAAATCAATCTATAAACTACCTGGATCTTACTGTCATTAGGGACACCATGGGCCTACGTTTTAAAATATACAGGAAGCCAACCCAAACGCACACCACCATTAGGAAAGATTCAAACCACCCGGCCAGCCATAAAAAAGCTGCTTTCAGGGCATATATTAACAGAGCTATCAACGTACCCCTCTCAGAACAAGATTGGAACAAAGAGCTTTCCACCATATATCAGATAGCCATAGCTAATGGTTTTAGCAAAATGTACGTTGATTCCATTTTAAGCAAAATTAAAAATAAACCAGTCACAAGTTTGCAACCAATAGAAAATAAGAAATCTGTTGCAGTTTTCACATACGCAAATCAGCTAACGCACAACATCACGAACGTTTTTAAGAAACAAGAGCTTAGAATAGCATACAGAACAGACAATACCACTATGAAACATTTATTTAACTCCAAATCAATCAACAAACAAGACAAATTCCAGAAATCCGGTATTTACAGAATAAAGTGCAAGGATTGTGATGCGGATTACATAGGTCAAACGGGGCGTAGTTTTAAAATAAGATATAATGAGCATTTCAACGCTGCGAGGCACAAAAAATTCTCAGCCATTAATAATCATATGCAGGAACGCAACCACAACTTTTCGAAAATTGAGGAAGACTTGGAAATTTTACATTATTGCAGCAAAGGCATTATGCTTAATATTTTAGAACAACTAGAGATAGACCAAGCCTTGAGAAACAACCCGTCACACAATCTAAATGAAATCAATTTCGATAGCAATGTTTTATACGAAACATTGACAAACTTTGTCACCAGTAACAAACATAAAAAACCTCCATAAATTAGATCTGGGTTCGTAGTACCACCCAAACTTCCTTTCCCCTCCCGCTCCAAGTTGCCTCCCCGCCCCTCCGCTCTTTGCTTCCACCAATGGTATGCTCCACCCCTACATGTCTCACGTGGCCTCACCTCGCCTCGCCTAGACTCAGCACTTGAGTTGCAACAGCTGTTTCAAGCGCACAGGGTCACTGCACACACTGGGAGAGGACTACTTGTTTAGTCTGGGAGTACCTAAAAGTCTTTTGCACTTGGACCATTCAAATGGGAATACTATTCTATTTCCGTTCCCCACATGACAAGAAGCAGAACAGGACAAGATCTCCTATCAGAAGGGAGTACCTATAAAAGTCTTTTGCATTTAGACCATTCAAATGGGAATACTACTCTACTTCCGTTCCCCACATGACAAGAAGCAGATAACAGAATAGGATAAGATCTCCTATCAGAAAGACGTGTGCTCATGAACAAGTTAAATGGACTCTCAGAACTTTTAACATGTGTTTTTAATATGTTTCGTACAAAGTTTTAATGTAATGTTTTTAATATGTATTATTAGTGTACATGCATTTTTTGGAGGTTGTTCAGTGTTTTTTGATGTATTGCCATTTGTGTGAGAGGCTGATGAAGAACCGGCTTGCAAGGTTCGAAACATGTACCTAACTTAGTGCAATAATAGCGCAAAATATTTTGTATTGATTTGACGGAAAGTTTCAACTGATTAAACTATGTGGTAAATGTGTTATTTATGTTAATCATTTTCGGCAGGGAATATTTTGAATGCTAAGGGGTAGGGGGATTTTGGGGTGGGGGATTAGCTTGTGTAAATAGTCAAGTGGGAATGATGATTGGTATGTCTCTGCCGATGAATTTTTTGTTGTGAATGAATGGTATATTAAATTTATAAATATTTTTGTTATTTTTTCATAGGATTATTGTTTTCAGTTTGTGTGGGCCAAGTTTTGGTCTTGAAGTGTTAATTCTTGTTTTCGGCGTTTATTGTTCTATTTGAGAAGTAGCCATGCGTAGTAGCGTTTAATTGCAATTATGAAGTATATACATTTTTATTTTTTGAAATGATAGGCTAGGTTAATTTAATCTAATTTTTAAAGTACACTAAATCATTGTACATTTGTTTTCATTGAGAAGTCTGCATTAATTTGTCTTTCATTTTACATTATGAAGGAATATTGAATTTGTTTTATTGGCCAAGTTGTGCCCTTTTTAATTTATTGTTCGCAAGCTGCGGTTCTTTCTTGTTAACTTTTGAGTGTATGTTGTATGCCTGGAGTGAATGAGTATGTATGGGTATGTATCTTATTGTGAAGATGAAATGTAAACTAAATTATTTATTGTTCACTTTAGACTATCCTCCCTTTTCATCACTTTCAACACCTTAGCTTATTGAAAATATATCATTTATGATATGCATACTTTTCGGGGAGTTGTTTCGCAATCTCTTCATACTCAATAGCCACTGCTGCACCACAATAATTGTTATTTCACAGAATGAATGCAATCATTGACAGTCATGTGACACCCGAAAGACGATCATGTTACTACGTTACCAACTTGAATAAAGAAATTCACCACACGCCTTCGCTACTAAGTTAGGAACTATCTTGTGGAAAATTACTGCTAGTACTACAAGCAAGGGGGTCTGGGGCGTAAGCCCCAGGTTAGGTTTGTTTATGTATGTAAAACATTAATAAGATAGAATTTATGTCCGCTACTAGGTCGAAAATTAATGTTAGTACCACAAGGAAGGGGGTCTGGGGCGTAAGCCCCAGGTTAGGTCTCTTTTTGTATGTAAAACATTATAAATACATAAATAAACACCGTAATTGAGTTCACTTAGTGATTTCATACATCACGTGTGAAAGCTGCGGTTCTTTCTTGTTAACTTTTGAGTGTGGGGGTGAGAACTTCGATTTCAACTATGTAAGTGGGTCTATGACAGCGGAGCAGTGAACATCTAATACTCCTGATATCCTCCTGACTATTAAATCAGGTAATTTCAGTTTTTAAAGATATTTATATAAAGAATGGTCTAAAGTGAACTGCTGCCACTAAATTTTTCATTATCTGGTTTTGATATAATTTCTGAGCCATGGAAAAGAAAGAGTTTTTTTGTGTGTGTGTTCGGAACAAATACCTGCCCAGCATTGGGAGTCATTCATTGAGAGGTGAGTGGAATTTGATGTCTGTCGTGTTATGTTCCTATATTTATTTTTGTTGTTACATTTCATTGAAAATTTGTCATAGTAAGTTAAGTGATCGGTAACATATTGGTCAAAATTGGAATTTACAAGAACACCTGCAAAAGACATCCTATAACAGTCTCTTGTATTAGCGAAATAGGTTTCATACAGTGGAAAACATAAAAAGACTAAACCTTCAATGTTTATACAGAAATTATAATGCTATACACATATATACCTCTGATTCGAATTATGAAATGGTAAGAATTGCGATGTGTATCGGAATCTACAATTGCGGAAAATTGAAAATATCAATTGAAATCACGAAATTTTTCTACGCATCGAAATATGCAATTGAGCTATTTAGGTGAATTGTAGATTTCGATGCACGTTTTTTTTTTTTTCAATTATGAAATTGTAAGAAATACGATGTGTATCGGAATCTGCAATTGATCAATATAGTCCAAGTGTAGATTTCGATGCGGAAAATTGAAAATATCAGTTGAAATCGCGAAATTTTTCTACGCATCGAAATATGCTATTGAGCTATTTAGGTGAATTGTAGATTTCGATGCACGTTTTTTTAATTATGAAATTGTATGAAATACAAGGTATATCGGAATCTACAATTGATCTATATAGTCCAATTGTAGATTTCGATGCGGGAAATTGAAAATATCAACTGAAATCGCGAAATTTTTATACGCATCGTAATAAGCAATTGAGCTATTTAGGTGAATTGTAGATTTCGATGCTCATTTTTTTGAATTTTGAAATTGTAAGAAATACGATGTGTATCGGAATCTGCAATTGATCTATATAGTCCAAGTGTAGATTTCGATGCGGAAAATTGAAAATATCAGTTGAAATCACGAAATTTTTCTACGCATCGAAATATGCTATTGAGCTATTTAGGTGAATTGTAGATTTCGATGCACGTTTTTTTAATTATGAAATTGTACGAAATACGAGGTATATCGGAATCTACAATTGATCTATATAGTCCAATTGTAGATTTCGATGCGGGAAATTGAAAATATCAACTGAAATCGCGAAATTTTTATACGCATCGAAATATGCAATTGAGCTACATAGCTCAATTGTAGATTTCGATGCGTAAAAAAATATCGCGAATTCGAAGGTTTGTGTGTTTCCCCACCCAAAAACCCCTATTACCTAGGCTTTTCCCGTAAGCTTGCTAGAGGAGTGACGTCGTTGATGACGTCATGGTAGACGCCATTTTGTTTTAGGGGAATTTTATCGCGGCGGCATCGCAATGGAATATTATCCCTATTTTTCTTTTCCACACCTTGCGTCTGCGCTTTTCTCTAATTTTGTACGCACTAAAATAATGAAAGATGCAGCTGTAAGTACTTTCTTCTTCCTGACCCTATCCATTATAACCTCACAAACAGTTTATTTAATGTTGAAGAAGTTTGTTAACAAATGTTTAGTAAACATGTTGAGAAATGTTTTCATTAACATTGTTCATGAACATTGTTCATTAACTTAGGTGTGGACTAGCCTTTACCCACGTGACACGTTGCCAACATGAATAATGAAATAAAAGGCAAAACCATTGGCCTGGATAAAGATTACTGATGCTTGACTACCCCCACTGTTCGTGACAAAAACCAGGGGTGTTATCTGTTAGCTCCAACCACTATTGGTCTGGATGAAAATATTGGTCTAGGCAAAACCATTGGTCTGCCGAATGTGATATAGTACCGAATGCGTGGGGTTGGCATTATGGACTCATTCACAAATATTCACAAAGTTGGCTGTCTAGCTCCAATTCCAACTATATAAGTCGTGCTAATATTAGGGTGGGTTGATGGGTCTATGACAGCGGAGGAGTGAACATCTAGTACTAAACCTTCTCCAGATATTCTCCTGACTATTAATTCAGGTAATTTCAGTTTTTAATTTTTTTTATACAAAGGATGGCGTCATCTGCAACGCCACCATTATTTATTGTTTATAATACCGGAACCAAACCAGAACGTGACTAAACAACTAAGGTACTCAAGTCGCGTGTGGCAAAGCTATCATTGGTTGCTACTTGGTTAGATGACGATCTGGACAAAACCCCTTTGGGGCAACATTCTGGCACCCCAACATCTCTAAAAGCCTCGGTAGTTAAAAGGGACGTAAAACCAATATCATTATTGCATCGCTATCATGTCAAAACTCACAATACAAGTAAAAATGTATTAAACTAGCGGACCTGTGTGAGAACTGTCGTATAATGGATTGTATGCTCCCCATGTGTATAGACTACACGCCTGGCTCTAGTGCTTTACACGACAGTTCTGCCAGGGGCTATCGTCTTGTTTATTTGTTTAAAAGCACTTTATAAAGAAATATATTTCCGTTGACTTTTCTAGAAATGCAATATTTTATCTGTACTAAGTTAATTAGACGATTAAGAGGATTTTGGTACAAACCACACTTTCTTAAAAATAGCCTACTCGTGTCTTAATTATTGCCATTATAGGCTCGTTGCATAATGTACTATTTTGTCACTCCACGTGAGTTCTTCAGTAAAGGAAAAAATGAAGGTGAGTAATTTTGTCAACGAAAATGTATTTCCAATTTCACCCGGCCTCCTCCTACCAGAGAGATTGTAGCACAGACGTGACCTTGACAGTACAGTAATTTATTTTCTTTGAATTCTAAGCAGAACAAGTTACTGGGTGCAAATTGCGAAATTGCACGGGTGTTGGCGAAACAAGGTCCGACAGTCCAGCCATAACTAAGCTAACTCCTGTCACCAGTCTCGCTGAACCCTATCTTTTGTTACCCTTACAATGCAAACCAGTCACGATGGGTATGAAGAGTTAGTACTGGATATACTGATCTTATTTCTTCAGCAAGTGTATCGAAAGAGCATGTAGGTTTACATGGCCATTAATCTCACGATCATGAGCCACGGAACTTCCAATTTTACATGGAACCTGAAACACAGGACTTGACATTTCACTTTGAAAATCTCACGTGCACTGATCAGGAATTGGTCTGCCGTGGTGAGAGGCAAGCAGCTTGACCACAGCACCATCATTCTCCTCCAGCCAAGTGTCTCCTAGTATGAGACATTTGTGCTCTTTCTCTTTGTTTAGAGCAAACCAGTGGAGTTAGGATGAAAACATAAAACACTTCTGTAGGCAACGGATCACCCCAGGGTATAGCTGTGCGCGTAATCACGCTACAGGCCAGACCATTTTAACACACCCAAATACATGGTTCCGATGGCAACATATCCCAAGCCTTAAAAGAAAATTAGAAATGGATAGTCGGATCACCTCTCATTTTGACTGCCGAAATTCGATGTGTAAGATAGCAGCCTTACAAGGGGAATGATATCCAAGGTCTGAGTTAAACATAACATTACTACATCTGCATACAGGGTGGAGCACTATGGTATTATGAATGATATGATGGCATGTCTCGCTTCAGTTTGTTACCTCATTGACATGTGGTATGATTTGTTGTGATGGGTTGAGATTGGTATAGGCATTTTGGCTTAGAAATAAAATTTACTTAACAGTACACGCAACACGCTTATCTGTGCCCACGACTAGATTCTGACTGGCAATTGAGAATGAGCTCAGTAACCAGAACAATACCTTATCGCTGCTCCCTGCTGGCTGTCATAAGAAATGTAAGGAGTTTGATTAGGACACAGGCACTTGCTGTATTTATTAAATTATTTTCCCCTTCATATATCATGTGGGACGGCATGAGCAATGGGCCAATGTTCGACTCTGAAGAAACTATGGAAAGAATTGAGGGTAACGCTGAGTGAGATGTCATTGTGTGATAACATTTTCTAAAGTACTGAAATTAGCCAAAATACCTTTGGAATGATGAAAAATAAATCAGGAAATGGTGTATACTCTGATTGACAAAAGATGAACGGTGAAAGCTGTCATCCGCTTGAAGGGTGAGGTGAGGAGTGGAGACGAGAGGGGTAACGACCTCCATAGCAACAGCGAGCAGTGTTGCAATGTATGTTGACACAGCAGTGAGCACATGGTTTGATGCAGTGTTCTACTGTGTCTTGACTCGCCACTGTCATTAGTATTATCCTGTGTATCTATTGAAGTGCATTTGCTAGCTTGCCACAGTGGGTGAGTGGATAGCGTGTCGGTCTACTAACCCCAAGATTGCAGGTTCGCTCCTGGCTGTGGTAAGTGATTTTTGAAAGGCGGCAAAAATACAATACGCATGTCATACGATGTTGGCATGTCAAAGAACCCATTTGAATTCAGTAGGCCGAGTTCATAATGGCAAAATTAATCTCTGGAGTTTCCGCCAACACAAAGTTCCTCATTTCACTACTAGAAAGCGCTATGTTCAAGGAGCTTAGATATCTAACATCTAACCTCCTTGACTTTCATAGTCAAGGAACAACGAAATTTGACATGCAAGCTACCCTCTGGGTGTCAAATAACAAAGCTTGCACCCGGCACTCGAGGCCAAACGATATTATTATTAGTGCATTTGCTTATTCTTTCATAGGCTACAGTAAGCGTTATTGTTCTGTGTTTGTTGGAGGCGTGTGTTTTCATTGCGTAAAATGGCATCGGTACATGCTCGCGGAAGGCCCAGGATCCCTTCTCCGTTGTGTGACTCTCCATAGCCAAGCAAGGGAGATGGTATGTGCTGTGAAGAATTTTATGGAGGAAAAAGAGGAAAGTATGTGCTTACGGGAGGAACTTCTGATTCCATTTGTTCAGGTGAGGGAAAGAACTGCAGAGGCTCTTGATGTGTACCGAGTGACGAAAGAGAAGTTCCTGATGGATGATGCTGGCCCGTCTAAAACTATCAACTCCAGGCAAGATGAGGCAGAGGGGAGGGGTGGTCACTAATTTAGATGGCTTTCAACAAGATGCTGTTAGACGGCATATTTATATCTATTATTTTAAGAAAGAAATTCCAACATGTCGCAAACTTTTTGTTTCACTCAGAGAGGCAGAATTATTTCAAGGAAGCCTTTCTTCACTGATTAATGTGTTGCATGATCCGGGATGTAAGAAAATTAATGGCAGGAAGGTGATCATGGAGAGGCCACATATTGTGGCTTTGAGGTGTCAGTTCCTAAGTGAAATTAAGGACAAAAATGTTATGGATATTGTGTGGTTAGATGAAACGTGGGTCAATGCTGGTCACACAGTGTCTAAGAGTTGGAGTGACGACTCAGTTCAGGGGACAATGAAAGGGCCGTATACACACTGGGTCATCACACGGCTTTGTTAATAATGCACTTTTGCTCTTTAGGTCGAAAAGAACTGGCGATTACCATGAAGACATGGACCACAACTGGTTTTTAAACATCCCTGAACACACTGTTTTTGTAATGGACAATGCTTCATACCACACAGTGCAGATAGACAAAGCTTCAACTTCACAAAGCCGCGATTGTTGGAATGGCTCGGCCGCCATAGTGCACCGTGGGACAGCTCTATGACTAAGGAAATCCTTCTCAACTTTATACGGTAGCACAAGCCTAAACCCATGTACCACATGGATGAAATGGCAAGAAAGCATGAGATCATTGCCACTTCAATCATATAGAAATGATATGAGGTCAAGTGAAGGGTTACTTAGCACGGCATAGTAAAAACTTCACACTCCATGAGGTTGAGAACTGTTGAGGCTATTAGGAAAGTGACTTCAGAAACCTGGAATCGTGTAGTGTTAAAAGTGCAATGAGAACTGGATGAGGCCACGAAACGTGAATACTCGATGGGGTAGATGGGAAGCAATTCCGGATCTAATTTAGACACAAGTGATGAAGAGGGGGCTATGAAAGGAATAGAACCCATAATTAGTAGTAGCGAGAGCGATTAGGTAAGTTTAACTAATTATTATTTTTTTATTATTTTTTTTATTATTTTTATCCCATTTTTATATATTTTTTTCTTTTATTATGATTGTTATTATTATCATTGTGTTCTCACTTTGTTGCATCGATTGCGCCCTTTCACACAAATACGGCTGACTCACCACAGATCCCTGTCTTTATCTCTTCCTGGAAGCCTCTTGGAATGTTATGAGTCATGATCTGCCTCAGTGGCGACGCAGCATTTCCCCACGTGCTAGCTTTGACAGCTGTCAGCATTCATTATTGGTAATACAGAGTATAGTAATAGATGTTTACTCCTTAGCTGTCCATAACCCGCCCTCCATCCTCTTAGATCACAGCTTATATATAATATAATCCAGCTATGTCCGCCATTATGCGCGTGAATTATCAAAGACAGTATTGCCAACCCCGCGCTTATGGTACTACTGTGTATTAGTCTTGTGTAGTTCGCGAACGAACTAGTTCGGAAGAGCGGGTCTCACAGACGAACTACCGAACTAGTTCCCAGATCCCTCGCTTGTTAGTTCGTTCGATCTTTTTCCGCTGACCGACTTGCGAGAGCGCGGGTCCGCCGTGGCTCGTCACGTCACCACTCATTGCACAATCGCATGCTCTTTGTTTTGTTCAGTAAGTTCAGTTGATTGAGTGTATCTATTGTTAGTGGCAAGATTGTCAAGTTTTGGCGTGGCGATTGTTCAATGTTGGTTTATCTAATAACAGTATAACACACTACTAGTGCTAACACTCTAATAGTAGTAACTACCTCATATTTGTAATGTAATACAGTGGCGGTTCATAAATATAAGTTACTGATAGTTAACTGATTTAGATGTGGGGATAATTCCACAGTTTTACTTAACTTAGTCATTTTGGATTACCAGGCAAATGCTGGGACGGTACCTTCTGACAGGCCACGGCCGCTTCCTTCCACATCCCTGCCCAGTTTCATTCATCCTCATCCCGACGCGCAGGTCGCCCTCGGGCGTCGACTTGAAAGACCTGCACTCGATCTCTCAGGAGGCTACACGAAAAAAAAAAAATGGATTATTTGAAAATATGTCCAATTATTTAGAAAATCTGTGAACTGGATTAACATTACCATTTGAATGAACTAGTTGATATTTATTTTTCTCGATACATGGTGATGCAAGTACTTTTACCTGTTTTTAAGAAATGAACATTATGACGATGATTCACAAAGAAAAGCGAACTTCTATGGACAGAAACTCTGAACTAAAAAAAACTATTCCTCCCTTTCATGCCATAAAGATAATGTACCCAACGGTTTCAGAGCAGCCAAATAAATAATAAATATTACGAAGCAAGTAAGAAATGAAAATTGCTGGGGGGGGGGACGTACGTCTTATCATCACCTAGTGACAAGTAGGAAATGGAATCGGATGGTGACGCGCCGATATAAGCGAAAAATGATGATGGTAATTGTTGTTTTAAGGGGCCTAACATCTAAGTTATCGGCCCCAAGCGAGAAAAAGAAATAAGGAGAATAATAAGTGTATGCTTCTACGAACACATCGTCCATACTGTTATTCTTTTAGGTACGGTACCGGTATTTCACTAATGATAAACAGTGGCGGATCCAGGCCTTGCGGGGCCCTGGGCGGTATGATAAGGTGGGGCCCACAACAATAGGAAATAAATCAAATCAAATGGAAAGTAGCTTAATAATAAAATAAAGAATAGTTACAATATTTTGAATACACTACAGTACATTTTTTAATAATATGAAAGAAACCTTTAAGTCCACTTGAAGAAGATTATGTAAACTATGAAATATTAAAATATTACTTTGAAACTTTTTTCCCGGCTGAAGTCTTCTATCATTTCACTGAAATCTAAACTTGCTAAACGGTCACGGGAGGTCATAGCTGCACTGATAAAAGAATATGAATTATAAATTAGTTTGAAAAGTACAATAAATTAATCAATTAAATTTAAAACAATTCATGGCGCGGGGCCCTGGGCGGCCGCCCTCCCCTAGATCCGCCCCTGATGATAAACAAATGACGACTTTTGGCTTTATAAACAATAGAAAGAGAAGTTTTCTCAGAAAGAAAGACATGGACCCTAATTAAGAGGATGGCCAACAATAGAGTGAGATGGAAGAAGTTTGTAGCTACCCTATGTTCCTAGAAGGAATAAAAGGAAATAAGGAAGGAATAAGGAATTTCACTAATGTTTCAATACTCATATTTTTATATTTTTTAATCTTCGAATATCAAAATGTACACACGCAACTTGTCGCTATCTAATACACGAACTGCACAGTAACTGTTACAGTAGCCTACAGTATTGCTTGAAACGAGAGCAATGTGAATGAGCAATCACTGGTCACGAGTCATCAGTGGTGACAGACTGCTATAACAAACAAAGAGCGTGTGCAGTGTCAGCAGCACGGCGAGCGAACGATCTGTCTGACAGGGAATTCGAGATGGGACCTAACGAACTAAAAGAGCGAACTAAACTGATCGCTCCCAGCCACGAACTATTATGCGCAAGCCTACTGTGTATATAAGTGGTTTTGTAACACAAAGTAGCATCTGGTTTTTGTCATGCACAGTGGGGTAGTCACGCATCAATAATAATCTTAAGTTAATGCTGAGTGAATTAGTGTTTTTTGTAATAGTAAAATTTGTGGAATCCAGACCAATTGCTTTTGTCTGGACCAATAATTGTTAAGTTACCCGTTACCCATATATACACCCCTGGTTTTTGTCACGCACAGTGGGGTAGTTGTGCATCAATAATCGTTATCCAGACCATTTCTTTGTGGAATATTTTGTATCCCACATGTGTGTGCGCCTCGGTAACGGTTCGAGAGACCTCATGCGCTGTCGAACATGGTGGCCATCGTTAAATGAGCAATAAATAAATTTATGTAATTTAGCACATATTTCCGGTGCAGTAGTGACCAGGGTTAGTAATTTCAATTGGTAATGTCCCCCAGAAGATGAAACAAGTTATGAAAATCGTATGCATCAAAATGCAAGTGTAAAAGCCAAAATGATATATGATTCGGAATTACATGAATAATTTGTAGTCTAGTTTTATTTTAGGGGTGCCTTCTACTTTTAGGCCTAGGCTACATATCAAATTTCATGACTCACTCTAGTAACAAGCAGAGAAGCAGCAAAAAGAAAACTGAGAGTATATTTGATTCATTTAAGAAGGTCTTGATTACATTTTTGTTCAAAATCTGGTTTTTGTTATAGAATGTTTTCAAAGGAGAAGATAGAAACTCTTCTGGCTGAAAATCGCCCCGATAATTACATATGGTCTGGAAAACATTTGGTCCCACCTAAAGTACAAGCACCTAGTGGAGATAGAGAAGGTCAAGGCTGTCTTCCTAAAGAAAGTCTTATGCCTCTCCCGATTTACTCTTTCTCGTTTGGTTTATGAACTCTCAAGTGAGCTTCCCTTTGTTGAAGAACTGAGACTGCAGATGCTTCTGAGACACTAGTTCAGGAAATGAAGTCTAAGAAAGATAGCATCTGGCAAGAATTTTACGCGACTGATGCGATGACATCACTGGACTGGACAGAGAGCTCCTACGAGCTGAGGCACCTGGTAACGAGATTCTCGGTACATGGTTTCCACTTCAAAGTGTGTAATAACAGAAGATTTCATCAGCCAGACTTAAATTGTGTATGTGCCCTATGTGGTAGAAGATGTGATCGATACCACGTGATGTGGTGTGGGCAGAGGAGGTTATCTCTGTCTCAGTTCTGTTCAAACTAGTTGTAATTTCATACTGCATATTTTGTGCTTTAATAAAAAATTATTATAATACATAATACTGACCACTGAGACGGCTGCACTGTTAACAAGGCGCACTCAACGGCACACACTGAGGTGCACACATTGTTGCCAATCATAAGCCTGAAATTTTCTCCTACGAGGGTCACTACAAAAGTTCTGAGATACATCAAAAGTAATTTTTTCTAAATTATTCTGATTGTTGCACTTTCTCAAAGTACTCGCCACCACACTGTGTACACTTTTGCATTCGCTGAAACCACTTCTGGAAGCACTCCTGCCACACGTTTTCTTCGATGGCTGCAAGTTCATCTTCGTAGGTCGTAACAGCTTCTTCAGGGGTTGAAAATCTCTTTCCAAGCATGCGATGTTTTTACCATCGGCATACCTGCCAACTTTCAAAAATAGAAATCCAGAAGATCCCAAAGCGCAAAAATTTAATGCGTACATGCGTCGCCAGGTCTTAAAAATAGCGAGAAAGGACTACAGGGAAAGAGATTACAAACTCTTGATGATGTGAGACTATCTAATTCGTTGTGCAAGTTTCCAAAAAATATTGCAATTACATCAAGAACACATAATTGGAAACAGTTCACACACTACACAAACATGAGCTTTTCTTCACTTTGATCTTGCAAGTCACAGAACACTGGCTGTGGTGGGAATCGAACCCACCCCTCCTCAGTTCTTCCTCACGAGGCTAAGCAATCCAGGTTGGAGAGGTGCGATGAGAATGTTTCACCTTTCCGTGATCGCTTAATACAAGGAAATTCTGAAGGATATGCTCCCTGAAATACTGATATCGTTTCTTATTTGAATTAATCACGAAAACACTAAATCGCTCAAAAATTCGTCACACAGTTGCACGAATACCAGAACTACAGCAACAGGGTATCTACTGTAAGGATGAAGTAAAAATTAGGTACTTGTTAGCTACCTTTTAGTTAATTTTAGTTACCTTTTAATTCAAGATACGTCTGCGGTCGGCAAGCATAGAAGCTCATCACGCGGTGAAGAAAAAACACAATGAATTGTGTTTAAAGCAGTGAATAAAATTCACTTATGCTGTTATAAAAATTTGAAAGATAAAAATAAATAATGGATATTTAATATCAAATGAGTTGTTTTAGCTAATATGCCGTCTTGTGTACAAGAAGTTATTATTACCAAGAAGTTGCTCTGTTCTTGGCCGTTTGGGGAGATTTCCTTTGTACTCGCGGTAGATCATGAAGAAATATACGCGACGTTATGTGATCGACACCGAATTATGACTTCGCAGTCAAGTACGGAGAAATATCGAGACGTTACACAATCGGCACTGGTCTCAGCCGTTCGATGCGATTCCCGTAGTTTTCACGATAGAACACGGAGAAAAATCGCGATTAACATAATCGGTGTAACTTTTAGTTGTTCGATGAGATTTCTATTGTCCTTCAGGTCGAGCACGGGAAAATATAGTATTATCACGCAGTCGGCGCTGCTTGTTGTCCGTTTGACAAGAATCCAGTTTTACTCGTCATCGAATGCGGAGGAATATCGCGATGTATCGCAATTGCTGCCGCTATCAGTCGTTTTTAGAGATTCACGTTGTCCTCGCGGTTGGACACTGAGAACGCGATAATATGCAATCCGCACCGCACCCGGCCATTCAACGATTGCCTGTCTGTCTGTCCTGGCAGAATGGCGGAGGCAAGCTCGTGGTTGGGCATGGTTAAAATTCACGAGCATTTATGGACATGTTGTATGGTCGGCGCCGAGATTCCCTCTGTCCGTATGCTGTGATTGGAAGTCCACGGTGGATCACGAGAAGAAATGAGTATTGCGATGCTACGTAACTTCGTCTGTCATTTCCAAGTGGGTTGACGCACTTTTCGCTCCCCGTAAACTTTTAAACATACGGCCATGGGAAAAGTGGCGAGTAGGGTTCGGTAAGTTTCGTGATGGGTGCCCAACCACCTTTGACAGGATTCCACAGTCCTCGTGGACACAAGTTCGCGATCGGGTACGGGTTTTATGATTTCGCAGGATTGCGACAATAAATTATTTCGCGTTATTCCTGGACTTCAATTTGAGATTGTCTTCAAATTTGGAGGTCAATATCAGAAATAAAGAGGTTTCTGTTGAGTTTCGGAAGTTATCGCGAATAAACGTCTCGCAAAAAGTCAGGTTTACGAATACAGAGGAATATTTCATACAAAACTAAACGCTCTTCTTGATGCCGAAAATATACGTTGAGCCGATGTATACAGTACCACTGAAGGTATCATCAATTCCTCAGTATGCATTTCCTTGTGATCGTGCATGGGGAAATATAGCTTACGCAATCGGCGTCGCTTGCGTGAAACTCGCTTCATCCCGATCTGTGAGCCTAGCGGCGCGGGTTTAAATAATTCAAACCGACCTCGGCGAATTCTCGTTACCTCCAACTATCCACACATAAAGATTAGCTACTTTTCGTTACCAGTAGACACCCTGTGCAAACACCGCTTAAAACCAAGTTTTCCCGCTAAACAGTCGAAGCACAAAGAGTAATATAAGTGCAGTGATAATCTGCGAGATATGGTTATTGATAGACAGTTCAATCGACTTTCAGCGTAATGTCAAACGCAAGGAATTGATGACAAAAGCGCAGCGATAATGTGCGAGACGGGATTATCGATTGATTTTCAGTCGAATTTCAAACACTCGCATCTCGGAATAGCAGCTATTATCGAAAATCCAAACTGAAATGAGAATGATGCAGAAAACGGAAACAACCTATGGAGTTGAAAATCCGGGAAAAAAACCTATGTTAATCCGGACAACCGGAAAACACCCCAAAAATCTGGAAATCTTCCGGGAAAACCGGAAAACAGGTATGCATCGGGAAGAGAAAAAAATCACACTGAGCCACGTCAGGACTGTAAGGTGGATGAATCATCAGTTGGACCTCCGTAGACTCGTTGTCGTGATGGAGAACGATCCCTCGCAGTTCGATGCTTGGCCGCCGTTCTTGAAGTTTGGAAAAAACTTTTGGCAGGCAAACCGTGGTGTACCAATTAGCGGTAACTGTCCTTTGTTCCTCCAGAGGAATGGTTGCCACATGACCACCCTTTGAGAAGAATGAAGCCACCATTTTCTTGCCAACACTTCGGGGACGCTTCACTTTTGTCGGTGTCTTGTCATCAAGAAAGATCCACACTACTGATTACCGCTTGGTCTCCGGATCAAATTGATAAAGCCAGGTTTCGTCACCTGTGACGATGTCAGAAACCCGTCTAGAGTCCCCTCCTTTGAATCTTGTCAGCATTTCCTCACACCATTCAACACGGGCGTGTTTTTGTTCTTCTGTCAAATTGTGAGGCACGCATCGAGATGAGACCTTCCTCACACGAACGAATTCATGCAGGATTTTCAAAACTGCTGGCGAACCAATCTGCAATGCTGCCTCAATTTCTTTAAACGATTATTTTTGCGAAGCATTTTCTCCACGGTGTGATGTTTTCTTCAGTCACCGCCGTTGCCGGTCGCCCGCTTCTCTCCTCATCTTTCAAAAATTTTCGGCCCCTTTTTAAATCCTTAAACCACCGGTAAACTGTGGCACGGGAAGGAGCTATCTCCCCAAAAACCTGTTGCAAATGCTCAAACTATTGAGACTGGTTTAAACCACTTTTAAAATCGTAGAAAATCATTGCACGAAAATGCTCCCTTTCCAGCTCCATTGCAGCGACTGACTACCTGCGCGCCGCGGCTTGTTCGACCTTGCATTGCGGGACTTCCCGGAGCGGGAGAGTCACTTCCTGCTACCAGCTTACTCACAAAGGATGGGGCTTCTGCTCCCTGTATTCCATTCAAGTGGGTCAACCTCCACATTCTCACATCTCAAAATTTCCGTAGTAACCTTCGTACAAATAGTGCATATGGCATCACATTGTGTACCAGAATCTCCTCAATGTACTAATGTGCATTGAGTCCACTGACACAGCCAATGGGGATATTTACAAGCTCAGTGCTTTCCTGATACCGACGCCTCCCCTCACCATAACCGAACCTTTCCAAAAGGTTTCCTGTTAGACTGTGTAGTGGGTGAATATCACTCCCCTGTTCTCCAAGCCTTTACACGACATCTGGGGACTTAAAGCAGAAATGGCTCTCATCTGTAAATAGTGCAGATCCCCACTATTTTGCCTAGCAAACTGGAGTCGTGCTACTCTATGGTGTTGCTCAAACTATGGCCCTGTTCCATGTCTCTTGCAGACTGATTGACTAGTGACATTGCAACAAACAATTAGCAATATAACGCATAAAACTAGTAAAGCATGTCTCTATACACCCCCTACGTACGTCACACGCCTGCCCCCGTTCCCTTCCAAACCTCCAACACAGACCCCATGAAGCTCCAATAGTATTAGCCTCATAGCGAAGACTTAGCCCACCGCTGGCAAAATGTTATGTCTATGTTTTTTCTGGGGTTTGATATTTTGCGTCGCACGGATTTCTACGTTTTCTATTATATTTTAAATATTTTCCTTTCCTTTGTATGTGCAAAATGTTCAAATATTCGTTTATATCTCTGAAACTATGGCTTTTAATAATTTAAAGTCTCACAATGATGTTGACAGACTATAATATCATGGGTTCAGAGTTTAAAATCCTAGAGACATTGTTTTTCCTCAAGCAACTCATTTGTATGGTTAGTTATTGAGCAAACTCGATGAAATTGACAAAATGAAATTCACAGTTCAATCAAGAACTGAAGGCTGTCTAAACTATATATATTTGAAACTCTAAAAAAAAAAAAATCAATGGTCGACTAGAACACAACTTACATAGAAAACCCACGCAAACAGATACAATCATAAAAAACAATCATAAAAAATTATTCAGGACACCAGGTAAACAATAAGAAAGCAACATTTTAGTGTGAAAAATGGGGCAATCACAACTCTTATAAAAACTGAAAATTACAATAAAGAAATGAGTCATTGCACAAATAGTAAAAAAACTATGGGATATAATCACATTTACTTTGAAAATTTATTAAATAAATTAAAAACCATGTTAACAAAATACAATGAAAAGAACAGAAATATGCAAGTTTTACTTATATGAATCCCAAAATACATACAGTAACCAATGCGAAACCAGCACCAAGGAAACTGTGGTGCACTGTGGGCCTTAGATAAGAGGGGTGAACGACGGCTGCGGAGATTTGCACGGTCGAATAGGCGTGCAACTGTAGAGCAACTTGCCGCCCAGATGAACCACGGGGCTTCCAGCCATGTCTCCTCAACGACCGTTCAGCGAATGTTGCTGCGCATGGGCCTCCGCAGCAGGAGCCTGATTCATGCACCCACGCTGACTGCTGTTCATCGGCGACAAAGGCTGGAAAATGCGCGCCAATACCCCAACTGGACGTCCAGTGAGTGGTGCCAGGTGGCCTTTTCCTATGTATCACGTTTATGCTCCATTGGACATATGGCCGTTGGCGTGAAACGCAATCACCCTGCAACAATTGCCGGAGCAGGGCCACGTAAAGTGGAAATCGAGAGCATGTCCCACATGAGACAGAAATTCTGTGTTCTGTTTCAGCACCGAAACCAGACTGCTCTACTTCCATCTATGCCGACAAAGAAGAAACTACGTAAATACAGTACTGTAATTGCTTTTATAACAGCACGTGCTCATTAAATTACAATTACGCAAAACTCAGATGTATTTCACTCACACTTTATACGTATAACAGCGAATTACTATAAATAAGGTTTAATTAACACACTTTTAAATTACATTTTACCGGGACCTGGAAGAAATGACATACGAATTGCGCAGAACGGAGTTACGTATAAAGCAGGTTCAATTGTATTAACATATTAAGAACACAATAAATGTATGGCCTCAGCTCGAGAGAAGATAAGGCGAATAGGATCAGACGAATAGAACAACTTCCAACCGTTTCATCAACACAAGCTGAGAAGAAAACAGCGAAGTTGGTGTGCATTCAATCACTATTGACTATAACAACACACATTTTAAATGGTTTTGGAAAAGGAAAGCAAATGGAACAAAGTTCGCAATTACAAGTTATCGTAGCAAATATTAGTGAAACTAAATTAACACCACGAACAGACTATATCTTAAGTGTTATTTTTAATAACACATATCTGGAAACAGAGTTTAGTTTTTGACTTATAACCAATGATAAACTTTAATAGAAAAGGCCATCAATGTTTTTATATAAATTACAGATGATATTTTGTTGTATAAAGGATTGTATGTTAGCACACAAAGGTTCTCAGTAGGACGGAAACATAAAGTGGAGGCCCCGTGGCTCATGATCTCAATATTAACAGCCATGTAAAACTTCAAGCTTTCTGTTTTCTTAATATTGCCCCATTTTTACCTTTAAAACCACCATTTCTAAAAATCCATTTTAGTGGGGCCTTCCTTATGTCATGAAAGGAATGCACATACATACCTGCCAACTCTCACGATTTAGGCGGGACACTCCCGATTTTACACCACTTCAGCCGCCCTCCCGCTTGACATATTAAATCTCCCAATTATTTTCAAAAATCCCACGCGCAATTTCGGGCTTGCGAGATGACAAACTCCAACCATCCATCGAACAGATCGATTTTGTGCGCATTGTGTTTCGAAACCGCAGTTTCGCTTCGTATCGATAATTTATAGATGATTCTTCATAACTACTCATACCGCTTAGTTGGATTTGAATACGTTTCTCTTTGTTTGAAATAGTCTACGGTTAATTCTGCGCTTGTTCCTAGAAGTTTTCATAATAGCCTGAGGGTGAGAGGTAGTTGTAGGGTGCGGAATATTGTATCTGTTTAACATGTGAAATTATTTGTGTATAACTTAAGATGTTGTTGGCATTAATATGCCGGTAAGCTATTGTGAAATTTCGATTTGAGTGATTTTGTCGGTTCCTCGGTAATATGGCGAAGAAATATGATTAGACATAGATCGTCAAAATCTCCCGATTTTTCAGTTTGAGAGGTTGGCAGGTATGCACATACCAAATTTCTCAACACTATGCCAGCCATCCACGCTGGATGTTGTGGGGTCAGTGAACATCCTCTGCAGGAGCACAGAGTCATAAGCAACCTACATACAGATGCTTCCCAACAGTTTATGTTGTGTAGGGCGGGGTGCCACCGTCTCTCCACTTGCGTCTAGTGTCTCGGTTGGCAGTGGTGATTCGGCGAATGTAAGTCATTTACCCCTCCTGCGACCATAGCTTACGTCCTTGCGCCGTCTGCAAACGAGCAAGAGTGACATTTTGCACTCTCACCGCTCGGTGTGTGGATCATCAGCAGGTTGTGGAACTATGCATTCAGCCTAGTGTAGATTTGAGTTCGATTCTGGCTATAGAGTTTAGTGTGTGCTAATTGTGGTTTAATTGCAGTATCGTAAGTCCTTGGTTTATGTTCTTCTGTTTCCAGGTAGAATACTGCTTCCATTGTCAAAAGTTAGTGGAATTTTTTAGCTGGCATTCCTTGTCAAAGGGTGCAAGAAAATAATTCCCTAATCAATCCTAAGATGGAGAATACCCAAAGTAGTAATGAAGAACCAAATGCAATGCTAATGGATATAGAGATTAAACAGGAAAATGAAGATAGTGACTCACCTGAAGAGAGAGGTGATGACTATTATGCAGTTTTCCTGAGGAATATTCCATTTACGTGAGTAGCATGATATGATTGTTTAGCATAAGATATATTTTTAATTTACTTAAAACTGTAATCACCACCATTGTTTTAGCTTTCGGAAAAAGAAAAAATTGGACTGATTAATATGTATTACACATCTGATTAGTCCTTGCTGGCGGCAACGACACAAATCTGTTTTCCCAAACAGTCTGTACTGCATGTCAATGAATAATTTTCACACAAGCCTGGGAAACTTAAATGCTCTATATTGTAACTTTGTTCCAGGAATTGAATTATCGTGACTGTAATGATGAGAAATGAAGACTTTGAGCTATTAGGTCATATAATGCACAAATAGTGCAAGCCATGTAGATTAAAGTTACAGAATTAAATTGTTTGACCTAGAGGAGATTTGAACCTGACATTTTCATTCTTGAAACCTTCATTTTCATTGAAACATGGCCTCCGGACCCTTCTTGCCACCAAATTTGAGGTCCAATTGAACATATTTTTATTGCATAGTCTAATTGTATCTACGATTTCCGTCCTCGTCTTCCCCACCATCCTTACTTCCCGACAATTATCCTTCACTTAATTCTTCCTCTGCTTCACTATTGTGTTCATTTCAATTACATAATCATCATCAATGTGTGTATGTCTGTCCCTTATTATTCCCTCAACAGTGGGGCTCAAACCCACGCCTATTGAGTCCGCTGACAGCCCGGCCCCATGGTCAGGAACTAATTTTATTACCCTATTATATTTCAGTTATCACATGATTTACTTGTAAATATGGCTTCAGCTTTGTCTTGTATTGTAGTAAAGAGTTGTTGCACAGTGATGGTGACGTTGATAAACTACTGACCCAAATGCTTTGTTAGTGAACTGAAAGTGAGCTGTGAGTTAGTGATAAAACATTGCAGGAGGTGATGCTTCTCAAACCCCATGGCTCGAGAGGAAAGTTGACAATACTTATTTACACATACAAATAATCAATTTTTGGAGATTGGGAGATTTTTGGAGTATATCATCATTCGGTTGATTTATACAGTAAAATCTATGCTATTCCAAACTTTTGTTGAGGTGTGTATTTTGTGTTAGTGGCCGCCCTGTGATGTTGGGGTAGCCAGAGGCCCTGGGTTAGATTCTCGGCTCCGTAAAGGCTTGGTTTCTCAGAACCAACGCATGCGAGGTGCTGGGCCTAGCACATAATCAGATTATACGAGCTTATGGCTGTGGTTTCTCACGGTGCGCAGTCTGCGCAACTTCAGAGAGATGTCTCAGCGTCACCCCGCACTGATTCGTTCCGCCAGATTTGTGCTAAGTGATGTTGTTTCTGTTCTTATATTTCCACTGTTAGAAGCAACAAGATGAGCTTTACGGACGAAATGGACGAGAAACTGATCAAGTGCGAATGCACCCAGTGTTGTATAATTTACAACACAAGAGCTGCAAACACAACGTCGTGAAAGACACCTTATGGAAAATGATCGCACTGAAGTTGGAAGTTTAAAGACATCGCTGCCTTCTCCGCCTAAAAACCACAGGATAATTTCCTCTTCATCATCCGCTTCCTCTTCCAAGACAAGCACACAGGCTGCGAGATCCTTTGGAGAAGACATGTGCTCGGCAACTGATCCGTTTCGAAGCATGGGAAACCACGAGTCTCGCAGTGTCATTGCGGCGAAAGTACACAACGTCGGCTGCTCACCTTGCATGCATCAGTTCTGAGAAACCAAGCCTTAAGTGATTTCAGAAACTGACGTGAGGGCTGGACTGGGGTGCACTCAGCCTCCTAAGGACAAATGAGTTTGACAGTGGGCAGCACCCTTGTCACTAAAACCAATATTAACGGCCGAGGGAACCTGACATGATGACCTCACGTCGCCCCACTATCTGTAGGCCAAATGGCTGGGCTACGGTCGCTTGGTAGGCGTAGGCCCTTCATGGGCTATAGTGCTGTTTGGTTTGGTATTTTGTTTTCGATTGTTTTGTATCGTGCACTTCCTACAGCTGCTCGATGCAAATAATTAATTAGTGGAACAGGAAGCATACACATGCTACGGATAACGAAAGGTTGTTATTTTTTTTTGTAGTGTTAGTGATCGTCCCGATTTCATAGTCATAAATTGTAGACTAGGATAATATCTTTTACCAAATTATTAGTTAATCAGTTAGTTCTACAGTTTTGTGCAAGTTTTAAATGAAATTGTGTGCTGTGAATATCTTAGTTCTAGATGTTAAAGTGGAGAAGGCCATGCAGCCTTAACCCCTCCCAAGACATAAGTTTATACATAAATAGCACATGACACAGTGTGTTCTGTTGATGTTTTTGCAATTGCTATTAAAATGGTACTTATGTAAGGAGGTACTAGAACAACTGGTTCAGTTAAAATATATAAATAATTAATGCCTTGTGCCCTCTGGTGTAGTGCAGGTATTTGAAGTTGATGTCCATAGATGACCCACACTATGCTGTATCATTTTAAACTTTTGTCAAATTTATTTGGTGGGTAGCACGGAAAAGTGATCTTTTGTAGCCATAAAGACGTATGATCCCCCCCGAAAATGTTTGGGTGGAGCACAACTGCATAATAGGTTTTGCCATGATAAGGTAGGCACCATGCACAAATAAAATTGGAAAAAAAAGTCTTCTGTTTTTATATTTGGATACTAGTACTGGGGCAAATTGGATAACATTTATTTTCCAGGAGATCAACATCTAGCTTCCTGGGTTGGGTTGTGAATTAAAGACCTCCATTGTTGCCTGTCTCTCCACCCTTCCTCTCCTTTTTTAAGTACAGAGAGTTTGTTTAATATGCAACGGGGACCCTACCTCACCCGCATTGCGAGCCTGTCTCCCGCCAGGCACTTTGCCGTTATGCTGCACTCGTGCAGCACTTAGTCATTGAGTATAGGAATTTGTACTTCAATGTGATCCTTGACCAATGTTTTGACGAATTGACTTACGGAGAGCGATTCTCAACTTATTTTCAACAAGATTCTGCCACTGCTCACACTGCCGAAGCATCCATGACAGAATTGCGTCGTATTTTCGGTACTAGGATTATAATTCAGCGATATGACAGGACTAGGATTATAAGTCGGAACGTGTGGCCCCCGCGAAGCCCAGACTTATCACCATGTGACTTTTATCTGTGGGGGACGCTTAAAAATAGTGTATGCGAGAAACCCTCACACTTTAAATGAGCAAGGCTATATTACTGTTGAAATACAGTCAATCGGTGCTGAGGAACTTCAGAAAGTAAATTACAATTTCATAAAGAAGGGCCAGCGATGTGTAGTAGTGAATGGCGAACATTTTCAGCACCAGCTGTGAACTAGGTAAGTACAAATTCCTATATTCAATGACTCGGTGCGGCACAAGCGCCGCAGAACGGCAAAGTGCCTGGCGGGAGACAGACGCGCAACGCGGGCAAGCGAGGGTCCCCATCGCATATAAAACAAACTCTCTGTACATGTTCAGGTTTTCTTCGCCTCTTCTCTGTGCACTCCGAGACAGTATCCGTCCATCTCTTTCGAGGTCTTCCTCGTTGTCTCTTCCCTGTCATCTTTTCGGAAAATGCTTTCTTTGGTACTCTCTCCTCTGCCATCTTTCTTATATGACCATACCACTTTAACTTTGTTGTTTCTATCCTGTCCTGCAGCTTCAAGATTCCTCTCCTTTTTCTTATCTCTTCATTTCTAACTCTATTTCTTCTGGTCTTGCCCTCTATGCCTCTTAAAAATTTCATCTCTGCTCCTTGTATCTACTCTCCTCTCTTTTTGTAGTAGTCCATGTTCCACCTGTATAGGCTCGTAATAGGTTGAATATAGTACCCTTTTAAATTACTTTGGGACATCTCGTTTCCAAAGAATACCCCTTACACTGGGATAAAAATTGCTTGCATTTTGTATTCTCCTTCCAATTTCCTCCTTTATCCTTCCATCCTCTGCGATCACACTTCCCAGAAACTTGAAACTCTTAACCACTTCTAGACTTTCCCCTTTTAGTTTTATCGCTCCTCTTGACATTACCATTGTCTTGCTCTTCTCTGTGGTTACATTCATACCAAATTTATCTATCTCTTAATCCCAAACCTCTACTTGCTTTTGCACTTCCTTTTCGTCCTCGCCCCATATTACTATATCAGAGCTTTTTTCTCATGGCGACACCCTATTAGTAGAGTCACCTGTTTTCGGTGAAAATTTTTGCCCGATTTTGTCAATTATTTTTGTACAATTACGGTATATTTTTCGCTACTTTTGTTTCATTTCGTCAAAAATGTTGCTATTTTTCGTAAGCCTATTTTAGTAATAATTTGTACCCGAAATAAGTTTCAGCACATTTGGTTGCTAAATTTTCAAATTTATTGTTTACATATTTACATACTGTACTACTATGGAAAAATAAAATTTCTATAAATATTTGACTGCAGTTCAACAAGTTCTCAAGAAATTTGTGAAAATGACAATTGCATCATCAGTTCCATGTTACTAGGAGTCAGTCCCGTTCTGCAGTCTGACATAATGTTGGAATAGGTTGAGAAGGACCGCTCGCAGTCAACATTGCTGACTGGGATCCACAACGCCTTGACAGCAGCATCCACAAAATGTTCATGTTCAGATTTCAAGGACAATAGAATAGATATTACATCAATGTTTTTACGTGTGTTACAAACACTTCTTACTTGATCCCTAAACACACAATATGGCTGAAGAGATTGGGAATTTTTCAGACTTTTAACAATGGGAATATCTTTCATTAAGTGACAGATCTCCTACGCCTTGACAGCAGCATCCACAAAATGTTCATGTTCAGATTTCAAGGACAATAGAATAGATATTACATCAATGTTTTTACGTGTGTTACAAACACTTCTTACTTGATCTCTAAACACACAATATGGCTGAAGAGATTGGGAATTTTTCAGACTTTTAACAATGGGAATATCTTTCATTAAGTGACAGATCTCCTCATTTCCTAAATTACTTTTCACAATGTTTCTTGGATCAAAAAGCCTCCTCATAGCATAACAAACAACTTTTCCTGGGTCTGATTCCATTAAATGTTTCAACTTGTTGAAACTAGCTGTACCTACAGATTTGAAGAGAGATGTTAAATGTGCTTGACTTTGTTTTGGTTGATGAGAAAGATGATCTGAGGTTTTTTGAAAAAAGAATTCATCCTCCAGCATCTGAAAACTTTTACAAAGGTCATCAAGTTTGGAATAAACGGTATGAATTAATGCCATTTTAGAGCTCTCTAACATGACTAACAAATGACAACATTTAGAACAGTGCTCAACCAGAAAAACTGCTTGGCAATGAAGTAATTGAACTTCCCTGGCACTCAAGGCTTTAAAATAGTTCACCGCAACACTCTCATCTTCAAGGTTTTGGACAAATTCCACTATTTGATACAGGTATTCCGAAATGTACTCCACGCTTTTAAACCACGAGTTCCACCGAGTGATAACAGGAATAGGGAAATGCTTAATCTTGGTGGGTTCCTTTTCAAATTTCTGAGACAAGAACTGAATGTACGCATGTTTCCTCCTTCGCGTATTCAGAAAGATGTGTTGCACTTGCACAACACAGTGGTTCAAATCTTTCAGCTCCACTGCCCATACGTTGTCTACCAGATTCAATTTGTGAGCCCAACATTGCGTATGCACTACTTGTTTTGAAACTAGAACTCTTAACTGCATTGACACATTTTCCCATATAACGCACTGAATCTGAAGTTATCGACATAACATTATGATATAGATTTCGAGTTTCTGAAGTACACACGAGATTTCTTGCGCACATTCCGTAGCATTTGCATTTTCAATAACTTTTACACCACCCACAAATAATTTCTGGACTGTATCATCACCATATCTTAGTATTTTGACCAAAACTAAAAAAACACACTGCCCTATTTTATTCGTTGTATCATCACAAAGAATTGCAACAAGCTCATCTTTCACAATTTCTTTCAGCTTTCCCTCCTCTTCTTGCTTGATTTGAGGCACATAACCTTCGCACAACCTGCCAGCCGTGGGTAGGTTTCCAGCGCCTAAAAAGAATTACGAAACATTAAAATATATAGTATTAAAAAAGAATGAGCACCGCAACATAACCTCAAAACTGTCCTAAAATAATAAATTATTTTAATTTGTACAAACCTGGAACATATCGATCCATCCATTCCCTCATTTTGGGATGATCCAATTTTTGTAGGGGAATATTGGCCTCCATAAAAGTACGGGTAGTCGACTATATAAATTCGTCTTTGTCTTGTTTTGCTTCTTTTGCTGCGGAACTGACGCTCGTTATAGAAAGTTGTCTTTTGACACCAGTTGTCAATTGAGCTTTCTCTTTGTTCTCTTTGTGGGAAGTGCTACCATTAATAAGTTTCAAGCACGTGTCTTTACGTTTCCAGTCATACGTACATTGCTATATTTGCACATTAGAATAGTTTTTGTCAAAAACGTAAAATCCATCCGATGAAAATTCTCTTTCACGGTCAAAAACTGTAGTCACCATTTTCATAAAATGTTTAAAAGAACATCGAAAAAGTATACGGGTACACAAGGGCTGATTAAAGATTTTCAGGCTACAACTCGCGATAGCGGCTCTGCACCACGAGACAAATGACGTCTGATTACTAATAAATCGATACGAATATTCGACACGAAAAATAGGTTAGGAATCCATAGTTGCATTTAACCGAACTATCGACTTATCGAAATAAACAGTTCACAATCTCGGCTATCTTCCACTAGCGCAAAAAGATCGCAATTTCGACAATTATTTCGCAACCTTCTTTGAAAAGAAGTAATTTCTCATTTCCTACTAAATTTTGGATAATTTCTCAAATTGCAAAAATCAGGTGCCACTACCTATTAGCACGCACAATTCTAAACGACACCCATTTAATTATTTTCATTATAAACATAGACTATTTTAACAAAGGAGATTCATTTTAAAGAAATTTAAATTTTTCATAGTATATGATTTTCCAACTGTAATTGGCTATATTAAACACGTTTCTTATAGATACAACACTTGCACCTTGATGTTCCAATTCAATGACTAATATTGGCTTGGCGATCATTACAAATCTGCCTTATATCGGGTCGGATGCAGGACAAATTCAGATGCTTTTCCTCATCTAACATTCTAAAACTTCCTCATCCAACATTCTAAAACTTCCATGTTAAACTGTTTTTGTATTAGCCATAACAGAAAACACACTTTCACTTTTTACTCCGGTGAGGAAACTCTTGGTACTTAAATATTAAAGTCTGGTTGTTTTTAAGTTCCGCCAGTTCTTCCTCTACGATAAGTTGAAGTTCACAAGAGCTGGAGGGTGCAAAAGGATTTCTTATTCACTCATTGGCTATCTTTATTCCGGTTGCTTAGTTTTTCCCAATCCACCGTGTGTGCAATTTGAAAATCTGTCATGAATGTACCGCGATTCATGACCGCTGTTGCGAATAAACTGCTACCGAGTTCCTTAGCTAATATATTTTATCGTATTTGGTAGCATGCTGAGCTTCTGTGCCCAAGATCGCGGGTTCAAACCCGGCCGAAGTCGTCGGATTTTTTAAGAGCGTTAAAAATCCCTCAGTATGCCTTCCTTTGGAGAGGTGTAAAGCCGGCGGTCCTATGCCATAGATTTATGGCATTATAAAGAACCTTCCACTAATTACACCTATGTGAAGCTAGATTATAGGCTAGTTTGATATTGCTTTATTAGTTCCAACGTTCGCCACCAGGTGGTGACTGCGATGGCATTTGGTAGCCACGTCCGCTGCTAGGTGTCGTGGATGGTAACATTTGGTGGCAAAAGTAGGAACTACTTGATAATATTAATCGTCTGCAGTCCTTCTACCTGAATTACAGATAACACACACTAATTCAGTCATCACAATTTACACCAGTTAGCAGACAAATTCTACACACACCCTAAGTACACGGGGCTACATGACCGCGTTGTTGCAGGCCCTAAACTAAGGAACCAACTACCAATATATTTTACGCTAGACAGTTCTTTTTTTTTTTCTCTAGAGCAGAGCTTTCGAAACTTTTTCTCCTGACTACATCCTACTAGCACACACAATTCCACATGTCACGCATTTCATTATTTTAATTATAAACATATTTTAACAAACGAGAGAAATTTCAATTTTTCATAGTATATAGACTACTGTATGTGATTTTCCAAGTACAATAGACTGTATTAAACATCTTTCTCACAGATACAAAACATGCACCTTGATGTTCCAATTCAATAACTGCTATGGGCTTGGTGATCATTATAAATTTGCTTTATATCAGGTCAGATGTAGGACAAATTCACACGCATTTTCTCGTGTAACATTCTCAAACTTCCATTTTAACTGTTTTTGTATTAGCCGTAACAGAAAACGTACTTTCACGCGAATATGTTGTAGAAAACTGCAACAAACCAACAAAACAATGATAGCCTTTTACTCAGGTGAGGAAAATCTTGTTGAAAAGAAACCCAGAAGCTGCCTAATTCTGACTCTTGGTACTTAAGTTTTAAAGTCTGCTTGTATTCAAGTTCCGCCAGTTCACTCTCTTCGATAAGTTGAAGTTCACAAGAGCTGGAGGGTGCAAAAGGATTTTTTATCCCGTCATATTGGTTTACATTTAGTGTTGGAAAATATCGCACAACACCCTTGATGGTAGCACGTGACACCCCCGGGGTGTCGCGACACCCTGTTTGGAAAACACTGCACCCTATCATCGGCAAACAACATGACCTTTGTTGCCTCTCGTCCCAATCTCTTCCACATTCTTGTGAATTACATCCATGACTATGATAAACAGTAGGGGGGACAATACCCTTCCCTTTCTAAGACCCGTTTCCTCATTAAACCATTTTGTTTCTTCTATACTGGTACTGAATGTACAGTATTACTTGTATCTCATACATGTCACAGATACAGATCTTTTCTCAATGTTAAGGTAATAAATCAGTGTATATTTTAGTGAAGTTACTTTACTTTTGTGTGATACATTTAGTGAGTACATCGCCTTGCTACCCTGGGGTGGCAAGCTAGGTTATAAATAAATTACAATGGCGCCCAACGTGGGGAACGAAGAAATTAATGAATCAACAATGGCAGGAGAAAATAGTAGGCACGAATAAGAAAGTTGAAAATATTGTGACTACAGTGAAATATAATCAGTATAACGTAAGCACAGTGCAAGCTAGATAAGGAAAGTGAGGTTAAATTTGATGTGACATTAGAGGATGATGCTAAGACTAAGGGTGATACTGAATAGTTGGAAGAAGAGAGTGATGGTGAGGTTAAAGAAGAAAAAGTTGGAAATCTAATTGAGGTGGAATATTTAAACAGTGTCTAGAAGAAGGTTAAAAAATTAGCGACGTTCAACTAGACAGGTAAGACTTCTTTGAAACCAAAACTGTTTTTGAAGGAAAGAAAAAGATCAGAGATTTTTGAGCAATACAATGTCAAGGGTAAGCAGACCCAACCTGCGGTTGGAAACTGCTCTAGTTGATGATCATGTATGTCAAGGATACTATTACCGGTAGAAAAAGGAATAGGGGGGGGGGGGGGGGGCAATAATGGAATCGAATTTGTTACGAATGCTTCTTAGCAAGATCATAGAGGTGCAAGAGTCTGTGAGTAAGAAAATAGGTACTGTAAGAGAGGAGATAGCCACCATTAGTTCAGAAATTAATGTAGTAAACGAGTCTGCTACTAAACAAGTAGAGTCGATTAAGAAATATGTTCATCAATCAGCTAAGGAGCAGGCAGCTGTAACTAATGCCTGCCAGAATAGACGATCCGAACAAAAAGATTCAGGAACATAAGATGGAAATGAGCAGCATGTTACAGAAAGTAGAGGAGAGGCTTTAAGTATGTGATAATAGAGTATATGAAATAATAGGAAACGAAATGAAAAAGTGGAAGGCGATGTTGTAGAGGCATATATTGGAGAGGCCGTAGTAGGCGACGAAGAGGGATCCGATGTGGAAGTAGATGCCGCGGTTGTAGAGGTTGAAATCACCGAAGTTATAGAGGCAGACTTAGGAGAGGCCATAGCAAGAGAAGAAGAGAGAGATGTTGCGGCGGAAGACACAGAGGTCGACGCCGACGAAGCAGAACAGGACGTTTTGATAAGAATAAAGGGGGTGGATATCGAAGGCGTAATAATGATGAAAATGGTACTGCGGAAACTTCCTGTTTTAGAAGAAATGATAGAACAAGGTCCAGCAGAGCGGTAGGAGTTATTCATGTTAGATCATGTATGAGATATACAGCCCAACACGATAATGAATTTAATGATGCTGATGATGACAATGAGCCTAAAGGTATTGACAATTCTGATAAAGTCGGTGCCGAGAAAAGAGTTAAGTTGGAAGCTAAAGTTGAGAAGAAGGTTTATAGAGACACTGATTTACGAGGACAAGAGAATAATGGTAAGGAAAATCAGAGGAACGTGTATTAGGCAAAAAGGAAAAATAATCAGCTAGTGAACAGACCAAGTGAGAGAGACGTAGGAGGTAGGGGGCGTGTGGAACTGAGACAGCAGAGATACAATAACAACAGGAATAACAGACCAGATTGGTGTAGGCCTAAGTGTATTTGTGTGAGGGTGGAGGACTAAATCTATAACCCTGTAGTTAGAGATTTATCCTCGAGGGGGTGACTGTAACAAAAATTATTCAGTTACATAGCTCACCCTCGGGTTTTCGCCTTGCTACATTTAAACCCTGAACTACATCTCAAGGACGCTGCGTTGCCGGTGGTTGACACATCGCTTCCTGGGGCTCCATTTTGACAGCAAATTAACGTGGCAGCACCATCTGAGGCAACTAAAAACGGAGTGTCTTAGGAAACTGAACGTGCTCAAGTTTCTTAGTAGCACTACGTGGGGGGCTGACTGTGCTGTGCTGCTACGGTTCTACTAAGCCGTCGTCCTGTCCCGGCTAGACTATCCTTCTGCGGCGTAGGGTTCAGCAAGGCCGGCAACCTTGAAAATGCTGGACAGTATCCACCATAGTGGCGTTAGGCTGGCTACCGGTGCCTTCCGGACCAGCGCGATACCCAGCCTACTCACCGAATCGGGTGTTCCACTTCTCAATTTGCCAATTTGCGTAAAATGCCGCAACATCCGAGCTATCGAGCTTCCTTCAGTACCAATAGCACCCGAGGTACGCCAACCAGCCTCGTTCCAGTTGGCCGGTTGGTATTAGACTCGATAGCTCGTGTACTGAAATAGGAGTGGCTGTAGGTCCCTGTATGATCCAGACACCTAGCGAGGTGCCTCCGTGGGAAGTCCCGCATCCGGAAATTTGGTTACATTTACACCAAGGTCCTCAGGTGAACACGGATGCCTCCGTTTATCGGAGACAGTTCCACAGGATAGTTCACCAATTTCCAGATGCTGGTATTCTATACATGGATGGTTCGAAGGTGGACGAGAAGGTGGGTTGTGCTTGCGTTATGGCCTGAGTCCTGTAGTGTGTTTACTGCGGAGCTCCTTGCCATCTATGAAGCTCTGCAGGATGCACGAATCCACTTTCTCGTGTGTACCGACTCTTTGAGTTTGTTGTAGTCAATTGCTACATGTTTCCCGCAACACCCCCTAGTGCAGCGAATCCGCGACCTACTAGTCAGGTTGAGCCGCGCTGACACTCTAATCACCTTTCTGTGGCTTCCAAGCCACATGGGAATTGCGGGAAATGAGTTAGCGGATCAACCTGCTAAAGAGGCGGTATCACTACCACCTCGACCAATAACGAGGTACCCGCTTGAGATATTCATTTTCAGTTACGCCGACAAGTACTGGCATTTTGGGTGAACGAGTTGCTGTCTGACCCAATGCCCAGTAAACTGAGAGCAATCAAGGGAACTATTCACGTGTGGCGGAGCTCTTTGCGATCACGGAGGGAGTCCGTCGTTTTGTGTAGGCTAAGGATAGGTCATACAAGATCCACCTACTCGTACCTAATAAGAAGGGAAGACCCCCACGTTGTACCTGTGGAGCCGGTTTCACCGTGGCCCAAATTATAACCGAGTGTGTGGATCTTGCTGACTTAAGAAGAAACCTTGGTTTGCAAATGACACTCAAACTTATATTAGCCGATGATGCGGTGGCTGCTGATCTTGTCATCCACTATATTCATTCATTATTTGCAATTGGAGGTGTGTCCCCAGGTGGCAAATTGGATATACATAACAAACAAATAAATAATTATACATAACAATTCAGTAACAATTAAACTGGAGTAATTACACAGTCAGTCTTTTCTTAAACACACCTATATGTTTGGGAAAAGGCTCTAAGACTGCGGCAGGTAGAGAGTTCCAGTTATCAATGGTACGGTTTACGAAAGAATATTTACCATAATTTGTTCGCTGTGGTCGGCCCTTAACTTTGAAACGATGATCACTCCTACTCGTGTAAGTGGGCTTTCCCATACATTTGCTAAGCTCACCCCATGCTGGTTGATTTGTATACGTGTTGTACATAGCACAGAGTCTAGATTACACCCTCCTAGCCTCAAGTGATTCCCACCCAAGTTTCTTTAACATACGGCTCACACTGCTCCTGGGATTAAAGTCACTGAGCACAAATCTAGCGGCCTTTCTTTGTACCATTTCCAACTCATTTATGAGCCCTACTTGATATGGATCCCAAACTGCCAGGCGTATTCCTGAATAGGTCTTACGAGTGACAAATATCCCAATTCTCTAGCAGAGGTACTGCTTCCTTTTAATACCCTCATTACAAAGTGCAGGGATTTGTAAGCTTTAGAAACTACACATCCTATATGACTACTCCATTTCATATCATTCCTTACGTGAACACCCAAATATTTGCAAGAATCTTCTTCTACAAGTATTTCCGAGCCAATGTTATATTGAAAATCTTGCCTTCGCACTTTCCCTATTTTTATGAGACTACATTTTCTTGTGTTTATTTTCATTTTATTTTCAATCGCCCACTTACAGACCATGTTCAGGTCATCTTGAAGTACTGCTTTGTTTTGTGAGTCGTGTATCTTTCAATATATTACACAATCATCCGCAAACAATCGACAGTCACTGCGAATCCTATATGGTAAGTCATTTATAAACACCAAAAATAACTAAGTTCCGATTACGCTGCCCTGAGGGATACCCAACGTTAAAGTAATTTCATCCGAGAATCGGCCTTTGACTTTCACTTTATGTGAACTACCCGTCAAAAATAAGTGAGAGAGGGTTAGGACCAGCAATCAAAATTTTCCCGTGTACTTTGATTCAAAGTCTTGTTCTCTTTTGAACGCTGAATTGTTGTTTTTCAGTAATTTTGGTGTAAATTATAATTATTAGTTTTATTTAATTTTTTTGTTTTATTTATCTTCTGTCTTTACTAATTTAAGTGTCCACCTCTAATTGAATCGGTCATTTCTAAAAGGCCCTTTCTGACATTTTTTGTGAAAATGAGTTAAGTATGGATTTTTGTTGCCGAGACGTAAACACACCATTCTATCCTGAAATGGCCTTGTTCTACCTATTAGTATATATATATTTCGTATGGCATGAAGATGCAATATACAATTATTTACATTCTACAGTATTTACAGTACAAATATATACAGATTGAGACCTTGATCTGCAAGTAGCTTCAGTTTTGTTAGAGCTGGATATCTAATTTCTCTAACCATTCTAAAGCTTCATCACTAGCTTGATGAATCTCCTTCATTGGATCATTGAACCTTCGGAGTGGGCAATCCATAGCGATGTGACTGATGGTCTGAGGCACAGTTGCAGAAAGGATTCTCGGCAATTTTCCATTTGTGCTTCCAGAACTGACACCTGCCGTGTTGAGTTCTTATACGGTTCAGCGACGTCCAGATTTTCCTGGGAAGGTCGAAACCAGGGGGCTGCTTAACTGGATCCGAGATAAGACCTAATCTGTCTGGATTTGAAATCAGCCACTCATTGCGCCATGCTTCATTCACTTTTTTTTTTTTTTTTTTTCGTTCATTCATTTATTTGCAATGGGGGGAGTGTCCCCCGGTGGCAAATTGGATATACATAACAAATAAATAATTATACATAACAATTCAATAACAATTATACAACAATTAAACTGGAGTATTTACACAAATAGTCAGTCTTTTCTTAAACACACCTATATATTTGGGAAAAGGCTCTAAGACTGCGGCAGGTAGAGAGTTCCAGTTATCAATGGCACGGTTTACAAAAGAATATTTACCATAATTTGTTCGCTGTGGTCGGCCCTTAACATTGAAAGAATGATCGCTCCTACCCATGTAAGTGGGCTTTCCCAATCGTTTGCTAAGCTCACCCCATGCTGGTTGATTTGTATACGTGTTGTACATAGCGCAGAGTCTAGATTTCATCCTCCTAGCCTCCAGTGATTCCCACCCAAGTTTCTTTAACATACGGCTCACACTGCTCCTGGGATTAAAGTCACTGAGCACAAATCTAGCGGCCTTTCTTTGTACCATTTCCAACTCATTGATGAGCCCTACTTGATATGGATCCCAAACCGCCGAGGCATATTCCAGAATAGGTCTTACAAGTGACAAATAGCCTAATTCTTTAGCAGAGGTACTACTTCCTTTTAATACCCTCATTACAAAGTGCAGGGATTTGTAAGCTTTTGAAACTACACATCCTACATGACTACTCCATTTCATATCATTCCTTACGTGAACGCCCAAATATTTGCAAGAATCTTCTTCTACAAGTATTTCCGAGCCAATGTTATATTGAAAATCCTGCCTCCGCACTTTCCCTATTTTTAAGAGACTACATTTTCTTGTGTTTATTTTCATTTTATTTTCAATCTCCCACTTATAGACCAGGTGCAGGTCCTCTTGAAGCACTGCATTGTCTTGTGAGTCATGTATCTTTCGATATATTACACAATCATCCGCAAACAATTGACAGTCGTTGCGAATCCCATTTGGTAAGTCATTTATAAACGCCAAAAATAACAAAGTTCCGATTACGCTGCCCTGAGGGATACCCGACGTTACGGTAATTTCATCCGAGAATATGCCTTCGACTTTCGCTTTCTGTGAACGACCCGTCAAAAATTCTTGGATCCATAAAATTACTCTTCTATCAATCTTGAAACTTGAAACTGCTCTTGGACCAACTTCCTTCCTTGTACCTATTAGTGTAGTCACAGGACGGCAATGATGTTTGCATTCATTTCTAAAGGGCCCTTTCTGCGGTAGAAGGGGCAGTTGAGCCAGATACAGATGCCATTTGGTGGAGAAAAAGGGAACTTCCTAACAGCTGCTCTGCTATGATATAATGAGCAACATAAGAGGTCCTTTCTCGGATTGATCTGTGTTAAGTTCATAGTTTTGATTAGAAATGCGTGATTTATTTAAGTAGAAATGGAGGCAGAAGGAAGAACCAGTAATCTGGAAAATTACCAGAGAAACATTCTAAGGAAGGCCAAAGTGAAGGGCATTACTCTCATTACATACTCGAGAAAAGTAATACTGTACGTATATGATGAAAGTACAGCAAAGAAAGGTGCCAACGAGGTGTGTTCTTTCCTTTATAACTACATAGAGGAGTACGTTCCACGTTCTGTGAAGGCCTTGCATTTGTACTCGGACGCATGTGTAGGTCAGAACAAGAATCATTCAATGCTTCGGCTTCTGATAGCTCTCACTGACACTCATCGGTTTGAAGAATTTGTTCATAGATTTTCAATTCGTGGTCATTCATAGCTACCATGTGATAGGGATTTTGGACTCATCAAGCGTGCTGTTAATAAGTTAGACAGAGTGAATATACCCAAAGAGTATGTGGGAATCATTGTAAACTGTGCCCAGAACAACAAATTTACAGTTTACATGGTAGGTACAAAGGACATATTGGAGTTCAACAGGTGGTGGCCAATTCTCTACAAAAAAGGAGAATTCTCCATGGAATCTTGAGGAAGAGGAGTTGAACGCCAGTCAAAGGTATCATTCAGTCCTGCCAGTTACTGTGAATTCAAATATAAGTCAATAATTCCATACAATGTGACCACTTTCGACTTTATTGGTGGACTTGTACAGCACACTTTTGATTTAAGTTTGCCAGGAAATCCTCGCATTAATCTTCCTCAGTGCCCTGTGTACAGCGGACATGTTCCCATGAACTCGAACATGATAGAAGACACCAAGAAAGTTATGAAGTACATTCCACATGAATATTTGGAGTATTATGACGATATATTGAAATGCCCGACACAAGAGAACTAGAGCCATACACAAGAAGAATACTTGGTGCTATTCTGTGTTATGAAATACCATTATACTTAACATTATTATAAATTACAACATTACAAAATAAAGTTTTTCACATGCTTATCGGATTTGATCATAAAAAACAAAACAAATAACCACCAGAATATTACAAATTTAGCACATATAAATATTGACTCAGGAGAGTCAAAAAAGCCCTTATTTTATAGATTTTGGAAACTTATTCTGTATTTCCTAATGGAAGCCTCCGTGGCTTAGGCGGCAGCACGCCGGCCTCTCACCACTGGGTCCGTGGTTCAAATCCCGGTCACTCCATGTGAGATCTGTGCTGGACAGAACGGAGGCAGACAGATTTTTCTCCGGGTACTCCGGTTTTCCCTGTCAAAATTTCATTCCAGCAACACTCTCCACTATCATTTCATTTCATCTGTCATTCATTTAATCATTGCCCCAGAGGAGTGCGTCAGGCCTCGGCAGCCGGCACAGTTCATATCCTCGCCGCTAGATGGGGGCTTCATTCATTCCATTCCTGACCCGGTCGGAGACTGGAAGCAGGCTGTGGATTTTCATTCATTCTGTATTTCCTAATGAACCAGACCAGACAAATTTTATTTCTGTACATCTATTATGACATTTACAAGTATTGTACAAAAAATAGTTGGTCTCAGATAAATAGTTTAAATGTATAACATATTTTTGTGTTTTTCTCAAAACTAGTCTCCATGCACATGGGGCCTTTTAGAAATGACCGATTCAATTGTTAAATCCCTTTCCAAATTTGTATACTTGATTCTGTGTTAAGAGGGTCAGATGAACTCTTTACCGTATATACCCGAATGTAAGACGACCCCGAATATAAGACGAGGCCTAGTTATCAACTGCCCCTTACAGATTTTTTCAAAAAAATACTTGCCAACTCATAACTTGCACAATATATGCCCTCAAGGTCGTGCTTTCATTTTTATAACGTCTCGTGTTATCGGAAATCCCTCTGCCCGCTTTTCCAAGACATACTCTATAATTTCTTTGTTCAAGAATGGGAGACGTTATTAAATTAAGATACGTTGATCACTCAATTACTGCTCGTAAAACTTGTAACGTCTATTAGTGCCCCATGTTGGTAGCGACAAATGTAATGGTTATTAGTTAGTGCCCCATGTTGGTAGCGACAAATGTAATGGTTTCGCTAGCCCACACTGTTGGGAGAGAAATGTAACTGTTTACCTTTGCCTAAGCTATGTTGTTTTAATGGGCGCCAAGACCTCAATGCAATGTTGAAATCTAAATTTGTATTTAACAACGTCTAGCTCTGGCAGAACACATTCAAGACTCTATTCACTCAGATCGTGGTATGATTTGATCATTAACCCAACAAACAATTGTATCAGGAGAAGGAATTGGTCCATATCTAATGCTACCTACTGAAAGCAAAGATTGCATTGTAAAAGAAATGAATTTATTATATAAAACAGGTATAGCAAAATTAATAATAACAATAAGTTTAAAATTTAAATTGGAGCGTTGTGATTTTAATATTACCGATAGAAAATTACGTGAAAACGGAGTCTGATAAATTGATTTTACTCTTATTTCCAAGCTATGAAGTTACTGAATTATGAAATATAAAACAAAGAAAAATGAGAGATTGCGTATTTCTGCGTCATTAGCGCTTACCCCTGGAAATTGCCAAAGCATTTCCCTCGTTCTTGATGATGCTGTGTGCTTCCCACAGTCTCCTGGACGTCGCCATCTTCTTCGTTATTTGTTGATATTCTGGTAGATTAGATAATTCTATGGTCCGTACATCGGACCCAAACTCTCGTAAAACCGCACTGGTTACGTTTTACAAAAGTTCGTCGCTAACTCCACTGAACATCGGAGCGACACGCGCTTGCGACCGTACACTGCAAGTTCTACACAGATTGTCGCTAACTCCACCGAACATCGGAGCCACTCGCACGCGCACCCATACTCCTCAAGTATTTCACAGATTGTCCCTAACTCCACCGAACATCGGAGCCACTCGCACGCGCATCCATACTCGTCAAGTATTTCACAGATAGTCCGCGTTTCACGGCGCGTCGAACGATATATTCACCTGTCGGTTCCCCCACTCCAGTCTCAACTTCCAGCTTACGTTGTCTCCGCCGATTGGCTGAGCACGCCGCCACTTCCCCTCCTCCGGTTCATTACACTCCGCGGGCGAGAGGGAGAAGTCGTTTTCCGTTTCAACAATTCGCCTCTTCTAGACCTTGCGACCCAGGATTGCGTCATGCTTCTCGACAGGAATCAGCTTGTATTAGAATTCCCAGTGAGTCACGTCTCTCAAATACCCTAACTGACAAAACTCCGTAAAATTCCGTAATCAGATAATTTTCTATGATATCGTCGTTCGTAATAATTTGCTTGATAGCGTTTTCTAAGACATAGAAAACCTATCTGTATGCTAATACTTTTTATAAAATGCTCCGAAAATACCTTAATAATAATTATAATAAATTAATAATAATAATAAATTACCATGAAAAATTCTCTTGGCTGAACAATTTGCCGCGTAAATAAATATAGAATGGCTTCCTACTGACTTATGCCAGTTGCATAAAACCCCTCGAAAAACACGTTACATATTCGCCTCGGATCATCGGATGATTTACCGTGACGACGGTCCATTATCCGATTATCCCAGACACGTTAATAAACCCCATCCAAAATACATATTACATAAACGAAATCACCCTAAATTACAGATATATACACTCATATTTTTTCTTCACGCACTTTGCGTCAAAGTTTGTTGTCACTATGGATTGCACTTTGCAACCAGTCCAATGTTTTACATATGGAATAGTGTTCCACGGATATTTCCGCCTCTCAAATTGCTCTATGTTGGAGAAATAGACATAATTAATGTGTGAGCACTATGTATTTATGATGTCATATCACACGCATTGAAGGTGTTCTGATATATTTATATCACCATAGAACTTCCTAATTTCACTGGAGGTCCCTTCCTTATGGTGAAATTTAATCTCACTTATCACTGAGCACACGATCACACTATTGTGGCAGCGCCTCGTGACCATAATACATAATCTCTCTTTAAAGTAGATTAAATTAATATTGACTTCTGAAAAAAAAAAACAGTAAATGCGCATTACATATAACACCAAATATTTCTGTGCCGTAATCGCCCTGTCTTGTTAAGTTCCCGTACACCATATTCTACTTAATACTAGTTCTCAACACAGACCATTTCTCCTCACACAAATAATACCTTTGTACAAATTACCTTAAATTACACACTTACAAATCTTACATGGCGAGGCCGTAAACAGAAATCACGTGTGCTGATATGTATGAGTTTCATGAAGGACTGTCTCGCATTCTGATGGCCCATCTTTTATCTCGTGGATGCCTTAAGCTAACAAGCCCTATTCAAGCGCTCCCCCATCTCTTGGAGATAAATGGGAACCCATCAGCGCTGCCAAAATGGCCTTGGTGCATCGAGACAATTTAGTGCTCAACAGCATCCGACAATCCCGTCATATTTCCCTGTACCTTAAAAACTCTCATTTACTTACATACTACCCCCCTGTGTGACTTCCGATACGCCTGCCTTAAGACCAGATCTTCCACGCACCAGATACCACACTTACTCATTTGATAGGCTGGCTCGCCAGCTAAACACACTCACTTTATGACACATATTTTCGTAGACTATGTATATTATACGATCCGTATAATCTGTTTCCCTCACTATTCTCCAACACATATGCTGTTTTTCCAATACGTTTGGAAACTATAAATGTTTCTGCGTCACCTGCTTCCAACCTTGCCAGTGGCTCCCTTTAAATGAACGTCATCACGTTGCTCCACTAGCATATTTCTCAGTGTCTGTAACGATGCCCTGTTGCTACTGTCCACACATGCACATATTAAAATACCGTCCTCTGCTTTAACCACAGGATAATCCCTACATAAATTAGTGTCCCTCGATAGCATGTCTGCAAGAATGTTATCTTTACCTTTAATATATTTTACTGTGAATTCGTATTCCTGCAGAGCAAGAATCCACCTACTAACTCTGTTAGAACTGAGTTTACAAGTCCTCATATACAGTAATGCATGGTGATCTGTGTGGATCTCAAATTTCCCCCCTACTAAATACATTCTAAATTTCCCTAAACTGAAAACAATACCTAAAAGCTCTAACTCAGTAATCGTGTATCTTTTCTCTGCTGCAGTCAGTCCTCGCGAGGCTAAAGATACAATGCACAGATTACCCTCATCATCTTTCTGACATAATACTCCAGCAATGCCTATAAGTGAAGCATCTGTCATAACCACATATTCCTTATCTATTAACGGATATTTCAGCACTACAGCTTTCTCAAAACCTTCCTTCAGCGCTCTAAAAGCCTGTTCATGCTTGGACTCCCATCTCCACCGAGTCCCACTTTTAAGCAATTCCCTGAATGGTTCTACCAACCCTGAGTATTTAAGAACGAACCTCCTGAAAAAGTTGCAAATTCCCAGGTAAGTTTTTAACTGTTTAACATTCTGTGGCACCTCTGCGTTAAGTATCTTATTAACCCTACTTTCTTCTGGTGTAACACCTCTACTCGACACTCTATGACCTAAAAATGTCACTTCTGACTGACAGAATGACGACTTAGACAGCTTCAAAGTGAACCCTGCCTGATCTAACTTCTGAAAAACTATATTTAAATGATGTAGATGCTCCTCAAAACTGCGTGAACTAATTACCATATCATCTATGTAAATGGTTACAAACTCTCCTGTGTCATCCCCTAATGCGATGTTTAAAGCCCTAATTAAAGCAGCTGAACTACTCTTTAACCCATAAGGTGTTCTACAAAATTGATAAAGATTATATTTATGACTAAAAGCTGTAAATGGTCTTTTTTCGTACATAAGTGGCACTTGCCAAAAACTGGAACTCAAATCTACACAAGTGAAATACTTCTTCCCCTCAAATGTTTGCATTAATTCCTCTATTGACATAGATTTCAGCTGATCTGAACTAATTCTACTGTTAACCAAACGAGCGTCTAAACAAATACGAACAGTGCCGTCGGTCTTGGGTACCGTGATCAAAGAATTAACAAATGGACTGTTCGAGTGCTCAATAATCCCATCTTCAAGCATCTGATTAATTTGTGCCTCAACTGCACTCTGATAAGCGAAAGGTACAGGATATCTATGTCCTGTGAATACTGACCTATCAATAACGTTCAATGAATGTGTATAGCAATTGGTCATACCAATGCGATCCTCAAAAACTCTCCTATTACACCATAACACATCATAGAGCCGAACACACTGTTCATCCTCTATATTTCCCTGAAATGCAGCCTCACGTAACGAGTCCTCTAGACTTCCGTTCGTAATCACACTGCCCACAAAACATGGAGAACCCCGCTCTACGGCTGGCGATATCTCATTTAAAGTACAAATCACACCTACAACACTACTTCTCTGAATTTGGTCATTGAACGCTACTTCTACTTCAGAATCTCCCCATTTAAATTTCAAACTCCCTACATCATAACATAAGTTACCAGACACTCTACTTAGCCACTCTGAACCCAAGATAACACTGAATACTAAATTTGGAATTACAAGGCAAATCTGTTTCTCTACATGATTATTAATTTTAATGTCTACTAAAACTTGCTTAGAAATTACTTTAGACCTCTTCCCAACAGCTGTGATAACAAAAGTGCTTTTAATTGGCATCTCCTCAAAATTTACTCCAGTTCCTTTCATTTTATCATAAAATGCACTACTTATGCAACTCTTCATACAACCACTATCAATTAAAACATCTGTGTACGCCTCGGACACGTTAAATTTAACTATGGGGCTCTTACTAACCACTTCCTGAATAATACCTTCATCATTTAGTTCATGTAATAATTCATTTCTTACATTTAGGTCATAGGGTTCCTGTATAATTGTATGGACAGGGCATGCTACAGACTGAGATTCTGACCTTACTTCGCAGCCTGGTTCGCGTTTAAAGAACCGCTACAGCTGGCCGTAGTACTACTAACTACTGAACTAGTCTGGTTGTTCTGGGCTGTGTTGTCATTGTTTGGCTGTATATTACTACCACTAGGCTGTCCTCTTCCTTGACCCCTATTCTGGTTGTAATTATTGTCATTATAATTTCTCCCTTGATTTCCCCTGAAATCATTGTTTCTCCCTTGATTTCCCCTGTAATCATTGTTCCTCCCTTGATTTCCCCTGAAATCATTGTTCCTCCCTTGATACTGATTACCATAGCCATTTCCTCTGTTCTGATTTAGCTGATTATTATTATTTCTATTTTGAGCGTTGGCCCCTTCGCCACCGTTCCCTTGAACTTCTTGATGCCTGGCTTCATTAGGTCTATTATTATTATTACCCTGGTTCCGATTGAAATTGTCATCATAACCCCCTCTCCCTAGTGCATCAAATGTGCTTAACAAATTTTCTACTTGTGATATAGTCTTTACATTCTGGATACAAGCAGCCTCCTTGATCCTATAGGGAAAGTGCCTAAGTAGCAACCTCACCACATCACTTTCCTCCTTCAAGCCATCCAGATATTTACACACTAATACCTGCCCTAAAAAGTATTCGGTCATGGTGGAGCTTCCTTTAGGGTTATATTTACCACACACTACTCCCTCACGATGCTGCGACTGAATAACCTCATTCCAGAACTTTTCACAGAATTTCATTTTAAAATCATTGATATCAGTAAACTTGTCTCTGTAGACAGCAAACCAATTCCTCGTTTCCCCCACAAACACTTGTTCTAAAATTTCAACTACCTGGCACCACTCAATACTACCATTTTCCAACCTCTCCCCGAATTTATTTTCTATAGTGTTCATGAACTCCATTGGGCACCCCTGTCGATTGCTGAACTTACCCAGTTCTACCTCCCTGTGTGTGCTATTCACAAAAACTGGCCTATTCTGACTATTTTCTTGCCTGATCCTAGCTTTTAATTTTAATTCTAATTCTGCGATTTTCTCCTCAGCCTTCCTCTCAATACTGTTTACTGTTAATTTAATGTTTCCTTCTGATTCTTCTACTTTATCATATAGCTTTGCTTGTTTTTCCTCAATCTTGCTAATGCTTTCCCTATTACTCTCTCTTAAATCATTTACTTCTGCAACTATTTGTGAGTGGACTTTCTCAATTCTACCCCCCAGCTGTTCCTTAACCTCTTTAGTAGCTACCTGAATTTTGTCAATTTCTCCCCCCAATTGCTTTTTGACCTGCTGTGTTTCCAGTTGCACTAGTTCTTTTAAATTTTCAGCCTGTGTACTGATTCTAATTTCCAACTCCTCCTGTACTTTTCCTAATTTTCTGTCTACATCTGCAATAATCTCTTTAACCTTTTCTTCCATCACCCCCTTGATCTCACCTCTAATCAGTTCGAATTTGTCACTCATTTCCCTACTGTTTTGTTCTAATTTAGCATTTAAAGTTTCAGTACTCTCTCTATTTTCCTTACTGTTTTGTTCTAATCTGGCGTTTAAAGTTTCATTACTCTCTCTATTTTCCCTACTGTTTTGTTCTAATTTTGCATTATTCTGTTCTAATTTTGCATTTAAAGCTTCTGTACTTTCTTTATTTTCCCTACTTTTTGTTCTAATTTTGCATTATTCTGTTCTAATTTTGCATTTAAAGCATCACTACTAACTTTGTTCTGATACATGAACTCGAGAAGTAAAGTTTTTAATTCTGGTTGGCCGCCTACACTCCCTGTTTCAGTATCGGGATTTACCTCCGCTACCCCGGTACTACCATCACTCGACATACTGCTCGTATCATCATTCTCCAGTTGATGACCACTACGTAACCTCATCTGTCTTTCTTTCTCATCCCCCATAATGATATACACTGATAAAGACAAATAACCCCCAAAATACAGGCACAGAAATATATACCCTTCTCCTTCCACAAATGTTATTAGGTTTTCAGCCCCAAGTTGTCGGCGACAAATGTAACGTTAATTAGGCTGGGATGACAAGTGAAACGGTATTTACTTTGCTCCACGTTGAGCGTACAAATGTAGCAGTTTTTAGTACCCCACGTTGGGCGCCAAATGTAACGTCTATTAGTGCCCCATGTTGGTAGCGACAAATGTAATGGTTATTAGTTAGTGCCCCATGTTGGTAGCAACAAATGTAATGGTTTCGCTAGCCCACACTGTTGGGAGAGAAATGTAACTGTTTACCTTTGCCTAAGCTATGTTGTTTTAATGGGCGCCAAGACCTCAATGCAATGTTGAAATCTAAATTTGTATTTAACAACGTCTAGCTCTGGCAGAACACATTCAAGACTCTATTCACTCAGATCGTGGTATGATTTGATCATTAACCCAACAAACAATTGTATCAGGAGAAGGAATTGGTCCATATCTAATGCTACCTACTGAAAGCAAAGATTGCATTGTAAAAGAAATGAATTTATTATATAAAACAGGTATAGCAAAATTAATAATAACAATAAGTTTAAAATTTAAATTGGAGCGTTGTGATTTTAATATTACCGATAGAAAATTACGTGAAAACGGAGTCTGATAAATTGATTTTACTCTTATTTCCAAGCTATGAAGTTACTGAATTATGAAATATAAAACAAAGAAAAATGAGAGATTGCGTATTTCTGCGTCATTAGCGCTTACCCCTGGAAATTGCCAAAGCATTTCCCTCGTTCTTGATGATGTTGTGTGCTTCCCACAGTCTCCTGGACGTCGCCATCTTCTTCGTTATTTGTTGATATTCTGGTAGATTAGATAATTCTATGGTCCGTACATCGGACCCAAACTCTCGTAAAACCGCACTGGTTACGTTTTACAAAAGTTCGTCGCTAACTCCACTGAACATCGGAGCGACACGCGCTTGCGACCGTACACTGCAAGTTCTACACAGATTGTCGCTAACTCCACCGAACATCGGAGCCACTCGCACGCGCACCCATACTCCTCAAGTATTTCACAGATTGTCCCTAACTCCACCGAACATCGGAGCCACTCGCACGCGCATCCATACTCGTCAAGTATTTCACAGATAGTCCGCGTTTCACGGCGCGTCGAACGATATATTCACCTGTCGGTTCCCCCACTCCAGTCTCAACTTCCAGCTTACGTTGTCTCCGCCGATTGGCTGAGCACGCCGCCACTTCCCCTCCTCCGGTTCATTACACTCCGCGGGCGAGAGGGAGAAGTCGTTTTCCGTTTCAACAATTCGCCTCTTCTAGACCTTGCGACCCAGGATTGCGTCATGCTTCTCGACAGGAATCAGCTTGTATTAGAATTCCCAGTGAGTCACGTCTCTCAAATACCCTAACTGACAAAACTCCGTAAAATTCCGTAATCAGATAATTTTCTATGATATCGTCGTTCGTAATAATTTGCTTGATAGCGTTTTCTAAGACATAGAAAACCTATCTGTATGCTAATACTTTTTATAAAATGCTCCGAAAATACCTTAATAATAATTATAATAAATTAATAATAATAATAAATTACCATGAAAAATTCTCTTGGCTGAACAATTTGCCGCGTAAATAAATATAGAATGGCTTCCTACTGACTTATGCCAGTTGCATAAAACCCCTCGAAAAACACGTTACAAACTGACTGGTTGTTCTTGTAAAGATTGTTTTAAAACATATTTCCATATGCTTTCGAACATATAATTTATCCGCTTAAAATGACGTGTATGCGTAAATCCTAACCTCAGAATGTACGCTATTCGTATATGCATGGTAATTAATCATATGAAACCATATTTTAATCTTCATTAACGCATTGATTTGTTGTGAGTTACAAGATGCCAACACCACATACTACTTTGCAAATAATAATATATATATATATTTTTTTTTTATACCCTGAATATAAGACGACCCCAAATTTTAATAACACAAAAGGTGGGAAAAAACCTAGTCATACATTCGGGTATATACGGTACTTCCTCCAATATCCTCCAGCAAAGTTTCTGTGAGGCTTTCCCAGCTTTTCCTTTTTTCTTCTTGTACTATTTTTTGACACACCTTTCTGGCTTCTTTATACTCAGTCTATTTCTCTGGATTTTTACTGCCTATCCATTTCCTCCATGACATTTGCTTTTCTTTAACAGCTCCCTTTACTTTGTCATTCCACCACGGTGTCTCTTTTTTCTTTTTTATCCCTGACAGTCTTCCACAAGCGTTAACTGCACACTTCACTAAACTACTTCGAAAACATGGCCATTCCTGTTCTACACTTTTAACTTCATCTTTAGGTATTTCCTCTTTTAGATCGTCATGAAACTTTTCCATTATCTATCTCTCTCTTTAAGCTTCCATACCTTCATCTTTGTTTCCCTTTTTTTCTGTTTTCTTTATAATTCTTCCAAGCCTTAATTTGGTTATCACCACTTTATGTTCTTCAAAATTCCTCTTGGCATAGCCGTTACATCTACAAGTTTTCTACATTTATCCTTTTACACCAGAATAAGATCAATCATTGTCTTTGCCTTACTATCTCCCCATCCATATCTAGTTATTTCCAGGAGATATGTGGGTAATTTCAAGCTTCAGCTTGGTTTAGATGAGATATTTCTTCATAAAATGCGTAAACATCAACCATTATGACAATGGTAACAATTAATATCCGTGTTGACTGATAGTACTATCTTATTCAAAACCACCTTTTCAAACACTAAAGAATGTGGTTTAATCACTGCTTAAACATACATGTTTCGGTGTTCAATGATACCTTCATCAGAGTATATTGAATTAAAATAATCTTAAAACTAAGTTTACAAAGAGAAAATGGATATCCTTGATACCATCAAAATTTTACATCTTTCACCAATATATTAACAACATCGTAGCAACATCATAACTGACAAGTATGTTTCTTCTGGAAATTTTAAGATTAGACCACATTGTGATACAGACTGCCGTATCCATTAAGGTTGATTTGTAGTCACATTACGTCCAATAATATTAAACCATCATCATCGGCTTTAACTCGAATCCGAGTATAAATCTTTCTTCGGTCCAGTTTGTGGATGTGTGTATGGTGACTAAAGAGTCCAATCCTGGCTTGGAACAAGCGTCCACACAAGTCACATAGTATTGCTGGAGGAGGACGTGATTGGCAGAGGTGCCAACTATTACGGATTGTCCGTAATTATTACGGATTTCAGCTCACGATTACGGCATTACGGTCAAAGGGGAAATTATTACAGAAAAGTGACATCACGAAAAAAGTAAATTTCTATGAAATAAATAATAGGAAAGTTGCAGGGTGTCTGTCTACCGGTAACGAAAGTAACGATAAAGTAGCTAATTTTACAAACAGGTAACGAAAGTAAAAGTAGCTAATTTTTATGTCTGCATAGTTGGAGGTAACAAAAAATCACCGAGGTCGGTTTAAATCGTCTAAACTCGCGCCTCTTGGCTCACAGATTGCGATGGAGCCGATTGCGTATGCTATATTTCCCCGTACCCGACCTCAAGGAAATGCATACTGAGGATGCCTTGAGTGGTGTACCTCGGTCCAACGTATAATTTCGGTATCGAGAAGAGCTTTTAGTTTTGTGTGGAATATTTTTCTGTATTATTAGGAAACCTTACTTTCCGCGAGACATTTATTCGCGAAAATTTCCGAAACTTAACAGAAACCTCTCATTTCTGTTATTGACCTCTGAATTTGGAGACTATCTCAAATTGAAGTCCAGTAATGACGCGAAATAATTTAATGTCGCAATCTTGCAAAATGATACAGTTTCGAAAGAAGAATCCCTAAAATGCTTCGAAATACATTTATTTTAAAAATCTATCCGTCTCGAAAATTTGCGATCCAGTGTGGTTAATTCAAAATTTCGTTATGTCGACTTTTCCTTCGGACTTGGTTCCATCGGATAATTTAACCGGTTATTTCGAAAACTTGTATAACTTGTATAATTCGTGATTCCAATTCGAAAGAAAATGTGCCCTTCAGTATATTCATGCAATTTTATCAGAATAATTCGTAATATTTGATACCTACTTCGAACGTTCATCCGCTGAACTCACATGCTCAAGACGGCCGGCTGACTGCACGACTTACGTGCGGGAATCTCGTCAAACGGACCGAGATTGATGCCAGTTGCGTAAAATCATAAAACCTGTGCCCAATCGTGAACTTGTGACCACGAGGACTGCGAGAATCCTGTCAAAGGTGATTGGGCGCCCATCACGAAACATCCCGAAACCTACTCGCCATTTTTCCCATGACCATATACTTAAAAGCGTACGGAGAGCGAGAAGTGCGTCAACCCTTTTAGAAATGACAGTATACGTAGCATCGCGATACTCATTTCTCCTCGTGATCCACTGTGAACCCCCAACCACAGCATAGGGATAGTGGGAATCATGGCGCCGACCATACAACATGTCCATAACTGCTTGTGAATTTTAACCATGCCCAACCTCGAGCTTGCCTCCGCCATTCTGCCAGAAGAGATAGACAGGCAGACAATCGTTGAACCGCCGGATGCGGCTCCGGTTGCATACTATCGCGTTCTCAGTGACCAACCACGAGGACAACGTGATTCTCGTATAACGACCGAAAGCGGCAGCGATTGCAATACATCGCGATATTTCTCCGCCTTCGATGACGAGAACAATTATTGGATTCTTGTCAAACGTACAGCAAGTGGCGCCGATTGCGTAATTATGCTGTAATTTCCCGTTCCCACATCAAGGACAATCGAAATCTCGTCGATCGGCTATAAGTGACACCAATTATGTAAATAGCGATATTTCTCAGTGTTCTATCGTGAAAAATACGGGAATCTCGTCAAACGGCTGAGGCCAGTGCCGATCGTGTAACATCTCAATATTTTTCTTAGAATGAAGGTTTCCTATTCATCTCTTGATTATTTTGTTCAAAGGTTCCCAAGTTTGGTCAAGGAAAGTGAACATGACAAACTTGAGGAATTTGCTGTTTATCAGTGTGATACTTTCCCTGAATATATTTTACAAGGACCTAGAATTCATGTAAACAGGGGCAAAATTGCTGAGCTTAAAAAGGAAAGTGGATAGTTCAAGTATAAAACTTCAAGTAACTTCAAGTGATATTTGCAATATTACTTCTACCTCACAGTAACTCTCCCACAGAAAGAATTTTCAATGTTGTTAGGAAAAATCAGACAGAATTCAGACCTACATTAAGCACATCTACACTGGAATCGGTGTGATTCATAAGATGAAAATGACATCACAGGGAGAAGTATGTTGCAAGAAAACTTTCCCAGAAAACCAGTTACTGAGTGCAAAACAAGCTACAAGGAATTTTTTTTATCACAGAACTAGCAGGTAATGTGCAAATTTTATTATGTAATATGATATTATTTACTAATAGGTTGCTTCCGGGTAGGGCAAAAGTGGTGTCATTATCGAGAAAGGAGGAGCATGCTTTGGATTTGACGTAAAAATTATTTTTCAGTGGGGGAGGGGGGCAGTATAAGAGATTACTGATAACCCACTTCAAAGGTTGGCACCTCTGGAGTGGGCTGCTCGAAGTTTCCTAGCTTGACGGATGGCCTCTTCATGTGTGCGTCGATCTCTTTCAAACGTTTTTACAGTATCCAAGATCGTATGGCGCCAAGTCTTCAGCCAGCAAGTCCCAGGTTTGTGAATCAAGACCTGTTAATTTCAGGATCTGCTTAAATTGGTCCTTGTAGCACCTCTTAGGACCACCATGAGGTCTGGTGCCATAGCATAGCTCACCATATAGCATTTGACGAGGTAATCTCACATCATCCATCCGATGGACATGACCAATCCATCTAAATTGGTGACCTATTATGGATGATTCTATGCTGTTGATTTGAGCCTTTTCAAGAACTGCAATATTGGTAATGCGGTCTTCCCATTTAATCCTCAGGATTGATCGAAGTTTTTGTAGGTGGAAGCGCTTAAGCTTACTAAGATCACGTCGGTAAAGGGTCCACGTTTCACAGCCGTACAACAATGTAGAACTAACTGCTGCTTTGTACACCATAAGCTTTGTACTCAAGGACAGATCTTTATTCATGAAGACCCGGTGCGCTAATCGTCCATATGCTGCATGGGCTGCTCCAATTCTCTCATCCACATCCTGCTCACAGCAGGTACAGCTCACAGAAATGGTACTGCCCAGGTACGAGAAGTGGGCAATATTAAACCACACTGAAGTTGATCATGATATAACTGGATGATACATCATATAGCAGCGACGTCCGATTCACTGTAATCGAACCATTCATATGTTTTTTAATTCTTTTTGTGAGCTTTCTTTTTATTTAAATTTCTAATAATGTTTTGTAAGGATATCCGTTTTCTCTTTCATCTTTGTAAACTTTGTTTTAAAATTATTTTAATTCAATATACGCTGACGGTGTCTTTGAACACCTAAACATGTACGTTTAAGCAGTGATTAAACCACATTCTTTATTGTTTGACAAGGCGGTTTTGAATAAGATAGTGTTTCTTCATAATACAACTATAGTTCAAATAAATTTTGGTCAAAATTAAACATTTTCTTGTTTTTTAACACACAGGTTCTCAAACACATCAGGATTCCAGTGACCAGATGAGTCACATCTCTAATGTCTAGAAAATATAAGATAAGTTTTGTTTTAGAGTTAATATGACTGTACCAAGAAATCGGAACTGATAAGCTTTGAGATTCCCCCCCCCCCCCCCCCCCTCGAAAAATTGATAAAAGGCAACTTACCTTGGAAATAGCCTATGTAGATAGTTACAGTTGTAACAAATCTTTGCCTAAAAGTTTGTAGTCATGCTTGTTGTGGCTTCTTGACTCCATCTTCACCTTAATGAAGCCATCATGAGCGTTGGCACCAAAAATGGGTGAATTAAGCCTTCGGTAATGAACCTGACTAACCTTGTCACGATTTGTGCGTGACATGGAAAGCATTGTACACGTTTGTCTGCAATGCTCTTTGTTTTAATGTATGCTTCTACTTCTTCCATTGTTAGACATCTTGTTAAAGTTGGTGCATTAGGTGTGATGGAGAACCACTCAATCAGGAGACATCTTGTTAAAGTTGGTGCATTAGGTGTGATGGAGAACCACTCAATCATGTTAGGGTACTTTCTTTTGCCTTTTCCCAAAGATCTTACCTTTTTATCTCTTCGCCCACTGAGACTTCACATTTCGGGATTAGTATCCATATTTATTGAGAGCAATGTGTTCTCTTGGTGGGCCTCGAAAGCGTTTTGTTGAATTCCTTCATGCAATAACATCTTTCAAATGCTGCGGAAGGGATCGGCAACGGTATTTACTGCAGTCTTTCTATAATTGTTGAAATATGTTTTCCACATGCACGGTGGTGAAATCAGCAACATGATTTAGAGGGGTAATTCACACTGTCCTAATTGTGGGATTTAATTTCTTACATTGTATCATTGTAGAAATTTGCCAGATTGAGACTTAATTGCATTTGAGGAATGGGACACTAACGTGGCAAAGTTTTAAGTGTACCTTGCATTTCTAATTCAATATTTCGGAGGTGCTGTCCTTATCAGCCCAGCATTGTCTTCTCCATTTATTGTGACTAGATTTGGTGTTTAGCTTGTGGTTCAACTTCAGCCATCTGTTTAAGTCTTAACTCTTAACTTCATATTTTCAGCTCTACAGAAGATGATGTGAGGGAGCACTTTGAGAAGGTCTGTAAGGTGAAGAAAGTCGCCTTTGTGGTGGACAATGGAAAGTTTCGAGGGAGAGCTACTGTGGAACTCGTGGATAGAGAGTCCTATGAAGTGAGTAAAACTTTTCAAAACCAGTTAGTTACTTATGGGTTGGTTTTTAAGTTGAGGGGCTGCGACAACGCGGTCATGTAGCCCCGTGTACTTTGGGTGTGTGTAGAATCTGTCTGATAACCGGTGTTAATTGTGATGACTGTATTAGTGTGTGTTATTTGTTTTTTAATTCAAGTAAGGACTTCAGACTTATCAATTTTTCAAATAGTTCTACTTTTGCTACCAAACGCCACCGTTAGTACGGTGCAATTAGTCCTAAAACCGGCCGAACCTCAACATCCAAAGTAAAAGTTTCCCTCCAAGCCCAAATTGTTCTATACAGTCCACATGTTGTTCGGTAAAAAGTCTCACCATTTTGAGCGTCTGGTTTGGGGGGAGGGGGCAGAAATTGGTAAATTAGTAGTTTTTATCAGATTTTCTTAAATATTTTGAAAAATATGCGGTTTAGCGCAAACTGTGTCATTTACAAAAATAATCTACATTAAATTGTGAACACAAAAGGTCCTAAGCATAATCTTGCTAAAGTAAACGGTTCCAGAGTTACGGAGGGTGCGAAAGTAGCGATTTTTCGTATTTTTTAAAATTTTTTGGAAAAATGAAATTATAACTACTATGTAGACAGAAACAACTAAACAATTTCATTAAAAAGTAATATTGTACAATCGTATTGTAGTCCAAAAGTGGCTGAGGCACCACAAAGGGTTAGAAGCGTGAAAATACTGGGAACAAAAACCGGTTTAGTAAGGGGCCGGTCGACATCCTCCACCCTACACCGGCCGCCTGCCCCTCCCACGCACACACTATCTCATCTACTCTCTTTCCCTCATTCGTATTGGGAGACCCGTTGAATGCGTTTGGTATTTCTAGTGAAGTTCTGCTGTCATTTTTTATTGATTGTCTTTAGAATACTGTGCCAACTATGTGGTTATACTGTGACAGATCTTGGATCTGCACAGGCACTCCTCATCATTAATTATTATATTAATTTAATCATCTCATTTTGATAAAAAGCAATTCACAGTATTACTTATTGTCGTCGGCGCCATTACCTCATATATTATGTTAATTACAGTATAAGTAAAAGGGATATGTATATTTTTAGATGATGTAAATTAGTCGAAAAGTGCCAAGTTAGGGATTGCAAAAAAGCAGCCAGGCTATTGACTGATGGGCTTGGGCTCATTACGAAGCAGGTATCGCTACTGTGTATGAGATGAAGGTTATTGATATAACTTTATTCCTTTGTATGGGATTCCCTCAGATTGTCGACGCGGCAGAAGGATTACCTGAAGATAGGATCCGCTGTAATTTGACTGCTCGCGACATAAATGAAGGCACAAAGTAGCGACACGGACTACTGTCGAACTAATGCGATATAAAGATTGTAAATCAAGAGTGATCTAAATGGTGATGACACGCTGTATACAAACTTTTTTGGTTCAATGAAAATTACACCGTATGGGAAAGTGCAAGCCAACATAGCTCTTCGTACGAAACTTTTAGTCTTCAACGACCCCAATGCTGACCCCAGTGCAGTGGCTGACGCTGGAAAGCATTTCCTTCTTGCGATGTTTAGAGCCAAGAACACTGAAGATCAAGATTGTTTTCGCTACCAGTGTTACTTGCAGGCTATTGACGTCCGAAATGGGGGAGGAGCTTAAGGTCAGCTGTTTCGAATATGGCGGCGAGATAGTGACGAGAAGTAAACACGACAGTGATTGGGTGTGCGTTTGTTATGGCTTCTAATTTATGATGGCAAAATACTACATATTTTCTTTCATTGATAGAAATATTTTTACAATCTATTTAAATGCAGTGCTTAATTACTACCAGTCAAAAATATTACCCACTTGTAGATAGTTAATTTACTGTCTGCTGTTACATATATGAAGCCTGTAATTGGGAGCCTAGCGGTACCGATGTTTTAATTAATTTCACAATATATCTCACATAACACAAAGGACGACTCCCTGATAATAAATTGAATGCAGCAATCCTGAATTTGCATGAATGTTTTGGGTTCAAAGAAGCGTTACTTGGGATGCTCAAATCATACTTCAATATTGAAAATATTGACCACATACTTGCTGTTCAAAGGCAAGAATATAAATTCTCTGGCAAATTAATGCTAGGAACAGCATTTTTCTTAAGTTTTCTAACCATTCTGCTATTGTCAATCGGAAGAAACCCTAAAATAAATAAGGAACACGTGAGGAATGCAAGTTTACAAAGAGCAGATTACATTCTATGTACGGTACAGAAGTATTAGGCTACAAGTTTATCAGTATTTTTGATGTAGCTAAATCCTTGTGAATACAAATTAGAGACAATAACTATCAATAATCAACAGTACCAGTGCTTACACTGTGGAAAGAAGTCATCTTCATGAAAATGCAGACTGCACACTGAATGTAACGTGCACGTTTTCCAATTGACAGCGCCGAAGCCCATCTTTCTCTCTGAACTTTTTGTACAGGAAAGTAGTGAAGAGATTTCGTACCCGTTTTATACGATTTGCAACCGTATACAGAGCAGTACCTCCTCGAATTTGACAATTTCCTTTCTGTTTCCATCACGATGTCAATGCTTGACTATGTAAATAAACCTCACCAGTCACTATGTTACAGCTTCAACATTCTACCGCGTGGCTGCGCCATCCAACTTTTCTGACTTCAATTGCAAAGCAGCCTATGCAATCATTGTTCAAGTTGGCTGCACTTCCCCCCACTTCAGCAGCTTCCAGGCAGCATTCATTTAGAACCTACCACCAGGTGCAGCAGTGGCTGAATGAGAAGAAGAATCCGCTCGAGTGGGGGTGGAAGAAGATTGGCGAACACCTGAGACCAATTACTACAGCATGTCCTGCAGCTCCCCAGGAATTACTTTCCCCTCATAGTATGCTATTGCAAAGACGAATGCGTCCGTAATTGCGAGTGCAGAAAGAGTGATCTAAACTGCTCGAGCATATGCGGTAATTGCTCAGGCCTAGGATGTGATAACAGGGACATGAACATCATAGACGGAGATCTAGAAGAGGAAAGTGCTTTGTTTGAAGAGGACTGAATACTGATGAATAGCCTTCTTTACATTAATTTAAGGTCGCATTTAACATTCTACGTTTTTATTAGTTTTAATAGTTCAGAGAGGGTTTCTCCGTATTACCCTTTCATGAATTGATTGCCGGAGGTCGAGATGGGAACTATTCCTTGTTGACTTGTGTCACACGTCAGCCTGCTTCGTTGCGTGAGTAGGATATGACTCAGCTCCAATAGTCTCAGTTATCGTTTGACTGTCCGTGGTGACATGAGATCCTATGACGCGCAATGCTGCTTGTCTTATGTGCAGAACTAACTCTTGTCATCGCTGTGTTCCCCGCTTCGTCCAGCGGGGCAGCTGCTACAATTAACTACAAACACTGGCGCAGCCAGGGTCAGTGGCAATCTAATGTTAAACGGGTAATACCACAGGTTTATATGGCTTAGGCCTGAGGAAGCCTCTTTTCCCTTAAAAAGTAGCGCCCCTTGAGAAGGTGGTGAAGTTGATGTTCCTTCATGGGCTTATCACTAACATACCACCGGTCATTATGGGGTTTGAAGCCATTTTTTAGTTTTGCCTTGGTAAACAAAAGTTTGGTGCTTTTCAGTCGGTCAACACGAATGTACCCAAAATAGTTCAATTACATGAGATAGTAGGTATTTATTAATCTCATTTTTTTTGAGGATTTGGGTATTCCCCAAATCTTTAGGGTACATTCGTGTTGACCGACTGAAAAGCACCGAACTTTTGTTTTGTATACCAACGGTCAATAAAATCGGTATTTGCTTTTACAAAACACAACCCTGTATTAAAAATAATTAGTTTCCTTAGTGATAATGTCATATTTAAAAAAAAATCCAACTAAATAAGTCCACTTTTACACCCTCCGTAATTCTGGAACCGTTCACTTTAGCAAGATTATGCATGGAACCTTTTTTGTGTGGTGCAATTTAATGTTAATTATTTTGGTATATGACACATTTTGCGCTAAACGGCATATTTTTCGAAATATTTAAGAAAAATTGAAAAAAACTACTAATTTACCAACTTCTGCCCCCTCCCCCTCCCCCCAAACCCGATGCTCAAAATGGTGAGACGTTTTACCGAACAACATGTGGACTGTATTGAACAATTTGGAGCTGAAGGGAAACTTTTACTTTGGATGTTAAGGTTTGGGTCTAATTGCACCGTACTACGTCAACAACTACTAGGCCTAGTTCAGAACTTAGCTACCAGATGCCACCGCAGTCTGCTCTTGGCAATGAACGTAGGAACCTAAGAGCGTTGTTTACATTCTTAACCTATAGCTTCACACAGGTGTAATTAGTGGAAGGTTCTTTAACTTGCAATAAATCTATGACATGGGACCTCCGGCTTTACTTCCCCTCCGAGGGAAGGCATACTGAGGGATTTTTAACGCCCTTAAAAAATCCGACGGCCTACCCTACTGAGTTTTAGGCCAAAAATGACTAAAAGACCAAAATCTGGTTTCTTGCCCTTGCTCATATTTCGGGGCACTTAGGTAAACATTTGTTTTTTATGTACGGCCATTTTTAAATACCTTACGGGGGCTTTTAAAGAACATGTGCGTAACATATACAATATACCTATCTGTCATATCAAAGAATTATATGTTCTTAACCTATTAAAACATGACAAGTTATTATATTATATTCCTTGAAATTAAATATTTCATTTTAGTTACATACAGAGTGCAATATACCTAACAGTTAAAACTCACTTACATTTATATATTCACCAATTACTTTTAATGACATGCCACCTATCACATACACAGTAACGCTACAACGGCTAATTTATTAACCATTCTTCGTATCTCCTTGGACACTTCACATTACATTCAGTTACCAATATAATGCCATATACCTAAACCTTTATCTCAGTAGGAATTATATATTTATCTAGGATATAGTCAATTAAAGAAACGCACATACGCTATACATACTTTTAATATTACATTTAAAACAACATTTCATACAGATAAAATGTAATATACTTGATCAATTATTTTTATTTATGAAATATAAACTAGATTCATTTTTATACATCATCATCGGCTTTAACTCGAATCCGAGTATAAATCTTCTTCCTTCAGTCCAGTTTGTGGATGTGTTTACGGTGACTAAAGAGTCCAATCCTGGCATGGAACAAGCGACCACACAAGTCGCATAGTATTGCTGGAGGAGGACGTGGTTGGGCTGCTCGAAGTTTCCTAGCTTGACGCTTGGCCTCTTCATGTATGCGTCGATCCCTTTCAAACGTCTTGACAGAATCCGAGATGGTACGGCGCCAAGTTGAGCGGTTTTCAGCCAGCATGTCCCAGGTTTGTGGATCAAGACCTGTCAATTTCAGGGTCTGCTTAAATTGGTCCTTGTAGCGCCTCTTAGGACCACCATGAGGTCTGGTGCCATAGCATAACTCACCATATAGCATTTGACGAGGTAATCTCACATCATCCATCCGATGGACATGACCAATCCATCTAAATTGGTGACCTATTATGGATGATTCTATGCTGTTGATTTGAGCCTTTTCCAGAACAGCAATATTGGTAATGCGGTCTTCCCATTTAATCCTCAGGATTGATCGAAGTTTTTGTAGGTGAAAACGCTCAAGCTTCCTAAGATCACGTCGGTAAAGGGTCCACGTTTCACAACCATACAACAATGTAGAAATGACTACAGCTTTGTACACCATAAGCTTTGTACTCATGGATAGATCTTTATTCATGAAGACCCGGTGCGCTAATCGTCCATATGCTGCATGGGCTGCGCCAATTCTCTTACCCACATCCTGCTCACAGGTACAGCTCACAGAAATGGTACTGCCCAGGTACGAGAAGTGGTCAACCTGTTCTAATGGCAAATTTGAAATGGAGATATTGAACTGAGGAAGAGGTGTGCCTGGTGAAGGTTGTGCCAAGACTTTAGTCTTATTGACATTTATGGTAAGACCAAAGCGATCACATGCACTTTTGTAACAGTTAACTGACTCTTGCAGCTCTTCTGGTGTGAGAGTTGGTGACGCAGCATCATCTGCATACAACATGTTAGTAACCTTAGCAACCTGAGTTTTCCTCAAGGAGCGGAGACGAGTTAGGTTGAAAAGCCCTCCATCAAAACGATACTTGATCTCCACACCTGGGATGTTTGTGGGTGAATCATAAAGCATTGCAGCCAAGTACAGCGCAAAAAGCGTTGGAGCCAGTACACATCCTTGATTCAGTCCATGGGTAATGGGAAATTCATCGGACATCTTATTCTGATGGCAAACCTGACCTGTCATGCCATCATGGAGAGCTTTGATTAGATCTACAAAACGCTGAGGGCAACCAAACCGCTTCAGCACTGCCCACATGGCTGGTCTTGGAACCGAATCAAATGCCTTTTCCAAGTCATAAAAGACTAAGAAGAGTGGATTCTGTTGTTCTCTACATTTTTCTTGTAGCTGTCTCACACAGAAAATCAAGTCAATTGTGCTTCTGGAAGTTCTAAATCCGCATTGTGACTCTGGGAGGATCCTCTCAGAGATAACCTTGAGGCGGTTAAGTAGAATTCTTGCAAGAATCTTCCCCACAATTGATAGCAGTGATATACCACGGTAGTTGCCACAAACACTGCGATCACCCTTTTTAAAGATAGTGACGATAGTGGCATTCTTTAGGTCTCCAGGTACCTTTCTTGATTCCCAAATTCTGAGGATAAGGATGAAAATTCTTGATTTGAGGGAATGACCTCCGGCTTGAATTAGTTCCAGAGGGATGTTATCTGGGCCAGGTGCTTTTCTGGGTTTCAATTGGGTGAGAGCTGCACTGAATTGGTGCAATAGCACCTAGTGTAGTGTTATACAGTGTTGGTGTTGCTACTAGTGGAGTGTTACAGTGTGGTGCAATAGCACCTAGTGTAGTGTTATACAGTGTTGGTATTGCTTCTAGTGGAGTGTTACAGTGTGGTGCAATAGCACCTAGTGTAGTGTTATACAGTGTAGGTATTGCTTCTAGTGGAGTGTTACAGTGTGGTGCAATAGCACCTAGTGTAGTGTTATACAGTGTTGGTATTGCTACTAGTGGAGTGACACAGTGTGGTGCAATAGCACCTAGTGTAGTGTTATACAGTGTTGGTATTACTACTAGTGGAGTGTTACAGTGTGGTGCAATAGCACCTAGTGTAGTGTTATACAGTGTAGGTATTACTACTAGTGGAGTGTTACAGTGTGGTGCAATAGCACCTAGTGTAGTGTTATACAGTGTTGGTATTGCTACCAGGTGAGTGTTACAGTGTGGTGCAATAGCACCTAGTGTAGTGTTATACAGTGTAGGTATTGCTTCTAGTGGAGTGTTACAGTGTGGTGCAATAGCACCTAGTGTAGTGTTATACAGTGTTGGTATTGCTACTAGTGGAGTGACACAGTGTGGTGCAATAGCACCTAGTGTAGTGTTATACAGTGTTGGTATTACTACTAGTGGAGTGTTACAGTGTGGTGCAATAGCACCTAGTGTAGTGTTATACAGTGTAGGTATTACTACTAGTGGAGTGTTACAGTGTGGTGCAATAGCACCTAGTGTAGTGTTATACAGTGTTGGTATTGCTACCAGGTGAGTGTTACAGTGTGGTGCAATAGCACCTAGTGTAGTGTTATACAGTGTAGGTATTACTACTAGTGGAGTGACACAGTGTGGTGCAATAGCACCTAGTGTAGTGTTATACAGTGTTGGTATTGCTACTAGTGGAGTGTTACAGTGTGGTGCAATAGCACCTAGTGTAGTGTTATACAGTGTTGGTATTGCTACTAGTGGAGTGTTACAGTGTGGTGCAATAGCACCTAGTGTAGTGTTATACAGTGTTGGTATTACTACTAGTGGAGTGTTACAGTGTGGTGCAATAGCACCTAGTGTAGTGTTATACAGTGTAGGTATTGCTACTAGTGGAGTGACACAGTGTGGTGCAATAGCACCTAGTGTAGTGTTATACAGTGTAGGTATTGCTACTAGTGGAGTGACACAGTGTGGTGCAATAGCACCTAGTGTGGTGTTATACAGTGTAGGTATTGCTACTAGTGGAGTGTTACAGTGTGGTGCAATAGCACCTAGTGTAGTGTTATACAGTGTTGGTATTGCTACTAGTGGAGTGTTACAGTGTGGTGCAATAGCACCTAGTGTAGTGTTATACAGTGTTGGTACTGCTACCAGGTGAGTGTTACAGTGTGGTGCAATAGCACCTAGTGTAGTGTTATACAGTGTTGGTATTGCTACTAGTGGAGTGTTACAGTGTGGTGCAATAGCACCTAGTGTAGTGTTATACAGTGTTGGTATTGCTACTAGTGGAGTGTTACAGTGTGGTGCAATAGCACCTAGTGTAGTGTTATACAGTGTAGGTATTGCTACTAGTGGAGTGTTACAGTGTGGTGCAATAGCACCTAGTGTAGTGTTATACAGTGTTGGTATTGCTACTAGTGGAGTGTCCCAGTGTGGTGCAATAGCACCTAGTGTAGTGTTATACAGTGTTGGTATTGCTACTAGTGGAGTGTTACAGTGTGGTGCAATAGCACCTAGTGTAGTGTTATACAGTGTAGGTATTGCTACTAGTGGAGTGTTACAGTGTGGTGCAATAGCACCTAGTGTAGTGATATACAGTGTTACAGTGTATATATATATAGTATGATCAAGTAGGGAGTGATAGAGGAGTAACACCTCTTTAAAAAACCTTGGTCCAGCTGGCCCGGCTGGTAGTACCTTGTTAGGGTCCCTTGCCAGGGTTACGGTGAAGTCCTCAACTGTAACTGCAGTGAAAGAGGTGAACTCTGGCACAGTGTGGTTGGCGGAAGGGGCAGCCTATTGCTCAGGTTTAATAGGGCAAACTATTGTCCATAGTTATGATGGGCAGGTTTTGGCCCAACGGCAAAATGAGCGGATGAGGAGCCAATCACTCTCATGGCTCCCAACGGTCATAGAGGCGGAAGAGGCCACGCCAGACGGACTGGCTGTAAAGGCGCACCTCAGTAGTACTTGAGTATGCGGCAGTTCGTTGCAGTCTCTGTGTTCGGTCCTGCATGTCTCATTCTTTGTGAGCCGCAGGATAAGGCTCAGAGATCATAGTGTGTGGGTCTCGTCCTGGCAAGCTGAGATCCACCCTAAACAAATTCACGCCAGTGGCACTTCTTCCGAACGTCACTTTTCAAAGTCCAACGGCGATGGGATATGGACGGTGGGGGCAGGTTATGGGTGTAACTGGAAGCCCCTAGTTCGGACCTGCACGTTGGCAGCAGATGTGTGATGGTCGTCTTCCGGAGACTCTGTGACTACTCAGGAATTCGGTCCTGCATCTGTGTTTGGGCAGGCCTATTTAGGATCACCGCTGCCCACCCCACATGGGGAAGGCCCTAGAAAAGGTGGGCTAAACATCGGAAGTCACAATCTTGGTCCGGCTGGGCAACCGCACTCAGCAGGTCACCCCTCATGCGGTCGAAACTCAAAAACAGTAAAGAATCACAATTTGATTATTGGATCATGGAACATCAGAACCTTGCTTGATTTTGACAATAACATTAGACCTGAGAGAAGGTCAGCTCTCGTAACCCATGAGTTATCAAGACTCAACGTTGACATTGCTGCTCTCAGTGAAACTAGGCTGTCTGCTGAAGGCAAGATTACTGAATCTGGAACAGGATATACCATCTTCTGGAAAGGAAAGGATGAGGGTGAATGTCGTATTCATGGTGTGGGCTTCGCTGTGAAGACCAAACTGGTAAATTATCACCAACTTACGCCCATTGCCATCAGCGAAAGGCTCATGACTCTCCGCATACCACTCTCAGGAGGTTCCTTTATGACACTCATATACATAGCAACGCTACAACGGCACTTTTTAAACTTCATTATTATTCTTCCTTGAAATTATATATTTAATTTTGTTACATATCGATTGCAATTTACCTAAACATTAAATCTCACTAACAGTTATATATTCACCAAATTATTTTAATGACATGCCACCTATCATATACATAGTAACGTTACAACGGCTAGTTTACTAACCTTCTCCGTATCTCCTTGGACATTTCACGTGACATTCAGTTACCGATATAATGCAATATACCTAAACTTTTATCTCAATAAAATTTATATATTTAACCAAGATATAGTCAATTAGAGATGCACATACACTATACATACTTATTATATTTATTTCACATTGAAGACAACATTTCATACAGATTAAATATAATATACATGAGCAATTATTTTACACAGCAACGCCACTATGGAACTTTATTAAACTTGACTCTCATGTTCTTTGATACTATAAAATTGCACTTCGGTTACCTATGGAGTGCTATGTACCAAACATTAAATCTCGCTGACTTTTATTTTATTTTCACAGATACGATAATAATGACTTGCTTAGCCTCATTGATCAAAACGGGGAACATACTATAGGTTACATATGTTATTTACATACCACGATAAAGCTAAAGCATACATAATAATATATAAATGCAGTTAACATTTCTTCAATCATCTAAACATGTGCTTCATATTGCCCACTATTACTTCACAGACATTTGCGCACAAGAAGCTTTTATCTAATATTGTCGCTATTTCTTCGTTCTCTTACATCAAGGTATGTTACAATTAGTGAGAAGAATATTGTTAGGTCTAGAATAGTACATTCTCATTCATATGGGTGCCCTCCAAAATGTGTTTTCAGACCTTCTATGTGGTGAATGTGGCAGTAAATCTTAGTGTAAACATCAGGGAGAAACATGGGTTTAACAATAAGTTACTTCTGAAGTGTGGGAAAAGTGATTTTGTAAACTCAGGGAAGTTTTGATTTTCTCAATACTACCGTATTTCCTCGCATAATCGTCGCACTTTTTTTGCCAAAAATTCGTGGAAAAAAGCAGGGTGCGACGATTATGCGAATAATATTTAAGTTCAAAAAATATACTGTATCATTATTTGCTGCACGGGCCAGTCATTCGCGTAGCGTGAGTCTTAGCCTGCAGTCAGAGACAGGCTTCTTTCTTCTAACAAGGTCACAACAGGTTAACGCTCGCGGAATGTGCTGACGAAGCTAGCCATTCGCGTCGTGGTTCATAGCCCGCAGGCATAAAGACGAGATTACTTTCTCCTGACAAGATCACGCTAGATTAGGCCTATAAACTCGCGGAACGTGCGCTGGCCGTTCGCGTCACAGTTTATAGCCCGCAGGCATAAAGACGAATTACTTTCTGCTGTAAAAATCACGCCAGATTAGGCCTATAAGCTCGCGGAATGTGCGCTGGCCGTGCGTGTCGCGGTTCATAGCCGGCAGGCATAAAGACGACGCGGTATTACTTTCTCCTGACAGGATCACGCCAGATTAGGCCTATAAGCTCATGGAATGTGCGCTGGCCGTTCGCGTCACAGTTCATAGCCCGCAGGCATAAAGACGAGAGTACTTTCTGCTGACAAGATCACGCCAGATTAGGCCTATAAGCTCGCGGAATGTGCGCTGACCATTCGCGTCGCCCTTCATAGCCCGCAGGCATAAATACGATATTACTTTCTCCTGACAAGATCACGCCAGATTAGGCCTATACGCTCGCGGGATGTGCGCTGTCCGCTCGCGTCACAGTTCATAGACCGCAGGCCTTAAAATGAGATTACTTTTTGCTGACATGATCACGCCAGATTAGGTCTATAGTTCGCGGAATGTGCGCTGGCCGTTCGCGTCATAGTTCATAGCCCGCAGGCATAAATACGAAATTACTTTCTGCCGACAAGATCACGCCAGATTAGGCCTATAAGATTGCGGAATGTGCGCTGGCCGTTCGCGCCGCGGTTCATAGCCGGCAGGCATAAAGACAAGATTACTTTCTCCTGACAAGATCACGCCAGATTATACGCTCGCGGAATGTGCTAAGTGACGAAGCTTGCCGCTCGCGTCACAGTTCATTGCCCGCAAGCATAAAGACGAGATATTTTTCGTCTGACAAAGTCTCGCCAGGTTATAAAGTCGCGGCAGCATGTGCAACTGACTGGCGCACAAATACGAACATGCTATGCGACGATTATGCGATAAAATTTTATAAACCTATTTTAGTGTTTGAAAAGTGGGGTGCGACGATTACGCAGTGGCGACGATTATGCGAGGAAATACGGTATATTCTTCAGTATTCTAAATGTTCCAGCTGCAAGAGTATTGATACTTGGTTTGCACATACAACTTTGTAGTCTTAATAATATTTGGTATCCATTTTGAAAAATATTAATCATCATCTTGAACCGGGTCCAGTTTCCCTGGTGAAGTGAATGGGTGTTCTACATTTATTTCTCTCCAAGAATGCTTCCTCCTCCATAATTTGCTGTAAATCCAGACCTCACCCTGCAAGATCATTTATAACCTGGTCGATCCATCTCTTCCTTGGTCGGGACTGTTACAGATCAGGGAAAAAAATTCCACTCATGGAAGTCAGGGAAATGTCAGAGAAATTTTCTGCAAGGTCAGGGAACTTTTTAATTTTTTAAAATAAGAGCGTGAATCTGTCTATTTGCCTGTAGCGTGAAGCTCCTTTGCTTTGTCGGGTTAGGGCTGCAAAATGCTAATGCAGATGACCTCGTAGTTCCGCCCCTTAAAACAACAATAACTAACTAACCAACTAAAATGCTAAAATTGTAAAATAGAGGAGAGAGCAAGAAAGAACACATTGCGGTAGCCCTGCTGCTTTCTATACTTCGTCTCGTCGTTTGTCCCCACTACAATCTTTCCTCCCCTCTCCCTTGCCCAAGTCGGTCGCGTTTCATCAGGAACCCCGCTTGTTCGGGGCCAAAGCCTCTACTCCACATGCACCATCCCCCTCGCATCCTCTCTCATCTCGTCCGTGTTCGGTTCGCCGAAGTTTCGCTTCGTGTACCTTCGGCATAGCACCTATGCTTGGTCTACTAATACAGAGATAATAGTCGAAAATCAGCTCGAACGTTTTCTCATAGGCCTACGACAAGTGTACGATGGTGTTCAATTCGAGGGAGAGTTAGGTAAAGTGACTGTCACCAAAGAAATGCTCGTTAAGGCGAGGCATGCTCGTTTAGAATATGAAATTGCGCCTAAGGAGAGGGCCACCGAAAAGAATAGAAAACGAGGCCAAAGAAAAACAAGAGAGCAATTGTAGACGAGGTAAAAGAGTTGAAAACCAAAAGAGTCAAATTGATGTTAGAAAAAGAAGCCAAACTAAATGATATTGAAGAACGTTTAAAAGGGCTAAACAGCGGGTACTTGTAGAGAGTTTTTCAAATAGATGTATGAAACGAAAGTCTTAAAGCTAGTGTGTTAGCTTTTCAAAATGTGATCGTACTTACTTTCGCTAAGAATGTAGCAAAAAGATGTATACTCCGAGCCAAATGTGTTGATTTCCTCTTTTAATCCATCGATTTCTTTACCAGTATCCGTCACTAAATTTTATGTTTTCGATGTCTATATTTTTTCTCAGTATTGTTTATGTATTTTAAGTGTTAGTAATTATAGCAATAAGATCTTACGCACAAAACATGTCACAATGTATGGTCTTTCTAGTGTACGTCAGGCGTCCGTTAAAGCTTTTAAGTTTCAAACCATTCTTTTTGTTCTTCAATTTTTATCAGTATAGGACAGGGCCATCCAAACAGCGATCCCCGAGCTCTAGTGCTCCGGCCACACTCTAAGCCTGTGCTCAGAGCATTTTGGTGGAAGGTAGTTTAGGAAGTGGTGGGGGGAGCTTCGCTGGCTGAGTGTGCGAGCTTTCCGCCGCGTGAAGTGAGCAGCCGATCCATGAGTTGCTAGTCTAGTCCAATGTCCTTTATTGACAGCGTATAAGTAAATCAGTTTCACAGTGGTCATGACTGAACATCATACAAACAAGTAGTTCCGTGAAGAACTATACAGCCTATTTCCATATATCCTACTTATGTCAATTGCCTCTATCAACATACAACATTTCAGTTTGATTGCTGTTATAGATTCGTAGATATTGAGAACCACGTAAATATTTCGGTTGGTCGCCATGTTCGATTTTTATATACTGTATGTAGGGCATAGAGTTATGTACTGTTAGATGACGATTGTTGCGTAGGTTCATTATTCAAACGTTCACTTCGATCGCATGATTAATACACAAGAAATAAAAACTCAACTTTAAAAGTATGCACAGCCGCCATCTTGGGGTTATGTGAACAAATGAACAAAATTAGATGCCAGTGCATTACAATGTGCATAAACATTTACTGTACCAAATTTCACTGCACTCAGATGGTTAAATCGTGAGAAAAGTCTATTAAAATGTTTCACATTCGCTTGGCCACCATGTTCGTTTTGTATTTTACAGGTTTTTGGAAGTCTCATAGCTTTACTTCTAGTAGTACACATTATCACCGTACAAAATTTCAGGGTGAGATCAGGAATAGTTTCGGAGATATAGAATACCGGTGAAATATTTTGCACAGCCGCCATCTTGAGGTTATGTAAACAATTTAACTAAATTGGATGCTAGTACATTGCAATGTGCATAAACATTTGCTGTAACAAGTTTCATTGCATATGAATTGTTAAATCGCAAGAAAAGTCTATTAAAATGTTCCACCTTTGCTTGGCCGCCATGTTGGTTTTGTAGTTAACAGGTTTTTTGAAAGTCTCACAGGTGAACTTCTAGTAGTGCCGGTTATCACCGTTCAAAATTTCAGGGTGATATCAGTAATAGTTTCGGAGATATAGAATACCGGTGAAATATTTAGCACAGCTGCCATGTTGGTTTGGTGAGATGAAATAAAATTTGAAGGGCACAGTTGGGGTCAGCCGAAATGGTGCTATGACCTTACCGAGTTTCATTGAAATCGCTCCAGACGTTTAGACGTTATTGGGGGGACACACACGGACAAGGTGATCTCATAAGCCTATTTTTTCATAAAATGAAAATAGGCTAAAAAGGATGGAGTGGTGAAGCAGAAACCTTTAAAGCAGAATGGGAAATTATATTTTTCTGTACAGCTTATAAAGGAGCAAGAGTCACTCAAGGTCTATACTATCAGTTCATATTGGTAAAATGTTGTTGAATTTTCCTCTCTAATATCGACGGTCCCAAGTAGTAACATTGTATCTCAAAACTCAATGTTTTGAGATATGGCACTTTAAATATTTGCACGTTCCTTGCAAATCAGGGAAACTACTTATTGTTGATTTCACAATTTATTGTTGATGTTGGACAGAAGGACAACAATATATACAATTTTTGATATATTTCAATTGTTTATTACAGAATTACATGAGATACAATTATCAGATCCTAAATGATTCAAAATATGAACATTGTATGTTGAGTTACAATGATAATACTAGTAAAGTGTATAAAAATTTGACAATTATTTAAATATGTTTCATTGTACATTCTGTTTCAACATAGGTATCATTATTTAATTATTCATCTCTAACATACACTTAAAATTATTGAATATTCAATACTTAATTATTTGACATTCTATTATTTTAAGCATAATACAAAGGTAATAAATGGATTTAAATGAAAAATGAAATAAAATTACAAATTACACATAATGATAACTACAATTGAATAAAAACTGACTGGTAAAATTTCAACAAACACATGAAATAGCAGATGCTCATGGAAATTTTAAGATACAGAACTACTGTACACAGTAAGAAAGATAAAAATTTTGACCTGAAATAAAACAAACAATGATAAAAGATAATTGCAACAATTAATCATTTAATAGTGATTAAACCTAACAAAATATTCATTTTCTCTTTCTTTTCTATTTGTAGCTTAGGTTTTCATAGAAGGGTCTGTAGCATGCTGGGATATGTCCAGAAGTACAAAGTGACATTAAGTCACGGTACTTATCTTTTGTAATGGGCAATGGTTTTGAAAATACACATTTTAGATTATAGCATGTTGTTCTTCTACCACGATGTTTACTATACAAATCCATTGTTTTTACTTCTGGACTTAGGTGGTCAGTTTTTACGCGGAGTAATGTAGGATTTTCTGCATTTATCTGAACTTCTTTGACCTTATTCCACTGAACTTGTTCACCATCTGCATAATGCGACCAGTTCCTATTATCTAATTTTAAAAGTGCCTTCAGATCAAAAATATCGTCTTGAGTTATTTCTTTTACTATATATGCCTTACCGTTAAGTTTTGCAGTTTTAATTAGCATAATCCATTGATCGGGAGTGTAGACAGTGATGCCCTTCTTTGCCCTTTCAATTCGGGCATGCATAGAATCGCCTTCATTTTGCGTGTGTCCTTTCTGAAGGAACCTCTGGGTGATGTTTACTTTATATTTATCAGCAAACAACGAAAACGTAGCATACACATTTCGGTTACGGTTTTGACCGCTGCAGTTATCTGAAAATAATACGAATTCCTTAACACCTTTTTCAATTTTAGTTTCCATAAAACTCATTAAAAAATTTCCAATTTCATTGCTTCCCTTTTGCCCTATCGATTCATGCCAAACGTAACAGTAACCTTCATGCTTAAACAAGTCATATACAGTGAAGTTGTAAGTCGAATATTTTCGTTTGTAATAAAACAAACTTACTTCACTTTGTGGTGTTACTAGAACTTTTTGTAAATAAAAACAAGCTACACATACAGTAGGATCATCAATCGCTCTCATTTTCTCTTTTTCCTTAACTTCCCTGATAAATTCTGTGACTGTACGGTGAGTTTCATATGCTGTTTGTAGGTCGTTCTTCTGTTCTTGATCTGAATTTCTGTAAAGGTTGCATAACTCACATTGATCCTTCTTAGGTATAAAAAAAACTATATTGAATTCTGATACAAATATGTCTCTATATTGGCGGGCAGTTGCAAGTTCCTGGTATCCCATTTTCTTTGCCCATTCTTCATACAACTTCAAAATATTTACGATTAGTTTCTTTCCTCAAATAGTGGGATTCAACAACAGGAATGGAAGCAGCGTGGGCTCTTACACTTTCTTTTATAGAATGTTTTATAATTTGCCTACCTCTATTGACATGTTTTCCTCTTTTGTCTGGGGAATAGCACCAGATCCAGAACTATCGACCTTATTTAGAGCGGACATGACCCACATATCGTTTATGCCTAAAGTATGAAGAAACATTGTTTTGCATACTTTCACAAATTTTCCGTTGACTTCAAATGAGTATAGTAAGCTACATTTTCTTCTAGAATTCCCTTTCACGGTTTGTTGCTTTTTGTCTAGTTTTGTAACACATCGAGCAATGAAATCCCATTTACGTGTATGACTTTCAATACTCCAGAATTTACCGAATAATTGCAATCTCTCTTCATTATTAATCCTAACTTTACAGCTGTAACGACATGTCACACCACAACCTGGTCCTAGTTCTCTGGCTGGTACAGTTTTACCAGTATTGCGACTTACATACGACTGTCCCATACCTCTAGCTTTTTTGCATTGTTCTACCTTCCAATTATTCACATTCCTTGGACGTTTCCTTCCTGGGGTGTCTTTCTTTGGAACTTTTCTACTCTTTCTTATTTTATTTTCATTGTTATCAAAGGTTGTATTCGAAGACGTACTTACATCTAAAGATGTACTCTGGTCACTCGGCTCACTGTCTTGTATGGAAGTGTTCTTCAAGGTATCTGGTAATGGGTTAGGGCTTTCTCCTGCGTCTGTGAATAATAAAATTCGCTGAAATAAATTTCTAGTGATCTCAGTGCCTCATAGTAAGAAATAACATTCACTTCATAGCTTAACGCTCTAATTAGTGAGTATGTACAATGAAATTTACCTTCAGATGGCTTTCTCGATACAACATTAACTGTAGGAGGGAAGGAGACTATAGTCCGGTCCTCACTGTAAATATCTGACAACGGGTTTACGTTGGAAATTACGTGGTATTGACCTGTAAAGAAAAATAGATAAGGACTTCATAAATATACATTCGGTATATTAAATTCAAATCATTTTTCCTACTTCACTAAAGTCCATTTTACAGCATAGAAGTAATCAACACACCTTCATTATATGTCATGGGGGCATCATTATTGCTTGTAGAAGGGACAGAACTTCCCACTGTAGTATCCTCATTGAGAAAGTCCGATGATACTGTGATTGAGATGTTAAAATAAAAAAAGGATTATTAATAACATAGAGTGACGACTGCAGATAAAACTTACACAAGCAATGACTCTGTAGGCAATTCAGTCAAATATTATTTCCTCTAATTAAAATTTAAAGAATGAAGCTGTTAATAACAACAACAGTAATTGTGGTTGTTATTATTATAATACCAAAAACACTTACCTAACTAATTATGTCCTTATTTTCGACGATATTCAGTGCCATTTGCACCATTTTTCTTGTGCGGGAACTAAAATCACTCATGGTTTTACTTAAAGAACACTTAGAAATAATGACAAAGAGGATGCAATGCAAGCTTATTTAGCATCCATTTGCAGACCATCAGCTGTGAATTGGCGGCAAAACAATAGAAGCGCTATTCGTATGTTGTAGCAGTGTAGGAAACACGATAAAACGAAACTAACAATATAATTTAAAATTCAACAATGTTACACAACAATGAAAAGCTTCGAGTAGTATAATTGTAACTCAAGATACAATGTTAATACCTGTAACATAGGATCTGGGTACTGTTACAATATTAATATTTTTGGAAATAACTTTTTTTTTTCAATTGCAAACATACAATTTTTTATGGCTTAAAGGATAGATAATTTCAATGTTAGTTCATTGGTTAACTTAACTCAAAACCCTAAAAAAGTGAGTTACAATGTTACTACTTGGGACCGTCGATATGTTCACATTTCAGTTTGGAATAAATCACAATATTCTTTACTTAACACTTGCATTCGTTTCCTGCACATTCCATACATCGGAGTACCATTCGATTTGTATATGCGGTATATATTTTATGGCAATATCAATATGATGTGAATAACCCCACAAAAGCCATCGGCCGCACGACTGTACATACGACCGTACGTATCTAGTCAGCGCGGTCCGAAGATCGTCCGTCTGTCTCATGTCTACTCGCTGCCACAATGACTGGATGGCCCTGGTATAGGATAAGGAATCAATGAATCCGTGCTATACCAGACTTAGTGTCAAAATCCATTGATGTTAGTCATGGCGCAGTCGTAAGACGTAAAAGATTACAAAGTGTTAAATGTATTTCTTTGTTGTCTGTGGGTCCGTGCAATACTTGTTTGCTTCCTAGAGAGTGAAAAGGGCTTTTGCAGTCAATCTATATACTGTAAATAAGTCCGATAGTTTTTGTGTCCAATTAAATGTTTCGTTGTGCCATTTTTTTATTACCTATTTTTAATTTCATTCTTACCTTAGCAATAATTTTGAAAGAATCCGTGTCATGTACGTTACTTACCCATCGTATTATTTGACTATTAGGCCATAGTTTTTAAGTCATTAGTTATAAGAATTGCAATAAGGTTTTGAATGTAAGAAGTTTCATTGTGAACTGAGTGTACTTGAATCCATTTTTAAAATTTATTTGTCGTGTTATTTTTTTTTTTTAGCATAACCGATTAATTTATTAAAAACGTCAAATGAAGCCAGTTTTTTTCATGCCTTCTGAAGTGCTCACGGCATCTAAAACTGGGCTAATTCTTAAAATTAGCTTTTTGTTAAAATTATTTCTTTAAGCCTTTTCTTTACAATCTATGAAAAGAAACTCTTTTTCTGTATAATACAGTAGCTGGAAAAAAGTTAGCATTGACGTGTATTTAAAGAAAAATAAAAAATTTAATCACCATATGTCGTGCGATTCGAAGATGTAAATCAGTACCGGTAACTATCGTTTGATCCATTCGACAGGTTTTATTTTTAAAATATGTTCATACGGTGATCAGAATAAAGTATTGGTGGTTAGGGAAAAGTCAGGGAAAATGGGATCTTAAGTCAGGGAAAATGGAAATCTTGGTCTTGTAACAACCCTGTTGGTCGACCTTTTGGTCTCGTGCCTTTTAGTTCTTTCTCAAACCACCCTTTAGCTGTTCTTTGAGTGTCCATTCTTTTGAGATGACCGAACCATTTCATCCTGGCTTCAACACAGATCTCATTAAGAGATTGTTCTACTAAGACAAGATGGCATATCTTATCATTTTTTATTTTGTCCCTCCTTGTTTCTGAATCATAGTTCTTAAAAACTTCATCTTCACTGCTTGTGGTTTGCTGATATTTCTCTTGGATTGGGTACAGGTGTTTCTAAGCTATATGTTCAGGTACAAAAAAGCTCTTGTAGAGTATTAGTTTTGATCTTAAAGGAACTTGCATATCCCAAAGAAGACCTCTCAAGAGGTGATAAAATTGTGCTCCATGTTGAACTCTACTAGTGATTTCTGCAGATGGTTGGTTATCACATAGTACTATTATCAGTCAACAAGGATATTAATTATTACCATTGTCATAATGGTTAATGTTTACGCATTTTATGGTTATTTGTGGACACGACACTGCCAAGGTAACAGAACTGATGTACTTGTTCTAACTTTGTACCATTCAGAGTGAAGTTAGTGTCACCCCCTCTCACTTACTCTCCCGCTCACCTCCAGCTCGACAAACTCCCTAGAGGGCCTGCCAACCTGGAGGAAACTTACCAACGGCGACCCCAAGACATCCTTTATGGGACTTTATGGCTTTGGCTCGGCGGCCGGTGTTGACAACGTACTCGGGTGACACCCTCAGATGTACAAGAGAGGAAGTACGTCGTTTTATCCAAAAGCTTGGAATGTGGAAGTCTTACCTGGTGAGGATCATTCCACCGCAGCTGTCTTGAGGTTGGGGATGGGACGTTAAAGGCCAAATAAAATAGTAACTACCAAAATAGAGGGGTATGTATTACCACTAAAAGGGTAAATTACAAATGTTAGGAACTACACTCTTTGGACAACAGAGATTACCGTAACAAACAGTTTTTATCACACCTGAATTAATTGTCCTCGAAAGGACGGTCACAAGGTCAGTAACGCTATGTGGCACGGCACACCACTTAACATGCTTTAAGACACCATCTGGATTATGACATGAGCAGGTTTACGGAATGGTAATATCTTACAAATGACAATCGGGTACACAAGGGGAAGCTATCCCTAGCCAAATGGATTGGCAGGAGAATTGAACTGGGAACACGTGCGCACAAATCCCCAGAACAAACATAAGAACATGAAATGCCACCGCGATGGGTGCGCAATACCAGCATGAATTTACAAGTTACACCCGAAATGGAAATATGTTACCAACACACGTACAAACACATCCTGAACAACGTAAAAGGAAAAGAGAACGAAATTAAATGAAAAACTACATTACAAATGACAAACTCCCGAAAAATGGAGCGGACGGTATCACACGACCATCATGGGCCCCGACATGAACTAGACTCTTAAAATGGCGGACGCTAACGGTACACCAAGGTACGGTTGCACCATAGGACGCTACTCCCAAAATTTGGGATTTGAACCAATACCATAGGTGAAACAGAAATACAAGGTATGGTAAATACAAAAATGAAACGCACATGGGGCGAAAAGGAGGAAAACCAAGGCAAAAGCGTCACGTAAACTACAAACACCACGTGGTCGTAAGGTGATGCTATACCAGAAACAGGGACCCCTTAAAACTAAAATAATAAAAAACTCTACTTGGCTACAATTGGGAAAATTCCAAGAAGCGTGATCACAGGAAAATAAATAAATAAATTTGGAACCCAAACTAAAAGGACGCACACGGTTGCGCAACAAAGAAAATCCTCGCCCAAAAACAAGAAAGATTCCCCACTATGAAAAACTAGCTTCCGTAGAAGGAAAATTGATGAACAATTCAGATATTAAACAGCGGGGGGCATCAACCCATTATTCGGCCGAAGCTCAACCTGTTGCGCCATTACCACGAGGTAAATAACAACACGAAAATTTACACACGAGGAAAACCAAAACACAAACCAAAATATCGCAACGGACAAGTTAAACGAAATATCACGCTTCCCAGAATACACCCAAAATTAAACTTATTAAACTTATAAATTGAACTATGACTAAAGCCATCCCATTAGGTGGCTGATACCTGTGTTTTCAACCCCGGGTCATCCGAGCACCCCAGCCAAGTCCTTCTCGGTGGTCAGTCGAAATAGAAGAGAGAGTCCTAATGCGAACGTTCAAACATATATCAAAATGGCAAGATAATTTCTAAAGAGCAGTCGTAACACACACACACACTAGAATCCCCTGGTTTCTTGAACGTAGTCCGTAAGACACTTCCGTGTTCACTTTTGTGAGAGTTGGCCACACTGGTTGGTCGCTATGCGCTCGTCACTTGTCATCTCCCGGCGGTCGATACATCTCGCGATGGTCGTGGCCGGAACAATCGATACAGGCGATGTTGTTTACATAAATGCGTAATTCCAAGAGTTTATTTTTGAGGTTAGGGAACACTAAATTCCACAACCAGTGCACATCAGGTCCGGAGTTATACCTCGCGTGTTTTGACTGCGAGTGCGATGTTATATCCTGGAAGATTTCGTCTACAAGGTGTTCATAGACCAAATTTGCAACTGTCGGCATGGGCCACAATGTTCTTCAGAGATTTTGGTAAGTGAAGGAAATTATGAAGCGTTCGCTCCAACTGGAAATACAGGGATGGGTAAATTTTTGGCAGGAATTGAATATCTTAGGTTAGGTATATTTTTATGTCAGCTAAGTGGCGTGAAACACGTCACAGTTAGTACAGACGTTTTGTTGACTAACGGTCATCACTACCGTTTTGCTTATGTTCAAACCAAATTGCTGGAATATAGCATTCCAATCATTCAGCTTCTGTTGTATTTCAGTCTCATTTTCACCCCATATTACATCATCTGCAAATGCTAAAGCTTTAAACTCTGAGGTCTTATTAAGTCTCTTAACTCTCTTCATCCATTACAGTAATTAATAAAAGTGGTGATAGTGCGCTGCCTTGCTGTACACCCTGCTTAGTCTCGAACCACTCTGAACAGCCCTCACCTATTTGGACACAACTCGGGCAGTGCTCATATAGCATCTTGACATTATTTATTAAAGCGCATGGTAGGCCTATTGATCTACACTAGTGTCCAAAAGTTAAGCATAAGTTTAGAATAAGTAGGGCAACAAGAAATAGACCGCAAATCGCACGACATATGCACCTACCAATCTTACGTGTTCGCTCTGTATAGGAAAGGAGTATTCCCTGCTTTGACTAGCGGCGTAACCGCAAGTTAAACACAGCCAGTGCTGCGCCCCATATTCCCTCAGTCATGTTTGCCCTGTTATAGTGTGCGGAGTGTGGCCTCGTGGTTAACGTGACAACATAATGGCACGACGACACCATTTGGACCCCGTTTTGCAGGGTAGAATACTCAACCGCGTGGAAGCGGGCTAGACACAGACCGAAGTTGCCGTATCCTTGAATGTGCCACAAAGTGTCATTTCCAGGCTTTAGAGACTATTTCGAGACACAGGAGATGTTAGTCGTAGTTCTAGACCGATGCCGCATAAACATTTGTTGTGTGCAGGAAACAAAGTGGAAAGGTGCCAAATCACGTCAAATTGGGAAAGGATTTAAGCTCATTTACAATGGTAAAGAGAACAACAGAAATGGCATGGAATAATATTAGATCATATCCTTAGTAACAATGTTGTCGAGATAAGTAGAATCAATGATCGCATCATGTCGGTAAAACTCGCCTTAGATAAACAACCCTGTCTTAATATTGTATCGGTCTACGTGCCACAAGTGAATTGCCCAGAAATAGAAAAACAAGAATTTTGGGAGGAATTGAGGACTCATCTTGCAATTCTACCCCAAACGGAACAAAAATTATATGTGGGGACCTATATGGTCATGTAGGAGTGGCCAGGGGCAGCTTTGAAGGTTACCATGGTGGCTTTGGATTTGGAGAACAAAATAAAGAAGGGGAGACGATTCTTGAATTTGCAGCCTCCCATAACCTTGCAGTAGTGAACACGTTCTTTCAAAAGAAGGATGAACACCTTATAACTTATAAGAGTGGCGATTTCAAAACTCAGATAGACTATATCCTGATAGACAAAATAGATTTGGGACAAATTAAGGACTGTAAGGTTATTCCTGGAGATTAATTGGAAGATTATCCATTTCGTAAGGTCCGTATTGACGTGTACAATGACAATTTTAATGGGTTAAAGGGCGGAGACCCCCTTTAACCCATTAAAATTGTCATATTCCTGGAGAACCACTTACTTCCCAACATAGGCTTCTACTAACAGCCCTAAAACTGAGAAAACATATTAAGATAAAAAGACCAAAAATTGAAAAGATTAAATGGTACGAATTGAATAGTGAAAAAGGTAGTGTTATGAAAAATTGTATAGTGGATTATTTATGCAAAACCCCGTCTCAGGAAAACAGCCTAACAGTACTATGGTCAGACTTTGAAACATTTTGTTTAGAATTTGGCAGAATACTGGTGCTGAGGAAGATAAAGAGAATTATAAACAGGCAAAGAAAGCTGCAAGGAAAACCGTTGCAATTGAAAGAAAAAGCTGATTTTGATCTCTACCAGTGTTTAGATTTAGCCAATAACAACGATATATATAAAGTAGCTAAGCACAAACATAATGACTGCAAATACTTTAAAGCCCCAAAATACATTGAGAATAAAGAAGGCAATTTATTAACAAACGACAAGGACATTTGTGAAAGATGGCATGAGTATTATTACGATTTATTAAATGAAGAATTTCCCACGCGACAAGAAGTGGAACTACCTATGACACAAGGACCTATTAATGAAATCACAGAAGCGGAAGTTAGGAAAGCCATCTCTAAAATGAAGAATCATAAAGCAACGGGCCCAGATGAGATACCTGCTGAACTCTGGAAATGTCTTGAAGCGTATGGAGCTGGATGCTTTCAAGGTTATTCAATGACAGTTCACGAACAGATGCCAGATGCCTGGAGAAAGAGTACTTTGGTCCCGTTCTACAAAAACAAAGGAGATGTTCGTTCTTGTGGAAACTTCCGTGGTATAAAACTTACATCGCACACACTCAAGGTCTGGGAACGAGTCCTTTGTGAGCGCCTTCAAAATTTGATAAAGTTAACAGATAATCAGTTTGGCTTCACTGCTGGGAAAGGAACCATTGATGCAATCCATGCAATAAGGCTGGTAATTGAAAAAGCTCGTGAAAACAAGCAGAGTTTATGTATGGTTTTTATAGATCTTGAGAAAGCCTTCGACCGTGTGCCAAGATCGTTAATATGGCAAGCATTAAGGTCGCAAAACGTTCCTGAACTATACATAAAACTCATAATGGATATGTATAACAGTGTAAAGACATGTGTCAGAAGTCCAGCTGGTTTGTCCGAAAGCTTTGATATCAAAATGGGAGTTCATCAGGGAAGTGCTCTAAGTCCACTGTTATTCAATATTACTATCAACTATCTAACAAAACAATTTCAGAAACCCTTACCGTGGAATCTTTTGTGCGCTGACGATGTGGCACTAATATCTGACAGTATTTATGACCTACAGGAGAGTTTAGACCAATGGAGGAGAGCCCTAGAGTCTAATGGACTGCGCATTAGTAGAACCAAGACTGAATATATGGTATACGACTTCCACAACAATAAACGCAGTATGACAAATATTGAACTTACACTAGATGGTGAAACCTTATCATAAAGGGTAACAAAATTCAAATTCATTGCTGAAGTTGGCACGATAACCGCCGATACAATCCATAGGGCCACGTCTGGGTGGAACAAATGGTGCGAACTAACGGGTGTTTTATGTGATCCGAAAATACCCATAAGAACGAAGGGAAAAGTTTATAAAACTGCCGTAAGACCAATCCTACTCTATGGTAGTGAAACATGGGCTACTACAAAGGCACATGAGCAAAAGCTACATACCACTGAAATGCGTATGTTACGTTGGGCAGGTGGAGTTACTCTCAAAGATAAAATCCGTAATAAACATGTGTGGGGCAGTTTCAAAGTAGCGCCTATAACGGAGAAACTTTTAGAAAGCAGGCTAAAGTGGTATGGACATGTTATGCGAAGACCGGAGAATCATGTAGTGAAGAAGTGCCTTTCCATGACTAAGCAAAAGAGAGGGAGCGGCAGACCTCAACCAACATGGATGACGAATGTCCAGAGGGACATGAGAGTATGGGGCTTATCTGCTGATGATTCTTTCCAAAGAAATGAGTGGCCCCTCTGGATTAAGAAAGCCGACCCCATGTAACGGGAAAAGGCGAGAAGGAAAAAGAAGAAGAGGAGATGTTAGTCGTAGGTCAGTACCACATCGACCAAGAGTAACAACCCCACAGCAGGACCGATGTCTGGCCTTAACCGCCCGACGAAATCCGAGTGCACCTGCAAGACAATTGTCGGCGGAGCTTGCAGCCGTTGCAGGGGTTGCCGTTTCCTGGAAAACTGTGTACCAGAGGCTCAGAACAGCAGGACTGTTTGCCGGACATCCAGCGGTGTGCGTTCCGCTCACTCCAGCACAGAGACAGGCCCCTTTTACTGTGGAGCCGTCAACCTCGAAACTGGACCATGAATGAATGGAGGCATGTGCTCTTCACAGATGAATCCTGCTTCAATTTGCAGAACGATTCCCGTCGCACGTTAATCTGGAGAGAACGGGGTAGCCGATACAACCGCAGGAACATCTTGGAACGGGACCAGTATAGTGGTGGTGGCGTCATGGTGTGGGGCGGCATCATGTTGAATGCCCGTACGGACCTGCACATCTTCATGGGTGGTCCGAGGAACACTGTGAATGCTCGGAGATGAGGTACTGAGAACACAAGTTCGAATCTTCAGAGGTGCTGTTGGTCTAGACTTCCTCTTAATGGACGATAATGCCGAACCGCACTGCGCTGGATGATTTTCTGGCTGGGGTAGATATTCATCGCATGGACTGGCCAGCGAGGTCTGCGGATCTGAATCCTATAGAATATGCCTGGGATGCATTGGGGAGGCGAATTGCATCCCGTCAGCCTCCACCAAGGACCCTCCAAGACCTTCGTATTGCCCTTTCGGAGGAATGGGATCGACTGCCACAAGAGCTCTTGGACCATCTGATAGAGAGCATGCCATGTCACTATGAAGCATGTGTGGCCGTTAGGGGTAACCATACACCCTATTAACAGCATATTTTGTTGTGGAAGACATTGCCAAGTTTTGTTAGTTGTTGTCGTCAAAGATGTACCTTAGCTATCAGAACCTTTCTGACACTGTTTTTTGGTCAAGTTGTGTGACACATGATGTGTGATTCAGCTCACGTTTGTTCAGCAATCCGCCTGACATTCCTATCAGGCGGTATGGCCTCGTTTGGTGATTATGCTTAACTTTTGGATGCTAGTGTATTCTGAAGGCATTCCCAGATGGTATTTCTCCGTACACTGTCGTAAGCCTTCTCAATATTTAAAAAAGGAGGTGATGTCTTCTCCTTTTTCCCAGTGCTTCTCCATAATCATCCTGACAGAAAATATCAGATCTGTTGTTGCCCTGTTCCATCTGAAACCGTACTGGTCTTCTTCAAGCTGTGGTTCAATGATAATTCTTAATCTGTGTTCTATGATCCGTTCCATTATCTTCAGAAGAGTAATTTCCTCTTTAGTTGCTAGGTTTCAGCCTGTCTCCTTTCTGATATAGAGTTGGACGATAACGCCTTTAGTCCAGTCTGTTGGTATTTATTCTTCTTTCCAAATAGTGTTTAGGACTCAACAACCACTGCAATCCTTGTACTCCAGCGGCCTTCATCATGTCAGCGCTTACATCATCAATGCCTGTTGCCCTAGCCAATTTCATGTTCTTTAAGGCATTTTCGACTTCCATCCATGTTAGAGGGTACTCCATATCTTTGATATTTTCTTCTTTTTTAGTCTCCTCTTGTTTGGTATTTGAATGATGATCATTATATAATTTTTCGAAATACTGTCCCATCTCATCTCGAATCTCTTTCTCATTCCATGTGATGTTTCCATCTTCCTTTTCCACAGCCTTTATTGGTTTATAGCTGTTTTTCTTACTCCTCACCACTTGATATAATAGCTTCCTGTTGTTCCTGTAGTCTTCTTCTAGTTTCTGTGTGAATTCTGTCCAGGATTTCTCTTTATCTGCAGAAATGATTCTTTTCACCTTAAGTTTCAGGTCCCTGTATAGCTGACTGAGTTATTGGAATTTTTCTTCTTTCTGACTTTTTCTGTCCCTTAGTTTCCTCACCTCATTTCTCTCTTTTATTGCTCCTCGGACATTTTATCATTTTAAATGATCTAGTCGACTTCGTCGTTACGTTATGGCGACGTCACAAAATGTACCGAGAATGCATTGAGGTGTGTGAAGTCATAGTACCGCTTGGTGCATGTGTACTGAGTTCACTGGTGAGCTCTGGAGTTGCGAGACGGCTACGACGCAGCGAGCGTGACGTCATCCAGCCAGCTCCCTCCTTTCACCGCACGCTCCAGCTCCCTCATGACTTGTAACTTTCTAGTGTTCTGATTGTTTCTTGATCATCTAACATATCAAAAGTCTTTGGCTTCGAGCGAAGCGAGAAGCCTCCAGCCTTTCCAGCATTTTTCAGCATTTGTAGCATTTAAAATGATATAAAGTCCAGTCTTTCAGACTGACTGTCTCTTTTTATTTTCATTCCACCATGGGGTTTCTCTCTCTCTCTTACTCTGGTGCTTGTTTTGCCAATAATATTTACTGCAGCATTTACCAGGATTTTCTTAAATCCAAGCCAATCTTTTTCAGCTGATCCAGTCTCGTATTTAGGCAGTTGGTCTCTAATCTTCATCTGGTATTCAGTCCTCTTATCTGGTTTATCAAATTCCCAAACTTTTATCCTGGGTTTACGTTTGGTATTCGCCTTTCTTATCAGGTTGTTTCCTAGGATGGCTACTAGTAACCTGTGGTCACTATCCAAACTTCCTCTTGGCAGTATTTTTACCTCTAATAAATGCTCCAGCTTCTTTATCTGCAATAATATAGTCAATGACAGATTTCTATTCTCCATTCCAGCTGTACCTTGTGATCTTATAGCTCAGCTGTTTTTTGAAACCAGGTGTTCTTAATAACTAGATTATTTCTTAAGCAGAAGTCAAGAAGGCATTCACCCTGTTGGTTTCGATTTCCATATCCATGGGGACCCATCACTGTCTCATATCCTGTCCTATCATTTCCGACACGAGCATTTAAATTGCCCATAACAAGAATGTTATCTTGTTCTACGTGGACTTCTAAATTCTTGAAGGAAGCCATCTTTCTCTTCTTGACTACATCTAACCTGTGGAGCATAAACCTGAACAATGGTCAGTGTGTGTTCTTGTCGATTTTCTGATGTAGCTTGATAATTCATTCATTTACATATTCTACATCAGACAGAGCATCGATGTTCTAGCTCAGAGGTTCCCATTAGGTGGTCCGCGACGGTTGGCCAGGGGGTCCGCGAAGAGTCGTCAAGAAATAACGCAATAATGAAAATGGAAGACGAAGAAAGTACAAACAGTTCCTTAAAAATAATAATTATGCGATGCCACCCACAGCATAAGTGGCGCACTCATATGTGGCGCAGCGTAATTTGAGCTTTTATGTTTTCCGCTAGAGAGCGTTCTGCTCCTTTATCTCTGAGTTCTGCTCCACAGCAATTTTTTGTGTTTACATATTATTTACGTGAGTTTTGAAAGTTGAAACTTTTGTTTGTTTTAATATTGTTAAAAGTCCACTGAATATGGATCGTTGGTTGAAGAATGGATATTAAAAACAAAGTGATGAAGATGAATCTGTGGTAATACTGTAAATATAGAAGTGAATGGGCCTCTCTTGAGCCTAGTTATTCAAAGAGTAAGCCTACTGCGAAGAGTAGGAATTACGTCATAAAATATTTGGAAATTGGCCTTACATATTGTGGACCTGAAGATTGTCCTAAGCTTCAATGCGTGACATGCTTTGAAACCCTTGCTAACGAGAGTATGAAACCTGCAAAACTCCAGAGGCAAGTAGATACCAAACACTCGGAGTACAAAGGTAAATCATTTGAATTCTTCGAACTGAAACCATGCCAGAAAGTATTATCAAAAGTTCTGGTGCAAATGTGACTGAAAATGCAATGCTTGCATCCTACGAAGTGCCTCAGCTTGTCGCATTGCTGAAGAGCTTATTCTACTTTCAGCAATTATTTTGTGCAAGGGAATGCTGGGCGATGCTGCCGCAAAGCTCGTAAGTACCGTCCCGCTGTATAACAATACTGTGGAAAGGCGAATTACAGATATGTCGAGCAAAATTGAAGAGACATTGGCAAGGCTCCACATGTGTGACATGTTTGCTCTGCAGTTGGATGAGAGTACCGATATATCAAAAAGGTTGGTTTTTGTACATTCTTTTATTAGTCCAGTTATATTAGACATTAACCCCGACATTTGAAATAACAAGCTAAAAATTGGTGGAAATGTCGAGAATGATGTTTTAATGAAAATCCCAAAAGTCCCAAAAACCGAGTTGGGGAAAATCCACCGTCTTGAAAAAACAACCGCCATCTTGGATTTTTCCAGTTTTCCGCAGAGCGACCGAACGGACAGTCCGATTGCGTTCTTGCGTCATTCGGTACTTTATCGTCAAGACTACTAAAATTATTTAATATGGATCATTGTTTTTAATAAACAACAATTTAGTTTCCATAAGTTAAAAATAAGTTTAAAAACATGCGTTTTGACCTAAAGTGATTGCCATTACTTAACTTAAATCCTATTTTATCAAGAAAATTACAAGTACAAACCATTAAAGACAGTGAAGGCGGGCACAAACAAAAACAATACAAAAACGCAACAGCAATACAATTTTTTAGGTGAAACGATGCGGTGTTCACTAGTTAGCTGAAACATTTGGCGGAATGCATGATCTGAAAGAGATTATAAACTGCATAAGCATTGCTTTGATTAACAAAAGTAAAAATAAAAAAGGAAAAGGTCTTCATTTTATCTTTGTTGTATTTTATCGTTTCTATGGCAACATGTCAGCTAAAGGTGTGAGCTCTTCATCAATGTCTGAGTCTGCCAAGTCCATGAGATTTGCACATCCATATCCAGCGCAGTTGCCACACATACTTGTGCAACTGAGACCACTTATTTTGCATTGGCATTTCCTTTCGCAGCCAGATTTGCAGTTGTAGGATATAATTTGAAGTACACGCTCCGGTGCTGGTTCTCCTTCAGTTGGGATGGGTTTCAGCTGACCTTTAAGCACCATCCATCCCCATTCTTTCTCCGGCAGGCGATTACCCATCCACACCTGAACCTAGAGTTCTTAAAGAAGCTAGTTAAAACCTCAGTTTTAAAATCAAGAAGAAATTACCGATCTCTGTGCTTACCTGGTGGTAAACCCGGTACGAATGTAGTTTAGCCATTGCGGATGTAGGTGGAAGTGCAACCAAGTCAAATGTTGTTTTGACGGACTGCTTAGATACTGTCCTCGGGTAGATCCTATTCCTGGCGTTGTTTAGGTTGTCTTGAATATCACAACCGTACAATGCGAGAAGGAAATATTCTCCTGCTGCCGCGATTTACTCGTGTGTAACATTCGGTTAGTTGAAGACCACACCTTTTCCCTTAAAGAAGAATTTTCTTGGAGCTTCTTGAAGGATACTTTTTCACCTTTTCTGAACGGAGCAGAAGTGGTATCGCATCCAGTTGCTGCGTGGAAAAACAGAAGGTAGTCACGGAGATCTCCAAGAGCGGCGATTAGCTCCTAACTGCTGAAGACCTGAGGTTCTGCATTTTCTCTTCCTGGTATTAACATTCGGACGTTACTTCCAGGGTTGGACCTAGAAGCCATTAAGACCAGAAGGTCGGTGTCCTCGCCTACGATAACTGAAGCCGCACCGTTGTTTGCAGCTAGCACAGCCATCTTCACTATGAGTGTATCCACATCATTGGGGTGCTTGAACGACCTTGATACCAGCTCCTGTGAGTTTTTTTGTTTGTTAATAGAGCGATGAAGCGCACTTTGTTTTTGCAGTTTGCCAAAAATGCTCCTTGCGGCGTTATTGGAAGGTGTAGCATCGCCAATTATAGCATCTGCTGCTGCTCCCTTGACGTCTCTTTTGAAATGTTCCTCATCCTTAGTGCTTGGAGAGCTGTAGCCATCAAAGACCACAGTGACATCCCGACCGAAGTGATTAATCACGTACTTGATGTACTGGAGGCAGATATGGCTGAAATTTGCTGGACGCGACCACACAACCCGATGCAGCAGGAACCCACCGTCAACTGTGAACACTGCGTTGTCTGGTAAGGTATTCTTGGACGGCGCCATCTCTTCAATGCGGACTTCTTCCCTTTTTGCATCAATGTTCCATCAAAGAGAGAAGGAGGCCTCGCTGCAAGTTCGTACGTTAGGAACCCTGCAAGGTCATCGTCGTTACGTACGAGAAACAAGAGTCGATGAGAAAGTTGCTTAGTGTTGATTTCAACGACACTGTCTTTGATCTTGTTTGTTTTAGACATACTGGCAAGAGTCGTATCTTTCTTTTTTCGTTTTAAGTGAACATCACTGAAACGTTGACCCTCCATCGACTTCATTACATGCTGACCTCGGGGAAGAGCCTAATCACAGTTAACAGTATCGTCGGCAACCACACCCGTAGATAAGGACACAAGAAGACCTGTTGGACTGTCGAAAGGATGGTGAGACTGGAGCCAGTTCAGCATCTTCCCAACGTCTGCCTTATCTCTAACTTGGCGAGATTCTCCTAGTTCCACATGTTGGTCGGATGTTTCGGATAAGACTCCGCAAAAACTTTTAATGGCATCAATTATTCTTGCAGACACAGGCATGGCACAAACCCATCGAGCAATAACGCTATCCGTCAATCCCCGTCCATGTGTTAGCCCACCCGCTGTCTTCATGTTTCTCATCAACACCTGTTCACTGGCCATGTCAATCCATATGCCTGACCAGAATTTGTCAGATCTCCTAATAGTGAAGTAGCCTTGGTTGACAAATTGGTGGTATTCTGAGGGTGTCAGAACGTCCTCCAGCTTCAGCATTTGCAGGCGGTAAATTTGAATTGTGCACAACTGCGTATTTTGTCTTGAGAGTGTATTAGGACGGTACCGGTATTTATGAATGTCAATAAATCTTTTAAAATGTCCGTACTTCTGTTCATTTTTATTTCAATCACAAACAAACAATATTTAATTCAATATCATTCACATACAGTCAAAGTACATGGTGTATCATGCACTTTTCGGCCCTTTTTTTTATTCTAAAGATACGTTTTAATCCAATATAGCCCATATTATTGCTGATTTTTTACTTATGTATTGTTTCAACGATAATAGATGGCAAAATAAACAGTTTGACACAAGAACAAAGAAAATCGGACCGTTCGGTCGGTCGCTATGCTCAAAACTCAAAAAATCCAAGATGGCGGCTGTTTTTTTCAAGATGGCAGATTTTCCCCAACCCGGATTTTTTTGGACTTTTGGGATTTTGATTAGGGCATCATCCTCAACATTTCCACCAATTTCTAGCTTATTATTCCAAATGTCCGGGTCATGGCTACTTTTTGTCTAATTCGACTGGACTAATGTCATGACGAAATATATGCAATATTTTATTTTTTCCTGTGAGCTAGTACACACAACAGCAGACTGTATTTTCGCAGCTCTGAACGTTTATTGTAATAAGCATGATATCGCCTGGAAGAAATATGTGGGTCTGTCTACAGATGGCGCGAAAGCTATGTCTGGATGCATGGAGGGCCTTCAAGCTGAAAAAAGTAGCTCCAATTATGAAGTGGACACATTTCTGTATTCACCGGGAAGCATTAGTGGCCAAAGGACTGTCTGAACTGCTGCAGAGCACCCTCAATGAAGTGGTGAAAATAATAAACAATGTCAAAGCCAACTCTTTAAAATGTGGGTTGTTTAAATTGCTCTGCAAAGACATGGGTATCGAGCATCAGCAGCTCCTCATTCATACTGAAGTGCACAAGGGGCAGGATCTTAACGAGGTTTAACGAGCTGAAAGGTGAGGTACGGATCTTTCTTCTTATGATGATTCATGAGGATTTGCTCAATGACTGTTCTTGGCTTTGCAGAACTGTTTACTTAGCTGACGTGTTAGATCACTCAAATATTTTGAATTTGAGTTTGCAAGGTGCCTACATTGATATCCTCAGCGCTGAAGACAAGATCAGTGTGATTGGGGAAAAGTGTAATATTTGGGCAGCAAGGGTCAAAATGGCTCACATGCACATTTCTCCACACTAAAAACGTTTCTGCAGTCATCTAACGACGGTTTGCCTTGCGAGGTGAAACAAAATATAACCGAAAATCTTCTTAATCTTGAAACTACTTTTCGGGATTATTTTCCCAAGCCCGATGGTGATAACTGCTGGATCCGAGACCCATTCAGCTCCAGTCTCAAAATTGAAAATATTCAGACTTCTGGGTGACAGCTCAAAAGGTCTACATGGGAATCATCGATACGGCAAAAAAAATTAGTATTCCGTTCGCAACAACTTACTTGTGCAAACAAACTTTTTCCGCAATGTGGGTAATGAAGAGCAAATACAGTATATAAATAGACTAGATATGGGGCCTGATTTCAGGGTGAACATTTCGAAATTGCAACCTGACTTCGAGAAAGTGTTGCACGAAAGAATAGGTTACGTTCATCTCATTGAACGCCCGCCCCTTTTATACCGTAATGCTGTTAACAAAATGATAATAAATAGGACTTGTTCCTTCTTTTTCTCTCAACCACTGCATTGTTATTTTTATGTCTGTAGCACTACCTTCCTTAGCGAGTTAGAAATTATATATGATGTAATAGGATTAAATAAATATCAACATACAAATAATATAGCACAGTACTCAATGGCAGAGGTTCCCATTAGGAATATAAATATTTTAAGTCTTGACTTAAAAGATTTTGGAGCAGGGGTCCGTGCTTACATTACGATCGCTTTTGGGGGTCCGAGAAAAATTCCTAATGGGAATCCCTGTTCTAGCTGATAACAAACTCCACACCATTCCTTGCTTCAGTCTTATTTCCATGTCAGTAGAGTTTATAATCTTTCCTCAGCAATTTAGTTCCTTTCCCTTTCCACTTTGTTTCGCTCAGTCCGAGGACCTCAATCTTTCTTCTTTCCATGAGATCTACGAGCTCCTCACATTTGCCGGTCAGGGTAGTGGTATTTAATGTTGCTATTTTTAATTTATTGTTCCTCCGTCCAGTAATTTTCTTCTTTGAATAGTTTTGCTTAACTTCGGGCTTACCACCGTCATCCATACAAGAACTACAAGAAGAAGGTTTTCCATATCTTGGTTTTAGTTTCTTACATCCGAGGCTAGTTTTATTGTTGAAAGCATTATGACAATTTTACTCCTCAAGCTGGCTTGCTGGGCCTAACGCACGGTGAAGATTTTCTTTTTGGGTTAACTCCCTTAGCCTTTGATAGTCCCCTATCTAAATAGCAAGGCAGCAGCGATTTGATAATTTTGTGTCTCATTTCCTACACACAGGTTTCATCAAACCTGCTAAAGGAAAACTCCTTCGCCCGGAGCCGTTGGTTCTCCCTTAGGTTGCCGGGTTTGGTACTGGCCGGCAGACCCTTGGCCTGACAGTCGCAGGTAGTACCGTCTACTGTCACATTAATAACTTCCAGCAATATTTAGGTTCGAATTTGAAAATATGACATATTTTAACAGAACAACAGGTCATTCTAAGAAAAAAATTTTAATAATACAGTGGAACTTGGATAATTCAAACCACAAGGGACCAGTAAAAAAATTCGAATTATCCAAAAATTCGAATTAAGAAAGTTCTTTGAAAAGGGTAGAGAAAATATTCAAATTTTAAGTTTTCATCCGAGAACTTTTATAAAACATAATATTATATAGGTTTTTAACAAGTAAAGTGTTTATATACTATTGTATTACGTTTACATAATGATTTACGTTCAACAAAGCTGATTAACAGACATCGGTACTGTAAAATGACTGTATCGTGAATAACCTAAAAAGTTTCAAATGATAAAATAAAACCAAAATGTACTATTCACCTATTTAACGACAGTAGTAATCCAGCAATCTAGTTAAGTCTTAGAGAAATCAACTGTATTTTTTTTTTCAAAAAAGTTTGAGATTTTTACCTATTTCCTACAATTAAGTTTCTCGGTCATCACAAAAGAATCCAACAAATTCAAGGAATGGAAAACAGAATACAATCGAGTAGGGGACGCATGCCATTGATACGTCATTTTTCGGGAATTGTCCCAACTGCTTGGCTTACGATCGGCTTTTTACCTGTAAAAACTTAGAATTTTCCAAAATATAATTTGAATTAACCACGATTTTTTTAGCATTGATTCTATATAAAATGCTAGGGACCAAGAGAAAAAATCGAATTAAAGAAGATTTCGAATTATAGAAGTTCGAATTGGCCACGTTCCACTGTATACCAATTGCACTGATTCATAATGTCGATTATTCAGGTCCGTATTGACGTAACTATAACTTTGAAAGAATAATGGATTTTCCGCCTTCAATACTGTTTATTTCTATTACTTACAGGGACTAGTTTCGGGGGTAAATACTCCCCCTTCCTCAGCCTGTCCAACAAAACTACACAATGGAAAAACTTTCCATGTACAAGTTCATACAAAATACATGAAGAACAAAGAATAAAGAAATATTATTTACAGTCCCGCTCGATGCTCCAAAGAAGATACTTTTATTGCATCACTAAGGCCTAGGCGCATCAGAACTCCTGACTTGGGCCGGTGCTGCGGTCCGCTGTCCCCATTGCGTCATCGTGGGACCACTCTAGTCCCCTTGTTGCTCTTGGCAAACGTCAAGGCGAGAAAATTTGTGGCCGCGTCACGCGCCGCCAGGAACTGCAGTGCGCAGGGCGTGAACAAAAACAAACCGGAATTCACCTTGCGAAGTCTTTTACAGCTGAGTGTTAGTGACGTGCTTGGGAAAAGGTGGCGTTTGGGTTGTGGGAGATGGGAGGCTAAGGAAATGAGAATGAGTGAGGTTTGTTGACGCGCCTATTATGGAGATTGATTAATGCGTAGAATGAGTGTGTCAATCTTTAGTATGTTATGAAAAATGATGGGTATGAATAGTGGAATATAGCGGGAATTTTATCTATTACAATATAATTCGTCTATTAATGTTCTGTATAAAATGCTGGTTTCAAATATTATCTCATTAAGATTGTGTGAAGGGTTGAATCTCTGTGCTTTATCAATTTCTATTTGTTCCAAAATATTCATGAGCGTGCCTTTATTTTCTTGATGTAAAATTTCTAAGTCATTGTCTATGGTTGTGAATTTATGCCCAGTTTCTGCCATGTGGTTACCCATCGCTGAAAATTTATTATGTTTGATGGCATTGACACGTTCCAAAAATCTGGTGTTGAACCCTCTCCCCGTTTGTCCCACGTAATCGGCATTACACTCGTTACATTTAATCTTGTAGATACCTGATTTGCTGTATTTGTTGGTTTTGTTGAGAATATGTGAGTTGAAAAATTTATTATGTTATTCGTGTGAAATATTTTTCTGTGTTACTGTATTAGGAAACCTGACTTTTCGCGAGACGTTTATTCGCGAATACTTCCGAAACTAAAAAGAAATCTCTCATTTCTGTTATTTGAAAACTATGTCAAATTGAAGTCCAGAAATAACGCGAAACAATTTAATGTCGCAATCTTGCGAAATGTTACCGTTTCGAAAAAAATGCGAAAAATCTTCGAAATACATATAACTTATTTAAAAAACATGTCAAGTAAATTTGCGACATTTAGTATGGTTAAATCGAAATTCCGTTATAAGTCGATTTTTCCTTCGAACTTTCGTTCCATCGGATATATAATCTAATCGATTATTTCGATAACTTGTAGATAATTCGTGGTTCTCAGTCGAAATAAAACTTGCCCTCTTGTCATATTATTCGTGCAATCCTCTCAGAATAATTCGTAATATTCGATACCGTACCTACTTCGAACGTTCATCCTCCAAAATCGCATCCTCAAGACGACTGGCTGACCGCACGACTTGCCTGCGGGAATCTCGTCAAACGGACCGAGATCGACGTCAGTTGCGTAAATTCATAAAACCCGTCCCCTATCGTGAACTTGTGACCACGTGGACTGCGGGAATCCTGTCAAAGGTGATTGGACACCCATCACGGGGCACCCATAACGGGACACCCCTCACGAAACCTACTTGCTACTTTTCCCATGACCGTATACTGGCCTCCGCCATTCTGTCAGGACAGATAGACAGGCAGACAATCGTTGAACGGCCGGGTGCGGCGACGATTGCATAATATCTCGAGGACAAAGTAAAACGGCCGAGAGCGGTAGCGATTGCGATACATCGCGATATTTCTCCGCATTCAATGACGAGGACAACTGTATTCTTGTCAAACGGACAGCAAGTGGCGCCGATTGCGTAATAATGCTATATTTTCTTGTGCCCGACCTCAAGGACAATGGAAATCTCGTCGAATGACTAAAAGTGACACTGTTTATCTAAATCGCGATTTTTTTCCGTGTTCTATCGTGAAAACTACGGGAAACTCACCAAACAACTGAGACCAGCGCCGATCGTGTAACATCTCGATAAAAAATGAAAAATCCACAGCCTGCTTCCAGTCTCCGACCGGGTCAGGAATGGAATGAATGAAGCCCCCAACTAGCGGCGAGGATATGACTGTGCCGGCTGCCGAGGCCTGACGCACTCCTCTGGGGCAAGGATTAAATGAATGACAGATGAAATGAAATGATAGTGGAGAGTGTTGCTGGAATGAAATTGTGACAGGGAAAACCGGAGTACCCGGAGAAAAACCTGTCTGCCTCCGTTTTGTCCAGCACAGATCTCACATGGAGTGACCGGGATTTGAACCACGGACCCAGCGGTGAGAGGCCGGCGTGCTGCCGCCTAAGCCACGGAGGCTCCACTAACATCTCGATATTTCTCCGTATTTGACTGAGAAGACAGAATTCAGTGACGATCGCGTAACATCGCATACATTTCTTCGCGACCGACCGCGGGGACGAAAGAAATCTCGCCAAATGCTCAAGAGCAGAGCAACCTCTTGGTACCGTATTTATAACAATATATTGTTCACAAGGCGACATATTAGCTGAAACAACTCATTGTATATTAAATATCTAGTATATATTTATTATTTTTTAAATTTTTATAACATCATGTGAATTTCATTTAAAGCGGCTTCGGTGGCGTAGTTGGTAGCATGCTGAACTGCTGTGCCCAAGATAGCGGGTTCAATCCCGGCCGAAGTCGTCGGATTATTTTAAAGCGTTAAAAATCCTTAAGTATGCCTTCCTTCGGAGGGGCGGCTTCGGTAGCGTAGTCGGTAGCATGCTGAGCTTCTATGCCCAAGATTGCGGGTTCAAATCCGGCCGAAGTCTTCGGATTTTTAAGAGTGTTAAAAATCCCAGAGTATGCCTTCCTTCGGAGGGGAAGTAAAGCCGGCGGTCCCATGTCATTGATTTATGGCATGTTAAAGAACCTTCCACTAATTACACCTGTGTGAAGCTAAATTGTGTAGGTTAAGAATGTAAACAACGCTCTTAGGTTCCTATGTTCGTTGCCAAGAGCAGACTGCGGTGACGTCTGGTAGCCAAGTTCTGAACTAGCTGTCGTCGACAGTGGCGTTTGGCGGCAAAAGTAGGAACTACTTGAAAATTGATCGTCTGCAGTGCTTACTTGAATTAAAACAGATACACACACACTAATACAGTCATCACAATTAACACCGGTTATCAGACAGATTCTACACACACCCAAAGTACACGGGGCTACATGACCGCGTTGTCGCAGCCCCTAAACTTAAGAACCAACCAACCTTCCTTCGGAGGGTAAGTAAAGCCGGCGGTCCCATGTCATAGATTTATGGCATGTAAAAGATTCTTCCACAGACTAAACTTGTGTGAAGCTAAATTGTTAGGTTAGATTTCGTTGGAAAGCTCTATCAAAGTTCCAACGTTCACCACTAGGTATCATTGATATATGGTAGCAACTTGAAATTGAGTGGAACTTGTAGCTCACCCTAAGGGTGTCCGCTGGAAGCAGCTACAGACTTAGGCGAGCTGAACATGTACTCGGACACTCCCGGCACTAAAAGCCATACGATAAATAAAAATACCTCTTTAAAGACAGTTCATTGTTGTTTCTTCACCGCTTGCAGACGTATCTTGAATTCAAAGGTAACTAAAATTAACTAAAAGGTAACTAAAAGGTACCTAAAAAGTAACTAATTTTTACTTAATCCTTACAGTAGACACCCTGCTAGTATCACATCCCCCAATGAAACCAATCGGGAGATATCCCTATTCAATGAAATGCAGGTCTACCCCCTTAACGATCACCTGAAACCAAAAATGCATGGGTCGAAAAAAAACATCAAAATATCACGTTGGTTTTAGACCCTAAAAGACGTGAAAAATATAAAAAAAAGTATTAAAAAAAGCTATTTTTTGGAATTCCATTCGAATCAATTTTTATGTCATTCCTGGGACTTGGAAAATTCCGGCCAAAAAGTACAAAATCATTAATAACGCCCTAAGTATTCGTCGTATCATGAAATAGCAAGAGACAAAAGAGATGTAATGTGTTATTGTCTACAACATAGGCCATGTATAATTTTACATATTACCAGCCTGCTTTTTTTCTTCCAGAATTTCACCCCTCCCCATGGGCCCCTTAAATTGGATTTATGAAAAAACGGTGAAACATCTATTTACTTATTTTTTATGCTGATTTTTTTCCGCTGAGTTTTAAACTCCTCACTTATGTCGTTTAAGATATACATGCTCCGTTAGAAATCCTTCAACCCCCACTTTTCCCCCCTTTCACCTCATAATATACATCACATCGAAAAACCCTCAGACACTTGTCTTCTTATTTTTAATGATGAGTTTATATGCCGAGTATCACATCCCACAATGAAACCAATCTGGAGATAATGCTATTCAATGTTTCTTTCAATTTTCTTTTTTCAGACTTTCACCCCTCCCCATGAACCCCTTAAATTTGATTTATGAAAAAAAAAAATCTGTCGGACAGCTATTTACTTATTTTTAAGCATTTTTTTCCCCCTGAGTTTGATGAGTTGAGTCAGTCAATCAGTTAGGACACTTTCTTTCCTGTTTTTTCCCCCCAGAATTTCACCCCTCCCTTTGGGCCCCTTAAATTGGATTTATGAAAAAACGGTCAAATACCTATTTACTTATTTTTTTCCGCTGAGTTTCAAACTCCTCGCCTATGTCGTTTAAGAGATACACGCTCCGTTAGGAATCCTTCAACCCCCATTTTCCCCCCTTTCACCTCATAATATACACCACATCGAAAAACCCTCGGACATGTGTCTTCTTACTTTTAATGATGAGTTTATATGCCGAGTATCTCATCCCCCAATGAAACCAAACGGAGGATATTGCTATTCAATGAAATGCAGGTCTACCCCCTTAACACCCCTTTCGAACCTGAATATCCAAAAATCCTTTCTTAGTGCGCGTTTGTGACCCTTGAGGAAGCGGCATACCAAATTTCATTCCAATCCATTCGGTGGTTTCTGAGATTTCGTGATGAATGAATCAGTGAGTGAGTGGTATTCGAGCTTTATATAGTATATAGGCACTAGCAAGTGTGCCTGTATAACCTACAGTGTTTATGGTACAGTGTTACTCTACTACAGTAGAGCTTCATTAGGGAGTACTCAGTAGAATAAAGTAGGGAGTGATAGAGGAGTAACACCTCTTTAAAAAACCCTGGTCCAGCTGGCCTGGCTGGTAGTACCTTGTTAGGGTCCCTTGCCAGGGTTACGGTGAAGTCCTCAACGGTGCCTGCAGTGGAAGATGTGAACTCTGGCACAGTGTGGTTGGCGGAAGGGGCAGCCTATTGCTCAGGTTTAAGAGGGAGCAAAACTTGTTTCGTGAATCGCCTTTTAATTCCAGAAATGGCCACCTGAGAGGTGAGTGCTATTCTCTCGTAATCTGCATTACCGACCATGCTGCTGCAGAGGAGAGCGCGTACGGTGGCAGGTGAGAGAGAGAGAGCGTTTTGCACATAGAGAGACAGACACACTCACTGCGATGTCGCCAGACTGCTCTTCCCGCAGTGTTGCTAATTGCTATGATGCAAGTCAGTCGGCATTCAACCTGCACTCGCAAACTTCTCAGTTTTCTTCCCTCAGTCTCTCTGCAGGACTTTCGCAACCTGCCCAAGCGCATGTTGTGATGCAGTCAATCTTCGCCTCGTCCGTACTTCTCTCAACGTCTGCTATTCGGAACGATTTTTTTTCTTGCAACATAAGATTTCACTTGTGACCACAATTGGGTTGTACCAAAACTACACGATGTCCACGCAGGGCCACGACGGTAGAGAGCGATCATGGGCCCCACGGTAATGACTGTCGTCCCACACTTGAGTTCTTTCCGTGAAATCCTAATATTCATGTTTTTTCTTAAAATAAATTAAAATGTCAATATTTGGTTATGTGAAACTATGTGGGAAAGGGAAGCTATTCAATTTATTGATTTTTCACCAACCAGGCATTTTGCCAGGACATAATCTCATTTTATTTCATTCGTGAATTTTGTACTTTTAAATTTCGTAACGTGCCTACATTTTCCAAGTTGCCTTTAGCATTGTAAAGCTTGAAATTTCACCTGTTGCCAATAGACTATGTACCTAGGTAAATAACAGTTCTTTAGAAATAACTGAAATTGGACCCAATGTTTTCGCTCTACAACGGCTCAAGAATCACCATTGTTTTAAAGTTTACTCAATTTACCTTTCAAGAGTTTGCTTGGTGAGAATTCAAACGTAACGTTTTGCTTATTTTCAAAATTCAGACAAATTGGTATTTCAATATTATGCAAGATTTTTCTTTGGACTTATTGAAAAGCAATTAAGAAGCCGTGATTTTCTCTTTCGGGTCCTTCAGTATGCTCAGACCCCAGGGCTGTAGTCCCATTTGCCCCTCCTTTTCGTCAGACCTGTGTCCGCGTTGTCTTGCTATTTCATCAATTTCGTACGTACAATGCCCAGCTTTGTGAAGTAACAACTCCACACTGTTTTGTAATGGGTTGTGGGGAATATCATTAGAAGACAACCACTCGATATTGTAAGCCTTTCTGTTATTCGAGGTCGGAGCTTTGTTAATTTGCACTGAGAGAATGCTCGCATTGTACATAACTGAATATGGACGGAGGTCTGGCAGTAATTGTTCGGTAAACCATTGTTTAAAACGAGCGTGTCTTTTCTGAACGGCAATCGTCAGATTTCTCAAGAGTTCGATACTAACCCTCCTTTGGTAGCGTAGATTACCATTGTAATCCAGGTTTATTTGTTTTATATCTGAGAACATAATACACTAGATTTTATATTACATATTACATATATTTTATGTTCGACCCTGACTATTATACTGTATGTCAGAAAACTGTATCCTAATGATGGTCATTATAACTCTATTTTTCATTATGAAACAGTTTCTCCCACCAATCACAGCTCAAGAAACAGTTGTTTGACCAATTAGGTAAGGATAGCATCACACCTGCGCTGAGTTCCAAGGCCTTCTAATTTAAATTTCACTGCGTTGCCTAGAGTCATAGTGGGGTAATCGCGGAGGCCATGGTTAAATACAAGGCATTCTCTGCGTCCCATGCGCTCTGTTCGGTACATAAAACTGGCGAAATCTCGCCAGATATTTATGAATATTTATGTTCGAACATAAAATAGTTATATTAATTATCGTAGAGCATAAACAGTCGTATGCAACTCGCCAATAATGGTAATTAAGACACTCGTACTGTCCCCCGCGCCATCTCTGAGGACGAGGGATATGAGGTAAGGGGAGTGGGAACAATGAGTGAGCGAGGGAATTTCCGGGCCTTGCTTATGCTTAGTATAGTACAGTGCACGTCATCACTGGCTTACTTACTCCACATTCCTGCCAGGTTTTCAGAGCTGGCGCGGGGGACAGTAATTATATCACATCAATGGCCACTATATAGCGTATCAGTGGTGTACCAAATAGTCAACTGTAACTTATTCCATGCAACTATTTGCGGAACTACGCTTGAACTCGTGGGCGCCCCTCAGGGGGGCAAGAAGGGGCCATGTGCCCCTCTTGAACTCCCGAGAATGTTTTGACTGTTCATTTTCACAACAGTTAATTTCATAAATTGAAGTTGCTGATAGTTAACTGATTTAGATTTAGGGATATTCTACAGTTTTATTTAACTTAGTAATTTGGGATTATTTGAAAATCATCATCATCATCATTATTTCCCCTTATCCAGCTCCTGCCAGGTCGGGGTATTTATGGCACTTCTCCACTTTCCTCTTTCCTTCCACCATTCTTCTTCCACGATCTTGTCCCAGTCCAGATTTTTTTTTCTTGCGCTGTTCTTCACTGAATCAATCCACCTTGTTCTAGGTCTTCCTCTTGCTCTCTTACCCTTGCACTTTGCCTCCAGCATCTGTCATGGTATTCTATTTTCCTCCATCCTCTTTACATGTCCAAACCACCTTAGTTTATTTTTCTCAATTCTCTCATTTAGTTTTCCCATCCCAACTTCCTTCCTAACATCTTCATTCCTCACTCTGTCTTTCCTTGTCTTTCCTATCATACTTCTTAGGAATTTCATTTCACTGGCTTGGATTCTACTCTCTTGCCTGCTTGTCAGGGTCCAAGTCTCAGCTGCATAAGTTAATATGGGAACTTAGTACACTTTATACATTACCTCCTTGCTTTTCCTTGGTACTTCCTTATCCCAAACAAGTTTTCTTACACTTTGATAGAATGCATTGCTCTGCTGTACCCTCCTGTCAATCTCCATGTCCAACCTACCAGTTTGCATCAATTCACTTCCTAGGTATTTGAACGTGTCCACAATTTCCAAACTCTGACTTCCAATTTTCACAGTGCCCTTTCCTTGTCTTTCCCCTCTTGTCATCACCATGGTCTTGCTTTTCTCTATACTGATTTTCAGGCCATACTTCTGAATATTTTCGTTCAGTGCGTCTAGTTGTTTTTGCACTTCTTCGGTGTTCCTTCCCCAGACCACAATATCGTCTGCAAATAATAGTAACTTCATTTCTTTATGTCCATATGCTTCCTTTGTTTCCTTTACAATTTCATCCATCACCATTATGAATAAAAGAGGTGACAGCACACTCCCCTGTCTTAGTCCAGTCTTGTTCCTAAACCAATCTGTCTTTCCAACTGGGGGTCAGTACCCTGCTAACACAGTTGTTGTACATTGCTTGCACCATTTCCAACATTTCTCTTCCCAGTCTCTTCTTAACCATGGTTTCCCATACCTTCTCTCTGGGGACACTATCATATGCCTTTTCTAGATCTATGAAAGTCATGATCAAATCCTCTCCATATTCCCAGTTCTTTTCCATCACCTGCCTCAAGCTAAAGATTGGGTCCACTGTGGATCTTCCACTCCTGAAGCCATACTGTTCCTCTTGCAACTCTCCTTCCACCTTTCTTCTCATTCTTTTTTCTAATATCCTTTCCAGTATTTTTACTATCTGTGATATGAGGGTGATCCCTCTATGGTTATCACACACCTTCTTGTCCCCCTTCTTAAACACTGTTATTATTAGCCCTTTCTCCCAGTCTTCTGGTACACATTTCCGTTTCCACACACACTTTAGCAGTCTATACAACCATTGCATACCAACAGGTCCAGCAGCCTTTATCATTTCTACACTGATTTCATCCACCCCTGTTGCTTTTCCCATCTTCATTTTCATCATCATCTTCATTTCCCGTTTCCAGCTTCCTGGGTCGGGTTGTGAATTAAGGACCTCCAACGTTTCCTGTCTCTCCACCACTCCTCTCCTGTTTTTAGTACTACTTCAGGTTTTCCTCCTCTCTTCTCTACACACTCCCACACTGTATCTGCACATCTCTTTCGGGGCCTTCCTCGTGGTCTCTTCCCTGTCATCTTTTCACAGAAAGTTTTCTTTGGTACTCTCTCCTCCCATTCTCATCATATGTCCATACCACTTTAACTTTGTTGTTTCTATCCTGTCCTGCAGCTTCAAGATTCCTGTCCTTTTTCTAATCTCTTAGTTTCTAACTCTATCTCTTCTGGTCTGGCCCTCTATACCTCTTAGGAATTTCATCTCCGCGGCTTGTATTCTACTCTCCTCTCTTTTTGTAGTAGTCCACGCTCCAGCTGCATATGTTAGTATGGGTCTGTAGTAGGTTGAATATAATACATTTTTACATTTCTTTGGGACATCTCGGTTCCACAGAATACCCCTTATGCTCTGGTAAAAACTGTTCGCTTGTTGTATTCTCTTTCCAATTTCCTCAGTTATCCTTCCATCTTCTGTGATCACACTTCCCTAGTACTTGAAACTTTTAACCACTTCTAGAATTTTCCCATTCAATTCTATCTTTCCTCTTCCTTCCTTCCTTCCTCTTGACATTACCATTGTCTTGCTCTTCTCTGTGCTTACTTTCATCCCATATTTCTCTATTTCTTGATTCCATACATCTAGTTGTTTTTGTACTTCCTTTTCATCCTCGCCCCATATCACTACATCATCTGCAAACAGCATGGCCTTTGTTGCCTCTTGTCCCAATCTCTGTTTAACATTCTTGTGAATTTCATCCATGACTATGATGAATAGTAAGGGGGACAATACACTTCCCTGTCGGAGACCTGTTTCCACTTTAAACCATTCTGTTTCTCCTATACTGGTCTTCACGCTACTCACACAATATTTGTACATAGCTTTTAACATTTGGACATCAGCTCCGTTAACTCTCCTTTTCCTGAATACATTCCAAACCACCTGTCGAGGCACACTGTCGTACGCTTTCTCAATATCAATAAATGTCATCGCCATGTTTTTTCCAAATTCCCATCTTTTCTCCATCATTTGCCGTAATGCAAAGATTAGGTCAAATGTTGATCTGTCTTTCCTAAAACCATACTGTTCTTCTTCCATCTCTCCTTCTATCTTCCTCCTCAGTCTGCCTTCCAGGACTCTCTCAAAGATCTTAGCTACATGAGCGATAAGACTGATCCCTCTGTAGTTATTGCATTCCTTTTTGTCACCTTTCTTGAAAATCGGGATAATTAATCCCTTTCCCCATTCTTCTGGAATCTCTTTCTTCTTCCAAATTATTCTAAATAATCTATACAACCACTGTACACCTATTGGTCCCGCTGCTTTTATCATTTCCGCGGACACCTCATCCTCTCCTGCTGCTTTACCGCTCTTCATCTTCTGTATGGCTTCCTCTATTTCTAGCATAGTGATCTCCTTTTCTTGTTCTTCTTCTTCTTCCATGGTTTCTTCTTGTTCTTTTTCATCTTCCAGTTCAATGTATTTAACATTTAGTAGCTTTGAAAAGTATTATTCCCATCTTTTTAATATATCATCTCTTTGATACAATATCTGTTTTTACAAATTTTGTGTTTTCCCTACCTTTTACACTGTTTTTCACCAATCCATATAGAACCTTTTTACTTCCTTGGATATCCTCCTTCAAAGTTTCCGTGAAACCTTCCCAACTTTTCCTTTTTTCTTCTTGTACAATTTTTTGGCATGCCTTCTTTGCTTCTCTATATTTTTGCCATTTCTCTGCATTTTTACTGCCTATCCACTTCCTCCATGCCATTTGTTTTTCTTTAACAGCTTCCTTTACCCTGTTGTTCCACCAAGGAGTCTCCCTTTCCTTTTTCTTCCCTGATAGTCTTCCACAAGTGTTTACTGCACACTTCGCAAAACAATTTCTAAAACATGTCCATTCCTGTTCGACACTTTTTGCTTCGTCTTTGGGAATTTCCTTTTTCAAGTCTTCTTGGAACTTTTCCATTGCCTCTCTCTCTTTTAGCTTCCACACCTTTATTTTTCTTTCCCTTTTCTCCGCAAGCTTTGTGATTTTCCCAAGCCTTAATTTGGCTATCACCACTTTATGGTCTCCTTCAAAATCTCCTCTTGGCATAGCTGTCACATCTACCAGTTGTCTACGTTTATCCTTTTCCACTAGGATAAGATCGATCATTGTTTTTGTCTTTCTGTCTCCCCATCCATACCTAGTTATTTTTTGGGAGTTCTTTTTCCTAAACCATGTATTTCCAACAATTAATCCATTCCTTCTACAGAAATCTATTAACATTTCTCCTTCTTCATCCTGATTTCCATAGCTAAATGGGCCAATTATCTCTTCTTTTCCCTGCCTATCTGTTCCCACATGTGCATTCATATCCCCCATTATTATAACCTCTTTGTCTTCTATACACTTTTCCAGTTCTTCTAAGAAATCCTCTAAACATTCATCTACCTTCCCTTTCTGGGGTGCGTAAATCTGTATAAAATCCTTTGTTCCACTCTCAAGTCCTAGTCTAATTTTCATCATTCTGTCATTAATTTGGTCTACTTTCTCAACATACTGCACTAAGTCTTCTCTCAATATTATTGCAACACCATTCATTGCCTTATTTCCTCCACTCCATTATATTCTATATCCCTTCCCTTTCTTGACTTCCTTCTCACCTTTTCCCTTCCATTTCGCTTCACTGACTCCCATCATTGCTATTTCCTTCTTTTCCATGTAGTCCACCAATTCTTCTGTCTTGCCATTTAGGCTCATCACGTTTATGAAGGCGATGTTTGTGGTGTCTGGTAGCCTACTTCTCACAGTTCCCCCAGACCCCTGGGAACTGCGCGTCGCCTGCAGGGGACGCCCTAGCACTTTCCGAGGCCTCAATTCACACTCTCATTTTATAGGCTATTAGTACGATGAGTTCGCCACACTCAAAGGCATTTTATGACCTACTGCCAGGTATTGTTCTAGGCCGATCCACTGGATAACAGACGCCTTTTGTAGCCGCTCCTCTGGAGTACAGACGCTACAGAATTCCCTCTTCCGCCATCGACGCCGTACCGAAGTCCATCCTCTCCGCCGCCGATACCGTTGGGGCTTCGCCCATAACCCTGGGCTTGGGCCCTCCATATTTATGACCCCTGGAGAGAGGGTGTCCCAGCATTTTAAAGCCCCCAGGAACTGGGCTGCCTGTTGGTCCGCGGGTTCATTTTCCGAGGTATTTAAACCAGCCCACATTTCTGTGAGCCCCCTATCCGCCACCTGGGGACGCGCCCTCTTTTCTGTACTGCTAATTCCACCTCCAGCATTGTTATCATCTTCTGTTATAGAGTCGTCAGGTTGTGTCACTTCCATCTCACCAGTACAATTGCTCACATTCAATAGCTTATCGAAATACTCCTTCCATCGTCCCTTTATCTCTTCTGGGTGTGTTAACAACTCTCCATCTTCCTTTTTGACTAGCTTTGTAGTAACTCTTTCTTTCCTCTTACTTCTTAGAAGTCCATACAGCATCCTTTTACTGCCACTTACATCTGTTTCCATTCTTCGTGTAAATTCTTCCCAACTTTTCTTCTTTTCTTCTCCTACCAGTTTCTTACACCTCCGTTTGCTGTCGTGATACTTCCTTTTGCTTTCTTCTGTTTGATCTCGGTTCCATTCTTTCCATGCAGACTTCTTTTCCTTCACTGCTTTCTTCACTTCCTCATTCCACCACGGTGTCTCCTCCTCTTTCACTCTTGTTGATGTCCTACCACAAGCACTCGCTGCTGCACCAGCAAATGCCTTTTTAAAGTGGGACCATTCCTCTTCTATGTTTTCCACTTCAGTAACTGGGATTTATTGCTTCAATCTCTCCTGAAAATCTTCCTGTACAGTTTTGTCTTTCAATTTCCATACTTTTATTTTACTTTCTCTGATCTCCTTTAGATTTTCCAACTTTTCCCATCTAAATTTTGCCACCACAGCTCTATGGTCCCCATCAAATGCTTCTCCTGGTAAAGCTGTCACATCTATCAGCTTTCTGCGATTAGTCCTTTCCACCAGAAAGTAGTCAATTACTGATTTTGTTCTTCTATCGCCCCAACCATATCTCGTAATTTTCCTGCTGTTTTTCTTGCGAAACCATGAATTACCCACTATCAGTCCATTCCTTTCACAAAAGTTTACAAGTTCCTCTCCTTCCCGGTTCTTTTTCCCATATCCATATGGTCCAATGACTTCTTCCTTTCCTTGTCTCTCTTTTCCGACTTGTGCATTCACATCTCCCATGATCACCACTTCTACATCCTCCAGGAGTACTTCAATATCTTCTTCTCTGTTTCCAGTCTGTGGTGCATACACTTGTATGAAGTCCATCATGTCATTTTTAATCTTCATTCTAATTTTCATTATTCTGTCACTCACACACTCGACCACTTCAACATACTCCTCCAGTTGTTTCGAGGTTATCAGTCCCACACCATTTTTTGCCTCTTGGCCACCACTCCAGTATAATGTATATCCTTTCCTCAATTTCTTCCTTCCTTTACCTTTCCATTTCACTTCACTCAGCCCCATCAATCCAACATTCTCCCTCTCCATGAAGTCTACCACCTCCTCCACCTTGCCTGTCAGGGTCATGACATTCATGATTTCCCACTTTCATTTCGGTTACTGGTCGCCCATTTCTCACAGTTCCCCCAGTACCAAAAGAACTGCGCGTCGCCTGCAGGGTACGCCCTAACCTTCTCCGAATCATTTGAAGTGCCATTTTCATTTTAGGCTATTATTACGATGGGGTCGCCACTCCCAAAGGCATTTTATGAAGCTACTGCTAGCTATTATACAGGCCGCCCCTAACATGGGAAACAGACGCCCTTGCAGCCGCCCCTAACCTGAGAAACAGACGCTACCGTTTGATCCTGTACTCATACTATTCCCTGAGTACTGGGTTGCCTCTTCCGCAATCTCCACCATTCCGAAGTCCATCTTCTCCGCTGCAGATTCCGTTGAGGTCTTCGCACGCAACCCTGTGCACGGGGCCTATGTTATACCCCATAGGACTGGGTCCTCACCAGAACTTAGCCGGCACTGTAGTTCCATGGTATCTTACAGTACCGTTGCCCACCCCTGCGACGTGGACGCGCCTGGAAAGAATTATCCATGTAGTCAATTATAATTGCCTCATGGACCGGGTTAAGGAACTGTCTAAATATCGCCCGTTATTTAGAAATTAACATTACAATTTTAATGAACTGCTTGATTTTTATTTACTTGTTCTTAAGAAATGAACATTATGACGATGATTCACAAAAGAAAAAAACTACTCCCATTCATGCCATATTAGTACATTATGCAACGAGCTTCGCTCGTTTTATAATTTCCATAAGAGTGTCTTAATTACCATTATAGGCGAGTTGCATACGACTGTTTATGTTCGACGATAATTATAACTATTTTATGTTCGAACATAAAATAATATTCATAAATATATGTCCAGATATCGCCAGTTTTATGTACTGAACAGAGTGCATGGGACGCAGAGAATACCTTGTAGCTGACCATGGCCTGCTCAAATACACTACGCAGTGAAATTTACAATAGGAGGCCATGGAAGTCAGCGTAGATGCGATGCTACCCTTACCTAATTGGTCACACAGCTTTTTCTTGAGCTCTGATTGGTGGGAGAAGCTGTTTCATAATGACAAAACTAGAGTTATAATGACCCTCATTATGATACAGTTTTCTGACATATATTTACATTTCGACAGCGTCGAACATAAAGATAAAGATATGTTCCCAACGGTTTTAGAGCAGCCAAATAATGAATAGTACGAAGTGAGTAAGAAATGAAGGGAAATTGCGGTAAGGAGGTACGTATCATCATCAGCTAGTGACAGGTAGGTGAAGAAATTAAAAATACAAATTGCCCCTCCCCCCGGAAAGAAATCCTGCAGGTGCCTATGCTTGAACAGGGTTGGTTTACTTGTATAGGTATAGCATTGTATAGAATTGGGAAACTGAATATATTAAGGAACACTTAATTGTAGAAAAATTCTCATCTGTTCGCAAATATTTCATGTTTTTACTCAATACGGGAAACTGCCAAATTTCTTTCAAAAGGTAAAATTAGATAAGTTTTTCAAGTTGTGTCAAAATGTTTGGTATTTCATGTATTTGTCATGGAGGAAAGAAAGAGAGGAGTTGCCCAGAGCTCATGTCAGTGAAGCCAAGCGCCAAGTCCAAAGTGGGCGTAACCTAGTGTTCTTTGACTTGTATGCGGCAGAGCATTGTGCATGGTTATTTCGTAGTTTTTCCTAATAATGGCGTGTAGTGCCTATGGTGGTACGAATCGACAAAACAGAACACACCAGGAAGCATGAAAATATAGTAGGCCTATTATTTACAATAGCCTACTTGAAAATTACAATATCAATTGAAGCTGAACTGTTGCAAGTTGCATCTATGCAATTCTGTTGCAGGTTGAGTTTATTAATATTATATTGCACTAGCCAGCGCAGCGAAGGCATCTCCTTCCGGTACTTTCCTCTATGGAATTTGTCTATGATTAGTATATTTATCGCACTCCATCCTTCTTATAAAATCCAAAATTAAAATTTTAAAACTAAAACAAAAAGAACTAATTAAATACCCACTAAAATTTGGCCTGCAATTGTTATCCACGCGACTACTGACGTTGCATTTTCGAGCCGACCGTCCTAACCAATGAAACTTTCAGTACTCCCGGAACGTTGCTCATTTTCCAGCACATTGACCTTGTATAGTTTTGACTTATACACTGACCGGCAAAAAAAGTGGAACAGTTAAAAACAGGTAATATAAATAGTATAAAATTAGCCATGAGAAAGATTTAATCACATTTTAAAAGCTTTTCACGCATTAGAACAAACATCTGGAACATCCGTGAATAGAAATTGATAATATGACATTTCTTAGGGTGGTTTATTACCACCAATTACCCCCGATCTTCGATGAGCCTATCTTAATGGTTTTATGGCGGGAAGCGCACTGTAAGCGTTTACGGTTTACGAGTGTTGCCGCTCACTTATTGTTGTTCTAGTGATAACAACTGGCATTTGTTGAACACGTGTGAACCATTGTCATACATTTTAGCAAGTTATCCATGTGCAGTTCACACTAAAACGTGCCTCTTAGCCGTGAAGGAGCTGCACAGGCAGTTGCATTGGTGGAGGATGGCCTCAGCTTCCGTTATGTTGCTGAGGTCATTGGATCATCTCTCGGTAGGATTCACCGTGCAGTGCAACGTTACAGAGAACTCCTAACTTACGACAGGAGACGATGGTCAGGCCGTAGAAGATGCACAAGTGCCAGGGATGACAGATTTCTCACCCTGCAAGTTCTGCGTGATCGCCATACCACAGCAGTCCAGGCACGAAATCAACTGGAAAATGTCAGAAATGTGAGAGTGAGTGAGCGAACAGTAAGATGAAAGTTTGAAGAAGCTCATCTTTCGTCCAGGAGACCTGCACGTGGACCCGCACTCGAACGACATCACAGAGAGGTGCGTCTTCGCTTCGCAAGGCAGCATCTGGGATGGACCCACGAGCAGTGGGCCTCTGTTCTCTTCACTGACGAGAGTCACTTTAATCTTAGATCTCCTGATGAAAGAGAAAGAGTGTGGAGAAGGCGCGGAGAGAGGTACAGCCCTGTTGCTTTCTCCTCCAGGACTCCATTTGGAAGTGGCTCGGTTATGATGTGGGGTGGCATCAACGTTATAGCCCGCACTGAGTTGATGTGCATCGATCACGCGACGCTCAGTTCCCAAAGGTACATCGAAGAGATCCCTTTGCGCCTTTCATAGGTCAGAATTGCATGCTGATGCAGGATAATGCCCGCCCTCATACTGCTCGCTGTGTTGTACAATATCAGCTGGAAGTGGGGATTCAAACCCTGGACTGGCCAGCTCGTAGTCCTGACTTGAACCCCATCGAACATCTATGGGATATGCTTGGAAGGAACGTCAGACAGCGTGACCACACCACCTTGGCACAACTGAGAACATCGCTGCTGGAGGAATGGGATCGCATCCCTGCAGATGCCATTCGACGAGTTGTGAACAGTATGCCTGAGCGTTTACAAGCTGTCATAGACGCTAAGGGTGGACACACTCGTTTTTAGTGACCAGTGTTCTCGTGCAGTGCAAACATTAATACTGTTTTGTTCGGCAATACGTTTGATAAAAATCAGCCCAAAAGAACATTACTAAAAATTAGATAGTTGTAAGATTTGCAAACTGTAACGTAATTTGTGAGTTAAATCGTGTTGTAAAACATGTTTCGTTATTTTCTGTAGCCAACCATCTAAAATTTACATGAATAATGCAAATATTGAAAAACCGATACATTTTAGTGGAATAAATTAAGAAATTACATAAAAAATTAAAGTGTTCCACTTTTTTTTCCGGTCAGTTTATTACGCTTCATCAAGGTAATAAATGCAGTATGTCCCTGATTCACCGATCTCGTACATTACGGTACCGGTATCCTTAAAAATACAATTCTCGCCGCTATGATGTCACTCCTTTCCGTGAGTAGCTTTTTCTCGTCATGCGTTTTCTAATATTTTTAGTGCTACGCTTATCTTATACTGTATTCAGAATTAGTTAAAATAAGAAACTACCAGAGTATTATTGTAGGACAACACTGTTAAATCACAATAGATCTGATTTTTATATGGGTCCTTTTTTTTCGGTCTAGCGACATAGCAGCGCAGCGGCAAAGTGCATGCGTAGCCGGTTGACTCATTGCCGAGAGATATAGCGCTGCTATGTTGCTAGATGGACAGGGGCAGATGACCAACTATTTCCGCCCCTTAAAACAACAACTAACTAACTTGCTAGATGGATAAAAAAAGAAGGACCCTGTACTTTTAATTAATAAGGTATCATAAAAAAAAGTTTCACAATAAATTATACTTCAACGTTAATAACACTGTATACATAATATGAACCTACTAACAGTTCGTTTAAAAAAACGGAAGTAAACACAGTAGAATCCTATTCAATGAACACAATACATCAGCTGTAAGTCTTGTTCTCAACGCTATATATCACTTGTTACTCTGCCTTACCGACCCATTACGCCTGCGCTCTTGCGGCTAAGTAGCGAACTTCTACGGCAGCGGCATTACGACTGAAAATGTAGGGCATTAAATCTGCTTCTTTTATAGAAACACACAGGAGAAAAGCAAGATTCATCTCTATAGAAGCATTCTTAAACAAATACCCTTTACAACCATGTAACTTTTCATCACTTCTGATATTCACATACATTTTTAATTTCTGAAGTAAAATCGGTGAAAAAAAGGCCTTGCCTTATGGGAAAATTTCAGTTTCAGTTTCAATGGTACAAAATGTTATTATCAATGAAATCTCATTTGAAAAGTTTAATAAGTGCTATAGAAGGTATTTACATGATTTGAAAGTGAAGTTTTGTTTGATTTCAGCCATTGACCTATTAAAAAACGTAGATTGTAACTCTCTCAATGCTATAAGCAGAGCCTGCCACGAACGGCTGGCCGGCTGACTTGAGCTCCCTCTTAATAGGGCAAACTATTGTCCATAGTTATGATGGGCAGATTTTGGCCCAACAGCAAAATGAGCGAAGGAGGAGCCAATCACTCTCATGGCTCCCAACGGTCATAGAGCCGGAAGAGGTCAGGCCAAACGGACTGACTGTAAAGGCGCATCTCAGTAGTTCGTTGCAGTTTCTGTGTTCGATCCTGCATGTCTCATTCTTTGTGAACCGCAGGATAAGGTTCAGAGATCATAGTGTGTGGGTCTCGTCCTGGCAAACTGAGATCCACCCGAAACAAATTCACGCCAGTGGCACTTCTTCCATACGTCACTTACTTTCAAAGTCCAACGGCGATGGGATTTGGGGGGGGGGGCAGGTTATGGGTTTATCTGAAAGTCCCTAGTTCAGACCTGCATGTTGGCAGCAGATGTGTGATGGTCATCTACTGGAGACTCTGTGACTACTCAAGAATTCGGTCCTGCATCTGTGTTTGGGCAGGCCTATTTAGGATTACCGCTGCCCACCCCACATGGGGAAGGCCCTAGATAAGGTGGGCTAAACATCGGAAGTCACAATCTTGGTCCGGCTGGGCAACCGCACTCAGCAGGTCACCCCTCATGCGGTCGAAACTCAAAAACAGTAAAGAATCACAAATTGATTATTGGATTATGGAACATCACAACTTTGCTTGATATGGACAATAACGTTAGACCTGAGAGAAGGTCAGCTCTTGTAACCCATGAGTTATCAAGACTCAACGTTGACATTGCTGCTCTCAGTGAAACTACGCTGTCTTTTGAAGGCAAGATTACTGAATCTGGAACAGGATATACCATCTTCTGGAAAGGAGGAGGGTGAATGTCGTATTCATGGTGTGGGCTTCGCTGTGAAGACCAAACTGGTAAATTATCACCAACTTACGCCCATTGCAATCAGCGAAAGGCTCATGACTCTCCGCATACCACTCTCAGGAGGTTCCTTTATGGCACTCATCTCTGCCTATGCTCCTACCTTAGATTCTGATGATGAAGTTAAGGCTCAGTTCTATAATCAGCTAAGTGAAATCATCTGCAAGGTACCATCTGCAGATAAACTCTTGCTCCTCGGTGATTTCAATGCCAGAGTTGCGAAAAATCACAGACTATGGTATAATGTGATGGGCAAACAGGGACTTGGAAAATGTAATCCCAATGGACTGTTGCTTCTTGGTCTTTGTGCAGAACACGAACTTTTCATTACCAACACGCAGTTCCGGCTACCTGACCGCTTCAAAACCACGTGGATGCATCCTCGTTCCAATCATTGGCACATTCTTGATTATATCATTACCCAGCAATGTAATAAGGACACTCTTATTACCTGAACAGCAAGGAATATAGACGATTGTTGGGCAGATCAAAAACTTCTTATATGTAAGCTCAGGATATCCGTCAGACCTAAACCACCTAGGAACATCAAAAATTTGCCAAGAAAGAAGTTTAATACATCCAAACTTCAGGATGAATCCATGTATAAACAATTTGGAAACAGGATCGTCACCCAGTTATCAGAAAACCCAGTAACGAATGACATTCAGCAAGAATGGGCCACACTGCAGAAGATTATCACACAGTCAGCTGAGGAAACCATTGGTTTTTATAGTGCTGAAAAGACAAGACTGGTTTGATGACAACAATGAAGAAATTCTGTCTCTCATCAATGCCAAAAGGAATGCCTATCTTGCCCATCTTCAAGACCCAACTTCCAACATAAAGAGAGATAAACTACTGGAACTCAAGGGTAAATATCAGACGGAGATAAGGCAGATTAAAAATACTTGGTGGCAACAGAAGGCTCAGGAACTGCAGAGACTATTGGATGCTCGAGACTTGAGGAACTTCTGTGCAGTACTCAAGGGAATATATGGACCATCTCGCTCGTCATCAGGTACGCTGAAAGGCACTGATAATTCTACTACCTTTACTGATAGTCAAGAAATCTTGGAACGCTGGAAGGAGCACTTCTCCAATCTCGTAAATTGTCCATCAGCAGCTGCTAAAGACTTCCTTTGTGATGTGCCGCAACAACCTGAACAACTGTGATTGGCAGTACCTCCTACTTATCATGAATTCAGTGCAGCTCTCACCCAATTGAAACCCAGAAAGGCACCTGGCCCAGATAACATCCCTCTGGAACTAATTCAAGCCGGAGGTCATTCCCTCAAAACAAGGATTTTCACCCTTATCCTCAGAATATGGGAATCAAGAAAGGTACCTGGAGACCTAAAGAATGCCACGATCATCACTATCTTTAAAAGGGGTGATCCCAGTTTTTGTGGCAACTACCGTGGTATATCACTATCAATTGTGGGGAAGATTCTTGCAAGAATTCTACTTAACCGCCTCAAGGTTATCTCTGAGAAGATCCTCCCAGAGTCACAATGCGGATTTAGAGCTTCCAGAAGCACAATTGACTTGATTTTCTGTGTGAGACAGCTACAAGAAAAATGTAGAGAACAACAGAATCCACTCTTCTTAGTCTTTTATGACTTGGAAAAGGCATTTGATTCGGTTCCAAGACCAACCATGTGGGCAGTGCTGAAGCGGTTTGGTTGCCCTCAGCGTTTTGTAGATCTAATCAAGGCTCGCCATGATGGCATGACAGGTCAGGTTTGCCATCAGAATAAGATGTCCGATGAATTTCTTATTACCCATGGACTGAAACCAGGATGTGTACTGGCTCCAATGCTTTTCGCACTGTACTTGGCTGCAATGCTTTATGATTCACCCACAAACATCCCAGGTGTGGAGGTCAAGTATCGTTTTGATGGAGGGCTTTTCAACCTAACTCGTCTCCGCTCCTAGAGGAAAGCTCAGGTTACTAAGGTTACTAACATGTTGTATGCAGATGATGCTGCGTCGCCAACTCTCACACCAGAAGAGCTGCAAGAGTCAGTTAATTGTTACAAAAGTGCATGTGATCGCTTTGGTCTTACCATAAATTTCAATAAGACTAATGTCTTGGCACAACCTTCACCAGGCACACCTCTTCCTTAGTTCAATATCTCCATCTCAAATTTGCCATTAGAACAAGTAGACCACTTCTCGTATCTGGGCAGTACCATTTCTGTGAGCTGTACCTGTGAGCAGGATGTAGATAACAGAATTGGCGCAGCCCATGCAGCATATGGACGATTGGTGCACCGGGTCTTCATGAATAAAGATCTGTCCATGAGTACAAAGCTTATGGTGTACAAAGCAGTAGTCATTTCTACATTGTTGTATGGCTGTGAAACGTGGACCCTTGACCGACGTGATCTTAGGAAGCTTGAGCGTTTCCACCTACAAAAACTTCGATCAATCCTGAGGATTAAATGGGAAGACCGCATTACCAATATTGCTGTTCTGGAAAAGGCTCAAATCAACAGCATAGAATCATCCATAATAGGTCACCAATTTAGATGGATTGGTCATGTCCATCGGATGGATGATGTGAGATTACCTTGTCAAATGCTATATGGTGAGTTATGCTATGGCACCAGACCTCATGGTGGTCCTAAGAGGTGCTACAAGGACCAATTTAAGCAGACCCTGAAATTAACAGGTCTTGATTCACAAACCTGGGACATGCTGGCTGAAGACCGCTCAACTTGGCGCCGTACCTTCTCGGATACTGTAAAAACTTTTGAAAGGGATCGACGCACACATGAAGAGGCCAAGCGTCAAACAAGGAAACTTCGAGCAGCCCAACCACGTCCTCCTCCAGCAATACCATGTGACTTGTGTGGGACTCTTGTTCCATGCCAGGATTGGACTCTTTAGTCACCGTACACACATCCACGAACTGGACTGAAGGAAGATGATTTATACTCGGATTCGAGTTAAAGCCGATGACTGTGTGCTACAGAAAAGGTTGTAATTACTGTATAGTGTGTAGGGTAGGTATCTCCTTGTTTTATTGTTGTTATTGTGTTAATTATGTGTGTTGGTGCAATTCAGCTCAATATAGTTCTGGAAAAGGTTTGCTTTCTATCGAAACCTCGATTTAACGTAAACCTCCATTTAAGGTTAAAAAATACCAGACCCTCGAAAAACTCAGGGTTATAGATTCATCCTCGACCCTCACACAAATACATAAATTAAAATACATCAAGCAAACACTGACTAAAACAGAAAAGAAAAAACAAAGTGAAACAAATTATAGATCATCATCTTCTTTAGACGTTGCTTTATTCTCTTCGCCAATAGTGGCAGCGTCGTCTTCCATTCCAATGGCGATGTCATCCTTTTCAGAAAGGATGACAGGATCATCTTCGTCTTCATCATCATCAACAGACTTGGTTACGAATCCTTCACTGCCAGACATATCAACGGCATTGTTGACATGAGGTGTGTCTCCACAAGCTTTTTCTTCAGAAGGAACAGCAGAATCATCATCAGACCTGTCTGTACCGTTATCATAATCATCTTCGTCATCCTTCCGACCTCTCCGGGGCCTGTCTCCACTATTTCTTCCAAAGCGCGGTGCATTACCAGTACCATTTTCATCATTATCACATCTTCTATATCCACCACCAGAATCCAAAAACATGAAGTTATCAAGATTGAGAACTTTATTTTCATCCTCAGCGGGACTATCCTTCTCCTCATTCTTTAACCTTTCTGCACGGTGTTTCTGTCCTTTCTTCTGTTTCTCCTTCTCCTTTCCTTTCTTTTCTTTGCCTTCCCTTCCTGCTTCTCTTTCCTTCTCTTCCTCATCTGCCTTATCTTGAAAGAAAACACCTCGCTACAAACAAAAGGTTTGGTTGTGTCCGCTAGACCGCTGTGAAGACCAATACAAGTACCTAGAAACATCTGTTGAGAACTCAGGGAACTACTACTACTACTGAGGTTGAAACGCTTAGTCTACAATAGGGAAGTTCATGATACTTATTCAAAGATTTATCTCGAACTTACCTGTATCACGAAGATACCTCCCTTTACCCTACTTAAAATATATCATCGGCTACAGGCTTACCTCACTCCGCGTTACAGTAGATGGCCACTGTGACCATTCGTTGATTCTCACAGGAATTCCGATATTATATGTTTGAAATGAACACTCCTAGATGGCTTTAACTTCAGCATTTTAAATATACTCGAAATAACAATCATGGCCGTTAACACAAATCCACTTACCACGCGTATGGTTACACTGAGGTACTTAACCAGACTCACATTAGTGGGTCTGTAACGTGTTTTTCGAGGGTTTTTTATGCAATCTTTGCTTTCAGTAGGTAGCATTAGATATAGACCAATTCCTTCTCCTGATACAATTGTTTGTTGGGTTAATGATCAAATCATACCACGATCTGAGTGAATAGTGTCTTGAAGGTGTTCTGCCAGAGCTAGACGTTGTTAAATACAAATTTAGATTTCAACATTGCATTGAGGTCTTGGCGCCCATTAAAACAACATAGCTTAGGCAAAGGTAAACAGTTACATTTATCTCCCAACAGTGTGGGCTAGCCAAACTGCCACATTGTACGCTCAACGTTAGGGGCTAGCGAAACCATTACATTTGTCGCCGACAACTTGGGGCTGAAAACCTAATAACATTTGTGGAAGGAGAAGGGTATATATTTCTGTGCCTGTATTTTGGGGGTTATTTGTCTTTATCAGTGTATATCATTATGGGGGATGAGAAAGAAAGACAGATGAGGTTACGTAGTGGTCATCAACTGGAGAATGATGATACGAGCAGTATGTCGAGTGTTACCGGGGTAGCGGAGGTAAATCCCGATACTGAAACAGGGAGTGTAGGCGGCCAACCAGAATTAAAAACTTTACTTCTCGAGTTCATGTATCAGAACAAAGTTAGTAGTGATGCTTTAAATGCAAAATTAGAACAGAATAATGCAAAATTAGAACAAAACAGTAGGGAAAATAAAGAAAGTACAGAAGCTTTAAATGCAAAATTAGAACAGAATAATGCAAAATTAGAACAGAATAATGCAAAATTAGAACAAAACAGTAGGAAAAATAAAGAAAGTACAGAAGCTTTAAATGCAAAATTAGAACAGAATAATGCAAAATTAGAACAAAACAGTAGGGAAAATAGAGAGAGTAATGAAACTTTAAACGCCAGATTAGAACAAAACAGTAAGGAAAATAGAGAGAGTACTGAAACTTTAAATGCTAAATTAGAACAAAACAGTAGGGAAATGAGTGACAAATTCGAACTGATTAGAGGTGAGATCAGGGGGGTGATGGAAGAAAAGGCTAAAGAGATTATTGCAGATGTAGACAGAAAATTAGGAAAAGTACAGGAGGAGTTGGAAATTAGAATCAGTACACAGGCTGAAAATTTAAAAGAACTAGTGCAACTGGAAACACAGCAGGTCAAAAAGCAATTGGGGGGAGAAATTGACAAAATTCAGGTAGCTACTAAAGAGGTTAAGGAACAGCTGGGGGGTAGAATTGAGAAAGTCCACTCACAAATAGTTGCAGAAGTAAATGATTTAAGAGAGAGTAATAGAGAGAGCATTAGCAAGATAGAGGAGAAACAAGCAAAGCTATATGATAAAGTAGAAGAATCAGAAGGAAACATTAAATTAACAGTAAACAGTATTGAGAGGAAGGCTGAGGAGAAAATCACAGAATTAGAGTTAAAATTAAAAGCTAGGATCAGGCAAGAAAATAGTCAGAATAGGCCAGTTTTTGTGAATAGCACACACAGGGAGGTAGAACTGGGTAAGTTCAGCAATCGACAGGGGTGCCCAATGGAGTTCATGAACACTATAGAAAATAAATTCGGGGAGAGGTTGGAAAATGGTAGTATTGAGTGGTGCCAGGTAGTTGAAATTTTAGAACAAGTGTTTGTGGGGGAAACGAGGAATTGGTTTGCTGTCTACAGAGACAAGTTTACTGATATCAATGATTTTAAAATGAAATTCTGTGAAAAGTTCTGGAATGAGGTTATTCAGTCGCAGCATCGTGAGGGAGTAGTGTGTGGTAAATATAACCCTAAAGGAAGCTCCACCATGACCGAATACTTTTTAGGGCAGGTATTAGTGTGTAAATATCTGGATGGCTTGAAGGAGGAAAGTGATGTGGTAAGGTTGCTACTTAGGCACTTTCCCTATAGGATCAAGGAGGCTGCTTGTATCCAGAATGTAAAGACTATATCACAAGTAGAAAATTTGTTAAGCACATTTGATGCACTAGGGAGAGGGGGTGATGAGGACAATTTCAATCGGAACCAGGGTAATAATAATAATAGACCTAATGAAGCCAGGCATCAGGAAGTTCAAGGGAACGGTGGCGAAGGGGCCAACGCTCAAAATAGAAATAATAATAATCATCAGCTAAATCAGAACAGAGGAAATGGCTATGGTAATCAGTATCAAGGGAGGAACAATGATTACAGGGGAAATCAAGGGAGAAACAATGATTTCAGGGGAAATCAAGGGAGAAATTATAATGACAATAATTACAACCAGAATAGGGGTCAAGGAAGAGGACCGCCTAGTGGTAGTAATATACAGCCAAACAATGACAACACAGCCCAGAACAACCAGACCAGTTTAGTAGTTAGTAGTACTATGGCCAGCTGTAGCGGTTCTTTAAACGCGAACCAGGCTGCGAAGTAAGGTCAGAATCTCAGTCTGTAGCATGCCCTGTCCATACAATTATACAGGAACCCTATGACCTAAATGTAAGAAATGAATTATTACATGAACTAAATGATGAAGGTATTATTCAGGAAGTGGTTAGTAAGAGCCCCATAGTTAAATTTAACGTGTCCGAGGCGTACACAGATGTTTTAATTGATAGTGGTTGTATGAAGAGTTGCATAAGTAGTGCATTTTATGATAAAATGAAAGGAACTGGAGTAAATTTTGAGGAGATGCCAATTAAAAGCACTTTTGTTATCACAGCTGTTGGGTAGAGGTCTAAAGTAATTTCTAAGCAAGTTTTAGTAGACATTAAAATTAATAATCATGTAGAGAAGCAGATTTGTCTTGTAATTCCAAATTTAGTATTCAGTGTTATCTTGGGTTCAGAGTGGCTAAGTAGAGTGTCTGGTAACTTATGTTATGATGTAGGGAGTTTGAAATTTAAATGGGGAGATTCTGAAGTAGAAGTAGCGTTCAATGACCATATTCAGAGGAGTAGTATTGTAGGTGTGATTTGTACTTTAAATGAGATATCGCCAGCCGTAGAGCGGGGTTCTCCATGTTTTGTGGGCAGTGTGATTACGAACGGAAGTCTAGAGGACTCGTTACGTGAGGCTGCATTTCGGGGAAATATAGAGGATGAACAGTGTGTTCGGCTCTATGATGTGTTATTGTGTAATAGGAGAGTTTTTGACGATCGCATTGGTATGGCCAATTGCTATACACATTCATTGAACGTTATTGATAGGTCAGTATTCACAGGACATAGATATCCTGTACCTTTCGCTTATCAGAGTGCAGTTGAGGCACAAATTAATCAGATGCTTGAAGATGGGATTATTGAGCACTCGAACAGTCCATATGTTAATTCTTTGATCACGGTACCCAAGACCGACGGCACTATTCGTATTTGTTTAGACGCTCGTTTGGTTAACAGTAGAATTAGTTCAGATCAGCTGAAATCGATGTCAATAGAGGAATTAATGCAAACATTTGAGGGGAAGAAGTATTTCACTTGTGTAGATTTGAGTTCCAGTTTTTGGCAAGTGCCACTTATGTACGAAGATAGACCATTTACAGCTTTTAGTCATAAATATAACCTTTATCAATTTTGTAGAACACCTTATGGGTTAAAGAGTAGTTCAGCAGCTTTAATTAGGGCTTTAAACATCGCATTAGGGGATGACACAGGAGAGTTTGTAACCATTTACATTGATGATATGGTAATTAGTTCACGCAGTTTTGAGGAGCATCTATGTCATTTAAATATAGTTTTTCAGAAGTTAGATCAGGCAGGGTTCACTTTGAAGCTGTCTAAGTCGTCATTCTGTCAGTCAGAAGTGACATTTTTAGGTCATAGAGTGTCGAGTAGAGGTGTAACACCAGAGGAAAGTAGGGTTAATAAGATACTTAACGCAGAGGTGCCACAGAATGTTAAACAGTTAAAAACTTACCTGGGAATTTGCAACTTTTTCAGGAGGTTCGTTCTTAAATACTCAGGGTTGGTAGAACCATTCAGGGAATTGCTTAAAAGTGGGACTCGGTGGAGATGGGAGTCTAAGCATGATCAGGCTTTTAGAGCGCTGAAGGAAGGTTTTGAGAAAGCTGTAGTGCTGAAATATCCGTTAAAAGATAAGGAATATGTGGTTATGACAGATGCTTCACATATAGGCATTGCTGGAGTATTATGTCAGAAAGATGATGAGGGTAATCTGTGCATTGTATCTTTAGCCTCGCGAGGACTGACTGCAGCAGAGAAAAGATACACGATTACTGAGTTAGAGCTTTTAGGTATTGTTATCAGTTTAGGGAAATTTAGAATGTATTTAGTAGGGGGGAAATTTGAGATCCACACAGATCACCATGCATTACTGTATATGAGGACTTGTAAACTCAGTTCTAACAGAGTTAGTAGGTGGATTCTTGCTCTGCAGGAATACGAATTCACAGTAAAATATATTAAAGGTAAAGATAACATTCTTGCAGACATGCTATCGAGGGACACTAATTTATGTAGGGATTATCCTGTGGTTAAAGCAGAGGATGGTATTTTAATATGTGCATGTGTGGACAGTAGCAACAGGGCATCGTTACAGACACTGAGAAATAGGCTAGTAGAGCAACGTGATGACGTTCATTTAAAGGGAGCCACTTGCAAGGTTGGAAGCAGGTGACGCAGAAACATTTATAGTTTCCAAACGTATTGGAAAAACAGCATATGTGCTGGAGAATAGTGAGGGAAACAGATTATACGGGACGTATAATATACATAGTCTACGAAAATATGTGTCATAAAGTGAGTGTGTTTAGCTGGCGAGCCAGCCTATCAAATGAGTAAGTGTGGTGTCTGGTGCGTGGAAGATCTGGTCTTAAGGCAGGCGTATCAGAAGTCACACAGGGGGGTAGTATGTAAGTAAATGAGAGTTTTTAAGGTACAGGGAAATATGACGGGATTGTCGGATGCTGTTGAGCACTAAATTGTCTCGATGCACCAAGGCCATTTTGGCAGCGCTGATGGGTTCCCATTTATCTCCAAGAGATGGGGGAGCGCTTGAATAGGGCTTGTTAGCTTAAGGCGTCCACGAGATAAAAGATGGGCCATCAGAATGCGAGACAGTCCTTCATGAAACTCATACATATCAGCACACGTGATTTCTGTTTACGGCCTCGCCATGTAAGATTTGTAAGTGTGTAATTTAAGATAATTTGTACAATGGTATTATGTGTGTGAGGAGAAATGGTCTGTGTTGAGAACTAGTATTAAGTAGAATATGGTTAACGGGAACTTAACAAGACAGGGCGATTACGGCACCGAAATATTTGGTGTTATATGTAATGCGCATTTACTGTTTTTTTTTTTCAGAAGTCAATATTCATTTAATCTACTTTAAAGAGAGATTAAGTATTATGGTCACGAGGCGCTGCCACAATAGTGTGATCGTGTGCTCAGTGATAAGTGAGATTAAATTTCACCATAAGGAGGGGACCTCCAGTGAAATTAGGGAGTTCTATGGTGATATAAATATATCAGAACACCTTCAATGCGTGTGATATGACATCATAAATACATAGTGCTCACACATTAATTATGTCTATTTCTCCAACATAGAGAAATTTGAGAGGCGGAAATATCCGTGGAACACTATTCCATATGTAAAACATTGGACTGGTTGCAAAGTGCAATCCATAGTGACAACAAACTTTGACGCAAAGTGCGTGAAGAAAAAATATGAGTGTATATATCTGTAATTTAGGGTGATTTCGTTTATGTAATATGTATTTTGGATGGGGTTTATTAACGTGTCTGGGATAATCGGATAATGGACCGTCGTCACGGTAAATCATCCGATGATCCGAGGCGAATATGTAACGTGTTTTTCGAGGGTTTTTTATGCAATCTTTGCTTTCAGTAGGTAGCATTAGATATAGACCAATTCCTTCTCCTGATACAATTGTTTGTTGGGTTAATGATCAAATCATACCACGATCTGAGTGAATAGTGTCTTGAAGGTGTTCTGCCAGAGCTAGACGTTGTTAAATACAAATTTAGATTTCAACATTGCATTGAGGTCTTGGCGCCCATTAAAACAACATAGCTTAGGCAAAGGTAAACAGTTACATTTATCTCCCAACAGTGTGGGCTAGCCAAACTGCCACATTGTACGCTCAACGGTAGGGGCTAGCAAAAACGTTTCAGGTCTACTGTTGTCTATCTTCCTACCCCTCAATTTCATCACCGCTTCCAGATTAGTTGCAAGTGCAATGTGTCTCCTGGAATGTGGATATTCCAAGAAATGAGTGTTGATAAAGTTGTGAAGATTCTCATGTTTTCATATTCATCCTCTCTTTCAGTCCTCTTTAATATGCAAAATAAAATGACCAAACATCTAAAATCTTCTATTAAATCCCATAAAATGGCATAATACTGACGTGAAAAGCGAGAAAATGACGAAAAATCACTTAATAAATACGCATTTCTGTAATGTGGGGGCCATGAATAGGATTTGTATATAAGTTAGCTATGTCTGTGGTGAACCTTTTAAAAGATGACATGTTATCAGAATCCGGGCCCTGGTGACATGTTTGCTATTTCTTTTCTGAATTTTTAATCCTATTAATGTTTAGTGGGTAGTCTATTGCTAGCAGTGAAACCCAATCAAAATTTGGAAAAAATCAATGTCCTGATTTTAACACACTCTGTTTGCACATGAAAGTTGAATAATCTAAAAAGAAAGAATATGCTGGAGGTTGATGGATAGAGATAATTTGAGCAGGAAAGGAAAGAGGAGGGAGAGGGCTATTATATCAGATAATATTTTTTGACACCCACCTTCTCTTCCTATTTTGCTAGCACTTCCCTACACCCAGAGCACAGCATTGTCCAGTAATGCATGCTTTCAGTGGACCATTCTTCTCCACTGATGGATTGTCCGAGTTTTATAGGCCCATGTGATGTTTTGTGCATTTTCTTCAACATTTTTTGAGCTAGCTAATCACTTCTTTTCAAGTTTTCTAGTTTTGTATGCTCTGTTTTTAATGGGTGGTTCATTTGCTTGTTGCAGGAAGCACAAAAGCTCATTGGGTCGCTTATGGGTGGTCGTCCCTTGTATGTGGTTCCACACAGGGCTATGAAACCTGAGGAGGAGACAGGAAAGGATGGAAAGAAGATCTACAAAGTAATCGTCAGTAACATGCCCAGATCGTAAGTTCTCATCTGTTTAAAAAAATAAGTGATTGATAAATCACTGGGTTTAGTTTTTTACTATTTTCTTTTATTGATTGGTATAATTGAGAGTATATACAATCAGTGGACAAAGGATGAATAAAAGGACAGACACAATGACGAGCAGATGTGAGTGGAGGGAGAGAAAATGGCTAAACAAGAATAAATACAAACAAGGACAAGGACAGTCTCCTCAACCATCATAAAAAAGTAAACACTCATGTCTCAAATCCCATCATTAGCTTTAATACTATAACCCTCTGATGAGCTCGTTTTGACCTCCTGGTCTTACCAGGAGGGTAGTGAGCAATCAGTTCTTCTGTCGCTCAAATTAGTGCATAGCGAGGGACATTTTCTGTCTTAGCGTAGATGCTATAGGAATCAGTGAAAACCTGACAAATACATGAAAAGAAGACTGCAAATGTTAGTAACATAGGGGAAACTTTGTTAATACATTCCATTAATCAGCCATATTAAGCAATCTTAAGTCTCGATTCCTGCCATATTAAATTTATGTACAAATATTAATTTGTCATGTAGGAAATTTAGGAGCTTTCATGTAGCACAATGAGGCTATTGGTTTCAAAAGGAACGCTCTCTAATTTTTTGCAAAATTGAGATACTGGCACCGTTGAAAAGTACTCTTAGCCCTCTACTAAACTATGTTGTTTGTATCTTTCAAAAAGAACAAAATCTCATTGTTACAACGCATGGAAATATAATGTTGGTTTCAAGCGGAGCAGTCTCCGCCATATGTTGGAATCAAGTGGGACAATCTCCATGACTTCCAATCAGCTGTTTCCATTCCGGTCATGTGGGTGCTGCCATATGGTTTTGATGGAGTTGTAAACAGAAATTGTCCTGCTCACGTGTTCTAATTTGTCTGATCGTTCGTTATATTCAGTGATTTTAAACCATATATTCTCAAAAGAAAATAGTAACTTTCTTCAGAGTGCTCTGTGATGGATACAATACCTCCAGATGTGACACTTGTATCACCCACAAAAGCTAGGTAATGGACCTGGATTCAAGTAAAATGGAAATCAGACGTTCAACATGTGAGATAATTATTTTATTTTAATACTTAAACAGTAACTAATATTATATCAAGCAGATATTCTATTGGATAATGAACTTGCATAACCATATCATCATATGTCTATCTATAGTTGGCTGGCTGCATGGCTCAGTGGTAAGGTTCTCGCCCAAGATAGCAGGATCGAATCCTGGCCCTTTTAAGGGTGCTTAAATGAGAGGGAACCATGTTAGTAAATTTACTTGCATGTTTGTGGCAAATTTCTGGCATCCCGACGTCTCTAAAAGCTGCACCCAAGGACTCGTGTTAAGAAGAAAATGCTGCTTAAAACATGCTACAATACAGCAAGAGGATTTGAATGGGAAAATACTTAGATGGTTATGCAACATCACAACATTGGTGTAATATTATACAAGAACCTTGCCGCATCAGCAGGAAAGAAGATTAATGGGAACATTCCACAAGTCGTCAAAGGATAACTTCATTTTAGTTAAAATATATTCAACAGATTAAAGACTTCGCCATTTTAGTAACTGGAAAGACACAACAACAATAGCTTTTAATAGACATTATGTGTCAGCATTGTCATATAATAATCTTAATTTTTACAATAGGCATGCTAAGTTTTGTTTGTTAGTTATAGTGGATATTTTAGGATGTTGAAAGAAAGTATACAGTGCACTCTCATTAATTCGCGGTAATTAATGCACGAACTTCCTCGAATTATCCGCAGTTATTTTTGTTAAGCCTAGTAAAAACAAAACTATTGGTTAAAATATTGAAATTGGCTTGAACACTCAAGATAATAATTATAACACTTTATTGTAGTGTCTTATAAGACATGCTAGCCTAGAGGTAGACTTACAGTATGTGGATTATGCCTACATTAATTTTTAACAAAAGAAACAGCCATCACTTTTTGTTTCTTAGATCGTTTATTCCAATTTTCGATTGCATATTTCCGAAGAAAACATTATATGAGAACGAAAATTCATCTAGTTTTTCTCTATAAGAGATAAGTGTGACTAGAGAAATTAGTTTGACAGTGGGAAACTTTCAGGATTTCCTTTGCATCTCTCCCGCACTCGATATCAACTGGATCTCAGTTTTCCTCACCAACAGTCAAATTCCGTGCTAATACTTCTTTGCTTTCATGTCTTAAATCATAATCGTCTTTATTGACGTATAACTTGCCTGATTTATTGATTATTCTATGGTCCGCCAATCAAAACCTTTACAGTGTAGTGTGCCGGTAGACACTAAAGACGGTACATGTTTCGAACCTTGTACATACTGTTCTTCTTCAGCCGATTTGAATTGGCACAGAAAAAATCACAGACAAGAGTAATGACATCATACAAGTATACATAAAAGACCCTTAATATACACATTAGAACAATTTAAAAAACTTTCTTCACTTCATTTAAAACCACTGTACTATGAGTTTGTCCATGCTGTGGGACAGCTTGTGTTGAAATGCGCGGAGAGAGCGCGCGCTTTTGTCTGTACATTATGACAATTGAAAAAACATGATTATCTCCTAATTTTCATGAAGTCCTTTCAGTTGTCTTCTGTTCAGTTCTTCTTAACAAGAACATGATGAGATTCTATGAGAAGTTAGTACTTAGTCAAGTGTGGATGAAAGTTGGAAAGTTGTCCCAATTGGGCAGTTCCTGCAAAGCCTGTGGGTCAGCGTGTTGGCATACTACGGCCACTGTTGAGCAAAAAATTACGGAATTACGAAAAGGGGGTAAAAAAGGAAAATCCCACTCTAAATAAAGGAGAAACCGAACATGCAAATGCAAAAGTGTAAGAACTGAAGTTTACCTGTGTGGGTCATAGGTGCGGGTCCAATCAGCCGGCTGCGGCAAGTGCGCCAAAGTGGAGCGAAGCCAAGTGACAAACAGAAGGGGCAGATCTGACGGCCGGAGAAAAAGGGGGGCGGGGGGAGGAGAGTATAGAGAAGCGTAAGCAGACATGCGCTCTATGGAGGTTCTTTCCGTTTAATGCTGGTAGCATAATTAGTCAAAATTTCATATAAAATATTGGTTTCAAAGTTAATTTCATTTAGATTGCAAGAAGGATTATTCCTCAGGGCTTATTCGATTTCAATTTGCTCCAATATATTAAGCATGATTCCCTTGTTGCAGTAATGCAGAATTTCCAAGTCGTCACTGATGTTGGAAAAACTGTGGTCAAAATCTTTCATGATTGCCGATGGCGGAAAATTTCTGGTGTCTTACCGCATTAATGTGCTCATTATACCCGATTCTGAAATTGCGCCCCGTTTGACCGACGTAATCCGCATTGCAATTTTGACATTTGATCCTGTAAATTCCTGATTTTTTGATATTTGTCCTGCGTGTTGATCAGATTAGAATTAAATAGAAAATCCTTGGTAGTATTGGTTGTTCTAAAGGCTATTTTTAGATTTTGTTTTTTAAACACGTTAGTAATGTTATAGGTAAAAATTGCAATGGACTTATTCTTAAGGTGCGTATACACTTGCGCGCCGCGCCGCTCGCGCGCAGCGAGTTCGCTAGATTAGTACGGGGTTTCGAAGCTACGCGCGAATGGCGCACGACGATCCATCTCCTGTCGGTTTTTTCCACGCGCACTTTGAGTGTTCGCAGTTCAGATTTGGACGGGATTGTGAGAAGTTCGTTGTTTTTCGCGCGCATCTGATTGCAATATTTGTGCGTTTTGAGTGGTGATAATGGTGTGGTCAGACGAATCTGTGATAAAACTGATCGATGTTTATCGCAAAAGCCTCTTCTGTGGGATCCTCAACATAAGGATCATTTTAAGAAACCATTAGACTAAAAGCAGGAGCCTGGAGGGAAATAGGAGCTCAGATGGATATATCTGCGGACCAATGCAAGAAGAAGGTGATAATTCTGCTGTCTTCTTACCGGCGTGAGAAAAGTAAAATATATCTCAGGGCGGAAATATGTATCTTCTTTGAAAATGTGGGGTCCAATCTTCTGCAGCAGATTTTCAAAGTCAGAAGGTGACAATCGAGTAAAATTCTTATACTGGCCGCTTTTTTCTTGTGACTTCAAGTCCATCACTTGCTCCGCACCATTCATTTTTTTAAAACAGGTCAGTGTGCCACCAACGTCGTCGTCGTTTCTTTTTCCTTTTGCATAAACTTGCCGCACCACTCATCACCGCAATCACAAGGTTTTCCTCGTGCGCCGGAGACGTGATTATAATTAGCACACTCCAAACTTACTAGAGAATGTTCGTGGGTTTCCTATGGATCGCGGGAGGTTCGTCTTAATAATAATTCTGGACGAGCAACACACGCGCGACGCACGTACCGCGCGCAGTGCGCGGCGCGCAAGTGTATACCCACCTTTATCCTCCGGTTGTAATTTTGTCACAGGCTTATTTTTGATTTTATTAAGAAGGGAATTGACATAATGACTATTGAAGCCGTTAGCTCTGACTATTTGGTGTATAATGGTGAGTTCTTCGTTCCAATTTTCTTCAGAGAGATGAACTTTGACTGCTCTGTTAATGAAAGCCCTAAAAACGGCTCTTTTGAGGCTGGTTGGGCGATTCGAATCGTTCCTAATGACGTTGTGTGTTTGAGACGGTTTCCTAAAAATTTTGTACTGCAGGTGTGTGGCATTTCTGATAACCGTTAAATCAAGGAAATTGATAGACTTGTTAACTTCGGAAGTTGTGGTGAATTTAATTCTATTGTCCATATTATTGAGCTTTGCTGCGACGTGATCGATGCTGCTGATATCACTGTCTATTATCAGGAAGATGTCGTCTACGTACTGTACCCGATAATCCAGAAAGGATCCTGTTGGAATATCCATTCCCCCGCTGGATTGCCTATTTCTAACTGCTCCGGTAAATACTACATTAGAAATCGCTTCCAACATGGTCTTTAGGGATTTACAGACAGCAGTAACAAGAATATTGTGGATCAACAACCAACTACACGGGGCACTCGCCTTTACTTACCTCTCGGGGACTGGGAATTCAGCTTCGCCTACACTACATCCACAATACTCTGCTCCTTATATTTAAAATGAATCACATTCCAACAACAATGGAAAACAATCTGAACAAAATTTATTTACAATAGGGTAAACTAATCTACTATAAACAAAATAACAATAAACGAATTTCACAATAGACATAAAATTAAAAACACGCAAACATTCACACCTCCTTTCAACTCTACATCTTACTACAATGCTGTATTAAAAATTATGAGTATAAATCTTGGCTTGTTCTAGGCCTACACTGCGTAAAAATAAAAACGTTTAATGAAGTCTCTAATGGCCGAGTGCACCAACCTCGGTATTCATCAGTCTTTACGAAACCGTGGTAAGACTTTTACCGTGGTATTGTCGTAAAAGCAGTGCACCATTACTATCGCTCGGTTTCGTTACCGCGGTTTCTTGACGCTTGCTTTTCTCGCGATTATTCCCCTCGGAAGAAATTCGTTAATTTCGATAGTCACTTGTCTTCAGTTTATCCAGACGGCCAGCAGATGGCAGTGATCGTTTCGACAGTCACTTGTCTGCCATACTGTTTACATTTTGTCTCAACGCGAGTAATCAGCTGTGCAAAACATTGGAAAATAAAATGATGAAACGTACTAGAGCTCCCAATTTCAGCCCACATGAAAATTTCGTGTTGCTGGATTTGGCTGAAAAATATAAATCGATAATAGAAAATAAAAAGACGGATGGCGTGACAATAAGTATCTTAAGTAAAATGTTAATTACAGTACGTCTGGTAACTTGTCCTGGATTATCATCATTCCTGAGATCCAGATGCACAGCAGGAATTTGTTAATTGCCTTCTTCTTCTTCCTCTTCTTGGAGTAATTCATAATTAATTTCAGGGTCATCAGGAGGCTCTATTTCTTGAGCTGCAATGGCAATGTTGTGAAGCACAGCTTTGGCAACAATAATGTTTGACATGTTTTGTATGTTGCATCGAAGTCCTAATGACATGGAAGGGAATCTTCTTTTCCATACACCATATTGCCTCGCGACAACATTTCTTGTGGCAATATGAGCGTTGTTATCCCGTTGTTCTGCTGGGGAGGTGGGATTTTGAATAGGTGTAAGGAGGAAGGATTTACATGGGTAACCTCCATCACCCAAAAGATAACCATTAGCTGTTTCTAGACGCGCTCTCAGCCGAGATTCGTGAAATATGGTGCTATCGTGAGCCGAACCTGGCCATCTGGCTACTATATCTCTTATCATGAGGTTCGAATCACTCACAGTTAGCACGTTTAGACAGAAATAGCCTTTCCTGTTTCTAAATACCTCCCCATTTTCACCTCCAGGAGACTGTATTCTCACATGAGTGCAGTCCAGGGCACCCAATTCACCAGGGAACCCAGCTATTCTGTGGAAGCCTTCCATAACCTCTCTTTGTTCCCATTGGGTAAGTGGTAGTTTAATAAACCGTGGCGATAACAAGGCAACTACATTAGAAACCTTGTGTATTATGCGGCATGCTGTTGTTCTGTCAACATCACACACGTCACTGATCACTCCCTGAAATGTCCCAGTTGCGTAGAACCGCAGTGCTATAAGAAGACGATTTCTAGGCGATATCGAATAGCTTCTCCCAGTAGAGAATTACAATTGTTCACCAATTATGTCCAAAATATAACTTATACTGTCTCCTTCCGTAATCGAAATCTTCTCTGGAATGAAGCATCGCTTAGTTCTTCGAATAAATCTCGCCTCTCTTCTATAACCCTCCCTTCATTCTTTTCAAATCGAGTAAGATACTGGAGATATAACCTGTAGTTGTTAAGCTCCATTTTGGAATCTTTACCACAGAATACAAATAAATAAAACTTTACCACGGTTTTCTTAGATAACCGCTCCCTCACGGGCGGTAAACATTTTACCGCGGTAAAACTCGAAACCGAGCTTGGTGCAACAGAAATACGACTTTACCCCGGTAAACTAGGAAGTTTACCACGGTATTCTCTTTACCGAGGTTGGTGCACTCGGGCATAAATGGCATTCCAGTCACATGGTTTCATTCACAATCCTGCATTTGCAGAACACACGTGCATTAACTTTGTTTCATCAATGAAATCCTGGCACCACGCCGTACTCGAAACTGGTTTATACAATAAATACAAGGCGGTGGGTTAATTTTATGTCATCGCTCTCCAATGCTAACGGTGAATCATTCTCGCTAGCCCACAGAGACTGCTTGTGTGTGCATTTATAAAAACACGTAAAAATTAACATTTATATCTTTCAAAAGTTCACATAACTACTTTGTTTCTTAAACAATCATTCTAAAAATTTTATACACTCTTTCATTCGCACTCCGCAATTGTTCTAGACCAATTCAGTCCCACATATGCTCTTAACAATGAACAATCATTCATACCCAAAAACATCCGCTCATAAACACACACTGTTCCTAAACAATTGATAAATAAATCCTACTAAATTATTTAACTAATTAAATCATTTCCACAAAAATTATTTACATGTAATATGTTTATAATAATATCCATTATCTAGTGTTGCTAAAGCAACACTTTCGAGATTCTAACTTCTCGGTTACAACATAAATCTTAACCAAATATATACACTGGTTTTTCACATAACCATCCTTCTCTAACGTTCCGTAGTTTTAATATACTGCTTACACATAGTCTTATATAGGTTTCATTACATTATCGGTATAATACAATTGACTAATTAAGGTAAACTGTGCGTAATTACATAACTTCGGGTTTAATAAAATTTAATAATTGTATTTTAGACGTGAGTAGACAATCTTTCTCAAGTTGCATTTCCGCTGAAACCCTCCTGTTAACACAGCTAAATCGTTAATTCACAAAAACTGGACTACTTGTATACAATGGCTCTTATCATGCCTTTTATCAAAGAACAACAATACTTTGACTTCCTTAAAATGCGGAATTCCCTCGCACGAGCACTCCATAGCTCTACAAATCCTCATATAACAGTATATATGGCATAAACAATTATCATCTACTATGTTAAACAATAACCAAAAAGGGATTAATTGTTATTAACATATCTTATGTAGGAACTTCTCTCAAATAATGGCATGACCCTCAGTATCATTGCACATGACTACTGGACTACAATTATACATGCGTAAGTTCTTCAAACGAAACTTCCAATTGTAATGAACGATATTAGACAGTCGTGATTAACCTCCTAAAGTTTACTCCACAACAAGATAATTAACTGTTAACTCGTCTGTCGCAAATACATGTAATAAAAATAATACTCCTGTCTCATCTCACTAGTCAGGCTATAAATTGTTTATCGTTGTAATATCATGTCGACAAAATGACTGATGTTACACAAATAGGATAAAATAACACACATGTTATTTATAGTGTCAGATAGAATTCAATCCTGACCGGGATAAACTAGCTTTGAATTCCTAGCCAAAGATTTGAATAATCTTCTATCAAAAGGTATTTCCTCTAACATATTAAATGAACAAAGCTCTTAGCTTACAAATAATAAGAAAGGTTTGTCGATGTCGTAATGTTTTTCCACTCTACACAAAGAATGTTCATAGGGATAAAGACTTCGGTCTTATCAAACGACTAGTATTTCTTAGATCGTCGATAGTTTATGTACAATTTCTTGAAGTTATATGTCGTTACATTAAAGTGCTCAAATTAAATTTAATAAGAATTTAATTTGAAGCTATGACACAATGTCAGAATACTTGGTTTAAATGAAATTATATTAAAATTCGCGAGTCGAAACGACTAGTCTCCTATGAGGCAATATGATTCCTCAAACAAAAATGTAATGTCAGTTCCACAACTGATCCGTTGAATAAAATTGAACAATAGATGAAATGCAATCATCTTCTAAATAATCTTGCAGCATAAAAATCTCAACACACATCTGAAGTGTAAACTACTTAAAAGCACTGAAATACATGAAATGTGAAAATATAGAAATATGGAATAAGATCGCTGAAAATATGGAATAAGATCGCTGATTCTGAATGTTACTAATCAAGTTCTATATAACAATTGAGATACACTAATACCTTATTTGGACGAAAACTTGAAGATCTATGTAAGTATTCCCACAATACTTAAGATGTTTCATCAGTACAAGACACTGATATGGATCTGCATTCGAACCTCGGATCTGCGACCTCAGAGATAGAAACTTCTCTCTCTGGAATTCTCCAACATTCGCCTGGGCTCGAACGACATCCTTCTGGCAAATTCTTCTGTGTTGCTGGGCTACCTTTCCCTAGCATCTTGACAAATCTCTTCTGTAAAGTCTCCATTCTCCGTCGTAAATATGTATCAGCTTCATCAATGGAATTTAATTATGGAAATATTCATATAAATGGTGAATGAAATGTTTCCATTGCTAATTGATGTTATATTAGTGTTCGTAGAATGACGAAAATGCACAAGATGGACCGTACACTAAGTCTGTATTCAAGAATACGTTGTCTAACGAATCTCCATCGTTGTATCTTAACTCCTGTTATCGAATATGTTTCTGGCGATGACTATCTAGTTCATCATATCAACAATGTTAATTATGCTGAATGATAAGGTTTGAAGAATAATAATAGTCATTCTGTTAATGTTTATGTGTTGCGCCAATATTAAAAGTTGTGGTGTTTGAAGCCATATTTTCAGTGTTGCCTTATTAAACAAGTGTTTAGTGCTTTTCAGTCGGTCAACACGAATGTACCCAAAAGAGATGGGTTATGCCCTAATCCTGAAATAAATTACATGAGATTAATAAAACACTAGGATGACCAGTTTCGATCGTCAAGCGATCATCATCAGATCCATTACACTTAGGCTATAAAATCTATGTTTGAAATACAGGTGAAAATATTTACAATATGTACAATTATTTAGTTGCAGTATTGGTACTGCAACTGTCAGTGTATGCTAAATCCAGTATATATGTTAGGTGAAATGCTAAATGGTGATAGCTATCCGGAGATTGTACTTTAAGAGAGATTATATGGTTGTAAACTATGGTTAAACTATAAAATTTTAGGCTAACTACTTATCTGATTGTCTTCCGTACTACAGCTACTCGCAGTTTTCGTGTTTACTAGAACTCACTGTGCGGTCGACTGCACAGTGAGTGCGGTCGACTGCACAGTGAGTTCTAGTAAACACGAAAACTGCGAGTAGCTGTAGTACGGAAGACAATCAGATAAGTAGTTAGCCTAAAATTTTATAGTTTAACCATAGTTTACAACCATATAATCTCTCTTAAAGTACAATCTCCGGATAGCTATCACCATTTAGCATTTCACCTAACATATATACTGGATTTAGCATACACTGACAGTTGCAGTACCAATACTGCAACTAAATAATTGTACATATTGTAAATATTTTCACCTGTATTTCAAACATAGATTTTATAGCCTAAGTGTAATGGATCTGATGATGATCGCTTGACGATCGAAACTGGTCATCCTAGTGTTTTATTAATCTCATGTAATTTATTTCAGGATTAGGGCATAACCCATCTCTTTTGGGTACATTCGTGTTGACCGACTGAAAAGCACTAAACACTTGTTGAATATTAAAAGTTCTCCGCCACTGTTCACTTGAACTGCGTTCGTCAACTTCACGTTTCAATTTATAATGATATTCAGCCTCGTTTCCAACACATTTGGAAATCTAACTTGACAGGCTTATATTGTCGAAACGGTGAATATTAAAGCGCTCGACTTTTCACAATATATAGTATGCGACCTGTTCTTTATATATATATATGCTTATTTAACTTCAGATCTCAATTATATAAGAGATATAATCAATGCAATGTTCCTCGCAACTTCACGTAGAATGGATGTGCGGTGATCTCTAACGTTCCACCTAGCTATCCTCGCGTCTCCACAAGTCGACAGACGTCGCACTCGGACTAAGCCTTGGGATCTCCGTTAACCCAGTAAAAACACTTCCTCACTCTTCAAAGTCTGCTGGAATAAGAACCTCGATCCTTGGATCTCCCCCTCCAAGTCAAATTTTTGACGGCCATATCAATCTCCCACCATAATTTTAGGAGGTAGATTGCCAATGCTTATTACTGCGTAGATTAACAGATCTGTGGTTTTTAAAGTATCAGACATAATTTCTCTTAATATTCTCTTCATTACCAAATAAGAAAATCTTCTTCTAAGGGCCTAAATGCATACTTTCATCAAGTTGTGTAATTAAAGTTGATCCCGTCTTCAATAAGACCTGTTCTCATTGGCTCTGGACTGGGATCCAATAGCATAATTTCTTCTTCTTCTTCTTCTGCTTTTACGGCCTCATTGGACCACTTCAGTCAATCATTTCTTGGTCCTCTTCTTCAGTAAGTTTCCTTTCCGAGTCGCCCAGTAGCTCTTCATTCGCTCTGATCTTCTCAGGCGTTCCTCATCTGTAAATACCCTTTTTACCGTATTGCGTTTGTCTATTTTAGCCTGAAATCTTATTTTTATATCTCTCAGTTTTTTTAATTTTGTTGTTTTGTTTTGCAAGTCATCCAAGGTTATTTCCAATTCTTTCATATCTTCTCTAATTTCCTTAATCCATCCTACTTGTTGTTTCATATTCCAAAGTTTCACTACAATTTTTCTAGATAACCTGGTTTCTGGTGTCCTCATGATGTGACCAAAGAAAGAAAGCCGTTTCTTCCGAATAGTATCAGTGATGGGCTCCAGTTCTCTGTATACCACTTCATTTGGTACTATCCGCCACTGTCCATCTTTCTGATATTTTTTATTTATGCATGTTCTAGCTATTCTTCTTTCTACTTTTAAAATTTTGTCAATTCTGTTTTTCTGAGTAACTTTAAAAAGAGTTTCACTTCCATAGGTCACCTCTGGTTGAACCACCGTCTTGTAATGTTTTAATTTTGTTGCGATTGATAGACATTTTCTTTTATATGTAGACCATGTTAATTTTTGGGCTTTTATCATTTTATTAGTTCTTTCTTGCCATGCAGGTTTCTCATCCAAGTTGTAAGTTATAATTTCTCCTAAGTATTTAAATTGCTTCACTATTTTAACTTTCTTGTTATTTACTGTTATGTGATTGATTACAAGTGGATTTGCAACCATTATCTCTGTCTTTTCAAATGATATCTGAAGTCCAATTTTTTGTGCTATATTTTGTAGGCTTATTATTTAATTTCTGGCTTCTTGAATATTATTAGCCAGTAACGCTAAGTCATCTGCGAATCCCAAGCAATTTAAGTCTATTTGATCTTTCTTGGTTCCAATTCTTATGTTCCTAGGATTTTCCCTGTACCATTCCATCATTACATATTCCAAAGCACAATTGAAAAGTAGAGGCGATAAACCATCTCCTTGTCTTAATCCTGTTTTAATCGTAAACGGTTCAGATATTTCTCCTCTGAATTTTACTTTAGATTTGGTGTTTGTTAGAGTTAGTTTTATAATTTTTATTAATTTGGGATGAAGTTCGAAATTCCTTAGTATTTTCAACAATGAAGATCTATGTATACAATCATAAGCTTTTTTGAAGTCTACGAAGGTTATGACTTGCTGTTTTTGTCTACGTTTGTAGTAGTCCATTACTAATTTTAAGGTGATTATCTGTTCAGGGCAGCTTCGCCATGGCCGAAATCCACCTTGATATTCTCCTATTTCCAGTTCTAATTGATCTTTACAACGATTATATAGAATTCGTGACATGATTTTATATGTGATATCCAAAAGGGAAATTCCTCGATAGTTGTCAGGATTTGATTTTTCTCCTTTCTTGTGTAATGGATGTATTATAGCAGTAGTCCAATGGTCTGGCAGTTCTTCTTTGATCCAAATGTTCACTATGCATTGGTGTAATGCAATCTTCACTGGTTCTGCTGCATATTTCCACAATTCTGCAAATGTTTGATCTTCTCCACTCGCTTTGTAGTTTTTGAGCTCTCTCAGCGCTTTGTAGACTTCTTGGATTGTGGGTGGATTTATGTTTTCTGATGGTGTTTTAATAGTGGTGTCTGTATTTATTTGAAGCAGTTCTGGTGGATCTTCGCAATTTAGCAACTTGTTTGTTTCTGCTAAAATTTCTGTATTTCTTTTATTACTATGAGCTAACTCGCCATTTTTGTCTTTTAACATTAATGTTGGAGGTTCATATCTTTGTAGTTGTTTGCTAAAAATTTTGTAGTAATCTCTTGAGTTTGTTTTTGTGCTATTTGTTTTGATCATCAGAAGTATATCCTTTTGGTATAGCCGTTTAACCCCTCGTATTATTTTTTGAGTTATCTTCCTTTGTTTTATGAGATCCAAGTGTGATTCATCTGTTTTTTTTTTATAACAATATTTATAATATTAATCTCCAAACTCGCTGTTGCTAGGCTAAATACAGCTTTCTAGAAGCGTCCGTTGTGCAATATATCACATGATCGGGCTCTCCCACAGTCTCGAGCTTGTAACACTACACTCTTGTGTCACACTTCCAGAAATTATATTTGCTAGTTAAATTTTATCATGGGGAGGGAAAATACTCTCATTTTGTCCCTAAAGAATTGAATTTACGGGGGCAGTACCTTACCCAAAAACTTATGCCTTTCATTTTGCCGATATTGTTGTTTTCCAGGCGGTCGATGTAAATGTTAGCCATTATGCCCGATAATGGGGAACCCATGGCCAGTCCTTCTATCTGTTTGAACATTTTTTGATTAAATGAAAAATAATTGTTTCGCAAAGTGAATTTAAGCAGACTGGTAAATTCGTTAATTTCATCCTTGGATAATCTGCAGTGCATCTTGAGATTTTTTTTCTATTATGTCTACAGTGGGCATCACAGGAATGTTGGTGTACATGTCCGTGATGTCCGCTGTGTGTAACGTTTCTGAATTTTTCAATTTCATATTTTTAGTTACCTCGCAAAAATGAACCGAATTTTTTATCGCCCTGTTAGCCGAAAATTTGTAATATTTATTCAAAAATAAACCATGGAAGAAAACACCATGGTGGAATGAGAAGACAAAAGAAATAGTAAGGGAAAAGAATAGAGCCTTTAGGAGGTGGTATCAAAATAGGACGGTAGAGACAAGGGAAGAGTACCAGGAAAGAAAGAAGGAGGCAAAGAGTGTAGTGGCTGAGGAGAGAAGAAAGTGGATGGAAGAGTGGACCAAGATGATGGAGGATAGTGAAGGTACAAAACAAGGTCCTGTATGGGATGGTAAAGAATAAGAGGCGGAAGGATCCTACGGATTATGTTAGAATGGTGAGCAAAAGGGGACAAGATATAGAAAATAGGGAAGAACTGAAGAAAATGTGGAAAGAATATTTTGAAGAACTCCTGAACCCAAATGGAAACCATGGCGAGGAGGAAGAAATCTGGGAAGAGGAAGATGAACTACAAACAGAAAAGGACTTAACATGGAAAGAAGTGGAAGATGCAGTGAGGAAGATGAAAGGAGGGAAGGCACCGGGTGTGGATGTGTTGAGTGTGGAGATGGTGAGAGCAGCAGGAGAGGTGGGGATACAATGGTTGTACCGAGTGATTAAGACAGCATGGAAGGAAAGGAAGACCCCAGAGGACTGGAAAAAGGGAAAAATTGTCCCGATCTTCAAGAAAGGTAGTAGAACAGAATGCAGAAACTATCGGGGAATAACACTGATGAGTCATTGTGCAAAGATGTTTGAGAAAGTTTTGGAAAGGAGAATTTGGACATGGATAGAAGGAGGGATGAGGGAAGAACAACATGGCTTCAGAGCAGGAAGGTCCACAGTGGATTTGATGTTTGCTGTAAGGCAGTTAAAAGAACAGCACTATGAGTATGGAACAGATCTACTGATGGACTTCCTGGACATCGAGAAAGCACATGACAGTGTATGCAGAAACAAAGTATGGAAGTCCCTGGAGGATAGAGGAGTAGAGAGATGGACTATAAGGTGGATAAAGGAGATGTACAAGGGAAGCGTGAGCTGTGTGAAAGTGGGAGGAGAGAGATCGGACTGGTTGGAACAGAGAAACGGCCTGAAACAAGGAAGTGCACTTTTCATTGTGGTGATGGATGACATAATGACCCGAGTGGCACAAGTAATTGGAGAAGGAAAGATGAAAGCAATGGTGTTTGCAGATGATTTGATGATTTGGGGTAACAAGGAGGAAGAGGTATAGGAACAGTTGGACGTGTGGAAAGGAATAATACAAGGGTATGGGATGAAATTTAGCATAAATAAGAGTGAGATGGTGATCACAACAAGGAAGAAGGAAAGAACCACAACAGGAATAACAATTGGTGGGGAACAGCTGAAGAAAGTGGAGAGTTTCAAGTATCTGGGAAGCCTGATACAAGATAATGGAAGAAACGATAGAGAAATAAATGAGCGGGGGAGACAGGCAGAAGCATTCCGGAGGAATGTGAGAAGCATAGAAGCATGTTATGGAGCAAGGATGTCCCTCAGAACAGCAAAAAGATCATATATCGGTCTTACTTTGTCCCTATCCTGACGTATGCCTAGGAGACCTGGGTTATGAAAGGAAGGGAGAAGAGCAAAATACAGGCCAGTGAGATGAGGTTCTTGAGACGCAGTATTGGAGCTACAAAGAGGGACAGAATAAGAAATGAGAGGACCAGAGAATTAATGAAGGAGGAACCATTACAGGATGGTATAGAGAAATCTAGACTTAGATGGTATGGACATGTAAAACGAATGGAGGAGAAGAGGATACCCAGGAGGATACACGAGACGAAGTGGGAAGGGAAGAGGCCAAGAGGGAGACCGAGAGACAGGTGGCTGAAGGGGGTGGAAGAAAGTGTGAAGAAGAGAGGAGAAGACTGGTCAAGGGGGAGGCTGAGAGATGGTGGGAAGACAGAAGACGTTGGAGAGGCTTGTGTTCCAAACGCACCCGGCCAGTGGCTGGAAACTGTGCAAGATGATGATGATGATTCAAAAATTTCTGTATGAACTGCGATAATTTGTATACTGGGCTGCCCCTAAAGTTGACTATAGGTCTGATAGGTGTGTCCTTTTTGTGTGTTTTAGGTAATGCTCTTCGGGTGGGGATACTTGGGTTCATGTTAATGAGCTTGCTACTTTAATGTTCATCTAGAATCATGATGGTGTTCTTAAGTAACTGTTTTATCTTCCTCTGCGTAGTCCCAGTGGAGTCCTTGTTAATAACTTCAAAATTTTGATTACTTAAAAAGAGTTCTGTTTTTCCAATGTAATCTGCTTTGTTCATGATGACCGTGCTATTGCCTTTGTCCGCCTTTGTTATTAAGTTTTCCTGGGTTATTTTCTTTTTGAGGTTGATGATTTCTTTGTTACGAGTTGGCTTTACGTCCTGTTTTATGATTTTATTGATCTTTTTGTTGAGCACATGTCGGACCTCACTCCTCCGATCAACTGGAAGTTTTTGGATAGCTGCTTCAGATTCTGCTACTAGTGTTGTTAGTTTGTTTTTATTAGTATAAGAAGAATGCCAATTGTGTTTAAAACCTTTACCCATTAGATCCATTTCTGCCTGGTTGAAATCCACGTTAGAAAGATTTTCTCCTGGTTCATGAAATGCGTGTGTTGTGGCTCCTGATGTTTCATCACCCGCACTGCTCGCCCGCTGCACAAGCTGGTTAAGTTTGCGGCAAAGGGTGCCGATTTTCTTGCTTGGAATGCGACTGCTTCCTCAACATGTTGTTGGAAGGAGTCCCATTCTTTTTTCTTTGTGTTATTAGCGGCATCCAAATGAGTGTCATAAAGGGAGTTGTTGATTTGAATCTTCCTAATGTATAGGAACTTCAGTTTGCGCTGTAATACTTTTTGGTTAAATCAATTTTTGCGTTCTCTTTTCAAAGTTATTGTTAAATCTTTTCTTTTGAAAACAGGTTAAATGTCGGGGGACTAAGTTATGTGCCTTGCGTGTTTGATGATGCAGGCCAATTTTATTCTAAGGTGTTCAACTTGCCTGTTCGAAATATCGTCACAGAAGTCGGCAAGAGCGTAGTAGCGGTACTTTTCTCCCATGACTTGTTGACTGCGTGAAGAGCAACCAACAAACACGCTCTCGGTGTAGTGCAAGTTTGCGCCATTAGGCAATACTCCCTGCTTACAATACACTGTCCGCCCATCCACCCTTCACAACTCGCAAATCAGCGACCTTGGAGTGTGGCTGTTGGGAAAGGGAGGGTCGGTTCCGAGTGAAAGTACAATCCTCTTGTATTGTTTGGGCTTCGAAGATAAAGAAAATCTGTGCTATACCTAGGGATAGGAATTTTTCGGTGATTTCAGAGTGAGGAAATCGGTATTTTAAAGTGGCAAATTCGGTGTTTACAAGTGCACTTTTCGGTACTTTCAAAATGTTAAATTTTAGGCGGGATTTTTTAAATATCATGAATAACATAACACATTTCAGTCATCCTTCAAAGTATACTTCAGTGAAGAGATCCAAATTCTCTTGTGAAAAACGGTAACACGTATCACTTAACGTGCTAGTGTAAGCTGAAAAACAAAAGTTCACAGTTAGCGTTTGAACAGGGTATCAAAATGGTTTTCAACACAGATTCTGAGAACTTTGGAAATACAAATGTCAACTCCAACAATGTCTGTCTTGGTCCTGTCGTGCATCTGCCTCTTGATTAAAGTTTGCAGTTCCTTGTATCCTCTTATGACCTCACTTTTTTCCAGTGTTCTACAGAATGACAACTTCTTAATTTTCTTTGCAAGGTCTTCATTGATGTTCATTGGCACTATTTCTGCTGGATCAAACACACAAATTTGTAAATCTTGTTCCCAGGGTCAACGGATCTCAGGCTGATTAATATTCTAAGAGCATGGGACCCAGAGTTAACTAAAACTGAATGTATTTTCTCTCCTTTTAACTCATTTCCACAACCCTCCAACAGCTCCTTAATGTTGGTACCGTAATTTCCAGAAACAGCAAGTTTAAGGGCTTTTTGAATTTTCCGTAGATGCCCATCTAGAAGGTGAACAGTCAGATAAGACTGGCCTTCTAATCAAGGGATGAGTACTGTGATGTCTGTGCCAAATTCTTTGAATCTCAAGTATTTCGCCATGTGAAACATTGTTCAGGAAATCAACACCAGAGTTATCAGTCCCTACTACTTCATTCATAAATTGCACGATATCTTTCAAGTACTCTTGACAGGCACACTACAGAATGAAACCAAGAAGACCACCTGGTTAAGACTGGTTCAGGAAACAGTGGCACATTTGGATATGGATTCTTGCCATCTAGATATTCATGTCTGAAAGGCGCACTACATGACGCCACGCGTCGAGTAGTTACTAGGATGAGGGGAGAGGTGACCTTGCTGTTCTGGTCCTTAAATCTTCATTAACTTAGTAACTTACCAGGATGAGATTGATAAAGATCGCTGTATGCAGAAAGCGAGGTCCGCTATCTACCGTTAAGTTTCCGATCATTGGATGAATGCCAAGAAGAAGAAGAAAGTGACATTCAGTAGTTAGACTTCGATAAAGACGATCGTGGTTTCAGACATGAAAGCGATGAGGATATTGTACGGAATTTGACTGTCGGTGAGGTAAACTGAGATCCAGTGCATGTCAAGTGAAGAAGTGATGCAACGGAAATCCCGAAAGTTCCCACAGTCAAGCTAGTGTATCTATAGTCACACTAATATAGAAAATCGAGATGAATTTTTGTTTTCATATATTGTTTTCTTCAGAATTGTACAATCTAAAACTAGAAAAAAATAAACTATCTAAGAAACAAAAAGTGATCAGTCATTTTTCTTAGTTTTTAATGTTGGTATAGGCCTAATCTACGTAGTGTGTCTTACAATACTATGTTATAATAGTACATTATGCAACGACCCTATAATGGCAATAATTATGAGTGTCTTAATTACCATTATAGCTGAGTTGCATACGCCTGTTCATGTTCGACGATAATTATTATAACTATTTTATGTTCGAACATAAATATTCATAAATATCTGTAGAGATTTTACCAGTTTTATGTACTGAACAGAGCGCATGAGATGCCGAGAATGCCTTGTATTTGACCATGGCCTCCTCGATTACCCTACTATGACACTAGACCAGGCAGTGAAAATTAAATTAGAAGGCCGTGGAACTCGGTGCATCTAATTATCTAATTGGTCAAACAACTGTTTCTTGAGCTCTGATTGGTGGGAGAAACTGTTTCATAATGCAAAATAGTGTTATAATGAGCCTCATTATAGTACAGTTTTCTGACATATAATAGTCAGGGTCGAACATAAAGTATTATAATTATTTTTTTTCGCGTGTTCTTAAAATACATTTCAATATTTTGACCAATAGTTTACTTTTTGCCTGGCTTAAAAACATTACTGCAGATAATTCGCGGCTTTCAAAAAATCGCGGAAATTTGTGCATTCATTGCCGCGAATTATCGGAAGATTACTATAAAGAAAAAAAACAACGATAAATCTAAAATTCGCGTTTTCATGCGAAATTCGCGAAAATTCGCTAGCTCAAAAACATTTATTTTCGCCATTTTTAGGGTTATTATAACACATTATCACCTGTGTATGACTTATTTAAAAAATTCGCGAAAATCGCGATCGCGAATTTTTCCTATCCCTAGCTATACCACATGCGGCAACATGCTCGTATGTTTCGAAAATTGCTCAAGTAGGCCTAATGTTAAATTGCAGAGAAACGCAGTTCAGTATTCTCGAATCTCAATGATTTCGTCTTTACGCATTGCGTCGCATCAAAATTCTTTTAAACGACGGAGTGATAGCTTTACTTAGCGTGATTAGATGCTGTGAGAATTTCTATTTAAAAAGATACTCTTGGAGACCCGCGAATTAACCGCAAAAACGAATTATCCACACGTGAATTATCGGGAGTTCACTGTAGATGCATTTGATGATGGACTATGTTTTTAAATAAATGTTTTTTACAATATAATGATATGTGCACCTGGCTGAGGAAGGGCGAATTGTACGCTCAAAACATGTCCCAGTGTTAAACAAAGAAGCATTTTTGAATAAGGGTCTGTTTTTCAATCTCTGGATGAAAGTGACGGGCATCCACTCCCCGAGTAACTTTGCTCAACACTTTTATCCCTTCGGCATTCGAAACGTGTTTTTCAATGCCAAGTTACTCGACGAGCTACTGCTCTACGGAAGTATCAACGAATGTCTACAGTACGGGTTATGTGATTGGCCAAAATCGATTTCTGAACGGTAAACGCTCGTGCGAACTCTGGTGTCGCAAAAAAAGCAAAATATTATGGAGCATGAAATATTACTTCCATAATATTACCGGTACGTGAAAATAAGTAACCGTCTTGTACTCAATATTTCTGTGGTTGTCTTGGTCTGAGATTCAGGAGGTCTCAGGTTCGAGCCCCAGTCCTGGCAATTATATTTGTTACCAGATTATCGATTTAAACGACATTTATCATATTATGAGTCATTTTAACAGAATCTACATGAAATTACGATTTATCTCATTTTTTGGGGCAGATGACCTCGTAGTTACGCCCCTTAAAACAACAATAACTATCTCATTACAATATGTTGCTGCAAGCAGGATTTGAGAAATTTGATTGTATTGAACATCATTTCTAGTAGTCTATAGATAGGCTAGAGACTATGGTTTCATCCCTCCTCTTAATTTACAGTATAATATGTGATGTTTGTTGAAACAAGTGTGACAGTAGCATATCTTCAATTCAATCTAAACATTCATTATAATTCTGGTATGAAAAAGGGGCGTAAATTAACATCCGTCACAATTTTAAGAATGTCAAAGCTATGTAGGCTATAGGAGATCTTCGAAATGTTCAATTTTCTATTGCCGTAAAATGTATACAAATATTGTCACCTGTGTGCGTACCGAAGCTGATAATTCTAGCGCAGCTATCACAGCACTTTTCGATAAACGAAAACAAGCCATGAAATAGAATACAAATCCATGATATAAATGATAAAGTGTTCACAGCTGGTAGTAGAAATACAATAAGCAACTACGGAGTATCTAGGGTGACCAGACGTCCTCTTTTTCGCGGACATGTCCTCCAATTTACGTCTCTGTCCTCTGTCCGCGAACAATTTTTAAAATTGTCTAAATGTCCTCCTTTTTTATTAATTGATTATTTTATCGTATGAATGTACCGGTATGTATGTATGTATGTATGTTTTAGTTTTTCGCAGTGTATATTGGCGCCATGCAAATAGTTTAATTTTTTACCGATTTGCAGCGCTACAATATTTGTTTCCGGTCTACGCTGGGTTTGGGAATTTGTTTCTGTGTTTGTGCTCCGTTGATTGGCAGTCTTGTGGCGTTGTTGTGTGTTTGCCAGTTTAAAATTTGCTCGCATTCAAGATGCCTAAAAGAAAGTGCAAGTTTACAGATGCTTTGAAAACCAAATATCCTACTTCCAGGCAGAATGTAAAATTTGCCCAACTGCAACTTTCGTCTCGGTAGCAAATCATGGTAAGTTCTATAATTTATTGTTTATGCCCGTTGCTCACTGTGAAATTTTCCTTCAAATTTATTGTACAATAATTTAATTTTATAAAATTTCTGTTGCTCACGGTCAAATTCAAGTTTTATAAAACCTTTGATAAAACTTTTTATAAAATAGGACATGTTCTAATCCGTTAAATTAATTATACGAAACGAACCAATCAGGGAAGCTGATATGGAGATGATGCTGGCGCCACGAGGTGAGAAGATTTTGAAGCTCGCTTGTAAACAAACACTTCGAAAATGGCAGGCTCCGGCTGGACTAAGGAAGCTGTTAGTGTTTTACTGGACGAGTACCATAAATATCAGTGTTTGTATGAGGTTAAAACGCCCATATACCACAATAGAAATGCAGGAAGGGAGGCAGAAATCTCAATCGCCGAATATGTTTCACAAATTCTACCGAACACAAGCCAGGCTGATGTGAAGGCGAAGATAAACTGGCTTCGAACTCACTTGCAGTCTCATTTCAGGAGAAATGGCTTGCCTCATGTTAGTGTCCTGTCGAATAATTGTGGGACCAACAAGATCTAGGAGTTTTTAAACTGCTTTCCTCCATTCTTAGAAAATTCCTATATGAATTCTGATCTTCTCATTTTCTCAACTCATTTTCGACCAAGGGCAGCATTCCTCTACTCTTCTCTTCTTTTTATCCATTCCCGAGTCCAGGACTTCCTAGCATTTCTTTTCTTCCTTTTTACCACTGTACGACATATAATTGTAGCTAAAGCTGCAATTTTTGCTTTGTTTGTTGTAGCCATACTCTCAAACCAATGTGTGTTGAACAGCTGATTCTTGGTTCAGAAATTTATCGGTAGATGGCGATCCTGATACATCCACGAATTTTATAAAATAATTTTACCGTGAACAACAGAGCTTGCTTTCGTCAAATTTTTATAAAATTAGTTGTAAAATAAATTTTAAGAAACATTTTACCGTGCGCAACGGGCAAGTTATTAAATTATAAATCTTAAAAGAGCGTTATTTATATAAAATTCTCATTTAATTTCGTAGGTTCTCAAGATTTGGATAGTCACATTTCTTAAAATAAACACAAAAAAAAGTGTACAAGGCTGCGGAAGTTCCCAAACTATAGACAAGCATTTTTCCACATCAACTACAGCATTAACGAATCGTGTTTTAGCTGCGGAAGGAGCATTAGCATTCCATACCGTTCGTCATCATTCCTCCTACAGATCAATGGACTGCACACCCAAATTGAACCAGACAATTTATTATGATTCGGAAGTGGCCAAAATAATTTCTTCAGCTAGAACCAAAACTGAAAGTATAATAAACAGAGTAATAGGCCCACATGCTGTTGATGTTACAGTAGAATGTATGAAAGGTATATCTTGTTATGGAGTGTGTACGGATGGAAGTAATCATGGAAGTCTGAAAATGTTTCCTATTCTCATTCAGTATTTCGATTATAAACAGGGTGGTATTAAAACTAAGGTTGTAGAACTAAAGACAACTCCTAATGAGAAGGCTGAATATATTGCAGGGTATATTAAGGATACCTTGTCTAGTTTAGGTCTTGTAGAGAAATGTGTGGCCTTTGCTGGTGACAACACGAACACTAACTTTGGTGGTTTAAATCGTAGAGAAGGCAAGAATGTATTTACTAAAAGGATGTTGTCAATAGGAATATGGTAGGTATAGGTTGCCCAGCTCATATATTGAATAATACAATACAACATGGAACTGATGTTTTATCTGTGGACATAGATTGACTTATTGTTAAGTTGTATAATTATTTCTCAATTTACACTGTAAGAACTGAACAGTTGAAGTCATATTGTGAATTTGTTGATACCAATTACAAACAATTACTCTCCCACAGCAAGACAAGATGGCTATCTCTGTTCCCTGCTGTTGAGAGATTATTGGAAATGTTTCTTCCCTTGAAGTCTTACTTCTTGTCAGTGCCAAATCCTCCAAAACTTCTCATTAAATTTTTTGGAAATAATTTGAGTGAAGCTTATTTGTGGCACCTGCATTCTCTAATGTCAATATTTCACTCAAAGATTTTGATAATAGAGAAAGAAGAGAGTTCTGTGTTAGAAATCATGAATGTGTTGGAATGTGTCAAGGCTATGCTTCAAAATAGATATGAAGGTTCTTTCATTTCATTGAAGGTGAAAGATGTAGTAGAAAATGTTCGAAAAGAGGGGTATGATAAGGAAGCAGATTTATTTATGAATGAAGCATTGATGTTATATAAAGTATCTTTGGAATATTTGACAAAATGGGTAACATATTTTGATGATTTCATTTGTTTCATGTGGATGAGTTTAACTTAAAAGAAGATGGAATACACTGATATTGAAAAAAGTATTATGTATTTACAAGGGAAAGGTATTCACATTGATGATGCAAAATGTTTTGATCAGTTTTGTAATCTGAGTAAATTTACAGAGAAGTTTTCAAATAACAGCGAATATCTTAAATTAACTTCTAGTCAAAAATGGGCAAAATATTTCAACGATAGTGAAAATATTGAATGCTACTCAGAGCTTCTTAAAATTGCAGAATATTTCTTTTGTATCCCAGGTCACAATGCTAATGTGGAGAGGGTTTTCTCATTGATTTCATCTCAATGGACAGATGAAAGAAATAGATTGCAAATCGAATCTGTGAAAGGTCTATTAATGGTGCAGTACAATTTTAAGGAACACTCTTGTCAGGACTTCTATAAATATCTGTTGGACAGACCTAAACTGTTGGCAGGAATATCATCCTCAGATAAATATAAATAGCCTACAAATTAAGTGTAATTTCATGCTTTTAATTTCAGAATAATATACATTTTCAGTGGCAATGTTCTAAGTTTACTAATGTAATTAATACATTTTGAAGTTCAATTTTTATCGTATCTTATATGGTTTTATTACTTTTAGATTTGTCCTCTTTTTTCCCTTAATGTCCTCAAATTTTTCCTGTGTTGTCCTCTATTTCACAGTACTGGATCTGGTCACCCTAGGAGTATCATTACTCCGAAGGTTTAATATTTATCCAGCTCAAATAGCACCAAGTATATATGACCAACTTACCCACCACATTTATTCCCTTGGCAGTGCTGCCTACCGATTGAAAAACACAATATGGCGTTTAATGCTGGGAGTACGCTACTCCGAACTTTGCCCAGCGATTGAAAAACAGGCCCTGAATAGAATTGAATAGACGGAACTGTATAATAATAGTTGATAGGATAATCCGTCAATATGGGCCAATATGACATTGAATACTCCTAATAACTCATCACTGTCGGTATCCGAGCCATTCACATTAATGACCATATGTTTGATATCATCCACGATTTCTACCCATTTTGTTTTTTTTCCATTTCATTAATGTGTTTTACGCATATTTCCCACCGCTGAGGAGAAACAAGTTCAAGTCCTTCCAGAAAAAGAGTCACTATTAGTAGACGCTAGAATCTTAGCGATTGTAGTAATTTCTTGAGAAAGAACTCATGAACGTTCCTGCGAATTGCGTCCTTAATAAAAGCATCATGCTTTTCCAGCAACTGCACTTTGTTATGGGTTGACTGTGTGAAAGAATTCTTCCCGTACTTTTCAGCTCTCTTCGTGCTTGATGAATACTCGCTACAGAAACGTCCATAGCCTCGGCTACTAACTTTGTCACTTCATGGTGTGTGCTACCGAACTAAACAAAAACAAAGAAACTGTTGTTGTTTCCTATGGCTAGCCCGGATTCCAAAGAAACTATCATTTAACAAAAGCGATTTCAGAAGTGCGTAAACGAAGTAGTGATACGCATTGCAGCACAAATCAACGACTAACACGTGGGATTGATGTTTGCGGGCAGAACTATTCAGAATGACTACATAACATCCTTCCTCCGGGAACAAGATGAAACGCGCATTACGTCACATTTAAACTAAAACCAAAGGGCTGATCGACGAGATTAATTTTAGAGAATAAAACATTGTTCATTTGCCTTATTGATATACTGACATGAAGTTAAAGCCAGTTTACAATTGATACGATGTCTGTATTATTTCAATCGAAGGTAGTGTGCTCGTATAGGTAAGAGTTCTTCTTCGCAGCTCTGGCGTGTTTACCTTGTCTCTCAACGGATATCGGATGGGGTTTAGCTAGAGATACGGGAAAATCGCAATTACGATAAATGCGAATTTTCCTTTTTCTCGTTTTTTTCAACTATTTGGTAACTATTATTATATCTATGTATACCCAGAATTTGCGAAACTGAATGTGCGACAAAGTGCGATAACTAAGGGTTCTTGCGAATCATTTCCATAAATGCGAAAAGTGCCCAATTTACCGAAAAATGTTGGATATTAGTTTTCGTTACATTTTCGCTCTGAAACTTGGAATTTTGCGACTTCCTAGCAATGGAAATATTGGCTAAATAATCGATATGTGCAAACATCGATTATTGTCGTGAAAACAATCGAATACGGTAAAAATCAATTTGAAAATGGCTGCCGATGGCTGCTGTTATTGCCGCATAATATCCACTGTTTATCGCCAAAAAACAATGTTTTTGGAGACATTATTTCGTAGTTTCATTTGGTTGCGGTAATGAAAGGAATATTCCAATCGTTTGTATCGATTCTTTTTTAAAAATTGGAGCAATAAGGTTATCCTTATATTGGTTTATATCGTGCCGGCCCTCATTTCGAGCATTTGACCATTATAAATACAACTGTAAACATGTATCGTGATATGAATAGATAATGTTTTTAGGCGTTCTCCTCGCTTTGGGGAATGTTGTATAATATGAAGAAAGTATTCTCTGAACTGTGTAAGTTATAGGTTATGTTACATTTCGTCCGGCAATTTCTCCTTGAATTCGGATACTGTTTTACAGATTGTCAGTCATGAGTTGCAAAAAGGTATATCAGTAATTTCGTGTTTGCATATTCTGTTTAACTTAAGAAAACCTTTGAGACTGATGTGATCATTTAAATCATTGGAGTAACCTAGATATGAAAGGTGCGCAAAAACGTTCACAGGATTGTCAACATTCGTCTATACAGTACAAGTTGCATTGGCAGCCATGTTAAGTGTCCTTTTTTTTTTTTTTTTTTACTAAGGGAGTACTAAAATCCCAATCATCATCATCATCATCATCATTTCCCCTTATCCAGCTCCTGCCGGGTCGGGGTATTTATGGCACTTCTCCACTTTCCTCTTTCCTTCCACAATTCTTCTTCCACGATCTTGTCCCAGTCCAGATTCCTTTTTCTCACGCTGTTCTTCACTGAATCGATCCACCTTGTTCTAGGTCTTCCCCTTGCTCTCTTACCCTTGCACTTGGCCTCCAGCACCTGTCTTGGTATTCTATTTTCCTCCATCCTCTTTACATGTCCAAACCACCTTAGTTTATTCTTCTCAATTCTCTCATTTAGTTTTGCCATCCCAACTTCCTTCCTAACATCTTCATTCCTCACTCTGTCTTTCCTTGTCTTACCTATCATACTTCTTAGGAATTTCATTTCACTGGCTTGGATTCTACTCTCTTGCCTGCTCGTCAGGGTCCAAGTCTCAGCTGCATAAGTTAATATGGGTACATAGTACATTTTATACATTACCTCCTTGCTTTTCCTTGGTACTTCCTTATCCCAAACAAGTTTTCTTACACTTTGATAGAATGCATTGCTCAGCTGTACCCTCCTGTCAATCTCCATGTCCAACCTACCAGTTTGCATCAATTCACTTCCCAGGTATTTGAACGTGTCCACAATTTCCAAACTCTGACTTCCAATTTTCACAGTGCCCTTTCCTTGTCTTTCCCCTCTTGTCATCACCATGGTCTTGCTTTTCTCTATACTGATTTTCAGGCCATATTTCTGAATATTTTCGTTCAGTGCATCTAGTTGTTTTTGCACTTCTTCGGTGTTCCTTCCCCAGACCACAATATCATCTGCAAATAATAGTAACTTCATTTCTTTATGTCCATATGCTTCCTTTGTTTCCTTTACAATTTCATCCATTACCATTATGAATAAAACAGGTGACAGCACACTCCCCTGTCTTAGTCCAGTCTTGTTCCTAAACCAATCTGTCTTTCCAACTGGGGGTCAGTACCCTGCTAACACAGTTGTTGTACATTGCTTGCACCATTTCCAACATTTCTCTTCCCAGTCTCTTCTTAACCATGGTTTCCCACACCTTCTCTCTGGGGACACTATCATATGCCTTTTCTAGATCTATGAAAGTCATGATCAAATCCTCTCCATATTCCCAGTTCTTTTCCATCACCTGCCTCAAGCTAAAGATTGGGTCCACTGTGGATCTTCCACTCCTGAAGCCATACTGTTCCTCTTGCAACTCTCCTTCCACCTTTCTTCTCATTCTTCTTTCTAATATCCTTTCCAGTATTTTTACTATCTGTGATATGAGGGTGATCCCTCTATAGTTATCACACACTTTCTTGTCCCCTTTCTTAAACACTGGTATTATTAGCCCTTTCTCCCAGTCTTCTGGTACACATTTCCGTTTCCACACACACTTTAGCAGTCGATACAGCCATTGCATACCAACAGGTCCAGCAGCCTTTATCATCTCTACACTGATTTCATCCACCCCTGTTGCTTTTCCCATCTTCATTTTCTGAACTGCTAATTCCACCTCCAGCATTGTTATATCATCTTCTGTTATAGAGTCGTCAGGCTGTGTCACTTCGATCTCACCAGTACAATTGCTCACATTCAATAGCTTATCGAAATACTCCTTCCATCGTCCCTTTATCTCTTCTGGGTGTGTTAACAACTCTCCATCTTCCTTTTTCACCAGCTTTGTAGTAACTCTTTCTTTCCTCTTACTTCTTAGAAGCCCATACAGCATCCTTTTACTGCCACTTACATCTGTTTCCATTCTTCGTGTAAATTCTTCCCAACTTTTCTTCTTTTCTTCTCCTACCACTTTCTTACACCTCCGTTTGCTGTCGTGGTACTTCCTTTTGCTTTCTTCTGTTTGATCTCGGTTCCATTCTTTCCATGCAGACTTCTTTTCTTTCACTGCTTTCCTCACTTCCTCATTCCACCACGGTGTCTCCTTCTCTTTCACTCTTGTTGACGTCCTTCCACAAGCACTCTCTGCTGCACCAGCAAATGCCTTTTTAAATTGGGACCATTCCTCTTCTATATTTTCCACTTCAGTAACTGGGATTTGTTGCTTCAATCTCTCCTGAAAATCTTCCTGTACAGCTTTGTCTTTCAATTTCCATACTTTTATTTTACTTTCTCTGATCTCCTTTAGGTTTTCCAATTTTCCCCATCTAAATTTTGCCACCACAGCTCTATGGTCCCCATCAAATGCTTCACCTGGTAAAGCTGTCACATCCATCAGCTTTCTGCGATTTGTCCTTTCCACCAGGAAGTAGTCAATTACTGATTTTGTTCTTCTATCACCCCACCCATATCTCGTAATTTTCCTGCTGTTTTTCTTCCGAAACCATGAATTACCCACTATCAGTCCATTCCTTTCACAAAAGTTTACAAGTTCCTCTCCTTCCCGGTTCTTTTTCCCATATCCATATGGTCCAACGACTTCTTCCTTTCCTTGTCTCTCAATTCCGACTTGTGCATTCATATCTCCCATGATCACTACTTCTTCATCTGAGATTACTCTTTCTACATCCTCCAGGAATACTTCAATATCTTCTTCTCTGTTTCCAGTCTGTGGTGCATACACTTGTATGAAGTCCATCACGTCATTCTTCATCTTCATTCTAATTTTCATTATTCTGTCACTCACACACTCTACCACTTCAACATACTCCTCCAGTTGTTTCGAGGTTATCTGTCCCACGCCATTTTTTGCCTCTTGGCCACCACTCCAGTATAATGTATATCCTTTCCTCAATTTCTTCCTTTCTTTACCTTTCCATTTCACTTCACTCAGCCCCATCATTCCAACCTTCTCCCTCTCCATGAAGTCTACCACCTCCTCCACCTTGCCTGTCAGGGTCATGACATTCATGATTCCCACTTTCATTTCGGTTACTGGTCGCCCATTTCTCACAGTTCCCCCAGTACCAAAGGAACTGCGCGTCGCCTGCAGGGTACGCCCTAACCTTTTCCGAATCATTGGAAGTGCCATATCCATTTTAGGCTATTATTACGATGGGGTCGCCACTCCCAAAGGCATTTTATGAAGCTACTGCCAGCTATTATTCAGGCCGCCCATAACATGGAGAACAGACGCCCTTGCAGCCGCCCCTAACATGGGAAACAGACGCTGCCGATTGATGCTGTACTCATACTATTCCCTGAGTACTGGGTTGCCTCTTCCGCAATCTCCACCGTTCTGAAGTCCATCTTCTCCGCTGTAGATTCCGTTGAGGTCTTCGCACGTAACCCTGTGCACGGGGCCTATGTTATACCCCATAGGACTGGGTCCTCACCAGAACTTAGCCGGTACTGTAGTTCCATGGTATATTACAGTACCGTTGCCCACCCCCGCGACGTGGACGCGCCTGGCAAGAATTATCCATGTAGCCAATTAGGATTGATTCATGGACCGGGTTAAGGAGCTGTCTAAATCCAGCCTCCAAGGCACTAAAATCCCAATATCAGTATTAAAGAAATGTAGAAACTTGACACCATACATATTTCAGAAATGTGAGATTTCTGGAAATAAATGCATCAGCCTGGCTACTTGGCAAGATTGAGCTCAAGTGCTGTCGGTTTGTTGTATGACACAAGACAAGGGCTCCTGAGCTATGCTGAGAAGATCCAAAGGTTATGTTCTCATATTCAATCAACAATATCAGGTGCTGTGCAGCAACTCCAATTACCCTGAGCTGCTGGTGTTTTTGGTACGGTGCTAACTCCACAAGCGTGATGGAGAGAACGTTGAGGGCCGGTGGAGAGTTGTATTACTTCACAAGGTGCCGATTGTTAGAATAAAGCGAGCTGTGGTCAGGGGACAATGCTCGTCTTATGAAGTATACCGTGTGGCAGGAGGAATAACGACAATACCGGGCTGTCTTGAACTCTGTGGACAAATTGGTTCAAATTCTGTGAGATGTCTATGAAATCCCTTTGAGTGGTTTCCCTACTAACTCCTTGCCAAGTTCCATTCATTTATCTTAATAACTTGTCTGATAAGGTTGGATTCAAGAAGTGCTATTTGACCATTAAACCACCCAGCAAATAGAAATTCAATGCACCTCTTCCCTGGCCCTCATTGAAAAGGAAATAATGAGGGAGTAGACGTACATTTCATTATTTAGTTAATTATCCGTTGTATGGTGTTTACTTGAAGTTAAGTAAATGTACGACTCACATTGTTATATTAAATGCTTAAATGCCGTTTATCAGAAACACCCATATTTCCAATCCTGTGCATGTTTGAATTAGTTTCCCTGCATATTAATTTTGAACCTATTAAATTTGTATCGTAGCTAGTGATGAACTTTTAAATGCTACAAAATGCTAATTTTTAAATTTCAAAATGCTCCAAAATGCTATTTTTTAAAATAAAAGTGCTACAAAATCAATTTCAAAATGCTATTTTCTCGTATCTTTAGGTATAGCTAATGTTACTGTATGTAGTACTGTGCTACTCTTATCTGCGATGTTACTAGCACACGGCTGAACGTATTATTCTTCCAATACTATTCAACTGACCGTGGATTATAAATTATTTTAACAGAACTGTTCACAGTGTTGCGGGCGCCTCGTAGATTGTTCAATTTACAGAATATTAGTTCACTTTTGTAAAACTTTGCACTTAAAATGAATAAAATTCTGGAGCTGACTGATGTATAAACACTGTCTCAGTGCTCGAGGAACTGTCGCTAGTCTGCTCGGGGCGCTGCTTATATCCCCCTGAGCTCCACTGACAATGGACAACTCACCCTTTTTCTTCCGCTTACGGAACCAACAGTCTTACAGATCTATGTTCGCGACCTTCCTGTGGCAAAGTTTGCGCAGATTTGAATGGTCTTGTTATTAATCCAATCCGATTGTCAGATTGTTTGTAAATCACATCTCTTGGGTGACGCCAATTCCAATGAGGGATACCGCTTATTGGTTGTAAGAAATTGCAGCCAAGAAGTTCAAACCTGGCGTAGGGATACCACTAGATAGAATATCTTTTTTTTATTATTAGCAATAATCGCAAATTAGGGGTGTTTACCCTTGCCATGGTTTCTACATGGCCCACAACTAAATACTGACCAGTCTTTCTGGGATACACTGATGTCCCTTAAATTTAATTATGTTGCTGTGACTATCGTGCTCTCTGGCGCTCTTGAGTGGTTGAAAAATATTTGCTCTGTAAGTTTCCACTGCTGTGTGAAGTCAAGGCATGATTCCGTTGGCCTGGCCCTGCCTGGTGGGGTGGGCAGCTATTCTTGTCTATCGTTCCTTTGTCGTAGGCACTTGTCTTTTTGTGACATCTCAGCTTTCTACAATTACAACATGAAGTAATAATTTTGAATGATATTTCGCCCTTGATTACATTAGGCAAATGCGCATCATTGCTTCCTCCATCTAAAATGCTCTAGAGGTTGTGTTCGATTCCCGAATAATTTATTATTATTACTGTATTTCCTCGCATAATCGTCGCCACCCCATAATCATCGCACCCCACTTTTCAAACACTAAAATAGGTTTATAAAATTTCATCTCATAGCATATTTGTATTTGTGCGGCAGTCAGTTGCACATGCTGCCGCGACTTTGTCAGAAGAAAGTTATCTAGTCTTTATGCCTGCGGGTAATGAACAGTGATGCGAGCAACCAGCATCGTCACTTTGCACATTCCGCGAGCTTATAACTTGGCGTGATCTTGTCAGAAGAAAGTAATCTCGTCTTAATGCCCGCGGGCTATGAACAGCGACGCGAGCGGCCAGCATTGTCCTTATCACGTTCCGCGAGCGTAAACCTGGCGAGATCATGTCAGAAGAAAATAATTTCGTCTTTATGCCTGCAGGATATGAACCGTGACGCGAGTGGCCAGCTTCGTCAGCACATTCCGCGAGCTTATAACCTGTCGTGACCTTGTCAGAAGAAAGTGACCTGTCTCTCTAACTGCAGGCTTTGACTCACGCTACGCGGACGGCTGGCCCATGACGCGCTCTACGCAACTCCAGGGCAGTGAAACTTGTGTGGAGCTACCGTGAGTTGGCCTCGGAATGACGAGATTCAATAAGCTGCCGTACGAAGCGCCGCTTGTCCCAGTTCGCCGCCGTTAAAACAGGCCCGACTGCTATTGGAGGAATCTTACGCAAGGGACACCTCGTGCCAGTCTAGCCGAGTCTAGCATCAGCCACTTCCGTGGAAACATCGCAACAGAGACCTGTGCGTGATGTTACTCGTTGGTGTCCAAAATGAGAAAATATAAGAATTGTACGATGATCTTGAAAGTGAAATACCTGTGGTTCATCATCATCATCGGCTTTAACTCGAATCCGAGTATAAATCTTCTTCCTTCAGTCCAGTTTGTGGATGTGTTTACGGTGACTAAAGAGTCCAATCCTGGCATGGAACAAGCGACCACACAAGTCGCATATTATTGCTGGAGGAGGACGTGGTTGGGCTGCTCGAAGTTTCCTAGCTTGACGCTTGGCCTCTTCATGTATGCGTCGATCCCTTTCAAACGTCTTTACAGTATCCGAGATGGTACGGCGCCAAGTTGAGCGGTCTTCAGCCAGCATGTCCCAGGTTTGTGAATCAAGACCTGTCAATTTCAGGGTCTGCTTAAATTGGTCCTTGTAGCACCTCTTAGGACCACCATGAGGTCTGGTGCCATAGCATAACTCACCATATAGCATTTGACAAGGTAATCTCACATCATCCATCCGATGGACATGACCAATCCATCTAAATTGGTGACCTATTATGGATGATTCTATGCTGTTGATTTGAGCCTTTTCCAGAACAGCAATGTTGGTAATGCGGTCTTCCCATTTAATCCTCAGGATTGATTGAAGTTTTTGTAGGTGGAAACGCTCAAGCTTCCTAAGATCACGTCGGTAAAGGGTCCACGTTTCACAGCCATACAACAATGTAGAAATGACTACTGCTTTGTACCCATAAGCTTTGTACTCATGGACAGATCTTTATTCATGAAGACCCGGTGCACCAATCGTCCATATGCTGCATGGGCTGCGCCAATTCTGTTATCCACATCCTGCCCACAGGTACAGCTCACAGAAATGGTACTGCCCAGATACGAGAAGTGGTCTACCTGTTCTAATGGCAAATTTGAGATGGAGATATTGAACTAAGGAAGAGGTGTGCCTGGTGAAGGTTGTGCCAAGACATTAGTCTTATTGAAATTTATGGTAAGACCAAAGCGATCACATGCACTTTTGTAACAATTAACTGACTCTTGCAGCTCTTCTGGTGTGAGAGTTGGCGACGCAGCATCATCTGCATACAACATGTTAGTAACCTTAGTAACCTGAGCTTTCCTCTAGGAGCGGAGACGAGTTAGGTTGAAAAGCCCTCCATCAAAACGATACTTCACCTCCACACCTGGGATGTTTGTGGGTGAATCATAAAGCATTGCAGCCAAGTACAGTGCGAAAAGCATTGGAGCCAGTACACATCCTGGTTTCAGTCCATGGGTAATAAGAAATTCATCGGACATCTTATTCTGATGGCAAACCTGACCTGTCATGCCATCATGGCGAGCCTTGATTAGATCTACAAAACGCTGAGGGCAACCAAACCACTTCAGCACTGCCCACATGGTTGGTCTTGGAACCGAATCAAATGCCTTTTCCAAGTCATAAAAGACTAAGAAGAGTGGATTCTGTTGTTCTCTACATTTTTCTTGTAGCTGTCTCACACAGAAAATCAAGTCAATTGTGCTTCTGTAAGCTCTAAATCCGCATTGTGACTCTGGGAGGATCTTCTCAGAGATAACCTTGAGGCGGTTAAGTAGAATTCTTGCAAGAATCTTCCCCACAATTGATAGTGATATACCACGGTAGTTGCCACAAAAACTGGGATCACCCCTTTTAAAGATAGTGATGATCGTGGCATTCTTTAGGTCTCCAGGTACCTTTCTTGATTCCCATATTCTGAGGATAAGGGTGAAAATCCTTGTTTTGAGGGAATGACCTCCGGCTTGAATTAGTTCCAGAGGGATGTTATCTGGGCCAGGTGCCTTTCCGGGTTTCAATTGGGTGAGAGCTGCACTGAATTCATGATAAGTAGGAGGTAGTGCCAACCACAGTAGTTCAGGTTGTTGCGGCACATCACAGAGGAAGTCCTCAGCAGCTTCTGATGGACGATTTAAGAGATTGGAGAAGTGCTCCTTCCAGCGTTCCAAGATTTCTTGACTATCAGTAAAGGTAGTAGAATTATCAGCGCTTTTCAGTGTACCTGATGATGAGCGAGATGGTCCATATATTTCCTTGAGTACGGCATAGAAGTTCCTCAAGTCTCGAGCATCCGATAGTCTCTGCAGTTCCTGAGCCTTCTGTTGCCACCAAGTATTTTTAATTCTGCCTTATCTGCGTCTGGCATTTACCCTTGAGTTCCAGTAGTTTATCTCTCTTTGTGTTGGAAGTTGGGTCTTGAAGATGGGCAAGATAGGCATTCCTTTTGGCATTGATGAGAGACAGAATTTCCTCATTGTTGTCATCAAACCAGTCTTGTCTTTTCCGCACTATAAAACCAATGGTTTCCTCAGCTGACTGTGTGATAATCTTCTGTAATGTGGCCCATTCTTGCTGAATATCATTTGTTTCTGGGTTTTCTGATAACTGGGTGACGATCCTGTTTCCAAAATGTTTGTACATGGATTCATCCTGAAATTTGGATGTATTAAACTTCTTTCTTGGCAAATTTTTGATGTTCCTAGGTGATTTAGGTCTGATAGATATCCTGAGCTTACATATAAGAAGTTTATGATCTGTCCAACAATCGTCTATATTCCTTGCTGTTCTGGTAATAAGAGTGTCCTTCTTATCACATTGCCGGGTAAGGATATAATCAAGAATGTGCCAATGATTGGAACGAGGATGCATCCACGTGGTTTTGAAGCGGTCAGGTAGCCGGAACTGCGTGTTGGTAATGAAAAGTTCGTGTTCTGCACAAAGACCAAGAAGCAACAGTCCATTGGGATTACATTTTCCAAGTCCCTGTTTGCCCATCACATTATTCCATGGCCTGTGATCTTTCCCAACTCTGGCATTGAAGTCACAGAGGAGCAAGAGTTTATCTGCAGATGGTACCTTGCAGATGATTTCACTTAGCTGATTATAGAACTGAGCCTTTACTTCATCATCAGAATCTAAGGTAGGAGCATAGGCAGAGATGAGTGTCATAAAGGAACCTCCTGAGAGTGGTATGTGGAGAGTCATGAGCCTTTCGCTGATTGCAATGGGCGTAAGTTGGTGATAATTTACCAGTTTGGTCTTCACAGCGAAGCCCACACCATGAATACGACATTCACCCTCCTCCTTTCCTTTCCAGAAGATGGTATATCCTGTTCCAGATTCAGTAATCTTGCCTTCAGCAGACAGCCTAGTTTCACTGAGAGCAGCAATGTCAACGTTGAGTCTTGATAACTCATGGGTTACGAGAGCTGACCTTCTCTCAGGTCTAATGTTATTGTCCAAATCAAGCAATGTTCTGATGTTCCATGATCCAATAATCAATTTGTGATTCTTTACTGTTTTTGAGTTTCGACTGCATGAGGTGTGACCTGCTGAGTGGGGTTGCCCAGCCGGACCAAGATTGTGACTTCCGATGTTTAGCCCACCTTTTCTAGGGCCTTGCCCATGTGGGGTGGGCAGCGGTGATCCTAAATAGGCCTGCCCAAACACAGATGCAGGACCGAATACCTGAGTAGTCACAGAGTCTCCGGAAGACGACCATCACACATCTGCTGCCAACGTGCAGGTCCGAACTAGGGGCTTCCATTTACACCCATAACCTGCCCCCACCGTCCATATCCCATCGCCGTTGGACTTTGAAAAGTGACGTTCGGAAGAAGTGCCACTGGCGTGAATTTGTTTAGGGTGGATCTCAGCTTGCCAGGACGAGAACCACACACTATGATCTCTGAGCCTTATCCTGCGGCTCACAACGAATGAGACATGCAGGACCGAACACAGAGACTGCAACGAACTGCCGCATACTGAAGTACTACTGAGGTGCGCCTTTACAGCCAGTCCGTCTGGCGTGGCCTCTTCCGCTTCTATGACCGTTGGGAGCCATGAGAGTGATTGGCTCCTCATCCGCTCATTTTGCCGTTGGGCCAAAACCTGCCCATCATAACTATGGACAATAGTTTGCCCTATTAAACCTGAGCAATAGGCTGCCCCTTCCGCCAACCACACTGTGCCCGAGTTCACCTCTTTCACTGCAGGTACCGTTGAGGACTTCACCGTAACCCTGGCAAGGGACCCTAACAAGGTACTACCAGCCCGGCCAGCTGGACTAGGGTTTTTTAAAGAGGTGTTACTCCTCTATCACTCCCTACTTGATCATACTATATATACTTTAACACTGTATAACACTACACTAGGTGCTATTGCACCACACTGTAACACTCCACTAGAAGCAATACCAACACTGTATAACACTACACTATGTAACTGTGTAACACTCCACTAGTAGCAATACCAACACTGTATAACATTACACTATGTGCTATTGCACCACACTGTAACACTCCACTAGTAGCAAACCAACACTGTATAACACTTCACTATGTGCTATTGGACCACACTGTAAAACTCCGCTAGTAGTAATACCTACAAGGTATAACACTACACTATGTGCTATTGCACCACACTGTAACACTCCACTAGTAGTAATACCAACACTGTATAACCTGTGGTTACATAGTAAGCAAATAAGAAGAAGAGAGCGCACAAGCGTGCAGCAAATACTGATACAGTCATCATCATCTTGCACAGTTTCCAGCCACTGGCCGGGTCTGTTTGGAACACAAGCCTCTCCAATGTCTTCTGTCTTCCCACCATCTCTCAGCCTCCACCCTTGTCCAGTCTTCTCCTCTCTTCCTCACGCTTTCTTCCACCCCCTTCAGCCACCTGTCTCTCGGTCCCTTTCCTTCCCACTTCGTCTCGTGTACTCTCCTGGGTATCCTCTTCTCCTCCATTCGATTTACATGTCCATACCATCTAAGTCTAGAGATTTCTCTATATCATCCTGTAATGGTTCCTCCTTCATTAATTCTCTGGTCCTCTCATTTCTTATTCTGTCCATCTTTGTAGCTCCAATACTGCTTCTCAAGAACCTGATCTCACTGGCCTGTATTTTGCTCTTCTCCCTTCCTTTCATAACCCAGGTCTCGGAGGCATACGTCAGGATAGGGACATAGTACGTCCGATATTCGATCTTTTTGTTGTTCTGAGGGACATCCTTTCTCCATAACATGCTTCTCACACTCCTCCGAAATGCTTCTGCCTGCCTCCCCCGCTCATTTATTTCTCTATCGTTTCTTCCATTCTCTTGTATCAGGCTTCCCAGATACTTGAAACTCTCCACTTTCTTCAGCTGTTCCCCACCAATTGTTATTCCCGTTGTGGTTCTTTCCTTCTTCCTTGTTGTGATCACCATCTCACTCTTATTTATGCTAAATTTCATCCCATATCCTTCTATTATTCCTTCCCACATGTTCAACTGTTCCTGTACCTTCTCCTCCTTGTTTCCCCAAATCATAAAATCATCTGCAAACACCATTGCTTTCATCTTTCCTTCCCCAATTACTAGTGCCACTCGGGTCATTATGTCATCCATCACCACAATGAAAAGTAACGGTGACAGTGCACTTCCTTGTTTCAGGCCGTTTCTCTGTTCCAACCAGTCTGATCTCTCTCCTCCCACTTTCACACAGCTCATGCTTCCCTTGTACATCTCCTTTATCCTCTTTATAGTCCATCTCTCTACTCCTCTATCCTCCAGGGACTTCCATACTTTGTTTCTTCATACACTGTCATATGCTTTCTCAATGTCTAGGAAGGCCATCAGTAGATCTGTTCCATACTCATTGCTGTTCTTGTAACTGCCTTACAGCAAAAATCAAATCCACTGTGGACCTTCCTGCTCTGAAGCCATGTTGTTCTTCCCTCATCCCTCCTTCTATCCTTGTCCTAATTCTCTATTCCAAAACTTTCTCGAAGATCTTTGCACAATGACTCATCAGCGTTATTCCCCTATAGTTTCTGCAATCTGTTCTACTACCTTTCTTGAAGATCGGGTCAATTACCGTATATACCCGAATGTAAGACTACCCCGAATATAAGACGAGGCCTAGTTATCAACTGCCTCTTACAGATTTTTTCAAAAAATACTCGCTAACTCATAACTTGCACAATATATGCCCTTAAGGTCGTGCTTTCATTTTTATAACGTCTCGTGTAATCTGAAATCCCTCTGCCCGCTTTTCCAAGACATACTCTATAATTTCTTTGTTCAAGAATGGGAGACGTTATTAAATTAAAGATACGTTGATCACTCGATTACTGCTCGTAAAACTGACTGGTTGTTCTTGTAAAGATTGTTTTAAGACATATTTCCGTATGCTTTCGAACATATAATTTATCCGCTTAAAATGACGTGTATGCGTAAATCCTAACCTCAAAATGTACGCTATTTGTATATGCATGGTAATTAAACATAACAAACCATATTTTAATCTTCATTAAGGCATTGATTTGTTGCTAGTTGCAAGATGTCAACACCACATACTACTTTGCAAATAATAATAACTTTTTTTAATTTTTTTTTTATACCCTGAATATAAGACGACCCCAAATTTTTATAACACAAAAAGTGGGAAAAAACCTAGTCTTACATTCGGGTATATACGGTATTCCTTTTTTCAAGTCCTCTGGGGTCTTCCTTTCCTTCCATGCTGTCCTCATCACTCGGTACAACCACTGTATCCCCACCTCTCCTGCTGCTCTCACCATCTCCACACTCAACTCATCCACACCCGGTGCCTTCCCTCCTTTCATCTTGTTCACTGCATCTTCCACTTCTTTCCATGTTAAGTCCTCTTCTGTTTGCAGTTCATCTTCCTCGATTTCTTCCTCCTCACCATCTTTTCCATTTGGGTTCAGAAGTTCTTCAAAATATTCTTTTCACATTATTCTTCGCATAATCCTCTCACCCTGCTTTTTCCCACGAATGTTCGGCTAAAAATGTGCGACGATTATGCGAGGAAATACGGAACTTGCTATGACTGCATTTCTTGTCCAACATGCTGGCGTGCTTCAATTGACTATGTGACATCTGTTACATTGTACAACACTAATCAAATACTTTCTTCGGCTTATCCTAATTGATTCAGGTCACTGGAGACAATCCTGGCTCATTCAGTTTTTGGTTGGGGTAGTCTTTCTGGGATACACTGATGTCCCTTAAATTTAATTCTGTTGCTGAGGCTATCGTCCTCTCTCACTCTTGAGCGGTTGAAAAATACCTGCTCTGTAAGTTTCCACTGCTGTGTGAAGTCACGGCAGGATTCCGTTGGCCTGGCTTTGCCTGACACCACATGATTTTTCAAGTGAAAATTCCACCCTGCTGCCACCAGGAATTAAACCCGGCTGGCCGAGTAAAAGGCAAGGCGCTAAGCTACTTCGACATAATGTTCCCCCTCTAATTGCTATAATACAGTATATGCAATATCGTGTCGGTCTACTAACCCCAAGATTGCAGGTTCGCACCTGGCCGTGGTAAGTGACTTTTGAAAGGCGGCAAAAATACGATACGCATGTCATACGATGTTGGCATGTCAAAGAACCCATTTTTGAATTCAGTAGGCAGAGTTCATAATGGCAAAATTAATCTCGGGAGTTTCCGCCAACACAAAGTTCCTCGTTTCTCTACTAGAAAGCGCTATAGTGTTCAAGGAGCATCTAACCTCCTTGACTTTCATAGTCAAGGAACAGCGAAATTTGACATGCAAACTACCTTCTGGGTATCGAATAACAAAGCTTGCACCCGGTACTGAGGCCATACAATATTTTTAAAAAATTATTTACGGTATATGCATTGATAAAGCTGCGAGTTCTGGCATGTATTAGTGAACCGAACGTATCATTGGTAGATATAAAGAGAAGATTTCTGATCTCAAATACTGACATGAAAATGTACTTAAGGGGTTAGGTACAGCTTATGACCTTCAAAAAATCTATTTTTCAAATTATTTTTTATTTTATGCTCCTATCATTTAGGTACATTTTGGTGAAATGAATATGTCTTTATGCTCCATAGTTATAATTTAAACGGCAAAGCCCTTAATGGCATGTGCGATTTATGCACAAACGTTTATCGCTTATTTTCTCAGAATTGTGTTTTTGACACCCGTTTTAATGATAACTCAAAAACTAATTGACATATACAAATGAAACTTTTTGTGTGTATTTCTGCTTACTATATCTACAAAATGATGTAAATTCATGTCTCTCTCTAAAATAATTTCTTAAAAAAAAAGTAGCAAAAATATTGTAAAATTTTGACTATTTCTCTTCAATACAAAAGTAAAAATATTTATTGTTAAGATATGTTGCTTAAAGTACTTGCATTTCTAGAGGAATATCTCTGCGATAAAATAAAATTAACCAACCTAAAAAATGTTGAACATTACAGGAGTTATCACTATAACGCTGCAGCCTTGTATGATGAACAACCACCATTTTGAATTTGGAAAAATACCCAAATTATATTTTGACATGAATGTAATGTTTTTTATATAGAATAATGCCAGTGTTTCTTGTGCACAAAATTTCATTGCTGTAACTGTTGTGGTTTTGAAGGGGGAAAAATAAAGATAATTGTTAAAATTTTACCATGGTAACCTGTACCTAACCCCTTAAGAGAATGGTTGTTGAACGTAACAAAGATGAGAGAGTGAAGTCTATAGATAGCTTTTGAAGCCATTTTTCATTGTTGCCTTATTGGCAATTGATATCAGTTGGTCAATACCATAAGAGTAAAATGTGGTTGTGCTTCATTATGCGGGGAAAGCAATTTACTAATTAAAATCGTGAAACATTTGTGTATTCTCCATTGAACAATACAATTTGCTGACATTCCTGGCTTTAAAAATTAAGGGTACTGACAAATTTATTAGAGTTTACACTAAAAATTACTTATATTTCTTTAAGTAGTGGATCCTTTTTAAATAATACTTAGTAAATTTTGACTGACTTTTTGTATCATTTGTAGGCCTACTGTGTATCTTTGCTCTTAGTGCTTTTGCCATGTTCTTGTCTGTGCATGGGATTTTATAATCCGTTAACCAATTTTGCATTGTAATTCATTTTTCAGAGTTAGCGTGTTAGAAGCCAAAAGGCATTTCTATTCAGCGGGTCTCATTAGGCGATTCTTAGTCAAGAATCCGGGGAAGAAGAAAGACTCTTCAAAGCATGATGGTACAGCAATTTTGAAGGTTGACAAATTGGAAGCTTATAATGTAAGTAAGGTCATGTGTGTCAGTGCTTTGGACAGATACATAAAGATAGGTCATAGCTAGAGGTCTTAGAAAGTGTTTTTATTTTTTTGGAAGATTTGTTGATTTAAAATTCAAAAGGTGGTGTTTTTTGTTTTTATTATTTTTTTGGGGGATAACATGTTAAAATTTGGAAAGCGATAAGGGTGGCACAATAAGTGCATTTAAAAATGTAAACAATTTCATACCTGCCAACTCTCCCGATTTAGGCGGGAGACTCCCGATTTCAGACCATTTCTCCCGCCCTCCCGCCTAACGTATTAAATCTCCCGATTTTTCAAAAATCCCACGCGTAATTTCGGATCGAATGTGCGAGATGACACTCCAGTCGTCTATCGAACGGATCGACTTCATGTGTTTTGAAGTTTTATCTCTATACCGCAGTTTCACTCTGTATCGATATAATCGACAACTGCGTACTAACTCCCGTGCACTTCCGCGTCGCGTCCCGCTGTGGCTTTGAATACGTCTTTGTTTGAAAATCGTCGATGGTTAATTCTTCTGTGTTTGGTGTAACTGGATCATGAAATCATCCCATTCTTTATCTTTGGACATATTAGCTGCTAATAAGTGGGTGCGGTCGAGTTTATTGTTAATGTGATTCTTTTTGATGTAGAGGAATTTTAATTCTCGCTGAATGATACTGTGATTGACAATTTCTTGAGTCCTACGTTCGTAATCATTGTCGAACTTTTTACGTTGAAAAGTTGCTAGATGTCTCGGTGCTAATTTATTATTCCTACATTTCTTCATGAAATCTATGTCCTTAATTACATTGGAAAGCTTCAGTTTGAGATCTTAGTATTTGAAGCGTAACCTCTTTGCTTGGCATGCCGTTTGATTCATAATGTCGATTATTCAGGTCCGTATTGACGTAACTATAACTTTGAAAGAATAATAGATTTTCCGCCTTCAATACTGTTTATTTCTATTACTTACAGGGACTAGTTTCGGGGACAAATACTCCCACTTCCTCAGCCTGTCCAACAAAACTTCGCAAAGGAAAAACTTTCCATGTACAAGCTCATACAAAACACATGAGGAATAAAGAATAAAGAAATAATAATAATTTACAATCCCGCTCGACGCTCCAAAGAAGATACTTTTATTGGATCACTAAGGCCTAGACGCATCAGGACTCCTGAATTGGGCCGGTGCTGCGGTCTGCTGTTCCCCATTGCGTCATCGTGGGACCACTCTAGTCCCCTTGTTGCTCTTGGCAAACGTCAAGGCGAGAAAATTTGTGGCCGCGTCACGCGCCGCCAAGAACTGCAGTGCGCAGGGCGTGAACAAAAACAAACCGGAATGCACCTTGCGAAGTTTCTTACAGCTGAGTGTTAGTGACGTGCTTGGGAAAAGGTGGAGGTTGGGGTTGTGGGAGATGGGAGGCTAAGGAAATGAGAATGAGTGAGGTTTGTTGACGCGCCGTGTATCGCTGTTATGGAGCTTGATTAATACGTAGAATGAGAGGTGTCAATCTTTAGTATGTTATGAAAAATGATGGGTATGAATAGTGGAATATAGCGGGAATTTTATCTATTACAATATAATTCGTCTATTAATGTTCTGTATAAAATGCTGGTTTCAAATATTATTTCATTAAGATTGTGTGAAGGGTTGAATCTCTGTGCTTTATCAATTTCTATTTGTTCCAAAATATTCATGAGCGTGCCTTTATTTTCTTGATGTAAAATTTCTAAGTCATTGTCTATGGTTGTGAATTTATGCCCAGTTTCTGCCATGTGGTTGCCCATCGCTGAAAATTTATTATGTTTGATGGCATGTTCCAAAAATCTGGTGTTGAACCCTCTCCCCGTTTGTCCCACGTCATCGGCATTACACTCGTTACATTTAATCTTGTAGACACCTGAATTGCTTTATTTGTTGGTTTTGTTGAGAATATGCGAGTTGAAAAATTTATTATGATTAGTGTTATTGGTTCTGAACGCTGTTTTTATTTTATATTTTTTTAGTACACTAGTAACATTCTATGTGGATTGGTTCATAAAAGTGAATGTTGCGTATGTGGAAGGTTCTTTGTCTTCTTTTGCTAATCTGGAAACGGGTTTGTTCTTAATTTTGTTAATTATATTGTTAACATATTTACTATTGAATCCATTAGCTTTGGCAATTTGGTGAATTATTGAAACTTCTTTACGATAATCTACGTCAGATATTGGGACGTTCAACGCTCTATTGACGAAACATGCGAGTGCTGCTCTTTTATGGGAAGCAGGATGATTAGAATCTTGTCTAATTACAGTACTGGTTTGAGTTGGTTTCCTGAATATTTGATAGCGCAGGTGATCTTTATCATGCATGACTAGTAGATCAAGGTAATTTATGGAACTGTTTATTTCATTTTCTGACGTGAATTTAATGTTGCTGTTTATTTGGTTCAAATATTGCAAAAGTTGTTTTATTTTCGTTTTAGAGTTGTCAAGGATTACGAAAACGTCATCAACATATCGTCCCCAAAAGAACAAACCATCCTTTTTTTTATGATGTGACATTTAAAAAAGTGTACAAAGATAACTTTCCACATATAACTGAGTCAAGAAGAGGCGCAACATTTGCATTTTGTAGTGTCTGTAGGTGTGATTTCAGTATCTCGCATGGTGGAAAGGGGGACATTTCAAAACATGTGCTCTCAAAGAAACATGAAGACAATGTACAATGTGTTGGGATAAACAAGAAACTTGATTATTTCAAGTGTAAGGAGGAAGACACTGACAATATAACACGTGCAGAAGTATTGTTCACATCGTTTATTATTGAACATAACCTCCCTGTCAATTGTTCCGATCACGCTGGTCCTTTATTTCGGAAGATGTTCCCAGACTCAAAAATTGCCGGGAGATATGGCTCAGCCAGAACTAAAACGTCAGCCATCCTTGCAGAAATGTGCAATGAAGAAAAAGAGAAGGTTATTGCTTGCCTGGAAAATGGTGTGTTTTCAATTGCAACAGACGGTAGTAACCAAAGTGATTCTAAGTTGTACCCAATCGTGGTTACTTTTTGCAAAGCATTTCAACAAATTCAGACTTGTCTTTTAGGAGTTCCTGTTTTAGAAGGAAGTGCAACAGGCATTAATATTGCCAATCTTTTACTCACTAAATTGAAAGAATACAACATCCCCTTAAGAAACTGCATTGCACTTGGTACTGATAATGCCCCAGTGATGGTAGGGTTAAAGACGGGTGTGGCAGGGCTGTTGAGAAAGGTAATGGAAAATATTTTTATTGTTGGTTGCCTCTGTCATTTAATAAATTTAGGTGCTGAAAAGGGATCTGCATGTCTGCCTGTGAGGGTAGATGACATTTAATAGATATTTTCTATTATTTTGAAAGAAGTTCGAAAAGAAAGGAAAAGTTCAAACAGTTTCAGGAATTGCACAATACAGAGATGAGGAAAATTCTCAAACATGTTTCTTCAAGTTGGCTATCAATGGGAAAATGTTTGTCCAGGCTTTTACAGCAGTGGCAACCTCTCACTAGTTTCTTTAGGAGTGAAATCACATGTAAGGAGGTCAAATTGGGAAATTTGGAATCCTACAAAATTCCAAAAGTATCTCGGAATGTATGTAGTACCTGTTCTAATACGTCATTTTCATCTCCAAACAGCAACAAGAATTTACCTCACTCTGGAAAACGGAAATCTGAGATCATAGCCCTTGACAGTACCAGCCAGGTTTTATCACGAGAGGAGAGACTGTTCATGTTCCTATCTTCGGAACTTAATAAGGCATTGTGCTTGTTTCTCTCCAGTTTTCTGCCACTGTTTGACAAACTAAATATATTGCTTCAGTCAAGTGTGCTGCACATCCATGTGTTGAGGTCCGTTCTTCTTGAAATGTTGCAGAATGTGATGACTCGATTTGTGAAACCAAAAGTAATTAGATCTGCTTGTTACTTCATGTGACTATATGATCAACAAATTCCCTTTCAACAGTGATCTTTTATTGAATGCGGAAGTGGTGAATATGAAAAATATTAGTGAAGCATCATTTTCTAAAATTTAGTTTTTTGTAGATAAATTTCCTAGCATGTTAACAGACACTCAAGACAATTTTAATGAGGAAATGGATGCTTTACATTCCCAATTCTGTAACTTCCAACTTGAGGATGTGACATCTATTGAGGAAGAAGAGAGAATTGATGTGAAGTGGGCACTGGTAGGCCAAATGAAATGTAGTGGTGGGGTACTCAAGTATGACAAATTGTCTAAAGTTATGCTCTCCATTCTGACTATTCCGCATAGTAATGCAGAGTGTGAGAGGATGTTCAGTCTTGTCAGAAAAACAAGAACGCAGTTCAGGTCATCTCTCTCCGACAAGACTTTGGACAAACTTATAACTCTGAAGTCGATTCAGAAAGGGAAGTGTTTTGAGCAAGAATATAGCAAGACCTTTTTGAAGAGGGCTAAATCAGCCACAGTCACCTGCAACAACGACCAATAATATGATCTTCGATACGTCGCTGGTTTTGTATGCCTGAGTGTGGTCGAAAGAAAAGTATGCTTGTTTGATAGACTAGTTAGAATTTAAAATTACTCGTCTTTTAGGTACATTTGTAAACTGGGATGTCATATCATGTTAGTCATGTACAGTTTAATAGTGTACAGTAACTTATATATTTGCTGTAATGTCTTAGCCTGTGTATGTATTATTTTACATCGCCGCCGCGTCGAATCTCCCAATTTTTCATTTTGAGAGGTTGGCAGGTATGCAATTAATAAAACAAAGTAAAAAACAAAACAGCTGGGTAAACCGTTAAACATGGCTATGGAAGAATGAGATAATACTTATATGGAAATCACATTTTTATTTTACATTAACCTTCTCGAAACACATTTTAGTGAATACCTTTTTCAGTTTTATCCAAATACTGCAGTGAAATCATTGGAAGTAGATCATAGTTTAAAGTCTCAGCATTTGCAGCTGTCAATTGTCACCTCCTATCACTTACTATGAGACTGTATTTCGAAAATGACCTTTCAGAATCCACATTTGAACAGAATACCACACACACTTTAGTGCAGCTGTTGCATAGTCTCGGTGAGCAGGCCTTAATCCCATGAGGATCTCGGGAACATTCACATTATCTTCATGTCGCAGTTGGTTCTTGATTGCAGTCAGGTAAATGCTGTGAGCCTCTAAAAACTGTTGAGACTCCATCTTCGTAAGAAATGGGGCATTCTTCTTAAATTGGAGCAGTTCTGTGGGAGATATGTTCTTAGGTGCATGCCGAGGATCAAACAATGACCCGATGGCTTCTACAGTCTTCCTGCCTGGATCTGTGGTCCTTAAAGTCCTGACTTTCACTAGAGCTGGCTGGGCAACACACGTAAGCTTGGACTTAACCATTATCTGCATCTTTTGAGGAAGCTGATCCAAGTTCTGGAGGATCGTAAGATTGAACACTCCACCATCGCTTAATAACTTGAGCTTTACCCCAAGGTCATCTAGCTTCCCAGCCATTAAGTGAATTGTTGGGTACATAGAACCCTGCAAGGAATTAACCCCTCAGGCCGGCTATTTAATCCGGAGGTTTTCACTTCTCCGGCGGTATTTAAATTGAAGCTCAGCAGAGGTTTGGACACCAACAAGGTAAAAAATTAATAATGTTAAATCTACGAAATATAACGTAATGAAATTTTTAGGATTACTTACCGAAATCATGTCCAATGTTTCTCAGTAATATATGTGACGTCTCGTCTTCAGGATTGTCCATAATCACACGCAATATTTACAAAAGTATAATAATTTGATAAGTTCCACTTTTGGTATTTGTTTCAGGTATATTTACAATGAAAGCAAGATATTTACATGATAATGTTCAATCTACATATATACATATTTTTCGGGTATAATTTCCAGGAAAAGCTGAATTTTGAAAACCAGTGTATGCATCCCGTGTCGAATTGTCAACAAAATGTAAATATTGCAATAATATTTCAAACCTGTTCCTTGGCATTGTTTGAGGGAATATAGGGGTGAAATAGCTCTTTAGGGTAGGTTTCTGCATTATCCCCATCAACAATACAAGCCACAAGAACACATAAATGTTGTCCCCTGTCACTGACTCTCACTTCCTGGCACGCGACCTTGGTTTCAAGGGCGCGCCACCATACATTCTGCCGCGTAAGCCTACATATTTGTTACTCAAACTAGTTCAATCACATTGTTGAAAGCAGCAAAAAACAGACGTGAATTGCCTTCTTGTACCCGGCATGCCCGTGAAGGGGATCTTTTGTGTGCTTGTGACGAAGTCTACCTCTCGCCACAAACACTGAACAGGGGTCGTTGTTATTACAGCAGAAGCTATTTCTTCGTCTGGGCTGTCTCCCACTTCTCCAATAACATCATGCTGTGCATAGTCCGTATCACTACCGAAAATATCACTCCCTATACATCACTTCCACTACTGTCATCCATCAAACCAGTAATATCTGCACCCGTAAGAGAATGAGACAGTCCGGCAATTATTCATCTGCGACTGAGTGGCCTCTAGCCTACGAAGCAAAAGTTGTCTACTAAGTAATTGCTATTGGTGCTTCCCCTTCATAAGTGACTAAAACTGTCAAGTTAGATATAGTTCACAAAACAATCTCGAGATGGCAGGAAAGGATGTGGTACCTTCTAAAGCAACTAACCTGAAACTCAATAGAGCGCGTTTCATGTTCCTTTGCTGATCGATATGACTCGTCAAAAGCAACGGATATCGATCAACTTCGTATTAGTTCTAATTATGAAACAGAGATGGCATAAAAGTACATAACTTCTCGGTTTATAACGTGAAAGAAGATCCGGCGAAGCAGCAGGGTTTCATGCGTAATAGGCATTCTAACTTCCGCCTGCACCGGATGTTTGTGGTACGTCGAACCGGCTGAACGAGTAGAGTCCAGCGGACGTACAGTGTACGGCCGACCGGCTTGAGGGGTTAAGCAAGTCCATAAGAGAGGCACCATCAACAGAAACATTCAATGCTTGTAATTTTATAATTTGTATTGTTGAAATCTATGCTTGTTGGAAAAATTTGACCTCAGAATTTGAATCTTCCAATGTCTAGAAAAATACTACCAGATCTTCCACATGCGTGGCCATATACATGGCAGCCTTAAACCATGAATTCCATCTTGTACATACAGGCATTGGGAAAGCTAGAATTTCATTCTTTTTTTCCTGTGTTTTCATATTTCTCCCTTAGGAATGTAACGTAATTGCTTTTTCATTTTCGCGTATTTAAAAAGGCATTCTTTGTCTTTACTATAGACATGTTCAATTCGTCCAGCTCGTTTTCAAATATGCAGCCGAAAAGATTGACTTTATGAGCCCAGCATTGGACATGACCTAATTCTTCAATCAATCCTTGAAGACTAGTTACACATTTTGTAATGTAGAGTGCCGAGTCTGTAACTATTGCCACTACACGCTCCCGTTCAATTTCATAGGAATTCAAGGTGTCTAATATAGCATTGGAGCAATTTATGCTATTGGCAGAATGTAGAACAACAGAGGCAGCCAGATGGGTGTTCATTTCAGTTGATGGTACTGATGGACGAAACAGAATGTTGAAAACACACCTACCATTCTAGTCTGTTGTTTCGTCACATAGCAGAAACACATCTTTGTTTTTTTATATCTTCCCTAATTTCTTCCTTCCTTCTTTCGCCAATCATGGGGATATATTTCTGACGAATCTGATTTGCTGATGGTAAATCTCCACTTCCGCGCACGTACTTATAAAACCAAGTACGGATAGCAGGGTTGTCTAGTTTCTCTACTGGTATATTAGCTTTCACAAACGCAGTAGTAGTGTCCAAAATAACCCCTTCTTTCATATCCTTCCCACGACTAGCATTTGCTAATGTTTCTTTCAAGGTGGCCACTCCAGGAACAATAACTCCAAGACGCGAATTTTCTCGGCGTTTTGAATGCTTCCCCGATTTGCAATGTTTGTCTAATGCATCTTTCCTGCGATAGCTAACCGACAATCACAATATTTGCACATAAGAATGCCACAAGAAATTATAAATCCTTCACTCTTATATTCTTTAAGTCTGTCTGTGACAGAAACTGCTACCTTCGGCATTTTTAAACTCAACTGAGCGATGCCCAGATACAATGACTGTTATCACACTCTACTATGAATTACACTCGTTACCGATGTAACAGACTGTACTGGAGTGGGAATGAAGAGGGAAAGAGGAATGGAGTGGGAGTATTAGTACGAGATGGTTTAAAAGAAGAAGTGAAGAGATTAAGTGATAGGATGATGAAAGTGAAAGTAGCACTGAGGGGAGAGTCTATAGAAATAGTGCAAGTGTATGCTCCACAAGTAGGCTGCACCTCTGAAGAGGAGGAGGAGTTTGAAGAGGAATTGCAGAAGCAGCTGGGAGGTAGGAATATGATTGTTATGGGGGATCTGAATGCCCATGTAGGAAGAGAAAGACAAGGGCATGAGAGTGTGCTTGGACCGGAGGGTTAGGGCAGAAGAAATGAGGAAGGAAAGAGACTGTTGGACATCTGTCAAAGGAACAGCCTGCTAGTTGGGAACTCCCGGTTCAAGGAAAGAGAGAGTCACACAATCACAAGGTACAGCGATGATTTGACCAGGAGAAAGAATTAAATAAGAACATCATGGACATCAAGGTTATACCATCGGAGAACTTGGATAGCGCCCATCCATTGCTGCTAATGAACCTGAGAGGGACTAAGGAGAAGAAAGGGACTGAGAACCAGGAAAGACGTATAAGGATATGGAAACTGATAGGAGATAGAAGGATCGAGTACCTCAAAATGGTAAAGGGAGGAATTCCAACAGATGAAGAAAGAGGGGTGGAAGAGGAATGGGCTGGATTTAAGAAGACACTAGTAGGTGCAGCAGAAGCAGTATGTTGGAGGACAAGTAGTAAGAAGAGGTGGAAGGAAACACCATGGTGGAATGAGAAGACAAAAGATATAGTAAGGGAAAAGAATAGAGCCTTTAGGAGGTGGTATCAAAATAGGACGGTAGAGAAAAGGGAAGAGTACCAGGAAAGAAAGAAGGAGGCAAAGAGAGTAGTGGCTGAGGAGAGAAGAAAGTGGTTGGAAGAGTGGACAAAGATGATGGAGGATAGTGAAGGTACAAAAAAAGGTCCTGTATGGGATGGTAAAAAATAAGAGGCGGAAGGATCCTACGGGTTATGTTAGAATGGTGAACAAAAGGGGACAAGATATAGAAAATAGGGAAGAACTGAAGAAAATGTGGAAAGAATATTTTGAAGAACTACTGAACCCAAATGTAAAAGATGGTGAGGAGGAAGAAACTGGGGAAGAGGAAGATGAACTGCAAACAGAAAAGGACTTAGTGGAAGATGCAGTGAGGAAGATGAAAGGAGGGAAGGCACCGGGTGTGGATGCGTTGAGTGTGGAGATGGTGAGAGCAGCAGGAGAGGTGGGGAAACAATGATTGTACCGTGTGATGAAGACAGCATGGAAGGAAAGGAAGACCCCAGAGGACTGGAAAAAGGGAATAATTGTCCCGATCTTCAAGAAAGGTAGTAGAACAGAAAGCAGAAACTATCGGGGAATTACACTGATGAGTCATTGTGCAAAGATGTTTGAGAAAGTTTTGGAAAGGAGAATTAGGACAAGGATAGAAGGAGGGATGAGGGAAGAACATCATGGCTTCAGAACAGGAAGGTCCACAGTGGATTTGATTTTTGCTGTAAGGCAGTTACAGGAACAGCACTATGAGTATGGAACAGATCTGCTGATGGCCTTCCTGGGCATTGAGATAGCATATGACAGTGTATGCAGAAACAAAGTATGGAAGTCCCTGGAGGATAGAGGAGTAGAAAAATGGACTATAAGGAGGATAAAGGAGATGTACAAGGGAAGCGTGAGCTGTGTGAAAGTGGGAGGAGAGAGATTGAACTGGTTGGAACAGAGAAACGGCCTGAAACAAGGAAGTGCACTGTCACCATTACTTTTCATTGTGGTGATGGATGACATAATGACTCGAGTGGCACAAGTAATTGGGGAAGGAAAGATGAAAGCAATGGTGTTTACAGATGATTTGATGATTTGGGGAAACTAGGAAGTGGAGGTACAGGAACAGTTGGACGTGTGGGAAGGAATAATATGAGGATATGGGATGAAATTTAGCATAAATAAGAGTGAGATGGTGATCACAACAAGGAAGAAGGAAAGAACCACAATGCGAATAACAATTGGTGGGGAACAGCTGAAGAAAGCGGAGAGTTTCAAGTATCTGTGAAGCCTGATACAAGATAATAGAAGTTAGTTAGTTTTGTTATTTTAAGGGGCAGAACTACGAGGTCATCTGCCCCAAGATAATGGAAGAAACTATAGAGAAATACCGGTAAATGAGTGGGTAAGATGGGCAGAAGCATTCTGGAGGAGTGTGAGAAGCATGTTATGGAGCAAGGATGTCCCTCAGAACAGCAAAATGATCACATATCGGACGTACTATGTCCCTATCCTAACGTATGCCTCGGAGACCTGGGTTATGAAAGGAAGGGAGAAGAGCAAAATACAGGCCAGTGAGATCAGGTTCTTGAGAAGCAGTATTCGAGCTACAAAGATGGACAGAATAAGAAATGAGAGGACCAGAGAATTAATGAAGGAGGAACCATTACAGGATGGTATAGAGAAATATAGACTTAGATGGTATGGACATGTAAAACAAATGGAGAAGAGGATACCCAGGAGGATACTCGAGACGAACTGGGAAGGAAAGAGACCGAGAGGAAGACCGAGAGACAGGTGGCTGAAGGGTGTGGAAGAAAGTGTGAAGATGAGAGGAGAAGACTGGACAAGGGTGGAGACAGAGAGATGGTGGGAAGACAGAAGATGTTGGGATAGGCTTGTGTTCCAAACAGACCCTGCCAGTGGCTGGAAACTGTGCAAGATGATGATGATGACCGATGTAACAGGAGGCAAACGTAGTTCACAATATGAACAACTATCACATAACCTTTTGGAGGTAGTCGGCCAAACTATTCACGCCCGAGACAACAGTACTGGTATGGCATTTGATAATGTTTCTTTCAAGGTGGCCACTCCAGGAACAATAACTTCAAGACGTGAATTTTCTCGGCGTTTTGAATGCTTCCCCGATTTGCAATGTTTGTCTAATGCATCTTTCCTGCTATAAGCTAACCGACAATCACAATTTTTGTACATAAGAATGCCACAAGAAATTATAAATCCTTCACTCTTATATTCTTTAAGTCTGTCTGTGGCAGAAACTGCTACCTTATCACAATTAACACCGGTTATCAGACATTCTACACACACCCAAAGTACATGGGGCTACATGACCGCATTGTCAAAGCCCCTAAACTAAGGAGCCAACCAATCAAACTGCTTTTTAAACTCAACTGAACGATGCCCAGAAACAAATACTGTTATCACACTCTACTATGAATTCCACTCGCTACCGATGCAACAGGAGGCAAACGTAGTTCACAATATGAACAACTATCACATAACCTTTTGGAGGTAGTCGGCCAAACTATTCACGCCGCGAGACAATAGCTGTTTACCACAGTGCTACTATCCAACGAGTAACGAGAATATCCAGTAAATCGTAAAACGACGTATATCGTAGTATTACCCCTCGCGAAACCATACAATCGATCATTCTCGAATTGAACACCTACCTAATTCGATTAACGGCTTGTGGACAAGAACGTTCGGAGTGGTGTGGGGAAAAAAATATAAAAAATGTTTTTATTTCGTAGATTGCGGTATTTGTGGTGTTATTCACAAAATTCTTGCTATTTCGCGATTTAATTTCACTCCTGGGTAGCACGAAACATGTAAATACGTGAAAATAAAACATCCTAACCTCTAAATATGACTCTTAGTTTTATCGCTAATTAACAAAAACTAATACCTCTAGTCATAGCAGTAGTAGAGTATGTATATGCTAGAAAAGTCATTCTCTTTGTATCAGAGGAAGGTATGTAAGATCTTGGTCTTGGGTAAAATGTTTGGAAATTTTCTTGTCACTGTAATTATTTTCCAGGAAGGCTTTCTTCAGCATTTCTAGCCCTTGCTGTAAAGCTCCCTCTTTCACAAATTATTCTTGCACTGAAGGCTTCAGTTGTTTTAATGCCTAATTTTTGTGCAGGGTGGTGGTGGGTGTCTGCATGAATATACCTGTTGTTGTGGGTTGGCTTCCTATATACAGTGTGACCTAATTAACTGATAGTTATTGTAGATAATAAGACACCTAAAGTTTTCTAAGATTCTCCAAAAACCCAACATCAAAGCAGGCTTATGGAACTTGCATTAAAATTCAAGGACCATTTAAAGATCAGCTTCCTGAATTTCAACATCCAGGAGTTTATAAAAGTTCCATGCTCTTGTGGTAGTTATTATATGGATAAAATTCAAGAACTGGACCCACATGAATTAAGGGCTACACAATAACCTTCAGAAGGATGCGTGCTAGAGCCCAATATCTGATTCGGGAGAGTAAGAAAACGACGTGGCAAAAGTATGTGTCGTCTATGACGGTACATACTCCTTCATTTCAAGTGTGTACTAAGCTTCGTCGGATCTCCGGACTCCCGACATCATAGTCGATACCTGGAGTATCCATCAATGGAGACATTATCACGGACCATCTCGCCATTGCCAACCGTATTGGATCGCACTTCAGTGATGTATCCTGCTCTGGGAGTTACGATCCTACATTTCTGACTCTGAAGCGGGAGGCAGAGGCTCACCCCTTGTCCTTGGCCACTGCTGCTTCACAGTCCTGCAATGTACCATTCTGTGAATGGGAACTGCGCAGTGCGCTTGCACTGGGCAGGGATATGGCTCCTGGACTGTAGTCTTGTGTAGTTCGCGAACGAACTAGTTCGGAAGAGCGGGTCCCACAGACGAACTACCGAACTAGTTCCCAGATCCCTTGCTTGTTAGTTCGTTGGCTCTTTTTCCGCTGACCGACTTGTGTAACAGCGCAAGAGCGCGGGCCCACCGTAGCTCGTCAGCTCGTCACGTCACCACTCATTGCACAATCACGTGCGCTTTCTTTCGTTCAGTCAGTTCAGTTGATTGAGTGTATCTATTGTTAGTGGCAAGATTGTCAAGTTTTGGCGCGGCGATTGTTCAATGTTGGTTTATAATAATATAACAGTGTAACACACTACTAGTGCTAACACGCTAATAGGTAATAACTACCTTATATTTGTAATGTAATACAGTGGCGGTTCATAAATTGAAGTTACTGATAGTTAATTGATTTAGATGTGGGGATAATTCCACAGTTTTATTTAACTTAGTCATTTTGGATTATTTGAAAATATGTCCAATTATTTAGAAAATCGGCGAACTGGATTAACATTACCATTTTATTGAACTGGTTGATATTTATTTTTCTTGATACATAGTGATACAACTACTTTTACCTGTTTTTAAGAAATGAACATTATGACAATGATTCACAAAGAAAAGCGAACTTCTATGGACACAAACTCTGAACTAAAAAACCTATTCCTCCCATTCATGCTATAAAGATAATGTACTGAACGGTTTCAGAGGAGCCAAATAATGAATATCACGAAGCAAGTAAGAAATGAAAATTGCGGGGGGGGGGGTACGTCTTATCATCACCTAGTGACAAGTAGGAAATGGAATCGGATGGTGACGCGCCGATACAAGCGAAAAATGATGATGGTAATTGTTGTTTTAAGGGGCCTAACATCTAAGTTATTGGCCCCAAGCGAGAAAAAGAAATAAGGAGAATAATAAGTGTATGCTTCTACGAACACATCGTCCATACTGTTATTCTTTTAGGTACGGTACCGGTATTTCACTAATGATAAGCAAATGATGGCTTTTGGCTTAATAAACAACTAGAAAGAGAAGTTTTCTCAGAAGGAAAGACATGGACCCTAATTAAAAGGATGGCCAACAATAGAGTGAGATGGAAGAAGTTTGTAGCTACCCTATGTTCCTACAAGGAATAAAAGGAAATAAGGAAGGAATAAGGAATTTCACTAATGTTTCAATACTCATATTTTTGTATGTTTTTATCTTCGAATATCAAAATGTAAAACACATTACTACACACGCAACATGTCAGTGTCTAATACACGAACTGCACAGTAACTGTTACAGTAGCCTACAGTATTGCTTGAAACGAGAGCAATGTGAATGAGCAATCAGTGGTGACGAGTAATGAGTGGTGACAGACTACTATAACAAACAAAGAGCGCGTGCAGTGGCAGTAGCAAGGCGAGCGAACGATCTGTCTTCGAGATGAGAGCTAACGAACTAAAAGAGCGAACTAGTTCGCTAAGGAGCTGCGAACTAAACTGATTGCTCCCAGCCGCGAACTATTATGCGCAAGACTACTGAACCGGGTAACATACATAATCAAATGTTAAAACATATGTGCGAATTCAGTATAAAACAACTGTTGATCCTCTTAAATCGTATATGGATTGAAGGGGAGTTTCCATCTCAATGGCGATAGGGGATCGTGATACCGATTCCCAAGGCTGGAAAGGATCCCAAGTTTGTAAGCAGCTATAGGCCCATTTGTCTGACAAATGGCCTATGTAAGCTGCTGGAGAAGATGGTGAACTGTCGACTGGTGTAGTTCTTGGAGGAGAGAGGTCCCTGTCTGAGTACCAGTGTGAATTTCGCTCTCATAGGTCCACCACCGACCATCTTGTGCGACTTGAGAGCGCCATATAGGAGGCATTTCTCCGAAAGCACCACCTATTCACAGTTTTCTTTGACCTCGAAAAAGCCTACGACACCACATGGCGCTACGGGATCCTTTCCACCCTTCACAAGTGGGGACTCTGTGGTAATCGACCGACTTTCATGTCCGTCCGACTTTTCCACAGGGCTTCCAGCGACTCACTTTTCTCACTATTATTCACTATTTTCAAAGCAGCCACACTTTTCTCACTATTTGATAAAAATTACTCACTATTCTCACTTTTTTTTTCAAAACTGGTCACATTGTGCGTTAAAAATGGTCTCGTGCACAATCAGATAGTTAGAAATGTCCCAAAATATACCCATGAATGGGTAGTTAGTTTTTCTGCCACCGCTGCCGGCAGCAAGCCAGGCGGCCAGAAAGCATAAAAAGCTTCCATGGTGCAATACCACAGCCGGTGCCGTGCAGCGATCAACGTAAAAATCACAAACAGTGTTCGGAGATGTTATTAACATAGGTGCAATTTGGTTGACATTTTTGGGGGGCTAATTTGTTTTTCAGATACACATTCCTAAAAATGTTGTCTATTTCAATACAGTTTTGTCATATTTTTGGGGGCTATGGTTTTGTGCTGGGGAGCTTAGCCACCCAAGACCCCCCCCCTAATTCAGCCTACAGATATCAACAAAAGTTAAAATTATGAACCAGATATAGGCCTACGGCCATAAATGCGAATAATGCTATGAATTTACTCACTTTTTCATATAAAAACTCACCTTTTTTTTCTTCACTTTTTTGAAATAAAACCACTCACTATTTCACTATTTTTGGACGAGTGAGTGGATGGAAGCCCTGCTCTTCCATGTAAGGGTCGGTAGGACATTATCGCAATACTATTGACGTCCGAAACGGGGGAGGAGCTTACGGTGAGCTGTTTGCAATATGGCGGCGATATAGTGACGAGAAGTAATTGGGTGTGCGTTTGTTATGGCTTCAAATTTATGATGGCAAAATACTACATATTTCCTTTCATTGAGAGAAACATTTTTATAATCAATTTAAATGCAGTGCCTAATTACTACCAGTTAAAAAATATTACCCACATGTAGATAGTTAATTTACTGTCTGCTGTTACATATATGAAGCCTGTACTTGGGAGCCTAGCGGTATCGATGTTTTTATTAATTTCACAATATATATCTCACATAACACAAAGGACGACTCCCTGATAATAAATTGAATCAAGCAACCCTGAATTTTCATGAATGTTTTGGGATCAAAGAAGCGTTACTTGGGATGTTCAAATCATACTTCAATATTGCAAATATTGACCTACATACTTGCTGTTAAAAGGCAAGAATGTTAATTTATTAATCTCTTGCCACAGGCAAGTTAAAATGGAGACATCCTCTTTATCAATATATTTAATTAAATATTTAAAATATAGATATTTAACAAAGCTGGAGTCTCCATTTGAACTTGTCATAAGCAAACGGAACAGATCAAAAACTACACTTTCAGCCAAACCAAATTCACTCCTCAGCTCGACATAAACCATAATACCAATTAAAACCTATACAAAACATACTCTCCTTACTGTTGTACAACTTTCAAACCCACTATTCGCACTCAAAACTGTAAAACCCTGAAATGGGAACTAATTAAAGTTAGAATAGCCTAGGCCGATCCGGTCTCCTGCTACATTACCGCATATGTATACTTAACATCACTATAACTTCAAAATTACGGCTAAGTGACCTATCTGCCTGAGTAGTATAGGTGTTGCCGGCCTGCCTGGGATGATGGGCCACCAAACCGGTACTTAAAACTAAGATTTTACATTTTAATTAACTAAATTCAACAGTAGGGAGATCATAGCCAAAAACACAATTTAAGCCAAATCATACTTCAATGACCTACATACTTGCTGTTCAAAGGCAAGAATATAAATTCTCTGGCAAATTAAGGCTAGGAACAGCATTTTTCTTAAGTTTTCTAACCATTCGGCTATTGTCAATCGGAAGAACCCATAAAATAAGTTTACGAAGAGCGGATTACATTCTTTGTACGGCACAGAAGTAATAGGCTATAAATTTATCAGTATTTTTGATGTAGCTAAATCCTTGTGAATACAAATTAGAGACAATAACTATCAATAATCAACAGTACCGGTGCTTATGCTCTAGAAAGAAGTCGTCTTCACAAAAATGCACACTGCACACTGTCGTGTAACATGTAACACGTTTTCCAATTGACAGCGCCGAAGCCCAACTTTCTCTCTGAACTTTTTGTACAGGAAAGTAGTGAAGATATTTCGTAGCCGTTTTATACGATTTGCAACCGTATACAGAGCAGTACCTCCTCAAATTTGACAAATTTCTTTCTGTTTCCATCACGACGTCAATGCTTCACCATCTAAATAAATCTCACCAGTCACAATGTTACAGCTTCAACATTCTGCCGCGTGGCTGCGCCATCCAACTTTTCTGACGTCAATACTCAAGAAAAAGGGAGTTCCTCAGGTTTCTGTGCTGAGTGTCACCTTGTTCGAGATTGCCATAAATAGCATTGTTGCCACCGCCGGGTCCACGGTAGTTCCATCGCTGTATGTAGAAGATTTAGCTCTGCATTACAGCTCTGAAAGTATGGCAGTCGTGGAACGGCAATTGCAGCTAGCTATCGACCAGGTCAACAGCTGGGCTCACGACCGGGGTTTTCGGTTTTCAGCAGCGAAAACCTCAGTCGTCCAATTTTGTCGGCTCCGGAGGCTATATTTACTCCCTGAACTACATCTTAGGGATGCTGCGTTGCCGTTGGTTGACACTTATCGCTTCCTGGGGCTCCATTTTGATAGCAAATTAACGTAGCAGCACCATATACGGCAACTAAAAACAGCGTGTCTCAGGAAACTGAATATGCTCAAGTTTCTTAGTGGCACTACGTGGGGGGCTGACCGAGCGGTGCTGCCCTACGGTTCTACCAAGCCCTCGTCCTGTCCCGGCTAGACTATGGTTCTGCGGCATACGGTTCATCAAGGCCGGCAACCTTGAAAATGCTGGACAGTATCCACCATAGTGGCGTTGGGCTGGCTACCTGTGCCTTCCGGACCAGTCCGGCACCCAGCCTACTCGCCGAATCGGGTGTTCCACCTCTAAATTATAGACGCCTACGTATGCTCTTAGCATATGCTGCCAATGTGTATCAAATGCCGCAACATCCGAGCTATGGAGCTCTCTTCAGTACCCAATAGCACCAGAAGTACGCCAACCAGCCTTGTGCCACTCGGCCAGTTGGTATTAGACTTGATAGCTCGTGTACTGAAGGTCCCTGTATGATCCGGACATCTAGCGAGGTGCCTCCGTGGCAAGTCTCTCGTCCGGAAATTCGGTTAGATCTGCACCGAGGTCCTAAGTGAACAGGGATTCCTCCCGTTTATCGGAGGCAGTTCCACAGCCTATTCCACCAATTTCCGGACGCTGGTATTCTCTGCACGGATGGTTCGTAGGTGGACGAGAAAGTGGATTGTGCTTACGTTATTGATGGTGCTCTTTGCCTGAGGCCTATAGTGTGTTTACTGCGGAACTCGTTGCCATCTACGAAGCTCTGCAGTTTGCACTACAGGATGCACGAATCCACTTCCTCGTGTGTACCGTCTCTTTGAGTTCGTTGCAGTAAATTGCTACATGTTTCCCGCAACACCCCCTAGTGCAGCGAATCCACGACCTACTAGCCGGGTTGTGCCGCGCTGTCACTCAAATCACCTTTCTGTGGCTTCCAAGCCACATGGGAATTGAGGGAAATGAGTTAACGGATCAAGCTGCAAAAGAGGCGGTATCACTACCACCTCGACCAATTGAGGTACCCGCTAGAGATATTCCCTCTCAGTTACGCCGACAAGTGTTGGCATTTTGGGTGAATAAGTTGCTATCTGACCCACTGCACAGTAAACTGAGAGCGATCAAGGGAACTACTTGTGTGTGGCGGAGCTCCTTCCGGTCACGGAGAGAGTCAGTCATTACGTGTAGGCTAAGGATTGGTCATACAAGATCCACCCACTTGTACCTAATAAGAAGGGAAGCCCCCCCCCCCACTTTGTACCTGTGGAGCCGTTTTCACCAGAGCCCATATTTTAACCTGGATCTTGCTGACTTACGAAGAAACCTTGGTTTGCAGATGACACTCAAACTTATATTAGCCGATGACGCTGTGGCTGCTGATCGCGTTATCCGCTTTATAAGTGAAAGTGGGTTAGGGCCAACAATCTATATTTCCCAGTGAACATTGACTCAAGACTTGTTCATTTTTGAATGATTTTTTGTTTTTCCATAATTTTTGTTTATGCTTATGATTATTATTTTTATTTAATTTTTTGTTTTATTAATTTTAGGTCTTTTCAAATTTAAGTGTCCACCTCTAAATTTTAAATTCAATTCCAAATTTGTATTCTTTAATCTGTGTTAAGAGGGGCAGATGACCTCGTAGTTCCACCCCTTAAAACAACAATAACTAACAGATGTATCCATTTGAATCGCCAGTCCATTTGTGTATAGCAATCATACCTGGCCACGACATCATACCGTATTTCCTGGCATAGTCGTCACGTATTTTTAGCCTAAAATACAGAGATGAAATGCAGTGTGAGACATACAAAAAATATTAAAAGTCCAAAGAAGAAAAATCTTTTTTTTAATACTGGTATATCATTTTCTTAATTCATAATGCAGTGTATTTCACTTCCACTTCAAGATTACCGTATAACTCTTGTATTTATTCATTATGAGCACGACATACGTAACATCACCAGGGTGTCTACCGGTAACGAAAGTAACGAATTTTACAAATGTGTAGCGAAAAAGTAACGAATTTTACAAACGGGTAACGAAAATTTTCTGAAGGTGTGTTGAATCATTTAAACTCGCGCCGCTAGGCTCAGAGATTGCGATTGAGCGAGTTTCACGCAAGCGGCGCTGTGCCTATTGCATAAGCTATATTTCCCCTTGCCCGACCTCAAGGAAATACATACTGATGATACCTTGAGTGGTATACATCGGTTCAACGTATATTTTCGGCATCAAGAAGGCTTAAATTTCGTGTGAAATATTTTTCTGTGTTACTATATTAGGAAACCTGATTTTTCGCGAGACGTTTCTTCGCTATTACTTCCGAAACTAAAAAAGAAATCTCTTATTTCTGTTATTTGGAAACTATGTCAAATTGATGTCCAGAAATAATGCGAAATAATTTAATGTCGCAATTTTACAAAATGTTACCGTTTCGAAAAGAAATTGCAAAAAATCTTCGAAATACATATAACTTATTTAAAAATTACTCTAGTAAATTTGCGACATCCAGTATGGTTAATTCGAAATTCCGTTATAAGTCAATTTTTCCTTCGAACTTTCGTCCATCAGATATATAATCTATCCGATTATTTCAATAACCTGTGGATAATTCGTGGTTCTCAGTCAAAATAAAACGTGCCCTCTTGTCGTATTATTTGTGCAATCCACTCAGAATAATTCGTAATATTCGATACCGTACCTACTTCGAACGTTCATCCTCCAAAATCGCATCCTCAAGACGGCTGGCTGACCGCACGACTTGCCTGCGGGAATCTCGTCAAACGGACAGAGATCAACGTCAGTTGCGTAAAATCATAAAACCCGTCCCCTATCGTGAACTTGTGACCACGAGGACTGCGGGAATCCTGTCAAAGGTGATTGGGCACCCATCATGGGGCACCCATCACAAAACCTACTTGCTACCTTTCCCATGACCATATATTTAAAAGCGTGCGGGGAGCGAGAATTGCATCAACCCACTTAAAAATGATAGCCTACGTAGCATCGAAATACTAATTCCTCCTCGTGATCCACCCTGAACTGATGAACTCCCAACCACAGCATAGGGACAAAGGGAATCACAGCACCGACCGAACAACATGTTCATAACTACTCGTGAATTTTAACCATGCCCAACCTTGAGCTTGTCTCCGCCATTCTGTCAGGACAGAATATGTATGATGAAGAAATGTTCTATCTTTATGTTTTCATTCTTTCCAAATGAGTATTTTAATGTTGTTTTTATGTATTTATACCTTTAAGTATTTTAAGAGTGTTGTCTATTTTAAATGCATGTCTTTTAATGGATTTTTTGGAAACTATTCAAGGCTGAAGAAGGGCCCAGGTATGGCCCGAAACATGTCCAAGTAACAATAAACTGTGAAAATTATAGTATTTAAAGGTATTGATTGGGCGGAGAACAAACAACCCCATTTGACAGGACAGATAGACCGGCAGAAAATCGTTGAACGGCCGGGTGCGGAGACGATGCATAATATCTCGAAGACAACGTAAAACGGCCGAGAGCGGCAGCGATTGCGGTACATCGCGATATTTCTCTGCATTCAATGACGAGGACAACTGTATTCTTGTCAAACGGACAGCAAGTGGCGCCGATTGCGTAATAATGCTATATATTCTTGTGCCCGACCTCAAGGACAATGGAAATCTTGTCGAATGACTAAAAGTGACGCTGATTATCTAAATCACGATTTTTCTCCGTGTTATATCGTGAAAACTACGGGAAGCTCGTCAAACAACTGAAACCAGCGCCGATCGTGTGACATCTCGTTAGTTCTCCGTATTTGTCTGCGAAGACAGAATTCGGTGACGATCGCGAAACATCGCATACATTTCTTCGCGACCTACCACGGGGACGAAGGAAATCTCGCCAAATGGTCAAAAGCAGAGCAACCTCTTGGTACCGTTATTATAACAACATATTGTGCACAAGACGAACGCTCTATCAAAGTTCCAACATTCACCACTAGGTATCATTGATATCTGATAGCAACTTGAAATTGATCAGAACTTGTAGCTCACCCTAAGGGTGTCCGCTGGAAGCAGCTACAGACTCAGGTGAGCCGAACATGTCCTCGGACACTCCCGACACTAAAAGCTATACGATAAATAAAAGAAACTCTTTAAAAACAGTTCATTGTTGTTTTTCTTCACAGCGTGATGAGCAGACCACAGACGTATCTTGAATTCAAAGGTAACTAAAATCAACTAAAAGGTAATTAAAAGGTACCTAAAAAGTAACGTATTTTACTTCATCCTTACAGTAGACACCCTGATCACGCATGGGTCTCTGTTGTGACGTTTCCACGGACGTCAGCGGCCTGTCGAAATTTTTAATTTACCCGGGGTGTCCCTTGTGTTAGTTTTCGCAAATTGCAGTCAGGCTTGTGTTCATGGGTGAATTAGGGCTAGCAGCGATTCATATGGCGGCTTATTCCGAGGCCAGCTCGCAGAAGCTGTGCACTCGCCTTGTCAGCTGCATCTCTCACCGCGCAGCAATTACAGTACATCAGCCGCGTTCGGCCGATGGACGGGGGACAGCCGAGTTGAAAAGCCCCACAGTTCTGATATATAAATTATAAATACTCAGCTGAGATTATTGTAAAATTACAGTCGTGTCCCTTAGGGAATTTTAATTCAGAAGTGGTGTATGGAGTATTCACTTAATCGGAGCAGGAACAAGACTGTCTTCATTATGCACCTGTATATGAAATTGAGGTGCAGTTCAACAGTTCACCTCTTGGCATTGTGATTAGCCACTAGGTTATGGTCAGCATCATCCTCTTAATTATTTTTGTCTTGTTTTTCTGCAAACATGCCTACAATTGTAATTTTAGTTTTATTTGTTGCATTGCTACTATTGATTTGTCAGTTTTGATGAGTAGCAAAATCAAAGTAGCTCTTGTTTCACTACATGATGTCCACTTTAAAGAGTTCTTCTTATAATTTGTGTAATTTAACTTTCCTAGAATGTCCTGAAGATGGATGGGACTTTGCTTGGAGGCCAACCGATTAAGGTAGAACCCTGGAGAGAAAGGGTCATTGATGATTCCGGCTCGTTCAAAAGAGTTGCAGACTCTGAGGAAATAGCACGAGATATTCCGAAGAAAAAGAAACGTCCCAAAAGTGTAGAAGAGCAGCGGCGAGCAGATTTAGAAACTTCTTTGACAATCTTTGTTGGTAATCTTCCATATATGTAAGTATATGTAATTTGCTTTGTCTCCTCTTATCTGTATCTTTCACTAACACAGGGTGTCGAGCGATACGGGAAATACGGGAATTTTAGTGACCCGGGAAAAATACGGGAATTATACGGGAAATTCGCACTTGATACGGGAAATCTTAAAAAGTCTCATAATGCCTGACTTCTTAGCCCCCGAACGCTCGTAAGAATCCTCCCGCTCAGAGTCCTATTTCGCCTGCAGACCGTGGTGCCACCCGCATTTTGCTCCACTGATAGAGCGCTAAGCGGGATGAGAACCCAGCCAACGTCGAATGCATGCTTTGCCTGGCCGAACGCCGGCCGTACCCTCTCCGCGCAGGGCTACGCACGCCACGCTCCTTGCTGACAGTGACATGCAGGAATCAGTCCACATTGTTATTCAGAGGAGACCTGGGTTTCTCGACAAGAGCAGCCCTTAAAGAAGCTAACAGCTCAAGATCTCAGAAAATTCCAGACGCGGATGTGCTGCAATTTCGCACCAACTGCCGAGAATTGTACATGTGTATCCTATGGCAGAAAAAATCAAAGAGAGGTCAACTCTTGCTTTCAAGAGACCCGTGCTATTTTCTGCCTAGACCCTATAGGGGTCGCTGAGACTCTAAGTTGGAAGAAGTTAGGATCGTCATTGCCCTGGAAATTATTTGTAATCAGAAGAATTTGCTTTCTGGCGCAATGGCTGACCGCATCAAGAGCAGCTACTCCGCACTTCTGAGACTGCCCTCCATCACTGCGCGTTTGAAGCAGGTCGACGGAAAGGAGCCACGGCTCGACGTGTTGCGGTCTGAATTAGTGGCTTCAGCACCTTCCTCAGTTCCTGCCAAAAATGATCTCACAAGCGTCGTTAAAATGATACTGACTTTGTATCACAACAGTGCAGCTCTAGAGATAAGGGGTGCATGATCGTCAATCACAAAGAAGCAAGTCTGATTGGCATGCATACTGTTCATGACGCTGTGATGGCAGCTGGTGGAGTAGAAAAGATAACCGTGAGCAAGAGTCCACACTGCACGAAACTCCTACGCCGTGTTCAAGGAAGCAAACAGGTGTGAAGTGACGGCTAAGGTGGCAGTCGAAAGAAAAGCCACAAAAGATCTCCAGGAATTCGAAAAAAAAAGTACTGTCAAAAGAACTTAATTTTGTGCTGTGTATAACTGAAGTTCCTAGTAACAATCTTGTATTTGTCAAAGTGACTTATTTAATTTCGTTTTGCATTATTTTATTTTCTATTATCTACTTTGATAAAATAAATCTAAATTAAAAAGTATTCGCGGCGTGTCGCGTGTGGAATTTTACTGTTTTTAGCCTTTCCATGGTCTTCTTTCGCAGAGGAGATGCACATATCAAATTGTTTTAAAGTTCATTCAAACACTCAATGCAAATGCGTCACACATGCATAAATTTCAAAAACTACAAACAATATCTCACAGCTCTCGACATTTTACTATCGAACACCCGTCACCAACATGTGGCTGCAAAATACACCACACAAGTGACAGAATTCTTCTCGTATGGGCAGGCATAGTTTCAGTCGCTTGTTAACCACTGTCTGTGTCGGATTTCCTTTCATTGTCATTGTTTCGTTACTTTTACTTCGCCGACGTTCGACCCGAGGACTGGACACATCCCGTACAGCATATACAGAAAGAAATACTGAAGGCGGTGTGGATATCGCGGTGGATGAAATGATTATTAACCTTGGCAGTTCATCAAGCTCTGACGAAGACAATGATGGTGGTGATGATGATAGGGACAGTGAAGGGATGGAGGGTGTCAAAGAAACCCTTGCCAAGTGACTGAGGATAATTTACTTCTTGGTGTCAGTTCGCTTGTGTCAATCGATAATAGAGCACAGACTATTGTTTCCCGTCATAGTGTTCAAAATACCGCCTATAATTCGACAATATAAAACCACGGCAATAATATCGCCACAGAGGGGCTTGTTTGAGTGCTCAGTGTTAAATATGTCTTTACCTTAACTTTACTTTTGCTTTATCACGAAAGCTAATATTAACCCTAGAGAGTCGCGATTCAGTGAGTGTGCATGGTGTTATCTGTCAACTTCTGTAGTAAGCTGTGAACGACCTCCACTCAGACTCTTGTTTCACGTTAAAGGATAATCATTGCATGGTGAGTTTTTTTTATATTCATTAGCTGTAGAGTGTTTGCCCTCTTTGTCGTATTTATTGAATTGAATACCTATGATAAAGGTATCTTAGCTTCGGTGTGTAATTTATTTATTCATCTAAAAGTATCGTATTTGTCTGAATGTCCTCGGCGTTGACTTGGATTGTTTTTTTTTAATATATTACGTATAATTGTACTGAAATAATGTCTGAAGTGTAGCGCTGTGTATTCGAATCAGCTGATTTACAACACTAAAAACTTTGCAACACAGCTCAGCTGTTCCATGCTCCCGACATATCCTTCGCGTTGTTTCCTTCGAAATACAGGGTGTAGGTGAGAAGCATGCTCAGAAATCTTGCCGTTTGGCGGTTGGACGTAGGGTCTTGTTATGTGGCGACCGTGGTTTGCGGAGAGGAAAGGCAGGGCAAAGTGACAGGAAGGCTGTCAGTACCGAATGCGCGGGGTTAGCAATACTGTATTTGTCCCGTAATTTACGCGTGTAATAGCGGACATACCCAATGGCGTACGCAGGATTTCCTTCTAGGGGGGGGGGGGGGGGGTTTCATTAATAAAATAGGGTAATTAAGCACATTATTAAAGGGACAGATGACCTTGCTGTTCCGCCCCTGAAAACAACAGTTATCATAATCAAAATGGCATTTCGATTAATATTCATAAAAACAATAACTAAATAACCGTTCTCTATGCATGAAAACTATTTTAGGCCTTATTATTTTTTCGACACAATGAAAAATGAAAAATATGGAAAATAGTAACTAAATATTAAAAGGGAAACAATGCAGTAATATCATCATCATGACCATAGTTACGTTGTTGCTCATAATATTGATATTATGCGAGAGAAAGATAATGTTTTGCTCTCAGTGTTCCTACTACCATTAACTTACTATTGACTCTCAAAATCTGCCATCTTGATAACTTTATCCTTATCAATAAGTGGAATAAATTGCAGAAACTCCTCAAGTACTGAAGTATCTTTAACGAAACGGACACACAATTAAAGCAACCCGAAGCGACGTGAAAAAGTTTACCGATCGCACACTTTAACAGTAAAACTGATCCATGGCTCGCTCCAACGCTGAAGAAGGAGTCTCGCTGGGAGTTGACTGCAGGACATTTTCTAAGTGACGAACGTGATCACATTTAAAATATATACAGGAGTAATAAATGTTGCACATTTTCCCGTAAATTACGGCTGTTTATGTTTGAATTGCGTATAAGATCGTGACAAAGAAAGTGTTTCTCCAATTGGATGATTGTATTTAACTGTATGCACGTCGTATAATCTTGGCGAGGTGCATTTTTTTTTTTTTTTTTTCACGGAGCAACTTTACACCGTAGTAGGCACGCAGCTTTTTGTATTTAGTTTTCTGGCATCTTGTTTTAAATTATTGACTAACATATTTCTAAATGCAGACAATCCATACCTCCATTAGGATTCGGGTTCCGTAATTCATGTAAAATGAGGTTCGTTCGTTTGTGAAATTGAGGTCATATCCCCCCTACCCTTTCAGTGATTACCATATGGTACTTTACATAGACTAGGGTGAAGATGGAAATGAGCATTAAAAAAAAAAAAAAAAAAAAATGTCGCCAGTTGTTTGGTTTATTAACTTAGGGTAATATTTTAAATAGGTACTGAAAACTGGGCACGGCTGAATTTTAAGGTGGAACCGCATGTGCTATCAAATATCGCTTTCTTGCAATACCTGGGATATGTATAGAATTATAAAATGTTTATTGGTTAAATGAGTGTTGAAGATAGGCTATTATAATTATAATGATTAAATAAATATTACAGAAGAAACGATGCGTTGTTAGTGAATATTAGGCCTACCGGTACAGCGAATAGCCTATAACTCGTAGCATCCGTCACAATTCAGCATTTAAACGGGCCACGTTAATGCATAATATACTAATATAACAACCGGATAGCAAATTATAATAATATTCTCACATATAACATATTTAATTTGCACCAACTTAATATTGTAGTCTAAGATATGTTAAACCACTGCCGTTTGAAATGTGCAGATCGCACACTTTGTAGGCAAGCTGTTTGTTATGGTCGTCTCTGATGCGAAGTTTTACTAATTACTCTTTTAGGAGACACTTCTCTTAGGAATATTCATGAAAGGCCAACCCTGTAGTTCTTATTTCATAAGTTGAACGCCTAAAAACAAAACCACAATCCGAAATAATAAAGAAGATAATCACGAACGAACGATTCACTGCCAATGAAAATCAAATGGAGATTCGCGGACCGGAAGTTCGCTATGCATAAGCTTCGGTGCCATTTTAACTCGTGGAAGCTCTATACGGTTACGGTACCATACAATTCACTTCCCGTAATCTTTTATTATGTGACACTCCTATTCTCAACCCTCCTCAGTAAAACAGTCATTTATATCAGCTCTTCTCTGGTAAACGGTATTTTACTTTTGTTTCTAGCATCTCGTCCCATCTGCGTGGAGTTCGCTCGAGCGCACACGCTACGGATTAGGCCTAAATCTCACCATCACCCGTGGACTGCGGAAGTATCTCCAAAAATTCAGTTACACTTACGCCAGAAAATCTTGATTCGCGCTTTAAGATTCATTTTTCAGCCATTCGGTATGCGAATTCTAGTCTTAGAGGATTCTAAAATATTCGGGAATTTGGTGGATTTTCGTACGGAAAATACGGGAATTTGAAGAAAGATCATCGCTCGACACCCTGCTAACAAAATGAAATACAGGTATAACATTTTCTTTTGTTTGTATATACGTTCTCCGACATGAAGTTGAATGGATGGTCAGAATTGAACATCATGCTGTAAACATGCTCATACATTTTAAATACGTGGGCAGATCAAAAAGTCTTTGCCTCTAAATATTTTTTTTACCAAATGGAAATACATACAGGTAATTACAAATATACATACTGTTGTACGTTGCTTACATTGTTTTTCACATAGTGTCCACATTTCAAAACAAAAGTTTGGTGCTTTTCAGTCGGTCAACACAAACTTTTTTGGGTACATTCGTGTTGACCGACTGAAAAGCACCAAACTTTTGTTTACTTAGGCAACACTGAAAAATGGCTTCAAACCTCACAAGTGTCAACATTTGTTTTGACATTTGTCCCATCGCAGCACTAAATTTGTAAAGCCCGTGCGGTAGAATTCAGCCGGCTGACTGTGGAACCATTGTCGGACTGTTGTCTTGGTGTCATCGTTGCACGTGAATCGCTGTCCTGCCAGGAACTTCTTCAGCGGACCATTAGGCCAGTCATCTGAAACATTCTAGGTCGCAAAAAATTGCAAGGTTTTGATTTTTGGGGATGTTGTTAGGATAGATTCCAATAGTGTAAAACCACGTTTGCAACTTCGAAAGACCTGTGCTAACTTTGTGGTGCTCGAAAAACCTCGCAATTTTCAGACTTATTTCAGTTTTGGCTTCTAACTTCAAAAAAAATGCATTCTACTGCAAAGTCATCCATGACACTTTTAAAGAAGACAAAACTAGCGACAATTTTAGCGCAACTTAAGCTCTGTATATATATCTCTAGATACAACACTTCGAAAATGGGCCATTTTTTTTCTTCAAAAAGTTACAAATTTGTAGTTAGCTAGTCTGTCGAACAACATGTCGTCTATAATACTCCTTCTACAAGGTGAGTTTTGAGTAGGGATAGGAATTTTTCGGTGATTTCAGAGTGAAGAAAGCGGTATTTTAAAGTGGCAAATTCGGTGGTTTCAAGTGCACTTTTCGGTACTTTCAAAATGTTAAATTTTAGGCGGGATTTTTTAAATATCATGGATAACATAACACATTTCAGTCATCCTTCAAAGTATACTTCAGTGAAGAGATCCAAATTCTCTTGTGACAAACGGCGACGCATATCACTTAACGTGCTAGTGTAAGCTGAAAAACAAAATTTCACACTTAGCGTTTGAACAGGGTATCAAAATGGTTTTCAACACAGATTCTGAGAACTTTGGAAATACAAATGTCATTCCTTGCAAAACTCGAACAATGTCTGTCTTGGTCCTGTCGTGCATCTGCTTCTTGATTAAAGTTTGCAGTTCGTTGTATCCTCTTATGACCTCACTTTCTTCCAGTGTTCCACAGAATGGCAACTTCTTAATTTTCTTTGCAAGGTCCTCATTGATGTTCATTGGCACTATTTCTGCTGGATCAAACGCACACATTTGTAAATCTTGTTTTCAGGGTCGACGGATCTCAGGCTGATTAATATTCTAAGAGCATGGGTCCCAGCGTTTACTAAAACTGAATGTATTTTCTCTCTTTTTAACACATTTTCACAACCCTCCAACAGCTCCTTAATGTTGGTACCGTAATTTCCAGAAATAACAAGTTTAAGGGCTTGCTGAATTCTCAGTAGATGTCCATCTAGAAGGTGAACAGTGGGATAAGACTGGCCTTCTAATAAAGGGATGAGCAGTGATGTCTGTGCCAAATTCTTTGAATCTCAAGTATTTCGTCATGTGAAACATTGTTGAGAAAATCAACACCAGAGTTATCAGTCCCTACTACTTCACTCATAAATTGCAAAATATCTTTCAAATGACAGGCACACTACAGAATGAAACCAAGAAGACCACCTGGTGAAGACTGGTTCAGGAAACAGTGGCACATTTTGATATGGATACTTGCCATCTAGATATTCATGTCTGAAAGGCGCACTATGTGACGCCACGCGTCGAGTAGTTACTAGGATGAAGGGGCAGGTGACCTTGCTGTTCTGGCCCTTAAAACCTCAATAACTTAGTAACTTACCAGGATGACCGCCCAGATTGATAAAGATCGCTGTATGCAGAAAGCAAGGTCCGCTATCTACCGTCAAGTTTCCGATCATTCCGTGTTTGTTGGATGCTCTCCATGCAGTCAAGTCATCAGAGAAAATTACCGCTACTACATTCGCACAAAAACAAGCGTTTGTCGGCTTCTGTGACGACGATATTTCAAACGGGCAAGCTGGTCTCACTACGATGACATTAGGGCAAAACCTGGATGAATGCCAAGATGCTGAAGAAAGTGACATTCAGTAGTTAGACTTCGATAAAGACGATCATGGTTTCAGACATGTAAGCGATGAGGATATTTACGGAATTTGACTGTCGGTGAGGTAAACTGGGATCCAGTACATGTCCAGTGAAGGAGTGATGCAACGGAAATCCCGAAAGTTCGGACAGTGAAGCTAGTGTGTCTATAGTCACACTTATGTCTTATATAGAAAATCGAGATGAATTTTCGTTCACAATATTGTTTTCTTCAGAATTGTACAATCTAAAATTAGAAAAAATAAACTATCTAAGAAACAAAAAGTGATGGCAGTCATTTCTCTTAGTTTTTAATATTGGTATAATCCACATAGTGTGTCTTACAATACTATGTTATAAAGTATTATAATTATTTTTTCTGCGTGTTCTTAAAATACATTTCAATATTGTTGCGTGTTGCCGCGGGGCGGCAGGAGGCTCCCGGGGGGGGAGGGGCAGTGTGACAGTCTAGTGGCCTTGGACAAACCCCGCAGGGGAAGGGAGAGAATGCCCACACCCTCTCGGTTCCTCCCACGGCCATACATTAACAAAGCACCTGTGAGTCAGTGCGAGCCGGCCAGAGAATAGGCGAAAATTCTGGATGTGGAACCAACCAGAACAGACTCAATGCGGCAATGGGTTGTGACATTTCGAACTTTCCAGGCCAGGGACTGATCCCATATAAACCAGCGAGCCGCGGCGAGGAGGCAGTGTATTGGGGAGTGTATTGGACAGTGTATTGGTCAGCGTTAGTGTGTATTGAAGTGTGGCCGAGTGAGTGAGTGCGCAGCAGTACAGCGATTACTACTGGACGTCTATGGTAACAGAGTGGAAGCCTGTCTGCCAGGGTGCAACTTTGAGTCAGGACTGTGAGTGCTTGGAGGTGTCGCGGTGCTTCGTGGAAGTCGTGGTCGTGGGATCGACACGGGACGAGCAACAGCGCACAAGGAGCAGCAAGAGGACTCTGGAAGTAAGTGAAGTGGCAGGACAAGGCTGTAGAGAACCTGTGTAGACTGTACGTGTGAGTGTAAGCTGGAACACTGTAACGCCTCAGACAGAGAGAACATAAATGTGGGAACTAATAGTGACTAGTAGTGTTTTCTAAAGTTAGACTCAGTGTGTGTATGTTTGTGCACTGTGTATGTTTGTGGGCTGCAATAAAATTATATTTCTTTAAAAGCAGTAATTGGTGTTGTGCTTTCAACCCACCGTAATCCAGTTAACAAAAGTGTCACTAGGGGGGTGGCACGTAACAATATTTTAACCAATAGTTTTCTTTTGAAAAAAAAATGAAAATCCACAGCCTGCTTCCAGTCTCCGACCGGGTCAGGAATGGAATGAATGAAGCCCCCATCTAGCGGCGAGGATATGAACTGTGCCGGCTGCCGAGGCCTGACGCACTCCTCTGGGGCAATGATTAAATGAATGACTGATGAAATGATAGTGGAGAGTGTTGCTGGAATGAAATTGTGACAGGGAAAACCGGAGTACCCGGAGAAAAACCTGTCTGCCTCCGTTTTGTCCAGCACAGATCTCACATGGAGTGACCGGGATTTGAACCACGGACTCAGCGGTGAGAGGCCGGCGTGCTGCCGCCTAAGCCACGGAGGCAGTTTTCTTTTGCTAGGCTTAAGAAAAAAAAAACATTACTGCAGATAATTCGCGGCTTTCAAAAATTCGCGGAAATTCGTTGCATTAATTGCCGCGAATTATCGGAAGTGCACTATAAAGAAAAAAAACGAAAAAAGATAAAATTCGCGTTTTTATCCAAAATTCGCGTTTCATGCGAAATTCGCGAGCTCAAAAACATTTATTTTTGCCATTTTTAGGGTTATTATAACACATTATCACCTGTGTATTACTTCTTTTAAAAATTCGCGAAATTCGCCATCGCGAATTTTTCCTATTCCTAGTTATGAGAAGTGAAGTTGTAGAGCAGTTATTTAGCTTTAATTTATGCATAAGTAAAACGCTTTAAGACAATAGTTCTCTTCTTATCAGTTAAAAAAATTAGGAAATAGAATTTTCCAAAAATGTAGGAAATAGGATTTTTCAAAAAATGTAGCCTGACGAATTGTAGGACATTTTTAAAGGATAAGAAAGACATCAATCAGTGGAAAATTGTTTATAATGCAAAACTAAATTGAATAAAATTACTAATAATGTGTAATTTCTTATCAATATTGAAGTCACAGTGGCGAAGTGATGGAGGGACCTCAGCTAGCACCTGTGACAGTAACACACAGCACGTCAATTACCTACTGAAAATCCACAGCCACAGCCTGCTTCCAGTCTCCGACCGGGTCAGGAATGGAATGAATGAAGCCCCCATCTAGCGGCGAGGATATGGACTGTGCCGGCTGCCGAGGCCTGACGCACTCCTCTGGGGCAATGATTAAATGAATGACAGATGAAATGAAATGATAGTGGAGAGTGTTGCTGGAATGAAATTTTGACAGGGAAAACCGGAGTACCCGGAGAAAAACCTGTCTGCCTCCGTTTTGTCCAGCACAGATCTCACATGGAGTGACCGGGATTTGAACCACAGACCCAGCGGTGAGAGGCTGGCGTGCTGCCGCCTAAGCCACGGAGGCTTTCGTCAATTACCTACTATTTATTAATAAATTACAACAAAAAGGTAGGTATGTAATGTTAGGCTTATCTGCACTTAGCGAGACAGTAGTGTTCTTATGGAAGCCCCAGGTTCATCATACGGCTCTTCTTGGGGCACCGGAGAGTCCTGTGTAGTTGGGTCTGGATGTAAAAGGGGGTCGTTGAAGTCATCGTCTTCATCTGACTCGAGTCATGTCTAGGGTAGGAGAATTAAGGCAGGTCTTCCCCCGACAAATTTTACAGAGAGCTCTCCGGCAGGAGCATGGCCTGCTCCGCACTCTTTCAGAATTTCATCAGTAATAATAAATACAGGTTACAACAGATTCAAATGTTTAAATTTCAATCATAAGAAATACCTACATCCAGCAGTGACATTGACTAGGACCGACCTACTACGAATGGATTACCTTACCTGCATGACAGGAGTTTGCGGCACTGGTTACTTGTTTGAGGTCACCGGTGGCTGCCCCTCCTGACTCCTTGTCCATCCCCACTTGGTGGGCTCTTTCTCAACCCCCCAACCACTGCTGCAGCTGGTGGTAGGTTTTGTAAGAATTTTGGGCAGCAGCCTCTTCGGTTGGGGCCAGACGAGCGAGGTTGACTTTTGCGCTGGCAGCAGATCGGACAAATATCCCGTAACACAAGGCGTGGAGAGAATCGTCTTCGTCTTTGGGCAAATGCCGGGATGGTACTTACTGTAAAGCCACGGCCGCCTCCTTCCCACTTCCTTGCCAAACCCTCCCACTCTCCTATCCCTTCCGTCTGGGCATCGTGCTGGTCACATACCCTAGTTGTATTCCCGACCATAGTCTCAAGCTCCAGGACACTGCCCTCAGTGGCGGTAGAGGTGGGATCCCTCGCTTAGTACGTGGGAAAAGCCGATCCTGGAGGGTAAACTGAGAGCGGGGAAAAGAGAGAAAAAAAAGTGTTTTTTTTTTTTTTTTAATGAAAAGATCTCCTACACTCTGTTGCAGATAACTGCACGATTCCAGTTCAGAACATTGTATGCGTTAAATAGAAGAACTCAGTAAAAGAAATTTGATGATTGAATAATGTTAGGAATTTTAGGTCATTTTGAAATATGGTCAGTTTCTATTCTGTTTTTAAAAAAATCAGAGAACTGAAAACAGAAAACTAAGTTTCTGTTACAAAAAAAGGGGTAGTTGGATTTCATATGTGGTAAACGTTTTAGAGGAATCTGTTCAATAATGTGGATTTTCTTCCTAAACATACTTGCATACCTTAACCACAGTTCATTGTGTTTTTTTTCCATGAGCTTCTATACTGCAGACCACAGACACATCTTGAATTGAAAGGTAACTAAAAAGTAGCTAATTTTACTTCATCCTGCTTGTCAAGAACCAATAGTAGTTATTGTTGTTTCAAGGGAAGGAACTACGAGGTCATCTGCCCCTAAGAACCAGTAGCTAACCTAATAAACAGAATCAGCAAATCATGCAAATGGGCTGTTTGCTGCATATCAACAATATTTTTGGAGGGTTCCTCATTTTAAGGGCTGAGACATGGCGGTTGGGTAGGTTATTAGCTAATAGGGGAAGATGATGAAAAAAAAAAAAGGAAAGGGAAGAAATGGGTTCGGAATGGAGAAAAAGTATGGATAGATAGGACGAGAGTCCAATATAATTCATAAACTTACACTAAAGTAAACATTTAATCACCATTTTCACTGCGCAAGCCTGCAGGATACCTAAAGTGGGTATGGACTTGGACACAGCTAACGGGAAATGCGGCTGGAGCTTGGGCTATTTGCAAGCAAGCGGCGTTCGTGCTTTCCCTTCCCAGCCTAGAATTGGATAATATGGGGAAGGTGGTAGTCTGGAAAGACAAAGAATGACAGATTTACTGTATATCCTTTCAAAAAAGTTAAGTTTGAACGAATGTTTTGAAAGGCGCAAATAATTTGAATTTGCCGTGATAATTTTAGTTCTTGGAACTATAGGATTTCCGACCACTGATCGAGTACTCCCAGGAAAGGTAGTGGTGAAGCAGTTATAGTGATTTTGGGAACAAATTTTGAAAATTTTGGTAAGAAAGACAATAGTTGCATTTAAGAATAGCTAAGCTTTTACCCAGCAAAGTGCCGACTAAAAGTTTAGACCGGAAGAAAAACTTAAATTTTGAAAACGAACCACAAGTTTTAGAGAAAATCTTAACAAGCAGGAAGCTTGCGGAGCTAGCTTTACTTGCCTTACTGGCTCATTAGAAATAGCTCTAGCAGCTAAAAGATGCTTTGAAAAAGATGATACTAGAAGTTTTCATTCAAATGCAACAAGAGGCAAAACTTTGCTTAGTTGGGTAGTTGATTTTATTAAAGAGGGCATAAACCGATGGGAAGAGTCAGGGAAAATAGGGTCCTGCCTAATCGTTATTCTGAGACAAGAACGAAAAAATATAATCTGATTTATTTAACAATGCGTGGAGTTATCAAATATATAAAAAAAAAATATAAGGTCTCAGACCTCTAGAAAGGTAAAGTTTGCACTTAGCAATTAACAATATTAAGGTTTAATACCTCTTTTTAAGCACTAAAATCTGCATAAGATTTTTAAAAGTTGTGCTTAAGATTGACAAATTCAAAATTTAACAATAATAATAATGACAAATTCAAAATTTAACAATAATAATAATAAAGCAATTAAAGCATCGACCATAAATATGGTATAACCTGGGCACTTTAAGAATTCCTATGTGGAAATCTTAACAGGATGAACCGACAATAAATTTGAAATTATAACAAGAAAAGAGAAAATTAAGAAGTTTCTATAACTTCTTATATTTATACAGTAATTACGGCCATGCTAAATTCAAATGGTAAAGGTCACTATTTGTGAAACCTGAATAAAAAAGTTAGAAAACTCACTTGTGAGTAAAAAATAATTGAATTCCCTAATTAGGAGGTAAAACTAATATACACTGGTCAAAACAATTAGGGGATCAGTTGAGATATCTAAGTTCTGATGTATTGTCATCGGCAGAATGACCTAAAATGGTTCGACGTCTTTCTGTCGGTTCTACGGAGTGGAGACGACATCATTACGGCAACCGAGATAGTGGTATTAACAGAAAGTTGCTGCAGAGGGGGTTGGTGTGGACGTGGTTTTCTCTACCAAACGAAGGACAAAGCAGTTGGGTTCAGATGTTGTAGTGAGCAGGTAGTGCAATGCAACAACAACGTGACTTACCAAAGGTATGGCATGGAGAGCCATAGGAAGGTTGGAAGCGGGACACAGAGGGAGGTGGCTGCAGCTGTTGGAGTGTCCCAAAGTGTAATTTCCAGGACCTGGACACGATTTCAGACAACAGGAACCGTTAAAAGAAGGCCAGGCCACGGGTAACATCAGCAAGAGATGACTGTTATCTCTTGTTAACAGCCCGTTGAGACAGGAGGCTGATTGCAACTCAGCTGCAACGCACCCTCCAGGCGGCAATAGGACGAGCAATATCAACACAAACAGTCCGAAATCGCCTTCGGGAAAGTAGCCTCTATGCACGGAGGCCTATGGTGTGTGTCCCATTAAACCACACCACCGTTTAGCCCGCAGAAACTGGGCGGAGGAACATCTGGATTGGCCTCGTAACAAATGGCGCCGGGTTCTGTTCACAGATTAGTCACGATTTTGTGGTCAGCCGGACAATCGTCGTTTCCTCATCTGGAGAAAACGTGGAACTCGGAACAATCCCGCTTATGTGCAGGAAACACCACCATATCATGGTGGTGGACGAATGGTGTGGGCAGGAGTCAGTATTGGCGGACGTACGGACCTCTATGTCGTTCAGAATGGCGCTTTGACTTCTCAGAGGTATCGAGATGAGATCCTTCGACCTTTTGTTGTGCCCTACGCTGGTGCCATAGGTGATGGGATCATTCTGGTGGACGATAACGCACGTCCCCACATAGCTGCGCTGGTGGACAACGTGCTTAACGACGAGGGCATTGAACGAATGGAGTGGCCACCTTATTCACCGGACTTAAACCCGATTGAGCATGTCTGGGATGCACTTGGCAGACGCATTGCAGCCAGACCAGCACCCCCCACAACGGTTGCCAAGCTGGATATTGCACTCTTGGAAGAATGACCAAATATCCCTCAAGAGCTGATCGACAACCTCATAAAGTCCATGCCTCGCAGGTGTGCAATTGTCCTGACCGTCCGAGGTGATCACTCACCTTATTAGAGGGCAACGAGAATGACTTTTTCACTATTATGGTAGCCCCATGGTGCCTCGCTCTAAGTAAACGCCATGTAAACCTCCAGTAAAGAGTTGAGACAGCACAATATCTTACTGTAGCACACACAAATTACAATTGTAACCGAACTCTGAATAAAAGAAGTTACCATATGTATCTTGTGTATGATATCTCACCTGATTCCCTAATTGTTTTGACCAGTGTAGTTTGAGACGTGTGCGAGACACGAATTATACAGAATTAAGTTATTCTATTATTTAAACTAGTTTCCATGATGGTTCCGTATTGACGTACTAAATAGTTTTAACAACAAATTGTATATCCGCCTTAGTCAATACATAAACGAAAATAAATTATAATTACACTTGCTCCTGGTACATGTTTCGGGGATTAATTGCTTTTATCCCCTTCATCAGCCAAGACAAATATTCGAAGAAAGATATAAGATAGCATAGCACTCAAAAATAAATGGCTATTTAACTTAATATGGTGCACCATATAAGTAGGCCACAGGAAAATGTTGAGCAAAACTAAAAATATATATGTAACAGCGAAGATATTCAGCCATCATAACACAGAGAATCAGTGGACAGTTAATTCGTAAATCCGCTCCAAAACACTGGCCGAAGCTTGAATTGGCAAAAATCACAATACTTCACCATATGGACACACCCAATGAAGAAGCCTTATGCTCAACAGGTGCAAAATCAAATGTTGTTCCTTCCACGCTCGTCTAGTTCGTATGCAGGCATTTGATTTTGGACCTGTTGAGCATAAGGCTCAAAACTGCGATCAATCCTGAGGATTAAATGGGAAGACCGCATTACCAATATTGCTGTTCTGGAAAAGGCTCAAATAACAGCTTAGAATCATCCATAATAGGTCACCAATTTAGATGGTTTGGTCATGTCCATCAGATGGATGATGTGAGATTACCTCGTCAAATGCTATATGGTGAGTTATGCTATGGCACCAGACCTCATGGTGGTCCTAAGAGGCGCTACAAGGACCAATTTAAGCAGACCCTGAAAGTGACATGTCTTGATTCACAAACCTGGGACATGCTGGCTGAAGACCGCTCAACTTGGCCCCGTACCATCTCGGATACTGTAAAAACGTTTGAAAGGGATCGACGCACACATGAAGAGGCCAAGCGTCAAGCTAGGAAACTTCGAGCAGCCCAACCACGTCCTCCTCCAGCAATACTATGTGACTTGTGTGGACGCTTGTTCCATGCCAGGCTTGGACACTTTGGTCACCGTAAACACATCCACAAACTGGACTGAAGGAAGAAGATTTATACTCGGATTCGAGTTAAAGCCGATGATGATGATTAATGTGTGTTATCTGTAACTCAGGTAAGGACTGCAGACGATCCATTTCAAGTAGCTCCTACTTTTGCTACCAAATGCTACCCGATTCCTTTGCAACCGACACCTGGTGGTGAACGTTGGAACTTAATAGAGCGTTAATCAAGTCTAACCTACAAATTTAGCTTCACACAATTGTAGTTAGTGGAAGGTTCTCTTACATGCCATAAATCTATGACATGGACCCGCCGGCTTTAAACCCCCTCCGAAGGAAGGCACAGTAGGTACTGTCCCCGATAATCCGTATAGTAGGCTGTCAGATATCCGCCCCCTCAATCGGATTGCCAATAATCAATCGCACCGGCACAGCTACATCAATGAAAATGGCACTGACAGATACTACCGAGATTAGAGCACAGCAGTTAACATGAAATTATTGTGGAACACACCAAAATATACAGGGGTTCATACTTATCTTTTACTTACCTATTCAATTTAATCTCGGGTCTGGGTTTTCAACTGGATCACTTAATAGTATGCCCTCACAATAACCTCCACTACGATATTTAAAATGAACCAAGTCGGAAACAAGAAAATTTAAACTGCACAATAATTTATTTCACATAAAGAAAAATTAATTTAACAACAAAATATACGTGGCAATCAGAAGCCATTGTCAATGCAACCATGTCCTCCTGTAGGACTTGTAGACTTCACATACAAAAATTCAGCTTTCTCTAGCTCAAAAGAACGTAATAATAACTACAATGCACATTGGAATGGATAAGGGAGCTGGGACGAGACATATAGCATTTGTTTCCTTGTTCATGAACTTCACATTTTATTTATAACCGCAAGGCTGCTATGTAGATGACCTTGGCCTCTACCATTCAGTTATCTGGCCACCTGCAATACACCCTGCACCGTGTCGCATGCTTGCTTCGTCAAATGGACGCACCTGTCCAACCAATGTTAGCATATGCTAGTTACCTCAGAGCCTAGCTCCTTTTCAAAACACTTTAAATGTTCACATCTCAACTCAAATATTATCACGCAAATCTTTTAAATGCTCCGTTCAAGTATCAATGGATTACTCTAATAATCCCAAATCTTGTTTAATTGTATATTCCAATTGTTGAACTAGCGTTGTTTAGAGTATAATAACGAAAACGCTTAATGTTTATAACAAAATGTTCATTAATTATTTATAACATTTTAAATTGTTTATAACATTGTCAAACGACAATTGAAAAATTTATACACGCCTGTATTAATCCCGTTCGTTTCAAATTATTATTAAAGATATTTACATAGTTATTTACATTATTTATATTATTTATATTAGAAATACATTAAACCACACGTTTATCCGCTTGATAATTACTTAAATCGTGGTGATATAATCGACCAATGAAGGTTAGTTATATTTAAATTTTAGATTCAGGTTTAATAAGATTTAATAATTATTATTTGTGACGGTAACCTCCATTCAAAATCGTTATCTCAAATTATTTAAACACTCTTGTTAATTTTAACAGTAACTTCACATGATTAATTTTCAATGGACCTGAACAATACACTCAGCGGAAAAATACCTCGCTCACTACGCACAAAATTGCACCAAAATTGGCCCATAATTCATCATATATCTCATTATATATGGCATCAAAATCTTCCACAATACACACAAAAATCCTCCACGTATAAATTCATCATCATCAATATTACTGTGGGAACCTCCTTCACTTATTAAAGGGCATTATTCATCAGCGACTTTTACACGTCCACTGAACTAACGATTATACATCCATAGTTCCTCTTTAAAAATTCTTATATTCATCAATTGTATCGAAAACTGTTATTATATTTAACCTTCGTGGGTTTCATTCATGAAGCGATATGAAGTAAAAATTTGCCAGTCACAAATAAATTTAATAGCAAATACGATTAGACACGCCTCCCTGGTCTATCAAAATTGAGATTATTATCATCAAAGTATCGCAGTATAAAAATACTATCTTCAATCAAAGTTCATCTAAACTGCATAAATAGTCGAATAGAATACAATTAGACTGTGGACTGCAAACATTATTGTTCCAATCTAGAATTGAGAAAAACTCCTATCAAATGTTCATTACTATAGTGTACTCAATAAATCGTACTCAAAGTTCATATTTCATAAAATTGTCTATAATGCAATGGTATTTCAGAATTGACGATAAATGTCTATGTTGCAATCATGTTCATAAAATGACTAGTATTTCCAAGATCGTCGATAAAGTAGTAGATTTTAACTCTCTAAAATCTTTTAATCATTCTTCTTTCTTGAGGATGACAGAAAATTGGTCAAAGTAATTTACTGAATAGAATTACTTTAATAAAATGACACGCTGTCTGAATTCAAATTTGCCATAGAAAATCGTTAACTTTACAGTTAAATCGTGACTACAAAAATATGCAAATTACTGAAAGAATATATATTATCAGTCTCAACTGATCCAAAATTATTTAAATATGCCAATGACATAATAATGTCTCAATAAATCGTAGAAAAAGGCATAAATCAGCGAAGTGTACTGAGTACAGAAATATCAAGCAAGAATATGGGGCAAAATATATGGGTCAAAAAATATGGGAAAAATGGTTGCTCAGATATCGCTAAATGGCTCAAATAAATCAAGAAACGTTCACGACTACCTTATCTGTTGATTGAAGTTCTAGAGGAAAATTTCCAAAGAAGACTGCTGTTGGTTCCATTTCACCACCGTAAAGATGTGCTCCGACCTCGAACCTGGAACCTGCGCCCTCGGAGAATAGAACAGTTTCCTCCTCCGGAAATCGTAGACGATAGACATCCTTCTGGCAAAACTCTTCTGTGTGAGCCGGGTCCACCCTGGCCTCTCTTGAAAGTTCCCTGAAGTTCTGGTAGAAATTCGCCATGAAGTTTATTGCAATTATTTCCGCAGAAATGTTCATAATTGTGGAGTATGAAGATATTTCCACTGCCATTTGATGCAATTCAGCGATGGATTACGATGCATGAGTGTAGTTGGATGTTCACTACATGCTCGCTTTTGTAGAATGACGATTAACGAAGTTCCATGTTGCTATTTCACTCCAATGATGTATGTCCCAATTGCATTAAAGTTTTAGTCTTCCATCTCCACTTCCGTTATAATAATAGTCGAAAGTACTGCCAGATTATATAGTTCCATTGTAGAATGTAGCGTTGTATCACCAAATGTAATCTTCAGTATCACGGTTGCAATACATGTGTCAGCCGTAGCGTAGAATGTGGTATTATAAAAGTGCTTCTCAGGTGTCGAGAAAATCACTTTTGTCTGCAGTCTTAAAATGCGAATATCTTCCAAAGTATAATAGTGAAAATGTTCAACTTTCGTACACGCCTCAATATTGTAATGCACAATTGAATTAGCATAAATGCAGTAGCTAACTCTTGATAGATAATCTTGTAGACTCGTTTATGTGTGCGCTCCAACTTCGCCTAGTTTTAGTAACCGTAAAATTGCACTGCTGCACGCTCAGTGCTTGTTCGATGCTGTGGGCTCTACCACACTTGCTAATGACGACTTGCTTCACTGAATAATATATACTTGTTCTATCGGAATTAAGAACTCGAAGTCTGACAATATGAGAATGAGAAAATGAGCCATGAGAACTTGAGCCCTCAGACATGAGAACTTCCTCTCTGCTGTGCAAGGCCTTTTATCAACTTCTTAAGGGGCGTATCCATCCCTACCATAGCTTGTTCCTCCGTCATTGCTAGAAGTTCTAACTTTGGCTATACCTGACGGATTTTCAAATTTCAAAAACTCATAATTAATTTCTTCATAATTCCAAATCAATGCCATAACTGAAAATAGTTTTCCACAATTCTGCATGCCAAAAGTAATTAAATATGGTAGTTTCAGTAATCTCCGTCTCCCTCCAAGCTATCATTCATTGGTTCGAGCCTCTCCTCCAATAGCGTAACTTCTTCCTCAGCACAATTCCTTGCTTCCCTGCGACTGCGTCGTAAATCTCAGATCCTTCTCGAACAAAATCATGATGTCACCAAGAATCTCAGCTCATCCAGCCTACTTGCATGAAGTCTGCGTCATCCGTGCCTACGTCATGAATATACACGTCACAACTATGACAGCCATAACTATATTCACATATGCCAATACAGCCACCGTGGTCTCAGTATAATTCAATTTACGGGGGCAGTACCAGCATTATAGTCTGGTCAGATTTGCAGATTACCCACTCAATGCAAAGTTGTTGGTCCCATATTAACCCTTTCCTTCCCAAAGCGCCCGGATATGAAAGTAACAGCTCCCTGCTAAAGGGCCCGTGTATGTTCTGTCATTCTCCTGCCACCTCTCGTATTGGTTTAGAATTAAAAGTAATTGTGAACTATAGGTAATATGTCAGGCAGGCATAGGACACCATTCAGAAGGCATAGTGTTAGTTTTAGCGATAACAATGAATATTTGTTCCTTGACCTTTCTCCCAGCTGTTGCGAGGCAACATGGCTGGTCTCTCATATGTCAATGTCCTAATAGAATTGAATAGAAGCGATGTTAGTGATTCGGAAAGCTCGTGTGGAAGGGATTTTCTGTGTGATTTAGATGTAAATGATAGTGATAATAATGAGGACACAGTAAGCTAGCGTACTGTAAATGCCGGTGGTGACGGTATCCTACAACCAAGCATTCAACCTTCCCTGCCTTTTACTCCGCCAGATGATTTTACTGGCAATGGGAGAAGAATTGGGAACTAAGGACTCCATGGAGCAGGCTGCTGAGCTGTATATATTAGCATATTTAAATTAGATTTTTGTAGTATAGGCCAATGTGACTAATTCTGGGAGAAATAAAAAGATGCTGAATTGGTTCTGGACCAGCGACCTCAGGATATAAAACGGAAAACAATGTAAATGTGTGTTCAGTTTGTGCAAATTCCATTACTGACACATTTTTTAAAACTTGGTTTCATAATTGTTTGTGTGGCCAGATCATATAGTTATAAATTGTGACCAGATTATATGAGGGCAGACTTCAAACCAAGGACCCCAGGTGAGTGTAATTTACTGTGGGTCATTGCAAGACTAGGTAATTCACATGTAAACTTTCATTTCATTTAAATGTACTGTATTATATACAGTGGAATCTCGTTAGCACGTTCTCGGTTACGACGTTTTCCCGTTTAGTGCGATGATTTTCTCGAGTCCCAGTCCCAATTCCACAAAATACATGTTGATATATCCCCTTAATACGTTTTCTATTCCCACTTACGACGATCAAATTTCCATTGTACTATTTGTAAGCAAACTGGATTTTATTCTTATTTCATTATAAAATTCGGCTTCTGGAAAACACGACGTGATATTGCCTCATATTCTCTGATAGTTATTGACAGTGTACATGATTTTATTGTGTTTGACGGCGTAGAAGTGGCTATAGCTATGACGCAACACAGGTGACGTGTCTCTCTCCCGCTGCCCTTCACCCCCTTCCCTTTGTTTATTTCTCACGTAGGCGCATTATTGTCTTCTAGTTCTTAGTGTTCACGTCCAGTTATGACATTTTATTGCGTGTTTCATAATGGATAAGAAGAAAGTACGGCAGATAACTAATGATGATAAGATGAAATACATTCGAGACATGGACTGCAATCCTCACATGAAGCGTATGGATATAGCGCGAAAGTGGAACATTCCTCCGTCTACACTGAACACGATTCTCGGCAAAAGGAAGGAAATCGAACGTGCATTTGAAGAAGGGGTGAGCAGCAAAAGGAAACGTGTGCGAGAGGGACAGTTTCCTGAACTAGAAAGCTCTTGATTGAAGTGGTTCAAGCAAGCCCGTGCTTAAAACATATGCGTGCGCGGTCGCCGGCAACAGAGCCGTCACTGGCGGAGCGTGAGAGCGAGAATGTCCTTGCTGATCAAATATAAAGAAAGACACTGTATTATATGCGTTTGGAAGCGGATGGGGAACATTTTCAGCATCTACTGTAAATCGTGGCCAGTAAAACTGCATGGTAGGCTACTGATTTTAAGCACCGTATTCTGCCGTAGGCCTACAAATGCGTGCGCGGTCGACGGCAACTGAGCAGTCACTGGCGGAGCGCGAGAGCGAGAATGTCCTTGCATTGTAAGCAAAAATATAGACCCTGTATTATACTGTAGTGTAGAGGTACAGTAATTCATTCTTATGTTATTTATTCCATGTAAGTTACTGATAACCTATGTTTATGTCATGACTGTAGTAGTGCATACAATCACTTACTAAGGTCGGCGATTTAACGGCCATATATACGCCGCGTTCTTTCTTATACGTTGTAAATGCAGTATGGCGTATTTCGGTAGTACGTTTTCCGGCATATGACGTCCAAATTTTTCAGTCCCTTGAAAAGCGTACTAACGAGATTCCACTGTAGTTCTAATGTTACGTGCAAGAGTTTATACCGATGTCCACAGTACTTCTTATTCTAAAATAATAGGGTGATTTCTGGGGATATCAAACCTTGAAATGCAATAAGGGAAGGGTTAATGATTAAATTATTTATGTTTGTCATGAAGTTACTACAACCCAAACTTAACAATATTGAAATTATTTAGTCATTCAGTGGTACTAGGCACATCCAGAAAGTAAAATCTGTTTTTATATGTTGTCCCTGTGTTGCTGTAATCACAGTTCGGCACATGCAGGGTAGTTGCTCTGATACATGGAGAAGGAGATGATTACATTTGAGAGCTCTGTCTGTTGTTTATACTTTGTAATGCTTTGATTAGAATAGAAGCAATGTTCCAACAAAAATGCCTTCAATTTTGACTTAAAATTCTTGAAACTGGTAATAGATGTAAGGGTTGAGCGAAGTTTATTATACAACTTTATCCCCATGTCGAAAGCTCCTTTCTCATTGATTGTTGTCCTCTGGTATGTAAAGAATATTTTCGTCTAGTGTTATGTTGATGGATATCAATATTTTGCTGAAATATGTTGCTACTTCTTTCTAACAGTATTTCTCTTTACAAATTTAAATGATCTCTAATATATAAATGCATGCCAGAGGTAGAATTGAGTTTTACAACATTCAGTCTCATACACTCCTTTCATTATTCTATTAGCGGCTTCGGTGGCGTAGTTGGTAGCATGCTGAACTGCTGTGCCCAAAATCACGGGTTCAAACCCGGCCGAAGTCGTCGGATTTTTTAGAGTGTTAAAATCCTTCAGTATAGCCTTCCTTCAGAGGTGGGTAGATTATTAGCTTGGGAATAACCTGACCCCCAAGGGAAGATGAAGAAGAAAAGAAGTGGGTTTCGGACTGGAGAAAAGGGATGGAGAAATAGGAAGAGAGTCTGACATAAGTTATAACTTTAACTTGAAGTACACTCAACGGCAGCTGCCACTGTAAATCTGCTTTCCGATACCTGGGCGAAGCTAACAGGAAACGCAGCTGGAACTTGGCTATTCGCAAGCAAGCTGCTATAGCGTATTCCCTCTCAAGCATAAATTTACCTACTATGGGGAAGGGTGGTGGTCTGGCAAGACAAAGAGTAACAGATTTACTGTGTATCCCTTCAAAGGAGTTTGTTTTAAGCAAATATTTTGAATAATGCAAATAATTTGGATCAGCCGTGATGTTTTAGTTCTTGAAATTGTAGAATTTCTAAAGAGCGACCGAATGTTTTCAAGAAGGATAGGGATAAAGCAATTATACCCTTGAGAATAATTTTGGTAAGAGCACCAATAGTTGCATTTAGGAATGACTAAGCTTTTACCCAGCAAAGAGCCGACTAAAAGTTTAGACAATGAGAAAAACTTCAATTTTGAAAAACCAACCATAACTTGTAGAGAAAATCTCAACAAGCAGGAAGCTGGCGTAGCGAGCTATGCTTGCCTTACTGGCCAGTTAGAATTAGCTATCAAAGCTAAGAGAGGCTTTAATAAGTCTGGGGCTAAGAGTTCTAACTCAAATGCAACCAAAAGTGGAACCCCTGTTAATTTTATTTGTGAGGTTTTTAAATTTAAGCCCATAGGAAGAGTAGGGGAAGACAGGATCTTGCCTAATCGTTATTTTAGAGAAATGATAAAGCAAAAGGAAAAATTCAAATTTATTTAACAATGCAAAAATGTGTAATGAATTTAAGACATATATAATTTGAGTTTATAAACAATTGGGGTCGCAGACCTCCTAAAACCATTAAAGCTTTGCACCAGGCAATTGACAATTTTGTTTTTGAAAACTTTTTTAAGCCCTAAATGGTGCTAAGATTAATAAATAGAAAATGTTAAGATAATCAACGTAATTAAAGTTAGACAATAAATCAAGTACAAGATGTGTACTTTAAGGATTTCTAGATGGGTATCTTAGAAATATGAACGAATAACAACTTCGAAAGTAACAGCAAAAAAACAGGAAGAAATGAAATAGAAGTTTCAATAACTTCTTGTATTAATACAGAACTACGTTTAGATATTATACAAATAGGGCAGGTCACTTATTGTGAAACCTGAAGAGAAAAATTGAAAGGAAGTTTCTAGAACCTCTATGTTTAAGTAGGGATCATGGGAAAAATTTCCCTTTCGTGAAACCTAGAGATAACTCACTTTTGAGTAGAAAGAATTGGGTTCCCTAATTAGAAGGGAGAAACAATATACTTTAAGGCGTGTACTTGACACGAAGTTTTACACACATTAATTCGTTATAAATGGAGCAAGTAAGGGAGGGCACTTATTGAGTGACACCTCATTGAAAAAAAGACCTAAATTTACAATTTTATTACTCTAGTTTGTTAGTAAAGGGTTTGGGAAAGATCATATGGGATTGTGGAAGAGTGTTCATGGCCGTATTTATTGTACTCGGACGAGCGCGACGCGGATGAAAAAGTTGAACAAGCACTGTTTTCACTATAGTCTGTTGATATAGTTGAAAAGTTCACTGTAGTAGCACAAAAAGTTTATGGCAAGGAAAGTTATTGCGATGGTGGAAAATAACTAGTTACACTGGATTTTCGAGAGTCTATTGCTTGAAAAACTTGTAAATTATAGTTGAATGCAGCAGAAATATTCCAACGGAGGAAGAAAAATTAGGTGTTGATTAGCTGTTAATAAGGAAGATTCCTTGGTTAGAAAAGCATTCCCACATGAGAGTGGAAAGCACTAGAAGGTTTAAATTGTAGATGAATTGTTTGGCATGGAAAATTCCAGAACAATCATAACTGAAGAATAGGGCAAAAATTAGTCCAGCGGTGGAAGGAGCTAAGTATTTTATAGACAGTGGGTAATTTTAAGATATCCCACGTTGTGAGAAATTATCTCAGTTAATAAGCATAAGAAATGCTGCTTCATGTTAAAGTTAGCTTAGATAGGCAAAGCCCAACATAGAAAATCCCGCGAAGGATGATTATTGCCCCACTTTAGAAATCTCACACTGCCTATAAAATGATGATTAAAAGCATGTAGCTATTTAAAATCCATTAAAGCAAGGTGAAGAACGTCGAAATAGTACTTAGCTCATTTCTGATGAACGGCGATTCCTAGCTGACCGTTAGTTACGATCTGGACATGGCGTCCAATTTGAAAGTTTCTCTCGAGGTGAGGAGACGAGCTCTAGTTAAGCTCCAACTGACTGGTTTGACTTCAGACGCACAAGTGAGGCCAGCTCAACGGAGCGCGGAGAGACCAGGGAAGGGAAAAAGGTGGTGGTAGGAGACGAAAGGAATACACATAAGAATAACCAACATAACAGCAATAATTTCTCTTGATGAAATGGTCTTCAAAGAGTTGATAGCAGGCGTCACTAGCGAAGCCTGGTGGGTGAGACAGTAGACGAAGTCCTCTTGATCACGGAGATGATAGCTGGTGATAGCGACGAGATCTGGTGGCCAGATTGGTAAGGAAGTCCTCTTGTATAAGGAAAATTCAGGAACTTCAGAGATTCGCTGCTAGATGACGCTAGGTGGGTCATGGAAGATATATATCTAGAACAGACTCACAGGTGATGTAAGAAAATATACCAACAAAGAGAAACCAGGCGATCACTGTTGGTGTTTGCGAAGAAGGAAGGGATGAACTATAGCAAAGAGAAGCAAAAGCTTACTCTGTCTTACCGAGTATTCCAACGAATACACCAAGAGGGGAAGTAAAGCTGCGCGCGGTCCCGTAATATATATATTTATGGCATGTAAAAGATCCTTCCACTAACTAAACTTGTGTGAATCTAAATTTCTAGGTTATATTTCGTTGAAACACTCTATCAAAGTTCACCGCTAGGTGTCAGTGACATCTGCTAGCAAACGTTAGAACTACTTGAAATTGAACGGAACTTATAGCTCATCCCATGGGTGTCTGCTTGAAGCAGCTACAGCCTCTGGTGAGCTAAACATGTCCTCGGACACTTCCTGCACTAAAAGCCATACGCTAAATAAATATTAAATTATTCTATTGGCCTTTTTCTGCATTCTGAAGACTTATGCTAGAAGTTGAGCTAAGCCAAAGAAATATTCCATATTTCAAGATGGAATGAAAATAGCCATAATATGTATTTAAAAGAGTATGTTCATTGGTTGTCTTTTTTAGAACCCTTAAAGCCATAACATGCTGTAAAAGAGGTATATTAGCTTTCATGGCCTGTGAATTTAAACTCAGCAATTCACAAACCTAGAAGAATTGCTGTTTTAATAACATGCTGAACTTAGTTTTTTTAGTCAACTGTGCGACATGTCTGTCCCAATTGAGATCACTCTGAATATGCTATGTAAACCCTGGGATTTTGTTGTTTTAGTAAATTTAATACTGTCCTGATGTAGGCTACTCTAATATGTGAATCCCTAGAATGCTAGTCTTGAGTCATGTGTAAATTCTTGTTAATAATTAAATTGTTTAAATCAAACCAACACTAGAACTGTTGCATTACTGTATTGGCAGAGTCTTGTAACGTATCTGTATCGAGCCCTTTAATTAAAATACTTGTATCGTCAGCAAAAAGTACAGTCTTGAGGAGCAATTCTGCCACTTAAGTCATTTATGTGTAAGATGAAAAGCAAAGGTCCCAACACAGAACCTTGCGGCACAGCATATTTAACTAGTCTGAGATCTGCCTGAATGTTGGTAATTAAGTTTGTATCAATACATTCAGAATTAATTTTAGTAACCTGATAGCGATTTTGTAATAGTGATATAAATCATTCATTAGCAGTCACATGAATACCATATTTATTTAGTTTTTCTTGTAAAATAGCATGACATATGAGATCAAAGGCTTTTGATAATTCCAGAAATATTCTTGTTATTCATTCTCCTTGGTCAATAGTCTTCAATACATAGTCTAATATTCAGCCCTTGAAGGGCCTAGGCCTACCAAGCGACCGCTGCCCAGACATTTGGCCTGTAGATATTGGGGTGACGCGTGGTCAGTGCATTGGGTCCCCTCCGCCGTTAATCTTGGTTTTTGTGACCGGGGTGCTGCCTCACTGTCAGACAGCTACTCAATTGTCCTCACAAGGCTGAGTGCATCTCGTTCCAGCCCTCGCGTCAGTTTCTAAAATCCCCAACGGTGCCGGGGCCTCCGGGTGAGAGGCAGGAGCGCTACCCCCAACATCATGGGGCCGGCTAATACATAGTCTAGGTAGCTATAAATAGCAGTTTCTGTGGACTTGTTTTTCCTGAAACCAAGCTGACAGAACATATTGTTTGGTAATGAAATTTATCATTCTTTTGGACACTTTTTTTGCACTAAACAGATGGCAATATAACTGGTATATAATTTGACACTACTGTCGACCAAAGTATTATGTGTACTCGAGTTTGAAGGTTGTTTGTGAAGTAACCAATAGACCTACATAAAATACAATAACATCATCATTTTCGCCGTTCTATTTTACGTTAACTCATGTAGGTTTGGAATTTTTAATTTATATTTTAATATTTTTTGTCCCAGTTGGAACACAAAAAGTACAAAGGAAAGCTGTACAGTGTTGCTGTGATGGAGCCCATCACTTCCGAGCGAGGCACGCCATGATGCGTGATGGGCTCTATTTCGGCAACGCTGTACAGCTTTTCCGGGAGCGGGTAGGTGGTGAACGATGTGTTATTTCCGCCTACAAATACAAACCGATATAAAATAAGTGAGTTAATTTACGTATTTCACAGTCATACAGCATAACTTTTTGATGTATAAGGATTACATCGCAACTAAGAACTACATTTTCCAACCACCCAGAGCCGAGAAAAAGTTACCTTACAAAAATGATAACTTTTTTTTCTTGGACACGCAACATTTTGAAATTTATAAACCAGTTATACAACATTCCAATGTATATTGTGTTAAAATTTGGATTTGATCTGATGACGGGTTTTTGAGATAATAATTCTTAAATGTGACGCATGGTTGAAACACGCTTAAAAACGTGCACTTTTTGTGCTCCAACTGCGACAAAAAATATTAAAATATAAATTAAAAATTCCAAACCTACATGAGCTAACGTGCAATAGAATGACGAAAATGATGATGTTATTGGATTTTATGTAGGTCTATTGGTTACTTCACAAACAACCTTCATCGAGTGCACATAATACTTTGGTCGACAGTAAGCCTCTAAAGAGTAGCCTAATCATAAACAAAGAATATTGAATTTACCTGGTTTCCAATGCTAACAACAATATTCCACCAAAGAGATCTTGACAAGACTCCGTGGGTATATCTGTGAGAGATGGTCGACATAACGGATAAAACTTGTGACTTAAGCTCCATCTGATATCATTGTTACAGACTCTTTCAACCAGCCCTCATCCATCAAATACTTCCGGTACAAAACAACGTCTTAAGTTCACCACTGATTGTTGTGGTAGAAAGGCAGAAGTGTTCTATATTTCATTAAGGTGTCTTCTGGTCTTTCCCTTCTACGGACATTGTATGACAAGATATGCCTAGTATAAGATGTGCGAACCAAAAGTATAGTGGTGGGTTCTTTGCCTTGTCGATGCACTAAAGTAACAATCATCCATTTATCAAGTTTAAACTGCTATCCAGATATCCACAACCTGTATAGTTGACTGTACATTTGAATTTGGACTACAGACTGTTAATTGGGTTTTTGGTATAGCATTGAGGAAGTATTTTTTCATTGTTTCAGAGTGAGCAAGGAGGATATTATAACTCATTTCCAACAAGCTGGTACTGTTAAGGACTGCAAAATTCCTGTTATTGCAACTGCCAAAATACGTAGACCAGTAGCGTTTGTCAGAATGGCTAATAAAGAAGCCCACGAGGTAAGTAACCTCCTAAATTCGAGATATTCAACTTTTTTTCTCTCAGTAGTTTTATTGACTTTTACAGAGTTTTACATTTAGATACCATTTTTATATGTAAATACTTAATCTCTAATCCCTTTACTGATTCCTCCAGGCATAAGTTTATTTTTCAGAAAAATGGGAGGGCAATTTTTGAGTACTATACAGTTGGTATTATTATGTAGTATTATCTATCTAAATGTTTCATGTATATTGCATTTATTTGATTAATTGACATGTTATTAAACCCAGAATGCAACAGATATTCATTTGATCATGATGAAGAAATCCATACGTAACGATAAGAACTTAATAATTACTGATGGTGCCAGGATTCGGTTGAATATTGGATTCGACTCTTTGCAATTTGTAATGAGTTTCGTGCTCGAATTTCTCGGGGTGGTGTTTCTAAAACAACTTATGCAATGAAGAACATAATATGACAAGGAATTACAGGAAGCTGCACTCAAAAGAACAAGTAAATCAACAGAGCAAAACATTTCTCTCACAGAAACTGAAACTTCGCATCTAGTTCAGTGATCCAGTGCTTGAAGTTCAGCCAGAAGTAGGCGAGGCTTCAAAAGACGGTGAACAACAGCACTCCACCTTACAACAAAAAATAACATTGTTTTTTCAAAGCCCATCAACATAAAATATGTTCAGTCCTATTAATATAAACATTCCCTCCCCAGCCTCTTCAGGCACATTCTTTCAACAGAATCACATGTCTGCCTGTTTTAGGTTATGCCACATCACCTTCAACTCCGGTACGGTTATTGTCTCCCTCTTCATTCCAAACTCCTGAATCAATATGTTCAGTCATGCCAAACTCAGGATGGAGGTTAACCCCATCTCCTGTGCCTTGTAGATCTCCAGTATTCACAATAGCAATGCCCAAAAGAATGAAAACAAGTCCAACTCTTGCACAAGCCTTGGATCAAACCAAACCATTTACAGTTGGTGACAAAAGAAGAGATAAGATCATTACATTGATTGCCAAGATTATTTGCAGTGATTCACAACCAATTTCAATTGTAGAAGATTATCAAACATTTGGAACCTCACTACCCTTTAGTAAGCCAAAAAATACTTAGCCAATGAAGCAATACCTAGATTGTACTACAGAGAGCATTTAAGTGAGAAATCGGTCATGGAGAAGGCAGAATTTGTTTCTTGCATCTTTGACTTCTGGACTTTCGTCGTTGAGGAGGATTATATTGTGTTGTTTACTGTCCATTTCATTGATGATGAATTTGAACTGCAGGATGTGACATAAGTGAAATTTGCCATAGTGTTTTGATTATTCAACAATGTTTTTAATCTATGCTTGCAGATTGGAGTTTACAAGATAAAATTGTTGCATTCATGCATGATAGTACTGCGAATATGATTCCAGCCATGAATTTCACTTAAGTTTGATCACATTCCATGCTTTGCTCATCAATTATAAATAGTGTTTCGTCATAGAGCCATTACGGAACAATCTCTAAACAAAGTAATTGTGATCTGTAAATGTATTGTTAAACATTTTAAACACGCTGCTGCGGAAGTAAAGCTCCATCGTATCTTACGATTGTGAGACTTGAACAGCAACAAGCGATTGTTCTAGCATCATCAAGATTGGAAGTACCAGCAGACCTGACACAATCACAGTGGAACAGTCCTGAAAAGTTGGAGGAAACCTTAATAATCTTTTATGAAGCTACCAAAATTCTTAGTATGAAAGAAACTAGTGCTTCAGGAATAATCCCTTTGATCATCAGTTTTCTTGAATTGATTTCATCTGAGGGTGGAAGTGGTGATCTACCTAGGTATCATCATCATCATCATCATTGTACAGTTCCAGTTTCCCGGGTACTGTTTATGAGCCTCTTCCACTTCAACCTGACCATATACACCTTGTCATGGAGAACATCATCCACTGTCCATCCTCTGGCCGCTAGATCAACCTTGATCATGTCCATCCATCGGTTTCTAGGTCTTCCTACAGGTCTTTTTTCATCCACCTTTCTTTCCAGATTTATTTTGGCAGATCTTATAGGCTCCGTCCTCCTCATCACATGCCCATACCACCGTAGTCTAGATGTGCTGATTCAGTCTAATAGGGATGTCTTTATTCCAGCTTGTTTCCTCACCTTGTAGTTGCTTTCAAACATACCTGATAAGGCATAAAAAAAGAGCTGATCTCAGGACTTAAACTTAAATTCCAAGATTGTGAGGAAGAAAAATGTTTTCCTTTCCTCCTGGATCCACGTTTCAAATCAAATTTCCCCCCCAGGGGCTCACATCTAATGGGACGTGGGTTGGCGACCACGGGGCCCCAGCTTAGTCCGGCATTGCTTCCACTTACTTGTGCCGGGCTCCTCTCCGTCTTCTTTCCTGTCGACCACACTTGGTCAATTCTTGTTCTCTTCCGACCCCGACGGTACTAGGGTATCCGAGGCCTAGGCAGTCTCTTCCTTTCCCGCCTTAATTGGCCCTTGTCTCATCTTTTCTGATACCCTCCTTCTGCGAGGGGTAAGCCTTCTTTTTCTTTTCATGTTATCTCCTGCCTTCTGCACAAGGCCCTCGAGGAGGCAGGGTGTATGTATCCCCACCACTTCTGGTGCACCCTGGATATTGCTACACCCTCAGGGGCTCAGGGCTGGTGAGTTTGGGAGTTGGCGATCCCGATGGATTCCTGAGATGGGTCCGGTTTAGTTTATTCAGCCACTCTCCTTTATTTACATCTCTCATTGGTTGTTCTTTTACCTTACGATTTTGATCACTGTACCATAAAAAATTCTGTTTTCCTTGTATCTGAATGTGTTCAGGCTCTAGAAGAATAACCCACATTCCTTTCAGAATTGCACAGTATGAAGTAAAGAGTCTTTTTTTTTTTTTCTGAGTTTGAATTAGAAACGTTAAGGACTCTTGAACTCAACCACGTTATAAAATAGATGACTGGCAACTTAAGCATTTCCCCAGAAAAAGAAAAACAGAATGGTTCTAAGTCGTTTTACCGCCTCGGACCCTGGGTCTACAGCCCCACTTGCCCCTCCCTCTCGTCGGGCCTGATGCCAGTTAGGTATATCCTTCAAAGGAACTGCGCCAACACGTAATTTCTGCACATTTTTTACCGTAGTATTACGATTGGGTTTGCCTCTGAAGAACAAACTCGGGCAGTTCTAGCATTGACGCTATCCTTCTGTCTGCATCCTAAAATCCACAGCTTTCAAACTTCCTTATTGTTAGAAAAGAGTGGTAAATCACTTCAGAATTTCTACTGCCATCGTTTTTGTGCTCTGAAACTGCACTTGTACTGGGGCTACCCATTTTTAAAAGCGCATTATTTCACATCGAAATGGATCATACAAAGCAGGTTTCCTACTTCAGGCGACACTGGCTTGTCCGCGAAATGACGTTAGCGTAAAGGAAGCCGCCTGGCAACTGAGAAGCGGGAACTGCGATATCGGTCTACCTGATAGTATTCTAGTTACCTTGGTGTCTGTATGCGACATATGTGCCCCAGATGAACCATCAGGGGATAAATGAAAATGTCGAATTAACACTAGTGGACTGTATTTACAAAAATGTACATGATAAAAAAGACACAACACTTGAAATGCGAAGGAGCTGTTGCTCCGAAAACACAAACACATTCAGCCATGATGGCTACTTCATCCTCTGTCTCTAGGTCACTGCTGCCAACCTTAACATAAATAAAAATCTTTTGCCAACTGTGGAAATAACACAATTATATAATTATATTCTCCCTGAGAGCAAACATACTCCCCACCTTGAAATACATGGATTTCAATAATCTGAAATGGAAACACTGAAATGTTCCAATGACAAGGACATGAAACACTAAAATATTCACTAACTTAAAACACTGACATATTAACAGTCAAAATTATGTGTCTGCTCAATTGGTAGCGGAGCTACCTTGGAAACTGGTCGTTTAAAATTACCACTGTTGCACTTCACTGAAACAACTCTTACCACATTGTCTTTACCACCATGCACTTATGTGATAACACCAAGGGGCCACTGGAGTGGGGGAACATTGTCTTCCCGTATCAGCACCACTGTACCTGGTGATACGTTGCAGGAGGAGGTCGTCCATTTGCTGCGCTGCTGCAGATGAGTGAGGTAATCTGATGACCATTTCTTTCATAAGGATTGGAGTCTTTGTTGAAGAACCTTATATCTAGTTAACAAAGGCAGTTTACATAATGTTAAATCGGGTTCGGGAAGAATAGTGAGGGGTTCGCCTATAAGGAAGTGACCTTGATCTGTTGACGAGCGTAGGAATAAACATGCACCGTAGCCTTTCAAGGATGCATCAGCGAAGCCATGCAACTCCACCTTAGTACAATTTTCTTGAAGCACAAATCTGTTAATATATACCGTATTTGCTCGCGTATATCTCGCACCCCATTTTTTTTTTTTGAAATTTCAGGGGGAAAAAAGTACTCGCATATATCTCGCATTCATTTTTGACGCCGTCATATAAATGACCGTAATAACCTTGAGGTATAAACACGTTCGATTTAGCGCGCCACAAGTCGTCATTGAAAAATACGTTATAGGCTCGTTAAGGATGATTCAAGGCAGAAAAGGAACTCCAGCATTTATATTGGATACGATCGATCATCGTCCATACCGATTCCTCACTACATGTACGAGCGAGCTCGATCTTACCCGAGTGCGGCTGAAGACACAATGTAGGCCTAAAGCGTGATAACAGTCACGCCGCATCGCATGCTTGCGCGAGGTCTGTCCGAGTTTGTACGTTCGTAGCGGCACTACTGTATAGCATCAGTTTACGCAAGTTTGCATCAGTTCGTGTGTTATGGTTATGCGACATTAAGAACCTATGAAAAAGACGTCATGAGCTCGTTAAGGATGATTCAAGGCAGAATTTAGAGCGCAGACGCGTAGCGATCGATACGATCGATATCTTCCATATCGATTCCTCGCTATCTTCCATATCGATTCCTCGCTACATGCCCGAGTGAGCTCAAACTTAGCCGGGCGCGGCTGAAGCGTGCTAACACCCACGCGGCGGCGCTTTACATGCCTTCACACGGCCGAGCTCTGAAGCAACGCAATACGTAAAGACGAAATCATTGAGATTCGAGAAGATTGAACTGTGTTTCTCTGCAATTTAACAGTAGGCCTACTTGCGCAATCTTCGAAACATACGAGCAAGTTGGCGCGAGTGGTATAGCACAGATTTCCTTATCTTCAAAGCCCAAACAATACAAGAGGAATACGGAAATTCCCTGCGTATATCTCGCACCGACAAATTTCACTCGTATTTTCGGCTCGCGTATATCTCGCACCCCATTTTTTTAGTTGAAAATTCAGGAAAAAAAGTGCGAGATATACGCGAGCAAATACAGTAAGTATATTGTCAATCAAGGGTATTTGAGAATGCAGAGTACGCCATCTTGTAAGAAGTTCCGTTGGAAGTTCATCATCCCATCCTATCTTCTCTTGCCTTAGTTGCTGCAAAAACATCTTGAATGCGATGACAATAGGACTGATTAGCCCAATTGGGTCATAAATTGACGACACAGTCGATAACACCTTGCGTTTGGTAACTGGAGATCCACTTCCTTGTTCTTTCTGCACACCTCTGGATATCTGTAGTTTGTCGCTGGATGCCAAAGTAGACCTAAAGTCTTTATATTTTCTCCAGAATCAATCTGAAGGGGAAGCTGCGTCTCTCTGCAGTCCTTTGGAACCGCCTCTAACAATGCTGGATGGTTAGAGCACCACTTGCGGAGCTTGAAGCCTCCCTTGGATAACAATTGGATCAGTTCACGTTGTAGGAGTAATGCATTGTCAACCTTACTTGTTCCTGAAATGCAGTCGTCTACATAAAAATCACGAAGAAGGACAGATGCTGCCTGCGGATACTGTTGTCCCTCATCATATGCCAATTGCCTTAAACATCTTGTTGCTAGAAATGGAGCTGATGATGTGCCATATGTGACCGTCTGAAGTTGGTACTGCTTGATAGGCTCATTAGGAGAAGCTCTTCATAGGATGCGTTGAAGGCTGCTGTCTCTGGAATCAACCTTAACTTGTCTGTACATCTTCTCGATGTCAGCTGTAAAGCCTATGGCGTGAGTTCTAAATCTAGCGACAATCGAACATAAGTCTTGTTGAATAGTAGGACCCGTCATTAAAATATCATTAAGTGACTTTCCTGACCTCGATTTACAAGAAGCGTCGAAGACAACTCTAGTTTTTGTAGTAGTGCTGGATTTCTTGAATACCGGATGGTGCGGCATGTAGTATGCTACCGATGTTGCCATACTAGAATTAACAATATCCATGTGATCTAGTTCCTGGTATTCAGTGAGAAACTGGTCATAATCTACCTTTAGTTGCGTATCATTGTTAAGCCTACGCTCAAGGTATTGAAATCTGCTAGTTGCTGTTTGTAAAGAATTGCCTAATATACTTGGATCCTGCTTAAATGGTAGTCTGTCTATGTATTTCCCAGATGCATCTCGTGTCACATGATCAGAAAAATGCTGTTCACATTCAATCTCTTCTTGCGACTTGACTGGCTCGTGAAGTTCTTCAATCTCCCAAAATCGTTGTACTTGGTTATGAAGGTGAACATCATTACGAAGGAAAAACGTTCCTGCTGCATTGTTTCTCTTTCTCGAGGTGGATTCATATGAACCTGACACAATCCATCCAAAATCTGTGTTTTGTAGGACTGGAAACTTCCCTGGTCTCGTCCTGTGTCCCCTCTGTAGAATTCTAAAGAATACATCAGCACCGAGAAGCATGTCTATCTTGGCTGGGGCATAAAACCTCGGATCTGCTAACTGAATATCATTAGGGAGCTCCCACTCCTCATAGGGTACCTGCTGACTAGGCATGTCACTTGTAATTTTGGATAGGATCAGACATTCAACATTGTGACGTGTGTTGCTTATGGAAGATTGCACTTCAACGCTCACACTATACTTGGCTTCAGACATGGACTGAGAAATACCTTCGATGGGTGTGAGATTCTTGGCCTTTTTTAAGCCCAAATTTTGAACCAAACTCTCGGTTACAAAATTGCTTTGACTGCCACTGTCCAATAAGCAACGAGCTATGTGTAGCCTACCAGCACTATCCTTTACCTTTACTATTGCTGTGGAAAGTAGAACTTGAACTTGTGGTTTGAGTTTCATAGTGCAATAACTGGAGGAGTTACCACGAACTTGAGCATTGTGAGCCTGGTTGGACTCGGTGTTGGAGCATCTGCTGATAGCTCCTTGCTGAGACTTGCTGAATTGCTGATTCCCAGAATCAAAATGCAACAGTGAGTTGTGATGACCGTTGCAAGTTTTGCATGTTGACTTCGAAGGACAAGAACGTATAGCGTGTGATTCATGCAAACAGTTGTAGCAAAGCTTATGCTGCTTAACTAGGTTGTATCTACGATTAACATCATAACCTATAAATTTATCACATCTGAAGATTGGATGTTGCCCCTTACAGGCTTCACAATTATTGTTAATTGCAATGTATGAACTACTTGTAAATGGTTGTTTCTCATGCTTGAAACCCTGCTTAGAAGTTTTATCTTGATACAATCTGCTGATCTTAGCACTGTGAACCTTAGTAGGTGAAAAATCAATTAATTCAAGGGTTTGAGCCCGCCTTTCAAGATAATCTAACAACTCCGTAAGTGTAGATAGTTCCTTGGATTTGTTGCTCATTTCCCATTGCTTACGTGTGGCTTCAGGTAACTTGTCAAGTATGATTTGACCTATTATGATTTCATGTAGGGGAATATTCAAATTCAAAGACTCAACAGCCTTTAAATTGGACTGTACTTGATTCAAAAGTGTGCGTAGACTAGAAGATATCTGGACGATATCTGGAGAAAACAGTAATTTGATATGTGCATTTACTATTACCTTTGAATTGCGGTATCGCTTGCAGACCGTTTCCCAGGCTAGCTCAAAGTTATCTGCAGTAAGAGGAATGTTTTGAATGAGTTGATGAGCATTGCCACGCAGTGCTGACATTAAATAATGGAACCTTTCAACATTACCCAAAGACTGATTCTTCAGTATTAATGAATCAAACAGGTCATGGAAATGCATGAATTGTGTAACATCACCTGAAAATTCTGGTAACCGTATCTTGGGCAAACTGTACGAACCTGTATTACTACTTGTAGATTCTCTACCGTTGCTAGAGACAGATGAGGCATGTGTGCAATGGGTATTTAGTAACTGTTGTAGCTTAGCCCTAAGTTCATCATAATCATCTTCGAATTCACACCGGACCTGCTCATGAGAATTCTTTTCATCCAAATCCTCCAATTTGCTTTGAATTTCATTAAATTCTAGTAATAGAGCTAATAAACGTTCATTCTTCACATTTAATACTTCATTAGGAGTCTCATTATTAAATTCATTAATTTGGGTATGGAGTCTCGTGAGGGATGCTCGGAGAACACCTCTGCACTGGGTCAGTGACTTTATCTCACGTTCTGTAGACATGCTTAAAATGGATCATGCACAGGAAGGATTGCTGGGTATGGGAAGGAATTGCTATGAAATGCCTTTGTTAACTTATCTGGTGTAGAGGTTCTTTCAGTCTGCGTCGTCATCCAACGGTTGGATATCGAAGTCATGACGTCTGAATGGAACTGCGTCTGTCAGAAATCGAAGGCAGTACCGCTGAATGGAACTGCGTCCATCAGGAATCGAAGGCTGCACCACTGAATGGAACTGCATCCGTCAGGAATCGAAGGCTGCACCGCTGAATGGAACTGCGTCCGTCAGGAATCGAAGGCTGCACTGCTGAATGGAACTGCGTCCGTCAGGAATCGAAGGCTGCACTACTGAATGGAACTGTGTCCGTCAGGAATCGAAGGCTGCACTGCTGATTGGAAGTCGCGAGAACTTACGCATGGCCTCAAACATGCGTCCATTGATGCTTTCAACTGCACACTGAAACGTTCACAATACTGGATATGCTTTTACGAATATACAATATTCATCATGACTGTTATTCTGCAACTCCCGCTGCATGAATTAACTTATTCAAATATTAAATTTGTAATACAACAGCTGAGTTGTAAACATGAATCATGCAAGCTGGCGAGCACTACGTGCCCAGCTGCGATCAAGCACAGTACCGAAGCTAAACGACACTAGCCGAGGCGACACGAAGGCATAGCACATGGGTTCGGTGTTGGCATTATTTGGCAGCCATTGTGCTCAATTTTCGAATAAGTTAGATCGAACAGACAAACATTGATAAATACATTACAATTGAGCCTGCATTGTTCACAATAATGTACTAGTATTGTCTCTACATACGTATTTCGCACTGGTTCACTTAAATACAGCAGTTTTAGCGTTTGTCGGGACCACATGGCCTCAGTTGATATAGCGGGAATCCTGCCCGTGTAGGACCAAAACATATGTCTGTATGCGACATTCGTGCCGCAGATGAACCATCAGGGGATAAATGAAAATGTCGAATTAACACTAGTGGACTGTATTTACAAAAATGTACATGATACAAAAGACACAACACTTGAAATGCGAAGGAGCTGTTGCTCCAAAAACACCAACACATTCAGCCATGATGGCTACTTCACCCTCTGTCTCTAGGTCACTGCTGCCAACCTAAACATAAATAAAAATCTTTTGCCAACTGTGGAAATAACACAATTATATAATTATATTCTCCCTGAGAGCAAACACTTGGTATTTCTCAATAACATTGCACACACTAAAAATTTGATCCTGGCATCCTCGTTGTGGTCTGAAGCCACACTGGTTTTCTTCCATCTTACTCTCTGCCAATGTTCGAACTCTCTTTTCTATAGTTTCTGAAACCACTTTGCCCGGGACACTTATCAGGGAAATGCCTCTATAATTATTGCAATCTTTTCCGTTACCTTGCTTAAAAATTCGGGCGATTACAGCTTTTGTCCAGTCAGAGGGTACCTTTCCTAAAACGCATGCCAATTCGATTATCCTATTCAACCATTTCAGCCCTCCATACTTGGCCATTTCTCGCCGAATTTCACCTACTCCTGCTGCATTGTGATGTAGTTTATTTACCACTCATCTACTTTCTCAACCGTGATCCTGTTCCTGTCCTCCTCCCCGTGCATAATCTCAAAATCAGCTACATTGCCAGATAAGTCTCCATGAACATTTAGCAAGTTTTCATAGTATTTCTGCCATCTTCCCAGTGCTTCCTTGGTGTCTACAATGAGTTTCCCTGAATTATCCTGAACACGGCTCATTTCTCTTTTTCCTCCATTTTTAGGATAACACTGGGGAAGGTTCTTCTGCCTCTTGACCTAACTTTCCTAATGTATCTCCAAATTCATCTCATAATTTCCTTTTGGACCCATTATTTGTTTGGTTCTGTTCCTGTCCACTATATATACCTCTGTCTGCTGGATTCCTTGTTGGGAGCCAATTTTTAAGGGCTTTTTTTTTTTTACAAGCAAATTTCACTACACACCGTTGTCCCAAGACATGCCTTTGCTACTTCTAGTACTGCATTCCTGTAACCTGAGCACTCCTTTTCAATGTCCTGCAATTCCTCGCTATCTACTCTTTGGAATTTCCACGTACTGTGCACTCTCGTTAATTCGCGGTAATTAATGCACGAACTTCCGCGAATTATCCGTAATTATTTTTGTTAAGCCTTGTAAAAAAAATCTATTGTTTAAAATATTGAAATAGGCTTGAACACGCAAAATAATAATTATAACACTTGATTGTACTAGGTAGTGTCTTATAAGTAGAGCCGGGCAAAAAGCTCTTGAGTTCCGATCGGTCTCGTTGGACGAGAATAAAAAACGGAAATGCTGGTTCCGGAACTGGTATTACCGATAATGTGGGCTCGATAACGATAATTCTCGACATTATCGCTCGTTCTCGCTTGGGCAATATGGCGCTGCCTGAAGGCACTGAGGCTTGTTGTGTAAGGATTCAATGGAAATTGTTCATTCCGTTGACTGGAGTCTGCGAATTGGAAGAATCCACTCAACTTCAACGATATCATATTAACAGACTACCTAAGGTATATTGAGCTTATCATCCTAATAACATATGGAAGGAGATTTTGATCGTCAGTCGGTAATTTTTGTTCATTAAATTTCAGCAAAACAAAATGCTATTTGACGTGTAGGCTACATATTAAGATTTTTCGTGTAGTGCCACATTCAAGCACTACCGTATGTAACTTTCTCGTAATAAAACCTGAAAATTCATGCACTCGCTATATTACTGTGATGCAACTGTGTTCTGTCGTATCATATTTGTAGTTATATACTGGTAAAGTGGTCGACATAAACAATAAAACGTAACGAAACAAAAATTAAAATCACTTCCCTTACCGAGGATCGAACCCCGGACCTATCATTCACGAGTCCAGCGCGTAACCAATTCAGCCATTTAGACTCTTATACAACGAGGGAAAATGTTACAAACATGAAAACTTTTGCGTTGGATACCTGACACACTTTATCTCAAATGCTCCTACTAGTTTGAATAATATTCTCTAGTCGTCGGGCATACGAAAAAATAAAGTTCACCTTCAAGAATAAGATTGATTTTATATTTCGTCATAAAATATTCTCTAGTCGTCGGGCATACGAAAAAATAAAGTTCACCTTCAAGAATAAGATTGATTTTATATTTCGTCATAATGGCTTTTTCATATGCTTAGGCTAAGCCACCGCCATTACAATCGCGTCCCTATGCATGTGCTCACACGTTGCATCATGGGTAGAGAGAGCAACGATATTACCTTGTGATCGAATGAGACTTTGGAGTATCGGACGAAGTGACATCCCCGCGGTAATGAGTTGTTCTCAGTGCAACTCCCGTCACACTATTCTCACTCAAACTGTCATATCATTGGCATTTATGGACAAATCAGTGAGGTGTTTGCACTGACATGATTAATATACCGCATGCTACAAACTGGTATTGTTTTCAAGCTCAATATCCGAGTTTTTAGTAGATGAAATTAGTTTAAACTTTTCAGCGTAATATTTTCCAAGTGTATTTTAACCATCGCAGCCAATTTTTGCAGTATAGTTGCCTCTAATTACAACCAGTTACAAGGTGGAGAAGAAGGTTGAAAGTATTCTTTAAAGCAAATTCCTAGTCAGTAGGGCTAAAAATTCATGAGTCATACACGTGAGATTTTCTTGTAGCTCTTCTCTGCTACGCCAATTATTTGAGTTTTATTTTACTTTAGGGGCTACAACATCGTGATCATTTTTGTGTTCTTGTGTGTGTCAACTTTGTCTAATAACCTGTGTTATTATGGTGTCTGTATTAGTGTGTGTATATTTGTAACTGAGTGGTAAGGAGGTGGCAGATGCGAGCTCAATTCAATGTGATCTTCCTGGGGTGGATCACTTCATACTGCTTTAAATTTGTCAAATGTAAGAACGAGGAATGGTTTACATTCCGGAGTTATTACAGAAGGCTTTGACTTAACACTTGCAGCTGCTTGAGTGACACGTGCAGCGGCGTGAGTGAGCTTGTTTTTCCTTTAAATAGATACTGTCGATAACGCCGAGAAAAAAGGAGTTCCGGTATTGAGACTCCCACTCAGTACCGGTATTATCGAGACTTAAGATTCTCGTTCAGCGGAGAGACCTGGCCTTGAGTGCGCTTGGTGGGGGGCGATACTAGTTATGCGGAAACTTACGATCCCGATCGGAACTAGAGCAAATTTGCCCGGCTCTACTTATAAGACATGCTAAGCTAGAGGTAGGCCTATGTGGATTATGCCTACATTAATATTTAAAATAACAAAAAACAGTCGTCACGTTTTGTTTCTTAGATCGTTTATTCTAATTTTCGATTACACATTTCCAAAGAAAACATTATATGAGAACGAAAATTAATCTAGTTTTTCTATATGAGATAAGTGTGACTAGAGACGCTTGCTTGACTGTGGGAAACTTTCGGGATTTCCGTTGCATCATTCCCGCACTCGATATCAACTGGATCTCCGTATTCCTCACCAACAGTCAAATTCCGTGCTATTTCTTTGTATTTTTGTCTTAAATCATAATCGTCTTTATTGACGTCTAGCTTGCCCGTTCTAAATATCGTCGACAAGCGCTTGCTTTTGTACGAGCGTAGTGGCGGTATTTTTCTCCGTTGACTTGTTAACTGCATGAAGAGCATCCATCAAACACGCTCACGGTGTCGCTTAAGTTTGCGCCATTAGGCAATAATCGCTGTTTACAATACGCTGTCCGCGCATCCACCCTTCACAGCTCACAGATCAGTGACCTTGGAGTTTGGCTGTTGGGGAAGGGAGGGTAGGTGTCGAGTGAAAGTGCATTCCTCTAGTATTGTTTGGGCTTCGAAGATAAAGGAAATCTGTACTATACCACTCGCGACAACATGCTCGTATGTTTCGAAGATTGCGCAAGTAGGTCTACTGTTCCATCGCAGAGAAATGCAGTTCAATCTTCTCGAAACTCAATGATTTCGTCTTTACGCATTGCGTCGCATCAAAATTCTTTTAAGCGACGGAGAGATTGCTTTACTTAGCGTGATGATTAGTTGCTGTGAGAATTTCTATTTTATGAAATCCTCTTGGAGACCCGCGAATTAACCGCAAAACGAATTATCCGCACGCGAATTATCGGGAGTGCACTGTACTGTATTTCTGCCAAAGTTTCTTATCCTGTTGATTTTAAACCGTCAGGGTGTCTACCGGTAACGAAGAAGTAACGAATTTTACAAATGGGTAACGAAAGTAACGAATTTTACAAACGGGTAACGAAAATTTTTCTGAAGGCGGGTTGAATCATTTAAACTCGCGCCGCTAGGCTCAGAGATTGCGAGTTTCACGCAAGCGGCACCGTGCCTATTGCATAGTACTAAGCTATATGTCTCCGTGCCCGACCTCAAGGAAATATACCGAGAATACCTTGAGCGGTATACATCGGTTCAACGTATATTTTAGGCATCAAGAAGTCTTTAAGTTTCGTGTGAAATATTTTTCTGTGTTACTGTATTAGGAAACCTGACTTTTCGCGAATACTTCCGAAACTAAAAAGAAATCTCTCATTTCTGTTATTTGGAAACTATGTCAAATTGAAGTCCAGAAATAACGCGAAACAATTTAATGTCGCATTCTTGCAAAATGTTACCGTTTCAAAAAAAATGCGAAAATCTTCGATACATAACTTATTTAAAAAATATGTCAAGTAAATTTGCGACATTCAGTATGGTTAATTCGAAATTCCGTTATAAGTCGATTTTTCCTTTGAACTTTCGTTCCATCGGATATATAATCTAACTGATTATTTCGATAACTTGTTGATAATTCGTGGTTCTCAATCGAAATAAAACTTGCCCTCTTGTCGTATTATTCGTGCAATCCTCTCAGAACAATTCGTAATATTCGATACCGTACCTACTTCGAACGTTCATCCTCCAAAATCGCATCCTCAAGACGGCCGGCTGACCGCACGACTTGCCTGCGGGAATCTCGTCAAACGGACCGAGATCGACGTCAGTTGCGTAAAATCATAAAACCCGTCCCCTATCGTGAACTTGTGACCACGAGGACTGCGGGAATCCTGTCATAGGTGATTGGGCACCCATCACGGGGCACCCATCACGAAACCTACTTGCCACTTTTCCCATGACCGTATACTTAAAAGCGTGCGGGGAGCGAGAAGTGCATCAACCCACTTAAAATTGGCAGCCTACGTAGCATCGAAATACTAAATCCTCCTCGTGATCCATCCTGAACTCATGAACTCCCAACTACAGCATAGGGACAAAGGGAAGCACGGCGCCGACCGAACAACATGTTCATAACTACGCGTGAATTTTAACCATGCCCAACCTTGAGCTTGCCTCCGCCATAATGACTAAAAGTGACGCTGATGATCAAAATCGCGATTTTTCTCCGTGTTCTATCCTGAAAACTACGGGAAGCTCACCAAACAATTGAGACCAGCGCCGATCGTGTAACATCTCGATATTTCTCCGCATTTGACTGCGAAGACAGAATTCGGTGACGATCGCGTAACATCGCATACATTTCTTCGCGACCTACCGCGGGGACGAAGGAAATCTCGCCAAATGGTCAAGAGCTGAGCAACCTCTTGGTACCGTAATAATAATAACAACATATTAGCTGAAACAACTCATTGGATATTAAATATCTAGTACGGTATATATTTATAATTTTTTAAATTTTTATAACATCATGTGAATGTCATTTAAAGCGGCTTCGGTGGTGTAGTTCTTAGCATGCTGAACTGCTGTGCCCAATATAGCGGGTTCAAACCCGGCCGAAGTCGTCTGATTTTTTAAAAGCGTTAAAAAATCCTTCAGTATGCCTTCCTTCGGAGGGGAAGTAAAGCCGGCGGTCCCATGTCATGGATTTATGTCATGTAAAGGATTCTTCCACAGACAAAATTTGTGTGAAGCTAAATTGTTAGGTTATATTTCGTCGGAACACTCTATCAAAGTTCCAACGTTCACCACTAGGTATCATTGATATCTGATAGCAACTCGAAATTGAACGGAACTTGTAACCCACCCTAAGGGTGTCCGTTGGAAGCAGCTACAGACTCAGACGAGCTGAACATGTCCTCGGACACTCCCGGCACTAAAAGCCATACCATAAATAAATAACTTCTTTAAAAACAGTTCATTGTAGTTTTTCTTCACAGCGTGATGAGCGCCTATGCTTGTAGACCGCAGACGTAACTTGAATTCAAAGGTAACTAAAATTAACTAAAAGGTAACTAAAAGGTACCTAAAAAGTAACTAATTTTTACTTCATCCTAACAGTAGACACCCTGACCGTAATCAGTTTACAGTTTTCTGCACTTTAGGTCTTAACTATGCTCAATTCACAGCAGATCAGTTTGTGGTCTGTTTCATCAAAAAAGTCCCTGAATACCCTACAATTCCTTATCAGTTTACTAAATTCCAAGTCTGTAATGATATAGTCTCTTATTGACCTGGTTCTTCTGTACTCCCATGTATCTCCTCGTTTCGAAAATGGGTTTCGCAACTGTTAACCCCATGCTAGCACAGAAGTCCACTAAACATTTCCCATTGGGGTTCGCTTCCCTATCCTCACCTCACTCACCCATTACCTTTTCATACCCCTCAGTTCTGTTTCCTATCCTACCATTGAAATCATATCACTACTATACTACATTATCCTTATTGTTAACTCTCATTACCACATCACTCACTGCCTCATAAAATCTGTCTACTTCATCCTGATTCACTCCTTCTCATGGAACATACACTGAAACAATCTTGACCCTTTTCCTGACATTTCCAAATCTATCCACATTGTTTGTTTACGTACCTCATAGAGAATATGTTACGCTGTAAGGTTCTCTTGACATACAGCCCTACTCCCCACTTTGCCCTGCCTCGTTTTACACCTGACAGGTATATATTATCTCCTACTTCCTCCTCTCTATCTCCCTTTATCTTTATCCCTAGAATATCCAATCTCATCTGACTTGCTGACTCAGCTATCTCTACTTTCTTCCTTCCATAATCACCCTCTATATCAATAGCCAGCCCCCCATCAAATACCAGTTGGATTGCCTGTTCGTTTCCAATGAGTCCCTGATCGGTCAGATGGTAGTGGGACTCCATCACTCCCGTAGGTCTGAGGCTTGCTCATGACATGTTTAGCAGGTTTAGGGGTTTAGGTTGCTAACCTTACTTACACAGGGCACCTGAGTTTCACCTCAGGGAATGAAGAAGTGAGTTGGGTAGTCTGCTGCCTGAGTACATGGAGGGCCACGACTCAGAATATGTCCAAGATGCCCACTCCTATTCCATATTAACTGGTATCCCGACTGTCAGGACCATTTACTAGGCCACTCAGCCGTTGCCCATGGTTCACTAACTAGGACGTGACTACACCATGAACATAAAATCCGAAAATAGAAAAATCTTTAATTTATGAATATTGTAGCATAATTACCTTTTTTTCATTGATTCATATTTCTGAAGTATTGAAGCTTGAATTTAGATGTTAAGCGTATCGGTATCGAGTCTCAGCCGTCCTTTAGAAAAAGGCAATATTTGCAATAGATTCGGATTCGGGGAAATTTTGGATTCGACCCAACATTTCATCACAAAATACAGTACAATATTTTCCTATTGATGATTGAATCACGTTGATACCTAATGGTACGTATCGATTTATTCCACCTTAACGCAATAATAATTCGATTAATGTAAATTAAATACTCAAACGAGTCAGTTTCAACCATATTATAATCTTCAGTGTTAACATATGAAATTTCAATAATTGTGAGCAAAGCTATATTTAAAAACACACCAGAAAACATTTATTCTAAATAGTAATAGAATGTCAATAAAATATTACTATTTTAGAAATGAATGTCATGCTAAAGAATTCAAACTTGAACTTATTCTCCTAATATTGGTCTATACATCAAAAAATTCATAACCTAGGAAGAATGCGTTATAAAATTAGTAAAAAAAAAACAGATATGTTACAAATGTTTGGAATGTTAATTGCAGTTCTATTGAGTTCCTTTAAATTAATATAAAATGTGTTTTGATAAAACTTATGGAAATTCCTTACGACTAAAAAGCATGTCCATTCTTAATGTTGGATGAAGATGGCCAACAGGGTGTGGAGCCAAAAATGTGTTCTCCACGTAAAATGAAGATTCTTGTTAGAATGGAGCATATAGGATAGATGTTATTTTGCCAAATTGAATCCTTGAAGGGTTTCATCAACTATTTCCAATCATGTTGGAGTCTTCTGGTGGAAATTCAGATGAAAATAGATAGCTTCATATTTATTTATTTATTGATTTATTTATTTCTATTTATAGATGACATTATAGATGTGACAGGGCCAGCTCCACTGTGAGGCAAAAGGCAGCAGTGTTGCCAGTTCTACCAGCAAGAGAACTATTGGCTAGGGAATTTTTGCACTCTGACCCAGGAGAATAGGAAGGAAGCTTGTAGTTCAGCTGTAACACTCTCGCATGCTTTGATTGAAGCGACATCCTTAAAGCGTGAGGTAATCTCCTTCTAAACTGTTCGACTCCTCTTGGAGATTTTTTATAGCAAACTCTCTAGCAGCTGATCTATGAGGTTGAGTCTGTAATCAATCAGCTGACATACAGTTTACGTCACTGATTTTGGCCGGTTAGCTCCCGTTTTGCAGTCGTACAGAGGACTGTCTGTGAGCCTCAGGCATGTATAATTTATACGTGAGCTTCCAGTAGTGCAATAAGCCTGACTGTGTCATAATCATGGCGTGTGATCTGGTGATTAATGAAATACAATAGCAGACTGATATTTATCATAGTTACTTCTAGTTCATTGTGTGTGTTTTGTGTTACTTAAAGTGGAGATTGTGTTACTGTCCTTATCAAAACGCCACCCATTCAATCAAATCTTCGTGGCAAATTTCTTCACAGCCAAACTCTTCAGGTTATTAATAATGTGCATTTGTTCATGAAGTGTGAAGGAGCGTCGGGTGAGGTCTTAATTCCTCTTAAAAGAGGTGCAGGATAGAGTGGTATCTGACACTAAAGTGCCAGAGAGAACCGATATAAGGATTATTAAAGAAAGAAGAAAGGTAGTGTCGGGTACAGGGTACATCGTTTGGAACACCAGGTAAGACCCATCGGGTACCCAGTCACATCACTGATATTTTATACCAGGCCCAAAACAACTGTGAACATGAGGGAGGAGCCAGATTCAGGCGCTCACCCGCGCCAGCCAATTGCATAGCGCGGCGTTGCCTAGTTAACTACGCAATCTGGGCTCGCTGTGCCGTACGAAATCCCTATTTCTCTCCGCGCACGAAAATCATTAATTATCCAATTATTTAGATCAACCTATGTTACAGAGCTAAACATTCTGAAGCTGGCTGTGCAAACCCCATGACGATACGACCAGCCGTTAGGGAGATATCATCTGCTCTTGAACTGAAGGGATAATTAGAGCGAAGAATGGTTAGGTGTTGAAATATTTAGTTTCGCTGGGGAAGATAACAGTGACAGCATGGCTGTATCAATTCAGTAGTGGAGCTTATGGAAGTTAGTGCTGTGAGCTGAAGTTTTGAACTCATAACAATGTTCCGTAGCAAGCCGAGTGGCAGTCGAACAGCGAGGCAAGAAAAATATTTTCAGGGTATACGGCCATTTAAAAAATCTTTCGAATACAGAAGTACGTGAAAACACAAAATCTGATAACCTGTGTTGTTGTTTTGTCGGCAATTACATTTTCTTTCTTAAAATTGAGTCGAATAAAACTCACCTCTTCACAGTCTTACCTCACGAGGCATAGAGTACCCGGTTCTAACCCTGAGACCAGAACTAAATGTCTTGATTGAGCCGTGAATCGAATCTGGACATCATGGGTGACAGCAAGAGTTGTTGTTGTTTTGTTGTTGTTGTAGGGGCTTTGTGACATCGTGGTCATGTAGCCCCGTGTATTTGTGTGTGTGTGTGTAATTTATCTGATAACCTGTGACACTGTGATGTCTCTACTAGTGTGTATATTTGTAATTGAGGAAGGATTTGCGTAGGAAGCGGCCGTGGCCTTACGTTAGGTACCATCCCGGCATTTTCCTGGAGTAGAAGTGCGAATCCACAGAAGAACCACTTCCAGGATGGCTAAGGTAGGAATCCAACCCACATATTCCTAGGTTTGCATCACGAGGCTGAGTGTACCCTGTTCCAGCTCTCAGACCAGAATTACATTTGTTGGGAATCGTACCCTGGACTCCGCGGTGAGAGCCAAGAATGGGCAGCAATGTGCTAGCCAGTACACCACAAGGTTGTCTCCAATAAACAAAAACTGATCCCAACAAATTGTATTCTCTGTTTCTATTACCTTATAAAGGGCTAACAAGCAATGTTACTCCGAATGGCTTGGGGTGTAGATTACGTCTTGTGATATAATAACGTTGTAATTGTTTCATTTGAGGGGCTTGGACATATTGGTACTTTAGCCCCGTGTACTTGTCTGAAAATCTGCGTTACTGTGGTGTCTGTATTAGAGTGTGTGTATTATTATTATTATTCTGGTGAGGATTGGGTCGTGGCCTTAAGTTAGGAACCATCCCGGCATTTTCCCGGAGTATAAATGAGAAACCACTTTCAGGATGACTGAGGTAGGAATTTAACCCACATCTTCCCAGCTTTGCCTCACGAGATTGAGCAAACCCTGTTCTAGCCCTCAGACTAAAATTAAATAGCTTGGCAGAGCCGGGAATCGAACCCGAACCTCCTGCGCGACAGCCAAGAATGCTGGTCGCTACACCAGGAGGTGGTTACTTTCACAAATAACGTTTGTGTGGCATCTTATATCTGGCTCATATCACATTGTGCACACTCCGTTGTGAGGATAGATATTCGTAGGATTAGGTCCCCCAGCTCGTACATGCGCTTACATTCGGAGCGCCTTGTGTTCTGGGGGAAGGTCGTGTGTATACTGCGAGCGTAGAGCTGTGTCATCTCCGCCAGTCTCACTGTGGCAACAGTTCTCCGCTGGACGCACGCTAATGGGCGAGCCCATATTCACCGTTGTTTTGGGTCTGGTATAGATTTTGATAAATTTATTAATCGGCTACAAAAGCACCAATGTAATTAAAGTGATTGTCATTATTAACTTTAACTCCCAACAGCTAACGACCTTAACAGACACTGAGGAATGGAGTTATTGTATTTCAACCATCTTAAAATGCCACTGATTAAAGTCGCGCTTGGACCTACTGCGGTATTGCTTGGTGTGAAAGCCGTCTGCAACATGTCTCATATCACATGCAATAGCATATTTCTGTGATGAAGCACTCAGTGTTGCATTGATCTAAACAAGACTCATGATACTTCAGCTGTTCTCTTAAATGGCTGATTAGTCTGGCTGTCAAACTCCAATCTTACTTGTAAAATACGAGGTTCATTTTGAGGGTTCTATTACACAGGTCAACTTAATTTACGTACACTGGTATAATTTGCTGGGTATGGTGACTTAATTTTATTTTTAGTTGTTGTCTAAATGATAAAATTCCAATCAGCTGGCAAGACTCCAGACCACCAACGGAGCACGTGCTCCAAGCATCTCCTGTCAGCTGCTTCCCACTAATCTCGTTTCAATGCGCGAGCTCTCGTGGCCACCGGCCAGAAATGGTGGCATAAACTGTAGTAGCCTTGTAGTGGTCTTCCCAGTATGTACCAGCCAAGTATCTTGGTGAGCTGTACCATACCAACTGATGAGCAGGACTTGCGTTAGGCTTTGTTTAGTTATTTAACCAAGTGAATATCCAGTAAAATTGAAACATTCTTAAATAGCAAAGAGATTAATTAAATACTGCAGTTTAACTTATTGCCTAACGTCACGTAGAACATACACTGCTCAACAAAAGTTTGGACTACCATCATCAATTGTATGCTGACTGCCATAGAGGAGTGGGACCTCTTACCCCAAGATAAACTTGATGGTCTCATTCAGAGCCTGCCTTCTCCGTGTGTGGGGAGGACTACTAAAGACTGATACTGATCATCATGAGATACAGATTTTCAATGTTTTTGTTTTCAAGGGACACTTAGAAGGGAGTTAGCTTTGTTTTTGTACCGTTTCATTGTCATCTATCCATGATTGTTATTGTTTTCAAAAGGACTGATGTTTAGTTTGTTAATAAGTTATTGTATAAACCTCAATGGGTTTACTATAAGAAGTCATTCTAGTAAAATCTATGCTATTCCAAACTTTTGTAGAGCAGTGTAGTACAGGGACTATTTTGATCTCGTGATTCCAATGAAGTTCACGGCATGCTCGATCCTTTCACAGCCTTCACAAGTATCTTTCTCCGTGCACTCAGCTTACAATCTCGGAGTATGACTTGGTGTTGTCACGTTGTCTGACATAGAATTAGGATCTCGGCAAGGCTTATGAACAAGTGAATGGGGACAATATGGCGGGGGTATTCTTTTGCCTTTCACATACCAAAGCCAATATATGGACTAAATTTGATTGAGTATTTTGTATTTTCAGGATGGCCACTGCATGCTATATTCAGTATGATATTCCTATGAATAATGGTGGTGAGGTCTTCTCTCACTAAATTTCACATTAGGCCTAATTGTGTTATTATCATCCTCCTCCTTTCCCCTTATCCAGTTTAAGGCTGGGTCGGGGCATTTATGGTACGCCTCCTCGTCCTCCTGTTTCATTCAGAGCTTTCGATTTTAATCTTCTAATAGTCTGTGCATCCACCACCTTAATGTGTTGAGAGTGTGTTATTTTGCATCGGCCATACTAAGTCACATATACGGTCCTACTTTGTCACTGATTATTTTTACAGTATCTCTTTAAGTGTTAAGACTTATTTATTTTTATATTTTGTAATTTCAAGATGGTGGCTGCATGTGATATTCATGCTCATATACAGGGTCATTATATATGTACACGCCAGTAAACATGTCAAGCTAAGCCGGCTGTGACTAGTGTAGATGGCAGGCGCACGTAAGCGTTTCAGCCGGTGGTTGGCGCGCTCCCCTGACTCATATCGTTAGTTCACACGTGTTTTGTCATTCATATGGGCGTGTATCTGCAAAGCTTAGACATTAGTGTTGCACTTTTAGTGAGTATTGTGATTACTGTGATTGTTGGTCATGCCTATACATCAATTCACATTGCGCGAACGTGTGTGTATATCCATAATTCGTACTGTATATGAAAAGCAGAAAATTTTGTACTGAAACCAGACGAAAATTTCAAATCAAGTTTCCAGGAAGACCTGTGCCTAATGCCAGTACAATTAGGAGGCTCTTCTAAACGATTCAAGGAAACAGGCTCCATAAATAATAAAAGAGTTGACAGACAATGTTGGGTTTTTACAGAACAAAAATTAGATGATATTGGCTAAAGATTGGAACATATCCCTCAAAAATCTTTAAAATGTCAATGACGGAATTGCAGCATATTTTTGGTGGTCCTGAACGTATCATAAGTAAGAATTTGTGACCTCCACGAAGCCCGGATTTGACAATCTGTGACTTTTATTTGTGGGGAACACTAACAGGTAGGGTGTATAGAAAAAATCCACATTCGATTGATGAACTTCAACAGTACACAAGAGATGAAATCGAAGCCATCACTGCTGTGGAACTTCAGAATGTTGTCTATTCTTTCATCAAAAGATCTCAAGAATATGTTACAAGAGAGGAAGGACATTTTCAGCATCACCTATGAGCATTGTAAGTACACATTACTGAACATGTTTGGTAAAAGTGTGAAGGTGCACACCTACCACCGGCTGAACCGGGTACGCGCGCACACTATCTGCGCTAGTCACAGCCAGCTTAGCTTGCCGTGTTTACTGGCACGCACATGTATAATGACCCTGTAGTTATGGATCACGTTAGGACTAGTGGCTATGAAGAAGCTCACCAAGATCAGGCAAAACGGTGTGATAACAAACAGTACAAAAATCTGCCTAGCTGAAACACTCGTGTTTTCAGTCTTCTCATATACAGTAGTTGCGAAACATGAACTCTCAAGGACAGACAAGCAACGTATTAATGTATTTGAGCTTTGGTTTTGGTGCATCAAGTGGACTGAAGAGAGAAATAATATGTTCATTGGACATATTGTGAGAAGCGATGAGATAACTTAGATAAAATTCATCATGGAAGGGAAAATTGAGGGCACGAGAGCAAGAGGGAGAGCAGGTGGATAGACCCAGTTATGAATGTCACTGATTTACCTTTTCAGCAGGCTTTAAGAAATTCTCGTAACCTTCCAGGATGGCGCTGCTTAGTTCATGGGGTCACACTGGTCAGCAATAAGTCAACTACTTGTAGTGATGTTAGTCATAACTAGGGCTCGGATTTTTAGGTAAATAAATATTTTTTAATGTAAATACATGTTTTAAGCTTTTTTTCTATAAATACATAAATTCCTGCTTTTCACTTATTAGCACATAAAAAGGCAGAATATTTACGATTTTAAAAAATCGGTATGCTAGATCTTTCAGTTTATTGAACGTTTGTTCTGTGTTACTTCAACGGGGAAGAACCTGTGAGATATCTAAGCTTCATGCAGAGCGTATGTCAGCTTGCAATTGTGTTATTCTTAACTTGTCGCCCCGAGCCACTCACTGTGGGGACCGGGGATTTCCATTTTCATAGCCATATTGCACCACGTGCTAGACCTCCCCCTCCCCCAGCTACCTGGAACCAGTGTCACTCACGTGGAAGTTCATTTCTGGTACTGTGAAGTGTAAGGCAGTTCTACGATGCCTAAAGTAAAAACAACTAAAAGTTATCGTCTGTTGCAGAATTTAAAGATAATTTTACTTCTGATGGGGGCGTTCTGTTCTACCAACCAAGTGGGAAAGCAATCAAGGCTGAACAGCGATCTCAAATTACACAACACCTCAATGGCAATAAACATACTGCCGCAGTTTCGCGCCTTCAGAATAAGTGTTTCGCGATAATCGTCGGTCATTTGTAATGGACAACCTGAAGATGTACCTCGTTGTGTATTGTAATGCTACAGCAGTCAGTGAGACATAGCATAAATTGCATTCGTGAATACTGCATATTGTTTATATTCACATTAATAAACTGAATTATAATTACATATTTTTACTTTTTTGTCGCATATTTCAGGTATTCTTAATACATAAAAAATAAATATTTTCCCGAAATCTGAGCCCTAGTCCTAACGTTGTTAACAAAGGGTCCTTGTGTAAAACTATCTGAATGCCAAGTACTGTGAACATTGATTCATTGGATCATAAGTTACGGATTATAATGGTTGCATTATTCACACTGTCACCATCTTGATATTGTTTGGTTGATGACCTTTTAGGTTAAGCACCAGATGCTTCCCATATGGAGGTATGGTTTTCCAAAATTTAGTTGAGATTTGATGATCGGTTTAGTCGTAATTTGATTTAAGTTTTGAACATTTGGGTGACAGCCATTTTGTTTTCATTAAGCTGGCAGCGATATAAAATATGACACTGACTTGTCCTTTGTTAGTGCCTCCTCTGTCCCAAATATGGTTCAATTTTGTTTTATTGTGTTCAAATTGATGTGGGGACAGATGGTTGGTTCCTTGGTTGGTTCTTAAGTTTAGGGGCTGCGACAATGCGGTCATGTAGCCCCGTGTACTTTGGGTGTGTGTAGAATCTGTCTGATAACCGGTGTTAATTGTGATGACTGTATTAGTGTGTGTTATCTGTTTTTTAATTAAGTACAGATTGCAACTTAGAATTTTTCAAATAGTTCCTACTTTTGCCGCCAAGCCCCACCGTCAACGACTACTAGGCCAAGTTCAGAACTTAGCTACTAGAGGTTGGTTCCTTAGTTTATGGGCTGCAACGACGCAGTCATGTAGCACCGTGTACTTTGGGTGTGTGTAGCATCTGTCTGATAACCGGTGTTAATTGTGACGACTGTATTAGTGTGTGTTATCTGTTTTTAATTCAATTAAGGACTGCAGACGATAATTTCAAGTTTCTACTTTCGCCACCAAATGCTACCATCCATGACACCTAGCTGTGAACTTGGCTACTACTAGATGCTATCGCAACAAGCGCCTGGTGACGAACGTTGAAACTTAAAGAGCATTAATCAAATCTAACCTACTAATTTTGCTTCACACAAGTTGAGTTAGTGGAAGGTTCTTTTACATGAAAATTATATTTCTTGCCTGGCAGTGTAAAACTGTTCAGCTGCCACTCGGCTTGCTAACAGACATTGTTATGAGTTCAAACCTTCAGCTCACAGCACTTGTTAAAGCTCCACTACAGAATTGATACAGCCCCTTCGGCTTTACTTCCCCTCTAAAGGAAGGCATGCTGAGGGATTTTTAGCGGGGAGGACAGACAAACATAGGCAGACATAGACATTAATTTGACCCCTGTAGATCCTTTTTCATTTTTTACAAATTTCAAAAGTGGCTAATATGCTGAAACCTGCACAGAAGGTGAATGAAATCACGGTACTGGAGCCTCTTTCACATTTGTACCGGTCTAGATTGAAAGATGGGCCGAAATCTCGAGGCACATTGCTGTAGATATTGCCAGGCTATCAATTACCCAATGAGAAAAATTGCACATCCTTTAAACATATATTCACCGAAAACAAAATTAGATACATTAAGGTTCATTCATAGAATAACACAAATAAAGCCCAAATTATTACACAGCATTTGATCAATCTTAACTACTTGACATGCATAGTACATGGTTAAATGGCCACATACGACTCTTAAACCCATTAGTAACGTAAAAGAAAATCTTAAATTGAAAAGAGAAAAATAAGGAACACTCCTAGATCCAGGCGGGCGGAAAAGGTTTGATACGCTGGAAATAACATAACACTCTCCTAACTACCCATTTCACACTAAGACGGTGCACAATTATACCAGACCCAACACAACTGTGAACATGAGGGAGGAGCCAGATTACCTCGCTCACTCGCGCCAGCCAATAGCATAGCGCGGCATTGCCTGGTTAACTCAACTCACAGAGCTTGCTGCGTCGTACGAAATCGTTATTTCTCTCCGTGCAAGAAAATAATTAATTCTTCAATTATTTTGATGACCCTATATTACTGAGCTAAAAATTTTGAAGCCGACTGTCCAAACCCCTTGACGCTACGACCAGCCGTTCGGTAGATAACATCTGCCCTTGAACTGAAGGGATAAATAGAGAGAGAATGATTTAGGTGTTGAAATATTTAGGTTTTGGCCCAACGGCAAAATGAGCGGAGGAGGAGCCAATCACTCTCGTGGCTCCCAACGATCATAGAGGCGGAAGAGGTAAGGCCAGACGGACTGGCTGTAAAGGCGCACCTCAGTAGTACTTCAGTATGCGGCAGTTCGTTGCAGTCTCTGTGTTCGGTCCTGCATGTCTCATTCTTTGTGAGCCGCAGGATAAGGCTCAGAGATCATAGTGTGATGGTCTCGTCCTGGCAAGCTGAGATCCACCCTAAACAAATTCACGCCAGTGGCACTTCTTCCGAACGTCACTTACTTTCAAAGTCCAACGGTGATGGGATATGGACGGTTGGGGCAGGTTATGGGTGTAACTGGAAGCCCCTAGTTCGCACCTGCATGTTGGCAGCAGATATGTGATGGTCGTCTTCCGGAGACTCTGCGACTACTCAGGAATTCGGTCCTGCATCTGTGTTTGGGCAGGCCTATTTAGGATCACCGCTGCCCACCCCACATGGGGAAGGCCCTAGAAAAGGTGGGCTAAACATCGGAAGTCAAAATCTTGGTCCGGCTGGGTAACCGCACTCAGCAGGTCACCCTGCATGCGGTCGAAACTCAAAAACGGTAAAGAATCACAAATTGATTATTGGATCATGGAACATCAGAACTTTGCTTGATTGGACAAGAACGTTAGACCTGAGAGGTCAGCTCTCGTAACCCATGAGTTATCAAGACTCAACATTGACATTGCTGCTCTCGGTGAAACTAGGCTGTCTTCTGAAGGCAAGATTACTGAATCTGGAAGAGGATATACCATCTTCTGGAAAGGAAAGGAGGAGGGTGAATGTCGTATTCATGGGGTGGGCTTCGCTGTGAAGACCAAACTGGTAAATTATCACCAACTTACGCCCATTGCAATCAGCGAAAGGCTCATGACTCTCCGCATACCACTCTCAGGAGGTTCCTTTATGACACTCAGCTCTGCCTATGCTCCTACCTTAGATTCTGATGATGAAGTAAAGGCTCAGTTCTATAATCAGCTAAGTGAAATCATCTCCAATGTACCATCTGCAGATAAACTCTTGCTCCTCGATGACTTCAATGCCAGAGTTGGGAAAGATCACAGGCTATGGAATAATGTGATGGGCATACAGGGACTTGGAAAATGTAATCCCAATGGACTGTTGCTTCTTGGTCTTTGTGCAGAACATGAACTTTTCATTACCAACACGCAGTTCCGGCTACCTAACCCCTTCAAAACCATGTGGATGCATCCTCGTTCCAAACATAGGCACATTCTTGATTATATCATTACCCGGCAATGTGATAAGAGGGACACTCTTATTTCCAGAACAGCAAGGAATATAGACGATTGTTGGACAGATCATAAACTTCTTATATGTAAGCTCAGGATATCCATCAGACCTAAACCACCTAGGAACATCAAAAATTTGCCAAGAAAGAAGTTTAATACATCCAAACTTCAGGATGAATCCATGTATAAACATTTTGGAAACAGGATAGTCACCCAGTTATCAGAAAAACCAGTAACGAATGACATTCAGCAAGAATGGGCCACACTACAGAAGATTATCACACAGTCAGCTGAGGAAACCATTGGATTTATAGTGCGGAAAAGACAAGACTGGTTTGATGACAGTAATGAGGAAATTCTGTCTCTCATCAATGCCAAAAGGAATGCCTATCTTGCCCATCTTCAAGACCCAACTTCCATCACAAAGAGAGATAAACTACTGGAACTCAAGGGGGGGTAAATGCCAGGTGCAGATAAGGCAGATTAAAAATACTTGGTGGCAACAGAAGGCTCAGGAACTGCAGAGACTATCGGATGCTCGAGACTTGAGGAACTTCTATGCCGTACTCAAGGAAATATATGGACCATCTCTCTCATCATCAGGTACACTGAAAAGCGCTGATAATTCTACTACCTTTACTGATAGTCAAGAAATCTTGGAACGCTGGAAGGAGCACTTCTCCAATCTCCTAAATCGTCCATCAGCAGCTGCTGAAGACTTCCTTTGTGATGTGCCGCAACAGCCTGAACAACTGTGGTTGGCAGTACCTCCTACTTATCATGAATTCAGTGCAGCTCTCACCCAATTGAAACCCAGAAAAGGACCTGGCCCAGATAACATCCCTGTGGAACTAATTCAAGCTGGAGGTCATTCCCTCAAAACAAGGATTTTCACCCTTATCCTCAGAATATGGGAATCAAGAAAGGTACCTGGAGACCTAAAGAATGCCACTATCGTCACTATCTTTAAAACGGGCGATCGCAGTGTTTGTGGCAACTACCGTGGTATATCACTGCTATCAATTGGGGGGAAGATTCTTGCAAGAATTCTACTTAACCGCCTCAAGGTTATCTCTGAGAAGATCCTCCCAGAGTCACAATGTGGATTTAGAGCTTCCTGACAAGCACAATTGACTTGATTTTCTGTGTGAGACAGCTACAAGAAAAATGCAGAGAACAACAGTATCCACTCTTCTTAGGTTTCTATGACTTGGAAAAGGTATTTGATTCGGTTCCAAGACCAGCCATGTGGGTAGTGCTGAAGCGGTTTGGTTGCCCTCAGCGTTTTGTAGATCTAATCAAGGCTGTCCATGATGGCATGACTGGTCAGGTTTGCCATCAGAATAAGATGTCTGATGAATTTCCTATTACCCCTGGACTGAAACAAGGATGTGTACTGGCTCCAACGCTTTTCACGCTGTACTTGGCTGCAATGCTTTATGATTCACCCACAAACATCCCAGGTGTGGAGGTCAAGTATCGTTTTGATGGAGGGCTTTTCAACCTAACTCGTCTCCGCTCCTTGAGGAAAACTCAGGTTACTAAGGTTACTAACATGTTGTATGCAGATGATGCTGCGTCGCCAACTCTCACACCAGAAGAGCTGCAAGAGTCAGTTAATTGTTACAAAAGTGCATGTGATCGCTTTGGTCTGACCATAAATGTCAATAAGACTAAAGTCTTGGCACAACCTTCACCTGGCACACCTCTTCCTCAGTTCAATATCTCCTTCGCAAATTTGCCATTAGAACAGGCAGACCACTTCTCGTACCTGGGCAGTACCATTTCTGTGAGCTGTACCTGTGAGCAGGATGTGGATCAGAGAATTGGCGCAGCCCATGCAGCATATGGACAATTAGTGCACCGGGTCTTCATGAGTAAAGATCTGTCCATGAGTACAAAGCTTATGGTGTACAAAGCAGTAGTCATTTCTACATTGTAGTATGGCTGTGAAACGTGGACCCTTTACCGATGTGATCTTAGGAAGCTTGAGCGTTTCCCCCTACAAAAACTTTGATCAATCCTGAGGATTAAATGGGAAGACCGCATTACCAATATTGCTGTTCTGGAAAAGACTCAAATCAACAGCATAGAATCATCCCTAATAGGTCACCAATTTAGATGGATTGGTCATGTCCATCGGATGGATGATGTGAGATTACCTCGTCAAATGCTATATGGTGAGTTATGCTATGGAACCAGACCTCATGGTGGTCCTAATAGGTGCTACAAGGACCAATTTAAGCAGAAAGTGACAGGTCTTGATTCACAAACCTGGGACATGCTGGCTGAAGACCGCTCAACTTGGCGCCGTACCATCTCGGATACTGTAAAGACGTTCGAAAGGGATCGACGCACACATGAAGAGGCCAAGCGTCGAGCTAGGAAACTTCGAGCAGCCCAACCACGTCCTCCTCCAGCAATAATATGCGACTTGTGTGGTCGCTTGTTCCATGCCAGGATTGGACTCTTTAGTCACCGTAAACACATCCACAAACTGGACTGAAGGAAGAAGATTTATACTCGGATTCGAGTTGGAGCCGATGATGATGATTTAGGTTCGCTAGGGAAGATAACGAAGAGTGACAGCATTGCTCTATCAATTCAGTAGTGGAGCTTTAACAAGTGCTGTGAGCTGAAGTTTTGAACTCAAACAATGTCCGTTAGCAAGCCGAATGGCAGCCGAACAGTTTTACACAGCCAGGCAAGAAATATAATTTTCAGGGTGCCTTTAAAAGAAGTTTTCGAATACAGAAGTACGTGAAAACACAATCTGATAACCTATGTTAATGTGGTGACAGCAATTATGTTGGTTTATTTATTTTTTTGTAATTGAGTCGAATAAAACTCACCTCTTCACAGTTTTACCTCACGAGGCATATTGTACCCAGTTATAACCCTGAGACCAGAACTAAATGTCTTGATTGAGCTGTGAATCGAATCCGGACCTCATGGGTTGTTGTCGTAGTTGTTGTTGATAATGATTGTTTTAGGGGCTTTGCAACATCGTGGTCATGTAGCCCCGTGTATTTGGGTGTGTGTGGAAATTGTCCGATAACCTGTATCTCTTTGATGTCTGTACTAGTGTGTGTATTTGTAATTCTGGTAGGATTAGCGTAGGAAGCGGCCGTGGCCTTACATTAGGTACCATCCCGGCATTTTCCTTGAGTAGAAGTGCGAATTCACGGAAAAAACACTTCCAGGATGGCTGAGGTAGGAATCCGACCCACATATTCCTAGTTTTGTATCATGAGGCTGAATGTACCCTGTTCCAGCCCTCAGACCAGAATTACATTTCTTGGGAATCGAACCCGGGCTTCTGCGGTGACAGCCAAGAATGGACATAAAGTGTGCTAACCAGTACACCTCAAGGTGCTCTCCAATACACAAAAACTGATCCTAATAAATTGTTTTCTGTATTTCTATTACCTTATAAAGAGTCCACAAGCAATGTTAATCGGAATGACTTGGGGTGTAGATTACGTCATTTGAAATAATAACGTTGTTTCATTTGAGGGGCTGGGACTTCTTGGCACTTAAACCCCGTGTACTTGTCTGAAAATCTGGGTTACTGTGGTGTCTTTATTAGTGTGTGTGTATTTGTATGCTTGTGAGGATTGGGAAGGAGGCGACCGTGGCCTTATGTTAGGAACCGTCCCGGTATTTGCCTGGAGTATAAATGAGAAACCACTTCCAGGATGGCCGAGGTAGGAATCGAACCCACATCTTCCCAGTTTTGCCTCACAAGGCTGAGTGTACCTCATTCCAGCCCTCAGACTCTTAATTAAATTGCTTGGCAGAGCCGGAAATGGAACCCGGACCTCCTGGGCCACAGCCAAGAATGCTGGTCGCTACACCAGGAGTGCACAAATAACGTTTGTGTGATATCTTATGTCTTCCTCATATCACAATTATTTTAAAAATGTGCGCACTCTGTTGTGAGCATAGATATTCGTAGGATTAGGTCCCCCAGCTCGTACATGCTCTTACATTCGGAGCGCCTCGTGTTCACGAAGAAGGTCGTGCGTAGAGTGTAGAGCTGTGTCCTCTCACCCAGTCTCACTGTGGCAACAGTGCTCAGCTGGACGCACGCTACTGGGCGAGCCCATGTTCACAGTTGTTTTGGTCTGATATAAACAGATACTATCATGATAAACCCAGGAAATAGAAGCCCTCAGATGGAGAGACTGTAATCAATCACAACGAAACAATGTAATTCTCAACCGACTACTTTCATAAGAACCAGGCATGAATAGTGCAGTTACTAAACATTGGAAACTTTAATAATTGTAAGCCCTGAAAGCGAGAGACTGTAAACGAATCCCATAAGGAAAATTAAACCCAACGGCACTGGGTTGGCGACGAGGCTTTCTATCATCCCAAGGTCCAGCAGTAAGAACCCAGGTTAGGATAAAATCAATGACAGATTCAACACCCCCAAATAAAGTTTTATGTTAATAAAAATCTTTCACATCCACTCATTAAAATCAAAGATAAGCAGGAAAAAGTCCAAGCGGGTTTGCAATTGCAGTACAGATTCTTTTTAATGGCTACTGTTGCCAAGTGATAAAGACAAGTGTCTTAACGATAATGCTGTTAGACCAAAGGTATATTTCTTTGAATTACTGAGGATCTACAAACAAATTACATAAACTGGCACCTGTTGTGAGTACGTAAATGTTCGCTACAAATCGCAGTAAAGATGCTTGAGTACACATTTTCCCACCCTTAAAATAGGACCATGCGATCTCTGCGAGAATGCAGCAAGCAACAAATCTAATCACCAAACCAAAATATGTCAACATAAGCCAAAAGAAGAAATCAAACCAGAAACAATCCAGCCAGGTAATAGGCTACATAATATCAAATATACCTGACCGACAGGCAAACGTAACCCGCAACCTACATGCCATGAAACCAAATACTGGGTCACTGAACCCAGACAAATAACCAAATCATAGAAAAGCTCAAGACAACATAACATTAAATGTACTAATTCAAGCACTCGGGCCAAATTAATGGAATATCGGCCTCATGAATATGCTCCAAGTCTGCTGTAGTTTCTCCCCCTCCCTTCAATCCTTGTTCCGGCTTCACATTTTCTTAAATTTAACAAAGTTCAAAGTCTTGAATGTGTGTATTAACACTTACTTCATCGTCAGAAATGTATATGTTTCGGGGTTCTGAATCTTGCTATTCTGCCGTGCTAAGGAAAAAGGCAGTAACTGCAGAAATACAAAATATTGGAGTATTGGTATCGTTGGAATCGTCTCGATGGTCTGCATCATATTACAACCTTAAAAACCAGTAATATGATATTTTGTTCTAAATATAACGAAAAATCAGTTACTGCCTTTGCAATTTTTGGAACACCTACAATGACTGAGAGCAGTAAGTAGAACCTGCACTGTAAGAAAGCAGTATCTGCAAAGATGCTGCTTTTTTAAGATTGTGCGTTCTTACCGCGCTACTATACTCAACAATGACAAATGCAGTAAATACTGGCTACGATGTAAGAAGGCAGTGTATGTTCATATTTGCTACCTCGTTCATTATTAATGTTGCAGTAATAACTTTTATATCATTCTAAGAAGAACAAATTGCATTTAAGAAGTTATTAGCAGGAAGTGTCTGCTTCATTACATTCGAGGTAAGATCTAATATTCCTTGTATATTATTATTATATTGGTAAAATCATTCCTTAATCGCAGTAAAGATTCCTTAATATTATCATGAAATTATGGGTCTTACTCAGTGTGTGAAACGACACACTTAGCCATTTTCTACTTTTTATTAGCCTATATTTTACTTTTTGCAGAATGTCCAGAGAAAGAAAAATGTTGGAATTATTGGGACTGGGACTAACTCAAGATGAAACACTGTACAATATAGACAGTCATAATTCTTCACCCCACGGTTCCAACCAAGATTTTTCTGTGAAATGTGATGACATGTCGAATAATATACAGTTACAATTTTTAAGTAGTGATGTGCCTGTGCAAGACGGTTATGATTCTGATCCTTTATATGAAGATATTAGTGGAAATGTGGTGCTGGCAGTAAGAGACATTTATGAGGAAATTATTCCTAAGGAAACAGTGGAAGAGGAAGGTCTAAAACAGGACGAAGGTGAACTCGAAGAACTGGTACAGCCCGTTATAGAAAATACTGAGCAGGAGGAGGATTCAGGACATGTAGAAGAGACTTCATCTTTAGATAGTGGAAAGAAACGAAGAAAACGAAGTGCAGAATGTAAGGAAGAAAAGAAAATCAATTAATAAGCATCCCCTCCAGAAAGGTTGTAATGAGCATTGCAAGAAAAAGTGTTCAAAATTGTTCAGCAACTCTCTAAGGAAAGCTATTCATGAGCAATATTGGTCTCTATCGTGGATGGATCAACGTAGATTCATTTTCCATTCCTGCTCAAAAGAGCCAGTCAAAATGCGAACAGTGAAAGAAAACTCGAACCATAACTCTACATATGTTTATCGTTTACAACGCGAAGGAGCACAGGTGGAAGTTTGTAAAACGTTTTATCTGACAACATTTAGGCTACAATAAAAAGAAAAGTAATTTTCAATATTCTTCACAAATCAAAACAAGGAGCCATTAGTCCAAATGAAGATATGAGCGACATACTTCAAAATAAATCGAGATGTTGTCTGCTGACACATTGAAACCTTCCATCCTACGGTATCTCATTATCGATGTGAGCATGCACCAAATGTTAAATACCTCCCTAGTGACGTGACGATTACAATGATGCATGGAGATTTTGTGGTGAAACATCCCCAACTAAAATGTTCCTACGAGGCATATAGGAAAATTGTTGCAGAAGAGAACATACATTTTACAAAATTGGGACATGAACAATGCGAAATATGTGAGACTTTCAATTTACACAATGCTGGTCACAATAAAGACAATCTGGATCCAGAACGTGAAACCTGTATTCATTGGGATCAATACATTCAACGAGCTTCCAGTGCTCGTTCGCTTTACAGGAGCCATGCAAACGGGAGCTTTGAATCTGGAACAGTATGTGTTCCTGCTGACTTGGAAAAGGTTATAATGTTACCTCGTATTGACACATATGAAAAAGCCATCTTCACTAGTAGGGTTATTGTCTACAATGAAACTTTCGCACAAGAGTGGGATCAAATCAGACCAAACTATTTCCATTCATAGCCTTGTGGCATGAAGGGATCAGTCCTGGTTTACATAGTAAATAGTTCCAAGAGTCGATGTGAAACCAGTCAAAGTGAACTATTTCGAACCTGGACATACGTTCATGTCCTGTGACAGTTTTCACCAAGTTGAATTATCATTGAAATGTCAAGGAAAGACCTATGACTTCAACAATTTTGTTAGTGCTGTGCAGTCTGCCAATAATGGCAAAGTTATTACTTCTGACTTCTATAATTTTCAAGATTTGTCTTCAGTTTCTAAGCAGAATTCGAAACGTTGCAATCCTGAGAACATTCTTCTTTCCAAAATTGTGCATATTTGTGCAAGAAGAGGTGATCATAACCTTCATTATAGAACAGACTATGAAGCAAATACATATCTTGAACTCAATTTTTTGAAATGTGCTGTTCTAAAGAAAGGCCCCCTCCTTGTACCAGATCAGCACACAAAACCATGCGGAATTTCCAAGGAAAAAAAGGAAGGCATTATCAGAAACCTCACTCCGCTAATGCCTGAGAACAGAAGATTGTTCTGGGAAAACATTTCTGAATGTGAATAGGAATTAACTTTTTGGCTAAAAATAACTTTTATTGAAAACTGTGATAAACAATGGTGCTAAACAGTATTTACAGTGCATGGTTTCTTATATAATTCACTTTACATTGGATTGTGCTTCCTTCTATAGTCTAATAGTTGCAATTCAAGTGATAAAATCCAAACTCAATTCATCTGATATTAAATTTATTGTGTTTTTTAATTAAGAGTTCAAAGGAAAAAAGCAGAATCTACAGCATACATTGATAAAGGGCAGTAACTTCCACTTACTGCTTTTTCAATCAAAGAGGAAACCCATATGAACTATATAAAAAGGCAGTATCTGCCATAATTCAATAATTCGTTGAAAAATATAATTTTTGATTCCAGAAAATTGAAATTCCTCCTTGCGTTTTAGTTAATGTGTTAATTTCAAAGGCTATGTCCACCCTCTTGAATAAGTTGTATCTTTAAAGCCATATCCATGATTATTAAGTCTTTGCTAAAGGATTCATTGAAAAGTTTCAGAGTTCACTCTAGATGGTCCCCATCATGTCTGAACCAGGCGTGGGACACTGGTTAATCCAAGGAAGTGGTATTAACATGTAGGTTCATAATTTGAAGGTTAGATTCCGATGGGAGGTAGGAGGTTGGTGTTCGAGCATTTTAACCACCGTTACATTCATGCAAAAATTAGTTTTGAAATCAGTAGTGTTTTCAGGAGGGTTTTGTTCTAGCCTACAAGGTGAGACTGACCTACCAGTAGCATAAACCTCAACACTTTAGACCACAGACTGTGATAAGTGCTTGAGGTCATTGTGCTTGACAAGAGGCACACACAATTGAATGTTTGAACAATTCCTTATTAGCAGCAGTAGCAGATTTTCAGTGGATGTTGTGCTTAACTCTACGAACAAGAAAGACTTGGAGCCTGTGTAAGTGCAGAAGGTGGTAATTTTGGAAACTGATTGGTGCAGAGTGTAGTCAATATAATATGTAAGCACAACATATTAAGTGGATTTTAGTATAACATTAGCCATAGTTCTTTTGTTAATATTATTTTAGGCTATAATTTGTAACAGTATCCGACTAGGTATTTTTGATAATAGTATATGCCTTGGTTGGGATAAAAAAAATACTAGCCAAAAGTCTCGTGTAATAATATGAGTATACCACTCTAGCAGTTCCAAGGCCTCGTGGGATAGATTCTGGATTAAAAGCACTCCTGAATACACTTACTGATCCATTGCAACAGTGAATGATACATTTGTGTCTGTGTGGAGGTAGATGCTGGGTCTACAAACAACATACCGGTTGTGACCTGCTGACTGTCCTCCAGTCATCTCCTTAGCTCAGTAGAAACAGGCTTGGAATCTCGGAGCGTAGAAATTCGGTGAGTGAGGGTTCGATATCCTAGTTAGGACTATTTTGTAGATTTTTTATTTTTAATATTACCTCCCTATATCTCAGGATCATTTTTCTGCACATTTCTTTTCAGTGACTGAATATTTATGTGGGCCTAAAAAGTGCCGTTTTATAAGCAAGGGTTAAAGATCAGCTGGTGGGGACTGGGATCCCTGAACACAATGTCATTAATGACATGGTAAGTTAAAGTATTTGCAGATGCAGGCTGCTAGAATTTTGAATTTTTCTTGGTTTTGTGATTCTCCATATACCAGCATGACCACCTTGTGGTGTAGCAACTAGCATGCTTGGCTGTCGTCCCGGAGGTCCGGGTTCGATTCCCGACAATGCCAAGAAATTTACTTCTGGTCTGAGGGCTGCAACGGGGTACACTCAGCCCCGTGAGGCAAAACTGAGAAGAGGTAGGTTCGATTCCCACTTCAGCCACCCTGGAAAGATTTCCCCACTTCTACTCCAGGCGAATGCCGGGATGGTTCTGATTTTAAGGCCATAGCTCCCCATTCCCAGTACTCATCTGAATTACAAATGCACACCACTACATACACCACAATAACATAAGTTATCAGGCAAATTGAACCCATACCCAAGTACACCAGGTTTAATGAGCCCCTCAAATTAGACAAATAATACAAGAACAAATAATCACATGTGTGTCCAGAACCTGAAGCGAATCCCCTGCTTGCATCGCATTGTTTCTTATCAACAGGGGTCAGAGCGCTGAGGTAATTAGTTTCCAGAAAAATTTCACAACAAAGACAAATACTGTATGGCTATGATTACACAGAAATACTATAAACAGATTGATGCGTGGGTGACAACTGGACCTGCTTTCATCAGCTGGCTATAAATATCGTACCTCTCGTAATGTTAATTTACTCATAAATAATGACAGATGTGAAATTTTTATCGCAACAGTCAATATATATTCTTTCTATGAAACCTAAAGAAAGCCGAATGTCCTATTTGTATGAAAAGCGCATTTATTACCAAAAAATACGAGTATAAACCAAATCCCTTTTAAAGATAATTTTGAAATAAATTCATCTACTGTACTTACATTATCAGAGGTGCCATGTTCATCTATTCCATTTCCACCCTGCTTGAAGAATCTTCATCTGAAGAGTCACCTAGACGGACAATGATTGGTTCAGTGTCATCTTGAATTTCATCAGCCTTCCACATATCGCCTTAAATTTTCTTAACATGGTTTATGTAGTTCCTCCAGTTATCAGGTATAACACAAGCTAAACCTTCCTGAATTAACCTTTTCATTTCTTTCACTTTGAAGTCCGTATTTCGTAAGTTCACGTGATGTTTCGCCTGAGCCCATACGAGTTTAATGGGGTTTAATTCGCAGTGGTAGGGGAGCAGTCAAAGTACCCTGTGTCCTCTTTCTAAAGCAATTTTGTCTTATCTTGTACTTATCGTCTTTGCCCGTTTCCAAAGCAATAATGTCCATTAAGTCTTTCTTCAACATGTGATCTTCGTACTGAATATGATGCTCCGTCGTCCATCCTTGCATATCGCATTTCTTCCAGCCTTTTGTCGGTATTGGCTCCTTCTTCCTGCTGTGATAAGAAACATTATCAATAACAATCACGGGATTTGGAGGCAAATTTGGAAGAAGCTTTTCTGAAAAGTATGTTTCGTAACACAACCCCGTCCATTTCATCATGCACGTCGGCAGTATTTTTCTTGCACAAAAATCCACATTCAGCGTTAGGCACAAACCTATTTTGTTACCTGCATGAACAATAGCAAATCGCGGCCCATGAGCAGTAGGGGTTTTCAACCCGATCGATAACCCTGCAAGAAAAGCTTGCCTGGGTGTGGTAACCATTTTGTCATTCCACTCTTTAGCCACGGTTATTCCAGTGTTAGCCCAATTTTCGTCTAAATAGACAATGTTCCGATCTTCTTCTCTATACCTTTTAATTTCTACTAGATATTTTGACGCCGAGACACGATGTCATCGCTTTCTATTAACATTGCTCTATTTCCCTTTCTTTCATAAGTAAAGTTAATTTCCCTGAGAACAAAATACAACGTAGATTTCATAAAGTTAGGCAGTTCTGGGTTAGTGTTAATAGAAGTCAGGACTGTCTTCAGAGTTGGAGGTTGATTTCTAAAATAGAATTCATGAATAAACCTCCGTATTCCACTTCTAACAAATTCATCGTATTTAATGGCCTAGAGTTACTACGAATTAACATTTTACTTGCCCGTTTCTTGCTGGGACTCTGTAGTGGCCCTGCGCTGGCTGGCTTCCTTCCTTATTTTGAAGACGGAAGACTTGGAAATTCCTAAAGACTTAGCGGTTTAGTCCACTAACCAGCTAACACTCTGTCGTGGATGTTCCGTTTTCAAGTATGAAAATACATTAAGCACCATCGGTCATTCCTTTCTCCTGTGAATTTCCCCACTTCTCCTTTTCTCATGTTCAGCCATATCTACAGTTATCACTCGCTACTTTAAAGTAGGATATGTAAAAACGAAACACTCCAAAAAAACTATGTAAACTATATACACAACGATTGGTAAAACTTACACTATGAAGCACAACACAAGATATTTATAACACTATGCATTCTCCAAAGCACTTGGACCTGACAAATAATTTCTACGTTCTTTTATGCCCACTGCTGTACCCTCACTCGTCTCTCCTCTCTTGAGTTGTGGCGAAAACTGACATTCCCGCTCGGCTGTTCCTTTTATTAAGTCCACTCTTGTAACACTTTAAACTGAAAGATATCAAAATAATTTTACGTCTTCTTCAGTGTCGTAATGCGCAACCAATACATTTTTCATAAGGAGACGAACGCATTTTCATAAGACTTCATTATAATACAAACTTACAGTTTGGAACCCTAGGGGTGGCACCAATAGAAGTAAAAGCCCATAAGGCCTGTAGTTTTTCTTGACACTGGACGCTCTATAGATGCCATCGCAACCAGCACCTGGTAACGAACATTGGAACTTGGAGCATATCAAATCTAACCTACAAATTTTATTTACACTCTGATGTAGTTAGTGGATGGGTCTTTTGCATGCCATAAATCTATGCCCGCTTTACTTCCCCTTCGAAGGAAGGCATACTGATGGATTTTTAACGCTCTTAAAAAATCCGACAATTTCAGCCGGGTTTGAACCCGCGACCTTGGGCATCAAAGCTCGGCATTCTACCAACTACGCCACCAAAGCCCCCTCCCCCTGTCAACAGTGACTGAACTTAACTGCATTTAACCCTCTGATGCACACAACACTACCGTAACTAATGGGCATCCACCACTCCTTATTGCAAATCATACCCTTCCCATGTCTGTATCGTCGCTGTCAGAGGTATTTCCCTATTATACCACACCATAATGTTTGCTGTGACAGGTTAACCCCATCATTTAACACACATTTTTAAACTAGTCGATGCATTTATGTTTTTATAATGGTTAATATAATATACAGGGTGAGTCACCTAAAACTTGCACCGCAAATATTTTGAAAATGGGAAGTGCTATGTGCGGTATTCACAGACTGGCTTGGTAGTCGGGGACTCGTATTTTTGACCCATAAACATATATGAATAATACTTCGAACGTGTATTCTTTGAGCCAACACACTTTTTTTAAATGGAACGATGCCTATTGACATTAACAAAATAGAGGTAGGGTAAATTAGAAAGTCAATGGTGTTTGTTGCAGGATTCTAGTGCAAGTTGTTTGTGAGAGGTCATTATGCTGAAACATTTCCACACCGACACTTGTACATACCTGTGGTAGCACAAACTAAAGAAAAACAAACTTGAATACACTCCTTATGTGAGTTCTCACAAGTAAAGAGCACACTGACCTTCAAAGGTAGTGTTCAAAATGATTAAACAATGAGGGCGAAAGATGTACATAGTATGTATGTCATAGCGTCTTGATGAAATTAGCGCTTTCATGACATTTCATGAAACGCTAATACGTCCTGTAATAAATTTGACTAGCGCTGTGGTGCATTCATTTGAAAGTGCTTAAGTGTGAGGGAGCCATGTCCGTAGATTTATTGGCATGTTAAAGATCGCCTTCAAGGAAATTTTTGTGGTGCATTCATTTGAAAGTGCTTAAGTGTGAGGGAGCCATGTCGGTAGATTTATTGGCATGTTAAAGATCGCCTTCAAGGAAATGTTCTGGCACCCTGACGTCTCTAAAAGCTGCAGCAGTTAAAAGGGACATATCATCATCATCATCATCATCTTGCACAGTTTCCAGCCACTGGCCGGGTCTGTTTGGAACACAAGCCTCTCCAACGTCTTCTGTCTTCCCGCCATCTATCAGCCTCTTCCCTTGTCCAGTCTTCTCCTCTCTTCTACACGCTTTCTTCCACCCCATTCAGCCACCTGTCTCTCGGTCTCTTTCCTTCCCTCTTCGTCTCGTGTATCCTCCTGGGTATCCTCTTCTCCTCCATTCGTTTTACATGTCCATACCATCTAAGTCTAGATTTCTCTATACCATCCTGTAATGGTTCCTCCTTCATTAATTCTCTGGCCCTCTCATTTCTTGTTCTGTCCATCTTTGTAGCTCCAATACTGCTTCTCAAGAACCTCATCTCACTGGCCTGTATTTTGCTCTTCTCCCTTCCTTTCTTAACCCAGGTCTCCGAGGCATACGTCGGGATAGGGACATACATGGTGGCCACTACTACTGGAAATCCTGGAAAACTCCTGGATTTTTATTAGGTCTGGACAAATCCCGGAAAATTCCTGGAAAATAGCCACTGTTAAATAATTATAAAAATCTTTCCATCCACTGCTAAAATTCCCAGCCCGCTCTTAGCCCTCGACGTCATGATTTCGTGGATAGGGTAGCAAGGGCCATCTAGTGACCGGTCGCTCTGCAAACCCTGCTTGGCCATGCGCATGTAAAATCAATCTATCTTCTTCTATCTATCTTCTATATATTATATAAAGCTCAATGTTTGTCTGTCTCTATTATTTATACAAATCTACACCGTTTCACCGATCTGAACCAAAATTTGTACACTCACCCTTTGGAACCCTGCGAGTAACCCTGTCAACGTTAAAATTCGGACAGACCACTCCATTCCCTGCATTTAGGCCCTTTGTCAAAAATCTACAACGTTTCGCCGATCTGAACCAAAATTTGTATACTTACACTTTAGAACCCGACGAGTAACACTGTCTGCTTTAAATTTCGAACAGACCCCACCATTCCCTGCATTTAGGCCCTTTGGCAAAAATCTACACCGTTTCACCGATCTGAACCTAAATTTGTATACTTACACTTTAGGACCCGACGAGAAACACTGTCTACTTTAAATTTCGAACAGACCCCACCATTCCCTGCATTTAGGCCCTTTGGCAAAAATCCTCACCGTTTCACCGATCTGAACATAAATTTGTATACCTACCCCTTGGAACCCTGCGGGTTACACTGTCCCCTTTAAATTTCGGACAGACCACTCCATTCCCTGCATTTAGGCCATTTGGCACAAATCTACACCGTTGCACCGATCTGCACCAGATTTTGTATACTTACCTCTTGGAACCCAACGAGTACTTCGGTGAAACTGTTTGGGACCAGAAAATCACGCTTTAAGGCCCTTGAACCAATCGTGTCAGAAGTTAAGCAACACCACACTCTTCCCCTCCTGTGATTTTTAAAATATGTTTTTCGGTTAGTTTCTAAGTTTGATGAACCAGTTCAGTAGTAGTAGTAGTCATCTCACTACATACAGTCTTGCTCAATAGTGATAGTGTATGTGTGTCCCCTGTGTGTTCATATACCATTAATCCGATTGCGAAGAAACTTGGGTGAGTTGTTGTGTGGATTGCAGGGAAGGTTTCTAGCTACAAATTATTTATGTAACACAAAAGGGTGAGAGACTTAACAGGAAGTTTTAAATACCATAGTAACCCAATTGCACAATGCCGTGGATTCCAGGGAAGGTTTCTAGCAACAAATAAATTTATGTAACAAAAGGGTGAGAGGCTTAACAGGAAGTTTTAAATACCACAATAACCCAGTTGCACAATGCCAGTTGTTGTGATGATGATGATAATTGTTTTTTTAAGGGGCCTAACATCGAGGTTAGCGACCCCTAATGGTTTGGCAGATCATGAAATTGAATCTACAACTAAAACTAACTACAAAAGTTACGGGCTAGAAGAGGACAAAAGAAAGTTATAAGGGAAATAAAAGACAGGAGGAAAGGAAATGCCCTCAACCCTGGATAAATGATAATTGAGGAACTTGGAAGGAAGGAGAGCCACGAAAGGCAGATAGGAAGGGGAAAGAGGAGAGGGTCCGCCCCAAAGGCAATGGAGAAAAGAGGTAAAACCGGACCCATCTCAGGAATCCCTCGGGGTTGCCAGCTCCCGAACTCACCAGCCATGAGCCCTTGAGGGTGTAGCACTTTTTAGGATGCACCAGAAGGGTGAGGCTACACACACCCTGCCTCCTTGAGAGCCTTGAACAGAAGACAGGAGATATTATGAAAAGAAAAAGAAAGCTGACCCCTCGAAGAATGAGGGATCACATGGTGTCCACAGGCAGGAAAACTCAGGAATTACATTTTTGGTCAGGAAAAAGTGTGAAAAAATGGCATGACTCAGGAAAAAATGGCAAAGTATTAGCAAGTCAGGAATTTTATATTAACCATACATTATTTTGTGTTTTACAACCATATTTTGATATTACTAGTTCAACTAATCTCTGAAGATAAAAGGCAATAACTCACTGGACATTATGGTAAGTTTCCATTTTTACAGTACATCATAGTAAAAACCTCGTTTACCTATCTTTTGTACGCTTTTCTTAGTGTTGGTGTAAGGATGTGGCGACCCCATCGCCCAGCACATTGCACTTTAGGCTATTTTGTATTTTAAATGAATAAAGAGGCGAGCGTTGGGCAGCTATGGGGATGGTGGAGGCTGCAAATACTATATATCTGTTTGCTCAATAAACCTCTATTCCGATGTTACAATGACTTCACGAGTCAGGAATTTTGTTGAAAAATGGTCAGGAAAGTCAGGAAAATTGACATTGAAAATTCTGTGGACATCATATATCAGGAAAGATGAGACAAAGGCCAATTAAGGCAGGAAAGTGAAAGACTCCCTAGGCCTCGGATCCCCTAATACCGTCGGGGTTGGAAGAGAGCAAGAGTTGACCAAGGGAGGCCGACAGGAAAGAGAACTGTAAGGAGCCCAGCAGCTGTAAGTAGAAGCAATGTCGGACTCAGCTGGGGTCCCGTGGTCACCAACCCATGTCCCACAAGTTGTGTGACCATCGGGGGGGGGGGGGGGGGGCCGTTGTAAGAATAGCTTGCTGATTCATCGTGAGGTGATATGAGAAGACTGTTCAGAGCCCGCCGTCTTATCTGGTATTGCTGACTATGCTGATGTTCGTACAGGGCCGTTGCTCAAACAACTGTAGTGTTACTAAAGAGTGAGTGATTCACCGGTACGATCCTCTCACATGGTGTCCACAGGCAGGAAAAGTCAGGAATTTTGGTTTTGGTCAGGAAAAAGTGTGAAAATATGGTGTGAGTCAGGAAAAAATGGCGAAAAGTATTAGAAAGTCAGGAATTTTATATTAACCATACAGTATTTTGTGTTTTACAACCATATTTTTATGTTACTAGTTCAACTAATCTTTCATGATAAAAAGCAATAACTCACTGGACATTATGGTAAGTTTCCATTTTTACAGTAGGCCTACATCATAGTAAAAACCTCTTTTACCTATTTTTTGTACGCTTTTTTGGCGTTGGCATAGGGACGTGGCAACCCCATCACTATAGTTTAGGTTATTAAGTACTTTGATTTATCAGAATCACTTTATTTGGCGTTAAACACAAGTGCAATAGCCATCGTCAGGTTAATAATACAAAACAATAAAATCAAACAATCCTACATTACTTAGCCTACTTATAACAGTATATACAAATAGCTTATTATCGTTATAACAAAATGTAACCTACTTCTATTGCACTAAATATTACACCAATCTGCTTCCATACATTCTTCCAGGGAATACCATGGATTCACCAGCAACCACTTTTGCAGCTGTTTCTTAAAGATTTTGGTTGGTAGTTGTTGGAAAGACAAACTCAGTTTGTTAAAAAATTTTATGCCAAGAATTTCATGACTGTTCTGTGTTTTAGAAAGCCGACACCATGGTACCTCTATCTGGTGTGAGTTTCTTGTGCTGTATGAGTGAATTGTTACCCGCCTGCCTGGCAATTCATGTGGATGTTTATTTTTCATATACATGAGGATATTTAAAACAAAAAGATTTATAACTGTTAGTTTGGAAGATTTAATAAATAAAGGTCTACAGGGTGTGTTAGGAGGAGCATTTGCAATAATACGGATTGCCTTTTTCTGTAATTTTAAGATATTTACAATGTGTGCACTATTTCCAAAAAATATTAATCCATAGCTAAAGAGACTTTGAAAGAAAGCAAAATAGGCTGTGTGTAAATATGTCGTAGGAACCTCATTTTTTAAATGACGGAGTAGATACACCACCCTTGCAAGTTTATTCGAAAGGTTATGAATATGAGGTTCCCATGTTAATTTTGAGTCAAAATTCATTCCTAGTAGCTTGGCTTCTTTTATATCATTACTTATGTTTTTAAGGCTAAATATTAAATTTTGAGTTTTAGTTTCATTTAAGTGTAATCCATTCTCACTGAACCATTTCCTAGCTTCTAGCAAGCACTGACTTGATAAATTTTGTAATTCACTTATACATTTGCTAGAACACAAAAATGTAGAGTCATCTGCATAAAGAATTGTTTTTCCAGAAACATTTACTGCTAAGTCATTCATCATAACGACAAAAAGAAATGGACCCAGAACCGAGCCTTGGGGTACACCATACCTAACTTCTAACGCATGAGATTTCCTATCCCCATTCTCTACAAACTGTACTCGGTTTGTTAGATATGATTTAAAGACTTCATACTCTGATCCTTTAATTCCGTACAGTGCTAACTTTTGCAGAAGTATATCATGTGACACACAATCGAAGGCCTTGGATAGATCACACAGGAGTGCATCTACTGAGCTCCCTTCTTCAAAATGGTGCATTATGTGACAAACAAAATCATCCAGTGCACTAATTGTAGATTTTCCTGGAAGGAACCCAAACTGAGTTGGTGATAAAAGGTTGTTGTTGATGAAAAATTCATAAATTTGACCAACTATAACATATTCAAAGACTTTTGACATGATGGTTACTACAGACACAGGCCTGTAACTATCAGGTTTAGTCTTATCCCTTTTTTTATATACTGGAACAACCCTCGTAATTTTTAACTGAGCTGGGAAATAGCCTACGCTAAGGCACTCGTTTATGCAGTGCGTCAAAGGAATTAAAATGCTGTCAATAATGGCCTTTAAAACGTTGTTGGTGAATCCATAACAATCCTTACTATTGGAAGGTTTCATATTTCTTACAATTTTCTTTACCTCACTACAGTTTACCTTTCTCCATTTAAAAGTATTATTTGATAAACTCGGAACTATTTTTTCTACTCTTTCAATTGCTGCTGTAGGCAGCTGTGAGGCAGGTGAGCAAATCCTTTCGACAGACTCAATAAAATGTTTATTCAGAACCTCAGGACTGATTTCTATTGTGGAACATTTATTTGCGACTCTAACATTGTTAATTACACTCCAAGCTGCTTTACAGGGGTTATTTGAATTTTCTATGAATCTAACGTTTGCTTCAAGTTTAGCTTGCTTAAGGGCACATTTATACTTATTACGCATTTGTAGATAATTCTGTTTAGATTCAATAGATCCCTGTTCATTATGTATTACATAAAAAAACATAACCTGTGATTTCATTTGTTCGAGCTCAGGTGTATACCATTTTATTTTATTTTTAGAATTACTCCTTTTCTTGGAACTTTTAATCTCCACCATTGGGCATGAAGTATCAAAGTATGAAAGAAGTATGTGAAAGAAATCATCAAAACATGTAATGGGAGAGTAGGAGTTGTCAGTAATAACCCAATCAGATAGGATATGCCTAAGGTATGAATTAAATAGCTGTATTCTGTCAGGGGAAATATGTCTAATATGAATTATTGTGGGTGATTTAGCTATATTCCCATTTGAAAAACTACTGGATTGCATCATTTGAAATAAAACTGCTGAATGATCTGACAAACATGGGGCAATAACTTTAGTCTGGTACTGGCTGTGATTTAAATCCGTGAATACATTATCTAAGCAGGATGATCCTCTTGTTGGTTCATTAATTGTGTGATATAAGCCAAAGGATTTGAAAAAATTCCGAACCATAATAGCTTCTCGTTCATTGAATCTCAGGTCTACATTAATGTCTCCACAAATTACTAACTTATATTTTCGGTATGACTTTATAACACTTTCCAAAACCCCTTCCATACTTTTTAAAAATGTATAAATATTACTATCAGGTGTTCGGTAAAAGGCTACCATAACAATGTTAGAATCTACAAGTACTGCTGCCACAATTTCACAGTGTTTTTCTAAACCAAATTTTGACACATCAATCACTTGGTATTGCATTTCTTCTGACACAAATATGGCACTTCCACCAGCCTGATACAAACATGACTTGCGACAAAAACTATCTACTAGGACGTAACCCTCAAGTTTAATCAAATCAATTTCTTGACTAGCAAGCCAATGTTCATTAATACATAAAACTTGGTACCTACTACTATTTAAAAATGCATTAAGTTGGTTTACTTTGTTTCTTAAACTACAAACATTTAAATGAAGAAAACAAATATTATCTTCACAAGATGCTTTAGGTGTAGAAAATGCAGTTGTATCAACCTTCATATTTGAATGAATGTGAGCAGTAGTATGCCTACCTGTTTTGGCTTCTGGCCAAGTTTTCTTTACAAACTTGGCCTTACTACAGAGTTTCCCTGACTACCAACCGAATCACATTCCAATGGATGATTATCAGTGCTTAGGCCTACAGTGTTTAGAATAATCTTACTAATATCTAGAGCCAATTTTCTTTTACCTTTACTGTTTAAGTGCATACCATGGTTAGTAAACACGTTTCTATGATAATTACCTAAATCTACAATCTTAACATTTGGAAATTTACTGCAAAAGTATTTTATATGATCATTTGTTTTCTTAATTTCAATATTGACACAAGACCAACTTGCAAGGTCATGTCTGAGAGGACAGGTAGTCACTATAATATTTGCAGTGTACATAACTTGCAAAAGACGAACGAAATTCTTTATGAAAGGCTTAGCACAGTTCTGATAGACATCATTTGCACCTCCTACCAACACCGTGAAATTAGGCCTACTTTTCATTTCGATGTTTGCGACACTCTGTTTCAGAGGGTTAACAACTTCGCTAAATTTCGCCCCTGGTTTAACATTACCACAAGCTCGGAAATGACTATTTAAGTTATTAATTTCCGTAGCTACACCTCGACCGTGACTGTCTGTATTATTGCATTATAATTTACTTTAATTTGTATTTTAAATGAATAAAGAGGCGAACTTTGGGCAGCTATGGGATGATGGAGGCTGAAAATAAGATATATATATATATATTTGCTCAATAAAACATTTTTCCGATGTTACAATGACTTCGCGAGTCAGGGATTTTGTTGAAAAATGGTCAGGAAAATTGACATTGAAAATTCTGTGGACACCATGTATCAGGAAAGATGAGACAAGGGCCTATTAAGGCAGGAAAGTGAAAGACTCCCTAGGCCTCGGATCCCCTAATACCGTCTGGGTTGAAAGAGAGCAAGAGTTGACCAAGGGAGGCCGAAAGGAAAGAGAACTGAAAGGAGCCCGGCAGCTGTAAGTAGAAGCAATGTCGGACTCAGCTGGGGTCCCGTGGTCACCAACCCATGTCTTACAAGTTGTGTAACCATCGGGGGGCGGCAGTTGTGAGAATAGCTTGCTGATTCATCGTGAGGTGATATGAGAAGACTGTCCAGAGCCCGCCGTCTTATCTGGTATTGCTGACTATGCTGATGTTCATACAGGGCCGTTGCTCAAACCACTGTAGTGTTACGAAAGAGTGAGTGATTCACCGGTACGAGCCTCTCACATGGTGTCCACAGGCAGGAAAAGTCAGGAATTTTGGTTTTGGTCAGGAAAAGTCAGGAAAAAGTGTCAAAAAATGGTGTGTCAGGAAAAAATGGCGAGAAGTATTATAAAGTCAGGAATTTTATATTAACCATACAGTATTTTGTGTTTTACAACCATATTTTGATGTTACTAGTTCAACTAATCTTTCATGATAAAAAGCAATAACTCACTGGACATTATGGTAAGTTTCCATTTTTACAGTACATCATAGTAAAAACCTCTTACCTATTTTTTGTGCGCTTTTTTGGCGTTGGCATAGGGACGTGGCAACCCCATCACTATAGTTTAGGTTATTAAGTATTTTGATTTATGTATTATTGCATTATAATTTACTTTAATTTGTATTTTAAATGAATAAAGAGGCGAGCTTTGGGCAGCTATGGGATGATGGAGGCTGCAAATAAGATATATATATATATATATATTTGCTCTTTAAAACATTTTTCCGGTGTTATGATGACTTCGCGAGTCAGGAATTTTGTTGAAAAATGGTCAGGAAAATTGACATTGAAAATTCTGTGGACACCATGTCTCGGGTCCGTGCAGTTGGGACCCGAGCAGTACGTCATAAGCTCTTTCACTATAGTGCATCTTTGCCTTAAAAGACAGTATGGAATTAAATGTAGTATTTGCCTCTCACTCGCAATCCTATGTCCTGCAATTAGCTTCGTCCTTTTCTACCCCATATATGTTGCCGTTTCCCAATGATTGAAAGTGACAAATCTAAGAAAATGTTTCCGTAGTCTTATCGAGAATTTTTCTAAGGAACTATGCGACAAAAGACGACAGTATTGATCTCTACTTTTCTAACAGCCAATGAGATATAGTCACTAGGCAGTGTTTGCTATTTCACATACTCCTCATTTTAATCATATTTTTCAATTCGTTTGTAAATTACATGTGTCAGTACTGTAGTTAATAAATAGCCGTTTCCCTATTCATTATCATTATCATTACGGGAAAATGACCTGAATGTTAGTCCATTATACTGTACTACTTATCACCCCCACTACCACCACCACCACAAAAAGTTATATTTTTAATATATATATATATATATATATATATTTAGTTTAAGTATCATGTGCCAGTTCTGTAGTAGTATTCATTATCATCCATAAAACAGTAAATCTACCGGGCGAAGCCGGGCACTACTGCTAGTATTATATATACCGTATATATTACATTCGATACTGTTTATTTAATTTTATATGTAAACGTCTTGTGTGCTGAAGTTTTTTTTATAAAAATAATTTTGCATACAATTTGCTTATTTTTAACCGGAAATATACGCGCCGTGTTTTATCTTAAATCATACTCCCGATGCAGTTTTGGGTGAGCATTCTATCGCTAACGAAAGAAATTTCCTCAGGCTACCTTTTTCTGTGTGGGAGAACACGCGATAGTATTTTTGTAAAACATATATAGACAACTTCACCGCAATAAAATTGAAGGTGGCATTCTTTTCTCTTTTTTTAAGCGGATATTTGAGTCGCAAAGGCTTTCTAAAAACAACAATTAAATCATTTGTGTGTAGGCTTGAGTATCAATAACGCAATCACCACTAATTTTTTTCAACATCTGTATAAGTAAACCAAACACAACTGCTTTATTTTGGTCCTGATGTAGGCAACCAACCTCCCGGGACTTGCGCTTATTTTTAAGTCTGGAAAAATGAGAATTACTCCTGGAAAATCGTTGACCGTTTTGAGTGGCCACCATGGACATAGTATGTCCGATATATGATCTTTTTGCTGTTCTGAGGGACATCCTTGCTCCATAACATATGCATGGCATATCAATAATATTAATTACATAATAATATTTTGTTCAGCATGTATTACCCTTCCACGAATTGATTGCTGGCGGTCGAGGTGGGAACTATTCTTCGTTAACTTGTGTCACACGTCAGCCTGCTTCGTTGACGGGTACAGTTGCGTGAGTAGGATATGGCTCAGCTCCAGTAGCCTCAGTCATCGTTTAACTGTCCGTGTTGACATGAGCGCCTGTGACACGCTATGCTGCTTGACTTATGTGCGGAATGCACTCATGTCATCGTTCTGTTCCCCGCTTTGCCACACTGGTCAGCTGCTACAATAAACAACAAACACTGGCGCAGCCACGCTCGGCGGCAATCAAATCTTAAATGGGTAATACTGTACTCTGTATTTATAGATTCTTTGTGGACAGCAAACACATTTTTGCAAATGATGAAAGGGATGAAAGTTACTGCAATTGTACAATAAATCTGGGCACTTCATGAATTATCTAGTGCATACTTATTGTCCAGAACCATGGATTCAAATATCAAACTCAACAATAGCTCGAAAACCTGAGCAAAGGTTTGAGGATATAATTGTATGTTCATTTCTCGAGAAACAGGTTCTTTCTTTTCTGGAAGGCTGAGTTTTAGAACCAAATTTAAAGTTATTCAGTGTTATCCTATCGATGGTGTATGGGTTTCTCCATTGACCCCTGCCAGATCCCTTCTTTCCTCAGTTTTTAATTTCAAGTTCAATTTCGTCTTTCTCCTGTTTCAGCATTATATTCTCCTTATGCTACAGTAACAATTCAAATCTATTTTCAATTGGAGTTATTTTGGCATGTCCTTTGGTTCTCTTGGAAGCGGATGTGGGCAATTTGGGTGACTTATATCATATTCCGTCTTTTTTGCAATCACTTTTATTTGTTTTAATGTGTTCTAGAAAGCTCTGAAACTTCTAGGATCAAGTATTGGTGATTGTCAAATACATGTGGACATAATAAGGGACTACAACAGGATGTCTAAGTGGGTGTTCTGTGATAATCCACCAAAGAAAGAAAAAGAGGATTTTGTTGCATTTGTAGGAAATATTCCTTACACGTAAGTGATGCACTTATACGTCTAGTTTGTAATTTTTTACATGAAATTATGTTTGATGGCCCTGATATTTTGGCCTGCTGTGTAATTATACATTGATGAACTCAGCTTTGATGTTGCTCTTCAATATTAAAATAGGATTACCTGTGCATTTTTATAATTGTATGTTACAGTGCAGCCAAAGGGTATTTTTGAGTGAACATCACATAATTCTATTAAATCACATTTGTGAATTTATACAGCATAACAACTGTGTAATCAGTTCCGAGATTCTTTTAAAAAAATCATGGAACTGGAGTCTCAAATTTGAGATTAAATCCCTTTTCAGGAGGTACTTTCCAAACATGGAACTGGCTGATTAAATTCTGAATTTATCTGCAGTATGTAACTGAGTGAATAACCTGATTTCCTCCAGTGGCATACTTTCAAGTTCATATTCAGGGATATTCTTTTCTCCTATGGTAATAGCATGTTTGTGACTTGTGATATGCTTGGGAAACAGGAGGTAATGAGTTTTTGATATTTCAGAATGCATATAAACTGGAAAACCAGGATGGAGCTCTCAATTGTTTTAGTTGCAATGTAGTTGGCAATATGGAACATCAATAACATATGGGGGGAGAGCTTGTATAATCTTATTTATTCTACCTCACCATTGAGGATATGTCTTGACTCTCTTCTTCAGTTACAAGGGTGAATTCACATCTTGTGGAATTTATAAAGACAATCCTATGGCACAAACCTTAACAAACAAAGCTACTGACCTTTCTACCTTGCAAGAACTCAGCAATGCAAGCCTCTATGGAGACTTCTAGACTATAGGTTCATGACCGTATTGTAGAATACTTGCAATAACCCTTAAAACCCTCAGTAAGGAGCTACGATCACCGCTGAAGATGATCTACATCTGTAACAGAACAGATTGGACACTCTCTTAATTGAAATGCATCAATACTAGCCCAGGGTGTCGAGCAATACGGGATTTATACGGGAATTTTAGTGACCCGGGAAAAATACGGGAATTATACGGGAAATTCGCACTTGATACGGGAAATCTTGAAAAGTCTCATAATGCCTGACTTCTTAGCCCCCGAACGCTTGGTAGAGTCATTACATGACATTCGATGTTTTCCCTCTAATGCAAGACTGTAAGCTCAGAGGCCCCAGCCTGAACAGCAAGTTTCAATCAACAGCATTGTATACAACAGGCTATAGATCCCAAGTGAAGTGATTTCCACATGCACAAACATTGGAACAGTGCTATATAAGTGTATTCTCAAGAACCTAGCAATACCAATGGTGTTAATTTTTACTGATGTGCACTCACATTACTTCTCATGAGTAATATGTTCTTTTTTGCCTCATTTCATCCATTCACTCATCATTTTATGTATTTTTTATTATGATATCTTTAATTATGCTGGATTTTGCAACTTAATTTATGGCTGAAGAAGGGACCAGTACTAGAGGCCCCGAAACTTGTACCATATAATAGCAAGTTTATAACTTGTTGTAAATAAATGTATTGACTAGGCGGAACAGTTTCTCCTTTGTTATATGGTAGAGTCCTCCCGCTCAGTCTTCTATTTCGCCTGCAGACCGCGCTGCCACTCGCAATTTGCGCCACCGATAGAGCGCTAAGCGGGATGAGAACCCAGCTAATGTCGAATGCATGTTTGCCCGGCCGACCGCCGGCCATACCCTCTCCGCGCAGGGCTACGCACGCCGCGCTTGTTGCTGACAATGACATACAGGAATCAGTCCGCATTGTTATTCACAGAGGAGACCTGGGTTTCTCGACAAGAGCAGCCCTTAAAGAAGCTAACAACTCAAGATATCAGAAAATTCGAGACGCGGATGTACTGCAATTTTGCAATTTCCTATGGATGATAAAATCAAAGAGAGGTCATATCTTGCTCACAAGATGACCCATGCTATTCCTGCCTATACCTTATAGGGGTCGCTGAGACTCCTAAGTCGGAAGAAGTTAGGATCGTCATTGCCCTGGAAATTCTTTGTAGTCAGAAGAATTTGATTTCTGGCGCAATGGCTGACCGCATCAAGAGCAGCTACTCCGCACTTCTGAGACTGCCCTCCGTCACTTTGCGTTTGAAGCAGTTCGACGGAAAAGAGCCACGGCTCGACGTGCTGTGGTCTGAATTAGTGGCTTCAGCACCTTCCTCAGTTCCTGCCAAAAACGATCTCACAACTTTCGTTAAAATGATACTGATTTTTTATCACAACAATGCAGCTCTAGTCAGAGGTTTCTCACTGAACAAGGAGTGCATGATCGTCAATCACAAAGAAGCAAGTCCGATTGGAATGCTTACTGATCAGGACGCTGTGATGGCAGCTGGTGGAGTAGAAAAGATAACCGTGAGCAAGAGTCCATACTGCACGAAACTCCTACGCCGTGTTCAAGGAAGCAAAGCAGGTGCGAAGCGACGGCTAAGGTGGCACTCGAAAGAAAAGGCACGAAAGATCTCCAGTAATTGAAAAAAAAAATAAGATATTGAACGACGCCCGTTCTGAAGCATAGAAAATTGAAGAGCAGATGATTTCCCTAGTGAAGCTTTAAGTTAATAAATCGTTGAATATTGTTTGTTTTATCTTATTTTGTGTGACTAAAGTTCCTAACCACAATCTAGTATTAACAAAATTACTTATTTTATTTTGTGTATGACTAGAATACAGTTCCTATTCCGAAATTAGTACTGTCAAAAGAACTTAATTTTGTGCTGTGAATAACTGAAGTTCCTAGTAGCAATCTTGTATTTGTCAAAGTGACTTATTTAATTTCGTTTTGTATTATTTTATTATCTACTTTGATAAAATAAATCTAAATTAAAAAGTATTTGCGGCGTGTCGCGTGTGGAATTTTACTGTTTTTAGCCTTTTCATGGTCTACTTTCGCATACCAAATTGTTTTGAAGTCTTTGAAAACACTCAATGCAAATGCATCACACTTGCATACATTTCAAAAACTACAAACAATGTCTCACAGCTCTCGACATTTTACTATCAAACACCCGTCAGCAACATGTGGCTACAAAATTCACCACATAAGTGACAGAATTCTTCTCGTATGGGCAGGCATTGTTTCAGTCGCTTGTTAACCACTGTCTGTGTCGGATTTCCTTTCATTGTCATTGTTTCGTTACTTTTACTTCGCCGAAGTTCGACCCGAGGACTGGACACAGCATGTACAGAAAGAAATACTGAAGGCGGTATGGATATCGCGGTGGATGGAATGATTATTGACGTCAGAAAAGTTGGATGGCGCAGCCACGCGGCAGAATCTTGAAGCTGTAACATTGTGACTGGTGAGATTTATTTAGATGGTGAAGCATTGACGTCGTGATGGAAACAGAAAGAAATTTGTCAAATTCGAGGAGGTACTGCTCTGTATACGGTTGCAAATCGTATAAAACGGCTACGAAATATCTTCACTACTTTCCTGTACAAAAAGTTCAGAGAGAAAGATGGGCTTCGTCGCTGTCAATTGGAAAACGTGTTACATGTTACATGACAGTGTGCAGCCTGCATTTTTGTGAAGACGACTTCTTTCCACCGGTACTGTTGATTATTGATAGTTATTGTCTCTAATTTGTATTCACATGGATTTAGCTACATCAAAAATACTGATAAACTTATAGCCTATTACTTCTGTGCCGTACAAAGAATGTAATCCGCTCTTCGTAAACTTATTTTAGGGGTTCTTCCGATTGACAATAGCCGAATGGTTAGAAAACTTAAGAAAAATGCTGTTCCTAGCCTTAATTTGCCAGAGAATTCTTGCCTTTGAACAGCAAGTATGTAGGTCATTGAAGTATGATTTGGCTTAAATTGTGTTTTTCGCTATGATCTCCCTACTGTTGAATTTGTTAATTAAAATGTAAAATCTTAGTTTTAAGTATCGGTTTTGGTGACCCATCATCCCAGGCAGGCCGGCAACACCTATACTACTCAGGCAGATAGGTCACTTAGCAGTAATTTTGAAGTTATAGTGATGTTAAGTAGACATATGCGGTAATGTAGCAGGAGACCGAATCGGCCTAGGCTATTCTAACTTTAATTAGTTCTCATTTCAGGGTTTTACAGTTTTGAGTGCGAATAGTTGGTTTGAAAGTTGTACAACAGTAAGGAGAGTATGTTTTGTATAGGTGTTAATTGGTATTATGGTTTATATCGAGCTGAGGAGTGAATTTGGTTTGGCTTTTAGTGTAGTTTTTGATCTGTTCCGTTTGCTTATGACAAGTTCAAATGGAGACTCCAGCTTTGTTAAATATCTGTATTTTAAATATTTAATTAAATATATTGATAAAGAGGATGTCTCCATTTTAACTTGCCTGTGGCAAGAGATTAATAAATTAACATTCTTGCCTTTGAACAGCAAGTATGTAGGTCAATATTTGCAATATTGAAGTATGATTTGAGCATCCCAAGTACGCTTCTTTGAACCCAAAACATTCATGCAAATTCAGGGTTGCTTGATTCAATTTATTATCAGGGAGTCATCCTTTGTGTTATGTGAGATATATATTGTGAAATTAATAAAAACATCGATACCGCTAGGCTCCCAAGTACAGGCTTCATATATGTAACAGCAGACAGTAAATTAACTATCTACATGTGGGTAATGTTTTTAACTGGTAGTAATTAGGCACTGCATTTAAATTGATTATAAAAATATTTCTATCAATGAAAGGAAATATGTAGTATTTTGCCATCATAAATTAGAAGCCATAACAAACGCACACCCAATTACTTCACGTCACTATATCGCCGCCATATTGCAAACAGCTGACCGTAAGCTCCTCCCCCGTTTCGGACGTCAATTAACCTTGGCAATTCATCAAGCTCTGACGAAGACAATGATGGTGGTGATGATGATAGGGACAGTGAAGGGATGGAGGGTGTCGAAGAATCCCTTGCCAAGTGACTGAGGATAATTTATTTATTGGTGTCAGTTCGTTTGCGTCAATTGATAATAGAGCACAGGCTGTTGTTTCCCGTCTTAGTATTCAAAATACCGTCTGTCATTCAATAGCCTACAACTCGACAATATAAAACCACAGCAATAATATCGCCACAGAGCGGCTTGTTTGAGTGCTCAGTGCTAAATATGGCTTTACTTTAACTTTACTTTTGTGTTACCACGAAAGCTAATATTAACCGTAGAGAGTCGCGATTCAGTGAGTATACATGGTGTTATCTGTCGCCTACTGTAGTAAGCTGTGAACGACCTCCACTCAGACTCTTGATTCATGTTAAAGGATAATCATTGAATGGTGAGTGTTTTTATATTCATTAGCTGTAGAGTGTTTGCCCTCTTTGTCGTATTTATTGAATTGAATACCGATGATAAAGGTAGCATAGCTTCGGTGTGTAATTTATCTATTCATCTAAAAGTATCGTATTTCTCTGTTTGAATGTCCTCGGGGTTGACTCAGGATCTTTTTTTTTTTTTTTTTTTAATATATTATGTATAATTGCACAGAAATGTCTGAAGTGTAGCGCTGTGTATTATTCGAATCAGTTGATTTACAACAACACTAAAAACTTAGCAACACAGGTCAGCTGTTCCAAGCTCCCGACATATCCTTCGCGTTGTTTCCTTCGAAATACAGGGTGTAGGTGAGAAGCATGCTCAGAATTCTTGCCGTGTGGCGGTTGGACGTAGGGTCTTGTTATGTGGCGACCGTGGGTTGCGGAGAGGAAAGGCGGGGCAAAGTGACAGGAAGGCTGTCAGTACTGAATGCGCGGGGTTAACAATACTGTATTTGTCTCATAATTTACGAGTGTAATAGCGGACACATCTCCAATTTTACTATAAAAGTCGTGATCTAAAGAGGGATATTGGGTGGGTAACATCTATTACTACATGACCCCCTACATTATTATTCATTATTACAAAGGGTATTTTGAGTACTTTCAGTATTGTAGAAAATTGTATCGCCTTGTTCCGGGCTCCTATTGGCAACACCAGCTATCTGATATGACATCTAGCGGTAAAAATGAGAAACTTACCAAGTAGGGTACATTTGTCACGTGGTGACTGTTTGTATATGGTTTCTTGTATTGGCAAGCAGATCGTGGTAAATTCTTCGTGTTTATACATAAGTTATGTTTTACTCGTTGATAAGAGTGCAAAATGAGTAAAAGAAAAGTATATTGCTCAGTGTACGGCTGTAAGTCGATGTATAAGAGGGCTGCGGATATACGTTTTCATCACTTTCCAAAAGATGCAAATAGCAATAGCCGAAAGGTGACGATACCAAATAAATACGGGCAACAGGAGTGGGTTGGACCACTCACTGACGACAGGGCGGGTTGTTCACTGTTACGCCGAGCCAAGCCGCACCTAGATAGCCAAGCACAGTCTCGCCGAGCCAAGCCTACACCAGCCGAGGACAGCCAATCTTCATCAGTCAGGTATCCCTCCCCGCTCCCTAGTTCATTTCCAATAACCCTACCAACCGCCATCACCTTGCTCTGTGATATCCAAGCCATTCCACTACGAGTCATAAAGGCCTAATTTGACTTCGCAGGGTTAATACCTACTATCCAAATCAAGCAATTCCTGTCTACCCCGAGTTTTAATACAAGTTAAACTCATCCCTTCGCCCTACCAAGCAGCAAATAATTTCTAGAGTCTATGGTACAGTGAGCAAACTCAAATAAAGCTTTTAAATGTCACAGCGCCATGACTCGAACTGCACAAAAAACAAATACCAGCAGACAACCGATGCTTGATAATATGCAATTGACACAAAAATCCAGTGGAACATACAAATTAGATCACGTGTATCGCACATTTATACATATATACAATTGAAAATAACACTGTCATTATTTCAGAGACCACATTTACTGATTATAACCGAAAAATAAAAAGTGTTCCATATCAAACGCGTGTTATTGAGTATTTTTACCCTACTTATCCAGACCGACCGCAACGCCCCAAGTGTTAGTTTGAGTTGCCAATAGAGCTTACATTTTCTTTCGAGCTTTCAATTGCCATAGGACGCGCCACCGGCGTATGGTTATGCATTACCAGCTTCTGGTTTAGTAGTCAAGTAATGGAAGCAATGGGAACTGTGTACTACAATTTTCCTTGCATGTAACTAAGCAAATTATTGTTGTTAAGAGAAGGTAAAATGCACCAAGAATGATATGTATGATCTTCAGCTGTGTACAGTGAGAAAGCTCTGCATGTGTTCATTCCTTATGTATTACTGATGCGAAATGTCAGCTAACGTTGTGCCACATACAACACTCGTAGTCTCTAAATGTTGCACATTTTCCCGTAAATTACAGCAGTTTATGTTTGAATTGCTTATAAGATCGTGACAAAGAAAGTGTTTCTCCAATTGGATGATTGTATTTAACTGTATGCACGTCGTATAATCTTGGCGAAGTGTATTTTTTGTTCACGGAGCAACTTAACACCGTAGTAGGCACGCAGCTTTTTGTATTTAGTTTTCTGGCATCTTGTTTTAAATTATTGACAAACATATTTCTAAATGCAGACAATGCATTCCTCCATTAGGATTCGGGTTCCATTATTCATGCAAAATGAGGTTCGTTCGTTTGTGAAATTGAGGTCATAACCCCCCTATCCTTTCAGTGATTACCGTATGGTACTATACGTAGACTAGGGTGAAGATGTAAATGAGCATTAAAAAAAAATTGTCGCCAGTTGTTTGGTTTATTAACTTACGGTAATATTTTCCATAGGTACTGAACACTAGGCTCGGTTGGTTTTTAAGGTGGAACAGCATGTGCTATCAAAAATCGCTTTCTTGCAATACCTGGAATATGTATAGAATTATAAAATGATTATTGGTTAAATAAGTGTTAATAGATAGGCTATTATAATTATAATGATTATATAACTATTAAAGAAGAGACGATGCGTTGTTAGTAAATATTAGGCCTACCGGTACAGCGAATAGCCTATAACTCGTAGCTTCCGTCACAATTTAGCATTTAAACGGGTCACGTTAATGCATAATACCTATATACTAATAAATTATAACAACCTGATAGCAAATTATAATGATATTCTTACATATAACGTATTTTATTTTGCACTAAGTTAATTATTGTAGTCTACGATATGTTAAACCACTGCCGTTTGAAATGTGCAAATCTCACACTTTTAGGCAAGCTGTTTGTTATGATCGTCTCTGATGCCAAGTGTTACTAATTATTCTTTTAGGAGACACTTGCGTTTGGAATATTCATGAAAAGGCCAACCCTCTAGTTCTTATTTCATAAGTTGAACGTATAAAAACAAAACCGCAATCCGAAATAATAAAGAAGATAATCACGAACGAACGATTCACTGCCAATGAAAATCAAATGGAGATTCGCGGACCGGAAGTTCGCTATGCATAAGCTTCGGTGCCATTTCGTTATTGTTAGTGTTATGGTGCCATTTTAACTCGTGGAAGCTCCATACGGTTACGGTACCATACGATTCAGTCACTTCCCTTTAACATTTCTTATGTGACACCCCTATTCTCTACTCTCTCAGTCCTCCTCAGTAAAATAGTCACTTATATCAGCTCTCCTCAGGTAAAAGGTATTTTATTTGTGTTCGTAGCATCTCATCCCATCTGCGAAAGAATTCACTCGCTTTGCTCACGCTACGGATTAGGCCTAAATCTCGCCATCACCCATGGGCTGCGGAAGTATCTCCAAAAATTCAGTTACTTACGCCAGTAAACCTTGATTAGCGTTTTAAGATTCATTTTTCAGCCATTCGGTATGCGAACTCTAGTCTTAGAGAGTTCTAAAGTATACGGGAATTCGGTGGATTTTCGTACGGGAATTATACGGGAATTTGAAAAAAAGGGTCATCGCTTGACACCCTGTAGCCAAATGCTGCTAGTTCATATTTAGTCTGAAATTTGCCACTACTTTTCTTCTGAGGGTTGTTCCATTGGCAACCTACTTTTCTTATCTTATCCCATTTCTTACCAGTGTTCTGTAGTCTGGCTCACCTATAAAAACCACATGAACGGGTGGATGGTAATAGTTTTGCTTAAATACATTATCCTTTTAGAATGCCATAAATATAACTTCAAGGGTGGGTGTCTTAATGGCAATGTGTTTTATATAGTAATTTTATGCAATTCATATAAAGTCGATCAAAAAATAAAATGAAACTCCTGCACCAGGGCCTTTAAAGTAAAAACAGTCCAATGCATAACCAAACTATTTTCCCCATCGATGTCGCGAAACTGCGCACGAAATTCAAGGCATACAAATTATTGAAATAATTAGTTGCTAGACAGGAAATGTGTTGACGAAAGTGTTTTCACTGTTGAGGAGCGTTTGGTGGCTTCTGTTTGGGTTCACGAACGTCAGAATACGAAGATGACAATGTCAGACATTTTGAAGGACTTCGCTGTGAGGTTTGTAAAACCACCGCCATCACGACCGTTATTCGCGTGGGAGAAGAAATCCTTTGTGACGGGAAATGTTCTCGATGCACCACGTAGCGGAAGGCCTACGACTTGTATTGAAACTTGTGCCGCTGTGGCGGAATCGATTGAACGATTGTCGGTGAAGTCAACCCGTAAGCGGTCTGCGGAATTAGGCGTCCCGCAATTGACGATGAAAGACCATATGCGCAAAGACTTGAAACTTTCATGTTTTCGGCCATCCTCAGTGAACAAGTTGAGTGATCGTGACTTGGAGCAACGTGCGCATGCATATGAAATGCTGCTCGCACACTTCCCGTATGCAGATGATCAAAAAAACGTTATCTTCTCTGATGAGTGTGCGATTTATCGTAGCTCGCGAAATCGTAACATCTTTATTTGGGCAAAAAGCAATCCGCACTTTTATGAGGAAATTGAGTGCAATCCGCCGCATGTTATGCTTTGGGCAGGGTTATCGGCAGACCATCTGCTTGGACCTTGTTTCTTCGATGGTCCTATGAATCAGCACAGCTACCTGCAAATGATTAACACGTGGTTGCTTCCACAATTAAGGGCTAAAGGTATGAGTGACATCGTGACGCTTCAACAAGATGGTGCTCCACCACATTTTGCTGTTAATGTCCGCAACCGGCTAAATGAACTTTTTCCAAACCGCTGGATTGGGCGTGGATCACGAGACCTTCCAGCACCACTGCCATGGCCTCCACTAAGCTCAGACCTCAGCACACCGGACAATGCATTATGGGGAATAATGAAAGAAAACATTCGTAAACAACGATCAACTGAAAGATGGAGTTCGCATGGCATTTGAAACTATCACCCACCGCATGCTGCAGCGGATGCATACAAGAACATGGCGACGGATCAACGTCGGCTTCGAACATGGAGGAATACATACTGACCTTGTTGATCGATGAATGGAATTGTTAATTGTAACCAGACATTGTTTACTCCAAATAAATGTTGCAATAAAAATCCTGTATTATTCATAACAATGTTTCCATGTCTGTCCTATGCTATAACATGTAAAGTGACTTCTCGACCACCCTGTACAGTAGCATAGGCAAAGTCAGATTATGTAAGAAACACATCAGGAGGTGCATGGTAGCACTTTTGATACTACATAAAATTCTGCTTGAAACGACACAGAATTAAAACATCATGTCTGTTGTGAAGACACCGAGCACTGAAACCTATTTATCTATCTACTCTACGGTAGTGGGGCGATGTATTCACTACATGGCCGGCCCCGTGGTGTAGCACGTCTGCCTCTCACCGACATCTGGGCAGCGGTCGCTTGGTAGGCCTAGGCCCTTCACGGGCTGTAGTGCCAGGGGGTATTATTCGCTACATAAATTACACAAAAGGAAAGTAATTTGACAAAAATATATTTAATTTGTGACAACTTACACACGTGGTGGTAGTGGGATTCGGAATTAAAAGAGATGATTGTGGCTCTGACATGAATGAGAAATCATTCTCAAGAAAGCAGTCTGGGACAATGGCTCTTGTATGGGAATACTGTACTCCTTTTATAGATGTATCTTCAAAATGAACATAACTTTCTTGATTCTTTTCGCTTATCTAATTTCTGGCAACTCAATTCCTATCTCGCCATTCACTAGTTTTCTTTGACTATCCTCACAGTCCTCCAAATCTGAAATCCATCACGACTACATCTTCTTATCTCATTTTTTTCTCTCATTGTCAACTATATCTACTCTGAGTAAACAATTAGAGTAGGTCTCTTTGCTTAAGACGATCTAGTTCTATTGTTCATATTATCACCTCTACTACAAGTTCAAAGCCGCAGCAGCCATCTTGCACGTCACCACCACAAAGTTCCAGAGCCGTATCAGCCATCTTGCACATTACCTATAAAAAGTTATTTTAGTTCTGCGTTTCACCACTACCAAAGAACATAGTGCATACGGTAGACTGTCGTTGCATAACATTCAATCACGTTTGACTTTTATCATGAAGAAACATAATACAGGAATACAAAACCAATCCGATGTAGTAAAGACGACAGAATCTCAAAATCTCCAATTTCTTTGCGGATAATACTTTTCTACATTCATAGTTGGATAGTGTCGAAAGTAAGTCAAATTAGGCCACTATGTAAAATGTTTTGTCTGGTAATAGGTGGCCATATTGTAACCTCATGTTCCCACTTTACTCACCACGGTGCTAACATATTCATTTATATAAAATGAAGTAAAAGAAACGTTTAAGAATACAATAATAATAATAATATAGTGACACTGCATCTACTGCAGACGGTCCAATGCAATTGGTCACGTTGCCAACATGATAACTTATAGAAATAAAATATATGTGAAGAAAGATAATAGAAAGATAATAACCTAAATTAAACTATCATGGGAGACTCCAAATTTAGGTTACAGCACACTGTCAATTATGATCCAAATACAGTAATGCAGTTAGTTTTTCTCCAGTAGCTGATTTGTACCATCATGCCTGCTGGAGGATTAACTCTACAACTTGTTTCTTGGGCAATTATGCTATATACAGGGTCTTTCATATAAAATAAGAGCGCCAAGCGGCGGCTTTCTTAACCGCAGCTGCGGTCACCTTGGCCGAGCTTTTGGTGCGCCAAGGCCCCCTGCTTTAAGCGTGTGTACAATCCTGTATGATGCAGCGGCCTTGCTACGTGTGTACAATGCTGAAATCTTACTTTAGTTTGTTAGTTAGTTATTGTTGATGAAACCGAAACCCCTACAGTTATTGTTGATGAAACCGAAACCCCTACTTGTGCTAATTTTGTGAGTGATTTATTCGGAGACCATTCAAGATTCTCGCCAATGTCATCTAGCTCATCCTCTGTTAAAACTGTTCGTGTGCGGGCATTTTTTTATTGTGCACCGGGCCAGTAGTGTCAAACTTATTTGCAATTACGCGAATCTGTGCTAGTGAAGGTGGCACTTCATCAGGAAGTTGCTGAACAAATGCATCACGTACCCGCCGAGCCGACTCGTACTTAAAATAAGTTTTACATAAAAAAATACGATGTTGCAATGATAACTGTCTCACCATGTTAGCACTTGAGGTTTAGACTGGCGACTGAGCACCTGGACGCTTATTGCAAGGTCAAGTTTGGTAATGTCAATCTGTTATTTTTATACAGTCCATCGGAACTTGAAAAAAAAAACAGCCATCGTATGTACTATGCGCGCGCTTTCAATACTATAGGGGTTTCGGTTTCATCAACAATAACTAACCAACCAACCAACTAAAGTAAGATTTCAACATTGTACACACGCTAGCAAGGCCGCTCCATCATATAGGATTGTACACACGCTTAAAGCAGGGGGCCTTGGCGCGTCAAAAGCTCGGCCAAGGTGACCTCAGCTGCGGTTAAGAAAGCCGCCGCTTGGCGCTCTTATTTTATATGAAAGACCGTGTATTTAGATTTGCTTAGTTGCCAACATCTTATCAGTATAGCAGACTTCATCAAGGCAGAATGGTTGGCAGAGGGATTGTTGCTACTAGTTAGCACAATTGCATAATGGATGGTAATGACTTTGATGGTAAAAGATGCAATTAGGCACATATAGATGTGGCAGTACGTATTGACGTATTGTAGCTTTTGCACTGAGACCCTGGGTATGATTCCTGAATGCCATTGAGAATCTTAGTGCTGTATTGGTGTGAAGGTTGGATTTTATTTTTTTAACAGTTTTGTACCAGATGAATGGGATGGCTTCTAGCTCAAATTTGTTGAATTAATGACTTTTATCATCTTATACTGTATTAACATCTTGTTTTTTTCCGGATCTTAGTGTTCCTGGGTCGGATTATTTACTTAGAATAAATCTTTCCTCCTCTTTTTGATCTAAAGTTGTGTGTTCTAAATACAGTTGTCTGTCCTTTTGCAATCATGTTACAGTTTACCAAACATTTTTTAGATTGCCACAAATCAATTGTGTTGTGAAAATTAGCACCTTAAGCTTCTGCTTGGGCAATTCATACCACATACTTCAGCATGGCTTACGCTATTTAGTCAATGAGAGTTGAGCGGAATTTGGTTCATAGAGAGGAAGAAGGTTGAGCAGAAAACTAAGCACTAAAATGAATCAAGTTTGTCTAAAGCTGCTCTGCAGTATCTGTACTCAAATAACTTGTGCTTTGACTAGAAAGTGCCACCATATGCATGCATGCATGCTAATGCTTTTGACAAGTATGATCAAGATAGAAAATGCTTCTCAGTTTTGGTACAGAGTGCTCCAAAATCATTGCAAATTGAACACAAAGTGCAAGTGTGTGAACTTGTAATGCACTCATCCTTGAAAACTATTAGGGATCAAGTTAGTTTGGTACTGAGATGTTTGTATGACAGATGTGGGAAAATGACTGTTCAAGGCATGACAAATGCAGATTTTGTTTAACCCAAGTTGAATGGGAATTTTCTCGGGACCACAAAATTCGAATGATGAATCCAGAAAGACAACACAGGAACTCTACAGTAGTGTGTGTTGGATTTGAAGAAACTTTGCTATTTATTATTTACTATCAGTTTTACCTGGTTTCACTTTTCGAAGTTTCAGGAACTGATATAGCCTATTTATTTACTTGCAACCTTACCCAGCTTCGCCCAGATGAACAGCCTTCCCCAAGAGTTCATGTCCATGGAAATGTTGTAGTTTTCACATAGCAAGGACAGCGTGGTGCAAATGTTTCAAGAATGGTGTCTCGTACACCCTTAAAACTTGTTTTTAGGTTCTTTTATATCAAGTTCTCAAATTGGCTGCTGTAACGAGCTCTGTCCAATCCTTCGATAATAAAAACTTCATTATTAGCATTGTACACTAAAACTATTTCAGGCATGGATGAGAAAGAGAGAGCTCGCAAATTGAAGCGAGTTTAGTAGTGCCATAGCATCTGATGGGAGATGCTAGAGCATGTGCTCTGCTGGTAGTCAAGAGTCCCACCAGCTGTTTCGAATGTTATCTTCAGTACATCATTTCGATCACAACTGAAAACAAGTAGTTCCGTGACGAACTAAAGAGCTTACTTTTCTTCAAATTATAGAGACCAAATATCAACAGTTGGCAGACCTGGGGACTCTAAATATATTCTTAGTTCCATCTCTTAAGGTCCACAATGCACATGCAAAATTTGGTTGAGATCCAATAGATAGTCTGCACGTTATATGTTTTTAAATATTGAATTGATCAGCTTGCGTAAAATCAGGTTGGCGACACTGCCATAAATTGGATGCTCAAACTTAAATTGAAATATTATGATGTATATATGTGCCAATTTTGAAAGAACTTCATTTATTAGTATGGAAGTTACATGTGATTCAACTTTAAACCTATCAGCATGCATAGAATCATGTTGGCAGCTGTCATATATTGGTTACTGAAAATTACCCTACATTTGCAGGTACTATACAGTATGTGTGCCAAGTTTAGAACTGTTGGCCTGCATACTTTCTGATGTATTGAGATTAGGATAAAAATGTATAGAGTGCATTTTTCAACAGTTGGCAGCCCTGTTGACACTACAAAAATGCATATTCATATCTGCTCCAGTGTGCAAATCATATACCAAATTTGGTTGAAATCCAATAGATAGAATGGAAGTTGGATGCATTTAAAGATTGGACCTATCAGTAGGCATAGAATCATGTTGGCAACACTCTTATGTATGGGTTCCTGTAAATTAGTCTGATGTAATATTATATATATGTGTGTCAATTTTGGAACAATTCCCATGCATATCTTCCGAGATATCTAGCATAGACCTGAATTTTCGATTGTGATTTTTCATCAGTTGGTAGCATTGACGTCATTTTCAAATATGGCCTTGCGATATTCAGGCATAGCTCCTTACTCATACCAAATTTGGTATCAATAGCTGCAGCTGTTTAGGAGTTGATATGGGGACACAGACAGACAGAAGGACAGACACATATTTGCCCGGATCGATCTCATAAGTCTACTTTTTCTTCATTTTTACAAAATGTGAAAAGTAGGCTAATAAAATAATCACCATACCCAGCAAACTTAACGAGTGCACGGTAATTCGGTTTACCTGCATAGCAAAACTCGCAAAATGAACCTCTTATTTCACAAGTTAGACTGGAGTTTGATAGCCGGAGTAATCAGCCGTTGAGATAAACATCTGACATGTCATGCCTCGTGTGTAGCTCAATGCACCACCAAGTGCTTTATCACAGAATGATGATATTGCATGTGATACGAGACATATTGCAGCCAGCTTCCACACCAAGATATAATAGGTTCAAGCGCGACTTTAATCGGTGTCATTTTAAGATTGTTGAAATATGTTAACTCTCCATTCCTCGGTGTCTGTTGGGGCCATTAGCTGTTAGAATGAAAGTTATAGACGACAATCACTTAAATTACACAGAAAGATTTGCAGCCATGTTGTAAAGTATACTTCATACAAGTACAATGCAGAATTTGTCACCTACCCTGTGAGATTGCTGCTTGATACTTGGTTAACTACAGCACATTTCATTCATACTGTACACAAGAATTAAAAATTGCAAATGTGAGTTTACTTACAAGCACATTGCAATTACAAACTGCCACAATAGTTTTCTATGCATCAGGCAAGCACTCTATTCCCAACATTCCATCATACTCGTTATTGTCACTACCTCCGAATTCACTAGAACTGTCAGTAACTTGAATGATATGAATGAAAATCCACAGCCTGCTTCCAGTCTCCGACCGGGTCAGGAATGGAATGAATGAAGCCCCATCTAGCGGCGAGGATATGAACTGTGCCGGCTGCCGAAGCCTGACGCACTCCTCTGGGGCAATGATTAAATGAATGACAAATGAAATGATAGTGGAGAGTGTTGCTGGAATGAAATTTTGACAGGAAAAACCGGAGTACCCAGAGAAAAACCTGTCTGCCTCCGTTTTGTCCAGCACAGATCTCACATGGAGTGACCGGGATTTGAACCACGGACCCAGCGGTGAGGGGCTGGCGTGCTGCCGCCTAAGCCACGGAGGCTTCCAACTTGAATGATAAAGTAGTCTTATTACATCCATTACAACCAACACTTTCCTATTCCATGTATTGCTTCTCAGTGGTTTCAACATGGTCACAAGCTCATCCCCAACTTCTCTTCAGTAATGTCATGTACGCATTACTAACACAGCATCATCGCATCAAATAACTTGAAACATGTATTTTGGTCACCTATCCATTGTTTAATATATGCCCATAATAGTTCTATTAGATTGAGGTCCGGAGAATTGTACGAACAGAATGTCTATGCTCAGCTAATACTGTAGGTCATCAATTATATTTTACGAGGTGGTTTATGAGAGTCGAGGAGGCATCTGTTCATGAAACAGCATGTGGTTTGTCTAAGCCAGTCCTGCATAACCGATTTGTTAGAAGAACTTGTGGGAGTTTTATTTGACTGAACGTTATGGTATGGAGCATTGTCAGTAACTAAAACTGATCATGGTGGTAAAATTAGAAATTCATTTCTCCGTTAACCACTTTAGTTTTCAGAATTCATCTCATGATTGTCTCCAGTTGTATGTTGGACTTGGGCATGAGAAACGCACCTGGAACAAATCCTGCTCCTCGCCCAGTGTCAAGTACTATAACTCTCTGCTCTTTAGACAAGGGTGGACAATAATCCTGAAGTACTGTCATCACACCCGTTTTTAGTTCTGCTGTGTTTGCTATGAATAAACTATTCATCTTCATAAACTATAGTCCTGCCCTCCTCCCTATATTTATCCATTGCACATAAATATGAAATGCACCAGAATTGAATATCCCTCCTTTCTATTAAAATGGCTCTGTTATTATTACTTTTAAACTGCTGCCTTTAAAACTGAATGGTGTCTCGTAAGTTTTAAAAGCAGTTTGGGCACAGTTGGCACAGCCTTTTGCAGAATATAAAAGTGATTAATAGTTCGCCAAATTATACACCAATAAATCATCAATATCATGATGCGACTTGGTACCTGATGGGCCTTACCTGGTATTCCAAACGAGGTACCCTTACTTCCTTCTTTAATAATCCTTCTAACGGTCCTCTCTGGCTCTATACTGTACTTTTGTTTTCTTCTTCTTTTTCTGTGGTATTATGACCTCACACAATGCTTCTTTTCTTTTCATAATCAAATGCACATTATTTATAACCTCACGTGTTTGGCTGTGAATAGTTTTGCCACAATGTTTTGATTGAATGGGTGACATTTGCTTAACACACGAACAATTAGTACGGTGCAATTAGACCCAAACCCCAACATCCAAAGTAAAATTTTCCCCCTGCTCCAAATCGTTCTATACAGTCCACATAGTGTTTGGATAAAAGTTACACCATTTTAAGCGTCGGGTTGGGGGGAAGTTGGTCAATTAGTAGTTTTTGTCAGTTTTTCTTAAATATTTTGAAAACTATGCGATTTAGTGCAAAATGTGGCATATACGAAAATAATCTACATTAAATTGCGAACAAATATGGTCCTTTGCATAATCTTGCTAAAGTGAATGGTTCCAGAGTTACAGAGGGTGTAAATTAGACATTTTTCATATTTTTTTGGAAAATATATGACATTATCACTAAGGAAACTTTTTTCTTTACATGAATGTGTTTTGTAAAAGCAAATACCGATTTTAGTGGCCGGTGGTATGTTAGTGATAAGCCCTTGAAGGAACGACAACCTCACCACTTTCTCAAGGGGCGGTACTTTTTAAGGGAAAAGAGGCTTCCACAGGCCTAGGCCATATAAACCTATGGTACGGAGAAAATACTCTGAACTATTAAAACTAATAAAAATGTAGAATGTTAAATGGGACCTTAAATTAATGTAAAGTAGGCTATTCATCAATATTCAGTCCTCTTCAAACAAAGCACTTTCCTTTTCTAGATCTTCGTCTACGATGTTCGTGTCCCTGTTATCACATCTAGGCCTGAGCAATTACCGCATATGCTTGAGAAGTTTAGACCTCTCTTCATGCACTCGCAATTACGGACACATTCGTCTTTGCAAGCGCACACTATGAGGGAAAGTAATCCCTGGGGAGCTGCAGGACATGCTGTTGTAATTGGTCTCAGGTGTTCGCCAATCTTCTTCCACCCCCACTCGAGTGGATTCTTCTTCTCATTCAGCCACTGCTGCACCTGGTGGTAGGTTCTAAATGAATGCTGCCTGGAAGCTGCTGAAGTGGGGGGGAAGTGCAGCCAACTTGAACAATGAATGTATAGGCTGCTTTGCAATAGCCTGCAAGTAACACCGGTAGCGAAAACCATCTAGATCTTCAGTGTTCTTGGCTCCAAACATCGCAAGAAGGAAATGCTTTCCAGCGTCAGCCACTGCACTGGGGTCAGCTTTGGGGTCGTTGAAGACTAGAAGTTTCATACGAAGAGCTATGTTGGCTTTCACTTTTCTATACGGTGTAATTTTCCCCTTATTGTAGATAGCTGATACAGTGTCACATCCTGTGAAGGCGTTGGTTGCTAAGAGTACACCTTTCGTATCCCCAATGCCTCGCTGAATGTCAGAAATAGTGTACACTTTTACCTGCTGATTGCCTTTCTTTGGTACCACCATTTTCAATTGGTTCTCTGAGGGTGCGTGGACAGTCAACAAGACTACTGTCGACCAAAATATTATGTGCACTCGAGTTTGAAGGTTGTTTGTGAAGTAACTGATAGACCTACATAAAATCCAATAACATCATCAGTTTCGTCGTTCTATGTTGCGTTAGTTCATGTAGGTTTGAAATTTTAAATTTATATTTGAATATTTGTTATCGCAGTTGGAACACAAAAAGTGCCCGTTTTTAAGCGTGTTTCAACCATGCGTCACATTTAAGAATTATCTCGAAAACCTGTTATCAGATCGAATCCAAATTTTATCACAATATACATTGGAATGTTGTATAACTGGTTTATTAATTTCAAAATTTTCTGTGTCCAAGAAACAATGTTGTCATTTTTGTAAGGTAACTTTTTCTCGGCTCGGGATGGTTGGAAAATTTAGTTTTTGGTCGCGTTATAATCCTCATACATCAAAACGTTATGCTGTATGACTGTGAAATACGTAAATTAATTCACTTATTTTATATCGGTTTGTATTTGTACGGGGAAATAAGACATGGTTCACCAGCTAGCCGCTCCGGGGAAAGCTGTACAGCGTTGCTGAGATGGAGCCCATCACTTCCGAGCGAGGCGCGTCAAACCTGCAAGCTTGGGGTTGGTAGTCCGACACGATAACCACTCACCCACCGTGGCAAGCTATCTGGAAAGTAATGGTTGGTATCAAAACTATCTAGAATGCAATCACTTCAGTAGCTTGCCACAATAGACGTTAAAGACTATAAGTTTCATACTTACACATATCAAAAGTAACTAAAAACACAACCCTATAAAAGATTAACAGATCTGACTCGTTACAAAGTTTAATTATTAAAAACTTTTGTAGCTTAATAATAGCAAATACTGTTGTATATAAGTGTTAAATACATATCCACTGAACCTAAATTAAGCTTAACCCCTATGCTGCTATGTTCGACTGTAGTCCAATGGCAATCGCACTCCGTCCGCTGCCGTATTCGACTTTGGTCCACGGCCTCAGAATTTAATAACCGCTTTGTACACCGTTCTTCTGACATAGGTAGTGCCCTTTACCATCGTGCAAAATTTCAGGGTGATATCGGTAATAGTTTTGGAGATACAGAATGCCGGTGAAATATTTTGGATTGGTGCGACGAAATACAATTTCAAGGGCATGATCTGGGTCGGACAAAATAGTACTATGACCTTACTGAGTTTCATTGAAATTGCTCCGGCCGTGTAGATTTTATTACGGGAGGGGGGGGGGGGGGGGGGGAGAGGCGACACTCACACGGATGCACACACACATGGACAAAAGGTGATCTCATAAACCTTTTTTTTTTCCTTTCATAAATGAAATTAGGCTAAAAATTGTGATCAATTAGAAGGAAGAAAGCTCATTATGACTAAAGTCATTAATTAGAAGGGGGGAAAAAAGAAATAGTCATATACATTAAAGAAATCTTCCACTTTTTCATTTTTTTTTTTGCAGTGTATGTGCACCCCCTAGAAATATTTATGTCATGATTATACTTTTCAGTGGTCTTAGGTATGTATGTAATCTGAAAATAAAGTTATTTGAGGTAAGAATAAAAATTAATTTTTCACTGCTAAACTCAGTCTTTTGAGAGTAAAGTTCAAAATTTAATTCGGCAGCATAGGTGTTAAGTGAGCAGGATCTGATGATTTTCAGTCGACGAAGGAGAAGTATTTAATAATTCATATGTAATTTATTTCAGGCACTAAGAAATTATTTGTAACTCCCCATCCAATCTAATTCTGTACATTCTTGTTGACAACTGCAAAACTTCTTATAATAGACTTCATGATCTCGCAGGGCATTTGCCATACATTTACGAGTGGGCGAAGAAATAAATAACAACAAAAAAGAAATAGGAAAATGATTCGAGGGGTATTTAGGCGCTACGGTATTAGCAAATGCGCAGTTGTCATGGAGGTGGTGACACAGATTTCTGCACGCCTGATTTAAGGTATGACTTACCTCAAACTAGAAGAACTGATCTCGGAGGTGTTACAATGCATTGTTCTTTGTTTTAAGAACAAAGTAAAGGAAATAGGGTGATGCTTTGTTAAGAGTTTCCTACATATCTTACCTTTGATCAGGTTTTAGTTATATTTTAATGTGTTAGTTGCCAATTTTACAATATTTTCCTTAACAGCTTTTCTTTTGCATGTATGTATATATATATATGATTACTTTTTCCTGACTTTTTTGTTTGTTTGGTTTTTTGTAGGACTACCAAAGAGAGTCTTGAAAAGCACTTTGAGGGAGCTGGTCGTATTCTAGATATTACCATACCAGTAAAAAATGGACTTCAGCGTGGCATGGCTTACCTTAAACTTGAAGACCTGGCCTCATTTGAGGTGAGTTGTGACATATTGATGGGTTTTTATTTATGTATTTATTTTATTTATTCTATTTATTTAATCAAGCCTCCCCGAAGCCCGTCTAGGCTCAGGAGGTTATCGATTCATCTCTCCATGCTATGAGATGTGTGTCCTCAAATTAACAGCTCCCCAGCATTAATATCAACTTTATACTATTAATTATTTATTATTAATAAACACAAGAAACAGAAATGCGTAGGAAAAATAGGAACACATTATTAAAGGTGGGGAAGCTGGAAAACCTTAAAATAGAAATGAAGAGATTAAAAATAGATATTCTCTGTATTTCTGAAATGAGATGGCCTGGCAAGGGTGACATTTGGTCAGATGACTACCGAGTAATTTACTCAGCACAGTGATTGGATATTCTAGTCATGATAAAAACGGAGCCAAACAATACTGTTATAATTCAAACATATATTCCAACTACAAATGAAGATGACTAGGAAATTGAAATAATGTATGAAGAATGAATCACCTGATAGAAGGAACAAGAGCTGAAGACAATGTAATCATTATGGGGGACATGAATGCAATAGTAGGGGAAGGAACAGAGGGAACAACTCCTGGACATTTCGGACTGGGAGTCCGAAATAAGAGAGGTGAAAGATTCATAGATTTTTGCTCTAGGCATAAATTAGTCTAACAAATACACTCTTCAACCATCCCAAGAGAAGGCGTTACACTTGGAAAGCTCCTTGAGACACGAGAAGAGTGCAGTTGGATTACATAATGGTAAAAGAAAGGTTTAAGAACCTGGTTAAAAATTGCAGAAGCTATCCAGGTGCAGATATTGTAAGCGATCATAATCTAGTCGTGATGCACGCGGAACTCAAATATAAGAAAATCGTTAAGAGAAAAACTGAGTATCTACAGGTGACAAAACTTAGGATGCCAAATATTAGAGAAGAGTTTCAAAGAAGAACAGATGACAAGAGTTTAGTGCTTTTCAGTCGGTCAACACGAATGTACCCAAAAGAGATTGGTTATGCCCTAATCCTGAAATAAATTACATGAGATTAATAAAACAATTTATTTCAGGATTAGGGCATAACCCATCTCTTTTGGGTACATTCGTGTTGACCGACTGAAAAGCACTAAACTCTTGTTTACTAAGGCAACACTGAAAATATGGCTTCAAACACCACAAAGAACAGATGAAATGATAGAAATAAATACTGACATATTAGAGAAACCAATAGAAAGTCAGTGGGGAATCCTGAAGGAGGAAATACTAGGAACTGCAGAGGGACTGCTGAAAAATAAAAATAAAAAAAAACAGGAAAGCATGGATAAGTGAGGAAGTTGTAGAAATGATAACTAAAAGAAGAAGGTTAAAAAACGACACAAGTGACTAAGGAAAACGACAATATAGGAGACTGAGCAATGAAATAGTTAGGAAAAGCAAGCGGGACAAAGAAAAATACTTATGTGATATATGTGATGAAATAGACACCGAATTTAAAGCAAATAACTTCGAAAAAGCATATGGAAATGTGAAGCAATTTTTTGGTGAGAAGAAACAGAAGGCATGTGGTATTAAAGATGAGAATGGGCAACACCTGTATGAAGAGGGAAAGGTTAGGAAGAGATGGAAAGAATATCTAGAGAGCCTTTAAGGTGATGAAGTTATGAATAAGGAAGAAATAGAGGAAGAAGACCAGACAGACGCAGGGAATAGAGGTGACGAAATACTAAAATCAGAATTTCAAAGAGCACTGAAAGATTTAAAAAACAATAAAGCACCAGGTGTTGATAAAATCCCTGCAGAACTATTAAATAACTGCGGAGAGAAAGCTGAAGATGCAATGTATGGAATGATACGCAAAATGTATGAAACTGGAATAGTACCAACTGACTTTACTAAGTGCATAATAATTCCAATTCCAAAGAAAGCCAGAGCACAAAATTGCGATCAATTTAGGACATTAGGCCTGACAATGCATGCATCTAAAATTCTTACACGTATTATACTTAGGAGAATGAAGAACAACCTTGATAACTACCTTACAGATGACCAATTTGGATTCAGAAGGGGCAATGGAACAAGAGAAGCAATATTAATTCTTAAGACAAATAATTAAAAGAGAAATAGAGAAGGAATACCAACATATCTAGCATTCGTTGATATGGAGAAAGCTTTTGATAACGTGAATTGGAATATAGCCTACTGTTCAAGTTGCTGAAGAAAGTGGGAGTCTCTTATATAGATAGAAGAATAATACATAGTTTGTATAAGAATGAAAGGGGAATAATAAGATCTGGCAATAACCAGGAAGAGGTTGAAATAAAGAAAGGAGTACGACAAGGATGCTCGCTATCTCCTTACTTATTTAATTTGTATGTCCAAGGCGCCATAAATAGGATAAGAGAAGAGATTCAAGTTGGAGTAAATATACATGGGGAAAAGATTGACATGCTCCAATTCGCAGATGACATTGCTTTAACAACAGATAATGAAGATGATCTTCAACAGATACTTCATGTAATGAATAACATCCTTAAAACGAATTTAACATGAAAAGGAATAAAAGTAAAACAAAATTACTCGTATGCAGTCAGATCAGGAAGATCATAGATGAGCACCAGCAATTTATATCGAGAATGATAGAATACAACATGTGAAGGAATATAAGTATCTGGGAAGCTTGATAACGTATGATGGAACCAGCAAACGGAAATTCGGAGTAGAATTATTCAGGCAAAGAACGCCTTTTATAGAAAGAAGAATCTCTTCACATCCAGAAGTATAGACCTAAGGAAGAGACTGTGGAAGACGTACTTATGGAGTGTGGCTTTGTATGGTAGTTATAATAATAATATCGTATGGCCTCGGGTGCCTGGTGCAAGCTTTGTTAATTGACAACCAGAGGGTAGCTTGCATGTCGAATTTCGTCGTTCCTTTGAACGCTATGAAAGTCAAGGAGGTTAGTTATCTAAACTCCTTGACACTACAGCGCTTTCAGGTAGAGAATGGAGGAACTTTGTGTTGGCGGAAAATCCCGAGATTAATTTTGCCATTGAACACGGCCTACTGAATTCAAATGGGTTCTTTAACATGCCAACAACGTATGACATGAGTATCGTGATTTTTGTCGCCTTCAAAAATCACTTACCATGACCAAGGGCGAACCTGCAATCTTGGGGTTGGTAGTCCGACACTATAACCACTCCCTGGACAATTAGTCTGAAGAGAAGAAGTTGATGGTTTTTGAGGCTTGGTGCCAGAGAAGAATGCTTAAGATCAGTTGGATACATCATATGACAAATGAAGAGGTATTCAGAAGAGCAGGAGAAAGTAGAAGCTTTATGAAGAGTCTGAAAACAAGAAGAGCATAATAGCCTGCTAGCAAGAGTCATCAAAGGGACGTTAGAGGGGAAAAACACAAGAGGAAGACCACCACTTGCATACATCACACTGATAATGACAGACACGAACACAAAATCATATCGTGAATTGAAAAGGATGGCGGAGAATAGTGAAGATTGGCGAGTTGCTGCAAACCAGCCCCAGAGCTGTTAACTTAAGATTAACTTCTATCAAACTATTCTATTGTTGAAATTATCAATCAGTTAGTTGCATTTGGTTTCAAAAATGACTGTTCTTCATGCATCAACAATTACGGTCAATATAATTGTGTTTCTTGGGTAAATTATTTTGTAGTTTCATTTGGTTATGATAATAAAAGGTATGTTCTAAAGCATTTTTATTTATTCCTTTTTACAGTAGGATTAGTAGGTTATGTTTATATTGTGTCGGAAACTCGTTTCTTATTTCATTGATTATTCTATGGTCCGCCAATCAATACCTTTACCGTATAGTAAGCCGGTAGGCACTAAAGACGGTACATGTTTCGAACCTTGTACATATGGTTCTTCTTCAGCCGATTTGAATTGGCTATTTCTCCCAACTCGTTTCTTCTCGTACTTGACCATGATGATTGCAAAATGTTTTGAAAAGTATTTGATTTTATGAATTAGACAATGCATATTTTGCTTTCTCCAACGATTTCTCCTCATATTGTAATATTTCATAATACAATAGAGGTAATGTGTGAATTATATGTTATGTTTCTGTTCCTGTTGGAGAGATTGTCGGTCAAGAATTGGAAAGCGTATCAATAATTGCATGTTTCCATTGGTCGCAAGGTTTGGGATTTTGGTTGCTGTTGGTTGTTTTTTTATTTATTTTGAAATGTATAATTCAAAGTCATCTTTATCCATCTGTCAGGTGAAAAGCCATTAGAAGACTTCTGTTACTTAGAAAGCTAAACAACCAGTGATGGACGAAGCAAAGGGGATATGAAAAGTAGGTTAGCACAGGCAAGAACAGTATTTCTACAGAAAAGGAATCTGTTGACATCGAATATAGATTTAGATATTAGGAAGTCATTTTTGAAAGCCTTGGTTGGAGCATGGCACTCAATGAAAGTGAAACTTGGACTATTGGTGCCGCAGGAAAGAGGTGAATAGAAGCGTTTTAAATGTGGTGTTACAGGAGAATATAATAATAATATCGTATGGCCTCGGGTGCCTGGTGCAAGCTTTGTTAATTGACACCCAGAGGGTAGCTTGCATGTCGAATTTCGTCGTTCCTTTGAACGCTATGAAAGTCAAGGAGGTTAGATATCTAAACTCCTTGACACTACAGCGCTTTCAAGTAGAGAATGGAGGAACTTTGTGTTGGCGGAAAATCCCGAGATTAATTTTGCCATTGAACACGGCCTACTGAATTCAAATGGGTTCTTTAACATGCCAACAACGTATGACATGACTCGTGATTTTTGTCGCCTTCAAAAATCACTTACCATGGCCAGGGGCGAACCTGCAATCTTGGGGTTGGTAGACCGACACTATAACCACTCACCCACCGTGGCAAGCACAGGAGAATAATGAAGATCAGATGGGTAGATAGGGTAACAAATGAAGAGGTATTCATAATGTTGAATTTTGGGCTTATGCCGTGTTTTATTATATTAAAATTTGACTCGTTTCGAAAGAAACCATGTCTTTCTTCGTCAGGAATAATCTGGAATACGACAATGATTGCTAAGAGAAAGCAAAAAAAAAGAACATATAAAAGGTGCCCAAAGATGGACGCCAACACACACCAATAGATATCTCCATGCAAGTTCTCACCATCACCCTGCCCAGAAACATGGTATCCTTACAACTCTAACTACCAGGGCTAGGAGGATTTGTGAAGTGTCTTCTTTACAAGAAGAAATCAATACCTTGCGAACCACCTTTGAGAGCAACGGTTCTAGCAAGGCTTTGATTTCTACGGTTCTGAAACCAACAAATAATAATAGGACATCAGTTGAGAAAAGAGATGTAAGAGGAACTGCTTACCTACCGTACATACATAACACGACGGATCGTATTGCTAAAATCCTACGTCGGTACAACATACGGACTGTATTTGGAACTTCTGTTAAGATTAGGCAACTCCTGCGACCAACTAAGGACAGTTTGCCTAAATTGCAACAACCGGGTATCTACAGAGTTCCCTGTTCTTGTGGCAAGGTTTACATCGGGCAGACTTGGAGAACAATATGCACTCGCATTAAGGAACATAATAGATGTATCAGGCTCATTCAACCTGATAAATCAGCTGTTGCCGATCATGCATTAATACCTGGCCATGATGTCATGTTCCAAGGAGTGGATGTTCTTGCCCGTATAAAGCAATATCGTCCCAGAATCATCAGGGAGGCGGTTGAAATACGTAAACACCCAGATAATTTCAACCGCGACACAGGCTACAATCTCAGTGAATCCTGGCTACCTATTATCAGAACCCTGAGAAAGTAATTCACTGCTGCTTTCCGTTGTCCCTAACATGGGGCTATAATGGCGTCCATCTTTGGGCACCTTCTATATGTTCTTTTTTGCTTTCTCTTAGCAATCATTGTCATATTCCAGATTATTCCTGACGAAGAAAGACACGGTTTCTTTCGAAACGCGTTGAATTTTAATCTAATAAAACACGGCATAAACCCAAAATTCAACATTATGAATAGTAACACGGGCCGTGAAAGTCTAAATGATAATAAATGAAGAGGTATTAAGACGAGCGTGATAAGAGAGATGTTTCTGGCGACTGCTAATAAAGAGAAGAGATAAGTTGGTAGGGCACATACTAAGACACCCAGGATTGGCAAGCTTAGTTAAGGAAGGAAGGGTCGAGGACAAGAACTTTAGGGGTAGACGAAGGTTAGAATATGTTAAACAGATAGCCTCGGATGTAGGGTGTGGTAGCTATGTAGAGATGAAACGATTAGCTCAGGACAGGGAGGCATGGAAAGCTGCATTAAACCAGTCAAGAGACTGAAGACTCAAACAACAACATATCAAATTATCGAGGTTTTACTGTATATGGGACTTGATAATACATACCGAGTCCCTAACTCCTTTATACAAACCCTTGCTTTGATGATTGGGATATGTGAACTTGAAAATGAATGATCAATTCCTGTATTATTTTGTTTTGTCTGTAAGATCTGTTTTCTCATAATACTATAAACCATTATTTTCTTTCTTTTTCAGAAAGCTCTGGACTTACACCACACCACATTGGATGGGAGAGTCATTGACGTACTCGATGCATCTCGAGGTGACAATTTGTATGACCTTCCTTTTCAGCCAAGGAGGAACAAACGTGGTGGTAGAAGATGGGGACGGTTTGGGAGAGGAATTCATGAATTGACATGGCACACATTGTGTCGCCCTTGATACAATACATAGTAAACTGAGGTGTGTGTGTGTGAGAGAGAGAGTTGTGTTTTTGATCTATTCTTATAGGTATAGCATTACTTGGAAGGTAAATGGAATGGTAGAAAGGTTTTATTTTAATCAGATTGCAGGACCTCAACATGCTTGTATTTTTGTTATAAAAATACATTGTGTTAGAAAGACATGCTACATAAGTTATGTATATTGCTTTTCATGTGAATCTGAAATCATTGCTGAACTGATTATCATAAATCACCATGAAATATCTTGATCAAAAATTCTCTCAATAAAGAAGATTAAACATTATTTTCAACATCAATGAACTTGTGACTATAATTTTTGTCACTTTTACAGAGAGAATCCCTCTTGATATGGATGGAGTCTGTATTCAGCTGAGAAATTGAAGTTCAGAACAAAAGTTTATACCTTGTGTAAACCTGCAATTACAAGTTTCTTGTGAATAATTCCATTATTATACTTATCAGTATTTTTTGAAGGTGTGTTTTTAAAACTGTATGTGTTTAGACACTTTTAAATTCTGAAGAAAATTACAGCGACTAAAAGATTGTTTTGTCTTCCGTGCTTATTTTTCTGAAATTTTCTCTTGTGTCAAAGAGTGCAGTGTATAGCAGTGCATGGTAACTTAAATAGTACTGTAGTGGTATAGTGGCATGACAGTCAAGAAGTGTCAAAATGGAACTGTTGGTTGTAATTAGCATGCATATTAATGTGTTGTTGTTTTTTTTTTTTTTTTACTGCACGGAGGGATTGTGGTTAGTATTACCATTCTAAAGCTGAGAATACTGTCCAAGAATTGCAGCTAACAAAAGAAATTTGAAGAGATGCATTAATTTTTTAATTACTGGTCACTTCTAGCTTTACAAGAAGTCTATTTAAAAGGCATGTTTGATTTCGTGGGTTGTGGTGGTTTTTTTTTTTTTTTTCTTTCCCCCCCCCTTTGAAAAGCGACACTTGATATATGTTATTCAGTGATACGGTAGCAGAAACAGCAGAGTAATCGATGTTGAAGTGAGAAGTTAGTCACCTCATTCTTTTCACCACTGCTTATTGTTGCAATGATAGGAATTGCATTCATTTATGTACCATAGATACATTTTAAATGTTGATGTAAGAAAGTTCACGTAACCCTGGTAATTAAGGCAAGTACTCCTGTGCCATATTATGAGTGATGCAGTTTGCTTACGCTACTGAAGTACTAAAGTAGCATGGCTTGTTCAAAAATAATTACGTAGCAATAATCGTATGCATATTCTAAATGTGAAGAGTAGATCAACCTTTTTATTGTTGATTCTGCCAATATGTAGGAGCATATTCTAAAGGATTTTCCCACACATTGAGAGCCCTTAACCCTCACCTCTTTTCACAACATAAAATAATGCAAGATATTATTTTTAATCACAGTGCCCTTTCATATCGTTGGATTTACATTAACAACTTATCTCCTTAGCCATTTACATAAACACACATACGAGAGATCTTGTGAGCTGAAGTTGAGTTGTTTACTCCTGGGCCTCAATTCTCACAGCAGGAACTTCCAGGACACCTTTCTTAATTGGAGACACCACAATGTATTAATTTTGGGAACATTGTAAGCATTAGAAAACAGAACCTGGATTGGAACACCGTGTCGGAAGAGTAATGGTGGAACGACGGATCAAAGTGGAGAGGAACCATATTTGTCCCCACCCGGTGTCAGCTGGAAAAGGGGAAATGATGATGACGTAAACATTATATTGACACCTCAATTTCATACTTGCACAGAACTGAGTTGGATGATAGTTTTTAGAGAAGGAAATAGAGGAGCTAGCTGCTTGCAAACAGAAGATACATGGCCAAGGAGGCTTTCAGCTGTTAAAGTAGTGTCTGGTGGTGATTGTTGTTTTAAGGGGTGGAACATCAAGGTCGTCTGCCCTTATTAGGTCATGTATTGTGAGCCAGATAAATAATAAGTAAATAAGCACTCATGGAAAAAAAATCCATATCATTAACTTTCATGTATTAGGTCTAGTGACATATTACGGTCTCCTGCCAGCGTTTCTTTGGCCTTCCCTGGTTTCTTCGGCCACTTGGAGCATACGAAAGAATCTGTTTAGAGACTCGACTAGAACTCGCCTATCCACATGTTCTTTCCATTTTTCCCTATGTTGTTGTATATGCTGTACAACTGGGACGATTTTTAATTCTTGCAGGATGTCCTCATTCTTCCAATGATCAAGAAAGGAGGAGTAACCAGAAGTTTGTCTCATGAATCTCATGTATTAGTTATAATTACTATTAATAATGGGGCAATTTAGGATCACTATTAATACAGGTAATTTTTTTAAGAGTGTTTATTTACGTTTTTATATTATATACAGTGCATTGTACCCCGCCCAGTCATTGGGCAAATTTGTGTTGAGTGACTGAAGAGTTACAACTAACAGTTTATATAGGTAACACTGAAAATGAAAGGAAAATCCACAGCCTGCTTCCAGTCTCCGACCGGGTCAGGAATGGAATGAATGAAGCCCCCATCTAGCGGCGAGGATATGAACTGTGCCGGCTGCCGAGGCCTGACGCACTCCTCTGGGGCAATGATTAAATGAATGACAGATGAAATGAAATGATAGTGGAGAGTGTTGCTGGAATGAAATTTTGACAGGGAAAACCGGAGTACCCGGAGAAAAACCTGTCTGCCTCCGCTTTGTCCAGCACAGATCTCACATGGAGTGACCGGGATTTGAACCACGGACCCAGCGGTGAGAGGCCGGCATGCTGCCGCCTAAGCCACGGAGGCTTCAACACTGAAAATATGCCTTCAAAACTTTATAGGACTTATGTGTTAAGAGTTACAGACCCAGGTGAATAAAATTTACACATTAGTGAGTGTTACTTCGGGCACACCACACTCTGGAGGTAACCTCATATTCTTGCGTTCTGGGGACATTTATTAGAATAGATTAAATGCTTGTTACGAATTTGCAAAAAATAATTACTGTCAATACATAATTTATAACTGAATGAACAGCATCAAAAGAAAAGGATCTTTCTTCTCAATACAGAGGAGTCATCTCCAAGGAGCTGACAATGCAGTCTTCTCCAGATATTGTGTCAGTCACATTGTCTATGAGAGGTTGTTCTACTTACTTGCTTAATAATGTCAATACAGCATGCAGGAGCTCATCCATCTCTCCTCCTAGGCATATATCTCCTCCTTTCAGTTCTCGCAATGTAGCCAAAGAACTATAGAACTCTTCGTGTTTACAGTAAAACTTGTACAAAGCAGAATCCACTGGAACTAAGAAATATTTCCGGATTGAACAAAATTGCAGTGAAACCTCGATTCATAGCTTTCAGCAGACCCCAAGGATAAAGCAATGTATGCTGGAAAACAGTAAATGAGTAAAAATATTCAGAAGGCATTTTATTATATTTCAAATGAATTCTCTCTTTTAGCAAAAATATGAGAGGTAAATGTTTTACGAATGGACAGATCAGGTGAAGAAGGATGTACAGGAGAGAGGGCTCATATACCACACTCGGGAAAATGGAGTTGGTCAATGATGATGATGGGTATGTTGTACGCCACTTTCCAACATTTGGTCTTTACGGAACCGATTTTCATTTTCGGGTATCAAATGGCGTATTTTTGTCACTAGTTATGAAATCAATAAATTGACCCCCATATTATTCGATATATCGCAAAAGCTTGTCCAATCCTCAACTTTAGTGTCAACAGGAAATGAGAAGCAAGTTGAGAAGAATCGTTACTGCACTGAGAAGAGTACTATCAAGTGAATGTACGCACAAAAACTAGTCGTTGATTGACGGTCGCTCAGATATCGACCAGATGTCGGCATTGTCATAACGTAACGTTTGAAGCTGAGTTGAATTTGAATTGTCTCGACAGAACAGATATGTGAGAGGACAAATTTTTACTAAAAGGTAGGTATTGTTTTCATGTATGAACCATTGCAGAATTCTTCCTACATGTATCCACGGAATTTAAATCAATATTATTTTAACTTATTGGTAGATTGAAATATTTTGTAATTGCCATATATATATAGGAATTTTCATATTATGCCACAGACTAATTGCATTGCAGAAATATCGAAAGTACTTGCATATGCGTAAGCTTGGTGTAGTTTACTTAAACCATGCAAGTTAAGAAGAATCGTGAATGAAGAGAGTACTGTAAAGTGAAAGTAAGCACAAATGAATCGAGTTGTTTGCCTTGGGTTCAGATTAGGGCCAGTGAAAATGTGAAACAATGAGCTGGATTCAAACCAGCTACCTTCCGAATCAACTCTGAAATTTCTGCTTAACGAGACTTAAGAGAACAATTGGAACTAAAAAGTATTGTTTTCACTTAAGGAGTTCACATTTGCTAATATTCACAACAGCATTTGTATTGGAGTCGATCACACCATGAAATGACCGTACTCTTTCTGGAGAAGGTTGGTGTCAAAAGCAAACAGCTGAGCATTGGTGTCTATTAGTTTATATAAGATGGACACATTGTCGGCAAACTATAGGCTCGATCACTGATCAAATATGGTCTGAAAATAACACATACATAAATATTCACTCTTTAAAGCATGTGGTGGTCATGAAAACAATGAATTATTTTTGGCATAATATGCATGTGCTTAATGGGTATTACATATCTGCCAAACCTTCCGATTTATTCGGAAACTTTCCGAATCTTCACCTCGTCTTCCGATCCTCTTAATTACTATTATTTCTTCCGAATTTCGGGCCCCAGTGATATATTGTAAAAGAGAAAGGAATTGCAAATAATTTCCATTCTCAAGGAGATTCTCTCATAAGTCGTAATTGCTTTTGTGATTTGCGTAACCTTGTTTTATTGTGTAAGTTCCTCGCTTGGCAGTGAGTTCCATAGCTGTGATCTTGGAATGGTGAGTCAGCTGATCGGCCTACCGCATACTGATAGGTGGTATTTTACGGACAAACAGGTGTCAAGCCTACGCTGATTGGTCGAGGCTGGCCACGTGACTGTGCAGAATGGGATTGAAACCTTGTATGCTACGCGCGGCGATTGCGACTTACTCCGTTTGGCGGCACGTGTTTATACTCTGCTAGCGTCGCGTTTAGTGCATTTAATTGAGGTATTAATGTGTGCGTCGGTAGATAATTATTTCAGCGAGTTGTGTCGATTGTTTCGTGTCGTGTGTTTTAAGTTTCTCTCATCTCGTTATGGCGACAAAACCTCAGAAACGTTATCTCCAAGTGTTCAAAAAAAGCTATAAAACTGAATTTCCATTCATTTTACAATCTAGTAGAGGAAACCATTTTGCTCTTTGTTCCATGTGCCGTTGCGATATAAATATTTCTCATGGTGGAAAAAACTGACATTGTAACTCACAGCAACACTCTAAAACACAAGGACAGTGCTAGTTGTTGACAGAAGAACAAAAAATTAGGAACTTTTTTTTGTTCTCGGGAATGAAGACAATGCTGCCATTCGAGCAGAATCTTGGTTCACGGCGTTCATCGTAGAACATCACCTCTCGTTATCATGTTCCGATCACGTGGGACAATTGTTTAGAAAAATGTTCCCGGATTCAGAAATTGCGAAGAAATATGCCTGTGGCAGGACGAAAACATCCGGCATTGTTCATGAAATGGCACGTGACACCGATTCAAAAATTATTAATATTTTAAAATATGGGCCTTTCGTGATCTCCACTGATGGTAGCAATGATGGAGATAGTAAGCTGTATCCTGTCGTCGTGTCATTTATCAACTAAGAATCGAAGATGATTGAAAATCGTTTGCTATCCATGGAAAATTTGGAAGGTGACTCAACTGGTGCTAACATTGGAAATTTGCTTCTGTGTCTTCTGGAAAGGCATGCCATTCCAATGGCAAACTGTATAGCTTTTAGTGCAAACAATGCCCCTGTTATGTTAGGGAGGAAAAATGGTGTTGCCAAAAAAGACGGTGAAGATGAGCACCAAGCAATGGATGCATTACAATGCCAGTTTTGTGCTCTCGAAATGGAGGATTTGCCATCTTCTTTTGTGGAAGGAATAAGAGCAGATTGTTCTTGGTCTGCAATAGGGGATATAGGAGTGGAGATGGGTGTCTGAAATATGACAGACTAGCTGGAGTAATGCTGTCAATATTAACAATCCCACACAGCAACGTTGAATGTGAGAGATTGTTTAGCCAGGTGAAGAAGACAAGGACACAATTCCGATCATCTCTGAATGACGAATACCTCAACAAACTGTTAGTGGTTAAATCAAGCCTAAGTGGAAATTGCTACGAGCAGCAGTATGACGGGGCATTTTTGAAGAGTGGAAAGTGTGCTACAAGGTCTGCTTTTAAATCAGTAAGCAGTCTCAAGATTACCAGCCACATGTATATACATCTCTTAATCATAATTAGGTAAGTTGACCATGGTAATTAACTTTAGTCTGACGAAACGTGAATATGTGGTAGCGAATGCGAAGTGTAATCCATCAGAATGATTGTATGCATTTTCTTTAAACACACAATTATGTTCTCTTACGTTTAAATATTGGCCATACGTACTACTCGATGATTGATGATTGTTTACATTTTTGTGAATTTTATGCTGAACTCATACTTTGCAAATAGAGACACACAGGTAATTTGTGTACCCTCTTTCGCTCACGCCACGGTATACTGCGCATGATGAAATCTATAATAATAGAAAATCTTCCTATTTTTGACTTCCGAAGGTTGGCAGGTATGGTATTAATATATATGGGCTACATATCCGATATTAGTGTATCATCTGATTTTAACACAATAGAAAATATAACATTAGCCAAAGTTCACTGTCCTAATTTTCGAACATGGAATCCGAAAAAACACTTGTCATGCAGTACCGCACCACATTTAGCGCACCTTCTGTTCGTCTGAGACTTGCAGAAAGCAACAATGTGCCCTCCCTCATCGAACTATTTAATTATCGTTCCAATGGTTTGAGTGATCACACTTTACATCAAATGCAAGTTTCTCTTGTCTTTTTCATAGCACTCAAATCTTTTATGGGGCAGTTTTCAATTCGGTTAATTCACAGATTTCTTGTCGGTTCAATATGAAGGTCTGTAAAAATATCAACCACTTTCAGAGTTAGGAAATAGTTGTCCGCAAATATTTGATGAGGGAGGAATTTTCCAAGTCTATCTTGAGACAGAGTTTCAGAAGAGAATTCCTCCTCCTAAACCAAGACCTTCTTCGTACTTATTCTGCTGTCCCTTTGCTCCTTGGTAGACATCAAAGTCGATCAGATAACCCAGTCTTAGATTATAACATCATACTTTGGATCCTAAGCAAATTGGCTTGCCTCGAATGTACTGTTTCATGCCATGACTCCTGTAATACAGAATCATAGCTTCATCAATGCTTGACTTCAGCTTCAGATTTTCGCCTTCAGATCTTAGCTGCTGTCCCCTTAGATTATTTATTGTACATGCCAGTGTCTTTGTCACCACTGTCATACTCATACCTTACCTGTGGGGGAGCCATGAATACATCCAGGCAGTTGGCCTGTAACATATTCGGAAGGTCCCCCTCCTGTAGTAATGTCACAATCTCGAGTACGGAAAGGCCTACAAGTGACAAAAATTAAAAATAAGCACTGGAATCCAAAGAAAATAGTTTGAATTATAAGAATATATTAGAGATAATAGAATTAAATTTAATGTTTCTGATATCGTTTGTGCTCGGTGTTGCGAAAACGCAACACTCATAATGTAGCTAGCCTGAGTGGCTCATTGTTGGATACGTGATTTCGGGGTCATCCGTTTGGGATGTCAGTAAAGTAAACTGCTATACCCAAGAAACTATGCACATTTATTGCTTGTTAACGGTACATACATGTTAAGGAGAGTCTGGAGTTTGTGTCACGCATGCGGCACAAATGATACCTCGAATCCATGTTGCGCCGCATGGCACGCAGCTTTTTTGAAGTGATTTGTTGAAAGGCCGCGGTAATCTCCCTCCGTAGGTCAGCCAGATTCTGTGGTCTTTGTGCGTACAATGTCGACTTGACGTAGCCCCATACAAAGAAATCTGTAGGAGTTAGGTCAGGGCTATTAGGAGGCCATGGGATAGGTCCACCACGGCCGCACCAGCGATCGTTGAATATGAGGTTTAATTGTTCCCTCACCATGATAGCCCAATGCGGTGGAGCACCATCCTGTTGATAGATAATCATGTCCAGTATCCCATCTTGCTGTAATTGAGGGACCACATACTGCTCAATCATGTCAAGATAATTGACGGCACGAACAGTCTCCTCCGCAAAAAAGAATGGTCTGTAGACTTTCTCAAAGGTCACTACGCATCACACATTCACTTTATGGCTGACTCTTTCGAGTTCGTATGAGACATGTGGATTTTCTGTTCCCCAAATGATGCAGTTATGCGTGTTGACTCGGCCACTCACATGGAATGTGGTTTCGTCCGTGAACAACCATCGTTTAACCATTGATCGTCACCTTCCTGCCACTCGCACATCGTCGTAACAAAACGGGAGTCGAGCTCCTTAATTCAGCTGTGTCAATGCTTGCAGGCACTGCATACGGTATGGACGCATGTGAAGATAACGCCTAACAATCCTGTGATATGTTGTGTATGGTGTATTCTGCTCTGTTGATAAGCGGCAGAGTGACTTTCGTGGACTCTGCGTCATGGCTTGTCGAATATCTTCCTCGTCGCTATCACGCTGCCTTCCACCTGTGTGAGGCATCTGCAATCCATTTTCCAAAAACATGTTGTACCATTTAACAATGTCCCGATGTAATGGGACATCCTTAAAGTTGTACTGACGTCTGAAAGCTCGCTGGGTTTTCACTACACTCAAAAATTTGGCATACCATACGACACACTGAGCGCGTTGTTGTGGTGTAACGACCATCTTCACTCAACTCTGTAACAACACTGAGCATGCGCTAACGTGTACCGCTCTGTACCTGACATCTGGTGATTGTACTATGAACTACACTGCTGCGTTGTCTCGCGGAAGTCATTGTTGCAAAGAGAATCATTAGTAACTCCCATCATTGTCACGTACATTACAGAATATTGCATAGATATATATGTATTAACATAATAGCTATAACGTTATACTTTACCGACATCCCCAATGGATGACCCTGTAGTTTTCCCAGACAAGAAAATTATTTCATCCCTAAACTATGCTATAAACATGAATCCATTATTATTACTTCAAATGCGTTACATTTACTTACCTTTGTTATCGGTCAGACATCACTATTCTTGGAGTTCATTCAGTGTGCGAATTCACCAGCTATCCACACTAATATACAATGTCAAATACGGTAGGAAACAATTGGAGCTCGAAGCGGGAGTCGAAGAGCAACTGTACGGCTGAATCTGAAGAGTTAACAGTAAATGCTGTCAACTTTATTTAACAAAATATAGACCCCTGTATGATGTTGTGAAAATGCATCACCGGGAACTAATGGGTTAATAGCTTTGATAGAAGTTAACAGAAAAAATTGCACATATTTCATAAAAACTGCCATACTGTTTAATTTTGTTTAAAATCCTGACTCTTTCCACCGTGCACATGCACAGACGCACTTGGTCAAGAATAAACTAGAATGCAAACACCTCCCAGATGATCTGAAAATATCGCACATTGCACACAAATTGCAATGGCAAATTCTTTGCTTTTTTAAAACTAGGTGGTTTTGTGATCCGCTCACAACCAGTGGCAGTTTTTTCGATACACCCGAATTTGCATTTGTGAGTTCTGTTACTCTTTGCTTCCTTAAATTGCTGCCAAGTCACTTTTCTCCTTTGAAAACATATTTGTCTGGCATAAAGCACAAGAGAACAGGAAATTGCCCACCATCACCAGTCCTAAGAATAGAGGTGTAGCTGGAATCCAGCTGGAATGCGGAACAGGAAGGAGGAGATGGGACTGCTTGTTGTGACAGAGTTGATTCCAAGAAATCCTAAATTGGCCTCGCCTTGCCTTTATGGAGTCCATCTGTGTGCTCTGTACACACTGCAGACTCCTGGGGACATTGAGATAAGCTGATTGCGAGGGTTTCTTGAAGAGGAAGTCAAATTTTCTATTTTTTCCAAACTTTTCTAAAACTTGACGAAGAAGAATACTATATTCCTTTTAAAATGAGCATCTTGGGGTATCATATATAGGCTTTGTGTCCAGGGATCGGGGGAAAAAAAGCGTGTATTACCCGGGATAGCATGATAAGAGGGTGTTTTATATCAAGATTTTGCTGTATTTCCAAGAATGCAGGTACCTTGTTTTTGATTTCTAACTAAGTAAACTTCAGTTTACAATATCTGGCAACTGAAGTTGTACTTTTATGTGAATATATGGTAGGCAATGGATGTCTTGTGATTTTTTACAGCTATCATTTACACCAGAATTTTTTCAGAACATATTCCTGCTGTGATTGGAAGTATGATGGTACCAGAGGTAAAGTTAAGTGTGATCAGAAGTTATTTGTGGTGGTGCAGGAGGTTGTTGTTTTAGAGAATGAATCATCAACCTTCAGACGTGATCTCATTAATTTCTGAAGATTTCATTGTATCTATCCTAGACCTACAACTCTTGCCCTGTGCTGCCAATATTTATAACTAAACTCTTTTTTTTAAATTGTGACATTAGAAATATGTAAGGTATACACGGATTTAACCATTTATTGTAGTTTACTATATTAAGCAAATTAAAGGGAAGAGGTGTTATGCAGATGCTAGGAGGAATAGTGACAATACCATATTTCCTGGCATAATATTTTTAGCCTAAAATTCATAGAAGAAGAGCAGGGGGTGACGATTATGCAAATAAAGTTTAAAGAAGTAAAACCGTTTATTTTTATTATTAATATACTGTATCAACACAAAGAAAACAAAATTAATGGTTGTCAGTCATAGAAGGGTCGAAATAGTTTTGATGCTGGAAAGACAACAAATCCAACAAGTTGACAATTTAAGTACCTTGGTTGTTGGTTTTCAGATGATTTGAAATTAAGACAGTATAGAAATAGCAAGGTCGACTTTCAAAAAATGATGATGTCTTAAATTTAAAACTAAGACAGCGTATTGTGAAATGTTATGTTTGATGGAGTAGAAGCTTGGACATTAAAATCGTCCTCCATTAAAAGGAAATGTGGTTCCATATAAGGGTGCTGAAAATCCCTTGGATAGATCACATCTCCAATGAGCAGGTCATGCGGAGTGGGAGCTGATGATTACTATCAAATGTAGGAGAATTGCATACTTGGGTCATGTGTTAGATGGTGCAATATACGCAATATTACACCTCATTTTAAGGGGAAAATTGACGGGCATCGAAGAGCAGGCAGGAAAAGGACATCTTGTCTGCGGAATCTTCAAGACTGGACTGGCACAATAACGATTGAACAACTACACCGTGTTGTTGAGGATAGAAGAACGCTATCCTTATTGATCAGCAACGTCTGGGAGACTGGGCAGGGCATATAGAAGAAGAAGAAGAAATATAGTTATTTAATTCTTAATCCTATGTATTTCTCTTTCAAATTCAAGCTCTCTGTATAATTCTTGTATTTTCTCAGAGAACACCACGTGCGTTCACACAAGGGTCTCTGTTGCAATGTTTCCGTGGCTGGTGCTAGACTGGCGTGTTATATCAACTTTTTAAATTTAACCCAGGTGTCCCTTGCGTAAGGACATAAGGGATATCAATAGCAATCGGACCGGTATTCATGTGGGCGAACTGGGGCTAGCAGCGCAACCGTTGTCTAGTATGCCATGTCATAGTCGTTTGCACAGTGTAAGTCATATCGTACAGGCACAGAGACTCTTTTCTTCTGACAAGCTAATGCTCGTGGCAGCATGTGCAACTAATCGGCGCACGAATATGGATGCAGTATGTCATGATGCCGCTTCACGTGTTCATAGGCTGCAGACACAGAGACTCCTTTCATCTGATAATGCCATGCCGGGTTATCATCTTTCAGCATGTGCAACTGACCGGCACACAAATGCAATTGTACTTTGTGACTATGTCGGCCACTCCCGTTGCATGATCATAGTCTGCAGGCGCACAGATTAGTCCTTTTTTTCTGACATGGTCACGCCAGGTTATAAGCTTCTAGCTGCGTGTGCAACCAGCCAGCACAGAAATACAAAATATGTGCTAAGTGTTTATGCCAGCTGCTCCCTTAGCCATAACCCACAGGCACAGAGGCGATGCTCTTATCTTCTGACAAGGTTACGAGCGCGTGCGGCATGTGCAACCGACTGATGCACAAATACAAATGTGCTATGTGACAATTATGCCATGAAATTTTATAAACAAATTTTATGTATTTGAAATCTAGGGTGCGGCGAATGTGCCAGGAAATACAGTATTTAGATTTGACAACTTAAGCAGAGATCTCTGAATTGAGTTTAATATACCTTTGTGTTTATGAACAGTGAATATTTTGTATGATTCAAACAGTATATTTGTAACGATAATGCACAGTGATAAGTTAGTTTGTTAAATTTTGTCAAGAAAAGCTTTAATTGACAGTGCTGTACGTCTTTTCAAAATATATTTTTAGTCCTGCGATACCATATTATTATATTATAATTTCTCTATAGCTTTTCTTTAACTAGAGCATTATTGAAATAAAGCCAGCTGCTTCACTTAATATATATTCACTGTTCATAACTTACGAAGTTCAGAATTCTTGATTGCATTTTCTAAACTTTTGTCAGTGATGAATTTAATTTCAGGAGATAGGGTTGGAAGTTTAAAATAGACTTCTTTAGTTTAAGGTTAATAGAGGTGTATAAAGTGTACATTTCAATCCTTCTCTGTGTAAACATTACATTAAAAGTTGTCATTGTCAAGTTCATTTCCTGTGCTGTTATATAAACATCATCTTCATTATCGCTGTCAATAAAAATGAAATTGTACTTTTAGAAGAATACAAAAATCTTTGTTTATCTCGTTCATTATTGTTGTGAACTCCCCGCACAAATCAGTATGCCTTCCTTTGGAGGGGAAGTAAAGCCAGCCGGCCCATGTCATCGATTTATTGCATGCAAAAGAATCTTCCACTAACTACACTTGTGTGAAGCCAAATTTGTATTAGGTTGGTGCATAAGTCCGCAGCGTTTTTGTTTTGCTTGTTGTTATTCCGGTTGCTATGGTTTTATTTATCGACTGTCACTGTTCCTTTGTAGTTCAATGTTTGTTCTGGCCCAGATAACATCCCTCTGGAACTAATTCAAGCCGGAGGTCATTCCCTCAAAACAAGAATTTTCATCCTTATCCTCAGAATATGGGAATCGAGAAAGGTACCTGGAGACCTAAAGAATGCCACTATCGTCACTATCTTTAAAAAGGGTGATCGTAGTGTTTGTGGCAAGTACCGTGGTATATCACTGCTATCAATTGTGGGGAAGATTCTTGCAAGAATTCTACTTAACCGCCTCAAGGTTATCTCTGAGAAGATCCTCCCAGAGTCACAATGCGGATTTCGAACTTCCAGAAGCACAATTGACTTGATTTTCTGTGTGAGACAGCTACAAGAAAAATGTAGAGAACAACAGAATCCACTCTTCTTGGTCTTTTATGACTTGGAAAAGGCATTTGATTCGGTTCCAAGACCAGCCATGTGGGCAGTGCTGAAGCGGTTTGGTTTCCCTCAGCGTTTTGTAGATCTAATCAAAGCTCTCCATGATGGCATGACAGGTCAGGTTTGCCATCAGTATAAGATGTCCGATGAATTTCCCATTACCCATGGACTGAAACAAGGATGTGTACTGGCTCCAACACTTTTTGCGCTGTTCTTGGCTGCAATGCTTTATGATTCCCCCACAAACATCCCAGGTGTGGAGGTCAAGTATCGTTTTGATGGAGGGCTTTTCAACCTAACTCGTCTCCGCTCCTTGAGGAAAACTCAGGTTACTAAGGTTACTAACATGTTGTATGCAGATGATGCTGCGTCACCAACTCGCACACCAGAAGAGCTGCAAGAGTCAGTTAATTGTTACAAAAGTGCATGTGATCGCTTTGGTCTTACCATAAATGTCAATAAGACTAAAGTCTTGGCACAACCTTCACCAGGCACACCTCTTCCTCAGTTCAATATCTCCATCTCAAATTTGCCATTAGAACAGGTTGACCACTTCTCGTACCTGGGCAGTACCATCTCTGTGAGCTGTACCTGTGAGCAGGATGTGGATAAGAGAATTGGCGCAGCCCACGCAGCGTATGAACGATTAGCGCACCGGGTCTTCATGAATAAAGATCTGTCTATGAGTACAAAGCAGTAGTCATTTCTACATTGTTGTATGGTTGTGAAACGTGGACCCTTTACCGATGTGATCTTAGGAAGCTTGAGCGTTTCCACCTACAAAAACTTCGATCAATCCTGAGGATTAAATGGGAAGACCGCATTACCAATATTGCTGTTCTGGAAAAGGCTCAAATCAACAGCATAGAATCATCCATAATAGGTCACCAATTTAGATGGATTGGTCATGTCCATCGGATGGATGATGTGAGATTACCTCGTCAAGTGCTATATGGTGAGTTATGCTATGGCACCAGACCTCATGGTGGTCCTAAGAGGCGTTACAAGGACCAATTTAAGCAGACCCTGAAATTGACAGGTCTTGATTCACAAACCTGGGACATGCTGGCTGAAGACCGCTCAACTTGGCGCCGTACCATCTCGGATACTGTAAAGACGTTTGAAAGGGATCGACGCACACATGAAGAGGCCAAGCGTCAAGCTAGGAAACTTCGAGCAGCCCAACCACGTCCTCCAGCAATACTATGTGACTTGTGTGGTCGCTTGTTCCATGCCAGGATTGGACTCTTTAGTCACCGTAAACACATCCACAAACTGGACTGAAGGAAGAAGATTTATACTCGGATTCGAGTTAAAGCCGATGATGATGACATATTGAAGTTTTGTCATTTGCAGATAATGAGTGGAGTCGTGGACACTAGAAAAAGGAGTGCCAAGAGGAGAAATTGGAACATTTCCGACATATTCTTCTCGTTAAATTCAATAGAGGTACGAAAGCAGCGGAGGCGGCCAGAAACATTTGCGCCATTTATGGGGACAATACTATTCGAGAGAGCACTGCAAGAAAGTGGTTTTCTTGTTTTAAGGTGCGTCGTTTTGACCTTGGTGACTCCCCATGTTCAGGAAGGCCGTCGGAATTTGATGAAGATCGTTTAAACGCATTAATTCACAATGATCCACGTCAGTGTACTCGAGAACTGGAAAACTGTGATCATTCCACCATTGTGCGACATTTGCATTCAATGGGTAAGGTTCAAAAATCGTGTGTATGGGTACCGCATGCTCTAAGCGAAAATCATAAAAATCAGCTGGTGGCCATATGTGCATTTCTGCTTGCTCGTTATCGTCTGTCTCGTGAACAACATCGACCATTCCTACCCTGTATTGTTACTGGTGACGAGAACAAAGAAATGGTTAAGCCCAAACAAACAAGCAACTCCCCATACAAAGACCTGCACGCATCCACAAAAGATAATGTTATGCATCTGGTGAAACACTGACGGTGTGATGTGCTATGAATTGCTTCCCCGAGGTCTAACCCATCTTTGCTCACATTTATTTCCAACGACTGAGACGTCTTGCAGATGCAATCCAAGAAAAACAACCACCAACACTGCGTGAAGTGATGCTCCTCTATGGTAACACCCGCCCGCACTCTGCTAACCTGACAAAAACCTCTATACAAGAGTTGGTCTGGGAAATCATTCCGCACGCACCTTATGTGCCTGATCTTGCGCCCTCAGATTTTCACTTTTTCCACTCTCTATCGAACAACCTTCACGGAACTTCCTTTCCAGATGAAGATATGCTCCAAACATGGCTTGACGAATTCTTCAACTCAAAACCATGTGATTTCTACAGGTGCGGAATCGAAAAATTACCACAGCTTTGTCGGACTGTTGTAGATAGTGAAGGAGAATATGTTACTGAAGATTAACTTATCTCTTATGTGTATCTGATGTGTTGAATGAACTTATGAACTTGATGCGGATAAACTTATGGAAAACGCTACGGACTTATGCACTAACCCAATAGGTTAGATTTAATAACGCTCTATAAGTTCCAACGTTCATCGCCAGGTGCCGGTTGTGGTGGCATCTAGTAACCAAGTCCACTTGTAGGTGGTGTTGACTGTAGCATTTGTTAGCAAAAGTAGGAACTACTTGAAAAATTGATCATCTGCAGCCCTCACTTGAATTGCAGATAACACACTAATACAGCCATCACAATTAACACCAGTTATCAGACAGATTCTGCACGCACCCGAAGTGCACGGGGCTACATGATCGCGTTGTCACAGCCCCTAAACTGAGGAACCAACCAATAATCCCTGCACAAAATGTTTCATTTGTGAATTTAATAGGAAATCTATTCTGAAATCAACCCGTTATATAATATCTAGACTTTTAGGATGGAAATATGTTGGATGTCTGTGATTGTCTACCAACGTTTTGACTGTTGTTGAAGCAGCCTACATCAGTCTGTTTTTACACTGATCGTTAGCTGATTTAGGCTTAGCAACACCTGGAAAGTTCTGTTGGCACGAGATGGAGCAAAGATAGAGACTGGCTGCGGCTTCAACCCACCATGGAGCAGAATGAGGTCAATAGCGAGCAGGAACGTGACTGACAACCAACGGTCAGTGTAAGGACAGAGACAGGTCCATGATGTAGGCTACTGCAACAACGGCCAAAATGTTGGTAGGCGTACTACTGATAGAGGCGTGATTTTTATTTTTTTTGCATCACTTTATTTTTAAGGATAGGCAGCAGGTAATCACTCCCTATACTGGGTGAAATTTAAAATAATACAACCATGCTCCTTTTCATAATACTCTAGCAAAGTGTTAACCTTACATTTGTAGAGTATTCCTGACAGTTATTGCACATTTTGAACATCGTAATGCAATAGGTTAACGTAAAATCTATTTATTTTTAAAATGTGTATGAAATTAATTTCATTTTATTCTTGCTTGTCTTTAGATACACTTTTAACATAAACCATAGATTTACACTTATATCATGTATTAAATGTTTAAGAGGATACAGTAATTCTGATGGACTTAATCAAAAATTATTTTTTAAATTACAATTTTTTTGAAAAATATTTTTTTCTAATTTGTTTAACCATAAAATTTTCATAATTTTACTTCTATAATTGACATATTTTCTACTAAAGTAATATAAATTTTTGATCACCAATTTGTGGGTGGTTCCAAGATAATAGTTGCTGAGAAATGTGTACCCGAAGACCAGCATGCATGAAATAAAATTAGTTCAATGTATTTTTAAATTAGAATCTATTCTAGGCAAGCCAAATGCATTGGGATTTTTAACATGTGTACAATAACTGCATCCCCTAGAAGTCCAACCCCTCGTCCACGTTGGTGTATTCTTTGGAATACACGGTCAGTCAGAGTTAGCTTTTGCTGCTCTTCGATTTATCTATTTTATTAAATTCCTTCTTCGCAGACACCAACAGTGATCTTTTTCATTTTCTCTTTGTGCACAGGTTGATTTTCTCCTTGAGTCTATTCTAGATATGTAACTTCCATGGAGAACCTAGCAGCAGCTAACTGCCGAAGTTTTTCAATTTCTCTGAACTCGAGAGAATTTCCTCATCAAACCACCAGGCGTCGTCATTGTCGCATGCTAACATCTCCATGAACACTGCTCCATGAAGAAGAATATTTTTATATAAGAATTTTTTCTTTGTCATATTGTACATTCTGTTGTATACTCTCCTGTCTCCTACCCCGTCTCCCTTGCTTCCCCTTCCCCTCGGCTACCTACCTCTGTCGTGTGAGTAATCGCTCATTCTCACTTCTCATAGTTCGGCCGTCGAGTACAGTTCAAAGCCCTCCCACGGGCCAGTCTCCTGTCCTCTTGAGACTTTTTAAACCAGACGCCATGTCTGCATTTTAAACCAACCGTCACCAGGAACCATCGCCTGTTCTACATAATAAGAAAGCTAAGTACAAAACTTCAATGTTTTTAAACATATTTTAATGGTTTTTAAAGAGCTAAATGCTTTTTAATTTAAATTTATAGACAGTGTGTGGAAATGCTAACTATTGTGCAATAACTGTCTTCGAGGGATTTTTCTTGTCAAGCTTTAGCTATCTAAGCTGATTTTAAAACATGAAAATTTAGTACTTGTACTAATTAAATGGGAATACCTTCCCACACCGTGGGATTCCTGTGAAACTAACCACTGTCTATAAAACTTAGCTTTCCACCGCGGGACCTCTCTTGCCCCATTTAACCATCAACATAACTTCAGAACTTTCTATGTCAACCAATCTTTCTACTATTCAAGCAATCTAGTATTTTCCACGCCAAAATATGGGAATACTTTTCCTCACCGAGGAATTCATGTTTCATTAACTGCTGGTCAACAACTAATTTGCTTTCCACCGTGGGGACTTTACCTCATCATTCAACTGCAACCAATAGACTTGCCAACGTAATGAACTGATTCAAGCTCAAATTACACTAAGTGTTCTTCATAACTGCAATAACATTCTCTTGTGCTACAAATCTACATACACTATGATAGTGAAGTTTTTCAACTTAACTAAAACTACAGTGCTTCAAATTTACGTATGCTAAATATCTTCCGCGCCGCGCTCGGTTGAGAAAAAATAAATTGGGCCAGGACTTTTTCCTAAAGTTCCTATTTCCCTTTCCCAAATATCTTTACTAATTAAATTTAATTATTGGGTTTTTTTCTTTTTCTACGAGGCTTAGCCCATAGAGGCTCCCTCCCATTTTGTCGGATTTACAATATATTCATTCTGTATAAACTGTGGCTAGTCCACGTTTTAATATGTATCTTTTCCCTTCTAAAATTAGGGAATCGTACTTTTTCTAACTATAAAGGAGTTTACTAATTATAATCCAGGCTTCGTTAATACGACCTGTGCATTTTTTTTTATCACTTCTAGTAATTTCTATTTAAAAAATAGTGGTAATTTCTTCCTTAGCTTTTTCTTCTTGTCCTGTTACAATCAGGAATCTAATATATTTGTTTATAGCCTTTTCAATTGCCATAAGGGCATTCTAAAAGTGCTTGAATCATACCCATTCTCAAAAAAAAACAATAACAACATCGCTGAAATCCTAAAAACCACTTCTACTCTTCACTCTCTGGGCGCATTCGATTGGTTTGCCAAAGATCCAACAGAGCCCAGAAATAAAATTATCACTCCCAATTCAAATCTTCCCAGCATTTTTAAATGCATAATAAAATCTAACCCTTCTTAAGGGAAAGTTATTACATACTTTTTCTTTTGCATACTTTTGTCTTGCCAGACTACCACCCATCCACATAGTACTGGAATATCGGCTCGAGAGAGAAAGTGCACTTCCCAAACGCTTGCAGACAACCTCTATTCATGCTGCGCTCTCCGCTTGTCTTGTGCGAGTCCCCACTAAAGTTAGTCATTTCATTCGGTTTGCACGGCTCAATTCCCTTCTATATGGAAATTTACTTAAATTTTTGTGTTGGATTCTCATCCTATCTACCAATACTCGTCTCTATGCCGAAACCTATCTCCTTTTCTCTCTTATCATCTTCCCTTAGGTAGTGTTAATCCTCAGCAAAAACCTACCACACGTCATGTGGGATGGGTAACATTATGAAGTAGGGGATAGCCTGTAAGGGTGAAGTACAGTGGGGACCTTGTGTTCCCAGGACCGCTACGGTAGCTGTGAAAGCCTTACAGGAACCCTGAAAAGTAATGGATAACGGGGCTCTGGTGAAGTCCTTAACGGCAACGGAGGCGGAGAAGGTGAACAAAGAGGAAAACCATTGCCTTGTGGTGAAGAGGGATCTTCAAAGGCTAAGGGAGAAAACCGCAAGCTTGGAGGTGCAAGTGGCAGCCCCACCACCAAGATCGGGTGCTGTGGGATAATAACTCGCATACCTTAAATCAACACTTATTAAAGAATCATCAATGAAGAGAAACCGGACTGATCCTAAGACAACGACTTTTGCCTTGAAAAGGTTGGAAAAATTGGATTATGGAATGTGAGAACTCGGCTGGAAAGTGTAAGACTACGGCAAGCAGTGGCATGTATGAAGAATTACGATCTGAGTGAAGTAAGATGGAGAGATTTTGAGGAACTGGTCACCCACGATGGAGTTACATTTATATTGTTACGTGCCACCCCCCTAGTGGCACTTTTGTTAACTGGATTACGGTGGGTAAGAAGCACAACACCAATTACTGCTTAAAGAAATAATTAACTTTATTGTGGCCAGAAAATTACACTACTCATCAGCAATTACAGACAATTAGATCCTTACTCCAGTTTCCTCAAGTCTCTTCCTTGAGCGCTCTTGCCCCTTTTACTTGTCAACAAACCGGCGAGTGATGACACAAACTCACAGCCGTAACAATATACTCTGGAAGACCCGAAGTGATGGAGCAAGTTGTGAAGGTGTACAGTAGGTATAATGATGGAAACGGAGCCTTATAGAGTGGTATCCAGCAGTAGGGGTTCGTACTCTAAAACAAGGGTGAGGCAAGGCACATTTTTGAGATAACATCCGCCCATAATGGTACATGTTGCCCGTACCATGAGTAGCCGATAAAACCGATGTCACTCAATGGGTGTACTTGTGGCGGCCATTTAGTAATCGTTTCTCTGCGGTTTTACCAGGCTGTGATGGCGCAGCGGTCAAGCTGCTTGCCTCGCACCAAGGATGGTCTGGTTCGATTCCCGGTTAAGGGAATTATGAGGAGATATGATACGTCTGGTGGCTTGGATTCCACGTTAAAAGGAGGTCCCGTAGTTTATGATCGAGAAGTTGGGTCACGTATTAGTACAAGCACTCCTACTATTCCTTCCGATATTCCTAAAGTAAATTGCCGGTACTTAAACTCAATTATTTCACGGACTCATTAAAGACATTAACATGAACACTTCAAATTCGTAAAACTCCAGTGAATATTATTAAGGCTTTAATCGAATGCGCGACATAATATACCTATTCTTGTCCGCAAGTTCATTGTGTTGACGAACAGCCATCATCCAGTTGCTGCCCTATACTACTACGAAGTAAGTCCAGAAAGCAAGTTCCGTTTGGTAATAACATTAAATTGTGTACAGATACAGAAAAATTATTTATTGCACAAAATTCTACAACCCTTAAACTACTTTTCCACATAACTGCCGAAATGTTGCAGGCATTTGTCGTAGCGTGGCACGAGTTTTTGTATACCTTCTTCATAGATGTTGCCGCCTGTGTCTTCAACTAGTTGTACGTTCCGCATATGCGCGGTAGACGCCAATTTGGAGAGCGCTGTCAGCCACGTACGGGTTGTTGTGCATGTTGACTCGTACAATGTCGGTGTTGATTGAAAATCCTGCCGCTTGTGAAATCAGATCTGTGATTCGTTTTCTGAATGCTAGGAAAGTGAAACCAATTGAAATTTATCGGCAAATTTGCGAAGTGTATGGACAAAATGCGATGAGTGAGAAGATGGGTCCGACAGTTCAATGAAGGACGTAGTGAAGTGCACGATGAAGAACGAAGTGGGCGTCCATCTTTGGTTACAGAAGAACTGGTTCACGCGATTGATGACAAGATCCGGGAAAAACGCAGGTTTACAAATTAGTGCTCTCGCTATGGAATTTCCCCAAATCTCACGATCACTAATTCATGAAATTGTTACCGAAAAACTGAACTTTCGTAAAATTTGCCGACGCTGGGTACCAATGATTCTTGCGGAGCAAAACAAAACGGATGGGTAGTGCACTTCAGTTTTTGACCCGTTACAATGAAGGCGGCGAAGAATTTCTGAAGATAGTCACAGGAGATGAAACTTGGGTTTCTTACGACACCCCTGAAAGTAAGCGGCAATCAATGGAATGGCGGCACACTTCATCCCCAGCAAAGGTTAAGCCGAAACAAATCTTGACACCTCGGAAAATGATGTGCACAGTGTTCTGGGACTGGAAAGGCATCTTACTCATTGATTTCTTACCGCGTGGTCATACAATCAACGCAGATGCTTACTGCGAGACACTTAGGAAATTGCGCCGCGCAATACAGAATAAGCGCCAAGGTTGCTGTCAAAAGGTGTTGTTTTTCTTCACGACCACACACTGCAAATGTGACGAAAAACCTCGTACAGGGATTTGGCTGGGACTTGTTTGACCGCCCTCCGTACAGCCCTGCCCTCGCTCCTAGCGACTTTCATCTGTTCACACATCTCAAGTCTTTCCTTGGCGGTCAACACTTCAACAATGACGACGAGCTGAAAGATGATGTTTCCAACTGGTTGAAGACACAGGCAATGTGCAAGCTGGCTTCAGACCAAAGCGCAGTTGTACCGACCAGGTGTTGGCCCTAACCACTCACATAGAGAGAGGATTTCAAGATCGAAAGAAGACCGTATCTGTGTTTGTGGATCTCACGGCAGCATACGATATAGTTTGGAGAAAAGGAATGATCCTCAAATTTCTGAAAATAATCCCTTGCAAGAAACTTGCCATCCTACTGAATAATATGCTGGTCAACAGAGAGATTGAAGTTCACCTAAATGGCAATGTAAGCAGATCTCACAAACTAAATGATGTATTACCACAAGGATCGGTCCTTGCCCCATTGCTGTTCATTATTTACACCGCAGACTTACCTCCTCCTAGTGCTAGAAAGTTCATATACGCTGACGATCTTGCATTGACAGCTCAGTCCAACGACTTTGCAACAGCAGAAACTGTACTCACGGAAGATCTCTGCAGAATCGACAAGTTCTTCAAAACTTGGAGACTAAAACCAAATATAGCAAAAACAGAGGTCAGCTGCTTTCATCTGAGCAACAAACAAGCCAACTACATTCCTAGGGTTCAATACCAGGGTCATCTACTGAAATTCAATCCTCATCCTAAATATTTAGGCGTCATCTTGGATCGATCCTTGACTTACAGTGAACATCTGCTAAGATCAAAACCCGCAACAACATCCTGCACAAACTCTCAGAAACGGGCTGGGGCCCAACAGCATCCACCCTCAGAACTTCAGCACTTGCCCTAGTGTATCCAGTAGCAGCATATTGCTGCCCAGTATGGCTTAACAGCGCCCATGCAAAGAAGATAGACGTACAGCTGAACGACACAATGAGGACTGTATCAGGAACCATCCAATCTACACCTTTGGAATGGTTACCAGTACTCTCCAACATCCCGCCTCCTCATCTTCGAAGACAAATGGCACTGAAGAGAGAATGGCTTAAATGTTGTGACAACCCTCCTCTGCCAATACATCTAGACTGCTCACCTAAAGATCTCAGGCTGAAATCCAGGAATCCTTCTTGGAGACAATGAAGGAAGTTGGTCAAAGAGCAGTTTCAAGTGAATGAAGCTTGGCGCAATGAGGGGCTGACTTCAAATCCTGACAGATTAGGTCTTATCTCGGATCCAGTTAAGCAGCCCCCTGGTTTCGACCTTCCCAGGAAAATCTGGACGTCGCTGAACAGTATAAGAACTCAACACGGTAGGTGTCAGTTCTGGAAGCACAAATGGAAAGTTGCCGAGAATCCTTTCTGCAACTGTGCAGATGTGCCTCAGACCATCAGTCACATTGCTGTGGATTGCCCACTCCGAAGGTTCAATGGTCCAATGAAGGAGATTGATGAAGCTTTAGAATGGTTAGAGAATTTAGATATCCAGCTCTAACAAAACTGAAGCTACTTGCAGATCAAGGTCTCAATCTGTATATATTTGTACTGTAAATACTGTAGAATGTAAATAATTGTATATTGCATCTTCATGCCATACGAAATATATATATAAGACACAGGCGGCAAACTTCTATGAAGAAGGTATCCAAAAACTTGTGCCACGCTATGACAAATGCCTGCAAAAGTTCGGCAGTTATGTGGAAAAGTAGTTTAAGAGGTGTAGAATGTTGTGCAATAAATAATTTTTCTGTAGCTGTACACAATTTAATTTTATTACCAAACGGAAATTACTTTCTGGACGTGCCTCGTATATTCACAAACACTGCTAAGCTCATTTCATTTTTCATATGACAATTTGACAAACTATGTTTCATACCTTTTTCAGGCAAATATTTTAAATCATTAATGCCAGTCATGGCCCATGTTTCATCGCCACCAAATTACAGGCACGGATACAAAAAAAATAATTTACTACCAGACACCCTCGTATCCAAACCCATTTTTTATACACAGATTTTTTAAAAGTCCTGTTATATGTTCTGTTTTTATCTTGGGTACTTGATTAATGCACAGATCTGGTTTTGGAGGGCCTAATTCATTTCTTAATAGTATTGTCCTCATAAGTTAAAGGTCTCATTTTGTAAGTTATTTACCTCGTTCATTTCATGGTTTCGTTAACGACATGAACACCTCCAATGCAGTGAAAATGATTCAGTAATTTGTCGCAGCATTCAGTTACGGTCTAAAAACAAAATGACACATAGATAAACGACAAGTAGGATTAACCGCTTACATTGTACGTCGAAATACGCGCTCAGTGTATATTTTTATTATGTTTTACAATGGTACGCTCGCACATCACAAATCACGCTTCCGATAACAACCATTATGTAAGATTAATATTACTGAACAGTGCAAAAGACCACTGCACTTATACACAATATAACTCAATATCGCAGGTGCCAAAACTTTCGAAGCCAAGTGATGAGCAGGACTGTCGTCTCGCATTTTTGTATTCCCCTAGATGAAGAGAATTCTCGAACTTGACATTATAACATAATACAAATTCGCTTACGGAACATAGCCTATGTTCATAATGTTACGTTTCTGTCTCAATGATTATTATTTAATGTTGATTTTTCTTCTTACATATTAATAAAGAGCGCTATGTTCAGAGGGAGGTACCGTACATTATTTTGGTGGAAAATTGCTGAGGGTTGGTAAGTATGCTATCTATGAACTTGTCTGCCCTCTACCGGTACACTTAAACACACCTCCCCTCCCGCACTTGCTACTTTCACGGCCACTTGACCGTCTCATCACAGCATTCTTGTGCCCCAAGTCGAGGAAATTCCCATAGCCCCGGGCGCTGAAAAGCAAGGGATGAGGTTAAAGAGCCAGGAAAAGGCAGCATGTGGCAACACTGTGTTGGTTACATTAGACATGTGCACAGCACCTCGTTGGGAAAGTGAACAGCAAGGTGATAGAACTGCTTGGTCGCGACATAAACCATTACCACGGGAGGAGTATCAAGACGAATACGACCCAAGGAGAATGTTTAATGGTGGGGCACGTGACCGTGTGCCCTTGTTCTAAAACCGCCACTGGTATCCAGTGTCGGGAAGGATAATAGTGGCACGTTTTAAGTCCAATATTAGGATGATTGATTGCTATGCACCCACAGAGGCAGCACAGGAAGAAGATAAGCAGGCATTTTATGGGCATCTTAATAGTACAATTAAGAAACAGAAGAGGGAGGATATCATTATAGTTGGAGGAGTGGGCCAGGAAGATGAAAGATTTGAGCATATTGTGGAAAGGCATGGTTCAGGAGATCGAAATGAAAATGGACAACTCTTTGTGGACTTTTGTGCCAACCCTGATTTGATTATTGGTAGTACTGTATTTCCGCATAAAGATTGCCATAAAGTGACCTGGATATCACCAGATCATAGGACACAAAACCAGATAGATCATGTAGCGATTGAAAGGAGATGGAGACGTTCTTTGTTGGATGTGAGAAATAAGAGAGGTGCGGTCATCGGCAGCGGCTACCTTCAGAATGAAGATTTAGGCACAGAAAAGGAACCGGTATGATGTGGGAAAGGTCAAGGAGGCCTTTAGGATAGAGTTAAAGAATCGATTCCAAGCACTTGCTCAGGTGGACCTGTTGAGGAAAATTGGGTGAAGATTAGATCTGTCTTTACCAAAGCAAGTGAAAACATCCTGGGTTTCAAAGATGGTGGAAAAAAGATTGGACAGACATGGGATATCAGAGAAAGGAAACAGAGGAGGAAATGAACGCATGTAGGACACGAGCTAAAAAGGCAGAATTACAAGCAAAATATGCTGCAAAGGACAAGGAAGTTACGAGAAGTGCAAGAAGAGATCAAAGAAATTGGATAGATGACATATCTTAAGAGGCAGCCAAGAAGGGAAATCTTACAGAACTATATACTATCACCCGAGTACTGGCAAGAAAGCAGATGCAGAGAAACCGGCCAGTCAGGAACAAAGATGGTGCCCTTTTAACAAAACCTGAGGATTAACTGAAACGATGGCAGGAACATTTTGTGCAGTTTTAAACCGCTCCCTGGAAGATCAACTAAAAGAGGGAATAGTTAGGAGATGAAGAAGAGATCCAACATGACCCAAGGATTAAAACCTGCATACCCACAGTGGAGGAAATCAAGCGAGCAATGAGAGTTGCATATTGGTAAGGCAGCAGGAGTTGACAATATTCCAGCAGAAGTCATGAAGGTTGATATGGACACCACAGCAAATATGTTGCAGCCGTTATTTGAGAAGGTATGGAGAAATACCGGCGGACTGGAGATGTGGGTTACTGGTGAAGGTGCCAAGGAAGGGAGATACGCCAAACTGCAATAACTAGAGAGCAAAGTCTTTACGAGGGTTCTGCTAAACAGAAATACAGGATATGTTGACCGAAGGCTCCGACGAGAACAGGCAGGTTTTCGTCAAAATTGATCGTGTATCTACCAAATAAACACCTTGAGGATAATTCTGGAGCAGTGTGCGGAATGATCATCTCCCCTCTATGCAGTGTTTGTTGACTTTGAGAAAGCTTTTGATTTAATAAATAGATTAACGGTCACGTAAAACTGCAATCTTCCTTTGATTTAATCAATAGAGAAGCCATGTGGAAGGAAGTGAAGCGCTATGGAGTACCGTCACAGATTATTAGTCTCATTCAAGAAACATATCAGGACTACACATGCAGAGTCATTCATGAGGGCCGTGTATCCGAGCCTATATATGTATGTTCAGGAGTACGCCTAGTTGAATCCCGTTGCCAACCATGTTATTGATTGTGATTGATGCGGAATGTGACTAGAAATGCGAAACGTGGTATCCAATGGGGATTCACCAATAGACTGGAAGATCTGGATTTTGCTGACGATTTGTGTCTCCTGTCTGAGGCACATGGTGAAATGCAAGCAAAGCTTGAAGACCTGGTTGTAGAAGGGAAAAAGGTGGGGCTAACGATAAACTCAAAAAAGACCATGGCCCTAAGAACTAACACGAACAAAATTGACCCATTTGTCTTCGAGGATGAACCTATAGAGGATGTGGATAGCTTTACTTACCTGGGCAGCGTGGTGACCAGAGATGGAGGAGCCGTATCCAAAAAGCAAACTGCGCCTTTGTGCGGCTCTATCCGATGTGGAAAAAAAGTCAAAATATTCATGAAGACCAAACTTCGTTTTAGGTTCACTTCTCAGTAAATCACATAGACTCCTCTAGAATGCATATTTTATTATGTGTTGTGGAAAGGTTCTCAATTCACACGATACACACCATATTGTCTTTGACACTGAACTTCACTGCTATCAAAGACTATGTCAAAGATACTGCACTACACTCTTGTGCTTGCTGCCAACTCAACATTCTCCCACCTTGAGTTGTGGAAACAACTCAACAAAACAATAAAATAACTTGTTTTTCTTTTCCTCAAAATAAATGAACACAAAAATAAATAAGTCACTCAAGATATCTCTTTGGTTTAACCACCACTCTCCCACTACTGGTTCTGATGAGATCAGAAGTATTAGTAGATGGTTTATCTGTCTTTGGATTTTTCTCCTCCTTCTCATTTTCATTCCGCTCAACTTGCAGTCTTAAAGCATGATCTCCAGATGTCACTTCAAGTGGATACACCCTCTGTACTGGCCTCAGTAGCTCTCCGTTTGTAGTCGCCAAGCGAACAACTCTCACGACACACAGTGGTCCTTTTAGCCTATCTGGCCGCGCAAAATTCCTTTGCATATGGAAAAGGTATGTTGTGTTGTTTGAGTCTTCAGTCTTTTGACTGATTTGATGCAGCTCTTCATGGCTCCCTGTCCTGAGTTAATCGTTTCATCTCTACATAGTTACCACACCCTACATCCGAGGCAATCTGTTTAACATATTCTAACCTTGGTCTACCCCTACAGTTCTTGTCCTCGACCCTTCCTTCCATAACTAAGCTTGCTATTCCTGGGTGTCTTAGTATGTGTCCTACCAACCTACCTCTTCTCTTCATTAGCAGTCACCAGAAACATCTCTCCTCTCCCACTCGTCTTAATACCTCTTCGTTTGTCACCCTATCTACCCATCTGATCTTCATCATTCTCCTGTAACACCACATTTAAAACGCCTCAATTTTCTTCTTTTCTGCTGCACCAATAGTCCAAGTTTCACTTCCATAGAGTGCCACGCTCCAGACAATGGCTTTCAAAAATGACTTCCTAATACCTAAATCTATATTCGATGTCAACAGATTTCTTTTCTGTAGAAATGCTTTCCTTGCCTATAAACCTTAAAATAACTGTTCAAAAGTATGTTAAATATTTTCCTTGTTCTTATTTATAAGAATTGAGGTTTAACTTGTCTTAATAATAACAATACCATTAATAATGTTCAACTGGATGTAGGCTTTCCTCAATGCTGCTGACCGTATGTGATTTTGTGACTACATGTTTTTGATAAATACTCCAGATTAAAAGAAATCAGCAACAGTTTGTATGCTATGTTGGACTCCTAGCTTCATACAATCCATAGATACTTAATTGAACTAATACAGATATTATGCCACAATAGGCTAATTTTCATTTCAGAATTCACTACATTACAAAATAGTACGGTATTTGATGTGTAGGTACAATTGAACTCTTTTAGTAACCATAATAAAATTACTGTGCATGAATACACAAAACATATTTAACCTCCCTTGTCCTCACAATTTCTATATCTCTGGTCAACACAGTAATAAATTACCTTGTCACTGAAATGAAATTTCATGAGTCAGGCGAAACACATGCCGTTCCTTCCATCTGGTTCTTATCACAGCTAAACGTTCGGTGCGACGAAGCACTTAAGAAGGGAAGGAATTAATTAACACAATATATGATCTTTCATGAGTGTACAGAATTAAACTGAAGTACCACACATCTATTCGATTAAAGAGAAATTAGGACGACAAAAAAATTGCTTAATGTCCTGTGACTTGCAACCCTCTTTTTTCTTAATGGCGCGGAAAAATTAATACGTTTTTTTTTTCTAACAATAACTGTAACAGACTGTCCGAGGGTTTTCAGATTAGTATTTTCTATCAAATAGTTTAGTAAGATATCACTTTCCCACTTGCATGGCGCCAAACATCGAAAAGATCTTTACGCGAAATTCCTTCTGACAGCCCTAAAAGGAGAAAAAAAAGCCAAAGTTGCAAAAAGTAGCAAGCAGTTTTTACACAGACTACACAATAGGGCATAGGCTATAGTCTGATGAAAATAATTTCAACAATGGTTGACAATTGCGAATTTCCGGGTCTAAAAACCTATAGAAGAAGGGTAAAATTTATTTTAAAAGTCACAATTTTCAAACGTTTATCACATAAACACAGCAATTTGTATACGATTTTGCAAATTTATTAAAGAAAGAGCATACCTTGGTCTGTTACATCCAGTGGGAAACGTTGAAGATATCTCAACATACGCGTCTTAACAAGCACAATATTAAAACACAAATAATTAGCTCCGCTTCCAGCTGAGGATGCGATAAGAAAAATCTTACTTCAGCGGTCTCTCACTCTCCAGGGAGTGAACAAATATGACTTATAGGCACAGTTCTGAGGTAATCTTACATTACTGGTACTAAAAACGTCATAAATCATGAAAATACATAACATTTATTTTTTACTTTTTGAACGCCCAGATAGTGCAAAAGGACCACTGTGCGACACCACCTTTGCCAGCGGCCAGTCTAGTCTCTTCGTGTTGTCACTGGCTACCAGTACTACTTCACCTACGCAGGGTTTTTGATGACTTTTCCTAATGTGGTTCTTCTGTATTAGCTGTCCAAGATATTCATTCCTGAATCTTACCCTTAATGTTTCCTTTACTTTCTGTCTGTACCTGGGGCATTCCAATCTCCTTGACTTCCTGTAGGAACATTGCAGGGGTGATAGCCATCAAGTCTTCTCCATCATTGGACTGGTAAGCAAGTGGTCGTGAATTCATGACAGCTTCAATGTCACACAGAACAGTCATCATCATTTCTTGGTACGACAGACATGACTTTCCCAGAACTTTCCTGAGCATTTGTTTGAGGACACCAATCAGCCTCTCCCACCATCCTCCCCACCATGCTGCAGTGGGAGGATTGAATTTCCATTTTATTTGGTGTACAGAACTATATTCAGCAATTTTATCCCACTGAATTGTCTCCAACATATTGCAGGTGCCTTGAAAGTTTGTCCCATTGTCACTATAGACAATCATTGGCCTTCCACGGCTGGACACGAAGCGCCGAAAAGCTTCGAGGAATGTTGCAGTAGCCAAAGATGTTACTAGCTCCAGGTGTACTGCACGAAAAACCACACACGTGAACAGACAGACCCAGGCTTTCTCTCCACCTTTCAAAATCAGAGGCCCGGCAAAGTCGACCCCTGTTATTTCAAAAATTGAGGCTTCTCTCACTCTGTCTATGGGGAGATGAGTTTGTTCTGCTTCAAGATGTTTTCCATGGTACCTTCTGCAGACAACACATGTTTTAATTGCACCCTTCACCGTTCTCCTTCCTCCAAGGATCCAATATTTCTGTCTGAGCCCACTGAGCAGAATCTGGGTTCCAGCATGACATAAGTCTTTGTGCTTCTTCCTAATGAGAGCGTGAACTGTTGTATGCTTCGCAGGAAGGATAGCAGGACAACGGAAAGCATAATCATCTTTGCGCGATATAATTTTTGTTTTCAGTCTCATCACTCCCTCATCATCCATGAAAACACATAGTGAGTTGAATCTTTCATCCTTTTCACCATCAGAACACTCCTTTTGTATGAACTTCATCACGACTTTTTCTGCTTCTGTGGTTTCTTCAATGGATAGTTCGGTAGTTCTCCTATTATTTTTCTGTCGACAATTATACAGAAACCTCAAGATCCATCCTATAATACGAACTGTTATACGGAAACTTGAGAAATAGTCAAGGTGCCATTCTTGGGTATTGGACTTGTATTCTAGCACCGTCATAGTGTTGACTTTCTTTTTTCTTTCTTGGAAGACTTCATCATCGTTTGTTGAAATTTCGGGGCTAGGCCATTGTGTAGTGGATTGTTTTAGCCATTTTGGCCCTTCCCACCATCTCTGTTGAAGTAACTGTTTTGTGCTACATCCCCTTGAAGCCAGGTCAGCCGGATTCATGGTTCCTGGAACATGCCGCCACTGTTCTATTCTGGACAGTCTTCGAATTTCTTGCACTCTGTTCCACACGAAGGTCCCCCAAGGATCGTCTAACTTGATCCAGGACAACACAGTCGACGAGTCACTCCCATAATAAGTAACGATTTCTTTTGCAGTTAATGTTGGCAGTACTGACGTCACTAGTCGAACCCCTGTTGTAGCTGCTAATAATTCCAGGCGTGGTATGGTGATACTCTTCTTGGGTGCCACTCTTGTCTTGGCATGTACAAATCGTAGCTCTATATTGTCAACCTTCTGTATTCGCAAGAACAGCAGCATAGGCAGTTTGACTGGCGTCACAGAACACGTGAAGAGATATATCTTCAACCGACTGGACACTACCGATCAAACGTCTAGGAATCTTAATCTCAGACAGCTGAGGTAGTTCTGGCAACCACTTCATGAATCTTCTCTTTGTTGTTTCGTCTACTCTGGTGTCCCAACCCACGTCAGTGGCCCATAGTTCTTGCAAGATTACTTTTGGACAGAGAAATACCGGACACGAGAAGCCAGTAGGGCCAAACACCTTATGTGCAGCTCCTAGTATAGCTCTTTTGGTGATTACATCATATTTGAAATCGTTAACATGAGTTAGATTCAGTTCAAGGGTATCTTCTCCTTTATTCCAAATGAGCCCTAGCACATGAGTAAGATTTTCAGCTGTACCATCCTGAGAATACTCCCACCCTCGGAGATTGAAATATACCTTATCCATTATTATGCTTGCCTCTCGCATGAATGAATGAAGGCCATTTCTGTTGTTAACACTAATAGCACAGTTATCCACATAAAAACATTCTTCCAATCTTTCTATTGTTGAAGTTGAGTAGGAACTATTATCGACTGTTTGTCTCTTCAACTCGTTCAAGTGGAGTTTGATGGTTGCTGACAATAGGAACGGAGAACATGCAAGTCCAAAGACAACTATATTGTGACGGAACACTTCTACCTTCCCTGTACTTTCCTCCTCCCTCCAAAGGAATCTCAGAAAATCACGGTCTCTAGGATTAACACTTATTTGAAGAAATGCTTTTTCTACATCGGCCGTCACACCGATCTCATTTTCTCTGAACTTCAGTAGTGAACTAGGGATCAACTCTATGAAGTTAGGCCCTTTTTCAATACATTCGTTCAGAGATGGAGCGTTTCTCTGCTTCGCCGAGGCATCAAAAACAGGCCTGATCTTGGTGGTGCTGTTTTCTTTGAAGACAGGCCGTTGAGGTAGATAGTATCCACCATTCTTCAGTTCTTCTTCAGGTACCCTCTCGATGATTCCTTGCTCCAACCAACTTCGTAAGACATTATCGTACTCTTGATAATGTTGTTCAGCTTGTAGTTTCTTCGTAGTGATTTCTAATCTGTGCTGAGCAATTTCTCTGTTGTCAGGGAGAGGGGGATGTTGTTCACTCCAAGGCAGACACACTTCATATCTGTTATCTTCATTCAGTCGTGCAGTCTCAAGGAAGTTATTTCTAACACGCTCATTCCTCTCGACGATAGATTCTTTCACAACAGGGTCAGTAATTCCAAGAATTTCTAAGTCCCAGAGATCAGAAATTCTTGTATGTTGGGAAAACAATGATGACACTAATAATGATGCCGAATCCCTTTGGGCCTTGTTACCTATGACTTTTCCCATTAGTGTCCACCCTAGGGAAGTCTCCACCAAAACTAGGCCACATTTTAGTTGATGTTTCCTCCCAGTGAGCAGTTCACCCGCCTTATCGGCCCCTGGTGTATTCTTTGAATACACGGTACCTGAGATATGTCTACTGCTCCTTGCATGTTCATTTCTTTCTTCCTCTTTGCCAAACACCAACAGTGATCTTCTGTTTTCTCCTTGATGGGCAAATCTCTTACGTCTTCATAAGTATGTTTCAGATATATAACTTCTGTGACCCACCTAGCGTCATCTAGTAGCGAACCTCTGAAGCTCCTCAATTCCTCATCGTGCTAGAGGACTTACTTATCCATTTGGCTACCAGATCTTGTTACCATCGTCAGCTATTTTCTCCTTGAGCAAGAGGACTACGTCTACTGTTTCACTCACCATGCTGCGCTAATATCGCCTACTATCAACTCTTAGAAGACCAGCTCAGCAAGAGAAGATAAATGTTTTATTTTTCAAGTTGGCAATGTTTATGTGTTCTCCTTTTGTCTCCTACCCCCCACTCTTTCCCCTCTTTCTTGGTCCCTCCGTGCTCCGTTGAGCTGCATTCACTTCTTAGTCGGCAGTTGAAGCAATCAGTTAAGGCTCAACCAGAGCCAGCCTCCTGACCTAACGAGGCATTTTTTAAATTCCACGCCATGTTGGAACTCTAAGCATCAGTGAGGAACTTCACTTCGACATGCAACAAAGATAAGTACCTTCTTCAAGTTTTAACCTCATCTTCATGGGTTTAACTTCCTCGTGTTTTAAATGATACTTTTATAGACAGTGTGAAAGTATTTATTTTGGGGCAAATATCATTCTTCGTGGGATTTGCCATGTTGAGCTTTCGCTTGTATAAGCCGACTTTACCATAAAGAGCTTTTATTAAGCTATTCTAAGGAGAAATCCTCCTTCTACGTGGGATATTATCTAATTACCCGCTGTCTATAATTCAACAAGTTAGTTCCTCCGCTGGATTTACATTAGCCCCATTTTACTGCTAAGATTGTTCTGGAACCTTCCAGATTCTGTACCCAATCTACAAGTCCTGCCGTCATGTATTTCTCACGTACTTGTGAGAATTCTGTTTAAAATTGAATTATCTTACTTCTAAATTACTACATAGTGAAGTTTCGTCCACCGCGGGAATTTTCTATAGTGCATTTAATTGTAATTTACAACTTTCTCAAGAAATAGACTCTCACTTATCTAGTGAAACCAGTTATTTTCATCATTGCAATAACTTTCTTTTCCATAAACTTTGTGTCTCCACAGTGAACTTTTCATATGTTTCAATGAACTATAGTGAAAACCAGTGCTTGCTCAACTTTTCTACCGCGTCGCGATCGTCCGCTTATATTCAAATAAGGCCATGAACATTTTCCTTAATTCCCATTTCTCTTTCCTAAACCTCTCACTAACAATCTGCAATAAACTTTTAATCTAGGTCTGTTCCAATAAGGTGTCATTCCAAGAAGTGCCCTTCCATTTTTGTTGGTTTATCATTAAGTATCTCTGTATAATTACGTGTCTAGCACACGGTTCAAACTTACATTGTTCCTCCCTTCAAAATCAGGGAAAACAATTCTCTAAACTCTTGAGCGAGTCATGTTCAGGTTTCACGAAATGGAAACTGTCCCATTTGGCGAGTGATTCCTGCTCAAACTTGGGAAGTCCAGAACTTTCCCTTTCACTTTCTTCAGGTTTCACAGTAAGTGACCTGCCCTCTTTGTATAATTCTCATATATTAATTCTGTATAAATATACGAAGTTGTAGGAACTTCTATCTTATTTTTCATGTTGTTATTATTGTTATTTTCAAAGTTGTCACTTTCTCTAGAACATTCTCTCCTGAATTTCTTAAGGTGCACTTTTGTACTCCAATTCACGTTCAAGCTTTAATTATTTCATTGCTCATTTGTTTAAATCTTATAAAGATTTTAGAAACATGTAAGGTTTGAAACCTTGTAAATTGTCAATTGCCTGGAGCAACCGTTTAATGTTGAGAGGTCTGCGACCCCAAATTGTTAACTACATAGAGCATATTTATTTGTTAAAGTTACGCTTCTTTGAATTGTTAAATAAATTAAATATTTGGTTTTGGATTCATCATTTCTCTGATACTAAAGATAGGCAGGATCCTGGCCTTCCTAGCTCTTCCTAGGTTTATGCCCTCGTTCATATACAATAAATCGTTTGCTCTCAGTCTTGTCAGACCATCACCCTTCCCTATAGTACTTTCATTCGTGCTTGGGAGGAAACACACTAAAGCCTCTCTCTGGCAAACTGCCCAAGTCTTAGCTGCGGTTCCCGTCAGCTTCGACCAAGCTCGTACCTACTTTAGGTATCCGAGAGTTAATTTCTATTGGCAACTGCTTCTAAGGGTATTTAAATCTCAACTTATTAATTTTGTGGGACTCTCCTCCTATTTTTCTATCCTTCTTTTCCAATCCCAAATCTACTTCCTTCTCTTAATCATCTTCCCTTGGTGGGTGGGTTATTCCTCATCCTATAATCTACCCAAAATTTGGTGCCGAAACCCGGGAGAGTCCATTTGCTATGTCCATTGTTTGTCAAGTGTCATTTGACAATACTTTGCAAATTTTTAATATCTCCTTTGGATCTTTCAGCTATATCTACGTCATGCAAAGCCTGTGAACGGGAAAGAGGCCGCTCCTGTCTCCTTTGGCGTGTCCTGTTCTTTCGACCCATTCTCTGCTGCAAACCTGACAGCATCTCCAAGGTTCTACAGTTTCGTGAGTTGTATTTCAATTTATTCTTTTTATCATGGCTCCTACTGAAAAAGATGAAACTCTCATTGCCAGACGTTCTTCCTATAAAGGGCAACTCACTAGATTTCGAAATTTCATCAGCAAATTAAATCCCGCCGAGTGTGATTTAGACATCTTGACTCATCGCCTTAAGTTGTACGAACGGTCTTATGATTATTATGACCAAATTCAAACCGAGATCGAATCCGCTTGCCCAGAACTGCAATCGGATCGGGACGAGGTCGAACCCTTGTACTTTGAAGGAATTGCAAAGGCCCACCAACTGATCCGCAATATCTCAGAACCGGACACTAGGGTCATCAATCCGGCCCAGTTCGCACCCGCTTCAGTTCACAAGAACGAACCGAAACCGTTACTTCCCAAGATAAGCCTACCGCATTTCTCAGGCAAGGAAGGTGAATGGTATTCTTTTTACGAACTTTACTGCTCCCTAATTCATGAAAATATCGAGATCCCAGACATACATAAATTTTACTTCCTCCGCACTTCTTTGGAATCTGAGGCCTTGGCCTTGGTGGAGTCACTGCCTTTAAGCGCAGACAACTACCACATCGCCTTTAATCTCCTTAAAGAGAGATATGGCAATTTACGTTTGAGTGTAGCTCGTCATATCCGCTGTCTCTTCAACTTACCAGCCGTCAAACCTAATGACGTCACATCTTTAAGAGACCTCTTAGATTCTATGCAGTTAAATGTCAGAGCATTGTACCAATTAAAGCAGCCTGTCCAAACATGGGACACCATACTTATTCACCTAGCTACATCAAGATTCGATTTTTCGACACTGAAGGCCTGGGAGATCGAACTCGCCTGCAACAAGGAACATTCGTTCGAACACCTTATCTCGTTTCTCAACAGTCGATGTCAATTCCTTACAGCACTCGCATTTCAGTGCGAAAAGGTCGAAACGAATCATCAGTCTCACATTTTTGAGAAAAACCTTGCTTTTTCAAAGGGACATCAGCCCCCATCTGTCGAAAACAAGCAAACCCGTTCTTCTTTCAATAATTCAAGAGAACATATCAGGCCGCTTAACAAATCGTTAAAATGCACGCTCTGTAAAAAGCTTCACACCTTGTATTCGTGCAAATCCTTTAAAGAATTGTCTGTCGAAGATCGAAGAAAGTTTGTCTTGAATAGCAAACATTGTTTCAACTGCTTATCACCTAAGCATTCTTCTTCGAACTGTACGTCATCAAATCTCTGTTTTCATTGCAAAAAACCGCATCATTCTTTATTGCACGTTCACGATAAATCGAGGTCATCAGCACCTGCCTCTTCAAGCTCCATGCAGAGCAGCTCCGAACAAACTAATGCTTCTTCCTGCATTTCTAATGCCGAACCTTCTCACAGTGCGCAAACCCTGTTGACCACTGTACAATTTGAAATCCAAGATAAATTTGGAAATTGGTTTCGAACCCGTGGTCTTCTCGATTCCGCTTCAACTCATAACTTTGTTTCGCAATCGTTGATTAAAAAACTAGGTCTTTCGTCATCGCCTACTTCTATCAATGTGACCGGCATTGACAATTTGAAAACTCAAGTCTTGCAGTCTTCAAAATTGAAAATCAGAGACGTTTGCCAAAGAAACACCAATCGTAATTTAAACTGTCTCATTCTTACCAGTATAGGCAAGGACACTCCAAGTCACTCTATTAATACCTCCGGATTAAAGATTCCTTCGCACTTAAGGTTAGCTGATCCTCAGTTTAATGCTCAAGGTCCCATTGATGTACTTTTCAGTGCCAATATTTTTTGGAAGTGCCTTCGCAAACAAACACGCAAGTTATCCTCAACCGTGGTCGCCAGAGACACCGATTTTGGTTGGGTTATTACTGGTGAAATTCAGCATCCCAGTGTTCAAACCAAAGCGCAATGTCATTTCGTTACAGCTGACATAAATCCCATTTCTGAAAAAGAGAACGCTCATGTTTCAAATCTCAATATTTTTGAAAAACACTTGTCGAAACGATGTCTTATCGTGAACAACTGCGCTACCTCTGTAAGTTGTTTAAATGGTTTTTCCTTCTTCCCGCACAAAATGGCCATTCAAGGTCGCCTTGCTTTGTGTTATTTCGTCTACCTTCTTACGTCATTTTTTATAGCAGTTAATTACTTAAATTTTTTCTCGAAAACTATCTTCCCCTTGTGTAAAACCATGGCTATCAGTCACCATCACTTTGCTGTACGCTATGTTTCACTTCTTTCGCTATGTAGAAGGATGGCCACGGCCGGCTCCTCCCTCCTTCCTCACAATTGGAAGTCGCTTTTGAAACCGCTTGAAACTCTGAATTCTATAGCATCTACAATAACTATTCTTATGCATAACCTTCTTCTCAATGTCCCAGCTTGTCTTCTTTGCTCGGAAGAATTAAGCTTCTTTCTGTTGAAAATTGTCCGATTTCGTGATCCTCTCAATTATGCGAAATTGATTTCCTACTCTATTTCATATAGCTTTAAATTGCTTTTTCACGTCCAAGTTACGATTGACTGCATTCCGTTCAACCTGAATATCTGCTTTAAGTTACAGCTGATTCAACAAATGTTGTTTGCGTACTTTGAACCGCTTGTTTTTCAGACTTGTTTGTATACTAGTCTGAGGAAGGCCAAGTTGTTGTTTATTTCCTGTATGATGGACAAAGGTCAAAGCAAGTTTCTCTTATCTCAACTTTGACTGATTGCCAAGCATTGTCTGGCGAGTTGCTACTACAAGTACAGAAGTCGCTCACCTACTTCCCAAAATAAACTTGTTCTAGTTAAGGACTCTTTCAGCTATTTATATGTCTTATCTCGCTGTACTATGTGTGTCAAGGCCGTGCTTGTTTACGTCTCTCACTTACTCATGCTCGTATTCTATAACTGCTTCGATCCCTGTTTCAAAACTTCGTTGCGTATTTCTCACGCGCTTATGTATTGCAATTTGCTTACATATTTTGCGATCTTAATGTTCATTGATGAACAAACTGGTTTTTTCTCGTCGTCACATTCGATGTGTTTTTGTATTCATACTTGTCATGTCACGTTTTTCGCTGACTTAAGTATTTTTCTGAGTAACCCCTTTGATACTCATTATAACTTGAGGTTATTGTTTATGGCTACTCGTTTGTTACCTATGGCGTTCTTGCTTTCTACTCGCATAGTTCCTTTGTTTATTTGGTATATTCTTGTCCTGAATAGATGTACTTGTTTCTATACGCTTTGTTTAAACTTGCCAATTCTTCTTTCTCATCGTATCGCAATCTTTACTAGTGCTTTATTTCTCTCAGCTTCCAGCTATTTCGTGATTGAAAGTGTTGATAATTCTCGCCTTTTAACTCCGCTTTCCAATGACCCTGATAACCTCCTTCCACTTACACCTGGTCGCTTCTTTACACGCACTTCTCTTTCTGCCCCTCCTCCTTTTCCCAATTCTTACAGGGATTCTAATCTACCTATCGCTTGGCGGAAACTTGAAGCCCTCCGTAATTCTTTTTGGAAGAGATGGAACTTGGAATATTTAACGTCCTTGCAACGGAGGCAGAAGTGGTTTCTTTCCAGTCCCGACATTAAAGTGGGAGACTTGGTCTTAGTTAGGGATGTTTCACCCCCCCCCCCCCCCTAGTCTGGCCTTTTGGAAAAGTGACCGAGTGTTACCCTGGAAGAGATAGGAGAGTCAGGGTATTTAGAGTCTTGACCAATAATGGTCAGATCACAAGACTACTTCTCGGCAATTGTTTATTACTGTACTTGTTTTTCTTGCTCGCTGTTGGTGTTTGTCCCCCCAGTATGGTGTATTCTTTGAATACACGGTACCTGAGATATAATGTCTACTGCTCCTTGCATGTTCATTTCTTTCTTCCTCTTTGCCAAACACCAACAGTGATCTTCTGTTTTCTCCTTGATGGGCAAATCTCTTACGTCTTCATAAGTATGTTTCAGATATATAACTTCTGTGACCCACCTAGCGTCATCTAGTAGCGAACCTCTGAAGCTCCTCAATTCCTCATCGTGCTAGAGGACTTACTTATCCATTTGGCTACCAGATCTTGTTACCATCGTCAGCTATTTTCTCCTTGAGCAAGAGGACTACGTCTACTGTTTCACTCGCCATGCTGCGCTAATATCGCCTACTATCAACTCTTAGAAGACCAGCTCAGCAAGAGAAGATAAATGTTTTATTTTTCAAGTTGGCAATGTTTATGTGTTCTCCTTTTGTCTCCTACCCCCCACTCTTTCCCCTCTTTCTTGGTCCCTCCGTGCTCCGTTGAGCTGCATTCACTTCTTAGTCGGCAGTTGAAGCAATCAGTTAAGGCTCAACCAGAGCCAGCCTCCTGACCTAACGAGGCATTTTTTAAATTCCACGCCATGTTGGAACTCTAAGCATCAGTGAGGAACTTCACTTCGACATGCAACAAAGATAAGTACCTTCTTCAAGTTTTAACCTCATCTTCATGGGTTTAACTTCCTCGTGTTTTAAATGATACTTTTATAGACAGTGTGAAAGTATTTATTTTGGGGCAAATATCATTCTTCGTGGGATTTGCCATGTTGAGCTTTCGCTTGTATAAGCCGACTTTACCATAAAGAGCTTTTATTAAGCTATTCTAAGGAGAAATCCTCCTTCTACGTGGGATATTATCTAATTACCCGCTGTCTATAATTCAACAAGTTAGTTCCTCCGCTGGATTTACATTAGCCCCATTTTACTGCTAAGATTGTTCTGGAACCTTCCAGATTCTGTACCCAATCTACAAGTCCTGCCGTCATGTATTTCTCACGTACTTGTGAGAATTCTGTTTAAAATTGAATTATCTTACTTCTAAATTACTACATAGTGAAGTTTCGTCCACCGCGGGAATTTTCTATAGTGCATTTAATTGTAATTTACAACTTTCTCAAGAAATAGACTCTCACTTATCTAGTGAAACCAGTTATTTTCATCATTGCAATAACTTTCTTTTCCATAAACTTTGTGTCTCCACAGTGAACTTTTCATATGTTTCAATGAACTATAGTGAAAACCAGTGCTTGCTCAACTTTTCTACCGCGTCGCGATCGTCCGCTTATATTCAAATAAGGCCATGAACATTTTCCTTAATTCCCATTTCTCTTTCCTAAACCTCTCACTAACAATCTGCAATAAACTTTTAATCTAGGTCTGTTCCAATAAGGTGTCATTCCAAGAAGTGCCCTTCCATTTTTGTTGGTTTATCATTAAGTATCTCTGTATAATTACGTGTCTAGCACACGGTTCAAACTTACATTGTTCCTCCCTTCAAAATCAGGGAAAACAATTCTCTAAACTCTTGAGCGAGTCATGTTCAGGTTTCACGAAATGGAAACTGTCCCATTTGGCGAGTGATTCCTGCTCAAACTTGGGAAGTCCAGAACTTTCCCTTTCACTTTCTTCAGGTTTCACAGTAAGTGACCTGCCCTCTTTGTATAATTCTCATATATTAATTCTGTATAAATATAAGAAGTTGTAGGAACTTCTATCTTATTTTTCATGTTGTTATTATTGTTATTTTCAAAGTTGTCACTTTCTCTAGAACATTCTCTCCTGAATTTCTTAAGGTGCACTTTTGTACTCCAATTCACGTTCAAGCTTTAATTATTTCATTGCTCATTTGTTTAAATCTTATAAAGATTTTAGAAACATGTAAGGTTTGAAACCTTGTAAATTGTCAATTGCCTGGAGCAACCGTTTAATGTTGAGAGGTCTGCGACCCCAAATTGTTAACTACATAGAGCATATTTATTTGTTAAAGTTACGCTTCTTTGAATTGTTAAATAAATTAAATATTTGGTTTTGGATTCATCATTTCTCTGATACTAAAGTTAGGCAGGATCCTGGCCTTCCTAGCTCTTCCTAGGTTTATGCCCTCGTTCATATACAATAAATCGTTTGCTCTCAGTCTTGTCAGACCATCACCCTTCCCTATAGTACTTTCATTCGTGCTTGGGAGGAAACACACTAAAGCCTCTCTCTGGCAAACTGCCCAAGTCTTAGCTGCGGTTCCCGTCAGCTTCGACCAAGCTCGTACCTACTTTAGGTATCCGAGAGTTAATTTCCATTGGCAACTGCTTCTAAGGGTATTTAAATCTCAACTTATTAATTTTGTGGGACTCTCCTCCTATTTTTCTATCCTTCTTTTCCAATCCCAAATCTACTTCCTTCTCTTAATCATCTTCCCTTGGTGGGTGGGTTATTCCTCATCCTATAATCTACCCAGCCCCATTCAGAATCTGCACAGGCCCTCGCTCTCGTACATCAGTTAAACATATTTTCAGATCCCTTATCTCCTCACTCCAAGAACCATTCTTAATATATGGGACATCTTCCCAAATAATCTCTTGGCTTAAAACTTCCAGCTCCTTGGAATAGTTTCCCTCCAATCGCTTTAAACTTATTCTGTAACAGTCGTGTTTTGCTTCTCGAGAACGTACTCCACCAAGGAATGTATTAACGTTTCCTTCCTGATTGACTGATACCCCATTTCTTCGGCTAGGTCACGTGCAATGTAGGATTTAGTAGACCCAGTATCAATGACCGCTCGTACAGTTTTTGTTTACCCTTTCTTTTAACGACAACTGCCAGGGTTTGCAAGTAGGCCTACACCTCAGGAGAACAAGACACATTAGCTAAAGCCTTATCCACATTATTGCCATCCTGGTGAACCAAATTCCTGTCTCCCTCGTAATTCTGTTTGGACACACTTTCATTTTCGTTGTCATGGAGCTTATAACACATTAATACCACATGTTTACCACCACAAACAATGCATCTGACAATCGATTTACAAGCTCTACTTGCATGGCCCTTCTTTAAACAAATGAAGCAACAGTGTTTATCAGTTAAGATTTTCCTTTTCTCCCCTACAGTCATTTTTTGAGCTTTAATGCACTCTGGGCTCGAATGAGGTTTAAGACAAAAAACACACTCCTGTCTCTTAGAAACATCAGCAAACAAGGCAGAAGCAGTAGGTATATTTGGTTCCATGACATCCCTTGGTTTCTTGTCTCCCTTAATCTTAGATCCTTGGGAAGGGCTAATACTAAACCCTTTCATAGCCAATGAAATTCTTTCTTCACTTACTACTTCATTTTGAAGAAAAGCCATGAGCTGCTGCAAACGATCTTTGGATACGGAAGGAAGTATTCCTCTGCCATGCTCTTAATAGGTCTTCTGGCAAAGATGATTCAATTAGGGGATACAGCATTGCAGTACATTTTTCTGTAGTAACCCCTAAACTTTCCAGCGATCTGAGATGTGACTCTAATTTATCATACAAGCTACTCAGTGTTGGCCTTTCTTTGGAATTGACTGCATTCATCAGTACTAGTTTGAGCAATTCACGAAGATAAACTTCCACCTGCAAGTCCTCTCTACCAAATCGAGCTTGAAGACTCTCTATAGCTTTGTCATAATTCTCGGCAGTGGGTGGAAAACTAGTAACTAATTCATATGCTCTGGAACCTTCTGTCATAGCCTGAATTGAATATTGGAATTTATCTTCCTTGCCAATGTCCTCATCCTCGTGAATTTTACGGAACTGGCTCCAAAAATATAACCAATCAATTATTTCACCAGAAAATTAAATTCTATTCATGGAAATCTATATTTTTTTATCACAAACATTGTCCTTCACTACACTTTGTGGAGGGGTAATGGAAACAACGGGATTCATAAAACGTGTTGCTTTTGTTCTACAGCTAAGGAATTTGTGTTTGTAATCATCAGCTGATTCAAATTCCGTTTCTATTTCGTCATCATCACGTTCGTCGTCTATCATCTGTTGAAATATTAACCCATCTAAATTAGAGATATCATCATACTTTTCTTGAAGGATTTCAAGTTGCACTTGCACTTTTTCCGTTTCAGTTTGATCATCTTCTAACGACGTCATTAGTTGATTGTGTGAGCGCGTAAATAACCGCCGCTTTGCGGTTCTTTATTTAGCGAGTCTTTCCATCTTCTTTCTTCACGGGAGCCTTTTACTATGAATGAATCGTGTCGATGGTCGCCCTATAATTTTAGGTTCACTTCTCAATAAATCACATAGACTCGTCTAGAATGCATATTTTATTATTTGTTGTGGAAAGGTTCTCAATTCACACGATACACACCATATTGCTTTTGACACTGAACTTCACTGCTATCAAAGACTATGTCAAAGATACTGTGCACTACACTCTTGTGCTTGCTGCCAACTCAACACTTCGTTTCTTCCGGAGTAATGTCAGGTCCGTTCTGATATATGGGTCTGAGACTTGGAAGGTAACTAAAGAAATCATCTCCAGGATGCAGACCTTTGTCAACCGTTGCTTAAGGAAGATCATAAACTACTACTGGCTGGAAGTAATCTCCAACTAAGAACTATGGAGAAGGATGGGTGAAACTGAGATGGACATACAAATAAAGCGACGGAAATGGATCGGACATACCCTGAGGAAAGGAAATGAAGCCATTGAGAGAGAGGCACTGGATTGGAACCCACAGGGTACGAGAAGGAGAGGGAGATCCAAACGAAAATGGCGCAGATCTGTCCACTTGGAGGCTATAGAGGAGAGAAGGACCTGGTGCGAGGTGAAAAGTTTGTCAGCAAACAAGACCAGATGGAGATGCTTCATTGATGTCCTATGTTTCACGAGGGCAGTGGCGTCGGAGCGTTTTTTTTGGGGGTTGGGTGTCTTCCTAACTTATGAGGCATATTTTCATTTCCTTTATGGGACTTCGCATTTGTAATTCACGAAAGGAGAAAAGTTGATAATACGCGAGCTATAAGCCAGTCTCATTTTTTTAGCGAAGTTGGAGACGACAAATGGTTTGAAAAATTTTAAACGAAAGAACTATTTTGATTTCGTAAATATTTTGGGTATGAACTAATTCACTAAAAATGCCATAAAAAAGAAAAATTCCGTTTATTTGTTAAATAGAACTCAAGACGTATGACGTATTGGCAATTCGGCCGTTTGTAAATAATTTTACAAACTCTTTTACACCACATATTATAGCCTACAACTCAGTCAAGTTGACTCAAGACTAATATACCTCCTTTGAATAAAAACAAAAATGAACGGTGGTCTGAACAAGCGACTTTGTAACGTAACGACCAACAACAACGTCATAAAAATTAAACTTAAAACACACAGCACAAAGAAAAAAAGGATAAGTTTGCTTTGTGGCTAGCTAACGCTAAACCTTCCCAAACACTCGCCCTCGTTCAGTCTTACGCGAAATAAACTCGCGCAAGATACCCTGAAAATATATGGCTCTTGTATAGTCCTTATGCACTTGCAGAAGCAAAGTGTGAGTCAGGCGCTGTTGGGTCATGGTACTGCGCAAATAATTCTTTAACCTACGAAGTGCACTGAAAGATCTTTCCGAAGAAGCAGCAGATGCTAGAACGGTCATGAGTACCAGAACAAGCTAAACTACTTTGTTGAAAAGATCTTTAGTTGATGTAGCCAACTCATTCATCTGCTTAACTACATCTGCAATGCACTTCGGTGGGTTCCCTGGCAGACTTTTCAACAATTTTAACTGTGTACGAAGCTGATCGAGATCAAAATCGTCCTGATGTGTACCCAGAGTTTCCTTCAGAACCTGCTCAGATGGAACGATGCCCTGGTATTCCTGAATCAGAATATTTTCAATACTCGCCAAAGTGGCAAAACCTTTCTGGTTAAATCTTTCTTCTACTTCATTCAAAAGGAGGTCCAGAATAGAGAAGTAATCTTTTCTAAGCTCATCTTGATCTGTGAGCTTTGCCGGAGAAGTTGGATTGCTCGTTTGTTCTAAACGCTTCGTAATTTTCCTCTGCCATTTTTTGGGAAGTTTTTGATCAGGTTTGGGCTTCTTGCTCTGTTTTTTGTTTGTTTTGCTTTTCCTCGGCTTCTTCATCCTCATCGTCGGGTTCGGATTTGGCGTGGTTTTCGGAAACTTGTTGGTTAGGGTTTGGTAAAGAAGAGCAGTCAAGTTCCACTATCTCCGTAGCATAAACGTAGCTTTCCTTGTAGATCCGATCAAACTCCTCTGTTGTTCGAAGAATCTTCATTGCCGACATTAAAATCAGAGCAGCTTGCTTTGCTACTGTGGCAGTATAACATGGGCTCTGAAGGGCCTTTGAATGTTCTTCACATGGACCAAAAATTTCGACACTGACGTGAAGAAAAAAAAAACGGAATCGAATTACTTCAGCTTCTTCAGGTACCCACGAGTTTCCGACTTCACTTCCCGAGAAGCACCCGTGGGGTCATCGAGGATAGCTTTGAGAGTCAGTATGACCCTTTGGTAATTCTCCTTGTACCTTTTAAGAGGCCGGCATCTCACGCTCTATCTCGTTGGACCAAGTGCGATGAGCTTTGATGACGGTCTATTGGCGACGGCATTGTCATCGCCAACATAGGGTGCCAGGACGACATGTTTAAAGGTGTTCTGTCTCTTCGAAGAATCGAGTATGATATTACTTGAATTTTTCACAACAACAAGCAAATCGGTGGTGCCATCAGCAATAATACCAAATAAGGGTGATTCGTGTACCTGTGTTGCTATGTCTCGAAGGACAGAGTGGGCCATTACTTTGATCACCTCTTTCTGCAATTTGCCGCGAGATTTCTTGAAGAGCTAAGTCTAGGGAATGGTTTGAACAGTGAACAATGGGGATTTTGGCTGCCCATCAGATAGAAGTTTTTGAACTCCCTTAATGTGCCCAGACATGTTAGAGGCGCCATCAAAACAATGACCCCGCAATTTTGACAATGGAAAATTTAGCCGAGAACACCTTTTATGGCACCAGCCAGCGTTTTAGCGGTTGCATCTTGTGGGTTGTACAACCCAATAAAAAGTTCAGTTACTTGAAAGGTTTTAGGGTGAACCAACCTAACACATACAGAGAATTTTTAGATCGTATTCTATTCGGTGGTGCCATCAGCAATAATACCAAATAAAGGTGATTCGTGTACCTGTTTTGCTATGTCTCGAAGGACAGAGTGGTCCATTATTTCAATCACCTCTTTCTGCATGTCAGGGCATCCACCAACTAAGTTCGGGTGCATCGTCTTTTCTCCCCTGTAAAAGCTCCATGAGGTTGCCTTGATCCGAGTCGTGGCCGCGAACAGCGCTACCAGTAATCATTAAATATCTAAGACAACTAATAACAACAAGAAAACATTGCGCGCAACGCATATTTGTTTCAACATTCCCTTGTCAATCTTCGCAGTTACAGACTGGCCATTTTCTTTATTAATTATTAGTTCACAATTTCTCCGGTGAAAGTCACTGTTTTGATGTGATTTGAATTTCTCACCCGCCTTTCTCCAATTTTGGAAACTGTTGATATAAAATGTTCTCTCCGCTTTGGAGAACCAACTTCTACCTGTGATACCAACCATTCGACTGCCTTTCATGCATTCAAAACAAAAAACTGCATCCTTTTCAACACTGCAATGTAACCAAGAGTAAAACTCGAACCAATGAGCACTGCACTTTCGATTTTGGGCGTTCTCGGGGAAACACAAAAACCAAGTTTTTTTTCCTTTGTACATTCTCGATAGCTTACAGCTTCTTCGGCGATTGTTGTGATAGAATCCTTTATTTGTTGCCATTTTTCCTCTACCGTTTGTTCTGATTCTTGTTGATCTAAGATTTGGAATCTTGATCATCGCCCGTTGTTGATGTTACCGGTATCACTCTCCTCTCCTCTCCGCATCCACAAATTCAGTAGAAACCGTGTCAGGTATAACCATAGCAATCCCAGTTTTTTATGCCCTCCGGTAGACCACTATCTAAAAATATAGCAACGAACAAAGCATTAATTTAATTGAACAGTACGCGCATTAAGTATTGATAAGGTGATTACCACCCTCACTCACCTAGATGGCCACTCAAACCAAAGCAGGTTTTTGGCCTCGCCAACAGCACGGCGCCATCTTTCTCGATCATCCATTATGTCCTCCGTGACTCCGATTTTCCTCATATCTTTTTGGACTTGGTCCCACCAGCGAAGCCTCGGTCGTCCCAATGGTCACCTTCTTCTGGTTACACCTTCCAAAACTGCTCTTAAATTCAATTCTCTACTTCTTCTATGTACATGACCGGCCCAGCGCAGTCTTTGGCTTTTGGCACGGACCACGATATCCGGTTCTTTGTAGAGATCCCGCAATTCCTTATTTGTTCTAATTCTCCACTGGCCATTTTATACTATCGGTCCGAAAATGCGTCGTAGTGTTCTATTTTCAAAAGTTACTAATTTCCTTTCAGTTTGCTTGGACAATACCCAGGTTTCTGAGCCGCACGTGACAACAGGAAGTATAATGCTTTTATAAATTCTCACTTTAGTTTTCCTAGATATAATTTTACTCTTAAAGAGATTTTGCAGAGACCAGTAGCTTTTGTTGCCACTGAGAATTCTTGATTTTATTTCTGTTTCTTCCATATTATTTTGGTATGTGATAATCCCCAGATATTTGAACTCAGTACATCTGTGAAAAGCGTATGAAGCAACTGTTAAGGGGTTTTGTACTTGTGCTGCATTCCTTCCTACAACTAGATATTTTGTTTTTTGTTCATTTATCATTAGACCTACCTCCTTGGCTTCTTCAATAGGGGCTTCTGTGAGTATTTTTAGATCGTATTCGCTTTCTGCCATGAGTGTTATGTCATCAGCATAAGCTAATAGGTTTATTTTGTTTCCCACTTCAAGGCCTGGGTGGAGCTGGTTTACTCGTTTCAATGTTTCTTCTAAAGCTAAATTGAATAATAAAGGCGAGAGTCCATCTCCCTGTCTTACTCCAGTGTTGACATTAAATTCTTCGGTATATTCATTATTGATTCTAATTTTGCATTTGGACCCTTCTGTGCACAGTTTTGCCATACTGATAAGTTTTTCTGGTATTCCATTCTGCTGCATGTATTTCCACATTTGTTTCCTATTGACACTATCCTTGCCTTGTTGAAATCTACAAAAAGAAGATGGGCTGTTTTGTTAAACTCCCAATATTTGGATATTACTTGCTTTAAGACAAAAATTTGGTCTGTTGTAGATCTTTGGCTTCTAAATCCTGCTTGGTGATCTCCAAGAATTTCTTCTGCATAGCATGCTAGTCTGTTGTTGATTATTCTTGAGAATATTTTATATGCGCTGCTTATTAATGATAACCCTCTGTAATTATTGCACTCGAATTTGTCTCCCTCTTTGTGAATCGTAACTACTTCTGCCATCTTCCATTCTACTGGGATTTCTTCCTTCTCCCAGATTTCTACAATTAAGTTATGTAACCATTTTAGCAAAGGGCTTCCACCTGCTTTAAGAAGTTCTGCTATTATGTTATCCTCTCCAGGGGCTTTATTGTTTTTTAAACTTTTAACTACCTTTTCAACTACTTCATAGGTAGGAGGGTTAATCTTTGGCTGGACAGTTAGGTATAATTCCTCTTCAATGTTTGTTGCCACTTCTTCACAATTTAAGAGGTCTTCAGAGTAGTTTTTCCAAGTTGCTAGCACTTCTGTTTGGTTGCAAACAACATTGTCATTCCTATCTTTTACCCCTACTGATCTTGCCTTGTACCCTTGTTTAAAATATCTGACAAAGCGAAAAAATTATCTTGTATTATTTATGTTGCCATCTTCTTCTGCTTTTCTTAGCTGATCTTTCACAAAGTTCCGTTTAGGTGCTCGTAATGTTTTGCTAGTCTCCTTATTTATCTGTTTGTAATTTTGTTTGTTGGTTAGAGTTTGTTTGGTAAGCATCAACTTTTTTGCTCTTATTCTATCGTCTATTGATCTTTGCCAATCCGCATTAAACCAAGGTTTTTTCCCCTTTGTACTCTCTCGATAGCCTACAGCTTCTTCGGCGATTGTTGTGATAGAATCCTTTATTTGTTGCCATTTTCCCTCTACCGTTTGTTCTGATTCTTGTTGATCTAAGATTTGGAATCTGTTGGTTAGTTTCAGTTTAAAATCATTTTTTATGGTTTGATCAGTAAGCCTTTTTATATTAATTTTTGGAGCTGTAGTTTGTTTCACTCTTTCGACTATACATAGTTTTTGTCTAAGTTTGAAAATGACTAGGTAGTGATCTGTTCCACATTCTGCACCTCTCCTGCTTCTTACATCTACGATGCTACTTTTGTGTCTACTTTCCACTAAAACATGGTCAATTTGATTTTTTGTTATGCCATGTTGCTTTATGAATATCTTCTCGAGGGAAGTGAGTGGACATAATTTTAAGGTTTTTGGCACTAGCAAAGCTGATTAGCCTTTGTCCATTATCATTGGAGATAGCATGAAGGCTGTTGCCTCCTGTGTACTGTTTCCATATTTCTTCATTGCCAACTTTTGCATTTGCATCTCCCAAAAACAATTTTATGTCATAGCTGGGTAGGGTTGTCATCAGTTGGTCTAAACTATTGTAGAAAGAGTCCTCTGCATCCTCAGTGGGTGCATAAAAACATACTATAGAAATATTATGAAACTTTCCTTTTAATCGCATGTAGCACATTCTTTCATTGACTGGGTCAAGCGTAATTAAGGTGTTAAAAATTTTCTTTGCTATGGCAATTCCTACACCCGCATGGTAACTTCCATTATCACAGCCACTATAGTAAAGGCAGGACGAATAGAAATAAACAGTGTCATCACTCCGCTCCTTAGGCATTTTAGTTCATGGTCCAGCCAGTGCGTGGCGCGGAAGTCGCGCCAAACCTTACGCACGTGTGACAAGTAGCCCTCGCGGTTAGTCAACTGTAATATCCTGTGCGCGAGAAGTCATGTTGTGCGAGTGAATTTGTTTCTTTATAATAGTTTAAGAATGTCTGTGTAGTGCTTTGCGTGTGCAAACAACTACATTTTCTGCTGTTTCGGGAAAATGTCGCACTGCTTCGTTCCTGGATGTAAATCTGGTTATGGAAGGAAAGCTGATGATAGACATTTTTTCACACCGCCAAAAGAAACAAATTTGTTTGCGAAATGGGCGAGAGTTATTCCGCGGAAAGATAAGCAATTGTCGACCAAACGTAGGATCTGTGACGTGCATTTTTCGGAAGATTTAATTATAAAGGCGGACTGTTTCGTAGTGAATGGTGAGAAAGTGGAACTTTCTCGTGTCAAGTGGAAATTAAAACCAGGATCAGTACCTCACATTTTTCCAAATTTACCGAAATATCTATCCACTGAGGTAAAATCACGAAAGGCGCCCACTAGGAAACGGAATGAAGGCAGCATCAAGGGGACAAGAAACAGGAATCACAATGTGAGTGAAACAATTATTCCAACAGCAAGCTGTGCAGTTCAAAGTCATCCTAGTTGTAGTCAGATTCAGGGCCAACCTAGTTCTCTTACTGATGCCGAAAAGACAATATTGTCTCTCAAAAGGCGACTAAAGAATGCAAATCGTAATTTAATGCGAGCAAAATGTAGTCTGTCCTCAGCTAAGGTTAAGATTAATGTCCTACAGAGACAGATTAACAACACGGAAGTTCAATTTAAAGATTGTAAGTTTCTTAGCAAAAAGCAAAAAAAAAATATATTATAGACACAATGTTAAAGAAATGCCAAGTAAAATATCCCCATGGTATGAGATACAGTAGTGATTTTCTTTTAGAGAGTTTATTACTTAGAATAAAATCACCTAAAGGATACAGACACTGTCTGTGGCATAACCTGTTACCTCTTCCCTCAGAAAGCCATTTGAGGAAACTCTGCAAAGGACTTAAATGTCCCAATGGAGTAAATCCCCATTGTATAAGTGCTATTTCCAATTATTTCAAGGATGAAATGGACGAGAATAAACGGTTTGGGGTAGTTATATTCGATGAGGTTAAGCTAAGAGAAGAGATTCAATTTAATGGTTCTTCACTGAAAGTAGATTGTATAAATATCGCTTGACTGGGGATCAAATTAACTGGAGTTCAAAATATGAACCAAGTTCAGTCGTCGTCCATGTTGTATAAAACTATTCGCGGATTCCGAGATCCTAGTTCAATTTGATCTCAAGTTCAAGGATTTCATAATGGCAACAGCGCAAAATAAAAAAAGGAAGCTTGTAGTTTAACGTGACCGTTAATCTCGCGATCATAAGCCACGGGACCTCCGTTTTACGTGGAATCCGAACCACAGGACATGGCATTTCACATCGAAAATCTCACATGCATTGACTGGGAAATAGTAAGGATATTCACGTATAGAGTGCACTAAACTCATCTCGCCGAGCGATCTTCAACTTTTTTTTGTTTATTTTTGTAGGCTATATGTTAACCTCAAAAGAAAGCGTATTGACATGTGTTGGGAATAAAAACCTAGAACATAACCTAAGTGCACACCATGTTTGTCTGAGGGGGAATGTTAAGACAAAAAATGTAACATAAAAGACCATTTCAGTACCGGTAACCGGAAAAAGAATGTTCCATGGACTTCAAATTCGCGGCCGAAATTTCGCAAAGGACTTGCAACCGAATCCATAAAGGTAGGTGAAGTCAATTGATTTAATTATTTACAGCTTTTAAATGTACCCTAGATGCGATTACGTTGCTGAAAGATGTATAACACGGTTTCAAACCATTTTTTAAATTTATTTCAGGTTCAAATTTGATTATAGCTAGCTGATCCAATCTGGTCCTGCCTGAGCTGGAAGTGGGATCACATGTGAATTGTGGTCTCGTACACCTTTTGATATTCATACAAATCACTATGCTTCCTTCTGCATGAAATCCATGAAGGTAGGTTCCTTGCACATCTTTCAGTTATATTGTATAGTAAGGCATTTCTCCACCCCACCTATCTACCTAACCTGAAAATAATCTACAATACCGGTAGCTGAATTTGATCCGTGTACCATAGTTTTATACATTAATGAAGAGATATAGAGGGGAAGATCATGTTGATACCTGATATTAGGACCCTGAAAGTCTCCATAAATATAATTTTACATCAGTTACACTGTTATAAAATATATGCTTAAGACAAGTAGGCTAGGTCATTCCTCAAGGTAAGTAGGCTACTGTTAGTGAACACTGAATCAATAGCCTCGATATTGTAGACTATTGATTTATTTTCCGTGTCCAAATCAAATTAGATTTTGCCAGTAAGTAGCAACAGTTATAGCATTAGCATTTGCAGTCAAAAGATCGTCTTTTGAACATATGTCCTCCATCAAGGGGCAGATCAGCAGGTGTTCTGGGTCTTGTAAAATGCTGCAGTCACAGAACTCATCATTGTTGACGAGCATGTTCCATTTCTTGAGATTGTTCTTGCAGCGTGAAACCCCCGTCCTCAGCCGGTTCAATGATTTCCAAATTCCATATGGCAAGTTGTGACCAGGTGCCATTTTTTCTGATAGAGGAATAATTGGGTCTGTGATCTCTGTCTTCCATATCTTCACACGGGCAGCTTCTTGTGAGCCTTCGAGGGCTATTACTCCCCTCAAAAAGCTGTTTCTAGACTTAAGTCTCTGTCGGGCTGGTTGTTGGCCGAAAAGTGGATGCCTTGAATCGGTTTCTTGCCGTTTCTTCTCAGATGCTGCTGCTACCATTCTTCGGACATGAGGTGGAGAAATTCCTATAAGAGGGTAGATCTTCTGAAGTGGTGTTGGTCTAAGACACCCAGATACAATCCTGGAAGTCTCATTCAGAGCTATATCCACCTCTTTGGAATGTGGAGAAGAACGCCAAACTGGTGCTGCATATTCAGCAGCTGAGAAGCTCAGTCCAAGGGCTGAAGTTCTGAGAGTGGTGGGGTGAGCACCCCATGTCCTTCCTGTTAGGCATCTTAGTATGTTATTTCGTGCAGATACTTTATTTTTGGTGTTCAGGCAATGTTACTTGAAAGACAGAGTTCGATCGAGGGTGACACCAAGATATTTTGGTGTAAAACAATGAAGGATTGTTTCACCTTGCCACTTAATATTCAATGTCCTCTTTGCTTCTTTATTTCGCAAGTGGAAAGCACAAACTTGCGTTTTGGCTGGATTTGGCTTCAAATTATTTCTGTGATAGTATCGACCAAGTTCTTCCAAGGCACAGGACAAAGAATGTTCTACTTCTTCAAAGCTACGACCTTGCACGGCTACTGCAGTGTCATCTGCGTAGATAAATCGCCTGGTGCCTTCTGTTCTGGGCTGGTCATTGGTGTATACATTGTAAAGCAGTGGTGCTAAGACGCTACCTTGAGGTAGTCCATTCTTCTGGAGGCGCCAACGACTATTTTTCCCAAGGAGAGACACGTAAAATCTTCTGTTCTCAAGGAAAGTTCTTAGCAGTGAGGTCAGCCTGTAGTCCTTTGTCAGTTCATAAATCTTACGAAGTAGTGTGTTATGATTAACAGTGTTGTAAGCAGCAGTTAAATCTATGAAGTCTACACCAGTAATGCACTTTTCCTCAAATCCATTCACTATGTGCTGAGTAAGGTTGAGAATTTGTCCACAGCATGACCTGCCTGGTCTAAAGCCTGCCTGTTCAGAAATCAGTTTGCTATCTATAGAATCAGATATTCTATTAATAACCATTCTCTCCAGCAACTTATAGGTGTGACACAGAAGTGAAACTGGCCGAAAGTTCTTTGGGCTATCAGGAGTCTTCCCAGGTTTTAGGATCGCAACTATGCGAGCTTTTCTCCATTCCTTAGGAATCTTCAGTCTGGATGCACAGTTGTTCATCAATGAAAGCAACCATTGCAGTGTTGCTGGTCCAAATTGTTTTATTTGCTCCGCTCTGAGATCATCCAACCCAGCTGCCTTGTTCGATTTCAGACAGTCGATTGCTTTCATAAGTTCTTCCATCGTAAACAAGTCCTTAAGGAAATCAGTCTCTTCTTCAATACACCGTTCAAGTTTCTCTGTATTTGACTTAGATTTTGGAGTCTTTCCATTTAAGATCAGTTGGTGTGCTATCTGATTAGCAGTTACTTGAGTAAAGTTAAAAGGCGGGCTAGTCGGATCTCCACTGAGGTTCTTAAGAAGACGCCTTGCTTGTCTACTATTCTGTTTCATATCGATATTAGAAACCAAGCTATTCCATCTGTCTGTGCGTGTCTGACCGAGAGAAATCATCAGTGCATGCCCAGCTTCCATTGTTTCCTCGGAGAAGGGGTCCATATCATACAAGTTGCGGTAGTTATCCAAAAGAGATATATTCTGATCAGAAAGACCTGGGATATATTCTGTTCTGCATCCTCTTGGTATGTTCTTCCGCGAGACGTTTTTCACTACGGAAATAAAGGTGTCATAGTTTTCTGGTTGTGGTTCCACTTCCCCTATGGCTACATCAAGTTCACAACTGAACTTAGGCCAGTTCGCCTTCTTGAAGTTGAACCTACGTTGGAAAGGTGCATTTTCTGGTTTAACAATTGGTTCGATTCTGCATAGTAAGGGTCGATGCTGTGAGCGGAGAATAGCCTTATCAACAATTTTGGTGCACTGCTCAGCTAATTTGTTGGTAATAAAAATTAGATCAGGATTATATCCTCTTCTCCATCGGCCGCTGTTAAACGATGGTGGTTGTTTTGGGTCGTGAACTAGACTGAGTGCATTATTTTCAGACCACTTTTCTAGCTCTGCGCCATTTTCATCTGTAGATGTATACCCCCATGTAGTTCCATGACAGTTGAAATCACCAAGTATTAAGTTGACGTTACTATATTTGAAATTGATAGGTTCCTTAAACACAAAGCTCTCTTCGGGTGGCTTGTAAACAGATGTTACAGAGAACTGCGCTGTTTCGATAGTGAGGATTTCGATGTTATTTTCCTCAGACAAAGCAACAGACGTGATATTTAATCCGCTCTTACAGAATATTGCACTACCATAATTATCGTGTGGACGTTCCAGAATAAGTCTCATACCTTTGATTGCTTACAGTTTATTTGTGTAGCCTTCCTTGAGACTCTTGTCATTGTATCACAAAGGACAACAGGCTATCCTTTTTATTGGCAACCAAGGCCCCTAAACCTTAATCCATCAAGAAATAATATACTAGCATGCATTGCTAGGTAATGGCATAGGTACGGAACAGTATGGTATCCAAAGGTTTATTTAAATCAAAACTTTAATTTAATTTTGCAAATTAATGCCATATTAGTATTATTAGGCCTACCCCAATGGCAACATCATACCATACATCATGTTTGGAAACTCATTGCTTTTCTTTCTCGTAAGCTGCAATTGATTCCTGTAACGTTTGCAACATTGTTGGTATGGTATGGAAAATCTTAAAAATAAGTGGGTAGAAAAAGTGCAGTAGTCTATATTACATAGATAAAAGAAGTACTGGTACGGTATGTAAATAAATATACTGTATCATACTCAAGGAGGCTCCCAGTTATTAGGTCATGGTATAGTGCAGGTAATTAATGTGGAAGGTCTTACACTACAACTATTTTTACAACACATGACCCAACAGCTGAAAGCCTCCTTGGTCATATATGCAGCCATGAAAATCAAATTCCTGAAATATACTGTAGCCTCCCTCTTATCATTCTTTATGCACCCTTTGCATTGATCTGTTATGCCTATTTTTTTAACTCAGCTTAACGTTAAAATAAATGATAATGTTACTGTCTTAATAAAAGTAGAATTCTTCCTCTCGTCGTACTCCCTTCAGGGGGGGGGGGGGGCAGTAAATTACAGTGAATTCTTTATCATGTATGCCAGGGCTGAACTCTTGCTCACAAAGCAGTGTGACAGGCATTTCTGTTCAGTTACACTGTAGCCACTGCCCAGCTCTCCACTCCAGTGTTGTGGAGCCAGTTCATGAGTAACCAAGAGCCTGATCATTTTTTCAGCCTTCTCTGGCAATGGCTACAATAGCTTACTGATGAACAGGTCATGTTAAAGCAACTTGATACCAATCTCTGATAGGGTTTAAGCAGTCTTTTTTTGTTTCTGCTTCATTTTGGGGATTAGGACATGGTCATCAGCTCCTTGCACTGGACTGTATGTGGAAGTTTTGACTTTATTTGAGATACAAACTGAAAAGTTTCAATAATTTAAATCTCTATAATGTATATAGTGTACTCTATTGATTAGATAGGTCATGTTACCGCATTCTGAATTTAAGAAAACCTTCACCGGTACAGTACTGTCCAACGCTAGGTCTCCTTAGCATGCCGCAGTAGAGAGGCAAACTTATCTGTTAACAGGAATTATGCTGAGATTGCTATTTATGGACAACATAGCACAATGGTTCAGTAGCATTGTTTACGACAGTCTCAAATTAAATTATGGCAACATTTTTTGGTATTCAAAGGTAAATAAGTCTCTGTGGAATTTGTTACACCGGACTGCATTTAATTGAAAGGGGGAGGAATTAAATCTTCTGATGCTATCTCTTTTAGTATGTCAGCATCAAACATAGCAAGAAGGTACTAATTCCCAAGCAATAGGCAAATAAACTTAAAACGTACCCTAGCGTATTAAATAAAACCAATTATTTAGCATGACTTTTTCCTAGACTTTTACTTATTATTTATTTATACTGTAAATTAGTGCACTTTATGCCCTAAGGCTAAATGAATGCTTAACCATGGTGAGAATTCAGTTGTTAAGTACACTCCACCCATCACTTGTTATATTATATCATGTTGCAGGTAGCTTTGGAGGAGCCTTTACGAACACAGAGCAAGCAGAAGCCACTGTGTGGAGAAGACAATGGGCAAAATGAAAGAATAATTAGAATATGACATGTTGAGCAGGCAGAAACTGAAGGAAATGAAATGTACTAATGCATTATTTAATAAAAATAAAATAAAAGTATGTAATGTTATTCTGAACTAGTTAATCCTTCTGGCCCTGCTATTCCTGAAATTGTTGCCACAATATTGTCCTTCATTGACTTACAAGGTTACACAGTGATTGGAGTACCAAGTCCCTAACACTCATTTATGCTCTCTCTACAACTGAGCATGGATGATTTATATTTATAAAATCTTGTTATGTGCGTGTAAAAAAATGTTTGTGTTAAATGTGCAACATAAGACTGGTGAACACTGCAGATATGATACAAAATTGGTCGAGGGGCATTCAGCATTATTGATCAAAGTTAATGTGCAGTACAACTGTTATCATTTGTAATGCACTAACGACTTTAATCAGAAATCTGCTGTTTGCCATTTAATTACAGTTGTCATGTATGGGACAGTCGAAGCCAAGCTGTTAATTGCTTGCGTATTGAATTTCTTGAAATTTGGTTAACATAATAACATTCGAATTGGGTAGGTTTTGGAGAGAACTTACTATGAAGCAGACCACTGTTTTATTGGAGGTTCCAGGTTCACTTTTCTTTCAAAAAGTAGTTTTTAAATATGGGTTTTTATCACTTTAAAAATTTTAAACGTTAGAACATGTTATCAAATGGTCGTTGGAACATCTTGGTCAACAGCCCTGTGTACTTGGGTGTGTGTTGATTTTGTCTGATAACTTGAGGTGGCTGTAGTAATGTACCAGTATGTAACTGTGTAATGAAAACAGTGGATTTAGTAAGTTTTCTATGGATGATATTTACAGGTCCCGTAAGTAGCATTCTAGCATTTGCCTTGGTATAGTGTGGGTACCCCTGAAGAGCCACGCTCAGGATGATCAATGTCAGCAGTGGGATTAAAATCTCTGGACATGTTGCATTTCCTTATTACAGTCTTGGACCATGGGCTGATAGCATCTATCCCCAAACAAAGAAAAATGCCTTCCACAAAGAAAAGAAAGGAATTTGTGAATATACACCCTACATGCTACAGCTGGTGATCTATTACAGTGTTGTCTTAGCATTTTCTTGTTAATGTGATGCAGTTGTACAACATGGGCCTCTTCTCAAGTGCTCGGGGACACAGTTCAGGGGATGGTTGGATGACCTAGCTCCAATGACACTACTGGCATTTGGAAATAAAACACATGAGCACAGTAAAAGGTGGGGAGTGGAGATGAATGGAAGCAAAATAGGATAGATGGAAATGTTAAAAAACATTTTCTCAGTACAAATAAATTCATATACCTAGCAAAGATTTCTTGATCAAACATTTTGCATAAATGTAAGCCATTGAAATGTGCATGTAAGCCTATCTAAATCTACACGAGGGACTATTTAGAAGTACCGTAGCTTATGGCACCCAGCTATGTACTTGCAATTATTGTGGTGCATGTTTACTGGCATAGGCTATGGGCTTAAATAATGTGAAGTGTGTGTCACATGTATATTAGGCTTATGATAGTTCTTCTACAGGATATCTAATAGGCTACCCTATTAGCTAAGGTAAGATTAAGTACCGGTACCAGTGGCCTACCACTTTCAAAAACAAAAAGTACCGTGGATAAAATAGTCATTTATTACTACTATTACCGTACCGTATGTGTGTGGTACCGGTATTAATACTATATTCACTGGTGGTATGAAGCACCTCTCGCAATGCTTTTAACCTCAAAATTGTGCATCGCATTCGTACGGTATTGGTGCATATGTCAACGATATAAAGAAAGGTTACAATACCATCACTGATTAAAAACACAGTTTGGAGTGCAAACATACAAACAAAAGAAACAAAAACAAACGTGAAAATAGATAGAACGTGTATCGTTGTCAACTTACCGATATTATGGATAAATCCTTCTCCGTAATTCTCTGACCATGCTCAGCGCTAACAGCGAGACTCACTATCACTGTGACTAAATTAAACGACTATTCAAGTCCCCAGTCCTCTCACCGAATTAATCTTTAACATCTAAAATCCACTTTTTGTAATCACTATTTAAAATTACCTCACTATCATTATCTTTAATCACTATCACTCATCACAAGCGCACTTCCTAATCCTCCCTCTCCTCATTAACTACCACCCGCAGCGAAAACTTTCACCACCTCCTTCATGTTCCTGTGAAGCAAGTGGAATGGAATGAATGTTTATTCCCCCCCGGAAAATCGCCGTTTCTTCCCTTCCTCTTCTCTCCTCCCCTCTCCCCTGCAGGTCCCATCACGCTGATGCACCTTGCCGCCGTGCCCCCTGCAGCTAGCGGGATGGTCACGTGGATCCCAAAGGCAAAGTAGCTATCCTCCCCTGCCTGCCGCACCCCGCACCGACCGGGTGAAACTTTATAGGATGTTTTGGTACCAACGCTAGCTTGCCTTGTAGTAGTACCTGCTGACAACGTTAAAAACGCTAGCAGTCATCGCGTACGACGATGTAGTTGAGTTGTATTTCTATAGATGGCAGCAAAATCGGAAAATTGGTGAGTATTCTTGTTAATGTTGTATATTTAATTAATATTTGAATATATATCAATAGTAAATACATATTGCAGTGCTTAGAAAGGAATACAATCGGTTTCGAACAATATTATACGAAGAAATTGAATTATATTGAATCACACATCGATTTTAGTCGATACACTGCGCTCGAAAACGATATCAGATACTATCGATATAATTCAAAGTAAGAGCAGGTGGCTGGTTGTTCCAACGCTTCCTGTAATTCAAACGTGATATTTCTTAATTCGATTGATAGGAAGTACAGCACGGACAATTAAAAAATACTGGTGTGTGATAAGTGCAGCTGTAATTTTGTCTTACCATTCATTTTTAATAGTGTAGTATAATAGCCTACTCTTTCTATTTGTACATATCTGTGGGGTAGGCCTATGTCATGCTATGTGCTTTGTGGAAACACCCACAACTATTCTGATAGAGCCTATGTTTTCTTCTCTACCTGATATCACAGGAGGAAGAAATCGCCTATTATTAGACCAATCACTAAAATATGAAAGAAAGAAAGAAAGAAAGGAATATAAAGTAGTGGTGGGGGGATAGAGTAGGGGAAAGGGAGGGGTAGGCACGGGCCGGGAGGGGAGAGGAGCGAGTAGGCCAGGTCGGGGACGGATCGCGCTCGAAAGTGCATCGTCGCGCCATCTCATATGGTCAGTTGGAACTACTTGCGTCGAGCAATAGGTTGGTGTCAAAATTTTGCATTAAGTTGCAGCTCTACCCATATATCCTCCTTGCCCCGCACCCCGAATGCAATTGTTATTGTCTCCTCCAGATGTTGAGCAACTACGTGCAGCAGCATGGCCGGCTATACGGAAGGCCGCGGCGTTCGACCTTGCAACTCTGCACTTCTCTGACCTGGGATGGCCATATAGTCCAGGACACCTTAAATAAGTTACTAGAAAACCAACATGGCCGCCACATTTGGTGTTGCCAACTTACATCATTTAACACCAAAAAGTCAGCACACACATCCATGTAACACGTATCGCAAATGATCCAAACTAAGTACAGGCTCTTTTACGAAAATACGTTTTACATGAAGTTGTGAAGATGTCCTTGCTCAAGTTAGGGACATCTTGGTCATCAGTCCTCGACAGTAACTCTTAAGCAGAACGTGTATCGTTGTCAACTTACCGATATTATGGATAAATCCTTCTCCGTAATTCTCTGGCCATGCTCAGAGAATATAGATAGAGGGAGGGGAGGGGGAAGGATACCTGACTGATGAAGCTTGGCTGTAGTCGGCTGGTGTAGGCCTAGCAGCTCTTGGTACGGCTTGGCTCGGCGAAAACAGTGAACAACCCGTAGATTCTAGATTAATTTTTAAAGCATCACATAAAATGCATAAGAACAGAAACATTAATACTTACTCAATTATTTTCTCCAGGGAGCTAAAGATGAGCATGTTCATTTCTTCTTATAGGCTATATTTTTATAATTAGTCCAAAAATGCAGACCATTCTGTTTTAAAATGAGTGTTCAGAGAAGGATTTAGGAGTAGGAGAGAAATATAATAGTAGGGTACATATTAGCTTATTATTTCTTTATTTTTGATAAGTACCGTACTCATTTCTTGCATGTATTGGCAACTCAAACTAACACTTGGGGCGCTGTGGTCGGTCTGGATAAGTAGGGTAAAAATACTCAATAACATGCGTTTGATATGGAACACTTTTTATTTTTCGGTTATAATCAGTAAATGTGGTCCCTAAAATAATGACAGTGTTATTTTCAATTGTATATATGTATAACTGTGCGATACACGTGTTCTAATTTGTATGTTCCACTGGATTTTATGTGTCAATTGCATATTATCAAGCATCGGTTGTCTGCTGGTATCTGTTTTTGAGCAGTTCGAGTCATGGCGCTGTTACTTTAAAAGCTATATTTGAGTTTGCTCACTGTACCATAGACTGTAGAAATTATTTGCTGCTTGGTAGGGCGAAGGGATGAGTTTAACTTGTATTAAAGCTCGGGGGACACAGGAATTGCTTGATTTAGATGGTTAACTGATGGGTTTGGTGTAGAATATCGGACTGGTAGCAGGTTCTCGCAGAGTAGATATTTACCCTGCGAAGTCAAATTAGGCCTATATGAGTCGTAGTAGAATGGCTCGGATATCGCAGAGCGAGGTGATGGCGGTTGGTAGGGTAATTGGAAATGAACTAGGGAGGGGGAAGGATACCTGACTGATGAAGCTTGGCTGTAGTCGGCTGGTGTAGGCCTAGCTGCCTTGGTACGGCTTGGCTCGGCGGAAACTGAACAACCCGTCCTGTCGTCAGTGAGTGTAGTGGTGAGTGGTCCAACCCGCTCCTGTTGCCCGTCTTTATTTGGTATCGTTACCTTTTGGCTATTGCTATTTACATCTTTTGGATAGTGATGAAAACTTATATCCGCAGCCCTCTTTTATGCATCGACTTACAGCCGTAAACTGAGCAATATACGTTGCTTTTACTAATTTTACACTCCATCAACGAGTAAAACTTATTACTTATGTATAAAGACACGAAGAAATTACCTCGATCTGCTTACGAATACAAGAAACCATATACAAACAGTCACCACGTGACAAATGTACCCTACTTGGTACATATATGAAGGCAGAATTGAGACAAGCTGTTGAAAGCCTGTTGGCAAATCCCTATTGAGATGCAAGAAGATGGTTGATCCAATGCTTAGGCCTAAAACCATTCGAACTAGTCGTGGATTTTAGGGGCATTAGACTAATGGCAACTCGAAGATTTCGTCTTGGAATGGTAGAAAGCAGCAGTTGGTTGATTATGGGGCTTTGTGACATCATGGTCATGTAGATCTGTGTACTTGGGCATGTGGAATTTGTCTGATAACCTGCGTTATTGTCATGGCTGGATTAGTGTGTGCATTTATTATTCAGATGAGGATTGGGAACGAGGTGGCCATGGCCTTAATTTAGGAACCATCCCGGCATTTGCCAGGAGTAGAAGCGTGGAAACCACTTCCAAGATGGCTAAGATAGGAATCGAACCCTCCTTTTCTTAGTTTTGCCTCATGAGGCTGAGTGTGCATTGTTCCATCCCTCAGACAAAAATTAAAATTTCTTGGCAGAGCTGGAAATTGAACCTGGACCAACTGCCAAAAAATGCTAGCCGCATAACGCGAGATGGTTGGTAGAATAGTCTCCTGACCTCTCATCAACCGGCACATTAAAAGCCACTTGTAGAAAATTCAATGAATTCACTGAGAAATTGACGAGTTAAGTACAGGCGTTGAAAGGCAAGCTTTATCGACGGAGTAATATCTTGAAAATTATAATTATAAGATACCAACACAAAACAATTTTCTGTGGAGAGCTGAGATATTTAAATTGCAAGAGCGGAATATATGAGAGGGAATTGAACTGAGGCAGCGTTGTCGCGAATGGGTACGTCCTCTACACTTCCACTCATTTCTACATGATCATAATAATAGCATTATCATGACGAATACAATACATAGTGTTATCACTGACCGAGTTCAAGTGCGCCCCGCTGTTGGCCAGCGCGAGTGGTGCAGATCCCCAGCGCTACAGTCAACCGCAGTCAGCTGTTCAAAAATGGGATACGTGCTGGCCTGCGTAAACCTCTTTACGAAGGCTGCGGTTACGCTGATTACATCAAATTTTCAGTGCATATTCTAAAATAAAATAATAGCCTGCCTTCAACCAAAAATGTTCAAGGCAAAACGACATACGTAATAGAGGTAACACTTCAGGAGTGATCAACCAAGTAGAATACTTAAATTAGCCTAAATACCTTGTGTAATGATGAATAATAATTATGGAAGTGATGTCCTAATAGATGTTTCCTCCTTCACTGTCTGTAACCCACCCGCTATGCCCTTTTATAAAACGACATATACTGTAGTGAAATTTCAGATTATTTCTGTACCATGTATCACTCTTTTTTCTTTTCGCTTTCACTTTGATAATACATCATTTTCATACCTTATTTCATCTTTTGGCGGGAGGGGGACATTATCAATTGCAACTACTAACCTTGATCACTTCTGCACCGGATATATGTGCTAAATCACTTAAACATGTGTTTTTATTTATTGTATATTTAACAACCGCAGCCATGTTCGACAGCATATTTGGTATGTGAAACTGCCGCAGTGAGCGATCACATTGACGTCATTAGTTACCAACATATCCGATACTAAATAGGCCTACATTAGACGACACATGTAATGTGGTAATTATGTGAGAAAAAGAAATAAACGAGCTCTTCTTGGTTAGACGACTGACTGGAAGAAACCATTGGTCGCTACTTGGTTAGACGACTGTCTGGACGAAAATTACCGATTGCACTACAAGCAAGGAGGTCTGGGCATAAGCCCCAGGTTAGGTTTGTTTTGTATGTAGAACAGTATTTACCACTGTAATGAACGCTGATCGCAAGAATTTCATGTTTCGAACTAATCGCCAAAACCAGCGCCTCACTGCCTAAAAGTTATTGGTCTAGGCACAAACCATGGGTTTGGATGAAAATTATTGATGCGTGTCTACCCCCACTGTGCGTGACAAAATCCAGGGGTGTTTGTATGGCCTAATGAATTAACAATTATTGGTCTAGACAAAAACAGCTTGCACAACCCATTGCGAACTGGTTCAAACTTGGCGCTATTTTGTTTCATGGTACCGCGCTTATACAAAGTAGTCCCGTAAGTGTGGGATTGGTAATACTGTACTTGTGCATAATTAACAGCGAAAATGGCAGACTCAGCTGGAATTCCATCTATATAAGTCGTGATCCTATTTGGAACATCCTGAGATCTGAAAAATACACACTTTGTCACGAACCTGGAAGTAAAATGGATAAGGGGCACCTGCCACATTGCAACAAACTTGATGTGACTGCTAGAACTTCAGGAAACCTCACACAACTCTATTGGAATGCAGGAAAGCTGATGGATTGGAATCTGGGCTAGCCATAAGAAACAACAACAATGCTTTAATATGAAAAATTGAGGTAACGCGGGCCGCGTTAGCTAATATATAACACCCCCGGTTTTTGTCATGCACAGTGGAGGTAGTCAAGCATCAATAATCTTTATCCAGACCAATGGTTTTGCCTTTTATTTCATTATTCACGTGTCGTGAATTTTAAGAATGTCTAAGCTGTGTAGTATAGGCCTACGAGATCTATGAAATTTTTCGTTTTCTATTACCGTATAATGTATAGCCTACAAATATCGTTACCTGTGTCCTACTAATTCTAGCGCAGCCATCACAGCATACAGTCACAATCATGTCCGATGCAGGTGTATAAGCCACTTTCTACTTTCATTCAGAATTAATAATACAAGTAGGCTATAGCTGCGACCAATATTTATAACTTATTGCAACCAGTGGCTTCGCCCAAACCGTGTCATCTAACCAAGTAGCGAACAATGACTTTGTCTTACCCAGTGGCGGACTGGCCCGGGCGGGCACTCGGGGATGCCCGAGTGGGCCCCCGGTCTACCGAAAATTTGTATTGAGCCGCAGCACTACCTTTCGGGATTTTGTGTGGGCCGTAACAATAGCCGCAACTTCGATTCCTTGGGCCACTGGTTGAAGCTATAAATACACCACCTCCCTATTGAAATAAAATGAATCGATCGAGGTCTTTAATCGAATTAGTGTTGTTTTAATTTAGTTTGGTCCTTTCATTTTTAAAACAACTTTTTGGCTTTCTAGGGGCCCCTTTCAGCTAAGGGCCCCTTTCAGCTCGGGGTCCCTTTCTGCTGTCTCAAACTAAGACCCAAGCCCTCTCATATTGAAACGCATTCTGTTACATGGAGACGCCAGCGTTTGGATGCTTCTGAGGAGACGGCCAACGTCTCAATTCGATTAAAAAAAAAGGATGTCCCCTACGCCGCTCCAAGTGGCTCTTTTGTTTCCTGTTCTGTATTACTAAGACAGAACAATCACTCCTCCAAAAAAATTCAAAAGCTAATTTTCCGGAAACACCCGCCTGAGTAGTCGCATCGCCTGCCAGGACGGTGCCCAGTGGTCTGGAGGGGGGAGTAATTGGGCGTTTGCGAAAGTGTTAATTTTAAATAAATATCGATCTTATTTGTTTCACAAAGGTCCAAAGCTTCATGTGATGACAAACATTTTGAAACAAAATCATTATATGATGGCAGAATGAGCGTTCAAATTCGACTATTTTTCTACAAAAAAGCCTCTGCTAACAGCTAGGGTTCACGTATTTTCAATTTTTCGTGGGTTAACGTTACTAAACCCGTATAACCACATACATATTTGGAAAGGTCATAATTTTTCCTAAAAGATGGTTCTATTACACATAGATATAGCACCCAATATAATTGTTCTAACTGTACGTAAACTAGACAAAAATCTTTGAAAATCCGCAAGTTTAAGGCCAGATATAAAAGTAGGTAATATAGGCCGAAGCTGGGACAGGGGCTAATGGGCAAAATGGCCGCCACGCGCAACTAGCCCTATGTTATTGTTATGGAGGGGTCAGTCATATCTGGGCCAGGGGCTAATGGGCATTATGGCCGCCACGCCCTGAGACCGTCAATGACGTCACAGGGAGAGGTCGGCTGTGTAGTTGCCAAATGGAATATTTATTATTATTATTATTATTATTAGGTAATTATTAATTGATCATGTATAATCAAGATCAGCCTTATATTATCCACCTCTTGGTGTAGTGGCTAGCATTCTTGTCGGTCATTCCTGAGGTTCGAATCCCGGCTCTGCCAAGAAATTTAATTTCTGGTCTCAGGAGTGGAACGGGGTACACTCAGCCTTGTGAGGCAAAACTGACAGGAGCTGGCTTTTGATTCATACCTCAACCATTCTGCCTAACCCAACTTCACCTAACCTAACCTAACCTATCCTAACCTAACTTCAAAGTCAAAGCAAGTATTAGAGCAAATGTGAAAGCACACATAATAAACTAAGTTATAACCTAACCTAACCTCACCTAACCTAACCTCACCTAACCTATCCTAACCTAACCTAACGTAACCTACCTAATTTAAAATTGCAAGCGAAAAAAAGTAGCAAAAAGTGTGAGAAAATAGTGAGAGCAAATGTAAAAGCACAAATAATAAACTTTGTTATAACCTAACCACACCTAACCTAACCTAACCTAACATAACCTAACTTGAAAGTGAGAGCAAAAATGTAAGAGCAAATGTGAGAGCACACATAATAAACTAAGTTATAACCTAACCTAACTTCACCTAACCTAACCTCACCTAACCTATCCTAACCTAACCTAACGTAACCTACCTAATTTAAAATTGCAAGCGAAAAAAAATCAGCAAAAAGTATGAGAAAAAAAGTGAGAGCTAATGTAAGAGCACAAATAATAAACTTAGTTATAACCTAACCACACCTAACCTAACCTAACCTAACATAACCAAACTTTAAAGTGAGAGCAAAAATGTAAGAGCAAATAAGAGAGCACAAATAATAAACTTAGTTATAACCTAACCTAACCTAACCTATGCTAACCTAACATAACCTAACTTCAAAGTGAGAGCAAAAATATAAGAGCAAATGTGAGAGCACAAATAATAAACTTAGTTATAACCTAACCTAACCTAACCCACAGAAACCTCATTTAAAGATTTTATATTTTATATTTTAACATTTTAGATTCTTAATTTTTTCCATTTTACATTTTTTAGATTTTACATTTTACATTTTTGATTTTTTGTATTTTAAATGTTAGTTTTTTTTAGATTTTACATTTTAAATTTAAGAATTTTTGATTTTAGATTTTACTTTTTACATTTTCCGAAAAGAGTAAACTACAAGGTCACATACCTAACCTCACCAAACCTAACTTTGCCAAACCTAACTTAAGCTAATTCAAAGGCTAATGCACATACACAAAGTATATAAGGGTAAAAGCAACTATCCTTATGCTAGTTTTATAGGTTACTGTACAATATGATAACTACCCCCAACCGTTTTTTTTTTCATTTTGTTGTTTACACATGACAATTTTCCAATTTCCCATTTTCAGTTTTTTTAAATGTTAGTTTTAAATTTTTCAATTTCATAACATGGAAACATGGATTTTGCATTATGTTGTTTACACATTTATCAATTTCGCAATTTCCCATTTACAGTTCTTAAAATGTCAGTTTAAAGTTTTTCAATTTCATGACATAGAAACATGGATTTTCCAATTTGTTGTTTACACATTTGTCAATTTACCAAATTCCCATTTACAGTTTTTAAAATTTCAGTTTAATGTTTTTTTTTATTTTGTCAATATGGAAACATGGATTTTCCAATTTGTGTTTTACATGTTCATTTTGCATTAGGAGTGGAGAGAGGTGGGTAATAATGAATAATGTACAAGCAGTTTCCATACGGTACAATATTTTTTTATTTTAAATACATGTACACTATTTACACATAATACATTTTTATATATATTCCTTATTGTTATAAATTATACACTTGTTTTTATTTTGTTTTCTATTTTATTTATTTTCATTATGAATGCCATTTTTTATTTTTGTTTTTTTACTTTTGTAGTGCTATTGTTTTATTTCCTAAATTGTTTTGTTTTATGTATTTGCTAGTTGCAGGCAGAAGATTTAGATATTCATAACTTAACTCTTTAAGCATGGTTAATGATTGAGTAATGACCATAGGCATGTGTACCTATACCATCAGCATCAATCACTCTTTTATCATCACCAGGACACAAAGCAATTTTGTTTAGTCTTATAGATGATATGTCATGTTGTTTAGAAGCGATAATGTTCATGGGTATTCTTTTTACATTGTTTTTCATGACACAATCCTTATAATCTTGAAAGCTTATACAATTTTTGACAACACCACTGTTAATACCTTTAATCTTTTTGATTTCTTTACCATTTATGTCTAAAGCGTACATTTTAGCTCTAAGTCCAACAAATGCTTTTATAATTTGTCCACAAGCCTCGTCTTTAAATTTCCCCAACGTTTTCTTGTTTGATGTAGAGTAACATATGTGATTAGTAGGATAATCTGATGTGTCCAGGTGTTCTAGGAAATCCAACTTGTCTTGATATACAGCTGGGGTGTTAACCAAATAAATGAACGAGTCGGTATCCATATACATGAGTTTAAGATTGTTCATTCCATAATAGGGTAGCAGGACATCATAGTGGTGGGAATACATTAGAGTTTTTGAAATATCCAGTATACACATTCCAATATACATAGGCTTATTGAATACAATGTTACGTTTAGCCATGTGGAAAGCAGCTAGGTTAGGACCATAAATTGTTTTGTCGATGAATGTTGGTTTAGCTATTAGCTTTTCTGCCTTTTTGCTGTCAGTCACAAGACGTATGTCTATTCTTTTACGGATATTTTCCATTGTTTTCCCAAAAATGGCATTGTTGAATAATTTGTACAGATTTTTCTCAAAATCATTTTTGGCTTGTTTTCGAAGGTTGTTATTAAAATCAACGTATGCCTTTAACCAAGGTCTTTGTTTAAACTTTAACACACGATGAACTTTTATCAATTTTATTCCATGATCTAAAGCCTGTTTTAATGCCATGTAGTGAACAACATATCGCCTTCGATTTCCAAGATGAGGAATTAGTTTTTTCAGAGACGAATCCTTAGGTTGTGTACACTCTGGTAGGAAAGGTAAATCGTTGTGTAGATCATGAAGGTCAGATGGGTAATCAACATCAACGTCTAGAATGTATCCCACAGGATCGTCTTTCTTTAGTTTTTCTAGATGAACAGTATCTGGAGAAACCCACTGAAATCCACCATAAGGAAGGGAGTGGCACATAGCCCACCCGTATTGGTTGTTGGCATCATCATAGGTAATAAACTGCGATGGTTTCTCAGAATCATAGGTTTCCATGTATTTATTGTTAGCTTCAGCATACCGATGAGACACCTGGCATATGCCTCCACGTATTCCAGACTCGATTAAAAGAATCTGATCGTAATCCTGTAGCAATTCCAGTTCAATGCCTGTGTAAAGGAGCATTGCCTCGAAACTTAAACCAGGCGAAGTAAAAAAGTGTGCAGCATCCACTCGGTGTGTTTCTAGTGTTTTGTTTCTAAACGTTTCAAAGCTGTCTGCAAGAAGGAGTACATCTGAAGTTAGGTAGAGGTCACTATATTCCCCTAGAGTTTTAATGTTGAACTGATTCCAGACACTTTTGGCATGTTCATAGTCTTCTTGACTAACATCTTCTTGACTTAATTTGTTAAAGAATGCCCCTTTTGGAGGTAAACACGTTTCACTTAACTTTTCCCATGAGTCAATGTAGTCATAACAAAATACCCCTTTACGAGTCATGAGCATTGCATTTTCTTTTCCAAAGTACTTGTCTGTTTCAGGGTATGATGTTAAGTTGGAAACTAAATTTTCCAAACTACTCGGCATTAACCGAAACGTATCCACAAATCTAAGCTTAACATTTCCTACATATTTGGTAAAGGAAATGTACTTTTCTTTGGAGTTAGCGATAACATCCACTCTCTCAGTAGTACATCCCAATTGCTTTACAATGAAATTTGCGTCGTAGCCACTCATATTATGTAGAAACACAGGAACGGGGTTTCGTGTTTTACACCTCAAATTACAGTTATTGTGAGCACTTCCACGGTATTCCCCTGTAATATGGCAGTGGTCTCGAACTTTCCAGTCCTGTTGGGTAAATGGTTTTTGACACAAATAACAGGTTTCAGAACATTGGAACTCTGCTTCTTGAGCCTGAGTTAAGGCCTTTGGAACATTTAAGCTGTAAAGTCGATCAATTCATTAGCTATTGAGATCAAACAGTCCATAAACTTTCCTGCAGCGTCAGGTCCACGATAAATAACAGGTTGGCTTGGAAGGTTTGTCTTTATGTGTTCCACAGCAGGTGAGGGTTTAACGTATATACCAAAGCTCATAGGAACATGACTCTGGTATGGCACTGTATAACTTGCTTCAGGATTGGGTAAACATGTTTGATATGGTAAGAGTATACTTTCAAAATCTGCATAGATAACGTAAGGTATTCTCAGCATTTTTTCAACATTTAAGAATTTGACAATGGGGTTTTTAATAGGCATTTCAACCCTAGCAATGTCATGCTGGACACACAAAGCTCTATGTTCTTTCAATTTTTCCATTCCTTGTTGAACATATCGATTATCGAAGTGAGTAAAACATCGTTTACACGTATATATCTTATGTCCATGGTGAGTAATCTGATATCCTACTAGTTTATCAAAATCTTTGATAAAGACGTAGTGGTTCTGGCCGGATGATGAACTTAGCAGAAGGAGGTCACGATGGTCTTGCAGCTCTTGATCCACAACCTTTAGAGGAAACAATTTATTGTCTTTTTCCAGTCCAAATACATTTATGGATATGTCGTTGGCTTTCTCAAATTTGGGAATGTCAGCTAATGACGTAGGAAACGATATCACTGAAAAATCATACTTGTTTTCCAGGGCCTTGTATTTACTAACGCGTTCAGCTTTCGTTTTAACCAGTTTTGCTAAAATGGCATACATAAAACACTTTTCATCCTTTAAGTTTTGAGGATTAATGCAGGCTTTTCTTGCTTTTATAGCTGCTGGTAATGGAATATATGTGCTACCACGCAAAGGATTGTACTTATTTATTTTCAATCGTACTCCTTCCACTGCTAACAAAGACCAATTACTGCCTTTTAGCTCAGATTCCTCCATTTCCGTTGTTAACTTTGTAAATTGTGTTTCCAAGAAACTACTTAGGTCCGTTTCCAAAAATAGGGGCTGATTTCGTGTTTTAAAAGCACGATCAGTAATTTCATTGGTAGATGTATGAATGAATCTACATTCAGCCACAAGATTAACTTTTATCGACTTGTGCATTGCTAGTTCTTTCAGCATAGCTTGTATTATTTGCTGTTTGGACTCTTTAAGGTATGAATTTAAATCCTTGCACGTATCGCAACGAATGAAATAGGATTTAAGTCGACCTTCAAAAGATGTCTCATATTCAATAAGTCCATTTTTGTCAGGGACCAATGACAGTAGGTAATGTTTTGTAGGCTCTGCCTTTTGTCTTTTAGCTGCCGACACAACATTACAACATTCTTCATGACGACGTCCATTGTAGGCATTGTTGAATGTACTACCACAGGTCTTGCACTCATGAAATTCACCACACGATACTTCATGTCGCTTCCTATGATAGTCTCGAAGAAAAGTCTTTCCACACTCTTTACACATATAGCTAGGAATGGCTTCTTCCATTATGAATGTTGATTTCTGCAAACAGCTGCTTACTGCGTATCACAGGGCTAGAGGTTGGTCAGTGAGACGGTCTTTCACGATGTGAACACCGTGAGAGGTAGTAGTCAACTGGTGATATTCTTGTGAAGGGTCCTCTAATATACCCCTAGTCTAGACCAACAGCTCTTTACAGTGTATGACAAGGCTGTATACTGGACAGTGAGACGGTCTTTCAACACGAAATCAGCCCCTATTTTTGGAAACGGACTTAAGTAGTTTCTTGGAAACACAATTTACAAAGTTAACAACGGAAATGGAGGAATCTGAGCTAAAAGGCAGTAATTGGTCTTTGTTAGCAGTGGAAGGAGTACGATTGAAAATAAATAAGTACAATCCTTTGCGTGGTAGCACATATATTCCATTACCAGCAGCTATAAAAGCAAGAAAAGCCTGCATTAATCCTCAAAACTTAAAGGATGAAAAGTGTTTTATGTATGCCATTTTAGCAAAACTGGTTAAAACGAAAGCTGAACGCGTTAGTAAATACAAGGCCCTGGAAAACAAGTATGATTTTTCAGTGATATCGTTTCCTACGTCATTAGCTGACATTCCCAAATTTGAGAAAGCCAACGACATATCCATAAATGTATTTGGACTGGAAAAAGACAATAAATTGTTTCCTCTAAAGGTTGTGGATCAAGAGCTGCAAGACCATCGTGACCTCCTTCTGCTAAGTTCATCATCCGGCCAGAACCACTACGTCTTTATCAAAGATTTTGATAAACTAGTAGGATATCAGATTACTCACCATGGACATAAGATATATACGTGTAAACGATGTTTTACTCACTTCGATAATCGATATGTTCAACAAGGAATGGAAAAATTGAAAGAACATAGAGCTTTGTGTGTCCAGCATGACATTGCTAGGGTTGAAATGCCTATTAAAAACCCCATTGTCAAATTCTTAAATGTTGAAAAAATGCTGAGAATACCTTACGTTATCTATGCAGATTTTGAAAGTATACTCTTACCATATCAAACATGTTTACCCAATCCTGAAGCAAGTTATACAGTGCCATACCAGAGTCATGTTCCTATGAGCTTTGGTATATACGTTAAACCCTCACCTGCTGTGGAACACATAAAGACAAACCTTCCAAGCCAACCTGTTATTTATCGTGGACCTGACGCTGCAGGAAAGTTTATGGACTGTTTGATCTCAATAGCTAATGAATTGATCGACTTTACAGCTTAAATGTTCCAAAGGCCTTAACTCAGGCTCAAGAAGCAGAGTTCCAATGTTCTGAAACCTGTTATTTGTGTCAAAAACCATTTACCCAACAGGACTGGAAAGTTCGAGACCACTGCCATATTACAGGGGAATACCGTGGAAGTGCTCACAATAACTGTAATTTGAGGTGTAAAACACGAAACCCCGTTCCTGTGTTTCTACATAATATGAGTGGCTACGACGCAAATTTCATTGTAAAGCAATTGGGATGTACTACTGAGAGAGTGGATGTTATCGCTAACTCCAAAGAAAAGTACATTTCCTTTACCAAATATGTAGGAAATGTTAAGCTTAGATTTGTGGATACGTTTCGGTTAATGCCGAGTAGTTTGGAAAACTTAGTTTCCAACTTAACATCATACCCTGAAACAGACAAGTACTTTGGAAAAGAAAATGCAATGCTCATGACTCGTAAAGGGATATTTTGTTATGACTACATTGACTCATGGGAAAAGTTAAGTGAAACGTGTTTACCTCCAAAAGAGGCATTCTTTAACAAATTAAGTCAAGAAGATGTTAGTCAAGAAGACTATGAACATGCCAAAAGTGTCTGGAATCAGTTCAACATTAAAACTCTAGGGGAATATAGTGACCTCTACCTAACTTCAGATGTACTCCTTCTTGCAGACAGCTTTGAAACGTTTAGAAACAAAACACTAGAAACACACCGAGTGGATGCTGCACACTTTTTTACTTCGCCTGGTTTAAGATTCGAGGCAATGCTCCTTTACACAGGCATTGAACTGGAATTGCTACAGGATTACGATCAGATTCTTTTAATCGAGTCTGGAATACGTGGAGGCATATGCCAGGTGTCTCATCGGTATGCTGAAGCCAACAATAAATACATGGAAACCTATGATTCTGAGAAACCATCGCAGTTTATTACCTATGATGATGCCAACAACCAATACGGGTGGGCTATGTGCCACTCCCTTCCTTACGGTGGATTTCAGTGGGTTTCTCCAGATACTGTTGATCTAGAAAAACTAAAGAAAGACGATCCTGTGGGATACATTCTAGACGTTGATGTTGATTACCCATCTGACCTTCATGATCTACACAACGATTTACCTTTCCTACCAGAGTGTACACAACCTAAGGATTCGTCTCTGAAAAAACTAATTCCTCATCTTGGAAATCGAAGGCGATATGTTGTTCACTACATGGCATTAAAACAGGCTTTAGATCATGGAATAAAATTGATAAAAGTTCATCGTGTGTTAAAGTTTAAACAAAGACCTTGGTTAAAGGCATACGTTGATTTTAATAACAACCTTCGAAAACAAGCCAAAAATGATTTTGAGAAAAATCTGTACAAATTATTCAACAATGCCATTTTTGGGAAAACAATGGAAAATATCCGTAAAAGAATAGACATACGTCTTGTGACTGACAGCAAAAAGGCAGAAAAGCTAATAGCTAGACCAACATTCATCGACAGAACAATTTATGGTCCTAACCTAGCTGCTTTCCACATGGCTAAACGTAACATTGTATTCAATAAGCCTATATATATTGGAATGTGTATACTGGATATTTCAAAAACTCTAATGTATTCCCACCACTATGATGTCCTGCTACCCTATTATGGAATGAACAATCTTAAACTCATGTATATGGATACCGACTCGTTCATTTATTTGGTTAACACCCCAGATGTATATCAAGACAAGTTGGATTTCCTAGAACACCTGGACACATCAGATTATCCTACTAATCACATATGTTACTCTACATCAAACAAGAAAACGTTGGGGAAATTTAAAGACGAGGCTTGTGGACAAATTACAAAAGCATTTGTTGGACTTAGAGCTAAAATGTACGCTTTAGACATAAATGGTAAAGAAATCAAAAAGATTAAAGGTATTAACAGTGGTGTTGTCAAAAATTGTATAAGCTTTCAAGATTATAAGGATTGTGTCATGAAAAACAATGAAAAAGAATACCCATGAACATTATCGCTTCTAAACAACATGACATATCATCTATAAGACTAAACAAAATTGCTTTGTGTCCTGGTGATGATAAAAGAGTGATTGATGCTGATGGTATAGGTACACATGCCTATGGTCATTACTCAATCATTAACCATGCTTAAAGAGTTAAGTTATGAATATCTAAATCTTCTGCCTGTAGCTAACAAATACATAAAACAAAACAATTTAGGAAATAAAACAATAGCACTACAAAGGTAAAAAAACAAAAATAAAAAATGGCATTCATAATCAAAAATAAATAAAATAGAAAACAAAATAAAAACAAGTGTATAATTTATAACAATAAGGAATATATATAAAAATGTATTATGTGTAAATAGTGTACATGTATTTAAAATAAAAAAAATATTGTACCGTATGGAAACTGCTTGTACATTTTTTATTACTACCCACCTCTCTCCACTCCTAATGCAAAATGAACATGTAAAACACAAATTGGAAAATCCATGTTTCCATATTGACAAAATAAAAAAACATTAAACTGAAATTTTAAGAACTGTAAATGGGAAATTGGTAAATTGACAAATGTGTAAACAACAAATTGGAAAATCCATGTTTCTATATCATGAAATTGAAAAACTTTAAACTGACATTTTAAGAACTGTAAATGGGAAATTGCGAAATTGATAAATGTGTAAACAACATAATGCAAAATCCATGTTTCCATGTTATGAAATTGAAAAACTTAAAACTAACATTAAAAAAACTGAAAATGGGAAATTGGAAAATTGTCATATGTGTAAACAACAAAATGAAAAAAAAACGGTTGGGGGTAGTTATCATATTGTACAGTAACCTATAAAACTAGCATAAGGATAGTTGCTTTTACCCTTATATACTTTGTGTATGTGCATTAGCCTTTGAATTAGCTTAAGTTAGGTTTGGTGAGGTTAGGTATGTGACCTTGTAGTTTGCTCTTTTCGGAAAATGTAAAAAGTAAAATCTAAAATCAAAAATTCTTAAATTTAAAATGTAAAATCTAAAAAAAACTAACATTTAAAATACAAAAAATCAAAAATGTAAAATGTAAAATCTAAAAAATGTAAAATGGAAAAAATTAAGAATCTAAAATGTTAAAATATAAAATCTAAAATCTTTAAATGAGGTTTCTGTGGGTTAGGTTAGGTTAGGTTATAACTAAGTTTATTATTTGTGCTCTCACATTTGCTCTTATATTTTTGCTCTCACTTTGAAGTTAGGTTATGTTAGGTTAGCATAGGTTAGGTTAGGTTAGGTTATAACTAAGTTTATTATTTGTGCTCTCTTATTTGCTCTTACATTTTTGCTCTCACTTTAAAGTTTGGTTATGTTAGGTTAGGTTAGGTTAGGTGTGGTTAGGTTATAACTAAGTTTATTATTTGTGCTCTTACATTAGCTCTCACTTTTTTCTCATACTTTTTGCTGATTTGTTTTCGCTTGCAATTTTAAATTAGGTAGGTTACGTTAGGTTAGGTTAGGATAGGTTAGGTGAGGTTAGGTTAGGTGAAGTCAGGTTAGGTTATAACTTAGTTTATTATGTGTGCTCTCACATTTGCTCTTACATTTTTGCTCTCACTTTCAAGTTAGGTTATGTTATGTTAGGTTAGGTTAGGTGTGGTTAGGTTATAACAAAGTTTATTATTTGTGCTTTTACATTTGCTCTCACTTTTTTCTCACACTTTTTGCTAATTTTTTTCGCTTGCAATTTTAAATTAGGTAGGTTACGTTAGGTTAGGTTAGGATAGGTTAGGTGAGGTTAGGTTAGGTGAAGTTAGGTTAGGTTATAACTTAGTTTGTTATGTGTGCTTTCACATTTGCTCTCATATTTGCTTTGACTTTGAAGTTAGGTTAGGATAGGTTAGGTTAGGTTAGGTTAGGTTAGGTGAAGTTGGGTTAGGCAGAATGGTTGAGGTATGAATCAAAAGCCAGCTCCTGTCAGTTTTGCCTCACAAGGCTGAGTGTACCCCGTTCCACTCCTGAGACCAGAAATTTAATTTCTTGGCAAGGCCGGGATTCGAACCTCAGGAATGACCGACAAGAATGCTAGCCACTACACCAAGAGGTGGATAATATAAGGCTGGTCTTGATTATACATGATCAATTAATAATTACCTAATAATAATAATAATAATAATAATAAATATTCCATTTGGCAACTACACAGCCGACCTCTCCCTGTGACGTCATTGACGGTCTCAGGGCGTGGCGGCCATAATGCCCATTAGCCCCTGGCCCAGCTATGACTGACCCCTCCATAACAATAACATAGGGCTAGTTGCGCGTGGCGGCCATTTTGCCCATTAGCCCCTGTCCCAGCTTCGGCCTATATTACCTACTTATAAACCTTGCACCAACGAGTACCAAGGTGCGACGAACACCTTTACAATCCTTAATGTATATAGAATATCATTGAACTTGTCAAAGTCTGTGCATGTCTGCGAAAAAAAAAGAACGCCGGGCGATTAAAGTATGCTCCGACATCGTTTTTTCCGTGCACCGCGCCGACCGAAAGCCGTTAAGAGTTGTACAGTAGACCCGAACGTCCAACGTTTGATTTTGCGAAGGAACCAATTTTGTTTTCGAAACTTTTCAATATTTCCTTTTTGTGTTGTACTGATATATATATATCAAATTCAAGCTTGGAATCTGCACAATCTTTCTGTAGCGATGGATTTTTGTTTCCGTAAACTTCGTCAGTGACTTTATGCGATCGTAGCGGAGCAGGCGGTACTACAGCCATGTTATCAGCTTAGGCCGTCACACTGCCTGCTTCACTAAAATCGCAAAACGTCGCTGACGAAGTTTACGGAATCCGAATCCGAGGCCCTGCCTGCACCTGCGCGCGCATGGTGATCGAGCCGAGGCTGGGCTGCGTGTCTTGACGAGTTGGTGACATCCCTATTGTTTTAACCTGCGCGCTGCTGTGATTTTTTGTTGTTGCCGTCCCAGGAGCCTTAACAGTGCAATTAAGGTGTGATAAAACTTTTTGAAGTGCGTACCGCAGTCGTTATACACAAGTTTGCCATTAAGTGCAGTGCGAATCGAGTGTGCGTCTGATTGTTAACGTGAAGCGAAGTCTTACCCTGGATTACTTTGGGGCGGAATAACTACTGACTGATCTGATGTGAGTGTGTATGGGAAAAGGTCCTGTAAATCAGTTGTCAGTTACACACTAAGCCTACGTGCACCTTAATTAAGGTACCGGAAATCCCCAAAACTATGCAACTATAGACTAATGCTCGACAACAATGCCGCAACCAAACAAGAAGCCTCAACAACGCAAAAGCGGACACGAAAAGAAGAAAATACGCGAGAGAAGTGCTCTGGAAGCTGCTGGATCAGATCCTAGGCAAAATAAACTGTTCACTGTGCTTGATTACGAAGCAAGGAGCGCAGGTATGTAGTACTATGTTTAAAATAAGTGCAGTGTTTTGTCCGCATTTACACTCATTGCTAATATAATCTATAAAAATGATGTCAACTCTAAGAAAGCATATGTCGTCAAAGGGTCATACGCAAATCACGTAATTGAAAAGGGGGAGGGTCGAGGGTCGGAGAAAATCTTAACGCAACTTTTCATGGGAGGGTAGGGAAGGCGGCGAGGGAGGTTGGCGTGTTGGCGAGATCATGCGCGTGAGAATTTTTGCTACGTTCTTAAGAAGATGATACCGTATTTCTTACGACAAAACGCGGTTCGGTACTTTTGCTGTGTGTCTCTTGTAGATAAGTAAATACTTAGAACCTAACTGCATTTCTATTTTGCTCATTTTGTAAAAATAATAATAAAAAAACGATACCTAATCAAATCACTTTGACTCTGAGTTGATGCGATAATGATCCTTTTTAGTGGCAATATTTTTAAAAGGGGAGAACAGGTCATTAAATTGCAAAGGTCGTAAATTATCGTTCATTTATTCAAGTTTCTCTACGAAACGAAAATCTTGCAAGAGTAAGGGGAGGGGATTCGAGAAAATACTACTGATGAAATATTAACATCTATATGATACACAACCTTGTTGTAGGGTTGGGGTAAGCACGGATAGCAAATTGGAAAAAAATGTCTTACGTAATTTGAGTTATGACTTGACTTTCGCTTCGCGCTGTGCAAGGTTAGCAAGCTGCAATTTCAACGTACTTATTTTCTGCTGTAATTTAAAATTCCTCTGCACAGGGTTTTCTTTTTTAATTTTGTCGTCTACTGTGAAGAAAACACTATTATTTCCTAATACATACCTACAATATTTTTGATTTATAACGCTATGTTCTAAAACTCGTGCTTAAAAACGTGCACATCGCTCCATTCAGACGTATAAAGTAAGTTTGTTTTTGCTTTCACAGATCGAGAAAGCCGAGGTGTTGTCGACAAACCGCTCTCGGACTCGGAGGACGGAGATAAGAACAAATGCGACGGACTCGGAACTAATAACCGAGATGAACCTCCTTCTGCTCTCTCAACTCATCCAAAGGAATCCCTTGGGGTCGATGGAGAAAACAGTGGAAGGTGCCAGCAGAGTTCAGTGTCGTTTCCGAGCGAAGCCTATCGAGAAGCCGCAGCCGTGGTTGACGCTCGTACGTCTCGGGAGCCCATGGACTTACAGGGCACCGCGAGCGCTTCTTCAACAAACGAGCAGAACGCTGGCGACGACGTACCGGTACAGGTAGAGGCTGTGTCAACTCCCGATAGTGAGCGTGCCGTGGACATTGAAATTGAAGCAAAAGATAACAGTGCCGAAAACAGCCCGGCCTTTTCAGGGAACCAGGACAGAACAGACTACCAAGGCTAATAAATCTGAAAAGAAGGTTGTAGTAGCAATAGTTCTTTCCCTCGAAGCAAGCGCGAGCCACTTTCAGCGTACGTGTCTCTTATATATTTTTACCTCCCGCAAAGGCTTCTAGTGTTGATGCCAAATTAGCATTTAAAAAATCATCAGATTCAGCCTTCTTTGGAAGAGTGTCCTTATAAGTTGCCTTTTGCAACAAAGAAACTTTACTTTTATAAGTTGCCATCAGGAGAGAAAATAAAGCGCAAGTGGCTTTCGTATTGCATTGAGAAAAAGCAAATTTTCTGCACAACATGCCTGGTTTTTGGGAGAAACATTGACCTTCGAGGTAACTTGTCCAGCTTTGTTACTGGTCATGACGTAAAAGACGCGAAACATGTTTACAGTTCTGTTGAAAGTCATGAGAAATCCAAGAATCACCTAAATGCCTGTGATGCTTTGTTGCAAGCAGCCGTTAGTAGGGACATTACTAGTTGCATTGATGTCAATCTTAGGGAAATGCGTAGGCAAGAGGTTGAGCTAAGGCGCCAAATTGTAAAGAGGTTGATTGATGTAATTGTGTTTGTTGGGAGGCAAGGGCTTGCTTTTAGAGGAACGTCGGATGAGGCTGCCTATAGTTTGGAGGATAGGTCTGTTAACCACGGCAACTATTTAGATTTGCTGTTATTGCTTAAAGAACATATCAATAAGTGCATTGAGCTTACTAAGCGAATGAAGGAAAAACGAAAAGAAAAAGGGGGAGAACCTTCAGCAGGGAGAGGGTCTCTGGTCACTTTTCTGTCAAAAACGTTCATTAACAAGTTAATTAAAGCTATTGGTGAATGCTTGCAAGCACAGATAATCTCAGATTTCAAGGAAGCAATGTGGCTTGGTCTTCTTGTTGATTCCACTCAGGACGTTTCTGTTTTGGATAAAATGGCTTTGGTAGTGCGTTACTTATTACACGAAAAAGTTCTTGAAAGATTGCTTCGTTTGCTCGCTGTTCATGACTCTAGAAGAAAAGCTCTCTACAATCTTATCTGTAAAGAATTTTCCGAAATGAAAGTAGAAATCGTAAAATTGAATGGTTGTTCATTTGACGGCGCTGTCAATATGCCAGCTAAGTACGAGGGATTTCAAGCCCACTTTAAAATTTTGAATCCAGACATATTGTTTACGCACTGAGTTGGACAAGTTCTTAATCTAGTCCTGGTAGACGCGACCGAATGTTGCCTTTCTAGCGAAAACTTGTTCGGTTTAGTGCAGGAAACAGCAGTGTTTTTCTCCGAATCGCATAAGCGTATGGATGTTGTAAGGAAAGAAAAAAAGCAGGCTGAGTCTGGTCATGGAAAATGAGCAGGTTACAGGTTATCGGAAAAACCAGGCGGTGGAGCAAGGACAAAGCTCTTTCGTCCCAAATAGATCTAGATGTTCACGAGAAATCGATTTCAAAATTCGCTATTTTATTGGAAGCCTTGTTCAAAATTGTTTCACGGGGCTCGACTTTTGATGCAAAAACAAAGTTTCTAGCAAATGCATTGTTAAAAAACTGGAGCAAGTTTGAGAACATTTTAACTGCTGCTGTGCACCTAGATATTTTTAAGGCGAGTTTAGTTGCGTCAAAATATTTACAATCTAAGTCTTTAAACTACTTGACCGCGTTCAATATGGTGGAAAAACTTGCAAAAGAGATTGAGAAAAAAAGGAGCGACGAACACTTTGAGTCACTGTATGAGAAGAGCAAACATTTTTCTGCCCTTTTAAACGAGAGATTGAATTTACATGATCCCGATGTGGCTGGTGTCCCAGAGGATTTTCATTTGCAGGAGGACTTTAAACCAAAGAAAATGAAAAGAACCAAAAAAATGGCTGGTGAACAAGCTGATGACGAAAGACCAAAAAATCCAAAAGATGTGTACAGGATTGAGACGTTGAATATTCTTGATGTAGCTAAGTCTAGCATCTTCTCAAAGATTGTGCTTGCTTAGATCGTAAAACGTTTAATTATGTTATCACAAACGGGTTGCCTGAAAACGCGTTAAGGGAAGTTGCAAGATTAGCTAAGGTAGATAAAGATACACTATCCAAAGAATTAAAAACTTTTGCGGCGCAGTACACTTCCTTAACCAAAGATTTAAATGAAACATTTGAGCCTGGCAAAGATGATGTTCCCCTTGAAACTGACTTACATGTTGATGTTGATGAAGAATCTGACGAGATCAAAGAAAGTTATCCTAAATGTAAAAGATGTTTAAAGTGTGCGTTTGATATCGTCCGGGATATTGTCCAGTAATCAGGATTGTTTCCTAATTTGTATTGCGTGTATCAATTGGTTCTGACACTACCTTGCACGCAAATAACTTGTGAGAGGGTGTTCTCAAAACTCAAGATTGTCAAAACTAAGTTAAGGTCCACAATTTCGCAAGAGATATTTGAACCTCTGTTTTTGACGAACGTCGAGTACGACCTGGTGGCGTCGATTGACAAAGACAAAATTATAGATAGTGTTGCTAGAACATCCTCTGAACTTTCGCGATTGTTGTTGTGATTTTATTGTTCAAGCATATTGCCTCTGTAATTAGCTGCTAAGCTGTTTTCTGCTTCAATTATTGTTTATGTTTATTGTGTTTGTGTTCAATAAGTAAAATTAAACCAAAAAAACAAGAACTATTTTTTGCCTACTTTCCCTACATTTCCCACTACGGGTGTGCGGGGAGGGGGGCTTCTGTCAGAACTCCCGAGTGGGCCCTCGAGAGCCAGTCCGCCACTGGTCTTACCCAACATTAGTACATCAGTAATTTTCACCCAGACATTCAGTGGCGCAGTAACTTATGTCGAGAACTAAAAGAGAGCTATGAGATATTTTTGGTATTCTCTGAAAATTTGCATATGTGACTCCTTCGTAGTGCATATACCATGCACATGTGAGTATATGGCTTTTCAGAATGATGATTTATTCATGTTGCACAACCCTTGAAGTTCGTTGAAGGGTATCACACTACTCTGTCGCAACCATGACTGAAACAAATAAAAATAGGCCTATTATAAATATTTTATCTGCCTACTACTAAGTAGGCTATAGGTCAGTAGCCAAGTACATAAGTTATACGCTTCATAAATAATCACCAATACATTCACTACCACCAACCGAGTGTGAATCATAGACTTAAGCTTAAGAGTTACATGTGCAATGTATTATAATATTATGGCTGACGGCATTTGGAAGTCGAGAATAATATACATTACTATATTAGAAGGCGCATTGAACCTAAGAATACATTCCCGAGAGAGAACTTACATAGGCTATATTTTAGGTTATGTTTGAATTAGGCCCATACGGAAAATGCAGTCGGAAGACTATTTCAAAATTTCCAAAGACCATTAAGGTTTTTTATTACGTTTTTTGTGCTCTGACTGAATAAAAAATAAATAAAACAACGATTAAATAACTCTGTACTTTAAATTGTGTAGGTCTAGGCTAGGCCTACTTACTTAAATTGTAGTGATCTTTGTATAGTTACTCCAATCCATCTCCAATCTTGTTCTCGTAGTTTTTAGGCGTCATGATGAAATCTAAATAAGAATTTATCCAAAAATTAATTAAATAAAAGCTTCGAAACATCTCAGACAAGTGGATTTGACACACTCATATCAAGAGTCTATAATAACTGTATAAACTGTTTTATTCGATGTATATTACTAGTACTTACCTTGCACAACTTGTTACAACTTCATTAGACTTGAATTTCCAAAGAAAACTGTGAAATTATTTAAATAATAAGTCATTAGTTACAGTCGTAATTATAATGTTGGCTGACTTTGTGAAAAATGCATTCTGGGAGTTATTGCCAGAAACATATCGGCAACTGTGACGTACGGAATTTTACTGGTATTATGGTCTTTGGAGATGGCGGGATTTTAAGCAGGGTTGGCGACAATGTGCTCGCAACTGAAAACAACTTACCTTCAAGAAATGCAACCATAAACCAACATTTACGTAGGCATAGGGGACGGCTGTTAATGTTGCCTACCCTGTCTTGATCTAGTAACTCATTTAAGCTGTCCCCGACCATAGCAGCCAGCCAGCTCTTGGCGCGTGTTTTTTGCCACGAAAACAAATTGAAATAACGAAATAATGTATTTGTTATTTTCAACATTAAAGTAAAAGGATTGTGAAGAGTGAGTAGGGCTTACTTGGAGTAACAAAACCAATTTGCTTTCAATGTTTATTTGACATTTACAAAATACACAACAGGTTGGCCCCTAACAATGGATAGCAAGTTTTCTGTGATTACTATGGCAAGTTACCCGTTCATTCCTCAACTTCCTGTAATTATTTAACAAAATGTTACTCATTGTTGAGACAATACTTGTACAAGTTTTCTCGGCAATTTCTGACAATGCAATATCTGAGAAAATACCAAGTAGACTTAAGGCATCACGGGCAATGAAACGTTGTTTAGCTTTTTCAATAACACTTAATCAGCCACACGTCTTAATTGAGGCTGACCATGGTGATAAAAAATGTCATGCTTTTTGCAAGCTTGATCCAGAAGATTAATTAGTACATCATCACGCTGTAAACGTTTGTTCCAGGACCACAGTATCGGTAGCCATGTAAGTGCATTTCAAAGGGTAATTTTTGAATGACTTTGTCAATGACGCCACGGCCAGTACAGGTCCGGCATATCCTATTCAGTCGATAGCGAGTATTTTTGATCTTCCCCCTCTGTTGAGGATGTTGTTGCTTTTTTCTCGCCATGACAACCGTGGAATGAGGAAACGAAGTCTTTGTTTAAGCTTTTATGTCCGTGATACAGTTTTACAAACTGATATGTTCGACACTGTTGTACCGAATTTTTTTTGGTAATGGACACTTGCTTATGGTGATCATAGTCGGTGCACGGTTGCTATTCACTTAACACAGGGTCTTGAGTACATGATTTCGATACATGTTGCCAGATTTCTTTCACTGCATTAGCGGCCACATAATAAATAAAAGATTTTGGTAAGGCATTTAATTCCTCTTTTGTGAAACTGTCCAGTTTTTTTTTTCACACACAAAAATTCGCGTTAGCTTGCTCGGTAGCGTTATTCTCACATTCCAACATCGTGGAGACAGACATGATGCTCTCTAGTCGGTTTATCACTCACTAGTGATATTTCCACTGCCGGTAGGAACAAGTAATATCTTGCCCATGACGTCACGACATGCATTTCTCGGTAGCCAATCAAACAGATTCCATACCTGGAAAACGGCCTGATGTTATTTAATTAAAATCCTTTTTCTTGAAAAAGCATATGCAGTAAAGGACAGCCTAAATCCATGAGAACCACACATTCACATGTGGAAGGCAGAAACGGGCAAAGCCATTCGCGTTTTTCAGTTCATTTCACAAAATACAATATTTGCCATTGATAGATGTGCGTTTAATATTATGGCCAAGTATTTATAGGGAATGGTTCCCTGCTTCCATTGCAATCCTAGATGGGTTTGTATCCAATGCGTCGGCCGTTAATGCCATAAAGTCCACACGTATCATAACTTTTGCCATCATTCAGGGGCCCTATAGATGGGTAGCTTGAATTGTATGGTATATTACCTACATCCATTCTACGGAGGTAGGGACACGCTGGTGACCAGCACTGATGTTCTTGAAGAGGTTCATCAGTCTCTTCTCACCGGTCTATGGTAATTGGACAAAAAGCACATTTCACTTCTTCTCTTGTTAAACCAGCAGCTGATAATGCTTGAGGGTTAATAAAAGGCACAGGCCACGTTGCAAATGTTTTGAAACGTTGTTCCTCAGATTTTAAATTCATTGGTGTGACACCTCTTGTCGCTGGTGGCGCTCTTGCCTTAAACTCTTGGGGTGTCAACATGGGGCAATTCTCTTTTTGATAATACGATCTAAATTTAGAAAACATGTCGTAGAGTGGGCCAAACTTATTTTTTGAAATATCTAAATCCAATCCTTCATAGGGAAAAATAGCCCCATTCGGGAAAAGACGTATGTTTCTCAATTGTATGTGGTCACATTGAGTGACATTTTTCGTTTGTTGATGCTTGCGATTCGTTTGAAAACCCACAATAATTTAGAGAGAGTTCAACAAGGCCAAATTGAAGTTGTTCGGGTCGTCCATTATTTAGGTCTGTACATTGCCGATTAACTTAATTGGCAACGTTATCTAAATCACATTACGCAAACATTAGAACCTAAATTCCCAGTGTTCAAGGCTCTTACACAACGCTCATGGGGCGCCGCGCCGTCGGTGTTATTGACGGTATATAAAAATATTTTCCGCTCGGTATTAGACTATTGGAGCGCCTTTTTTGATATTATGACACCCACTCGCTTAATCCAGATGGACCGGTTACAATACCGAGCCCTGCGCATCATCATCGGAGCTCTCCCATCCACACCCACACAGGCTTTATTGGTGGAGACTGGCGAAATACCACTCGCTTTACGACGTCAGTACTCGTGTGCTAAATATATATTACAGAAAATATCACTGTCCCATACACCTCTATTAAACAAATTACGCTTATTAGATGAATATTACCAATGCCATTTCTTATCTCAAGATCGTATTCCCGCGCTTTTAACTATGTATCGCTGTCTCTGCCCGTATCGACAGATGATCGTCCAAACACGTCTCAACCCAGAGTATACAATCGCATATCAGGTTCACAGCCATCACCCACACATCCTCCAGACTAGTCTCCCCCAACTCACGAAAACGTTTAAATCGCACCCCCCCCCATATCATTTCCCGTACATTCCATGATATTATTAGTCACTATCCTCAACATACCCTGTTTTATACAGATGGTTCAAAACTTGCTCACCCACCTCGCGTGGGTGCAGCTTTTTTCGCCCCGTCATTACATGTTGAGCGCAAATATGTTTTACCCTCTCACACTACAATCTTTACGGCTGAAATCTTTGCCCTTCGTCAGGCTTGTATTTATATCAAACAACAGGGTCTGTCTCATGCACTCATATGTACTGATTCGCAAAGTGTCCTCCTCGCCCTACAAAACATTATCGTTTCCGATAATTGGTTTTTACTTAATGTAGCCCAACAATTATATGAAATTGAAATGGCAGGAACTAACGTCATCTTAACTTGGGTACCAGGACATTCACATATCTATGGCAATGTTCAGGTTGATTTTTTTAGCTAAAGAAGCTGCAATGGGTCAGGGGACAAGTATTGATATGGCTCTCCCATATCCTGAACTTCTGCCACATGTATATGAACTCATCATCCAAGAATGGCGCCAGCAGTGGAGGGAATATGTACGTAAACACTCAACCCATATACATATATTCAATCCTCGATACCGGTTCGGCCGTGGTTTATGCAAGGATCCTATACTCGACGTCACATCACTACTATAATTATAATGCGATTCAATCATGCTGTCACCCCTGTTTATCTCCATAACACCAATGCTCGTGCTTTTCCTGTTTGTGATGCCTGCGGTCACTACCAAGGAGATCTCCCTCATATACTTTTTCAATGTCCACAGTATGATACACAACGCTTTAAAATGTACGCTTCTCTTTTTTCCCTGGGTTTTCAATTACCGCTCAATTTGACGACTTTGTTGCATACTCCGGCGGTCCCGCTGGTTGATATCCTCACAAAGTTTTTATGTGACATTCAAGTTATTTTATAAATTTCACCTCTTTTGTGATCCGGTCTTGTTTGTGTAAATGTAATTGTCAGTCACCAAGATGGATCACTTCGGTGTGAAGATTAGTAACTTTGTGTCCCCTGTGTTTCCTGGTATTTTTGTAGTTAGATACTGTCAGATGATGTTACCCCGAGTTTTACCAACTCTCACAGATCCTCAATCTATCCTTGATGTTTGTACTTGGTTTTTGGTCTTTTACTGCCCAACACACGGGCAGTACCCGTCTTGCCATTGGGCGAAGCTCATGTGTGCCCAGTAAAAAGAAGAAGAAAATTGTAGAGAGGTCGCTCTGTGTAGCGTGTTGTTTTCACTGACCAACTATGTGTAGTAGGGGAGTGAAGGGGGTTCTGCCCCCACCACTACCTCTCCCTCTAACGTCACATACTAACCCGCAATACATTCAGGGGCAAAGTCGATATCACTCGAACCCATGGTCCGATTTTGGCATGCGACAAATCGTTGGACTCGGGGTGACGCCCTCTTTCCAATGGACAACTTATTTCAACCCCAAAATAAAACCTACCCCTACTAGGGAGTGAAATCGTAATTTTTTAGTGAAAGTCGCGTTCCAAATGCGACATGTATGAGGTGCGCTGCTAATATGAAATTAAACGTTGTTGCTCATAAAGCGCATACGTTCTGCTGGATGCCGCCATGAATCAACATTTTTGTTTTTGTTTTTTTTTACGCATGCGCACTTGGGGATTTTGTAAGAAGGCGGGCATTTTAAATAATTATTCATGGATGAGTTTTTTTAAAATTTAACTAAAAGATTGAAAACTAATATGTCATGTGCTTTTTAATTTCTTGCGAACCAATAAGGCTATGGACTTGTATGAGGGGTCGTTGGATTTGGGATAACGCCCCGTTTTTTGAATTTATTTTCTGATTTTTGTTAAAAGGGCCTATGTGCACTTTGGTTAATATTTTGAGAACTATGAAGGCTACGGACTTGTATGAGGGGTCGTTGGATTTGGGCTGGCGTTTGAATGTAGTCTTGATTTTTGTCAAAAGAGCCTAAGTGCACTTTGGTTAATATTTTGCGAACTAAGAAGGCTACAGACTTGTATGAGGGGTCGTTGGATTTGGGATGGCGCCCCGTTTTTGAATGTAGTTTTGATTTTTGTCAAAAGGGCCCAAGTGCACTTTGGTTAATATTTTGCGAACTAAAAAGGCTACGGACTTGTAAGAGAGGTCGTTGGATTTGGGATGAAGCCCCGTTTTTGAATGTAGTTTTTATTTTGGTCAAAAGGGCCTAAGTGCACTTTTGTTAATATTTTTCGAACTAAAAAGGCTACGGACTTGTATGAGGGGTCGTTGGATTTGGGATGAAGCCCCGTTTTTGAATGTAGTTTTGATTTTTGTCAAAAGGGCCTAAGTGCACGTTTGTTAATATTTTGTGAACTAAGAAGGCTACGGACTTGTATGAGGGGTCCTAGCACTTGGGATGACACCCTGTTTTTGAATTGATTTTTTGATTTTTGTCAAAAGGGCCTAACGCCATACCATATGTTGAAAAAACATATTTTTTTACCTGTTTAAATTTTAATTATGAGTGGTCGTTGAGAGAGACGGTACTGCTGTTATGTGTCTCAACGAGCCTGTTGTCGAGCACAGTGACCATGCCTGGAAGAAATGAATTGCTATTTTGGTGGGACAGTAGGGCGGGTTACGACGTTTTTTTTGGTGATATTTCCCATGACGGATGGAGGTAAATATTTGAAAACGTGTCACGTGTGCTAAGATTTTGTTTACCCTGAAGGGGATCTGAACGTTTTAGTCAACGGTAATGAGCGAGACCGCTGTCTGGCACAGCAAATGCTTGTAGAATATGAAAACCTATAACATTCGGTCGACCAAGTGATGTGCATGAACCCAAGGAGCCAAAACGGTAAGCTCATTGCCCTGAGATGTTATAAACTAATCATTGGACCTGGTGAAAGTGTATGCTTAATGTGTACATGTATTGAGGATGGCTGCTTGCTAGTAATTAATATTACAGTAAAATGTTTAAGAATAATTATAATAATAATAATAAGACACACACGTTTTGAATGCTACAGAACTGTGTTGCTTGCTCGCACTCAATACACGACCTGGCCAGGCCTTGTCAGAGCGACTCCTGATAACACAAGAATGTTTACGTGGGCAGGAAGTAAAGGGTTAGGTTACTTGGCTGGTAGAGGTTAGCAGGTCTGGCGTCTAAACAGAGAGACAGCGATTTTGGTTCCTAGACAGCCCTACTACCGATGTATAAAAGGCAGCCATTTTGGTTCCTTATAAAAGAAACATGAAACTAGTATAAGGTATGCGAATCTTATTGAGTTTGAGGAATGTGGGGAGGCGTGGGATCACGTGCGAGACAGACAACAGTTCAAGGTCGAAACTCTGAGAAAATGTAACTCTCTCTGTTGCAAAGCAGACTGATAAGGATTGCGTTAGTCATGCACTTGCCATTTTAGCAAACGGACGTGTACAGTAGAGCTGTGGAATAAAATCCTTTTATTTTTTGGTAAGTACCTATGAATGATTATTTTAGGGCCGATTGTATAAAGCATTTGATCTCAGTTCACCAGGTTCAACTGATCTTAGCGCGTGCTGAACTCAGAATTTCTGTTGTATAAACGTTAATCTAAGATCACCGCGTCTTGATCTGAGTTCATATTTAACCGGCGACAGTTCTCGGTTCAGCCATGTTGATCTTAGTTCACAGCTGTTGTCCGTGAAACATTTTAGCGGATAGATTCCAGTTCTAGGCTGCATTTAAAAGAGAAATATGTTAGAAAGCTTGTACATTAGCAGGTTATACGAAGGTTCTATTTCTTTCTGGACTAGGCCTAATTTGTGCGTCCTCGCTCTAAACGATGATGCATTTTATTCAGAGTGATTTTGGATTTTGAGGGGGAAGAATGCCGTTCTCCTAAAAATCGTGTCTTATTGAGGCAGATGGACGATATATTTCTTCCGTTTTAAATAAATTTCAAAACACGACCGGTTTTTTAACATTTTATTGTGTTAGGTCACCCTTAAACTATGTTGTTCTTTCCTGTACAAGTCGAGGGTTAGCCTACTAGGCCTAAAGGCTATACGGACGTAATACGTGTTCACATTTGATAAAAATGTATGTTTGCACTCCAAACTGTGTTTTTAATCAGTGATGGTATTGTAACCTTTCTTTATATCGTTGACATATGCACCAATACCGTACGAATGCGATGCACAATTTTGAGGTTAAAAGCATTGCGAGAGGTGCTTCATACCACCAGTGAATATCGTATTAATACCGGTACCACACACATACGGTACGGTAATAGTAGTAATAAATGACTATTTTATCCACGGTACTTTTTGTTTTTGAAAGTGGTAGGCCACTGGTACCGGTACTTAATCTTACCTTAGCTAATAGGGTAGCCTATTAGATATCCTGTAGAAGAACTATCATAGGCCTAGTATTCATGTGACACACACTTCACATTATTTAAGCCCATAGCCTATGCCAGTAAACATGCACCACAATAATTGCAAGTACATAGCTGGTTGCCATAAGCTACGGTACTTCTAAATAGTCCCTCGTGTAAATTTAGATAGGCCTACATGCACATTTCAATGGCTTACATTTATGAAAAATTTTTGATCAAGAAATCTTTGCTAGGTATATGAATTTATTTGTACTGAGAAAATGTTTTTTAACATTTCCATCTATCCTATTTTGCTTCCATTCATCTCCACTCCCCACCTTTTACTGTGCTCATGTGTTTTATTTCCAAATGCCAGTAGTGTCATTGGAGCTAGGTCATCCAACCATCCCCTGAACTGTGTCCCCGAGCACTTGAGAAGAGGCCCATGTTGTACAACTGCATCACATTAACAAGAAAATGCTAAGACAACACTGTAATAGATCACCAGCTGTAGCATGTAGGGTGTATATTCACAAATTCCTTTCTTTTCTTTGTGGAAGGCATTTTTTCTTTGTTTGGGGATAGATGCTATCAGCCCATGGTCCAAGACTGTAATAAGGAAATGCAACATGTCCAGAGATTTTAATCCCACTGCTGACATTGATCATCCTGAGCGTGGCTCTTCAGGGGTACTCACACTATACCAAGGCAAATGCTAGAATGCTACTTACGGGACCTGTAAATATCATCCATAGAAAACTTACTAAATCCACTGTTTTCATTACACAGTTACATACTGGTGCACTACTACAGCCACCTCAAGTTATCAGACAAAATCAACACACACCCAAGTACACAGGGCTGTTGACCAAGATGTTCCAACGACCATTTGATAACATGTTCTAACGTTTAAATTTTTTAAAATGATAAAAACCCATATTTAAAAACTACTTTTTGAAAGAAAAGTGAACCTGGAACCTCCAATAAAACAGTGGTCTGCTTCATAGTAAGTTCTCTCCAAAACCTACCCAATTCGAATGTTATTATGTTAACCAAATTTCAAGAAATTCAATACGCAAGCAATTAACAGCTTGGCTTCGACTGTCCCATACATGACAACTGTAATTAAATGGCAAACAGCAGATTTCTGATTAAAGTTGTTAGTGCATTACAAATGATAACAGTTGTACTGGACATTAACTTTGATCAATAATGCTGAATGCCCCTCGACCAATTTTGTATCATATCTGCAGTGTTCACCAGTCTTATGTTGCACATTTAACACAAACATTTTTTTACATGCACATAACAAGATTTTATAAATATAAATCATCCATGCTCAGTTGTAGAGAGAGCATAAATGAGTGTTAGGGACTTGGTACTCCAATCACTGTGTAACCTTGTTAAGTCAAAGGAGGACAATATTGTGGCAACAATTTCAGGAATAACAGGGCCTGAAGAATTAACTAGTTCAGAATAACATTACATACTTTTATTTTATTTTTATTAAATAATGCATTAGTACATTTCATTTCCTTCAGTTTCTGCCTGCTCAACTTTTCATATTCTAATTATTCTTTCATTTTGCCCATTGTCTTCTCCACACAGTGGCTTCTGCTTGCTCTGTGTTCTTAAAGGCTCCTCCAAAGCTACCTGCAACATGATATAAAATAACAAGTGATGGGTGGAGTGTACTTAACAACTGAATTCTCACCATGGTTAAGCATTCATTTAGCCTTAGGGCATAAAGTGCACTAATTTACAGTATAAATAAATAATAAGTAAAAGTCTAGGAAAAAGTCATGCTAAATAATTGGTTTTATTTAATACGGTGGGGTACTGTACCCGAAATACCTACCATCAGCATGTTGGAATCCCACGAAGACAGCTGGAGCGTAGAGCCTGGAAACCCCGGCTATAAAATTTGCCAGATTCTACCCAACATAAGACGAGGAATTGGGGCACAGGAATTCCTAACTGAGACTACGTTAAGAAAAACCATGGTGAACGACATAAGAAAGCTCAAAAGCACAAGAATAACAATGAACGCAATCTCTGGTGTGTGGGAAAACCACTGAAATACCCACCGCTGGCCTTCTTAACGTGTTCTCTTATCGTTTCTATAAAGTACCACACTTCGAAGATTTTAAATTGATCAAAAAAATGTATTCAGGAAAGGAAAATATAGTGTAAGTCACTATATTATACTTCAAGGCAGAGTGCCCAACCTCCATCCGAAGTTTAATGAACATGGGAGAAAATGCCAGCCCCCACATTCATCAATGTTATTGACTGCACTTTACCCCACAATGAGTGAACACAAATCAAATACATGGTCCAACATAAATGTTGACAGCAATTGGAACATTTAAATATAAACCATGGAAATCTTCATATTTACAAGACATATATCAATATATACCCTGAAAAAAAATTATTTAAAGCTATAATACACATGTACAGTCATTTTGTAACACCTTCTTAGTGTGTTTTTTTATAGGATTCAGAAGTGACATCTTCCATGTGGTTTATTATATTTATGTTTGCTGGGTTTTTCTGATTTTATTTATCTCTTCTGACCGAGCAATAAAGCTAAGTCAAAAATTAACTTTTTTAATTTAATTTTAACACCCCTTTAAATGAACTGTCCTCACCACGGAATTAGTGATTGTTAAAACGCCTGTTAAGCATTGCATTGATACAAATGGTCGAAGATTTTACCAGGTAGGTTTAATTCAACATGCCTAAAATGCATGATTTCCACAACAGATTATTTACTTGAACTGATACTGAAGTAAACTGCCCTAATTTCACAATCTATCTGAGTGGATTACTTTCCATACTACAACTTGGAATATTCCATTGAGTACCCTTTTAATAATCAAGGACATTAGCCTTTACATGGCTTTGCCATTAAATATCATGCTACACTAAGCATTCATATTATTTATATTATCAGGCATTACTACTATCTCTTTAGCGCTTCAATTAGTTATCTTTCTTAGTGAACAAAGAATTCGGCTTAGTTGACAGATAACATTCACAAAGAAATATTGTTGCTTAAATTATACAAGTTTCTTTACAGTTCAATAAATCACTGTTAAATTATTATTTCATTTGCTCTTATGTTATTATTATTCACGATCAATATGCATAGCTTCCAGTAAGTGTTAAATAACAATTGCAGCTTTGGCGATATATCTGCTTCCACATAAATCTAGTCTGGGATTCGCGTTAATAACATAGGGTGAATGTATTCAAATGTCTTCAAACTGTGTTTAAAACATCTGTCTAGTCCATCAATAATGGATCTTGATCGAATCTAATAAAGTAAACGTAATGCAGAATCTCAAAAAATTACGTTAGAAAGAACCTGGATCAAGTCAAAATTCGGAATAAATTCCTAGCAAATCAAAACAAATCCGCTTTCTACACTGAACCTGCTTCATAAAGCTTACGGCAGTATTCGAAAATCAACCTGAATACTGAAATTTCACTTTCGAGTGTATAACAGTCTTCTAAGTAGACTTGCGGAAGTAGAAACTCCACATTGAGTCTACCCAAGCTCGAGTAATGTCATATAAAGGCATAAAACTAGTGTTCATTTACAATATATATCAAACACGAAAAATGATGAATCTTGAGTGGCCTTAAGTTCCTCTTCTCTACATTAAATAAATTCCCCATAAAATGAACTTGAATTTACAGTAATCAAAAGAAAATTAAACTATAATACAATTAATTACAATGGGTGCATCCTTTTAATAGAATGTAAACCCTGTCCAGAATAGAGTCAGTCTTGACACTAGGATCAAACCTAAACTCCATTCTTAGACATTCTACGAAAAATCCCATAAAAAATGTGGCAGGGTGACAACGTTAGAATAAACATGCTTAGCTACGATTGAAGATGGTTGATTCAGTACCTTAGATGATTCTTGTAGACCACGAAAGAACACAGTCATGTCCTTTATGACTGTTCCCTCCATGTAAGCAATAGAAGTCTTCACTGTCCAGGAAAGCGAGAAACGAACGCTGGATCTCCAGACATCTCCCATCCTGACTGAATGTTCCACTCTAATACCAACGACAGTTTCTTTCATCTTCGGATAACGTCCTATCAACCGCAGCACGCATTGATGTCTATAACAGCTCGAACACCAAAGTTCACTGGCCTCGTGAGTAGTGTATTTGCAGGGGCTCTGGCCCCTCCTCCTCCTCACCCTCCTCACAAGATGGCGGCAGCCCGATAACTCCCGAACCCGTGGTCGGATTTTGACGAATGAGGTGTTATTGAACTCGGGCTGATACCCCCTTTCCAATGGACAACATATTTCAACCCCAAAAATAAAACCTACCCCTACTAGGGGGTGAAATTGTATTTTTTTTAGAGAATCTCTCTTTCCAATTGCAACATGTGAGAGTTTGCATGCTAATATGGAATGAAAAGTTGCTCTACACAAGAGACATGTGTGCGGTGGAAAGCCACTATGAATTAGCATGCCCACTCATGGCTTTTGAAGAGGGTGGGGGGAGCGGTTCCCTGTGGACGGGTCCTTGTTGACAGGTCCCTGTGGACGGGTCATTGTTGCCGGGTCATTGTGGACGAGTCCTTGTGGACAAGTCCTTGTGGACAGGTCCTTGTGGACGAGTCCTTGTGGACGAGTCCTTGTTGATGAGTCCCTTTGGACTGATCCTTTTGGACTGGTTCCTACGGACTGGCTCATGAATTTATTTAAATTATGTCAAAGGGCCTGACTACATTTTGCGTGTGTTGAACTGACGTTGTTCCCCAGTCTCCACTACTATAATAGGATAACGATATGAAAGGAAAGTGGCGAAATACATGTGAACATACAAGGGATCTAACTTGGTGGATGGATGTGTTCTAACGAGTCATTTGTAGTTGAAAGAGAATAATACATGTTCTTAAGATGTTAAAACTATGGAGACGGTATGTGCAGTAAGACGTCTTGTTATATTTCCTGTGTCATATTACAGACATGGCAGAGAGGGCACAGATCTGTTACTATGACTAACACTGGAGTAATTTGAAACCGCAAGTGTTCATGAAGACAATGGGTGATGATCATGCAAAGTTAGCAGTTATTGGATATTACACAGGTGCTCCTTCCGGTGTCATGTTGCTGACATGGCAGAGAGCGCACACTGCTGTTACTATGACTGACGCTGCAGTAATTTGAAACCCCAGGTGTTGATCAAGACAATGGGTGATGATCATGCAAAGTCAGCAGTCAATGGATACCACACAGGTGTTCCTAGTGCACTTTGGACTCTCAGCTGTATTGGGAAAGGAATTGCAATGATCTACAAAAAACTGCTGACACGAGCGATGAGAGTTTATATAAGAGGGGTGTCATATATTTCCCTACTGTCAGTCTTTATTACTCGCTTTGAGTGAACAGTGCTCTATTACTGCTCAAGAGTTGTAAAAAAAGCCTTTTTGGTAGAAAATCATTAAATTATTTTGCAAGGTAAGTACTTATTATTAATGGATTGTAGTCTTTTATTACTAATTTATGTTGAAGTTATTGATTGGAATGTATTTATTTATTGATTGATTGATTGATTGATTGATTGATTTGTTTACAGATAATTGGGTACCTGTAGGTTACCAGATTCCTACAATCTGTTCATTCAGTGGCAGCAGTTGATAAATTATAAAAAGGTAACTGCCCCTCTAATAACTTTTAAACAGTTAGAGTGATATTTTCCAATGTTCACCACTACATGTCAGTGAAAATGGTATATTTGGCAGTCAAAAGTTGGATCTACTTGACCATGGTGTGTAAAGCTAAATTTGTAGGTTAGATTTTGATTACCGCTCTATTAAGTCTGAATGTTCATTGCTAGGTGTCAGTGATAGAGGGAATATTTAAAGACTTAACCTCAGTTCACCTAACATAACCTAACTTTACCTAACTTAACCTTGACACGTGACATGTTTTACAAGTTTAAACTAGTTTTAAGACTGGCTATGACGTCACACTTAGCTCACTTAACTGACGATTGCTGGTTTCTATCACGTGACATATTCTACAAGTTTAGACTTGTTTTAAGACTGGCTATGACGTCACACTTAGCTCACTTAACTGGTGATCGCTGGTTTCTATCACGTGACATGTTCTACAAGTTTAGACTTGTTTTAAGACTGGCTATGACGTCACACTTAGCTCACTTAACTGGTGAACGCTCGTTTCTATCACGTGATATGTTCTACAAGTTTAGACTTGTTTTAAGACTAGCTATGGCGTCACACTTAGCTCACTTAACTGGCGACTGCTGGTTTCTCTCACTCTATCAAGTTCCAATGTTCACTGCTAGGTGTCAGTGACAGTGGTATATACTGTAGTAACCCCAGTTAGAACTACATGAAGTTAGACTTGCTAGGAGTTCACAGATCGATTTAAATACCCTGCTATAACCATTGACTGGAATATAATTAAACTATCTATATTGTACTTTTGTTTTATCATTTATTAACATTTATGATTTCTTTCTTTTATAGGTAATTTCGAAAGTGATCATCATGTTCAAGTGTGCTGACTGTAAGAAACAGTTTTCAAGACCTGACAACCTTCAACGACACGCAAATGCTAAACATGACATTAAAATGTTTGTGTGCACTCATTGTGCTATGACATTTAACAGACAAGATAATCTTGCACGGCATGTAAATTTAATGCATGTTAGTTCAGCACCTTTTTCATGTTCAGTTTGTGATCTTGGTTTTTCTGCTGTAAAGCGATATCAATCCCACATGGTTAAAGTGCATGGAGAACAACAGGAATTAAAAACTGTAAAACCATCAACTAGCACGGAACCTTTAAATGAATGTGATGCTCAAAAGCGTAAACGTTCTCAAGATTGTGAAAATAGTTGTGCATCAAAAAGAAAGAAGAATGGTGAACCTTCAATAACACATTGTGATGTATGTAATATTGATATACCTTCTTCAATCATTCATGGACATTTACGCAGTATTCAACATAAAAATAACACTTGCCATGAAAGAAATTCTGGAAATGTTCAACAAATTGGTAGTGCATTTAAAAGTCGAATTGCTAGTTATAGACTTCATAGTGAAGAAAAAATTCAAAGTATTGAATCATTTTTTAAAAATGTTCAACCTACTGTGTTTGGCTTGGTAGGTAATGTTTTATTAGAGCATAAAACATTTAAAATTAATTTTGAACTTTTTGGCCTCTATGTAAAAACTGGGAGCGAAGGTGAAATTACGGATATCAAATCTTTTAATACAAAAAACGTAATTGTTAGTGAATCAACTAATATTAGTGATATATATCAAAATATTTCAAGTGCTATCATCGTGAAGAGTGAAGAGTTCCAGGAAAGGGAGTCGGGCTGGGCATTGGTTGAAGTACTTTATTTAGAAACCAACATGAATAAATATAATCCCCTTCGAGCATCATCATACATTGATTTGCCAGCATGGATCAAACGTAAGAAAGCTGTTGTGAACGTTATGAATAATGATGACGCATGCTTTGCATGGGCTGTAACCTCAGCTCTCCATCCAGCAGTGGGACATGTGGAGAGAACATCATCTTATCCTCACTATTCCTCAGTGTTAGATTTAAAAGAAATGGAATTTCCTATGGCGATAAAAGACATTAAACGTTTTGAAGAGCTGAACAATGTAAGTATTAATGTTTATGAAATTGAAAATAAGAGTATAGTTGGTCTTCTATATCATACTCAGGAAAAAAGGATGCTCATGTAAATTTACTATACATAACCGAAGGTGAAAATGCTCACTATTGCTGGATAAAACATTTCAGTAGACTTGTTGGTAGTCAGCTATCAAAATATAAGACTAAAAAGTGGTTGTGTGATGGCTGTTTGCTATATTTCAGAAAAGAGGACCAACTAACTCAACATCAAAAATGGGGGTGTAATCATGTGTGTACGGTATTACCGACTCCTAAAAATAACATTCCAAAATTTAAGGATTATGAGAAACAGCTTCGAGTACCATTTGTTATATATGCTGACTTCGAAGCTTTGCTAAAACCATTTAATACATGTTCATTGAATCCAACCCAACCTTTCACCAACACTACTCACATTCATGAACCTTTTAGCTTTGCATATTATATTAAATGTAGTTACGATGACTCTTTAAATAAGTTTGAGCTCTATAGAGGACCTGATGCACCTAAAGTTTTTATGGAAAGGCTTGAGAAAGATGCCATCCGTATATCCTCTATTTTAAATACGATCATTCCAATGGAGCCGCTAACTTCATTAGAGCATATTAATTTTGAAACTGAAACTAATTGTTTTATATGTGATGAATGTTTATATACAGACAGGGTTCGCGATCATGACCATTTAACAGGAAAATATCGTGGTGCTGCTCACCAAGAATGTAATTTAAATTATAGAGTAAGTAAATTCATTCCGGTCATTCTACATAACGGTAGCAAATACGATAACCACTTTATCGTTAAAGAATTTGGAGCTTCAGATGTGAAAATTGATGTTATTGCAAATAATAAGGAACAATACATATCGTTCACAAAATACATCAAAACTAGCAATAAAAAAACATTAAACTGCGATTTTTAGATTCATTCCGCTTTACGTCGAGTAGTCTTGATAAGCTGGCTAGTAATTTAAAATCAGATCAGTTTCATGAAATTCAACGTGTCTTTCCTAAAGAATATGATTTTAATTTGATTCGTCAAAAGGATATATTCCCTTATGAATATATTAACTGTGTGGAACGTCTTGAGGAGTGTTCTTTACCACTGAAAGATGCATTTTACAGTTCCTTAAACACAAGTCATATCAGTGATCAGGAATATTTACATGCACAACGTGTATGGGCACAGTTTGACATTCAAACTTAAGGAGAATTTTCAGACATATATTTAAAGACAGATGTGTTGTTATTAGCAGATGTTTTTGAAAATTTTCGGAATGTATGTATGAAAACTTATGACGTTGATCCTTGTCAGTATTTCACAGCTCCTGGGTTAAGTTTCAGTTCAATGTTGAAAAAAACGAAAGTAAATTTAGAATTAATGACTGATATAGACATGATCAATTTTATAAAATCATCAATTCGAGGTGGATTAAGCCAATGTAGTGAACGGTACTCTAAAGCGAATAATAAATACATGCCTAGCTACAACCCTTGTGAAGAGTCAAAGTATATTGTCTACCTCGATGCAAATAACGAATATGGTTGGGCTATGAGTCAATATCTACCACTGAAAGATTTTCGCTGACTGACACAACCTGAAATTGATGTCTTACATGTTGACACTCTTAATGATAACGATGATAAAGGATATATTTTAGAGGTAAATCTTGAGTACCCTAAAGAGTTACATGATGATCATAATGAATTACCATTTTGTCCTGAGAATATGAAATCTCCATACATCACAACACGAACAAAAATGTTAATTGCTAATGTAAATGATAAATGTAAATATGTAATATATTATCAAAACTTGAAACAGTGTCTACAGCATGGATTGAAATTAACTAAAATTCATCGCGTATTGCAATTTCATCAGTCAGCATGGCTCAAACCGTATATTGATCTAAACAATAATTTAAGAACACAGTCAACAAACGCGTTTGAAAAAGATCTTTATAAACTCATGAATAATAGTGTTTTTGGAAAGACTATGGAGAATGTTGATAAACGAGTTGATAACAAAGTGGGAGAATGATGGTAAAAGGTATGGTGCGAGCAACTTAATAAGCAAGCTTAACTTTCATAGCTGTTCAATTATTCATGAGGATTTAGTCGTAATACAAATGAATCGTCTTAAAGTAACTTACAACAAACCCATATGTGTGGGTTACACCATTCTGGAATTGTCAAAAACACTTATGTATGAATTTCACTATGATTATGTAAAGAAAAACTATCTTGATAATGCTAAATTACTCTACACAGACACAGATTCTTTTATTTATGAGTTTAAAACTGATGATTTTTATGAGGATATCAAAACTGAGCTAAATAGGTTTGATACAAGTGACTATCCCGAGGATAATATTTACCATTTACCTCTAGTAAACAAAAAGGTTCTTGGGAAATTTAAGGATGAAAGTGCTGGTGTTATTATAGACACTTTTGTAGGCACAAAATCTAAATCATACAGCTATATGACAATTGATGATGTAGTAGTAAAAAAAATTAAAAGGAGTGAAAAAGAATGTTGTTAGTAAAGAGTTAGATATAAGTGATTATAAAAACTGTATAGTTAGTAACCCACCTGTATTATATAAGAAAATGTATGTATTTAGAAGTAAAAATCATCAACTACATACCAATTTGCTGAACAAAGTTGCTTTAAGTAATGAAGACAACAAACGATTCATTATACCCAACACATTTGATACTCTTGCTTGGGGAAACAGTCGCATTGACGACTATTACTTTACTTAAGTCTAATGATCACTATATTGTAATATTTGTAGTGTGTTTTATATTGAAATAATTTTTGTAAAAACTGTAAGTAAAATGTATAATGTTAGGCTACTGTAGTTTAGTAAAAATAAGATAAGTAATACATTTTAGTGTACAAATGTTTTGCTTTTGTATATTACGAAAAAGTTTTTAAAAAATGTACAGAATGTGTGAACTAAACAAGGGAAATGTAAAAATTGTAAAATGGAAATTGTAAATATCCATGTATGAAAAAGTGAAATGGCTATCACCATTTTAAAATTAAAAGACATTGTGATCTGGTAAACCTTGTTTTTATTTCACAACAACAAAAATGTACAGAATGTGTAAACTAAACAAGGTGAATGTAAAAAAAATGTAAAGTGGAAATTGTAAATATTCATGTGTGAAAAAAATGAAATGGCTATCACCATTTTTAAAAATAAAAGACATTGTGATCTGGTAAACCTTGTTTTCATTTCACAACAAATAGGGCTTTACAAAATAGAATACAAAGAAATGCCAATTCCTCAATCCTTTTCATTGTTCATGTCCACTCATCATTAACTTTCCTTTTATAGCCAACCTCTCCTCTACTGAGACATCACAGGATATCAAACGTTGTTTAGCTCTTTTCAACAATACTTTATCCACTACACGTCTTAAAGCAGAATGACTATGACGATAAGAAAGGTCGTGTTCTTTACATGCTTGATCCAAAGAATTAATAGATATTCACTTAGCATAGGGTCTTGCGACCAAGATTTTGGTACATGTTGCCTGATTTCTTTCACGGTATTGTCTGTCACATAATAAATGAACAACTTGGAGAATACTAATAATTCTTCTTTGGTAAAACTATCTGCATATCGAGGGCAGATAACCTTGTAGTTCCACCCTGAAAAAACAACAACACTACCTCTTGCATAGTATGTGATGTTGATGGCTCATGAGACGTGGAAGATGGATTAAACATAACTTTTACAACAAGTTGCTCAATAAACAATGCTCAATCTTGAGTCACAGTATTTTTTTTTTCTTCATAAAACGTGATAGCAAAACACTATTGATTATCATTCAGCATTCGAGTTCTATATGAAATAGATAAGAAAAGGGCCATACTATACTTTTATATAGGTAATAAACGGATCATACTATACTCTCAACTACCCTAGTTACAACTACGTTTCAAGGTCACTCTCTTGAACATTGTCGGAGACTATCGATAAACACTTATGTTCACACGGCCAACTCTTGCGGCGCGCGCGGGCATCAATAATTCAGGATGATGTTAATGGCTTATGTGGATGGCTTAGGTTGGTGGCTTATGGCGGCGGTTTATGGTGGCTTTTGTCGGTGGCTTACGGTGGCTTATGTTGGTGGCTTACTGTGGTGGCTTATGGCGGTGGTTTATGGTGGCCTTTGTTGGTGTCTTACGGTGGTGGCTTATGGTGGCTTATGGTGGTGGCTTACGGTGGTGGCTTATGGCGGTGGCTTATGGTGGCTTATGTTGGAGGCTTACGGTGGTGGCTTATGTTGGTGGCTTACGGTGGTGGCTTATGTTGGTGGTTTATGGTGGCTTTTGTTGGTGGCTTATAGTGGCTTATGTTGATGGCTTTTGTTGGTGGCTTACGGTGGTGGCTTATGGTGGCTTATGTTGGTGGCTTACGGTGGTGGCTTATGGGGGACGGGTCCTTGTTGACGGGTCCCTGTGGGCGGGTCCTTTGGACTGATCCCTATGGAATGGCCCATGCATTTTATCCAAATTATGTCAAAGGGACCCGCCCACAGGGACCCGTCAACAAGGACCCGTCCCCCATAAGCCACCACCGTAAGCCACCAACATAAGCCACCATAAGCCACCACCGTAAGCCACCAACAAAAGCCATCAACATAAGCCACTATAAGCCACCAACAAAAAACACCATAAACCACCACCATAAGCCACCACCGTAAGCCACCAACATAAGCCACCACCGTAAGCCTCCAACATAAGCCACCATAAGCCACCGCCATAAGCCACCAACATAAGCCACCATAAGCCACCACCGTAAGCCACCAACAAAGGCCACCATAAACCACCGCCATAAGCCACCACAGTAAGCCACCAACATAAGCCACCGTAAGCCACCAACAAAAGCCACCATAAACCGCCGCCATAAGCCACCAACCTAAGCCATCCACATAAGCCATTAACATCATCCTGAATTATTCATGCCCGCGCGCGCAACAAGAGTGTGCCGTGTGAACATAAGTGTTTATCGATAGTCTCCGACAATGTTCAAGAGAGTGACCTTGAAACGTAGTTGTAACTAGGGTAGTTGAGAGTATAGTATGATCCGTTTATTACCTATATAAAAGTATAGTATGGCCCTTTTCTTATCTATTTTATATAGAACTCGAATGCTGAATGATAATCAATAGTGTTTTGCTATCACGTTTTATGAAGAAAAAAATAAAATACTGTGACTCAAGATTGAGCATTGTTTATTGAGCAACTTGTTGTAAAAGTTATGTTTAATCCATCTTCCACGTCTCATGAGCCATCAACATCATATACTATGCAAGAGGTAGTGTTGTTGTTTTTTCAGGGTGGAACTACAAGGTTATCTGCCCTCGATATGCAGATAGTTTTACCAAAGAAGAATTATTAGTATTCTCCAAGTTGTTCATTTATTATGTGACAGACAATACCGTGAAAGAAATCAGGCAACATGTACCAAAATCTTGGTCGCAAGACCCTATGCTAAGTGAATATCTATTAATTCTTTGGATCAAGCATGTAAAGAACACGACCTTTCTTATCGTCATAGTCATTCTGCTTTAAGACGTGTAGTGGATAAAGTATTGTTGAAAAGTGCTAAACAACGTTTGATATCCTGTGATGTCTCAGTAGAGGAGAGGTTGGCTATAAAAGGAAAGTTAATGATGAGTGGACATGAACAATGAAAAGGATTGAGGAATTGGCATTTCTTTGTATTCTATTTTGTAAAGCCCTATTTGTTGTGAAATGAAAACAAGGTTTACCAGATCACAATGTCTTTTATTTTTAAAAATGGTGATAGCCATTTCATTTTTTTCACACATGAATATTTACAATTTCCACTTTACATTTTTTTTACATTCACCTTGTTTAGTTTACACATTCTGTACATTTTTGTTGTTGTGAAATAAAAACAAGGTTTACCAGATCACGATGTCTTTTAATTTTAAAATGGTGATAGCCATTTCACTTTTTCATACATGGATATTTACGATTTCCATTTTACAATTTTTACATTTCCCTTGTTTAGTTCACACATTCTGTACATTTTTTTAAATCTTTTTCGTAATATACAAAAGCAAAACATTTTTACACTAAAATGTATTACTTATCTTATTTTTACTAAACTACAGTAGCCTAACATTATACATTCTACTTACAGTTTTTACAAAAATTATTTCAATATAAAACACACTACAAATATTACAATATAGTGATCATTAGACTTAAGTAAAGTAATAGTCGTCAATGCGACTGTTTCCCCAAGCAAGAGTATCAAATGTGTTGGGTATAATGAATCGTTTGTTGTCTTCATTACTTAAAGCAACTTTGTTGAGCAAATTGGTATGTAGTTGATGATTTTTACTTCTAAATACATACATTTTCTTATATAATACAGGTGGGTTACTAACTATACAGTTTTTATAATCACTTATATCTAACTCTTTACTAACAACATTCTTTTTCACTCCTTTTAATTTTTTTACTACTACATCATCAATTGTTATATAGCTGTATGATTTAGATTTTGTGCCTACAAAGGTGTCTATAATAACACCAGCACATTCATCCTTAAATTTCCCAAGAACCTTTTTGTTTACTAGAGGTAAATGGTAAATATTATCCTCGGGATAGTCACTTGTATCAAACCTATTTAGCTCAGTTTTGATATCCTCATAAAAATCATCAGTTTTAAACTCATAAATAAAAGAATCTGTGTCTGTGTAGAGTAATTTAGCATTATCAAGATAGTTTTTCTTTACATAATCATAGTGAAATTCATACATAAGTGTTTTTGACAATTCCAGAATGGTGTAACCCACATATATGGGTTTGTTGTAAGTTACTTTAAGACGATTCATTTGTGTTACGACTAAATCCTCATGAATAATTGCACAGCTATGAAAGTTAGGCTTGCTTATTAAGTTGCTCGCACCATACCTTTTACCATCATTCTCCCACTTTGTTATCAGCTTTACATCAACTCGTTTATCAACATTCTCCATAGTCTTTCCAAAAACACTATTATTCATGAGTGTATAAAGATCTTTTTCAAACGCGTTTGTTGACTGTGTTCTTAAATTATTGTTTAGATCAATATACGGTTTGAGCCATGCTGACTGATGAAATTGCAATACGCGATGAATTTTAGTTAATTTCAATCCATGCTGTAGACACTGTTTCAAGTTTTGATAATGTATTACATATTTACATTTATCATTTACATTAGCAATTAACATTTTTGTTCGTGATGTGATGTATGGAGATTTCATATTCTCAGGACAAAATGGTAAATCATTATGATCATCATGTAACTCTTTAGGGTACTCAAGATTTACCTCTGAAATATATCCTTTATCATCGTTATCATTAAGAGTGTCAACATGTAAGACATCAATTTCAGGTTGTGTCAGCCAGCGAAAATCTTTCAGTGGTAGATATTGACTCATAGCCCAACCATATTGGTTATTTGCATCGAGGTAGACAATATACTTTGACTCTTCACAAGGGTTGTAGCTAGGCAAGTATTTATTATTCGCTTTAGAGTACCGTCCACTAATTTCGTTTTTTTTAACATTGAACTGAAACTTAACCCAGGAGCTGTGAAATACTGACAAGGATCAAGGTCATAAGTTTTCATACATACATTCCGAAAATTTTCAAAAACACCTGCTAATAACAACACATCTGTCTTCAAATATATGTCTGAAAATTCTCCTAAAGTTTGAATGTCAAACTGTGCCCATACACGTTGTGCATGTAAATATTCCTGATCACTGATATGACTTGTGTTTAAGGAACTGTAAAATGCATCTTTCAGTGGTAAAGAACACTCCTCAAGACGTTCCACACAGTTAATATATTCATAAGGGAATATACCCTTTTGACGAATCAAATTAAAATCATCTTCTTTAGGAAAGACACGTTGAATTTCATGAAAATGATCTGATTTTCAATTACTAGCCAGCTTATCAAGACTACTCGACATAAAGTGGAATGAATCTAAAAATCGCAGTTTAATGGTTTTTATTGCTAGTTTTGATGTATTTTGTGAACGATATGTATTGTTCCTTATTATTTGCAATAGCATCAATTTTCACATCTGAAGCTCCAAATTCTTTAACGATAAAGTGGTTATCGTATTTGCTACCGTTATGTAGAATGACCGGAATGAATTTACTTACTCTATAATTTAAATTACATTCTTGGTGAGCAGCACCACGATATTTTCCTGTCAAATGGTCATGATCGCGAACCCTGTCTGTATATAAACATTCACCACATATAAAACAATTAGTTTCAGTTTCAAAATTCATATAATCTAATGAATTTAGCGGCTCCATTGGAATGATCGTATTTAAAATAGAGGATATACGGATGGCATCTTTCTCAAGCCTTTCCATAAAAACTTTAGGTGCATCAGGTCCTCTATAGAGCTCAAACTTATTTAAAGAGTCATCGTAACTACATTTAATATAATATGCAAAGCTAAAAGGTTCATGAATGTGAGTAGTGTTGGTGAAAGGTTGGGTTGGATTCAATGAACATGTATTAAATGGTTTTAGCAAAGCTTCGAAGTCAGCATATATAACAAATGGTACTCGAAGCTGTTTCTCATAATCCTTAAATTTTAGAATGTTATTTTTAGGAGTCGGTAATACCGTACACACATGATTACACCCCCATTTTTGATGTTGAGTTAGTTGGTCCTCTTTTCTGAAATATAGCAAACAGCCATCACACAACCACTTTTTAGTCTTATATTTTGATAGCTGACTACCAACAAGTCTACTGAAATGTTTTATCCAGCAATAGTGAGCATTTTCACCTTCGGTTATGTATAGTAAATTTACATGAGCATCCTTTTTTTTTCCTGAGTATAATATAGAGGACCAACTATACTCTTATTTTCAATTTCATAAACATTAATACTTACATTGTTCAGCTCTTCAAAACGTTTAATGTCTTTTATCGCCATAGGAAATTCCATTTCTTTTAAATCTAACACTGAGGAATAGTGAGGATATGATGATGTTCTCTCCACATGTTCCACTGCTGGATGGAGAGCTGAGGTTACAGCCCATGCAAAGCATGCGTCATCATTATTCATAACGTTCACAACAGCTTTCTTACGTTTGATCCATGCTGGCAAATCAATGTATGATGATGCTCGAAGGGGATTATATTTATTCATGTTGGTTTCTAAATAAAGTACTTCAACCAATGCCCAGCCCGACTCCCTTTCCTGGAACTCTTCACTCTTCACGATGATAGCACTTGAAATATTTTGATATATATCACTAATATTAGTTGATTCACTAACAATTACGTTTTTTGTATTAAAAGATTTGATATCCGTAATTTCACCTTCGCTCCCAGTTTTTACACAGAGGCCAAAAAGTTCAAAATTAATTTTAAGTGTTTCATGCTCTAATAAAACATTACCTACCAAGCCAAACACAGTAGGTTGAACATTTTTTTTAAATGATTCAATACTTTGAGTTTTTTCTTCACTATGAAGTCTATAACTAGCAATTCGACTTTTAAATGCACTACCAATGTGTTGAACATTTCCAGAATTTCTTTCATGGCAAGTGTTATTTTTATGTTGAATATTGCGTAAATGTCCATGAATGATTGAAGAAGGTATATCGATATTACATACATCACAATGTGTTATTGAAGGTTCACCATTCTTCTTTCTTTTTGATGCACAACTATTTTCACAATCTTGAGAACGTTTACGCTTTTGAGCATCACATTCATTTAAAGGTTCCGTGCTAGTTGATGGTTTTACAGTTTTTAATTCCTGTTGTTCTCCATGCACTTTAACCATGTGGGATTGATATCGCTTTACAGCAGAAAAACCAAGGTCACAAACTGAACATGAAAAAGGTGCTGAACTAACATGCATTAAATTTACATGCCGTGCAAGATTATCTTGTCTGTTAAATGTCATAGCACAATGACTGCACACAAACATTTTAATGTCATGTTTAGCATTTGCGTGTCGTTGAAGGTTGTCAGGTCTTGAAAACTGTTTCTTACAGTCAGCACACTTGAACATGATGATCACTTTCGAAATTACCTATAAAAGAAAGAAATCATAAATGTTAATAAATGATAAAACAAAAGTACAATATAGATAGTTTAATTATATTCCAGTCAATGGTTATAGCAGGGTATTTAAATCGATCTGTGAACTCCTAGCAAGTCTAACTTCATGTAGTTCTAACTGGGGTTACTACAGTATATACCACTGTCACTGACACCTAGCAGTGAACATTGGAACTTGATAGAGTGAGAGAAACCAGCAGTCGCCAGTTAAGTGAGCTAAATGTGACGTCATAGCTAGTCTTAAAACAAGTCTAAACTTGTAGAACATATCACGTGATAGAAACCAGCGTTCACCAGTTAAGTGAGCTAAGTGTGACGTCATAGCCAGTCTTAAAACAAGTCTAAACTTGTAGAACATGTCACGTGATAGAAACCAGCGATCACCAGTTAAGTGAGCTAAGTGTGACGTCATAGCCAGTCTTAAAACAAGTCTAAACTTGTAGAACATGTCACGTGATAGAAACCAGCAATCGTCAGTTAAGTGAGCTAAGTGTGACGTCATAGCCAGTCTTAAAACTAGTTTAAACTTGTAAAACATGTCACGTGTCAAGGTTAAGTTAGGTAAAGTTAGGTTATGTTAGGTGAACTGAGGTTAAGTCTTTAAATATTCCCTCTATCACTGACACCTAGCAATGAACATTCAGACTTAATAGAGCGGTAATCAAAATCTAACCTACAAATTTAGCTTTACACACCATGGTCAAGTAGATCCAACTTTTGACTGCCAAATATACCATTTTCACTGACATGTAGTGGTGAACATTGGAAAATATCACTCTAACTGTTTAAAAGTTATTAGAGGGGCACTTACCTTTTTATAATTTATCAACTGCTGCCACTGAATGAACAGATTGTAGGAATCTGGTAACCTACAGGTACCCAATTATCTGTAAACAAATCAATCAATCAATCAATCAATCAATCAATAAATAAATACATTCCAATCAATAACTTCAACATAAATTAGTAATAAAAGACTACAATCCATTAATAATAAGTACTTACCTTGCAAAATAATTTAATGATTTTCTACCAAAAAGGCTTTTTTTACAACTCTTGAGCAGTAATAGAGCACTGTTCACTCAAAGCGAGTAATAAAGACTGACAGTAGGGAAATATATGACACCCCTCTTATATAAACTCTCATCGCTCGTGTCAGCAGTTTTTTGTAGATCATTGCAATTCCTTTCCCAATACAGCTGAGAGTCCAAAGTGCACTAGGAACACCTGTGTGGTATCCAATGACTGCTGACTTTGCATGATCATCACCCATTGTCTTGATCAACACCTGGGGTTTCAAATTACTGCAGCGTCAGTCATAGTAACAGCAGTGTGCGCTCTCTGCCATGTCAGCAACATGACACCGGAAGGAGCACCTGTGTAATATCCAATAACTGCTAACTTTGCATGATCATCACCCATTGTCTTCATGAACACTTGCGGTTTCAAATTACTCCAGTGTTAGTCATAGTAACAGATCTGTGCGCTCTCTGCCATGTCTGTAATATGCCACAGGAAATATAACAAGACGTCTTACTGCACATACCATCTCCATAGTTTTAACATCTTAAGAACATGTATTATTCTCTTTCAACTACAAATGACTCGTTAGAACACATCCATCCACCAAGTTAGATCCCTTGTATGTTCACATGTATTTCGCCACTTTCCTTTCATATCGTTATCCTATTATAGTAGTGGAGACTGGGGAACAACGTCAGTTCAACACACGCAAAATGTAGTTAGGCCCTTTGACATAATTTAAATAAATTCATGAGCCAGTCCGTAGGAACCAGTCCAAAGGGATCAGTCCAAAGGGACTCATCAAAAAGGACTCGTCCACAAGGACTCGTCCACAAGGACCTGTCCACAAGGACTTGTCCACAAGGACTCGTCCACAATGACCCGGCAACAATGACCCGTCCACAGGGACCTGTCAACAAGGACCCGTCCACAGGGTACCGCTCCCACCACCCTCTTCAAAAGCCATGAGTGGGCATGCTAATTCATAGTGGCTTTCCACCGCACACATGTCTCTTGTGTAGAACAACTTTTCATTCCATATTAGCATGCAAACTCTCACATGTTGCAATTGGAAAGAGAGATTCTCTAAAAAAAAAATACAATTTAACCCCCTAGTAGGGGTAGGTTTTATTTTTGGGGTTGAAATATGTTGTCCATTGGAAAGGGGGTATCAGCCTGAGTTCAATAACACCTCATTCGTCAAAATCCGACCACGGGTTCGGGAGTTATCGGGCTGCCGCCATCTTGTGAGGAGGGTGAGGAGGAGGAGGGGCCAGAACCCCTGCAAATACACTACTCTCGTGCAATCGGTTCATTTCGAAACACACTGTATTGCAATACAACAGCTGTGTTCGCACTCACCAGCACGGGCCGCGCGACGTATAGCATCAGGATGAACGTGACTTCGCTTGCACAGTGACATTCATGTTTATATCGCCTAGCCGCACATGGTTAAGTCACTGAAGCACATAGCAGCCTTTCCTCTAGACATGCTATTGCTCAACATAGTTGCAAGATCACAGACATATGAGTTAGGCCCTATATATATAAAAAGTATATTCAAAATCCAAGCACTCGTATTGAGAAATGCTTCTCAAATGGAGGTGCTAATTGTTCTGTCGACACACACGAAGTGAGTGTATCGATACGGCCAGTTCCAATGCGAAGAATGTCTACTGAATGAACATTATGATTGTATGCTTGTAAAAGCAAGTATTCACCTTTCACGAACACTATACGGCTGGCCTATAATGAACAGTTATCTGGCAAGACAAGCTGCGTTTTCATTTCGATCGCAATGACCTAATCGGTACTGAAACTGGAGTCCTTCACGGGACTAAGGAAACTCCCTGCTGTACAGTGATCGTACACTACTCAAGACGAACTTTCACTCACGGTTCACGTGACATTTCCCCGCCGGTCACCGGTATAACTCGATACATGTGTAATCGTGCGTGGTATATTCCAATCTACTCTCTCCGTTGTTCAAGCCAGTTCGCGACTGCGAGGTCACCTACCGTCGCGCCACGAGTGTTCAAAACTGGAACTGATAAGATGCAGATATCTTATTTCCGTGTTCCTAAGAATACAATTATTTGAAAGTAGTTAATAATCCAACACCTGCTATAATTACAGACATGTTAAAATATGCCAGAACGTATAAAAAACTTGAATTCCCATCCAAAGGGCATAGTTTATCGCTTGTTGCTCGTCGATAAAAATAATCAATACCCCTAACCAATCAGCTGTGACAACAGTACTTGCAACGCATGCGCACCGCTTCTCTCGTCGAGATTGCTATCCAAAGTCAACTTGTGAATCGCGAAACATATGATCCTGACTCTCGCTTCATGTAATTACATATTACCTTCCCATAAAGGCATTCCAGTCATGAGAATGAGGGTACAGTACGTTTTAAGTTTATTTGCCTATTGCTTGGGAATTAGTACCTTCTTGCTATGTTTGATGCTGACATACTAAAACAGATAGCATCAGAAGATTTAACTCCTCCCCCTTTCAATTAAATGCAGTCTGGTGTAACAAATTCCACAGAGACTTATTTATCTTTGAATACCAAAAAATGTTGCCATAATTTAATTTGAGACTGTCGTAAACAATGCTACTGAACCATTGTGCTATGTTGTCCATAAATAGCAATCTCTGCGTAATTCCTGTAAACAGATAAGTTTGCCTCTCTACTGCGGCATGCTAAGGAGACCTAGCGTTGGACAGTACTGTACCAGTGAAGGTTTTCTTAAATTCAGAATACGGTAACTTGACCTATCTAATCAATACAGTACACTATATACATTATAGAGATTTAGATTATTGAAACTTTTCAGTTTGTATCTCAAATAAAGTCAAAACTTCCATATACAGTCCAGTGCAAGGAGCTGATGACCATGTCCTAATCCCCAAAATGAAGCAGGAACAAAAAAGACTGCTTAAACCCTATCAGAGATTGGTATCAAGTTGCTTTAACATGACCTGTTCATCAGTAAGCTATTGTAGCCATTGCCAGCGAAGGCTGCAAAAATGATCTGGCTCTTAGTTACTCATGAACTGGCTCCACAACACTGAAGTGGAGAGCTGGGCAGTGGCTACAGTGTAACTGAACAGAAATGCCTGGTCACACTGCTTTGTGAGCAAGAGTTCAGCCCTGGCATACATGATAAAGAATTCACTATAATTTACTGCCCCCCATGAAGGGAGTACGACGAGTGGAAGAATTCTACTTTTATAAAGACAGTAACATTATCATTTATTTTAACGTTAAGCTGAGTTTAAAAAAATAGGCATAACAGATCAATGCAAAGGGTGCATAAAGAATGATAAGAGGGAGGCTACAGTATATTTCAGGAATTGGATTTTCATGGCTGCATATATGACCAAGGAGGCTTTCAGCTGTTGGGTCATGTGTTGTAAAAATAGTTGGAGTGTAAGACCTTCCACATTAATTACCTGCACTACACCATGACCTAATAACTGGAAGCCTCCTTGAGTACGATACAGTATATCTATTTACATACCGTACCAGTACTTCTTTTATCTATGTAATATAGACTACTGCACTTTTTCTACCCACTTATGTATAAGATTTTCCATACCATACCAACAATGTTGCAAACGTTACAGGAATCAATTGCAGCTTACGAGAAAGAAAAGCAATGAGTTTCCAAACATGATGTATGGTATGATATTGCCATTGGGGTAGGCCTAATAATACTAATATGACATTAATTTGCAAAATTAAATTAAAGTTTTGATTTAAATAAACCTTTGGATACCATACTGTTCCAAACCTATGCCATTATCTAGCAATGATGCTAGTATATTATTTCTAGATGTTAGGCCCCTTAAAACAACAATTATCATCATCATCATATTTCTTGATGGATTAAGATTTAGGGGCCTTGGTTGCCAATAAAAAGGATAGCCTGTTGTCCTTTGTGATACAATGACAAGAGTCTCAAGGAAGGCTACACAAATAAACTAAGCAATCAATAGTCTACAATATCGAGGCTATTGATTCAGTGTTCACTAACAGTAGCCTACTTACCTTGAGGAATGACCTAGCCTACTTGTCTAAGGCATATATTTTATAACAGTGTAACTGATGTAAAATTATATTTATGGAGACTTTCAGGGTCCTAATATCAGGTATCAACATGATCTTCCCCTCTATATCTTGAAATTCACTTCATTAATGTATAAAACTATGGTACACGGACCAAATTCAGCTACCGGTATTGTAGATTATTTTCAGGTTTGGTAGATAGGTGGGGTGGAGAAATGCCTTACTATACAATATAACTGAAAGATGTGCAAGGAACCTACCTTCATGGATTTCGTGCAGAAGGAAGCATAGTGATTTGTATGAATATCAAAAGGTGTACGAGACCACAATTCACATGTGATCCCACTTCCAGCTCAGGCAGGACCAGATTGGATCAGCTAGCTATAATCAAATTTGAACCTGAAAGAAATTTTAAAAAAATGGTTTGAAACCGTGTTATATATCTTTCAGCAACGTAATCGCATCTAGGGTACATTAAAAAGCTGTAAATAATTAAATCAATTGACTTCACCTACCTTTATGGATTCGGTTGCAAGTCCTTTGCGAAATTTCGGCCGCGAATTTGAAGTCCATGGAACATTCTTTTTCCGGTTACCGGTACTGAAATGGTCTTTTATGTTACATTTTTTGTCTTAACATTCTCCCTCAGACAAACATGGTGTGCACTTAGGTTATGTTCTTGGTTTTTATTCCCAACACATGTCAATACGCTTTCTTTTGAGGTTAACATATAGCCTACAAAATAAACAAAAAAAAAGTCGAAGATCGCTCGGCGAGATGAGTTTAGTGCACTCTATACGTGAATATCCTTACTATTTTGCGCTGTTGCCATATTGAAATCCTTTAACTTGAGATCAAATTGAACTAGGATCTCGGAATCCGCGAATAGTTTTATACAACATGGACGACGACTGAACTTGGTTCAGATTTTGAACTCCAGTTAATTTGATCCCCAGTCAATCGATCTTTATACAATCGGCCCTTAATAATGTAATGCTAATGAACCTTAAATTTATAGTTATTGATAAGTGGTGTATTCTTGGAATACACGGTACGAGAGAATATAAAGTTTAATGCTTTTGCATGTTCATTCCTTCCTTTTCATCAAACACCAACAGTGATTTTCTATTTTCTCTTTGGTGATCATGTCGCTTATGTCATTATAAGTCTGTTCTAGATATATATCTTCCATGACCCACCTAGCGTCATCTAGCAGCGAATCTCTGAAGCTCCTCAATTCTTCCTGGTGCAAGAGGACTTCCTTTTCCATCTGGCCACCAGATCTCGTTGCCATCGCCAGCTATTATCTCCATGAGCAAGAGAACTTCGTCTACTTTTTCACTCACCATGCTGTGCTAGTATCGCCTGCTATCAACTCTTTGAAGACCATTCATCAAGAAGAACATTTATTTTTGATAAGTTGTCTATTCTGATATGTATTCCTTTTGTTTCCTACCCCCACTCCTTTCCCTTCCTTGGACCCTCCGCGCTTCGCTGAGCGGGTCTCACTTGTAAGTCGGCAGTTGACTCGATCAGTCAAGGCTCCACTAGAGCCAGTCTCCTCAAACCAAGAGGCACTCTCTATGTTATACGCCATGTTGGCACATTAAGTATCTGTGAAAGGGAACTTCACCTTCGCCATGCAACAAAGATAAGTACCTACTTCAAGTTTTAACTTCATCTTCATCGCTTTTAACTTCTACATGCTTTTAACGATATTTTATAGACAGCGTGAGATTACTTATTTGGGGCAAAAATCATTCTTCGCGGGATTTGCCATGTTGAGCTTTTGTCTTTCTAAGCCAACCTTAATAGAAAGTAGCTTTTCTTAAGCTAATTAAATGAGAAATCTTCTCACCCCGTGGGATATTAACTAATACCCGCTGTCTATAAATTACCAAGCTAGTTCCTCCGCTGGATTAACTTTGGCCCCATTCTTCTATTAAGATCGTTTTGGAACCTTCCAGATCCTGTACTTTATCTACAAGTCCTGCCGTCATGTATTTTTCACTCACTTGTGAGAATACTATTTAAAATTGAAGAATCTCCCTTCTGAATTAAAGCTCAATAGCGAATTTTCTTCCACCGTTGGAATGTTCTATGGCGCATTTAATTGTAATTCACAACCTTCTCAAGAACTAGACTCTCGCCTACCTAGTGCAACCAGTTATTTTCATCATTGCAATAACTTTCTTTCCCATAAACTTTCGTGTTTCTACAGTGAACTTTTCATCTATTTAACAGACTATAGTGAAAACTAGTGCTTGTCCAACTTTTCTACCGCGTCGCGATTGTCCGTTTACATTAAATAAGGCCATGAACATTTATCCTCAATCCCAATTGATCTTTCCTAAACCTTCTACTAACAAACCATATTAATAAAATTGTAACTCTGGATCATTTCCAATAAGGTGTCACTCTAACGAAGTGCCCTTCCATCTTGCTTGTTTATCATTAATTAATTTCTGTATAACTACGTGTTTTATACACGGTTCAAGCTTACATTGTTTCTACCTTATAATCAGGGAAAACAATTCTTTCAACTCTTGAGTGAGTTATTTCTAAGTTTCACGAAATGGAAACTGCCCCATTTGGCTCGTGATTCCTACTTAAACATAGCAGGTCGAGAACCTTCCTTTTAATTTTCTCTTCAGGTTTCATAGTAAGTGACCTGCCCTTATTTGTATAATAACCAACAGTAATTAAGCTTAAATATAAGAAGTTGTAGGAACTTATATCTTATTCTTCATGGTTTTCTTATTGTTATTTTCGAAGTTGTCACTCTTTCTAGAATATTCTCTCAGGAGTTTCTTAAAGTACACACCTTGTACTCTATTTATTGTTAAATTTTAATTACTTCATTTGTTTTTTTTTCTTACAAAGATATTAGAAAATATATAAGGTTCGAAACCTCGTAAATTGTTAATTGCCTGGCGCAAACATTTAATGCTTTCTGAGGTCTGTGACCCCAAAATTGTTAACCAAATTGAAAATATATTTGTTAAAGTTATCAACTTCTTTTGCCTTGTTAAATAAATAAAATATTTGTTTTTGGATTTATAATTTTGCAAATACTACAGTTAGGCAAGATCCTGGCTTTCCTAACTCTTCCTCAGTTCATGCCATCGTTAATACAGAATAAATCTGTTACTATTTGTCTTGTCAGACCATCACCCTTCCCCATAGTAGTCTTATGCATGCTTGGGAGGAAATACACTAAAGCCTTTCTCTGGCAAACCGCCCAAGTCTTAGCTGCGGTTCCCGTCAGCTTCGACCAGGTCCTTACTCACTTTAGGTATCAGAGAACGGATTTGCAGGGGCAACCGTCTTTAAGTGTATTTGAAGTTAAATTTATAACATTTGCGGGACTCTCATCCTATTTTTCTATCCTTTTTCTCCAGTCCGAAACCTATCTCCTTTTCTTAATCATCTTCCCTTGGTGTTTAGGTTATTCCTCAGCCAATAATCTACCCAATAAGGTAATTAATGATTTTTTAAAATGTATTTGTTTGCAGATAACGTGTATACCTTACAAGTCTGAGAGAGAAGAAACCATTTCACTTTTGAGCCCACTAGAAGGAAACAGCAAGAAGCCAGTACAAGTCAAGGTGAGATTTTGTTTTAAAACTAACTTGTTTAATTTTTTTGTTTGATATTTTATTTTATGAAATGCGTGTTTAACCTGAATTTAGGTATTTATAGCGGTTTATGTTATTTATTTTTAGAAACTTGGAAAGAAAAGCCTTACCGCCGTAGCAGTCGCTGAAAACCCGAGACGCACTAGAGCGAAACCATTGCCAAAGAGTGAACTATTTAAAACTCAGGTAAGCCTAACATAAAATGCGATTCCATGTTACCACTACTGAAAACCCCTAGACAAAAAAATCATTACCTGTACATGACTGGAACGATGATTGCTTTCTTGATTAATGGCTATGTATTGGCAAACGGTACAAGACCATATTGGTTGTTAACTGGGAAAAGTACAAGGCCATGTTGGATTTTCTAAAAACAAAAATTTAATTTTAATTTATGGGCGGTTCCCTATGGACTCAACGAATATCCACAGGTTTGAACACGATAAGCTGAACAAAATGACATGACATTCATTTTTGTTTATATATATATATATATTGGTTAAAGGGGGATGTAGATGACTGCAGCTTTATAAAAAAAAAGAAGTACATGGGTTACTGTTAGTGCCGACATACAGTTTAATATAATTTTATGGTGTTTTTTCATTTAATGTCAATTAACGTTAAAGTTTTATTTACAAGTATTGATTGATTGAGTGTTGGGTTATTTTGTTTGTTTTTTAGGTGTGGTCATGCGCCATTAACGAAGTGAACAGACAGTGAACAAGCATACATTGTGGTTTAAAGTACTGTGTGCAACGTTAATAACTTACAATAAGAAAAAGTTTTATTATAACTCATGGCGTTAGTACCAAATACAACAAGTGGACAAGTTGGTTTACCACGTGGGTTAAATTTAAAATCAGAACATGATCGTTGGTTAACATTTGAATCATGGCCTGTAGGCTTTTTGTCATCACATAAACTTGCAAAAGCCTTTTTTTTTACTTGAACCGAGAAGATGTGGTGCGCTGTGTTTTTGTATTGAACTTTCACACTGGGAAGAAGGGGATGATCCCTTTGGAGACCCTTTGCGATGGTCTCCTTGTAGTCCTTACATGCTTGGAAAACAAGTGGATACCCGTGTATCCATTTTACCGAACCACATGGCCATTGGCCGCTACTTACGTTGCCGAATCACAAATAAATAATAATAAGGATGTATTACCAGCCAACAACGGTAGTGTCGATATATGTGGTCCATGTGCCATAGACAGTGATGAATTGGCATGTGTTTTTGAAAAATTGGAAGTTTGCAAGACTAAAGCACTAGCACACCCAGAGTACAGCTCTGTTGAAAAACGTTTAGAATCTTATAAAAATGTTTGGCCATTAATATTAAAACACCTTACCAAACAGCTAAGTGAAGCTGGATTTTTTTTATACTGGTGAAGGGGATAAAAAATATGTTTTTATTGTGGATTTGCTTTAAAGGATTGGCAAATGACTGATGACCCTTTTGTGCAACACGCTCGTTGGTTACCTAACTGTAAATACATGGTGTTGCTTAAAGGTCAGGAATTTGTGAACACTATTCGTAAAGTAAACGTGATTGCAGCACAATACATAAAAGTGCCTTTAGAGTTAGAACACGCGGAGCAAATACATGAGGCTGAAAAAAGACTTGTATCACGAACAGATACAAAAGTGTGACCAACAATTATGTAAAATTTGTTATCAAGATGAACTAGGTGCTGTATTTTTGCATTGTGGACACATGATAGCATGTGTCAAGTGTGCATTAGAACTTAACACTTGTGCTATATGCAGAAAAGTAGTATCTGCTACAGTTAGGGCATTTCCTGCATAAATAGTATAATTTATTAGCAATGCATAGTGCAAAATCCCTAATTGCACAATATTATTAAAGCTGTTTTAGAGTGTAATAGATATGCTTTTCTTTTGTTTATAGACTGCTACAATGAATGTTTTGAATGCTGTGGGTCAAGCATGTGGCTTAGAGACAAAGAAGCTCAGCGAATTGCCAACGCATATTCCATTCCGCATTATCAAGATTCGGAAATTGAAAACAGCATATGGTGATCGTGTACTTTGTGTATGTGAAAATTTTGAGACATTTCTGCCTACTCGGTTTAATGATATTGTACAGCCCGGGGGCAGTACCCCTAGGACCTGACACACCCCTTCATCTTTCGCCCATAAAACCACCCTTACAGGGCTATGTCATAAGCCACATACACTTCCTTCAACATAAGCGGGCGCAGCGAGCTAGCTGTTAGCCAAAGCTTACATCATACACAAACAACTACACTACCAACGGAATCTGGAGCACCGACGTGACGAAACGCCAATTCAGCGGGCGGGAGACCTTAAAAGGTAAACCCAGAAAGGCCCATTATCCATTCGCGGCCGACGGCTCTGTCTCTCTCCGGTTCCAGCTCCGACTACATCACTGCACCACCAGGTGAGCAAGAGTGTGTTCAGATATCCTAATAACTTTGTAACACATCACCAAACCCACATTTGTAATTGTGGACATTGTTGCACACTTATCTACTGAAATAAGGATATCACAATGTCGCCACTGACCAATACATACTTGGTCAGTAAACACATACATCTGCTGCCCTTTTCACCTAGTTTTACATCCCTACGCCCAACCTGACCTTAGTCCTAATTGCCCCTGACCGTGAACGGCAGGAATTGCAGTGTCAGGAACTCATTGTACTCGCGTAGCAGACGACAGCGGCCAAGTTGCCGACTGTGCATGTGAGCTCGCCTTCGCTCGCTCACAATCAATAGGTAAGCTAATAGCTCTTTCTTAAACATTCATCCCCTAACGAGTAGACGCACCCCGTAGGAACGCACCCCATTAGCTCACATCCTATCACCAACACATTACACTAGTAGTCTCCCCCAATTACGGGAAACTACCCCTTTTCGGAAACCACCCCCAAAATCATACATTCACACACACCCGTTCATCCCTCCCCCATCATCGGGATAGAACAATATGTCGGAGAGTGTTTTTGATGAAGTCAATAATGCTGTGCAACCTGTACACTTAATTTATGAGGGTTTTAAAAACAATAGGTGCATGGTTCGTTTTAATTAAATGAAAAAAATGTGAAATAATAATGGAAAATATAAGTGATGACATAGGACTGAAAGAAAAAAAATATGTGTATAGAATAATAATGTTTTAGTTTTTAGTATTGTCTTAAAAATATTATCATGAAACCAAAAAAATGTATATAAAGTTTGTAAATAAATGCAAAATAGTGTTACAATGTTGTTTTATTTTATACAAAGTTAGAATATTTAACATTGCAGAATATACATGATTATGACAATAGATGCACACTTAATACAACTCTTTCTCTCTTTACAATAGTCTGTTATAGTTTTTAAACACAAGGCTTGTTGTAGATCTTTTTATAGCAATGTCCATTCACTGTTGTTTTCAAAAACTGGGGAAGCCGCAATGGTTTTATAGGCATAAAACCTTATTGTTATTACTATTTAGTCATTTTGATCCTCTTGCAATACTACGGTACCTTTTTGCATATCAAGAGCAGATGACCTAGTTGTTCCACTCCTTAAGACGACAACAACACTACCTCTAGCATAGTTTGTGATGTTGATGGCTCTTGCGATGTGGAAGATGGATTAAACATAACTTTTAGAACAGGGGTTAAACGTTGCTCATTAAACAATCCATTATTTTGAGTAGCAATATGGTTTTCTTGACTTTTTGTCGACGGCAACTGTGTTTCATGCAGTACACTACATTGATGATCACTGACATTCTTTTAGTTGTATGAATAATTTATTTTTCTTAGTGTTTTTGTTGTTGTAATTTGCCACCATGGACAGCGTCCACATCTGCAAATAAATATATGTATGTATTGTACCCGATACCTATTTTAGGCTATCGGCTACGCCAGCTGACATTAAGCTGTAGTTGAGGTTTTGGAAGGCAAGCTGATATGATAGCGCATCGATCGCGTCAAGAAGAAAGCCAAGATGACGTAGGAGGTCAAGAATCAAGGAGGCATTGAAATCTGTAAGAAGATAGAATTATTAATAAAGATGTGAAGCTTTATTGAAACATATATGGGATTATAATAAGTTAAAAAAAACTTAGAAGAGTATATATGACATGCATTATATGTGGAAATAATTTTATGGAAATAAGTTATTGTATAACAGAACAGCCGAGAGGAGTCGGGTTCGAGACTATCTTCGTGACGTGGGAGCACTGTAGTGGGGAGAATTAGCCACGTGCCGCACGAAGCTCATAAGCTGGAACACAGCGCTGAGCGGTTCAGTCGAGCTCAATGAGAGGAGCAGTACAGAGCAGCTCTATAGTACAGCGAGACGGGCTTTGAAGGTCACGCAACACACGTAAACCGTCACGGCAAGTGTAGGCGACATTTCTCGCATCACCGAGCAACAGAGGCCGCGCGGGTCGTTGATACAGGCGACCTAGCCGAGAAGACAATTATAGATAGCCGGGGTATTTCAAAACCACACTGATCGCATATGAAGACTTTGTTTCAAGCTTCATTTCGACGTTGTTCGAACACAGGCTTTCACAAATAACCTTATAACCATGCTGTTATATAATACATTCAAACGACTTTTTACTATTTCAAGTAAACTGAATGTTTAGCATAGGCTCTGATGAACATTACAGCGTGCATATATAAGAATTTTATCTTATGCCATTTTCATGGATTACAAATTATAGACAGATACAGGGTGTATCGTAATCATGAACACTATCTAGTAAAATTTTTATTTTACTCAAGTCGAACTTTGCAGTAAGTTGAGAGAGGACTTACAATTCTCAAACGGAACATTTATCGGAACAGTGGCGTATATTAGAAGAAGAGTAGGGGGTCCGCTGTTACCATGAACTTTTCGAGAAGGAGTTGGACGATATCCGCTATGGGTAATCCGAGGTTCAACATGATCGAGTAAACGTGAATAGAGACAAGATGGCACCACAGAGCGATGGATTCGGTTCCTGACGAGAGGAGTCCAACAGCTGATTCGCTTGGGATTTCGAAGGAAAGCGTCATTTCATGGATGAAATGATATTCACGCCGATCTTACGAGAAATCTTTAGGTAGGGAAAATCGACGATCTTGGAAATTATATTACAACTGATAATGAAAGGTATTGTAAGAGTTCTATCTACCTGATTCGATTATTTTCATGAATACTGGGCACACATGTATATTTTTCTAATAGGAGTGATTTGATTATTAAGACATGGTTTGAATTTATATACTTCGAATTTGCTAGAATATGGAGTGACCATATGATATGGCAGGCATCATTAATCGATATTCTCACCGTTGTTTGACTTTATTAAGAAGATGTTTGGTCTTATAGACATTTTTCCAGCTAGGATATTTTTCATGGATAGTTTTTTTTGTGTAACGAGTATTTCTAACTCGTGATCTGCAATTGATTATCAGAAACTACTTCGTCAGTTCATTACATACTAGCGAGTGTGTATTATTCATCAGTAGGGAGTTTTTTTTCCATTGGATTGTTTGGAGATATTAAGAAGTTATTCACTTTAGTGAATGAACGTCGCTTTTATATGACAACTAGAAACTTGTTGATTCCTTTCTGGTACATTCACTCATATAGCCTACGAGGTGGGGTCCTTCGTATTTATACGATTGTATGGTGGCTACTCACCTTACCCACCGTTTAGGGAACTATCATCCAAGTCGACGGGGCGAGGTCCTTCGTATTTATACGATTGTACGGTGGTTACACACCTTACTCGCCATTGAGGAACTCATTTTATCATCCGAATGTACACGAGATATAAGTGAATTAAACAAGGAACTACTAGTCACATATCAGTCGAGATTTTGTTAAATAAAGTAACGATAAATGTCAACAGGATTGCATTTAGTAATTCTTGTTTGCCAATCCAATATTTTGTTGCTATACTCTTTTGAGAGTAATTTCAATTTAACAGCTGTTACAGCTGATGCTTTGATGATTTTTATAATTGTGTTTGATACCTTTGAGAAGGATTTAAAGTAATTTAATCTAGTAAGATTAATCATTAATGGTCATAATTATTTTAAGGCAGATCAGTATTGCAGATTTTGATGTGAGAGATTATAGCACATTGGTGTTTTTCTACGATGTGAATTATGAAACTTGTGAAAGAGAATTTATGTTATTTGAAAGCAAATATTAAATTACTGAAGTAATGTTTTTCCAATTGTTTAAGAAGTTGTCTAGAAGTGATCAGAGTAATTACAGTCATTGGAGATTATGTGCGTTAATAATTTGAAGCCATTTATATATTTTTGTAGATCATGCAACGTGGTTAAATGAAGTTTGTGATAGGCATTTTGTGGAATTTGCCATTTGATAGTTGCAACGTTGATAATGTATTTTGAAGCGGACATGAGGTCGTTGTACCCAGTCTAGCGTTATTGTTGAGATTCATGCTGTATGTGCTGAATATTTATGGAGTTTTGTAGCAATTCTTATATTCAAATGTGATATTTGGAATATTGAAGAAATATAATGTCGTTGTGGATAGTTAGATCCAACGTGATGTCGTGGAGACAATAATATTTTTGGCATGATAAATTAAATACGAGATATAACTTGGAAGTAATAAAACTGTAAGACAACGTTCTATAAACCTTATTAAACAATTTGTTAGGAAATTAAACAAATAAATAAAGTTGATAATACAAGATTTTCTGAAAATAATAATTAATGAAATAATAATCTGAGATTTAAGCATGTTAACGATCTGACCTAATGAAAATAAAAATCAGAATGACTAGATGAAATAATAAAATCTAAATAACCAGATGATTGAAATTTAAATAAGTTGATAAATTAAATTTTGAAATAAATCGATGAATTAAATAAGTGGATGAATTAAAGATTGAATTAATTAAACTGATTGAAATGAATTATTAGACGATTGTAATGATGATGAATAACTGAATTAGAAGGTGATGATTAATTAAAGAAGCTGATGATTAATGAATGTTTATGGAATTAAATAAATTTAATTGAGAGATGATTCGAAGGAATTGCAACTTGAAATGTGAATGTAAATGATGTAATGGTGAGGAATTAACGATTCTGACAGGAATATTTGGAATTTTGAAGTGAGAATTAATGTGAGAAATATTTAATTTTGATAATAATGATGAGGTTGACCAATGAGAATTTGAATTTTCTGTAATTCACAGATAAGAGATTAATGACGATGTAAATAATGTAAATTAATTAGTAAATGTTTAGGAACATTAGATTAACATGTTCTACGTTCAAATTATACCATGCAAACCATAATTTATGTGATATTTAACATGAGTGATTATTATATGTGTATGTTTAGACAGCTTAATAACTTAATTAAATCCACATTGATGTTAAATTAAAGAGAATTAGGTCTCAGGTTTCACAAATGTCAGTGACGAAAGACATAGTGCGACAGTGATCCTGAGAACCCAAGAGAACTTTATACATTTTTCTTGATAAGTGGATTGAAATAAATTTGCATTAGAAAGGAGATGGTTCGATTTTTGGACAATGACAATTTAACTTTGCATTCGACCATACTCTTAGGTAGGAATTATATTTAAAATGTCTGTCTGACTTTCAAAGTAAAATAAATTTGTTTTTATCTTAGTTGTGATCTGATGATGGTGTGATGTTCCTTTTTCTTTCCTTGTCTTGAGTAAGGCTTATCCGGAAAGGAAGTGGTTTTGCTAGGAATTCAGTTGATGGCGCCCATTTATATTTGAATTATTTTTATTAACTTAAGCCCGTAACGACCCTAGAGATACTTTGTCTCGTGAAACCCACTGCTTTTTCAAGAACTCAGCTGAATTTCCGACACATTCCTTATTTGACTAGATGTTCATTTAACTCCGCTCTGTCCTGGAACTCCAGGGATGTGATGTTATAGCAGATGGGTCATCGCATCCCCAGGACGAACGGGTACAGAGAGAGAGGGAGAATTGGCTTTATCCAACTAGTGGGGCTTTTCGATTTTGTTAATTCGATGGAATCACATCAGATTTAGATTACTGAGAGATTGATCTCAAGTTCATTTAAGTGTGTTACAAAATTTATTATACTTAGTCAGACAATGTACTTGTGTGCCCAATCCAGTGTTCATGTTAATCGTATTAGTAATATCATGTTAGTTATAAGATATTTTTCCCTATACCCAAGTGAATGCAGGAATTGAGACATCGTGATGTGTTGTTGTCTAACGTCTCTATATAATTCTATATTGAAATATAATTATGTTGCCAGAGGATTTAGCGAAGGTGTTAGGAGAGTTACAGACGGGTATGTCTGGAATTGCAGAAACCATTTCTAAGATGGAAACTGAAGTTAAAGAACAAATTAATAATTCAGAAGCTAGATTAGAAGCTAAATGTAAAGAGAATGTACAAGCATTGCAAACTAGTACTGAAGAGAATTTAAAATCATTACAGATTAGTAACGAAGCTAATATAAAATTATTGCAGTCAACTAGTGAAGAAAATTTAAAACTATTACAGTCAAATAGCAAAGATGAGTTGATGTTGTTAGAAACTAGGCTACAGTCAAATAGTGAAGCTAACTTGAAGGACAATTTTAAGTTATTAGAAGAAAGGTTACAGTCAAATACTGAAAGTCATTTAAAAGCTAGTGAAGCTAACTTGAAAGATAACTTTAAATCGTTAGAAGAGAAATTACAGTCTCGTAGTGAAGAAACTAATACTGAATTAGAAAATAAGTTAACCAGATTAGAGAATAGTTTAACTTTGAAGAACAATGAGATGTTGAAAACTTTACAATTAGACATAATTGCAGTAAACATGAAAGGAGAGGAAAATGTTCAGATATTAAGGAAAAATATTATCGAGTTGGAAAGTAGAGGAGAAGAAAATATTTTTACTTTAAGAACAGACGTTATGACCATACAGAAAGACATTAAGTCAGATGTATCGAAGTTGAGATTCGACATCGATGGTTTAGTTGCAGATGTAGGAAAAATTCAAGATTGGTCTACCGAAGTATCTTTCGAGACTAAGATTAAGAGTCTAGAAACGAATCTAGGTAACGAAATAAAAGATTTGAAGACAGTAATTGGGACCATTAAAGATGAAGTCTTGGGAGAGGTCAATTCTAATATAAAGTCGTTAGAAAATCAATTGCAGAAGGATATTAGAAAGATAGACGACGATATAGAGCAAAAGGTTAACGAAAACTTAACTTTATTTAAAAATAGAGTCGGAGCAATTGTTGAAGAACGATATAATGAGGTCGATGCCGAAGCAAAAGAGAAACGTGACGGGTTAGATGAAAAATTAATCGCAGGTATGGCAAACTTAGAAGCTAGGTTTACGGAAAGCAAGGAAGCGATGAAATTAGATTCAACACTATTTAGAACAGATGTGGATCTGTTGAAAGAACAAGTCGCGTTAGTGAAGAACACGTGCGAAGGAAAGATTGACAAGTTGAGGAACGATCTAGACGAAAGTAACAAGACGCAGGATGTTACATCGTTGGGTGAGTTGAAGACTCAGGTCAAGAGATTAGCAGAAGACAGGGTGACTAAACTAGAATCCATAGTTAACAGTTTTACCAGTCATAATGTAACATCAGGGGAAACATTGATGAATCAAACAGCGATAGACCGCAGTATGACGAATCAAGACACGAGCATGGTAGAAGACCGTCAAATGCAACCGAATGTGACATTCGAAAGGGTCAGTTCAACCCCTCAGGAGAATCCAAGTTCGAGTAGGAGTACGTCGAGTCCAAGTGAACGATACTCAGGTCCAGTCACAATTATAAGGAACCTAGATGACAAACCGAGAAAGTTTTCGGGAAATACAGGAGTTACACCAGTAGAATTTCTGCGAGATATTCGAGACTACATGGCGGAACACAGGGTAGCCAAAGAAAGAGAGCTAAGGATAGTAGAACGCGCCTTAGATGGATCTGCACTTACGTGGTTTAGAGCGTTCAGAAGCAACTTTGCGAACATGGAGCAATTTGCCATGGCTTTCTTGAGGAGATTCTGGAGTGCCGAGGATCAACTCAACGTAAGAGCGGAGATGTACTCTAAACGCTATTCTACGTCACATCCGACGCATTACGCCAACTACTTCACGTCACAGCTGGCTAAATTACAGTTCCTTATTCCTCCATTGCCAGAAGAAGAGCTTTTGCAAGCTATAGCGCGACAGTTACCGATAGAGGTACAGCGATCTCTGATAGCATCGGGAGCCAATACGCTGGAACATTATGATGACATATTGCGGCGGTTGGATTATACGAGCGCACAGGTTACACCGAGAAGTAATCGAAACGACAACAGAAACACGCAAGAAGTAAACGCGGTAGTCGTGGACAATGCAGCTCAAACGGACAGAAGGGATTCCTGGGAAAACCGACGGAACGATGGGAATCGAGGAAACATCCGTAACGCAAGAGGAAATGATCGATATAGAGGACCATATGAAAGGCCATACGATCAAGAAGCGAGAGATAGCCGGTATAGGAATTATAACCAAAATTCCAGGTATCAGGACAGGAATCGGTATAATAACAGATATCGGGGAAGGAATAACTGGAACCAAGGTCAACAGTTTAATGGAAACGACCGACAGGAAGGCCGAAGAAACGATCCTAACGACAGAAGGGATAATCGTGGACATGAAAGGTCAAGACAAGAGGATAGACAGCCTAGTGCACCACTCGAGGAGACAATGAGAGATGTCAATCGAGCCAGCACGAGTGGCGAAGGAAAAAAAAAACGTCAAATTAACTCCAGAGGAAAATGAAAATCATTGGGAATCAATCGTCATCGTAGAAACATATCAGGCCAAGGACGAGGATTTAATCGAGGAAGAAGACATAGTACAACGGGAAAATAGACATGAATTGCCAGTTATTAGTGTGGAAGTCATGGGAAAAGAAATAAAGACACTTGTAGACACAGGAGCTATGGTGAGCTTGATATCCATAGGTTGCCTGGATGAATTGAAATTATTAGGAGGAATCACAATGTTGCCAACTGTTGTTAGCAAAATTCAAGGGGTGATTCCAGACAAGAGTATGAAATGTAAAAGTCAGGTACTTTTAGATGTTGGGATTGGAACCAGAAGTTTTGAACAGATGTTCCCAGTAGTGGGTCAACTACATTTTGACATGATCCTAGGAGTGGATTTCCTAAGTGAGAGTGGCCTGATCATAGATATGCAGAGTAGGCGCATGTACTTTCAAGAAGGGGTTATGGAAAATCAAGAATCGGAGATGACATTCTTTAGAGAGGATATATTGGATGAAATTGTATGCAGCGTTGAAAGGTCTATAGAAGATAAAATTGGCATAACTAGTAAAATAAATCCAGAGATTAAGGGGCGGTTTGATCAAGTAATTTCAGAATATGAGGATATATTCAATGACAAACCAGGTCTCATAGAAAATTTTACATACAGCATCAAGTTGATGGATGACAAACCATACCATAAAAATTTATATCCCATTCCGGATAAATGGAAGGAGGAAGTTAGCATAATGATAAGCGACATGGAAACAGATGGAATAATTAAGAAAATGCCAACTGCTTATTTGAATCCTTTAGCTGTTGTCAAGAAACCTAACGGTAAGCTGAGGATATGTCTAGATGCCAGATCCCTTAACGAAAGAGTTCTTCCTGAACACGATAGACCACCTGTTATTCGTGAATTGTTACGCCGATTTAGAGGAAAGAGTGTCTTCTCGACAATCGATCTGACTAGTTCATATTATCATGTTGAGCTAGCAGAAGAGTGCAAACAGTACACAGGGTTCTTGTTTGACCATAAAACATACGTATTCAATAGGTTACCTTTTGGTGTGAAAAATAGTGGTCCGGTGATGATCCGAGCACTAGATCAAAATTTGTCAGATGCAGTTAAAGAGCATGTTGTAAGCTATATTGATGACCTGATTATAGCGTCTGAGACAGCGGAAGAACATATCAGACACCTTCAAATGCTTTTTGAAGATCTTAGAAGAACGAACTTCAAGGTGAACTTCAATAAATGTCAATTCTTTCATGAAGAAATTGAATTTCTTGGGCACAGAATCGATGGAGATGGTTATAGGCCCAATCCAAAGAAGATAATGGCAATTTCAGAGTTTCCAACACCACGAAAGATTAAAGAGGTACGGCAGTTTTTAGGCATGTGTCAGTTCTTTTCAACACATTGTCCTGGATATACTGAGACAATGGCACCTCTGCAGGATTTATTAAGGAAGGGAAATCGATGGAAATGGGACGATAGATGCAATCAAGCATTTTTAGCGGCCAAGAAAATGCTAATCCAAAATATCAAGCTTGAGTATCCTGATTTTACAAGACGATTCTTTGTAGAGACAGATGCATCCAAAATAGGCATTAGTGGAATCCTATATCAGCTGGATGATGACAAGAAACATAGATATTTAGCTTTCACCAGTCGCAAGCTTAGGAATTGTGAGAAGAATTACTATGCAACTGAGTTAGAGGCATTAGCAGTGGTTCATGCTCTCAAAACGTGGAAGAAGGTGTTGTTTGGACATGACATAACAGTGATCACAGATCATAAAGCCCTCCAATTTATTATGAAGACAGACTTAGCGAGTGACCGCATCACCAGATGGGCTCTGTTCTTACCGCAATTTAACCCAACTGTTGTACATAGACCGGGGAAGTTAAATCTGTTAGCAGATGTGCTGAGCAGAAACCCTTGTGAAGAAGTAATAGTCAACCATATAAATTTGATTCAAGAGGATAGTGGTACTCTAGAAAAGTTGAAGTTGTTATCGCAAACTCAGAAGAGATATGCACCTTTGCGAAGAATTTACCGTTTTCTGACACGTAGGATGGATAACACTGATCCAGATTTTCAAAGAACTGAGATAGAGGCTAGAAGACATCATATTATGGGAGGTGTTATATGCCAATATATTGACCAGGATCATACTAGACTTAGAGTAGTGATCCCACCCAAGCTTGTCAAACCAGTTATTTGGATGATACACCGAACTGCAGCTCATGTAGGTGTAGACAAGACTTTGGCTCTCGCTCAAGAAACTTTTGTTTGGAAACAAATGGGACAAACGATTCGCGACGTCATAAAGACCTGTGACAGTTGTCAGCGAAGTAAATACTCATCTAAGTTAATGAAAGAAATTCCCAGATCAATATTACCCAGCAAGCCAAGAGAACTTTTCGCGACGGACATTTTTGGTCCGATTCCTCGTTCGACGAAAGGCAATCAATTCGTTTTAGTAACAGTCGATGTATTTTCGAAGTACGTATCTCTATGCCCTATACAGAAAGCTACGTCCAAGTACGTAATAAATCGACTTGAGAAAACAGTTATTCCGAGCATGGGGAAACCTGAAGTTTTGTTGAGTGACCATGGATCGCAATTTACTAGCATGGAATTTTCTAATGCTATGGAACGTTTAGGAGTCAGGCATGTGTTTAATTCTGTACGGTATCCAGAGGGAAATCCCGCCGAAAGAATTATGCCGGAGATAAGTAAGCTGTGTCGCTTATATGTGTCAAGGCAACACCATAGATGGATGGAAGTGATACCCATCATTAGCCAATGCTTGAATTCCACAGTACATGAAAGCACAGGACAGATTCCGTCCATGCTTCATCATGGATTGAAACCGGATAGACCATGGGATAGAGTCGTGAGGGCACCAGTAGATCCTCAACCCACACAAGAAAGAAGAGTCGAGATGGCAGGAGAGAGGCTCAGAAGACAGGCGGAGAAGAGAGCCAGGAGACAGGCAGGAAGGAGGTTCCACGAGCCATTTCAAGAAAATGATGAGGTGCTGATTAGGAAGCCAGTCACTTCGAACCTACAGCTGAAGATCTACCATAAATTCGCTCCATTGTACGCTGGACCGTTCCGTATTGAACAAACATACCAGAATAATAGCTATAAGATTGTCAGAATGGATACTGATGAAGTTGTAGGAACTTTTAATGCAGCTAGCATCAGGAAATACCATCATGCTGAGTAAAGGAAATTGTAGAGCTATCGTGTACATGTATAATATATTGAATGCCTGAGAGTGTATTTTTTTTTCTCAATCCTGATAAAAAAAAGGAGATGTACGGGAGAGATGTACCCGATACCTATTTTAGGCTATCGGCTACGCCAGCTGACATTAAGCTGTAGTTGAGGTTTTGGAAGGCAAGCTGATATGATAGCGCATCGATCGCGTCAAGAAGAAAGCCAAGATGACGTAGGAGGTCAAGAATCAAGGAGGCATTGAAATCTGTAAGAAGATAGAATTATTAATAAAGATGTGAAGCTTTATTGAAACATATATGGGATTATAATAAGTTAAAAAAAAACTTAGAAGAGTATATATGACATGCATTATATGTGGAAATAATTTTATGGAAATAAGTTATTGTATAACAGAACAGCCGAGAGGAGTCGGGTTCGAGACTATCTTCGTGACGTGGGAGCACTGTAGTGGGGAGAATTAGCCACGTGCCGCACGAAGCTCATAAGCTGGAACACAGCGCTGAGCGGTTCAGTCGAGCTCAATGAGAGGAGCAGTACAGAGCAGCTCTATAGTACAGCGAGACGGGCTTTGAAGGTCACGCAACACACGTAAACCGTCACGGCAAGTGTAGGCGACATTTCTCGCATCACCGAGCAACAGAGGCCGCGCGGGTCGTTGATACAGGCGACCTAGCCGAGAAGACAATTATAGATAGCCGGGGTATTTCAAAACCACACTGATCGCATATGAAGACTTTGTTTCAAGCTTCATTTCGACGTTGTTCGAACACAGGCTTTCACAAATAACCTTATAACCATGCTGTTATATAATACATTCAAACGACTTTTTACTATTTCAAGTAAACTGAATGTTTAGCATAGGCTCTGATGAACATTACAGCGTGCATATATAAGAATTTTATCTTATGCCATTTTCATGGATTACAAATTATAGACAGATACAGGGTGTATCGTAATCATGAACACTATCTAGTAAAATTTTTATTTTACTCAAGTCGAACTTTGCAGTAAGTTGAGAGAGGACTTACAATTCTCAAACGGAACATTTATCGGAACAGTGGCGTATATTAGAAGAAGAATAGGGGGTCCGCTGTTACCATGAACTTTTCGAGAAGGAGTTGGACGATATCCGCTATGGGTAATCCGAGGTTCAACATGATCGAGTAAACGTGAATAGAGACAAGATGGCACCACAGAGCGATGGATTCGGTTCCTGACGAGAGGAGTCCAACAGCTGATTCGCTTGGGATTTCGAAGGAAAGCGTCATTTCATGGATGAAATGATATTCACGCCGATCTTACGAGAAATCTTTAGGTAGGGAAAATCGACGATCTTGGAAATTATATTACAACTGATAATGAAAGGTATTGTAAGAGTTCTATCTACCTGATTCGATTATTTTCATGAATACTGGGCACACATGTATATTTTTCTAATAGGAGTGATTTGATTATTAAGACATGGTTTGAATTTATATACTTCGAATTTGCTAGAATATGGAGTGACCATATGATATGGCAGGCATCATTAATCGATATTCTCACCGTTGTTTGACTTTATTAAGAAGATGTTTGGTCTTATAGACATTTTTCCAGCTAGGATATTTTTCATGGATAGTTTTTTTTGTGTAACGAGTATTTCTAACTCGTGATCTGCAATTGATTATCAGAAACTACTTCGTCAGTTCATTACATACTAGCGAGTGTGTATTATTCATCAGTAGGGAGTTTTTTTTCCATTGGATTGTTTGGAGATATTAAGAAGTTATTCACTTTAGTGAATGAACGTCGCTTTTATATGACAACTAGAAACTTGTTGATTCCTTTCTGGTACATTCACTCATATAGCCTACGAGGTGGGGTCCTTCGTATTTATACGATTGTATGGTGGCTACTCACCTTACCCACCGTTTAGGGAACTATCATCCAAGTCGACGGGGCGAGGTCCTTCGTATTTATACGATTGTACGGTGGTTACACACCTTACTCGCCATTGAGGAACTCATTTTATCATCCGAATGTACACGAGATATAAGTGAATTAAACAAGGAACTACTAGTCACATATCAGTCGAGATTTTGTTAAATAAAGTAACGATAAATGTCAACAGGATTGCATTTAGTAATTCTTGTTTGCCAATCCAATATTTTGTTGCTATACTCTTTTGAGAGTAATTTCAATTTAACAGCTGTTACAGCTGATGCTTTGATGATTTTTATAATTGTGTTTGATACCTTTGAGAAGGATTTAAAGTAATTTAATCTAGTAAGATTAATCATTAATGGTCATAATTATTTTAAGGCAGATCAGTATTGCAGATTTTGATGTGAGAGATTATAGCACATTGGTGTTTTTCTACGATGTGAATTATGAAACTTGTGAAAGAGAATTTATGTTATTTGAAAGCAAATATTAAATTACTGAAGTAATGTTTTTCCAATTGTTTAAGAAGTTGTCTAGAAGTGATCAGAGTAATTACAGTCATTGGAGATTATGTGCGTTAATAATTTGAAGCCATTTATATATTTTTGTAGATCATGCAACGTGGTTAAATGAAGTTTGTGATAGGCATTTTGTGGAATTTGCCATTTGATAGTTGCAACGTTGATAATGTATTTTGAAGCGGACATGAGGTCGTTGTACCCAGTCTAGCGTTATTGTTGAGATTCATGCTGTATGTGCTGAATATTTATGGAGTTTTGTAGCAATTCTTATATTCAAATGTGATATTTGGAATATTGAAGAAATATAATGTCGTTGTGGATAGTTAGATCCAACGTGATGTCGTGGAGACAATAATATTTTTGGCATGATAAATTAAATACGAGATATAACTTGGAAGTAATAAAACTGTAAGACAACGTTCTATAAACCTTATTAAACAATTTGTTAGGAAATTAAACAAATAAATAAAGTTGATAATACAAGATTTTCTGAAAATAATAATTAATGAAATAATAATCTGAGATTTAAGCATGTTAACGATCTGACCTAATGAAAATAAAAATCAGAATGACTAGATGAAATAATAAAATCTAAATAACCAGATGATTGAAATTTAAATAAGTTGATAAATTAAATTTTGAAATAAATCGATGAATTAAATAAGTGGATGAATTAAAGATTGAATTAATTAAACTGATTGAAATGAATTATTAGACGATTGTAATGATGATGAATAACTGAATTAGAAGGTGATGATTAATTAAAGAAGCTGATGATTAATGAATGTTTATGGAATTAAATAAATTTAATTGAGAGATGATTCGAAGGAATTGCAACTTGAAATGTGAATGTAAATGATGTAATGGTGAGGAATTAACGATTCTGACAGGAATATTTGGAATTTTGAAGTGAGAATTAATGTGAGAAATATTTAATTTTGATAATAATGATGAGGTTGACCAATGAGAATTTGAATTTTCTGTAATTCACAGATAAGAGATTAATGACGATGTAAATAATGTAAATTAATTAGTAAATGTTTAGGAACATTAGATTAACATGTTCTACGTTCAAATTATACCATGCAAACCATAATTTATGTGATATTTAACATGAGTGATTATTATATGTGTATGTTTAGACAGCTTAATAACTTAATTAAATCCACATTGATGTTAAATTAAAGAGAATTAGGTCTCAGGTTTCACAAATGTCAGTGACGAAAGACATAGTGCGACAGTGATCCTGAGAACCCAAGAGAACTTTATACATTTTTCTTGATAAGTGGATTGAAATAAATTTGCATTAGAAAGGAGATGGTTCGATTTTTGGACAATGACAATTTAACTTTGCATTCGACCATACTCTTAGGTAGGAATTATATTTAAAATGTCTGTCTGACTTTCAAAGTAAAATAAATTTGTTTTTATCTTAGTTGTGATCTGATGATGGTGTGATGTTCCTTTTTCTTTCCTTGTCTTGAGTAAGGCTTATCCGGAAAGGAAGTGGTTTTGCTAGGAATTCAGTTGATGGCGCCCATTTATATTTGAATTATTTTTATTAACTTAAGCCCGTAACGACCCTAGAGATACTTTGTCTCGTGAAACCCACTGCTTTTTCAAGAACTCAGCTGAATTTCCGACACATTCCTTATTTGACTAGATGTTCATTTAACTCCGCTCTGTCCTGGAACTCCAGGGATGTGATGTTATAGCAGATGGGTCATCGCATCCCCAGGACGAACGGGTACAGTATGTATGACACTTGAAACCTCATATGTAGGTCTAATAAGCGTGGAGTCGGTACATTGCTTTACATACTTCAGTAAGTGGGTACATTTAAATTTGGAAGATATACCAGTAGCCTAATACTGTCGAAGTCAATACATCAACGACTGTAGCTTAGCCTACAAGTTGACTACCGTATAAAGATTTTTTAAATTTTTAATAGGCGCCTGATTATAAACTTAAAAGACCAGAGCTTCACAGATTTGAAGCAGCAATGGGGCAAGTTAAAGAAAGACGACCACATATAGGCCTACGATAAAGCGACCCCGAAAAGTAATTTTTGCCACATGGGAAGAACAGCTGTAAAATCGACCTTGCCAAGTCGCCTAGTTTGAAGTACAGCCATAACGAATAGAATAAGAAGTGATATCACTGACCTAGTACGCCTGGTCCGCCGCAACGCAGCGCTGGCTCCGATCTGTGATGTAAGTTAGCATTGGCGCTTACGAGACGTTTAAAACCTTGCGACCTGTTTTACATGTTAAAACACCGCAAGATATCCTCATAGGCGCTAATAAGTTCGATATCTCCACTTACTTTACTGTGTCCAATTATAATTTAATAAGTCGTCTCCTGTAATAGTCCAGTTTCGACAATAAGCGAAGACAGAGAGCAAGTTCAAAATGCAATTAGTTTTGCCAGCTATCGGTAAATTTAAAAAAAGAACGGAAAAATTAACCTCGCTCTCAGAAAAGATTTCTTCACATTGTTACACATTTTACATTCTCTTAACAGTCTTGCAACACAGCAAAAAAAAAAAAGCCGTACGAACGCAACTTTCAACTTTACCGTAGATTACTATAAAATTCAATAATAACCATAAATTTCACTCCACAAACACCAAAATCAGTAAACTACCATCATTTCAGAGGAACTTAACATTAAAAAGACATAGAAGGCTTCGTCATGACCCCTTCATAGAGTAGGATATTGCCTAAACCTGATCACGGCTCCTTCAACTTTACCTTAGAATATTACAAAAATCAATTATACCCATAAATTTCACTCCACAAACACCAAACTCAAAGCACTTAACATTTAACAGACATAGAAGGCACAGTCATGACCCCTTCTTAGAGTAGGCTATTGCCTAAAACTGATCACGCCTCCTTCAGCATTACGGCAGATATATGTTTTTAAACTCATTGTCTTTTTATTCTCATCCCTTTCTTCACAGAAGTAGCCTCTAATGGCATCAAGAGCATTTTTATTTACAACATACTGGACAAATACTTAGCCAAATTAGGAAATATATGTGGGCCGTCGCGAGGGTGGAGCGAGAGGTGCGGTCGCGCTAGGCCCCGCGCTCAGAAAGGCCCCGCGCTTCTCACCATTTTTTATTTCATAAATAAAAAATAAAGATAGTGTGTTTGATTCAGTCCAGCCCAAACTAAAATTGGTCCTCCGCTATGTTGATATGATGGCAGAAACTCCAAGGATCGTTCATCGAATTTTTGGAGGTACACGAAACTACGGGAAAGGGGGTAGCTGATTTTTAGAGGGAGTATTGGAGGATAATGATCTTGATATCATGGACTGTAGAGGACAAGGGTATGATAACGGTGCTAATATGAAGGCCAAGTATAAGGGAGTGCAGACGCGAGTAAAAAATATTAATAAACGAGCAATGTTCACGGCATGTGTTGCACATAATCTCAACTTACTTTTGGGTGACATGGTTAAATGCAATAAGGACGCTATGCCTCTTTTTGGTATAGTTCAGCGTCTGTATACTTTGTTTGTGGCTTCCACGGAAAGGTGAGACATTTTGTGCGAACTATGTCCTGGCCTCCTCACTCTGAAATCTTTATCTAGCACGAGATGGGAATGTTGAATTGACAGTGTCAAGCCCATCAGGTACCAGTTAGGCAAAGTAAACGAAGCTCTAGAAAAAGTGGCAGAAACTACCAAAGATCCTGTTACCCAGTCAGAGGCCCAATCTTTGTTGCTTCATACAAGTTCGTATCTGGTACGATATTTTATTTTCTGTAAACTCAAGAAGTAAAACTCTCCAATCTGAGAAGACTTCGTTAGATACGGCTTTAACCGAACTTCAAGGCCTAAAGTTATTTTTTGAAAATTATCGCAACACTGGTTTTAACAGTGCAATGTCCACCGCTAGAGAAATAATGGAAAATTTGGGCTATGCAAAGAAATGTTCTATTCGCCGTCAAGGTAATCGCAAAACGTTCCTTGATGAAATAAATCAGCAAAATGATCAACAGGTGGAAAAACCGAAGAGGAACTTTAAAAAGATGCTGAAAATAAATTTCGGGTAATTTACTTTTTGTCTGTCGTAGATACTGCACTGAGCTGCGTAGAAAATAGATTTAACGAAGTTTTTTTTTTTTTCGGAATACTTTGGATTTCTTTTCGATCCTTCCAAGCCTTCCAATTCGGAGGAAAAGCAATTGAAAGACCATTGTAAAACACTCTCTAATTTTCTAAAAGGCGGGGAGCTTGAAGATTTGGATGCAGATCTTTTTCTGGAGCTACAATTATTTTGGTACGCTGTTCCGTCATTTGTAAAAAGTGCACTAGAGTACTTAGCTCCGATAAAGGAGTCCTATCCTGTCGGTCGTAGATACTGCACTGAGCTGCGTAGAAAATAGATTTAACGAAGTTAATTTTTTTTTTTCGGAATACTTTGGATTTCTTTCCGATCCTTCCAAGCCTTCCAATTTGGAGGAAAAGCAATTGAAAGACCATTGTCAAACACTCTCTAATTTTCTAAAAGACGGGGAGCTCGAAGATTTGGATGCCGAAGATCTTTTTCTGGAGCTACAATTATTTTGGTACGCTGTTCCGTCATCTGTAAAAAGTGCACTAGAGTACTTAGCCCCGATAAAGGAGTCCTATCCTAATTTATCGGCGGCATATTGAATTATGCTTACAATTCCTATAACGGTTGCGTCGGGGGAAAGGAGTTTTTCCATTTTGAAACTAATCAAAACAAGTCGTTCCGTGAAGAACTAAAGCCTATTTTCATATATCCTATTTATGTTAATTGCCACTATCAACTTACAAAATAGCTTGCCACGGTGGGTGAGTGATCAACGTGTCGGTCTACTAACCCCAAGCTTGCAGGTTCGCTTCTAGCCGTGGTAAGTGATTTTTGAAAGGTGGCAAAAATTACGACACCATGTCATACGATGTTGGCATGTCAAATGTCCCATTTGAATTCAGTAGGCCGGGTTCATAATGCCAAAATTAATATCGGGAGTTTCCGCCAACACAAAGTTCCCCATTTCTCTACTAGAAGGCGCTATAGTGTACAAGGAGCTTAGATATCTAACCTCCTTGACTTTCATAGTGCTTCAAGGAACAACGAAATTCGACATGCAAGCTACCCTTTGGGTGTCAAATAACAAAGCTTGCACCCGGCACCCAAGGCCATACGATATTATTATTATCATTAACATACAAAATTTCAGTTTGATTGCTGTAATAGATTCGTAGATATTGAGAACCGACTAAATATTTCGGATGGTTGCCATGTTGGATTTTTATATATGTAGGTCTTAGAGTTATGTATTGTTACATGAAGATTATTGTGTACGTGTAGTATTCAAACTTCAATCGCATGATTAGGAGACAAGAAGTAAAAACAAGATTTTAAAATTTCGCACAGCTGCCATCTTGTGGTTATGGATACAATTGAAATAAATTAGATGCCAGTTGATTAACGTTTGTGACAGGATTTAGGCTACTTTACCAAATTTCACTGCACTCGGATGGTTATATTGCGAGAAACGTCCATGTGAATATTTATACTTCGCGTCACCGCAATGTTAGATTTGTGATCACCAGGGTATTGCATTACAATGTGTATAAATATTTGCTGTAACAAGTTTCATTGCGTTTGGATAATTAAACCGTGAGAACAGTCTATTTAAAACTGTCAACTTCGCCATGTTCGTTTTGTAGTTAACCGATTTTTGAAAGTCTCATAGATGAACTTCCAGTAGTGCCCTTTATCTCCGTACAAAATTTCAGGGTAATACCGGTAATAGTTTCAGAGATATAGAATGCCGGTGAAATATTTCGCACAGCCACCATCTTGAGGTTATGTAAACAATTGAACGAAGTTAGATGTCGGTACATTACAATGTGTATAAACATTAGGTACTGTACCAAGTTTCATTGCGTTTGGTTGGTTAAATCGCGAGAAACGTCTATTTAAAAGTCGCAACTTCGCTTGGCAGCCATGTTGGTGTTGTAGTTACCAGGTTTACAAAGTCACATAGGTGAACTTCTAGTAGTTCCCTTTATCACCGTACAAAATTCCAGGGTGATATCTGTATTAATTTCGGAGATATTGAATGCTGATGAAATATTTCGCACAGCCGCCATGTTGGATCGGTGAAACGTAACAAAATTTGAAGGGCACGGTCGGGGTCGTCCGTAATAGTGCTATATACTTACCGAGTTTCATTGAAATCGCTCCAGCCGTTTAGCTTTTATTAGGGGACGGGCACACACACGCAATCACAGACAGACACACGGACAAATAAAGGTGATCTCATAGGCCTATTTTTTCATAAATGAAAATAGGCTAAACAACTATTTGCGATCAACTCTGTCAATCGAATGTGAAACGGCCAAAAAATTAGAAATGAATGATTTAATCAGCACTTTTGCCCTAGCAGAGATCCGCAAAGTGCCTTTTACATAAATAAAAAGCTCTAAATTCTAAACAAAAAGCAGTTTTTTTAATATAGCCTGCTTTGTGAACCATGTTATTTCTCGAACACAGGGGCCGTTCAGCTCATATTTATCAATGAAAGTAGACTTATAGCACTATTAGTAGTTTAGTTTATGAACAACTGTATAGCCGTAAAAAAGGTTGAAATACATGTATGTAAACGTGATTGCGTACTATTATTAATTATGTGCGTTTGGGTAAGAAAGTACATCCAGCACATGCTTCGTTTTCCAAATGTATTATTTATGTTAAACAAATCACCTGTGTTAGCTCATTATATCAGGTTTCCATTGATATTGCGTGTTGCTTTTATCTGATCAGGTGCTTCCTGTATCTAATTTCATGCATATCCTATTTGTTGAAGTTTGTTTAGAAACTAGAAATGTAATAAAAAGACTTTAACTAGTCTAAAATTGTAATTTCTTTTAAAACATCACTCTCCGTACAACACAGCCACTTACCGTCTAAAATTTGCATTTTCTACTCCTCCCCCGCGAACTCATGTCTACTAGGCCCCTCGCTCATTCTCGCGCCAGGCCCCGTGCACCCTTGCGACAGCCCTGAGAATAGTATTTCAATCGCCAGTTGGTTCTTGGGAGAAGTACTACTTCTTTCCCTTCTATCACAAATTTGTCAAATTTAACAATTAAATCTTCTGAAAAGTGAGCATCACAGATGTAGGACTTTTCAGTAAGTTCCCTATCCTTCCCTGGTATGGCCCCTTTGCACTTCATAAAACGTTCCTTATATTTAGGAGGTTTGAAAAACCATCTGACTTCTTTACAGTCCCCATAGCTAGATCTGCATCCTGGTACAAAACAGCAAGGCATTAAGCACTCATGAAAATGTAAGGGCTAAACTGCTGTTGACTTACATTAAATAACAATAAAATTAACACACGAAGATAACGTCAACACACGACAAGAAATTAAATTCCACTTCAGTTAATGCTTCCTACAATAGCATTTCAGGTATTAATACTATGAAGTAATAATTTAAGCACTTGCATATCAATAAACGTTTGCACAGATCACCACCAAAACACTCCGACCGATTAAATACTTAATACATAACGAATAGAATATAAAGTGTGATCTCTTCTCCCTCAATAGCATGTAATGAATACGGATCGGGTTGGCACTCGCCGCTACGCAGCGCTACAGTCGACTGGAGATTGTTGATTTCCACACGTGTTTATGTGTTTATGTGCGATATATTAAGTATTTAATAGGTCGGAGTGTTTTGGTGGTGTTCTGTGCAAACGTTTATCGATATACAAGTGCTAACACTATTACTTCATAGTATTAATACCTGAAATGCTATTGTAGGAAGCATTAACTGAAATGGAATTTAATTTCTTGTCGTGTGTTGACGTTTTCTTAGTGTGTTAATTTTATTGTTATTTAATGTAAGTAAACAGCAGTTTAGCCATTTCATTTTCATGAGTGCTTAATGTGAGTAGTGAAGATGCCTTGCTCTTTTGTACTAGGATGCAGATCTAGCTATGGGGACTGTAAAGAGGTCAGACGGTTTTTCAAACCTCCTAAAGATAAGGAACAGTTTATCAAGTGCAAATGGGCCATACCAGGGACGGATAGGGAACTTACTGAAAAGTCCTACATCTATGATGCTCACTTTTCAGAAGATTTAATTGTTAAATTTGACAAATTTGTGATAGAAGGGAAGGAAGTATTACTTCTCCCAAGAACCAACTGGCGATTGAAAGACTATTCTGTTCCACATATATTTCCTAATTTGCCTAAGTATTTGTCCAGTATGGTGTAAATAAAAATGCTCTTGATGCCATTAAAGACTACTTCTGTGAAGAAAGGGATGAGAATATAAAGACAATGAGTTAAAAACATTGTGGTGTTTGAAGCCATATTTTCAGTGTTGCCTTAGTAAACAAGAGTTTAGTGCTTTTCAGTCGGTCAACACGAATGTACCCAAAAGAGATGGGTTATGCCCTAATCCTGAAATAAATTTCATGAGATTAATAAAACACTAGGATGACCAGTTTCGATCGTCAAGCGATCATCATCAGATCCATTACACTTAGGCTATAAAATCTATGTTTGAAATACAGGTGAAAATATTTACAATATGTACAATTATTTAGTTGCAGTATTGGTACTGCAACTGTCAGTGTATGCTAAATGCAGTATATATGATGTTAGGTGAAATGCTAAATGGTGATAGCTATCCGGAGTTTGTACTTTGGAGAGATTATATGGTTGTAAACTATGGTTAAACTATAAATTTGTAGGCTAACTACTTATCTGATTGTCTTCCCTACTACAGCCACTCTCAGTTTTCGTGCTCACTGGAACTCACTGTGCGGTCGACTGCGGTGGTTATCTTAACGACTGGTTATTCCCTGCCTTCTCCCCCCTGCCCATACGTGCTGTGGGGAGTGATAGCGATGTGTTTATGTGAGGTGTTGCCAACCTAGATAAGATGTATGTTATTGAATGAGGTGGGTCTACAACTATTAAAGACCGTGGATTAGCCTTCGCCACGCGTGGACCATAAGCCATTCGAACTAAGCGTTGGCGGTCTTATGAGGACGTCCCGGCACCTTTAATACTGCCGCGAATATGGGCCTTGGTTTATTGCAGAAGAAAAGTACATCGTACACCTGATCCAGATAACATTTACCTATTCAAACACCACAATGTTCACGGCTAGTCAGGCAAATCGTGAAGCCAAGAAATTCAAATCACTCAGGCTTAAACTCATGAATTTAGACAAGTCAATTTGGTTCAACAAAAACTGTATAGAACTAAACTTCACCCCTAAATACGTACCAATTAAAACCGTACCGAACTCACCAGCCTCGATCATTTCAACTAAACAAGCCCAAGCGCTTTGGATAAAAAACGAATTAAGATTTGCATACATAAAAAAGCAAAAAATTAACCAACAATTATACGACATTCAATTGCAACTAAGTAATTCCTGGCACGCAGCCCAATGGGATAGCTTCACCGAGCTCCTACATGACACCTTCAAAATCAGAGCAACGCGGAAGCATGAAACGCTAGAAAATAAATTAAGAAAACTAGGAGAAACACAGAACCATCAATCTAACGAACAACACACGAATAACAATGAATTCAATTTCCACAGCAGAGTAAACAACAGAACGAACGTAACCTTTTCTCAAGGTGAAATGAATATGTTAGACAAAGGTTTGAAATACAACTGCACAGACGCACACACGAACCACAATATAAAACAGTTAATCACAGTTATTGAGATAGCCAGTCACAAGCTCCCAGCAGAAGACAGGGAATTAACCAAAAATCTCGCCATCAACGAAGCCAAAAAAATCCTCAAACGAGAGGGCGATAGCAATAACATTCAAAACAACAAACAACTCAAAGAAATAAAGTCATTGAAACAAAAAATAAAAGAACATGACTTAATCATCACAAAAGTGGATAAGGGAAACACTACAGTAATTTTGAACAAAACAGAATACATTGAAAAAACAGTCGAATTCCTAAACAACAACGAAATCAAGCAATTAACAAAAGACCCCACCAACAAATTACAAAAACAAATAAAAGGCGCTAAAAGAAACAGAATACATACTGACCAAAGCCGAAAAATCAAAACTAATAAACATGAACCCGAAAATACCGTCATTGAGGGGACAACCAAAAATACACAAAAGGGAATGCCCAATGAGACCAATAGTCAATTGTAGGAATGCCCCTAATTACAAAATCAGCAAAGAGTTACTAAAAATCTTAAAATGCCGTCTTTCCAACGACAAAAACAACTCTGTAAAGAATACAACAGAACTGGTAACAGCATTGAACACCCTACAAATGAAACCTAGCTTCAGGCTAGTATCCTTCGATGTAACTAACATGTATACCAATATTCCGGTTATTGAAGCAATCAACACTATCGAAAACAACTTAAAATCCAACAATTCGGTAAAAGAAACTGAAGAGATTGTGAGATTACTGAGGGTCGTTCTCACCCAAAACGTGTTTCAATTCGACAATAAAATATACACACAGAGAGAAGGCCTAGCAATGGGATCGCCCCTAAGTGGGTTAATCGCTGACATCTTCATCAATGCACTAGAAAATGCGTTCTTAGAAAAGACTTCAACAAAGGGAATAGTAATATGGAAAAGATACGTAGATGATGTAATTTGCATCTACGATACTGAACTAACAAGCGAAGAAACAATTCTCCAATCCATTAATAGCCTACACCACTCTATCAAATTCACTAAGGAATCCGAAATAGACCGAAAAATAAATTATCTCGATATAACTATTGAACGTAAAGACAACGACCTTTCATATTCCATATTCCGGAAAGCAACACAAACCTCGCATGCAATCGACAATCAGTCTAATCACCCCAGTACGCACAAACTAGCGGGTTTCAATTCAATGGTGCACAGGGCTTTAAACATACCCATGTCAAAAGACAACTATAATAAAGAAAAAAGAACTATTAAGCAAATAGCAACGGAAAACAACTTCCCGCCTAGCAAAATAAACCAAATTATAGCCAAACATAAAAATAAAGGTAAAACGATTCCCAAACCGGACAGTAATGAGAAAAAATTTGCGCGTTTCAACTATGTGAATGCGAATACATATAAAATCACTAACCTATTCAAAAAGCAAGGCATAAAGATAGCTTTCACGACGAAAAACACAACCGCTAGGCACCTCCTAAATAGTAATCTAAATAAACGTGACCCGTATTCAAGGTCAGGAGTATATTCTATAACGTGCCAAGACACCGGTTGTCAAGCTAATTACATCGGGCAGAGTGGAAGACGAGTAGACACACGTTATAATGAACATAGGAATGCGATAAGATACGGAACACATTCAGCCGTGTGCGAACATATGTGTGACGCGGGGCACAGCTTTACCAACAAAGAGTCGGACCTTAAAATAATCCATCACGAATCGAAAGGCAGAGCTATTGACATAAAGGAAGCAATCGAGATACACCTAGCCAAACGAAACAATCACAACAATCTAAATGAACACACGTTCATGGAGAGCTCACCCCTCTTCACGCTACTAAAAACACACCCTGTCGGAAACAAGACACAATTTAGTGACACAGCCAAGCTAGATAAAAGGGGGGGGGGGGGGGGGGAATTAGGGGGTTTTTAATAGGTAAATGTTATCTGGATCAGGTGTACGATGTACTTTTCTTCTGCAATAAACCAAGGCCCATATTCGCGGCAGTATTAAAGGTGCCGGGACGTCCTCATAAGACCGTCAACGCTTAGTTCGAATGGCTTATGGTCCACGCGTGGCGAGGTCTAATCCACGGTCTTTAATAGTTGTAGACCCACCTCATTCAATAACATACATCTTATCTAGGTTGGCAACACCTCACATAAACACATCGCTATCACTCCCCACAGCACGTATGGGCAGGGGGGAGAAGGCAGGGAAAAACCAGTCGTTAAGATAACCACCGCAGTCGACCGCACAGTGAGTTCCAGTGAGCACGAAAACTGAGAGTGGCTGTAGTAAGGAAGACAATCAGATAAGTAGTTAGCCTACAAATTTATAGTTTAACCATAGTTTACAACCATATAATCTCTCCGGATAGCTATCACCATTTAGCATTTCACCTAACATCATATATACTGCATTTAGCATACACTGACAGTTGCAGTACCAATACTGCAACTAAATAATTGTACATATTGTAAGTATTTTCACCTGTATTTCAAACATAGATTTTATAGCCTAAGTGTAATGGATCTGATGATGATCGCTTGACGATCGAAACTGGTCATCCTAGTGTTTTATTAATCTCATGTAATTTATTTCAGGATTAGGGCATAACCCATCTCTTTTGGGTACATTCGTGTTGACCGACTGAAAAGCACTAAACTCTTGAGTTAAAAACATATATCTACCGTAATACTGCAGAAGGCGTGATCAGTTTTAGACAATAGACTACTCTATGAAGGGGTCATGACTATGCCTTCTATGTCTGTTTAATATTAAGTTCTTCTGAAATGATGGTAGTTTACTGATTTTGGTGTTTGTGGAGTGAAATTTATGGTTATTATTGAATTTTATAGTAATCTACGATGAAGTTGAAAGTTGCGTTCGTACGTTTTTTTTCTTCTGTGTTGCAAGTCTATTAAGGGAATGTAAAATGTGTAACAATGTGAAGAAATACTTTCTGATAGCGAGGTTAATTTTTCCGTTCTTTTTTTAATTTACCGATAGCTGGCAAAACTAATAATTGCATCTTGAACTTGCTCTCTGTCTTCGCTTATTGTCGAAACTGGACTATTACAAGAGACGACTTATTAAATTATAATTGGGCACAGTAAAGTAAGTGGAGATATCGAACTTATTAGCGCCTATGAGGATATCTTGTGGTGTTTTAACATGTAAAACAGTTCGCAAGGTTTTAAAAGTCTCGTAAGCGCCAATGCTAACTTACATCACAGATCGGAGCCAGCGCTGCGCTGCGGCGGACCAGGCGTACTAGGCCAGTGTTATCACTTCTTATTCTATTCGTTATGCTTAATATATCGCACATAAACATATGTGGAAATCAACAATCTCAAGTCGACTGTAGCGCTGCGTAGCGGCGAGTGCCAACCCGATCCGCATTCATTATATGCTATTGAGGGAGAAGAGATCACACTTTTTATTCTATTCGTTATGGTGCTGGGAAGAATGTAGGGTGGTACTGGTTATTGTAAGAAATTCATTAGTATTTATTAATATATAATTCTCCTTTGTTAAATGCCAGCCGCATGCGATCATATCCTTCGAACTCGGCTTTGCGACGCGAAGTAATCGACTCCATTCCGTCTGAAAAGCTTTCTTTTTGTTGATGTAATGCATTGATATGGCAATTATTGCATTCGAGGAGCACAGCGGAACTGAGCAATTATATTACTCATCTTTTAGCCTCAATTTTTGTGAAAATAACTGAAAAAACGAGAGAAGAGCACACCCAACAACTCAAATCACATGTTATTGCATCTCTTTGTTATGATTCCATCATCCTTCCGCTAGTTCCAGATAACGGCAGCACCTTTGCTTGAGTTTCACTCAAACGCTGTTCAGAGAAAATATAGTTTCGTTCAGATGTATTTATTCGAGGGCCTACCTACATAACAAATGTATTTGTGAATGTTGTCGCTAAGATCTCTACTAGAACGAGAAAAGCAATCCGATTGGTTGTTGTACTCAAACTTCCATGCAAACTGCCAGGAAAAACAAACACCTGTTCAATTTCGTGATCTGTATGGAAGCTACCATGGAAGGCAGAACCTAGTATGGAAGATACAAATCACACGGTAATAGACGCGTGTATACCTGCGTGTATACCCGTACTGGTAGAAGCTTCCATACTAGCGAGTGTAGTGTGATACAGGCTTTAGAATGCCTTCTTGCACCTCGATGCGTTCCACCACCTCTAGAATAGAATTCATCATGAAGGTGTAGGTTGTAACCCAGGTGTTGTAAAATCGGATCTTCTTTACGTGTTAACTTGCATTTACGTGGCAATCAACTGACACCATTCCTAGACGGTGTTGTTGCTTTAAGGCCCATCCACAATGCGCAGTCGTCAGTCGGTAGTTGGCAGTCGGCAGTCGTCCCCGTGTATACTATAGGCACCATACACAACATGGAGTTGCAGTCGGTAGCTGGCAATTGGCAGGCGGTAGTCGAGAATTTCACCTTCGACTGCTAACTGCCTGACTGCAGCAATGTAACAGCCAATCAGAGCAGGTCAGAAAACCGACGTCACGTTGTTCTGTGTCGTGTGCAAAGAGCATATAAGTGAAATAACTTTGCAACCTGTACCTTTTAATCTTTAATACACGGTACCAGTTACTAATAACAAAATAATCCGTACATCTCCAAATCAACCATATTGCAAAGTTTTAGGTTATCGACAACGCCCCTGTGCACAAGGAATAAGGGAATGTCAATATATTATTTACTCATAGCAGTCGTTAAGACTGTGCATTGTGAATGGCTTGGTTGTCAACTACCAACTTCTGACTGAAGCTACCGACTGCCAACTACCAACTACCGACTGCGCATTGTGGATGGGCCGTTATACACCAACATTATAGCGGCATTAAAACCAATTTATAGGTCACAGGTGTGCGAGAATCTAGTTGAATCAGTTGTTGGTTTCTATTTACCCGTCTTAAGGTAATATTTCCAATATTGTTAACACGCACAGATTGAAAAAGAACCACTGGAAGGTTTTCATGAATAATATAGCCATTGGGTGATGTCACAATAAAACCGTAGAGCAAATGAGGTGGTGGGTAGATTATTGGCTGAGGAATATCCTAACCACCAAGGGAAGATGATTAAGAGAAGGAGGTAGGTTTCGGACTGGAGAAAAAGGATAGAAAAATAGGAGGAGAGTCCCACAAAAGTTATGAATTTAACTTTAAATGCACTTAGAGGCGGTTGCCACCGCAAATCCGCTCTCTGATACCTAAAGTGGGTAAGGACCTGGTCGAAGCTGACGGGAACCACAGCTAGGACTTGGGCGGTTTGCCAGAGAAAGGCTTTAGCGTATTCCCTCTCAAGCATGCATATGCGTACTATGGGGAAGGGTGATGGTCTGGCAAGACTGAGAGTAACAGATTTATTGTATGTCTGTTCTAAGAAATTCGTTTTTGCAAAGTAATTCGAAGAATGCCAATAATTTGAATCAGGTTTGGTATTTCCAGTTTTCGAAGTTATAGAGTTCCTGAAAAAGCGACCACGTGCTTTCAAGAAGAATAGCGATAAAAATTATACCTTGGGTAGTAGTTTTGGTAAGTGAACCAATGGTTGCATCTGGAAATGGCTAAGCTTTTTCTCAGCAAGGAGCCGGCTAAAAGTTTAGACAAAGAGAAACACTTATCTTTTGGAAAACCAACCATAAGTTTTCGGAGAGGATCTCCACAAGCAGGTAGCTGGCGTAGCGAGCTTTACTTGCCTTACTGGCCAGTTAGAATTAGCTATTAAAGCTAAGAGAAACTTTAACGAGATTACCACAAAGAGTTCTTGCTCAAATGCAACAAGTGGTGAAAACCCTATCAATAGATTTAATGGCATTGAGTAGAGAGAGCCAAGGAAGACAGGATCTTGCCTAACCGTTGTACTAGAAAAATGAAAAAGCGAAAAGAAACGCTTAATTTACTTAACAATTCAAAAGAAGTTGATAACTTTAACAAATATATATTTTCAATTTGGTTAACAATTTTGGGGTCACAGACCTCAGAAAACATTTGACGTTTGCTCCAGGCAATTAACAATTCTTTAGGTTTCAAACCTTATATATGTACTAAAATCTTTGTGAGATTTAAAAAAGACAAATGAAGTGATTAAAGTTTAAACATTAAATTGAGTACAAGGAGTGTACTTTAAGAAATTTCCACGTAACTATTTTAGAAAAAGTTACAACTTCGAAAATAACAAAAAAGAAAGCGGGTAGAATGAAGGAGAAGTTCCTATAACTTCTTATATTTATACAGAATTACTGTTGGTTATTATACAAATAAGGGCAGGTCACTTACTGTGAAACCTGAAGAGAAAGTCAAAAGGAAGGTTCTAGACCTCCTATGTTTAAGTAGGAATCACGAGCCAAATGTGGCAGTTTCCCTTTCGTGAGACCTAGAAATAACTCACTCATGAGTTGAGAGAATTGTTTTCCCTGATTATAGGGTAGAAACAATGTAATCTTGAACCGTGTATAAAACACGTAGTTATGCAGAAATTAATTAATGATAAACAAGCAAAATGGAAGGGCACTTCGTTAGAGTGACACCTTATAGAAAATGATCTAGAGTTACAATTTTATTAATATGGTTTGTTAGTAGAAGGTTGAGGAAAGATCAATTGGGATTTAGGATCAATGTTCATGGCCTTATTTAATGTAAACGGACGATCGCGACGCGGTAGAAAAGTTGAACAAGCACTAGTTATCACTATAGTCTTTTGAATAGATGGAAAATTCCCTGTAGTAACACGAAAGTTTATGGCAAAGAAAGTTATTGCAATGATGAAAAAGGACTGGTTGCACTAGATAGGCGAAAGTCTATTGCTTGAGAAAGTTGTGGATTACAATTAAATGCGCCATAGAACATTCCAACGGTGGAAGAAAATTCGCTATTGAGCTTTAATTTAGAAGTAAGATTCTTCAATTTTAAATAGTATTCTCACAAGTGAGTGAAAAATACATGACGGCAGGACTTGTAGATAAAGTACAGGATCTGGAAGGTTCCAGAACGATCTTAATAGAAGAATGGGGCCAAAGTTAATCCAGCGGAGGAACTAGCTTGGTAATTTATAGACAGCGGGTATAGATAATATCCCACGTGGTGAGAAGATTTCTCATTTAAATAGCTTAAGAAAAGCTACTTTCTATTAAGGTTGGCTTAGACAGACAAAAGCTCAACATGACAAATCCCGCGAAGAATGATTACCGCCCCAAATAAGTAATCTCACGCTGTCTATAAAATAATCAATAAAAGCATGTAGATAATAAAACTGATGAAGATGAGGTTAAAACCTTAAGTCTGTTCTTATCTTGGTTGCATATTGAAGGTGAAGTTCCCTTTGAAGGATACCTAATGTGCCAACATGGCGTAGAGAGTAGAGAGTGCCTCTTGGTTTGAGGAGACTGGCTCTAGTTGAGCCTTGACTGATCGAGTCAACTGCCGACTTACAAGTGAGACCCACTCAGCGAAGCGCGGAGGGACCAAGGAGGGGAAAAGAGTGGGGGTAGGAGACAAAAGGAATACATATAAGCATGACCAATATTGTAAACTTAAATTCTGTTGAGGAAATGGTCTTCAAAGAGTTGATAAAAGGCGATACTAGCACAGCCTGGTGGGTGAAAGAGTAGACGAAGTTCTCTTGCTCACGGAGATAATAGCTGGCGATGGCAACGAGATCTGGTGGCCAGATGGAAAAGGAAGTCCTCTTGCACCAAGAAGAATTGAGGAGCTTCAGAGATTCGCTGCTAGATGACGCTAGGTGGGTCATGGAAGATATATATCTAGAACAGACTCACAATGACATAAGAGACATGACCACCAAAGAGAAACTAGGAGATCACTGTTGGTGTTTGAGAAAAAGGATGAAATGGACAAGCAAAGAGCATTAAAAAGAATACTCTATCTTAACGTGTATTCCAAGAATACACCTGCTGGGAGGGAAAACAACAACAGAGAACAAAATAAACGGTTAAACATTTAAAGGTAATGGAGAAATTAGAGACAGTGGTCTTGTAATATGACCATTAGTGGTCAAGATTTTGGCCACCCTGACTCTCCCATCCCTTCCAGGATAACACTCGGTCACTCTACCAGAAGTCCAAACCAGGGGGGGAGAGACATCCCTAACCAAGACCAAGTCCCCCACTTTAATGTCGGGACTGGAAAGAAACCACTTCTGTCTCCGTTGCAGGGAAGTTAAATATACCAAGTTCCACCTCTTCCAAAAGGAATTGCGGAGGGCTTCAAGTTTACGCCAAACAATAGGTAGATTAGAATCCCTGTAAGAATTGGGAAGAGGAGGAGGGGCAGAAAGAGAAGTGCCGATAAGGAAGTGACCAGGTGTGAGTGGAAGCAAGTCATCGGGGTCATTGGAAAGCGGAGTTAAAGGGCGAGAATTAACAACACCTTCAATCAGAACGGACAGTGAATTGAATTCTTCATAAGTCAGAATTCGATTACCTAAGACTTTTCTTAAATGACGTTTAGTGAGCTTTACGCAAGATTCCCACCCACCACAGTGATGAGGAGCGAAGGGAGGTATAAAGCGCAATTTGAAACCCTTTGAGTAGGAAAAATTAGAAATTTGTTCCATGGCAGGAGAGAAAGTGAGACCTTTCTTCCACAGGGAAGCTGCGCCCTGAAAAGTGGAAGCGTTATCAGAGAACATCTCTGAAGGAACACCACGCCTAGCAGTGAAGCGAGAGACAGCTGATAAAAAGTAAGAAGTAGAAGCATTCGTTACTAGTTCCAAGTGGATTGCGCCAGTAACCAAGCAAACAAGGAGAGAAACATAAAGCTTACCAAACAATTTGCGTTTAGCTTCTGGGGAATTTCGTTGATATTGGAACGGACCCATATAGTCCACACCAGTTAGAGCAAATGGGCGTATAGGAGAGGAGCGAAAAGAGGGCAGATCGCTCATTAATTGAGTATTGATTTTAGGTTTCGCTTTGAAGCAAGGAATGCACTTGTGAATGACAGAAAAAACTTCATGAATTCCATTTATAATCCAGTACTTTTCCCTTAAGAGGCAAAGCAGAGTGCGTGTGCCAACATGCAGATAACGATAATGAAAGTCACGTATAATTAAGGAAGTTACGTGATGTTTGGAAGGCAAAATAACGGGATGCTTTTTGTCTTCAGAGAGCAAAGATTGAGCGAGCCTACCACCTACCCTGAGTAACCTATCGTCATCAAGGAACGGGGCTAAAGCACGAAGACGACTGGATTTGGGAAGATCCCTTTTAGAAGAAAGTAAAGACAATTCAGAAGAAAAGGCATCTTGCTGTGTCAGTTGTAAAACCTTAATGGTAGCGAGATTCAATTCATGATTGGTAAGGTGTGGTTTGGGGAGAAGTGGTTGGTCAACCTCAAAATATTTCCATCTAAGGAGATAGGCGACAATTCGTATTAATTTATGAAAAGAAGAATAGCGGGACAACAAGGGATGAGAAGCGTTGGAAACAAGACACGAAGCGGTAGGTAGAGATACTTTTGCTTCAGGCAAGTTGGAGTTTGTAGCTGGAGGTTTAGAAGGCCATGAAGAAGAGTCTTTGATTAACCACGAGGGCCCATGCCAGTACAGCTGGGAAGTTGCCAATTGAGAGGGTAAACAACCACGAGAGATAATATCGGCTGGGTTATCAGCACTGGGCACATGCCTCCATTGACATCCAGAAGAAAGAGTTTGAATTTTGGAAACCCTGTTTGCAACAAAAGTTTGCCAGTGAGAGGGGTTCTTGGCGATCCAAGAAAAGGTGATCATGGAATCGCTCCAGAGATAGATTTGCGAGAATTCGACTTTTAATACTTCCCGTAATTTCTTAACAAGTTTTGCAGCCATGAGTGCAGCACACAATTCAAGCCTAGGCAAAGTGATAGTTTTAAGAGGAGCGACCTTCGATTTGGCACAAACAAGGTTGGAAACTGAAGATCCATATAATGAACCGTGATAAACTAAATATGCGCAGCAACCGTAAGCTTTTTCGGAACTGTCCGCGAACACATGAAGGAAAAAGGATGCATTAGAATGAGCGTTAATTAAATTCCTAGGAATTTCAATAAGGGAAAGATCCAGCAAATTGCTGCGAAACGAGAGCCAACGATTAAGAAAAGAAAGAGGAACAGTGTCATCCCATTCACATTTGAGCGACCACAGCTCTTGCATGAAGAGTTTGGCTATAACGATAACTGGGGCAAGGAATTGAAGTGGATCAAAAAATTTTGCAATTTCAGAGAGAATTTGTCTTTTTGTGTTAGGAAGCTCTTCTGCGAGCGAAACTTTATAGATGAGAGTGTCAGTGCTAGTGCACCAATGAACTCCTAGAGTTTTTATGGATTCGGAGTTTCCACAAATTTCGACAGAAGAAGGATCTATGTCTTCGATGGGAAACTGGGCGAGAAACTCAGGGGAGTTGGAATTCCACTTATGAAGTGGGAAACCTCCATTCCTTAGCAATGCCTGAAGTTCTAAAGACACAAAAGAAGCTTCCTCCAAAGTGGGGAAGGACTGCAAATAATCGTCAACATAGAATGACGTAGTTAGTGCTTCAGAGGCTTTGGAATTAAATAAATGACCATCTTGTGAGACTAGCAAGTGTAGGGATCGGATAGCCAGGAAAGCAGAGGGTTTTAATCCATAAGTAACCGTTTTTAAGCGAAATACCTTAATGGGCTTACTGATTTCATCACGCCACAAGATTCTTTAGAGATCTCGTTGTTCCGGTTGAATTAAAACTTGGCGGTACATCTGTTTTATATCAGCTATGACAGCTATGGGAAATAATCGAAAGTTTAAGAGTATAGCAGATAGATCTGATTGAATAGCAGGACCAGAGTAAAGGGTGTCGTTAAGGCTGTTGCCATTAACGTCGGGTGATGAACCATTGAAAACAACTCGGATTTTATCTTTTACAAGAGGGTTTTTCCACACGGGATGATGATTTAAATAAACCGTTTCAATTGGGGGGTGCAATTCATCATCAGATTTGTTAACAACTTCCATATGATCTAAGCTTTCATACTCATCCATGAAATCAGTGTACTGCTGTTTAACAAGAGGTTCTTTCTTGAATTTGCTCTCGATAGCAAAGAGAGCATTTCGAGCTTTGGGCTGAGAGTTAATAAGTTTTGGAGGATTATGTAATCTTGGCATTTGAACAACGAACCGACCATCAGAAGAACGACTGGTGGTGTTCAAAAAAAGTTGCTCACAGAATTCATTTTCTGAAGAGGTTACATTAGGAGGATCAACGCTTTCAAGCCTCCAGAACTGTTCCAGGTCAGTATTGGAGAAGTAACATTGCGATGCGGGTTGGGGAGAATAATGAGGAAGTTGACCTGTGACGATCCATCCAAAATTAGTATCTCTGGCGACCACGTTTGAGGATAACTTGCGAACCTGTTTACGAAGGCAATTCCAGAAAACATGGACACTAAAGAGTATGTCAATAGGGTTTTGCATGTTGAACAAAGGATCGGCTAGCCTTAAATGCGAGGGAATGTTTAACTCTGAAATATCCACAGAGTGACTTGGAGTATCTTCTCCAATGCTATTGAGAATTAGACAATTAAGTTTAAGAAAGTTGTTTCTATGACAAATGTCTCTTATGGTTAGCTTTGAGAATTGTAAAGCTTGCGATTTTGAGCTGTTGATGCCCGACACGTTAATAGAAGTGGGGTTTACAGGTAGGCCTAATTTTCTAATCAAGGAATTAGACACAAAATCATGAGTTGCCGCTGAATCTAGAAGACCGCGTGCACGGACTCAGTTGCCAAAGTTATCCTGAACTTCGATTTGGACAGTAGACAACAATACTTGAGCACTGCGAATGGACTTGGCATTTTGAATATACGATGAAGCATTAGAACTGTTAGCACTATCATTTTTCGGAGAAGTAGATGCTGTCAATGACCTTGCCTGATCATGACGATGTAGCAAAGTGTGATGAGCCTTTTCACAATGGTAGCAAAGTCTTGTGGACTTGCAATTAGAAGCAGAATGAGTAGGCACTAGGCAATTGAAGCAATGTTTGTTCTGGGAAACTAATTTTCTTCTGTCGTCGACTGATATTTCTTTAAAGGATTTACAGAGGTATAGGGCATGGGGATCTTTACAAAGTATGCACTTTAAAGGTTCGTTTAAACTCTTACGAGGTTCGCTTTGAGTGTTTAAAACAATAGAGCTAGCAACACGACGTTCACTAGACCTAGTTGGGTAACCAGTAGTGTTTGATTTAAATTTAGATGAGCTGGACCCTGGTTTTTGGGTATTAGACGCTAAGCGTTCGCTTTTAGGTTTGATAGACATTAATTCAAATTTGGAACTCGGGGAAGAGGGTTCACTTTGATTAGCTAGAGCGGTTAAGAGTTGGCATCTAGCGTTTATGAAAGTGACTAAATGCTCGTAAGAGTAGTCGTCTTCTTTAGAAAGTTCAATTTCCCAAGGTTTGAGGGTAGCAGCATCAACTTTAGAAACCACTAAATGTATTAGGAAAGTATCCCAGTGTTCAGTAGGTTGATCTAATTGGGACAGAGCCTTAACGTGAAGTTGTGTAGTGTCAACTAGAGTACGCAAACTAGTGACGTCATTGCGCTGTGACGCAGGTAGGTTGAATAGAGCCTTCATATGGCGTTGAATACGTAACCGTAAATTTCCATATCTTTCTTTTAATAAGTTAAAGGCAATGGGGTAATTTTCGGCGCTTAAAGGGAGTGCTTCAACTAACTGCAGAGCTTGACCTCGGAGGATAGATCTCAAGTAATCAAACTTGTAAATGACTTGAATGTCTTCATTGTCATGAACAAGGGAGCAAAATAATTCATAGAAAGAATCCCAAGTAGATTCATCTCCAGAGAAATGGGGTAAATCAATTTAAGGTAAAATTGGTTTGGGCTTGTAAGTACCATCACGGAAAAAAGTTTGTGGTTCGTGAAGGGAACCAAGAACAGAAGCGTCCTTTTTCTGCTCCTCTTCGAGTTGGCGTATTATTTTGAAAGCAGAACCTATGCCTTCGTAATATTGGTTTTCTACTTCGACTCGATCTTCGGTTTGATTGAGCATACAAGTTTCTATTTCAGTTTGGATGTTGCAATAATTTTCATAAGAACGTTCAAAATCCCTTACACGATGTTTCAACAAGTCTAATTGAGCTTCTGAGGGATCTAACTTTTTATGTACTTTCTGAATCGGGTAATTTGCCCTTTATAGGATGCTCGTTTAGAAGTAAGTTTTTCATCCTTATCCTTTTCAGTAGGAGCCATGTCAAAGAAAATAAATTGAAATGTAACTCACGAAACTGTGGAACCTTGGAAATGCTGTCAAGCTGGCAGCAGCAAATAAGTTGAAAGAAAGGGACACACCACGGGAGACAGGAGCGGCCTATTTCCCCTTCACAGGCTTTGCATGATGTAGTTATAGCTGAAAGATTCAAAGCAGATATTAATAATTTGCAAGGTATTGTCAAATAATCTTTTAAACAGAAAAAATGACAAATGGACTCTCTCGGGTTTCCGGGACCAATTATTGGGTAGATTATTGGCTGAGGAATAACCTAACCACCAAGGGAGGATGATTAAGAAAAGGAGGTAGGTTTCGGACTGGAGAAAAAGGATAGAAAAATAGGAGGAGAGTCCCACAAAAGTTATGAATTTAACTTTAAATGCACTTAGAGGCGGTTGCAACCGCAAATCCGCTCTCTGATACCTAAAGTGGGTAAGGACCTGGTCGAAGCTGACGGGAACCACAGCTAGGACTTGGGCGGTTTGCCAGAGAAAGGCTTTAGCGTATTCCCTCTCAAGCATGAATATGCCTACTATGGGGAAGGTTGATGGTCTGGCAAGACTGAGAGTAACAGATTTATTGTATGTCTGTTCATAGAAATTCGTTTTTGCAAAGTAATTCGAAGAATGCCAATAATTTGAATCAGGTTTGGTATTTCCAGTTTTCGAAGTTATAGAGTTCCTGAAAAAGCGACCAAGTGCTTTCAAGAAGGATAGCGATAAAAAATTATACCTTGGGTAGTAGTTTTGGTAAGTGAACCAATGGTTGCATCTGGAAATGGCTAAGTTTTTACTCAGCAAGGAGCCGGCTAAAAGTTTAGACAAAGAGAAACACTTATCTTTTGGAAAACCAACCATAAGTTTTCGGAGAGGATCTCCACAAGCAGGTAGCTGGCATAGCGAGCTTTACTTGCCTTACTGGCCAGTTAGAATTAGCTATTAAAGCTAAGAGAAACTTTAACGAGATTACCACTATGAGTTCTTGCTCAAATGCAACAAGTGGTGAAAACCCTATCAATAGATTTAATGGCATTGAGTAGGGAGAGCCAAGGAAGACAGGATCTTGCCTAACCGTTGTACTAGAAAAATGAAAAACCGAAAAGAAACGCTTAATTTACTTAACAATTCAAAAGAAGTTGATAACTTTAACAAATATATATTTTCAATTTGGTTAACAATTTTGGGGTCACAGACCTCAGAAAACATTTGACGTTTGATCCAGGCAATTAACAATTCTTTAGGTTTCAAACCTTATATATGTACTAAAATCTTTGTAAGATTTAAAAAAGACAAATGAAGTGATTAAAGTTTAAACATTAAATTGAGTACAAGGAGTGTACTTTAAGAAATTTCCACGTAACTATTTTAGAATAAGTTACAACTTCGAAAATAACAAAAAAGAAAGCGGGTAGAATGAAGGAGAAGTTCCTATAACTTCTTATATTTATACAGAATTACTGTTGGTTATTATACAAATAAGGGCAGGTCACTTACTGTGAAACCTGAAGAGAAAGTCAAAAGGAAGGTTCTAGACCTCCTATGTTTAAGTAGGAATCACGAGCCAAATGTGGCAGTTTCCCTTTCGTGAGACCTAGAAATAACTCACTCATGAGTTGAGAGAATTGTTTTCCCTGATTATAGGGTAGAAACAATGTAATCTTGAACCGTGTATAAAACACGTAGTTATGCAGAAATTAATTAATGATAAACAAGCAAAATGGAAGTTCACTTCGTTAGAGTGACAACTTATAGAAAATGATCTAGAGTTACAATTTTATTAATATGGTTTGTTAGTAGAAGGTTGAGGAAAGATCAATTGGGATTTAGGATCAATGTTCATGGCCTTATTTAATGTAAACGGACGATCGCGACGCGGTAGAAAAGTTGAACAAGCACTAGTTATCACTATAGTCTTTTGAATAGATGGAAAATTCCCTGTAGTAACACGAAAGTTTATGGCAAAGAAAGTTATTGCAATGATGAAAAAGGACTGGTTGCACTAGATAGGCGAAAGTCTATTGCTTGAGAAAGTTGTGGATTACAATTAAATGCGCCATAGAACATTCCAACGGTGGAAGAAAATTCGCTATTGAGCTTTAATTTAGAAGTAAGATTCTTCAATTTTAAATAGTATTCTCACAAGTGAGTGAAAAATACATGACGGCAGGACTTGTAGATAAAGTACAGGATCTGGAAGGTTCCAGAACGATCTTAATAGAAGAATGGGGCCAAAGTTAATCCAGCGGAGGAACTAGCTTGGTAATTTATAGACAGCGGGTATAGATAATATCCCACGTGGTGAGAAGATTTCTCATTTAAATAGCTTAAGAAAAGCTACTTTCTATTAAGGTTGGCTTAAACAGACAAAAGCTCAACATGGCAAATCCCGCGAAGAATGATTACCGCCCCAAATAAGTAATCTCACGCTGTCTATAAAATAATCAATAAAAGCATGTAGATAATAAAACTGATGAAGATGAGGTTAACCTTAAGTCTGTACTTATCTTGGTTGCATATCGAAGGTGAAGTTCCCTTTGACGGATACCTAATGTGCCAATATGGCGTAGAGAGTAGAGAGTGCCTCTTGGTTTGAGGAGACTGGCTCTAGTTGAGCCTTGACTGATCGAGTCAACTGCCGACTTACAAGTGAGACCCACTCAGCGAAGCGCGGAGGGACCAAGGAGGGGAAAAGAGTGGGGGTAGGAGACAAAAGGAATACATATAAGCATGACCAATATTGTAAACTTAAATTCTCTTGAGGAAATGGTCTTCAAAGAGTTGATAAAAGGCGATACTAGCACAGCCTGGTGGGTGAAAGAGTAGACGAAGTTCTCTTGCTCACGGAGATAATAGCTGGCGATGGCAACGAGATCTGGTGGCCAGATGGAAAAGGAAGTCCTCTTGCACCAGGAAGAATTGAGGAGCTTCAGAGATTCGCTGCTAGATGACGCTAGGTGGGTCATGGAAGATATATATCTAGAACAGACTCACAATGACATAAGAGACATGACCACCAAAGAGAAACTAGGAGATCACTGTTGGTGTTTGAGAAAAAGGATGAAATGAACAAGCAAAGAGCATTAAAAAGAATACTCTATCTTACCGTGTATTCCAAGAATACACCAGATGGCTCTTGATTCGTGTACACATTGCTAATAATATTACACGTTACAGTCACGTGATGGTCCTCGATTAATTCCACTTCTTGATCCGAATAGTGTATTTCATATGGTTCAAGAACTTGCGGTAGAAACCCCAATAATGGGCCAATGGAATCTGTTTTTAATCAATCTTAAACGAGGATAAAATACTGCTGTGATGAGTTATGGTGTGGCCTACAAGTTCAAACTTGTGTGTTCCATCAAGAAATGTCTTTAAACCATATTTTTTCACCAGCACCACGTAAATGTGTTAATAAATATCGTCTATGGTATATCCACTAGGGGGCAGAGCTAACATGGAATCATCATAGTAAAACTTGTCGTTCACACTTTCACGCACGTTCAATAGGAGGTTAAAAGTATAGGCTGACTTCAGGTCCACGTCCATGCAGTGTAAATATCTTACTTTCTGCTGTCATACTGTTTACGTTTCTACTCACGCTGTGTCTCATATAGAAACATCAGGCTTAGGCGCTTGCACTCTTGGGTGTTAAACTTTAGTTGACGTTTCACATCATAGTATATCTTTGCCCTGTTTCCAAAATCCTTGTACATTTCCATGGGTGAAGAAAGATTGCCGAAACTGTCAAAGTACCACACGTTGGGGCCATGTTTTACATAGGCCACATACTGTGTTCCTGGACCACGGCTGTCATCTAGATTAATCATAGCACGTTCCTGTTTCCATGGCGCCGGAGCGGTAATTCGTTGCGCATAAACACACCACGAAAATCTGGAATCTTTAACCGTTTAGCATAGCTTATGACTTAATCATGGGTTAGGGCATGTGTTGTTAAGACCATTGTTAATTCTTTTTTCGGCGACAGGTAAATACTGAGTCCTTGTTTATAGGTTGCTAGCTTCATGTTTGCGTTTCTCGTGCCCATGGCAATGGCTTGTAATAGATATGAACACTTTGCTACACCTGATTGTTAGGTTTTATCAATCTTAACTTAACACATACATGATGCGCGTCTTACATCTACCAAGGAATACAGAAAAACAAAGAAATTAACTATGGCTGATCCATAAAGATCAAGGAGTCTATAAAAAGGAAAAGCCATATCATTCACCCCACCAAACTGATAAGTATAGTCCTTGAGGTAAGGGGAGGACGACGGATTCTAGTGCTCCGCCTAGGTTGTTGGCCTGGAGGAAGTGTAACTGGACTCTCTGTCGACCCCTGAGATTCTGGAGAAGTCAGGATGTGGGGAACCAGACTCGAAGATTCCGATGGTCGAGGAGGGACAATTGATGTTGAAGGCCAGTGATGTCCAAGAGATCTGTTGGAATGCTGCTCTTCTGTTACCTCCCTCTCTTCTTCCCATTCTTGAGAAATGTTGCAGGGAGAAGGTACTGGAGCCAAGTCTCTAGTTGAAATGGTAGACTCCCGTCCATCAGCAAGTTGTACGTGTGCGTACTCAGGGTTCGCTTCAACAAGAGTGATCTCTTGGGCAAATGGTTCATACTTTGAATGCCTGGTATGATTCCGCAGAAATACAGGTCCTGGAGTCAATAACATGAAGGGGTTGCTTGTCCGTAAGTTGATCTCCGTTGGTGTTTAAACATACGCTCATGGGGACTTTCGTTTGTTGCGGTACAAAGTAATCACCTGATAAAATCGAGGGTATCATCTAAAACATTTTCCCACTGTCAGATGTCCAATTTTCTTGATTTCATGGCAAGATGTATACGGTAGATTTCCAGACAATGCCTACGTATTTTTCTGCCTTACCGTTGCCTCTGGGATTATACGGTGTCGTTCTGCTCGTCGCTACACCAACTGTCGTGAGATATGACTTCAATTCTTGGGACATGAAGGCAGAACCTCGATCTGAATAAATAAAGGAAGGAAATCCAAAAATTGAAAAAAGGATTTTCAGTTTTGAGATAACGGTGGAGGAAGTAACATCCGTGAAGGGGAAAGCAAAAGGATATCTGGAATATCCATCTACTAAGATGAGGAGGTAACGGTTCCTGGAAGTGGATGGAAGAGGTCCCTTGAAATCCATGTCTATTCGTTCAAATGGATGGATAGCTTTGATGAGACTTCCCTCGTGTTGGATGAATCTTGGGTTTAGCTCAGCACAGACTTTACACGCTGATAAAACCTTCTTCATATCCTCCAACGAATAGGGCAAATTCTTTGATGAAGTGATTCATTCTCGTCAATCCCGGATGACATAAGGCTTCATGAATGTTCTTAAGTCGTAGTCCATAACACTGGGTAGCCGAACAGATTCTGGATAAAGCATCAGCTGCTTCGTTGTGTAGTCCGGGTCTGTAGATGATTTCATAGTCAAAACATGAAAGTTCCAATCTCCAACGCAGTATCTTCTCATTCTTTACCTTGCCATGATGCCTGCTGTCGAACATGAAGGCCACTGACTTCTGATCGATGATGAGCGGAAATGTCTTCCGAGTAAATAATGCCTCCATTTCTTGACAGCTTCGATAATAGCCTGCGCTTCCTTCTCCACAGATGAATGCCTTTGTTCTGACTTGTTGAGTGTTTGTGAAAAAAGTTACAGGCCGCCCATTTTGTGACAGGGTGGCTCGAAATGTTAAGTATTTTCTGTGAAAATCTTGGAATGAAGTTTGAAAAATGTGCGAACATGCCCATTGCTCTTCGAAGAGAAGCAGTATCAGATGGAACTGGAAGTTCTCTCAAGAATGTGAGTCGGTCAGTATCTGGACGAATTTCATAATTGGAGATTATATAACCCAACAGCTTTATTGTGCGAGCTGAGAAGACACTCTTCTAATTAATTGTCAAGCGATACTTTTCTACGTCTTTTAGGAACTTCTTCAGATTCAGGTCATGTTCTTGCTGATTCTTGCCTCCTAATATGACATCCTCTAGTTAAGCTGCTACCCCCAGTGAGTTCCCTTTTCTGGATGATCGAATCGATAGTTCTTTGAAAACAGGGCACACCATTAGTTGGACCAAATGGAATTCGTTTACACTGCCAAAGTTTACCACTAGCTTCAAATGTTGTATACTATACCCGGATCGTTCACACGTCCGTGACATTGTTGACATTCTTATTTTGGAAAGAGGAGTTGTTAGTTGAAGAGGTTGAAGGAATGGATGATTTGAATAACGCGCGGAGGAGACTCAAGAGTACTGAGGGAAGCATACATCGCAGGGGCGAGTGAAGCGAGATTATGACGTGGAGCCTGAATACGTCATGAGAAATAATTTTTTAGAATTACCTTAAGGAGAAGAGATGGACGCTAGGAAATTAGCACACTTTTCTGGCTATAACAAGAGGAGGATTTTGAGCTATCAAGCATTAAAATCGGTCCAGTAGAAGCCGAGATACGAGATGGAATGTTCTCGAACAATTCCTCGCTGAACTATAAAAGGCCACGTTGCTGAGCAGAGAGTCATCATATCTTCAGAGCATTTGCTCATGTTCGGATCTACGCTACGTGAAAGTGACAGTATACACGCCGAGATTCTGACGGTCGGAGGACTTAGTCGCCGTACCAGTGGTCAGCACGACTTAGTTTTTGTTCAAGTGAACGAACTTAACTTTTGGCAGCGAATTGACTTAGAATATTCACTGACTTTCAGGTCACTTATTCTATAGTCAGGTGATGGTAGTGTTGAAACCATTCACAGAAGTTAGCCTACAGAACGATGTATTTCTTGTGGTGACTATACATCAGGCACTTCGAATTCATCAGGAGAAGTTTATTTCATTTTGTTCGTTTATGCAGCTAATAGGTGTTCCTATCTTAGCGTGCAAACGAAACCGCATTATTGGAACATGAGATTTATTCTCGAATCTACAGGAGTACTGTACCAGTCTATGACTGAGCAACTTTTTGTCATGTAACACGGTACTAGTGATAACGGGAGTTATTTCGAACGGATGACTGCGAACATCATCATGCGCCGCTAAAACTACTCGTAGGACTGGAAGGACATGGAGACGAACGAGGTATTTGGATACGGCAGATGGCCATGGGAAGACACTGTGGGAATAGTGTACACCGCAGGACACGCCCGTCATCTACATCAAGAATGAAGTAAGACAACCATTTCATGTACTATCCACTAACCAGTAGTATTAGAGAATTCCATATTATTGAACAGTCACGATCAGAAATCAACACACATTTTTCACCATAGCTAGATATTAGCTAGATCTTCGATTGTATTTGTCAGGATGACAAATGGAACTGCTGTCTGACAATTTATTTTTCGATCTAAGATTTTTGTTAGGACAGGCATTAGTTCATGTTTCGACATGAAATATTTAGATTATTCCAAGGGATAGAAATATTTTTCGTTAATTCTGATTTTGAGAACAGAAGTAATTGAGGCTTGGATTATTTAAATAATTTGATTTATTTAATAATAATAATAATAATAATAATAATAATAGAGTGTGAAGTGAATAAGTTAATGATAATATAATAATAATAATAATAATAATAATAATAATAATAATAATAATAATCAAGTGTGAAGGGAATAAGTTAATAATATTTATAAATAATAACAACGCTATTTAAAGTTATAAATAATTAGGGAGTGATAATACCGAACATTAGGAATTAAATTAAATTTTGTTAATTGTTTATTGTGTTTAAATAATTAATGCATTAAGTAAAAATTAATAGGAGACGTTAATAATAATAATTCACAGATGAGACTTAAATATTTATTTATTTAAAAGAATAGAGCGATAATAATCATTTGACATTGATGATGCTTAAATATTTTTTGTGGTGATAATAACAATTTGTAGATGAATTTAATTAGTTGGAAGGAATTAAATTAAATAACTTTGTTTGGAAGTTTAAATAAATTTAAATGAGTTTATGGATGAAGAGAATGAAGTATTAGATTTTTGAGCTCAGATTTTTTTTTCAAAAGCACTTAAAAAAAGAAAGAAAATATTCAGATAAAAAAGAAGGGAACGGCAGGTATTTAATGTATCAAATAGGGAGAATTTATGTAAATGGGAGGCAAGGAGATATTGACCAGAATTTACTGTATTTAATTGGTAAAATAATACTGAAGAACCACAGTCTAGTAATTGACAGAATATTACAAGAAAAAATATATATGTAAAAAAAATATAATAGTAATAATATGATGCTGTGTGCAGAATATTCTGGTGATGATTTTAGTGCGCGTTTTGCGACACTTAAAGTTATGGAGGCCTAGGGGGTCATCCAAAAGTGGGTTTTATTCCCGTAGTTGTGGGCACAGAAGGATGTACGGATGTTTGAAGGAGCCTGTGGGCTATATTTGTAAAAGAAGGGTTAGGCAATGTGGACCGCCCCATATTCTTGTCAGATTTCACTATTCTGTTATTCCAAATATTTTTTTTTCTGGATCAACTCAAAATTCAAATGGAATGCCTGAATAAATAATTGAAGAACTTGAATTTAGATTTGTTCAACCTGACCGAGGAGAAAAAATATAATAAGATGAAAAGTGCAAATGAATTAAAATAAATAATTAATGATTTTTATTTTTGAATAACAATAATAATAACATTGGAAATGAGCAAATAAAATATTTATCATGTGAGAGGTTGAGAAAAATTGTTATAAATAAAGTGAAGGGAAAGTTTGAAATTAATTAATTAATAATAATAATATTTTTTTATTAATTTTTTTTGTGAGATTATGAGAAAAGTTTGGTGATAGAAAATTTTGTTAACATAAAATTTTGGTGAAGAGTTAGATGATTTAATCCGCTGATAGTGGATAGAAATAACAACATTGTTTACAACAATTTTTGTGTAATGTTAATAACATATGAGAATAATTTAAAATCGATTATGACATTTAAACAAATGAAAGTGATAAAAGAAGAAAGTTGAATTTTCAAAATATTATGAAAGTTTTTGAACAAATTTTGTTTTTTTGAATTTGAAAATCTTTATGAACAATTATTAACATTCGACTTTATGTCAGTCGAGTATTGATATAGTTATGAAACAACGAATCAGTGATATGATAATTTTCCAAATAAGTTTAATTTTGGAACAACACCGAATGAATCAAGTGACTAATTATTTTGAGAAATTTTTGCTTCGAATATTTGATAAAATCAAATTGCAATCTTTGTAAAGTGAACTACGAACGTGTAAATAGTAGGGATCACTCAGAACTCTTTATTGAACAGTGATTACCGAGTGTAAATATTATTTTTGATTTCTTTATGGATATCAGAATGGACTAATTAATTTTTTTTCTGATTATCACATCTGCGACAATTCTAATAATATTATAGGGACCGTTGATTTCTTATGTGTGATGTGTTTTTATCTTTGTTGAGGGTTTTTACCAGTTGAATCATATTTTTTTATTTATAAATAAATTGAAAATTTTAAGGAATGTGCTAGTTCAAAAATAATTTCTCACCTTACCTTACTTGTGAATTACCGAGATCAGGGATGCCAGATTAGACCCAAGTATTCACCTAGATAGACCCTGAGATATATTTTCTCGTGCTGATCTGATTTCGGTATTTTACAAAATGTGGTCGTTGGATCTCGGTCCAAACGGGCACAATACGGACGGTCTTCTTCACAGATTGGGATTTGATGATAGGCGCTCTTTAAGTCGATAGCACTTAACACTTCATAATTTGCCACTTTGTTTACGATATCCTCAATGCGTGGAAGTGTACTGATTTACTGTCCGAAAATAGTCGACTACCATGCGGTGCTTGAGGTTCTCGGTTTGGGTAACAAGAACCTGTGCACGCCATGGAGAAAGGCTTTCTTCTATGGCATCTTCCTTTAATAGTCGTTGAATTTCTTGATCAATGAACTTGGCATCTGAAGCTGTGTAACGTCGAGATTTAACAGCGATTGGTTTACAGTCTGGAGGGGTGTTACGAAAAATTTGGACAGGCTCTACATTAGCCACTGCCAATCCGCAGATATTCAACGGTTCTTTGCTGCCCCCAAACTTTATTTCTATGGATGAATGGCGACCAAGAATGTCGTGACCCAAAATAACGTCCGAACAGATCTGTTAGTATATTTAACTGAACGTCTTCATATATATGGTCCTCGACTTTTAGATTGACTGAACAAACTCCCTTAACAGATGAGCTAAGAGATGTTGAGGCCATTGTTACTGTGAGACTACTCACACACACGGGGAGCCGGAGCTTCCGGACCAACCTCTCAGAAATAAAACTTGTGGACTACCAGTGTCTACCAGAGCATTGGCTTTCGTTCCATTTAAGAGAATGGGAATTATTGCTTTTGCCAGACAAGATGGTTTGGAGAGGCAGAAGATAAGACTACAGTATGGCAATGGTAAGATTTTTGGGAACTATTCGGTTTGGCACTTCTACACACTTTGGCGTAGTGACCAGTTTTCGAGCATGCACGACAAATAGCTTCTCTTGCTGGGCATTCATTCCTCTTGTGATAGGCAAGTCCACAAAAATAGCACTTCCTGTTTGTCACTGCACCAACTTCACACGAGGCTTCACTATTCCCTGAGCAGCTGTCATGGCTGGCATACGCAATTGAGGGTGGTCTGGGTGAACTAGCACGACGGTCCTGAACAGCACTGACTGAAACAGACTCTTGATACTGAAGGGACTGTTCCATCGCTGACTCTAAAGCCTTTGCCTTTATTGAAGCCTCCTCAAGAGTGAGGTTAAGATTTTCTAATAGTCTCTGACGAATATTGGAGTTAAGAAGACCGGCAATGAAAGCGTCGCGAATACAATCATCTCTATTTACTTCAGTTATTACAGCCTTAAAGTTACAATCTTTGCTCAGAAGCTTCAAAGATTCTATATATCTCGACACTGTTTCTCCAGCTAGCTACTTTCTGGTTGCTAATTTGTGACGCGCAAATATTTCGTTGACCGATTTTGTGAACGCGCTAACCAAAATGCTTATTGCATCATTGAACGTTTTAGCTCCATTGAAATATTCGTATACTGAAAGTGAGGCATGATTTATCAGGATTCTTAATTTGTCGGTGTTACTTACTTGGTAAGACACTATGAAGTTCCTGAACGTGCTGTTCCAGTGAGTCCATTCTTGTTGTGCGTTGCTAGATTCTGGGTCGATGTTCAGGCGCTCGGGTCTTGTAGTCGATCCATACTTAGTTGAGATTAATAAATTATAATAGATATGAACACTTTGTTACCCCTCTTTGTTAGGTTTTATTAATCTTAACTTAACACATACATGATGCGCATCTGACATCTATCAAGGAATACAGAAAAACAAAGAAATTAACTATGGCTGATCCATAAAGATCAAGGAGTCTATAAAAAGGAAAAGCCATATCAGGCTGCCATGGTCTCCTTGTGTTGTTTACTCTCTCCCAATTGTTGCTTGGCTTCCTGAGTCGACTTGATGGCTCTGGCAGCGGATCTGGCACTGCCGAAAAGCGAACCCAGAGCCGCGAGCCCGGCAAAGAAAGCAGGTAAAAACCCGGCTCGTTTCGGGACAGGAATCACTCGACCAAGTTTTAGAAACCGTTGTTTACTTTTCGGATTCCCATGCAATCATGCTGCTCGGAGTGCTTTTTTAAACAGCCAACACGTTATTATTTTCAGATCGTGAGGCTTTGTGGACCTTATGAAGAATAGCTTTAACACTACCTTTTTGCAATGACTTGGTCTTTTTAGTCTTTTTCACCACGTATCTTGATTTCACCATGATGGACAACCTTTCACAAAATATGTGAGTCACAACTAACACTTTTCTAGGGATAAACCTATTGATATTTAATTTCCAGTGGCTGTATATTCGGGTGTTTATAGTTTATAGTGTTTCCTGCTTGTTTTTCTCCGTTAGAATCAAATGGAAAGATAATTTATCACCCACTCTCACGTCATGATCACTAAGTAGTGAAAATACACTATTGTATAATCGTATCGATACATGTCTTATATATATATATATATATATATATATATATATATATATATATTCTACTAGCAGGTCACCGCGGCTTCGCTCGCGTCATAGTCGTGACATATTGTTATTCAATGAAATGCAGATTTAACTCCGTTAACATCCCTTTAGAACCTGAATATCCAAAAATCCCTCCTTAGTAGACGTTTTCGACACACAACAAACATATCCCCAAAATGTAATTCTTCTAACTTAAATAGTTTTGGTAGGTCGATGAGAGTGAATACCCAAAAACCTTCCTTAGTGGAAGTTTTTCTTCCAGATTTTCACCCCTCCCCATGGGCCCCTTAAATTGGATTTATGAAAAAACGGTCGAACACCTATTTATTTATTTTTAAGCTGATTGTTTTCCTCTGAGTTTCAAACTCCTCGCCTATCTCGTTTAAGAGATTCACGCTCCGTTAGAAATCTTTCAACCCCCACTTTTCAGCCCTTTCGCCTCATAATATAGCCTACACCACATGGAAAAATCATTAGACATGTGTCAGCTTATTTTTAATGATTAGTTTATATGCCAAGTATCACATCACCAAATGAAACCACTCGTGAGATATTGTTATTCAGTGAAATGCACGTTTACCCCATGAACACCCCTTTAGAACCTGAATATCCAAAAATCTTTCCTTAGTTGACGTTTTCAACATACAACGAACATATCCCCAAAATTTCATGTTTCTAACTTCAAACATTTTGGCTGGGCGACGATGAGTGCGTGAGTCAGTCAGGACATTTTCTTTCATTTATTTTTCAGAATTTCACCCCTCCCCATTAACCCCTTAAATTGGATTTATGAAAACAATGGTTGAACACCTATTTACTTATTTTTCAGCTGTTTTCCCCCTGAGTTTGATGAGTGAGTGAGTGAGTGAGTCAATCAGTTAGGACACTTTCTTTCCTGTTTCTTTTTCCAGAATTTCACCCCTCCCCATAGGCCCCTTAAATTGGATTAATGAAAAAAAGATCGAACACCTATTCACTTATTTTTAAGCTGATTTTTTCCCGCTGAAATTCAAACTTCTCGCCTATGTCGTTTAAGAGAAACACGCTCCGTTAAGAATCCTTCAACCCCCAATTTTCACACCTTTCACCTCATAATATACACCACATCGATAAACCCTTCGACATATGTCTGCTTATTTTTAATGATTAGTTTATATGCCCAATATCACATCCCCAAATGAAACAACTCATGAAATATTGTTATTCAATGAAATGCACGTTTACCCCCTTAACACCTCTTTAGAACCCGAATAAACAAAAATCCTTCCTTAGTGGACGTTTTCGATATACAGCGAACATATTCCCAAAATTTCATGTTTTCAACTTCAATAGTTTTCGCTGGGCGATGATGAGTGAGTAAGTCAGTCTGGACATTTTTTTTTTTTTTTCAGAATGTCAAAACCCAAGCGTGTGCATTCCACCTAAAGCACAGACAGGCCTCCAGGAAACTTCTAGTGACCTGGAGAGGAGTGCAGTTAGAACACAATTTCCTGCCTAAATATCTTGGCGTTACTCTTGACCGCACGCTGACCTTTAAACGGCACTGTCTGAACCTGAAACAAAAAGTATCTGCAAGGAACAACATTTTGCGCAAAGTCACTGGATCATCCTGGGGTGCAGCAGCAAAAACAGTCAAAACTACAGTTTTATCTTTGTGTTACGCGGCAGGTGAATACGTTAGCCCAGTCTGGTATAATTCTGCACATGCTAAACAAGTTGATATCGCTCTAAATGAGTCTTGCAGACTCATCACCGGATGTCTGAAACCTACACCGCGGGATAAACTCCACTACTTAGCTGGAATTGCCCCTCCATACATCAGACGCGAAGTAGCTGTACAGAGAGAACGGTATAAGGCATCTACCTCCGATAAACATCCCCTACATAATCATCATCCTCCTCCTCCAAGACTGAAGACCAGGGAAAGTTTCATGAGGACAACAGTTAACATTGGCCAACGGATAAATTCCCGGTTATCAGTGTGGAAGATGAGATCTGAACATCATTGGATGACACCATCGGAACATCTAGCTGCTGGTTTCACTGAAGAATGACCAGTGTGGAAAACTCTGAACAGGCTCAGAACAGGGTTGCAAGGTCAAAAGACAACTTGAGGAAATTGGGTTATTCCACATCATCAACCCTCAGCGAATGCGGGGCTCAACAATCTACGGACCACCCATACCAGTGCAGATTATGACCTGCAAGATGCACCATGGGTGATCGGATGTCCGCAAGATCTGAAGCCATAGAAATTGCCAAATACTGGACTAAAGTTGCTTAGACTGTCATCTTTGTTTTGTTTTCCTACTTCATTTAACATATTTCTTTAACTTAATATTACTTTCAATTTCAAATAGTTCGTGTTATTCTTATTATGTATATGTACATATCTATGTATTTTTTGTATGTTAAATAGTCTGATGCTTTTGACTCGAGTAAATAATTATATCCCTCCCCATGGGCCCCTTAAATTGGATTTATAAAAAAAACGCTCGAACACCTATTAACTTATTTTTAAGCTGTCTTTTTCCCCTGAGTTTGATGAGTGAGTGAGCCAGTCAGTCAGTTAGGACACTTTCTCTCCTTTTTTTCAGAATTCCACCCCACCCCATCGGCCCCTTAAATTGAATTTATGAAAAAAACGGTCGAACACCTATTTTCTTATTTTTAAGCTGATGTTTTTCCCGCTGATTTTCAAACTTCTCGTCTATGTCATTTAAGATATAGGCCTACTCGCTCCGTTAGGAATCCTTCAACCCCCACTTTTCACCCCTTTCACCTTATAATATACACCAGTAGAGAGGCTGTGGGGGTTCTGCTTCAAATACCGTTATTTATGCAAATGAGGGGGGCGTGGCAAGGTCAATGACCTTGAGGTAGGTCATGATCAATGACCTTGAGGTAGGTCATGATCAATGACCTTGAGGTAGGTCATTGACCCCAAGGTCGCCGGGACCCCGGAAGGTAAACAAACCTTGGAGGGTCCAGGAACCGGTTTGAGGGGGTGTGGGTGGAGGGGGAGGAGTGGGGGTGGGGAGGGAGGGTGGGGGAGGGAAGGGTGGGGTGGGGGACGAGGGGGGAAGGATGGAAGAGGCTCTGCACGAGACCCTCCTCGACCCAGTCTCTCTCTTGGACTGAGCGCCTTCTCTGATATTATCCTGGGCTATATAGCTTTGCCTTATGCCCGATGAGATCCGAGTGTTGCCGAAGGTTTCCGAATCTTTGTCGGTGAATGAATCGTCAGATTTGAACGGTCAACTGGTGTGTGTGTGACGTCACAGCAGATTACGGGATGTGAGGTAGGTCATGGACGGGAGTGTTTTGAATGGAAAACATGAATGGCGGTGGATGGCGGTGGTTGTTGAACCCTGACGTGGTAGGTTGGTTAGGTGTGAATGGGTCTGAGAGACAAACAAGATGGGGTTGAAAGCGCTCAATGGTAAACAAACATCAATGGTATCTGGAGTAGTGAATGGAATTGAGAGAGAGAGGGGGAATGAACTGGTTGTTGAATGTGCTCAATGGTAAACAAACGTCAATGAATCTGGAGTAGTATTTCCTGTAAATGGTAGGGTGGGGGTAGGATACAAATCGCATGGCATGTTGACTCGGCCAGCTCGACATGAAATAAAAACAAGAAGGTGTACACCAGATCTGATTTATTAATCCATGAATTATATGTGGCATTAAAACCTAGCCACTTAACAAAAAGTTTATTGCCACGTTTTTGTACAATTTTTTCAACAAGATAATGCTTGGGATATTGCGTCCTTTGCAGTTCCTCCATGTAGAATCCTCCTTGGATTGGCTGCTTGTTGAGGTCATCAAGTAAATAAACAACTGGATTAGAAAGTTTTACCTTGCGAATACGAAATATTTCTGTGCTCCAGTTTAGTGTGTATCCTTTGGCGAAGATTGTTTTATGTTTACTGATGCGCACATAATCACCAATACGTAATTGATGACGTCGCGGATCTACTGTTTTGATTTTGTGATGAATGCGATCCAATTGCGCAATGTTCTTGGTTACAAGGCGTGGTTTCATTTTGATGGTTCTATGTTTAGTGTTGTTGTAACGTGTCACCAGGTCGCCTACAAGTTCAAGCCAGCGATAGGATCCTCTTGCTGTAAACTGTTCCCACATGCGCGTCTTGAGTGTGCGGTTGAAACGTTCTACAACACTTGCCTTTAGATTGCTAAAAGTGGAATAGTGATGGATGTCAAGTGATTTGAGATAAGCGGAAAAAGTCTTGTCGAAAAATGCTTTGCCTTGATCTGTTTGAAGCAAACGAGGTTGTCGTCTTGACCGCTGAACGATGGTCTTGAATGCAGCGGTGACCAGTTGTGCAGATTTATTCCGAACAGGTTCAACAAAGGCCATTTTGGAATAAACGTCGATGACGGTGAGCAGATAGTTGACCCCGTTGTTAGCTTTGGCATAGGGAATCATTTCAACCAGATCAGCTTGCCAAAGATCGTCAACGCCCCGTGTGATGACATGACGACGATGGTAGAGACGACGAGCTGGTCTATGCAACTCGCGAGCAATGCCAGCCTTAACAGGCGAGGGTGTATGAACACGTTGACTTATTAGACAATAATGCCAGCATGACGAAGCTCCTCTTCTATTTCTAAAACTTCCGCCTCGTGTCCGGTATGACCAGCCTGTTCTGATGCACGCAACAGTTGCAGACGTTTAACCAACTTATTTGGATTGTTCCAATAGGCGAAATCGATGAATGGTTTCAAAGTATTAAACGTGATACCGGACGCTGAATTTGCACGGCGAACACTTGCATAGGTGGGAAACAATTTTGATATGATGGTTTTATATTTGATCTACTTCCCATTGAACTGCATATTCCTGGCTATCAATTTTGTGGACCTGGAACTAAACTAAGCCAACGTCTAGCACAAGGGAACTCTGGAATCAACATATTGGATGCAGCGTGTAGAGATCATGACATTGCTTACAACAACAAGAATATAGAAGTACGTCGAGTTGCAGACCGCATTCTTCTAAGAAAGGCCATGCAGCGTGTGATGTCATCTACTGCTTCTATTGGTGAGAAGATTGCAGCCTTGATTGTAGCAGGAGCGATGAAGTCAAAGCTATTGATTGGTGGTGGATTAGTGAGGAAAAGGACAAAGAAATAAACATGAATCAAATATTGTGAAGTATTTATTTGAGAGTCAGTCCACCAGTTCATAGTATACACAAAATATGGTTTAGTTTTCTTCTTGTACAAAAACCAACAATTTTAATAAAAAGAATTGAAAATGAAAGTTTGTTCTTTTTTTTTTACTAGGTGTGGAAATGACCATAAGGCAAGCTATTTACACCATCCCACAGACGTTTATTGTCATATGCTGTCAGCGATGTTTTATTTTGATTTACTGTAAAAATATTATGGTTCTTTGAAAGAATGCGTGTTTGCTGGTATAAGCGAGAGGTGTTTGCGTAGAGTACACATCGATATTCCTCAACATTGAGGAATTGTGTGACGCTACGAAGAACGCCCTTCGCTTTGCATTGACCTTTATTCTTTTGTGTTGAAAATGCGTACATTTTCGGCGCCAAAGCCACAAATTCTGTCATAACATCACCGGCGCACTCATCCTTAAATAGACCTATTTTTTTTATTCATGGGAATTATTCCAAACATATTGTTAACCTCATAGTTTGAGGTATCAAAGTAATTTGGATGTTCTCTCATCACTGAGTAAACATCTATCTTATTGGTTTGATAAATAAGACTGTCTGTATCCATATACAGTAATTTTACATCTCCAAACTTTTGTTTGGCAAACTCATAATGAAATTGATACATTACAAATTTTGAAAAGTCAAGTATTACCATTCCCAAGTAAATTGGTTTGTTATACATGATTTCTGTCTTTGACAATTCAATGGTTACTAAATCAGTTTCAATAACTCGTACAGAATGGAAATTAGGCATAGCTATATATTTTCGTGCGCCATATCGACCGTCCCAGTGGTTTACCAAATGAATAGTTCTATGCTTTCGAATATTTTCCATTGATTTAACGTAGCACGCATTGTTCATTAATTTATAAAAATTTGATTCAAATGTGGTCTTGGCGTGCTGCCGATGATGAGTATTCAATTGCATGTACGGTTGTAACCATGGTTTTTTGTCAAAGCAAATAATGCGGTGAATGGATTGCAGTTTCAAACCATGTTTCAAACATTGCATTAAATTTCCAATGTGTATGACGTACCGATTTTTTGAATTTAACGTTGCCAGCAACTTTTTATTGTTGGAACGTGAACTGGGAGGTTGTAATTTTTCAACACAAAATGGTAGATCAGAATGATCATTGTGTATCTCACAGGGATATAATAAGTCGACCTCTAGAACGTAGCCACGCGTGTCATTGCTCAACACATCTTTTAAATTAAAATTTGAAACTTCATCTGAAGTCAACCATCGAAAATTTTGATATGGAAGAGGTTTTTCCATAGCATATCCGTATAAATTATTACAATCTAGGTAGGTGAGGTATGTTGTAGGTTGGTTTGGTTTGTACGTATCCATATATGGATTATTTGCTTTGGCGTGCTTTTGCACAAGCGAAACAAGACCACCACGTATTCCGCGTTCAAAAAAGAGTAACATGTCGATGTCTGTTAATAGTTCCAGTTCTATGTCAGTCACCTTCAACATACAGTCCCAACTATATCCGGCAAGGGTGTAGTAATGGGCTGGATCTAGATTGTAGATTTCAAGACACAGTTTGCGAAAGTGTTCAAACACGTCTGTCAAAAGCAGTGTATCAATTTTGAGGTATAAATCAGCATACTCGCCCAAAGTTGATATCTTGAACACGTCCCATACTTTTTGAGCGTGTAAATAGTCTTCTTCAGAAATATGACTTTTTGTTAAGTCATTGTAAAATTTGTCCTTTGAAGGGAGTGCAGTTTCCTGTAAACATGCCCAATTATTTACATAATTATAGGGAAACACCCCTTTTCGAATGCATAATTCAAATTGTTTGGCATCAGTAAAGTGTTGACGTACAGAATTCAAATTGTTTGGGTGAAGCCCTTGAACAAGCGCATCCAATGATGATGCGAGGAATCTATACGAATCTAAAAATCGTATACTGATTCCATTTCGCGATTTCGAAAACGAAATAAAATTTTCATGATTTTGTGGAATTAAAGAAAACTTTTGGTTTTCAAGGTTAACAAATTCCTTAATAATTAAATGGCTGTCATACCGAGACATGTTGTGTAAGAAACAAGAAATATAGCGTGCTCTTTTATACGCCAAATTACATACACTATGAGCCGCTCCTCTAAATTTGCCAGTGTACCGATTATGGTCTCTCACTGGTGTGTCACAAGGTGCTATTGGTTTTTGACAAATGTGGCAAGTGGTTGCTGTTGCAAAAGCCACCTCGTCTGCATCCAACATTTGAAGCGGAATTGGGTTTTCCAGGATATTGTACACCCGATCTGCCAAGGCGTCCAATTCATTTAAAAACCAAGCAGCAGCATTTGCATCGCGATAAGATTTGAAGTATGAAAGTGAAGGGTCATATGAACAAATCACGTTTAGAGCACAACTGAATGGCACATGTTGCTGTACTTGTTGAGTGTACGGGCGTGCTGGATCCGGTTTACATGTGTCAATGGGTGTGGTTAAACATTCAAAATCTGCATATACTGTAAATGGAAGCGGTTCTTGACGAGACACATTTTGAAATTTCATACTGGCTTTATCCTTTTCTGGGAATGTAATTTTTACAGCTGGTTGTGTAATGCAATCAATAGTATGGGCTGTCAACTTTTGATTGCTAGTAAAATATTGCAAACAGCGATCACATGTATATACCCTATTTTTACTCTTTGTAACTTGTGAACGAACTAGTCTGGAAAGATCTTTGATATAACAATAATGGTTGCACAATTCCCCTTCAATGTACAATAAATTAAAATGCTTTTCTTTTTTTTCCTTTGTCACATAGAGTGGCCCAATAACTTTGTCCCCTTCAACTCCGTATACATTAATGGAGTAAAGCAGATTTTTAGATTCAAAACGAGAAATGGCGTTGAGGTCCGTGGGAATTCTATGTCTGCTAAATTTAGACTGATCATTAATTCCATAAATTTCTGGTGATATTTTCCCATTCTGTGAACATTTTCAGTTGCAGGACTTAACCCAGCAGCCAAGGACCACACAAAGCAGAAAACATCATTATTATCCACATTGATAACTGCGTGACGGTTTTCCAACTGTTTAGGCAAATTAACATGAGATGAACCACTATTTATGGGATCAAAGGTGCATACATTAATTTTAAGATGATTGATAGCTTCCAGCGATTTGCCACTTTCCAATTCTTGAAACTCGGCAAAGCGCGTCATGAGCTTATCGACAATGTTTTTACTATACCAACTGTGTATATTATCAGTGCGGTACAATTCGCACATTTTCGTATGTAAATAAATCGGTTTGGTTATTTCAACACCTTGTTTTAAAATAACAAAATCACATAATAACTCAGCGTTAATCTTTAACGCTACATGTTCTCTTAAACAGTCTTGCATTTTATTTTGAAAAATGTTGTAGCTAGCGTTTAAAAATTCATTTGGGTCTAAAAATTTAGCATCATTATTAATTTTAAAGCTACATAACTTATTATTAAAACAACTATCCACGTTCTGCCAACTAAGTTCTGGAGCTGACATCATGACACTTACAGTAATTACATTTACTACAAAAACAGCAAATCACTGAACAGTTTGCAGAGAATGAAAACAAACAAAGTTTATTGTCTCTGCAAATTCTGTTTTAACATTAACACATTTTAAATTTTATTTGATTCTTCAATAAATTCTACCAAACATCTTTTATTTTCTACTCCCAAATATTTTAGGTAGATGGTTCCTTTGTTGAGGTCATTTACAGCTTCGTCGTTGAGTTCCATGAACCTCGCAGGTAAGAAGACAGCGAAATCTTCTAGTTCGCAAACTATTCTTCTGCCATATTTCGTGTTTACTTTGCGAACAGCTGTCACCAAATAGGACTCGTTAACTGGCAGGTCCTGTAAACGTTTAGTCTCCAGACCGGTTGCTCTGCCAATGAGATTCGCAACTGTTATAGCAGACATATTGGTTCTGAAAGGTAATTATAAAGTGTTTAGGTAAACTATTAAAAAGGTTCAGGTACCCTCCACCTTTATTTATTAGCACATTAACTCAAACCCTGATCTATAGACTAAACCATCAAATGTGTATACAAAACTTATTTGCGAAGACGAGGAGTCTCCTAACAGCGCTCAGTCCCAGTAAACCAGTCGGATAGAGCGAGATAAGGTAATATCTCTTTTGGCTGACGTCAAGCCTGGTAATGACTGTTAGTTGCAATAATAGTTTCATATATCCACTTGAGTAGTGTGTCCTGCATCCCCATCCAAACCTCTAGACTAAACCATCAAATGTGTATACAAAACTTATTTGCGAAGACGAGGAGTCTCCTAACAGCGCTCAGTCCCAGTAAATCAGTCGGATAGAGCGAGATAAGGTAATATCTCTTTTGACTGACGTCAAGCCTGGTAATGACTGTTAGTTGCAATAATAGTTTCATATATCCACTTGAGTAGTGTGTCCTGCATCCCCATCCAAACCTCTAGACTAAACCATCAAATGTGTATACAAAACTTATTTGCGAAGACGAGGAGTCTCCTAACAGCGCTCAGTCCCAGTAAATCAGTCGGATAGAGCGAGATAAGGTAATATCTCTTTTGACTGACGTCAAGCCTGGTAATGACTGTTAGTTGCAATAATAGTTTTATATACCCATTTGATATTATTATTATCCACTTGATAAATATTTAAGGTCAACTGTATAACCATCGACAGTTAGAGAAACTAAAGGTACTGTGTTCAATATTACCTGATAGAAGATCTTTGCAGCAAAGCGATGTGTATACTACCAACTCGTGGACTTCTCTGGCTAGCAACAATAATGTCACGGCTTATATACCCTTACAATCAGAGGCAACACACCGGTTTGTCCGCTTTCTCAGTAACTGGATGACCTCCATATTTAGTGTCCGCTTTCTCAGTAACTGGATGACCTCCATATTTAGTATAAATGAACCTGCTACTTTACAAAGAATTGTCATTCACTGCTGCTATGTCGGATCATGAAAACACCCATCATGGGGATGAAGAAGAAGAATCCGCAAATTGGGATTCATCTTTAGACATTTTCATGTAAGTAATATTCATTTTTTTTAATTGATGCCAGGCTAAAAAAATTTAATCAAAGCCTAGAACGCTAACCAATTAACCATGGGACCGGAATATATTTTTAATTAAGACAATACAAACACCCAGTCCCCAAGCCAGGGGAATTAATCACCAGAAAATACAATCCCCACAGACCTCCCAAAAGTCTAACCCAGGACCCTCCAGTTTAGAGGCTAACAGCAGTCAAGAACAGTATAGTTGAGCCACACAGCTAAACACATAGTTGTATCTTGTCTCGCAATAAACAGTCAAGTTAATTATTACACTATTGTTTAAATGCAATGTCAAGCTTGGCTAACACTATTGCTGTTAATGTTAATAGCGTTTGTCAAATTGTGGTCAAGTAGCTTTGAACACTTAGATAGGCGTTAAGGTTTTATAAACTTAGCCGGGTGTGACCTTTGTGTAATAACTTGTACCAGTCGAGAATGCAAATTGTATGCAAGTAGTACTTTCTTCAACACTTGTTCATATATATTAACTATAATAACAGCAGCTCCACTCACTAAAGCGCAGCGTTAAGTCATAGGGCTCAAGTCGCCCACGGGTGTTAACTAGAAAGACATGCACTTGACCTCTCCAGAGGTCGCACAATCATTATTCATTACCTACCATTAGTTTCATTACTCATTAATTCATCCTGCAAAACTTTTAATTTAATTTCATAGCTAGTTTTTTGTCGTGTGACCTCCTCAGAGGCCGAGTGCAGGTCTTTCTATTCGACGTCCGTGGGCGAGCTGCGCGTCGGTATGGAGTGGCTGAAGATGAAACTGGGCAAGGATGTGGAAGGAATCGGCCGTGGCCTATCAGAAGGTACCGTCCCAGCATTTGCATGTGGAAGGAATCGGCCGCGGCCTATCAGAAGGTACCGTCCCAGCATTTGCCTGGTGTTGAAAATGGGAAACCACGGAAAACCATTTCAAGGACGGCCGACGGTGGGACTCGAACCCACGCGTCTACCGAGTCCCTCCTACCAAGCTTTTAATTGAATTTCATGGCTAGTTTTTTTGTCGTGTGGAGTGCAGGTCTTTCTATTCGACGTCCGTGGGCGAGCTGCGCGTCGGTATGGAGTGGCTGAAGATGAAACTGGGCAAGGATGTGGAAGGAATCGGCCGTGGCCTATCAGAAGGTACCGTCCCAGCATTTGCATGTGGAAGGAATCGGCCGCGGCCTATCAGAAGGTACCGTCCCAGCATTTGCCTGGTGTTGAAAATGGGAAACCACGGAAAACCATTTCAAGGACGGCCGACGGTGGGACTCGAACCCACGCGTCTACCGAGTCCCTCCTACCAAGCTTTTAATTGAATTTCATGGCTAGTTTTTTGTCGTGTGGAGTGCAGGTCTTTCTATTCGACGTCCGTGGGCGAGCTGCGCGTCGGTATGGAGTGGCTGAAGATGAAACTGGGCAAGGATGTGGAAGGAATCGGCCGTGGCCTATCAGAAGGTACCGTCCCAGCATTTGCATGTGGAAGGAATCGGCCGCGGCCTATCAGAAGGTACCGTCCCAGCATTTGCCTGGTGTTGAAAATGGGAAACCACGGAAAACCATTTCAAGGACGGCCGACGGTGGGACTCGAACCCACGCGTCTACCGAGTCCCTCCTACCAAGCTTTTAATTGAATTTCATGGCTAGTTTTTTTTGTCGTGTGGAGTGCAGGTCTTTCTATTCGACGTCCGTGGGCGAGCTGCGCGTCGGTATGGAGTGGCTGAAGATGAAACTGGGCAAGGATGTGGAAGGAATCGGCCGTGGCCTATCAGAAGGTACCGTCCCAGCATTTGCATGTGGAAGGAATCGGCCGCGGCCTATCAGAAGGTACCGTCCCAGCATTTGCCTGGTGTTGAAAATGGGAAACCACGGAAAACCATTTCAAGGACGGCCGACGGTGGGACTCGAACCCACGCGTCTACCGAGTCCCTCCTACCAAGCTTTTAATTGAATTTCATGGCTAGTTTTTTTGTCGTGTGGAGTGCAGGTCTTTCTATTCGACGTCCGTGGGCGAGCTGCGCGTCGGTATGGAGTGGCTGAAGATGAAACTGGGCAAGGATGTGGAAGGAATCGGCCGTGGCCTATCAGAAGGTACCGTCCCAGCATTTGCATGTGGAAGGAATCGGCCGCGGCCTATCAGAAGGTACCGTCCCAGCATTTGCCTGGTGTTGAAAATGGGAAACCACGGAAAACCATTTCAAGGACGGCCGACGGTGGGACTCGAACCCACGCGTCTACCGGGTCAGCAGAGAGCTTGGACCGTGACCTAATGTTGCGCTACAGACTAGTTGGAAAAAAAACTTTCTTTTTTTTCTCCCAGTCCCACTTAAGAAACATGACTAATTTATTGTAATTTAATGCGAATTGTATTACCGGTTGAAGACCTGTTAAATTTATTGCCAAGACATACTGCTTTAACAAAAATAAAAGTTAATAGCCTACATCCTCAATCTTGATACCAGTCTAATGTCAAACAGGCTTTCAATATCTTAGAATTGTGACAGTATCATTAAAATTGTGTTGGGCTGTTATGTAAATTAGCAGTAGTATACCGGCTCTCACCGCTGATCTGCAGTTTAAATCTCACTTACTTCATGTGAGATCTGTGTATGGTACCGCAAAAGTTGAATTGTTGTTGTTTGAGTCTTCAGTCTTTTGACTGGTTTGATGCAGCTCTCCATGTCTCCCTGTCCTGAGCTAATCGTTTCATCTCTACATAGCTCCAACATCCCTACATCGGAGGCAATCTGTTTAACATATTCTAACCTTGGTCTACCCCTACAGTTCTTGTCCTCGACCCTTCCTTCCATAACTAAGCTTGCTATTCCTGGGTGTCTTAGTATGTGTCCTACCAACCTATCTCTTCTCTTCATTAGCAGTCGCCAGAAACATCTCTCCTCTCCCACTCGTCTTAATACCTCTTTGTTTGTAACCCTATCTACCCATCTGATCTTCATCATTCTCCTGTAACACCACATTTCAAATGCTTCTATTCTCCTCTTTTCTGCTGCACCAATAGTCCAAGTTTCACTTCCATAGAGCACCACGCTCCAGACAAAGGCTTTCAAAAATGACTTCCTAATACCTAAATCTATATTCGATGTCAGCAGATTCCTTTTTTTGTAGAAATGCTTTCTTTGTCTGAGCCAACCTACTTGCTTCGTCCATCACTGGTTATTCTGCTTCCTAAGTAACAGAAGTCTCCTACTTCCTTCAGCTTTTCACCTGTCAATTTGATCTCCATAGAGGTTTCTGATTTATGATTTCAAAATGTCAAACAATTTAGTCCAATCAACTTTATCAAAAGCATTTTCTAAATCTACAAAAGCCATGAACGTTCTCTTGTCTTTCCTTATTCTATCTTCTAAAATCAGCCTAAGACTTAGTACAGCTTCCCTTGTTCCTACATTTCTCCTGAAACCAAACTGATCTTCACCCAACTCTGTTTCTATTTGGCTTTCAATCCTCTTGTAAATCATTCTGGACAGGATCTTTGAAGCATGAGTAATCAAGAAGGTTGAATTAAGGATAACAAAATTAACAGTATTATTCTCTTCTTGCAAAACATTTTTTAAACTCAGCTTCCAAAAGCTTACATATAGCAGAACGCGGATTTTACAACTACAGAGGTGACAGCCGAGTTCAGCATTGCTTTCACTTACTTGTGTCAAGCTCCTCTCTGTCTTCTTTCCTATCAACCTCGCTTGGTCAACTCTTGTTCTCTTCCAACTCCAACAGTATTAGAGTATCCAAGGCCTTGCCACATCTTTTCTGATTCCCTCCTTCTGCAAGAGGCCAGTCTTCTTTTCCCATTATTTCCTACCTTCTGCCTGTCATTTAATCATTGATGCAGAGAAGTGCAAGGAGTATGCCTCCATAACTTAGGAGGTTTTCTTCTGTGTACTTTAATTTTCCCTGACACAAACATCAAGACAGTTTATATCCTCGCCGCTAGATTGGGTATTCTAATGACATTGATAGACATTTTTTCTATTTTATAGTTTTTCGAATGACCGCATCATCGCAGAGTTTTTCCTGCAGATGATGATGATGATGGAGGCCGAGGCTGAAAACGAAAGTGAAAATGACAGTGCAAATGAAGAGGAAGCGGAAGAAGAAGCCACAAAAAATAAAAATTAAGTAAATGTAACAAAAAAAAAAATAATTATAAAAAATATTCTTGTTTTGATTGATTTATTTGTCTATCATTCCCACTTTTATTTTTTTTATATGAAGCTGAGCGAGCCGACATGTCAGGTGTCAATCTCAGAAATTCACTCCTGTGACATCACACATCGGTTGACCGTTCAAATCAGATTATTCATTCTAACACCCATCCATGTCCATTAACCATCTAGCACGCCTTCCATATCCTCAGCTCCATAACACATAAATTCAAATCTCCCAAGTCAGCATAAATTAAAAAAATCCTTCGGCTGCACTAGGTCTCTGTGATTATGCCTCCATGGCTTAGGGAGAAGTATGCCAACCTCTCACCGCTAGGTCTGTGTTTCAAATCCCAGTTACTCCATGTAAAATCTGTGCTGGACAAAACAGAAGCAGACTGGTTTTTCTCCGGGTACTCTAGTTTTCCTGACCAACTTTCATTCCACCAACACTCTCCACCATCATTTAATTTTATCAGTCATTTATTCAATCGCTGACTCAGAGGAGTGCGATAGGCTTCGACAGTCGGCACAGTTCATATCTTCACAACTAGATGGAATATTCCAATGTCATCAATAGACATTACACCATCTTGTTTTTATTTCATGTCGAGCTGGCTGAACCGACATGCCATGCGTTTTTGTATCCCCCCACCCATTAACAATTTGTTTACCGTTAAGTATTAGAAAAAAAACAATCCCATCCATGACCTACACTACATTCTGCCTGTGACGTCCCAACCTCCATTCACAGTTCCATCTTCATTCACGTTTGTTTACCCGCCAACCTAGCACGTCAGGGTTCAACAACCACCATCCATCTCCATTCATGTTTCCCATTAAAACACTCTCATCCATGACCTGTGCTACATTCCGTAATCTGCTGTGACGTCGCAACCTCCATTCACGGTGCCATCTTCATTCACGTTTATTTACCCGCAAACCTAGCACGCCAGGGTTCAACAACCACCACCCACCACCATTCATGTTTTCCATTCAAAACACTCCCGTCCATGACCTACCTCACATCCCGTAATCTGCTGTGACGTCACACACACACCAGTTGACCGTTCAAATCTGACGATTCATTCACCGACAAAGATTCGGAAACCTTCGGCAACACTCGGATCTCATCGGGCATAAGGCAAAGCTATATCGCCCAGGATAATATCAGAGAAGGCGCTCAGTCCAAGAGAGAGACTGGGTCGAGGAGGGTCTCGTGCAGAGCCTCTTCCATCCTTCCCCCCTCGTCCCCCACCCCACCCTTCCCTCCCCCACCCTCCCTCCCCACCCCCACTCCTCCCCCTCCACCCACACCCCCTCAAACCGGTTCCTGGACCCTCCAAGGTTTGTTTACCTTCCGGGGTCCCGGCGACCTTGGGGTCAATGACCTACCTCAAGGTCATTGATCATGACCTACCTCAAGGTCATTGACCTTGCCACGCCCCCCTCATTTGCATAAATAACGGTATTTGAAGCAGAACCCCCACAGCCTCTCTACTTACACCACATCGAAAAACCCTTAGACACATGTCTGCTTATTTGTAATGATTAGTTTATATGTCGAGTATCACATCCACAAATGAAACCACTCGTGAGATATTGATATTCAATGAAATGCAGGTTTAGCCCTCTTAAGACCCCTTTCGAACTTGAATATCCGAAAATCCTTCCGTAGTGGACATTTTTCACATTCAACGAACATATCCCCAAATTGTCATGTTTCTAACTTCAATAATTTTGGCTGGGCAATGGTGAGTGAGCGAGTGAGTCAGGACATTTTCTTTCATTTATTTTTCAGAATTTCACTCCTCCCCATGAACCCCTTAAATTGGATTTATGAAAAAAAAACTGTAACACCTATTTACTTATTTTTAGTAGTTTTTCCCCCTGAGTTTGATGAGTGGGTGAGTCAGTCAATCAGAGAGGACACTTTATTTCCTGTTTTCTCCCCCCAGAACTTCACCCCTCCCCATGGGCCCCTTAAATTGGATTTATGAAAAAAGGTCGAACAACTATTTACTCATTTTTTAATCTGCTTTTTCCGCTGAGTTTCAAACTCCTCGCTTATGTCGTTTAAGAGATATACGCTCTGTTAGGAATCCTTCAACACCCAGTTTTCACCCCTTTCACCTCATAATATACACCACATAGAAACCCCTCAGACACGTGTCCTCTTATTTTTAATGATGAGTTTATATGCCGAGTATCACATCTCGCAATGAAACCAATCGGGAATGCAGGTCTAACCCCTTAACACCCCTTTAGAACTTGAATGTCCAAAAATCCTTCCTTAGTGGGCGTTTTCGACTTACAACGAACATATCCCCAAAATGTCAAGTTTCTATCTTTAATAGTTTTGGCTGGGCGATGATGAGTCAGTGAGTCAGTGAATCAGTCAGTCAGTCAGTCAGTCAGTCAGTCAGGAGACTTCGTTTTATATAAGAGATAATACGAATACTTCCATTATACCATAATATGTAATTCGCTAAGCCTGAAGGTGAAACGGAGGTAAGGCCTTGACTGTCTTTCACATGCCATTGGTTGGTCATGTAAACGAGGAATAGGCCTACATGGGATGCCGGTTTAATCATCGAGGATACATAGTCTTACACAAATTGTTTGGTTGTGGCCTCATGAGGTTCCATGGGGTCTGAAACGTCGGCTAGTCGTCTTCGCTTCATGTGTAAAATTTTATCTTTAATTTCACACACGTTGTCCATTTCTGAGGCTAAAAGCTATTTAGTACAGACATCTTGAGGGTCCACAGGGTCATCCACGAGAATTATGCGGTTATTATTCGCCGAATAGCCATTTACAGTTAAGCTTGGCGCCATGCTATACAACACTTTCACCTTGTTATCCACATACTTTTTTGTAGAGGTTACAGTACAATCTTGAGGATGTTTTACATAGGCAAACCGCTTTCCATTAAAGTCATAATCTCCCTGTTTAGTGCGTGACACCACCGACATATTCACATAGTGTTCATTAGCAGGGTCTGTCTCTTGTTCGGGATTATTTAATTGGATGGTCTTGCCAGTGGCTCTATTAATAAACGTCCAAAGACATTATTATAGCTTTATATGATATGGAACGGTAAATCAATGGAAAATGCACGCACCTGTTAATGAATAAAATAATAGCAACCTTTAATCGAACTTGTCTTTTTAGCAACATGTACAGTATATAATGGAGATTGATTGTAACACGCAACAAAAGAGTAAGTAAATATAAGTACACGCAAAACCAAAGAACATGTCTCAGTCTCAATGTCCAAGCGACACCAACTCCACCTACATCAATATTATGAAACCATTGATGGCCATGGCATTCACCCCCACTTACATAGAAAACACAACAGACTGAATGTTTACATCACTGATCACATAATCCTTAAACCAGGTGGGTGGATGTCTGGTTCTCTGTGATGGACCCCGTGGAGGTCCGGTGTTACTTAAGGGACTGGTTGAGGATTCTGATCATTCAGATGTGCTGCTTCAGGTTGATTTTTCACTGAAGGGATCCTTGGGATGCTGAATGACTGACTGGGACCAAACGTTACAGTATTTTTAGTTTTGGGAACCAGTGTTGTCCTCAGTTGGTTCACATGTCTTTCTAATGTTCTTCCTGAGTCCAATACGACCAGGTAATGGAGTTAACCAAGTTTTTTCTGGACTTCCCCAAACTGCCAAACATATTTGTTGTTGATGAAAAATCGGGCCTGTATTCTCTCCCCCTGACGAACGTGCTGGTTTATCAGCAAGATTTGATGCTTGAGGTCGATATGGAAAAATTGCATTCAAGGGGATCCTTAGCTTCCGGTGCAAATACAACTCAGCCATACGATAAATAAATAAATAAACAACTCAGCTGGTGAGTAACCACAAGCAAGTGGAGTTGCACGGTAACGGAACAGAATGTTCTGTATCTTATCTTGGATTGATGCACGGTCGTTCGAAACAGCTTTCAACCTGTGCTTCAAGGTCTGTATATTGCGTTCTGCAAGGCCGTTTGAAGCTGGATGTCCTGGTGCAATGAACTTTTGAAACTTTCCATTGACTGTACAATAAGTATGGAATTCCTCGCTCTGGAAAATTGAGGCGTTGTCTGAGACAATAACTTGCGGGTATCCATGTGCGGCAAAAATATTTTCAGCAGAGAAATTGTTGTAGATGTAGTGGGTGCGTTTTTGGCAATCTTAACTTCAGCCCAATTAGACTTTGCATCCACACACAACAGAAAATAGGAGTCTTCAAATGGGCCTGCATAATCGATATGAAACCTTTCCCAATTTTCTTCAGGAGGATTCCATGGATGTACAGGAACTTTAGGAGGATTCGATTGGGTTAGGGCACAGTTTTCACATCCCTTGACCAATCTCTCAATGTCACGGTCAATGCCGGGCCAATAGACATACCGGCGAGCAAGCTGTTTCATTTTGGTAATGCCTAGATGCGTTTCATGAAGTTCATTAAGTATGCTGGAATGCAGGGTGCCTGGGATCACAACCCTGACCTTTAGAAAAAATATACCATCTAGCAATGTAAATTCAGTCTTCTGCTTTGTTACCAAGATTGTGATGAAATTTGCTGAGTTCTTGATCTTTCTGGGTTTCTTCTTTGATTGTCGAAGATGTTATTTTGTCACTTGAAATCTAGAATATCACTTGAGCATATAGCTGATTTACTTCCTCACCAAGAAGCTCATCAACGGAAGTTCTGGATTTCTGAATTGGGGCTCGGGACTGTGACAATGATATTTATGTCTACGTGTCAAAGTACCGCTGGAAGTACACTACTTCAAAAATAAGATACTCGTTGCCCAATCTATGTGTCAAGTTTGGAAACTTATGGAGGCTATGTAATTTCTTGGACTCGCGCTCTACCTGGCGGATTTCTTGTGAAGCTGTTCCGTTGGTTGGATTAGTATTTCGCTAGATAGCGCAAGGTGGATTGTGATCCTGCCACAGATCAGCGCCTGGGTTGGAGATTGCTATTGAAATATGTCGCCCTGGTAACCTAATAAGACTTGGTTAGAAAATTGATTATTACTTATCTTGTCACCGAAGAAGAAGGATGTAGTTTTTCATCGCGGAGACCTTTCTGAAGCCAGCCTTCGGGCTTGGGCGGAGATGTGCCTATTTTCCACTACCATCGAATGGAAACAGTTGTACTGACGTCTTGGAAGAGTTACGTTTTATTTTTAAGCATGTTACATTTTAAAATATGATTATGTGATCGAGACCGACAGGATAAGGTACGTGCATTGCATGTAATGGTTGACTAGCCGTTATTGAATAAGATCAGTATGTATGAAGTGTCGTGTGACTGGATCTGTGTTTATATGTTGGTATGAGTTTGGTAATATAATGGGTCTTACTTCTTGCTATTTTTAGTTTATTTGATTTTGGTCAAATGAGTCAAGAACCCTTATATTGCATGTGATGTGCCTGTGGGGTTGGCATGGATGTGAGATTCGTTTGGATAACCTAACATTTTCCCTCTCAGAGGTTCGTACCTTGTCGTACTATGTTTGGGTTCTGAGCACATGGGCTAGTTTGTGGTGATGCGTAAAAGTTGGATTTTTCATGTGAGTGTTTTGATATACTGATCTTTGCAAATAACTACTCCGTCTTCCAAACTCTTTGTGTTGTGTTTTGAATGTGTTAATTTTCTAAGCTGATCCAGATTCTCATCTGTTGCATAACAGCGAACCTCTTGTTTCGATTCGAAGCAGTTTTAATAATTTTATCTTAACGTTCTGGTTTTGTTTTCCCGTGCTTCGTTTCAGTTAGAATGCTCCATAAGAGTCTGTGTGAAACATCTCTATGATGTATTTTCTTTTCTTAGGCCACCGTTGGCCTGACAACCTTAACCTCATTGTTTTGGGTTATGAATTATTGACCTTATATTTTTGTCTTAAACATCTGATATTTGGGACTCCATCTTGGGATTTTGATGACGACAGTCGTGTTAACTTCTAGCTCCCTTGTGATTGGGAATGATTAAAAATATTTTCTTGGGGTTTAACTGATATCTCTTGATGACCGTCACGCTTGGTCATAGTACTACTTCTCCTACGTATTCATGAATAGATGTCGAATATTTAATATCAATTAAGATGATATATTTATTTCTTCGAAGACGGTAAATATTTTATTTTATTTTATGATTCTGAGTTTCCTCCTTTCTAAGATTATTAATTGTTTGTTGCTTAAGATCTTTCTTATGTTATTTGTATCTTCTTGGTGAATATATTATAAAGTAAATCTGACTTGGTGTTTTCTATCACTTAGATTTAATGTCTGGTAGTTTCTCTCAAAGGCAAACCCTCTGGGGATCTAAATGAGTAGCAATATTCCACGAGTGCCGAACCTTTTAGGTGGGCCTAAGTCTCCTCAACTGGGACCTACTACTCTCCCCGTTTGCAAATGTGATCATTGGGTCACCAAATGATCACTAAGTAGAATTCAGAGGAGAAATACAGAAGAAATTTGAAGTTTTCATAACATGAACGCTAAATAAATAGTTTTTTCATGCACACAAAGTCACTTCAAGAAGATAGCACCAGAAAAACAATACAGTACAGTTTCCCATGCTTAGAATTTTGTTTTGTTTTACATAATACATCTTCATAACATCTGGCAATAGATACAGGACGAGACGTCTTCTTCATTCTTCGGGTGATAATCATATTCCAAGGAGGGTAGGACTGACCATGACATCCGGGCGCCCATGGACGACAAGTACAATCCACACGACTGCAAAGGTTTCTTCATCCAGCAATATATTTTTCTGAAATCAAATCGAACTGCGAACAGTTTTTTTTTGTTCCTGGTTCCTTTCACACACCACAACTGATATTATCAGTCAGGAGTCAATCAATTACAATACATCAGGCCTTCAAAAAAAAAAATAACGATGACCGACAGAAAGTACAACATAACACCAAATTAAATTAAGAATAACCCCCTTAGCTTCCTCTTTTCTTTACAACATCATTATTACAATAGTATTTTTCTTTTTTAACAAGTCTTTTCCGAACTATCACCTCCTCTTTTAATTGGAGATAGGTGGATACGAAATATTCTTTTCCTTTGAGGATCACTTATTAGAACAGAAACAGGAGTGATAAAACGAATTAACTTACATGGACCACGATATTTGGTGAACAGTTTACTAGATTGATGAGGACCAGATTCTTTCATGGAAAAATTCTTAACATAAACTATATCACCAACTTTTAATGATGTGGTATGGCGTCCTCTGTTGTATCTGTCTCGCAATCTATCTTGAGCAACCTTCTAATTGTTTCTGGCTTTACCCTAGGCAGCACGAACGTTAAGATGAGAAGCGTTATCAGGTAATAATTCTTTCAGAGACCACAAGTTCGATATGGGAGAGTTCGGCAAGAAGGAGAACATTAAATTAAAAGGCGTTTCTCGATGAGCTTCATGCACCGCCGTATTAAAAGCAAATATAAGTCAAGATAAACAACTATCCCATAGTTTATGATCATTGTGATGAAAGGCAATCAAGGCAGCTTTAAGGTTCCTGTTAACTCTCTCTGCGTATGACCCTTTCGGATAATACGCCGCTGAGGTTACGTGCGCAATAGAAAGTTCGAACAGAAAATTTCTGAACCTGTGAGAAAAGAAACATTTAGCGTTATCGGTCACCAGAAATTGACATGGCCCAAAAGACGTAAAGATCTGATGAAGACACCTACTGGCGGTCTGAGTATCTGCCTTCTGGTGTATTTTTGCAAATACACGGAAAGAAAGAATTAGCTTTTGCTGTTCATTACTTTATATCAGTCTATTTATTTAAATTTCTTTCCCGCACACACCAACATCGAACTGTTACCTCCCGTTTGCCCCGTGCATTTGTTTATTTTTTCTGTCAGTTTTTTTTACAGAAACGCATATTCTGCTGAACCAGCCTGACAGCGTCCCATCGCTGCCTTCCGAACTTCCATTGCTTCAAGCCATGAAGACTTCCACATTAATCCGCTGGGCGTCGTGTTCTTCACCGATCTACTACTCCGTGAAGACACCGCTCCAAGAAGAATTTTATTTTTGTCAAGATTTTACATGTTTATGTGTAACCTCTTTGTTCCTCCCCTCAATCGCCCGCTTCCCCCTCTTCTCCCCTCCTCCTACTGCGCTCTCCTCCCCGCGCGCGTAGCCATCCCGCTCGGTCACTTCACGTTCCACACTTCAGTTCTACACTTCTCCGCGTCGTGAGCAACCGCTCACTCACTCTCTTAAGTGCACTCAACTTCTTATTGGTCATGCCGTCTAGGCTAGTGCTTTCTCTGCGTCTAGCAGCCTTCACTTGTACGTCGGAAGTTGACTCAGTCAGTTAGAGCTCAACTAGAGCTCACCTCCTCAACTTGAGAGGCAAACTTTCAAATTCTACGACATGTTAGAATTTTAATATCAACCGTCAAAAGGATCATCGCCTTCTACATGAAGCAAAGATAAGTACCGACTTCAGGTTTTAACCTCATTCTCATCGTCTTTTAATAGCTCAATGGTTTTATTTGGATTTTATAGACAGTGAAAGTTGCTATGTGAAAATAACTGCTTTCAAGAGATCTTCTTGATCTTACTTGAACTATCAGGTTTAACTTTCAACATGAAAGATTTTCTGAGATGCTATCTCACATCGAGGGATATTTCCAAAATACCCACTGTCTATAGAATCTAGCTTTCCGCCGAGGGATTCTCTACCCAATTTAACCAAGTCATTATTGCTCTGGAACCTTCCAGAACTTGCACTCTATCTACCAGTTATACTGTCATGTATTTTCCACTCACATGTGGAAATACTTTTTCAAACTAAGGAACCTTCCTTATGAACTACTAATCAATAGCTAATTTTTCTTCCTCCGTTGGAATTATCTCTGGCGCATTCAACTATAATCTACAACTTTCTCAAGCAATAGACTCTCGCATATCTAGTGTAACTAGTTATTTTCCATCATTGCAATAACTTTCTTTGCCATTAACTTTTTGAGCTACTACAGTGAACTTTTCATCTATTTCAACAGACTATAGTAAAACCAGTGTTTGTTCAACATTTCATCCGCGTCGCGCTCGTCCGAACACAATAAATACGGCCATGAACACTTATCCTCAATCCCATTTGATCTTTTCCAAACCCTTTACAAACAAACCAAAATAATAAAAATTGTAGCTTTAGGTCTTTTTTCAATGAGGTGTCACTCTCAATATGTGCCCTCCCTCTTTTGCTTATGTAAAACGAATTAATGTCTGTAAAACTTCGTGTCTAGTACACGCCTTAAGTTATATTGTTTCTCCCTTCTAATTTGGGAATACAATTCTTTCAACTCATAAGTGAGTTATCTCTAGGGTTCACGAAAGGGAAACTTGCCACATTTTTCTCGTGATCCCTACTTAAACATAGGAATTCTAGAAACTTCCTTTCGTTTGTTCTCTTCAGGTTTCACAATAAGTGACCTGCCCTATTTGCATAATCTTTGTAAGTATTTCTGTATTAATATAAGAAGTTATAGAAACTTCTATTTTATTCTTCTTGCTTTTTGTTGTGTTGTTACTTTCGAAGTTGTTACTCTTTCTAAGATATTTACCTAGAAATTCCTTAAAGTACACACCTTGTACTTGATTTATTGTCTAACTTTAATCACTTCAATTATCTTTAAAAATTTCATTTTATCTTCGCCATTTCAAAATCTTGCGAAGATTTTAAAACATATAAAGGTTTGAAACCAAAAGAATTGTTAATTGCCTGGCGCAAGCTTTAGATGTTTTCGGAGGTCTGCGACCCCAATTATTTATACAAAATCAAAATTATATATTTGTTACAAAAACTACTACCCAACATTGTTAAATAAATTCAAGAGTTCTTTTTTGCTTTATCATTTCTCTAACATAACGGTTAGGCAAGATCCTGTCTTCCTTGACTCTTCCCACTTAATGCAAATAAATCTATTGATAGGGCGTTCACCACTTGTTGCATTTGAGCAAGAACTCTTAGTCATAACTTATGTCAAACTCTCTTCCTATTTCTCCATCCTTTTTCTCCGGTCCGAAACCCACTTCCTTTCTTTTCATCATCTTCCCTTGGGGGTTAGGTTATTCCCAAGCTAATAATCTACCCACAATTTGGTGTCGAAACCCGGGAGAGTCCATTTCTCAGAGTCTATTCATGAGAATCTATTTGTTATTTATTGTTCAAAGTCCATTTGACAATATTTTGCAAATCATTAATATCTTCTTTGAATTTTTCAGCTATAACTTCGCAGTGCAAAGCTGGTGAAGGTGATAGAGGTCGTTCCTGTCGTCTTCAGCCTGTCTTACTTGCAACATGTCTTCTGCTGCCAACCTGACAGCATTTTCAAAATCTCGCTACAGTTTCGTAAGTTGTACTTCAATTTACCTAATTTCAACATGTCAACTGAAAAGGATGAAACTCTCATTGCCAGACGTTCTTCCTACAAAGGGCAACTCACCAGATTTAGACATTTTCTAAACAAAATAAATCCCGCCGATTGTGATCTAGACGTCTTGACACAACACCTTAAGTTGTACGAACGGTCCTACGATTACTATGATCAAATTCAAACCGAAATTGAATCTGCTTGCCCAGAACTTCAATCGGATCGGGACGAGGTTGAACCCATGTATTTTGAAGGGATTGCCAAGGCCCACCAACTGAACCGCAGTATCTCAGAACCGGACACTAGGGTCATCAATCCGGCCCAGTACGCACCCGCTTCAGTTCATAAGGACAAACCGAAACCTTTACTTCCAAAGATAAGCCTACCTCACTTCTCAGGCCAGGAGGGTGAATGGTATTCCTTTTACGAACTTTACTGCTCCCTCATTCATGAGAACAATGACATTCTCGACATTCACAAGTTCTATTTCCTGCGTTCGTCCTTGGAAGGCCAGGCCTTGGCCTTGGTTGAGTCACTGCCTTTAAGCACAGATAACTACCACATCGCCTTTAATATCCTTAAAGAGAGATATGGTAATTTACGTTTGTGTGTTGCTCGCCACATTCGCTGCCTGTTCAACTTGCCAGTCGTAAAACATATTGATGTCACCTCTTTAAGAGACCTGTTAGACTCCATGCAATTAAATGATAGAGCGTTATATCAACTCAAGCCGCCAACTCCAAACTTGGGACACCGTCCTTATTTATCTAGCTACATCCAGATTCGATTTTTCGACATTAAAGGCTTGGGAAATCGAACTCACTCGCAAGAAGGAATATTCTTTTGAACACCTCATCTCTTTTCTCAACAGCTGGTGCCATGTCCTTACAGCACTCTCATTTCAGTGCGAAAATGTCGAAACGACTTCTCAGTGTCACATTCTGGATAAAAAACTTGTCTCTTCAAATGGACATCAGCACCCATCTGTCGAGAACAAGCAAACCCGTTCTGCCTCTTTCAACCATCCAAGAGAACAGATTAGGCCGCTCAACAAATCATTAAAATGCACGCTCTGTAAAAAGTTTCACACTTTGTACTCGTGCAAATCCTTTAAAGAATTGTCTGTTGAAGACAGAAGGAAGTTTGTCTTCAATAATAAATATTGCCATAACTGTCTGTCACCTAAGCATTCTTCTTCTAATTCTACGTCTTCCAGCCTCTGTTTTCACTGCAACAGACCGCATCATTCTTTATTACATTTTCACGATCAATCGAGGTCACGTACCTGCTTCTTCAAATTCCATGCAGAGCAGCTCCGAACAAACTAATGCTTCTTCCTGCATTTCTAACGCCGAAACTTCTCACAGTGCGCAAGTCCTTTTGTCCACTGTACAATTCGAAATCCAAGATAAATTTGGAAATTGGTTTCGAACCCGCGGTCTTCTCGACTCTGCATCAACTCACAACTTTGTTTCGCAATCGTTAATTGAAAAACTAAGTCTTTCTTCATCACCTACTTCCATCAATGTATCCGGCATTGGCAATTTGAAAACTGAAGCCTTGCAGTCTTCAAAATTGAAAATCAGAGACATTTGTCAAAGAAACACCAATCTTAACTGAAACTGTCTCATTCTTACCAGTATTGGCAAGGACACTCCTAGCAGCTCTATTAATACTTCCGGTTTAAAGATTCCTTCGCATTTAAGGTTAGCTGATCCTCAGTTTAATGCTCAAGGCCCCATTGATATACTTTTCAGTGCCAATATTTTCTGGAATTGCCTTCGTAAACCAAACCCGTAGGCTATCTTCAAACGTGGTCGCCAGAGACACCGATTTTGGTTGGGTCATTACTGGTCAAATCCAACATCCCAGTCTTCAAACCAAATCGCAATGTCATTTTGATACTGCCGATTCAAATCCCTGTTCTGAAAAAGAGAATACTTATGTTTCTGATCTCAATACATTTGAAAAACACTTGCCGAAACGATGTCGCATTGTAAACAACTAGGTCACCTTTGCAAGTTGTTTAAATGGTTCTGCCTTATCTCCGCACAAAATGGCAATTCACGTTCGCCTCGCCTTGGGTCACTTCGTTTACCTTCTCATGTCATTTTTTGTAGCAGGTAATTATTTAAACTTTCTATCGAAAGCTATCTTCCCCTTGTGTAAAACCATGGCATCAGTCACCATCATTTCGCGGTAAGCTCACTTCTTTCGCTATTTATTAGGATGGCCACGGTCGCCTCCTACCCCCTTCCTCAGACTCGGAAACCGCTTTTGAAACCGCTTGAAAATCTGAGTCCTCTAGCATCTAGAATAACTATTCTTAAGCATAAACTCCTTCTCAATGTCCCAGCTTCTCTTCTTTGTTCAGAAGCATTAAGCTTTTTTTCTTTTGAAAATTGTCGGATTCCGTGATCCTCAAAATTATGCGAAATTGATTTCTTACTTTATTTCATATCTCTTTAAGTTGTTTTTTTCACGTCCAAGCTACGAATGACTGCATGCCGTGTTACTTGAAGCTCAGCTCGGTTGATTGCACTTGCCTTGTTTGTTTATTTATTTATTTTGAACTGCTTGTTTGTCAATCTTGTTTGTATACAAGCTCGGGTAAGGCCAAGCTGCCGTTTATTTCCTCTATGCTTGACAAAGGTCAGAGCAAGTTTTCCTTATCTCAACTTTGGCTGACTGCCAACCATTGTCTTGCGAGTTGCTTCCGTAATTTCAGAAGCTGCTCACCTCCTTCCCAAAATAAACTTGTTCTGGTCAAGGACTCTTTCAGCTATTTATATTCGTTATCGCGCTGTACTATGTGGGTCAAGGTCGATCTTACCTATCTCTCCCACTTGCTCAGACTCGTATCCTATAGCTGTTTTGATCCTTGTTTCATAACATCGTTTCATATTTTTTATGCGTTCATGTATTGCATCTTGCTTAGATATTTTGCACTTTTATTGTTCATTGATGAACAAACTTGTTTTCTCTCGTCGTTACACTCGATGTGTTTTTTGCATCAATACTTGTTACGTCACGTTTCTTGATGACTTAAGTATTTTTCTGATTAACCCTTTTGATACTTATTATAAACTTAAGGTCATTGTTTATGGCTATTAGATTGTTGTTACCTATGGCGTTCTTGCTTTCTACTCGCATAGTTCCTTTGTTTATTTGGTATATTCTTATCCTTAATCGATGTACTTGTTTCTATACGCTTTGTTTAAACTTGTTAACTCTCCTTTCGCATCTTGTCGCGATCTTCACTAGAGCTTTATTTCTCGCAGCTTCTAGCTACTTTGTGATTGACGGCGTTGTTAATTCGCACCCGTCACCCCCGCATTCTAATAACCCTGATAACTTGCTTCCACTTACACCTGGTCAGCTCCTCATAGGTGCCACCCCCTTTTTCCTTTCTTCCTCTAGCATAGATCTTTGGCGTAAAGAACAATTGTTACCCAGAAGAGAAGGGAAGAGTCAGAGAAAGAATCATCTTTACTACCCAAATGTTTATTATAAGATCTCTTTCATATTGCGTTCTTGTTCTTTGCTGGTGTTTGCTGTTGTCCCCCAACATGGTGTATTTTTGCAAATACACGAAAAGAAAGAATTAGCTTTTGCTGTTCATTACTTTATATCAGTCTATTTATTTAAATTTCTTTCCCGCACACACCAACATCGAACTGTTGCCTCCCGTTTGCCCCGTGCATTTGCTTATTCTTTCTGTCAGTTTTTTACAGAAACGCATATTCTGCTGAACCAGCCTGACAGCGTCCCATCGCTGCCTTCCGAACTTCCATTGCTTCAAGCCATGAAGACTTCCACATTAATCCGCTGGGCGTCGTGTTCTTCACCGATCTACTACTCCGTGAAGACACCGCTCCAAGAAGAATTTTATTTTTGTCAAGATTTTTCATGTTTATGTGTAACCTCTTTGTTCCTCCCCTCACTCGCCCGCTTCCCCCTCTTCTCCCCTCCTCCTACTGCGCTCTCCTCCCCGCGCGCGTAGCCATCCCGCTCGGTCACTTCACGTTCTACACTTCAGTTCTACACTTCTCTGCGTCGTGAGCAACCGCTCACTCACTCTCTTAAGTGACTCAACTTCTTGTTGGTCATGCCGTCTTGGCTAGTGCTTTCTCTGCGTCTAGCAGCCTTCACTTGTACGTCGGAAGTTGACTCAGTCAGTTAGAGCTCAACTAGAGCTCGCCTCCTCAACTTGAGAGGGAAACTTTCAAATTCTACGACATGTTAGAATTTTAATATCAACCGTCAAAAGGATCATCGCCTTCTACATGAAGCAAAGATAAGTACCGACTTCAGGTTTTAACCTCATTCTCATCGTCTTTTAATAGCTCAATGGTTTTATTTGGATTTTATAGACAGTGAAAGTTGCTATGTGAAAATAACTGCTTTCAACAGATCTTCTTGATCTTACTTAAACTATCAGGTTTAACTTTCAACATGAAAGATTTTCTGAGATGCTATCTCACATCGAGGGATATTTCCAAAATACCCACTGTCTATAGAATCTAGCTTTCCGCCGAAGGATTCTCTTCCCAATTTAACCAAGTCATCATTGCTCTGGAACCTTCCAGAACTTGCACTCTATCTACCAGTTATACTGTCATGTATTTTCCACTCACATGTGGAAATACTTTTTTCAAACTAAGGAACCTTCCTTATGAACTACTAATCAATAGCTAATTTTTCTTCGTCCGTTGGGATTTTCTCTGGCGCATTCAACTATAATCTACAACTTTCTCAAGCAATAGACTCTCGCATATCTAGTGTAACTAGTTATTTTCCATCATTGCAATAACTTTCTTTGCCATTAACTTTTTGTGCTACTACAGTGAACTTTTCATCTATTTCAACAGACTATAGTGAAATCAGTGTTTGTTCAACATTTCATCCGCGTCGCGCTCGTCCGAATACAATAAATACGGCCATGAACACTTATCCTCAATCCCATTTGATCTTTTCCAAACCCTTTACTAACAAACCAAAATAATAAAAATTGTTGCTTTAGGTCTTTTTTCAATGAGGTGTCTCTCTCAATATGTGCCCTCCCTCTTTTGCTTATGTAAAACGAATTAATGTCTGTAAAACTTCGTGTCTAGTACACGCCTTAAGTTATATTGTTTCTCCCTTCTAATTTGGGAATACAATTCTTTCAACTCATAAGTGAGTTATCTCTAGGGTTCACGAAAGGGAAACTTGCCACATTTTTCTCGTGATCCCTACTTAAACATAGGAATTCTAGAAACTTCCTTTCGATTGTTCTCTTCAGGATTCACAATAAGTGACCTGCCCTATTTGCATAATCTTTGTAAGTATTTCTGTATTAATATAAGAAGTTATAGAAACTTCTATTTTATTCTTCCTGCTTTTTGTTGTTGTTGTTGTTGTTGTTGTTACTTTCGAAGTTGTTACCTTTCTAAGATATTTACCTAGAAATTCCTTAAAGTTCACACCTTGTACTTGATTTATTGTCTAATTTTAATCACTTCAATTATCTTTAAAAATTTCATTTTATCTTCGCCATTTCAAAATCTTGCGAAGATTTTAAAACATATAAAGGTTTGAAACCAAAAGAATTGTTAATTGCCTGGCGCAAGCTTTAGATGTTTTCGGAAGTCTGCTACCCCAATTATTTATACAAAATCAAAATTATATATTTGTTACAAAAACTACTACCCAACATTGTTAAATAAATTCAAGAGTTCTTTTTTGCTTTATAATTTCTCTAACATAACGGTTAGGCAAGATCCTGTCTTCCTTGACTCTTCCCACTTAATGCAAATAAATCTATTGATAGGGCGTTCACTACTTGTTGCATTTGAGCAAGAACTCTTAGTCATAACTTATGTCAAACTCTCTTCCTATTTCTCCATCCTTTTTCTCCGGTCCGAAACCCACTTCCTCTCTTTTCATCATCTTCCCTTGGGGGTTAGGTTATTCCTAAGCTAATAATCTACCCACCTTCTTCGTAGGGAAAATCCAATTAAACCGACTAAAAGCGTCGATGCAAACTAAAGCAAAACGGTTCCCTAGTTTAGACAACGGCAGAGGACCGACCCAGTCAATGAATATCTTTCCCATTGGCCTAGTAGCGAGATCGGAAGCTAACAACCCAGTTTTGGTATTATTTGATGGTTTAGCTAAGTTACAGTCGTTACAATTTCTTACCATGTTTTTAATGTCTTTATCCATCTGTTTCCAAATAAAATGCTGCCTGATTTTCGATCTAGTTTTAAATACACCCAGATGACCTCCAATCGGCGTTTCATGGAAATATTTAATAATTTCAGGGGCTAATACAGCAGGTAAGACAATCTTGGGTAACCTATCGTTGCGCGAAGTGCAACACAAGATATTATTCCTGATAGAGTATGGTTTGACAACCTCACCATTTTCAATTTTACTAATAATATCACTAAGTTCCTGATCTTCCTTCTGATAATCTGAGACTTTTCTGAATAACTTGGGAAAGTTAGACAAAATGGTATTGATGGCTTTAGGTCAATATTCTCACTGTAAGTTTCATCAATATTCTCGTCAGATTCCAAATTACCGTCATACATCCGACTTAAGCAATCTGCGATAACGTTATCGCCTCCTCTAATGTGACGAACGTTAAATTTGAAGGAAAAAATGCGCGTGGCCCATCTTGCTATCCTACCGGTTTTCCTAGGCTTTCCGAGTACCCAACTTAGTGCCTGGTTGTCGGTTTCCAACTCAAAGGCAACATGTTCTAAATAGATCTTGAAATTTTCCAAGGCGAACATAACGGCTAAACCTTCTAACTCATAGATGGAATATTTGGACTCCGCAGGAATAAGGGTCCTCGAGGCATAAGCTACATGTAACCTGCCATCTTCATGCTCTTGGAGCAACACAGCACCTACTGCTCTATTAGAAGCATCCGTTTCCACAATGAACAATCGGAGCGTTACTTAAAGCTAGTTTGAGATCTTGGAAAGCTGACCCTTGGGAAGGTCCCCAAGAAAATGGAGTTCCTTTCTTTCTCAACAAATTGATCGGTGCAGCACGGTGCGCAAAATTGGGAATGAATTTGCGAAAGTAGTTTAACATTCCAACAAAGCGAGCTACTTCCTTTACATCTTTAGGAGGATTATACTCTCGAATAGCTTGTGTCCTACTATGCTCAATAGAGATGCCAGAAGATGAAATGATGTGGCCAAGAAACGAAATCTCAGGCTTAGCGAAGGATACTTTAGATAGTTTAACAGTAAGACCGGCTTGTCTTAACCTTTTCAAAACTTCCCTAACGAGAAACAAATGTTCTTGAAAATGTTTGCTGAATATGACAACGTCATCAAGATAGTGATAGACAAATTTAAACTTAATGCCATCAAAAACGTTGTCCAAGAGACGACTTAGCACAGCAGCTCTTGTGGAAATTCCAAACGGTAATCTTTCGAATTCATACAAATTCCAATCTGTGGTGAAGGCAGTAACAGCTTTGGATCGTTCGGATAAGGGAATCTGATAATAGACTTTATTTAGATCCAAAATGGCATAATGAGAGGCTCCAAAACACGATTGAAGGTCAGGAAGTGGGATGGATTGGAGAATGACCTTTTTATTCAAAGCCCTGTAGTCGATAACAGGCCTGAACTTACCATCCGGCTTGGGAACGAGGATAATTGGGGAAGTATAAGGAGAGATGGATTTCCTAATGAACCCTTCTTCAAGCATTTCATCAATTAGTTCCTTCAAGACTTTCATTTTTGGAGGGGCGAGCCTGAATGGTGGAGCACGAACCGGAATGTTATCAGATAGTTCAATGTCATATTCGATCAGGTTGGTAACGCCAAGTTTATCGGTCAGAACGTCAGGAAATTCGTAACACAGAACCTTAATCTGATTGGCTTGATCCTCTGATAAATAATTGAACTCTAAACTATCGATAGCATTTACAGCTGTTTCCACATCGGTAGATTTGACTCCAAGGTTAAAAGAAAACGAATTAAATTTCCATTTCCTAACAGGTTTGAAACGGAACCAAAAGGATTTCGAGCTTAAATCCAAAAGAAACCCAACATGAGTAATGAAATCCGAGCCCAAAATCACTTCACAAGATAAATTTTTCACTACCCACAATTTGAATCTCCAAGAAAAATCATGGACCTTGATTTTAGCAGTCACACATACCATAACCTCTAGTGAAGAAAAATTCGCGGTTAAAAACTTCCTTGGTTCACGCACCAAGTCACCAAACTTTCAAACTGCAGACATTAATTTAAACCATCTATAATCGATGAAAGAATTGATGCTTCCCGAATCAATGAGTGCAGGAACAGGTTCATTATTTAAATAAATTTAAATAAAAGGACAGTTATTAGTTGACACCTGAGAAATGCGATTACAAGATTCATAAATCGCGTTGAGACCTCTATCATCATTATCCAAGATTTCCTGCTTAACGTCAAATTGAGTCGAAGCATTTCTAACAGACCCCTTAGACACATTAGAAGAAACCTTAGGAACAGAATGATATACCGAGTAGGTCTTCTTGGCTTGATGTCATTCCTGGAATTAAATTTGTGATTACATGATTTAGCAAGATGACCTACTACACCACAATTGAAACATCTTCTTCTTTCTGGATTCACCACCGGAGCATTTCTGAAATTGAAAGAATTGGTACTAATCCTAGGAGTAGGTATACTGGCAATCCGAAGCGAGTCACCGATCCTGACAGTTTCAGCGATCATGATGATTCTGTTTAGACCAGGGAAATCAGTAGGCGTTCCTCTCATGGACAAGTATGAACGATATTCAGGATTAATCCCATCAAGAATCTTAGAAACTATCATTTCTTCACTCATATCGATGCAGAATACTTTAGCATAACCCTTAATGTCCGATACTCGGTCATTTAGGCTCTCATCGAAACGTTGTACTCTATTAAGTTATTTGTGATGTAGCATGCTCAAGGTGTTGGATGGAAATAACGAAGATAAAATCTCTAGATGGAAATTATTTAAGGAGGCACGAGTTTTCGTAGCCTTTAATAGCTGTTCTCTTAACAAACCATTAGTATAAGAGAAAATTAGTTGATAAATCTGAACTTCAGAAAGATTAAAAACAACAGCATTTTCAGTTAATTCAGAAAACTTTTTCAAAAATAAGACCAAGGTTTCAGAATCACTACCATTACATGTAGGAGAAACGTTTAAAGACGTTGATAAAGGATGAGGAAAATTCGCATAATTAATTCCTTGCTGAAAATTGGCAAGGGAAGGGAAAACTTCGTTAGACGAGGGACCATTTGTTAAATTCACAGACCTACTGTTACTTGACATCTCAATTGGCCTATCGTTCGAAATACCAGGCATGTCAGTCTCGTTAAGAATCATGCTAACACCATCAGTACGGTTAGAGTTCGAAGGAACCACACTAGCTTCTTGTTCACCGGTTGAAGACCCTTACCTCACAACGTTATCAGAATTGGTCGAGTTATTTAAATTAATCATGGTTGCACTATCATCAACTAACGAACAAGATTCAAGATTTTCAACTAAATTATTATTACTCACAGTATTTAGAAGAATAGATTCACCTAGATCACTCACTTCTAAACTGACACTGTTATCACAACCAAACAGATTTCACTTGAGAAATTTTTTTTGGTAACACTGAACCAAACGTGAACGTAGGTCTATCAAGTTTTCACAGTATTCAGAATCGTGCCCAGAACAGACCTCAACTATATCACCGACGCGATAATACCAATGCAAAATGCGAGCCTTGAGTCTACATAATTGAGACCTAGAATTATCACTGGCATCAAAAATCAACTCACTTAAATCAATGAGGGTTTTGAGATCAGATACAACTGACGATTTACCGCTTATCCACGGGTGTTCACTCCAGTTGGGAACAATAATAGGTGACAATCTCAATTCTTTCAAAGTAGTAAAGTCAATCTCTTGGTGGTAAGCAGGAGATTTTCCTCGGACAAGGACCTCATATGCTACTTCAGATTTATTCAGGTAATAAACTGCCACCTTTTCTCTACCTTCCATAGGAATTCCATATATCACTCAGATATGTAACAGAAAAAAATCATGAATATTAGAATTTTTAAATATTAAACCAAACATAAAATCTTAATGTCCCCTATCACTCGATTCTCTGCCTGGGAATCTCTCAAAACAAACAAAAATGTGGAAAGGTTAAAATTAACCAACCGGTCTACTACCAGTTGAGGAGACTTAGGCCCACCTAAAAGGTAAGGCACTCGTGGAATATTGCTACCCATTTAGATCCCCAGAGGGTTTGCCTTTGAGAGAAACTACCAGACATTAAATCTAAGTGATAGAAAACACCAAGTCAGATTTACTTTATAATATATTCACCAAGAAGATACAAATAACATAAGAAAGATCTTAAGCAACAAACAATTAATAATCTTAGAAAGGAGGAAACTCAGAATCATAAAATAAAATAAAATATTTACCGTCTTCGAAGAAATAAATATATCATCTTAATTGATATTAAATATTCGACATCTATTCATGAATACGTAGGAGAAGTAGTACTATGACCAAGCGTGACGGTCATCAAGAGATATCAGTTAAACCCCAAGAAAATATTTTTAATCATTCCCAATCACAAGGGAGCTAGAAGTTAACACGACTGTCGTCATCAAAATCCCAAGATGGAGTCCCAAATATCAGATGTTTAAGACAAAAATATAAGGTCAATAATTCATAACCCAAAACAATGAGGTTAAGGTTGTCAGGCCAACGGTGGCCTAAGAAAAGAAAATACATTATAGAGATGTTTCACACAGACTCTTATGGAGCATTCTAATACCCAGTTTAGACGTCCCGGTTGCGATCGCGATCAGGTGCCGATCCAGATTAAGTTGGGACGTCTAAACGCAACAGGATAACATTATCGCGATCAACTTTCCCTCCAACAAGATTAGCCCGATCCAGTTCCTACAACGAGATAATCGCGTTCGCGGCCATTGCGATCGTCGGTGTGTTCTATCCTCCTGCTGTGTGAGTGAAGTAGGCAGTGGAAATGATGGCCATTTTGTATTATCTTGTGTTATGAAAGCGAGATGTACGTAATGTTGGCCATGATGGTTGTATTTATGTTGGTTGATATCAGATATATGAAGATTGAGAGAAACGAAATGATGGATGGAGACAACCATACCAGTGTTTAGATGCTGAAAAAAATATATTAGCGTTTGGGAAAGCCGATGAAGACGATTAATAAAGACATACATTTATTGTCATAGACATAGAAGGGATTCCGATAGGGCCAAATAACTCTGGACGATCAAGAAGTATTTATGCAATAAATAGCCTAGACCTGTTTACAAATATTTCAAAATATTTTTATTTCCACACCAAGGGTACGTCTCCTCAGGATTTGTAAATATTGAAAAATATGCATTAGCAGGTTGAATTATGTATAAAGAATAACTGAAATACTTCAAACCTGGAGGAAACAAACTACTGTAAATTTCTGCTGTAACACTTGGAATTCAAAAGTTGGCAGACCTTAGCGATGCCATGCTGTTTTACTCGATTATCCTGTTGTTTCATGATGGGACGTCTAAACACGTACCAATGACAAATGCCGTTGATCGCGATTGGACATTATCCAGATCAGTGATAATCGGGATCGCGACCGAGACGTCTAAATGGGGTATAACTGAAACGAAGCACGGGAAAACAAAACCAGAACGTTAAGATAAAATTATTAAAACTGCTTCGAATCAAAACAAGAGGTTCGCTGTTATGCAACAGATGAGAATCTGGATCAGCTTAGAAAATTAACACATTCAAAACACAACACAAAGAGTTTGGAAGACGGAGTAGTTATTTGCAAAGATCAGTATATCAAAACACTCACATGAAAAATCCAACTTTTACGCATCACCACAAACTAGCCCATGTGCTCAGAACCCAAACATAGTACGACAAGGTACGAACCTCTGAGAGGAAAAATATTAGGTTATCCAAACGCATCTCACATCCATGCCAACCCCACAGGCACATCACACGCAGTATAAGGGTTCTTGACTCATTTGACCAAAATCAAATAAACTAAAAATAGCAACATATAAACACACGATCCATTCACACGACACTTCATACATACTGATCTTATTCAATAACGGCTTGTCAACCATTACATGCATTGCACGTACCTTATCCTGTCGGTCTCGATCACATAATCATATTTTAAAATGTAACAGGCTTAGAAATAAAACGTAACTCTTCCAAGACGTCAGTACAACTGTTTCCATTCGATGGTAGTGGAAAATAGGCACATCTCCGCCCAAGCCTGAAGGCTGGCTTCAGAAAGGTCTCCGCGATGAAAAACTACATCCTTCTTTTTCGGTGACAAGATAAGTAATAATCAATTTTCTAACAAAGTCTTATTAGGTTAACAGGGCGACATATTTCAATAGCAATCTCCAACCCAGGCGCTGATCTGTGGCAGGATCACAATCCACCCTGCGCTATCTAGCGTAATACTAGTCCAACCAACGGAACAGCTTCACAAGAATTCCGCCAGGTAGAGCGCGAGTTCAAGAAATTACATAGACTCCATAAGTTTCCAAACTTGACACATAGATGGGGCAACGAGTATCTTATTTTTGAAGTAGTGTACTTCCAGCGGTACTTCGAAACGTACACATAAATATAATTGTCAATGGGACAAACAATCGACGTTCTGGTTTTCTTTTCCCCTTTTAAATTGTACAGCGTAATCAAATCCAGAAAGAAAAGTAGCGTATCTGAGCAGGCGGGCAGATGTCATCTGTGGTAATGCCCTATGGTGGTGAAAAATCCTGGATAATGGCTCGTTGTCGGTTATTAGCAAGAAATGTTTGCCAATCAAATAGTTGTAGAAATGGGTCATACCAAATACGATGGCAAGTGCTTCACGGTCTAGCTGACTGTAATTTCTTCCTGAGACAGCGAGTGAGCGCGAAGCATAGCATAAGGGTTTTTCAACTCCCCCAATAGTATGGCTCAATACAGCAGCTATTCCTGTTGGGCTTGCGTCAGTTGTCAAAACAAGAGGTAAACTGGAATCAAACGGCGTAAGTGTTCTCTCACTGCAAAGTTCAGCTGTTAACTTCCGAAATGCTGACTCGCAATTTGATGTCCATGCCCAACGTCCACCTTTCCGTAACAGACATCGAAGAGGATAGGAAATAGTCGAAAAAATTGGGATGAATCGGGAATAAAAGGTAACAAGTCCCAGAAATCTTCTAACTTCATCAACATTAGTTGGACGTCTAATGTCTTGGATGGCGCGGACTTTCACTGGAGATTTGTTGATCATGTTATATTCCACAATGTAACCAAGATATTCGATTTTCTCTTGAAAGAATGAGCATTTTCCTTTGTTGGCATGAAGATCATAATTTGATAGGTGCCGCGGTGAGTTGAGATTGTCTGGATTATACTGCTCTCCTCATCAGCTTTGATATGTAGGTAAGCCTTGAACAGGTCAAGCTTACAGAAGTACCTTGAACCACGGAGACTATGGAGGATCTCATCAATGCGCCGTATGGGGTCATTTGCCTGTACTAACCTTTCATTCACCCCACATTTGTAATCGACGCATAACCGAACTCCACCGTCTGATTTTGGAATTACCATTAAAGGTGAACCCCAGTCACTAACGGCTACAGGAGAAATGATGCCATCTGCTTCCAGCAAATCCAACTCTTTATCTACGCGTTCCCGCAGTTCAAAAGGAACGTCACGTTCCTTAGTAAAAACAGGTGTAGCCAGGGGAGGTTCGACCTTATACATCTTGCGGGGGGGGGATTTAAAAAATGCCGACTGGCGGTTTAACATTGCCGACTACTCGCTTAAAAACTAAGCAACTGGAGGGAAAGAGAGTTGAGGGGGGGGGGGAGTGGTGGTGGTGGCGGCGGCAAACGATACGCAAGACAAATATACTTAATTAACGGCTTTCATTTAACATTTATTTTATAAGTTCCAGAATTTTGTATCGCAGGAAAATTTGATAAATTAACAAAATAAGTGTTTAAATATTACAAGAATGAAAATCTAGTTATTCTTTCTAAATCCCTACTCTAGGATGTTTTAACAAGGACCACTTCTCCGCTATCTCCGTAATTTCAATGTCGTCGACCTTATCTTTCTTTGAAAACAACATCATGAGGGAGTCTAAGCGGACGTCACCAATCGAAGTCACATCGGAAGAATCAGAAGACACTGGGGATGTTAAAATCAGTTGAACTACTTGATAACCACACGGGATAATCTTCTTTAATTTAACAGCAACTTTTGCGATTTCTTTAAAAGATGAGCACAGTTTACTGGCATCAAGCAGGATTTCAAGCTCAGCCAGCACAAGCTCTTCATCTCGAAGAATGATTTTCGGGTCCGATTGCTTTATAAATCGGACGCACTCGATGTGTCACTTTTTTCTGTCTGCGGGTATCTTGAAAATTGTGTGGAATGGCTCTGGCGAAGAAATTAGTTTTGCGAGATCGTCTTGCACGCTTGTAGTAAATACACCCACAAGTATTCGGAACTTCTTTCTGTATAATGTAAGGAAAGACATTTCTGCTGTCGTTTCAGCGTGCGCGTCAGACTTCTTTGCAAGTCGCCGGGTCCAGTGGTGCTTTAAGAAGTCTCCCTCCGCATTTACCTGCATACTTTTTGCAAATGACGATGCACTCTTTATTAAAGCATTCATCTTGCCGTCGTCTTTGATATCTTCAAAAGACTTCAAAGCGCTCTGAATCAGCTGCATCGCCTCAACTGCATTCAGCTCCTCCGCTTCTAAAAGCTCGGTTACGTTCTTAAGTTTAAATATGGTGTTTTTGCTAAAGTACATGCCGCAGATAAAATCAAAGTCTAGAAGCTTTTCTTGCAAGCCTGACGCAAAAGTTCGGGTTTTACTGTCAAATTCAGAATCGAATGAGGTTTTCATTGTTTCCAATGCTGAGAGTATCTCTTCATAACATGTAGAAACAGCTGTCGCCGATTCGGCGCGCGCAGTCCACCTTGTTTTAGATAAATTCTTAAGTTGAAGTGAATTTTCAATTTTATTCGGCTCTTTCTGCAAGCTTAAATGTCGTTTCGTGCTACCCGAAAAAAAAAACGTACAATGCTTCAAGTGTCAAAAACTCTCGGATAAGCGCGCTAGCATTAGAAGCTGTCTCTACGAAAATGTTTAACCTGTCAGCTTGGCATGGAACGTACGGAATATCTATTTTGCACTTCTCTGATAGCTTTTTCTGAGTGCCGTTGTATATGCCAGACATGTTACTAGCAAAGTCGTGCGATTGAAACGCTAGTTTATCGAGTGGAAGTGAACGTTCTTCTGAATTTAAAATTAAAAATATGTTTTCAGCCAACTCCTCTCCAGTCTTTTTTTTTGTTTTGTTAAAACAGCGTCAATTTTTAAAGACGCTCCACAGTAACGAGCTCTTCATCATTTTTAGACGACGTATCGGATATTCAACGCGAGGCGGTCTTTATGTGACATATCGGGAGTAGTATCTGCTATAACGGAGAACATACCGGTGTTCTTGATCTCTTCTGCAATTATTTCACGAGTTTTCTCTCCAAGAAGATTGATGAATTCATTTTGAGAGTCCTTGCTCATATACGTAATGTTGTGCTTCCGCGTACTCACTTCTTCCAACCACCTATTCATGACCGGACTATGCCGTGAAAGTAACTTCACAATTTGCGTGAAGTGTCCATTATCTTGAGTGATTCCATCCTCGTGACCTCGGAAAACCAAACTTTGCCGACAAAGGGTTCTTGGTGTGTAAATAAGTATCTGGATAACTTTTTGTGGAACTCCTTTTCTTGTTCTTCCTCAATTCTGATCGTCCGTAAATGTTTATCAAGGAGAACGATTACCGTACGTGGCCTTTTCCATTGACAACGTGGCACAAATCTGCCATCTCTGCTTGATGAGCTCCTGAAGTGAAGCGTTCTTGTAATTTGCCCTTTGTCATCTTTCCGCGACTTTTTAATTTATGCCACTGACGTACTCCAGTGTGCGACCAATCTTCACTTGCGGACGCCCTTCCTCGTCCGTTTGGGAATTAGCCACAGGCAAAACAAAACACCGCGTCTTTTTCAATGCTCTACTCCAACAGTAGACAGTACAGTAATATCGTATGATCTTTCCAAAAGTATGGTGCTAGAGCTGCCTATTTTCCAAGTGGGATGCGTAGAAAAAAGCAATGCGAGTAGCGCGATTTCGTTTGTTGAATTGACTATTTGTTATTATTTCTATGACACATACTCCATAACCGCGGAAAGTGAAAGGTTTAGAGCTGTATGTAAAGGGGGAAAATATATAAAAATAACTTAACTTCTTATCAGGGAAAAAGTTTACTAAAGTGAAAGCTTAAGTTATACGACGCTTAGTTGTTCGACGATCCCGTTTAAACGACGATTTTAACCGGTCCCTTCAGCAAAAAAAAGCTCATGTATACGACGCCCATCAGAGAAGTACTGCTATAGCAAGATGTTTCTCAGATCTAAACCGCATTAAGAGTGAGAATGAATGCCTTATATGATAAAGACAGGTCAAAGTAAGCACACATTAACAATACCACACAACACCTGAATTCAATTTATACTACAAAAAATACACTAGCATATTAAATAAGGTAGTAAGACTAGCAAAGAAAATGCATAATGATAATTTTATTTCCCAATCATCTAATAAAAACAGGGCTATGTGGTCCGTGATAAAAAAGAAACTGGAAAATCTGCTAAAATACAAAGGAACATTACGCTGACCAGAAATAATAAAGTGATTAATAATCCAGAGGAAATAGCAAACACTTTTAATGACTATTTTCTGGAAATTCCATAAAAAATATTAAATAAATCACAGGTAAATACACTAAATTCTAATAATAAAATAAATATATGCAGTGATTCTTTATTTATAAATCATGTCACAAGTGAAGAGGTAAGAATAGTTATAAAAGAGCTAAAACATAAATTCTGTGCTGGCATTGATGGCATCCCTGATGCAATTTTAAAGAAATGTGCAGAAAATATAATAAATCCACTTACGCACTTAATAAACAGTTCAATTCTCTCAGGAACTTACCCGGATATTTTGAAGTTATCAAAAGTAATTCCAGTGCACAAAAACGGTTCAAAAGATGAATTAGATAACTATCGTCCTATTACCTTACCTTGCAGAAATTGTGGAAAAAATAAGTTTCATAGAAAAAAATAAAATATTATCAAACTCACAACATGGATTCAGAACGGAAAAATCTACACGGACCGCAATTTACGAATGTGGTAATTGTATACTGAAATTAATTGACAATAAGGAACATGTAACTGGCCTATTCTTGGATTTATCGAAAGCATTTGATGTTGTTGACCATAAAATCCTCCTTACCAAACTAAATCAATATGGTATTAAAGGTCTAGCTAATAAATGGATAGAGTCTTACTTAACAAGGCGTAAACAAATAGTAAGCTTGAGACACAAGGATGATGGGACCAAATTACTTAATGAAACATTGTCCAATGAGGGAATTATTGAATTTGGAGTACCCCAGGGATCGGTTTTGGGCCCACTACTCTTTCTTCTATATATCAATGATATAACACAGAACGTTCATTCATATAAGGAAATTTTGTTTGCTGACGATACAACACTCGTAATAAAAGGTGAAATTAACAGGTCATACAGCAGTCTGCCGACTCCGTTACAGGAGAGTTAACCAAATGGTCACAAGATAATCGCCTCATAATAAACTATAAAAAACAGTATGTCTAAATTTCCACACTACACAGAACAGGAATCCCGCGAAACCCAATATAACATTAAATGGTCATCAAATAGAAAATAAATCAGAAACAAAGTTTTTAGGACTATGGATACAACAAGACTTGAAATGGAATAAACATATACAATATCTGAATACTAAACTGAACTCGATGTGCTTTGCGTTACGTATTTTGAAAACCTGCACAAGCATGCACACATTAAGAAATACTTATTTTGCTTATTTCCATTCATACTTAAGATATGGGATCATATTTTCGGGTATGTCGCCAGATGTACTAAGCACGTTTAGGATACAAAAGAGGGCGATTAGAATTATGGAAAATGTAAACTCTAGAGAATCATGTAGACCTCTGTTTAAAGATTTAAACATTCTCCCACTGCCCTGCATATATATCTTTGAAAGTATTATGTTTTTTAAAAAGAATTTAATGAATAAAGATGTTTTTCTTAAAACAAACAATGATGTTCATAGGCATAACACAAGACAAAATCAAAACATTCATATTTCACACACACACACAAGCATACACCAAATAGGAACTTTTCACACTGGAGTTAAATTATACAATAAACTACCCCAGTATATAAAACTGGCCCCAAAAATTAAAACCTTTGATCGAATGTTGAAAGCTTATCTGCAGTGCCATTGTTTTTACTCAGTAGTTGAATATCTTAGCGTAAAGGAGCGATGAAATCTATAATTATATTTTACTTTTTAATTTAATTGTAATACCTAGCTGTATGTTGTTGTATTTATAGAAGTAAGTTTTCATATTATGATAATAGAGTGAGGTGTAAATAGTTGTGCAATAAGATTGTATCTATTAAGATTTGCTATTATAATAAGTTAAATAGTTATAATATTAGTAATATATACCTGTCAGTTCTTTTATTTTATAGATGTAAATTCTGACGTGTCCTATATCAAAAATGTATTGAATGCATGTATTTGATCAAATGGAATTAATAAAAATCTATCTATCTATCTATCTATCTATCTATCTATCTATCTATCTATCTATCTATCTATCTATGCAACGCTCTCAAGGACGTTTTTGGCTAGTACCCACCACTGGATGTCGTATAACCGAGCTTTCACCTCAATAAAGCGCGAAAAATGAATGGCAAAAAGAAAAAATCGACCGGACTGGTATCAGGGTGCTGACTAGGATTTGATCGTTTTTAAGGTATACGCTCTCAATAACGCCTTTGAAAGAACGGAGGAGGTAAAACATGAAAATATATAACACGTGCAACACACTGAAATAACGATACATAAAGGATCGAAAAATAATTTCACACTATACGAGGATACAAGGCAAATAGCTCTCATATTAAGTTAGTCCGATTGGTACAGTCTGGTTTGAAAACTGTTCATTTTACACATTGAGTAGTGTATTTGCAGGGGTTCAGATGCCACCGCCACCGCTCCACCGCTGGAATACTAAAATGGCAATATCGCGCGAACCAATCAGGCTAGAGACTTGTACGAGGTGTCATTGAACTCGGGCTAATACCCCCTTTCCAATGGACAATATATTTCAACCACATAAGTAAAACCTACCCCTACTAGGGGGTGAAATTGTAATTTTTTAGAGAATCTCTCTTTCCAATTGCAACATGTGAGAGTTTGAATGCTAATATGGAATGAAACGTTGTTCTACATAAAGTTCATGTGTTCGGTGGAAAGCCACTATGAATTAACATGCTAGTTTTTTGTTTTTACACATGTCCACTCATAGGTTTGGTAAGAGGGCGGGCTTTTTTAAAGATGGCGGCTGTAATGTAACCTAACCTAACCCAACCTAATAGGTTATTGTTGACGGGTCATTGTTGACGGATTATTGTTGGCAGGTCCATGTTGACGAGTCCCTGTGGACGGGTCATTGTTGACGAGTCATTGTTGACGGGTCCTTGTTGACGAGTCCCTGTGGACGGGTCATTGTTGACGAGACCTTGTGGGCAGGTCCTTGTGGACGAGTCCTTGTGGATGAGCCCTTTGGACTGGTCTCTACGGACTAGCCCATGCATTTATTTAAATTATGTCAAAGGGCCTAACTACATTTCGCGTGTGTGTTGAACTGACGTTGTTCACCACTACTATAATGGGATAACGATATGAAAGGAAAGTGACGAAATAAATATGAGCATACAAGGGATCTAACTTGGTGGATGGATGTGTTCTAACGAGTCATTTGTAGTTGAAAAAGAATCTCTTATATAAAAACAAGTGTCCTGACTGACTGACTGACTGACTGACTCATCATCGTCCAGCCAGAACTATTAAAGTTAGAAACATGAAATTTTGGGAATATGTTCGTTGTAAGTCGAAAACGCCCACTAAGGAAGGGTTTTTGGATATTCAGTTTCTAAAGGGGTGTTAAGGGGGTACACCTGCATTTCATTGAATAACAATATTTCCGGATTGCTTTCATTGGGGGATTTGATACTCGGCATATAAACTCATCATTAAAAATAAGAAGATACGTGTCTGAGGGTTTTTCAATGTGGTGTATATTATGAGGTGAAAGGGGTGAAAAGTGGGTGTTGAAGGTTTCCTAACCGAGCGAGTATCTCTTAAGCGACATAGGCGAGGAGTTTGGAACTCAGCGGAAAAAAATCAGCATAAAAAATAACAAAATAGATGTTTGACTGTTTTTTCATAAATCCAATATAAGGGGCCCATGGGGAGGGGTGAAAATATGGGGGGGGGGGGAACGTAATATGTCTGAGTGTAAAATTATACATGGCCTATGTTGTAGACAATAACACATTACATCTTTTTTGCCTCTTGCTCTTTCATCAAACGACGAATACTTAGGGAGTTATTAATGATTTTGTACTTTTTGGCCGGAATTTTCTAAGTCCCAGGAATGACATAAAAATTGATTCGAATAAAATTTCGAAAAATAGTTTTTTTAATACTTTTATTATATTTTTCACGTCTTTTAGGGTCCGAAACCAACATGATATTTTGATGTTTTTTTTTCGTCCCATGCATTTTTGGTTTCAAGTGATAGAATTATTTTCCACTAGGACCGATGCTTATCTCTTATATAACAAGATGTTCAGTAAAGAACGTATAGCCTACTTTCTCCTAAATGCATGGGTATTGTTATAACTCTTTGTCCTTTCCAAGGAGTATGATTGAATGTTGGTTGTAGTAGCTTGTTGAAATACAACGTGCTATAGGGATATTAAACATGAATATGAGGTGCCCTTTGCTAGTAATACATGTTCTTAAGATGTTAAAACTAAGGAGATGGTATGTGCAGTAAGATGTCTTGTTATATTTCCTGTGTCATATTACAGACATGGCAGAGAGCGCACAGATCTGTTGCTATTACTAATGCTGCAGTAATTTGAAACCGTAAGCGTTCATTAAGACAATGGGTGATGATCATGCAAAGTTAGCAGTTATTGGATATTACACAGGTGTTCCTTCCGGTTTCATGTTGCTGACATGGCAGAGAGCGCACACTGCTGTTGCTATGACTGACGCTGCAGTAATTTGAAACCTCAGGTGTTGATCAAGACAATGGGTGATGATCATGCAAAGTCAGCAGTCATTGGATACCACACAGGTGTTCCTAGTGTACTTTGGACTCTCAGCTGTATTGGGAAAGGAATTGCAATGATTTGCAAAAAACTGCTGACATGAGCGATGAGAGTTTATATAAGAGGGGTGTCATATATCTCTCTACTGTCAGTCTTTATTACTCGCTTTGAGTGAACAGTGCTCTATTACTGCTCAAGAGTTGTAAAAAAAACGTTTTGGTAGAAAATCATTAAATTATTTTGCAAGGTAAGTACTTATTATTAATGGATTGTAGTATTTTATTACTAATTGATGTAGAAGTTATTGATTGGAATGTATTTATTGATTGATTGATTGATTGATTGATTAATTTGTTTACAGATAATTGGGTATCTGTAGGTTACCAGATTCCTACAATCTGTTCATTCAGTGGCAGCAGTTGATCAATTATAAAAAGGTAAGTGCCCCTCTAATAACTTTTAAACAGGTAGAGTGATATTTTCCAATGTTCACCACTACATGTCAGTGAAAATGGTATATTTAGCAGTCAAAAGTTGGAACTACTTGACCATGATGTGTAAAGCTAAATTTGTAGGTTAGATTTTGATTACCGTTCTATTAAGTCCGAATGTTCATTGCTAGGTGTCAGTGACAGAGGGAATATTTAAAGTCTTAACCTCAGTTCACCTAACTTTACCTAACTTAACCTTGTCACGTGACATGTTTTACAAGTTTAGAGTTGCTTTATAACTGACTATGGCGTCACAGTTAGCTCACTTAACTGGTGGCTGCTGGTTTCTATCACGTGACATGTTCTACAAGTTTAGACTTGTTTTAAGATTGGCTATGACGTCACACTTAGCTCATGTAACTGGCGATCGCTAGTTTCTATCACGTGATATGTTCTACAAGTTTAGACTTGCTTTAAGACTGGGTATGACGTCACACCTAGCTCACTTAACTGGTGATCACTGGTTTCTACCACTCTATCAAGTTCCAATGTTCACCGTTAGGTGTCAGTGACAGTGGTATGTAGTAACCCTCAGTTAGAACTACATGAAGTTAGACTTGCTAGGAGTTCACAGATGATCGATTTAAATGCCCTGCTATAACCATTGACTGGAATATAATTAAACTATTTAAATTGTACTTTTGTTTATCATTTATTAACATTTATGATTTCTTTCTTTTATAGGTAATTTCGAAAGGGGTCATCATGTTCAAGTGTGGTGACTGTAAGAAACAGTTCTCAAGACCTGACAGCCTTCAACGGCACGCAAATGTTAAACATGACATTAAAATGTTTGTTTGCAGTCATTGTGCTACCACATTTAACAGACAGGATAGTCTTGGACGGCATGTAAATCTAAAGCATGTCAGTTCAGCACCATTTTCGTGTTCAGTTTGCGATCTTGGATTTTGTGCTGTAAAGCGATATAAATCCCACATGGTTGAAGTTCATGGAGAACAACAAGAATTAAAAACTGTAAAACCATCAACTAGCACGGAACCTTTAAACGAATGTAATGCTCAAAAGCGTAATCGTTCTCAAGATTGTGAAAATAGTTGTGCATCAAAAAGAAAGAAGAATGGTGAATCTTTGATAACACATTGTAATGTATGTAATATTGATATACCTTCTTCAATCATTCATGGACATTTACGCAGTATTCAACATAAAAATAACGCTTGTCATGAAAGAAATTCTGGGAATATTCAACAAATTGGTAGTGCATTTAAAAGTCGAATTGCTAGTTATAGACTTTATAGTAAAGAAAAAACTCAAAGTATTGAATCATTTTTAAAAAATGTTCAACCTACTGTGTTTGGCCTGGTAGGTAATGTTTTATTAGAGCATAAAACAATTAAAATGAATTTTGAACTTTTTGGACTCTATGTAAAAACTGGGAGTGAAGGTGAAATTACAGATATTAAATCTTTTAATACAAAAAACATAATTGTTAGCGAATCAAATAATATTAGTGATATATACCAACATTTTTCAAGTGCTATCATTGTGAAGAGTGAAGAGTTCCAGGAAAGGGAGTCAGGCTGGGCGTTAGTTGAAGTACTTTATTTAGAAACCAACATGAATAAATATAATCCCCTTCGAGCATCATCATACGTTGATTTTCCAGGATGGATCAAACGTAAGCATGCTTGTGTAAACGTTATGAATAATGATGACGCATGCTTTGCATGGGCTGTAACCTCAGCTCTCCATCCAGCAGTGAGGGACACGATGAGAACATCATCTTATCCTCACTATTCTTCAGTGTTAGATTTAAAAGAAATAGAATTTCCTATAGCGATAAAAGACATTCAACGTTTTGAAGAGCTGAACAATGTAAGTAATAAAGTTTATGGAATTGAATATAAGAGTATAGTTGGTCCTCTATATTATACTCAGGAAAAAAAGGATGCTCATGTAAATTTACTGTACATAACTAAAGGTGAAAATGCTCACTATTGTTGGATAAAACATTTCAGTAGACTTGTTGGTAGTCTGCTATCAAAATATAAGACTAAAAAGTGGTTGTGTGATGGTTGTTTACTATATTTCAGAAAAGAGGACCAACTAACTCAACACCAAAAATGGGGATGTAATCATGTGTGTACGGTATTACCGTCTCCTAAAAATAACATTCTAAAATTTAAGGATTATGAGAAACAGCTTCGAGTACCATTTGTTATATATGCTGACTTCGAGGCTTTGCTAAAACCATTTAATACATGTTCATCGAATCCAGCCCAACCTTTCACCAACACTACTCACATTCATGAACCTTTTAGCTTTGCATATTATATTAAATGTAGTTATGATGACTCTTTAAATAAGTTTGAGCTCTATAGAGGACCTGATGCACCTAAAGTTTTTATGGAAAGACTTGAAAAAGATGCCATGCGTATATCCTCTATTTTAAATACGATCATTCCAATGGAGCCACTAACTTCATCAGAGCAAATGAATTTTGAAAATGAAACTAATTGTTTTATATGTGGTGAATGTTTATATACAGACAGGGTTCGCGATCATGACCATTTAACAGGAAAATATCGTGGTGCTGCTCACCAAGAATGTAATTTAAATTATAGAGTAAGTAAATTCATTCCGGTCATTCTACATAACGGTAGCAAATACGATAACCACTCTATCGTTAAAGAATTTGGAGCTTCAGATGTGAAAATTGATGTGATTGCAAATAATAAGGAACAATACATATCGTTCACAAAATACATCAAAATTAGCAATAAAAAAACATTAAACTGCGATTTTTATATTCATTCCGCTTTATGTCGAGTAGTCTTGATAAGCTGGCTAGTAATTTAAAATCAGATCAGTTTCATGAAATTCAACGTGTCTTTCCTAAAGAAGATGATTTTAATTTGATTCGTCAAAAGGGTATATTCCCTTATGAATATATTAACTGTGTGGAACGTGTTGATGAGTGTTCTTTACCACCGAAAGATGCATTTTACAGTTCCTTAAACACAAGTCATATCAGTGATCAGGAATATTTACATGCACAACGTGTATGGGCACAGTTTGACATTCAAACTTTAGGAGAATTTTCAGACATATATTTGAAGACAGATGTGTTATTATTAGCAGATGTTTTTGAAAATTTTCGAAATGTTTGTATGAAAACTTATGACCTTGATCCTTGTCAGTATTTCACTGCTCCTGGGTTAGGTTTCAGTTCAATGTTGAAAAAAACGAAAGTAAATTTAGAATTAATGACTGATATAGACATGATCAATTTTATAAAATCATCAATTTGAGGTGGATTAAGCCAATGTAGTGGACGGTACTCTAAAGCGAATAATAAATACATGCCTAGCTACAACCCTTGTGAAGAGTCAAAGTATATTGTCTACCTGGATGCAAATAACCAATATGGTTGGGCTATGAGTCAATGTCTACCACTGAAAGATTTTCGCTGGCTGACACAACCTGAAATTGATGTCTTACATGTTGACACTCTTAATGATAACGATGATAAAGGATATATTTTAGAGGTAAATCTTGAGTACCCTAAAGAGTTACATGATGATCATAATGATTTACCATTTTGTCCTGAGAATATGAAATCTCCATACATCACATCACGAACAAAAATGTTAATTGCTAATGTAATTGATAAATGTAAATATGTAATACATTATCAAAACTTGAAACAGTGTCTACAGCATGGATTGAAATTAACTAAAATTCATCGCGTATTGCAATTTCATCAGTCAGCATGGCTCAAACCGTATATTGATCTAAACAATAATTTAAGAACGCAGTCAACAAACGCGTTTGAAGAAGATTTTTATAAACTCATGGATAATAGTGTTTTTGGAAAGACTATGGAGAATGTTGATAAACGAGTTGATGTAAAGCTGATAACAAAGTGGGAGAATGATGGTAAAAGGTATGGTGCGAGCAACTTAATAAGCAAGCCTAACTATCATAGCTGTTCAATTATTCATGAGGATTTAGTTGTAATACAAATGAATCGTCTTAAAGTAACTTACAACAAACCCATATATGTGGGTTACACCATTCTGGAATTGTCAAAAACACTTGTGTATGAATTTCACTATGATTATGTAAAGAAAAACTATCTTGATAATGCTAAATTACTCTACACAGACACAGATTCTTTTATTTATGAGTTTAAAACTGATGATTTTTATGAGGATATCAAAACTGAGCTAAATAGGTTTGATACAAGTGACTACCCCAAGGATAATATTTACCATTTACCTCTAGTAAACAAAAAGGTTCTTGGGAAATTTAAGGATGAATGTGCTGGTGTTATTATAGACACCTTTGTAGGCACAAAATCTAAATCATACAGCTATATGACAATTGATGATGTAGTAGTAAAAAAATTAAAAGGAGTGAAAAAGAATGTTGTTAGTAAAGAGTTAGATATAAGTGATTATAAAAACTGTATAGTTAGTAACCCACCTGTATTATATAAGAAAATGTGTGTATTTAGAAGTAAAAATCATCAGCTACATACCAATTTGTTGAACAAAGTTATTTAAGTAATGAAGACAACAAACGATTCATTATACCCAACACATTTAATACTCTTGCTTGGGGAAACAGTCGTATTGACGACTATTACTTTACTTAAGTCTAATGATCACTATATTGTAATATTTGTAGTGTGTTTTATATTGTAATATTTTTTGTAAAACACTGTAAGTAGAATGTATAATGTTAGGCTACTGTAGTTTAGTAAAAATAAGATAAGTAATACATTTTAGTGTAAAATGTTTGCTTTTGTATATTACGAAAAAGATTTTAAAAAATTTACTGAATGTGTGAACTAAACAAGGAGAATGTAAAAAAATGTAAAGTGGAAATTGTAAATATTCATGTGTGAAAAAATGAAAATGAAGAAATGACTATCACCATTTTTAGAATTAAAAGACATTGTGATCTGGTAAACCTTGTTTTTATTTCACAACAACAAAAATGTACAGAATGTTTAAACTAAACAAGGGGAATGTAAAAAAATGTAAAGTGGAAATTGTAAACATTCATGTGTGAAAAAAATGAAATGGCTATCACCATTTTTTAAATAAAAGACATTGTGATCTTGTAAACCTTGTTTTTATTTCACAACAAAGAGAGCTTTACAAAAATAGAATACAAAGAAATACCAATTCCTCAATCCTTTTCAATGTCCATGTCCACTCATTATTAACTTTCCTTTTATAACACTAATCACAATGACGACTGCCAACCTCTCTCCCACCGAGACATCACAGAATGTCAAAAGTTGTTTAGCTTTTCAACGATACTTTATCCGCTACACGTCTTAATGCAGAATGACTGTGGTGATAAGAAAGGTGCATGCTTAATCCAAAGGATTAATAGGTATATCACTATGCTGCAAAGGTTCTTCAAGACAAGTTCCAGGACTACACAAATAATAACCAGGTAGGTAGATTTCGAAAGTCAAGTATTGAATTACTTTGTTAATGACGCCATTGCCAGTACAGGTCTGGCATATCCTTTTCCATCGATGGTAAAAAGGTTTGATCTTCCTCCTCCTCTGTGGATGATGTTTGTTGTTGTTGCTTTTTATCTTCATCACGCCCGTGGTATGAGGAAACAAAGTCTTTACACTGACTTTTATGACCATGATACAGTTTGACTAGCTGACAAGTAGCACACTGTCGCATAGAGGGTATTTTTGCCATAGCCACTTGCTTATGGTGATCATAATCCGTACATGGTTGCAATTCACTTAACACAGGGTCTTGAGTCCATGATTTTGGTACATGTTGCCAGATTTCTTTCACTGCATTTGCTGCGACATAATAAATGAATGATTTTGGAAGAGCCAATAATTCTTCTTTAGTAAAAGTGTCTAGTTTCTTTTTACACACAAAGAACTTTCCAATCGCTTTATCGGTAGCATCCCCTTTCTCCATGGTATAATGTAGATGTTTACACGTCGCTTGTAGAAATCTCACTGGTGTCATTCACATGTAAACCTTTAGTTTTAATTTTATTTAACAACTCCCAGCAGGCATTGGTGGATAGCCAATCAAACAATTGCCACACCTGTGCCAAGGCTTTATGGGTAATATTGTCACAGGGGCAGCGATCCATGAGTGTTTGCAGCGATGGACAGCCCATGTCCATTAAATCGATACATTGACAGTAAGACGCTAAAAATGGTTGTAGCCATTGACGTTTTTCACTACCTTTAACAAATATTACATGGGCAGAAGACAAGTGAGCTTTCATGACCATGTCCAGGTGCTTATATGAAATGATTCCTTGCTTCCAGTCTAGTTGCATATGAGTTTCAATCCACTGGGTTTGTTTACGGTCTTTATCACACAACAAATCAAACGCATAAGGTGGTTTAAACACCAAATGAGTAGCTTGTGATATCCAAAAAGTGGAACAATCGATGATGGCCACTTCTTTAAATATAAATTTGTTATCTCCAATTTTAAACCCTTGACAGTCGACAATCAGTGTACGCAACATGTTCACTCTTGTCTGGATCAAGTCCAACTGACCACAGACTGACAATTGTTCAGTAAGGTGTATCCATGTCATTTACTTACATTCCATTCTAGTAAAAGAAAAGAAAAAACATCGAGTAGTCACTATAGAGGTTAGGATATGACAGGGGGGGGGGGCATAAGAAATAATAATATAACAACAACCAATTTTTTTTATTTCATTATTTGATTAGCATAACAAGTTTTACATTCTTTTTTCATTCTAGGATAGAGGCGGTACCATCTCATACAACAAAAAAGTCTTTTGTGTTTATAGTGTCCATAACACCGATGATATCCCAATGTCTCTAAACTGGATGTTTTTAACTGTGAGCTGCTCACTGAAGCACTGCCGGCACCATAAAGTCCACACGTATCATAACTTTTTTCATCACTCAGAGGCATGAGTGAGGGGTAACTTGAATGACAGGGTATATTACCCACCTCCATTCTGCACAGGTAGGGGCAGGCAGGCGATCAGCGCTGATGTTCCTGCATGGGTTCATCGCTCTCTTGCCATTGGTCTAAGATGATGGGACAAAACACACATTTCACTTCATCTCTTCTTTTTAAATAGTAGAATCCAGCGGCTGCTAAGGCTTGAGGGTTTATAAAAGGCACCGGCCACGTCGCACAGTGGTCCGGATTTGAAAAAAGGCGGACAAAAATATTTTCCGCTAAATGATATGAAATACTTTTGTATAAAACATTAAATTAGATGTTACTATTAGGTAAATTTGTCTTAGTACATAAAATTACTTATTCATCCTCTGATCCGGATGAGTCGACTTCGTCTTCTTCCCCTTCCTGCTCCGTCTCATCCTCGAGTATTGACAATAAATTACACACCTCCTGAGGCAACTGTCTTCATATCTTCTTTGGTAGACTTCCCGTGCTTGAGATTACTGGATCAGAGCTTAGCAATAGTCTATGGAACAAGTCAATATTATTGGAAATTCTTGAGGATTTTCTGGTATGGTCTTCTCTATATTTTCTTACGTCTTGGTTTCTAGACTCTAAGACCTCTTCTGAAAGTTCTCCAATCGGCAAAATAGCTGCTTCTATAATGAAAGATTCTTGGATAAGTATTTTATGGAGTGTCAGAGGCATGTAACACCACGGATATAGCCGTACATATGAGCTTGCTGTTTCGCACCAGTAGGAATTGAACTCTGAAATATTAATTTCATGACCAGAGGAAATTGCTTTTACAATTATTCCAAAACGAGTTATTAACTCACAGTCTACCCCTGTTATTTCGGATGCTACTTGAGGTTGATCAAAAAACCTTCGGGCAGAGTTGCCATCACTCGTTGTTCCATATCCAGGCTTCGGAATATCAACTAGAAGACCTAATCTCGTTCTGAATGAGTCTTGCACAATTTTTTCTTTCTTTTGAATAAGTCTCGATTACCATCTTTCACGCTCACTTTCCACTTTTTAAAACCCAGGCGGTACGAAATATGCAGGAGACATTCAAAAAATCGAAAGTGGGCGTGTGGAACTGAAATTCCAAACTCAAGTTGTAAATTGTAAACGAGCTTTTGTGCCAATTATGTAGATTTTTCATTTCTGAAAATTTTGCACCATTCGTTTGCCCCTTGTTGGTGAAGTCGTGGTAGCTTCTTATTAGCTTGGCTGATGAATCGTCTCCCTCTGCCCTTAAATTCATAACGGTCGCATAGGCAAGCTCTGATGAAGTGGCACTCTCCCTTAGGTATTTAATTTTCCTTATTTTGCTTCTCTCCGTTAGCTCTTGAAATTCTTTTGGAGGACGACCTCCATCTACTGATTTTGCGGAGCCAGGAATGCTCGGAATTGATATCACAATTTCTGTTTTCAACCAGTCTGAATATTTCTTCAAAAAAGCATGTTCTAAGAAGTTACACTTTCTCCACCGGTCAACATACGGCAAAAAGAAAAGGTTCTTATATTATTATACACTGTTTTCTCTACACTGTCGTCAACATTTAATTGGAATTTGTTAAGGAGATATGTTACCACAAACTTCCCTTGACGCGCGCGAGACTGATTTTTGTTCTCTCGAATCTTGTTAATAAGATCACTGCGACTAACAACGAAAATTCATTTTTCACTCTTCACAACACACACAACTACTACTAATCAATTACTTCTCGTGATTGAAGATTATTTTGGTTTCATGGCCTCGAGATATCCCCTGCGTAGCATAAACAAATGTCTCGACAGGCCCTTATCTCGCGCGAGTGTTCATCCTCAGAGCGCGCAGTAATGTTCTCTCCCTTCTCAATCACGCATCTGGCGGGTTCTGGCGATGAAACCTTTAAGGATATATTCTCCAGTCTTCATTTTAAAACTTGCATAAGTTTCATGGTATACATATGTATACATTTTTTTGTAGGTCAAGCAAAATTTATTTTTCTTGAAGAAAATAAAGCACTATAAAAATAAGTATAACAGTCCTTATAAGTGATCTGAAATCGAAAATCATGCTATAATTAAATATATCAGATCACAAACTACATACAGATACAGTATTATAGACCCCGAGTTTCGTTTTGAAGTTAGAATGATATTTCAAAGTTTACTTAATGGAGCGCGGAATTCAGAAACGAAGAGTTGTATCACTTTTGTAGTATTATATCTGAGAAACACAGAAGCAATTTCCAAAGAAAAAGTGAAATTAATGTACACTGATTAACATACTTCACTTGGGAGTTGGTTTGGCCTTTCTAATGTAAAGTTGAAAAAATCTATTTTTGTCCGCATTTTTACGGATCCGGACCACTGTACGTCGCAAAGGTCTTGAAACGTTGTTCCTCAGATTTTAAATTCATGGATGTAACTTCTCTTCAGGCTTGAAAGCAAGACATGACTGAGTGGTTTGATGTGTGTTGACCTGCTATTTATACACTTGTCACTTGGTTGGACAGTGGATAATAGTTGACTTGTTTGTGATGAATAATCAAACAGTAGGCCGTGGTATTGACTGGAACATTGTCATGCGTTTCAAAATCTAGTCGAATGTCAATATTGGATGGTTTGACAGACTCTTCCAAGTAGGAACAGTCAAAGACAATTAGTGGCGCCCTTGTCTTAAAAGCTTGGGGTGATAACATTGGACAATTCTCTTTTTGATAATACGACCATCTAAATTTAGAAAACAAGTCGTACAGGGGGGCAAACTTATTTTTTGAAAAATCTAAATCCAGCCCTTCATAGGGAAACACAGCACCGTTGAGGAAAAGACGTGCATTTCTCAATTGCAGGTGATCAAATTGCGTGAAATCTTTGGTTTGTTGATACTTGCGATTCGTTTGAAAACCCACAATCATGTAGAGAGGTCTCTCTGTATAGCGGGCTGTTTTTATAGACCAACTGTGTGTGTTGGTGGTGGGCAATAACGGGTACTCATGGAGTACCCAGCTTCTAAATTCCATGGGTAGAGGTATATCTCTCTTTACCATTTTGAGTATGTCCAGTTTTTTGCTATCGTTAAGGGTCACATGAGGCACTTTCCATAGCAAGCGTTGTAGTTGAATTTTTGAATCAATGGGGGCATTGTCGACTCCCTTGAGTGCATTATTATCACTCCTGTCTCTCACGAGATAAAGCACTTGCCTTGCGTTGACCACAATGGGCTGGTGATCTTCAGCAAAGCCTAAAATCAGTTTAAGAGGTAAATATCCAGTGAAGGTGCCATCGGTGTGTACCATCCAGTCATTGGTCGAGTCAGGGCACCAACCCGCCATGCAAAGTGTTTTAGCTTCTTCCTCACTATAAGAGGGATATAGTTTCATGACACTGGAAATACCCACATTTCGAGTGCTATCCACCACGATATCGTTAATGACATAACGTACTTCAGAAAACAGGAAGGCGAAAGCATGGTTGGCTAACTTGGATGTAGTGGGTGTAGAACCATCGGCTTTAGTGAGCCGACCTTCAATCTGAATAACACTTTCATGCGGTAGAGTGTAAATATCTTGGTTGTTGATAACAAAATGAATTTCATCATTGTTATTGAGTCCAGGTGTTTGAGCTTATTAAGAATGCAGATCAATTCTTACCACTCCTGGTTGCTCCTCGATGTGGTTCGCTACCTCTAGAATAGAATTCATCGCGGGGGTTAATGTGGTAACCCAAATGCTGTAAAATCTGCTCGTTCTGAGATGTTAACGTGTATTCACGTGGTAAACAACTAACACCATTCCTAGACGGTGCTGTTGCTTTATATACAAACTTCATAATGGTTTTAGCACCAACTTGTAAGTCACTGGTGTGGTAGAATCTAGATCAATGAGTTGCTGCTCTCTATTGATCAGTCTTAATGTTATATTACTAATACCATCGACAGCCACAGAATGAAATAGCACCACTGGTGGGTTTTCACGAATAATATAGCCATTGGGCGATGTTACAATAAAGTCATAAAGCGAATGCGACGGTTCTTGATTGGTGTACACTTGACTAATAATATTACACGTCACCGACACATGATGGTCCTCAATGAATTTCACTTCATGGTCTGATTCATGTTTTTTGTTGGGCTCTAACACACGTGGTTTAAATCCTAGTAATGGACCAATGGAATCGGGGTGAGTTTTAAAGTCAATTTTGAATGTAGAAAAAATACTGCAGCGATGAGTGTTGGTATTTCCTACAAGTTCAAACTTGCGCGTTCCATCGAGAAATGACTTTAAACCATATTTATTGATCAACACCACATAAATGTGTTCATAAATGTCATCTATCGTGTATCCACCAGAGTTCAGGGTGAGCACAGAATCATCATAGTAAAACTTGTTGTTCACATTTTCACGTATGTTGTATATTCGATTGTACGTTTCAAGAGAAACAAGTCCTAAACCATAAGGTTCTTCACTCAATTCGATAGGTGGGTAAAAGTCTAGACTCACTTCAGGTCCACGTCCATGCAGTGTAAACGTCTTACTTTCCACCGACATACTGTTGACGTTTTTGCTTATGTTGCGTCTTATATAAAAAAATTAAACATAAACGTCCACACTGTTGGCTGTTAAACGTTTGCTCACGTTTCACATTATAATATATCTTGATCCTGTTTCCAAAATAGGCCACAAGTTCCATGGGCGGGGGCAAATTCCCAAAACTGTCAAAGTACCATACAGTAGATCCCTCTTTGACATAAGCTACATATGTGTTCCAGGTCCTCGGTGATCATCCAAATTGACAACAGCACATTCATGTTTCCAGGGTTGTGAGGGTAATTGGTTTCGCATAAACACACCTCGAAAATGAGAAAGCTTCATTTGTTTAGCATAGCTTTCCACTTGCTGATGGGTCAGGGCATGTCTTGCTATGGTTGAGGTTAAAGATGTTTTTTTTTTATTTCGAAAAGATGAAATTCCAAATCCTTGTTGATAAAAGGCTGGCTTTAAATTGACATTTCTAGCCCCCATAGCAATGGCTTGCATTGTTTCATTGTGTCGCTGACTTTCATTGAGTTGTTGCTTGCCCTGTTGCACGGCTTTAATGGTTTTTGCCACTGCACTGGCGCCGCCTAAAAGTGAACCTAGAGCAGCCAGACCAGCGAATAATGCAGGTAAAAATCCCGCTCGTTTGGGGACGGGGATCACTCGCCCTTGTTTTGTACCCTGTCGCTGACGATTTGGAATAACATGTCTCTGTGCTACTCGAAGAGCTTTCCTTATGGTCAACACATTATTTTTTTTTTCCTTTCGCAAGGGCTTGTCCACGAATGTCATAAGCCCAGGCTTTGCCAAGGACAGGCTCATATTTTTTGTCTTTCTCACCACATATCTTTGTTTCACCATGATGATGATGACCAACAACCTTTCACAAGAAAGTTTAAGTCACAACTAACATTAGATTGTTATTTCATGGCTGTATATTCCAATTCTACATAAAGTGGGAAATCATTTATGGTTTTTCCAGCTTGCTTTTCATTCCATGTCAACAGGAGATGAAAGGATAATTCGTCTCCTGCATTGACCATTTCATGGTTATGGACCAACATCCTATGACCATTTATCTCTATTTGTAAATGGTTCTCATCAGGTATGGCATATTTGATGTGAATGGTTCCATTATAGTGTAGTCGATAGTGGCTTAAACCCGAAGCAAGCACATAGGTCAAGTGCTGATCATGAGCTAGCGGTATATGGTTTCTCTCATTCACAGGTTTTACATTTGTCAGATGCACTAAAAATACAGATGGGATAAATTTATAAAGACTTTTCATTTCATAGGTCACGTATCGCTTGGTACAGACATCATCATCTTCTTGTGGGTCTTCCACGTTAATAATGCGGTGATGATTAGCGCTATAGCCATTCACCGTAAGCTGAGGCACTTTATCATAAAACTCATACACCTTGTTATCCACATACTTTTTTGTAGTAACGTCTGTAGACACTTGAGGATGTTTTACATGAGTTAACCGCTTTCCTTTAAAGTCATAATCTCCTTGTTTTGTGCGTGGCACTACTGACCTATCCACATAGTGTTTATTAGCAGGATCTGTTTCTTGTTTAGGATCATGTATGGGAACAGACCTAGCTTTGACCATCAACGCACGTCCAAAGACATCCATCGTCAAACTGTAGTACGAGTCTACTCTTTCTATGACAAGGCTTGGTGCGATGTATATAGACAGCCTGCTAGCCTCTCTAAGCCTTAGTTGAAATGAAGCTAATTAAGCAGCAAGAGTCATTTCCCGTGAGGGACATGGTTTCCCATCTCTGCCCCACATCACGTGAACAACGCCATGGTTCACTGTTTCCATCTTCCATTCGCTGCATCATTGTGGGACCTTCCGGCTGTGGAAAGACCAATCTTTTGCTGACACTTATTACAGGGCCCAATGGTATGTGTTTTCAAAATATTTATATTTTCGCAAAATCTCTCTACCAACCCCTCTACGTGTTTCTGGATCAAGTCATGTCTGGATTTAAAAAATGAGAATATGGGGTATTTTACATTTTCCACGCAAGAAAATGTTATTTCACCGGATGAGGTAAAGCCTGATTCACTCATGATTTTGGATGATGTATCCACTGAACGACAAGCTATCATTCAAAGCTATTTCAGCATGGGTCGACACAAACATATCGATTACTTCTATCTTGGACAAACGTATTCTAAAATGTCCAAACAGTTGATTCGTGACAATGCCAATGTCATTGTTTTATTTCGCCAGGACGAGAGGAACAGTCGTTACATTTATAATGAACATGTGAATCCGGACATGACCTTTCAAATGTTTACAGAATTGTGTGGCAAGTGCTGGAACACACAACGTCATGCCTGTTTAGTAATTGGCAAACAAAGTGAACTCAACCAAGGGCGGTATCGCTTAGGGTTTGATTATTTTATTGCTATTGAAGGCACTGTATCATTCCCTCTCAAGTCATTTGTCACGACATCATGGCGTTAGCAGAGAGTCAATTGAAAAAGCATATTATTAGAGCAAAAAATACTATTCGGCAAAAGTTTCGTCAATTGAAACGATCGCGTGCGGATCATGCTTTGTTTATTCAACAACATTTAACACCTCCTCTAAAAGCCATGTTGAAACCCTCTTTCAAGCCATCTGAATCGCTACCTACCGTTTCACAAGCCACTCAGACGCACCACGAGGACCCTGAGGAAGAGGAAGATTTAACTAGTGTTAGCGAAGTTGAGGTTAATGAGGAACAAGTGTTTACGCCTCAAAAAAAAGGGATCACCCCTTGCAGAGTTTTTAAGAAAAAGGAAATCCTTGGCCATGGTCGAAACCCCTTGCCCTTCCAGATCATCTCCATTTTCACAACTCTTGGCCACCCCTCAACATAAAGCTCAACTGAAAAACATTTTAATAAAATATTATGGATCAACACTGGAACCCTATTTCACCAATCTATTTGTTGGAAACACAGATACCACGTATGGTGTTCGCTATGAGGATGATAGTTTTAAAATTGGTGATTCATCGATTAAATTTAGTCGTACTAAAGCTGTCATTAAAAAGATCAACTATAAATTAACACCAGGACTGTTAAAGCTACTATTCTCTCGGACTCCCTCATCTCAAGATTATACGCCAGAGGACCTTAGTAAATATAAATCCATTTTATTGGACACCCATGCACACAAAAGACAGTATGATCCCACTCAACAAATGAATGCCAATATATCTCAAAAATATAAAACCATCATCGCAAAAATGTTCCCCACTAGTCAAAGTGGTCGTCGTAAAGTGTCCGCTTCAGGAGTGACATTTAAACCATTAAAACCCCTTGTGGATGTTACCTACTGGCACAATCCCAATAAACTCGTCCAGCGACTACAGCTGTTGCATGCTTCACGTCAAGCCGGTCGTACTGGTCACGATTGGGAAATTCAATAAATTGAGGAAGAACTTCGAAATGCCAAAATTATTGTTTAAGCCCTCACCCATTAAAATGGGTATTGCTCACGAGTTGCATCGTCCAGCTAGACGTCACTATCAGCGACTCAAGGTGATTTCACAGGGTGTGGATGAACTTTGGCAAGCAGACTTGGTTGAAATGATTCCCTATGCTAACGTTAACGATGGTGTACGCTATATGTTGACGGTCATTGATGTTTATTCCAAAATGGCGTTTGTTGAACCTGTGCGTCGCAAGTCTAGTCCACTAGTCACCAAAGCCTTTCAACATATTATTCAACAATCTAAACGTCAACCTCAGCTGCTACAAACCGACCAGGGAAAATAATTTTTCAACAAGGATTTCTCCAGTTTTCTCAAATCTAAGGATATTCACCATTACACCACGTACAGCAATCTCAAAGCCAGCGTGGTCGAGCGGTTCAACCGAACATTGAAAACCCATATGTGGAAAGCGTTTACCGCTCAGGGCACTTATCGCTGGTTGGACTTGTTACCTGAGCTAGTGTCACGTTACAATGACACCAAACACAGAACCATTGGGACCAAGCCACGACTTGTGACCAAAAATATTCCACAACTGGATAAACTGTTTAACCCCATAAAAACAGCAGACCCTAAACGTCATCGCCTTAACATTGGGGACCATGTTCGTGTGAGCAAATTCAAGTCCGTTTTCGACAAGGGCTACACACCAAATTGGGGGACTGAACTATTTCGAATTCGTCAAGTCAACCTGAACAGTCCAGTCACCTATTTACTCGAGGACCTCAACCATCAACCCATAAAAGGCAGGTTGTATCTCCAAGAACTCCAAAAGACAGCGTTTCCTAAACATTACCTTGTGGAAAAAGTGTTGAAACAAAAAGGAAATAAACTATATGTAAAATGGTTGGGATTTAGCTCAGCCTTTAATTCTTGGATTAACAAATTACATGTTGTGTGAACCTGTGTGTCTTGTATTTATTTATTTACTCATGTTCTACTTAACCTACAGTCCTATGTACAGTCCTCAGCTCCACATGTATTATGAGCAATACATATTTCTTTCTCTCTTCACCTGTGTTCTCTCTTACACTGACTCTCCCCCCTTCACCTCTCACCACTGTCAAAACAGGTTGTGACTTGTTAGCTCTTATCGTGCACGTGCACAGGTGAACACCTGTGTTTTAGGTCAGATTACACATGAACTTGCATTTTCTCACGTATGAACCAAAACAGGATGTGACTTGTTTCACAAGGAGAATGCTAATAATGTCATCTCACACGTGTTCACATGTATTTCGCCACTTTCCTTTCATATCGTTATCCCATTATAGGAGTGGTGAACAACGTCAGTTCAACACACAAGCGAAATGTAATTAGGCCCTTTGACATAATTTAAATAAATGCATGGGCTAGTCCGTAGAGACCAGTCCAAAGGGGCTCATCCACAAGGACTCGTCCACAAGGACCTGCCCACAAGGACTCGTCAAAAATGACCCGTCCACAGGGACTCGTCAACAAGGACCCGTCAACAATGACTCGTCAACAATGACCCGTCCACAGGGACTCGTCAACTTGGACCTGCCAACAATAATCCGTCAACAATGACCCGTCAACAATAACCTATTAGGTTGGGTTAGGTTAGGTTACATTACAGCCGCCATCTTTAAAAAAGCCCGCCCTCTTACCAAACCTATGAGTGGACATGTGTAAAAACAAAAAACTAGCATGTTAATTCATAGTGGCTTTCCACCGAACACATGCACTTTATGTAGAACAACGTTTCATTCCATATTAGCATTCAAACTCTCACATGTTGCAATTGGAAAGAGAGAGATTCTCTAAAAAATTACAATTTCACCCCCTAGTAGGGGTAGGTTTTACTTATGTGGTTGAAATATATTGTCCATTGGAAAGGGGGTATTAGCCCGAGTTCAATGACACCTCGTACAAGTCTCTAGCCTGATTGGTTCGCGCGATATTGCCATTTTAGTATTCCAGCGGTGGAGCGGTGGCGGTGGCATCTGAACCCCTGCAAATACACTACTACATTGCTTTCAAGTATGCAAAAATTATGTACGGTGTTTACAGATGTCTAATCTACAATTCATTAACAAAATAGGTAAAGAGCAGGCTCGAGTTTGGCCGAATAGTTTTGGAGAGTACCGTACACAGGTGTTCCAAAATTCAGTGACAAGAAAACCGGGTCGGGGTGGAGGAGACAATTCTAAACCACTTAATCTAAAAACGAAGGTCCAGAAATGCTCCCCTAGGACTTTCTCAAAGTGGGCAGATGGCTTAATTTGGTATCTGTCGGATAGCTTAATTACTCATCAGATCAGATTAAATCTTAGCGGAATGGATAGAGTACATAAATATGAGTAAACTTCATATGGAGAGATTTTCTGGTAACGTGTAAGGTTTATGCACTAGTCACCAAAAATGATGTGTGTGAATTATTGCCTACTATACAGGATAAAGGCATTTTCTTTAGAGATATTAACCACCTAAACCTAATGAGCTACAGGAGAAGTCGCCAGAACCAAATTTGCCCATGATACTCTATCCATTCCCCTAATATTTAATTTGATTTTAATTTATTTCAGGATTAGGGCATAGCCCAGCTCTTTTGGGTACATTCGTGTTGACCGACGGAAAAGCACTAAACTCTCGTTTACTAAGGCAACACTGAAAAAATGGCTTCAAACCCCACAATGTTGTTTTTAATTGTACCTTAGCTATCCGATGGGCACTAAGTTCAACCATTTGAAGACGTCGAGCGGGTGCTTTTCCGGATATTCATTCCTTCGACAAAGTTACTTAGAGTTGTCTCCTCCACCCCGCCCCAGTTTTCTTGTCACCGAGTTTTAAGACACTCTGTAAGTTTTATTTAAATAAAAAAAATGATGGTTTAAAAGAGAACATTTCCCCCCCACAAAGGTCGAATTTTATGGATTTATCGGGCATTTTTCCTTGTTAACACCAATAAACATAAACATGGCTGAAAATATGCATGTATTTATTGTATTAAAATTACTTACGTTTGTTGAGTTCGCGATGCTCCGTGAAAATGTTCCGTGCCGGTGGAAACTCACGTCCCACTGCCACTGTATTTGCACCTAGTTATCACTGTAAAAGTTGCTGGTTCAGGAACTACTGCTTTCAATCATTCTCGGTGACCACTGCACTGACCATGGTGAGCACCCCACCCCTTGAGGAACCTTGGAACCATAAACCTGTCAATTTTGTCACAATAGAGCGGATATCTGAGGACGCGCCGAGACAAGCGGTAGCAGGTCATAACATTCTTCCGACAACATCTCTATGAGTTGGCTTGACCTGAAGTTATCAATGCGCTCACCAACACCTTTTGTCTAACCACATGGCACAGATGCTGGGCTCGCTTCGCTGTAAAGCGAGATGTTACACCCACCCAGGAACGTGCCGAAGAGTTCATCCCTTGTCCTTGGTCCCATACTGCTCATCTGGCATTCTTTCTTCAGTTTCCATTCAAAGAAACGAAATGGCAAGTGGCAGCAGGTGCACCGAGGACTGGAAGTAAAACTTCTAAAATGGTTATTTTGCCGACTCTTCCTTTTGCCGCACTGGGCTATTGCCTGGCTGTACGAAATTATTGCAGCGTCCGTTTGTGCCGACTGTCGGTAAAACTGCCGATGCCAATATAATAAATATATTCGAAGTACGTCCAGAAAGAAAGTTCCGTTTGGTAATAACATTAAATTGTGAACAGATACAGAAAAAATATTTATTGCACAAAATTCTACAACTACTTTTCCACATAACTGCCGAAATGTTTCAGGCATTTGTCGTAGCGTGGCACGAGTTTTTGTATACCTTCTTCATAGACGTGTGCCTCCTGTGTCTTCAACTAGTTGTACGTTCCGCTGCAGCGCAGTTCCGCATATGCGCGGTAGACACTCTGTATCAAGGAGAAGAAACGTGCGCCAATTTGGAGAGCGCTGTCAGCCACGTACGCATTGTTGTGCATGTTTACTCGTACAATGTCGGTGTTGATTGAAAATCCCGCCGCTTGTGAAATCAGATCTGTGATTCGTTTTCTGAATGCTAGGAAAGTGAAACCAATTGAAATTTATTGGCAAATTTGCGAAGTGAATGGACAAAATGCGATTAGTGATTCAATGGTGAGAAGATGGGTCCGACAGTTCAATGAACGACGTAGTGAAGTGCACGATGAAGAACGAAGTGGGCGTCCATCTTTGGTTACAGAAGAACTGGTTCACGCGATTGATGACAAGATCCGGGAAAAACGCAGGTTTACAATTAGTGCTCTCGCTATGGAATTTCCCCAAATCTCACGATCACTAATTCATGAAATTGTTACCGAAAAACTGAACTTTCGTAAACTTTGCCGACGTTGGGTACCAAAGATTCTTACGGAGCAACTCAAAACAAAACGGATGGGTAGTGCACTTCAGTTTTTGACCCGTTACAATGAAGGCGGCGAAGAATTTCTGAAGATAGTCACAGGAGATGAAACTTGGGTTTCTTACGACACCCCTGAAAGTAAGCGGCAATCAATGGAATGGAGGCACACTTCATCCCCAGCAAAGGTTAAGCCGAAACAAATCTTGACACCTCGGAAAATGATGTGCACAGTGTTCTGGGACTGGAAAGGCATCTTATTCATTGATTTCTTACCGCGTGGTCATACAATCAACGCAGATGCTTACTGCGAGACACTTAGGAAATTGCGCCGCGCAATACATAATAAGCGCCGAGGGTTGCTGTCAAATGGTGTTGTTTTTCTTCACGACAACGCACGACCACACACTGCAAATGTGACGAAAAACCTCGTACAGGGATTTGGCTGGGACGTGTTTGACAACCCTCCGTACAACCCTGACCTCGCTCCTAGCGACTTTCATCTGTTCACACATCTCAAGTCTTTCCTTGGCGGTCAACACCTCAACAATGACGACCAGCTGAAAGAAGATGTTTCCAACTGGTTGAAGACAGAGGCGGCAAACTTCTATGAAGAAGGTATCCAAAAACATGTGCCACGCTATGACAAATGCCTGCAAAAGTTCGGCAGTTATGTGGAAAAGTAGTTTAAGAGGTGTAGAATGTTATGCAATAAATAATTTTTCTGTATCTGTGTACAATTTAATTTTATTACCAAACGGAACTTATTTTCTGGACATGCCTCGTATATTTTTTAAATCGGACCAAATCGTATATGGCCATGTCCCGTTTTGCTTTTTTAAATGCTGTTTTGGGAAATGTTACGAATTCTTGAGGATTTGCCGACTGCCGACTGATGTCGTATTTGCCGACTGAGAAAATACCTGGGTGTAGCTCCCTTACGAAGCTGGAGAGTGACTTTGAGTCCTGGGACGCAACCTACATTTTCCTGGGAGATTGGGGCGAAGTTGGTGAAAATGTCTTGAATTGAGTTCACAGAATGAAGGCGAGGCTCTGAATGGGAGTTGTTCATTCCTGCATCAATATGTTGAAGATCAATACCTAAACCTCTCATCCATTGTCGGCTTAGGAGAGCCTCATGCCTGTCTGGTACAATATGTAATTCGCCAAGTATTTCTCTCCCGTTGTACGCAACGTTGATAGAAATCTTTCATTTTGGTTCAATTATGTTGCCCGAATAAGATCGAAATGCAATATTTGAAATTTCGATAGGCACATCCAGATTTAGGCAATTGAAATCATTTTCGGCCAGCAAGAAAAATTTAGCACCGGAATCAACCTCTAAAAGTTGAGATTTTCCATTTAGTGTGACAAAGATGAGGTATTTATCAGTATCAGGTACCATTTCGAACAAATCGACAACGTCACGTTGTTGTAGAACAGCTCCCACTTGGTTGATGCCATAGACATGATTAGAATTACTAACGAGGTTATCAGACACAGCATGGAGTGATGATGGAGAACTGGAACCACTTGATCTGTTACGTGAGGCTGTCAACAGGGTTGAAATACATACTTTTGCAACATGACCGTCTTTTCCGCAAGCTTCATATTTAAGTTTGTTCCTAACAACGCGACAACTGTTTATACACTGTGGTTGTCTTTCCCGCATCTTATACAGAGATTTTCTACGCGTAGAGCCTTGTAATCAGGTCTCCCTCTGAAACGCTGCCTTGAAGAGGTGGAGATTCTATTAATATCATCTGTGCTGAAACTTGAATGACTAGGTTTGGAGCTTTATGCTAATTCTTTACTCTCAATTTTCGATGCTTCAAGAGCAATAGCTTTTGTCAAAATGTCTTCGAATGAAGTAGTACTAGATTGCAAAATGTGTTCACGTAGCCAGTCATCACGCAGGCCACGAATAAACTGAGCTCTGAGGAAAACGTCAGCAATGGAAACTGATTTGTCACACTCACATTTAACAGTGAACTCGCATTCAATAAGGTCACGTTGGAGTGCAGCAACATATTCAGCAATGGTATGTCCTTGTTCCTGGTAAATGTTCAAAAAATAATGCTGGGAAACATCTGCACTTTTCTTAGGAATGAGCATCTCTTTAAATGCTTTTATTAATTCGTTATAATTTAGATTTTTGACTGGTTTATCGGGATCAAGAAATGCTGCTAAACTGTTATAATGTGTTGAACCAATAGATACACATAGAAGCTGAGCAATTTTCCCGTGGTCTGTGATGCCCTTCATGTTATAATAATTCTCAAACCGCTCTAATTAACACGTGAACTTTTCCCTGCCGGGATCGAAATTCTCCAATGGTGTCATGCTGGAGAAACTTACGGGAATTGCCGGTCGTATCTCGGAGCGAAAATGAGATACAAGCTGGGTCAGTAACGTTTGCTGTTGTACATGCAATGCATCCAGAAGTTGTTTGAACTGTTCAGTATCCATTTTCTCTTCTTGATAATTTTCTTTTTTCACTCATCACCAACTATTATAACTTTATATGATATGGAACGATAAATCAATGGGAAATGCACGCACCTGTTATTGAATAAAATAATAGCAACCTTTAATCGAACTTGACTTATCAGCAACATGTTTATAATGGAGATTGATTGTAACACACAACAAAAGAGTAAGTAATTATAAGTACACGCAAAACCAAAGAACATATCTCAGTCTCAATGTCCAAGCGACACCAACTCCACCTACATCAATATTATGAAACCATTGATGGCCATGACAGACATCCGTGGTAATACTGTTCCTGTCACAGGGCTTGGTTCCGTGCATATAGACAGCCTACTAGCATCTTTCACAATTAGTTACTATCCAGATTATTAAGCACCAAGAGTCACTCCCCGTGAGTAGTTGTTTTTGGCCGGTTCAAAACCCACCTCCACCTCACCCACCTCACAAGATGGCGGCGGCGCGATATCTCTCCAACGCATAGTCGGATTTTGACAAATGAGGTGTCGTTGAACTCGGGCTGACACCCCCTTTCCATTGAACAACATATTTCCACCCCAAAGTAAAACCTACCCCTACTAGGGGGTGTAATTTTATTTTTTTAGAAAATCTCGCCTTCCAACTGCGACATGTGGGATTTTGAATGTTAATATGGAATTAAACGTTGTTCCACACAAGAGACATGTGTATGGTGGAAAGTCACTATGAATTAATATGCTTGTTTTCCGTTTTTACGCATGTCCACTCATGGCTTTTCTAAGAGGGCGGGCTTTTTAAAGATGGTGGCTGTAGTGTAACCTAATCTAACCCAACCCACGAGGGGTGATCAAAAATATTTTGAAGTGGTGCTTGTCGATAGGCAAACAAATAATCAAAGAGGGGTATGTCAGACCTTGAGGCGATAACCCCTTTTGATTGATCCATGTTGATTTGTTTCTTTGGACTGATCCCTGTTGACTAGCCCCTTTGGACGGGTCCTCTTTGAAGGGAGTCATTTTTGACAGGTCCCTGTTGACAGGTCCTTTTTGACGGGTCCCTGTTGACAGGTCATTGTTGGCAGGTCCTTGTTGACAGGTCCCTATGGTCGGGTCCCTGTGGACGGGTCCCTTTGGACTGGTCATTGTTGACAGGTCCTTGTGGACGAGTCCTTGTGGACGAGCCCCTGTGGACGGGTTCTTGTTGACGGGTCCTATTTTGACTAATCCCTTTAGACCGGTCCCTTTGGACTGGTCCCTATGGACTGGCCCATGAAATTTATCCAAATTATGTCAAAGGGCCTAACTACATTTGTGTGTAAAGGAGTGTGTTGAACTGACTTTGTTCGCCAGTCCTCACTACTACAATGTGATAACGATATGAAAGGAAATTGACGAAATACATGTGAACACGTGTGAGATGACATTATTACCGTCCTCCTTGTGAAACAAGTCACATCCTGTTTTGGTTCATACGTGAGAAAATGCAAGTTCATGTGTAATATGACCTACCACAGGTGTTCACCTTGAACGTTAGCTGCGCACGTGCACGATAAGAGCTAACAAGTCACAACCTGTTTAGCAGCGGTGGGTGGTAAAGGGAAGGAGAGGGGGAGAGTCGGTTTAAGTGAGAACACAGGTGAAGAGAGAAATAAATATGTACATTACTCATAATTAGAGACGAGAATTATAGGCACTAAAAACAGTTAAAATAGGCAGGCATATAGGCTCTTAAAATAGCCAAAATAGGCATGTAAATAGGCACTAACGTGTAAAATAGGCAACAAAATAGGCATGAAAAAAATTCTTGTAATTTAATAACATATTTAATTACCATAAAAAGAATTCTTCTTTATTCGTATCAGGGGCACCAATCACAAATATATATCACAAATGGTAAACAGTGAGAATCAAATTCAAATAAAAAATAATAATGATAATTAATAAAGACACAAACTATTCTAGATCTAATATTAAGTGAGGACATAAACATACAAGTCAGTTGTACAACACACAAACATTTGACTGCCAGGTAGCCCGCAACCAAATTAAATGTTCTTTGTCCAGTAACGGGCGACGTCAATAGCATTCGGGTTGGCAAATGTTAAGTCTTCCATTGTGCATGTTGCTGGACATAGTGGGCACTGGTAAAGATGTTGGATTGTCTGTAGTTCCCCACAATCACAGAGGAGAGAGTCACTCGGAAAACCCCATTTCTGCAAGTTCATCTTGGTTCTTCCAACTCCAGTCCGCAGTCTGTTGAGCGCCTTCCATGTTGCCCAACCTTCCATATGGCCCGGAGGAAGGCTTTCTTCTGGGGTCATCCAGCCGGACAGATGACCAGTTTTTTCCTTCCACATTCTTGCCCTAGCAGTGTCAGCATTGCCTTTAAGGCTGACTGTTGTCCGAAGGAAGCTTTTCCTAGATTTAAGGCGAGTTCGGGCGGGGGAATATCCAGATAGTGGGTGTGTTTGTGATGTGGAATTAACAATAAGCAACTTATAATTTAATAACATACTTATCTTATATATAAAAGTGAAAGTCTGTCTGTATGTATGTATGTATGTATGTATGTATGTATGTATGTATGTACGTATGTATGTGGGTGGGTGGATTTGTTTCGTAAACAAATCTACACCGTTCCACCAATCTCAACCAAATTTTGCATACACATAGTTTAGGACCCAGAAGGAACGGTTGGCTACATGAATTTTCGATAATCTTTCTCATTCTTCTGATTTCGGCCTTTTTGCACTCAAGAAAAGGCTAATAAAAGCAGAATATAAACTGATGGAAGTAATAGCAAGGCCGGCCATCTCCATAGCAACAGTAGCTCGAGACGGGACCACCAAGTTTCCATATATCTTGGTAAGAGGCCATGCTACATCCACTGCCAGCTAGATCGCATGCCTCCAAGCTGCTTTAAACTGTCTGTCCATTCAACACAAGATAGGTTACAGCACCAACGCACTGATCACCGTTGCATTTTCACTCCCAGCTGGATCGCATCCCTCCTGGCTGCTTTAAACTGCCTGTCCATTCAACACATGATAGGTTACAGTACCAACCCACTGTGATCGCCGCGGCATTTTAACTGCCAGCTGGATCGCATCCCTCCTGGCTGCTTTTAACTGCCTGCCCATTCAACACTCAGACGCGTACAGGATATGCTGTATATTAATTCACTGTTAGGTTGCAGCGCCAACCTAACGCGGCTTTTGAAGGGGCCGGTACCTGAAACGAAGGGTTTTTAACTTTGGAGGCTTAATATCGAGATTGAAAAAAAAGGCGAAAACATGGCACTAAGTTAGTTCTTTTGTTATTCGATCAGCATTAAGTTTATGATATTAATTCACACACATACTAACGGGTAAATTTTCAATATAAAGAAACGCGAAACACGAAACGAAAGGTTGTTAAGTTTGGAGGCTTAATATCGAGATCCCAGGCGCTATTTCTGGTAACATTCGAGAATTCCCATTCTTGTTCGTGGAGTAAACACATATTGAGAAATGAGAATATAATTCTGTCGAGCACACCAGCCGCAATATAATGCACTTTAAAATACAGTCAAAAGGCATCAAATAGGCAATTATACTACAAATAGGCACAAACCCTTGAAATAGGCATTTATATGCACAATAAAACCAACGAAATCTAGCCTAAAAGAACCTAAAACGGATTTATATCTCGAAAGCCTACGTTTCTAAACACAGGAATAAAATAGGCAATAGGCAAATTCCCGTCTCTACTCATAATACATGTGGAGCTGAGGACTGTACACACAGGGCTATAGGTTAAGTACAACATGAGTGAATAAATAAATACCTTTGTAACCTTTGTCGAAGACAGACTTAAATTTGCTCACACGAACATGGTCCCCAATGTTAAGGAGGTGACGTTTAGGGTCTGCTGTTTTTATGGGGTTAAACAGTTTGTCCAGTCGCGGAATATTTTTGGTCACAAGTCGTGGCTTGGTCCTAATGGTTCTGTGTTTAGTGTCATTGTAACGTGATACTAGCTCAGGTAACAAGTCCAACCAGCGATATGAGCCTTGAGCGGTAAACGCTTTCCACATATGGGTTTTCAATGTTCGTTAAAACGCTCGACCACACTGGCTTTGAGATTGCTGTATGTGGTGTAATGGTGAATATCCAAAGATTTGAGAAAACTGGAAAACTGCTTGTTGAAAAATTCCTTTCCCTGATCGGTTTGTAACAACTGGGGTTGACGTTTGGATTAATGAATAATATGTTTGAAGGCCTTGATGACTTGCGGACCAGACTTGCGACTCACGGGTTGAACAAAGGCCATTTTGGAATACACATCAATGACCGTCAACATATAGCGTACACCATCGTTAAAACTAGCATAGGGAATCATTTCCACCAGATTGGCTTGCCCAAGTTCATCCACACCCCGTGAAATCACCTTGAGTCACTGATAGTGACGTCTAGCTGGACGATACAACTCATGAGCAATGCCCACTTTAATGGGTGAAGACTTAAACAATAATTTTGGCATTTCGAAGTTCTTCTTCAATTTCTTGAATTTCCCAATCGTGACAGGTATGGCCGGCTTGACGTGAAGCATGCAACAGCTGTAGTCGCTGGACGAGCTTATTGGGATTGTGCCAGTAGGTAACATCCACAAGGGGTTTTAATGGTTTAAATATCACTCCCGAAGCGGACACTTTACGACGACCACTTTGACTGGAGGGGAAAATTTTTGCAATGATGGTTTTATATTTTGAGATATATAGGCATTCACTTGTTGAGTGGGATCATACTGTCTTTTGTGGGCATGGGTGTCCAATAAAATGGATTTATATTTGCCAAGGTCCTCTGGCGTATAATCTTGGGAAGAGGGAGTCCGAGAGAATAGCAGCTTTAACAGTCCCGGTGTAAATTTATAGTTGATCTTTTTAATAACAGCTTTAGTACGACCAAATTTAATCGATGAATCACCAATTTTAAAACTATCATCCTCATAGCGAACACCATATGTGGTATCTGTGTTTCCAATAAATAGATTGGTGAAATAGGGTTCCAGTGTTGATCCATAATATTTTATTAAAATGTTTTTCAGTTGAGCTTTATGTTGAGAGGTGACCAAGAGTTGTGAAATCGGATGCGATCTGGAAGGGCAAGGTGTTTCGACCATGGCCAAGGATTTCTTTTTTCGTAAAAACTCTGCGAGGGGTGAGGTCATTTTTTGAGGTGTAAACACTTGTTCCTCGTCATCCTCAACCTCGCTAACACTAGTTAAATCTTCCTGTTCCTCTTCCTCTTCATCAGGGTCCTCGTGATGCGTCTGAGTGGCTTGTGAAACGGTAGGTAGCGTTTCAGATGGCTTGAAAGAGGGTTTCAACATGGCTTTTAGCGGAGGTGCTAAATGTTGTTGAATAAACAAAGCATGATCCGCACGTGATCGTTTCAATTGACGGAACTTTTGCCGAATAGTATTTTTTGCTCTAATAATATGCTTTTTCAATTGACTCTCTGCTAACACCATGGTGTCTTGACAAATGACTTGAGAGGGAATGACACAGTGCCTTAAATAGCAATAAAATGATCAAACCCTAAGCGATACCGCCCTTGGTTGAGTTCACTTTGTTTGTCAATCACTAAACAGGCATGACGTTGAGTGTTCCAGCACTTAGCACACAATTCTGTAAACATTCGAAAGGTCATATCCGGATTCACATGTTCATTATAAATGTGACGACTGTTCCTCTCGTCCTGACGAAATAAACCAATTACATTGGCATTGTCACGAATCAACTGTTTGGACATTTTAGAATACGTTTGTCCAAGATAGAAGCAATCGATATGTTTGTGTCGACCCATGCTGAAATAGCTTTGAATGATGCCCTGTCGTTCAGTGGATACATCATCGAAAATCATGAGTGAATCAGGCTTTACCTCATCTGGTTAAATAACATTTTCTTGCATGGATAATGTGAAATAACCCATATTCTCATTTCGTAATCCAGACATGACTTGAACCAGAAACATGTAAAGGGGTTGGTAGAGAGATTTTGCAAAAATGTAAATATTTTGAAAACGCAGACCATTGGGCGCTGTAATAAGCGTCAGCAAAAGATTAGTCTTTCCACATCCCGAAGGCCCCACAATGATGCAGCGAATGGAAGATGGAAACAGTGAACCATGACGTTGTTCACGTGATGTGGGACAGAGATGGGAAACCATGTCCCCTCACGGGGAATGACTCTTGCTGCTTAATAATCTTCATTTCAACTAAGGCTTAGAGAGGCTAGCAGGCTGTCTATGTACATGGAACCGAACCTTGTCATAGAAACAGTAGACTCGTACTACAGGTTGACGATGGATGTCTTTGGACGTGCGTTGATGGCCAAAGCTAGGTCTGTCCCCATACATGATCCTAAACAAGACACAGATCCTGCTAATAAACACTATGTGGATATGTCTGTAGTGCCACGCACAAAACAGGGAGATTATGACTTTAAGGGAAAGCGGTTAACCCATGTGAAACATCCTCAAGTGTCTACAGACGTTACTACAGAAAAGTATGTGGATAACAAGGTGCATTAGTTATATAACAAAGTGCCTCAGCTTACTGTGGATGGCTATACAGCTAATCATCACCGCATTATTCACGTGGAAGACCCACAAGAAGATGATGATGTCTGCACCAAACGCTACCTCACCTACCAAATGAAAAGCCTTTATACATTTATTACATCTATATTGTTAGTGTATCTGACAAATGAAAAACCTGTGAATGATAGGAACCATTTACCGCTATTCCATGACCTGCGCCTGACCTATGTGCTTGCTTCGGGTTTAAACCACTATCGATTACACTTTGAGGGAACCATTCACATGAAATACGCGATGCCTGATGAAAACCATTTACATGTAGAGATAAACGGACATAGGATGTTGGTCCATAACCATGAAATGGTCAATGCAGGTGACGAATTTTCCTTTCACCTCATGTTGACATGGGATGAAAAGCAAGCTGGAAAAACCATAAACGATTTCCCGCTTTATGTGGAATTGGAATATACAGCCATGAAATAACAAGCTGACATTAGTTGTGACTTAAACTTTCTTGTGAAAAGTTGTTGGTCATCATCATGGTGAAACAAAGATATGTGGTAAGAAAGAATAAAAAGACTAAAAATAAGACCCTCTCATTGGCAAAGCATGGGCTTAAGGCATTCATGGACAAGTCCTCGCGAAAGAAAAAATAAAAAATAATGTGTTGACCATAAGGAAAGCTCTTCGAGCGGCACAGAGACATGTTATTCCAAAACGTCAGCGACAGGGTTCAAAACAAGGGCGAGTGATTCCCGTCCCCAAACGAGCTGGATTTTTACCTGTATTATTCGCTAGTCTGGCTGCTTTGGGTACACTTTTGGGTGGTGCCAGTGCGGTGGCAAAAACTATTAAAGCCGTGCAGCAGGGCAAGCAACAACTAAAAGAAAGTCAGCGACACAATGAAACAATGCAAGCCATTGCTATGGGGGCTAGAAATGCCAATTTAAAGCCAGCCTTTTATCAGCAAGGATTTGGAATTTCACCTTTTCGAAATAAAAAAAATCTTTAACCTCAGCCATAGCAAGACATGCGCTGACGCATCAACAAGTGGAAAGCTATGCTAAACAACTAAACCTTTCTCATTTTCGAGGTGTGTTTATCCGAAACCAATTACCCCCACGACCCTGGAAACAGGAATGTGCCGTTGTCAATTTGGATGATCACCGAGGACCAGGAACACATATGTAGCTTATGTCAAAGAGGGATCCAACGTATGGTACTTTGACAGTTTTGGGAACTTGCCCCCGCCCATGGAATTAGTGACCTATTTTGGAAACAGGATCAAGATATATTATAATGTGAAACGTGAGCAAACATTTAACAGCCAACAGTGTGGACGTTTGTGTTTATTTTTTTATATAAGACGCAGCATAAGCAAAAACGTCAACAGTATGTCAGCGGAAAGTAAGACGTTTACACTAAATGGACGCGGACCTGAAGTCAGCCTAGACTTTTACCCGCCTATTGAATTGAGTGAAAGACCTTATGGTTTAGGACTTGTTTCTCTTGAAACGTACAATCGAATATACAACATACGTGAAAATGTGAACAACAAGTTTTACTATGATGATTGTGTGCTCACCCTGAACTCTGGTGGATATACGATAGATGACATTTATGAACACATTTATGTGGTGTTGATCAATGAATATGGTTTAAAGTCATTTCTCGATGGAACGCACAAGTTTGAACTTGTAGGAAATACCATTACTCATCGCTGCAGTATTTTTTTCTAAATTCAAAATTGACTTTAAAACACACCCCGATTCCATTGGTCAATTACTAGGATTTAAACCCCGCGTGTTGGAGCCCAACAAAAAACATGAATCAGACCATGAAGTGAAATTCATTGAGGACCATCACGTGTCGGTGACGTGTAATATTATTAGCCAAGTGTACACCAATCAAGAACCATCACATTCATTTTATGGCTTTATTGTAACGTCGCCCAATGGCTATATTATTCGTGAAAACCCTCCAGTGGTGCTTTTTCATTCTGTGGCTGTCGATGGTATTAGTAACATAACATTAAGACTGATCAATAGAGATCAACAACTCATTGATCTAGTTTCTACCACACCAGTGACTTACAAGTTGGTGCTAAAGCCACAATGAAGTTTGTGTATAAAGCAACAACACCGTCTAGGAATGGTGTTAGTTGTTTGCCACGTGAATACACGTTAACATCTAAGGACAAGCAGATTTTACAGCATTTGGGTTACCACGTCAACCCCCATGATGAATTCTATCCTAGAGGTAGCGAACCACATCGAGGAGCAACCAGGAGTGGTAAGAATTGATCTCCATTCCTATCAAGCTCAAACACCTGGACTCAATAACAATGATGAAATTCAATTTGTTATCAACAACCAAGATATTTACACCCTACCGCATGAAAGTGTCATTCAGATTGAAGGTCGGCTCACCAAAGCCGATGGCTCTACACCTACCACATCCAAGTTAGCCAACCATGCTTTTGCCTTTCTGTTTTCTGAGGTGCGGTATGTCATAAACGTTCCCGGTCAATGCATGTGAGATTTTCGATGTGAAATGCCATGTCCTGTGGTTCGGATTCCACGTAAAAAGGAGGTCCCGTGGCTCATGATCTCAAGATTAACGGTCACGTTAAACTACAAGCTTCCTTCCTTTTTTGTATGTCATAAACGATATCGTAGTGGATAGCACTCGAAATGTGGGTATTTCCAGTGTCATGAAACTATATCCCTCTTATAGTGAGGAAGAAGGTAAAACACTTTGCATGGCGGGTTGGTGCCCTGACTCAACCAATGACTGGATGGTACACACTGATGGCACCTTTACTGGATTTTTACCTCTTAAACTGATTTTAGGCTTTGCCGAAGATCACCAGCGAATTGTGGTGAATGCAAGGCAAGTGCTTTATTTGGTGAGAGACAGGAGTGATAATAATGCACTCAAGGGAGCCGACAATGTCCCCATTGATTCAAAAATTCAACTACAACGCTTGCTATGGAAAGTGCCTCATGTGACCCTTAATGATAGCAAAAAACAGGACATACTCAAAATGGTAAAGAGAGATATGCCTCTACCCATGGAATTTAGAAGCTGGGCACTTCATTAGTACCCGCTATTACCCACCACCAACACACACAGTTGGTCTGTAAAACCGGCCCTCTATACTGAGAGACCACTCTACATGATCGTGGGTTTTCAAACAAATCGCAAGTATCAACAAACCAAAGATGCCACGCAATTTGATCTCCTGCAATTAAGAAATGCACGTCTCTTCCTCAACGGTGCTGGGTTTCCCTATGAAGGACTGGATTTCGATTTTTCAAAAAATAAATTTGGACCCCTGTACGACTTGTTTTCTAAATTTCGATGGTCGTATTATCAAAAAGAGAATTGCCCCATGTTGTCACCCCAAGCTTGTAAGACAAGGGCGCCGCTGATTGTCTTTGATTGTTCCTACTTGGAAGAGTCTGTCAAGCCATCCAATATTGACATTCGACTAGATTTTGAAACGCATGATAATGTTCTAGCCAATACGACGGCCTACTGTTTGATCATTCATCACAAACAAGTCAACTATTATCCACTGTCCAACCAAGTGACAAGTTTATAAATAACAGGTCAACCTACGTCAAGCCGGTCGGTCATGTATTGCTTTAAAGCATCAAGAGACGACACACCCAAGAATTTAAAATCTGAGGAACAACGTCTCAAGACCTTTGTGACGTGGCTGGTGCCTTTCATAAACCCTCAAGCCTTGGCGGCCGCTGGATTCTATTATTTAAAAACAAGAGATGAAGTGTAATGTGCCTTTTGTCCCTTCATCATAGATCAATGGGAAGAAAGTGATGAACCCATGAAAGAATATCAGCGCTGGTCACCCGCCTGCCCTTACCTGTGCAGAATGAATGTGGGTAATATACCCTGTCATTCAAGTTACCCCTCACTCGCGCCTCTGAGTGATGAAAAAAGTTATGATACATGTGGACTTTATGGTGTCAACGGTGCTTCAGTGAGCAGCTCACAGTCAAAAACACCCAGTTTAGAGACATTGGGATATCATCGGTGTTATGGAGGCTATAAACATAAAAGACTTGTTTGTTGTATGAGTTGGTACCGCCCCTATCCCAGAATGACAAAAGAATGTAAAACTTGTTATGCTAATAAAATAATGTAATAAAAAAATTGGTTGTTGTTGTTATATTATTATTTCTTATGCCCCTGTCGTACCCTAACCTCAATAGTGACTAGTCAGGGATTTTTTATTTTTTTACTAGAATGGAATGTAAGTAAATGTCATGGGTACACCTTACTGGACCAAGTCAGTCTGTGGTCAGTTGGACTTGATCCAGACAAGAGTGAACATGTTGCGTACACTAATTGTTGACTGTCAAGGGTTTAAAATTGGAGATAACAAATTTATATTTAAAGAAGTGGCCATCATCGATTGTTCCACTTTTTGGATATCGCAAGCTACCCATTTGGTGTTTAAACCACCCTATGCGTTTGATTTGTTGTGTGATAAAGACCGTAAACAAACCCAGTGGATTGAAACTCATATGCAACTAGACTGGAAGCAAGGAACCATTTCATATAAGCACCTGGACATGGTCATGAAAGTCCACTTGTCTTCTGCCCATATGGTATTTGTGAAAGGTAGTGAAAAACGTCAATGGCTACAACCATTCTTGGCGTCTTACTGTCAATGTATCGATTTAATGGACTTGGGCTGTCCCTCGCTGCAAACACTCATGGACCGCTGCCCCTGTGACACCATTACCCATAAAGCCTTGGCACAGGTGTGGCAATTGTTTCATTGGCTAACCACCAATGCCTGCTGTGAGTTGTTAAATAAAATTAAAACTCTAGGTTCACCTGTGAATGACAGCAGTGAGATTTCTACAAGCGACGTGTAAACATCTACATTATACCATGGAGAAAGGGGATGCTACCGATAAAGCGATTGGAAAGTTCTTTGTGTGTAAAAAGAAACTAGACAGTTTTACCAAAGAAGAATTATTGGCTCTTCCAAAATCGTTCATTTATTATGTGGCAGCAAATGCTGTGAAAGAAATCTGGCAACATTTACCAAAATCATGGACTCAAGACCCTGTGTTAAGTGAATTACAACCATGTACAGATTATGATCACCATAAGCAAGTGGCCATGGCAAAAATACCCTCTATGCGACAGTGTGCTACTTGTCAGCCGTTCAAACTCTATCATGGTCATAAAAGTCAATGTAAGTACTTTGTTTCCTCATTCCACGGGTGTGATGGCGAGAAAGAAAAGCAACAATATCAGCATCGTCTACAGATGAAGAGGAAAATCAAACCTTTTCTCCACCTATGGAAAAGGATATGTCAAACTTGTACTGGTCATGGCGTCATTGACAAAGTCATTCAATACTTACCTTTTGAAATCCATCTTCCTGGTTATCGTTTTTATGGTGCTGGAACGAAGCTGAATCAACGTTTGCAACGTGGTGATGTTCCTATTAATCCTTTGGATCAAGCGTGCAAAGAACATGACCTTTCTTATCGCCATAGACATCCTGCATTAAGACGTGTGGCGGATAAAGTATTGTTGAAAAAAGCTAAACAACGTTTGACATCCTGTGATGCCCCAGTGGGAGAAAGGTTGGCAGCCCTCATTGTAATTAGTGCTATAAAAGGAAAGTTAATGATGAGTGGACATGGACATTGAAAAGGATCGAGGAATTGGTATTTTCTTTGTATTCTATTTTGTAAAACCCTATTTGTTGTGAAATAAAAACAAGGTTTATCAGATCACAATGTCTTTTAATTTTTAAAATGCTGATAGCCATTTCTTTATTTTTTTCACACATGGATATTTACAATTTCCACTTTACATTTTTACATTACCCTTGTTTAGTTTTACATTTTGTACAATTTTTAAAAAATAATTTTTAACCATTTTTCACACATGGATATTTACAATTTTCACTTTACATTTTTACATTGTCTTGTTCAGTTTTTTTTCACATTTTGTACATTTTTAAATCATTTGTTTAACCATAATATAAAAAGCTAATTTTTACAGTAAAATGTATTATTTAAACTAAAACTATAGTAGCCTAACATTATACATTATACCTACAGTTTTTACAAAAATATCACAATATAAAACATACTACAAATAATACAATATGGTGAACAATAGATTTAAGTAAAGTACTAGTCATCAATGCGACTGTTTCCCCAAACAAGAGTATCAAATGTGTTGGGTATAATGAATCGTTTGTTGTCTTCATTACTTAAAGCAACTTTGTTCAGCAAATTGGTATGTAGCTGATAATTTTTACTTCTAAATACACACATTTTCTTATATAATACGGGTGGGTTACTAACTATACAGTTTTTATAATCACTTACATCTAACGCTTTACTAACAACATTCTTCTTTACACCTTTTAATTTTTTATTACTACATCATCAATTGTCATATATCTGTATGATTTAGATTTTGTGCCTACAAAGGTGTCTATAACACCACCAGCACATTCATCCTTAAATTTTCCAAGAACCTTTTTGTTTACAAGAGGTAAATGGTAAATATTATCCTTGGGATAGTCACTTGTATCAAACCTATTTAGCTCAGTTTTGATATCCTCATAAAAATCATCAGTTTTAAACTCATAAATAAAAGATTCTGAGTCTGTGTAGAGTAATTTTGCATTATCATGATAATTTTTCTTAACATAATCATAGTGAAATTCATACATAAGTGTTTTTGATAATTCCAGAATGGCGTAACCCACATATATAGGTTTGTTGTAAGTTACTTTAAGACGATTCATTTGTATTACAACTAAATCCTCATGAATAATTGAACAGCTATGGAAGTTAGGCATGCTTATTAAGTTGCTCGCACCATACCTTTTACCATCATTTTCCCACTTTGTTATCAGCTTTACATCAACTCGCTTATCAACATTCTCCATAGTCTTTCCAAAAACACTATTATTCATGAGTTAATAAAAATCTTTTTCAAAGGCATTTGTTGATAGTGTTCTTAAATTATTGTTCAGATCAATATATGGTTTGAGCCATGCTGACTGATGATATTGTAATACACGATGAATTTTAATTAGTCTTAATCCATGCTGTAGACACTGTTTTAAGTTTTGATAATGTATTACATATTTACATTTATCATTTAAATTAGCAATTAACATTTTTGTTCGTGATGTTATGTATGGAAATTTCATATTCTCAGGACAGAATGGTAGAACATTATTTTCATCATGTAACTCTTTAAGGTACTCAAGATTTACCTCTAAAATATATCCTTTATCATCGTTATCATTTAAAGAGTTAACATGGAAAACATCAATTTCAGGTTGTGTCAGCCAGCGAAAATCTTTTAGTGGTAGATATTGACTCATAGCCCAAACATATTGGTTATTTGCATCGAGGTAGACAATATACTTTGACTCTTCACAAGGGTTGTAGCTAGGCATGTATTTATTATTTGCTTTAGAATATCGTCCACTACATTGGCTTAATCCACCTCGAATTGAAGATTTTATAAAATTAATCATGTCTATATCGGTCATCAATTCTAAATTTACTCTTGTCTTTTTCAACATTGAACTAAAACTTAACCCAGGAGCAGTAAAATGCTGACAAGGATCAACGTCAGAAGTTTTCATACAAACATTCCGGAAATTTTCAAAAACATCTGCTAATAACAACACATCTGTCTTCAAATATATGTCTGAAAATGCACCTAAAGTTTGAATGTCAAACTGTGTCCATACACGTTGTGCATGTAAATATTCCTCATCACTGATATGACTTGTGTTTAAGGAACTGTAAAATGCATCTTTCGGTGGTAAAGAACACTCCTCAAGACGTTCCATACTGTTAATATATTCATAAGGAAATATACCCTTTTGACGAATCAAATTAAAATCATCTTCTTAAGGAAAGACACGTTGAATTTCATGAAACTGATCTGATTTTAAATTACTAGCATAGCGTATAGAAGTAAAAGTGACGCGACTTGTGGAGTTTGTATGGTCCAGCCGCTAGGCAGCTCTAGCGTCGGCTAGCGCTGAGTGAGGACGGTATCAATAGAAGCAGTTGAATGTTATTTTTCAGCAACTGAATGTTATCAGCTTACACTACGTTGTATTAGACAAGATGATCCAAATATAAAATTCTCCGCACTGAGTATATAAAACGCTGATGTCCGTTGTGTTAATTATGAAACATCAGATTACGTCATAGGTTCATACAATAAGGAAATGAAACATTCGGACGGGAGTCAAATGTAACTGAATGTGTAAAAATCGTAAAGCTACAGACCATTCACTACCGCACAAATACAGTAAATATAATATAATACAGTATAATATAAACTCACCCATGCTAATTATAGCTGTCAGTTGTCCGAAACTTTGGACAGCTTACGCGACGATTTTCCAGACTTAGAAGATGATTGCTCTTTCCTAATTTCTTTCGTACGAAAGAAAAAGCGGCACTTCATGAAATGAAAAACGAGTTTTCCAATAAGGTCCAGTTTATGTTCCATACAACATCCTAAATCACACGGCCCTAAAACAATCTCATCTATGCTGTCCAAACACTCATAAAATATATCACCCCACAAATTTGAAAGGGAAGCTAGTTTCTTTTCAACGATTACTTCGACCTGTAAAAGAATGTTGAATACACTGTCGGACGGGTGAGTTAGGTAAGTAAGGGCATTTATTGTGCCAAAGTCCTTTATGCTGGTGAAAGTTGCAGCTGTTGTGTCTGACGGTCTTTCACTTTGAAGGGTTGTTGCACACTTCACACAGCTGATTCCTTTCCTTAGTTGCTTGACAATGTACCCTGCTAGATAGTAAACCAAGCATTGTTTCGGAATGTTATCTTCATAAGGAAGGGGAGGATCATTCTCCCAGTCCGTCATCACCACTTTGTCTCTAATTTTGTCCTCCACACACAACTTAACAGATTTGTTTTGTTCCTCGGTTTGCTTCGCATATAATCGCATTTGATTAACAAATGACGTGAGAGGTGGTTCTAACTTAGGTTCACAGTTCCCGGATGCTGATATAGCCATCTTACTTGGAACATACACGCACTCTAACATATGCAAATGAAGAAAATCTACAGTTGATGGGTGATCGTCGCAACTTATGGACCTTAAAATTCCAAAATGACGTTCTAAGGGGTCTTGATTGAATTTCCCTGTCAACACGTACTTGAAGCCTTTGGACCATAAATAATGAGCGACTTCTAAGGTACTCTTTAGCGTGACTCTCAGAGATTCCATTGTCCTATTTGAGGCAAATGTGTTATTTTCTGAGCTAATGGTTTCATAAAAGTCCATTAATGTCTTGTGCGAAGGAGAATCTTTGTACAGTGCGTTTGTTGGTATTCTGGAGTTAAGCGCATCTGATAGATTGTTCATGTCTCTCGTGAATAATTCTGTATTCTCACTGCCGCTAAAAATGTCGGGGTTAGTTTGCCGGAAGAACTTAATGGCATTCGCGGTCGCATTGCTGAATAATTGGAAAGCGAGTCACGCGTTCATTCTTTGGAAAGACGTAGGGTTTATGTGTGCGGAATTCAATTTTGGACAAGCTTTAAGACCTGAAAACTCGGGGGAAGTGTCCATGGCATAAACCTGTCCGTAGAAATTAAAATCTATTTCTTGATTTTTGTACAGCAACTTACTTTTATCGTGGAGATAGTTCCTTACACATTTTAAGATATGTACAAAGTCTGAAAAGGCCCACAGTTTTCTCTCTTGATTAACTGGATTTCGGATACTACATTTCACATTTCCTGGTTTTCCGGTTATTCCTAAGTTTATCCAAGCCTTCTTATTCGACTGACTTCCATCACTTGTGAAACCTATCACTCTCGCTCCAGCTTGTTCCAGCTGTATAATAATTTGGATTAGTATTTTTGCCAAAATATCACCAGGTGTTGCATTTTTGCTGGCATAAACTGCTACCGGCTGGATCCAATTATGGAGGAGGGGAACAAACATGAATACCAAAGCATGGTTGGCTAAGGTATTCCTTTTATCCTCTGGAGTTAAATCACCTAAGTCCACAAAACCATCCAATTTGAGCGAGGAAGAATTAAATCGAATTTCCTCCCTCAACTTAACTTCATCGAATATCACTACCCCTAAACGTTGATTTTCGTCTTGTTCATTTTTAAATGCTTCTGCAATTGCATTTATAGCATTCGTGTTTGCGCCATACGAGCTCTTAAATCTCTTGCAGAGGGTTCTTAAATGACTTTCAGAAGGGAGAGGTAGTAAGCCGTGCCTTAGGCAATGCCTGTAACCCTTGGGAGATTTAAGTTTGAGAAGCAAACTCTCCAGAACAAATTCATCACTGTATCGCATGCCTGTTGGACTTGTTTGGCACTTCTTAAACATAGTGTCTATAACTAACTTTTGCTTCTTACTCAGGAAATTCGGCTTACATGTACAACGAGATTGGGATGGAATAACAGTCGCAACTTTCTTTTCCAACAATGTTACCTTTTCCCTTACTTTCAGTAGCTTATTCTGTGTTCTCACTAAATTTCTATTAAGATTTTTTACTTTGCGTTTGAGACTGGCAATAACTTTGCTGGCATCGACCTCACTATCTACACCATAAGAAGTACCAGGAACTACCATTGGAGAACCAACTGCCGAAATTTTGGTACAAGATTTCGATATGTCAGTCTTTCTCATAGTCCTCTTCAGAGGAGATTTGCGTGCTTTCTGTTGCGTAGTGAAATATTTCGGCAAGTTTGGAAAAATGTGTGGGACTGCACCAGGCTTCAAACTCCATCTCATTCTTGCCATTTCGACTGTCTTTCCATCTATTGTGAAAGTGTCCGTTTTAATAAGGAAATTATCGGAGAAATGTTTGTCACATACATATGACTTATTTGACAATTTAATGTCTTTCCTCGGAATGGCCTTTGCCCATTTAAATAAATCATCTTCGCCTTTTGGAGGTCTAAAAAAGTGCCTACCTGTTGCAGATGACTTGTCGTATCCAGATCGGCACCCGGGAACAAAACAACACGGCATATTTACTTACACAGTCTTGATGGACGTACCTTACCAGGTTATAATTCACACGACAGCACAAATGTAAAGAAGTACCGTAATGTATAGGCTTACAAATACTAAACACACCAGTGTCATAACGTATGTATTATTTCACTATCGCTTCTTGATCACATACACTTTCAACACCAAGAAATAAGGACTAAACACGGCAGTATTTCTGTGTTTTCAAACTCGCGAGCGCTTAGAAAGTGACTCCCGCCAGCAACTATCAACCGCTACGCAGTCTACCGGCGGGCGCAGTAACTACCCATACTAAAGATACGGCAAATTCGGGAGTCGGCACACTTTCTCTTCTAAACGCTATGTTACTAGCAAGCTTATCAAGACTACTTGGCATAAAGCGGAATGAATCTAAAAACAGTAGTTTTATCGTTTTTTATTGCCAGTTTTGATATATTTTGTAAACGATATGTATTGCTCCTTATTATTTGGAATCACATCGATTTTTACATCTGAAGCTCCAAACTCTTTAACGATAAAGTGGTTATCGTATTTGCTACCGTTATGTAGAATGACTGGAATGAATTTAGTTACTCTATACTTTAAATTACATTCTTGGTGAGCAGCACCACGATAATTTCCTGTTAAATGGTCATGATCGTGAACCCTATCTGTATATAAACATTCACCACATATAAAACAATTAGTTTCAGTTTCAAAACTCATTTGCTGTGTTGATGTTAGTGGCTCCATTGGAATGATAGTATTTAAAATAGAGGATATACGGATTGCATCTTTTTCAAGTCTTTCCATAAAAACTTTAGGTTCATCAGGTCCTCTATAGAGCTCAAACTTATTTAATGTGTCATCATAGCTACATTTAATATAATATGCAAAGCTAAAAGGTTCATGAATGTGAGTGTTGTTGGTATAAGGTTTGGATGGATTCGATGAACATGTATTAAAAGGCTTTAACAAAGCCTCAAAGTCAGCATATATAACAAATGGCACTCGAAGCTGCTTCTCAAAGTCCTTAAATGTTAGAAAGTTATTTCCAGGAGATGGTAATACCGTACGAACATGATTACATCCCCCTTTTTGATGTTGAGTTAGTTGATCCTCTTTTCTAAAATATAGCAAACAGCCATCACACAACCACTTCTCATGTTCTCTTTTTGTTATCTGACTACTGACAAGTCTACTTAAATGTTTTATCCAACAATAGTGAGCATTTTCACCTTCGGTTAAGTATAGTAAATTTACATGAGCATCCTTTTTTTCCTGAGTATAATAAAGAGGACCAACTATACTCTTGTTTTCAATTCCATACACATTAATACTTACATTGTTCAGCTCTTCAAAACGTTTAATATCTTTTATCTCCATAGGAAATTCCATTTCTTCTAAATCTAACACTGAGGAATAGTGAGGATAAGATGACGTTCTCTCCACATGCCCCACTGTTGGATGGAGAGCTGAGGTTACAGCCCACGCAAAACATGCTTGATCACTATTTAAAACATTCACAACAGCTCTCTTTCGTTTGATCCATACAGGTAAATCAATGTATGATGATGCTCGAAGGGGATTATATTTATTCATGTTGGTTTCTAAATAAAGTACTTCAACCAACGCCCAGCCTGACTCTCTTTCCTGGAACTCTTCACTCTTCACAATGATAGTACTTGAAATATTTTGGTATATACCGTATCACTAATATTAGTTGATTCACTAACAATTATGTTTTTTGTATTAAAAGATTTGATATCCGTAATTTCACCTTCGCTCCCAGTTTTTACATAGAGTCCATAAAGTTCAAAATTCATTTTAATTGTTTTATGCTCTACTAAAACATTATCTACCAAGCCAAACACATTAGGATGAACATTTTTTTAAAATGATTCAATACTTAGAGTTTTTTCTTCACTATGAAGTCTATAACTAGCAATTCGACTTTTAAATGCACTACCAATTTGCTGAATATTTCCAGAATTGTTTTCATGACAAGCATTATTTTTATGATGAATACTGCGCAAATGTCTCTGCATCATTGAAAAGGGTATATCAATATTGCATACATCACAATGTGTTATTGGAGGTTCACCATTTTCCTTCCTTTTTGTTGCACAACTATTTTTACAATCTATAGAACGTTTACGCTTTTGAGCATCACATTTGTTTAAAGGTTCTGTACTAGTTGATGGTTTTACAGTTTTTAATTCCTGTTGTTCACCATGCACTTCAACCATGTGGGATTGATATAGCTTTACAGCAGTAAAACCAAGATCTCAAACTGAACACGAAAATGGTGCTGAACTAACATGTATTAAATTTACATTACGTGCAAGATTATCCTGTCTGTTAAATGTGGTAGAACAATAACTGCACACAAACATTTTAAGATTATGTTTTGTACTTGCATGACGTCGAAAGCTGTCAGGTATTGAAAACTGCTTTTTACAATCACTACACTTGAACATAATGATTATCAATCACTTTCCAAATTACCTAAAAAAGAAAGAAATCATATATATTAATAAAAAATAAAACAAAGTAAAAGAAAAATATGTTAATTAAATTACAGTCAATGGTCATAGAAGAGTATTTTAATTATACGTCTGTGGACTCTCAACAAGTCTAATTTCAAGTAGTTCCAACTTTGGTTAACAGATATCATTGTCACTGACACCTAGTGGTGAACGTTAGAACTTGATAGAGCGTTAATCAAATCTAACTTACAAACCTAGCTTTACACAATTGTCCAGTAGTTCCAAGTTTGATTAACAGATATGTCACTATCACTGTCACCTAGCGGTGAACATTCAGAGTTGAGCGTTAATCAAATCTGACCTACAAATTTAGCTTCACACCATTGTCGCGTAGTTCCAACTTAAGTTACCAGGTACCATTGTCACTGACACCTAGTAGTGAACGTTGGAACTAAATAAAGCGTTAATCAAATCTAACCTATAAATTTAGCTTCACACCATTGTTGAGTAGTTCCAACATTAGTTACCAGGTACCATTGTCACTGACACCAACTAGTGATCGTTAGAACTTGATACAGTGCTAATCAAATCTAACCTACAAAGTTAGCTTCACACCATTGTCGGGTAGTTTCAACTTTAGTTAGTAAATATGGCACTGTCGCTGACACTTAACAGTGAACATTGAGACTTGATAGAGCGTTAATCGAATCTATCCTACAAATTTAGCTTCACACACCATGGTCAAGTAATTCCAACTTTAGTTACCAGGTACCAATGTCACTGACGTCTAGTAGTGAACATTGGAACTTGATATAGTGTTAATCAAATCTAACCTACAAATTTAGCTTCACACACCATGGTCAAGTAATTCCGAATTTAGTTACCAGGCAACATTGTCACTGACGCCTAGTAGTGAACGTTGGAACTTCATATAGTGTTAAATCTAACCTACAAATTTAGCTTCACACCATTGTCGGGTAATTCCAACTTTAGTTAGTAAATATGGCACTGTCGCTGGCACTTAACAGTGAACATTGAAACTTGATAGAGCATTAATCAAATCTACCCTACAAATTTAACTTCACACCATTGTTGAGTAGTTCCAACTTTAGTTACCAGGTACCATTGCCACTAACGTCTTGTAGTGAACATTGGAACTTGATAAAGCGTTAATCAAAATCTAATCTACAAATTTAGCTTCACACACCATAGTCAAGTAGTTCCAACTTTAGTTACCAGGTACCTGTGACACTGACGCCTAGTAGTGCACGTTGGAACTGATAAAGCGTTAATCAAATCTAACCTACCAATTAAGCATCACATACTTGTTGAGTAGTTCCAACATTGGTTAAAGAACATTATTGTCACTGACTCCTAGAAGTGAATGTTGGAACATAATAGAGTGTTAATCAAATCTAACCTACAAATTTTGCTTCACACATCATAGTCAAGTAGTGGGTAGATTATTGGCTGAGGAATAACCTAACCACCAAGGGAAGATGATAAAGAAAAGGAGGTGGGTTTCGAACTGGAGAAAAAGGATAGAAAGATAGGAGGAGAGTCCCAGAAAAGTTGTAAATTTAACTTCAAATGCACTCAGAAGCGGTTGCCACTGCAAATCCGTTTTCTGATACCTAAAGTGGGTAAGGACCTGGTCGAAGCTAACGGGAACCGCAGCTAGGACTTGGGCGGTTTGCAAGAGAATGGCTTTAGCGTATTCCCTCTCAAGCATGCATATGCGTACTATGGGGAAGGGTGATGGTCTGGCAAGGCAGATAGTAACAGACTTATTGTAGATCTGTTCAAAGGAATTCTTTTTTGACAAAGTAATTCGAAGACTACCAATAATTTGCATCGATTTTGATATTTCCAGTTTTCGAAGTTGTGGAGTTCCTAAAAAGCGACCAAGTGCTTCCAAGAAGGATAGTGATAAAAAAAATATACCTTGGGGAGTAATTTTGGTAAGCGAACCAATAGTTGCATTTGGAAATGGCTAAGCTTTTACTCAGCAAGGAGCCGGCTAAAAGTTTAGACAAAGAGAAACACTTATTTTTTGGAAAACCAACCATAAGTTTTCGGAGAGGATCTCCACAAGCAGGTAGCTGGCGTAGCGAGCTGTACTTGCCTTACTGGCCAGTTAGAATTAGCAATTAAAGCTAAGAGAAACTTTAACGAGATTACCACTAAGAGTTCTTGCTCAAATGCAACGAGTGGTGAAAGCCCTATCAATAGATTTAATGGCATTGAGTAGGAAGAGCCAAGGAAGACAGGATCTTGCCTAACCGTTGTATTAGAGAAATGATGAGTCGAAAAGGAAAGTTTGAATTTATTTAACAATGCAAAAAAGTCTAATAAATTTGACAAGTATATAGTTTCAATTTTTAGTAACAATTTGGGGTCGCAGACCTCCTAACATTTAAAGTTTGCTCCAGGCAATTAGCAATTTATTAGGTTTCAAACCTTTATAAAATCCTAGCAAGGATTTAAAATAGCGAAGATAAAAATTCAAAATTTAAAGACAATTAAGGTGATTAAAGTTTAACAATAAATAGAGTACAAGGTGTGTACTATAAGAAATTTCTGAGAAAACATTCTAGAGAAAGTAACCACTTCGAAAATAACAATAAGAAAAACATGAAGAATAAGATAGAAGTTCCTATAACTTCTTATATTTGTGCAGAATTACTTTTATTACAATTATACAAAAGAGGGCAGGTCACTTACTGTGAAACCTGAAGAGAAAGTCAAAAGGAAGGTTCTAGACTTCCTATGTTTAATTAGGAATCACGAGACTAATGGGGCAAGTTTCCCTTTCGTGAAACCTAGAAATAACTCACTCCTGAGTTGAAAGAATTGTATTCCCTGATTATAAGGGAGAAACAATGTAAGCTTGAACCGTGTATGAAACACGTGGTTATGCAGAAATTAATTAATGAGATATAAGCAAAGGTGGGAGGGCACGTCTTTAGAGTGACACCTCATTGCAATAGACCTTAGAATAACAATTTTATTAACATGGTTTGTTAGTAGAAGGTTTAGGAAAGATCAATTGGGATTTAGGATAAATGTTCATGGCCTTATTTATGGTAATCGGACGATCGCGACGCGGTAGAAATGTTGAACAAGCACTAGTTCTCACTATAGTTTGTTGAATGGATGAAAAGTTCACTGTAGTAACACGAAAGTTTATGGGAAAGAAAGTTATTGCAATGATGAAAAATAACTGGTTGCACTAGGTAGGCGAGAGTCTATTGCTTGAGAAAGTTGTGAATTACAATTAAATGCGCCATAGAACATTCCAACGGTGGAAGAAAATTTAGCTATTGCAGTAATTTATAAGGAAGATTCCTCATTTTAAAATAGTATTCCCACAAGTGAGTGAAAAATACATGACGGCAAGACTTGTAGATAGAGTTCAGAATCTGGAAGGTTCCAGAACAATCCTAAGAGAAGAATGGGGCCAAAGTTAATCCAGCGGTGGAACGAGCTTAATATTTTATGGACAGCGGGTATTAGATAATATCCCACGTTGTGAGAAGATATCTCATTCAAATAGCTTAAGAAAAGCTACTTTCTATTAAGGTTGGCTTAGACAGACAAAAGTCCAACATGGCAAATCCCGCGAAGAATGATTACCGCCCCAAATAAGTAATCTCACGCTGTCTATAAAATGATCAATAAAAGCATGTAGATAATAAAACTGATGAAGATGAGGTTAAAACCTTAAGTCTGTACTTATCTTGGTTGCATGTCGAAGGTGAAGTTCCCTTTGACGAATACTTAATGTGCCAACATGGCGTAGAATGTAGAGAGTGCCCCTTGGTTTGAGGAGACTGGCTCTAGTTGAGCCTTGATGGACCGAGTCAACTGCCGACTTACAAGTGAGACCCACTCAGCGAAGCGCGGAGGGTCCAAGGAAGGGAAAAGAGTGGGGGTAGCAGACAAAAGGAGAACATATAAGCATGACCAATATTGTAAACTTAAATTCTCTTGAGGAAATGGTCTTCAAAGAGTTGATAGCAGGCGATACTAACACAGCCTGGTGGGTGAAAGAGTAGACGAAGTTCTCTTGATCACGGAGATAATAGCTGGCGATGGCAACGAGATCTGGTGGCCAGATGGAAAAGGAAGTCCTCTTGCACCAGGAAGAGTCGGGGAGCTTCAGAGATTCGCTGCTAGGTGACGCTAGGTGGGTCATGGAAGATATTTATCTAGAACAGACTCACAAAGACATAAGAGACATGACCATCAAAGAGAAAATAGAAGATCCCTGTTGGTGTTTGATAAAGAGGAAGGAATGAACATGCAAAAGCATTAAAAATTATATTCTCTCATACCGTGTATTCCAAGAATACTCCAAGTAGTTCCAACTTTGACTATCAAATACACCATTGTCATTGACATCTATTGGTGAACATTGGAAAATATCGCTCTAGCTGTTTAAAAGTTATTAGAGGGGGTACTTACCTCTAATAATTTATCAACTGCTGCCACTGAATGAACTCGGACTAGTATCTACTAACCCACAGGTACGCTAATTATCTGTAAACAAATAAATAAATCATTCAATCAATCAATAAATACATTCCAATCAATAACTTCAACATCAATTAGTAATAAAATACTACAATCCGATAATAATAAGTACTTATCATGCAAAATAATTTAATGATTTTCCACCAAAAAGTCTTTTTGCAACTGTTGAGCAATAACTGTTCACTCGTAGCGAGTAATAAAGACAAACAGTGGGGAATTATATGACACCTCCCTTATATAGGCTGAGAATGCTTGCGTCAACAGTTTTGCAGATCATTGCAATTCCTTTCCTGTACACCTGTCAGTCCAAAGTACACTAGGAACACCTGTGCGGTATCAGATTACTGCTGACTTTGCATGATCATCACCCATTGTCTTGATGAACACCTGCGGTTTTAAATTACTGCAGCGTTAGTCATAGCAACAGAACTGTGCGCTCTCTGCCATGTCAGCAACATGACACCGGAAGGAACACCTGTGTAATATCCAATGACTGCTAACTTTTCATATCATCACCCATTGTCTCGATGAACACCTGCGGTTTTAAATTACCGCAGCGTTAGTCATAGCAACAGAACTGTGCGCTCTCTGCCATGTCAGCAATATGACACAGGAAATAACAAGTCGGTTTACTGCACGTACCATCTCCTCAGTTTTAACATCTTAAGAATGTGCATTATTCTCTTTCAGATACAAATGACACATCCATTCACCATGTTAGGTTCCTTGGCCTGTCCTTAAATTGCATGTGCCTCGTGTACAAGGATGTGTTCATTAACCCTAGCACTAGAACATATTCATCCACCAAGTTTTGCACTTAGCCCCTTGGATGTCGTCTATCCATCAAGTTTTACAGTTATACAAACCAAACAGGATGTGCCTTGTTTCACAAGGAGGACGGTAATAATGTCATCTCACACGTGTTCACATGTATTTCGTCACTTTCCTTTCATATCGTTATCACATTGTAGTAGTGAGGACTGGCGAACAACGTCAGTTCAGCACACTGATTTACACACAAATGTAGTTAGGCCCTTTGACATAATTTGGATAAATTTCATGGGCCAGTCCATAGGGAACAGTCCAAAGGGACCGGTCTTTAGGGATTAGTCAAAAAAGGACCCGTCAACAAGAAGCCGTCCATAGGGGTTCGTCCACAAAGACTCGTCCACAAGGACCTGTCAACAATGACCAGTCCAAAGGGACCCGTCCACAGGGACCTGACCACAGAGACCTGTCAACAATGACCTGTCAACAAGGACCTGTCAACAATGCCCTGTCAACAGGGACCCGTCAAAAAGGACCTGTCAACAGGGACCTGTCAAAATGACTCCCTTCAAAAAGGACCCGTCCAAAGGGGCTAGTCAACAGGGATCAGTCCAAAGAAACAAATCAACATGGATCAATCAAAAGGGGTTGTCGCCTCAAGGTCTGACATACCCCTCTTTGATTATTGGTTTGCCTATCGACAAGCACCACTTGAAAAACTTCTTGATCACCCCTCGAGGGTTGGGTTAGGTTAGGTTACACTACAGCCACCATCTTTAAAAAGCCCGCCCTCTTACAAAAGCCATGAGTGGACATGCGTAAAAACGGAAAACAAACATATTAATTCATAGTGACTTTCCACCATACACATGTCTCTTGTGTGGAACAACGTTTAATTCCATATTAACATTCAAAATCCCACATGTCGCACTTGGGAGGCGATATTTTCTAAAAAAAAAAAAACACCCTCTAGTAGGTGTAGGTTTTATTTTGGGGTGGAAATATGTTGTTCAATGGAAAGGGGGTGTCAGCTCGAGTTCAACGACACCTCATTTGTCAAAATCCGACCATGCGTTGGAGAGATATCGTGCCACCGCCATCTTGTGAGGTGGGTGAGGTGGAGGTGGGTTTTGAACCGGCTAAAAACAACTACTCCCGTGGGGGACATGGTTTCCCATCTCTTTCCCACAACGTCCAAACAACACCACGGTTTACTATTTCCGTCTTCCATTCGCAGCCTCATTGTGGGGCCCTCAGGAAGTGGAAAGTCCAATCTTTCCCTCATGCTCATCACGGCTCCAAACGGTCTGCGTTTTCAAAGTATCTATATTTTTACGAAATCCCTCTACCAACCACTCTATGTGTTCCTGGATCAATTCATGTCTGAATTTCGGACCGAAAATATGGGTTACTTCACGTTTTCAATGCAAAAATGTTCCTGCCCCAGATGTAGTAAGGGCTGATTGGCTTATGATTTTCGATGCTGTCTCTACCAAACGACAGGCTATTATTCAAGTTTATTTAAGCATGGGTCCTCACAAACATATAGACTGCTTTTATCTTGGACAAACTTATTTCAAAATGTCCAAACAACTCATTTGTGATAATGCCAATGTGATTGTTTCATTTCACCAGGATGAGCGGAATATACGCCACATTTACAATGAACATGTCAATCCCGATATGACCTTTCAAACCTTTACTCAATTGTGTGCCAAGTGTTGGAACACTCAACGACATGCCTGTCTTGTTATTGACAAACATAGTGATATTAACCAAGGGCGCTATCGCTTAGGATTTGATCCTTATATTCATATTTAAAGGGGCTGCCTCATTTCCTCCCATGTCATTTCCACAGACACCATGACAACAGCAGGGAGTCAATTGAAAAAGCATATTATAAGGAGTGTTCAAAAAGTAACGAACCAGAGGCTGTTATGCGCAAACCGGTGACGACATGGGCTAATCGTGGCGTGTGTAACGAGGTGTGGTTCCAATCAGAGCGTGGAAGGTCACAGCCCGTCGTTAGAGGGCACGCGTGTACGTCACCTGACGATACAAAGCGAGCAACCACATGCATCAATCGTCCAGCCAAGACCAAGACAGTAGGCCATTGGACATGCTTCCTGGTGCGGTTGAAGACTGTCGTGCACCCATTGGGCACACACTTTCTGCAAATGCAGTCGTTCCTTCATGATGGTGTGCACACTTCCGACGCTCAATCCGACCACGGCGGCTATGGCGTTCCATACCGGGCATCATCGGCTAACGACACCCGTCCTTCCCTGAAGCACTTGTGCCACGCCTTGACCCTTGCAAGGGGCATGCAGGGTTCGCCGCACTCTTGTGACATTCGGCGATGAATGTCCGTTCCCCCTACTCCTTTCGCTGTCAGAAACCGAACAACACCTCTTTGCTCTTCGTTTGACGCTTCCATGTCACTGTTTGCAATGCGACTAGCAGCGTTGGACGATTGTTGCATGCTGCTGCTCGCATTGTATCGTCACGTGATGTGCACGCGTGCCCTCTAGCGACGGGCTGTGACCATCCACGCTCTGGTCGGAACCACACCTCGTTACACACACCACGATTAGCACATGTCGTCACCGGTTTGCGCATTACAGCCTCCGGCTCGTTACTTTTTGAACGCACCTTATATTATTTCAAAAAATAATATTCGCCAAAAGTGTCGTTAATTGAAAGGATCACGTGCAGATAATGCTTTATTTATTCCGCAACTTAAGCTCCTCCTCTCAAAGCCATGTTTAATCCATCGTCCACGTCTCAAAAGCCTACAACGTTTCTAAAGCAATGCTGACTATGCAAGAGGTCCCTGTGGAAAAGGAACTGGATAGTTCTAGTGATGAGATTTTTTCACCGGCAAAACCAGAGGCTGAGGTGCTTACCCCAGCAAAACCATCGCCCGTTCCTCAGTTTCAGAAGCAGCAGTGATTTCCGAAACACTAATATTTCCAAACAGCCTACTTTGTCAGAAATCTTGCCTACACCCGAGTATAAAGCTCAGTTAAAAGCATTCTGGTAAAGAATTAAGGTGCTTTAGTTCACCCTACCTTAAAGATTATTTACTAAAAAGACCAATACCACCTATATTGTTTACTATAAAGAAGATTGTTTTCGGATTGGGATTTCCGATCGGCCCGCATGTGGTTATCATTAAAATGTTACCGTACCTATAAATTAACAACTGGTCTTTTAGAGCTGTTATTTTCACGTACTCCGCTTTCCGAAGATTTTACCCGGAATGATCTCCAAACGTATAAATCCATCCTAATGGCAATAAATGCTTATAGACGTGAATATAAACGATCTGAACCAGTCAATGCCAATAAAAGTACCAAGTATAAAACCATAATTTCAAAATTATTTCCAGCCCAGTTAGTATTCGTCGTGGACCTTCAGCATCAGGAGTTACATTTGTCACCTACTGGTACAATCCCAGTAAGCTAGTCTAGCGGTTACAGCTCTTGCATGCTTCACGACAGGCCGGCCATACTGATCAGGATTGGGAAATCCAAGAAATTGAACGAGAACTTCGAAATGCCAAAATTACCAATCCATCGCCAATCAAAGTGAAAATAGCTCGCGAGTTGCACACCCCAGCCAGGCATAGCTATCAGCGGCTCAAAGTTATATCACGTGGTGTGGATGAGCTTTGGCAGGCTGATTTGGTGGAAAGATTCCCTATACTAACGTTAAAAATGGTGTACTCTATATGCTCACCGTCATTGATGTTTATTACAAAATGGCCTTCGTTCAACCTGTGAGTCACAAGTAAGGTTCTCTGGTGAGCAGTGCATTCAAGCATATTATTCAACAATTCAAACGTCCACCCAAGCTTCTGCAAACAGACCAGGGCAATTAATTTTTCAACATGGATTTCTCTAGCTTCCTCCAATCTTTGGATATTCACCATTACACCACGTATAGCAATCGGAAAGCTAGTGTGGTAGAGCGTTTTAATCGCACGCTAAAACAAATATGTGGAAAGAGTTCACGGATCGAGGATCCTTTCGGTGGATAGTCTTAATACCTGAGCTAGTGTGACGTTACAATGATACCAAACACCGAACTATTGGAACAAAGCCACGAATTGTGACAAAGAATATTCCACGGCTGGATAAAATCTTCAATCCCATCAAAACTGCCGATCCTAAACGCCACCGCCTTAAATCAGGCGATTATGAACGTGTCAGCAAGTTCAAGTCTGTTTTCGGCAAATAATACAAGCCGAATTGGAATACGGGAATATTTCGTATTCGTCAAGTCAACCTCGACAGCCCAGCAACGTATTTACTGGAAGACCTCAACAATCAGTCCATAAAAGGACGGTTTTATCTCCAAGAACTCCAAAAAGACAGTTCCCAAATATGATCTACTGGAGAAAGTGTTGAAAACAAATGGAAACAAATTGTATGTCAAATGGTTGGGGTTTATCTCGGCCTTTAATTCTTGCAATAATAAATCGTATTTAGTGTACACCGTTTGTTATTTATTAACCGATGCCTACAACCCATAATTCAAGAATTAGAAAAGGGGTCACCCGTGGCCTCTCTTGTATGGCACTCAGGTCCGAAAACGAGTTGAAATGTTCAAACCTTGCCAGTCACAATAATTGTAGCTTGTAATAATTATTTCCCTTGCCTGGCTATGTTACATCACTCACAGTAAATAAGTCTTTGCTGGTCTATAACCTAACTCCCCTTTGCTCGGCGTGCTAACTTCTTATCACGTCAACTTAAACAAGGCCTAACAAGTCCACATGCGTTATCGGCAGTTTGCCACGCTTCACAATTCAGTTATCATCAGAGTTGGGCAGTATCGAAAATACATGTATTTAAAATACGTACCTATTTTCGATACTTTTATCTTGTATTTTGTATCGAAAATACATTTTGGAACATGTATTTTGTATCTGTATCAAAAATACTTTTCATGAGTATTTTGTATTCTCAAAATACATAAAATACCATCAAAATACAATCACTGCATTAGGTATTTTTCAGTTTTATCTTTCATTATCTTCCCTTTTCATAATTAAAGTCAATTTGTAGTTGGTTAAAAGATCTGCCCTAATCTTTCCCATAACGGGAGAACGCGAAGTAGGCTTAAGTCTGACCAAAATAGCAAAAGTAAAACAGCGAATAGACTGAAGCGGTGCAGTGCAATGGGCATAAAAGTACATCACCAGAAAACAAAAGTTTAGTTGACAAGGTATATATAATATTTATTGAGACAATTTTTCTTTAAATAACATTAAAATGTACATTAAATGCACACAAAAGGGTTACGCAGGAATTAATTTTAACAAATAGAGAGGGTCTGGTGACAGAACCCTGATTAATGAAGAAAAACCAATGTTAAGGCTTGCCTTGATTTGAGAGAAATTGGAATTTAAATATAATTGCATATTAATAGAAGAACCATAAAAAATATGAAATGTATGATGAGAGTAAAAATGCAATTCTTCATAAAGTTTGAACTTATCTTCAAAATTGGTTGAGCCAGCTCCATAAAACTTCCAGCTAGCCTAAAACTGTTTTAAAAGTCCTCCACAGTTTCTTCTGGGGGAGGCGCTCAAGGCCTCAAGATGCATATTCCGAAAATATGAATATTCAACTCTTCTTTTCACTTCTGGTGAAGGTTTGACACTGGTAGTGTCCAGGCGGAGACTGAGTATAAGTCGACATTGGTTGCAGCCAGGAAGACTGCTGCTGCCTCGAGGTTTAAAGTGAGATACACCATCTAAGGTGCAACTTGCAGTGTTCTGCGGCTGGCAAACATTCCTGTCCTCTTGAACGATGTATCAAAGTAGAGGCCTCGTGACGTAGCAGCGAGGTGAAGCAGCGAGTGGCAAAAGTGCCATGCGATGTGGCAGCGTTGATCTGAATGATGAGCTGATCTGAATGACGAGGTGATCAGAGTGATGATGAACGCCAGCAAGTAGCGTCTTATATACGATGGTCACAGAAGCATCTAGACGGTGCTAGACCCTAGACTCACGAGTCCTGCTATTGGCTGGACGAAGGTCACGGTGACGTCACTCGACACTGACACTCAACGGGCAGCAGATCAAGCCAGTAGATGCCCTGTATGTCGGGAGTACGGACGCTTGAGAGAGCAAGCGACTGGAGCACTCAAGGTGAGAACTTTAGAAAACTTAGCCAACTATAAATAAATTATTACATTAATAATACAATAGAGTGTTTATCATATTAATTTGTTTGGAAGTTCTCGGGAAGAGAAAAGGCGAACAGTCAAACAGGGCTGTCGCGAAGAACAAATACAAACATAATACTGTCATGAAAGTGACCATGCTCCGAAAACCACTAAAACAAACAAACAAAAAACAAACAACAACAACAGAAAAGCATTAACACTAGGAGTCGAGTGGTATAGGGGCTATCATAGAAATAGGTCTAGTATAATGACCTTTACTGGTAAGAATATCTACCACTCGAACAAGATTATCACGACCAGAGTGGCAAAGGGTCACTCTGCCGAGATTCCATAAGAGGGGGGGTGGGGTGGAGGGGGTCCCGAAGGAGCACCATGTCACCCACACGTACATTAGGATGAGAAAGGCGCCACTTCCCCCTCCGCTGAAGTAAACTAAGATACTCCAGCTTCCAACGGCGCCAAAAAGCATTACGGAAAGAGTCTATCTTTCTCCAATAAATAGGCAGATTGATGTCAAAGCGTCGAGTCAACAAGGGAGGAGTGGAAGCTAAAGCGCAACCAATTAATAAATGACTGGGCGTTAAAGAAATAAGATCCTTAGGATCATTGGATAAGGGAGTAAGCGGTCTAGAATTAACAATTCCTTCAATTTGAATTATGAGGGAATTAAATTCTTCATAGGAAAGTACAGAAGGACCAAGAGTTTTCCGTAATTGCCTCTTAGTAAGCTTCACGCACGATTTCCAGCGACCACCATGATTAGGGGCATAAGGAGGGGTGAAATGCCACTTGAAACCCTTATTGTAGGAAACAATCGAGAGTTGTTCCTTAGAGGAAGGAGAGGTTAGTGCCTTTCTTAGAAGATCAGGAGCACTAATAAAAGTTTTCGCATTATCTGAAAATACTTCAGAAGGTACTCCTCGTCTAGCGGTGAACCTTGAGAAGGCGGCCAAAAAATATGATGTGGATGCATTGGTTACTAACTCCAGATGAATGGCTCCTGTAACCATGCAAACGAATAAAGCTATGTATAGCTTTCCCAACACCTTGCGCTTAGAAGTAGGAGAATTCACTTGATAGGTATAAGGACCAGAATAATCAACACCGGTAAGTGCAAAAGGCTTGTTAGGCTCAGATCGAAAGGAAGGAAGCTGACCCATAATCTGAGTGGAAAGACGCGGTTTAGCCTTGAAACAAGGTATACACTTGCGGACAACAGATGACACTTCATGGTTCCTTAGTTTAGGGGCTGCGACAACGCGGTCATGTAGCCCCGATACAGATGACACTTCATGAGCTCCATTAATAAGCCAGTAGTGTTCTCTAATCAAACACAACAGAGTACGAGTTCCTGCATGTAAATGCTGGTAATGAAACCTCCGTATTATGAGAGCGGTCACATGATGTTTTGATGGAAGAATTATAGGATGCCTTTTTTCATCAGAATAGTTTGAAAATAACAATCTACCTCCTACTCTTATCAAACCATCCTGATCAAGGAAGGGAGTTAGAGCTGAAAGTCGACTAGACTTTGGTAATTCCTGACCATTCGAAAGCATTAGCCTTTCGGAAGAAAACACTTCTTGTTGGGTTAACAGTAAAATTCTTCGCGTTGCGAATTCCAGTTCTACTGCAGTGAGAAAACATTGAGGTTTGAGAGGTTGATTGATTACAAAATATTTCCATCGAAAGAGATATGCCATCACTTGAATCAATTTAGAGAATGAGGAATAGTGCTGAAAAGAACTAATTGAAATTGAAACAACATAAGAGGAAGCGGAAACAATGCGCGTTTCTGGTACTTCTGTCAACACATTACTAGAAGGACGAGGCCAGAGTGCGGAATTTTGCAAAAGCCATGGCGGCCATGCCAGTATAAATCAAACGAAGCCAATTTTGCAGGTGAACAGCCACGTGATATAATATCGGCGGGATTTTCTTTACCAGAAACATGACACCACTGCTCTGAGTGGGAGATTTCCTGAATTTTGGAAACACGATTCAAAACAAAAGTATTCCAATGAGAGGAGGGCTTCGAAAGCCAAGCCAAAACAACCGTAGAGTCACACCAAAAATATGTGCGGGAAAATTGAACATGCAGATTTTTGTTTAGTTTGACAGATAATTCGGCGGCCATAAGGGCGGCACATAATTCCAATCTAGGAATGGAAATTGACTTAAGCGGAGCTACTTTGGACTTAGCACAAATCAAATTTGAGAATCCACTAGAAGAGGTGGGGGAGCGTCCTACTATATAGGCACAACAACCATAGGCTTTCTCGGAACTGACCGCGAAAATGTGCAATTCAAAGGATCGACACATGGGATCTGAAATTTAAAGGCAGGGAATACAAATTTTAGAAAGATCAGATAAGCTGCTTCGATATTCCAACCATTCGTTCAGAAAGGGAGCGGGTACCAATTCATCCCATCCTGATTTTAATGACCAAAGTCGTTGCATAAAGATTTTTGCAGTAATTACAACAGGGGCTAGGTACTGTAGTGGATCAAAGATCTTGGCTATCTCTGATAAGACTTCCCTTTTAGTTTGAGGATTCAAATTTGACAACTGAACCTTATAGGAAATTTTATCAGAAGAAGGAGACCAGAAAATACCTAGGGCTTTCACGGTAGCTTCCTCAGTAGGCAGCTCAATTAACTTAATGGTGGGCGAATCCGATGAAATCTTTAACAAAAACTCAGTTGAATTTTAGCTCCACTTATGGAGCGGAAAACCACCTCCAAGCAATAAAGATTTAAGATCTTCAGAAATAATACAAGTATCAGTTAAATTCGAAAAGGAATAGAGGAAGTCATCCACGTAAAAAAATAAGTATTTCAGAGGCTAAGGGATGGTACTGATGACCATCTAGCTCAGCAACATATGCAGAGAGCGAATTGCGAGGAAAGAAGAGGGTTTCAAACCATAAGTTACTGTTCTTAGGCGAAATATTTTTATGGGTTTTGAATGTTCGTCGTGCCACAAAATCCTTTGCAAATCCTGCTGCTGGGGGTTTACTAAGATTTGTAGATACATCTGTTTAATGTCGGCTAAGACTGCAATTGGGTGAAGACGAACATTCAATAAGACAGAAGTGAGATCATTCTGAATTGCTGGTCCTGAATGCAAAGTGTCATTGAGTGAAATGCCATTGATGTCAGGAGAAGAACCATTAATTACTACTCTTATCTGTTCCCGCGTGGAAGGGTTTTTCCAGACAGCGTGATGGTTTAAGTAAACTATATTTTTGGAAGGATTATTTTCATCTTCAATTTTGGAAATTACCTCCATGTGATTAGCAGACTCATATTCCTCCATAAAAGAAGTGTACTGAGTTTTCATAGCCTTGTCTTGCTTGAAGCGACCTTCTACAGCAAATAAAGCCTTAAGCACCCTGGGGTAGGAATCATGAATGACAGGGGGTTCAGAAATTCTAGGAAGAGTTACGATAAATCTACCTTGAGGGGTACGAACTGTACTCTCACGAAAAAGCTTTTCGCAAATCTCGTTGTTCGAGGAAGAAGAAGTTGCGGCTTGGACATTTTCTATATCCCAAAATTTTGTCAGGTCGTGGCCCTAATCGGCGTGAACATGATAACAAGTTGAGACAGACTGAACTGGACTGCGATGTATTTGTCCAGTAGCAATCCATCCAAAGCCGGTTTTTCGAAAAAAGACGCTAGGGGCAACTTTGACCTTCTCAGACTGCAAACACTGCCAGAAAATGTTAGAACTGAGAAGAATGTCAACGGGCAGTCTTTCGTTGAAACGTGGATCAGCAAATTTTATAAAATGCGGAATATGCCATTCATGAACTGGAAAAAAGGAACTTGGAGTTTCATTGCCTATGGAATCAATCGCTAAACAATCCAGTTGAAAACGAATGCCTAAATTATGAGAGTACTTTAAGTCGACCTTGACGAAACTTAAAGATTTGGACTTGGAACAATTCATTCCAGTGACTTCAATTGAAGTGGGATGCCTTTGCAGACCTAATTTATGAATTAAACGCTCACTGATGAAGTTATTAGTGACAGCATTATCAAGTAACCCACGAGCGGTGATCCATTTACCATGAGCATTTTTCAATAAGACTTGCACAGTTGATAGCAACACTTGAACCTTACTAAGGGAAGTGGAACTTTGAGTGAAAGACTGAGCACTATTAGAAGGATTTTCAGAATTAGGTTTTTGAGAAGAATAGCTAGGGGCTGATGATTGTGGTTTCTCATATCTATGTAATAAGGTATGATGCTTGCCCTTGCAATGAAAGCACAAGCGTTCGGAAAGACAGTTATTCAAAGAATGTGATCTCGAGAGGCAATTAAAACAATGGATTCGTTGGGATATTATTTTGCGTCTCTCGTCCTCCGACAATGCTTTGAAATCGGAACATTGATATAAGTTATAGGACTGTTAGCATAAGACACAACCTTGCATCTGACCAGGTGATTGAGTATGTGCGGCAAAGGCATGAGATTTCAAAACTCTTTGATCATGACTAATGACCTTTTGGTTTGAAGGAATTTTAGTAGAAACAACAGCACTTGATGACAGGCTATAGCGGGCAAAACTTGGCACCTGGCCTTTACAAACTTAACAAGGGCCTCGTAAGTGCATTGCGAATGCTGAGATAGTGCCATCTCCCAGGCTTTTAGGGTGGCAGAATCAAATTTACTGGTAACAAGATGAATTATGAATAAATCCCAAAATTGCACAGGCTGAACTAAATTCGCCAAAGCACGAATGTGAAGCTCTGCTATGTCAATTAAATTACGAAGGGTTATGACGTTATCAGATTGATTATTAGGGAGATTAAATAAAGCCTGTATATGTCTTTGAGTCCTAAGCCTTGAATTCCCATGGCGATTCTTAAGTAATTCTACAGCGACCTCGTAGTTGTCACTTGTTAGAGCTAATGCCTGGATGAGCTTAGGTGGCTGGCCTTGAACGGTTGAGCGCAAGTAGTGGAACTTTTGTATCGGCAGAAGGCTTTCATTGTCATGAATTAATGAAGTAAGCAATTCAAAACATGGTTCCCAGGAACTTTCATCACCACGAAATGTGGGTAATTCAATTTTAGGGAGCATAGTTCGGTTTGGTGCGGACAAAGAGAAAAAAAGGAGTTGAATCTTCTTTCTTAGCTTCAAGTGTTAGAGTTCTGAGTAAAGCATTCGCTTCGGCAAAGCCTTGATAATATAATCGTTCAGTTGCATTACGATCAGCTTGTTGTTCGGGGCTTTGAATTTCAATGCTGCATTGAATTTCATCGCATTTTTCGAAAGCCTGCTCATAATTTTTGAGTCTTTGAGATATAATATTTAAGTTACGTTCTTGTTCTGTTAACTCTGAGATAAACGTTCTAAAGCGGGTTATTTTACCCTTACACGAAACGCGAGTGTTTATAATTGTAGTATCAAGAAGCATGTTGAAAGCGGAAGCAAACTCACCACCTGTATTTTACTTGTATTGCGTGCGTCAGCTGAAGTGAACACCAGCGAAGGAAGAATTGGCACGTCTCCAGAATCCTCTCTGTCGCTGCTCGCCTAAAGTTTGAGCTGAAAAATACACATGTATTAATACATTGTAATTAATTTGACCATTATAATAACCCTTTGATTTCTGGTGTGCAATATTTGAAATGGGTTAATTCCCGGGTTTCGGCACCAAAGTTTATGGTTAAAAGATCTGCCCTAATCTTTCCCATAACGGGAGAACGCGAAGTAGGCTTAAGCCTGACCAATATAGCTACTGTAAAACAGCGAATAGACTGAAGCGGTGCGGTGCAATGGGCATAAAGTACATCACCAGAAAACAAAAGTTTAGTTGTCAAGGTATAAATAATATTTATTGAGACAATTTTTCTTTAAATAACATTAAAATGCACAGTAAATGCACATAAAAGAGTTACGCAGAAATTAATTTTAACAAATAGAGAGGGTCTGGTGACAGAACCCTGATTAATGAAGAAAAACCAATGTTAAGGCTTGCCTTGATTTGAGAGAAATTGGAATTGAAATATAATATGCATATTAATAGAAGAACCATAAAAAGATGAAATGTATGATGAGAGTAAAAATTCAATTATTCATAAAGTTTGAACTTATCTTCAAAATTGGTTGAGCCAGCTCCATAAAACTTCCAGCTAGCCTAAAACTGTTTTAAAAGTCCTCCACAGTTTCTTCTGGGGGAGGCGCTCATGGCCTCAAGATGCATATTCCGTAAATATGAATATTCAACTCTTCTTTTCCCTTCTGGTGAAGGTTTGACACTGGTAGTGTCCAGGCGGTGAATGAGTGAGTATAAGTCGACATTGGTTGCAGCCAGGAAGACTGCTGCTGCCTCGAGGTTTAAAGTGAGATACGCCATCTAAGGTGCAACTTGCAGTGTTCTGCGGCTGGCAAACATTCCTGTCCTCTTGAGCGATGTATCAGAGTAGAGGCCTCGTGACGTAGCAGCGAGGTGAGGCAGCGACTGGCAAAAGTGCCATGCGGTGTGGCAGCGTTGATCTGAATGATGAGCTGATCTGAATGACGAGGTGATCAGAGTGATGATGAACGCCAGCAAGTAGCGTCTTATATACGATGGTCACAGAAGCATCTAGACGGTGCTAGACCCTAGACTCACGAGTCCTGCTATTGGCTGGATGAAGGTCACGGTGACTTCACTCGACACTGACACTCGACGGGCAGCAGTTCAAGCCAGTAGATGCCCTGTATGTCGGGAGTACGGACGCTTGAGAGAGTAAGCGACTGGAACACTCAAGGTGAGATCTTTAGAAAACTTAGCCAACTATAATTAAATTAATACATTAATAATACAATAGAGTGTTTATCATATTAATTTATTTGGAAGTTCTCAGGAAGAGAAAAGGCGAACAGTCAAACAGGACTGTCGTGAAGAACAAATACAAACATAATACTGTCAAGAAAGTGACCAGTAGTCATTAAAATTTGAGATCCATGCAACTCTGCCAGCAATAAAGCTACCTAGTAAGACCATGTGCAATGCTATTTATTTAGGATGCATTTCGAACCAAATCTCCGAAGGATGTCTCCCGGATGTTCTATTATCAGTGTGATTAATCTTGGAAACCTTTCCACAAGCAGTAGCCTCAAGCTACCTAATATGAAATTCCCAAACGCAAAAGGTTGACTGAATCTGTTAACTAGTATTCAAAATTCCTGGAAGTGCTCACATAAGGGCTGTACAAAATGCGGCAATTGTCCCTCGTGAGAGTAGTGTAACAGTTGTATAAAACATTGAATTGAGAAATAAGTTGCTGTTCTTTCATATGACGGGCTTGTACATCGTGATAATTTAGTCCCGTGTACTTGGGTGTGTATATAAATATATACAAGTACGGTATATCATTCATAACCGTGTTATTGTGGTTCAATGTCGTAGTAGTACCGTAGTGTGTTAATATTTAATTTGGGGAAGGAGACAGCCGTGGCCTTAAGTTAGGAACCATCCCAGCATTTCCCTGAAGTAAAAGAGGAAAACCACTTCCTCTCTTCGCAGGTTTGCTAGCCACTGCACCACGGGGCAGACGAAAATAAATATGGTGGTTGTTGTTAGTACGGTAAATCATGATCATCAGCCCGATGTATTTGGGTGTGTGTTAAATATGTCTGTATTAATGGCTGTATTTGTTATGGTCTAGGAATGAGCGGACGCCCTGTCAGTGCCAGAAAAAGAAACTTGGATCTCTTTATTTGTCTTGGATACAGTAGTTGCATACGGTAAGGATGGAAGGAAGAAGGAAGATAGTAGTTTTACCTCACCGTTGATGTCGAGATCATGAGCCACGGGACCTCCCAATCACTGGACATGGCATTGCACATGCATTGACCGGGAATCAAACCCACTCCGCCGTTGTGAGAGGCCAACAGCTTGACCGCAACTCCACCACGCTACGTTAAGGATGAATGACGATGATGATGTATGTATGTATGTACCTATATGTTTACCCCTTACTTTTACTTATTTAACGGGATCGGGGATGAGATGCGATGAAACGCTACGTGGCGGAAGATTTTACGACCGGATGCCCTTCCTGACACCATCATGAGAGGAGTTAATGAGAGTTCTAGATGAATGAAGCTGGGCAAGGATGTGGAATGTAGTGGCCATGGTCTGTCAGAAGGTATCGTCCCAGCATTTGCCTAGAGTTGAAAGTGGAGAAACCACGGAAAACCATTTCAAGGACAGCCGACGGTGGGGTTCAAACCCACGTCAAACAAGTCCGCATCGAGCATGACCCTATGGCCTAGCGCTGCGCGTTAGCGAGTGTAGCTTCCGCTGTCGGTAGTGATAAGATGATGATGATGATGATGATGTTGATAATAATAATAACTATAATGCCTATTATTCCCGTTTCAACTGGAACGGTAATGAGAGGATATATATTTTCGCGTCGTTATGGTGGATAGTTTATACAGTTGGATGCCCTTCCTGCCGCCAACCTCATGAGAGGAGTTAATGAGAGATTATATGAATGAAGGTGAATGAAACTATGCATGGACTTGGAAGGGAGCGGACGTGGTACTGAACTCGAATTCAGCCCAGCTTAGGACCTTTGACTGAGCCGAGGTTCGAACGACTTGTACACCATTGGAAGGAAAAATTGGAAATATGGAATTAAAATAATTTAATAATTATATATGTATTATGGGATGCAAATGATGCATAATGAAAATATTTTGGAGAATGTTGAAGCATTTTGAGGAATTTATGATTTGGAAATATTCCGGTGAATGCGATTTTAACTAAGGAAGAGTTCGATAATTCGATGCTGGAAAATGTACAAAGCTTCATGTTTGGCACCGGAAAACCAGTTTTGGTTAGCAAGGCGATCATAACAAAGCGATGCACACGACCCGTGGATAAGAGGCTAGGTCCAGGAGTCTTTATCAGAATATTTCAGTAGCCAATCAAATAAAAGCACATAATTTTTGAGGGAATCGCTTTTATATAAATTTGGCAGATATAAAGTGAAATAAGCACATCTACAGGTGTAGAATGCAATATGAAATTTATTTGGTGGAAAAGAAATATAAATTATTGAATAATAGAGCAACAATGAGTATATTTCTATTAAAATGCATGAGTGTGAGGCTAGCTGAGGAAGGCTAGCGGTGACACGCGCCGCCGAGAAGAGAAGCGTAGCGTGACTCTCTCGCAGCAACTTGACACGAGTGGACGCGTTTGACGCAGGCGCACAGAAGAGAAGCATTTATTGCACGCAACATAGGCCCGGTCGACAAGCACTGTTGTACTGTCGAACGACCGAGGAATCGCCGAGGAAGTTTAGATGAGTAGCCGGTAAAATGAAATTACATTAGTATTGGAGAGACCAGCGTTTATGAAAGTATAACATCATCAGAACGAGACTTCGCTTATAAAACAGCACTTTAAAGAGAAGCAATAACTAACAGTATTGTCTATTGCAAGCTACAATATTGCTACAACGAATTCAACTATATAATTCAGCATTATTACATCATAGTCTACATGATGACAGCGAATTTAAGTCGGGGAGGAAAAGCTTATTCTACGTATACTGAAGAGAATATTATGGAGAACAAAATAAATGAAAGGAGGTTAATCTATACCATGGATTGGGAAGTCAGAGTGACTTGGAAAATCAAGGATCGACACAGTTACAACTGCGCAACAACTTTCAGTAATCCAATATGAGTTTCTACACTACAAGCAAGATGTCCAACAACATCAGGACGAGATGTCAACTCAGGACTTGCGGATCTACGATGGCGAGACCACTCTGCAGGTCAGAGATAAGAAGCAGAAGACCGTTTGCAGCCAATCGAACCAAGAAACGCAGTTCCCAGGTCGCTGACCGTGAAGTTGGCAGATTCACCGTTAGCAGCTCCAGCCGAGACGCAGAGCAGGTGATTGCAGCCCGACTGAGATGGGGTCGCTCACAGCTGATTTGCACGTGCTTGGCTGTAACTGGTTTCTCGAGGAGGCGAGCGATTGCAGCTTCGACAGAATATCAAGAACAGTTGATAGAGGTATTTCTTGGCTGTAGAAGACATCTCAAGGTAGAACAACCGTTTGCTCTAATATCTGTAGTTTTGTTGTAACAGTAGAAATCCATTTTTGGAGTGACTAACTTCATTTGTAGTAATTTTAATCTTCATTCTTTGTTTTAATAGCTAAAATTTTAGAGTTTCATTGTTATTTTCGATACGTCTTCGTGTGTCGTTTGAGACGTTATTTCATGTATTTGCAACTTAGATTTGCGTTCCTCGTATTTTTATTTTGAAGGAAACGTTGTAAGATACTCACTTTCGAACGATACTCGTTTTATAAAAGGAATGCTTCGATGATTCAATTATTTGATTACTGTATTTCGTATCTCAAAGCGGTTATTCGATTAGTCGATTATTTGATTATATTGTATCTCGGAGAGAAGGCTTCGATTACATTGTATTTTGGAGAGGAAAGCGTTAATAATGACATGTTTGTAAGAACATTTAAACATTATAATTGTTATTAAAAATTTCTATGCGTAACAGCGAAAGTATACATTTATATATCTATATTACATTGTTATCAAGTAAAGCATTATTGTGAGATGCTTTAATATTATTTAACAGACATTATGATGCTAATACACATCTGAAATATTTATTTATAACAATTTGAATGTTATACAATTCCAATAGCGGAATACAACTTATTAGACAACTATATAGTCTTGGACTCTTATATTACGAATGTTCACTATAAAATAGGATCATGGTAGTGACAATTGAGGTCAAATGATGCCTATATTTATCAACAATTAAAGTGGAAACATTGTTTAACTGAGATGAATAGACCAGGAGATATGTTAGTCTACCTGCGGTCTTGTATGTTAAAAACAACTTAAATATGAATTGTTCATATATTTAAATGTACACCAGAAGCGTGAGGATATGTATTCATTTTTAGTAACAACTAGAAGACGAGCGAACTACAAATTAACATTGTTAACGTTTGGTATCGTTGATAAACAAGTTTGTTATGGATCAAAGAGCGCTAACGAAAGGAATAAGAAGTAATTTGTGAATTGTATTATTGTGAACGAGCACGTAATTCTTGTAATTGATGCACGAGATTTAATAATTTAGAGTAGAGTTGGTAGTTCGGAGTACATTCTGAATGGTAATATACTCTAGCGTAGTTACCTAGTAAAATCACTAATTGGGTTTTTCATGGAAGTAATGCCGTGCGGAGTTTTGAAGATTGTTTACAGTAAGGAGAGGAAGGAAGTATGACATGTCTGGAGCGTAGTAAACGCCATTGATAAGTATTGTTCACTGTATTGCGGAAGGAAGGAATATATTGCTATGTGGAGCAACGAATTGTTTCAGGATGAGTAAGAAGCGCTAACACGAAGGTTAATGTTTGAATTGTTTATATCAGAGAATATTTGTAAATGATCCACGAAATGTATAGAGTCTTTAAGTAGTTTCGCATCGCTCTTTATCCTATTGTTTTATTTTTATTGATACGACATTCTAAGCTGTATTTAACTTAAGTGTTTGATATTTAAAGCTTATTTATTATGACATACCACTAGAAGTACCTGAGAATTTGATCGTTGGTTGAAACATTGTTCAAAGAACTGTTTATGTAATAGAGACACTATGAAACTGTCAGATCGCGACTGATAGTGCTAATAGTATATTTTTAAACCGTGTGAAGCACGAGAACTGTAGATAATGTAAATATTTAAAACCTTATATAATTTATAACAGTATTATTAGAGTAGATAGTTACATTTTACGCACGCCCGTGTATAATGTCGGGTTTTTGTAATGTTAACTTCATTTTTTTGAGTGAACAGCTGATTTTAAACAGACTATTTTAGTGACATAGCCACAGGGTGACTGTCAATTACGTAAATATTTTATGAAGCTTAATATATTTACATTGTTGTAACGAGAATGTTCAAAACATTTATTCCACCGATAGTAGAACTATCTGACGTGTGTAACAGTTAATTTTAACTTGTTTGTTTATTTTAATGGTGATAGGGATTATTTTTACTTATGTGTATTTGTTTGGAAATAAATCTAAGGCAGTAGGTTTTGTTTGCCTGTTCGTTTTTTATAAATCTGATCATCATTTCATTCTGCAATCGACATCCGATAATACTGCGAATTAGTTACTAGAATTCATGTTAGTCTCAACTTTCGCAGTTCACACCCGAGATCCAAGATTCTCGTCCTACCATTTTGTGTTTAGGTTAGTTTATTTTCTTTGTAAAAGTGTAACTAATCGGTAGTGTTGTTGCATGGCCGGTGTGCATCGAGGGTTCTCTAGTCATTATCCTAGTAGGGTAGTGTTGGTTAACCTGGCTGGGTATCGACCTCCCTACAATCCTTTTCTATCTTTGTGGATATAGGCTATGACTATGCGGGATTCGGGTGCATATAGGCAGTAATTTCTTGGCGTCCAAACGTGTTTTGGCATCGATTGTGTTGAGACAGTGTAGTCTGCAACGACAACCGTACAAGATATTTGTTAGATTTTGTATTTGTTTAGAAATGCCAATCCCAAATTTTTTGGAAAGTTGTTTAAGTGAGGCATGTTAGAGGCATGTTTGTTTATCCAGCTAATGACATTTTGGTCATATTACAGTCAAATTTAGTTAAATTCTTGTTGTCGAAACTTAATATTAGTTAGGGATTGCGAAGTGAAAGAGGATCAGTTTATTAGAATAAAGTTAGATAAGATCGTAGACGTTAAGTTATTGAATTTCAATACGTATATCGAAGTATTCCTTTGTAGAATTTAAATGAGTTGGTCACTCTGACATGTCCATGAAGTAGTATAGATGATACCTCCTTAATTCTCAAGTGTGAAATTATTATGTCGTCGGGAGATATGAGCCATATCAAGGCCATCCTGGAAAAGATCCTGGAAAGTCAGAACCAGTTAACAGGAGATGTAGATGCCCTCCACAAATCCACACACGATAGTACTAAGAAGTTTAGATAGAGAGATAAAGCAGTCAGCAGCTACAGTTAAGTCTGAGATGATGGGAGAGTTAGCGTTAGCTCAGTCAGTTACTAAAGCTAGTATAACCTTAGTTCAGGAGGAGTGTAGGAAAACCCAGCAGAAAATTCAGGAAGAAATAAGAAAGGCACGAGAGGAAGATAGAAAGATTCAAGAGAAAGTACAGGAAGAAATGAGAAAGGCTAGAGAAGAAGATAGAGCAGTTCGAGAGGAAGCTAGAAAGGTGCACGAAGCTATAAGAAAAGCCCAAGAAGAGGCCAGGTTAGCACAAGAGAAGGAACAAGAAGAAGTGAGACGGATACAAGAGGAGGCGAAACAAACACAGGAAGATATTAATAGAGCCTTATAAAAAGCCCAGGAAGAAGGAAGATTAACTCAGGAGCAAAGCAAACTAGTTCAGACTGAAAGTAGAATTTCTGTAGACCAAAGCAGGAGAGCTTTGGAAGAGACCAAATCAGCTTTCAATCAGGTGAAAGAAGATGTGGCCTCTACCAAGATGGAAATAAGCTCACTTAGAGAGGAAGTTAGCCAAAGGTAGTAGAAGCTAGAGTCCAATGTAATGACAATATTATTAAACTAGAAGGAAAGATACAGGAAAGCATAGGGAAAGCCACTATATAGCAGCTTAAATACAATGACTCCATGTTAGGTTCCCAGAAGAAACTCACTGATAAGCTCAGTGACCTGAACATCACTGTTGGTAACCTAGAAGGTAAGTTGGAAGACCAACAGAAGCTGATAACAGAGGGTATACATGTTAACATTGCTTCTTGTATAACTAAATCTTTTAGTGATTTAAGAGATGAGGTTATTAAATCGAATAGGGATTACATGCAGGAACTGCATGGTAAAATATTGCAAGATGTTAATCAAATAGAGAAAATGCTAAAACTCACAGGGATAATTTGAAATTAGAACAGTATAAGCATATAGAGGAAAGTAGAAAATCGAGCATTACCGAAATGAGAGATATTGTAAATAAAACGGAATCGGAAAAAGTGAGGAATTGAACGTTATCCGCGCGACAGTTAACGAAATAAATCTTGATCTCGCGAAAGTAAAATCTAGTCAGGAAAGCGAACTACGTGATATTAGTAGCAAACTCAACGCACTTACTTTGGCAGAACCATGCGACCATGAAGGCTTAAAGGAAGAGATAAGATTAGGAATGCAACGGGATATTACTCAATTTTTCCTAAGTAGAGAGGAGAGATACAAAGAAGAATTAGGAAGACTTAGTAAACCAGAAGAAAGAATCGAAGAAGACACAGAGAGCATTTTTAGTCGGAGACAGGAGCGGCCACATATGATGCAAGAACCGGAGCGTATTCAGAGGGAATATTCAGGACTGGGAGGATTCTATGACCAAGGAAGCCATAGAAATAACCAAAACGTTATCGTAATAAGGAATATTGACGATAAGCCAACTCGTTTCAGCGTAGTAGGAAACATCACAGCAGTCGAATTTCTTAGAGACATGAGACATTATCTCGATGATAATCGCATACCAAGGGACCGAGAAATGCGTCTAGTTGAAAAGTATCTTGAATCTGAGGCCCTAAATTGGCACAGAGCTTTTAAATACACATACACCGATTTCGAAGAGTTTGCGGATGCCTTACAACGCAGATTTTGGAGTTTAGAGATGCAGCAGGACATTAGGGCTGAGGTATACTCTAAAACGTATGCGCACTCTACTCCTACGCGTTATGCAACGTTCTTTACATCACAACTCGCAAGGCTTCAGTATTTGGATCCACCATTGGCTGAGACAGAACTGATTCATGCCATATCGAGACAGATGCCAAATGATGTCAGAAGACGCTTAATCGCGGCAGATGTGAAATCTCTGGAAGGCATGGCAGAAATATTAAGAAAACTAGATCATGCTAGTTCCACGCCGAATGCAACGCCTAGTAACAATACTAGAGGAAGACCAGAGCATAGAGAAGTTCACACTGTGCTGGTAGATCAGACACAGCAGACGGAGGAGAACCGTAGTAGACCAGGTACTAGTAGAAACAATGCATATGGGAGGACCGCTATGAACCGCCGTATCGCAGATTTCGAGATGGAAGGCCATGCCAGGCAAGAATTTGGAATAATGGTCAGAGAAGGACAGGATACCACCGAAACAATGATGCACGGAGGTACGACTATTACGACCGGAACAATAGAGGCACAGCAGGAGGTTATCGCTGATATAAAAATTGGAACGACGATAATTATGCCCGCCAACAACAACAATACTAACAGCAGCAGCAACAACAACAGCCAAGGCAACTACTACAACAGAGAGGTTGGCGTAATAACGAAAACGTTAGACTGTATTACCAAGATCGAGACAGGGAAAGTCAAGACTATAGAAACAGCCACAGAGAAAATGAGGCAAGGAATAGTCAAGGAAGAGAAGAGGTACAACCTCAAGCCTTGAACTCAGGAACACAGGAACAGAACCTGAGCGGGGTACCAAAAAATACTCCGATAGGAAAACGGAAGTAGAGGGAGGAACAGTGTTCACCAACGATAGGCATGAGATCTCCATGAACGAATTCTATCAGGTACAAGATGAAGGCTTATTGTATGAAAGAGAGGAGCCAGAGAGAGGAAAAATAGATAGTTTACCTATTTTACAAATCACGACGGAAGGAGAGAATTTAAGGACACTCCTAGATACGGGAGCGAATGCATCTATCTTGTCAGAAAGTTGCTATAACAAGTTGAAAAATGGAAAGTCTATAATATCAATGCCAGTTTCATATATTAAAGTTCGTGGCATATTCAACGATAAGACGATGAAATGTAGAATACAAGCACTTATGAAGTTCACTATAAATGGTCATGTTTATGAACAAATCTTCATAGTTCTGAATAAAATTAATTTCGATGCTATACTGGGGATAGATTTCATCACTAAGACAGGTGCAGTGATAGACTTAAAGAATTGCATAGTGAAGTTGAACGAGGGGAACAGCGGCGAAGAAGATGAAGAAATAAATGAATACGTCATAGAAAAGGAAACCACGGAAAAATATTTGGAGAAGATTATCTTGGAAGTCGAATTAGAAAAGACAGGTCACTATGGTTTGAAGATAGACGATTTTGAGGTCTATGAAGGCAGATTGGAAGCATTAATCCAGGAATATTCCGACGTCTTCAATGATAATCCAGGTCTTATCAAGGGACTTAAATAAGAAATTAAACTGAAGGACAATACACCATTTCAGAAGAAGCTATACCCTATTCCTGAGAAATATCAAGCAGAGGTTGCTAATCTCATAAAAGGATGGGATCATCCGAAAACAGGCGACACCTTATTTGAACAGATTAACAGCAGTGAAGAAAGCAGATGGGAGTCTGGGGGTTTGCCTAGATGCTAGGGGTCTCAACAGTCTTTTGGAAAAGGAACACGACCGACCGCCTAAGATCAGAGAACTATTACGGAAGTTCAAGGGGAAGTAATGCTTCAGTGTATTGGACCTAACTTCGTCCTTTTATCAGATTGAACTATCTGAGAATAGCAAATGCTATACAGGCTTCTTGTTCGAGCAGAATAGCTTCTGTTTTGAACGCGTTCCGTTTGGACTTATAAATTCGAGTCCTGCTTTAATTAGAGCATTGGATAGCAAGCTCACAGACGAAGTGAAAGCTAATGTTATATGCTACGTGGATGATTTAATTGTTTCATCAGAAAATCCCAATCATTTAAAGAAATTATTGGAGAACCTGAGAGACGTCAACATGAAAGTCAAGTTCAGTAAATGTCACTTCTTCCAACAGAAGATTAATTTCCTGGGGCATACAATTGATCAACATGGTTACCATCCAAACCAAGACAAAATTGATGCTATTTTAAGATTTCTTCGACCGAAGAAGATCCGAGACGTGCGAGCTTTCGCAGGTCTATGTCAATTTTTAGCTGCCATTCTCCTCGTTATTCCGAAGTTATGGCACCATTGCACGAGTTATTGAAGAAGAATAACGGATGGAAATGGGCAACAGAAGCTGAGAATGCATTTATTTTGGCAAAGCAGATGCTCAGAGATAATATGAAGCTCGAGTATCTGGACTTTGAACGTTCGTTTATTGTTGAGACGGACGCTTCAAAAGTCGAAATCAGCGCAATTCTGTACCAGAAGGATCAAGAGGGAAACAACCATTATATTTCTTTCAACAGTAGAAAACTGAAACCCCATGAAATAAATAATTTCACAACAGAGCTGGAGGCTTTAGCAGTGATAAACGCTCTTCATTACTGGAAGAAGATCTTAATTGGACACCAGATCATTATTAGGACAGATCACAAAGCTTTGGAATTCATGCTCAAGTCAGATTTATCTAGTGACAGGATGACTAGATGGACGTTGTTTCTGCAACAATTTAACGCCACAATAGTTCATATTCCTGGTAAGGAAAACTTGTTGGCAGACATTCTATCCAGAAATCTAACTGCAGAGAGGAGTGTGAACGTCAATGTTATATAACTGGACGATGAAGATCAGGCAGCGTTATAACGTCTGAGGAGGATAGCCATTAGTCAGAAGAGGGATTCTAGTTTGAGAAATGTGTTCAGATTCTTGTCAGGAAAGATTCAGAATGACGATGAAGCATATGAGGAAACAAGGAAGAAAGCTACTCAGTATATATATTAGTAGAAGGCATTGTATGCATGTACGTAGACACTGACCACAAGAAGGTGAGAATTGTAATTCCACCTAGGTTGAGAGTGCCCATAGTTTGGTTGGTTCACAAATCTATTGGTCACGGAGGTGTAGACAAGACGTACAGTACTGCTCAAGAGAAGTTCTATTGGAGCAACATGCGGGAATCCATATCTGTCATTATCACAACATGTGAACTATGCCAGAAAAAATAGTATAATTCTGAGCTTTTGAAGGAGAAGCCGAAAGCCATAATACCCACTAAACTTTTGGTATTATTCAATCAAGATATTTTCGGCCCAGTTCCTAAGGGTAGCAGGGGTAATAAATACTTGCTAGTCACAATGGATGTTTTCTCTAAAATAGTTATGATGAATCCAATGCAGAAGGCAACCACGAAAACTGTATTGTACCACTTAGAGAAAAACATAATTCCTAAGTTAGGAAAGCCCGAACGTTTATTGACCGACCATGGAACACAGTACACTTCTACGGAATTTCAACAGGCTATGGAAAGACTCGAGATTGGAAATATATTTAGTTCCATCCGTAGTCCACAGACAAATCCTATTGAGAGGACCATGTTAGAGGCCTCGAAATACATGCGACTCTTGAGTTCAGAGAACCACGCTAATTGGGTAAGTGTAGTTCCCCTTATGGAGTTTTGCATAAATAATACAAGGCATGAGAGCACGAACCAAGTTCCAGTGACACTTTATTTCGATGCAAAACCAGTTAGGCCGTGGGACGGAATCTTCAATCTTCCGGAAGATGAAAAACCATCGTTGGAACAACGAATAGAAATCGCTAGACAGCACTTGAATAAACAAGCGGAGAAACGGCTGAAGAGAGGCTTTGGAAAGAGGTACAGGAGACCACTGATACCCGGAGCATTAGTCCTAGTTAGGATACCCGTCAAAGCTGACGTTTTGAAGAAGACATATGTCAAATTTGCCAATGTTTTCAAAGGCCCGTTCAAGGTTGGCAGAGTTTTCAACAACAATTGTTACGAGATTATCAGGATAGAAGACGAACGACCCGTTGGAAAGTACAACCATTCAAAATTGAAAAGATTTTATCCAAGGATACATTAAGGATGAATTCGATTTCCTGTATTTAACAAGTCGAGTGTTAAATAAAGTCTGTTTTATACTTTATTTATAAGTCGGGTGAGGATCTGAACTCGAATTCAGCCCAGCTTAGGTCCTTTGACTGAGCCGAGGTTCGAACGACTTGTGCACCATTGGAAGGAAAAATTGGAAATATGGAATTAAAATAATTTAATAATTATATATGTATTATGGGATGCTAATGATGCAGACTGAAAGTATTTTGGAGAATTTTGAAGCATTTTGAGGAATTTATGATTTGGAAATATTCCGGTGAATGAGATTTTAACTAAGGAAGAGTTCGATCATTCGAAGCTGGAAATTGTACAAAGCTTCGTGTTTGGCACCAGAAAACCAGTTTGGTTAGCAAGGCGATCATAACAAAGCGATGCACACGACCCGTGGATAAGAGGCTAGATCCAGGAGCCTTTATCAGAATATTTCAGTAGCCAATCAAATAAAAGCACATAATTTTTGAGGGAATCGTTTTTATATAAATTTGGCAGATATAAAGTGAAATACGCACATCTACAGGTGTAGAATGCAATATGAAATTTATTTGGTTGAAAAGAAATATACATTATTGAATAATAGAGCAACTATGAGTATATTTCTATTAAAATGCATGAGTGTGAGGCTAGCTGAGAAAGGCTAGCGGTGACACGCGCCGCCGAGAAGAGAAGCGTGGCATGACTCTCTCGCAGCAACTTGACACGAGTGAACGTGTTTGACGCACGCGCACAGAAGAGAAGCATTTATTGCACGCAACATAAGCCCGGTCGACAAGCACTGTTGTACTGTCGAACGACCGAGGAATCGCCGAGGAAGTTTAGATGAGGAGCCGGTAAAATGAAATAACATTAGTATTGGAGAGACCAGCGTTTATGAAAGTATAACATCATCAGAACGAGACTTCGCTTATAAAACAGCACTTTATAGAGAAGCAATAACTAACAGTATTGTCTATTGCAAGCTACAATATTGCTACAACGAATTCAACTATATAATTCAGCATTATTACATCATAGTCTACATAATGACAGCGAATTTAAGTCGGGGAGGAAAAGCTTATTCTACGTATACTGAAGAGAATATTATGGAGAACTAAATAAATGAAAGGAGGTTAATCTATACCATGGATTGGGAAGTCAGAGTGACTTGGAAATTCAAGGATCGACACAGTTACAACTGCGCAACAACTTTCAGTATTCCAATATGAGTTTCTACACTACAAGCAAGATGTCCAACAACATCAGGACGAGATGTCAACTCAGGACTTGCGGATCTACGATGGCGAGACCACTCTGCAGGTCAGAGATAAGAAGCAGAAGACCGTTTGCAGCCAATAGAACCAAGAAACGCAGTTCCCAGGTCGCTGACCGTGAAGATGGCAGATTCACCTTTAGCAGCTCCAGCCGAGACGCAGAGCAGGTGATTGCAGCCCGACTGAGATGCGGCCGCTCACAGCTGATTTGCACGTGCTCAGCTGTAACTGGTTTCTCGAGGAGGCGAGCGATTGCAGCTTCGACAGAATATCAAGAACAGTTGATAGAGGTATTTCTTGGCTGTAGAAGACATCTCAAGGTAGAACAACCGTTTGCTCTAATATCTGTAGTTTTGTTGTAACAGTAGAAATCCATTTTTGGAGTGACTAACTTCATTTGTAGTAATTTTAATCTTCATTCTTTGTTTTAATAGCTAAAATTTTAGAGTTTCATTGTTATTTTCGATACGTCTTCGTGTGTCGTTTGAGACGTTATTTCATGTATTTGCAACTTAGATTTGCGTTCCTCGTATTTTTATTTTGAAGGAAACGTTGTAAGATACTCACTTTCGAACGATACTCGTTTTATAAAAGGAATGCTTCGATGATTCAATTATTTGATTACTGTATTTCGTATCTCAAAGCGGTTATTCGATTAGTCGATTATTTGATTATATTGTGTCTCGGAGAGAAGGCTTCGATTACATTGTATTTTGGAGAGGAAAGCGTTAATAATGACATGTTTGTAAGAGCATTTAAACATTATAATTGTTATTAACAATTTCTATGCGTAACAGCGAAAGTATACATTTATATATCTATAATACATTGTTATCAAGTAAAGCATTATTGTGAGATGCTGTAATATTATTTAACAGACATTATGATGCTAATACACATCTGAAATATTTATTTATAACAATTTGAATGTTATACAATTCCAATAGCGGAATACAACTTATTAGACAACTATATAGTCTTGGACTCTTATAATACGAATGTACACTAAAAATAGGATCATGGTAGTGACAATTGAGGTCAAATGATGCCTATATTTATCAACAATTAAAGTGGAAACATTGTTTAACTGAGATGAATAGACCAGGAGATATGTTAGTCTACCTGCGGTCTTGTATGTTAAAAACAACTTAAATATGAATTGTTCATATATTTAAATGTACACCAGAAGCGTGAGGATGTGTATTCATTTGTATTAACAACTAGAAGACGAGCGAACTACAAATTAACATTCTTAACGTTTGGTAACGTTGATAAACAAGTTTGTTATGGATCAAAGAGAATGAATAGCGCTAACGAAAGGAATAAGAAGTACTTTGTGAATTGTATTATTGTGAACGAGCACGTAATTGTTGTAATTGATGCACGAGATTTAATAATTTAGAGTAGAGTTGGTAGTTAGGAGTGCATTCTGAATGGTAATATACTCTTGCGTAGTTACCTAGTAAAATCACTAATTCTTCTACAATGTCATAAAATAATTAGCAAAAAAGGTTTACTAAATACAGCCCTAAACTCCAAATTGATGGGAGAAGAAACAAACACCGGCATCCATTGGTCAGAACCGGAAACAGACAGTTATATTCAAAAAAGTACATTTGACTTGTACGGTATACAAAAACGAAAGAAGAACACTATGAGAAATACAAAATCAAAAGAAACACACTATGAGAATTTGTGAATGCAAACTCACACTTCCCCCCATTTACAAATTGCACAAAAAACACATAACTAGCCTTACACTAACAACAATCATTTGCATATCATTCCTTGTATGGTAGCAAAGGGCAACATACAGACTAAAATACAGACATGGATCACATTTGCTTTGATTTAAGCCAAGCTTGACAAGTTGTGCAGTGATACAATTGTGCCAATCTTTACCAGCTTGACATAAACCGTAAATACTCTTGTTGAGTTTTAGCACATAGTCTGGGTACTCTACACTGCGAAAACCTTCTGGTTAACTTACAAATACAGTTTCCTTAATTTTGCTATTAAGGTATGCCGATACAATGTCCAAATGACAATTATCCCATTCCCGTTCTACTCCTATGGCTATAAGGGTCCTAATAGTTTTCCTTTTTACCACAGGACTGTAGGATTCAAGGAAATCTGTACCTTTATCTGACTGAAACCTTGAGCTACTAAACGTGCTCTATACCTAAGTAATTCACCTTCTCGGTTTCGTTTAGTTTTATACACCCATTTGGTGCCTATGACTGTCTTGCCACCTGAATCTTCTGCAAGTGTCCGAACATTATGTTTTTCCAAGAGGGCAATCTCTTGGTTCATTGCCTCAAACCATTTATCTTTGTCATCTCGTAAGGTGGCTTCTTGAAAAAACACCGGATCGTTATATTCTGACCTCAACATGACAATGCGACATTTTACCTTGACTTCATTACAACACACACACTCACTGGGAAGTTTTCTCTCTCTACTCGACCTGCGTAATACGGTGTGTTCAGGCTGTAATGGAGCGTCTATTACGACAGCAGAATCTGACAAAGAGGCATCACTATCACTTGTTACAGAATTTTCATTTCCTGATTCGGCTACTTCGTGTTCAAACACGTCACCTCCACAATCTTTCTGCTCGACAAACACTTCTCCAACTTGTAACCGAATTTATTCAGTTACAGTAACTCACCCTCGGGGTTTGCTTTGTGCAGTTAGTTTGGGGTATTTTATTCGTATCTTATTATATTGGGTTAACATGAGGTTGCTGAGGTGATTTTTATTGTGCCTGTGTGTTTTTGTGGACGGATTCATATTTGGATGGTCCGGACAACCTAGGATCACTGTTTATTAATTATCGGTTTTTGGATATTTGATATTATAAAATACGGGGTTTTGCGATTTATTACGTTTTGGGAATAAGGATATATAAGACTGTATTAAGTAGAAGCATTATTTCATTTTGGTTTGGGGTTAATTGCTTTATTTTGACCTAGTAATGTTAAAGGTTAGATTTGTGGCTGTACTATAAAGGTACAAATAATTGATATTTTCGAGTGCTGGATTTGTGACATACCCGGAAAAGACAGGCAGTAATTCGGCTTGTGTGGGATTACCTAGGCTATTTATGGCATGAACTCCCATGAACTTCGCGTGAAGAAACAACTGTGTGACGTCAGTGTGGATTTTGACTGTCTGTTTATGTGTTGACGCGGATGTTCCGCTAGGAGCGGGCTACGCACAAGTTAGTTCCGGCAGAAACTTTGGGGTTATTGGATCCTTACGCGAGTGCATATAATGGCGTGTCTGGCGTTCAGAGCTTGTCTTATTGTTTTATCGGCAGAACACTGATCTACTAACGCCCAGGGTCGTTTTACGTGACATGGTTTCCGTAACGAACAGTTAGAGATCGTCTTCTTGCTTTTACTACGAAAGTCCGTTTGTCAACTTGCAATTAGTGTCGTTATTACTCGATCATGGTATCGTAATACGAACGAGCGGTGACTAATGTTTAGCTATCCACTGAGTTCTTACTGGGTATTGGAGGCTACGATTTTTCATGGGTCCATCCATACCATGGGCTGTCGGTAATAACTTACCACGCCTAAAGGATAATCCAGTCGTAAACATTTCTTCGAAGTCATGCGAGAATGGAGAGGTGAACGAGCCGTAACAGAAGAAAGTAGAATGAACCAGTCGTAACGTGTGTAGATATTTTGTGTACGGACGGTACAGTGTATATACATAGGTGGCTATTATGCCTGGGTCTGATATGACCGTAGTGTTTTTCTTGCTCTCAGAGCCTAAATTCAGTGGCAAGGTACTGTATAAAGTTTGAGCACGAGTGTATGAAGGGTATTTTTGTTGTACATTTTGTATATATGTGTTTAGTACAGCCAATAGATTATCTTTTTAAAATCCATGTGTGGTTATATTCCTGTCTTGCATGAACCTGGTACATCAGCAAACGCATGCCAAATTCCCTACGCCTGGGATATGGAGTTTCATAGTCGGGGCAACAGTTACGTATCGTATTTTATCCTATTTTATTCAGGAAGACCCATATGGTCGACCTTGGCGCCCATTCAAAGTCGGGAAGTAACGTTAAAATCACTTGTGGCCTGTATTTAAAGGCAGTAAATTCTGTAGGTTTGTGGTAAATGAGGGTAGTTAAAGTTAAATCCACAACAGCTTATCATAAGAAAGAAATCGACCCTGACGGCTTCAATATATGCTCGTTCACGACAGAGGAGGTTCGAAATGCTGTGTCTGTTTTGAAAAACGGAAAAGCACCCGGACCGGACGGTATCTTTAATGAGCATATCAAGACAGCAGTTACGGTATTACTCCCAGCTATTACAGACCTAATGAACCTATGCTTACAATCAGGAGACATACCATTGTCATGGAAAACTTCTACAATAAAGGTACTACACAAAGGAAAAGGAGATGTGTGTGACCCCAACTCATACAGAGGGATTGCCCTAGAAAGCAATTTATTAAAGATACTTACAAAGCTCATGACGAACAGACTTACTGAAGAAATCGACGTTAAAATACCAGAAGAGCAATTTGGTTTTAGACGAGGGAGAAACACGCTTCAGGCAATTAGAAATCTAAAAGATGACATAGAAAATACCCTTAGAACACCTCAAGGAAAATTCCATGCAGTATTTATTGATTTCTCGAAAGCCTTCGACAATCTAAGCAGGACCATCATCTCCACGAAACTAAATTCGATATCGACAGAAAATAAAGCACTCACAATTCTGGTTCATAACATGTTAAGGAGCAATAATATAAAAATCTCCGACAACGTAACCATTTCCAGACAGATCATACAAACGAACGGCGTACTTCAGGGAGATCCCCTCAGTCCCCTGCTGTTCAATGTCGCCACGCACGATATTGTTCATGCAGTCAGAGAAGTTTCAAAGGAAACGAAGATATACCTTTACGCCGACGACATGGTTTTGGGGTCGCAGAACATCAGGGACCTCCAAATTGCAACCCATGCTCTGGAGAAATGGGCAGATAAGAATGAATTGCAAGTTAATGCAGAGAAGACCGAGCATATGATTTTCAGGAAGGGTGGACGTGTTTCCCAAGAACAGAGAATATTTTTCAAAAGTAAACCACTGAAGACTGTCAATAGCTTTAAATATCTGGGTGTAACGTTACAAACGACAATGAACTCGTTCAAAATCCACGTAAAACAAAGAGCGACAGCAGCTACCAAGGCTATATTTGACGTCAAAGCCATTACAAGACTTTCTTTGAGATCCGCCATTGCACTCTTCGATGCAAAAATTGTCCCAATCCTCACGTATGGTATAGAGATAATTTGGGACAAGTTAAGCATAGGAGACCTCCGAACATTGGAACAGGTAAAGGCTAGATACTTGAAGGCTGTCCTTGGAGTATCCAAATACACGCGATCGAGATTAGTGTATGTGCTCTCTCGGGAACCCTTCTTGATGGAGGATTTTAGATTCAAGTTCGCTTTGCCTACTACGACCTGCTGGAAGAGGGTTCTAGCAGAAAGAACGTTGAAAAGAAGTGAAATCTGGGAAGAATTCTACTCGACCGAGGCTATGATCAACAGAGCATGGATGGAACCGAACCAGGACTTGCGGCACTTTGTGACCTCTTTGGCTGTGCACGGTTTCCACCATAGAATGTGCAAGACAAAGACATTCCATGATCCGGACCCGGCCTGTGTCTGTGAGCTGTGTGACGGAATCTGTGAACGTTATCACGTTCTTCATTGCAGAAATAGAGGGAAACCCATCATAGATCACTGCATAGGCTGAAGTGCATCTTTCCTTGCATGTCATTTGTAATTTTGCACAACTTGTGCGCAATAAAACGTTATTATTATTAAAGTTAAATCAACTCCAGCGTGGAGGTGAGAGAGAGTTTCGGCTGTAATGGAGCGTCTATTACGACAGCAGAATCTGACAAAGAGGCATCACTATCACTTGTTACAGAATTTTCATTTCCTGATTCGGCTACTTCGTGTTCAAACACGTCACCTCCACAATCTTTCTGCTCGACAAACACTTCTCCAACTGTTCTAGGTTCACAATCTATCTGATTTACGGGTTTTTCCTGGGCTTTTACAGAAAACGGAAATACATCTTCAACAAATTCTACATTCCTAAATTTAATGACACATTTCTTTTTTAAGTCCCATACACGGTAGCCCCTCGAGTCATCGGGGTACCCTAGCATTGCAGCAACATTTGCCCTTGGCACTAACTTTTCCACATTACGTTTATGGATCCAAACTTTACAACCAAATGATTTTAACATAAGCAATTCCTGGTCTGACAACTTTCTACTCGTCCACAGTTCAAATGGGATGTTCTTTACAGTTGATGACACACACCTATTCTTTATATAGCAGGCTGTGCTGATGGCTTCCCCCCAAAATTGAACTGGGATGCCTGACTGAATGAGCATGCACCTACTAGTGGTGAGAAGTTGCTGGTTGAGGCGTTCAGCAACGCCATTCTGTTGGGGAGAGTAAGCCATTGTTAACCTACGAGCAATACCTTCCTTTTCAAGATAGTTACAAAATTCTGTACTTAAATACTCTCCACCGTTGTCTGAATGGAAAGATTTCAACTTGGTCCCTTGTGCTGTCTCCATTAGGGCCTTAACCTTGAGAAACTCATTAAATGCATCACTCTTATGCTTAAGAAACCTTACATATGAGAATCTGGTACAATCATCAGTAAATGTAATAAAATATTTGCTACCTCCAATCGATGGGTGCTCTAGCTGGCATACATCAGAGAACACAACATCTAATGGCTTCTGAGATACATGATCTCTTTAATTAAATTTAAGTCTGTTCATTTTACCTTGTTTACAAGTATCACAATCAAGATTCTTTTCTTTGGGTATAAAATCACGATCTGGAATGTTCAAAGCATGGTCAAAACGCTGATGCCATATACCGCTAGTTACAGCTTTGTTGCTCTTAGCATACACAACCTCCACCTCGTCATTACAAGCAAATTCTTTCCCTTGTTCTACCATAAAATAATCACAATTTACCTCATACATATTTCCAACGGCCTCACCCGTAAGGAATATACCCTCATGATCTGACAATACAACTTTGCTATCTTTATTGGTTACGACTGCACCTTTCCTGTCAAATTGACCTACAGATATTAAATTGTCTTGAAGACCTGGGACATACAACACTCTTTTCAGATTCAGAAAAGAACCTCCACACTTGTTAGATAGCTTCATAAGCACACTTCCAATACCACATACACTAACTACGGATCCATCAGCTGTGTCTACACTACCAGAAACCTTTGGGGTGTAATCATACAGAATATCCTTAAAAGGTGGCAGGTGCTCAGTGGCGGCAGAATCTACATACCACCTGCGTACACAATCAGATGCATCATCCTTGCTTTCAGTTGCCACATAAGCCTTTACCTTAACACTACTAGCATTAACCTGAACACATTCGTTTGCCGCCTCATCGTCCTTTACCGTGGCAATAACCTCACGATTCTTAACCTTAACATTTTCCTTGCGTCCATTACTACAATTCCGGGAAGTATGACCTATCTTGGCACAATTAAAACACAAAACTGAACCTTTCTTTCTTGCTTCATGAACTAAATCACAGAACTTCACAATATGCCCCTGTTCCTGGCACTTGTAGCACATGAATCCACCACTACCTGTTGGCTTGTTGACACTTTTGCTGCTGTTGACGACCCCCTTGGAATTTAAGCGCATGGCTGCCACCATTGCCTTCGCGCTTTCACCCTCAGATTCTTCCTTCTTCAGCCTCGCATAAGTCTCCTGTTCTCGCTCCATCTTCAGTGTGTCCAACTTGTTCTTTCTCTCCTCCAACAATAGTTTGATTCGCACTACCTTTAAACTTAAGTTTTCTTCATTGCTTTCCAATGAACGTATCAAATTTTCGTACTCCCGCTTTTCCAGTCCTCTGAGAATAAAAGCAGCTTTGGCCTTATCCGCAAATTTTATACCTACATCGTCCAACCGTGCACACCAAGTGAGCACTTTATCAACAAATGTACGCATGCTAATGTCACTAGTTTTCTTAAAAAGACACAATTCTTCTAACATCGTCACAATTTGAAGGAGTCCGGTATCGCAACATGAAGTCAGAAGATTCTGCCATGCTTCCTTAGCTGTCTCCGCTTCTTTGATATCACCTAGGAAAGGGTCGGTGACCAAACCTATGAACAAGTTTTTCGCGTCTTGATCTTTGCCCAGTTGGGCCTCGGAGTACTCTTCAACGGGTGTATCTTCTACCTTTCCTGTATCGGTCTTTCGTGGGAAACCTTGAACCGCGTCCCACAGACGCCTTGTTTGAAGCAATGCCTTTGTTCGGGTGCTCCACGCCTCCCAATTGTCGTCCTGTAACCTCACTATTGCAACTACTCGCTCGCTGCTTCCCGTAGCTGCATCCATGTTAGTATGTTTACTTAAAATAAGACATACAAATAGTCCTCACAATAGAAAAAAAAAGTCCACAAAATTCACCACAAAGGATCTTGGATGCACACTCAACTGCCGTCCACATGTGCGCCGCACATATCAACACCTTTTAACGACCGACATTCTCCCATCACAAAGTCCACACATTAACAGCAATAAGCGTTTAACTGGGCCCATAACCTGTCATAGAATAATTAGCAAAAAAGGTTTACTAAATACAGTCCTAAACTCCAAATTGATGGGAGAAGAAACAAACACCGACATCCATTGGTCACAACCGGTAACAGACAGTTATATTCAAAAAAATACATTTGACTTGTACGGTATACAAAAACAAAAGAAGAACACTATGAGAAATACAAAAACAAAAGAAACACACTATGAGAATTTGTGAATGCAAATTCACATACAAGTGTGTAGCAAGATGGGTTTTTTCGAGGAAGTAATGCCGTGCGGAGTTTTGAAGATTGTTTACAGTAAGGAGAGGAAGGAAGTATGACATGTCTGAAGCGTAGTAAACGCCATTGATAAGTATTGTTCACTGTATTGCGGAAGGAAGGAATATATTGCTATGTGGAGCAACGAATTGTTACAGGATGAGTAAGAAGTGCTAACACGAAGGTTAATGTTTGAATTGTTTATGTCAGAGAATATTTGTAAATGATCCACGAAATGTATAGAGTCTTTAAGTAGTTTCGCATCGCTCTTTATCCTATTGTTTTATTTTTATTGACACGACATTCTAAGCTGTATTTAACTTAAGCGTTTGATATTTAAAGCTTATTTATTATGACATACCACTAGAAGTACCTGAGAATTTGATCGTTGGTTGAAACATTGTTCAAAGAACTGTTTATGTAACAGAGACACTATGAAACTGTCAGATCGCGACTGATAGTGCTAATAGTATATTTTTAAACCGTGTGAAGCACGAGAACTGTAGATAATGTAAATATTTAAAACCTTATATAATTTATAACAGTATTATTAGAGTACAGTAGATTGTTACATTTTACGCACGCCCGTGTATAATGTAGGGTTTTTGTAATGTTAACTTCATTTTTATGAGTGAACAGCTGATTTTAAACAGACTATTTTAGTGACATAGCCACAGGGTGACTGTCAATTACGTAAATATTTTATGAAGCTTAATATATTTACATTGTTGTAACGAGAATGTTCAAAACATTTATTCCACCGATAGTAGAACTATCTGACGTGTGTAACAGTTAATTTTAACTTGTTTGTTTATTTTAATGGTGATTGGGATTATTTTTACTTATGTGTAATTGTTTGGAAATAAATCCCAGGCACTAGTTTTTGATTGCCTGTTCGTTTTTAGCCTATTTTCAATTTTGAAAAAATAGGCTTATGAGATCACCTTTTGTCCGTCTGTGTGTGCGTGTGTGTGAGGTGTCTGTGTCCCCCCTAATAACTTTTAAACGGCTGTGGCGATTTCAATGAAACTCGGTAAGTTCATAGCACGGTTCCCGGCGACCCCGACCGTGCCCTTTAAATTTTGTTACGTCTCACCAATCCAACATGGCGGCTGTGCGAAATATTTCACCAGCATTCAATATCTCCGAAACTATTCCCGATATCACCCTGGAATGTTTTACGGTGATAAAGGAAACTACTAGAAGTTCACCTGTGTGACTTTTGAAAAACTGGTAACTACAAAACCAACATGGCGGCCACACGAATTTGCGACATTTAAATAGACGTTTCTCGCGATTTAACCAACCAAACGCAATAAAACTTGGTACAGTGTATGTTTATACATATTGTAATGCACCGACATCTAACTTCGTTCAATTGTTTACATAACCACAAGGTGGCGGAGGTGCGAAATATTTCACTGGCATTCTATATCTCTGAAACTATTAGCGGTATCACCCTGAAAATTTGAACGGAGATAAAGGGCACTACTGGAAGTTCATCTATAAGACTTTCAAAAACCGGTTAACTACAAAACAAACATGGCGGCCAAGTGAATTTAAAATTTTAAATAGACCTTTCTTTCGATTTAATGTTCCAAACGCAATGAAATCTGGTACAGGAAATGTTTATACATATTGTAATGCACTGGTATCTAATTTAGTTCAATTGTTTACATAACCTCAAGATGGCGTCTGCGCGAATTTTAAAATTAAGTTTTATTTGTTGTGTCGTAAGCATCCGATCAAAGTGAAAGTTTGAATCATGAACCTACGCAATAATTTTCCTTTAATGGTACATGACTCTATGGCCTATACAGTTAACAATCCAACATGGTGACCATCCGAAATATTTAGACGGCTCTGAATATCTACGAATCTATTATAGCAATCAAACTGTTATTTTAATGTTCATAGGGACTATGAACATAAGTTCACCTATAGGACTTTAAATAACCTGGTGATCACAAATCCAACATGGCGGCGACGCGAAGTATAAATATTCATATGGACGTTTCTCGCAATTTAACCATCTGAGTGCAGTGAAACTTGGTACAGTAAATCCTTACGCGATTTTTTTTTTGTCGTGTGGCCTCCTGAGAGGCCGAGTGCAGGTCTTTATAGTCGACGCCCGTGGGCGACCTGCGCGTCGGGACGAAAGATGGAACGGATGAAGATGAATGAAATTGGGCAAGGATGTGGTAGGAAGCGGCCGTGGCCTATCAGAAGGTACCGTCCCAGCATTTTCCTGGTGTTGAAAATGGGAAACCACGGAAAACCACTTCAAGGACGGCCGACGGTGGGGCTCGAACCCACGCGTCTACTGAGTCAGCAGAGAGCTTGGCCCCATGACCTAACACTGCGCTTTAGCCAGCGTAGCCACTGCTGTCGGTTTACGCGAATGTTAATCCACTGGCATCTAATTTATTACAATTGTTTCCATAACCACAAGATGGCAGCTGTGCGAAATTTTAAAATCTCCTTGTTACGTCTTGTGTCCTAATCATGCGATTGAAGTTTGAATGTTACACGTACACAATAATCTTCATGTAACAGTACGTAACTCTAGGACCTACATATTGAGACCGTCTAGTCGAGTCAACAACCACGATGACTTTCCTAACGTCCCATAAATCGAATAAAATTACCGTGAGGATCAGGTGACCTTCCATAAAGGCTAAAGCGGCACGAGAGTCCGTAGTCCACAGGGATCGTGGTACATGGTGACGATGGTCATAGACCGCCTAAGGAAAGGTTCACCTTAAAACTAGACTGAGAAAATAAACATCCAGACTTAAGTAAAACACCGTGAAAACTTATTTATAATTCACAAACCCCTAGCCTTGTTCGGAGGGTTATAATCGGCTAGTCCGCAAGCTAATAAATAAACAAAAATAAAGAGCAGGTCCCTACCTGAGAAGTCACGGAAAACCCTCGCGAAAGATCTAACTCACAATAATAAAGCAACAACAGCAACGCTAGGAATATGGTACAACGCAAGTCCCTAGTTCAAATTACAAGATCAAGCTAATATCTGAATTTACATTTAACAGGGTAGCAAAACAAATCTAAGTTAGGATGGTACCATTTCGACATTTACATTTAACGTTAATTCATCTAGCTAAGTCCTATCAATTAACAAAATTTACGGCGATGACGTCCGTAAAAGAAAACAATTACATCCAAAAGCTAAGTGTACAGCCATGAAAAACAAACAATTTAATTATGCTTAATAACTGTGGGCTAGCAGCACACAATAAGGTAACATGTAGGATTTATACACTTGACATCATAAATAAGTAATGAAATAGACACAGTAGTTTTATTAAAAATTCCTGCCTGCACCTTGGTTTACTATTTGTAAACCATAGTCATCTAATGTGTATAGTTACAGTGACGAATGCGTAGTTGAGACCACGTCTGACATCGCATGGCCTGAGCTCCACAAGCTACGAACTCTCGGTTCGCGCATGCTTCAGGTCGCTACAAAAATGTCAACTGTCCTAGTCATTTCCTCACAAGGAAATTATCTTCAACTGCACGGCTATGTCAACAGTTCCAGAATGCAAAGAACAAAGTTAGATAGAAAGAATCGTTAGTTAGACTTGTTTTACAACAATTATGCGTCTTATTATTAAGATGTCGGTTTATAGGTTTATCGTAGGTTTATGGCGAATAACATTGACAATAGCCTGGGCACGGAGTGTCTCCACTGAGTTCATTCTCCACCAAAAAGCCTCGACTCAACAGTCGGAATATAATCAACGAGTACAACAACTCGGACACACAATAACACGGGTTACCAGCGAAGCTAAGCTCGCGTTCAATAACTCTGGGATAGGCCTGTACACAACAGTTACCTTCCAATAACATGAAGTCCACGGGATCAGTCCAGGACAAGGCATACTCAAAATACCTTCATACAATAACATCCTGCTATAACAGGGTAGCCTTCACCATACTATAGAAAACCTTACACAACTGCACCTGTCAGACGACAGTACACGCAACAGAGCGTTTAACTAACAAAAAACCATCTATAAAACATGTGATCAAATACAAGAGTGGAAACTGATTTCCATAAACAAAATAGCAATGAAAGGAGATGCGAATACAAATCGTACTCTGTCCTTGTCAATAGTAGTTGTGTCTCACAATGAAGCAGGCGTGCTTTCAGGTCACTGGGTTACATAACCAGTTTATTCAAGGCCGGCGATTTAATCAATATAAAACCTGCACCTGGCCAGTTCATAAAAAACTTTACCATAGGTTACTGACCTCTAAAGAGTCCGTGTACAAAACACACGCAATAAATCTGAGTATGGTTGGTTGGTTGGTTGGTTCTTAAGTTTAGGGGCTGCGACAACGCGGTCATGTAGCCCCGTGTACTTTGGGTGTGTGTAGAATCTGTCTGATAACCGGTGTTAATTGTGATGACTGTATTAGTGTGTGTTATCTGTTTGTTAATTTAAGTACTGCAACTAAGAATTTTTCAAATAGTTTCTACTTTTGCCGCCAAGCGCCACCGTCAACGACTACTAGGCCAAGTTCAGGACTGAGCTACTAGATGCCGCCGCAGTCGGCTCTTGGCAACGAACATAGAAACCTAAGAGCGTTGTTTACATTCTTAACCTATCCAATTTAGCTTCACACAGGTGCAATTAGTGGATCTTTAACATGCCATAAATATATGACATGGGACCGCCGGCTTTACTTCCCCTCCGAAGGAAGGCATACTGAGGGATTTTTAACGCTCTTAAAAAATCCGACGGCTTCGGCCGGGTTTGAACCCGCTATCTTGGGCATAGAAGCTCAGCATGCTACCGACTACGCCACCGAAGCCGCTTAAAATCTGAGTATAATAATGTAATTCCGTCTTTCTACCAAAGACGTCTAAATGAAAGTAATCTTACAATAACTGAAGCTCTTTGCTTTAAAAATACAATTCAGTACTTTATAGTACATCAAATAAAAATGTGTCTCACATGACACAAGCAAAAATGATAATTGTGGCGCAGATTCACACACTAGATCTGCTTAATGATACGTTGGGAACCGAGTTCGATGCTAGGCAACGAAACATTCCTTCTAGTTGCTAGGTTCAAACTTGACCAAGAATAGCTTCTGAGCTCATTCAAAATGAAATATAATGCATTTACAAAACTGGTAGTTACAGTCGACTACCTAAATGATACGACCGTTCTAACGACAGTCAGGGGTATAACAAAGGATGGCTGCGAAGAATGCAGTTAATTAATAACCATGGCATCTGATTGCCATAACTAAAGTTAGCAAAGACTTGAAAATTACCCCAAGTAGGGTTGAACAAAATAGCCTCAAAATGACTACGATCAGGTTCAGCAAAAAGTAGGCATTGACGTTCTACGACGTTCATCAGGCTGCACCAGGGCTGACCAAAATGTCTGACCCCAAGGGTGTCTCACTCTAAACTGAAATAAATGACATCTTAACTAATCTAGTTACATCCCTACCTAGAAAAATGGCTGACACTGAGTGCGGTTGGTTCACAAACTACATTAAATCTACTATACCACCAGAAACTAGAACAAGGAAGGGGTGTGACAAAAACTCACGAAATGGAGGAGCTCTCACTCAGCTCTCTATTCCACAACAAGGGTTGTACAAAATCCTCTCTGGCTCTCTGGATCGGTATCCTCCTCATCAGGATTCCCATCTGGACTCCTCCAAAGACCAGGGTTCGATTTGTCCCTGTCGACATCTTCGTGGATATGCCTGGAAATGGCATTTTTGGCTCCTTCCTTCTCGTTCGTCGTCCTGGAAGTTCCACCATCATGCTGGTTCCCGTAGAAACGTCACCCTCATACCGGGATGGTATTAGCCCATGGTGACTGCTTCAACCATGGTGAAGAAAAGTCCAATCACGTGGGTAGTGAAATAAGTTGCGTGATAATTCATCCTCTCACTTTCAAAATTATAATGTTTGTCGTGAATGTTCTAGGCTTCAATTATAAAATACGACACAGCCTTAATCTTGCAGATGTGGATTAGCATGTGAGCTAACACTGTTTTATAATTCTGCACGTGCTAGTGACGCTACTTTTGTATCACGCAGCATCCGTGAATTATACGTCGTTTTCAAAATGAAATTTTCACTATGGCAATTTAAATATCTCACACAATTATAATCACACTTATTCAGGATAATTGTAACACTATTACCTGTATATTTCCACTAGGCATCTGCCCTCCACATACGCGTGGGTAAAATGTGGTGTTACAGCAATGTTGTGCAATACACTATACTTGCCAATAATAATTTCCCAAGCTCCTTCTTTAGTTCACTGGGCTTCAACAACAGTGAATAATAGTATTAGCGGGCTCGATGGCACCTTATAATCACTTTTAACGCTAAACAGCGGATATTCTTCTACGTCTCGTAGGACAAATGTAATTCCACGCCTACACAAGGCGGATTCTCAAGACGCAGTGCCAGGTACTGGGTGTCTCTAGAAAGTAGGTCGTCAAAACGAAGTCGTTGAGTGACTACTTACGTTCCTTTTTGCGTATCTGCAAGGGTATTACCTTACCTAAAGTAAAAATAAACATTCTCCAAAATGTTTTAATAATGCAGCATGACCAAATGGAATATTCTGAGTCTTGTGGAAAGATAAAATTAATTAATAAGACCTCAGATAAATAATGAGCAGTTTACACCAAAGTCAAAAGTGCGACACACCGCTACTTCAAAAGTATCGCGTGATCTCTCAGCTTCACGTGGCTTCCTGGGTGTGTTCAAAAGTACAACATCCCGTCATAAATGCTCTGTCATTAAAAAAAAATATCACATGAACCATAGCTCAGCGGGTTCAATATATAAAATCCAACATGGCGACCATCCGAAATATTTAGTCGGTTCTCAATATCAACGAATCTATTACAGCAATCAAACTGAAATTTTGTGTATTGATAGAGGCAATTAACACAAGTAGGATATATGAAAATAGGCTGTATAGTTCTTCACGGAACTACTTGTTTATAAATCTGATCATCAACACATTCTTGCAATCGACATGCGATAATACTGCGAATTAGTTACTAGAATTCATGTTAGTCTCAACTTTCACCGTTCCCACCCGAGATCCGAGATTCTCGTCCTACCATTTTGTGTTGAGGATAGTTTATTTTCTTTGTAAATGTGTAGCTAATCGGTAGTGTTGTTGCATGGCCGGTATGCATCGAGGGTTCTCTAGTCATTATCCTAGTAGGGTAGTGTTGATTAATCTGGCTGGGTATCGACCTCCCTACAATCCTTTTCTATCTTTGTGGATATATTTCATGGACGGCCGGCGGTGAGGTTCGAACCTACGTCTACCGAGACCATAGATAACTGGGCCCCAGCTACAGTTGTTGGAGGTAATAATTATAAATGACCCAACTTTATTCATTTATTTTTTATTTTCTTGTGGCATACCGGTACGGTATTACTTACAAAGGAGAATTTATAACCGAATGTACAAATTAAACATGTGGAGTCAATTGACTGTAGTGTCCCTTGGTGCTTATTTCTTACATCCCCATTTTAGAATTTCAGAGAGTAGTCTGAATGAAATGCCTCACTGTTTGCCTGACAGCGCTACAATCTTTAGCGTTTCTATTTTGAATATAAAAAATATGAACAGACGGAATAATAACAACACCTTTTTATTTCAAATATCTCAACTAAGAAACAGTTCTAAGCAGTAGGAAATATTATTTTATGGACCCTCAAGCAGTGTTGACCACCAATAATTATTTTATTACCGGTATGTTAATTTTTAAGTATAACTGGTACGGTATACAATTTTAATAGTTATTGATTAAGAAAATGAAAATAATATTACAATATTTACATAGAGAATGCAGAAAAAAAAATTGATATTAACTTGAAAAAGAGACTGAAATGTACTAGGTTATAAATAATTTCAGTATTATCCTGTGATAGTCTCCTGAATTTTCTTCTTGCTAACAAGGGCTGAATTGATGTTTTTTTTTGTTGTTTTTTTACGACATAGTGCTTATGTTTGGCGGTTTCCAAATGTTGAGCCACTGAAAACTTTCTAGAAACTCCCTACATTTGCTTCACAAATTTTACAATAAATGACACTATCGTCGGTAGAAAATAATCCACTTCCAAATGATTTCACAAAATTTCGCAACTTAACAACGACGTTAGCTTTTATTGGAGTCATAAATACTTGCTTGCTGTGGTTGACAGTAAGCAGCTTGGTATTTCACTGAAGGTTGGAATTGGAATTTGAAATAATAAGTCCAGGTATTATTTGTGGAAATTCCTGGTCATTCATAAGCTGAACCCCTATTGTGAACTGGTAATAAAGTGAAAGGAACGAAGGTATTTCAGTTGTTGGAGAATCCGGTTTTTCCTTACAGGCAGTGAAACTACTAATTATCAGATGATACAAATACTCTGGGTGATTTAAGGGAGGTGAAAGCAACTTTATCCTTCAAGTGGAAATGTTCAGGTTTTGACTAACCAGCCACGAGACTCTCGGAGTCTGAATAGAAATATACGACAAACAGCGCTTCAAAACAATAGGAAATTAGAATATACGCCATTCTCAAGCATATATATGCACTTAAATAGGCAAAGGAGAAAAATATGATGAATTGTGCCAAAATAACCAAAATATGCATACATATGCAAAAATATGATTTTGCATGATCTTCCGGGCCTTAGATATTAAGCTGTACACCTATTATCTTGGCACGAGAGCTATTTATCTGACTACTTCGTGGTGCAGTGGCTAGTATTCCTGACTGTCACTCCTGAGGTCCGGTTTCGATTCCCGAATCTGTCAAGAAATATAATTCTGGTCTGAGGCAACTCAATTATCCTACAAGTGGTTTCCCACTTCTACTTCAGGCAAATGCCGGGAAGGTACCTAAATTAAGGGCATGGCCGCCTCCTTCCCAATCCTCATCTGAAATACAAATAGGCTACACACCCTAATATAGCCATCACAGTAACACAATCCATCAGACAAATTCCACACACGCCCAAGTACACGGGGCTACATGAACACAATATCGCAACAACAACTAACTCTGTATCCACACTGGTGCAGATTATTCAGTGACAGATTATACGAAGTCAACAGCTGAACAACAGAGAGTATTGGTGTTGGACCCTAAGTGGAACCACAAAGCTTCCACAAAATGGCATTCCACGTCTTGCGGTTGTCAGCAGTCTTTGTTAGATAATCTTTGAAAGTTAGCGTTCTCTCAATAGTTTCATCCAGTGTACACATTACGCATATACACTATATACAGTGTGAACAAAAAATGCCGCACTTGGAGATCGGCATGCGGTTCCTCGTCGAAATTCACGACAAAAGTTTATGTTGCGAAACCTAGTCCCGCCAATAGGTTTAACAGAAATGCGGGTTAAGAAACGAGGCTCTGGCAAAGCTGTAACTGCATGCAGCATGGCGAAAAGCAGGTCGCAGGAACTTGGCGCTCTGCCGGAGCTTTCTCTGTAAATTCCGATGCACTGTAGGATGTGACAGTGTTGCCAGCTTCTCGTTTTCATACTTGTGTTTTCAAACAGCACCTGATCAGATTTTGCTATTGAGTAGTGGCAAGCGCTCTTGGCTGTCACCGCGGAGGCCCGGGTTCGATTCCCGACTCTGCCAAGGAATTTAATTTTGGTTTGAGGGCTGGAACGGGGTACACTCAGCCTCATGAGGCAAAACTGAGAAGAGGCGGGTTCGAATCCCATCTCAGCCATCCTGGAAGTGGTTTTCCGTGGTGTCCCACTAATACTCCAGGTGAATGCCGGGATGGCATCTGAATTACAAATGCACACACTAATATAGCCATTGCAGTAACACAGGTTATCAGACAAATTCTACACACATACACACCCAAGCACATGGGCTACGTGACCACGATGTCGTAAAGCCTCTTAATTAATCAACATAGGCTACCGTATATAAAAAGAAAGCCACAAATTTATACAAAATAGTATTGTACCACTCTGTTGGATTAATGGTAGTTTGATTCATGCCCGATGAAGTCGGATGACGGTACCAGCTCAAAAGATCTCCACGAGGTAGGTTAGCTCATACGATAATAATAATAATAATAATAATAATAATAATAATAATAATAATAATAATAATAATAATAATAACAATTTCTATAACGTATATATTTCCCTTTGTGTGGGTTCGGGGACAAAGTAAGGTAAATTTCTATCTGGCAGTCGTTTTCACGGCTGGATGACCCTCCTGACGCCATCCTCAACACAGAGATGGATGGGAAACGAAATGACAATAGGGGTTGGAAGAGAGCGACCAAGGCCTATCAGGAAGAACCATTTCATGGAGACTGACGGTGGGATTTGAACCCTTTGGCCTTGCACGTTAATGCACGCACCCGTCTAGATCACTGATAATAATATATAATAATAATAATAATAATAATAATAATAATAATAATAATAATAATGTTATTTTGAAAAGTTTGAATATTTTGAATATTTTACTAAAAGTATTTTGTATTTTGATTTTTTTAATACCATTTGTATTTTGTATTTTCAGGAATTTTATAAGTGTATTTTGTATCTAAAATACTTTTTGTGAGTATTTTGTATTTTGTGTCGAAAATACATTTTGGCAGTATTTTGCCCAACTCTGGTTATCATGCACGTACAAGTCTAAAGTCCAATGGGAACACCTGGATGGTTTCGTATTTCACTTAAACTTGCATTTACTCGCGTACAAACAAATCAAGATTAAATTTGCTAGCTTGCATTATGTTGCGCCACAACAGAGAGTCGAGCAGTCACGTGTGTTCTCACGCTAACTAGCACCAACTCAGCGCATTCCTTTCATAAGAGCAAAGTTAGTCCGAGAGGCTGCTTTACACTGAGCAGGTCTGCCGCTGGCTTTTGTGCGGAATATATAAATCTTACATTCATTTAACAATTCAAAGCCGTGTTTCATCATAAATCCATCGCATTACAAATATTCCTCTCACCATTCTTCCCGCCTAGGGAAACTATGTCTGTCAGCATAGCCATCGTCACCAATCAATCAATCAATCATTACCTAATAATAATCCAGTAGTCGTGTCCTTCGACAAATTTCTAAAAATAACTCATCCACGGTGAAGAGAATAATTCATCCTTTAAAATTAGCTATAGCACACCATTCTATTATTACATATTCACGAAATATCTGTGGAAACAAAAGTCGATGACCTTACAGTTTTGGGTTATTTGGATAAATCAATAGTCCATAAAAAGGGGGTTTCGCTTCGAGTAAAACAAGCCGTCACATAGGTTTCTCCGATTATGGTTTCATGAAATATCGGAAATAAAGTAAATGACCTAAAAGTTATGTTTTTTTTGTAAAAATCAAAAAAATAAGTGATCCACGCTAAAGATGAGAAAAAATATCCTTAAAAAGAGCCGTCATACGACCCTCTCCGATAGTTCGCGACATAGCGATGAGTGTTAAGGCACATATGCGCCTTGCGATAGGATTCTTAGAGCTCCACTACTACAATGTATTTTGCCGTAGGGACATAGGACTTGTTTTGGGGGAAGAGGGGGTAAAGACAAACACACATCTTTCTGTGATTAATAGTTTTGAAAATATAGCCTACTTTCGATTTTTTTTGAAAAAAATCTAAAAAAATATAATGTTTTGTTCTAACGATAAAGAGTATATAGACCATTCGGTTAAGCTATTGCACAATGCTCTGCGACAAATAGTTTTTAAAATATAGCCTACTTTCCAAATAAATTGAAAATAAATGTTTTTTTTTAATATAACGAGTATTCCATAGAAAAGGGGGTTTCATCCCGAGTCATATGACACCTCACGTGTACATATCCGATTATTGGTTCAGAGATATCGAGTTGGATTCGCGCGGCGGCCATGACTTTTGTTAAGATTCTTCTTGATACACTACTCTTCCTTAGCTGACGCTTAATTTTTGTCAGGGTCAATGCGGTAACATTATGAGTGCCTTCCAACCTGAGGGTCTCATCATCTGTCAGCTGAACTTCATCAATTTTTCTCCGTGCAGATTTCTTGGTAAGATACTGGAGTTTTTTCCATCTCCTTTTCCCATACAGTGGTCCTCGCCGTTGCCAATTTCTACAAGTTAATAGCACTTTCTGCAATTATCCACAAGACACAGTAGTAAACTTATATTACATCAACATACACTAGCTCAATAACATCAACACAATACTCAACCGAAAAGGACACATCGACCACCAGATGCCGTTCGTCCCAGTAGGAAGTCGAATAATTTACAGGCCGGACGTTTGTTTTAGAAGAGTGAAAAATCTTAATGGAAGCCTGGAGGCGAGTTTCTACAGTACCTGTGTTGTTATCACCTGCCTCAAGCGGTCCGATGATTGACAACGCTCTTTCACACTACTCCTGAAGATAGATAGATAGATAGATTTTATTAATTCCATTTGATCAATTACATGCATTCAATAGTAGTACAGTTCGCTTCCCTTTGGATATTGCATCATCATGACCAGAAATTGCGTAATCCTGATGACGTCATGGGTCCTTAGAGCGAGCACGTGGTCCAGGTGGGTTCAGGTGAATGGCTAATGGTTAGGATGACCACCATGCCTTGTGTTCGCATGGAGAGGACAGCAGAGGTCAGTTGTGTATCATGGCTATTAATTATTGATTGATTATTGAATTATATTTTGGTAATTCTTCAAGGAAGTGGAGAGAGACTTGGGTGTCATAACTTTTGAATGAGAGTGTGCGATGAGGCGGTCGACATAGCCGGCTCGCTACCAGACATGTGGCAAGCATATGTTCCGTTTTTTTATTGCTCGCGCCGTGTGGGCGATCCGTGAGACCAGCCAGCTCACTCTGCACATGTGACGCATGGTAGTTAAAGTTTTTTGCTCGTCCTCGCTAAATAAGTGAAGTGTTGTTGTTAAGCTAGACTCTGTTTAAGTACAGTATATATATATCACCAGAGCGTGGGAGTGGACATGTGTTACTCGTCGTCGCTATGTTATGTCTGTTTAATTTAAATGATGTTAACATTTCTTGTGTTCTGTCTTGCTTCATGATCTCAATCTGGTTAAAGTGTTTTATATACCATGTATAACTTCGAGTGTGTGAAATGAATTCCGATCTGTTTGTTTTTAGATTCCTAGACGTCATTAGTCAAGTCTGTAATTTTTAATGCGAGAACGAGATTGGATGTCGGTTCCCAGAGCTTCATGTGAAATGTTTTAAAGAGGTTTTTTGGCGCTCTAACTTCTTAATATATATATAAGAGGAGATTGCTATGGAGCAGTAGTTAGCTATCATTATCTGCAACATTATGAGTCTGTGCGAGGGGTTGATTGAAAAGTTGGTGAAATTGCAACACATTATGTTGTTTGCGGAAAGTGCCCTGAAACAAGGGTTGCATTTTATCGTCAGTGCGACGAAAATAGAGGAGGAGGTGTGGTATAACACTTTAACACCAGGCGAAAAGGAGCTTTTTAGCGCCGAAATATTCGAGCTGATGAGAGATCAACACCACTGCCGTGAAATGATTTTCAACGGCGTGACATTACACAATGTCAATATTATTATTGACAAGCTGAGAACCATCGGCTCGATGAATTTCAACGCGTTTGATCCGACATTGGCGGAAGAGCTAATGGCCGTGTTTGAACGGCCATTAGAGGAAGAGCATATGGAAGAAGTGGAAGAAGAAGAAGAACATCGAATGGAAGAAGAAGAACATCGAGTGGAAGGAGAAGAAGAAGAAGAAGACCAACAAGAAGAAGAAGAAGAAGAAGATGATGATGATGATGATGATGATGATGATCAAATTTTAAATTAAATTCAATGGACGGTGGACAGTGGATTGAAATGTGCAGTGTAAATTTTTTAAAAAATATATATTTATTTGATCATTTGTGGTTTTCATTAATTATATATAATACCGGATGAGTTAGCCGTGGTGGTTACGGCATGACTAATAGCAGTCGCTCACATCCGGGAGGCGAGGAGGTTCGAATCCCCCCGCCGGCAACCTTGAAGATGGTCTTCTGTGGTTTCCCATCTTCCTTCCAGGCAAATGCCGGGGTTGGTCCCTCACTATAGGCCACAGCCGCTACCTTCCAACTCCTCGCCCTTCCCTTCCAACTTTCCTCCCCAACGGTACTTGTAGCTCACCCATTGAGTGTCCGTCTCGAAGCAGCTACAAAACTGGCGAGCCGAATATGTCCTCGGACACTCCCGGCACTAAAAGCCATACGCTAAAAAAAAAAAAAAAAATTATATATAATATGAAATAGTGAAAAATGATATGATCTTCGTTCTTAAAGTGGTAAGTAGTTCTTTTTCCAACAAGCTGCGGAGAAGTGAAGATGCTGTGTTGTTTGCAGAGTTGAAATATGCTGGTCTTGTGCACGGGTAAGTACAATCATTCTTTTCTTTCTTGCGTGTGTTGGTTTTAGTGAGCTGAAAAATATATAGAGACTCATTAATAATAATAATAATAATAATAATAATATTTTTGCGAGGTATAAAAAAACTTACACTGTTGTAATTAGAAGATATTTTTGTTGGGGATCCATGAGTTGTGAGTTGAATCGAATCCAAGCCAAGATACGAAGGCTCGGGTTCCTTTTCTACGTAGTACTTTGTCGACTAAGTAAATATTAGGATGTTTTGTTCGTTGTAACTCTGCTTCATAAAACGCTCCAAATATTGGCATATTTTTATTATCTTTTAAAAGATATGTTCGTGGATTAGTATTTTGAACTTTATAAATTGTAAATAATTCTGTTGTCCAATTAGCCTCGTACCCCTTAGTGAAGTGTTTCTTGATTTTTGATATTCTTACAATGTCACCGATTTTATATTTTGGTTTTCTTAAAGTTTCATTATATTGTGTTGGCAAGCTGGGTGGATTGTTTCTTTTTACATCAATAGGTTTCATGCCGATGCTGCGATGTATTTTGTGATTATACTTTACTAATAACTTTACTAATAATAATATGTACCCATCGGTATGAACCTCGTGTTGTGAATTCTTTCCACATCGATTCCTTAAGAGTTCGATTAAATCTTTCTACCACGCTCGCTTTAATGGAGCTCCCAGTGGAATAATGCTTTAGATTTTGTTTCAGAGACCATGTTTTGAATTCACTGTTATAAAATTCCGTTCCTCGATCGGTGTGAAAATAATTGGGCAATCTTTTACTTTGAGAATAAACAAATTTTAAGCTTTTTACAATCTCACTTCCTTTTTTGGTTTTAAGAGGAATTGCCCATGCATATTTCGAGTAAACGTCAATAATGGTTAATAAATATTTAAATCCATTATTCCATTTTGCAAGTTTGGACATGTCCACAAGGTCAGCTTCATGGAGGTCATCGATTCCTTTGCTAATAACATGGCGTCTTTTAAACTTTTTTCTAAGCGGTGCGTGAAGTTCTTTTGCAATTTCTCGTCTGATTTCGTTCATAGTTATTTTCCAAACAATGTTTTATAACATACTGTGCATTGTTTTACAAACGTTGGAATTTTTATTCAATATATCCTGCATTTCTTAGTTCTTCTTCAATTGCAAAGATTTCGCTGTCGAGTCCTGTGTGACCTGCAGCTTTCGATGCAATTAATTTTTTAAGTCTTGATACCAATTTGTTTGGTTCATTCCAGTGAACGAATTCAATATTGTTTCCGCCTTCAAATTTCCAAATGGCTTGTGGCGCGATGTGTTTTTTTTACCATATCCAGTATGCATCGTAGTATTTGCTTCTTCTTCATTTTCATCTGCTGTTTTTATAATTCTATCTATGTCTTCAGTGAGAAGGGGTTCAATTATATGTCTATACTTATAAGATTGCGTTCCTCTTGGAGCTGCATTGCTTGTATAATTTCTTTTGTGCACGTTTGAAACATTTAATAATTTCAAATATGAACTTAAATCACTCCTATCTATTAGAGTGGGGTCTGGTACTTTCCTTTGAATCAATTCAAGTAGACCTTCTGTAATAGGAAATTTTTCACCACCAACTTTTATCCACTTTTTATCAAAGAAAACTCGTTCGCGCCCCAAGTATTGTTTATCATTTCTTATCGTTATACCATATGTTCTATCCACGTTTTGTTTAATGAACGGATCAAAGTAGCGGTTAAGTAGTGAAATTATTTTGATGCTATCTCCATCTTCTTCGTCTGAAGTAGCAGTGGATTCAGAATCGTCATATTTTCCTTTTCTTTTTCGATTTTCTTTATTTTGAGTTGACGTATTAGCAATAGCTACAAGTTGATTTAATGAACTTGTTACTGGTTTAAAGTTAGTCTCTATATCTAATTCTTTTCGTCTAACATCATTTTGAAGTGAAAGATACTTGTCTTTAACATCTTTTTTTAAGCGAGAAAGTTTATCCTTTACTCGACTTTCAGCTTTAATCTTCGAGCTCTTCTCCATGACTAAACGGAAATTGTGGTTGTTTTACTTATTTATAGTATATTCAAAATCGATTTGAAGAGGAAGATCATCAGTTTTATGTTTTTTAGGGTCTCTAAGTCGAAACTGAATTTCATCTTGCTCTTCAACAACAATATCACTGCCATCCAGTTCAATCTCTTGACGTATATTTAAAATTGCATACACAATTGGAGATCTTGGTGAAACAAAAATTGGTTTTAATATGCCTTTGTAGGGAAGTTGGTACTGTATGTTATGATTATGAAGCGTGTATACTGGTGAATGGATTGATGGTGTGTTGGAGAATTTCAGAATAAATTTCGATAAGTTCTTTTTCTTTACTTCATCTTTTAATATACCATATTCTTCTTTGGATGCAGTAAAACTTTCGAGTGGTTCTTTGTTAACCATTTGCTCAATTTTTTCCAGTTCAGTTTTTAACTTGTTATATTCTTCTTTGGATTCAGCAGCATAACTTTCAAGATCTTCTTTTTTAACAATATTGAGATTGTTAGCAACACCCTCAATACGAGTTTGTAAATTGCTTAAAATTTCTTTTAGTTGATTAACTTCAGTTCGTGAAGCAGCATAGTGTTCTACAAACCGTTTATTTGTCACATCTTGGTCGTTAACAGGAAACTCAACATTTGTTTGTTTTTGATGTTGTAGATTGTTTACAGTTTGTTTCAATTGATCAAATTCACGTTGGGAAGCGGCATATTGTTCAACAAACGTCTTATTTGCAACATCGTTATCGTATATGGGATTGTTTACGTGAGTAATTCGTTTACTCATCATATTTAAAGTTCCACCATCGTCTACGTTTAAAAAGTTTTGTTTATTAAATTTAGTGATTAAGTCTTCTAGATCTTTTCGAGAGGCAGCAAAGTTTTCTAAGTAATATTTGTTTATTGCATCTAACGAATCGATTGGTTGAGATATGTTTGTTATTCTTCTATTTAACATATCTACAGTTTCATCATCTCTGTTTATATTCAAAAGAGATTTTTTAATTTCATCGAGTTCATTTGTTACATGAGTTTTAAGAAAAGAATACGTTACCGCATCTTGATTTTGAATTGGATCTTTAACAATTCTTATTCTTTTGTTACCCAAGTCGAGAGTATCTTGATCATACGGAAAGTGATCTTCTGAAAATTCTCGCACTAAACCATGAATGAATTCTACTCGTTGTAACACTTCGGTTATTCGGGTCTCAAGATATTTTTTTATATTCGATGTATGTTGCTGCATTGCAATAAGGTTTACTGCATCATTTGCAGATGATGGTAAAGCTAAGCCCGCGAGACGTTTGTTTTGAAAGTCAAGTTCTTTCTTCTCTATTTTACAAATTGAAAAAATTAAACCTTTAAGCTCGTTAAAGTTTCGTTGTATGTCTTCTTTAGACTCGATTTTATTTAGCTCATTTAATAACTTCACTACATAACCTTTGTTGCATGCATCTTCAACATGTATTGGCGTTCCAACATTTTTTAACCGTTTGCCGTTAATACTTAGATGTCCGTCGCTTGTTGTTGTTGTTAGTTGATTTCCATATTGCACTAGCTTATCATCAACATATGATTTAGTTGCAATATCATGTCGTGAAGTCGGTCGTCCGATAGACACATTATTGGTTTTGTTAAACGATGTCATAGTTAAGTTGTTAACCACGCAAAAGCTATAACACGAATGGGCATTTACCTCTTTTTGAAGTCATATTTATAACTGAAAATAAACATCAAATCCATTGCGATATCGACCATTTTGTAAATCGCTATCTTTATCGATAACCAAAAAACCAAACTTAGAGTTTTGCCAACAATACGAACAAATATCAAAGAACTGTTCATAGCTCATATCTGTATTTACATGATCGTTATATACGTGACGCAAGTTTGTTCCGTCTTGTTTAAAAAGAATTAAAAAATTAGCGTTATCTCTAATTAGATGTTTAGGTATACAAGAATATGTTTGACAAAGATAAAATACGTCAACGTTGTGATGACGACCTCTACTGAAATAATCTTTCATGTGTTGTTGTTTATTGCTGGCTACATCATCAAAAACAAATATAGAGTTTTTTCTAGCCATTTCTGGAGGCATTACTTCATCATTATCGGAAAAAAATCACTTTTTATTTCTTTTATGGAGTCCAAAAACGTTTTTAATTCAACATATTTACTTTGAGCAAGTGATTTAGAATAAATATAAACGTTTTCAAAACGAACTCCATTTTTATGACACAATAAATTTAGCATTACGTTTGTTTTGCCACAGTTCGATGGACCGCAAATGATACATCGAATTGTGTTCGGTAGTAAAACACCATGCTTTCTTTTTTCACTTTTACTCTGGTTTTCAGCATTAGTAAATGAAATTACTGGTAGAGTGTTTGACTGCTTAACAAACTTCAACATGTCTACGTTTACGTCTGAGAATGCACACTGCACAAAAAATCACATCACATCAACATATATTGCTTCCACACGTATCATAACTTGTATTATATGGAATAATAGTAGGATTTTCAGGATTTAAATCAACGTTGCCGACGTAAAACCCTCTTATATATGGACAATATGGCGCCCATTTTTCATGATCATTTAAAGGATTATCGTTTTCCCTCCAATTTTCAATTTCAATCTTACAGAATATACATTTCACCTTATCACCATGACCAGTATAATAAAATCCTGCTGATGCTAAACAAAATTCGTTTGGACAGGGAAGAGGCCAATTTTGAAAAGTTTTAAGTCTTTCATATTCACATTTCAATTCTATGCTAGGAGAAATATTGTTTACGTAGGGGCAAGAAAAAGCCCATTTCTTATGCTCTTCAAACGGATCATCATCTTCTTCCCAATAACTAAGTTGCAGATTACAGAAAGCACACCTAACCATATCCTTATATCCAAAATAGAAAAATCCTGCCGCTGCTAACCATGCAGTGTTCGTAAAACTGTCTGAAGACCAGGTCTTAAATGTTTTTAGCCGATCTCTTTCAGATTTTAAATTCATTTCTTTTTGACTCAATATCATTTGCATTAACTGTTTTTTGGAATACTTTACACAATTAAAATACTTCATGATGCTGGTTTACTTCACAAAGAAAAGATGTTCACCACACAAAGCTAAATGCGAACTGAGATGAATCAACAAAACACGTTGGCTAATATGCATGATTTGCATGTGTGTTGGGTTGGCCGAGCGGTCTAAGGCGTTAGACTTAAGATCTAATTTTCAGAAATTGAAAGCGAGGGTTCGAATCCCTCACCTGACAATATTATTATTTTATTTACATGTAGAGTGAGGAGGTAATTGATCATTAATAAGAACTTTAATATGAAATGGTACAAAAGACCTTTTCTTCTTTATTCATTTAGAATTACAATTAATACAATTTTATTTCTCTTGAAGTAATCTCATTCTTTTTTTTTTAGTTGTCCAGATGAGTGTGGGTGTGTTGAGATGATCTTCTTCTTCTTTTAGTTGTCCAGATGATTATTTTCTGTAGACAAAAAAATATACACTGTGTTAAAAAGCAAACTAAAAACAAAATATGTATAGCTGTCAACGACACTAGTAGATTTAAATTAATCACCTTTTATAGATAGCGATTACAGTTGTCACATTTGCAGCGAAGATGAAACAGTTGAAATTTCCTCTTTAGATGATCTGGTAGATGTTCCCACTGTAGACGAATTCGTTGTGGTTCATATATAGTCAGTACGTTTATAGGAAAGTAGTTCCAATCAAACTTATTAAAACCTCGAAGTCCATTGTTTCGAAACTTGTTTATTATCGAACACACGATTTTCATGATGCCATCAGAAGAATTTAACCAATGTTGAACAGCATTGACGTTGAATTTAGCACAACTATTGCTTCCCATTGCTAGAGATGGTAAATGTTTTGGACAATCTGTAGGTAAACGATGGCTATGCCTCAACATTAGGTCTGACATTCCATCAATCGTATTAAGATCGAATAATGAGTCTGGGGAAAGTGCTTTTAGTGCAAACAAAGAAAATTCCTGTGGCAAATTATATACAACTAAATAATCATATTTATTCTTAATAGACTCAAAAAAGAAGAAAGAGTTTTTTCACAATATGCTGCAACCCATGTGATCACGGGGCTGAATGAAGGTATATTGCCGTTATTTAACATACAGTAAGCAAGTTCCAAACTGCCGTTTGGTAGCTTGCGAATGTCTGCAACTATTGGTTGCTTCTTATTCCACGTGCTAGCATCAGTAGAAGGAGAGTTTGTTGTTGTCAATTCCATGATTGCAACTAAAGTGAGAATACTTGTTTACTTGCTTGCTTATAACTTAGCAAATATTGGTTTAGATAATTACTTCATTCGTTAATGGTCTGTAAGATATTTGACGATCATGAATAAGAACACAATAAAGAGTTGTATCTTCAGGTATATTCTCACTCGTCTCGATTTCAATTCGCACATCGACTGAAGATGTCTTCACTGCTTCCACTTGTACGAGACAATTAATTACAATAATCGGACAATGAGACTTAAATTCATCTCGTGAAACCAGAGTCTCTGAACGAACATCATCGATCTGATAATATACATTACGAAATTTAACAAACATGTCAAATAACTCGCTGTAGTCATTTATGGCAATTTCAGAAGTTGGCATTTCATAGGGATAAAAAATTGAATTTAAAAAAACTCTTATAGATTTAATGTTACAATGGTCAAAATAGGAAGAGCATGTGTTTAGTAAATTTCTTCTAGTTTGAAAACCTAATAAACATTGACGCGGTTTTTGAGTTTCAGAAGTTGTCATTACAGTTCAACTATAGTTAGTTGTTCTAGGAAGAGAAGGCAAGACATGAACATCCCACGATCGAAAACCAACCTGAATGGGAATATTTTTCTGCATTAGTTTTAATCTTTTAATTTGTTCTTCGTCCGATAATAATAAAACGGGAATTTTTAGATAAACTTTAAATAACTTGACCTTAGAAAGATCGTTTTCGGTTGTCGATTGCAACGCACGTGCGTCACTTGACGATCGGAGAAGTATTACCTCATGCTTGCAGTTTAAAATCGGCTTTCTGTAATCCTCCGCTATTCCTAACAGGTTGCTTAAAGGAAGTATTATATGAAAACGTTTTGTGTTACTATCAACAATATTTGCTTCACTTGCTGGTGTTGTTAAAGAGGGAAAATAACCAGCATTTTGTAAAGCTGTATATTCGTTTTTTGAATATGATGCAAAGGTTTTTATAGAACTTGTTATACCTAGATGGCGTGTACGATCAATTTCTTTACCATTTAACGTGATGCGAATTTCGCTAAAAAGATTACCCCCAAAATTTTGGTCAGGATGTGCTGTAGTAGAAGCAGCCGGATTTATGTTAGAAGTAATAATTTGACCTTCTAAGTGAAGAACACCTTCTGATAATAAAACTATGTTTTCTTCATTTTGAATCGGTATTCGAATTTCATCATTATTTTCGAATTTATTAGCTGAATAAGGTTGATAAACTCTTTCTTCTCGTCGCACAACTCTGTTGTCAACCTCTCTTTTATCTGTTATGTTAAACATGCTAAACATGTTAACAGCTTCAACTATAGATAGAAACTAAATAAGATTAACAATTGCATATATATTTATATTGAAATTAAAGTACGCGATAGCCTAAAGACTGTAAGAAATGTTTGTTGTTACTCGATAACTGTTTCTTAGATTTCAAGGTGTGATGTCGTTGTTTGTTTTTTTTTACAAATTTTAGCTGATTGATTTATATTATTTTTTCGAATCAGAGTCGACTTCTTTTTTTTCAAACTTTGAGTATTATATAGTATAACCATATTTGTGATTGTTTTCTAGTAAGCTTACTCAAGTAGAATGAAAACATAACAGTATTTCATTACTTTATATAGCAAGATATCGTGCTGGACGAATAATTAATTCTACAGTTAAATCTTCATCTTGCAAATCAATGAGCTGTTGAAGATGATCATCAAGTTGCACAGATACATGTTGAATAACCTTGGTGTTCATAGGCAAAAAATTAATTGTTGTTGGTTGTACAACAATCGGGTAACCAGCAGGAACATGAGCTTTAAAATTATATAAAGAGTGTGTTGGTTTATGGTTCAAATAAGAACTCGTACCAAGCACAAGGTTGCAACATACTCGAATACTATTAACAGTGTTAATTTTAATCATATATTCAGAATGATGAGTTGTGTTTGCCTTGAACTTTCTATGAGAAAATCCCAACAAATCTGCAATAGAATCTGCAACACCAAAATCTATAGCAAACACTTTCGAATGTAGTTTACAATGATAAAAGACTTTATCATAATTAATATAAAATGATGGGAATTTGTCTTTGTCACCTAATAAATGTTCAACTAATAATTCATTAATCTTTTCACTTAATTGTTTTAACGTATAGCTAGCATTGGGTATTATTAAATTCGCTCTATCCGCTTCGTTCAACTTTATAGCCAAAACGTTATTATTCTCGCTAATTGCTACTTCATTATCGATTCTATTTCGATCAATTTCAATTTCTCTTTTATTCTCTTTAGGGTAAACTTTCTTTTCAATACCTAAAGGCCCTGCTACACTGTTGGCTACAGTGAAATCAATATTAAACGGAGAAGACAAAACGAGGCGGTTGTCTCTTTTTCCATCTATATCCTCTTCCAAATACATTTCTGTTTTTTCTAAATGTTTTGGTATAAGTTTCGACAATGAGTGATAACTAAGTAAATCATCAAAAGTTGAGGCTAGATCTTCAAATTCATAAATACCCGGTGGTACCACTAAATCAATTGATAAAAAATTAGTAAAATGAATGCGAAATTTATTATTTCTGTTGGTAACATTTCGAATAGAATTAGATGTATACAATCCTGCAAGTCCTATTTCAAAAAACTCTGCTCCTACAAGATGAATCGGGTTCTCCAATGTAACATCAATCTTCGAGCCTTTACCTTCAAGAGTTATCCGTCTTTCGAAAGCCATCTTTGAAATTTTTAAAGACGGTCTGTGTTTCCCTTATTTATACAATACAAGAAGACTAAACATAAATGTCCACAAATCGAAGAAGTAATCGATTGATATGAATGAAAATTATATTGTAGATAGCAATTTTTAAGATATGTTAAAATTTCTAATGGTGGTCTTAAATTACCAATACTATCAAAATAAAGCACATATTTACCACGTTTACTGAAAGCCACCCGATGTGAACCAGATTTATCCATCGGTTCAAGGTTAACAATACAGTTTTCATTTTTTCGAGGATATCTTGGTAACGTATCTCGCATAAAGACTCCTCTAAAATTTGGAATCTTTAATTGAAGTGCGTATTTAGCTAAATCGAAATTACTTAATGCTTTATTTGGTATTTGGTTAATTATCTTTTGTATGCAGGAGGATTTAAATAAATGCCTTGACCTCCTTTTCCTCGCATTGCTTCTATCATTCGATTGTGTCTTTTCATTTCTTTTAGTTCTTCTTGAGCAGCTTTCGCCTTGTTTATAGCAGACGCCACCCCTGCTGCTCCGCCTGCTAGACCCCCCAAGCCCGACAAGGCTGCAAATATCGGAAGTAGGGGTAAAATACCACCTTGCTTTTTCGATGTTCTTCTTTTTTTAAATCTTTTCTTGTTTTTTTTTATTATTTAAGTTTCGCTTACCTCCTCCAATTTTAGACTTAGCTTTCATTATGCCACCCACTGTTAGTGCAGCCGCTCTCTCTCCAAATGATGCGTCACGGGATTTTACACGAGACCAAGCTTTTGAAGCTAAAATTTCATCAGCCTCTCTTCTTTTGTTTGAATCTTTATGCTTTGCGTAAGCAATGTCGTGCTCTTTGCACGCTTTATCTAATATATTTATTCCTGGATCACCACGGCTCAATCGCTTTTCTAATTTTGTTCCTGGTCCACAATATTCATATCCCGGGATGTGTAATTCCACGGGTAAATTATCAATAGTTTTATTAAGTACACGACTAATTAATGATCCACTTCCTGTTCGTTTATATTGAGTGGTAGAGTTGCTCCTCTTACAACGCACCATTACTAAATGATATGTAATATAAAGTAATTATACATATATATATTTCTGGGAATGGTGGGGGGAGGTTTTTTTTTAAATAATACACACAAAATTTGGGTTATTATTTATATTTTTTTCATAAGCATAGGAACACACAAAAAATTAGCAATATTAACAGCATAAAAGTGTGTGTGTGTGTGTGAAAGAAATAAAGTAAGTGAGATGAACTGCTTTAATCTCAATTTGTTTCTAATCATTTTTTCAGAGAAAAATGACCAAACGGTAAAGTATCTATTCCGTTTTCAGTTATGTGTCTTTTATCTTCGTTTGATGAAATTGCCAACTTATTTTGCCGAACAGTAAATACAGAATGAGATTTTGAAATTATACAAACTTGAACTTTGTTGACTTTATCTCTGTTATAAAGACACTTTCGATACTCATCAATATTCATAATTTTACTCACACTCTTCTTAATGCCTTTAGCCTTACACAAGCTATTCATTTCATCACACAATTTTATTGCATACATTTTGGGTCGTAACCCCACAAATTCTTCAACAATCCTTCCAGCATTTTCATATTTCATTAAACCAATTTCACCTTTATTTTGTCTCACAATGCCAAAAGGATTGTTTGTTTCATAGTTTCCAGTATCAAACAAATTTGAATGCTGTTTCATGAACTCATAAATATCATCATCATAGAATATATACATAAAACTATCGGTGTCTGTGTATAACAACCTCACATTTGATTCAGGATTTGCTAAAATAACATTGTAATGAAAGTCATTCATTTTACATTTAGACAAATCTAATATAGATGCACCAACATATACTGGTTGATTGTGAAAAATCTTTAGTCTACTCATCTCGATGACCATACATTGTTCATCGAATATAATTCTATGTTTAAAATAAGCCTTAGCTATTAAAGACCTAGCACCACGAGCTCCATGCCATTTGGTGACCCATTTGATGTCCCTTAACTTCCTCACATTCATCAGTGAACGACCAAAAATTGCATTATTCATCAATTTATAAAAATTCTTTTCAAAATCATTTTTGGCATGTTTTCGTTTCTCTGTGTTCACATCAATATATGGTTTTAGCCATTGGCTCTGATTAAATTCAATTATTCTGTGAATACGATCTAATTTCATTCCTAGTTGAATACATTGCTTTAACAATCTATAATGCAAAACATAACGTTCTTTATTATCTAGGGTAGCCATTAGCTTTGTCAACTTTTCGGGACATAGAGGGTAATCTGAATGTTTGTCATGTAACTCTTGAGGATAAGTCAAATCTACTTCCAAAATATATCCAATTTCTGAAGTATCATCAATAGTTAAAACATCAAAGCCTTCAACATTTGCAACCCATTTAAAGCCGCCCGTTGGAAGATATTCCATCATCGCATATCCATATAAATTATTAACGTCAAAGTACATTATGTAGGAGTCTTGCTTTTTCTCATCATAAGTTTTCATATACTTATTATTAGCAATCGCATGTCGTGTTATACACTGAACATTTCCTCCTCGAATAGATCGTTCAAAAAAGTGTAACATATCAATATCTTGAATCAATTCAAGTTGAACGTTGGTTATCTTTTTCATAGCACACCAAGACATAGATGGAGCAGTGTAAAAATGAGCTATATCAATGCCATAAGTTTCCATGCCATTCGATCTAAAATTTTCAAAGACATCCGCCAAAAGAAGTGTGTCAACTTTTAAATACAAATCGGCGTATTCTCCTAATGTTTGACAGGAAAACGTTTCCCACACCGATTGAGCAAACTCATACTCTTCATTCGATATTGTTTGATCATTAAGACTGCTATAAAACTTGGATATTTCAGGTAATTTAGTTTCGTTAAGTACATCCATACTCGAGACGTATTCATAGGGAAACACACCTTTTCTCGCAGTAAGTCGAAACTGTGCATCATCATTAAAATAACGTCGTGTTATTTGCTTTGAATCTTCACTTAACGAAGATGAACATTGATCTAGTGAACAGGACAAGAAATTATATGTATCGAAAAATCTTAACTGAATGAATCCATTCTTAGCCCGTACATACTTTGTAAACCCTTTATAACGTTCCATATTCACCGCTAACAAACTTATATTACCAGGATTATGTAACACCTCTCCATCACGTTTCTCGCAAATTTCTTTAATTATAAAATGTCCATCATAGGCCGTTAGATTATGAAATGCTATAGGCAAAACCTTTGTTACTTTGTAATTTAAATTACAACTATTGTGTGCGCTTCCTCTATATTTTCCAGTTAAGTGACAATGATCGCGTACTTTGAGTTCATTAACTGCAATCGGTTTCTCGCAAATGTGACACATTTTACTTGACAAAAATAATCTTTCTTCATTTTCGGTCATCTTTAACATTGGCTTAACCGATAAGTAATATGTTTGAAGTTTATCCACAATACTATAAAGTTCCTTTACAAACAATTCAATGCAATTATTTCCCCTAAAGAGCTTGAAACTGCACAATTCACTATCGAACTTACAATGAAGGTATAAAGAAATGCTGTAAGGAATATGTTTATGTGTTAAAGTAGAGTTATGATTGTCACTATTTGGAAAACAGGAGGAAATTGGAGACAAGACGCATTCAGTGTCTGCATATATTATAAATGGAACTGTATCTTTAACTCTGAATTCTGTAAAATTAACAAATCTTTGTTCATCAGTCGGCATTATGCTTTTTGCAACAGGAAACTGTTTACAGTCTGCAAAGTGAACATTTAACTCATCCTCAAGAAAATAATATGACAAACAACGTCTACATATATAAATCCTTCTCTTAGTGCTAGTGACGCTTGAACGCACAAGGCGAGCAAGATTTCTAATTAAACAAAAGTGATAACTTTCACTGTTTCCAATCTGCAACATCAATAAGTCTACACTCCTTTCATATACTTTATCTGATACATACAAAGGTACAATAGTAAAAGTTTTTTTCCTTTTACTTCGTTTGTTCCCATACATACCCAATTGTTTTCATCATATTGTGCTCCATACACATTTACAGAAATATTGTTTTGGTTTTCAAACTTGTTTAAATATTTCATTTCCATCGGAATTGGAATACCATCTAAATTTAAAACATCTCTGTAATTAGGATAGGAAGAAAGATGATTCGCGTTTCGAGTTTTTGGATACAAACCAGCAACCACACTCCACGCAAAACAAGCTTCCTTTGTATCATACAAATTTAGCACTGCATGTTTATTGACTATTACATCAGGCAATCTACTAGTATTGGACATTCCTACTCGAAATCCAACATATTTATTTATATTAATTCTCAAACTATGAATTTTTTCTAAAGCCCACCCGGAACCATTTGCTTCAAATTCGCTCATTTTTGTCAATGTACCTTCAATGATATTCTTATTATAAAATTCATTTAAATCAGTATACTTGAAAACTACCTCATTTTTGATAGCAAAATATTTTGTTTCTGATATGTCGCGAAGCAAGTATTGTGCACACAAAACTGAATTCACCTTTAAAGCTTGTACAGTTAACGCTTTCTTAACATACTTTGTAAACCAAATATTAGCATTCGCTAAAAATTCGCGAGGATCCAAAAACTCATTCTTAACATTTGATACTGCAAGTGTGTACACTCTAGAATTGAATGCCGTTTCAATTAACTCACAGCTCAAGAAAGATTCATCCTTTATTTGAATTGTAATTTCTTTGAAATTCACAGCTTGTTGCAATATGTGCTCACTAATAACTCTCCAACATTCAATCAACTCATCACTGTTCTCAATCAACTCGGTTTGAGTGTTTTCCCCGATTTGGTATGATACTGAAATAGCACCGTTTAGTTCACTTCGAAAATTAGAAACACTTTCAAATGCATTGTCCAATTGGTTTCTTATATTTTCACTGTTATTATGTATTACAATATCGACCTTTCTACGTTTGCTAGGAGGTGAGGTCATTGTTGCTGTTGTCTAAGCAATTGTCCAATTTGCACTAAAGTTAATACACCACCAACAGTTGGTGTACCATCACTGATGTCTAAGCATACGTCCAATTTGCACTATTGTTAATACACCACCAGCAGTTGCTGTAACATCGGTTTACCATAAACCTATAATCTTTTAAAGTATATTCAAGCCATTGTGATAAATTACTGCCTGTAATCTCCAATGAACAATGAACAGCCTCAAAAGGAAATTCATCCTGAAGTTTACCAAGCAAATTGTTTCTATACACATTCAATTTTGTTACATCGTAACACGTCATGGAAAATTCGATTTTGAAAACTTCATCAAATGTATTGTATCCGAAGAAACAAATAAAATGTTCATCTTCACATAATTCTTTCAATAGATATCTTAGAACTGTTTCTGTCACCTCTCGCTGACTATCATCTGATTTGCTAACATTGGTAACGTAGACTGAAAATGTTGAAATTCCTCTCGAAGATGTCCATTTGTTAAAACAAGCTTCTTTCTCATTACGACTCACCTCGTTATCATGTTCTTCCTCTTCTTCCGGTTGTTGAAAGCATACACGATGATACTCTATTAGCGGGTGCGATCGATGTTCAGTTCCACTCAGGAAATTAACAGTTTTCCACTTCATTATGCTGGTTGTTTTATTAGTTTTTTAGATAATCTGAAAAATTAAACAAATTAAGAAATAATTAGCAACTAAATATATCAATCGTTATATCAATCAATACATAATATATATATATATATATATATATATATATATATATATATATATATATATATATAGATAGATAGATTTTTATTAATTCCATTTGATCAAATACATGCATTCAATACATTTTTGATATAGGACACGTCAGAATTTACATGCATAAAATAAAAGAACTAACAGGTATATATTACTAAGATTATAACTATTTATAACTTATTATAATAGCAAATCTTAATAGATACAATCTTATTGCACAACTATTTACACCTCACTCTATTATCATAATATGAAAACTTAATTCTATAAATACAACAACATACAGCTAGGTATTAAAATTAAATTAAAAAAGTAAAATATAGTTATAGATTCCATCACTCCTATACGCTAAAATATTCAACTACTGAGTAAAAACAATGGCACTGCAGATAAGCTTTCAACATTCTATCAAAGGTTTTTATTTTTGGGGCCAGTTTTATATACTGGGGTAGTTTATTGTATAATTTAACTCCAGTGTGAAAAGTTCCTTTTTGATATATGCTTGTGTGTGTGTGTGAAATATGAATGTTTTGATTTTGTCTTGTGTTATGCCTATGAACATCATTGTTTGTTTTAAGAAAAACTTCTTTATTCATTAAATTCTTTTTAAAAAAAATAATACTTTCAAAGATATATATGCAGGGCAGTGGGAGAATGTTTAAATCTTTAAACAGAGGTCTACATGATTCTCTCGAGTTTACATTTGCCATAATTCTAATCGCTCTCTTTTGTATCCTAAACGTGCTTAGTACATCTGGCGACATACCCCAAAATATGATCCCATATCTTAAGTATGAATGGAAATAAGCAAAATAAGTATTTCTTAATGTGTGCATGCTAGTGCAGGTTTTCAAAATACGTAACGCTAAGCACATCGAGTTCAGTTTAGTATTCAGATATTGTATATGTTTATTCCATTTCAAGTCTCGTTGTATCCATAGTCCTAAAAACTTTGTTTCTGATTTATTTTCTATTTGATGACCATTTAATGTTATATTGGGTTTCGCAGGATTCCCATTCTGTATAGTGTGGAAATTTAGACATACTGTTTTTTTATAGTTTATTATGAGGCGATTATCTTGTGAGCATTTGGTTAACTCTCCTGTAACGGAGTCAGCAGACTGCTGTATGACCTGATTAGTTTCACCTTTTATTACGAGTGTTGTATCGTCCGCAAACAAAATGTCCTTATGTGAATGAACGTTCTGTGTTATATCATTGATATATAGAAGAAAGAGTAGTGGGCCCAAAACCGATCCCTGGGATACCCCAAATTCAATAATTCCCTCATTGGACAATGTTTCATTAAGTAATTTGGTTCCATCATCCTTGTGTCTCAAGCTTACTATTTGTTTACGCCTTGTTAAGTAAGACTCTATCCATTTATTAGCTAGACCTCTAATACCATATTGATTTAGTTTGGTAAGGAGGATTTTATGGTCAACAACATCAAATGCTTTCGATAAATCCAAGAATAGGCCAGTTACATGTTCCTTATTGTCAATTAATTTCAGTATACAATTACTACATTCGTAAATTGCTGTCTGTGTAGATTTTTCCGTTCTGAATCCATGTTGTGAGTTTGATAATATTTTATTTTTTTCTATGAAACTTATCAGTCTCTTATACATAATTTTTTCCACAATTTTTGCAATACCAGTTGGTAAGGTAATAGGACGATAGTTATCTAATTCATCTTTTGAACCGTTTTTGTGCACTGGAATTACTTTTGATAACTTCAAAATATCCGGGTAAGTTCCTGAGAGAATTGAACTGTTTATTAAGTGCGTAGGTGGATTTATTATATTTTCTGCGCATTTCTTTAAAATTGCATCAGGGATGCCATCAATGCCAGCACAGAATTTATTTTTAGCTCTTTTATAACTATTCTTACCTCTTCACTTGTGACATGATTTATAAATAAAGAATCACTGCATATATTTATTTTATTATTAGAATTTAGTGTATTTACCTGCGATTTATTTAATAATTTTTGTGGAATTTCCAGAAAATAGTCATTAAAAGTGTTTGCTATTTCCTCTGGATTATTAATCACTTTATTATTTCTTGTCAGTGTAATGTTCCTCTGTATTTTAGCAGATTTTCCAGTTTCTTTCTTTATCACGGACCACATAGCCCTGTTTTTATTAGATGATTGGGAAATAAAATTATCATTATGCATTTTCTTTGCTAGTCTTATTACCTTATTTAATATGCTAGTGTATTTTTTGTAGTATAAATTGAATTCAGGTGTTGTGTGGTGTTGTTTATATCATTTGTGTAGAAATTTCTTTCTTTGATATGAATTTATAATCCCTGTTGTTATCCAATTGCTAGTTTTGTTATTTTGAACAGTTCTTTGTATAAAAGGGAATGCTGTTTCAAAATAGTGTTTTAGGGTACTGTTAAATGCATTAAATTTATCTTATACATTTTCTAGTTTATACATTTCTGACCATGTTTCCTTACTTAATAAGTCATTGAAATATGTAACATTTGATTCAGTGAATGACCTGCACTTTGATTTTACTCCATTATCATTATTATTGATGGTTTTGGATACTTCAAAACTCAGTATTTGTCCATGGTGGTCACTAAAACCCGGACAATAGACTTCTATTGAATGGTGATAATTATCTGTATTTATAAAAATTTGATCAAGAGTGGTTTTACTAAATTTTGTTATTCTTGTTGGGGTATTTACTGTAGGTTTCAGTCCATAGGAAATTAGTAACTGTGCTAATAATTCACAATTTCTATCAAATTTTAAGAAATCCACATTTACATCCCCACAAATTATTACATCGAAATTTACTTTGCTCATGTTATTGAGTAACAATTCTAATTTATCTATAAATAAAGGAAACTTTCCTGACGGAGAACGGTATACGCATACAATTATTAACTTAAACTGCTGTATCTTTACGGCAGAGAATTCAAAATCCTGTTCCATAATTAGAAAATCATAAGCTGTTATCTGTTCATGATCTAAATTATTTCTTAAGAAGATGCAAGTACCACCATGGCTAATATTAGATCTAGAGTATTTACTAGCTTGTATAAACCCTGGGAATTGTATTAATTCGAGTTGTTCCTCTTTCAGCCAATGTTCTGAAATACATAGTGCTGAGATGTCTTTAAGTTCATTTTTAAGCATTATATTTATGTAATCAATTTTATTATAAAGAGACTGGACATTCTGGTGGTAAATTTTAAATTTGTTACTTTTGCAAGCTTGTGTTGGTGATTTATTTACATTATTATTATCATAATTGTTATTATTATTGTTGCTAGACAAATCCGAAATACCATTGTTGCACTCCGTTAAATTTGACTTCAAAAGATCTGAATGCCAAACCTCACGTTTGGCTTCTTCTACCAGTTTCCCTGCTTCCACTCTAATGATATTACTGTTGAATTATTCTTACCATTTGAATTTTCAATTTTGCAGATTTCATCACTAAGATACTCTTTTCCTAATCTATTTAAGCGTAGGCCATGCCGAGTGTGGAACTTCCTGTCTAATTTACTTACATCTACAATTTGGACATTTGGAAAACTCTTACAAATTTTATGAATTTTTCCATTTGTAGCCTTTATTTCTACATTTACACATGATTTGGGAATTAAATCGTATCTCTGCGGAATGTTTACAATAATGACATTTGTTTTTTGCATGGATGGCAATGTACCCTTTAAATCTTTGATTACCTTTTTACTCTCATTTCTATAGACGTCGTTTGCTCCAACGATGATCACTGCGTAGTCCTTTGCAGTAAGGGACGCACACTCTCCTATCATCCCGTTCGTGACCTCTGCAATTTGAGCTCCTGGCTTTACTGTCGAAGTGACCTCCATTTCTCTGCTTCTCTCCAATACGCTTGCTGCTACACCTCGCCCGTGGCTATCCGCAAATATCCGCATCTTCCTGGATTTTCTCTTTATCACTTTCTTCTTTTCTTCTTGAGGAAAGTCATCATTTTCTTCGACAAGCACTCCAAATGAATTTGAGACGGGAATTTCAGTTACATGTACTCCATTTATAGGCCTAGACTTATTCAATCTTACCTTACCAGCAATCACTGTCGACCAAGTTTCCTTGCTTTCCTCTCTGTTTCCTTTTAATTTATTCAACTCTTCCATTAACTTAGCAATATCTTCCTTTAGCAGCTTTATAATTTCGTCTTTTGAGGACAGTTCGTTTCTCATGTTATGACATTCGCATGACGGAAGAGGTAGGCCTACATTACGACAATCGGTTTCACTTTCCTCCTCATTCAATTTTACCTGAGATCTTGTGATGATTTTATTTGCATTTTTTACTTTTATTTTGCACGACGAGCATAAATCCGTTACGGTTACACTACCTGACGAGACACTAACACTGTTTACTGTCGTCATACTAGAGATCTAAGTTAGCCTAGATGTTTACACCAAATTATACTAAATTTATTTTAATTATTACTACCTAATAGAATTAATCTAATTACCTACCAATAAAGAAGAATGTGAAATACGTATATCTTCCAGTCGGGTGAAGTCTCGTAAAAGCACCACTGCTCTACTTGGTTCAAACAGTGATTGAAGAAGTCACCGAATCTTTGGATACACGTTCCCACAACTTAGTTTAAGTTTATTAAATTATCAATAAGAATTTCTAAATACTATCAATATTCCGTATTACACTTGATCTAAGGAAAGTAACTTTATAGATTTTAAACCTCTGTTATAATATTTTACCACTTTTATCAAATATTTACACTAGCTGCTATTTCACTACACTTTCACTGTGACGCCATCTTGCACAGTCATTGGCAAATATAATGGTGTTCTGTTCGTAACTATGTAACTTGTACTTCCGCGTCACACAATACTTCGGCTTGGACTGTACTGTCTGCTAAGTCTGGAATTCCATTACATCAGATCGGTGGTGACAAGTGTGAAGCGATAGGGTGAGAAAGTGAGTGTGTGTAGGCTCACCCGCAGGCTTCAAGGTCAAGGGCAATCGTATAAAACAAACGTCCGGCCTGTACCTCCGTTTAAAACTCGCCGAGAATACGCTGGCTGTACGATCTACACTATTACCATAGAGAGATATCCCGGCAAGTGAAACAATATTATTTGGCGTGCCGAATATTGTATTGTGTTGTACATGTGCTTCGTCAGCACGAAAGTGTTCGAGTAATAATAATCATAATACTGTATGTCCACCCCTTATTAATCCTATTTCCAACGGGGTCGGGAATGAGATAAGCGGCTGTTTTTGTGGTCGAAAGCCCTTCCTATCTCCAACCTCAGTTAGTTAGATATTGTTGTTTTTTTAGGGGCGGAACTACGAGGTCAACTGCGCCTGACGCCAACTTCTTGAGAGGGGTTAATGAGAGATGAATTGAAAGAAACTGGGCAAGGTGATTGAAGGAAGTGGTCGTGACCTGTTAGAAGCTACCATCCCTGCATTTTCCTGAGTTGAAAATGGGAAACCGCGGTAAACCATTTCACGGATTTGCATGACCTAGTGCTACGTGCTGTCGATAATAATAATAAAAATCGAATTCCACCCTGTGTTGCTTTGATTTACCGATAGATCGAAATGGGCTATAGCATCGTCTTGAATAGGCAATGGCTATAGTGATTTTAATGAAATTCAAGTTTTATCCAGTTTGCAATTGTACTATTCTGAATAGATTTTGTTTATTCATTTGTTGTACATTGAACATAACATATTATATAGCTTCTTTGGAAGCATATGGAAGTTTTCACCGACATCATTTGCTTATTGTATTGGGGTTCTGCCTTTTTTTTTTTACAATATATTTGAGTATTACGGTAAGTGAAAGATTACGTGTAAGGAAATTGTTCTTATTGAGTTGTATGGTCTAGGAGAAACTTCATTAAATGCTTGTATTCCTGTATTGACGGCAAGTTCTCACTTTAAATGGAATAGTGTCTACCGATCCTTGATTGTTTGTGTATGTGCGGTTTCAATGTTTGGGTTATATACGTGTATTGTGCAGTTCTAATGTTTGATTTATTTAGCATCTTAATACAATGATACTTCCATTGCCGGTTCGAACCATAGTGTTTTATTGATTTTACATTGGAGTTCAGTTGACTTTTTAGCTTTAGTTATTTGAAGCTAGTAGCGAATATTAGTGAAAGTACAGTATCACCGTAAGTGGTACACTATGTCTATGTATTCTGAATCTTTTCCAAGTTTCAATTCTCATAATCATTTTATTACAGCTAATTGCAAAAGAAAATCATAATGTTCTAAGCTGTAGGCTACATAGATCAATCCTAGACTATATTTTGCCATCTTCCTTTATAGTCGATTACTTGACATTGTCGCACATAGAACATGCAGTACACATGGTTCATGGAATCATTCCATGCAACATATTTTGTGGTGCAAACCATGGACTGCGAACCTCGTGATAAATTGCTGAAGATCGCAAGGTTGAAGTTAAAGGAACCCTAGATGGTAACCCACAGTTTATGGAGGATATTGTTCAGTGACTGGCGTTTACTGTCCTCTTGAGATATTCCTTGAAGGACAATGTTCTGTCAAGGGTTACACCGAGGTATTTTGGGTAGCCTATCTGTTGTAGACAAGTCAAGTATTCTGGAATTGAACATCTAGTTCTCAATGAGCCAATTTGTTGTTGAGAAGGAAACCTGTAACTTCAGTTTTACTCAAACTTAGCTTAAGCCTCCATTAATGAGAGTATCTACTGATCTAAAGTGATGAGATCAACCGTCAGAGTATTCAGTGTTCTCCATAAATTTGTCTTGGGATGCAAATGTTCAGTCATCAGCATATCCAAACTGTTTGGAAGAGATTTCTGATAAATATAAGTTGAACAGCAGTGGTGCTAATACCGATCCTTGAGAAAGGCCGTTATTAAGTATCTCTTCCTTACTGTTTTTGTTTCCAATAATTATCTGGAACCTCTTATCTGTGTATGTTTTCAATAAGCTTGGCAAGTTTCTTACAGGGTATTTCTTGAAGCAGTTTGCAAATGAGTTCTTACAGTATTGTATGCCACAGTGAGGTCCACAAATACAACAGAGGTTTTATGTTGTTTTTGAACTACAGCTTCTACATGTGTAGTCAGCAAGAGGACCTGGTCTGTGCAACTTCGAGTAGGCCTAAAGCCCCTTTGTTCAATGGGAAGATGATCAAGAATTTCTGGGCCGATTCTGTTCTAAAGTAGCCTCTCCAATATTGTGTAAATCACACTAAGAAGAGCAATTGGACGGTAGCTTTGCGTGTTATTCCTGGGCTTGCCTGGCTTGAGAATGACAATGACCTTTGTCCATTTTTTAGGTTGAGGAATGGACTTTGTGCCTAATATATTGGAGTAGAACTTGGCTAGCTTTGATTGCATGTAGTAGGAATTCTGTTTGGATGCCATCAAACCCAGGGGGTTTTCCTGATTTGACATCTCTCAAAGCATCAGCAACATCCTGTGAGGTGAATGGCCAAGAGAATTTGCTGACTTCAAGAAGAATGGTTACAATCTTTCGGTTCTTTTGAGCATGTCACAAACCTTGTTTGGGCTTATAGGATTAATGCCTCGAGCTTCTCGTCTTCCAACTCCTAATTTCCTTACTAGGGACCACGCATGTCTGCCTAAGTGAATCATGCATACCTACGAAGAAACCTTGATCTGCACCGTGTACTCAATCTCATATTAGCCGATGTTAGTATTCTTTTATATCTGTATATGTGTTTTTAAATATACATTTTTTAAAAAATCCATTCATTTTGTTTATTAGTATAATTATTATTCTTGTTTTATTTTTTAATTTGATAATATTAGATTGCCATTAGGCAACCACCTCTAAATTTAGAAAAAATCAAAATTTGTACAAGAACTGTATTATAATATGCAGGTAACCTCGATGTTCTGCCCCTTTAAACAACCGTCACAACCCCTACCACAATTGAATGTTGTTTTTATTTTTAATTTTTATAATAGTTCAGGAATTAACCAGTGAGTTGTGGGAGATATGAATAAGGGAGGAGTGGAGACGGTGAGATACAAAGAATTAAACTCAAAGAATTAAAAAACTAGTATTATAATGTAGGCCTACATACAATTATTTTAACCTTTCTTAAAATTTAAAATAAAAATAGGAAAGTGCCTAACTGTTCCTCTTGGAGAGACTGTGTCTGAAATTCTAACGAACATCGTAAGAATCATAATTGTACTCGAATTAAAGAGCAGATTGTTGTTTCGGTCTTCCCCGGTGTTGTAGGATAGAGGAGTAACACCTCTTTAAAAAACCGTGGTCCAGTTGGCCCGGCTGGTAGTACCTTGTTAGGGTCCCTTGCCTGAGTTACGGTGAAGTCCACAACGGTACCTGCAGTGAAACAGGTGAACTCTGGCACAGTGTGGTTGGCGGAAGGGGCAGGCTATTGCTCAGGTTTAATAGGGCAAACTATTGTCCATAGCTATGATGGGCACATTTTGGCCCAACGGCAAAATGAGCGGAGGAGGAGCCAATCACTCTCATGGCTCCCAACGGTCATAGAGGCGGAAGAGGTCAAGCCAGACGGACTAGCGGCGCACCTCAGTAGTACTTGAGTATGCGGCAGTTCGTTGCAGTCTTTGTGTTCCGTCCTGCATGTCTCATTCTTCGTGAGCCGCAGGATAAGGCTCAGAGATCATAGTGTGTGGGTCTCGTCCTGGCAAGCTGAGATCCATCCTAAACAAATTCACGCCAGTGGCACTTCTTCCGAACGTCACTTACTTTCAAAGTCCAACGGCGATGGGATATGGACGGTGGGGGCAGGTTATGGGTGTAACTGGAAGCCCCTAGTTCGCACCTGCACGTTGGCAGCAGATGTGTGATGGTCGTCTTCCGGAGACTCTGTGACTACTCAGGAATTGGGTCCTGCATCTGTGTTTGGGCAGGCCTATTTAGGATCACCGCTGCCCACCCCACATGGGGAAGGCCCTAGAAAAGGTGGGCTAAACATCGGAAGTCACAATCTTGGTCCGGCTGGGCAACCGCTCTCAGCAGGTCACCCCTCATGCGGTCGAAACTCAAAAGCAGTAAAGAATCACAAATTGATTATTGGATCATGGAACATCAGAACTTTGCTTGATTTGGACAATAACGTTAGACCTGAGAGAAGGTCAGCTCTCGTAACCCATGAGTTATCAAGACTCAACGATGACGTTGCTGCTCTCAGTGAAACTAGGCTGTCTTCTGAAGGAAGATTACTGAATCTGGAACAGGATATACCATCTTCTGGAAAGGAGGAGGGTGAATGTCGTGTTCATCGTGTGGGCTTCGCTGTGAAGACCAAACTGGTAAATTATCACCAACTTACGGCCATTGCAATCAGCGAAAGGCTCATGACTCTCCGCATACCACTCTCAGGACGTTCCTTTATGACACTCATCTCTGCCTATACTCCTACCTTAGATTCTGATGATGAAGTAAAAGCTCAGTTCTATAATCAGCTAAGTGAAATCATCTCCAAGGTACCATCTGCAGATAAACTCTTGCTCCTCGGTGACTTCAATTCCAGAGTTGGGAAAGATCACAGGCTATGGAATAATGTGATGGGCAAACAGGGACTTGGAAAATGTAATCCCAATGGACTGTTGCTTCTTGGTCTTGGTGCAGAACACGAACTTTTCATTATCAACACACAGTTCCGGCTACCTAACCACTTCAAAATCACGTGGATGCATCCTCGTTCCAAACTTGGGCACATTCTTGATTATATCATTACCCGGCAATGTGATAAGGACACTCTTATTACCAGAACAGCAAGGAATATAGACGATTGCTGGACAGATCATAAACTTCTTATATGTAAGCTCAGGATATCCATCAGACCTAAACCACCTAGGAACATCAAAAATTTGCCAAGAAAGAAGTTTAATACATCCAAACTTCAGGATGAATCCATGTATGAACATTTTGGAAACAGGATCGTCACCCAGTTATCAGAAAAGCCAGTAACAAATGACATTCAGCAAGAATGGGCCACACTGCAGAAGATTATCACACAGTCAGCTGAGGAAACCATTTGTTTTATAGTGCGGAAAAGACAAGACTGGTTTGATGACAACAATGAGGAAATTCTGTCTCTCATCATTGCCAAAAGGAATGCCTATCTTGCCCATCTTCAAGACCCAACTTCCGACACAAAGAGAGATAAACTACTGGAACTCAAGGGTAAATGCCAGACGCAGATAAGGCAGATTAAAAATACTTGGTGGCAACAGAAGGCTCAGGAACTGCAGAGACTATCGGATGCTCGAGACGTGAGGAACTTATATGCAGTACTCAAGGAAATATATGGACCATCTCTCTCATCATCAGGTACACTGAAAAGTGCTGATAATTCTACTACCTTTACTGACAGTCAAGAAATCTTGGAATGCTGGAAGGAGCACTTCTCCAATCTCCTAAATCGTCCATCAGCAACTGCTGAAGACTTCCTTTGTGATGTGCCGCAACAAGCTGAACAACTGTGGTTGGCAGTACCTCCTACTTATCATGATTTCAGTGCAGCTCTCAGCCAATCAAAACCCAGAAAAGCACCTGGCCCAGATAACATCCCTCTGGAACTAATTCAAGCCGGAGGTCGTTCCCTCAAAACAAGGATTTTCACCCTTATCCTCAGAATATGGGAATCAAGAAAGGCACCTGGAGACCTAAAGAATGCCACTATCGTCACTATCTTTAAAAAGGGTGATTGCAGTGTTTGTGGCAACTACCGTGGTATATCACTGCTATCAATTGTGGGGAAGATTCTTGCAAGAATTCTACTTATCTCTGAGAAGATCCTCACAGAGTCACAATGTGGATTTAGAGCTTCCAGAAGCACAATTGGCTTGATTTTCTGTGTGAGACAGCTACAATAAAAATGTAGAGAACAACAGAATCCACTCTTCCTAGTCTATTATGACTTGGAAAAAGCATTTGATTCGGTTCCAAGACCAGCCATGTGGGCGGTGCTGAAGCGGTTTGGTTGCCCTCAGAGATTTGTAGATCTAATCAAGGCTCTCCATGATGGCATGACAGGTCAGGCTTGCCATCAGAATAAGATGTCCGATGAATTTCCTATTACCCATGGACTGAAACAAGGATGTGTACTGGCTCCAACGCTTTTCGCGCTGTACTTGGCTGCAATGCTTTATGATTCACCCACAAACATCCCAGGTGTGGAGGGCAAGTATCGTTTTGATGGAGGGCTTTTCAACCTAACTCGTCTCCGCTCTTTTAGAAAAACTCAGATTACTAAGGTTACTAACATGTTGTAAGCAAATGATGCTGCGTCGTCAACTCTCACACCAGAAGAGCTGCAAGAGTCAGTTAATTGTTACAAAAGTGCATGTGATCGCTTTAGTGTTACCATAAATGTCAATAAGACTAAAGTCTTGGCACAACCTTCACCAGGCACACCTCTTCCTCAGTTCAATATCTCCATCTCAAATTTGCCATTGGAACAGGTAGACCACTTCTCGTACTTGGGCAGTACCATTTCTGTGAGCTGTACCTGTGAGCAGAATGTGGATAAGAGAATTGGTGCAGCCCATGCAGCATATGGACGATTAGCGCACCGGGTCTTTATGAATAAAGATCTGTCCATGAGTACAAAGCAGTAGTCCTTTCTACATTGTTATATGGCTGTGAAACATGGACCCTTTACCGATGTGATCTCAGGAAACTTGAGCGTTTCCACCTACAAAAACTTCGATCAATCCTGAGGATTAAATGGGAAGACCGCATTACCAATATTGCTGTTCTGGAAAAGGCTCAAATCAACAGCATAGAATCATCCATAATAGGTCACCAATTTAGATGGATTGGTCATGTCCAACGGATGGATGATGTGAGATTACCTCGTCAGATGCTATATGGTGAGTTATGCTATGGCACCAGGCCTCATGGTGGTCCTAAGAGGCGCTACAAGGACCAATTTAAGCAGACCCTGAAATTGACAGGTCTTGATTCACAAACCTGGGACACGCTGGCTGAAGACCGCTCAACTTGGCGCCATACCATCTCGGATACTGTAAAGACGTTTGAAAGCGATCGACGCACACATGTAGAGGCCAAGCGTCAAGCTAGGAAACTTCGAGCAGCCCAACCACATCCTCCTCCAGCAATACTATGTGACTTGTGTGGTTGCTTGTTCCATGCCAGGATTGGACTCTTTAGTCACCGTAAACACATCCACAAACTGGACTGAAGGAAGAAGATTTATACTCGGGATTCGAGTTAAAGCCGATGATGATGATGATGAGAGTTAGGTATTAACATTTATATTACTTACTTTCTTACTTACTAGGTTGGCCACATAAACCGTAGTCGGTCCTAGGCCTCGCCAATTAGCCTCCTCCACCTTCTTTGGTCCATGTATTCTTCTCCTGCTCATGTCCCCTCTGACTCCATCTATCCATCTCCGCCTTGGTCTTCCCTTTGGTCTTTTGCCTCTGATGTCTTCTTCCACCACCTGCCTGGTTATCTGGCCTTCTCGACGCACTACGTGTTCATACCACTTCATCCTCCTCTCTTTAATCACTGCCACAATATCCAGCGATTTGTACAATTCCTGAAGTTCTAGGTTTTTCCTTTTCCTCCACTCTCCTTTATCCTTCGCTGGCCCAAAAATCTGTCTTCAGCACAGCGTTCTCAAATGTCAGGAGTTTTCTTTCTGTCATTTGGGTGAGAGTCAAGGTCTCTGCTCCGTATAGGACCACAGGTTGTATTACAGTCCTGTAGATCCTTATCTTCGTGTGTCTCGATAGAAGCCGGGACTTGAGCAGCTTTCCAACTGCAAACCTTGACTGGTTTCCTGCTTGAATTCTAGCAATTATTTCCTGTTCTATCTCATTCCTTTCACTGAGTACTGTCCCCAGATATTTAAAGGCTCGGTCACACAGGAGCGTGGACTGTCCACGCGAATGAACAACCGCAGTCCGCCGCGGACTAGGGTGGTCAAATAGAATAGAGTGTGAAAGCACTCTCGATCAAGTGTGCATTACATAGTTTTCTGCTCGTGATATTTTAATTAACATTTTGATTCAACATGTCCAGCAGTTCCTCTGACGAAGGAGAATTGCTTCTTCTGTTGGCATTGAGACGAAAGAGAGTGTGGGTTCACAAAATTAACGAGAAAAGAGGGGAATATGGGGAGTTTCACAGATTGTGCCTGGAACTGTTCTCGTTTGAAGACAGGTTCTTCATGTAATTTCGAATGTCTCGAGAACAATTTGAGACATTACGTATGCTCCTAGCACAAACCATTAACTGGAGGAGACCCATTTGTGCGAAGGAAAGGTTAGCCATCTGTTTAAGGTAAGTAATAATAAAGCATAAACATTATTTTTCACACATTTATTTTTCAAGAAAAAAATTATACTAGTGTGTCTCGTGTGGAATTCATATTGTACTGACAAAAGTAAGATGTAGCCTACAACTAAAAATTAGACTAAAAAAAACTTGCAAGAAAAAGGAACTAAATTCTCAAAATTATTTTAAGGTACGAAAGACCTGCCTATCTCGCCCATAAAAAAATATGGACCCATCTTTATTAGTTTTTTTTTTTACAAATGGTACCACAGTAGTTAAAAATGTTAAACTGAGAATTAACGATTCAATTAATAATGTTTGGGGCAGATGACCTAGCTGTTCCACCCCTTAAACAATATTTCTTCAATAGGCCAGTGTAAAATCACTGTGATTATAATATCAATCAGGGTTGGCATGTTTAAAACAACATGTATTAAACAGGTGTTTAAAACTGTTTAAAACAATGCACATTGTTTAAAATTAGTTTTAAACTCAATGCTTCAAACAACCGTCTAAAATATGTTTCTTTAGAAGATTTTTTTGTTTTGTTTTTTGCAATACAGTAGAGTACAGTGGTCTTCTCTGCCTTCTACTGAAGGTTTTACGTAATAATATAAAGTTTATCGAGTGATTTTGTAATGGTTTTGATGTCCTTGTTAAAAAATTTTGCAAGCGAACAACCATCAGAAAATATAGGGATGTATTTAAAATATTATAAATCCAAATGTCACTGCCATTTTGTCTTTATTCAACAGGTTTCTTGTTGAGTTCAGACTTTGCTATGCACAAACCCAAAAGTGGTGAAAAGACGTTCTATCCCAGGTGATGAAGCAACTGCACTATGCAGCTGATGTGCTAGGCCTGAAGTTGTGTGATGAATGTTATTCTGCAGTGCCACCCACCATGTCAGGGGTTTAATTTCTTTTAGTATTGCAGGACCAAACAGGTATTCCTTGAAGAGTGAATATTTTGCTTTGTACTTAATTAGGTCAGGCATTGCATATGGGTGGTAAGCTTCAACATACTCCATAGCAGAATGGTATTGTTCTTCACTCAGTCTCTGTCCTTGATAGTGTGGATCCATGAGATTGGCAAGGAGATGGGTATCAGTTACAGCGGTGTTAAATCGTTTCATGAATTTCTTTAAGTTATTTGGACTGTTTTCATTTTTGAAAAAATTGAGCAGGTCAAGACAAACCTCTACTGCTTCCCCAATGGTACAGTCATCACGCTGCATCTGATCTAATGAGACTGATGCAGTCTTAAGTTTGAAACGTTTTGGCTGCCCCTACTGTTGGGTGAGATAAATGTAACTGTTTACCTTTGCCTAAGCTATGTTGTTTTAATGGGCGCCAAGACCTCAATGCAATGTTGAAATCTAAATTTGTATTTAACAACGTCTAGCTCTGGCAGAACACATTCAAGACTCTATTCACTCAGATCGTGGTATGATTTGATCATTAACCCAACAAACAATTGTATCAGGAGAAGGAATTGGTCTATATCTAATGCTACCTACTGAAAGCAAAGATTGCATTGTAAAAGAAATGAATTTATTATATAAAACAATTATAGCAAAATTAATAATAATAATAACTATAAAATTTAAATTGGAGCGTTGTGATTTGAATATTACCGATAGAAAATTACGTGAAAACGGAGTCTGATAAATTGATTTTACTCTTATTTCCAAGCTATGAAGTTACTGAAATATGAAATGTAAAACAAAGAAAATGAGAGATTGCGTATTTCTGCGTCATTGGCGCTTACCACTGGAAATTGCCAAAGCATTTTCCCTCGTTCTTGAAGATGTTGTGAGCTTCCCACAGTCTCCTGGACGTCGTCATCTCCGTCGGAATTTGATGATATACTGGTAGATTAGATAATTCTATGGTCCGTACCTCGGACCCAAACACTCGTACAACCAAGTTTTACAAAAGTTCGTCGCTAACTCCACTGAACATCGGAGCGACACGCACTTGCGACCGTACTCTGCAAGTTCTACACAGATTGTCCCTAACTCCACTGAACATCGGAGCGACTCGCACACGTATCCATACTCCTCAAGTATTTCACAGATAGTCCTCGTTTCACGGCGCGTCGAACGATATATGCACACGCCGGCTCCCCACTCTTCAGCCGACTCCTAGCTTACGTTGTCTCCGCTGATTGGCTGTACCCCACTCGCTATACTCCCCTTCTCTGGGTCATTACACTCGGCGGGAGGGTTCCGTTCCAACAATTCGCCTTTCCTGGACGATGCGACCCAAGATTGCGTCATGCTTCTCGACAGGAATCAGCTTGTATTCGAATTCCCAGTGAGTCATGTCTCTCAAATACCCTAACTGACAAAACTCCGTAAAATTCCGTAATCAAATAATTTTCTATGATATCGTCGTTCGTAATAATTTGCATGATAGCGTTTTCTAAGACTTAGAAAACCTATCTGAATGCTAATAATTTTTATAAAATGCTCCGAAAATACCTTAATAATAATTATAATAAATTAATAATAATAATAAATTACCATGAAAAATTCTCTTGGCTGAACAATTTGCCGCGTAAATAAATATAGAATGGCTTCCTACTGACTTATGCCAGTTGCATAAAACCCCTCGAAAAACACGTTACATATTCGCCTCGGATCATCGGATGATTTACCGTGACGACGGTCCATTATCCGATTATCCCAGACACGTTAATAAACCCCATCCAAAATACATATTACATAAACGAAATCACCCTAAATTACAGATATATACACTCATATTTTTTCTTCACGCACTTTGCGTCAAAGTTTGTTGTCACTATGGATTGCACTTTGCAACCAGTCCAATGTTTTACGTATGGAATAGTGTTCCATGGATATTTCCGCCTCTCAAATTTCTCTATGTTGGAGAAATAGACATTATTAATGTGTGAGCACTATGTATTTCTGATGTCATATCACACGCATTGAAGGTGTTCTGATATATTTATATCACCATAGAACTCCCTAATTTCACTGGAGGTCCCCTCCTTAAGGTGAAATTTAATCTCACTTATCACTGAGCACACGATCACACTATTGTGGCAGCGCCTCGTGACCATAATACTTAATCTCTCTTTAAAGATGATTAAATTAATATTGACTTCTGAAAAAAAAAACGGTAAATGTGCATTACATATAACACCAAATATTTCTGTGCCGTAATCGCCCTGTCTTGTTAAGTTCCCTTAGACCATATTCTACTTAATACTAGTTCTCAACACAGATCAGTTCTTCTCACACAAATAATACCTCTGTACAAATTATCTTAAATTACACACTTACAAATCTTACATGGCAAGGCCGTAAACAGAAATCACGTGTGCTGATATGTATGAGTTTCATGAAGGACTGTCTCGCATTCTGATGGCCCATCTTTTGCCTCGTGGACTCCTTAAGCAAAAATACCATGTACAAGCGCTCACCCATCTCTTGGAGGCAAATGGGAATTCACCAGCGCTACCAAATTCTGGCCTTGGTGTATCGAGACATTTTAGTGCTCAAGAGCATCCGACAATCCCGTCATATTTCCCTGTACCTTAAAAACTCTCATTTACTTACATACTACCCCCCTGTGTGACTTCTGATACGCCTGCCTGGAAGACCATCTCCTCCCACGCACCAAATACCACACTTACTCATTTGATAGGCTGGCTCGCCAGCTAAACACACACACTTTATGACACATATTTTCGCAGACTATGTATATTATACGTCCCGTATAATCTGTTTCACTTACTATCCTCCAGCACATATGCTGTTTTCCCAATACGTTTGGAAACTATAAATGTTACTGCGTCACCTGCTTCCAACCTTGCAAGTGGCTCCCTTAAAATGAACGTCATCACGTTGCTCTACCTAGCATATTTCTCAGTGTCTGTAACGATGCCCTGTTGCTACTGTCCACACATGCACATATTAAAATACCGTCCTCTGCTTTAACCACAGGATAATCCCTACATAAATTAGTGTCCCTCGATAGCATGTCTGCAAGAATGTTATCTTTACCTTTAATATATTTTACTGTGAATTCGTATTCCTGCAGAGCAAGAATCCACCTACTAACTCTGTTAGAACTGAGTTTGCAAGTCCTCATATACAGTAATGCATGGTGATCTGTGTGGATCTCAAATTTCCCCCCTACTAAATACATTCTAAATTTCCCTAAACTGAAAACAATACCTAAAAGCTCTAACTCAGTAATCGTGTATCTTTTCTCAGCTGCTGTCAGTCCTCGCGAGGCTAAAGATACAATGCACAGATTACCCTCATCATCTTTCTGACATAATACTCCAGCAATGCCTATATGTGAAGCATCTGTCATAACCACATATTCCTTATCTTTTAACGGATATTTCAGCACTACAGCTTTCTCAAAACCTTCCTTCAGCGCTCTAAAAGCCTGATCATGCTTGGACTCCCATCTCCACCGAGTCCCACTTTTAAGCAATTCCCTGAATGGTTCTACCAACCCTGAGTATTTAAGAACGAACCTCCTGAAAAAGTTGCAAATTCCCAGGTAAGTTTTTAACTGTTTAACATTCTGTGGCACCTCTGCGTTAAGTATCTTATTAACCCTACTTTCCTCTGGTGTTACACCTCTACTCGACACTCTATGACCTAAAAATGTCACTTCTGACTGACAGAATGACGACTTAGACAGCTTCAAAGTGAACCCTGCCTGATCTAACTTCTGAAAAACTATATCTAAATGACGTAGATGCTCCTCAAAACTGCGTGAACTAATTACCATATCATCTATGTAAATGGTTACAAACTCTCCTGTGTCATCCCCTAATGCGATGTTTAAAGCCCTAATTAAAGCTGCTGAACTACTCTTTAACCCATAAGGTGTTCTACAAAATTGATAAAGGTTATATTTATGACTAAAAGCTGTAAATGGTCTATCTTCGTACATAAGTGGCACTTGCCAAAAACTGGAACTCAAATCTACACAAGTGAAATACTTCTTCCCCTCAAATGTTTGCATTAATTCCTCTATTGACATAGATTTCAGCTGATCTGAACTAATTCTACTGTTAACCAAACGAGCGTCTAAACAAATACAAACAGTGCCGTCGGTCTTGGGTACCGTGATCAAAGAATTAACATATGGACTGTTAGAGTGCTCAATAATCCCATCTTCAAGCATCTGATTAATTTGTGCCTCAACTGCACTCTGATAAGCGAAAGGTACAGGATATCTAGGTCCTGTGAATACTGACCTATCAATAACGTTCAATGAATGGGTATAGCAATTGGCCATACCAATGCGATCCTCAAACATTCTCCTATTACACCATAACACATCATAGAGCCGAACACATTGTTCCACCTCTATATCTCCCTGAAATGCAGCATCACGTAACGAGTCCTTTAGACTACCGTTCGTAATCACACTGCCCACAAAACATGGAGAACCCCGCTCTACGGCTGGCGATATCTCATTTAAAGTACAAATCACACCTACAATACTACTTCTCTGAATATGGTCATTGAACGCTACTTCTACTTCAGAATCTCCCCATTTAAATTTCAAACTCCCTACATCATAACATAAGTTACCAGACACTCTACTTAGCCACTCTGAACCCAAGATAACACTGAATACTAAATTTGGAATTACAAGACAAATCTGCTTCTCTACATGATTATTAATTTTAATGTCTACTAAAACTTGCTTAGAAATTACTTTAGACCTCTTCCCAACAGCTGTGATAACAAAAGTGCTTTTAATTGGCATCTCCTCAAAATTTACTCCAGTTCCTTTCATTTTATCATAAAATGCACTACTTATGCAACTCTTCATACAACCACTATCAATTAAAACATCTGTGTACGCCTCGGACACGTTAAATTTAACTATGGGGCTCTTACTAACCACTTCCTGAATAATACCTTCATCATTTAGTTCATGTAATAATTCATTTCTCACATTTAGGTCATAGGGTTCCTGTATAATTGTATGGACAGGGCATGCTACAGACTGAGATTCTGACCTTACTTCGCAGCCTGGTTCGCGTTTAAAGAACCGCTACAGCTGGCCGTAGTACTAGTTACTACTGCACTGGTCTGGTTGTTCTGAGTTGTGTTGTCATTGTTTGGCTGTTTATTACTACCACTAGGCTGTCCTCTTCCTTGACCCCTATTCTGGTTGTAATTATTGTCATTATAATTTCTCCCTTGATTTCCCCTGAAATCATTGTTTCTCCCTTGATTTCCCCTGTAATCATTGTTCCTCCCTTGATACTGATTACCATAGCCATTTCCTCTGTTCTGATTTAGCTGATTATTATTATTTCTATTTTGAGCATTGGCCCCTTCGCCACCGTTCCCTTGAACTTCCTGATGCCTGGCTTCATTAGGTCTATTATTATTATTACCCTGGTTCCGATTGAAATTGTCCTCATAACCCCCTCTCCCTAGTGCATCAAATGTGCTTAACAAATTTTCTACTTGTGATATAGTCTTTACATTCTGGATACAAGCAGCCTCCTTGATCCTATAGGGAAAGTGCCTAAGTAGCAACCTTACCACATCACTTTCCTCCTTCAAGCCATCCAGATATTTACACACTAATACCTGCCCTAAAAAGTATTCGGTCATGGTGGAGCTTCCTTTAGGGTTATATTTACCACACACTACTCCCTCACGATGCTGCGACTGAATAACCTCATTCCAGAACTTTTCACAGAATTTCATTTTAAAATCATTGATATCAGTAAACTTGTCTCTGTAGACAGCAAACCAATTCCTCGTTTCCCCCACAAACACTTGTTCTAAAATTTCAACTACCTGGCACCACTCAATACTACCATTTTCCAACCTTTCCCCGAATTTATTTTCTATAGTGTTCATGAACTCCATTGGGCACCCCTGTCGATTGCTGAACTTACCCAGTTCTACCTCCCTGTGTGTGCTATTCACAAAAACTGGCCTATTCTGACTATTTTCTTGCCTGATCCTAGCTTTTAATTTTAACTCTAATTCTGCGATTTTCTCCTCAGCCTTCCTCTCAATACTGTTTTCTGTTAATTTAATGTTTCCTTCTGATTCTTCTACTTTATCATATAGCTTTGCTTGTTTCTCCTCAATCTTGCTAATGCTCTCTTTATTACTCTCTCTTAAATCATTTACTTCTGCAACTATTTGTGAGTGGACTTTCTCAATTCTACCCCCCAGCTGTTCCTTAACCTCTTTAGTAGCTACCTGAATTTTGTCAATTTCTCCCCCCAATTGCTTTTTGACCTGCTGTGTTTCCAGTTGCACTAGTTCTTTTAAATTTTCAGCCTGTGTACTGATTCTAATTTCCAACTCCTCCTGTACTTTTCCTAATTTTCTGTCTACATCTGCAATAATCTCTTTAGCCTTTTCTTCCATCACCCCCCTGATCTCACCTCTAATCAGTTCGAATTTGTCACTCATTTCCCTACTGTTTTGTTCTAATTTAGCATTTAAAGTTTCAGTACTCTCTCTATTTTCCTTACTGTTTTGTTCTAATCTGGCGTTTAAAGTTTCATTACTCTCTCTATTTTCCCTACTGTTTTGTTCTAATTTAGCGTTGTTTTGTTCCAGTTTTGCGTTTAAAGCGTCTGTACTTTCTTTATTTTCCCTACTGTTTTGTTCTAATTTTGCATTATTCTGTTCTAATTTTGCATTTAAGGCATCACTACTAACTTTGTTCTGATACATGAACTCGAGAAGTAAAGTTTTTAATTCTGGTTGGCCGCCCACACTCCCTGTTTCAGTATCGGGATTTACCTCCGCTACCCCGGTACTACCATCACTCGACATACTGCTCGTATCATCACTCTCCCGTTGATGACCACTACGTAACCTCATCTGTCTTTCTTTCTCATCCCCCATAATGATATACACTGATACAGACAAATAACCCCCAAAATACAGGCACAGAAATATATACCCTTCTCCTTCCACAAATGTTATCAGGTTTTCAGCCCCAAGTTGTCGGCGACAAATGAAACGTTTTGGCTGCCCCTACTGTTGGGTGAGATAAATGTAACTGTTTACCTTTGCCTAAGCTATGTTGTTTTAATGGGCGCCAAGACCTCAATGCAATGTTGAAATCTAAATTTGTATTTAACAACGTCTAGCTCTGGCAGAACACATTCAAGACTCTATTCACTCAGATCGTGGTATGATTTGATCATTAACCCAACAAACAATTGTATCAGGAGAAGGAATTGGTCTATATCTAATGCTACCTACTGAAAGCAAAGATTGCATTGTAAAAGAAATGAATTTATTATATAAAACAATTATAGCAAAATTAATAATAATAATAACTATAAAATTTAAATTGGAGCGTTGTGATTTGAATATTACCGATAGAAAATTACGTGAAAACGGAGTCTGATAAATTGATTTTACTCTTATTTCCAAGCTATGAAGTTACTGAAATATGAAATGTAAAACAAAGAAAATGAGAGATTGCGTATTTCTGCGTCATTGGCGCTTACCACTGGAAATTGCCAAAGCATTTTCCCTCGTTCTTGAAGATGTTGTGAGCTTCCCACAGTCTCCTGGACGTCGTCATCTCCGTCGGAATTTGATGATATACTGGTAGATTAGATAATTCTATGGTCCGTACCTCGGACCCAAACACTCGTACAACCAAGTTTTACAAAAGTTCGTCGCTAACTCCACTGAACATCGGAGCGACACGCACTTGCGACCGTACTCTGCAAGTTCTACACAGATTGTCCCTAACTCCACTGAACATCGGAGCGACTCGCACACGTATCCATACTCCTCAAGTATTTCACAGATAGTCCTCGTTTCACGGCGCGTCGAACGATATATGCACACGCCGGCTCCCCACTCTTCAGCCGACTCCTAGCTTACGTTGTCTCCGCTGATTGGCTGTACCCCACTCGCTATACTCCCCTTCTCTGGGTCATTACACTCGGCGGGAGGGTTCCGTTCCAACAATTCGCCTTTCCTGGACGATGCGACCCAAGATTGCGTCATGCTTCTCGACAGGAATCAGCTTGTATTCGAATTCCCAGTGAGTCATGTCTCTCAAATACCCTAACTGACAAAACTCCGTAAAATTCCGTAATCAAATAATTTTCTATGATATCGTCGTTCGTAATAATTTGCATGATAGCGTTTTCTAAGACTTAGAAAACCTATCTGAATGCTAATAATTTTTATAAAATGCTCCGAAAATATCTAAATAATAATTATAATAAATTAATAATAATAATAAATTAACATGAAAAATTCTCTTGGCTGAACAATTTGCCGCGTAAATAAATATAGAGTGGCTTCCTACTGACTTATGCCAGTTGCATAAAACCCCTCGAAAAACACGTTACAAGTTTTTTGAGATAGTCTTGAACATTTTGTTTCATATGATATCATTTACCTTTGCACTTATAATTGGTTCATTGGCACTTCGATTTTTAGTGCAGACTTTGACAATAATATGCGAGTTACCCAAATAGGACTCTATAGAGTCAGCTAAAGAATTCCAGCGTACATCCGTAGGAAGAGCAGGAGCTGTTCCGCCAGCCTGTTTGTACTTGGCTGCTGCAAAGTGAGTGTTCCAGAAGTACCGGTATTTAATAATTTGTTTAACATGTTCTGTAATGCCAACCACCTCCAAGTCATGTGCTAACAGATTAAGCAGGTGAGCTGAACAACCATAAGTTATCACTTCTTTGATATCTTTTTTTGCCAATTCATCCCTCATTTTCCCCACATTGCCAGCATTGTCAGTGACAAAACTTCGAACATGGCAGCCAAAATTCCTAGCTGGTAACTAAATTTCCCTGCTGGCTGAGTTTCAGTTGTAAACATTGGTTTATTACTTACCATACAACTCTGGTCAAGATGATCTCTAAAGTATTTATATTTAAGTATTAAAAGTACAGCATTTTATTAAACTGTTTAAAACAAAAAAAACTGTTTTAATGTTGTTTTTTTTTTGTTTTTTTTTAGAAAAAAAACCTGCTATTTTGCCAACCCTGATATCAATTAATTTTTCTGTTTCTTCTGATATGTTTTCTGTTTTGTACTCTACAGACCGCCGCGAACTTTGTAAGAAAACACACCTGGTTCGCCGACAGCCGCGGACAAGACTGAGCCGCGTCGGTTTGGCCAGGGTGATGCAATATTTAACGATACAGAGTTCGCGGCGGTAGACTGCTTCGCGTGCGCGGATAGTCCGCGCTCCTGTGTGATCGAGCCTTAAATGCTTTTACCCTTTCAAAGATTTTTCCATCCACATCTAACGGTCTGTTATTGCTCTCTTAGCTCACTAGAAGGTATTTGGTCTTTTCCATGTTCATCTTTAAGCCTACACTAATTGCTTTTTCCATTAAAACACTTGCCATTTTAACCAGATCTTGCTCATTCCGTGCTATCAAGACTACATCATCCGCGTATGCCAGGGTGTTGATCCTTCTACCCAGTTGAATTCCTGTCTAGGCTTGTTAATTTCCTCAGTGCTCTTTCTAGTACAAGATTAAATAGAAGGGGGGAGAGGCAGTCTCCCTGTCGCACTCCAGTCCTCACTTCAGACTTCTTTCCATCCACTTGCACTGTGCATGTTGTCTCTTGTATACATGCTTGTGTTAGTTTTATTAGTTTCCTAGGAACTTGTGCCCTTTCCAGTTCTTGCCACATTGCTTGCCGGTTCACACTGTCATATGCTTTTTGGGAGTCCACAAAGAGGCAGTGCGCATCTCTGCGAAATTCCCAGCTCTTTGATAATACTTGTCTTATTATATGCAGTTGGTGGAGGAGGAGCCAATCACTCTCATGGCTCCCAACGGTCATAGAGGCGGAAGAGGTCACGCCAGACGGACTGGCTGTAAAGACGCACCTCAGTAGTACTTGAGTATGCGGCAGTTTGTTGCTGTCTCTGTGTTCGGTCCTGCATGTCTCATTCTTTGTGAGCCGCAGGATAAGGCTCAGAGATCATAGTGTGTGGGTCTCGTCCTGGCAAGCTGAGATCCACCCTAAACAAATTCACGCCAGTGGCACTTCTTCCGAACGTCACTTACTTTCAAAGTCCAACGGCGATGGGATATGGACGGTGGGGGCAGGTTATGGGTGTAACTGGAAGCCCCTAGTTCGGACCTGCAAGATGGCAGCAGATGTGTGATGGTCGTCTTCCGGAGACTCTTGTGACTACTCGGGAATTCAGTCCTGCATCTGTGTTTGGGCAGGCCTATTTAGGATCACCACTGCCCACCCCACATGGGGAAGGCCCTAGAAAAGGTGGGCTAAACATCGGTAGTCACAATCTTGGTCCGGCTGGGCAACCGCACTCAGCAGGTCACCCCTCATGCGGTCGAAACTCAAAAACAGTAAAGAATCACAAATTGATTATTGGATCATGGAACATCAGAACTTTGCTTGATTTGAACAAACACGTTAGACCTGAGAGAAGGTCAGCTCTCGTAACCCACGAGTTATCAAGACTCAACTTTGACATTGCTGCTCTCAGTGAAACTAGGCTGTCTTCTGAAGGCAAGATTACTGAATCTGGAACAGGATATACCATCTTCTGGAAAGGAAAGGAGGAGGGTGAATGTCGTATTCATGGTGTGGGCTTCACTGTGAAGACCAAACTGGTAAATTATCACCAACTTACGGCCATTGCAATCAGCGAAAGGCTCATGACTCTCCTCATACCACTCTCAGGAGGTTCCTTTATGACACTCATCTCTGCCTATGCTCCTACCTTAGATTCTGATGATGGAGTAAAGGCTCAGTTCTATAATCAGCTAAGTGATATCATCTCCAAGGTACCATCTGCAGATAAACTCTTGCTCCTCGGTGAATTCAATGCCAGAGTTGGGAAAGATCACAGGCTATGGAATAATGTGATGGGCAAACAGGGACTTGGAAAATGTAATCCCAATGGACTGTTGCTTCTTGGTCTTTGTGCAGAACACGAACTTTTCATTATCAACACACAGTTCCGGCTACCTAACCACTTCAAAATCACGTGGATGCATCCTCGTTCCAAACTTGGGCACATTCTTGATTATATCATTACCCGGCAATGTGATAAGAAGGACACTCTTATTACCAGAACAGCAAGGAATTTAGACGAATGTTGGACAGATCAAAAACTTCTTATATGTAAGCTCAGGGTATCCATCAGACCTAGGCCACCTAGGAACATCAAAAATTTGTCAAGAAAGAAGTTTAATACATCCAAACTTCAGGATGAATCCATGTATGAACATTTTGGAAACAGGATCGTCGCCCAGTTATCAGAAAAGCCAGTAACAAATGACATTCAGCAAGAATGGGCCACACTGCAGAAGATTATCACACAGTCAGCTGAGGAAACCACTGGTTTTATAGTGCGGAAAAGACAAGACTGGTTTTATGACAACAATGAGGAAATTCTGTCTCATCAATGCCAAAAGGAATGCCTGTCTTGCCCATCTTCAAGACCCAACTTCCAACACAAAGAGAGATAAACTACTGGAACTCAAGGGTAAATGCCAGACGCAGATAAGGCAGATTAAAAATACTTGGTGGCAACAGAAGGCTCAGGAACTGCAGTGACTATCGGATGCTCGAGACTTGAGGAACTTCTATGCAGTACTCAAGGAAATATATTGACCATCTCGCTCATCATCAGGTACACTGAAAAGCCCTGATAATTCTACTACCTTTACTGATAGTCAAGAAATCTTGGAACGCTGGAAGGAGCACTTCTCCAATCTCCTAAATCGTCCATCAGCAGCTGCTGCAGACTTCCTTTGTGATGTGCTGCAACAACCTGAACAACTGAGGTTGGCTGTACCTCCTACTTATCATGAATTCAGTGCAGCTCTCACCCAATTTAAACCCAGAAAAGCACCTGGCCCAGATAACATCCCTCTGGAACTAATTCAAGCCAGAGGTCATTCCCTCAAAACAAGTATTTTCACCCTTATCCTCAGATTATGGGAATCAAGAAAGGTACCGGGAGACCTAAAGAATGCCACTAACGTCACTGTCATTAAAAAGGGTGATTGCAGTGTTTGTGGCAACTACCGTGGTATATCACTGCTATCAATTGTGGGGAAGATTCTTGCAAGAATTCTACTTAATCGCCTCAAGGTAATCTCTGAGAAGATCCTCCCAGAGTCACAATGTGGATTTAGAGCTTCCAGAAGCACAATTGGCTTGATTTTCTGTGTGAGACAGCTACAAGAAAAATGTAGAGAACAACAGAATCCACTCTTCTTAGTCTTTTATGACTTGGAAAAGGCATTTGATTCGGTTCCAAGACCAGCCATGTGGGCGGTGCTGAAGCGGTTTGGTTGCCCTTCGAGTTTTGTAGATCTGATCAAGGCTCTCCATGATGGCATGACAGGTCAGGTTTGCCATCGGAATAAGATGTCTGATGAATTTCCTATTACCCATGGACTGAAACAAGGATGTGTACTGGCTCCAACGCTTTTCTCGCTGTACTTGGTTGCAATGCTTTATGATTCACCCACAAACATCCCAGGTGTGGAGGTCAAGTATCGTTTTGATGGAGGGCTTTTCAACTTAACTCGTCTCCGCTCCTTGAGGAAAACTCAGGTTACTAAGGTTAGTAACATGTTGTACGCAGATGATGCTGCGTCGCCAACTCTCACACAAGAAGAGCTGAAAGAGTCAGTTAATTGTTACAAAAGTGCATGTGATCGCTTTGGTCTTACCATAAAAGTCAATAAGACTAAAGTCTTGGCACAACCTTCACCAGGCACATCTCTTCCTCGGTACAATATCTCCATCTCAAATTTGCCATTAGAACAGGTAGACCACTTCTCGTACCTGGGGAGTACCATTTCTGTGAGTTGTACCTGTGAGCAGGATGTGGATAAGAGAATTGGCGCAGCCCATGCAGCATATGGTCGGTTAGCGCACCGGGTCTTCATGAATAAAGATCTGTCCATGAGTAAAAAGCTTATGGTGTACAAAGCAGAGTCATTTCTACATAGGGGCGTGGTGGCTCAGCGGTCTAGCTGTATGCCTCTCACCAAGGCGGACCGGGTTCGATTCCCGGTCAATGCATGTGAGATTTTCGATGTGAGATGCCATGTCCTGTGGTTCGGATTCCACGTTAAACGGAGGTCCCGTGGCTTATGATCGCGAGATTAACGGTCACGTTAAACTACAAGCTTCCTTCCTTCCTTCATTTCTACATTGTTGTATCACTGTGAAACGTGGATCCTTTACCGACGTGATCTTAGGAAGCTTGAGCGTTTCCACCTACAAAAACTTGGATCAATCCTGAGGATTATATGGTAAGGCCGCATTACCAATATTGCTGTTCTGGAAAAGGCTCAAATCAACAGCATAGAATCATCCCTAATAGGTCACCAATTTAGATGAATTGGTCATGTCCATCGGATGGATGATGTGAGATTACCTCGTCAAATACTATATGGTGAGTTATGCTATGGCACCAGACCTCATGGTGGTCCTAAGAGGCGCTACAAAGACCAATTTAAGCAGACCCTGAAATTGACAGGTCTTGATTCACAAACCTGGGACATGCTGGCTGAAGACCGCTCAACTTGGCGCCATACCATCTCGGATACTGTAAAGACGTTTGAAAGGGATCGACGCACACATGAAGAGGCCAAGCGTCAAGCTAGGAAACTTCGGGCAGCCCTACCATGTCCTCCTCCAGCAATACTATGTGACTAATGTGGATGCTTGTTCCATGCCAGAATTGGACTCTTTAGTCACCGTAAACACATCCACAAACTGGACTAAAGGAAGAAGATTTATACTCGGATTCGAGTTAAAGCCGATGATGATTATGGTCTATGGTTTATTTTCCCTTTCTCAACCCTGCTTGCTGGAATCCAAGTACTTCCTCGACATATGGTGTTAGTCGTTTTAGCAACAACAGGATCTTATATGCTGTATATAGTAAGATAATTCCTCTGTAATTGCTGCAACTCATTGGGTCTCCTTTCTTAAATGTCGGGAAGATTCCACTCTGCTGGAATCCTTTCTTTCCTCCAAATTACACAGGTCAGGTGATGCATTTTCTCTTGTAGTACGGTATATCTCTTCCCTCCTTCAACATCTCGGCAAGTATTCCATCTGTTCCTAGTGCCTTTCCTTTCTTCAGCATCTTTATGACTTCTCCTATGTCTTCCCTGCTCGGCATATCATTGTGCCTTGTTTGTACTGTCGCTCTATTTTCTCTGTTCTTCTCCTTCTATTGTTGTATTACTATTGATGTTTTCTTCCAAAATCAGGAGATTTTCAAAATAGTTTTTCCATTCCTCCATAGCTTTCCTCTCATCTGTTATCATTTGCCCTGCTTGATCTTTGATGATATCTATCCTTTCTTGAAGTATCTGACTGTTCTGTAAAAGTCTCTTGTAGTACCTATCGTTTCATCCTCCTCGGCTAGGGTTATCTTTCTCTTTATATACCCATGCTTTTCTTCTCCGAGGACTTTTCTTGTTTCTCTGGCTGCATCAATGTATTCCAACCTCATTGTTTCAGCTTCACCATTTGTCAGCCATAACACTTTGGCCGCTCTTCTCTTCTTGATAGCATCTTTGCACCTATCGTTAAACCATCCTCTGCTCCTCCTCCTACTCTCTAATGGTTTCAGCACCTCTTCTGCAGCATGTTGGACTCCGGTCTTGAGCTTGGACCATAGTTCATCTACATCATCTTCCTCCTCTTCTAGGGCGGCAAACCTGTTTCGAATTTCAAGAGCATATCTTTCCTTAATATGGTCCTCTCTCAGTAGGTCAGGATTTATTTTCCGGTCTGCTTCTATTGCATTCTATTGTTTTACGGACAGTCATCACCACGAGGAAGTGGTCGGATCCTATTTCTGCACATCTTTGAGATTTTACATTCTCAATAATATTCCTGTGTCTAGCATCCATAGCATACCTGCCAAGGTTTCCAGTTTTGCCGGAAGATATCCGGATTTTTTGGGTGTTTTCCGTTTGTCCGGATTAACATAGTTTTTTCCGGATTTTCAACTCCCTGGCTTGTTTCTGTTCTGTGCATCCAAATCACATTTCAGTTTTGATTTTTGATAATAGCTGCTATTCTGAGATGCGAGTGTTTGAAATTCGACTGAAAGTCAACCAGTAAGTTTATCGATAATCCCATCTCGCAGATTATCGCTGCATTTTTGTCATTAACTCCATGCGTTTGACATTACGCTGAAAGTCGATCGAACTGTCTATTGATAATCCCATCTCGCAGATTATCTCTGTATTTATATTACTCTTTGTGCTTCGACTGTTTGCTAGCGGGAAAGCTTTGATTATGCTTGGTTTTAAGCGGTGTTTGCTGTAGTTCTGGTATTTGTACAATTGTGTGACGAATTTTTATGCGATTTAGTATTTTCGTGATGAATTCAAGTAAGAAACAATATCATCAGTATTTCAGGGAGATGTATTCTGCAGAATTTGCTTGTATTAGGCGATCACGGAAAGGTGAAACATTCACATTCTGTTCCATGTGTTTGTGTGATATAAACAGTGCTTACGGAGGAAGAACTGAATTAATAAATCACATTAAATCTATTACATGTCTCTAATAGGAAACTGAAAGAGAGCAGTAGGAAAATTGATTATTTTTTTAGCACTTCTGGAGCTGACCTTGATGTAATGAGGGCAGAATGCTTGTTCACTTCATTTTTAATTGAACATAATATCCAGTTATCTGCTGCTGATCATGCTGGTGCCCTTTTTAAGAAAATGTTCCCAAGATACGGTTGTGGTCGTACGAAAACTTAGCATATTTTGAAAGAAATGGCTACAGATTCAAGAAATAAACTCATTAGTTATCTAGTTATTGGCATTCAGACAATGAACTTGGTGAAGAAACTTAACGATATAGACAAATCAACATTCTTTTCGTCAGTCTGGGCTTACTTCTGCTCTGCATGTGATTATATTGTAACGTGTTTTTCGAGGGTATTTTACGCCACTGACATAAGTCAGTATGAAGCCATTCAATGTTTATTTACGTGGCAACTTGTTAAGCCAAGATATGTTTCATGTAACTTATTATTATTATTAAGGTATTTTTGGAGCATTTTTTTAAAGATTATAAGTATACAGATAGGTTTTCGATGTTATAGAAAACACTATCAAGCGAATTATTACAAACAACATTATCGCGGAAAATTATATGATTACCGAATTTTACGGCTTTTAGTGAGTTAGGGTGTATTGCGAGAGAGATGAGTCATTGGGAATTCAGCTACAGGTATATTCTTGTCGAGAAGCGTGACGAAAGCCGTGGGGGCACTTCCAGCTGGCTGTATCAAGAAAAGGCGAAATGGCCTGGACCGGAAATCGACATCGTCGCGCTGTGTATATTGACCCTTATGTCGGGAGTATCGCGTGGTGTCTCAGCCAATCACAAAAGACCGGGCGACTAGGGGACGGCTCCGGAGAGGGGATTCGACGAGTGCATATATTGTTTGCGCGCCGAGAAGGGAGGAGGATGAACATTGTAAAACTTGACCGATGTGGTTGCTTGTTTGGTTGGTTCCGGTGTGATCGGACCATAACTTTATCATTTCTACAACAATCTCCACAACTGACAAAGAAGATGGCGACGTCCAGAAGGCTGTTGGAAGCTCTCTTAAAGAACATCAAGTACGAGGGAAATGCTATGGCAATTTCCAATGGTAAGCGCGAATGACTCAGAACTACATAATCTCTCGCTTCATTGTTTCATATTCAGTATTTCAGTAACTTCTTAGCTTGGGAATAATAGTAAAATCAGTAATTCATCCGACTCCGCTTTCACGTAATTCTCTAGTGGTAAATTCAAATCGTTACGCTCCAATTTAAATTTATTATTATTATAGCGGCTTCGGTGGCGTAGTCGGTAGCATGCTGAACTTCTGTGCCCAAGATAGCGGGTTCAAACCCGGCCGAAGTCGTCGGATTTTTTTAAGAGTGTTTCATGATAACGTGTGAGCAAACTTTCTCTAACATGGCGATAAAATGCTGATCACAAGATTCCTAGTTAGGGCAAGCTGCAACGAGTGTTCAAGATCAACTCACAAGTCCAGTCTTTGCTTATGCTATATTATAAGAATGGAATAATAATAATAATAATAAAACAACAATTATCATCATCATCATGTTTTCCATTTTTTCTTCTAGCAGGGAAGGTTTTCACTTAGTAAATCCATTTTACAATAGGTAGCGTACGAGTATATTCAACAAATGGGTGACGGCGCTTGAATCGTTTCAGTAAAGTCCCGTATGCATTCATATACCATTCATTTCATTGCGATGAAAATTTGGTGAGTTGTTGAGCACGCTCCCATGATTTTTTTTGAGATAGTAAATCAATCCTTCGATAAATGCCAATATTGTGTAGGGTGGGTATTTTGTAAGTATTTTTATTCTCAGTTGCATTTTGTGACTATTTTGAATCTAAATTACATTTTGTAAGTATTTTCTATCTAAATTGCATTTTGTAAATATTGTCAATTCAAATAACCGTACAGTAAGTATGTAGTTGTGGTTGTAAGTAGGTAGTTAGTTTGTCTATTAGATATATGTCATTGTTCTATTAGACTGTGGTGTGTGAGTGTGTCTGGTAACAGTTGCATTGTTTATTAGTTATAGTTCATTGTTTCAGTAGACTGTGATGTGTGATTGCATGTGAGTGTGTCTGGTGACAGACTGTTTTAGTGGTAGTATTTGTTGTTGGTAGAACTTTAGTATTTTTTCATTAGTAGAATTTTGGTATTTAATTGTTAGTACAGTAGAATGTTAGTATTTTTGTTAGTAGAATTGCTCTTTACTTATTCTGAAAGGGAGTAGCAGCCTTTCAGAATAAATCAATCCTTTACTAGTCTTATAGACGGTTAAGATATTGATCATATAAGCCAAATAATGGCTACACTGCGTCCTGCTGCACGGCTGAAAGCAACGGGAAACTACAGCCGTTTGCTATTCCCGAGGATATGCACCTCTCTATGCATAAATACATGTGATGATGGCCTCCTCCCTTGTAAAATTTCAATCCGGAGGTAAACTAGTCCCCCGTTCTGATCTCCGGGTGGGGACTACTCGAGAGGGGGTTAACATCACAGAAGTGACAAAGAGGAAATCTGACATTCTACGGATCGGAGCGTGGAATGTTAGAAGTCTGCTAGGAAATGGAAGGTTAGAAAACTTAGAAAGGGAAATGGATAGGTTGAGGTTGGATTTGGTTGGGATTAGTGAAATGCGCTGGCAGGAAGAACAGGACTTTTGGTCAGGAGACTATAGGGTCATTAGCACTAAATCAAACAATGGCCAAGCAGGGGTTGGCCTCATATTGAGTAGGAAACTTGGACAGCGGGTGGAATATTATGAGCAATATAGTGAACGGATTATTGTAGCAAAAATAAATACTAAACCTACCTGCACCACAGTGGTACAAGTCTATATGCCTACCAGTCAAGCTGATGATGAGGATGTTGAAAAGGTCTACGAAGAAATAAACGAAATTCTGAGGTATATCAAGGGTGATGAAAATGTTATAGTAATGGGAGATTGGAATGCTGTGGTAGGAAAAGGGAGAGAAGGGAAGATAGCAGGAGATTTCGGATTAGGTGAAAGGAATGATCGAGGAAGCAGGCTGGTAGAATTTTGCACTGAGCATGAGTTGGTCATAGCTAACACCTTATTCAATAACCACAATAGAAGAATATACACATGGATGAGACCAGGAGATACCGGGCGTTACCAAATCGACTTCATTATGGTCAAGCAGAGGTTTCGAAACCAGATTTTGGATTGTAAAACATATCCTGGTGCTGACATAAACTCTGACCACAATCTGGTTGTAATGAAATGCAGATTAAAGTTGAAGAAACTGAAGAAAAGTCAAAAGTCAAAAAGGTGGGCAATAGACAGACTGAAAGAGAAGGATGTAAACGAAAGATTCAAGAAGAGTATAAAGGAAGGACTAATGAAAAACCCTAAACCAACTTCAATTGCAGACGAATGGGCACTTTTGAGGAATGAAATAACAAAATCCGCAGAAGAAAACATTGGTAGGAAAGAGAGAATAGGTAGAAAACTGTGGATCACTCTGGATATACTCGAATTGATGGATGAAAGGCGGAAGCACAAGAATGTAAGAGATGAAAAGGGGAAAGCAGAATACAGACGTCTGAGAAATGAGGTTAACAAGAAGTGTAAAGAAGCGAAAGAAGAATGGTTGAAAGAGAAATGTGCTGGTATAGAAAATTGTCTGAAATTAGGAAAAGTAGACACCGCTTATCGAAGGATTAAGAATACTTTTGGGGAAAAGAAGACTATGTGCTATAATATTAAGGACACAAATGGAAAGCCTCTAACAGATAGGGAAGAAAAGGTTGAGAGATGGAAAGCTTACATAGAGAGTTTGTATAAGGGAAAGGAGATTGAGAATCATGTAATGGAAAGGGAGGAGGAAATTGATGAGGATGCGAAAGGAGATTTAATATTGAGATCAGAATTTGATAGAGCTTTGGAAGACTTAAGCCGGAACAAAACACCAGGCATAGATGATATACCGATTGAGTTACTACGCTGCATAGGAGAGGAAGGTCTGATCAGGTTATTTCACTTGGTGTGTTGGATTTATGAGACAGGTGAGGTACCCCCTGATTTCAAGAAGAATGTAATCATCCCTATACCAAAGAAAGTGGGAGCTGACAGATGTGAAGATTACCGTACAATCAGCTTGATTACTCATGCTTCAAAGATCCTGTCTAGAATAATTTACAAGAGGATTGAGAGCCAGATAGAAACGGAGTTGGGTGAAGACCAGTTTGGTTTTAGGTGGAATGTAGGAACAAGGGAAGCTGTACTAAGTCTTAGGCTGATTTTGGAAGGTAGAATAAGGAAAGATAAGAGAACGTTCATGGCTTTTGTAGACTTAGAAAAGGCTTTTGATAACGTTGATTGGACTAAATTGTTTGACATTTTGAAATCGATTGGAACAAAGTACAGGGATAAGAGGGTGATCTACAATCTATACAGAAACCAGACAGCAGTCATTCGAGTTGAAGGACATGAGAGAGAAGCTGGTATTCAGAAAGGTGTAAGGCAAGGCTGCAACTTATCACCCATACTTTTCATTCTTTACATTGAACAAGCAATGAAGGAAATTAGAGAAAAATTTAAAGTGGGAGTGAAGATTCAAGGAGAAATAATTTCAACTCTGAGATTTGCTGATGACATAGTTACCTTGGCCAACAAGCCTGAGGATTTGAATGAATTTTTGAATGGTATGGACTCCGTCTTACGGAAAGAATTCATGATGAAAATTAATAAATGTAAAACAAAAATACTGGAATGCAGCCGAAATAAATCAGAAAACTCTATGGAGATCAAATTGGCAGGTGAAAAGCTGAAGGAAGTAGGAGACTTCTGTTACTTAGGAAGCAGAATAACCAGTGATGGACGAAGCAAAGAGGATATAAAAAGTAGGTTGGCTCAGGCAAGAAAAGCATTTCTACAAAAAAGGAATCTGCTGACATCGAATATAGATTTAGGTATTAGGAAGTCATTTTTGAAAGCCTTTGTCTGGAGCGTGGCGCTCTATGGAAGTGAAACTTGGACTATTGGTGCAGCAGAAAAGAGGAGAATTGAAGCATTTGAAATGTGGTGTTACAGGAGAATGATGATCAGATGGGTAGATAGGGTTACAAACAAAGAGGTATTAAGACGAGTGGGAGAGGGGAGATGTTTCTGGCGACTGCTAATGAAGAGAAGAGATAGGTTAGTAGGACACATACTAAGACACCCAGGAATAGCAAGCTTAGTTATGGAAGGAAGGGTCGAGGACAAGAACTGTAGGGGTAGACCATGGTTAGAATATGTTAAACAGATTGCCTCGGATGTAGGGTGTGGTAGCTATGTAGAGATGAAACGATTAGCTCAGGACAGGGAGGCATGGAGAGCTGCATCAAACCAGTCAAAAGACTGATGACTCAAACAACAACAAAAATCCTTCAGTATGCCTTCCTTCGAAGGGGAAGTAAAGCCGGCGGTCCCATGTCATAGATTTATGGCATGAAAAAGATCCTTTCACAGACTAAACTTGTGTAAAGCAAAATTGTTAGGTTAGATTTCGTCAGAACGCTCTATCAAAGTTCCAACGTTCACCACTAGGTATCATTGATATCTGGTGGCGAAAGTTGGAACTACTTGAAATTGAACGGAACTTGTAGCTCGCCCTTTAGGGTGTCCGCTGGAAGCAGCTACAGACTCAGGCGAGCCGAACATGTCCTCAGACACTCCCGGCACTAAAAGCCGTACGATAAATAATAAAATAAATATTATTATTATTAAAATTGCCACTACTTGTTTTTTATATAATAAATTCATTTCTTATACTATGCAATCTTTGCTTCCAGTAGGTAGCATTAGATATAGACCAAATTCCTTCTCCTGAAGCAATATTGTTAGTTGGGTTAATGATCAAATCATACCACGATCTGAGTGTGAAGATTCTTAAAGGTGTTCTGCCAGAGCTAGGTGTTGTTGAATATAAATTTAGATTTCAACATAGCGTTGAGGTCTTGGCGCCCATTAATACAACGAATCTTAGTCTGAGTAAACATTACATTTATCACCTCAAACGTGGGACTTGTGGTTTTTCCACACTCTCCCCAGGAAAACAGTTACACTTGTCACCCAACAGAGGGGTCACTAGTGAAACCGTTACATTTGCCGCCCAACTGTGGAGCTTCTTATATATGTATTTTAAAGGGCAAGGCAGGGCTAATGAAACCGTTACACTTTACGCTCAACGAGGAGCAAAGGAAAGCGTTACACTTGTCTCTACCAACGTGAAGCCGAAAACCTAATAACATTTGTGGAAGAAGAAGGGTATATATTTCTGTGCCTGTATTTTGGGGGTTTTTCATTTATCGGTGTGTATCAGCATGGGTAGTGTTGAGGAAGAGATGAAGTTGCGTAGTGGTCACCAGTTGGATAGTGAAGATAAGAGCAGTATGGCTAGTCTTGAAAATGAAAGCAGTACAGGGATGTCGGAGGTAAATCCCGATACTGAAGGGGGAATCAAAACGGTCAAGCAGGGTTGACAGTTTGCTTCCTCAGTTTGTGCAACAAAATAAAATGAGCACAGATGCTTTAAATGCTAAACTAGAACAAAACAGTAGGGAATATAGAGAGAGTACTGAAACTTTAAATGCTAAACTTGAACAAAATAATGCTAAACTTGAACAAATTAGTAGGGAAAATAAAGAGAGTACTGGGGCTTTAAATGCTAAACTTGAACAAAACAGTAGGGAAATTAGTGATAAATTTGAGCTGATTAGAGGTGAGATCAGAGGGGTGATGGAAGAGAAGGCTAAAGAGATTATTGCAGATGTAGACAGATAATTAGGAAAAGTACAGGAGGAGTTAGAAATTAGAATCAGTACACAGGCTGAAAATTTAAAAGAACTATAGTTCAGTATAATTGTGTTTTTACTAGGAAAGTTTTGGGGTAGTTCTGATTTCTTTCATTTTATATGTACTTTGGGATGCTGAATCCGAATATGAGGTTTGCGGACAACATTTCGTGACGCAACATTGAAAAAAAAGCCAAAAAAATCTGCTTTTTTTTTTTCGTTTTTTGCCTAAAACTCGAAAACTATTACATTTTAGTAAATGGTTTGTTTACAGAAATTAAAATAATTAAAATTCTCTACAAATATCACTACTTTGATTTTTTTTTTTCCAGACTAACGGTTCGGTCTCAAATGCGAGTTGAAAATTGGTAATTTTCAGCGGTCTCTGCAAAACCCAATTTTTACATTCCAAAACTTTATTTTTTATTAGAATGCTGTTATTTGATAAATTTCTCCTAGTTTACTGCACATGTAATCAAAATTTTTTAAAAAGGATCGAAATTATTAAATTCAGTATCAAAAAAGGTAGGACTCTAACAAAATAAAACTTAAGATATCGTTACTTATGATCATATAATTATTAATAATATTACAAATTATAACATGCAAAAATTATATGAGCCGTTGTCTTGTAGAAGGTCCTGGCTGAGGTTCTTCGGTGGCGATGGGTCCCGGTACATATTCTGCTTGTTCTGGAAATTGAAAGAGGTGGTGTCATTTCTCAAGGAGAGATGAGGATTGCAAATTAGATTGTGAGAATAAACATACCTTCCGCATCGTGCTGAGGTTCTTCGATGGCATCGGGTCCTGGCTCAGGGTCTGATCGTCAGCGTTAGGGGTCGTTCTCCTGGAAAATAAAAGAGGTGGTGAGACACTGACTTGTGATTATTTATCAAGGAGAGTTGAATGAATACAAAATAACTTTTGAGATTCGACATACCTCTGTCTCTTTCTTCAGTCTCTTCTATGTCTATGTCAGAGCTGTCTTCCGGGGGCTCAACGTTGTCGCACAGACTTTCGCATGATGTGCAGATTGGGGAACAATGAAGGCCCGCCTTCCTGCATCCACAATTGCGTTGGCAGCCCTTTTTACATTTACATGAAATGTACCGTAGTATTGAGTTTGGTGCAGGGTCGAAAGTGGTTGGCACTGGCACGAGACTTCTACTAGTTCTTTTCCACCCCCACTGACTTGGGTCTTTTTGTTGCTCGTCAGGTGTGGCTTGACCGGATAACCACTGCTGCACCTGATAGTAAACTCTCAATGAATGTTCTCGTGCAGCAGCTTCGGTAGGGGGTAATGAGGCAATGTTGGTCTTATTTTTGTATGATGAGGTTACGTATGGTCTGTATCTCAAATCGTTCAGACTGGTCTCCTTTTTTTTCTTTTCTTTCATATAGAGCCATGAGAAACATGTTTCCTGCTGTGACAATCTCATCTTGATGTGCGTTAGGGTCTTTGAAAGCTTCAATGACTGGTTGTAAGTCTTTGTTATTCTGCAGGACTAAGAAATTTCAGTTTCCCCTGATTAAACAATGCAGAAGTAGTATCACAACCACTCATCGCATGCAGGAATAATATATGATCTAATAGGATTTTTTCAGCAGCCAGACGAGGGTTGTAGAGGCTTTGCGAAATCTTTCCTTTTTCTGGTTTCAGAAAAAATACGTTATTTATATCACGGCTACACAGGCCAATCAAAATGACCAGAAGGTCGATATATTCCCCCACCACTGTCACATGTTCGTTTGACGGGGCCATCTCAAGAGCTGTTGTGATAATTAGGATATCAGCATCCTCCACAGCTTGCTTTGAATCAATTTTTGCATCATGAAGTTTCTCCATTAACATATATATTAACCGGCTCTTGTTTTTTGAGTTTGCAAGAAAACTATCCTGCGAGACAGTGGGCACCATCATTTCTGTAAATTATATTGCAGCAGATTGTTTTCTTTGTGCTCTTCTCAATCGTTCTATGCGCTTGGTGCTATCACAAGCCTCGTCAGGATAGCCGTCATAAATGACAATGGCACTTGATTTGTAGTTTGATTTGACATATGATACATAACTGTTGCAAATTTCTGCATATGTCTGACCGTGGCGCCATTTGACCCGGTGTAACAAACAAAAAAAAAGTATGACATATTTTGTATCATTCAAGTCAGTCTGTTCAGTCGGTGTAAAAGCGTTGTACAAGCTGGATGTTGTTCCTTTACTCATCCCATGCTCGTCAAAAATAGCAAGACGATAGGGGCTAAGTTCGTAACGTAAAAATTCTCGCAGCTCAACTTTCTTCAAATAAGCGGTAATTATTTTTACATCATTGTAGTTTTTACGACATTTTTCATGAACCTCAACTGTAGATTTTTTTCTTAGCTGAACATGATGATCATCCTTCCTCTTCTTGCTCGACTCAATAAATGTCTTCAAACCTTTTTCCCGCACCGTCGTCACCTTTTCAACATCATTATCCAGTACTTAATTACAAATAAAAAACACGTCAGAAGCCATTTTTCTCACCACACGTAAACATAACTTGTAGAAATCGTATTATTGTTTATAAACAATGGAAATAAACTGGAAACGGGGCCGCGCAAGTAGGTACACATTCGCAGGCGCCGCCGCTCCGAGCCACCCACGCTCACAAACTGACTCGTCTCGGGAGAAGTACCGTGTCTGTTAACGTGTGTGTGTGTGTGTGCGAGGTGCCATCCAGTAACCAGTTTATAGTGCGCTAGTGTGTACTGGTGCTACTGGCTACATACATACTACAGAAAGTTAGCACATTGCTGCCGATTGGAATGTGAATAGCCTTTAAAACAAAGATTTTTTTTGCAATATAGCTATAGTAGCTGTTCAACAATAAAAAGAATAATCCGAACGTGAATTCTCCGTGTGACTCAGTCTTTATTGAAATCAACTTAAAAACTAGGTGAAATTAACTGAAAGCCTATCAATAAAAAACTAAAAAGTGGGTTTTGCAGAGACCGCTGAAAATTGCCAATTTTCAACTGGCATTTGAGACCGAACGGTTGGTCTGAAAAAAAAAACTAAGTAGTGATATTTGTAGAGAATTTTAAGTACTTTAATTTCTGTAAACAAACCTTTTACTAAAAATTTATAGTTTTCGAGTTTTAGGCAAAAAACGGAAAAAGCAGATTTTTTTTTTTTTTTTTTTTTTCAATGTTGCGTCACGAAATTTTGTCCGCAAAATTCGGATTCAGCACCCCAAAACACATATAGAATGACAGAAATCAGAACTACCCCAAAACTTTCCCACTAGCGGCCCTTTAGAGTACAAATTGACTGAACTACTAGTGCAACTTGAAACACAGCAGGTCAAAAAGTAATTGGGGAGAGAAATTGACAAAATTCAGGTAGCAACTAAAGAGGTTAAAGAACAGCTGGGGGGAAGAATTGATAAAGTTCATGCAGAAATAATCACTGAAGTTAATGATTTAAGGGACAGGAATAAGGAAAGCATTAATGAGATTAATGAGAAACAAGCTAAGTTAAGTGGTAAAGTTGAAGCATACGAAGGGAGCATTAGGTTAACTGTAACTAATATTGAAAGAAAAGCCGAGGAGAAAATTGCTGAATTAGAACAGAAGTTGAAAGCTAGAATGAGGCAGGAAAATAGTCAGAGTAAGCCAGTTTATGTGAATAGCACACACAGGGAAATAGAACTAGGCAAATTCAGTAATCGGCAGGGTTGTCCAATGGAGTTCATGAATGCAATAGAAAATAAATTCAGGGAGAGGTTGGAAGATGGTAGTATTGAGTGGTGCCAGGTAGTTTAGATTTTAGAGCAAGCGTTTTTAGGGGAGACAAGAAACTGGTTTGCTGTCTACAGAGACAATTTCGAGAACATTTCAGATTTTAAAGTTAAATTTTGTGAGAAATTCTGGAATGAGGTAATTCAGTCTCAGCATCGTGAGGGAATTGTGTGTGGGAAATATAACCCGAGAGGAAACTACACTATGACAGAGTACTTTTTAGGACAGGTATTGACGTGTAAATATCTGGATGGTTTGAAGGAGGAAAGTGATGTAATCAGGCTATTACTAAGACATTTTCCATATAGAATCAAAGAAGCTGCCTGTATCGAAAATGTTAAATCTATTTCACAAGTGGAAAATTTATTAAGTACATTCGATGCTCTGGGAAGAGATGGTTACGAGGAGAATTTCGGTAGGAAGCAGGGTAACCATAATAACAGGCCTAATGAGAATAGGAATCAGGAAGTTCAAGGGAACAGTGGCGAAGGGGCCAACGTCCAAAATAGGGGGAACCAGAATAATAATAATCAGCAAAATCAGTACTGAGGAAATGGATATGGTACGCAGTACCAAGGTAGAAATAATGATTTCAGGGGAAATCAAGGCCGAAATAATGATTTTAGGGGTAACCAAGGGAGGAATAATAACAATAATGATTATAACCAGAACAGGGGTCAAGGAGGGAATCAGCCCAATGGTAATAACGGACAGAGAAATACCGTTAACTTTAAACACGAACCAGGCTGCGATGTAAGGTCAGAATCTCAGTCTGTAACAGGCCCTGTCCATACACTTATACAGGAACCCTATGACCTAAATGTAAGAAGTGAATTATTACGTGAACTAAATGATGAAGGTATTATTCAGGAGGTGGCTAGTAAGAGCCCCATAGTTAAATTTAACGTGTCCGAGGCGTACACAGATGTTTTAATTGATGGTGGTTGTATGAAGAGTTGCATAAGTAGTGCATTTTATGATAAAATGAAAGGAACTGGAGTAAATTTTTAGGAGATGCCAAATAAAAGCACTTTTCTTATCACAGCTGTTGGGAAGAGGTCTAAAGTAATTTCTAAGCAAGTTTTAGTAGGCATTAAAATTAATATTCATGTAGAAAAGCAGATTTGTCTTGTAATTCCAAATTTAGTGTTCAGTGTTATTTTGGGTTCAGAGTGGCTAAGTAGAGTGTCTGGTAACTTATGTTATGATGTAGGGAGTTTGAAATTTAAATGGGGTGATTCTGAAGTAGAGGTAGCGTTCAATGACCATATTCAGAGAAGTAGTGTTGTAGGTGTGATTTGTACTTTAAATGAGATATCGCCAGCAGTAGAGCGGGATTCTCCATGTTTTGTGGGCAGTGTGATTACAAAGGGTAGTCTAGAGGACTCGTTACGTGATGCTGCATTTCAGGGAAATATAGAGGAAGAACAGTGTGTTCGGCTCTATGTGTTATTGTGTAATAGGAGAGTTTTTGAGGATCGCATTGGCATGGCCAATTGCTATACACATTCATTGAACGTTATTGATAGGTCAGTATTCACAGCACATAGATATCCTGTACCTTTCGCTTATCAGAGTGCAGTTGAGGCACAAATTAACCAGATGCTTGAAGATGGGATTGTTGAGCACTCTAACAGTCCATATATTAATTCTTTGATCACGGTACCCAAGGCCGATGGTACAGTTCGTATTTGTTTAGACGCTCGTTTGGTTAACAGTAGAATTAGTTCAGATCAGCTGAAATCCATGTCAATAGAGGAATTAATGCAAACATTTGAGGGGAAGAAGTATTTCACTTGTGTAGATTTGAGTTCCAGTTTTTGGCAAGTGCCACTTATGTACGAAGATAGACCATTTACAGCTTTTAGTCATAAATATAACCTTTATCAATTTTGTAGAACACCTTATGGGTTAAAGAGTAGTTCAGCAGCTTTAATTAGGGCTTTAAACATCGCATTAGGGGATGATACAGGAGAGTTTGTAACCATTTACATTGATGATATGGTAATTAGTTCACGCAGTTTTGAGGAGCATCTACGTCATTTAGATATAGTTTTTCAGAAGTTAGATCAGGCAGGGTTCACTTTGAAGCTGTCTAAGTCGTCATTCTGTCAGTCAGAAGTGACATGTTTAGGTCATAGAGTGTCGAGTAGAGGGGTGACACCAGAAGAAAGTAGGGTTAATAAGATACTTATCGCAGAGGTGCCACAGAATGTTAAACAGTTAAAAACAAACCTGGAAATTTGCAACTTTTTCAGGAGGTTTGTTCTTAAATACTCAGGGTTGGTAGGACCATTCAGGGAATTGCTTAAAAGTGGGACTCGGTGGAGATGGGAGTCCAAGCATTATCAGGCTTTTAGAGCGCTGAAGGAAGGTTTTGAGAAAGCTGTAGTGCTGAAATATCCTTTGAAAGATGAGGAATATGTGGTTATGACAAATGCTTTGCCACATAGGCATTGCTGGAGTATTGTGTCAGAAAGATGATGAGGGTAATCTGTGCATTGTATCTTTAGCCTCGCGAGGACTGACAGCAGCAGAGAAAAGATACACGATTACTTAGTTAGAGCTTTAAGGTATTGTTTTCAGTTTGGGGAAATTTAGAATGTATTTAGTAGGGGGGAAATTTGAGATCCATACAGATCACCATGCATTACTGTATATGAGGACTTGTAAACTCAGTTCTAACAGAGTTAGTAGGTGGATTCTTGCTCTGCAGGAATACGAATTCACAGTAAAATATATTAAAGGTAAAGATAACATTCTTGCAGACATGCTGTCAAGGGACACTAATTTATGTAGGGATTGTCCTGTTGTTAAAGCAGATGATGGTATTTTATTATGTGCATATGTGGACAGTAGCAACAGGGCATCGTTACAGACACTGAGGAATATGCTAGTGGAGCAACGTGATGACTTTAAGTATGTGTCATAAAGTGAGTGTGTTGAGCTGGCAAGCCAGCCTATCAAATGAGTAAGTGTGGTGTTTGGTGCATGGGAGATCTGGTCTTCCAGGCAGGCGTATCAGAAGTCACAAAGGGGGGGTAGTATATAAGTAATTGAGAGTTTTTAAGGTACAGGGAAATATGACGGGATTGTCGGATGCTCTTGAGAACTAAAATGTCTCTATACACCAAGGCCAGAATTTGGTAGCGCTGGTGAATTCCCATTTGTCTCCTAGAGATGGGTGGGAGCGCTTGTACAGGGTATTTTTGCTTAAGGTGTCCACGAGACAAAAGATGGGCCACCAGAAGGCGAGACAGTCCTTCATGAAACTCATACATAACAGCACACGTGATTTCTGTTTACGGCCTCGCCATATAAGAGTTGTAGGTGTGTAATTTAAGGTAATTAGTACAAAGGTATTATTTGAGTGAGGAGAACTGGTCTGGGTTGTAAACTAGTATTAAGTAGAATATGGTCTACGGGAACTTAGTAAGACTATGGCACAGAAATATTTGGTGTTATATGTAATGCGCACTTACTGCTTTTTTTTTTCTTTGCAGAAATCAATATTAATTTTATCTAATACACAGAGAGATTAAGTATTATGGTCACGATGCGCAGCCACAATAGTGTGCTCGTGTGATCAGTGAGATTAAGTTTCACCAGAAGAAAGCGACCTCCAGTGATATTAGGAAGTTCTGTGGTGATATATATATCAGAACACCTTTGATGAGTGTGATGAGACATCATATATACACAGTGCTCACACATTATTTATCTAAATCTTTCCCAACATAGAGATATTTGAGAGGCGGAAATATCCGTGGAACATTAATCAAAATGAAAAACATTGGACTGATTGCATAGGGCAATCCAATATAACAACAGACTTTGACGCAAAGTGCGTAAAGAAAATTATCAGTGTATATATATGTAATTTATGGTGATTTAACTTGTGTAATATGTATTTTGGATGGGGATTTTATTAACGTGTCTGGGATAAACGCATGATGTACTGTCGTCACGGTAAATCATCCGATGATCCGAGGCGAATATGTAACGTGTTTTTCTAGGGTATTTTACGCCACTGACATAAGTCAGTAGGAAGCCATTCAATGTTTATTTACGCGGCAACTTGTTAAGCCAAGATATGTTTCATGTAACTTATTATTATTATTAAGGTATTTTTTGGAGCTTTTTTTTTTTTTTTTTTTTAAGATTATAAGTATACAGATAGGTTTTCGATGTTATAGAAAACACTATCAAGCGAATTATTACGAACAACATTATCGCGGAAAATTATATGATTACCGAATTTTACGGCTTTTAGTGAGTTAGGGTGTATTGCGAGAGAGATGAGTCATTGGGAATTCAGCTACAGGTATATTCTTGCCGAGAAGCGTGACGAAAGCCGTGGGGCACTTCCAGCTGGCTGTATCAAGAAAAGGCGAAATGGCCTGGACCGGAAATCGACATCGTCGCGCTGTGTATATTGACCCTTATGTCGGGAGTATCGCGTGGTGTCTCAGCTAATCACAGGAGACCGGGCGACTAGGGGACGGCTCCGGAGAGGGGATTCGACGAGTGCATATATTGCTTGCGTGCCAAGAAGGGAGGAGGATTAACATTGTAAAACTTGACCGATGTGGTTGCTTGTTTGGTTGGTTCCGGTGTGATCAGACCATAACTTTATCATTTCTACAACAATCTCCACAACTCACGAAGAAGATGGCGACGTCCAGAAGGCTGTTGGAAGCTCTCTTAAAGAACATCAAGTACGAGGGAAATGCTATGGCAATTTCCAATGGTAAGCGCGAATGACTCAGAACTACATAATCTCTTGCTTCATTGTTTCATATTCAGTATTTCAGTAATTCATCCGACTCCGTTTTCACGTAATTCTCTAGTGGTAAATTCAAATCGTTACGCTCCAATTTAAATTTATTATTATTATTAAAATTGCCACTACTTGTTTTTTATATAATAAATTCATTTCTTATACTATGCAATCTTTGCTTTCAGTAGGTAGCATTAGATATAGACCAAATTCCTTCTCCTGATACAATTGTTGGTTGGGTTAATGATCAAATCATACCACGATCTGAGTGTGAAGATTCTTAAAGGTGTTCTGCCAGAGCTAGGTGTTTTTAAATATAAATTTAGATTTCAACATAGCGTTAAGGCCTTGGCGCCCATTAATACAACGTATCTTAATCAGAGTAAACATCACATTTATCACCTCAAACGTGGGACTTGTGGTTTTTCCACACTCTCCCCAGGAAAACAGTTACACTTGTCACCCAACAGAGGGGTCACTAGTGAAACCGTTACATTTGCCGCCCAACTGTGGAGCTTCTTATATATGTATTTTAAAGGGCAAGGCAGGGCTAATGAAACCGTTACACTTTATGCTCAACTTGGAGCAAAGGAAAGCGTTACAATATCATAAACAAGTTTTCACTCATTGATGGAAGTACTGAAGCATGCAAAGGTTGCAGAAGTTTCCAAAATTGAAGATGCCAAGTTTTCTTCTGTAGAATTTCTTGTAGAAAGGTTTCCATCATTGCTGCCAAGGAAGGGAGTCAGCTGAGGGTGCAATGAATGCGATTCAGAACCAATTTGTGGCCCTGCAGGTTGATGACTTTGAGAGTGAGAACTTGACGGATGACACCAAATGGGCTCGCTTGATGAGCATTCGTGGATTGATGGTGTTCCTAAGTACGATAGGATATCCAGGGTAGGCCTAATGCTTTCTGTTTTGATTCTATCACACAGCAATGCTCAGTGTGTTCAGCTTGGTGAAAATGAATCGAAATCAGTTTAGGTCCTCCATGTCCAATGGGGTCCATTTCTGTTTTCAAAACAAGAAGTAGTGGTCACTATTACATGAAGAGTTTTCCTCCAGGATTTATGAAGGGAGCGAAGAAAGCTACTCATCTCCATCTCTCCTCTCCAACCTGTGATGGAATATAGCCAGTGTTCTATGACTTGCAAGATCAAAGTGCAGAATAGTTCATGTTTGTGTAGTGTGTGAACTGTTCCCAATTATGTGTTCTTGATGTAATAACAATATTTTAGGAAACTGGCCCAGCGAATTAGATAGTCAACCAAGAGTTTGTAATCTCTTTCCCTGTAGTCTCTTCTCGCTATGTTTTAAGACCTTGCGACGCATGTATACAAACATTTAATTATGCACATGTTAAAAACAATGCAAAAAATTTGTAGAAAAAAATAGAAAACTTGGCAGACTTATTTAAAAGAATATTGTGATTAATTTTAAATCACTTGTATTTTCTGCCATATCAGTTATAATGATTTAACGAATGAGCGGACTTGACATCAGATGATGATGTTATTGGTTTCACGTCTCTTGTAACTTGAAGTATAGAAGTCATTTTTCAGTGTTGCCTAATTCTATTAAAGAAAGCTTTCCAGTCGGTCAACACAAATTGTGCCTGATTATATTGGGTGGGATATAAGTGTTTATATACACTAACCTGAAAAGAACAAGTTATTATTACAAACTAACACACTTTTGTCTCTTTGTACTAATGCTAACCAAGCTTTCAAACAAGTCCATGGCATTTGCTGATGAAGGTGATGGAAACTGGAACATTGGAATACATTAATAATTTTATTGACTTAAGGTATATTTTCGTTGTCTATTATTCTTTCAGTTTATCGAAGAAGGTTCACACATTCGCCTAGGAGCACCAAGCTGGCTCATCAGGAGGCTCTTGGTGTCTGTACCAGGACCCTCGCAGGAGTAGCGAACTGCGCACTACCTTCCTTTTTATGAAGCGCACTCGTGCCTCTTTACTGCGAGAACTAAAAGCTCAAGCAGCATTAACCTCGCTATGAAGGCTTCCAAAAGGATGCCCGGACAGTCCAGAATGTTAGAATGCAGAATATTATTATTTCAATACCTAATTCGGAGATTAAGTCCATAAAACATTTAGGAAACTCACATTGTCACAATAAAGAACATGCAGTGTTTCCAACATAGGCATTGTTTTAAAATGGCTGCAAACATCAAAAGTTATCAACAATCTTTCAACTAAGGGGGTTGTTGTGTTTCAAAAAGTCAGTACTTTTGAATGCTTTAACAAAACTGAGTAAATATTTGAATTCCTACAGACAAAACAGCAACTTATATACAGTAGGGTAAATACTGTATTTACTTTTCTTACTCGGAACATAAATATATTAAGAATAAAATCACAAGAACAGTATCATAGCTACAACATGGAAGTTCATAAAGTAAATCAAAATGGTTCTAACAACTGAGGATTGCTTCTATAAAATTGTCTCACTGTTCCCACTTCGTCTCTACAGGGTGCATGATGCTGTAGCTGCTTCCTCTCACCATGGCAGATTGGGTTTGATTCCCAGTTAATTCATGTGAGATTTTCGAGGTGAAATATTATGTCCAATGCGTCAGATTCTACGTAGAAAGGCTTGCTATTAATGGTTACATTAAATTGCAAGCTTTCTTCCTTTCCTTCTTTCTCCCCTACATAGCTTGTTGTGCTAGTAAAAGTACCTGAGAAGTCTAATTAAAATGATAGTGTTGTGATTTATAGCTAGAAAATATTTGATCATGTGTATGGTAGCTGGCTAATGTTCACACATCTTGTTAGTTTATAGTAGCTAAAGCAACCTATTTGACTTATTTCCTTTAGTTCCCATTGGAATATGGGGCATCCACGAAGCTCCACCTCCTCATAGTGTTGGCTGCAATCCTCTTCACCTCTCTCCATGTTGACCTTCATTCTCTATTGTGTGCCTCCATGACAGTTTAGGTCTTCCCCTTCTAGTACCCTGTGGATTCTAATGAAGAACTTGATTTCCTATGTCTTCATCCAATTTCCTAAGAGTATGTCCAATCCACTTCTATTTTCTCTTTATTTGGATTCGGATGTGATCCTCCAAGGCTCGTACCTACTGATCTTCATTCGTGATTACTTCAGTCCAATGTATGTTCATTATTCATCTCGGACACCTATTTATGAAAACCTGTAGCATATCTGTAATTCATTTGGTGACTTTCCATGATTCAGATACATAGAATAGCACTTGATCCAATTTGGAAGATTAAAATTATAACTACAAGAACAATGCTGAAGATTTTTAAAAGTACCGGTGATGTGAAATCAGTATTATTGTAATGCAACCTAGCTGTAGTTTTATTTTGAAATGAGGAATTTCCCCAAGTATGTTTTGTAATCATGTTTACACAGGAGATGTTAACGTTTTGTTTTTAAATACTATGGTTTTTTTTTTCTGCCCTAGATATACTCTTGGTGATTAAAAGAAGTGTGGATCACAGAAATTTCAGAAGATCCCCAGAAGTGAAGAAGGGTGCTGCTGTGCAGTAATGTGCTGAAGTGAAATGGCTGCAGTAGCTACCAGTGCTATTTCAAAACCAGCTCAAGAAATGACTTCAGTGAAGGTAGAGGATGGTGGGGCCAAGGAGAACAATGCCACTCAAGAGGCTATGAATGTGGATGGTGCCAATGGAAATGTAACAGGAGAGGGGAAAGATGCAGAAGGTCAAGTTGAGGAGGAGAATGAACATTATGCTGTTTTTGTGATGAATATACCTTTAACGTAAGTAGTGCTGGTTATTTTACATAGTGTATAATGTGAATTTTTTTTTAAATATTTATTCTTCTGGGAAATTATTTACATACTTCTGCTTACATGTTCCCGGTATATATGCAGTAAAACGTACCTAAAGCGGAACTCAATTGTTCTGGATTTATTTTTCAGTTTTCACAAGTTTCCGTTTTACAAAGGGTTGAGTTTTGATAAGACAAAATACATGACAAAGAAATACTTTATTATGTCATAGTATTACAAAGAATTAATTTAGAATATAGGTCTGTAAATAAAAAAGAAAATAGGTTCACATGTACAGTATTACACTGTATTTTCAACTTCATCATCATCATCACCATCATCATCTTGAGCTGGCTCCAGTTTCCCGGGTGCGGTGAATGAGCATTCTCCAGTTATTTATCTTCAAGAATGTTTCCTCCTCCATAATTTGCTGTAAATCCAGACCTCTCCCTGCAAGATCATTTCTAACCTGGTCGATCCATCTCTTCCTTGGTCGACCTCTTGGTCTCTTGCCTTTCAGTTCTTTCTCAAACCACACTCTAGCTGGGTCATTCTCCAGAAAAGGGCAGATTTGATTGAAAAGAAATAATAATCCAAAACTTTCGTATTTTTATGTTATAATTTTTTATGGGGCACAGCATTTACTGTATAATACTATTTCATAAATGGTTCTGTAAAAAAAAATTTTTTTAGTTTAAAAATCTTAGTTTATTTTTGTTGGTAACGGAGGCGAAGGTAACGGAGTTGAGATTTTTTAAAGATGGCAGTTTTATTACAAACGAAGGCCTAATATGCATCAAAACACTTCATTTTTCTTTGATCTTTACTTCAAAAACATTTTAACTCTCTTATCAATGTCACTGAAGCGTTTTAGCTTGAAGTGGAGGTTCGACACAGGAATAGGTGGTTCTGGGATGACACAGAATATTTCACTGGTTTTTATTTCTTGGTTTTCTCTCCAGTTTTGTTCATGAAGTTTACAGTAACAAATTCCCCATCTTTTGATTCTACAATTCCTAAAAACAGAATTGTCAATAGTTGTAAACACTTAGATCAGTAACAGAGTTGAGGGATTTGTGAAAAATGATGGACCACATGGCATCAATTGAGGTTAGTAACTAAAGTCTTAGCCCTGAATGTGCAGGTTCAATGTCTTATTCATGTAGACAAACAATAAGCAATTAATATTTGGTCACTTACCTCTCAAGTTAAGTAACGGAGTTGAGAACTTGTAATGTCCAAGTGAACTTTGAATCTTATTTCAACTAACCACTCAACTATACACTTCACAAAAACACACAGCTTCTCTACTCAGTCAAGAAATAGCTGCCTTCTTTATGTTTAGTGAAGAAATGGGTCAGGTGCTATTACCTGTGAGTAATTCTTTGAACTATAATCAGTGGTAACTGAGTTGAGAACTGCCCTCAGGGACAAAACTAAAAAAGAAAAAAGTTACTTTGTTTCATATTTCATTATTTTGAAAAATAACTTTTTAACTATTTAACTAATTTAGTATTAATTACTGTAAGTTCTGTGAAATTACAAATATGATTTACAGTATATTGTTTATTTTGAAAAAGATATTTGAAATCGTGGGAGGGGACAGTCACGGAGTTGAGGTTTACACCATAAAAATAATTTAAAATGGTGTTAGATTTAAGTTTTAAACCAAATTAAAAACATTTTAGGACACAATTAGTATTATAGTAAGCAATAAAAATAAAAATATTAAATAATATTTTAAAAATATGTTTAAAATCTTACGAGGACTGAAATCTGCCCTTTTCTGGAGAATCACCCAGCTGTTCTTTGTGTGTCCATTCTTTTTAGATGACCAAACCATTTCAGCCTGGCTTCAACACAGCTCTCATTAAGAGATTGTTCTACTTGGACAATATGGTGTAGCTTGCCACGGTGGGTGAGTGGTTATAGTGTCGGACTACCAACCCCAAGATTGCAGGTTCGCTCCTGGCCATGGTAAGTGATTTTTGATAGGCAACAAAAATCACGACACTCATGTCACACGTTGTTGGCATGTTAAAGAACCCATTTGAATTCAGTAGGCCGTGTTCAATGGCAAAATTAATCTCGGGATTTTCCGCCAACCCAAAGTTCCTCCATTCTCTACTTGAAAGCGCTGTAGTGTCAAAGAGTTTAGATATCTAACCTCCTTGACTTTCATAGTGTTCAAAGGAACGACGAAATTCGACATGCAAGCTACCCTCTGAGTGTCAATTAACAAAGCTTGCACCAGGTACCCGAGGCCATACGATATTATTATAATATGGTGTATCTTATCATTTTTTATTTTGTCCCTCCTTATCTTCTGAATCATAGGTCTTAAAAACTTCATCTCCACTGCTTTTAGTTTGTCTGTAATTTCTCTTGGATTGGGTACAGGTTTTTAAGCTATATGTAGTAACAAGTACAAAGAAGATCTTGTAGACTGTTAGTTTTGATCTTAAAGGAACTGGCTTATCCCATAGAATTCCTCTCACGAGGTGATAAAATTGTGCTCCATGTCGAACTCTACTAGTGATTTCTGCAGATGGTTAGTTATCTGTGGACACTGCACTGCCAAGGTAACAGAACTGATGTACTTGTTCTAACTTTGTACCATTCAGAGTAATGTTAGTACAGATGTTTTGTCGATTAACAGGCATCACTACCATTTGGACTTGCTTATATTCAGACCAAATTGCTTGAATATAGCATTCCAATCATTCAGTTCTGTTGTATTTCAGCCTCATTTTCACCCCATACTAAATCATCATCCGCAAAGGCTAAAGCTTTAAACTCAGAGGTCTTATTGAGTGTCAACTCTCTTCATTACGTTATTTCGTCCATTACAGTAATGAATAAAAGTGGTGATAGTGCACTGCCTTGCTGTACACCCGGCTTAGTCTCGAACCACTCTGAACAGCCATCACCTATTTGGACACAACTCTGGCAGTGTTCATATAGCATGTTGACTTTATTTATTAAAGCGCATGATATTGATCTATTTTGAAGGCATTCCCAGATTGTATTTCTCCGTACACTGTCGTAAGCCTTCTCAATATCTAGAAAAATGAAGATTATGTCTTTTCCTTTTTCCCAGTGCTCCTCCATAATCCTCAATATGAGATCTGTTGTTGCCATGTTCCGTCTGAAACCGTACTGCTCTTATTCGAGCTGTGGTTCAATGATAATTCTTAATCTGTGTTCTATGATCCGTTCCATTGTCTTCAGGCCATAAGATGCGGGAAGGTTTTCCTCACTTCGACAATTGAAGTGAGGAATCTTTCAAGGCAAAGATTAATTGATACATGGGTTGGTTTTTTAGTTTTGGCACCTTAGTTATAACTGGATTAATAACTCACTTAGATTGTTTCAAGATTCACAGGCCCTCGATGTAGTCCCCACCGTTGCGTACAACGTGATCCCAGCGATGCGGAAGTCGTTGGATCCCATTGGCACTGCCCAATCTATTGATGGTACGAAGAGAGCGCTCGGCAGCCTGCTTAACGTCTTCAATGGTACAGAAGCTCTCCCCGCGCATTGTCATCTTCATCTTCGGGATAAGTTCATCGTCGCAGGGACTGATGTCGGGAGATTAGGGGGGGGGGGGTGATAGAGGACCTCCCAGCCTCAGCGATCCAACAATGCCGACACAACGCCTGCTGCGTGTGCCCTAGCATTGTCATGCAGAACGATGGGCGGTGTAACCATGTGGTGGCGCAGTTTCCTTCTCAGAGCTCCTCGGAGATGGTCTTGCAGAAACGAACAATAGTACGCCGCATTAACGGTTTGCCCTCGGGGAGCAGTATGGTGAATGATCACACCATCCCAATCATAGGCAAGAATCAACATTACCTTCACATTGGTGGGGGTTGGTCGAACTGTTTGTTTCCGTGGTGCCGCCACTCGTTCGATTGGCGTTTTAACTGTGGCTCATAAGATCTGGCCCACGTCTCGTCAATGGTTATGATACGCCATAAGAAGGCCTCTCCTTCGCGCTCATAACGCTGCAAGTGCATAAGACAAGCATCAAATCGCAGCCATTTGTGCATGTCGGTTAAGTCATGCGGAACTCATTTGGATGTAATCTTCCTCATTTTCAGTAAGTCCTTCAGGATGTGGAGGACAGTTGAATGCACCAGTCCGGTATCTTGCTCTAATTGACGAATCATTACGTTCCGATCCACCTCTACTAACGCGGACACCATCTGTACATTGTCATCACTTACCGGTGGGTGACCAGATCGAGGCATGTGCTCCACACGTTCGCGCCCATCTCGAAAGGCTGCAACCCATCTTGCTACCGTTCTGAACGGTAACGTAGCTGCACTGCACACTTCCTGCAATCCTTGGTGACACTGTTTAGCACTGCGACCCATAGCACACTGAATTTTTATCCACGTTCTCTGCTCCTGCTGAGAGAACATTGTGACTGTCTTTTGCGAGAGCTGGTCTTACACTACTCATCTAACAGGCTCGACTGTGCACGAGCGGTGGTGAGGACGGGCGAGGTCATGTGCTCTGAGGGAGGGGATGCAGGGCAGCAACCGTCAGTAAAAGTGGCAGCGCCCAACATTGTTGCAACTTGGCACTGAAGCATTGGTGCCAAAACTCAAAAACCAACCCATGTATTTTGTGTGTTTGTATTGTTATTCCATTGTTTTTGCAAAGTGATTAACCTAAGCCCATGAAAACTTACGCGACACACCATTTTTGGGAATAAGAATGCAAGGCAGCACCTTTTCCCATTTAAATCAACAATTTTTTAAAAAGAAATCCCTCTCGGCACATTTGAAGGCAGAGGTAGATTTTACTAGGCAAAGAAAAATATTTCGAATTCACTTAATTTGCCAATTGTTGTATACCTACAAAAGTTCCTCATGTGTAGCAAATGAGAAGCCCCAGCTTCTTATATTCCGAAAACATTCTGCACATTCCTTGGCGTAAGGGTGGGTCATGTCAAAAATTCTTTCAGGTTACTTTTTTGAGGACTATCTACCATTATAAATGGTTTTGATATTGTGCCCATTAAGGGAGGTATTTTTCTCAAAACTTTGTTTTTCCCACCCCCTTTGGTCAATGGTTGGCGCTATCAAAAATCATTATTGAGATAAGTTTTTGGCCCTTATCCGAGGAATAGTACAAACTTTGAATGGATGCGATATTTCTCATACTAAGAAAGTTACAGTGATATTTCACTTTTTCAAAAAAGACCCCCCATTTCCACACCCTTGGTCCGATTTTGCTCATCAACGAACCCGACCAAGAATTTGAATGGTTATATTTTATGTATAAACTTGTAAGTGATTGGTGCAAAATGACTGTAGTTATCGTGTCCACAAGAAAGTTATATACTGTATTTATATATACGAGGTTTTTTTTTCAACCTCCGATGACTTACTTGACTTAAGTGGTGTCGTTCGCATCGCTGGAACATAGGGCTTCGACGAAGCATCGCCATCGGACTCGGTTTCGTGTCATTGCCTTCACTTCTCCCCACGTTCTCCCCGCTTCTGCAGCTTCCCTCTCCACTGTCCTCCTCCAAGTTTCCCTCGGTCTTCCTCTTCTACGATGTCCCTGAGGATTCCAACTCAGGACTTGCCTCTCTATTGCCGTCTGGTTTTTGCGCAGTGTATGTCCGACCCACTTCCACTTTCTTGCCCTTAACTGTAAATCCACGGGCTTCTCGTTTGTAAGATTCCATAGTTCTTCATTAGATATTACATTAGGCCAAAACACTCAAGATTCTGCGTAAGCATTGGTTTATAAAGGTCTGGATTTTCTTTATGATTGATTTTGTTACTTTCCAAGTCTCACATCCGTAGAGCAACACTGATTTTACATTGCTATTGAATATTTGGAGTTTAGTTCTTGTGGAAACCTCATTGCTTTCCCAGATAGGATGCAACTGGATAAAGGCTGCATTTGCTTTCTTGATCCTACTGCTCACATCCTCCTCGGCTCCTCCAGTTTTAGAAACTATGCTACCAAGATACATAAATTCTTTAACATCCACTACGTTTCTTCCATTTATTTGAAACTTTCGCTTGTTACGTAGCTAACCCTAGCCTTCATTCCTGTGCCTGTAGATCTTCCAGTTTGGCATTCATGTGCCGAAAGCTTTGTGAGAGGAGACACACATCAGCCAAATCAATATCTTCTAGTTGATCTGTTAAATTTCAACTTACTCCTCTTCTTTTACCTTAATTTGTTTTCCTTATCACTTCGTCTATCACAATTAGGAAGATTGATGGAGAGAAAACATACCCCTGTTTTACACCTGCTCTTACATCAATGGATGGTGCATTTCTTTGCATGAGTATCCGTTATACATTTCTTGGATAACTCTGATGACCTTTCCCGGAATACCATAATTTGCAATTATTTTCCACATGCTTCTTCTGTCCACTGAATCGAAAGCCTTTTCAAAGTCTATAAACACTAGATATAGACTGGCCATAAATTCCATGCTCTGTTCAAGGATAATCTTCTTCTTCTTATGACGCCGTCTCCCTCCGAAAGTTGGCGATCCAATTGTTTATCATTACACGCGAAATGGCAGCACGGATAATGCGCAGTGTATTAATCTGATCAACACACGATCAGTTTCTGCGAAACCCAGCTTCTTCTCTTCTTAGGTGGATTTCAAGGTAGTCCTTCATTCTGTTTAAGATGATTCGTGGCAACACTTTGCTAAGAATAGATAACAGCATTATTCCTCTCCAATTATTACAATTTGTCAAGTCGCCCTTCTTCGGAAGTTTCGACTAAAGTGCCGGTCTTCCCTTCTTCTGGTATTTCTTCCTGGTTCCAAATTTTTTCAAACAGGGGTGGGTACAGTAAATCTACTGTTGTTAGATCTTCTTTCAAGAGCTCTGGTGGGATGTTATCTGTTCCCGGCGCTTTGCCACTTTTCGTTTGCTTTAGAGCAGCTCTGATCTCTTCTCTACTAGGCGCTCCACTCTTGATTCTACCAAGAACCTCATATTAATTTAGATTTCCATCTTCCTCTGCATTGTCATGTATACCTCCCTGTCCTCCGTCCTGTTGTTCTTCTTCCTCTGATCGTACCTCTCTATTCGGCACTTCTGCAAAATGTTCACGTCATCTTTCCAATTGCTCATCTTCAGTAGTCAGCAACGCTCCAGTTTTACTTCTCACAGGACGATCTATAGGTCCCTTCCTCTTTCCTAGCAGTCTTGTGGTCTGGTAAAGTTCCTTCATGTTTCCTTCTCTGGCAGCCCTTTCTGCCCTTGATGCGAGATCACTTGCCCACTTCCTTCGGTCTGATCTTTTACTCCTTTTCACCTCCAGTCTACTCTCGTGTACTCTGCATGAAGATCCTTTTTTTTTTCTCCTAGTTTTTATGGTATTCATCTTTTCTTTCAGTTTCTTCCTCTCTCCCACCTTTTCCCAGGTGTCCTGGCTCATCCAATCCTTCCTTTTGTTATCTATGAATCCCACTACTTTCTCTGCAGTTTCTATGATTGCTCCTTTAATTTTCTGCCATTCTTCTTCTACTCCATCTTCCCTTGTATTTAGTATTTTGTATCTGTTCCGCAGTTCTAATCTAAATTCTTGTTTGACGTTGGGGTCCTTCAGTTTTTGAACATCAAACCGCTTCTTTGGAACATCAAATTTCTTCTTTGCAGCTATGATTTTTATGCGCACTTTGGCTAACATCAAATGGTGATCACTGCCTATGTCGGCTCCCCTTTTGTTTCTGACATCTAACAATGATCTGTTCCATTTCCCACTTATGGCAAAGTAGTCAATCTGATTCTGCGTCCTGTGATCAGGTGATACCCATGAGATTTTATGACATTTTCTATGTAGGAACACCATTCCTCTGATAGTCAACTCATTGCTCGCACAAAACTCCTTAAATAGTCCTCCGTTTTCATTCTCCTCTCCAACTCCATGTCTCCCCATTATATTTTCTATCCCAAGGTTTTCAGTGCCCACTTTCACATTTAGGTCTCTCATCACAATGACAATATCTCGTTTCACCCCATTCAATGTTGCCTGCAGCTCTGTATAAAAGTAATTTTTGGTATCCATGTCTGCTTGTTCAGTTGGGGCGTAACATTGGATGATAGTTACATTTCGTACCTGTCTTTGAACCGCGCTGTTATGATTCTGTCAGATATTGGTCTTCATTCCAGCACTCTTCTTTGCCATTTTATTTAGAATTACTCCTACACCATTCACATGGTCGTCCTCGGCCTTTGGTTTGCCTGAATACAGAAAAGTCATCCCCTCTGGTAGTCTATTTTCTACAAATTCATTCCAGCGTACCTCGCTCATTCCCATTATGTCTAGTTTATAGTTGATAAATTCTGCTTGATGTAACTTTCCACTCTCGTAAAGTGTCCGTACATTCTAAAATCCAAAATCCAATCCTCGTGGTCCATTTCAATCCAAAGGTTGTCAACTTGTCCGTCGGGCTTTTGCTTCTTGAAGTTTCTTTAACAATAAATTCTAAGAAATGCAGGTTGTTAGCCTACAGTCCCCGAGTACTTTAGTGGGGCTGCCACCTTTTGGCCTAAGCACATGCCATTATACAGTAGCTAGATGGTCTGCTATGTCTCTCACAAATTCTTTACAGGGAGGACTAGTCTCCCTAACCCTCCTCCTTTCTGCGGGCTGGGGACCGGCAACGACACCCATGGAGCTACTCAGTCCGCCCAATGGTTGCCGTAGGTGGAGTTAACCTCCGATGGGTCATAAATAAAAGACAAGTGTACATAGCCAAATGAATTGATTACCAAATGTTAGGTACACATGTGGTTACTTTTCAACATGATCACCATGACTGTTGAGGCATTTGTCATACCTGTACATAAGCTTTTTGATCCCCTCTGGAAAGTATGTTACCGCCAGTGAATTAAGACAGGCAAGAACGTTGGTTTGAAGATCTTCATTCTCGAACCTCCGCCTTTCCAGCCACGTTTTCAATGAAGGGAAGAGTGGAAGTCACTCGGCGCTAAATCGGGACTGTATGGCGGGTGGTCAAAAACGTCCCATATAATTCCTCGATAATTTGTTGGGTGACTGAGCACTGTGAGGGAGGGCGTCATGAATCAAGAGAACTCCAGACGTCAGCACATGCCTCATCGTTTGCTCTATATGGCTCTTCACAGTCATCCGAAAGTCTGGCAATAAACAGCTGCATTGATCGTAGACCCCTGTTCCATAAACTCAACATGCAACACACCTATTTGGTCCCAAAAGACTGTAGCCATCATCATCTTGTCGTTGAAGATTTGGTTTAACTTTTTCGGTTTTTGTTGAGTGCGAGTTCATCCATTGACTTGATTGTTGTTTTGTTTCGGGGGCAGCGTAAAGAACCCAGGTCTCATCGCCAGTTACAATGGTCTTCAAGAAATTGCCACCTTCAGCCTCATAATGGGTGAGGAACATCAACGCTGCCATCATTTGGCGACGTTTGTGGTCATCGGACAACATCTTCGGAACCCATCGAGTGCACAATTTCCTGTAGAGCAGGTGTTAGGATTTTGTGAACAGACGACCTTGAAATGACAGGAAATTTCTCACACAACTCGCTTATGGTAAACCTGCGGTTGTTGCGAGCCTCTTGGTCAATTTGTTGAACCATGTCATCTGTAGCAACAGACTTGTGTCCTTGTCCCCCTTCATTGTGAACATCGTTCCGGCCTTTTTTAAACTTCCTGCACCATTTACGCACAATACCATCACTCATACAGTTTGGACCTTACACCTGACTCAATCGTCGGTGAAGTCAGCTACACTATTCCCTTCTGCTTGAAGGAACTTAATCACACTACGCAACTCGCATTTAGCGGGAGAGTCAATCGTAGCAGCCATTCTTCCATGCCAATAAATCGGCTCACAATGGCGTGATGAAGCTGCTAGTGGCCGAGGGTCGAGTGGGGGACATGCACAGTTGCCTTCTACGCACAAACCATTCCCACCGCGTGTGTGATTGTGTACTGTATCTGAGTGGTCGGAGGTTGAAAAATAAACAGCCCTCGTATATAAACTTTCGAGCTGACGGTGGTTTTGGGGTCTGGGGGATGTGAAACTCGAAGATATGTTGATATTTTCCAGTAGTTGCAACATGGTACCCATTACAATAGGCAGTTTTCGCATGAAATCTACCTAATTAAACAGTTTTCAAACACTTCTACAGATAATGTATTGACACTGCATGCATGTAGGTTGGAGTAAATCCACAGATGTGACAAATAAACCAAATTTATTTGGCCTGTACCTCTGATTGAAAGTTTATTGTTATTTAGACATATTTTCACAGTGTGTAATTATTTCAATAATACCTTACATGAATGCTAATTATCTAATTGGAACTAGCTTTAAATTCAACTGTTAGCTACTCTCAATCTTGTGACCTCATGCTCATAAATTAAGTGTTAATGTCATTGTGATCCATTTCTTAACAGTGCATTTCTCACGTGATATTATCCCTTTCTCTTTTAGAGCTACAGAAGAGGATTTGAAGAACCACTTTGAGAAGGAGGTGTCTGTTAAGACAATCTCTTTGGTGTACGCCCCCAATGGAAAATTCCGTGGATATGCAACTATTGAACTTCCTGATAAAAGTTCATATGAGGTACAGTACATCATTCATATTTGATATTTCTTTCTTCATTATGTTTTACAATTTAAATACTTGACGAACTCTATTACCCAGCATTGTTATTCACTGAAGATCTTTCCACAGGCAACTAATTTAGCAGCAGGAAAGGGAGATTGGTAAAGTAAAACGTTAATAATAGGACATATAAAGTACTGTAGGTACACACAGGACAAGCTTGGAAGGAAAAGTAAACCATGGAAAGGTTCTGTGAATCTAAATAGAAAAATTCACGGAAGCAACCCAGTGGGACATACAAATACACTAGTCTGCGATGAAAATACTGCTTCTAATGTTTGAATGTTTTTGGGTATGTTTACCATCATCATCATCTTGCACAGTTTCCAGCCACTGGTCGGGTCTGTTTGGAACACAGGCCTCTCCAACGTCTTCTGTCTTCCCACCCTCTCTTAGCCTCCACCCTTGTCCAGTCTTCTCCTCTCTTCTTCACGCTTTCTTCCACCCCCTTAAGCCACCTGTCTCTCGGTCTCTTTCCTTCCCACTTCGTCTCGTGTGTTCTCCTGGGTATCCTCTTCTCCTCCATTCGTTTTACATGTCCATACCATCTAAGTCTAGATTTCTCTATACCATCCTGTAATGGTTCCTCCTTCATTAATTCTCTGGTCCTCTCATTTCTTATTCTGTCCATCTTTGTAGCTCCAATACTGCTTCTCAAGAACCTCATCTCATTGGCCTGTATTTTGCTCTGCTCGATCTGACTAGGAATGTATGGGAGGTGGTTAGCGATGTCATAAACTGTTTGTTATTTACTTTATTTGTTGTTGCTTATTTTCGGGTCTGCGAAATCGCGGTCGTACAGCCCCGTGTATTTTTGGATGTTGGTGGAATTTGTGTGATCACCTGTGTTATTGTGATAGCTGTAATGTGTGTGTAGTTGTAAATTGGGGATGGGATCGGGAAGGAGGCGGCCGTGGCCTTGTGTTAAGGACCACCCCAGCATTTGCCTGCAATAGAAGTGGGGGAAACCACGGAAAACCTTTTTGAGAATGGCTGAGGTGGGAATCGAACCCTACTCAGTTTTGCCTCACGAGGCTGAACGTACCCCAGCCCTCACTCCGAGAATCGAATCCGGACCTCCAACAGCCAAGAATGGTAGTCGCTACACCACGAGGTGGTCTAATTTATTTTAATAAAAGGAGAGCCTCCAACCTTAGGTGGCAGCACCCCGGCCTCTCACTGCTGGGTCCGTGGTTGAAATCCCAGTCACTCCATGTGAGATCTGTGCTGGACAAAACGGAGGCAGACAGGTTTTTCTCTGTTTTTTTTCCCGTCAAAATTTCATTCCAGCAACATTTTACTATTACAGTGGAATCTCGTTAGCACGTTCTCGGTTACGACGTTTTCCCGTTTAGCGCGATGATTTTCTCAAGTCCCAGTCCTAATTCTACAAAATACATGTTGATATTTCCCCTTAATACGTTCGCTATTCCCGCTTACGACGATCAAATTTCCGCTGTACTATTTGTAAGCGAACCGGATTTTATTCTTATTACATTGTAAAATTCGGCTTCTGGAAAACACGACACGATATTGTCTCATATTCTCTGATAGTTATTGACGGTGTAGATGATTTCATTGTGTTTGACGGCGTAGAAGTGGCTATAGCTATGATGCTACACAGGTAACGTGTCTCTCTCCCGCTGCCCTTTCTCTACTTTCTCAAGTCCCTATCCTACTAAATTCATGTTGAAATATCCCCTTAATACGTTCTCTATTCCCGCTTACAACGATCAAATTTCCGTTGAACTATTTGTTAGTGAACCGTATTTTATTCTTATTTCATTATAAAATTCGGTTTCTGGAAAACACGACGCGATATTGCCTCATATTCTCTGATAGTTATTGACAGTCTAGATGATTTCATTGTGTTTGACGGCGTAGAAGCGGCTATAGCTATGACGCAACACAGGTGACGTGTCGCTCTCCCGCTGCCCTTTCTCTACTTTCTCAAGTCCCTATCCTACTAAATTCATGTTGATATATCCGCTTAATACGTTCTCTATTCCCGCTTACAACGATCAAATTTCCGTTGAACTATTTGTTAGTGAACCGTATTTTATTCTTATTTCATTTAAAAAATCGGCTTTTGGAAAACACGACGCGATATTGCCGCATATTCTCTGACAGTTATTGACAGTGTAGATGATTTTATTGTGTTTGACGGCGTAGAAGTGGCTATAGCTATGACGCAACACAGGTGACGTGTCTCTCTCTCGCTGCCCTTCACCCCCTTCCCTTTGTTTATTTCTCACGTAGGCGCATTATTGTCTTCGTATTCCGCACTATTGTCTTCTAGTTCTTAGTGTTCACGTCCAGTTATGACCTATTTTATTGCGTGTTTCATAATGGATAAGAAGAAAGTACGGCAGATAACTAATGATGAGAAGATGAAATACATTCGAGACGTGGAATGCAATCCTCACATGAAGCGTGTGGATATAGCGCGAAAGTGGAACATTCCTCCGTATACACTGAACACGATTCTGGGCAAAAGGAAGGAAATCGAACGTGCATTTGAAGAAGGGATGAGCGGCAATAGGAAACTTGTGCGAGAGGGACAGTTTCCTCAACTAGAAAGCGCTTTATTGAAGTGGTTCAAGCAAGCCCGTGCTTCAGACATATGCGTGTGCGGTCGCCGGCAACAGAGCCGTCTCTGGCGGAGCGCGAGAGCGAGAATATCCTTGCTGATCAATTATAAAGAAAGACCCTGTATTGTATGTGTTTGGAAGCGGATGGGGAACATTTTCAGCATCTACTGTAAATCATGGCCAGTAAAACTGCATGGTAGGCTACTGATTTTAAGCACCATATACTGCAGTAGGCCTACATATGCGTGCACGGTCGCCGGCAACTGAGCCGTCACTGGCGGAGCGAGAATGTCCTTGCTAAGCAAACCCTGTATTATACTGTAGTGTAGAGGTACAGTAATTCGTTTTTATGTTATTTATTCCGTGTAAGTTACTGATAACCTATGTTTATGTTGTGACTGTAGTAGTGCATACAATCACTTACTACGGTCGGCGATTTGACGTCCATATATACGCCGCGTTCTTTCTTATACGTTGTAATTGCAGTATGGCGTTTTTCGGTAGCATGTTTTCCCGCATATGACGTCCAAATTTTTCAGTCCCTTGAAAAACGTACTAACGAGATTCCACTGTATTTCATTTCTTCTGTCATTCATTTAATCATTGCCTCAGAGGAGTGCGACAGGCTTCGGCATCCGGCAAAGTTCATATCCTCTCCGCTAGATGAGGGCTTCATTCATTCCATCCCTGACCCTGTCGGTCAACTGGAAGCAGGCTGTGAATTTTTCACTTTCAAAATAGGGCCAATACGTGTTTCTAAGGTTACATACTATTGTGATAAATGGTAATAATGATAAATGGATGACAACAGCTTTTATTAACTTAGAGAAACAACTTATAAACACATTAATCCATTAACTTAGAGAAACAACTTATAAACACATTAATCCTATCCTCAATTTACAAACACATGCTCTAACAGCCATCACAATAACACAGGTTATCACACAAAATTACACGAACACACACCTAAATACCCGCGGTTATATGACCACGATGTAGCAGCTCGTAAAATAAGTAACAACATAACACAAAGTAACTAATAATTTTATTAATGCAGCCAATGGCCATGTACACATTTTGTCTTCATTTATGGAAATCTAACGACTTAAGCTATGATGTATGCCTGAGATATCAGTTAGAAAGTCCGGAAAGAGAAGGTAATATTCACCGCACAGTTCCCTTCTTAAATTTAGGTCATGAATCCAAAATATTTATTTTTTCTGGGTTTCTTCACAGGCTATAGCTATAATTTCCCTCTCATTATCGGAGGAATATGAACTTGACATTACTATTCTCACAGTGGTGTTCCAAGACTGGATTGACAGAGACTGAGGCAATGTGCGGCTGGCGAACGGATGCGAGAGAAACTGAACCAAAGCAAACTGAACGGAACGGAGGCAGTGTGCTCTCTGCTTAAGTGCCTTTTTCTTTATATATAAGCCACGGGTATCAAAATTTTGAAATTTGGAGAAAAGGTTCAAGCTATTACCGGTAATCTGAAACTGCAGGAAGACCAGATTTAGCAAGATTACATTTGCTTGAATTTACACATACACCAGAAGTTAAATGCAAATATCTTGAAACCAAATTTTGACGCTTGGTCTATTCATGCATAACTGCATCCAAATGCATTTTTTATGTAATGTATGTTTTTTTGTTAGATTTATTTAAAGTCCATGTTATACAGTATGCAAAGTGTTGCTGCTGAATACTTAATGTCTCTTGTGTTTTTCCAGGGAGCACTTTCAATGATGGGAACCAAGATGGACACACTCTATCTGTATGTGGTACCTCATAGGTCAATGTCCAAACCTAACGATAGCAAGGATGAGATAAAACCATTTAAAATATTGATAAGCAATATTTCAAAATCGTGAGTACCTTTTGTTTCTTTATGAACAGGTAACCATAATTTTAAAATAAGAGGGCTTTTTTTTTTTCAACCTCCGATGGGCTAAAAATAAAGACAGGTTGACATAACAAAATGATTTTATTACTGAAAGTTTATTAGTTTCGCACTTATTTTTCAACATAATTGCCAAAACTATTGGGACATCATTTCATGACACAAGGTTTCCGATACCCTCTGCAAAGTAGTCTGCCGCCAGTGAGGTACGGTACGTTAGGACATTGTTCTTGAAGCGTTGTCCACACAACCTTACCTTCAATGCTCGAAAGAGGTGAAAATCACTCGGTGCGAGGTCGGGACTATACAGTGGGTGGTCGAAAACTTCCCATTTGAATTTTTTTAGTTCTTTCATCACGTTGGCACAGTGCCATAGTGCTGTCATGCATTGTCAAAATCACTCTGGATGAGAGCATGCCTCTTCATCAGTCAACCTTTTTTGGGACACAACATGCACAATGATTCCGGTATCCTAGGTGTGTAGTCACAATTTTGCACGGAGAATACCTTGATATATCTGGGATAACTGTAGAAAGTTCACTTATCGTACAGTTCTGTTTGTCGCCGATAAATACATCAACACGCTTGACCAGGGGTACAACATCGACAGACTTGCGTCCTTGCCCAGCTTCGTCGTGTATGTTCATTTTCGACACCATTCCCGTACACTACCATCACTCATAAAGTTTCCACTCATTCTATGCTCATTCTGCGGTGAATTTTTGCAGCACTACAGCCCTCTGCTTGCAGAAATACTTCACAACTCGCATTTGGCGGGAGAATCGATTGTAGCAGCCATGTTCAATTGCCCATAGCTTGGCTTCGTCTGACATATTGGAGCCAAACATTGCGGAGGTTGTGAAGGGGACGTTACAAAATCGCACGATGCACTGACCTGGCTTCTGCCTATCTCATGTTTATTTAGATGCATGGTCGAAGGTTGATAAAAAAGAAAGCAGCCCATGTAGGAGGGTTGTTCAATTGAATGTAGACTGGCACCTAGAAACTATAACTTTTTGCATTTCTATTGAATATCCAATAATGGGGAATTTGAATTTTGCATTTAGCACTTGGAACAGTTAATATTTTTGGATTTAGTATTTTGTAGCAAAAAAAAAAAAATAATAGAAAGAATCCCCTTGGTATGAACTGTACAGTCAAACCTTGATAGAACAATATTCATGGGACCATGAAAATGATATTATTACAGGAGAGTTATTGTTATAATGAGGTTTTGTTAATAGTGACTACTACAGTACTGTACCTTAAAGGTCTGTACCAGATGTACAATACTACTTTTTTGAGGAGAAATAATAGATTCATCATTTTACAGCTCCAGTTTCCCGGGTGTGGTATACAATCGCTCCCCATTTCTTTCGATCGGAGTAGAGTTGCTGTTCTTCTACATCTTCCCATTTCACATTCCGTTTGTTGACCTCAGACTTCACTGTGTCGATCCATCGATTTCTTGGCCTCCCTACCGGTCTCCTCCCTCTCACTTCTCCGGTGGAGTCGTGGTGGCTCAGCGGTCTAGCTGTATGCCTCTCACCAAGGCGGTCCGGGTTCGATTCCCGGTCAATACATGTGAGATTTTCGAAGTGAAATGCCATGTCCTGTGGTTTGGATTCCACGTGAAAGGAAGGTCCCGTGGCTCATGATCTCGAGATTAACGGTCACGTTAAACTACAAGCTTGCTTGCTTTTTGCTTATTTCTCTGTTGAAGAAAGATAAGATTAGGAATTAAATTAACAGGCAGGAAGTTGGTATCAAAATACCTGTCACTGAACTCCTAGGAAGACGCAGGTTACAGTGGTTTCTATACGTCATGAGAATGGACATTAATAGAAATAATAGAATAACGAAAAAGAAAAAAAATAATCTAGTAGATTACTGTACTGTATGTACTCTTCATGCATACTCATAACATTACAGCTGAAGGTACTGAATCAACTTATAAATTAAAGGAAGATAAAATAAAATGTATGTACTCTTACCTGGTAAGCTTCTTACATTTCTTAAGCCTTGAGGATTTGTTGATCGTCTGATCACCAATCGTGTCAACTTATGTGTCTTTGACGTGTTGTTGCAGAGAAGAACTGTTAGGCATATTTAAAATTATCACAGATTGCAAAAATCACGGAAATAAAGTGCGTATGACCCTAACAAAAAACTTCTGACTGCAACTCAAGCTCAACAATGTACAGACTAAAACAGTTAACACTGTTTCAAATACAGGAGCTCTGTGACTTTCTACTTTTCTGCTCAGCAGAGCTTGCCCGCGTCTGTACCCTATTCGCTACCTGCTTACTGTCACCACAGTATGTAGTGAAGCTTTTGAAAATACAGCGCTGAAGGTCGAGAGGTTTAACAAACAATACGTACAATTATGGTCACATTCTTTGCAGCAAAACATAGTAAAATCACCAAAATTTTGTCTTCGTTATAACAGGGTGTTGCTAAATTACTTCATTGTTGTAATGAGGGGTAATTAACATTGTAAATATAGGAAATCAGCCAGGACCATATACAATTGGGGCAGATGACCTCGTAGTTCTGCTCCTTAAAACAACACTAACTAACCATATAAAATTATCGCTGTACTCAGCTTTATCGTATCTGTAATTGTTGTACGGAGGCTTGACTGTATTATGATGTCATAAAAATTATTTTTACAAAAAAATAAAAATCACATTTATTTAACAGAAAAAAGGTGTTTTGCTTTTTATTGGTGATTTACAACCGCTAAAAATTCGCGATCGCGAATTATTAAATGAAGTAATACTCGGATGGTAATGTGTTTTAATAACCCTAAAAATGGCGAAAAAATGGTTTTTGAAGTCGCGAAATTTCGCGAATGTCGCATGAAGACGCGAATTATGCATGAATTTCGCTTAAAAACGCGAATTTTAGCTTCGTTTTTTTTTCTTTCTTTACAGTGCTCTTCCGATAATTCGCGGCAATTAATGTACGGATTTCCGCGAATTATCCACAGTAATGTTTTTAAGCCTAGTAAAGGGAAAACTATTGGTTAAAAATATTGAAATGTATTTTATGTTCGACCCTCACTATTATGTGTCAGATAACTGTATCATAATGATGGTCATTATAACACTGTTTTCCATTATGATACAGTTTCTCCAGCCAATCAGAGCTCGTTCATTGACCAATTAGGTAACGATAACTTCGCGCATGCGCTCAAAATCTAACATGTCGGACATAAACACAACATAGAACTATAATAAATTACCGACATGGAATACCCACCGTCCATATGTTCGCGTAAATAAACTGGCGAATATGAGACAAGAAATAGCACTGTACCTTAAAAATCACCAACACTAATTTCTACACAGTGCATTGTCTTCAACTGACACCGGTGACAATATTGCTGAGGGACGGCAGATGTAAACATATGGTTTGCATATGGCATTGCAAATACACAGAGCGCATGCGTCGGTCGTTCAAAGCTCTTGAAAGGCAGAGATATAACACCTAACGCTCGCTCTGCGATCACAAAATTCCAGTAGCTGACTCTCAACAGATATTTATGAATATTTATGTTAAAACATACAATAAAGTTATAATTATCGTCGAACATAAACAGTCGTATGCAACTCGTCTATAATGGTAATTAAGACACTCGTATGGAAATTATAAAACTCGCATACGCTCGTTTTATAAAAAATACTCGTGTCTTAATTATAGCCATTATAGGCTCGTTGCATAATGTACTATTATGAACATGCAAAAAAATATAATACTTTATAACATAGTATTGTAAGACACACTGTGTGGAGTTTACCAATATTAAAAACTAAGACAAATGACTGTCATCACTTTTTGTTTCTAGTAAAGCCATCATTACTTCCGACTTGACGTTTAGGTGTTACCCTGGTGTTATCTAGCGCTGAGAAGGAAAATAATTTTAACTAGCCAATCACAGGCAGCCATTCAAATCGATATATCACGACAAATCGAGTTTCGTTCGCGTTGTTGTGATTTAGCGAACGAAACTCTAGCCTAGCACTGAAACTTCAAGTCGGAAGTAATGATGCCTTTGCTATAGATGGTTTATTTTTTCTAATTTTAGATTGTACAATTCTGAAGAAAACGATATATGAGAATGAAAATTCATCTTGATTTTCTATATACGAGATAGCCTAAGTGTGACTATAGACACACTAGCTTGACTGTGGGAACTTTCGGGATTTCCGTTGCATCACTCCTGCACTCTATATGTACTGGATATCAGTTTACCTCACTGACAGTCAAATTCCGTACAATATCCTCATCGCTTTCTTGTCTGAAACCATGATTGTCTTTATCGAAGTCTAACTACTGGATGACTCTTTTGCATCTTGACATTCATCCAGGTTTTGCCCTAATGTCATCGTAGTGAGACCACCTTGTCCGTTTAAAATATCGTCACAGAAGCCGACAAACGCTTCTTTTAGTGTGAGTGTAGTAGCGGTAATCTTCTCCATGACTTGACTGGATGGAGTGCATCTAACAAACACGGAAAGATTGGAAACTTAACGGTAGATAGCGGGCCTCACTTTCTGCATACAGCGATCTCTATCAATCTGGGAAGTCAGCCTAGTAAGTTACAGTACTTAGTTATTGAGGTTTTAAGGACCGGAACAGCAAGGTCATCTGCCCCTTCATCCTAGTAACTACTCGACGCGTGGCGTCATATAGTGCGCCTTTCAGACTTGAATATCTAGATGGCAAGTATCCAGATCAAAACAAGCCACTGTTTCCTGAACTAGTATTAACCAGGTGGTCTTTTTGGTTTCATTCTGTAGTGTGCCTGAAAGATACAAATTTGTGTGTTTGATCCAGCAGAAATAGTGCCAATGAACATCAATAAGGACATTGCAAAGAAAATTAAGAAGTTGCCGTTCCGTGGAACACTGGAAGAAAGTGAGGTGTTAAGAGGTTACAAAGAACTGCAAACTTTAATCAAGAAGCAGATGCATGACAGGACCAAGACAGACATTGTTGGAGTTTTGCAAGGAATGACATTTGTATTTCCAAAGTTCTCAGAATCTGTGTTGAAAACCATTTGGATCCCCTGTTCAAACGCTGTGAACTTCTGTTTTTCAGCTTACACTAGCACGTTAAGTGATATGCACCACCGTTTGTCACAAGAGAATCTGGATCTCTTCACTGAAGTATACTTTGAAGGATGACTGAAATGTGTTATGTTATGCATGTTATCAATGATATTTAAAAAAATCCCGCATAAAATTTATGATTTTGAAAGTACCGAAAAGTGCACTTGAAACCACCAAATTTGCCACTTTAAAATACCGCTTTCTTCACTCTGAAATCACCGAAAAATTCCAATCCCTAGTTATAAAGCATGCAAACACATTAATGAATGAGTTATGGACTAGTTTTGCATCTATCCTGAATTCCAAGACCCGCTAACACTATGCACTGAACAACATACACTACATTATGACAGCATACTGATGAGAGTTCAAGAGAGTCTATAAAGTTTCCACTTGTTGCACCATTTTCATTTTATAGTGGTGTTCAACGAAATGTTACAGCACAGGCAGGGGTGATGTTTATGGTCCACAAAAGATTGCGATCAAAAATTGATAGCTATACTTTTTGGAATGAAAGGATCGTTCAAGTAAGAATAGAACTATCCAGAGGATATTTGACAGTTATAGGGGTATATGCACCGGTTGAAGGATCTGCAGTGGTCAGTATTCAACCCCCAGAAAGTGGCATCAAAATTCAGCATGTGCATTTCTATTGAAAAGACTAAAGCTTTTAAGGGTAAGGACCCTATCCCCAGTAAAATTTGTCTGGATGGTAAAATTTTAGAAAGAGTTAACGAATTCAAGTAGTTAGGATATCATTTATCTTTTCAAGAAGAACGAGACATAACTGCAAAAATAACTAATTATACCAGAACAACAGGAATCATCAATCACGTCATGAAGCCATCTCTTGTCCAAAGGCATACACGCTTGCGTTTGTATAACACATTAGCCAGACCAACCCTATGCTATGGCAGCGAGGCATGGACAATAAGATCTCAGGACATCTCCAGACTCACAGCACGCAAGATCTTAATGCGCCGAACAGCAGGCTATACTGAATGGGATCATAAGAGAAACGAGGATATGCTGAAGGAACTAAAAGTGAAACCAATAACTACATACATTTGTGACTACCAAGAGAACTGGAAGCATCATGTCCAAAGGATGGAACCTGGAAGATTACCAAAGGAGATCCTTCGCTACCAGCCACGGGGAAATAGATCTATAGGATGTCCAATGAAGAGATGGAGGGAAAGTGCAAGACCGTAACGAGACATTTGGCCCAATACTTAGAAGGAAGATGATGATGATGATGCATATCCAGCTTCCAGTTTGGTAGTCAGGGAACTTTGCACTAAAAGTACAATTTTCCTTGCCGGTAGGTAGATGAGCAATTTTTTGTTGCTAACAAAAGTAAAAGTTGTTAAATGCGCCAAGAATGATATAACCTTCAGTTGTATACAATGATTAAGTTCTATTTATGGTTATACATTACGTATGAATAATGTGAAATATGGAGCAGAACCTTGGCTGATGACGAGGAGAGATGAAAGTAGAATACAGGCAGCCGAAATGGAATTCCTGAGGAGTATGGTACAGAAGACTAGGAGAGAGAGAGAGAGAGAAATAAAGGCATTCAAAAGGAAGTGGATGTACAGAAGCTGAATGATAAGCCGGAGCAGAACAGATTGAGATGGTATGGACATGTGAAAAGGATGAATGATGAAAGAATGCCAAAACAAGTGATGGAGAGATGGATGACTGGAAAGGGAGGATGAGGAAGACTTTTAGTATAGTGGATGGATTTAGTGAAGGACAGTGTGAGAGAGCGGAACCAGGAGTGGAGTTCAGTGGTTGAGGAAGGTTGGTGGACAGACAGAATAAAGTGGAGGGTTGTCATATTTGGTCCGACACGGCCCAGGCTATAAAACTGAAATTGATGATGAATGTGAAATGTCTGTTTACGTTGTGTCGCAGTACAACATTCGTTATCTCTTAATGTTACATATTTTACTACAAATTATTTTTGAAAATTATCTAAGATTGTGAGAAGAAGAGTACTTCTGCAAATGGGAGAATGTACCACATTTCCTCACATAATCGTGGCATATTTTTATCCCAATATTCGTAGAAGAAAAACAGGGTCCAAGGAATATTCAAGTTCAATTGTGCTGGAACTGTTAAAGATGGCAAAAGAGAATACCCTGGACATATCTCTTTCAGGAGATCTGGAGGACAGGTAGGATATCTTGCAAATAGTAATCAGCACTAATACACCCTGTCCATACAAAGGGAACCAGAAAAACGTTGATAATTACAGGGGCGTATCAATACTGCCTGTTCCGTACAAGATCCTCACTAAAGAACTCCTGAACAGAATTGAACGTCATCTTGATAAACAGATCAGCAAGTACCAGGCAGGCTGCAGAAAAGGTCCTTCCTGTCCAGAACAAATTTTCAACCTGAATAACTTCAGACACAAAGCAATCAGAACATATAACGACAGGGTTGTCTTCATCGACTTCAAGGAAGCTTACGTCTCTATTGACCGAGTCATTACTGAATATTCTTGAAGTTTTTGGGGTCGATAACTCATCCAGAAACTTGATTAGACAAACACTTCCACTTTACAATACAACTTACTTTGTTTGAGGCGCTATCTCCTCTTCAGGTACATGTTTGAACCAGTTCATGGTCCGAAATATGTACCTGAAGAGGAGATAACGCCCCAAACAAAGTAAGTTGTATTGTAAAGTGGACGTAATATTAAGTGGATTTGTAATATCAATACAGAAAATGATCGTAAAAGATATTCATAGACTAACACATACCAACACAATGTCGATGGTGAAATTCATGGGTGAGGTCTCGGAACCATTAGAAATCAAAACTGGCGTCAGACAGGGAGATGGACTCTCTTCACTTCTTTTTAACTGTATATTGGAAATAGTTGCAGCTGCAGTCTTTGCTAACGATGTAGTCATATGGGTAAACTCGGAAGATGATGTCCCAACAGAGGTTAGATGAATGGAATGACCAGTTCAAGAAGTTTGGCCTATAAGTAAGTTAAGTGTCTCAAAAACAGTAGTCTTGTCACCCACCAGACAAAACAAACCTGACAACATCCTTCTAGACGGAACCAAACTGTAAGAAGTGGACCACTTCTTGTACCTGAACTGTGTACTTTCTAGAGTGGAAGATATGATAAAGAAATAACACACAGGGCACAAAAAGGTGCACAATTTTACCATCAAGTAAGAAATATTCTCTGGGACACCAAAATAACAGCTAAAGTTACACATCCTATATAATAGCTATTTTGTCCCCATAACAACGTATGGATTTGAGACCTGCACAATCTTGAAGGATGGCAGTAGACTGCAAAGGGCAGAATTGAAATATTTAAAGATAAAGGTCCAGAAAACAAGAAGGGATAAGGTCAGAAATGAAAGTTTAAGGGAAGCAGCACCGGTACAGGAATCTCTTCTAGGAAAAATTGAAAGTTTGAGATTGAGGTGGTTTGGACATGTAAAAAGTATGACACCTAGCAGAATAGCAAAAGTATGGCCGGAGAAAACAGTTTAAGGCACTCAACCCGAGGAAGACCTAGAAGTAGATGGCTTGAGACAGTCAAACAAAACCTAACTGGTAGAGGAATGGATTGGACCAAGATCTATCTGGACCGACAAAGATGGAAGAGGCTCATAAACCGATCCCGGGAAACTGGAGTTGGTCTACAACATCATCATCTTGCTCAGTTTCCAGCCACTGGCCGGGTCTGTTTGGAACACCAGCCTCTCCAACGTCTTATGTCTTCCCACCATCTCTCAGCCTCCACCCTTGTCCAGTCTTCTCCTCCCTTCTTCAAGCTTTCTTCCACCCCCTTCAGCCACCTGTCTCTCGGTCTCTTTCCTTCCCACTTCGTGTCGTGTACTCTCCTGGGTATCCTCTTCTTCTCCTCCATTCGTTTTACATGTCCATACCATCTAAGTCTAGATTTCTCTATACCATCCTGTAATGGTTCCTCCTTCATTAATTCTCTGGTCCTCTCATTTCTTATTCTGTCCATCTTTGTAGCTCCAATACTGCTTCTCAAGAACCTCATCTCACTGGCCTGTATTTTGCTCTTCTCCCTTCCTTTCATAACCCAGGTCTCCGAGGCATACGTCAGGATAGGGACATAGTACGTCCGATATATGATCTTTTTGCTGTTCTGAGGGACATCCTTGCTCCATAACATGCTTCTCACACTCCTCCGAAATGCTTCTGCCTGCCTCCCCCGCTCATTTATTTCTCTTATCGTTTCTTCCATTATCTTGTATCAGGCTTCCCAGATACTTGAAACTCTCCACTTTCTTCAGCTGTTCCCCACCAATTGTTATTCCCATTGTGGTTCTTTTCTTCTTCCTTGTTGTGATCACCATCCCACTCTTATTTATGCTAAATTTCATCCCATATCCTTGTATTATTCCTTCCCACACGTCCAACTGTTCCTGTACCTCCTCCTTGTTTCCCCAAATCATCAAATCATCTGCAAACACCATTGCTTTCATCTTTTCTTCCCCAATTACTTGTGCCACTCGGGTCATTATGTCATCCATCACCACAATGAAAAGTAACGGTGACAGTGCACTTCCTTGTTTCAGGCCGTTTCTCTGTTCCAACCAGTCGGATCTCTCTAATCCCACTTTCACACAGCTCACGCTTCCCTTGTACATCTCCTTTATCCTCTTTATAGTCCATTTCTCTACTCCTCTATCCTCCAGGGACTTCCATACTTTGTTTCTGCATATACTGTCATATGCTTTCTCAATGTCCAGGAAGGCCATCAGTAGATCTGTTCCATACTCATAGTGCTGTTCTTGTAACTGCCTTACAGCAAAAATCAAATCCACTGTGGACCTTCCTGCTCTGAAGCCATGTTGTTCTTCCCTCATCCCTCCTTCTATCCTTGTCCTAATTCTCTTTTCCAAAACTTTCTCGAAGATCTTTGCACAATGACTCATCAGTGTTATTCCCCGATAGTTTCTGCAATCTGTTCTACTACCTTTCTTGAAGATCGGGACAATTATTCCTTTTAGGTAGATTTCATTAGAAAGCTAACTATTGCAATGGGTCCCATGTTTCGACTTCCGGAAAATTTCGACATATCTTCGCGTTTCACATCCCCCAGACCCCAAAACCACCGTCAGTTCAAAAGTTTATATATAATTTATGTACGTATATATATATATATATATATGTATATCAGTTTCTTGTGGACACGATAACTGCCGTAATTTCGCACCAATCACTTTGAATTTTTTACATAATATGTATCCCTATAAAATCTCGGTCGAGTTCGTTAATGGGCTAAATCGGTCAAAGGGGGTGTAAATGGGGGGCTTTTTTCGAAAAATTGAAATTTCGCTATAACTCTCTTAATACGTGAAATATCGAATCCATTCAAAGTTCATAATATGTGTCGGATAAGTGCCAACAATTTATGTCAAATAAGTTTTTTGATAGCACCAACCATTGAACAAAGGGGTGGAAAAAAGTGGGTTTTTCGGGAAACATTAATCATATCTCTCTTAATAGGCACAATATCAAAACCGTACAAAATGGACAATATTCCCCTAATAATTACCTAAAACTCTTGTCTGAAAGAATTTTTGATATGACCCACCATTACGCCAAGGGATGAGAAAAATTATTTCGGAATTATAAGAAAATGCCAAGAGCTATCAGAGGTTGCCATGGCAACACTACTAAATTGATGAGGGATGAGCCGTTGCCATGACAACGCACTTGCACGAGATCAGATTCAGTATTTCCATCTGACTAAGCCGGCCCCGTGGTGTTGGGGTAGCGCGCCTGCCTCTCACCCTGAGTCCCCGGGTTCGATCCCCGGCTCCGTCAGGGATTTTAAAACTGACGTGAGGGTTGGAACGGGGTGCACTCAGCCTCGTGAGGACAATTGAGTAGCTGTCTGACAGTGAGACAGCACCCCGATCACGAATACCAATATTAACGGCCGAGGGGACCCGACGCGCTGATCACGCGTCACCCCAATATCTGCAGGCCAAATGGCTGGGCAGCGGTCGCTTGGTCGGCCTTAGCCCGTCATGGGCTGGATGGTGCCAGGGGTTGACTTTGACATCTAAGTGGGAAGCGGCTTCGGTGACGTAACTGGTAGCATGCAGAATGTCTATGCCCAAGGTCGCGGTTTCAAAGCCGGCCGAAGTCGTCGGATTTTTTAAGAGCGCTAAAATCCCTCAGTATGCTTTCCTTTGGAGGGGAAGTTCCAACGTTCGTTACGAGTTGCTGGTTTGGGTGGCATCTAGTAGCCATGTTCACAGCTAGGTGTCATTGACGGTAGTACCTGGTAGCAACATTAGGAACTACTGCTTGAAATTGACCGTCTGCAGTCCTTACCTGAATTACAGACTAATACATCCATTACAATTCACACCGTTTATCAGACAGATTCTACACTCACCCAAAGTACACGGGGTTAGATGACCACGTTGTCGCAGCCCCTAAACTGAGGAACCAACCAGAGGTAGATTTCATTAGAAAGCTAACTATTGCAATGGGTAGGCTACCATGTTTCGACTTCCGGAAAATTTCGACATATCTTCGCGTTTCACATCCCCCAGACCCCAAAACCACCGTCAGTTCAAAAGTATATATATATCAGTTTCTTGTGGACACGATAACTGCCGTAATTTTTCACCAATCACTTTTTACCGAATATGTATACCTATAAAATCTCGGTCGAGTTCGTTACTGGGCTAAACCGGTAGAAGGGGGTGAAAATGGGGGGCTTTTTTCGAAAAAGTGAAATATTGCTATAACTCTCTTAATATGTGAAATATCGAATCCGTTCAACGTTCATACTATGTGTCGGATAAAGCCCAAAAATTTATGTTTGAAGAGTTTTTTTTATAGCACCAACCATTGACCAAAGGGGTGGGAAAAAGTGGGTTTTTCGGGAAACATTAATCATATCTCTCTTAATAGGCACAATCTCAAAACCTTACAAAATGGACAATATTCCCCTAATAATTACCTAAAATTTTGTCTTAAAGAATTTTTGATATGACCCACCATTATGCCAAGGGATGAGAAAAATGATTTCGGAATTATAAGAAAATGCCAAGAGCTATCAGTGCTTGCCATGGCAACTCTACTAAATTGATGAGGGATGAGCCATCAGACGTTGCCAAGATAACGCACTTGCACGAGATCATATTCAGAATTCCATCTGACTAAGTGTGAAGCGGCTTCGGTGACGTAACTGGTAGCAAGCATGCTGAATGTCTATGCCCAAGGTCGCGAGTTCAAAGCCGGCCGAAGTCGTCGGATTTTCTAAGAGCGCTAAAAATCCCTCAGTATGCTTTCCTTTGGAGGGGAAGTTCCAACGTTCGTTGCGAGTTGCTGGCTGCGGTGGCATCTAGTAGCCAAGTTCACGGGTAGGTGTCGTTGACTGTAGTACCTGGTAGCAACATTAGGAACTACTGCTTGAAATTGACCGTCTGTAGTCCTTACCTGAATTACAGACTAATACAGCCATCCCTAAGTACACGGGGTTACATGACCGCGTTGTCGCAGCCCCTAAACTGAGAAACCAACCAAAATCTCTGCGGGAGATATAATTTTGCGTGAAGAAGTAACAGACCGTTACATAGTTACACATCAGTGTCGAAACCTTGCATAAGGACAGTGTGACCACAAGTATAAAAATGGACCCCAAATGACAAGGTTACCGTTCCCATAAGACAATAAATTGTTTAAAATAAGCATAAAATGACGAAAAACAAAGTTAATTAAGCTCCACTTATAAAATACCTTCTCGCAATAAATGAGGTCTGATCCTTCTACGAAAACCTGCATATTCTGCCTATTTTCGCCTATCCCCAAGTTTGTCCGGTGAAATCTACCTCCGCCTTCCGGCGTGCCGAGAGGACTTTTTTTTCCAGTCCTCTGGGGTCTTCCTTTCCTTCCATGCTGTCCTCATCACTCGGTACAACCACTGTATCCCCACCTCTCCTGCTGCTCTCACCATCTCCACACTCAACTCATCCACACCCGGTGCCTTCCCTCCTTTCATCTTGTTCACTGCCTCTTCCACTTCTTTCCATGTTAAGTCCTTTTCTGTTTGCAGTTCATCTTCCTCTTCCCCGATTTCTTCCTCCTCACCATCTTTTCCATTTGGGTTCAGTAGTTCTTCAAAATATTCTTTCCACATTTTCTTCAGTTCTTCCCTATTTTCTATCTCTTGTCCCCTTTTGTTCACCATTCTAACATAATCCGTAGGATCCTTCCGCCTCTTATTTTTTACCATCCCATACAGGACCTTTTTTTGTACCTTCACTATCCTCCATCATCTTTGTCCACTCTTCCATCCACTTCCTTCTCTCCTCAGCCACTACTCTCTTCGCCTCCTTCTTTCTTTCCTGTTACTCTTCCCTTGTCTCTACCGTCCTCTTTTGATACCACCTCCTAAAGGCTCTATTCTTTTCCCTTACTATATCTTTTGTCTTCTCATTCCACCATGGTGTTTCCTTCCACCTCTTCTTACTACTTGTCCTCCCACATACTGCTTCTGCTGCACCTACTAGAGTCTTCTTAAATCTAGCCCATTCCTCTTCCACCCCTCTTTCTTCATGTGTTGGAATTCCATCCTTTACCATTTTGAAGTACTCGACCCTTCTATCCCCTTCTTTCAGTTTCCATATCCTTATACGTCTTTCCTGGTTCTCAGTCCCTTTCTTCTCCTTACTCCCTCTCAGGTTCATTACCAGCAATCGATGGTCGCTATCCAGGTTCTCCGATGGTATAACCTTGATGTCCGTGATGTTCTTATTTAGTTCTTTCTCATACAGTATATAGTCGACCACCAACTTCCTGGTCAAGTCATCACTGTACCATGTGATTTAGTGGCTCTCTTTTCTTAAACCAGGAGTTCCCAACTAGCAGGCTGTTCCTCTGGCAGAAGTCCAACAGTCTCTTTCCTTCCTCATTTCTTCCGCCCCAACCCTCTGGTCCTAGAACACTCTCATAACCTTGTCTTTCTCTTCCTACATGGGCATTGAGATCCCCCATAACAATCATATTTCTTCCTACCAGCTGCTTCTGCAATTCCTCTTCAAACTCCTCCTCTTCAGAGGCGCAGCCTACTTGTGGAGCATACATTTGCACTATTTCTACGGTCTCTCCCCTCAGTGCTACTTTCACTTTCATCATCCTATCACTTCTTCTCCTCACTTCTTCTTTTAAACCATCTCGTACTACTACTCCCGCTCCATTCCTCTTTCCCTCTTCGTTCCCACTCCAGTATAGTCTATAGCCTTTTCTCAGTTCTCTCCTTCCTTCCCCTTTCCACTTTGTTTCTGCCAATCCCAATAAATCCAACTTCCTTCTTTCCATCATATCCACTATCTCCTCCGCCTTCCCCGTCAGCGTTCTTAGGTTTCAAGTTCCAAATCTTAGTCCGTGTGTACAGCCGTGTTGTCTATTAAATCCATCATGTCCGAGGCTCGTTCCATTTTTGAAAGCATTTGGTTTCATACTGGCTTGCTGGGCCTATCGTAGCTTCACCAGAGCCCCGTTAGCCATCACTTTTCAGGGTTCCTGTAGGACCTTCACAGTTACCGTAACGGTCCCGGGGCACACGAAGTCCCCACTGTACATCGACTCAGCAATTATGAAGATAGACCGGCTGAGAGAAGCAGCAGAGCAAGTAGGACTGCAGATCTCTTTTGAGAAGAGAAAATACATATCAATACATATGGGCTAGTATGGATGATCACTGGTCAAAAAATTTAAATATCTCTTTGAGGTAATCCAACAAGCTGGGCTGGAACAAGAAGCCATCACTGACAGGATCTGGAAAATAGATCAGACGTTCCATTTGACGCAAAACATATATATAGTGAGAAGGCGTTGAGTATATGTGCCAAGCTTAGGCACTATAGCACGATACTTACACCGGAAGGGATGTATGCTTCGGAGTCTTTGACTTTGTGTAGACAAGGACAAGTTGATAAATTATTAAAATGAGAAAAAAGGATGTTATGGAAGATTTTAGGAAACAGGTGGGTTGATGGCCCGGTACGATTGAGATCAAATTAAGAACTATGCTAGGTACACTAAGATAGAACCAATAATGTCGTCCAAAAGGAAGAAAAGATAGCTGTTATACGGGCACATCTTCCGCATGACTGATGGCCGATTAAGAAAATCTGGAATTTCACAAAGCCAAAGGCAACCAAATGGAGATGGTTCCAAGAATGTGAGAAAGATCTGATGCAAATTGGTATTGCAGAATCGAAAATCCACGGCAGATTTAAATTTCAACAAATGGTTAAAAATTATCAAAATTTTGAAGTGGAATCTAAGCCCAGGAGACGGAGAAGGTCTCTACCAGAAACGCGAAAGAAGGCGCTGATCGATGGACTCAAGAAATATTAGGAAGAAGTCAAGGCCTGTAGAAGAACAAGATCTGGATACAAACTAAAGAAGAAATTGATTGTTAATATGCAGTCCATAGAGGCTCAATTCAAATATATTTTAAAAAGAAGGTCAAAGAAAGAAAACTACAATCTCACATATTCTAAACCTATTCTTCTCTCTTTGATATGAAATGAATCATATAGAAAATATTTCAGTCATCATCTTCTACAGTTTCCAGCCCCATATTGATGTGAAATTTCGAAGTTCTACTTTAATTAAGGATAAAAAACAAAATGGATCCACCTATAACAACACTTTATTAAGGAAAATGTATCTAGTAGAGCATGTTTCAGGCAACATCGTAGTCATCTTCAGCTATTAAGATAGAATATTGTTGAAAAAACTAAAAGGTTGGGGGCATATTACATTCATTGAGAAAATGTAAAAATGACTTGAAGTTGAATGGGTTAGCAAGATAAAAGTAAAAATAATAATATAATATAAATGCTTCTAATATAAATTTAAAAACTTAAATGAACTGTTAATCATGAATTATATCAAAACTTACAAACTATGTTCTTTCCGAGATGTTACGTATTATGATAAATAAACACAATAATTGTGTGTATGCATTTTCTAATTACAGTAAAATACTTCTAAGAAAACTTGTCATCAATATGTGCTTGATATCTTATAAAAAGTACCGTATTTCCTCGCATAATCGTCGCAGTTTTTCTGCCGAAAATTCTTGGAAAAAAGCAGGGTGCGATGAATATGCGAAGAATATTTAAGTTCAAAGAATATACTGTATCATTATTTGCTGCACGGGCCAGTCATTCGCGTAGCGTGAGTTTGGCGTGAGTCATAGCCTGCAGTCAGAGACATGCTTCTTTCTTCTAACAAGGTCACGACAGGTTAACGCTCACGGAATGTGCTGACGAAGCTGGCCATTTCCGCAGACGAGATTACTTTCTCCTGACAAGATCATGCCAGATTAGGCCCATAAACTCGCGGAATGTGTGCTGGCCGTTCACGTCACAGTTCATAGCCCGCAGGCATAAAGACGAGATTACTTTCTGCCGACGCCAGATTAGGCCTGTAAGCTCACGGACAGGATCACGCCAGATTAGGCCTATAAGCTTGCGGAATGTGCACTGGCCGTTCGCATCACAGTTCATAGCCCGCATGCATAAAGACGAGAGTACTTTCTCCTGACAAGATCACACCAGATTAGGCCTATACGCTTGCGGAATGTGCGCTGGCTGTTCGCATCGCGGTTCATAGCCGGCAGGCATATAAAGACGATATTACTTTCTCCTGACAGGATCACGCCAGATTAGGCCTATAAGCTCGCGGAATGTGCACTGGCCGTTCACGTCACAGTTAATTGCCCGCAGGCATAAAGACGAGAGTACTTTCTGCTGACAAGATCACGCCAGATTAGGCCTATAAGCTCGCAGAATGTGCGTTGGCCGTTCGCGTCGCGGTTCATAACCGGCAGGCATCTCCTGACAAGATCATGCCAGATTAGGCCTATACGCTCGCGGAATATGGGCTGGCCGCTCGCGTCACAGTTCATAGCCTGCAGGCACAAAGACGAGATTACTTTTTGCTGACAAGATCACGCCAGATTAGTTCTATAAGTTCGCGGAATGTGCGCTGGCCGTTCACGTCATAGTTCATAGCCCGCAGGCATAAAGACGAGATTACTTTCTGCCGACGCCAGATTATTCCTATAAGCTCGCGGAATGTGTCCTGGCCGTTCGCGTCGTGGTTCACAGCCGGGAGGCATAAAGACAAGATTACTTTCTCCTGACAAGATCACGCCAGATTATACGCTCGCGGAATGTGCTAAGTGGCGAAGCTTGCCGCTCGCGTCACAGTTCATAGCCCGCAAGAATAAAGACGAGATATTTTTCGTCTCACCAAGTCGCGCCAGGTTATAAAGTCGCGGCAGCATGTGCAACTGACTGGCGCACAAATACAAACATGCTATGCGACGATTATGCGATGAAATTTTATAACCCTATTTTAGTGTTTGAAAAGTGGGGTGCGACGATTACGCGGTGGCGACGATTATGCGAGGAAATACGGTATATGAAATAGCAGTTCTGACCGCATAGTAATTATCCTGTTGTTTGAGAAATATATGAGAGTCGAAATGGTGTGTAATATCATCAAGATTACCTTTTGTGCTTTCATAAATGCAGATTGATATTGCAACTTTTCATATTATGTAGCATATCATTATCTATTATCTATATATATATATATAAATCGATGTTACGGGATAGTTTGTATGTATGTCCCTTGAGTTTATATACCATTCCTCCAGTTGCGATGAAATTTGGGTGAGTTGTTGTGTGCACTCCAGGGAAGGTTTCTGGCTACAAATTATTTATGTAACACAGAAGGGTGCCTTAAAGAAAGCCTTAAATCCTACTGTAGCCCAATTGCACAATCTGTTAAACTTATCACACCACAATGCCAGGTGTGAGTATAGCGTGCTGATTCATCACGAGGTGACATGAGGAGACTGTCAGCAGCCCGCCGTGTTATCTGGTATCGCTGTCTATTCCAATCCAGTTCACGCCACGTTTTTTGGCCGGGGGTTCATTATTATTATCTTCCTTTCTGTTTTTGATTAGCATTGCAATGCATGTCGGGAATAGCTAGTTACATATAAAAAGTTGTAAATATTAATCTGCTTTTATAATAGCGCCTCAAATTACACAAGTTAATCTTGATATTGGTGACTTGCGAGTGGTTCCACATATAGATCATTTTTGCTAAGAACAGTGGTTGTCAGAGCTTGTGGACATTCCACAATTTGGATTATTCGACACATTATTAGTGTAATCAAAATTGTTCTCGAAAGGGAATCAAAATGAATATTGCCCGTTGAGCCATTACAATTAACACATAAAGTGATAAAAATGTCCTGCATTACTCAACAAATTGCTAGCGTTTCGCCCCAGTGTGCCAATTGGGCTCTTCAGTTGGCAAAGGCACATCTACCAAGATGCGTAGCAGGCACACACTGAGAAGGCCATGCAAGACGCTTTGCTACATATGTAGCCACGTCACGAGCATGCCAGAGTACCACGGGAGTCAAAAACTCCACTCCAAAACATTGACTATAATCAAATGTTCTCGAAAGGGAATCAAAATGAATATTGTCTGTTGAGCCATTATAATTAACACATAAAGTGATAAAAATGTCCTGCATAACTCAACAAATTGCTAGCGTTTCACCCCAGTGTGCCAATTGGAGCCCTTGCAGGGTAGGATTGAGACATCAAGACTGAGATGGTATGGACACTTGAAGAGGATGGAAGAGAAGTGGACACACGAAATGCAGATGTAGAAGAAACGATCAAGGGATAGATGGTTGAAGGGAGTGGAGGAGTGTGTCAAAAAGAGAGGAGAGGACTGGACCAGAGTGACGACGGAGAGGTGGTGGGAGGAGAGAACTAAGTGGAGAGGCCTATGTTCCGAACAGACCCGGCCTGGGGCTGGATACTGTACAAGATGATGATGGTGATGAGTTAACAATTTAAGTTTGGGGCTTATTGCTTATGTGTAGCACATCAATAGTGGCTACACCTTCATAGGCTAGTTGGTAGTGTAGAAGGAGACTGTAGATGGGATCGTCATTTCTCAGGCTTGCAACATTGTAACTGTTGTAGTTTGTTTTTCGGGTGTTTAATGCTTTAGTATTTTTCCGTAATAGTTGCTCACTTTCTACGTTTTTACTGTGCTTTTTGTCTCTGGAGGGCAGAGACCATTAGTGGGTGTCATTGTGGGTTTGATAGTGTTTTTTAGAGCTAGTTTGTCTTGTATATTTTTTGAATCTAAGGATGCTTGTTTGACAAGCGAAACATGTCATCCTATAGTTTTCACCCTCCTCTGTAGTCCATAACAAATATATATTTTAAAATCACATGTATTATTTTATCAGTTCTTTTTCACTTCCCAGTAATTTGGGAGTATAATTTGTTGACCGACTGAAAAGATGCAATGGCTATTGTCAATAAGGCAACACTGAAAAATGGCTTAAAAGCTATTAATATATATGTTCTAGTGTGCATACTTGTAGTTGGGGCAGGTAATTTCCTTAGAGTACATTTAGTATACCATGGAAAACTACTTCCAGGGTGACAGATATGGATCAAATCCACTCAACCTTTGGGACAGAGGACTGAACATACATGCCTTTAGACCACAGGAGAAAACTCATGATATTTATCTAATTTTATGTCCACTTTTTAGTTAATATTAACAAAATAGGGTTGAATTGCTATTCTTTGAAAATTTAAATATGTGAAATTACCATTTTCTCTCTCTTTTTTTTATTTCAATAAATAGGGCTAGTATTAGAGAGGCAAAGAAGCACTTCTACCCTGCTGGCCTTATTAGACGATTTGTTCCGAAGTCGTCAGGAAAGAGTCCAATAGACGGTATGTTTGATGAAGACTGGTCTGCAATTATAAAGGTCAATAAACTGAAAACATTCACGGTAAGCCCCTAGATGTATATTTACTAGAAATAAGGTAAATGCATCAATAGCCGTCATGTTAAGACTGATTTAAGCAAGAAAATATATACTGTATACCTTGTACATTTTGGTATTTCAATCAACAAAAGTACTGTACCTAACTTCAAACTCGACTGAAACACTAGGAAACTCTCAATATCGAAAGTATTCATTTAAGGAAACATTATGATTTTTTTTAAATATGTGTTTTTGCGCTAGTAATTGCCACAATGTATTTGGATATTTCCTATATTCGTCACCCGTTTGCTCCAATTGTCGTCACATTGTTGAAAAATGACATATTAAATGTCGTAGTAAACATGTTGATAAAAATGTTGTCCCGATTAAAACATGTAGCCCATGAAATCCTGTTGCTATAAAAAAACTAGACCCATAAGAAGCATCTGCAATAGTAAAAGGAGCTTCAATATATTCATAAGCTTGTCGTTTTCCTTATCTGCTGTTTATAATGCATTTCTGTTAATTGTTGCGTAAGACAGCAAGTTATCGACATGGCGGCTAACATTTACGAATAATACAGTACGGTACCGATAATTTATTATATAAAAAAAAGGAAATGACGGGTAATCTTAATTCTGCTCTAAACACATTATTTTTGTATGAACATAAAGTGCATTAGAATTATAATAATAATAATTGCATTTTGCATTTTTGTAATAATAATTGAAATTCGAACACTATTAACACAAGAACTTGTATTTATGTAGGCTTCCCAGACCGATGTTCAAGAGCGAAAGATCATTTTCCGGGCAGTTATGCCTTTTTTTTTTTCGGAAGGGGAGGCTTAGTTACATAAAAGTGAGACACCATGGCATAACATAACGTCTGTATTGAACAGTCGCCGAGGGTCTGACCAGATAGACTGTAAGTCATTTTTCACCAAATAACAGTAGACTTCTGAAAACCAGGCATTAATTTAATGATCTGTAATTGAAGCATGGCCTACTATCAAATTATGAGGGGTTCATAATGTGCCTGTTCGCGGCCCTGGGACACACACGGATCGGCTCCAGGAGGGATGCACCCGGAACCAGTCATCTCCCATGAGACGCCTAATAAAATCTCGGGGTGGATGAATTTTGTTCGAGACAACCGGCTCCGGAGCACAATCGGGAAGGTGGATAACGCACCCCCGCTGGAAGACTGCCACAAGTCAAAATGGATACATTTTCAGGAGAAGCATTTAAAGATGTTGAACTAATGGAAAAAATATAAATATTTACATAGTTAAAGTGAAAGTAACATATTACTAACTTCTAACATTGTCGAGTACTAAGTTATACAATAACATACAAAGGTCTTTCATGGATTATAATTATGTGTTTTAATAAAAATAATAATAATTTTCAGTTATGGCAGTTTTCTATTCAGTGCCGTAGAATTGCTATTTATAGGATCTGAGTTGTGGCAGTTTTACAGGACACGGACTTGATCATGGGCATTTATAAGTACAACATACTTCAAAATTCATGTTTTCTGACTTGTGGCAGTCTTCCAGCGGGGGTTCGATAAAGATTCAAGGCTAATATTTAAATCTTGATCCTAAATGTTTATTACAAACAAGAATGCAACACAGATAAAATAAATATCCAACTTAAATATATACACAAGTAACCAATGGATAGCTATTATCATGGCCAAAGCATGCTATAAATCATGGCTTCGTATAAGAAGGCCTTGGCCACACCGAATTGCAACACCGCTTCTCTGACGTCATACGTCCGGGTCCGGCCATACGCTAGGCTAAGAAGGCATTGCTGTCTGTCAATAGATTCATTTGAAATCGGGTTATTGGAAAGAAGTTTACTAATATGTATGGGCGGGGGAAGGTGCGTATACTGTAGATGTAGGCCTACTGTAGATTCTGATGTAAGTTATTTAATAATTAGTCAACAAAACGATAAAAATTATTAAATTTCTTCACATACATTTAACTTATACTAAAACATGTCAAGAATCAAATAAATACTTCACATAAGTGTTAACAATTTTCTTTTCTTACTTTCACTTGAAGTAGGCCTACTCGATGCATCTGTCATCATTTTGGAGTAATTGTTCAGAAGAATGTTCGATGCAATTGCTATTATTTGCTTAACAGTATCACCATATTCTCTGCCACAGATACACGTATCTTCAATGATGTGACGCATTACTGTGCCAGAAAACACCATCTTCTCACTTAGTAAGCACAAAACATCCTTCTGTTTGTCACTGAATGATAAGACAATGTTCATATCTCTCTGATATTGGCGACTGCATGATCGCAATTACATTGCTTGTTATTTCAATAACAAAATAATAATAATAATAATAATAATCATCTTTATTTCCCCTTTTCCAGCTGACACTGGGGGGCAAATATGGTTCCTCTCCACTTTGCTCTGTCGTTCCACCATTCCTCCTCCGACACAGTGTTCCAATCCAGGTTCCGTTTTCTATTACTATTCTCCACAGAGTCCATCCAACGTATTCTTGGTCTTCGCTACATTAAAAAAAAAACTTATTGTTAGTTCAACACCAACCCCGTAGAAATGGCAATAATATGGGTTGGAAATAATAATAATGATAATAATAATAGGCCTATCGACTGGAGTAGCTACTCACATAGTGCCGCAAGGCCCTGGGACCTGACTATCCCTGGGATCGGAAGAGCAGTGGGTTCGAATCCCATCGTCAACTGTTCTTGAAATGGTTTTCCGTGGTTTCAAATTTTTAGCTCCAGGCAAATGCCGGCCACTGATGATTCCATCCAATTCTTTTCCCAGTTTCAGTAATTGTATCTCTCATTAACTATTCTGGTGAGGCGGGCATCATGAAGGGCACCCGGCCGTAAAAACCATTCAGCACATTTTTAAAAAATCTTATTGTTAGTTCAACACCAACCCCGTAGAAACGGCAATAATATGGGTTGGAAATAATAATAATAATGATGATAAAGCACCATTAGACTTCTGAGACATCTCTTGCCTCTGCTAATAAAATAATTACAGTACCGTAGGTAGTTCGGTAGACTGATCTGCGTCATTCATGTCTGTCATTTCCAGCAGGCATTCTTATTCTGACATCATACGAAACAGAAATAGACGAAGGTGACTTCCTCATGCAATAAATCACTATCTCTGTGTTTGTAACTAATTAGTACGCCCATATCACTGATACCGGTACACTGCTTAAATGCCAACGCAGACATGAGAAAAATAGCTATCCTAGGTTATGGTCGATCGAAAGTAGACCTACTGATTATTGACGAGAATAAAGACTCGGTTGGTATCAACGTACGATTGTTGTTTCAACACATTTAAATTTTAACAAGTGTATGAAGCTTAAAAATCAAAATGCATGAAGCTTCGGAACAGTACAGAAGAGCAACCACGTGCGATAGAATTCGAGAGCTTACTATCATTTAACATTATAGAATAACGACGTCGTTTTAGAAGCTGTGCTTAAGTTTCCCAGATGATTAGCCTTCGCTCTCGGGTTTACCTTATATTAAACACAATTGAAAGAACTGCGAGCGATAAAAGAATATATCCAATTTTATGTGGACTAGCACGTTCAGTACCATTTCATCACCATGCTTACTTCTCGCCACACATAGACAAGAGTGCGGCGTTGCCGCTCCGCTATGGACAAGGCCTGCTTATAGGAAGCCATGTATAAATGCCTATATAAATACTATGATTTACAGTATAAATGAATTCAGAATATATGAAACTTATTCATAAATTATTCATAGTCTATTTCATTAATATGTGGAAAATTTTTTATAATAAATAATCAACATTAGGAATGTTGCTGAAGCATGCAACAAATGCATTATAAATAGTAAAACTCTGTTAAGAAGTTTCTCAAGGGACCATTTAAAAAAACTTCTCAACAGGGAATCTTTTAAAAGGGTAGCGTCCTGAAATGCATGTGAAACGCACACATTTTTGTTGTTTGTGAAGGATCCTACAATATACTGTACATCTTCTATCTTCTTCTATATATATAAAGCACAAAGTTTGTCTGTCTGTCTGTTATGTATACAAATCTACACCGTTTCACCGATCTGAACCAAAATTTGTATACTTACCCTTTGGAACCCTGCGGGTAACCCCGTCAACATTAAATTTCGGACAGACCACCCCATGCCCTGCATTTAGGCCCTTTTGCACAAATCTACACCGTTTCACCGATCTGAACCAAAAGTTGTATATTTAACCTTTGGAACCCTGCGAGTAACACTGTCCACTTGAAATTTCGGACAGACCACCCCATTCCCTGCATTTAGGCCCTTTGGTCCAAATCTACACAGTTTCACCGATTAGAACCAAAATTCGTATTCTTACCCTTTGGTGCCCTGCGAGTAACACTGTCTGCTTGAAATTGCGGACAGACCACTCCATTCCCTGCATTTAGGCCCTTTGGCCCAAATCTATACCGTTTCACCGATCTCAACCAAAATTTGTATATTTACCCTATGGAACACTGCGACTAACACTGTCTGCTTGAAATTTCGGACAGACCACGCCATTCCCTGCATTTAGGCCCTTTTTGCACAAATCTACACCGTTTCACCGATCTGAACCAAAATGTGTATACTTACCCTTTGGAACCCTGCGAGTAACACTGTCTGCTTGAAATTGCGGACAGACCACTCCATTCCCTGCATTTAGGCCCTTTGGCCCAAATCTACACCGTGCCACCGATCTCAACCAAAATTTGTATATTTACCCTTTGGAACACTGCGACTAACACTGTCTGCTTGAAATTGCTGAGAGGCTACTCCATCCCATGCATTTAGGCCCTTTGGCACAAATCTACACCGTTTCACCGATCTGAACCAAACTTTGTATACTTACCCTTTGGAACCCTGCGAGTAACACTTTCCACTTAAAATTTCGGACAGACCACCCCATTCCCTGCATTTAGGCACTTTGGCACAAATCTACACCGTTTCACCGATCAGAACCAATATTCGTAAACTTACCCTTTGGTACTCAGCGAGTAACACTGTCTGCTTGAAATTGCGGACAGACCACTCCATTCCCTGCATTTAGGCCCTTTGTCCCAAATCTACACCGTTTCACCGATCTCAACCAAAATTTGTATATTTACCCTTTGGAACACTGCGACTAACACTGTCTGCTTGAAATTGCGGCGAGGCCACTCCATCCCTTGCATTTAGTCTGTTTGGCACAAATCTACACCGTTTCACCGATCTGACCCCAATTTTATATACTTACCCGTAGAACCCGACAAGTAACACTGTTCACTTTAAATTTCGGACAGACCACACTATTCCCTGCTTTTTGGCCCTTTGGCAGAAAACTACACCGTTTCACCGATCTCAACCAGATTTTACATAATTACCCTTTGGAACTCGATGAGTAACACTGTCCACTCGAAATTTCGGACAGACCACTCCATTCCACGCATTTAGGCCCTTTGGCACAAATCTACATCGTTCACCGATCGAAAACAAAATGTGTATACTTACCCTTTGGAACCCCATGAATAACACTGTCCACTTTAAAATTTGGACAGGCCACTCCATTCCCTGCATTTTGGCCCTTGGCACAAAACTACACCGTTTCACCGATCTCAACCAGATTTTACATAATTACCGTTTGGAACTCGACGAGTAACACTGTCCACTCGAAATTTCGGACAGACCACTCCATTTCCCGCATTAAGGCCCTTTGGTACAAATCTACATCGTTCACCGATCGAAAACAACGTGTGTATACTTACCCTTTGGAACCCGATGCGTAACACTGTCCACTTGAAATTTCTGACATACCACTCCATTCCCTGCATGTAGCTCAGGAATTCCTCGGGGTTGCCAGCTTCCTAACTCACCAGTCATGAGCCCTTGAGGGTGTACCAGAAGTGGTGGGTCTACACACACCCTGCCTCTTTGAGGGCCTTGAGCAGAAGACAGGAGATATTATGAAAAGGAAAAGAAGGCAGACCCCTCGAAGAATGAGGGTATCAGGAAAGATGAGACAAAGCCAATTAAGGCGGGAAATTGAAAGACTCCCTAGCCCTCGGATACCCTAATACAGGTCTGGGTCGGAAGAGAACAAGAGTTGACCAAGGGAGGCCGACAGGAAAGAGAACTGAAATGAGCCCGGCACCAGGAAGTAGAAGCGATGCCTGACTCAGCTGGGGTTCCATGGTCGCTAACCCACGTCCCACAAGTTGTGAGACCCTGGGGGGGGGGTCAGTTGTGAGAATAGCTTGCTGATTCATCGTGAGGTACTTTCCAGAGCCCGCCGTGTTATCTCCAGCTGTCTATGCTGATGCCAGCACAGGGCCGTTGCGAAACAGTGAGTGATTCCCGGTCAATCTGTATAGGACGGGGAACCCCGAACGTGTGTCATCATATTTCGTCATCATCTACGATCATCTCAGGTTCGTGCAGCTTGGACCTATATTCTTTGTCTTTGCCGAGCAGTACGCTCTTTCACTAGACGCATCCAGTACAGCCTAAGCCAGAAAATAAGGTTGAGACTTTGGAAGACATCGAAGCTAGACACCTGAATTACCTATATTAGTTTTAAAATAACACCATGTTCGTTTAGTAGTCATTTTTTCATTACCTTATTATTATCATCATAAGTTCAAATGACCTAGATGTTACGCGCATCATACCAATAATCACCGCCGCATAAAGTCTTTCTCGACTGTGATTTTTAAAATATTTATTTTTGGTTGGTTGGTTCTTAAGTTTAGGGGCTGCGACAACGCGGTCATGTAGCCCCGTGCACTTTGGGTGTGTGTAGAATCTGTCTGATAACCGGTGTTAATTGTGATGACTGTATTAGTGTGTGTTATCTGTTTTTTAATTTAAGTACAAACTGCAACTTAGAATTCTTCAAATAGTTCGTACTTTTGCCGCCAAGCGCCACCGTCAACGACTACTAGGCCAAGTTCAGAACTTAGCTACTAGACGCCACTGCAGACGGCTCTTGGCAACGGACGTAGACATCTATGAGCGTTGTTTACCTATCCAATTTAGCTTCACACAGGTGTAATTAGTGGAAGGTTCAATAACATGCCATAAATCTGACATGGGACCGCCGGCTTTACTTCCCCTCCGAAGGAAGGCATACTGACGGATTTTTAACGCTCTTAAAATATCCGACGGCTCCGGCCGGGTTTGAACCCGCTATCTTGGGCATAGAAGCTCAGCATGCTACCAAATACGCCACCGAAGCCGCCATATAGTTATTTTTATTACAGTACATTGTGTACATTATACGATGAAGTGTCAATTCAATACCGGTAGTAGTTTCCCTTATCATCCTCATCATAAGAGCAAATGACCTACAGTAGATGTTACGCCCATTACACCATTAATCACCACTCACAATAAGTCTTCCTCGCCTGTGAATTTTGAAATATGTATTTCTATTACGGTAGTTTGTAAGTTTGACGTGTCAATTCAACAGTAGTTTTTATTATCATCCTTATCAAAAGGGCAAATGACCTAGATATTACTCCCTCATTGTCTTCGGGGGCAAATGACTTGGATTTTAAGTCCATTATATTTCTAAGGAGACCTTAAAACATTATCATCATTCCACCGGGCGAAGCCGGGTACTACAGCTAGTAGACCTATATAAAAGCCAGAAAAAGAGAAGCCCCAATATTAAAATCTGACTTTCACACCTGAGATAAAGAGAAATTAATTGGCATAACCCTCACAATTCACATTAATAGAATTAATTTCAATAACTGTTTGAGCCCACACCATATATTCCAGCAAACTACAACTATAGACACATTTTAGAATGTAAATAAACAACTAAGACTGAATTGAAAACACTTTTTTGTCCGTCCTGAAAAATTTGGCTTTTTGTGGCTTACGTCAATGGACCTGTGCACCATCAAAAATGCTGTATTTCTCACCACAAAAATATAGGCCTCTACTTTGAAAAGAAGTTGTCCAGTGTAGATTGTTTGAGCTTTTTACTGCTTTCTAGTTCTATAAATCTCTCCATTTCCTACACAGCTTTCCATGTGCTGTGAGGCACTCCAGCAGCACCTTCTTTGAATTTCTGTAGTTGTCCAAGATGGACACCTGACTCACTACAAGAAGGCCTTGGAGCATTCTCCTCTGCTTCTTCTTCTTCTTCTTCATCTTCATCCTCATTTCCTGCCTGAATGTCCTTGCATATGTCGTCAATGGTCTGCTCCTCGCAAGTTATTACCAGATCATCAACAGCAGTGAAGTCGCTGAAACTGCTGGTTATCTCCATCTTCTCCTGCACGGTTTTCCACCACCCTGGCTCTTCATCGCAGACTTCCGCACAAATGCTGCTACCAGTAACACCATCAAAACCAGCTTTCTTGAAGCAATTTTCAATGGTTGTTGACTCCATCGAATCCCAAGATGAGGCAATTAAATGCATGGAGTCCAAAAGAGATGGCCTGTAGATGGGTCCACCTGCTTCCATGCATGACAGCATACGACACACTACTGCTTTTCGATACCTCTGCTTCAGAACCTTAATCACCCCATGGTCCATGGGCTGCAGTACCGATGTAGTGTTTGGTGGAAAAAAATCAATTTTAATGTTTCTAAAATGAGGCCACTGTTTGGGACGAGCAGGGCAGTGGTCCATAAACACCACAATCTTCCTGTTTTGGCTCCCCATTTTGGCATCTAGTGCTTGACTGTACTCTTCAAATAGGGAGCTTGTCATCCATGCTGATTTATTGCTTCTGTAAGTACATGGCAAAGTTCTGACATTTTTGAAACACCGGGGCTTTCTTGATTTTCCTATGATCAGTAGTGGCAGCTTTTCCTTCCCATCCATATTCGCACCAACTAGCACCGTAGCTCGCACTTGACTTAATTTGCCTCCTAGGCAAGATTCTCCCTTCAAAACGAAAGATTTATCCGGAATAACCTGATAAAAAGTCCGAATTAGTCAACATTAAAAACGTCACAATGTTTGTAATTACTGATTTTTGCCGGCAGCAGTATTTCCTTCCACGCTTTCGTTTCCTCTGTACTTACACTCGCAGCTTCGCCACTAATAGTCTTGTAAACTACGCCAGCCCGATTTTTTAAGCGATCCAGCCACCCATTCGACGCAGTAAAAGGCACTTGTAATCGACACGCGATTTCTTCGGCTTTCTCCTTCACGATAATCCCGCTCAAAGGAATGTTTAAACTTTGCTGCTGTTTAAACCACAAGAGCAGAGCTTGTTCTACATCATCGTATTTACTGCTTTTAATCTTCTTGCTGAGCTTCTATGCCCAAGATAGCGGGTTCAAACCCGGCCGAAGCCGTCGGATTTTTTAAGAGCGTTAAAAATCCCTCAGTTTGCCTTCCTTCGGAGGGGAAGTAAAGCCGGCGGTCCCATGTCATAGATTTATGGCATGTTAAAGAACCTTCCACTAATTACACCTGTGTGAAGCTAAATTGGATAGGTTAAGAATTTAAACAACGCTCTTAGGTTTCTACGTTCGTTGCCAAGAGCCGACTGCGGTGTCGTGTAGTAGCTAAGTTCTGAACTTGGCCTAGTAGTCATTGACGGTGGCGTTTGGCTGCAAAAGTAGGAACTATTTGAAAAATTCTAAGTTGCAGTCTGTACTTAAATTTTAAAAAACAGGTAACACACACTAATACAGTCATCACAATTAACACCGGTTATCAGACAGATTCTACACACACCCAAAGTACACGGGGCTACATGACCGCTTTGTCGCAGCCCCTAAACTTAAGAACCAACCATCATCTTGCAGCTTGCCGAAGTATTCCCGGCAGAGGCCAAGATCCCTTCTTTCTTTGCTATGATTCCGTTCAAAGTAGACGGCGGCATTCCGAGCTCCTTCGCAAGAGCAACACGTGAAAGAGTAGACGACTCTACTTCTATATATATAAAGCTCAATGTTTGTCTGTCTGTCTGTCTGTCTGTTATGTATACAAATCCACACCGTTTCACCGATCTGAACCAAAATTTGTATACTTACCCTTCGGAACCCTGCGGGTAACCCTGTCCACTTGAAATTTCCGACAGACCACCCCATTCCCTGCATTTAGGCCCTTTGGCCCAAATCTACACCGTTTCACCGATCTCAACCAAAATTTGTATACTTACCCTTTGGAACCCTGCGAGTAACACTGTCCACTTAAAATTTCGGACAGACCACCCCATTTCCTGCATTTAGGCCCTTTGGCAAACATCTACACCGTTTCACCGATCTCAACCAAAATTTGTATACTTACCCTTTGGAACCCTGTGAATAACACTGTCCACTTAAAATTTCGGACAGACCACCCCATTTCCTGCATTTAGGCCCTTTGGCAAACATCTACACCGTTTCACCGATCCGAACCAAAATTTGTATACTTACCCTTTGCAACCCTGCGTCCACTTGAAATTTCGGACAGACCATCCCATTCTCTGCATTTAGGCCCTTTGGCCCAAATCCACACCGTTTCACCGATCAGAACCAAAATTTGTATACTTACCGTCTGGAACCCTTCGAGTAACACTGTCTGCTTGAAATTGCGGACAGACCACTCCATTCTCGGAAAGAGGACAGGGTCCGTCCCAAAGGCAATGGAAAAAAGGGGTAAAACCGGACGCGCTCAGGAAACCCTCAGGGTTGCCAGCTCCCGAACTCACCAGCCATGAGCCCTAGAGGATGTAGCACTATCCAGGGTGCACCAGAAGTGGTGAGGCTACACACACCCTGCCTCCTTGAGGGTCTTCAGCAGAAGACATGAGATATTAAGAAAAGAAAAAGAAGGCTGACACCTCGAAGAATGAGGCTATCAGGAATGATTAGACAAGGGCCAATTAAGGCGGGAAAGTGAAAGAGTCGCTAGGCCTCGGATACCCTGATACCATCGGGGTTGGAAGAGAACATGAGTTTGACCAAGGGAGGCTGACAGGAAAGAGAACTGAAAGGAGCCCGGCACCAGTAAGTAGAAGCAATGCCGGACTCAGCTGGGGTCCTGTGGTCTCACACCCACGTCCCACAAGTTGTGAGACCCTGGTGGGTGGAGGAGGGAGGAGGAGGCAGGTGTGAGAATAGCTTGAAGATTCATCGCGAGGTGGCATGGGAGAAATGTCCGGACCCCGCCGTGTTACCTGGTATTGCTGACTATGCTGATGTTCATACAGGGTCTTCGCTCAAACCACTGTAGTGTTGCGAAAGAATGAGTGATTCACCGGTCAATGTGAATAGGACCGGGACCCCCCCCCCCCCCCCCCTGAACGTCGTCATCTGCGATATTCTCAGGTTCGTGCAGCTTGGACCCGAGCAGTACTCGATAAGCTGTTTCACTACACGCATCGAGTATAGGCCTAAGCCAGAAAATAACGTTCAGATTTTGGAAGACATCGAAGGTAGAAATCTGAATTACCTATATCAGATTTAAAATTACACCAAGTTCGTTTAGTAGTCATTTTTCATTACCTTATTATTATCATCATAAGGGCAAATGACCTAGATGTTACGCCCATTATACCACTAATCACCACACACAATAAGTCTTTATCGCCTGTGAATTTTGAAATATTTCTTTCTATCACGGTAGTTTGTAAGTTTGTCGTGTCAATTCAACAGTAGTATTCATTACCATCCTCATCAAAAGGGCAAATGACCTAGATGTTACGTCCATTATACTACTAAGTAACACCACAGTCTTCATCGCCTGTGATTTTTAAAATGTGTATTTCCATTAGTTTGTAAGTTTGATATACCCGTTCAGTAGTGGTCTTCTTCATTATCATCCTCATCAAAGGGGCAAATGACCGAGATGTTACGTCCATTATACTACTAAGCAACACCAGAGTCTACCTAGCCTGTGATTTTAAAAATACGTATTTCCATTAGTTTGTAAGTTTGATATACCCGTTCAGAAGTAGTAGTAGTCTTCATTGTCATCCTCATCAAAAGGGCAAATGACCTCTCATTTCTTTAAAGTACGGTATCAATTTTTTCCCATTCGTTGATAAGTTACATGTGCCAGTAGTCGCTTCTATGTTCATCATCACTATGTAGAAGATGTTTTGCGTCAGAAGAAAAGACAACTGGATGCTCAGGAACGTTAACGATATATCGACTGCGAAATCTGGAAGCTTCTCTTTGAGGAATTGCTTCAGACATTTATCGTACATTTTAAACCTTAACATGACGAAACTTTTAACCAGATAGCGATCTAAGTGGGAGCTCTTTGGCAAAAAATAATCAATTCTTTCCCGAAATGTGAGTCCTAAAAAATAATTTTTCTATTATTTTCTAAGTTTCATATGTCAGTTATGTAGTAATTTTCAATATCATCCTAATCAGAAGGGCAAATTACCTAGATGTTACGCCCTCAACGTCATTGGGGGCAAATGACCTAGAATTTAAGTCCATTATATTTCTAATCACCACCACATAAAGTCTTCTACGACTGAGATGTCACGAATTCTGGGACCGCTAACGACATATCTCGACTCGGACTGAAGACAAATATCACGAGAATGATCATTATTTTACAGAGCCTTCCCATAGTGACTTAAGTATAAACATTGTCACTGGGTTTGATAATGTAAGAAATTAATACATAAATAAATATAATTTATGACGTTGAGTGTTAAGGAGACTGGAATATTATCATCATTCCACCGGGCGAAGCCGGGTACTACTGCTAGTTTCTTATAATGTCCACTTTATCTTTAATAGAAAGTGCCTTTCTTTTGATGCCTTTCATCTGAGATCCACTCATTTTCACAATGATCTGAAAACTTGACTTCACTGACGACGCAATTCTTGTAATCTCAATAATGTTATGCTACGTCTGGCTATGCTTGGCTAACATGTTAGATCACACAGAACAGCGATAAAAGCCACGAACAAAGAATATAGGAGGTCACGAATGAAAGCATGATGCTGTATATTGTAGTCGGTCTTGGACGGGTGTCTTCATAGGGTGACGTCATTTAGCCTTGAAATGCTCGCCCGGTCAGTGACCCGCGAACCCTCGGAACGGCTGTATTCTTTCATTCGGAACTCCGGGCCCGGTCAGAGACCAGCGAACACTCGGAACAGCTGTATTCTTTTATTCGGAACACCGGATGTATCTTCCGCGGAGATTGGCGAGTTTTGATTCTAAGTCAGTTGTCTCTCAGTGAATGTCTTATACTCTAAGGGAATACAAAATCTGAACTATTTAACCAGGAAAACCTCTTATGCATGAACACTTTATACGGGAAAAATATACATGTATCTTATGGGACGAATCACGGCACCAAGAATGTCGGACGTCTTAAGCGGTAAAGCGTTTTATGCGGGAACTTCTTAACCGTGTTTTACTGTATTGAAATAATATGTGAAAAAGTGTTTATAATAAATTATCAACATGAGGTTGCTCCTCCCTCAAGTCCAACCCCTCCTCCACGTGGTGGGAGACGGGCAATGGCATGAAGTAGGGGATTGTCTGTAGGGGTGAAGTACAGTGGGGACTTTGTGTGACCCGGGACCGCTACAGTAGCTGTAAAGGCTCTATGGGTACCCTGAAAAGTGACGGCTGACTGGGCTCTGGTGAAGCTACGATAGGCCTAACAAGCCAGTAGTGGATATCATATTTGCTTTCAAACCAGGAACAGGCCTCGGAAAGGACGGATGCAAACGACGATGACCCGGATATGCTAATGGACTACGAGTTGGGACATTAAACATACAGACACTTACAGGAAAAGTGGAGGAGATTGTAGATGTGATGGAGAGAAGAAAACTGGATGTACTGGGCTTGGCAGAAACAAGATGGAAAGGAGAAGGTCGCAGAGAACTGAGGAAAGGGTACCGGTTTTACTGGAGTGGGAACAGTGAAGGAAGGAGCAGCGGAGTAGGAGTAGTTGTGAGAGATGGAATGAAGGAAGAGGTAAAGGGAATAAGTGACAGGATCATGAAGATCAGAGTAACTGTAAAGGGAAGAAGCCTGGAGATAGCCCAGGTATATGCCCCTCAAGTTGGATGTACAGCTCAAGAGAAGGAAGACTTTGAGGAGGAACTACAACAGCAGTTGAATGGGCAGAGCATCATTGTCATGGGAGATTTGAATGCACATGTAGGAAGTGAAAGGCAAGGATATGAAAATGTATTGGGAGCAGAAGGATGGGGTAGCAGGAATGAAGAAGGGAGAAAGTTGCTGGATTTTTGCAAGAGAAACGGTTTAGTGATAGGCAACAAGGCCACAAGGTAACGTGGTACAGCAGTGATTTAACAAAGAAATCTTTGGTAGATTACATGTTGTACGACTGGGAAATAAAGAGAAGTGTCAGAGATATAAAAGTAATACCATCAAAGGCCTTAGATAGCGACCACAGAATACTTGTAATGAACCTGGGAGTTGTTAAGGATAGCAAGAGGACAGAGTACCAGGAAAGGAGAATCAAAGTATGGAAACTCAAGGAAAAGGAAGTCAGGGAAGAATTCCAGAAGATAATAAGGGAAAGGATGCCAACAGACAATCCTAAAACAGGGGAAGAGGAATGGAAGCAATTCAAAAACACAATGGTGGAAGCTGCAGTGGCAGTATGTGGAAGAACAAGCAACAGAAAGCGGTGTAAAGAGACACCATGGTGGAATGAGAGAGTAAAAGAAGCTGTGGGAAGGAAGAACAAGGCTTTCAGTGTGGTTCCAGGAAAGAACTGATATGACAAGGGAAGATTATAAGATAAAGAAGAAAAAAGCAAACAAGATTGTCGCAGAGGAGAGGAAGAAGTGGACGGTAAAGTGGACAGAGATGATGGAGGAAGACAGCAGAGGAAATAAGAAAGTACTTCATGGGATGGTCAAAAGTAAGAGAAGAGGTCTGCGAGAGGATGTGGTAATGATGGACAAAAATGGAAATGAGGTACACAACAAAGAGGCACTCAAGACAGTGTGGAAAGAGTACTTTGAGGATTTGCTGAATTCAAATGGTCATAGGGAGGAAGACAATGTATTGGAAGATGGAGAAGATAACACCGGAATGGAAAAGGACCTGACTTGGAGAGAACTGGAAATGGCTATAGACAAGATGAAAGGAGGAAGGGCACCAGGTGTGGATGAAGTGAGTGTTGAAATGGTGAAGGCAGCAGGGGAGGTTGGGAAACAGTGGCTGTACCGTGTGATGAGGGTGATGTGGAAGGAGAAAAAGACCCCAGAAGATTGGAAGAAAGGATTAATTGTCCCAATATTTAAGAAAGGAGTGCAGAAATTACAGGGGAGTCACACTCATACCTCACTGTACCAAGATATATGAAAAGATATTAGAAAGTAGAATACGAGCCCAAGTGGAGAGAAAATTGAGAGAGGAGCAGTATGGATTCAGACCTGGGAGATCAACAGTGGATCTCATATTTTCAGTGAGACAGCTCCAGGAACACCACTACGAATTTGGAGAGGATCTGCTGATGGCCTTCCTGGACATCGAAAAGGCCTATGATAGTGTGTGTAGGGAGAAGGTTTGGAAAGCAATGGAAAACATGGGAGTGGGAAAAGAGACTGTAGGCAGAGTGAAGGAGATGTATTGTGGAAGTGTGAGTTGTGTGAAAGTTGGAGGGGAAAGAACAGACTGGTTCAGACAAATGAGTGGCCTGAAACAGGGTTGTGCGCTGTCACCCCTTCTCTTTATTGTGGTTATGGACGAGGTAATGACACGGATAGCAGGAAAGATAGGAGAAGATAAGATGAAAACAGTGGTGTTTGCAGATGATCTCATGGTCTGGGGAAACAAGGAGGAGAAAATTCAGGAGCAACTGAAGGCTTGGGAAGAAACAGTGGGAGAGTACTGATGGAAGTTCAACATCAGTAAATGTGAGATCCTGTTAACGACCAGGAAAAAGGACAGACCAATGAGTGGGATAACACTTGGAGGTGGACAGCTGAAGAAGGTGGAAAGTCTCAAGTACTTGGGAAGTATAGTGGAGGAAAATGGGAGAAATGACTAAGAGATTACGGAACGTGGCAGACAGGGAGAAGCATTTCTGAGAAGCATTAGGAGCTTAGTGTGGAATAAAGATGTCCCACAAAAAAGCAAGGAAGTGTTATACAGAAGCTACTATATCCCGATACTGACCTATGCTTCAGAAACGTGGACAATGAAGAAAAGAGACATAAGCAGAATACTGGCAGGTGAAATGAAGTTCCTGCGAAGTAGGATCGGAGTAACAAGAAGATACAGGGTGAGGAATGAAAAGGTCAGGGAAATGGTGAAAGAGGAGCCCTTGCAAGGTAGGATTGAGACATCAAGACTGAGGTGGTATGGACACTTAAAGAGAATGGATGAGAAGAAGATTCCCAAGAGGATACATGAGATGCTGATGCAGAAGAAACGACCAAGGGGAAGACCAAGAGATAGATGGCTGAAAGGAGTGGAGGAATGTGTCAAGAAGAGAGGCGAGGACTGGACCAGAGTGACAGCGGAGAGGTGGTGGGAAGAAAGAACTAAGTGGCGAGGCTTATGTTCCAAACAGACCCTGCCTGGGGCTGGAAACTGTACAAGATGATGATGATGATGAGGTTTGTTGCTAAAGCGTGTAACAAATGCTTTATAAATACTTCAATAATATGTGGCAAATTGTTTATAATAAATTATCAACATGAGGAATGTTGCTAAAGCATATAACAAATGCTTTATAAATGTTTCAATGATATGTGGAAAATTGTTTATAATAAATAATCAACATTAGGAATGTTGCTAAAGCATGCAACAAATGCTTTATAAATATGGCAGGTCATAGATTTTATTACTGTTGTCGAAACATATTTTCATAGGATGGAACAGCCTGTCCAGAAAGTATGATTTTATACTAGGTGGCATGACGTCCCACACAACATATCGTTGGTTGTGTGAGAAAGCACTTTATGGGGAAAGCTACAATACACAAATACGTGCATAATTGACAATTTATACACAGCCATCCACATTGTGGCTATCACTTGCTCACAAAAATGCAAACGACATCTCATATATCGTGGCTCACGGAATATGAACAATAACAATTATGGCAACTAAGGCTCACAAATATTACAAATCTGTCCTGGCAACTACTGCTCACAAATACTATAACAACACCACATATTTCGTGACAATTATGGTTCACGAAATGTAAACAATAACATCTGCCCTGGCAACTATCGCTCACGAAAATGTAAACACCTCATATGCATCATACTACAATTGTGCTTCAGGCAAAACACTCCTGCGCCTGAAACATTTCTTTTGCCCCAACATCATGCTCATTTTTCATTTAATAAAAACAAATCATAGGCTGTCCCATCATGTCAATATTACGACCAACCTCGTTTCAAAGGATCATTACGAAAGATGATGTCGTCAAATGCCTGTCATAAGATAGAAAGTAGCCTGTACGGATATCTGGAAATAAATGCCTCTCTTACAACGAATTTGGAGCCGTCTAATGTGAATAGTTCATAACTAAATGTTAACCTACGAGAACCAATTAAGCAGGAAAGAGCAATGAATTTAAACGAACTACACGATAACCACAATTAGCTGACACAATACCTTACTTGTAGACCACCATGAGGTACCTTCTGATGTGGATCCATTTCTGTTTCCATGGGGGTGCCCTCCGGCGTCGGCTGGAAACTTCGTGACGCGGTCACGTGCAGAACTTTTCCTCATTGTCAATTACAGGCATCCCTGCCGTCAATATCCCATCGAGTCGTCTAGTGTCCCATGTTGGCAGGATCGAAGCCCAAATAAATGGAGCGTCTCTCCTTTCCCATTGAAGTCTCAACGTGCACCAGCGAAAATTTTTCTCCTCACATGCTGTTACAACAAATATCCTAGATGTGATCCAACCAGTGTTAACGTGTCTGTCCACATTTGACGTCACGCCTCACCAATTTTTTTTTCTGGTAGGCACGGTTCCAAATGATCCCCGATTTAATCCGCCGATAAAATTGGTTATCACAATTACCGTTCTCATAGATTACATGGGTCAATCGTGCTCCAGTGCAGATTACTATGTGGAATGTTTATTGGCAAGAAATGATTCATCTGAAAGTGTTGCGAAATGTACACCCAAATTTACCAAATCGTGATTGAGACTACTAAATGGTTCAGACTATTAAATTGTGCAAATGTCAATTGTCATCCCCCTGGATGCTAGACTGGCACGGGGTGTCCCTTGCGTAAGATTCCGCCAATATCAGTCGCGCCTGTTTTAACGTCGGTGAACTGGGGCTAACAGCGCTTTTACGGCGGCTTTTTGAATCTCGTCATTCCGAGCAGGACTTTCTATAACTACCGGACCTGACACTGGCGGCAAGACAGAGAAAACATGGCTGACTATCGTGTTGGTGTACATGCTTGGTTTATATGTTGTGTGGTTTTGTTTACGATGTGATAGTGGTGTGAATAATTTCGCTTAGCAATTGTCTTCCTTGATTATCTGTGCTTATTGATTATTACTTAATGGTATTATACGTTCGTGTAAGTAAATGTTTGCATTCGTGCTTCTAAAAACCAGATACTAGTTGGTGCCTTCTGTTACCCTTGTGATACCATCAATTCTACTGCCAAACAGAGGGTAAGTTGGTCTGTTTATTATTCTGTTTAGGGTTTATAAATTATTAGTAATGGTAATTCATTATAAGCAAGCATTGTAATAATAAACGTATTCCATTTTTAGGTCTGAGAGGATCTAAAAATTGATTACGCAGGAACATAACCTACTTTTTAAATTGGCTGTAGTGTCCACTCATCCAGTTATCCGTCTGCTAGTTCAAGGATATCAATTTTATCACATACTTGGAGTGGATTCCTGTTTTTATAAACTACCAGTAGGCTTATCCATGCATGTGCTAAAATTGTGGTGATATGACTCGAAACTGTCGTGTGACTGGATGCAAATCCAATTATTATAAAGATACGCCATTGGTGCCTATTTTCCAATTTCCCATTGGGCGAATTCAACCCACACCCAACTGCACGTGCCTGATGATCAAGAAGTCTCAAGCCCATAAAATGAATTAATAGCTGACAAAATCACTTCATGATGTTAGGGATGAATGGACAAGAAGCATTCACCGTGATGCTTTTCCTCCGACAGCTAATTCATCAGTTTGTGTCAAACATTTGGTACCTGAATTTGTTATTGTTGTGCAGATGGCCCAGTTGTAACTGTATACCTAGGAAAAGAACGAAACTGCATATCAAGTAAGTCTTCGTTGTCTACTGGTATCAGTATATTTTGTATCTATTCATTCGGCAGTGTGCTATTTAATTAATTGATTGTATCTATTCATTCGGCAGTGTGCTATTTAATTATTTGAAGATGACTGCCGTAGCTTACATGTTTAAGTATTTACATGGAGGTAAATTTTTGTATGTAGTGTTAATTTATATTCTCATCAAATAGGCCTTTATTGTCTACTGGTATATTTTGTATTTTACAGAGTGCCATTTAACCTCATGAATAGGAATGAATGAATAGGACTAGCCTACTTGTTTGGAGACAGTCGTGATTTTATGATAGGAATTACCTAGGCATTTATCTTCAGTACGTGTGGGAACCCATGGTAACCACTTGCTGGATGGCTAAGGGCAGAATCGAACCAAACATTTCCTGGTTTACGTCAGTAGGCTGTGTACCCCGTTCTTACCCTCAGATTAGAATTAGATTTCTTGACAGTCAGGAATCGAACATGGACTCCCAGAAGTGATAACCAAGAACTATACCACCTGGTTGGTCACATTTATTTTAAAGAATAATATGTACTAAAAAGAAATTGAAATTCCTACAGGAACAGTTTCAACTTTCCCTGTCCACTCAGCCAAGATATTCTGCAGATACTCTCCTGTGGGCCTTAACATTTTTATTTTTTAAATTTTTAATCTTTTCCTGATGGAACTTTGTAGTACCTTACTTCAACTCCCGGGGCACCTCCCCATCCCTGTCCCTTATACAGCTACACACACTACTACAATCATCATATAATCGGAGGAATTCAACCCACACCCAACTGCACGGGGCTGATGACCAAGATGTCCCAAGTCCATAAAACGAATTAACAACAGACAAAATCATGTCATGATGTTATTTTGTGTTGTGTTGGATTCTGACACATACTAAGAACAAAGTTCCAACTGGTTCCGCCTCGTCAATACTGTTTATTAAAATGTCGTGATACAATCACCTGTCTTTTAACACATCACATGGTACATGTTTCAACGTCTAACACGTATTGACGTCTTCATCAGCCTAAATAATTGTGCAGCACTTAAAACATTCCCTTTATCTACTGGGTGTAGTTAAAAATTGTACACAAAATCACACATGGATCACTGTAACACATTAAAAGTTGTTAAAACATTTTCTTATGTTAAAAGCTTAATAAAAATCTGCAGCCGGGCTTGGCAGTCTTTCTTGGCTTATATCTAATGTTGGCTTCCAAAAGCCCAAGCAAGGGGTGACCATTCCCAAGATGTAATGCGGCAATGAGCTAACAGGGCCGTGCTGAGTCGGACGGAGACAGTGCTGTCTTTTCCTGATGGAACTTTGTAGTACCTTACTTCAACTCCCGGGGCACCTCCCCATCCCTGTCCCTTATACAGCTACACACACTACTACAATCATCATATAATCGGAGCACTGTCTCCGTCCGACTCAGCACGGCCCTGTTAGCTCATTGCCGCATTACATCTTGGGAATGGTCACCCCTTGCTTGGGCTTTTGGAAGCCAACATTAGATATAAGCCAAGAAAGACTGCCAAGCCCGGCTGCGGATTTTTATTAAGCTTTTAACATAAGAAAATGTTTTAACAACTTTTAATGTGTTACAGTGATCCATGTGTGATTTTATGTACAATTTTTAACTACACCCAGTAGATAAAGGGAATGTTTTAAGTGCTGCACAATTATTTAGGCTGATGAAGACGTCAATACGTGTTAGACGTTGAAACATGTACCATGTGATGTGTTAAAAGACAGGTGATTGTATCACGACATTTTAATAAACAGTATTGACGAGGCGGAACCAGTTGGAACTTTGTTCTTAGTATATTTCAGTCAATACGGAAAAAATGTGCGACTCTCAGAGTCAAAAAGATTCTGACACATGTCATGCGTTTGATGTCCGACCACCACATACGGCGTCATCTTAGATTGCAGTGTCAGGTCCTGTAGTATAGAAGGTCCTGTTCCGAGGTCAACTCGTGGAAGCTGGTGTAATTAGAACACCATTGGATCGACCAATTAAAAGTCTCCATTTTCAGAAAGAATTCTGAGTGAGTTCAGAATCAGTAAAGGTTGAGCTTTAAAGTATGTGGGATGGAACATAAGAGCAAAGACAAAAATAAAGAAAGAGAGCAAGTAGCTTTAACATATATCTATATATTCAGTGTAATATTCAAACAAGTTAACAATTTTCTTTACAAAATTGCATCTAGCAATAAACAAGGTTAGTGCCTTAAACGTAACTAAATTAAAGTTACAGATCTTAAGCATGGGTACATGCTTGAAAACAAGAATTAAGTTGCTTTTGCAAAGAAAAAAGAATGGCTGACAGGGAGCAAATCCTGTCATACCTGGAAAGAAAAAAAAAGGGGAAACCAAAGAAGTTATCCAAAAGACATGACCTATTAAGGGGGCCAGTAGCTGACAGGGGCCTAGTCCTGCAGTACCCTATAAAGATTGCAATATTTGAGTAGTTGCCAAGATGCAACAGAATAACTTTGCAAAATAAATGTGATGGCAGAAGCAGAATGCGTGAACTGCATACACGATTTACTGAGTAGTTGAAATGGCAGAAACAGGTGGGCAAGTAGCCTATAACCTGAACGTGAACCATGAAAGAGAAGATGCACAGGCAAAGTGCAATGAAAAATGCAGATTTGCATAAGCAATACTGAGATTATTCTCACAAAAAACATAAGAATGGCCAAAGTAAGCCGATATGTTATTCCGCCTAGAAGGGAAGGGAGAGAAGATCACAAGGATATCAAAATTGAGTAATGTTCTAAACCATGCTTGTATAAGGCTAGCATGATAACAGAGAGAACATGAAATAACACTAAACATAATGTGGTTACAAAGTACTTAACTTGAAAGAGTGTGGTTAACATCCCACACGTGTGCCTAGAACACTTGAGAAATAGTTCATTTCTAGTTGTGGTTTCTTTCACAAAAGTACTTGACTGAGCTGTAGAACACTCGCAGAATAGTAAGGTTGACCTTAGCTATTAGAAAGATGAAGTGACAATATTCACTTAAGTCGGAATAGATTTCCTTAGTACACGAAGATGCATACTTGTGTTCGTGTTGCAGGAACACGTTGAAGTTCAATCCAAGTTGGATTATTTGAAAGATGTCTTTGACGACATGGCGAAAGTTCAGTTTAACACTTCTTGATGCAGAATTACGATGCGAAGTTTTTCCAATTATGAAGTTTATCGTCCGGTGCTCAAGACGGGTGGTTAGCGTAATGCTAACGCGGAAATCACACCGAAGATGGGTTGGCCTACAGCTTAAATAGCAAACTGAACAAGAGGCCAGAATGATCAATGTCCGGCCATTGGCGTGTCCCAAACACGTTGGCAGGAAGAAGCGTGCTGATTGGCGGAGAGAGGCCGCGTCATGGAGACGGCCAGTGAGCGCGTAGCTTACTGAGGTCAGCTGGACAGGCCGTGATACCACGAAGTATGAGAAAGGTGACCTAATTAACACTTGGAAAAATGTCTTAAAGCGAGATATATGTTGGGAATTGACTTCCAACCTGGCCACAGATGGTGCCACCTCCCAAGCTCCATAGCCATTGACATTATGTTGGACTGCAGTGTGTGTGTGTTATATCTGTCCCTCTCTGTGCTTTGTATTTTGTTACTCTGTATTCTGTGGTTTGCAATACAAGATGGCGAGTTTAGAATAGTGACCAGTGTGTGTTGTCTGTTTACACCCCTCTATCCCTCCACATCTGGTGCCGAAACACTCGGGAAGACTAAGGATTAACTTCTTCAACGGAATTGTATCTACAGACGAGCTTTCTACACTACAGGAAGCTCCACGACGAGGGAAAGAGGTTACTCCACTGCACCACCCCACGCCAAACGCTGAGATGCCACCATTAGCCTACACTGCACTCTCCGATAAGTCAACTTCAATACGAAAGAAAATAGCATGTTGAAACAACTGATATTTCTTCATTATTATCATTTGGATTGATGAAGCTAATATAAGACTGCTATTACACGAACAGGAACTGCGTATTGTCAATCAAGAAGCACGCATCCTGTTTACTGTATTTGTTTATTATTATTAGCGAGATAGACATAACTGGCCCTCGCTAAAGAGAAACTGTATGCACGGATGTTGTATTATATTATGAAATGCCTGCATGAATTGTGCATGACTTATTAAGGAATCCAGTGTTCCTTTAATCTACAGTATTCCAAAGTAGTAGAATATCTTTCCGCCGCTGAACTTTGCAACGGGTCACGCATGTGTAGTTCAGTTCAGTTCCGTGCGATCTGAGCACAAATACCTACATCAACTCAACAGCGCCATCTATTAGCTCACGCGCCTTACCAGTCATTCTCCAGCGCACTCTGTTAGCAAGGTCTTAAGATCTTCCACGGACCTAGCCCGCCCTCTGTTAGCCCTTAAAGGTACCGGTGCGGTACGGATCACCCCTATCCGCCCGTAAGCTCACCGCTCACTACGTCACGTCTGGAGGGAGGCCTGTCAGTCAAGCTTAAGATTTATTGCACCCATTATGCCGAGGGAACAAGAGACCGCTACTGCAGCAAGCCTGCACAATCTGAAAAGGAAAAGAACACGTGAGAGAACAAATGCCACACGCTTCATTACAGCCATTAACAGCCTTACAGAAGACACAGCTTTGGAAGACTTCACATTCCACCGCGATAGACTGCAGGAAACACTCACCAGCTCAACCCAACTGGACGATGGTATTCATGATCTATTATCTGAAGCAGAATACAATGCTGACATTACTGTATGTGACGAATATATTGACAATGCAAAGCGCGCCATACAGAAAGCTACTATTGGAGCGGACAAGAAGCTTTACTCTGTCACCTCTACCTTGACCATAAACGAAGCTCCCACCACTCCCACCATGCCCACGTCACAACCAATTAAGTTGCCCACCATAAAACTTAGCCCCTTCACGGGAGATATTGAAGAATGGTCTCGCTTTTGGGAGCAGTTCACTACTTCCATTGACCAGAATCCTACAGTATCGCAGGTCGACAAACACGTCTTTCTGAGAGGTTACTTAGAAGGGGAACCCAAGCATCTCGTCGACGGTATTGCTATCACAGCTGGCACTTATAATAACACAAAGAAAATTCTCATTTCCAAGTACGGAGATGAAAATAGAATTATCCAGGCGCACTTAGACTATCTGGAAAACATACCGCCGATACACTCCGCCACCCCCGAGTCCCCAAATCACACTTACATTGAGTGCAACTGACGGATTCAAACACTGCAGGCTCTGGGAGAAAATATTGCCAACTACGGTCGCGTGCTAGCCCCTAAGATACTCTGAGCGTTCCCAGATGATATCTGCCGACGTTGGATCATCCACACGCGGGGAGACAACGTTAGTGAAGGTCACATCATCAAACTCATGTGTTTTTTGAACGAAGAGGTTGAAGGTGCCCTCATCAGTCAAAAGATTCGGGGGGAATCTTATCAGCAACGGGCTTCTATCTATCAGCACTCGGCTTCTGTCCCAGCAACAGCGGCGTTCCAGATTGACACTCACGCGAAGAAAGGGAAGAAGAGAGAGAAAGAAAGGCTACAGCCATTCTGCGTCTTTTGTGAGGGAAGAGGACACTGGGCTCAGGATTGTACTAAGGTAACCGGGACTGACGCTCGAACTCAGAAATTGAAACAATCATCGCGTTGTTTCCTCTGTCTTAAACGAGGTCGTCACACAAAGGACTGTAGCAGGAAAGGAAGAGCTTCGTGTTCCCAGTGTGGAAAAGGTCACCATAGAGCGATTTGCAGCAACTTAAATTATTCCCCTGTCGCGAATTGCACAGAAACAACCGCCGTTGGTAAAATAAACGTTACTACTCCGGGATTTACCCATCTTCAGACTGCTAGAATATGGATCTCGGGACCAACGGGTTCGAGTAAGCTGACGAGGTGCGTTCTCGACGGAGGTAGTCAATCCTGTTTCGTCAAAAGTTCTTTGGTCGATGAGCTGGGTCTGGAAGTCATTGGAGACGCATCATTAAAGGTCCACGCGTTTGAAACACCATCCAACACATCACATTCACGTAGGTTCGTTCGCCTGAAGACGAGAGGATTTTGGGACAATACCCAAGTAACATTGACGGCATTTGAAACCACCCACTCCTTTTCTCACCACCCAGCAGTACCACGAGATATCACGACAAACGGACAAACGCGGAAACTGCAATTGGCTGACCCTACAGATGATTCAGCTGACCTTCCAATCGAGCTGTTAATCGGAGGAGATCAGTATTGGACAATCGTCAGTGACTCTGCCCCGATACGACTCTCCTCGTCAGTTGTGTTAATTCCATCGAAATTTGGATGGATATTCACCGGAAACCGCTCAAGTGTATCAGCTACTAACACGGTTGTAAACTTCATCGATGCATGTCACTCCATGCCCTGTGACGACTCTCTTCGACGTTTTTGGGATCTGGAGTCCGTTGGGATCGCAGCTGAACAAGACCGAGCAATGAGCGCTAAAGACACCTCACTTCTAACACAATTTCACGCGTCTTACAGTATTGAGGACCAAAGAAGAGTCGTACGATTGCCACGCAAGGAAACTATGGAACTTGCCAACAACTATCACGTTGCAGAGAAACGATTCCAATCACTGGAAACCCGATTCCGGAAGAACGAAGCCCTGAAACAAACATATACGAACCACATGATGGACTACATAAGGAAAGGTCACGTGGAACTAGCTCCAGAGGAAACCCGTACGGATGATTTTTATCTTCCTTATCACTTAGTAAAGAAAGAGAAACATGGAACCATTAAATGGCGTACTGTATAGTCTTCGACGCATCGTCACACGAAGAAAACGCGCGCCCACTCAACGAGATCCTGGAAATGGGACCCAACCTACTCCCCGAACTGTTTGCAGTATTGTTGCGGTTCCGTTCATTCCCGTACGGTGTGATAGGAGACATCAGCCAAGCGTTTCTTCAGTTGTCCCTTCACGAAGAGGATAGAGACTTGACCAGATTCCTGTGGTACCGTGTTGTCGAAGATGAGAGTGGTGCTGAAGTAGCTTCCAACGAGCAAGCGATTTTTCGCTTCACAAGACTCCCATTCGGACTGACTTGCAGCCCATTTCTCCTTTCAGCTACACTGAGAGAACTAGCGACTAGAAACAGATCTCAGTTTCCTTCCGCGGCTTCATTCATAGATGAAAATACATTCATGGACGACATTATCGCAGGTGCCCAAGGAAAAGCGATCGCACTCTACTATGAACTCACCTCTCTCATGAAGAAGATAAGTCTACCCATGTCGAAATGGGCCTCGAGTTCCCAACAGCTGATCCAGATATGGAAGGCCGAAGGAAGAGAGATCACCACGGAAACACACGTTCTTGGCGTTCCATGGAACACAGTAACAGACTCGCTCACTATAGATGTTATAGAAATCACAACGAGACTGAAGGACCGCCCCGCTACGAAACGACACCTGCTCCAAGCGACTGCTAGTTTCTACGACCCATTGGGTTTAATGACGCCGGTATCAATACTGGGGAAAATCCTATTTCAGGACACATGGCATAGAGGACTAACATGGGATGAACTCCTACCGCAGGACCTTGCCAGTCGCTGGCACAGCTGGACCTCAAGTCTACCCCAACTCTCGCAGATCACCGTCCCAAGATGGGCAGGAATGCCCTAACGCGACATCACAGATGTCCATGTGTTCTGCGACGCTTCAGAGCGAGCGTATGGAGCTGTTTTGTATATACGATCTCTCTGCAATGGCAACACATCTGCCCACATGTTGTGCAGTAAAAGTAGACTTGCGCCAGTCAAGAAGGTGACACTACCACGTTTAGAGTTGCTAGCAGCGGTGATCGGCGTTCGACTCTTGAATTACTGCGCTAAAGCGCTGACCTTCGACACAAGCAGAGGGACCCTGTGGACGGACTCATGAGTAACCCTAGGATGGATTCAGAATGATCCGAGTCGTTGGAAGACATTCGTCTGCAACCGCGTGACCGAGATTCAATCCTCTACCACTCCGTCACAATGGAGACATTGTCCAGGCAAGGACAATCCAGCAGATCACTTGTCACAAGGATTGACGGCAGAGAAGATCAAAACTCTTCAAGCCTGGTGGAAAGGACCTTCATGGCTATCTCTCGACTAATGCCATTGGCCACACAGCTCACCCGTCTCTACGCCCCTCCCTGAAGCAAGAACTCGCGCTCAGAATGTGCTCCAAATTGAATCACCAGACCCAGTAATTGAAGCTACCAGATACAGCTCCTATATCAAACTTCTTCGTGTAACCGCATGGGTTCTTCGCTTCGTACGCCTATTTAGACATGAGGACCAACCAACGGGGGAACTGACAGCAGAAGACATAAATGGAGCCTTCCGCTGTTGGATAAAGGCAATGCAAATGGAATGTTTCCCTACCGAAATTGCAGCTCTCGAACGGAAGACCCCTCTGCCTGAGAAATCAAAGATCAAACGTTTCAATCCATTTCTCGACAATGGCATACTTCGCCTCGGTGGACGCCTACAATATGCTGCGGTTACAGAGAGTGAACGGCATCCAATCATCATGGAAGGACGACATCATTTCACACAACTGCTAATAAGAGACAAGCACATACGGCTCCATCATCTCGGAGTACAGATTGTTCTCTCTGATCTCCGAAGCACCTACTGGATCCTTGGTGCTCGCCGTGCCATCAAACACGTCCTTCACCAACGTTTACCCTGCAAGATGGTAAAAAATGTTGGCGGCCAGGCAATAGAGGCGCCACTGCCCTCACAACGAGTGACCCCAAGCAAGCCATTCGCTGTCACAGGTATCGACTTCGCGGGCCCGCTGTACGTCAGGGCAGGAACATCAGCCAAAAAGTGTTATATCACCCTCTTTACGTGTGCCACTACACGGGCCCTACATTTGGAATTGAGTGGTGATATGAGCGCCGACAGATTCATGCAAGCACTACAGAGATTCGTCGGTAGGCGGCGTCTGCCACACACTATTTATTCAGACAACGCCCAGACCTTTCACGCGGCTAACAAGGAACTGAGTGGCATTTGGGCTTCACTGTCTGCGGCAAAGACTCGCCGCTACCTCTCCGAGCAAGGTGTAACTTGGAAATTCATCGCCCCACGCGCGGCTTGGTGGGGAGGATGGTGGGAGAGGATGGTTGGATCGACGAAGCGGTGCCTACGGAAGGTACTTGGACGCTCCAGCCTCGACAAAGAAGGACTTCAAACGGTACTGGTCAGCATCGAAGCCGCACTGAACTCTAGACCCTTGACTCGCAATGGAGACACCGGCGATGTGTTGACTCTCGCACACTTCCTTGTGGGAGAGAAACTCACTACAGTTCCATCTGGGCCTGAACCACCAACGGGAGTTCCTGTTCGAGAATTCCGACTGCGTCAACAACTGGCAGACGACTTCTGGAAGCGCTGGAGTAAGGAGTATCTACTGTTGCTGCAGAGCTTCCATCAAGTCCAACAGCTCAAGAAGAACTCCACGCTGAGGGTAGGCGACGTCGCGCTCCTTCAAAGTGACCTTCAGCCGAGACATCTCTGGAGAAAGGTCCGGATCCACGAGCTGCGTACCGGAAGGGACGGGATTGTAAGGACTGCAATCCTTTCCACAGCAGATGGAAAACAGCTGGCCCGACCCGTTCAGCTGGTCGTACCTCTAGAGGTAGACCAGGGTGGGGAGGATGTTGGGAATTGACTTCCAACCTGGCCACAGATGGTGCCACCTCCCAAGCTCCATAGCCATTGACATTATGTTGGACTGCAGTGTGTGTGTGTTATATCTGTCCCTCTCTGTGCTTTGTATTTTGTTACTCTGTATTCTGTGGTTTGCAATACAAGATGGCGAGTTTAGAATAGTGACCAGTGTGTGTTGTCTGTTTACACCCCTCTATCCCTCCACAATATATATTGTAACACAACAGGTGAGTATGAAAATAAGTTTAAATATAATTGAATTAAACAAGAAAGTGAAATAAAGTACTATTTGCCACGAACAAGTGGTGATGAAAATTAGGTTATGAAATCAAATACTAGTCTGACTTTTGCCATAACAAAAACCTACAAAAATTAACAAGTTAATCATTCGCAAGTGCAAACAGAAGCGACAGGTCCACACAAGTTTCACTCCCTTGGAGTGGCGCTGAGCGCGATAGTTGTTTAGCGTGCCGTAGGCCAATCGTTCGCATAGCTTGAGTCATAGCCTGCAGTCAGAGAGACGGGCTCCTTTCTTCAGACAAGGTCAGGCCAGATTATAACCTCGCGGAATGTGCTAAGTGATGATACAGGCCGCTCGCGTCGCTGTTCATAGCCCACAGGCATGAAGACAAGATTACTTTCTTCTGACAAGGTGATGCCTGGTTTTAAAGTTGAGTAATGTGCTAAGTGACAATGCTGGCCGCTCGCATCCTGGTTCATAGCCTGCAGGCATAAAGACGAGATTACTTTTTTCTGACAAAGTCACACCAGGTTGTGGTGTTTGAAGCCATATTTTCAGTGTTGCCTTAGTAAACAAGAGTTTAGTGCTTTTCAGTCGGTCAACACGAATGTACCCAAAAGAGATGGGTTATGCCCTAATCCTGAAATAAATTACATGAGATTAATAAAACACTAGGATGACCAGTTTCGATCGTCAAGCGATCATCATCAGATCCATTACATAGATTTTGTAGCCTAAGTGTAATGGATCTGATGATGATCGCTTGACGATCGAAACTGGTCATCCTAGTGTTTCATTAATCTCATGTAATTTATTTCAGGATTAGGGCATAACCCATCGCTTTTGGGTACATTCGTGTTGACCGACTGAAAAGCACTAAACTCTTGTCACACCAGGTTATAAAGTCGCGGCAGCACGCGCAGCCGATCAGCGCACAAATATAAACCCGCTGCCCGCTCACATCACGTGGCCGTAGCCCACAGGCACTGAGGCAGGGACTCGTTTCTTCTGACAAAGTCATGCTAGGTTATTAGCTCGCGACAGTGTGTGCAACTGACGGGCGCACAAATACGAATTAGCTATGCGACAATTATGCGGTGAAAAGTGAAAAGTGGGGTGCGACGATTATGCGGTGGTGGCGATTATGCGAGGAAATACGGTATACACTAGAGTACCATTCATGTCTTTCTTCAGTCTATTAACTATTTAATTCTTCTTTATAGAGCTATTGTGAAATGTGCGTTTTCCATGTACAGCACTTACAGAATCTGCTATTTTTACCTGAACTTACTATCTTTTATTTGTGTTTTTACATATTTTATACAACGTATTATTTATCATTTCCTGCATTTCACACTCTGAAATGAGCATCCTTGTGGTAATATTCCAGCAGTTATGAACCTCCATTTTGGTTTGAATCTTTTATCAAAGATAACATGATGCTCATACCATTTATAAAAGAAATTTAAAAAAAAAAACCTTTTATAAAAGATTTCCCCATAGGGCCAGTATTACACTATGAAAGGAATTTGTCAAAGATCTTTTATAAAAGATATGACAGTGTAATTGGGAAATCTTTTACATCATCATCATCATCTTGCACAGTTTCCAGCCACTGGCCGGGTCTGTTTGGAACACAAGCCTCTCCAACGTCTTCTGTCTTCCCACCATCTCTCAGCCTCCACCCTTGTCCAGTCTTCTCCTCTCTTCTTCATGCTTTCTTCCACCCCCTTCAGCCACCTGTCTCTCGGTCTCTTTCCTTCCCACTTCGTCTCGTGTACTCTACTGGGTATCCTCTTCTCCTTCATTCGTTTTACATGTCCATACCATCTAAGTCTAGATTTCTCTATATCATCCTGTAATGGTTCCTCCTTCATTAATTCTCTGGTCCTCTCATTTCTTATTCTGTCCATCTTTGTAGCTCCAATACTGCTTCTCAAGAACCTCATCTCACTGGCCTGTATTTTGCTCTTCTCCCTTCCTTTCATAACCCAGGTCTCCGAGGCATACGTCAGGATAGGGACAAAGTACGTCCGATATATGATCTTTTTGCTGTTCTGAGGGACATCCTTGCTCCATAACATGCTTCTCACACTCCTCCGGAATGCTTCTGCCTGTCTCCCTCGCTCATTTATTTCTCTATCGTTTCTTCCATTATCTTGTATCAGGCTTCCCAGATACTTGAAACTCTCCACTTTCTTCAGCTGTTCCCCACCAATTGTTATTCCCGTGTGGTTCTTTCCTTCTTCCTTGTTGTGATCGCCATCTCACTCTTATTTATGCTAAATTTCAACCCATATCCTTGTATTATTCCTTCCCACACCTCCAACTGTTCCTGTACCTCCTCCTCCTTGTTTCCCCAAATCATCTGCAAACACCATTGCTTTCATCTTTTCTTCCCCAATTACTTGTGCCACTCGGGTCATTATGTCATCCATCGCCACAATGAAAAGTAACGGTGACAGTGCACTTCCTTGTTTCAGGCCGTTTCTCTGTTCCAACCAGTCCGATCTCTCTCCTCCCACTTTCACACAGCTCACGCTTCCCTTGTACATCTCCTTTATCCTCTTTATAGTCCATTTCTCTACTCCTCTATCCTCCAGGGACTTCCATACTTTTTTTCTGCATACACTGTCATATGCTTTCTCAATGTCCAGGAAGGCCATCAGTAGATCTGTTCCATACTCATAGTGCTGTTCTTGTAACTGCCTTACAGTAAAAATCAAATCCACTGTGGACCTTCCTGCTCTGAAGCCATGTTGTTCTTCCCTCATCCCTCCTTCTATCCTTGTCCTAATTCTCCTTTCTTAAACTTTCTCAAACATCTTTGTACAATGACTCATCAGTGTTATTCCCCAATAGTTTCTGCATTCTGTTCTACTACCTTTCTTGAAGATCGGGATAATTATTCCTTCCATGCTGTCTTCATCACTCGGCACAACCATTGTATCCCCACCAGGGGCGCCGAATCCATGGTCGAGGTCTAGCGACCGCTAGACCTGACGAGGGGGTGGGTCTCCCTGTCCTGGGTTCCGTTGGGGGGTTACGGATAGAGGAGGAAAGGGAAGTAGAAGGAAAAGAGGAAAGGAAAGAAGGGAGAGAGAAGAGAAGGGGAGAACTGTGCGAAATAAGCTGTCAAAACGTAATTATTGGGGTAGGGGTCCGGTTTAACAAGGGGGGGGGGGGGTCCCCACACCCCACAGAACGAGAGGGGTGGGTGTCTGCTAGACCTGAAAAAAACAGATTCGGCGCCACTTATCCCCACCTCTCCTGCTGCTCTCACCATCTCCACACTCAACTCATCCACACCCGGTGCCTTCCCTCCTTTCATCTTCCTCACTGCATCTTCCACTTCTTTCCTTGTTAAGTCCTTTTCTGTTTGCTGTTCATCTTCCTCTTCCCCGATTTCTTCCTCCTCACCGTGGTTTCCATTTGGGTTCAGAAGTTCTTCAAAATATTCTTTCCACATTTTCTTCATTTCTTCCCTATTTTCTATCTCTTGTCCCCTTTTGTTCACCATTCTAACATGATCCGTAGGATCCTTCCGCCTCTTATTCTTTACCATCCCATACAGGACCTTTTTTGTACCTTCACTATGCTCCTTCAAAAGGTGGTTTTATAAAATGTATGAGCATCATGCTATCTTTGAAAAAAGATTCAAACCAAAATGGTGGACCATGACAGCTGTCAAAAGGTGTTTGAGAATCTACCTGTTGAGCAAGTTGGCTTCCGTCCAAACCATTGCTGCGCTGATCAGGTCCTATCTCTAACAACCTTCATAGAAGCAGGATATCAAATGAAGCAAAAGCCATCAGACTAATTGACAACGTGCTTAATGAAAGACACTTTACTGTAGTAATCGGAAAAGATGTCGGCTCTCCGAAAACACTAAACAATGGTCTGTCACTATGGTCTGTCCTTGCTCCTCTGCTTTTCAACCTATATCTATCTGACATGCCAGAAACAACATCTAAAAAGTTTGGTTATGCAGATGATTAGGCCATCGCTACTCAGGACAGTACATTCGAAGTAACTGATCAAGTTAGGCAAGTACTTTCGCCAGTGGAGACTACAGCAGAACCCAATTAAAACAGAAGTGTCCTGTTTCCACCTCTCGAATAAATTTTCCAACGGAGCTCTCAATGTGTACTTTGAGGGAAAGAGACTCAATCATAACGAGTGCCTTAAATATATAGGGATTATTTTGGTTTTGACACTTTCCTATAAGGAACAACTTACGAAGGTAGCTGCCAAGTTGAAGAGTAGGAACAACCTCTTGCATAAATTGTGTGGTACTGGTTGGGGATCCTCAGCAGACTAAGAACTTCAGCTCTTGGCTTGGTTTATTCAGCTGCAGAATACTGCACACCAGAGTGGATAAACAGCTCTGACACAGAAAGTCGACACACAGTTGAATGAGACCATGCCTATTATTAGTGGGATCATATAAACTACTCCCACTTACTGGCTGCCCATTCTGAGTCATATCCCACCGCCTGATGCTAGAAGGAAGATTGCTCTCGTACGAGAATATCAGAAGATAATGGATAATCCTCAGCTGCCTTTGTTAATCGATGCAGCCAATGTGGAGCGAAAACGGCTCGGATCAAGACACCCTGCTATTTCCACAGTCTGAATTCTGTCAGAAAATAAGTTCGACATTTCATAAAATTTCTTTGATAGTGTAATATTGGCCTTATACACATACAACTGACCAGTCAGCCAAACCATGAAACATGTCCTTAGGAATTGTTGGTAATCTCCTACTGATAGTTGTACTCATGCTTCCCTTTGGCTTAATTTCTTTCCCTAATACTGTATCATAAATGTCATCCTATGTAAGAGACCAACGGGAAGGCCTCGAGACATTTGGGAGAAGCAAATTTGGAGAGACTTGTCCAAGAGGGATGCAGATTGGCAGAAGACATTGGAGCGCAGTGTGTGGGAGGACCGGACAAACTTGAAGAGGCTCATTTATACCCGTACCCGGCTTGCTGGAGCGGAAAATGTATGATGATGATGATGAGAGATAGTGCTCCATTTGTTCTGCACTATAGGTCGAATATGTCCTAACCGGTATCTCCAACCTTTCTCCTACTCATAAGTTGGTCCAAGACCGACTACAATATCTCAGACCGTAACATCAAAACCAAGATGGCGGAAATCGTAGGGGAACAGCTGTAGCAACTGGCGGGCATGGCGCCATCGAAATAGCGGCAAATTCGAAGACAAACATTCGCATATTTGATTAAATTCCGCCAGAAATTGCAGGTTTTTATGTAATAAGGCACAAATTCAATATGAAACCCTGACGTATTTCGCTACAAGCAACGAGAACAGACAGTAGCTAAAAATACAGACATAAATAAAGCAGAGGTAAGGCATTATGTTAAAAAAATGCAAATACTTCTAAATGGAACTACAAGAATAGTCAACCAACAACAAAGTCAACCCCTGACACTATACAGCCCATGAAGGGCCTAGGCAAATATAAAATGCAAATATAAATGGTCGTTGCTTATATTAGGGGCTACGACATCGTGGTCTTGTAGCCCCATGTATTTGTGTGTGGAATTTGTGTGATAACCTGTGTTATTGTTATGGCTGAACTAGTGTGTTTGTAAATTGGGTATTGTAGTGGGAAGGAAGCGGCCATGGCCTTAAGTTAGGAACCATCCTGGCATTCGCCTGGATTAGAAGTGGGGAAACCATGGAAAACCACTTCCAGGATGACTGAGGTGGGAATTGAACCCTCCTCTACTAAGTTGCTTCATGAGGCTGAGTGCACCCCATCCCAGCCCTCACATGAGAATTAAATTTCTTGGCAGAGCCGGAGAATCAAACCCGGACCTCCGGGACGACAGCCAAGAATGCTAGGCACTACACAACGAGGTGGTCTAAAACAGAATGGTACCACTGAACGAAAGTAGAACGAGCGATAATATTCTCTATAGTACATTAATTAGCCAAAATACCTTATCAAACAACGAGAAATAAATCAGGGAATGATGTTTTAAAAGATGCTTCCTCCTCCGCTGTATGTGACCCACCCAGCCATCCCAAATAGCATTGTGACTCACAATTTGGCTTCAGGAGAGAAAGATGCACAATCCAGGCAATTCGAAGTCTTCAAACTGAGATTGCGTCTACCCTGTCAGTACCGAAGGGAAAGTTACAATCCATATTCATTGACTTCTCTAAAGCTTTTGACTCGATTAGCAGGAAGAAAATATTGGAAAAACTAGACAGACTATTGAGAGGTAACAGCTACACTAAACATCTTGTCAAAAGTATTTTAGGCTCTAACAATATAGTCATTAACGATGGCATTACAACATCAAGCCCAATTGAGCAGACTACAGGCATGCTGCTACAAGGAGACCCATTAAGCCCTCGTGTTATTTATCACTGCTATGGCAGATAATATCACAGATATATTATCAGAGCGGGTAATCTCATTTATATACGCAGATGACATGGTGCTCGCTTCAAGTTCACAGGTCGAATTGCAATCTGCTCTCGACCCCTTTGAATTATGGGTGTTACACAATGACCTTAGGTTAAACAGAAACAAGACTAAATCTATGACCTTTAGGAAAGGGGGAAAGCCAGCAATTTTCCACATTGCAGGAAAACCGCTTGAGGGTGTACCATATTACAAGTAGTCCTACTTAGGTCCTACATTAGTCAACTGGCAATGTTTTCACACTGCACATCAAGGATAGACCCAGCGTCACTACCAAAGCCTTCAACGACATAAAACATTTGACTAAGCTATCTATAAAAACAGCCTTAAAACTTTTGCGGTTAAATGTTACCCGTATTGTGACTTATGGACTGGAGAGCATTTGGACACATTTAAATATGAAGTATTTGGAACAATATGGAGAAACTGAAGGCGACTTACATAAAGAAGGCCTTGGGTTTATCAAAGTATACACCTTCAAGACCGGTGTAAGAGGTGACTCGCGAGGTTTATAATGTAGAAGAACTCAGACTTCAAATGCTGCTACCTTCTACTCCAGGATATGTAAAACTCATGGACACACTAGAGCCAAAGAACATTGGTAGGATTTTTGCGCCACGGACACTATGATTTTTGACGATTGGAAGAGTGGGGGGGGGTGCGAGCTGAGACCATTGAACTGTCGGTACTATTGGAACAACTCCTCCCATGGTAACCCTAGCTGAAAACTGCTTCCTGGTGCACTGCCAGGCGTAACTAGTCGCACCAAAAACTGTCATACCATTTAACTCTAGGTTGCATGTCAGCTGATATGTCGTGATTCTTTTCATATATTTGAACGTACGTACCTCTGTGCAACGTTATATGTATGGTATTTTCCAATAATACGGTAGGTTTACGGTCTACTTTATTTTCGAATTGAGATTTGTAATGAAGTAGCCTATTCTGCGTTTATGGATATGTCTTACATCAAATTTTGACATAGGCCTAAATAGCACGTATGACAAATACACGTAGGCCCTATTGTAGGTTATAAGTTATTAAGTTAGTCACAGAATTATAACCTACGTCTAGCTTATATTACAGATTTCCATGGAAACGCCCAGATGTAGGCCTATTAAAGAAATGGGTTATAGCTGTGAAAACTTTTATAAACCTGCTACTTGTTTCATTCAAATAGAAACAAACCGCTGCTTAAAGATGATGCGGTACCTGCAATTTGCAATTTCCCACAGCATCGGCTTCAGCCACCCAAGAAAAGACCGAGAGTTATTGAACGACAAGTAGCCTAATATTTACTGTTACTTTCTTCATCAGCATAGGCATAAAATTTCACATTTTCCAGTATACTTTTATGATGTCAGTCTTGGAGACGATAAAAATAATTCGGCTTAAGGGATCTTCCCTGCAGGACCTATTCGTTTGCTGTATGACTTATGTGAGGTCGAAGTTTCGACCTGCTTTGAAGAAAAAGAAGCTTGTAGTTTTTACGTGACCGTTAATCTTGTGATCATGAGCCAAGGGACATCCATTTTACGTGGAATCCGAACCACAGGACATGGCATTTCACTTCCAAAATCTCACTTGCAATGACCGTGAATCAAACCTGGTCCACCTTGGTGAGAGGTGAATAGCTTGACCACTGCGCCACCATGCCCCATTGCTTTGAAGAATATTGAACATGTGGTTGTTTTGTATAAATAAAGCAGGCTATGTAATTTTGTTCACTAAGCATCTATTTAATTGTTTAGTTGTAGGCTTATGCATATTCACACACATATGAATGTTGAATACCAATTAACATACTTTTTCTTCTTTATTGTTAGTCATTACCAGCCTAACCTTATTTTTATTTTATTTTAATGTATGTACGACTTGTATTTTTTGCCAGTACGCCTATAACTTAGTTATTGTGTATGCTGCCTTTGATCTAAGGATAAAATGATGAACAATCAGGCTGCAATATAATATTTAATGTTGGCATATATTCCTAGCCATTTTAAGTATCAAATTACTATGATATTTTGAAATATGTATTTCGGCGTAAGTTCAGCTTAGTTTACCATTCGCCTAAATGTTCAAAAGTACCTCTTTTACTTGTATCTCGTCGTACGTATGTACATCATCCTTTTGTTCATATACGTCAAACTCTCCTCCTTATAAAATGTGTAGCACCAAAAAGTTCCATCATCCGTGTGCCGAATGTTTGTGTGAGCGCTGTGGAGAACAATGTGGAAGATACCACGCTATATTCTGCACATTAAGACATGAATCTTTGATATTCCTAGGGAATAACAATTAGTTTACTGTATGATTTTAGATTTTATTCATTATATGCATGGGCATTGGCTGCAATAAATCCCTTATTATTATAGGCTATAGGTGAATTTCCAGCTGTGGATGCCATTATTCACATCAACCATCGTCAGAACAGTACTGCCAACCTCACCATTACGGTACTAGCCGCACCAACACCCGACCATTCTAACCTACGTTTTGTCCAATCCAATAGTTACAGCCTAACGCGTCCAGATCAATGGTTTTGTATCAATCTGCCCCGATAGCTGCGCGCAATCAAAGCCGCAGCCTTCGATTTGTCCAATCCAATGGTTTTTTTACAATGGTTACAGCTTAACGCATCCAGAACAATGGTTTTTGACAATGGTTACAGCCTAACGCGTTCCGATGACTGCCTTTTTTTTAACAGTGATCTGCTAATAGATGTAGTCTCCTCCGCTGTCTATAACCCACCCACCATCCCAATTTATAACACGACTTAGGCCTATATAGTGAAATTTCAGTTGTGTCGGCCAGTGGGCGTGGTTTATTTGACAAATAAGATATTGCCAACCCTAAGTATAGGTAAACACGGCCGTAGGTTGTTTGTTTTGAGCGTAGAGAGCTGTGAGATCGCACTCACTTCTATCTGTATCGGGACATCCTGAACTAACTCCAACAGATGGCGCATAGGTACTCTCATTAGTACTTTATTTCAAATAGCATTTGCCAATAACACACAATTGATGTTACAAACTCTTTAAAATAAAAATTTACTGTATTATCAACTTGTCATTCTTCAAATTCGATGTGTATAGAATTCCAACGGACATACATTCTATCTTATTAATGTTTTTAATACAAAAACAAACCTAACCAGCGACTAACGCCCCAGTCCCCCTTGCTTGTAGTAGCCTACTAACAGTAATTTTCGGCCAGGCGGTAGGCCTACCTAACCTAGTAACAGACATAAATGTATATACAAAAACAAACCTAATCTGGGGATAACTCCCCAGGCCCCCTAGCTTGTGATACTAACAGGAGCATAATTCTATTTACATACCTGTTGCATTTAAAATCACTGCTTCCATCAGATTACAGTACCCACTTGAATTTTTTCCACAAGCACACAAAGATTATTGATTCATGATTCTTATAGAATATATTTACACTTAAAGAACTTGACACTTTAGAAGACACTGACACTGCTGGTATGTCATTAAAACTACCATCATCTACTTTAACAAACAGGAGTTGTGTAGGACGGTTGATTTGGGAAAATTGTCGAAATGGTATCAGGGGTTAGTATGGCAATTTTCATAACCACAAATTTAGGTTCGAAATGTTTAAGTTAACAAATACAACTGTTTTAACTTCGAAAATGATCCCGGTGAATATTTCTCATCCACTTCTCTTTCAAAGATCTGTCTTTAGGAAATTTAAAAGTTGAAGTATCTTCAGCAGTATTAAATTTACAGGCAGGTACACAGTAATGACAATAAACAGCCAATGCTTCTCACATTACGTATCTTCGGCATTTATAATTATTCACAGTGCACTTCACTACTTAAGGTACACTATTACAATATATAACAGCTCGAAATCACTTGAAATATGCGACATTTGAACGAAATTCTCGCAGCAGACCCACTTAAATGTTGGTTGACCAAATGTAAACAATCCCCTAAGATTTCCGCCATTTTCTACGATATCGATAGTGGCATTGCGGTCTGATTTATTGTAGTCGGTCTTGGTTGGTCTATTTCTGTTGAAATGGCCCAAAATCGAAAATTATAACTTCACACACACTTCAAAATACTGTATAAACACTTTAAAGTGAAGTTTAATATCAATGCAATGCTATGTAACAGTGGACTAGAGTTGAGTTTCAGGTTACAATTTTCCTCTTAAGAAGCAATAACAATATGTGTATTATAAAAATTGGGATAACAATATCTTAAAGACACCACCAATAAATGTAGTTAAAAATACAATATTCATTTCTGCAATTGTTTTTTTTTTTTTTGTCTTGACCTCAATGCCCAATAAAAGTATGCAGAGGATGAAGAAAACCTTGACCTAACAATAAAATGACTTCCCACAAGTGTTGCTGTCTCCAGCAGTCGTTTCTTTCCTGGTAATAAATTATATACTCCAAAGAGGGCACCACTTACTATAAGATTCCATGTTCAGCACAAAAAGCATGTGGGGCCGATAGCCTAGATGTTAGGCCCCTTAAAACAACAATTATCATCATCATCATCACAAAAAGCATGTGGCCAAACTGAGAACTAGGTAGCAGAACTGGTTAATGAAAAATTATACATGCCTGGACTATAGTTATGGGAAATTATGGTACCTTTCTTGAATCCAATTATAATTCTTTTACTTTATTGAACCATCTTCCCTGCTCTTCCAGTATAGATGGCCTTAGAGATACTGTACATGCTCCCTTGAATGTTACAGAATATCCTTCAAATGGATGAGTCATCTCTTGGTGGGCAGCTGATAAAAGTGGAACCGCTTGTGGTAGATACGCATGGCATGTACAAGAGACTCTCTGAGACAGAACCTGCAAATATAAGGATGCCTAAATCGTCAGACTCGGGAGATCAGAAAGTTTCGGATTCTGATCAGGAGAATGAAGAATGTTTATTCAAACTTTTTGTGGGTAACCTTCCTCACTCGTAAGTGTTGGTCATCTCATCTTTAAAATATAGTCTTGACAGTGCTACTCTACTTGGTGCGATGGTGACTCTTGTCCTCACCAGTATTTGAATATTGGTTATTCTCACTTCCCATGTGGTGCAACCGTGTGTGTGGAAACTCTCTCTGCATGAGAAGGCTTGTCATGCGGCTTTAAATTGAAAGTAATTTTTGCTTCAAAGTGAACCAAGCCGTACCTGAGACTATTATAACTCTGGATGATAATGATGATGATCAATAATATTGTATGTTGAATAGCACTTATAATACTCCGTATTTGCATCGTAAGCATGTCCATGAGAATTTTTACAAAGATCTCCAGATGACGGAGTTCATACATTCTCAATCTGACTACAATGCTGTCGACTCAAGCCACGGCAAGCGATGGGATCGTTTCACTGTGGAGAGAGTTCCTTCACGCTCGGTAGTTAGAGTTCTACATCTTTTCTTGTATGCTTTGTGATTTGTTTCAATAGGCAGTCCTATTACAGGGTTGATATCAGTTAATGCTGTTGTAAATTTTGTACTAGGTTAAAGCTCTATGTAAAATAATTTCCATTTCTTATTTTATCTTGTGAAATCATACAACGTACAAGTAACTCAGCAGCATAGCCCTGCATGTTATGTTACACTCCACAACTGCAGTGGGAAGCAGCAAGTAAATATATACAGTAGAACCTCGTTAATACGTCCCTCATTAGTATGTTTTATCGCATGTCACGTCATAATTTTCAAGTCCCGATTCTTATCTAATGAAAATAATGTAAAAGTTCCTCATTTATCACATTGCATATTTTGCCACTTATCTCTTTGTACGATCGCATTTTCGTCAGCCCTGAAAACTTTCTTTGTTCACCTCTGGAGGAATGTGAACCCCTCCGCTCATAGATAACATTCCTTGACTTCGTCCAACAGGCGGGCGAGGGTTGCGACATAACAGATATGATAGTGCAACTTTGCTTGTCAAGCCTATTTATGGATTTGTGTATTCAGTTAGTTTAGTTTTCTGAGAAGGCTGGATGTCAGCAGGAACTAGCATTACATATTGAGCTAACCGTACCAAATGTTTAATTGAGTGAGTACTGTGTGTACGCAAATACACATTACACCACCGAAGAAGTTAATTTAACTCAATTTATTCAATTACATTGAGATGTGTCTCCCGAATCTGATGGCAAATCCAGTACAGATTATCTGTGAGACATATTATTATTTACAACATATATACAGATTGTATTTGAGCCTCCGTGGCTTAGGCGGCAGCACGCCGGCCTCTCACCGCTGGGTCTGTGGTTCAAATCCCGATCACTCCATGTTAGATCTGTGCTGGACACAACGGAGGCAGACAGGCTTTTCTCCGGGTACTCCGGTTTTCCCTGTCACAATTTCATTCCAGCAACACACTCCACTATCATTTCATTTCATCTGTCATTCATTTAATCATTGCCCCAGAGGAGTGCGACAGGCTTCGGCAGCCGGCACACTTCATATCCTCGCCGCTAGATGGAGGCTTCATTCATTCCATTCCTGACCCGGTCGGAGACTGGAAGCAAGCTGTGGATTTTCATTTTCATACAGATTGAATTTCAATATTCCCCCAGGGGTTCACATTTTGTGGGACTTGGGTCGGCGACCACGAGACCCCAGCTGAGTCCGGCATTGCTTCCACTTACTTATGCCGGCCTCCTCTCCGTCTTTTTTCTTGTCGACCTCCCTTGGTCAACTCTTGTTCTTTTCCTACCCCAACGGTATTAGGGTAACTGAGGCCTTTGGAGTCTTTCACTTTCCCGCCTTAATTGGCCCTTGTCTCATCTTTCCTGATTCCTCCTTCTTTGAGGGGTCAGACCTCTTGTTTTCTTTTCATTATATTTCCTTTTCTCTTTAAGATTCCCACAATGTTTTTGTTAATTGGCTCCCCCGTGTATCTAAATTCCAAGTAGGTTTTTTTTTTTTTTTTTTTCATTTTTACCCTCCATTTTGTAGGTGTTTTCAATCTCCGTTGCATTTTGTAAGTCTTTTCGATCTACATTTTGTGAGTGTTTTCAACCTCAATTGCATTTTGTAAGGATTGACAATCTAAATTGCTTTTTAGTAAATCTTTCAATATAGGGTCTGGGACTTTTATGAGTATTTTGAATTTCAATTGCATTTTGTACTTTCAACCTAACCACTTTTTGCAAGTACTTTCAATCTAAATTGCATTTTGTAGGGTGCACATTTTGCAAGTATTTTGATTCTCAATTGCATTTTGTGGGTATTTTGAATCTAAATACATTTTGTAAGTATTTTCAATCTAAACTGCATTTTGTAAGTATTGTCCATCCAATTGAGTCGTTTGAATCTACCATACATTTTGTAAGCATTTTCAATTTAAATTGCATCTTGTAAGTATTTTGAATATCAATTGCACTTTGTGATTATTTGGAATCTGAAATGGGCATTTTTCAATCTAAATTGCATTGTGGATTTTCAATTGCATTTTGTACGTATTTTCAATCTCATTAGCATTTTGTAAGTATTTTGAATTTCTCTTGCATTTTGTAAGTATTTCGACTGTACATTGCATTTTGTACGTATTTTGAACTTAACCTACATTTTGTGCGTATTTTTCAATCTATTCCTTTTGTGAGTATTTTCGTTCTAAATTCCTTTTTGTAAGTATTATCGCTCTCCATTTTGTGAGTAGTTTCAATCTGAGTTCCCTTTTGTAAGTATTTTCCTTCTCACTTAATTTTCTTTCTAGTTTCCACATCATTAACATTTTCGCTATCAACCAGACCATTAGGGGCCGATAACCTCGATGTTAGGCCCCTTAAAACAACAATTATCATCATGTATTTCAATAAAAGAGTGAACACAATTTTTATTTTTATACAATTTCTTTATTGTAAAACCTTGTGATTATTTTGGTGTACATTCATTCCCATTTAAACAACAATAGAAATTATCAAAGAAAATCTAAGAAAAAAACTAGAAACTATCCAAAATTGAAAAAAAGAATTCTTGAAAATACAGTGAAACTTGGATAATTCGAAATCGTCTTTTGTTTGAATATTTTGCTTGGTCCGTAGCATTTTGTATGTATACAATGTTAAAAGATCATGGATAATTCAAATATTGTTTTGGTTAATTCGAACTCTTTACGTCAACGGTAGAGCGCAGTATTGTATTTCATAACTCGTATATTTTCTAAACAATATTGTCGAGACAGTATTGGAATGCGGCCAAGTTCCCTGTTAGGGAATGGGAGGAAATTGTGACTGTTCCTATCTCGTATGAAGAATTTGTTAATGTTGGTGAGATGTTGCAGTGTGTGGCGAGCTTAGTGACGTGGACATAATCACAGAGGTAAACAGTAACACCAACCAAGCTGCAGGAGACGCATCTGAAGATGAGGACGGTGATTCTTTGGGGGATCCGGAACGACCGATTCCGAGTGCGGCAGAAGCATCCAATTACATTCAACAACTCAGAATATTTTTTGAAAATCAACACAACATATGTGATTCTATTTTTCAGTCATTAAATGACATAGATTCATATATTACTCGTGAGAAAATTAAATCAAGAAAGCAATCTACTCTTTCGGACTTTTTTGACAAACAGTAAATGTTATGTACTGTGTCCAGTACTATTGTATATACTAATAGTATCTAAAAATATAATTTTCTTGTTAAATCTAAAAGTTTGAGTAATGTTTGAAACATTTTGTTTAATTTAAATTATTGTTTAATTCGAATTTTTAAATTGTCCCTTGAAGTTCGAATTATCCAAGTTTCACTGTACTAAGCTTTACTGTAAACAACAACCATTTTAAATTCAATAACAAAATATATAAACAGAACAAAGGTTTGGCCATGGGATCCCCAGCCTCAGGCATATTAGCCAACATTTACAAGGACAATATGGAAGCCAATAATATATTAAATAGGGCCGATAACCTCGATGTTAGGCCCCTTAAAACAACAATTATCATCATCATCAATATATTAAATAACATCAAGGGCATTCAATTCTGGAGGAGATATGGCATCCTAGACAACGAATCCATCAAAATTGATCAGATATTAGACAAATTAAACAAAATAGACAAAGACATCAAATTTACTGCGGAATCAACAAAGGAATGTTCAATCAATTATTTGGGTCTCAATATTAGCATTAGGAACGGACGCATGAACTACAGCATCTATAGAAAACCCACTCAAACTAACACAATAATTAACAAGGAATCCAATCATCCCCAAGGCCATAAAAGAGCAGCTTTCATAAGTTTCGTCAATAGAGCAATTAGCATTCCATTGTCAGAACAAGAATATAAAGACGAAATATCTATAATATGTGAAATCGCAGAAGCAAGCGGTTACAGTAAATCAGATGTCAACAGAATGATAAACAAAGTCAAAAACAAACCACAGACGAAATTAATCCGCGTAAATAAAGAAGAAAACCACATTATTATTATTCAGTTTTCACTTACATAAATCATCTAACTTACGATGTAAAAGTACATTCAAAAAGTACTACATGAAGATAGTATTCAAAACAAACAATAGTAATCACAAAAAAAAAACAATTCTGAAAAAGTTAATGAAACTAACAAATACCACTTATCAGGGATGTATAGACTGAAATGTGACCAATGTGATGCTGATTACATTGGACAAAGTACCAGGCCGTAATTTTACGATAAGATACAGTGAACACGTAAATGCTGCCAAACACAATAAGTTAGAAAAGTTAGAAAGAAACACCAAGTTTACAGGGATCACAAATGGCATGGAATTCATCCACTATGCTATCAAGGGCACAATGATGAATATTCTAGAACAAATCGAAATAAACAATGCGCAGCGAACTAATCCCACTCATAATCTTAACGAGATAAATTTTGAATTAAAGATCCTTTATGCACAATGCTGCTCATTATGGTGAAATTAAATAATTTTTCTTATAATAAGTTTTTTCTGAAACAACCGGTAGGCAATCAACACACGCAACCCAATCACCACACACCACCTCCCCCTCCCTCCTCCCCCTCCCATTTCCCCTTAATCAAGAAGTCTCCCGCTCCCTCAGTATGCACTGACGCACAGAGTAAAGTTGTCATTAGATCCACACAGAGAGTCCACAAGATCATTTTCCGAACAGGCCATATTTTTCGAATACGATTTCTGACGGCTAATCATCATATATATTATTCAGTAGTATAGATCCCTCCTGCGGCACTCACAAGCGACCGATCGTGAAAATGAGCATTCAAATGAAAGAGAGTAGACATAGCAGTGACAAATGGCACTTTAATTCCATAAATAACAATATTTCTTTAAAAAATGTTTAAAAAAAAAAATTGTATGAAGTGTGTGATTTGCAGATACTGTTGGTGCATGAAGATACGCTCCATAATTTCTGTCCACTTCACATTTTGGTCGCTGTGACGTCCGTTTTATGTCATTTTAACATTCTGAGGTCTTTCCATTATCATTTTGCATGGATTTAAGAAACAGTAAATAAAAGGAATGTGTACTCAAATCGTATAATTTCATAAATTAGCAGTGGCGAATGCATTCTAATTTCATAAATATCAATTTTTGTAAGAAGTGTGCGATTTGCAAATACTGATGCTCAAACATGCTGCAATTATGAGTTGTTGTCTAAACCCTTAAAACTATTAAACGTTAATTATTTTACAGTTTTTTCTTCTGCATTCTAATTTCATAAATATCGATCATTTCGAATGGTTTTCAGAAACGGTAAATCAATGGATTGAGTACTCTAATCGTATAACCGTTGAGTGTTAAGTCGTCTAAAACCTCAGAACTATTAAACATTGAGTTAATTCTTTTACAGGTTTTTCTTCTATCATTTCCCATGGTTTTCAGAATCAGTAACTCAATGGATTGAGTACTCAAATCGTATAACCGGCAAGTGTTACTGCTAAGCTTTCAGTCAATGGACTCTGCACACACATGATTTAAACTCATTCGTCTAAACAATGGATTTATGGAATTTCAGGTTTGTTAAATTCAACGTTTGTTAATATGCTGCGATAGAGGTTGTTCTTCTGCATTCTAATTTCATAAATAACAATTTTTGTAAGAAGTGTGCTATTTGCAAATACTGTTGCTCTAACATGCTGCAATTATGAGTTGTCGTCTAAAACCTTAAAACTATTGAGCGTTAATTCTCTTACGGTTTTTCTTACATCATTTCACATGGTTTTCAGAAACACTAAATCAATGGATTCAGTACTCGAATCGTATAACCGGTGAGTGTTAAGTCGTATAAACCTGAGAACTATTTACAGTTCTTTCTTCTATCATCTTCTATCATTTCCAGGTTCGTTAATATGCCGCGATACAGGTTTTTCTTCTGCATTCTAATTCCATAAATATCGATTTTTGTAAGAATTGTGGTTTTTGCAAATACTGTTGCTCTAACATGCTGTAACTACAAGTTGTCGTCTAAAACCTTAAAACTATTGAACGATAATTCTCGTACAGTTTTTCTTCTATCTGGTTTTCAGAATCAGTAAATCAATGGCTTGGGTACAGGCTTTTCTTCTGCATTCTAATTCCATAAATATCGATTTTTGTAAGAAGTGTGCTTTTTGCAAATACTGTTGCTGTAACATGCTGCATTTATGAGTTGTCGTCTAAAACCTTAAAATTATTGAACGTTATTCAGGGTTGATACGCGACCGGGAATACCGGGAAAAGTCAGGAATTTTTGTTGTGGTCAGGGAAAAGTTAGGGAATTTTGTAAAAAAAAAAAGAGAGAAAGAAAGAAGAAGAAAGGAAACAAAAAAAAAGAAGAAAAAAATTATTAAGGTTTGACAGTAATTTTTGGTTGTTATACCAGGGTGTCTATCGGTAACGAAAAAGTAGCTAATTTTACAAACGGGTAACGAAAATTCGCTGAGGTCGGTTTAAATCGTTTAAACCCGCGCCGCTAGGCTCACGGATTGTGATGAAGCAAGTTTCACGCAACCGGCGCCGATTGCGTAAGCTTCCCCGTGCACGACCTCAAGGAAATGCATACTGAGGATGCCTTCAGTGGTACTGTCTACATCGGTTCAATGTATATTTTCGGCATCAAGAAGAGAGTTTAATTTTGTGTGGAATGTTTTTCTGTATTATTCGAAAACCTGACTTTTTGCGAGACATTTATTCGTGATAACATCCGAAACTCAACAGAAACCTCTCATTTCTGATCTTGACCTATAAATTTGGATATCGCAAATTGAAGTCCAGAAATAATGCGATATAATTTATTGTCGTGATCTTGCGAAATGATATAGTTTCGAAAGAAAATCGCAAAAATGCTCCGAAATACATAGACGATGGTATATTTTAAAAATCTATCCGTCTCATAAATTTGCGACATCCAGTTCGGTTAATTCGAAACTCCGTTATATGTCTATTTTCCTTCGAACTTTGGTTCCATTGGATATATAATCTAACCGGTTATCTCGAAAACTTATATAATTTGAATTCGAAAGAAAATGTGCCTCATCGTATTATTCGTGCTATCCTCTCTGAATAATTCGTAATATCCGATACCTATATCGAACGTTCATCCTCAAAAATCACATCCTCAGAACGGCCGGCTGACCGCACGACTTGCCTGCGGGAATCTTGTCTAGCGGACCGAGATTGATGCCAGTTGCGTAAGTCATAAAACCCGAGCCCGGTCGCGAACTTGTATCTACGAGGACTGCTGGAATCCTGTCAAAGGTGGTTGGGCACCCATCACGAAACATACCGAACCCTACTAGCAACTTTTCCCATTACCGTATGCTTAAAAGTGTACGGGGAGCGAGAAGTGCATCAACCCACTTAGGAATAACGGACTACGTAGCATCGTGATACCCATTTCTTCTCTTGATCCACCGTGAACTTCCAACCACAGCATAGGGACAGTGGGAATCATGGCGCCGACCCTGTCCATAACTGCTCGTGAATTTTAACCATGCCCAACCTCGAGCTTGCCTCTACCATTCTACCAGGACAGATAGACAGGCAGACAATCGTTGAACGGCCGATTGCATACTATCGCGTTCTCAGTGTCCAACCGCGAGGACAACGTGAATCACGTAAAACGACCGAGAGCGGCAGCGATTGCTATACATCGCGATATTTCTCCGCTTTCGATGACGAGTACAACTGGATTCTTGTCAAACGGATAGCAAGCGGCACCGATTGCGTAATAATGCTATATTTTTCCGTGCCTGACCTCAAGGACAATAGAAATCTCGTCGAACGACTAAAAGTGACACCGATTATGTAAATCGTGATTTTTCTCCGTGTTCGATCGTGAAAACTACAAATCGCGTCAAACGGCTGAGACCAGCGCCGATCGTGTAACGTGTCGATATTTCTCCGTACTTGACTGCGAAGACATGATTCGGTGACAGTCGCGTAACGTCGCATATATTTCGTTATCTTCCGCGGGGACAAAGGAAATCTCCCCAAACGGTCAAGATCAGAGCAACTTCTTGGTAAGCATAACTTCTTGTACGTATGACGGCATATTAACTGAAACAACTCATTTGATATTAAATATCTAATGTTAGAATAAAATGTATCTGTTGACAGTTTCTAGATACTTTTATTGTGATTGATCAGAAAGTATGAATTGGTGATTGATTCCTTTCTTCACAGTTTTTTTTTTAAATTGATGTTAGCAAATTAACATTTATTTTTAAAATGTGTTCCGGTTCTTATCGAAATCTTCTTCTTTCTCTTTACATCATTCCCACTCCTATGTGGGGTCGATGTTTCTGACAGCTCTCCTCCATTTAGCCCAGTCTTGCACATCCTCTTCTGACAACTGTTTTTCTCTGAGGTCCTCCTGTACACAATCCATCCATCTTCGTTTAGGTCTGCCTCGCATTCTCACTCCCTGTATTTGCATGTCTAGCATCTTCCTCCCCACGTAGGATTCCTCCCTTCTTCTCACATCGAAATAAACGTTATTTATTACAGTAATGAACTGTTTTAAAATTATTTTTTTGTTATTTGTTTAATATACTTTTAAAGAAAAGCGTTAATTTATAGAGAGAGCTACATATAAGTCCGGTTTATATAATGAAACATTGCTCGGATATTTTTATAACACTATTATTTTCATCTACTACATCATTTCTCCTCGTGTCTAAGAATAGCCTTGCACAAATAATTAGTCTAAAATCAGTTTTTCTAACTTATCTTAATGTATCATACAGAAGAACGTTTCCTAAAGGTAAATGCACTTTTGCTAGGTTTGGAAAACCTAAGGAACAGCGAGGTAAATGTCGTCCCTGTGGTTAATGAATTTTCTATACTTTGCTCTGGAAAATCGGGAGAAGTTAGGGAAATAAACGACTCTGCGGTCAGGGAATTTCTTAAAATTTTGTCTGGAAAACCGGGAAAAGTCAGGGAAATTTGAAATCCTGAAAGCGTATCAACCCTGGTTATTTCTCTTACAGTTTTTTTGTCTATCATTTCGCATGGGTTTCAGAAACAGTAAATCAATGGATTGAGTACTCAAATCGTATAATTTCATAAATATCGAAAAAACGGTGAATGTTATGATGATCAAATTTTCAGTGTTTGCCTTCTTAGGTTAGGGAACGTACAACTTGTAATTCTGACTGAAATGTATCGAATAACCGGTGAGTGTTACGGCTAAGCTGTCCATCAATGGACTCAGCACACAAATGGCATTAACAGTGACGAATTGCATTCTAATTTCATAAATATCAAAGAAAGAAACCAGCCACAGGATGCTCTCTTGCTGACGCTCCACTCGGGAAAGAGAACGTTCCCCTGTAGGTAACGTGCAAAGGAGTTGAGCGCTGAGCGCTCCCACACAGGACCGGGAAAGCTGCCCTGCAGGCAGTGTGCAAAGAAGTTTAACGCTGATCATTGCACTTAGGAAAAAGAAAGCCTCACTATAAGCAGGGTGTGAAGAAGTAATCCAACGAGGGCTGTCCTGATAAGGGAGACAGAGGCTCCTCAGCCAACAAGATAAAGCAGGAAATCTTGACCAAGATGCTTTCTGCCCGGAGTGCACCCAGAAGCAACAAAAAAGGAATTCTGCCCGATAAGTCAGAGGCAATGCACTATTGAGGACAGCACAATCGAATGTGATAGGTGCAGAGAAAAGACCCACGAGAACTGTACTGGCCTCATTGGTCAGGAAGTCAGAGACCTTGAAAGAAAGAACAGGGAACTGATATGGCTGTGTGAAACATGTAAACCTGAGCTGGTCATGAATAAATCCTGTAGGGTGGTAATAGCCGCCCTTGCCGAAAAGGTCGAGGACAATACATCAAAACCCGACTTCAAGAAAACATGTAAAATGAGATCAAAGAAGCAGTATACAATGCTCACAGAAAGAAACCTGCCACAGCACGCTCTCATGCTGACGCTCCACTCAAGCAAGCGAAAGCACCCCTGTAGGTAACATTCATAGGAGTTTAGCACTGAGCGCTACCACACTGGACCGGGAAAGCTGCCCTGCAGGCAGTGTGCGAAGCAGTTTAACGCTGATCGTTGCACTGTAAGCCTCACTGTAAGCGGGGCGTGAAGAAGTTTTCTAACAAGGGCTGTCCTGATAAGGGAGAAACTTTAGAATTTAGCTTCACACAATTTTAGTGGAAGGTTCTTTTACATGCTATAAATCTATGACATGGGCCCGTAGGCTTTACTTCCCCTCTGAAGGAAGGTATACTCTTACTGTACATCGCAGAGAACTGCAGTCGAGTCATCTCAATGAATTTGTTTCCACGCATCGCGTTAAAGTTTTTTTAAACAACGGAGAGATTATAAATATGTAGCAGGACGATTAGTTGCTGTAAGAATTTCTAATTAAAAAAATACTCTTGAAGATCCGTTGATTATCCGCACACGAATTATCAGTACACTATACCAGAATATAAATTTGGTTAAAGAAATATGATCACTGTACAGTAGTCATCATCTATTTACAGTTCCAGTTTCCTGGGTACTGTTGACAAGTCTCTTCCACTCTCCTCTGTCCATGTACGTCTTGTTCGTCATGACATCATCTACTGTAGTGTCCTTCCCTTGGTTGCAATGTCTGTCTTGACCCTGTCCATCCAACGAGTTCTTGGTCTTCCCACCCTTCGTTTACCATCCACCTCTCTTTCTAGCTGTATTCTGACTGACCTCTTCGGTTCCATTCTCATCATATGTCCAAACCACTGAAGTCGGATGAGCTGACTCTGGCAAGTAGACATGTCTTGATCTCAGCTTCCCTCCTTACCACTTCATTCCTTAAGTTATCCATCTTGGTTATCTGGATGGTGGACCTCAGGAATTTCATCTCTAATGCTTGAAGTCTTGATGAGTCTTGCTTTGTGAGGTTGCATGTTTTGATACCGTAAGTCAAGATTGGTACAAAGTAACTGTTGAACATAGTTAATTTTGCTTTTGTGATTTTGTCATCCCAAAGGAGTGGCCACACTTGTTGGTAGAAGATTGAACTCTTCTGCACCCTGTTGATTTATTTCGTGGTTAGATAGTCCTTGGTAACTATACTACCCAGGTAAGTGAAATTGTCCACACACTTCAGCTGGTAGTCGCCCAGTTTGATGCTTGTTTGACCGACATTTCTGTTCACTGTTATTACGACAGTCTTAGTCTCCCTGATTTTGAGGTTAAACTCCTGGAACTTTGCTATCCATGAGTCGAGCCTTGTCTGGACTACTTCTTCGGTTTCTCCCCAGATCATGCAGTCATCAGCAAAGGCAATTGCACTGAGTTCACCCGACGTTTCCTTAATGCTCTTCATTATATCACCCATAATATTGTGATTAATAGTAGTGGAGACAGTGCACTACCCTGCTGGACTCCACTCTTTGGAACCATGATGAGTGTCCCTCTCCAAGTCGCACACATCTGGTACAGTTATCATACATCATCTTGATTTTCCTGACCAGTCCTTCCGGCACCTTCCTCTTCCTCAAGCATTGCCAAATCTTCTCTCTTGCGATACTGTCAAATGCCTTTTCGATGTCAAGGAAGACCCTGAACATTTCCTTATCTCTTTCCCAGTACTTCTCTTAGCATTCGGGCACTGAAGATAAGGTCTATAGTTGATCTGTTGGCTCTGAAGCCATACTGCTCCTCTTCCGTACAGTAGTAAAAATCTAAATTAGAGATTTGTGTGCTGACTACTGACACAGATTTGCTGCTAAACACAGATTTACTATCCTTTCTATGAAGGTTTCTTTGGGAACGGAGAGGAAATTTTTATTGTAAGAGCTCTTCTTAGCTTGTATAATCTAATGATTATGGAACAGAGATCTCAAGATTTTTCTATACGTTATGCACTTCTTTTGTTTCGTATGATAACAAGTTGAAATTTAGAACATTTGCATTTCAGACTGTGATTTTGTTTCTCGAGCTTTTTGTATTAGTTTTCATACCTCTGCAGCTTCTCATTTAAAGATTTTACTGTGTTAATATTTGATGAGAAGGAAGCAGGCTGTAACTTGGGGTGAACAATTAGTTGAGTGAAGCAATTTTGGGGTTGAAAATTGTAGCATTCATTTCTGTACCTGTCACTATGATGTCTGATTAAAACTGGGTGAATACTCCTCTCGTCCTGCACATCTTTTCATAATTTTGAACTTGGTGGTTTCCTTCATTTTGGAGACTCTTGCTGGGAGAGGATTGTAGGAATGGCATTATATCTTAGAAATCTTTTTCTATCTTTTCATACTTTTTCCCACATGTGTGGCACAAAGAGTACCTAGTGAAGTAAAATAACATGCTGCTCATTCAAGCAGACAATATTGTTGGTACTGAGATACCTTAAAAAATTAGGTTCCATGTCCTGTATTTACTTCACTTAAACGTGATGTATTAGTAGGAAACCACCCTTCCTTTTTACTCATGGCAGTAAAATATTTTTATGATAAATCCCATCTACGACCTATCAGCTGAATGCAACCCATTTTTTTTTTTTTTAACCAGTTACGTGAACTACAACCACTGAAACAACATTTGACTAAACAGTATTAGTATGAACACAAATCGAGACTCGGTCAATCAGAAATCAGCACCTACTCGGCCACACTGTTTCAATAGAGACACTGTAGTACTGCCGTGCAACTTTCCGTAAAGTTCATGGGTAATGTGTATAATTGTATACTTATGAATTGCCCCGTGTGGGTGCGGGGTAGAATACACCCACGGTATGCCCTGCCTGTCTTAGGAGGCGACTAATAGTGCCGACATGGCCAAATAACTTGCCAGTTTTTGATTTGTTAATACCTCTTGTGGATGGGGAGGGCAGAATTCATCCACGGCATCCCCTGCCTGTCGTAAAAGGTGACTTAGAGGGGGCCTTATAAAGGTCGATTTTGGATTTCGGGTCCCAGTTCTGGTTTGACCTGTAGAAATAAACATGCATGCTGTTAGGGGAAGGGCCACCAACTTGGCCATCTGGCCAGAAAGCCTAGACGGTATGCCCCATCCCGTAAGGTGGGTGTGCCAAGTACCCTTTCAGTAGTATCGGCCTTACAACGAAGGTCCCTGCATGGCCGAATACTGAAGAGCTGTACAAATCACTGTGCATGCCAAGGGGTAAGTGCGTATTCGAGGCACTGGGACCCCGGGCAATACCTGCTATGCCAGGTAGGTATTGCCTTATGCAAAACTTAGTGGGATCAATTTACCGCCTAATCATTACTGTTTGTACAAATAAAATTTATTTGCTTAATACATTCTAAGTAGAGACTTGTTTTGGATACGCTGTGCCCTTCTTCAGCCTATACTTCAAAACAACATTGTACACATATCAAAGACATTCCTATTCTACACAAACATGCATATAGATGTCTCCATAGTGGAGTGGCTGATTGCCATTGCTAAAAAGTGAAAAATAAAACTTAGATTAAAACTATAAAAACTATGCTAAAAATATACACTGAGTTTGCTGGGGTGTGTACTCTAGCTACGTTTGCCCCCTTTAACTGTGGCAGAAGGAAATTATGAAGATGTATAAGGTGCCTGTCAGCGTCCCTTGTAACCTATCATGTACATGCTATAGTAGAATGGTTCCTGTTGTTACATTCATTTAGAACTTTGTAAGGAAAATATGGAAAATATTCCAATCAATCTTTAGGTATTGCCTTGGCTGGGTGGCACCCACAGTGACCTCCCTGTTCGGAGTGGGCAGTTTTCGGGGAGGATTTTTTCCAGGATGCCGAAGCGCTCCCCTAATTCTCTACAGGAAGGCACCCTTAAAAAGCCGTCTCTTGACGTTGGAAACCATCCCAAGGTCTATACACCTTGGGATGAAGCATTTTTGAAAAGGTTCCCGGTTGACAATGCTCCTCGTTATCCATTAGCTACCAGAAATGACAGGGATACATTTCACATGGTGAAATCTATCGTGTTCTCTGAGGAAATCGAAGATATTCGGTGACCTTGACAGGATCCAAAAGCTACGCAACCGTCAGCTTTTATTGAAGACCACTGGTGGTGATCAAACCAAAAAGTTGCTGAAATGCGACCATTTCGGTGCGATTCCAGTGAAGATCGAAAGGGACTCGACGCTGAACGAGATCCGTGGAGTCATCTTCCATCGCGATCTCGTTCTGAATTCCGATGATGAACTGTTGCGTAACTTAAAGAAATGTGGGGTCACCAAAATTCGACGTATGACCAGGAAGATCGGCGATAAGGTAGGCACGGGCATCTTTATACTCCATTTCGAGGGGTCCGTTCTACCTAAGCAGGTTAAAGTGACATCCTATCGCTGCGATGTCAGAGCGTACATACCACCACCGATGTGATGCTACCTGTGTCAGAAGTTCAGGCAGGTGTCTTCCCGCTGCACATCAGATGCTGTGTGCAAGGATTGCGGGAAGGCTGTTCACGAAGGCGAAAAGTGGACACCTCCACGTGTGTGCACTAAGGCTTGATTCTCACTATCGGTACAGTCACGGTACGGTCACGCTACAGTCACGATCCGGTCACAGGGCAGCAGTATCCACACTACATCGGGGAAGCTCCAAGCTTGATCAGTGAACAGTTGAGATGAGACCCACATGCAGGTCACAATGTCTGGTGCTTTCTCTACGAAAGAGTTAGCAATTATCTCGATTGTGTTAATTCTTGTTTTAAGGGGCCTAACATCTAGGTCATCGGCCCCTAATGGTCTGGGTGATAGCAAAACTGGCAATGAAATGGAAACCATGACGAAAATTTAGCTAGACGGAAAATGCTTACAAAAGGGAACTCAGATTGAAATGACTCACAAAATGTAGAGTGGAAAAACGTACAACATGTAATTTAGAAGGAAAATACTCACAAAAGGAATTTAGATTGAAAAAATATGCACAAAATGTAGTTTAGGTTCAAAATACTTACATAATGCAATGTAGATTCGAAATACTCACAAAATGCAATTGAAATTCAAAATACTTACAAAATGGAAATGAGATTGAAAATACGTACAAAATGCAATTGAGGTTCAAAATACTTAGAAAATGCAATTGAAATTGAAAATACACAATGCAAGTTAGATTGAAAAAGGCCGATTCAGATTCAAAGTACTCACAAAGTGTAATTGAAATTCAAAATATGTACAAAATGCAATTAATATTGAAAATACTTACAAAATAGTTTAGATCGAAAATATGTACAAAATGCGATGTAGATTGAAAATGCTTACAAAAATGTGGTTGAGATTCAAAATACTCAAAAAATGTAATTTAGAGACACGGGGAGCCAATTCCTAAAAAAAGGGCGGGAATCTCAAAGAGAAAAGGAACTACAATGAAAAGAAAAAGAAGGCTGATCCCTAGAAGAAAGAGGGGTCGGGAAAGATGAAAGAAGGGCCAATTAAGGCGGGAAAGGAAGAGACTCTCTAGGCCTCTGATACCCTCATACCGTCCGGGTCGGAAGAGAACAAGAGTTGACCAAGAGAGGTTGACAGGAAAGAAGACGGAGAGGAGCCCAACACAAGTAAGTGGAAGCAATGCCGGACTCACCTGGGGTCCCATGGTCGCCAACCCACGTCCCACTAGTTGTGAGCCCCTGGGGATGGAGCAACGATGTGTCACAGTCCACTCGCAGCTAGGGTGGAGGCTGAAAATTGCGCGCTCTGCATGTTGCTTGCACGTTGCTTGTACATGTGGTATGTTCATACTGCCCGGCTAGTCACGGAACAGTACGGTCACAGTCCGGTCAAATATTCTTTGAATTGATCGTTGCCTGCACATGCCTGTACTCTGACCATTCCGCGACTGCTGGTGTGTACAGATCCTATGAAATCAGTTAAATAATATCTGACTGGACTGTGAATGTACCGAGACTGTACCGTGACCGTACCGATAGTGTGAATCGGGCTTAACTGCTCGAGCTTCCATGCTCCTAAATCGAAGGATTGTCCAGAATTCATCAAGGAATCGAAGATTCAGGAGCTGAAGACACTGGAAGGACGTTCATATCACGATGCTAGAAAGAAGTTTCGTGAAATTAATGCTCCTCAATTTTCAGCCTCATATGCATCTGTCTCCACTCCAGCGATAAAACCTGCAGTCAACGCACCTCAAGTGATACCACTCAGTGTAACACCAAATGTCAGTTTGGTAGCACTAGGTAAACCAACGGCGACTAAACCTAGCCCGAAGGAGGACCCGGGAACTTCTTCGGCCCTCAATTCTAATGCGCCTGTTAAGCCATCCATACAGGCGCCATCGAGGTCAGCGAAGAAACCTTCTCCGACTCGCCTGGAGAAGAAACCTTCGCAGACCAGGGCTGGAGCATCTACCAGGTCTAAAAGGAAAGAAAAGCCGGCGGAGTGGAGTGAGAAGGTTATACACCGTCTCTCCTGCCCTCCTGCAAATAAGGTGGCACAACCTTCTGCAGGCCTTCCTGCTCCCACTTTCACCAGTGGAGCGGTGCCAGCAAGTGCTGCATTCTTTTGCAGGGCGGAGACGTCAGGGGGGAAGGGCCCAACTACTTCCCCAAATAGACTTCAACGCCGTGCAAGGAAAAAGAATAGTCGGGATGTGCCGGGGACGGACTCCCAGTCTTCGGACTGGGAAAAAGTTCCCTCGTCACCGCTGTCGTTCTTCACCAAGAGCGAGACCGGGAACGTCCGACGATAACCTCGCGCCAAGCCAGAGAGCGCCCCCTCCATTTTCTTCGTCCTCCAACGGAGATGTGGAGATTGAGGTCTGCTCTCCTACCCTATCACCTCCTCCTAAGGATAGGGATGGTTGGCAAATGGTCAAGCATAAGTAGACGACTACCCTCTACTTAAGTCCACACTATGGCACTATTGCTATGGAACTGTAATAGCTAACACATAAAGTAATAAAAATGTCCTGCATAACTCAACAAATTGCTAGCGTTTCGCCCCAGTGTGCCAATTGGGCTCTTGAGTTGGTAAAGGATTCTGGTCATCTCGCTGAGGTACTTCAAATAATATCTTTGTTTTCGGCAACCATTGTCTGTCTTCAGGAATCCAGGTTTCGTCCTGGACATGAGACAACAATGCGCCACTTCAAACTCTTCTCTGAAGACCGGGTGGACGGAGCTGTGGCGTCTGCACTCTCGTCCACTCTATCCTCTTTAGTGAAGAGGTGCCGCTGCGTACTCAGATAGAAGCAGTTGCAGTTCGTACTTCGTTGCCAGTAATGGCAACAGTATGTAACGTGTACATCCCGCCAGATTCTCAACTGGATAACAACCAGCTGGTGGATCCAGTCTCTCAACTTCCCCCTCCTTTTCTCCTTCTAGGAGATTTTAATGCCCACAACACCATCTGGGGCTCCGCTACCACTAATGGTAGAGGGAGAGATTTTAAGAGGCTGATCAGGTGGCTGGACCTGTGTTTGTTAGACACAGGGGAACCTACGCACTTCTCTATTGCACACGGCACGTATTCAAGTGTCGACAGCACCCCGTTCAGTCGTGCGCTGGTTCTCCTGCTACAGTGGGGTGTACACGATGACCATTGTAATAGTGACCATTTCCCAATTATCGTTACTCTTCCGAACCAGAGAGCCATCTAGTTACCATGTCGATGGCTTCTCCGTCGGGCTGATTGGCCTACTTTCACAGCAGGTGTGGTTTTTCCCGAAGATACCTTTGAGAGTGTCGATAATCATACCATTCACATTACGAATGGTATTTTGGCTGCGGCAGAGGGAACAATTCCTTCCTCATCCGGCAACTCCCACCAGAAGCTAGTCCTTGGTGGACAGCCGAGATTGCAGCAGCCATTAAAGATCGTCGACGTGCCTTCAAATGCTATCGTAGGCAAAACACCCTGGCCAACCATATCACCTTCAAAAGGATGCGTGCTAGCGCCCGATATCTGATTCGGGAGAGTAAGAAAACGACATGGGAAAAGTATGTTGTGTCTATGACGGCACATACTCCTTCATCTCAAGCTTCGTTGGATCTCTGGACTCCCAACATCATTGATGATACCCGGAGTCTCCATCAACGGAGACATCATCACGGACCATCTCGCCATTGCCAACACTATTGTATCGCACTTCAGTGATGTATCCTGCTCTGGGAGTTACGATCCTACATTTCTGACTCTGAAGCGGGAGGCAGAGGCTCACCCCTTGTCCTTTGCCACTGCTGCTTCGGAGTCCTATGGTGTACCATTCTCTGAATGGGAACTGCGAAGTGCGCTTGCACTGTGCAGGGATACGGTTCCTGGACCGAATAACGTCCATAATCAAATGCTGAAACATCTGTGCGATTCCAGTCTAAAACCACTGTTGAACCTCTTCAATCGTATGTGGATTGAAGGGGAGTTTCCTTCTCAATGGCGAGAGGGGGATTGTGATACCGATTCCCAAGGCTGGAAAGGATCCCAAGCTTGTCAGCACCTATAGGCCCATTTGTCTGACAAATGGCCTATGCAAGCTGCTGGAGAAGATGGTGAACCGTCGACTGATGTGGTTCCTGGAGGAGAGAGGCCTCCTGTCTGAGTACCAGTGTGGATTTCACTCTCATAGGTCCACCATTGACCATCTGGTGCGACTTGAGCGATGTGCAGGAGGCATTTCTCCAAAGGCACCACCTAGTCACGGTTTTCATTGACTTCGAGAAAGCCTACGACACCACAAGGCACTACTGGATCCTTTCCACCCTTCATGAGTGGGGACTCCGTGGTAATCTACCGACTTTCATTGCAAATTTCATGTCCATCCAACTCTTCCGTGTAAGGATCGGTACGACGTTATCGCAATTTTACACTCAAGAGAATGGAGTTCCTCAGGGTCGTGTTCTGAGTGTCACCTTGTTCGTGATTGCCATAAACGGCATTGTTGCCGCCGCCGGGCCAACGGTAGTTCCATCGCTGTATGTAGACTATTTAGCTCTGCTTTACAGCTCTGGAAGTATGGCAATCGTGGAACGGCAATTGCAGCTAGCTATTAACTGGGTCGACAGGTGGGCTCACGGCCAGGGTTTTCGTTTTTCAGCAGCGAAAACCTCCGTCGTCCATTTTTGTCGGCTCGGGAGGCTACATTTACACCCTGACATCGCAGGCATGCTGTGTTGCCGTTGGTTGACACTTATCGCTTCCTGGGGCTCCATTTTGACAGCAAATTAACATGGCAGCACCATATACGGCAACTGAAAACAGCGTGTGTCAGGAAACTGAACAGGCTCAAGTTTCTTAGTGGCACTACGTTGGCGGCTAACTGTGCGGTGCTGCAGCGGTTCTACCAAGCCCTCGTCCTGTCCCGACTAGACTATGGTTCTGCGGCATACGGTTCAGCAAGGCCGGCAACCTTGTAAATGCTGGACAGTATCCACCATAGTGGCATTAAGCTGGCTACCAGTGCCTTCCGGACCAGCCCGGTACCCAGCCTACTCGCCGAATCAGGTGTTCCACCTCTAAATTATAGACGCCAGCATATGCTTAGTGCGTCAAATGCTGCAACATCCGAGCTATGGGTTCTTTCAGTACCCAATACCATCAGAAGTACGCCAACCAGCCTCGTGCCACTCGGCCGGCTGGTATTAGACTCGATAGCTCGTGTACTGAAATAGGAGTGGCTGTAGGTGCCTGTATGATCCGGTCACCTAGCGAGGTGCCTCCGTGGCAAGTCCCGCGTCTGGAAATTCGGTTAGATCTACACCGACGTCCTAAAGTGAACACGGATGCCTCCGTTTATCGGAGGCAGTTCCACAGCATAGTTCACCAATTTCCGGACGCTGGTAATCTATACACGGATGGTTTGAAGGTGGCCGAGAGGGTGGGTTGTGCTTAAGTTATTGATGATGCAATACCAAAATCTCTTTGCCTGAAGCCTGTAGTGTGTTTACTGCGCAGCTAGTTGCCATCTATGAAGCTCTGCAGTTTGCACTACAGGATGCACGAACCCACTTCTCTTTGAGTTTGTTGCAGTCAATTGCTACGTTTCCCGCAACATCCCCTAGTGCAGCGAATCCACGACCTACTAGCCGGGTTGTGCCATGCTGACACTCGAATCACCTTCTGTAGCTTCCAAGCCACATGGGAATTGCGGGAAATGAGTTAGCGGATCAAGCTGCAAAAGAGGCGGTATCACTACCACCTCGACCAATGGAGGTACCCGCTAGAGATATTCGCTCTCAGTTACGCCCACAAGTACTGGCATTTGGGAGTGTTGGCTAGCTAACCCAGTGCCCAGTAAACTGAGAGCGAACCAGAGAACTACTCGCGTGTGGCGGAGCTCTTTCCGGTCACGGAGGGAGTCCGTCATTTTTTGTAGGCTAAGGATAAGTCATATAAGATCCATCCATTCGTACCTTATTAGAAGGGAAGACCCTCACTTTGTACCTGTGGAGCCGTTTTCACCGTGGCACACACATTTACTGAGTGTGTGGATCTTGCTTACTTACTTACGAAGAAACCTTGGTTTTCAGATGACTCACTTATATTAGCCGATGACGCGGTGGCTGCTGATCTCGTCACCCGCTTTATAAGTGAGTGGGTTAGGGCCAGCGATCTAAATTTTCCAGTGAACATCAACGACTTTATCGTTTTTGAATGATGATTTTTGTTTTCCCGTAATTTTTGTTTATTTTTTATAATTATTAGTTTTATTTAATTTTTTTGTTTTGTTTGATTAATTTTCGGTCTTTTCAAATGTAGCTATCCACCTCTAAATTTTAAATTCCATTCCAAACTTGTATATTTAAATCTGTGTTAAGGGGGCAGATGACCTCGTAGTTCCACCCCTTAAAACAACAATAACTAACTAAACTTATGATTAAAAACAATATCGAGAAAAGTAAATTTGAGTTTTTTGCAATAACACTGATTTGGGTTGATAAAATACTTATTTTTGATATCCCTTGTTGTCGGCAGGTAGCACATACACCCAGGTTCGTGGGGCTAATGATCACAATTTCCCAGGCCCCTAAATGGTATAAGTACTCTTTCCTTGGGTTATGCTCAAGTATGTCTATCATACCTTGTATGCACATTCTTCTTGTAATTTTGTGTATGTTTTTGTTTCCTTTATTAAGTTTGCTTGTGTTTCCTTTCAGGGTGGAGAGTAAACAAGTTATCGACCATGTAAGTCAAGCTGGTGAAGTTGCCACTTGTCGGATGCCGGATGAATACTCATCAAGGAAACGCCCTAAGATAGCATTTGTGACCATGGCTGATGAGGAGAGTTATAAGGTGAAAAGTTATTTATAAGTGACATTTTTTTGTGTTACATTTTTTTAGAGGGGCGTTTATAAACCGTCAAGTTACATTACGACCATTTGACATTTGCAACGTGTAGCTCGTGAAGTACTCGAGTGTCATGAGCTGACTTGGTGTGCAGCACGCATATCTCTTGTTACTGTCATCGTTAAGCTCTACCGTTGCTCTATTGAACAGACATGATTTTACGATTAATTCTGACCCCACTTTGGTTATGAGATCAACTTTGATCATCATCATCATCTCCCCTTATCCAGCTCCTGCCGGGTCGGGGTATTTATGGCACTTCTCCACTTTCCTCTTTCCTTCCACAATTCTTCTTCCATGATCTTGTCCCAGTCCAGATTTCTCTTTCTTATGCTGTTCTTCACTTAATCGATCCACCTTGTTCTAGGTCTTCCTCTTGCTCTCTTACCCTTGCACTTTGCCTCCAGCATCTGTCTTGGTATTCTATTTTCCTCAATCCTCTTTACATGTCCAAACCACCTTCGTTTGTTCTTCTCAATTCTCTCATTTAGTATTCCCATCCCAACTTCCTGCCTAACATTTTCATTCCTCACTCTGTCTTTCCTTGTCTTTCCTATCATACTTCTTAGGAATTTCATTTCACTGGCTTGGATTCTACTCTCTTGCTTGCTTGTCAGGGTCCAAGTCTCAGCTGCATAAGTTAATATGGGTACATAGTACACTTTATACATTACCTCCTTGCTTTTCCTTGGTACTTCCTTGTCCCAAACAAGTTTTCTTATACTTTGATAGAATGCATTGCTCTGCTGTACCCTCCTGCCAATCTCCATGTCCAACCTACCAGTTGGCATCAATTCACTTCCTAGGTATTTGAACGTGTCCACAATTTCCAAACTCTGACTTCCAATTTTCACAGTGCCCTTTCCTTGTCTTTCCCCTCTTGTCATCACCATGGTCTTGCTATTCTCTATACTGATTTTCAGGCCATACTTCTGAATATTTTCGTTCAGTGCATCTAGTTGTTTTTGCACTTCTTCGGTGTTCCTTCCCCAGACCACAATATCATCTGCAAATAACAGTAGCTTCATTTCTTTATGTCCATATGCTTCCTTTGTTTCCTTTACAATTTCATCCATTACCATTATGAACAAAAGAGGTGACAGTACACTCCCCTGTCTTAGTCCAGTCTTGTTCCTAAACCAATCTGTCTTTCCAACTGGGGTCAGTACTCTAACACAGTTGTTGTACATTGCTTGCACCATTTCCAACATTTCTCTTCCCAGTCTCTTCTTAACCATGGTTTCCCATACCTTCTCTCTGGGGACACTATCATATGAATGAATGAAAATCCACAGCCTGCTTCCAGTCTCCGACCGGGTCAGGAATGGAATGAATGAAGCCCCCATCTAGCGGCGAGGATATGGACTGTGCCGGCTGCCGAGGCCTGACGCACTCCTCTGGGGCAATGATTAAATGAATGACAGATGAAATGAAATGATAGTGGAGAGTATTGCTGGAATGAAATGTTGACAGGAAAAACCGGAGTACCCGGAGAAAAACCTGTCTGCCTCCATTCTGTCCAGCACAGACCGCACATGGAGTGACCGGGATTTGAACCACGGACCCAGCGGTGAGAGGCCGGCATGCTGCAGCCTAAGCCACGGAGGCTTCGGGACACTATCATATGCCTTTTCTAGATCTATGAAAGTCATGACCAAATCCTCTCCATATTCCCAGTTCTTTTCCATCACCTGCCTCAAGCTAAAGATTGGGTCCATTGTGGATCTTCCACTCCTGAAGCCAGACTGTTCCTCTTGCAACTCTCCTTCCACCTTTCTTCTCATTCTTCTTACTGATATCCTTTCCAGTATTTTTACTATCTGTGATATGAGGGTGATCCCTCTATAGTTATCACACACCTTCTTATCCCCCTTCTTAAACACTGGTGTTATTAGACCTTTCTCCCAGTCTTCTGGTACACATTTCCGTTTCCACACACACTTTAGCAGTCGATAAAACCATTGCATACCAACAGGTCCAGCAGCCTTTATCATTTCTACACTGATTTCTTCCACCCCTGTTGCTTTTCCCACCTTCATTTTCTGTGCTGCTAATTCCACCTCCAGCATTGTTATATCATCTTCTGTTGTAGAGTTGTCAGGCTGTGTCACTTCCATCTCACCTGTACAATTGTTCACATTCTATAGCTTATCGAAATACTCCTTCCATCGTCCCTTTATATTTTCTAGGTGTGTTAACAACTCTCCATCTTCCTTTTTCACCAGCTTTGTAGTAACTCTTTCTTTCCTCTTACTTCTTAGAAGTCCATACAGCATCCTTTTACTGCCACTTACATCTGTTTCCATTCTTCGTGTAAATTCTTCCCAACTTTTCTTCTCCTACCATTTTCTTACACCTCCGTTTGCTTTCATGATACTTCCTTTTGCTTTATTCTGTTCTCGATTCCATTCTTTCCATGCAGACTTCTTTTCTTTCACTGCTTTCCTCACTTCCTCATTCCACCACGGTGTCTCCTCTTTCACTCTTGTTGATGTCCTACCACAAGCACTCTCTGCTGCACCAGCAAATGCCTTTTTGAAGTGGGACCATTCCTCTTCTACATTTTCCACTTCAGTAACTGGGATTTGTTGCTTCAATCTCTCCGGAAAATCTTCCTGTACAGTTTTGTCTTTCAATTTCCATACTTTTATTTTACTTTCTCTGATCTCTTTTAGGTTTTCCAATTTTCCCCACCTAAATTTTGCCACCACAGCTCTATGGTCCCCATCAAATGCTTCTCCTGGTAAAGCTGTCACATCTATCAGCTTTCTGCGATTAGTCCTTTCCAACAGAAAGTAGTCAATTACTGATTTTGTTCTTCTATCACCCCACCCATATCTCGTAATTTTTCTGCTGTTTTTCTTCCGAAAGGCTCTTTTTCCCATATCCATATGGTCCAATGTCTTCTTCCTTTCCTTGTCTCTAGTTTCCGACTTGTGCATTCATATCTCCCATGATCACCACTTCTACATCTGAAATTACTCTTTCTACATCCTCCGGGATACTTCAATATCTTCTTCTCTGTGGTGCATACACTTGTATGAAGTCCATCACGTCATTTTTCATCTTCATTCTAATTTTCATTATTCTGTCACTCACACACTCGACCACTTCAACATACTACTCCAGTTGTTTCAAGGTTATCAATCCCATGCCATTTTTTGCCTCTTGGCCACTACTCCAGTATAATGTATATCCTTTCCTCAATTTCTTCCTTCCTTTACCTTTCCATTTCACTTCACTCAGCCCCATCATTCCAACATTCTCCCTGTACATGAAGTCTACCACCTCCTCCACCTTGCCTGTCAGGGTCATGACATTCATGATTCCCACTTTCATTTCAGTTACTGGTCGCCCATTTCTCACAGTTCCCCCAGTACCAAAGGAAATGCGCGTTGCCTGCAGGGTACGCCCTAATCTTCTCCGAATCATTGGAAGTGCCATTTCCATTTTAGGCTATTATTACGATGGGGTCACCACTCCCAAAGGCATTTTATGAAGCTACTGCCAGCTATTATTCAGGCCGCCCCTAACATGGGAAACAGACGCTGCCGATTGATGCTGTACTCATACTATTCCCCGAGTACTGGGTTGCCTCTTCCGCAATCTCCACCGTTCCGAAGTCCATCTTATCTGCTGCAGATTCCGTTGAGGTCTCGCACGTAACCCTGTGCACAGGGCCTATGTTATATCCCATAGGACTGGGTCCTCACCAGAACTTAGCCGGTACTGTAGTTCCATGGTATATTACCGTACCGCTGTCCATCCCCGCGACGTGGACACACCTGGCAAGAATTATCCATGTAGCCACTTATAATTGACTCATGGACCTGGTTAAGGAGCCGTTTAAATCCAGCCTCAACTTTGAACAATTGTTATGTAATTCACAATTTGCCATGACAAACCTTCATTGCAACCATGGCAAGAGAGACTGTTTACAGAAATGCTTTTCAGTCAGACAACACGAATTGTGGGCAATTTAGGCATGGCATATCAATTAATTTTAACACCCTATTCTAGGGATAGGAATTTTTCGTGATTTCAGAGTGAAGAAAGCGGTATTTTAAAGTCGCAGTTTCGGTGGTTTCAAGTGCATTTTTCGGTACTTTCAAAGTTATAAATTGTAGGCGGAATTTTTTTAATATCATGGATAACATGCATAACATAACACATTTCAGTCATCCTTCAAAGTATACTTCAGTGAAGAGATCCAAATTCTCTTGTGACAAATGGTGATGCATATCATTTAACGTGCTAGAGTAAGCTGAAAAACAAAAGTTCACAGTTATCGTTTGTTCAGGGTATCCAAATGGTTTTCAACACAGATTCTGAGAACTTTGGAAATACAAATGTCATTCCTTGCAAAACTCCAACAATGTCTGTCTTGGTCCTGTCATGCATCTGCTTCTTGATTAAAGTTTGCAGTTCGTTGTATCCTCTTATCACCTCACTTTCTTCCAGTGTTCCACAGAATGGAAACTTCTTAATTTTCTTTGCAAGGTCCTCATTGATGTTCATTGGCACTATTTCTGCCGGATCAAACGCACACATTTGTAAATCTTGTTCGCAGGATCAACGGATCTCAAGCTGATTAATTTTCTAAGAGCATGGGACTCAGCGTTTACTAAAACTGAATGTATTTTCCCTCTTTTTAACACATTTCCACAACCCTCCAACAGCTCCTTCATATTGGTACCGTAATTTCCAGAAACAGCAAGTTAAGGGCTTGCTGAAATCTCCATAGATGTCCATCTAGAAGGTGAACAGTTGGATAAGACTGGCCTTCTAATAAAGGGATGAGTTCAGTGATGTCAGTGCCAAATTCTTTGAATCTCAAGTATTTCGTTATGTGAATCATTGTTCAGAAAATCAACACCAGAGTTATCAGTCGCTGCTACTTCATTCTTAAATTGCACAATATCTTTCAAGTACTCTGACAGGTGCACTTCAGAATTAACCAAGAAGACCACCTGGTTAAGACTGGTTGAGGAAACAGTGGCACATTTTGATATGGATACTTGCCATCTAGATATTCATGTCTGAAAGGCGCACTATATGATGCCACACGGCGAGTGGTTACTAGGATGAAGGGGCAGATGACCTCTCTGTTCTGGCTATTAAAACCTCAATAATCGCTGTATGCAGAAAGCGAGGCCCGCTATCTACCGTTAAGTTTCCGATCTTTCCTTGATTGTTGGATGCTCTCCATGCAGTCAAGTCATGGGAGAAGATTCTGTGACAACGATATTTCAAATGGGCAAGGTGGTTTCACTACGATAGCATTAGGGCAAAACCTGGATGAATATCAAGACGCAGAAGAAAGTGACATTCAGTAGTTAGACTTCGATCATGGTTTCAGACATGAAAGCGATGAGGATATTGTACGGAATTTGACTGTCGGTGAGGTAAACCGAGATCCAGTACATATCGAGAGCAGTGATGCAACGGAAATTCCGAAAGTTCCCACAGTCAAGCTAGTGTGTCTATAGTCACACTTATCTCTTATATAGAAAATCAAGATGAATTTTCGTTCTCAAATATTGTTTTCTTCAGAATTGTACAATCTAAAATATTAGAAAAAATAAACCATCTAAGAAACAAAAAAGTGATGACAGTCATTTCTTAGTTTTCAATATTGTTTTAATCCACATAGTGTGTCTAACAATACTATGTTATAAAGTATTATATATATATATATATATATATTTATTTATTTTTTTTTGTTAGAAAAAAAATTCAATATCTTAACCAACTGTTTTCTTTTTGCTAGGCCTGAAAACATTACTAGAGATAATTCGTGCATTAATTGCCGCGAATTATCGGAAGTGCACTGTAAAAAAACAAAATAAAACTAAAATTCGCGAGTTCAAAAACCTTTTTTTCCATTTCTAGGGTTATTAAAACACATTACCACCTGTGTATTACTTCATTTAAAAATTTGCGAAATTCGCAATCGCGAATTTTTCCTATCTTTACGGCTATTACCTGAAAGAAACATTATATGAATTATTTATACACTTATTAACACACGTTTTGAACAAATGGGGGAGGGAAAATAATTCGATTTTCTGACAGAGGGTAGGGCAAAAAGAATATTACAGAGGAGTAGATACATGGATTACATTTTATATGTAAATCTATGACTTAAGTCATATTTCTATCTTTTCCCGAATTGATTATGATGTACAGTGGAACTTCGTTAGTACGTTTTTGAAGGAACTGAAATAATTGGACGTCAGAAGCGGGAAAACGTACTACCGAAAACGCTATACTGTATTTACAACGTGTAAAAATAATGTAAAAAAAGGCGTCATAGATGCGCACATGAAATTGCCGACCTTAAGAATTAGTTAATGAGCTACTTCAGTCCCAACATAAACATAGGTTTGTCAGTAACTAACAGGGGGAATAAATAACAAGGTAAAAATTAACTACAATACAGTATATGAAATTTAATCCTAATAATACATCTTACCTCACAATTGAACACGAATATTTACACTGGTTTAAAATACCTGTGTATGGTTAATGAATACCGTATTTGCTCGCATTTATCTTGCCACCGGGTGTATCTCGTACCCCATTTTTAAATTGGTAATTGCATATATCTCGCATTAATTTCTGACGCCATCATAAAGATGATCGTACAGTAGTAATTTTAAAACACGTCTTGCCCGCAATGTTATTGTTCGTTTTTGCGGCTGTGCTATCTTTTCTTTCACGGTGTTTGTTGTCCGCCTGTTGCATTGTCTACAAGTAGGCCTACCAGTATATTCTTCATGTTCCATTTTTGTTTCTCTTACTCAGTTAAGTGTGTTTTTTTTTTGTTGTTTTTTTTTTTTTTTTTTTCGGAAATCGATCTTTTAGTTATGTAAAAACACGGAAGTTATACGGCTGGATTTAAACTCAAAGTGATCAAATACGCAGACGACGATAGTAATAGAGCTGCCGGTCGAGAATTCACTGTGAATGAATTTGATATTCGCTACTGGCGTCAACAGAAAGACGCGCTACAAAACAATAACCAAATATGTATGATGTTTTCAAATGTGGCGATGCAGTAAATCAACAATACAGAGTGTGATCGTCAGCTGTTTTGTTGGCGCTCCACAAGTTAAATAAGTAATTGTTAGGTTAGATCACATCGAGATCTGGTGTTGTTAGTCACGATAAGTTGACGACAGAAGACAAAATAAAGAAGGCCTTCTGTTAAACTCGGGCGTGATTGGATATAGGGTTATGGGTTATGGTGGAATCACACTCGCTGCTAAACTGAGCTCAGCTCTAGTTCTCTAGCGCGCAAAGCTTACACAATCACTTAACCCTGGCTGACAGGAAGCACACTTGCTGCCAAGCGCCTCGTAAGGCCATTATACGAAGCTCGTCATTCCAAGGCCGCTCTCGGAAGCGATGCATCCATACAAGTTGCACCCTCCTTCTCGCTGCTAAACTGAGCTAAGCTCTCAACCGCTATCGTGTCAAGCTTACGTCCAAGCATACGCAATCACTTAACCTTGGTCGAAGTCCAACTGCACTGACAAATATGTAAGGGCTGGCCAAAATATTGAACGGAAGACTGTTAAAATTTGAACGTACTAAGCCTGTGTGCTAAAACGTGCTAAAGCAATATTTTACATACAATTTAGTGCTTTGGACCGGGACATTTATAATTCGACGTGATATGCGGGAGAACGTGTTAGTGAGGAACTTATATAATTTTCAAAAGAAAAATATATGTATTGTCCGTTGAGCCATTATATATTTAAACACAAATTGTGCTAAATGTTCCGGCATAACTCAACAAAATGACAGTATTTCGCCCCGGTGTGCAATTGGGCTCTTCAGTTGGTTAAAGCACACCTCACCAAGACACTGTCTAGTACACACTGGGAAGGCCATTGCAGGACGTATTTGTAGGGACCTGAAAATTTAGCATCTATTTTCCTTTAAATTAGCATTTATTTTTTCCCTATTTAGCATCTATTTTTGGAAAACTAGCATCTATTTTTTCCGGATTTTTACCGACTATATGACTTTATTGGCAACACTTGAGATACAATGTAATGTTCGAATGAAAGCACTGTAAATAACTCTGCGTTGCACTCTTTCAAGTTACACCTTCTGTCTGTAACAATTGTATTGTAGTGTGACAAAACACGCTCACTGTCCACATTGTTTGTTGGTGTCCACAAAAGATCTAAAGAACTCTTGGCAAAATGTTCATGTTCATATTGAACATCAGTCAAGGCACGTACTACTTCACACTCCTCATTTTGTTTTAACTGCGATTCAATAATATTCTTGAAAGAATCATAGCCCTTCCTTATTTCATGACATGGAATGTTTGTAAACCCCGAAAGTTTTTGAATATCGGTTTCTTTGTCATTGTTCAATACCACGTGCCAATGATAAAATATCTGTGCTAAGGCTTCAAAGTTTTTGCGATAGGGATCACTTGCCTTTAGTTTAGCAAGCTTGCTTCTAGCAGACTGAGCTACTTTTACAAACAAATCTTTCCTTGTAGCACATTCTAAGGCTGTGAGTTTAGCTAAGGCATTATCTGTCGCTTCAGAATAATGGCCTTGAATTATTGCACCAAAATAAGCAGCAAAGTTTTCAAGTTCGGGATAAAGCAAATGTGAGGTTGGATACTGGGACCCCTCAAGCAGAGTGAGAAGTTCAACAAGTTCATTAGCATGCTCTTTCACAAAAATTATTTCAGAATAAATCCTATCTACATCTCTGTCAAGCCTCTCAGAAACAAGCCACTGTTACCAACATCTTTCATGTCAGGTAGCTTAAAAAAACTCACATCATGAAAATAACTCGCTAAGTAAAAAACAGCTTCAAACCAGCTGTTCCATCGAGTAAGTACCGGCGATGGAAAAAGTTTTGCTGCCTTTAAGTCCCCATTTTTTGACTTCAGAAAGTGCAAGTAGTTATATTTGCGCTTCCTTGTGTTTAGAAAGGCCGACTTGACCATTGTTACAACCTGATTTAAATCGGACATAATTGCTGCCCAACAATTACAAGGCAAAGTTTGTGTGCCCAACACTGCACATGGAGCAAATGATCCCCAATGATGATCTTCAGTGTTTCATAACGAGTCATATATGGAGCACTGTCACTTACAAATACTTTCACGTCATCATATTGCACACTGTGATCACGCAATGAATCTAACACAGCACGGGAACAGTTGGTAGCATTTCCGGATTCGAGGTATTTCACTCCAGCAACAAATAATTTCTTCTCAATTGCTGTTGGCACTTGGAACAGTACAACAAAAACACAGCGACCCATTCTGTCTGTGGTTTCATCACATAAAATGTTAATTTTATTCCCAACTAGAGCTTCAGTTGTTGATTTCTTGTGATCAGCTGCAACTTCTGAAAATAAAAGGCGATTTGTGTTAGCCATAGGAATCCAGTGAAATTTATTTTATTTCATTTTATAGAGGCTATGATGGACGTGGCTCAAACCAAATAACAGAATTATCACATTAGCTTCTCCTATAGTTCGGTTAGGTATTATATTATGAAGTTGGATTACCTTCACAATTTTATAGGTTAAGGTATGTCTTGGAAAGGTTATGGAAGCACTGGCTGTAAGCTTAGCCTCTACAGAAGTTGGATTAGCTTTGATTTGTATAGGCTATATGAGCATGAGAGAATCAAAATGCAAATGTACTTATTTAAACCGTACTTACCAGGCAAATATTTTTCGCGGAGAGTTCTCGCGTTAGGCAGTTCCCCTTGACTTGAAAATTCAACAATCCATGCTCTTACAGTTTCATTTTCAAGCTTTTCCAAGGGAATATTTGCTTTAGCAAATACTTCAACAGTTCTTTTTGCGAAGTAGTCCTTGTCATGCTTCCGTCGTTTGGCACCCTGTAATCTTTCAATAACAGAGGTTTGTTTGGGTTCAGAAACTGTTGCGCATTCTCGTCGCTTCGCAACATGTTTTACAGATGTAATATGTTTCTGAATATTGTCCTTCTTCTCCCACCCAACCAGGCAGTTACAGTATTTGCAGAATACTGTTGCAGAGTCGGAACAATAAAAGCCATGATTAGCGTACTGCTGTGCTCTTTCATGAGTAGTTACAGCAGTACGTCCCATTTCTAGAAAAATACTTTGAACCTTGAAGTGCTTGAAGGTTACAAAAAGAATAAGGATACTATTCAAGCGGCAAGCCGCAAAATTTTCCGGTTAGCAAAGTCCACGTGTTCGACAAACCACCAGTCGCCGCGATGCGCCAAGTACACAAACGAGTTTCGTTCGTCAGCTGTCTGAATACGTTATAGATAGTCGAAAGTTCACATCGATACAGAAATCAATTGTTATATCGACCAATATGCGTAGCACACTGCGAGTCCGAGATGAGGTATCGCTAGTGAGCGATTAGGCCAACTAATGAACATTTTCTGTTGTTTAATAAACAAATTCGCAAATAAATTAGCAGATTTAAAGTAATTTCGCTATAAAATCGCACTTATTTGGTATTTTCGCATTTTGGGTCAAAATTCTCATTTTGTCGCACTTTGATTTACGCGTAAAAATGGATTTTTTTCACATTAAATTAACGTAGGCTTGGATTCTGTACGAAATTTAAAAATTCGCATTTATCGCAAATGCGATTTTTTTCAGGTCCCTACGTATTTGATACATGTGTATCCACGTCACGAGCAAAGCCAGTGCTCTATGGGAGTCGAAACTCCATTCCAAAGCAATTAAAACCTTACCTTGGCATTGAATATATAATTTTCAAATTATATGGTATTATATGGTTTAAATTAGTGAGGAACGTACTAACGGAATTCCACTATACTACAATAAATATCCACTTTACAATACAAAGTTTATCAATCATTATTTATTACAATTGGCTGGACACTATTAACGCAGATTTACGAACAATAAACTTGAAATCGCAGGAAGCATTAGATCGCAAGAAATGGCGTGCATTGATCCAAAAAGCGGACCCCGTTGCTACGGGATGATGCTAAGAAGAAGAAGAAGAAGAAGAAGATACATTATTAAACAAACATTGCTTGCTTTAACAGGACGATTATTACAAAATACAAGATTAATACCATACATACCCGAATAGGTACCACCCGCACATTTTTATACAAAATCGGACGTGAAAAATTGGGATGCGGGTATTAAAAATTAGTCATCCAAATTTTAAAGATTTAAATTGCCTAACACGTGCGATATAGGGTGTTGCGAGTATCCGTTAGAGGGTGCTAGTGCTTGTTCGGGTGTACCGTATTTACTTGCATATAACAACCTTTTTTTTTTTTTTTTTTTTCCTCTTTGAATTTTTGGCTTAAAAAAACTTCCTTGATATACCGTATATACCCGAATATAAGACGAGGCCTAGTTATCCACTGCCTCTTACAGATTTTTTTCAAAAAAATACTTGCTAACTCATAACTTGCACAATATATGCCCTTAAGGTCGTGCTTTCATTTTTATAACGTCTCGTGTTATCGGAAATCCCTCTGCCCGCTTTTCCAAGACATACTCTATAATTTCTTTGTTCAAGAATGGGAGACGTTATTAAATGAAGATACGTTGATCACTCGATTACTGCTCGTAAAACTGACTGGTTGTTCTTGTAAAGATTGTTTTAAGACATATTTCCGTATGCTTTCAAACATATAATTTATCCGCTTAAAATGACGTGTATGCGTGAATCCTAACCTCAAAATGTACGCTATTCGTATATGCATGGTAATTAAACATAACAAACCATATTTTAATCTTCATTAAGGCATTGATTTGTTGCTAGTTGTGCAAGATGCCAACACCACATACTACTTGGCAAATAATATATATATATATATTTTTTTTATTTTTTATTTTTTATTTTTTTATACCCTGAATATAAGACGACCCCAAATTTTTATTACACAAAAAGTGGGAAAAAAACTCGTCTTATATTCGGGTATATAACTTACGGTACATTTGGATGGCATGGTATAAAGGCACACAAAGGAGCACCTAGCGTCTTAAAAACAACACACAAGATAGTTATTTTAACTTTTACCTTATTTACGAAAAAAGTGATAATAGCCTATATAAATAGCCACTCTCTTGCATCATCACAGCTGACTGGTCACAGCAGTGCATGCACCGAGTTCATGTTTACGCAGTGTTGCGATGTTCGTGACATCATTTCATGATTTACAGCGTGGTCATTGTCTCTTGTTTCTCGAACCCATCCAGAACTTTTGTGTCCACATTTTCGTACTTTCCTTTTTTACACCGCAGAAGGACTTAGAAGTTTTCTTTGTTCTCAATAATTTGTCCTTCTGGTTACGCCAATAACGAATCATACATGGCTGCACTTCATATTTACGACTCACCGCTTTCACTCCATTTTCTGCAGCAAATTCTATCACTTTCAACTTGAAGGATTCCTTAAACCTTGTTCTTTTGCTCATTTTCAGTCCTTGTGCAGCTTCTTAATTATACGCTACACGCGGCTGTGAGGGACGGGAGACACGGAACTCTTAAGCTGTAAGGTAGGGGGAGTGAGTAGCCTTTGTCAAGGTCAATAATGCACAGGTGGTGCACGCAGAAGCCTGGCTTTTACAGTTTCTTGAGTTGCGTGATAGCATGTCATCAGTAAATGTAAACATTTGTTTAAAAGTTACAAAAATAAAAATAAAAGTTTTTTTAAAATTTCCATATAAAAATGAGGGTACGGGGATTATTCGGGGGCAGGTAATATTCAGGTATATACGGTAACCAAGTAACAACTAAGTACCTGATCTACCCAATTAATCAAAAACTGTTGACTTACATGCGGGGCCAATATATGGGGTAAGTTACAGTCAAATAGGGTTCTTAAAAGCTTTCACGCAAAAAATTGTGTCTGTTAGTGGGCTTTTCGTGTTACAGATGCACCGCGATGAATAGATGAAATACAATCGGCGGCCGTTTTCCTTCGTGGATATTAATGACAAAGGGATTTTACCCAGATTTTAAATATTCTTTAAGTATTTTATTTCTTGGTTTTTAATTGCATTTGACGATTGTGAAAATCTTGAATTTTATTGAGAATGTCACGCTTATTAGTTTTAGATTAAAATGCGAGAATTTGTGCCATTTGACTGAAGAAGGCTCAAAGAGTCGAAACATGTATCAATCGTAAAAAATAGTGATTGATAAGCATTGTATTGTAAAGTGGATATTTATTGCAGTATAGTATGACTAGAGGTGTTAGAAAGTGTTGTTATTTTTTTGAAGATTTGTTGATTTAAAATTCAAAAGGTGGTGTTTTGTGTTTTTATTATTTTTTCGGGGGATGACATGTTAAAATTTGGAAAGCGATAAGGTTTGTACAATAAGTGTATTTAAAAATATAAACAATTAATAAAACAAAGTAAAAAACAAAACAGCAGGGTAAAACGTTAAACATGGCTATGGAAGAATGAGATAATTATTATTATTATTATCTTGATTGGTCACATTGGACCACTTGAGTCGTTCCACAATCACTTCTTCTTTGAAGGTAGTACTGCTTGGTTCTTGCGCTCTTTCCAGTACTTTTTCATTCTTTCAGATCGGGATTTTCTCAACTCATCTGAAATCTCCATAGGCTTTCTATGTGTCATTTCTGCAGAAAATTTGTGAGTTTTAAGAATGGTGTTAATTTTATTTTTCTCCTTGGCATCTGTTATCTTAAGTCCAACTGCTTTGAGATCTTGTTGGATTTCTTGGATCCATTTTCCTCCAGTTTTCTTTCCTAGATTTCTCATCACCAGTTGGCGTACAATTCTGTTTTCTGGAAGCCGTAAGATGTGAAAAAAATATGAAATTCTTTTCTTCTTCATTGTGCTGGTGATTGGATCAATCTCACGATAGACAGTTTCATTTGGGAGAATCCTCCAGACTCCCTCAACCTGATACTTTTTATTTATGCACGTTCTAATGATTCTTCTTTCCGTTTTGAGGAGCTGATCAGTTCTTTGTTCATTTTTAATTTGGAACAGTGTTTCACAAGCATAAGTGGCTTCTGGGAGAGTTACAGTTTTATAATGTTGGATCTTAGTAGCTATTGATAGGCATTTTTTATTATATGTTGACCTGGTTAGAGATTGTGCCTTTTTCATTTTATTTGTTCTATTTATCCAAGTTACTTTTTCGTTTAAGTTATGTGTTATAATTTCTCCAAGATACTTAAATTGAGGAACTAGGTTAATTTTATGATCATTTATATAGATTTCATTTATATCTAAGGGTTTCATAGGCATGATCTCAGTTTTTTTCAAAGGATGAGATAATACTTATATGGAAGTCACATTTTTATTTTACATTCACCATCTCGAAACACATTTCAGTGAATACCTTTTTCAGTTTTATCCAAATACTGCGGTGAAATCACTGGAAGTAGATCTTGGTTAAAGTCTCAGCATTTGCAGCTGTCAATTTTCGCCTCCTATCACTTACTATGAGACTGTATTTCGAAAATGACCTTTCAGAATCCACATTTGAACAAGGATTCCACACACACTTTAATGCAGCTGTTGCATAGTCTCGGTGAGCAGGCCTTAATCCCATGAGGATCTCTGGAACATTCACATTATCTTCATGACTCAGTTGGTTCTTGATTGCAGTCAGGTAAATGCTGTGAGCCTCTAAAAACTGTTGAGACTCCATCTTCGTAAGAAATGGGGCATTCTTCTTAAATTGGAGCAGTTCTGTGGGAGATACGTTCTTAGGTGCATGCCGAGGATCAAACAATGACCCGATGGCTTCTACAGTCTTCCTGGCTGGATCCGTGGTCCTTAAAGTCCTGACTTTCACTAGAGCTGACTGGGCAACACACGTAAGCTTGGACTTAACCTTTATCTGCATCTTTTGAGGAAGCTGTTCCAAGTTCTGGAGGATCGTATGATTGAACATTCCACCATCGCCTAATAGCTTGAGCTTTACCTCAAGGTCATCTAGCTTCCCAGCCAGTAAGTGAATTGTTGGGTACTTAGATCCCTCCAAGAAATTAAGCAAGTCCATAAGAGAGGCACCAACAACAGAAACATACAATGCTTGTAATTGTATAAATTGTATTGTTGAAGTCGATGCTTGTTGGAAAAATTTGACCCCAGAATTTGAATCTTCCAATGTTTTGAAAAATTCTACCAGATCTTCCACATGCGTGGCCATATACATTGCAGCCTTAAACCATGAATTCCATCTTGTACATACAGGCATTGGGAAAGCTAGAATTTCATTCTCTTTTTCTGTGTTTTCATATTTCTCCCTTAGAAATGCAACGTAATTGCTTTTTCTTTTTCGCGTATTTAAAAAGGCATTCTTTGTCTTTACTATAGACATGTTCAATTCGTCCAGCTCGTTTTCAAATACGCAGCCGATAAGATTGACTTTATGAGCCCAGCACTGGACATGACTTAATTCTTCAATCAATCCTTGAAGAGTAGTTCCACATTTTGTCATGTAGCGTGCTGAGTCCGTAACTACTGCCACTACACGCTCCCATTCAATTTCATAGGAATTCAAGTTGTCTAATATCGCATTGGAGCAATTTACGCTATTGGCAGAATCTAGAACAACAGAGGCAGCCAGATGGGTGTTCATTTCAGTTGATGGTACTGATGGACGAAAAAGAATGTTGAAAACACACCTACCATTCTTGTCAGTTGTTTCGTCACATAGCAGAAACACGTCTTTGTTTTTTATATCTTCCCTAATTTCTTCCCTCCTCCTTTCGCCAATCATGGGGATGTATTTCTGACGAATCTGATTTGCTGATGGTAAATCTCCACTTCCGCGAACGTACTTATTAAACCAAGTACGGATAGCAGGATTGTCTAGTTTCTCTACTGGTATATTAGCTTTCACAAACGCAGTAGTAGTGTCCAAAATAAACTCTTCTTTCATATCCTTCACACGACTAGCATTTGATAATGTTTCTTTCAAGGTCACTCTAGGAACACTAACTTCAAGACGCGAATTTTCTCGGCGTTTTGAATGCTTCTCCGATTTGCAATGTTTGTGTAATGCATCTTTCCTGCGATAATCTAACCAACAATCACAATATTTGCACATAAGAATGCCACCAGAAATTATAAATCCTTCATTCTTATATTCTTTAAGTCTGTCTGTGGCAGAAACAGCTACCTTCGGCATTTTTAAACTCAACTGAGCGATGCCCAGTAACAAACACTGTTATCACACGGTTGACTGTAGTCACACGCCAGTATAAATTCGTAACCACACGCAAAATTTATTTCTGAATTCTTGTCATAATATTTAAATTACGTCGCATCTCATCTTCCTGTACTGCTAAGTTCGGAACTAATACGACGAACACGTGGTCGCCAACTGATTCACGCAAATAACACACTAGCTTCGATGATAATGCACAATTTGCGCACTTTTTATTAAATTATATAGAATTCTCTACTATAATTTACACTCGCTACCGATGTAACAGGAGGCAAACGTAGTTTACATTATGAACAGCTATCACATAACCTTTTGGAGGTAGTCGGCCAAACTATTCACGCCGCGATATAACAGCTGTTTACCACAGTGCTAAAATCTAACGAGAATATCGACAGTATATCGTAATATGACGTATACCGTAGTATTACCCCTCGCGAAACTATACAATCGATCATTCTCTCGAATTGAACACCAACCAAATTCGATTATCGGCTTGTGGACAAAAATGTTCGGATTGGTGTGGGGAAAAAATATGAAAATTTGTTTTTATTTCGCAGATTACGGTATTTGTGGTGTTATTCACAAAATTCGCGTTATTTCACGATTTAATTTTACTCCTGGGCGGCACGAAACATGTAAATACGTGAAAATAAAACATCCTAACCTCTAAATATGACTTTTCGTTTTATCGCGAATTAACAAAAACTAACACCTCTAAGTATGACATTTTATATATATATGATCTGGATATAGCATATGAAGAATGCTAATCCAAGCCATCAACAGTTTACACCATTCCATGAAATTTACTAATGAATCGGAAACTGAGCAAAATGTAAATTATCTCGATATAACAAGCAACCAGTTAGACAGCATCCTCACTTATTCACACTACCGCATGCGCATTCATTCTATTGATAATAGCTCACACCTCCTAAGTACACACAAATCAGTGGATTTCAACTCTGGTGCATAGGACCTTAAGTATACCAATGACAAAAGTAAACTACAACAAAGAAATTAAAACAAGTAAGCAAATAGCCTAAACTAGGATTATGAAAATCACGACTTGCCATAAAAAGTGTGTATTGTACCACATCCTGGCCAAGAATTAAACCAATTCAATGAAATACGAATTGAAGTACAGTATAACTATTAATACAGTAATAATGAGTTTATCATTGAATCAAGTTTCATTATAATACATATGATGTCGTAACATGAGTGCATTTATGTACCAGATATACTTTTTGCCAATGTCCATTATATTTGCCAACAAATCTGTCTTTTATTTGAAGGTTTTGAAAGTAAAGGTGCACATTAGATTTGAGAAAATATGGTACTTATTTCAATCGGTTGCCGTCCGAGCAACTTGTTGATACAGGCAATACACATGCAAATAGTTTTTATTTCACATCATTTAACACAGTATTAGTAGACAAACATTGCTTATTTGTGTTCACAGTTGTAGGTTTTCCCCCCCTTATTTTTTGGGTCCTTATCACTTATGTCTTCTCACTAATAGCCACAATCAGTGGCTAATATACTGGCTTGTGGTATCGGAACACATTCAGATGAATAACATATCTTTTCTGGATAGACACATTTCCAGCCACTCAAATATTCAACCTTTTGTATAGATGAGTGCAGCCATAATGACAATAATGACTAAGTATTCCCTAAAACTAACCCTTACAAAACAAAATAGTGGCTCGAATCAGGTGATAATAACAATATAATTATCCCTCTTCCCAAAATGTTTAACACTCAAAATATGCATAAGATAGACTTTAACTGCACAACGGCAAAGCCCGACGTGGGAGGTTCAATGCTTTAAAGAAAAGAAGTAGGGGGAACGGAAATTTTTATAGCGGGGAATCGGTGGAAAGGAAACTATAACTAAGGAAGGGAGAGAAATAGAAACTAGAACCAGTGTAGATAGTAAGAGATATTTATTATAAACAAATTTATAGTACCTACACTTTTAATAAATTTTATAAAATAGATTTTTTATAAATATAAAATAAAATACTCGAATAGTAATAGTTAAGTTTTTGAAACTTAAAGAATTTGGCGGTGTTTTAGTCTTTTCAGAGGAATCTGTCCTGCAATTGATAATAGATGTGCAGAGGAAGGAGTTGTTAGATATGTTGGATGAGAAAGTTGACTTTATCATTAAGGAGGTACACAGCCACGAAGTGGAGCGATAGGAAATTGGAAGATGTTAGGGAAAAGCAGGTCATGTTGGAGCAGAATAGTGGTGAGATAAGGTTTTCGGGGATGGGTTCTGTGGCCTACAGAATTTTAGGGATACATTTGTAGATAAGCTTTGGGATGATAGTATTCAAGGGAGGAAAAGAGATAGGATTTTGTTTGGAAAGTTTCAAGGAAACGAAGGGGTCAATTTGACCGAGTATTTCTTGAATCATGTTCTTATTGGTTTACATTTTTAGAATTAGTGAGTGAGGAAGATTTAGTCAGGAAGCTAGCACAACATTTCTCTGATGATAACAGGACTGCAAAATGTAGTCACAATCAAGAGCACGAAAAAGTTACATGGGAGGTTCAATGCTTTAAAGAAAAGAAGTAGGGGGAACGGAAATTTTTATAGCGGGGAATCAGTGGAAAGGAAACTATAACTAAGGAAGGGAGAGAAATAGAAACTAGAACCAAGGTAGAGGAGACATGAATTATGGTAGACAGGAGGATGATGGGAGAGGAAATAAATAAACAGCATAAATTCTGTTACAAGTGTTTATTATACAATTTAGCCATTACGTTTTAAAAAGATGGTATATTGGCTTTCACGGCCCATGAATTAAAACTCAGCAATTTTTCTAGGTTTATGGTCTTGTGTGGGGTTTCGCCCAGAAACACCAAGTTTGCTCATCAGCGGGCTCTTGGTGCTCCGCGCCCGGACCCCCACAGGAGTAGCAAACTGTGCACTACCTCCCTTATGAAGCGCACGTGCGCCTCTAACTGCGAGAGCTAAAAGCTCAAGTAGCCATTCACCTCCCTATAAAGGCTTCCAAAAAGATGGTATGAATATTGGCTTTCACGGCCCGTGAATTTAACTCCGCAATTTTTCTAGCTTTTAGCTATCGCAATTACAGTTAACAACATTTTTTTAAATGCGTAATTCCACCTATGTGCGATGGCCTGGGAAGTTAAGAAATGTAAGATCTGTAAAACAGACTAAGGGCCGGTTGTTCCATCTTCTTTTATACGTCATGCAAACTCCGGTTGTGTAACAGCCTGTTGGTTACTAACCGTCTGTTGGTATTTTGCATGTTGCACCAGCTATTTAAAACTAGTTTTGTCTAACAAACCACAGCACCTTATAGTAGGCCATGATCGAGAATGTTTTCAGCTGTTGGCAAGAGAAACTCTATCATCTGATCAGTAAAAGTTAGGTAAAACAAAGGAGTAAAGAATACTATAATGATCGCTTATTTATTCTATGACGAAAATATACCGACAAAGAAGATACACGAAACAACATTTTAGATAATTTTGTCATCAAATTGACGAACTTCGAACGGGAATTTCAAAAAGGACAAATCTGTGTAGTCTATACGTGATTCAAATGCCGATACTGATCACCATGGCCAGTACACTACAGCCAATGTTCACACCTAATTGAAATCCGAGAGTATGAGGCTAAATACTCCCAATTCCAACTATCATAATAAGATTAAAACTTAACGTGAAAAAAATCGAACCCAGGCCGAGAAGAACACTACCATACTTACTGCTAGGCCATGACAGTAATCTTTTTAGCCTCGAATACAAATGCTCAAAAAACAATTAGGTTATAAAATATGTATGTACACGAAAAATGCGTTTTGGAAGCATTCATTTGGAGTATGGCACTCCCTGAAATAAACTCAGTCTTGGTGCAGACCTTTGAAAGCAATACCCATAAGCGATCCGTGTTGTAAAATCATTGATGCGGCTTCGGTGGCGTAGTTGGTAGTATGCTGAGCTTCTATGCCCGAGTTCGCGGGTTCAAACCCGGCCGAAGTCGTTGGATTCTTTTAAGAGCGTTAAAAATCCCTCAGTATGCCTTCCTTCGGAGGGGAAGTAAAGCCGGCGGGCCCATTTCATAGGTTTTTGGCATGTAAAAGAACCCTCCACTAACTACATTTGTGTGAAGCTCAATTTCTAGGTGAAATTTGATTAGCGCTCAATTCGATTCCAACATTCGTCGCCAGGTGCTGGTTTCGGGGCATCTAGTAGCCACATTTGCAGCTAGGTGTCGTTGACGGTAGCATTTGGTAGCAAAAACAAAAACTACTTGAAATGCATCCTCTGCAGTCCTTACCTGAATTACAGATAACACACACTAATACAGTCATCACAATTAACACCGGTTACATACCTGCCAACTCTCCCGATTTAGGCGGGAGACTCCCGATTTCAGACCATTTCTCCCGCCCTCCCGCTTAACGTATTAAATCTCCCGATTTTTCAAAAATCCCACGCATAATTTCGGATTGAATGTGCGAGATGACACTCCAGTCGTCTATCGAACGGATAGACTTTACGTGTTTTGAAGTTATATCTCGATACCGCAGTATCGCTCTGTATCGATACCGGTAATCGACAACTGCGTACAAACTCCCGCGTCCCGCGTTGCGTCGTGCTGTTACAAAAAGTTCTTTGAAGTTGGCTTCGAATACGTCCTTGTTTGAAATCGTCGATGGTTAATTCAGGGCTTGGTCCTAGATGTTTGGCATAATCACATGTGGGTGAGAGTTATTGTACGCTACGGAATATTGTATCTGTTTCACACGTGAAATTATATGATTTGCGTATAACTTTGTTAGATGTTGTTGGCGTTAATATGCCTGTAGGCTATTGTGGTTTTTCGATCTGAGTGATTGCATCGGTTCCTCGGTAATATGGCGAAGAAATATGATGTGACATTTAAAAGTTTATATAAAGATGACTTTCCGCATATAACTGAGTCAAGAAGAGGCGCAACATTTGCATTTTGTAGTGTCTGTGTGTGTGATTTCAGCATCTCGCATGGTGGAAAGGGGGACTTTTCAAAACATGTGCTCTCAAAGAAACATAAAGACAATGTACAGTGTGTTGGGAAAAACCAGAAACTTGATTATTTCAAGTGTAAGGAGGAAGACACTGACAGTATAACACGTGCAGAAGTATTGTTCACATCGTTTATTTTTGAACATAACCTCCCTGTCAATTGTTCCGATCACGCTGGTCCTTTATTTAGGAAGATGTTCCCAGACTCAAAAATTGCCGGGAGATATGGCTCAGCCAGAACTAAAACGTCGGCCATCCTTGCAGAAATGTGCATTCCCAATTCTGTAACTTCCAACTTAAAGATGTGACATCTCTTGAGGAAGAAGAGAGAATTGATGTGAAGTGGGCACTGGTAGGCCAAATGAAATGTAGTGGTGGGGTACTCAAGTATGACAAATTGTCTAAAGTTATGCTTTCTATTCTGACCATTCCGCATAGAAATGCAGAGTGTGAGAGAATGTTCAGTCTTGTCAGAAAAACAAGAACTCCGTTCAGGTCGTCTCTCTCCGACAAGACTTTGGACAAACTTATAACTCTGAAGTCGATTCAGAAAGGGAAGTGTTTCGAGCAAGAATATAGCAAGACCTTTTTGAAGAGGGCAAAATCAGCCACAATCACCTGCAACAACGACCAATTATATGATCTTCGATTCGTCACTACTTTTGTATGCCTGAGTGTGGTCGAAAGAAAGGTATGCTTGTTTGATAGACTACTTACAATTTAAAATTACTTAAGTACATTTGTAAACTGGGATGTCATATCAAATTAGTCATGTACAGGTTAATAGTGTAACTTATATATTTGCTGTAATGTCTTAGCCTGTGTATGTATTATGTTGCGTTGCACCCCCCCCCCATCGCCACTTCGTCGATCTCCCGATTTTTCATTTTGAGAGGTTGGCAGGTATGCGGTTATCACACAGATTCTACACACACCCTATGTACACGGGGCTACATGACCGCGTTGTCGCAGCCCTTAAACTGAGCAACTAACCAACAAAAAAATTGTTGAGCCCACGGGCTTGGTTCAAGTCTTCAAATTTAACATAACTTGGGAGACTTCCAACTTTACAATACTGTTCCTGTACCACACCAGAATGAGAGTGGAATGAATTTCTATTTAAAATTTAATAAACAAAGTAACTTGCTAATTTGAGTCCTTATCAACTTCAAAATATGTAGTGTCCATTCTATAATTTTCTTGTGGTGTCACCGTTTGTTACCGTGTGGAATGTTGATGCCTCTGGCAATATTTTTTGAATACCCCTGCTATCTTGACAGGTATGAGAATATTTCTCAACCTTGCAATAACACTGGGCACTGATTTAAAATACCAGTGGCTTCAGTACTAAGAATATGGTATCTATCTGCCTTATATGGAAGTTCTTATTGCAGACACGACACAATAACAGTAAGCACACTACCAACACTCTTTAGATCATTTGCATCACCATAAAGTATGGAATGAACTTGATGGGTATTAATGACTTAAATACAAAACTCATTTCACTATTTAAGTTCTAAACGTTTTTGACCCACCCTACTGTACATAAAGAAATATCCACAAAACCATTAAAAGTACAATAGTATGAATTACCTCATCATTACTCAGATTCTTGTATTTGTTCTATGAGAGGACATCAATTTTAAAAGTTCACAAGGAAATATAAATGTCAGGAGGCCGCATCAATAATACCTCATTTTTGTATATGGAGATCAGGAAGAAATAAAGGAATACCCGAGTGGAAATTGAATTTTTTACCCTTTTTAGTAAGCACTCATAACAACAACAAAAATTTCTGGGAAACAATAATTTTATTCATTTCTATAGTAAATTTACAACACTCATCATAAGACGTTCAGTTGCACATTTGCATTCAATAGGAAAGTGCATAGGGAAGATGCCCCCTACATTTTAACGAAGTGTATAAATTTGCTGTTCAACGAAGAAACATTAGAAAAATGTTCAATCTCCTATTAGCCAATGTTGATATGGCTGTTGACCTTATGATCAGCTTTATAGGGGAAAGTGGAGTAGGTTAATTACTGACAAGTGATTATTTGAGTTTAAAAACAAAATATTTTACAATTTGAAAGCAAATTAGTGTATAAATTAATAGTTTGGTTTATTTTTATGTTTAACTTATATTAGGTTCCTATCCACTAGGTATAACTAACTCTGTGTTAAAGGAATTTATGTCCTTGACGTCCACCCCTCAAAACAGCAAACACCAGTGAGTGATGCACTTAATATTCGAATCTAGATCACAAAGCAAAATAAATGTATTTCTTCAGCTTTCTCTAGGTCTTGTGAAAGAAACACGAGATGTCAAGCTTGAACAGGAGATATTTGGGTTTACCACCAGATAGCAATAATCCAATGGTGGTTCTGAAACAAAACACAAATTATTAGGCAGGAGAAAGAGAAGCTAGGGGCAGCTAACACTTACTTATAGTTAAGCGGTTCACTCTAGTAACAAAAAGGTAATAAAATCTGATGGCATGCATAAGGAAAATTAGCTACAAATGACTTCTGAAGCAGTAGTGTACATAGTGATACAGAATTCACTTAGTGGCTGCAGCAGTCAGAGTGGTTGTAGTAGTAACAGGGTGAGCCAAACAGCCTGGCAAGATTAGACGTGGTGTAACTTTTAACTAAGGTTCGGCTTAAAGAAACCAAATCTCACATCAGCACTATCGATTGCCTGATTTTGCTACTCCAGGCCTATTCCCCCACTGTGTAACTACAACATATTTTCAATGGAATAACTGTTTATATGTGCAAATATATGGAGAAGCTATTGGTGGTCCTATAAGTCCGCTCTACAGAACGCTACAAAAGATAGACCACAACTTGGTTCCGTTTCGTAGACGATAAATCCCTGCTATAGAAACTCGGAAAAGTAGCTCTGGCAGAATTCCTCGGTCTTCTAAGCATAATCCACGACAATAATCAATAGGGATAACCTGAACTAGCACCAACAGATAGCGCACAGTACTATGTGGGATCATTTTGCTCTTTAGTTCAAATAACATTTGCAAATAACATACAATAGGCTGTTACACACGCTTAAGAATGAACATTTATTGTATTATCAACTTTTTATTCTTCAAATTCGATGCGTATAGAATGCCAAGGGAAGGCAAATAAATGAAGTCCCACATGGAACAGCCATGACATCTGTCGAAAAAGTTTCACATTACTGTAGATATCCCTATTCACCATGAAACTAGAATCGAACCGTTGCATTCCATGGCATAACGTGTTGGTAATCACTAATCAGGAACCAAGACCGCAGCCTGTCACACAAGGTATATTGGAAGCCTACCCTCATAGACATATTTACACAACGATCCAACCACCACCACCCCAGTCACAACAGATGAGTTAACAAAACGCTCAGATACAAAGCTAACCACCTATCGCAAGAATACAACCTATGACTGGCTATGTGGCCTAGCAGTACCGTTCTTGCCTGCTGTGCTCATGGTTGCGTGATTGAATCCAGACGCAGGTGTGGTAGTTTGCATTTGAGGGTACGGAAATGCGAGGGAGACTTGTCAGTAGATTTACTGGCACATTAAAGATCCCCTTCAGGGAAAAATTCCAGCACCCCGCATCTCTAAAAGATGCAGTGGCTAAAAGGAACGTAAAAACCAAAATCATTTTTATTAAAATAACCTACAGGGGGGAAATAGAAGTAGTTTATTTTAGGGGCTGCGATATCGCGGTCATTTATAGCCCCGTGTATTTGTGTGTGTGTGGAATTTGTATGATAACCTGTGCTATTGTGAATGCTGCATTACTGTGTGTATTTGTAAATTGGGGATAAGAATGGTACGGAGGTGGCCGTAGCCATAAGTCAGGAACCATACCAGCATTTGCCTGGAGTAGAGGTGGGGAATCCACCGAAAACCACTTCCAGGATGACTGAGTGTACACCGTTGCGGCCCTCACACAAACACAAACCTAACCTAACCTGGTGCTTACGCCCCACACCCCCTTGCATGTAGCACAAGCAGTAATTTCATCCAGGGAGTGGTGTGACCTAGCAGCGGGCAATGTGTTATAGACATTGGAGGAGTAAACTATATCATTTCCAGATCTATTTTGAATCATTACAGAAGGTATTTATGGCTAATTTCAGTACTTAAGAAAATGTTATCGTGGGTTGTCTCCTTTACTGTTACTTATAAATCAGTCACTTACTGCAAGAATTACCGTAATACACTCCTTCATACACAAATGCACTGTATTTTTTAAACAATTACTAAGTTACAGTATGCATATCTCAACATTTTAACATTTGGTTCCCTGTAAATCAACATATCCTTTCATAAACTGAATGCTGCCTGGGAATTTGTTAATTCCGACATAATAGGGAAAGATGTCTTCGTAGTGGTAGTTCCGCCCCTTAAAACAACAATAACGACGACAACTACTACTACTACCTCCTACATAACCTCTCAACGATATAATTGTATTTCCATAACACTCAATGGTTTGTTAATTGTTTTCATGCCCTGCATATGTGTATATATATGTGTAATTTATTTCTGAGGAGGGCATGTGTTAAGTATTCCATTGGTAAACTAAAATTATACTCGTGTAGCCCATTGAAATGGTGCTAATCTTTGAAACTGACATCAATTGGGTGACTTCAGATTCAGTAGAGCTACTGAAACTACAACATTCACCTCCCTTTCAATACGGTACCGTAACGGGGAAACACTTGATTGAATAATGAAAGTTATTTTCAACAACATCAGGGCATGTTTCTAGTAAACTTTCAAAGCACATGTGATCCTATGATACAACATAGCCTACATTACCAACACAACTTTGGGCTTAGGCCAACATCATTATAAGCATTAACTTACTGATTAATTTCACACACTAATTACACACTGTTTCACACAATACGGACAAGACAAACTTACCTAGGCCTAATAGCACAGAATTATCTCCGTCATCCGAGGCACAGTACCGTATCATCACAATCACGAAACTGGAAATAAAATGGGTTGGACAACATCAATCGTACTGTATTACTTACGGTGTTAACACCAGTAGTCAAGCCTAACATTTACTGTGTCAGGATTAAAATGAAGCTTACCTGTTATATACGAATACAGTATCTATCATTGGAATTAGAGCTGATTTATTATCCAGGCCCTTCTACAGGCATCAATCCTTCACTCGTACGTGAACCAAAACAAACAAGGACGAATCATTCTAACCTCAATTTGTCATTCAATTAATATCAGCACATTCATTCGATATACATTCCACTCACATATTGTTACCATTATGCTTTACCAGAAAACAATAGTTTCCATGTACTACTCTCGTCAATTCTTTTAAAAGGCGGGTAATTGTAAGGGAGTAGTCCGAGGCTTCTGTTCGCGTGACGACATGTTGGATTATGAAAATCTCCTGTTATCGGCTAACAGAAGTCGCTCGGGGTATTATTTTACCAGACGGTTAGGAGCATAACAACAAGAGTTTGCCAGGCCATGACAACAACAAGAGATGGTGCAACGGTTTTTAGGGGATAACAGGAGATTTGCCCAACCGGAGTTTGCATGACGTATAAAAGGAGATGGAACAACCGGCCCAACTGCTAAGTCGCAGTGCTTGGCTGTGGGGCCAATCTGTTTGCAGATTCAGTAAATAACTAGGTTTAAATCTCAAAGTCGGCTGTCCTTGAAATGGATTTCCAACCTCAGACAAATGCCGGGACAGTATCATCTACTAGACCTCAGTCATTTCCATCCAACTCCTTGTCCAGTTTCATTAGTCTTCATTCATTCCATCATGAGATTGGCATCAAGAAGAGTAACCGGCCACAAAAACCATCCATTACGGATAAGTTCAGTGCATCTCGGTTCCAACCCGAATGGCAATAATAAGGGGTATATGGTAGGGTGGGCCGAAAAAAATTTTTTTTTTTTTTTTTTCCCCGAAGTTGTAATAGCGCGGAAAAGTTGCAAATTATATAGATAAAAGAAAAAAATATCCAAATCGGTTGACATCTTCCGGTCGCGCATAGGCCCTAAAGTTTGACAAATTTTGAAAAAAAAAACTTCATTTTTGCGATTATTTTTAGCCTACTTTTCACATTTTGCAAAAATGAGGAAAAAGTAGACCTATGAGATCGGGCAATTGTGTGTCTGTCTGTCCTTCTGTCTGTCTGGCTGTGTGTGTGTGTGTGTGTGTGTGTGTGTCTATCAACTCCTAAACGGCTGCAGCAATCAAAACAAAATTTGGTGGGAGTAAAGATCTATACCTGAATATCTCACGGCCATATTTGAAAATGATGTCAGTGCTACCAACTGCTGAAAAATCGCAATTGAAATTTGAGCTCCATGTTGGATATCTTGGAAGGTATACATGGGAGCTATTTCAAAATTGGCACACCTATAGATAATAATATTGCAGTTTAATTTCCAGGAGGCCATACATGGCAGTGTTGCCAAAATGATTATAAGCCTGCTGATAGGTCCAAATTTTAAATGCATATAACTTCTACACTATCAATTGGATTTCAACGAAATTTCGTATGTGGTATGTGTACATAAACAGATATGACTGAGCGTGTTCTTAAGAGCCACCAGGGCTGCCAACTGTTAATAAATGCTCTCATTTTTTAAATCCAAATACCCATATTTCAGAAAGTATGCAAGCCGACAGCTTTAAACTGTGCACACGTATAGTACCTGACTTTCTATATTAATTTGGAGTAACTTATATACGTCAGTGCTACCAACATGATTCTAAGCCTGCTGAGAGGTCCAACTTTAAATACATGTAAATTCTGTACTATCATTTGGATTTCAAAAAAAAAAAGTCCTCTCGGCACGCCGGAAGGCGGAGGTAGATTTCACCGGACAAACTTGGGGATAGGCGAAAATAGGCAGAATATGCAGATTTTCGTAGAAGGATCAGACCTCATTTAATGCGAGAAGGTATTTTATAATTGGAGCTTAATTAACTTTGTTTTTCGTCATTTTATGCTTATTTTAAACATTTTATTGTCTTATGGGAACGGTAACCTTCTTGTCATTTGGGGTCCATTTTTATACTTGTGGTCACACTGTCCTTATGCTAGGTTTCGACACTGATGTGCAACTATGTAACGGTCTGTTACTTCTTCACGCAAAATTATATCTACCGCAGAGATTTTGGTTGGTTCCTCAGTTTAGGGGCTGCGACAACGCGGTCATGTAACCCCGTGTACTTTGGGATGGCTGTATTAGTCTGTAATTCAGGTAAGGACTGCAGACGGTCAATTTCAAGCAGTAGTTACTAATGTTGCTACCAGGTACTACCGTCAACGACACCTAGCTGTGAACTTGGCTACTAGATGCCACCGCAACCAGCAACTCGCAACGAACGTTGGAACTTCCCCTCCAAAGGAAAGCATACTGAGGGATTTTTGGCGCTCTTAGAAAATCCGACGACTTCGGCCGGCTTTGAACTCGCGACCTTGGGCATAAACATTCAGCATGCTACCAGTTACGTCACCGAAGCCGCTTCACACTTAGATGGAAATCTGAATCTGATCTCGTGCAAGTGCGTTATCTTGGCAACGTCTGATGGCTCATCCCTCATCAATTTAGTAGTGTTGCCATGGCAACCACTGATAGGTCTTGGCATTTTCTTATAATTCCGAAATTATTTTTCTCATCCCTTGGCATAATGGTGGGTTATATCAAAAATTCTTTCAGACAAAAGTTTTAGGTAATTATTATGGGAATATTGTCCATTTTATACGGTTTTGATATTGTGCCTATTAAGAGAGATATGATTAATGTTTCCCGAAAAACCCACCTTTTCCCACCCCTTTGGTCAATGGTTGGTGCTATAAAAAAAACTCTTCAAACATACATTTTTGGGCTTTATCCGACACATAGTATGAATGTTGAACGGATTCGATATTTCACATATTAAGAGAGTTATAGCAATATTTCACTTTTTCGAAAGAAAAGCCCCCCGTTTTCACCCCCCAACGACCGATTTAGCCCAGTAACGAACTCGACCGAGATTTTATAGGTATACGTATTCGGTAAAAAATTCAAAGTGATTGGTACAAAATTACGGCAGTTATCGTGTCCACAATAAACTGATATACATATACATACATAAATTATATATAACTTTTGAACTGACGGTGGTTTTGGGGCCTGGGGATGTGAAACGCGAAGATATGTCGAAATTTTCCGGAAGTCGAAACATGGTACCCATTGCAATAGTTAGCTTTCTAACGAAATCTACCTCTGGTTGGTTCCTCAGTTTAGGGGCTGCGACAACGCGGTCATCTAACCCCGTGTACTTTGGGAGAGTGTAGAATCTGTCTGATACACGGTGTGAATTGTAATGGCTGTATTAGTCTTAATTCATGTAAGTACTGCAGACGGTCAATTTCAAGCAGTAGTTCCTAATGTTGCTACCAGGTACAACCGTCAACGACACCTAGCTGTGAACTTGGCTACTAGATGCCACCCCAACCATCAACTCGCAACGAACGTTGGAACTTCCCCTCCAAAGGAAAGCATACTGAGGGATTCTAGTGCTCTTAGAAAATCCGACGACTTCGGCCGGCTTTGAAACCGCGACATTGGGCATAGACATTCAGCATGCTACCAGTTACGTCACCGAAGCCGCTTCCCACTTTATCAGGCGGCTTTGGTGGCGTAGTCGGTGACATGCTGAGCTTCTATGCCCAAGATACCGGGTTCAAACCCGGCCGAAGCCGTCGGATTTTTTAAGAGCGTTAAATATCCCTCAGTATGCCTTCCTTCGGAGGGGAAGTAAAGCCGGCGGTCCCATGTCATAGATTTATGGCATGTTAAAGATCCTTCCACTAATTGCACCTGTGTGAAGCTAAATTGGATAGGTTATGAATGTATACAACGCTCTTAGGTTTCTATGTTCGTTGCCAAGAGCCGACTGCGGCGGCGTCTAGTAGCTCAGTTCTGAACTTGGCCTCGTAGTCGTTGACAGTGGCGCTTGGCGGCAAAAGTAGGAACTATCTGAAAAATTGTTAGTTGCAGTACTTAAATTAACAAACAGATAACACACACTAATACAGTCATCACAATTAACACCGGTTATCAGACAGATTCTACACACACCCAAAGTACACGGGGCTACATGACCGCGTTGTCGCAGCCCCTAAACTTAAGAACCAACCAACCACTTAATCAGATGGAAATACTGAATCTGATCTCGTGCAAGTGCGTTGTCATGGCAACGTCTGATGGTCCATGCCTCATCAATTTAGTAGTGTTGCCATGGCAACCACTGATAGCTCTTGGCATTTTCTTATAATTCCGAAATCATTTTTCTCGTCCCTTGGCGTAATGGTGGGTCATATCAAAAATTCTTTCAGACAAAAGTTTTAGGTAATTATTAGGGGAATATTGTCCATTTTGTACGGTTTTGATATTGTGCCTATTAAGAGAGATATGATTAATGTTTCCCGAAAAACCCACTTTTTTCCACCCCTTTGGTCAATGGTTGGTGCTATCAAAAATCTTATTTGACATAAATTTTTGGCACTTATCCGACACATATTATGAACTTTGAATGGATTCGATATTGCACGTATTAAGAGAGTTATAGCGAAATTTCACTTTTTCGAAAAAAGCCCCCCATTTTCACCCCCTTCGACCGATTTAGCCCAGTAACGAACTCGACCGAGATTTTATAGGTATACATCTTCGGTAAAAAATTCGAAGTAATTGGTGCAAAATTACGGCAGTTATCGTGTCCACAAGAAACTGATATACATATATATATACATATATATATACATATATATATACATATATATATACATATATATATATATACATAAATTATATATAAACTTTTGAACTGACGGTGGTTTTGGGGTCTGGGGGATGTGAAACGCGAAGATATGTCGAAATTTTCCGGAAGTCGAAACATGGGACCCATTGCAATAGTTAGCTTTCTAATGAAATCTACCTAAAACTTTGTGTGTGCTATGTGTACCATAACAGATATGACTATGCCGATTCTTAAGAGTAACCAGGGCTGCCAACTGTTAATAAATACTGTCTCTATTTTTGTTACCCTAATATCAATATATCAGAAAGTATGCAAGCCAATAGCTCTAAACTTTGCACACGTATAGTACCTGGCATTCTAGATTAATTTGGAGTAACTAATATAGGCCTACGCCAGTGCTGCCAACATGATTATAAGCCTGCTGATAGGTCCAATTTTAAAATACATGTTACTTCTATACTAACAAATGGATTTCATCCAAAATTGGTACAACACGAGATCATAATATTTCAGATTATTTCTGACCAACACATGCATGACATTGTTGCCAATATAATTTTACGCACGCTGATAAATCCAAGGTCTAACTGCATGTAATGTGCATGCTATCCATTGGACTTCAACCAAATTTTGTATTCTGTACCTTAAGAGATGCAACTAACAATAGCCTGTATTCAGTCACCAGGACTGCCAACGGTACTGCTCTATTAGGCTACATTATATAAGGTCTATTTCGAACTAATTAGGAATTTCGATATTACCAACTTAATTTCTTCATTATTCTAGATAGGTCTATATAGATTGGCAAGAATCTTAAATTTCAAGAAAAGTAGGCTCTTTAGTTCGTCACGGAACTTCTTGTTTATTTTTGAATTCGATGTTTTCGTAATGTAATAGCATTTAGTGTTTTCTAACTGAGCCTAAAAACATTGTGGTTTAATTTGGGTTAGATCAGTTGATATCTTCTGGTCGCCCTTAAGCACCAAAATCTGCCGAAATAATGAAAAAGTTACATTTTTACGCATTTTTGGTACGGTATTTGATAAATAATTTGTATTTAAATGTAATAGCTGTAGTATTATTTCACACGAACTAATAATGAGGTAAAGAAAACTGTCAATTTCAGTCAATGTATAGGTCTGACGTTTGTTTTTGGCCGGTGGCCGTGAAATCCGCGCATCCACTGTGCTAACCGTTCGAACTTCTTCTCTCTTTCCTTCGTTCCTTCAGATCGTGCGTGCGTGCATGCAGTTGTTACTGCACATGCTCACAATAAGAACGCTTCCTGTCTGGTCGGAGACCTCTACGCAACAACCAAGCACCGGCCAAAAACAAACGTCAGACCTGTATTCTGGATCGCGTAACGGCACGTTGGTGATAGAGGAAGCTCATTCGAAAAGGTTTCGTAGAATTATTAAGGAAGAGCATTACTCGCTGATTCAAGAACCCGGCTCACTCTACGTTGGCCACGTTACTCCAAATTCTGGAAGCTCTGAAGATATTCTCAAGTCTGTAATTTCTTACCTGTCTTGAGCGTGGTATTTCTCTTGAAAATCTAATTGTCATCGAATGTGATGGTACTGCTGTCAATACACGTTGGAAAAATGGTCTTCACGGAGTTGAACTTTAATTTAAGGAAACCTGTACAATGGGCAATTTGCCTCCTCCATTTCAATGAGTTGCCTTTCCGCCACATGTTTGAGCACCTGGATGGCAAGACAACAGGCCCTGATACTTCTAAAGGACCAATCGGTGAAAAGTTAGTTGGCTGCCAAAAAACTGCCCGTGGTTAACTTCCCGAGTATTGATTGTCAGATCCCAGAGATAGACAGAAACGTGCTTAGCAAAGATCAGCAATACCTACTTGATATTTTCAAAGGTAATAAAATCAGGAACCTGTAAAGAAGATTTGGCTGTACGAGATCCTGGGCACTTATCACATTCGAGGTGGTTGACGAAAGCAAATAGAACTCTCAGATTGTACATAAGTGAAGAAAGCCCCTCACCTGAACTTCAAGAACTAGTTATGTTTATATTGAAATCATACATGCCAATGTGGTTTACTATCAAACCAAGTAAACATTTTACAGAAGGCCCGAAACTTGTTTACCAAGCAATACAATCTGCCAGGCTTTTGCCTAAACCTTTGCTTGGTGTTGTCGGCCCTGTTATTGAACGGTATGGTTTCTTCGCCCACCCAGAACACTTACTGTTAGCCATGACTCAAGATGACAAGAAACACATAAGAGAGCTTGGACTTCGAAGAATTCTGAAGGCGAGGCAGATCGATGCAAGAAGGAAAACAGTAAGAACATTCAGGTCACCGAAAATCAACTTCAATGCACAAGATTACTCAGAAATGGTCAACTAGATGGAATGTGAATTATCTTTCCCCCCCCATTGTTGGCAGAAATCAGTGACGACGAGATCAAATCGCACATCAACACTATCAACAGTGACTCATTCCCTGACTGGAACTTTACTTTCCAGCAATTCCCAGTTCACACGCAGCCTGTTGAACGCTGTGTAAAACTCGTCACGGAAGCCTCAGGAAAAGTTTGTGGAGCTGAATCTCGAGATGGATTTATAAAAACCACTCTGCTGTCCAGATTGTCCATGTCTAACTTCACCAGCAAATCAGTCTTCAAAGTATCTTCGGCTATAGAATAGAGAACAGTACAAATGAACTGGTTCAAGTAATATGGACTATTTATTCAAAACTCTGTTCATTCTTTTTTATAAAAGTAAGTTTGTTGTTAAAAACTATACTCTCACTTAAATATTTAAGCTTTTTAAATATAGAGCAAGTTGAAAGGTACCATGCCCGTTGTTACTGTTATCACCCAGCATGTCATAGGAATAACCATCTTTTTTTGGGTAGTGTTTTCTATAGCATTGTTCTTTTGTTCAAAAATAAAAATACTGTAATTATTAAGTTTTAACAAGTATATTAAAGATACAAAAAGAATCTCGCGAAAATGAGAAATTTTCAATATTTTGTCACAATTTGGGGCTTATGCGCGACCGGAAGATATCAACTGATTTAAACCAAATTAAAACACAATGTTTTTAGGCTCTATTTGAAGACGCTACGAGCTATTACATTACGAAAACATCTAATTCAAATATTTAAAAAAATAATCGCAAAAATGAAATTTTCTTCATATTTTGTCAAACTTAGGGCCTATGCGCGACCGGAAGATGTCAACCGATTTCGATAATTTCTTTTTCTTTTCTTTTATCTACAGAATTCGCAACTTTTCTGCGCGATTATAACTTCAAAATTAAAAAGTGTTTTTCGGCCCACCCTAGTATACGTACACTTTGTCTATTAATGTAATTGGCTGCGTATCCCAGCAGTACGTTCCTGCCTGCTGTGCCCAAGGTTGTGGGATAAAATCCTGGTGCAGTTGCTATTTGAGGTCGCTTAACTGCAAGAGGAAGTAAGAAGCGCCAACCCTTTCTAGCATCATCGTATAACCCTCCTTATTTCAGTGCTTATGCCGAAACATCTTGGTAACGACTAGTACCATTAGTAGATTTTTTTTGTAAGCATGAGTAATCTGCGAGAGGAGGTATCGTGATGCGTCAGTATGACTGTTGCATACCTGCCAACCCTTCCGATTTATTCGGAAACTTTCCGATTTTTCACCTCGTCTTCCGATCTTCTTAATTACTATAATTTCTTCCGAATTACGGTCCCCAGTGATATATTGTAAAAGAAAAAGGAACTGCAAATAATTTCTATTCGCAAGGAGATTCTCTCGTAAGTCGTAATTGCTTTTGTGATTTGCGTAACCTTGTTTTTTGTGTAAGTTTTTGTAAGTTCATCGCTTGGCAGTGAGCTCTATAGCCGCTATCTCGGAATGGTGAGTCAGCTGATCGGCCTACCGCATACTGATTGGTGGTATTTCACGGACAAATAGACGTCAAGCCTACGCTGATTAGTCGAGGCTGGCCACGTGACTGTGCAGAATGGGTGAAACCTTGTATGCTAGGCGCGGGAATTGTGACTTCCTCCGTTTGACGCCACGTGTTTATACTCTGCTAGCGTCACGTTTAGTGCATTTAATTGAGGTATTAATGTGTGCGTCGGTAGATAATTATTTCAACGAGTTGTGTCGATGATTGTTCGGTGTCGTGTTTTAAGATTTTCTCGACACGTTATGGCGACAAAACCTCATAAACGTTATCTCCAAGTGTTCAAAGAAACCTATAAAACTGAATTTCCATTCATTTTACCATCTAGTAGAGGAAACCATTTTGCTCTTTGTTCCGTGTGTCGTTGCGATATAAATATAGCTCATGATGGAAAAACTGACATTGTAACTCACAGCAACACTTCAAAACACAAGGACAGTGCTAGTTGTTTACAGAAGAACAAAAAATTAGGTACGTTTTTTGTTCAAGGGAATGAAGACAATGCTGTCATTCGAGCAGAATGTTTGTTCACCGCGTTCGTCGTAGAACATAACCTCTCGCTATCATGTTCCGATCACGCGGGACAATTGTTTAGAAAAATGTTCCCGGATTCAGAAATTGCGAAGAAATATGCCTGTGGCAGGACAAAAACATCCGCCGTTGTTCATGAAATGGCATGTGACGCTGATTCAAAAATTATTAATATTTTAAAATGTGGGCCTTTCGCGATCTCCGCTGATGGTAGCAATGATAGAGATAGTAAGCTGTGTCCTGTCGTCGTGTCATTTTTCAACAAAGAATCGAAGATGATTGAAAATCGTTTGCTATCCATGGAAAATTTGGAAGGTAACTCGACTGGTGCTAACATTGGAAATTTGCTTCTGCGTCTGGAAAGACATGCCATTCCAATGGCAAACTGTATAGCTTTTAGTGCAGACAATGCCCCTGTTATGATAGGGAGGAAAAATGGCGTTGCTGCGAAATTAAAAGAGCAATGTAAAAACATTATTGTTGTAGGATGCCCATGCCATTTAATTCATCTGGCTGCTGAGAAAGGTGCTGATTCCCTTCCTATGAAAATTGATGAGATAATGATTGATATTTATTATTATTTAAACAAAAGCTGCAAGAGTAAAGATCATCTGAAGTTATATCAAGCTCTTTACCAAACTGATGTTAGGAAAATACTGAAGCATGTGTGCACGCGTTGGTTGTCCTTGGGTAAATGCTTAGAAAGACTGATTTCACAGTGGAAGCCACTGCTGAGTTTTTTTAAGGATGAGGTGAACCAATCCACTGGCACAAAAACATCTCTCAAGTATTTCCAAATTCCCAAAGTAAAGTCACAGGAAGATAAGCCTGCAGAAGTGGAATTTGGTGTTAGTGTGAACAACAGAGTACAAGATCAAGCACGTGTTATCATTGGCAAAAGGAAGTTGGAGAGCAGTTCTTCTTCTCCGTCTGTAAGGAAAAAAGTGACTGAACCAAGTCAAACTGTTGGTATTTCAAGACAGGAGAGACTATTTCTTTTTCTGTCATCTAAGTTAAATGAGGCATTTTGCTTGTTTCTGGCATTTACCATCCCTACATTTGAAAAATATAACCAAGTTCTTCAATCCCAAGCACCTCACATCCATGTCCTAAGATCCATACTGATTGATTTGCTGACGGAAATTCTCTGTAGGTTTGTTAAGCCAGTGGCCCTAAATAAGTATTGCACAATTTTAGAAGTGGTCTTATCACACAAGAGAGAATCAGAAAGCAGATGATGATTTGATAATTGGTTCAACAACATCTAGTTGTGTAGAAAATCTGGCTCCTAAGGAGAAGAAGGTCAGGAGCTACTTCACTGCAGCCTCTGATTATATTATTCATAAATTTAATTTGGACAGCGAGTTTTCTGTGCTCAAGTGGCACAGATAAGGTCTTTGTCTACTGCTTCCTTTAGTGCCGTGAAGTATTATATCTCTAAGTTTCCAATTATGTTGCCAAAAAAAGACGGTGAAGATGAGCACCAAGCAATGGATGCATTACAATGCCAGTTTTGTGCTCTCCAAATGGAGGATTTGCCATCTTCTATTGCGGAAGGAAAAAGAGCAGATTGTTCTTGGTCTGCTATAGGGGATATACGAGGTGGAGATGGGTGTCTGAAATATGACAGACTAGCCAGAGTAATGCTGTCAATATTAACAATCCCACACAGCAACGTTGAATGTGAGAGATTGTTTAGTCAGGTGAAGAAGACAAGGACACAATTCCAATCATCTCTGAATGACGAAAACCTCAACAAACGGTTAGTGGTTAAATCAAGCCTAAGTGGAAATTGCTACGAGCAGCAGTATGACAGGGCATTTTTGAAGAGAGCAAAGTCGGCTACAAGGTCTGCATTAAATCAGTAAGCAGTCTCAAGATTACCATCCACATGTATATACATCACCTAATCATAATTAGGTAAGTTGTCCATGGTTGCCTAATTAACTTTAGTTTGACAAAACTTAAATATGTGGTAGCGAATGCGAAGTGTAATCCATCAGAATGATTGTATGCATTTTCTTTAAACACACAATTGTGTTCTCTTACGTTTAAATATTTGCCATACATACTACTCGATGATTGATGATTGTTTACATTTTTTGAATTTTATGCTGAATTCATACTTTGCCAATAAAGACATGCAGGTCTTTTGTGTACCCTCTTTTGCCCATGTCACTGTATACTGCGCATGATGAAATCTATAATTTTAAAAAATCTTCCTATTTTTGACTTCCGAAGGTTGGCAGGCAGACATGCTGTTATGTGTCAGTGAGAGTAGGAACTGTGGTATTGTCATGTATTTGGCAATGGGAAGAAAATTTTGCTCTGGATTTCATGAATAGCAGTTACGAAATAGGAAAGAGGAAAAGTGGTTATAATATTTATAGTAAAATAATTTTGCATTCTTGGCAAATTCGCAATTTAAAGTCATTTAAAGTTATTTTCTGAAGGTGCCAATTGTCTGCAAGGATCAATATATTAACAGTAAATAGCCTAGAAGTAAACTTGTTTTTATCATAAATCAGCTAAAACATCACCTGTGGTATTTTTTTTATTTTTTATTTCTAAAATTTGGACACCTTAGTATGGGGTTATTGGGAAGTATAAATTATAACTAACTAGCGGACCCATGCGAGAAATCTAGCATGTTCATAAACCACACCAATGTCAATTATCTCTTAATTCATCATTAAAGGACATTTAACTTTGCACGAGCATTTCATCAAACAGAAACGCTCGTTAACTTACCACTAACGAGGAATTACGTTAAATGGCCAAATCTGACCACTCAACTCTCTAAAGCATCTTTAAAGTGGCGGGAAACAGCTGAACTGGGCCTTGCGCATTCCACAATGGCGGTTTGTTTCAGAGTTTCACATGTACTTTCATCCATATGAATATAAAATATGTTTATGACAATTAAGTTATAAATGATCACACACATTACTAAGTTTTAATACCAAGAAAGACGAATACGGAAATTTAAAAAAAAAATCCGAAGGGGTTTCGAACTCCTTCCAGCGCTGCATAATAAATCAAGAGTCTGCCCCTCAACCGCTTGCGTTACGAAGACAACTGAGTAGACGCGTCATTTTAAGCTATCTATTCACACAACTGCCAGTTCTCCTAAATACTTTGTTCATATCATTTTAAGCTTTTGCCACGAATAAGGTCTTCTGTAATTCTCTTCCTTTATAATTATGTTCCAGAATGTCGCAAGGAAGCATCGCAAACAACAATCAGTGCTAGACGCTTCTTGTTCTGTCCGCCATGCTCTCCAAGATGAAACGGGACCTACGCATGTGCGAGAGCCGTAAATCTTATTTAAGTAATTGCGAGCCCGAATGGCCTCGTGAAATGCATCAAAGATAATCACGCATTAAATTTCGTATTTAAGTTAAATGGGAATTAACTAAATAATCGTTAGTGAAGAGTGGTGAAAACGGCCCTTAAGGAGAAAGGTTGTTATGTTTATATTTCAATCAAATGATTATAGAACCCTATTTACATTTCAGTTTGAATTCCAAGTTCTATGTTCCATAACTTAAGAAGGCAATCACTGAAAATTGGATCATCATAACACTCTCCGGTTATTCGATATTTATGTAATTATATGATTTGAGTACTCATTCCTTTGATTTACTGTTTCTGAAATCCATGCAAAATGATAAAGGAAAGACCTCAGAATGTTAAAATGACATGAAACAGGCGTCACAGCGAAGTGGACAGCAATTACGGAACGTATTTTCCTACAACATCAAAATCTGCTAATCGCACACTTCGTACATTTTTTAAAACGTCACTTTTTAAAGAAATTGTAGATACAGTGCAATCCCGATAATTCGCTTTGCGGTTAATTCACGGGTCTCCAAATATATTTTTAAATAGAAATTCTCACGGCAACTAATCATGCTAAGTAAAGCAATCTCTCCGTCATTTAAATGAATTTTCGTGCGACGCAATGCGTAAAGGCGAAATCATTGGCATTCAAGAAGACTGAACTGTGTTTCTCTGTGATGGAACAGTAGGCCTACTTGCACAATGTTCGAAACATACGAGCAGGTTGCCGCGAGTGGTATAGCATAGATTTCCTTTATCTTCGAAGCCCAAACAATACAAGAGGAATGCGCTTCCACTGGGAACCTACCCTCCCTTTCCCAACAGCCACACTCCAAGGTCGCTGACCTGTGAGTTGTGAAGGGTGGATGCGCGGACAGCGTATTGTAAACAGCGATTATTGCGTAATGATGTAAACTTTCGCGAGACCGAGAGCGTGTTTGTTGGATGCTCTTCATGCAGTCAACCAGTCATGAGAGAAAAATACCGCTACAAAAGCAAGCTCTTGCCGACATCTGTAACGACGATATTTCGAACGGGCAAGTTAGACGCCGATAAAGACGATTATGATATGAAAACAAAGATGAAATAGCACAGAATTTGACTGTTGGTGAGGAAAACTGAGATCCAGTTGATATCGAGTGCAGGAGTAATGCAACGGAAATCCCGAAAGTATCCCACAGAATCTAGTCACACTTATCTCTTATAAAGAAAAACTAAATTAATTTTCGTTCTCTTATAATGTTTTCTTCCGAAATGTGCACTCGAAAATTTTAGAATAAACGATCTAAGAAACAAAACGGGATGACTTTTTTTTTAAATATTATTGTAGGCATAATCTACATAGGCCTGCCTCTAGCCTAGCATGTCTTATTATAAGACACTACAATCAAGTGTTTTAATTATTATTTTGCGTTTCAAGCATATTTCAATATTTTAATCAATAGTTATGTTTTTACTAGGCTTGACAAAAATAACTGCGGCTAATTCGCGGTTTTCAATAATTCGCGGAATTTCGTGCATTAATTACCGCGAATTACCGAGAGTGCACTGTATTTATGAAATTAGAGTGCAATTTGTCACTGCTAATGTCTATTCTCTTTCATTTGAATGCTCATTTGTCACGATTGGTCGCTTGTGAGCACCGCAGGAGGGTTCTATACTACTGAAATAATATACATGATGATTCTGTCTTCTATTTCAGAAAGCACTGGAGCTCTCAGGTACCAAATTAGAAGGGAGTACTCTGAAAATCACACCATTTATTAAGGGAAAAATGAAGGAAGGCAGAACAGTAGCAGATCCTACTTGGTTGAAGAAACCTCTTGTCGTAGTTTTATCAAATATTCCTGTAAAGTAAGTATGATTTTGTTTTCTAGCCATTGAATCATTAGGATTTGTGAGGCATTTTAATGTGTAAAACCTACTGCAACTTCTACAAGTTTCTCTGTTGGTAGGTGTTGCATGTTCGATGTTCTTGTGCTTTGAGTCAAGCAGGTGGTGCACTCGCTGTTAGTATGATGTGGAGCTAATTTTGTTGTTTCCAAGATGTGTAACTTTCTTTAGAATTGGGATGCCTAAACTGTTGAAGTGCTGCATCGTGAAATGGATAATGTCCCGTTTGTGTTTAAACCCTAAATGACGCACAACAAATTTTATAACCGGGTATCATAATTTTAGCCAACATTTCACATTTGTAAAAATGAGATCAATCCGGGCAAATGTCTGTCTGTCTGTCTGTCTGTCTGTCTGTCAACTCCTAAACGGATACAGCTATTGAAACCATATTTGAAAATTACATCAGTGCTACCAACTGCTGAAATATCACAATTGAAATTTGAGCTCTATGTTGGATATTTCGGAAGGTATGCATGGGAACTGCTCAAAAATTGGCACACGCATGGATCATATTACATCAGATTAATTTATAGGAGCCTATACATGACAGTGTAGCCAACATGCTGATAGGTTCAATCTTTAAATGCATCTAACTTCCATACTATCTATTGGATCTCACCCAAATTTGTGCACCGGAGCAGATATGAATACGTGTTTTCTTTAGTGTCAACAGGGCTGCCAGCTGTTGGAAAATGCACTCATAATTTGTTATCCTAATCTTAATATATCAGAAAGTATGCAGGCCAACAGTTCTAAACTTTGCATTCATATAGTACCTGCAAATATAGATTAATTTTCAGTAACCGATATACGACAGAGCTGCCAACATGATTCTATGTGTGCTGATAGGTTCAGTGTTTAATCACCTGTAATTTCCATACTAATAAATGAATTTCTTTCAAAATTGGCACATATACTAGACAGGGGCGTATATACAATTTTTTCGGGGGGGGGCTGACTATCCTGGAAAATTGTGAGTACTTAATGAATGTTCTATTATAGCCTGTGGAGTATGAATGGCAAGTATCTAAATGGATTACTTGTTAATTTATTCAGCAAATTTTACAAATTGATAAGCATTTCTTAAAAGTACTGTGAAATACATTGAATTTTGTACCCAAGTTGGCTTTTTCTGGGGGGGCTGGAGCCCCCTCAGCGCGCACCCCCCCCCCCCCCCCCCCTTATATACGCCCCTGATACTAGATCATAATACCGTATTCAATTTAAGTTCGAGCATCCCATATATGGCAGTGTCACCAACCTGATTTGACGCATGCTGATAAATTCAATGTTTGAATTCATGTAACGTGCATACAGTACTGTATATTGGACCTCAATCAAATTTTGCTTGTGCATTGTGTACGTTAAGAGATAGAACTAAAAATATATTCAGAGTTGCCAACTGTTGATATATGAGCTCTATAATTTTAAGAAAAATAGGGTCTTTAGTTCGTCACGGAACTATTTGTTTATCATTATTTCATATATTATTACACTTTACGGTATTACTTAGAATTAATGTCACACTTGTTATTTTCTTTAAATACTATTTTGTTCCCAATTATTTAAATTTTTATGTTTTAACGCTGAGGAAGACCATATTATATTGTATGTTTTGATCAATTAATTTTCATTAATTTAAAATATATTATTGACTTTGGTGGAATATGCCCCGTATCTTTGTCGAAACAAATACCAGGGTCAGGCAAGTTGTAAATACATGTGGAGTGGAAGGTGGGCACTTAACCCCACAGGGGGGTGACTGGAAGCACATTTAAATTCAACCACCAAGAAAAATCAAAAATAACAAAAGAACAAAATATGTATGGAAATAAGGAAAATACAAGGTGTGGAACATCAAACATAAACTAAAACATGTTATTCAACAAATACCCTCCTAATCAACTAATATTCCCACGTAGTCTCTTTAGAGCAGTGGTTCTTAACCGGTGGTCCGCAAGTGCCTCGGGAGTGGTCGAGGGAGAAAAGGATCCACCAGCATATATAAAAATGTGGCCAATAAATGGGGATTTCGGAAACGATGTGTGTTGAACGAGAATCGTCCAAATGTCTTCGCGGCGATGTCTATCAGGGTTTGAATTTAAATATCATTAAAATAAGGGTTATTGAGGAAGGGTAACAACTGATAAGGTATATTGGGGGGAAGGGGGTGGTCCGTACATGATTCAATTTTTGGCTGAGTGGTCCGCCGACTTCTGTGGGTTCCGAACCACTGGTTTAGAGTGTATAACGGTCACAGCATGTCAACCCCGTAGAAAAAATGAAATAAATCTCCAAAACATATTTCTCGGTGACGAGAAATACAATAAAAAGTCCCAGCAAATGGGCAGCAATTAAATGACAGAGGCTTTAAGCCAGCAAGAAGATCAGGAAGCAAATTCCCAAAAACTAAAACATGAGCCATGAGGCGTCTTAAAATTTCAAAGTTCAAACCCTCGGAAATCCTCGCAGCAATAGAGGGATCCATGAGCAGACATGCTCAAGAAAAAATAATCAAAATGTTACCTCCAAGTGTGTGAGCAAACACACATTAAAACAAATAAGCAGAAATTAATGCTGAAAATCAAAGGGCTAAAAGCTCGCCCTAGAGCAGAGAGCTCTAACACCACGTCCATGCCCAACCGAAGACACTCAGGAACTCTTGCTGCCGACTAACCAACAAAGGTTTTACGCCATTAGCAATTATTGACCACAAGTCAACAATGTGAGGACATGGTCGCCTACAATAGCTAGCCCCTCCAAAATATTAACATGGTGGCCTAGCGCGAAAAGAATTAAATAAACAAAATTAAGTTTAACAAAATATCACACTGGCATCAATCAGAAATTACATCTTAAAGAAAATAAATAGGAACACAAGGCTTAATACAAGAAGGCTGGCATCATGGCCATGTGCCTCCCAACTAACTTGAATGTTCAAAACTTGTTTCCCATGTTAATACTAGAAGTCCAATTCTTGGCATCGAACTCACAACGACATTGTGAGTATTAAAACGAATGATGAAACTTGATATAAAAGTCTGTCCATATTTCGCGACACATTAAATCAGTTTATATATTGCATCACCTCTTGTCCAGACAATGGCCTACCGGCCATCAATGTGGCAGGTCTCCGAGGAGGCCTGCTGCGATACAACCTCACTGCTACATCACACAGCTTAGAAATGAGGCGAGTTTCAAACGCCTGGCTAGCACGTAGTGGCCAGAGAAGGGAGCCGAACACCCACGAAGTTGCTCGGGCAAAACATTGTGCCAATAGCGACACACCGTAGGACCAGTTCATTGCCTTAGAAAGACCTCGTGAGCGTGCGAGTCAGAGTGGCAGCATTTACAAAAGAATTTCCCCACAGTTCACAGCGGGGTAGAGCCACTCCTCGAAGAAGGATAAAAAACGTTTCCAGAAATTTCTAGTGGCCCCTAGACCTTGCCAAGGGGGACAAGATGACGGCAGCCAGCGGGAATTTCCAATATTGAGTTGGGCTTTCTTTATATAAGGTGCGTTCTAAAAGTAACGAGCCGGAGGCTGTAATGCGCAAACCGGTGACGACATCAGCTAATCTTGGCGTGTGTAATGAGGTGTGGTTCCGACCAGAGTGTGGAAGGTCACAGCCCATCGCTAGAGGGCACGCGTGCACGTCACTTGACGATACAAAGCGAGCAGCAGCATGCATCAATCGTCCAACGCTGCCTGTCGCATTGCAAACAGTGACGTGGAGGTGTCAAACGAAGAGCAAGAGGTGTTGTTCGGTTTCTGACAGCGAAAGGAGTAGGGGGAACGGACATTCATCGCCAAATGTCACAAGTGTACGGCGAACACTGCATGTCCCTTGCAAGGGTCAAGGCGTGGCACAAGCGTTTCAGGGAAGGATGGGTGTCGTTAGCCGATGATGCCCGGTCTGGGGCACCCCTCTGCATTACCAATAACAACGTCCAGCTGGTTGATGCACTCATTACCCAGTACCACTGAGTGACAGTGAACCCCATAGCCGCCGTGGTCGGATTGAGCGTCGCAAGTGTGCACACCATCATGAAGGAACGACTGCACTTGTGGAAAGTGTGTGCCCTATGGGTGCCCCACAGTCTTCAACCACACCAGGAAGCATGTCAAATGGCCTGCTGTCTTGGTCTTGTTATCAGACAAAGTCAACACACCCCAAGTATGCAGGGACGATGACCAGGATGTCTCAAGCCTTAAAAAGAAGAATGAACATTTTCGTCTTCTTGAATCTTCATCAAAAAATGTATGTGAACTTATCATCATCATCATCATCATAATCATAAAGTTTCCACTCCAGATTCCCGGGTGTGGTTTACGAGCGTGCTCCATTTTAGTCTATTCATAAACCACTGCTCCTTCAAGACTTCATTCATCCCAGTTGATTCCCTTGGATGTGGTATCATTCTTCACTTGATCAAGCCATCTCCTTCTAGGTCTTCCGACAGGTCTCTTTCCAGTAATCTCAATATGCAACCATTGTTTTGCAATTAGTTTTCGATGTGAAATGCCATGTCCTGTGGTTCGGATTCCACGTAAAAAGGAGGTCCCGTGGCTCATAATCACAAGATTCACGGTCACGTGAAACTACAATCTTCCTTCCTTCTTCCTTTGTTTTGCAATTCTTTTTTCTGTCATACGTTGGACGTGATCAAACCATCGTAAATGTGCCCTAGTTATGGTCTCCTTCAGGGACTGATTTATTCCAGCTTGTTCTCTAATCTTCTAATTTCTTACTTCGTCTTTCCTAGTTTTTTGAAGCATGCTTCTTAAAAACTTCATTTCTGAAGCCTGAAGTCTGCTGTAATATTTTTTGGTAGTTGTAAATGTTACAACCCATAAGTCAGTATAGGGACAAAGTATGTTCGAAACAGAGTTTGCTTTGATCTTGATAGCACTTGCTTATTCCAGAGTAGATATTGAACTTGCTGATAGAATTGACTTGATTTCTGAATCATCATCATCATCTTGCACAGTTTCCAGCCACTGGCCGGGTGGAACACAAGCCTCTCCAACGTCTTCTGTCTTCCCACCATCTCTCAGCCTCCACCCTCGTCCAGTCTTCTCCTCTCTTCTTCACGCTTTCTTCCACCCCCTTCAGCCACCTGTCTCTCGGTCTCTTTCCTTCCCATTTCGTCTCGTGTACTCTCCTGGGTATCCTCTTCTCCTCATTCGTTTTACATGTCCGTACCATCTAAGTCTAGATATCTCTATACCATCCTGTAATGGTTCCTCCTTCATTAATTCTCTGGTCCTCTCATTTCTTGTTCTGTCCATCTTTGTAGCTCCAATACTGCTTCTCAAGAACCTCATCTCACTGGCCTGTATTTTGCTCTTCTCCCTTCCTTTCATTACCCAGGTCTCCGAGGCATACGTCAGGATAGGGACATAGTACGTCCGATATATGATCTTTTTGCTGTTCTGGGGGACATACTTGCTCCATAACATGCTTCTCACACTCCTCCGAAATGCTTCTGCCTGCCTCCCCCGCTCATTTATTTCTCTAACGTTTCTTCCATTATCTTGTATCAGGCTTCCCAGATACTTGAAACTCTCCACTTTCTTCAGCTGTTCCCCACCAATTGTTATTCCCGTTGTGGTTCTTTCCTTCTTCCTTGTTGTGATCACCATCTCACTCTTATTTATGCTATATTTCATCCCATATCCTTGTATTATTCCTTCCCACACGTCCAACTCTTACTGTACCTCCTCCTTGTTTCATCAAATCATCTGCAAACACCATTGCTTTCATCTTTCTGTCCCCAATTACTTGTGCCACTCAGGTTATTATGTCATCCATCACCACAATGAAAAGTAACGGTGACAGTGCACTTCCTTGTTTCAGGCCATTTCTCTGTTCCAACCAGTCTGATCTCTCTCCTCCCACTTTCACACAGCTCACGCTTCCCTTGTACATCTCCTTTATCCTCTTTATAGTCCATTTCTCTACTCCTCTATCCTCCAGGGACTTCCATACTTTGTTTCTGCATACACTGTCATATGCTTTCTCAATGTCCAGGAAGGTCATCAGTAGATCTGTTCCATACTCATAGTGCTGTTCTTGTAACTGCCTTACAGCAAAAATCAAATCCACTGTGGACCTTCCTGCTCTGAAGCCATGTTGTTCTTCCCTCATCCCTCCTTCTATCCTTGTCCTAATTCTCTTTTCCAAAACTTTCTCGAAGATCTTTGCACAATGACTCATCAGTGTTATTCCCCGATAGTTTCTGCAATCTGTTCTACTACCTTTCTTGAAGATCGGGGCAATGATTCCTTTTTTCCAGTCCTCTGGGGTCTTCCTTTCCTTCCATGCTGTCCTCATCACTCGGTACAGCCACTGTATCCCCACCTCTCCTGCTGCTCTCACCTTCTCCACACTCAACTCATCCACACCCGGTGCCTTCCCTCCTTTCATCTTGTTCACTGCATCTTCCACCTCTTTCCATGTTAAGTCCTTTTCTGTTTGCAGTTCATCTTCCTCTTCCCCGATTTCTTCCTCCTCACCATCTTTTCCATTTGGTTCAGAAGTTCTTCAAAATATTCTTTCCACATTTTCTTCAGTTCTTCCCTATTTTCTATCTCTTGTCCCCTTTTGTTCACCATTCTAACATATTCTGTAGGATCCTTCCGCCTCTTATTTTTTACCATCCCATACAGGATCTTTTTTGTACCTTCACTATCCTCCATCATCTTTGTCCACTCTTCCATCCACTTTCTTCTCTCCTCAGCCTCTACTCTCTTCGCCTCCTTCTTTCTTTCCTGGTACTCTTCCCTTGTCTCTACCGTCCTATTTTGATACCACCTCCTTAAGGCTCTATTCTTTTCCCTTACTATATCTTTTGTCTTCTCATTCCACCATGGTGTTTCCTTCCACCTCTTCTTACTACTTGTCCTCCCACATACTGCTTCTGCTGCACCTACTAGTGTCTTCTTAAATCTAGCCCATTCCTCTTCCACCCCTCTTTCTTCATCTGTTGGAATTCCTTCCTTTACCATTTTGAGGTACTCGACCCTTCTATCCCCTTCTTTCAGTTTCCGTATCCTTATACGTCTTTCCTGGTTCTCAGTCCCTTTCTTCTCCTTACTCCCTCTCAAGTTCATTACCAGCAATCGATGGTCGCTATCCAGGTTCTCCGATGGTGGAACCTTGATGTCCGTGATGTTTTTATTTAGTTCTTTCTCATACAGTATATACTGTAGTTGACCACCGACTTCCTGGTCAAGTCATCACTGTACCATGTGATTGTGTGGCTCTCTCTTTTCTTAAACCCAGGAGTTCCCAACTAGCAGGCTGTTCCTATGGCAGAAGTCCAACAGTCTCTTTCATACCTGCCAACTCTCCCGATTTAGGCGGGAGACTCCCGATTTCAGACCATTTCTCCCGCCCTCCCGCTTAACGTATTAAATCTCCCGATTTTTCAAAAATCCCACGCATAATTTCGGATTGAATGTGCAAGATGACACTCCAGTCGTCTATCGAACGGATAGACTTTACGTGTTTTGAAGTTATATCTCGATACCGCAGTATCGCTCTGTATCGATACCGGTAATCGACAACTGCGTACAAACTCCCGCGTCCCGCGTTGCGTCGTGCTGTTATAAAAAGTTCTTTGAAGTTGGCTTCGAATACGTCCTTGTTTGAAATCGTCGATGGTTAATTCAGGGCTTGGTCCTAGATGTTTGGCATAATCACATGTGGGTGAGAGTTATTGTACGCTGCGGAATATTGTATCTGTTTCACACGTGAAATTATATGATTTGCGTATAACTTTGTTAGATGTTGTTGGCGTTAATATGCCTGTAGGCTATTGTGGTTTTTCGATCTGAGTGATTGCATCTGTTCCTCGGTAATATGGCGAAGAAATATGATGTGACATTTAAAAGTTTATATAAAGATGACTTTCCGCATATAACTGAATCAAGAAGAGGCGCAACATTTGCATTTTGTAGTGTCTGTATGTGTGATTTCAGCATCTCGCATGGTGGAAAGGGGGACTTTTCAAAACATGTGCTCTCAAAGAAACATAAAGACAATGTACAGTGTGTTGGGAAAAACCAGAAACTTGATTATTTCAAGTGTAAGGAGGAAGACACTGACAGTATAACACGTGCAGAAGTATTGTTCACATCGTTTATTTTTGAACATAACCTCCCTGTCAATTGTTCCGATCACGCTGGTCCTTTATTTAGGAATATGTTCCCAGACTCAAAAATTGCCGGGAGATATGGCTCAGCCAGAACTAAAACGTCGGCCATCCTTGCAGAAATGTGCATTCCCAATTCTGTAACTTCCAACTTAAAGATGTGACATCTCTTGAGGAAGAAGAGAGAATTGATGTGAAGTGGGCACTGGTAGGCCAAATGAAATGTAGTGGTGGGGTACTCAAGTATGACAAATTGTCTAAAGTTATGCTTTCTATTCTGACCATTCCGCATAGATATGCAGAGTGTGAGAGAATGTTCAGTCTTGTCAGAAAAACAAGAACTCCGTTCAGGTCGTCTCTCTCCGACAAGACTTTGGACAAACTTATAACTCTGAAGTCGATTCAGAAAGGGAAGTGTTTTGAGCAAGAATATAGCAAGACCTTTTTGAAGAGGGCAAAATCAGCCACAATCACCTGCAACAACGACCAATTATATGATCTTCGATTCGTCACTACTTTTGTATGCCTGAGTGTGGTCGAAAGAAAGGTATGCTTGTTTGATAGACTACTTACAATTTAAAATTACTTAAGTACATTTGTAAACTGGGATGTCATATCATATTAGTCATGTACAGGTTAATAGTGTAACTTATATATTTGCTCTAATGTCTTAGCCTGTGTATGTATTATGTTGCGTTGCACCCCCCCCCCCCTCCCCCCCCATCGCCGCTTCGTCGATCTCCCGATTTTTCATTTTGAGAGGTTGGCAGGTATGCTCTTTCCTTCCTCATTTCTTCCGCCCCAACCCTCTGGTCCTAGAACACTCTCACAACCTTGTCTTTCTCTTCCTACATGGGCATTCAGATCCCCCATAACAATCATATTTCTTCCTACCAGCTGCTTCTGCAATTCCTCCTCAAACTCCTCCTTCTCTTCAGAGGCGCAGCCTACTTGTGGAGCATACACTTGCACTATTTCTACGGTCTCTCCCCTCAGTGCTACTTTCACTTTCATCATCCTATCACTTATTCTCCTCACTTCTTCTTTTAAACCATCTCTCTTTCCCTCTTCGTTCCCACTCCAGTACAGTCTATAGCCTTTTCTCAGTTCTCTCCTTCCTTCCCCTTTCCACTTTGTTTCTGCCAATCCCAATAAATCCAACTTCCTTCCTTCCATCATATCCACTATCTCCTCCATCTTCTCCGTCAGCGTTCTTAGGTTTAAAGTTCCAAATCTTAGTCCGTGTGTACAGCCGTGTCGTCGTCTATTAAATCCATCATGTCCAAGGCTCGTTCCATTTTTGAAAGCATTTGGTTTCATCCACTACTGGCTTGCTGGGCCTATCGTAGCTTCACCAGAGCCCCGTTAGCCGTCACTTTTCAGGGTTCCTGTAGGACCTTCACAGCTACCGTAACGGTCCCGGGGCACACGAAGTCCCCACTGTACTTCGCCCCTACATGCGATCCCCTACTTTGTGCCATTGCCCGTCTCCCACGACGTGGACGAGGGGTTGGACTGAATACGGTTATTTAATTCAAGCTGTATTCTGTTGTCACTTGATATTAAGCATCCAAGGTACTGATACTGGTTTCATCATCATCATCTTGCACAGTTTCCAGCCACTGGCCGGGTCTGTTTGGAACACAAGCCTCTCCAACGTCTTCTGTCTTCCCACCATCTCTCAGCCTCCACCCTTGTCCAGTCTTCTCCTCTCTTCTTCACGCTTTCTTCCACCCCCTTCAGCCACCTGTCTCTCGGTCTTCCCCTCGGTCTCTTTCCTTCCCACTTCATCTCATGTACTCTCCTGGGTATCCTCTTCTCCTCCATTCATTTTGCATGTCCATACCATCTAAGTCTCTATACCATCCTGTAATGGTTCCTCCTTCATTAATTCTCTGGTCCTCTCATTGCTTATTCTGTCCATCTTTGTAGCTCCAATACTGCTTCTCAAGAACCTCATCTCACTGGCCTGTATTTTGCTCTTCTCCCTTCCTTTCATAACCCAGGTCTCCGAGGCATACGTCAGGATAGGGACATATTACGTCCGATATATGATCTTTTTGCTGTTCTGAGGGACATCCTTGCTCCATAACATGCTTCTCACACTCCTCCGAAATGCTACTGCCTGCCTCCCCCGCTCATTTATTTCTCTATCGTCTCTTCCATTATCTTGTATCAGGCTTCCCAGATACTTGAAACTCTCCACTTTCTTCAGCTGTTCCCCACCAATTGTTATTCCCGTTGTGGTTCTTTCCTTCTTCCTTGTGATCACCATCTCACTCTTATTTATGCTATATTTCATCCCATATCCTTGTATTATTCCTTCCCACACGTTCAACTCTTACTGTACCTCCTCCTCCTTGTTTCATCAAATCATCTGCAAACACCATTGCTTTCATCTTTCTGTCCCCAATTACTTGTGCCACTCGGGTCATTATGTCATCCATCACCACAATGAAAAGTAACGGTGACAGTGCACTTCCTTGTTTCAGGCCGTTTCTCTGTTCCAACCAGTCGGATCTCTCTAATCCCACTTTCACACAGCTCACGCTTCCCTTGTACATCTCCTTTATCCTCTTTATAGTCCATTTCTCTACTCCTCTATCCTCCAGGGACTTCCATACTTTGTTTCTGCATATACTGTCATATGCTTTCTCAATGTCCAGGAAGGCCATCAGTAGATCTGTTCCATACTCATAGTGCTGTTCTTGTAACTGCCTTACAGCAAAAATCAAATCCACTGTGGACCTTCCTGCTCTGAAGCCATGTTGTTCTTCCCTCATCCCTCCTTCTATCCTCTCCTAATTCTCTTTTCCAAAACTTTCTCGAAGATCTTTGCACAATGACTCATCAGTGTTATTCCCCGATAGTTTCTGCAATCTGTTCTACTACATTTCTTGAAGATCGGGACAATGATTCCTTTTTTCCAGTCCTCTGGGGTCTTCCTTTCCTTCCATGCTGTCCTCATCACTCGGTACAGCCACTGTATCCCCACCTCTCCTGCTGCTCTCACCATCTCCACACTCAACTCATCCACACCCGGTGCCTTCCCTCCTTTCATCTTGTTCACTGCATCTTCCACTTCTTTCCATGTTAAGTCCTTTTCTGTTTGCAGTTCATCTTCCTCTTCCCCGATTTCTTCCTCCTCACCATCTTTTCCATTTGGGTTCAGAAGTTCTTCAAAATATTCTTTCCACATTTTCTTCAGTTCTTCCCTATTTTCTATCTCTTGTCCCCTTTTGTTCACCATTCTAACATAATCCGTAGGATCCTTCCGCCTCTTATTTTTTACCATCCCATACAGGACCTTTTTTGTACCTTCACTATCCTCCTCCATCATCTTTGTCCACTCTTCCATCCACTTCCTTCTCTCCTCAGCCACCACTCTCTTCGCCTCCTTCTTTCTTTCCTGGTACTCTTCCCTAGTCTCTACCGTCCTATTTTGATACCACCTCCTAAAGGCTCTATTCTTTTCCCTTACTATATCTTTTGTCTTCTCATTCCACCATGGTGTTTCCTTCCACCTCTTCTTACTACTTGTCCTCCCACATACTGCTTCTGCTGCACCTACTAGTGTCTTCTTAAATCTAGCCCATTCCTCTTCCATCCCTCTTTCTATCTGTTGGAATTCCTTCCTTTACCATTTTGAGGTACTCGACCCTTCTATCCCCTTCTTTCACTTTCCATATCCTTATACGTCTTTCCTGGTTCTCAGTCCCTTTCTTCTCCTTACTCCCTCTCAGGTTCATTGCCAGCAATCGATGGTCGCTATCCAGGTTCTCCGATGGTGTAACCTTGATGTCCGTGATGTTCTTATTTAGTTCTTTCTCATACAGTATATAGTTGACCACCAACTTCCTGGTCAAGTCATCACTGTACCATGTGATTGTGTGGCTCTCTCTTTTCTTAAACCAGGAGTTCCCAACTAGCAGGCTGTTCCTCTGGCAGAAGTCCAACAGTCTCTTTCCTTCCTTATTTCTTCCGCCCCAACCCTCTGGTCCTAGAACACTCTCATAACCTTGTCTTTCCTTTTTTTTTTTTTTACTCTGAGAGTCGCACATTTTTTCCGTATTGACTGAATTATATTAAGAACAAAGTTCCAAATGGTTCCGCCTCGTCAATACTGTTTGTTAAAATGTCGTGATACAATCACCTGTCTTTTAACACTTGGTACATGTTTCGACGTCTGACACTTATTGACGTCTTCATCAGCCTAAATATTTGGGCAACACTTAAAACATTCCCTTTATATACTGGGTGTAGTTAAAAATTGTACATAAAAACACACATAGATCACTGTAACACATTAAAAAGTTGTTAAAACATTTTCTTATGTTAAAAGCTCAATAAAATCCTCAGCCGGGCTTGGCAGTCTTTCTTGGTTTATTTCTAATGTTAGCTTCAAAAGCCCAAGCAAGGGGTGACCATTCCCCACTGGAAAGAAATGAAACTATGTGTGAGAGAAAGAAGTGGTAGATAAAATAATACTTTAAAAGCCCTAAATGTTATATAAAGACTTACGATGTAATGCGGCAATGAGCTAACAGAGCCGTGCTGAGTCGGACGGAGACTGTGTTGTACTGAAACGGTGTGTCAACATGGAAGCAACAAGCAAGACATTAGGGGCGGAAGAGGAGAGGGGGAGAGTTCGGGAGTTTTGGTGAGGAGGGGGGAAGGGGTATGGAGTAAGTTTAAGTTTAGGGGAAGGTAACATGGATCAACGGTTGTGGATTTATTTCTATGGTGGTTTATATTTTGTTTTGTAATGGATTAACGTTTCATAGAGTACGTTTTTTTCTAAATGAATCTCATTAAGATTCGTTAGGGGGGCGGTCTTTTGGGCTAAATCGATTTCAATTTCTTCTAAGATGTTCATTGTAATTCCTTTATTTGCTCGATGTAAGATTCTCATATCGTTGTTAATGTCTGTGAACTCATGTTTGGTATCTTTCATATGATTTGCCATGGCGGAAAATTTATTGTATTTAATGGCATTAAAATGCTCACCATATCTTGTTATAAATGCTCTACCTGTTTGTCCACAATAATTAGCGTCGCATTTAGCACATTTCAACATATACACACCTGATTTACTGAATTTGTTCGTATGGTTCAATTTATTAGTATTGAATAAAATATTATTGTTTGTGTTGGAAGTTCTATATGCTATTCTTAGTCCACACTTTTTGAAAATATTTGAAATACTATAAGTTTTGGTGCTGAAATACGTGAAAGTCGCGTATTTGGGCTGCTCTTTTTGTTCCGGCGTTAGGTGGGTGGCCGGTTTGTTTTTAAGCTTGCTGATAATATTGTTGACAAACAGCGATGTGAATCCGTTTACCTTGGCAATCTGTTTAATGATTTTTATTTCTTCATTTAGATCTGTTTTGCTTAAAGGAAGGGGAATGGCTCTGTTGATCATACTATAAAAGGCGGCTTTCTTTTGATTGCCCGGGTGGTTAGAGTCTTTTCTTATTGTCGTGTGGGTCTGCGTTGGCTTTCTAAAAACTTCATAGGTTAACCTGTTATTATTCAAACAAACTGTAGTGTCAAGGAAGTTGATTTTACTGTTTACGGCTGATTCAGAGGTGAATTGTATGCTTTTATCCAAACCGTTTAATTTTTGCAAGAGTCCTTCTATGTTTAAAATAGTATCATCGATTATTACAAACACGTCATCCACGTATCTTCCCCAATAATGTATACCGTCAATTTTGCCTACAATTTCTTCGTGTTCCAGATGGTCAAGATATATGTTAGCTACTAAACCAGATAGCGGAGATCCCATTGAGAGTCCTTCTTTTTGTTTATAGATCCTATTGTTAAAAGTGAAAAAATTATTTGTGAGTGTGAATTCTAATAGCGTCATGAATTCGTTAATTTCTACTTTTGACAATATACTGTTGTTAGACAAATTTTGTTTAATGACCTTGAGCGATGGTGCAATTGGGATGTTTGTGTACATATCTTTCACGTCTACGCTATGCATGGAGTGTTTGCTCATTAAGGTAAGTTTCATGGTTTCTTCGCAGAAATTGAGTGTGTTTTTCAGGGATTTATTTGCTTTAAAAATGTAATGTCTTTCAAGGAACTGCTGACAAAATTTGGCGGTTCTGTAAAGGGGACTGTTTCTGAAATTAATGACAGGTCTTATTGGAATTCCTTCTTTATGAATTTTGGGGAGCGCTTTCAAAGTTGGTAATCCCGGGTTCATATTGGTTAAATCACTAGTTTGTTTTTCATTGATAATAAACATGGAGGTTTTCAAAATATTTTTCAATTTTCTCTGTATAGATTGGGTGGGGTCTTTCTTAACCTCTTCAAAGCTCGAGCTGCTGAGGAAATTGTGTGTGTTGTTGACATATACCTCCTTATCGATCAGCACGACCGTGTTACCCTTGTCTGCTTTAGTAACAATTACATCACTATTATTTATTTTCTCTTTCAATTCTTTAAGTTTATTTAGATTCGAATTCTTGTTGCTTTTTGTGTTAACTATTTTTTTAATTTCTTTGTTAGTCGTGTACCTGACTTCTTTTTGTTTATCAAGAGGAAGCCTACGTATGGCTGTTTCTGCTTCTACTACTAAAGTGGTTAGCGTTCTGTCATTGAGGTCACATTCCCAGTTGTGTTTGGGCCCCTTGCCTAGAATTTCGAGTTCATAATCGTCAAACTTGATGAGTTTTTGACAGGTGGAGAAAATTGCACTGTTTTTTTTTAGCGTATGGCTTTTAGTGCTGGGAGTGTCCGAGGACATGTTCGGCTCGCCAGTTTTGTAGCTGCTTCGAGACGGACACCCAATGGGTGAGCTACAAGTACCGTTGGGGAGGAAAGTGGGAATGTAAGGTCGAGGAGTTGGAAGGTAGCGGCTGTGGCCTATAGTTAGGGACCAACCCCGGCATTTGCCTGGAAGGAAGATGGGAAACCACAGAAGACCATCTTCAAGGTTGCCGGCGGGGGGATTCGAACCTCCTCGCCTCCCGGATGTGAGCGACTGCCAGCAGTCATGCCGTTACGGCCTCGGCTAACTCAACCGGTCTGCACTGGGGTAAACTGACTATTGTTAACTTGTTCATTCGCATCCCTGACTTTATTGAATTTATTTTGTAGGTTTCTGAATTTATTTTCTAGCGACTGTACTTTCTTATTGATTTTCGTGAATAAGATTTGATTTACAGTGAATGAATATCTATCCCAGTCCTTCTTACTGGATAGATTTGAAGCTTCTAGGTGTGCACGATAAAGTTTGTTATTAAGATAGTTCTTCCTGATATAAAGAAATTTAATTTCTCTTTGGAAAACTCTACTATTAATTATCCTCTGTGTTCTGGCTTCATATTTATTTAATGGGCCCTTTTTCTGGTAAGATTTAAAATGTGATTTAAAGATTTAAAAGGTAAACGGATTCACATCGCTGTTTGTCAACAATATTATCAGCAAGCTTAAAAACAAACCGGTCACCCGCCTAACGCCGGAACAAAAAGAGCAGCCCAAATATGCGACTTTCACATATTTCAGCACCAAAACTTATAGTATTTCAAATATTTTCAAAAAGTGTGGACTAAGAATAGCATATAGAACTTCCAACACAAACAATAATATTTTATTCAATACTCATAAATTGAACCATACGAACAGATTCAGTAAATCAGGTGTGTATATGTTGAAATGTGCTAAATGCGACGCTAATTATTGTGGACAAACAAGTAGAGCATTTATAACAAGATATGGTGAGCATTTTAATGCCATTATATACAATAAATTTTCCGCCATGGCAAATCATATGAAAGATACCAAACATGAGTTCACAGACATTAACAACGATATGAGAATCTTACATCGAGCAAATAAAGGAATTACAATGAACATCTTAGAAGAAATTGAAATCGATTTAGCCCAAAAGACCGCCCCCCTAACGAATCTTAATGAGATTCATTTCGAAAAAAACGTACTCTATGAAACGTTAATCCATTACAAAACAAAATATAAACCACCATAGAAATAAATCCACAACCGTTGATCCATGTTACCTTCCCCTAAACTTAAACTTACTCCATACCCCTTCCCCCCTTCCCCACTCCTCACTAAAACTCCCGAACTCTCACCCCTCTCCTCTTCCGCCCCTAATGTCTTGCTTGTTGCTTCCATGTTGACACACCGTTTCAGTACAACACAGTCTCCGTCCGACTCAGCACGGCTCTGTTAGCTCATTGCCGCATTACATCGTAAGTCTTTATATAACATTTAGGGTTTTTAAAGTATTATTTTATCTACCACTTCTTTCTCTCACACATAGTTTCATTTCTTTCCAGTGGGGAATGGTCACCCCTTGCTTGGGCTTTTGAAGCTAACATTAGAAATAAACCAAGAAAGACTGCCAAGCCCGGCTGAGGATTTTATTGAGCTTTTAACATAAGAAAATGTTTTAACAACTTTTTAATGTGTTACAGTGATCTATGTGTGTTTTTATGTACAATTTTTAACTACACCCAGTATATAAAGGGAATGTTTTAAGTGCTGCCCAAATATTTAGGCTGATGAAGACGTCAATAAGTGTCAGACGTCGAAACATGTACCAAGTGTTAAAAGACAGGTGATTGTATCACGACATTTTAATAAACAGTATTGACGAGGCGGAACCATTTGGAACTTTGTTCTTAATATTGTCTTTCTCTTCCTACATGGGTATTGAGGTCCCCCATAACAATCATATATCTTCCTACCAGCTGCTTCTGCAATTCCTCTTCAAACTCCTCCTTCTCTTCAGAGGCGCAGCCTACTTGTGGAGCATACACTTGCACTATTTCTACGGTCTCTCCCCTCAGTGCTACTTTCACTTTCATCATCCTATCACTTATTCTCCTCACTTCTTCCTTTAAACCATCTCGTACTACTACTCCCACTCCATTCCTCTTTCCCTCTTCGTTCCCACTCCAGTACAGTCTATAGCCTTTTCTCAGTACTCTCCTTCCTTCCCCTTTCCACCTTGTTTCTGCCAATCCCAATAAATCCAACTTCCTTCTTTCCATCATATCCACTATCTCCTCCACCTTCCCCGTCAGCGTTCTTAGGTTTAAAGTTCCAAATCTTAGTCCGTGTGTACAGCCGTGTCGTCGTCTATTAAATCCTTCCTGTCCGAGGCTCGTTCCATTTTTGAAAGCATTTGGTTTCATCCACTACTGGCTTGCTGGGCCTATCGTAGCTTCACCAGAGCCCCGTTAGCCGTCACTTTTCAGGGTTCCTGTAGGACCTTCACAGCTACCGTAACGGTCCCGGGGCACACGAAGTCCCCACTGTACTTCGCCCCTACAGGCAATCCCCTACTTTGTGCCGTTGCCCGTCTCCCGCGACGTGGACGAGGGGTTGGATTTATTGTATGCCCTCTAGCATTATATTATCTTTACTTCTCTGTCAGTTAACTGACATTGCAGCAGTTTTGTAGCACTTACTTAGTCCATATTTTTTCAAATGATCGTTCCAGACTTTTAGTCCTTCCTGGACTTCCATCTCACTATTTCCCCAGATAACTATATAATCAGCAAAAGCAAATGCTTTAAAATCCATATTGGTGTTCTGCTTAACTGTTTTTATGATTTCATCCATGATGGTGATGAATAGTAATGGTGAAAGGGCACTGCCTTGTTGCACTCCTCTAGATGTCTGGAACCAATCTAAATACAGTATCCATTTCCTACTTGAACACAGCTGTAGCAGTCATCATATAGCGTTTTTATTCTCTGAATGAGTTCCATAGGCACTTCTTTTTAAGACACTCCCAAATAGCTGTTCTAGGGACACTATCGAATTCTTTTTAGATGTCTAGAAACACAAATGTCAAGTTTTGATATTTCTCCCAGAGCTTTTCTAATATTGTTTTCAGTGTGAATATGAGGTCTATAGTTGATCTATCTTTCCTAAATCCATATTGTTCTTCTTGCAGTTGGGGTTCAATAATTTTCTTTAATCTTTTCTCAAGAATCTTCTCAAATATTTTTAAACCATGGGACAGTAAAGTAATCCCTCTATAGTTGTTGCACTTTTTACGACTTCCTTTCTTGAACAGGGGAACTATAACTCCCTTCTTCCAATCATCTGGTATTATTTTATGTGCACTTAATGTTATGTAAATAAATTATTTATATTTAAAAGTTTGCATTTTTTTTTTCTCTTTTAGGATTACAGAAAAAGATCTGAAAAAGCACTTTGAGTCTGCTGGTGACATAACGTGTGTGCGATTTCCTAAAGATAAGTCAGTCAAAGCTGCATATATGGAGTTGGGCGACCAGGAATCTTACGAGGTTTGTTATAATAAAACAATAAAATTTTCCTCTAAATAAAACTGATTTTATTTTGATGTGCTGATCACAATGAAGGATAGACATTGTTCTAACTCAAATCATTCTTTAATTTATCCCAATCTTTGTTCAGCCTAAGACCAATAAATACAATACTATTACTAAGGCATCTAAAGAATAAACGCCAGAAACAGGAACTAAATAGTGATTTTGCAGAGGACCAACCTCTTGTTCAAACATTGATCCAGATTCTCCAGAACCAAATACAGTCAAGCTTCACTTATACGTTTTTCAGTGGTCTGAAGAAAAATAATTTATAAGTGTGAGAAATATATAACTAAAACAGAAAAGAAAATTGTATGTACTGTATAAAAAACACTGACAACCTGGTGTATTGAAACTATTTAAAATATTTGCAATAATGGCTTCAAACACCATAGCGAAATATATATAAACACTTGACTAACCAAACTAGAATCAATAAAAACAAATTAATCACTTTCCAAAAAGATCTGATTTTAGACTGATTTTTTGTTCACTCATATAATATGAACTAAAGCTTCAAGACGTGATAATACTTCTACAGTTTCATCAGACACATTGTGACATGTTACAAAATTTTTCACTGTTTCTAAGGCAATAATGGCCTCATTAAGACACTGGAGTGTTCAAAGCATCTTCATCATCATCGTCTTCTTCCAACTGCTGTTGAATGCCTTCAAAAATTTCCGAGATTGTCATGGCTTCTGTGGTGACCACATTTTCATTGATGTCCATTAATATATCCTTGAATTAAACCCGATCTTGTAGTCTGTCCCAATCTTCTGCACCAACAGTACCACCATCCCTGTCACCATCATCTTCATTGTCAGTCTTCAATGAAGCCTGCTTTATGGAAGCAGTTGCGGATTATGGATTGGGACACAGTCTGCCATGAGGGTGAGATGTAATGCATTGCCTGTTACAACAGTGTCAGGTGTTAACTTTCTTTTGTGTACATTATTTTAGAATTACATGAACTCAACACTGTATTAGAATTATATGGACTACACTAATTTCTTCCATCCCATTTATGCTGAAATCTCGACCTATCATTCTTCAGGTTCTGGCATGTACAGTACAGTAATCAGTTAACGGTGGACTTCAATTAATTTAAAAAGAACACTGCATACTACGTCCCAATTCTGACTTCATCATCATCGATTCTCCACTCCAGCAGGCTGGGTATTGTAATGAACAAGCCCCTTCCATAGCTGACTGTCCTGCCACCATTCTTCTTCCACCAGTGTCCACCTTTCTACGCTCCTCTTAGTCAAAGCTCTGTGGACCTGCTTCATCCACCCATCTCGAGGTCTACCTCTTGGTCTCATCCCAATTATCTCCCTTTCAAAATAGGCTTTAGGTGTCCTACAAGAGGGCATCCTCATCAGATGACCGAACCATTTCAATCTTGACTCCTCAAGAATGTCAAGCACACTTCTTTTCAGCCCTAGCTTTAGACAGACTGACTCATTTCTAATTTTGTCTTGTCTGGTCTTCTGAATACTTCATCTTAGAAATTTCATCTCAATTGCTTGTATTCGGCTGTTGTCCCGGGGAGTCATTGTGGCTGCTTCTAGACCATAGGTCAATATGAGAAGTAAGTAGGATTTGTACAGTGATATTTTAGCTTCCTGGGGAAAGTTTTTGTCCCATAGAAGCTGTGAAACAGAGTTGTAAAATTTCGCAGCTGCTTGAACCCTACTTCTGGTTTCTTGGGTTAACCTGTTATCTGTCGACAAAATACTGCCAAGGTATTTAAAATGTTGAACTATTTAGATGTCATGTCCCAATTTCAGCTTGATAGGTTTGCTTTCCCTGCTCATCACCAAACATACGGTTTTCGTTTGGCTGATCTGTAATCCAAACTTGTCAAAACCTGCCTTCCACCAATTTAGTCGTTGTTGGATGTCATCTTCCTTTTCTCCCCAGATCATGACATCATCTGCAAACACCATTGCATTGGATGTCATATCTCTCGTCTTAACCAACTTATGGACTTCAGCCTTAATGCTTATGAAAAGAAGAGGAGACAAGCAACTCCCTTGCTGAACTCCACTTCTATTTTCAAACTAGCCTGATCTTCTGTCTTGAACTTGGACACAACTCTTGGAGTCCGCATACAATTGTTTTACTCGGGCCACTAAGCTTTCTGGAACACCCTTCTTTACCAATACCTCCCAAATGTGATGGCGAGGGATATGGTCATACGCTTTCTCTATATCAAGGAAGACAACTATAAAAGTCTTGTTTTTTTCCCAATATTTCTCAAACAGCATCCTGGTAGCAAAGATGAGATCCTCAGTGGACCACCCTGGTCGGAATCCATGTTGTTCCTCAAGATCTTGTTCTATTATTTTCTTGATCTTTCCTAATAGCACTGATTCATAGATCTTGAGACCCTGGGAGAGGAGAGTGATGCCTCTGTAATTCTTCCATTGTTTCCTATCACCCTTTTTAAAAAAGGGGGATAATCACTCCTTTTTTTCCAATCATCGGGTATATCATTCTCCTCCCATATGGCTCTTAAAACTCGGTACATCCATTGTACTCCTATTGGCCCAAGTGTCTTTATCATGTCTATGCTAAACTCATCTATCCCTTTGTTCATTCAAATCCATAATTGATTTTGTTAGGTCCGTATTGACAAATAACTAATAAATCAATTTAAGAGGAAAACTCCGTCAATCAATACTTATGTATAGAGATACGGGAAAATCGCAATTGCGATAAATGCGAATTTTACTTTTTTCTCCTTTTTTCAACTACCTGGTAACTAATATGACTATGTATTCCCAAAATTTGCGACAAAGTGCGATAACTAAGGGTTCTTGCGAATTATTCCCATAATTGCGATAAATGTGAAATTGCTGAATTTACCGATTAATGTTGAATATTATGTTTTATTACATTTTCGCGCCGCAACTTTGAAATTTGCGAGTTCCCAGCAATGAAAATATCGGCTAAATAATCGATATTTACCCGTAATAATCGATATGTACGAACATCGATTATTCTCGTGAAAACAATCGATTACGGTAAAAATCAATTTGAAAATGGTGTTGTTATTGCCGCATAATATCCACTGTTTATCGCCAGTAAAACGATGTTTTTGGAGAAATTATTCCGTTGTTTCATTTGGTTGTGCTAATAAAAGGAATATTCCAATCGTTTGTGCCGATTCCTTTTAAAAATTAGAGCAATAAGGCTATGCTTAGACCTATATAGGTTTATATCACCCCGGCCCTCGTTTCTTGTATTTGAAATGAAAATGAAAACTCTAAAGTACGTATCGTGATATGAATAGACAATGTTTGTTAGGCGTTCTCTTTGCTTTGGGGAACGTTGTATAATATGATGAAAGTATTCTCTACCATGTGTGAGTTATAGGTTATGTCACATGTCGTCCGGCGACTTCTCCGTGAATTCGTATACTGTTTTATAGATTGTCAGTCAAGAGTCGCAAAAAGGTATACCAGTAATTGCATGTTTGCATATTCTGTTTAACTTAAGAAAACCTTTGAGACTGATAAGATGTGTTCATTTAAATCTTTGGAGTAGATATGAAAGGTGCACAATAAAGTTCACAGGATCGTCAGCATTCGTCTACACAAGTTGCTTTGGCAGCAGTGTTAAGTCTCCTGTTGTGTGTGTGGTTTTTATTTTTACTACGGGAGTGTTAGAAGTATTAAAATCCTAATATCAGTATTAAAGAAATGTAGAAACTTGACACCATATATTTTCCAGAAATGTGAGATCTCTGAAAATAAAGGCATCAGCCTGGCTAATTGGCAAGATTGAGCTCAAGTACTGTCGGTTGGTTGTATGACGTGAGACGAGGGTACCTTAACTATGCTGAAAAGATCCAAAGGTCATGTTCTCATTATGCAATCAACAATATCAGGTGTTGTGCAGCAACTCAAATATTGAGGGCCGGCAGAGAGTTGTATTAGTTCACTGGTACCAAGGTGCCAATTGTTAGAATAAAGCGAGCTGTGGTCAGGTGACAATGCTTGTCTTATGAAGTTTACTGTGTGGCAGGTGGAATGACGACAATACCGGGCTGTCCTGGACTCGGTGAATGAACTGGTTTAAATTCTGAGGATGTCTATGAAATCCTTTTGTGTGGTTTTCCTAGTAACTCCTTGCCAAGTTCCATTCATATCTTTTAATAACTTATCTTATGAGGTTGGATTCAAGAAGTGCCATTTGACCATTAAACCACCGGCAAATAGAAATTCAATGGCCCTCATTGAAAAGGAAATAATGAGGGAGTAAACGTACATTGTATTATTTAGTTATTTATCCATTGTATGATACCTAAAGTTAAGTAAATGTATGATTCACATTATTATATTTAATGTTTAAATGCTGTTTATCAGAAACACACATATTTCCAATCCTGCACATGTTTGAATTAGTTTCCGTGCATATTATTTTGAACGTGTTAAAGTTTTATTGTACCTGGTGACAAACTTTTAAATGCTACAAAATGCTAATTTTTAAATTTCAAAATGCTCCAAAATGCTATTTTTTAAATGAAAGTGCTACAAAATCTATTTCAAAATTCTATTTTTTTGTATCTTTACTTATGTAATAAAACATAATTACATTCGGTACATGTTTCAAACCTTATTGGTCCTTCTTCAGCCCTGAAATTTTATAAAGTTTGCAAATAATCATAATACACTTAACATCAACCTAATGCTTGCAAAGCATATTAAAATAAAAAACATACATATATCCTGATAATGACACAAGTTAAAGCAATGAAAACACATTAAAACACTGTTAAAATTGACTAATGTTAGTTGCGTCGTAGTATGACGCTTTAGTCCAGTTGAATTCGGATGAATTGACCACATAAAGTTTTTTCTGACAGACTTGCCATTGAGTTGTGTGTGGGCAGTGATGAGTCAAGTTGATATTCTAATGGGATTGTCCAATGCGACAATTTGACGGAGGTTTCTCCTATGAATAAAATCTTGGCGAGATTCATGAATTGATCTCTTTATGCAGAGTCTATCCAAAAAGAAAGAAATAATAATTAATATAATTAGGTCATTAGAAATGAGTTTCGAATTAATATTAACGAAATTCTTAAAACACGAGATTGAGAAAATGGAAACTGACTTACGCTTGTCGGGAAGGAAGGAACGTGGGCCGATGATCCTAGGCCTGTCTGTCCTTGAAGTGAACTGAGAATGAAATAAAAGCCTATAAGAAAAAAGAAGGGGGGAGAGAAGAAATTCGAAGAATCACAACTACTTATATGAAAACAGAAAAATAAACGTGTGGTGTGAAAAAGTGAAAAGGCGAAAAACATCGTTACCTGAAGTGGTCTTTGTGGAGGTTGCAAGAAGAATGCTGTGAAAGCTATGACTCGTATAACCTGTGGTCTCGCGGCGGCGAAACGGCATGTGTGAGGGGAATAGGCAAGGTAGGGGAGGGGGCTGCGGTCCTTGAGTCAGGGAGAAGACTGAAGCGGCTGGGCTGCTACTGTGTAATTAGAAGTCTAAACTGGGGACAGAATCTATATTCATTTTAATTTTTTTAAATGTCTAATCTGGGGATGGAAGCTATGGTGGTTTTTAAAATCTGGTTCTAATTATGTGATCTGCTAGCTAGTCGTAAAGAACGTTGGATTCCCAATAAATTTCATTTAGATTTTCTGCTGGGTTAGATCTTTGGGCTAAATTAATTTCAAATTGTTCCAAAACATTCATTGTGGATCCCTTATTGTCAAAATGGATTATACTAGGTATGTAGGTCTTTTTTGATGTCTGAGAATTTGTGGCCGGTTTCTTGCATGTAACTAGCCATTGCAGATAATTTTTTATGTTTAGTAGCGTTGACATGCTCTGCATATCTCGTAAACAACGCTCTCCCGGTGTGACCTATGTAATTAGCTGGGCATTGTTGACATTTTAACTCATATACACCTGATCTATTAAATTTGTTACTTTGGTTAATTTTGGTGGAGTTGAAATTCTTTTTCTGATTAGTATTGACTGTTCTAAAAGCTATTTGCAATCATTTTTCTTGAAAATGTTGGTAATGTTGTAAGTTGATTTATTGTGAAAGGTAAACACTGCAAATTTTGATTTGTTTGTAATTTCCAGTTGGAGTTTAGTTACTGGCTTGTTTTTAATTCTATGAATGATACTGTCTACAACTTTTTTGATGAAACCATTTGCTTGAGCTATTTGATAAATAATTGAAATTTCAGCCTTAAGATCACATTCTGACATGGGTATACTGAATGCCCTGTTGACAAAACTTATGAAGGCAGCTTTTTTATGGGATTCTGGATGATGTGAATCTTTTCTGATAATGGTATTTGTTTGGGTTGGCTTCCTGTAAATCCGATAATCTAAGCGATTATTATTTCTCTTTACTCTAATATCAAGATAATTAATGATGTTGTTTTCGGATTCTATTGTAAAACCAATGCTGTTGTTCAAATTATTATGTTCATTGAGCACATGATCCGCTTTCACTTTATCCTCATCTACGATCATGAACACGTCATCGACGTACCTGCCCCAAAAGACCAACCCTTTGACCTTGTTAATGATTTGGTTGTATTCTAGATCGTCCATGTAAATATTGGCAAGAATACCTGACAAAGGTGAACCCATTGCCCAGCCTCAGGTTTGCGAATAAATTTTATTGTTGAACTTGAAATGGTTATTTTCTAAAATGAATTCCAAAATTTCCATGAATTCGCTAATTTTGACTGTTGAAAGTTTACTGAATGATTTTAATTTTTTTTTTCAATGATCTTAATTTTTTCTGGGACGAGAATGCTAGATAACATGTCCTTTATGTCCGGGTGTGCATGGAATGAGAATTTTTTAACGATAAATGCCTGGTTGCTCCAGAAAAATGAACCGAATTGTTGACACTACAATTTGCTTTAAGTTTGAAATGTTCTTTAATGAATTTTTGCGAGAACTGAGAAGCTTTGTAAATAGGACTGCTCCTGTAATTAACTATGGGTCTTATCGGGATGTTGGTTTTATGTACTTTAGGTGGGATTACACGGATTCATGTTCACCATTTTTTCAGCCTGTCTATCCCTAAGAATGAAATTGGTATGTTTCAATAATTGCTTCAATTTTGTACCATATAAAATAATTTATTAGGTCCAGACACCCCCGAAAGGGATTTTCGAGACAAGGCTCGTTGAGTGGAGGGGAACCCAAATTTTCCAGGGCCGTGGCTGATTGGTCGCTCGAAGAATAACGTAACCAACAAGATTTTTTTTTAAATAGAAATATATTGAGAAAATATAAATACAGTCGAACAGTTGAACAAAATATTTGAGATACCCTCCTAAGAAAGTGTGGGAGGAACCCTTTACTAAGTAACATTTGGCTAGGCCAAGTACGCGCGGGAAACCACGGAAAACAAGGAAACAAATAATAAGAAACCAAATAATAATTAATAGAACAAAATAAAACCAAACAAAGCCGGGTAACTTACAAGGCCACGTACATCAGTACACTCTGTGGCTACTGACCACAAGATCCATTCGTAATATTAGTCAAGTACCCAACCGAAAGATTCTTCGGAAACTCAAAAGGAAATTAATTTCACTCAAATAACACGCGGGCTCTCATTTGTGAATTAGAAAACTTGCACACGGTGATAAGAGAATTAAAAACAACTAATTTAAAATTTGAAAAACCAAATTTTCCCAAGATGGCGTCGCCACCGACGCTATCTTCAAACATTAGGCATGAACATCAAAACTCGAGAATTCAGGCGAACAGAAGGCTTCCACCAAGAAATATCTATTTCCACCACACGACAATTCATTAAAACATGTTTTCATCAAGAATTAAATAATTCAAGTCTCAAAAGACTGCAAACATATCAACATTAGACGGAGCGGCAATCTAATACGTCGAACGTACGGCCATGATGCCAAGCAACTCTCTCAATGAAGGAAAACAAACTAGTGACGAAAAACAAAGGACAGTCACTAGTAATTAACATAGTTACCCACCAAAAGAACGCAGGTTCTTCATGCCAAATTTAGGAAAACAGTGTTACATATTAATCTTAAGCTAAAACCTAATTTACGTTGACACCACTAAATAATCGGCAGCAAGCATTTAAAAGAAGAAAGTAATTTAACAAGTTGGAACCAACATTGCACAATGTTTTGGCCCGTTTGAAATAAAATTATTAGATCATAGTAAATGGTACCAAGAAAATTAGCTTATGAAGGCTTGCTTGCAATGCCAAGAAAACTAAAGTCTTTCTTATCCCTAAGTGGGTCAAACGAATCACCACGACACAATGATTCGATCAAAATCTAAATATATGAAGTAATATGCAATTAAAATAAAGGTTCAAACAAATAATGTGTTTCCAAGTAATCAGATTATATCAAGTTCCGCTCATACCTTTTGACCTCGGCCAGGGCCGGAGCCCAGCCACAACGTCCACTTACGAATCAAGTCATCTTGAGAGTCCTTGAGCGTCACTTTTCCAACAAGCAGTTAGCCTGCCAGAGTGGCCTCGCACATGCGCGCAACTCACGTCGTGCTGCCGAAGGTAGATAGTGGCAGAATTCGAACTAAATTAACAAATGAAGACATAGAATGTTTCTGCAGGTTGGCCAACACAATTTCCCACACAAGTCGCCTTTTAAATGGCCGAAAACACTCCAGTTCGCGATTTATGTCGGTATTTAAAGAGCGGGAAGGTTCGTGGTGCTAATTGGTCACACGGCCACTTCTCAGGTTTAAATTTGAATAGAGCGGCAACTTCAGGACATGAATGTTCATAATAATTGCCTCAGGAGACAATAATGGCTAATGGAAGTTCTATTGTCGTCAACAAACATTATTGAGACAATGTAGTTTATAGGAAGATTTCACTTTAGGACCATTTGGGAATGTTTTATTTCTTCTTCTTGGGGTCCATAATCACTTTAGTGACCACTGGGTCAGAAGCTGGGTATAGGGTTTAAGTGACCCCTGGGCTTAGAACTGGGTCCAGAGTTTATTTTCCACAAGCAGGGTTGGCGAGAGTTCGGGCAGGGGTATATGTGCAGATGCAATCGGCACAAATTTCCTTTGAGTAGATGTGATGGGGTCTTTTTTTTTTTTTTTTTTTTTTTTTTACTGTAAAATTCAGACTATTAAGAAAATCTTCTGTTTTGCTGATGTAATCTGATTCTTTCATAATGACGATTGTATTGCCTTTGTCGGCTTTCGTGACAATTAAACTGTTTTGTTTTTCTATTAGTGTTCGCTTTTATGATTTTACTCATTTTCGTTTTGACTTGGAGTCTGACTTCTTCTTGTTTATCTAACGGAAGTTTTTTGATAGTGGTTTCGGTTTCTGAAATTAACTTGGTTAGGTTGAAGTTGTTATACTCTGCTGCCCACTTGAATTTAATTCCTTTGTTAAGAATATCTATTTCTCTACAAAGACATTGGCGTCATCAAGAATGCATAAAACATAATTTAATAGCGGCGCATATCAAGTCGTTCCGAAAGAGAAAATGCAATATTAATTTTGGAATTAGAACTCAACAAATAATTAACAAGAAAATTTTGCAAAGGGAAAGAAAATTTCTATACTGTGCCCGTTTGGACCGAGATCCAAAGACCACATTTTGTAAAATACCGAAATCAGATTAGCACGAGAAAATTCTATCTCAGGGTCTATCTAGGTGAATATTGGGTCTAATCTGGCATCCCCGATCTCGGTAATTCACAAGTAAGGTAAGGAAATAAATTATTTTGAAAGTAGCACATTTCTTAAAATCTCAATTTATTTAATAGTTACAATATTAATTGACTGGCAAAAACCTCAAATACAAAGAGAACAATCACACATAAAATTCAACATTCCCTGAAAATATTTTCTTGAATGTCGCAGACTTGATATTCAGAAAAATCATTAGTCCATTCTGATATCAAAAACAAAAAAAATAATTTTCAAATATTTACACTGGGTAATCACTGTTCGATGGAGAAGACTGGACAAGGGTGGAGGCTGAGAGATGGTGGGAAGACAGAAGACGTTGGAGAGGCTTGTGTTCCAAACAGACCCGGCCAGTGGCCGGAAACTTTGCAAGATGATGATGATGATGAATCACTGTTCGATGAAGAGTTCAAGTGATCCCTTTTATTTACAGATTTGTAGTTCACTTTACGAAGAATTGTTTTGATTGTTCAAGTATTTGTTGTAAGATATTTCGAAAAAATAGTCACTTGATTAATTCGATGTTGTTCCAAAAATTATTTGGAAAAAATTATTATATCACTGTTTCGTTGTAGCATAATAACAATATCAATATTCGGCTGACATAAAGTCGAATGTTAATATTTGTTTGTAAAGATTTTCATTTCCAAAACAAAAATGTTCATAAACTTTTCATAATAGTTTGAAAAATTAATCTTATTCTTTTCTCACATTCATTTGTTTTAATGTCATCAAAATTTAAATTTACTCATCTGTTACAATTGTTAGCAAAAATTGTTGTTAACAATAAAAATTGATCAATATAAATTGTTGCTATCCACTATCGGTGGATTAAATCATTATCTCTTTCACCAAAATTTTTCTATCATTCAGAAAATTTACATATCTCACACACACAAAAAAAAAGTTAATCATAAAATGTATTATTATTATTAATTAAATTCAAAATTTCTCATCACTTTATTTATAACAAGTTTCTCGCATTGACTGTGCCCTGAATGTCATTACTAAGCACCACCCATACCCCAGTAGCTTCCATATAATCACAGCCATGAGTGAGGCTGAGTCATCGGTGAAAAGCCACATTTTACTCTAGCCTGTGCCAACAGACAAATGCAAATGTACTGCATTCATCAAGAGATGGCAAACAGGCCATATTTTTCCACAAATTATTTAAATTCTCCCAATAAATTATTATTATTTTTCCACAAATTATTATTATTATTACTGGAAAATATTTAGGCATCATCAACGTTAGAATGATTATTATCGCCCTATTTCCTCGATATATAATATTTAAATCCTATCTGCAAATGATTATTTATAACATCTTACTTTCTGATTATTAATGCATTAACTATTTAATCACAATTAACAATTTAATTTAATTCGTAATGTTTGGGTGCTATCACTCCCTAAATTATTTATTTATAACTTTAAAAGGTGTAGTTATATTTATAATATTATTAACTTATTTATTTCACAGTTGTTTATTATTATTATTATTATTATTATTATTATTAAATAAATCAAATTATTTAAATAATCCAAGTTGTAATTACGTCTCCTCTCATAATAAGAGTTAAAGAAAAAAAATACTCCTATCCCTTGGAATAACTGAAACATTTCATGTCGGAACACATGAGCTAACTGTCTGTCCTGACAAAAATAGAATAATTAATTGTCAGACAGCATGCTCCATTTGTCATCCTGACAAATATAAGAGTCGTTCTAGTTACGATGAAAATTATGTTGATTTCTTATCACGACTGTGTTAAATATGGAATTCTCTGATACTATAGGCTAGTGGATAGTACATGAATGGTTGTCTTACTTCATTCTTGCTGAGTAGGTAGAGCGTGTCCTTCGGTGTACACTATCCCAATAGTGCCCTTCCATGGTCATCTGCTGTATCCGTATCACTTCATTCGTCTCCATGTCCTACCTATCCTTCGAGTAGTTTAACGGCGCATGTTGATATATAAAGTCACTTGTTCAAAATAACTCCCGTTATCCTCAGTACAGTCTAACATGATGAAATGTTGTACAGTCATAGACTGATATAGTACTCTTGAAATCATCATCAAATTCCAGCTCCAGTCGCCCGGGTGCTGTTAACGAGCCCTCGCCACCTTTTCCTGTTCATGAATAGTTGGTCTTCATGGGTCCTTCTCCAGTCTAGCTCTTTGTCTTCAAGATCATCCTTGATTTGGTCCAACCATTTCTTCTTTGGTCTTCCTACTGGTCTTTTTCCTGGGATAATCTTGTTGAAGTAAGCTTTTGGTGTCCTCTCATCTCCCATTCTTTGAAGATGCCCATACCATCCTAATCATTGCTTCCGCAAATATTTTGTAGCGCTGATATCTATGCCAGCCTCTGTCCTGTTTGTTTCGTTCCTTACTTTGTCTCTCCTTGTCCTTTGAAGCATTGTTCTTATAAACTTCATTTCGGATGCCTGAATCCTACTTTCTTCTCTTCTGGACAGGGTGCATGTTTCTACTCCGTAAGTTAGAATTGGGATGTAATATGTCTTAAACAGTATATGTTTACACTTCCTGGGCACTTTATTATCCCACAGTAGTGTTCTAACTTGTGCATAGAAGGAGGCTGCATTACTAGTGCTATTTGTTACTTCACTGTTGTTGTTACCCTTACACACTGTGCTACCAAGATATTTAAATTGATCAACAATTTGTAGAGGCTGATTATTCAGGTAAATGGTTGCATTAGACAGTCCTGTTGTCATCACTGCTGTCTTACTTTGGCTTATTTTCAACCCATACTCCTTGAACAGCTTGTCCCATGAATCCAGTTTTTCTTGTACCTCTCTGGCACTTTCTCCCCAAATCATGACGTCATCTGCAAAGACAAGGGCATTTGTTTCATTGCCCTGTTCTTCTTTTATTCTCTTCAGGATTATGTCCATCACTGTGATGAATAGTAATGGAGACAGTGAACTTCCTTGTTGGACTCCTTGTTTTGTTGTGAACCATCTGCTTTCCCCATTACCTATTCTTACACATGCCCTTGTGTTCTCATACAGCATTTTGATCTTGTTTATCAAGCCTTTTGGGACATTGTTCCTTTCTAAACATTCCCAAATTTTTGATCTTGCAATGCTATCATAAGCTTTTTCTATATCTAGAAATACCATTACTAATTCTTTCCCTTTTTCAAGATGTTTCTCAATAAGCATTCTTGCAGCAAAGATCAAGTCAATAGTACTCCTTCCTGGTCTAAAGCCATGTTGTTCTTCTTCTAAAGCCTTTTCTAAGTGTCTGCGTAGTCTTTTCGCAATTATTTTTTCCAAGATCTTTAGACCATGGGATAACAAAGTAATTCCACGATAGTTCTCACACTTTTTCCGGTTTCCTTTTTTAAACAATGGCACTATTACACCTTTAGACCAGTCATCAGGGATCTTATTGTCCTTCCATATAGCATGTTATACTCTGTACAACCAATGTATCCCATTAATTCCTGCTGCTTTTATCATGTCTGAACTTACTTCATCAACTCCAGTGGATTTCCCTTTGATCATAGCTTTTAAAGCTTCTTCCACTTCAGACCAGGTTGGGGGTGGTTCTTGGCGGTTTTTCATCATTGGCCCCTAAATTGATGTTCATGTCCCCACTGTCATTATTAGATGCATCATTTAACAGTTGATCAAAATACTGTCCCATTAATTTCCTGATTTCATTTATGCTTCTTATCACTTCTCCATTATTTCCTTCCAAAGCTATAACTGATTCCTGATGTCTTTTATTGTTTTTCACAGTTTTATGTAGTAATTTCTTAAGCCTCCGTGGCTTAGGCGGCAGCACGCCGGCCTCTCACCGCTGGGTCCGTGGTTCAAATCCCGGTCACTCCATGTGAGATCTGTGCTGGACAAAACGGAGGCAGACAGGTTTTTCTCCGGGTACTCCGGTTTTCCCTGTCAAAATTTCATTCCAGCAACACTCTCCACTATCATTTCATTTCATCTGTCATTCATTTAATTATTGCCCCACAGGAGTGCGTCAGGACTCGGCAGCCGGCACAGTGAATATCCTCGCCGCTAGATGGGAGCTTCATTCATTCCATTCCTGACCCGGTCGGAGACTGGAAGCAGGCTGTGGATTTTTCATTCATATAGTAATTTCTTATTACCTTGTGTATCTTCCTCCAGTTTCTTTGCAAATTCATCCCTAATCTTATCCTTCTCTTCATAAATTATGCGTTTAACTCTTAAGTTGTGCCCTCGAAATTCTTGAGCAAGTGATCTGATTTTATCCTCATTTCTGTCATTCTTTTGTCTCTCCACTTCTAATTTTCTCTTTAATTTGTTCCTTAATTGAATTATTGTCTTGACTTCCTTATTCCACCAGGCAGTCTCTTTATGTCGAACTTTACTACTTGTTTCGCCACATAATTCTCTAGCTTCTTCAACTAAGACATTTCGAAAATTTTGTCACTCTTTCTCTGCACTTTTGGTATCAGTTTTTGGAACTTTTCCTAAAATTCTTCTCTCTAATTCCTCACGTTTATCAGATTTCTCCAGCTCCCAGACCTTGATCTTTTGTTTCTTTTCCATCTTATAATTAATCAGTTTAACACCAGTTATACTAACTAGAACAAGCCTATGGTCACTGTCAAGACTTTCACTGGGAATGACTTTGACATCCACAACTTGTTTTCCTGCTTCACCTGCTGTTATTAAAAGGTCTATCATTGATCTATGTCTTCCATCCCAGCTGTATCTAGTTACTTCATGGCTTTCTCTCTCTTTAACCAGGTATTTTGAATTTGAAGACTATTTTGACTGCACATATCAAGCAATGAAAGTGGGAATCATGAATGTCATGACCCTGACAGGCAAGGTGGAGGAGGTGGTAGACTTCATGGAGAGGGAGAATGTTGGATTGATGGGGCTGAGTGAAGTGAAATGGAAAGGTAAAGGAAGGAAGAAATTGAGGAAAGGATATACATTATACTGGAGTGATGGCCAAGAGGCAAAAATTGGCGTGGGACTGATAACCTCGAAACAACTGGAGGAGTATGTTGAAGTGGTCGAGTGTGTGAGTGACAGAATAATGAAAATTAGAATGAAGATGAAAAATGACGTGAAGGACTTCATACAAGTGTATGCACCACAGACTGGAAACAGAGAAGAAGATATTGAAGTATTCCTGGAGGATGTAGAAAGAGTAATTTCAGATGTAGAAGTGGTGATAATGGGAGATATGAATGCACAAGTCGGAAACGAGAGACAAGGAAAGGAAGAAGTCATTGGACCATATGGATATGGGAAAAAGAACCGGGAAGGAGAGGAACTCGTAAACTTTTGTGAAAGGAATGGACTGATAGTGGGTAATTCATGGTTACGGAAGAAAAACAGCAGGAAAATTACGAGATATGGTTGGAGCGATAGAAGAACAAAATCAGTAATTGACTACTTTCTGGTGGAAAGGACTAATCGCAGAAAGCTGATAGATGTGACAGCTTTACCAGGAGAAGCATTTGATGGGGACCATAGAGCTGTGGTGGCAAAATTTAGATGGGAAAAATTGGAAAACCTAAAGGGGATCAGAGAAAGTAAAATAAAAGTATGGAAATTGAAAGACAAAACTGTACAGGAAGATTTTCAGGAGAGATTGAAGCAACAAATCCCAGTTACTGAAGTGGAAAATGTAGAAGAGGAATGGTCCCACTTCAAAAAGGCATTTGCTGGTGCAGCAGAGAGTGCTTGTGGTAGGACATCAACAAGAGTGAAAGAGGAGACACCGTGGTGGAATGAGGAAGTGAGGAAAGCAGTGAAAAAAAAAGAAGTCTGCATGGAAAGAATGGAATCGAGAACAGAAGAAAGCAAAAGGAAGTATCACGACAGCAAACAGAGGTGTAAGAAAGTGGTAGGAGAAGAAAAGAAGAAAAGTTGGGAAGAATTTACACGAAGAATGGAAACAGATGTAAGTGGCAGTAAAAGGATGCTGTATGGGCTTCTAAGAAGTAAGAGTAAAGAAAGAGTTACCACAAAGCTGGTGAAAAAGGAAGAAGGAGAGTTGTTAACATACCCAGAAGAGATAAAGGGACGATGGAAGGAGTATTTGATAAGTTATTGAATGTGAGCAATTGTACTGGTGAGATGGAAGTAACACAACCTGACGACTCTATAACAGAAGATGATATAACAATGCTGGAGGTGGAATTAGCAGTACAGAAAATGAAGATGGGAAAAGCAACAGGGGTGGATGAAATCAGTGTAGAAATGATAAAGGCTGCTGGACCTGTTGGTATGCAATGGTTGTATCGACTGCTAAAGTGTGTGTGGAAACGGAAATGTGTACCAGAAGACTGGGAGAAAGGGCTAATAATACCAGTGTTTAAGAAGGGGGACAAGAAGGTGTGTGATAACTATAGAGGGATCACCCTCTTATCACAGATAGTAAAAATACTAGAAAGGATATTAGAAAGAAGAATGAGAAGAAAGGTGGAAGGAGAGTTGCAAGAGGAACAGTATGGCTTCAGGAGTGGAAGATCCACAGTGGACCCAATCTTTAGCTTGAGGCAGGTGATGGAAAAGAACTGGGAATATGGAGAGGATTTGATCATGACTTTCATAGATCTAGAAAAGGCATATGATAGTGTCCCCAGAGAGAAGGTATGGGAAACCATGGTTAAGAAGAGACTGGGAAGAGAAATGTTGGAAGTGGTGCAAGCAATGTACAACAACTGTGTTAGCAGGGTACTGACCCCAGTTGGAAAGACAGATTGGTTTGGGAACAAGACTGGACTAAGACAGGGGAGTGTGCTGTCACCTCTCTTGTTCATAATGGTGATGGATGAAATTGTAAAGGAAACAAAGGAAGCATATGGACATAAAGAAATGAAGTTACTGTTATTTGCAGATGATATTGTGGTCTGGGGAAGGAACACCAAAGAAGTGCAATAACAACTAGATGCACTGAACGAAAATATTCAGAAGTACGGCCTGAAAATCAGTATAGAGAAAAGCAAGACCATGGTGATGACAAGAGGGGAAAGACAAGGAAAGGACACTGTGAAAATTGGAAGTCAGAGTTTGGAAATTGTGGACATGTTCAAATACCTAGGAAGTGAATTGATGCAAACTGGTAGGTTGGACATGGAGATTGGCAGGAGGGTACAGCAGAGCAATGCATTCTATCAAAGTGTAAGAAAACTTGTTTGGGATAAGGAAGTACCAAGGAAAACAAGGAGGTAACGTATAAGTTGTACTATGTTCCCATATTAACTTATGCAGCTGAGACTTGGACCCTGACAAGCAGGCAAGAGAGTAGAATCCAAGCCAGTGAAATGAAATTCCTAAGAAGTATGATAGGAAAGACAGAGTGAGGAATGAAGTTGTTAGGAAGGAAGTTGGGATGGGAAAACTAAATGAGAGAATTGAGAAGAATAAACTAAGGTGGTTTGGACATGTAAAGAGGATGGAGGAAAATAGAATACCAAGACAGATGCTGGAGGTGAAGTGCAAGGGTAAGAGAGCAAGAGGAAGACCTAGAACAAGGTGGATTGATTCAGTGAAGAACAGCGTAAGAAAAAGAAATCTGGACTGGGACAAGATCGTGGAAGAAGAATGGTGGAAGGAAAGTGGAGAAGTGCCATAAATACCCCGACCCGGCAGGAGCTGGATAAGGGGAAATGATGATGATGATATCAAGCAGGTCTTCCCCTTCTAGATTTCTGTTTCCATAACCAAATGGGCCAATCACTCTTTCTACATCCTCCCTTTTGCATCCCACCTGAGCCTTTAAGTCACCTATTATCATAATGTTCTCCTTATCCAATTGGTTCTCAAGCTGTTCCAAGAACTTCTGTTTCTCTTCATCCTTGCACCCCGTTTGTGGGGCATAAACCTGCACTAGGGTTGGGATTTTTTCGTTTGATGGTACCTCTAATCTAATGATTCTGTCGCTAATATTGAAATATTGAGAACAATTCTCATATCCGAACAATGCGGTTTTGTTTGCACGCTATGACAGGAGCACCTGTTAGCTGTATAGAACGAACTGCAAGAAAAAATCTTCCTGATATAATTCGAAGTGCCTGATGTATCGTTTCACCACAAGAAATACATCATTCTGTAGGCTAACTTCCGTGAATGGTTTTTCGAAACTACCATCGCCTGACCTGTTAGAATACTTGACCTTAAAGTCAGTCGATATTCTAAGTCCTTCGCTGCTATAAGATGTGTTCATTCACCTGAACAGAAACTAAGTCCTACTGACTGCTAGTCCAGAGACTAAGTCCTTCGATGGTCAGAATCACGGCGTATATACTCGTACTTCACGTTTCGTAGCTGCTCACATGAGCAAGTGCTCCGTTGGAATACAATACTGTCTTGAAATTCAAGCTCCTTATATAGTCCAGCCGGTCTTCTTTCTAGAACCTTCCATTTCGTATCTCGGCTTCTACTGAACGGATTTTCATGCTTGATAGCTCAAATTTCTTCTCATTCAATTGCCAGTAAACTGTACTACTTTTCTAGGTTCCATTCCTTCTCCTAGAGGAAATTCTAGAAAACTATTTCTGATGACATAGGCGAGCTCCCTCGTCACATATCCACGAAACTCGCTCCTTCGTTGCAAACTTCCCCCAGCACTCGGAGTCTCCTGCCGCGCTATTCAAAATATCAGCCATTCCCTCACACAAATAAATCAACATCTCTACTTTATAATAATGACGTCAACAATGTCATGGACGTGTGAACTATCCGGGTACAATATATAAAGAAAAATCAAATAAATGTTGAATTGTACAATGCTCACTTAACAGCCGCCAATGCTTCCGGGAGGAAGGAGTGGGACCTATTCATGTCCAAGGTCATGTCAACGGTAGATTCGTTAGCCAATAAAAAACGAACCACCATTATCAACAAATTAAAACATCTAATGGAAAGGAAAAATGAGACTCAAGTAGAACAGTGAGAACAGATAACACACATGTTCGCAGAACCGGTTAAAAACCTATCAGGCATTAATTTGAACAGCGGAGAAATAGATATACTTAACAAAGGAATTAAATTCAACTGGGCAGCAGAGTATAACAACTTCAACCTAACAAAGTTAATTTCAGAAACCGAATCCAGTATCAAAAAACTTCCGTTAGATAAACAAGAAGAAGTCAGACTCCAAGTCGAAAAGAAAATGTGTAAAATCATAAAAGTGAACCCTAATAAAAAAACAAAAGCTAACAACAATAAGGATATTTCTAATCTTAAAAATAAAATAAAACAGAACAGTTTAATTGTCACGAAAGCCGACAAAGGCAATACAATCGTCATTATGGAAGAATCAGATTACATCAGCAAAACAGAAGATTTTCATAATAGCCCGAATTTTACGGTTAAAAAAAAAAAAAAAAAGACCCCACCACATCTACTCGAAGGAAATTGAAGCAATTATTGAAACATACCAATTTCATTCGTAGCGATAGACAGGCTGAAAAAATGGTGAACATGAATCCATGTATTCCCACCCTCAGGGCATTACCTAAAGTACATAAAACCAACATCCCGATAAGACCCATAGTTAATTACAGGAGCAGTCCTATTTACAAGGCTTCTCAGTTCGTGCAAAAATTCATTAAAGAACATTTCAAACTTAAAGCTAATTGTAGTTTCACCAATTCGGTTCATTTTTGTGAAGCAACCAGGCATTTATCATTAAAAAATTCTCATTCCATGCACACTGTGGACATAAAGGACATGTATACTAGCATTCCCATCCCAGAAGCATTTAAGATAATTGAAAAAGAATTACAAACATTCAGTAAACTTTCAACAGTCAAAATTAGCGAATTCATGGTAATTTTGGAATTCATTTTAGAAAATAACCATTTCAAGTTCAACAATAAAATTTATTCGCAAACCTAAGGCTGGGCAATGGGTTCACCTTTGTCAGGCATTCTTGCCAATATTTACATGGACGATCTAGAATACAACCAAATCATTAACAAGGTCAAAGGGTTGGTCTTTTGGGGCAGGTACGTCGATGACGTGTTCATGAACGTAGATGAGGATGATGTGAAAGCGGATCATGTGCTCAATGAACATAATAATTTGAACAACAGCATTGGTTTTACAATAGAATCCAAAAACAACATCATCATTAATTATCTTGATATTACAGTAAAGAGAAATAATAATCGCTTAGATTATCGGATTTACAGGAAGCCAACCCAAACAAATACCATTATCAGAAAAGATTCACATCATCCAGAATCCCATAAAAAAGCTGCCTTCATAAGTTTTGTCAACAGGGCGTTCAGTATACCCATGTCAGAATGTGATCTTAAGGCTGAAATTTCAATTATTTATCAAATAGCTTGAGCAAATGGTTTCATCTAAAAAGTTGTAGACAGCATCATACATAGAATTAAAAACAAGCCAGTAACTAAACTCCAACCGGAAATTACAAACAAATCAAAATTTGCAGTGTTTACAATAAATCAACTTATAACATTACCAACATTTTCAAGAAAAATGATTGCAAAATAGCTTTTAGAACAGTCAACACTAATCAGAAAAAAAAATTCAACTCCACCAAAATTAACCAAAGTAACAAATTTAATAGATCAGGTGTATATGAGTTAAAATGTCAACAATGCCCAGCTAATTACATAGGTCAAACCGGGAGAGCGTTTTTTACAAGATATGCTGAGCATGTCAACGCTACTAAACATAAAAAATTATCTGCAATGGCTAGTTACATGCAAGAAACCGGCCACAAATTCTCAGACATCAACAAAGACCTACATACCTAGTATAATCCATTTTGACAATAAGGGATCCACAATGAATGTTTTGGAACAATTTGAAATTAATTTAGCCCAAAGATCCAACCCAGCAGAAAATCTAAATGAAATTTATTGGGAATCCAACGTTCTTTACGACTAGCTAGCAGATCACATAATTAGAACCAGATTTTAAAAACCACCATAGCTACCATCCCCAGATTAGACATTTTTAAAAATTAAAATGAATATAGATTCTGTCCCCAGTTTAGACTTCTAATTACACAGTAGCAGCCCAGCCGCTTCCGTCTTCTCTCTGGCTCAAGGACCGCAGCCCCCTCCCCTTAACCACTCCCCTACCTTGCCTATTCCCCTCACGCATGCCGTTTCCCCGCCGCGGGAGCACACGTTATACGAGTCATAGCTTTCACAGCATTCTTCTTGCAACCTCCTCACGGACCACTTCAGGTAACTATGTTTTTCTCTTTTTCACACCACACGTTTATTTTTTCCGTTTTCATATAAGTAGTTGTGATTCTTCAAATTTCTTCTCTCCCCTCCTTTTTTCTTATAGGCTTTTATTTCATTCTCAGTTCACTTCAAAGACAGACGGGCCTAGGGTCATCGGCCCACGTTCCTTCCTTCCCGACAAGCGTAAGTCAGTTTGCATTTTCTCAATCTCGTGTTTTAAGAATTTCGTTAATATTAATTCGAAACTCATTTCTAATGACCTAATTATATTAATTATTATTTCTTTTCTTTCTTTTTGGATAGACTCTGCATAAAGAGATCAATTCATGAATCTCGCCAAGATTTTATTCATAGGAGAAACCTCCGTCAAATTGCCGCATGGGACAATCCCATTAGAATATCAACTTGACTTATCACTGCCCACACACAACTCAATGGCAAGTCTGTCAGAAAAAACTTTATGTGGTCAATTCATCCGAATTCAACTGGACTAAAGCGTCATACTACGACACAACTAACATTAGTCAATTTTAACAGTGTTTTAATGTGTTTTCATTGTTTTAACTTGTGTCATTATCAGGATTTATGAATGTTTTTTATTTTAATATGCTTTGCAAGCATTAATGTTGATGTTAAGTGTATTATGATTATTTGCAAACTTTATAAAAGTTCAGGGCTGAAGAAGGACCAATAAGGTTCGAAACATGTACCCAATGTAATTATGTTGTAATACTTAAGTATTGATTGACGGAGTTTTCCTCTTAAATTGATTCATCTATCCTTGCCGATCTGTTGCTTTTCATTTTCTTAATACTATATTTGCTCGCGTACATTTCGCACTATTTTGACCAAAAATATGTGCGAAAATTTTCGGTGCTAGATATACGCGGGGAATTCCCGTATTCCCGAAATAACACAAAATTTGCATTATTGAAACAAAGCAACTGGCATACTGTACTCGCCCTAATCATTGTCACTGCCGCCAATCTCCAAGGTACTCTCGCGTGCATCATTCTGGTCATCATCGCATACTGCTTCAACCTGACTTCCGTCCAATGCATTTGCGATGCACGTCTTCAAGAAGCTCTTCAAAACAATGTCCGCCGACACCATATATTTCAATTCGTTATCGTTATGCGACATTAAGAACCTATGAAAAAGACGTCATACGCTCATTAAGGATGATTCAAGGTAGAAAAGGAATTTAGAGCGCAGACGCTTAGCGATCGATACGATCGATCATCTTCCATATCGATTCCTCACTACATGAACGAGCGAGCTCGAACTCAACCGACCGCGGCCAAAGACTAACAATGTACCGCGTGCTATAACACTCACGCCGCGCCGCATATTTGCACGTGCTTGCACGCGGCCGAGCTCTGATATGACGCAATGCGTAAAGACGAAATCATTGAGATTCAAGAACACTGAACTGCGTTTCTCGGCCATGTAACAGTAGGCCTACATGCTCAATCTTCGAAATATACGAGCATGTTGGCGCGAGTGGTAATGCACAGATTTCCTTTACCTTCGAAGCCAGAGTACCTGTACTGATATCTACAAGGCAACTGACGGACAACAATAAAGGAAACCTCTGCCGCCAAAACGAACGATAACATTGCGTATTGATGACTGTTTTGGCGCGCTAATCCCGCTAAGGTATCGCTTCAGGTAAGTTCCTGGACAATGACTACTGTTATGGCACGCTAAATTGAACGTGTTTCTACCTCAAGGTTATTACGGTCATTGATATGACGGCGTCAGAAATTAATGCGAGATATATGAGTACTTTCCCCCCCCCCCCCCCCTGGTTTTCAAATTAAAAAATGGGGTGCAAGATATACGCGGGGGCGGGATATACGCGAGTAAATACGGTAGCTTGTTCAATTTCTCCCCAGGTTATATCCTCTATTTCATTGGAATTGAGAAAACGGATACATCCCTCCACCTCACTTGTGTTGGTTCTTCCATTTCTGTTGAGTAGATTATCGAAATGTATTTGGAATTCTGCCGTTATGTTGTCTTAAGTTATATGCTATAACGCCATTACTGCATTCAATGGATTTAATTCCCTCTGCTGTTTTCCTTTTATTTCTTATGATACTGTAAAGCAATTTCCTGGTATTTTCTGATTGTATTTTGTTAGATATCTCTTGTTTTGATTTCTCTTTTTCTGTCTGTGTCATTTTCTTAACTGCCAATTTTTTCTCTCGGTACAGTTACAGTTTTCTGCCAAGTTCCGGGGAGTCTCCGGTCTTCCTTGCTTTGTGTAAGGCTGATTTGGCCTTGTTTCTTTCTTTTATAGCTTGTTTGATACGGTTATTCCACCATGGGGTCTCTTTCGGTTTTCTTGTTTTACTTTGCCGGCCACAAATTTCTTGAGCTTCAGTTGCAATCGATGTTTTAAGTTCTTCCCATTCTGCTTCCACTGATCTCATTTCATCTTTGGGAATTTTATTCTTCACTTCCTTAATAAAGTTCTCCCTTTTTGCTGGTTCAGAAAGGTTCCATACTTTGATCTTTGGTATTCTTGTGATTTTTACTGTCCTTGGTGTCTTTTTTCGTATGTCAGCAACAAGAAGACGATGGTCACCATTCAGGTCTTCACTACGATAACTTTTACATCACGTCATATCAACTTCCAAACTTGTTGATCAAACAATATTGGTTTCATCCCAGCTGTATCGTTCTATCTGACAGAGTAGAAACATGCACCCTGTCCAGAAGAGAAGCATCCGAAATGAAGAACAATGCTTCAAAAGGACAAGGAGAGACAAAGTAAGGAACGAAACAAACAGGACAGAGGCTGGCATAGATATCAGTGCTACAAAATATTTGCAGAAGCAACGATTAGGATGGTATGGGCATCTTCAAAGAATGGGAGATGAGAGGACACCAAAAGCTCATTTCAACAAGATTATTCCAGGAAAAAGGCCAGTAGGAAGACCAAAGAAGAAATGGTTGGACCAAATCAAGGATGATCTTGAAGACAAAGGGCTAGACTGGAGAATGACTCATGAAGACCAAGGGATCATTAACACTGGAATTTGTTGATGGTGATGATGACTACAATGTGAAATCATCTTAACTACTAAAGAGTGTAGCAATCTTATCATCTTATCATTAAAAATTCTTACCTGCAAAATGCTGATCTTTACTGTGTCCCTCTTTCCAACCTCCAGGCAGCGGATAGCATGTTTGCAAATTCAAATTTCGAACCCAAGGTCCAGAGGTTGCAGTTTGCTAGTGCAATTGGCTGGGAAGAATTCCACTGTCACATTTCTGAGGTATGACATGTTTGGGGGATGTGCTGTGCACCTATCCACAAGCAGAAGGATCTTCCTATCTTTTGCACCCATTTGTGCATCTATGGCTCTCAACCAGTCTTCAAACACTTTCATTGTCATTCTTTGACTTTTTATTGTTGGTATATTTTGTTGGCAGTGTTTTTAAAACATCTTGGCTTTGCAAGCCTATCACTGTTCACATACAACAATACTGTCACACGCTCCTTACTGCGCTTCCCTCCATGATAATTTTCTCATTTAAATGCCATTGTTCGGTCAGGCATTAAATTGAAAAACAGACCTGTCTCATCGGCATTAAAAATGTCTTCGTGGTCATATTTAGATACAAGTTCCTTTAAAGGGCCATCTCTCCACTTGGGAACAATATTCATGTCCACACCTTTGCTCTCACCACACACACTCTTGCTGCAGATCCCATGCCGAATCTTGAATTTGTGTAGCCAGCCTGATGAGGCCTGAAAATCTTCAATATTGAACCGATGAGCCAGTTCAGTTGCTTTTTCACAAAGCATAGGACCACTGATGGGAATGTTTTCTGCTCTGTGTTGCTGGAACCACTGTATCAAGCCATCTTCCAGGCATTCATATTTGCCGCCTTGAATCAGTGAGCGCTTGTTCCTGGAGACTCCGAACACACGTGCACTTTTTTCAATTTCACTCGCTTTCGCGACGATTGAATTCAATGTGGATTGTGGAATTCCTAATTCCCTCGCTATAGCTACGCTCTTCCTATTTCCACTTTCTTTAACAACTTTTAAAATGTTAAATTTATCGGCGATTGTAACACACCTCCTCTTACTTCCACTCATCTTAACATATGCTTCCAACGCTGTCGAACTGTGTTCCAGGGCTGCTTCCTGTATTTTGAGAGATCAAGGTCTTCGTTACACAAATAGTGCTCGCTACTAATTATTAAGCAAGAAGCTGTTTTTCCTTTTTCCAACACACTGGCCAGCGAGTGTCACTCAAGGTCATCGTAACATAAATAGAGCGTGCTGCATTCCTCGCACCGATCGATGTGACACGAGTACAGTCTGTACCAAATGTTTGCATTCAAACAGACTTTCTCAGAACACACAACGTATAAATGATGCTTTATATTCCAAGGGACTTAAAATATGATCGTGTAAGTGTGAAAAACGATAAATGTAAAACGTATATCGGAAATAAATTAACATGGAAAGTATAGGGATTTTGCCGGGACCAGGAAGAAAAACAACGAATAAGTTTAAAAGAACATGTAAATGTGAAACTTATAAAAGAAGTTTTACTGTATTCCTCACATAATTTTCCAGTCCAAACTAAATGATTTATTGAGAGACCTCTATCTTGTAAAGTTATGGAGAATTGTTGAGTTTTCGTCTTCAGAAGTGGAATTTATTGCAGAAGGCGTTCAGATATCATTTCGAAATCTGCAGGAATCACCGACTGAATATTGTAACAATGTAGACACGTCTTCTGCAAGAACTAGAAAACTGACATGATCCTAAGGAGTGGCACCTCTTTTTAGATTCATCTAAGGTTAGTTTAAAGGCAATATTACCGTATTTACTTGCATATAACTCTCACATTCTTAACCTAAAAAAAGTGATTATAGTTTTGTTGCTCCTTTGGAACAGTCATGGACATGTGATCATGTGACATTTGTGTCGGACCATTTTGAGGAGGCCAGTGTTAAGTTTTTTTTTTAACCCTTACTCATTTACCAAATGCGGCTGCAGCCTCACTTACCAATCTTGGGTTGTCCCTTACCTTGACAACGGTCATCAGCCCCTGTCTTTTTGAGCTCAGGCTCAAAATATCATCATTAGAATTGGTCTGTTATATCCCTCAAAGGTTCCCTCCAAACTCACATTTTACGTTTATTTAATGCACTTGCAACCCCTTTATCGTGCATCCCACGGACAAATAAAATAACCCTTACGTTATATCAAACAACAAAAGATGATCTCGCAGCAAATGAATAAAACACACACTAAGCTCTAACAAATAAATATATACAAGTTGCACAAACTCCGACCTGCTGTTCCGGTAAACCTCTGCTCATTATATCGTCATCATCATCATTTCCCCTTATCCAGCTCCTGCCGGGTCGGGGTATTTATGGCACTTCTCCACTTTCCTCTTTCCTTCCACCATTCTTCTTCCACGATCTTGTCCCAGTCCAGATTTCTTTTTCTTACGCTGTTCTTCACTGAATCAATCCACCTTGTTCTAGGTCCTCCTCTTGCTCTCTTACCCTTGCACTTCGCCTCCAGCTTCTGTCTTGGTATTCTATTTTCCTCCATCCTCTTTACATGTCCAAACCACTTTAGTTTATTCTTCTCAATTCTCTCATTTAGTTTTTCCATCCCAACTTCCTTCCTAACATCTTCATTCCTTACTCTGTCTTTCCTATCATACTACTTAGGAATTTCATTTCACTGGCTTGGATTCTACTCTCTTGCCTGCTTGTCAGGGTCCAAGTCTCAGCTGCATAAGTTAATATGGGAACATAGTACACTTTATACATTACCTCCTTGCTTTTCCTTGGTACTTCCTTATCCCAAACAAGTTTTCTTACACTTTGATAGAATGCATTGCTCTGCTGTACCCTCCTGCCAATCTCCATGTCCAACCTACCAGTTTGCATCAATTCACTTCCTAGGTATTTGAATGTGTCCACAATTTCCAAACTCTGACTTCCAATTTTCACAGTGCCCTTTCCTTGTCTTTCCCCTCTTGTCATCACCATGGTCTTGCTTTTCTCTATACTGATTTTCAGGCCGTACTTCTGAATATTTTCGTTCAGTGCATCGAGTTGTTTTTGCACTTCTTTGGTGTTCCTTCCCCAGACCACAATATCATCTGCAAATAACAGTAACTTCAATTCTTTATGTCCATATGCTTCCTTTGTTTCCTTTACAATTTCATCCATCACCATTATGAACAAGAGAGGTGACAGCACACTCCCCTGTCTTAGTCCAGTCTTGTTCCTAAACCAATCTGTCTTTCCAACTGGGGTCAGTACCCTGCTAACACAGTTGTTGTACATTTCTTGCACCATTTCCAACATTTAATGGCTTATAATTGGGTAATCTATCCAACACCTGTTGTAACCAACATCATGCCCATGCATGCCCCAAAATTAGGCCACTTAGCTCATGATCACGTATCGGCTAATCCTTCCGAATGACACATGTTCTCTTGCTGGGGAGGACACTTTTTAAAACACAATTTTCAGTTTCGTGCAAAAGTGAAGGATCACCATGAAACTTTTCACACAATTTATGCACTGTTTTTGTTCTAGCTACAGCTAGGCATGACCTACTCAATTCGGCCAATAGTCAGTCTAGCTCCTAAGCCACTGAATTTGCTAATAGCACGGATGACTATCATCTAACGTATGGACTTCACTCACACTTGTTTGTCCCGAACAATTTGCATGTCGCTACTATTATCAGAATACATGTCTCATTACTTATCAATTTTTCACTTTTCGCGATACTGACCACCGTGAACTATCGCCTGTCAGGTGATCAAGAATCGACTGTCTTTATACTTATAAACTTTTCGGTATTTCGGGTCTCGCCCGGGCAAAGGCTCTCGCCGCTCCGGCGATGGAAAATCGACTGATCGTACACTTATACTTATAAAATTATCGGTAATTCGGGTCTCACCCGGCAAAGGCTCTCGCCGCTCCGGCGATGGAAAATCGACTGATTGTACACTTGTACTTATAAAATTATCGGTAATTCGGGTATCACCCAGCAAAGGCTTTCGCCGCTCCGGCGATGGAAAATCGACTGATTGTACACTTTTACTTATAAAATTATCGGTAATTCGGGTCTCACCCAGCAAAGGCTCTCGCCGCTCCGGCGATGGAAAATCGACTTATTGTACACTTGTACTTATAAAATTATCGGTAATTCGGGTCTCACCCGGCAAAGGCTCTCGCCGCTCTGGCGATGGAAAATCGACTGATTGTACACTTGTACTTATAAAATTATTGGTAATTCGGGTCTCGCCCGGCAAAGGCTCTCGCCGCTCCGGTGATGGAAAATCGACTGATCGTACACTTGTACTTATACATTTTTGGCAATAATATGGGCTACAGACCGGCGCAAGCTCTCGCTGCTCGTGCGATGAGTATTCGACTGACTTTACTGACGCTCAGCAGGCTATTTAAAGGTCGGGCTATGAAATCATCAGGAGAGGGAGGTTCTCAAAATTAAAATCTAGAGCAACACTCGTATAGCCATGAAACTAGTCTCAATCGATTGCTCTTGTTTCCAATGTCCCAAAACTTGGTTTTACTTCGAAATCGGATCGTACGTTCGGCCGCTAATTAGCTCCGTAGTAATTTTTATTGTCCAATAATTTCGCGGTCTTCTTAAGCGTCCATCCGCCCACAATTCTGATTGGTTCGTTCAAATTCTCCTTCCTCCAGTTCTTTAGGCCGAATTAATTCAATACTGCTGTTTTCGTGACTTTTGATATGACATTCTTGAGGCTAAAATCGCCCTCTTTCCAATGCTGCAACTCATAATTCTGTATGTTAATTATTTCTCTTAATTTCTCTTAAATGGTAGGTGCTTATTTTTCAGTTTGGCGAGTAATCAGTTACCACCCCCACTCAGGGTTGAGCGACCTCGGTTCCTTGTTCAATCACATCTGGTACCCATGTGTTGCGGCTGTGAGTTTCGCTTCATTGTTCGCGCTCAGAGAAAGTTGCGGTATGTCACGTTCCGTGCGCCCCCTTGCATTCCCTTGTTCGGCTTTGGCCGCACCTGCTTCCTTCTCAAATATGAGCACATTTGATAAATTTAAGTTGGAACATTTATGCTGTGTTATATGCATAAAGGTTACAATATATGAACTTGCTATTGAAGGGTGAAGTGCGAACTTTGGAATAAAAAGCTTGGCCTATTGTTGGTTGGACATTACAAACCTAGGTGTTTACAAAACATGTAAATTGTACCTTGTAATAACAGCAGGGTTTTATTTTGGGGGGTGTCCAACCGGGGGTTAAAGGGCATGGTATAGGCCCCAAAGAATAGGGGGTCCGGAGTTATCCCCGGGAAACTTTTATATAATTTGGTGCAAAATGATGAGTTTGAAGGCTATCTGGCATCACTTTTTCAACCAATTTGTTGTGATGTTTTATGTTTGGTTAATGTCAAACACTACTAAGACTATTTGATGTTACGTTTTATTAATACAATCATCTTGCTCACTTGATAGTGTTTACATGGAAAGAATTAACATTACTGTTTTGATTTACAACTTACACTATAATTTAAAGTCATGGTTTCTTGAAGCATTACCAAATCAGTTTATAACTTCAAGGGCACTTGTTGCTGTTCTTGGTAGGTTCATAAGAACGAAGGCACTGGAGAGTAATAAGAGGTTATGTTGTTACACATAAGATCAGAGCAAACTGATTGTCACACTGTTTACATCGCTCTACAGTCGCTTTGCTTTGCAACGTTGCCATATGTCGCTTACTAACAATAGTACATGATAAGTAGACTATATTAGTTTTTAATGTTTTAATTCATAAACAAATATTATATGTGACAAAAAATTCTGGGGCGGCCCGGCTCCCCGGGCACCCCCCTTATATATGCCCCCGAATTACTGGTGAGTGGGGAATCGGGTAACCTCTTTGCTCACGTGATCTGCAAGGTCAGTTGTTCTAAGTTGGTATTACGTTATCTATTTATTATATGGGTGTCCTTGTCCTTTCTATTGATTTTTGTCAGATGAACCGGGCGCTGGCAAGTAGGGGATGCTGCTTGGATGCGATAGTGGTTTATATTGCGATCACATAAACATAACACGAAGGCTACTGGCGGTTGTTGTTTTAAAGGGCGGAACAACGAGGTCGATCTGCCCCTGAAGGCTACTGGCATGATTGCCGAATTTTAATTGTATTTGTTACCGTTTGGGTTCATTATTCTTTGGAGGCATGGTCCTCGTTAGGAAGGCGGGGCCATGAAATCCAACAAGACGAAATCATGGCCCCACCATCCTAACTGATGGAAAACTATTGCTTCTGTGTGTATGTTCCAATGCAACTGGTTTCTTGAAACCGATTTCATGAAACCAGTTGCATGAAACAGGTTTCTCCAGTGTGCACCGCACCTATAGAGCATCCAACGTTGAGAAAAGACTGTGGAGCCTGATGGTGACAGTGTTGCTAACTCTAGAAACAGGTAGCGCTGACGTCATGTTATCTTCAACTGCTTCGAGTACTGTGCTTTCATAAGTTTGCAACACAACACAACACAAATAGAACACGCCCAGGAAGGAGCAGTTTTGCAGGTGTTAACGGATTGGACTAGTATTAAGGATACGCGAAGAGAACCAATAACGACATTCATTTCGTTGTGATATGACGCATTACTAATTGACAGTTGTCGAGAGCATACAATCCTTCCTTCTTTCTCGGATGTATGCTGACGGTGTTAACAATATTTACGTCAGCTCTACTGTTTATCATCACATTTTTGTTATTAGTTAGGCTATAATTTAGTTTCCTTCAATTTTATTCTTATTATTGTTTTGTTTAGATTAATATTGGTAATATTGTAGTGAGTTAGCCGTGCGGTTAGGGCGCGCAGCTGTGAGCTTGCATTCGGGAGATAGTGGGTTCGAATCCCACTGTCGGCAGCCCTGATTCAATCGAACAGAAAATAAAACAGACACACAAGAGTAACACCAATGACGGATAGTGCTTCTGAACTTAGGTTGCCGGCGGAGCTGAGCACGTGATCCACTCCGGGCGAGCATGCAGCACAGGACGAGGCTCTTCTTTCCAGCGTGCTAACCTCGAAAAATTTTAAATTACTAAGACATAATATAAACGATAATTGTAGGAAGCTATTATGACGAAAAATATATATGTTCCGAGTTCCTTCATGACAAAAGGTGAGGTAACAACACCAGTGTAGGGGAGGGGTCCGTTAAAAGTAAAAGCCCGTAAGACCCACTGTCTTTTCTCAACGCTGGATGCTCTATAATATGTAGTAAAAGTGCAGGTCTCCGTAAGTCCAACAAATTTTTAACAAATTTTGATTAATATGAAAAATTATTTCTTCAAAAGCAGCCTGATGTAGGAAATGCTAATGTTCTAAAGAGATAAGATTGAAATGAGATAGAGGTTTGTAATGTAAATAGCCGATAGAAAAATGAAATATAGTTGACATTAAACACTTAACGATGTATAAGTACAGTGTAAAATTTTGTCTTTTGAGGTTGGAATAATGTATATTTATTGTCACATGCTAATGTGAAAATATCACTTTATAATCAAGTTGCCTGTAAGAGTAGAAAAGAAATAATTTTATTTATATATAATAATTAAGATTAAGATAGTTGTAAATCGTAACTCATTAAAGCATTAGGTTACTTACTGTGAAATTGCTAATCAAAAAAATATGCTGTTAAAGGTTAATATTTGAGGATGGAATAAAGTGTGTTATGTTTTATCGCATTGAAATGCTCTTTAAAACGTGTGCTGAAATCTCGTCTTGTTTGCTTGATATATAAGGCACTACAATCATTGCGTAGTATAGCTTATACACTCCCAACGTTTGGAAAAATTTTGTTTCACATTCGGCAATGGCCATTCACATGCTAGAGAACTAACACAATTTCACCAATGTAATGAATGACACAACGTGCAGAAAGGACTATTAATGAACATTTTGGAAAACCTAGAGTTCTTCATCTTTCAAAATATGTACCCAAACAGAAATGTAAACGAGATTATTCGATCGGACAACCCACTCTTTTGTATATTATTCAAATTTCTTGAGAGTGCAAACTAGCCCAATGAATATACAGTAAACTATATTTTGTAGAATATTAACCCTCTGGAGTTGGAGTTGAAGTGGAACCCGCGGTGTTTTCTCATTGAGCTCCAAGTTTTTGTTTTATGAATCACAAAACTCAAAGGCATCATCCAATCTGCATTCTCTCGTCAGTCTTCAGTTTCTTCATCATCAACTCGACACCTTTTGCAAATCACTGTTAGTTTGCTAACTTTTCTGCAAACTTTGTGTGAGCATTAATCGCAGTAAAGACATGTTCTGTTATTTGCATGTGACCCGCATAAGTAACATATTCCCCCTTTGAACAGCTGAGATGGTAATAGAATGGATTGCTGCGGGTTGCTTGTATTTGGAAAGGAAAAGTTTGATATCTTTCGAAAGCCTCCAGTTTATAGCTCGGTTTCTGAGATTCGGTTCCATCAACAGATGGGCAAGTTCATCTAGATAATTCCTTCTTCTAAAATTTTCTTCTCTAGCGTCATTGGTTGTGCAAATTTTGAACGAGTTAATACCTGCAATATCTAGTTGCCTGAAGAAAACTGTCGTAGGCCATCTTCTTGTTTTCCTAGCTGTAGAGCATGCCTGGTCTATAGAGTCCACACCCCCTTTTGTCATATTGTAGTCAAGTATCATTACAGGCATACCTGTTTTTGGGTCGATTTCAGCAGTATTGTGAAAAGTCGACAAGAGAATGATGGATTTTTTCCTATTCGTAACGAAACTCACCAAGGACTTGTCATACTGAAAACCAAATAATGATGATCCTACCTTACGAGAAGGATCATTCTCAAATTCTGGTGATATCTCCTTTTTATTTCTTTTGGGTGTTCCTAAGAATGTCATTCAATTTTCGAGCAAATATTCTGCTAAGGGAATGCTCGAGTATTAACTGTCCGTAGTCAGGTTGCGGTTGGACATCTTTATTGCTTCAACCAATGGTTTGACAATGTTTAGGAGTTTGTTCGAATGACCAAAATAGGGGCAATCAGGCTGCTTTCCACAATATATTTCAACTGTGTACGTGTAAAACATCTTACTGTCCACAATTGCATACATTTTGATGCCATATTCTGCTGGTTTCAGTGGCATAAATTGAGTAAAACCGCACCTGCTATGAAAGGCAATAAGCATCTCATCTATTGTCGTAAGTTCACCCAAGCTGTAGATGTTTTGGCAATTCTTGACGAATTCAGAGTAGAAGTCACGAATAGGAGCCAATTTGTCAGTTTTTTGTCTTGCAGCTCTAGTTGTTACGTCATCAAAACTAAGGCATCGTAAAAGAAGCAAAAATCTATTGAAGCTGAAATTCGCTCTGAGCATTAGCAATCCCGTCCCATCTATTTTCCACGGCTCTCTCACGTTAGCTCGATTCGACTTTTTACAGGCAATCGTGAAGAGAGTTCTGGACAAATGTTCCGTGCACTAGACGGCAGTACTGTATCACCCACTAGAAAAATCATTTCAGGGGGTATATGGATACTTATGATCAAATAGTGTACAGTAGAATTAATATAGGCTAGCTCAAATGAAGGGGTATGTTGCAAGAAAGAACAAATGAATTTGAGACAGGTAGAGAAGCTAACCAGGGAGGGTTTCGCCAAGGTTTAACCAGAAGACCTGACATGTGCTGTACAACATGTAATGAAAGAATTATTGAAGGCTGATGACAGTGATTATGACGAGAAGGACATTGAAGATAGATTGGAAGGTGTTGAACCGTTGCCAAGCGATGAGATTTATTATTTCAATTTATTGGTGTCAGTTCACTAGCGACATTGCCTTGCAACAAGTTTATGTTTAAAGTACCATTCAATTGTACCGCATCACAGTGTCAATATATTAAACTTAAACCTTTTGTACTCCATTACCGTAAGCGTATGCTTCCTGTTCCACTCCTAATTAATTTCAGCACTAGGAACAGCAGTAGGAAGTGAACACTGCAAAACAATCTAACACAAAATATAATTAAGTTATATGAAATATATTTACAGTTAGAACACAAACTACATTAATCCTTGCAGTTTTTCACAGTGTGCTACAATAGCGTATAGGAGAGAAAGTGCGAAGACTCCCAAACCTGCCGTATCTTTAGTATGGATAGTTGCTGCGCCTGCCGACAGACTGCGCAGCGGTTGACAGTTGCTGGCTGGAGTCACTTTCTAAGCGCTCGCGAGTTTGAAACACAGAAATGCTGCCGTATTTAGTCCTTATTTCTTGGTGTTGAAAAGTGTATGCTATCAAGAAGCGTTTTCCACGATAAAAGTAAGTTGCTGTACAAAAATCAAGTAATAGATTTTAATTACTATGGACAGGTTTATGCCATTGACACATGCCCCAAGATCGCAGGCCTTAAAGCACACATAAACCCTACGTCTTTCCAAAGAATGAACGCTACACTCTCTTTCCAATTATTCAGCAATTCAACCGCGAATGCCATTAAGTTCTTCCTGCAAACTAACCCTAACATTTTTAGCGGCAGTGAGATTACAGAATTATTCATGAGAGACATGAACAATCTAGCAGATGCGCTTAACTCTAGAATACCAACAAACGCACTCTACAAAGATGCCCCTTCGCACAAGACATTAATAGGCTTTTATAAAACCATTACCTCAGAAAATTTGCCTCAAAAAGGACAATGGAATTTCTTAGTCACGCTAAAATGTACCATAGAAGTCGCTCAATATTTATGGTCTAAAGACTTCAGGTACGTGTTTACAGGGAAGTTCAATCAAGACCCCTTGGAAGGCCATTTCGGAATTTTAAGGTCCATAAATTGTGATGATCACCCATCAATTGTAGATTTTCTGCATTTGCATATGTTACGTGTATGTTCCAATTAAGATGGCTATATCACTGTCCGGGAACTGTGAACCTAAGTTAGAACCACCTCTCACATCATTCGTTAATCAAATGTGATTATGTGTGAAGCAAACCAAGGAACAAAACAAATCTGTTAAGTTGTCAATGGAGGGCAAAATTAGAGACAAAGTGGTGATAAACGGACTGGGAGAATGATCTTCCCCGTCCTTATGAAGACAACATTCCGAAACAACGCTTGGTTTACTATTTAGCAGGGTGCATTGTCAAGCAACTAAAAACAGGAATCAGCTGTGTGAAGTGTGCAACAACCCTTCAAAGTGAAAGGCCGTCAGACGCAACAGCTGCAACTTTCACTGACATGAGGACTTTGGCTCAATAAATACCCTTACTTACCTAACTCACCCGTCAGACAGTGTCTTCAACATTCTTTTATGGGTTTAATTAGTCGTTGTAAAGAACTGCGAACTCTGGGACGTGTCCATGGCATAAACCTGTCCATAATAATTAAAATCTATTTCTCTTCCCTCTCAAATTTGTGGGGTGATAGATTTTATGAGTGTTTGGACAGTATTGATGAGATTGTTTTAGGGCCGTGTGATTAAGGATATATTATGGAAACATAAACTGGACATTATTGGAAAACTCGTTTTTCATTTCATGAAGTGTCGCTTTATCTTTCGTACGAAAGAAATTAGGAAAGAACAGTCATCTGCTAAGTCTGCAAAATCATCACGTAAGCTTTCCAAATTTTCGGACAACTGACAGCTATTAGTTACAAGGGTGAGTTTATATTATATTTACTGTATTTGACCGACAGAAATGGAGATTGGCATGTAAAGTAGCGGACCCTGCTCCAAAGCGGGACAAACGCTAGGAAGATGATGATTGTATTTGTGCAGTAGTGAATGGTCTGTAGCTTATGATGTTTACACATTCAGTTACATTTTGATCCCCCTCAGAATGTTTTATTTTCCTTATTATATAAACCTATGACATAAAATGATGTTTCATAATTAACTCAACGGATGTAGGCTATTTATGCACTCAGTGCGGATAATTTTATATTTGGGTCATCTTGTCTAACACAACATAGTGGAAGCTGATAACTGAAAAGTAACATTCAAATGCTGATATTGATACCGTCCGCACTCGACGCAAGCCGACACTAGAGTCACCTAGCGGCTGGCCCATACAAATTCCACAAGTCACGTTACTTTCTCTTCTATACGCTATGGTGATACTTTTCGAAGATGAAGCAGACACCATGTTTACATTTAATCTATACCAACAGTAAAACTGTCATAAACATTTGAGAATAACAGAGGTTAAAAATTCATTACAATGCCCGCAAACTATAGTAAATAGGGACAGGTGTTCTCTCGAAGACCACTAGAAGGCTCCACAATACTGGAATACAGCACAGAAGTCTTACGAGCGCTGTAAGTACAAGCTATCATCATGTCGTGTGGGACTGGACATCGGAGCGGAAGTTAAATATTTTAATGTTGAACCCCACTTGACATAGGAGTGCAAAAGGTTAAAGAAGACCATTTTGGTCTTTTCTTAGAAATTTCCGTACTGACTTACAATATACTGTATATACAGTATATATATAGTTTTTTAAGTTACCGTAATACTTATTCTTTTCATTTTTTGAAAATCAATTAGTAGTATACATGTTTCCAAGTTCTGAACATTCAACTCTTTTTCAGCACTTCAATATTTTGATCAAGAACCAAATGACACCTTACCGACCGATTAGAAGAGCCCGTTTTGACAAGTTTTAAGAAAACATCCATTGATTCAAATTTATATGTACAACCGTTCAGGCATTGAATATGCCTTTCATGTATTTTAAAACCCATGTTTAATGTTCAATGTATTTTAGATTTGAAAAAATGATGTGCTGAAGAAGAGTTCAATGCTCAGGACTTGAAACATGTACACTAATAATTGAAATTTAAATAATGAATAACTGAATTATTGACTAGGTGGATTCTATATGTATTAAAAAAACAAACAATCACAGCCATACATTACAATGTTAAAAGGAGCATTGTTAAATATTTTCTAAACGTAATATACTGTAACTTGTGTATTATCATGAAGTGCGTGAATATTAATAGCCAAGTGTGGCGATACAGCGAGTGTGCTTGGAAGTGTGGCAATATAGCGAGTGTGCTTGGAAGTGTCGTGATACAGTGAGTGTGCATGCCGCTATTTGTGTTTTTGTGTTACTGAACTATGATCGACCACACAGACTTCTTTCAAACTTGAAGTAGAATGGTTGCCTTCTTTTTTGTATATTCTGAATACTGTGGATAAAAGTGCACAATTGACGTAAATGGATGTAAGTTATTTTACTTATTTGAATGCACTGGACGTTGATGTAATATTTGGAGTTAATTGTGTGGATTGAATGTATGGAGTGTAGCCTTGAATATTATTTGAATCAGCTGTTTAAAAACTTTTCAACATAGCTGAGCTGTTCCAAGCTCCTGCCATATCCATCGCTTTCCTTCTTCAGAATACAGAGTATTGGCCCTGAGAGATCAGACACCTGCTATAGTCAGATACCTTTATATACAGTTTTTCTCATAAACTGTAAAAGGACCAAAAAAAAAAAAGTCAACCCCTGGTACTATACAGCCCATGACATGCTAAGGCCGACCAAGCGACCGCTGCCCAGCCATTCGGCCTGCAGATATTGGGATGACGCGTGATCAGCACGTCGGGTCCCCTCGGCCGTTAATCTTGGTTTTCGTGATCGGGGCGCTGTCTCACAGTCAGACAGCTACTCAATTGTCCTCACGAGGCTGAGTGCACCCCGTTCCAACCCTCACGTCAGTTTTAAAATCCCTGACGGAGCCGGGGATCGAACCCAGGGCCTCCGGGTGAGAGGCAGGCGCGCTACCCCAACACCACGGGGGCGGCTCGACTATGAAAGGACGTCCATCTTAATCATTTTCTTCTGTATATGATGTGTGAGAGCCAGCCATTTGTATGAATATGGCAGTCACGGTTTTCATCACTGTGTTTTATAAATACTTCTATTTAATGTGTGTGTCTGAAATATTTGTCACATCCCTTATTTTGATCTTTCATGATCAACTTAGAAAGTGTGGTCGATTTGAGACTAAATACACTACATCTGATGACTCTTCAGAAAAAAAAATGTATTTTGTTTTTGTTTTTGTTTTTCAGAAAGCAATCGATTTAAGCAACACCTTTCTTAATGAGCACTGCATTACAGTGATGCCTACGACTAGCAAGCTTGTCCCCAAACATTGGTTGGACATGTCTGCTCAGAGAGGGAAGGGCAAGAAAAATCCTCGTGCTCCTATTACACCAGCAAAGCAAGCTAAAGGTTTGCGAGATTCTAAACGGTACGCAAGAAGGATGAAGAATAAGAGGAAACGCAAATCAAATTTTGATTCTTTGTACAATCCTCCATCAAAGATGGTGAAAGGTGGTAACCAGGGAAGAGGTGATATGAATCTCGCATTGTACGATCAGTATATGGCCGGTTATGGGTATGGCAGCAGTCTGTTTAATGAGTGGACTAATGATCACAGGTCAAGTACTTTTAAAAGGCCAGGTTTATTAGAATCAGAAAAGAGGAAAGATATTCAGCAAGTGGCTCTTGCCGCACTCACTGAGCTAGAATCACGTAAGTCTGGTATGAATAATTACTATGGTGGTTCAAATAATTCCTTTGGATCAAGTAATGCATATGGGTCAAGTAATACTTATGGTTCAAGTAGTGCCTATGGTTCAGGCAATACCTTTGGGTCAAGTAGTGCATATGGTTCAGGCAATACCTTTGGGTCAAGTAGTGCATATGGTTCAGGCAATACCTTTGGGTCAAGTAGTGCCTTTGGTTCAGGCAATACCTTTGGGTCTAGTAATGCCTTTGGTTCAAGCAATACCAGTGGGTCAAATTACTCTCGTGGCCCTTCAACCAACTCTTTTGGTTCAAACAGCTCTTCTTTTTATTACTAGGAATAATTATCAACTACATCATAGCTGTATTATCTGTATTGGTTATTGTCACGCAATTGTGAACTGAGTGTATGAACTGATAGGTATAGATTAAACAGATATGAAATGACACATTATTTGCAATTCTCCATGTGCAAATTAGAAGCTCAGTAGGTTATTCTAGTATGAGAATATTCGAACAGTGGTATTTCTCCTTCCTAAGTACCTTAATACACAGGTTATAGGGGGATGTGTTGAGAACAGAGAAATGGGTGAAATCCAGCCAATTTTAAATAGTGGTTGGAGCATCTTATAAATTAGGGATAGCTGCTTTACTTACAAACAATCGAGTGTTTTTGCAAGTCGAGAGGTGCCCCGTTGACGAGGGCGAAACGTGCATTAACATACTTGCAACTAGCATCAACATTTTAATCTTCTTTCTACCCCACTGAGGTATTGATCCCGCCCCATACCTGGAATAGTGTATAATTTAGGTTTGTCTGCATTTGGTGTAGAATTTGTTCTCTGAAAATATCCAAGCATGGGATATACATATACTGTATGTAACAGGTTGAGATCTGATTGGCAATGGCCAAGCTTGTGCAGTGGTCCCCTTTATCCTCCTAGGATGCATAAACTGCAGCACAGCGTGGGTCAGTGGCAATTGTATCACAGACAGGTATTGTTAGCCTTGTATGAGGAAGAGCGTGTTATTAGGGGCATTTTATATTTATTTTCCATGTTGTAATGAGTTTGGTGGTAATTGATTGCAGTCGGTGATGGTTATGTTTAGCTCCTAGGGAGCACACACACTGAAGTTCCCTATTTCCTGTGACTCCGTGTATACAAATGTTGATGTACTAGTCACGTCATTGATATGACAGTGTATTTGAAAATCCTGTTTAGAAGCATTTAAGTTTTAATTCTTTTGTATACTTTCAATTTTTTTTTTTTTTTTTTTTTTTTTTTTTTTTTTTTGTAACCTCACTTAGAAGGCTTCTATCTTCTATTTACGAAGGTCATATCTAATCTTCATAGCATTATGATAAATGACTATAGTAGACTGTACTTGCTGTTATATAATATTGTGAAGTTCTACAGGTTTGTACTAAACCATACATTCTGAATTCTTTCTTATGGATATTCCTTGTATTGAAATAGATGAAAATATCTGTTTAAGGGAAGGAATTTTGTTCTAGAAGAAATCTATAGGCAACTTAAGGGGGATGGAAGGGTTACTTTTTTAAAAATTAATCATTCCAGTTCATGTCAGCTTGATCATTTGCAGTTCTTCCATGATATGATATCCAGCCTATTTGCCATGCTCATGACTGTTTTTAGAGTATAGTTACAGTAGGCTGCAATGATGCCAGACTCTTTACTTTATCCAGTATGAAAATAACCCCATCTACATCATGGAGGGGACGTTACTTGGAGAATGAACAATGAGTGTTAATCATTTGCCAAGCAGGTGGGAGAATACCATTTACCACACAAGGCTGAGGGCGAGTACATTTAGACGTTCCATTCTTGATCAAGATTTTGACCTATCCAGTGCTAATTCAGATTAACTACTTTTTCCTGCCAACCGTGGAATTCTAAGTGTGTTGGTTTTTTATGTACTTTAGTTGACTGTTTCTGTCAGATGTGTTCTTTTTTAAAATCCAAGTCTGGGAATTAAAATTCTGTAATAGATAAAATAATTTAACTAGGTGTAAGAATTCTGAAAATAAAATAGTTTATTGAAGTTGGATCTCTACATTTTACAAGACTTGACTATTTTTGCCATGATTTTTCAACATTTGGTTTGACATTTCTAAGGAAGGGGGCAGCAATTGTTCATTCAGCACAATATGTACTGTAATGTATGTTTGTATATCTATGTATGTGCAGTATATAGAGCTATTGAATTTGAGCTCCTTCTATTCTCCATAACCAGGGGCCTTGGTAAAAAAAAAAAAGTTAATTCCTTAACGGTTGTGAATTTGTATCATACTGTTAACACCTTCTGACATATTGCTTATAATAAATGCAAAATATAATAATTGCGAGTTTTTGTAAGTTTTGACAGCATCCATATATTTGGTGTTTGCACTATTTTTCACGAAATGAACTCAATTTATTAATTCAACACATTATTTATTCAAAATTATGGTGATGATTTGAAGAAGTCAGAATGTTTAATAGCACCAGTAGTGAAGTGTCCATTGGTAGCTCAAAGTTACTGACTGAAGGGATTGTACGAAATTACACACACGTGCCTTTTCAATTTTTTTCCTGATGGTTATCAATGGCTTTTGAGGAATTTTATCCGGTGCATCGTAAGGCCGATTTTCTTCATTTTTATTGATCACTTCTCTCTATGGTCAAAAGAACTGTACTTAAATACTTTTTTACTGGATTTTTTGTTCTGACATCATTATTCAAACTGTCGACTATCTGGATACTTTTGCTTATAAAATGAGTAAATTCAAAACAAAAAGCATGCTTACAGCATATGAGGAGAATAGAATACACTGTCCATCTCGGTGGCAACAAATGAAATGGCCTTGTGGGCTCAATCCTGTTTGCAAGTACCGCTGATATGGATGATGAAGTTATCTGTGTTTAATGCCTTAACTTTAACCAGATCACAAAAATGCGATGTCTAAACAAGGTATTAGCGGAGAAAATCTGCTAATAGTTCAAAGGTCAGTATTCCATCCTGCACTTGACCTGGCGGCCAAAATATCTCAGTACTATTCATGTATACTTTGCTGTGTACACTTCATAAATAACAAATTATTATAGGATGGAAAGCAGCTATGTACTAGGTTAAAGAATGCCCAAAGCTCTTTCTAATGAAAGATTTGTAAAGCATGGCTTTGCTCCAGGATTTTCATTGCTCATTTTTCTGGGGAGATAAAATACTACCCTCATGTGTATACATACAGTTAATCACCACTAACAGAAGACTGGAAGGTTATGTAATGGAGATTAAATGAGCATACAGATTTAACTAGCATACTTGCTGAAAAGACTTTCCACTCATATTAAACAGAGTGTTCTAGTTTATTTGCTATGCAGTATCAACTCCCTGATAATATTGTCATTCGATCTGGTTGGAGGCTACCACAGGCATGATTAAATTGTCTCCCTATTTAAAGGTAAGCTTATTGTATTGAAGTTACATCTACATAATCCCAGATAGTCATGATGTTTTCCATTACAGTAGTTGCCTTTAATTACGGTAATATTTAAGAATTTTGTGGCTGCATAATGAACTGTTGAGGTCATATGGAGATGCACAGTGACTATTTGCCAATATGAGAGTTAAGATACAAACGTAAATATTCGGATATGATGTATTTTCCAACTAACCTGAGTCCATAATGCTCATGTATTTTCTCCATATGTCTATTTGAAACGCATTATCTTGTTCTCATTCCTGATCTCGTGAACCTAATGGTCTTCCTATTATATAGTCCTCCTTTGTCATATTTTAAGTATTGGGAAAACATATTGGTTAGCAAATTATGCTAGCTTGAATACTTTTTGATTCCATTGCTTAAATAATGAGCTAATGAACTCCCTAGTTAATTTAAGATCATATGTGAATAGCTTTATTCAGTAGCTATTTTACATAAAGGAATAGGATTTGCATGAAAGAAATTACTTTGAGGACTGGTATTAAGTGGCTGGGAAATATTTTAAATGTGCTGGAAGGGTGTCGTGACCCTTATTTCCACCATTTCACCTCTTAAATTTTAATTCAAATATGTTTATAATTTCCTAAAATACATATATATATATATATATATATATATATATTTATTATAATATACTTTGTTAGTGTATTCTATTACTGTGCTAATTCAGTTAATAAGCCACCTTGGCTAACTGATCTAGTAAGTAAGACACAAAAAAATAGCAAGGAAGAAGTTCTCTATATAATGATATATAATATTTAGCACCTGTGTTGGCTTGATCATTGTGCAATTTTAGATCATCAAATGAATGGCATAAATATGATTTGGGTAAGTTAACTGTCTATAGCATAAATAATTCTTTAGATTTATTAAAGTATTATCAAGGTTAGTTGCAACATATAATGTATTTATAGTACTTGCCTTTATGCTATATGTGCACCGTAAGATTTTGTTGTGTAATTTATATGTACAAATAAAATCCCACATATTTTGCTTGTTGATTTTCATTTACCTATTTGTTGAGTACTTACTTCTAGCTTGCTGGACTGTGTTGTCATCAAGATGTTAAAAGTTACAGTTCCCACTAATCTGATGTTGCCTCCTTTTGATATGTCTAAAGAGGACACATCAAACATGAAAGAATCACCCCCTTTCCTTCCCAAAGTTTATTCTTCATTTGGTATTCCCAAATAAACAATTTCAGGGCTAGAAATAAAGTTCCAGCCCAGAATTTTTTCTTGAGTGAATATTGAAAAAAAATAAAGAAAGTATACTCAGGGTTTCTGCTGTCAGCACTAGGAATAAACCCTTGATAGTTTGAATTGTATTAAGCTTACTGGACAAAAAATTAAGTCACACCCCTCTAGAGACGACATGCTAATACTGTGCAACACTGCATATAACTTTGATAACTGCCTTAATTCAGCAAGGAAGGAGTCCACAAGTTTCTGCAGGTATGCCATAGCTAGTTGAAACCACTCACTGATGATTCCTGGTAGATCCAACAAATTCCGGGGGCGCTAATTTATGCAATTCACCTGGAATATGATGATGATTAATTGATGTGGAAATAAACATCTAGCAGAGCTTCGTGCTCATACATCTACATCTGCCCAGCAAACACGTGTGTGCATCACCATGAAAACATGCAAGTGGACATGATAAAAACCATGATTCTATCTTTCTTTTGTTCTTTATTGACTTAATTTATTCACGACAATAAAGCATAATTTTTTTACGCCCCTGTCAATACAATGTCTTCCTTGTTTCTATTAAAAACAGTATATGTTTTGGGCTCAAATTTAAGTTAAAGCAAATATTAAGTGAAGCTTGGTTGGTTCCTCAGTTTAGGGACTGCGACAACATAGTCATGTAACCCCATGTACTTTGGGGGTGTGTTGAATCTGTCTGATAACCGGTGTTAATTGTGATGGCTGCATTAGTGTGTGTTATCTGTTTTTAATTCAAATAAGGACTGCAGATGATCAATTTCAGGAAGTTCCTTTTCCTACCAAATGCTACCGTCAATGACACCTAGCTAAGCTACTTAGCTACTAATGCCACGACACCTGACAGCGAATGTTGGAACTAATAGTGTGTTAATCAAATCTAACATACAAATTTAGCTTCGCACAATTGTAGTTAGTGGAAGGTTCTTTTACATGCCATAAATCTAAGACCTGGACCCGCCGCTTTTGCTTCCCCTCCGAAGGAAGGTTCGGAGGAACTACTTAGGCTGGGTTTGAACCTGCAATCTTGGGCATAGAAGCTCAGCATGACATGCTTTCTCTCGCCCCATTGTATCACATTATGTCAACAATTAGCACATGTGTTCTTTAAGAAAGAAAAAGAAAATCATTTTTTATATGCAGGATTTTTTAAATTAATTATTTTTGACATAGTTTTACTAAAGTGAAATATTTTTGTATTTTAATTGAAGCAATTGTAATAATGATAATAAATAATAATATTGTATGCCCCCGGGTGCAAGCTTTGTTATTTGACACCCAGAGGGCAGCTTGCATGTCAAATTTCGTAATTCCTTGGAACGCAATGAAAGTCAAGGAGGTTAGATATCTAAGCTCCTTGACACTGCTTTCTAGTAGAGAGTGGAGGAACTGCGTGTTGACGGAAAATCCCGAGATTAATTTTGCCATTAAGAACACGGCCTACTGAATTCAAATGGGTTCTTTAACATGCCAACAACTTATGACATGCATGTCGTGATTTTTGACACCTCTCAATAATCACTTACCACGGCCAGGAGCGAATGTGCATGCTTGGGGTTGGTAGTCCGACACGTTAACCACTCACCCACCGTGGCAAGCTAATAATGATGATTTAATAATAGTGTAAAATGATCATATGTGTAAAAAAAAGTAAACTATTTAGTAATCAGCTGAGAAGGGCTCCATTTGAGCCCAAAACATGTAGGCCTACCGGTTTCAATAGAAACAATAATGTTATTGTTTTTATACCCCTTTTTTAACTACTGTAGCTTTTAGAGACTCTGGGATGCCAGAATTTTGTCCCAATGTGGATCTTTCATGTACCAGTAAATCTACTTACATGGCTCCCTTGCATTTGCACACCTCAAATACTGACTCCCTACACCAGGATTTGAAGGGTGAGAACATGTCTGCTGCAAGTCTACTAGAAACAAAAAAGACATTGTATAGACAGGGGCGAAAGAAAAAGGCGTAATCGTTGGCCCCACAACGCCCTTTTCAGGGGACCAAACATGGCGTAATCACAGGAAGAGAGCTCTGGACTGTATGGAGGGTGGCCTAGAACCTCCCATTTGACTTTCTGCAGGAGTGCCGCGACTGTGTTGGCCGTATGAGGTCGTGCATTGACCTGGAGCGACCACGGCGGCTATGGCGTTCCACTCGGCGGTCCTGGGTAATGAGTGCATCAACCAGCTGGACGTTGTCATCGGTAATGCAGGGGGGTGCCCCAGACCGGGCATCATCGGTTAACGCCACCCGTCCTTTCCTGAGGCGCTTGTGCCACGCCTTGACCCTTGCAAGGGACATGCAGTGTTAGCCGTACACTTTTGACATTCGGCGATGAATGCCCGTTCCCCCTACTCCTTCCGCTGTCAGAAACCGAATAACACCTCTTTGCTCTTCGGTTGATGCCTCCATGTCACTGTTTGCAATGCAACTGGCAGCGTTGGACGATTGATGCATGCTGCTGCTCGCTTTGTATCGTCACGTGACGTGCACGCGTGCCCTCTAGCGACGGGCTGTGACCTTACATGCTCTGGTCGGAACCACACCTCATTACGCACGCCACCATTAGCCGATGTAGTCACCGGTTTGCGCATTCGAGCCTCCGGCTCGTTACTTTTTGAATGCACATTATATATAACGTGTTCTGCCCTCAGGCAGGTCTTCACATAACAGCTCTCCATGCAGTCCTGTCTTCAGCCGTTCTCTTTGTTTGGTGGTAATTTCCTGCTATTTTGACACTGTCCACCAGCTGGTACCTTCTCCGAACTGTTCCTCTCTTTCCGTTTACTGATCCTTCGAGAGCATCCCTCTGCAAACACACTCTTCACAGCCAGTGCCCAAGCCAGTTCCTCTTCTTTGTATGGATGGTATGTAACAGCCTCCTATTTTCTCCCAACTCGCTCCAATACCTCCTCATTCTGGACCCTTTCCACCCAGGATATCCTTTCCATCCTCCTCCATAACCACATTTCAAACGCTTCTAGTCTTCTTTCATCATCCTTCCTTAGCGTCCAGGTCTTGGCTCCGTATAGTACCACACTCTAAACAAAGCATTTTGCCAGCCTCTTCCATATCCTCAAGTCCAAGCGTCCACACTATAGTCTCTTCTTTCTGTTGAAGGGTTCTTTAGCAATGGCAATGCGAGTTCTTGCCTCTTTACTGCTTCTCATATCATCCGTTAGCAGGGCCGGTCTTAGGGGTGTGCGACATGTGCGGTCGCACAGGGCGCCAACTGTTTCGGGGACGCCAAAGGCGTCCCCAAAGATAGGCTAATTTCAATTTATTTCCTATTGAACAAATGGCAAGATAGGTAAACGAGAGTTCGTCAAACAAATAAGGGAATCCGTTTTTAAAAAAGTTCAACCGGTGTAATCTTTCATGAGATACACCGTGACGGACCGAAGTTAAACTCAGTGAAATAGTGATTTGCAAACCCTATCTTTCTCTCCCTTGCCTTGTCTTTTCACTATCGCGGAAACGCAACTCGGCTCGACTCCCGGGCCCGGGACCGACCATATCGCCCTTCGGCAGCGCTCGGGCATTTCCGTGATATTTCGGTTCGCTGTTGTAGCAGAGCTGTAGCAAGGCGAAGGCGAGAGAAAGAAAGCGAGGAAGGCAGGGAGAGAGGGGAGTGAGGTTGGAGAAAGGGGTGTGGGTGTGGCAAGAGCTGGAGACGGAGTCAAAGAGAAAGAAATCATAACAAACGGCACGTGTGGCTGGGCGAAGTCGGCGTCGACCCGCTCGTGGATGGCAGGACGTATTAGCACAATACATGGGAGTGTTATGACCCTTGATAATTGTCGTTCATTCGAGTGCGTGGTGCGGATGGTGTAAAGTTGGGAAGAAGAACGAGAAACCCTACAACAATGGCCTTCTCCGGTAAAGCTAGTGGAGCTGCAAACAAAAAACGAAGGTTGCAGCATGCAGAAGAAAACAAGAAGGCAGCAGAAGCTTTTAAAAAATTCGTCCTACCTTCAACATCAATAGACGGGAGATCTTCTCAAACAAATCCTACTGATCAGTCCAATAATGTGCCGATCTGATCATTAATAATTTGACAGAAATGGGGTTAAAGCTAGAAGACCTTAGAGGTCAAGGCTTTGACAACGGCGCGAATATGAAAGGTAAACATAAAGGGGTTCATGCTCGCATTGTAAAACCGTTCCCGCGCGCAAAACATGTTCCATGTGGTAGCCATTCCTTAAACCTAGTTTTATATGATTCAGCCGAATGCTGTCCTTACTGCGTTACTCTATTTGGCATTATTCAACGCATATATTGTACCCTTAGAAAAAGAAGCACTACACAAGACTGACATTCGGCGTCGTGACCGGTCCATAAAAAGTAGTATGAGGAGAACGTGCTTCTTATAATTTCCAGGATTCATAAAAGAACTTATAAATAAAGTATATGACAGGTTAAAACAACAATAATTTAATACGGAATAATATCTGACACACAATAAAAATATCCACCCTTGTGTGGTGCCATGGGTCATTGGCCTGTCACAAGTAACCTGCGAGTCACCCAGTAACCCACACGCGACTTCCCGGCATCTGATACTATGTCAACAAATCCGGACACGGACTTGGAAAGTCCCGCTCGTATTTGTTTCCAAAGCACTCTTTACCCAAGTCAGTTGTCAAAAAGAAATAACTGATTAAAAGCATCAGTTCAATAAAACTACCTCAACACAATCAGCTGTGAACCCGAGGTGTAGCAAAACGTCACCTCCAAAGAATTTACAATAAAAAATACAAGATTACAAAAATTTACAAAGACTATGTTTATGTGGTAAGTGTACGCTGTCGGACATTGAAAGATGTGAGTACGTGACGGAAATTCACTTCCGTTCGATCAAACGATTAAGTCATGAACTTCCATACTGCGAGTTGAAGATCATGACAATATTAGGGAAAACAAACACTAAATGGCTAATATAATAATATACACACTGACATAATATAACCCTTATATAAAAATCAAACATACACGTTTTGTATATTTACAAATTATCGACAGCCGATCAATCGGTCTTAGGTCAAAGAAAGCAAAACAAAGCGATCACGTGACATACAAGGAAATCGGTTCACCGTCTGCGACCTTAAAATTGACACTTTAAAATACTTGGCTGCAATCCAAGCAACAACAACAAATAGAACTTGCCTCAACAGGCTGATAAAACAATTACAAGTAACATTTCGATTAATACGGCCAGAAAAACAATTAGATGAGAGCATGGGCAGCTCCCCAATTAATTCAAAATCAAATTATAATTTACCAGGCAGGATATTTTACTCATTAGGAAACAATATGCGAAGCGCGCACGCTACCGCGTATCATATTCAAGGATCTGAGCACCTAGGTCGTTCAAGCTCCAATGTGCACTTGTGTGTGTCAACAATATCCAAGCCTCAGCCTGAATTCCAGTTAGCCTCCCGGCTCTTGCAAAAGCGAAACAAAATACAACACAAATCATCATTTTCTTGACAGACCCTCCTTGGGTATCAAGATTCATATATCAGCAATGCATACTGAAGCATAGTAGCAACGGAAAATGGATCACCATGTCCAATCCTGCTTACTCCTCGAAGAAAATAGCACACAACGCGCACACACATCTCTAGGCTTGACCAGAAATGACCCAACATGTACTCCAGATCCAGAATATCTAACCAAGAGCAAAATACCTAAGATATGACTACAGATAGGCGGACTGCCTTCTGTGGCAACCACAGTTGCACAAAGCAAAACAATACTAGTGGGCAATAAAAACAAAAAGACGGGAAATTCCCCCCCCCCCCCCCCATGTCTACCATTATATGAAATCAGTCCCATTTAACACCCTTATCTAATGTTTTCAGCCGTAAGTAATCTCGATAGCATCTTGCGTTCATGCGCGCAAGCAACATGAAAGCAAGCACTCTACAATCAAAGCAAAGGGCTAAAACCACAAGCAAAACATATCTAATATTTACAACAAAGTCACGTGATGCTATTTAATAGCTATGTCAGCGAAACGAATTTACATTTACGCATAGCAAAGCAAATATTATTACAACACAAATTTCCCAACATTGTTCATGATTCCGCCCCGACAAAATTAAATAAATGTAATCATGTACTCGTCACTTTCTGGGTCTGTCCGGTGCTGTGACAGGACCGCCATCATCCTCCTTCTGCATTTATCTAGCCCATAATGCTAGACATTATATCGTGGGACAAAACACTGTCCATTTTTGTCTTCATGGCGACGAACATCTCGCTGTAGAAGTAAAGTTATTATTATTATGTTCAGGCTCCTATCTAGACTGCATAATGAGCTACTTAGTTCGCCCAACAGTTTATTTGCAGTGCCGTAGACTTTCCCTACAATATGTGGACAGTCTGCACCTAACACACAAACATTTTTACTATAAGTTGCCCGTCACGCAACACAATAAAATTTCAGAGTCCTATGTGCTGCCATTTGCACCCTCAAAAGTTAAAGTCTTTCAAAATGCCTTGTCCACAGACAGAGTAACATCCTACGTGCTCAAAAATAGTTAAAATTGTGACCGCGTCTATTCACAGACCGCAGTATTTATCCGTTTTACTCAAATATAAAGTGGAAGGGGTAGTTCGCTCCGTAATAAATAGAAATAATAGTCGTACAGACTTCAGACACATCTCATTCGATTTGTAAAAATCAGCACAATTAATTGACACTCTCGTGCAGAAATTCGCATCATGGGAACCACATGTTCCAGAATCCGCGCGCAAAAAATATACACCGCGCCTAAAAGTGGCGTCTCGATCTTATTGGCTGATCGTTCAAATAATTTTGTGACTCCGGGGTGCTGACCTTCCCCCACTCTTTCATCTGGCCACTATCACCGTCCTTTCTTGTCCCCAGCGTTCTCGCTCTATCGTCTTGAAACACAAGTAAAACTCCACTCCTCTCATTTGAACTTGGTCAACGGACATCTAGCCTGTACCCGCCTTTCTCTTTTTCTCAGAATTGGCTATATTTAACTTGGCCGTTGTTCCACTGGTGACATTGACAGAATTACATTGTTCATCCAGACGGACTGCTATTTCTAAATAAGACCATCCTTTTCTCAACTGGGCTGTATTAGAGTTGAAAATATAAAATAATTTGAGGACTTAAATGTAGGCATACATTTAAGGGCTCAATATGTTTTATTTTCGTCGTCTCCTGGCTGGTGGTCTATATTGTTGACTCACATTTGTAATTTGACTCTAAAATATTTAAGCGACACTCGCTGGGAGTGTCGCATAGATGCAGTGAGGCCTCTTAGATACGATACGAATGGGGTAGGGGCAGTCTTAAAGGCCATTAAGGAGAATCCTGCTTTTGATTCGGGGCTACACCGTGAAGCTGAATACTTGGCGAAAAAAATTGTGACATTTGAATTTGTCGTTGCTGTTGTAATATGGCACGACATTTTGTTTCAAGTAAACATAGTTAGCAAAGCCATGCAAGCAGAAGCAATTGATATACAAAAGGAGTCTTCTTTCGCGGAAGGTTGTATCGCGTACCTTGAAAAATATTCCCATGAAGGCTATAAAGGGGTTTAACTTCGGCTAAAGAAATAATTGCGTCTGTGTCTCTTGAGGTCGAAGACGGAAAAGGAAGACTAGACCCCCTAAACGGTTGATTGAGGAAGGTGACTCGGACCGAGTCATCGAGTCAGGCACTGAGAGTGACAGTTCTGAGTCAGAGCCGGAGCTGACAAAGGCTGAAGTTCAGGCTAAGGTTAAGCGCAAACAAGTGAAGCTACAACGACTCTTCAAAAAAAGTTTCTTTGACAAACTCCTTTTTTTTTAGCGTATGGCTTTTAGTGCCGGGAGTGTCCGAGGACATGTTCGGCTCGCCAGTTTTTGTAGCTGCTTCGAGACGGACACCCAATGGGTGAGCTACAGGTACCGTTGGGGAGGAATGTTGGATGGGAGGGTCGAGGAGTTGGAAGGTAGCGGCTGTGGCCTATAGTTAGGGACCAACCCCGGCATTTGCCTGGAAGGAAGATGGGAAACCACAGAAGACCATCTTCAAGGTTGCCGGCGGGGGGATTCGAACCTCCTCGCCTCCCGGATGTGAGCGACTGCCAACAGTCATGCCGCAACGACCTCGGCTAACTCACCCGGTCGACAAACTCCTAACAGTAGCTTTAAAGTCTATAAGGAAGAGATTCTTTTTCTTTAAAGGGCATTCTGATACATGGGGATTTTTGTACGATCTAAAGGCACTGCCTGGGTCTATTAAAGATAGTAGTCCACTCATGGATCGTTGCTTGAACTTGCAAAAGCAGCTTTCCAGTAGAAATAATGAGTCTGACATAAGTGGGATGGATCTATGTTCTGAGCTGCAACATTTTGTAACGTGTTTTTCGAGGGGTTTTTATGCAACTGGCATAAGTCAGTAGGAAGCCATTCTATATTTATTTACGCGGCAAATTGTTCAGCCAAGAGAATTTTTCATGTTAATTTATTATTATTATTATTAATGTATTATAATTATTATTAAGGTATTTTTCGGAGGATTTTATAAAATTATAAGCATACAGATAGGTTTTCTATGTCTTAGAAAACACTATCGAGCAAATTATTACGAACGACAATATCATAGAAAATTATGTGATTACGGAATTTTATGGAGTTTCGTCAGTTAGGGTATGTTGAGAGACATGAGTCACTGGAAATTCAGCTACAGGCTTAATCTTGTCGAGTAGTATGACGCAAGGCTGGGTCGCATCGTCAAGAAAAGGCGGATGTATGGAACGGCAAACGACTTCACCCTCCCGCCGAGTGTAATGAGCCAGAAGAGGGGAGTAGCGCGTGAGGGGTCAGCCAATCAGTGGAGGGCGAGCGTGAAGAAGTCGGCTGAAGAGTGGGGATGCGGCGGGTGCATATATGGTTGGCACGCCGTGGAAACGAGGACTATCGTTATAAAATTTAACCAGTATGGTTGCACGAGTGAGTGGCTCCGATGTTCAGTGGAGTTAGCGACTATCTTTGTGAAACTTAACCGTTGTGGTCGTACATGTTGGTTCCGATGTACGGACTATAAATCTTCATATCTACAAATATATCATCAACAACGAAGAAGATGACGACGTCCAGGAGGCTATGGGAAGCTCACTTCAACATCCAGTACGAGGGAAATGCTACGGCAATTTCCAGTGGTAAGCGCGAATGACACATAACTACGCAATCTCTCGTCTTTCTTTGTTTCATATTCAGTAAATTCATAGCTTGGGAATAAGAGTAAAATCAGTAATTTATCCGACTCCGTTTTCACGTAATTTTCTAGCGGTAATATTTAAATCGCAACGCTCCAATTTAAATTCAAACTTATTATTATTATTATTATTAATTTTGCTATACTTGTTTTTTATACAATAAATTCATTTCTTTTAACCATGCAATCTTTGTTTTCAGTAGGCAGCATTAGATATAGACCAATTCCTTCTCCTGATACAATTGTTTGTTGGGTTAATGATCCAATCGTACCACGATCTGAGAGTAAAGATTCTTGAAGGTGTTCTACCAGAGCTAGGTGTTGTTAAATACAAATTTAGATTTCAACATAGCGTTGAGGTCTTGGCGCCCATTAAAACAACATGTCTTAGTAGAAAACAGTATATTTGTCACGCAACAGTGAGGGCAAAAGAAACCCAGGGACGGATTTACATATCTGCCGCCCCTAGGCACATTCTGACCCCCCCTCCCACGTTGGTCGTCCAGGGGTGGGGGAGGCACCTGAGAATGATCCTTAACTCACACACGCACACAAATGCAGCCGACCGGCTAATGAATCATCTAATTCATCGGCCGGTTGGCTTTCTTTGTGTCCGAGTAAGGGTAAGCCCCGCTGGGCGGCTGAGTATAGGATACATCTTGCACGTCATTTTAATTTTAGACATTATTGATTGTATATAAAGCAGATTGATAATTAAAAAAACGTAATCTAAATTTTGGGGTTGATGTTAATAAAAACTAAAAGTTATTGATCTATGATTGAATTAATTACATAAGAATTAAGAATATTCTTACAAATTGGCATATTTCCAATAGGCTAAATTTACTCAATAGAAAAGTTTCCTTTACACTTTGAGAAAGTTTTAAAGTGATTGTTAAGTCTTTGTATCAGGTACAATAAATGATACATCAAGTCTATTAAGGATTTTACAATTTTTAAAAACATAATTCAATGTTCATAATTAAGAACAAAATTAGATGATGAAAACTAGCAAATCAATACACATATCTTATGCATCAATACAGAACATCTGCTCCAGCGGCATTTTTTATTTACTTAGATTTTCTCCTGGATTTCATAATTGAGAACTCCTCTATTTGATCTTCAACTTTCATCTTGTCACTGTTCAAAAGTTCAGCCTCGATGTGTAGAATAGCCAACGAGTTTAATTTGTCTTCATTCATCCTTGATCTAAGACAAGACTTTATTCTTTTTAAGACAGAAAATGAACGTTCCGCTGAGCAGTTGGAAACAGCTGTGCACAAATACATACGAAGAGCAATATCAATGTTGGGGAATGTTGATTGGAGTTGTTCTTCTCTAATATATTTCATCATGACGAGTGGGTTGTTTCTAATTGCACTACTCTTCAACAGACAAGAAAAATGTACACATTCATTTGAAAATGACTTTTCTAGATCAATGGCATACGATGACTGAAGTTTGTTTGCACGCTCTATTATTGTTTCAGTTGAGGAGGACAGATCGTTAAAAACTGAAAACCTGTCTGCTATTTCACCATATGCGTTTTTCCGCTTCTGCAACTGAGTTTTTAGTTGGTCGAGAACTACATAAAATGTCTCAACTCTAAATTTGTCACGTCCTTCAAGAAGTATTTCAGTTTCTTTCTTTTCGTCAGCCTGGAATTTTCTCTTTTTTTACGTTTGTAGCAAGTCTCATAGTCCAAATCACATAGTTTTTTAGCCCTTTCTTCATATACGGCAAACATGTCTCGGAGAGAATCAATAAAAAGGACTAAAGAATCATACAGTCTCACAACTCTTTCTATGGACGTTTCTATTTTCTGAAGAGTTTGGCTAACTTGTTCAAACCTGTCCAATATATCACTCCAAAGTTCCATCATGAATACCGTTTTCAGCCTATTCAATGATCTCAAAAGTCCCGTGGCTTCACTTCTTACCAACGGCTTCTCTTTAGTGTTCTCTTCATAGTCCTTTAAAGCCAGCACAACACCGTCTAAGTTTTACAAAGCCCTTTACATGCACTTTCACGAGCACTCCACCTTGTTTCAGACAAACCCTTAAGAGTTTTACTTTCAGGTTGACTAAAGGTAACTGGAATTTCCCATCTCTTAGTAGATGCAACAAAAAAGTTGTAAACGTTTTGTATAAGGTTAAAGAAAGCACATGCTTCTGGACAATAGGTTGAAGCACACGTACCTACAAGGTTAAGTGAATGTGCCGAACAAGGAACAAGCAGTGCTTTGGGATTTTCATCCTTTATTCTAGCTTGTAAGCCACTATACACGCCTGACATGTTGCTAGCATTATCGTATGATTGCCCTCTACAGTCGGATAGATCAATGACATTTGATCTTAAAACAGCCATAACAGCATTAGCTAAGTCTTCGGATTTGTGCCCAGTATTCGACAAAAACATGAGAAAGCGTTCAACAGGATTGCCATTTTATTGTACAAACCCTTCGAGCATACAATAGGATAGAGAGGCCTTGGCCAGCGGAATATGGGACCAGAATAAGATCAGCTGATGTTGGTATAAAATGGCGCCTATGCCCAAGTTGTCAGCGCGAGCGTAAAGATTATACTTAATAATTATCGATATACGAGCCCATTTTCGCAGTATAATATATTACGAATATGTAAAATACGCATTTTCCTTTATGTAAGAGGCTGAATGTGAAGTTATATAACGAAAATGGTTATATCTTGCGCTGCTTACAATATTGCAGTCAGAGGTTTGAAAAAGGGAACAGGCTATCTTTTCACGGGTATGAATTAAAATATATGACCTAAAATACACAGACTTGATTACATACATTTCCCCAATACAGCTGGCATCCAGCGGCGTAGCCGTGCTCGTTAAATCATGCAGCACGCTCGGATATCGCAGGTCGAATCCCGGCGCTGACTGCTGCTATCTCGAGTGTGGTTTATCCCCCAGGATTTTCCTCACTCCTCCCAGGCAAATGCCGGGATATCACCTTAGTTCAAGTCCCGAGGCACCCACCTCATCCCTGTCCTTAATAAAGTTACACACTACTACAATCATCACATCAATACAAGTTATCAGACAAGTTCAACCCACACCCAACTACACGGTGCTGATGACCAAGATGTCACAAGCCCCTTAAATGAATTAACAACCACCAATGCAGCTATACACACTACTGCAGTCATCACAGAAATTTAAGTTATCAGACAAGTTCAACACATAGGCCTACTCCAGTACACAGGGCTGATGACCCGGAAGTCCCTAGCCACCAATTTACTAAATATGGAAGGGAAGGGGATAACATTAGGATATGTGTAAGATGTATTGCTGTAGGTGATAAATATTTGGAGTGGGGATATCATTGGGTTTCTTTTAAGATGCAGTGCTGGATATCACTTTGTACGCATAATTAAATGTATTGGCTTATTTCAGCTTCCCTTCAGACCCTGAATTGCTTAATATATGGACCATAAATATGAATTTTAATTGATGATTGATGATTATCGGCAAACTTTCTTGATTTATAAAGGAAAACCAGCATAATAGAAGCATAGGGCCTACATGATACTAAAAAAAGTAAGCTAGTACTAGAATGCTTTGTAGAGTTTATTATTTTAGATATGTAAAAATATTACAAATATAACCAAGTCAGACAATTATTACGGGTAAGAATTATACGTAAACGTATTTTATTCACCATTTTATAATCTCCTAACCATGTAGGCCCTACACAAGTCACCTATGCATTCCAACACTGATATGTCAACACACCAAAATATCGCATATAACGATTATACTTCACACTTTTCATACAAAAAAGAACAGCAATATTCAGAAGGAATTGTAGTTATCGCCACCTTCAACAGAAATAGTCTGTTAATCACAAGGAATACGCTTTAATCGGGATTTTAAGTCACTTCATAATGCTATTCTTATGGGAGACATGCTTGTTTTGCCCAACATCAGCTGATCTTAGTTTGGCCCCACGGTCGGCCGGTAGAAGCATAGCTGGCGCCCTCTCTATCCTATTGTATGCTCGAAGTACAAACCTCAAAACAAATGAAAGCTGATCAGTGTGACTTATGTCAGGCGTTGAATCCACTATTCGCTTGTTTCACTTCACTGATTATGATATCTCTAACTATAGAGGCTAACAGTACAATTACCTCACTGCAAATAAATGAAGACAGATAGGACGTTTTCCCTGAACCTGGATTACCAAATTTACGTATGTGTTCAGCGAGATAAGGATCGGATTCCCCTACTAATTCCAGTGACATAATGTACTCCCCATTGTGTAGAGACCCAAATGTTTCATCAGCTCCTCGAAACGGACGTCCTCGGCTTGCCAGCTTTTTCACCACAGCGAACACTCTTTCCAAAACGTGTTTCCAATACCTCCTTTCAGTTTCGACGATGGAATCGTATTGACTGTCTAGCGTTCCAATTCTTCTCTTGCGGGTCAAAAGTGCCAGTTCAGAATTGATGTGTTCTTGTGAACTTTCATGTGCAGACAAAATCGCTCCAATATTTTTCCAATCCGAAACACCTTCACTGGCTAGTTTAGAACACGTCTTCTGAAAGCCAAATAATCTACAGGAAGCGCAAAATACCGAACCTGTGCCTTTTGAATACACCAAGTAATCTCTTGAAATGAGTTCTCCATTTTGTAATTTCCTACTAAAGATTTGTATTTGGTTTTATTGCCAAAATCACTTTTAGAGTTTTTAAAATCACAATCTTTATACTGACTGATTCCTCTGTGTAATAATACTTCGATCGTAGTGTCATTTATTTTCCACTCAATGGGGTCGTCACTAACAGTAAAATTTATATCAGTTTGTTGTGAAACGGAATCATTTGAACTTTTACTTATTTGTGTCCTGTCGGAACTACGTTCGTTATCACCACTCAATATAAAATTATCCGTTTCAGGGGCACTTGTTGCTTGATCATTATTTTCATTGTTTGAACCACTTTCGTTGAAATTGTACTGTTCCCAAGATGAGCTGCCTTCTCCGCTCAGTCCACTCTCGTTGGATTTTTCAAGAGGTTTAAAAAACTGTCAACCGTCTTAATATTTTTCAAAAAGTTAGTTTCTTTTTCACGTTTTTCACTTGCGATTTTGCGGTAACCTGAACCACTAAGCTTCCGACGTTTTTCACTCATTGGTACTTTTTAGTTCAACATTATTAAAAAATAAAATTATAACACACTTACTTTATCTAAGCAATGTGGCAATGTGAACGACTTGGTAAGGATAACAACTGAACGTGAAGACGTTAAGCGAACGACTATAATCTGATTTACAAAAGATGCTCGGTGAAAGCTGTCATACACTTTATGGGTGAGGGAGGAGTGGAGACGAGAGGGGTAACGGTCTCCATGGTGCCAACAGTGAGCAATGTATGCCGACACAGCAATAAGCACATGGTTTGACTCAGTGTGTCTTCACTCGTCACGGTCATTAGACCTCCAGGCAGGGGGGCTAACTTCCACAGTATTTGTGTCTTCCTGTAAGCCTCTTGGAATGTTATGCGTCATGATCTGCCTCAGTGGCAACGCAGCATTTCCCCACGTGCTAGCTTTGACAGCTGTCAGCGAGCTTTATTGGTAATTCAAACTTATATTACACTAGGTTTGACAGTCTGCTGTATCCCCACTGACTGGCAGTGTTGCCAGTCTGATGACTACCGGCATAAAATATACCCATATTAAAGAAAACAAAACTTCACACTTGACTTGTAAAAGAGATTTTTTTTAGTTTATGAATTGTATTTCGATTTCAAATTTACGTGAGAAAATGAAAAGTAAGCTCCCTTTGTCTGCCGTTCTCGGTCACTGAGCCTGGCGCCTGGCACGGCAATTCACCCGATGCCGCAGCGCCCGTCGGACGTCAGGTTGTGCCGCCCCCCAGGCCGTGCCGCCCCTAGGCACGTGCCTAGTGTGCCTAGTGGGAAATACGTCCCTGAAGAAACCATTTCATTTGTCGCTACCAACTTGGGGCTGAAAACCTAATAACATTTCTGGAAGGAGAAGGGTATATATTTCTGTGCCTGTATTTTGGGGTTTTTTCATTTATCGGTGTGTATCAGCATGGGTAGTGTTGAGGAAGAGATGAAGTTGCGTAGTGGTCACCGGTTGGATAGTGAAGATACGAGCAGTATGGCTAGTCTTGGAAATGAAAGCAGTACAGGGATGTCGGAGGTAAATCCCGATACTGAGGGGGGTAATCAAAACAGTCAAGCAGGGTTAGAGAGTTTGCTTCTCCAATTTATGCAACAAAACAAAATTAGTACTGATGCTTTAAACTCTAGACTTGAACAAAATAGTAGGGAAAATAAAGAGAGTACTGAAGCTTTAAACGCTAAACTTGAACAAAATAGTAGGGAAAATAAAGAGAGTAATAGGGAATTGAGCGATAGTTTAAATACTAAACTTGAACAAAACAGTAGGGAAATTAGTGATAAATTTGAGCTGATTAGAGGTGAGATCAGAGGGGTGATGGAAGAGAAGGCTAAAGAGATTATTGCAGATGTAGACAGAAAATTAGGAAAAGTACAAAAGAAGTTAGAAAGTAGAATCAGTACACAGGCTGAAAATTTAAAAGAACTAGTGCAACTTGAAACACAGCAGGTCAAAAAGCAATTGGGGGGAGAAATTGATAAGATTCAGGTAGCAACAAAAGAGGTTAAAGAACAGCTGGGGGGAAGAAAGTACATGCTGAAATAATCACTGAAGTTAATACTTTAAGGGAGAGGAATAAGGAAAGCATTAATGAGATTAGTGAGAAACAAGCTCAGTTAAGTGGTAAAGTTGAAACATCGGAAGGGAGCATTAGGTTAACTGTAACAAATATCGAAAGAAAAGCTGAGGAGAAAATTGCTGAATTAGAACAGAAGTTGAAAGCTAGAATTAGGCAGGAAAATAGCCAGAGTAGGCCAGTTTATGTGAATAGCACACACAGGGAAATAGAACTAGGCAAATTTAGTAATCGGCAGGGTTGTCCAATGGAGTTCATGAATACTATAGAAAATAAATTCGGGGAGAGGTTGGAAGATGGTAGTGTTGAGTGGTGCCAGGTAGTTGAAATTTTAGAGCAAGCGTTTGTAGGGGAGACAAGAAACTGGTTTGCTGTCTACAGAGACAATTTTGAGAATATTACAGATTTCAAAGTTAAATTTTGTGAGAAATTTTGGAATGAGGTCATTCAGTCTCAGCAACGTGAGGGAGTTGTGTGTGGGAAATATAACCCGAGAGGCAACTACACTATGACCGAGTACTTTTTAGGACAGGTATTAACGTGCAAATATCTAGATGGTTTGAAGGAGGAGAGTGATGTAGTCAGGCTATTACTAAGACATTTTCCATACAGAATCAAAGAAGCTGCCTGTATCCAAAATGTTAAATCTATCTCACAAGTGGAGAATTTATTGAGTACATTCGATGCTCTGGGAAGAGGCGGTTACGAGGAGAATTTCGGTAGGAACCAGGGTAACAATAATAACAGGCCTAATGAGAATAGGAACCAGGAAGTTCAAGGGAACAGTGGCGAAGGGGCCAGCGTTCAAAATAGGGGGAACCAAAATAATAATAATAATAATAATCAGCAAAACCAGTACAGAGGAAATGGGTATGGTACGAACTACCAAGGTAGAAATAATGATTTCAGGGGAAATCAAGGCCGAAATAACGATTATAGGGGTAACCAAGTGCGGTATAACAATAATAATAATAATAACCAGAACAGGGGTCAAGGAGGGAATCAGCCCAATGGTAATAACGGACAGAGAGATACCGTTAATACAACCCAGAACAACCAGACCAGTGCAGTAGTCAGTAGTACTACACCAAGCGGTAGCAATACTTTAAACACGAACCAGGCTGCGATGTAAGGTCAGAATCTCAGTCTGTAACATGCCCTGTCCATACACTTATACAGGAACCCTATGACCTGAATGTAAGAAATGAATTATTACGTGAACTAAATGATGAAGGCATTATTCAGGAAGTGGCTAGTAAGAGCCCCATAGTTAAATTTAACGTGTCCGAGGCGTACACAGATGTTTTAATTGATAGTGGTTGTATGAAGAGTTGCATAAGTAGTGCATTTTATGATAAAATGAAAGGAACTGGAGTAAATTTTGAGGAGATGCCAATTAAAAGCACTTTTGTTATCACAGCTGTTGGGAAGAGGTCTAAAGTAATTTCTAAGCAAGTTTTAGTAGACATTAAAATTAATAATCATGTAGAGAAGCAGATTTGCCTTGTAATTCCAAATTTAGTATTCAGTGTTATCTTGGGTTCCGAGTGGCTAAGTAGAGTGTCTGGTAACTTATGTTATGATGTAGGGAGTTTGAAATTTAAATGGGGAGATTCTGAAGTAGAAGTAGCGTTCAATGACCAAATTCAGATAAGTAGTATTGTAGGTGTGATTTGTACTTTAAATGAGATATCGCCAGCCGTAGAACGGGGTTCTCCATGTTTATTGGGCAGTGTGATTACGAACGGAAGTCTAGAGGACTCGTTACGTGATGCTGCATTTCAGGGAAATATAGAGGTGGAACAATGTGTTCGGCTCTATGATGTGTTATTGTGTAATAGGAGAGTTGTTGAGGATCGCATTGGTATGGCCAATTGCTATACACATTCATTGAACGTTATTGATAGGTCATTATTCACAGGACATAGATATCCTGTACCTTTCGCTTATCAGAGTGCAGTTGAGGCACAAATTAATCAGATGCTTGAAGATGGGATTATTGAGCTCTCTAACAGTCCGTATGTTAATTCTTTGATCACGGTACCCAAGACCGACGGCACGGTTCGTATTTGTTTAGACGCTCGTTTGGTTAACAGTAGAATTAGTTCAGATCAGCTGAAATCTATGTCAATAGAGGAATTAATGCAAACATTTGAGGGGAAAAAGTATTTCACTTGTGTAGATTTGAGTTCCAGTTTTTGGCAAGTGCCACTTATGTACGAAGATAGACCATTTACAGCTTTTAGTCATAAATATAACCTTTATCAATTTTGTAGAACACCTTATGGGTTAAAGAGTAGTTCAGCAGCTTTAATTCGGGCTTTAAACATCGCATTAGGGGATGATACAGGAGAGTTTGTAACCATTTACATTGATGATATGGTAATTAGTTCACGCAGTTTTGAGGAGCATCTACGTCATTTAGATATAGTTTTTCAGAAGTTAGATCAGGCAGGGTTCACTTTGAAGCTGTCTAAGTCGTCATTCTGTCAGTCAGAAGTGACATGTTTAGGTCATAGAGTGTCGAGTAGAGGGGTGACACCAGAAGAAAGTAGGGTTAATAAGATACTTATCGCAGAGGTGCCACAGAATGTTAAACAGTTAAAAACAAACCTGGAAATTTGCAACTTTTTCAGGAGGTTCGTTCTTAAATACTCAGGGTTGGTAGAACCATTCAGGGAATTGCTTAAAAGTGGGACTCGGTGGAGATGGGAGTCCAAGCATGATCAGGCTTTCAGAGCGCTAAAGGAAGGTTTTGAGAAAGCTGTAGTGCTGAAATATCCTTTAAAAAATAAGGAATATGTGGTTATGACAGATGCTTCACATATAGGCATTGCTGGAGTGTTATGTCAGAAAGATGATGAGGGTAATCTGTGCATTGTATCTTTAGCCTCGCGAGGACTGACAGCAGCAGAGAAAAGATACACGATTACTGAGTTAGAGCTTTTAGGTATTGTTTTCAGTTTAGGGAAATTTAGAATGTATTTAGTAGGGGGGAAATTTGAGATCCATACAGATCACCATGCATTACTGTATATGAGGACTTGTAAACTCAGTTCTAACAGAGTTAGTAGGTGGATTCTTGCTCTGCAGGAATACGAATTCACAGTAAAATATATTAAAGGTAAAGATAACATTCTTGCAGACATGCTATCAAGGGACACTAATTTATGTAGGGATTATCCTGTGGTTAAAGCAGAGGACGGTATTTTAATATGTGCATGTGTGGACAGTAGCAACAGGGCATCGTTACAGACACTGAGAAATATGTTAGTGGAGCAACGTGATGACATTAAGGATGTGTCATAAAGTGAGTGTCTTTAGCTGGCGAGCCAGCCTATCAAATGAGTAAGTGTGGTATTTGGTGCGTGGAAGATCTGGTCTTCCAGGCAGGCGAATCAGAAGTCACACACGGGGGTAGTATGTAAGTAATTGAGTGTTTTTAAGGTACAGGGAAATATGACGGGATTGTCGGATGCTCTTGAGCACTAAAATGTCTCGATACACCAAGGCCAGAATTTAGTAGCGCTGGTGAATTCCCATTTGTCTCCAAGAGATGGGTGAGCGCTTGAACAGGGTAATTTTGCTTAAGGCGTCCACGAGACAAAAGATGGGCCATCAGAAGGCGAGACAGTCCTTCATGTAACTCATACATAACAGCACACGTGATTTCTGTTTACGGCCTCGCCATGTAAGATTTGTAAGTGTGTAATTTAAGGTAATTTGTACAAAAGTATTATTTGTGTGAGGAGAACTGGTCTGTGTTGAGAACTAGTATTAAGTAGAATATGGTCTACGGGAACTTAAGAAGACAGGGCGATTACGACACAGAAATATTTGGTGTTATATGTAATGCGCTCTTACTGTTAGGTAGATTTCATTAGAAAGCTAACTATTGCAATGGGTCGCATGATTCGACTTCCGGAAAATTTCGACATATCTTCGCGTTTCACATCCCCCAGACCCCAAAACCACCGTCAGTTCAAAAGTTTATATAATTATATAATTTATGTATGTATATATATATGTATATCAGTTTCTTGTGGACACGATAACTGCCGTAATTTCGCACCAATCACTTTGAATTTTTTACATAATACGTATCCCTATAAAATCTCGGTCGAGTTCGTTAATGGCCAAAATCGGTCGAAGGGGGTGAAAATGGGGGGCTTTTTTCGAAAAATTGAAATTTCGCTTTAACTCTCTTAATACGTGAAATATCGAATCCATTCAAAGTTCATAATATGTGTCGGATAAGTGCCAACAATTTATGTCAAATAAGTTTTTTGATAGCACCAACCATTGACCAAAGGGGTGGAAAAAAGTGGGTTTTTCGGGAAACATTAATCATATCTCTCTTAATAGGCACAATATCAAAACCGTACAAAATGGACAATATTCCCCTAATAATTACCTAAAACTTTTGTCTGCAAGAATTTTTGATATGACTCACCATTACGCCAAGGGATGAGAAAAATGATTTCGGAATTATAAGAAAATGCCAAGAGCTATCAGAGGTTGCCATGGCAACACTACTAAATTGATGAGGGATGAGCCGTTGCCATGACAACGCACTTGCACGAGATCAGATTCAGTATTTCCATCTGACTTAGCTGGCCCCGTGGTGTTGGGGTAGCGCGCCTGCCTCTCACCCGGAGTCCCCGGGTTCGATCCCCGGCTCCGTCAGGGATTTTAAAACTGACGTGAGGGTTGGAACGGGGTGCACTCAGCCTCGTGAGGACAATTGAGTAGCTGTCTGACAGTGAGACAGCACCCCGATCACGAATACTAATATTAACGGCCGAGGGGACCCGACGCGCTGATCACGCGTCACCCCCAATATCTGCAGGCCAAATGGCTGGGCAGCGGTCGCTTGGTCGGCCTTAGCCCGTCATGGGCTGGATGGTGCCAGGGGTTGACTTTGACTTCTGACTAAGTGGGAAGTGGCTTCGGTGACGTAACTGGTAGCATGCAGAATGTCTATGCCCAAGGTCGCGGTTTCAAAGCCGGCCGAAGTCGTCGGATTTTCTAAGAGCGCTAAAATCCCTCAGTATGCTTTCCTTTGGAGGGGAAGTTCCAACGTTCGTTACGAGTTGCTGGTTGGGGTGGCATCTAGTAGCCAAGTTCACAGCTAGGTGTCATTGACGGTAGTACCTGGTAGCAACATTAGGAACTACTGCTTGAAATTGACCGTCTGCAGTCCTTACCTGAATTACAGACTAATACATCCATTACAATTCACACCGTTTATCAGACAGATTCTACACTCACCCAAAGTACACGGGGTTAGATGACCACGTTGACGCAGCCCCTAAACTGAGGAACTAACCAGAGGTAGATTTCATTAGGAAGCTAACTATTGCAATGGGTAGGCTACCATGTTTCGACTTCCGGAAAATTCCGACATATCTTCGCGTTTCACATCCCCCAGACCCCAAAACCACCGTCAGTTCAAAAGTATATATATATCAGTTTCTTGTGGACACGATAACTGCCGTAATTTTTCACCAATCACTTTTTACCGAATATGTATACCTATAAAATCTCGGTCGAGTTCGTTACTGGGCTAAACCGGTAGAAGGGGGTGAAAATGGGGGGCTTTTTTCGAAAAAGTGAAATATTGCTATAACTCTCTTAATATATGAAATATCGAATCCGTTCAACGTTCATACTATGTGTCGGATAAAGCCCAAAAATTTATGTTTGAAGAGTTTTTTTATATCACCAACCATTGACCAAAGGGGTGGGAAAAAGTGGGTTTTTCGGGAAACATTAATCATATCTCTCTTAATAGGCACAATATCAAAACCGTACGAAATGGACAATATTCCCCTAATAATTACCTAAAACTTTTGTCTGAAAGAATTTTTGATATGACCCACCATTATGCCAAGGGATGAGAAAAATGATTTCGGAATTATAAGAAAATGTCAAGAGCTATCAGAGGTTGCCATGGCAACACTACTAAATTGATGAGGGATGAGCCATCAGACGTTGCCATGACAACGCACTTGCACGAGATCAGATTCAGTATTTTCATCTAAGTGGGAAGCGGCTTCGGTGACGTAACTAGTAGCATGCAGAATTACTATGCCCAAGGTCGCAGTTTCAAAGCCGGCCGAAGTCGTCGGATTTTCTAAGAGAGCTAAAATCCCTCAGTATGCTTTCCTTTGGAGGGGAAGTTCCAACGTTCGTTGCGAGTTGCTGGTTAGGGTGGCATCTAGTAGCCAAGTTCACAGCTAGGTGTCGTTGACGGTAGTACCTGGTAGCAACATTAGGAACTACTGCTTGAAATTGACCGTCTGCAGTCCTTACCTGAATTAAGACTACTACAGCCATTACAATTCACACCGTTTATCAGACAGATTCTACACTCACCCAAACTGCACGGTGTTAGATGACCGCGTTGTCGCAGCCCCTAAACTGAGGAACCAACCAGAGGTAGATTTCATTAGAAAGCTAACTATTGCAATGGGTACCATGTTTCGACTTCCGGAAAATTTCGAGATATCTTCGCGTTTCACATCCCCCAGACCCCAAAACCACCGTCAGTTCAAAAGTTTATATATAATTTATGTATGCATATCAGTTTCTTGTGGACACGATAACTGCCGTAATTTTGCACCAATCACTTTGAATATTTTACCGAATATGTATACCTATAAAATCTCGGTCGAGTTCGTTAATGGGCTAAATCGGTCGAAGGGGGTGAAAATGGGGGGCTTTTTTTCGAAAAAGTGAAATATTGCTATAACTCTCTTAATATGTGAAATATCGAATCCGTTCAACGTTCATACTATGTGTCGGATAAAGCCCAAAAGTTTATATTTGAAGAGTTTTTTTATAGCACCAACCATTGACCAAAGGGGTGGGAAAAAGTGGGTTTTTCGGGAAACATTAATCATATCTCTCTTAATAGGCACAATCTCAAAACCGTACAAAATGGACAATATTCCCCTAATAATTACCTAAAATTTTGTCTTAAAGAATTTTTGATATGACCCACTATTATGCCAAGGGATGAGAAAAATGATTTCGGAATTATAAGAAAATGCCAAGAGCTATCAGTGCTTGCCATGGCAACTCTACTAAATTGATGAGGGATGAGCCATCAGACGTTGCCAAGATAACGCACTTGCACGAGATCATATTCAGAATTCTATCTGACTAAGTGTGAAGCGGCTTCGGTGACGTAACTGGTAGCAAGCATGCTGAATGTCTATGCCCAAGGTCGCGAGTTCAAAGCCGGCCGAAGTCGTCGGATTTTCTAAGAGCGCTAAAAATCCCTCAGTATTTTTTCCTTTGGAGGGGAAATTCCAACGTTCGTTGCGAGTTGCTGGCTGCGGTGGCATCTAGTAGCCAAGTTCACGGGTAGGTGTCGTTGACGGTAGTACCTGGTAGCAACATTAGGAACTACTGCTTGAAATTGACCGTCTGTAGTCCTTACCTGAATTACAGACTAATATAGCCATCCCTAAGTACACGGGGTTACATGACCGCGTTGTCGCAGCCCCTAAACTGAGAAACCAACCAAAATCTCTGCGGGAGATATAATTTTGCGTGAAGAAGTAACAGACCGTTACATAGTTACACATCAGTGTCGAAACCTTGCATAAGGACAGTGTGACCACAAGTATAAAAATTGACCCCAAATGACAAGAAGGTTACCGTTCCCATAAGACAATAAAATGTTTAAAATAGCATAAAATGACGAAAAACAAAGTTAATTAAGCTCCAATTATAAAATACCTTCTCGCAATAAATGAGGTCTGATCCTTCTACGAAAACCTGCATATTCTGCCTATTTTCGCCTATCCCCAAGTTTGTCCGGTGAAATCTACCTCCGCCTTCCGGCGTGCCGAGAGGACTTTTTTTTTTTTTCAGAAGTCAATATTATTTTAATCTACTTTAAAGAGAGATTAAGTATTATGGTCACGAGGCGCTGCCACAATAGTGTGATCGTGTGCTCAGTGATAAGTGAGATTAAATTTCACCATAAGGAAGGGACCTCCAGTGAAATTAGGAAGTTTTATGGTGATATAAATATATCAGAACACCTTCAATGCGTGTGATATGACATCATAAATACATAGTGCTCACACATTATTTATGTCTATTTTTCCAACATAGAGAAATTTGAGAGGCAGAAATATCCGTGGAACATTATTCTTTATGAAAAACATTGGACTGGTTGCAAAGTGCAATCCATAGTGACAACTAACTTTGACGCAAAGTGCGTGAAGAAAAATTATGAGTGTACATATATGTAATTCAGGGTGATTTCATTTATGTAATATGTATTTTGGATGGGATTTTGTTAACGTGTCTGGGATAATCGGATAATGGACCGTCGTCACGGTAAATCATCCGATGATCCGAGGCGAATATGTAACGTGTTTTTCGAGGTGTTTTTATGCAACTGGCATAAGTCAGTAGGAAGCCATTCTATATTTGTTTACGCGGCAAATTGTTCAGCCAAGAGAATTTTTCATGTTAATTTATTATTATTATTAATTTATTATAATTATTATTAAGGTATTTTTCGGAGGATTTTATAAAATTACTAGCAGTAGTACCCGGCTTCGCCCGGTGGAATGATGTATCAAAGTCTCCTTAGAAATATAATGGACATAAAATCTAGGTCATTTGCCCCCCCCCCCCCACACAAAGACAATGAGGGCGTAATATCTAGGTCATTTGCCCTTTTGATAAGGATGATAATGAAAACTACTGTTGAATTGACACGTCAAACTTACAAACTACCGTAATAGAAATACATATTTCAAAATTCACATGCGAGGAAGACTTATTGTGTGTGGTGATTAATGGTGTAATGGGCGTAACATCTAGGTCATTTGCCCTTATGATGAGGGAAACTACTACCTGTATTGAATTGACACTTCAACTTATAATGTACACAATGTACTGTAATAAAAAAAATATTTTAAAAATCACAGTCGAGAAAGACTTTATGCGGCGGTGATTAGTGGTATGATGCGCGTAACATCTAGGTCATTTGCACTTATGATGATGATGATGATGATAATAATAAGGTAATGAAAAAATGACTACTAAACGAACATGCTGTAATTTACAACTGATATAGGTGATTCAGATGTCTAGCTTCGATGTCTTCCAAAGTCTCAACCTTATTTTCTGGCTTAGGCCTGTACTCGATGCGTCTAGTGAAAGAGCTTATGGCGTACTGCTCGGCAAAGAAAATGGGTCCAAGCTGCACGAACCTGAGATGATCGTAGATGATGACGAAATATGATGACACACGTTCGGGGTTCCCCGTCGTATTTAGATTGGCCGGGGTATCACTCACTCTTTCGCAACACCACAGTGGTTTGAGCAACGGCCCTGTGCTGGCATCAGTATAGACAGCTCTGGAAAGTCATCTCATGTCACCTCGCGATGAATCAGCAAGCTATTCTCACAACTGCCCCCCCCCCAGAGTCTCACAACTTGTGGGACGTGGGTTGGCGACCACCGGACCCCAGCTGAGACTGACATCGCTTCTACTTCCTGGTGCCAGGCTCCTTTCAGTTCTCTTTCCTGTCGGCCTCCCTTGGACAACTCTTGTTCTCTTCCGACCCCGACTGTATTAGGGCATCCGAGGGCTAGGGAGTCTTTCAATTTCCCGCTTAATTGGCCGTTGTCTCATCTTTCCTGATGCCCTCATTCTTCGAGGGGTCTGCCTCCTATTCCGTTTCATTATATCTCCTGTCTTCTGCTCAAGGCCCTCAGAGAGGCAGGGTGTGTGTAGCCCCACCATTTCTGGTACACCCTCAAGGGCTCATGGCGGGTGAGTTAGGAAGCTGGCAACCCCGAGTGATTCCTGAGCTAAATGCAGGGAATGGAGAGGTATGTCAGAAATTTAAAGTGGACAGTGATACTCGTTGGGTTCCAAAGAGTAAGTATAAAAATGTTGATCCAGATTGGTGAAACGATGTAGATTTGTGACAAAGGGTCCAAATACAGGGAATGGAGTGCTCTGTCCGAAAGTTCAACCAGACAGTGTTACTCGTCGGGTTCCAAAGGGTAAGTAACTTACATAAAGATTGGTTGAGATGGGTGAAACTAAGTAGATTTTTGCCAAAGAACCTAAATGCGGTAAATGGAATGGTCTATCCGAAATGTAATGTAGAAAGTGTTACACGTCGGGTTCCAAAGGGTGAGTATGTAAAATTTGGCTCAGATCGGTGAAACAGGGTAGATTTTGCCAAAGGGCCTAAATGCAGGAAATGGAGTTGTCTGTCCAAAGTTTTAAGTGGACAGTGTTACTCGTCGGGTTCCAAAGGGTAAGTGTACAAATTTAGGTTCAGATCGGTGAAACGATGTAGATATGTGCAAAAGGGCCTAAATGCAGGGAATGGAGTGGTCTGTCCGAAATTCCAAGTGGACAGTGTTACTCATCGGGTTCCAAAGGGTAAGTATACACGTTTTGTTTTCGAACGGTGAACGATGTAGATTTGTGCCAAAGGGCCTAAATGCGAGGAATGGAGTTGTCTGTCCGAAATTTCGAGTGGAAGGTGTTACTCGTCGAGTTGCAAAGGGTAATTATTTGAGATCGGTGAAACGGTGCAGTTTTGAACCAAAGGGCCAAAAAGCAGGGAATAGTGTGGTCTGTCCGAACTTTAAAGTGAACAGTGTTACTTGTCGGGTTCCAAAGGGTAAGTATGTAAAATTTGGGTCAGATCGGTGAAACGGTGTAGATTTGTGCCAAACGGTCTAAATGCAGGGGTTGGAGTGGCCTCTCCGCAATTTCAAGCAGACTGTGTTAGTCGCAGTGTTCCAAAGGGTAAATATACAAATTTTGGTTGAGATCGGTGAAACTGTGTAGATTTGGGCCAAAGGGCCTAAATGCAGGGAATGGAGTGGTCTGTCTGCAATTTCAAGCAGACAGTGTTACACGCAGGGTTCCAAAGGGTAAGTATACAGATTTTGGTTCTGATCGGTGAAACGGTGTAGATTTGTGCCAAAGGGCCTAAATGCAGGGAATGGAGTGGTTTGTCCGCAATTTCAAGCAGACAGTATTACTCGCAGGGTACCAAAGGATAAGTATCCGAATGTTGGTTCTGATCGGTGAAACGGTATAGATTTGTGCCAAAGGACCTAAATGCATGGAATGGAGTGGTCCGTCCGAAATTTTAAGTGGACAGTGTTACTCGCAGGGTTCCAAAGGGTAAGTAAACAAATTTTGGTTCAGATCGGTGAAACGGTGTAGATTTGTTCCAAAGGGCCTAAATGCAGGGAATGGAGTGGTCTGTCCGCAATTCCAAGCAGACAGTGTTTCTCGCAGGGTACCAAAGGGTAAGAATACGAATTTTGGTTCTGATCGGTGAAACGGTGTAGATTTGGACCAAAGGGCCTGAATGCAGGAAATGGGGTGGCCTGTCCGAAATTTTAAGTGGACAGTGTTACTCGCAGGGTTCCAAAGGGTAAGTATACAAATTTTGGTTCAGATCGATGAAACGGTGTAGATTTTTGCCAAAGGGCCTAAATGCAGGGGATGGAATAGCCTCTCCGCAATTTACAGCAGACAGTGTTAGTCGCAGTGTTCCAAAGGGTAAATATACAAATTTTTGTTGAGATCGGTGAAACGGTTTAGATTTGGGACAAAGGGCCTAAATGCAGGGAATGGAATGGTCTGTCCGCAATTTCAAGCAGACAGTGTTACTCGCAGGGTTCCAAAGGGTAAGTATACAAATTTTGGTTCAAATCGGTGAAACGGTGTAGATTTGGACCAAAGGGCCTAAATGCACGGAATGGGGTGGTCTGTCCGAAATTTTAAGTAGACAGTGTTAGTTGCAGTGTTCCAAAGGGTATGTATACAAATTTTGGTGCAGATCGGTGAAACGGTGTAGATTTGTGCAAAAGGGCCTAAATGCAGGGAATGGGGTGGTCTGTCCGAAATTTAAAGTTGACAGGGTTACCCGCAGGGTTCCAAAGGGTAAGTATACAAATTTTGCTTCAGATCGGTGAAACGGTGTAGAATTGTATACATAACAGACAGACAGACAGACAGACAGACAGACAGACAAACTTTGTGCTTTATATATATATAGATAAGCATACAGTTAGGTTTTCTATGTCTTAGAAAACACTATCGAGCAAATTATTACGAACGACAATATCATAGAAAATTATGTGATTACGGAATTTTATGGAGTTTCGTCAGTTAGGGTATGTTGAGAGACATGAGTCACTGGAAATTCAGCTACAGGCTTAATCTTGTCGAGTAGTATGACGTAAGGCTGGGTCGCATCGTCAAGAAAAGGCGGATGTATGGAACGGCAAACGACTTCACCCTCCCGCCGAGTGTAATGAGCCAGAAGAGGGGAGTAGCGCGTGAGGGGTCAGCCAATCAGTGGAGGGCGAGCGTGAAGAAGTCGGCTGAAGAGTGGGGATGCGGCGGGTGCATATATGGTTGGCACGCCGTGGAAACGAGGACTATCGTTATAAAATTTAACCAGTATGGTTGCACGAGTGAGTGGCTCCGATGTTAAGTGGAGTTAGCGACTATCTTTGTGAAACTTAACCGTTGTGGTTGTACGTGTTGGTTCCGATGTACGGACCATAAATCTTCATATCTACAAATATATCATCAACAACGAAGAAGATGACGACGTCCAGGAGGCTATGGGAAGCTCACTTCAACATCCAGTACGAGGGAAATGCTACGGCAATTTCCAGTGGTAAGCGCGAATGACACATAACTACGCAATCTCTCGTCTTTCTTTGTTTCATATTCAGTAATTCAGTAAATTCATAGCTTGGGAATAAGAGTAAAATCAGTAATTTATCCGACTCCGTTTTCACGTAATTTTCTAGCGGTAATATTTAAATCGCAACGCTCCAATTTAAATTCAAACTTATTATTATTATTATTATTATTATTAATTTTGCTATACTTGTTTTTTATACAATAAATTCATTTCTTTTAACCATGCAATCTTTGTTTTCAGTAGGTAGCATTAGATATAGACCAATTCCTTCTCCTGATACAATTGTTTGTTGGGTTAATGATCCAATCATACCACGATCTGAGAGTAAAGATTCTTGAAGGTGTTCTACCAGAGCTAGGTGTTGTTAAATACAAATTTAGATTTCAACATAGCGTTGAGGTCTTGGCGCCCATTAAAACAACATATCTTAGTAGAAAACAGTATATTTGTCACGCAACAGTGAGGGCAAAAGAAACCATTTCAATTTGAGCCCATGCCTACCACCAAACGCAAAAAAAAACCTCGCGCGGCTTTGCAGTTCATTTACAGCACGAATATGATTGACGTTTTTCCAAACGTCGATGTAGCTTTGCGAATTCTCTTAACCTTGCCGGTAACTATCGCTTCGGATGAACGTAGCTTTTCAAAATTGAAGTTGTTTAAGACCTACCTGCGTGCTGCAATGGGCCAAGAGGGACTGTCAAAACTTGCTTTAATTTCAATAGAGAACGATATTGCGCTTCACTCGATTTAGCCCAGTTAGTAAAACAGTTTGCTTCAGTCAAAGCACGGAAAGCTCCCTACTCATAAGGTTTTGGGTTTTAGTGTGTTTTTTTTTTTCGTGTGTCGTAGTTGTTTGAATTAGTAAAGCTTGATTCCTGTAAGTGTATTTTTCCAGTGATTTTGTTATGTTGACATTTTGCATCACAACTGAAAAAATAGTTATTGTAATATGTTACGCATCACCTATTAGATAATAGAGTCTAGTATTTTTGCATCATGCGAGCGTACAGCCGATATTTTGTATGTTACCTTGACCTTCCCCTTACTACAACGCAAGTAAAGCATGTTCAAGTAATATAGTAAATGGGTAAATGTACTTTAGGTTCATTTTGTTTCATTTCATCCGATAACTCGGTGCCTTTGCCTGCATTTTCTACTTTATATTTTCATGATTCGTCTTTATGATACCTCATATTTTTTGCCAGAGTTAGGCAACCCGCCTCGCACAGAGGGGCGCAAAATTGAATTTCGCACAGGGCACTGAAACCCCTAAGACCGGCCCTGTCCGTTAGTATGCTTTCCAGATATTTTAAAACTGACACTTGTTCAATATCGTCCTGGCCTATCCTGATGTTTCTTACTTTGTTTCCTCTTGCGCTTATCATCATACTCTTTGTCTTTCTCTTATTAATGTGCATTCCATATTGCTCACAGGTTGCATTCAGATCTGCTATCATTCCATTCAGTATCCTTTAATTCTCTGCTAGCAACACCATGTCATCTGCAAATTACGATATAAACATGTAATCAAATACCCCCCCCCCCCCAGGGGCTCACATCTAGTGGGACGTGGGTTGGCGACCACGGGGCCCCAGCTGAGTCCGGCATTGCTTCCACTTACTTGTGCCGGGCTCCTCTCTGTCTTCTTTCCTGTCGACCTCACTTGGTCAACTCTTGTTCTCTTCTAACCCCGACGGTATTAGGGTATCCGAGGCCTAGGGAGTCTTTTCCTTTCCCGCCTTAATTGTCCCTTGTCTCATCTTTCCTGATCCCTCCTTCTTCCAGGGGTCAGACCTCTTGTTTTCTTCTCATTATATTTCTCTTTAAGATTCCCGCACTGTTTTTGTTAATTGGCTCCCGGTGTATCTAAATTCAATTTTTCCCCCTTCATTTTGTAGGTGTTTTCAATCTCCGTTGCATTTTGTACGTTTTTTTTCTATCTAAATTGCATTTTGTGAGTGTTTTCAACCTCAATTGCATTTTGTAAGGTCTGACAATCTAAATTGCTTTTTAGTAAGTCTTTCAATATAGTGGCTGGGTTTTATGTGAGTATTTTGAATTTCAATTGCATTTTGTATTTTCAATCTAAACCGCTTTTTGCAATTATTTTCAATCTGAATTGCATTTTGTAGGGTGAGCATTTTGCACGTATTTTGATTCTCAATTGCATTTTGTGGGTATTTTGAATCTAAATTACATTTTGTAATTATTTTCAATCTAAATTGCATTTTGTAAGTATTGTCCATCCAATTGAGTAATTTGAATCTACCATACGTTAGTAAGCATTTTCAATTTCGATTGCATTTTGTTAGTATTTTGAATATCAATTGCACTTAGTGAGTATTTTGGATCTGAAATGCGAGTTTTTCAATCTGAATTGCATTGTGTATTTTCAATTTCAATTGCATTTTGTAAGTATTTTGAACCTCACTTGCATTTTGTACGTATTTTCAATCTCATTTGGATTTTGTAAGTATTTTTAATTTCACTTACATTTTGTGAGTATTTCGACTGTACATTGCATTTTGTACATATTTTGAACTTAACCTACATTTTGTGCGTATTTTTCAATCTATTCCTTTCTGAGTGTTTTCGTTCTAACTTCCCTTTTGTAAGTATCACCGCTCTCCATTTTGTGCGTCGTTTCCGTTTTGTAAGTGTTTTCCTTCTCCCTTAATTTTCGTTCTAGTTTCCACTTCATTGACATTTTCGCTATCACCCAGACCATTAGGGGCCGATAACCTAGATGTTAGGCCCCTTAAAACAACAATTATCATCATCATCATCATCATCATCATTGTAATCAAATATTTTAAAATATTCTCTTTATAGTACAATATTGGGGATGCGCTGAGGAGGGCAGATGTGATGAATGGGAGTTCACAAATAGCCTTTAGTACCCTGCTGGGTATGTTCCTGCCTGCTGTTCCAAATAGCCAACACATTAAGGTGTGAACATTTAGCGGGCTTTCCAAGTTAAATTACAACACTTTGTAAATAATGATTTGAAGCTACAGGTAGACCTGTTATGATGAAGCAGTGATAGCTACAATGGGCAGCTGGTGCACAATGCAATAGGACTTCTCGGACAGTTTCATTCATTTAATCATTGCCCCAGAGGAGTGCGTCAGGCCTCGGCAGCCGGCACAGTTCATATCCTCGCCGCTAGATGGGGGCTTCATTCATTCCATTACTGACCCTGTCGGAGACTGGAAGCAGGCTGTGGATTTTCATTTTTCAATATGGGACAGATAACCCTCACGTTCTGCTCCATAATATAACAGTCACTATCAAACCATGCCAGTCAAGGTGCAACAAGGCGTCTACGTGTTCATCAAACCATACATGCATGCATGCGGCCCTGTGAACACCAAAATCGAAAGTGGCCACAGCATACTTGCCATGAAGTTGAATAACAATCAATAATTCTTGAAATACTCATTCTGGTTCCTGTTCATAGTGACCTGAATGAGTGGCTCCAAGTCCTGGTGTAAAAAAAAAAAAAAAAAAGAAAACCACCTGAAAAACATCACAGAACCACCTCCAGCTTAAACTAAACCCTACACTCTCTGCAGCGGAGGGGGGGAGTTGACACTGGGTGGTCTTGGGAGGGAAAGAGCCACCCCAGAATGAGGTTCTGTCTCCTTAGAAAACAGGAATAAAAAATAAAATATTGTTAAATATAAGCCTTCTTTGTATTGTTACCACCATGCAAATTGAAAACCCTTGTGGCGCAGTGGCTAGCATTGTTGTCTGTCACCCCATAGGTTCCAGGTTTGATTCTCGGCTCTGCCAAGAATTTAAAAGTCTTGGTATGGGGTCTCCCAGCCTCGTGATGCGAAATGGGAACCTGCCAAATGCTAAGGCAGGAGAAGTGGAAAGGAACTGGCCACCATACCGCACGCAAAGCCTGCTCAGGGCGCCTGGTTAGTGGTCTCTTGACAAAGCCAGGGATTCTAATAAGGTTGCGTACATTCCTTGTGGATATGGCACTTAAAAAAAAAGTGACTAGAAATATTAACATGTGCTTATAACTAGGGCAGATCTTCCTTGTACACTGCAAGCATACTGGTTTTACACATCTATAGCATTAATTGTAATATGTTTTCCTCTTCTTTGCTGGTGGGTACAGACGACAAGTTATCCGTTTTTCAAGCTTCTCCTAAGCAATGTTGATACGCTCCTCCACTGCTTCAACCGTGGACGTGCGGTCACCCAGGCCGCTACGAAACTCAGCTTCTTATTGCGGCTGCATGGTTATTAATGACGGATAAGATAAGTGCAGTGGAGAGGTCTTCTTGACATAGAAAGGTACTGCAAGCAAATATACTGAGAGGGCGATAATCGAGGTGTGGCACGTGTTTATTTTTCCACCGCTGTCATGTTGACCGCACGTCCATAGTTAAAGGTTAATGCACTAGCTTTATAATTATCCTGACCCAGTTATCATATGTAGTTTTTTTTTCTTTCTTTTTATAGCATCAAAGTGTAATATTAACTAACATTTAAGGCGTAGCATGAGATTTAAAATTTCTTTTCAATTTTCGTTTTTATGCTATTACTAGCAGGTACCCGCGGCTTCGCTCGATGAAGACAATGGGGACGATGCATTATTGCTGTTAATCGGTCTATTCTATTACAGCAATCTCGGCTACAGGTGGGTCCATTTTAATTCTGAAAATTCTGATACGAGCAGCAAAGTGGGAATTTCATCAAGTTGAGAAAGTCTGCAGGGTACGATGTTACCTTATGTGAACACATTTGAAAATTACGTTTTTGGTTTTGCCATCGTCTGCTGAGACATAACGATTTTGTTGTCCAGATACTCGTGAGCATGCCACATACAGTTGCCCATTGGAAAAAATGGTTTTGTCTATAATGTACACCTGCTGTAAGTGCGTGTCATTGCGATTTGTTAATAATAATTGCGAATACTGTTTGAAGCAGGGCTGGCATGCGAAACGAAATGTATTATCAATTTAATTTAGCGTCGCGAAATGAAATTGTTCAATGGAATAACATTTCGCTCCTGGCGCGAAATGATATTCGTTGCAGTCTTTTAATTTTGCTCCTGGCGCGAAATTATATTCATTACGAACTTTTAATTTAGCTCCCGGCGCGAAATTAAATTCGTTACAAACTTTTAATTTCGCTCCTGGCGCGAAATTAAATTCGTTACAAACTTTTAATTTCGCTCCTGGCGCGAAATTAAATTCATTACGGACTTTTAATGTAGCTCCCGGCGCTAAATGAAATTCGTTACAGTCTTTTAATTTTGCTCCTGGCGCGAAATTATATTCATTACGAACTTTTAATTTAGCTCCCGGCGCGAAATTAAATTCGTTACAAACTTTTAATTTCGCTCCTGGCGCGAAATTAAATTCGTTACAAACTTTTAATTTCGCTCCTGGCGCGAAATTAAATTCATTACGGACTTTTAATTTAGCTCCCGGCGCTAAATGAAATTCGTTACAGACTTTTAATTTCGCTCCTGGGTCGAAATTAAATTCATTACAGACTTTTAATTTCGCTCCTGACGCGAAATAAAATTCGTTCCAGACTTTTAATTTCGCTTCTGGCGCGAAATAAAATTCTTTACAAACTTTTAATTTCGCTCCTGGCGCGAAATAAAATTTGTTAACGACCGTCAATTTCGTTCCCGGTATTTTATCCCCTCCTCCCCCCCGGCCTGAAATTAAAATGCATGGAACATTTCATTTTGTGTCTGAAATGAAATCTGTTTCTTTTCTTCCCCGAAAGCCTTATTTGCTCCCGCATCCAACACCTAGCCACCATCTACATTCATCCTTACCACCCCATCCCTATCCCCAAAGACTTCATTACCCACGTGTCTGAAATCTTCCCCCATTTCATTCTAATGGCCGACCTCAACCTACATTCCCGTTCGGCCCTAGAACTTCATAACCTAGACATCTACCTACGTCACATCGACGCCACCCTCGTCCTTTTCCCAGAATCTACCCGTCCTTCCTCCAATACCACCCCGACGCAGTCATTGCTCATAACTCCCTCCTCCATCTGTTTGATGTGTCTGTCTTGCCCCTCAAAGGAGGTGATCAAGCCCCCCATTATACCTTATTTTATTTTGTTTTATTTTATTTTGTCGCCTCCGTAGCGTAGCGGTCAGCATGGTTAGCTGCCGCCCCGGAGGTTCTGGGTTCGCTTCCCGGCTCTGCCACGAAATTTGAAAAGTGGTATGAGGACTGGAACGGGGTCTACTCAGCCTCGGGTGGTCCAAATGAGTAAAGGGGGTTCGATTCCCACCTCAGCCATCCTCGAAGTGGTTTTCCGTGGTTTCCCACTTCGTCTTCGGGCAAATGCCTGGATGGTACCTACTGTAAGGCCACGGCCGCCTCCTTCCCTCTTCCTAGCCTCTCCATCCCAACCTTCCATCCCATCCCTAGTTAGTTAGTTAGTTAGTTATTGTTGTTTTAAGGGGCGGAACTACGAGGTCATCTGCCCCAAATATCCCATCCCTCATGAGGCCCCTGTTCGCTTTGCAGGTGAGGCCACCTGGGCGAAGTGCTGATCACACCTCCCCAGTTGTATCCATCCCGACCAGATGTTCCAAGCTCCAGGACACTGCCCATAGAGCCGGTAGTGGTGAGTTCCCTCGCTGAGTCCGTGGGAACCACCAACCTAGAGGGTAAATTGACTAAATAAAAAAATGCTTTATTTTGTTTTGTTAATTTCATTTTGTTTTACTTTATTTCGTTTTATTTTGTTTCAAATTGTCTTGTTTTTTTGGGTTTGTTTTATTTTGTTTTGTTTATTTTGTTTTATTTTGATTTCCCAGAAAACAAATACAAAACCAAAAACACGAAGCAAAATGCAAAATTCAAACACATAAGCAAAAGCAGAATAAAAAAGAAACGCAAAGCAAAAAGCAACATTCAAAAACAGCAAAAGCAGAAAACAAACACAAAACCAAAACAAAAAAGACGAAGCAAAAAGCAAAAGCAGAACACAAAAAACAAAAGCAGAAGACAAGGAACATAAAGCAAAACGCAAAATTAAAAAAAAACAAAAGCAGAATACGAACATAAAACAAAAACGAAAAAGACGAAGCAAAATTCAAAAGCAAAATCAGAAAACAAAAAACAAATAACATCAAGCAAAATTCAAAAAAGCAAAAGCAGAAAACATACGCAAAACCAAGAAAGAAAAGCAAAAAGTCAAATTCAAAAGCACAAAGCAAACACAAAACCAAAAACACAAACCAAAAGTAGAAAACAACAAACAAAAAAGATACGTGAGACAAAGTCCAGAGAAACGTTTCTCATGAAAATGATCCTTATTCACAAGTGGATTAAACGATTTTTGTAACTTGACGACTCATTTGCATTTGACTGTTGGCACAGGCTATAGTAAAATGTGGCTTTTCACCGCTGTCTCAGTCTTATTACACATGGCTGTGATTGTATGGAAGCTACTGAGGTATGGGTGTGCTTAGTAATGACATTCAGGGCACAGTCAGTGCCTGTGAATGCTGTGAAGCGTTCTACTCATAGGGTTAGTACTGCTGCTCTGACTCAGTGAGGAAAGCAATAGCAAACTACATCAGTCCTCATCTTGCCTAGTACGCCTCACTATAGCGCTGCCTTGGGTTTTTGTGGGTATCTACCCACATAACCTACCGCGGAAGTTTTTTGAGGATCCAACCAGCCTTCGGGTTGACTACCTGACTGACAGACAGACGTCAGGACTTTGAATATCGTACAGAACATTATTTAACTCTCGAAACAAATATACTGTTTTTTAATTTCAACAACGAAATTAAATGTTTCATGCATTTTAAATACACGTCAGAGAGCGAAACTTAATAACGTTTGGGAATTTTATTTCGCCTCGGGAGTGAAATTAAAAGGCTGTAACGAATTTTATTTCGCGCCGGGAGCGAAATTATAAGTCTGGAACTAAATTATTTTCGTGCCGGGAGCGAAATTAAAAGTGTGGAACGAAATTAATTTCGCGCCGGGAGCGAAATTAAAAGTCTGGAACGAAATTAATTTCGCGCCGGGAGTGAAATTAAAAGTGTGGAACGAAATTAATTTCGCGCCGGGAGCGAAATTATAAGTCTGGAACTAAATTAATTTCGCGCCGGGAGCGAAATTAAAAGCCTGGAACGAAATTAATTTCGCTTAGAATTAAGTTTCGCTTTGATTTAATTACGCGCCGACAATCATTATAATTTCGCTCCCGAATATCGCGCTCACGGCGAAATTAAATTATTTTCGCCCCCACAGCCATGAATTTAATTTCGCATGCCAGCCCTGGTTTGAAGAGGAAACTGCACTCTTGCACACTGGAATGGCAAATCGAAATATGGGGAATTAAAAGTATTTTTCCTTCAGTTATTCAGGGTGTACTTTCCTCCAATTATTGACGATTTGAACGTCAATATGTCGCTATTAATAGACCAATAGCTAAAATATCTCTCACATTGGCCGCTGATGTACATTGTGCAGCTTTTCCAGTGTTACATCCCAGGGATTGTAATTCTCCAACAACCCTTTTGCCTAGCATGCCTCTCTAAATAATTAATATTCCTGATTATTGTGTTTTTAGAGATCTTTGAAATACGTTGCCCTCGGACATGATGTAGATGCATTGTCAAAGGAAAACATTACATGTTACGAACATGGGCCGTGTAACCTGTACCGAAAGCTTCTGCAGTTTTAACACCAGGCCTATTCTGAACAGCAGTTCCTTGAACTCAGATTTGCCAACGTTTTATTGTATTTTTTCATGTGTAATATCTCTACCTCAACATACGGAAGAGTGCTTTGAAAATCACGACTTGTGTAAATTTTGGAAATGGTAGTGAATGTGTTTTTTGGCGGAGGTGATACTCGCTCATAGAAATTATTTTCAGTAAAATAGACTGGTTCACAATTCTGTAAGTGCAGATTGAAGTATGTGATGGCGGGATGCCTTTATTGTTACGGAAACGGCAATAGCCGCCACAGAGCTTCGTTGCTACGGATATAACGACCAGACTGATATGTTTGTACTATACGGGATTTGTGAGCCCTGTGTTTATGAAATTGAACCTAGCTTGATCGCTACCTTTATTTAGTAGTCGCTACTGTAGTGTTACAAAATTTAAGGTGGAATTAGAAGGCGCTATCTCACACTAATTTTCGTTATTGTAGTTCTAAAACATAGAAAGTTATTTCTTTTTAAATTATGATATAGATATATCTTGCAAGAGGGATGACCGTTTAGATGTCTAATGTTCTTATCGTGCTTAGATATATCTTGAAAAAGGGATGACCGTTTAGATTTCTAATGTTCTTATCGTGTTTTAATAATAATGTTATTGGATTTACATTCCTTTTAACTAGTCTGAGTTTTAGAAACGCCGGGGTGCTAGAACTTCGCCCCGAAGGGGAACTTTAACGTGCCAGTAAATCTACTGACACGGCTCCCTTGCATTTGCGCACCCTCAAATGCCAGCTGACTGCGCCAGGATACGAACCTGCAACCTTGGGCCCAGCTTGTTACCTCTGAGCCATGCAGCTAGTCTATCGTGTTTTAGATAATAAATAGATTGGCATTGCCTCTTACAGATATAGTTGGAAAATTTAATGTCATGTGGTGTGATGAGTTATCACGGACCATCGGATCTACCAAATAAAGGTCTCTATATCAGACGCATTTTGAGTGAATTCAAAATGGAACAAAGTTTGAGCGTTAAGGAACATGGGCTAGACAACATGACACAAGAGAAAAAAGAATAGAGAGAGCAGGTAGCTTAAACATGCATATTCATAAATCAGAAAATAAATGTTCATATCTTACAGGTTAACACTTTGAAATAACATAGTTTCCTTTACAACAAAAATAAGTTTGGAGATCTTTAAACATTAAGACCAGGTAAGCACAACTTAATTAAATTGCTTTGTGCAAGAGAAAAATTAGTGACGCAGCTTATAAATAAAGCTGATGGCTGGCAGGGAGCAAATCTCACCATACCTAGGAATAGTAAGTAGGGGAAATTGAAGAAGTTACCAAGAAAGACATAGCCTATAGAAGGGGCTAGTAACTAACAGGGGCCTAATCCTGCAGCAACTTATGAAATGGAAATATTTGAGGCGTTGCCAAGATGCAACAAAAATGTTTGCAAAGTAAATGCAATGGCAGACACAGGAAGCGTGAGCTGCATGTAAGTTAATAATTAAAGATTTCCTAAGAAATGAAGATGGCAGAAGCAGTTAGGCAAGTAGGCCTATTACCTGAAAGTGAAAAATGAAAGGTTACAGGGAAAAGTACAAAAGAAAAATGCAAGGGCTGACGCATATATGCGTAAGAATTAAAGAGATTATTCCCAAAGGAAAAAATGGCTAAAGCAAGCCGATATGTTATTCTACCTAGTGGGAAGAAGAAAGCCGAGATATTAAGACTGAAAACACTTATGTAGACTTGTATGAAGCTAACATGAGAAAGTAGAAAGTACATCAAACCGTACAGGTTGTGTAATAATACTTAACTTTATAACGAAGTGCGGGCGACAACCCACATGTGCGTAGAACACTTGAGTACAAAGAAGATGACATAGGTGATGTCAAGCTGTGGTTTAGTTCACAAAAGTACTTAACTGAAGTTACGTAGAACACTTGTTGAGTAGTAAGGATGACCTTGGTTATCACCAAAGGTAGAGAATTGTAATAAGCGGTAAGAAGACGAAGTGATAATATATTCACTTGGTAATAACTTGTGTAGAAATAGTTTTCCGTAGCACTTGAAGATGTATAGTACACATCTTAATGTTCATTATAGGAACATGTCGCAGGAACACGTTGAAGATGATCTAGGTTAGATCATTATAAAAATGTCTAGAAGACTTGGCGGAGGTTTGTAAGAACACTTCTTGACGCAGAAATTAAAGATGGTATGTTGAATGAACTGTTTGAAGTTTTTCGTCCGGTAGCAAGACTGGTGGTCAGCATGATCGTCGACGGAGAAATCGCGAAGTATAAGACATGTTGTCTTGTAGAGCGACGAGTTGTCACTTGAAGTAAGGTTAAGTCCTGGACGACGTGTCGCAGGTACGGCTAGGTTAGCCAATGGTGACGATTAAGTATGCTGACGACGAGAAAGTACACAGAGGATGGCAGGGCAAGCCCTTATATGGTCGAACAGCTGTTGTTCTCGGAGCTTCGATGGCCAATGATTGGAGAGTCCAGACCATGTTGTAAAGAAGAAACGCAGCGATTGGCTGGAGAGAGGCCACGTCATGGTGACGGCCAATGAGCGCGTAGCTTAGAGACCAGTATGTCACGAGGTTTCAAGTCGTGTAGAATGACCTTAACACTTAGAAAAATGTCTTAGTGGTGAAATATGACTTATAAACTAATACGTAACTAATTATATTCTTTTAAATATGTTTTGGGAAAAGAAGAAAAATAAGAAGCTGAATCTTTAATATTGTTTTTTGAGACATGTGTATACTTGTTTTGGTTAAGTGCTCCAATGAGGGCGTAACATATGTAAATAAATAAATAAATAAATATGTTTAGTTTAAACAAGAAAGCGAAATACAAAATGAACTGTCACGAGCACATGGTGAAGAAAATGAGGTTATGAAAATCAAATTCTGGTCTGACTTTTAACATTATCAAAACTTAAAAAATTAACAAATTAATTATTCACAAATGCGAACGTCATGTCTTGAGCTACTGTTGCCATGGATACGGACTTGCGATTAGTTCATCAGTTTATCAAAGCATACTGTTGCCATGGAGACAGACTTGCGATTAGTTCATCAGTTTATCAGAGCGAAGATAGTTTTCTGGGAATATCTTTGAAACAAGTATTGTTTCTTGCATCAAGGGGCGTAAAATGAGCTATGTCCGGTCTTCATGCGACAACTTCGATATTTTGTCCCAGTTAAGTATTTTTGTTGACTTTTTAGTCATGTTGCCCATTCCACGGGAACAATGGTCTATTTCTGGATGAAAGGCAGCCTATGTGTTAATCCAGGGTATAAGCTATCTCTATTTCAAATTTCATCGAAATCTGTTTTAGTGTGAAGAGGTAACAAACTCTTACTTTATTTCTGTATGTATCTTAGTGTGTATAAAATAATCTGAATCATTTAGAATGTTGAATACATTTAATTTTTATTTGAAAAAAATAGTCATCCAAATTTGTAAAATATATAAATAAAGGTATTATTTAAAAAAGAGAAATATTAGTGGAGTAAATGTTCATGTGTTGGGTAAACTCATATTAAAAATTAACTGTATTCACTTACTGGTTTCTGAGAAAAGGTACATTGTAAGGCAATAAGTGTAAAAATTGTTGTCAACATTTAAATGGGAACTGTTGAAACAATAATTGAAAATTATATATTTTCACAATATCATTTACATTTCCAATGTGTTTTTCACAAGTGTGCCAAATTTGGCGGCTTTTCAACTAATACTTTTGATGATAAATCCATTTCACTCCTGTAATGCCCCCTTAAGTTGTTGATGGGGGTAAGTTTGCTAATGATCACAATGAATGTAGTACAGCTGTTGTACTTATCATTTTCAAGTTATCTTAGACATTCTTTCCTTTTTATAGTGTCCGTGGTAGATGCCTGATTACTATCCTTCATTCGAATCCGTATTGACATTAGAACTTTTATCGTGTAGATGAGAAGATTTAAAAATTTCTTCATATTGTCATTCAAAAATCTGTAAGTTCATTGAACTTCTCTATTTAAGAGAATTTTTAAGATTTTGATTTGAGATTCATGAAAGAGATTGCATTCATTTTACTAAATCCTCATAAATGTTTTTTCATAGATTTGAATTTTTCAAGGTAGACTTTTAATTAGAATATTTTAAATAGTCTTTTATGATTTAATACTTATTTCTCCTTTAATTTTTGATTCATTATCGCTTTTAAATTCCACAAACTTCTCTGGACTGTATGTATTATTACTGTTGATTTAAGCCCACTACGGAGCGCTTATGACTAGTTCTTCTATGCTCTTTTCCGTTCCAAATATTTCTTGAGCCCTACTGATAATTTCTCCTTTCTCTCCTGCGAAAGGGGCTTCCGACATTTAGGGACTCTAGGTGGTGGGGTCCAAGATTCTACCATAGCACAAAATTTAGAACGATCTTCTACATCAAGGTCAGCAATTCCAGCCGAATCCAAGTCCTTTTGTACTTCATTAAGCCACAGACTTCCAGTCTTGTAGCTTTTAACCAAGGAGAAGATCTTCTTGGTAAGCCTGTTGCTGTTCATTCGTTGTAGGTGTCCGTAGAACTTAGCCTCCTACGTCGCATACTGGTATTGGCTGATTCTAACTGTCGATACAGGTCAGAATTAGATTTCAAACGGTAGGTTCCATCTGGGAGCAATCTTGGGCCATGGATTTTCCTGAGGATACGTCTTTCGGCTTTCTCCAGGACATCCATGGTGCCTTTTCTGTTCATCAAGGGGGTCTCTGCGGCATACAGAAACTGTGGTCTGACAGCAGTTCTGTAGTGACAGATCTTAGCATTCCTCGAAATGCATTTCTTGTTGTACAAATTGTGGGACAGTTGGTAAGCTGCGTTGAGTTTGGTACGCCTTGCTAAGATGGAGGTGCCATCTCTACCATTGGGGTGGACCCATTCACCAAGATAACGAAAGCGATTGACTCTTCCAATCGTTCCATGTATGGTCGTCAAAGGGGTGTTTCCGGAGTGCCGATTCTCAAAGTACTTGGTCTTATCGTAAGATATCTGTAATCCAGACTTCACCGCTATCTTGTGCATGGCTTGGACAGCTATGCCAGCATCCTTAGAGTTGTTAGCTAAGATTGCAATGTCATCTGCGAAGGCAAGGCACCTGATCTCGATTCTTCGGGTTCCAGCTCCAATGGCAACTGGTTTGATTCCTAGATTCCTCAATGTGCATTCCCAGGTCTTGATGACTTTATCAAGTACCAGATTAAACAAAATGGGCGAGAGGCCATCACCCTGACGTACTCCGATTTTGATCTTGAAACTCCGAGATAGTTTTCCTCTGAACTTCACCTTAGAGGTTGTATCCGTGAGAGTCTGTTTGATGAGGGTGCGTGTGTTATAATCCACACCTCGTTCTTGGAGTATTGAGAAGAGTGTCTGGCGGTCGATGGAATCATAAGCTTTTGCGAAGTCAACGAAAACCACAGTGATGTTCGTACTCCTTACTTGTTTTAGTTGGAGAATGGTTTTCAGATTGAAGATCTGCTCGGTACAGGACCTTCCACGCCGAAATCCTCCTTGATATTCACCAATTGTTTGATCACATTGACTTTCTACATTGTCCAGTAAAATCCTGGAGAGCACTTTGTTTGCTATTGACAGCAGAGATATCCCCCGGTAGTTGTTGACATAACTGTGATCGCCTTTCTTATGTAAAGGGTGTATGATAGCTGATTTCCAGTCATCAGGGATCCTGCCAGTCTCCCAACATTCGATTAAGATCTGGTGTAGGGCCTCTGCGATCGTATTTCCACCTGCTTTCAGGGCTTCTGCAATGATTCCATCTTCCCCGGGTGCCTTGTAGTTCTTAAGATGGTTGATGGCATTAGAAACTTGCTGCAAAGTTGGTGGGTTAGATGGCAGGTGTATCTCTGGAGGATCTTCAACAGGCAATCTGTCCGTGGGCTCTTCACAATTAAGCAATTGTTCAAAGTAGTTTGCCAAAAGTTCCACGTTCTCGCGGTTGCTTGTGACCAGCATTGTGGTTTATACCCAGAGAGTTCTTCTTTGAAGACCCGATAAAAGTTTCTGGTGTTATACATTTTAAATTCTTCATCCAACTTTTCCAGTCTTGACCTATCGTAAGATCTCTTCACACGCCTTATGGTCTTGCTCGACAGTTTCCGCACCACTGTGAAATTCTTCCAATCTTCTTGACGTTTTGTCGAGTTCCACTTCATCCAAGCTGCAGCACGCTCATCAACTGCAAGGTCACATTCAGAATTCCACCATCTATGGCGTCGCTTCCTTCGAGGTTGTCCGAGGTTATTGGTCGCTTCGCATATAGTGGACCTCAGGTGGTTCCAGTCTTTCATTTCATTTTGCATGATGTCAGATTCAGTGGCGGTTCTTGCTATAGCGCAATGGCGCAATGAACCCCCATTAAATTTGACAATATATTTAGCATTTTGTTCCTACACGTAACAGAAATATTTCTCAGAAAACAGCGCGGAGTTCAACTGCAGTTAACAAGCGCGAGGAAGTGAAGCCGGCGCAAGATCTAGTTTGAACCCCCCAGTCTTGGCCAATCTTTCCTGCAGAGAATAGGCGAGTGAGGTAGTGCCGTGGCATGGGTCATGTAGCGGGGGTTAGAAGGGAAGGGAACAGTGGATACAAGCCAAACGTGTATCCCTCCTACACGCATGCGCAATAAGATTGCTGATTTCGTTCACTAGTCCAGCGGCACAAGCCCTTCCAGGTTGCGAAAAGGTATACACTCCGCCATCTCTTGACGTGTTTGTAAAATAAATGCGGCCAATCACCTGGGCCATGGGGCCAATGGGCCAATATGAGCATCAGCGAAAGTGCTCACCAGGGGCGCTTTTGAAAGGATGCTTCATGGCTGCCACATTAGACTGTTTATATGCATCCGTAATTTATCCATGAATTTATCCATATAAATTAAACTACCTAGCTATTTATTGTATTTGAAGGCTAATTAAATAAACGATTCAGTTAGATTGAAATAATACCAATAAAATAGCGGAAGAAGGTGTCTTGTTAGTTGTTACGCTCCGGAGTTATCCAACTCACTACTGTAGTTCCACTATTTTCTCAGGTTTAAGTTAGTCACACTGTCAAGTGCTGGAACGTAAATCACTTTCAGTATTTCCTTGTGCCTATTAACTGCGCGAAATTAGTGACTATGTAATTCGATTATTTTTTCCGCGTCCCCCAGGGGATCACATCTAGTGGGACGTGGGTTGGCGACCACGGGATCCCAGCTGAGTCCGGCATTGCTTCCACTTACTTGTGCCGGGCTCCTCACTGTCTTCTTTCCTGTGGACCTCTCTTGGTCAACTCTTGTTGTCTTCCAACCCCGACGGTATTAGGGTATCCGAGGCCTAGAGAGTCTCTTCCTTTCCCGCCTTCATTGACCCTTCTCTTATCTTTCCCTTGCAGGTTCGTATCCTGGCGCAGTCAGCTGGCATTTGAGGGTGCGCAAATGTGAGGGAGCCGTGTCAGTAGATTTACTGGCACGTTAAAGATCCCCTTCGGGGTAAAATTCCGGCACCCCGGCGTCTCTAAAAGCCAGAGTAGTTAAAAGGGACGTAAAAATCAATAACATTAACATTATCTTATCTTTCCTGATCCCTCATTCTTCGTGGGATCAGCCTTCTTTTCATTATAGTTCCTTTTCTCTAACATTCGCGCCCTGTTTTTATGAATTGGCTCCCGGTATCTCTAAATTACATTTTGTGAGTTTTTTAACTCAACCACATTTTGTAAGTTTTTTCAATCTACTTCGTAAGTATTTTCGTCCTAAACTCCATTTTGTAAGTATATTCTATCTCAATTACATTTTGTAAGTACATTATTTTGAATCGCGGGCTTCCACATTTTGTGAGTATTTTGAATCTACCATACATTTTGTAAGCATTTTCAAATTCAATTGCATTTTGTAAGTATTTTGAATTTCAATTGCACTTTGTGAGTATTTTGAATCTGAACAGGACTTTTTAAATCTCACTTGCATTGTGTATTTTCAATTCCAATTGCATTTTGTAAGTATTTTGAACCTCACTTGCATTTTGTACGTATTTTCAATTTCAATTGCATTTTGTAAAAATTTTGAATTTTAATTGCATTTTGTTGAGTATTTCGAATCTACATTGCATTTTGTAAGTAATTTGAACCTAAACTACATTTTGTGCCTATTTTTCAATCTAAATTCCTTTCATGAGCATTTTACTTCTAAATTACCTTTACCTTTTATAAGTATATCCATTCCTCATTTTGTGAGCCATTTCAACCTGATACTCGATTGCTGTAAGATTTGAAGTGTTGCATGTTCTTAACCAGGCTCATTACCAGATGGAGCCTGTAATACAGGTGCGTGTTTGTGCGTGTGTTTGAGAGAGGCATCGAGACAAAACTTTGATCTTCACTAATAATGCTGATCCAGGGTTCAAGTTCTGGTTGAGGGAAATGATTTGAACTCACAGTGTTTGAAATCGCTCATTGTAATGTTCATAACTATCTGTACGAAATCTGAGGTACCACATGTATACTTTTTACCTTTGTAGTAGATTAAGGGTCCGCCATTTGAAGTGAGTGCTCTTTTCTATTGAACCCCCAGTCTAGAAAGTCACGAGCCGCCACTGGTCAGATTTAAAGCGTTCTTTATTCTCCATAATGAATTGAGGATCAATCCTTGGTGGAATTATGGTAGGAGGTATCTTTCGTTTAGGTAATAATCTGGTCTTAATTTGTGTGAAGAAATGGTCAGTCAACATTCCAACCTTTTCGAACTCTGACATTCATGATCTCTTTCCTACTCTTTACACTGATTGCAACGTGATCGATTTGAAACGATCCCATAGCAGTGTTCGGTGACTGCCAAGTGGTCTGGTCTCTTGCCTTTCTAGGAAAAACTGTGGACATGATCTTCAATTGATACAACCTACACAGTTCAATTAAGCGTTCGCCGTTGGTATTAGTTCGTCTATGTGCTGTATATGGCCCCAGTATGTCTTGGTACTGTCGTTCTTTCCCCAGTTGAGCATTGAAGTCACCTACCAGGAACTTGACGTGGTGATCAGGGATCTTACTGATCTCGTCTTCCAGCAACTGCCAGAAACTTTGGCCCTTTTCAGGGTTCTTCTTGTTGTCATCATTAACTGGAGCGTGTGCATTTGCAATAGAGTATCCCTTGTTGCCGCATCTGAGAGATAATACGGAGATACGTTCGCTAGCTGATGTGAATCCGATTACAGAATCCATCACATCACGTCTTATTAAAAAGGCTGTTCCAAAAACGCTGGAGCCATATGTATTCTTAGACGCCGGCTTCCCCTTAATTACTCTATAACCTTCCGACTCAAAAGCCATATCATCAGTGAATCTGGTTTCTTGGACTGCTGTTATTGAAATCTTGCGTTTATTCAGGATATCGGTCAATTGCTTGAGTTTTCCGGTCTTACAAAGAGTTTGAATATTGATAGTTCCAATGTGTGTGATAGTTTTGGGTCTCAATCGGTTGACGGTATTGAGGAACTCCGACTTTCCCCGCACGATGAGGTCAGGCTCCCCAGAGTCCGAAGGCCTGAATGCGCCACCATTGGTGACGGGAGATTGGATACTCCCTGGGGTAGTGACATCTGCGTCGTTGTTTATCATCGCATGTGAACTAGTAAAGAGATTTACTAGGGGTGAAGACTGAACGCCTTCAAGTTTGGCCACTCCGAATCTTATTCAGGAGCGTTAATTACAATGGGGTCGCCACTCCCAAAGGCATTTTAGAGCTACTGCCAGCAAGTATTCAGGCCGCCCCTTACATGGAGAACAGACGCCCCTAACATGGAAAACAGATGCTGCTGATGCTTAGTGTACTCTCATTATTCCCCGAGTACTGGGCTGCCTCGTCCGCAATCTCCACCGTTCCGAAGTCCATCTTCTCCGCTGTAGATTCCGTTGAGGTCTTCACTCGTAACCCTGAGCTGGGACCCTTACCAGATAGTAAACACCGGCTCAGTATGCTCTGGGACTCACATAGGCACGCCAATCCCTGGGCAGGGCTGGTTACTGTATGTAACTTTTGTATTAATATTATTTTCAATTTATGATGTTTAATTAGAATATTCTAATCGGTCTTCTATCAGTTTCCACTTTTTTTTTCATTTGTTTTATGATTGATTATATAATCTATATATATATATATAAAGTACAAAGTTTGTCTGTCTGTTATGTATACTGTTTCACTGATCTGAACCAAAATTTGTATACTTACCCTTTGGAACCCTGCGGGTAACACTGTCAACTTTAAATTTTGGACAGACCACCCCATTCCCTGCATTTAGGCCTTTTGGTCCAAATCTACAGAGTTTCACCGATCAGAACCAAAATTCGTATTCTTACCCTTTGGTACCCTGCAACTAACACTGTCTGCTTGAAATTGCCGACAAACCACTCCATTCCCTGCATTTAGGCCCTTTGGCACAAATCTACACCGTTTCACCGATCTCAACCAAAATTTGTATATTTTCCTATGGAACACTGCGACTAACACTGTCAGCTTGAAATTGCGGAGAGGCTACTCCATCCCTGCATTTAAGCCCTTTGGCACAAATCTACACCGTTTCGCCGAACTGAACCACAATTTGTATACTTACCCTTTGGCACCCTGCGGATAACCCGGTCCACTTGAAATTTCAAACAGACCACCCCATTCCCTGCATTTAGGCCCTTTTGCACAAATCTACACCGTTTCACCGATCTGAACCAAAATTTGTATACTTACCCTTTGGAACCCTGCGAGTAACACTGTCCACTTAAAATTTCGGACAGACCACCCCATTCCCTGCATTTAGGCCCTTTGGTCCAAATCTACAGCGTTTCACCGATCAGAACCAAAATTCGTATTCTTACCCTTTGGTACCTTGCGACTAACACTGTCTGCTTGAAATTGCGGACAGACCCCTCCATTCTCTGCATTTAGGCTCTTTGGCCCAAATCTACACCGTTTCACAGATCTCAACCAAAATTTGTCTATTAACCCTTTGGAACACTGCGACTAACACTGTCTGCTTGAAATTGCGAAGAGGCCACTCCAACCCCTGCATTTAGTCCGTTTGTCACAAATTTACACCGTTTCACCGATCTGACCCAAATTTTACATACTTACCCTTTGGAACCCGACTAGTAACACTGTTCACTTTAAATTTCGGACAGACCACACTATTCCCTGCTTTTTGGCCCTTGGGCACAAAACTAAACCGTTTCACCGATCTCAACCAAAATGTGTATATTCACCCTTTGGAACACTGCGACTAAGACTGTCTGCTAGAAATTGTGGAAAGGCTACTCCATCCCCTGCATTTAGGCTCTTTGGCACAAATCTACACCGTTTCACCGATCTGAACCAAAATTTGTATACTTACCCTTTGGAACCCTGCGAGTAAAAATGTCCACTTAAAATTTCGGACAGACCACCCTATTTCCTGCATTTAGGTCCTTTGGCACTAATCTACACAGTTTTACCGATCAGAACCAACATTCGGATACTTACCCTTTGGTACCCTGCAAGTAACACTGTCTGCTTGAAATTGCGGACAGACCACTCCATTCCCTGTGATTAGGCCCTTTGGCCCAAATATACACCGTTTCACCGATCTCAACCAAAATTTGTATACTGGAACACTGCGACTAACACTGTCTGCTTGAAATTGCGGAGAGGCCACTCCAACCCCTTCATTTAGTCCGTTTGGCACACATTTACACCGTTTCACCGGTCTGACACAAATTTTACATACTTACCCTTTGAAACCCGACAAGTAACACTGTTCACTTTAAATTACGGACAGACCACACTATTCCCTGCATTTAGGCCCTTGGACACAAATCTGCACCCTTCACCGATCTGAACCAAAATTTGTATACTTACCCTTTCGAACCCTACGAGTAATACTGTCCACTTAAAATTTGGGACAGACCACCCCATTCCCTGCATTTAGGCCCTTTGGCACTAACCTACACCGTTTCACCGATCAGAACCAAAATTCGTATACTTACCCTTTGGTATCCTGAGAGTAAAACTGTCGCTTGAAATTGCGGACAGACCACTCCATTCCCTGCATTTAGGCCCTTTGGCCCATATCTACACCGTTTCACCGATCTCAACCAAAATTTGTTTATTTTCCCTTTGGAATCCTGCGACTAACACTGTCTGCTTGAAATTGTGGACAGACTGCTCCATTCCCTGCATTTAGGCCCTTTGGCACAAATCCACACCATTTCACCGATCTGACCCAAATTTTACATACTTACCCTTTGGAACCCGACAAGTAACACTGTTCTCTTTAAATTTGGGACAGACCACTCTATTCCCTGCATTTAGGCCCTTTGGCACAAATCTACACCGTTTCACCTATCTCAAACAAATTTTACATACTTACCCTTTGGAATCCGACGAGTAACACTGTCTGCTTGACATTTCGGACAGACCACTCCATGACCTGCATTTAGGCCCTTTGGCAAAAATCTACACCGTTTCACCCATCTCAACCAAATTTTACATAAGCTTACTTACCTTTTGGAACCTGAGGGTAACACCGTCCACTTTAATTTTCGGACAGACCACTCCATTACCTGCAGTAAGGCCCTTGAACTAATCGTGTCGGAAGTTAAGCAACAACACATTCTTCCCTGCCTGTGTTTTTTATTTAAAATATGTTTTTCTATTAGTTCGTAAGTTTGATGTACCAGTTCATTAGTAGTGGTAGTCTTCTTCATCATCATCCTTATCAAAAGGGCAAATTACCTGGATGTTAGTTAACTATTGTTGTTTAAAGGGGCGGAGCTACGAGGTCATCTGCCCCTAACCTAGATGTTACGTAACTAATCACCAACACAAAGTCTTCCTCGCCTGTGATTTAGTTTGTAAGTTTGATGTGTCAATTCAATAGTGATAGTGTATGTATTCCCCTATGCGTTCATATACTGTACCATTCATTCGATTGCGATGAAACTTGGGTGAGTTGTTGTTCCAGGGAAGGTTTCTAGCTACAAATTATTTATGTACCGGTTAATACAGAAGAATGAGGGACTGAACACGAACAGGAAGTTTTAAATACCACAGTAACCCAATTGCACAATGCCAGTTGTGATGATCGGGGATATCGGCCCCTAATGAAACTAAAACTAACTACAAAACTTATGCGCTAGAAGAAGATAAGGACAAAAGAAATGAATAAGGGAAATAAAAGACAGGAGGAGAGGAAATGCTCTCAATCCTGGATAAATGAGAATTGAGGGACTTCAAAGGAAGGAGAACCACGAAAGGTAGATAGCAATGGGAAAGAGGAGAGGGTCCACCCCAAAGGGGTAAAACCGGACCCAGCTCAGGAATCCCTCGGGGTTGCCAGCTCCCGAACTCACCGGCCATGAGCCCTTGTGGGTGTAGCACTATATAGGGTGCACCAGAAGTGGTGGGGCTACACACACCCTGCCTCCTTGAGGTCCTTGAGCAGAAGACAGGAGATATTATGAAAAGAAAAAGAAGGCTGATCCCTCGAAAAATGAGGGTATCAGGAAAGATGAGACAAGGGCCAATTAAGGTGGGAAAGTGAAAGACTCCCTAGGCCTCGGATACCCGAATACTGTCGGGGTCGGAAGAGAACAAGATTTGACCAAGGGAGGCCGACAGGAAAGAGGACTGAAAGGAGCCTGGCACCAGGAAGTAGAAGCAATGCCGGACTCAGATGGGGTCCCGTGGTCGCCAACCTATGTCCCACAAGTTGTGAGTCCTTGGAGGGGCCAGTTGTGAGAATAGCTTGCTGATTCATCGCGAGGTGACAAGAGAGGACTGTCCAGAGCCCGCCGTGTAATCTGCTGTCTATGCTGACGCTAGCACAGGGCCGTTGCTCAAGCCACTTTGGTGTTGCGAAATACTGAGCGACTCCCCGGCCAATGTAAATAGGACGGGAAACCCCGAACGTGTGTCATCATATTTCGTCATCATCTGGGATACTCTCAGCTTTGTGCAGCTTGGACCCGAGCAGTACGCCATAAGCTCTGTCACTAGAAGCATCGTGTATAGGCCTAAGCCGGAAAATAAGGTTGAGACATTGGAAGACATCGATGGTAGAAATCCGAATTACCTGTATCAGTTTTAAAATTATACCATGTTCGTTTATTAGTATTTTTTTCATTACCTTATTATCATCATCATAAGGGAAATGACCTAGATGTTACGCGCATTAAGTCTTTCTCGACTGTGATTTTTAAAAAATCTTTATTTTTTTATTACAGTACATTGTAAGTTTAAGTGTCAATTCAATAGTAGTTTTCCTTATCATCCTTATCATAAGGGCAAATGACCTAGAAGTTACGCCCATTACACCACTAATCACCACACACAATAAGTCTTCCTCGCCTGTGAATTTTGAAATATTTCTTTCTATTATGTTAGTTTGTAAGTTTGACGTGTGAATTCAACAGTAGTTTTCATTATCATCCTTATCAAAAGGGCAAATGACCTAGATGTTATGCACATTATACTACTAAGCAACACCACATAGTCTTCCTCGCCTGTGATTTTTTAAATATGTTTTTCTATTAGTTTGTAAGTTTGATATACCCGTTCAGTAGTAGACGTCTTCATTATCATCCTTATGGAAACCGCAAATGACCTAGATGTTGCGTCCATTATACTACTAAGCAACACCGCAGTCTTCCTAGCGTAGGATTTTTAAAATATGTTTTTCTATTAGTTTGACTTACCCGTTCAGTAGTAGTCGTCTTCATTATCATCCTTATAAAAAGGGCAAATGACCTAGATGTTACGTCCACTATACTACTAAGCAACACCACAGTCTTCCTCGCCTGTGATTTAAAAATATGTATTTCTGTTAGAGTGTAAGTTTGATATACCCGTTGAGTAGTCGTCTTCATTATCATCTTCATCATTAAGGCAAGTGACCCACATGTTATGCCCTTTACTATAGTAATAATCACCAACACATATTCTTGCACGAACTATGATTCTTATAAATGATTTTGTCTATTAATTTCTAAGTTTCATGTGTTCAATGCAATAGTAGTCATTAGGGGCCAATGACCCATAATAAGCTCCGTTCATACTACTTTTAAATAACACTACATAAAATCTTCCTTGACTGCGATTTTATAGTAGCAATCACCAACAGCTTTCCAATTCAAATTGTGGTTTCTTTTTTTAAATATTTCAAAATGCCTCCCAAAAAGCGACAATCTATTGGGAAAATCAGCCAACAAACCAAGAAAGTTAGGGCTGCTGCTGAAACACCTGAGCAGCGTCAATATCGGCTTGAACAGGACGAAAAAAGGCACGCTGAGCTCAGGGCTGCTGAAACACCTCAGCAGCGTCAAGACCGGCATCAACAGGACGAAAGAAGGCACGCTGAGTTCAGGGCTGCTGAAACATATCAGCAGCATCAAGACCGGCTTGATGATCAGCAAATAAGGCAGTCTCAGACTAGGGCTGCTGAACCATCTGATCAGCGTCAATATCGTCTTGAACAGGATGAAAGAAGGCATGCTGAGTTCAGGGCTGCTGAAACACCTCAGCAGCGTCAAGCCCGGCTTGAACAGGACGAAGGAAAGCAAGCTGAGCTCAGGGCTGCAGTGACACCTCAGCAGCGTCTAGATCGGCTTGAAATCGAACGTACGCGACTTTTCCAATCTAGGCAAATATTTACGCAGTCTGATTTAAAATTAGAGGCATATCAGTACGATCACACTTACGATTATGGAATGCACCCCAAAGTAACAATTGGAAAAATGGATGTTGTATGCCATCACTGTCTAGCCAAAAAATTCAGATCGGAGTCGCCTGGAATATGTTGCTCTAACGGGAAAATTAAGCTAGCCGCTCTAAATACTCCTCCCGAACCACTTCTTTCGTACACGACAGGAACGACTCAAGAATCTAAACACTTCTTGATAAACATTAGGAAGTACAATTCATGCTTCCAAATGACTTCTTTCGGTACTACGGCAATATTCAAAGAAACTGGTTTCATGCCAACTTTCCAAGTGCAAGGTCAAATTTATCATCAACTTGGATCAATTCTTCCCTTCACTAATGAGAATAATCCAAAATTCTTACAAATCTATTTTATGGGAGACGAACGACAACAAGCCGATCAACGTTGTAAAATTATTCCCTGCACCAGAAGGGAGATTGTTATAGCTCTACAGGGGTTGTTGCAAGAGCATAATAACTTAGTAAATATGTTTAAGACCGCCCTGGATCGAATGCCAACGGATGAATACAAGGTTGTCATATCAGCAGACAAGAGACCAGTAGGCAAACATGAACGTCGTTTTAATGCTCCGACCATTGACGAAGTGGCCATTGTAATGACAGGACAAGAATTCGAGAAACATGACATAATCATTCATAGACGGAGTGATGTTTTTCAACGAATTTCAGAAACACACAGATCGTACGATGCCCTTCAGTACCCATTAATATATTGGGAGTGTGAGGATGGGTACCACTTTAATCTGAGGCAAACTGATCCAATCAGTTGTACAGCCACGAATAAAAAGATATCAGCTATGGATTTTTATGCCTACAGAATAATGATTAGACCAGGATCATCAAACCTTATTCTGAAAAGCGGACAACTCTTCCATCAATTTATTGTTGATATGTACGCAAGATTGAAAGTGAACGCCTGCTCTACATCAGATTAAACCAAAATAAACTTCGAGTGGATGATTACATTCATTTGCGTGATGCTGTAGCCAATGATGGCAATGTCGTGGACATTGGAAAAATGGTTATTTTACCGGCAACATTTACGCGAAGTCCAAGACATGTGCACGAATATGCCCAGGATGCCATGTGCTATGTTCGGATACACGGATGTCCAGATTTATTTATTACAGTTACATGCAATCCTGCCTGGACTGACATTAAGCAAAAACTTTTCTGTGGCCAGGCACCTACTGATCGCCATGATTTGACATGATTTTATGGGAGACGAACGACAACAAGCCGATCAACGTTGTAAAATTATCCCCTGCACCAGAAGGGAGATTGTTATAGCTCTACAGGGGTTGTTGTAAGAGCATAATAACTTAGTAAAGTCCAGCGAAAATTTTTAATCAATAATTAGCAAAGCCATATTTACGGAGAAACTCGCTGTTGGATGTACTCAATTGAGTGGCAAAAAAGGGGCCTTCCACATGCTCACATATTATTAGTGCTCAAAAGCAAGATATGTCCAACTCAAGTGGACAATGTTATATCCGCGGAGATTCCCAGTAAAGAACAAGACCCCAAGCTCTTTGAGATAATTACAAAGAATATGATTCATGGACCATGTGGAGCTATCAACCCTAAGTCACCCTGCATGAAGGAAGGAAAATGTAGCAAAAAGTAACCCCGAGAATTTACCCAGAAAACCCAAACCGGAGATGATGGCTACCCTCTGTACAGAAGACGAAAACCAGGAAACTGAGGCTATACTACGAATATTAATCTTAAAATAAACAACCAGTACAGACAAAATGAGGTAGACAACAGATGAATTGTTCCATATTCTCCTCTACTTTCTAAAATTTTCCAAGCACACATCAATGTTGAATACTGCAATTCAGTGAAATCCATTAAATACATCTGTAAATACTGTACGCCAACAAGAGTAGCGATATGGCAGTATTTCAACTTGAAGGACAAACCAGGACTATCGATGAGCCTACACAATTTCAGTTGGGAAGATATATCAGCAGCAACGAAGCAGTTTGGCGTATCCTTAATTTCCCAATTCATGAACGTTATCCACCTGTTGTTCATCTCAGTGTTCACCTAGAAAACGGACGAGTTTATTTCACAGCTGATAACGCCCAAGAAAGAGCTGTACAACCTCCTAACACGACACTAACAGCCTTCTTTCTTTTATGTCAACAAGATCCATTTGCTAGAACACTGCAAGATCCATTTGCTAGAACACTGATGTAAGCAGAAGTTCCAAGATATTATACACTAACCGACAAAAAAAGTGGAACAGTTAAAAAAATAATGTAAAAATATAAAATTAGCCATGAAAAAGATGTAATCACATTTTAAAAGCTTTTCACGCATTAGAACACACATCTGAAACATCCGTGAATAGAAATTGATAATATGACATTTCTTAGGGTGGTTTATTACCACCAATTATTCCCAATCTTCGATGAGCCTATCTTAATGGTTTTATGGCGGGAAGTGCACTGTAAGCGCATAAGGTTTATGAGTGTTGCCGCTCGCTTATTGTTGTTCTAGGGATAGCAACTGGCATTTGTTGAACACCGGGGAACCATTGCCATACATTTTAGTAGGTTATCCATGTGCAGTTCACACTAAAACACGCCTCTTAGCCGTGAAGGAGCTGCGCAGGCAGTTGCATTGGTGGAGGATGGCCGCAGCTTCCGTTATGTTGCCGAAGTCATTGGATCATCTCTCGGGAGCATTCACCGTGCAGTGCAACGTTACAGAGAACTCCAAACATACGACAGGAGACGAGGGTCAGGCCGTAGAAGAAGCACAAGTGCCAGGGATGACAGATTTCTCACCCTGCAAGTTCTGCGTGATCGCCATACCACAGCAGTCCAGGCACGAAATCAACTGGAAAATGTCAGAAATGTGAGAGTGAGTGAGCGAACAGTAAGAAGAAGGTTTGAAGAAGCTCATCTTTCGTCCTGGAGACATTCACATGGACCCGCACTCGAACGACATCACAGAGAGGCCCGTCTTCGCTTCGCAAGGCAGCATCTGGGATGGACCTACGAGCTGTGGGCCTCTGTTCTCTTCACTGACGAGAGTCGCTTTAACCTTAGATCTCCTGATGGAAGAGAAAGAGTGTGGAGAAGGCGCGGGGAAAGGTACAGCCCTGTTGCTTTCTCCTCCAGGACTCCATTTGGAGGTGGCTCGGTTATGGTGTGGGGTGGCATCAACGTTATGGCCCGCACTGAGTTGGTGTGCATCGATCACGGGACGCTCAATTCCCAAAGGTACATTGAAGAGATCCTGATGAACCATGTGATGCCCTTTGCGCCTTTCGTTGGTCAGAATTGCATGCTGATGTAGGATAATGCCCGCCCTCATACTGCTCGCTGTGTTGTACAATATCTGCAGGAAGTGGGTATTCAAACCCTGGACTGGCCAGCTCGTAGTCCTGACTTGAACCCGATCGAACATGTATGGGATATGCTTGGAAGGAACGTCAGACAGCGTGACCACACCACCTTGGCACAACTGAGAACATCGCTGCTGGAGGAATGGGATCGCATCCCGGCAGATGCCATTCGACGAGTTGTGAACAGTATGCCTGAGCGTTTACAAGCTGTCATGGACGCTAAGGGTGGAAGCACTAGTTTTTAGTGACCAGTGTTTCCGTGCGGTGCAGTGCAAAAATTAACAGTGTTTTGTTTGGCAATATGTTTGATAAAAACCAGCCCAAAAGAACATTACTAAAAAATAGAAAATTGTTAGATTTGTGAAATGTAACGAAGTTTGTGAGTTAAAGCGTGTTGTAAAACATGTTTCGGTATTTCCTGTAGCCAACCATCTTAACATTTACATAAATAATGCAAATATTGGAAAATCGATACATTTTAGTGTAATAAATTAAGAAATTACATAAAAAATTGAAGTGTTCCACTTTTTTTGCCGGTCAGTGTACATGGAATAAATCTACTAAAGTGTTCTGCAAGAGAAAACAAGGTGCTTTAGTTCCAGAACATGTTGAGCGTGAAAGTGATGCCTTAGGCCGGGTATATACAGTTCATCCCAACAACGCCGAATGCTATTACCTTCGAATACTACTTCACACAATTCGAGGACCAACATCATTCAAATATCTGAAAACTGTGAACGGAGTAGAATGTCAAACATTCAGAGAAGCATGCCAATAGCGTGGCTTACTTGAAAATGACCAACATTGGGACATAACATTGTCCGAAGCATCCCTCACATCCTTTCCATCTCAACTAAAAAGTCTCTTTGCAATTATAATAACAACTTGGCTCCCCATCAAACCCTCTGGCTCTTTGGGACAAATATAAAGAAAGCCTTAGTGAGGATGTACTTAGAGAACAATGAAGAGATAATCCAGCTTTGGATTTGAATTTTTCTCCTCAAGTACTTAATGAAGCCCTCATAATGATTGAGGATAAATGCAATGGCAAAACTCTCATACAGCTTGGTTTGCCAGCCCCAATACGCACTAATACTGACGTACTTGATAGGGACATATTGAGAGAAAGAAGTTTCAACTCTGATGAGTTAAAAAGGTTCGTTGAAGACAAGAAGCCTCTCTTAGTTGATGACCAAAGATTTGCATATAGTGCCATAATGGACTTAATCAATAACGGAAATGGTGGAATTGTTTATCTTGATGCACCAGGAGGAACAGGACAAACTTTTCTCATTAATTTGCTACTTGCAGAAATTCGGGCACAGAACGAAATTGCATTTGCAATGGCATCATCAGGAATTGCATCCACACTACTCACTGGAGGTCGAACAGCACACTCAGCTCTGAATCTGCCATTAAATCTTGCACAGTCAGAAACTCCAGTATGTAACATCAAGCAGGGCTCCGGAAAAGCTGAAATATTAAAAACATGCAAAGTCATTGTTTGGGATGAGTGCACTATGTTCCATAAGAAAGCTCTTGAAGCGCTTGATCGAACACTGAAAGACATACGAGGAAACAGTCAACTAATGGGAGGAGCTGTTATAGTTCTGGCGGGTGACTTTCGCCATACATTACCAGTTATACCACGATCAACTCCCTCTGATGAACTCAATGCTTGCCTCAAAGCATCGTATCTTTGGAGACATGTTTACAAAATGACACTGATGACCAATATGAGAGTCCATTTACTAGGAGATGTGACTGCACAGAATTTTGAGCAATAACTCCTGCATCTTGGTGATGGTGATTTCACGCCTGATGCGACAACCAATCTCATTTCTTTTCCGTTAGACTTTCGCGAACTGATGCCTTCAGTTCAGGAAATTATGAACGAAGTATTCCCAAATATTCCTGGAAATTATAAAGACCATCAGTGGCTTAGGGAGCGAGCAATTCTAGCGCCTAAAAACACAAAATGAATATTCAGAACCAAGATCATCTTCCTGGCCCCAGTACGACGTACGAATATATCGATACTGTTCTGGAGACCGAACAGGCTGTATTTTACCCTACCGAGTTCTTGAATTCTCTGGAACCACCTGGATTTCCACCACATAAATTAATACTAAAAGCTGGATCATCAATACTGCTATTGCGTAATATCGATCCACCAAAATTGTGTAATGGAACAAGACTCTGTATGAAAAAACTCATGCCAAATGTAATAGAAGCGACAGTATTGACAGGCCATGCCAAAGGAGAAGATATCTTCATTCCCCGGATTCCTATGATCCCTACTGATATGCCTTTTGATTTCAAGCGACTGCAATTCCCTGTACGTCTTGCATTTGCAATGACCATAAACAAGGCCCAAGGACAGTCACTCAAGGTAGCAGGCCTTAATCTGGAAAGTCCATGCTTCTCTCATGGTCAGTTATACGTAGCTTGCTCAAGAGTGGGCACACCTAAACAATTATGCATTTATACACCAGAGGGAAAAACAAGGAATATCGTTTATCCTAACGCACTCCATTCATTTCCATGTTACCTACATATATTTTAGTATTTATTAAATAACAACTGCGAAGTGAGATGAAATATTCCTCTGAAGTTCATTACAATCATATATTAGGCCGTGTTACTTTGCGTGTCATCTGTCTCAGACACTATTTAATCTACTGTCACTGTATCCATTTATGCCAATGATCTGGTTGCTCTTCTTGGGAACCTGTACCGAAACATGTAAGCCAGTCACGTAGAAATTTCACAACGAGTGTTATGATATATCGTACATCTCTTTTCTATTTTATTCCTCTCATTCCTTTAACATATAATTTTTTCCAATACGTTGATAAGTTAACTAACGTAAAATAGAACAACGAAAATGATGATATTTCTTTTCTGCATGAGCGTTCGAGTTCCCTGGAATCCTCTAGCAGGGAGATAGGGTTTGGAACGCGAAGAGCACCGCAGTTGCGGCGGTGTCCCGATCTTCCCCTCGGACCTTGAAAATCCGGGAGAGGACCACGTGGAGGTGTCGCGCCGGCTCGTACCCATATCCGCAGCAGGTCTCCAAGGTGAAGAGCCTCTAGTTGATACACTAATGTAGGTAAGGGAAGTCGGCAAATTAAGTGGGTCTGCGCTAACGTGCCGGGCCTGGGCGAGGCGAGAGCGCGGTGGTGGCTTCGGTCGTCCACCTCTACGCTGGATCCGAGCTCGGTCCCGTGCCTTGGCCTCCCACGGATCTTCCTTGCTGCGAGGCAAGCTTAATTGCTGGATTTCTTGCTCGGAGCTGTGACTTACTCACACATGTTGGGCCGCTTTGAGTCTGGTATGCGGTGTTTCAGGCTTGGCTACAAATGGTACTCATTGTTTGAAGGGCATGTGGCTAGTTTACCTGTTTATGAGTAGGCCTTACCGAACTGTCTATAAAATGTGAATGCTGTTATGCTGGAGTTCCTTCATTGGTGACATAATGCCGTCTCAATATTTTGACTGATAGTATGGAAAAGTGGCAAAAGGAGGAGCGTGTAAATCTTGGAGTCTGTGCTGACAGCTACAGAGAGACATGAGTCGAAGCATTTTAATCATGTTGTTTAACAAGCTGAGTTAACCTTAATAACAATAAAATTTGTTTAAAAGTACTGCGCTTTCCTTGTATATCTTTCCAATTACTTTCTTGTTTCTTCAATTGATCATCCCTGGAGAATCTGCAAGATTGTTCCCATACATAGTACAACACAAAATGCATCACCATTTTCTAAACATACAAATTTGCATCCTAAGCACATCACGTTCTTTCTTCTGATAAGGAGCAGATGACCTTGTAGTTCTGCCCCTTAAAACAACAATAACTAACTAACTTTCTTCTGATAGGCTCTACTCTCAAGCAAACAAGGAATCCTGCACACAATATATAGCATAGGATCTATCAAAGAAATGCTGCAGGTTCACGTTTAATCAGCAACATAATTTTCTAGCACCGATCCTTGAACAGTTTCCATCACCATACCTAGCAAGAAACTTACACTGCATGCAGTGGGCTTAAGTTCTGGTATAAAATTTGCAGTGTGGTTAAACAAGCTTATTAATAAATACAGCACTATCTTATTAAAGAACAAAGTAGGCCCTTCATCACTTGATTTCAGCTCATTCATGGTTTCCCGTTTCTAGAGCAATTCTGTTTTTTATTTGTTATGTATGCTCTGCAATATATTGTTAATATTTTCTATTGAATAAAATGGTGAAGTTACTATGGTAACATTCAGGTTATCATCTAAGAGCAAGAGTTGGCAATGAAAGAGCAAAAATATTTCGTGTGGCCTACCAATGAACTGTGATCAGGCACTTGTACACATTGCAATGGTGGCAAATGAGTACCGGTACTGTAAGTCTTGTATATAGATCTAGGACAGACGATTTTTTGCGGCATGGCATGTGTTCATACTTCATGCTCCCTCTCTTCCCATTTCAGACTGTCCCTGACCCCATTTTAGAAACTTGGGATGGGAGATGTGTTTAGAGTCCTCACACAAATGGCACTTCTCTGAACACCAATGATCTAGGTCGGGTGTGTCCAACCTGTGGCCCAAGGGGTGCTTGCGGCCCTAGATCCCATCGCATGCGGCCCATAGTGATGTTTGCTCGATCACATCGCAATCGGCCCACAGTGATATTTGTAAGTTATAATATTATTTATGAAATAAGTACCATCCTATTTGTAATAAGATAAACTTGAAAGAGCAAGACTTATTCCATTCACAACACTTGTGTTTGTGAAAGTTCATCTTACTCAAAACATGGAGAAATACATCCGTTTTAAGAAATACCCAGCCCAGATTTTTATTTACGATCCTACCTACCAAGCATCGCTTTGAAGTCTCCGTGCTTTGTTGACTGCGCGGTAACGTTACTACCTTCAAAGGTGAGCGTGTGCCAGATGTTTGAATGTCGTTACATTGTAGAACTTTCAAGTTAGTTTACTGTTTGTAGTTGTTCGCTCACATTGTATTGTCAGTGCAAGTGAGAGGTTTGAAGAATATAATTAATTCTATGATTTTTTTTTATAAGTGATAATTATGGCTTCTGAGTGTAGCGGCAAGAAAAGAAAAGTTTCAGACGAAGGTAAATCATTTCAATTAAGTGGGCAAATCAGTACTTTTTTACCGAATTAAACAAGAAAGCAGTGTATTTAATTTGCAATGAAACAATTTTAGTGTTTAAGGAGTATAACATAAAGCGACATTACGACACCAAACATGTGTCTTCATATAATATATTTGAGGGTCGATTTCGTAAAGACAAGGTATCTGAACTTAAAATTAACTTTCGGGACAGCAGTTATCCTTTAATAATGTGTTACTTCAAACTGAATCTCTGGTAAAAGCGAGTTACGCAGAAGCAGAAATTATTGCAAAAAAATCGAAACCATTTTCAAATGGCGAGTTTGTTAAAGAACGCATTGAGAGTGTTGCTGATATTATATGTCCTGACGAAAAAGCGCAGTTTGCAAAATTAAGCTTGTCGCGACAGCTCGCCGTATTGACGAATTAGCGTCCAATATAGAGAGAACTTTAAAATACCGAGCCACAGATTTTCAGTTCCATTCTCTGGCACTTGATGAGAGTGGTGATTCTAGGGATACTGCCCAACTAGCAATTAGCGAGGCCCTGAGGAATGACGTGGAGAAGGGCTTCGTGTGAACAGCCGTTGCACACGAGTCAGTCGATCCTAAGCCCTAGGAGAAATCCGATGTCGATGGGGTCCGAGACGCCAAGTTAGGACCCCATGGGGCGAAAGGGAATCCGGTTCCTATTCCGGAACCCGGCAGCGGAACCGTAACAAGTCGGGCCCCTCGCAAGAGTAGCTCGTCGGGGTAACCCAAAAGGACCCGGAGACGCTGTCGGGAGATCGGGGAAGCGTTTTCTTTTCTGCATGAGCGTTCGAGTTCCCTGGAATCCTCTAGCAGGGAGATAGGGTTTGGAACGCGAAGGGCACCTCAGTTGCGGTGGTGTCCCGATCTCCCCCCTCGGACCTTGAAAATCCGGGAGAGGGCCATGTGGAGGTGTCGCGCCGGCTCGTACCCATATCCGCAGCAGGTCTCCAAGGTGAAGAGCCTCTAGTCGATACCCTAATATAGGTAAGGGAAGTCGGCAAATTGGATCCGTAACTTCGGGATAAGGATTGGCTCTGAGGATCGGGGCATGTCGGGCTTGGTAGGGAAGTGGGTCTGCGCTAACGTGCCGGGCCTGGGCGAGGTGAGAGCGCGGTGGCAGCTTCGGTCGTCCACCTCTACGCTGGATCCGAGCTCGGTCCCGTGCCTTGGCCTCCCACGGATCTTCCTTGCTGCGAGGCCGCGGCCTGCCTTGCGGCGTCGCTTCCTCCTCACGGGGTTTGCAGCCGCAGGCGCGCGGATTCTCTTCGGCCGCCATTCAACGGTCGGCTCAGAACTGGCACGGACCAGGGGAATCCGACTGTCTAATTAAAACAAAGCATTGCGATGGCCCAAGCGGGTGTTGACGCAATGTGATTTCTGCCCAGTGCTCTGAATGTCAACGTGAAGAAATTCAAGCAAGCGCGGGTAAACGGCGGGAGTAACTATGACTCTCTTAAGGTGGGTAAGCTATAACACTGGCACGTGGCAGCCTAGCTATTGCTCTCATTCCCTTCCCGTGTGTATGTGGTATGCTTGTGAGACAGACCACTGGTGTGAGCAACGATGCGAGTAACTTTGACTCTCTCATACTGGTAAGCTATAACACAGGTCTGTGGCGACCTAGCTGTTGCTCTCACTCCCCAGTATGTATGTGACCTCGCAAGGGTAAGACCTCGCAAGCCATGTATGTGGTAGGCCTCTGGCGTGGGACGTAAAGTCCCCGCAAGCCTGGTGTGTATGAAGGCCTCTGGCGTGGGTTGCACCCCGTAAGCCTCTGTTTGATTCCCCAGTGTTGAGAGCAACCATACCAGGTCAGAGTCTTGGATCTCCGTAAGCTGTATCGTTTGAGGTGTCGGGCATGTAAGTCCTAGTATCCGAGACGCAGCTTAAAGCCACCTGGAGTATCTCCACGTTCTCCCCATGTGTGCCTGATGAATGGCTCAAGGCCTCTGGCGTGGGGTTTCCCCCGCAAGCCTGAGTGTGTCCTATATTTATGAGAGCAATTATTACCAGCTTCGAGTCATGGATCTCCGAAAACTGAATCGTTTGAGGTGTCGGGCATGTAAGACCTAGTATCCGAGATGAAGCTCAAGTCTGTCGCTCATCGTTTGAGGTGTCGGGCATCCGAGAGACAGTTTTAGCCACCCGGAGTATCTCCCAGTTCACCCCCATGGGTGCTTCTTCACCACTCATGGCCAAAGGGTTGGTGGTCAGGGCTGGCGAGGACTCTTCATCTGCCCAAGCCGGCTGCTGGAAAACCTTCCCAAGTCCCTACCTGTGGGTCCGGTCCTTGAGCAAGACCACCCGGGCGTGGATAAAATCCCATTCTTTGCTCGGGATGAACCAAACAGGGGGGTATCACCCACTTGTGGGGAAGTGCTCCTTGTGGGCTAATCACCCCCTGGAGTAGATCTCGATTTCTGGTCCAAGTGGAATGGCCTCGGGTTCCGGCCCGTCAGGTCCCGCGCGTCGGTTACTAAGTCAGGGGACCACTGTTGACAACGAAGCTCAGGAACCTGTCACGATCTCTGTTCCCTTCCAGATAACTGCCTGCCCCGTATGTCTCCGCGGGGGGAAGGGAACCTACATGGGTCCAAGCATAAATGATTTATTGGCACACCTAAAATCTAAACATGTTTCCACTGAAATTAGATTCCAATGTACATCTTGCCTGAAGGTGTACTTGGGGAAACATGCTGCTTTGACCCACGTGCCCAAGTGTCCGGGTCCCGCCCAACCCGTGGCACTCCCATTCAAATGCTCGCAGTGCGAACAGGGCTATAAAACGAAAAGTGGTCTTTCCCAGCATGAACGCCATGCGCACCCTGCCCTTCGGAACGCTAATCGAAAGGCTGCCTCTACCAGTACAGCGCCCCCACCTGCCGCAGTGCCGGGGCGCGGAGGTCTGTTCTCACAAGAAGAACTGACCAGAATGTATCAACTTGAGAGGCAGTTCGAAGGGCAAAGGTTCATTAACAAACTAATATCTGAACAACTGGGATCGAAGACCATGAAACAAATTGGCGATAAGCGCCGGCAGCCCGCGTATATCAGGGCTAGAGATGAATTCCTTGCTAGGATGCAGGCCATCTCAGCTGGTGCTCGAAGGAGTACGCCCCGGCGAGTTACCTTGCCTCGCACCCCGTTGGGCGTACAACCGATCGCCAATCCGGAGAGGGAAGTGATACAGCCCCCTCCGGAAACCCCCTTGGGGGAATTAATAAGGCATCCCAGTCCTCCTGAGGAGGCTGGGGATATACATGCCACAGTTGGCGAGTCGCAGGACTCTATAGGGACCGCTAATGATGGAGGGGAAGGATCCGGGGAGAATCCCCAAACAACTACTCTGGAGCTCAGTGAGCCAATCACTGAAGTAGGTAGGCCCTATACACCTCCTACGATTGATCCAGACGAAGAACCCCGGATACCTGAAGAGGAAGGCCCCTGCCCCCGATTAGAAGAGGATGCATGGCGGGCACGTCTTCTAGACCAGGTCAAGAAAGGGGACTACTTGTCTGGTTTGGGACCATCGGGGGCCCGGGAGGCGTCACGTCTATTAAAAGACGTGGCCCGTGGTGCCACCATCTCCTTCGCAGTGGTGGACACGGTGTATAGCGCGGTCCTCGACTTTCTGTTTGCCAACCAGAAGTCGAATGACGCCCCCGGCCAAGACTCAGCAACTTCCCCTAGTGCAGTACAAAACGGCAAGGGGAAGAAGAAGAAGCCCACCAGTAGGAGGGTGCGTGACAAGAAATACAAGTTTGCACGCACCCAGGACCTCTTCAAGAAGGACCCCAGCCTTCTTGCAAAGCACATCCACTTGGGCACGGATTTCACCCAGCCCCGTGCCCATGAGCTAGCCAGGTCTGATATTAAGGATTTGTATCAAGCACTGTGGGGAACCAGTGTACCGACCAGGCTAGAAGACCCTGCCGAAGGGCCACCTCTGGGCTTCGACAATTTCCCACCCATAACAGTGGCAGACTTTAGCAAACGCCTCGGCAGGGTCAGGAGGTCCGCAGCCCCCGGCCCAGACAAGATAACAAGAGCAGCCTTGTCTGGGAAGGTTCACATGGGCTGTTAGCCGGGTTGTATAATCTTGTACTGGCCTCCGGTCATCTGCCGACCGCATGGAGGGAGAATAGAACCACGCTGATCCTTAAAGAAGGTAAGGATGCGACTAAGGCCACTGACTATAGACCAATAACGATCAGTTCCCTCCTCAGCAGGCTCTTCTGGGGGATCGTAGATCAGAGGCTGTGCAGCGTGGTTCAAACAAGTCCTAGGCAGAAGGGCTTCGTGGCGGAGGCGGGGTGCTTCGCCAACGTTCAAATCCTGGACCAGCTGACCCGTCTAATGAAATCTGAGACGGGTGGCATGGGAATAGTGCTCGATATCTCTAAAGCTTTCGATACTATCCCACAAGCGGCCATAGGACGTGCATTAAAAAGAAAAGGGGTTCCCGAGCTCCTGGTCGCGTTGGTCCAATCCGGGTATAGGGAGGCTACCACTCTTATATCCCTCCCAGGAGGCGATATTATTATGAAACTCCAGCGAGGTGTTAAGCAGGGCGATCCTTTATCACCCCTGCTATTCAATCTGGTTCTTGAACCACTGATTGAACGGTTGGAGTCCATGCCGCGTTTCCCGCTACCGGGAGGGCAGAACGTCTCCTGCCTAGCCTTCGCCGATGACCTAGTTATTGTGGCATCGGACCCCCCGAAGGCGCAAAATCTTCTAGATGAGGTAGTTGAATAGCTCGGCGCGCATGGCATGACATTATCGGTATCCAAGTCTATGGCATACCAGATAAAGAAAACTAAAGACTCTTGGTATCTAGAAGACCCCGGCATGGAAAAACATGGAGTACGCATCCGCGCAGCCACCGCGGATGACAGTCTCACCTATCTGGGGGTGAATTACTCCATCTGGTCCGGTATTGACCTGGTGAAACTCCGGGTAAATCTGAAAAATTTTATTCAAAGGGTCGAACACCTCGCCCTAAAACCGCACCAGAATCTCTGCCTGCTGCAGAATTACCTAGTCCCCGGATACCTTCACCCGCTGGTAATAGCCATGCCAGCTATCTCTCAACTGAAAGATGTAGACCAAGAGCTGAGGGTATCTATCAAAAGATTAATGCACCTTCCTCAGTCTATCTGTAACGGGGTGATATACTGTCGAAGGGGAGACGGGGGACTAGTTTCCCCACGGCTACAGAATCTTGTGCCCCGAGTGGCACTACAAATGGGACTCCGTTTCCAGAACACAAAGGATCCTGTTGTAGCAGCTCTGTCCGGATGTGCCAGTACTACTGCGAGTCTCCGTAGGCTGGCCCAATCCGTCCGACTCCCTTTCCCGTATACACAGCGAGAATTGCGACAATACAAAAATCGCTGTGTTAAGACAGAGCTGCAAACGTGGAGTGAGCTCGCGGCTCAGGGCAGGGCTGTGCTGACCCTCACCGGCGATAAGGTGGGTAACTCCTTCCTCAGGGATCCCACCTTACTAAAGCCAACTCGATTTATCACTGCCCTGCAGCTACGGACGAATACCTAGGCAATAAGACCAGCCTGAACCGAGCTTATCCACAGGCGGGTCTGCGATGCCGCAGATCTGGGCTAAGGAAGGAGACCCTAGCACACATTCTCGGTGAGTGCACTGGCACGAAACCGGCGCGGATCCATAGGCACAATGAAATCAGGGATTTCATTGAAAAACAAGTAGTGAGGGAAGAGGCAGTAGAGGTATCTAAAGAACCGTCACTCACTCTGGACGACGGGAGACGTCTCCTACCCGACCTGGTCGTGAAAAACCGGGAAGGGGTCTTTGTGGTCGACGTAACAGTCCGCCACGAAGATGGGGATTATCTTCGCAGTGCACAAGTTGAGAAACAACGTAAATATGACGGCCTACTGCCTCAGCTCCAAACCACGTTTGGAGCAATTAGTGGGGAAGTGCTCCCCATTGTGGTGGGCACTAGAGGGGCCATGCCGAAAGCCACCCAGGTGGCCCTTAAGCGCCTTGGCATCAGCCAGGTCGGCCACCTGAGGACTATATCTCTTATGGCCTTGAGATCATCCATAGAGATATACCACGGGTTCATGGACTACGACAGATTTTATATTCCCCCATGAACTCGGGCCCCTCGTCCCTGCAAGTCGGCCAAGCTGCCACTCCCTTTTAAATTGTGACTGGGCTTTGCCCTAATATTTTAACTGACAAAGGGGCTGTCATGTTTGTCTGTTGGGACTTTCGTTGCAACATACCAACCGTTGCTAATCTGCTTCTGCTTTCTTTTATAGATGACTGCAAATATTTCCTTCGTATTTTAATTAGGGAGTGGCAAGCGAGTTCACAAGGCTCTATACACCTTGTGAGCGGCGGGTGACCATGGGAGCGGTCAGGTGGGTACCTCCGAGTAGGTTTTCCCTGGGCAATGTCCCCCGGTTTTTATTTAGGGGGATAGCTGAATCCCACTTCCCGTAAGGGACCCGTTGTCCTAATTCTCCTGAGTTAGAGGTCCCCCTCCCACCTTGGCTAGTGAAGGCCGGCCGCTAAGGGCTGTGGTTCTCGTTCTTCCCATCCAGACGGGTTAGCGAAATGAGAGTAAGCAGCCCGTCTCCGCCAGTTCTCTCGATAGGGTACTTCGTCCTCCTGAGAAGGGAAAGAGGGAAGTCTCTCCCGGTCATTGGTCTGTGGCCGGGGGGCAGTATATAGCCAAATGCCTCGTCATCTAATTAGTGACGCGCATGAATGGATTAACGAGATTCCCACTGTCCCTATCTACTATCTAGCGAAACCGCTGCCAAGGGAACGGGCTTGGGAGAATTAGCGGGGAAGTTTATAAAGATTTCAATATTACAGAAGAATTAGCTGCTCTTGTCCCTCTTAAAGGCACCACTAAAGCCAATGATTTAATGAAGGGGGGGGGGGTGTCACTGAAACCTTGAACCGGCTTGGCTTGAAATATACAAATCTATCTGGTGTAACAACAGACGGAGCTCCTGCATTTGCAGGAAAACGAGAAGGGTTAGTTAAATTCCTTCAAGTAGGAAGTAGGAAACATTTCTGTAATGCAATATCACTGCTTAATACACCAAGAAAACCATTGTGCTAAATCCCTAAATTTAGATAGTGTTTTGAAAGTCATTGTAAAAGTAGTAAATTTCATTCGTTCACATGGTTTGCGACATAGAGAATTTCAAAATTTCTTACAAAATCTCGATTCAGAATTTGAAGATATTGTTCATTATACTGAAATAAGATGCCTGAGCCATGGCAAAATGTTGAAGCGAGTGATCTAAAAACAAAAACGAAATACAAACATTTATGGAGGAGAAGGGCAAACCTATTGTTGAATTTAAAGACTCAGAATGGATGTGTGATTTTGCCTTTCTGGAAGATATAACAACACTACTGAACAAACTTAATTCACGTCTCCAAGGTAAGGACCATGTTTGATCACGTGAAGGCCTTTGAAACAAAATTGCGACTTTGGGAATCACAAATAAAAAACTGCAACTTTGTGCATTTCCCAGCTCTAAAAAACTGTAATAATCAAAATTCTCAAAAGTACGCAGAAATCATATCAGAATTAAGAACCGAATTCCGCGTAAGATTTCAAGGAGAATGTTATAAGTTACAATATGTTTTCTTCCCCTTTCTCCATTAACATCGAAGAGGTTCCCGAGGATATGCAAATGGAGTGCGTTGATTTTCAGTCAGACCTAAAGAATAAGTTTAACAATTCTATCGCGACTACTTTCCCAGAGAAAAATATCTGGGCTTTTTTTTTGTTTTTGTTTCCGACTTTGGCCAACTGTGGACCGCATGAAACCTAAGGCTTTCTGGTCAATTTTTTCTTCTTTTCTTCCCAGAACCTCTTCATTCTTTCACTTCTAATCTTTCTCTGCTCCTCTGTTATTACCAAATTTGGCCTGTGTTGTGGTGGTTTTTCTTTGAACGTCTTGATATTGTCAATTCAGCTTCAAAACGTTTCCCTATCGTGAATGACAAGTTCAGTTAGTTAAACTTCAATGGCGTCTATTTCGACCTCTTCTACCCATTTTGTAGTAGCTTTCAACCCTGTGATGTATTTAAAAATTTTCCTTGTCAGCCGGTTCCCATCCATTCTCATCAAATGCTCGTAAAATTTTAGCCTTCTTTTACGCATTGTGAACACAATGGTTTCGGTCTGCATATACAGATCTTCATTTTTCCTTTTTTTTTTCCATGTTCCGTCATCATCTTTCTGTGGTCCGAGAATTTTCCTCAGGATCCTCCTTCCTTTTATCTCAAGTTCCTTCAGCTCCCCTTTTTTGTTCAGGGTTAGACACTCGGAGGAATACAGACTCTCTGGCTTTACCACTGTACTGTTATGTCTGAGTTTTGCTTTGCATGATATCGCTCGTTTGTTATACCTGTTCTGAGTTAATCTATAGGCCAGGTCCAATTTTCTTGCTCTTGCCTTGTTTGCCTCTTTATCCAGTCCATTGGGTTGTATCCATTCCCCAAGATATTGGAACTTATCAGTTCTTTTGACAGTTCCATGTTCCAACAGCATACGTCTCTCTTCCCGGTGTCTGTATTCCAAGTACTCAGTCTTATGCCAAGTTAAATTCGTGTATCTAATTTACATTTTATTTATTTTTTGTTTAGATACCTAAATGATTTCTTATAACTGCCTCAGAACAAATTGACCCTTGTGAAAATCTAGTGGGGAGCTCAAGAGAGAGAGTCTGCTTACTTCAGCCTGCTGGATGGTGTCTGCTACGTCACTCGTCAAAAGTACACTCTGTTCCCGCAGCAACTCTCACTCACTCACACGAAAACCACCATTATTTATTTCGCTTCTTATAAACTGTATTTGGGGTGATTGGAATAATTAAATGACGCTAATACGAGTAATGGAACAATATAGTTAAGTTACGAAAATATCATTATGACTATATAGTTCAGTAATGTACTATTATTAATCAACCTTTATTAGGGTGGGTGGTGCCACAATGGTCAAGCTGTTTGGCCTCTCCAAGGTGAACCGGATTCAATTCCTGGTCAATGCATGCGAGATTTTCGAAGTGAAATGCCATGTCCTATGGTTCGGATTCCACGTAAAAAGGAGGTCCCGTGGCTCATGATCACAAGATTAATGGTCACGCTGTAACGTGTTTTTCGAGGGGATTTTATGCCACTGACATAAGTCAGTAGGAAGCCATTCTATATTTATTTACGCGGCAAATTGTTCAGCCAAGAGAAGTTTTCATGTTAATTTATTTTTATTATTATCTTATTATTATTATTAAGGTATTTTTTTTGGAGCATTTTTATAAAATTATAAGCACACAGATAGGTTTTCTATGTCATAAGAAAACACTATCAAGCAAATTATTACGAACAACATTATCATAGAAGATTATATGATTACGGAATTTTACGGAGTTTTGTCAGCTAGGGTATTATGAGAGAGATGAGTCACGGGGAATTCGGCTACAGGCTTATTCTTGTCAAGAAGCATGACGCAAGCCTGGGTTGCTGCTTCAAGAAAAGGCGAAATAGTCTGGAACGGTAATCGACATCATCCTCGCGCCGAGTGTAATGACCCTGAGGAGGGGGGTAGCGCGTGGTGGCTCAGCCAATCAGAGGAGAGCAAGCGAGAAGAAGATGGCTCCAGAGAGGGGGGGGCTTGGAGTGCATATATGGTTTGTGTGCCGTGGAGGCTAGGCGACTATCTTTGTAAAACTTAACCAGTGTGGTTGTACGTGTGATTGGCTCCGATGTTCGGACCATAAAGTTAACATATCTACAAGTATCTCATCAACTAACGAAGAAGATGACGACGTCCAGGAGGCTGTGGGAAGCTCTCTTCAACATCCAGTACGAGGGAAATGCTTCGTCAATTTCCAGTGGTAAGCGCGAATCACTCAGAACTACGTAATCAATCGTCTTTTTTTTTTCATTTTCAGTATTTCAGTAACTTCATAGCTTGGGAATAAGAGTAAAATCAGTAATTTATCAGACTCCATTTTCAAGTAATTTTCTAGCGGTAATATTCAAATCGCAACGCTCCAATTTAAATTCAGAATATATTATTATTACTATTAATTTTGCCACACTTGTTTTATATAATAAATTCATTTCTTTTAACCATGCAATCTTTGCTTTCAGTAGGTAGCATTAGATATAGACCAATTCCTTCTCCTGAAACAATTGTTTGTTGGGTTAATGATCAAATCATACCACGATCAGAATGAATAAGATTCTTGAAGGTGTTCTACCAGAGCTAGGTGTTGTTAAATATAAATTTAGATTTCAACATAGCGTTGAGGTCTTGGCGCCCATTAAAACAACATATCTTAGGCAGAGTAAATATTTCAAAGTGCAAGGCAAGGGCCAGAAGCATTACATTTGTCACGCAAAAGTGAGGGCTAAAGAAACCGTTTCACTTGTACGCTCAACGTGGAGCAAGGAAAACCGTTACACTTGTCGCTACCAACATGGGGCCGAAAACCTAATAACATTTGTGGAAGGAGAAGGGTATATATTTCTGTGCCTGTATTTTGGGGGGTTTTTCATTTATCGGTGTGGATCAGCATGGGTAGTGTTGAGGAAGAGATGAAGTTGCGTAGTGGTCACCAGTTGGATAGTGAAGATACGAGCAGTATGGCTAGTCTTGGAAATGAAAGCAGTACAGGGATGCCAGAGGTAAATCCCGATACTGAGGGGGGTAATCAAAACAGTCAAGCAGGGTTAGAGAGTTTGCTTCTTCAGTTTATGCAACAAAATAAAATTAGCACAGATGCTTTAAACGCTAGACTTGAACAAAATAGTAGGGAAAATAAAGAGAGTACTGAAACCCTGAATGCTAAACTTGAACAAAATAGTAGAGAAAATAAAGAGAGTAATAGGGAATTGAGCGATAGTTTAAATGCTAAACTTGAACAAAACAGTAGGGAAAATAGAGAGAGTACTGAAACTTTAAATGCTAAACTCGAACAAAATAATGCTAAACTTGAACAAAACAGTAGGGAAATTAGTGACAAATTCGAACTGATTAGAGGTGAGATCAGAGGAGTGATGGAAGAGAAGGCTAAGGAGATTATTGCAGATGTAGACAGAAAATTAGGAAAAGTACAGGAGGAGTTAGAAATTAGAATCAGTACACAGGCTGAAAATTTAAAAGAACTAGTGCAACTTGAAACACAGCAGGTCAAAAAGCAATTGGGGGGAGAAATCGACAAAATTCAGGTAGCAACTAAAGAGGTTAAAGAACAGCTGGGGGGAAGAATTGATAAAGTACATGCAGAAATAATCACTGAAGTTAATACTTTAAGGGAGAGGAATAAGGAAAGCATTAATGAGATTAGTGAGAAACAAGCTAAATTAAGTGGTAAAGTTGAAGCATCGGAAGGGAGCATTAGGTTAACTGTAACTAATATTGAAAGAAAAGCCGAGGAGAAAATTGCTGAATTAGAACTGAAGTTGAAAGCTAGAATTAGGCAGGAAAATAGTCAGAGTAGGCCAGTTTATGTGAATAGCACACACAGGGAAATAGAACTAGGCAAATTTAGTAATCGGCAGGGTTGTCCAATGGAGTTCATGAACACAATAGAAAATAAATTCGGTGAGAGGTTGGAAGATGGTAGTATTGAGTGGTGCCAGGTAGTTGAGATTTTAGAGCAAGCGTCTGTAGGGGAGACAAGAAACTGATTTGCTGTCTACAGAGACAATTTCGAGAATATTTCAGATTTTAAAGTTAAATTTTGTGAGAAATTTTGGAATGAGGTAATTCAGGGAATTGTGTGTGGGAAATATAACCCGAGAGGCAACTACACTATGACCGAGTACTCTTTAGGACAGGTATTAACGTGTAAATATCTGGATGGTTTGAAGGAGGAAAGTGATGTAGTCAGGCTATTACTAAGATATTTTCCATATAGAATCAAGGAAGCTGCCTGTATCCAAAATAAAACAAAAACAAAAAAAAGTCAACCCCTGGCACTATCCAGCCCATGACGGGCTAAGGCCGACCAAGCGACCGCTGCCCAGCCATTTGGCCTGCAGATATTGGGGTGACGCGTGATCAGTGCGTCGGGTCCCATTCGGCCGTTAATCTTGGTATTCGTGATCGGGGCGCTGTCACACTGTCACACAGCTACTCAATTGTCCTCACGAGGCTGAGTGCACCCCGTTCCAACCCTCACGTCAGTTTTAAAATCCCTGACGGAGCCGGGGATCGAACCCGGGGTCTCCAGGTGAGAGGCAGGCGCGCTACCCCAACACCACGGGGCCGGCCAAAATGTTAAATCTATTTCACAAGTGGAGAATTTATCGAGTACATTCGATGCTCTGGGAAGAGGTGGTTACGAGGAGAATTTCGGTAGGAACCAGGGTAACAATAATAACAGGCCTAATGAGAATAGGAACCAGGAAGTTCAAGGGAACAGTGGCGAAGGGGCCAGCGTTCAAAATAGGGGGAACCAAAATAATAATAATAATAATCAGCAAAACCAGTACAGAGGAAATGGGTATGGTACGAACTACCAAGGTAGGAATAATGATTTCAGGGGAAATCAAGGCCGAAATAATGATTATAGGGGTAATTAAGGGAGGTATAATAACAATAATAATTATAACCAGAACAGGGATCAAGGAGGGAATCAGCCCAATGGTAATAACGGACAGAGAGATACCGTTAATACAACCCAGAACAACCAGACCAGTGCAGTAGTGAGTAGTACGACACCAAGAGGTAGCGATACTTTAAACACGAACCAGGCTGCGATGTAAGGTCAGAGTCTCAGTCTATAACATGCCCTGTCCATACACTTACACAGGAACCCTATGACCTAAATGTAAGAAATGAATTATTACGTGAACTAAATGATGAAGGTATTATTCAGGAAGTGGTTAGTAAGAGCCCCATAGTTAAATTTAACGTGTCCGAGGCGTACACAGATGTTTTAATTGATAGTGGTTGTATGAAGAGTTGCATAAGTAGTGCATTTTATGATACAATGAAAGGAACTGGTGTAAATTTTGAGGAGATGCCAATTAAAAGCACTTTTGTTATCACAGCTGTTGGGAAGAGGTCTAAAGTAATTTCTAAGCAAGTTTTAGTAGACATTAAAATTAATAATCATGTAGAGAAGCAGATTTGTCTTGTAATTCCAAATTTAGTATTCAGTGTTATCTTGGGTTCCGAGTGGCTAAGTAGAGTGTCTGGTAACTTATGTTATGATGTAGGGAGTTTGAAATTTAAATGGGGAGATTCTGAGGTAGAAGTAGCGTTCAATGACCATATTCAGAGGAGTAGTGTTGTAGGTGTGATTTGTACTTTAAATGAGATATCGCCAGCAGTAGAGCGGGGTTCTCCATGTTTTGTGGGCAGTGTGATTACGAACGGAAGTCTAGAGGACTCGTTGCGTGATGCTGCATTTCAGGGAAATATAGAGGAAGAACAGTGTGTTCGGCTCTACGATGTGTTATTGTGTAATAGGAGAGTTTTTGAGGATCGCATTGGTATGGCCAATTGCTATACACATTCATTGAACGTTATTGATAGGTCAGTATTCACAGGATATAGATATCCTGTACCTTTCGCTTATCAGAGTGCAGTTGAGGCACAAATTAACCAGATGCTTGAAGATGGGATTATTGAGCACTCTAACAGTCCATATGTTAATTCTTTGATCACGGTACCCAAGGCCGACGGCACAGTTTGTATTTGTTTAGACGCTCGTTTGGTTAACAGTAGAATTAGTTCAGATCAGCTGAAATCTATGTCAATAGAGGAATTAATGCAAACATTTGAGGGGAAGAAGTATTTCACTTGTGTAGATTTGAGTTCCAGTTTTTGGCAAGTGCCACTTATGTACGAGGATAGACCATTTACAGCTTTTAGTCATAAATATAACCGTTATCAATTTTGTAGAACACCTTATGGGTTAAAGAGTAGTTCAGCAGCTTTAATTAGGGCTTTAAACATCGCATTAGGGGATGACACAGGAGAGTTTGTAATCATTTACATTGATGATATGGTAATTAGTTCACGCAGTTTTGAGGAGCATCTACGTCATTTAGATATAGTTTTTCAGAAGTTAGATCAGGCAGGGTTCACTTTGAAGCTGTCTAAGTCGTCATTCTGTCAGTCAGAAGTGACATTTTTAGGTCATAGAGTGTCGAGTAGAGATGTAACACCAGAGGAAAGTAGGGTTAACATGTGTGGACAGTAGCAACAGGGCATCGTTACAGACACTGAGAAATATGCTAGTGGAGCAACGTGATGACGTTCATTTAAGGGAGCCACTGGCTAGGTTGGAAATAAGCTAGAGAAAGTCATGTCCAAGTTATTTTATCTCTACGAGGGCCCATTTACAGTCTCCAAACGTATTGGCAAAACAGCATATGTGCTGGAGATAGTAAGGGAAACAGATTATACGGGACGTATAATATACATAGTCTACGAAAGTATGTGTCATAAAGTAAGTGTGTTTAGCTGGCGAGCCAGCCTATCAAATGAGTAAGTGTGGTATTTGGTGCGTGGAAGATCTGGTCTTCCAGGCAGGCGTATCAGAAGTCACACAGGAGGGTAGTATGTAAGTAAATGAGAGTTTTTAAGGTACAGGGAAATATGACGGGATTGTCGAATGCTCTTGAGCACTAAAATGTCTCGATACACCAAGGCCAGAATTTGGTAGCGCTGGTGAATTCCCATTTGTCTCCTAGAGATGGGTGAGCGCTTGAACAGGGTATTTTTGCTTAAGGCGTCCACGAGACAAAAGATGGGCCATCAGAAAGCGAGACAGTCCTTCATGAAACTCATACATAACAGCACACGTGATTTCTGTTTACGGCCTCGCCATGTAAGATTTGTAAGTGTGTAATTTAAGGTAATTTGTGCAATGGTATTATTTGAGTGAGGAGAACTGGTCTGAGTTGTGAACTAGTATTAAGTAGAATTTGGCCTACGGGAACTTAAGAAGACAGGGCGATTACGGCACAGAAATATTTGGTGTTACATGTAATGCGCACTTACTGTTTTTTTTTTTTTCAGAAGTCAATAATAATTTTGTGTAATATACAGAGAGATTAAATGTTATGGTCACGAGGCGCTGCCACAATAGTGTGATCGTGTGCTCAGTGAGATTTAATTTCACCATAAGGAAGGGACCTCCAGTGAAATTAGGAAGTTCTGTGGTGATAAATATATCAGAACACCTTTGATGCGTGTGATGTGACATCTTATATACATAGTGCTCACACATTATTTATGTCTATTTTTCCAACATAGAGAAATTTGAGAGGCGGAAATATCCGTGGAACATTATTCTATATGAAAAACATTGGACTGGTTGCAAAGTGCAATCCATTGTGACAACAAACTTTGACGCAAAGTGCGTAAAGAAAAGTTATGAATGTATATATATGTAATTTAGGGTGATTTAATTTATGTAATATGTATTTTGGATGGGGATTATTAACGTGTCTGGGATAATCGGATAATGGACCGTCGTCACGGTAAATCATCCGATGATCCGAGGCGAATATGTAACATGTTTTTCGAGGGGATTTTATGCCACTGACATAAGTCAGTAGGAAGCCATTCTATATTTATTTACGTGGCAAATTGTTCAGCCAAGAGAAGTTTTCATGTTAATTTATTATTATTATTAACTTATTATTATTATTAAGGTATTTTTTTTTGAGCATTTTTATAAAATTATAAGCACACAGATAGGTTTTCTATGTCATAAGAAAACACTATCAAGCAAATTATTACGAACAACATTATCATAGAAAATTATATGATTACGGAATTTTACGTAGTTTTGTCAGCTAGGGTATTATGAGAGAGATGAGTCACGGGGAATTCGGCTACAGGCTTATTCTTGTCAAGAAGCATGATGCAAGCCTGGGTTGCTGCTTCAAGAAAAGGCGAAATAGTCTGGAACGGTAATCGACATCAATCTCGCGCTGAGTGTAATGACCCTGAGGAGGGGGGTAGCGCGTGGTGGCTCAGCCAATCAGAGGAGAGCGAGCGAGAAGAAGACGGCTCCAGAGAGGGGGGGCGTGGAGTGCATATATGGTTTGCCCGCCGTGGAGGCTAGGCGACTATCTTTGTAAAACTTAACCAGTATGGTTGTACGTGTGATTGACTCCGGTGTTCGGACCATATAGTTATCATATCTACAAGTATCTCATCAACTAACGAAGAAGACGACGTCCAGGAGGCTGTGGGAAGCTCTCTTCAACATCCAGTACGAGGGAAATGCTTCGGCAATTTCCAGTGGTAAGCGCGAATGACTCAGAACTACGTAATCTCTCGTCTTTTTTTTTTCATTTTCAGTATTTCAGTAACTTCATAGCTTGGGAATAAGAGTAAAATCAGTAATTTATCCGACTCCATTTTCACGTAATTTTCTAGCGGTAATATTCAAATCGCAATGCTCCAATTTAAATTCAGAATATATTATTATTACTATTAATTTTGCCACACTTGTTTTATATAATAAATTCATTTCTTTTAACCATGCAATCTTTGCTTTCAGTAGGTAGCATTAGATATAGACCAATTCCTTCTCCTGATACAATTGTTTGTTGGGTTAATGATCAAATCATACCACGATCTGAGTGAATAGATTCTTGAAGGTGTTCTACCAGAGCTAGGTGTTGTTAAATATAAATTTAGATTTCAACATAGCGTTGAGGTCTTGGCGCCCATTAAAACAACATATCTTAGGCAAAGTAAATATTTCAAAGTGCAAGGCAGGGCCAGTAGAAGCATTACATTTGTCACGCAAAAGTGAGGGCTAAGAAACCGTTTCACTTGTACGCTCAACGTGGAGCAAGGAAAACCGTTACAACGCAAAACTAAAAGCTTCCTTCCTTTGAACCATTATTAATTATAATTATTAATAATTAATGAACCAAGCAAATGGCAATGCATTTTCAATCTTCACCTTCAAAGTAATCACCGGGTAGTCATTTATCATCTAATGGTTCGATTCCAGACATTTCACTATCACCGTCACTTTCATCAGATTCACTTTCACTGCCACTGTTACTGCTGCAGTCATTGTTTGCACTAGTTATTATGAGCGATTCTATTCTCTCTTCTATTATTCCCTCTCGTTCATAATACTTATTTTCTATTTTCTCTACGTGATCGCAAACGCTAATTCAATTACTTTCCTGAAACTCTGAAAACCTCTGTTCGCAAAGGCGTTTGACATCATTAATTTTAAAGGTGACATTATGTGCACCGACCCACTGTTTTACATCAGACCAGACAAGTTCTATGGGATTTAGGTCTGCATGGTATGGAGGCAGTCTCAATACTGTGTGTCCACTAGCAGTCATTATATCATCTATTATGTAGGTTTTTTGTCGCGGCTTATGGACTTTAATAAGTTCATAAAGGTGGACTTTCAGCATTGAATCGTTAAAAGGGATTTTTATTAGCCCGCAACCAGTGTTATATTGTATCCTTATTAGAATTTGATGTTGGGGCCTTGTCTTTCTGCTTGTTGTGATATGATGTGTTGTCAATAACAAGCACTGAGTTGCGTTCCAAATTAGGGATCAACTTCTCTTTTAACCAACGAATATAATATTCACTGTTCATGTCTTTGTGATAGTCCTCACTTTTTTTATGCGACTGGTAAATAAGTAGCGCGTTGGGAACAAAACCTCTCCGACCATCGGCTTGGAGTATAATCAGTCGTTCTCCTCTCGAGACGGGATAGAACACTCCCGATGTGCTATCGTCAGTCCAGGCTTTAGGCATAGAATGGCTACTATGTATATAAGTTTCGTCTTCATATATGATGGGACGACCTTCTTCTCTGAATTTTTTTATGGCTGTCAGATAAGATACTCGCATGTTTCTTATGTCATGTTCCTCTATTAAAACCTGCCTATTATTCCTCGTCTTCTTCCATCCACTTGAAGCCTAAATCTTTTACAATGCCTCTCAAACTGGTGCAGCCTCCTTGGAAGCCAATCTTCTCTCGTAACACAGGCAGTAATTTGGATATTGATGGAGAAGTTTTCTGATGAATGTAAAATTCATGGATTGTACGTCGAATAACACACTTATCGAAATCGTCAATGTCCGTCACACGTTTCTTCCCTTTCCGTGTTTTTCCTGGCGTACCAAATTAAGTCCCTTCAGCCTCATATTGCCTCTGTTCTGCTAAGATTCTCTTGACCGTCTTCAACGATACTTGTGTAGCATCTGATACTCTTTGTTGTACTTTCAACAATTTTCTTCTGTACTCGTATTGTGTCCTATTCTTACACTCATCAGCTTCCTTCTTCATAAACCTATAAACATTGAAAACAATCTCTCGCGTTTGCCCTCTCTGTGTCGTAAACTTCAGTTTAGAATTCACAGGCGGCATCACTTCCTTTGCGAATACAAAAATACGAACGATAGAAACTTGCACTGACAACAAGCCGAACCAAACTGACTGTAACTCTCAGTTATAAATCTGTCACAAGAAGCATCCCTTCTTCCTTCCCCCCCTCTTCCCCCTTCCCAACCCGCTTCTGCATTGCAAGTGTCAATGAACTTCAGGTATGCCTGCTGGCCAGCTTCAGTTACTCATTCAAGGGTCGATTTGTTCTGAGGCAGTTATATATCCTTTTAAATGCGCATTGCAAAATCAATATTATAGTAATAACTCAGCCATGATGCTTATCATCATTAGTTTCTGTTTAATTAGTGTTTGCATTTCCCTATTAATTTCTTACTTTAGCAATAATTAATTAATTAACATAACTTTTCCTATGCCATGCTTACCTGCCATTATATGTATTGTGAGTGGATCTGAAATGTATTCCTGTTAGATTTAAGTACCATTGTTAAGTTCTGCTAATATTGTAATAATGTATTAATTGTAAAATCTGGTTAGATGGAAGAGAGGGCCCAATGGCCCTAATCTTGCCAGACAAAATAAAGCTATCTATCTATCTTTTCATATGATACCTTAAGACCTGTTTTCTCAGCTATTTCGTGCAAAGTGTCCAGCATCTTTGTTATGAGCTAAGAAGGCAAGGTCATCAGGAAAAGCCAAACATTTAATTCCCAGGTTTTGTCCTTTCCTCCAAAGATGTATACTCTGAATTCCTTCTGCTTCCAAAGCCTTATCCCAATTTTTCATGACTTTCTCCAGAACGATATTAAATAGTATTGGTGAAAGACATCCCCTTGTCTGACTCCTGATTTTATTTTGAAAGGATCAGAGACTTCTCCATAAAACTTTACTTTGGAGATGGTATCAGTGTTTGTTTTATTATTTCTCTTGTTTTCCTGTCAATCCCAAAATCTTCCAATGCAGTTTACTGCCGGTCAATCGAGTGTATGCCTATTTGAAGTCAACAAAATGACCACAGTGTTCTGACCTCTCAAAGCTCTTGTTCTGAGAATGTTTTTGAGGTTGAATATTTGCTCCACACATGACCTCCCTTTCCTAAAGCAGGCTTGGTATTCACCAATTAAGTGGTCTACTTGGTCTTCAACTCTGTTCAGCAGTGCTTTGGAGAGTATTTTGTATGTGACTGGGAGTAGAGAGATTCCTCTGTAGTTGTTGATGTCCATCCGATTACCTTTTTGGTGAAGTGGGTGTATGAGAGCACATTTCCAGTCTTCTGGGATCCTTGCAGTTTTCCAGATTTCTTCTATAATATGATGGATTGTTTTTGCCCTGATCTTTCCTCCGAATTTCCACATTTCAGCGATGATCCCATCTTCAACTGGTACTGTGTTGTTTTTGAGCTTGATCTCATTTTAGAGTTGGTGGTTGGGAATCAGGGTTTTCTTGGGATATATTCTGAGCAACCAATCTCTCTCTTGGCTCTTCCCCGTTCAGCAGAAATTTGAAGTACGGTAATCAGCCAGAAGCTGACAGTTTTCCTTATCACTCATTGCCACACTACCATCTTTTCGTTTGAAGCACAAACTTGGTGGCTGATATCCTTGTACTGTAGTTCTTCTTTGAAGGTTCTGTAAAATTCTCAGCTGTTTTTCTGTTTAAATCTTCTATTTGTTCTATCCTGCGTCTATCATAATTTCTCTTCTCTGTTCTTATGATCTTTGCTGTTCGTTTCCTTTCTTCCCATCTCTTCTCGGTCTTGTTTGAGTGATATCCGGGCATTAATAGACATGCACTTCATTTTGCATTACTTTTCGGTGGCACATACATGCGAACACGTGTTCTCTAGGATGAAACGTGTAAAATGCGCAACGAGAACGCGAATCACTGACAGTCATCTGGCGAGTTCACTTAAGAGTTGCTACAACATCAATCAAACCATATATTGGATGCCTTGTTCGTGAGAAGCAGTGCCAGGTGTCACATTGACAGGTAAACTATTAATTCTATTATTTTAATATAATAGAATTTTATAAATTTAATTTTAAAAATAACTTAACTAATATATGATTAATATTTTCATTAAAATGACATAATATATTAGCTATTTTTTAAATTAATTGGTTTATTTTAGAATTTAGATCCCATTTAATACGGTAGAAAAAATCGAATCATGTGGCCCGCAAACCAATTCACCGTAACAACAGTGGCCCTTTTCCAAAAAAGGTTGGACATGCCTGGTCTAGGTTAAACCAAAAAAATATGGTATAGATATTTAGTTTAGAGAGCTTTGCACATGTTATAGTATATTGATACTCAGAATCTCAAGTCTAAATGCAAGGAGAAAATAGTCTTTACAACATTGGCTATTGTAAGATTTTAAAAATTGTTGAATTTAGGGGAGGCACATAGGGGTCATATACCTGAGATTCTGTAACATAACTAGACAGCGGAAGTTAAGGCTGTAAAAAGTAATGTTTTAGGTGCCTAAGATAGGCTCCTTAACTACTGTAGTTACTGTGTGATCTAAAAAATTAAAAAATGGGCAATATTAAGAAAACAGTGATGTAAGTGATCTTAACTTGATTTAATATGCAATATCGGTATTAAAAGAAACCAAATACATTTCAGTACAATCTCAGCTGAGGAGTAATCGGGGAATTCAAGGAGCCACGGTCGAATTATAATCCTTTAGATGATTTTATTTTAGGCATTAAGTTTTCTTCAAGTGAATACGTCGAGCTCTAAAGACCAACAATCAACACATACCAGATGTGCAGTTGTAGTTCTAGTGAAAGATAAAATTCAAAGATTTATCAAAGTTATATCTATATTGATAACGGAAAAGAGATGGACATTAGGGGCAGATGACCTCATAGTTCCGTCCCTTAAAACGACAATAACTAACTAACTAGAGTGGGACATTGGCATTGTGTCACTAATTCCTGGCCTTTCCAAAGCGAGGAAGGGGTTACTGTGTTCAACAGTATAGACTCTTAAGAATCATAGTTAGTCCAGTGCAATTAGACAAAATTGACCTCTGACTCAAACAAAATTAATAACAAGCTGAAAATTGGTGGAAACGTTAAGAACAATGTCCTAAACAAAATCTCAAAAGTCCCAAAAATTCCGAGCTGGGGAAAAGCCGCCATCTTGAAAAACCGCCGCCATCTTGGATTTTTCGGTTCTTGGCCATATCTTTCGAACTAGTGGTCCTAGCGAGGTCAGACTGGTATCAAATTGACCAGATATTACTGTCGAAGTCTCGGAAACATTAATAAGATATGCTAGACGCATTCTTACAGCTTTTTTAAATTTATTTTAGTACTGATAATAATATAGTGTGTTTAAAGTTTATTTTGACCTGTTTTTACGCACTAACTTAGTAAAGTTACCTGAATTGGTGGAATAAATTATTCTAAAGATAAAATGAATATACAAACTATACATGTTATTTATATCACGAACCATCCCTACTTTAAGAAAAAAGAGTGATAGTCAGCCTGAAAGACTAGACTTTATATCATTTTAAATGCTACAAATGCTGAAAAATGCTGGGTGAAAGCCTCATGATCATGCAGCGAACTGCATGAACTCAAACTCCATTAGCAAGTGCAAACCAAGGTCAAAGGAGGTAGCTGGCTGGATGACGTCACGCTCACCGTAGCGCGCGGGGAAAGGAGGAAGCTCAAGCGGTTCTATGACATCACACACCTCAGTGCATTCTCGGTACATTTCGTCCCGTCGCCGTAACGTAACGCCAGACCTCAGAGTAACAATGAAGTCGACAAGGTCATTTAAAATGATAAAAATCAGCCGAATGTCGCATCTGAATTTGAATTTCCCGCGACACGTAAGTGCTGCCCGCCAAAGTGCTCGGTCTGCGGTTAGAATATGTATTCATGCGCCGGTTTTCAAAACAATAACTATGTATCTTACGTGTTGTCAGGTTTCGCTACAATGTTTGGTTACGTTAAGAATGGAGGGAATAAAATACATGCTAGGATTACTTGTCTGAATAAAAAGCAATGGAAAAGTTGAGCATAGACAAAGAATAACTTGACTATGGATTGTATTAAACGGAAATGAATGTTGGGTTGCAACGTTTTATAATTCAAAACTAATAGTAACACAACATTTCAAGTCTTGTTTTTGTTTGTATTTGTGGTTTTAGTGTTAAAGTGGAATAAAGTGCTTATATACCACAGTGCGAAAGGAAGTTGGTACCGCTGGTCTCTGTATAAGTTTATGAGAAGGCGGCTGGCATTGTTGTCGTGTTCTGTACGGCGAGTTTGAATGCTGCTGTGTTGTTTGTCCGTTCGTGGCGATGAAACCGAAAATAGTGACGTGCTTTATGAATGTTGTGTGTGTTCTAAATGATAATTTGAGTGGTCTGTAGTGATAATCCATTACTTGGTTGAAGGCAAAAAGCCGGATTGGGAAAGTGTTAGAAGTTTTATGGAAAAACTATGAAAGCAGAGGTGTGTTGTGTGTGTGTAAGTGTGGTGTTTGCATGGATTTTTTACTTCACCTATCCTATTACTGTGGGTGTTGCTGTTCAAATATTGCAAGTTAATGGTTGAAGTGGCGGTTATTTCTTCGAAATGAACAGTGCATGTATTTTGTGTCGAGGGGAAAACGGTGGTGAGCAGGTTAGGGTACAAAGAGGGATTGACACCATTCGTCGGTATAGTGAAGCTCGCAATGATGGCATTGCCGCTCTAATCGGCGACTCGAACAGTGTTACAGTGCACGTCAACTGCAGGAAAGAATATACTCGCCGTGTTCTTACGCTGTCGAATGATACGCAAGAGGAACCAGTTGAAAGAAAGGCTCGTTCTTCGTTTGGGGGTTTTGATTTTAAAACGCCAGTGCATGTTTTGCGAACGCGAGATCAGCTGTGATGGCAATAATTAACACCCAGATCGACACGAACCTTACAACATAGTTACGATGGTCCACATTATAAATACCGTGCGCTCTATGGCTTCTGGACTCTCTGACGCTTGAGCAGAAAAAGTATTGTTGAGATTGAACTCGGAGGTCGACCTAGTGGCAGCGGAAGCTCGTTATCCTATGTGCTATGCGCATTTTGACCGCCCAGGTCACTTTATGCAAAAATTTGGACTTTCCTGTGGAAATGTCGGCCGCCCCGAGGATCCCAGCAAGCTTAGAGCTTTTGAGAAACTGTGTGAATATATACAGAGTAACGACGAGTGTCAATACACCTTTGCCGAGTTGATCGAATTTATGAAGACTTCTTCCCCAGAAGAAATACTCTATAGCGAGATAAATCTGAAAAGGAGACTGCAATATCATTGCGGAGACCAAATTGTCATAGCGGAACAAGTTGGAAAGTCTAACGTTCTTTGTTTCCTAGGAACAGCAAACAAGATTTTGACGGCTAATTGGTACAGTTCCAGAAAGTGCAATCCCAAGGAGGAAAGGACGAAAATCGTCGAGACTGCAGCCAACATCATTCGACAGGACATTCGATCCCGTGTTTACGACTGCTCTGTGTATCCTTCTTCTGAAGATATTGCTTCTAGACGAGGAGATTTGGTACCTGAGACTTTTCAAACAATGATACGGACTATTGTAAAAAACAGAAAACCATTCGACGACGACACAATTATGAAAAGAAAGGCAATCAACATCACTCATGCAATTATTGCAACAGCCCAACCAAGATTGTTCGTCTCGCCATGGCAGCTTGGTCTCGGAGTCCATCTTCACAGGAGGTTTGGCTCGAAGCTTCTTCTTGACGTATTATTGGGATGTGGAGTATGTGCTACGTACAAAGAAACGATCAACTTCGAGAATTCGCTGGCTAAAAATGCACCTCCGGTCGTAGACGACGCTTATGTGCAGTTTGTTTTTGACAATGCGGACCACAATGTGCATACGCTTGACAGTCACGGGACTTTTCACGCCTTGGGTGGAATTCAGTGTGTCACACCAGGAAAGTATTCGTACAATCACTCATGGTTCCATATTGATTAAAAGTCAAATATAAAGGGACAGGAATTGATCAGGCGGAATTCCTGTCCCTTTATATTTGACACCAGGAAAGAGCGTGAACGCAAGCGTTCTTGTACCTCGGTCATCAGAAGATATCGACTTACCATCTCGAGGGCTCCTGCCGGTGGCACCGTACCAGTGACCCCTAAAATCAAAACATTGAGAGGAGAGCATCGACGTTGACGACCCTGACGATCTTGTGCTTTAATATGAGGGCAAGTTATTTCGAAATATATATATATAGACATTATCTGCACAAAAGATACAATTCTCACTGCTCCTTTTTTTACAGATCTCATGGAACCACCAAACGACGGAAGCCTCTAAGCATTCCAAGTCAAAGCTTACATCTCTCATAGTGTCTCTGTATTTAATACTGACAATAATTTAAGCATTTTAGATGTGATACGCACAATTTCAAGAATATAATTTATAATTTTAGGTTTAAATACATTATTTTCATTGGCAGTTTTTAGCTACTGTGACAGAAACGGTCAAAATCAAACTTTAAACACTCTATTTATGTTAATAGTACTTAAATGAATAAAACAGCTGTAAGAATGCGTCTAAACATATTTCATTAATGTTCCTGAGACTTTGGCAGTAAAATCCGGTCAATTTGGCACCAGTCTGACCTCGCTTGGACCACTTGTTTGAAAGATATGGCCAAAAAGGGAAAAATCCACGATGGCGGCCTTTCCCCAGCTCGGATTTTTTGGGACTTTTGGGATTTCGTTTAGGACATTGTTCTTAACGTTTCCACCAATTTGCAGCTTGTTATTAATTTTGTCCAGGTTAAAACTAATTTCACTGGACTTTTAAGTTACAGGCGATCAAGAATTATAGCACTGCACTGTATAGTAGACCATTATTAGCTATAGTGTTGTTGTTGAGTCTTCAGTCTTTTGACTGGTTTGATGCAGCTCTCCATGCCTCCCTGTCCTGAGCTAATCGTTTCATCTCTACATAACTACCACACCCTACATCTGAGGCAATCTGTTTAACATATTCTAACCTTGGTCTACCCCTACAGTTCTTGTCCTCGACCCTTCCTTCCATAACTAAGCTTGCTATTCCTGGGTGTCTTAGTATGTGTCCTACCAACCTATCTCTTCTCTTCATTAGCAGTCGCCAGAAACATCTCTCCTCTCCCACTCGTCTTAATACCTCTATGTTTGTAACCCTATCTACCCATCTGATCTTCATCATTCTCCTGTAACACCACATTTCAAATGCTTCTATTCTCCTCTTTTCTGCTGCACCAATAGTCCAAGTTTCACTTCCATAGAGCGCCACGCTCCAGACAAAGGCTTTCAAAAATGACTTCCTAATACCTAAATCTATATTCGATGTCAGCAGATTCATAGTGTAAAAAGTCAAAAATAAAATGGAAATACCAATCTAACAAAGGAAAAATAGACACTAATAGACTTAGAGTGAAAAATAGGTGCTGATGCCATAATAGGCATTTTTAGACATTAAAATAACTTAAGTTAATGCTTTATTTAGACCGAAATGTTCATAAAAAATGTAAATTCAAAAGGTGAGGAAAAATATAGGCATTTACTTAAAATCCACTGTCTACATACAACTTATGAGCTATTTCTGTACTGAAGTTTGTTCAATTTGACTTCATGAGAGAGTGAGAGGAAGAGAAAGCTTGCTTAAAAAAATTGGTCAAACTGAACAAAGAAACATTCTCACGGATGTTGCAACATAAGGTACTGTTCACGTTAGCTTGATATATTTGAATGCTCTTCAAAACCACATGGGGAATGCTTGGCAGACTGTACTGGATTTACAAAAAAAATATCTTACTGGGTTTGGAGTAGGAACATCAAATAGGGAGCTTCCCTGACTACTAGCCACATAAGGCAAATTAGTTAAATTATCTATAAGTTAGGAACACTTTCTAAAGTCTTTGTACTATTATCACTTGCTGATCTATTGCTATTTCTGACAAAAGTAGAATTGAAGGAACTCTCTGAACACATGTTTCTCAAGTAAAACTATGAGCTATGACAGCTTCCACTCGATAAACCAAACTGACACATTGCTGGATTTCTAACGCGCATATAAAAGGAAGATTTCAGGGGATGTTTTGTAATTAAATTGTTTAAAGAACAGTCTTTAAGAAAAGCTGAATTATTAGAAGTCCTTATATGCAAGTCTACAGATGAGTTATTCTCTATATGGTTGTTTTGAACATGTAAACTTCCTGTTGTCCTGTGGAACTGACTAAAGGAAACACAGCCTGTAGTTTGTCTCAGGTTACTAGGACAGCCATCATTGTTCACAACATAAACCGAGGAAGAATTCTCAGCCATTTCAACTTTCATACGCAAGGAGGGTTTTGCTGAATGTTCTGGACCGGCTTTGTTTCTTGGAGAGCTATTAACTTCTTTAACTAACTGCATAGCATTTAAAAAGTTATGCATTTTCTCACTGGACACCTCAGGAAAGCAACTATCATCATTCTCAATATCAGAATCTGAAGAAATCTTAGAACTATAATCAGCAATGGCATAGTTAGAGGAATTCTCTTCATTGTCAGATAGAAAATGGTGAGAATTAGTTTGATTCCTTGAAGTTCCAATATCTGAAACAAAAGGTTTTATTAAATTTGCTGTACGTCTATCGTAGGAATTATTTTCTCTCTCCGCACCAGTAAAAAATGGTGTGCTTTCAACACCATCATTTGACGATTCTGAATCTGAAGAACTGACAGAATCAAGATCTAATGAGCTCTTCAAACGAGGTTTCTCAGATTTTTTTGAATCTAAACCAAATGGACGAGTTACTTGAACTAACAAGCCCCTCATGTTTGCTTTATTACTCATTTCAGAAGTCGGAGGGGTAGATAAAGGTTCATGCACCAGTGATTTATCAGAGACTGTGTCATTGGATATTTCAAAATCTGTAGAGGTACATGATTTTCTGCAAACAAACTCTTGTGGTTGTGGCTGATCAAGGCTCTGAGAACTGTTATTATTTTTATCTCCGTGACAAATATTATACGAAGGTTCTTTATTCTTGAAAGTAGTACAGTGAGTGAATTTTGCTCCATAATCTAAGGAGGAACTATTTGAATTTTCAAGAAGACTATTTGTTTTCATCATACGAGTCTCGTCTGGAGTACACCTCTGAAGACGATCAGGACAAGTAGAGTTTTCAATAATTTTTGCTGGATTTTCATAGGATCTTCTATTATCATTAGCTGCAGTGACTTTAACAGACACACCAGCAATTTTAGGTGGATTTACTTCTGGTTGTAAACAGATAGTCATTACATCAGGCTGTATTTTATGTAGTAATTTATGCCGGTAAACTTGCCCTCGATGCATAAAACTCTCTCCACAGAGCTGGCAGTGGTACGGCTTTTCTCCAGTATGAATTCGTTGGTGTTCGCTGAGATAGCTGACCCGAGAAAACGACTTGTTGCACTGCTCGCACTTTATCATCTCCTTGGTCTTATGCAAGCGTCTGTGCCTGTTTAATACACTCTGAGAACTAAACGACTTCTCACACACTGGACAAACAAATGCCCTCTCCCCAGTGTGCACACGCATATGTTCTACAAGATTAGTTGAACGTGCAAAGGCTTTCCCACACAACGAACACACAAATGGTTTGATCCCACTGTGAACTTGCAAATGGAGATTCAAGTTTCCTTTTTTAGTGAATTTTCGATCACAGTGATGGCAAGAAAATGGCTTCTCTCCTGTGTGGCCCCTGATGTGAACTGTCAAAGTGCTGCGATGAGCAAATGCTGTTCCACACGTCGAACATACAAAAGGTTTTTCACGATTATGAACACTTCTAATATGAATAACAAGATGTGGCCGAGCTGAAAATACTCGGCTACACATATCGCAATGGAACATCTTTTTATCTTCAAATTGTGGGTCCATGTTTGTAACGCCTTCATTGATTTTAATACTTACAAACATGCTAGGATTGATACTAGATGGTTCTTGTCTTACTTCCACTGGTATAGAGGTGATTCGGGGATCATCTTCTTCAGCATTAGATTCTTCTTGCTTTATTGAAGCACTTTTACACAATCTTAGAGATTTCTTTATCACTTTAGATCCATTAATGTTGCCATGTAATGATTCATCATCTTCATTTACACTCGCTTTCTCTTGTTTAATGCCAGAATTCTGATATTCCCTCTCTCTGCTAGATTCTGGGCCTGAATATTCAATATTAGCAGTAAGATCAGCAACATAACCTGAAGACATGTTTTCATTTGATTCTGTATGATTGATGAATATATTCAAAGGGGACATTCTAATTTGAGCTTCTGGAAATGCCCAAAAATGGCCATCAGTTGTGTGTGATTTTTCTTGCAAGATCATCAATGAGCATGTCTTCTTCTAGCTTGATGTCCGCCAACATGCCTCCGCACTGATATGATGTGTGCTATCACAGCACACATATCCTCAGATAACCTAAAAAAAAAAAGAACATTAAAATCAGCATTAAACTCCCATAAATTTTAGGAAGACTTTGCATAGTAAAATCACAGATCAAGAAAAATCACTCAAACTCCTTCTACCAGGAGTCGGTCCGTAGCCAACTCAAGCAAAATACCTGATGAATCATTAACCTAAATAATGCGATACAGGAAAATAAACTGCACTCTGTGGCTCCTACAATGGAGAACATCATTAAATCCGTAACCATCAGTCACAAAACAAAGATCCCAAAAATGGTTTAATCAGGCCTGCTAACTATAAATAAAATGAGTCCTTAAAGCCTATCAAATAGCAAAAGCAAGCAACAATAAAGAAGAAAGGACTAGTCTCCTCAAAAGAAAACACAACGACCGATTTACAATACAGAAAATATCCTGAGATTACCCCACGGGGTGCTTCATAATATACAAGTTATCAACTCCTCGAAATTTGAGTCTCTAGTGGGAGAATGCGAAGAGCTCTCTGTTCTGGTCCATACCATGCCATAATCTCAAGTGTTAAATGCTGTAGCAGTAATATGAAACTGTAAGTACGGTCAGGGTAGATGCCCGGGGACTTTAAAGAAAGGTACCGACCCAGCATATGACCAGAACGAATAAGGGAAGAAAACGGGGAATAACCATACTTGGCACAAAAAATTGCATGAAATTGTCACTAAGCACCTGGTGTTCAATAAAGTGTGTGGCAAGTGTGAGCCGAAAATCCTGACATCCGAAGGAGGGCAACCACTATCACTTTCATAGGGTCTCTTTTTACCACTGCTAATACCCCACTTATAAGGAATCCATTTTCCTCAGTCCAACTTTGAAGTTTGTCAAGCGTTTCTTGAAGGTCGGTCTTATTGTTTGCACCTATTGCCATATCGTCTGCGTACATAAATAGCGATTAATTGTCATTGATGATTCTTGTAATACCCGCTGTCATGATATTGAATAAGGTTGGGCTAATTGGATCCCCCTGCAGCACTCCGTTGGTTTGTTTGATAATGTTTGATATATCGACTCCATCATCTACTTGAGTGAAATTATATCTTAAAATGTCTTCTATCATTATTGTGAGAGGATGGTCCTGACCGATCATATTGATTAGTTTCTTGATAAGAAGTTTTCTATTTAAGAGGTCGAAAGCTTTCACATAATCAATAAAGACGACATGGTATTTGCTTCGAAGACGACATGGTATTTGCTTCCTGGATGTCGAAGTTCCTCTTCTATTTTGTCAATTAAGCACATTATTGCCTGAATGGTACTTAGTCCCTTCCTGAAACCAAATTGCTTCCATCTACCGTTCCATACAAAGAAGTAATAAGGAGGTGATGGTTGATTACCTTTTCATATTCTAGGTAGTCTAGATAAATGTTGGCCAGTATGCTGGAGAGGGGTGAACCCATTGCGAGGCCTTCGGACTGTCTGTAAATTTTCCCATTGAACGTGAAGACGTTATTATTGGTCACCAATTCTAATATTGAAACTAATTCCTCAATTTCTACTTTAGAAAGTTCGCTATTGTTAATTAATTGACTATGTATGACCATATCGATGGAATTGAATTCTGGGGAAGATATGTCGACGACGTCTTCATCATCATCATCATCATCATCATCATCAATGAACAAAGTCAAAATATAGCCCACATTTTAGAGACCTTAAACAATATCGACAACAACATCAAATTCACTGTTGAGTCCGAGGTCAACAATGAAATTAATATTTAGATCTGACGGTAACCAGAAAAGGCAATAGACTCCATTATAAAATATACAGGGCTTCATAGGGGCTTCATTCATTCCATTCCTGACCCGGTCGGAGACTGGAAGCAGGCTGTGGATTTTCATTCATTTCATAAAATATACAGGAAACCTTCCCAAACCAGCACAACCATACGTCATGACTCCAACCACCCTGGAAGTCATAAAAACGCAACATTCACTAGCCTCATAAACAGAGCCCTAAGTCTTCCTCTGTCCCAAAAAGATTTGCAACAGGATATAGAGATCATACGTCAAATAGCCAACGTCAACGGTTATAGTCATAACTATATCAATAACCTTGTTCATAAAATAAAAAACAAACCGAAAACTACACTAGTCAAAATTGAACCCGAAAAGAAAAAATTCGCAACCTTCACCTACGTGGACCGAAGCATTTATACCGTTTCTAACATCTTAAAGGAACATAATTTAAATATCGCCTTCAAAACCAACAATTCTAATTTTAAAAAATTCTTAAATTCAAGTAAAATTAATCACACAAACAAATATTCCAAATCTGGTGTATATGAAATCAAATGTAATTCTTGTCCAGCCAATTACGTGGGCCAAACAGGTAGAAGCTTTCGCATTTGTTATAACGAGCATTTTTCAGCAATAAAACATAAAAAATTTACGGCCATGGCATCCCACATGGAAGATAGCAAACACAGTTTCACCAGTATAGAAAACGATGTCAACATATTGCATTACGTGTCCAAAGGCAGTCTTATGAATATTTTGGAAAACATACACATCAACGTGTTCCAAAGGTCCAATGCACACAAAAATTTGAATGAAATCAATTTTGACACCAACATATTGTTCGATACAGTAGCAGACCACCTCATTTCCAAAAAATCTAAACACTCCACAAACAACAGTAAGGTCATCGACACACGTATTCCCGCCCCACCCCGGGCCGTTCGGATCACTTCCACTCCGCATAGTTCCACCCCTTTACCTCCCCACACCTCACCCGTTCTCCTCCACCATGTCAGCCCAGCAGCTGACTCTGCTTACAGCACCAACGGATCAGTTGCACACACACCGGACCATAAACAACATAGCACTTGACCTACCTATGTCGCACGGCATTGGTATTCAACGTCGGTAAGTCAGTCAAATTTCACTTGTTCCACGCAACTTTTATTCTTCATGGGCTATTAAAATAAATTTTCTCATTTTCTTTTTCTCAAGTTTTCTTCAGGTGTATAGGCCGATCACCCAGAACTGTACCATGACATAGGCGCATTTCATTCAAATTGTTTCCACGTAAGTCCGTTTTGTTCAGGGTAGTCCTTAAGACAAATTATTTGTATTTTTCAATATGGGTTCAAATTTCAACCACCGGACGATTTTCATTTCAGATCCGTTAAGAAGATAATACAAGACAGCAAATCCACTTTATGTGCTAATGCAAATTTTAATGTCAACAAGCCAGGACACGTCATCCCTGTTTTCATGGTGCCAGCAACATATTCCAGCGCACTTTTAAATAAAGTGCTGAAATCAAAGTTTCCACTTTGTCATCACTTATCCAATATTACTACAAGCTGTTGAGTTACATAGGCTCATGGACACAAACAAAATACTCATATCTTCTCCCGACATATAAGTTTAATTATGACTGTATATTTTAACCATCACGTACTTAGCAAGAATGTGTCGTAACAGCAATTACATATCAATGTTGCTGTAAACAATAGGAATGTTTCAATTGTTCTTAAGTTTATCATGTTGTAATTTTAATAGTTTTTAAGTGTTTTAATATCAATGTATAGTTGCGTTTTGACATTGACGAGGTTAATTTTGTCTGTGGAATGGTGTTTCTTAACATAAATGTAAAGGGCTGAAGAAGGAATTATTAGAAATTCCGAAACATGTACCCAAGAGACGATAATATAGCATCAAATTGTGTTGATTAGGCGGAAACTTTGTATTTTTGTTATTGTCATTTCTAAACGTCAACACGGAACCTGCAATGAATTCTTCTTCGAATAAACATCAGACTAGAACGTTTCCGCTGCGCCACGCAGCCAGTCTTGGTATGATGAGGACAGATGATTGCAATGTATATCATATATCATAGAAATTGAATGGGCTTACAATTAATGAGAAGATGACCCATGCCAGCATAACATTTCGTCACTCCACTATCGGTGTGAAGAGATAGACAACTTGCTTAGAGGGTACTGAACACTACGTTGCGACTGCCATGCCAGGACATGTCACCTTGTGATATTTTCAGATCATCAAGTTCTCACACCTGGTATTGTGATGTCAAGAGAACGATACAGATTGCACATTTGGCTTGCTGCAGGGAACTGAGGCTTCCTATTAACCCCCCCGTCATCCCTCTTTATTACAAATTCAATTTATTATTTTAATAAGGCACACAAATTGTGTATATAAAGATATTACATTTCATGTAAACATAAGTCTATTATAGGCCTATTTAGCTTTGTGCATTCCACAACATCGTAACGAGGACAAGTCGAATCACACAGTGCACACACACAACTATCGTCAGGTTCATGAAAGATTTTAGTTTTGCAGAGTTAATGGTGGTATCCATGAACTGCCATAGCATTGACAAAATGTCGGAGATCCTGGTTAGTATTGGTCCAAGTCCTATTCGTCATTGCTTCAGTCGAGTAGAAGTCAATACAAATGTCATTTCTTTTGGCCAATCTTCCGTCCAAGAGTTTCTTCCAATTGTCTGTATAAGGTAGTGTGTTCTTGAATCTCAAATCTTCAATTAAAAAAGTCTGCTTTGCAAGTTCATAAACCAGTCTTGATCTAGTAAATCTCAATACACAGAGGGTTGTCTTTAAATAACGGGCTTTGATTTTTTCTAAAGTGTGTAGGTCATTCTTCGTTAGCTTATCCCAAACGATTTCCAGACCATATGTTAAAATAGGAATTATTTTTTATGGCATTCGCTCGAGTAGTAAGTTATTGACACAAACCATAACAAACCAACATTCAAACTGAAGATGTAATTGGTCATTAAACACCTCATCTGGGATAAATAAAAGTTTCAACCAAATATTCCAAATGTTCAGAGATGATAACACATACTGCCAAGCAATAGTAAATAAAAAATTGATGGGCTTGGAATTAGAGAGTATATTTTTTAAATTATTATTATTATTGCCGGCCCCGTAGTGTTGGGCAGCACGCGCCTGCCTCACACTCGCCCCGGTTTCCATTTAAGACTCCGTCAGGGATTTAAGAAACTGACTTGAGGGCTGGAACTGGGTGCACTCAGCCTCGTGAGAACAATTGAGTAGCCTACCGTAGCTGCCTGACATTGAGGTAAGTTAGTGCCCCGGTCGTGGAGACCAAGATTGACGGCCAGAGAATTACTGGGCATTACTGTACTGTTTCCATGATATTTTTGTTACACTTTTCTGTTTTCTATGCAACTATCAAAGAATGGATAGAAAGTTGATACTGAATATAATGGAAATATTAGTGGATTAAATTAAAACTGTAGCGAAGTTTTAAACATTCGCTATTTCAATACATACAAAATACAGAACTGGAGAACTACTTAATTAAACCGTAATTATACCACACTTAAACATTTTATATTATGCATGTTACATAGGGACAAGACAGCACAGCGATCCAGTTGCTTGCTTCTCACCCTGGTGGACTAAGTTTGATTCCTGGTTAATATACATTTCAAATTGTAGTTCAAATTCAAAACACCAAACGTTGCCGCTGTTTATAATCTAATTTCTCTAAGAATTTAGGAAGCATATTGGCCGCAGTCCTATCAACGCCACCTCTGGATCTGCTCCCTGTAAAGTCAAATCAACAGCTACTTCCATGGCCGTCGCACTTAGAAATACAGTATCTTAAAACATGCGTGAATGTCGGAATACGGTATTATTAATCCAGTGGTTAACATACTAGGCTTAAGCCAAAGATATCTGGGTTCGATTCCGGGCCAGGCTCAGAAGATTTTGATCTCCAATGGAATTCTCTGACGTATTCAAAATAAAATTCATCTCCGACGTGCAGATCGAGCATAATAAACGTTAGCCATATCGTACATTCGTTAAAGAACAACAAGGCACCAGGGGAAGACTCAATAATTGCCGAAATGTGGAAAAATGCAGGAAACAAGGCAGTCGATAAGCTCACAGAGATATTTCGCAACATTTGGGAAACTAAGAAACTTCCATGTGGCTGATCCTCTGCACTGATCCACCCTCTTCATAAAGAAGGTGACAGAATGTACGTAAACAATTATCGTGGCATCTCCCTTCTCGTAATAACCTACAAGATCCTTTCGAAGGCACTTCAAACTAGAGCAGAGGAACGATTGGACCAACAGCCGGGTGAATACCAAGGAGGTATCAGGAAAGGCCATTCATGTGCCGAACAAATCATAAATCTTAGATTTGTCCTTTACTACCCGAAGCAGAGAAATAAGAAATTTGCAGTCACCTTTGTAGATTTCAGAAAGGCTTACGACTCGATTGACAGACCCACTCTTCGAAATCCTGAAAGAATTCGGCCTAGATAATAAAACAAGAGCAATTATCGAACTGACTCTTACCAACACTACCTCCAAAGTGAAATTTAGGGGAGAGATTTTGAATTCCTTTGAAATTAGGACAGGAGTCAGGCAAGGATATGGAATCTCCCCTTTACTTTTCAACTGCGTACTCCAGAAGGTCATCCGTGAGTGGCTGAAAGGAATGGGTAATAAATGAGTTGAAAATGGAGTTAGACTTGGTTATAGAAGTATGAATCTGACGGTTGATTGCCTGGCCTTTGCAGATGACCTTGCATTTTTTTCTGACTCGCTAGAAACAGCTGTAGAACAAATCAGAGAACTGAAGGCACAAGTAGCAAATGCGGGACTCCAGATATCCTTCGAGAAAATGGAATTTGTAACAAACACTAAGTCAGCACCCAACGTGCTAGAGGTAGAAGAGAAAATCAAACGAACAGGGAAATTTAAATATCTTGGAGAGTGGATAGATCCCAACACCTCGGAGAAAGAAGCCTTTACATCACGGATCAGAAAAATGGAAACGGCATATCAACTAACTAAAATTGTCTACAAGAAGAAATCAATATCCATTAACACCAAGATACGACATTACTGCACAGTAATACGACCGGAGGCTTTATATGGTGCCGAATGCCTTGCTGTGAGTAGAAAGGGTATGATCGAGAAGCTAGAAATAAGAGAAAGACAGATCTTGAGAAAAATCCTAGGTCCAATCAAAGAAAATGGCGAGTTCCAAAGACGACACAATCATGAACTCTACTCTCATGTAGAAAAGACACCATTTGTAAGAAAAGGATAGTTTTCTAAGGCCACATTGCTCGTATGAGTTCTACAAGGTTGAGCAATAGGATCTTCAGTTTTCTTCTTAACAAGAAAACCTAGGTGGCGTGGTAAACAGAGGTGAAGTGGGAATAACCCAGGAGGATATCCAGAAACGTGTTCCACTAAAGTCGAAACTCCAAGAACATCATGGATTCCAAGAAAAGCCAAAACTAAAAACTGGACATGGACTGAAACGAGGAAGGAACAGCATAGGAAAAGAATGCAGGAATACTGGGCGAACGTTAAGGCCCATGCACAAAGACATGGAAAAGGGCAGATGAAATAGCGTGGTCCGTAGATGGCCGAAACGACGGCAAGAGAAGAAGCCTATAGACATCCCGTAAGTGCAAAGGCCTCCTGTTTACACAGGGACGAGCTCGTGATTTTTAAAGTGTTATTATAAGGATTTTGTTATTTTATGCAAAATAGGCGTATGTCAATGTTCAATGGTACTTTATGCAATTTTATAATAATACCAATACTAATATTAACAATAATAATCATTATTATAAACCAGGATACTAGAATATGACATATCAATGAGCGACACAGAGAGAGATGGGGTGGGGGCCCGGGTTTAGTCCAGTCTCAGTGCCCGTGGCGGCTCTCCACGGCCCTGAAGGTAATGTTAGCCTACCACCATTTGACAGCTCAAAGAGGTTATCTTACCGTAACTAATGAACTCCACAATAGTCGATAATCAATGCCAAATTGAACATGATGAACGTCTAGTAATTCGCTACGATAGGCCTGTTTAGCTTATGTCTTTACAATACTCTGCGGTAAACATGCATACATGTCAGACAAACGTAAGGATATTACCATTACCCTGATATAACCTAACTTTTAGAAGATACTTGGACGATACTTTCAGCAGAAAATAAAAAGAGGTCAACATATACGTACAGTCAGTGTAGCCAATTCAAATGTTAAAACAATCACCAAGTAATAGTGAAGTAAGTTACTAGATTTCTATGTTCTCAAAAAAGAAAACTATTTTTGCTAGCAACGGGTGTTTAAATAGTTGATAAATTATAATATTATCAATACTAAATTTAAAACAATTGGCTGCAATAAAAGTTTATTGTTTCAAATAATTTGTCGTCATAAGTCGCCAGACTAGGGACGAAGTCGCTGTATTGGTGACAATGATTAGAGATGTGATTTAAATGAATTAAACAATAATCAATATATTTATTCTAAACCTAACTAAAAATAAATCTAAATTTTTATATATCTTCCAATTACTCAAAAGAAAATGTTGTCTGAATCATAGTATCTCATTTGACTAATAAGGTTGCACCTATGCGCCCCTCCTCTTCCAGCCGTCGACTGCCCGTCGACAACCTTTCCCAAGAGACAGTTTGCAGCAGTTTGTGAACTTCCGTCTTGTTGTTTGGGTGTGTGTTTGTGTTGTTTCATTTTTCTTTTTTCTTTCTTACCGTGCTGTGAAAAGTAGTATTACTCATACCACTTGTGAACGAATAATACTCTCTGTGATCGAAACTTTATCAAAGTTTTTTTAAGTTGTTATAGAAATGAGTAAAAAGTGTGCAAGGTGTGATAAAACGGTGTATCCCATTGAGGAATTGAAGTGTTTGGATAAGGTGAGTAGGCTATTGTTTTTTACTGATTAGGCCTGTCCTAAGCACGATTGTATGGAGAAATAGGTTGTGTGTAGACCAAATTCTGAATTACGGAGCATAAGTACGATCTTTTTATCTGCTAATCCCTCTTAGCATAAGAACAAAAAGGAAAGAATTTTAAGCATCTGATCGCGTTTGGAAATAGTTTTTAATATTTAGGGTTAAAATTTATTACTCTTTTAGGAGTTTCTTCTTCCACATAGGCAAGATTGTGTAAAATGAATTATTTTCTTAAGAGCATGAGTCATAACTTCCAAAAGTCATTCTACGGACCTCATTGCCTACTTAGGAACGAGTACTGTGAAGAGAAAGTTGTGGGTGGAGCTGGAAAGAAGAGCAAGGTTAGCAAACTGAATCTGGCTACATTCTTTCTTTTAGAATGTCTCGGGCTACTGACATACGCATGTAGTATCTTCGGTTTCCTCATGGACCTAAGATGCGAATGGACAGGTCTTGGGAAGCTTGGATATTATAGTAACAAAATAAATCAAAATGGTAGTCTTGCATCTGTTTCAGAATAAATTCGAGAGGTCAATTATATGATCAAAAGGTAACCCTTCGGGAGTGATGAACTAAGTAGAAAACTAGTTAAATTAGCCGAAATACCTTGTGTAATGATGAATAATAATTGTAGGAGTGATGTGGTAATAGATGTTGTCTCCTCCACTGTCTATAACCCACCCACCTTCCGAAATTAATAACATGACTTATATAGTGAAATGTCAGTTGTGTGGTCCCTTGTAGGCGTGGCTTATTTGACAAATAAGATATTGCCAACCCCACGCATACGGTAAACATGGCGGTGTGTTGATTGTTTTGAGCGGAGAGACCGCACTCGCTTCTTTCTGTTTGTATAGGGACATCCTAAACTAGCTCCAAAAGATAGCGCACAGGTACTAGCTTATTTGGGATCATTTTGTTCTTTATTTCAAATAGCATTTGCCAATAACACACAATTGACTGTTACAAATTCTTTAAAATGAAAATTTACTGTATTATCAACTCGTCATTCTTCAAATCGATCGGTACCATATACAATTCCAACGGAAAGCAAATCAATTGAGTCCCACATAGAACAGTTACGACATCTGGTGGAAATTTTTTGCATACGATATCCCTATCCTTTGACGTTGCGATTGTTGATACTCGTATTCGAAAGGCAAAACCTTAATTCTATGTCATTAATGTTTTACATACAAAAACAACCCTAACCTGGGGCTCACGCCCCAGATCCCCTTGCTTCTGGTACTAGCAGTAATTTTTGGCCAGGCAATACCTAACCTAGTAGTGGACATAAATTCTATCTTACTAATGTTTTACATACAAAAACAAACCTAACCTGGGGCTTATGCCCCAGACCCCCTTGCTTGTGGTACTAGCAGTAATTTTGGGCCAGACAGTGCCTAACTTAGTAGCGGACATAAAAGCCAGTAGTATCCAACTCCGCTTCGTAAGCCAATAGTTCCTCGCTTCGCTCGATTAACTATCTACGCTCCCGCTTCGTAAGCCAATAGTTTCTCGCTTTGCCCAGTTACTCTCTACGCTCTCTTAGCTCGCTACACATGACCTGTGTCGTGTATTTTGTGTACCATACATTGGCAAAAGTGAAATGACGTCTCGTTGACAATTGAACATGCCCAATGCGCATCCTTCAGTAGCAGTTGAGCAACGACAAGCCATGACAATTGCCGTCGTTCAATGAACAATAAATAACTACTTACGTCACATATTTACGTGATTTAGTACTTATTTCCTGAGCTGTATTGATAATGGACAGTAATTTCAATTGATAATGATTCCCGGAATATCAAATAAGGTATGAAAATCATACATTAGCTAAGTAACAATGTAGGATCTTGGTTCATCACTCCCGAAGAATTACCGATAAATGTTTGCAAGCTACATGGGCATGTGTATGATACAGTATTTTATTCGCTCGTAGACTAACGTTCGTGACCTGATCATTCACAAGGCGGGGTAACCTGTGCCATATGGATATTTCAGCGTTGGAACATTTGGGTGAACGATTTTGTTGAACTCGGGATATTGCAAAGTGCCTCACCACCAAGCTGCCTAAGCCATCACCACTTTTAAACACTTTCCCACAATCGTGTCACTCGAGATTTTCTCCCTTCCGGTCTTCAGTTTGGCCCTTAATTTGTCCATAACATTACAATCTCTTTTCATTAAATCTTAGGAGCGTGATGGGCATAGTCGTGAAAGCGGACAGTGTTAGATTTCCGTCAATGCACGTGGGATTTTCGTGGTGAGTTGTCACATCTGATTGTTCGGATTCCACTTACAAAGGTGCTCTCATGGCTTATGATCGCGTTTTTGAGCGAAGTCAACCTCCACCACGATCTTCAACATGCTTCTGATGTTTTCTTTTTTTTCATTCATTTTCATTTGAGATTTTTGCCTTTGAACTTCCAGTCCAGTATGCAAACCCCTGTTTGCTAACGAGTCGCCTCCTTGATCCCCTATTATAGCACTTAAGCCGTTTTATGCTTTTATAGCTCTAACTTAGAATTCCTTAAACCTCTATAGCAGTGTTCTTGGTTGTAGTATATATCGCGAGTCCCGGGGTTTAGTGGGATGTTAGTGACATCCATGACGTCACCTATGACGTATTTGAGCTGCTGTAAAGCAAAATAAAAATAGTCTTTTTAGTAATGACATACAGAATTACATAAAATAAATTACTGCCATAGTGAGTATCTGCAACCCCTCATTGCCATACACTATTTGCCCCAAATTGTTTATCAATACAATACATCTTCATCCACCAACACCAAATGTTCTGAATGGCAATGACCTTATTACAAATACTAAATTTACTATTTGACAGCATACCTACTCACCAATATCTTCTCATGAGGAATTACAATCGAGCCTAACAAAAAAAAAAAAAAGAATATCAGAATACTCTAAATTTAAAACCACAACCGAAACAGCTTGGAAGTTCGTAGAATACGAATTATAACAAATTATCATGGCTCATAACATAAAGCCCTATTTAAAAACCAAATATCATTGATGTCATTGCAGCTGTTTACAATTAAACAGAATATTGCATTACAAAACAGATAAACTCGCTACAATTCCACTAGTGTGGTCGAATTAGCCTACTGTGTTTACTTGGCCTCCCATAACATCTTTTCTTGAGTCAGGAAGCAGTTGTCCTTTGGGCAAATTTGATCGTTGAAGGCCCTGCTTCTTCTTATTTCTTGCCTCCCTCCCCCAGTAGCCTTAAGATGATATTTATGATAATGTGTAGGTTAATTACACCACTTGAGGGGGCAAGTTTGAAGGACCTACCATGAATGATAGATCGGTTGTTGACAGTTGGCACAACTGCCCAGAATACAGGGCATATAGGTTTGAATCGTGATGGCCGTCTTACTCTGAAACATAAACTGTGATGTAGACACTAGTTTAGTTTGGGCGAATATTTGAGTAATTTTTTATGCAAGAAGTCAATTCATTAAAGCTTGACAACAGCTACTTTTGGATTTTACACCTTTACATGGCAGATTGTTGAAAATATGATTCATGATTCACATACCTGTCTGGGAGTCATCAAAAATTGAAATTACTGTCAATTGTCACTGCTGCATGGGATATATTTTTTTTATTATGTAAATAAATGTTTTTATTTCTATCTCCCAAAATTTTAATAATGGCACCCCGTGGCATTAACGAACAGCTGATTCCTCACCTCAAGTTAAAACGCAATGAGAGTGAAACACGAATTATGATCCGCGTCATCCTGGCTTGTTATTGGCTGGCAATTATTACCAGCCATTGGCTGCCCGCGGGGTTGTTTACAATTATCACCAACATGGCGGCAAGAGGAAAAGATTTTTACATCAATTAAATTGCTAGAAATCTATTCCAGTTCATGACAGTATGAAGTGCAAATCACTTATTGATGATGAATTGTATGTGCGTTTATATTTAAATTGAAGCGTGACACTGTTCATCAAAATTTGTGAAAATAGCCTAAAAGTACAAATCAACACTCTTGCCAATCAACTGAAGAAGTTTCTACTACTTTTGATGTAATGGATGTAAATCAATTGGCTGTCGTTTCCACCAGTTTTATTCATCAGTTCGAAATACATTCAGTACAATAATCTTTTGTGCACTATAAAACTACATTATAGACCATTGCATATTGATGTTGCTGTCTGCTTATATTTACCAATTTCATGACATGTAATTTGTAGGTTATGCCTATTAAGGCATATAATTTAAGTGGCCGTTTGTAATGTGAAGTCCTTACTGTATTTATGTACAAATATTATGGTATAACTAATGAAGCAAGGATTAAAAGTGCAGTTTGCACTGCCACCCTTTTTTTTTGTTTAAATATTGATATGTAGTTTCTCAGTCTGGTAACTTTTTGGATTTGCTTGAGATAGATTTATAATAATATACTACCTTATTAACCTGCAGGCTGAGTTTTTTTTTTTAAACATGCCCAGGTGCATACAGTAGCACAAGACCTACTGCAGGCTATGTTGATCCTAAATGTAGGCCTATTATAGTGCTCATGTCAAAGGTCGTCCTAAAGTTTTAACTATTGAGACTTGATTTGCATCGAAGATAATTTCAGCCGAGTCTGGCAAGGCTTCATAAACTTGGGTGTGACTTCACATTTTCATTTTTCCTATACAGCTTTTGATACCAACCACTTAAATCACAGTATTTCAAGATTTGCTCTCATTAAACATCAACACTTTTTTTTCCCCTGGTGGTGGGCTGTGTTGCAGTCTACAGAAAATAAAGTTGAGAAATAAAAATACATCTTAGGTTTCCATAACACAGTTGCATTTTATCCTACTATATCTCCACTCAATATACCAATCCTACCAATGTTTCCTAATTCCTCATGCTGCATAAATAAACATGACAGATTACAGCATTAGCAATGATGACAGTAATTTATGAATTGTTAAAATGTTTTTAAAAGATGCATAGAAAGTGGCTTGATAAACCCTGTATCATCAAACCATTTAAACATTCCCACAGAGCTCTAATCAGAAGCTCATTTTATGTGCAACAGGTATGTAAAATAAACCTCCCTCCCAATAACTTGTAGGCCTAACCTGAACATAATCCATGTTAAGAGCTGTTTTCTGGTTCACAGGAAAACCTACCATTTAAAATCTTACACATACCGGTAGGCTACTAATCATATTAAGGTGCAATTACCTACGGTAATTTTAAAAATCCTGGCTATCAACTACGGATTTAAATATTCCAGACATCTTTCTTAACTCCACTTTTACTGACAGCATGTAAGTCCTTACTACTGTCTTTCAAGCCATTGACCAGTTGTTATTTTCATGAGGAACCATTTTAGTCATTCTTCTCTATGTGAAACACAGTTGATGACAACTGCCTGGAAGACTCAGGTGTTTTTTCTTGTGTCGCTTCTCTGGTTGCCTACGACACTTCCTAATTATTAACAGAATGTTTCATTGAATTGTTGTATCCAATTGACCAACTGGTAATATATTATGACTTGCTTTAATATTCCTATGATACACTTTTAGATCCCATACATTAATGAAATATACAACAACATAGGCTGACATGTTGAACCAATCTCCCATTCCCTAACATTCCCAACTAATGGGACATAAGCTACCTAGTGGTTGGTCTCACAATGCTTCCATCTACATGTACCGTACTAGGTCTAGTAGTACCATAGGTATTGTGACTGTTTCTCCAACTCCGTCAAGGAAACTAATTCTGAACTAAGATCTGGAATGGGGTACACTGTCCCACGAGGGCAATCAAGGACAACTTGAATCATTCAAGTGATTTTTCTATTTCATTTTACCAACTAACCAGGTGCCTGGAAATGCTAGTGAAGGAGGCAGCTAAGTAGGCTAGCCTGCTGGTATTCACCATTCAGAGAACATTCTCAGCGACTTGTCTAAGCATAGGCCTATGACACAATTTTCAGAAATTGATACAGTAGTTACAGAACACTAATGGTGCCCAGTACTCACAGCTTAGCATAGGACGGAGTGGATTCCAGCCACAGATTAACTTATGATCTGTCAACGGGTTTTCAAACAAATTGAGCACACACCCAAGTAGGCCTACAGGGGTCTTAACCATGATGTTCCAAGCCTCTAAATGAAACACTCCTCTTTAAGACTTTCTGGTCTTGCATCCATGGTCGATCAACATTCTCCTGCTGATCTGTGTTCTCAAATTTCTGATGGTTATGGACATTATTTTTATCCTGATAACTTCATATTTTAAGGGGTTGGGGTACATGCCCTATTCTTAATTAGTTCAGCATAAGATCATTGAATCCCCTTAAGAAAATAGGGAACATCCATGTGTTATTTGACCATAGGAAAGGGAGAATTTAAAAAACTGAACCTCTAAGGACATTGATGCAGATGACTCAGAGTAAGTAGGCTAGATCAAAATGAACATTTTTCAGTGTTGCCTTAATAAAGGTTGATAACTTTCTACCGTTCAACATGAATAGGCCTATATTGGATGGGAAATATTTTTATTATTTGCAGAGATTACAAGGATGACTTGTTGATGTATCATTATTTTGTTAAGCGAACATAAGTTCCAAGTCCATATCGTGTTGGAAGCCATATTTGTGTTGCCTTAGTAAACGAAATATTCAATGTCTTTCAGTCGGTCAACACGGTTGCACTTAATAGTAATGAGCATTATTCCCAAAACCAGGAAAAATGTACATGCAGGCCTAACATGTCAAATCAATCATGCCTACAAGACAACAAAAATGCTCTACGAAAAACTATTAAAACCCCATAATGGTAGTCAAAAATAATCTCAAACCACCGCCACTATTTCGCGAAGGTGCAGAAAAATCTTAATAAAGTACAGCTATTCGTAATAGTTGCTACTGTTGTGATAAACCGCTACTGAGTGATAGGCCCCCGAAATATAACTATTTATCTTAATGTCTACAAGATAACGAGATTGCCAAAAAACCACAATGCCACCCACTAAACTATAGAAGGCAACACTAAAAATGGCTTATCTAATCCACAAGTCATCCACCCTTCACCAACATTAATATTTGTAATTTAAGTAACTTAGGTTATGTTAAATTTAGGTTAATGGCGGAATTGATTGCGGCTGTGTGGCGGGAAGGACCCAATAAGTGCTCAGCCAATCAGGGACGTTTTGATTGGAGACCATGTACGGAAAAATTTTAGATCGTTTTGATTCACTAGTCTTCGTTAAGCCCCCACCCTAGGCCGTGGCAGCGAACAAAATGGCAGCTCAACGAACACCACGGGGTGCCATTATTAAAATTTTGGGAGATAGAAACATAGCCATCACGTCCTATCACTGTTGCCAACATGTCCAATACAAAAAAACACCAGCACTAAAATGGGTGTCTCGACTTAACCATTGGTCGCTACTTGGTTAGACGACTGTCTGAACGAAATCATTGGTTGTTACTTGGTTAGACTACTGTCTGGACAAAACCATTGGTCTCTACTTAGATGACTGTCTGGACGAAAATTACTGATTGCACTAAAAGCAAGGGGGGCAAGGTATTTTGGATAATTTCAGTTACTTTAAGAAAGAATTTTTGGGATTAGTATAGACCGCGATACATTTCCCTAAAACAAAATGGCGGCGTTGATATAGTCATCGATGATGTCGCGAAATACACCTCTAGCAAGCTTACGGGAAAAGCCTGGGGAATAGGGGGTTTTAGGTGGGGGAAACGAGCAAAAATTATACTTTACAAGAAACTTTGAAAAACGGGATGTGTATCGCGATCTTTACTTGACCTACATAGATCAAGTAAAGATCGCGATACACAGAAATTTCCGCATTTCAGCTCATTTAAAAAAGTGTATCGCGATCTTAACTTGACCTATATAGGTCTAGTAAAGATGGCGATACTCATCAAAGTTTTGCCATTTCGACTAATAATTAAAAAAACTCGCGATGCACATCAAAGTTTTCGAATTTCAGCTCATATTTAAAAAATATGTATCGCTATCTTTACTTGACCTAGGCGTATATAGGTCTAGTAAAGATGGCGACACTCACCAAAATGTTGCCATTACAGCTAATAAAAAATCGCGATACACATGGAAATTTTCGAATTTCAACTCCTATTTAAAAAAGTTGTATCACGATTTTGGCATTTCGCCTCATATTTAGTCCATAAATCCCCTTGCTTCTAGCGCAATCAGTAATTTTCGTACAAACTGTAGTCCAACCAAGAACTGTCCAATATACTGAATATTGTTCTACACACAAAACAAACCTAAACCTCGGGACCGAGCGAGAAAGGACCCCTTTCGAATGGAAAGCCTCACTTGGCACTTGCTGAACCGCCACATTAGACAATCCAGACAATTCTGCTAGCAACAACTTTCGTGGGAAACATCGGCTTACCGCATTTCGGACAAGAATACGACTTGGCCAAGAGACCCTTTTCCTATGCAAACTTAATGCTGCTCTCTACGCTAGCCAAAATACCTAACAAGACAATTAAAGTCATGTGGCCAGGTGTAGACCTAACCTCTAAACTGCCGCCACTAAGTTACTATCAATATCACTTGGAGTAGCAGCAACAAGTTTCCTCCCACATAAACCTCTAGGGCCAGCTACAGCTTCAGCCATTATTAAATTCGAATTGCAAGATCTCACGATGTTCACCCTTCAAATTGAAATAGCACAATACGAATAATATCAAGAAATAAATGACTTCCATTTCACTTCATAGAGTAGGCCTACGGCAGCCAACTTAATTACTTTTAAACTTCTTGCCAACACACTACCAAACAAAAAAAAAAAAAAACGCAAACGGCATCAAATAACCATACACATTACACCTCGACTTATTTCCGCATCACACCACTTTGCAGGTTGAAATCTCACGGAACACTCTCCGGTAACAATAGGCGGACACTAGCCAGAATGTACAAAGGCGTCGAACAAACTTGCATCAACATGTCATAGGTGACGTCACCGAGGACACTAAAATTCCATTAAAAGCAAGTAATCGCAATCTAGAAGTTACTTGAGCTGAATTTTTTCCCAATAGTCTGGAATCAAACTGGAGACTACTTTGGTAGGAGGCAGGCACCACAGTGCCGACACCTAGGATTAGTATAGGCTGTGACTACTCCAATACCTGGAATGAAAGATATGCAGTACTTACAAAGTATACACTTTCCTTACCCATCATTGACAGGTACTTAGAGTAAATGAAGTGATGACAATTTCTGGGTCACCAAGAGAGAAAAGAAAGTCCTATGACAGAGAAATGGAGGACAGCTTTGCCCTCTAAATCGCCAATAGTGGTATAAATTACAGTAACCCGATATTCCATGGAGAGTTAAGTAGGCTGCTTACTAACATTGGAATCTATGGCAAGAAATTAATGTTAATAGGCTACATCCTTTGATGAGATGAAACCATTGGAGTTAGTTATTATTGTTTCAAGGGGTAGAGCAGTGGTCATCTGCCTCGTGAAGTTAGGGTGACTGCAGTAAACATAGCTGTGAAAATCTATTGTCCTTACTTTTGGCTGTAGACAGTTAAAAAGATAATGTTGTTGGCGTTACGTCCCTTTCATCTAGGCCTTCTGAAGCTTTTATTGATTAAAACTTTACACTGTAAAGGGAACTCCTCTGTTACTTTTGCCTCTGAAACTGGACTGGTTTTGCATTAATTTTGTAATATAAGTGTTCTTCAAATCTCTTTTTTCTTTCTTTCAGACATGGCACAAATTATGTTTCAAGTGCCAGGTGTGCAACATGACACTTAATATGCGTAACTACAAAGGCCTCAACAAACAGCCCTACTGTGAAGCGTAAGTTTTATGTTTCTTGATTATTATTTTTTTCCCCACAAAATAAGTGCTCTTAATTTCTTGCTGGAAATAAGTTAGCCTATTCCTTAAGGTGTTAATGCCTTTTTCATTGTTTAAAATCATTTGGCAGTGTATTTAAACTTAAAATATGCTGAGTAAATATTCTTCAGAGATGAGACTCCTATTTGTGTATAGGAACATGGGGCAGTCGCCAAAATCTTTTACCATCAGGCTGGAATATTTAGCATTCCCCATGGTCTGAAACTTCATTAACTTAATAGTATTTCACTGTAATTATGTACAGTACAACCTGTCACATCCGGACCTGTGATATCCGAACCCTCCCATATCTGGACACATCTCCGAATGATTTTTTAAGTCGTAGTTGAGAGCGAGGATACATTAGTGTGCTAGCCAGGGAGGACGAGTGAAAGTTGCAGCGCTGGAAGACTGTGTTCGTGCTTGACCGCGAGGGGTTGTGGCCTGACTCGGTCAACGGCATCTTCCCGGAAATTCATCCCTTTGTGTGAATAAGCGATATTCCATTCACGGCTTCTGCCTGCCTGCCACCAACGTCAACACGAGGCTGCCTCTCTTTCTACCCTTCAGGCTGTGCGTGAGTCTTGAAGCGACAGTTTGTTTTGCGAGTGCGTTTCTGTTGTTACTGTTATTGTTTACCGTTGATATTGTTATCTTTTAACCTTGTTTTTTTGCTAAAATGTCCGAAAAAAGGAAAAAAAAACTGTTACGATGGAAGAAAAGTTCCGTGCTCTAAAAAGGTTAGATGCTGGTGAAACAGCCAAGAAGATTGCCGCGGATATGGGAGTAGGAACAAGCACTGTGAGTGACTGGAAAAAGGCTCGGAGTGATATTGAAAAGTGGTGCTCGTCACAAGCGTCAACAAGTGGTGTTAAAAAACTTAAAATGATGAAAAAGGCAGCTAACAACCAAGTTAAAGAGGCATTGTTTCTTTGGTTTACCCAAAGAAGAGAGCAAGGGTTACCTATCTCAGGTCCTTTACTAAAAGAAAAGGCACTTCACTTTAATAAGGAAATTGGAGGGGATGAACAGTTTAAAGCAAGTGAGGGGTGTTTGGAAAGCTGGAAAAATCGTCATGGTGTGCGGAAACTACAGATCAGTGGTGAAAAGCTATCGGCTAACCAAGAAGACGTTGAAAAATTTAAAATATTTTTACACAGTCTAATTGATCAACATGGGATTACTAGAGAGCAGCTCTGTAATTGCGACGAGACTGGGCTCAACTATAAAAAGGCTTCCCACCTACACTTTGGCTTCCAAGAAAGAAGACAGTGCACCAGGTTATAAGAAGAAAAAGGAGAGGGTCACCATTTTAGCCTGCAGCAACGCTACAGGAGATCACAAGCTTCCATTAGGATTCATTGGAAAATCCAAAAAGCCAAGGGCTTTCAAGAACTTAAAAGGCTTGTCTGGCCTACCAGTTTGGTACAGAAACTAGCGCAGCGCATGGATGAACTGCGAAATATTTAGTGATTGGTTTCACAAGCAGTTTGTGCCACAAGTGGAAAAACATTTGTTGAAAAATAACTTGCCAAGAAAAGCAGTGCTCCTACTTGACAATGCACCCGCACATCCAAGTGAAGACGAACTTAAAGATGAGATATAAAGGGTGTTTTCTTACCACCAAACGTGAGATCACTTTGTCAACCTATGGATCAAGGCGTGCTTGAGTCACTAAAGCGAACCTATCGCCGTAGGTTACTTTCTGTGTTGATTGCTGGAATGGACGAAAAAGAAAGTGTTACAGAGACGTTAAAGAAGGTGGACATGTTAGACGTGATAATGTGGGTATCCCAGGCATGGGATGAAATAAAACCGTTGACGCTGGTAAGGTCATGGAGGAAGCTCTTAGATCACAAAGCTACTGATAAATGGACGGGGGAGAAAACAGAAGACGTCAATGAAACTTATGCCTGCAATGAAGAAAATGGTCAGATTGCTGAGCTTGTGCAATGCCTGCCTGGTTGTGAAAATATCAACAACGAGGAAGCCATAAATTGGTTAGTAAATGAAGACGAAGTCAACGAAATTACAGACAGTGACATTATAGATGATAATAATAATAATGTTATTGGTTTTACGTCCCTTTTAACTACACAGGCTTTTAGAGACGCCGGGGTGCCGGAATTTTGCCCCGAAGGGGATCTTTAACGTGCCAGTAAATGTACTGACACGGCTCCCTCGCATTTGCGCACCCTCAAATGCCAGCTGACTGCGCCAGGTTTCGAACCTGCAACCTTGGGATCAGCAAGCGAGAACGTTACCCCTGAGCCACGCAGCCAGACATGACATTATAGAAATGGTGTGCAATGATGAGGAAAAAATCTTTGAACCCGAAGAAGAGGACAACGCCCCTATAATGAGTCACTCTGAGGCATTCAAGACCATAAAATCTTTAAGCACTCATGTAGAAAATCAAGATGAAACGAGTGTGACTGAAGTGATGCTTTAAAGAAGATTGAGGGACATGGCATCCAAAAAGTGTGTACAGTGCGTGAAGCAACAGAAAATCACAAACTTTTTCAAAAGTTAATGTAGAAACAGTAGGCCTAAGTGAAGTGTGTGAAGCAACAGAAAATGACAAACATTTTCAAAAAATTATGTAGAAGCAGAATGTACAGTGTATTTATGTAAGTACATGTACTGTAAAGCATATTATTATAATTTAATTACTGTATTTTAATTTAGTTTAGAGCAATTCTATTTCTTAGCCTATGTATAGTATACAGTTAACAAAATGATACTAAACCGTTAAAAACATTAAAATTAATCAACAACAAACTCGTGAATTATTTCTGGTCACCTAGCTATTTGTAAAAATAGCCTTGTGATATCCGGATTTTTCCATATCCGGATCGGCCGGTCGCCACATTAGTCCGGATAAGACAGGTTATACTGTAATCGATATATATTTTCCTCGGTGATGTTTGTTAGTCCAACGATTGCCAGTGGAACAAATATAACACACAATGGTAGGCCCTACAGGAAAAGAACTTGTGCCGAAGAATGTGTTTTATTTTGTAAAGTGATGATCCCTGTACCTTCCAGTGTGCCTATCCTGCTGACTATCTTGGGACCAATAAACATCACTGATCCATGTTGTATAATAATGGATGTGTGCTGGGCTATATGACTGATGAAATTACCAATTTCCTAACTTTTTTCTGCATAGTTACATGGGCTACCAAATGCAAATTTTTCGACCATGACAAAATAATGTAATAAGTTAATGCTGAATTTTTTGACTTGAAGATCATTGTGTAGAGCCAGCCCCACATTCAGTTTCTCTCATTTGGAGCATGCAGGTACTCGAGAGCTTTTCCTCAACAAACAACTTCAAGCTCCTTTTGCCGTACATTAATACTTCATATCTGTTTGTCCTGGCTCTACTAAAAAATGTTTGTAACATATGGCTGTTTAAATCTATACTATTTAAAAAGGTGGGTTGAAAAGAATTTGGTGTCTAATGCTCGGTAGATTATTGATATCGCCTAGGAGATGGCAGTTGGGTTTGAACCGCAGAGGTCTTCCTGCTCACTGCATATCGCACATTCCAAAAACATTGTGTTGGTTACTACTTGCTTCACCCAGCACATTCCTTCTCTCATTGACTGAGTGTCGTCTGCTGCAATAACAACCAATGGCATGCAGGAAGCCGATATATTTAAGTTTGGAAAAGGCATGCGTAATGCAAGACACCCCCTGGTACCCTGTCGCAGCGTGTTGAACTGCCATCTCCTGGTGCAATGACAATACATTATATATCTATGAATGTCTTTTAATCAGAAAGATTTGGTGATGTTCATTTGCCTCAGCAGTTCTCTACTGTATCTGAATATGGGTTGGTGGATTGCTGTACGGTGATAAGTAGGCTGCATATAAAGTCAATTTGGACACTACCTACTATGCTAGTATTCCTGGAGTCTTGGTTAGGCAAGAGAAGGATGAAGGGCAATTGGTGGACTTGCTATAAGTTTCAATCTCTCTACAATGGGATTAAGCTAAATGGCAGCAAAGATCTTTCTGCATTGGCGACCATCTCACACACACACGCACACAACTTTCACTTTATTTATGGGACTTGGAACACCGGGTAATATTCCCGGTAGCCTATAGAAGATGAGTGTTCCAACCCTTCCCCTGAACGATGAGAGATGGACTGTGAAAACTGAGAATTAACTTAATGTGGTTCTAGACCACGAGTGGTAACTTAATAGCGTCTGGATTGAAATAGAAATGTGGGTGGTCGGACAGAAAAGTTGAAATGAGTCGCAGATCCTTCTCAGGATCCCATTAGTGCCAATCACCACCAACAATAATCACTGGAGGAGCTGGAAGTCCGATGACCAAAGGTTTGAATCCCAGCACTGAGAGTGGCTTTCCCTGGCTTTTTCCATGTTTCCTCCAGGCAAATGCTGGGATGGTAGCTTGTTTCAAGTCCCAAGGCACCTAGGCCTACCCCAATCTACGATCCCAAAAACTAGTACACACATCTACAGTCACCACAAAAGGACAGGTGATCAAATTTAACACACACTCAAGCACATGGAACTGCTGACCAAGATGTCTTAAGTCCTTAAATGAATTAACAACCACCCACAATAGTGAACCTTTGGGAACATGGGTGTCTGCGGCTGCCCAATGTTGTATAGAGGACACCCATTGGTTAGTTGTGGGAGTCAAAGGAGTTAACTTACTGTTGTGAGACTGGACATATTGGTCATTCTTGCATGCTTGGGTGCATGTGGAATCTATATGCAAACCTGTTGATTTAGTGCAGTAGGATTGTGATTGCCTCAGGAACTAACTGGAAGTATGAGCTGTGTAAACAGTGAAGTGATTTATATAAAATACTGTACTGTACAGTCCTCAGGATGAACTTGCTTTATCAAAACTCGACCGTGATTATGTGATTCAGGTAGAAGGACTGCAGACGATCAATTTTTCAAGTAAGTTAGTTCCTACTTTTGCTACCAAATGCTACCATGCATGACACCTAGCTGCAGACTTGGCTACGAGATGCCTGGTGGCAAACATTGGAACTAATGTAGCTTTATCAAACTAAACTACAAATTTTAGCTTCTACGAGTGTAGTTAGTGGAAGGTTCTTTTTCATGCCATAAATCTACAAGGGACCGTCGGCTATACTTCCCCTCCAAAGGAAGGCATACTGAGGGATTTTTAACGCTCTTAAAAATCCGATAACTTAGGCCGGGTTTGAACCCGCGATCTCGGATTCCTTCCTCAGCATGCTACCAACTACGCCACTCTCAAATAGTAATTTACAGTATGACCTCAAATAAACCTACTAAACTCTGTGAGCTACCTGAATAGGATTGACATTTCGCCGGAAATTCCATGTCAGTCATCACCCCTTTGCCTCTTGACCAATCCATGTTCGCATAGTTGATGTCATAATACTCTGCGATGCAATATTTCAGCCTACGTGCTTCAGTGCCTGGTCAGCTGCATCTCTGACTTGTACAGTTTGGCAACCTCGTTCTCAGACCACATGGCTAGACGAGAACTGTCAATCCTATTCTGGCAGCTCACAGAGTTTACAACTGACACTGTACACAACAATGGTTAGATATGCAATGTAAATGGTTTTCAGTCGGTCGACACGATTGTACCCAAATTGTTATGGGTGTTGTTTCGTAATCCTGAAAGAAATTACATGAAATTAAATATTACACTAGTTAGATATTCGAAGTGAGAAGTCTTGTCCAATGGTTCAGTCCATGTAAAATAACACCAAACAAAAGTAACATCTCTGTAGCCTTCTATCCGTAAGTTAAGGGAAGACTGGACGCAATATGTTGATTCAGATTTGAAACGTTGGACTGGACGAAATTATTTGGGCGAGGAGTGTCTCCTTTCATCTTTCCCCCCATGCCAGAGGGACAACAGTAATTAGTGGTCGTTATCATTTTAAAATCCTCTTTGTTGTAAAGTAGGGCATTTTAAATGACAGTTTGCTCATGTTCTTTGTAGATGTTAGAGGATTTTTGACTAGCGATAGGATGTTTTTGGATAGGGTGGTGTTTTTACTAAGACTTGAGTCTCTCCTGCAGCCGAGGACTTGAGTCACCCCTGCGGCCGAAGACTTGATTGGGCTTGTGCTTGTCGGTTACGTCCCCATTTCTCATTCGTGGTATAGTGGTCTACTACGGGTATTGCCCGGATTCATCAAGCTGTAAAACGTAAGATTGGCTTGGGATTTACCATTCTGGTGAGTTTTTGCGACACTGCTGTGTAACCGTTCGTGTTAAGTCGTGCACCACCACCACGATGGGGAAGCTGCAGCAAGTCCGAAGATGGAGCTTCGAATCCCGGTGCTGACAATGGATATCTGAGTGGTTTTCCGCTGTGTTTTCTACACTCTCTCTATGCAAATGTTGGGATAATACAGTGTTTCAAGTCCCGGGGCACCGAACCCATCCCAGCTACACACACTACTACAGTCATCACAGAAACACGTATTATCACTAAAGATGAACAAATACACTCTGTAGAACAGGTTCTCTCAAGCCCCTAATATGAGCGAACAACAACAAAGTTTGTTTGGCAGTTTCTGGCTGTTCTGCATACAATCATATAACTGTAACGTTGGATGATTTTGTCACACGGGTAATAGGGCAGATGGTAGGGTATCGCTATCGCCTAATTTGTTTGCTGGGAGGGTGCTTCAGTCTGTTGCGATTTTGCTTGTGTGCCGACTGGTGTGGGAGTTCCCGCTCATGCGTGTGGCCTTGGAGAGATCCGACCACCAAGGTCTCTGCCACTTTCATTAACCTCCAATCTGTCGACCTAGCGCTGTGCAATATCCCCTCGTAGGGAATGAGTTGTTTAAAAGTTCTTCGTGCAGTTGTCATGTATTTAATGTGTGCAATGATTCTTTCCCTCGTCTAGCCGTCTGATACTGAAAATCAATAATGATCCATGTAATCATATTTTGGTTTTACGTCCCTTTTAACTACTCGGGTGTTTATAGACGGTGGGGTGCTGGAATTTTGTCCCGAAGAGGATCTTGAACGTGCCAGTATATCGACTGTCACGGCTCTCTCGCATTTGCGCACCCTCAAATGCCGGCTGACTGTGCCAGGATTTGGTCCTGCATCCTTGGGCATAGCAGGCGAGAACGTTACCGCTGAGCCACACAGCCAGTCAACGAGAAAACAATACTGTACTACATAGTCTTTGTATCCCGGCTATGCGGGGTGTTTGTTTAGAGGTGCAAAATATGTTGTTTCTATATGAACTTGCAAATACGGTCCTTTTTTTTTCTTCAAGCGGAAGTAGGTAGAAACGGCGAGAGAATTTTATCCGCTAGATTGTAACGTTTGTGCACTGTGGGTGGTTTGTGGGGGTAGTGGCGAAAGTAACTAACTCCGTTAAGGTCAGGTGTTGCGCGGCTATCTTCGTAGGAGCGTCGTGGTAATGCGGTCAAGCTACTTGTCTTTCAGCCTAACCAAGGCATATTGGGTTCGATTCCTGGTTAATGATAGTCATATTTGAAAGTGAATACTCGCAAGCAGTGGTTCAATTATTACTTAAGAAACTAAAAAATACCAACAATCTGAAGTCCCGTTACTAAATGACCACAAGCTTAGGAGCCAAATAAAAGGACGATCCTGCTGTTGCTAGTGTCAACCTTGGGTTTTAGATAATAATTTACGGTTCCGGTAATTATTTCTATTATCTTATAATATTTCTTGTTAAATGGACCGCGTGGCATGTGACAAATGTTGTTTTGCAGTTAACACTAGAGGTCTGATTAATTTTCCTTTCAGTTTCTTTTAGAACTCTTATCCCGTAGTTACTTTCTTCGCTATTCAGCGAGGCGAATCGGAGTTGGATTTCACCGAGTTCGCGTATTTCGTCACAGTTTATGGCGTGCGAGTTGTTAATCGTTAGTAAGTGTTTGGTGACACTCTCCCTTTTCTTGGTGCGAGCCGTGGCCGTGTATCATTCGCATGTTGTTGGGAGTCCTGTCATCCAACAGAGGTCGAGCCTTGCGCGTATAAGACTTTTAGCCCAGGCATTTAAGTCAAAATATCGCCTTAACCTAAAAAAAATATATATGTTATAAAGCTAATTGTTTCAGAATCCATTAATTCGACCCTAGAGAACAACACATCAAAATCTCGGCCGTAGCCTACATGTGCCGGCTTCCTTGATTTCCAGGCCTGGAAACCTGGAATTCCAGGAATTTTTCATCGCTGTCCTGGAACGCCCGTAAAATTCGAACCACTCGGCATAGGTAGACGAAAGTGGTGTCAAATGAAAGAGAAGAGCATGCAGACTCCATATATGTGGCTTAAGGCAATGGTTTTCTCATTTCGGGGTAGATTGTAACCAAAAAACGCACAAAATTCAAAATTTTTGTCAGTTTGAATTCATTTGCACGGTTATTAGAGACTAAGACGGCAGCTCATGCAAAAAATGCACCTGAAATAAGAAAGAGCATCGTTTTAGCTTTACAGATGTAGTCTTATTTTTGTTTTACGTCTAATAATTCAACAGTTACAGACTAAACAAATTTAACCCGAAGGTAAGTTGGTATTACCGGACGGGAGTAAACACCAAACATCTCTGCGTAGGTACACAAAAGTGGTATAAAATGAACGATAAAAGATTCCATTTCAAGAGTGGCTTGAAATGCATTCCCCATTGCTAGCTTCAGAAAATATCCATTCTCTCGGTACTGACATCGTTGCAGATAACAACGTAAACTGCGACATGGCGCTTGAAATCTGCGAAACAGGAGTTAGCAACATGATGGCAAGTGAAAATTTGCAGAAAGTCAAAGGTTGTCCCCCTATCAGCTATGAACGGTACTTTGACGAACAGAAATGAAGTAACGACCGTAAACTCGAATCAGCTATTTCTGAGAATAGTGTGTGTTTAAAAAAACGAAACTGAAAAAGCGGAGTACTTTCATTATGAGCTGGCGCCAACTCCACCCTCTCTTTTTGACGGATGTTCAATGCGCAAAACGGACAAGTCAGCGTTTGCGACTCTCTTTAAGCACTCAGAAATTGAGGATCAACTTTGTCCAGAGACCACGTATGTTATTGACGGGTGCTGTCTCATGTACGCTGTTAGTTGGCCTCGACTGGCAACATACGGAGACATTTGCGACCTTTACGTCAGACATGTTATGACTCGATACCCATCTGCAGTTGTTGTTTCCGACGGATACAGTGGACAGCCAACTACGAAAGAAGCGGAGGAAAGGCGACGCGCTGCAAGAAGGACCTGTTTTGATATCGACTTTACCGAACATTCGACATCGACAGCATTACAGGTGGACTTTCTGACGAACAGGAGAAACAAATCTCGACTTATTGATGTACTTGTTTCACGATTTGAAGCTGTAAAAGTTCGAGTATACCAGGCAACTGGGGACGCCGATCCTCTCATCGTGCACACTGCTTTGGAGATAGAGAGCTCGGGGAAGTCTGTAGTTGTAGTCGGCAACGATACCGATCTTCTGGCAATGCTGATTACTAGGCGTCAGACGGGAGATGTCTTCATGCTGCACCCAGGGACTTCCAAGTGCCCCGGAAAGCTGCACGATATTGGTGCTATTCAAGATGAAATAGGTGACATGAAGAACTGCGTGCTGTATTTCCATGCTCTCTTAGGTGGTGATAAAACATCTGCAATATACGGGAAGGGGAAGAAGAAGGCTTACAAATTGCTTAAAAAAAAGTGTGGATCTTCGGGAAGAAATGGTCAAAACATACACAAATCCATATGCGAGTCGCCAAGAAGTTTGCACTGTTGGAGAAAAGTTCTTAGGGCACTGTATCCTGGAGGAAATGAATTGGAGAATATCGATTATCTTCGACATCGTCTGTACCAGATGACCATTGCGCGCCAAGCTCGACTTCTCAGTTTGAACTTGCGACTCTTCCTCCAACAAGGGAAGCTCTACGGCAGCACTCAATGCGGACTTACTTGCAGGTAACTTTCATAGTTTTCCTTTACACTACACGTATACAATATTTTTCTAGTATTTGTCAGGAGAGTTAAATATGTTGAGTTTTATTTTACGTTCAAGAATGGCTGGGAAGAAACCTCAATCCAACAGAGTGGGGCTGGCAAGCCATTGACAACTCTCTTTTGCCCATTCCCACAACCCTGCCACCAGCTCCTGACTCTCTTATCCTCCTAATTGCCTGCGATTGCAAGACGGACTGCGGAGTGCATTGTGGATGTAGACGATTCGGCCAAGAGTGCTCAGATAGGTGTTCTCAATGTCACGGAAAAAATTGTGATGACGCAGTACATCATTATGAAACAGATCAGGATCTAGATACACCCGATTTCACTTAAACTACCAGTTTTCTGTATTACACCTTTTCATCCAATGCCTTTTTCCTATGATTTCGAAGGCTTAACTCATGCTTAATTATTATGTGTGTAGGTAAAAATTTCATCTTGTGTTGCTTCCGTAGAAAAGAAATCATTAGCTCAACCTTTACTTTCCAGGTGCTAACCGAATAGGCCAAACCCCCGACGACACAACGCAATCCTGCACTGTCAACTGACAGCTACTACTCGTTTAATTTTTGCTATAACTTTTCAATAATTAACGAAAAGCAAATAAGACAGGTGGTCTGAAGAGCTAAAAGTGTGGTCTTTGTTATATCACGCATGATTGTTTGGTATATACTTAATTTTCAGTCATAGCTGTATCTGCATCAAAAATCATACATAGAAATTTTGAATTTCGCGCGTTTTTTTTGTTATCTACCCCGAAAGGAGAAAAACATTGCCTAAAGTCTCATATATGGAAACTGCTTGCTTTTGTTTTTAATTTGATACTCCTTTTGTTTACCTAGGCCGAGTCGTTCGGTTTTTACGGGCGTTCCAGGACGGCGATGAAGAATTCTTGGATTTCCAGGTTTCCACGCCTGGAAATCAAGGAAGCCGGCACATGTACGCCCGAGTATTTTTATTTGTTGTTCCCCAGGGTCGAATTAATGGGTTCTGAAAAAAATAGCTTTATAACATTTTTTTTGACCTAAAAACCTTATTTTCCTGGGCTATTTATCATCAGTACGAGTCCGCGTCTGCGGATATTGCTGTTTCATAATCCGTTTAACACAGTTACGAAAATAAGTATATAGTAGTAATAAAGCTTTGGGATAGATGTATCTTTTACCGTAACTGCTGCTGTTTTAGAAAATGCTATGGTGCCGAAATCATCCCTTAAATTTTGCCAAATATTTTGGATTAGAAGCAGCATTAATAAAATAGTATCCATGCTAGTGAGAATAAACTACATACCTCTAACATACTTGCATAGCAATGTCTAGTTTTGGGGCGTGGTGGCTCAGCGGTCTAGCTGTATGCCTCTCACCAAGGCGGTCCGGGTTCGATTCCCGGTCAATGCATGTGAGATTTTCGAAGTGAAATGCCATGTCCTGTGGTTCGGATTCCACGTAAAAAGGAGGTCCCGTGGCTCATGATCTCAAGATTAACGGTCACGTTAAACTACAAGCTTCCTTTCCTTTTTTAATGTCTAGTTTTTCCTTAGACATCTGCAACGATATACAAAACAGTATATTTCTACGTTTTGTTATTGAAGCACTGAAACCATTTTTCAATGTTGCTCGTGTAATCAGTCAACATAATTGCTCTTCAGTAGGTCAACACGGGTCATACACTGTCCAATCGACTGGGGCACTCTTGTGTTGATCGATTGAAGAGCAATTCTCTTGATTGACTACGGTCTATTAATTGTGAATGCACTATGATTTATGTGGACACTTCGTGGTGTAGGGGCTAGCGGTCTTGCCTGTCGCCCTAGAGGTCCGGGTTCGATTCTTGGCTCTGCCAAGAAATTTAATTCTGGTCTAAGGGATCGAGCGGGGTACACTCAACCTCGCGAGACAAAGCTGAGAAGAAGTACGTTCGATTCCCACCTCTTCCATCCTAGAAGTGGTTTCCCGTGGTCCCCCCGCCACACACACTTATACTCCAGGCAAATGGTAGGATAGTTTTCTGGATTAAGGTTTCGGCCGCCTCCTTCTCTCATTTAATAACAAATACACATATTCGTACATTAATCACAATAACATAAGTTAATAGACAAACATTTCACACAGAGAAGTACAGGGGGCTAAATGACCACGGTGTCTACGCCCCTCAAATGAAACCACTACAATGACTATGATTTGTAAAGTAAATGAAGGAAGCTCTTACTGTACTTATACGTGACCATTAATCTCGCGATCATGAGCCACGGGACCTCTATCTTTACGGGGAATCCGAACTATCGGACGTGATATTTACCTTCCAAAATCCGAAAATCTTGCCTTGGTGGGAGGCAAGTAGCTTGACCACGATTTTTAGAGATTCCAACTACTTAATCGAATTCAAATTTACCATGTTTATTTGCAAATCTAGATGACTAGCTTCTCATACTCGTCGTTTACGAGTTCATTGAGTAAGGTAAGGCAATTTATGACTACTTCTAGGTCATATCTATGTCACCGAAGAAAAGTAAAAGTCCCATGGATAGCCTTGCTCTTTACATCGCTAATAGTGGAGTAAATTGCACTAATGCGATGTTTCTTGAAGTACAGTAATCCCTGCCCTCAACGGACACGAACGGGACTCTCAATTTTTTTCGTTAAACATAGGTTTGCGGTTAACGGGGGGTAGGTCTATGCTAAATAATTAAACCTTGAACATGTATACAGGGTGATTCTTATTAACGTTTTAAACTCTCTGTACCGACGTAGATGGCATTGGAAGGAAGCTTGTAGTTTAACGTGACCGTTAATCTTGAGATCATGAGCCACGGGACCTCCTTTTTACGTGGAATCCGAACCACAGGACATGGCATTTCACTTCGAAAATCTCACATGCATTGACCGGGAATCGAACCCGGACCGCCTTGGTGAGAGGCTTACAGCTAGACCGCTGAGCCACCACGCCCCCAGATGGCATTGAGACGAGTAATTTGATATAGGACACTTAGGGTCGCAAGTGTCCTGAAATACCTTAAAAGTGAACCACAACTATTAAACATATGACGTCAGGCTACGCTAGAGCGGTCAGGCCCGTGCTCTCTTTTACGCACAGCAAAGCATCCAACGCAAACGTTGAATGTCATATCACTCTGGCTCAGAGTCTCCGTGTGCGACTTGGGCGCGTGGGGTTCGAGGTTGAAATCCGGGGCCTATCTATCAGCTTTCTTTGTTCTATCCTCCTTTCAAGTGGAAACAGGACACGGCACCAGAGTGATATGATATTCAACGTTTGCTTTGGTGTGCGTATGGGAGCACGGGCTTGACCGCTCGAGCTGAGCCGTCACCTAAGTGTCCTATATCAAATTACTTGTCTCAATGCCATCTACGTCGCTACAGAGAGTTTTAAACGTTAATAAGAATCACCCTGTATAGTGGACTTACTGAGAAAATATAAAATGTTTCTGCTACGAATTAATACAGCAGTGTACAAGTAAAATTTACAATGAACATATAGCAGCGAACACTGAGGAGGCTCGGACAACTGGAAACAGGCAAATAATCGTACACTTTGACGTGTAAGTTGGAGAACAACAGGAGGAAGACCTATTTGCACATTCCTAGATACAGAATCAACTGTTATAGTAAGCAGACTTTCATAGGGTGCTTGAAAATTTTCCCAAAACTACATTCCGGAACTTGGCAGTTTCCGTTAAATGCGTATTTTGATTTCCGTTGTCCGAGTAACACAGTTTCTTTCTGATAGAGGGAATTTAACAAGTTTTTTACCATTAAGTTCACGGGACCATGAAATAGTTCCTTTTAAAATAAGTTTTCCTTGTAAAGGGTCCGTTGAACGCAGGTTTACATGTTAGGGCGTCCTTTGCTGAGAAAAACCCCAGTGGAATTTTAGTGAACAGTGAACAGCTGTGAGGGAAATACATCATCCTTCCTCCTGGCGGCAATATCTATCTCGCACTGCACAGTTATTTGGCTACATCTCTATAGAGTTAGTAGCGTATGAACTCTCCTTATGGCCCGTCTGCTTGATTTGAGATACGGCAAGATGATTGTGCTTCTCGCATTACCGCAGAGTGATTTGCAGCAGTCTCCTCGCGTTCCACGAATTCTCATCTACCCTACGGCTTTATGCCAAAGGGATGGATATGAATTGCTTTCAAGGTGGCGCAGTGGTTTGCCTCTAATGGTCACTTAAATAGAAAATTCATTATATGAAGTTTTAGCCGAAAATTCGAAATGTTCATATATAAAAGTTTTCTTTTTACCTCAACGCCCCTTGCATTACATAGGCCTAAATAATTTGTACCCTAGTTTTATTGAGGGGTGCTTTCTATTTATTTATAGAGATATGTGACAGTAGTAGAATTATGCGGATATTCGTATCTCCGCAGAATTCTATAGGGAGGTTAGTTTGCGCGCCTCGAGGTTGGTGCTTTGACAAAGCTAGTATTGTTCTGTTTCCTCATTAACGACCGGCTCGCTTTTGAAGCCTGGCTGGGCGGTAATGTTAATTTCGATGTCTGCGTGGAACCAGGGCCTTCCTAGCTCTAACTCTTAGCGTTGTCAACCCTCCACCGTAGCCACTGAGAGCAAGCAACGAGACTGGACAGAACTGCGTACAACTGTGCAACATTGGAGACCTGACAAGCTAGAAGACTGGACTCAACGAGGAGTCACAGCAAGTGTGCTAGGCTACTGTCTAACGTTTGAGTCGCCGGTCGTGAGCGAGCGAATTGAGGCTCTCATCATGCCCTGGGTCGCTCGGTGGAATTCTGGTAGTCTGTTGGCATTTGAGATTGTCGAGCTGCGCGAGATCAGTCTTCTGCGGACTAGATGTACGTATTGAAACTCCTATCCTTAAAGTACCTGGTTCGATTCCCATCTCAACCATCACTTACTCCGGGCAAATGCCATGATGGTATGCTTATTGAAGCCATATTTGTGTTGGACGTTGCACATTAGTTACCATTTTTTTAGAACATCTAAAAAAGAACCATGTCAAAGATTAACACTAAGAGGCAAATAAGATTGTCTGATATTGTAGAAGTTTGTTTATTCCTTAGTTTACCAGGTGACTCCACCACAATGGTATCACACATGGTTGCGGTCAACTCCTCCCTATTCCTAGCGTCGGTTTAAAAATAATGCAAGTACACACATTAACTAACACATGTGCCTTTACGCGAGGCTGTTAACCGCTACTGGTACTTCGTGACCCCCTAGAATTAATATAAGTAATGCTGAAACTGCGTCAGTAGATTTACCTGCACATTAAATCTCCCCTGGCGTCTAACCACAGTATGTAACAGGAGCGGCAAACCTCTAGCATTAAAACTATTAATTTTCATTTCAGTCTCTTATGAAGCGCCATTTTTAATCAGTGAAATTTATAGAATTTTTATTTAATTGTGTGTAGGCTATACTCGTACCATGATATCAATGCTGCAACGAAGATCCTTGTGTCGATTGTAGTTCCCACCTTACTTTACGGATCTGAATCCTGGACATGCTACAGACGTCATTTTAAAAAGCTGGAGCAATATCACCAGCGTTGTTTGAGAAGAATTCTTCGTGTGACATGGCAAGACAAACGCACAAACACCAGCATTCTCGAAGAAGCACAGACTACCAGTGTTGAAGCCATGCTTTTAAAACGTCAGCTGCTATGGACAGGACACGTAATCCGCATGCCCAATAATCGCATTTCCAAGCAAGTGTTTTTCTCTGAACTAACTAAGGGCAAGCGCTGTGTGGGAGGTCCGAGGAAGCGATTCAAAGACGTACTAAAGGCTAATATGCAAATGTGCCATATTGATATCAACAACTGGGAGACCTTAGCTCTTGATCGCTCATCCTGGAGATTTATTGTTCATCGTGGTGCGATACTTTTTGAAGAAAACCGCCGACGTATGATAGAAGATCGGGGGCAGCGCAGAAAGAACAGTGTGTTCATTAGAAGACAGGGAATGAATGCGGATGTCTCACCTGGACCTGATACTACCTGTCATCACTGCGGGAAACTGTGTCTCTCCCGCATTGGGCTTTTTAGTCACCTCCGGACTCATCGATGAAGAGTCATTCAGCATTGGAAGGTCAACCTACTCGAGACGAGTGTTTGCTATCATCATCATACTCGTACATTCGTGCGAACGTATTCAAGTCAATGACCATCTTCTCACATTCCGTCTTCCTGTAAAAATAATTTTCATTCAATTTTGAAGCGTTGATGGATCTATACTCTGGTTTGTTTACTAGAGCTGCAACAAGCAAACTAATAGCATATACTGATATCGCGCCAGGAGATGGCAGTCGGGTTTGAACTGCAGTTGCCTTCCCGCTCAGTGCGGATCGCGCATTCCAAAAACATTAAGTTGGTCACTGTTTCCATTACTGTACCTGATACTGCCACACTGTTAAAAGTAAACAATACACACACACGCGCGTGAAGCTCGATAATAAATTATCATGCAGGAAGTAGCAGCAACTGGCTGCCAGTCTATATATTTAGGCTTGGAATAGTCGGGCCGGGCATGCGTACTGCAAGACCCCCTTACCCCGTCGCAGATGTGTTCAACTGCCATCTCCTGGCGTGATGACATTAAATATGGGTGATATGAATCAAAGTTAACGTTAATCACAGATATGGTGGCGTTTGGGAACTTAATAACTGGTACACACTTGTTCCTTAAAATAATCAAATACTTCCCTTGTTCGGGGGGTACTGCAAGAATAAATAGTGTATTACACAATATTCTTCTAAGAAATGTGGATAAGGGCTAAAACAGAAGACATTTACAGTGTAGGCATGATGTAGCCTATGCACGAGTATAAAATGTGTAAGATTCATTACTAAAGCTTGACTTCTAGTGAAGAGTGCCAAATAAATCACAGCCTGCTTACTAGAGGATATTGCGACTTTTCAAAGATGCGTTGTGTTATAAAGCGATGTGTCGTAAGAGTTGGTTCACTTAATTATGGCGTGATTTCTTAGGTCGATGAAGGTTTTTTTTTTTTTTTTTCTTTTTTTTTTTCTAGTGACTTGCAGCTTGTAAAGAGAGTGTAAGTTTCATTCAAGAATGGTGTGAAAGAAATTCTTGGTGGTTCACGCAAATGCTGTCAACTCGGTGATGAACTCATGTCGTGACATTTCTCTTGCGTGTGATAAGCCTATTGAGTCATAATTGTGGTTGTTGGTCATGGTTACTTTTGTGATGTGTAACCTCACAGGACTGAATCACTGGTAGGCCCGCTGAAGGTTATGTCGTGTGGTATTCCATTGACGATTCCTTGAGTTTCTAGGATAGTCCTCAGGAAACCTTAGCTTCCTGGCACAAGATGCTCTACTACCAGTTCATGAGATGAATGAATACTTTTGTAGTAAGTTTTCCTGAAGTTAGCCTCGTCAAGACCTATACCGTGTAATACCACTGCAAATTATATAAATTACGTTAGGGATTGGCTCCCCTTTGGCCGGTCGTATCTGTTGAGAAAGATTTGAAAAATGAGACTGCAGTCTGTATTCAAATCCGAATCTACTATTGTCTAGGTCAGGCGTTCTTAACCTGGTGTGCACAGGCTCATCCAGTAGCGCGAGTCCTGCTGAGAAGGGCGAGAGAAACAGAGAAACGCTCGCAGTATACACATGAGACATGACCTTTTCCCTTTGAACACAATGCGCTCCGATTTTAAATGCATGTACGAGGTGGAGGGCCTAATCCTAGGAATGCCCATGCTTACAACGGTTTTCGCACTCTCTTATATTGCGATATGAGGTGATGTCACATAAAAGTTATTCGTGAACGTATCCACCACCTGACGTAGCAGCTAGCGTTCTTGCCTGTCGTCCCTGGAGGTCCGGGTTCGAATCCCGGCTCTCACAAAAAAAAATATCTGGTCTGAGGGCTGGTACGGGGTATAGGCTACTCAGCCTCGTGAGACAAAACTGAGAAGAGGTCAACCTCAGCCATCTTGGAAGTGTTTTTCTGTTTTTCCCCACTTCTACTCCAGGCAAATGTCGGGATAGTTCCTAACTTAATGCGATGGCCGACTCCTTCACAATTCTTACCTGAATTACAAATATACTCACTTATACAACCAATGAATAACATATGTTAACAGAAAAAATTACACACACCCAAGTACACGGAGCTGAATGATCACTATGTGCAAGTCCTTCAAACGAAACGGCAAAAACAAAACTATAGTACTACTACAAGATTCCTTCCTTTTAATATTACAGTACCACATTTTTGGGATATTCTGATTATGAAGTACTGAGAAGAACTGGTCTACGCAGCCTGCACAAAATCGTTGCTCAAAGAAAAGTTCGCGGGACATGTTCTACGTACGAATGACAGAAGGATACCCAAATCAGCACTGTTGTGGAAACCAACGGAAGGAAACCGAAGTAGAGGAAGACCTCGTAACACCTGGAAACGAATTTTTGCAAAGGATCTTGAATGCATGGATATGAACTGGGAGGAAGCTGAAAAGCTGGCAGCTGATAGTTCGCTGGAGGAAACTTGTTGTCTGATATGCTACCTAGCATTGGAGGAACTAAGTCTAAATAAGTCTGATAACTTTGAGTGGCGCCCTTGTTCGTATGCCAACTTGGAAATACCCCAACCTATGTCAGTTGTGTGAGGTGCTATTTCTGATCTAATTGGGCCATGTCTTATTTATTACGAGACCTTTTGAGAAAGTAGGCTATGTCTATCATTGGCTCCAAAAATGTTCTTTAAAATCTTACCAAACTTAGTATTTGCTAAAGGGGGATTAAGCTGCCGTTGCTTAACTTGCTGCTCGAATTGGGAAGCCGACGGGTTAATGGCCGGTTGTTTAGTTGTGGGAATTGTGTGCTGGGAGTTTCATGGAGACTGTGGAGGCAGGAAGTAGTGGCCCTGAGGCACTGATGAGCTGTTATCGCACATTCCTGTGCTCCTTCGAGCGTAGTCGTTTGCATTATCATAGCCCTTTTCTCCATCTTGCATTTCGCAGCTTCAGTCGCACAGACGTTCGTTTTGATTAGCCTATGATTAATAAGAAAACGTGTCCCCCCCGCGATTGTTTTTCAAGGTAATTTTTCTACGCAACATTTTCTATGCGATGAAAGTCTTATGTAGCGAATGGTTTTTACGACTGGATGCCCTTCTTGTCGCCAACCTCATGAGAGGAGTTAATGACACTGGGAATGGGTGTGGAAGGATGCTGTCGTGTCCTGTCAGAAGGTACCGTCCTAGCATTTGCCTGGAGTTAAACATTGGGAAACCACGGAAAACCATTTCAAGAACTGCTGACGGTGGGGATCGAACCCACGTGTATAGAGTCCACTGATGGCTTGGCCCAATGGCCTAGCGCTGCCCGTTAGCGAGCGTAGCTACCGCTGTCGGTAGAAGTAGGCATAATAAGGCGCAGAAATTCAGTGATTTTTCTATCCGAGGCCCATCTTCTCATTGGTCAATCGTAAGAATATTAGAAGGGCATTGTAAGTTGACACTTGGGTGGCCTCCATTTAAACTTCCATGGCTCTGCAGTTGTGCTACACTGACTGCACCATGCTTCTAGGTTTCCGATTGATTTTCCATCTGTATTTTGTGACTAAGTTACTGTATATTTTTCGAAACATAATAGCCAATCCCGTGCCTCCGTGGTTTAGGCGGCAGCACGCCGGCCTCTCACCGCTGGGTCCGTGGTTCAAATCCCGGTCACTCCATGTGAGATCTGTGCTGGACAAAACGAAGGCAGACAGGTTTTTCTCCGGGTACTCCGGTTTTCCCTGTCAAAATTTCATTCCAGCAACACTATCATTTCATTTCATCTGTCATTCATTTAATCATTGCCCCCAGAGGAGTGCGTCAGGCCTCGGCAGCCGGCACAGTTCATATCCTCGCCGCTAGATGGGGGCTTCATTCATTCCATTCCTGACCCGGTCGGAGACTGGAAGCAGGCTGTGGATTTTCATTTCATTTTCAATAGCCAATCCCAAGTGTCTGTTTGTAAAGTCGAACGGCTGTAGTTAAAACTTGTCATTGTGAATAGTGGGACCGTTTTGATTATCCTCGTCAGGTTGAACAAAGTAACTGGCAAGTATTCCTTTGTGGAGAAGGGAGAATAAAATGCCAGAGGATAATTTTTAGCCCCATACCTCCTAATATTCCGAACTTCTAGAAGCTGCTCATGCAGTGTCAGCAAAATAAGTTGTAATTCGATTTGAGAGAATCGGTTTGTTAAGTTGATGCATGCAGGAGGGAAAGGGTTGAATTAGTATTTTACCATTTAAAAATTATTTTTTAAGAAAAAAGTGTACTTTTTATCATCCTTATGGATAATTTTATTGTAAATTTACCTCCGGGGAATGACCCCATTTGCCAATAAATGAATCCGTCCCTGGAAGTGACCACTCTGGTTCGACTTCCTGTCCAAGTGGATAGAGCGCTAGACTTTGGTGGGAGGGACCCAGTCGTGGGATTCTAACTTGTTTGGTTAATTCGCTTCTGAAATAAGAAATGTGATTCTTCATAATTCATTTCATCCTAATCACGACACGCAGGTAAGATTACGGATGTCAATTTGAAAAATCTCTTTTGTGGCCACACATCACTTAAAAAGGAAATATATCCGCTCTAGTCAGCACTACAATACTGTACGAACTGTACGTACATCTATACTTATATACTAATATGATAAAGCTGAAGAGTTTGTCTGTGTGTTTGTGTCTTTAAACGCGCTAATCTCTGGAACTACCAACCCGATTCAATTTTTTTTATATGATAGCCAGATTCAAGAGGAATAGTTTAGGCTATGTTTTATTCGACTACACCCCACAGGTAACCTTAAAATTGATTTTTGTTCAGTAAGTCGGTAGAACAAGCGCTCCCGAACTGCTCTACCCGCATGCGCTGGCGTTATGGTTAGTGATACGTACAGTTTCACCGATCTGAACCAAAATTTATATACTTACTCTTTGGAACCCTGCGAGTAGCACTGTCTGCGTGAAATTTATGACAGACCAGTCCATTCCCTGCATTTAGGCCCTTTATCACAAATCTACATAGTTTCTCCTAATTGCACCAAATTTTACATACACTTTGAAACCCTGCTGGTAACACTGTCCACCTGATATTTTGGACAACGCTCTCCATTCTCTACATTTAGAATAACATACAAAATAAACTTGAAAACCACGTATTAAGGCCCTAGAACAATTCATGTCCTTAGTAGTGTAACTGTAAGAGTATTTTAATAAGTCTATTGTTGACGGGCACTTCGGGCTGCATCACGTCACCCCTTCCAGTGTTCTGGTGCAGAATTGCGAAAATAGTTGCATCTTGCGCTGTTTATAAATTGCAGTCACGGTGATTAATTAGTGCAAAAGGATCTCTTAGGCCCCTTAAAACAGTTATCATGAAAATATTATGCCTCTGTATAAGTGCAATTGTGTTGGTGCTGTACACTGAGGTTACGAGCTGCAATAAACGTTGGTGCTTTCAAATTTACCTTCATTTATTCCGAACCTTATCGTTGAGCGCTATGTGACGATAAATGATACTATTGCTACCTCAGTAGCTTGGGACAGCCGAAGTTTTCCCAAGTGTTCTGGTTATTTTCCTACTGTGCTATGCGACTAAAGACGACACTATTGGTTCCTAAATTTTTAACAGCCAATGAGATATAGGCCCTAGGCAGTGTCTTTTATTTCACTTTCTCCTCTTTCTAATCTTTTTTTAAAGATTTGTTTGTAAATTACATGTGTCAGTGCTGTAGTAGTATTCATTATCATACATAAACAAATAAATCCACCGGGCGAAGCCGGGCACTACTGCTAGTAATAAGATATTTTATGAATTCACCAGCTTAGTTAACGCTCCTTGAGAGTCTGCACGATGTGGAAATCGTAGGTTTATATCCAAGGCCAGACAGCGGCTGAAATTCTGTGATAGTACATAATTTGATGACTCATGGATCAATCTCAATAGTAAACCCAATTGCTATGACACATGCCGGGCCAATAACCACGATGTAACCAGATCGTATATGAAGTGAAGTGTCAGATTTCTTGTTGGTATTCGCCTCAGCGTTTCATGGCGAGTTATCTGATTGTCAATGAGGATGGCGCATCGTCCCTTCCATCCGACCGGAAGACACTCATTGTAATGCCTGAATGTGCTACCTGTGGTCCATCCTCTGGCAATGCTATGCGCTTATCATATTCTATACAACTGTATCAAGGTGTCTTTATCAGATGGTTGAATGGAATGAATGCTTCTGATAGAGATCGCTGTTCTTGTTTTTTGGGGGTCGAGTTTTGTTTTTTATGTTAATATCTAATTTCCCGAATTTCATATCCTTAGTATATAGGAATACATTTTTGGACGCTAAAACGCTCTTTACATATCTAGTGTGGGTACGTGTGGAGTCGAGAGCAGAGGAGCCGTCCACATTGCGTAATCACAAAAATCAACTCATGTTATGCTCTACGTGGCTTTCCAGCTGCTCTGATGGAAGGCGCATGCGAAGCCACCGCGCGGCGGGACGTAGGGGTCCGGTGTACAAGGATTACATGCATTTTATTTAAGGGGTCAGGAGGTACAGGTTACCATGGTAAAATTTTAACAATTATCTTTTTCCTTTCAAACCACGGTAACAGCAATGAAATTTTGTGCACATGAAACACTGGCACTATTTTATATGAAAAAGAAAACGGCATTACATTCATGTTAAAAAATAATTTGGGTATTTTTCTCAAAATTCAAAATGGTGGTTGTTCATCATACAAGGCTGCAGCGTTTCAGTGATAACTCCTGTAATTTTCAACATTTTTAGGTTCTGGTAATTTTATTTTATTGCAAAGATATTCCTCTAGAAATGAAAGTACTTTCAGCAACATATCTTAACAAAAATATTTTTACTTTTGTATTGAGACGAAAATGTCGAACTTGAACAATATTTTTGCAACATTTTTTAAAAAGAAACTATCTTAGGGGGAGACATGCATTTACATCATTTTGTAGATATAATAAGCAGAAATACAAACAAAAAAGTTCATTAGTGCATGCCAATTAGTTTTTGCGTTATCATTAAAACGGGTGTTAAAAACACAACTCTGAGAAAATAGCGATAAACATTTGTGCATAAATCTTACATACCAAGACGAACATTGGGTGCAGGACTTTGCCTTTTAAATCATAACTAAAATGGCGCATAATGCCATATTTCTTGCACCAAAATGTTCTTTAAGGAAATTGATTTTTTGAAGGTAGCTCAAAATGTAGATAGACCCGTTAAGATTGTTTTGCCTTTCATCGTCCAGTCTAGTCTGCAAACCTCTGTTTGCGAAAAGTCGCGTCCATGATTCCCTATTAGCAGTTAGCACTGTGTCCTCTGCTTCTACACCTTTCACTCTGAAAACGTTCAACACTGTCTAAAACCATCGCCTCCTAGGTCTACCTCTGCTTCTCATTACCCTCTTAGGTAATCTCTCCTCCCCCGTTCTTTTCATATGAACACTCCATCTGATTGTGAGTCGGTTCATACGAACAGCTTCATCTAGCGTGTTCATATCTAACTTGTTTCCGCCAACACAAAGTTCCTCATTTCTCTACTAGAGAGTGCTATAGTGTTCAAGGAGCTTAGATATCAAACCTCCTTGACTTTCATAGTGCTTCAAGGAACAACGAAATTCGACATGCAAGCTACCCTTTGGGTGCCAAATAACAAAGCTTGCACCCGGCACCCGAGGCCATACGATAAAAATCTAACTTAGCCTTTCTCTCTTCATTACGAGTACGGTACCTTCATGCCATTGCTCCCATCTATTTGTCCCAGCAATTATTCGTGCTACCCCATCAGTTACTTCAAGCTTACTGTATGTATCAGATATCCTGAATCTACCCAGCTCTTACTTCCATGTTGCAAGGTCGGTCTAAATACTAAGTGATGTAGGGATAGTTTCGTCGCTACAATAACTCCTTTCATGCACACTTCTGTAGATCGCAACTGAGAACTCAATGCATTGGTTTTTAACCCTACACCTACCTTTCCCCATACTACTATACTGAGCTTACAGTACTAAATACTTACTATGTTGTACCTGCTCCAATTTATTTCCTCCTATCTGACATTCTATTTTCTTGCGTCTCCACCCTATCGACATCACCTTTGTCTTTGAAATGCTGATTTTCATACTATATTCCCAACATTTCTGTTCAAAGTTTTAGCAAATAGGCTTGTAAGATTTCGACGGAGTGTGTCATTACAACCAGGTCATTAAGTGAGTAGAAGCCAGACTGCTTACCTGGTTTCCACCTACTTGAGTCCCACCCCGCCTGTTTATGTACTTCAGCAAATGGTCCATCTATAAAATAAACAGCCTCACTCCTGTAACAATCTTGAACCAAGAACTCATCCTGCCATCAATTCTCACTGCAGCCTAATACCATTATCATTCAGGATGTTCAACAACTTCTCCCTGGGTACTGTATCGTACGCCTTCTCTAGATCTATAAAACACAAACACAACTGAAGCGCTGGGACAAAACCCGATAAGTCAAACAGCGCAATCATTGCTGAATGTAATAGAAAAAAATACTACTTTATGGCATTTCAAACGTAGTTTTAAGATATATTGAGCGGCTCTTGATAGAAGAATTATATTTTAAATCATTTTTCACTCAATACTCCTCCCATGACTAGAAATGCACGGATGCTGTAAAAGTGTATTTATCGGGATTTGTTCCTACGCTCAACTGTAACATTTCTCAATAACTTGGTGCATACTAAAAATTTGATTAAAAGAAAAAGCTTTCCAGTCGGTCAACGCAAATTGTGTACTCGTAACTTATTGTCCTTGGTCGAGATTTCTTGTGATGACTAAAACAGACTTGTGCTCCACAAGAGAGCGCAGTTCCATTTCTTAAACTCTGGACGCCTTATTCTGTATCGCTGTGCTGATGAGGCTGATTCACTTCTAACTCGGCTTTTCCTGTCATTGCTGAGGTCAACCTCAAGGAAGTTCTTCTTGACGCAACTTCCGAGCTAAACGTATCTGTCGACCTTGGCCACTGTCGGTCTCTTACCAGAATTGGGTTTCTACGTAAACGCTGACATCATCATTGCGATAAACTCGGTGATTAATTGCATATTATTTCCTACTGACGTGGAATAGTAATTTCATTGTGTGCTCTTCGAGCTGGCGAGAGGCAATGGGGTTGAGCACGGTTAAGTTTGTTGCAATATTTGCTTATTACATAGCAGGTTTGCAAGGTATCAGTTTAACGTGGAACGCTCCGGAATATTTTTCACTTCGTCATGGAGTAGATGACCTCGCTATTCAGTCGGTTAGAACAACAATCTTCTGAATTGGAGCCATTGAGGCGACGTTGTGTTTAACAGTCATCTGACAGTGAAAATCAAAACTCGACTGGATGACGTGTGGCTGAGATTTAATTAGTTTTGTCTAGTAATCACCAAACGTGATTTGCGAGATCTTGAACGACGTACGACTCGGGACTGCCGTGGATCTCGGCTACTAGCTTAAAAAAGCTTGTAGTTTAACGTGACCGTTAATCTTGAGATCATGAGCCACGGGACCTCCTTTTTACGTGGAATCCGAACCACAGGACATGGCATTTCACTTCGAAAATCTCACATGCATTGACCGGTAATCGAACCCGGACCGCCTTGGTGAGAGGCACACAGCTAGACCGCTGAGCCACCACGCCCCGCTACTAGCTTAAAAATAGAAGCAGAGATTTTTTTTTGAACGTTAATATTATCTTGACTTAAGACACATACACCGAACCCTTCGTAGTACTTGTAGGCCAAGGCTTCATAAGGTTACGCTTATTTATAGTATTTATAGTCAGATTTAAATCCTGAAGTGGCGGTTTATTTGTAAACGCCTCCGGAAAATTGGGGCTTTTAAAAATAAAACAATGTAATATCGTTCGAAAGCTCAGGGTGAATATACATTTTGCAACGAAAAAAGGTTCGTTTGTATAAACAGTGCGCTGTTTTAATTGTGGGTCCAGTACTAGTAAATGCATCTTTCCTTAGGGGGAACAACCTTCAACAACTTGTATTAGGCATTGCCAACAGAGTTTTTCTTGGATTGCTTGTGACTCATATTTCACAGCACTCTTCAGGAGTGTGGCATACCTTGTGAACAGGTGTCAATTGGGACAGGGACTAGCGACCTTTGAGCAAGGACGTCGAGACAGAGGTGTTACGTAAGGTATGCCGTGTGAGAGTAATTCCGATTTATTCTCTCATGGAATTACGGACTGTTCTCACCTCCGTATTTTGTAACCCTCAAGACCAATACTTCGAGAGGTGTGGCAAACTATTCGTGAACTCAAGCCGATCAGTTGGAATATTTATTGTGGAGATAAAGCGGATCGAGATAGAAATATGATCTGGAATGAAAATGTGTTTAGCCGCTATGGTATAGCTAGTACTCAGCTGCTGCTAAAGTTAATATGTGGACAGTAGTGAGTAACTGGTGGTGTTTGAAACGGTTGGGGGCACATATCGTCCTTGTGAGCCATCACTGCAAAATGTTTCTTACAGCGGGCGACCGGGAGATACTCCGGAGAACAATTAGGTTGTAGGCCTATGATGACACACTTTTTGTTATATGGTTCGATGCTCATTGTGGCACGTCTTAACATGTTTGTCTAAATGGCAAATGCTTTTGTTAAGACCTTAGATAAAGATGCCACTACATTCATTTAATGCCTGGCATGTCTTCATGTAATTATCTCAAGATTCATGACCGCTATTCGTTAATAATGCGAATCAACAGCAAATATTACCCTCAATCTAAAACTCTGCTGCCGGCTTGCGTGTGATATATACGTCCGTCACGTGAGCAGATGTATGGAGATGTGCTGATGAGGATGAACAGAATTATACAGACCTTGTACCAGCGGTCTTGCTGGCGATTGTCGTGTGCTACGGGTTTAATAGGCGATTCGAACACTAATCGTCCGACGTAAGAATGATGTAGTTTACTTTCCAGCTTTGTCTTATGTTGAAGGGGCTTGGCACGGACAGTGATTTGAATGATACTCCGATAATGTCGGGAATGCGGAGTTCGGTTGTTGATTTGGCCTTGCGAGTACTGATTGGCTCTGATCGCCATGCAGTACTGGGCAGAAGCAAACTTTATGATACCTCACGAAACGTTTCTTTTTCTTTTTATATAGCAGCTGATAAACCTACATTTACTCGGCAACACTGCGTAGTTTGACTTCGCAAAGAGGCAGGCCCGTGTTACTCAGTATTTCGCTATAAAATAAGTCAGTATAAGATCCAGACACCAATGTTCGTTTTCAAAAAAAACGGACATGTAAAAACAGTAAAGACTAAGACGTTGCGACATATGTCTTGGTCCGACCTCTCTGCTGTGAAAATATCTCCTTAAATTGATATAGAAGTATCAATAGCTGTTTATAATTTTACAAACGTATCAATATGTTGGACCATAACCTATTAAATTATTAAGTATGTGGGACAGCGCATTTACATTTTACAGACTCTTAAAGTGGGGCACATGACCTTGTTGTTCCGCCCCTTAAACCAGCAATAACTAAATTATATAACTAGACTCGCAAATCGTAAGTTTGCCTGAATAAGGTCTATAAATGGGCCCTTTTTTGCCTTGTACAAAATAATATTGATTAGACAACTTCCAAAGAAATATTGCATTCTGCTTCTAAACGCAGAATGATGTAATTCAATTTTAAATCGTCCAACTTGTTGAATTATCATTGTTTTGAATCCAATAGCAGACTAACTTAAAATATCCATTAGTGACAAAATATTTAAAGTTTTATATAGCATCAAACCAGTCAAAAGACTGAAGACTCAAACAACAACACTGTCTCATCTTGCCTAGTATGACTCATTATTGTGTTTTGGAGGTTTCTACCCATATAGTTAACAACAGTTCGTTTTTGAGGCCCTACATGCTTCTGGGCCGATTTTCTGAGATTATATTATTGTCGGCTACTTGAAAAAATCTCATTCAGTTACAAAATACATTGGTAAGTATTCCAGCTTAAGCAATATTTTCATTCGTTTTAATTGGCAAAACTGATGGGCAGATTTAATTTGAGTCCACGGAGTGTCGATGAAAAGTTTATTTTGTAAATAATGGAATTGCAACCAAGCATTTGAAATTAAAGATAAAATAAAGAAAAGTCCACTGAAGTGCTCTTTACAATATTGTTTTTATACTCTTTAAAATTGTCATAAATAATAAGGTATCATCTTTAAATATTGAAAGAATGACACTCCGTGAAATTGTTTGAAAAACACATAGGGAAGTCAAGGCACAGACATATGGTAGACCAACATGTAATTTCTTATTTCCCTCAGAAATTCAAAACACCCCTTTCCCCTCAGAAAAAATAATCCAGAAAGGAACATTGACATTGTTTATACAGTCTTTACCCTTTAAGAATGAAGCTTTGAGATGAATGTCATTTACCTGGTGTTTCACTTGACGATCTAAACATTCTCTGGCGCCCCAGAGGTCCGGGTTTGATTCTGGCTCTGCCTAGAAGTTTTAATTCTAGTCTGAGGGTTGGAACGGGGTTCACTCAGCCTCATGCGGCAAAACTGAGAAGAGACCGGTTCGATTTCCACCTCGGACATCCTAGAATTGATTTCCTGTGGTTTCTCATTTCTACTCCATGCATATGCCGGGATTGTTCCTAGCTTAAGGTCACGGCCGCCACCACCCCAATCCTCTCATCAATTACAAATACAGCACAGGTTAGTAGGATGTTTTTAAATAGACAGGGTGGACCACGTATGTTGAGACTGTACAATATCTCAAAAACCAAGCGTTGTGTAAAGAACTGTCTGGAATAGGAGTTGCTGCATATTAAGGAGGAAAGAACATGCTACACGTGGCGATCACGATGTCCAAGCCCCTATATGAAGCAACAACAAACTTTAAGAGGAACCAACTCCATATTAGGGTCGAGAACGTCTGCTACGTTACAAATATGTTTTAAATTTAATTTGCTGAACATTTCGTATTATTGATATGATTTATGCAGAAGAAATCTGAACAATCCAAGTCGACGGCGATGATCTGCCTCGAACGACAAAATTTAAGTATCATGGCTCTACGATAACTGCTGAAGGTCGTCTCACCGAAGAGGTCAACGTAAGAATTAATGCTGCGTGGATGAAGTGGCGAACAACGACAGGTGTCGTGTTCGACCGCCAGATGAAAGACCACCTAAAATCGAAGATTTACCGCACTGCCATAGTCCCGTGGCGCTTTATGGTAGTCTACTGAATGTTGGCAGACACCATGGCAGGAGAACTTCGTCTAAGACTAGTGGTGAAGTAGTGTAGCCTATCTCGAATCGCGAGAACACTGTTAGCTATAGAACAAAACAACGAATGTTCCTAGTGCAAGCTTCTCAAGAAGAAATCTTACAGTAAATGAGTTCCTAAGTTTCAATGTCGTTTTCCAAACATGCTTAAGATGGACAGCTGACATTACTAGGTTGGATCACATCCCCAATGAAAGAGTAAGGGAACGATTTGGAGTCGCGGCAATCAACAACAAAATACGTGAGGGTCGTCGGCGATGGTTTGGGCATGTGCTACGGTCAGGAGCGGACACCATTGCAAAACAGGGCTACACACTAGAGGTCGCTGGGAAAAGACTCAAGGGGCGACCATGACAAAGTTGGGCCGATACACTGCACAGGGATCTGAAAAGCGTCAACCTACATCCGGACATGGCCCACAGAGTCAAGTGGAGACAGCGGATTCACATGGCGAACCCTGCCACGAGGCGGGACAAACGCTAAAGTAAAAGGAGTAGGAGAAGGTTCGGATGTTCATTTCACATTTTTTCCTAGCCTTAATTTTGGTCGTAGTGCTGAATAAAACAAAATTGACATTTCTGAGTAGGTCTACTTAAGATATATTTTGCTTGTCATATACAGTATATACCACAATGCGATTCATCTGCAAATGACCGAGCCCCGCAGGAGTCGCGCGGGGGGTTTATCGCGATGAGTCACGGCCAGGTAACCAGCTGGAATAAGAGAGAAAACAGCGGGTCGGGAAGCCCTGGAAGCTGTCATATTATTGATTACATACTCTGCTGAAAAGATACCTTGGTTGAGAGAGGTAAGACTTGTGGTGAAGAACTGTAGCCTACCTCGAATCGCGAGAGCACTGTTAGCTATAGAACAAAACAACGAATTATCCTAGTGGAAGCTTCTCAAAAAGTCGTCTTGCAGTAAATGAGTCCCTAAGTTTCAATGTCGTTTTCCAACCTCAACAAAGCCTACTAAAAACTGTCATTAATTTATTTCGAAAGTGGTGAAAAACCGGAACGTTGTATCCTGACCCATTGTATTGTAATCGGTACCCCTCCCAGGGACTCACAACTTGTGGGACGTGGGTTGGCGACCATGGGACCCCTCTGAGTCTGGCATTCCTTCCACTTGACTTATGCCGGGCTCCTCTGTCTTCTTTCCTGTCGACCTCTCTTGGTCAACTCTTGTTCTCTTCCGACCTCGACGGTATTAGGGTATTCGAGGCCTAGGGCGTCTGTTCCTTTCCCGCCTTAATTGGCCCTTGTCTATCTTTCCTGATCCCTCATTCTTCAGCCTTATTTTTCTTTTCATTATATTTCCTTTTCTCTTTAAGATTCCCGCACTGTGTTGTGAATTGGTTCCCCGTGTATCTAAATTACATTTTGTAAGTCATGTCCAACCAAGTTACCTTTTGTGAGTATTTTCAATCTACATTGCATTTTGTAAGTATTTTCGATCTAAACTCCATTTTGTATTTTCGATCTAAATTGCATTTTGTAACTATTTTGAATCGCGGGCTGACATTGTGAGTATTTCGAATCTAAATTACATGTAGGGTCTATGTATTTTCAATTCCAATTGAATTTTGTAAGTATTTTCAATTTCAATTGCATTTTGTGAGTATTTCGAATCTACATCGCATTTTGTAAGTATTTTGAATCTAAACTACATTTTGTGCGTATTTTTCAATCTAAATTGCTTTTGTATTTCCTTCTAAATTACCTTTTGTAAGTATTTCCACTCTACATTTTGTATATGTCTTCTCTATTTTTGTAAGTATTTTCAATCTACCTTGCTTTTCGTTATGGTTTCCATTTCATTGTCATTTTCGCTATCGCCAAGACCATAGGGGCCGATAACCTAGATGTTAGACTCCTTAAAACAATTATCATTATCATGTAATCGGCACGACATGCTACTTCTGGCTCATTGCGATCCGCCCACTGCGCGGCTCTTACGGAGCTTGGTCATTTGCAGACGAATCTCACGGTATATGCATATTTAGGTGATTTTTTTCAAACAATTTTTTGTCATATTGTGCGGATTTTGGGGATTTAATATCTTAAACAACCTTACCCGAATTATTAGTGAAATCCGGCGTGTATTCCACCATTTAGTCGATATGTCCATGGTAACGTATTACACACATCCGTTATCCCTTAATCACATTTATTAGCGTTGTAGCCTCTTCTGAACTTCGACCTCTTACCTCTCAGTAGAGTAGTTCTAACCTTACTAATTTTAGAACCTCTACAGCTGAGTCAGCCTTCGCTGGGGATATCCGCATCCATTCGTATTACATGGTTTCACCATCTAAGTCGACTGGAACGTCTCAACTTGTGCATAAGAGAAATTCTTCTCAATAGGTAGCTGACCCGACTTGTAGAATACCACTCCTATTAATAGTAAATGAAATATATTAATCGTGGATAACAGCTCTTTTCTCACACCATTTATGTGCCTAAATACAGGAAGCTTTTGAAAAAAGTACCTTATTTCAAGTCCTGGATCCTCATCCCCTATCACCGACCCTAATAATTACAGATTAGCAGACAGTTCCAACACACACCCGGGCCGATCTTCCAAGCCCCTAAAATGAATTAACAAAAGATGGAAACGCAGATTTCGATGAGGCAACGTTTGGTAGGTAAGAAGGTGCTTGGTAGGTAAGTTTCTCTTTCATACTGTGCTTTCACTGCTAGCGAATTCCTGTACCCATTGTCACTACTTTGTTTTTAACGGTGAAGGACATTGCCCCGAATTTATTTCCATATAGTTTACAGTGAAAGGATTCTCACTCTCCCTTTGTCGGCATTGACGTGTTGTGTTCTTGATAACTGGGAGGTTAGCTGCTTCATGGAGGAATGGATTTGTATAATTGTACGTGAATGTAGACCGCGACGCACCTCCCGGTGTCGATCGACTGACGGGCGTGGAGTGATGCCGAGACGAGGTCGTTCGTTCCACTTCCAGTTTTCAATAGTTTATTGGTTCACATTGTCTTAAAATACACAAGGAATCTGTCGTATAAAGTGCAGTTTGTTGCAGACTTTCGGTAGTTCTGTTCTATCATTCTTGTAGATTTTCTTGTATCTAAACCGTCTGTTATCTGCCTGGAGGCTGGTTGGATCCTCAGTAAGCATTGTCCTAGGCTATTTGGGAAGGAACCCTTAAAATCCAAGACAGTGAGTGCTCTATTGAGGCATTCTAGGCAAGGTGAGGCGTGAGGCAGTTTGACATTGCTTTTCTCTCAGAACCAATGCAGCTGCATTGACCATATGAGTACCGTATCACAGACTTCGGGATATTAAACAATTCAACTTAACGATTGAAATTAATTGTAATTAAGTGATTGCATGATTTTGCAATGGTCAAACGGCTTGCCTCCCACCAAGGTGGACAGGGTTCGATTCCGGGTTAATTATGGGGATTTTTAAAGTGAAGTGTCACGTACAGTGGTTCGATTCTACATAAAATGTCGTCTCATGGCATATAGCGAGATTAACAGGCTACGTAAAACTACTAGCTTCCTTCCTTAACAAATTAATTGTTAAACTTTGGGTAAGTTAAATTCTTATTCGTCTTTCCATACTAATAAACTCTCAACTTTTAATCGTTGAGATGTTCCTTAACTATTAAAGTTGGCATTAGGAATTTTATGTGGTTGTCTGGACAGTTGGTTGACTTTCGTGATTGATGGCAGTAGAAACTTGGTAGGCTCTGTGACTAGGCTGAGATTTACGTGTATTTAATTAAGCGTAATGTTATTGGAACTGCGATTTTTAATGCTGTCTTTCTGTTTTGAAAGTTTTCTTTCAGTCTTTAAACTATCGAGTTTTTTTTTTCACTGGGAACTTTGGGTCAAATTTGCAATCAGTTTTGTTCAACTTTTACTTCCAGTAGTTAATTAGGCTTACGTTTTAGCTTTAATCAGATAATATGTTCAGCAATAAACTTTAACTTAAGTGGTGGTGCTTATTGTTGATTTAAGGGGCAAAGCATGTAGGTCATTTGCCCCTAACATTTATCAGTTATTATTTAGCGTATGGCTTTCAGTGCCGGGAGTGTCCGAGGAAATGTTCGGCTCGCCAGAGGCTGTAGCTGCTTCAAGCGGACACCCATGGGGTGAGCTACAAGTTTCGTTCAATTTCAAGTAGTTCCAACTTCCGCTACCAGATGTGACTGACACCTAGTGGTGAACGTTGGAACTTTAATGGAGCGTTTCAACGAAAACTAACCTAGAAATTTAGCTTACACAAATTTAGTTAGAGGAAGGATCTTTTACATGCCATAAATCTATGACATGGGACCGCCGGCTTTATTTCCCCTCCGGAGGAAGGCATACTGAAGGATTTTAACGCTCTTAAAAAATCTGACGACTTCGGCTGGGTTTGAACCCGCGATCTTGGGCACAGCAGTTCAGCATGCTTCAAACTACGCCACCGAAGCCTCTATTTATCAGTTAATATTATTGATTAACTTTTCCAAGTTGGCAGTAACACCCTTCGCAGCATCCACTGGAATTAATGACCTCGTGTGCATAATGCCCTCTACACGGGACTGATGACCACAATTGCTCAAGCCCCTAAACTGAATTATCAACCAATAGTTTTACGTGCCCACGGTGTTCCTGCGCTCTGGAGGCAAGTAACTCAAATTTTACTTGTAACTTGTTAGTGGATCAACTTGGTTGAGCTACACTTGTTGAACGACAGGAGTTCGAGATGGAAGGAGGATATTGGCTACAGAGAGTAGAACAAATCGTTCTTTAGTTAGGTGTAAACAGATACACAAACATATTCACCTGGGACGTTATCTTCACTTTCACACACACACACACACACACACACACACACACACACACACACACACACACACACACAAAGAACGCAACACTTTCAGATTGACTGGGTTACAATAAGTTACATGATGGTAGTGATTGTTATTCAAGGGGAGGAACGTCTAAGTCATCTTTTCCTAATGATAAGGAGCTGTGAAGTTTAATTCACTGACTTTCCTATATACCGTACTAAAAGAAGGAATTTATATGAAAGGAATGATGGGAAATAAAATGTCCTCATCACTTGAAGAATGAGGATTGAAACTTTGAAGGAAATAGGGCAATGGAAGGCAAATTGGGAAATGACCAAAATTAACCAAAAAGAGAAGGAGAATCCCTCAGGGTCGCCAACTCTTCAGCTCACCAATCGTTAACCCTTGAGGGTGTAGTGTTATCCAAGGTGCACAAACCCTGTCCCCTTGATCGCTTGCCATAGAAAACGATATTCAGTGAAAAGAAAGAGGGCGTCTGGAAAGGTGGTGGTCGTGGCCTCAAGAACCGTTTCGATGATTATCGTTTATGTTATTTTAGAGGACGGTCCCGGAGTAGAAGTGAGAAAACGTGGAAAACCACTTTTAGGATTGCTGAGGTGTAAGTCTAACAAACTCCTCTGTTTTGCCTCACAAGACTGTGTACCCTTTATAACTCTCAAACCCTCTCCTTTACAATTATTATTGTTAATTCGGTACAGCCATCTTTGGACTACAAACACACAGCAATTATTCAGGTCTTCGTCTTCAAGGTGTTTTTTCCTTGCCGTTTAGCTTCCTGCCAGAGATTTTTCAATCGTTGACTCCTCAATCTTTCTTCTACTGAAAGTGTGAGTCTTTTTTTTTTGGCGGGGGGGATCTTCACACTTGCAACTTTAGTTCTGAATCTTGTCCTGTCCCAGTTTAAGAATATTCTGCGGCGACTTAGTTGTTTTTCTCCCCTATTGTTGCAGGAATGAAAACTTCGAAGAATCTCTCTCTCTGTCTCTCTCCCAATGTGTATATGATGTGTAAATAGCAAACGGTATGTTTACAGCATTTTCCAAGGCCTAGTTTACACTGTTACGTAAATTTTTCTCGATCCATTAAATCCATAATGTAGCTTTGGGGCCATTTGTATGGTATTCGTACATCTGTGCCCGAATACCATTACTCGGCACCATATAGCCTATGGTCTAGTATGGTCTAGTATCTATTATATAATCTTACATAATACGCTAAATTTAAGTTCATCCGACAAAAAACTCAAGATCCTGAACCAGAAGGGGTTGGAAGGTGCGTTTTGTGCCAAAATCTTCCAAATCGTCTCAATAGTACAGGAAAAATCTTGCATTTCTTGAAAAGTAAACTAAAATATATTTATTTGTTTAAAAAGTGTGTATAAACAAATAAAAAAGACGATAGCCCCTGGCAAAACTGTGTCGTGTCCAGCCCCCATAACACTGTACACAAGGGGCGCACACAACTCGTTGTGAATTGAAAAGAATATTCAAACATAATTATTACCCGCAGCAGTGACGAATTGCACTCTGATTTCATAAATATCGACACTTTGTTTAAAAAGTATAAGCTTATATTGCAAAAAGAGAGAAATATACTGTAACTCAAATGAGGCGGTTGATTAATGCTGGTTTCTCACACAAACTGGATATGTCTTCTCCCAATCTTTATCATATCCCGCGGCATAGCCGTGCTAGTTCAATTGTGCACCACGAACGTGAGGGCAGCTGCAGCAAGTCTGGAGATCATAGGTTTGAATCCCGGCGCTGACAGCGACCATCCTGAGTGTTGTTATCCCCCCCCCCCGGGGTTTTTCCACACTTCTGCAGGTAAATGCCAGGATAGTTAAGTCCCGGGGCACCTACCTCATCCCTGTCCCTAATGCAGGTCACACACTACTAGTCATATGCATGCAGTTCATCAAACAAGTTCAACACACACCCGACTACATGGGGCTGATGACCAAGAATGCCATTACTCGGCACTACCAATAACCTCAGTCGCTTCAATATATAGAAATACATACATATTATATACATGAGGCTGAGGCACCGTTGAAACTAAATTTTGCATTGACTTGTTCCAACAAGGACTGATGACCAAGTTGTCCTATGCCCCTAAAATGAATTAATAACAAATCTAAGGCGTTGGGGCTATGATAAGAGTCCTACCAAAACAGAGATAAATCTGGGTGACATTTCATCATCAGATAGCTTCCTCAGGTTGCACTGCTTTCTTCCGCATGAACCATCGTAAACATCACGTGGATTCAATGAGCGAGTTGACGCTGGGGGTGCCAACAGGTAAAATTATCGCGATTCATTCGGTGTCGTACTTATCTGTCCGAATGCTATAACTCGACATCACCCATAAACTCGGTCGCACATCGGTGTCTGAATGCCATTACTTGGGACTACCCATAACCTCAGTCGCACATCTGCGCACGAATGCCATTACTCGGCACCACCCGATATCATAACCCCAGTCGCTTCCATATTATGAAAGCCATCAGGCTGAGGCACCGTTGAAACTACATTTTGCATTGGCTTCTGTTAACAGATAAATGCAAAAATACTGCATTCATCAAGAGATGGCAACAGGCCAATTTTGACTAGTGTGTAAGCTGGAACTCTCCTATACGTAGTATTGGTGGGGTTCAAATGTCCTCATTATAAGAAGTCCGGGTCATTGTACTCTATACTGGAACTGCCAGCTTTAACTGTCAGAATAGCTTTCATTGGGGGTATTTGATCTTCCAGCGATAAACACCACAGTGGGGTGGTGTGACCCGATGATGGTTTATGCTAGTGATTACTGTAGGTAAGAAACTGATTTAGCTGACCATTTTCGCTGTAAATCAGTAATGTATTCGAACCATCTGGCACGATATGGTACTGTGAAATGTAATGAGGTCACCTTCGGCACGACTGAACCACTCTTTAGGCGCCATTGCCCGAATATGGTTGTGCTCTTACTGGCGGGAGAGGTGACGTCATAGACAGCTGACTATCGCTCTCGCCGCCATTCATCAACACGGCCTCAATCACTTCTACCGTACCGGGCTGAGCGGCGGCGACCTGATGAATTCCATACATGTCTAGAATATGAATGTGTACGGTCGGAATTTATATACACGCCGTAGGGTTGCAATGTCGTGGCTGTGAAACCTGAGCCACCCGAAATCATCTCGAAATTGACAACTTAGTACTTAAGATTGGTGTTAAAAAAAAATATTAGCCTGTTCCATTCTGTATTCTAGGGCTACTTACATATATCTATCTCACAATTCCTGGGATCAATAACCAACTCTGCCATTTAATACGATTTTGGTCTGACGACTGAAGCGGGGTTTCCGCAGTCTCTTGAAGATAACTGAGGAAGGGTGGTTTAGTTTCCCATCTCTGACATCCTAGAAGATTTTCCCGAGGTTTCTCGTTTTTATCATTTCAAATGATCTTGTCGACTTCGTCGTTATGCTTTTGGTCTAACGTTATGCGGGACGGAGACGGTTGCGTTACGGAGACTGACATCATGCAGTAAGTTAATGGGTAAAGGACTGCGAGTGCGTGACGCCATGCAGCCACGCGGGAAGCCTAAGTTAATGGTTAATGGAGTCTGTTGAAAGAGTCCTGGGGCTTCGAGCGAAGCGAAAAGAATACAGGGCGACTCCTAAAGAGGTGTACAAGATGCCAGATAAGAATACAGGGTGACTCCTAAAGAGATATACAAGATGCCAGATAAGAATATAGGGTGACTCCTAAAGAGATATACAAGACGCCAGATAAGAATACAAGGTGACTCTTAAAGAGGTGTAAAAGATGGCAGAGAAGAATACAGCGTGGCTCCTAAAGAGGTGCACAAGATGTCAGACAAGAATACAGGGTGACTTCTAAAGAGATAAACAAGATGCCAGATAAGAATACAGGGTGCTTCCTAAAGAGGTGTGCAGGATGTCAGAGCAAAATACAGGGTGACACTTAACGAGGTGTACAGTATGTTAGGTTCAATTCAAATACAGGGTAACCCTTAAAGAGGTTTGCAAGATATCGGATTCAAATAATGGGCGACCCTTAAAGAGTTGTAAAAGATGTCGGACTCAAATACAGGGTGACCCTTAAAGAGGTGAGCAAGATGCCAGATTGAAACCTTTAACCCCTTATTGGATGGAACTAATTGTTGAAATATTTTGTTCTAAGTTCGTAATGGAGTCTGTTGAAAGAGTCATGGGGCTTCGAGCGTAGCGAGAAGCTCTCCTGCCTTTCTAACATGTGTAGCATTTGTAGCATGCATCATTTGAAATGATATAACGTCTAGTCTTTCAGACTGACTGTATTTTTTTAAATTCCAAACTACTCCGAGAGCGTAGCCAATTCAACTACACGGCCTCTTTATTTCCAGTCCTAATTACAAATGCCATTATTAGCGCAGCCACAACATAAACTATCTATCAGATCCTACTTAATGATCACCACAATGTTGCAAGTTCCTAAATGCAAAGTGATTTTCATGCGTGGTTTCTCTGCATGCTTTATCTGTTACAATGCCTTCTCGTTTACCATTTAAGTGCGCAGTAACTTCTTTCTCAGCATTTTAAAGTACAGTAACAGAACACGTTTTTGTATTCCCCTTCCAGTGGTTCCAGAAATCTCATCCAAACAAGGAAGTGGTAGGACACCTACTTGTGAAGGCAGGGTATAAATTTTCTGCCGTTAACGATGACTCATGACGTAGATACCTCCTTTCACAGTTTTGTAGCATCTGTTCTATTGACCACACGTGTATTGACAGTTATCGCTCCTCGTTGGTAGTTACTGACTGATATGACGAGCTAAGAGATGATACATTTAGTTACGTGTCGTAAGGCCCACGTGTGGGAAGTTGCACACATGTTGTTAGCCCACTACAATAGTCAGAGGTCATAGTCCTATTGCGAGTTCACCATGTGTAACACCTGATATTCTTTCTTACCCCATCTCAGTGACCATTCCCCTCCCTTAAAATAGGTGATAATGTAGGAGTAAATGATTATGCAATATAGTAGGCCTACATCTCTGTAAGCTTGCGAGTCGGCAGTCCTTAATGTTAATTGTTCAACCTCTCTCGTTCTTAGAAGCCTAAATACATACCATAACATTGCCGGTAGGTAGTTGGCTTGCACGCAACTATGGGAGAGATTTCAGATGCTGCGGTTAAATCGCCTAGGACGTAGGTTGATCTAAGTGGGGGAACATCGAAGTTATCTGCCCCGGCTGACAGTTTATAGAGGTCTTTCATGTTAGTGTATTATTTATGTTCATTTTGATGGCGATGTTCTAATAATAGTAATGGTATTTAGAGCACAGCTGGTTCCTGTAGGTGCTGTAATAAGTTCGTCTCAAAGAGTCCGAGTCAGTGCTGCTCCTCTGACTCAGTGAGGACATGAACGACAAGCTACCTCACTCCTCTCCTTGCCTAGTACGCCTCAATATAGCCTTGGATTTCTACCCACATAACCTACGATGGGGATTTTTGAGGATCCAACCATCCTCCGGCTTGACTACCAAACAGATAGCCTTGGGAGCTCGGCGCTAGCTGTGCTTATCTCGTAACGAGGATAGCAGGGATTACCGAGGGATGTTCATTAAGGCGCTTCCTCGTTTTCACTCTAGCTTTCTCAGATACCCCGGAAAACCAAGACAGGCTCAAATTTCAGTCTACGATATAGCATTCTCGAAGGGTCGTTGCGACAGAAAATCATTAAAAATGTTTAATTTTGCTGTATTAAAGTCTAGAAGAGGTGGTTCAGAAGATATCTTAAGCGTGTCTTCAATGAGTTTCTGTAGCCTATATCTTCGCAATACGTGTCATCAAATACCTATTCCACCCTAAGACACTGCATTTGATGAAGGAAGAAGATTCTTTATTATTACTGCCGCATCGTGTAGTCACTCATTAAATATGGGAGGCTAGGGACATTTAATGCTTGTTTGGTTGGTTGGTATTTGTGGTGGAAATCAAGAGGAATATGACGAAAACATACTAAGGTTTCTATCAAGTGCTGAAAAATGTAATATAGGCTAACTCCGATTAAAGGGTAATATAGGCTAACTCCGATTAAAGGGTTAAGTCAATGAATCTGGGATACACTATTGCCAACAAATCTACAAAGCCCGTTGCAGTACGCCTACACGTACACATCCCTAAGACACTGCTTCCTTGCGATTCGTTGGTATGTTTGCACACTACGCAGGCTGGATTAGGAACTTTTCAAGCAAGATTCTTCCTTTAATTCCCTTTTACTCCAGACGCAGCGTCTGCTCTCCAAGAGCTGAAAAATGACGTTGCCAATTCAGTAGTAACTTCAATTGATGACGTCTTATTCACAATAAAGGCCGACGGTGCAACACTTAGGAACGACCAGTAGTATTTTATTCCTGGGCTAGTATCAAGTTCTGAGCAGTCAAACCCTTGCAGAAAAATATACTTATGCTTTTGTAGAATCATTGAGAAAATACACACTTCCTGTTGGGCCATAATTTCAAGTTTATTAACTATCAATATCGTTTTTTGCTTAACAGTGATGCTAACAAAGTAATCATTATATACACTCTGATAGAGGCACGCCACTGATGTCGATTGAATTGAAAGATTTGCTAACCAGTCATGGAATTGTTACTAGTCGCACTACCTCTTACAATCTACAAGGGAATGGCCAGGGAAAGGTACAGCAAGATCATAGAGAAAACGTCACTCTAGCTCTTAGATACAAAATTCTGGGGCTAACTACTGCTACTGTAAATGTGAGTCTACTGCAAGATGCATTTCATTCTGTCTCATCTTTACTCTGTCCACCTTGTGGCGTAGTGGTTGTATTTTTGTCTATCACCGAAAATGAATAGCACATTCAGATATAAATAATCTACAAGTGGTTTTCTGTGCTTTATTCACTTTCACTCCAGGCAAATGCCGATATGGTACCTAAATTTAGGTCACGGTTGCCTACTACCTGGATCCTAGCCCTAATTACGAACACACATACTAGTATCACAAAGACAAAGGCTCCTAGACAGCTTACACCCAAGTACACGGGATACATGATCATGATGTCGCAAAGCTCCTACATGAATCAATAACGATCTTTACTCTGCACTGCTACAAACTCTCATGAACGCATGTTTACCCGTGAGTGAAATGTGGAAATCTGCCGATGGTTAAAGACTAGAGGTCCAATTAGTTATGAGAAGGTATACCCGTAGTAATAAATATGAACCACTAGTGGAAAAGGCGCTGGGTCCGTGGTTCAAATCCCGGTCACTCCATGTGAGACCTGTGCTGGACAAAACGGAGGCAGACAGGTTTTTCTCCGGGTACTCCGGTTTTCCCTGTCAAATTTTCATTCCAGCAACACTCTCAACTATCATTTCATTTCATTTCATCTGTCATTCATTTAATCCTTGCCCCAGAGGAGTGCGTCAGGCCTCGACAGCCGGTACAGTCCATATCCTCGCCGCTAGATGGGGGCTTCATTCATTCCATTCCTGACCCGGTCGGAGACTGGAAGCAGGCTGTGGATTTTCAGTGGAAAAGGTGGACCTCATCGAGGTGAAACTACAGTATGCCCTACCACCACCACCATCTAGCTTGCGGTGCATTCCTTCAAATTATGAGAGCGAGGGCGAAAATATGTCAGCAAAACATACTTTCCTTTTATCGTGTTATTGAATGCGCCAGGAAAGTTAGTGTTCGTTGTCACATTTATTGTGTCTGATGACGTCTACCTTAGAAGTACCCTATGGTTGAGTTTCAACACGGGTTTTCAGGTTTTTGGAAAAAATATAGGAATACACATTCCAAAACATTGTAAGAGAAGACAAATTATATAACCTATATTATATGAAAGTCGTGAATCAGACTTATACAACACTGAAGTATGTGGAAGAAATAATTCTTCTTCTTCTTATTATTATTAACGCCCTAGAGCGTTCTAATTTTTATGCCAGGTGATTGTGCAGTTGGAATGTCGAAATATATTAGGTGGCTTAAATAGCTCCAAATCTAAACAGGGTGTTGAGGTATTATTATTATTATTATTATTATTTTACTAGCTTGCCACGGTGGGTGAATGGATAGCGTGTAGGTCTACTAACACCAAGATTGCAGGTTCGCTCCTGGCCATGGTAAGTGATTTTTGAAGGGCGGCAAAAATACGACACGCATGTCATGCGATGTTGGCATGTCAAAGAACCCATTTGAATTCAGTAGGCCGTGTTCTTAATGCCAAAATTAATCTCAGTAGTTTCCGCCAACACAAAGTTCCTCATTTCTCGACTAGAAAGCGCTGTAGTGTTCAAGGAGCTTAGATATCTAACCTCCTTGACTTTCATAGTGATTCAAGGAACAACGAAATTCGACATGCAAGCTACCCTCTGGGTGTCAAATTACAAAGCTTGCACCCGGCAACCTAGGCCATACTATATTATTATTTTATTGCTATCGCAAGGAGAACAATCTCTCTTAATTAAGTGGAATTAATTATATTTTAGTATTATTAAAACCCCATGATAGACAAACTTCAAGATTTTCTTTTATCTTCTTATATATAAAAGTGAAAGTCTGTGTGTGGGTATGTGGGTCTGTTCCGTATACAAATCTACACCGTTCCACCAATCTCAACCAAATTTTGCATACACATAGTTTAGGACCCAGAAGGAACCGCTGGCTACATGAATTTTCGATAGTCTTTCTCATTCTTCTGATTTCGGCCCTTTTGCACTCAAGCACAGGCTAATCAAATCATAAAATATACTCATGAAGGAATGGCAAGGCAGATAGTTTCCATGGCAACATAGCTCAAGTCGAGACACGGCCGACTGGATGCCAGTTGCGCTCTGCACTACCGGTATAGAAAATGAGGATCTTTACTCGAAATCCCGTTAGTTACTCAACTGCTGATACAGCACTGTCAACCGAGTTTAGCATAACAGAGACTTGACACTATCTACTATATATTTGTCAAATACCACGCACTCACTCACTCACTCACACACACATTCATCACGAAATCTCAGAAACCACCGAACGGATTGGAATGAAATTTGGAATGCAGCTTCCTCAAGGGCCGTAAATGCCCACTAAGAGAGGATTTTTGGATATTCAGGTTCTAAAGGGGTGTTAAGGGGGTAGACCTGCATTTCATTGAATAACAATATCTCCCGATTGGTTTCATTGGGGGATGTGATACTCGGCATATAAGCTCATCATTAAAAATAAGAAGAAACGTGTCTTGAGAGATTTTCGATGTGGTGTATTATTATGAGGTGAAAGGGGTGAAAAGTGGGGGTTGAGTGATTCCTAACGGAGCGTGTAGGCCTATCTCTTAAACGACATAGGCGAGAAATTTGAAACGCAGCGAAAAAAAATCAGCTTAAAAGGTAAGTAAATCTGTGTTCGACCGTTTTTTCTTAAACTAATTTAAGGGGCCAATTGGGTGGGGTGAAATTCTAGGGGGAAAAAGGAGAGAAAGTGTCCTATAACTCACTCACTCATCAAACTCAGGGGAAAAAAGACAGCTTAAAAATAAGTTAATAGGTGTTCAAGCGTTTTTTCATCAATCCAATTTAAGGGGCCCATGGGGAGGGGTGAAATTCTGGTAAAAATAATTGAAAGAAAATGTCCTGTCTGACTCACTCGCTCATCACGCCCAGCGAAAACTATTAAAGTGGAAACATGAAATTTTGGGAATATGTTCGCTGTATGTCGAAATCGTCAACTAAGGAATGATTTTTGTTTATTCGGGTTTTAAAGAGGTGTTAAGGGGGTAACGTGCATTTCATTGAATAACGATATCTCATGAGTTGTTTCTTTGGGGATGTGATATTCGGTATATGAACTAATCATTAAAAATAATCATACATATGTCGAAGGGTTTATCGATGTGGTGTATATTATGAGGTGAAAGGGGTGAAAATTGGGGGTTGACGGATTCTTAACGGAGCGTGTATCTCTGAAACGACATAGGCGAGAAGTTTGAAATTCGGCGAAAAAAAACCCAGCTTAAAATACAAGTAAATAGGTGTTCGACCGTTTTTTCATAAATCCAATTTAAGGGGCCCTTGGGGAGGGGTTAAATTCTGAAAAAAAAAAAACACAGGAAAGAAAGTGTCCTAACTGATTGACTCACTTACTCACTCATCAAACTCAGGGGGAAAACAGCTTTAAATAAGTAAATAGGTGTTCGACCGTTCGTTTCATAAATCCAATTTAAGGGGTTCATGGGGAGGGGTGAAATTATAAAAAATAAATGAAAGAAAATGTCCTGACAGACTCACTCGCTCATTATCGCCCAGCCAAAATTATTGAAGTTAGAAACATGAAATTTTGGGGATATGTTCGTTGTATGTCGAAAACGTCCACTAAGGAAAGAGTTTTGGATATTCATGTTCTAAAGCGGTGTTAAGGGGGTAAACGTGCATTTCATTGAATAACAATATCTCACGAGTGGTTTCATTTGGGGATGTGATACTTGGTATATATACTAATCATTAAAAATAAGCTGACACATGTCTAATGGTTTTTCGATGTAGTGCATATTATGAGGTGAAAGGGATGAAAAGTGGAGGTTGAAAGATTCCTAACGGAGCGTGTAGTCTTGTGTAGTTCGCGAACGAACTAGTTCGGAAGAGCGGGTCCCACAGACGAACTACCGAACTAGTTCCCAGATCCCTCGCTTGTTAGTTCGTTCGCTCTTTTTCCGCTGACCGACTTGTAACAGCGCGAGAACGCGGGTCCACCGTAGCTCGTCAAATCGTCACGTCATTAGTCTTGTGTAGTTCGCGAACGAACTAGTTCGGAAGAGCGGGTCCCTCAGACGAACTACCGAACTAGTTCCCAGATCGCTCGCTTGTTAGTTCGTTCGCTCTTTTCCCGCTGACCGACTTGTAACAGAGCGAGAGCGCGGGTCCGCCGTAGCTCGTCAGCTCGTCACATCACCACTCATTGCACAATCGCATGCGCTTTGTTTTGTTGTCAGCTCAGTTGATTGAGTGTATCTATTGATAGTGGCAAGATTGTCAAGTTTTGGCGCGGCGATTGTTCAATGTTGGTTTATAATAATAACTGCATAACACACTACTAGTAGGCTTGCGCATAATAGTTCGCGGCTGGGAGCGATCAGTTTAGTTCGCAGCTCCTTAGCGAACTAACACGCTAATAGTAGTTACTACCTTATATTTGTAATGTAATACAGTGGCGGTTCATAAATATAAGTTACTGATATTTAACTGATGTAGATGTAGGGATAATTCCACAGTTTTATTTAACTTAGTCATTTTGGATTATTTGAAAATATGTCCTATTATTTAGAAAATCGGCGAACTGGATTAACATTACCATTTGAATGAACTAGTTGATATTTATTTTTCTCGATACATGGTGATACAACTACTTTTACCTGTTTTTAAGAAATGAACATTATGACGATGATTCACAAAGAAAATCGATTTCTATGGACAAAAACTCTGAACTAAAAAACCCTATTCCTCCCATTCATGCCATAAAGATAATGTACCCAACGGTTTCAGAGCAGCCAAATAATGAATATCACGAAGCAAGTAAGAAATGAAAATTCCGGGGGGCGGGAGTACGTCTTATCATCACCTAGTGACAAGTAGGAAATGGAATCGGTTGGTGACGCGCCGATACACGCGAAAAATGATGGTAATTGTTGTTTTAAGGGGCCTAACGTCTAGGTTATCGGCCCCACGCGAGAGAAAAAAATAAAGAGAATAATAAGTGTATGCTTCTACGAACACATCGTCCATACTGTTATTCTTTTATGTACGGTACCGGTATTTCACTAATGATAAACAGTGGCGGATCCAGGCCTTGCGGGGCCCTGGGCGATATGATAAGGTGGGACCCACAACAATAGGAAATAAAAAAATCAAATCAAATGGAAAATAGTTTTGTAATAATAATAAAATAAAGAATAGTTACAATATTTTGAATACACTACAGTACATTTTTTTAATAATATGAAAGAAACCTTTAAGTCCCATTGAAGAAGATTATGTAAACTATAAAATATTAAAATATTACTTAGCGACTTTTTTCCCGGCTGAAGTCTTCTATCATTTCACTGAAATCTAAACTTGCTACACGGGCACGGGAGGTCATAGCTGCACTGATAAAATAATATGAATTATAAATTAGTTCGAAAGTTTGAAAAGTACAAAAAATGAATCAATTAAATTTAAAACAATCCATGGCGCGGGGCCTCCCGGATCGCGGGGCCCTGGGCGGTCGCCCTCCTCGCCCTCCCCTAGATCCGCCCCTGACGATAAACAAATGACGGCTTTTGGCTTTATAAACAATAGAAAGAGAAATTTTCTCAGAAGGAAAGACATGGACCCTAATTAAAAGGATGGCCAACAATAGAGTGAGATGGAAGAAGTTTGTAGCTACCCTATGTTCCTAAAAGGAATAAAAGGAAATAAGGAAGGAATAAGGAATTTCACTAATGTTTCGATACTCATATTTTTGTATTTTTTTTATCTTCGAATATCAAAATGTAAAACACATTACTACACACGCAACATGTCGCTATCTAATACACGAACTGCACAGTAACTGTTACAGTAGCCTACAGTATTGCTTGAAACGAGAGCAATGTGAATGAGCAATCACTGGTGACAGACTGCTATAACAAACAAAGAGCGCGTGCAGTGTCAGCAGCACGGCGAGCGAACGATCTGTCTTACAGGGAATTCGAGATGGGACCTAACGAACTAAAAGAGCGAACTAGTTCGCTAAGGAGCTGCGAACTAAACTGATCGCTCCCAGCCGCGAACTATTATGCGCAAGCCTACACGTCATCACTCATTGCACAATCATACGTGCTTTCTTTCGTTCAGTCAGTTCAGTTGATTGAGTGTATCTACAGTATTGTTAGTGGCAAGATTGTCAAGTTTTGGCGCGGCGATTGTTCAATGTTGGTTTATAATAATAACAGTATAACACACTGCAAGTTCTAACACGCTAATAGGTAATAACTACCTTATATTTGTAATGTAATACAGTGGCGGTTCATAAATTGAAGTTACTGATAGTTAACTGATTTAGATGTGGGGATAATTCCACAGTTTTATTTAACTTAGTCATTTTGGATTATTTGAAAATATGCCCAATTATTTAGAAAATCGGCGAACTGGATTAACATTACCATTTTAATGAAGTGGTTGAAAAAAGTTTGGTGCTTTTCAGTTGATCTCATGTAATTTATTTCAGGATTGGAGCATAACCCAGCTGTGTTTGGGTACATTCGTGTTGACCGACTGAAAAGCACCAAACTTTTGTTTACTTAGGCAACACTGAAAAATGGCTTCAAACCTCACAATGAACTGGTTGATATTTATTTTTCTCGATACATGGTGATACAACTACTTTTACCTGTTTTTAAGAAATGAACATTATTACGATGATTCACAAAGAAAAGCGAAATTCTATGGACAAACACTCTGAACTAAAAACCCTATTCCACCCATTCATGCCATAGAGATAATGTACTCAACGGTTTCAGATCAGGCAAATAATGAATATCACGAAGCAAGTAAGAAATGAAACGAAAATTGCGGGGGGAGGGGGAGGGAGGAGTACGTCTTATCATCACTTAGTGACAAGTAGGAAATGGAATCGGATGTTTACGCGCCGATATACGCGAAAAATGATGATGATAATTGTAGTTTTAAGGGGCCTAACATCTAGGTTATCGGCCCCACGCGAGAAAGAAAATAAAGAGAATAATAAATGTATGCCTCTACGAACACATCGTCCATACTGTTATTCCTTTAGGTACGGTACCGGTATTTCACTAATGATTTTAAAAAATGACGTCTTTTGTCTTTATAAACAATAGAAAGAGAAATTGTCTCAGAAGGAAAGACATGGACCCTAATTTAAAGGATGGCCAACAATAGAGTGAGATGAAAGAAGTTTGTAGCTACCCTATGTTCCTATAAGGAATAAAAGGAAATAAGGAAGGAATAAGGAATTTCACTAATGTTTCAATACTCATATTTTCGTATTTTTTAATCTTCGAATAGGCTATCAAAATGTAAAACACATTACTACACACGCAACATGTCAATATCTAATACACGAACTGCACGTGCAGCGAGCATGGTAACTGAGAAAAGGTAGCCTACAGTATTTCTTGAAACGAGAGCAATGTGAATGAGCATCACTGGTGACGAGTAATGAGTGGTGACAGACTGCGATAACAAACAAGGAGCGCGTGCAGTGGCAGTAGCGAGGCGAGCGAACGATCTGTCTTCGAGATGGGAATTAACGAACTAAAAGAGCGAACTAGTTCGTTAAGGAGCTGCGAACTAAACTGATCGCTCCCAGCCGCGAACTATTATGCTCAAGACTAGCGTGTATCTCTTAAACGACATAGGCGAGGAGTTTGAAACTCGGAGGAAATCAATCAGCTTAAAAATAAATAAATAAAATAAATAGATGTTCGACCGTTTTTTCATAAATGCAATTTAAGGGGCCTATGGTGAGGGGTGAAATTCTGGAAGAAAAACGTCCACTAAGGAAGGATTTTTGCATGTTCACTCTCATCGACCAACCAAAACTATTCAAGTTAGAAGAATTATATTTTGGTGTTATGTTTGTTGTGTGTCGAAAACGTCTACTAAGGAGGGATTTTTGGATATTCAGGTTCTAAAGGGGTGTTAACGGGGTTAAACATGCATTTCATTGAATAACAATATGACACGACTATGACGCGAGCGAAGCGAGACTAAAAATGAGATGGAGTGTGTCTGTGTATTACTCAATCACGCAAGTACCACTGGTCCGATTTACATGAATTTGACATGGAAGTAGCTGATTTACCTGGTTAACATATAGGTTACTTTTGATTTCAATACTTTGCACTATTTAAAGATGGCGACCATTTTAGTGACGTCACTACACCCTTTGGTTTCAAACTTTCATATTTCCATTTCAAATAAAAAGAGAACGCTAAGAAATAGCAAACTTTTGATGGCATATACGAGGTTTAAAATAACATTTTCTATCCGAAAGGTATCTCCAACGGTTAGCGAGTAAAACCTAAATTTGTGCTATAAAACACGGTCAACGCCGAGCGGTGTAGTTGGACAAAATGTTCCATCCTTAATCTCCCTCTGCGCAGCACCTCGCCTATCCCCTGTTTTAACTGTCACCTTCACATTTTAATTTATTTATGACGCGTAGCGAAGCACGGGTACTTCAGCTAGTGTTCTATGAAATTCTCTTTCTGACGTAAACATTTATGATCTTCATAAGATTCTATATAAAGTAATTTTCCTCTCAGGAACACGGGCTTTACTGAAAATTCGATGTGTACTCTCCAATCGCCTTAATATGATATTTGCTTTTACTTTCATTTGCTCACTTCATTAAATTCGTGTTAAATATAGTTAACTTAAAGCATTCACTTTCACGACTATTTATAGTTTATCAAACCTATGCCATTACTTTCTTAACACTTTAATTGTTGCAATTGCTGCATCACGGTACGTACTTTCACTTTGAGGAATGGTGATAGTGGATCTTATATTAGCCAATTCTCGTCACGATGTTTAGTATATTAACTTCTGGGAATGGCACATTTTTTGATGGGCAAGAGGTCGAACATTGCTGATCTCGTAAATGTATGTGGCACCGGCATACAATTTTTTGAAATAGGACCATCTCTCATTGAATAGGAAAGTCGAATGTTCCAGACTGATGCTATCGAGCTTTAACTAGGCCAAAGAATAAGCCCGTTACCTGTCCGATACTTAATTTGAATTTTTGAATTTTCATGAATGCTGGACTGAGATACAGTGAGGCCCTTATCTATAGAACGGAACCTCGTCGAGGTCGTGACGGGCGGAAAAGTGTAAATGTGTGTAAATGTGAACTAGTCGGTTGCTACACTGGTGCTAGCGCCAGTGCCTTGCCCGGTGCCCCTTCGTCACACGGCCTTGGCGAGGTACCGTACTATAGAGAAGGACCTCACCGTATAATAAAACTTTTGTGGCCTCCGACTCCTCGTTGCTTATTCATGGTGTCCACAGGCAGGAAAAGTCAGGAATTTTGTTTTTGGTCGGGAAAAGTCAGGAAAAAGTGTGAAAACACGGCGTGAGTCAGGAAAAAATGGCGAAAAGTATTAGAAAGTCAGGAATTTTATATTGACCATACAGTATTTTGTGTTTTACAGCCATACTTGGATGTTACTGGTAACTAATCTCTGAAGATAAAAAGCAATAACTCACTGGACATTATGGTAAGTTTCCATTTTGTACGCTTTTTTGGCGTTTGCGTAGGGATGTGGCAACCCCATCACTATAGTTTAGGTTATTAAGTACTTTGATTTATGTGTTCTTCTTCTTCTTTCTTCGATTCGGCCAACTAGGGACCACGTCAGTTCAATTGTCTCTTCTTCCGAGCTCTATTTACCGCCCAGTGTTCCCGCATTCGTCTCCGGTGTTGTTCTTTTCTCTCTTGGGACCACACCTTCCCTGTCTTCAGCTTCGGCTTTTCCTGGAAACCTTTGTGCGTACGTAGTTTTTCCTGAAGTGGAACACTGTCCTGGATATCTTTAGGGGGAAATTTCCATTTCACGTAGATCTTTCTCAACTTCCGTGAACCATGCCCCTTTGGTTTTCTTACCCTGAAAGTACGTCAATATCCGTTTTGATATCCTGCATTGGCTCATTCGTGTCGCGTGGCTATAAAAGGCAATTCTTCTTTTTCGAATCGTGTCACTGATCTTATCCACGTGCTTGTATAATTCGTGGTTGTGACGCCTTCTGTACTCGCTGTTTTCTTTGATAGAACCCAGGATTTTCCTCAAAATCTTCCTTTCTTTCGCCTCTAGTTTTTCCACTAGACCTTTCTTGTTCATTATTAGGGTCTCTACCGCATACAGAGACTCTGGTCGAATAACAGTGCAGTAAAATGTCTAATTTTGGCGTTTAAGGATATCGATCTCGTATTGTAGAAGTCTTCAGTCAGGTTGTATGCCATTTCCATTTTATTAATGCGTGACACAAAGTCTTCTTTTCTCTGATAGGTTTTGTTCCGCCCTATTCTGTAGAGCTTTTGAGAGGATCTTGTAAGTTATTGACAGAAGAGAGATGCCACCGAGGTATTTAAACTTTTCTGCCTTGTGAACTTTTCTTAGTCCGACCTCCAGTTCCGTGGACGCTGATTTTATGTTTGTCATGAATTGTGTCTTCTCAAAGGAGACTTGAAGCCCAGCCTTCAGTGCTTGATTTTTCAGTTGGTTGAGTTGTATCAATGCCGTCTCAATGGAATCCGAAAAGATCACTAGATCATCTGCAAAGGCTAGATAGTCGATTGTGAGATTCATATACTGTACTTGTACCCTAGCCTTACCCATTTTCTACCCTTGAATTTTTCATTTCCTTCCGCCATTCTCGGATGACATTTCCTAAAACACAGTTGAAGAGTAGAGGTGAGAGTCCGTCTCCTTGCCTCACTCCTGTCCTCATTTCAAAGGCATCAGACATCTCTCCTCTGAGTCCTGATTTCAAAGGCATCAGACAGCTCTCCTCTGAACTTCACTTTGGAGGTGGTGTTGGTCAGGGTTTGCTGGACAATTGATTGTGTCTTGTTATCTAAGCCAAACTCTTCAAGGATTTGCAATAGGGTGGTTCGATCAATTTGAGTCGTACGCTTTCCTAAAATCAACAAAGGTCATCACGAATTCCCTGTTCCTGAGTTTCAGCTATGAAAGATTGGACTTCAGATTCATAGTCTGCTCAGCACATGATCGTCCCTTTCTTAAACCCCCTTGGTATTCCCCCAGTTGTGGATCTATTTTTGTTTCGCCCTATTCTGTAGAGCTTTTGAGAGGATCTTGTAAGTTATTGACAGAAGAGAGATGCCACGGTAATTGTTCACATCGGTTTTCTCCCCTTTCTTATGTAGCGGATGAATTACGGCAGAGGTCCATCCACCTGGGAGTTTTTTGCTCTCCCAAATTTCTTGAATAATTGCAACAAGCTTGTCGATTGCCTTTTCCCCTGCATGTTTCCACAGTTCAGCAATTATCAAATCTTCACCCGGTTCCTTGTCCTTCCGCTCTTGGATGATTTTCGTGATTTTGGCCTTTGTAGGTGGGGACGAATCGGGGTGCATGTTTGGAATTAATTTCATAAACTAAAGGGGTCTCTGGAGCCTCACAGTTGAGGAGGTTTTCAAAATAACTTTCTAGAATTTGACAATTATCGTTATCATAGTGAGCCAATTTCCCGTTGGAATCTTTAAACTGTAGACTTTGGGGGGGGGGGGGGGGTTGTATTTGTTCAGATTGTGTTTGAAGGTTTTATAGAAGTTGCGTGTGTCATTTTTCTGGTAGTCTTGCTCAATCTGTACCAACTGTTCCTTATTAAACATACGTTTTACGCCACGGATGGTTTTTGATGCAGATTTTCTCGCGTTTAGGAAATTGACCCTATTCTCTTCATTTTTGTGGCAATCCCATTTCAGCCACGCAACCTGTCTTAGCTGAACTGCTGTATCACATTCATGATCCCAGCTTTCTTGCTTTTGTGAGTGGGACAGTCTCATTTGCTGTTCTTACTATAGCCTCTTGTAATATTTCCCAATTCTCTGGATTTGAAGTTTCCAACTTGTGGGTGAATTCTTGGTTGCTCCTTAGCTTGTCTTTGTCAATCTTATCAGGTTTTTCTTGGAGTAGCCTAATCTTCTTGTTATTTCTTGGAATTAGTCTTAACTTTGATTTGCGAAAGGTAGGATCCGAGTCTAAGTTGCCACTTCTCAGAACATTAACGTTTTGGATCTCTCGTTGCGCTTTTCGTGCAATGGCGACATGATCAATTTGGAATTCACCAAGGTTGGAGTTTGGAGAAATCCAGGTCTTCTGTTTTCTGGGTAGGTGTTTGAACGCCGTTGACTTAAGGACCAGATTGAATGCTCTGCATAACTCCCAAGCCTCTCTCCATTACGATTAGTTCTCCTGTGAGCTGGGTAGTTTCCAGTTATCTTCTGATATTTTCGTTCTTTGCCAAGCTGGGTATTGAAATCCCCTAGCTGAATGATGGTATGTTTGTCAGGTACCTTTGAGAGGATATATTCTAGCTCCTCCCAGAATGTGTCTGTTCCTTCCGGGTCCTTATTCGCCTGATTGATTAGTGCATGTACGTTCACCATTGTGTAAACTCTATTTGTACACCGAAAAGAAAGAGTAGAAACTCGGATGTTAGGGGATGTGAAGTCCACAATCGAACCCAAAATCTTACTGTTGACAATAAATCCTGTGCCTAAGTGTGGGATGGTTTTTACTACACGTTAACCGGTCTTGCCTTTGAATATTCTATAACCTTGCGACTCGAAGCACTGTTCATCCGTGAATTTTGTTTCCTGAATTGCAGCGATCAATATCTGATATCGGGACAAGACATCAGTAACCTGTTTGAGTTTGCCAGTCTTAAGAAGTGAGTTTGCGTTGAAAGTAGCAAAGAAATTCCGGCCTTTTTGACTGATCTTTCCTGGAGTCTCCGATACCTCCACGCATGTCTGCGCAGGCACCCCAGAATCCTAAGGCCTGCATGCTTCACTCAAGGTGAAGGTGGATTGGTTACCACCTGGGGTAGTAGCTTCTGCTGAATTTTTCTCCATGCTTTGAACAGTTGAAAAACTATAGATTTGGGGTCAGTGATATTTCGCACTGACCAAAATACTACCAAGGTTGTGAGCCTTGGAGGGCTTCATGATGTCTTCCGGCTAAGAGCAGGCATTTCCTCCTACTCTAAAAATGTATGGTTTTCCCGCCAATAATTAGGTGGCTGATTGCAGTGGTCACCCACTGGGCGATGGGGTCGCCACATCTCTACGCCAATTTGATTTATGTATTATTGATTATAATTTACTTTATTTTGTATTTTAAATGAATAAAGAGGCGAGCGTTGGGCAGCTATGGGGATAGTGGAGGCTGAAAATAAGATATTAATATATTTGCTCAGTAAACCATTTTTCCGATGTTACTTCGCGAGTCAGGAATTTTGTTGAAAAATGGTCAGGAAGTCAGGAACATTGTCATAAAATTCTGTGGCCACAATGTTATTGAATTTGATCCTGTATTCCAGGGGTTGGCAACTGGTCGATCGAAAAGCAGGGAATACATAACAAGGTCTATATAAAAAAAACGAAACAAAATGACACTAAAAATTTACCATGTTATTTAAGTTGGGGTAACAATATAATGATGTACATAGGGACTCCAAAGCTAGATAACATGTAATTTATGGTTCTGTTTTCTTCAAAGTAGCTCTCATGTACTCCTGAGTTGCCGACGAACGAGCGTTGAGAGCCTGTGACCATCGTGGCAGCGTTTGCGCAATTCCGTGGCGAGATATTTCATTTTCTGTGAGCTAGTATTATCTTGTTTGTGACTAATGAGCGTTAAAGACTGCCAGCTGCCAACTCAAGTACAGTTCTTGCAGCTTAATATGTCCGTAACAAATACTGTAGTGAGTTGTGGCTTGGCGGCCAGTGTCAGCTAATTAATGTACGGAAAATCGCCAATTCACTGCAACAGAAGGTTGAAGAATAAGCAAGAACACCACAGTACGGGAATGACAAACCGAATTTGAATGTATGATGTCCTTAGCGTAAGACGCAATTTCTAACGCCTGGTGTATTCTAACCTCAATATCTCATATTCTAGCGAGATTTTAAAATATTATTTCAGTTATTCTTGTTCATTTGAAGGGCTTGGGCATCGTGGTCATTTAGCCCCGTTTACTTGGGTGAGTGCATTTTCACTGATAACCTGTGTTATTGTGATGACTGTATTAGTATGTGTGAAGCGGCCGTGGCCTTATGTTAGGATCCATCCCGGCATTCGCCTGGACTAGAAGGGGGAAACCACTTCCAGGATGGCTGAGGTGGAAGTCGAACCCACCTCTTCTATTTTGCTTCACGAAGCTGAGTAGACCCCGTTCCAGCCCTCAGACCAGAATTAATTTCTTGGTAGAGCCGGGAATCGAACCCGAACGTCCGGGATGACATCAAAGAACTGCAGCCGCTACACCTGAAGACGGAAGTTTCAGCATGAGGATGACATTACTCTTCAAATTATTCAATGTTGATTCGTTGTCATCCTTCCGCCACAGCCTCCACGAAACCCGGATGAGACCGGATTTGTTTTCCTCCTATTTCTGCGTATTGCCTGTCCGACCTTCCTTAGTCTATTGGTCGCCGAAATTCGCCCTCGAAAGCTAAGTAGGCCTTCACTTATCATGTCGACGCTTGTGTACGTAGGGTTACGATATCCCATTTATTTCCAATCAATTCATTTATAAATGTGGTTATGGTCTTTACGAGCAATTTTAATCGCATGATCAATTTGTCTTTTATAGTGCCATGTCTTGTCTACGGTCGTTTTGGGATCTTATCAAAATGATTTTTTTAAAATCAATTGCAACATAATTCACCGTATGTCGACCATATTTATGTTACTGTTAGTAAGATTCCATGCATCGCATTCCACATGAATATCCGAAAATTGTTTCCTTGGAGTAGCCAACTTTGCCTGTTGAAATAAAAACAATAGCCTATTTCGTCCTTGTATGTATCTCGTAGGGTTCTATGGTACCAGTGCACATGAAAACTGGCGGCTGTACTCGTATTCTATAGCATGTTGAAATCGAGAGGAAAGCCAAATAGTTTGACAACGAGCCTTTTTTTTTCATTACTAGTAGTTGTAATACACTACTGTTTGTAGAAAGTGCAACACAAAGAACAAGAAATGTGACCACATTGCACTGTATACCACAGATTAGGAACATGACAATACATTACTGATTAGAGGGACAGTGCGGTACATGCACGTTGACAGTCGATCTTTAGTACGACGTCGCGCCACCACGTGCTGCACTCAGAGCTCCTAGACGTCGTGGCATGGAATCATTACAGCGCTTGAATACGCTGCTGGGGAATACCGTCCCACGCGGTTTGTAGGCGCGTCCCCAACGCATCAACAGTGGCGGCAGGTGGACCTGAACGAACAAGTTGCCGGCCGACCCTATCCCAGACATGTTCGATGGGCGACATGTCAGGTGAAAGGGCAGGCCAGAGAAGCAGAGGTATCCGTCGTCCTGCGAAGAGGGCTTGCACATTCCTCGCCACATGCGGGCGGGCATTGTCCTGCTGATTATGGCCTGTGGAACGGCCTGTAAGAGGGGCAGTGCCGTGGGCTGTACAACTTCCCTGATGTAGCGGTCACTGTTCAGATTGCCCGCAAGACGTACGAGGCGCGATCGCCTGTTATAGGCAATTGCGCCCCAAACCATTACACCTGGTGTTGTCCGCTATGCCGCTCAACAATACAGACCGCCTGATTGCTTTCTCCACGGCGGCATCGAACGCGTATGCTGCCATCACTGTAGGGCAGGTTGAAGCAGGACTCGCCCGAAAACACTACATTTCGCCACTCAGCCTACGAGTGTCGGCGTGCACGTAACCATTGTAGTCGGAGGCGTCGGTGGTTTCCAGTCAATGGCAGCCGACGCAGTGGCATGCGTGCTACCAGTCCAGTCCTCAAAAGACGGCGCCGCACCGTCGACGCAGACATGTCCACCCCAACGTCGAGCCAACACAGAGGACGACGCTGTTCTGTCCGATACGGCCATGCGGAGAAGATGACGGTCGTCTCGCGCTCTGGTCACATTGAGTCATCCTGTACAGGCCGGACGTTAGTTTTAGACTATTGCCCTTGACCTTGAAGCCTGCGGGTGAGCCTACACACACTCTCTCTCTCACCCTATCGCTCCACACTTGTCACCACCGATCTGATGTAATGGAATTCCAGACTTGAGCAGACAGTACAGTCCACGTCGAAGTAGTATATGATGCGGAAGTACACGTTACGTAGTTACGAACAGAACGTCATTGTATTTGCCAATGACTGTACTTCAGCAGAAGTGTGAAACAGCTTTGTCAATCATCGGACTGCTTGGGGCAGCTGATAACAACACAGGTACTGTAGTAACTCGCCTCCAGGCTTCAATTAACGTCTAAAACAAACGTCCGGCCTGTACCCTGTCGTAGCTGTTTGTGTAGGGCCCTCCTCTCTCTACTGGATCCACATACGCCTTACTGTTCACGCAGCGTGCCCTGTACGAGCCGAAATGTGGCGGAACGACAGACCCGCCTCCCGGATCCCAAGCATTCTGCCCCGTTCAACCGCACTCACATGCTGATAGTCCACCTTGTGATGTCGGAGAGGCATCGTTGCAATTGCTGACACGTTTCCACTTGGCATGACGGCTCCACGCAGACAGCTGTGCGGAACACTGACCTGTCCGGTCCCACGACAGAGGGTACTGGTGGGCCAATGCGCACGCCATCTCTCTGCGATTTCAATTACTTCCTATGGTACCGCAGGCCTACACGACCTCTGTTCTGGGAGTGTCTCCGACCAATTATTCTGGGTGTTTCCCTTTCTACAAACAATACAGTAGATACCGGCGATAAGCTATGCACTCGACCTTGAGAGATCAGTGGTAGGAGAGGATGTAGAGTGGTGTGGCGAGCGTGCCGAATACTTCCCTAACTGAGAACATTTACGCACGTGAAAGTAGACACTCAAAATCAGACACAAAAACGCTCAGCGTGGCAAATGTTTTACGCTGCAGTAGTATACAGGGGGAGTGGGATATGTAAGTGCAGAGCTAACTGCCAGTAACTGTACATGCCAGTACTGAACATGATGAAGGAGGTAGAGGAATTGCCGAGAGCTTGTTCCATTAGAATTAAACCTACCGCCAAGATCTAAGCGGGCCTAACCTGGTGTAATTTGTACGATGCATGGGCGACTGACCGCGGGATCTCTCGCCCTAAATTATTTCAATAAAACGCCTGTGCAAATCCCACATATCAACATCAATCGGTCAATAATACAGTACACTACGTAAGAAAGTATGATACTAACTACCACGTTCCTAGCCTACCGAGAAGTGTGGGCCATATTTGTGTGCTACTATGCAAGTCTCTTTCAGGTATTCTTAAATGTTTAAATGTGTAGAACGATGAATGAATATATCCATGAAAACTACAAAAGAGGGGCAGATGAGCTCGTATTTCCGCCCCTTAAAACCTCAATACCTAACTAAACTACAAAAGGAAAGCAAATCACACAGTGAAACGTAAGTTTTTGAATACTAAATCTCATAAACTTTATACATTTACAACTGACTTCCATCTAATAACATTATCATAATTATCTTCTCTTGATTCATTAGCAGATGTCAAAAATTACGAAACAGTTCATTGTCAAAGACAATTCATTTCAAAATTTCCATTGGGGCAGGAAGAAACATACAATAGCCTAAATATTCCAACCTTTGTAAGTTATAGTCACATACATTTATTGTTATATTCCTTTCTTAATAGGCTACTTCTTTCAATAATTTTTCCGTTTTAGGTAGATTTCATTAGAAAGCGAACTATTGCAATGGGTCCCATGTTTCGACTTCCGGAAAATTTCGACATATCTTCGCGTTTCACATCTCCCAGACCCCAAAACCACAGTGAGTTCAAAAGTTTATATATAATTTATGTATGTATATATATGTATATCAGTTTCTTGTGGACACGATAACTGCCGTAATTTTGCACCAATCACTTTGAATTTTTTACCGAATATGTATACCTATAAAATCTCGGTCGAGTTCGTTACTGGGCTAAATCGGTCGAAGGGGGTGAAAATGGGGGGCTTTTTTCGAAAAAGTGAAATATTGCTATAACTCTCTTAATATGTGACATATCGAATCCGTTCAACGTTCAAACTATGTGTCGGATAAAGCCCAAACATTTATGTTTGAAGAGTTTGTTTATAGCACCAACCATTGACCAAAGGGGTGGGAAAAAGTGGGTTTTTCGGGCAACATTAATCATATCTCTCTTAATAGGCACAACATCAAAACCGTACAAAATGGACAATATTCCCCTAATAATTACCTAAAACTTTTGTATGAAATAATTTTTGATATGACCCACCATTACGCCAAGGGATGAGAAAAATGATTTCGGAATTATAAGAAAATGCCAAGAGCTATCAGAGGTTGCCATGGCAACACTACTAAATTGATGAGGGATGAGCCATCACTGTTGCCATGACAACGCACTTGCACGAGATCAGATTCAGTATTTCCATCTGACTAAGTGTGAAGCGGCTTCGGTGACGTAACTGGTGGCATGCTGAATGTCTATGACCAAGGTCGCGGTTTCAAAGCCGGCCGAAGTCGTCTGATTTTCTAAGAGCGCTAAAATCCCTCAGTATGCTTTCATTTGGAGGGGAAGTTCCAACGTTCGTTGCGAGTTGCTGGTTGGGGTGGCATCTAGTAGCCAAGTTCACAGCTAGGTGTCGTTGACGGTAGTACCTGGTAGCAACATTAGGAACTACTGCTTGAAATTGACCGTCTGCAGTCCTTACCTGAATTAAGACAAATACAGCCATTACAATTCACACAGTTTATCAGACAGATTCTACACTCACCCAAAGTACACGGGGTTAGATGACCGCGTTGTCACAGCCCCTAAACTGAGGAACCAACCAGAGGTAGATTTCATTAGAAAGCTAACTATTGCAATGGGTACCATGTTTCGACTTCCGGAAAATGTCGACATATCTTCGCGTTTCACATCCCCCAGACCCCAAAACCACCGTCAGTTCAAAAGTTTATATATAATTTATGTATATATATATATATCAGTTTCTTGTGGACACGATAACTGCCGTAATTTGCACCAATCACTTTTAATTTTTTTACCGAATATGTATACCTATAAAATTTCGGTCGAGTTCGTTACTGGGCTAAATCGGTCGAAGGGGGTGAAAATGGGGGTCTTTTTTTCGAAAAAGTGAAATATTGCTATAACTCTCTTAATATGTGACATATCGAATCCGTTCAACGTTCATACTATGTGTCTGATAAAGCCCAAAAATTTATGTTTGAAGAGTTTTTTTTTATAGCACCAACCATTGACCAAAGGGGGCGGGAAAAAGTGGGTTTTTCGGGAAACATTAATCATATCTCTCTTAATAGGCACAATATCAAAACCGTACAAAATGGACAATATTCCCCTAATAATTACCTAAAACTTTTGTCTGAAAGAATTTTTGATATGACCCACCATTACGCCAAGGGATGAGAAAAATGATTTCGGAATTATAAGAAAATGCCAAGAGCTATCAGAGGTTGCCATGGCAACACTACTAAATTGATGAGGGATGAGCCATCAGACGTTGCCAAGATAACGCACTTGCACGAGATCAGATTCAGATTTTCATCTGACTAAGTGTGAAGCGGCTTCGGTGACGTAACTGGTAGCATGCTGAATGTCTATGCACAAGGTCGCGAGTTCAAAGTCGGCCGAATTCGTCGGATTTTCTAAGAGCGCTAAAAATCCCTCAGTATGCTTTCCTTTGGAGGGGAAGTTCCAACGTTCGTTGCGAGTTGCTGGTTGCGGTGGCATCTAGTAGCCAAGTTCACAGCTAGGTGTCGTTGACGGTAGTACCTGGTACCAACATTAGGAACTGCTGCTTGAAATTGACCGTCTGCAGTCCTTACCTGAATTACAGACTAATACAGCCATCCCTAAGTACACGGGGTTACATGACCGCGTTGTCGCAGCCCCTAACCTGAGCAACCAACCAAATTGTCTGCGGGAGATATAATTTTGCGTGACGAAGTAACAGACCGTAACATAGTCACACATCAGTGTCGACACCTTGCATAAGGACAGTGTGACCACAAGTATAAAAATGGACCCCAAATTGCAAGAAGGTTACCGTTCCCATAAGACAATAAAATGTTTAAAATAAGCATAAAATGACGAAAAACAAAGTTAATTAAGCTCCAATTATAAAATATCTTCTCTCAATAAATGAGGTCTGATCCTTCTACGAAAACCTGCATATTCTGCCTATTTTCGCCTATCCCCAAGTTTGTCCGGTGAAATCTACCTCCTCCTTCCGGCGTGCCGAGAGGACTTTTTTCGTTTCTTTCACGCCAACTCATTTGCTTACTGGCTCCACTCCGCAAAGAGCCTATTTTCAACTTATCACACCCCGTTGACCACCACAATATATTTTTTAAAGAAAAATTGTTTAGTCTATTTAATAGTAATATTACAGTGCTTTTTTTAGGGGTAACGCGGGGTTACGAGTACCCCTTAAACATTTAAAAACTGTTTAAGAAAAATTATTGGTAGGTACATTTGTATCTAGTCCGGCAAATATAGCTTCCGACTTGAAAGTTCATCGATCAGCTGGCGTCAGCACTGTTCACAACACCTGGAGGAGATTTCGAGTAATCCTCGATTTAAATAGATCCATCAAATCAGTATCTTTTAGTCGGCAACGCGGCACTCCGTTTTATAAGCAGGCAGGCTCGTGTTTGGAGGCGGGGTAGCTTGTAATTTTCTGCGTGTGGTTAGTTTTGAAGGATGAAGAAAATAAAGAACTATTTAACATCCACCCATGCATCGAAAAAAGCTGAAAGTTAATGATTCGAACATTAACAAAGACGGAGAAACGCCAACAGTGTCGTGTGGTGATGCAAAGGAAGATCATAAGAACGAGTTTTCAACCGCGTGTAACAGTGCGACGGAAGACATTCCCGAATGCAGGGACTTGGAGAAAAAGCAGGTATTTTGCAGCAAATACGAATGGCTGGTGGTAAAATTAATGGAAATACTGAGTGCAGTTACCACCTTGACATGTTGACCACAAATAAATTTACCCAATGCAACCTTTCATTTAACATGTCAGTCCGAAAAGTAATAACCAGACTCTGCAAATTGACGAAAAAATGCAAGATTGTGATGTTTTGTTAACTGCAACTGAGAGTACCCCTTAATTGTTTTTTAGAAGAAAAAAAAAGCACTGCGTAATGTAGGCTACATCACATATACATACAATCACCAACTTTTAGATACGTATGACATTTTCACAAAATTATTTTATAATTATTATCAATTTGAAGTCCATAATAGTTACATATATGATGTTTTAAACTATTTGGATACATAATTTTTTATTTTATTTTTTCAAAGGAGAAAATCCAAGTATAATATACTGTATATTCAAACTTTGCTCCCAAATGTAATAGTTTCTTAAAAAAATAAAAAAAAGCAATTACTGAGGCGGGTCATAATGTGGCCGAAACGGGTATAATTAAGTTGATGTTTATTAATTCAATTTATTGACATAAGGTGTAATAAAATTATTAAATACCTATTGGTATTTCATTTAGTTTAAACGCCAATAAGGACGCTCTTAAAATGATTAAGTTCACATCACTGCGAATGAAAATATACTGTAGAGGAGACCGGGGTATTGGCGAACATTGGGTTAATGGCGAACAGGGTGTTCCGTGAGCAACGGTTGGCATAACGGTGCCTTAAATTGGTGCTGCTGTCTAGCGCAAGTCCCTCTAACTCCACAGCAACCGCCCACTCCAGTTGACGGCAAGACGCCATTGGGAGAAGGCGAAACGTGTTTTTTAGTAACGTTGTGCAGCTATTTAGCACAAAAATAAGTACACATACGGTTACTTCTTCTTCATATGGATAGTACGTGTATTATTTACATTCAGTTAGTTCATATTGTAATGTTTTCTATTGCCCTCACTTTTGCGTGACAAATGTAATGTTTTCTACTAAGATATGTTGTTTTAATGGGCGCCAAGACCTCAACGCTATGTTGAAATCTAAATTTGTATTTAACACACCTAGCTCTGGTAGAACACCTTCAAGAATCTTTACTCTCAGATCGTGGTATGATTGGATCATTAACCCAACAAACAATTGTATCAGGAGAAGGAATTGGTCTATATCTAATGCTACCTACTGAAAACAAAGATTGCATGGTTAAAAGAAATGAATTTATTGTATAAAAACAAGTATAGCAAAATTAATAATAATAATAATAATAAGTTTGAATTTAAATTGGAGCGTTGCGATTTAAATATTACCGCTAGAAAATTACGTGAAAACGGAGTCGGATAAATTACTGACTTTACTCTTATTCCCAAGCTATGAATTTACTGAATCACTGAATATGAAACAAAGAAAGACGAGAGATTGCGTAGTTATGAGTCATTCGCGCTTACCACTGGAAATTGCCGAAGCATTTCCCTCGTACTGGATGTTGAAGTGAGCTTCCCATAGCCTCCTGGACGTCGTCATCTTCTTCGTTGTTGATGATATATTTGTAGATATGAAGATTTATGGTCCGAACATCGGAACCACAACGGTTAAGTTTCACAAAGATAGTCGCTAACTCGTGCAACCATACTGGTTAAATTTTATAGCGATAGTCCTCGTTTCCACGGTGTGCCAACCATATATGCACCCGCCGCATCCCCACTCTTCAGCCGACTTCTTCACGCTCGCCCTCCACTGATTGGCTGACCCCTCACGCGCTACTCCCCTCTTCTGGCTCATTAAGGTGGGTATACACTTGCGCGCCGCGCACTGCGCGCGGTGCGTGCGTCGCGCGTGTGTTGCTCGTCCAGAATTATTATTTAGACGAACCTCCCGCGATCCATAGGAAACCCACGAACATTCTCTATTAAGTTTGGAGTGTGCTAATTATAATCATGTCTCCGGCGCACGAGGAAAACCTCGCGATTGCGGTGATGAGTGGTGCGGCTTTTTTAATGGCAAGTGTATGCAAAAAGAAAAAGAAACGACGACGACGTTGGTGGCACACTGACCTGTTTAAAAAATGAATGGTGCGGAGCAAATGATGGACTTTAAGTCACAAGAAAAAAGCGGCCAGTATAATAAGAATTTTACTCGATTGTCACCTTCTGACTTTGAAAATCTGCTGCACAAGATTGGACCCCACATTTCCAAAGAAGATACATATTTCCGCCCTGCGATATATTTTACTTTTCTCACGCCGGTAGGAAGACAGCAGAGTTATCACCTTCTTCTTGCATTGGTCCGCATATATATCCATCTGAGCTCCTATTTCCCTCCAGGCACCTGCTTTTAGTCTAATGGTTTCTTAAAATGATCCTTATGTTGAGGATCCCACAGAAGAGGCTTTTTGCGATAAACATCGATCAGTTTTATCACAGATTCGTCTGACCACACCATTATCACCACTCAAAACGCACAAATATTGCAATCAGATGCGCGCGAAAAACAACGAACTTCTCACAATCCCGTCCAAATCTGAACTGCGAACACTCAAAGTGCGCGTGGAAAAAACCGACAGGAGATGGATCGTCGTGCGCCGCTCGCGCGCAGCTTCGAAACCCCGTACTAATCTAGCGAACTTGCTGCGCGCGAGCGGCGCGGCGCGCAAGTGTATACGCACCTTTACACTCGGCGGGAGGGTGAAGTCGATTGCCGTTCCATACATCCGCCTTTTCTTGACGATGTGACCCAGCCTTGCGTCATACTACTTGACAAGCATAAGCCTGTATCTGAATTCCCAGTGAGTCATGTCTCTCAATATACCCTAACTGACGAAACTCCGTAAAATTCCGTAATCACATAATTTTGAATGATATTGTCGTTCGTAATAATTTGCTTGATAGTGTTTTCTAAGACATAGAAAACCTATCTGTATGCTTATAATTTTATAAAATGCTCCTAAAAATACCTTAATAATAATAATTATAATAAATTAATAATAATAATAAATTAACATGAAAAATTCTCTTGGCTGAACAATTTGCCGCGTAAATAAATATAGAATGGCTTCCTACTGACTTATGCCAGTGGCATGAAAACCCCTCGAAAAACACGTTACATATTCGCCTCGGATCATCGGATGATTTACCGTGACGACGGTCCATTATCCGATTATCCCAGACACGTTAACAAAAGCCCATCCAAAATACATATTACATAAATGAAATCACCCTAAATTACATATATATATACACTCATAATTTTTCTTTACGCACTTTGCGTCAAAGTTTGTCGTCATAATGGATTGCACTTTGCAGCCAGTCCAATGTTTTTCATATAGAATAATGTTCCACGGATATTTCCGCCTCTCAAGTTTCTCTATGTTGGAAAATAGACATAAATAAAGCACTATGTATTTATGATGTCATATCACACGCATTGAAGGTGTTCTGATATATTTAAATCACCATAGAACTTCCTAATTTCACTGGGGGTCCCTTCCTTATGGTGAAATATAATCTCACTTATCACTGATCACACTATTGTGGCAGCGCCTCGTGACCATAATACTTAATCTCTCTTTAAAGCAGATTAAATTAATATTGACTTCTGAACAGTGGCGGCCGTTGGTAAGTAAAGCTGGGTGTTGCACCAAAATTTCTGATGTCGCAATTTTATGTGGGAAGTTTACACATGTAACAAAAATTAATTAACGTTAGATAAACTACAGTTCTATAAAAACTGAAATTCATGGGTTTTCCAAAATAACAGTACGTTCGACAAATAGACAAATTTTAATGGCTCTTTTGGGCTTCTTCCTATAGGAATTCATAAAAAAATCAGATTTATGTATTTAAGCCCTATGCCTGAGTTCATGGGAAGAATTTTAAACACAGCAGGTTGTCTAAGGTTGGGTCTCAATCTCCGGGATAATAAACATTCTCAACATAAAAACATGGCAACCGAAAAGTTTGTACGTTAACGAAAAATGTTATTACTAACAAAGACGGGCACATATTCTGCATAAGGATAGGATTTTTATCATTTTAAATGATCTTGTCGACTTCGTAGTTACGCTGGGGTCTGGCGTTACGTTACGGTGACGGGACGAAATGTACCGAGCATGCACTGAGGTGTGTGACGTCATAATACTGCTTGAGCTTCCTCCTTTCCCCGCGCACTCAGGTGAGCGTGACGTCATCCAGCCAGCTACCTCCTTTGACCTTGGTTTGCACTTGCTAACGGACTTTGAGTTCTCGCAGCATTTGTAGCATTTAAAATGATATAAAGTCTAGTCTTTCAGACTGACTATCAGTCTTTTTTTTTTACTATAGCTTGAACCCCATCAGAGGAACCAGCCATGAAGAGCGCTCTGTCATACGTCGGCGCAATTCATTTTTGCGGAGTTTCGTTCAATTTCTGCTTCTTTAATTCATCCAGTAAACACGCTGCTAATGTGTGTGCATCATGCTTTGTTTGCCTCTTACTACGTATCGGTACACAACAGCCATCTGAAATATGTTTGAAATATCACTAGTTTCATCTGCTATAATGGCAAAAATTTCCGATTCCTTTATTTGCTTTGATTCTTCTTCTTGGCAAACCTCCAACATAATCTGTAAAAATTAATTTTGAATTGTTTTGGACGTTCCTTTGAAAACAGTTGCCCTTACCAAATGACCTTTAACACAGCCTCCAACTCAGCGGCAAAATTAATTAGTTCTCTCAAAACACCTGGATTTGTTGATGTTACACTTTCATCATGATCACGCAAGGCCAGTCCGAAAGAGCCACAGAAACGAATACAGTTTATTACAATATTTAACACATATCTATTGTGCCTAACATCTTCGTTATATTCCGCAATTTACCTTCTATAGGCACTGTCCAATTGTGCAGCTTCGTTAACAGTTCCAAAAAGTGTCAATTTCAAACAGCTGAAGATTGGTTGGTTGGTTCCTCAGTTTAGGAGCTGCAACAACGCAGTCATGTAGCCCCCTGTACTTTGGGTGTGTGTAGAAACTGTCTGATAACCGGTGTTAATTGTGATGGCTGTATTAGTGAGTGTTATCTGTTTTTAATTCAAGTGAGAACTACAGACATTGAATTTCAAGCAGTTCCTACTTTTGCCACCAAAGGTCACCGTAAACGACTACTAGTTCAGAACTTGGTTACTACACGCCACCGCAGTCGGCTCCTGGCGACAAACGTTGGAACCTAAGAGCGTTGTTCAAATTTTTAACCTATAATTTAGCTTCACACAGGTGTAATAAGTGGAAGGTTCTTTAACATGCCATAAATCTATGACATGGGACCACCGGCTTTACGTCCCCTCCGAAGGAATGCATACTGAGGGATTTTTAACGCTCTTAAAAATCCGATGACTTCGGCCGGGTTTGAACCCGCGATCTTGGGCATAGAGGCTCAGCATGCTACCAACTACGGCACCGAAGCCGCTCAGCTGAAGATTCATGTTTCTTAATTTTAGGGATTATTTTCCGTAACTCCTGTTTTGGTCCACGCGAATTCTCCACCAACAAACATGGAAAACAGAATAAAGCGTTTTTTAAATATCGCATTCTCATAACCAATTATTATTGCCTTAAATATCTCCTTTAAACGTCCTCGTGTACTTATATTTTGGACAACACTTATCCGGTAATGGTGTACCGAGTGTTTTTACTGTAAGTTTATCGTCATCAGGGAGCTGGAAAAACTGACCAGCAAATTACTTACTATATTCATTTTCACTCACACTCCACAATACAATTAATGTTTCAAACTAAACATTCCGTTAAAATAAAATACTACGGTAACTTAAAAGATGCACAGATGATACATCTGGGTGCTACATCGGAAAGTGGCGCGAAAAGCAAACTAACAAAACACTGAAATTTGCTAGCCAAGAAATTTCGTAGTGAATGCATAGGTCTACTCACAATCAACCCAACAATTATAATATTAATAATAATAATAATAATCTTAATAATAATAATAATGCACAGTTAAGTATCTGCCTGGAACCAAAATACTCAAATCAACTAAATACAGAGCTAATCGCAACTCAAATCCCGCAAGAACAAGAGTGGTAAAAGCAAACATAAACCGCTACAGTACACCAACAATACGTCGCAAAATAGTTCAGCCACTTATCTACTGTACTTATAGCACGGTGGCGTTCTTAGGCTCGCTTCACAGAACAATTGACAAAAATATTAAATGAAGTTATGATGAGAAAACATCTAAAAATAATTGGGTGTGAACCAACTAATGTCTCCCTATGAAATTCCGATATTTGTACCGTTGTGGGTGGTGTAGCATTCTCTAGTGGTGTGGAAAAGAAACTACCCTTCAGGGGCAGATGACTTCGTAGTTCCTCCCCTTAAAACAACAATAACTAACTAACTAAATAACTAACTAACTAAACTACCCTTCGCGGGTAAGAGAAATCGAGGGTGTTGTCATTTCCAAAGAGTGGTGCAGTCTAACGGGGCCATTTGGAACTGAGTGTTGCCAGGGGGCTGGCAGCTCGTCTGCAACTCCCTGCTACCCATGCTGGTCGGCATGCTATGCACAAGCTTGGCCTCGTCCAGCCTCGTCCTGTACGCCGCGCTGTCTGCTTCGGAGTCGCCACAAGAGAGCTAACCCTTGATTTGAAGGCGGCAGCTTTTATAGGTACAGTGTGAAGCATTAGGATAAATAATATCAACATATAGATGATTTTAACACAATTTTGAGTGCATTAGATCTATAAAACTAAAACATTAAAGGAAAAGAAACTACGAATTAGGTGTAAAATTATTGGGAGTTGTGCAACGCTGCAACAATGTCACCAGCCGCCACTGCTTCTGAAAAAAAAAAAAAAAAAAAAAACAGTAAGTGCGCATTACATATAACACCAAATATTTCTGTGCCGTAATCGCCCTGTCTTCTTAAGTTCCCGTAGACCATATTCTACTTAATACTAGTTCTCAACACAGACCCGTTCTCCTCACACAAATAATACCTTTGTACAAATTACCTTAAATTACACACTTACAATTCTTACATGGCGAGGCCGTAAACAGAAATCACGTGTGCCGATATGTATGAGTTTCATGAAGGACTGTCTCGCCTTCTGATGGCCCATCTTTTGTCTCGTGGACGCCTTAAGCAAAAATACCCTGTTCAAGCGCTCACCCATCTCTAGGAGACAAATGGGAATTCACCAGCGCTACCAAATTCTGGCCTTGGTGTATCGAGACATTTTAGTGCTCAAGAGCATCCGACAATCCCGTCATATTTCCCTGTACCTTAAAAACTCTCATTTACTTACATACTACCCCCCTGTGTGACTTCTGATACGCCTGCCTTGAAGACCAGATCTTCCACGCACCAAATACCACACTTACTCATTTGATAGGCTGGCTCGCCAGCTAAACACACTCACTTTATGACACATATTTTCGTAGACTATGTATATTATACGTCCCGTATAATCTGTTTCCCTTACTATCCTCCAGCACATATGCTGTTTTGCCAATACGTTTGGAAACTATAAATGGGCCCTCGTAGAGATAAAAGAACTTGGACGTGACTTTCTCTAGCTTATTTGACTGTTTCGGCACTCTAAGTAAGACTCTGTCTCCCGGCTCGAATAGGTCAAATTTAGTTTCTTTTTGTTGGCGAATTCTCTTTTGTGCTGACTTGGATAAATTCTATTTCGCCAACTGGACAATGTAATCCATCCCCGGTTGCTTACCCTCATTTAATCCCAACACCCTCGCTAGTTCATTTTGTGGTCTCTTTCCGAAGTGAACCTCGTAAGGCGTCAATTTCGTGCTCTCATGCTGGACAGAATTCAGCCAAGTCTCGACCTTGGGAAGATGTACCCAGGCCGTATGCTTGTCATGCACTAAAGTCCGAAAAAGACGAGCCACTTCCCTTAATGGACGCTCTGCAGAATTACCCTGAGGGTACCTTACAGAGGAATGAACGTGTGTTTTACCAGCTTCCTGCATACTGGTTCTCCATTTCTTTGCAGTAAACTGTGGTCCACTGTCAGATAGTATCCTGAGAGGAAGGCCATAATCAGGTACATACTTATTAATGATCAGACGGCTACACGCTAGTCCCATGGCTTTCCTTAGCGGATATAGCTTGACATACTTACTAAAAGCGTCAATAACTATAAAAATGTACTCGTAGCCGTACTGTCCTTTAACGATCGGGCCAAATAAATCCACACACATAGTAGTTCGCCGGGACTACTTGTGAGAACTGCAGATCTCTCCCCCACTAAATATTTAACTGGATATTTACTCCTTTGACTGGTGTCACACTTAGCTAAAATCCTCCTAACATCCCTTCCCATTTTACTCCAAATGAAGTCACGACCAATTTCATAGAAGACCTTGGCAGCACCAAAGTGTCCTAATTCCCTATGAATGAACCAAATTAGCTCCTCCCGCAAAGTGGCAGGAACACATATTGCCCACCGATTATTCCTACATTTCCGTGCAAGAAGCCCATCCTGCATCTTGTACGTGAACCGTCCTACTTTCACATACACACATCAAAAAAAGTTTTGCATCACCTCGGTTCCCAGATCTCTGGCATATAGACGTTGACTGTGTATATTGTATCAAAGATACAGTCCCTTTGACTGTTCATAGATGTCACTAAAACTGCTCAAAGATGTAAACAACCATGCATGAGCAGGGCCTATTAGACGGAGGGGGTACGACAGCCGATCAGTTCCAGTCATTCCACCAGGACGAAGGTACGCTGCTCATGTTGTCTGTAGTTGTACCATGCCTAGAAGGTCAATACCGCAGTTCGATCGCGTCCGCATTGTTACTTTGTGTCAAGAAGGGCTCTCAACAAGGGAAGTTTCCAGGCGTCTCAGTGAACCAAAGCGATGTTGTTCGGACATGGAGGAGGTACAGAGATACAGGAACTGTCGATGACAGGCCTCGCTCAGGCCGCCCAAGGGCTACTACTGTAGTGGATGACCGCTACTTACGGATTGCCGCTCGGAGGAACCCTGACAGCAATGCCACCATGTTGAATAATGCGTTTCGTTCAGCCACAGGACGTCGTGTTTCAACTCAAACTGTGCGCAATAGGCTGCATGATGCGCAACTTCACTCCCGACGTCCATGGCGAGGTCCAGCTTTGCAACCCCGACACCATGCAGCGCGGTACAGATGGGCCCAACAACATGCTGAATGGACCCCACAGAATTGGCATCACGTTCTCTTCACCGATGAGTGTCGCATATGCCTTCAACCAGACAATCGTCGGAGACGTGTTTGGAGGCACCCTGGTCAGGCTGAACGTCTTAGACACACTGTCCAGCGAGTGCAGCAAGGTGGTGGTTCCCTGATGTTTTGGGGTGGCATTATGTGGGGCCGACGTACGCCACTGGTGGTCATGGAAGGCTCCGAAACGGCTTTACGATACCTGAATGACATCCTCCGACCCATAGTGCACCCATATCGGCAGAATATTGGAGAGGCATTTGTCTTCATGGACGACAATTCTCGACCTCATCGTGCACATCTTGTGAATGCGTTCCTTCAAGATAACGACATCGCTCGACTACAGTGGCCAGCATGTTCGCCAGACATGAACCCTATCGAACATGCCTGGGATATGTTGAAAAGGGCTGTTTATGGACGTCTTGACCCACCAACCACTCTGAGAGATTTACGCCGAATTGTCGTTGAGGAGTGGGACAATTTGGACCAACAGTGTCTTGATGAACTTGTGGATAGTATGCCACGACGAATACAGGCATGCATCAATGCAAGAGGACGTGCTACTGGGTATTAGAGGTAGTGGTGTGTACTGCAATCTGGACCACAAATGCTGAAAGTATGATGGTATGATGGTACAACATGCAATGTGTGGGTCTCATGAGCAATAAAACGAGCTGAAATGTTGTTTGTGTTGAACTCTATTCCCTTTGTATTTAAAGGTTCCGGAACTCTTGGAACCGAGGTGATGCAAAACTCTTTTTGATGTGTGTATTATTCTTCACTTACTTCCAACCTAGGCAGTGGCTCCCCTAACTTAACGTCATCACGTTGCTCCACTAGCATATTTCTCAGTGTCTGTGACGATGCCCTGTTGCTACTGTCCACACATGCACATATTAAAATACCATCCTCTGCTTTAACCACAGGATAATCCCTACATAAATTAGTGTCCCTTGATAGCATGTCTGCAAGAATGTTATCTTTACCTTTAATATATTTTACTGTGAATTCGTTGCAGAGCAAGAATCCACCTACTAACTCTGTTAGAACTGAGTTTACAAGTCCTCATATACAGTAATGCATGGTGATCTGTATGGATCTCAAATTTCCCCCCTACTAAATACATTCTAAATTTCCCTAAACTGAAAACAATACCTAAAAGCTCTAACTCAGTAATCGTGTATCTTTTCTCTGCTGCTGTCAGTCCTCGCGAGGCTAAAGATACAATGCACAGATTACCCTCATCATCTTTCTGACATAACACTCCAGCAATGCCTATATGTGAAGCATCTGTCATAACCACATATTCCTTATTTTTTAAAGGATATTTCAGCACTACAGCTTTCTCAAAACCTTCCTTTAGCGCTCTGAAAGCCTGATCATGCTTGGACTCCCATCTCCACCGAGTCCCACTTTTAAGCAATTCCCTGAATGGTTCTACCAGCCCTGAGTATTTAAGAACGAACCTCCTGAAAAAGTTGCAAATTCCCAGGTATGTTTTTAACTGTTTAACATTCTGTGGCACCTCTGCGTTAAGTATCTTATTAACCCTACTCTCTTCTGGTGTCACCCCTCTACTCGACACTCTATGACCTAAAAATGTCACTTCTGACTGACAGAATGACGACTTAGACAGCTTCAAAGTGAACCCTGCCTGATCTAACTTCTGAAAAACTATATTTAAATGACGTAGATGCTCCTCAAAACTGCGTGAACTAATTACCATATCATCAATGTAAATGGTTACAAACTCTCCTGTGTCATCCCCTAATGCGATGTTTAAAGCCCGAATTAAAGCTGCTGAACTACTCTTTAACCCATAAGGTGTTCTACAAAATTGATAAAGGTTATATTTATGACTAAAAGCTGTAAATGGTCTATCTTCGTACATAAGTGGCACCTGCCAAAAACTGGAACTCAAATCTACACAAGTGAAATACTTCTTCCCCTCAAATGTTTGCATTAATTCCTCTATTGACATAGATTTCAGCTGATCTGAACTAATTCTACTGTTAACCAAACGAGCGTCTAAACAAATACGAACCGTGCCGTCGGTCTTGGGTACCGTGATCAAAGAATTAACATATGGGCTGTACCCGATACCCAGTTGAGGCTATCGGCTACGCCAGCTGACATTAAGCCGTAGTTGAGATTTATGGGAAAAGTTGTAAAGATAGCGCTCAAATTGAGTCGAGAGGAATATTAGAAAATGACGTAGAAGGCCAAGGATCAAGAAGGCACTCCCAGTCAGGTAGATGGAATTATGGGAGGAATATTAAAGTTTTATTAAGATCTATATGGAACATAGTATTTAATCATCTCAGAAGAGAAGAGATAACAAGCATTATATATGATAATAACTTGAAGAAAGACAGATAATCCCTTAGGTTATTGTATAACTTAATAGCCGAGATGAAAGTGGTCGAGATTATATTTGTGACGAACGACCGTAGTAGGTGGGGGAGAATCACGTGACCGCGCCAGGTAGGAGCTGGTCAATGCAGTTTAGAGAAGTCAGTCGAGATCAGCCAGCGAGCTGAAGTGGTACACATGCGCAGAGCGTACGGTAAAGTCGAGCGGTGAAAAGCACTTGTTACGTAAAGCGAAGGCGACAGTATTACTTAACCAAGCAGAGAGCAGGAAGTAGGTCATTGAGCCATGGCGAGCAACGCAGGGCAGACGGCGAGAAGACCGGTTCCGATGCAAGCTATGCGGGCCGTGTACGGAGGAGAAAGGCCGGGGTTCAGAACAACATTGTAATAAGAGTTTGAGAACTTTATTTCGAGCTGCATTTTATAACGCAGAACAGTATAGCAAAGCGGCATGGCGAGGCCGGCTTTAAGCATAGTTCATTCTGGAACAGTGCAGTAGATCAGAGCTGGCTAGTTCCGACTTTTATACGCAGGCAACATTAAAGAAGCTGAAGTTCATTTCAACATTCAGTTACAACATTGAGTTGGGACTTGTATTCAGTAATAGAATTGTGCAGGCAGATAGTTACAATATACTGCAATTATGAACTTAGATATTCAAATTACATTACGACTATGCATTTCATAACGGAATATGTAGAGCGACCATGGGGTCCAAACAACATTAACGCTTTTAAGCAATCGAACTGTTACAATTATATGCACTTATGAACATTGGCATGTGCATTAATAGAATTCTTTTTCATGAATTATCACACAATACCGAGTACGAACACAGCTACAGGGTGTTTCAAAAACTTATACACTCTCATAAATAAAATTTATTTTCTACAAGTGAGACTTAACCGCTGTGGAGATTGAACTTTTAACAAGCAAACCGAACATTGTATGGGACAGTGGCGTAACATACAAGAGGAATATGGGGTACGCTGCTTTTATGAACTTTTACGTCAGGATTTGGACAGTATCCATTATGGATAACATGCGGTTCATCATGTCGGAGTAAACGAAGACAGAGACGCGACGGCACCACGGAGCGATGGATTCGATTCCTGAAGAAGAGGAGGTCTAACAGCTGATTCACTTGGGATATGAAGGCGATCGTTATCGCGTGGGTGAAACGATATTCACGTCGATCTTTCGAGAAATTTATTACACACAAATAATCGACGATCTTTGAAATATAATAACAGCTGATATGAGAAGGTACTGTAAGAGTTATGACTTTCTAATATGATATTTTCATGAACACTGGGCATACATGTATATATTTTTCTAGTAGGAGTTCTACAATTATTTAGACATGGCTTAGACATTATTTGCTCCGAGTATTGCTAGAATATGGCGTTACCATATGATATGGCAGGCACCATTATACGAAATTCTCACCATTGGTTGGCTTTATTAAGCAGATGTTTGGTCTTTTAGACATTTTCCAGTAAGGATAGTTTTCCTGGATAGTTATTTTTTTGTGGCGAGTATTTCGAACTCGTGATCTGCAATTGGATTATTTAAATCACTTCGTCAGTTCATTGCATACTAGCGAGTGTGTATTATTCATCAGTAGGGATTTTTTCCATTGGATTGTTTGGAGATATTAAGATGTTATTCACTCAAGTGAATGAATATCGCCTTTATGTGATAACTAGAGACTTGTTAATTCCAATCTGGTACATTCACTCATGAGACGACGAGATGGGGCCTTTCGTATTTATACGATTGCGTGGTGGTACACATCTTTACCCATCGTTCAGGGCATTATCATGTTAGACGACGGGGCAAGGCCATTCGTATTTATACGATCGTGTGGTGGTTACTCATCTTGCCATTGAGGAACTCATTTTTATCATCCGAGTGTACTTGAGATTGTAAGAGGATCAAACAAGGAACTACTAGTCACATATCAGTCGAATTTTGTTAAATAAATTAAAAATACATGTCAACAGGGTTACATTTTGTAATTCTTGTTTGCCAATCCAATATTTTGTTGCTATACTCTTTTGAGAGTACTTTCAATTTAACAGCTGTTACAGTTGATGCTTTTGATAATTTTTATGATTGAATTTGATACCTTTGAGAAGGATTTAAAGTAATTGAATCTTATAAGATGAATCATTAATGGTCAGATTTATTTTAAGGCAGATCAGAATTGCATATTTCGATGTGAGAGATTATAGCACATTGGTGTTTTTCTGTGAAGTGAATTATGAGAATTTTAAGAGAATTTATGCTATTTGAAAGCAGATCTTGAATTTGATTACGATTACTAAGGTAATATTTTTCCTAATTGTTTAAGAAGTTGTCTAGATGTGATCAAATTAATTACAATTATTGGAGATTGTGTGCGTTGATAATTTGAAGCCAGTTATGTATTTTTGTAGATCATGCAACGTGATTAAGTGAAGTTTGTGATAGGCATTTTGTGGAAGTTGCCAAGTGGAAGTTGCAATATTGCTTATGTATTTTGAAGCAGACATGAGGTTGTCGAACCCAGTCTAGCATAATTTTGAGATTCATGCTGTGCGCTGAATATTTATGGAGTTTTGTGGAATAATTGTGGTATTCAAATGTGATATTTGATAAAGTGAAAATATATAATGTAGTTGTGGATAGTGAGATCCAACGTGAATTTGTGAAGGCAATAATATTTTTTTGGCATGATAATTAAATACGAGATATAACTTGGAAGTGATAAAACTGTAAGACAACGTTCTATAAACCATATTAAACAATTTGTTAGGAAATTAAACAAATAAATAGTGTTGATAATACAAGATTTTGATAATATTAATGAAATAATAATCTGAAATTCAAACATATTAATGATCTGACCTAATGAAATAAAAATCAGGATGACTAGATGAAATAATAAAAATCTAAATAACCAGATGAATACAATTTAAATAAGTTAATAAATTAAATTTTGGAATAAATCAATGAATTAAATAAATGGATGAATTAAAGATTGAATAAATAAGCTGACTTAAATAAATTAATAGATGATTAAATAGATGATGAATAACTGAATTAGAAGGTGATAATTAAGTAAAGAAGCTGATGATTAATAAATTTAAATGAATTTAAATAAATTTATTTGAGAAATGATTGAAGAATTGCAACTTGTGTTGATGAATTAAACAATTAATTTTGATGATGATGATAATTATAACCAATGAGTAGTGGATTTTCTGTGATTCACAAACCAGCAATGATTAATGACAGTGTAAATAGTGTAAATTAATTATTCGATGTTTAGGAGCATTTTACTAACATATTCAGCATTTGAATAATGCCATGCAAGCCATAAATTATGTGATATTTAAAATATGTGATTATAATATGTGTGTTTAGACAGATTAATAATATTTTTTACATCCACATTCATGATGTTAATTTAAAGAGAAATTAGGTCTCAGTTATCACGAATGTCAGTGACGCAAAGACATAGTGCTACGGTGATCCTGAGAACCCAAGAGAACTTTAGAAATTTTTCCTATTTTATGTGGATTAAATACACTTTGAGTAGAATGGAGATGGTTCGATTTTCTGGACAATGACAATTTAACGTTGGCATTCGACCATGCTCTTAGGTAGGATGAGTGTTTAATATGTCTGTCTGACTATCAAAGTTGAATAAATTTGTTTTTATCTTAGTTGTGATCTGATGATGATGTGATTTTCCTATTTTCTTTCCTTGTCTTAATTAAGGCTTAACCAGGAAGGATGTGGTTTGCTAGGGATTCAGTTGATAGCGCCCATTTATATTTGCATTTTTTAAAATTAAATTTAAACCCGTAACGACCCTGGAGATACTTTATCTTGTGTTACCCTCTGCTTTTGAGATATTTCAACTGAATTTCCGACACATTCCTTATTTGACTAGAGGTTCATTTAACTCCGCTCTGTCCTGGAAATCCAGGAATGCGATGTAATAGCAGATGGGTCATCGCATCCCCAGGACGAACGGGTACAGGGCTGTTAGAGTGCTCAATAATCCCATCTTCAAGCATCTGATTAATGTGTGCCTCAACTGCACTCTGATAAACGAAAGGTACAGGATATCTATGTCCTGTGAATACTGACCTATCAATAACGTTCAATGAATGTGTATAGCAATTGGCCATACCAATGCGATCCTCAAAAACTCTCCTATTACACAATAACACATCATAGAGCCGAACACATTGTTCCACCTCTATATTTCCCTGAAATGCAGCATCACGTAACGAGTCCTCTAGACTACCGTTCGTAATCACACTGCCCACAAAACATGGAGAACCCCGCTCTACGGCTGGCGATATCTCATTTAAAGTACAAATCACTCCTACAACACTACTTCTCTGAATATGGTCATTGAACGCTACTTCTAGTTCAGAATCTCCCCATTTAAATTTCAAACTCCCTACATCATAACATAAGTTACCAGACACTCTACTTAGCCACTCTGAACCCAAGATAACACTGAATACTAAATTTGGAATTACAAGACATCTGCTTTTCTATATGATTATTAATTTTAATGTCTACTAAAACTTGCTTAGAAATTACTTTAGACCTCTTTCCAACAGCTGTGATAACAAAAGTGCTTTTAATTGGCATCTCCTCAAAATTTACTCCAGTTCCTTTCATTTTATCATAAAATGCACTACTTATGCAACTCTTCATACAACCACTATCAATTAAAACATCTGTGTACGCCTCGGACACGTTAAATTTAACTATGGGGCTCTTACTAGCCACTTCCTGAATAATGCCTTCATCATTTAGTTCACGTAATAATTCATTTCTTACATTTAGGTCATAGGGTTCCTGTATAAGTGTATGGACAGGGCATGTTACAGACTGAGATTCTGACCTTACATCGCAGCCTGGTTCGTGTTTAAAGCATTGCTACCGCTTGGTGTAGTACTACTGACTACTGCACTGGTCTGGTTGTTCTGGGTTGTATTAACGGTATCTCTCTGTCCTTTATTACCATTGGGCTGATTCCTTCCTTAACCCCTGTTCTGGTTATAATTATTATTATTATTATACCGCCCTTGGTTACCCCTATAATCGTTATTTCGGCCTTGATTTCCCCTGAAATCATTATTTCTACCTTGGTAGTTCGTACCATACCCATTTCCTCTGTACTGGTTATGTTGATTATTATTATTACTATTTTGGTTCCCCCTATTTTGAACGCTGGCCCCTTCGCTACTGTTCCCTTGAACTTCCTGGTTCCTATTCTCATTAGGCCTGTTATTATTGTTACCCTGGTTCCTACCGAAATTCTCCTCGTAACCGCCTCTTCCCAGAGCATCGAATGTACTCAATAAATTCTCCACTTGTGAGAAAGATTTAACATTTTGGATACAGGCAGCTTCTTTGATTCTGTATGGAAAATGTCTTAGTAATAGCCTGACTACATCACTCTCCTCCTTCAAACCATTCAGATATTTGCACGTTAATACCTGTCCTAAAAAGTACTCGGTCATAGTGTAGTTGCCTCTCGGGTTATATTTCCCACACACAATTCCCTCACGATGCTGAGACTGAATGACCTCATTCCAAAATTTCTCACAAAATTTAACTTTGAAATCTGTAATATTCTCAAAATTGTCTCTGTAGACAGCAAACCAGTTTCTTGTCTCCCCTACAAACGCTTGCTCTAAAATTTCAACTACCTGGCACCACTCAACACTACCATCTTCCAACCTCTCTCCGAATTTATTTTCTATAGTATTCATGAACTCCATTGGACAACCCTGCCGATTACTAAATTTGCCTAGTTCTATTTCTCTGTGTGTGCTATTCACATAACCTGGCCTACTCTGGCTATTTTCCTGCCTAATTCTAGCTTTCAACTTCTGTTCTAATTCAGCAATTTTCTCCTCAGCTTTTCTTTTGATATTAGTTACAGTTAACCTAATGCTCCCTTCCGATGCTTCAACTTTACCACTTAACTGAGCTTGTTTCTCACTAATCTCATTAATGCTTTCCTTATTCCTCTCCCTTAAAGTATTAACTTCAGTGATTATTTCTGCATGTACTTTATCAATTCTTCCCCCCAGCTGTTCTTTAACCTCTTTTGTTGCTACCTGAATCTTATCAATTTCTCCCCCCAATTGCTTTTTGACCTGCTGTGTTTCAAGTTGCACTAGTTCTTTTAAATTTTCAGCCTGTGCAGGCCCGACGAGAGGGGGGGGGGGGGGGGGGGGAGGCAGGGCTGGTGCCCCGTGGCCCGACCCTCCCAGGGGGGCCCGGCGTCCTAGGAGGATGGGCCCGATCGGGCATTGATTTATTATTGACTTCACGTGACTTGAATTTGCTACTGGCAATCATTTAGGGAATGCAATGAACTGTCTGTGAACAATGTTGCAACGATTGAAAACTTATTCTGTCAAGTGGACTATATTTTCCTTTACAAAGCGCTTGTGGGAAGAACAACTGTCTCAAAACAGTCAACTTAGGCGATGGGACTTCTCTATGTATTGTTCTCAGAAAGTACCTGAAGACAGAGAGAGCATTCCATTATTCTAAATTTAGCTTATTCGGCTTATGCACCAATCCTTCATATAATTTTCTCATCCCTTCAGTTATTTCGCCAAGACCACGAGAGCCTGGGCTGCCGTGGTGTGTTTGGTCAGCTAGCTCAAGAGTTTCAAGTTTGGTGGGTCACATCGAGCTTAAATATTTAGAGGTGATAGTGTCTGAAATGAATATATTGTCCAGATAGACGTATTGTATGCCGTGCAGGCAGTTAAGTAAAATAAATTTTAAAGTAGCGTCCACACAGTAATTCATTAATAGTTATTGTTGATTTAAGGGGAGGAACAGCAAGGTCATCTGGCCTTAGTAATTCACTTTCGCACTATGTGAAACATTATTATTGCTGGCTAAATATCTTGCGAAAGGGTAGGATGATTCTGTTGTCAAACGTAGATAGGAGAATTGCATGCGAAATTGTTCATTTTCTCGTATCTTATACTGAATTGAGAAAACAATGCTAACATTTGGATAATCTGCATATTTAGGTGCAGTATATCGAAAGATAACGAGATTATAATTATTATTACTATTACAAGGAGGAGGAGGTCCAGGAACAGCTGGACGTATGGGAAGGAATAATACAAGGATATGGGATGAAATTTAGCATAAATAAGAGTGAGATGGTGATCACAACAAGGAAGAAGGAAAGAGCCACAACGGGAATAGCAATTGGTGGGGAACAGCTGAAGAAAGTGGAGAGTTTCAAGTATCTGGGAAGCCTGATACAAGATAATGGAAGAAACGATAGAGAAATAAACGAGCGGGGGAGACAGGCAGTAGCATTCCGGAGGAGTGTGAGAAGCATGTTATGGAGAAAGGATGTCCCTCGGCACAGCGAAAATATATATCGGACGTACTATGTCCCTATCCTGACGTATGCCTCGGAGACCTGGGTTATGAAAGGAAGGGAGAAGAGCAAAATACAGGCCAGTGAAATGAGGTTCTTGAGAAGCAGTATTGGAGCTACAAAGATGGACAGATTAAGAAATGAGAGGACCAGAGAATTAATGAAGGAGGAACCATTACAGGATGGTATAGAGAAATCTAGACTTATATAGTATGGACATGTAAAACGAATGGAGGATAAGAGGATACCCAGGAGGATACACGAGACGAAGTGGAAAGGAAAGAGACCGAGAGGAAGACCAAGAGACAGGTGGCTGAAGGGGGTGGAAGAAAGAGTGAAGAAGAGAGGAGAAGACTGGACAAGGGTGGAGGCTGAGAGATGGTGGGAAGAATACGTTGGAGAGGCTTGTGTTCCAAACAGACCCGGCCAGTGGCAAGATGATGACTGGTTCATTCAATACGATCAACAATCCTAGGTACTTGGGTTCGTGCGCAAATCATTTCTAATTAGGGGAATTATTGAAAATATATATTACTACCGTATTGGTACGAGAGTTGGAAAATGTATCCAAAGACTGAAATTAAGGTAACATTCCAGTAATTTTATGGACTGAGTGTTTAATTAACCAGGGGGAAAATGACAATTAAACTAGGGCACTGAACCACTCAACTTTGTTTTCCAATTCCTCTCATGAAACTTCAGTGGTTGGGGCAGTTGACCTAACTGTTTCGCCCCTTAAAACAACAATAAGTAACGTCAGTGGTGTGCATGGCGATGGAGAAATTAATATATTGCGTGTAGGCAACCGCGCAGATTTTCCTAAGACCAAATATTTGAACTCTGCTTAATTGAGAAGAAAATTAAAATGAAGTATATTAATATAAATACAATTTTGTTTTGCGCTGGTGCAGTGGCTGTTATAATTATTGGACATTTCTACGACGTTTATTCCAAAGAGCAGCATCGATCTGCAAAGCACTTATTTTTCAGGACGCGAAGAGATATGTTCCCTTGCGAATCAAGCCCTTTCGTGATACGCATTAACGTCTCAGTGCCGTTAAACATAAAATTAGTTGCTCTCTTTATCTACGTCTTAGATAATGACTCCGGGTCCTGACGAAGTCGCGGCAGGAATGCAGGATTCGACAGTGTTTTTCGTAGTCTTACTCTACAGTTAATAATAGTCCTATTGTCGTTACAGTTGTTAATTCATTTAGGGGCTTGCAACATTTAACCCGAGTGCTTGGTAGCTAGTGGGTCTAGTATCACTGGTGGGCAATGAACCATTGGCGCTCGGTTGGGGATCGTTTGCATCAACTAATACTGTAGATATAATTCAGTATTTTTGCTGATGCGTTAATTTCCGGTTTGTTTCTGAAGGCCTCCCCATTATTGAATGAAGTTGACTGTAAAGCAGTAGTTTCCACAAATATTAATGAAGCAAATTATGTTTATAAGATTCTCAAACAGCGAACAAATAGAAAACCAAAAAATGTGCGAATTGTGTAGACTGAAGGGGAGGCTAGTGGTTGTTGTATAATAAGAAAGGTGTATTGGCAACATTGTTGTAACTACAGTAGTTGTCTTGGTCACCAGTCATAGGTAGGATTGAGGATTTTTAGGAGAACCTGGCTCTAGTTTCGTTTACTGCAAAGCAATATTAAATTACCGTATAAGAAATCCACTGACTGCCAATTACAAAATGTAGTTCAAATTCACATTTTCTTTTGTGAAAACAAATCACAGATCAGCTGCAATCTACTGATAGCACATACTAACTTGACTTAAGTTTGAGTACTGTATACCAGTGGTTAATTATGAAAATATGTTTTGCTTTGTTTAATGTACAAATATATGTGATCGCCGTTCAACTTATCAGTGTTTAGGCTTAGACCCATGGGCGTGACTCTTCAAGGGCAGCAAAATTTTAAGAATGTTAGTTAGTTATTGTTTTAAGGGGCGGAACTACGAGGTCATCTGCCCCTCATAACACAGATTAAAGAATACAAATTTGGAATTGAATTTAAAATTTTCAGGTGGAGACATAAATTTAAAAAGACCAAAAATTAATTTAAAAAAACAAAAAATTAAATAAAAATACAAATTATAAAAATAAGAAAATACGGAAAAACAAAACATTATCATTCAAAAACGAACAAGTCGTTGAGTCAAATTATACTGGAAAATTTAGAATGTCAAACGTCTTGACCTTGGCTACCAGACGTCACTGTCACTGACACCCAGTGGCGAACGTTGGAACTAGATAGAGCGTTTCTAACCAAATAACCTACAAATTTTGGCTACACACTACCAATTGTTGTGGTAGGTTCTTTTACATGCCATTAATCTATGACATGGGCCCACCGACTTTACTTCCCCATCGAATAAAGGCATACTGAAGGATTTTAACGCTCTTAAAAATCCGACGACTTCGGCCGGGTTTAAACCTGCAATCTTGGGCATAGCAGTTCAGCATGCTACAATTATTATTATTATTATTATTATTATTGCTTGCTGGTTCTTTATGTTCTTTCGCGATGAACATTTTGTGCAAATAAATTATTGCGCAAAATCAGTTTGTGCAAATTTGCGAGGATTAGCCTATACATTATTTTTACAGAATTTGGTTATAGAGGGGGGCCCGGGAGATTCCAGCCCCGGGGCCCGTCACCGCTCTCCACGGCCCTGAGCCCGTGTACTGATTCTAATTTCCAACTCCTCCTGTACGTTTCCTAACTTTCTGTCTACATCTGCTACAATTTCTTTAGCCTTCTCTTCCATCACCCCTCTGATTTCTCCTCTAATCTGCTCAAATTTCTTATCTAATTTTAGATTGTTCTCTTCAAATTTCTCATTTAATTTATTGCTCACTTCCTTACTGCTCTGTTCCAATTTATTATTTAAACTATCACTCAGCTCCCTATTACTCTCTTTATTTTCCCTACTATTTTGTTCTAATTTAGCGTTATTTTGTTCGAGTTTAGCATTGTTTTGTTCAATTTTAGCGTTTAAAGCATCAGTACTAATTTTGTTTTGTTGCATAAATTGGAGAAGCAAACTCTCTAGCCCTGCTTGACTGTTTTGATTACTCCCCTCAGTATCGGGATTTACCTCCGACATCCCTGTACAGCTTTCATTTCCAAGACTAGCCATACTGCTCGTATCTTCACTATCCAACTGGTGACCACTACGCAACTTCATCTCTTCCTCAGCACTACCCATGCTGATACACACCGATAAATGAAAAACCCCCAAAATACAGGCACAGAAATATATACCCTTCTCTTTCCACAAATGTTATTAGGTTTTCAGCCCCAAGTTGGTAGCGACAATTGTAATGTGTTTGCTGCCCCTAACTGTTGGGTGATAAATGTGACTGTTGACCTTTGCCTAAGCTATGTTGTTTTAATGGGTGCCAAGACCTCAACGCTATGTTGAAATCTAAATTTGTATTTAACAACACCTAGCTCTGGTAGAACACCTTCAAGAATCTTTACTCTCAGATCGTGGTATGATTGGATCATTAACCCAACAAACAATTGTATCAGGAGAAGGAATTGGTCTATATCTAATGCTACCTACTGAAAACAAAGATTGCATGGTTAAAAGAAATGAATTTATTGTATAAAAAACAAGTATAGCAAAATTAATAATAATAATAATAATAAGTTTGAATTTAAATTGGAGCGTTGCGATTTAAATATTACCGCTAGAAAATTACGTGAAAATGGAGTCGGATAAATTACTGATTTTACTCTTATTCCCAAGCTATGAATTTACTGAATCACTGAATATGAAACAAAGAAAGACGAGAGATTGCGTAGTTATGAGTCATTCGCGCTTACTACTGGAAATTGCCGAAGCATTTCCCTCGTACTGGATGTTGAAGTGAGCTTCCCATAGCCTCCTGGACGTCGTCATCTTCTTCGTTGTTGATGATATATTTGTAGATATGAAGATTTATGGTCCGAACATCGGAACCAACACGTACAACCACAACGGTTAAGTTTCACAAAGATAGTCGCTAACTCCACTGAACATCGGAGCCACTCACTCGTGCAACCATACTGGTTAAATTTTATAAAGATAGTCCTCGTTTCCACGATGTGCCAACCATATATGCACCCGCCGCATCCCCACTCTTCAGCCGACTTCTTCACGCTCGCCCTCCACTGATTGGCTGACCCCTCACGCGCTACTCCCCTCTTCTGGCTCATTACACTCGGCGGGAGGGTGAAGTCGATTGCCGTTCCATACATCCGCCTTTTCTTGACGATGCGACCCAGACTTGCGTCATACTACTTGCCAAGCATAAGCCTGTATCTGAATTCCCAGTGAGTCATGACTCTCAATATACCCTAACTGACGAAACTCCGTAAAATTCCGTAATCACATAATTTTCTATGATATTGTCGTTCGTAATAATTTGCTTGATAGTGTTTTCTAAGACATAGAAAACCTATCTGTATGCTTATAATTTTATAAAATGCTCCGAAAAATACCTTAATAATAATTATAATAAATTAATAATAATAATAAATTAACATGAAAAATTCTCTTGGCTGAACAATTTGCCGCGTAAATAAATATAGAATGGCTTCCTACTGACTTATGCCAGTGGCATGAAAACCCCTCGAAAAACACGTTACAATATCTTAATCCTGTAGAACACATTTTAACTGTTTACTTTAGAAGTTATTAACAGAATATTACCGGCCGCGGTGGTAGGGAGCGCTAACGCGCTACCTCAAGCCTCGCTGACATCGGGAGAGCGTGGGTTCGATTCCCACCTCGGCCGTCCTGAAAATGGTTTTCGTGGTTTTTCATTTTCACCACCAGGCAAATGCCGGGACGGTTCCTATCAATAGGTCCACGGCCGATTTCCTTCCAATATCCCTTCCCTGACCCGTCCTGTAAAGAAAAGTACATGGCCATTGGCTGCATTAATAAAATAAAATTAACGGAATATTATCATGGCGTCTGCTATCGCGAACAACTTGTTCGGCATTACCCCAACTATTTTCCGATTGATAACAATCATTTTATTATTTTAAAACCGTTCAATTAAAGACAGTATGCCTTGTTCTAAATATATCACAGATATATTTATTTAATTATTTCATTTATAAGGCCCTAACTCGTCCAAACAATTTTCAAGAGAGCCTTCGTCAAAGTAGCAAATATCTAGGAAGGAGCCCGACTGCAGGACGACAGATGCAAGTAACTGTTATCGGGGTTTTAGTGTTACAATATTGGTACAAGAGCGTGGTTCGATCCTTCTATAAGGCATCCAACGTTTAGAATGAAGCACTGGTTAGATAGGGATATATTCATTCATTTATTTGCAATGGGGGGGTGTGTCCCCCGGTGGCAAATTGTATATACATAACAAATAAATAATTATACATAACAATTCAATAACAATTATACAACAATTAAACTGGAGTATTTACACAAATAGTCATTCTTTTCTTAAACACACCTATATGTTTGGGAAAAGGCTCTAAGACTGCGGCAGGTAGAGAGTTCCAGTTATCAATGGCACGGTTTACAAAATAATATTTACCATAATTTGTTCGCTGTGGTCGGCCCTTAACTTTGAAAGGATGATCGCTCCTACCCATGTAAGTGGGCTTTCCCAATCGTTTGCTAAGCTCACCCCATGCGGGTTGATTTGTATACGTGTTGTACATAGCGCAGAGTCTAGATTTCATCCTCCTAGCCTCCAGTGATTCCCACCCAAGTTTCTTTAACATACGGCTCACACTGCTCCTGGGATTAAAGTCACTGAGCACAAATCTAGCGGCCTTTCTTTGTACCATTTCCAATTCATTGATGAGCCCTACTTGATATGGATCCCAAACCGCCGAGGCATATTCCAGAATAGGTCTTACAAGTGACAAATAGCCTAATTCTTTAGCAGAGGTACTACTTCCTTTTAATACCATCATTACAAAGTGCAGGGATTTGTAAGCTTTTGAAATTACACATCCTACATGACTACTCCATTTCATATCATTCCTTACGTGAACGCCCAAATATTTGCAAGAATCTTCTTCTACAAGTATTTCCGAGCCAATGTTATATTGAAAATCCTGCCTTCGCACTTTCCCTATTTTTAAGAGACTACATTTTCTTGTGTTTATTTTCATTTTATTTACAATCGCCCACTTATAGACCAGGTTCAGGTCCTCTGGAAGCACTGCATTGTCTTGTAGTCATGTATCTTTCGATATATTACACAATCATCCGCAAACAATCGACAGTCACTGCGAATCCCATTTGGTAAGTCATTTATAAACGCCAAAAATAACAAAGTTCCGATTACGCCGCCCTGAGGGATACCCGACGTTACGGTAATTTCATCCGAGAATATGCCTTCGACTTTCACTTTCTGGGAACGACCCGTCAAAAATTCTTGGATCCATAAAATTACTCTTCTATCAATCTTCGTCGAAGCTAATTTGTGGAGTAGCATGTCATGCGGAACGACATCAAATGCCTTCGCAAAATCTATAACCACGGCGTCGACTAAAACTCCATGGTCTAACGATTCGCTAATGTCTTGAAAAAGTGATAACATCTGACTCTCGCATGAGTAACCTTTCCGAAATCCATGTTGCCTATCATTAAACCATGATAATGTTTCCCACTGTTCCCTCAAGTAGTCGCAAATGAGATGCCCCATCTGTTTACAAACGACGGACGTAAGGCTAACCGGCCTGTAGTTGCCCAATTCAAGTCTGCTCCCTCCCTTAAATATTGGGACTACCGTAGCTCTTTTCCAGTCATCTGGGATTTGCGCATTGTTTATGGACACATTAAACATCACCTCCAAGTATCGTGCCACGGCCCTACCTCCTAGTTTAAGTACTTCACTAACAATATTATCAGGACCCTTTGATACATTGAAACGTAGTTTTTGTATTAGCTTTACAATTGCTGACTGGTGTATTTGGAACAGGGGAGCCCCTGATTCGTCGTTAAGGTCCAACACACAGCTATTGGATTTATTGAATCCAATAAATGAAATTTAATTCATTAGCAATGGCCTGTTTCTCAGTAAGTAATTTACCGTCACCGGACATTATCATCGACAAATTATTTGAATTTCCCTTTCTTCTCCTAACATAACTGTAAAAAAATTTCCACCCATCACCTCTCGAACCAAGTAAACCTTGCATATAACTGTCATGAGCAGCCCTCTTTTTTAAGACGAGCTCTCTTGATAAGGACTTAAATTTCAACATATACTTGTCACTATCATGTCTTTTATTGTATAATTTCCTAATTTTCCGTTTTAGACTCCTAATTTCTCGTGTGTAATACTCAGGATCTGGGTTTTGTTTCAGCAATTTAAATGGGACAAATTTATCAACAGCGCTATTTAAAATTTTCAAAAAGTTATATTCTTCTCTCTTTCTGTTGCACGTGAGACATGTATGACGCTGTCATTCTCTAGCAATCCACTGTTGCCATATCAGTCGACAATTTTTCTTTGTCGAAAAAACAGCATATTCGGGTAGAACTATGTTCTGCCGATCTTTTTTGTCCTATATTAGAACTACGTAAACTTGATAGAAATGCTAGAAAAATTCGATATCCATATTTAAAAAAAAAACTGTAAACTGTGTCCCATATTCAGTAAAATCGATCTTATATCATGTTGCATTGACTTTGTGATGCCATTTTTCACACACGTGTAGCTAAATGTGCCGTCTTGATGATGGGTTATTGAAATATTTTATACTGGCAATATAACAATTTTCATGTAGGTAAAACTTCTGAATATTCTCTCATACCCGCATAGCAGCATTGAAAAAGTTCGTATGCTGCCAACTTTTCTAATTTTAAAGATAACCATGTCATGCCAGTTTGATAGCTGTAGAGGAATGTTGGAACAAGTTTTCTACCTGCTTACCCATAGTGTAGGTTTAATTGTTTACACAGGCCGGGCTGTACATTGACCGCGGATTATAAGAATGAAGTTTCGAAGGACAGCGGGGTGCAGCTTGCTACTCACAGCTTTATTACTGTGCCCTTCGAGCTTGTATTTCAGTAGTTCAACTGTGTCTATCTTGTGTGTGTAGAAGTTCTGTTAGATTTAACTTGTTGCATTTTACGTATTTCACGTACAACAATGGATAATTTTGTGAAAAGAAAGCGTGGTCAAGTCCTCAGAAGAAGGGAAAAACAGGTCGTAATTAATGTGTTCAGTTATTTTAAGAATCTTAAACCTAACGAAAGTATAAATCATGAAAGGTAAGCCAATGAGGAGTATTTTCTTTTAATGACGTACTTCAACTTTAACTGCAGTCGAAACTTCACTCATTTTCTTGTGCTTGTACTTTATTTTATTTTGATTGTTTTCTTTGTTACATTCAGCACACATTATAGTTAATTTAATTTCGTTGTATTTGGTATGTTAGCCTACTATTAGTATTCTTCTTCTTCTTTTGAGACCACAAAGGATCACTTGACCCAACCATTAGTTCGTCGACTTGTAGGAACTGTACGAGCCTTGCGGTCCTCCCAGTACTTCTTCATGCGTATTGATCGTCTTGCCCGTTCTTCGGCGGAAAATATTCTTGTAGGAATTTTCTTCTTTGTGAGTGGAAAATGAAACGTCATATTTTTAAGTGCTGTAGTTAAACTTTTCTTATTTGCAGCATCTTCTGTTGTTAGGCCAATTTATTTTAAGTCCTCTCTGATTTCTTTTAACCATCGGCATCCAGTTGTGTTTTTTGAAGCAAGATTGTACTGCACTAGTAGTTTTAGAAGACGTGAATCTGGCATTCTCATGATGTGCCCAAAGAATCCTAGTCTTTTCTTTCGCATGGTATCAGTAATGGGTTCTAGGTTGTTATAGACCATATTGTTAGGTATTATTCGCCATTGCCCATCTTCTTTATATCCTTTATTGATACAAGTTCTTCCAATTCGCCTTTCGATCTTCTGTAATCTGTCGGTTTTAGAATGTTCATTTAGATGGAATAATGTTTCTGCTGCATATGTGGCTTCCGGTTTTATGACTATATTGTAATGTTTAATTTTTGCATTAATTGATAAGCATTTCTTTTTGTAAGTTTCCCATGTTAATTTTTGTGTCCTAGATAACTTGTTGGTTCTTATTTGAATTGACGCTTTCTCATTTAAATTGTTTGTTATTAGCTCTCCTAGATATTTGAACCATGTTACAATTTTAATTTTTGTATCATTAATTTGTATTTCCTTTAATGGTGTTGGTTTTTGTGGCATGATTTCTGTTTTTTCGAATGATATCTTAAGGCCAATTTTATTTGCAATTGTCTGAAGCTCTGATATCTGTGTTTTGGCTTCCTCTAAATCTTTCGCCATTAATGCCATGTCGTCTGCAAAACCAAGACAGTTTGTTTGAATTTTTCTCCCTATTTTTATATTTGGAGGGCATTTCTTAGACCATTCTCGCATTACCATTTCCAATGCACAATTAAATAGTAATGGTGATAAGCCATCACCCTGTCGTAAACCGGTTGTGAACTCAAATGGGTCAGAGAATTCACCTCTGAATTTTACTTTTGATTTGGTGCCTGTAAGAGTTAGTTTCATGAGATTTGTCAATTTGGGATGTAATCCCATGTGTCTTAGAATTTTTAATAAAGATTCTCTATGAATACAATCATATGCTTTTTTAAAGTCGATAAATGTTATCACCATATCTCTATTCCTTTTTCTATTATAATCCATTATCAATTTTAGGCTCATAATTTGATCTGGGCAACTTCTCCAGGGCCTGAAACCTCCTTGATATTCTCCTAATTCATTTTCAAGTTGTACTTTAATTCTATTGAGAAGAATTCGAGAATTTTTTTATAGGTAACATCCAGGAGTGAAATCCCTCGGTAATTGTTAGTCTGTCTTATCCCCTTTTTTTTTATAGTGGATGGATGATAGCTGATCTCCAATGTTCAGGGAATTTTCCTGTAATCCAGATGTTGACTAGTTGTTGGTGAAGAGCGATTTTTGCCGAATTTCCAGCATACTTCCAAATCTCTGCAAAAGTCTGGTCTTCTCCAGGGGCTTTGAAATTCATCTCATTCAGTGCTATGTAAACGTCTTCTAATGTGGGCGGGTTAATGTTCTCCGGTGGTGTTGTTATTGGAGTGTCAACATCCAATTGGAGAAATTCTATGGGTTCTTCACAGTTTAGGGTCTTAAAATATTTAGCCATAATTTGTGCATTATCCTGGTTGTTGTGGGCCAATTTACCATTTTCATATTTTAACAATAAGGTAGGTGCTTCATATTTTTTCAGATGTTGTTTAAAGATTTTGTAATAATTCCGCGATTGTGAAATTTTGAATTCCTCTTCAATTGTTTGTAGGGTGTCAGTATGATATTGCCGTTTTATTCTTCTTAAAGTTTTAGTTGTTTCTTTTCGTTGTGTAACTAAATTTTGAAAAGATGTTTCAGATGTTTGGGATTGGTGTAATAACCACGCTCGGTGTCGTTTTTCAATCATCTCATCACATTCATTATTCCACCATTGATGTTTTTTCCGCGGTTTAATTGGAGCCAGGTCTTCTGCTATTCGTTGTAGGTTGTGAACCAAGTTTTCGAGTTTATCAGTTATTTTAATGTTTCCAGTTGCTTTTTGGTACTGTTCACTGTTGATTAACTGGATAGGATACCGACAGTAGTGGCTACGCGGGCTAAAAGCGCTCCGTTAGGTCAAGGGGCCAAGCTCTCTGCTGACTCGGTAGATGCGTGGGTTCGAGCCCCACCGTCGGCTGTCCTTGAAATGGTTTACCGTGGTTTCCCCATTTTCAACACCAAGAAAATGCTGGGACAGTACCTTCTGACAGGCCACGGCCGCTTCCTTCCACATCCTTGCCCAGTTTCATTCATCTTCAACCATTCCATCTCTCATCCCGACGCGCAGGTCGCCCACGGGCGTCGACTAGAAAGACCTGCACTCGGCCTCTCAGGAGGCTACACGACAAAAAAAAAACTGGATAGGATCTATTGTTCGTTTACTTTTGGGGTTTTTCCTTTGTTGTCTCTTCTGGGGCGTGAGTTTAATTTTAATTTTGACTACGTAGTGATCAGAACCTGTGTCAATTCCGCGGAGGACTTTGACGTTATAGATCTCTTTATGGTGGTGTTTATCCATGCACACGTGGTCCAGTTGCCATTCTCCCTTAGTGTAATCAGGGTGTTTCCATGTTTTAAGTTTTTGAGGTTTTCGTTTAAAACATGTAGATTTTGAGATTAAGTTATGGTTTCGACACAGGTCAACTAGTCGCTCTCCATTTTTATTTGTTCTATTGTGTGCTGGCCATTTTCCGATGATGTCACGGTATTTTCTTTCTCTACCTAGCTGAGCGTTAAAGTCGCCAATTAATAATTTAACATGGTGTTTGGGGATGTTATCTATGGTTTGATCCAGTAGGTCCCAAAATTCTTCTGTTTCTTCACGGTCTTTGGGGGAAGTGTTTTTATCATTAGTGGGAGCATGGGCATTTGTGATAGTATAAATCTGATTAGATGTGTTAAAGGTGAGTGTTGAGATTCGAGGAGATGGTGAGCGGAATTCTTGAACTGAATTTATAATTTTAAGGTTGATCAGAAATCCTGTTCCAAATTGTGGAACATTCTTCATGACTCTCTTCCCCGGTATACCCTTATATAGTCGATACCCTTGAGATTCCAAAGCATCCTTGTCAGTGTTCCTCAATTCCTGTAATCCCATGATAAGAATTTTGTGCTGATCCATTATGTCAGTGATCACCTTTAGCTTACCAGTTTGCATGAGGGAGTTCACATTATGTGTAGAGAAGTAAGTTATCTGCATTGGTTTGATTCTTGATCTCGTCTTATTCGCGTTTGTTGTACTGGGATGTTTCCGTGCCTTCGACATCACGGTATCTCGTAGGTTGCAGCCCACCGGATCCGAATGCTGCTTTCTCTGAACTCTAGGTTCAGCCGGTGGAGTATTCCTTGAAAGACTTTCCATGGTTGACTGTCACGGTAACACCGATGAGGGATTAGGTCCCGAGTTACGACTCTGGATGTGATCCAGAGAGGTGATAATAAGGCCGCTCCTCTGGAGTACAGACGCCTTGCGCAGCCGCCCCTAACCTGGAGAACAGACGCTGCATTTTCTACGCCGTTGACCACAAGTGGTTCATTCGCCTTTAGGGGAAGTTTCCCACCCCAAGGGCAAGAGAGTGCCCCAACCTCCTCCCAGTTCATCCGCCTCCCTAGAGAGCCGTTGACCGGGTAGAGGTGGACTCCTTATCCCGGGAGTCACTCGGTCGTCAGAGCCTCGTCAGTCTAAAGCAGGGTTCACCACGTGCAGGTGAGGATGACTTTTGGGTAGGTTCTACCCCTTACACCCCCTACTATTAGTATTATTATACAGTACTTAATTCAAGTCTTCGTCACTGCACAATCGCTGAATTTGCGGAAAGTGTACGCGAAGCGCTTTGTACTGCCTCCTCTAATGGAGTGGCAACCCTGTCGTAACGCGCCATAAGACCAATGCTTCATTCTAAACGTTGGATGCCTTGTAGGAGGTTTCTTTTAGCATGTTACAATATTGGTAGAAGAGCGAGGTTCATTCCTTTTAAAGAAGGAGAGAGTTGATAATAGACCTCCCTAACTGGTTCTGGTGAGGTATGTTGTGTTTGTGTAGAATTTGGACGTGACAATGAGCTATGGTATAAATGTTCAAAAGCATTGTGCAGAAATTGGACTCGCAAAGACTGCAGTTCATGGAAAAAGACAACTGGACATTATGTATGTGATTTTTGCATTTAAAAGGCGCCAATAATAGTTAAACCTAAAACATACTGTTCACAATATTGTATGTTATGCTGTAATAGCTTAAATTAATTTAAATATAATTTACCATCAGTTTGAACTTTTGTTTTGGATTTGAGGGAATGCCGAACATCATGTTCGCTATTACCTCTGGTTGAAGGGGGGGGGGGGGGGGGGGGGGGCAGGCAATGTCGAACGTTGGAGTTATTTTTTTAGAACTGATTTGTAAGACATTTCTATTCATGTCTGAAGGTTGTTATGGCGAGTGTTTACTGGGTAAATATGATTGATTTTGGAAATTTACTTTGTTCTTTCATGAGTCAATAATTGTTTGTAAAATTTGGCTTCAAAGCTTAGGTGTTAGTCAATACCCCTGTCTCCCCTATTAAGAAATCGGCTATACTCGAACGTAGTCGACGCCTTAAAAAAAAAGAATAGTGCTTGGTCACAATAATAATAATAGCCTACATAAAAATGTAATTCATAGTCATTAAATATTTTCAGTTGGCGATCATGGTAATTAGGAGCACTCCGCTGTTAAAACTTTCACTTTCCGACGCCTGCATTAAATTTAATCAGTTTTCAACATATTCTTATTAATTACAATCGAATTTAATCTTGTGTATGTGCTTCTTATATTTGCTTTAAACTAGCTTTAATGGCTACACACGACAGGAAAAAGTGGAGAAGATTTAGTAGAGCAGCGGACCACGTACTGGGAAAGAAGGGTGTACCATAATACAGGCATATACTGTATGTACTATGAGCACATAATGTATCTTATTTATTCTGGATCTGTAGGGTCTCCCGGAATGACGGGCGGATGTCCTTGTGGAAATATCTTATCTTATTATATAATACGCTAAGGTGTATCAGAAAACTCAAGCTCCTAAACAAGAAGGAGTTAGAAGGTGTGGTTTGTACCAAAATCTTCCAAATCGTCTCAATAGTACAGGAAAAATTTGGATTTCTTGAAAAGTCAACGGAAATAATTTATTTGTTTATAAAGTGCTTTTAAACAAATAAACAAGGCGATAGCCCCTGCGAGAAATCTGTCGCCTACAGCCCGCAGAACACTTAACCGAGCGGGTATTCTGTACACAATCCATTATGCGAGAGTTCTCGCACGGGTCCGCTAGTATATATACAGGGCGCCCGAGAATGTTCTCCGCAGTGGGTACGTGCAGCTGTGAGTGGTTGAGTCATGAGTTTTAGTTGGCTGCACTGCACTGTGTCCTTCAAAGCGGGACTTCCCCGTGTGAGCTGTCGATGTATATCGCGATAAGCGCGCCAGCCTGCATGTCTTCAGCATGTATTTTACAGTCAGCGAGCGTTCAGATAGATTGTTGTTGGACGAGTGCAACAGTATACAGGCGGTAATGTTTACTACTGAAGAGAGAGTTTTTTTTTTTTGGTGGAATACGTTTTTCGCGAAGGCGATCGGTTTACAGAAAATGTAAAATTAAGATTTCAGGCGCGGTTTCCTAATTCAAAGTGTCCAAACCGTGATACCGTTCGGGATTTGGTAAGTAAATTTCGTGTGACTGGCTCAGTTCACGATCTACCGGGAACAGGCAGGCCTACGCTTTTAACAGACGAAGAACTTGATGAAATCTCCGATATAATGCTGCGTAGTCCAAGTAAATCAACACGAAAATTAGCTCAACAAACAGGAATCTCTAAGTCGACAGCACATAGAGCTGTAAGAGACAAGCTTCAGTTGTTCCCTTATAGTGAGCGATGTATGGAAGATGGACGTATGCTGTCGCGGACTTTTTTGTAGAACTTTTCATGCTGAACAATTCTTACACTCATAGTATTTAACGGTTTGCCCAGCGTAAGCTTACAAAGCGCTCGATACCAGGTATTTTATCGACTTTTCCACTAAAATCGTTACTATTCGGCTTCCTTTGATCATAAATAAATTATTTTCTACAGAAATCATACTCGATATATCCTTTACAGAATGGTGAAAACGGCATCAAAATCCATCCAGTGGTTCTCGAGTTTACCCTTATTATTCAAGAATCGGGGACTTGGTTTTTTTACTAAGTAGATATGTTGCAAGCGGCAGCCGTGCTACCAACGTAACTGCTGTAGCTAGCTCTCCCAGACGCATGTAGACGCTGCGGAGAACATTCCCGGACTCACTGTATATATGGCGACACTTAAGCTTTTATTTTTGTTTGTTTGTGACTGGTCTTACTGAGCGTTTGGCATTTTCAAGAAGATATCAGAGTTCTCGTTGCCGTTGTATCCCTCTAAAATCTAAAACTAGTTGGGTGTGGTTGCTGGCCTTAAGGATAGGAACAACCATTTTCCTGTACCTCAAAACGGGCGTGCCGTTTGGTTTCAACAGCTTGCACTAGCCAGTGCAGCGAAGTAAAAGCCCTCTAGTTCCTCCCTCCATGGTACCGACTTCTATTTGCTAGTAATGCAATTATGCTAAGTTACGGTTCTGCGAACACTAGATATGAATACTCCCCATTCTATAGGTGCGAATTTATTTCCTCTGTATCTTGACTGGCTGTGTGACGCAGCGGTAACGTTCTCGCCTGCTGTTCCCAAGGATGCTGGATCAAATTCTGGTGCAGTAAGTTGGCATTTGACTGTGCGCAAATTCGAGGGAGCCGTATTAGGGGATCTACTGGAACGTTAAAGATCCCCTTCGGGGGCAAATTTCTGTTGCCCCGGCGTCTCTAAAAGCCTCAGTGGTTCAAAAGGGACGTAAAATTAATAACATTATTATTATCGCTGTATCTTTACGGCTGCTCACTACGTTAACAATTAAATATGAAACGAATACAAGTATGAGTTTGACTGTATGAAAAAAAAAACCGTGATTTTTAAGTCACTAATTACTTTTGGCCATCAGCGCGATTTTAACCACGAGCGTCGTATTAAAGCTTAAACGTCTCCTCTTTGACTAGTTCTACAAGGTATTGGAAGGGAAGTGGAGGGTAGGAAACCACACGATAGCCGACGGAGGGATTGTAACCCATCTTTTTCCGCCTTATAGCGCTGATTTAGCCTGGTCGGTACAATTACTGAAACATGTTAAAATATCACATTTCTAGGAAAGCTCATGGAGGCAAATGCTATTTGTCAATACGCACATGACATGTGGTAACAAGTGGGATATTGGCTTGAGTTCGAAAGGTCCCAATGCCTGACCGGGTAGTTGATTTCATTTCGTGCGGTTAATTCTTCTTGCTCGGGGACTGGGTTTTGTGGCGTCTTTACCATTCATATAATCACGGCCGTCAACTTGAAAGAACTTAACCAAACCTCCCCGGAGGCCACATGTCATTATTATTACGAGTATATAAATGACTTAAAAGGCTGTCAAGTTACAAGGCTGGACGTTTGTTTTAGACGAGTGAAAAATCTTAATGGAAGCCTGGAGGCGAGTTACTACAGTACCTGTGTTTTTATCAGCTGACCCAAGCAGTCCGACGATTGACAAAGCTGTTTCACACTGCTGCTGAAGTACAGTCATTGGCAAATATAATGACGTTCTGTTCGTAACTACGTAACGTGTACTTCCGCTCATCATAATACTTCGATGTGGACTGTACTGTCTGCTCAAGTCTGGAATTCCATGACATCAGATCGGTGGTGACAAGTGTAAAGCGATAGGGTGAGAGAGTGAGTGTGTGTAGGCTCACCCGCAGGCTTCAAGGTCAAGGACAATCGTCTAAAACAAACGTCCGGCCTGTACGAATAATTAAACAGAGAGAGAAAAAAAATATATTGGTCCATCATAACATGACAACGCAAAAAAAAAACGTTCAAGTTATAGAGATGTTTGAAGAATGTTGGTTTCGATATCGTTTTCCATGACTAGGGGACCATCCTCCACTCCCCGTACATCTTTCATGGAAGCTATTCAGTCTAATTCTAGGTCATAGTCGAGATTTGGAGATGGTACAGTAGTAGCTTCCTACCTTGACTGACGGCCCGTTTTCAATTTTCAACTCTGCCATTCTAGTTTGAGGAGTGGAACGGGGTGAATTTGTTCCCGTGTGGGCAACGGATGAGAAAGGTGGGTTTGAATCCAACTCTCGATTATCTTAGAAGTTGTTTTCCTATGACTTCCTCTCTTCAACTCCAGACGAATGTGGGAATGTTTCCTTGCATATAGCCTAGAAATCCCTCAATTTGGTCCTTGGGGGAAGGGGGAAAGCGTGGCATATGAACAACGTGGTGGTAGGACGTATATTTCGGGTTCAATCTCCAGGCAAAGTCGAGAGATAATAATGCTATGGAAAAATACCCAGTGGCCCTGAGATATTCTGGAAATTGCTGATATCTATTATACTGTTTACTGTATAATAAAAATGAATGTTTGTTCGTCTTATATGCGTTCATATACACTACCATTCATCCGATTGCGATGACATTTTATTGAGTCGTTGTGCACGCTCACACGAAAGTTTCTGAGTTAGTAAATCCATTTTACAAAAGTTTATAGGAAGTTAACGGAAAAAGATAAAAAAAAATATTGTGTATTCGAAAGCACTTCAACAAAGTGACAACGCCAACACTTTCTTTGATTGACATTGCAATGCATGCCGGGTACAGCTAGTTTAATATACATAATTTTGACTCCTGATAACGAAGTATGATTAAATTGATTTACGAGGCACGTCCAGAAAGTAAGTTCCGTTTTGTAATAAAATAAAATTGTGTACAGATACAGAAAAATTAATTATTGCATAACATTCTACACCTCTTAAACTACTTTTCCACATAACTGCGAACTTTTGCAGGCATTTTTCATAGCGCGGCACAAGTTTTTGGATACCTTCTTCATAGAAGTTTGCCGCCGACCCGTAAACGAGAGTGAAGACTCCCCTGTAAGATATCCTACCGTTTGGCCACAACTGTTAGGCAAATTGCGTACTTACCAGGAGAACTGCGTATGTTTAGGAGTTCTCCTGACCACATACGCAATTTGCCTAACAGTGGTGGCCAAACAGTAGGATATCTTACAGGAGAGCCTTCACTCTCGTTTACGGGTCGGCGGCAAACTTCTATGAAGAAGGTATCCAAAAACTTGTGCCACGCTATGACAAATGCCTGCAAAAGTTCGGCAGTTATGTGGAAAAGTAGTTTAAGAGAGGTGTATAATGTTGTGCAATAAATATTTTTTCTGTATCTGAACACAATTTAATTTTATTACCAAACGGAACTTACTTTCTGAACGTGCCTCGTAGATGTTTGACCGTCTTTTAGAAGAAATCGTTATGACTAATAAGCGTGGAACTATTCCCTTCTAGTCTTAAGGCTGGAATGGCGTGCATTCTGCTTTGTGAGGCAGATCTTAGAAGAGAGTTTCGATTCCAATCTCAGCCATGCTAGAAGCGATTTTCCTTGGTTTCCCACTTATACTCCAAGCAAATGCCGGGACGGTTCGTAACTTAAGCCCACACCCGCTTCCTTCAAAATCAGAGATTGAATTACAAATGCACACACTACTACTGCCATCACAATTACACAAGTTATCGGACAGATGCCACTCCCACCCAAGTACACGGGGCACATGACCATGATGTCGCAAAGCTCCTAAATTAATCATCAGCAGAACTGTGCCTGCTGTCGGTTGGATAGTTGTGTGTGTATACAGTATACTGTATGTATGCAGATTTCTTCGACTGGAGTCTTGATTTGTATACTTTTTAGACTTCATAAGATAGAACGAAATTCGTGAAACATGCGTTATGCCAAAGTCGTTTGGTAATAACGTGATCGCTTTTGGTAGTGCTGCCGCGTACTTGCGGTTACTCAAAAGATAGAGGGGGGGGGGGGGGGGGGGGGGGGGGTATGCGAACATTCGTGACTATCGCCCACGATCCAATCTTCTGCACCAACTCCTGTTTGCCTTTCAGCGCGCTGTCTAGTCTGCAAGCCTGTGGTTCATTAAGACTGCCTTGGTATCCTACTGTACTCTGAGTGTAATGAATGCCAGTGAGGTTCATATTAACAGATTCCTATAGTGCTGTTTCTTTCCTTCCAGGGTTTTGTTTTTCAGGAGTAACTTGTCGAGAGGTTGTTAAATAGCCAACGGGGTTTTATCCTTTCTTCCGCCGTAGAATCCTCCTTTTTGCACTTGTTGCATAGATCTGTCATGTAATAATAATTATAAACTTCAGTTTCTTGGCTTTTGGTTCTCGTTGTGTGCATTGCCTTTTCGAGCTTCGAATCTGGTTCCGTATTGCTGCTCGGTAACAAGGACAACGAACTGGCTGAATTCCAAACGAACGGTGAAAAAGCCTGGTGCAAATATGCAGTGACTACCCAGTGGTACTGTGTTAGGATGGTTCACAGTCGACTACTATAGTACGCTATATTGAACGACATCCCCAGAAGTGCAGGATATTAACCATATTACGTTGTTTTGATGCAAAAATAATGAACACTATATGTGTGGACAAACGATATTACTGGCCGAAGGCCTGCTCACAGGTTGCCAGAAAGGCTGACCGTGCAGTTAACTTGGTGGTTATTCGCCTCCTTTCAGACCAAAACTTTATCAATTACTGCAGGGGTTCTCAACCTGTGGTACGCGTACACCTTAGGGGTACGCGAAACATTTCAGGGGGTACGCGGCAGGCCATCCTTCTACTCGATCCACATGCGCAGTGAGCTTCGTGCCGTGACTACTGTGAGTTATTTACGGCGCGTGTATTTGAACTCCACAAAGAATTGCATCTTTTCTGTACCGAGCACAATACTAATTTATCATCAGTACTCAATGACTTTGGTTGGCTTTTATAATTGGCCTATTTAAGTGATATTAAAAAAAACTGAACATTTGGAATAAGTGTATGCAAGGTAGTGTTTCTGATATGTTCTCTGTTGAAATGTAAACTAACGCAATTATTGCAAAAATCACCCTTTGGGAAAAGGAACTGAAAAATAACAACTATATATTTTATAAAAATATCTTTCCTTATAAAATTACAAAGGTTAAACCATACTAACTAAATACCTTTTACATTTTTAATAACCATTATTACTACCTAAGAAAGGTTAGTAGGAGGGGATGTTTAGTTTTTTTTAAAGGGGTACGATGGTTGGAAAAGGTTGAGAACCCCTGAATTACTGTATAGCTGCTCGTTTTTTTCAGGCGCCAGCCAACTCTGCACCACGGGTACACTACACGACATGCACGCATATGTAACTTTCCTCTTCTGTTCCGAAAAATCTCAAAGATAGTGCTTATCCAGAAATTCATTCATCGTCCAGTCTAGTCTGCAAGCCTATTATGAACGAGTCGCCCTCATGATCCCCTATTAGCTGTTTGCACTGCGACCTCCTCTGCTTTTACACCTCTTACCTTGAGATCCTTAAACACCGAATCTAACCAACGCCTCCTTCTGCTTCTCTTACCCTCAATGGCAGAATTCATTACCCTCATACGTAATTTCCCCCTCAGGGCTCTCACCCCATTCTCTTCACATGGTCCCTCCATACGAGCAGCTTCATCTTGTGTGTTCATTACTAACTTAGCCTTTATCTCCTAATTGCGAGTACCCTCCTGCCATGCTCACATCTATCATCAATCAATCATTTGTGCTACCCTTATCTCAGTTATATATAAAAGAAGTTCAGTAGCCCAACGGCGACCAAAGGAAGCGGCTCGTGTTTGATCTCCCCCCCCCCCATTACCCATTACAAGTGTCTCTCGCCCGATAGCAGGGCTATTTTATGAGAGTAGTGGTCATTAGGCAGAAGTTGAGTTTAAAGTTTCCAGCCTCCAAAACAATCCTTGCCGCAATGTTGCCAATATACCGTACGTCAGTGTTTCTTTCAGTGCAAACAGTTCACAAGTGTTCTACTCTCTGTTGAAAATCTTGCAATATTTACTTCATTAATTGATATTTGTGAAGTGTAGTCAATTGTTTTTCAGTTCGCTTCAGATGCAAAATGTGGCAGCTATGCAATTGGCAGTGTCCTTAACCCCTTGAAACCTTATACAAACGCTGAACGCACCTGTTGTCCAGAGAGAGGATGCCGACACCGAACCCTTAAAACTAGTTGGGTGGGTCTGAGCGGCAAGTTTGTGGAGATGAAAGGCTTTCAAGAGGGTATACGTTGGGCGTCTGAACTATACCTCCAGTTTATGTATGGGATTTCCTGAGTCTACCCAACTGAGCGATGTAGACGAGCTACACTTCCTTTCTTGCAGAATACAGTAGAAATGTTAAGTTTTGTTAAGTACCGTAATGAAATCTTGATGACCTACCAGAAATGAAGTGGTGAGATATTGGTAGCTCGTGAATGACCGTTTAGCGACCCTTAAGGTGTTCGGAGGTAGTTTGCAACCATACCTGTCCAGAGTGTGGTTTATTTGCCAGAGCCGCAAAATGATAACGATTATCTTTTCCTGTGTGAATTTTCGTTAGTGATTTGTATTTGTATGAGGGGCAGCGGGGATGATAACAGTGCGGTTTGGCCACTAAAGCTCCAACAGTTGTCTTACCTGTTGTAAGAATTATGGTTGTGGGGAAGTGGGCCGTGTCGCTGCTCTGCCCGCTGACATTTACAAGTGGGTCACCGCGTGACTCTTATTGAATGGTTCACATTTTCTACTTATGGTAGGTTACACTACACGACATTACTCGCATATGCACCTTTAACTGCAGTTTAACATTTGCTAGATCTTGTCTGTCATCAGCTTGGTGACTGGTATGAACCTCAAGTAGCTCTGCCGTTGGTTAGGCGAGTACAAACGCCAAGAACCGAAGGTGGTGTTATAATGAGGCATATTAAGCAATGTGAGAAGGGAGTTCGCCATTGCTTTCTACACTGAGTCACCCTAAGCGTAACACTTATCACAGCATCCTCAGGCAGGATCTGTGCCCCGAATGCCATCACTCAGCTCCAGCAGTACTTCAGTAGCTTCCATACAATCACAACCAACTGAGACTGAGATGTCAGTCAAGAGCTACATTTTGCTCTAGCCTACGCCAACAGACAAATTAAAAAAAATGCTTTCATTCATCAAGAGATAGCAACTTGCCCATTAAAGTTGTATTATTCTAAATGTTGAATCATGTGTTACTATCAATCCCAAGACAGTTTGTATGTTAGATATTAGAAGTTATTTCCTTTCGCTAGAGGCTGCTGAAATGAGCAAAGAAAGGAAATGGAAATCATAATGTTCTTAAAGCTAGTCTTAACATGGGCGCTCACGTTTCTGTGTATCTTTTCTTATACCCCTCTCATTGCTGTAAGCGTCAAGTTCGTATTAACGTGTAAAATATGTCCTCTTAAAAATTGTTTGGCAAGTTTTCCACTTGAATAAGAAAATAACCTTCCTTTTGGACGTCAGTAAACGTGATAATTTGTATTAGTCTTCTTTCTGGCCACATACAGACAACTATCGCTTGCTATATATCCCACACATTTTTAAAAGCCCCCAACTGACATTTACTTGATGTCGTGTCCTTGCTTTAGGTATGTGCGGTACCGTATTGCAATGAACCACACCTCTCGGATCCAAGGCTGTTTCTTCCGACCGATCGGGATGTACTGTGTAGTACTGTCATCGCGGCAGGAGATGGCAGTTGTGGCGGGGGGTCGTACAGTACGCATGCGCGGTCCACCTATTCCTAACTTTAACATATCGGCTACCCGCATGCCAATGGTTATTATATTGCAGCCAAGGATCATGTAAACTATAAGAGATTCGTCACTTTTGGTTATATAATTTCCGAGAGAGAGCACCGCCTTAGGCTATGTACCGCTGTACCAAGTCTGGCATCATAAAAAGTAAAAAGCCATATGAATGTAGCCTTTATTACACGTAATTGAACAGTATGTTCTGCGATGAGTCATTGGTTATTGATGAAAATAACACAAACATAACTGCGCCTTTCGCTAGGCGTAGAAATGTACGTCCAGATAGGAAAGTAGTACTCTTTGATATACTGTATATCAATGTTGGCAATAGATTTGTCATGAAGGACACAGTTATGCAGTTTTAGAGCTTAATTCACTTTTAGGCTAATTAAAAATGATCTCCTACTCTACAGAATTGTTGGGATATTCGATGAATATAAAGAAAACTGTTCAAATGCACACACTATATTGCCATAACCTCACTTTTTGCCTAGCATGCCGGCTACAACCCACCCCTTTCCGTAGCCGTAAACCACAAATTTTATTGCAATGCAAAGGAGAATGGGTAAGAAAACAAACAAGAGATGAAATGCACACATTTATTCTCTATATATTTTTATTCGAGAGTAGTCCATATTGCCCACTAGTTTTACACATGGTCAACACCAGGAAGATGACAATTGCCGTATTGTTCTTACTATAATTTTAATTCTTACATCCCGGTGCTTGGCAATTTTTCCTCCCTTGCAGTGGCATGGTTGAGTCTCAATTCAATTCAATTCAAATAAATAATCAAATTACCGAACAAATCAAAACAACCAACCAACAACACCACGAGGAAAATCAATCGACTATTCTCGCTCCACCAGACAGTTTGGTGTGAGCGTTGGGTGAGTGCCAACTACGGAAACATAGTACTGAAATTAATTCTTCGTTGGTTGGCAGAACATCTATAGCGGAGCTTTATCGATACCCACGCGCTCCCTATGATCTGTCATCCCCCTGATTGCAGCAGACGACACGCAGCTAGTGAAAGAAGGAATGTGCTGAGCGAAGCAAGTAGTGACAAACTGAAAGTTTTTGGAATGCGCGATACGCAGTGAGCGGGAAGACATCTGCAGTTCAAACCCAACTGCCAACTCCTGGCGCGATATCAGTATGTGTTCGCTCACGATCCGTACACATGCAGGTTGTTCACTCATGTCAGTAAAAAAAAAAAGCTTTCTAAGAGCTTTAGATGACATGCTTGATTTTAGTATGTACGGCATGTCGCCTTCGTAGATGCGGTGTAGGTATTACAATGTGATGACCGTAGTCAACCTACTTCTCGTGATGAGGATTAAATGAATCTTGGAGCGTCTTAACACTGTCCCTTAGCCAGGGGATTTAACCATCCGAAGTTAAAATTCCACGACCCGGCCGGAAATCGAGCCTGGGTCTCTTTCGATCAAACGCTAGTGTTCTTGTCCAGGAACTGTACCCAAGGTTGCAGGATTGAATCCTGGCGCAGTCAGTTGGCACTTGAGGGTGCGCGAATGGGATGGTGCCGTAGATTTACTGATCCTTGGGGCAAACTTCCGGCACCCCGGCGTCTCTAAAAGCCGCAGTAGTTAAGAGACGTGAAACCAAGCAATAACATTACATCTGCTAGCGTTCTTAGCTGTCGACCCGGAGGTTCGAGGGTTGAAACGGGACACACTCAGCCTCGTGAGGCATAATTGTGGACGGGTGGGTTCGATTTCTACCTTAGCCATCCAGAAGTGGTTTTCCGTGGTTTCCAGGCAAATGCAAAATGATGGTTCTCAACGTAAGGCCATGGCCGTCTCTTTCCCAATCCTCACCTGAGTTAATAATACACACATTACTACATATATCACAACGATACAGGTTATCAGACGAATTCCATACTCGGCCAAAGTACACGGGGCTAAATGATGATGGGTCCAAGCCCCTCAAATGAAACAACAACAATCATCTTGTCCAGGAAGCCGGGCAGTTTAGTTATAGCAGTATATTGTAACATTGCTTGATAACCTGGGCAGTGATATAGCAGCATGCGAACTGTTACGTGACGCCACTGTCCAATGACTTGGCTTGAGAATACTCTATACTCGACCGGTTCTAATGGTTGGTGAATCTGGTTGACGGCCAACCAGTCATAGCAGGCAACGTGATTTAGGGAGTTTAATCGGACCGTGCCAGACGGATGGGACATCCCATTTTAAATTTGTGCAGGTATTCAGCATTTTTCGATCCTCAGTGCCACTTGCGTACCGGGAATGCTTCACGGAAGGAATTACCTCACCGTGGACAACGGAGTGGACGACCTCAGGTGCATAATGATCATGACCGACATTATCTAGTTACAAATGACGAGCAACACTTCCTGGAACACTTCTATAAGTGAAACAGGAACTCTGCCGAAGTGTTCGATGATTTTGTTCTCTGTAACAGTATCGTGTGAACCAGGGACGGTGCGTCATTAAGGGCCGAATGGGCCCTGCCCACCCAAGGCCGTTAGGCAGCATTGCAAATAATTTATTTAATTAATGTCTTTTAAAATAACTTCATATTACAGATTACAGATACTCAACTTAAAATAAGTGTTTTACCCTTCTAGAATCTCTTAAAGAGAATTCATTATAAAATAATAACTCATCCCTAGATTAAGATCCCGACAGTCTCGTACGGTGTATCTTCATAGCGAGGGCCGCTCCACAGCAAGTCCCATGTAAAGTATATGGCTTCATGGGCCGGGTGAGGAAACAGTGGACATAGCCTTGCACGCGAATTCTTCAGTGCTATGAAGGGAATTTTCTCTCTCTTCAAGGGCCAGCAGATTGGACCCATAGCGTTGCTTTGAAGCTTCCTGCTTCTGTCTCTGTCAAACAGGATTACGGGAGAAGGGTTCACCTCACCCCACGCTCTTAAACAGGTATTCAGCTGTTATTCGCAGATTGCTGACATAAGACAAACCTATAATTATACATTTTCAGTTGTCTGATATTCCAAGTACAGTACAAATGTGTTAGTGAGTTCTATCGATGAAGCTGAAATTTTTACTGTATAAATGTTTTAAAAAAATTTGTAGCACGGTACGTAGTTATTTAATATGTCGATTGTATGCCGAAATAGTAAAATGAAAGTGGAATTTTTAAACCAATCCATTTTCTTCTATAGCTCTGAACACAAAGTTAACAATTAAATAATTATGACCTCATCAACCAAGCTGATGAATAAATTTGCTTCGTCCAAGCACAGGAGTGGAAAATATGTATTAATAAAGAGCCATGTGGGTACAGTTTTTAATGCATCAACTATTTATTAAAACTTGTTACAAATTTTGTGTTGTGTGGAATTATGATAATGGCAATATTGGTAACAATAAATGCCAAATATAAAACAATATTTAATATGTAACAATAGTATAATCAGGCCCACTCTGGAAATTTAATCAGGAGCCGTCCCTGGTGTGAACCTACTCGTTTAGCAGTTTAGCTCTTCGCCGTCTATTTCAAGTGCGTTTAGTGGTTTGTTAAAGACAGCGATCGTGTCTTGTCTAGTTTTAAGATACATTCGGAGCCTCTTCGAATATCTTAAGTCGTCTTGGTCTGGAGGTAAATGAAATAGCTTCCCGTCCAGACAGCCTGACTCTGCCATGGATAATTTTTTACATGCACTCAGCCTCGTGAGAATTGGAAAGAAAGATTAGTTCAAATACAAGAAGTGGTTTTTCGTGGTATTCCCTCTCTAATTCAGTTAAATGCTGTGATAGTACCCAACTTCAGGCCATATCCTCCTCCTTCCGAATCCTAGTTTCAATTAAAAAAGTAGTAGCTATCCTATTCCACTCACAAACAAGAACATCGAACTAATGACAGAGTAGCATGAAGAAGCTTCATTCCAGATGATTAATAGAAGAAAATGTAAATTCTTCCTTGCTTTATGCTCCTGTGGTCAGACCTCAAGAACAGTTTCGCAAGTTAAACGAAGTAGATATCAGGAGAGAAATCTCTAGGTCAGTTATAGGATTTAGACATGTGGCCGTGTTGAAGGAAAGCTGTCTGTCCTCAGGCGTGTTTCTTTGGAATGCTCTAGCTAGCTGTCAAGTGGTCCAGTAACTTTCTTTCAGGGTCATTTGTCGGTGATCCAGCGTCTTCAGTTTTAGCTAAATCTGCACTGGCATTGAAAAGATATGCGTGGATAATTCCTTACGTAATACGTAACGCTAAAAGCAAGCTTTTCTTGTTTTACGCTCGCCATCTTCCTCTTATTCCCTTTCTTGAACATCTTTCTCGGTTTCTGTCAACCAGGTAGGACGAACTTTCTTGTCTATTCAGAAGGTGAACAGACGGTTAGTCAGTTTGGATACAATCGTGACATGGTCATAAAAGGCTATCCTTCTCTTCCTACAGTAGCCGAGTCCGAGAGCCTTTCTATATATTGAAAACTGTGAAGCTAAAAGGTTAAACATTTGACTAACGTTCTTAGGTTCCTACGTTCGTCGTCAGGAGCCGACTGCGGTGGCATCTGGTAACTAATTTTTGAACTAGTTGGTCGTTGACGGTGGCGTTTGGCGGCAAAAGTAGGAACTATTTGAAAAAATTCATTGCCTGCAGTCCTTACTTGAATAAATAAATCCTCTCGGCACGCCGGAAGGCGGGGGTAGATTTCACCGGGCAAACTAGGGGATAGGCTATAATAGGCAAAATATGCAGGTTTTCGTAGGAGGATCAGACCTCATTTATTGCGAGAAAGTATTTTACAATTGGAGGTTAGTTAACATTTTTTCGTCTTTCTATGCATACTTTCAACATTTTACTGTCTTATGGGGATGGTAACCTTCTTGTCATTTGGGGTTAATTTTTATACTTGTGATCACACTGTCCTTATGCAAGGTTTGGAACTAATGTGTAACTATCTAACAGTCTGTTACTTCTTCACACAAAATTTTATCTCCCGCAGAGATGTTGGTTGGATCCTCAGTTTAGGGGCTGCGACAAGGTGGTCATGTAACCCCGTGTACATTGGGTGTGTGTAGAATCTGTCTGATAAACTGTGTTATTTGTGATGACTGTATTAGTCTGTAATTCAGGTAAGGTCTGCAGACGGTCAATTTTAAGTAGTAGTACCTAATTTTGTACCAAATACTAACGTCGACACCTAGCTGTGAACTTGGCTGCTAGATGCCATCGCAACCAGCAACTTGCAACGAACGTTGTAACTTCCCCTCCGAAGGAAAGCATGCTGACGGATTTTTAGCGCTCTTAGAAAATCCGGCGACTTTGTCCGGCTTTGAACCAGCACCTTGGGCATAGAAGTTCAGCATGCTACCAGTTAGCCGCTTCCCTCATAGTCAGATGGAACAAGAAGTTCCGTGACGAACTAAAGAGCCTACTTTTCTTAAAATTAAGATTCATGCCATAGATTAATCTACAGTATATGAACCTATCTAGAATAATGACGAAATTAAGTGGGTAATATCGAAATGTCTTAATTAGTTCGAAATAAGGTATACTAGGTATAATGTAGCCTAATAGAGCAATACAGTTGGCAGCTCTGGTGACTGAATATATTCTTACTTCCATCTCCTAAGGTACAGAATACAAAATGTGGTTGAAGTCCAAAGGACGTTACATGGATTTAGACATTGGATCTATTAGTACACGTAAAACAATGTTGGCAACAATGTCATGCGAGTGCTGGTCATAAATAATCTGAAATATTATATATTTTTGTGCCAATTTTGGATGAAATCCATTTGTTGGTATAGAAGTTACATGTATTTAAAAATCGGTCCTATCAGCAGGCTTAGAATCATGTTGGTCGAACTGACGTATATAAGTTACTCCAAATTAATGTAAAATGTCGGGTAATTTACGTGTGCATAGTTTAAAGCTGTCGGCTTGCATACTTTCTGATATATTTGGATACAAAATAGAGAGCAATTATTAACAGTTGGCAGCCCTAGTGGCTCTTAAGAATACACTGTCATATATGTTTATGTACACATATTACATACAAAATTTGGTTGAAATCCAATTGATAGTGTAGAAGTAATATGCATTTAAAAATTGGACTTATCAGAAGGCTTAACATTACTTTGGCAACGCTGTCATATATGGCCACCTGGAAATTAAACTGAAATAGTATTATCTACATGTGTGCCAATTTTAGAATAGCTCCCATGTATACCTTCCAAGATATCCAACATGGAGCTCAAATTTCTAGTGCGTTTTTTTAGCAGTTGGTAGCACTGGCATCTTTTTCAAATATGGGCCTGAGATATTCCGGTATACATCTTTAATCATAGTAAATTTTGTTTCGATTGCTGCAGCCGTTTAGGAGTTGATAGGGGGGGGGGCACACACACACAGCCAGACAGACAGAAGAACAGACAGACAGACAGACAGACAGACAGAAGGACAGACACATTTTCCCGGATATATCTTATAAGTCTACTTTTTCCTCATTTTTGAAAAGTGTGAAAAGTAGGCTAAAAATGAATGTGATCTCGTCAATGGCGTTGTCTTGGCAACCTCTGATAGATCATCCCTTATCAATTTAAAAGCGTTGTTATGGTAACCTCTGATGGCACTTGGCATTTTTTAAAATTCCGAAATCATTTTTCTCATCCCTTGGCGTAATGGTGGGTCATATCAAAAATTCTTTCAGACAGAAGTTTTAGGTAATTATTAGGGGAATATTTTCCATTTTGTACGGTTTTGATATTGTGCCTATTAAGAGAGATATGATTAATGTTTCCCGAAAAACCCACTTTTTTCCACCCCTTTGGTCAATGGTTGGTGCTATCAAAAAACGTATTTGACATAAATTTTTGGCACTTATCCGACACATATTATGAACTTTGAATGGATTCGATATTTCACGTATTAAGAGAGTTGTAGCGAAATATCACTTTTTCGAAAAAAGACCCCCATTTTCACCCCCTTCGACCGATTTTGCGCATTAACGAACTCGACCGAGATTTTATAGGGAGACATATTATGTAAAAAATTCAAAGTGATTGGTGCAAAATTACGGCAGTTATCGTGTCCACAAGAAACTGATATATATATATATATATATATATATATATATATATATATATATATATATATATATCCACGAACCTACTACGTTGGCGTAGCAGGCGGAGAGGTGATACTCCGACGTGGCGCGTCCCAGGTGGCGGATAGGGGGGTCCTCACCGGCTTGCCGGCGGACTTGAGCGAAATAAAATAGCTCTCGCGGACCAAACACACAAAATCCAATAGTGTCTGTTCTGGTATCCAGCGATTATTGGTCAGCGTCTGTTCACCTAGTTTTTCGGCTGTGAAATATGTCTTGATCTCAACAATCAAGTCAGCAATCATCGTGATCTTTCTTTAAGATCGCCACAACCACCTTCAACTTGAAGTAATCATGATGGAACAAAAGGAAAGAAATCCGCTACCCCAGGCCCCAGTCACCGTGCTGGACTTTCCTGGTCATCGGATTCTGGGGGACCAGGAACATCATGAGGAGAAGAGTCGGAGCTTCTCAAAATCTCTACACAAACACTACATTGGCACTCTCAATGTTAATACTCGCTTCAAACTTGGAAAACTAAAACAACTCACAGACATGTTAGAAAAATTTCAAATAAAAATTCTTGCGATTCAAGAGACTCGTTTTCAAGATGAAAATCATTTCAACACAGAAAATTATAGGATTTATAAAGGTAAACCTGCTGTCAGAAGAGGTACACCATCATTGTTTGGAACAGGATTTGCAGTACACAAATCAGTCATGGATAACATTATTGACTTTAATTCCATATCAGAAAGGATCTCCACACTCTCCTTCAAATCAGGTAATAAAGGTTACACGATTATCAATGCACATGCACCTACAAATGAGCATAATAGAAAGAAACCACAAGAAGTTGAAGACTTCTGGGAAGACATGGAAGAAGTAACAAACAACATACCAGAAAGGCATGTTAAAATTTTAATGGGAGACTTTAACGCGCAATTAGGTAAGGAGAGAAAATACAGACAAATCACAGGCCCTCATTCAGCACACTATCGCACAAACAAAAATGGGGAACACCTCATAAAATATTGTCAAAATTTTAACCTCAAAATTATGTCGACACAATTTCAAAAGCCAAGACGAAAACTTACAACATGGAAAGCACCAAACACCGTATGGGGAGAATTCCAGATTGATCATGTGGCCATTTTTAACAAAAATACGCAGGAAATTTTAAATGTCAGAACGCGTAAAGGGTTCTTCGAGTCTGACCATTATTTGTTACAAGTCAAGATTAGACCAATCCCAAGACAGAAAAAGACAACAAAAAAACAAAATAGTGAAGCCTGATCCAGAATATTTGAAGATAAACAGGGACAAAATCATTGAAGAAATTAATAGGCATCCAACAGACACTTGGACAGATCTTGCGACCACAGTTCAAAAGGCAATGCGTTGGGCACAACCTCCTAGAAAACGAAAACATAGGTGGTGGAACGTAATTTGTGATCAAGCCACTGAGAGAAGAACACAGGCATGGATGAAGTTCAGCAGTAACAGAACATCCGAAACATGGAAGGAATTTCACGAAGTTCAAAAACAATCATCAAAGGAAATCAGAAGAGAAAAACGAGCGTACGACAACAACAGGCTAAAAGAAATTGAAGAAGATTTTAAGAGGAATTACACAAGAAAGAAAATATTCAAAGAAAATATTAAGAGTTATCAGCCTCCTAGACTCTGCTTTCGAAAAACAGATGGGTCCGTGGAAACGAACACGAAAGAAAACTGTACAATTCTCAAACAATACTTTAATAATCTTCTCAATTGCACAGAACCCACGGAGAAATTGACCTTCCAAAAAACCACATCCAATCCCGATTCTACTCCACCTACAATAGAGGAGATAGAGGAGATCATACAACAAATGAAAAATAACAGAGCGGCAGGAGAAGATGGCATTATTGCTGAAGTATGGAAGCTTCAAGATAAAAACATCACCAAAACAATTCATAAGATCATCACAGACATTTGGATCACAGAGAAAATGCCAGAGGAATGGAAATGTGCATTGATCCACCCATTACATAAAAAGGGTGATAAGTCAGATACAAATAATTACAGAGGGATTTCTCTAGTGCCAGTCGCTTACAAAATATTCTCTAAAGTGTTATTGAACAGACTAGAACCACAAGCAGATCCACAAATAGGAGAATACCAGGCAGGCTTCAGAAAAGGGAGATCATGCATCGAACAGATCTGGAACTTGAGAACACTACTGAAAGTCAGACAGACAAAAAACACTGTAGTTACCTTTGTGGACTTTAAAAAAGCATACGACAGCATTAATAGACAAACGCTATTTGCAGTACTGGAAGAATATGGCATTGACAAAAAAAAAAAAAAACAGGGCACTTATACAACTAACGCTCTCGGACACCACCTCTAAAGTTAAGTTCATGGGTGAAATTTCAGAACCCTTTCATATACGCACAGGTGTCAAACAAGGAGACGGCCTCTCACCAATCTTGTTCAACATGGTCTTAGACAAAATTGTTAAGGAGTGGGAGGAACAAGTTAAAGGAATACAGCTAGGAAGAACCCGTGAAACAAAAACAATCATAAAATGTCTAGCATTTGCAGATGACGTAGCCTTACTCAGCAATAACACACAGGAGGCAAAGGAAGCACTGGAACGATTACATGAAATAGCTGCTAAAACAGGTTTACATATATCTTATGAGAAGACCCAATACATGGAACGACACACCAACAATGTACAAACCATGCATACCATATATGGATCCATACAAAGAGTTGAAAAATTTAAGTACTTAGGAGAATATATACAAATAGGAGGATCAAACAAGATGTCTAACATAGAACGAACAGAAAAACTCCAGAAAGCATACAAACTTACATGGTCACATTATAATAAGAAAAGCATATCAAGACAGGCCAAACTTAGACACTACAAAACAGTTGTATTACCAGAAGCATTGTATGCGTCAGAAACGACCACAATTGGAGCATCTGGCATCACAGAAACAGAAAAAATTGAACGTAAAATTCTGAGAAAAATATTTGGAGCAGTACACAGAGATGGGATATGGATGAAAAGACCTACCAAAGAGCTATATGAACACACAGACAGACTCACAGATATCATTAGAAAACGCAGACTAACTTTCTACGGGCACATACAGAGAATGAACAATAAACGACTTACAAAGGAAATCTTTGATGTAGTAAACAGTTCAAAAAGGAAAACAAATTGGTATCATGAAATAGAAGACGATTTAAAGCAATTAGGGATCAACAAGCAAATGATAGAAAACAGAGAAAATTTCAGAAACAAAATTAAGAACGCCAAATTTTTAGTAAGTGAAAGGAAGAAGATAGGAACATTGTGGACGGAACAAAGGAAACAGGAGCACAGTCAAAGGATGAAGAGATTTTGGGAAGAGAAGAAGGGAAAGAAGTGAAAATTGTGACATCATGAGATACTTAAGTTCAAACACTGTCCATAAGGGCAACAATGATGTAATAATAATAATAATATATATATATATATATATATATAGATAGATACATATATACATAAATTATATATAAAATTTTGAACTGACGGTGGTTTTGGGGTCTGGGGGATGTGAAACGCGAAGATATGTCGAAATTTTCCGGAAGTCGAAACATGGTACCCATTGCAATAGTTAGCTTTCTAATGAAATCTACCTAACAGATACACACACTAATACAGCCATCACAATTAACACCGGTTATCAGACAGATTCTACACACACCCAAAGAACACGGGGCTACATGACCGCGTTGTCGCAGCCCCTAAACTGAGGAACCAACCAACCAACCTTTCTATATACTCGTTAAGTTCAGAATTGTGCCTCCCTCGGAATCCGCCAAATTCCACCACCGGACCTAGGATCTTTCTGATTATTCTTCTCCGTAACTTCCGATTGATCAGCCAATACTCTTTAGTTCAATAATAAACACTCCATGGCGTACAAATCTTCTGGACGTATGACTGTAGTGTTAGGTAGAGTTAGTTTACTGCAACTTTGCACTTTTTTAACAGCTTGGGTTGCCAACTTTCATAAGGAAAGACCCAATTTATAAGCTGTAGTCCATAACAAATATATACTGTACATGTTTTAATCACAAGTACGTTTTTCAGGTTATATTGGGAACCAGGGGCGGCTCCTGATTAAATTTCTAGAGTGGGCCTGATGATACTATTGTTGTTACATATTAAATATTGTTATATATTTGGCATTTATTGTTACCAATATTGCCATTATCATAATTCCACACAACACAAAATTTGTAACAAGTTTTAATAAATAGTTGATGCATTAAAAACTGTACCCACATGGCTCTTTATTAATATATATTTTCCACTCCTGTGCTTGGATGAAGCAAATTTATCCATCAGCTTGGTTGATGAGGTCATAATTATTTAATTTCTAACTTTGTGTTCAGAGCTATAGAAGAAAATGGATTTGTTTAAAAATTCCACTTTCATTTTCCTATTTCGGCATACAGTAGACATATTAAATAACTACGTACCGTGCTACAAATTAAGAAAAAAACATTTATACAGTAAAAATTTCAGCTTCATCGACAGAACTCGCCAACACATTTGTACTGTACTTGGAATATCAGACAACTGGAAATGTATAATTATATGTTAGTCTTATGTCAGCAATCTGCGAACAACAGCTGGTTGGTTCTTAAGTTTAGGGGCTGCGACAACAACGCGGTCATGTAGCCCCGTGTACTTTGGGTGTGTGTAGAATCTGTCTGATAACCGGTGTTAGTTGTGATGACTGTATTAGTGTGTGTTATCTGTTTTTTTAATTTAAGTACTGCAACTTATAATTTTTCAAATAGTTCCTGCTTTTGCCGCCAAGCGCCACCGTCAACGACTACTAGGCCAAGTTCAGAACTTAGCTACTAGACGCCACCGCAGTCGGCTCTTGGCAACGAACGTAGAAACCTAAGAGCGTTGTTTACATTCTTAACCTATCCAATTTAGCTTCACACAGGTGCAGTTAGTGGAAGGTTCTTTAACATGCCATAAATCGATGACATGGGACCGCCGGCTTTTCTTCCCCTCCGAAGGAAGGCATACTGAGGGATTTTTAACGCTCTTGAAAAATCCGACGGCTTCGGCCGGAACAACAGCTGAATACCTGTTTAAGAGCGTGGGGTGAGGTGAACCATTCTCCCGTAATCCTGTTTGACAGGGACAGAAGCAGGAAGCTTCAAAGCAACGCTATGGGCCCAATCTCCTGGCCCTTGAAGAGAGAGAAAATTCCCTTCATAGCACTGAAGAATTCGCGTGCATGACAGTGCTATGTCCATTGTTTCCTCACCCGGCCCATGAAGCCATATACTTTACATACTCGCTGTGGAGCGGCCCTCGCTATGACGATACACCGTGCGAGACTGTCAGGATCTTAAGCTAGGGATGAGTTATTTATTTATGATGAATTATTTATTTTAAGTTGAGTATCTGTAATATAAAGTTATTTTAAGAGACATTAATTAAACAAATTATTTGCAATGCTGCCCAACGGCCTTGGGTGGGCAGGGCCCATTCGGCCCTTAATGACGCAGCGTCCCTGTTGGGAACATATGCTGTCGGCAAGACTGAAAAGTTGCTTTATCAAACTGAAGAACCACGTGCACGTCAGCAACGGGACTTGAACCTTTGATCTCTGGACTTGAGCTTGCTGTCCTAACCGAAACTCAAACCAAGAACATAAAGTAATATAACAGAAGCAAAAATTAACATACTTGCGAATTTGGTCAACGCCCGCGAAAGGTTGTCACACAGTATAAGCTACTCCCTATTGGAACATAGCTTCAAATAAATTAATTTTGAACTAAATTAAAATGAAAATAACCTCCCTGAAAAAGCTTATTTTAAAAATTTAACGATCAAGTCGAAACCAGACTAGTAATCAAACAGGTGTCGGGAGGTCAAAAATGCCTTGCGGGAAACACATTTGAATGTTGTATGTGAAGTTACAGTAACACTATGCTACAAATTATGTACGCTATAGGTCTGCAAGGGGGCGAGGGGGTTAATTCAAAGCCTCAAATCCCGGAAGTAAGGCAGTTAGGCAATTTTCCATGATATATGTGTGGCGAATTAATCTAATGCCAATAACGTTCATTCATAAAAACTTAGTAAGGAACTACAATTTTAGATCTCATTAGTAGTGGATACTGTTTTAATTAAAGTATTGCTTTTGAATATTAATTTCAGAAAAAAAGCACCCATTTACTTGCAATATCCTTTTTTTACCCATTTGCAAAACAATATTTAACTTACATTGCCATTTCTTGGAAGCGTATGGGATAAAGGAAGGAAGTCTTCGTAGAAGCGAAAAACACAACTAGGTAAATAGATGTCTACGAAGAGAGTAGTTTTTTCATTTGAGGGGCTTGGACATAGTCATCATTTAGTCTCGTGTACTTGGTTGAGTGTGGACTTTTGTATGATAACGTGTTATTGTGATGGCTGTATTATTGTGTATTTGTAATTCATCTGAAGATAGGGAAGGAAGCGGTCGTGATCTTAAGTTAGGAACCATCCCGGCATTCGCGTGGAGTAGAAGTGAGAAAACCGCGGTAAACCACATCCAGGATGACTGAGATGTGAATCGAACCCACCTCTTCTCAGTTTTGCCGCACGAGGCTGAGTGTTCCCCGTTCGAGCCCACAAACCAGAATTCAATTTCGTGGTAGAGCCGGGAATCGTTCCCGAACCTCCGGGACGATAGCCAAGAATGCTAGCCGCTATTTTACACCAAGAGTCCGTGTACCTTACATTAGCAAGTAAGGCAGAAATGTTCCCTAAGCGAGAACTGATTGCAAAACATAAATTTCTGCTTAACTGGCTGACGTTAGTGAAATACAAAGTAACTTATTACTTCCTAAATGTAGCCATCGAGATGCAAATTGCAAGCGCGTTGCGTTAAGCGATATGGTAATATTAGTTGCGGCGCACTAGCGAAGTTCATTTAAGTTACATTTTCTGGGTTTATTCAAAATATTTATAGCAGTTTTTGTTTAATTTTTCTTCCGACGCTATCTTGGGCGCCACGTGTTGGGGCACAGGTTGTACGTGCCTATAGAGCCGCCACTGCATGCGCTCTGTTACCTCGCTTGCGTTTGAAACTTGATTAGCATACTGTGGATTAACACACACACCATCACAAGTGCGGCCTATTTCACAGTACTCAACAATAGCTGAACAGCTGGGTTGTGACACATTGCTTAGCGAGATTATCCTCTGTTCAAGCGGATAAGAACCCGTGGATGTTGATATTAAAACTTAGAATGACCAGTAAACTGTTCTTGAATTCATAGGGAAAGGCTTAAGAAAATAACATTACAATTCTTGACTCATCGGCACTCGGATGAATGTATTGCAGTGGTTTTGTATTTAATAAGTTAGCATTATTATAGATTCGTTTTATTTAAATATGTCTTAGTTTCCTTGCCGAGCGTGGTGACTGCGTGTTAACGCGTAAAGCCAGGGGTCTGGTTGCCTCTACACAGTGGGTACGAATCTCACCGTCGGCCTCCCTTGATATGGTTTTCCGTCGTTTCCAAATTCAACTCCAGGAAAATGCCGTGTCTGTACCTTCTATCAGGTCACGGTCGCTTCCTCAAAACTACTTTACCAGTTTAACTACCCTTTTACTCATTAGACGTCATTTTTCGAATATTTTATCGGAAGAATTTACAAAACCACTGAATAGTCAACGCTTTTCTAATTATGTAATCAGTAGTCTACTGGTCGGTTTATTTCGCCCGGAGATATTTTTTAGCAAATTGAACCGTTCTTTTTATAATGCTATAAAATTATGCATAAATTCATCAAATGAGAACTGAATATGTCTAAAATATGAAATATGACTTGTTAAGTCCAGTTTGACACAAAAAGAAAAATATGTTCGATTTCCTGCTCTGCCAATACATTTTTAGCCTATTTTAATTTTATATATATCTTTATATATATAATTCTTCGACACGTGTGTATGTGACTGAACTCCTCCTAAACGCCTGGGCCGCTTTTGATGAAATTTTGTATGAATGTTAGGGTGGGCCCATGTATGGTTTAGATTCACAATTTGACCAGATAGGTGGAATTTTAGAATTTTAGAACCACAATTTACACACAAATTTAGAACCACAATATACAGTCATAAACAGTCGTCATGGAAACCACTAGCCTTGTCCTTCGTGAAAGCTGATGTCTTTGGATGGTTTGTCTCTGCACGTTAGAGCCACCTGGTCGCAACCTGTGCAACTACCGCCATTACATACACTCCGCCCGTGGCGAAAAGTTGTGTTTTATACCAAAGGTGGCAGTGATGTCGAATTCTACTGTTTGCCTCTGCACGTTAGAGCGTTTCAAAGTCCCGTATGCGTTCATATACCATTCATCCGATTGCCATGAAACTTGGGTGATATGTTGAGTGAGCTCCAGGGAAGGTGTTTGGCTTAATAAATCCATTTCACAATAGATAGCGCACGAATAGATTCAACAAATGAGAGATGACGCGCGAAGCGTTTCAAAAAGGTCCCGTATGCGTTCAAATACCATTCGTCCTATAGCGATGAAACTTGGGTGAGATGTTGTGTACACTCATGGGAAGGCGTCTGGCTTAGTAAATCAATTTCACATTAGATAGTGCACGACTAGATTCAACAAATGAGTGACGACTCGCGAAGCGTTTCAACAAAATCCCGTATAAGTTTATATTCCATTCATAGATAGAGATGAAACTTTGATGAGATGTTGTGTACACTTAAGTGAAGGCTTCTAACTTAGTAATCCATTTCACAGCAGGTTCCGCACGAGTAGATTCAACAAATGAGCGGCGACGTGCGACGCGTTTCAAAAAGTCCCGTATGCGTTCAAATACCATTCGTCCGATAGCGATGAAACTTGGGTGAGATGTTGTGTACACTTACGTGAGGGTTTCTAACTTAGTAAATCCATTTTACAATAGGTAGCTCACGAGTAGATTCAACAAATGAGCAACGACGCGCGAAGCGTTTCAATAAGGTCCCGTATGCGGTCATATATCATTCATCCGATTGCGATGAAACCTTGGTGAATCATTGAGTACACTCCAGAGAAGGTTTCAGGCTTAATAAATCTATTTTACAATAGGTAGCGCACGAGTAGATTCAACAAATGAGTGACGGCACGCGAATCGTTTAAAGAAAATCCCGTATGCGTTCATATGTCATTCATCCGATTCCGATGAAACTTTGATGAGTTGTTGTGTACTTGCCGGGGAAGGTGTTCAACTTGGTAAATCCATTTTACAATATTGGTAACGCACGAGTGGATGTAACAAATGAGTGACGACACGCGAAGCGTTCCAACAAAAACCCGTATGCGTTCATATACTATTCATCGATTGCGATGAAACTTTGATGAGTTGTTGTGTACACTTACGTGAAGCTTTCTAACTTAGTAAATCCATTTCACAGTTGGTAGGGCACGAGTAGATTCAACAAATGAGTGACAGCGCTCGAATCATTTAAACAAAATCCCGTATGCGTTATATGCCATTTATCCGATTGCGATGAAACTTTGGAGAGTTGTTGTGCACGCTCCCACGAATGTTTCTAGATTAGTTAATTCATTTCACGATAGTTTAGAGGCAGTTAACAGAAATTGAATAAAATATTGTGTATCCAAAAGCCCTTCAAGAAACAAAGTTACAACACTTTCTTTGATTGGCAGGACAACGTCTGCCGGGTCAGCTAGTATATATATAAAAGGCTTATGAGATACCTTTTGTCCGTGTGTGTGATTCGTGTGTAACCCCCCCCCTAATAACTTCTAAACGGCTGGAGCTATTTCAATGAAACTCGATAAGATCATAGCACCATTCTGGCCGACCCTGACCGTGCCCTTCAAATTTATTATGTCTCACCAATCCAACATGGCGGCTGTGCGAAATATTCCACGAGCATTCAGTATCTCCGAAACTATTACAGATATCACCCTGGAATTTTGTACGGTGATAAAGGGAACTACTAGAAGAAGTTCACCTATGAGACTTTCAAAAACCTGGTAACAACAAAACCAACATGGCGGCCAAGCGAAGTTGAGACCTTTATATAGACTTTTCTCGCGATTTAACCATCCAAACGTAATGAAACATGGTACAGCAAATATTTATACACATTGTAATGCACTGGCGTCTAATTTAGTTCAATTGTGTACATAACCTCGAAATGGTGGCTGTGCGAAATATTTCACTGACATTCAATATCTCCGAAACTATTTATATCACCCTGAAATTTTGTACGGTGATAAAGGGCACTGCTACAAGTTTGTCTATGTAACTTTCAAAAACCTGTAAAGTACAAAACGAATATGGCGGCCAAACGAAGTTGAAACATTTTAATAGACTTCTCTCGTGGTTTAACCATTTGAGTGCAGTAAAATGTGGTGCAGTAAATGATTATACATATTTTAATTCACTGGCATCTACTTTAGTTCAATTGTTTACATAACCTCAAGATGGCGGCTGTGCGATATTTTAAAATTAAGTTTTTATTTCTTGTGTCGTAATTCGATCGAAGTGAAAGTTTTAATAATGAACCTACGCAGTAATTTTCCTTTAATGGTACATAACTCTATGGCCTATACATGTAACAATCCAAAATGGCGAGCATCCGAATTTTTTGACGGTTCTCATTATCTACGAATCCTTTAAAGCAATCAAACTGATTTTTTTTATGTTCATAGAGGCTATGAACATAAGTTCACCTATATTTCTTTCAGTAACCTGGTGAGCACAAATCCAACATGGTGGCGAAGCGAAGTAAAAATATTTAAATGGACATTCCTCGCGATTCAACCATCCGAGTGCAGTGAATCTTAGCACGTTAAATGCTTATACAAATATTAATCAACGGGCATCTAATTTATTTCAATTGTTTTCATAATCACAAGATGGCAGCTGTGCGAAATTTTAAATCTCGTTTTTACTACTTGTATCCTAATCATGCGATTGAAGTCTGAATACCACACGTACACAATAATCTTCATGTAATAGTACATAAATAAAAATCCAACCTAGCGACCATCTGAAATATTTAGACGGTTCTCAATATCTAAGAATCTATCACAACAATCAAACTGAAATTTTGTATTTTGGTAGAGGCAATTAACACGAGTAGGATATATGAAAATAGGCTGTATAGTTCTTCATGGAACTACTTGTTAATTCTGGTCTGAGGGCTGGAGCGGGGTATACTCAGCCTCGTGAGGCAAAACTGAGCAGAGGTGGGTTCGATTCTCACCTCAGCCATCTTGGAAGTGGTTTTCTGTGGTTTCCCACTTCTGCTCCGGGCGAATGCCGGGATGGTTCCTAACTTAAGGCTACGGCCGCCTCCTTCCGAATCCTCACCTTAATTACAAATACACACACCAATACAGTCATCGAAATAACTCAAGTTATGAGACAAAATTCCGCACTCACCCAAGTACACGGGGTTAACTGACCATGATGTCCAAGTCCCTCATTTGAATCAACTACATGTATATGCAATGAGCCCACATCTGACTGGAACCATAATCCAGGCTTTGGTTACGTATTTGGATGATTCAGCTTGTCCAGCTTGTCCTTGTGTTGAAATTTCCTTCGCCAGGAGTGTTTCAGCCTGCTATCCTTGGCCCCAAAGTGTCCATATATCCCTGCAACTTTTGACAGGGGTCACCAGTTAAGTCAAACTAAGAATATCTTAAGCTTGATGGTTGATGAAATATGAAGGGAAAATTATAACTTTAAATAACTTTAATAATAAAATGCCGTGTCGGTACCTTCTGTCATGTCACGGTCGCTTCCTTAAATCCACTTAACCAGTTTCATCCATTTCATGCATATTGTATTTAGGATCGTTGGCAAAAAGGGTCTTCATAACTATTTATCGTCCTAATATTCTAATCTGTTATACACGCGCATAGATATGAAACTAGTCATATCTTAATAATAAATTGGATCTGTATTGACTTTAAATCGCTCAACTTTAAAAGGTATGAAACAATATGTTCACCTTAGTCAATATTTATTAAATAATTATTTATATTGTTGTGATAGGCTAGTGTAACGTAGTTTTCGACCGTTAATTCGCAAAGAATTGTTTAACCGACGTTACACTGTAACGCCATTCTGGAGTTGGTTTGATTATAAAGAAAGAATCTGTTCATTCATTGCCTTCTTTAAACAATGTTACTTCCTGCAAAGCCATGTCAAAAATTTAATTAAATGCTCCATGACAATTTTTGTGATCCAACTAGAAATTGTTTTCCGTGGATTTTATTTCTACCGTAGACAAAATCCCGTGGTGGTAATTCGGTCTCGGCTGTCTCCTTCCCTAATTCTAACCGCATTTGAAAATACACCTACAGATGGTGCAGGCTATGGTACAGCTAAAGATTATCCCACATAACAATTTTCAGAATTCCGGGCCAGTTTTTCTTTTGATATCTTCGTACGTTATGGATCAAGAAAAGCGGCATCAACGAAAGTTATAAATAATTCAAATTGCAAATTAAGTGATGAGACTGCATAATTAAATAGAGAACTAACCTGCTCGTTTTGATTCCTTGTAAGCCAATCGAAAGAAGAAATTGATATAGTTTGCGCATTGTGAGAAAAATATTGTCACCACAAACCATTCGTTCAATAGGCTGTGTGGATGGCAAGTAATGCTATTGATACTTGGTTGTGCATATTATGCGTTGAACTATGACGATATAGCCAAATAACTGTACCGCACGATGGATAGTGCTCACTAGTTGCGTGGCAGTTATTTGGATAGCGTGATGGCGCAGTGGCTTAGCTGCTAGTATTTCACCCGGACGGCCGGGGTTCGAATCCCGGTGACAGCGGGGTGGAATTTTCATCTGGAAAATCATGTGGCGTCAGGAAGGGCATCCGGCCTTAAATCCCCGGCCAAAACCAAAATGAGCATGGTTGGCTCCGGCGACCCCAATTAATTGGGGAAAAACCGAAGTTTTTTTTTTAATACCAATGTTACTGGTTTTACGTCCCTTTCAACTGCTATGGCTTTTAGAAACGCCGGGGTGCCGGAATTTTGCTCCGAAGGGGATCTTGAATGTTGCAGCTCCCTTGCATTTATAATAATAATAATAATAATAATAAATAGCCTTACAAATCCCATGAGGGCTATGGCCTCCTGCTTTGCAGGGAATTGCTCAGTTTTAACTCATCAGGTGAGCACCCTCAAATGCCAGGTGCCAGCGCCAGGATTCGATCCTGCAACCTTGGACATAGAAAGCGAGAACGTTACCGCTGAGCCACGCAGCCAGCCCAAATACAGTTCATGGTCTGTGAGACATATAGTTCCAAGGCTCGAATTCTGACGCTGACAATGGCTCGTGTTTTTGCACTAATTTCAGGTTGGCCTATATATTGGGATTTTATTTCAAGCCCCAAGGGATCTACCCTGATTGTATACCATTAAAATTTGTTTCATGACCTATTTTACACTTCAGTTACAGTGGTCAGCAGATGGAAGCTATTCATAGAGCCCTGCGTGGATAAACAAAACGTTATCCGCATCCGCCCCGCATCCGCACGGCTGTTATCCGAATCCGCTGACATTACAATACTATTTTTAATTAATTTGTTAAAGCGTCAAGTATTAAAGCGACACATTTAGACATTTGAGGAGAAAGTCGTTCCCCTAGACCGGGCAGGTTGTCATATGCTATGTTTAAAATGGATGTTATACAGCCAGAATTGCAACCCTTTTCAGTTCGGAGTGTTAACGTCGCTTAATGACATAATTTGAATGAGATTAGTTTAAATCATCTTACATTTATAACTGAAAAAATATAACGGAAAAAATGTCATAAACATCCGTGTCCTAGGACTGATATTCAACACGTTCTGATTGTATTCTGAAAACTATCAGTAAAATTTCCCCCAAACATTAACCGCTATCCGCACAGTCACGCAAACTATACCCGCGTGGCGAAAACTTTCATGGCTATCCGCATCCGCGCAGAGCTTTACCTATATACAAAATCCATGAGACTGAAGATCAAGTTTTCCCTGGCCTATGAATGAAGGAACAATAACGTCGTTATTATATATACACTGTGGGAGAGGATTTAATAGTACTGTTATGTCATGTATTAGTTGTATGTAACGACAAATTGACTTAAGCCATTAACCAATTAACTACGGAAGGGGTCTGCGAACAGGTTGATCAATTGAGATGAGGTCCGCAGAGCGCAGTTTCACGCCAAGGTCTTGGCGGCAGACTGCCTGACCCAGCGGACTCGCGCTGGCTTTCACCGCCAGAGAATGTCGCATCGAATCGTAGGCACGCGGGCCATGCGTCATCAAACCGGATTCTTGTGTCCCCGGCTCTTCATTAGATTACGTCATTGAGGGAGCCGGGCGAGAGCGAGAGGTTCCCTTATAATGCATCAGCTGTGCACTTTGTCTTCATTTCTCCATTGACCTAACTGTTTGCCGGTAACGAGATGATAGAACTAAGGTCAGATGTTACAAAATGAACACTGACCGGAAGCCATGTGTCATACGCAGTAGTTTCGGTGAATCGGAAGTCATGAGTCACACTCCACTGTTCTGATGGAGAAATAATGTATTGTTCCGGGATAGCGTGTTTAGTATGTAATTCATAGCTCAATGAATCATACCATATTTTGACACATTATTGTGTATTGACTAACCTGCGAACAGGTTGATCAATTGAGATAAGGTTGGCAGACTGAAAAGTTATAATATCAATAAGGCATCACTGAAAAATGGCTTCAAAGCTATAATTTATATACAGTACTTCATTATCAACCGCTGTTGTCAGATTGAGCAGAGCAGTTCACCCTGCATTAAATTTCCTTATTTTGTCCAGTATTTCACACTTTCTTCTGAAATTTATCTTATTAATTTAAACAAATTCACGAGAAAAGATACGAATTTTGTATTGAAATGCTCACGTACTCAGTACTGTGATTGAAGGACCACGTATCACTGCTGGAATGTTGAAGGATCCGTTTTCCAAGTTTCAAAATTGCGACAATCGGTGTAATTGACATTCAATGCTCGTTGCCCTATTCTGGCGGCTTTGGTGGCGTAGTTGGTAGCATGCTGAGCTTCTATGCCCAAAATCACGGGTTCAAACCCGGCCGAAGTCGTCGGATTTTTAAGAGAGTTAAAAATCCCTCAGTATACCTTCCTTCGGAGGGGAAGTAAAGCCAGCGGTCCAATTTCATAGATCTATGGCATGAAAAAGAACCCTCCACTAACTACACTCTGGAAGCTAAAATTTGTAAGTTAGTTTGTTAACGTTATATTAGTTCCAACGTTCGCCGCCTGGTGCTGACTGCGATGGCATTTAGTAGCCACGTCCGAAGCTAGGTGTCGTGGACGGTAGCATTTGGTAGCAAAAGTAGGAACTACTTGAAGAAAAAAAAATTAGTCTGCAGTCCTTCTACCTGAATCGCAGATAACACACACTAATACCGCCATCACAATTAACACCGGCTATCAGACAAATTCTACACACACTCTAAGTACACGGGGCTACATGACCGCGGTGGCGCAGCCCCTAAACTAAGGAACCGACTAACCGCCCTGTTCGGTACTGCAGACAACATAATTTCGGTTTCAGCAATAGAGCTAGGTAAATTATCAAAAAAAATGTTTCTAGTTTTATATTCTGCTAAAGTGAAAGTAGTCATCATAATTTGGCTTAGAAATATAGTACTACATAATGCAAACTACATCTTTTGAATCAGCCTTCTCCTTTTGTGTAGTGGAGTAGTGTGTGCTTTCCCGGGCAGGCCATGTGCAAATCTTTCTAGTTGATACTCGTGAACGATCTGCGTGACGTGATGATGAAATGAATGATGAAGACATCACCGGGATGGTCGAACTCCGCTGATTAGGTTAAACCCAAACAGCCCTGTCAGCTTACACTAATGGGTTTGGGAAGGGAGTGGGGGAAGGCAACCTCTCCTGAAATGCTGAGGCCATGAGTTGACCGACAGCTACATACACTTGGACCCCATGGAGTTTCCGTAGATACCATAATCAGTGCAGCTAACATGTTATCCATGTACTGTACAGTCAAAGAGGTGGAGAATTGAGAATTATAGGAAACTATAAATTTCATAAGTGTGAGTTGTCAAAACGGGACCGAAAGTGGAGGTGTTCGAACAAGGAATGGTCTGCCCATTTATTTACAAATGGTGGTAACTTTCTGTTATGTGGGTCACCCAATCACGAACCATGTACGACGATTAATCTAGATTTTATTTCAAACAGTGCAAAGAGAAAGGTACGTGACGAGATAGTCTATGTGAACGGCCATCGAAGTTGATGAGAAAGGACATACTTGCTGCCCCTAAGCACTTGTCTGCTAATTTACTATCAAATGACAGAGAGGATTTTAAAAAATATTGCGGTCGAGAAACTGAGAAATTTGCCACCTCTACCTCAAAATAAGCAAGACGTTCATGATGCTCTAGCGATTATGGACATTCGATTCAACTTAGAAGAATAACCCCTGGCACTTCAGCCCGTGAAGGGCCTAGGCCTACGAAGCGACCGCTGCCCAGCCATTTGGCCAGCAAATATTGGGGTGCCGCGTGGTCAGCGCATCGGGTCCCATCGACCGTTAATCTTGGTTTTCGTGATCCGGGCGCTGCCTCACTGTCAGACAGCTACTCAATTGTCCTCACGAGGCTGAGTGCACCCCGTTCCAGCCCTCACGTCAATTTCTAAAATCCCTGACGGAGCCGGGAATCGAACCCAGGGACTCGGGTGAGAGGCAGGCGCGCTACCACAACACCACGGGGCTAGCTAGAAGAAAATATGCTTCTGGTAAAAGACGAGAGAATAACATCATTATGTTTTCTACTGCATCAAATTTGAAATACTTCTGTAAATTATTTTTGTATGTACCGGTAAATGAAGAAATACAGGCTAAATTAGAACGCCAGATGAAGCTGTTCTTATGAGCCGACTCAGATGGCGGGGTCATGTGAACAGAAAGGGAGAGGAGAGATTACCTAAGAGGTTAATGATTTCGGCTGTAGAGGGTAAGAGAATTAGAGGCAAACCTAGGAGGCAATGGTTATATTCAGTGTTGAACGATTTCATGTAGAGGTGTAGAATCATAGGAGGCCGCGGTGCTAACTGCTAATAAGGGATCATGGAGGCGACTTGTTCACAAACAGAGGCTTGCAGACTAGACTGGAGGATTTGGAAGGAGGTGGCCGTGGCCTTAAGTTAGGAACCTTCCAGCATTTGCCTGGAGTAGAAGTGGGTGAAGCCACAGAAAACCACTTCCTGGATGGCTGAGGTGGGAGTTGAACCCATCTCTTCTCAGTGTTTCCTCACGAGGCTGAGTGTACCCCTTTCCAACCCATAGACCAGAATTAAATTTCTTGGCAGAGCCGGGAATCAAACACGGACTTCCGTCAAAAAATCACGGATAGCTCTCAGTATTAACGTTTTATCAGCTTTAAAATGATATAGACATAAACATTTTGGTTTTCATGATATTAATCTCAAATTATAATAGCCGCCTTGTCAAACAATTAAAACACGTTCAATATTTAAGTCGCCTCCGTAGCGTAGCGGTCAGCAAGGTTAGCTGCCGCCCCGGAGGTCCTGGGTTCGATTCCCGGCTCTGCCACGAAATTTGAAAAGTGGTATGAGGACTGGAACGGGGTCTACTCAGCCTCGGGTGGTCCAAATGAGTAGAGGGGGTTCGATTCCCACCTCAGCCATCCTCGAAGTGGTTTTCCGTGGTTTCCCACTTCGTCTTCGGGCAAATGCCGGGATGGTACCTACTGTAAGGCCACGGCCGCCTCCTTCCCTCTTCCTTGCCTATTCATCCCAATCTTCCATCCCTTCCCATCCCTCATGAGGCCCCTGTTCGCTTTGCAGGTGAGGCCGCCTGGGCGAAGTGCTGATCACACCTCCCCAGTTGTATCCATCCCAACCTGATGTTCCAAGCTCCAGGACACTGCCCATAGAGGCGGTAGAGGTGAGTTCCCTCGCTGAGTCCGTGGGAACCACCAACCTAGAGGGTATATTGACAAAAAATAAATAAATAATAATATGTACATGTTTCGGTATTCAATGATACCCTCGTCAGCGTAGATTGAAATAATAAAAGAATCTTAAAAACTATGTTAAACAAATACCAAACTGAAAATGGATATCCTTACAAAGAACACATTAAAATTTAAATAAAATGAAAGGTCACAAAAAAACCAGCAAGAAAATACATAAACGAAACAAGACTAAAGTTAATATAAATCTACCTTAATAGATTGTCAATATTATACTTCTTCATTATGGTTCAATATAATGAATCGGATCTCCTGTTGATTGCAAAAAGACGTTGTTTCCACGTATAAAGAATTGTTGAAATGCGTAACACTTATTGACTGATACGGTCCTCGAACCTTGAAAGACGTTCTAGTTGAACCCAAATTTTCTGTTACGGGACAGCCTATATTATATTTCTTCAATACGGCTCAATAATAATATATTGAAACGGTTGTCGCTGCTGAGTGCTATGGGATGTTGTTTCCAGCCCGGTATACTGATATGGAACAATGCCTAAAAATGTCGAAGTCATCTAATCTTGTAAAGAGTCCTGTTGAGATATATTTGTGGTTACAATAGGTTGTTTCCAGATTTTCGAACGCCGTAAATATGATTTATAAATGGTAACACCAACTAACCTCGAATAAAACGAAAGGATCCTACTTCTAGGTTAGCTCTGTAGATCTAGCTGTCCAAACGGGTGATTTATTTCGTATCATAATTCAATTTGCCAAGTATATTTATAGGTTGTATGAAATACTTGGACATTGATGGGCTAAAATATATGGATAAGTCGAGAACAAACTCAACTACTGTAAGTAACTTCAAGAAACTGTGTGCACCAACAACGAATTTGCAAATGTAATGCAATGTGACAATAACAAGGTTTCATTGTATTGCCACAAAATGTAGTTTAGTGGGGCTACCAGCGCGGTGACAAATTTCACCCACTGCCCCAAAAATAGCGGTTGTTATATGAAATATTAGTCGAATGAGTTATTTTCATACCGTCAAAGTTTTAACATTGGTCCCCCTGTTTACACATTTGCAGACTTTAAGAAATCACCCTGTGGTAAAGGTATGACTGTTATTTTTAATTCATTTAAGACTTAAACGATGTGTCATAAAATTTCTACCTTCAATTTTGTTATCATACCAGTACTTCGTCTTGATTGAATGAAAATACTAAGAAGATGAATTATTTTCATACCGTCAAAGTTTTGACGTTAACTCCACGAACTGTCAGTGGAAGTAAAGCTTTTTTTCTGCAGTTTTGCACCTTGTTTTGTAGCAGAATAAGCATTTGGTTCCCACGATATCGTTGTAATGCTCATACTGCAGGTTATAACTTTCATTTGATAACATTTTTACGAAGCTACAACATACAAATTAAAATTTACATATTGATCTTTATAGTAACTCTGAAACACAAAGAAAATTATTGCACTTGAGCTTTATTGGCAAATCTGGAATAACGCCTAAAATTTCTAATGAGTTGTATGAAATACATGTTTGAGATAATAAGAGTATATAGTGAAGATCAGCGCAGGTTGACACATTCCCACATTTACTACCACGTCCACTTTGGAGTGGGGGGCAGTGAAACACGCCTCAGGCCACTTCCCCTGTTAGGATTTTCCTGATTGACCCCGTGGAGAGAACTCATTAGCGGAGCTCGGTATCACCCTTACCCGACATCACAAGCTCATTCCCCTGGGGAAGGGAATTGACCCTATGAGATTAAAATTCCCATTATGCGACCGGGAATCGAACTCAGGACTCTTCGAGCTTAAGTCTAATATACTGACCACTTAGCTATGGTGCCTGGCTCTTCTTTTGTGATTAAACAGAACAGGTGGCTGAAGTACCGAAATACTGAAACCAGACTTTGAACGCTTTGAAATGAACATCATTGCCAAGCGTACTAAAATAATATTGCACTAATTGGTAATCACTAACAGGCATGGGAATTTCCTGACTCAGGTACACACTTCATCGAAAGTCTGGAATACTGATATAAAGCGTAACCGGAGATGTTTCCTACCCTATTGGCGTAGGTCCCTACGAGAGACTGATCGATAGGCCCAGAACTCGTTGGCCTGTGAATAATTCTTATTTTTTCCTCCTTATTGTATGGGCCCTCCTTAGAGAACGGGGCATTGCAGCCGCCGCAAGACGAACGGGCCACTGAGTGTAGCCGCCTAGGCTACATCTCTCGGTTAATAAACTGTCAGTGTGGTCAAATCTAAGCTACGTATTCCAAACTTTGTTGAAATGGGCATGTTTACACTCGAATTTACACTGTTTACGGTTATCGAGACATGTACGAGAAATTTCGTTTTTTTCCACATGTTCCTGGTTAATTGGGCTGATCGATACCGAGTTGATTTCTAAACTAGAGGCTAGCATTACAGTACATCATGTAGTGTGGTGCAACCTGGTGGCAGTTTTCTTTTTTATAAGAGACCAAGATTATATTGAAGCTGCATCGGTGATTACTTTTGTTTGCATGAGGGACGTTATCATGTCAATTGAGAAGCTGATAGAGCTCGACGTTATCTACGGTGAGAATCGGCGACCTTGGCACCCAATATTGTCCTAAAGATAGAAACTGTCGATCAGTAAGCCTTGTTCCCCCTTAGGGTTTTGATGGTGTTGGGGATTGTTGTACTAAGGGGTGGAATATAGATATCTGCCTCGTAACACATTTATTTATCAATTTTGAATTGTATGTAGTATTTAGACGATCGTACAAACATATAACTAATATAAAAAAAATTAAAAACGGCGTTGGTAAGTTTTATTAGATTGGCATTACGTATGGTTATCCATCCCGAATTGGTCAACTTCGTTCGGTAGCAAGAAGCAAGATAGGCGGAGGAGATAAGATACGGAAGGAATTAATAACCTATTAATCCAGGGATTAGCACAAGATAAGAGCACATTAAAAGCTAACATCTGCGTTATGAAGCACCAAACAACTTATTTAACTTTACAATATTAGGTCTAAACATGTCTTCATAGAAATTTCATATGAACCCAGGCGCGTGGGCCTGAACTCGGAGGCCTATGCCCCACTATGAAACTACTACAGACAAATGAAGGCGTTCAGCTACTAGGTCCAGTAATGCAGAAATAGTGCAAACCAAGTAGATGGAAGGTAGGAAAGGTCTGACCCATGCTAGTGGGCTGAAACCCACAGAAACCCAAGGGAGCACTAAGAGGCAAGGTGACGAGTGAGGTAGTTTGCTAATACTTTCCTCGCTGAGCCAGTACAGCAGTACCAATCCTACGAGTAGAACCTTTCAAAGCATCCAAATGCACTAAATGTACCCCAAATGCCCTTATTCAGCACAACCCATAGGCTTTCGTCAGTAGCTTCTATATAATCACAGCCACGAATGAGACTGAGGCATCGGTGAAAAGCCACATTTTATTCTAGCCTGTGCCAACAGACAAATGAAAAAAGAAACTTCATCCATCGAGAGATGTTAAACAGGCGGAAATCTCAATTGGCAGTGATGATATAACGTTGACCTACGCCAGCATGTCACTGTGAATGTCACCCGCTGTGGTCTACCTACAGAGTTTCCAAGAATTGGATTTTCAAAAGCATCCTGGCCTCAAATTACATAGAGATAAGCGAAGGAATCGCAACATCGAACCCAATAGATCAAACAACCGGTGTATTGCAAGGGGACCCCTCTTAAGTCCATTACTGTTCATCATCGCGACGGCAGATATCACACAGGTAAGTGTCGGAGAAAGTAATAATTCTCTATAATACACTGACCGGCAAAAAAAGTGGAAGAGTTAAAAAAAGTAATATAAATAGTATAAATCTAGCCTTGAAAAAGATTTAAGCACATTTTGAAAGCTTTTCATGCATTAGAACAAACATCTGAAACATCCGTGAATAGAAATTGATAATATGACATTTCTTACCGACAGTAGTGGCTACGCTGGCTAACGCGCAGCATTAGGTCATGGGGCCAAGCTCTCTGCTGACTCGGTAGACGCGTGGGTTCGAGCCCCACCGTCGGCCGTCCTTGAAATGGTTTTCCGTGGTTACCTATTTTCAACACCAGTCAAATGCTGGGACGGTACCTTCTGACAGGCCACGGCCGCTTCCTTCCACATCCTTGCCCAGTTTCATTCACCATCATTCATTTCATCTCTCATTAATTCATCTCGTGAGGTTGGCGTCAGGAAGGGCATCCGGCCATAAAAACCATCGCCACAAAGACTTCCATCGCATCTCATCCCCGACCCCGTTGGAAAACGGGAATAATAAGGGGTAGACATACAATATGACATTTCTTAGGGTGGTTTGTTACCACCAATTACCCCCAATCCTCGATGACCTATCTTAATGGTTTTATGGCGGGAAGCGGACTGGAAGCGTTTAAGGTTTATGAGTGTTGCCGCTCGCTTATTGTTGTTCTAGGGATAACAACTGGCACTTGTTGAACACGTGTGAACCATTGTCACACATTTTAGCAAGTTATCCATTTGCAGTTCACACTAAAACATGCCTCTTAGCCGTGAAGAAGCTGCACAGGCAGTTGCATTGGTGGAGGATGGCCGCAGCTTCCGTTATGTTGCTGAGGTCTTTGGATCATCTCTCGGTAACATACATCGTGCAGTGCAACGTTACAGAGAGCTCCGAACATACGACAGGAGACGAGGGTCAGGCCGTAGAAGAAGCACAAGTGCCAGGGATGATAGATTTCTCACCCTCCATGTTCTGCGTGATCGGCATACCACAGCAGTTCAGGCACGAAATGAACTGGAAAATGTCAGAAATGTGAGAGTGAGTGAGCGAACAGTAAGAAGAAGGTTTGAAGAAGCTCATCTTTCGTCCAGGAGACCTGCACGTGGACCCGCACTCGAACGGCATCACAGAGAGGCGCGTCTTCGCTTCGCAAGGCAGCATCTGGGATGGACCCACGAGCAGTGGGCCTCTGTTCTCTTCACTGACGAGAGTCGCTTTAACCTTAGATCTCGTGATGGAAGAGAAAGAGTGTGGAGAAGGCGCGGGGAGAGGTACAGCCCTGTTGCTTTCTCCTCCAGGACTCCATTTGGAGGTGGCTCGGTTATGGTGTGGGGTGGCATCAACGTTATGGCCCGCACTGAGTTGGTGTGCATCGATCACGGGACGCTCAATTCCCAAAGGTACATCGAAGAGATCCTGATGAACCATGTGATGCCCTTTGCGCCTTTCATTGGTCAGAATTTCATGCTGATGCAGGATAATGCCCGCCCTCATACTGCTCGCTGTGTTGTACAATATCTGCAGGAAGTGGAGATTCAAACCCTGGACTGGCCAGCTCGTAGTCCTGACTTGAACCCCATCGAACATGTATGGGATACGCTTGGAAGGAACGTCAGACAGCATGACCACACCACCTTGGCACAACTGAGAACATCGCTGCTGGAGGAATGGGATCGCATCCCGGCAGATGCCATTCGACGAGTTGTGAACAGTATGCCTGAGCGTTTACAAGCTGCCATAGACTCTAAAGGTGGAAACACCCGTTTTTAGTGACCAGTGTTCTCTTGCAGTGCAGTGCAAACATTAATACTGTTTTGTTTGGCAATACGTTTGATAAACACCAGCCCAAAAGAGCATTACTAAAAAATAGAAAATTGTAAGATTTGCAAAATGTAACGAAATTTGTGAGTTAAAGCGTGTTGTAAAAGATGATTCGGTATTTTCTGTTGCCAACCATCTAAATTTACATGAATAATGCAAATATTGGAAAACCGATACATTTAAGTGGAAAAAATTAAGAAATTACATAAAAAATTAAAGCGTTCCACTTTTTTTTGCCTGTCAGTGTATGTACGCTGACTATATTGTGCTGGCCTCGAGATCTCAAAAGGAACTGCAATCTGCATTTGATCTGCTGTTAGAATGGGCGGAAGAAAATGAACTCAGCCTAAACGAAGACAAGACTGGGTCAATGACTTTCAGCAAAGGGGGAAAACCAGCAGTTTTTCACACACACAGAAAACCCCTCGAGAGCGTTTCTAACTTGAAGTATCTGGGCGTGACACTTCAGACAACGGGCAACGTCTTTACGCTTCACGTTACCTATAGGATCAGTGCGGCTACGAGGGCCATAATTGACATCAGACAGTTGGGAAAACTCTCCGTCAAAATAGCCTTGAAACTTTTCCAGCTCAAGGTTACACCCATTGTAACATATGGATTAGAGAACAACTGGCCGCACCTCAAACTGAAAAAAAAAAAAAAAAAAAAAAACTACTTTCTTAAAGAAGGTTCTGTGTGTTTCAAAATACACGCCTTCAAGACTAGTCTATGAATTAACACGTTAGTTATATTATGTGGAAGAGCTCCGCCTCCAACTGCCACTACCGTCTACACCAGCATACGTGCAACTCCTGGAGCACCTGCAATCGAAGAAGAGACATATGGTGGGACTTCTACATCACTGACTCAATGACCTGCAATGATTGGAAACGTGGAGGCTACGAACTAAAGACATACTGTTACACGCGTTGCCATACATGGCTTTCACCATAAGCTGTGCAAGTTAAAGGAGTTTCACCAGCCAGACGCAGACTGTGTATATGAACGTTGCGGTAAATGTGAAATATATCCGATGTACTGTACATATACACTTGAATCTCTGACGTCCTTCTGTTGTAACGATTAGTCGATTGTTTTATTTTGTCTGTATCATTCCTTTGACTATTAGCTGCAATACATCTTTTATTACAAATAATTGTATTTTCACGACCGCAAAGGTCAAATGAAGGACTTATAATAATATCTCGTATGGCTCAGACATTCTCTACCTACCATCCAATTAACTGGCACTATTTGTGTATCACACTATCTGAAAGCTTCCCTAAGTCGTCCGCCTCGTTGCGTCGGCCCTGATTCAATTCCCGGTTATGCCAAGAAATTTAATTCTGGTCTGGGGGCTGGAACGAGGTACACAGCCTCATGAGGCAAAACTGAGAAGAGGTGGGTTCGATTCCCACTTCAGCCATCCTGGAAATGGTTTTCCGTGGTATCCCCACTTCTACTCCAGGCGAATGCCGGGATGGATCCTAAATTGAGGCGACGGCCGCCTCCTTCCCAATCCTCATCTGAATTACAAATACACACACTAATACAGTCATCACAATAACACCGATTATCAGACACACACACACCCAAGTACACGGGGCATCATGACCACGATGTCGCATAAATTAATCAACAACAAACGACTTTTTCTTTGTCATCCTTGCAGGCGTTAAAATCCAATTCTGGGAATCTACAACAGTCTTCCTTTTTACATGTGAGCGTTTTTCGAACACAATCACTATTATTCTACTCAAGCACATCGCCTTGTCTGAAGTTATCAGACAATTAGGATGCGACTGGGAGGGAAGCGTAGACTGGACATAGCCTTCCCATTTCTTGAAACTTGTTGAGCAGTACCAGGATATTTTGCCCTTTACGTCATGAGTTTGTTAACCGTTCTTGTAACAAACAAGAGTAAAAACTTTAAAGTAAAATAAATTTGTCTCTTAAAATCAAATATTATAAAGGGACTGCGTTAAGATGTGTACATATGCACTTACAGTAGGCTATGTATGCAAAATAAAATACAAGCCTATGCGTAATCCAAGATCATCCAAATATTTTATTCAAAATGTGACATGTAACGATATCTCAATATCTTCAATATGCCCAATAAATAACTTCTTAGTTATTACGCTTTCTGGCTTGCAGCGTACGGATAATTGTGTATAATGAATATGAAGCAGTGATAATGCGATAATTCATCTGTAACTGTCGTTCTAATACAACGAAAAATACAGGACATTGCAAGTCTGTTTGTACATAAATGGAAAATTAGAGGCACGTTCCTCACATGTACAGGATGGGACCGGAAACTTTTTAATTCCTTGGGTATACCATGGCTTTGGATCGTATCATTCAACTTACGCTTACCCATCCTTACGCTTTTTACTCCCTACCGCGGAGCGTAATACGCTCTCGGCTGTTGAGGTGGATGGGATCATTATTAACAGCATCATACAGCAGGAGTAGCGATACGGTTTACAAGCATCTTAAAAGAAGTTTATGGCTCGTACTCAAGTCATCTCCCAAGGCCGTAGTAAATACAGAATTTTTATAGCCAGGCGATGATTGATCTGCTTTATGAAGTGTTTTACGCCTATAATAGAACAGCTGATTTATTCTTGGGAAGGTCATCCAGGTCAGTGTGTGAAGCCCATGTGACTCAGGGCGAAGGCAAAATTCTTTAGGTAGTCTACATTTGAAGTTTGTTTTGCGTCTAGTGTCTTTGCTGTGTGCTGCAGATTTCCTAGTCTGTAGTTGGTTAGTTATTGTAGTTTTAAGGGGCGGAACAGCGATGTCATCTGCCCCTCCCTAATCAGTAATGGTGGTGGGGGAGAGGGGGTATCCAAATGCGTCAGATTATTATAAATTGCCATATGAAAACTAAGAACTTGCAAACCTTGGAGTAATTCTTTAGTACTTCTACGCCTCGTATTGGTATTCAAACGTAGGCATTACATTTTGTGACAAGGGGCGTGGTGGCTCAGCGATCAAGCTGTCTGCCTCTCATCAAGGCGGACCGGGTTCGATTCCCGGTCATTGCATGTGTGATTTTTCGAAGTGAAATGCCATGTCGTGTGGTTGGGATTCCACGTAAAAAGGATGTCCCGTGACGTTGTCGCAGCCCCTAAACTTAAGAACCAACCAGGATGTCCCGTGGCTCATGATCGCGAGATTAACGGTCACGCTAAACTACAAGCTTCCTTACATTTTGTGACATCCGTGTGCTCGCAGTAGGTAGTAGACTGTTACCTAGCCGATGCATAGAGCCTAGTGCACATGCGTTAATAAATGAAATTAACTTTCCATATAGTGCTGTTACCTCTCCACGTTAGGATTCTGAATTCTGGAACATTCTATATGAGTGATAAGTATTAACATAACGTATAGTAGTCGACCAGCCCCTCGATTTTTTCGGAGAAATGCAAACTAACGGTTACGAGCATATCATATTCATCCTAAAAACATTAGTCTCTCAACCGTTACAATAAGAAGTGCATTTTGAGGAATGTCAAGATCTGTCATCAAGATCTGTCACGCTGCAGAGACCCTCCTGATTAACAGGATGTCAAGGATGATGTGGAGAAGGTCGAAAGACGTATCCTCAGGAAAATTCATAGTTTGAGATTGCTCCCAGATGGAACCTACAGACTGAAAGCAAAATCGAAGGTTGGAAACGGCCAATACCGGCATGCGATAGGTAGCTCATTGTGCCAATGTACAACAACAACTACAACAACAACAGACATATCAAGAGGTTCTACTCCTTAGTTAAAAACTATGTATGACTGGAAGTCTGTGCCTCGTGACGTATTCGTCACTGGAATACATTGTAAGTGAAAGAACGCGTGCTGTGATGTGACATGGTGGGTGTAACATGGTGTGGCCGTTAAAATGGGGCACGATCTGCTGTTCAAAAATAAATGTATGAGGTTGGGATCGAACCACTCCAGTTCACTAGCGGCACTGTCACTAACCCTTTATGGGTTAGTGGTCTCTATATTAACCACCTGTCATAAGGACAGTTTATGCTTTCAAGGATGCTGATGGTTGAATTTTTCAGCCAAATTTCGGAGAATTTTCATGCCGAAGTACTAGTATTTCTAAAAATCAAATATTATATATGTATCTACTTGACTTACCGTAATGTGCTAGATAGAATTTAAGAAAATAAAACTAAAATCGCTAACAATTTAAGTGTAACAATAAAACATAAATATAGAAATAAGAAACATAAAAAATAAAATTACAATAATGAACGAAATTTACAAATTATAATAATAAATATGACGATAAAAATTATGAAAATAATTGTAAAAATCAATTCAAAATTAATTATATAATAAAAAATTAAAATTAATAAATCTATAAGAACACAAATTAAGAATTAAAAATAAATATATAAACATTAAAATTAGAGAAACAAAAATAACATTAATAATAATAATAATAATAATAATAATAATAATAATAATAATAATAATAATAATAATTAATTAAAATAATTTAAAATGTAAAGACACATAAAATGAAAAAATAGTTGCCCTATAAAGGGCAGTACAGTCGTGACGACCAACGCGTGCCCAGTCGGTGTTCTTATATTCCATAATCCTACCGCTCAGTCCCGCCCAACTAGTTATGAGGTTTCGGTGTCGGCTTTCTTTCTCTCGACAACTGATGTCTCGAGGTTTAAAGTCATTTAAAGGTATTATGGCAGTATAACGATTGTCTTGGAGAGAGAGATTTAAGAGCCAACTTCCACTTAAAACCCTTAACTCCCATTAAAACGGCCCCCCTACTGGGTGAAAAACACTTGTATAAAGCTTAGGATCAGTCGCATGCCGCTTTCTTTGGTGATCGCTGTGGATGATTTGGCCGTCGCGACTACTTATCTTTGGCTCTTCCGTTTCAACAGTTAATATCCGTGTCAGAGTTTTAACTCACGATTTACGTTGTTCTCTTAACTTTCTACAATTACGCATCATGTGGCATAACCTAATAATTCGATCGTATTTTCTCCATAAATTAGCAAAATTCAATGTACTCGTCACATGGATACATCATCAGATAATAAAAAAATATGGCGATGTGCCTTAAGGTGTGGCCCCGCTAAACTGGGTCACGGACTGTCGTTCAAATAAATATGCTCAATGCTGGATTCGAAGCACCATTCTACCCATTCTCATACACCACGTCTGACCGTTTTTAACCGACTCGGCCAATACGTTTAGACGTTTTCTACATACCACAAACTATGGCCGTTCTACCTTGATAATATCAGTGTCAAAAGTCTTGTGTCAAGGTTTATAGTGTTTTCTACTATTACAGATCACGTTTCATAACTTATTAATGGGGTCGTATACGTATACGCTTGAAAGGAGCATATAAATCACATGTTTGTAGAATGGTCTTTAGTATTTGGCGGGGAGGTGTGCATGGTCGTTTCGCATTTGCCCATGGCTCAATTTACATTGCTGTCACCCAGGTAGGGTGCAGGGCAGTATCGACCATCAGGAGAAATGTAATGTTTGGTTGGGTTTCATAAAACTAAATAATAAAGGGCTGGTGAACCATTCTGTATACAGAAAATTAATTTCCGTACTCTGGAAAAATAGGGAAACCTGTGGCCCTTTCGGAATTGAATGCTTTATATCAATATTGATTAGAAGAGAAGTCAACACTAACGTAGGCCTGCATAGCTCATTTAACGTGTATTCATAGTGCGGTATTTTAAACATTTGCGTACCGATAAGTTTTGGCAAACACTTTCTAATCTGCAGGCAAATATTGGGACGAGACATGTCTCGCTTCCTCATGCTTGTCAGATTCCCATCCCAGTATTAAGACGAGCCGCAAGATACAGAGCGAGGTGAGTGAACCCCACCCAGTCCGCGGCTGCAGTGGTGCAGCAGTTACTCTGCTGTCAGTAGGTTGGCAGGAAGACCTAATTTTCCGGCCGATTGAAATGTGACGACACACGGCACACGCCTACGGTATTGAGTCACTGTCATTCCTTAGCCGAGAAACTGTGAGTTACGTATGGAAGTTATTTCTGGGTTCTTACCTTCACACTGATACTGCCTATTTACAGTACACGAATGCCTTCTATCTAGTCGTTGGATGTTCAGTCAAGAAACTCTTTTGTTGGAACTGCCTTGTTACAAAATGGCTGTATAGGCTATATGTGTGTGCGAATTATCAAGAATGTTAGTGATCTATAAATGCCCATTTCATAGTTAGTAGCAAAGTGTTGAGGATTAACATTGTGGCAGCATAACAAGTGCTTATTGTGCTTATTTCTTAATTACGTCAGACCGACCATACGCCACTGATCATTTCCCAAGGTTAAAAAGAAATCAATGTAGACATAAAATAATCAACAACAATGAATGCACTTTTATATTGTCAAGCTGTAATCTGATTATTGTTTTAGATTTAATATGCTGGGCGAGATGAAAACTGGTTTAAATTCGAGCGCCACATTTACAAATGCTTTATTAAAAAAAAAGTAAATAATAGCGACCCAAGTCCGGCGACCAAGCTCTTGTTCTGCAACTACACACTTCCCAGAATACTTGCAGACCGTCAGTGGCGGATCCAGAGGGGGGCACCAGGGGAAAGTGCCCCCCCCCCCTCGTAAAACCAGTTGTCTGCTACATTGATATTGCCGATAAAAATGATTGTTTCTGCAAACTGCATTGCAAGTAAAATCTTTGCTGTATTGCCTGCATTCATGAATGTGGCCAATGTTTTGTTATCATATAGTATGTAATGGCAACACTGTTAATATAATCGCTACATCGACAGTGTTGCAAGTGCAGAGAGATCTTTCAGCAGCCTGCAACTTCTTGTTAAATCATGGCTACGAACGCGAATGACAGAGGAAAGGTTGAATGGCTTGTGTCGGTTATTTGTTCACCGTGATATAAATGTTGACGTTGAAAAAGTTCTAGAACGTTTCTCTAAAGGGGGTAAACAAATTATCGCCTGGATTTTATTATTTAATATGCATGTATTTTGCCTAGGATAGTCACCAAATAGAATCAGTATTCAATACAATTGTTTTTTGTATTTATATTCGTGTGACTAGTAGTGACTCAGTGACTGACTATGTTGGTACTATGTACATATCTTGTAACATTTGTGTAGTAGACTTGTATATTGTCTTCAGATAGTCACTATGATTGCAAATGTGTTTAATACATATTAGACTGTGTAATGTACATTAAAATCTGGAAATGTACATATGCTGTAGAATTAAAAAGTTTTTTTTACATAATCACAATTGACTTGAAACTGAAACCAATAAACCATTTTAATATAATGAATTTCTTGTAGAATTATAAAATCTAGTGGTTGGATGTCATGTGTAGTGTGTGTAGATTAAATATATATATTTGTTGCTACGCTGAAATCCTAGAGTGCCTCCTCCGAGGTGAACCTCTGGATCCGCCACTGCAGACCATAATAACCATTTTGCAAAGTTAGTATTTTTCAAGCACTCTTCACGAATCTTTAGTGTTTAGGCTATTGGGGGTTTACTCTACCCATATTAGTGTTCAAAACCCAGCACCGATTATTCACTCATCGCGGTAAAAGAAAAGTGCACACACAGAAGTTCATTACGGCATTGTTACCTCTAATCATGATGCTGTTACTGTAATGTATTCCTAGACGCATAATCATCTAGTCTAGACTGTAGGACCCTGACATGGGAGATTAGGTATGGACTTGTTTGTAAACTCTTGCTATATAAGATTGACACAAGCAGGGATATCCGAATATGGACTTGTACGACGAGCAGAAGATAGGATTGATCCGATTCAACGATTATTTCCCGAAGGATTATCTGTTGGGAGAATAAGAGCGTGCATGTGTGTGTCATCTTAAATAAAAAGTTAGTTATTGTAGTTCTAAGGGGAGGAACAGTGTGGTCATCTGTCCCTTCAAATACAGTGCATGTCATCAGCATTACAGCAGATTCTATTGTCAAGGCTGTCACCGTGTAGGTCCGGGCTTGATTCCTGGCTCTGCCAAGAAATTTAATTCTGGTGTGAGGGCTGGAACGGGGTTACACTCAGCCTTTTGAGGCAAAACTGAGAAGAGGCCGGGTCAATTCCTATCTTAGCCATCTGGTAGTGGTTTACCGTGGTTTCCTCACTTCTACTCCAGGCAAATGCTGGGACGTTTCCTAACTTATGGCCACGGCCGCTTCCTACCCAATCCCACCTTAATTAGAAATACGCACACTATTATAAATCACACTGACACAGATTATCAGACAAATTTTACACACTCAAGTACACGGGGCTATAGGACCACGATATCTCAAAGCCCCTATATAATTAACAAATGCATATTCTTATCAATATGAAACAAAAAATGTATTTAGTATTTAAAAAAAAATATAGATTTCCCACCGGCAAGTAATACGCCATGTTTCCATAACCAGATTTTAGTTATAACTAAATTGGCAACACAGCATACAGCACAGAACCGGCGAAGAAATCGCTGAAAGTCTTGTAACATACTTTTATCTCATGGAAAGTCATCTCACTTTGGCATCCAGATTACTTTGCAATGCCTTTTCAAAGAACACTGTTTGGAGTTAGTTTACTGCTGCTTTGTTCCTTTCGTGTACTGATGTAGATCTAAAGCAGTAATGGTCAGAACACTAACGCGAAAGAAGCACGTACATTATTTGATATAGATCTTGCTTCCGCCACGCTGCGTGTTTCAGAAGTATCTGAAGCGGGGCAGTGAAAGTTGATCGGGCCACCACCTTTCCACTTCACCTCAGGCAGTCAACTGTACATTCGTCGTTGTACCATATCTTCAAACCCATCGGCCATAAGTGTGGTACTGTGTAAGCTTTCATTATTCACTCTCTATGAAGTGAAGTGAGAAGCGTGCTTAGTGTAATGTGACGGATAGCATATTCTTCCACCTTTCAAGTTAATAACTTATTTAGAAAACTATGTGTTAGGTTAGTTATAAGAAGTCATACCTCTGATTCTGAATTTATGCATCCAGTCTTCGCGGAATGTAAGGATAATCTGCTTGGTAGCTTCGCTCATACATGTACAGGTGTTTGACGGGTTGACTGAAATGGCATTATTCGCTTTGTAAGCTTTGAATCGTTCACCTTGACCGCGATGGTCATCTGCAGAAAATCGGAAATCGGAAGTTTGAATCCGGGTGCTGATAGCGGCTATCCTGGGTTTGGTTCTAATCCGGTTCTTCCCCACTCCCTCCAGGCAAATGCCGGGATGTTTACTTTATTTCAAGTAAAGAACAGTTACATACACTATCACAGGCACCACAGAAAGGATAATTGTGTATATACCCAAGTACACGAGGTTGATGATCAAGATGTTCAACCCTCTAAGACGAATTAACATATCAATGACATAATGAAACTAAACAGACAGCGGTAGCTACGCTCGCTAACGTGCAGTTCTAGACCATGGGGCTAAGCTCTCCGCGGACTCGGTAGACGTGGGTTCGAGCCACACCGTCGGCCGTCCTTGAAATGGTTTTCCGTGGTTTCCTCAATTTTCAACTTCGGTCGAATGCTGGGACGGTACCTTCTGACAGGCCTCGAGCGCTTCCATCTACATCCTTACCCAGTTTCATTCACCATCATTCATTTCATCTCTCATTAACTCCTCTCATGAGATTGGCGTCAGGAAGGGCATCCGGTCGTAAAAACCATCTGCCACAAAGACTTTCATCGCGTCGCATTCCCGACCCCTTTGGAAAACGGGACTAATAAAGGGGTAGACATACAATAACATAATGTAACTCGACGAATAGAAGTTCTCGTAAATAATCGATACGGTATGTTTTAAAAGCATTGTGACGCTAATAAAAGAAGAATTACTGACTTTTAACTGTGACGCTAATTTATTAGTTCATTGTCGTAGTTTTCCTTTATTACTGTAATTATTCATTTTCATTTATGTGCAGTGCTGCGTATTAAAACATTTCTCTGGCCGTCTTTTCGCCATCTTCTGAGGAAAGAACAGCTTGATACGCATGCGTTATACAGATGTGACTGATATTTTAAGGGAGTAATTTTACTTGTTACTTCTTTCCCATCCAACATACACATTAATACATTTGACGTTCTCTTTCAACGTTGCATTTTGCAAATATGTAATTCCGGTCGTGGTCTCGTTGCGTAGTGGCTAGCAATCTGGGCTGGCACCGAGCAGGCCCGGGTTCGATCCCCTGCTCTGCCAAGAAATTGAATTCATGTCTGAGGGCTGGAACGGGATGTACTCAGCATCGTGAGGCAAAACTGAGAAAAAGTGGGTTCTATTCCCATATTCCCACCTCAGCTATTCGGTAAATGTTTTTCCGTGGTTACCCCATTTCTACTCCGGGTAAAAGCCGGAATGGTTCCCAAATTAAGGCCACGGCCGTCTCCTTTCCAATCCTCGCCTAAATTACAACTACACTGCAACCGTCACAGGTCATCAGACAAATTCCACATTCACACAGGCACACGGGGCTTTATGACCACGATGTCTCAAAGCCCCTAAATGAATCAACAAAAACAATAAATGTGAAGTTCTCTTTAAACGTTGCACTTTGCAAATATGTAATTCCGGTCGTTGTATTGCGTTCAGTTCAACTTGAAATAAATTAATTTTATCCTCCAATAAAGGATCAAAACTTCTACTTTCGTAATACAGAGAGTCACAAGCACGACGAAGTTAATGTTGTTTAAATTCTACATCAGTCACCTCCTGGTGTAGCGGCTAGCATTCTTGGCTGTCGCCCCGGGTTCCGGGTTCGATTTCCGGCTTTAATTCTAATCTGAGGGCTGGAACGGGGTCCACTCAGCCTGGTGAGGCAAACCTGGGGAGAGGTGGGTTAGATTCCTACATCGGCCATCCTGCAAGTGTTTTTCCTTGGTTCCCCCATATTACTGCATGCAAATGTTGGGACGGTTCCTATATTAAGGCTACGATCGCTTCCTTCCCAATCTTCACCTGAATACACATACTATAGACACCATAAGAACACATGCTATCAGACACATTATATATATAGACAAACACCCAAGTACATGTGGCTAAATGACCACGATGTCCGAGCACCTCACATGAAATAACGATTCTGCATTCTCTGGAGGTGAAGAACTGTGTGTCCCCTGGGAGTGGCTGACCGCAGACCGTGTTGGGTGCAAGAGTTGCATAACTATAAAGGGGCTCCGATTGTGTCGCCAAATGAACATCTTTTGGTAGAGCCCTGCGCGGTTAAACAAAACGCTATCCGCACGACTGTTATCCGCATCCGCATGATTTTTTTCCCCATTCGCACGTTTGTTATCCGAATCTACTGGCATTACAATAATATTTTTAATTAGATAAAGCATAAATTACTAAAGCAACATATTTAGACATTTGAGGAAAAAGTCGTTCCCTGAGGCTATGTATGTCATCTGCTGTGTTTAAATGAATGCTATACAGCCAGATTTGCAACCCATTCCTGTTCGGAGTGTTAATTATGCTTAATGACATAATTTTAATAAGATTAGCTTAAATCATCTTACATTTGTCATGAAAAAAAAAAAACCAACGGAAAAATATGATTCGTCATAAACATCCGGGTCATAATGTTATTAAACTAGTTCGGATTGTATTCTAAAAATTATCCGCAAATTTTCTCCAAACATTATCCGCAGCTTATCCGCTATCCGCACAGCCATGAAAACTAAACCCGCATGGTGAAAAATTTGCGGATATCTGAGGGTTTATCCGTGGATGTCCGCATCCGCACAGGGCTTTATTTATAGGTACTTTCCGCGTCACTCTAGAGCCCTGCGCGGATAAGCAAAGCGTTATCCGCATCCGTCCCGCATCCGCACGACTGTTATCCGCATCCGTTCCCCATCCGCATGACTTTATTCGCATCCGCACATTTTTTATCCGAATCGATTGGCATTATTATTATTATTATTATTGGTATTCTTCCCGAAGGCAGGTCCTTGCCTCCGAAGAGGCCGGAGTTGACGTGCGGTAGGGTGGCCTGGGCCTTTCCGCTCCTCCTTTCCCCGCCAACAGCGCGTGGTCCCACTGAACCGGCATTCCACCCAAGGTCCTACCACGCCCAATGCTGCTTAACTGCGGAGTTCTCATGGGATCCGGTGTTTTAACATGGCCAGGCCGTTGACTCTAATGGCAATTGCAATAACATTTTTAGTTAGATAAAGCATAAAGTATTAAAGCAACACATTTAGACATTTGAGGAGAAAGTCGTTCCCCTAGGCTATGTACTGCATGTCATGTGCTATGTCATACAGCCAGAATTGCAACCCTTTTCAGTGCGGAGTGTTAATTATGCTTAATGACATAATTTGAATAAAATTAGCTTAAATCATCTTACATTGGTCGTTGAAAGAACGGAAAAAATATATATAAAAAACAACCTGGTCCTAGTAATTATATTCAACGAGTTCGGATTGTATTCTAAAAACTATCCGCAAATTTACTCCAAACATTATCCGCAGCTTATCCGCTATCCGCACAGCCATGCAAACTAGATCCGCATGGAGAAAATTTTTGCGGATATCCGCATCTGCGCAGGGCTTTACATATAAGCCATTTTTAACGCTCAACTGGTATTGTGGGGTGCACTGTTACTGTCTGCTATTATTGTAGAAACATAAATGCAGATTGTTTACTGTTATTTCAGTTAATCTATAGCCTAGTGGAGAGGAAACTGTGGCGTAGAACAGACATTAGTGACTTCAGTATTTTCGAGAAAAATTTGAAAGTGGGGTAGCGTCACCCCACCATACCGGTTACGTGTGTTAAAATTGTGATGTTTTCCTAATGGCGCCTTTTCTGACACAAACTGAGTTAAAGTCTGTTCGCCGAGTAGAGATAGTGTGCGTAAATACTTGGCGTACGTTAAACAGGCACAGCTCTATGCGCCCCTTGCGGGCAGCCCTACAATCACGTGTCCTCGACTCGGCGAGCAGACTTTTTAGAGCATTATGCTAGACACTTAAGTGAAATAAGTAGTCGATGAAGGCCCCCATCTAGGATTAAATAAAGAATTAGAACACTAGACTACATTTCGCAACACTTTATATGAATTCTCGAATAATGTATGCTTTTCAGAATTTTCAGTAGTAGTATTATTACTTTTACGTCCCTTTTAACTACTAAGGCTTATTACTAACTAGGGGTTTTCTTACAGAAAGTAATGGTAGATGTAAAAAAAATGTATTTTTCTTTTTTCTTTATTTTTTATGCACTAAGTTGTGTATATTGTTCTTTAAACATAACATTGCGCTCAGCTTGCAAGGCCGGACGCGGTCTTGATCCCATTAGCTAGTGTTAATGAGCTCCCAAATTGGTAGCTCGCACTCCACTCAGATGACGTAATGTGCACATGTTCTGCCAGCCGCGTGCATCCTCTTTTGTGACTTTTCTTTAAAGGCGTGTTCCCACCTGAACGGATGTGTAGTTCTCCTGTCTTATCTTCCTCACAAATTCTCCTTTTTAGGACTGCGCGTATTATCTTACCAAGTAATTTTATTTTTATTCGGAGCAAACTAAAAGAATGAACGTTTTATATAAATATAAATAAAAATAAATATAAATATAAATAAGGTTTGAGTTTAATTATGTAGCTGAAGGTTTAACACCGTCTTAAAAAATTTAAAATGTTCAAACATTCCTATAAATAGTTAGTTAATGTTGTTTTAAGGGGCGGAACTATGAGGTCATCTGCCCCTCTTAACACAATTAAAGAATACAAATTTTGAATTGAATTTAAAATTTTGAGGTGGACACCTAAATTTAAAAATATCAAAAATTAATAAAACAAAAACAAAAAATTAAATAAAAATAAAAATTATAAAAATAAATAAAAATTACGGAAAAACAAAAAAATTATCATTCAAAATCGAACAAGTCGTTAAGTCAATTTACACTGGAAAATTTAGATTGCTGGCCCTAACCCACTCTCACTTATAAAGCGGATAATGCGATCAGCAGCCACCGTGTCATCGGCTAATATAAGTTTGAGTGTCATCTCGGTGAAAACAGCTCCACAGGTACAAAGTGGGGGGGTCTTCCCTTCTCACTAGGTAAGAGTGGGTGGATCTTGTATGACCTATCCTTAGCCTACACAAAATGACGGACTCTCTCCGTGACCAGAAAGAGCTCCGCCACACGCGAGTAGTTCCCTTGATCGCTCTAAGTTTACTGGGCAGTGGGTCAGCTAGCCACTGACTCTCCCTAAATGACAGAACTTGTAGGCGTAATTGAGAGCGAATATCTCTAGCGGGTACCTCCATGGTCGAGGTAGTAGTGATACCTCCTCTTTTGCCGCTTGATCCGCTAACTCATTTCCCGCAATTCCCATGTGGCTTGGAAGCCACAGGTGATTCGAGTGTCAGCGTGGCACAGCCCGGCTAGTAGGTCGTGGATTCGCTGTACTAGGGGGTGTTGCGGGAAACGTGTAGCAATTGACTGCAGCGAACTCAAAGAGTCGGTACACACGAGAAAATGGAAACATTCCTATAAACAAGGGAGATACAGTATGAGAAGAAACGGTGAAGATCGGCACAAAGAAAGGATCATTCTTTAAAAATGGATAAAATAGTTACAAAGTTCACAGCTAGGTGTCGTGGACGGTAGCATTTGGTAGCGAAAGTGGGAACTACTTGAAATTATCGTCAGCAGTTCTTACTTGAATGAAAGAAACAGATAACACACACTCAAAGTACACGGGGCTACTTGACCGCGTTGCCGCAGCCCCTAAATTAAGGAACGAACCAGTTACGAATTGAATTTTGTCATCCTTCTAATAGCAAGATGTATGTGTTTCCTTGGAAATGTATATACTGTAATTATTGTAGGCGATTTATGACAGTCAAAGTCATGGGCTACTATTCGAATCGTTATTGTTTTGGTTCCTTTAGCTGTATGTTTCCCCTTAAGCGGGGTTTATACTGCATCAGTACCTTTAAATCACGAGAAATCTGTTGCCGAGTAGCATTCTTGGTTGTCACACCTGAGGTCCGGGTTAGATTCCAGTATTACCAATAAATTGTAATTCTGGTCTGAGGGCTGGAACGGGGTTCACTCAGTCTCGTGAAGCAGAATTGAGAAGAGGCGGGTTCGATTCTTACCTCAGCTATCCTAGAAGTCTTTTCCCGCTGTTTCCCACTTCTATTCCTGATGATGGCTGGAGAGTACCTAACTTAAGGCCACGGTCGCCTTCTACCCAATTACAAATGCACACACTTTTGTATAGCCGACACAATGACATAGGCTATCAGACAGATCCCATACACAGTCAAATTCACGGGGCCACATGTCTACGTTATCTCTAAGAGTCTAATTGAATCAACAACAGAGGCATATTCACTGCATATGCAAGTGGAATCTGTCTTGCTTCAGCCAGTTCTTATAGATTTTTTTAAACCAGTGTAGCCAATGGCCATGTATTTTCTTATCAGGACGGGTCGGGGAAGGTATGTTTGGAAGGAAACCGGCCGTGGACCTATTGAAAGGAGCCGTCCTGGCATTTGCCTGGTGGTGAAAATGGGGAAACCATGAAAACCATTTTTAGGACGGCTGAGGTGGGATTCGAACCCACACTCTCCTGATGCCAGCGAATCACGGCTCGGCTACCGTTACTAAGACTATACGTAGCTGATTTTGCTCGGCCTTGCTATGATAGCGTTAAAGAGAAGGTATAATTCGAGTTCTATGAAATGCCCCGTAGCATTAAGTTTGAAAGAGTGACTTTAACACCATTGTGGTTTCTATCACCGCATAAGGCATACACTCGGGCACTACATGTTCTACAGTTCGTCGTCTGCTTCTTGAGGCAGATCAGTTTACATAGCGACACCGAGAGAGCGTAACGTTGTCCCACTACCAAGTTACAGGGCACGTAGCATACAAGGTTAGTTGGTAAGCAATCTCGAATGATGTTCAGTTTAATTTTTTAAGGTTGGTTAGAAGCGACTTCGGTGGCGTAGTTGGTAGCATGCTGAGCTTCTATGCCCAAATTCGTGGGTTCAAACCCGGCCGAAGCCGTCGGATTTTTTAAGAGCGTTAAAATCTCTAACCTTCCTTCGCAGGGGAAGTAAAGCCGGCGGGCCCATGTCATAGATTTATGGCATGTAAAAGAATCTTCCACTAACTACCTAGATACAATTGTGTGAAGCTAAATTTGTAGGTTAGATTTGATTAACGCTCTATTTAAGTTCCAACGTTCGCCGTCAGGTGCCGGTTGCGGTGGCATCTAGTAGCCAAGTAGAAACTATTTGAAATAGATCGTCTGCAGTCCTTAATTGAATTACAGACAATGCACAGTAATACATTACAATTAACACCGGGTATCAGACAGATTCTACACACACCCAAAGTACACGGAGCTACATGACCGCGTTGTCGCAGCCCCTAAACTGAAGAACTTTTCAGTCACTACCGAGTAGCTAAAGAAGTTTAGGCCTATAGATTTAATAATTAAAATTAATACCAAGCGTGGTAGCGCCGGCTCCTAGCGTTCCATGGTTGCCGATTTTCAACTCCAAGCAATTGCTGGGACAGTACCATCTAATAGACCATGTTCGAGTCAATCCAAATGAGTACCGGTAGTTAGAATCTACCATACATTTTGTAAGCATTTTCAATTTCAATTGCATTTTGTAAGTATTTTGAATTTCAATTGCACTTCGTGAGTATTTAAAATCTGAAATGGGCGTTTTTTCAATCTAAAATGCATTGTGTATTTTGAACCTGAATTGCATTTTGTACGTATTTTCTATCTCATTTGCATTTTGAATTTCAATTGCATTTTGTAAGAATTTCAACTCTACATTGCATTTTGTGCATATTTTGAACCTAAACTATATGTTGTGCGTATTTTTCAATCTATTCCTTTTGTGAGTATTTTCCTTCAAAATTCCCTTTTGTATGTATTATCACTGTCCATTTTCTGGGTCGTTTCAATTTGAGTTACATTTTGTAAGTATATTCAGTCTCTCTTAATTTTCGTTCTGTAGTTGGTATCATGCTGAGCTCCTATGCCCAAGATAGCGGGTTCAAACCCGGCCGAAGCCGTCGTATTTTTTAAGAGCGTTAAAAATACCTCAGTATGCCTTCTTTCGGAGGGAAAGTAAAGCCGGCTGTCCCATGTCATAGATTTATGGCATGTTAAAAAACCTTCCACTAATTACACCTGTGTGAAGCTAAATTGTATAGGTTAAGAATGTAAACAACGCTCTTAGGTTCCTATGTCCGTTGCCAAGAGTTGACTGCGGTGGCGTCTAGTAGTTAAGTTCTGAACTAGGCCTAGTAGTCGTTGACGGTGGCGTTTGGCGGCAAAAGTAGGAACTATTTGAAAAATTCAAAGTTGCAGTCCTTACTTGAATTAAAAAACAGATACACGAATACAGCCATCACAATTAACACCGGTTATCAGACATTCTACTACACACCCAAAGTACACGGGGCTACACGATCGCGTTGTCGCAGCCCCTAAACTGAGGAACCAACCAACCAATTTTAGTTCTGGTTTCCATTTCATTGTAATTTTTGCTATCATCCAGGCCATGAGGGCCGATAACCTAGATGTTAGGCCCTTTAAAACAACAATTATGATGTTCATCATCAATATTTCAATTGTAACAGTTATTGCTCATTGTAATAGGAAAAATAACCGACATAACTTAATATGAATTTTAATCGGCTGTGAAGCCTTCCAAAAATGTTTTGCTTTCAAAAGCTGGGAGATAGTCCAAATATCAGTTGTTGCACCTTGATGATTTTAAAAGTGGCATTAGTCACTTATTTTGAGGTAATGGATAAGAAATAAATAAAGAAAACAGAAGTCGAGAAATTTAAACTGAATAAATGGTGGGAGTAGACTTGGCCATTGTAGTATTTTAATATCAAAAGTTATATTACAATTAAAGAATGCATGAAAGTATTAGTAAATAAAGAAGAAAGAAAGTTTCTCCAATACACCGAGGAGCATACTGTAGAACCATGGATGTGTATTTCAGATCTAGGTGATGAATACCTGTTAACCTTTCTAACAAGGTTATATTTTCTTGAAACAACACATTTTCTCATCCTCGGTTGTACGTGATGAGAAAGCTTGAAATTATTTTCGGGTCTTTTCTTCCTGTAGACGCATACGCCTCATACGTTCATTGGACTAAATGCTCACACTGAGCAAATTACTCTACAACTGACTGGCTGTGGGGCTCAGTGGTAACGTTCTCGCTTGCTGGGCCCAAGATTGCTGTCAGCTGGCATTTGAGGGTGCGCAATTGCGAGGGAGCCGTGTCAGTAGATTTACTGGCACGTTAAAGATCCAATTCGGGGCAAAATTCCGGCACTCACGGCGTCTCTAAAAGCCAGAGTTGTTAAAAGGGGCGTAAAACCAATAACATTACTATTATTATTATTATTATTATTACTCTACAACCGCGCTATAAAGTATCAAAGTGTTATTATTATATTGCACAACTGCTTCTCGCCTGGCAGAGGCAGCAATGAGATGTGGGTAGTATCTGCGTGCGCCCGCTTGGGGGCAAGGTGCGCAGTAGACTACCACACGCAAGTTTTAACTGACTCCAAAACCAAAAATCTATCCTTGTTTAAAAAGAAAAAGTACAATGATTGAAAATCAAGCATGATTTGGGAAAAAATAATTTTGACACTCTACATAATCTTTCAATGCTGCTAAGCAGTACTGTGACAGTGTGAGCTGTGCATTTCTCCAGTAGCCCGAGGGGATGTGGCACTGGCCCTATGTTCACCCTTTAACAAATATACAAAGGTGAGAAACCATTGTGTTTTTAGGAATGTGTCTTCTTGACTCGGCATTTCCTAACATTCATGTTTTCTCTTACAGGCACATTCCCAAGGCGAAGGCTACAACAATGGCTGAGACTCCGGAATTAAAGAGAATTGCAGAGAACACGAAAATCCAGTCAAATGTGAGTTTATCATGTCAATTTATGTTAAATGACTATACGTGATTAATAACAAGTAGTTCCGTGAAGAACTATACAGCCTATTTTCATATATCCTACTCATGTTAATTGCCTCTATCAACATACAAAATTTCAGTTTGAAGGTTGTGATAGATTCGTAGATATTGAGAACCGTTTAAATATTTCAGATGGTCGCCAGGTTGGATTTTTATTTTTGTACTGTTACATTAAGATTATTGTGTACGTGTGGTGTTCAAACTTCAATCGCATGATTAGAACACAAGAAGTAAAAACGAGATTTTAAAATTTTGCACAGCTGCCATCTTGTGACTATGCAAACAATTGAAATAAATTAGATGCCAGTGGATTAACATTTGTATAAGCATTTAACGTGCAGCGTTTCACTGCACTCGGATAGTTAATTCGCGAGAAACGTCCATTTAAATATTTATATTTCGCATCGCCGCCATGTTGGATTTGTGTTCACCAGGTTACTGAAAGTCCTATAGGTGAACATATGTTCATAGCCTCTATGAACATAAAACATTTCAGTTTGATTGCTGTAAAAGATTCATAGATATTGAGAATCGTCTAATTATTTCGGATGCTCGCCATTTTGGATTGTTATAGGTATAGGCCATAGAGTTAGTGCCATTCAAGGTCAATTATTGCCTAGGTTCATTATTCAAACTTTCACTTCGATCGCATGATTACGACACAAGAAATAAAAACTTAATTTTAAAATTTCGCACAGCCGCCATCTTGAGGTTATGTAAACAATTGAACTAAATTAGATGCCAGTGCATTACAATATGTAAAATCATTTACTTTACCACATTTGACTGCGCTCAGAGAGTTAAATCACCAGAAAAGTCTATTAAAATGTTTCAATTTCGCTTGGCCGCCATGTTCGTTTTGTAGTCACCAGATTTTTGAAAGTCTCGTAGGTGAACTTCTAGTAGTGCCCTTTATCACCGTTCACAATTTCAGAGCGATATCGGTAATAGTTTCGGAGATACTGAATCCTGGTGAAATATTTCGCACAACCGCCATCTTGGATTGGTGAGACACAATAAAATTTGAAGGTCGGGGTCGGCCAGAATAGTGCTATGATCTTACAGAGTTTCATTGTAATCGCTCCAACCGTTTAGAAGTTATTATGGGGGACACACACGCACACAGACAAAATATCTCATAAGCCTATTTTTTTCATAAAATGAAAATAGGCTAAAAATGGCAAATGTCGGATGTTCGCATGCGTTGCTGCCACCACACAACAGCATTTAATTGTGTTCGGAGTAGTCGTTATGACGTTATTGTGGGGAGGGGGGACAGACACACCACACGCTCGTCACCCAGGGTAGATCTCAAAACTGTTCTTTCAACTCGTTTTATGAGGAATGTAGGCCAAAATGCAGTACGCAACAAACCCCAACCCCATGGCACCACAGCCCATGAAGGGCCTTGGCCTACCAGGCGACTGCTGACCGGCTATAGATTTCGAGGTGACGCATGGTTGGCGCGTCTGGTCCTCTCGGCCATTAATCTTGGCTTTCGTGACCGGGGCGCTGCCTCACTGTCAGACAGCTACACATTTGTCCTTACGAGGCTGAGTGCACCCCGTTCCAGCCCTCGCTTCAGTTTCTAAATTACTTGACGGAGCCGGGAATCGAAACAGAGGCTTCCGGACAGGCGCGCTACCCGAATACCACGGAGACGGCCTACAGTATGCATTGTCTTGGTTGTTGATGTCACAAATGCATCGAATTCATACATCAGTAGCCTACTGTACGTTCACGACAACAGTCGTGTACAGGCCGGACGTTTGTTTTAGACGATTGCCCTTGACCTTGAAGCCTGCGAGTGAGCCTGTACACAGTCACTCTCTCACCCTGTCGCTTCGCATTTGTCACCACCGATCTGATGTAATGGAATTCCAGTCTTGAGCACGTGGCGACACCGACTTGCAGACAGTACAGTCAACGTCGAAGTATTGTGTGACGCGGAAGTAATACGTTACGTATTTACGAACAGAACGTCATTATATTTGCCAATGACTGTACTTCAGTAGGAGTGTGAGACAGCTTTGTCAATCATCGGACCGCTTGGGGCAGCTGATAACAACACAGGTACTGCAGTAACTCGCCTCCAGGCTTCCATTAAGATTTTTCACTCGTCTAAAACAAACGTCCGGCCTTTATACATACTTCAAAAATCGCACAAGAGATTCACTCCGCTGGAAGGCATAGATGTATCCTTATTTAACATTGAAGATGGTGGTCATGGTTGCAATTGGTACGAAACGACTTCGGTTTCAAACTGATATCGAACTGAAAATTGCTCGCTTTCGCTATCTTGAAATTAAAACAGTTTAACATGCTATCAAATAAACTTCCAATTTCGAAGCATGGGACTGACTAAGGATCGTTAAAAATATTCACTCCACTGAAGATCGACCTTACAATTTAAACAAGTCGTTGGAATGTTGGGTGCTTGGGATTTGAAAAATTCTGTGTGATTAAGCAACCATACTTTCTTGTCAACTTCAGGGAAATTCTGATTTCTTTGACCACTCTGTGAAAAGCGTGAAACAATTTTCACCAATTAAAAAAAAAAAAGCACCTGATGATAAAATGACCCTGTTGATAAAATGACACAACTTTAGTAAATAAAATAAGTTCCCTACTACAGTGAGGGCCCTCCCTATACGGTAAAACAGATGCCGCCTGAGTAGCCGCGTCTCGAGCGGAGCATGGCATTGGCGCTAGCAGCAGCGTAGCGCCTTAATATTTTAATACATTTACACTTACTACTGTATTTAATATTCATAATTACTTACATGAATTTCAGAGTAGGCCAGTTGCTGGAAATGCTGTCCTTCAATTTCTAAACACACGTTGCACCGACTTAGGAAGATTTAGTACACTTGCTGTAATTCATGCAATTATTTCGTTCTCACGATCCTCCCTAGTATGCGGATTGTTTCTGTATACCTTTTGTTTGAGGTTCCCCTACAAGTAAAAATCGCATGGCGCTGAAACTTGCGAACAAATTTACTGCAAACTTCTTCTTGAGAAGGATGAAGTTTCCACTAGGAAAATTCGATGTTTTGTTAATTACCTAACGATGTTCGCATGATACGAGGTAGTCTACACTACTTTACAGCAAGTCTTAATTATCACAACTAAGGTATCTTGCCAGCTGCATATGTAATAAATGCTATGACAGCATCCAGGGCTTCACGGCGCGCTATTGTACTGATACCGCGCCAGGAGATGGCAGTCGGGTTTGAACTGTCGAGGTCTTCCGGCTCACTGCGTATCGCGCATTCCAAAAACATTCAGTTGTTCACTACTTGCTTCACTCACTCAGCACATTCCTTCTTTCACTGGCTGAGTGTCGCCTGTTGCAATGACAACCATTGACATGCGGGAAGCCGATATATTTAAGTTTGGAGTAGGCGGACCGCGTATGCGTACTGCAAGACCCCCGCACCCCGTCACAGCGTGTTCAACTGCCATCTCCTGCCGCGATGACAGTAATCGGCACATATGCTATAAATGTAACGGTGAGTAATTGCGACGTGTTCGCGGCACGACTTGGGAAAGTCCCGTTCTGTAGGGAGGGCCCTTGCTGTATTTATATTGGACATGCTAGCTAACCATAAAAGTAATATTTGAATAAATAGTTCATGTTTTTAAATATTTAAAACCTTAAGGATTCAAGAACTGTTTAGAAGATTAAGTGACTCTTGGACTGTTTTATTTTACATACGAAGGCCTTAGGATTTTATATAAAGAATTTCGATGTTTAAATGACATATTGCTGAAGATTAGCTAAAGAGGAAGCTCGAAACAAGTCCAAACAAAATAAGGATAAATAAATTGTATTAACTGGGTGGACAGAACCTAACAAATCGTTTCATTGCATTTGTAAGACAATACAGAAACAATTTTCAAAGTAAACCATCATGGTTTATTTTATAAAGCCTTTCAAGAAAAGGGTACATGCATCATTCTTAAAATAACTCTTTGATAGCATTGGCATCTTCAACTGTGTAACACGCTGCATCAGTCACAAAGACCAGAACATCGTGGTATTTACCCTTAGGCCACAATCGTGCCATCAAATTTATCAAAGTGGTGATATATTGTTGAATGGTTCAGATTGCAAAACCTTGGATGTGACACAAATATTTTTACTTGCAATGTAATATTGCTGGTTTCATTGATAGTCCAATATTTTTTCTCTCGCAGAATTGTTCATTAAATTGTTTTCATTAAATTTTCTGCCTAGTCAATACTTAGGTACCGGTATCTATTGTCTAGGCAGAAAATGTTATTCAGTCACTACGGACCAAAAATACATCAACCCATTTATTCTTCTATTAATTTTCCTCAGTGTCATAGCAGTGGATAAATTGTTCTTTCTCAGAGTGCAGTGGACTTCTCTGGAGTTGAACGGCCCATATACCCTCGTAAGAAATCTCTCAGTTTAATATTGTCCATTTTCCACATTGAAATATTCATAGAAAAGAGCTTCAGACAAGTCTTTAAAAACACACACACACTGTGTGTCTTCACTGAAGGATGTGAGCAATCGTTGAGAAATATATTTTAGTCTCAACGTATGTGCTCCTCTAGACCAATATGTTGCTGGACAGTGAATCTCCTTTCTTCTCCCACTTTCACTTCACATATTTTACAGTAAATATGTCACTGTTGCTGTAAAGTATATCCTCATCGAATTCTGAAACCATTTGTTTGAAATAGCTGGAAACAAACTATTCCCCTCACCAGGAAGTGTGGAAAGATGTGAAAAATGTATATTAGAATGTGCTTGGTTTAGGAGAAACCAGGAGGAAAAGTATGTCACACTTGGTAACACCTGCTATGTGCAAGACCAGGACCAGTTAAGGCAGCTTTGAGATGCCTGCATTTACCCATTGTTTTTGTTCGCACAAAAGGACGAGCGTGGCAAACAGGTTTTGGGTGTGAACATCAAATATACACTTCAACAAATCTGAAACTTAAACAAGAGAACACATGCCAGACATGTAGGCCAGCTGTTATTCAGGTGAAGGTCATGCTGACAGCTAAGTGGGGGCCAGTTTCATAGAGGTCGAGGGAACCTGTCCAACTATATATTACCCGTCCTTTCCCCTCATGCGCTTGTGGCACTTGTGCTGTTTTCTGTTGAATGGTCTCCCATGAAATGACTGCAGCACCATGGGTTTTTGGGAGAACCATTTGCCATATGCAGATCCACCGTGGAACTCATTTCTTTGTTTGTTATGCTGCACAAGATAGTGCAAGCACTAAGTCTGTAGGACATACAATCAGCCTGCTAGACATGTTTCAATACTGTAACTAAACCATTTATTCCCACTAAACACACCTTTTATTCCACATTTTTCACAATCATTCTGCTCTTTCTGACCTGAAAAATAGTATGTTCTCGTCCTGGTCATACACCGCTCACCGTGTAGGCTATAATTATGTTGGTAAACCTAACATGGATATTCCAAATATCAAGAGTTCATCTTTGTGTTCCATCTCAGTATGGGTTGTGCTTATTGTTAAACAGTGTTAAATTATGAGTATGATGCATATCATGGCAGGACTCAAAATGCATAGTTTGGTGGTTTGAATCTGTTGTATTGGTAACTTTTAGTGGCCACCTGGTGAATGTTCACACCCACTCCAGGTACGTGTTGAGATGGTGCTTTGCCTCATGGTCACGGTTCAAGTCTTAAAAAGTAACATAGGATCAGGTCAAGACTAGATATAATAGTTATTAAACAACATTGATGCATATTATAGAACACTGGATTGATGACTGTGTGTGTGGCTTCTGCATTTAAGCAATATCCACATTTTGAAGCATTCTGATGTGAGGGCTAGAATGGGGTACACTTGGCCTCGTGCGGCAGACTGAGAAGGGGTTGGGTACGATTCCCACATCAGCCTCCCAGAAGTTTTTTTTTTGTGGTTTCCCCACTTTTATTCCAGGCGAATGCCAGGATGGTACTGTACCCGTATTCCTGGAATGATCCACCAAAATACGCAGATGGAAAATGGATCGTAGCATCTTGAAGTCCCTGGCTAGAAATACTGCATAGTCAGAGCTACTGGCGAATACACTCTGGATAAAGGAAAGGGGAAACAAATTGAATGTGCTATAGAAACTAGCTAAAAAAATATGGGTTCTAATCCACTACTCGGAAGTCTACTCGGAAGTACGAGAATCAAAAATCTCGGGCGTAAGGACAATGATCAGGTCAATGGAAATAGCTCCACCCTATAGCACATTCCTCTACCAATACTCTAAAAAAAGGCAATGCCAAATTTCTAGGGAAACTTAAACACGTGCCTGCTTATTTATTAAGACACGAATTACACAATATAAATTTAAATATGAATTCAAAATATTACGTAAATCTCTGCACATTAGTAAAATTATAAAAGCTCAAACAAATATAATCTTAATAGAACTCTGGCAAACAACTGCTGTCCCTAACCAACGAGAGTTAACAACAAAAATTTAATGTCGTTAAATTAACCCGCAAAATAAATAAATTTACCCATGACGAAGGCCTCCTCCATTACAATGACTATTTCCTAATCTATACAATCATAACTCCCAGTCTCCTACTATCGTAAAAAATCTTTCTTAGAAGCGATAAAATCAACCTGCTCTAAATAACGATAAATACCTTTTTAAATATACAACATAAATATATATGACATATCGCCAAAGGCTATCTCATACAGAGATTATTTACAATAGCAACACTGCTAACTTCAATCTTTAAAATGTTTATAAAACTCCTCGTAAATCATATTTATGCATGTTTTCTGTAAGAACTTGTAAATCTCCATTTCTCTATGTCGTATCTGAATACTGTGACAATTCGGGATGGTATTATCCATACAATGAAGTAAAGACTTAGTTCATTCTCATCTACTGGTCCATCAACTTAATAAAATAACATTAATTCTCATCGAATAATTACCATTATATCTGTATCTTCTCAGAACCATTTAAATATAGCTCAAATTTACTTCAGGTTAACAGAGATCCGTTGTTCCTATAATTTATATCAGATAAAATTTCACAAAGATCAGCTGTCCTACTGTTTCAAGGATTTCAATCGTATGCCTATATCGATAACTCTCATAATCCTTCCTTCAATAATATCACTTACATTCTTGCTTACAATCCTCTCTTCATAAACCATATACATTTCGCAAATCTGTCCTCACAGATACTTCTTCATAAATACTGAAACAATGTCATCTTGCCCATTGCCATAAATTAGTCATCCGTCAACACAGGAATACTTCGAATATCTCTCACAGATATGTTCACAGTTCCTTCCTTAAAAAATACAACCTTTGTATTCTCCAAACACATAATATAACATTGCGAAAATCCTCACTTACAGGTAATACAACTTTCAAAAAAATACTGTAATAAAATATTGGTTCCTTCGATGTCGTATTATAACTGGTAATATAATAAATTAATATTCTCAATATAGTTCTTACTTTCCTTCCATATAAACATTGCTAACGCTAGCTTCAATCAGCTGCTATACTCCACTCGAGTATTTATTTCAACTTCATATTCTCTCAAATTGACGACGTTAATACAGTTACCTCTGCTTATTTGACAATATCACAATGTTCCATTTCACATATTCGTCTTCAATAAAATACATTCTTTCTCATTAGAGAATGTGAATAAGTATTCACAACCAGATTTGAGAATAAGTTATCCAAAATATAACTATACTTAGATCTTGAAATAGATCTTAAAAGATCACAGTTCCTCAACATTCTTCTCTGACAACGTAACTCTAGGAATATACTTTCCAATCGAAATCAATCTATCTTAACGAAACAATAAAATCTCCGAAAATAAATTCAAGATCGCAATAGAAAAATGCTCTAAACTTCAAATAGCCACTATAAATCGTCGAATCAACTCACTAAAATCTCAAACTTCGATAAAAATAGAGAATAAAAATCCACCATGACATTACGATGAGAAAATAAAAATTGAAGACTTTAGAAAATCCAAAAGAATGGTAAAAAATGGCATTCATAGATAAATGGTCGGATATTCTCTAGTGTATCTGCATAACTACAATATGGGATACTGGTTTGGTCTTGATTCTACCTTGAGTTGCAGTGAAGTTGTCTAGAAGTGGATTTCCCTCGTTGAACTTCAGAAACAGAGTGTTTCTGGTATACCCCTGCTCATGGCTGCGGTACTGCTTCATGTTGGATCGCCTTCTGAAGTCATCAATCTCCTGGGACTGGTATCGAACTCCACACATCGTGTTGTTACAGCGTCCATTCTGCTTGGCTTCTCCTTAATGAGATGGGTCCACCCTTTCTCTCTTGAATCGAACCGGGACTACCCTGGTTCGCGCGTTCAGGAATTCTTCTTGCTTCTTTCTGCCGCGTAGTTAACATTTGTAGTCTGATCCATATCGTAATAGTTGTACAATGACCTGCGTTGATTTATTATGCAGGAGAGTAAATTGTTAGTCTCCCCCTCGTTATTCATTGTTACGACATTTCAGATCATCTCGGTGCCATCATAGATGAAGTTCCCTTGTACATTTTAGTAGCTCATCTCACTCTCTGTAGTCGTGATGATAAATGCTCCTCTCAACTTTGCTTGGTTAATCATAGTGATGAATGTAGAAATAATTTTCGATCACTTTCTATCGACGTCTCATACAAGTTTACGTGCCTCCTTCAAATGTTGTAATTGCGCTTTCAAAAATATGTAAATAATAATTACGCAGAACAATTGCCGTAATTCTCTAAGCCTTGTCGTAGTATCATTCGTAGTTAGAACTTCTGCGTTGTACTTGCTTTATAATGTATTTGTACTGTGAATTGTTGCACTACCTAGGGACACATCCATCCACGATGAAATCTGTGGTAGAAAGAATCTCTAATTAAGTCGCGTCCTCTCCACTCCAATCAAAAATATAGAGCCTCCCTAAAATATATATATATGACATCCTACACCAAACCATTGTAGATATATGGGAGACAGAACAACTCCCAGAGGACTGGAAGATAGCTTTGATCCATCCTTTTCACAAGAAAGGAAATATAAGAGATGTGAACAACTACCGTGGTATTTCTCTTCTGTCAGTAGCTTACAAGATCCTGTCACTTTCCATCCTTGACAGACTGGAACAGCAAGTTGAACACAAACTCGGAGAATACCAAGGGGTTTTTAGGAAAGGCCGATCGACTGCAGAACAAATCTTTAACCTAAAAACCATAATTAGGTACTATGTGTTGAGGTCGAACGTATGTATCGACATTTGTAGACTTTAAGAAAGCGTACGACTGCATCGACCGTGATGTGCTGATTAACATACTTGCAGAAATGGGAGTCGATATGAAACTGCTGGCGACAATAAGGGAAACCCTAATTAATACCACATCCATAGTCAAATTCCAAGGATGTATCTCTGAACGCTTTGAAATCAAGACAGGTGTTCGACAGGGAGATAGCCTGTCACCTCTGTTGTTTAACTGCGTGCTTGAAAAGGTAATACAGAATTGGCGACAGAAGTTAAAAGAAGGAGGCCTTTACAAACCTTTAAGGATCGGGACAAAGAAAAACTGATGGAAATAGATTGCTTAGCATTCGCTGATGATATAGCCCTGATGACAGAAGATTTCAAAAGTGCAACAGAACAGGTCAATATATTGAAGGAAGTAGCAGAACAAACAGGATTACAAATTTCCTTTCAAAAGACAGAAGTAATGTCGAACATCAAGGATGATACAGCACAACTAAACACCAAATATGGAACGATAAACCGTATTAATAAATTTAAATATCTTGGGGAATGGATCCAGCAAAATGGCCTTGACAAGGAAGCCTAGAAGCAAGAATCAAGAAAATGGAAGTCGCTTTTCAAACCACCCGCAACATATATAACAAAAAGTGCTTTTCTATGAACACAAAAATTCGTCACTACAACACTATGATCAAACCAGTACCGCTATATGCATCTGAATGCCTTATCCTATCAGAGAAATGTTTGCTCGCGAAGTTAGAGAGAAAAGAAAGAAAGAAAGAAAGAAAGATCCTACACATCATACTTGTCCCAGACTGCAAAAATGGCATCTACATTAGAAAATCCAGGCAAGAAATTTACTCGATAGAGAAGATCACAGACACAATGCGAAAACGCAGAGTTTGCTTCTACGGTCATATATGACGGATGATCGATTCCCGATGGACGAAACGTATCTTCAGTATATTCGACTCAAAACCAAAAACGACAATGCCATGGTATGTTAACGTCCAGAAAGATCTGAAAGAAATGGGGATACGAGCAGAAGATGCACAAGACCGAAATCTTTATAGAGCAGCCATCGAGACGTTTGGTCTTTCCGGGACGAAAAACGGACAACTGGTGCGAAATGGACAAAGGAACGTCGTGCTAAACACAGTGAGCTCATGAAGGCAATGTGGATCAAGCGAAAAATGAGCAAATGCCAGAGTGTAAAATGAGGCTTATCGTGGTCCCTAGTTGGCCGATTAGCGAAATTGAATGAATATATATATAAAAAAAAACACTCGGCGAAATCGCGCGTTTATTCCAAATACTCATTACTTCCCGTAATTATGCCTTCAATTACCTTCAAATGTGTGTCAATAATTTTTATATGGCATTTGACAACTTTTCTGATGGTGTAAATAGTTTAAATAACTCTCGTAATGAGAAATGCTAATTGTCGTAATTATTGTAACACGGCATTCCATTGGCTCGCTTTGATCACGTGTCAGACTTGAGTTGGGCTTGTTGGCGCGTGGCTGAATTCCTTCGGCGTGTGTCATCTCACCCCTCTTCGGTCAAGTTCGGCTTCTGACATGATCTCGCCGAGACCGTTCTTGCGCCTCTAGCTTGTATTTATGCAGCGAATTATCTCATTGGCTGAGCTCGGTTAGCTTGCTAACTTGTAACAAACAGGTTACTTGTCACCAGCCAGACTCGATAAATTTTATCATGAGCTTTGTTTTATAACTTTCAAATGATGAGATTTTATCCAAAGCAAATAAGAGTACAGTACCTAAGTTAAGGCCACGGCTGCCTCCTACCCAAATCCCAAATCAATTAAAAGAAATACACACACTAGTACAACCATCACAATGATATACTTTATCAAACAAATTCTATACATATACTGTATAGAAGTACATGGGCTACAGTACCGCGATGTTGCAAAGGCTCTAATAAACATAATCTTAAATCATTCAGATTTGAAAATTCTTCAATGTTACAAAGAATATTTTCTTGTTTCAGGTTATGTACCATGCAGAATTTGAGAAGGCAAAAGGCAAATTCACACAAGTTGCAGATGATCCCGAGACATTGCGTATCAAACAGAATTCAAAGATCATCAGGTAAGATGCTAGGGTATACTTGAATCCAGACCCTGTATAAGCATTGCTTTCTCCCCACTGCTCTAACCTTCTCTAAATCCATCGCAGATATAGGCTGTTTAATTCTTTCTGGCCAAAAATGATTTAAAATTCCGCATTGGGTCTCGGGTACAAGTATCACAGTCACAGATTACATGTGACCTGGACCTATACTTTTCAGTCCACATGTGCAAGCAGAGTATTGATTGGCTGACTTGAAGTAGATCTGGTTGACTATAGTAGGCCATTGGACTACCAATAATGTACATACAAGTGAAGTGAATATAAGGGATCTGTAACTTTTTACCATTCTCAGACTATAGAATGATATATAAATCATGTTGTCTGCAAATATAATCAAAATATGTCCTTAAATTAGAAAAATATTCCCAATATGACCAAATAATAAATATGTAGGCTACTAGTAAGTAGAACCATTCAACTTTTGTTTAATTCTATACTAAAACTGAAATGAAAGCCAGGGATAAAGAAAGCCATTCTGGGAAGAACTAATACTGTACACGTTTCATAAAAGGGTTTAAGTTACAAAAGCTGATAAAGGAGGCATAGGACTCCAAAAATACATGCGCATTGACTGGGTTGGAAAATTGTACTTATTTTTATTATGAAGTCTAAGAATTTGTAAGTCAATACAGAACCAAAACCGGGAAATCAAACTGAATCCAATGCAATCAATGAATTGATGATGGTTGTTTGTTTTCACATATTATACAGGTCCTTTTCATATTAAAATTCTCCTTCATTTAAATATCTTTTCCATGTGATTGACCAAATTTCAACCACAATGAACCCAAATTGTTACTCCTATGTGCTGTAACGGATATAGTAAATAAGAAATGTCATATTGCCACATGATTCACTATCAAATATTTCTTTACTTAATTATGACAATCTAAGCCTGATACCTCTTCCTTCCGTCTTCTTGTTCTTCTATATGCCCTGCCCAGTCTCCCAGACGTTGGTGGTCAATATGGATAGCATTAGTCTACCCTCAGCAACACGGTATAGTTCAATCGTTTTTGTGCCAGTCCAGTCTTGAAGATTCCGCAGACAAGACGTTCTTTTCCTGCCTGCTCTTCGATGCTCGTCAATGTTGCCCTTTAAAATGAGGTGTAATATTGCATATTTTTCTCCACGTAACACATGACCCAGGTATAGCAATTTTCGTACATTTGATGGTAATCATCAGCTCCCTCTTAGTTTGCTCTCCGCAGTACCTGCTCGTTAGAGATGTGATTTATCCAAGGGATTTTCAGCATTCTTCTATGGAATCACGTTTCCAGAGCTTCAAGCCTTTTAATGGAGGACGATTTTGATGTCCAAGCTTCTATTACATAACATTTCACAATACGCCGTTTTAGTTTTAAATTTAAGGCATCATCACACAATGAAGCTCTAATTTTTTTGAAAGTTGACCTTGCTATTTCTATACGGGTCTTAATTTCAAGATCTGGATTCAAATCCTCTGAAAACCAACAACCAAGGTCCTTAAATTTGTCAACTTGTTGGATTGTGTCATCTGCATATCTAAGTGTACGTATTAGTTCCCTGTTGACCTTGATTCCCACTGCTGTATCTTCTACTGCCCGAAATACAGCTCCCGAGTAATGTTGAATAATAATGGAGACAGAATACATCCTTGTCGAACTCCTTTTCTAATGTCAATAGAATCTGATGTATCATCATCAATCTTCACTACAGCTTTTTGATGCCAGTATAGGTTTTCAATGATTCTTATATCTTTACCATAAATTCCAATTTGTTGAAGTATTTTGATGAGCTCATTATGTTCCACTCTATCAAATGCTTTTTCGTAATCTATGAAGCAGTCGTATACATCTTTTTGTTGGTCCCTGCATCTTGAAGGAGAGTTGTTAGTCTGAAGATAGCCTCGCGAGTTCATAACCATTTCGTAAATCAAACTGAGTAGCTTCAATCGGATCGTCACATTTCTTCCTTATTCAGCCAGGTATAAATTTCATCAAGGCTTTCAGATGATGACTCAGTAGGCTTATAAGTCGATAGTCACTGCATCTTTTTGAATTTGATTGCTTTGGAAGGGGAATGAATGTAGATAGTAGACAGTCTTGAGGTATTTCACCAGAGTTACATATACCGTATTTATAATTTTCGAAAGAAAATATATGTATTGTCCATTGAGCCATTATATATTTAAACACAAATTGTGCTAAATGTTCTGGCATAACTCAACAAAATGACAGCGTTTCGCCCCGGTGTGCTATTGGGCTCTTCAGTTGGTTAAAGCACACCTCACCAAGACACTGTCTAGTACACACTGGGAAGGCCATTGCTAGACGTATTTGATACTTAAGTATCCGCGTCACGAGCAAAGCCAGTGCACTATGGGAGTCGAGACTCCACTCCAAAGCAATTATAACCTTACCTTGGCATTGAATATATAATTTTCGAAAGAAAAGGTTATAATTGCTTTGGAGTGGAGTCTCGACTCCCATAGTGCACTGGCTTTGCTCGTGACGCGGATACTTATGTATCAAATACGTCTTGCAATGGCCTTCCCAGTGTGTACTAGACAGTGTCTTGGTGAGGTGTGCTTTAACCAACTGAAGAGTCCAATAGCACACCGGGGCGAAACCCTGTCATTTTGTTGAGTTATGCCGGAACATTTAGCACAATTTGTGTTTAAATATATAATGGCTCAATGGACAATACATATATTTTCTTTCGAAAATTATATATTCAATGCCAAGGTAAGGTTATAATTGCTTTGGAGTGGAGTCTCTACTCCCATACTGCACTGGCTTTGCTCGTGACGCGGATACTTATGTATCAAATACGTCTTGCAATGACCTTCCCAGTGTGTACTAGACAGTGTCTTGGTGAGGTGTGCTTTAACCAACTGAAGAGCCCAATAGCACACCGGGGCGAAACGCTGTCATTTTGTTGAGTTATGCCGGAACATTTAGCACAATTTGTGTTTAAATATATACCGTATTATTAAAGAGGTCCACTATCTTATCAGTTTGTTTTCCTTTTATAAGTTTTATGACGTTGGCTGAAATTTCACCAGGGACCAGTGCTTTTCCAACAAGAACATCAATCTTTAATCTTGTAATTTCTTTAATTGTATTATAAAGTTTGCCAGCCATGAACAAGCTCCCCACATCCACGTTGCTAATCTCGTGTAAGATGTCACTTCATTAACCTTAGAATACTAACATTATACAATTGATGCTTAGTACTAATAATACGTTAAATTTACATACATTACGGACTTTGTTCTGACGCACCAATTAGTTAAATAGTTGAAATTAATAATATTTTGTATGAAACACTACTTATATACACTGAATCCTCTGTGATCTTTTATACGCTAAGTTCCATCTTAAATACAACAAATACAGAAGTCGTTTACATTGACGTAAATAGCAGTATGTAATCTCTCCAGCCTCTTATACTGTCTCTGATTTTTATGAAGTTGTTTTCATAATCCCTCTGAAGTGATGTGACCTATCTATATCAAATTCACCACCTCTTGGTTATTGCCGTGGAGAAACCTATATGTTGTTAAATTCAAGGATAGTTTCCAGGCAATTCTTTGCCCCATGATTATGCCTCTAGAACTGATTAGCATTAATAACAAAAGCATTGACATCAGCATCATCTGCTGGAAGATGGTAGGGTGGGGACAGATATAGAGGGATTTCTAAGCAGTTAAATTATTCATACACGTACATTTTACGTATGTTAGTATTGTAGGGTTAAACTGGGAGGTTCTTCAAACCCCCTGCCCACTCGAGGGCTCCCCAGAACTAGCGGCTGTTGCTTGATTAACTCTATCCATAATGACATCCTAGGGAAAAGATAACCAGAGTTGTTGCCTTCTGGTTTTGTTCAGCCTCCCCTAACTTGGAGTACAGACGCTGTCAATAACCGCCCCTAACATGGAGAACGGTCGTTATCTCTCTGATAAATGCCCCTATTGGTGCATATACCTTTTACTAATTATCCCGAGCACTAGGATGCCTCTTCTGCCATCTACACCGTACCATAGATTATCTTCTCTACTGTAGCTGCCATTGAGGTCTTCACCGTAACTCTGGCAAGGGACCCTTACATGGTACTACCAGCCGGTACAGCTGGCCTGTGTTTTTCTTTTAAGAGGTGTTACTCCTCTATCACTCACCCTTTGTCCTAACTTGTGACAGGCAGAGCCTGGCTACCCAATATTGGGTCCAGGTTGGTTCCTTTACTGAAGTGTTTTTAAATTTTCCAATCAAAAGTGTAAAATTCCTAACTTTTATCAATGACTAATGGATAAAATTTCTTCACATCGTTGTCTTTCTATACTGGAATGAGTTTCATCACATTATACTGTATAGCCTACAGATATTTTCATGATCTGAAATAACAGCGCACAATCTTGCCATGTGGGAAAAGCCTTTCAGTTGTTTCAGCTTTAAATGATATACCGGTATAACAAGATGTCATTCTGAAACTAAAAAAATAGTGTAGCTGCTACGGAGTCATGACATGTCCTTTCCCCAAGTCGTCTACCGGTACGGTTTCAATCTACTAAATATTGACTTAAGGTAACAAATAGTTTATTAAAATTAATACCTCAATAAGGAATCGGGCTATCTGAGTCATTTTTATGTCATATTATATTATAATAATGTAGCTTGCCACGGTGGGTGAGTGGATAACGTGTCGGTCTACTAACCCCAAGATTGCAGGTTCGCCCCTGGCCGTGGTAAGTGATTTTTGAAAGGCGGCAAAAATATGGTACGCATGTCATACGATGTTGGCATGTCAAAGAACCCATTTGAATTCAGTAGGCCGAGTTCATAATGGCAAAATTAATCTCGGGAGTTTCCGCCAACACAAAGTTCCTCATTTCTCTACTAGAAAGCGCTATAATGTTCAAGGAGCTTAGAAATATATATTATCTAACCTCCTTGACTTTCATAGTGATTCAAGGAACAACGAAATTAGACATGCAAGCTACCCTCTGGGTGTCAAATTACAAAGCTTGCACCAGGCACCCGAGGCCATACGATATTATTATTATTATTATTATTATTATTATTATTATTATTATTATTATTATTATTATTATTATTATTATTATTATAATGTTATTGGTTTCATGCCCCTTTTAACTACTGTGGCTTTTAGCAATGCTGGGGTGCTGGAATTTTGACCTGAAGTGGGTCTTTAATGTGCCACTACATCTACTGACATGGCTAACTCACATTTGTGCACTCTCAAATGCCAACTGACTGTGCTAAGATCTGATCCAGTTACCTTAGGGGCCGATAACCTAGATGTTAGGCCCCTTAAAACAACAATTATCATCATCATCATGATCCAGTTACCTTGGGCACAGCAGGCTAGAATGTTACTGTTGTGCCACACAACCAGTCGATATCAAAGTTATGTTATATATTTTTTCTATTACTGTACGTATGTGCCTTAATTCTATCTGCATACCTCCCCAATATGTTTTGTTGATTTGCCCTGCTGAATTCCTTTTACTTCACTGGTTGAATGAAATCATGATGCTTTTCAGCAATGTTGCCTATCATGGGGAGCTTGAGAAGAAGAAGGCTATGGAACAGAAGAGAGTAGTGAAAGGGGAGAATGGGGAGCCCGTCAGCGATAATGACGAAACTGCTGGCCACCTGAATCAATGTGAGTGTTGTAACTTTCACACTTGGTCTCTAGTTGTTGATGGGAGTTGTCTTGCTAAATATGCTTACAAGGTCAACACTTAATTAATTATTGTTCTAGTTAATTTTTACCGACATACAACCTGGGTCTGATCTACTCTTATACTATGTGATTTTAGAATGGCAGAGTGTAAAGATCAGATCCATTCTATATGGTGACAATAGTAATTCAATTTTGCTGATGGATTTGCAAACCTGTGTCTATAGGAGGTGATTCTTGTGAACAATAAGATGGGAGTAATAAAAGATAATATAATTCTTCTTGGTAGGTGATTGTAGGAGTTGTGCTATTCTAAGTTGTGATGTCCTATAGTAGTATAAGTAGTCTCTAAGTAGAAGAAGGGTTTGTTAAATGTTACAGTTGGAAGAGTTCTAGAGTTGCTTGATAATTCTATGGCAAAGGGAATAGCCAAGAGAGTTGGGCTAGAACTAAAAGCTATAGTTCGAGCTGACACCCTAATGTTCCTTTGTCATCTTCAAACTATCAATTTCTTTTTAAAACAAAACACCAGCCCAGCACATGCATGCAGTTAGTATCATGCTTATGTGTGTTGACATTCACACTCATTAGTCCAAATAAATTATTGGGTTGCCTACAAATTTGACTTGGATATTTTTTTCTACCCTCTGGCTGTCTCGATGGCCTGACAAAGCCAGGACATCCAAATATTATTCTGTAGATTTTGGTGTTGATCAGTGGGAAATATTTGTAATGTTTTAAGCTTGTAGTAGTTTTACATACAACCTTTATATTGAGTATGCTATAAACCAATATTCTAATGTTGCATAGCCTTTGAATGCCCCATATTATATGCAGTCTTTTTTTGTTTGTCATCCTTCTTTACTTAAGTCACAGAGAGATATGTTATGTATAAGTTATGTTATGTATTTATTTTCTTGGCATTAGGGCTTCAGCTCAACCAACTCTGGTTATGGCAGTACCTCCAAATTACCTCACAACTGGGGAACTCTTCACTCGAATGGGGCGTAAAAACTTGTCTTACTAATGTTTCTGATAAATCTGTAATTAATCCATCCCTATGATAAATACCTGTTTGTATTTTTTAAGATGGTTCTTGTATGTTTGTGTGTTACTTGGTGCTGATACTGTGATACCTGTCCTGTTTCTATTTGAGCGTTCCCACTTCCCAGATTGCTGCAACTTACTTGACCATGTAATTGTAGGAGTACAAATGAGGCCATTCTTATCAAATGTAATACTAGTTTATTTGACAGTTTATTTTAGGCATATACTTTTAGAAAAGAACAATGGATTTTTAGCTTATTTTCATCTATGAAAAAATAGGCATAAGATATCGTCTTTTGTCAGTGCGTATCACCTCTAATAACTTCTAAACGGCTGGTGCGATTTCAATGAAACTCGGTAAGGTCATAGTACTATTTCGGCCGACCCCGACCGTGCCCTTCAAATTTTATTACGTTTCACCAATCCAACATGGCGGCTGTGCAAAATATTCCACCGGCATTCCATATCTCCGAAACTATTATTGATATCTCCCTGAAATGTTGTACGGTGATAAATGGTACTACTAAAAGTTCAGCTATGAGACTTACAAAAACCTGTAAAATACAAAACGAACATGGCGGCCAAGCGAAGGTGAAAAATTTTAAGACTTTTCTCGCGATTAAACCATCTGAGTGCAGTGAAATATGGTACAGTAGATGTTTATACACATTGTAATGTAATGGCATCTAAGTTAGTTCAATTGTTCACATAACCTCAAGATGGCGGCTGTGCGCAATGTTACAATTAAGTTTTTATTTCTTGTGTATTAATCCTGCGATCGAAGTGAACGTTTGAACAATGAACCTACACAAAAATATTCATCTAATAGAACATAACTCTATGGCCTACATAGTGATGTAAAATGTCTAGGCATTTATAAGTCGGGGCAAATGTCCAGGATAAATGCCTGGGCAAATGCCCAAAAGTCATAAAATTCCAGGCATTTTGGGCATTTACCTCTTTTAAAAACATATTCATAATGCAATGCTTATATAAATATTGTTTTAGCCATATATGTATCTAAATTATGTATTCTATATATTTATCCATAAATACAGGAGTTGAGGCCAAAATAGGCTGCGGAAGTTGTTGTAGGAATTCACTGAAAGAACTTGATTTTGGTTCTGAGGCTGAGCTTGTGCTTGGTACTGCAGATTTGTCGTTGAAATCATCCACTTCAATTAGTAAAGGTTCATAAAGGGTTTTCTTTCGAAAAGGTTTTTCAACCACTGTAACTGTACCTAACTAAATCACTTTTTTTTTTTAGATCCTGAGGGCATTTTAAACACTTTTAAACATGCTTTTTCAGTTTGTAACTGTTAATAGTCCTTAATAAAATATTTACAAGGTACTCTTTTCCCTTTCAAATTAAACAAGTTCCAAATAGGTCCTTTTTTCCTAAGAATTTTGTAATGATTTAATCTAACACTTAAAAATATAAATAGCCTAAGAAAGAAGTGAGGTTATCTCAAACTCAACCACTCAACAGACAGCTCTACTTCACAACTGACTGGGCTGGACTGCTGGTGGTAGAATGCCTCGCCAATCTCAAGGCCACAACCACCCTACCCCCCACTCCAAGATCATAGCACAATGGCTGCCCAGGGCCTAGCCCATCCAACCCCCTCCCAAAGCCACTATTCACACCATAATCAAACTCCTACCTATTTTTCCTAAATATAAATGAATAGGCCTGCAGGCCTAACTCAGTAATACAATGTTTTATTCAAACCAGATATACATAATTCCCATTTAGATGTTATTGTCAACATTGACACAGGATAATTAAATTATTATCAGCAGTATTCAGGCATTACTAGTTTATCCATGAAATGTAACTTTGATTAATGGTCTTTATTATATTTTAGAAGCTCTAGTAACAATCACAAGTAGTAAAAAGTTAAAAAAAAAAAACCTTTTTATTAATGCCCAGATTTTGGGCGCTTAAGACTGCTTTGGGCAAATGCCCATTTATAGATGTCCTGCCCACTGGGCATTTGCCCGGCCCACATCACTAGGCCTACATATATAATATCCCAACATGGCGACCATCCGAAATTTTTAGCCGGTACTCAAAATCTATTTATCTATGATAGCAATCGAACTGATTTTTTTAATGTCGATAGAGGCTATGAACATGACATTCACCTATGGGACTTTCAATAACCTGGTGGTCACAAATCCAACATGGCGGCGACGCAAAATATAAATATTTAAATCGACGTTTCTCGCGATTTAAACATCTGAGTGCAATAAAACTTGACACGGTAATTGTGTATACAAATTTTAATCCACTGGCATCTAATTTATTTCAATTGTTTCCATAACCACAAGATGGCAGCTGTGTGAAATTTTAAAATCTGGTTTTCATTTCTTGTGTCCTTATCATGCGATTGAAGTTTGAATACTACACCTACACAATAATCTTCATGTAATAGTACATAACTCTAAGACCTACATAAATATATAAAAATCCAACATGGCGACCATCCAAAATATTTAGACGGTTCTCAATATCTACGAATCTATTACATTAATCAAACAGAAATTTTGTATGTTGATAGAGATAATTAACATAAGTAGGATATATGAAATTAGGCTGGATCCTGAATCACTGGACATAGCTTCTTATTTCAAACTAAGTCTTGTCCCGTGGTGGTCCTGTTGCAAAGTTTTGCGTCACAAAAGACTACAAACTATTTCACACTAAAGGGCTGCTGCATAAGCTTTTGCTTAATTACCATAGTAGTTTGCACTTGAACAGCCAGACTGCACAGGGAAATCAGCAAAAATTGACTGCCTGAGAGGAAGGAGATTTTATTTCCACTTTACTGTTGCCGGGTGCATCATCTTTTCTGCTACTTAAGTTCTAGAGTGTTTAGAAGGGCTTCATTGATGCATGTCATTTCATACCTACCATCATTACATTGCTAGTCTTCTGCCACCTTGCTATTCTCTGAACACTTTCTTGGGGTTTGATGTTAAAACTTAATTTGGACTTTCAAGAGATCTTTAAGCACACAAAAACTATAAGTCATTGCTTTGGTAGAAAGGTTTCCAACTAAGTAGTTTTTGTGTATAAGATAGCCACCAGATTCACTCTTTACTCATGTAGCATTTACTTCATGTTTTTCTGTGTTAATAAATTTACGTTTTTACTTGGAAAAACTCCTCGCCGCTAGATGGGGGCTTCATTCATTCCATTCCTGACCCGGTCGGAGACTGGAAGCAGGCTGTGGATTTTCATTTTTCACTTGGAAAAACTAGTTTTAATCTTAAGCTTTATTTTTTCCTGTTTTAAAATTCAAAACAAATTTGGTAGATATTTTTTCCTAGCCCTGTTCGGATTAGGTGGATTTTCAGATTAGCGGGGTTTGGATTGGCGGGACTCTACTGTACTTGGTTTGTCTAAGGGCCTGTTTTTCAATCGCTGGGCAAAGTCGGAGTAGCGTACTCCCAGCATTAAACACCATATTGTGTTTTTCAATTGCTAGTCAGCGCTGCCAAGGGAATAAATGTGGTGGGCAAGTTGGTCATATTTACTCGGTGCCATTTGTGCTGGACAAGCATTAAACCTCCGGTAGTGATACTCTGTAGTTGCTTGTTGTTTTTCTCCTACCAGCTGTGAACACTTTATGATTTGTATTCTAATTGTATGAATCTTTATTTCATGGCTTGTTTTCGTTTATCAAAAAGTGCTTTGATGGCTGCGGTAATATTATCAGCTTCGGTACGCACACAGGTGTTGATATTGTATACATTATATGGCAATAGATAATTAAAAATTTCTAAAATCTCGTATACTACACAGCTTGGACATTCTTAAAATTGTGACGAATGTGAATTTACGTTCGGTTTTCATACCGGTTCTATGATGAATGTATAGATTGAATTGGAGATATGTAGCCTACTGTCACACTTGTTTCAACAAACATCACATATTATTTTTTACTATAAATTTAAAGAAGGGATGAAACCATAGTCTCTAGCCTATCTATAAACAACTAGAAATGATGTTCAATACAATCAAATTTCTCAAATCCTGCTTGCTGCAACATATTGTAATAAAAATGAGATAAATCGTAATTTCATGTAGATTCTGTTAAAATGACTCATATTAATGATATGAATAATATAGTTTAAATCGATAATCTGGGTAGCAAAATAATTGCCACGACTGGGGTTCGAACCCAAGACCTCATGATTCTCAGACAAGAAGCTATCACCGCAGCTATTACTCCACGGAAGTTGTAAGTACAAGAAGGTTACATATTTTCACGTACCGGTAATATTACGGAAGTAATATTTTATGCTCCATTATTTTTTTTTTTTTTTTTTTTTCGAAAATGTTCCTGGGTGGAATTGTTTTAAATTCGTTATGAATAGGCCTACTTGGCAGTAAAGGGAATGCGTATGCATTGCATTACCGCAATGTGGGTTAATATCTGATTAGCCATTGTGCAGAAACATAATACCGGTATTGCCGACTAGTTACAATGTTTCATATTAATGCATATCATTATTTAAATACTGATACGAAAACTGAGAACATGTGGTTTGTGTTTCAATCAGTTGACCCAGAGTTCGCATGAGCGTTTACCGTTCAGAATTCAATTTTGACCAATCACATAACCCGTACTGTAGCCGTTCGTTGTTACTTCCGACGAGTGGTAGCTCACCTAGTAACTTTGCGTTGAAAAACACGTTTCGAATACCGAAGGGATAAAAGTGTTGAGCAAAGTTACTCGGGGAGTGGATGCCCATCAATTTTATCCAGAGATTGAAAAGCAGACCCTAAAAGATAAAAATTAAGATTTCTTACAATGGGTTGCTCACAAGTTTCAGAATGTCCCTTGTGCGTAGAACTTGGATCGAGTTGGACATAAGGGCAAATGATATTGGTATTCTGCCCCTCAAAACAACTACAGGGTCATTATCTATGTGCGGGTGAGTAAACACGGCAAGCTAAGCCAGCTGTGACAGGCGCAGATCGTGGGCATGCGTACCCGGTTCAGCCGATGGTTGGCGTGCACTTTCACACATTTTTTACCAAACATGTTCAATAATGTGTACTTACAGTGCTCATAGGCGATGCTGAAAATGTCCTCCCTCGCTTGTAACACACACCTAACGTCTTCTGATGAAAGAATATCTGTCAACTCTTTTATTATTTACGGAGCCTGTTTCCTTGAATTGTTTAGTGAGCCTGCTAATTGTACTGGCATTAGGCACAGGTCTTCCTGGAAACTAGATTCAAAATTTTCGTCTCAGTTCAGAACAAGATTTTCTGCTTTTCGTATACGAATTACGGATATACACACGTTCGCACAATGTGAATTGGAGTCTAGGCATGACCAATTATCACAGTAATCACAATACTCACTAAACGTGCAACACTAACGTCTAAGCTTTGCAGGTACTCATCCATATGAATGACAAAACACGTTTGAACTAATGATATGAGTCAGCAGAATGCGCCACCTCCTGCTGAACCGTGTAGGCGCGCCCACGATCTGCGCCAGTCACAGCTGGCTTAGCTTGCCGTGTTTACTCGTGCGCACATAGATAATGACCCTATACAACAATTATACTGGAACATTTGATTTTTGTATAAGCTAGCATTCAGTATACAGCAGACCCACTCATGTATGATTAGAAAGTGTTGATCTCTTATACATGTACTTGACTGTTTGGAAAACAGGAGGATTTGGCTTGGAGTGGCAACTCGCATCTGTTTAGAAAAGATTGGTTTAAGGGCTTTAGAAAGGGTTACTTTCAGGGAACTATCCTCTAAAGCCAGTGGTGGATCCAGGGGCTGATCCAGGCCTTGCGGGGCCCTGGGTAATATGATAAGGTGGGGCCCACAACAATAGGAAATAAAAAATATATCAAATAGAAAGTAGTTTTGTAAAAATAATAAAATAAAGAATAGTTACAATATTTTGAATACACTACAGTGTTTTTTTTAATAATATGAAAGAAACCTTTAAGTCCCCTTGAGGAAGATTATGTAAACTATGAAATATTAAAATATTACTTTGCCACTTTTTTCCGGCTGACGTCTTCTATTATTTCACTGAAATCTAAACTTGCTAAACGGTCAAGAGAGGTCATAGTTGCACTGAAAAAATAAAAATAAAATATATAAAAGTATAATTAATTAAATTTAAAAAAATCAATGGCGCGGGGCCCTGGGCGGTCGCCCTCCTCTAAATCCACCCCTGTCTACAGCTAAAACATTAACATTGTAGGTAGCTGCCATTGTTGTTGTGGAGGTCCTTTTCCTCTTGTCTACTTGTGATAAGCACATGGTAACAACTGATAGAATTTGGAAGTCTCCCAAGATACCCTCAATCCTCTAGATTTCTTTCCTTTGGCTTGAGGAGTGTCGTATATGTTACGTGTTTGGTGGTGGGTTTTAAATGTGTATGTGTTTCTACTGGGAATGGGGACTGTAGTGGAGGACCTGATGCCACCTCCACCTGTTGCTGTTCACCATCATCACGTGCCAACTCTGCATCAACCCGGCAAGATCTCTGATTACGACCCCCTGTCCGACGGACCTCGTAACTCTCCATACTCGGCCCGCCAGAGCTCCACACTCATCTATACGTCAGACCGGGGTCCAGGTACTGCATCCATTGGCATGACTGCATCAGGCATGACTGCTATTAAAATGCTATGCATGAGGCACCGTTCCTGTCTGAAAATTATACACTTACCTCTTTAGTTTGATATTTCATCATATTGCCAGGTTTTCTCTTTTATCTCAGATGAGTTAGTCCCCTCCCTAAATTTGAATTCTACCGGAGCTTTCCACAATCTGTAGAGATTTACCATTTGCTCTTGCTGTATTCCTGCTTGTTAACACTAACAAATTCATATTATTTCTCAGTATGAGTTGTAAATATTACTAAATGAAGAATTGCATGCAAATATAAGTGGAAAAGGAATTCCAATGAATCATTAAGCCATTGTACATATTGAAAAAGAGCATCCCTTTCTATTGGCATAATGTCCACCACCTGGTGTTGTGGCTAGCGTACTTGGCTGTCACCCCGGAGGTCTGAGTTTGATTCCCGGCTTTGCCAAGAAATTTAATTTTGGTCTGAGGGCTGGAATGGGATCCACTCTGCCTCGTGAGGCAAAACTGAGAAGACGTGGATTCAATTCCCACCTCAGCCTTCCCAGAAGTGGTTTTCCATGGTTTCCCACTTCTACTCCAGGCAAATGCCGGGATGGTTCATAACTAGCCATAACTGCTTCCTCCCCAATCCTCATCTGAATTACAAATACACTAATACATCCATCACAATAATGCTGGTTATCAGACAATCTTTTACTCTCCCACATACACAGGGCTAAATGACCGCCTTGTCCAACTCCCTCAAATGAAATAACACTATTGGCATACACATAATAATGTCATCTGCCCCTATACATAAATCTTGCTCATCTCTCTTAGTGGATTGAATTGTGCCAGGGCTGTGATCACTGTGCTTCAGTTCAATCAACTGAGAGATTGAGAAGCACACCTTCGTCTTAGTTGTCAGTCGCTACACTATGATAGGAGAAATGTCACTGTCAGTTGTAATGGGAGAAGTAATTGAATTCATGACTGATGTAACTGGTCCAGCTGCTTGATACTAACAAGGAAAATGATCACAAATTTGTTTCACCTTATGAAAATTACACCGTAGCATTAGTAAGGGTGCGGGGGAGATATTACTGTATTTCCGCATTTAAACTAAATGGCATCGAAGACTCAACCAACCAACTCAACAAATAGCACAACTGATTTGGGATTAAATGAGAAAATATTTCCTGGGAAGAGTTCTGGTGACTATATACACTTGACAGTTTCATTGCATTCCTTGCAATATTGCGAGTGCAAGGGATGTCCACTCCTGTGCTGTGCCCGTAATGTTGTAAGCATGACATCTATCTTGATTGTAACTATGGAATACTTGTGGTGCTGACTTCACAAAACATTCAAAATTCATCGTATTTTTCTGCAAAAGATTAAAGGTTGTGTTATATTTTTCAAATGATTCACTCATGAGTTATGAAAACATGACACTGCTCCATCAGTTGTGGAATCAACAGCGCACAAGCTGGAGTAAGGCCCACGACAGGAATGAGCAAGTAATGCCGTTTGCCAGGAAAGAATGCTGCCTGACGTTATACAGGTTTTATCTGCATTTGAATCAAAAAACAAATATTCTGATTTAAATTATTTCGAGATTGCTGGTGGATATAATGCCATTGATCCCATTCGTTAGTTAACAATTAAACCTAATACTACGAGGACAGGGCATTATACTGAATATTGAAATCGTACTGTGTCCCTAAACTTTTTGGTAACGCAACATGCTACTTTCATTACAGTTAATTAGGGAGTGGGGGGTATAATAAGACCATAAATTCACACCCCCACTTGAACAGTCAATGGCCATGTAAAACAGGCGTTGCTGTATTTTGACCAGACTGACTTCATTTCATAATGAAACAATTTATTTATGGTGCTGCTTCCTGTAGTGAGAATGGAAATATACCCAGTGTGTCTTACCAAAGAAAGGAATATTGCCAGACATCAAAATTGTGAAAACTACTTCTTATGAATGTTGTGTTCAGTGTTGCATGGCTGTAATTGTGATTTCTGTATCCTTATTGCTTGGTAATTTAGAGTAGTTACTTTGTGGAGTTAGTTTCTTAATCGTGGGGTTAGTGGTTACTGTTCATTGAGAAACTCTTTCCTGCTGACTTCAGCACCTGTTGTCTATGTATTGTTAGTCAGCTATCTAATACAAATGCTTTTGTTTGCTATTTACTAACAACAGCTCAGTCATTAGCACTAGCATGAGTGGGCTTGAGTGTTAAGCATGCATTGGAAATTAATAACTTGTTTTTATCTCTTGTTAATCATAGATTTTCTTAACTGCTGAAACATTCTTACTAATGAGTTCATTGCAGTGAGGAGAGTGCTTGGAACTGTTGTAAACAACAATAATACTGTACAGTAGTTGTTTTTGTGGTTGTAAGGAAATAGCAATACAGTACTTGATTGGCTGAAAAAAGAAAAACATATTTCATTGCACATACTGCTGGCAGTTCACTGAAGATATGTTTGTAATCTTGGTTTCCAGTCACTGATAGTCTTTAAAGTGTGATCTACTAACCCTAAATGCCTATATCTTGTACTCCATGTACGTTACTCGACCTAAAAGCCAATAGTTTTGTAATTATGAAGGGAAGTTATTTTAGGCATATTTTCAATGAGAGGTTCAACATATCTCTCCATGCTCCATTGGAGGACTCCTTATAGCTTATGATTGTATAATAGAGCCACTCAGATCAACATTAATGTAAAAACAAGTGTTGGGATGAAAATTGGAAACTCAGTATAGGAAACAAAAACACCCAATTGGGTTTTTGAGCTATGTTGTGCACATAAAGTACTGTACAACATGTTAACCAGAGAGTTCAAGTATCTAGTGCAACCTGGACTCGAACCAGGGATCTTCATATTTCTTGTCAGATCAGTCTTCCCCTGACAGCGATTCAGATGTGGGGGGAAAAAGGCTAAACAGAGTGTTAAGGTATCACATGCCAGTATTTAGAACATATACAATTGTGGATGCAAACCCTCTTGATTAAAGATTGCTGATTGGTGATATATTGTTTGAAGAATTGACTGCCAAAATAAAAGGAACTGAAAAATTAGGAAAGCTGAAGGCAAGTTGCCATGGCCCATGCACCATACTTACCTACCTGATACTGTAGTATGTATAATGAAAGAAAAAGCTGAGAGCTGTCATCCATTCGTGAGGTAAGATGAGGTAAGTGGGGCTAACAGTTTCCATGGCAACAACTAGCAGTGTCTTGTCACTCCTTGTCAGTATTATCTAGTGTACTTATTGATGTGTATTAGCTTATTATTTCACAGGTAAAAGTGAAAACTGAATAAAAATTGGTCCAGAGACTTCTCATGTACATATATTTTTTTTTGTTCAATTTAGAATACACTTCTGCCCAGCGAAGATACACCTATGGGGGGAGCCCACAGCAGGCCTTACTAGTACCATATTGTTGAGAACATAGGAGTAGATGCCCCTTGGCCAGGCAGAGAGAAAGTTTCTGTTTGCAATAGCTCAGAGCATCGGGCTAGAAATCCAAAGGAACTTGGTTCGAGTCCTGGTAGCGCTATACATTTTAATGCTCTGGTCATCTTCATGGATTGTACTTAGTGCATAACATGGCTTAAAGGCTGGAAAGCCTCTTAGGGTATTCAGTCATAGAGAGAGGAGGAGGAGGAGGAGGAGGAGGAGGAGGAGGAGGAGGGGGGGGAGAGAGAGAGAGAGAGAGAGAGAGAGAGAGAGAGAGAGAGAGAGAGAGAGAGAGAGAGAGAGAAGAGATTTGAAACAAAAACATCTTGGCCTGAATGTTTTAGCCTTGGAAAGTGCTGCTTTTTCTGAAAATTTCAACATAAAGAAAAAACACAGACTCGAAGCTTATACTGAATTCATGCATATTTTGGAGAGACTGACATCAAAATGTTCTGGAAGCAGTCCTGCTTTGAAAGCACTTTGACACTTGTTATGCAGCAACTGATACCAATCAGGATCAGTTTTTAAGAGAGTTGAGCAAACTAGGCTTAATTTGCTGACACTGCCTTTCGTGAATTTATCTGTATTTTCCAAGAGTATGAGCTGTAGGAGATTGTAGTAAGTAGGTACCATTGTATCGTTTGTCTTTATTGCACAGTGCATTTATCTTGCACATGTGTTTTTCAAAGCTACTTCTCTGAAACCTGGCATTCCAACAGAATCCAATAGGAAACATCATCTACAGGGAGACTCAAAATTCAGTTTTGCATTAATTATAAATTGTGTTCCATTAAAAATATTTTACATATAAATTACAATATGAATGGATATTATGGTACTTCCTGTATTGCATGTCCTTGAATGTACAGGAAAATTAGTACTACTTTTTTTATTCACTACTTGTTTGCCAAATTTAGAGTTCTATACTTAAGACTGATTAAAGCATAAATCACTAAAATATCTTTATCAAATTTTAACATTTCATTTGTAGATTCCACAAAAGTAATTGTGTATTATCGGAAACTCGGAATTTATATTCAAACTTATGCTAGACCTTAATTTTTCTGAATGACAAATGAATTGAGTTACATACTTAGGACTCGGCAGCTCATCACATCGCCAGCTTTGCAATCTTGTTTCATGTTTGAAGAAATTTTTGTAAATGTTGCTTTGTTTGTTCCTAAGTGCAAGCTCCTCCTTCTCGACAAGTGGGTTCCATTGCTGATCTTGATCCTGTAAACGAGTACTATGGCTCTCTGACGACAGACTACAGAGCGCCTCCAGGTGTCAACTTCAACAACCACAACCTGGCCCAGCCTCCTCCACCCCAGAGCAATCACAGCCAAGGAGCTGGGGTAAGATGTCGCTTCAAACTGAGGGGAGGGGTGGGAAAGACGAAACTATCAGATGACTTCTTTGTGTTTTTCTTTGTACACACAAATTATTAACCTAATATATTTTCTCCATCGTGATCATGTTACTGTTTCCAACAAAACGTTTTACTGAAGGATGGATGGATGGATGGATGGATGGATGGATGGATGGATGGATGGATGGATGGATTGATTTTAATATGCCATTTCTTCTGGATTATTTGGGGGTTAGTTTCCCTAATGGTTACTTTGGTCTAGACCATCGTTTAGTTAGTCATTGTTGTTTCAAGGGGTGGAACTTAAGAGGTCATCTGTCCCTAAGACCATCGTTTCCCAAGATGTGGTTCGTGACCTCCAGGGGGTTCACACAATATTTCAAGGGGTTCGCCAAACACTTTTTCATAATGGCGGGTTTCGAGGTTAGGCCTATTACTGTTTCCTTAATTTCTTTGGCATTGTCATATAGTTATTATTATTATTATTATTATTATAATTAAAATAACCCTGTAATGCCTCTTGTTACATATGTGTAACATTGCAAATTTATCACATTATTTCCACAATAAATTAATATTTACCGCAAATGCCTGATTTACAGTTAAATAACAATATTAGGAATGCATTTGATTTTGCTGCACTGGAAATTTAGTCTGCCAGCTTCTTTGTGTTCTAACAATACTAACAACAGTACTGCGACCCCACTAATGAACAGTTACATGTACATTGAGTGTTTAAAAGTCGGTGGTTCACCCAACTCAGATCGTTGTAGAAGGGATTCGCGAGTCGCAAAAGGTTGGGAACTGCTGGTCTAGACCTACGTGCATTATAAGAGACCTGCTCAATTGCCTGAGAGGTGTTCAAATTAAATCCTTTCATGGTTGCTAGGTACTGGCACCGGAACAGGAAGAAAGTAAAGAGTAGTATTTATTTTACACATCCTTCTTCTTTCAAGTGCCTTGTCCTCCAAGAGCATTGGCTGTCAGTAGCATGTTCTGCTGTTTGTCCTTAGCTTTTCTAAACAGTGACTCTGCATTCTGTTCAAACCACTGGCTTAGGTTCTTCAGCCAGGATATTCCTGTACATCCTGAACCCCTAATGTTATCAACCATCACTTAAATTATTAATTGCAACAGGTTGTATTTCTTGTAGTGCATGAAATGACTAAGGTATTCTAGTTTTCATTGAGAATTTCTGAATCATTGTTCATAAGCTGTAGTACTTCCACATTTGTGATTTTAGCTGTCCATTGTATCCTTAATATTTTTTGATATGTCCACATGCCAAATGTTACCAATTTCTTACTTAATACCTCGGTAAGTGTCCAAGATTCAACTCCATAGAGCAGGACATTAAAGGCATAGAATCGAAGCTGTCTGGTGCATACTGCGAAACTTGAATTATGGCTGGTCAAAACTTTCCTAATTTTCATGGAAGATCTTCTGGCCTGCTCAGTTCTGCAGCGAATTTCTTGACTTCAGTACCAGTTATCATAAATTCGCCATCCTAATTATTTATAAGACTATTTACACATTACTGCTAAAATTTGTTCAAAAGAAGTTGCTCGGCATTGAAATTTTTGGATAGGTGGCGAATGCAGTCCGTGAAGAATGTTTCTGGTTGCTGCTGGAACCAATCCATAACTTCATCCTGTACTTCTGCATCAGACATTTCTTGAGACTTTGTTTCCGATTCATAGTGATGACCACATTTAGTCTCCTGTCGCTATATGCCACAAAAATTCATCACCCTCATTGACCTAACGTGTCAGATTTTGCAAACTGAGAGCCATTTGCTGTTCCTTATGTTATGATGTTTGGTCAGCAGGTAGGGTATCCATTGGCTATACACTTTCCTGTATTTCAGATTTGGGAGACAATGTTGTGTACAGTACCGACAGAAATTTCAAACTCTTACCAAGGCACAAATGCTTTGATGACTGTGACTGTCCATTTTAATTGCATTGTCAAAATCCCCCACGAGTGTTGCAACTCTGTGTACCTAACCAGGGTGTGGCAAATTCGTTGGTCTCCTCGAGGCCTTTGTGGAATTAGTCTACTAGCATTCCTTACAAGAGATAACATTCACTCCTCAAAAATCATTCTAAAACCTTCTAAAATCATTAAAATTTCCTTAATAAAATCAATGAAAAACATATTTGCATTTCAGAAAAAAAAAGTACATTTTAAATCCGGATACCCTAGTACAGTGACAATTTGAAAGTTTTTCTTTCTTTTTCAGACGAGAAGTGAATGTTGTATCTTTTTTATGGAATGCTAGTAGACTAAGTAAGAGGCTGATGAAGGGAGCATTGTTTTTTTGGGCTCCTGAAACATTTACCAGGTATATTGATGAATTATAAATGATTGGTATTGACTAGACGGAAACTTTTGTTAATTGTATACCCTTAAAACAAGTGGTAGTTGCAAGGTGCTACTGCAAGTCGGGCTATTTAGAGATTGATCAAATTGTTCCCAACGAGGTTTGGGTGTTACTTTTCAAAAGTAACTTTGTTACAGTTACCGTTACTTGCCAAAAATAGTGACGTTACAGTTTCAATATTGTCAAAGTAACGAATCATTACTTTTGTTTAAAAAATATAATTGCTTAACTCACTCAATGCGAAATCATAAATATACGTTGTGCGATGACGTGCTGCCTTTGCTAAAGAGGTATATTTAAGTTTTTGTGCAGCGCTCACTTTGTTATACTATACCAGTAAAAATACGTACAGTGTTAGATGAGTTCAAATGACGTACCAGAACTTCAATTAAATTCCAAAGGAGAGATAGACAACTTTTCCCTCATATTAATGCAAAACTTTGGTTTCCTAGCGACAAAGGAGTACATTTTATATTTTCTGTACTTCAACCCCAGCAACAAAAACGGCTGCAGCGCGAACGTCGGATCCCTTGCCAGAGATAAAATTTAACAGGTTTTAGTTCATAAGAATGTCACAATGAAAGTGACAAAGAATATGAGGTTGGAGTTAATCTGATATAAAGTGATGATGAAGATGTGGACAGTCAACCATATGATACAGGGTTGTGCTTTGTACCTTGCTTTCAACCATATTGTGTCCATTTTTAGTATTTGAATATGCCGGTATGCTTAATTTCAATGTATTATCTTTAAATGTTTATTAAATATCTACTAAGCTCTTTTTCAATAATTGGATATTCTTGCAAATAACCCAGCACAGGAGTAGTACACGTACGTATGATACATAGCATTTTGCTCACTCCTATGATTTACTTGATTTGAACGGAATAGTGGATTCCAGTAATAATGAAAAACAATATGAACTATCACAAAATAAGAAAACAATCACTACAATGCTACAACAACCTGGAGCTCATCTTGAGGTAGCACTTTTCAGTGTTGCCTTATTAACAATTAATATTGTGTTGACAGACTGAAAGCTAATTGAGGTAGCACACCTCATGCCTTAAGGATAATTTAATTCATGAAAAGTGAATAGTATGCAGTTCAACTATAAAATATTTTGTAACCAGTACAATAATAATTGTAATAGCTTAACCCTATCCTGTGACGTTCGCCACGAGGTATAGAGCTGGGTAGTGCCCTTATTCCAAGATTAAGACACTACGATTATCTATCTATTTACGATCGATAAGAAAAACATTGTGGAAATGCAAAGGGTCTTCAGGATTAAACCTGTTGAATGGAGTCTGCGGTGTACCCTAGAGGTCCGGAACTTCACTGACTGCATGAATAAAGACCAAAAGGTTCCCATTTACACAATATATCTGTATTATAAAAACAATTAACATACATAGGCACACATAACATAACAGCCTTGTGGCTCGGAGCATGGAGGCGACTTGCTACGAAAACAAATTTACATATAAATAAAATCAACAATAAAGAAACTCAGCAACAAAATTAACATTTAAACATGGCCCCCAAGACACTCAGCTTCAGATATCCCTTAAATTAAAACAAAAGTTCCATAGTCACAAAACTGCCACCGTACATGGTGAAAGATAATTAAACACGCTTAATTGTTCAAAAGGAATGTCTGAAACAGTTTTACACACGCAATTCCGGTGAAATCCATCCATTGTGCCCCTCAAATTAATAACCCTATTACCTTAGATTTCTTTTCTCTCCTCCCCCTGGAGCCATCAGGCCCCCGGGAAGGGAACGTTTATGCGACCAGTTCAGCTCAGTCCGTGAATCAGAATCGTGCCAAGTTCAAACCACCCCGCAGTTTGTGAGACGAGTCCAGTTCATGGCAGCCAACATAACATCAGGCCAGTTGACCACAAAAATGTTAATACCAAGGCATGGTCTTTATTAACAGAGTTGGTATCACTGAATCACCAAATGGAAGAGTGTTGCCAAGCGTTGCCATAAATTGCATGGTAACTCAGTACATTGTTGCTGGTAGAAGATCCTACAGAGTTTAGAGCATGAGAATTAAGAATTTTCTCATTTCCCACAGGGTTGTCCAAATTTAGTAGGGGTGCACAAGTTCAAACACAATGGTCTGACCCCAGATTAGGAAATAAATGTCGTGGGAAAAAGTGTTTTCTTGATTCACTTAGGGTTGTACAAGTCTGCAGGGATGCATAAACACAAGTCCAGGGTTTGCAATTCTAGAGTCCAAGGTTCAACCTCCAGAGTAGCTGGAAGAATAAATCCTTTCGGGTTCGAATACCAATTCGTTCCTTGTGACGATGTAATCGGCACAATAATTATATCAAGCTGTCGAATTTCCGATGACATACATGCCTCTTTAAGCTCTCTGTGGAACTACGACTGCTCTGTATTATTTTTCCACTTATGCATACTGTACGTCCAATTTTAAAGAAATTAAATATACAGACGTATGACAGCTGTGGTATCACTTTCTTTTCTTTCTGCTCCATGACAATTGCTCGACTCGAGACACACATGTTTGAATTTCAGTCTCACCAAAGAAGTAATACCTCACGGATGATTTCAACAAGACATTTGGCGTACGTCATAAAATGTGACGGAGGTTTGGTTCCAATTCCTCCCCCTCCCCAAACTTTTTAAGCAGGTCCTATAAAATGTTGCTGTGCGTTCTCGGGCTCGATTGACTATTGTACAGAATCATGTCCGAAATATGGCTGCCACAGGAGCTATTTGGCAAGTTTTATACCAAGAATGGTTCATAAACCCTGATTGAGGGTCGGGCCTAATCTCTTGCAGACCTTATAGATAGGCTGGATGTGCATCACGAACTTTCTTGAGAATGGACAATTAGAAATATTCTGACGACAAAATACCCTTTGAATCCTATAATGAAATTGTTTCGTAAATATGTATACATATAAATGTCCAGGTTGGCATAGCCTACCTTGCTTATGCTATGGAGCTATGTCTGGAGGGCAATGTGTATTTAAAACAAAATAAAAATACTGTGAATTTTCATAATAGATCTATTATGAAAATTTACATCTGTCAACAGAGGGCATAAATGTTGTGTATTTGATAGTAGATTATATGGGCTGCACAACATTTTCAAGCTAATTTGACTTGCGATTTGTAATAATTTATGGGGAAAGTATTAATAAATCAATTTGATACCAGTCCTTCATGGAAGTAACTTGTTGTTAGTCAGCAAATTAATGTACATCAGTTGAATAAGGGGATATTCCTTCTTATTTCCCTGGAGTGTAATCAAAATAGTTTGTTCCAGTATTGTTTTTTTTTTTTTAAATAATATTTTAATGCATTATTTAAAAAAGTTACCACCTTGTTTTCATAGCTAGGCTATTGTGAATTTCTTGACAAATATTCTTCATTATAAGTTGTGAAGTTTTTAAAAATAACCTCGTAAGCTCATAAGCTTTGAATTTGCTTTTTACTCTGGAGCTCGACAATTGTATTTTGTCGAATGAATGTTCTCAAATGAGAAACATGTTGTTATGGTCCGTTGAGCTGAGAATTATTCAACAAATATTATGTTAAATGGTCTGGCTAAGCTCAAACAATTTACAGCCAAGTCCTTACAGCTACCATATACAACATGATTAGTATAAAAATTAAATCCAACTCGACAAACAAGTCTTATGTTTACTTACTACAATAAGAAGCAGTGACTAGTGAGGGTGAATGGAGAATCAGTAATGGAGTTGTCTTGTGTTAATTTTAATTTTGCATGCCATTTTGCAGAGAGCTTATCGTGCCATGTACGACTATGATGCCCAGGATAATGATGAAGTCTCGTTTCGTGATGGTGACCTGATAGTTAACTGCACTCCTATCGATGAGGGCTGGATGACCGGTCTTGTGGAGAGAACAGGCCAGACTGGTATGCTGCCCGCCAACTATGTGGAGCCTGCAAATTGAACGTACCTTGCTGTATTCTCGTCTCTGCCTCGCTTACAGAATAGAGCACTCGGTTCCACCGTCCACACACAAACGTCCAGCACTGTATGCTTGAGGTCTGATCAGAGTGAGCATGGAAGTGCCTACTTAAAACCTTACCAACTTAACTCAACTTCTTCAGATTTGTTGCCTGTTTAGCTGCTGAAGTTGGTTTTATCTACCAGGTGGCATAAACTGTGATAACTGTACTTTCAGACTACTAGCACTATAGGAAGAGCTTTATTCTATAAAAGAAAAGAAAAAAAAGGAAGGTTGAAATAATTATATCAGCAATATACACTATTTTTGAAGAAAGTTTCATTTTTTTAAAGTTTGGAGTACTTTTTATATTATAAAGATTTTAAAGTAAGTCTGTTCTAGGCTTTAGAGATGTGGAGTGTTCTAGCAACAATGAGTGGATTAGTGTCTTGTGCAAAATTCCATGTGAATTAATGTTATGCTTCAAATGCTTTCATTTGAAATCAGAACTAGATGTTTGAGTTTTTGTATGTTGTAGTACAGCTCTGTTAATTTTATTTCTAGATAGTATCGTGGTATTAGTTGTTGTTCTTTTGTAATTTGTTTTATGTTCTGTGGAGCCAATAGCTGTCAATAGCTGACTCCAAAATGAAAGACAGTTCCTCCATTCCATAATGCATTTTCAGTGTTCCAATTCCACCAACAAAAGATTCATTCCATAGAGCATTTATTATATTCGTGAGACAGTAAAACCATTAAATTCCATACTAAGCATTTTAATTGTGTGCGTGTAGGTTAATGCAGTGATGAATTTAGGCCTTCAGTTTCAGTTATGTTAATTTATATGTTCAACTTACAGTGAACAGTTGTAGAAACTCCAATGCTGTATCATGGATGAACATGGAAACAGGGGTGTCCTTAGATTTAGAGGAGGATTGCATTTTGTTTTTAAACCTTCAGAATCTTCTTTCTGCAAGTTGAATTTTTTAATTTAATTTTTATGGAATCTTAAGCCATGGATTTCAGACTGTTGCTAGAGTTCAATTGAATGAAAAAGTGGATCTATTTTGACTTGTCACAGGTCATCAAGTATGATTGCACAGAGGTTTGGTCTACTACTGGTCATCATACCATTTGTAAAACATATCTTTCACCATTCTGTAGATATCTCAAATTTGTTAACAATAATGTAAAGTGTTTTAAGACAGGTTATACAGTAATAAACTGAGTTTTTCTTCTTCTTTTTTTGTGTTTTATGTAATAAGGTTTTCATATTGTTCTTGTGGTTGAAAATGTTGGCATTACTGAACAAGTGTTCTGCTTTTTATGTTAAAATAAGGGCTGATAACAGTACTGCCCGAATTCACGTTAACACGTGCCTTTTTGTATCCAAGAGTCATTTTTCCATGTGCCTTAGTAAGAACTTGACACTGTGCAATGTGTCTATTATGGAAGAACGTTCAATCAGTTTATCAGACTCTGCTGCTGAATATGGGATGGGGTAAGGTATTTGCTGCGTTAGAAAAGCACCATTCCGCATGTTTGGATAAAGCTTTGTGGGGAGGAGTTGTCACACTTGTAACTAGCCCAGGTGCCAGGAAACACAACTGTTTCCAATAAATACAAAACACACGACCATCGAATATTTCTCCTTCTCTCTAGGTCGGGGATACAACCTGAGTCGACCAGTGACTCAATACCAAGGAAGGACTGCATTGATTGACTTTATTTTCAATTATCCAATACAGTATAACATCTCTATAAAGAATTTTTTTTCTGACGAGGCCTCCTGTTTTTTTGTCAACAACTGTTACAGCTTACAAGAAACAAAAATCTGGGACAGCACCCTCATATTCATATTTATAATATATACACTTCACAAATTATATTTATTAGCTAAGCTGTCTTGATAGTGCTGTTTTAGGAGCATTAATGCAAATATGATTTGGGAATTCTTAATTGTATGCTATCTATTGGCAATTAACTTTCTAAGTAAATTCCATTGGTTGATTCATCCGTCTTGAAAGTTCAAAAATACTACCGAACTCCACTGGGGTGGCAAGTCTGACAACTTTTCCATCTACTCTGTGGATTTCTCGCATCTCTCACCTCTCTGTAGTTGGACACAGACCATTTGAAGTTATTATAGTGTTCAGTGAAGCGAAACATATTTTCACTTCATCTTCAGTGAAAGCACAAATTAACAATGTTCTCTTTGGTTTGCATTCATGGTTTTAAACTATGAAATTTTCCTCTTAATTTTTTATTTCCTACATATTCAGCAGTAGACATCAGAATTGTTATTGTGCTCAATGGCTGTAATTTCCTGTATTAAACCTACTTGAGGAAAGGGTTACTTCATATTTTTATAATGTTCTGCAATTGTTAATATGCTTCAACACATTTTAAAAGCTTGTTAAATAAGAAGAGAAGTGTTTACACTAATGTTTTCAGGTTGACATGTAACATGTAACTCTGTATAAATATGTTAAATATTTTGAAGGATTATGCAGTTTTAGAAATACTGTATATCTTGAGGCAGCAATCTTGTAATATAAATTTATGTACAATTTCTAAGTGCCTTATTGTAAAGGGTTTTTATAGACTGTATATTTTATTGTAAGGCTTACAAGGTACATAAATGACTACTAATGTACTTTTTTAATGCATCACATGTTTAATTCTTTCTTAATTGAATAAAACCCTATATTTTATTTTCAGAACCGTATTGCTAGTTAGTTAGTTAGTTATTGTTGTTTCAAGGGGCGGAACTACGAGGTCATCTGCCCCTCTTAACACAGATTAAAGAATACAAATTTTGAATTGAATTTAAAATTTTGAGGTGGACATCTAAATTTTAAAAAGACCAAAAAATTTATAAAACAATAACAAAAAATTAAATAAAAATAAAAATTATAAAAATAAACAAAAATTACGGAAAAACAAAAACATTATCATTCAAAAACGAACAAGTCGTTGAGTCAATGTTCACTGGAAAATTTAGATTGCTGGCCCTAACCCACTCTCACTTATAAAGCGGATAACGCGATCAGCAGCCACAGTGTCATCGGCTAATATAAGTTCGAGTGTCGTCTGCAAACCAAGGTTTCTTCGTAAGTCAGCAAGATCCACACACTCAGTGAAAATGTGGGCCACGGTGAAAACGGCTCCACAGGTACAAAGTGGGGGGTCTTCCCTTCTCATTAGGTACGAGTGGGTGGATCTTGTATGACCTATCCTTAGCCTACACAAAATGACGGACTCTCTCCGGGCCCGGAAGCAGCTCCTCCACACGCGAGTAGTTCCCTTGATCGCTCTCGGTTTGCTGGGCAGTGGGTCAGCTAGCCACTGACTCTCCCAAAAACCCAGAACTTGTAGGCGTAACTGAGCGGGTACCTCCATTGGTCGAGGTGGTAGTGATACCGCCTCTTTTTCAGCTTGATCTGCTAACTCATTTCCCGCAATTCCCATGTGGCTTGGAAGCCACAGAAAGGTGATTCGAGTGTCAGCGTGGCACAGCCCGGCTAGTAGGTCGTGGATTCGCTGCACTAGGGTGTGTTGCGGGAAACATGTAGCAATTGACTGCAACGAACTCAAAGAGTCGGTACACACGAGAAAGTGGATTCGTGCATCCTGTAGTGCAAACTGCAGAGCTTCATAGATGGCAACGAGCTCCCCAGTAAACACACTACAGGCCTCAGGCAAAGAGATCTTGGTATTTGCACCATCAATAACGTAAGCACAACCCACCTTCTCGTCCACCTTCGAACCATCCGTGTATAGAATGCCAGCGTCCGGAAATTGGTGAACTATGCTGTGGAACTGCCTCCGGTAAACGGACGCACCCATGTTCACCTTAGGACCTTGGTGAAGCTCTAACCGAATTTACGGACGCGGGACTTGCCACGGAGGCACCTCGCTAGATGTCCGGATCATACAGGGACCTACAGCCACTCCTATTTCAGTACACGAGCTATCAAGTCTAATACCAACCGGCCGAGTGGCACGAGGCCGGTTGGCGTACCCCTGGTGGTTTTGGGTACCGAAGAGAGCTTGATAGGTCGGGTGTTGCGGCATTTGACGTACATTGGCAGCATATGCTAAAAGCATATGTTGGCGTCTATAATTTAAAGGTGGAGCACCCGATTCGGCAAGTAGGCTGGGTAACGGGCTGGTCCGGAAGGCACCGGTAGCCAGCCTAACGCCACTATGGTGGATACTGTCCAGCATTTTCAAGGTTGCCGGCCTTGCTGAACCATATGCCGCAGAACCATAGTCTAGCCGGGACAGGACGAGGGCTTGGTAGAACCGTAGCAGCACCGCACGGTCAGCCCCCCACGTAGTGCCACTAAGAAACCTGAGCATGTTCAGTTTCCTGAGACATCGTCATTTTCAATTACCGTATATGGTGCTGCCACGTTAACTTGCTGTCAAAATGGAGCCCCAGGAAGCGATAAGTGTCAACCAACGGCAACGCAGCATCCCTGAGATGTAGTTCAGGGTGTAAGTGTAGCCTCCGTAGTCGACAAAAATGGACGACTGAGGTTTTCGCTGCTGAAAAATGAAAACCCCGGTCGTGAGCCCTCCTATCGACCCGGTTGATAGCTAGCTGCAATTGCCGTTCAACGACTGCCATACTTCCAGAGCTGTAATGCAGAGCTAAATCGTCTACATACAGCGATGGAACTAGCGCGGACCCGGCGGCGGCAACAATGCCATTAATGGCAATCGCGAACAAGGTGACACTCAGCACTGAACCCTGAGGAACTCCATTTTCTTGGGTATAGTATTGCGATAATGTCCTACCGACCCTTACACGCAAGAGTCGGACGGACATGAAATTCGCAATGAAAGTCGGTAAGTTACCACGGAGTCCCCACTTGTGAAGGGTGGAAAGGATCCCGTAGCGCCATGTGGTGTCGTAGACTTTCTCGAGGTCAACGAAAACCGTGACTAGGTGCTGCTTTCGGAAAAAAGCCTCCTGTTTGGCGCTCTCAAGTCGCACCAGATGGTCAGCGGTGGACCTATGAGAACGAAATCCACATTGGTACTCAGACAGGAGACCTTTATCCTCCAAGAACCACACCAGTCGACGGTTCACCATCTTTTCGAGCAGCTTACATACGCCATTTGCCAAACAAATGGGTCTATAGCTGCTTACTAACTTGGGATCCTTTCCAGCCTTAGGAATCGGTATCACGATCCCCTCTCGCCATTGAGATGGAAACTCCCTTCAATCCATCTACGATTGAAGAGGATCAACATTTTTTTATACTGGATTCGCACAGATGTTTTAACATTTGATTATGTATGTTATCCGGTCCAGGAGCCGTATCCCTGCACAGTGCAAGTGCACTGCGCAGTTGCCATTCAGAGAATGGTACATGATAGGACTCCGAAGCAGCAGTGGCAAAGGACAAGGGGTGAGTCTCTGCCTCCCGCTTCAGAGTCAGAAATGTAGGATCGTAACTCCCGGAGCAGGATACATCGGAGAAGTGCGAGCCAATGCTGTTGGCAATGGCGAGATGGTCCGTGATGATGTCTCCATTGATGGACACTCTGGGTATCGACAGTGATGTCGGAAGTCCGGAGATCCGACGAAGCCTAGTCCACACTTGAAATGAAGGAGTATGCGCCATCATAGACGTTGTTTTCCCACGTTGTTTTCTTACTCTCCCGAATCAGATATCGGGCTCTAGCACGCATCCTTCTGAAGGTGATAAGGTTGGCCATAGTGTTTTGCCTCCGATAGCATTTGAAAGCACGTCGACGATCTTTAATGGCTGCTGCAATCTCGGCTGTCCACCAAGGGACAAGATTCCGGCGTGAGTTGCCGGATGAGGAAGGTATTGTTTCCTCAGCAGCAGGCAAAATACCATTCGTTATGTGAATGGTATGATCGTCGACACTCTCAAAGGTATTTTCGCCAAACACCGCACGTGCCGTGAAAGTTGGCCAATCAGCCCGACGGAGAAGCCATCGACTTGGTAACTCGATGGCTCTCTGGTTCGGAAGAGTAACGATAATTGGAAAATGGTCACTATTACAAAGGTCATCGTGTACACCCCACTGTAGCAGGGGAACCAGCGCACGACTGCACAAGGTAATATCGATACTTGAATAAGTACCGTGTGCAATAGAGAAGTGCGTAGGTTCCCCTGTGTTCAACAGACACAGGTCCAGCCGCCTGATCAGCCTCTCAAAATCTCTCCCTTTACCGCTAGTGGTAGCGGAGCCCCAGATGGTGTTGTGGGCATTAACATCTCCCAGAAGGAGAAAAGGAGGGGGGGAGCTGAGAGACTAGATCCACCAGCTGGTCGTAATCCGGCTGAGAATCAGGCGGGATGTACACGTTACATACTGTTGCCATTACTGGCAACGAAGTACGAACTGCAACTGCCTCTAGCTGAGTACGCAACGGCACCTCTTCACTAAAGAGGCTAGAGTGGACGAGAGTGCAGACGCCACCAGCGGCCACAGCTCCATCCACCCGGTCTTTAGAGAAGAGTTTGAAGTGACGCATTGTTGTCTCATGTCCAGGACGAAACCTGGATTCCTGAAGACAGACAATGGTTGCCGAAAACAAAGATATTAATTGTCGTAACTCAGCGAGATGAACGGAATAGCTATTACAGTTCCATTGTAATAGTGCCATGGTGTGGACTTAAGTAGAAGTGGGTCTTCTACTTATGCTTGACCGTTTGCCACCCTTCCCCATCTCTAGTTGGAGATGATGGGCAGGAGAGCACACCTCAATCTCCACATCTCCTTCCGAAGACGAAGAAAATGGAGCGGGCGCTCTCTTGGGTTGCGCGCGGTCGTCGTCGGACCTCACGAGTCTCGCTCTTGGGGAAGAGAGAGAGCGGTGTCGAGGTACTTTCTCCCGGTCCGAAGACTGGGTGTCTGTCCCTGACACACCCCGAAGAGATTTCTTCTTGGATCGGCGCCGATGTGTGTTTGGGGAAGTAGATGGTCCCTTCCCCACAGACGCCGGGTCCTTATAAAACAAGGTCGCTCCTGCTGGCACTGGTAGTGGTGGGAGCGGGATGGCCAGCAGATACGTGAGCAGCCCTGCCTTTAGGAGAGGAAGAGAAACGGCGCTGAACCGTTCCCCTCTCCTCCGCCGATCTATTTTCTTTTCTATAGGGGAGTTCCTCCATATAGACGGGCTTGGCTTCAGCAGGCTTCGCTCCCTTGGTGGTCGTGGGAGCGGAAAGGCCAGCAGAGACAGTAGCCACCCCGTCAGCAGGAGGGCGAGAGAAACGGCGACGAACCGTCTCGCTCTTCTCCACTATCTTTGTCTTATCAGGTGGGCTGGATGACGATCCAGCCCCGGTCGCAGAAGTCTTCTTTGCCTCGTTGGCAGGGGATGACTTCTTCTCCGACCGTTTCGGAGAGGAAGATGACTTTTTCACAATGGCCGAAGGAGGTCACCTTCTTCGGGCTGACGGGTCTCGCTTGGACAGCGAGGGGAGACTTTACGATCTCAGAGTAGTTAGTCGTCGAGGGTACAGCACGGGGAACGAAAGTGGCAGGGGTGATAGGTGGCGTCTCCTTAGCCGCGAAAGATACCGGAAATTTGGGTGCAATCATATCACGGTATCTCTTTCGAGCGTCGTGATATGAAAGCCGATCCAATGTTCTGATTTCTTGGATCTTTGCTTCCTTGCAGAACTCAGGGCACTGCTTCGACCGCGGAGAGTGACTTCCTTGGCAGTTAGGACACGTCGGGAGAGGCGTACACCCCACACAGTCATGTGTCCCCTTGCCACACTCTCTACACACTGCCTTGGCAGTGCACCTGGCAGAAACATGGCCGAATTTCTGGCAATTGTAGCAGGGCATAGGTGGAGGGATGTACGGTCTAACGTCGCAATGGTACGATGTGACCTTCACCTGCCTAGGCACTACATCACCCTCAAAGTGAAGAATGAAAGCGCCAGTATCAACGCTATCATTTCCAATTTTCTGGGTGATGCGCCTAATCCTGGTGACGCCTCGCTTCCCCAGATCCCACATCAATTCCGCGTCGCTGTTTAGAATGAGGTCGCGATGGAATATAACTCCACAGACCTCATTTAGCGTATCGTGCTTCTCAACCTTAACGGGAATTTCGCCGAAATGCGTGCATTCCAACAACGCTTCGGTTTGCTGCCGGTCAACGGTATGCAGCAGGAGCTGCCCGTTCCGGAGCTTGAAAATCCCGATAAGGTCGCGATATTTCCCCTCGATTTCCTCTGAAAATAGGATCGATTTTACCTGTTAAAAATCTCACCCGTCTGTCCTGGTAGCTACCAGGTAGCGAGGAGACCTGTCAACAGGGAACTTCTTATTAAATGCCTCATCCCAAGGCGTATACACCTTGGGATTCGTTCTACACTCCAGGGACGGCTTTTTAAGGGTGCCAACCTGTACAGGTGTCCGTGATCGCTTACTAGGCATCCCGGACGAAATCCTCCCCGAATACTGCCCACTCCGAACGGGGGCTATCACTGTGGGCGCCACCCAGCCAAGGCAATACCTACCTGGCATAGCAGATATTGCCTGGGGTCCCAGTGCCTCGAACAGGCACTTCCCCCTCGGCATGCACAGGATTTATGCAGCTCCAGCATTCGGCCATGCAGGGACCTTCGTTGTAAGGCAGATACTACTGTAGGGTACATGGCGCACCCACCTGACGGGATGGGGCATACCGTCTAGGCTTTCTGGCCAGAAGGCCAAGCTGGTGGCCCTTCCCCTAACAGCATGCATGTTTATTTCTATTGGTCAAAACAGAGCTGGGACCTTTATAATCGACCTTTATAAAGTCCCCTCTAAGTCGCCTTTTCGACAGGCAGGGGATACCGTGGATGAATTCTGCCCTCCCCATCCACAGGGGGTCAGAACAAATCAATAACTGGCAAGTTATTCGGCCGTGTCGGCCCTATTAGTCGCCTCCTACGACAGGCAGGGCATACCGTGGGTGTATTCTATCCCGCACCCACACGGAGGACCATATTGCTGGATGACAATTAGTTAGGTGTTTTGATTGCATGTTAGTTCCATATATCATACATTTTTGTGTTCAGTTTGTCTTGCTGCTTTCTTAGAACTACAGTGAGGGCCCTCCCTATGGACCCGAGACTCGCAGATGCCGCCTGGCGGATGGGGTACCATGGCTAGCCGCGTGTTGAGTAAGGCATTGGCGCTAGCAGCATTGTAGCGCCCAACTACTTTAACACATTTACACTTTTTAATGTAGTTAATAATCATAATTACATGAATGTCAGAGTAGTTGCTGGAAATGTTGTCCTTCAATTTCTAAACATACATTGCAGCAACGTAGGAAGTTTAGGTACACTCGCTGTAATTAATTCTGGCTGATATTTGGTATCAGTGCAGTTAATTAGTTCTCGAGAGCTTCCACAGTACGCAGATTGTTTCTGTATACATTTTGTTTGAGGTTCCCCCACAAGTAAACATTGCACGGTGCTGAAACTTAAAAATACATTTACTGGAAGACTTCTTGAGAAGATAAGTTTCCACTAGGAAAGTTTGATGTTTTGTTCTATACTTGACCATGTCACGTGATACGAGATAGGCTACAGTACTTCACAGCAAGTCTTAATTATCACAACTAAGGTATCTTGCCGCCAGTCTAATGAGCCAGTCCTGTATCTCACGCTAAGTCACAAATCGTTATGTTCCGATCTGTCTCCACTAACACGGTTACCATCTGTGCATTTTTGTCACTTAGTCGAGGCATGTCCAACACACATTCCTGTCCTTGACGGAAGGCTCTGTAAGGTAACACGGCTGCACCACACTTTCTTGCAATCCTTGGTGACATTGTCATGCTGTGCGACTTCTAGCTCACTGGATTTTTAACCAGCTTCTCTGTTCATGTTTTGAAAACATGGCGACTGTCACAACTGCTCATCTGCACATGGCTACTTGGCACAGATGTGGAAGAGGATGGGTGAAGTCATGTGCTCTGAGGGGTGGAGACACAGGTCAGCAACCTTTGGTAATAATGACAGAGCTTGGCACCGTTGCAATGTAGTGCTGTAGCATGGTAGCCAAATCTAAAAAACCAGCCCTTGTACAATGCCAACAGGCTTAATAATAAAGACAAATGTTCCAAGTAACACCACATTCTTCCCTGTGTCATAAAATAATTTTAAAAAGTCCTTCAGTGATATTTCCTTTATTAGGATTGGTTACATAGCTTGCATTCAAGAGAAATTATGTAAAGCATGACAAAGAATTTGGGCAACAAGGATACATACTTTTATAGGATGGAAAGTCGCCGAACTTACTAGTGGTACTCCCAATTAGTCACCATAAAAGCTTCAGGTGATGAAGGAAACATTAATGCTAATATAGATTTTTTAAATTTAGTCTACTTACTTTTGTTCCAGGTAATTCCTTATAATATAATGTTGCTAAAAGAAGCCTCCGTGGCTTAGGCGGCAGCACGCCGGCCTCTCACCACTGGTTCCGTGGTTCAAATCCCGGTCACTCCATGTGAGATCTGTGCTGGACAAAATGGAGGCAGACAGGTTTTTCTCCGGGTACTCCGGTTTTCCCCGTCATAATTTCATTCCAGCAACACACTCCACTATCATTTCATTTCATCTGTCATTCATTTAATCATTGCCCCAGAGGAGTGCGTCAGGCCTCGGCAGCCGGCACAGTCCATGTCCTCGCCGCTAGATGGGGGCTTCATTCATTCCATTCCTGACCCGGTCGGAGACTGGAAGCAGGCTGTGGATTTTTCATAATGTTGCTAAAAGAAATCTGGTCTCTAGATCTAGTGCCAGAACTTTAAAATTGGTAATACTGAAACACAAACAATGTGTTTCATGTGCACCATGATTCCTAAAAAGTGAAGAACAAGTAATAAATTGTTCATTGGCTAAATAAACGCACGTTAAACTTTAAACGGAGAAATAACTGAAATTCTTTAGCCAACCTTTATGCTAGTCATAAGCAACCTTTGGCAACATTAAGACGGTGCATTACTACCGTTGTCTATTTCATTACAAGAATATACATTACAATTTGAGAGGCTGACAGGAGTGTATAAAATGATTAATAATATAGTTAACAACTATTTGTGAATAGTTAATATCTTATTACAAAATAATCTGAGTAGAGGAAGTCCAAGCAATGCCTTAGCAGTTGACATGGCTGTTCTGCCGCTTAAAACCATAATAACTTAACTAACCAACCAAGCAATGCCTCTGCCTACGACATAGTAGTCTTAGCTTTTGGTTGTTGAAATGAGACTACTGGCCAACAGTAGTTTTTTGTCTTGATTCAGTTCAGGAAAGCTCTTCTTTTCATCTGGTTTCTGAAACAAGTTGAAAGCAGAGAGTAAAATTAGAGAAAGTTGCTTTAAATAAGTCAACACCGTTGTTTGTTCTACATTGCCATTAGTCACTGCCTTTGTTCTTTAACTTAATGACGACGACGACACCAACTTGGTAACTTTGTTGTCATATCTTGCACTTTGAGCTCAATTTGGCAGCAATATTTTAAAGTTTTAAGACACATCTCTTTCTGGAGATTTTTATGTAGGTGCTAGCTGTTATGCCCGGCGTTGCTCGGGTTCACAATTAGATCTTAAGAGATCGTACCTTTGCTTGCATTGTCGTATTGTGTGCAACCCGGAGGAAGGTCGTTGTTATCATAAGCAAGATTATTGCCACTCGAGGTCCTCGAACATGCTTCTTATCTGATCAAAAGTTGTTAAATAGGTGGGTACGATTGCTATTGCTTGTAGCTAAAGATATGAGAAAATAGCATTTTGAAATTGATTTTGTAGCACTTTCATTTTGGAAAAAAGCATTTTGGAGCATTTTGAAATTTAAAAATTAGCATTTAAAAGTTCGTCACCAAGTACGATAAAAATTTAACTGGTTCAAAATTAATATGCATGGAAACTAATTCAAACATGCACAGACTTGGAAAGATGGGTGTTTCTGATAAACGGCATAAGCATTTAATATAATGTGAATCATACATTTACTTAACTTCAGGTAAATACCATACAACGGATAATAATTAACTAAATAATGAAATGTATGTTTACTCTCTCATTATTCCCTTTCCAATGAGGGCCAGGGATGAGGTGCATTGAATTTTTATTTGCCGGGTGGTTTAATGGTCAAATGGCACTTCTTGAATGAATGGAACTTGGCAAGGAGTTAGTAGGGAAACCACACAAAAGGATTGCATAAACATCTCATAGAATTTGACCCAATTAGTCCACCGAGTCCAGGACAGCCCGGTATTGTCGGCATTCCACCTGCCATACGGTAAACTTTATAAGACGAGCATTGTCGCCTGACCACAGCTAGGTTTATTCTAACAATCGGCACCTGGGTATCATTGAACTAATAAAACTATTCGCCGGTCCTCGACATTCTGTCCATCTCGCTTGTGGAATTAGTACCGCACCGATAACACCATTAGCTCAGGGTAATTTGAGTTGCTGCACAACACCTGATATTGTTGATTGCATAATGAGAACATGACCTTTGGATCTTTTTAGCATAGCTCAGGTACCCTCGTCTCATGTCTACAACGAACCGACAGCACTTGAACTCAATCTTTCCAAGTAGCCAAGCTGATGCCTTTATTTTCAGAGATCTCACATTTCTAAAAAATGTATGGTATCAAGTTTCTAAATTTCTTTAATAGGCTACTGATATTGGGATTTCAGTACTTCTAGCACTCCCTTGGTAAAAAAATCACACATACAACCGGAGACTTAACACTGCTGCCAATGCAACTTGTATAGACGAATGTTGACAATCCTGTGAACTATGTTGTGCACCTTTCATATCTACTCCAAAGATTTAAATGATCACATCAGTCTCAAAGGTTTTCTTAAGTTAAACAGAATATGCAAACACGCAATTACTGGGATACCTTGTTGCGACTCTTGACGGACAATCTGTAATACAGTATCCGAATTCCAAGGAGAAATCGCCGGTCGATATGTAACATCTTATATATTAAAATAGTTTTCAAAAAATTTTACCTTTTACTAAAACTGAAATATCTCGGGAAGTATTTGCGCTACGACGACGTTTGTTGTCTTAAAATGTAATGCCTGTCACGCACCCTCGATTGATACCCACCTTAGTTGATTAGATCATCCGTGTATTAACATAATTGCGAATATTACTTCCTCCAAGGTCACACGAAAATAGAATCGAATGACTTGACGGACATATTGTCGCTAGGCGACAACGACTAACACTGTATCATGATATTCAACGCCACCCCAATAATAAATCTAATTTTATATTAACAGAGATCAAATCTCCTTGGGAACTTAACGCATTCACTTAAAAATCTTCTAAGCGGTTTGAATCTAACTTCTACCTGCTCCACTCAGGCGCTAATGTCGCCTGTATCCATACATGATATAGTTAACTTCTACCTGTTCCACTCGGGCGCTAATGTCGCATGTTTATACAATAAGCAGAACAGGATTCTGTGCACATAATTTAATTAAAACTTCTCAAAGAATGAATTACTTTGAGACTGAAATGCTCATGCACAATCAGCAGCCATTTTGCTAATGACACTGTCATGTCAACATCTCTTTGAATGACAACAAATACTGTATACGAAAGACAACTAATTTCACGAAGATGCCGCTACGGTCGAATGTTGGAACCTCCATTTTGTATTGTGTATCCGATCTTTCAATTATATAGTCTTTGGTCTCACCAGCTACAAACTGTCTTCTTTTGGTTATCATTCGTCCTTATAGGTTGTGTGCTCAATCAAAACAATGACTCTTAATATGCTGAATGAGAAGCGACACTCAATTACAAATGTTATAAAGATTAAAGGTGACGGTAATTGTCTGTTCAGGTCATTGGCATATTGTGAGTACGACAATCAGAGTTTATTTACACAGGTTAGAAAGCGAATTGTTAAGCATGTTACAGACAATTGGAATAATTATTCTTCCTTTATTGTTGGCAACAGCGATATGTACGAAACTGTTATCAATAAGAGCGATGATTACAAAATGTATATGTCTATGAATGGTGTTCATGGAGGTCATGTTGAGTTAGTTGCCGCTGCTGAAGTTTACAAACTGGATATTGACATAATCACTAATAATAAAACTCTGTTATACTCTGGGGATGGGTGGAACGGTCATTATGTCGTCTTAAATACCGGTATCTGTGCTAACTCAGTTGAGAATGTGGATGCCAAGTCACTCGATTCAGTGGCTGATTTACAGTTTCAAACTAAGAGTGGGTTTGCGTGCAGTAAAACCCCAGGATCGTGTCGGAAGTGAACCTCAGAACCAGTTAGCTAGAGACAAAATGTGATAAGAATTAAAGGTGACGGAAATTGTCTGTTCAGGGCATTGGCGTATTGTGTGTACAACAATCAGAGTTTATTTACAAAGGTTAGAAAACGAATTCTTCAACATGTTACAGACAATTGGAATAATTATTCTTCCTTTATTGTTGGCAACAGCGATATGTACGAAACTGCTATCAATACGAGCGATGATTACAAAATGCATATGTCTATGAATGGTATTCATGGAGGTCATGTTGAGTTAGTTGCCGCTGCTCAAGTTTACAAAATGAATATTAACATAGTTACTAACAATAAAACGCATACTGTAAACGCCGAAAATACGCCACCAAATAGAATAATTTCCTTACTGTATTCTGGAGATGGCCGGAACGGTCACTATGACGTCCTAGATATCAGTGCTAACTCAGAGTCAAGTATGGTCGAAAACGTCAATACCAAGAAACAGAAACGATCATTATGCGACTCAAATCGATATCAGAAACAGATTGTCACAAAACTGTTCTCAGCCACTTATCGATGTGCTATTTTTGATACTATTCCCTACATAGAACCATTCTCAATTGGAAGTCTGTGTAACATTTGTCACTACTGCTCAGCTGTATACTTTTCAAAAGAGAAAAATACAAGTGGTCACTTTTCTTTTTGTTGTAGCGATGGCAAAGTGAAACTTCCTCCATACACAATACTTCCGGAAATTAAGCAATTGTTTACGAATTGTGACGAAATCAGTAAAAAATTTTAGGAAAAATGTTAAGCAGTTTAATAATGCTATGTCGTTTGTATCCTTTGGTGCTACTGCTGAGCTACTACCGAGCCATGGGCCTTACTGTTTCAAAATCAAAGGTGTCATTCATCATAGAATAAAGATGTTAGGAAGGAAGTTGGGATGGAAAAACTAAATGAGAGAATTGAGAAGAATAAACTAAGGTGGTTTGGACATGTAAAGAGGACGGAGGAAAATAGAATACCAAGACAGATGCTGGAGGCGAAGTGCAAGGGTAAGAGAGCAAGAGGAAGACCTAGAACAAGGTGGATTGATTCAGTGAAGAACAGCGTAAGAAAAAGAAATCTGGACTGGGACAAGATCGTGGAAGAAGAATGGTGGAAGGAAAGAGGAAAGTGGAGAAGTGCCATAAATACCCCGACCCGGCAGGAGCTGGATAAGGGGAAATGATGATGATGATGCCAGAAAACAGGAAAACAGTTCATATGGCCAATTATACATCTTAGAATTTTCAGAGGCAAATGATTTAAGGCTACTGAATGATGCTAATCACGAACTGAGAGAAGATACCCTCAGTCTTTTAAATCGTTTACTAGGTCAGCACAATCCTTACGTGCGCTCTTATAAAACAAAGCACCAGAAAGTAAGTGAAGAGAAAAAATCAGCTCTAAAAGAAAATCGTCATCAAAAGGAATTGGTAATGCGTTTCCATCACGAACCTTCCTCAGATCCAAGACGTTATAATGACCCCACATGTTCAGAAATTGCTGCTGTATTTGGAACTGTTGATGGAGCTCCACCATCTCATCGACACATTGCAGTATATGAGAGAGAAGGTGGCTTGAGAAATGTTGATTATGATAGTTTGCACTGTGATCCTATGTGTTATACCTTGATTTGGCCTTGCGGAGAGTCTGGTTGGCACATTTCAATGCCAACTGCTGGAGTGAGACAAATTAAAATACGTCATACTGTAACAATGCGTGAGTATATTCTGTACAGAATTGCCATTCGAGGTATAGGAGCGGAGTTCGATTTCAATCCCCTTATTAACGCTGGTAAATTGACTCACCAGCTATTCGTGGATTACTACTGTCGTATGGAAGGTGACCGGTTAAAATATATACGTCATCAACAAACGAAGTTGTGAGTTAATACATATGCCGGTTTAGCAGACGCCTTGCATGTACGAGCAGAAAATGAAAATCTCAGAGTCGGTCGTATTGTAGTTTTGCCATCTTCTTTTACAGGTAGCCCAAGGAAAATATTGCAAAATTATCAGGATGCGATGGCGATAGTGAGGAAGTTTGGAAAGCCAGATTTATTCATTACGTTCACCTGTAATGCAGGCTGGCCAGAAATACTTAACAACATTCATCCTTGGGAAACGGCTAATAATAGGCCTGATATTGCTGTGAGAGTTTTCCATTGCAAAGTAAAGGAATTGCTACGATTGATTAATGTTAAGGAAATTTTCGGCAAGGTAAAAGCATATCTATATACAGTGGAATTTCAAAAACGAGGTCTCCCGCACATCCATTTACTATTAACATTAACGGAAGATAGTAAGTTTCGAGGAATTTCTGGCATTGACAGTGTGGTGTCAGCCGAAATACCAGATCTCAAGGATGAAGCGCTATACGAGTTGGTAAGGCGTCATATGGTACATGGTCCTTGCGGATCTTTGAATCCTTCTTCAGTCTGTATGAAAGATGGCGTATGTAAGAAAGATTTCCCTAAACAGTTTCAGGAAGAGACCAAAGATAACGCCAATGGTTATCTTTCATATAGGAGAAGAAATAATGGGCGGATTTTGTAAAAACAATTTGAGGCATTGACATTGAAATCTATAGTCGATTCATTGTTCCCTACAATCCATTTCTTTTACTTTACTTTCAAGCTCATATTAATGTTGAAATATGTTCAAGTGTTCGGAGTGTTAAATACATCCACAAGTATGTGTATAATGGTCATGACTGCTGCCATGTTAAAATATGTCCTGAAGGCGAAACTGTGAACTACGATGAAATTACTTCTTTCCTAAATGCTAGATATGTTGGTCCAACAGAAGCCGCATACAGGATATTTTCATTTCACATGCATGAACAGTCACATTCTATCGTGCGATTACCAGTTCACTTGCCAAACTTGCAAAATATCTATTTTAAAATTGATAACGCTCCTGATATTTTACTTCAAGCACAGTTGCGCAACACGGAATTACAAGCGTGGTTCAAGTTAAATCATGATTCGCAAGCCAGAAGTCCGTATATATATCCTGAAACACCAATACATTACGTATGGAATAAGAGCAACTGCCAGTGGCAAAAAAGAAAAAAATGTTTCAAAAACTATAGACAGAATGTATAATGTTTCACCTACAGAAACAGAAAGGTATTATTTACGACTGTTATTGCTTCACGTCATAGGTGCTACCAGCTTCCAGGTTCTACGAACATACAAAGCCGTTGTCTATTCTACTTTTAAAGAAACAGCTAAGGAGCGAGGTTTGCTGATTGATGATTCTGAATGGAAGCGTTGTTTGGCAGAAGCGTCACAATTTCAGAGGCCTTCTCAGTTACGACAACTGTTTTCTTACATATGTATCTTTCAGACCCCTTCAAATGTAAGACAGTTATGGGACATTTTCAAGAATTCATTATCAGAAGATTATCTGCAGTTTCACGAACCTACATCGCATATCAGTTCCATTACTTCCCATTACTTCTCTCGAATTGCCAGCTATTATTGATAATTTCCTTCAGACAAATTTACCAATGAATTATCCAAAACTTAATGAGGATCAATTAAGTCGGATGATAAACCAAGCAAATGAAAACCAAACGGCTATAATTACAGAAATTTTGGGGTTAGTACAAAACGGCAATGAAAGGATGAGTACCGGTAATGCATATTTCATTGACGATCCAGGGGGCACTGGGAAAACATTTCTTTACCAATGCTCTATTCACAGTAACACAAATTTGGGGTTAAATGTAGTTTCTGTTGCATGGACTGGTATTGCAGCAATGTTACTACCTCAGGGGCGCACTGTACACAGCCAGTTCAAGTTACCTCTACATTTACATGAAAGTTCTGTATCAGGAATAAAAGTTAACAGCAAGGAAGCTTTTTATATTCGTTCAGCAATTATCATCTGGGATGAAGCCCCTAAGGCTAATAAGCACGCGTTGATGTGTGTAAATCGGCTGCTCAAGGGCATCATGAATAACGACGTGCCTTTCGGAGGAAAGATTTTCATCTTAGGTGGAGATTTTAGGCAGGTATTGCCTGTTGTACCTCATGCATCTAGAGCAGCTTCAGTCCAAATGTCAGTAAGGTTCTCTCCTTTTGGCCATTAGCCTATTCAAAATTTTTAAACTCAACAAAAATATGCGAGCAAATACAGATCAACGTGACTTTGCAAACTTCTTGATACAAATTGGTAATGGTGAATACCCTCACGTCGATGGAGAAAATTCAGAATTAGTCGACTTCCCACCCTCCATCATTGCAAAAACTGATATCATCACTGAAATATATGGAAACGAAGTTTCCACACTGAAAGATATTTCACGCTTTTCAAAAATTGTGATTTTTGCACCTAAAAATGAACACTGTAAAGAAATCAATGACAAAGTTTTAGAGCTAATCCCAGGATCATCGAGAACTTACATCAGTGTGAATAATTTGATTACTGAAGATGAGAGTGAACTTCTACAGTTCCCAACAGAATTTTTAGACAGCATAGACACAAGTGGATTGCCACCTCATATCCTTCGACTAAAAGAAGGCTCAATTGTGATTTTGTTGAGAAATATTAATGTTACCCAAGGTCTGTTGAACGGTACTAGACTGTTGGTTCGGAAGATGCATGACAATTGCTTACACCTGGAAATTAATACTGGCGTAAATGTTGGAAACAATGTCCTACTTCCTCGCCTTGACCTTACGCCATCAGATACTTCTATGCCGTTTTCCTTCAAAAGGAGGCAGTTTCCAGTACGTTTGGCTTTTTGTATAACTATCAATAAAGCTCAAGGTCAAACACTAGATCAAGTAGGCATTTATTTACCTCAACCGGTGCTTAGCCACGGACAACTGTATGTCGCACTTTCGCGAGCAAAATCCTTTCATGACGTCAAAGTTCAAATAGAACCAAAAGGCAAGCGAACAGAAAATGTCGTATGGAAGGTAGTACTATTAGAATGTTGCGGAGGAGCACAGACCTCAACAAAAGGGGCACAGATTAAATAACAATTATACAAGGACGTCCGAATCCCTAATACGATAACTGTCCTGTGGTAATGGTAAAAATGTGCTATTGTCCTACATCGGTGATAACTATCCTACATCCTGTTCTTTCATTCCCTCAGTTCTATAACTAAGATATACTCAATCAAATTTACAGCTTAATAAATATTAATTCCTTCTGTGTGAGTTATCTTTTCATTTCTCATCAATCGCCTTTACTTACTATTCTATCTGTAGCGGTGGAGGCGATAGCTGTCTTTACAGAGGTGAGCAAATTATTAAATTCGATGTCAGTTTTCCAAAATTGCATTTTTACTTTTCACGGTTTAATGAACTAAGTATGTTTACAAGGCGATGAAATTACTTCAAATGCTTAACCAAGACTCCTAATTATATTTTAATTCAAGAAACTCACATTAAAATGATTTTTTAGAATTTCCACTACCATAGGAGGCTTGCAAATGCAAAATGCCACACGTTACATTTTTATTACTTCACTCAACTTTACGTGTGAATTTAGAGCAGAGGGATTTGGGGTCTTTTAACTGATGAACGCTATTGAACTATTCAAAGATTCATGAACTATTCATTGAAATCACCTGACTTAAATTCTAAAGTCAATGAAAAAATTGCAAACGGACCCAGCTCACATATCCCTCGGAATCCAATAATCTGAAAGTTTCCAGACGCAATTCCTTATGGGAAAAAGGTGTAATTCCACGGGAGAGGAAACACTACTAAGTAGGATAACAAAAGAAGTTGGTCAATAAAATGATTTTGAATAAAATTAATTCTGACTAATTAATATTATTTTATTTAATTCTATTAATTTGCACACCTTTATAATTATGTTACCCAAGAGTTACGGTACATCTCTAAATTCAAATATAAGAGACCCATCTTTTATTTTAAATGTATACCATTGGTATCATAAGTAGACAGATCACCAAATTGAACCGCTGTAGCCTTAACTTGTGTGGATATCTCTATCTACTTAGTATAAAACGAAGTTCCCTATTCTTGGATGTAACGGGTAATCTCGAGAGCAACTTGATGGATTTTGATGCGTTTTTCTCCATTTCTCGATTAAGATGAATGATTAGGTAGAAAAAATTTATTTATGACCAAAAGAAGCCGAGCAGTTACGATTTCAGTGAATTGAGTTGAAGAAAAACCTAACGTCTATGTGTCTTTTAAGCTTACGCTGGGTAAACCGTTAAAAATATCGATATACTCTGAGAATTGTTCAGCATGAAAAGTTCTGCAGGAAAGATCGCGACAGCTCCCACATCGACCATTGTAAGTGTTTTTACGTTTTCATTTCTTCAAGCAATCTCCGTTCAGTGGAAATTTAAATTACTACCTTCAGAGTGAGTTTACGAGCTTGCCAGCGACCTATCACCCTACCTTCAGCCAGCATCAAACTGTCGAGTCGTGTCGAGTTAATACTTCAGAGATGATGATAATTGTTGACTTAAGGGGCCTAACATTTAGGTTATCGGCCCCTAATGGTCTGAGTGATAGCGAAAATGACAATGAAGTGGAAACCAGAACAAAAATTAAGTGAGAAGGAAAATACTTACAAAAAGGAACTCAGATTGAAACTACTCACAAAATGGAGAGCGGTAATACTTACAAAAGAGAATTTAGAACGAAAACGCTCACAAAAGGAATAGATTGAAAAAGACGCTCAAAATATAAGTTAGGTTCAAAATGCGTACAAAATGCAATGTAGAGTCGAAATACTTTACTTACAACATGAAAGTGAAATTCAAAATACTTTCAAAATGCAAATGAGATTGAAAATACGTACAAAATGCAATTGAGGTTCAAAATACTTACAAAATGCAATTGAAATTGAAAATACACAATGCAATTTAGATTGAAAAAAGCACATTTCAGATTCCAAAAAATCACGAAGTGCAATTGAAATTCAAAATACTTACAAAATGCAATTGAAATTGGAAATGCTTACAAAATGCATGGTAGATTCAAACTTCTCAATTGGATGGACAATACTTAAAGAATGCAATTTACATTGAAAATAATTACAAAATGCAATTGAGAATCAAAATCCCTGCAAAATGACCAACATACAAATTTAGGTTGAAAATACCAAATGCAATTGAAATTCAAAATACTCACAAAAGTCCCATCCCCTATATTGAAAGACTTACTAAAGGGCAATTTAGATTGCCGATCCTTACAAAATGCAATCGAGGTTGAAAACACTAGCAAAATGCAATTTACTGTAGATCGAAAAGATTTACAAAATGCAACGTAAACTGAAAACACCTACAAAATGGAGTGTGGATGCAAAAGAAATCGCTAAATAGAATTTAGATAGACGGGAGCCAATTAACAAAAACAGTGCGGGATCTTAAAGAGAAAAGGAAATATAATGAAAAGAAAACAAGAGGTCTGACCCCTCGAAGAAGGAGGGATCAGGAAAGATGAGACAGGGGCCAATTAAGGCAGGAAAGTGAAAGGCTCCCTAGGCCTCGGGTACCCTAATACCGTCGGGGTCGGAAAAGAGCAAGAGATGACCAAGGGATGTCGACAGGAAAGAAGACGGAGAGGAGCCTGACACAAGTAAGTGGAAGCAATGCCGGACTCAGCTGGGGTCCCGTGGTCGCCAACTCACGTACTTCAGAGAAGAGTATAGATTATTTATTTGGAGTTAGCTGTTAATCTCGGCTTTTCAGAATTGCGTCCGGAACCTGACGTCCGTGCGCCTTTTAAGCTTACGCTGGGTAAATAGTGGCACACACACACACAGGACATTTGATCTCATAAGTCTACTTCATCATTTACTCAAAAGCGACGGTACCGTAATAGTACATTATGCAACGAGCCTATAATGGCTATAATTAAGACACGAGTATTTTTATAAAACGAGCGTATGCGAGTTTTATAATTTCCATACGAGTGTCTTAATTACCATTATAGGTGAGTTCCATACGACTGTTTATGTTCGACGATAATTATAACTTTATTATATGTTTTAACATAAATATTCATAAATATCTGTTGAGAGTCAGCTACGGTACTTGAATTTTGTGATCGCAGAGCGAGCGTTGGGTGTTATATCTCTGTCTTTCAAGATCTTTGAACGACCGACGCATGCGCTCTGTGTGCTTGCAATGCCATATGCAGGCCATATGTTTACATCTGCCGTCCCTCAGTAATATTGTCACCGGTGTCATTTGAAGACAATGCGCTGTGCAGAAATTAGCGTTGGTGATTTTAAGGTACAGTGCTATTGCTTGTCTCATATTCGCCAGTTTATTTACGCGAACATATGGACGGTGCGTATTCCATGTCGGTAATTTATTATAGTTCGATGTTGTGTTTATGTCTGACATGTTGGATTTTGAGCGCATGCGCGAAGGTATCGTTACCTAATTGGTCAATGAACGAGCTCTGATTGGCTGGAGAAACTGTATCATAATGAAAACAGTGTTATAATGACCATCATTATGATACAGTTTTCTGACACGTAATAGTGAGGGTTGAACATAAATGTCTGTTCAGGTCACTAGCATGAACACATGCTAATGCCATATGGACAGAAGTGCTGTAGGATTGTTGAAGTGAATGCTGCGGAGCAGCACGGGTCTTCTAGTAACTTATAACTAGGGATAGGAAAAATTCGCGATCGCGAATTATTAAATGAAGTAATACACAGATGGTAATGTGTTTTAATAACCCTAAAAATGGCGAAAAAAATTGGTTTTGAAGTCGCGAAATTTCGCTTGAAGACGCGAATTTCGCGAATTATGCATGAATTTCGCATGAAAACGCGAATTTTAGCTTTTTCTTTACAGTGCACTTACGATAATTCGCGGCAATTATAATGCACGAATTTCCGCGAATTATTGAAAACCACGAATTATCCGCAGTAATGTTTTTAAGCCTAGCAAAGAGAAAACTATTGATTAAAAATATTGAAATGTATTTTATGAACACGCAAAATAAATATAATACTTTATAACATAGTATTGTAAGACACACTATGTGGATTTTACCAATATTAAAAATTAAGAAAAATGACTGTCATCACTTTTTGTTTCTTAGATGGTTTATTTTTTCTAATTTTAGATTGTACAATTCTGAAGAAAACAATATATGAGAACAAAAAATCATCTTGATTTTCTATATAAGAGATAAGTGTGACTATAGACACACTAGCTTGACTGTGGGTACTTTCAGGATTTCCGTTGCATCACTCCTGCACTCTATATGTACTGGATCTCAGTTTACCTTACCGATAGTCAAATTCCATACAATATCCTCATGTCTGAAACCATAATTGTCTTTATCGAAGTCTAACTACTGGATGCCACTTTCTTCTGCATCTTGACATTCATTCAGGTTTTGCTCTAATGTCATCGTAGTGAGACCACCTTGCCCGTTTAAAATATCGTCTCAGAAGCCGACAGACGCTTGTTTTTGTGCCAGTGTAGTAGCGGTAATCTTCTCCCACGACATGACTGCATGGAGAGCAACCAACAAACACGGAAAGATTGGAAACTTAACGGTAGATAGCGGGCCTCACTTTCTGCATACAGCGATCTCTATCAATCTGGGAAGTCATCCTAGTAAGTTACAGTACTTAGTTATTGAGGTTTTAAGGACCGGAACAGCAAGGTCATCTGCCCCTTCATCCTAGTAACTACTCGACGCGTGGCGTCATATAGTGCGCCTTTCAGACATGAATATCTAGATGGCAAGTATTCAGATCAAAATGTGCCACTGTTTCCGGAACCAGTATTAACCAGGTGGTCTTCTTGGTTTCATTCTGTAGTGTGCCTGTCAGAGTACTTGAAAGATATTTTGCAATTTATGAGTGAAGTAGTAGGGACTGATAACTCTGGTGTTGATTTTCTAAACAATGTTTCACATGACGAAATACTTGAGATTCAAAGAATTTGGCACAGACATCACTGAACTCATCCCCTTATTAGAAGGCCACATCCAACTGTTCACCTTCTTGATGGTCATCTACGGAGAATTCAGCAAGCCCTTAAACTTGCTGTTTCTGGAAAGTACGGTACCAACATTAAGGAGCAGTTGGAGGGTTGTGGAAATGTGTTAAAAAGAGGGAAAATACATTCAGTGTTAGTAAATGCTGGGTCGCATGCTCTTGGAAAATTAATCAGCCTGAGATCCGTTGACCCTGGGAACAGGATTTACAAATGTGTGCGTTTGATCAGCAGAAATAGTGCCAATGAAGATCAATGAGGACATTGCAAAGAAAATTAAGAAGTTGCCGTTCTGTGGAACACTGGAATAAAGTGAGGTGTTAAGAGGATACAAAGAACTGCAAACTTTAATCAAGAAGCAGATGCATGACAGGACCAAGACAGACATTGTTGGAGTTTTGCAACGAATGACATTTGTGTTTCCAAAGTTCTCAGAATCTGTGTTGAAAACCATTTGGATCCCCTGTTCAAACGCTGTGAACTTTTGTTTTTCAGCTTACACTAGCACGTTAAGGATATGCGTCACTGTTTGTTACAAGAGAATTTGGATCTCTTCACTGAAGTCTAGTTTGAAGGATGACTGAAATGTGTTATGTTATGCATGTTATCCATGATATTTAAAAAATCCCGCCTAAAATTTATGGTTTTGAAAGTACCGAAAAGTGCACTTGAAACCACCGAATTTGCCACTTTAAAATACCGCTTTCTTCACTCTGAAATCACCGAAAAATTCCAATCCCTACTTATAACTCACACATTGTAGAGAATACTTTCATCATATTATACAACATTCCCCAAAGCGAGGAGAACGCCTAACAAACATTATCTATTCATATCACGATACGTACTTTACAGTTTTATTTATAATGGTCAAATACTCGAAATGAGAAAGGCGTGATATAAACCAATGGATAATAGTGTAAGAAGAATAGGGTAAAGTGTGGAAAATTAGTTTATCAAGCTAAAAATTGGAGGACAGGTTCCTTGAAAAGCCTGGATCAAAATACTCAAAGTCCCAAAAAAATCCCTCATGGGGAACATGCCACCATATTGGATTTCGTATTCAGCATTGTATTGAACGTCATAACTCGATACCTATGGGTGATGGGACATGCGGTTTGGTCAGGATAACTTACCAGAATGCAGGCTATCATTTTGAAACTACTTAACCTAGATAACATTCGAAATAGTTATTATAAATCACTTAAACAAACTCCCATAGGGTAGCGTTAAAAGCCATCTTGATGTTCAATGTCGATTTTTTCACCTTTTAGAGTTATGGGATTGAAAAACGTACCGAAATAAATGTTGTTAAGCACATCATAACGCACAAAAGTATGTAATCAGCACTTTCGTAAACCAAATCTTACGGGTGTGAGAAGTTGTCAAACATTCGCATGCAACTCGAGGAGCGCCGTTCCGAGAAGGGGGGCTTCTCAAAGCCGGTGCTACTGGTGATGTAAAAATATTTTATAGGCGCAACTATGCCCCTTTTTTAATGATAAGTAATAATTTGACTCTTTTATATGGAAGGATAGCATCTTATAACCTAATAAATAATAAAAAAGCAATAATTAATTTGTTAATACAGTAACTTTGTGCTTTAAAGCTCTCTTTCTTAGCTACGTATATTCTATTTATATAGAAAAGGAAAGATAAACGTTACTATTAGACAATAAATTAAGCTGCCATTTGCTTCTTTGCTATCTTATACCACACCATAAACACACTAACATTTAAGCACATTACAATTTCTTTTGTACAAACACGGAAAAGAGGAGATTCTGCTGCAACGGGATGCTGTAGTGCAGTGTGCCTGTAAAGGAATAAGGCCAACTATTAATTATATCGTACGCGTTTAATATTGGTCATGTGTTGGTAAAAAAAAAAGTGACACTTGCCTTAATCTTGACGCTTTTTCTTTGGTAAGGTTGAACTTTCAGAAGAGTCGACTCTGCTGTGAAGAGGTGGCGAGAATCTGCATGGCAATTCTTCGGGGTTGTCCTCCTGTTCCTCACTCGCCGTATCTTCAAGAGTATCTGGCTCTGGCTTGTTAGAACAACCATCACCAGTGCAATTGCTGCACATTGCTGAACAGGAGAGACCTTGTCTTCGGCAACCGCAAGATCTGCCGCATCCTGTCTTGCACTCACAGCTGATGAGGTTTAGGAGGAAGTCTGGTGCGGGAGGAGATTCTGTTGGAATCTGTAAAAATTTGCCGATTCTGTTCTTCCATCCCCACTCTGTAGGTGGAAGAAGATTCCGCGCCATTCCTGCACTTGGTGGTAAACTCTTAGGCTATGCTGTCGAGATGCTGCTGATGTTGGTGGAAGACTTGAGAGGTCGAAGTCTGAATGGAGACGTTGTTTAGCAATGGTCTTAAGGTACTGACTATACCTTGTCTTGTTTAGGCTATCTATAGTTCTACCTCCGTATAACACTACGAAGAATTCTTCCCCTGCCTTCACGATCTCTTCCACTGCAGCGTCTGCGCTGTTAAAAACAGCAACTCTTTGGCGAAGACCTGCGTTATTGTTTAAAGTCTTGAACGCGTGTACTTTACCCTTCCTGTAGGGAGCCGAAGTTGTGTCGCAACCGGACATGGCATGGAGGAAGAGAAGATTGTCGGTCATGTCCCCAACATCTCGGCTGTGATACTTTCTCTCCCAAAAGCATACCCATAGAATTTAATGATAAAATCGTTTTTGATGTAGGACTTTTATAAAGTACAGGAAACGGCGTTAACTTTTAAACTGGATGGTAAACATCGGCAAACTAAGCATAAAGGGACAGTTCAAACTGAAACACACATTTTTCGCTTTTATGATTCTTTTCTGTGGCGTACCGTTTAAGATAAATTTAATGATAAACGTTACCGTAAAGACGTTCATTTCGGCCGGCTGGCCGGCGCCACTGCTAAGCAACACAGGGAAGCTTGAGTGGGGGAACGAGAGCGCTCTGACGGCACAGTGGCAGGGATGTCACTCGGCAACGAGTGGACATACAGTCCATTCTTAGTTTAATTACATACGAGTGTAGCGCAAAAAATACTTCAATTATTAAAATTGAAAGGAAATATTCTTTTCTTTTTATACACACAATATAAGTAGCTAAGAAAAAGAGTTTTAGAGCGCAAAGATACTGTATTAACAAATTAATTACGGTATTGTTTTTTTAAATAATTTATTAGGTTATAAGATGCTATCCTTCTATATAAAAGTGTCAAATATTTACTTATGATTAAAAATAGGGGCATAGTTGCGCCTACAGAATATGTTTACATCACCAGTTCCACCTCGCCGCTCCTCGAGTTGCATACGCATGTTTGACAACTTCTCACACCCGTAATTTTTGGTTTACGAAAGTGCTGATTACATATTTTTGTGCGTTATGATGTGCTTAACAACATTTCGGTACTTTCAATCTCATGCCTGTAAAAAGGTGAAAAATCGACATTGAACATCATGATGAGAGTTTAAGTGATTTATAATAACTATTTCGATTGTTATCTAGGTTAAGTTGTGTCAAAATGATAGCCTGCATTCTGGTAAGTTATCCTGACCAAACCTCATGTCCCTATCACCCTTAGGTACCGAGTTATGACGTTCAATACGATGCTGGATACGAAATCCGAGATGGCGGCCATTTTTCCAAGATGGCGGCATGTTCCCCATGAGGGATTTTTTGGGACTTTTAGTATTTTTATCCAGGCTATTCAAGGAACCTCTCCACCAATTTTTAGCTTGATAAACTAATTTTCCTCACTTTGCCCAAATTCTGTCTAATATCCCTGCACTATAACCTTATTACTCTATTTTTTTTAAAGAATCAGTACAAACGATTGGAATATTCCTGTTATTACCACAACCAAATGAAACTGCGAAATAATTTCTCCAAAGACATAGTTTTATTGGCAATAAACAGTGGATATTATGCAACGATAACAACAGCCAATTTCAACTTTATTCTTATCGTAATCTATTGTTTTCACGACAATAATCGATGTTCATACGTATCGATTATTACTCGTAAATATCGATAATTTAGCCATCATTTCCATTGCTAGGAATTCGCAAATTTCAATGTTGCGGCGCGAAAATGTAATAAAACATAATATTTTTCGGTAAATTGGGTACTTTTCGCATTTATCGCATTTACGGCAATAATTCGCAAGAACCCTTCGTTATTGTACTTTGTCGCACATTCAGTTTCGCAAATTCTGGGTATACATAGTCATATTAATTACCAAATAGTTGAAAAAAACCGAGAAAAACTAAAATCCGCATTTATCGCAGTTGCGATATTCCCGTATCTCTACTTGTAGCTTATAGATTAAGCCTGAAATTTTGCTAATATAACTGAATATTTAAGGAGCCTACTTTAATCATTGTATGCATTATTAACCTAACTAATACATTTGAAGGGCCAATGAATTTCCATTTCTTAATTGTATTAGCCTTGCGTGTTTTGTCGAACAGTAACATTTCAAGGGGATAATGGTAGTCCGCAGATAAACTCTTAGAATCCCACCTTCATAATAATATATGCATTTGATTAGGGAAATAACGAATACCAAAAAATAATCATACTAAAAAGAATCTATGTGTCTACCTACACTTAAATAAGAACTACTCGTAAGAGTGCAGAGACACAGAACTACTCGTAAGAGTGCAGATACACCTTGTGGCCGCGAGACAAACTAACCCGATTCAGAACACCATATCATCCAGATGACCAAATCTGGAGGTGAAAACCATACACCAAAAGGAAGGAAGGAAGCTTGTAGTTTAACGTGACCGTTAATCTCGCGATCATAAGCCACGGGACCTCCGTTTTACGTGGAATCCGAACCACGGGACATGGCATTTCACATCGAAAATCTCACTTGCAGTGACCGGGAATCGAACCCGGTCCGCCTTGGTGAGAGGCATACAGCTTGACCGCTGCGCCACCACGCCCCCCTACACCAAAAGGATCCAGGTTCTGTGTAAAGTAAAAATTTGACGACAAAAATTAAAAGATTAGTAACAAATCAACTCGGAAGCTATATTTACCAAAACTCTCCTTCTTCAGATGAAATTAATATTGGAACACCCGTACACGAAAAGCAACACACGTATAAAAAAATACCCTAAAACGAAACAAAAAAACAAATAAAGTATGGATAAAAGCAAGAAAAAAAAACTATTTTTTCAGATTATACTGTAAAATAATAATGCCTCACCGATGCTGAAAGTCCCCATCCCCGTGATGACGCCTTAAATAAAATTATAAACCTTGTGGAGCATGCAAATTCAGTGTTTTAGCCTCCTATTTACAACTTTAGTATAATAATAATGATACATATGGGAAATATATGGGAATTTTAGTTACCCGGGAAATAATGGGAAATTCGCACTTGATACGGGAAATCTTGAAAAGTCTCATAATGCCAGACTTCTTAGCCCCCGAACACTCGGTAGTGTCCTTCCGCTCAGCCTTCTATTTCGCCTGCAGACCGCGCTGCCACCCGCAATCTGCGCCACCGTTAGAGCACTAAGCGGGATGAGAACCCAGCCAACGTCGAATGCATGCTTTTGCTTTGCCTGGCCAACCGCCGGCCGTACCCTCTCCGCGCGCGCCGCGCTCGTTGCTGACAATGACATACAGGAATAAGTCTGCATTGTTATTCACAGAGGAGACCTGGGTATCTCGACAAGTGCAGCCCTTAAAGAAGCTAACAGCTCAAGATCTCGGAAAATTCCAGACGCGGATGTGCTGCAATTTCGCACCAACTGCCGAAAATTGTACATTTGTATCTTATGGCTGAACAAATCAAAGAGAGGTCAACTCTAGCTCACAAGATGACCCGTGCTATTTCCTGCCTAGACCCTATAGGGGTTGCTGAGACTCCTAAGTTGGCAGAAGTTAGGATAGTCATTGCCCTGGAAATTCTTTGTAATCGGAAGAATTTGCTTTCTGGCGCAATGGCTGACCACATCAAGAGCAGCTACTCCGCACTTCTGAGACTGCCCTCCGTCACTGCGCGTTTGAAGCAGTTCGACGGAAAAGGGCCATGGCTCGACGTGCTGTGGTCTGAATTAGTGGCTTCAGCACCTCCTGCCAAAAACGATCTCGCAAGCTTTGTTAAAATGATACTAATTTTGTATCACAGCAATGCAGCTCTAGATAGAAGTTTCTCCCTGAATAAGGAGTGCATGATCGTCAATCACAAAGAAGCAAGTGTGATTGGCATGCATACTGTTCAGGACGCTGTGATGGCAGCTGGTGGAGTAGAGAAGATAACCGTGAGTAAGAGTCCATTTGATACTGCACGGAACTCCTATGCCATGTTAAAGGAAGCAAAACAGGTGCGAAGCCAGGAGGAAAAGGAAGAGACGGCTAACGTGGCAGTGGAAAGAAAAGCCACGAAAGATCTTCAGGAATTGGCAACAAAAAAAAAAAAAAAAAAGAGGAAGGTATTGAACGACGCCCGTTCTGAAGCAAAGAAAATTGAAGAGCAGACGAGTTCTCAAGTGAAGCTTTAAATTAGATTATTGTTTGTTTTATCTTATTTTGTGTGACTTAAGTTCCTAACCACAATCAAGTATTGACAAAGTGACTTATATTATTTTGTGTATGACTAGATTACAGTTCCTATTCAGAAATTAGTACTGTCAAAAGAACTTTATTTTGCGCTGTGTATAGTTGAAGTTCCTAGTAACAATCCTGTATTTGTCAAAGTGACTTATGTAATTTTGTTTTGCATTATTTTATTTTCTATTACCTACTTTGATAAAATGAATCTACAGTAAATTAAAAGGTATTCATGGCGTGTCGCGTGTGGATTTTTTTTTTTTTTTTAGCCTTTCCATGGTCATCTTTCGCAGGGGAGATGCACATACCAAATTATTTTAAAGTCCGGGTAAACACTCGCTGCAAATGCGTCACACATGCATAATTTTCTAAAACTACAAACAATATCTCACAGCTTTCGACATTTTACTGTCAAACACCCGTCACTAACATGTGGCTACAAAATACACCACACAAGTGACAGAATTCTTCTCGTATGGGCAGACATTGTATCAGTCGCTTGTTAACCACTGTCTGTGTCAGATTTCCTTTCATTGTCATTGTTTCGTTACCTTTACTTGGCCGAAGTCCGACCCGAGGATTGGATACATCCCTTACAGCATGTACAGAAAGAAATACTGAAGGCGGTCTGGATATCGCGGTGGATGAAATGATTATTAACCTTGGCAATTCATCAGCTCTGACGAAGACAATGATGATGGTGGTGATGATGATAGGGACAGTGAAGGGATGCAGGGTGTCAAAGAAACCCTTGCCAAGTGACTGACGATAATTTATTTATTGGTGTCAGTTCGCTTGCATTAATCGATAATAGAGCACAGGCTATTGTTTCCCGCCATAGTGCTCAAAATACTGTGTCGACAATAATATCGCCACAGAGCGGCTTGTTTGAGTGCTCAGTGCTAAATATATCTTTACCTTACCTTAACTTTACTGGTGTTCAGTCAACTACTGTAGTAAGCTGTGAACGACCTCCACTAAGACTCTTGTTTCATGTTAAAGGATAATCATTGCATGGTGAGTGTTTTAGGTAGATTTCATTAGAAAGCTAACTATTGCAATGGGTACCATGTTTCGACTTCCGGAAAATTTCGACATATCTTCGCGTTTCACATCCCTCAGACCCCAAAACCACCGTCAGTTCAAAAGTTTATATATAATTTATGTATGCATATATATATATATATATATATATATATATATATATATATATATATATATGTCTGGCTGCGTGGCTCAGGGGTAACGTTCTCGCTTGCTGAGCCCAAGGTTGCAGGTTCGAAACCTGGCGCAGTCAGCTGGCATTTGAGGGTGCGCAAATGCGAGGGAGCCGTGTCAGTACATTTACTGGCACGTTAAAGATCCACTTCGGGGCAAAATTCCGACATCCCGGTGTCTCTAAAAGCCAGGGTAGTTAAAAGGGACGTTAAACCAATAACATTATTATTATATATATATATATGTATATCAGTTTCTTGTGGACACGATAACTGCTGTAATTTTGCACCAATCACTTTGAATTTTTTACCGAATATGTATACCTATAAAATCTCGGTCGAGTTCGTTACTGGGCTAAATCGGTCGAAGGGGGTGAAAATGGGGGGCTTTTTTTTTCGAAAAAGTGAAATATTGCTATAACTCTCTTAATATGTGAAATATCGAATCCGTTCAAAGTTCATGCTATCTGTCGGATAAAGGCCAAAAATTTATGTTTGAAGAGTTTTTTTTATAGCACCAACCATTGACCAATGGGGTGGGAAAAAGTGGGTTTTTCGGGAAACATTAATCATATCTCTCTTAATAGGCACAATATCAAAACCGTACAAAATGGACAATATTCCCCTAATAATTACCTAAAACTTTTGTCTGAAAGAATTTTTGATATGACCCACCATTACGCCAAAGGATGAGAAAAATGATTTCGGAATTATAAGAAAATGCCACGAGCTATCAGAGGTTGCCATGGCAACACTACTAAATTGATGACGGATGAGCCATCGGACGTTGCCATGACAACGCACTTGCTCGATATCAGATTCAGATTTCCATCTGACTAAGTGTGAAGCGTCTTCGGTGACGTAACTGGTAGCATGCTGAACTTCTATGCCCAAGGTCGCGGGTTCAAAGCCGGCCGAAGTCGTCGGATTTTCTAAGAGCGCTAAAAATCCCTCAGTATGCTTTCCTTTGGAGGGGAAGTTCCAACGTTCGTTGCGAGTTGCTGGTTGCGGTGGCATTTAGTAGCCAAGTTCACAGCTAGGTGTCGTTGATGGTAGTATCTGGTAGCAACATTAGGAACTACTGCTTGAAATTGACCGTCTGCAGTCCTTACGTGAATTACCGACTAATACAGCCATCACAATTCACACCGTTTATCAGACGGATTCTACACTCACCCAAAGTACACGGGGCTACATGACCGCGTTGTCGCAGCCCCTAAACTGAGGAACCAACCAAAATCTCTGCGGGAAATATAATTTTGCGTGAAGAAGTAACAGACTGTTACATAGTTACACATCAGTGTCAAAACCTTGCATAAGGACAGTGTGACCACAAGTATAACAAGAAGTTCCGTGACGAACTAAAGAGCCTACTTTTCTTAAAATTTAAAATTCATGCCAATGATTAATCTATATGGATCTATCTAGAATAATGACGAAATTAAGTTGGTAATATCTAAATTTCTAATTAGTTCGAAATACTGTATACCTGGCATAATGTAACCTAATAGAGAACTACAGTTGGCAGCCGTGGTGACTGAATATATTCGTAGTTCCATCTCTTAAGGTACAGAATACAAAATTTGGTTGCAGTCCAATGGATGGCACGGACGTTACATGCAGTTAAACATAGGATCTAACAGCGCGCGTAAAATCATGTTGGCAACAATGTCATACATGTATTGGTCAGAAATAATCTGAAATAATATGATCTATTGTTGTGTCAATTTTGAATGAAATCCATTAGTTAGTATAGAAGTTACATGCATTTTAAAATTGGACCTATCAGCAGGCTTAGAATCATGTTGGCAGCACTGGCATAGGCCTATAATAGTTACTCCAAATTAATCTAGAATGCCAAGTACTATACGTGTGCAAAGTTTAGAGCTATTGGCTTGCATACTTTCTGATATATTGATATTAGGGTAACAAAAATAGATACAGCATTTATTAACTGTTGGCAGCCCTGGTTACTCTTAAGAATCGGCATAGGCATATCTGTTATGGTACACATAGCACACACGAAATTTGGTTGAAATCCAAATGATAGTATAGAAGTTACATGTATTTAAAGTTGGACCTCTCAGCAGGCTTAGAATCATGTTGGTAGCACTGACGTATATAAGTTACTCCAAATTAATATAGAATGTCAGGTACTATACGTGTGCATAGTTTAAAGCTGTCGGCTTGCATACTTTCTGATATATGGGTATTTGGATGTTAAAAAATGAGAGCATTTATTAACAGTTGGCAGCCCTGGAGGCTTTTAAGAAAACGCTCAGTCATATCTGTTTATGTACACATAGCACATACGAAATTTGGTTGAATTCCAATTGATAGTGTAGAAGTTATATGCATTTAAAACTTGGACCTATCAGCAGGCTTATAATCATTTTGGCAACACTGCCATGTATGGCTTCCTGGAAATTAAACTGCAATATTTTTATCTATACGTGTGCCAATTTTGAAATAGCTCCCATTCATACCTTCCAATATATCCAACATGGAGCTTGAATTTCAATTGCGATTTTTCAGCAGTTGGTAGCACTGACATCATTTTCAAATATGGCCGTGAGATATTCAGGTATAGATCTTTACCCCTACCAAATTTTGTTTCGATTGCTCCAGCCGTTTAGGAGTTGATAGGGGGGGGGGGGACACACACAACCAGACAGACAGAAGGACAGACAGACAGACACACATTTGCTCATAAGTCTACTTTTTCCTCATTTTTGCAAAATGTGAAAAGTAGGCTAAAAATGGACCCCAAATGACAAGAAGGTTACGGTCCCCATAAGACAATAAAATGTTTAAAATATGCATAAAATGACGAAAAACAAAGTTAATTAAGCTCCAATTATAAAATACTTTCTCGCAATAAATGAGGTCTGATCCTTCTACGAAAACCTGCATATTCTGCCTATTTTCGCCTATCCCCAAGTTTGTTCGGTGAAATCTACCTCCGCCTTCCGGCGTGCCGAGAGGACTTTTTTATATTCATTAGCTGTATAGTGTTTGCCCTCTTTGTCGTATTTATTGAATTGAATACCGATGATAAAGGTATCATAGCTTCGGTGTGTAATTTATTTATTCGTCTAAAAGTATCGTATTTCTCGGCGTTGACTCGGGATCGTCTTTTAAAATATATTACGTATAATTGTACAGAAATAATGTCTGAAGTGTAGCGCTGTGTATTATTTCGAATCAGTTGATTTACAACAACACTAAAAACTTGGCAACACAGCTCAGCTGTTCCAAGCTCCCGACATATCCTTCGTGTTGTTTCCTTCGAAATACGGGGTGTAGGTTAGAAGCATGCTCAGAATTCTTGCCGTGTGGCGGTTATCAATTAATATGATAAAATTGGTCCGGCCAGATCAAACATAAAATGCCAGCGTTTCGCCCCAGTGTGCCGTTGGGCTCGTCAATTGGTACAGACACACCTCACCAATACGCATGGCTAGCACATACTGAGAAGGCCATCACAAGACACAAAATACAAGTAGTATTGACGTCACGAGTGATGCCAATGTGCTACGGAAGTCAAGCTCCCTTCCATAAAATAAAAACCTTACCTTGGCAATCCAAATAGGTTATGAACATTCCCAAATGGGAATATGATGTTAATTTCCGTTTGATCAGATACATTATCAATTAATATGATAAAATTGGTCTGGCCAGATCAAACATAAAATGCCAGCGTTTCGCCCCAGTGTGCCGTTGGGCTCGTCAGTTGGTACAGACACACCTCACCAATACGCATGGCTAGCACATACTGAGAAGGCCATCACAAGACACAAAATACAAGTAGTATTGACGTCACGAGTGATGCCAATGTGCTACGGAAGTCAAGCTCCCTTCCATAAAATAAAAACCTTACCTTGGCAATCCAAATAGGTTATGAACATTCCCAAATGGGAATATGATGTTAATTTCCGTTTGATCAGATACATTATCAATTAATATGATAAAATTGGTCCGGCCAGATCAAACATAAAATGCCAGCGTTTCGCCCCAGTGTGCCGTTGGGCTCGTCAGTTGGTACAGACACACCTCACCAATACGCATGGCTAGCACATACTGAGAAGGCCATCACAAGACACAAAATACAAGTAGTATTGACGTCACGAGTAATGCCAATGTGCTACGGAAGTCAAGCTCCCTTCCATAAAATAAAAACCTTACCTTGGCAATCCAAATAGGTTATGAACATTCCCAAATGGGAATATGATGTTAATTTCCGTTTGATCAGATACATTATCAATTAATATGATAAAATTGGTCCGGCCAGATCAAACATAAAATGCCAGCGTTTCGCCCCAGTGTGCCGTTGGGCTCGTCAGTTGGTACAGACACACCTCACCAATACGCATGGCAATACATAGGGTCTTGTTATATGGCGACCGTGGGTTGCGGAGAGGAAAAGAAGGGCAAAGGGACAGGAAGGCTGTCAGTACCGAATGCGCGGGGTTAGCAATACTGTATCTGTCCCATAATGTACGCGTGTAACAGCGAACACACCTCCAATTTTACTATATAAGTCATAATCTAAAAGGGATAGTGGGTGGGTAACATCTATTACTACATTATCCCCAAAATTATTATTCATTATTACAAAGGGTATTTTGATTATTCTCAGTAGTGTAGAAAATCGTATCATCTTGTACCGGGCTCCTATATAGCTTACATTTTCTTTCGATCTTTTATTTGCTATAGGTCGTGCCACCGGCATATGGTTATGCATTACCAGCTTCCGGTTTTGTAGTCAGGTAATGGAAGCAATGGGAACTGTGTACTACAATTTTCCTTGCATGTAAGTAAGCAAATTATTGTTGTTAGGAAACCATAAAATGCACCAAGAATGATATGATCTTCAACTGTGTGCTGTGAGAAAGCTCTGCATGTGTTCATTCCTTATGTATTAATGATGCGAAATGTCAGCTAACGTTGTGCCGCACACAACACTTGTGGTCTCTAAATGTTGCACATTTACCCGTAAATTTACAACAGTTTGTTTGAATTGCGTATAAGATCGTGACAAAGAAAGTTTCTCCAATTGGATGCTTGTATTTAACTGTATGAATGTCGTATAATCTCGGTGAGGTGTTTTTTTTTTTTTTCACAGAGCAACTTGATACCGTAGTAGGCATGCACCTGTTTGTATGTAAGTTTCTGGCAACTTGTTTTAAATTATTGACTACAATATTTCTAAATGCAGACAATCCATACCTCCATTAGGATTCTGGTTCCATAGTTCATGCCAAATGAGGTTCGTTCGCTTTTGAAATTTAGGTCATAACCCTCCCCTTCCCCCCCCTCCCCCTACCCTTTCAGTGATTACCGTATGGTACTTTACGTAGATTAGGGTGAAGATGTAAATGAGCATTTAAAAAAAATTGTCGGCAGTTGTTTGGTTTATTAACTTACGGTAAAATTTTCCATAGGTACCGTACTGAAAACTAGGCATGGTTGGATTTTAAGGTGGAACCGCATGTGCTATCAAATATCGCTTTCTTTCAATACCGGGAATATGTATAATTATTATAAAATGATTATTGGTTAAATAAGTGTGAATAGATAGGTTATTATAATCATAATGATTAAATAAATATTAAAGAAGAAACGACGCGTTGTTAGTAAATATTAGGCCTTCCGGTACGGCGAATAGCCTATAACTCGTAGCTTCCGTCACAATTTAGCATTTAAACGGGTCACGTTAATGCCTAATATACTAATATAACAACCGGATAGCAAATTATAATAATATTCTCACATATAACATATTTAATTTGCACCAACTCATACAATTGTAGTCTAAGATGTTAGAGTACTGCCGTTTGTAGGCAAGCTGTTTGTTATGGTCGTCTCTTGATGCGAAGTTTTACTAATTACTCTATTAGGAGACACTTGTCTTTGGAATATTCATGAAAGGCCAACCCTCTAGTTCTTATTTCATAAGTTGAACGCCTAAAAACAAAACCACAATCCGAAATGATAAAGAAGATAATCACGAACGAACGATTCACTGCCAATGAAAATCAAATGGAGATTCGTGGACTGGAAGTTCGCTATGCATAAGCTTCGGTGCCATTTTAACTTGTGGAAGCTCTATATATACTGTTACGGTACCATACAATTCAGTCACTTCCTTTAAATATTTATGTGACACTCCTATTCTCTACTCTCCCAACCCTCCTCAGTAAATGTCATATCAGCTCTCCTCAGGTAAACAGTATTTTATTTGTGTTTGTAGCATCTCGTCCCATCTATGAGTTAGTTCATAGCGCGCGCTTTGCTCACGCTACGGATTAGGCCTAAATCTCGCCATCACCCGCGGGCTGCGGAAGTATCTCCAAAAATGCAGTTACATTTACGCCAGAAAATCTTGATTCGCGTTTTAAGATTCATTTTTTAGCCATTAGGTATGCGAACTCTAGTCTTAGAGAGTTCTAAAATATACGGGAATTTGGTGGATTTTCGTACGTGAAATATACGAAAATTTAAAAATAGCTCATCGCTCTACACCCTGCGATATGGATCAACCAGATTAATAGATGCGACACCCCTCATAACCTTAAACTCCTTATAAATAGGCCAACTTGCGAGTAAATGCAATGTGCACATCAGTAAATCATGAAAGGCTTGCCCAGGTCCCGGACCTCTTGATTCACAGACCAACACGTAATTTCATATGGATTCTGTTAAAATGAGCCGTATTGATATGATAAATATCGTTTAAAATGATAATCTGGTAGCAAAAATATCTATCCTGTCCGGGATTCGAACCCAAGATCTCGAGATTCACAGTCAAAGGCACTAAAACCCGGCTATTTCGACCACGCAAATGTTGTGCACACGATGATGACTTATTTTCACGTTCCAATAATACTGCATTACGGAATTAAGTTTCATTTATATTTTGCTTATTTCGATAATGTTCCTGCGTGAAATTGAGTTTAAATTGCCTTATGAATAGGCCCTCTTGTGAGTAAAGAGACTGTGTTCAGCAATAGTTCATAAAGGCTTGCCTAGGCCCCCTTATAAACACGATATATATTATATTGACGACTGCATTACCGTTATGTGGGTTAATATTTGAATAGTCATTGTGCAGAAACAATATACCGGAATTGCCGACTGCTTACACTGTTTCATATTAAAGCATATAATCATTTAAATACTGATACGAAGACTTCGACCATGTGCCATGTGCTTTGCGCTTCAATCAGTTGACACCAGAGTTCGCATGAGCGTTTACCGTCAGAATGACAGTGTTGAGCAAAGTTACTCGGGGAGTGGATTATCAATAAATGATAATTCATCCGCTCAAATGGAAACTACATCATATTCCCTTCGGAAATATTCAAAACCTTACGGGGAGTGGATGCCGATCACTTTTATCCACAGATTGAAAAACAGACTCTTAATAAATCATAAAACAGACTCTTAATAAATCACAATTGAACGGCAGCGGTGGCCGAGAGCGCTAACGCGCTACCTCGTGCCTCGCTGGTATCGGGAGAGCTTGGGTTCGAATCCCACCTGGGCCATACTGAAAATGGTTTTCGTGGTTTCCCATTTTCACCACCAGGCAAATGCCGGGACGGTTCCTTTCAATAGGTTCACGGCTGATTTCCTTCCAATATCCCTTCCCCCTGACCCGTCCTGAAGAGAAAAGTACATGGCCATTGGCTGCATTAATAAAAAAAATTATAAATCATAATTGTTTTCTGCAAATATGATATAATGAATATTTTTATACCAAAGAACGACAACTTGAAGATGATTTATTGTAGGAATATTTGTAATGGCGCCTCCAAACCTTGAAGTAATCCGTATGAGATATACATTCCACAGCAGCCAGGAGGGATACGATCCAGCTTACACACTTCCGTCCCATTTTTCAAAATCACTCCCACAAAAATATCCAGCAACCAAGTGGAAAGATGTTACACATTTAGTTACAGGAAGTAATGAGAATAAATAATCTTGCTTTATAGAGGTATAAAATACCTTTCGTACGACATATCACACGAGTAAATCGAACGTAAATATAATAGGGCACCTCTTGATCCCCTTAAGTGCATTGAATGTAATGTTGAATTTTACAACCTAAGTCAGGCTGTTCCAGCCGAGAAGCTCGCCCGTGAGCAGCTGAGTACTCGCCGCTTTGTGTGAGTAAACCTGCAATATGCAATACAGCTCGGCTGTAGGGGCGGCCGTTACTAAGCGGTGGATACATCAAGATTGGCAGGAAGCGCGTGGACGTGTACTGTGACCTTCGCTCAGTGAAGTATTGGCTATCACCCCCAGTCCCTCTCCAACCGTGCTCCGAGCATCACTGCTGAGTACTCGCGTGTACGCATACTCAAATTCGTGGATTTGGAACGGCCTGTCCTTAAGTTGATTCAGAGATGTTCTTATAGCCATTTGCAAATTTTGAACGAAATCTGTTGAGTAGTTTTCAATTGATGGAGGAACAGACAGAGAGAAGGACAAAAGTACAATTATATATATATATAGGGATTACAGTGACAAATCGGGAGTTTCTTGCATATTCCATCGATATCGATAGTATTTTTCTACTGCTGTAAAACAGATATACCGAATATACTGTAACTGGATAGGATGCAAGAAATATCCATGTTGACCAATGAGAGATGAATATGGGCTTAAATCGGCCCGGGGAAATCCTACTGTCTAGTGTACCGTAATTCGTGGGTTTCGTCACCCTAGCTCCAGGGTAGTCATCTGCACGTGTTGTGTGAAACTGCATTTGATGCCTCCACGTGTAAAGATTTGAAGGGACTTCCCCAATGTCTGTGCGGCTATGACTAAGGGGTTTTGTTTCTGGTATGTATTTATGCAGAGGCCAGGGCTGGGGATTCCCTTGATTTGGTACTGTTTTTATGAATATTTCCACTATAAATTTGCACCTTTATCGATAAATAACTGCAGTTTTGCACCTTTTTAACCATAAATTTGTACCTAAAATTCCTAGCTCTTGTCATCTGTACACTTTTAATACATATGATGTAATTCAAGCAGTCAGTTAGTGTTTTCATCATCATCATCATTATGGGTGGTGATTTTTAGCATTTTGATTTGAACATTTAGTATTTTGTAGCTTTTATGTATTTTCAATTTAGCATTTTGGAAAAAACAACATACAATTTGCGTTAAAACTGACAAATGAGTATTGTCTTTTGAAATGGCATTAATCTATCCCTGATTTTGATATTACTATCTCTGGCACATCTTTGGACCAAGTCGATCACTTCTCATACCTTGGGAGTATTCTGTCTACACAATGTACTGTTGAGAAGGACGTGGATAACAGAATCGGTGCTGCGCATGCAGCGTTTGGATGTCTCTCACGTCGTGTATTCCAGAACAAAGATCTAAGGATCTGTACAAAACTAATGGTATACCAAGCTGTTGTCATTTCTACATTACTCTATGGATGTGAGACCTGGACCCTATACCGCCTGACCATAGAAAAACTGGAACGCTTTCACCTGCAGAAACTCCATTCTATTATGCACATCAAATAGGATGACTATGTAACGAATGCTGCGGTTCTTGAGAGAGCAGAGAGGCCATCATTATTAGTCACCGGCTTAGATGGATCGGTCAAGTCCAACGCATGAATGACGACTGACTCCCACGGAAAATCCTGTACAGCGAGCACAGCACGGGCAAGAGACCTCTAGGAGCACCCCCTCGGAAGCGTTACAAAGACCAGCTTAAAAAAACCTCAAGGAGTGGAGCCATTGATCCAGATAATTGCCATACACTTACGGAAGATCGCACCTCTGCTGCAGTTTCACATTTTGAAGAAGAATGCCGAAGGCAGGAAATGGAAACTCGTCAAAGGAGAAAGCTGTGCTAGATATTGCCTCGATCTCCACCTTCCATCACATGCATCGTGTGTGGCCGTATGTTCTATGTCTGTTCAGTCACCAGCGACATCACCATTGTGTGAATATAAATTAGTAATGCAGGAAAGAAACACACACTCGGATACGAGTATTGGCTGACGACGAATGTGAAATTGAAATCATTGTAAAAGTTTAATAGCGAGATAAGAATGCATTATGTACTGTAATTGTGTGTTTATTTTAAATAAATTACAAAGTAACCCAATAAAATTGTTACAAGCTTAAGTATTACACTGGCGGCTTCGGTGGCATAGTTGGTAGCATGCTGATCTTCTATGCCCAAGATCGCGGGTTCAAACCCGGTCGAAGTCTTTGGATTTTTTAAGAGCATTCAAAATCTCTCGCTATGCCTTCCTTAAGAGGGGAAGTAAAGCCAGCAGTCCCATGACATTGATTTATGGCATGATAAAGAACCTTCCACTAATTACATTTGTGTGAAGCTAAATTATAGGTTAGATTTGACTGATGCTCTTAGGTTCCAACGTTTGTCGTGGTGGCATCTAGTAACCAAGTTCAGAACTAGTTGGTTGTTGATGGTGGTGTTTGGCAGCAAAAGTTGGAACTACTTGAAAATCCAATGTCTTAATTGAAATGAAAATCCACAGCCTGCTTCCAGTCTCCGACCGGGTCAGGAATGGAATGAATACAGCCCCCATCTAGCGGCGAGGATATGAACTGTGCCGGCTGCCGAGGCCTGACGCACTCCTCCGGGGCAATGATTAAATGAATGACAGATGAAATGAAATGATAGTGGAGAATGTTGCTGGAATGAAATTTTGACAGGGAAACCCGGAGTACCCGGAGAAAAACCTGTCTGCCTCCGTTTTGTCCAGCATCTCACATGGAGTGACCGGGATTTGAACCACGGACCCAGCGGTGAGAGGCCGGCGTGCTGCCGCCTAAGCCACGGAGGCTTTTTAATGTCTTAATTCCTTACTTGAATTAAAAACAGATAGCACATACTAAATACAGCTATCACAATCATCACTGGTTATCAGACAGATTCTACACACACTCAAAGTACACGGGGCTACATAGGCCGCGTTGTTGCAGCCTCTAAACTGAGGAACCAACCAACTCATTTATTTGCTGAAAATAGTCTCTTCCTCAATGTGAAGAAATTGGAAACAATATGTTGCAACCACAAGTCCTAACTGTTGCAGTACTTGCTTTCTAGCTCTCATTCCATGAATAAAAGTCAAGATGGTATCATTTTCACTAATCTGAGCAGTTCTACTTCTAACAAACAGACTTCCATTGTTGAATAAATAAACAAAATATCTGATAACCTGTGTTATTTGTGGTGTTTGTAGTAGTGTGTAGAGTATATTTGTAATTCAGGCAAGGATTGGAAAGGAGGTGGCTGGGGCGTTATTCCAGGCATTTGCTTGGAAAACCATAGAAAACTACTGTACCCATGTATATAACAGCGTCATTATAAGAGAATCAGTCTTCGGGGCGCGTTCAGTCCGGGTATGCTTTCACTAGAGCTCAAATACCAGACGGCTGCTTTACAAATACAAGGACCATATGCAAAACTACAAACTAAGAAATGAGTGAAAAACAAATAAAATTACCACCATTTAATAACCGAATAAAAACAACAAAACATAAAAATACAACATAAACAAAGTCCACCCTGAACTTTACTCCCACAGTACAAGAATTTACACAGATCTGAGTGGCCTAGGAAGGTCCACTCCAAAGAAATAAAATTGTGGATCAAAATTCCACTTGTCTGGGTAATATGTATGCACGCGTATAACTACGCTAGAAAGGAAATAAGTACTTTTGATGGAGATTTGCTCACAGATGGAACAGCCAATATGCTTGCAAACCCCCATACTTCAAACCATTATTATGGCTTTATGGGACACTCGTAGAATAACATACCAAAAATTATAATTTTACTGACACACGCAACCATTTAAAATTTATAAACTAATTGATCTCCAGCGAGATCGCAGTGAGTCAGGAAACTCCCAGCTAAACAGAAGCTTGCCCAATGGCTCAAATTGCTCAACACAAACATGACAACAACGTGACCGAACATCGAGACCACCCGAGGTCAATGAACATGACAATAAACAAACAAGAAATAAGATGCCTAAAACCCGCTGATATTTACATGAAATAAAAGCATGGATAAGCTAACACGCTGGGAATCGATCGATCAAAACGCGAACAGCACCCATTTTACCAATTACAATACTTTTATCATCATACAGGCTTTTCTTTAATAAGATAAATAAATATGAAGAACGGAGACCAGGTCCGCTGAGTACTAATGAGCACAGGAGGCTCTTATCTGATGGAGCGCGCCAGGTAGAAATACCTTCTCTTTCCAACATCAACCACTGTGTTCACCCGAGCCCTCCTTGTCGAAGCTTTGAGTCATGCTATTTATAACAAGAGACTAGACAGTCCCGTTACGCCACCTGTTAATCGCGACACATAAATTCACACACTTCTTGCCAATTCCAATCAATTGCAAGGACATCGTAGAAGGGGATTTCAACATTTTCCTCGCAAGGATTAAATGCTTATCCTGGACAGAGCTTCAGACAGAACCAGAGTTCCCGAAAACTGCTATCCCATAAAACACATATTTGCAGACTCAACAAAGCTTTTGGGCTGAACACAACACATCTCTACCACGGGCCGACACTCCAATCAAATATCCCTAGATTTTGTGTCCCAGGACACTAAAAGAGCAACTTCACAAACAAATAAATTAATTGGGCAGATGACCCCTCACTTAACAAAAATGCAACAAACGGCAATAAACACACAAGCCTGTGTAACAATAAAAATCTATACAATACAAAGATTTCCCACCAATTCTATTATCTACTCTAGTTAATTCAGTTTCGCTTCTGTTATGATATCGGTTCCCAATTTGCGTCGCTTAGCCGCGCATTTTACGGTAGACTTTCCCTAACAGTGCGCTTGCCTCGTGTACTTGACATCAACAAAAAAATCTTCACACAAATAAAATACAACATGCCACGTTGCTCATAAACTAAACTAATGTGTGTCAGTACCACAAAGCATCTACAATAAAACACGAAGACAAAAATTGAAAAATCATATTTACACAAAATAATATGTTCCCACAAAACCATAACCAGTTTGTCAAATAAATAAATTATTTCAGTACTCATTCCTCTTTCTGCGTCGTCTCATCGAACATCGCCAGACATTCTCTCTCCAAAGTGTTTAACTCATCTCAGACCACATGGAGCCGAAGAAACGTTGGTTCGATGTCTTTCTCTGGGTCTGGAGTTCCATCTTGACGTTGAATAAAAAAAAAAATGTTAGTTATAGTCACACGTAATTCTCTATCTAAATTTTGCCAATAGCTACTTCTTTCACCATTTGTCTAGTGCAAAATTAATCGTAGACTTTCCCTAATAGTTGTAGTCGTGGGAGACTACTAAAATTTTACAGATACACAAATTTCACACTAAGCTGTGCGCACACAACTTCATTATAATGTTTTCAATAATGAAACACAGTATACCTTCACGGTATCGAAAAGAATAAGCGATCACCTCACGGTGTCACCAAGAATCAACCTCGTCGTCACTCAGACGACAGTATTTGTGTGAATTTAGCAAAAGGTCGGAGGAGAGGGAAATCTATCACTAACTTCTATAATAATGGGACTAGTGGCATGCGACAGGTATCAAGCTGTTTGAAATATTATACAGGCCACAATGGGGCTATCGTGCTCTGGAATCGATCATAGATTTCTTTAATCCAATCTTTCCCGCTTTCATCATCAGGCTGGCGTCAGACGCTCTCTTGGCGCTATAAATGGTGACCCTCTCTGATTGGTGGTTCATGACGTCAATATCGCAGTTTTGAACAGAAGCCTCTGTCCTATGATTGGTTGAAAGTTCCTCTCGTCTCTCTCACCCAGCAACTATCTTACTCACAACGCTAGGGTGACAAAGAAATTACGGTCTGAAATGAGTCAGGACCCCAACACACCTTTGTCTGATACTGCATCTGTCAAACATTCCGATCTCGTCACTTCTTTGTTTCAGGACTGGGCACGTTCAAACGTACTGTCTCCATATAAGCTTGACATTTCGCAATCCAGTCTGGCCTTCCTGTATGATTCTGGCAGTAAAATCAGAATATAATGAAATGAATAATTCGAATCATTAATATGCGTAGCTTATTAAGGGTTCACTACTTCCTAGGATGCCCGAGATGGGAATCGAATCCCTCTCTTCTCAGTTTTGCCTCACGAGGCTAAGTGTAACCCGTTCCAGCCCTTAGACCAGAATTAAATTCTCTGGCAGAGCTGGGAATCGAATCTGGACTTCAGGGGTGACAGCCAAGAATGCTAGCCACTGTGCCACGAGGCGGACTACATCTATGCACAAATCTGGCATTATACAAACATTTGAGATGTTTAAAATTGTATTTTGATAGTAGTAGTCGGTTATCACTTCAAGAGTTGGGACAGCGAGGTCATCTATCCTTCAGACAGCAGTAGTAGCTGCTTCATATAGGAACATCTTTGGCCACTTAGATCCGTTAGTTATTGACTGTTGTTATGAGGGGTGGAACAGCTAGGTCGACTTGGTGTGTGTGAAATTTGTCTTTGTAGCACGTGTGTATGTGTAATTATATGGACTAAGGTTAGGATAAATCCCTCAGAATTTGAAATAAGATGCAATCCCAACATTTTACTAGCATGGGAGTGGAAAAGCTTGAGGGAACACCACACTTAAAATGGCCGCTCTCTGAGCCAGGATTTGGATCTCGGAATGTGCATTTACCCAATCCTCCACATGGAGCGCAGGTTATTGTACTCTGCTACGGAGGTGGTTCTGTACACCCACGATTTAGAACCAATGTTCATAAACAAGGTAAATAAGATTGCTAGTACTCACCGTTTGTTGGCCAACATCTCCAGAAAGAAGATGGAGAAAGAGCATGCTGTACCATACACGAGTACCATCAGTGCAGGATAACAGTCCACAATACCCACACTCACGAAGCTGGAGCCCTTGCTCACACACTTGGGCTGTCTTGTATACAAGCGGCGCTGGGTTCGATCTTGTAAGCCTCGTTCAGCAATTTTACGATAACTGTGAAATTGGACAAAGAAATATTACAATTTGAGCTGTATCATGAAGAAAACTGGATGACATCTAATATCCCTTATAGATCTGGCAAACACTTTGGATTGAGGATTTATAAAATAGTTCGACATACTCGTATGGCGCCAGCTCATTTAATACTCTTCTAAAATAATTCTCCCAGTTAAAGTGTTATGAATATTTTAATGGAAATGAAGTTCATGGGTACCAATATATTCTGTAGAACATGTTGTTTACTGACTGAAGTAGTGAACTTCACAACTAGATTCTCTGCCTCGTGACAGCTTCATCAAGTGATTGAGTGAGTAAGCATTATGACTTAGTGTACCGAATATACTAATTGATCACCATTTATCTAATAATATTTATTTGTTTATATATCTACAGGGTCTGTCCTGAAAGTAGTCAGACCGGATTTTTCCCGTGCAGGCGGACAGACTGGCTGCGGCTTCTCCACCTGGCATTGGTGGAGAGGGATGTAAGGAAGGCTGGGAGCCAGGCTCACAGTTTGTACCCAGCTGTAGTGGAATGTAAATCGCTCGTCTCCATAACCTCTGCAAGTGCACTCGTCACGCTGCGTAATGGATCGTTTATTGGAACAGCGCTACGCCATCAAATTTTGAGTTAGGCTCGGCAAAACCGGGAAAGAGACTCACGATACGATCAAGCCGACTTATGGTGATAACGCCATGGGTATATCGAGTGTTTTGTCTGGCACAAGCTGTTTCGGGAGGGGAGAGAGGAAGTTGAAGATGACGCATGTTGAGGACGACCATCGAGCACCAAAATGGATGAAAATGTGGCAAGAGTGAAGAATGTTTTGGAAAATAACCGCAGAGTAAGTGTTCGATTGATTGCTGAGGGACTTGGCATCGCCAAAACCCAGGTACACGAAATTGTGAGATTGCAAATGAGGAAGATCTGCGCATAGTTTGTGCCGCGAGTACTGACAGCCGAGCAGAAGGGAGTTCGCAAACGGATCTGCCAGGACCTTCTCGACGAAGTGAGTGAAAATCTTGACTTTTTAGACAATGTTGTTACTGGAGAAGAGATGAGGACATTTCAGTACGACCCTCAGACCAAACGTCAAAGCGCGAATGGCACACGCCTGAGTCCCCACGCCCGAAAAAGGCTTGCATGAGCAAGTCGAAGCTGAAAAGCATGTTCATTTGCTTTCTCGATTCAAAAGGAGTGTTTCATAGGGAAATTTGAGCCACAAGGACAAACAGTGAATGCAGTTTTTTACGTTGAGGTCCTTAAACGGCTGAGGAAACACATTGTCCAGCGATCGCCAACTCCTGGCGGCTCCATCACAACAATGCGCCAGCCACACAGCCTTCCGCGTACTGGCATACCTGGCCCAGAACAACATCACAACCCTGCCTCAGCCACCCTACAGTCCCGACATTGCACCAGCAGACTTTCTTCTCTTCCCCCGCCTCAAAACCACCCTAAAAGGACATTGTCACGGCTCTGTGAAAGCGTTGCAACAGACCGTGACGAGGAAGCTCGACAGCATTCCGGTTGCCCCTTTCCAGAAAGCATATGAGGGTCGGAAATTCCGCTGGCAGCGGCGTGTGAACGCAGAAGGGTCCTAATATGAAGAATATTGTGCTTATGTATCATTTCTGTCAATATATTTTTTTAATTGACTCAGTCCGACTACTTTCAGTACAGTCTCTGTATTTATCTCGAAGAAATTAGATGATGATGATGATAATTGTTGTTTTAAGGGGCCTAACATCTAGCCTATCGGCCCCTAATGGTCTGGGTGTTACCGAAATGGACAATAAAATGGAAACCATAACAAAAATTAAGCTGGGCTGAAAATACTTACAAAATGGAACTCGGATTGAAATGACTCACAGAGTGGAAACACTTACAAAAGGTAATTTAGAAGGAAAATACTCACAAAAGGAATTTAGATAAAAAAATATGCCCAAAATGTAGTTTTGGTTCAAAATACTTACAAAATGCAATGTCGATTTGAAATATGCAAAAAATGCAATTGAAATTCATAATACTTACAAAATGCAATTGAAATTGAAAATAAATACAGAATGCAATTGAGGTTCACAATGGGGGGTGGCTGCCCCTTATGTGCTGAAGTGCTGCAGCACATTGTTTTATTTGAAAATTAATTACTTTAGTAATATTATCTACAATCAAATACAGCACATTAAAACGATGCCAGTAAAATAATTGGAAATATATCAATTCCCCTCACAACGAGGTATCTAGTTTTGCGCTCCACTCCACGTCCGGCTCTGGCAGTGCTGATCGCAGCTCAGCGAGAATTTCTAAGTTTATTGCCAGCATACATGCGTGGCCACCTTTTCCGTTGTGCTGTTGAGACGACAGCCAAAACCAGAGGTCAATACATCACAGTAATTCTTCGTTCGAGCACACAGCGCCAGCACTGGTCACACGAAATGAGAGCGTAGCAGATGGCTCCTTCTAGACTGTGCGTTAGCATTTTAGAGGGAATCGCTCAAAGCAAACGGTGGAAAAAATAAAAGAAGCCATCAGTTGTTCCTGCCGGAAGGTCTTAATACTCCCAGCTTACCTATCCCATAGCCACATTGTGTAAATCGATGAACTATAGTTTGTTCAGAATGGAAAACTCAGTGAAGAGCCTGAGTATTTCTATAAATTATGTTTCTATATATTGTTATTCTTTGGAGGAGGGATGGGTTACAGCACACACCTGATTTTCTGCACCAGCCGTCACTGTTCAAAATACAGGGTGGCGAACGAAATGTGTCACCATTTTGTTTCGATCTAAACTCCATTTTGTAAGTATTTTCAATCTCAATTGCATTTTGTCAGTACAGTATTTTGAATCACGGGCTTCCACACATACAGTAGTGAGTATGTTGAATCTACCATACCGGTACATTTTGTAAGCATTTTCAATTTCAATTGCATTTTGTAAGTATTTTGAATTCCAATTGCACATTGTGAGTATTTTGAATACTTACAAAAATGTGGTTGTGATTCAAAATACTCATTAAATGCAATTTAGAGACAGGGGGAGACAATTCAGAAAAACAGGGTGCGAACTATAATGAAAAGAAAAAGAAGGCTGATTCCTAGAAGAATGAGGGATCAGGAAAAATGAGAGAAGGGCCAATGAAGCCAGGAAAGGAAGGGACTCCCTAGGCCTCGGATACCCTAATACCGTCAGGGTCAGAAGAGAATAAGAGTTGACCAAGGGAGGTCGACAGGAAAGAAGACGGAGAGGAGCCCGGCACAAGTAAGTGGAAGCAATGCTGGACTCGGCTGGGGTCCCGTGGTCACCAACGCACGTCCCACTAGATGTGAGCCCATGGGGGTAGGAAATTAGAACATCGAAATGGATCCACCTCAAAAGATCTGGACTAGGTAACTGAGACCATACGATAATAATAATAATATTAGGTCTTATCATAAATGTCAATAAGACTTAAGTCTTAGCACAACCTTCACCAGGCACACCTCTTCCTCAGTTCAATATCTCCATCTCAAATTTGCCATTAGAACAGGTAGACCACTTCTCGTACCTGGGCAGTACCATTTCTGTGAGCTGTACCTGTGAGCAGGATGTAGATAAGAGAATTGGCGCACCCCATGCAGCATATGGACGATTAGCTCACCGGGTCTTCATGAATAAAGATCTGTCCATGTGTACAAAGCTTATGGTGTACAAAGCAGTAGTCATTTCTACATTGTTGTATGGCTGTGGAACGTGGACCCTTTACCGACGTGATCTCAGGAAGCTTGAGCGTTTCCACCTACCAAAACTTCGATCAATCCTGAGGATTAAATGGGAAGACCGCATTACCAATATTGCTGTTCTGGAAAAGGCTCAAAAAACAGCATAGAATCATCCATAATAGGTCACCAATTTAGATGGATTGGTCATGTCCATCGGATGGATGATGTGAGATTACCTCGTCAGATGCTATATGGTGAGTTATGCTATGGCACCAGGCCTCATGGTGGTCCTAAGAGGGGCTACAAGGACCAATTTAAGCATACCCTGAAATTGACAGGTCTTGATTCACAAACCTGGGACATGCTGGCTGAAGACCGCTCAACTTGGCGCCGTACCATCTCGGTTACTGTAAAGACGTTTGAAAGGGATCAACGCACACATGAAGAGGCCAAGCGTCAAGCTAGGAAACTTCGAGTAGCCCAACCACGCCCTCCTCCAGCAATACTATGTGACTTGTGTGGTCGCTTGTTCCATGCCAGGATTGGACTCTTTAGTCACCGTAAACACATCCACAAACTGGACTGAAGGAAGAAGATTTATACTCGGATTCGAGTTAAAGCCGATGATGATGATTAGGTGTCCACTAGGAGTTTTAAGAAGCAAAATTAAGTACATCTGTCACCCATTGTTTTTTTTAACACCACATAAATCTTCACTTTGCATTTAAAAACATAAAGTAAATACTGTTACATTACTCTCAAAACATAATAATTGTAATTCGATTTATGAAATCTCTCTACAGTAGAACCCCGGTAATCCGAGTCCCTGCAGTCCGAGCCTCCGTTTAATCCGAGGTGGATGACAGTGAGACGCATAGCTTATCCAAGGTCTTTGGTGGAGGTGCGCGCATGCGTTGTTTACAATTCTGCCTGCTATCGCCCTTCCGCCAACTAGACAGTGTCTGCTCAGACTGTACCTACTTTAAAGTAAATATTTACATACTGTGACCTTTATGCATATCTGATAGCATAAAGTCCACATATTATTCCAACAAAATTAAGTCATGTCTCAATGCCGATGTGAGAATGGAAGTTGCTTGTGAAACTAGAAGGACAAAAGGACGGTTCGTACGTGACTTGAAGGAGCTTTCTCCCAGCGCGAACAAAGGTGGCAGGAAAGAGAAAATCCACATCTGGACACCAAATGTGCCAGACAACGCGCGAAGGTCGTTCAACTGCGCGGGCAAATGCAGAAAACTCAACGATTACCTACCAAATAAACCCCGCCCATTTGAAAGGAATTAGAGCAGCAATTAGGATACAGAGACAGGAGTTATACCATCGTATAGGGGATGATCCCAGCCTCTCAGAAATATCATCAAAATTTAAATCGGATTATTCTGTGATTTTTGCCAGAATTAAAATGAAATCAGGGGGTGGATTTGAAACGACCAATGGCAGTGAGAGACGCTAGACGCGATCAAATCCCGCCGAAATTGAGGGACAATGAAGCAAATTACGGAGCTCATTATCTAACGATCCTACGATCGAATTTTGAATATGAAGGAGTCATTGAGACATTGGGAATGAGGACGTTCTAAGGAGCTAGTTCACATATTCATGTGAGTATTATTTTGGAAATAAATTCTGAGAACCCCCTACTCCACGTCCCTTTAAGAGAAATCGTATAAATAATGGATTGAAACACAGCGAAGTTAGTCTACTCTGGGGCAACATCAGCGGCGGTAGCCCGTGCCGCGAGCCTTCGGACAATACGGTGATTTTTACAAGTTCTATAAGTATACTTTGGGGCATCGTCAAAGGCGAAAGCCCGTGCATTGAGCGTTCAGAAATTAACATTTTACAAGTTTTATAAGTCTTAATATACGCTGTTACAAGTTATAAGTAGGAGCTAGCATACCTCCGAAATTGAACATCGCTAAGTATTCGCGAGTGCAAAGTAGAACAGTGCATATCATAACAGTATGATGCAGTTGTAATGATAGCTATATGAGATAGGAGCTTCATGTACGAGAACCGTGCATTGTGTTAATGGTAATAATTCACAGTGGACCTTTGTTTTTGGTGAAATTTTGAGAAAAACCGTGTGTAAATTCTCCTCCTATCAAGATGAATCAACTATTGAAGAAGACTGATATCATGGACCAGAACCGCATCAGGAAATATGAGAGATACGTAAATATTGTATGGGGCATGAGGGTCATAATGTTTCCCATTATTGGGGTCGGATAAGTCTATCTCGATCATAAGCAGTTATGATAAAAATAGATATTTTAGGCGTACCGGGCATGTTGTGTAGATTTGTGTGTTTATCAGTAATGAGAATTTTGTGTGTTTTATAATGTAATAAGTATATGAGCATCAAAGTGTTATTTTTAAATATGGTTTTGTTTTTTGGATGTCATTTATCTTTGTGAATGCACAGTCAAGGGAATATTGTTTGATAGTGCTTATGCACAATGTAATTGTAAAAGCTAAATGGGGAAGACCGCTCGATAGTGTGACAAGACCGGTAAGTGACAATGAAATTATGAGAGTAATGAAAGTGGTAAGTGATTATCACGCGAAGGTACAAGTGGTAAGACATGAATGGCTACAGGGTAGTATGAGATATATTCAGATGAGGCTAAGAGTCGATCTTGGGTCGAGTAGAAATAAAGCGGATGTGGTATTCCCGCGTTCTTCGATGATATAATGGCGAGTGAAAATAATAGCGGAGGTGGTATTCCCGCATTCTTCGACGATATATAAATGGTAAGTAAAATGATTGAATTCATTAGCTGATGAGAGCCCACTTTAGCTCCGTCGGAAAGAGGTTGAATTGCTCGAGCCCAAGGCAGGTAAAAGGGAGTCTTAAGAGGCAGGTAGAAATTGGTTAGCCGTCTGAATTCTCAAAGCAGCTAGGAAGGTTGTGCTGGCCTGCCGGTTAGCATGGTGAAAGCACGTCTGTCACAAAGTCGAGTTTAGCATTGTATTATATGAAGGGAGACAGTCCAATTCCCCGGGGTTTCTTTAGTGTGCCGCTTCAGGAAGCGATGGGTTATATTTGTCATTATTTTGGAGTGCATTCATTATGATGTTGTTGTTTATTAATAATCACGGCGCACCGGCAGCCGAAATATTTATTTGATGCTTCATGTATGTTGACTTGTTTATTTTACCATAATTAATGGAGTTATAGCTCTGAGTGAAATAATTGTTTTTAAAGTATAAAAACACACAAGCCCGTAACCAAGAATAAACCTATTGCCTTCATTATCTGACTCTTGTGAGGAAAGGTGATGATTGTACGAATAGACGTGTCCGATTTCCCAAAGAACAAGTTTTGCAAGTTATAAAAATGAGTGCGCAATATTATTGTGATAGAATGGCTGGTTTATTTAAGCCATAGTTATTTGAATTAAGTCTGTTGACAATAACTCTTGGACTTGAAGCAGTGGACTGCAGTAAAATAGACTATTTTCTATTCCTGGTTTCAGCCAGTGTGAAACATTACTTTGCATTTTTTTGATATTGTTGTTTTTCAGTAATTTAAGGGAGTTGATTTTATTTTATTTGTCTGTGGTTGGGAGAAAAGGGAGATGATGTTTTTGTGAAATAAATTATTTTATATTAGGAGTTCTCTGACCTACTGATTTTAAGATAAGCCACCTGTGATCCTGTGACAATATTCCTAGGATGTTTAGTATAAATTAGAGCCACCCCGAACAGAGCACCACCCGAGTGAGAGTCGGCATCCTAGAAGAACGCGGAAGGGTATATATGGATTGGTGATAATGATGCAGTTATTTATGTCCATATTAGTTTTCGTTTATTAATTTGTGGATCACAGTGATGGAAAGTGTCAGAGAGTAGCTAGCCGGAGCCTACTGAAGTCTATGTGCCGCCTTGAGGTCATATAAACAGATGTAGAGCATTCCCCTATATATTTAATGGCGAGGCCCAAGTGGGGCATTCGACAGTACGACCGAGTCCTTGGATGGTTGCTGCGATGTCTTACGAGCCAATACCATTAGATGTATTTAATGGCGCCGAACGGTGTGGCCAAATTAACAAGTAATTCAGGGGAAAGTAAAGCCAGGAGTTTGTTTAAAGTAAATAATCGAAAATGCTGAGTTTATTTTGCATAAGTTAGGTAGAAGCAGCGTTTTCGTGGCGCCCTTATATTTGAATAATTAGTAGCAAACTCCAAATGTATGTTGTAGGACGGCGTGAACCGTAAAAGTGATGTCAGTACTTTATTGACAGAACTGGGAAGTTAAAATTAATGCAGAAGGGTAAACTGAAAGTTTATTCACAAAAGCAAACATCAGATAGGCAGCTCCTCAAGCATATTAAAGTCATTAATGGGATTAACGTAAATTGGGAATAAGCGACTCATTTTATGATTGCAGAAGATGGGAACATGAGACTCCATGCCCCAGTCTTCTCAAATAAGTATTATATTGTGTGATATGGCATTGGTGGAAGAGATTCGACTTATTATCGAGAATTCAGTGGCTAGAACGATGGGACAGTTCGAACACTTTAAGAGGGAATGCAGGGAACAGAGTGAACTAAACAATGCACGTATTGCGGAACAAATTGCAGAACAGAGTAAATTAGACAATGCACGTATAGCGGAGCAGAACGAATTAAACAATGCACGTATAGCGGAGCAGAACGAATTAAACAATGCACGTATAGCGGAGCAGATAGCGGATCACACTAAGACAAATAATGCAATACTAATGGAACAAATTGTAGAACAGGGTAGGCTGAATAAGGAAGCGTTAAAAGAGGAACTGACAGATAAATTAGCAGAGCAAATAGCTAAAATCACGCTCGAGACTACCACACAGTTAGGTCAGATGGAGACGAATTTAAGGCAATCAATAGCGTTCAGTGAAGAAAAGACGGCAGCGAAACTCATACAGCTAGAAGAGATATGTAACGCTAACACAGAAGGGATAAAGACAGAACAATTAGCAATTCAAGCTACCATAAAAGGAGTAGATAACGAGGTTAAGTCTGCGGCAAAACAATTGCACAGCCTGGAAGGAGAGATGATAGAGATTAGAACGGAAATAGACAAGGCAGCTTTGACTTCAGCGGAACGATGGAGCATTCAGGAAAACGAGAACGATGCACTTAAAGAGAGGATCCGGGAAAGCAATGAAATGATAGGAGGCAGGCTCGATCAGCTGGAAAGCGAGAAGAAAGAGGGAAAGAGAAAAGAGGAAAATAGATATGAGGCAATAAGACTGGAAATAAACAAGACATGCCAACAAATTGGAATTGACGGGAAGGAGGATAGAAAGAAACTTATAGAACAGATGGAAGAAAACCTAAGGAGAATAAAGGAGGTCGAACTGCAGTTACTGGGAAAAATGGAGATACAAGAAAGGAAGATCATTAAGACCGAGATACAGTCACTACAACAACAGGAAATGCTTCTGGAACTGAAAGCTCACAGCAGCGGTAAAGAAACGAGCAGTGTGGCTAATCACTTCAACACAAGCCAGACCCAGGTAGAGAGAATGAATGAACTTAGTCCGGGCCGTGCGACCGCAGGTAGCGAAAATAATGAAGGGTTTCAAACATTTAGGGGACTTGCCTCGACACCTCAACAGCCGACTGGCGATAATAATAACAATAACTCAACTACACAGTATGTTCAAATAATTAGGATGCAGGAGGATCGCCCACGAAAATTTAACAATGATGGTTCACAAACACCGAAAGCTTTTCTAAAAGATTTGGAACACTACCTTACAGACAATAATATTCCTGAGAATAAGAAACTCAGAATAACAGAGAAACTACTGGCGGATAGCGTCCTGACGTGGTTCAGAAGCTTTCGCTACACCTTTGAGGACATGGATACCTTCAAGCAGGCATTTTTACGTCGTTACTGGAGCATGTCTATACAACATAATTTAAGGATGGAATTATATAGTAGGAAGTACCACGCGTCGCAACCGACACGCTACTCAGAATATTTCTCGGCTCAGCTACTTAGACTGAAGGATATGGATATTTTACCACCGGAGTCAGAACTGGTGATGACAATTGGAAAGCAGCTTCCATTGCCAGTACAACAGTTTTTAATTGCGGCAAACGTCTCGAGCGCACTGCAAGCAGAGGAGGTGTTACGTCAGTTGGACGAGACGTCACTAAATAATCAAAATAGACACGTCAGAGCGAGTGACAGCGCAGCGCTAGTACACCAAGCCGAGCTAGTTAAAACTAGAGAGCAAAGCACCAACACTAATGTTAGCCATAGAAGCGGGAATAATAACGGAAGGCCAGACTCGCCGAAAGAGGAGCAGAGGAGATATGAGCCAAGGAACGAGAGGAACTGGCAGCCACAACAGTACAGGAGAGATGAATGGAGAGGGCGTGGTCGCGAAGGTCCATATCATCATCGCAGATATGATAGGAGAGATAATAGAACGTGGAACCGAAGACGAGAGGAGAACCGAGGATATCCGGAAGACAGTCGACGGGAATTACAAAGCAGGCATGAGGTATCACAACGATACCTAGATGAGTTGCATCGCAGCCAAGAGACGGAGAAGGATCGCTGGCGAAGGACAATGGAGAATCGCGAGAACCCAGATATGGAAATCACTGGAGCAGAGAGTGAATTAATGCAGCAGCACCGCGAAAGCCAGAATGAGAAAAGGAACACGGGGGCTATAAAAAAAAAACGTATTAGAGGGTGAACGAGATAGGCTAAATTTCACGCCAGATAAGACACAATGGTTGATAGCGAACATCGAGGAATGGGTCGCAACTCCTGAGGATTTTACACGTGAAATTATTCAACCGGAACAGCATTGTTTGAGGAGATTACCAGTCATCATTACGAGGATAGAAGGACTAAGAGTAAAAGGATTAGTGGACACAGGGGCACAGCTATGTCTTGTATCAGAGGCATTAATTAAAGCTCTAAGCGAGAAACAGAGAATACCTACGATTCCAGTGCCACAGGTCAAAATTAGAGGAGTCATTCCCGAAAAATCAGCTGTATGCAAATTTCAGGTACAACTGGATCTAGAAATATTAGGACACACTTTCTCACATGTATTCATGGTAATGAACAAGATGAATGTAAATTTGATTCTGGGGGCGGATTTCCTATATGAGCACCAAGCAGTGATTGACCTGCGCAACAACGCAATTAAATTCAGAAATATGGAAGGATTATCAGCAGTAGGACTGAACATGAATAACCACGGCTTAGATAGAGAAGCTGACATTTGGAAGCTGGAGGCCATTCCTGAGGAAGAAGAAGAAGAAGAAAGTCAAGCAGATGAAGAGGACTTGAACACAGGACTCCTGGAGGGAAAGCAAGAATTGGAAGATGAAATGTGGTCCATGGCAGTAGAAGAAGATGGCAACAAAGACAGTTTTGAGGCACTTTTGAAAGAAAAATTAAGAGAGGCAAAGCTGAATGATGATGAAAGAAATTGCTTGGCACAAATGCTTTGTAACCACTCAGCAGCATTTAATACGCTACCGGGAAAAATTTTAAATTTCAAGTACGCTATGCAGGTAGATGACTGGACACCATTTAAGAGCCGACTCTACCCAATTCCAGAAAAGCAGCGTGCAGCAGTTAGGAAAATTATAGGTGAGATGCTTAAAGGGGGCATAATTAAGAAAGCTCCAACCCCATATTTGAACGCCATATTAGCGGTGGCGAAGCCAAATGGTTCAGTGAGGTTGTGTCTCGATGCTCGCACCCTCAATTCCAGATTAATAGATGAAACCGACCGGGCACCACTAATTAAAGATGTACTCAAGAAGTTCCATAAGAAGAAAATATATTCGTCTGTCGACCTTGCGAATAGCTATTGGCACATCGAGTTAGAAGAGAAATCACAGCTGTTAACTGGATTTCTATTCGACAATCAGAGTTTCACCTGGTGTCGCTTACCATTTGGAGTTAAGACAGCCGGATCTGCACTAATCCGAGCATTGGATCGAAATTTAACAGAAGAAGTGAAAGACATGACTGTCAGATATGTCGACGATATCTTACTAGCATCAGAGAGCAATGAGGAACACATGCAAAATTTAAGCAAGTTGTTAGAGAACCTAGAAAGGGCAAATTTCAAGATCAATCTAAAAAAATCACACTTTTTTCAGCACGAAATTTTATATTTAGGACATATTGTTGATGGAGAAGGGATCAGGCCCAATCCAGTGAAAATCGAAGCACATTCGGATGTTCATTCCTACAGAACACCACCGTTGGGCCGATACATTGAAAAATATTGAGATTTGCATCAATATGACACGTCATGAGTCAACTGGACAAGTACCGTACACGTTACACTTGAACCAGCAACCACCGAGATCTTGGACAACAGTACTAGTTTGCCCAAGAGATCCGCAACCAGCACCACAGCTGAGAGTCGAACGGACGGTCACCTACATGAGAGAACAGGCTGACAGGAGGCTGAGAAGACTGAAAGGAAAACGCTTTCACAGGGAATTGAACGTCAATGAACTAGTTTTGTTGAAGAGGCCACCTATCTCTGATCCAGCAAACAAAGTATTTCATAAATGGTGTTTCCCATACGTAGGACCGTATAGGATCATAAGAAATTTGGGGAATAATGCATATAAGATACAGGACGTAAACAGTGGAAACACATCAGTTGTAAATTGCTCAAACCTCAAATTATATTACAAAAGGGAACCGTTTGATCAACCACGGAACACCGCGGGTGTCAACATTATGGAAATTGAATAAAGATGAGCCAAATGCACGTGGAACGAGGAAGTAGTCGATCATAAACAGACCCGGTGTTTACAGTGAAAGACCGTGAAGCAAGTAAACTGGGCGAGACAGGCGGACAATAGCTAGCTACCTGCGCCAGACAGCGGAGACACTAATCTTAGCAAGAATGTGGAGAGGGAGACAAGAATCGTACCAAGGGAATCCCTGCACACGACAGCAGTGGCGAACCAAATAAACAATAAGGAGTGACGACGGAACCTTGCAGCATCCGTGAGGCGGATCGAGATTGAAAAAAAATCATACGTTCCATATCGATTTTTTTTTCTTGGCAGAAGTGTAATGTGACCTTTATGCATATCTGATAGCATAAAGTCCACATATTATTCCAACAAAATTAAGTCATGTCTCAAAGCCGATGTGAGAATGGAAGTTGCTTGTGAAACTAGAAGGACAAAAGGACGGTTCGTACGTGACTTGAAGGAGCTTTCTCCCAGCGCGAACAAAGGTGGCAGGAAAGAGAAAATCCACATCTGGACACCAAATGTGCCAGACAACGCGCGAAGGTCGTTCAACTGCGCGGGCAAATGCAGAAAACTCAACGATTACCTACCAAATAAACCCCGCCCATTTGAAAGGAATTAGAGCAGCAATTAGGATACAGAGACAGGAGTTATACCATCGTATAGGGGATGATCCCAGCCTCTCAGAAATATCATCAAAATTTAAATCGGATTATTCTGTGATTTTTGCCAGAATTAAAATGAAATCAGGGGGTGGATTTGAAACGACCAATGGCAGTGAGAGACGCTAGACGCGATCAAATCCCGCCGAAATTGAGGGACAATGAAGCAAATTACGGAGCTCATTATCTAACGATCCTACGATCGAATTTTGAATATGAAGGAGTCATTGAGACATTGGGAATGAGGACGTTCTAAGGAGCTAGTTCACATATTCATGTGAGTATTATTTTGGAAATAAATTCTGAGAACCCCCTACTCCACGTCCCTTTAAGAGAAATCGTATAAATAATGGATTGAAACACAGCGAAGTTAGTCTACTCTGGGGCAACATCAGCGGCGGTAGCCCGTGCCGCGAGCCTTCGGACAATACGGTGATTTTTACAAGTTCTATAAGTATACTTTGGGGCATCGTCAAAGGCGAAAGCCCGTGCCTTGAGCGTTCAGAAATTAACATTTTACAAGTTTTATAAGTCTTAATATACGCTGTGGACGCGAGAGCCAGCGTTGAGGCATAAGAATAATTAACATTGTTACAAGTTATAAGTAGGAGCTAGCATACCTCCGAAATTGAACATCGCTAAGTATTCGCGAGTGCAAAGTAGAACAGTGCATATCATAACAGTATGACGCAGTTGTAATGATAGCTATATGAGATAGGAGCTTCATGTACGAGAACCGTGCATTGTGTTAATGGTAATAATTCACAGTGGACCTTTGTTTTTGGTGAAATTTTGAGAAAAACCGTGTGTAAATTCTCCTCCTATCAAGATGAATCAACTATTGAAGAAGACTGATATCATGGACCAGAACCGCATCAGGAAATATGAGAGATACGTAAATATTTTATGGGGCATGAGGGTCATAATGTTTCCCATTATTGGGGTCGGATAAGTCTATCTCGATCATAAGCAGTTATGATAAAAATAGATATTTTAGGCGTACCGGGCATGTTGTGTAGATTTGTGTGTTTATCAGTAATGAGAATTTTGTGTGTTTTATAATGTAATAAGTATATGAGCATCAAAGTGTTATTTTTAAATATGGTTTTGTTTTTTGGATGTCATTTATCTTTGTGAATGCACAGTCAAGGGAATATTGTTTGATAGTGCTTATGCACAATGTAATTGTAAAAGCTAAATGGGGAAGACCGCTCGATAGTGTGACAAGACCGGTAAGTGACAATGAAATTATGAGAGTAATGAAAGTGGTAAGTGATTATCACGCGAAGGTACAAGTGGTAAGACATGAATGGCTACAGGGTAGTATGAGATATATTCAGATGAGGCTAAGAGTCGATCTTGGGTCGAGCAGAAATAAAGCGGATGTGGTATTCCCGCGTTCTTCGATGATATAATGGTGAGTGAAAATAATAGCGGAGGTGGTATTCCCGCATTCTTCGACGATATATAAATGGTAAGTAAAATGATTGAATTCATTAGCTGATGAGAGCCCACTTTAGCTCCGTCGGAAAGAGGTTGAATTGCTCGAGCCCAAGGCAGGTAAAAGGGAGTCTTAAGAGGCAGGTAGAAATTGGTTAGCCGTCTGAATTCTCAAAGCAGCTAGGAAGGTTGTGCTGGCCTGCCGGTTAGCATGGTGAAAGCACGTCTGTCACAAAGTCGAGTTTGGCATTGTATTATATGAAGGGAGACAGTCCAATTCCCCGGGGTTTCTTTAGTGTGCCGCTTCAGGAAGCGATGGGTTATATTTGTCGTTATTTTGGAGAGCATTCATTATGATGTTGTTGTTTATTAATAATCACGGCGCACCGGCAGCCGAAATATTTATTTGATGCTTCATGTATGTTGACTTGTTTATTTTACCATAATTAATGGAGTTATAGCTCTGAGTGAAATAATTGTTTTTAAAGTATAAAAACACACAAGCCCGTAACCTAGAATAAACCTATTGCCTTCATTATCTGACTCTTGTGAGGAAAGGTGATGATTGTACGAATAGACGTGTCCGATTTCCCAAAGAACAAGTTTTGCAAGTTATAAAAATGAGTACGCAATATTATTGTGATAGAATGGCTGGTTTATTTAAGCCATAGTTATTTGAATTAAGTCTGTTGACAATAACTCTTGGACTTGAAGCAGTGGACTGCAGTAAAATAGACTATTTTCTATTCCTGGTTTCAGCCAGTGTGAAACATTACTTTGCATTTTTTTTGATATTGTTGTTTTTCAGTAATTTAAGGGAGTTGATTTTATTTTATTTGTCTGTGGTTGGGAGAAAAGGGAGATGATGTTTTTGTGAAATAAATTATTTTATATTAGGAGTTCTCTGACCTACTGATTTTAAGATAAGCCACCTGTGATCCTGTGTCAATATTCCTAGGATGTTTAGTATAAATTAGAGCCACCCCGAACAGAGCACCACCCGAGTGAAAGTCGGCATCCTAGAAGAACGCTGAAGGGTATAATACATGTATTTGCATTTCTTTTGTAGAATATTGTTTTTATTTCTGAAACAAAGCCTAAATGCAACACATTATACGATAACTGGTGAAGTAATGCCGTTTACTGTAAGAATATTTAAACACAAGGTTCTTGTACGTCTAATTTTAAATTAAAGGCCTTAAAATTTCGTAACTTTGTGTGATCCGAGATTCCCCAAATTCGAGCTCCTCTTGGTCCCAATTACCTCGGACCACCGAGGTTCTACTGTACTGCTATCAGAAATGAATATACGCAGTAATTTTTGACAATTATATTTTATTCTCCATTTTTGTTTCTATAAAAAAGGTTTGTTTTTTATAATTTAACACTTTCCTGAAAAATGGGTTTAAGTGGATATGTCAGCTATTCTGTTTGCTCTTCTGAAATATGAATACTAATGTTGAAAGAAACTGCGTATTAATGTTGTAACATAACGCTGATCAATTTTAGTGTTTGTAAATACACAGTTGCCTTAGATGAATGCACTGTTTCCATTTAATACTTTGTTGCTCCACCACGCGCCTTAATCACCGCTTGGAATCGTGAAGGCATTGGAAGAATTAACCTTTTACAGTGCTCCTCACTCAGTTCATGAAACCACACACAAACAAGGGCGTCCAACAGTTCCCGTTTATTCCGTGGCTTCTTTTTGGTGATAGAATTATCCATAACCTTCCAACAGTTCTCAATAGGATTGAGATCAGGGCTATTTCCAGGCCACTCTAACACTTGAACCCCATTTTGTCTACGGAAGGATTTTACCTGAAATGTAAAAATATGTGATAATTAACCAAGAATGTCATCAGCTTTGTGCTTGGTATAATTATTAATCATAGGACTCGCCTTCAAAGCTCTGTGGCAAGGAGCAGAGTCTTCCTGAAAAATGCAACTGGAAACACCTCCAAACTGGTCTCTTATTGTGGACATAAGCTTCCTTTCAAGGATGCTTATGTAGACATTCACGTTGACAGTGCCATTTAGGAAGTCTAGACGACCTGTTGCGTGATTAGAAATGCACCCCCAGACCATCTCTGTCCTTGTGGGTGTTTGACTGTATGTGTTATACATGATGGTAAAAATTCTTCACCTTTTCTTCTTTTCCATCTGAGCCATGCAGCTAAAATTTGGACTCGTCTGAAATGATTACTCTGTTCCACATCTCTGGTGTCCATGTCAGATGTGTTTTTGCCCATTTTAGCCGCCGTTGTCGCATTTTCTTGGTCAATAAAGGCTTCTTTCTAGGACGACAGGCTGAGAGTCCAGCTTCCAGTATCTATTTCTTACAGTTCTACTGGTTACGAAGATGTCGCACATTTCTTCCCAGTATCGCTTTAGTTCAGTTGATGACAGGCGACGATCTTGGAGTGAAAGCCTTTTCAATATTCTGACCTGTTGGGCAGTAGGCGCCCTTCTTCGACCTCTTCCTTTCTCTCGATCAATATTTCCTTCCTCCCTGTATTTTTTCATTAATCTCGAAATTGTAGACTGACTAAAATCTGTCTTAGAGGCTATCTCTCTGGTGCTGAGGCCAACAGACGAATAAGGAACTATAGCAGCTTTCTTTTCTGGCGTCAATTCAACTGACCTGCACATCTTCTCACTGCAAAGTCTTAACTCTAAATGGCTGTATAAACACTGGCCTCATTGTAAAAACAAACGACAACAACATAGAGTTGTGTATTGTTGGAAGGAATGTGAGAAGAAGTCAAACTATCACGGCAAGAATGTGTCGACAATGTTTAACAACAATTAGACTGGTATAACCTGAAGCAAACAGCTGTAAAAGACAAATGATGAAGTAATTAATGGTGATGCAATAAATATTTCCACCACTGTAATTATCCGGCCTCATGTAAATCAAGAATACGACCCCTATCAAACTCCTTTATGAGCTGGTAATGCTGTATAATGCGTCCGTGAGGATCCTCTGCCTCCGGCGACCTTCACTCACGGTGCCGATTGACTTCCGGACGCTTCAGCAACTGCATGATAACACCCGTTCCAATCGACGTGAGAAGGGAAGATGCCCCTACGTTGTATCTGTGGAGCCGTATTCGCCGTGACCCACATTTTAACCGAGTGTGTGGATCTTGCTGATCTACGAAGAAACCTTGGTTTGCAGATGACACTCAAACTTATATAAGCCGCTTTATAAGTGACAGTGGGTTAGGGCCAGCAATCTAAAATTACAAGTGAATATTAACTCAAAGACATTGTTCTTTTTCTTTTTTGAAAATTGATTTTTTCCCCGTAAATTTTTATATGTTTGGTTTCTCAGTTTAGAGGCTGCGACAATGCGTTCATGTAGCCCCATGTACTTTGGGTGTGTGTAGAAACTGTCTGATAATCGGTGTTAATTGTGATTCAGGGGAGCACCCAGAGGGGGGGGGGGCTTCGGGGGCTTAAGCCCCCCCAAACCTGGGAACACTTTAAAAACATTAATGATATCTTTCAAGAACATTGATTGCATAACGGGCTCCAGAATGTTTAGTGTTGGAACGTTGGAACATTTTGCGATTTTCTACTGGTTTAAAAGAGAATTATGTTAGGCCTATATTTATGCAACACTTGAGTGATAATAATATATATTGTAAACACAAAACCATCGGATATTTCCGGCCATTGTCGTAACTATGCTCGGAGCAAGATGCGAGTGGGACAGCGGTGAAAATTTCTCTCCCCAAGGTATTGTGCCGTGCACTGTGTCAGGCGTCAAGTCAGTAGTGGTGTTTGTAAAAGTTAATTCGTTGATTGTTGTTGTGTTTGTATTTTCTGTTGGCTATTGGTGTTCGTAGTGTGTCCAATTGGACTAGTAGTAATGGGAGACAAAAGAAAGTCAAACATGAAAAATTACTTTAAACCGCTAAAAAATCAATAAATAAGATGTGGTTAGTGTTAGTGAATGTGGCAATCCTTCAAAGAGTAAGGAACTGTTAACAAGGACTGCAAGCATAGAAAAACAGCCAAGTTGTTCGTCAGAGGAGGGCTTAGAGGCAAATGAGAGCAGGCCTAAGGCCGTTGTAAGTAAACATAACATGGATTTGGTCATTGGTATATTTAAAAACAAAGTGTTGATGGACAATGGAAAGTTCAAAGTTTTGAATGACAAATGGGTTCCTAAAAGCAACTTTAACTTTCCTTTTAGATCGCATGGGAACCAACAACGAAAATTTTCGTTTTCATGGCTAAAGAAATATATCTGGCTTTCGTATTCTGGAATTGAAGACTCTGCATACTGTGTCCATTGTATGCTTAAAAAAAAAGAAGTCGGTCAGAGTAACGCTCAACATACTGGACAACTTGTTGAAAAATGTTTTTGTAACAGGAAAAAAGCACTAGAAAAGTTTGAAAAACATGCAAACTCGCAGTATCATAAAGACTCATGTGTAAGGGCAGCTAACTTTAAAAGAGTTATGGACTGCCGAATGAAACCGATTGACAAATCTCTTGATAAAGGAAAAGACGTCCAAGCCCAAAATAATGTGAAAAGAATAATTCCAATAATAGAAACTATTATTTTGAGTGGCAGGCAAAATATCGCCCTTAGGGGCCATATAGATTATGGTCAGTTTCAAATCGACAGCAAACCATTTGAAAATGAGGGGAACTTAAGAGCTTTGCTCAGTCAGAGCTAGAATTGAAGCAGGTGACAACAATTTGAAGATCACTTTGGGTCATGTGGCAAAAATGCGACCTATATAAGTTGGAATTTTCAAAATCAAGTCGTCGATGCTTGTAACCAAATAATAACTGTAAAAATAGCAAGTAAAGTAAAAGAAGCTAAGTTTGTTACTGTTCTCGCAGATGAAACATCTGATCTTTCAACTGTTGAACAGTTTTCTTTGTGTTTACGTTATGTAACGCCAAATACTTAAAATGGTTATGGAATATGTGATCAATTTTTGAAGTTCATGCCTCTAACCTCTACTACGGGTAGTCTATTGGCAAAAACATTGATTAAAGGTCTTGAAGACAGTAATATAGACATAAATATCCTACGTGGCCAGGGGTACGATGGGGCGGCTGCCATGAGTGCACAGTTTAAAGGGGCTCAAGCGTGCATCCAAGAAGCTTACCCCACAGCAATATGCGTGCATTGCGCTTCTCATAGCCTTAACCTGGCATTGTCGACCGCGTCTGAGGTTGTATCAATCAGGAACTGCTTTGGAATAGTGGAGAAATTGTGGGACTTTTTTAAAACTCCTAAAAGACAAGCAGTTTTAAAACAGTGCATTGAATCTGAGGTAAATCTTGAAACTAACAAGAAAAAACTCCTGCAGCTTTGTCCAACGAGATGGGTACAAAGGCACGATGCTATTTTTGTGATAAAAGAACTGCTGCAACCTCTTGAAGTAGCGTTAGAGGAGATTAAAAACTGGAATGATAGGGAATCTTTTTCAGGAGCTCTAATACTACTAACTCCTTAAGTCAAGGTGAATTTATAATTTCTCTCATGGCATCAGAAAAACTGCTTGGTTACACAGTGAACCTAAGCAAAAAGCTTCAGGGAACTGATTTAGATTTATCGTCTGCAATTACACACGCTGAAACTGTGATTGAAAGCTTAAAATCTCTAAGAAAAAATGCAGATCAAGAATTTCACTCGTTTGAAGAAGCTACCAAAATTGCGAATAACTACGGTTCAATAATTTCGATGCCTCGAACAGTTGGAAGACAACTGAACAGAAGAAACATACCAGCAGAAACTCCAGAATTATGCTAAAAAGTTCTGTTTTTATCCCTTGGATTGACTCTTTCATTATTTCATTGGAATCTCGATTCATCAAGCATAAAGGCTTATTAATGAGTTTTGAGTGCTTACTGCCATCAGCCAATGCATCACATACACATAAAGAAACCTTCCAAGAAAAAATGCAACTTGATTTCTTACAGCTGTGTAATGTTCATAAGAATGACATAATTGCAAGTGGAGGAAACAACAAAGGCCTGCTTATGGCTGAGTTTGAACTGTGGCACAAGAGCTTCAAGACCCACGCTAATATCCCTAAAAACGCAATCGATGTGTTGAATCTATGTGACAAGAACTTGTTTCCTAATATCAACACATTGTTGAGAATTTTGTCTACCATCCCTGTGAATACAAGCACTGCTGAGAGGTCATTTTCTACACTACGTCGGCTGAAAACATATCTTAGGAATACCATGGGTGCAGTCAGGCTGACTGGTCTAGCAGCACTGAATATTCACCGGGAAATTGAAGTCACCAGTACAGAGGTAGTTCCCGTTTTGAAAAAAATCTGCTAGGTGGCTAGATTTTGTTCTGTGAAATTTGGATTTCCACTTTATTCAAACAACGTTAATGTTAATTCATTAATACATGATTTGTATTCAACTATTTGTTTAAACTTGCATTCAGCCTGTGTAATTAAGTTCAACTTGAAATTCTAGAAATGTTTAAGATTTTTTGATGTGTAACATCTTTCCGCTCGGTTGCTAGATAGTTCTGTGGGAGTGATTTTGAAAATTGGGGACGGAAGTGGATCGGACGGAAGTGAAGACGCACTGCCTGACAAAATGGGACGGAAGTGGATCGAACGGAAGTGAATCGGACGGAAGTGAAGACGCACTGCCAGCTGGATGTACAATTGAAAATGTGTGTATTGGAAACAAGGCAGTGTGTGCTCTGTAGCGCGAGAATGTTATGGCAATACAGTAGGCAGTGCATTTAGCAGGCACTGGTTTGACGAGCACAGTGGCAAATATTTCACCGACTTTCATTTGTCATTGAGCAGTTTATGAAGCTTCACGTTCAAGGTTGAATATCACATGGGGTAGGACAAAGACGACAAATGACATTTAAGTAAGCGGCATTATTGTCAAGCTGTGGGTGAGTAGTCAGATATTAAATGCATAACAGAATGTCGTTATATGAGTGGAATAAAAGCTGCATTTTCATCATATGTGAGACTAGGTCATTTCGTGATTGTAGGAAGCCATGTTTTGATTGTTTACGACGAACTGTATGAGAGCCTTGAGAATAATGAATGTTATAGTAACTGAGGAATGTGCTCACAGTATTTGAGAGTACTGTCGACGTTGTGTGTCACTTTGTTATTATGAATTATTAATGTAAAAGGAAGGAAGGAAGCTTTTAGTTTTTCTTGTCCGTTAATCTCACGATCATGATCCACGGTACCTCCCTTTTACGTGGAATGCGAACCACAGGACATGGCATTTCAATTCGAAAATCTCACATGTATTGACCGGGAATCAAACCCGGGTTATCTTGGTGGGAGACTAACAGCTTGACCGCTGCGCCACAAATGTGACAGTAGCATATCTCCAATTCAATCTATACATTCATCATAATACCAGTATGAAAATGGAGTGTAAATTATCATTTTAAGAATGTAGGAGTAGGATAACATGTCTGATGTTACACATCATATGCGACTACTGTAAGACTCGTATCTTTTTATTATAATGTTAGTTATTAAGGAAATTTAAAATAACTTATACATTTTCACGTACAGTACATAAAATATTGTTACAATCCATAACACTATGGTATACAATTACATCTCTTATATTTAAAATGTAATTTTTAGTTCCTATTGAATTTACATATTCAAAATCAAAATGTTATTATTAATTTCCTTGGTATAAACAACTCAAAACTTAGTAAATGATTGCAGATAATTGAAGTTACACATCAATCTGACGATTCTGGTAGCTGGATATATAGTTATGATAATAGTGAGCAGAGCAATCCAGTCGTTATCACTCTGATCGTGATCAAAAGTTAATTCTTGATAAAAATCATGCAGTTCCTTTTTATTACTTGTATAACCTTAGCTCAATGGTACTGTAACTAAAATTTGTATAAAACCAATGCACATTTTGTTTAAATAATCTCCAGTCCAATAGCATCTTTTGTATTGGTTTTAACAGAGCATTCTACAGTATGTTTGATCTTATAGAATATATTTTTATGCATATGATCTCAAATATATATATTTACATACAGGACAAATGGACACATTCTCTTTCCATAGCTGAAATCATGTTATTGAGGAAAGCCCCCACCAAACCAAAAGCCTGGGTGAGCCCCTGGCTGTATTAGTGTGTTTTATCTGTAATTCAGTTAAAAACTGCAGACGATGATTTTTAATTCCTACTTTTTCTACCAAATGCTACCGTCAACGACACCTATCTGTGAACTTGGCTACTAGATGCCACCGCAAACGGCATCTGGCGGCAACCGTTGGAACTTAATAGAGCGTTAATGAAAAATATAACCTACAAATTTTGCTTCACACAATTGTAGGTAGTGGAAAGATCTTTTATATTCCATAAATCTATGACTTGGGCCCGGTAGCTTTACTGTACTTCCCCTCCGAAGGAAGGCATACTGAGGGATTTTTAACGCTCTTAAAAAATCCGACGACTTCGGCCTGGTTTGAAACCGTGATCTTGGGCACAGCGGCCATGCTACCAACTACGCCACCGAAGCCGCCATATTTTTGTTTATTATTATAATATTAGTATTATTTATTTTTTGTATTATTTTTAGGTCTTTTTGAAAAAATTCAGGCTTCCACCCAAAATTTAATAATATTGTATATTTCAAATGTGTATAATTTAATCTGTGTTAAAAGAGCGGCAAGTGACTTCGTAGTTCCTCCCCTTAAATCAACAATAACTAACTAACATAACTTACCCAATCGACGTGCCAGCTCCTTGAAAATTGAATCATGAGCATACTGTACTCGTCTCTGGAATGCTAATTGCAACTGACTATTTCCGTATGACAGCCGAGCGCTTTATCGCGCATCACGACCGGGATGGTCAGCTGTAGCATGTCTGGAGATCGGAGGCTTGAATTCCTGCGCTGACAGCGGCCATATTGAGTGGGATTTTTAAACCCGGGATAGTACCTTATTTTTAGTTTCGGGGCATCTGCCCCTATCCAGACCCTAATAATTACAGCCTCACACAGTACTACAGTCACCACAGAAACACAGGTTATCACTACACACACACCCAACTACACGGGGCTATCAACCAAAGATGCCCTAAACCCCTAAAACGTATTACAAACAACATCTTTCATTGGGTATTAGGATTGCAATTAATTTGTCCTAATTTTAGACATTTATATAGAATATACAGTGAAGCCTCCGTGCCTTAGGCGGCAGCACGCCGGCCTCTCACCGCTGGGTCCGTGGTTCAATTCCCGGTCACTCCATGTGAGATTTGTGCTGGACAAAATGGCGGCAGACAGGTTTTTCTCCGGGTACTCCGGTTTTCCCTGTCCAGATTTCATTCCAGCAACACTCTCCACTATCATTTCATTTCATCTGTCATTCATTTAATCATTGCCCCAGGGCAGTGTGACAGGCTTCGGCAGCCGGCAGCCGGCACGGTTCATATCCTCGCCGCTAGATGGAGGCTTCATTAATTCCATCCCTGACCCGGTCAGTCGACTGGAAGCAGGCTGTGTATTTTCATTTTCATATAGAATATACAGTAGCTGCTAATTGCTATGGAGGATACGAAGGAAACAATATCCTGTGCCCGTATTAGATCCGGCAACATTGCAAGTTAGTGCGGAGCGGCCGCAACGTCACGCAGCATGAGTATGGAAGGGATGAGGCGTGAAGCCCGGACCTTGGGACCAACCAGCAAGTCCGATTGGAATACATTACGTTACGCCTGTAGCTAGAGACCTGCGCGGATAAACAAAACATCCGCAACCGCGCTACTTTTATCCGCGTCCGCACGTTTGTTATCCGATTCTACTGGCATTACAATAATATTTTCAATTACATAAAATATTAAAGCAAATCATTTAGTTTTGAGGAGAAAGTCGTTTTCTTAGGCTATGTATGTCAAGTTCTATGTTTAAAATGAATGTTATACAGCCAGAATTTCAACTTAATTGCTTAATGACATAATTTGAATGAGATTGGCGTAAAACATCATCTTACATTTGTATGAAAAAAAAAACACAACATAACGGAAAAATATGATATGTCATCAACATCCGGGTCCTAGGAATGATATTCAACAAGTTTGGATTGTATTAAAAAACTATCCTCAAATATACTCCAAATATTATCCGCTATCCACACAGCCACGCAAACTATATCCGCATGGCAAAAAAAAAATGTTGCGGATAACCGCATCCACGCAGGGCTTTTACCTATTGCCGACAGAAGCAAATAGATTGGAAAGGGGGAATAAGTAAGTTACATCATGTATACATGGTTTAAATTTTGGAGAGTAAATACGGGTAAAAATGTATATTTAGACTCACTGGAGAAGGCTGAATATAGGGACGTGGGGCTCGGAATCAGTACAAAGAGGAGAGCTCAGCCACTAGTATCATCAGTCAACCAAAGTGCACACAATGGACCCTATTGCCACGCCGAACTTGGCTAGACTGACCTGAAAGGTTCTCAGATTTATTATAACCAACTTGATATCACGAGAGGATAGAATATTATTACAGTATACGCGAGCGCGATACGAAGTTATTTCGAACCGAACGGAATCCTAGAACTAAGTGTTGAAGTGACAGTTCTTGGAAAGTGTATGTCCGACGCAACCCACATAGCACAGTTGCATTGGAAGACAACCTGTTACAGGGGCACACGTGAGTAGCGAGTGCTCATGCATTTAAAAGTTTAGGCCTACGCTATTTGTCATGTGAAAACTTTACGTGTGTATTGAAGTTAAGTTCACGTACCCGTGAAACGTTTAAATTGACACACAAGTGGACAGTTTTCTGTGAGCCTGGTATAGTTATTTTTAAGAGTGTTTAAAATCCTTCAGTATGCCTTCCTTCAGAGGGGAAGTAAAGCCGGCAGTCTCATGTCATAGATCTATGGCATGTAAAAGATCCTTTCACAGACTAAACTTGTGTAAAGCTAAATTGTTAGGTTAGATTTTGTCTGAACGCTCTATCAAAGTTCCAACGTTCATCACTGGGTATCATTGATATCTGGTAGCGAAAGTTGGAACAACTTGAAATTGAACGGAGCGTGTAGCTCACCCTAAGGGTGTCCGCTAGAAGCAGCTCCAAACTCAGGCGACCCGAACATGTCCTCGGACACTCCCGGCCCTGAAAGCCATACGATAAATAAATAAATAAATAAGTAATATCATTGTTTTACATTCAATAAAATTGGACATCTTAGCATCAGTTTTTGTAAAATATGACTTTGTGGAACAGAGGATTCGTGATGTCTACCCTTGTGATGAGAATACCGACTGGACCAACAAATGGAAGCATGGAAGCGACGCCATGCTAAGAGCATGCTGGGATGGATACCGACCTCACTGGAACCCTTGATGAAATAGGGATCAGCAGGATTAACAACACGATGATGATCCACATCAAGGTACAATTATTACACCGATTTATTTTGTAGTGTAGACAGTCATAAATTTGATAACATAGATTGGACAACTTAGACACAGGGCAGAAGTTAATTATTCTTCGTTTTTTATTTTACGACAAGGATGTGGAATTATTACTTGATAATATTTTGCAGTGACATGTTACGTTTTCTATAGTTATTGGAACGCTAGTTTTTCGGGATAAGTATGTTCATGGAGAACATCAGCTGAGTGGTAGAAACATGACACCATATAATGGGACAACTGGTTGCTCATGTAAACCTACTTTTACAAAATAAAAATGATTCATTGCCAGGGCAAATCAAGTCCGATGGAATATGTCAGAACTATTGGAATATCAACAAATATAACTTCATTTGATAAGCAGACATGCATTAATAGAAAAGGGTGATGCATATGAAAATAATATAAGTTTTTATTGTTTTTTTACGTCCCTATAATATCAGTTCAGTGTGGATTGTAAGGAGAACTAATAACAGGATGTAAGCCGGAATAATTGGTATAGTAAGAAGTGAAGCATTGTAATATGGAAATGCAGTAATTGGTGCAGTTTTTGATGTTTTGATAGTTATTAGCCTGAATTGTTAACTCAGAGGATAGTGTGTTAGAACAGATTTGTTATAGTATGATGAATGTTGATTATATAAGCTTCATAACGGTTGTTATTTAAGTATTAGGCTACGCAAATAGCATACCAGTAATATGGGTATGGAAATTTGAACCCACAATCCTTATTGGAGAGTTTGCATTTAAGCAACCCACTTTCAGATCATGTCTATGGGTAAGAGTGTAATGATGACTGAATTTCTAGTGTTGAAGTAATTGAATTCAGGAATTGCCAGTTTCCTAAAATGTATTTTCACTGCATTTATGGCTAATATGTGAGCCTCCGTGGATTAGGCGGCAGCACGCCGGCCTCTCACCACTGGGTCCGTGGTTCAAATCCCGGTCACTCCATGTGAGATCTGTGCTGGACAAAACGGAGGCAGACAGGTTTTTCTCCGGGTACTCCGGTTTTCCCTGTCAAAATTTCATTCCAGCAACACTCTCCACTATCATTTCATTTCATCTGTCATTCATTTAATCATTGCCCCAGAGGAGTGCGTCAGGCCTCGGCAGCCGGCACAGTCCATATCCTCGCCGCTAGATGGGGGCTTCATTCATTCCATTCTTGAGACTGGAAGCAGGCTGTGGATTTTCATTTCTTATGGCTAATATATTTTAATGGTGCAAGGGGAATGTGATGCAATGAAAAGCTTATGCAAAATTAATGATGCAGATTTTGCTAATGAATAGTCACTTTAATTCGCTCAGATTTTTTTGTATATATTTTGAATAATGCAAAACTAATTTTTGGGAGTTATGTTGATAGCTCAGTTTTATTATAAAATGATGTAAGATGGTTAAAATACGATATTGTGGATGATGCAAAATTGACAAAACGACGGAAGAATGCCATTGCAAAATGTCGAGAATTTATTGTTAATAGTCGCCTAAATGTAAAAATAGAATCTAGTTAAAATGTGAATAATTTAATTGGCTAGATAATTAACCAGTTGTGGTGATATTCAAATCACAATAGGAAACAGAGGTAATTTTGTTTTGTGAGTGAAAATAATAGTCCAGTGACATGAACTAATTTTGAACTTTGACAAACTCACTGTGAACTACGGAATTTATTTATTTGTTTCATAAAAGGGGAAAAATAGGACATCTGAGGGCTTCAGATCAGGATGTTATTTTTTCCAGGAGCGCTTCTGTATTAGATTAGTTTTGGGAAAACCCCTACAGTGTAGGAAGGTATATTTTTGGTATACTTGCTCGTGTATTTGATTTTTCCTTTCTCCTTCACGTGTGGCGTGAGGATAGTACATACACTCGGATAACACCCTGAGATCTGATCTCATGCTCGCACTGTTCTGAGGTTTCACATATGGGCCCGGTGGTTCGCCATCTAGTTCTGGTGATCTAGAAGTACAGTACGTAATCAAATACCACTTTACCTGACCCGGAAGATCTCCTTGTATGGCGTGTTCTTCCTGACTGCTAGGTAAGGGTCCACCACTTGTAAGAAAGGGATCTCCTGTAGGCCACACTTCTCGTCCTCTCGAAAGGTGTGCTGGATCATGAGGTAGCCTGAACTCAGCTCCACGTGGAAAGCAAAGAGTCCCTCGCGCACCTTGTTGATACCTTCCTCCACAGTCATGAAGTTCTCCGGGCTGTTGTGGGGAGCCACCTTCTTGTCGTAGATGGCCTTACGCACAGGGTCACTGGCTACCTGTACAGTAATTGATATATATGGTCTCTGAGAAAGAAATCAAAGATTCATAGCAGACCTACCTCAGGTTGATTTTCAGCTAAACTTCTAGTGGAATGTCCCTACCCCCCCCCCCCCCTCCCCGGGACTCACAACTAATGGATTGGTGATCACGGGGTTCCTGTATGTCATCTCTCTCTTGTCTAACTCCTGTTCTCTTCCGACCCGATGGTTAGGGTATCCGAGGTCTAGGGAGTCTTTCACTTTACCGCCTTAATTGGCTCTTATCCCAACTTTCCTGATACCCCCATTCTTCAAGGAGGTCTCCTGCCTTCTGCATAAGGGTCTGAAGAAGGCTGGGTGTGTGTAGTCCCACCATTTATGGTGAACCCTGGATAGATTTCGTTTCTTCTTCTTCTTCTTCTTCTCCTTTTTTCGAATAACCCATCTGGAGGGTACGATGAATCAACGTTGGCTATTGTCCATTGTATTCAATTTCCGTTGTTTCCAAATTTCTTTCATCCTTCTAGAGTGACGATCTTTCTCCTCTTGAGTCCACTTTCCGCCAGTTTTTTGTTTCTTCCTTTCTTGAAATTTTGACTTTTGAATAGCTTCTCTGAAGAGTGATCTGTTTGCTATTGTGTCTGTCTGAATTTTGGCGTTTGTCAAATCTTTGTCAATTTCAACGAACCATATGGGTTTGGATTTGTAACTAGTCAGTAAGTTGAAGATCTGTTTAGTTAGTCTACTATTTTCCATTCTATAGATGTGCCCAAAAAACTGTAATCTTCTCTTTCTCATTACATCTGTTAATTTTTCGCATTTCAAATATAACTATCTATTTGGTCGTAACCTATATTCTGCGTTATTATTTAGTTTAGCTCCCAGTTTAGTATAACTTTGCACTTTTTTGACAGTTCTCGCGGGAAGAAATAGTCCTACAGAACATATCAATCCGCCGCTACCACGTGCATTCCAGCCAATGAGCTATCACCCACATGGCAGCCATCAATGACTGCTGTATTCCGTCAAGGGGCGAACAGCTGTTATGAGTTGCCCAAACCTACATTCATCTCGCAATATCAATTCATTGCGCTTCTTAAAGGAATCTTGTATTTCTTTGTAGCATTTATCAAATAATCGTTCTAACAGCACACCTAAAACCCACCGACGGCTCGCTGACAGAATATTACATCATTGGGCGCGCTATGACACAACAGCTGATAACTTAAATATTAGAGTGGAATTATTTTTAGGCTCATCATTTCACAGCTCAGGGAAAATGCTTACTAAGGTATGGTGTAAGATGTTCTTAAGTCGTTAAGATCATTACTTGACCCGTTGGATTTATATTAAAACAAAACGTACGAAAAATTTCGCCATGTAAGTTAACTTTTAAGCCTACACAACAACTCATATTTTAGGCCCAATTTGTTGCACATACATCATGCCGTAATTATGAAAATTATTCACCAGGTCAATGTCCTTGGGGAAATCAGTAGTTCTGCTGCCTTTTCTTTTAGGCTACCTTCAAGAAGAGAGAAATGAAATAAATATCTTGAACAAGAAATTCCATATCTGCTTCCGACTCGATAGTCAAAACAAAGATGTCTGACCTGGAGATCTCTCAGGCTACATATTTTCTCAAGATTTAAGATAACCACTATATATTTATCTGAAAAGTGAACACGCGTTCAAATGGAAATAATACTTTCAGACGACTTCTGCGCAATATTATCAATTATAATTATTATTAGTCTATTCAGGGAAGGTGCGTCATTAAGGGCCGAATGGGCCCTGCCCACCCAAGGCTGTTAGGCAGCATTGCAAAGAATTTGTTTAATTAATGTCTTTTAAAATTACTTTATATTACGGATACTCAATTTAAAATAAGTGTCTTAACCTTCTAGAATCTCTTAAGAGAATTCATTATAAATAACTCATCCCTAGCTTAAGATCCAGACAGTCTCGTACTGTGTATCGTCATAGCGAGGGCCGCTCCACAGCAAGTCCCATGTAAAGTATATGGCTTCATGGGCCGGGTGAGGAAATAGTGGACATAGCACTGTCTTGCACGTTAATTCTTCAGTGCTATGAAGGGAATTTTCTCTCTCTTCGAGGGCCAGCAGATTGGGCCCATAGCGTTGCTTTGAAGCTTCCTGCCTCTGTCTGTCAAACAGGGTTACGGGAGAAGGGTTCACCCCACCCCAAGCTCTTAAACAGGTATTCAGCTATTGTTCGCAGATTGCTGACATAAGACAAACATATAATTTTACATTTTCAGTTGTCTGATATTCCAAGTACAGTACAAATCTGTTAGTGAGTTCTGTCGATGAAGCTGTAATTTCTACTGTATACATGTTTTTTTAATTTTAATTTGTGGCACGGTACGTAGTTATTTAATATGTCGATTGTATGCCGAAATAGGAAAATGAAAGTGGAATTTTTAAACAAATCCATTTTTTCTATTGCTCTGAACACAAAGTTAGAAATTAAATAATTATGACCTCATCAACCAAGCTGATGGATAAATTTGCTTCATCCAAGCACAGGAGTGGAATATATGTATTAATAAACAGCCATGTGGGTACAGTTTTTAATGCATCAACTATTTATTAAAACTTGTTACAAATTTTGTGTTGTGTGGAATTATGATAATGGCAATATTGGCAACAATAAATGCCAAATATAAAACAATATTTAATATGTAACAACAATAGTATCATCTGGCCCACCCTAAAATTTTAATCAGGAGCCGCCGCTGAGTCTATTTAATATAATTATCACGTTATTTGCACAGGTGGATGAACACGGTAAAGCATCCATTACCAATCGCACACCCATGCCACGAGCACGTGGAAGTTCAGTTTGATAATGCAACTTTTCAGTCTGGCCGACAGAATATGTTGCCAATATATTCACAAATACTTGAAGAAAAAAAAATCTGAAAAAACTTACATGTGATTAAAATATGTATATATTTCTTATGGGCTACGGGTTATAAACTGAGTCTTTCCTCAGGAAATTTGACAACCCTAGCTGTCAAAAAAGTGCAACTCTAGTACTACATCCTTAATGACTCACGGCTGGTGAGCTCAGGAGTTGACGACCCCGAGGGATTTCTGAGCTTGGTCCGGTTTCCCCCCTTTCCATAAATTGGGATGGACTCTCTCCTATTTCCCTTTCCTATCTGCCTTTTATGGCTCTATTTCTTTCCGAGTACCACACTCCTCATTCTCTGAGAGTTGTGGCATTTCTTCTCACTGTCGTTTGTTTTCCTTATCCCTTTTGTGTGTCCATTTCTTCCTCCAGTATTACAATCAGAATACCCTCTGCTCCGAATCTTGGATTGCCAGAGATTAGGGAGATTATTGGAAGCCACTTTTCAGGGTTGCCTTAATAATCAAAATTAATGCCTTTTAGTCGCTCAATATAATTGTACCCATTTGTAATGGACGTTTCCCAATCCCTGAAAAAAAGTTACATGAGATTAAAAATAAATTGACTTGAATACTTAAAGTAATGTCTGTTGTTAGTCGACATCATGGAGATGTTGTGCAGCAGATCGTTGCGAGTTCTGATAGTTGTGTATGACATGTTGAGTAGGCTCACCTTGAAGTAATGTCTGTTGTACACTACATCATGGACGCCCATATGGAGATGGCTATGCAGCAGATCATTGAGAGTTCTGATAGAAGTTGTGGATGACTGCAGCAAGGCGACGATATTAGCCGAGTACGATGTATACAGGAAAATGACAGCGATAAAGAGCAGGATTGTCACTATGCGACCAGGAATTCCATGGGAGATGAATGGTGATCCTGTAAACACACAATCAGTCACCCAGTTTGTAAGTCCTTTATACAAAGTATAAAGTACAAAGTAGAAATAGAATGAGCGCTTTAGGAGTAATAGGATGAATGTGGCCTATACTTACGATTGGCAGCAATGACCTCAGTAAAATTAACAACATTTTAGCCTTTCTGGATTTGATTGCCGGCGGTCGAGTTGGGAACTATTCTATGTTGGTTGGTTGGTTCCTTAGTTTAGGGGCTGCGACAACGCGGTCATGTAGCCCCGTGTACTTTGGGTGTGTGTAGAATCTGTCTGATAACCAGTGTTAATTGTGGTGGCTGTATTAGTGTGTGTTTCCGTTTTCAATTCAAGTAACGACTGCAGACATAGACGTTTTTTTTCTACTTTTGCCGCCAAACGCCACCGTCAACGACTACTAGTTCAGAACTTGGTTACCAGACGCCACCGCAGTCGGCTCCTGGCGCCGAACGTAGGAACCTAACAGCGTATGACAAATGTTTAACTATAATTTAGCTTCACACATGTGTAATTAGTGGAAGGTTCTTTAACATACCATACATCTATGACATGGGACCGCCGGCTTTACTTCCCCTCCGAAGGAAGGCATACTGAGGGATTTTTAACACTCTTAAAAATCCGATGACTTCAGCCGGGTTTGAACCCGCGATCTTGGGCATAGAAGCTCAGCATGCTATCAACTACGCCACCGAAGCCGCTCCTATTCTATGTTTACACGTGTCACGCTGTCGACCTGCTTAGTTGACAGGTACAGTCGCGCGGGTAGGATATTACTCAGGTCCAGTAGCCTCAGTCATCGCTCAACTGTCCGTGGTCGCGCAATGCTGCTTTACTTATGTGCAGAAGGCACTCCGTCATCGCTGTCCCCCTCCTGCTCGTCCCGCAAGGCCCTACTGCAATATACAGCACACGCTGGTGCAGCCACGCTCGGCGGCAATCAAATCTTGAACGGCTAATAGTAAGAATTATATTCGTACAAAATCAAAATTACACCAGCCGTTCGTTAGTTATTATTATTACGGTGTAAAATGCCAGAGTCGGTGCTACTTCACTTTTCTTCATGAGCGTGCACACTCGTGGTTCTTTCAAGATGGCGACCGGGAAATCCCCAACACGTGTCCAAGATGACGGCTGGTCACGTGATGGGAATTCTCATGATTCTCCTCAAGAAAAGTGAAATAGAATCGACTCTGGTATTCTACTATACCGGTTCTGGACAGGAGCCCAGTTCCTCAATGCGCTGTCGACGGCACAAGGCTAAGACGTCACAGGTTTGCTCAGATTCAAGAAGATGGCAGGAAAATCCCTATCACGTGCTCAAAGTCATATGACGTCACTAGGGGAATTCTCAGCAGGGTTGCCAACCTGACATGTGAAAAATCCCTAGATTTTCTCCCCAGATTTGAAATTTGGCGCTGTGACGTGAGCAAGGGGATTATCTCGAGATTCTGTGACATCACAAGGTATATTCCAACGGTGTTGCCAACCCACGGATGTCAATAATTTCTAAATTCTCCCAGATTTTTTCCAAAATCCCATACAAGGCTGGGTCGTCGTTGGTTTGCTCAGATCAAAGGTGACGCGTGATCCAGGGAATTCCCCAAGGCCACGTGATATCACGAGTGGAGTCCCACATATATTTTTCTAAAGGCTGTGACGTCACGAGTTTGCTAAGTCCCAAGATGGCGCTTGACCAAGGGTATTCCCCAAGATCATGTGATGTCACGAAGGATTTCTCAACAGGGTTAACAACTTATAAGTACGACCCCAAGGGGGACTCCCAAAGGTTATGTAACGTCACCAGCCGAATTCCCATCAGGGGTGGACAACCTAGCGAAGGCATTTGCCAAGTATGTCTTTATTAATTAAGAACGTAAGTTAGAGTGTTGTAGATAAGGAAAGCTTGCATCAAAATCATACATTTCAAAATAGCATAGAATTCAAACATTCATGCTGATTGACTGAATCCAGTGTGGCTGTTGTCTGTTTTAGCGGAAAAGTCCCACCTTGCTGGCAGACAGCTCCTAGAGTGACCATGGTCACCTCTGCCCAGGAAGACCTCAGACGGTTCTTGTCATGGTCTTGCCCCACCAGCTGAGCGATATCGGGATGGAGTTCAGGGCTGTATCTCTTGTCTTCCCAGAGAGTGGTCATATACAGCATGATGGCAGACACCAAGGCCAGCACTGCGCACGCCACCCACACTGTCGTTGTGAAGGGCAGACTGTAGATATTGCTAACGTACGACAGAGGAGGCTGTCGGAACAGGAACGCAGCTCTGTGAACCGAGAACACAATTCTTTAGTACAGTATCATGAAATAGGCTTTAGAAACTTCAAAATAGGTTCTGGTAACAAGTTCCTAATTTCCTAATTTTCAATGTATACACATGGGCTGTTCGCAATAACATGTTTGCTTACCATACGTTCTGAAACTAATAAACGGATGGTTGCTGCCTGAAATGAAAGCAATGAGTCAACAATGATGAGACAAAAATAGAACTTACTCAAATTCCTGAACTACCTGCGGAGAAGTGATTATTTTCTCAGAGGCTTGATTGATTGCTTACTTTTAGGATTACATGCATGGAACTTGCGGATGACATGCAATCGGCGCCTTTACATTAAAATGAATGAATAAATAAATAAATAAGTCTGTTTGTGTGTTCGTCTTTTATGCGTTCATATACGGTACCATTCATCCGATTGCGATCACATTTTGTGCTCACTCTCAGGATGGTTATAGGCATAGTAAATCCAATTTATAATAGATAGCGCGCGAGTTGTTTCAAGAAATGAGAGTTGGCACGCGATTCATTTCAATTAAGACCCACATGCGTTCATATAGCCTACCATTCATCCCATTGTGATGCAATTTTGATTAATTGTTGTTCCCACTCCCGTGAAGATTTATAACTTAGTAAATAGCGCAAGAGTAGATTCAACAAATGAGTGACGGTGCACGAATCGTTTAAACAAAATCCCGTATGTGTTCATATACCATTCATCCGATTGCGATGAAACTTTGGTGAGTTGTTGTGTATACTACCGTGAAGGTTTTTGACTTAGTAAATCCATACTACAATAGGTAGCACATGAGTAGATTCAACAAATGGGTTACGGCACGCGAATCATTTCAACAAAGTCCCGTTTGCGTTCATATACCATTCATCCGATTGCGATGGAACTTTGGTGAGTTGATGTGCACGCTACCACGGATTTTTCGGAAGTAGTAAATCTATTTTACAAAAGTTTTGAGGCAGTTAACGGAAAAAGAAAAAAAAATATTGTGTATCCGAAAGTAGGCCTACTTCAACAAAGTTACAACGCCAACACTTTCTTAGATTGGCATTGAAACGCATGCTGGGTACAGCTAGTAAATAAATAAATAAATAAATAAATAAATAAATAAATAAATAAATAAATAAATAGGCCTACATAAATAAATATGAATGAATGAGAATCGAATAACGACAAGATTTTAAATTTCATCACCAAGCTAAAGCGACTACAATGTGGGTAGAAGAAAGGTGAAAAGACATGGAGGAAGTTGGCGTAGATCCAAAAGACATCTGGAATAGGGTTGTGTTTCGAGCTAAAATTGATAACTTCAAGGGGTTCAAGGAAAGACCCAGTAGAACAAACAAGAACACGTGGTCAGTGGAAAGGAGGAGGAAGAAGAGACAGGAACTAACCAGCAAATCAATTGTTTCCCGTGGCCCACAGTTGGCCAAATTTGAAGAAAGAAGAAGAATAAATAAATAAATAAATAAATAAATAAATAAATAAATACATTTCATGATGTGCTTCAAAAATCATGTAGCCATCTAACCCCTGGCACTACAGTCCGTGTAGGGCCTGGGCCTACCAAGCGACCGCTGCCCAGCCATTTGGCTTGCAGATATTTGGGTGACGCGTAATCAGCGCGTCGGATCCCCTCGGCCGCTAATCTTGGTTTCCGTGATCGGGGCGATGCCTCACTGTCAGACAGCTACTCATTTGTCCTCACGAGGCTGAGTGCACCCCGTCCCAGACCTCATAACAGTTTCTAAAATCCCTGACGGAGCCGGGAATCGAACCCGGGGTCTCCAGCCGAGAGGCAGGCGCGCTACCCCAACACCACGCTGTAGCCATCTAAAAATGCCATTTATAGCCGTTCTAAGCCCTGGGCAATGTGAATTCTCATTCGCATGCTTATTATACACATTTACAAATTATAAATTCGTGATGCACTACAAAGTACGATTTATTGTACAAGGCGTGATCAAAAATTTTCCGTTTGACAGCCGTGCAGTCATTGCCGTGAGCTTTGAGGCAACACCCCACCGATGCACCAGGTTGAAGATCCCCGTGTGGCAAAACACTGTGTCCTGCTGCGTGAAGAAGTCCTTGAACCACCTGCTGCATATCCTCGTCCACCCTTCAAGGCCCTTTTTAAGGGATCGAAGGTGTGATAATCGCATGAAGAGAGATCAGAACTATAGGGCGGATGCTCGTGTGTCTCCCACTTGAGTTGGCGTACCTTCTGCGTTACGACCTTTGCGGTATGGGGACGTGCGTTATCATGAAGCAGGAGCTCTTATCGCAGTTTTCCCAGACGTTTCACCTTAATTGCACGCCATAATTTCTCCCATTTTGCGCAGTACCGATCACCAGTGATGAATACATCATGTTGCTTGAAATCAATAAGCCATGGGCCTCGGTGTTGAAAAAACAGGGTGAGCATCACCTTTCCAGCAGATGATTGGCTCTTGAATTTCTTGGGACGAGGGAACGATGGATGACACATCTGATCGGTGGCACCAGCTATCACCCTCAAACGGAAACTTTTTGATCACGCCTTATATTTAGAAGTACGATGGTGAGGTATCTGCATTGTGAACTCGGTAAATCTGTTGCTTCGGCATTGGACTGTTTCTATTCGACAAAACCCGGCGTAATGATATGACGGGGTTTCAGGGCCGGATTTACCGTAAGGCAAAATAGGCACGTGCCTAGGGGCGCCTTGGTTAGGCAACCGGGAATGATCTTTACTGGAGGCGTCTTGAAGGGCACCGCCGTCAGGCGCCCTCTTTGCTACGGCTTTAAATGTGCTGAAATAAATATTGAGAAATGAGCAGAGACATTTAGAAATAATATCGCGTCTTTGTCGCATGCCCTTCCATTTCACTCTTCGTTATGCCGCTTTACGCCCTTTCGTCCCGACAAATGTGAGAGGGGCGGGGAGGTGGACGAGCGGAGCTGTGCTGCGCGCACTGTTGTTGCGGTAGCTGGATTTGCTTGCATTGTAGTAGCATCGAAGTGCTCCGCGCCCCACCCCCCTTGCCTGTCCTGCGTGCGAGTTCGAGCTTGCGCTGTGTTGTGATGTGATCTGCAAGTAAATGTTTTAAACTATGGGCAGCAAAAAGTTGCCTGGTTACCAAAACCGTGTCCGCAAAGCTGAAGAGGATAAGAAAGCCAAGGTGACACTATCTAAATGTCGGAAAATAAATGAGATGTTTAGTGGGCGTGTGAATCCTACGCCTCCAACAACAAATTCGGATAACAATAACAATTCTTGCTCTGCGGTTCACGACATTGACTGCGATGGAGTTCAGCAACTTGAGGTAAGCTACCGTACACGAATTACTTTACGCAAAGTAGGCCTTTCCCAATAGGCGATTCCTTGATACTCTGTTGCACAAAGTGACATACGTAAAAACTCAGTCTAGCCTTGAAACCGTACCGTGCCTGCAGAGAATATTAAAAGTTGTTCTTTTTAAATTTACTATATTTGAAGTGCTCCAATTAATACGGGATTTTCCTTTTCAGCACCAACAAGCCAAAATTTATGAAAAAGAGAATGACAATTCTAGGCCTACATGTAATTCCTATGACACCTTAGGGGGAGAAAGCAACAAAAATTTAAATTTGCCTCAGCGGACAAAAAAAAGTTACGGCCAATGGTGAACCAAAAGAAAGGTTTCTAGGTTTTATGGAGAGCGTCGGGCACAAGTCTGAGCAGCTTTTTGATGCAGTAAAGGCTAAGTTGGAAGATCTGGATTTGAAAGTGGAGGATATTCGAGGCCAATCGTACGATAACGCGAGTAATATGTCCGGCGAATATTCCGGGTTGCAAGCTCGAATAGAGGCCTTGAATCCCTTAGCTCTCTATGCACAATGCTCACCCCATTCACTAAATTTGGTTGGACCTCACGCCACTGAATCTTGTTCAGAATCTGTAATGTATTTTTAACAGCTCAAGAACTGTACAACTTTTTTACTGCTTCGACCTACCTATGGAAAATTTTAAAGAACTTTATTGCGTGCGTACTAGAAAAGCCCGTCAGTGACTCGGTGGTCGGCACGATATGACGCTTGTTAAGTTCTGAGGGAAAGCTGGTGTGGCGTCGTGTCAGCTCTTGAGAGTATTCACGAAGACGGAAATCAAAAGGCAAACACTCGAAGTGAAGCCAAAGGCATCTTAAGCAATATCCTACAATCATAAACTGCTTTCTAAAAAGATTTAATACTGTCAGCCAGAAGCTCCAAAAAGTTAGCACTAATTTGAGAACTGTGGTAGAATGTTACGCTTCGTTAGCGGAATTTGTGCAAAGTTTAAGAGATAAATTCGATGTCTATGAGAAAGAAGCCAAAGAATTAAGCATTATTGCTCAATATTCCTATGACCTAAAGAGAAGACCGGAACGAAAGACTAGGAATGATGAGACAAAGCCAAGAGAATATGTACCGTCAGATGGCTCAGAAAATGTTCACGTCAATGTATTTTATGTAATTCTGGGTGTACTAATTGCTGAGCTTAAGAGGCGAAGTGAGGCTTACAAAGTACTCCATAAGAGATTTTATTTTCTAGAAAACCTGTTAGACCAATGATAAAATAATTCGCTGACGATCTCTCAGAAAAGTATGTGGATGACTTAGAAAGTGCACTGGCTGACGAGTGCTTGCATTTAAAGGAACATTTAAAAATAGCAGATTTTAAAGGTAAGTCAGCCTCTGAGCTCAGCACTTTCCTTCATGGAAAAGATTTACACGAAATGTACCCGAACGTAAACATTGCTTTACGGATACTTCTCACCATTCCAGTGACCAATTGTTCTGGAGAAAGATCATTTTCGGTACTGAATCGCGTCAAGAACTAATTGCGGTCAGTCACTAAAAAGAAAGGTTAAACTATATTGCACTCCTAGCGATTGAAAAAGATATGACGATAAACTTGAACTGCGGTGCCATAATTAATGAATTTGCAGAAAAGAAGGCAAGAAGGAAAGTTTTGAAGAAGTTCTCGTTGTGCTTGAGGCAGGCCCCGTTATGTCTTCATTCATGTTTTAAACTGCACTTTAATTTCTCTAAAAGATATTGCAGGAAGATATGCAGCTGGCCTTATTTGTATTTTAGAAGTGCTTTGTTCAATTTAAAATGTCGTTTGTACCACTGCTCTTCATGCGTTTTAAAATTAGTGTGTGTTCTACTATTTTTTAAATTATATTTCGTGCTACCGCAGTTCATTCAGTTACAGCAGTAAATTATGTTTTTATTTTTGAAGCTACTCTTCATTTTTGTTGTATGAATTAAGGCTAGACATTATTTATGGAAAGGGTATTCATAAAGTGTTTTGGTTGCATAAAAGTTAAACTGTTTCATGTAGTTTTACACCAAGCTGATTTGTTTTATTGAATTGACTATGTATCCCTGCGTAAAAATTCAAGCATAAACTTATGCTGCCAGCCATATATCTGTTTATTCCTTTTTTTCCGAAACTTACCTCATGCGAGTGGCTATGCCTTATCATAAAAATCGGGGGGGGGCTCAAGTGAGGAGGGGCGCTCAACGGAGAGGTGCCTATAGCGTAACTTTGGGTAAGTCCGGCCCTGCGGGGACTTCTGTTTAAGTATGATTTAAGTTACCATCAATAATGCCGTTGCCAGAAATCGACGTTCATTTAGTTGAAACCACTGTAACAGTATCATGTTATAGTCTCCTTTTACGAACGCCAAGAATGAATCTGACACAGGCGGCCATTTGAGTGTTGAGAGAGAGAGAGAGAGAGAGAGAGAGAGAGAGAGAGAGAGAGAGAGAGGTATATCACATGGATATTGAAAGCAGACTTTGAGCACTTCTACTCCAGGCAAATGCCGGGATGGTATCTAACTTAAGGCCACCGCCGCTTCCTACCCACATCCTACCTCAATTACAACTACACACACTAGTACAGACATCAAAGTGACACATGTAATCAGAAAAATTACACACACACAACTACACGGGGATAGCCTACATGACGACGATGTCGCAAAATGCCGAAAGAATCAACAACAACAGTTGGAAACCGCAGGAAACCACTTTCAGGATGACTGAGGTGGGAATCGATCACACTTATTGTCAGTTTTTTGTTTTTTTCCTGACTTTGGGGCGGGCCCTCTCCTCTTTCCCTTGCCTATCTGCCTTTCATGGCTCTCCTTCCTTTCAAGTCCCACGAATCCGCATTATTCGAGGGTTGAAGGCATTTCTTTTCTTCCAGTCCTTTACTTGCCTTATCCTTTATTTGTTTACCATTTCTTCTTCTAGTATGTAAGTTTGTAGTTAATAATAGTTATAGTTTTCATTTTCATCTCATCTTTCACTATCACCCAAACCATTAGGGGCCGATAACCTACCCTAGATGTTGGGCCCCTTAAAACGACAATTATTATCGTCATCATCATCATCATCATCATCATCTCAGTTTTGCCTCACGAGGCTGAATATAACCCGTTCCAGCCCTCAGACCATAATAGAACCCGGACCTTAGGGGCGAAGGTCAAGAATGCTAGTCGCTACAACGTTCATCACAAGAACATTCAATTATACTCCTTGATATGGACCCAAACATTTAGGAAAAAGTAGGGTTGTATGTTCTTGTTTTTTTCTAGGATTTTATAGCTCGCGGTCTCCATATATTCCTTTCCTTCTTTAACCGGTCTTCCTAAACCTCCCTGAATATCAGGAGCAGGCTAAGCAGGCTGACAGAAGTATTATACACCCAGGGCCGTGGAGAGCGATTACGGGCCGTTACATTGGTCGTTCCTTTACTTCAAGATGTTGATCATAATACTGTATGTAATAAACATTTAATTTTCATTGTATATGACCGTTTTTGGTCACCACAAGAATAGGTCATACTTTTTTCAGAAATGCATGAAGAAAATACTCGATTTTTCAGAGAAAGAATTAGAACCTTTCCATATTGTACAGAACTTTCGTTGATAATTCTGGCAACTGCGTTGTTTCACCGCCAAAGTAGCAAAAGACACAATGGAAATGTATAAAATTCGTTATTCTCTTTGTAATGTTTCGGTTACTATTCACTGGTTCGCCGGCCCCGTGGTGTTGGGGTAGCGCACCTGTGTCTCACCCGGAGGCACCGGGTTTTATTCCCGGCTCCGTCAGGGATTTTAGAAACTGACGTGAGGGCTGGAACGTGGTGCACTCAGCCTCGTGAGGACAATTGAGTAGCTGCCTGACAGTGAGGCAGCGCCCCGGTCACGAAAATCAAGATTAACGGCCGAGGGGACCCGATGAACTGACCACGCGTCACCCCAATATCTGCAGGCCGAATCGCTGTGCAAAGGTCGCTTGCTATACATAGACCCTTAACGGGCTGTAGTGCCAGAGGTTATTATTATTCACTGGTTCATTTACATAGAATAAATTCATTTAAGGCGGCTTCGGTGGCGTAGTTGGTAGCATGCTGAGCTTCTATGTCCAAGGTCACGGGTTCAAACCCGGCCGAAGTCGCGGATTTTTAAGAGCGTTAAAAACCTTAGAATGCCTTCCTTCGGAGGGGAAGTAAGGCCGGCGGTCCCACGTCATAGATTTATGGCATGAAAGAGAACCTTCCACTAACTACACTTGTGTGAAGCCAAAATTTGTAGGTCGCTGATTGCGATGGCATCTAGTACTTGCGAATTTCACAGCTAGGTGTCGTGGACGGCAGCATTTGGTAGCGAAAGTAGGAACTATTTGAAATTATCGTCTGCAGTCCTTCATACTTGAATTAAAACATATAACACACACTAATACTGTCATCACAATTAACACCGGTTATCAGACAGAATCTACACAGGTGGCCAAATAATTATGGTTATGCTAATTATAACCAAATTCATTATTGCTAATTGTCTCACAAAATCTTCAACAATGAATAGATTTCCTGTATCATGATGAAGAGAATGTGGAATCCTAACCAGATCAGTCTTGACCGCCAATTAAGCTAACGCAGCTGGAAATTAATTAAATTTATGATTTCCAGTAGGCCAGATAACTTTCTGTGAATAATTTCTTCAATTTAATTATATTCTATTTATTTATGCCATACACTATTCGTAACAAAAGAAGAAACGACGACAGATTTAATTTTGGGACAGGATAAGTTTCGGTGCCACATCGTTTAGCTTCCTTACAGATTGACCTTTTAGTGTGTGTTGTTTTGATAGAAAACAAAATAAGATAAAAGCGATTTAAAGTTAAAAGAGTAAACAATGTGTAAAAGCATACGATGTTGTTTCCTAATAGCTCTCTTGTTGCACATTTGGTGAATACATGGCAACATAAACCAAAAACATGTCCTGCAACGGAGACTCGGACTCAAACAAAATCTGCCATTTTTATGCATTGTATCTTAATTGTCAATACAAATTTGGTTCTATTCAACTTTTCCATTATAATTTGGCCACCTCTGTACACACACCCAAAGTACACGGGGCTACATGACCGCGTCGTCGCTGCCCCTAAACTAAGGAACCAACCAACCAAAATCATGTAAGAACATTTCAAAATGGAAATTAAGTTACTCACTCTCAGTTCTTTTACCGCCTCGGGCCCCTTAGCAAGTCCGGGCCCTGGGGCTAGAACCTGTAACCGAATGTATTTAGTTACAGCGCTCACCCTCACGCTTTCGGTTTGTTTAGGTTAAGTTTTTAGGTTAGAAGCATGGCCACCTGCAGAGAGTTTTGTACTTTGAGCTATGGGATTCTTTGCGTGGCCCAGCAATAGGTGGCAGGTGGCTTTGACTACTTACAATGTTACTATGGTGATGTCATGTTTTATTCAACATTATGTTCTGAGGAATTGCAATGTCTCTTTTTTTTAATGTAAGGAAAATGTTATGTTTTGGGGATGGTTATGTTTGTCTGCTTGTTGGGATAAGGATATGTGCAGTTTTGGTTATGTTGTAAGAAATAAGGAAGAAAAGAATTAGAAAGTTTGAGCAAGAAGGTGTTGTAAGATTTAGTAAGAAGAAGAATAGAATGAAGCCAGAGTTATGTTTTACAAGTATTATGATTCAGTTTGTCCATGTAGACAGACAAGTATTAAGGGTTGTATTACACACAAAAGGTAGAGTAATAAAAAGAAAGGAGCAGAGGTATGTTTTGTACGGGATTGATTCTTATTTCTTTGCGTGTTTAACGCTATCTCGACCCCAAAGATTATAAAGTAAGAATAATTTAGTTACATTGATCGCCCAAGATGGGGATTATTGTTGTTGTTGTTGGTTGACCCCGACCATTACTACTATTTAAAAACCCCGCTTGCCCCTCTCTCTCTCTCGCCAGGCCTGTGTACACCCCGTGGAGTCTGGTTGCGCGGGGCTTTGAACACTTGCCGTTTCGAGCGATTGTCACTACATGTACTGTACCTGGTTGGAGTGGTAAGAGCGATGTAGTCCAATACGGGCAGACGATCAGGAGTGAAGAAGAGAGCAGTCGCTCCGATATCTGCCTCCTTCCTCTGTAGACAGCCCACCATCCCATTCCATGAGCCGTTTGTAGCGTATCCCCACGAATCCACTCTGATATAATACACACTGAAAGTTGTACGGAACATTATCAGGTCAGTTAACTGTTTACTACCTCAGTGATGAGATTTTACATTCTCAAGTAAAAAATAAAATAAAAATAGAAAAGTTATAAGCCGTATTTTTAATTTGTCATGGGTGTGTTAGACTTAAAATATATATTGGTTTTGGGTCTTTATTAATGACAAGAGGAAAGTGTGAAGGAATAGGAATTGTTAATATCAGGGCAAAACCTTGAAGTTGTTGAATGCTTCAAATATATGGGAAGTAAAATAATGCAAGTACACGGTTGGATAAAGAGATCAACAGAAGGGTATAAGTGGGAAATTCGTTCTACCAGAGTGTAAGAAACTTGCTGTGGAACAGTGAAGTCCCTATGAAATGTAAAGAGATAATGTCCAATATGTGCTATACCCCTATATTAGCATATGCATCAGAGTCCTGGACATTGACCAAAAGAGAAGAGAGTAAAATTCAGTCTTGGATATTGACCAAAAGAGAAGAAAGTACAATTCAGTCTGGACATTGACCAAAAGAGAAGAAAGTAAAATTCAGTCCTGGACATTGACCAAAAGAGAAGAAAGTAACATTCAGTCCTGGACATTGACCAAAAGAGAAGAGAGTAAAATTCAGTCTTGGATATTGACCAAAAGAGAAGAAAGTACAATTCAGTCTGGACATTGACCAAAAGAGAAGAAAGTAAAATTCAGTCCTGGACATTGACCAAAAGAGAAGAAAGTAACATTCAGTCCTGGACATTGACCAAAAGAGAAGAAAGTAACATTCAGTCCTGGACATTGACCAAAAGAGAAGAATGTAAAATTCAGTCCTTAACATTGAGCAAAACAGAAGAAAGTAAAATTCAGGCCAGTGAGATGAAGTTCCTGAGGAGTGTGGTGGGAAAGACAAGGAGAGAGAGAGTAAGAAGTGATGAGGCCAGAAAAAGATATAGGGGTAGAATTTTTTTATGATAGGATGGAGAAGAATAAATTGAGATGGTTCGGACATGTTACGAGGATGGAGGAGGAAATAATACCAAAGCAAGTGTTGGAGGCTAAGACTGAGGGAAAGAGGACAAAGGGAAGGCCCAGAGCAAAATGGTTAGACTCTGTCAAGAACAGTGTAAGGAACAGAAGACTGGACTGGAATACAATTACTGAAGAGGAATGGTGGAAAGAGAGGCAAGAGTACCATTAACACCCTGACCTGGCAGGAGCTGGACAAGGGTAATTGAAGGTGATGATGACGATGATCAATGTAAATGAAAATTCTAACTCGTACGTCTATTTGAAACAAACCAAGATTCACATTTTTGTGCCCACACTTGCATCTCCAAGAGCCTAAAATTAGTAGGCAACTAATGCATGTTGCTCTTTACTAGTTTAAAAATGATAAATATTACTCCAACCTCTTTCATCCGATACACAGTAACACGCTTATACAACATTACTGATTGTTTTGTTGACACGTCTTAAACATTTTGAGACATAAAGTAGAACAATGTGCAGGGCACACATAAGCAAATCGCATGAAAGCTGGTCAAATAAGGTCCTCTAAGTCCAACAGCCTAGCCACAACTAACCCCTTTTACCAGTCTCAGAAGCGTTGAAGTCAAATGGGTAAACTCATTTTGTTTCCCCTACAGTATAATCCCACAAACGGTGGGTATGCAAAACTCATCATGCTCAATGTTGATAATACTGAGTTCACTTAAAGTTTGTAAAACCAATTCCTTTCGTGTTATATCAATGAATTGAAATTCACATCTTAAAGCTGTATGACTTCAGAGCTACTGAGATTTCTGGCGCTTTATTCGCATGTGACAACAAGGACATAACTGGAAACAGTGTATGACCTTAAGCAACACTTAGGCTATATGTGATGCAAACTTTGAGGAAATCAAAGGAATTAAAAGTTTTGATTCATACATACGTATAGAATGAAGGAGATACAGTAGACTACATACATCACACTTGTTAGTACGATAGATTGCCTTCAATAATAGGAGCCTCGGAAAAGCAGATACCCTCGATGTATCGGCAATTTATTGCATTAGGTGCCTACTGAGGCGATATGATTTACAGGGGAGAACTACTAATTGATACAGGCGAAGCATCATTCGAATGTTTCGCCTTTAGACTAGATCGTCACGCTGCACATCTACAGGAGAGAAGTCGCCGACATTTTAAGGGTTTCTGCGTTTCCATAGCTCGTATTGTAGAAACTAGGAAGTCTTATAGTACAAACACAGAACATATAATTTTTCAAGGGGCTTCGGTGGCGTAGTCAGTAGCATGCTGAACTGGTATGCCCAAGATTGCGGGTTCAAACCCGGCCGAAGCCGTCGGATTTGCAAAAGCGTTAAGGTAACCGTGTAATGCGAAACTGGCAAATAATGCAGAACGTTACAAATATCTCAATATTTCAGAACACGTTCAAGTTAGTACTGTATTTTGAAATATGTGTCATTTGCTTAAGATAGACATATGAGTTTACACAGTAATTTACATTGATCACAGTCGAACAGTATTGTCATAGGCTAAGGGCACTAATAATGCACTGAAAAATTAAAAAAATCCAACCAATGCCTATATTGATGTACCTTTTCCTCAGAAACTAGTAGTTATGTGGGGATATAATTTTACACAGATAAACTAATTACCCTGTTCTATTATATTGACTAGAATCTTAACTCTATGTTAAACAAATTCTTAAGTATTAATTTTTGAAATTTGTAAAATGAAAATGTTACATTTTTCATGAAAATTTGGTGGTATTTATTACAGTTTCCGATTGGCAACACTTCAAGAAAGCACCCACAGCGGATCCATCACAAACAAAAGAAAACAAGCTAAACTTTACCAAGTGAAAATAAGTGAATATAATAAAGTATTTAAGTGAAAGTGGGTGTGGCACTTTCAGAGCAATAGCTGTGCAGTACTTTTAAAAATTAATTTGCAAGGCTTGAATGTAAACAATTTACAATAAATTATACATCAAATTATTCGTAAAAGAACGAGGAATGTTGAAAACCAGAAATGCATTTTTTCATCAAATTACACTATCCTACATGGTTACCAAAATCATGCCTTCCTTCGTAGGGTAAGTAAAGCCGGTGGGCCTGTGGAGGCCATGAGCGAAGAGCTCTTTGGAGAACTTAGAGTTCTGTGATTGTTTTCTTTACTCTGTGCTAGTTTTGTGTACTATTCCTTCTATTAGCATAAAAGGTTTGCAAGAAGGAATAAAAGTTTTCCTAGTCGCCAGCATTAAATATAATTTATTATTATATTCTAATACCTAATCCAAGTACCTAAATTGGTGACCCCGACGTGATGTCGTGCAACGGAGAAGAAATACCAGGTCAGTCATTACAGATACGACCAGTGTCTCAAAACGACGAGGAGATAGCCTGTGTCGCAGTAAAAATTCCTCCTATCTGGCGCAAAAATGTCAAGGTTTGGGCCATGCAAATAGACGCGCAGTTTGCTATAGCAGGGATAATGGCCGAACTTACCAAGTTTAATTATGTGCTAGGTGCGTTAGATGCCGATATAGCTGAATTCATATCTGATTTTCTGTGCAAGCCCCTGTCCAATACGCCATTCTCCGACTTGAAAAAAAAAACGGCTTGTTCAAGAGTTAGAAGAATCGGAGGGACGTAAAGTTAACAAGCTTCTGACGGAATTAGACTTAGGAGACAAGAAACCGTCCCAATTGCTTAGGGAAATGAGAAATTTGACTGGAACACAAGTTAAGGACGATTTCTTACGCACGATATTTATCCAGCGGCTACCCGTCAATGTGCGTTCTATATTAGCGTCAAGTAGTGATATGTTGGACAATTTGGCAATAATGGCCGACAGAAAAATGGAATTTTCAGCTCCCACACACAACATATACAGTACCCAAGCCACGCAGCAGAGTTTTAGAGACCAACCTAACCTCAACTTAGAAACAGACAGACTTTCACGCCTTGAAGCGCAGATTTCTCAGTTAACTTTATGTGTCAACGAACTGAGAACCAGATCTCATTCTAGATCGCGAGACTCAAGGTCACGTTCCAAAACACCAACAAGTAGATATAACCCAAACAAATCATTTTGCTGGTATCATTTAAAGTTTGGAGATAGAGCTAAGAAATGCACTAGCCCTTGCTCCTATCGTTGCAACGTCAGTGTGCCGGAAAACTAGCTCGCTCCCCACTGGACGCGGCATGTGATCGGAGCTTGGTATCGCGCCGCTTGTCTATTATTGATACATTAACTGGCTACAAATTCCTCATAGATTCAGGAGCTGATATCTCCGTACTCCCTACTTCTTTCAAGGAACAAGGGCAAGTGTCAAAAAGGCAACTGTATGCAGCCAATGGCAGTCCAATCAAAACATATGGTGAGCGACTTCTCAAACTAGATTTAGGTTTACGCAGACATTTCTGTTGGTATTTTCTGATAGCAGACGTACAAACACCTATAATTGGTGCTGATTTTATCCACAATTTCAACCTGCTAATCGACCTGAAAAACAGATGTGTCATAGACAGTACGACTAAACTCTCCTCACCAGCTACCTTCATCAAAACAGAAGTGATCGAATCACTCCATACCATCCCTCCAGATCAAAGGTACGCCGAAATTATCAAAGAGTTCCCTGATCTTCTGAAAGAACGAATCAATTTTTCAAGTCCTCATTCCAATGTGATGCACCCCATCATAACAACTGGACATCCAGTCTCAGCTAAGGCGCGGCGATTACCACCAAAGAAACTTGCAGCTGCCAAGGCAGAATTTCAGCAGATGATCGATATGGGAATCTGTCGACCTTCGAAGAGCTGTTGGGCAAGTCCTCTCCACCTTGTACCCAAAAGAGATGGATCTTGGCGTCCTTGTGGTGATTACCGGGCATTGAACAACATCACTCAACCTGATCGCTACCCAATACCCAATATACAAGACTTCAACAGTCAGCTGGATGGAAGAAAAGTATTTTCCAAGATCGATCTCCTACGCGCATACCATCATATACCAGTTCATCCTGACGATATTCCGAAGACTGCAGTAATAACCCCCTTCGGACTATTTGAATTTGTTTCCCTACCGTTTGGATTACGCAATGCAGCACAGACCTTTCAGAGATATATGGATAACATTCTGCGAGATTTTGATTTCACCTACCTCATAGCTTCCTCCAGTGAAGATGAACATAAACGGCACCTTTATTTATTATTTGAGCGCCTCAGTCAGTTCAATATTAACATCAATATTAGCAAATGCATCTTTGGAGTTACAGAAGTGCCATTTCTTGGTTACCTGATCTCTGCCAATGGTATCCTTCCATTGCCAGATCGCGTACAAACAATCAAATACTATCCACTACCGGAAACAATCCAAGACTTGCGTCGTTTCTTAGGACTAATCAACTTCTATCGTCGAGCACTTCCTCATGCAGCCAATATGCAGGCTAAACTCTTTGACATCACCCACTGAGCAAAGAAGAACGACAAAAGAAAAATTACTTGGACAAATGAACTTCAAACTATATACTCAGATTTGAAGACCAGTCTTGTTAATGCAGCTCTTCTCGCACATCCTTCCTATGGATTACCGTTGGTTTTGATGGTCGACGCTTCTGACTTTGCTATGGGTGCTACACTTCACCAAGTTAGGGGAGATATTCTCCAACCCTTATCGTTCTTTTCAAAGAAACTCAGCGACACACAGAATAACTACTCGACTTATGACAGAGAACTTCTTGCTGTGTATTCAGCTGTTAAACATTTCAAACATATGCTAGAAGGTAGAGAATTCCCAATCTACACGGATCATAAACCTTTGACGTTTATGTTTAATCAACGACCCGACAAAGCTACCCCTCGGCAACTACGCCACATGAGCTTTATAGGGCAGTTCACCACTGACATTAGGTATGTGGAAGGAACAAATAACTCGGCTGCTGACACTTGTTCTCGAATTTCTTCCATCAGTATTCCTTTACGCTTTACTACGGAGGAGATTGCCAAAGCTCAAGCTACAGATGAGGAATCGAAACATCTGCAGCAATCAAGCGCATGTTCTCTGAAATTCCAGGTGTTTCCTTTACCCAATAACCATGAACTTATCTGTGACAATTCCATCGGCAAGCTCAGACCAATCATCCCTACTGCATTTCGTCATCGCATATTTGAGTCCATCCAGAACCTGTCACATCCTGGGGTAAAAGGATCGATCAAACTCATCCAACAACGATACGTATGGCCGTCGATGAAAAAGGATATCAAGTTATGGGCATCATCATGCATCCCTTGCCAGCGAGCAAAAGTCTGGCGTCATACACACAGCGCTATCGGCCTATATGAGCAAGTGACAGAACGATTCAGCCATGTCAACCTTGACATTGTTGGACCTCTTCCATCATCCCAAGGTTACTCATATGTACTCACCATGATCGACCGGTTCTCACGGTGGCCTGAAGCAGTTCCAATAAAAGACATTACCGCAGAAATAATTGCATCCACCATACTCTTAAACTGGATTGCCCGTTTCGGAGTTCCCAATACAATCACTACTGATCGTGGACGACAATTTGATTGTAAACTCTTCAGATGTCTCACACAATCACTTGGCGTCCAACATATCGAAACTACAGTATACCACCGAGCAACAAACGGGATGATTGAACGCTGGCATCGGCAATTGAAATCATCTCTGAAAGCTCACCTAACATGCGACTGAGTCCCCAAACTTCCATTAGTTCTGCTAGCGCTGAGATCCTACATCATCCCCAATCACAACACAACTCCAGCAGAGATGACCTATGGAACACCAATTAAACTACCTTCAGACTTCTTCAATGGACCTTCGAATACAGAAGATATTCCAACTTTCTTACACAAGCTGAAAGAACAAACCAGGACACTTCAACCTGTGCAATCAGAGCACCACTCTGGCAACAAGATATTTGTTCACCCAGAACTAATGAATTGTGAATACGTGTTTATTCGGCAGGATGGATACCGACACCCTCTGCAACCAGTGTACAATGGACCATATCGTGTGCAGTCAAGGAATAACAAACATTTCAATATCGAGACTCCACCAGGCTCACAAACAGTGTCCATAGACCGACTTAAGCCAGCATTCCTTCTTGAGGAACCCCAATCAAGGTTGACAACGGACACTGCCGCAACACCTCCACCTCCGGATCCAGCTACTCCTCTGAGACATCCTGAGCCTCGTCCCAGTGTCACCACAAGAGTTGGCAGACGAGTGACATTCCCTCGTCGCTTCCTTAGCGTTACCACTGGGGAGGGAGTGTGTGGAGGCCATGAGTGAAGAGCTCTTTGGAGAACTTAGAGTTCTGTGATTATTTTCTTTACTCTGTGCTAGTTTTGTGTACTATTCCTTCTGTTAGCATAAAAGGTTTGCAAGAAGGAATACAAGTTTTCCAAGTCGCCAGCATCAAATATAATTTATTATTATATTATAATACCAAATCCAAGTACCTAAAGGCCCATGTCATAGATTTATGACATGTAAAAGAACCTACCACTACAATTGGTAGTGTGTAGCTAAATTTGTAGGTTATTTGGTTAGTAACGCTTTATCAAGTTCCAACGTTCACCGCTAGGTGTCAGTGTCAGTGGCATCTCTGGTAGCCAAAAGTTGGAACTACTTGAAATTGAACTTGAATACCCCAGTATGGCCATTGGCTGCAATTCATATATAATAACTAGCAGGTACCCGCGGCTTCGCTCGCGTCATAGTCGTGTCATATTGTTATTCAATGAAATGCAGGTTTAACCCCGTTAACACCCCTTTAGAACCTGAATATCCAAAAATCCCTCCTTAGTAGACGTTTTCGACACACAACAAACATATCCCCAAAATATCATTCTTCTAACTTTAATAGTTTTGGTTGATCGATGAGAGTAAATATCCAAAAATCCTTTCTTAAATGACGTTTTTCTTCCAGAATTTCACCCCTTCCCAAGGGCCCCTTAAATTGGATTTATGAAAAAAAAAAACGGTCGAACACCTATTTATTTCAATATTTATTTATTTATTATTAAACTGATTGTTTTCCTCTGAGTTTCAAACTCCTCGCCTATGTCGTTTAAGAGATGCATGCTCCGTTAGGAATCCTTCAATCCCCACGTTTCACCCATTTCACTCATAATATAAACGACATCGAAAAACCATTAGACAAGTTTCAACTTATTTTTAATGATTAGTTTATATGGCAAGTATCACATCCCCAAATGAAACCACTCGTGAGATATTGTTATTCAATGAAATGCACGTTTACCCCCTTAACACCCCTTTAGAACCTGAATATCCAAAAATCTTTCCTTAGTGGAAGTTCTCGACATACAACGAACATATCCCCAAAATTTCATGTTTCTAACTTCAATAATTTTGGCTGGGCGATGCTGAGTGAGTGAGTCAGTCAGGACATTTTCTTTCATTTATTTTTGAGAATTTCACCCCTCCCCATGAACCCCTTAAATGGGATTTATGAAAAAATGGTCGAACACCTTTTTACTTATTTTTCAAGCTGTTTTCCCCCTGAGTTTCATACTTTATGCCTCTGTCTTTTAAGAGATACTTGCCCCGTTAGGGATCCTGCAACCCCCAATTTTCACCCCTTTCACCTCATAATATAAACCATATCGATAAACCCTTAAACATATGTCTGCTTATTTTTATTGATTAATTTATATGCCGAATATCACATACCCAAATGAAACAACTCGTGAGATATTGTTAATTAATAAAATGCAAGTTTAACCCCCTTAACACCCCTTCAGAACATGAATATCCAAAAATCCATCCTTAGTGGACGTATTCGTCATACAACGAACATATCCCCAAAATGTCAAGTTTCTAACTGCAATAGGTTTGGCTGGAGGATGATGAGTGAATATCCAAAAATCCTTCCTTAGTGGACTTCTTTCCCAAAATTTCACCCCTCCCCATGGGTCCCTTAAATTCGATTTATGAAAAAAACAGTCGACCACCTATTTAATTATTTTTCAAAGCTGTTTTTCCCCCTGAGTTTCATACTTTATGCCTCTGTCTTTTAAGAGATACTTGCTCCGTTAGGAATCCTTCAACCCCCACTTTTCACACATACACCTCATAATATACACTAAATCAAAAATCACTCAGACATGTGTCTTCTTATTCTTAATGATGAGTTTATATGCCGAGTATCGCATCACCATGGAAACCAATCGGGAGATATTGTTATTCAATTAAATGCAGGTCTATCCCCTTAACACCCCTTTAGAACCTGAATATCCAAAAATTCTTCCTTAGTGGACGTTTTTGACATACAACGAACATAACCCCAATTTCATGTTTCTAACTTCAATAATTTTGGCTGGGCAATGAAGAGTGACTGAGTAAGTCAGGACACTTTCTTTCATTTATTTTTCAGAATTTCACCCCTCTCATGAACTCCTTAAATTGGATTTATGAAAAAAAAAAAAAAAAAAAAAAAAAAAACAACAACAACAACAACTGTCGAACACTTATTTACTTTTTTTAAGCTGTTCTCCCCCCCCCCCCTCCCCCGAGTTTAAGTGAGTGAGTTAATCAGTTAGAACACTTTCTTTCCTGCCCCCCCCCCGAATTTCACCCCTCTCCAGGGGACCCTTAAATTGGATTTATGAAAAAAAAAAACGGTCGAACACCTATTTACTTATATTTTAAGCTGTTTTTTTCCACTAAATTTCAAACTTCTCGCCTATGCCGTTTAAGAGATACACGCTCCGTTAAGAATCTTTCAACCCCCAATTTTCACCCCTTTCACCTCATAATATACACCAGATCGATAAACCCTTAATGGCTGCTTATTCATATTGATTAGTTTATATGGCGAATATCACATCCCCAAAGAAACAACTCATGAGATATCGATATTCAATGAAATGCACGTTTACCCCCCTTAACACCTCTTCAGAACACCAATAAACAAAAATCCTTCCTTAGTTGACGTTTTCGACATACAGCGAACATATTCCTGAAATTTAATGTTTCCAACTTCAATAGTTTTCGATGGGCGATGATGAGTGAGTGAGTCAGTCAGGTTATTTTCTTTCAATTATTTTTACCAAAATTTTACACCTCCCCATGGGCCCCTTAAATTGCATTTATGAAGCAACGCTCGAACACCTATTAACTTATTTTTTAAGCTGTCTTTTCCCCCTGAGTTTGATGAGTGAGTGAGATGGTCAGTCAGTTAGGACACTTTCTCTCCATTTTTTCCACAATTCCCCCCACCCCATTGGCTCCTTAAATTGAATTTATGAAATAACGGTAAACACCGATTTACTTATTTTTAAGCTGGTTTTTTCCGCTTGGATTCAAATTTCTCGCCTATGTCGTTTAAGAGATACATGATACGTTAGGAATCTTTCAACCCCCACTTGTCACCCCTTTCACCTTATAATATAAACCACATCGAAAAACCCTTAGACATATGTCTGCTTATTTTTAATGATTAGCTTATTATGCCGAGTATCATATCCACAAATGAAACCACTCGTAAGATATTGTTATTCAATAAAATGCAGGTTTATCCCCCTTAAGACCCCTTTAGAACCGGAATATCCGAAAATCCTCCCTTAGTGTACGGTTTTGACATATTACGAACATGATTATCCCCAAAATGTCATGTTTCTAACTTCAATAAGTGCTGGGTGATGATGAGTGAGTGAGTCAGGACATTTTCTTTCATTTTTTTCTTCAGAATTTCGCCCCTCCCCATGAACCCCTTAAATTTGATTTATGAAAAAAAAAAAAAAAGAAACTGTCGAACATTTATTTACTTATTTTCTAGCAGCTTTCTCTCCCTGAGTTTGAAGAGTGAGTGAGTCAGTCAATCAGTTAGGACACTTTCTTTCCTGTTTTTTTCCCCCCAGAATTTCACCCCTCCCCATGGGCCCCTTAAATTGGATTTATGAAAAAACAAGATGTTCAGTAAAGAACATATAGCCTACTTTCTCCTAAATGCATGGGTATTGTTATAACTCTTGGTCCTTTTCAAGGAGTATAATTGAAAGTTGTTTGTAGTAGCTTGTTGAAATACAACGTGTTGTACAGATATTAAACACGAATATGAGATGCCCTTTGCTAGTGCTACCTCAGTAGAGAATTTCATTCTATTCGGTTTCACCGTGTTTGAATTGATGTGGTGAATCGATTTGCGTACATACATGGCCGTTATCTGCAAACTATAGGGCTGATGAACTTGTAGTTCAGTCAAAACATGCTTCCCACAAAAAGGTATGTTGTTGCAAAATATGTTAGAGGTTAAATAATTAGGTTGGTCGTAATTTGATTTAAGCTTTTAACATTTGGGTGGCCGCCATTCCGTTTCCGTCAAGAAGGCGGCAATATAAAATATGACACTGAGGTGCCCTTTGCTAGTGCTACCTCTGTACCAAATTACGTTCAATTCGGTATTACCGTGTTTGAATTGATAGGGGGAATCGATTTGCACACATACATGGCCGCCATTGGCAAACTATTGGACTGATGACCTTGTAGCTTGGTCAAAGAACGCCTCTCACATAAAGGTATATGTTGCAAAAATTGGTAGAGATCAGATGATAAGGTTGGTCGTATTTTGATTTAATCGTTTAACATTTAGGTGGCCGCCATTACGTTTCCGTCAAGATGGCGACGATATAAAACATGACACTGGGTTGCCTTTTGCAAGTGCTACCTCTGTACCGAATTTAGTTCAATTCGGTTTCACCGTGTTTGAATTGATAGGGGGAAACGATTTGGACACATACATGGCCGCTGTCTGCAAACTATTGAGCTGATGACATTGTCGTTTGGTCAAAGGTTGCTTCCCAATTAAAGGTAAGTTGTTGCAAAATTTAGTGGAGATCTGATGATTAGGTTGATCGTAATTTGATTTAATCTTTTAACATTTGGGTGGCCGCCATTACATTTCCGTCAAGATGGCGGCGATAGAAAACATGACACTGAGGTGCCCTATGCTAATGCTACCTCTGTACCAAATTTTGTTCAATTCGGTTTCACCGTGTTTGAATAGATAGGGGGGGATCTATTTGCACACATACATGGCCGCCATGCGCAAATTATTGGGTTGATGACCTTGTAGTTCGGTCAACAGATTTTTCGTACATAAAGGTATAAGGTTGCAAAATTTGGAAGAGATCGGATGATTAGTTTGGTCGTAATTTGATTTCAGCTTTTAACATTTGGGTGGCCGCCTTTACGTTTCCGTCAAGATGGCGGCGATATAAAACATGACACTGAGGTGCTCTTTGCTAGTGCTACCTCTGTACCAAATTTCGTTCAATTCGGTTTCACGGTGTTCGAATTGATGGGGGGGCAGACATTGAGAGTACACACACTCACACACAGACTCTCTCTCTCTCACACGCACACACATACACACACACACACACACACACACACACACACACACAATTTTTCGCCCTGTGTTGATCTCATAAGTCTACTTTCATTTTTTTGCAAAAATCGAAAGTAGGCTAAAAACGGTCGAACATCTATTTACTTATCTTTTAGGCTTATTTTTTTCCGCCGAGTTTCAAACTCCTCGCCTACGTCGTTTAAGAGATACACGCTCCGTTAGGAATCCTTCAATCCCCACTTTTCTCCCCTTTCACCTCATAATATCCACCACATCGAAAAACCCTCAGACACGTGTCTTCTTATTTTTAATGATGAGTTTATATGTCGAGTATCACATCCCCCAATGAAACGAATCGGGAGTTATTGTTATTCAATGACATGCAGATTAAACCCCTTTAAGATCCGTTTAGAACCTGAATATCCGAAAATCCTCCCTTAGTGGACGGTTTTGACATACAATGATCATATCCAAAAAAGTCATGTTTCTAACTTCAATAATTTTGGTTGGGCGATGGTGAGTGAGTCCTTTTTTCAGAATTTCACCCCTCCTTATGAACCCCTTAAATGGGGTTTATGAAAAAAAAAACCTCTCGACACCTATTTACTTATTTTTAAGCACTTTTTTCCTCCTGAGTTTGATGAGTGAGTCTGTCAGTCAATTAGTTAGGACATTCTTTCCTGTTTTTTTTTTCGCCAGAATTTCACCCCTCCCCATGGGCCTCTTTAATTGGATTTATGAAAAAACGGTCAAACACCTATTTACTTATTTTTTAAGCTGATTTTTTTCCGCTGAGTTTCAATATCCTCGCATATGTCGTATAAGAGATACACGCTCCGTTTGGAATTCTTCAACCCCCACTTTTCACCCCATTCACCTCATAATATACACCACATCGAAAAACCCTCAGACACAGGTCTTCTTATTTTTAATGATGAGTTTATATGCCGAGTATCACATCCCTCAATGAAACCAAGCCGGATATATTGTTATTCAATGAAATGCAGGTGTACCCCCCCCCCCCCCCTTAACACCTCTTTAGAACCTGAATATCCAAAAATCCTTCCTTAGTGGGCGTTTTGGACTTACAACGAACATATTCCCAAAATTTCATGTTTCTAACTTTAATAGTTTTGGCTGGGCGATGATGAGTCAGTCAGGACACTTTGTTTTATATAATAGATATAATTTTTCAACTGAAAGTTTTTTTTCGTGTGGCCTTCTGAGAGGCCGAGTTCAGGTCTTTCGAGATGACGCCCGTGAGTGATCTGCGCGTCAGGATGAGAGATGGACTAGATGAATATGAATGAAACTGGGTAAGGATGTGGAAGGAAGCGGCCGTGGCCTGAACTGAAAGAGATAGCTTACCTAGCATTAGCGGCTTCCAAAGCGTGGGTCAGTAACATGTAGTTAGCTTTGGTGATGGTGTCAATATGCTTATCAACGAAGTCATCCAAATGATTCAAACTGTCTGGGTTGGTTACCTGTAAGGAAACAGTGATAAGAAGTTAACAACACGTATCATTTGCTGTTAACTTTGTATGTCGGACACTTGCCAATGAATTGATTTTGCTCGAATTATGAACCGGATATCACAATACTCCTACGTTCAGCTGTCACTCATTGAAGGCCAGGACCACTTCCACAGTACAGACTCATGGTCACTGTAACTGCATCTACAGTACTGGCAGAAAGTCTAGGGGCAGCTCTGAACTTCGTTTGATTCACATTTGTCCCTAAAGTAACAGCATTTCAGTCATTGTTTTACATGTTGTTATTAGACATACATATGAGGGATTTTCATAAAAAATTTCGCTGCTCTAGCTCTGATACTTTTGGAAGTGGAATGTTTTACCTCTTTAAACTGGGCAAAAAATACCTGTTTTCCCTAATATTTTTTTTTCTCAAAAACAGCTTGTCCTACAGCTATGAAATTTTTACTGCTGTTTTACTACAACATATCAATCATAAAAATAAAAATACAACCTGGGGGAAAAAATACTACTCATTTGGTTGCTTCTCAAACAAACGTTCTTCCCCGGTAATTTTGGCGGCAAAATTGGTAAATTTCCGCAATAACTTCCGATTGGCAACACTGCAAGAAAGCGCCCACAGCGGATCCATCACAAGACATGTAGAAAACAACTCCGCAGCCAGAATAGCTCGAAGTGGTGCCAATCAGAAGTTATTGCGGAACGAAATTGTCTAATTTTGCCGCCAAAATTACCAGGGAAGAAAGTTTGTTTGAGAGGCGACCAAAGGAGTAGTAATTTCTTTACCCAGGTTGCATTTTTATCTCAGCAATTCTGCTAGGTTTGTGCCGTGTCTTATGTGGGGTTTCGCCTAGGACACCAAGCTGGCTCATCGGCGGGCTCTTGGTGTCCCCGCCCGGACTCTCACAGGAGTAACGAACTGCGCGCTACCTCCCTTTATATAGAGTGCAACTGCACTACTTCTTCTAGGCTTCTAGTTCTCGCAGTCAAGTTGTGCAGTTGCACTCTATGTAAAGGGAGGTAGCGCGCAGTTCGTTACTCCTGTGGGGGTCCGGGCGGGGACACCAAGAGCCCACCGATGAGCCAGCTTGGTGTCCTAGGCGAAACCCCACACAAGACACGGCACAAACCTAGAAGAATTGCTGAGTTTTAATTCACCGGCCGTGAAAGCCAATATACCATCTTTTTGCATTTTTATATTTAAGATTGATATGTTGTAGTAAAACTGCAGTAAAAATTTCATAGCTGTAGTAGTACAGTACAGCTGCACAGAAGAAACCCCTTTTGTTCCAAAAACCGTACTATGGTTGGCTTTTAGTAAATCGTTAGAATAGCACAAGAACAGCTTAACTATAAATTTCAGAATAATTTGCACGATCATTTTGTCGGAAAACTCAAAAAAGTTTTGAAAAGCGTTTTCCTCTGAATCGACGTATTTTAAAGAAAATGTTTTTAAACAAAAAATGTAGAGGACATTGTCACCTACAATTTGCCTCATTGAGGTCATGTCATACGTTTTGAAATGCAGAAACTAGGTGGCGCCAAAATTTCAAAAAAAGTGTTTTTTCACTTTTTTGTCCTAGAAAAATGTTTTGTTCACAAAAGGGCGAATCAGAAATGTGTTCCTCTCAAAATTGTCTACAACATTTATTCAAACAATTTTTTCCTCCGACTTACCGTTCCAAAGTTATAGTCTGCCGAAGTGTGAAAATTGTCCGACACCGGACCCGTTCTAAACTATGCCCACCGCTCTCTCCGCAGTAACAATAGTAGCCTTGACTACGTAGCGTTGCATTTGCTGCGCTATAACTTTGGAACGCTAAGTCGGAGGAAACAAATGTTTAAATAAATGTTGCAGACAATGTTTAGAGGAACAAATTTCGGATTCACTCTTTTGTGAAAAAAAAAAAAAAAAAACAAAAAAAAAAAAAAAAAAAAAACAACTTTTTTGGAAATTTTGGCGCCACCTTGCTTCTGCATTTCAAAACGTATGACATGACCTCAATGAGACAAATTGTAGGTGACAATGTCCTCTACATTTTTTGTTTATAAACCTTTTCTTGAAAATACGTAGATTCAGAGAAAAACGCGTTTCAATTTATTTATTTTTAGTTTTCCGACAACATGAAACTACAAATTATTCCGAAATTTAGAGTTAAGCTTTGTTTGTACTTTTCCAACGATTTACAAAAAGCCAACCATAGCACGGTTTTTGGATCAAAACCATTCCAGCTGTACTGTACTGTACTATAGGGCTAGCAGTTTTTGAGAAAACATGCATTTTAATAGCAAAAACAGGGGGTGTTTAGCCCTGTTTTAAAACGGTTAAACATTCCATTTCCAAAATTATTAGAGCTAGAGAAGCGAAATTTTAAATGAAAACCCCTAATATAGATGTCTAATAACATCATATAAAACAATGACTTAAATGCTGTTACTTTAGGTACAAATGTGCATCAAACGAAATTTAGAACTATCCTGAAACTTTCTGCAAACACTGTATTAGTGAAGGCAGACAATTCAATTGTATGGTAATTTCCTTCTTTAAGCTCCTCACCTTCAGTGGTCAAGGGGAGTTTGTATTGATACTCCTGGCCCTTACAAGATAATTTTACTCAGGTCTACAGGCTAGAATAGAGCTCACCCAGTTTTGTAGGATAAGGAGGGGTGAACCTATGAAATGTATGAAGGATGAAGGATACTCACGACTATTGATGCATTCAGAAGCGTTTGGTTCAGATTACTTCTCCTGGTTGACAGTACCAGGCTCGCATCCCATTGGACTCCACTCTGTAGCTTCCAGTCTCCAGTATGATCAAATATTACGTCTCCTTGTGGTCCTTGCCTGTACACTTCCACCAGCTTACAGGGCTCGTCCATCAAGTGGTATGCAACAAGAATCTGACTGTCCACGAACACTTCTAGACTTCCAAACATTTGTCGGTAATGATCCATAACCTCTTGTGGTAGTACATGAGAGTCTTCATTGACCATATGTTGCTTGGATATTCTTGAATTAGACACCTCAACTTGGAGTTTCTGGTGTTTCTCTGTTATCTTATAGTTGCTATATTGAGCCCTTTGGTGTACATTTATTTTCGGGTCACTGCCATTAGTCATGGCCGAAAGTTGTTCTGGAAGGGCGTAATATGGACTTAACTTAACAGATTTGAGTAGCTCATCATTAACTGTATTATCAAGTGTTTCAGATACGAACTCATGTATAGGTGGAGGAAGTTTCATGAATTCAACCATATTTTCTTCTGAATAACTGGCGTTTTCCTTTGGGGTTGGAGTATACTCAACAGTATGTTTTAGCATGGTCTCTGTTTGTTCTTCCAGTGATAGTGAGGCTGTAGTATCATCTACACCGTAAACAGCATTTGGTAATAAGGTTTCAGTGCTCTCCGCTTCTAACAGCACGCTTGTAGCAACACCATTCTCATCAGATACTGCTGGCAGTTCATTATTGTTGTCTTGTTTGATTTTTACATTTGTTGTAGGTGGGTTGGTTTCAGTGTGGTTGTCGAGCAGGAGCCAACGGAACGGAGCTCTGAAGAACAGCAGCTCGCTGGCCTGGAACATAATAATATTATGACTAGCTCAGACAGCACAAAGGAAATGACACTCTGCTGAAGTTTTCAGTGGTAAACTTTCAGTATCGTCCTTATTTATTATTATTATTATTATTAACACACTTTTCCCTTCTTTTGAGATTTTGAACACACTGTAAATACGTAGGCAACTCAATACGAATCTGCAACCAATTTATTACAGCCTGAAATACAGCAACCCACTACACTAAATTGTTATGTGTGTAGCATGCATTAGGGCTCTCATTTCTCATAGCCTTCCAAAATACGAAGGCAAGTACTCGGACTATCAGACAATATTCACCAGGAAACAAGTATAAGGTGCTGGATAACTTTCAGCACAATACGGGGACAATGTTTTGCTTGGATAGAGTATGGAGGAACCCAGGGACACCCCGCATTCAAGATGGCCACTATCCGTGCCAGGATTCAAACCTCCGATCTCAGCACTTACTGCATGTCCAAATTGCAATCTTGTAGCATGACAATAGCAATTCCTTTTATAAGTCGTCTATCAATTTCCGCTCCTGATGCGCCCCCAGACCACAAAAAAATGGATTACGGAACGCTGTTCTTTCTTGGTGCAAACAGAGAGTGGCGTGGCATCTTTACGTCGCAACAGCGCATGCTGTACTGATCTGATAACGCTGAAACCCACCACAGACGTGGGCAACGGTGCCATCTAGCGGCTGGTGAGCACATAACGCCATACAGCCAACCTAACGACACTTAGAGCATAATTGCACATACTTATTGACTTGCCCTCGTATATTAGTGATTGGAATACCGAACGTGACAACACACTCCCTTGCATAGCCTGTGTTGCAGTTTACTGGTTACAGAGTAGTAACCTCTATGATTGTATACACAAATGTCGCGTACCCTGACGTGGATCCTTTGCTCTGGTGCACTTTTAACTTCGCAGTGCTTCAAATTCCTTACCCTGGTAATCAAATTATCAAGACGCACACAACGGAAGCTTTGCTTCAACGTTCCAATCCTCCAATATTACAGGCATATAGACAGAGAGATGGACCCAGTTAGTTAGTTATTGGAGTTTACTAGGCCATCCACCCCAAATTTTGGTAAAGCTTCATCGTGAATTTTCGAATTTTGGCCCAGAGAGATTATATTGACAAATGTGAAATGTTTCAAGGCATTTTATGCTCTTAACATTTCGCAAATATTGAATTACCATGACGCACAACATTTTTCGTGGCTTTGACACGGACATACTAATAATTCGTAGTCATTCTTCCACGAATTACTTGGCATTCTTCTTCTTCTTCTTCTTCTTCAAACTGATTACGCAATATATCGCACATTTGAGTACAATCAAATTGCCACTCGAATTTCACGAATGTCTTATTCTTTTCGTTTTTATACACAATGGTACAATGTTTCTAGAAATGAAGTGAATGAGATCTATCATGTGATTTGGTGCACACGATTTTAATGAACTTCGAACTTTTGCTTTCCCTTTTTTTCCTTTTAGTAATCCGGAGGTTTCTTATCGCGAAACGCAATTTTTGTACAAGTATGGATATCAAAAAGTAATTTTGCAGCAAAATTCTTTCCATTGCCTTAATTCTGCTTAAATTCTTGATATATCACGTTGTTGATTGTGAAAAACGTACTTGTAAACTCGCAACCATAGCAGTTGTGGAAGTGTGATGGTTGATGCAATATCCACCAGCTTGAAAATGGCGCTATCAAGCACGATCATTCACGATTGTTTATAAATTTGAGACAATAGAGCTAGTAGAAATCGTGTCCACTGGCTCACAAGTGGCACCGATCAAAATATCGGTAAATTTTCACCAAATCGCACGTTGTTCTTGCTAAGCCAGTGTGTAAATGTCTACCGACTAACTAGTGATAACAACAGCAATATATTTCGATATTTGCTGAGAAGAAAATACGCACACTTTTATCACGTGATATCCTAGAGTCAGTAGAAATCTCGCCTTCCATATTGAAAGTGGTTCAGATCGCATAATATCGCGATATTCACGCCTAACGTCTATAGGGTTGAAAATTACACCGTTTGCATCTTCTCCACAATTCCATAAAAGGCTGGATGAAGAATGTCAATTAGAACGAACATAATTTATGGACCAATCAATCCACAAACAGTACATTTTTCAATTTGGTTTACCGATTTTGCGTAAAACATGGGAGAACGTGTGATGTTTTTCTTCACGGCGAAGTTGCCAGTAATTTTTGCAACCGAGTGCTAAAAAGCACCCAGTAGAATCTGTGCCAGGCATAAGTGCAGGGTCATTTTACTAAAAGATCTGCCGAGATTGGAAGCAGTGAGGTCTAGTTCGAGAAGTAGATATTTTTATTTAAATTCTGTACTCCATTATTACACCATGAGGTAGAACCCAGTACCTCTTACAAAGCACAAGGCGAGCCTCAAGCTGATCCGTATCCTACCTAAGGGAAGGAATATGCTTTAAACCATTCACTGAAGGAGGAAAGATGGATGAGACCCAGGATGAAACCTATAACCACAGCCCGTATAATAGAAGGAAGGCTGGGGTCTTCATTTCAAACCCTGAACTGCTAGGAAGCAACATGTGAGCCCATCCCATTGGCGGTTATTAATTAAAACTTCTGTAACTGTAGACATGTCGGATTTAGTTACATGGAGCCCAAATAGTTATTAAACTATGACATTATAGGCAGGATTCCTACAGTTTTTTTCCCTTTGTTATGACATGTCTTAGATCATTTACGAGTGCCAGAAATCACGTTTCATTTTTAGCACACTGTCATTTATGAAAAGACACGCTTATGAGATCACCTTTTGTCCATGTGTGTGTGTGTGTGTGTGTGTGTGTGTGCGTGCGTATGTGTGTGTGTCCCTCTAATAACATATAAACGGCTGGAGCAATTTCAATGAAACTCGGTAAGATTATAGCACCATTTTGGCCGACCCCAACCGTGCACTTAACATTTTATTACGTATCACCAATCCAATATGGCGGCTGTGCGAAATATTTCACCGGCATTCTATATCTCAGAAACTATTAACGATATCACCCTGAAATGTTGTACAGTGATAAAGGGTACTACTAAAAGTTCCCTGTGTGAATTCAAAAACCTGTTAACTACAAAACGAATATGGCAGCCAAGCGAATTTGAAACTTTTAAATAGACTTATCTCGCGATTTAACCATCCGAACGCAATAAAACTCGGTACAACAAATGTTTATACACATTGTAAAGCACTGGCATACAACTTAGTTCAATTGTTTACATAATCTCAAGATGGCGGCTGTGCGAAATATTTCACTGGCATTCTATATCTCCGAAACTATTACCGATATCACCCTGAAATGTTGTTCGGTGGTAAAGGGCACCATTACAAGTTCAACTACGTAACTTTCAAAAACCTATCAAGTACAAAATGGGCATGGTGGCCAAGCGAAGTTGAAACATTTATATAGACTTTTCTCACGATTTAACCATTTGAGTGCAGTGAAATATGGTACAGTAAATGTTTTTTACACATTGTAATGCACTGGCATCTAATTTAGTTCAATTGTTTACATAACTTCAAGATGGCGGATGTGTGAATTTTTTAAATTAAGTTTTTATTTCTTGTGTCGTAATCATGCGATCGAAGTGAAAGTTTGAATAATGAATACGCAATAATTTCAATTAAATAGTACATAACTCTATGGCCTATACATATAACAATCCAACATGGTGATCATCCAAAATATTTAGACGGTTGTCAATATCTACGGATCTATTACAGCAATCAAAGTGATTTTTTTATGTTGATAGAGGCTGGGTAATGCTATGAAAAAGAGCATAATAATTGCCGGCGATTTAGGTGTCGTGCCGGATGCGACCGTGCCGGATGCGACCCGTGCCGCAAGTGACCCACCTATTTGCCATCGTGCCACTAGCGACCCAAGCACTGATGTATCGGTGGAATCTGTGAATTTATAACACATCTGTCTCTGCTAAAATTCCGCTCAGATTAGGGTAGGTTAGGCGCCGTAAAAATTGAAGAGCTTATTTCCAAAGTTACCTAAATCCTAAATCCAAAATTGAAGGTTTTTCTGTTTTTTCTTGTATAAGCAAATTTATAGGTTCTCTCAACGTATACCAAAGGTTTTAAGTCGCAATACGTCGTATATCCCATATTAACAGAGATCTAAAACTAAGTTTATTCGCAAAGTGATGTAACTCCAACGTGTATTTATTTCCAATGTGTCTTGACCAATCCGATGGCTCTCTGGACATCACGTGATAAATCAAGGGCATGGCTATTTTTGAAGAATATGTAGAGCATCAGTTCGTGTTTGTTGTGTTTAAACTATTTAAATGTTCATAAATGCCACTCAAAGCGTATGTCAATATATGATTTATTTTCTAAACGTCCTAACTCCAACTTACAGGAGACGATTACCACAATTTCCAATGATAGGAGATTTTTAAAGCACAGTGTCACGATGTGCATAAAAGTAATGAATGAAATTACGTTATTTTCATAATCGTATCTGAATTGAATTATACGAAGAAACAAAAACGCGATTTCTGAGGTTTTGCATTTCATGGATGTACGTCACTTTGGAAATAAGATCTTCAATTCTTCTCTCGAACAATGGGTTGCATGGGGCACCGTAAGCTACTAGCCACGATTTGTACTGGGTCGCATTCGGCACGGTCGCACTCGGCACGTAATCGAGATTTAAACCTCCCCAAAGTAGACTGGTCTGGTGAGTCAACTAGCTGTGGTCAAGATCAGAGCACTGCAAACAAATTCTTAAGGGAGGGGGGATTTTCCCAAGTAGTCGACTTCCCTACTTGAGACAATAATACCTTAGATGTTTATCTCGTAAGGTCTGTAGAGCTGTATATTAACTGTCTGAAAGTACGGGGAATTAGTGACCATTCTGGGGTTGAATTAAATATTAGATACGGTGGCATTACAAAATTAGACTCTGATATAGCAAAAAGGATCATATTCCAGTATCTCAGGGTGGATCAGGGCAAATTTCAAGCGTAGTTTAATGAGTTATTTGTAGGATGGGCATCGGAAGGAAATCACATTAATATCCTGTGGACTAACTTTTTGAAAATTTTAAATAGCGCTATTGATAAATTTGTCCCATTTAAATTACTGAAACAAAACCCAGATCCTGAGTATTACACACGAGAAATCAGGAGTCTAAAACGGAAAATTAGGAAATTATACAATAAAAGATATGATAGTGACAAGTGACAAGTATATGTTGAAATTTAAGTCCTTGTCAAGAGAGCTCGTCTTAAAAAAGAGGGCTGCTCATGACAGTTATATGCAAGGTTTTCTTGGTTCGGGATGCGATGGATGGAAAAAAATAGTTATGTTAGGAGAAGAAAGGGAAATTAAAATAATTTGTCGATGATAATGTCCGGTGACGGTAAATTAATTACTGAGAAACATGCCATTTCTAATGAATAAAATGTCTTTTACGGTAGTGTGTTCAATAAATCCAATAGCTGTGTGTTGGACCTTAACGGCAAATCGGGGACTCCCCTTTTCCAAATAAACCACTCAGCAATTGTAAAGCTAATACAAAAAATACGTTACAATATATCGAAGGGTCCTGATAATATTGTTAGTGAAGTACTTAAACTAGGAGGCAGGGCCGTGGCACGATACTTGGAGGTGATGTTTAATGTGTCCATAAACAATGCGAAAATCCCAGATGACTGGAAAAGAGCTACGGTAGTCCCAATATTTAAGGGTGGGAGTAGGCTTGAATTGGGCAACTACAGGCTGGTTAGCCTTACGTCCATCGTTTGTAAACAGATGGAGCATCTCATTTGCGACTACTTGAGGGAACAGCGGGACACATTATCAAGGTTAAATGATAGGCAACATGGATTTCGGAAAGGTTACTCATGCGAGAGTCAGATGCTATCACTTTTTCAAGATATTAGCGAATCGTTAGACAATGGGGTTTCAGTTGACGCCGTAGTTATAGATTTTGCGAAGGCATTTGATGTCGTGCCGCATGACATGCTACTCCATAAACTAGCTTCAACGAAGATTGATAGAAGAGTAATTTTATGGATCAAAGAATTTTTGACGGGTCGTTCCCCGAAAGTAAAAGTTGAAGGCCTATTCTCGGACGAAATTACCGTAACGTCGGGTATCCCTCAAGGTAGCGTAATCGAAACTTTGTTATTTTTGGCATTTATAAATGAATTACCAAATGGGATTCGCAGTGACTGACGATTGCTTGCGGATGATTGTGTAATATATCGAAAGGTACATGACTCACAAGACAACACAGAACTTCAAGATGACCTGAACCTGGTCTATAAGTGGGCGATTGAAAATAAAATTAAAATAAACACAAGAAATTGCAGTCTCATAAAAATAGGGAAAGGGCGAAGGCAACAATTTCAATATAACATTGGATCGGAAATACTTGTAGAAGAAGATTCTTGCAAATATTTGGACGCTCACGTAAGGAATGATATGAAATGGAGTAGTCATGTAGGATGTGTAGTTTCTAAATCTTACAAATCCTTGCACTTTGTAATGAGGGTATTAAAAGGAAGTAGTACCTCTGCTAACGAATTAGGATATTTGTCACTTGTAAGACCTATTCTGGAATACGCCTCGGTGGTTTGGGATCCATATCAAGTAGGGCTCATCAATGAGTTGGAAATGGTACAAAGAAAGGCCGTAAGATTTGTGCTCAGTGACCTTAATCCCAGGATCAGTGTGAGCCGTATGTTAAAGAAACTTGGGTGGGGATCACTTGAGGCTAGGAGGATGAAATCTAGACTCGGCGCTATGTACAACACGTATACAAATCAACCAGCATGGGGTGAGCTTAGCAAACGCATGGGAAAGCCCACTTACATGAGTAGGAGTGATCATTCTTTCAAAGTTAAGGCCCGACCACAGCGTACAAATTATGGTAAATATTCATTCGTAAACCGTGCCATTGATAACTGGAATTCTCTACCTGCCGCAGTATTAGAGCCTTTACCCAAACATATAGGCGTGTTTAAGAAAAGACCGACTATTTGTGTAAATACTCCAGTTTAATTGTTATTGAATTGTTATGTCTAATTATTTATTTGTTATGTATATCCATTTGCCACCGGGGGACACACCCCCAATTGCAAATAAATGAATGAATGAATGAACTAACAGAGTGAACAAAATATAGTTACGTTGAGCATTTCCTGCTAGTAAGTGACCATGGTTGTGTATTCTTTGAAATACACGGTCAGGCAGAGTTAGCTTTTGCTGCTCTTTGCTCAAACTTTTTATTTAATTTCTTTCCTTGCAGACACCAACAGTGATCTATTTGTATTTCTTTTCTCTTGTACAGGTATTTATGTTTCCCTTGAGTCTGTTCTAGATACATATCTTCCATGGACAACCTAGCGTCATCTAGCAGCTAACTGCAGACATTCTTCAATTTCTTTGAACTCAAGAGGATTTCCTCATCAATCCGATCCACCAGGCTCGTCATTGTCGCCAGCTAACATCTCCATGAACACCGCTCTAAGAAGAATTCTATGATCTGTACAAGAATTTAATTTTTCTTATGTTGTTTACCCTGATGCATCCTCTCTTGTCTCTTACCCCCACCCTTTCTCCTCCTTGGTCCCTTCGTGAGTCGTTGAGCTGCTCTCACTTCTTCGTTAGACGTCAAACATACAGTTGGGGCTCTCTCACGAGCTTGTCTCCTGTGCTCGAGAGACATTTTAAATCAGACGCCATGTCTGCATTTTAGATCAACGGTTACAAGGAACCATCGCCTACTCTACAAAAATGAGCTAAGTACAAAACTTCAACGTTTTTAAACATGTTTTAGTGCTTTTAATACAATTTTATAGACAGTGTGAAGAATTGCAAACTATTGTGCAATAACCGTCTTCAAGATATTTTTTTTCTTGTCATGCTTTAACTACCTAAGCTGGCTTTATAAAGTGAAACCCAGTACTTCTTGTACTAAATGATTGGGATTACCTTCCCACTAAGATGGATTTAATTCATACTACCCACTGTATATAAAACTTAGCCTTTTCCGCCGTGGGAACTATCTTGCCCTATTCAACTGTCTTCACCGCCCTGGAACATTCTATAAGAAACTATTTTTTCTACCAGTAAAGCAATCGAGTAATTTTCCACTTCTAAATATGGGAATACTTTTCCTCACTGAGGAATTTACGTTACATAAACTGCTGGTCAACACCTAATTTGCTTGCCTCCGTGGGAACATTACCTCATCATTCAACTGCAACGCATAAACTTCTTAACTCAACAAATTCGGTCAAGCTCAACTTAAACCAAGTGTTCTACATAACCGCAATAACTTTCTCCTGTTTTACGAGCTCACATACCTTGCAATAGTGAAGTTTTTCAACTTGTCAACAAACTATCAGTGCATCGATTGTGTGTGCTAACTATCTTCCGCGCCGCGTTCTACGAGAGCAATAAAATTGGCCAGAACATTGTGTTTCCATCCTCCTTTTCCAAACACTTTCTACCAACAAATTTCTAATTTATTTATGTACCTAGTTATTTCTCTATGAGGCCTCGCCCTAAGTTTGGCGCCCTCCCATTTTTCTCCATGTAAAATTTATTCATTCTGCGAAAATATAAGAAGTTGTAGAAACTTCTTTTTATTCTTTCCTTTTTTATCCTGCTAGTACAGGAATTGTTAACTTTCTAATCATTAATTTTTTGTACTCAATCTTTTCTCTTCAGGATTCGTTATTACGATCGGTACATATTGTATGTTTAACATAGTAATTTCGGTGTAAAATAGCGGTTATTTCCGCTTGTAATTTTTCTTCCTTCCTGTAACTATCAGGAATTTTTTACAGCCTTTTCGGTTTCCATAAAGGGATTCTAAATTCGCCTACATTGTACCTGATCTAATTATCAAAGTTATAATTGCTTCATAATTGCTGTTATAAACGTCAAATTTCTTATTCAAAAGCACAGCTTTTAAAATCTTTGAAAGATTTTGGTGCTTTCACAAGTTCGAAACTTGTATTTGAAAATTGTAAACTTCTTTAGGTCTAAGACATTGACATTTTATAGCTCTAAATTGTTATTCTCCACTTAAAACCAAAATCAAACTTTAAGTATTGTTATTTAGTTTACCGTTTGAAATTGTTTAAATAAATTACTTGTTTTCCTTTGTTCTTTATCTTTACCGTTAGAATTACGAGTAGGCAGGACCTTCACTTCCCTGATTCTTCCTTTAAGCTTAAACTCTTTTTCCGAATCTCTAAAACAAAAAAGTTCGTACTACTTGTTGCATTTAACTTAAATCTGCAAGTAACAACATTTTCAAAGTTTCTCTTGGTTTTCTTAGCCAATCCTAGCAAGCCATTAAAGCAAGTACGGCTAGCTCTGCAAGCTTCCTATGTGTTGAGATTTTTTTCTCTTACTTATAGTTTGTTTCCAAAAATTTCAGTTTTATTTGAGTTAGGTTTGAGGTTCTTCCTCTTTTCTAAGCTTTTAATCGGCGTCTTGCTGGGTAACAGCTTAGCTTTCCTTAAGTGCAACAATTGGTATTCTTCCAAAAATTTTCAAGAAAACAAGTAAAATTGTTGCAAAAAGCATTAAAAACTGCTTTATCGCTTCCCTCTCCGGAGGCATTCGGTCGTTCGCCGGAGATCCAACAGTTCCCAGAACTAACAAGTAGTTCCGTGAAGAACTATACAGCCTATTTTCATATATCCTGCTAATGTTAATTGCCTCTATCAACATACAAAATTTCAGTTTAATTGCTGTAACAAATTCGTAGATATTGAGAACCGTCTAAATATTTCAGATGGTCGCCAGGTTGGAATTTTATTTTTGTACTATTACATTAAGATTATTGTGTACGTGTGGTATTCAAACTTCAATCGCATGATTAGAACACAAGAGGTAAAAACGAGATTTTAAAATTACGCACAGCAGCCATCTTGTGATTATGCAAACAATTGAAATAAATAGATGCCAGTGGATCAACATTTGTATAAGCATTTAACGTGCAACGTTTCACGGCGCTCTTATAGTTAATTCGCGAGAAACGTCCATTTAAATATTTATACTTCGCGTCGCCGCCATGTTGTATTTGTGCTCACCAGGTTACTGAAAGTCCTTTAGGTGAACATATGTTCATAGTCTCTATGAACATAAAAAAAAAATCAGTTTGGTTGCTGTAAAAGATTCACAGATATTGAGAACCGTCTAAATAATTCGGAAGCTCGCCATTTAGGATTGTTATATGTATAGGCCATAGAGTTATGTACCATTCAAGGACAATTATTGCCTAGGTTCATTATTCAAACTTTCACTTCGATCGCATGATTACGACACGAGAAATAAAAACTTAATTTTAAAATTTCGCACAGCCGCCATCTTGAGGTTATGTAAACAATTGAATTAAATTAGATGGCAGTGCATTACAATCTGCAAAATCATTTACTGTACCTCATTTCACTGCGCTCAGAGAGTTAAATCATGACAAAAGTCTATTAATACATTTCAAATTCGCTTGGTCGCCATGTTCGTTTTGTACTTTACAAGTTTATGAAATGTACATAGGTAAACTTGTATCAGTACCCTTTATCACCGTACAAAATTGCAGGGTGATATCTGTAATAGTTTCGGAGATATAGAATGTCAGTGAAATATTTCGCACAGCCGCCATTTTGAGGTTATGTAAACAATTGAACTAAATTAGACTCCAGTGCGTTACAATGTGTAAAAACATTTGCTGTTCCAAGTTTCATTTCGTTTGGATAGTTAAATCGCGAGAAAAGTCTATTTAAAAGTCTCAACTTCGCTTGACCGCCATGTTGGTTTTGTAATCACCAGGTTTTTGAAAGTCTCATAGGTGAACTTATAGTCGTGCCCTTTATCACCGTACACAATTTCAGGGCGATATCGGTAATAGTTTCGGAGATATTGAATGCTAGTGAAATATTTCGTACAGCCGCCATGTTGGATTGGTAAGACGTAACAAAATTTGAAGGGCACGGTCGAGGTCGCCGGGAATAGTGCTATGAACTTACCGAGTTTCATTGAAATCGCTCCAGCCGTTTAGATTTTATTAGGGGGACACACACACACATCTCACACACACACACACACACACACACACACACACACACACACACACGCACACACACGGACAAAAGGTGATCTCATAAGCCTATTCTTTTTCAAAATTGAAAATAGGCTAAAAATAGCACGGCGAATTCAAATTATTTCAGCCTTACAAAACATTTGGTTAAATCTAACTCCTTTGAAAGGAGAAACAGTAAATCTGTATCTCTTAACACACTTTGTCTTGCCAGACTACTACCCGTCCCCATAGTAGGGGAATACCGGCTTGTGGGGGAAAGAACGCTCGCCGCTTGCTTGCAAATAGCCCAAGCTCCAGCTACATTTCCCGTTAGCTGTGATCAGATCCCTACCCACTTTAGGTGTCTCACGAGCATTGTGCGGAGGAACTTTTTACTGAAGACTTATTTCCGTTTGGTTTTATTCTTTTGTATTGGACTCCCGTCCTATATACTGTACCCATGCGTTATTTTAAGGAGCATATGATCGTATCCCAGCTGGCTCACGGTCTTTCGAGGTATGGGGCGTCAACCCACTGTACTTGAGTCTACCAGGCGACTACTCTACATGGAAACACAAAAGATTCCTAAATACAGAGTTTAATGATCCTAATATCATGGCAAAATACAACAAAATCACAAAAATTTACGATTATATTTACACTCCCACAACATAAATAAAATATCTGGAGTGCGCAGATGATTATTCCAAACAATAAAACAAACCCTAATCTGTTTCATCTGCACTCCGCAGCTCTGTTTCACCAATACAAAGATCAGATCCACGTAAATGCTCTGAGATCCTCAGGCATGCCGCAACATCTTGTGAGTCTTTATTAAAATTGGCGCTCGTCCGCACCCAAATATACCCTACACTTCCTAATATTTATACTTTTTGACATTGACGAATGTTCATAGTGTCATTCACGTCACTTAATTAATCTTAATTAGCATATCACAACACAACAATTTAATAACAACACAAGTTATCACTGAACAATCATTAAATGTAATCATTCCAGACCCAAATATTTCTGTCCGTTCTGAATAGGAACATTTATCTTTATTTATGTTTTAACAATTGTGGTGTTTGAAGCCATATTTTCAGTGTTGCCTTAGTAAACAAGAGTTTAGTGCTTTTCAGTCGGTCAACACGAATGTACCCAAAAGAGATGGGTTATGCCCTAATCCTGAAATAAATTACATGAGATTAATAAAACACTAGGATGACCAGTTTCGATCGTCAAGCGATCATCATCAGATCCATTACACTTAGGCTACAAAATCTATGTTTGAAATACAGGTGAAAATATTTACAATATGTACAATTATTTAGTTGCAGTATTGGTACTGCAACTGTCAGTGTATGCTAAATGCAGTATATATGTTAGGTGAAATGCTAAATGGTGATAGCTATCCGGAGATTGTACTTTAGAGAGATTATATGGTTGTGCATTTAGCATACACTGACAGTTGCAGTACCAATACTGCAACTAAATAATTGTACATATTGTAAATATTTTCACCTGTATTTCAAACATAGATTTTGTAGCCTAAGTGTAATGGATCTGATGATGATCGCTTGACGATCGAAACTGGTCATCCTAGTGTTTTATTAATCTCATGTAATTTATTTCAGGATTAGGGCATAACCCATCTCTTTTGGGTACATTCGTGTTGACCGACTGAAAAGCACTAAACTCTTGTTTTAACAATATTAATCTCTTTACAATTCTTTGTTTAACGTTACGTTGTTTGTGTGGACAATCGTTTTCCTTCCCCATAGATTTCAAACGCTTATATGAGTAACCTCTCCCTCCAAAATACACATAATTAATGATTTAGCTTCACCATACAACAATCTTTCAGGTCTCACCAAATCGACAATACCGTTACAAATGTGTCAGTTCGTGCATTACCATTACCCGTCTGGGTAAATTAGCATTAATTGGGTAATTACTCTTTATAAATGCATCTCATTATTTGGTGCAGTTGAAAAGTCATTAGACACTAACCTGACCAAATATTATCCGATTTTTATGATCAAACAACATACCCCCATGGATATGATGCATGTAATTCAATTAATACAATAATATCAACCATTTTTCAATTACTTCAAGAGATGTGAGTAGAGGTCTCAGTGCTCCAGTTCATAGATTTAAAGGTCCCGCGGTCATTCAGCTCCCCTAGTGCTAGTACAATAGGTTCGCTGAGCTCCGGCCTTTTGAACATGGCTACTCCTACCTGCGTCTCGTGCTACTGGCCGACTTTTAACTTGTAAACAAACCTTGACATTGGCCTCAGTTACACACTGCAGCTTTCCAGGGGCAATGATGGAATGTGTCATTATGAACGGAATCGATCTATATATTTACTACCTACATTTTAGGGTATTTAATTGGCTCAATCCGGCTCTCAATTAATATTCTCAGCAAGGGATGGGTCTCCATTAGCTTCGCCGTATTAAGGATACAATCTGTGGCTCTTAGACAAGTGCTAGTCGAGTTCAAAGGATTATCTCGCTGCACGGATACGAATATTATAGGAAATCATCATGATTCCTCCACGCAGAATTGTCATACCTCCACGGGGAGATCAATTATTAACTTAGTTTACATAGGGTAACACAGTTTTCCCCAGTAGCCATGAATATGCTAACGGGGGGTTACGGATGCCATACCCGGCCCAACTCTGTTGCTATAATAGGTACGATCTCAGGCTATACACATACATTGTCGATTCGTAGATTGATCCACTAGATTATCCAACGCGCGAGCTACTTGGATGATCCCTGCGATATTATACGTAAATCTCTGGATTCTACGTTATACGGGCACGCTTATTGCGGCTAAAATAACATTCCTGTTAGATGAATCGATTCATAATTCACTCATATTCTCCCTGCATTTAATTATTATACCAAGGCTCTCCAATTTGCTCTATAAAAGGTATCATTTAACTGGCAATTGCATTATATGCCTTAATGGCTTTCAAGCTTAGCAATGTGGAAATTATCATTATTTAACATCTCAATTAAACTGAAAACTCTCATTACACTCTCTAATATATCTGTCAATTTCCCACATATAATAATATTATATTCTTTTATCGAACATGACACAATTTGCACGCTTTCAAGGCATCAACATGCCGATTTTACATTTATTTTCGACTCTGACCTCTGATTATTATTATTATTATTATTATTATTATTATTATTATCAATTAACGTTAGTTATATTGACCAATATATTACGCATTAATTGTCGTAAGTTTATCATTCTCAAATCAAATTTTTTACTGTAATACGGGGAATGTAAACACGTTCAATGATTATAGCAAATTCTATAATATTTCAAGGAATGATATGTTGTATGGTGAGCTCTAAAATCATAGTAGCATTTTTGGATGGTACTCACATTTTCTTGCGGTGTGGATTAGTCCAATAGTACAGCACTTTACCCACCATCATGTTGACTTCTAGCACATCTTAACACATTTCACAAACAATACTTGATGTGGTTTGAACATGTTGATTACAGCACGTAATACACACATTTCACCTCTTAGAATATCTCTTTATCACACAAATTTAAAACACTTTATATTATCACCTTTTTACAGCACTTTATACAATCGATTTGTACACACGAAGCCTTATTTGGCTTTCCGCTACTGCGTGATTTCATATTTGCGACGTTTCTACATTATCCTGATATCCGCTTGTCTCCTCCGAAAGTCTATCTCGAGTAGGTGTGTTCATCTCCCGTCTCCTACTCTGTTCTTATTTTCTCCCTTCTAGCGTGAACTGCTTATCGATTTATCACAAATACTTGTGATTCCTTTCTGGTTCCCATGATCTGTGGTATACTTTACTATTTGGCTGTATGATACTCTAAAGATCATAATTATCCCTGTGGATAAGTTCATTGTCTATCACAATCATAATGTAGTTTTCCTACGCTGTACTGAATGACGTTCGCGTATAATAGCTGATTATCTGTCTTCTGTAGACTGTTTATACTTTTAATGTAGAAATACTTTTAATAGGCTGCATAAGGCACCTTTCATTGTCTGCCTGTATGACACTGACTATAATGAACTTGCGTATTGCGCGCACTTATCTAATATGGACGGACAGTATGTCGCCTCACGAGCTGAGTCAAAGGAGAACTGAACTCTCCCCAGCTTCTCCGTCCATATAAAGGATTTTGACAAAATGTAGTCCCTGTTCACACCAGGAGCGACACTTTTCTCACACACCGCGTTTTCCGACAAGGTAACGCGTGATTCTTGATCGTCTTTTCACGGAGGTTTCAGATCTGCTTGCGTGCAGGTAATTCCTTCGCTCAATTTATTTATATTTATTGTTTTCTCCATGGCTTCCCCATGCTATCTTCAGTGAATCCCCTCCTGCTACATGGTCAACCACTGCTCTTGCGCGTTTGGCGTTGTGAATTTCCCCATTAATCTAATATAAGCTTTAATTTAGGTGTTTTGACATCCCTAAATTAGCTCTCTTTGAATATAAGCATCTGGGTGTAAGTCTCATCCCATTAGAATGCTTCGTTTGCCCTCAATTAATTAATTTCTCTCAATGACTATCCCCTCCTCTCTCGTCAGCCTTGTTGGTCGGGGGTTTTCTCGGTCATTATTCACTGTCTTGCCTCCCTAGTGACGCCAGTAAGTAGCCCATTGGAGACAGTCTGCGCCGCCTACTTTCAAAAACGATATTTCACCTGTCAAGTTGCCTCGATTCTCTGGATCTTTGCTGGTCTCTTGTATACTGGCTTGCAGTTTATACAATATTCTCTCTTAGCACTGCTTATAATTCCTGTTCCAGATGTGGAATTAAGCTTTTATTATCACATTATATTACCATATCATTGTCCCTCGGGTTCACTGTGGCTGATCCCCCTCTGTAATCAATGGTTCGATTCTTGGGAAAATCATAGACATGATTCTTCCTCTTCACAGACCCAGGTTCGATACCAGTCAGCCTCGTCCCATTGGGTGCATCTTTCCCCAGCAACGTTTGAAAAATTCATTTGACAAGTGAATTGTTTCAAACCCCACTGTATCAACCTTGCTCTGTTTACTTTAAGCGGTCAGTGATCCCGTGTGGTCGGTTGGTTAGTTCCCCTCGTCCTTGGGTCTGCCGTCTATTTCGGATAATGGCATTCTGTTTCCTCAAGGCTTCATTCATAGCTTGGAGTTCTCCTGCTGCTTCCGCTAGCTGCTCGTAAAATTCCCGAAGTTGACAGCTGCATTCTCCCTCTGGTTCAGTCTCGGCGAGCTGGCCGTCTTGCCTCTCTTTCGACTGGTGTGGGTCTTTCAATAGACTCTCTGCTTGCATACATAAAGACTCCCCGTACACTTGGGTGTGTGTAGCTTGTTCCTCTGCTGCTTCAAACTCTTCGGGTGGAAAATAAAGTTTGAGATTGGCTGTGTTTATCGCTACTTCCTTTCCCGTCTCATTATGTTTAATTCTGTAGGCGTTATTTTGCAAGTCTCTTATAATAACTTAGGGGCCGTGGAAGTTTGGATTACATTTTTTGTATTTCCTGCTCTCTGGGTCTGAACTGGCTGGTTTTCTAACCAAAACATATTCGCCTATGAGTAGTGGTCTATGGTAGCGTTTTCCTCTGTTTCTCCGCTGCCGTCTTTCCTCATGCTTCTTGAAATACTCGAATGTCCTCTGGATCCTCAATTCGCGTGCTGGCTGTGCATCTACAGGTGTCTGAATGACGTTGTTCCATGGCCTCTCAGGTCTTCTATCAAGGTGTAGGCTCACGAGTACTTCTCCTGTCGCCTCATGCACTGTATTGTTAATACAATACTCGATGATGTCCAGCACATCTATACACTTCCAGTTTTCTGTTGAGCAGTATATTTTCATGTATTTCTGTATTTCTCTCATAACGCATTCTGCGCTGCTGGCTTCTGTGTGTCGAACTGTGGACAAAATCTGTCTTATTCCCAGATTCTCCAACTCCCTGCGGAATTCTACACTGGTAAAACAACTTCCGTGGTCGGACAGTATGTTTTCCGGTGTACCTAGTATAGGAATGACTCTTTCCTTCAGTCTTTTAAGTACCTGTTTCGTACTGGTTTTCTGAATGGGACATAGGACTACCATTTTAGAAAACACGTCTAATGCCACTAAGATGTGCTTATTTCCCATTCTGGCTCTCGGCAAAGGGCCGAAGTTGTCCAGTGCCATAAGCAGACATGGCTTCTCAGGCAGGAGTGGTATGGGTTTTTGCCTCATTAAAAACGAGTTAGGCTTTACTCGCTGACACATATCACAAGTCCTGATTTTGTTCCTGACTGTTTCTCTCAATTTAGGCCAAATAAATGCTTCTTTTTAACAGGGCAACACACTTATCTACACTCGGATGTCCAAAAGCTCTGTGTGCTAGCCACACTAATCTTCTTTGCAACGCTGCAGGAATAACAATTCTGGGTTGAGTATGATCTGCATCACTCCATTTGTGTAGCATCTGGTTAAACCATAGATACTCTGTTAACAGTTCCTCGGCCTCTGCATACATCGGGGTTCCTCTGACAAGCTTTCCCTCGAAGTACTCAATCATCATCCGTGTCTAGGGATCTTCACGTTGGATAACAGTGATGTTTCTCAAGTCGTCCAAGTTCTTCTGGTTTATATTTTCTATCTCGATAGCTAGAGCTTCCTCTTCATCAGCTGTCGGATATCTGCTTAGCAAGTCAGGTATGATATTGTCCTTCCCCGGGCATTACTAGATTTCCACTTGAAATTGCTGTATGTATAAGGACCATCTCGTTAATCTCTGACTCGACAAGTCAGTCTTTAACATAAATGTTAGGGCTTTATGGTCTGTTCTCAACACGACCCGAAATCCATCTATGGTATTTCGCCAACACTGGAGAGCATATAGTAATGCGAGGAGTTTTATCTCCGTGACCGTATAATTTCTTTCATTGGATTTCAATCTCCTGCTTATAAAAGCAATAACAATCGTAAATGAGTAATATTGTTGATAAACATTCATGGTGAGAGAATGTAATAAACTTGGAAAGTATGAAGTCATATCATTTCAATGAACGTTCAACAAGGCTCGGTACTACGTTGAAATTGTTCCAAGACGAACTCGTAAAGGCATCTATTCTCTGCTGTCTGTATTCCAGGCGCACGTAATTAGTTTGAACCATCAACCCCAACTTCATATCGCTGTCAAATATCACTCGAAATCCTCCTAATGTACAACACATCGTGTATAATTGTTCAATGCGGCTATCAGCTGACTCAACGTTCCTTCACACTGTTCTGCAGCAAGGCATGTTCTGGCCGCTGTATTGCACGTCTCTCTTCCACACAACCTCGCCCGCTTGCACTACGAATAAGCTATCACTAGCTTGACGTTTTTAAACACCCACTGTTACTGAGTTGTATATCAGTGTCTTCTTATTAAACTCGCTGAAATATACAGCTGACTATCTGTCGATCATTACACACATGCATGTAGTCGTGGAAATGTTTCAATGTCTGTAACTTCATAGTTATAAGCTTCGATTCAACATCGCATAGTTCCAATGTACTGCAAAGCTGGTCCGGGCCTCTCCACACAGCTCGACCCACGGTGCGAACGGCTTGCTCGGGCAGACCATGCCCCCTCCTTCAATTTCACCTTGAGTGACACATGCAGAGCCACCTTGCTTCCCTCACGTCTCGATTTCAACAGCCGGCATGTACCTCCCCCCTCTCCGCTCCCGTCTAGAAATCTCCATAGCCTCAACTTGCTAGGGAAGGGGGGGGGGGGGGGGGATAGATTTCGCGTACATGTAAAAAGCAATTAAACATAGTACTGCGATTATCTATTTCCTTATAATCAAATCAGAAGCTTCCTCATGAATATAGACGTCTTCTCGAGTGAAATAATCTTCTTAATTATGCTAATTACTGGAAATACAAATAATGTGGTGACGTTTCAGAATCTGAATGACCTGGAATAAGCCGAATTCGGGCTCATTCTTCCTCCAACTTCAAGATAAAAATGTTCGAAGAATGTTTTTATCTACATTTCCTTTGTAATCATAACAATGATACGAGAGAATGGATTCGGATTATTTTCCTTAGAGGAGTCGCTCGTAATATTTTCTTAGGTTCTTGGCGTTGAACTTCCCTAAAGGAATATCATTTTCATCATCATAAATTTCATAGCAGTTATTTCCTAGGACGTTGATAACTCGATACGGACCTGTAAATAGATATGAGAATTTTGGGTATACTTTTTTGGATACGTCACCCCTCACAGGTTTTCTCAGTAAGATCATATCTCCAATTTCCAGTGGTTTTCCAAATCTCTTTCCACGGCCACGCTTTAGACGTTTATCCGCTGCTTCTTGCAGATTTTCCTTTGCTCTCTCAATTCTTATGCGGTTCTCAATCACAGGATCATCGGGCATGGAATTAAATATGCCATCCCAGGGTCTTTCCGGTTTATTTTCTAGGTGTAGCAACATCGGAATATCTATAATGCTTTCTTGGATCGTGGAGTTCAGGCATTCTTCTATCAACGGCACATGTCTGACCCTACTCTGATGGTCTGTCGGACAGAAAATGCGGCAATATTTTGCAAATTCAGACATAATTCTTTCAGAATTATTGGACTCGGGGTACCTTATGCCGGAAAAGATGTGTTTAACACCCAGTCTCTCCATTGCCTCTTGGAACTCGATTGAAGTAAACAGGGTCCCATGATCAGACAGAAGGTATCCTGGCTTGCCTGCCTTTGGAAATACGGCTTTTTCCAGTCTGTTTACTATCTGTTTTGGCGTAGCTTTCTGAATAGGATTCAACGTTACATATTTCGAAAATACATCGATTGTCACAAACAAATATTGGTTTCCTCTATAGGCCTTAGGACATGGACCATATATATCACAGGACATCAGCTCACGTGGCTTGGTAGGAATAATCGCCCTCGATTTTCCTGTCATCAGTTCTGAAACGAATTTTGCTCGTTGACATTTGTCACAGGATCTTACTACATCAGCAACGGTAGTCCTCATCTTGGTCCACACAAATCTCTCCTTTAAAGTGCTTAAAGTCTTGTCCAAACCACCGAGACCAATGCTGTGGTGTGCCAACCACACTAGTTTAGTTCTCAAGCTAGGAGGTACAACAATTCTGGCACGAGAATGATCTGCGTCGATATATTTACACACAACTTCATCACACAGAACAAAATGCTGCGAACTTCGCTGGGTAGCTGCGTAATCAGGATAGGTGTTGTCCATGACTCCCTTTAAGTACCTGAACATCAGTCTAATTGGAGTGCATCTCTTCTGTAATACTGATATGCGTTCTAACATTCTGAGAGTTTCTTGGTCTGCATCCTCCATTTGTACCAGATTTACTTGTACATTCTTGACTGGATTACGAGACAAAGCATCGGCAAGAAGATTGTCCTTTCCTGGCTGGTGTATAATTGTGGCATCAAATTGTTGTGTAAATAAGGCCCATCTCGTATGTCTGTCACTGGATAAGTCAGATTGCAACATAAATTGCAGAGCTTTATGATCCGTAATGATTACTAATTTATGGCCCATTAATATATTTTTCCATTGGTGGAGGGCTGTAACGAACGCAAGAGCTTCCAATTCTGTAGTGATGTAGTTCTCTTCGTGTTTTCTTAATTTTCTTCCAGTAAAGGCAAATCAGTGCTTTCCTCCCTCTTCGTCTTTTTGATACAGAACTGCACTGATTCCAATACGCGACGCATCTGATTCAATATAGAAAGTACGCTCAAAATCGGAATACTCCAATTTTATGTTGTCGCGAAGCATTTCTTTTGCTCTTTCAAAGGCTAAGTCAGTGGCGGATGTCCACTTCCAGCGATTATTTTTCCGGAGAAGTTCGTATAGGCGTGCCATCACTTCTGAGTAGCGAGGACAGTGGTTACTAATGAACTGACACATTCTCATGAATTCTCTAACTTGTTTAACCTTCTTAGGCTCAGGATACCTTATAATAGCCTCGATCTTGTCTTGATTTGGGTCATACCCATACTGATCTATTGTATGTCCCAAAAATTTGATTCTTTTGTGCATGAAATGGCATTTCTCAAAGTTTATTTTAATGTTGGCAGCCTTTAAATTCTCAAATAATAATCTCAAGTGTGCAAGGTGTTCATGGACATTTTTAGATGATATTATCAATTCGTCTATGTAGCAAATTACATTTTCTTTAACTTCCTCTGTGAGTTTGCTATCTAGGGCACGAATTAGAGCTGGCCCCCTGTTAACAATACCAAATGGTACACGCTCAAAAATCCAAGATGTTTGGTCAAACAAGAAACCAGTATATTGTTTGCTTTCTTCAGATAACTCAATTTGGTAACAAGAGGCGGTCAGGTCGAGGACACTGAAACATGACTTCCCCTTAAATTGTCTCAATAAATCACGAATCTTAGGCGGACGGTCTGTTTCGGGCTTCTTTAAAACATTCAAATTTCTGGCATCCAAGCAAAGTCTTAGTTGTCCTTTATTTTTCTTAACCACCGTGATAGGATTGATGTACGGAGAAGCTTGTTTACGAATAATTCCATCTTTCTCCATTTTCTTAATAATTCCTTTGACCTCATCGTAGTATTTTTCCGGGATCGGGTAGGTTTTCTTTTGATAGGGAGCGTCGTTAATTAATCTTATCTTGTATTGAAAATCCTTAATCACTCCGGGCTTATCATCAAATATCTCCCGAAATTCCCTTATAAGTTCCTCAAATTCGTTCTGAATTTCTTCAAAGCCTTCTGCCTTTAATGTAAATGTTTCCCTTTCTTGCTCGGCTTCCTCAATAACATTATTTAGAATTTCTTCCCGATAATCTGTATCTAGATTTGTTCTCTTTTCCTGTTCTTCTAAGTTTCTTGTTCCAATACTACCTTCGTTAATCTTAATGAGACGATTCTTCATATCTTCATATATAACTTCGGTTATAAAATCAATTCCCAAAACAATATCAAAATGTATCTTACTCACAACAATAAAGATATGCTCGTAAGATCGACCGTCTATATCAAAACTCAATAATACTTGCAACTTACATTTGACAGACTTGTCCTGAAATATGCCTCGAACCTTCACTGCAGATGCTGTCATAACCGTCAAACTATTCCCATGCCTTAGTTTCTGATAACACTCTTCCGACATTATTGATACCATGGCGCCTGTGTCGATGAGCGACTTACTACTTTGCTCTTCCACAGCGATACTTATTATAGGTAATTCATTTGGTCTTTCTTCTTTAACGATTTCCTTCTCGTATAACAGATCTTCGTCGTTTACTTGATAAATCTCATTGATGGACAGTAAATAAGATAGTTGAGTGGCCTCTCCCTCTAATTCGGTTTGGAAATCGGTTTTTCTTCCTTGAGCGTCTTCTTCAGGATTCCCCTGTTTACTCGTTCCAGGTTGGGGATTATCTATCTGTTCTTCCTTGCGCTCATTTTTAGGACATTCTCCTTTCCTAATGTCCTTTAATTATTCTTGCCCCTCTTTATGTCGTTCTTCATACTGCCTTTTAGTATACCTATCATCACGGTAGATCCTATACCGATTGTATCCTCTCCCAGTACTATTTTCGTTGTTAGTTTTGTACCGATTATTATTGTTATTATATTGGTACCCTGCTCTTCTATAATTATTATTATATCGTGCATTCTGCTGTTGATATGGCCTAGCTTCTTGGAACCTTTTATACCTCGGCTCATATCGTTGATCACGGAAATAGTTATTCCTATCTGAACCTCCTGCTCCTTCTTTAACTCGGTTTGCTGTGTTTGGTCTATATAGATTGGATTTATTTCCCTAGAATCCTGCCTTGAATTTCTCGTAACTACGTTAGGTGTCGGACTCGTACAGTCTAATTTTCTGAGCAGCTCTCCCATCGTTGCCAAATCTTTCACTCCCGCCGAAATTAAATAGCGCCGTACCTCAACTGGGAACTGTTGAGAAATCGCTTCAATCATTTGTCCCTGACTCAATGGAGGTTGCAAAATTCTCAAGCGTGATAACTGCTGCGCAAAATAATCAGCATAACGCGTTGGAAGCGTACCTGAGTATTTCTTCGAATACACCTCTGCTCTTAAATCATTCTGTGCTTCTTCTGACCAAAATCGTTTAATAAGGGCATCGGCGAACTCATAAAACTCAGTAAAAGTATATCGAAAAGTTCTGAACCAGAAAAGTGGGGATCCTTCAAGATAGCGTTCCACAATCTTGAGTTCTCTTTCCCTCGGAATTTGTGCCTCAACAAAGTAATCAGCAACATTTTTGACAAACTCTATCGGTGTATAATCATCTTGGTTGTTGAACCGTCGAGGTTTGTCTTCATAATTCCTTATTACAGTTATATTCTTGGCCTGATCCATTGGAGTACTAGTTGTACGTTCTCTGAACTCCCTCTCGTAACCTCGGGTTTTATTTTCCTGCCTCTCCAATATTTCCGTTTGTAGAAAATTTACTTTCTCTTCTCTACCTTCCTCTTCCGAGCTAATCCTAGTGAATTGTCTTCCATCCCTTTCTTCTTTCTCCCGCTCGTCACACTCTTCCAAGACCTCTTTAATGTGTCTTCCTATTTCCTACTTTAATTCTTCCTTAATAGTCTCGATAGTGGATATATCGCTTAAATTCAATCTCTGCAATTGATCTTTTAGTTCATCTATTTCCTTAGATTTACCATTACCTATCGCCTTAATGTCGTTAACGATTGTATCTAACTTAGATTTGACGTCATTAGACTCCTTCTCTAAATCCAGTTTAAACTCAGAAACGTCGTCTACCTGAATCTTCTGTAAAGAATCAATACGACGGTTTACATCTTCGCGTAAACTACTAATGTCTTTATTTAATTGTATTTCAGTACCAGCAAATTTACCTTCTACTTTTTTCTGTATTTCCATCAAATGCTCTTTGTTAGCAATATCCCATTCAACTTTCCAGGCAACCGCATTTGCCTTTAAAATTTCCTCCATGTCTATTTCGAGATCTGCTTTTAGAATTTTATTATGATCTCCTACCTGAATTCTTAGAGAATCTACATTATTTTTCAACTGCTCTAGAGTATTGTGGGTTTGTGAAGAGTCATTAGCGAATTGATTCCTCAAAGCATCAATACTATCTTTATTTAAATCTTCATTCTTTTCTAAATCCCTTCTGAACTCTACCTGAAAATTATCATTACTTGCTTCAATGTTTTTGAGTTTCTCTTGCAATTCCTTCGAATTATTTTGAATCTTAACAACCCTTTCTTCCAACTGTGATGCCTGAGTCTTCATTTCACCAATCTCAACACGCATGTCTCCGACCTCAGTGCGTAAACTAGTTACATCTGTTTTCATTTTCCGCATATAATTGTGTATATTACCTACATCAATTTTAACATTGCCTATATCGGCCTTAACATAGGTTACGTCTGTTCTCAAGTTACCGATATCTATTTTAGTGTCATATACATAGCTTTGAATATTACCAGTGTCAGTTTTGACATTGGCTATGTCAATTTTAATATTATTAACATTGGTCTGCATATTGCCAATGTCTGTCTTAACACCAGCAACTTCAGTCTGAATATTACCAACGTCATTTTGAATACCAGTGGAACTTTCCTGCAAACGCGTTACCTTATCAGTCATAGATGTTGCACTGGTATGCAAACCATCTAATGCTGATTTGACACTATCAAGGTCCTCTTTCATGCAGTCTTTGACAGTATCTGTCACTGTCTTGGTCATTGTCACAATAACCTTATCCACAATTTTGTCCATCTCTTTCCTAGCATCCGCCTGGAGCTTGGCAAAGAGACCCTGGACCTCTTCACTAGACATAGTTGCCATAATACACAAATTCAAGCAATGTGCCATAGGAATACAAACAACAGAGATAGATGTCAACACTACGAGCAAACAATTTCAACCATAATGCTTGGGTATTTTTCCTGTCTAATAAAGCCTTATATACTAGCATACACGAGCCTCCGTGGCTTAGGCGGCAGCACGCCGGCCTCTCACCGCTGGGTCCGTGGTTCAAATCCCGGTCACTCCATGTGAGATCTGTGCTGGACAAAACGGAGGCAGACAGGTTTTTCTCCGGGTACTCCGGTTTTTCCTGTCAAAATTTCATTCCAGCAACACTCTCCACTATCATTTCATTTCATCTGTCATTCATTTAATCATTGCCCCAGAGGAGTGCGTCAGGCCTCGGCAGCCGGCACAGTCCATATCCTCGCCGCTAGATGGGGGCTTCATTCATTCCATTCCTGACCCGGTCGGAGACTGGAAACAGGCTGTGGATTTTCATTGTCATACTAGCATACAATTATTTAGAACGCTTTCATTCATATATATCGTCCTTGTCCACGCGGTTTAAGTTAATTACGCCTTTACCTTAAATTTAATCCGGGATCTAATAATTTAATTTTAATGTTACATGGCTCTCAAAGTCCATTCAACCGGTTTATAAAAAATCAATAGGTTCAGATCATAGGTAACCTTGCTGTATTTCCACCTATGTCTTCCTGTCGTAGGATTATAACATATCTGAACTTTCTTAATGCGCTTCAAAATAGCTCAACCAACGGTTCTCGAAAACCTCGGGATCGCCCCATAGTATGGTCGCCATTCTATCCTACTGTGCCCGTATCTATCATGAGGCCCGCTTGTCGAAATCCCAAGATGGAGAATGGATCGAAGATTCTCGAAGGCCCCGGCTCAAAACCTAGAAGATCTTCCGACAGGCACCTCAATGATAAATACACAGAGGAATGTTATGTTAGGGGCAAACTACACTAAAAGTTCGAGATCCTTACCATAACCTCAGGTCGGAAAGGGTAAAGGAAAGCGCCACAACCAAAGAAAACCTCATCCCCTAACACAACGCTAGCTATAACTAAATGAAACCACGAAAAACTGACGTATAAACGGATGAAATAAATTGTAATGTCGAAAACAACAATAAAACAAAATAAATGAAACAAATATTAAAGTAGAATATACAAGAGACTCGAATGCCTCCATGGTCAGAGTGTTCAGATCGCAAATGATCCACACTCATCAGCTGCCTTTTATCTAAGTTCTTTTGATTAAAAAAAATATTACTGTTACCTTTTCCAGAAAAAAGACGATTCCAAAAAAAAAAAGAATTCTTAACCAAACTATCGAGAAATCTATACAAAGTACTTCCGTACAATAAAGAAAATTAAAACTTGGCTGGATTTCATTCCCCAAACGATCAGCTGTTTGTAAATGCAAAACTACCTATCAGCGATCAGCTGTTTCTCATACAAGGGCTCCATTCATACTTGTGATTGAACCCATAATCACACATTCTTACAGTCCGCAAATACACAAACATTTACGAAAACATTACACTTTACAAGTTCCGAACCAAGCAGAGGAGAACAATATATTTCTCCACAATCTATTTATTTAGATAGATTTGCACTTAATGTCTGTCCCAGACATTCCTTCACCTACCTTGGAGTGTTCAAACCCCTCCAACATTTCTCGAATTGTATTTTTCCTCAGGAATAATTCTCAAACTCCTTTTCTTCAATCCTCATGCAACTTCAAACTTATTCATGACGTTGCGATTCGCCAATTAAATTTAAATAAAGTTTAAACAAAAATTTAAATGTTTATGTTAATCACTTTCCATGAGTTTAGATGAACTATCCGATTGCGTTAATATTTGTTAATAATATTTTCGTTATATTAATTTAAATAAACATCCAACGCTGTTTATGAGAGTAGGTTAATCATTATGACAAACCGTTTCATAATATAGTTTATAGGAATTATAATTAATCCACCTTCGTTAATTATTTAGATCACTCAATATTTATCTTTTTACTGCAAGTTAAGATCGGTTTAAATGTTTATATCAGTCTAATATGGTCGTACAATTAAGTAAACCTCATATGATTATTATGCCAATTATTCGAGTTAATAGTTTAATAATAATTAGGACCACATGGTCAACAAAACTTCATCTTACATTTTTACAGACTGCACCTAACTATCAGTACTTCGTCAGGTTCCAACAACCTAAATGTGTTCCAAATGACTCAAATTCCATAACAGCAATGCTCCAAATAGCATGTTTCCCTTTACAACAATAGCAATTAACAAACAAAAATACCCATCGTATTTCATACTTCAATAAGCTCACATTAGCTACTTCATTCCTTTCTTTAATTATTTTCACGCCTAATGCGGACATTACCATAATAATTCACCTTAATATATCCTCGTAGTTTCTTTTCCGTATTGAAAAAATTAGTATTTGCATTCTCACTCGTTATCACAACGGTATTTGTTGATTACAATATTCATACACGTTAACAACCTTTAATACTTGTACAGATTTATTGTTGGTAGCAGGTTTACTTAGTATAGATTTAGTAGAGTGAAAAAATGTGCCCAATATATAATAATAATAATAATACAATTGTACCGACGTACTGGTCTATACTTCAGATTCTAATACCATTGCAAAGTCATGATAATCATCGTTAACTTTGCAACGTAAAATAAAATATAATGACATGAATACTTTTTGAAAACGACACCTCCAAGAATCAACTGGATTAAGACGAACCTAATATTAAAAAAAACACTGAAAAACAAATCCTACAATTTGTTAAAGATAGAACAATACTATCTGACCAGAATAAAATAGTTAACAGACATGACGAATATCCTTCAGAGTTCAATGTCAAGTCTTTCAAAATCCACAAGGTTTCACAAGAAAATAAAATTTCTTTCACCAAATCGCATATATATATATCCGGTGTGGAATTCATTATAAATTGTTGATAAGATCGACGTGTTCTTCCCCTAAAATTCAGTCTTGTTACAAGAAAAATACCCAAGATCACATTATTCCAAACATATGGCAAAATTTAAGAATAGTCAAAGACAATCTTCGAAAAGAAAAATTTAATGCTCTGAAAGACAAAAGAAATTCAACTGGGTTGAATTATATAAGGATCCAAAAGATCTCCAAAGAGAAAAGAAAATTTTAAATAGATAATCTCAATGTTCCCCCGCAGAACAATCAACGACAAAGCTGGCAAGGAAACCATCGCATCCAACTAAACATCGAACTATAAAAGAAAAATATCCTCGTAGAAGAAGAATGAATGACATACAAAATAATGGAAGATTTTCTGCTCAATAGAATTGTCAAATACTCAAACTACAAGTAGTAAAAATCGTTGATTCTACCTGGTGATGAATCTGGCAGGTTCAGAAGGCCTGAATATACATATATCCTGATGGACTGTTATTACCGCCGGGGTGGAAACTCGAACTGCCGTCCGCTGCATCTCTGGGGATCGAACTCCATTCCCCTGGGCTGGGCCTGCTTGTTCTGGAAAACGAACCGCTTCCTCCTCGGCTCTGGTCGACTCTTCTGGATTCGGTGGGATAACCCTTCCGATCTTGACAATTCTAGCAGTATCATGACGAACCTCCGGCGATATTTAAAGTTGATCATCGTAAATGAGTAATATCGTTGATAAACATTCATGGTGAGAGAATGCAATAAACTTGGAAAAGTATGAAGTCATATCATTTCAATGAACGTTCAACAAGGCTCGGTACTACGTTGAAATTGTTCCAAGACGAACTCGTAAAGGCATCTATTCTCTGCTGTCTGTATTCCAGGCGCACGTAATTAGTTTGAACCATCAACCCCAACTTCATATCGCTGTCAAATATCACTCGAAATCCTCCTAATGTACAACACATCGTGTATAATTGTTCAATGCGGCTATCAGCTGACTCAACGTTCCTTCACACTGTTCTGCAGCAAGGCATGTTCTGGCCGCTGTATTGCACGTCTCTCTTCCACACAACCTCGCCCGCTTGCACTACGAATAAGCTATCACTAGCTTGACGTTTTTAAACACCCACTGTTACTGAGTTGTATATCAGTGTCTTCTTATTAAACTCGCTGAAATATACAGCTGACTATCTGTCGATCATTACACACATGCATGTAGTCGTGGAAATGTTTCAATGTCTGTAACTTCATAGTTATAAGCTTCGATTCAACATCGCATAGTTCCAATGTACTGCAAAGCTGGTCCGGGCCTCTCCACACAGCTCGACCCACGGTGCGAACGGCTTGCTCGGGCAGACCATGCCCCCTCCTTCAATTTCACCTTGAGTGACACATGCAGAGCCACCTTGCTTCCCTCACGTCTCGATTTCAACAGCCGGCATGTACCTCCCCTCTCTCCGCTCCCGTCTAGAATTCTCCATAGCCTCAACTTGCTAGATTTCGCGTACATGTAAAAGGCAATTAAACATAGTACTGCGATTATCTATGTCCTTATAATCAAATCAGAAGCTTCTTCATGAATATAGACGTCTTCTCGAATGAAATAATCTTCTTAATGATGCTAATTACTGGAAATACAAATAATGTGATGACGTTTCAGAATCTTACGAGTAGAGCCATGCTTCCTGATTGGTCATCGCGTTACCTTCTCAGAACTCGTAGATACCACAATAATCTCAATATATGCGCCGTCCAGTTCATTACCATAAGAACATGACCTTCTCCAGCCGTCCCAAGATACAATTGAAATTACTCAACTTAGCACAAGCTCAATTTTAAAAAGAATCCAATATCATTTCTCCCATACAACACCAATTACCATTGGGGATAAAAATGACCACAAATATGACCTGGAATGAGCCGAATTCGGGCTCAGTACTGCCTTACGTTCTTCACCTTCGTTGGTCTAGGGAAATTTCTAATGACCTCCAATTTTCCAGGGTTCGGTCTTACTCCTTGTGCATCTATTACATGGCAAAAGTTAGATTTCTTTAGATTAACCTTGAAGTTAGCCTGACTTAGGTTATCTAATAACTTGCGTAGATCTCTGATATGTTCATCCACTGTTTCCGATGTTAGCAGAATTTCATCTACGTAGCTTATGGTTGTTGCTTTGACTTCTTGAGCCAGGTTTCGGTCAAGCGCTCGTATCAACGCTGAACCCGCTGTATTTAACCCAAATGGTAAACGAAGGAATGAATACGTGTGCTGATCGAATATAAAACCGGTTAGTAAGCTTGTTTTCTCCTCCAGCTCAATGTGGTGGAAACTCGCTGTAATATCAAGATTTGTGAATACAGTCTTTCCTTTAAATCGCCTGAGGATCTCCTTTATGGGTGGCACTTGGTCAAATTCAGGTATGACCCTAGAATTCAAATTTCTCAGGTCTAGGCATATCCTTACACTTCCGTCTGGTTTAGGTACAACTACCAGTGGACTGACATAAGGTGTGGCTGTCTTTACAATGACGCCTGCCTCCAGCATCTCCTGTATAGCTTCCATGACTTTTAAATAATGCTTCTTGGCAACTGGATAAGGCTTCTGCCTGAATGGTGTCCGGTCACTAACTTGGAACGCATACTGGAAGTTCTTGATTCGGCCAGGTCTCGAATCGAAGACTCCTCTTTGTTCCGACAACAGTTTCCTTAACACCTGCTTATGTTCTGGACCAATTTTAGCTTCCTTTAATTTTTCTTCAAGACATGTTCCAAATTCTGGTTCGAGATCCTTTTCAATGTCTGCGGCCAATGTTTCCAACTCTCCCTAGATGGCTTCTGTGATCAACACTGCCTCCCCAGTCATATCTCAGTATGTATGCCATACATATTCTTCTGGTCTCGCTTCACTGCGTTTTAATGGGATCTCTAAATTTTTATTTTCATCACTCACGCGAAACATAACCATGTCTTGTGAGAGATCTATTATAATCTTGTATTCCCTTATGAAATCCGCACCCATAATAAGGTTAAAAGGTAGCTTATTCACAAATAGAAAACTCTGTGAGAATATTGAGTTCCCTATCTGTAAATCTAAGAATATTTGGTATTTGCAGATCTTTACTTTATCTGGTATTACACCCTTGATTTTTACGCTTGTTGTTGTTTGAGTCTTCAGTCTTTTGACTGGTTTGATGCAGCTCTCCATGCCTCCCTGTCCTGAGCTAATCGTTTCATCTCTACATAGCTACCACACCCTACATCCGAGGCAATCTGTTTAACATATTCTAATCTTGGCCTACCCCTACAGTTCTTGTCCTCGACCCTTCCTTCCATAACTAAGTTTGCTATTCCTGGGTGTCTTAGTATGTGTCCTACCAACCTATCTCTTCTCTTCATTAGCAGTCGCCAGAAACATCTCTCCTCTCCCACTCGCCTTAATACCTCTTCGTTTGTAACCCTATCTACCCATCTGATCTTCATCATTCTCCTGTAACACCACATTTCAAATGCCTCAATTCTCCTCTTTTCTGCTGCACCAATAGTCCAAGTTTCACTTCCATAGAGCGCCACGCTCCAGACAAAGGATTTCAAAAATGACTTCCTAATACCTAAATCTATATTCGATGTCAACAGATTCCTTTTTTGTAGAAAGGCTTTCCTTGCCTGAGCCAACCTACTTTTTATATCCTCTTTGCTTCGTCCATCACTGGTTATTCTGCTTCCTAAGTAACAGAAGTCTCCTACTTCCTTCAGCTTTTCACCTGCCAATTTGATCTCCATAGAGGTTTCTGATTTATTTCGGCTGCATTCCAGTATTTTTGTTTTACATTTATTAATTTTCATCATGAATTCCTTCCGTAAGACGGAATCCATACCATTCAAAAACTCATTCAAATCCTCAGGCTTGTCGGCCAAGATGACGATGTCATCAGCAAATCTCAGAGTTGAAATTATTTCTCCTTGAATCTTCACTCCCACTTTAAATTTTTCTCCAATTTCCTTCATTGCTTGTTCAATGTAAAGATTGAAAAGTATGGGTGATAAGTTGCAGCCTTGCCTTACACCTTTCATAATACCAGCTTCTCGCTCATATCCTTCAGCTCGAATGACTGCTGTCTGGTTTCTGTATAGATTGTATATCACCCTCCTATCCCTGTACTTTATTCCAATAGATTTCAAAATGTCAAACAATTTAGTCCAATCAACGTTATCAAAAGCCTTTTCTAAGTCTACAAAAGCCATGAACGTTCTCTTATCTTTCCTTATTCTACCTTCCAAAATCAGCCTAAGACTTAGTACAGCTTCCCTTGTTCCTACATTTCTCCTGAAACCAAACTGGTCTTCACCCAACTCCGTTTCTATCTGGCTTTCAATCCTCTTGTAAATTATTCTAGACAGGATCTTTGAAGCATGAGTAATCAAGCTGATTGTACGGTAATCTTCACATCTGTCAGCTCCCACTTTCTTTTACGCTTGAAATAGGTATTTTCAAGACGTGTGTCTTTCTTTCAATTTCTTTATATAGTGCCTGTGTTATTAAGCATATGGTCGAGCCAGTGTCTAGAAGACTCCTTATCTTTATGCCTGCGATGTTAGCAATAATAATGGGTAGTTTCCTTCTTACGATGACCGGGCCTTCATCTTGGTCCTCAATGAGTTTGTCAGGTTTTGCAATCCAGTTAACCACATTTACTGTATTCCAACCCGTATCTCTGTCTTCTTTATTGTCATTTAATTTTGACGTTTTCTTTTCTATTGCTCCGTTTCTTCCAGAGTTCCTCTGTCTGTCTTCATGTTGTTGAAGTTCCAGACTTTCCGCTCCCTCATCGTTTTTACCACAACTCAGCAGATGAGGCAGATCGAGTTGTCTGAGGACCTCCTCCATCTCAGTTGCTGTTTGGCATTTGCAGAGATTAATAGTCTTTGGACTTCGTATGGTAGCTGTTTGGCTATCGCTATACAAAGGTCTACCTCTCCAGGCGTTTCATCTAGCTCCCGGAAACGACATAATTGTGCTATAAAATTCAGCATACTTCGTTGGGTTATTTGTACTATAACGTCTGGAGTACAGATCCAACGTTAGATTTTGCTGTATGCTCGAATCCCAGTATCTCTTTAAAAATGCCTGTCGAAACTCCTCTACCGTGTCGAACGTGTAGCGAAAGCTTCTGAACCATAGGGCACATTCGCCTTCAGTAAGTTTTTCAATAGCTATTAATCTTCGCTCTGGCGGTACCTTTGTGTCTTTTAAATATTCGGAAACTTTTTTGAGACAATACTTGGGTGTCATATTTGAGTTACTCCCAGAGTACTTTCTCGGTTTCTCGTCGTTAGCCCTTATAACAGTGACTATTTGATTTTGTACAGCATTTTCATGCGGTGTGGACGTAGCAATCGGTATACCAGGTGTGATATACGGGCTGTCGCTTGGCATGGCTGTATTCCTTGGAGTGGGCTGCATTTCTAAATCTGCCCATCTATTTCTTCTATTTTCATCCACACTTCCTTCTCTGGATCTAGGATTCCGCAACATGGACTCTTCCTTCGCGATCATCCTGGTTTCCATCTGGGTATGCCTATTTTCTGCTCTTTCTAAACGAGCTAATACTTCTTGTTCTCTTCTTCCTAGGCGATCGCGATTTTCCTCTGCCATAGAAAAGATTTCTTTTTATCATCTTTAAGGCTCTCCTTTATGTGGGAAATTTCCCCAGCTAAACCTTCTTTCACCTCGGCAAGCGTTTTGTCATTGGCTTCTGTCTTCATTACTTCCCTAACTTCTAGCTCTTCCCTTAAGCCTGTGACTTCCTTTTGGATGTGACCGTGCATACTGGAGATTTCTGTTCTTATCTTGCTAATTTCTCCCTGGTCCTCACCTTGCCGCTTATGAATGACTGCTAAGTCGTTCTGAGTTTGTTCTAACTCTTTTTGGACTTTACCTGCGTCTTCATATTTCTTACAATTCCCTTATTCTCTTCTACGGTAGTTTTTATCTCAGTTATCTCCTTGCATTGATGAAGGATATTCTGATCCTGCTTGCTTAATTCTTCATCTACCGTCCTCGCGTAGCCTGCCATTCGCTTATCCCATTTGTCTTCATTTTCTTCTAGCCTTTGATCAACGGTCTTAGTAAACGTATTACATTGTTTCTCTTGCCGCTTAGTATTCGCTTCGTTTTGATTCTGCATATCTTTGAGTTCTACAGACATATCGTCTAACCTATCGTTAATCTCGCGCTGTGAATCTCTGCATGCTTGCAAATTATTTTCAAGCTTTACCTCTATGGATTCAAAACGTTTTTCATTAGCTGCCTGCATCTCTGAAACCACGCTAGTAACGCTTTCGGTTACCTCTAATTTAATAGATTCTTTAACATAATTTTTTATTGACCTCTAATAGGTTAGCATTTAATCTACCCGTAATTTCATCTTGATTAGCATCTAATCTTCGATTGACCTCGATTTGATTATTTTCTAACAGAGTATTTACTGTAGCCACCCTTTGGTTTATATCATCTTGAAATGCCTTAGCATCTTCCCTGCTTTTAGCATGAGTAGCATCAAAATGCTCCCTCAGCTCTGCGATACATTTCAGTATCCCCTCAGTACCAGCCATCCTGTATTTCTGTATTTGAGATATAGGTGGGCCTGTGCTGTGCATATTGGTGCGTTATATTGGGAAAGAATTCCGATTTCACACAAACAACAATATTTATTCTAGCTCAGTGTTGTGAATACACTTTTGAAATGGGTTTAGTCGTACGTACCCATTTGTGCATTTATTCGTCCGAGAACAACGTCTAATGTCTGAGTATATCCTAAAAAGACTCACAATCATTCAAACACAGTTTGAGGAAAAAATATACTTTTATGGTTTTCCATCATGGAAACCATACTATTATTATGGAGTTTCTGAATCCCATAATCCCCCCGTTGGGCGCCATGATAAATATGTAAGGTCTGGCTAACCCATTTCAAGGCATCGGCCAAGTTCATTAATATCGAAGAAACCGTCCATGGAATGGTTCTTATTGCTGACTGCCCCACTTTGGGCCATACCATGATAAATAATAGGTGAGACAGACCATGTTTTGCCCCACTTCGTGCGGGCGACATGATAAATAATATGAAATCTGGCTATTAAGAATGTCTCAATGGGTTATCAACATTTATTTAACTGAACGTGTTGGCTTATCAAATATGGGACGCGGCCTTCCCTAATGTGTTCTAATTCTGCTGCTATATATGCTTCAACCATTTAATATCTCGGCCGACTTTAGCAGTACCTGGATCTCAGTCCATATACAATAACACTTTACCATGTACCTATGCGTTATTATAAGAAGCATATGATCGTATCCCAGCTGGCTCACGGTCTTTCGAGGTATGGGGCGTTCAAACCACTGTACGATCATATGTTCAGGATTTGAGTCAACCAGGTGACTACTCTACATGGAAACACAAAAGATTCCTAAATACAGAGTTTAATGATCCTAATATCATGGCAAAATACAACAAAATCACAAAAATTTACGATTATAATTACACTCCCACAACATAAATAAAATATCTGGAGTGCGCAGATGATTATTCCAAACAATAAAACAAACCCTAATCTGTTTCATCTGCACTCCGCAGCTCTGTTTCATCAATACAAAGATCAGATACACTTAAATGCTCTGAGCTCCTCAGGCATGCCGCAACATCTTGTGAGTCTTTATTAAAATTGGCGCTCTTCCGCACCCAAATATACCCTACACTTCCTAATATTTATACTTTTTGACATTGACGAATGTTCATAGTGTCATTCACGTCACTTAATTAATCTTAATTAGCATATCACAACACAACAATTTAATAACAACACAAGTTGTCACTGAACAATCATTAAATGTAATCATTCCAGACCCAAATATTTCAGTCCGTTCTGAATCGGAACATTTATCTTTATTTATGTTTTAACAATATTAATCTCTTTACATTTCCTTGTTTAACATAACGTTATTTGTGTGGACAATCGTTTTCCTTCCCCATAGATTTCAAACGCTTATATGAGTAACCTCTACCTCCAAAATACACATAATTAATGATTTAGCTTCACCATACAACGATCTTTCAGGTCTCACCAAGTTGTCAATACCGTTGCAAATGTGTCAGTTCGTGCATTACCATTACCCGTCTGGGTAAATTAGCATTAATAATTGGATAATTACTCTTTATAAATGCATCTCATTATTTGAAACAATTAAAATGTTATCAGACACTAACCTGACCAAATATTATCCGATTTTTACGATCAAACAGCATACCCCCATGGATATGATGCATGTAATTCAATTAATACAACAATATCAACCATTTTTCAATTACTTCAAGAGATGTGAGTAGAGGTCTCAGTGCTCCAGTACATAGATTAAAAGGTCTCGCGGTCATTCAGCTCCCCTAGTGCTAGTACAATGGGTTCGCTAAGCTCCGGCCTTTTCAACACCGCTACTCCTACCTGCGTCTCGTGCTACCGGCCGACTTTTAACTTGTAAACAAACCTTGACATTGGCCTCAGTTACACACCGCAGCTTTCCAGGGGCAATGATGGAATGTGTCATTATGAACGGAATCGATCTATATATTAAATACCTACATTTTAGGGTATTTAATTGGCTCAATCCGGCTCTCAATTAATATTCTCAGCAAGGGATGGGTCTCCATTAGCTTCGCTAGACAAGTGCCAGTGGAGTTCAAAGGATTATCTCGCTGCACGGATACGAATATTATAGGAAATCATCATGATTCCTCCACGCAGAATTGTCATACCTCCACGGGCAGATCAATTATTAACTTAGCTTACATAGGGTATCATAGTTTTCCCTAGTAGCCATGAATATGCTAACGGGGGGTTACGGATGCCATACCCGGCCCAACTCTGTTGCTATAATAGGTACGCTCTCAGGCTATACACATACATTGTCGATTCGTAGATTGGCCCACTAGATTATCCAACGCGCGAGCTACTTGGATGATCCCTGCGATATTATACGTAAATCTCTGGATTCTACGTTATACGGGCACGCTTATTGCGGCTAAAATAACATTCCTGTTAGATGAATCGATTCATAATGCACTCATATTCTCCCTGCATTTAATTATTATACCAAGGCTCTACAATTAGCTCTATAAAAGGTATCTTTTAACTGGCAATTGCATTAACTGCCTTAATGGCTTTCAAGCTTAGCAATTTGGCAATTATCATTATTTAACATCTCAATTAAACTGAAAACTCTCATTACACTCTCTAATATATCTGTCAGTTTCCCACATATAATAAGATTATATTCTTTTATCGAACATGACACAATTTGCACGCTTTCAAGGCATCAACATGCCGATTTTACATTTATTTTCGACTCTGACCTCTGATTATTATTATTATTATTATTATTATCAATTAACGTTAGTTATATTGACCAATATATTACGCATTAAGTGTCGTAAGTTTATCATTCTCAAAAATCAAATTATTTACTGTAATACGAGGAATGTAAACTCGTTCAATGATTATAGCAAATTCTATAATATTTCAAGGAATGATATGGTGAGCTCTAAAATCATAGTAACATTTTTGGATGGTACTCACATTTTCTTGCGGTGTGGATTAGTCCAATAGTACAGCACTTTACCCACCATCATGTTGCCTTCTAGCACATCTTAACACTTTTCACAAACAATACTTGATGTGGTTTGAACATGTTGATTACAGCACGTAATACACACATTTCACCTCTTAGAATATAACACATTTTCTTTATCACACAAATTTAAAACACTTTATATTATCACCTTTTTACAGCACTTTATACAATCGATTTGTACACACGAAGCCTTATTTGACTTTCCGCTACTGCGTGATTTCAGATCTGCGACGTTTCTGCACTATCCTGATATCCGCTTGTCTCCTCCGAAAGTCTATCTCGAGTAGGTGTGTTCATCTCTCGTCTCCTACTGTGTTCTTATTTTCTCCCTTCTTGCGTGTACTGCTTAAGCATTTATCACAAACACTTGTGATTCCTTTCTGGTTTCCATGATCTGTGGTATACTTTACTATTTGACTGTATGACACTCTAAAGATCATAATTATCCCTGTGGATAAGTTCATTGCCTATCACAATCATAATGTAATTTTATGTTCGACCCTGACTATTATATGTCTGAAAACTGTATCATAATGATGGTCATTATGACACTATTTTTCATTATGAAACAGTTTCTCCCACCAATCACAGCTCAAGAAACAGTTGTTTGACCAATTAGATGAGGATTCCTTCGCGCATGCGCTCAAAATCCAACATGTCTATATAAATTACCGAAAGTGCACCGTCCATATGTTCGCGTAAATAAACTGGTGAATATGAGACAAGAAATAGCACTGTACCTTAATATCCCCAATTCCAATTTCTACACAGCGCGTCGTTTTCAAACGAATCGGTGACATTTTTACTGAATACTGGTGCTCAATCTGCACATATGGCATTGAAGCACACAGAGCGCATGCGTCGGTCGGTCAGAGAGCTTGGAAATCAGAGATATCCTACCCAGCGCAGTAGCCGATCACAAAATTATAGTGACAATCTCAACAGATATTTATGAATATTTATGTTAAAACGTATAATAAAGTTATAATTGTCGCCGAACATAAACAGTCGTATGCAACTCGCCTATAATGGTAATTAAGACACTCGTATGGAAATTATAAAACTCGCATACGCTCGTTTTATAAGCATACTCGTGTCTTAATTATAGCCATTATAGGCTCGTTGCATAATGTACTATTCCTGCACTGTACTGAATGACGTTCGCGTATAATAGCTGATTATCTGTCGATTCTTGTAAAAATCATAGGCATGATTCTTCCTCTTCACAGACCCAGATTCGATACCAGTCAGCCTCGTCCCATTGGGTACACTACCCATACTTGTTCTCCACACCGAAACCCACTTCCTTTTATTTTCATTATCATCATCCCTTAGGAGGAGTTAATCCTCAGCTAAAACCTACCACTTGGTGACCACAAACTTATTTGAAAGGGGAACTCCTAACGCGTATTCAGAGACTATAAACAGAAGGAAATGCATATTAACTAGTACATCCTTCTTGTGGAGGACAATTTTTTTAATATACACTTCATTTTTTATGTTGACAAAAATGAATGTGGAATGGAATAGAACGTAATTGTGAGTTGTTTAATAGCTCAGTGGAAAATACGATGAACCTTGTATCAATTAGAAAGACCAGTGTGAGCTAGTATGTCATTTTGAGGTGTTTATTATATTGTTTAGACATCCTTGTAGAATGATTCTTGTGGTATTTAGCATAAGTTAAGTGAAATAATAAAATGTTTGAATTACGTTGTTGAATATGCGTAGCGTCATTGGACAGAAGTCATGACGGCCTTGTAGAAAGTTAGTAATGAAGTGATAAGTCACGTGGCCAAGAGGCATGTGAGCGAGGGATAATTTTGACGGAAGTGTAAGTGATCTGAGATGTTGTAATTGATAATGGATAAGAGATAATCAGCCGTTAAATTAAATAATTCATACAAGCGGTAAATTTGAGAAAACAATAAATTAATTAAATAATAATAATAGTAATAATAATAATAAAGTGACATAAAAGATTACCTCCACACCACCCACTTAAATAAAATGGTTATTTTTGAACTTTAAATAATAAAAATCATGATTTCTAATTATTTGTTTCTTTTGATAAGTAACCACTTTTTGTACTCGAATGAATTAGTTTTTGAGATCGAACGTACTTGACTTTGATGTATATATTTTTTCAGTCTCGTAGATGACCGTGTAGTCACAAAGAGTGTAAGCAGGCCTCGAATGGAGCAACACTAGGAGTGACTGATGTTTAATTTGTGTGATATTTTTGTTGTTGTTTCCCAACCTGTGTAAATATTATGCCTATATTTCTTTTTAATGTCATGGATTTCCTTTAGATTTGTTTTTGATTTCTTTGACATCAATCCAAGGTGGATATTTAATTGGAACTCAATTCTTTTAACGTAAATTAGGACTAGCTAGAATGATTACAGTGAAATAAATTTGGTATGCGGTACCTTCGTATCTTAGGTATTTTTAGCCTACTTTTCACATTTTGCAAAAATTAGGAAAAATTATACTTATGAGATCGATCCGGGCAAATGTCTGTCTGTCCTTCTGTCTGTCTGACTGTGTGTGTGTGTCCCCTATCAACTTCTAAACGGCTGCAGCAATCGAAAAAAAAATTGGTAGGAGTAAAGATCTATACATGAATATCTCAATGCCGTATTTGAAAATTATGTCAGTGCTACCAACTGCTGAAAAATCGCAATTGAAATTTGAGTTCCATGTTGGATATCTTGGAAGGTATGAATGGGAGCTATTTCAAAATTGGCACAGGTATAGATAAAAATATTTCAGTATAATTTCCAGGAGGCCATACATGGCAGTGTTGCCAAAATGATTATAAGCCTGCTGATAGGTCCAGTTTTGAAATTCATATAACTTCTACACTATCAATTGGAATTCAACCAAATTTCGTATATGCTATGTGTACATAAACATATATGACTGAGCATATTCTTAAGAGCCACCAGGACTGCCAAATGTTAATAAATACTCTCAATTTCTTTTATCCAAATACCAATATATCGGAAAGTATGCAAGCCGACAGCTTTAAACTATGTACACGTATAGTACCTGACATTCTATATTCATTTGGAGTAACTTATATACGTCAGTATTCTAAGCCTGCTGAGAGGTCCAACTTTAAATACATGTAACTTCTATACTATCATTTGGATTTGAACCAAATTTCGTATGTGCTATGTGTACCATAGCAGATATGACTGCGTATTATTGAGAGCAACCAGGGCTGCCAACTGTTAATAAATGCTGTCTCTATTTTTGTTACCCTAATATCAATATATCACAAAATATGCAAGCCAATAGCTCTAAACTTGGCACACGTATAGTACATGGCATTCTAGATTGATTTGGAGTAACTAGTAACTAATACACGTCAGTGCTGCCAACATGATTCTAAGCCTGCTGATAGGTCAATTTTGAAATGCATGTAACTATACTAACTAATGGATTTCATTCAAAATTGGCACAACAATAGATCATATTATTTCAGAATATTTATGACATTATACATTGTTGCCAACATGATTTTACGCGCGCTGTTAGTTCCAATGTTTAACTGCATTTAACGTCCATGCTATTCATTGGACTTCAACCAAATTTTGTATTCTGTACCTTAAGAAATGGAACTAAGAATATATTCAGTCACCAGGACTGCCAACTGTAGTGCTCTATTAGGCTACATTATGCCAGATTTCGAACTCTTTAGAAGTTTCGATATTACCAACTTAATTTCGTCATTATTCTAGATAGACCCGTATAGATTAATCATAGGCATGAATGTTTCATTTTAAGAAAAGTAGGCTCTTTAGTTCGTCATGGAACTTCTTGTTATCGTTGCTATTTAATTATATATAACTTGGAATTATTGTCAAAGGATGAAGTATGATTTGCCAAAATGTGATGATTATTATTATTCTTAAGGTGACTTTTGCTTAGGGATGACTTTACGTGTCGCGTACCTAGTTTGATTGTTGTTTGGTATGTTGATAGAACTTCGTTAGAGGATATTTTTATAGGGACTTAGTTAAGGGATGTTTTTCTTATTGATCTAGATTAACGATAGATTGGTCAGGGGGATCCTCTATCGAGTAGGATAGGGATCTGAATTTTAAAATAAATTTATAGTAAATTTTATATAAGCCTGGATTATTTAGAAGCTTTGTGTTTTCTTGCGGATGTGCATCTTGGGCTAGTTTGAGCTAGTGACTATTTTGAAAAACCCCGGAAACGGCCCGAGAGGAATTTTCTTGTGCTAGTCCAGATGCACATCTGGACCTCTCCCTATATGAGTCGTTTGGAAAAGAGTCTCATAGCGGCTGAAGTGGCTCCCAGTCTCATGGAACTTCGGACTAAATGGGCTCAGTATTATTATTGGAATTAAACACAATGTGTACAGAATTATTACATAACAGATATCATTGACACTCGTCCTTTGCATAGTACGAGGTTGGCATTGTTCTTTTTGTACATTCAAATATGTGATACTGTGTGCAGCATTGGTTGCAGAGTTCACAGCTGCATTGACTGTCGGCGTTGTGGTAAACTTTCCTGTTGCAGATTTTATGGTGGAAGCCGTGTATTGCTCCTCGGGTGTAGAGGTGTCGTAGTTCATAGCCGGCTGATCTCCATTCTTTCTCCTTCATGGCTGGGGTGCGGTAGAATTCGGGGTCTATTTCTGTTGATTTCTGGGCTCTTTCTTCCAGGAACTTGATGCATGCTTGTGTTTGAATCAGGTTGTGTTTTAATATTAGGTCTTCTATAAATGTGTTTGTTCCCACCAGTTGATAAACTAATCTTGTTGGGGCGTACTTCGATACGCACAGTGTTTTCTTGAGGTATCTGGCTTTAACTCTATCCAGGTCTTTGATGTTTTTGTAGTTCAAGTATGGCCAAATTATTTCAATTGCGTATGATGCTATTGGGGCTATTTTCAGGTTGAACAGTGAAATTGATGTTTCTAGTGAGAGGCTATGAAGTCTTTTGATTTCCATTGTGGCTTTTATTGCGGAGATTGATCTTTCCTCAACATGTCTTGTGAAGGTGAATCCGGTGACCTGCAGAGTTACCCCTAAATATTTGTACGCCTTCGCTATGCCTAAAGTGTGATCCCCACATGTGAAGACATCCTTCGAGGATATTCGTCCGCCTTTCCGAAACTTCATTACTTTTGTCTTGTTCTGGTTTATTTTAAGTTCGTTTTCATTCGTCCATTCCTCTAACCGATTGATAGCTTGCTGCATCGCTTCCCTGTTTTTGCTTAGGATCACCATGTCATCTGCATAGAGCAGTATTTTTACCCCTTCCGTTGTGATCTTTTGAACTACGTCGTTTGTGAGCATGTTGAAAAGTATCGGGCTTAGAGGGTCACCTTGTAGAACTCCGTTTGTCTGTTTTATGTTCCTTGATTCTAGCTGACCGTCACATATGCTTATTACGTTGCTGTGCAGTATGCTTGTTATGAGGCTAAGGAAAGGGTCTTCTGGTCCTAGAACTGTCTTCAGTTTTTGGATGAGAATGTTCCTGTTCACTCCATCAAAAGCTTTTTGATAATCTACGAAGGTCGCGTATGCGCTGCCTTTGGGTTGACTTAGTGCTTCACCTATGTATCCAAGTACTTTCTCTATTGCTTGGATTGTCGATCTTCCTGGTATGAATCCGTGTTGTTCCTCTGGTGTCTCTTCCATTAATCGCTCGAAGATTCTTTCACGTATGACGCTGGATAACATCTTGAAGGCTGCACATTCAAGCGCAATCCCCCTGTATGAGTCGGGTGCATCATGTGGTCCCCTGCCTTTGTATATTATCTTGATTGTTGATTTCCTCCAGGAGTTCGGTATATTTCGGAGTTCTATACATTTGTTGTATAGGGCTGTCCATATTCGTATTGTGTATGGGAGTGATGACTTGATGATTTCATTTGATATGTTGTCCGGTCCTGCTGCTTTTCCAGGCTTGCTTCTCTGTATTACTGACCAGGCTTCTGCTTCTGTTATGGTTGGTGACATTTCCCCTTCCGTACGCTCTCTTGGTCCGTCTTGTTGCTCGAAGGCAGTCAGTTGTAGGAGTTCTGTAAAGTGGGCTTCCCATGTCTCCAGCGGGATGTTTGGTACCAAGGTGCTTCTTCTTGCATCTAGGATTCTATACGGTTTATTTTCCGCTTCTCTCAGTAGCTGCTGCTCTTTTCGGAGTGCGTATTCTTTCCTCTTTGCGCGAATTAGGTTAACATAAGTACTTCTTTCCTGATTATACTTTTCTCGATTTTCCTGACTCTGTTTACACTTTAGGTTGTGAAGTCTTCCTAGGACGTTATTTCTTATTTCATAACATTCTGTGTCGAACCACGGCTTGCTTCTCCTTATTGGAGGTGGGCCTGGAGTTGCTTCCAATAGACAGTCCTGAAGTATTCGCATGGCGGTGTCCAGTTCTCCTTCTTCTATGAGTTTCATGACCTGGCCATGGTCAAGGGTCTGGCTGAGGGATTCTGTGTCTAATAGTCTGGGTGTCCATCTTCGCGTTTCCTTGGGCTCTCGTCCTGGGTTCTTTTGGAGTTGGAAGGTTGCTCTTACTGGTAAGTGTTTCCTGGTAGTATCCCAGGAATCCTTTCCCAGCACTGCGTGTCCCTTTAGCTTTATCTTTCTTCCGCGATAGAAAACTAAGTCGATGGTGCTGGTTCCGTTGTGTGCAATGTATGTGGGACTTTCTTCCTTGTTGATTAGTTGGAAGCCCTCTTCTTGCATAAGTTCCGTTAGGGCTCTTCCCTTTCTGTTTGGTATATCCAGACGGCAGTTGAAGTCACCTGCCATTATGGTTGATTTTTCCTGGTCGATATGTTCTAAAATTCTGGTGATGCTTTCGACCGTTTCCTCAGATGATATCTGGGGGCGAAGGTATACTCCTATTATTGTGATGTCCTTGAGGTGAACTGTAACTGAATCTTCGGTAACTTGGGTTTGTATAGGCTGTCCTAGTGATGCCTTATGGAAGCAGGTGATCCCACCTGAGGGGCGCCCGTTCCCGGGATGCTTTGCTAATGCGTGAGTCGCATAGTATCCCGTGATGTTCAAGGGTTCAGTTAAGAAAGTTTCACAAAATATTATTACGTCTTGCATAAATAGTGAGTTGTTTGGCAGTATGCTCAGGGCTGATTTAATTCCTTCTACATTCCATATAGTTTGTTCTATTGTTTGGATTTGTACTTCACTTGGTTTATTGAAAGAGATAGGGGCGAAAAGTGACCTCCTCTGGCCAGAAATCTTCCGAGTCTAGTTTGTTTGCCTCATCCTCTGTTACTCCTATTCTAAACGCCTTTGATCGGCTTCTGGTTCTTATCTCTTCACAGGCACTTACTGACTTTATACCCTTGTCTTTCATATACCCTGTGATATCTTCTACCGTAGTGGATTCATCCAATCTTCCAATGGACATCCATTTGAGTTTCTTGGTTGGTTTTAGTCTGTCTGTTTTGGCTCCTGTGCCAGTTTTCGGAGGCGGGAATCCTTTTCTCGAAGCTGTTCGCAGACCACTACCTTTGTTTGTATGGTGGAAAGCTCTGTTGGGTACATTTCCTTCCTCCCTCGTATGGTTCATCCTACTTTCTTTACTTGGCCTCAATACCACTTCCCTCCATTCCTCCCTTGGAATATGGTTTTCATTTCCTGTATCTACTTCTGGAAGGTATTCTCCACTCCTATTTGGGGTTTCTTGTGCGTCCGTTGTTTCTGTTTCCTTCGGTATTTTGTTTAGTTTCTGGTTGATTTTGTTTTCGATTACCGTGTCTAGCTCATTTCTTAGAAAATCCATTATGTTTTCTATGTGTGCTCTTATGTTTTCAAGATTTACCTCTTCGTTAGCTGCTATGTCGTTACCTTCACACTGACGTTTATTTCCCTTTGGGCTCTCGTGTTGGTGGACCGGTTTTGGAATTTGCTCCCGCGTTTGACCACCACAGCTCGTTAGTAGTTGGATCTCTCTACGTGGTGTTTCTTGTCTAGGACCGTTTGGTGCTGGAATGTCTGCGTCGGCGTCGACAGGAGTCGGCACCATCCCTGTACGGGTGATGTCTTCTTCGTTACGCATTGGTGAATTTTGGTCTCCTTTAATGTGATTTTGTGTGTTCTTTTCGGAATAATATTTCATTAATGCGTTTTTGACTGTTCTGAAACATTCTCTAATGTCATTTACCGCCTGTTTCAGATCCTCTTTAGCTTCTTTTTTCAGGTAACCACCGGTTTCCGTGATATTCTCTATCGATTTCAGAGCGAATTCAATCCGTGTTTCCGCTTCGTCCGCCATAATTTTTTTCTTCTTCTATTATTTGGTAGCAGAAATGATGTACGTACCGCAGATACAGGTATTTCTTTTGTGCTATTGCATACGGCTTTCAATTCGTGAAGAATGCTTTACCGCATTTAGCGCAGGTCACTGGTTTCAATTCGTGGAGAATGCTTTACCGCATTTAGCGCAGGTCTCTGGTTTCTTGCCGGTGGTACTTCTTGTCCATACAGGGTTTTTATGTGTTACCTGCGACTTCTGAGGTAGGACATTCACTTAGATTTTTTGTTCCTGTATGCGATTTGTGTTATGACCATCTTTATGCGATATAACCTCACTATCCCCTTGTGCAGGGAGGTATTATTAAGTACTGATATTTTCTATTTACCTTTACCATTGATAGGTTCTTGTATTCTTGCGTTGTGGGTGACTTCCTACCGCACTTTTGTAACTTTTATAAGTTGTACTGGATACGTTTTACTTCGCCTCAAACTAAACCCCGGGGAGCTCAGAATTGGCGCGTGTTTACTTGACTACTGAGTAGACTGGAATTAATGGGCTCAGTATGTATGTACTTAATAGTACTTAGGAGCTACAATAACGAAAATTAGTAAAAATGTAGACCTGCCCATGACAAAAGAACAGCGACTTCATTTAAAGTCGTGGCTGGGCGTAGTGTTAAAATATTAAAATCAACAACTCTGAATGTAATTGCGTACTTAAGACGAATCTTGGCAATATATGAATATCATATCTTACTGGTGCTAGTCATAACATTATCACACTGATCAATCAATCAATCAATCAATCAATCAATCAATCAATCAATCAAATATAGCGCTGAGCGGCCATATTGAAAGTTCACAATAAAATAATAATCACTCTCAGTATATAGTAACTTTAACAGGAAAATTAGCACTTATAAGTTGCTTCGTATACTCAAAGCAAAAGAACAGTTACTACATACATTCAAGATAGCGACTAGGCATACTGTTAAAATAATCAAATCAGTACGGTAACTGAGGATACAATTGCGCAATTAAGACTAATATTAGTAAGAGAGGATTATCAAATAGACTACACTAGTAGCGTTCACACAGTGAATACAGTGCGCAGCAGCTACACACATCAAAAAAAGTTTTGCATCACCTCGGTTCCCAGATCTCCGGCATATAGACGTTGACTGTGTATATTGTATCAAAGATACAGTCCCTTTGACTGTTCATAGATGTCACTAAAACTGCTCAAAGATGTAAACAACCATGCATGAGCAGGGCCTATTAGACGGAGGGGGTACGACAGCCGATCAGTTCCAGTCATTCCACCAGGACGAAGGTACGCTGCTCATGTTGTCTGTAGTTCTACCATGCCTAGAAGGTCAATACCGCAGTTCGATCGCGTCCGCATTGTTACTTTGTGTCAAGAAGGGCTCTCAACAAGGGAAGTTTCCAGGCGTCTCAGAGTGAACCAAAGCGATGTTGTTCGGACATGGAGGAGGTACAGAGATACAGGAACTGTCGATGACAGGCCTCGCTCAGGCCGCCCAAGGGCTACTACTGTAGTGGATGACCGCTACTTACGGATTGCCGCTCGGAGGAACCCTGACAGCAATGCCACCATGTTGAATAATGCGTTTCGTTCAGCCACAGGACGTCGTGTTTCAACTCAAACTGTGCGCAATAGGCTGCATGATGCGCAACTTCACTCCCGACGTCCATGGCGAGGTCCAGCTTTGCAACCCCGACACCATGCAGCGCGGTACAGATGGGCCCAACAACATGCTGAATGGACCCCACGGAATTGGCATCACGTTCTCTTCACCGATGAGTGTCGCATATGCCTTCAACCAGACAATCGTCGGAGACGTGTTTGGAGGCACCCTGGTCAGGCTGAACGTCTTAGACACACTGTCCAGCGAGTGCAGCAAGGTGGTGGTTCCCTGATGTTTTGGGGTGGCATTATGTGGGGCCGACGTACGCCACTGGTGGTCATGGAAGGCTCAGAAACGGCTTTACGATACCTGAATGACATCCTCCGACCCATAGTGCACCCATATCGGCAGAATATTGGAGAGGCATTTGTCTTCATGGACGACAATTCTCGACCTCATCGTGCACATCTTGTGAATGCGTTCCTTCAAGATAACGACATCGCTCGACTACAGTGGCCAGCATGTTCGCCAGACATGAACCCTATCGAACATGCCTGGGATATGTTGAAAAGGGCTGTTTATGGACGTCTTGACCCACCAACCACTCTGAGAGATTTACGCCGAATTGTCGTTGAGGAGTGGGACAATTTGGACCAACAGTGTCTTGATGAACTTGTGGATAGTATGCCACGACGAATACAGGCATGCATCAATGCCAGAGGACGTGCTACTGGGCATTAGAGGTAGTGGTGTGTACTGCAATCTGGACCACAAATGCTGAAAGTCTAGCTGTATGATGGTACAACATGCAATGTGTGGGTCTCATGAGCAATAAAACGAGCTGAAATGTTGTTTGTGTTGATCTCTATTCCCTTTGTATTTAACGGTTCCGGAACTCTTGGAACCGAGGTGATGCAAAACTTTTTTTGATGTGTGTATATTGAAATATGTTAATAAATAACTCTCAATAATTTTGAGCTACAATAAAGAAAATAATTAGTAATGTAGAACATTATATCTGTATGCCAAATTTAAACAAGTAGCTCCGTGAAGAACTAAATAGCCTATTTTCATATATCCTACTTAAATTAATTGCCTCTATCAACATACACATTTTCAGTTTGATTGCTGTAATAGATTCGTAGATATTGAGAACCGTTTAAATATTTCGGATGGTCATCATGTTGGATTTTTATCTACAGACCGCAGAGTGATGTACCATTACATGAAAATTATTGTGTAGGTGTTTTATTCCAACTTCAATCCTATGATTAGGACACAATAAATAACAAGCAGCTCCGTGATGAACTATACAGCCTATTTTCATATATTCTACTTATGTTAATTGTCTCTATCAACATACCAAATTTCAGTTTGATTGCTGTAATAGATTCGTAGATATTGAGAACCATCTAATACTGCATTTCGGATGGTCACCATGTTGGATTTTTATATACAGACCGTAGAGTGATATACCATTACATGAAGATTGTTGTGTAGGTGCTTTATTCCAACTTCAATCCCATGATTAGGACACAAGAAATAACAAGTAGTTCCGTGATGAACTATACAGCCTATTTTCATATATCCTACTTACGTTAATTGCCTCTATCAACATACCAAATTTCAGTTTGATTGCTGTAATAGAATCTTAGATATTGAGAACCATCTAATACTGTATTTCGGATGGTCACCATGTTGGATTTTTATATATGTACTGTAGGTCTCAGAGTTATGTACTGTTACATGAAGATTTACTTCTTGTGTCCTAATAATGCGATTGAAGTTTGAATACGTGTAGTATTCAAACTTCAATCGCATGATTAGGACACAAGAAGTAAAAACGTGATTTTAAAATTTCGCATCGGTGTTATCTTGTGGTTATGCAAACAATTGAAATAAATTAGATGCCTGTTGATTAAAATTTGTATTAGCATTTACTGTACCAAATTTTACTGCACTCGGATGGTCAAATTGCGAGAAACGTGCATTTAAATATTTATACTTCGCGTCGCCGCCATGTTGGATTTGTGATTACCAGGTTATTGAAAGTCCTATAGGTGAACTTATGTTCATAGCCCCTATGAACATAAAGGAATTCAGTTTGATTGCTGTAATACAGTACGGTAGATTTGTTGATATTGAGAACCGGTTAAATATTTCGGATGGTCACCATGTTGGATTGTTATATGTATAGGCCGTAGGGTTATGTACCTTTAAAGGAATATTACTGCGTAGGTTCATTATTCAAACTTTCACTTCGATCGCATGATTACGACACAAAAAGTAAAAATTTAATTTTAAAATTCGCACAGCCGCCATCTTGGGGTTATGTAAACAAGTGAACTAAATTAGATACCATTGCATTACAATGAGTATAAACATTTGCTGTACCAAGTTTCATTGCGTTTGGATTATTAGATCGCGAGAAAAGTCTATTTAAATCATTCAAATTCGCTTGGCCGCCATGTTCGTTTTGTTGCTAACCGGTTTTTGGACGTCTCATAGATGAACTTCCAGCAGTACCCTTTATCTCCGTACACAATTTCAGGGTGATACCGGTAATAGTTTCAGAGATATACAATGCCGGTGAAATAATTTGCACAGCCGCCATCTTGAGGTTATTTAAACAATTGAACGAAGTTAGATGTCGGTGCATTACAATGTGTATAAACATATACTGTACCAAGTTGCATTGCGTTTGGTTGGTTAAATCGCGAGAAATATCTATTTAAAAGTTGCAACTTCGCTTGGCCGCCATGTTGGTTTTGTAGTTACCAAGTTTTCATAAGTCACATAGGTAAACTTATAGTAGTTTCCTTTATCACCGTACAAACTTCCAGGGTGATATTGGTAATAGTTTCGTACATATTGAATGCTGGTGAAATATTTCGCACAGCCGCCATGTTGGATTGGTGAGACGAAACAAAATTTTAAGGGCACGGTCGGGGTCGTCCTGAATAGTGCTATGAAATTACCGAGTTTCATTGATGTCGCTTCTGCTGTTTAAAAGTTATTAGGGGGGAGGGACACACAAAAATCAATCACACACGCACACACAGACAGACACACGAACAAAAGGTGATCTCATTAGTCTATTTTTTCATAGATGAAAATAGGTTAAAAACGAGATTTTAAAATTTCGCTCAGCCGCCATCTTGTGGTTATGAAAATAATTTAAATGAATTAGTTGCCAGTGGATTAACATTTATATAAGCATATACCGTACCAAGTTTCACTGCGCTCGGATGGTTAAATTGCGAGAAACAATTATTTGAATATTTGAATTTCGCGTCGCCGCCATGTTGGATTTGTGCTTACCAGGTTATTGAACGTCCCATAGGTGAACTTATGTTTATAGCCTCTATACACATACAAAATTTAAGTTTGATTGCTCTAATAGATTAATTGATATTGAGAACCGTCTAAATATTTCGGATAATCGCCATGTTGGATTTTAATATATTTATGCCATAGAGTGATGTACTATTAGATGAGGATTATTGTGTATGTTCGGTATTCAAACGTTGATTTCGATGCATGATTAGAACACAAGAAACAAAAACTTAATTTTGAAATTTCGCACAGCCGCCATATTGAGGTTATGTGAACAACTGAACTAAATTAGATGTCAGTGCATTGCAATTTGTTTAAAAATGTTTCGTACTAGGTTTCACTGCGTTCAGATGGTTAAATCGCGAGAAAAGTCTATTTAAATGTTTCAAATTCGTTTGACCGCCATGTTCGTTTTGTTGTTAACAGGTTTTTGAAAGTCACATAGGTGAACGTATAGTACTTCCCTTTATCACCGTACAAAATTTCAGGGTGATATGAACAATAGTTCCGGAGATATAGAATGCCGGTGAAATATTTCGCACTGCCGCCATGTTGGAATGGTGAGACATAAAAAAAATTGAAGGAAAGTGTCCGGGTCGGCCATAATAGTACTATAACCTTACCGAGTGTCATTGACATCGCTCCAGCCATTTAGAAGTTATTAGTGGGGACACACACACACACGGACGCTCACACATACACACACACACGCGCGGACAAAAGGTGATCTCATTTTTTCATAAATGAAAATAGTCTAAAAATCCTTCTCTCCGTACATTCATGATGGTGGTTTGGCATACTATTAACATTTTAAAATCAATTACTCAGAATATAACTGTGCAATTGGAATGGAACATGGTAAGAGGGAAGTACCGTATTATGGAATCTAGCTGATATGAGTCATAAGATTATCGCACTAAATATAGCGCGTAGCGCCTATAATGAATTTATAGTCATAAGACTATCACACTAAATATAGCGCGTAGCGCCTATAATGAATTTATAGTCATAAGACTATCACACTAAATATAGCGCGTAGCGCCTATAATGAATTTATAGTCATAAGACTATCACACTAAATATAACGCGTAGCACCTATAATGAATTTATAGTCATAAGACTATCACACTAAATATAGCGCGTAGCGCCTATAATGAAGTTAAAGAAGAAACATTGCGCACTTCATTTGCACTGGTCACAAACGTATGAAGTCTCTCTGTATGCGGATACCCCACTGCGCACGTAAATCGTACAGGTCAGGAAGGCGGCCCATTTATACTGCTCTAACTCCCTTAGAACTTAAAGGGCCTCTAATTGAGATATTAGACTAATTCGTCCCTGTAGTGGGGTGAATAATTCTCATCCTTGGGGACAGAGTAGTGCTTACCTGTTGAAGTAAGCGCTCCGAGTGTTCACAGGCCATGTCTACAAGGAACACCGCTTGCTCTGAATACTGGCTGAACACCCGCTTGTCAAAGCTGGTAATAACAGCAGCCGGTATCCCGTTCTGAGACAGGGCGTGGATCAGTTGGACGTTATCTGTAACAATAGAAAGTAAGCTCACCGAACAAACAAGTTATTCACCCCCTTGACAGAGGACACTAGTCTCTTTAGATGGTGCTGGATTTGTACCAGATGGTCACGTGAACTTATGATCATGGCAGTGAAGCAATGTGTGTGTCAGTCTTCAAGCACCACGTCTTAAAAGAGCCAAACAAACCACAAGTGGTTGCCTGTTTGCGAAGTTGCCTGTTTTATGCAAGGTGCTGAGTGCACCGATGCGACGCGACGGTAGGCTACAAGGAAGTGTTTAACCTGCAGTGTTGGTTGGTTCCTCAGTTTAGGGGCTGCGACAACGTGGTCATGTAGCCCCGTGTACTTTGGGTGTGTGTGGAATCTGTCTGAGAACCGGTGTTAATTGTGATGGCTGTATTAGTGGGTGTATCTGTTTTTTTAAATTCAAGTAAGGACTCCAACTTTGAATTTATCAAATAGTTCCTACTTTTGCCGCCAAACGCCACCGTCAACAACTACTAGGCCTAGTTCAGAACTTAGCTACTAGACGCCACCGCAGTCGGCTTTTGGCAACGAGCGTAGGAACTTAAGAGCGTTGTTTACATTCTTAACCTATACAATTTAGCTTCACACAGGTGAAATTAGTGGAAGGTTCTTTAACATGCCATAAATCTATGACATGGGACCGCCAGCTTTACTTCCCCTCCGGAGGATGGCATACTGAGGGATTTTTAACGCTCTTAAAAAGCCGACGGCTTCGGCCGGGTTTGAACCCGCTATCTTGGGCATAAAAGCTCAGCATGCTACCAACTACGCCACCGATGGAGGGCGTAGTTTAGGTCGCAGGTGGTTCTGTGATTGGGTGTGTTTTTATTGCCATGACTTGAGCCCACTCATTTAGGTCATCGTGAACATAAAACAAGATGTTGATTTCAACACTGTTGGTGCCCGAGTGTTGCTCTTTGTTCAAGTGCATTATGCGTATGATGATGACACTCCGTTTTGCAAGATGACAACAGTTGTGTTTACTAGACTGCCGGCATACGTTAATGGTTTGATAAACACACGGACACCCTGTCACACCTTGACTCACTGCTAAATCACCCGATCTTAATCCAGAAGAAAATGTGCATAACTATTTAGAGCAGCGGATAAAACGCAAAATTAAGCACCCCCATTCCCATCAATATGTCGGCTATACAGGATCTAATCATCAGTGAGTGGCTTCAACTAGATATGTAATACCCGCAGACTCCGTCGCCGAATCATGGCGGTTATCAAACTTAAGGGCATTATTAGACTACACGGTAATAGAACAACGCGCTTAAAAATGGGCATCATATTGATTCAATGGAAGCCTATTACTAATTTGATTATCACTACGGTAATTTGATTACGGATATCATGTATTTCTAGTGACTGAATCTATAGTTCATTTGTTAATGTTTGGAAATTATCTCTGGCTTCGTTTCGCACCTTATCGTATTTCTCCTTAAGTTCCCCGAACTGCGTTCCTATCTGTACCTTACTAGCCTGAGATTGTTCTTATTGTTCTATAAGCTGTCCCTTGATTTCTTTTATACATGTCATAATGTTTTCCTAAGTCGCCATCTCCCCCCCCCCCCGTCACACGCACACAGAAACAAACACTTGACAAATAAGAGACTACTCTCCAAGACACGTCATGCAAACAACTCACATATACAACTAACCAATTCCAACATTTCATTATAAATTCAGTTAAAAGTTTTACTGTCGTAGAGAATATTTTTATATATAATTTCCCCCAAAAACCCTACCATTTATTACCAGTCTAAATTAAATGTTAACATTACCCATAATTTAATTAAATGAATTTTATAAAATTATGTTCATCTTAGCATCTTCAATATCAGATGGGAATCGTTTTGAAATATTTGGACATTGAAAATTAAAATTTGATGATCGCTTTTTTTACCCTTACGTCCGCAGATAATTTGCTAATTGACATCTCAGAACGTAGTGATTCCTAACTTAATTATTTTAATACATCCCATATTTCATCGCCTAAATACAAAAATGAGGTATCTCCTTAAATTCGACCCCTATAGTTGGGCGCCATTAAATATAGTTGAGGTGGGTTTTTCTGTTAGTTAATCCCCACGTTGGGAATACTTATGCATTAGACAATTTAGGCACTATGGCCATACCTATGCGAGAATACACCTCACAAATTAATTTGGCAAACGATTGTGGCAAATTTTGAAGACCAGTCTAAACAGCCGAAACTTGATTAAGGCTGTGGCTACATGTGCTGTGCCTGTACTGAATTTACTCCTTAGAAATCATCATATGGAGCAAAACAGACATTGAAGATCTTGAGCTCAAGATAAGAACTATGATTATAAAGGAAAGCAACCACCATCAGAGATCTTCAGTGGAGCGCACGATCATCCCTAGACATGTACGTGGTCGAGTATTTGTCGATATAACCAGCCAAATGGAACGGTAGATAATCAGCTTTAAAGAGTAGTTCTACGCACTACCCAACTCGCCAGCATTGGACAAAGCCATCGTGGAAGCAGAACTGTCAACCCTATTGATGATGAATAAGCAACAAGTTGAAAATATGCATATTGATCTTGAAAATCTAGGATGCATGATAACGAGGTGAATTAAGCGTCGTATGCTAGATCGAAATTTTGGCTCAACTCTTGACAGATGTTTCCCAGAAACCGAAGACAATATATTTGCGATCCAAAACCAAGCATTCCCACAGCCCACAGGAACTACTTGAAGTTCATTGCAAAAGATTCTGCAGGTCTAAATGTCCTTATGGTTGTTCTGAGTGAGCACATGCACGCACTTCCTGGTCACGGAACACAAGCAAAGGTATGACGCGGTGCAAGTTATTGTACCAGCAGTTGCAAGATAGATGGCAAAAGAAGGTTCCGTATCACCGATATAAGCCAGAAAGTGTTTTTTGAGAATGCTGAGTTCAAACTGGATTGGTACCGCACCCTTCTGACATATCATTCTGTACGCACAATAGGCCATTTTTTAAAGAATAAGGCCAAATAAGTGACCCTGACTGACGTTGCAATCTACAGCAATAACAATAATTTATTTAGTGTCAGATTGTTGAATCTTAAAATTTAAAGTAGATAGTATTACAATCAGAACACATCTTATGTCATATAGAATCCGCCCAGAATCTGCCATCAGCTTTAAAGAGTAGTTCTACACACTACACACATGACTTGGGGCAAGTCTTGAACTGTACACAGAACCACATAGGTAGATTTGGAGTAGTTTGTTGTTCCTCGCAATCATTGTAGTCAGATTAAAATTTTAGATAGCCCAAAATTTTGAGGTTGTCCTTGGATTTTCCAACACCATTTCTTAAGCGATTCAGTGCCTTCTAGGTTGTCGATTCCAACTGATGGTGTGACGATGGAATTTCAGAAGACAGCATCCAGGCAGAAATTCAGTATATTTTGTTGTGGCTCGTTGCATGTAACGGTGTGCACTTCTCCGTGGTTTATATAAAGCTCTGGAGACATCGAGGAATCTTTCCTGGTCTTCAGTTCTATGGGTGGAGGACGATGTGCAAATATTGCCCATTCTTTCTGGGAGGCGAATACCAGCCAAGCAGTAAAATTTGTCAATGGGAGTAAACAACAACTTGAAAGTAAAGCACGTCGAGAAAATCAGCAAATACAGTGAGTTAGTGAAACCGATCGAGTGACAATGGCATGTGGAACAGTATTTCTATTATAGCCTCCAGCACGGGTGTGATCCCAATAACTTTGCTGTGTGTTCTGAAGGAACTGGTGCTGCAAAAACCTGTCTTAATTTCAAGCACCCGAATCCTGTGGAAGTTCATGGATTGTGATATCAACTTTCCATCTTAAACTTAGTAACACAGCCTTGGTTTTTGACACCTGTATACTTCCTGTGTGAATCCAATAGTTCAGTGGTCAGAGCACCGGCGTACAAGGCCGCGGGTCGCGGGTTTGAGTTTGGCTGGGCTCTAACTTCCATCTACATGGCTTCACCATTCCACGATCTACTGTAATAGTTGAAAGCCATCATTTGTAAAAAGATGGTATATTGACTTTCACGGCTAGTGAATTAAAACTCGGTATTTTTTCTAGCTTTATGCCGTGTCTTGTGTGGGGTTTCGCCTAGGAACACCCATTGGCTCATCAGCGGGCTCTTGGTGCCCGTGTCCGGACCCCCGTCTTGTGTGGGGTTTTGCCTAGGAACACCAAGCTGGCTTATCATCCGAGCACGGACACCAAGAGCCCGCTGATGAGCCAATTGGTGTTCCTTGGCAAAACCCCACACATGACACGGCATGAACCTAGAAATATTACTGAGCACCATTTGTAGCATTGTAGTCGAGAAAATCTGATTCTTGGACTCTTTAGGTACCTCTTAGCGGTCAGCAATCACATTGTTGTTCTTGTTTCATTTAAGGGGCTTGGTCATCGTGGTCTTTTAGTCCTGTGTACTTGGGTGTGCGTTATTGTGGTGTCTGTAGTAGTACGTGTATTTGAACTTGAGTTGAGGATTGGAAAGGAGGCGGACTTGGCCTTAGGTTAGGTCCCATCCCGGCATTTTCCTGGAATAGAAGTAGGGAAACGTAAAATCACTTCTACGATGGATGAGTTAGGAATCGAACCCACCACTTTTCAGTTTTGCCTCATAAGGCCAAGTGTACCCCGTTTCAGCCCCAGACCAGAATTAAATTTCTTGGAAGAGGAGAGAAGCGAACCCGGACCTCCAGGGTGACATAGTCAGATATTTTATCTAACTTACGTCTACATGGCTCGCACAATTTCTGCTTGGATATCGTGGTAATGGCGGGAAATTAATCAGTTGTGTGCAGTAACCCAACCCACCTCCAAAAATTAAAACTAATTAGAAACTTAATTTATGGAGACACTCACTCAGAAACATTCAATAGACTCTCCACTGAGTTTTCAATACTGAACCAACTCAAAACATATACACATTCCTCATACACAATTCATTAACCACACAATTAAACTTGAAATGACAAAATATTCACGGACTCAGAAACACTTGGTGTGAGCGCGCATAACCAGAATTACTCAGTGCTACCAAAAACGTCAAATTGAAACCAACAACGCCGTAATTATTTTAATATTATAGAAAATCACATTACCTTGTCCTTATTTTGACAACATAAAAATTACAATTTTTATAGTTCATCGATTTACAAAATGTAGCTATAGAATAGATGAGTTGGAACTACCTTCTGGCGGGAACAGCTGATGGCTTCCTCTATTTATTTCCCCTGTTTGCTTTGAGTTTTGCTACCGCAAAGTCTAGAAGTTGCCACCTGCCACTTTCTCATTTCATTTGACCAGTGCTGCCGCTCTGTGGTCGAACAAATAATCGCTGTTACGTCTTGGCCAGTGGTCTTGGCTGTTGTCCAAACAGCACAACAGAAACGTTGGGCACGAAATTCGCAAAAGGCAAGAGTTCATGTTTGCTGACAATAAGCGTAGACATTCATGCTGAGCTGCGATCTATACAGCCAGTGCCGAACGCAGAGTGGAGCGCGCGACTAGAAACCTTATTGTGAGGAGAAATGAAACATTTCCTATTCTTTGGCTAACGTAGTTTTTAATGCGATGTATTTGATTATACATAATGTTGTTGAAGTAATTAATTTTCAAATAAAACAATGTGCTGCAGCACTTCAGCACATAAGGTGCAGTCGCCCACGCACCTCTACTCCAGGCAATAGGCCACGTCCGCCTCCTTTCTAAACCTCATCTCAATTACAAATATACACATTATTACATACACCACAATAACACAACCCAAGAACACAGGGCTAAAGGACCTCTTAATGCCTTCATGTTTATCGTTACGGCCTTGAATACCCAATTCTATTTTAGCCTACTTTCGATTTTTGCAAAAAATAAAAGTAGACTTAAGAGATCTACACAGGGCCAAAAATTGTGTGTCTGTCTGTGTGTGAGTGTGTGTACTCTGAATGTCTGCCCCCCCCATATCAATTAAAACACGGTGAAACCAAATTGAACGAAATTTGGTACAGAGGTAGCACTAGCAAAGGGCACCTCAGTGTCATGTTTTATATCGCCACCATTTTTACCAATACTTAATGGCGGTCACTCAAAACGTAAAATCAAAAAACGACTAAACTAATCATCCGATCTCTACCAAATTTGGTAAGAACATACCTTCACATGGGACGCGTGTTGTGCCCAAACTGCAAGGTCATCAGCCGTACCATTTCAGGATGGTGGCCGTGTGAATTATACAAACTTTATAATTCATAACACTGGACCCACCAGTTCCGATTATCGAACCGAGAATCGTTTTAACTGTTTTAAAGGACGTGGCACGTTCGAAATTGTAATACTATAGTGCAGAAGTGATTTTAAAAAGCTGAGCCGTCTCAGTTACAAGACAAGATGGCAGCTGATATCTTGTGCCAGACCTATATTTCACTAGTTTGAGTATTGCACGTAATATAGCCTACTGATATAAATGATATAAACTTTGTATGGAATTATTTATACATAAAAATATACTCCACTGAAGAAATCGTTCAGTCTGAATCATTATTTGCTAACACGTTGTATGTAAGTCAATAATAATACTTTTATTGCAGCTAAACAGTCAAATAATACATTTATATACACTATGTTTGCGCACCTGCGCCGTGGGTAGCTTAGTTTTTTATGGACTTTATCCGTTTGCTGCATTTTTCTATATGGTAGCGTTCACATGTGTGTCTGCATAGTTGACATACACAAAAGTACACAGATGTACAAATCAAATGGTGAAAACCATGAACTGCCAGGCGTGTGAACATGTGCCTCATCTCAAAGCTAGCTGATGTCCACGCCCGGTCAACCTTGGTCCCCGTTCCATAAAATTCAAGTGGGATTTCTTCTCTTTTCCTTTCGAGTGTCGTTAATAGGTTTTCTAAACCTCATGTGCTGGGTAAAATTAGAAGCATTTCAAAGTCTTCAATTAGGAATGTTTCTCGCGCGAGGAGGTAGACTAGCCGTGATTTGGTCGTCTTGGAAACTCCAATCGCATTTTTATTTAAATGTATAATGCTTCAACACTTTCAAGTGATGATAGATTATTTTCAGTGAGGAAAGACCATTATAATTTCTATTCCGTATGCCAATATTGGCATTATTTTATTTTTAGCCTACTTTTCACATTTTGCAAAAATGAGGAAAAAGTAGTCTTATGAGATCGATCCGGGAAAATGTGTGTCTGTCTGTCTGTCTGTCTGTCCTTCTGTCTGTCTGTCTGGCTGTGTGTGTGTCCCCCCCCTATCAACTCCTAAACGGCTGCAGCAATCAAAACCAAATTTAGTAAGAGTAAAGACGTGCACCGGAATAGCTCACGTCCAGATTTGAAAATGATGTCAGTGCTACCAACTGCTGAAAAAACGCACTAGAAATTTGAGCTCCATGTTGGATATCTTGCAAGGTATGCATGGGAGCTATTCCAAAATTGGCACACATGTAGATAATACTATTTCAGTTTAATTTCTAGGAGGCCAACCATGACAGTGTTGCCAAAATAATTTTAAGCCTTCTGATAGGTCCAATGTTTAAATGCATATAACTTCTACACTATCAATTGGATTTCAACCACATTTTGTATGTAATATCTGTACATAAACAGATATGACTGAGTGTATTCTTAAGAGCCACCAGGGCTGCCTGCTCTCTATTTTTTTAAATCCAAATACCAATATATCAGAAAGTATTCAAGCCAACAGCTTTAAACTATGCACACGTATATTCTGACATTTTAGATTAATTTGGAGTAACTTATATACGTCAGTTCTACCAACATGATTATAAGCCTGCTGATAGGACCAATTTTTAAATACATGTAACTTCTTTACTATCAGTTGGATTTCAACCAAATTTCGTATGTGCTATGTGTACCATAACAGATATGACTGTAAGTATTGTTAAGAGCAATCAGGGCAGCCAACTGTTAATAAATGCTGTCTATATTTTTTTACCCTAATATCAATATATCAGAAAGTATGCAAGCCAACAGCTCTATACTTTGCACACGTATAGCACCTGACATTCTTGATTAATTTGGAGTAATTAATACAAGGCAGTGCTGCCAACATGATTCTATGCCTGCTGATATGTCCAATTTTAAAATACATGTAACTTCTATACTAACAAATGGATTTCATCCAAAATTGGCACAACAAGATATAATATTTCAGATTATTTCTGACCAGCACACGCATGGTATTGTTGGCAACATGCTTTTACGCGTGCTGATAGATCCAGTGTCTAACTGCATGTAACGTCCATTGGACTTCAACCAAATTTTGTATTCTGTACCTTAAGAGGTGGAACTAAGAATATATTCAGTCACCAGGGCTGCCAACTGTAGTGCTCTATTAGGCTACATTATACCAGGTATATTTTGAACTAATTAGATATTTCGATATTACCAACTTAATTTCGTCATTATTCTAGATAGGTTCATATACTGTAGAATAATCATTGGCATGAAAAGTAGGCTGTATAGTTCTTCACGGAACTTCTTGTTTAATAATACCATTGCTGTCTCGACGTCGAGTGTTCTTATTTTTTTAAATTTCGTGCATCGCCCGAACCGCTTGGGTGATTTTTTCTGTCACATGTTTTGTAAAGCATTTTGCACTTGTTTGTAGAGTGATGCCTAGGTATTTGAATTCTGTTACTATTTTATTCTCTTCTTTCTGTATGAAAATTTCTGTTCCGGTTGGTACCTTTCCTCCTTGTCGAAACACCATCATTTGTGTCTTAGATGTGTTGATGTCAAAATTATATTCAGTGCACTATTCCTCCATGTCTTTTAGAATGTTCTGTAGTTTTATGATGTTCTTTGATCCGATCACAATGTCATCAGCGTACGCATATGATACAATATCTGTCTTTTGAGTTATTCTCATTATGTCTTCCGCTGCTAAGATGAAGAACAAAGGGCTGATTGGGTCACCCTGTAGTACTCCATTCGTCTGAATTATCGGATCAGAGAGTGATATATTATCCGAGATTCTTATGTAAGTCAATTAATATCGGCCAAATTTGGTTGATATGTTTGGCTGCGTGGTAAAGCGTTAGCTTTTCACCCGTATGGCTAGGGTTCAAATCCTTTCAGAGTTGGGATTCTATGCTTGAAATTTTTAATATTTATTGTTTTGTAATCACTCAGACGTTTTAAAATTAGCCGTTATATTGTGCATATTACAATGAAAAATATATATTTAATTAAAACAAAATTCGCTGTGGATCTGCATGAGACATCTAACAGCAACCAGGTGAATTATCATGGCCAACTGGTTGCGAACTGCGCTCCGGCCCACAGATTGACTTAAAGCTTTACTTGAAAAGTTTATATTTATGGCCGCTAAAATTCACCCGCCCTATTAGGATTATCTTATTCGATACTTTTTACTAGATGTCACGACTGGTCTATGCGGGTCTCATTGGTTAGCATACCATTGGCATTCTATACGCATCGAATTTGAAGAATGACAAGTTGATAATACGATACACTTTTAAGTTATATTTTAAAGCGTTTGTAACAGCCTATTGTGTGTTATTTGAAAATGTTATTTGAACTAAAGCACAAAACTATCTCACATAGTACCTGAACTCTAGCAGTTGGTGCTAGTTCAGGATATTAATTAATACTTTTATTGCAGCCAAATAGCAATTGAAAATAAAGAATGAACATGTACCGTACACTAAAATTGCACTCGGGGGATTTGAATTACATAGTCTTTGATTGATTGTTTCCTTTTACTACAGAACTCTACTCTAGGTTGTAGCGTTCACATGCTTGTCCACATAATTGGTATACACACGTCACTGTAGGATCATGGAAAGATTGGTTAATACAATTATGGTGGTGAAAGCCATGGACAGCGAGACGTGTTAACACATGCCCCAACTCAAAGTTGGATGTTGCCCACGTCCTGTCGATTATGTCTCCAGATTCATAAAATTCTTGAGATATGTCTTCTCTTTTTTCTTTCTTTCTTTCTTTCTTCAATGATGGTAGTAGTTTTTTCGAGGTTCTGGTGTTTGGTAGAGTTAAATAGTCTCTAAGGTCTTCAACCAAGAAATGATTCTATTATACTCTTTGATAAAGACAAAGAGCTATAACTATACTCATACATTTAGGAGAAAGTAGACTATATGTTATTTACTGAACATCTTGTTTTCTTATTTGTTTAACTGCTCTAATATTTATTTCTAAATTCTTATTGCATGTTCTAATAAATAACATAATGAATTGTATTATGAGAGGCTGATAACCTTGATATTTTGTTACTTCAAACAATAGAGATGGACCGAATTCGACCCTTAGGCCTAGGCCGTAGTTTGTCCATTTATTATGTACCTGAAACTACTAACAGACCACTCACCATTTCCCCAGCACACGAAGGCATTTACTGAAGATGACGGCGAAACTTTATGGTTGAAGTCAATGATGTCCTTAATGAAAGCAGCCGTTGTTGAAATGTCGCGTCCCTGGACACTTGATATCCAAAGCCAGAGGCAGATTATTTGAAGAGTACTCATTGCCACAGCTCTCTGAAGCACAATGTTTGTTCAACAGAAAGGCAGGGGATGTATTTGGAGGCGTGACACAAGACAGAGCGGGACTCGATAATCTGAAAGACAGCGTTCAATACTGTACAAGGGCGGGCCAAGAAGTCCGCTTTCGTTTCTCTGTCAAATATTAACTCCACGCGATAGCAAGACCTCTGTAATATGCTCTTCTCGTGTTTAAAATTTTCATTAATTTCTTTGGAAACGCTTCGAAATATTTGAGTGCTTTTCACTATCATAAACATTAGAAACAAGCTTGAGTAATCTTAGATTGTTTCTTTGTTGTCGTTAATTCATCTTAGGGGCTTGGGGACATGTTGGTCATCAGCCCCATGTAGTTGGGTGTGTGTTGAATTTGACTGATAACCTGCATTTGTGTGATGACTGTGGTAATGCGTGTAGCTTTATTGGGGACAGGAATGGGGTAGATGTCTCAGAACATTAAATAAGGTACTATCCCGACATTTGTATGGAGGGAGTGTGGAAAAAACCGGGAGAAATGACACTCAGGATAGCAGCTGTCTTAGTTAATAATAATAATAATAATAATAATAATAATAATAATAATGGTTTTAGGTGCCTTTTAACTACAGCGGGTTTTAGAGGTGCTGAGGTGCTGGAATTTTGCCCCTAAGGGGATCTTTAGCGAGCCAGTAAATCTACTGACATGGTTTCTTCACATTTGGGCATCCTACCTATACCAGGATTATATCCTGAAACCTTGGGCACAGAAGGTGAGGACGTTACCATTGCACCACGCAGCCAGTCACTGTGAAAACATTTCTAGAAACCCTCCTGGGAAAATTCGGGGCCCTGCGACTTCAGCAGGCTCTTTACAGCCTGTTACACCTCTTCGTTGTTTCAGAAGTGACGTGGAGGAGCACCCAGATCGGTCTTCATCTTCCACACTCTGTCTTCCTTCACTAATCATTGAACAACGCCCAACCATTTGACGGGTCGTCTCTATAGACGCTATATCAATGGAGTAAGGGTGAACATCTGAAACACTAGTCACCCCTCCCTACCCCCCCCCCCCCCTTCACAGCGCACAACAGCACGTTTCCAGCACACGCCTTTTGCCAAACTGGTTTGTACTCGAATGAACTCAAACACGCCGATCTGCTGCTTCTCTGCTCTCTCTTGCTCTTCCCGCCGAGAGATATTCGAATTACTCGTACATTTTTCCATGCAAATGAAATTCTTTACTTTAAATCTCCAAGGAAGATTATCATTTAACATGGCAAATGTTTTCTTACATGGTAATCAATCGTCCCTGTAAAATGAATTAATGGAACTTATATTCGAAATAGCTATAAGTTCTCTCTCAAAGTGTTGAGAACAACTACTATATCTGAGTTCTCTCCTATGTTCAACCAGGGCAGCCTACCACACACACTATCCTGGATCCTCCTATGTAAACAATTAACACAAGAAATCAATTATTGACGCCATGCAACTCGGTTGAAAAGAATTCAAAACATTTCTTTAACAAGAAAATAACAAGTGACAGTGTAAACAGAATATTAACATCGTAAGAAACATTTAAGTACTTCAGTGGTACTACTAAAATGTTTTCCTTCACAACATTCACACATAATGTGGACATGAACAGAGGAAAGAAAATGTTAGTATTCCACAGAAAGTAAAATATGTGTACCCAATTCAGATTAATAAATTCCAATCAACACCTTGCTTCCATGCTCCATGAGAAACCTCGCATTACATACCGGTAACGCCGAGAAAGATTTAAAGAAATATACATAGTCTATATATATTGGTTTTATCACTTTTATCTACGGTAGCTTTTAAAGACGCCGGGGTGCCAGAATTTTGCCCTAAAGGGGATCTTTAACATGCCAGTAAATCTAATGGTACGGCTCCCTCACATTTGCGCACCCTCAAACTGGCTGCAACTTTGGGCACAGCAGGCGAGAACGTTACCGCTGTGCCATGCAGTCACTCTACTGAGAAAGACTTTTGTGTTGTTACTGTTAATTCGATTTACAGGCTTTGAACATCTTTGGTCATCATCCCCATGTACTTTGGTGTGTGTTGAATTTGTCTGATAGTCTGTGTTTCTGTGGTGTCTGTAGTAGTATGTGTAGCTGTAATTATTAGGGTTGAGGTGGGGTAGGTGTCGCGGGACTTGATATAAGGTTCTATCGATGTATTTGCTTGGAGGGAGTGTGCGAAAACCGTCGAAAAGCACACTCAAGATTGCCACTATCAGCGCCGAGATTTAAACTTCCGATCTCTGGACTTGCTGAAGAGCGCGCAGTCACGATTTAACGCGCATGACTACGCCGCTGGGGTATTAGATCACCATCCGTGCAACAAAGTAGCGCACCAATAAGATCAAAATTACAGAAATCGAGACAAGATGAACGCTCACTGTCATATGTAACCACACCAGTACAGCCATCACCAATTCTACACACACCCAAGTACACGGAGCCACATGGCCACGATGTCACAAGCCCCTAAAATAAGCAACAACAAAATATTTGACTGAATATCGAAATGGTTAACGTGTTAATGTCGACTGCAGTACAACATATAATTGCAGGCAATTGCTGTCTTGGTCTCCGCCGTGTGGTTTGCTCTGTGTACCACTAACACCAATCAGTCCTCAAAATAACCATGATGTGCTGTCAAACATGCTCCAAGTCTGTCTTCCCATCAATCATAGTCTGAAAAAAGGGAGGAAAAAAGAAAAGAAAAAACAAGTAGTTCCGTGAAGAACTATACAGTCTATTTTCATATATCCTACTCATGTTAATTGCCTCTACCAACATACAAAATTTCAGTTTGATTGTTGTGATAGATTCGTAGATATTGAGAACCGTCTAAATATTTCAGATGGTCACCAGGTTGGATTTTTATTTATGTACCATTACATGAAGATTATTGTGTGCGTGTGGTATTCAGACTTCAATCGCATGATTAGGACACAAGAAGTAAAAACGAGATTTTAAAATTTCGCACAGCTGCCATTTTGTCGTTATGAAAACAATTGAAATAAATTAGATGCTAGTGGATTAACATTTGTGTAAGCATTTAACGTGCAAAGTTTCACTGCACTCGGATGGTTAAATCGCGAGAAACGTCCATTTAAATATTTACACTTCGCGTCGCCGCCATGTTGGATTTGTGCTCACCAGGTTACTGAAAGTCATAAAGGTGAACTTACGTTCATGGCCTCTATGAACATTAAAAAAATCAGTTTGATTGCTGTAAAAGATTCGAAGATATTGAGCACCGTCAAAATATTTTGGATGCTCGCCATTTTGGATTGTTATATGTATAAGCCCTAGAGTTATGTACCATTAAAGGAAAATTATTACGTAGCTTCATTATTCAAACTTTCACTTCGATCGCATGATTACGACACAAGAAATAAAAACTTAATTTTAAAATTTCGCACAGCTGCCATGTTGAGGTTATGTAAACAATTGAACTAAATTAGATGCCAGTGCATTACAATGTGTATAAACATTTCCTGTACCAAGTTTCATTACGTTTGGATGGTTAACTCGCGGAAAAGTCTTTTCAAAAGTCTCAAATTTGGTTGGCCGCAATGTTGGTTTTATAGTACTAGGTTTTTGAAAGTCTCATAGGTGAACGTTTAGTAGTTCCCCTTATCACCGTACACAATTTCAGGGTGATATCGGTAATAGTTTCGGAGATACTGAATGCTGGTGAAATATTTCGCACAGCCGCCATGTTGGATTGGTGATACACAATACAATTTGAAGGGCGCGGTCGGGGTTGGACAGGATGGTGCTATGCTCTTACCGAGTTTCATTGAAATCGCTCCAGCCGTTTAGAATTTATTAGGGGACACACACACACACACACACGCACACGCACACACGGACAAAACGTGATCTCATATGCCTATTTTTTCAAAAAAGAAAATAGGCTAATAAAGCCGGAAAATTCATCACTGCTACCCCAAAAGATAGCATATCTTGATGAATGCACTACATTTGCATTTGTCTGTTGGTACAGGCTAGAGTAAAAGGTGGCTTTTCACCGATGTCTCAGTCTCACTCATGGTTGTGATTATATGGAAGCTACTGAGGTATGGGTGGTGCTGATTAATGACATTCAGGGCACAGTCAGTGTCTGTGGATGCTGTGAAAGGTTCTACTCATAGGGTCAGTACTGCTGTTGAGGAAAGCAATGGCAAAATATCTCACTCCCCATCTTGCCTAGTACGCCTCAATATAGCGCTGCCTTGGTTTTTCTTGTGGGTATCTACCCACATAACCTAACGGCGGAGCTTTCTGAGAATCCAACCAGCCTTCGGGCTGACTACCTAACAGACAGACCTCAAAAGAGTCCTTCAAACTCGTGATGCTTGGATGTCTCTCCTGAGAGACCATTCTTTCAGGTTAACAAAGCAAATTCAACTCCGTACAGGCCATGGAGGCCCTTGGAGCAGAGGAAGGTAGAGACTTTCACCCTTTGTGACATCGGCACTGGATAGGATGGAGTTGTCAGCTCCATGTCCGGCCACCTTTGCTCCCAGGAATTAGGAATTACTCTGGTACTCGTTTCTGTTATATGTTGAGTGAGCCCCAAAAGTATTTGCCTTTCTGAAAATGGTAGATTTGTTTCTAAAATCCACTACCTGGTTGGGAATCGAACCCACTCCCTTTCAGTTAGCGCCTCTACCGACTAGTAGAGAACAATTCAACTGTAAGATGGCGTATTGGATTTCACTGTCAAGCAATTAAACTGTAGCAAAGTTTCGTTTGTTTTCGTGTCTGTTGCCATTAGTTGCCCCCTCAGTAGAGAAGTGCTTCATATAAGGGAACGTAGTGCATAGTCCACTACCCCAGCGCACAGTGGGTCAAAATCGAAATCTAGGGGGACAAAATTATTTTTACGTTTTAATCATGAATTTAGAGTGAAAGTAACTTATATATTTTGTTTACTTCATAATAAACATCAGTTAAGACCTTTTTAAGCTACGTCTACACATGCAAGAAATTGTCTATGACTCGGAGTTGGATAGAGCATTCAGTTATCTCTTCAGAACAATTTTCTACCCCTAATTTGCTTTTAACAATGTCACAAAGTTCCACTTTTGACATAATCGTCGAACCCAGTGCTTCAAACAGTTGTAAACGTGTGAGAACTGGTCGCGCGGCATCTTCTAAAACGTAAAATAACTAGGTAAGTTGCAAAAAGATGCAAAAAATCTTATAACAGGCGTAAACTACAAGACTTTATCAACATTTTAACATTAAGTAGAAAGTAACGCAGAGTGACGCGACATACTAAAAATCTAAGTGAAAATATAATTTTAAAAATAATAGTTAAATATTATGTAATGCAAATATAGCTAAAATTACGTAACAATTACGCCCATTAATAACTGAAACACGTTACAAAGATCGTACCTTCAGCTGCATGTTCCATCTTAAAGTCTCACACTAACCACAACGACAACCAAACCACAGCCACTTACAGTCACCCTCCAATTCAGACTGCTCGAACAGTGGTGACAGATTTACACTAAGATGCGTTTACAACCCAGAATAGTGAGCGGCAATTATATGAGAATGCCGTAGAAGTAATAAATTTTGATTTTTTAACTATGAAAATAAATATTTTTTTCCTCCTAGATTTCGATTTTGATCCACTGTGCAGCGGTGGTCCGGGCAAGGATCCCGCTGATGAGCCTTATTTGGTGCACCTAGGCTTCTTTTTATTTTTCTATTTTTTATTTAATTTAATTTTTTATCGTATGGCCTCGGTGCCAAGTGCAAGATTTGTTATTTGACGCCCAGAAGGCAGGCAGCTTGCATGTCGAATTTTGTTGATTCTTGGAGCGCTATGAAAGTCAAGGAGGTTAGATATCTAAGCTCCTTGACACTATAGCGCTTTCTATTAGAGTAATGAGGAACTTGTGTTGGCGGAAAATCCCGAGATTAATTTTGTCATTATGAACACGGCCTACTGAATTCAAATGGGTTCTTTAACATGACAACAACGTATGACATTCACCTAGGTGAAACCCCGTAACAAGTCTAGAAGAATAACAGGAGTTTAATTACATATACGTACTTGAGTATGTGTGAACACCTTGTGGTGTAGCAGCTAGCATGCTTAGTTTTCGCCCCGGAGGTCTGGGTTCGATTCCCGGATCTGCAAAGAAATTATATTCTGGTCTGAGGTCTGGAGCGGTGTACAATCAGCCTCGTGAGACAAAAATGAGAAGAGTTGGGTTCGATTCCCACCTCACCTATCTTGGAAGATCGCAAATGCGAGGATCGTTCCTAACTTGTGGCCACGGATGCCTCCTTCCCAATCCTCACCTGAAATACACACATTAACACAGCCATCACAATAACACAAGTTATCATATTACATATCACACTCACGCGAATGAATGTTCCAGCTCCTCAAATGAAACGACAACTTGGCCGTGAAAGCCAATATTCCATCTCATACAGTAGTTGAGTTATTGTTTCAAGATATTGAATCAGAACTTATAGCTTAATGAGGTGGCCGAGAGCGCTAACGCGCTAGCTCTTGCCTTGCTGGCATCAGGAGAACGTGGGTTCCAATCCCACCTCGGCAGTCCTGAAATGGTTTTCGTAGTTTTCCATTTTCCCCACCAGGCAAATGCTGGGACGGTTCTTTCAACAGGTTCACGGCCGATTTTCTTTCAAAATCCCTTCCCTGACCCGTCCCAAAAATATAGTAAATGCCCTTTGGCTACATTAATAAGGGCAATGAGTGCCACGGGAATTAAGGGGCCAAATGTCCCTGATTTAAAAGAAAGAGTGAGAGGGAATTTTACGTTCTCCATAGGTCTGAGTCATTATCATCATTGTTATGCAATCAATACTGCCCCTTTACCTAATCTCTGGGAAAAGGGAGAACTCCTTGAGAGCGCTCCTCCCAGTGAACACGCAGCTAAGAATGTAAGGTCTGTAATTACATTACATATTCAGTACAGTAAACATTGAAGCTTTAGCAAGCAAGCTCACGAAGTATCATTACATGACCTAAATGTATCCGTTCATTCGTTATACGTTGTGACATTTCATATCTCTCATCTAGAGTAAAGCTGCTTTTTGTGAGGATTTGTCGTCAACAGAACAGAGGAAAACGGTTTGACATCATTAGGTCCTATCCCTGTACCGCCGTTAGTTCAACAAAATTAATAATAAAGGAACTGCGCACAAATGTGCATTACATTTTCAAGTAATCCAATAAGGACAGTGTTCTCTTAGAGCATTTACTAAAATGGTATCGACAACACTGTTTAGCACATAATATGCATACACACTTTTCAGAAGGTTCATGAAAGCCACGTCGCAAGCACAGCTTATGATGGAAGCCGTGAACAGCAAGTCTATTCAGAGCACTCCTCATTTCATAGTTAGGTTCAGTCCAATTTCTCTGAGACATGGCATCAGTACCATAGATTTCTATGTCGATTTCTGCTCGCTTTCTTTGTCACATCCTTAGGAATTCCTGTTCCTGTCTTGAAGAAAGCAATTGTAATCGAAATCTTAAGTCTTCCAAAAGAAAAGTTTCCCTGGCAAGTTCATAATCAAGTCGGGAGTGCGTGTATTTTGATACTCCTAGGGCAGCCTTTAAGTATCGCGCTTTGACTTTTTCAATTGATTTGAGATCGCTCAAGCTTAATTTATCCCAGACTATGTCTAACCCATGTGTGGGGACCGGAACAATCTTGGCATCAAAGAGTGTTAAGGCGGATTTCAACGAAAGTCGAGATATGTTTCTAATATCGAAAATAGCTTTAGTGGCCGATGCCACCCGCTGTTTTATGTGAACCCTGAAGGATTGCATAGTAGTTTGCAGAGTCAAGCCTAGATAGGTGAAGCTATTTACAATTTGAAGGGGAGTTTGTTTCAAAATTATACTGTCGTCCTTGGACGCTCGTCCGCCTTTCCTGAAGATCACATATTTAATTTCTCGACGTTAACCTGCAAATCGTTGGTAGACGCCCATACCTCCAGAGAGGAGACAGCCGATTGTAGCTCACTGATGCCATGGGGGCCCAGAAGCATATCATCCTCATAAATGTACAGTTTTATTTCCGGTGAGTCTTCTTTAATCGGTCGAACAACATCGTGGGTTGCGACGTTAAAAAGGAAGGGACTCAACAAGATTAACTGGCATGGATAGTAAATAAACTTCAACTTTGATAAACCCCTATAGAAAGAAATCACACGGGACCAGATCAGGCGACCGGGGAGGCAAGCGCATAAGACACCGATCTGCACCTGATCCCAGAACAAGCAGGCTTCAGACCTGGAAAGAGCTGTACTTCACAGATATTGAGCCTAACACAGCACATTGAAGATGGATTAGAGAACAGCAAGATAACTGGTGCAGTTTTTGTGGATCTAACGGCTGCCTACGATACTATTCAACATAAACTCCTGCTTGGTACACTGTACCAGAATACCAAAGATTTTGGACTCACAGAAATTGTTGCTTGTCTTCTACAAAACAGAAGTTTTATTTGTCGAGTTCCAAGGAACCCGCAGTCACTGAAAAACCCAACGAAATGGTCTACCACAGGTCAGTGTTCTATCACCTTTTCTGTTTAATGTGTACACTAATGATCAGCTTACATCTCTGCATACCAAGATATTTATCTATGCAGATGACCTCTGTCTGACAGCACAAAGCAAAAAGTTTGAAGAAGTGGAGCAGATACTCTCTGATGCACTGGAGGACCTTTCACTTTACTACAATAGAAATCAACTCAATCCTAATCCATCCAAGACACAGGTTTGTGCTTTACACTTCAGAAATAGGGAAAGTTTTCGGCCACACTTCCAACGTCTGATGACAGTATGGTCGACAGTTCCCCGTTTATAGCCAAGCCACAATGACCCTAAACGACGTTACGAGATTTATGACGACATGGAAGCAAGACCTTTACAAAAACATGTGAGCGACAAGTGATTATTAAATGCATCAAACTGTCATACGGGCATGTACAAAGAACATGCCGATTATACGGGCAGATTACCTCGTAGTTCCGCCCCTTAGAACAACAATAAGGTTTCAGTTGGATACGAAATAATAATAATAATAATATTAACCTATAGAATTACCGATTTGTTACTTACACATGCTTCTTTAAGTTAGCTGGGGGAACTGCGACTTCTCTGTATTATTGTTTTCCACCCGTGCACACTTGAGGCCTACATCAGATTTTAAGAAATTAAATATACTGGCGAACGACGATCAAGGCATCACTTTCTCTTCTCTTTGCTCCATAACAATGGCACAACTCCATACATTATTTAACAATTACTTACTCCCAGGACTCTGCGAGGGATCATTCTTCTACCGTCATAAAGACGGTGTATGGGAGCTGAACACACTTTGTAAGCAGATACAACTGTGGAAATCCAAGGAAGCAGGTACGAGATCATCCGAGACTTTTATATTTCGTTCCTTGCACTTCAAAGATACGATGTGGAAATTTGGAGCTTTATATGATTTTTTTCTGAAGAGAAAACTAAATATCCTGCGCTAATTATGAAACTTACTGTAGTCTATGCATTTCAAGTCGTTTGGGGGGGAAATAAAAGCTATTTTTTTTTCGAAGCAACTTTTTAGGTATAACTCAAAACGTCTCGTGCCAATCATATCGCGACACACAAAGAGCAACATACAATTGAATCGGTAATTGTTAGACGGCACTTTAAGTCAATTTTTGTCTAAATTGAGAATTCCATGGATACGTATAGTATGAATGACGACGCATCTAGCTATGTTAAAAGGAACGAAGTCTGTCCGTCCAGTATGCTGTATGACTACTAGCTGAATTTAACGTTCAGTGTTAAAGAGAACTAAGTCAATCCAGACTTTTTTGCTTCCATTTCCCCACTACTGCATTGCTAGCATTGAAAATTAGTAATATGCTATTCTGGGGTCCATAAATTATCTTATATATATGTTCTTATATATACCAGGTGGCCCGTTTCCCCCGTGCAATCTAGTTTTAGATGTCCCGCATACACTAATGCTGTATGGGATGCCTAATAACTGATTTCCACGGGGTTCACAGTGCATGCTGGCCGATTACGTCAGAATACGTAGGAATAACCACCGGACAGCCGCTAGCTGCATGTTCCTCAGCTCTACCCGTCTAATGAACCCCATTGCCCTTTCGACCCTCGCATTTGAGAGCGCAATAGACTCATAAATATGGTAGAACGACACGACAGTTGCTGGCAACATATTGACAATGGCTGGTGTTTTCAGCATACGGACATTATACTAATATATGGAGAAGCTGGTCGTAATACCGTTGAAGCTCGTAGACGGCATGCAATGGTGTTTCCATGTAGACGTCTGCCGTCTCGACAAGTATTTCACCGAACAGAGCTGCAATTACGAACGAATGGAATGTTCCAGGCACATACCAGCAGGACTAGACCCGTAATGCTGAAGTTGTACGGAATGTACAAGAGTACTACGAACGGAATCCTACACACCGTCAGTTACACTTCACCTTACTGAGCTACTTCTGTTTTTTTTTGTTTGTTTTTTTGAGACGTTTCGGCCATCAATGGACCACGATGTTCTTCACTCATATGATCACTGTAATGCTTGAGCTACTGCTGATAATAGTAATAATAATAATAATAATAATAATTGAATTTTGTATTAGAATTAATTTATTAATTACTATGATAACACATTTGTGATATGTCTCAGGAATTATATGTGAGACATTAATTATTTTTCACAGCATTGTACAGTTTGTATTTCAATACAAGAGTGCATACAATAATACGTTTTTGTTATAAATTTATGTTTATTTAGTTAATAATTTTGTATGCGACATATAGCTAGTTGTTTGCTGTTCATGTTGGACAATCGAGGTCGTAGTTCGTTAAATAGTGCTGGTGCAAGATAATTTAGTCTCCTGAAACCATAATAATAATAATAATAATACGAACCACTATGTAACAATGTGCACATATTTATTGTTGCTTAGGGCAAAGAGAAGCTGCAAGGGAGCTAGGAGTGCCACAAACTTCAATACAGGTAGGAATTATCTTGAATTTCCACAAACCGACTTGACTCTGGAAATCCTTCTAGAAGATATTCCACTCCAGGTTGTATTACAACATTGGTACCAGCATGATGGTGCTCCACTTCACACCTTACGAGCCGTTACGGAATATCTAAATGCACGATACCATGAACAGTGGATAGGTCGTGGAGGCCCCTGGCAGTGGCCAGCACGATCGCCTGATCTAACCCCTCTGGACTTCTTTCTGTGGGGCTATATAAAATCAAAAGTCTACGAAACGGCGCCAGAAAATGTTGATCAATTAAAACAACGTATTGGTGAGGCCTGTGCTGCAGTGACATCTGAAATGTTACGACGTGTCCATGCAGACACTGCGAGACGTGTTCAGCATTGTATTCGCCACCAGGGACATGTCTTTGAGCATATTCGTTATGAATAGCTGTCCAAGTGCGACATTTTAATTTATTTTATTTTCTAAGCTTTGATGCAATAATATGTGAGTTTTTGTCCACAATGCTATTGAAGAGTGGAATTTCTGTAGCCTACATGTAGCAATTAATGTGTTATTAAACTGTCTTTTCTGCATCTTTGGCGTATTTACAAACAAACCCTGTTTATAACAGAAATCGTTGTTTGCAAAGGAGCGTTACAACGTGGTATACAATATGTTGCATGTTGTGCAACTATTTAGCAGTAGTTTTACTACACAAGTACTGTGACAGGATTCCTTTCATCATTATAATCACTATAATAATATTGATAATTATCATTATCATTATTATTATTATTATTATTATTATTATATTCAATTCACCATTACAAACATGGGTTACTCTAAAGCACGGGTTAAACCAAGTGCTTTACAACAATACGTACAAACTATAATACAAACTATAATACATATCATGTATATACAAAATATAAGAGTTCATTATCACTCATTCATTAGCAAGGAAGGATCGCACAATATTGCATGTGGACATTATTATTATTATTATTATTATTATTATTATTATTATTATTATTGTCACTACGATGTATGCACTAGACTGTAATAATAAAATAACAATAGTGACACAGGTTATCAGACAAATTTTTTACACACTCAAGTACACGGGGCTACATGCCCACTGTGTTGTAAAGCCCCTGAAATTCAACAACTCATTATTTCAGTACGGTGAAATTCAACGTACCGTGTGACGGCTTCGATCACAATACTGATGAACAGTCTGCACAACATCAGAATTGTTGCAGACGGGTCTAGCCATGCTGGTATGTGCTTCAATCCATTAGCACTTAATTACAGCTCTGTTCGGGGAAATTCATGTACAAAAGGCAAGCGTCTATTTGGAATCTCCTGTGCATTACTGTGCGAGCTTTGGTGGGATTGTGACCAGATTCTCCATAGATTAGAATTATGTGTGTGCGCTCTCGTTCTTGGTGAATACCTCAGCCATTGTCGATGTGTTGATAGCAACTTTAATACTGCTGTGCCACTTGCAAAGCTACTATTCTGCGCTCGCCAGCGAGACTGCTCACCACTTTGGGGCGCATTAGACGGGAGCACGAAGGAATATGCATTGTGCGGCCGTCTGGTTGTTATCTCTTGGCATTCTGACGTAACCTGCGTGTATGCAAGGTTACCCCTTAGCAATTCAGTTATTAGACCTCCCGTTCAACACTAGTACATGCGGGACATTTATAAGTAGATTGCACGGCGCAGGTGGGCCACCTGGTACTATAATTCTTCGACACATGTGTATGTGATTGAACTCCTCCTAAACGCCTTGACCGATTTTGATGAAATTTTGTATGAATGTTAGGGTCGGCCCATGTATGGTTTAGATTCACAATTTGACCAGATAGGTGGAATTTTAGAATTTTAGAACCACAATTTACACACAAATTTAGAACCACAATATACAGTCATAAACAGTCGTCATGGAAACCGCTAGCCTTAGTGAAAAGTGATCCTTTTGGACTATGTGTCTCTGCACATAGAGCCACCTGGTCGCAACCTGTGCAACTACCGCCATAACATACACTCCGCCCATGGCGGAAAGTTGTGTTTTATACCAAAGGTGGCAGTGATGTCGAATTCTGTTTGTCTCTGCATGTTAGAGCGTTTCAAAGTTCCGTATGCGTTCATATACCATTCATTCGATTGCGATGAAACTTGGGTGAGATGTTGAATGCACTCCAGGGAAGGTGTTTGGCTTAGTAAATCCATTTTACAATAGATAGCGCACGACTAGATTCAACAAATGAGCGACGACGCGCGAAGCGTTTCAAAAAGGTCCCGTATGCGTTCAAATACCATTCGTCCGATAGCGATGAAACTTGGGTGAGGTGTTGTGTATACTCCAGGGAAGGCTTCTGGCTTAGTAAATTCATTTTACTATTGGTAGCGCACGAGTAGATTCAACAAATGAGCGACGACGCGCGAAATGTTTCAACAGAATCCCTTATAAGTTTATATACCATTCATCGATTGCGATGAAACTTTGATGAGTTGTTGTGTACACTTACGTGAAGGTTTCTAACTTAGTAAATCCATTTCACACGAGGTTAAGCACGAGTAGATCAAACAAATGAACGCCGACGCACGAAGCGTTTCAACAAGGTCCCGTATGCGTTCAAATACCATTCGTCCGATAGCGATGAAACTTGAGTGATATGTTGTGTGCACTCCAGGGAAGGCTTCTGGCTTAGTAAATTAATTTTACAATAGCGCACGACTAGATTCAACAAATGAGTGACGACGCGCGAAGCGTTTCAACAAAATCCCGTATAAGTTTATATACCATTCATCGATTGAGATGAAACTTTGACGAGTTGTTGTGTACACTTACGTGAAGGTTTCTAACTTAGTAAATCCATTCCACAGGAGGTTGCGCACGAGTAGATTCAACAAATAAGCGACGACGCGCGAAGCGTTTCAGTAAGGTCCCGTATGCGTTCAAATACCATACGTCCGATTACGATGAAACTTGGGTGAGGTGTTGTGTACACCCTACGGAAGGTTTCTGGCTTAATAAATGCATTTTACAATTGGTAGCGCACGAGTAGATTCAACAAATGAGTGACGGCACGCGAATCATTTCAACAAAGTACCATATACGTCCATATAGGCTACTATTTATCGGATTGCGATGAAACTTTGGTGAATTGTTGTGTACACTTCAGTAAAGGTTTCTGGCTCAGTAAATTCATTTTACAATAGGTAGCGCACGAGTAGATTCAACAAATGTGCGATGACGCGCGAATCGTTTCAACATAGTCCTGTATGCGTTCATATACCATTTATCCGATTACGATGAAACTTTGGAGAATTGTTGTGTACACTCTAGGAAAGGTTTCTGGATTAGTAAATCCAGTTTTTAATAAGTAGCGCACGAGTAGATTCAACAAATGAGCGACGGCGCGTGAATCGCTTCCACAATGTCGCGTATGCGGTCATATATCATTCATCCGATTGCGATGAAACCTTGGTGAATGATTGAATACACTCCAGAGAAGGTTTCAGGCTTAGTAAATCTATTTTACAATAGGTAGCGCACGAGTAGATTCAACAAATGAGTGACGGCACGCGAATCGTTTAAAAAATCCCGTATACGTACATATGCCATTCATCCGATTCCGATGAAACTTTGATGAGTTGTTGTGTATACTTAAGTGGAGCTTTCTAACTTAGTAAATCAATTTCACAGTTGGTAGAGCACGAGTAGATTCAACAAATGAGTGACAGCGCACGAATCATTTAAACAAAATCCCGTATGCGTTTTATGCCATTTATCCAATTGCGATGAAACGTTGGAGAGTTGTTGTGCACGCTCCCACGAATGTTTCTAGATTAGTTAATTTATTTCACGATAGTTTAGAGGCAGTTAACAGAAATTGAAAAATATATTGTGTATCCAAAAGCACTTCAAGAAACAATGTTACAACACTTTCTTTGATTGTCAGGACAACGTCTGCCGGGTCAGTTAGTACTGTATATAAAAAGGAATGTCGGTGTGTTCGTCTTTTATGCGTTCATAAACCATTCGTCCGATTGCGATCAAATTTTGGTGAGTTGTTGTAAACACTTCCGGGATGATCATAGGCATATTTAATCCATTTCACAATAGATAGCGCGTGAGTAGTTTAAACAAATGCGTAATGGCGATGCGTTCATACACAATTCGTCCGATTGCGATCAAATTTTGGTAAGTTGTTGTGCACAGTCCCGGAAAAGTTATAGGCGTAGTAAATCCAATTTACAATAGATGGCGCGCGAGTTGCTTCAACAAAATGGCGTGCGTTTGTTTCAAGAAAGTCCCACATGCGTTCATATACCATTCATCCCATTGCGATGAAACTTGGGTGAGATGTTCTGTACACTTCAGGTAAGGTTTCTGGCTTAGTAAATCCACTTAACAATCGGTAGTGCACGAGTAGATTCAACAAATGAGCGACGACGGGCGAAGCGTTTCAACAAAGTCCTGTATGCGTTGCGTTCACATACCATTCGTCCGATAGCGATGAAATTTGGGTGAGAGGTTTCTGGCTTAGTAAATCCATGTTATAATAGGTAGCGCACGAGTAGATTCAACAAATGAGCGACGACGCGCGAAGCGTTTCAACAAAGTCCCGTATGCGTTCATATACCATTCGTCAGATAGCGATGAAACTTGGGTGAGATGTTGTGTACACTACAGGGAAGGTTTCTGGCTTAGTAAATCCACTTAACAATAGGTATCGCACAAGTATATTCAACAAATGAGCGACGACGGGCGAAGCGTTTCAACAAAGACCAGTATGCGTTCACATACCATTCGTCCGATAGCGATGAAACTTGGGTGAGAGGTTGTGTACATTACAGGCAAGGTTTCTGGCTTAGTAAATCCATGTTATAATAGGTAGCGCACGAGTAGATTCAACAAATGAGCGACGACGCGCGAAGCGTTTCAAGAAAGTCCCGTATGCGATCATATACCATTCGTCCTATAGCGACTAAACTTGGGTGAGATGTTGTGTACACCTCAGGGAAGGTTTCTGGGTTAGTAAATCCACTTAATAATAGGCATCGCACAAGTAGATTAAACAAATGAGTGACGACGCGCGAAGTGTTTCAACATAGACCAGTATGCGTTCATATACCATTCGTCCGATAGCGACTAAATTTGGGTGAGTTGTTGTGTACACTCCAGGGAAAGTTTTAGGCTTAGTAAATCCATTTTTCAATAGGTAGCGCGCAAGTAGATTCAACAAATGAGCGAAGTCGCGCGAAGCGTTTCAAGAATGTCCCGTCTGCGTTCATATACCATTCGTCCGATAGCGATGAAACTTGGGTAAGATGTTGTGTACTCATCAGGGAAGGTTTCTGGCTTAGTACATCACCTTTACAATAGTTATTGCACAAGTAGATTCAACAAATGAGCGACGGCACGCGAATCGTTTCAAACAAGTCCCGTATGCGTTCATATATCAGTCATCCGATTGCTATGAAACTTTGGTGAGTTATTGGGAACACTTCCGAAATCATTATAGGCATAGTCAATCCAATTTACAATGGACAGCGCGCGAGTATTTTAAACAAATGAGTGTTGCGATGTGCTCATATAGCCTACAATTCATCCGATTGCGACCAAATTTTGGTGGGTTGTTTGGCACACTTCCGGGATGGTTATAGGCATAGTTAATCTAATTAACAATAGATAGAGCACCAGTAGTTTAAACAAATGAGTGTTGGTGATGCGTTCATATACAATTCATCTGATTGCTATATAATTTCGGTGAGTTGTTGTGCATACGCCAGGAAACGTTATAGGCATAGTAGATCCAATTAACAATAGATGGCGCGCGAGTAACTTGCAACAAAATGGCGTGAGTTTCTTTCAACAAAGTCCCACATGCGTTCATATACCATTCACCCCAATGCGATGAAACTTGGGTGAGATGTTGTATACACTCAGGGATGGTTTCTAGCTTAGTTAAGCCACTTAACAATAGGTAGCGTACGAGTAGATTCAACAAATGAGCAACGACGCGCGAAGTGTTTCAACAAAGTCCCGTATGCGTTCATATACCATTTGTCCGATAGCGATGAAACGTGGGTGAGATGTTGTGTTCACTTCAGGGAAGATTTCTAGCTTTGTAAATCCATGTTACAATAGGTAGCGCACAAATGGATTCAACAAATGAGCGACGACGCGCGAAGTGTTTCGACAAAGACCCGTATGCGTTCATATACAATCGTCCGATATAGATGAAACTTTGGTGAGTTGTTGTGTACACTCCAGGGAAGGTTTCTGATTTAGTAAATCCATTTTACAATTGGTAGCAAACGGGTAGATTTAACAGTAGTGTGTTTGTGCTGGTTCAAGACCCTCCACCTCCACACCCTCCACACAAGATGGCGGCGGTGCGATATCTCTCGAAAATTGTGAAAATTGTATTTTTTTAGAAAATCTCTCTTTCCAAGTGCAACATGTGAGAGTTTTGAATGCTAATATGGAATTAAACGTTGTTCTACATAAAGTGCATGTGTACGGTGGATAGTCACTATGAATTAACATCCTTGTTTTTGTTTTTACGCATGCCCACTCAAAGCTTTTGTAAGAGGGTGGGGGAGTGGATCCCTGTGGACGGGTCCTTGTTGACGGGTCCTGGTGGACAGGTCATTAATGACAGGTCCTTGTGGACAGGTCCTTGTGGTCGAGTCCTTGTTGACAGGTCCTTGTGGACGAGTCCTTGTGGATGAGTCCCTTTGGACTGGTCCCTACGGACTAGCCCATGCATTTATTTAAATTATGTCAAAGGGCCTAACTACATTTGCGTGTGTTGAACTGACGTTGTTCACTAATCCCCCACTACTAAAATGTGATAACGATATGAAAGGAAAGCGATGAAATACATGAGAACATACAAGGGAGCTAACTTGGTGGATGGATGTGTTCTAACGAGTCATTTGTAGTTGAAAGAGAATAATACATGTTCTTATGTTAAAACTATGGAGATGGTACGTGTAGTAAGACGTCTTGTTATTTCCTGTGTCATATTACAGACATGGTAGAGAGCGCGCAGATCTGTTGCTATGACTAACGCTGCAGTAATTTGAAACCGCAAGTGTTCATGAAGACAATGGGTGATGATCATGCAAAGTTAGCAGTTATTGGATATTACACAGGTGTTCCTTCCGGTGTCATGTTGCTGACATGGCAGAGAGCGCACACTGCGGTTGCTATGACTGACGCTGCAGTAATATGAAACCTCAGGTGTTGATCAAGACAATGGGTGATGATCATGCAAAGTCAGCAGTCATTGGATACCACACAGGTGTTCCTAGTGTACTTTGGACTCTCAGCTGTATTGGGAAAGGAATTGCAATGATCTGAAAAAATTGCTGACACGAGCGATGAGAGTTTATATAAGAGAGGTGTCATATATTTCCCTACTGTCAGTCTTTATTACTCGTTTTGAGTGAACAGTGCTCTATTACTGCTCAAGAGTTGTAAAAAAGCCTTTTTGGTAGAAAATCATTAAATTATTTTGCAAGGTAAGTACTTATTATTAATGGATTGTAGTATTTTATTACTAATTGATGTTGAAGTTATTGATTGGAATGTATTTATTGATTAATTGATTGATTGATTTGTTTACAGATAATTGGGTACCTGTAGGTCACCAGATTCCTACAATCTGTTCATTCAGTGGCAGCAGTTGATAAATTATAAAAAGGTAAGTGCCCCTCTAATAACTTTTAAACAGTTAGAGTGATATTTTCCAATGTTCACCACTACATGTCAGTGAAAATGGTATATTTGGCAGTCAAAAGTTGGAACTACTTGACCATGGTGTGTAAAGCTAATTTTGTAGGTTAGATTTTCATTACCGCTCTATTAAGTCTGAATGTTCATTGCTAGGTGTTAGTGTCAGAGGGAATATTTAAAGACTTAACCTCAGTTCACCTAACATAACCTAACTTGACCTAACTTAACCTTGTCATGTGGCATGTTTTACAAGTTTAAACTTGTTTTAAGACTGGCTATGACGTCACACTTAGCTCACTTAACTGACGATCGCTGGTTTCTATCACGTGACATGTTCTACAAGTTTAGACTTGTTTTAAGACTGGCTATGACGTCACACTTAGCTCACTTAACTGGTGATCGCTGGTTTCTATCACGTGACATGTTCTACAAGTTTAGACTTGCTTTAAGACTGGCTATTACGTCACACTTAGCTCACTTAACTGCCGACCGCTGGTTTCTACCACTCTATCAAGTTCCAATGTTCACCGCTAGGTGTCAGTGACAGTGGTAGATAGTAACTCCCAGTTAGAACTACATGAAGTTAGACTTGCTAGGAGTTCACAGATCGATTTAAATACCATGCTATAACCATTGACTGGAATATAATTAAACTATTTATATTGTACTTTGTTTTATCATTTATTAACATTTATGATTTCTTTCTTTTATAGGTAATTTCGAAAGTGATCATAATGTTCAAGTGTGGTGACTGTAAGAAACAGTTCTCAAGACCTGACAACCTTCAACGACACGCAAATGCTAAACATGACATTAAAATGTTTGTGTGCCGTCATTGTGCTACCACATTTAACAGACAAGATAGTCTCGGACGGCATGTAAATTTAATGCGTGTCAGTTCAGCACCTTTTTCATGTTCAGTTTGCGATCTTGGTTTTTCTGCTGTAAAGCGATATCAATCCCACATGGTTGAAGTGCATGGGGAACAACAGGAATTAAAAACTGTAAAACCATTAACTAGCACGGAACCTTTAAATGAATGTAATGCTCAGAAGCGTAAACTTTCTCAAGATTGTGAAAATAGTTGTGCAACAAAAAGAAAGAAGAATGGTGAACCTTCGATAACACATTGTAATGTATGTAATATTGATATACCTTCTTCAATCATTCATGGACATTTACGCAGTATCCATCATAAAAATAACGCTTGCCATGAAAGAAATTCTGGAAATATTCAACAAATTGGTAGTGCATTTAAAAGTCGAATTGCTAGTTATAGACTTTATAGTAAAGAAAAAAACTCAAAGTATTGAATCATTTAAAAAAAAATGTTCAACCTACCGTGTTTGGCTTGGTAGGTAATGTTTTATTCGAGCATAAAACAATTAAAATGAATTTTGAACGTTTTGGACTCTATGTAAAATCTGGGAGCGAAGGTGAAATTACAGATATCAAATCTTTTAATACAAGAAACATAATTGTTAGCGAATCAACTAATATTAGTGATATATACCAAAATATTTCAAGTGCTATCATTGTGAAGAGTGAAGAGTTCCAGGAAAGGGAGTCAGGCTGGGCGTTGGTTGAAGTACTTTATTTATAAACCAACATGAATAAATATAATCCCCTTCGAGCATTATCATATATTGATTTGCCAGGATGGATCAAACGTAAGCATGCTTGTGTAAACGTTATGAATAATGATGACGCATGTTTTGCATGGGCTGTAACCTCAGCTCTCCATCCAGCAGTGGAGCATCTGTATAGAACATCATCATATCCTCACTATTCTTCAGTGTTAGATTTAGAAGAAATGGAATTTCCTATGGCGATAAAAGACATTCAACGTTTTGAAGAGCTGAACAATGTAAGTATTAATGTTTATGGAATTGAAAATAAGAGTATAGTAGGTCCTCTATATTATACTCAGGAAAAAAGGATGATTATGTAAATTTACTGTACATAACTGAAGGTGAAAATGCCCACTATTGTTGGATAAAACATTTAAGTAGACTTGTCAGTAGTCAGATAACAAAAAGAGAACATAAGAAGTGGTTGTGTGATGGCTGTTTGCTACATTTCCAGAAAGAGGACCAACTAATTCAACACCAAAAATGGGGGTGTAATCATATGTGTACGGTATTACCGACTCCTAAAAATAACATTCTAAAATTTAAGGATTATGAGAAACAGCTTCGAGTACCATTTGTTATATATGCTGACTTCGAGGCTTTGCTAAAACCATTTAATACATGTTCATCAAATCCAGCCCAACCTTTCACCAACACTACTCACATTCATGAACCTTTTAGCTTTGCATATTATATTAAATGTAGTTATGATGACTCTTTAAATAAGTTTGAGCTCTATAGAGGACCTGATGCACCTAAAGTTTTTATGGAAAGACTTGAGAAAGATGCCATCCGTATATCCTCTATTTTAAATACAATCATTCCAATGGAGCCACTAACATCATCACAGTAAATGGGTTTTGAAACTGAAACTAATTGTTTTATATGTGGTGAAGGTTTATATACGGACAGGGTTCGCGATCATGACCATTTAACAGGAAAATATCGTGGTGCTGCTCACCAAGAATGTAATTTAAATTATAAAGTAAATTCATTCCGGTCATTCTACATAACGGTAGCAAATACGATAACCACTTTATCGTTAAAGAATTTGGAGCTTCAGATGTGAAAATTGATGTGATTGCAAATAATAAGGAACAATACATATCGTTCACAAAATACATCAAAACTAGCAATAAAAAACCGTTAAACTGCGATTTTTAGGTTCATTCCGCTTTATGCCGAGTAGTCGTGATAAGCTGGCTAGTAACTTAAAATCAGATCAGTTTCATGAAATTCAACGTGTCTTTCCTAAAGAAGATGATTTTAATTTGATTCGTCAAAAGGGTATATTCCCTTATGAATATATTAACTGTGTGGAACGTCTTGAGGAGTGTTCTTTACCACCGAAAGATGCATTTTACAGTTCCTTAAACACAAGTCATATCAGTGATCAGGAAAATTTACATGCACAACGTGTATGGACACAGTTCCACATTCAAACTTTAGGAAAATTTTCAGACATATATTTGAAGACACATGTGTTGTTATTTGCAGATGCTTTTGAAAATTTTCGGGTTGTTTGTATGAAAACTTATGACCTTGATCCTTGTCAGTATTTCACTGCTCCTGGGTTAAGTTTCAGTTCAATGTTAAAAGAAACGAAAGTAAATTTAGAATTAATGATGATATAGACATGATCAATTTTATAAAATCATCAATTCGAGGTGGATTAAGCCAATGTAGTGACGGTACTCTAAAGCGAATAATAAATACATGCCTAGCTACAACCCTTGTGAAGAGTCAAAGTATATTGTCTACCTCGATGCAAATAACCAATATGGTTGGGCTATGAGTCAATATCTACCACTGAAAGATTTTCGCTGGCTGGCACAACCTGAAATTGATGTCTTACATGTTGACACTCTTAATGATAACGATGATAAAGGATATATTTTAGAGGTAAATCTTGAGTACCCTAAAGAGTTACATGATGATCATAATGATTTACCATTTTGTCCTGAGAATATGAAATCTCCATACATCACATCACGAACAAAAATGTTAATTGCTAATGTAAATGATAAATGTAAATATGTAATACATTACAAAAACTTGAAACAGTGTCTACGGCATGGATTGAAATTAACTAAAATTCATCGCGTATTGCAATTTCATCAGTCACCATGGCTCAAACCGTATATTGATCTAAACAATAATTTAAGAACACAGTCAACAAACGCGTTTGAAAAAGATTTTTATAAACTTATGAATAATAGTGTTTTTGGAAAGACTATGGAGAATGTTGATAAACGAGTTGATGTAAAGCTGATAACAAAGTGGGAGAATGATGGTAAAAGGTATGGTGCGAGCAACTTAATAAGCAAGCCTAACTTTCATAGCTGTTCAATTATTCATGAGGGTTTAGTTGTAATACAAATGAATCGTCTTAAAGTAACTTACAACAAACCCATATATGTGGGTTACACCATTCTGGAATTATCAAAAAACTTATGTATGAATTTCACTATGATTATGTAAAGAAAAACTATCTTGATAATGCTAAATTACTCTACACAGACACAGATTCTTTTATTTATGAGTTTAAAACTGATGATTTTTATGAGGATATCAAAACTGAGCTAAATAGGTTTGATATAAGTGACTATCCTGAGGATAGTATTTAACATTTACCTCTAGTAAACAAAAAGGTTCTTGGGAAATTTAAGGATGAATGTGCTAGACACCTTTGTAGGCACAAAATCTAAACCATACAGCTATATGACAATTGATGATGTAGTAGTAAAAAAATTAAAAGGAGTGAAAAAGAATGTTGTTAGTAAAGAGTTAGATATAAGGGATTAAAAAAAACTGTATAGTTAGTAACCCACCTGTATTATATAAGAAAATGTGTGTATTTAGAAGTAAAAATCATCAGCTACACACCAATTTGCTGAACAAAGTTGCTTTAAGTAATGAAGACAACAAACGATTCATTATACCCAACACATTTGATACTCTTGCTTGGGGAAACAGTCGCATTGACAAGTATTACTTTACTTAAGTCTAATGATCACTATATTGTAATATTTGTAGTGTGTTTTATATTGTAATATTTTTTTGTAAAAACTGTAAGTAGAATGTATAATGTTAGGCTACTGTAGTTTTAGTAAAAATAAGGTAAGTAATATATTTTAGTGTAAAATGTTTGCTTTTGTATATTGCGAAAAAGATTTAAAAAAATGTACAGAATGTGTGAACTAAACAAGGGGAATATAAAAAATGTAAAGTGGAAATTGTAAATATCCATATGTGAAAATGTGAAATGGCTATCACCATTTTAAAATTAAAAGACATTGTGATCTGGTAAACCTTGTTTTTATTTCACAACAACAAAAATGTACAGAATGTGTAAACTAAACAAGGGGAATGAAAAAAAATGAAAAGTGGAAATTGTAAATATCCACGTGTGAAAAAAAATGAAATGGCTATCACCATTTTTAAAAATTAAAAGATATAGTGATCTATTGAACCTTATTTTTTATTTCACAACAAAAAATGTACAGAATGTGTGAACTAAACAAGGGGAATGTAAAAAATGTAAAGTGGAAATTGTAAATATCCATGTGTGAAAAAATGAAAATGATGAAATGGCTATCACCATTTTTAAAATTAAAATATATAATGATCAAGTGAACCTTATTTTTATTTCACAACAAAAAATGTACAGAATGTGTGAACTAAACAAGGGGAATGTAAAAAGGGGAAGTGGAAATTTTAAATATTCATGTGTGAAAAAATGAAAATGAAGAAATGGCTATCACCATTTTTAAAATTAAAAGACATTGTGATCTTGTAAACCTTGTTTTTATTTCACAACAAATAGAGCTTTACAAAAATAGAATACAAAGAAATACCAATTCCTCAATCCTTTTCAATGTTCATGTCCACTCATCATTAACTTTCCTTATATAGCACTAATCACAATGAGGGCTGCCAACCTCTCTCCCACTGAGACATTACAGGATGTCAAACGTTGTTTAGCTTTTCAACGATACTTTATCCGCTACACGTCTTAATGCAGGATGACTGTGATGGTAAGAAAGGCACATGCTCGATCCAAAGGATTAATAGGTATATCACCACGCTGCAAAGGTTCTTCAAGACAAGTTCCAGGACCACACAAATAATAACCAGGTCGGTAGATTTCAAAAGTCAAGTATTGAATGACTTTATCAATGACGCCGTTGCCAGTACAGGTCTGGCATATCCTTTTCCATAGGTGGAGAAAAGGTATGATCTTCCTCCTCCCCTGTGGACGATGTTTGTTGTTGCTGCTTTTTTTCTCCATTACACCCGTGGAATGAAGAAACAAAGTATTTACATGGACTTTTATGACCGTGATACAGTTTGACCAGCCACCAGCTGGCAAGTGGCGCAATGTCGCATAGATGGTATTTTTTGCCATAGCCACTTGCTTATGGTGATCATAATCCGTACATGGTTGCAATTCACTTAACACAGGGTGAATGATTTTGGTGCATGTTGCCAGATTTCTTTCACTGCATTTGCTGCCACATAATAAATGAACGATTTTGGGAGAGCCAATAATTCTTCTTTGGTAAAACTGTCTAGTTTCTTTTTACACACAAAGAACTTTCCAATCGCTTTATCGGTAGCATTCCCTTTCTCCATGGTATAATGTAGATGTTTACACGTCGCTTGTAGAAATCTCACTGGTGTCATTCACAGGTAAACCTAGAGTTTTAATTTTATTTAACAACTCCCAGCAGGCATTGGTGGTTAGCCAGTGAAACAATTGCCACACCTGTGCCATGGCTTTATGGGTAATGTTGTCACAGGGGCAGCGGTCCATGAGTGTTTGCAGCGAGGGACAGCCCATGTCCATTAAATCGATACATTGACAGTAAGACGTCAAAAATGGTTGTAGCCATCGACGTTTTTCACTACCTTTCACAAATACTACATGGGCAGAAGACAAGTGGGCTTTCATGACTATGTCCAGGTGCTTATATGAAATGGTTCCTTGATTCCTGTCTACTTGCATATGAGTTTCAATCCACTGGGTTTGTTTACGGTCGTTATCACACAACAAATCAAACGCATAAGGTGGTTTAAACACCAAATGGGTAGCTTGCGATATCCAAAAAGTGGAACAATCGATAATGGCCACTTCTTTAAATATAAATTTGTTATCTCCAATTTTAAACCCTTGACAGTCGACGATTAGTGTACGCAATTTGTTCACTCTTGTCTGGATCAAGTCCAACTGACCACAGACTGACGATTGTTCAGTAAGGTGTACCCGTGTCATTTACTTACATTCCATTCTAGTAAAAGAAAATAAAAACATAAGAAATAATAATATAACAAAAACAACCAATTTTTTATTACATTATTTTATTAGCATAACAAGTTTTACATTCTTTTTTCATTCTAGGATAGAGGCGGTACCAACTCATACAACAAAAAAGTCTTTTGTGTTTATAGTGTCCATAACACCGATGATATCTCAATGTCTCTAAACTTGATGTTTTTGACTGTGAGCTGCTCACTGAAACACTGTTGACACCATAAAGTCCACATGTATCATAACTTTTTTCATCACTTAGAGGCACGAGTGAGGGGTAACTTGAATGACAGGGTATATTACCCACCTCCGTTCTGCACAGGTAGGGGCAGGCAGGTGACCAGCCCTGATGTTTCTGCATGGGTTCATCACTTTCTTGCCATTGGTCTAAGATGATGGGACAAAACACACATTTCACTTCATCTCTTGTTTTTAAATAGTAGAATCCAGCGGCCGCTAAGGCTTGAGGGTTTATAAAAGGCACCGGCCACGTCGCAAAGGTCTTGAACCGTTGTTCCTCAGATTTTAAATTCGTGGATGTAACTTCTCTTGAGGCTTGAAAGCAAGACATGACTGAGCGGTTTGATGTGGGTTGACCTGCTATTTATACACTTGTCACTTGGTTGGACAGTGGATAATAGTTGACTTGTTTGTGATGAATAATCAAACAGTAGGCCGTCGTATTGGCTGGAACATTGTCATGCGTTTCAAAATCTAGTCGAATGTCAATATTGGATGGTTTAACAGACTCTTCCAAGTAGGAACAGTCAAAGACAATCAGTGGCGCCCTTGTCTTAAAAGCTTGGGGTGACAACATAGGACAATTCTCTTTTTGATAATACGACCATCTAAATTTAGAAAACAAGTCGTACAAGGGGCCAAACTTATTTTTTGAAAAATCTAAATCCAGTCCTTCATAGGGAAACACAGCACCTTTGAGGAAAAGACGTGCATTTCTCAATTGCAGGTGATCAAATTGCGTGACATCTTTGGTTTGTTGATACTTGCGATTCGTTTGAAAACCCACAATCATGTAGAGAGGTCTCTCTGTATAGCGGGCTGTTTTTATAGACCAACTGTGTGTGTTGGTGGTGGGCAATAGCGGGTACTCATGGAGTGACCAGCTTTTAAATTCCATGGGTAGAGGTATATCTCTCTTTACCATTTTGAGTATGTCCAGTTTTTTGCTATCGTTAAGGGTCACATGAGGCACTTTCCATAGCAAGCGTTGTAGTTGAATTTTTGAATCAATGGGGGCATTGTCAGCTCCCTTGAGTGCATTATTATCACTCCTGTCTCTCACCAGATAAAGCACTTGCCTTGCGTTGACCACAATGCGCTGGTGATCTTCAGCAAAGCCTAAAATCAGTTTAAGAGGTAACTATCCAGTAAAGGTGCCATCGTGTGTACCATCCAGTCATTGATCGAGTCAGGGCACCAACCCGCCATGCAAAGTGTTTTAGCTTCTTCCTCACTATAAGAGGGATATAGTTTCCTGACACTGGAAATACCCACATTTCGAGTGCTATCCACCACGATATCGTTAATCACGTAACGCACTTCAGAAAACAGAAAGGCGAAAGCATGGTTGGCTAACTTGGATGTGGTGGCTGTAGAACCATCGGCTTTGGTGAGCCGACCTTCAATCTGAATAACAGTTTCATGCGGTAGAGTGCAAATATCTTGTTTGTTGATACCAAATTGAATTTCATCATTGTTATTGAGTCCAGGTGTTTGAGCTTGATAAGAATGCAGATCAATTCTTACCACTCCTGGCTGCTCCTCGATGTGGTTCGCTACCTCTAGGATAGAATTCATCATGGGGGTTGACGTGGTAACCCAAATGCTGTAAAATATGCTTGTTCTGAGATGTTAACATGTATTCACCTGGTAAACAACTAACACCATTCCTAGACGGTGCTGTTGCTTTATATACAAACTTCATAGTGGTTTTAGCACCAACTTGTAAGTCACTGGTGTGGTAGAATCTAGATCAATGAGTTGTTGCTCTCTATTGATCAGTCTTAATGTTATATTACTAATACCATCGACAGCCACAGAATGAAAAAGCACCACTGGAGGGTTTTCACGAATAATATAGCCATTGGGCGATGTTACAATCAAGTCATAAAGCGAATGCGACGGTTCTTGATTGGTGTACACTTGGCTAATAATATTACACGTCACCGACACATGATGGTCCTCAATGAATTTCACTTCATGGTCTGATTCATGTTTTTTGTTGGGCTCCAACACGCGTGGTTTAAATCCTAGTAATGGACCAATGGAATCGGGGTGTGTTTTAAAGTCAATTTTGAATGTAGAAAAAATACTACAGCGATGAGTGTTGGTATTTCCTACAAGTTCAAACTTGCCCGTTCCATCGAGAAATGACTTTAAACCATATTCATTGATCAACACCACATAAATGTGTTCATAAATGTCATCTATCGTGTATCCACCAGAGTTCAGGGTGAGCACACAATCATCATAGTAAAACTTGTAGTTCACATTTTCACGTATGTTGTATATTCTATTGTACGTTTCAAGTGAAACAAGTCCTAAACCATAAGGTCTTTCACTCAATTCGATAGGTGGGTAAAATTCTAGGCTCACTTCAGGTCCACGTCCATGCAGTGTCAACGTCTTACTTTCCACCGACATACTGTTGACGTTTTTGCTTATGCTGCTTCTTATATAAAACAAATTAAATACAAACGTCCACACTGTTGGCTGTTAAACGTTTGCTCACGTTTCACATTATAATATATCTTGATCCTGTTTCCAGAATAGGCCACTAGTTCCACGGGCGGGGGCAAATTCCCAAAACTGTCAAAGTACCATACAGTGGATCCCTCTTTGACATAAGCTACATAATGTGTTCCAGGTCCTCGGCGATCATCCAAATTTACAACAGCACATTCATGTTTCCAGGGTTCTGAGGGTAATTGGTTTCGCATAAACACACCTCGAAAATGAGAAAGCTTCAGTTGTTTAGCATAGCTTTCCACTTGTTGATGCGTCAGGGCATGTCTTGCTATGGCTGAGGTTAAAGATGTTTTATTTTATTTCGAAAAGGTGAAATTCCAAATCCTTGTTGATAAAAGGCTGGCTTAAAATTAACATTTTTAGCCCCCATAGCAATGGCTTCCATTGTTTCATTGTGTCGCTGACTTTCTTTGAGTTGTTGCTTGCCCTGCTGCGCGGCTTTAATAGTTTTTGCCACTGCACTGGCGCCGCCTTAAAGTGATCCTAGAGCGGCCAGACCAGCGAATAATGCAGGTAAAAATCCCGCTCGTTTGGGGACGGGAATCACTCGCCCTTGTTTTGAACCCTGTCGCTGACGTTTTGGAATAACATGTCTCTGTGCTGCTCGAAGAGCTTTCCTTATGGTCAACACATTATTTTTTCTTTTTTTCTTTCGCAAGGGCTTGTCCATGAATGTCTTAAGCCCAGGCTTTGCCAAGGACAGGGTCATATTTTTAGTCTTTCTCACCACATATCTTTGTTTCACCATGATGATGATGACCAACAACCTTTCACAAGAAAGTTTAAGTCACAACTAACGTCAGATTGTTATTTCATGGCTGTATATTCCAATTCCACATAAAGTGGGAAATCGTTTATGGTTTTTCCAGCTTGCTTTTCATCCCATGTCACCATGTGATGAAAGGATAATTCGTCTCCTGCATTGACCATTTCATGGTTATGGACCAACATCCTATGACCATTTATCTCTATTTGTAAATGGTTCTCATCAGGTATGGCATATTTGATGTGAATGGTTCCCTCATAGTGTAGTTGATAGTGGCTTAAACCCGAAGCAAGCACATAGGTCAAGTGCTGGTCATGAACTAGCGGTATATGGTTTCTCTCATTCACAGGTTTTACATTTGTCAGATACACTAAAAATACAGATGGGATAAATTTATAAAGCCTTTTCATTGCATAGGTCACGTATCGCTTGGTACAGACATCATCATCTTCTTCTGGGTCTTCCACGTGAATAATGCGGTGATGATTAGCGCTATAGCCATTCACCGTAAGCTGAGGCACTTTATCATAAAACTCATACACCTTGTTATCCACATACGTTTTTGTAGTAACGTCTGTAGACACTTGAGGATGTTTCACATGGGTTAACCGCTTTCCCTTAAAGTCATAATCTCCCTGTTTAGTGCGTGGCACTACAGACCTATCCACATAGTGTTTATTAGCAGGATCTGTTTCTTGTTTAGGATCATGTATGGGGACAGACCTAGCTTTGGCCATCAACGCACGTCCAAAGACATCCATCGTCAACCTGTAGTACGAGTCTACTGTTTCTATGATAAGGCTCGGTGCGTTGTATATAGACAGCCTGCTAGCCTCTCTAAGCCTTAGTTGATATGAAGATAATTAAGCAGCAAGAGTCATTCCCCGTGGGGGACATGGTTTCCCATCTCTGCCCCACATCACGCGAACAACGTCATGGTTCACTGTTTCCATCTTCCATTCGCTGCATCATTGTGGGACCTTCCGGCTGTGGAAAGACCAATCTTTTGCTGACACTTATTACAGCGCCCAATGGTCTGTGTTTTCAAAATATTTATATTTTCGCAAAATCTCTCTACCAACCCCTCTACGTGTTTCTGGATCAAGTCATGTCTGGATTACAAAATGAGAATATGGGGTATTTTACATTTTTCACGCAAGAAAATTATATTTCACCGGATGAGGTAAAGGCTGATTCACTCATGATTTTCGATGATGTATCCACTGGACGACAAGGCATCATTCAAAGCTATTTCAGCATGGGTCGACACAAACATATCGATTGCTTCTATCTTGGACAAACGTATTCTAAAATGTCCAAACAGTTGATTCGTGACAATGCCAATGTCATTGTTTTATTTCGCCAGGACGAGAGGAACAGTCGTCACATTTATAATGAACATGTGAATCCGGATATGGCCTTTCAAATGTTTACGGAATTGTGTGCCAAGTGCTGGAACACTCAACGCCATGCCTGTTTAGTGATTGATAAACAAAGTGAACTCAACCAAGGGCGGTATCGCTTAGGGTTTGATCATTTTATTGCTATTTAAGGCCCTGTATCATTCCCTGTCAAGTCATTTGTCAAGACACCTTGGCGTTAGCAGAGAGTCAATTGAAAAAGCATATTATTAGAGCAAAAAATACTATTCGCCAAAAGTTCCGTCAATTGAAACGATCACGTGCGGAACATGCTTTGTTTATTCAACAACATTTGGCCCCTCCGCTAAAAGCTATGTTGAAACCCTCTTTCAAGCCATCTGAAACGCTACCCGCCGTTTCACAAGCCACTCAAACGCACCACGAGGACCCTGAGGAAGAGGAAGAGGAACAGGAAGATTTAACTAGTGTTAGCGAAGTTGAGGATAATGAGGAACAAGTGTTTACGCCTAAAAAAAGGCATCACCCCTTGCAGAGTTTTTAAGAAAAAAGAAATCCTTGGTCATGGTCGAAACACCTTGCCCTTCCAGATCGTCTCCATTTTCACAACTCTTAGCCACCCCTCAACATAAAGCTCAACTGAAAAACATTTTAATAAAATATTATGGATCAACACTGGAACCCTATTTCACCAATCTATTTATTGGAAACACAGATACCACATATGGTGTTCGCTATGAGGATGATAGTTTTAAAATTGGTGATTCATCGATTAAATTTAGCTGTCATTAAAAAGATCAACTATAAATTAACACCAGGACTGTTAAAGCTACTATTCTCTCGGACTCCCTCATCCCAAGATTATACGCTAGAGGACCTTGGTAAATATAAATCCATTTTATTGGGCACCCATGCCCACAAAAGACAGTATGATCCCACTCAATAAGTGAATGCCAATATATCTCAAAAATATAAAACCATCATTGCAAAAATGTTCCCCACTAGTCAAAGTGGTCGTCGTAAAGTGTCCGCTTCAGGGGTGACATTTAAGCCATTAAAACCCCTTGTGGATGTTACCTACTGGCACAATCCCAATAAACTCGTCCAGCGGCCATACCGGTCACGATTGGGAAATTCAAGAAATTGAGGAAGAACTTCGAAATGCCAAAATTATTGTTTAAGCCCTCACCCATTAAAATGGGTATTGCTCACGAGTTGCATCGTCCAGCTAGACGTCACTATCAGCGACTCAAGGTGATTTCACAGGGTGTGGATGAACTTTGGCAAGCAGACTTGGTTGAAATGATTCCCTATGCTAGCGTTAACGATGGTGTACGCTATATGTTGACGGTCATTGATGTTTATTCCAAAATGGCGTTTGTTGAACCTGTGTGACGCAAGTCTGGTCAGCTAGTCACTAAGGCCTTTCAACATATTATTCGACAATCCAAACGTCAACCTCAGCTGCTACAAACCGATCAGGGAAAAGAATTTTTCAACAAGGATTTCTCCAGTTTTCTCAAATCTAAGGATATTCACCATTACACCACGTACAGCAATCTCAAAGCCAGCGTGGTCGAGCGGTTCAACCGAACATTGAAAACCCATATGTGGAATGCGTTTACCGCTCAGGGCACTTATCGCTGGTTGGACTTGTTACCTGAGCTAGTGTCATGTTACAATGACACCAAACACAGAACCATTGGGACCAAGCCACGACTTGTGACCAAAAATATTCCACAACTGGATAAACTGTTTAACCACATAAAACAGCTGACCCTAAACGTCATCGCCTTAACATCGGGGACCATGTTCGTGTGAGCAAATTAAAGTCCGTCTTTGACAAGGGCTACACACCAAATTGGGGGACTGAACTATTTCGAATTCGTCAAGTCAACCTGAACAGTCCAGTCACCCATTTACTCGAGGACCTCAACCATCAACCCATAAAAGGCAGGTTTTATCTTCAAGAACTCCAAAAGACAGCGTTTCCTAAACATTACCTTGTGGAAAAAGTGTTGAAACAAAAAGGAAATAAACTATATGTAAAACGGTTGGGATTTAGCTCAGCCTTTAATTCTTGGATTAATAAATTACATGTTGTGTGAACCCGTGTGCCTTGTATTTATTTATTCACTCATGTTGTACTTAACCTACAGCCCTATGTACAGTCCTCAGCTCCACATGTATTATGAGCAATACATATTTCTTTCTCTCTTCACCTGTGTTCTCTCTTACACCAACTCTCCCCCTCCCTCCCCTTCACCTCCCACCACTGTCAAAACAGGTTGTGACTCGTTAGCTCTTATCGCGCACGTGCACCTATGTGTTAGGTCATATTACACATCAACTTGCATTTTCTCACATATGAACCAAAACAGGATGTGACTTGTTTCACAAGGAGGATGGTAATAATGACATCTCACACGTGTTCGCATGTATTTCGTCACTTTCCTTTCATATCGTTATCACATTATAGTAGTGGGGGATTAGTGAACAACGTCAGTTCAACACACGCAAATGTAGTTAGGCCCTTTGACATAATTTAAATAAATGCATGGGCTAGTCCGTAGGGACCAGTCCAAAGGGACTCATCCACAAGGACTCGTCCACAAGGACCTGTCAAGAAGGACTCGACCACAAGGACCTGTCCACAAGGACCTGTCATTAATGACCTGTCCACCAGGACCCGTCAACAAGGACCCGTCCACAGGGATCCACTCCCCCACCCTCTTACAAAAGCTTTGAGTGGGCATGCGTGAAAACAAAAACCAAGCATGTTAATTCATAGTGGCTATCCACCGTACACATGCACTTTATGTAGAACAACGTTTAATTCCATATTGGCATTCAAAACTCTCACATGTTGCACTTGGAAAGAGAGATTTTCTAAAAAATTACAATTTTCACCCCCTAGTAGGGGTAGGGGATTATTTTGGGGTTGAAATATGTTGTCCAATGGATAGAGGGTGGCAGCTTGAGTTCAATGACACCTCATTCGTCAAAATCCGACCATGCGTTCGAGAGATATCGCACCGCCGCCATCTTGTGTGGAGGGTGTGGAGGTGGAGGGCCTTGAACCGGCACAAACACACTACTTTTAACTAATAAGCGATAGCGCGTGAATCGTTTCCATGAAGTCCCGTATTTGATCATATACCATTCATCCGAGTGTGATAAAACTTTGGAGAGCTGAATACAGTCCTGCGAAGGTTCATGAATTAGTAAGTCCGTTTTATGTAGATTTCATTAGAAAGCTAACTATTGCAATGGGTCCCATGTTTCGACTTCCGGAAAATTTCGACATATCTTCGCGTTTCACATCCCCCAGACCCCAAAACCACCGTCAGTTCAAAAGTTTATATATAATTTATGTATATATATATGTATATCAGTTTCTTGTGGACACGATAACTGCCGTAATTTTGCACCAATCACTTTGAATTTTTTACATAATATGTATCCCCTTAAAATCTCGGTCCAGTTCGTTAATGGGCAAAATCGGTCAAAGGGGGGTGAAAATGGGAGGCTTTTTTCGAAAAAGTGAAATATCGCTATAACTCTCTTAATATCTGAAATATTGAATCCATTCAAAGTTCATACTATGTGTCGGACAAGGCCCTAAAATTTATGTTTGAAAAGTTTTTTGATAGCACCAACCATTGACCAAAGGGGTGGGAGAAAGTGGGTTTTTCGGGAAGCATTAATCGTATCTCTGTTAATAGGCACAGTATCAAAACTGTACAAAATGGACAATATTCCTCCAATAATTACCTAAAACTTTTGTCTGAAAGAATTTTTGATATGACCCACCATTACGCCACGGGGTGAGCAAAATTATTTAAATTATTAGAAAATGCCAAGTGCCAAGAGAGGTTGCCATGACAACTTCACTTTTAATTGATAAGGGATGAGCCATCAGCAGTTGCTATGACAACGCCACTGCACGAGATAACATTCAGTTTTCCATCTGTCTGTGGGAAGCGAATTCGGTATCGGAACTGGTAGCATGCTGAACTTCTATGCCCAAGGTCGCGGGTTCAAACCCGGCTGAAGTCGTCGGATTTACTAAGAGCGCTAAAAACCCTGAGTTTGCTTTCCTTCGGAGGGGAAGTTCCAACGTTCGTTGCGAGTTGATGGTTCTGGTGGCATCTAGTAGCCAAGTTCACAGCTAGGTGTCGCTGATAGTAATATTTTAGGTAGATTTCATTAGAAAGCTAACTATTGCAATGGGTACCATGTTTCGATTTCCGGAAAATTTCGACATATCTTCGCGTTTCACATCCCCCAGACCCAAAAACCACCGTCAGTTCAAAAGTTTATATATAATTTATGTATGTATATATATATATATATGTATCTTCTTCTTCTTCTTAGCGTCATCCCGTAGGAACGGGGTCCGCTTTTGGATCAATGCACGCCATTTCTTGCGATCTAATGATTCGCGTGATTTCAAGTTTCTTGATCGTAAATCGGCGTTAATGGTGTCGAGCCACCGCAATTTTGGTCTCCCACGCTGTCTCTGGCCGTCGACCGTTAGATGGTAGGCCGAACCGATGACTGAACTTCGTGGTGCACGGACAACGTGCCCATACCAACGGAGTCTCCATTCCTGCATTTTCTCATTGATTGGAGCCACGCCAGCTGTATGTCGAATCGTTGTGTTGGGGATATGGTCGAGCAGAGAAATGTCTAATGATCTTCGCAGTATCCGCATTTCCATGACATGAAGCGAGTGCTCAGCACTTCTAGGTGCTGGCCAACACTCGGTACCATATAACGCAACTGGTCTCACCATTGTGCGGTATATCTTTGATTTTAGGCGGATAGGCATCTTCTTATCACAAAGAACACCGGTGACATCTCTGAATCGCATCCAAGTCGCATTGATTCGTGCTCGCACATCTTCATTCACAGAGCTGTCGCCATTCAATCGTGAGCCTAGGTATCGGAATGTATTTACCTTGGTAAGAGGAGCTCCATTAATACCTATAGTTCCAGGGGATGGAATCGTTTCGAGGTATTCAGTCTTCTGGATGTTCAAACGAAGACCAAATCCTTGCAGACGATCATGCTATGTCTGCACTTGGGTTTCAAGATCCTTCCTGGAGTCTGCCGCAAGCATCACATCATCAGCGTATAGCAATGTCCATGGGACACACTTCTGCAGGTCTCGCGTTATGGAATTCATGACGATAAGAAAGAGCAGGGGAGACAGAGCTGAGCCTTGATGAACCCCAACTGTCACAGGGAAGCTGTCAGTGAGTCCTTCAGGGCATCGCACGTGGCTTTTGGTGTTGTTGTACAGCATTTTTATCCAGTTTATATACATTTCTGGAACTTGATGATCTCGGAGAGTGTACCAAATCATCTGGTGTGGTACTCGATCAAATGCCTTCTAGAGGTCAAGGAAAGCAAGATGTAGTGGCCTCCTCTTCTCTCGGAATTTCTCCATCAGCTGGCGCACAGCAAAGATTGCGTCTATCGTGCCACATCCCTTGAAAAACCCACATTGATTTGCTGAGAGCTGTACGATGTTCCTCAGCCTATTGTCTAGGATACGTTTGAATATTTTCATAGTGTGGGAGAGAAGTCTAATTGGACGGTAATTGGTACATTCAGCTGGGTCACCCTTACCCTTAAAGATAGGTACTGTGATACTAGTTGACCAATCTGTAGGTATTTGACCACAGAGAATAATTGAATTGAAGAACTCTGTCAGCCAGGTGGTCGCGTTGTCAGTAAGATCCTCAATTTTCCAGATGTCTGCTGGAAGGTCATCTAGCCCTCGGGCCTTTCCATTTTTCATGCTACGAATGGCAACTTTGACTTCATCTTCAGTGATACAAGGCACTGGTCCAGCTGTAACATAGATGTCTGGTATTTGTGGGTGAGGGAATTCAGTGTTGAATACTTCACTAAAATACTCTCGCCAACGGTGCAGAATCATCTTGCTATCGTGAAGTCGTCGACCATTCTTATCCTTCACACACATATAGTGTTCTATATCCTGACCTGCTCTACACCGTGCTCGGGCTAGTCGGTAGATAATTTTGTCTCCGTCTTTAGTTGTCAGTTGATCATATAAATGTTTGTAGTGATCTACTTTAGCCTCAGCAACTGCTCTTTTTGCCTCCTTCTTGGTGGCTTTGTATTTCAGAAGATTCTCCTCAGTCGGTGATGTTCGCAACTGTTTAAAAGCGTTTTTTTTTCATGCACCATTTCCTGTACCTTGTCTGTCCACAACCACGTCTGTTTATCAATTCTACGTGTGCCGGGCTGTGTTACACCAAGCTCAGATTGAGCTATACTAGTTACGCAGTTGTTGAATGATGCCCAAGTATAATCCGTATTTACAGAATCAACTGGAGGGAACACAATATTCTCACTGAATGCCACTTTATGGTCTTGTAGCTTCCACCATTTGATTTTGGAATGACATTTCACATAGGGTTTTCTTATGTAACCTTTCATTCTAAGATCGGTAACTAGCAGTTTATGTTGAGGGGCTAAACATTCAGATGGTATGACCTTAGTGTCTATGACAATTGGGAAATCTCTCCTACGAAGTAGTACATAGTCAATCTGAGTATTGTGCCCTCCGCTAGTGTAGGTGATCAAGTGTGATTTGCGTTTCTTAAAGAAGGTGTTAGTGATAATTAGATCATTTGCTTCAGCAAATTCAAGGATCCTGCTCCCGTCTTCATTTCTGAGATCATAGCCAAAATTTCCATGGCATTCATACCCCTCGCTGGTACTGCCAACATGTCCATTAAGATCTCCACAAAGTAGAAATAGGTCTTCTTCATTGCACGTTGTAACGGCATCTTGAAGTTCGTTCCAGAATGTGTCTTTAGCTGTCTCATCACAGACTGTCTGTGGGGCATACGCTGAAAATATATGTATACGGCGATTTGGGGTGTCGATAACTGCTGACATGAGACGATCGGAGTAGCGATGTACAGCTGATACTTGGTTGCGAAGTTTTTCATTCACTACAATAGCGACTCCCTGGCTATTAGTCGTACCATGATAGATCAACTTATACCCTTCTCCAATATCTCTAGATTTCTGCCCTTTCCACCGTGTCTCTTGTAGACAAGCCATATCTACGCAACGAGATTTTAGGATTGCTGCCAATTCGCGACTGCGACCTGTCAATGTCCCAATGTTCCAGGAAGCAATATATATATGTATATCAGTTTCTTGTGGACACGATAACTGCCGTAATTTTGCACCAATCACTTATAATTTTTTACCGAATATGTATACCCATAAAATCTCGGTCGAGTTCGTTACTGGGCTAAATCGGTCGAAGGGGATGAAAATGGGGGACTTTTTTCGAAAAAATGAAATATTGCTATAACTCTCTTAATATGTGAAATATCGTATCCGTTCAAAGTTCATACTATGTGCCGGATAAGGTTCAAAAATTTATGTTTGAAACGTTTTTTGATAGCACCAACCATTGACCAAAGGGGTGGGAAAAAGTGGGTTTTTCGGGAAACATTAATCATATCTCTGTTAATAGGCACAATATCAAAACCGTACAAAATGGACAATATTCCCCTAATAATTACCTAAAACGTTTGTCTGAAAGAATTTTTGATATGAGCCATCATTACGCCAAGGGATGAGAAAAATGATTTCGGAATCATAAGAAAATGCCAAGAGCTATCAGTGGTTGCCATGGCAACACTACTAAATTGATGAGGGATGAGCCATCAGACGTTGCCATGACAACGCACTTGCGCGAGATCAGATTCAGATTTCCATCTGACTAAGTGTGAAGCGGCTTCGGTGACGTAACTGGTAGCATGCTGAACTTCTATGCCCAAGGTCGCGGGTTCAAAGCCGGCCAAAGTCGTCAGATTTTCTAAGAGCGCTAAAAATCCCTCAGTATGCTTTCCTTTGGAGGGGAAGTTCCAACGTTCGTTGCGAGTTGCTGATTGCGGTGGCTTCTAGTAGCCAAGTTCACAGCTAGGTGTCGTTGACGGTAGTATCTGGTAGCAACATTAGGAACTACTGCTTAAAATTGACCGTCTGCATTCCTTACCTGAATTACAGACTAATACAGCCATCACAATTCACACCGTTTATCAGACAGATTCTACACTCACCCAAAGTACACGGGGTTACATGACCGCGTTGTCGCAGCCCCTAAACTGAGGAACCAACCAACATCTCTGCGGGAGATATAATTTTGCGTGAAGAAGTAACAGACCGTTACATAGTTACACATCAGTGTCGAAACCTTGCATAAGGACAGTGTGACCACAAGTATAAAAATGGACTCCAAATGACAAGAAGGTTACCGTCATCATAAGACAATAGAATGTTTAAAATATGCATAAAATGACGAAAAAAAAAGTTAATTACTCTCCAATTATAAAATACTTTCACGCAATAAATGAGGTCTGATCCTTCTACGAAAACCTGCATCTTCTTCTTCCTTCGGATTTTCCCAATTAATTGGGGTCGCCGGAGCCAACCAGGCTCATTTTCGTTTTGGCCGGGGAAGTAAGGCCGGATGCCCTTCCTGACGCCACGTGATTTTCCAGGTGAAAATTCCACCCCGCTGTCACCGGGATTCGAACCCCGGCCGTCCGGGTGAAAGACGAGCAGCTTAGCCACTGCGCCATCACGCTCCCCTACGAAAACCTGCGTATTCTGCCTATTTTCGCCTATCCCCAAGTTTGTCCGGTGAAATCTACCTCCGCCTTCCGGCGTGCCGAGCGGACTTTTTTCAATGGGTGGCGTGCAAGAAGATTCAACAAATGAGTGACGGCGCGAATCGTTTAAACAAAATCCCGTATGCGTTCATATGCCATTCATCCGATTGCGATGAAACTTTGATGAGTTGTTGTGTACACGCCAGGAAAGGTTTTCGAGTTAGTAAATCCATTTTACAATAGGTAGCGTACGAGTATATTCAACAAATGTGTGACGGCGCTCTAATCGTTTCAGCAGTCCCGTATGCGTTCATATACCATTCATTTCATTGCGATGTAACTTTCGTGAGTTGTTGATCACGCTCCCATGAATGTTTCTGAGATAGTATTTTTTTTTAAATAATAGTTTAGAGGTGGTTAACGGAAAAAGAAGAAAATATTGGGAATCAAAAAGCACTGCAACTAACAAAGTCAAAACCCCACAACTTTCTTTGATTGGCAGGACAACGTCTGCCGGGTCAGCTAGTTTGTTATAAAATGAACTAACTACTTTTTAAGGATCTGATTCATTGTTAAAGGGAACTAAGTCATACATTTCTTTTTCTATTTTCTCCCTTTTTAAAAGGATAAATACATTGAAATAGACCTCCCTAGAACAGTATTATTGCGGGCAATGATACAGGTGACAGCAACTATGCTTTACAATTAAGTGAGAGAAACGGTTTTTGTCAATTATCTCAATTCTTACAAAAATGACTTAGTGCCTTCCTACAATGACCGATTCAATTCGTAGATAAACTTTCTTCAGCGAATCTCAGTTATTTAGGATCGCTGGAACCAACTTAGCCCATTTTCGTTTTGTTTAATCACTTAGAGTCCTATTGGTCATCACTGTCACTCCCGAATATTTGGATGTGTTTGAAATTGCGATATTGCAATGGCGGTAATATGGTGTGTGACATGATCGAAGACTAGAAGCTCCAGGGCTTGAAATACGCCACAATCTCGCTGGAGCAGTACGGAAAAACTCAGGTTGGCACCGGGATTCGAACCTATTACAGTATATCCGAACTTGTGCTCCCCTTTACAGAATATGGATTATCTCATGTATAAACTGAAGGTTGAAATAATTGATACTCTGTCACCACTGTCTGGTATGGGAGTCCCAAGGAGGGTATTCTCATATACAGTAGTTGTTTTAAAGTCAGATTGTGGTGTTCGGCTGCAAGACAATGCCCCAGAGAGATTCCTAGTGAGAACTGCGCCATGTGGTCTGCCCGTCTCGAATAGGGCCGGCAAATTAGAAACAAATAGCTTGATGAGGGCGGAGTCCTGCGTCACTAAACGAACTGGCGGATTTTCACCCTCACACTCCATGGTAAACAATATACTCACGACAATAGAGAAACCTTATATGCAGCCCAAACATTGTCTATCACAACCCAGAGCCCACTTGAAAGGCTGGAGATCGAAGAAAGAAAGAAAGAAAGAAAGAAAGAAAGAAAGAAAGAAGAAGAAAGACATAACGAAAATTAATTTAGGCCCCTAATTCTGTAACAACAAATACATTCACATCAGATATGAAGCCCTTTACCAAAGTACAGAAAAACTCTCAGACGCAATAAAAATAAGAATTGATTTTTATTGACACATCCTCAGAATGAACTGAAATAGACTAACGAAAAGAATCTTACTTCTGAAACAAAAAGAATCAAACCACTTGGGTTTAAGGAAACGGAGAAAGACTTAATGGACCTCCAAATACCAGAAAATATGCTCATAGACAAAAAATTACGACCCTTACAGTAGTCGCATATGATGTGTAACAACTGACATGTTATTCGAATAATTCCATATTACTTACTCGCATTTTTTTTAAAGAATGAACTCATAGTGCTCCCTTGTGCCAGCAAACATGAAGTATTCCTTCGTGTTATTACCATCGATAAGTTCTCATTACTATTATTTCTGCAATAACTACTTGTAAAACTCCAGTGACAAATCCTTTCAGCAAATATGATATGATAGTGCTGTATTTTGGCTGACAGTACGTCGAGTGCTTACATTAAATAAGAATACAGCCAAAGTAGTAATATTTAATAAATCATAATTGTTTTCAGCAAATATGATATAATGAATATTTTCACACCAAGGAACGACAGTTTGATGATGATTTATTGTAGGAATATCTGTAATGTGGCCTCCAAACCTTGAGGTAAACCGTATGCGATTTACATTCCACGTAGCCACATGGCCAACAGTACGTCGTTGTACCAATCTCTGCCGCCGCGCGCTACTTGTAAAACCGCTGTGCCAAATCCTTTCGGCGAATATGATATAATGAATATTTTCACACTGAAGAACGACAACTTGAAGATGATTTATTGTAGGAATTTCTTTAATGGGGCCTACAAACCTTGAATTAAACCGTATGATATATATAAGGTGCCTTCAAAAAGTAACGAGCCGGAGGCATAATTACAGAAACCAGTACCTGTATGTTAGAAGTATTGGCCCTGGCTGTTGAGGCACTTGTACCACTGTGACACGAGGCGGTGAATGGCTGTCTCATAAAATTCCCTGGGCTGCGATGTGAACCAGTTCCGCACGTACAGCTGGACGTCGGCGTCCGAGGTGAATCGTTGGCCCCGCAGACCCCTTTTCGGGGGACCAAACATTACGTAATCACAGGGAGAGAGGTCTGGACTGTATGGAGGGTGGCCTAGAACCTCCCATTTGAATTTCTGCAGGAGTGCCGCGACTGTGTTGGCCGTACGAAGTCGTGCATTGTCGTGGAGCAGAATGACCCCACGGGTGAGATTGCCTGGTCGTTTGGTTTGATCGCTTGGCGAAGGGTGGTCAAGGTTTGCGAGTAACGCTGGGCATTCACTGTTGGCCCGCGCGGCATGAAGTGTATCAGAAGGGGGCCATCTTGGTCAAAGAAGAACCTCAGCATTACCTTTCCTGCACTCGTGTGGATGGCCTTGCCTGTTTTGGGTGGTGGTAACCCTGGTTGCTTCCACTGGAGGCTTTGTCGTTTGGATTCTAGTTCGAAGTGATGACACAATGACTCATCTCCAGCCACCACTCGTGAGAGGAACCCATTCCCTTCCCTCGCATAGCGCTGCAGATGACCAAGACAGTGGGCCATTCGACATTCTTCCTGGTGTGGTTGAAGACTGTGGGGCACCCATTGGGCACACAGTTTGCGCAAGTGCAGTCGTTCCTTATGATGGTGTGCACACTTCTGACGCTCAATCCAACCACGGCGGTTATGGCGTTCACTGTCACTCGGCGGTCCTGGGTAACGAGTGCATCAACCAGCTTGACGTTGTCATCGGTAATGCAGGGGGGTGCCCCAGACCGAGCATCATCGGCTAACGACACCCGTCCTTCCCTGAAGCGCTTTTGCCACGCCTTGACCCTTGCAAGGGACATGCAGTGTTCGCCGTACACTTGTGACATTCGGCGATGAATGTCCGTTCCCCCTACTCCTTCCGCTGTTAGAAACCGAACAACACCTCTTTGCCCTTCGTTTGACGCCTCCATGTCACTGTTTGCAATGCGACTGGCAGCGTTGGACGATTGATGCATGCTGCTGCTCGCTTTGTATCGTCACGTGATGCGCACGCGTGCCCTCTAGCGACGGGCTGTGACCTTCCACGCTCTGGTCAGAACCACACCTCGTTACATACGCCACGATTAGCTGATGTCGTCACCGGTTTGCGCATTCCAGCCTCCGGCTCACTTTTTGAACGCACCTTATACATTACACATAGTGCTGTATTTTGGCCGACAGTATCTCGAGTGCTTACATTTAATAAGAACTCAGCAAAAGTAGTAAGATTTAATAAATCATAATTGTTTTCAGCAAATATGATTTAATGAATTTTTTCACACCAAAGAACGACAGTTTGAAGATGATTTATTGTAGGAATTTCTTTAATGGGGCCTCCAAACCTTGAATTAAACTGTATGCGATTTACATTCCACATAGCCACATGTCCGACAGTATGTCGTTGTACCAATATCCGCCACCGCACGCGCTCATTGTTTCCGTTGCATTTCCGTCCCACTTCCATCCATTTTTACAAAATCACCCCCACACAAAAATATACAGCAACCGAGGGGAAAGATGTTACACATTTAAAAAAATCACAGCCAAGATCATATCAAAGGACACGAAACAATGGTTCCAAGTCAAAGCCAAACTCCACAGAAAGATCCTAATCACTGATGAAGAAAAGAAAGCTCTATTAAGTTCCAACGTTCGATGCCAGGTGTGGTGGCATCTAGTAGCGAAGTTCACAGCTAGGTGTCGTTGACGGTAGCATTTGGTGGCAAATTAGGAACTACTTGAAATTGATCGTCTGCAGTCCTTACCTGAATTACAGATAACATCACAATTAACACCGGTTATCAGACAGATTCTACACACGGGGCTACATGCCCGTGTTGTCGCGGCCCCTAAACTGAGGAATCAACCAACCAACCTAACTCCACACACAACAGATACACGGCCGCACCAATACTACACACATCAAAAGAAGTTTTGCATATTGCCATGGAGCACCGTGGGGGTGCAAGTGAGGACGAACTTATTTACTGAGCAGTGTCTACGCCTATTCTACACAATTAAAATCGGGTGTTGGGATTCGTATCGTGGATAAATTAGAGATCGTGAAACACAATACGTTTAGAGAGAAAAGCCATCTTTATTACACTATTTACAAAGAGTATCAAACACGAAGAAGAAATACATGGAAATAAACCAAAGATGTTCCTCAGTCCTCCACATCCTCCCCACCCTGGTCGACCTTTAGAGGTATGACCAGCTGAATTGGACGCGTTATCCGGCTCCTGTCTGGCGTGCGAAGGATGGCAGTCCTGAGTTTTCTGTCTCGTCCAGGTCATAGTTCCTCGATTACACCTCTGCCCCATACGTGGCGAAGACGGTTGTCTTCTTGCAGCAAGACCAGGTCACCTACCCGGAAGTTCGGTTTTTTTGTCGCATGTCTGTCGTACGTGGTGATGATTGCGTAGTTCCAGAAGATATTCCTTCATCCAGCGTTTCCGGAAAATTTCTGCCGTATGTTGCTGAAGCCTGTATTTCCTTTTCAGGTCCTTCTTAATAGCAGGCTCGGGTCCTGTAGGGATTATCGTCAGCTTCTCGCCGTGGATGAAATGAAATGGAGTCAAGGCTGTAGTGCCTTCATCCTGAAGGAGAGGGCGGAAATTTATGGCGGCTTCAATGCTACGAGAATGGTGTGCAAGGTTTCCTCATTCACTTGCCGACGGCCTAAAACTTTGCGCAAGCAGCATTTCGTAATGCCGACCATTCGTTCCCACCATCCTCCCCACCAAGCCGCCCGCGGTGCGATTAATTTCCACTGGACTCCGGTGTGGGCGAAGTGCTCGCTCGTTCGTGGGTCAGTGAGGACTTGGCTGAGTTGTGTAATTTCTTTGTGTGCTGCCTGGAACGTTCTAGCGTTGTCCGTGTAAATGGTGTTTGGAAGTCCTCTTCGACCCGAAAATCTTCAGAGAGTCATCAGAAACGTCTCCGTAGTCATGTCCAAAGCCAGTTCAAGGTGAAGGGCCCTTGTAGTCGCACATGTGAAAAACACAATATACGAATTCTGTACGAGATTCCCCACCTTAACGAGTAGTGGCCCTGCAAAATCCACACCAGTAACTGCAAATGTCACACACGTTCTGGAGGCAATGGGGTTTCGATCTCGTTACCTTGTTGGCTGCTGGCGGTAAGCACGTGTGGATGACATTCTTGACAGCCTGGGGTGCCTTGAGGATACAAAATTCTTCGCGTAGTACAGAGCGAACGATTCGCACTCCAAAGTGATGTAGCCGTATGTGAGTCTGGAGGATCAACAACTTAGTGAAGAGGTGTGCACCATCAAGTACTAGAGGATTTTTCTGCTGAGTTGGCAGGTCTGCATGGTGGAGGCGCCCTCCCAGTCGAATAAGGCCGTCCTGTAAGAAGGGATTGTAGCGGGCAATCCTAGACTATCCAGACAAGTTTCTTTCTTTTGTCACAGCGTCGTACTCTTCGGAAAAGCACTCACGTTGGACTGTGCGTATCCAGGACAATCGGGAAGCCTCTAATTCACGTGCAGTGAGATTACCATATTTTCTCTCTGACTGTCTGATGTTGTTCAAGAAGCGCAAAATCCAACCCATGATGTGCAGTGTTTTCCAATAACTGCTGAATCTGGAAGCAATGATGAGAGGTTCCGTTGTAACGACATTAAGTGTTTGCTGATGCGACTTTTGAGTCTCTGGAAGTGAAGCGTTAGGCACACTGCTGTGGGGCCAAGAGCTAGGATGATCGGCTAGCCATACAGGCCCATGCCACCAAAGTGAAGAAGACTCTAGCGCTTTTGAGGATATTCCTCGTGACAAGAGGTCAGCTGGATTACCCTGGCTCGGGCAGTACCGGCACTGAGCTGGACTCAGGATGCCTTGAATTTACGTCACTCGGTTGGAGATGAATGTCTTCCAACAGTTTCCATCGCTTTTAATCCAACCTAGAGCGACCATTGAGTCACTCCACAGAGAAGATGTGGTGTCATTAAAGTCAGTTGCTTGGCAGAAATACCTCAGAAGACGGCAACCCACTAAGATGGCCAGTAGTTCTAGTCGTGGGAGTGTTACCTTCTTGACTGGAGACAGTCTATTCTTAGTACAGACCAGGTGTATATAGGTGTTAACGTTGGTGGACGTTCGAATATACAGTGCAGCTCCGTAGGCCCACTCCGACGCGTTGCAGAACACGTGGGCATGTGACGTCTCCGATGTTGACCTTGATATACCAATCCATCTTGGAATTACCACACTTGCCAGATCCGTGAGGCTGGTTATTCACAGCTGCCATCGCAATGCAACTTCGTCCCATTCTATGCCCATACACCAGGTGTCTTGGAATAGAACTTTTCCGACTATAGACACCGATGAAAATAATCCAAGAGGGACGTAGAACTTTGCGGTCGTTTTCAAGAGCTTTCGTTTTGTTCCTGGATCCTGCGAAAGGTTGTCAGTGATGTCTGTGTGGCGAAGAGTAGTGAATCTGATTCTGTGTCGCATCGTACACCTGGTACTCCGGTTTTCCTGTTCGTTTCGCGTCCTTCGGCTCTCCATATGCCTTACAATGGTCTAGAATATGTTGCCCATTTTGCCATCGGCATCCGTATCTGTCGTAGTAGACCTGTCACCTCGTAATATAAGGTGATAACTCTGTTGTCGTCTTCAGCTCCCGCACAAAGTCATCCGTGAAAGTGCTTTGATCCATAAGTGCTGCTGCTGACGGGAACTGATCCTTGAATCTCGTTGCTAGTTCACGGAGAGTTGCAGACAGAAGAAAGGGACTGCTAGCAAGGCCGAATGGTAGACGAGTGAATCTATCATCTCTTGCTTGCCATTTTCCAAGTTCGTCCTTCTCGACATTGAACCAGAAGAATCTTGTTAAATCTCGGTCTTCAGTATCCAGGCATAATTGAAGGAAAGCTTGAGTTCCATCTCCTACTATGACTTTGCGGTAAGTCCGGAAGCGGATCAACGTGGACAGTATCTCTGGTAACAGATTAGGGCCTGTTTCCAGAACATCATTGAGGGACGGTGCGTCTCTCTCGCTGGATGATGCGTCAAAGAGGAACCTCCATTTCTCTGTGCAATTTCTCTCTTTCTTGATGGCGTGATGAGGCAAGTAGTATACATCATTTGTGGTTTCCTCGGTAGCGATCAGCTGAACATGACCCATATTTACGTAGCGTAGTCCATTGTCAGTGCGTGGCACATTTCTTTGTACTGAGCATTAACGGGAAGTTTTCTCTGCAATGTGTGAAAACGATTTAGAGCGTTCTTACGGTTTGAGGGTAAGACCAGATATCCTTTCTTCGGTAGGGATACTACCGTCCGCCCATCTTGTATGTGAAACGTATCTTAGAATTCTCGAAGAATGGTGGCATCTTTCGTTGTGATGGTTCTTTTCTTATCTTCCCTTATTCCTAGGGACTGTAGATCCCAAAATCGTCGCATATCATCGTCCTCGGGAGATGAGTTCTTAGCAGTATGAATGTGGTTCACGTTTACGCTGTGGACTGTAATTCCTGACCTATTTCCTCTCAGAATCCTTCCAAATCTAGAAGGAAGCAGTACTAACGTGTCTGAGAGGCGTATTGGCTTGTCGTCAAGTATCACCTTCCAATAATGATATCCACCTATTAGAAGTTCTTTAGGAAGTTTGTTGTTGTCATCCTTGGGATCAGCAAGTCTCAATCTTCGTAAGCGTGACAGGGACTGGACTTCGAGTGGAACAGTCGGTTGTGGCGAGTAAACGTTGTCACTCTCAAATGCAGAAATACGCAGAGCAGCCTCCGTGCATAGTCCACTGATGTTGAGGTCAATGAGTCTGCGAGCTGAAGATGTGTGACGAGATGACTCGAATCCGTTAACTGTCAAATCCTTGTATCGCACGATATTCAGTTGAAGCTGACCTACCAGACTTCGGCTTACGAAGGTTGATTGACTGCCAGCATCCAAAATGCATCGTGTACGTTTTCTCAGACCGGTGGGCCCTGTGATCCAAATATTCGCCGTTTGAAGATATGTGAATTGCGGCATAGTAACGTCAATCTTACCCACGGATATAGATTTGGGCTGTTCTCCAGTGCAGATGGAAATGTGATGGGAGTTTATGTACTTTGCGCATGATACCCTACTCTTCTTCACGCAGGCCTTCACATTGTGGCCTTTATTGAGGCACAAGAATCATCGGTTGGCAGTTTTTAACTTTTCAATCCACTCAGCTACATTGCGGATCTTCACACAGTTCTGGGCCAGTGGCCTTGCGTCTCACAGAACACACAGAATTCAGAATACGATTTCTTTGCTTTCATTTACGTCCGTTTTGACTTTGTGTTTACATGGAGTGTCGCGGCCATGCCGGAGAAGAAATCCAGTGAAGTGATATCTCCTCTGATTTTTTGTGTGATCACAGCGCCCTCTGCCCCCTCGTTCAGGAACTCCATCAACTTGGTAATGTGACTCTTGGGAATGCTCTCTCGTTTGGAATAAATTATCCAACGGCGGACAATACCGTGAGGGAATGCTCGGAGAATTTTAGGGCATAACATCCCCTTGTAATGATCTACATCCTCCCCTAAGGCCCGTAAGGCTTGTACGCGTCTATTGCATTCGATGTACATGGCATTTAGATTAGAAGGAGTATCGTCTGAAATTGGTTGTAAGGCTTCGAGGTAGCCAAGATGGGCCTGAATGATGTGATCAGTGTTTCAGTAGCGAGATATTAATATCCGTTTTGTTTCTTCGTAAGCATCAGCCGTTATCGGTATTCCATCAACTAGATTCTTCGGCTCACCCTCCAGATATCCACGGAGATAGATGTGCTTTTCAATGTGAGCGAGAGATTGGTTGTTGTCAACAGACGATTGGAATTGCTCCCAAAAACGTGTCCAATTCTCAATGTCACCTGCGAATTTGTCTAATCTTACGGCAGGGAGCTTCACTGTGTGCGGGACGGGTGTTGGGACTGGAGATCCTGGCGTTGGTTGCATACTTATTCCGGCGATCGATGTTGTCAAACTGGAGAGTGACGTAGATTTCTTCTCGGCGTGTGATGCTTTTAGAATCGCTCTCTTCGCGATGTCTACGTATTCTTCACATTTCTCGACATCGGCCTCGTATTCTGTGTCAGTCAAACATTCCTATATAGTATATCGTCCAGGATTGTGAGATGATCTGAAGCATCTTGTAGTCTAATGCGATTATATTCGTATTCTGAGATGTCGCCGACTGTAGCGTTATTTATTATCGTATTGAATTTGGTTATAGTTGCTCGTTCCGTCTTCCGCTTTCGTTTCAAATACTCTAGTTTACTCTTGACATTGTCGTCTTGCATCTTGAAGAATGGTTAACGAAATAAATAGTACCGTGCTGTGACTAGTGAAGGTGATTGTTTGATGTCAGCGCATGCGTAATAATAGTGAGATCGTCTTGAGTGTCCGTGATGGCTACCAGGTATTTAGTTCAGGATCTACCGCAAGATGGCAGCGCTTGCTCGTCTATCACTCGTGAATTCAGTTACGTAGTGCAATTATATTACAATTCGTGCACAGTTTAGTCGTAGTAGTATCACTTTTGCAATAATATGAAAAACTGAAATATCACGTTTGTGTCTGGCGCGTGTAGGAGAAGTTCCTGTATCTTCTTACCTCGTAATCCGGCGGGCGTGGCGTGGCTGCTTGTACGTAACGTGACTGCTGTTCTGTAGCGATAGCATCACCAGTTTACTTAATACACAAGTAAAACACAATTGCCGTAATCTATTGTACATCTGTAAGTAATCTAAAGTTTTCGACACCAATGTTGGGATTCGTATCGTAGATAAATTAGTGATCGTGAAACACAACACGTCTAGAGAGAGCAGCCATCTTTATTACACTATTTACAAAGAGTATCAAACATGAAGAAGAAATGCATGGAAATAAACCAAAGATGTACCGGGTGAGTTAGCCGTGGTCGTTACGGCATGACTGCTGGCAGTCGCTCACATCCGGGAGGCGAGGAGGTTCGAATCCCCCCGCCGGCAACCTTGAAGATGGTCTTCTGTGGTTTCCCATCTTCCTTCCAGGCAAATGCCGGGGTTGGTCCCTAACTATAGGCCACAGCCGCTACCTTCCAACTCCTCGCCCTTACATACATCCAAGCTTTCCTCCCCAACAGTACTTGTAGCTCACCCATTGGGTGTCTGTCTCGAAGCAGCTACAAAACTGGCGAGCCGAACATGTCCTCGGACACTCCCGGCACTAAAAGCCATACGCTATAAAAAAAGAAACAAAAACAAAGATGTTATCTTCTCAGTCCTCCACATTGGGAGCATAGGCAGGCCATTCCATTCTGTGAATACCATTCCCCTGAAGAAAGGCATTGACAATGCCAGCTCTGTGCGGGCGAGCGTTATCGTCCACGAAAGTGAAATTTGGGCCGAAATTGTTAGCATAGCCTTTCACTACAGGTGCCAGGATAGTATCCCTGTAATGTATCCCTGTCATACGCCCTGGGATGTACAAGAGGGGTTCGGCGGCCATACATGATGCCACCCAAATACATTGCACCACCTCCTCCCTGTTGGTATCGGTCTCGTGTATACGTTCACCGGGTCGTCTCCACACTCGCACAGATCTATCCTCATTGACACAGGCGAGTGTACACAATCGATATACACACACACAAGTACGACTAATGGGTTTGAGACAACTACGACTCTTGGCCAGCATTATGCAAAACTTTTTTTGATGTGTGCAGATCACGTATGGTGGATTGTGTCAGGTGCTGAAAATGCGAAACATGCGTACCAGCCCATCGTATGATCGTTCGGCGAGGGAAACGGGCTCTCGCCAGAGAATATGACATTCGATCAATCACGTAGCACGTTGTCCTTGGCGAACACAAAGTGGCACACCCTCAGCCGCTCGCCGGGATCCTACGTTATTGCGGCTTCTTCGAGCTGTCGGTAAAATGAGCGGCCAGGCTTAGCTTCACGGCGTTCATGAACGGTGTTGAATAGGTCTCAGCGATCAAGCGACCGTCCTGTTTCCGGTTGAGACCCGCCACAAATCCGAATGAGCACGTCGGCTCCCGATTCTCGAAAACGTCTGATTCAGCGCGTCGCCGTACTCCGTGGGATGTTTTATTAGAGTCGCCTAGCCTCTGTTGTGAGTAGATTTCCTTGTTCAACGAGAGTAACTACGCACTCTCGGATGTGAGATCCTTTGCGTGCCAAAGTCGACGGTAGAATGACCTAACTGTGTGTAACAAGCGTGGGTTTGGTTTGCCTGCTGTTGTTACCGACCGAGTGACAAGAAACATCACAAGCGGATTCGAACGAGCAACATTCCCACTGTAAACCTGACCACCCCCCCCCCCCTCCTTTTATTTTACTTCAAAAAATATGTTTTACTTCATTTTTCTTTATTTTACTTGTTACCTTGTACTTCGTTCTGTTTACATTATTTTCTGTATTTCTCTTAAGACATCACAGACACCCAGTCTGGGCTACGGTTCTTCACGAACAGGCATGCGTAATAGATCTATTAACCTGCCTGCTACCTTTCACCTCGCTCGTATTTAATGCCATTTACAGAATACGATGCTATCTAATTTCTTTCCACACTCCTTACGTCTCTACGAGCAATGTTTATTTGATCCTGAATATCGAACTACTGTCGACCAAAATATTATGTGTACTCGAGTTTGAAGGTTGTATGTGAAGTAACCAATAAACCTATATAAAATCCAATTTTCGTCGTTCTATTTTACGTTAGTTCATGTAGGTTTGGATTTTTAAATTTATATTTTAATATTCTTTATCGCAGTTGGAACACAAAAAGTGTCCGTTTTTAAGCGTGTTTCAACCATGCGTCACATTTAAGAATTATTATCTCACAAACCCGTCATCAGATCGAATCCAAATTTTAACACAATATACATTGGAATGTTGTATAACTGGTTTATTAATTTTAAAATTTTGTGTGTCCAACAAACAAAGTCGTTATCATTTTTGTAAGGTAACTTTTTCTCGGCTCGGGGTGGTTTGAAAATGTTGTTCTTGGTCGCGTTGTAATCCTTATACATCAAAAAGGTATGCTGTATGATTGTGAAATACGTAAATTAATTCACTTATTTTTTATCGGTTTGTATTTGTACGGGGAATTAAGACATGGTTCACCAGTTAGCCGCTCCGGTGAAAGCTGTACAGCGTTGCCAAGATGGGCTCCATCACGCGTCATGGCGCGCCTCATTCGGAAGTGATGGGCTCCATATCATATCCATATCCATATTCACGGCCAGTGAATTACCATATATACCATCTCTTTGGAAGCCTTCATAGGGAGGTTATGGCTGCTTGAGCTTTTAGTTCTCGCCGTTAAGAGGCGCTTCATAAAATGGGAGGTGGTGCTCAGTTCGCTACCCTAGTGGGGGTCCGGGCGGGGACACCAAGAGCCCGCTAATGAGCCAGCTTGGTGTTCTAGGCGGAACCCCATACAAGACACGGCACAGAACTAGAAATATTGCTGAGTTTTAATTCACTGGCCGCGAATGTCAATATACCATCTGTCTACAGATGAAATCACCACACACTGAATAATGATTAAGTATCATGCAATTATTTAAAGACGTGATTGACGAGAACTGTTTCTTTCTAAAAGGACCGATGCCCCGAGGTGTTGCAATTTTAAAGTGAGCTTTCACACCAAAATGACATGTGGTGGGTGGTAAGTGAGAATAAACACGTGATATTGTGATTTCACACCAAAAACAGCAAATGCCACATGACGTGCATGTTTCTAAGTTCACGAGTTGTGGGATAAGATTGATGTGGTTGCTCTGATCGATGTTCTAATCATTACAGGGAGGACAGGCGGTGCTGGTGTGACATCAGTTCACACCGCTGTACATGCTCGCATCGAAGACGAGTGTAGCGTGTGACGTCACGGCTGTAGCAGAGGCATGCGGGTTGCAGCAATGTAGGAAAGACAGGAAACATCTGGTGTTAATAACACAACGAACTGAACGCCTTGGATGTCGTAATGTTAATGCTCCTTGTAGCAATTACACAATTGATCACAGATTATAGCCAATGACATTTCTGCTGTCTCCTATCAAAAAATATCTAACAAAAATGTGAAGTACAGTCATGCTATAACGTAAATAGAACTGAACATAGTAGCATTTTCCTGCACATTAGAAAAGAGCCATACAGAACAATACAATGACGGGCTCATTTTCCGACAGTTTCCTTTTTCTTGAACTAGTGTATCAATGTTTGGACGTAGTGTCTGGGAAAGTTGTAATCGAAGGCCTGCATGTGAGGTTGTGATCTGACAAGGTACTTCGAGATTTGGACTTAGCCAGTTTCATAATGGAAAAGAATTGTTCGCATACATATGTCGACCAAACATACATAATATCTGTGCAGCAAGTGCATACAACGTGTTCGCATGGATAGCGCTAGAGTGGACTGACCCTACCAGGTCCGTACGCACAGCGCCGTTGATCTAGGCAACATGGTATTACACGGCTCTCGCCTGACGTCACACGAACTGATAGGCTTGCCCTTCGTTTGGACAGGTCACCCCGCTTGAAGCTGTCGTCCCCTGTTCTAATCTAAACTATCAAAATAGTTATCTATAGAGGAGAACGTGTGCGCCAACTGCTTATCCATTGAACTGCAATCCAATAAAGTGTCATCGCACTAATACGTGTAGGCTAAGCTTCAGTAGCTTGTAAAATATTAAACTAATTTCTAGAACATAGATTTTTAAATGGATAAATGTAAGTTACAATGGAAGAAAAGTTCACCATTAACTGCATATTGTACAAACAGTATTCGTCAATTTCCTTGACGTATGGTATAGACGAAACTATTGCTGTGCTTGCGCGGTGAAGGTGGCACATCGTGTCACGCTCCGATATCAAAATGGCATAATAAAGGCGCGTGGCAAATGTTTCGTTTTACACCATTACTTTCATTTATTGAATGATTTTATTTAGTAGAAATTAATGCGTAATTCAAATACTTACGAAATGTATGAGTGTTTCTCATCATTCACCAGGTTCTGTGAATATCTTGCGTAGATTTGCGTACTTCTCTTGTTCCAGAGGCTGAAGGTAAACCAAATTCATCTAGATAACAAGAAATGGCGGAGTAGAGGGGGTAGAGGTTACCATGTTTTAAACAGATTTACAACTCTTTCAATATCCTTCATCTCATTCCATAAGAGCAAAATTTACATGTGGTATGCGACATTTACTTCAATGAGGTACAACAAACTTTTTTATTCAATACGTTTGACCTTGTTTCAAACAGAAATGGTTGATACTAGATAGGCTGACTTTGTATTCTTGTATTTTTCTCTATATTTTAAAACATAAATTGTGAAACTCTTCCAATTTATTAAGATAATATAAGGGACGGTCAAATGAAATCCGAACACCCACCATAACACACATTCCACGCGAAAGGTGGCGACGCTGTTGTTACGTATCGATACTGCCGTCGCTGTGGTAGGGGAGCTGCATACTGGCAACTCTCAGGTGCACACCGGTGTTGAGGTATGTCTTTGCTGGTGTGTTCATCCAGTTGTAGAAATGCAGGCAAACAAAGAAGCATGGTTCGTTTTCTGGTGGCTGAGGGTGCTGGAATACGCTACACTCATCGTCACATGTCTGCTGTTTATGGTGCACACTGCATGTCCTTGACAAGTGTGCATGAGTGGCATACGGGATTCGATGCGCGCCCAGGATAGACCCATCGAGCCATTACTCTTGATAGGATAGCGCGGATTAATGGTCTTATCCGGCAAAACCGACGATTCACGGAGGAAGAAATTCGTGTTCAGGTCGGCATTAGCAATGGCTTCATGCATGCCATCATCAAAAATCACTTGCATTTCCACAAAATTTGTGTGCAGGGAGTTCCGCATCAATTGACGGAGGAACAAACGATTGATGCTGTCGGACGGAATCATCCTGTTCGATGATAATGCCCACCCCCATACTGCCAATGTAGTGAAGGCTATTTTAAATTCCTCCGCACAGTGCGGATCCATCCCCTTGTGATTCTCACATTTCTGGCGGCCTGAAGAAAGACATGCGTGGATGTCGGTTCCATTCGGACGAGGAAGTGGAAGAGTGGGTGCGACCTACTGTACCTCTTTCTACAAAACTGGAATTGATGGTCTCGTCTCCCAGACGGATAAAATGTATTAAAACATGTGGTAATTACTTTTGAATAAAACTACGCCATGTTCACGTTGTAGCGGGTGTTCGGTTTTCATTTGACCACTCCTCATATATTCAATTTAGCTTACCGGTGGTATGAAGACATTAATACTACTACAATAGATGGGTTCCCTCTGTTGCGTCATTTTGAATCTACTGTATGCTCAGGTTTTGTTCAATCCCAATTAAGGGCATATCTTAACATCTTTTTTTTTTGCATCGCACGTAGTTTTGTGTCATCTCTAGTAGCGAAGCTGGAGGGGAATCTTTGAGCCTCAAGGAATATGCACATTTAAATTTTCCTATCTTTCATTGACATAGGCAATTTAAATCTCTAGTATTCGGTATTATTCTCTGTAAACACGGTGGGATTGACGCCAGCTTCTCAGCGCGGGACGGAGCAGCCAGTGAGTCTCCTTTGAAACAGGCTCAAGTCTCTGTGGGTAGAGAAGGCAATAATTGCGCATGCGCCATGAGGAAGGTCGATAGCTGAATGCGTCAGCAGAGAGCCTAGGCTCTAAGCAGTGCATTCGTGATGCGGGCGGTATTTCAGCGCGTGCATGTTCGTTTGTGAGTTTCAAAACATGGATCGGTGTAGTGATGTAGGCTAATAGTGAATTTAAATTCAAGACCATTTTCTTCGTTTTTTGAACAACGGCCTAGAAATATATGCTATATCAAGAAACAGTGCCATTCATAAGACTAATTCTTACCTTTCCTGTTTCTACTGCTTCCAGTGAACGAAGTATGAGTGCATTGAAGAGAGTTAAGACGTTTCTAAGGAATCCATGTCACATTCTAGACTGAGCATTTGAGTACTCTGGCTATTGAGAAGAGTTTGGTCAACTATCTTCCAGGGATAACATCTTCAAAGAGCGCATCATTGATATCTCTGCCGAGCGAAAAACACGACGACTGGCGTTTATTTACAAAAAACTATAAGGTATGAGCTTTAGAATACCCAGTTGCATGAATGTACAGGGTCATTATTAGGGCTCGGATTTTTAGGTAAATACATATTTTTTATGTGAATACATATTTTAAGCATATTTTCTGTTGTTGTTTGAGTCTTCAGTCTTTTGACTGGTTTGATGCAGCTCTCCATGCCTCCCTGTCCTGAGCTAATCGTTTTATCTCCACATAGCTACCACACCCTACATCCGAGGCAATCTGTTTAACATATTCTAACCTTGATCTACCCCTACAGTTTTTGTCCTCGACTCTTCCTTCTATAACTAAGTTTGCTCTTCCTGGGTGCCTTAGTATGTGTCCTACCAACCTATCTCGTCTCTTCATTAGCAGTCGCTAGAAATATCTCTTCTCTCCCACTCGTCTTAATACCTCTTCGTTTGTAACCTTATCTACCCATCTGATCATCATTCTCCTGTAACACCACATTTCAAACGCTTCAATTCTCCTCTTTTCTGCTGCACCAATAGTCCAAGTTTCATGCTCCAGACAAAGGTCTTCAAAAATGATTTCCTAATACCTAAATCTACATTCGATGTCAACAGATTCCTTTTCTGTAGAAATGCTTTCCTTGCCTGAGCTAACCTACTTTTTATATCCTCTTAGCTTCGTCCATCGCTGGTTATTTTGCTTCCTAAGTAACAGAAGTCTCCTACTTCCTTTAGTTTTTCACCTGCCAATTTGAGGTTTCTGATTTATTTCGGCTGCATTCCAATATTTTTGTTTTACATTTATTAATTTTCATCATGAATTCTTTCCACAAGGCGGAGTCCATACATTCTATAAATACATAAATTCCTGATATTCACTTATTAGCACATAAAAAGACATAATAATTGCATTTTTCTTAAAATCAGTATGCTACTAGATCTTTCAGTTTATTGCATTTTTGTTCTGTGTTACTTCAACGGGGAAGAACCTGTGAGCTATCTAATCTTCACGCAGAGCATATGTCAGCTTGCAACTGTGTTATTCTTAACTTGTCGCCCCGTGCCCTCACTGTGGAAGTCGGGAATTTCCTTGTCCTTAGCCATACTGCACCACGTGCTAGACCTCCCCCTCCCCCAGCTACCTGGAACCAGTGTCACTCACATGCAGTTCATTTCTTGCACTGTGAAGGGCAAGGCAGTTCTACAATGCCTAAAGTAAAATCAACTAGAACTTATCGTCTGCAGCAGAATATTGCAGAATTTAAGGATAGTTTTACTTCTAATGGGGGCGTTCTGTTCTGCCAACCATGTGGTAAAGCAATCAAGGCTGAACAGCGATCTCAAGTTACACAACACCTCAAGAGCTAGAAACATATTGCTGTAGTTTCACGCCTTCAGAAGAAGTGTTTCGCGATAATCGTCGGTTATTTGTGCTGGACAACCTGAAGATGTATCTCGTTGTGCATTGTAATGCTTCAGCAGTCCGTGAGACATTGCATAAATTGCATTTGTGAGTACTGCATATTGTTAATATTCACATTAATAAACTGAATTATAATTAAATATTTTTACATTTTTGTCACTTACTTCAGGTATTTTTAATACATAAAAATTAATATTTTCCTGATTTTTAGCACCTAAAAATCCGAGCTCTAGCCATTATGTGTGTGCGCGCCAGTAATCACGGCAAGCTAAGCCGGCTGTGACTAGCGCAGATCACGGCAGGGCGCATCCAGTTCAGCCGGTGGTGACGTGCGCCGCTGACTCATATCGTTAGTTCACACGTGTTTTGTCATTCATATGGGTGTGTATTTGCAAAGCTTAGACATTAGTGTTGCACGTTTAGTGAGTGTTGTGTATACTCTGATTGTTGGTCATGCCTTGACACCAATTCACATTGCGCGAACGTGTGTATATCCATAATTCGTATATGAAAAGCAGAAAATCTTGTTCTGAAACAAGACGAAAATTTTAAATCAAGTTTCCAGGAAGACCTGTGCCTAATACCAGTACAATTAGGAGGCTCGCTAACGATTTAAGGAAACAGGCTCCTTAAATAATAGAAGAGTTGACTGACATTCTTTCATCAAGAGATGTCAGGAGTGTGTTACAAGAGAGGGAGGCATTTTCAGCATCGCTTATGAGCAATGTAAGTACACATAAGTTGGTAGCATGCTGAGCTTCTATGCCCAAGATCACGGGTTCAAACCCGTCCGAAGTCGTCGGATATTTTAAGAACGTTAAAAATCCCTCAGTATGCCTTCCTTCGGAGGGGAAGTAAAGCCGGCGGTCCCATGTCATAGATTTATGGCATGTTAAAGAACCTTCCACTAATTACACCTGTGTGAAGCTAAATTAGGTTAGGTTAAACATTTGACTAACGTTCTTATGTTCCTACGTTCGTCGTTAGGAGCCGACTACAGTGGCATCTGGTAACTAAGTTCTGAACTAGTTGGTCATTGACGGTGGTGTTTGGCAGCAAAAGTAGGAACTACTTGAAACAATTCAATGTCTGCAGCCCTTACTTGAATTAAAACAGACACACACACTAATACAGCCATCACAATTAACACCGGTTATCAGACAGATTCTACACACACCCAAAGTACACGGGGCTACATGACCGCGTTGTCGCAGCCCCTAAACTAAGGAACCAACTAACCAACACATTATTGAACATGTTTGGTAAAAGTGTGATAGTGCGCGGCTGCTGCCGGCTGAACTGGGTGCGCGCGGCCGCGATCTGCGCTAGTCACAGCCGGCTTAACTTGCCGTGTTTACTGGCGCGCACACATATAATGACCAGCTTCGTCACTGGTTATCTCAACCATTTCTCATAGCAGAGAACTGTTTTATGTGTATAGTAGAGGCTGACTGAGTGAGCCTCCGTGGCTTAGGCGGCAGCACGCCGGCATCTCACCGCTGGGTCCGTGGTTCAAATCCCGGTCACTCCATGTGAGATCTGTGCTGGACAAAACGGAGGCAGACAGGGTTTTCTCCGGGTACTCCGGTTTTCCCTGTCAAAATTTAATTCCAGCAACACTCTCCACTATCATTTCATTCATCTGTCATTCATTTAATCATTGCCCCAGAGGAGTGCGACAGGCTTCGGCAGCCGGCACATTTCATATCCTTGCCGCTAGATGGGGGCTTCATTCATTCCATTCCTGAGACTGGAAGCAGGCTGTGGATTTTCAGTAGATGCTGACTGATGACGAAAGAAGTATTTTCTCAGTGCTTCACTGGGCGTTCAATCGACCATCTCTCCTTAATCCCATGATGACATCGCCGGCGAGCGGAGCATTCTCCCACATCTGGACGGATTAATTGATCCGTGGTGGGAATGGATAAGCATCGACAGGCCCGGTTGATATGTTGCTTATTGTATGGGCTGCATATAGCCCCGTGTATTTGGGTGTGTGTTGAATGTGTGTGATCTGAAAAGCCGTGTTATTGTGATGGCTGTACTAGTGTGTGTACTTGTAAATTGGGGATGGGATTGGGAAGGAACCATACCAGCATTTGGCTGGAGTAAATGGCTGAGGTGCGAATCGAACCCTCCTCTTCTCATTTTTGCCCTTCGTGGCTGAGTGTACCCCGTTCCAACTCTCAGACCAGAATTAAATTTCTTGGCTGAGCCGAGAATCGAACCCGGACCTACGGGGCAACAGCCAAGAATGCTAGCCGCTACACCAGGAAGTGGACATGAGTTAAGGTTGCTTCGGTGGCGTAGTTGGTAGCATGCTGAGCTTCTATGCCCAAGATCGCGGGTTCAAACCCGGCCGAAGTCATCGGATTTTTTTAAGTGCGCTTAAAATCCCTCAGTATGCGTTCCTTCGGAGGGGAAGTACTGTAAAGCCGGCGGTCCCATGTCATAGATTTATGGTATGTAAAATAGTACAGTACAGCTGGAATGGTTTTGTTCCAAAAACCGTGCTATGGTTGGCTTTTTGTAAATCGTTAGAAATGCACAAAAAAAGCTTAACTCTAAATTTCGGAATAATTTGTAGTATCATGTTGTCGAAAAACTAAACTAAAATAAAATAAAATGAAAAGCGTTTTTCTCTGAATCTACGTATTTTAAAGAATTTTTTTAAACAAATATGTAGAGGACATTGTCACCTACAATTCGTCTCATTGAGTTCATGTCATACGTTTTGAAATGCAGAAGCTAGGTGGCGCCAAAGTTTCCAAAAAAGCTATAGCGCAGCAAATGCAACGCTGCGTAGTCAAGGCTACTTTTGTTACTACGGAGAGAGCGGTGGGCATAGTTTAGACCGGAGCCGGTGTCGGACAATGTTCACACTTCGGCAGACTATAACTTTGGATCGGTAAGTCGGAGGAAAAAAATGTTTCAATAAATGTTGTAGACAATTTTGAGAGGAACAAATGTCTAATTCGCTCTTTTGTGAACAAAACATTTCTTCTAGGACAAAAAGTGAAAAAACCCTTTTTTGGATACTTTGGCGCCACCTAGCTTCTGCATTTCAAAACGTATGACATGACCTCTATGAGATAAATTGTAGGTGACAATGTTATCTAAATTTTTTTTGTTAAAAAAACTTTTCTTAAAAATACGTCGATTCAGAGAAAAAATGCTTTTAATTTTTTTTGTTTTTTCCGACAAAATGATCGTACAAATTATTCTGAAATTTAGAATTAAGCTTTTCTTGTGCTTTTCTAATGATTTACTAAAAGCCAACCATAGCACGGTTTTTGGAACAAAAGGGGTTTCTTCTGTGCAGCTGTACTGTACTAAAAGAACCTTTCACTAACTACAATTGTGTGAAGCTAATTTTTTGGTTACATTTTATTAACGCTCTATTAAGTTCAAACGTTCGTCGCCAGGTGCCGGTTGCGGTGGCATCTAGTTGCTAAGTTCACAGCTGGGTGTCGTTGACGGTAGAATTTGGTAGTAAAAGTAGGAACTACTTGAAATTGATCGTCTGCAGTCCTTACCTGAATTACAGATAACACACACTAATATAGCCATCACAATTAACACCGGTTATCAGATAGATACCACGGACACCCACAGTACACGGGGCTACATGACCGCGTTGTCGCAACCCCTAAACTGAGGAACCAACCTACATAGCGTTTTTATGACGTGTAAATAATGTTCATAGTTTCATAGCTCCACAGTTGGTTCATCTTTTCTCTGTCGATGGGATCTCTTAGTAGAGCGCTGTAGTAAGTTGAGCTTTACATCTTCAATGCTACCGTTGGATGACGTCACAGGAGTGTCTGAAGGAGGGAATGACTTGACGCGATACACCACAGTCCCACCACCGCGAGTGGAACTGTTGAACGCTGAAGTTCGTTGGTTATGATATCTGGACACATCACTGTGGCTTGACTCCATGGTCCCTCCGCTAGATTTCGCTGGCAGACAAGGACAGCACGCACGCCGAATACTACAATGCATACGTCTCATGGCCACCTGAAAGTAAAACAACAGGTCATCATTCATTCATACATTCATTCATACATTCATTCATTTATTTGCATTTGGGGGTGTGTCCCCCGGTGGCAAATTGGATATACATTACAAATAAATAATTATACATAACAATTCAATAACAATTAAACTGGAGTATTTACACAAATAGTCCGTATTTTCTTATGTTTGGAAAAAGGCTCTAAGACTGCGGCAGGTAGAGAGTTCCAATTATCAATGGCACGGTTTACAAAAGAATATCTCTACTTAGTATAAAACAAGGTCCCCGATTCTTGGATGTTACGGGTAAACTCGAGAACCACTGGATGGATTTTTATGCGGTTTTCACCATTCTGTAAAGGATATCTCGAGGATGATTTCTGTAGAAATAATTTATTTATGATCAAAGGAAGCCGAGCAGTAACGATTTCAGTGGAAAAGTCGAAAAAATACCTGGTGTCCGAGCGCTTTATATGCTTACGCTGGGCAAACCGTTAAAAAATATCAATATACTATGAGTGTAAGAATTGTTCAGCATGAAAAGTTCTACAAAAATGGCGGGAGGGCATATCTCTATCTTCATTACATCGCCTACTATAAGTGTTTTTAGATTGGACGGAAGGGGCATTTGAGTTTCATGCACCTCGCCATTCTTAAATTACGTCTGACAAGAATTCGTTGCACATGTATCTATTTCCATGATAATATACTTAATAGTCCAGTCAGTGATTTTAACCCATCATGCTGAGACCTAAAACGGATATAGGTCGTAGTGTAATTTATCTAATATCTTTCTTTTGGTTATGGGTTGACCAACAGCAACATGCCCCACGTTGGGCGAAAATGTAATAATAATTCTGGAAACTTACCCCTAGTTGGGCTATCATTAACCACTTATGATCTCAGGTAGTGGGGCAATATACTTGCTTAAATATCCATACAAAGACACAGGACACGAACTTCCATTAAACATACACATTTATTAATAATAATTATTTTACACATCTCTGCAGGCCTCCATTTTCCTTGCCTGGCATCATCCTAAAATAAACCAACTGGCCTCCATCTTGCCAAACAACATCCTATAAACAGCCCATCACCATGGCAACCATGCCATGTCATCTTTTTCCAACATGAAGAAATCTGAACAACCGACTATCATAAAAGGAACATATATCCTGCAATGAAACTTCATTGGGCAAAGCCCCCTATTACCTCATTGCTAGGACACCACAAATAATCCAATAAACACAAGTATAAGACTCCTTGCAGTGCCCAGCAAGAGGTAGCCATTTCCGAACCTAAATACAACATTAAACAAACCGAAATCGTGAGGGTGAACGCTGTAACCAAATAAATTCGGTTACAGTAGTTCATTGACATCGAAAATAAAGGCGCTTATCACGTAATGCATTCATAACTGTTCCAGGGCGAAGCCGGGGCGAGTTGCTAGTTTACCATAATTTGTTCGCAGTGGTCGGCCGTTAACATTGAAAGGATGATCGCTTCTACCCATGTAAGTGGGCTTTCCCATACGTTTGCTAAGCTCACCCCATGCTGGTTGATTTGTATACGTGTTGTACATAGCGCAGAGTCTAGATTTCATCCTCCTAGCCTCAAGTGACTCCCACCCAAGGACAAGGACTCCATTTACTGTAATTAAGGAGCCTGTACACTGGAGAGTGATTTTCATAGAGCAAGTCTACCGAGACCGCTCTAGCTAAACTGAGTGCGTGTACATTGTAGAGTAATTTTCCCTAGGTAGAGCATACGTAGAGCAGAGATAGACAAATCTACCTGGAGCACTCTCTGAACCTGTGTACACTGTCAAACGTAAATGCACTATAGGCCTACTCTGATTTACCAATAATGAACGGTGACAGCGGTCAAAGCTAGCCCGTGGGGAAATGCTGCGTTGGCACTGAGGCAGATCATGACTCATAACATTCCAAGACGCTTGCAGGAAGACACAAATACTGGGTAAGTTAGGCCCCCTGCCTGGCGGTGTAATGACTAAGACGAGTCAAGGCACAGTAGAGCACTGAGTCAAACCATGTGCTCACTGCTGTGTCTGCATACATTGCAACACTACTCGCTGTTGGCATGGAGACCGTTACCCCTCTCGTCTCCACTCCTCATCTCGCCCTTCAAGCGGATGACAGCTTTCACCGTTCAACTTTTGTAAATCAGAGTATAGGTAGAGCAGCGCTAAACATTTCTGTGAGCAGTGTGAGTCTAGTTTTTTTTGCGCTCTGTTGTGAAGTTAACCTATCTTCAAGAGAGCGTTTAGCATCTGTGGTGGTTGTGTGTGCGTTGTTAAAAACGAAAACTATGAAGAGGAAAAATAGGTTGTGGGTGAGGAAAGGGATATCAAAAAGAAAATACGAGGGAATGTGCGCTAAATTATTGCAAGAGTTATGTTCAGAAGATTCTGAAGCGTACAAGAACCTTTTAAGAATGAGCAAACATGACTATTCGTTCAGAGTACAATTCCAAGTTTCTGGATGTTCAATTAATGTTATTGTTTTTTCGCAACTCTACACAAATTCAGTCATATTCAAACACTATAATAATAAACAAATAACCACAACAATCCACCACCGACTCTACGTAGAGCACTTTCCAATATTCAACCAGACGAATAGAGCTAGACTGGTCTAGCTAGGGCACCCAAATACTGCTTACACCGTAGAGTCGGCCATCTTGAGCTAGAGCTTAGAGTGGTCTCCGGTAGGGCTCTCTACCATCTGTGTACACTGGAGAGGAACTTAGAGCGCCCTAGCTTGAGCTACTCTACGATCTAGGTAGGGCAAAAGCTCTCCAGTGTACAAGCACCTTAATAGACTACACATACACCGAAAACCAACATCGGTACACAACATTCCTCGCTGCAATATGCAGAATTAGAAGTTGCTAACAAGGGAGCTCGGGTAGCGTCTACCCCATCGATAGGATTGTAATTAATATACCATCTTTTTAGGACTGTAATTGTCAGTTTCAATCATTGATTTCTGTCTCTGATACTTTTCTGCTTTCATTTCATTTCTCATTCTCACCACCATCTCATTCCTTCTTTAAAAAAGAATAATAATAATAAAAATCATTCTCTCACATTCTTTTCATCTCTCGGTCTCTAGTTAGTTAGTTATTGTTGTTTTAAGGGGCGGAACTACGAAGTCATCTGCCCCTCTTAACACAGATTAAAGAATACAAATTTTGAATTGAATTTACAATTTTGAGGTGGACATCTACATTTTAAAAAGACCCAAAAATTAATAAAACAAAAACAAAAAATTAAATAAAAATAAAAATTATAAAAATAAACAAAAATTACGGAAAAACAAAACATTATCATTCAAAAACGAACAAGTCGTTGAGTCAATGTTCACTGGAAAATTTAGATTGCTGGCCCTAACCCACTCTCACTTATAAAGCGGATAACGCGATCAGCAGCCACCGCGTCATCGGCTAATATAAGTTTGAGTGTCGACTGCAAACCAAGGTTTCTTCGTAAGTCAGCAAGATCCACACACTCGGTGAAAATGTGGGCCACGGTGAAAACGGCTCCACAGGTACAAATTGGGGGGTCTTCCCTTCTCATTAGGTACGAGTGGGTGGATCTTGTATGACCTATCCTTTGCCTACACAAAATCACGGACTCTCTCCGGGCCCGGAAGGAGCTCCGCCACACGCGAGTAGTTCCCTTGATCGCTCTCAGTTTACTGGGCAGTGGGTCAGCTAGCCACTGACTCTCCCAAAAAGCCAGAACTTGTAGGCGTAACTGAGAGCGAATATCTCTAGCGGGTACCTCCATTGGTCGAGGTGGTAGTGATACCGCCTCTTTTGCAGCTTGATCCGCTAACTCATTTCCCGCAATTCTCACGTGGCTTGGAAGCCACAGAAAGGTGATTCGAGTGTCAGCGTGGCACAGCCCGGCTAGTAGGTCGTGGATTCGCTGCACTAGAGGGTGTTGCGGGAAACATGTAGCAATTGACTGCAACGAACTCAAAGAGTCGGTACACACGAGAAAGTGGATTCGTGCATCCTGCAGTGCAAACTGCCGAGCTTCATAGATGGCAACGAGCTGCGCAGTAAACACACTACAGGCCTCAGGTAAAGAGATCTTGGTATTTGCACCATCAATAACGCAAGCACAACCCACTTTCTCGTTCACCTTCGAACCATCCGTGTAGAGAATACCAGCGTCCGGAAATTGGTGAACTATGCTGTGGAACTGCCTCCGGTAACGGACGCATCCGTGTTCACCTTAGGACCTTGGTGAAGATCTAACCGAATTTCCGGACGCGGGGCTTGCCACGGAGGCACCTCGCTAGATGTCCGGATCATACAGGGACCTACAGCCACTCCTATTTCAGTACACGAGCTATCAAGTCTAATACCAACCGGCCGAGTGGCACGAGGCCGGTTGGCGTACCCCTGGTGGTTTTGGGTACCGAAGAGAACTTGATAGGTCGGGTGTTGCGGCATTTGGCGCACATTGGCAGCATATGCTAAAAGCATATGTTGGCGTCTATAATTTAATGGTGGAACACCCGATTCGGCGAGTAGGCTGGGTATCGGGCTGGTCCGGAAGGCACCGGTAGCCAGCCTAACGCCACTATGGTGGATACTGTCCAGCATTTTCAAGGTTGCCGGCCTTGCTGAACCGTATGCCGCAGAACCATAGTCGAGCCGCGACAGGACGAGGGCTTGGTAGAACCGTAGCAGCACCGCACGGTCAGCCCCCCACGTAATGCCACTAAGAAACCTGAGCATGTTCAGTTTCCTGAGACATGTCATTTTCAATTGTCGTATTTGGTGCTGCCACGTTAACTTTCAGTCAAAAATGGAGCCCCAGGAAGCGATAAGTGTCAACCAACGGCAACGCAGTATCCCTGAGATGAAGTTCGGGGTGTATGTGTAGCCTCCGTAGCCGACAAAAATGGATGACGGAGGTTTTCGCTGCTGAAAAACGAAAACCCTGGTCGTGAGCCCACCTGTCGACCCGGTTGATAGCTAGCTGCAATTGCCGTTCCACGACTGCCATACTTACAGAGCTGTAATGCAGAGCTAAATCGTCTACATACAGCGATGGAACTACCGCGGACCCGGCGGCGGCAACAATGCCATTAATGGCAATCGCGAACAAGGTGTCACTCAGCACTGAACCCTGAGGAACTCCATTTTCTTGGGTATAGTATTGCGATAATGTCCTACCGACCCTTACATGGAAGAGTCGGACGGACATGAAATTCGCAATGAAAGTCGGTAGGTTACCACGGAGTCCCCACTTGTGAAGGGTGGAAAGGATCCCGTAGCGCCATGTGGTGTCGTAGGCTTTCTCGAGGTCAAAGAAAACCGTGACTAGGTGCTGCTTTCGGAAAAAAGCCTCCTGTATGGCGCTCTCAAGTCGCACCAGATGGTCAGTGGTGGACCTATGAGAGCGAAATCCACATTGGTACTCAGACAGGAGACCTTTCTCCTCCAAGAACCACACCAGTCGACGGTTCACCATCTTTTCGAGCAGCTTACATAGGCCATTTGCCAAACAAATGGGCCTATAGCTGCTTACAAACTTGGGATCCTTTCCAGCCTTAGGAATCGGTATCACGATCCCCTCTCGCCATTGAGATGGAAACTCCCCTTCAATCCATATACGATCGAAGAGGATCAACAGTTTTTAATATTGGATTCGCACAGATGTTTTGACATTTGATTATGTATGTTATCCGGTCCAGGAGCCGTATCCCTGCACAGTGCAAGCGCACTGCGCAGTTCCCATTCAGAGAATGGTACATTATAGGACTCCGAAGCAGCAGTGGCAAAGGACAAGGGGTGAGTCTCTGCCTCCCGCTTCAGAGTCAGAAATGTAGGATCGTAACTCCCAGAGCAGGGTACATTGGAGAAGTGCGAGCCAATACTGTTGGCAATGGCAAGAGGGTCCGTGATGATATCTCCATTGATGGATACTCCGGGTATCGACAGTGATGTCGGGAGTCCGGAGATCCGACGAAGCTTAGTCCACACTTGAGATGAAGGAGTATGCGCCGTCATACACGACACATACTTTTCCCACGTCGTTTTTTACTCTCCCGAATCAGATATCGGGCTCTAGCACGCATCCTTCTGAAGGTGATAAGGTTGGCCATAGTGTTTTGCCTCCGATAGCATTTGAAAGCACGTCGACGATCTTTAATGGCTGCTGCAATCTCGGATGTCCACCAAGGGACAAGCTTCCGGCGTGAGTTGCCGGATGAGGAAGGTATTCTTTCCTCAGCAGCCGCCAAAATACCATTCGTTATGCGAATGGTATGATCGTCGACACTCTCAAAGGTATCTTCGGCAAACACCGCACGTGCCGTGAAAGTTGGCCAATCAGCACGACGGAGAAGCCATCGACTTGGTAACTCGATGGCTCTCTGGTTCGGAAGAGCAACGATAATTGGAAAATGGTCACTATTACAAAGGTCGTCGTGTACACCCCACTGTAGCAGGGGAACCAGCGCACGACTGCACAAGGTAATATCGATACTTGAATAAGTACCGTGTGCAATGGAGAAGTGCGTAGGTTCCCCTGTGTTCAACAAACACAGGTCCAGCCGCCTGATCAGCCTCTCAAAATCTCTCCCTTTACCACTAGTGGTAGCGGAGCCCCAGATGGTGTTGTGGGCATTAACATCTCCCAGAAGGAGAAAATGAGGGGGGAGCTGAGAGACTAGATCCACCAGCTGGTTGTAATCCGGTTGAGAATCAGGCGGGATGTACACGTTACATACTGTTGCCATTACTGGCAACGAAGTACGAACTGCAACTGCTTCTAGCTGAGTACGCAACGGCACCTCTTCACTAAAGAAGCTAGAGTGGACGAGAGTGCAGACGCCACCGGTGGCCACAGCTCCGTCCACCCGGTCTTTAGAGAAGAGTTTGAAGTGACGCATTGTTGTCTCATGTCCAGGATGAAACCTGGATTCCTGAAGACAGACAATGGTTGCCGAAAACGAAGATATTAATTGTCGTAACTCAGCGAGATGAACAGAATAGCTATTACATTTCCATCGTAATAGTGCCATGGTGTGGACTTAAGTAGAACTGGGTCTTCTACTTATGCTTGACCGTTTGCCACCCTTCCCCATCTCTAGTTGGAGATGATGGGGCAGGAGAGCACACCTCAATCTCCACATCTCCTTCCGAAGACGAAGAAAATGGAGCGAGCGCTCTCTTGGGTTGCGCGCGGTCGTCGTCGGACCTCACGATTCTCGCTCTTGGGGAAGAGCGAGAGTGGTGTCTAGGGACTTTCTCCCTGTCCGAAGACTGGGTACTTGTCCCCGACACGCCCCGAGCATGCTTCTTTCTAGACCGACGCAGACGTCTATTCGGGGGAAGTAGGTGGTCCCTTCCCCAGAGACGTCAGGTCCTTGCAAAACGAGGCCGCTCCAGCTGGCGCCGCTTCTTTGGTGATGGTAGGAGCGGAATGGAAACCAGATGGCTGAGCTGCCTTGTATGCAGGAGAGGAAGAGAAACGGCGCTGAACCGCTCCTCTCTTCTCCGCCGGTGAATTATTTTTCCTATAGGGGAGTTCCTCCACTCTAATGGGTTTGGCTTCTGCGGGCATCACTCCCTTGATGGTCGAGGGAGCGGAAGGCCCAGCAGATGAAGGAGCCATCCCATCAGCCGGAGGTCGAGATAGACGGCGCCGCTCCGTCCCCCTCTTCTCCACTATCTTTGTCTTATCAGGTGGGGGCTGGATGACGATCCAGCCCCGGTTGCAGAAGTCTTCTTTACTTCGTTGGCAGGGGAAGACTTCTTCTCCGACCGTTTCGGAGAGGAAGATGACTTCTTCTCCGATTGCGCCGGTTTAGATGGTATAACCGGCGCCTTTTTCACAATGGCCGAAGAAGGTTGTGTAACCTTCTTCGGGCTGACAGGTCTCGCTTGGACAGCGAGGGGAGACTTTACGATCTCAGAGTAGTTCGTCGTCGAGGGTACAGCACGGGGAACGAAAGTGGCAGGGGTGATAGGTGGCGTTACCTTAGCCGCAAATGATACCGGAAATTCGGGTGCAGTCATATCAGGGTATCTCTTTCGAGCGTCGTGATATGAAAGCCAATCCAATGTTCTGATTTCTTGGATCTTTGCTTCCTTGCAGAACTCAGGGCACTGCTTCGACCGCGGAGAGTGACTTCCTTGACAGTTAGGACACGTCGGGGGAGACGTACACTCCACACCGTCATGTGTCCCCTTGCCACACTCTCTACACACCGCCTTGGCAGTGCACCTGGCAGAAACATGACCGAATTTCTGGCAATCGTAGCAGCGCATAGGTGGAGGGATGTACGGTCTAACGTCGCAATGGTACGACGTGACCTTCACCTGCCTATGCACTACATCACCCTCAAAATGGAGAAAGAAAGCGCCAGTATCGACGCTATCATTTCCAATTTTCCGGGAGATGCGCCTAATCCTGGTGACGCCTCGCTTCCCCAGATCCCGCATCAATTCCGCGTCGCTGTTTAAAATGAGGTCGCGATGGAATATAACTCCACGGACCTCATTCAGCGTATCGTGATTCTCATCCTTAACGGGAATTTCGCCGAAATGCGTGCATTCCAGCAACGCTTCGGTTTGCTGCAGGTCAACGGTATGCAGCAGGAGCTGCCCGTTCCGGAGCTTGGAAATCCCGTTAAGGTCGCGATATTTCCCCTCGATTTCCTCTGAAAATAGGATCGATTTTACCTGTTTAAAATCTCCCCCGTCTGTCCTGGTAGCTACCAGGTGGCGAGGAGACCTGTCAACAGGGAACTTCTTATTAAATGCCTCATCCCAAGGCGTATACACCTTGGGATTCGGTCTACACTCCAGAGACGGCTTTTTAAGGGTGCCACCCTGTACAGGTGTCCGTGATCGCTTAGTACGCATCCCGGACGAAATCCTCCCCGAATACTGCCCACTCCGAACGGGGGCTATCACTGTGGGCGCCACCCAGCCAAGGCAATACCTACCTGGCATAGCAGATATTGCCCGGGGTCCCAGTGCCTCGAACAGGCACTTCCCCCTCGGCATGCACAGGATTTATGCAGCTCCAGTATTCGGCCATGCAGGGACCTTCGTTGTAAGGCGGATACTACTGAAGGGTACATGGCGCACCCACCTGACGGGATGGGGCATACCGTCTAGGCTTTCTGGCCAGATGGCCAAGCTGGTGGCCCTTCCCCTAACAGCATGCATGTTTATTTCTATTGGTCAAACCAGAGCTGGGACCAGAAAACCAAAGTCGACCTTTATAAGGCCCCCTCTAAGTCGCCTTTTACGACAGGCAGGGGATACCGTGGATGAATTCTGCCCTCCCCATCCACAGGAGGTCTGAACAAATCAAAAACTGGCAAGTTATTTGTCCGTGTCGGCCCTATTAGTCGCCTCCTACGACAGGCAGGGCATACCGTGGGTGTACTCTATCCCGCACCCACACGGGGGTCTCTCGGTCTCTACTTCCCTTTATTTTTCAATCATTGTTTCTATCTCTCTTCCTTTTTCTGACATCATCTCCCATTCTCGCCATCATTCCACCCTCTTATTTTTATTTCAACCCAATTCACATCATCTCATTACATCACAGCTTCATACATTTCTCTAAATACCGTCTACTTAAACCATCTTCTCATCTTCCTTTTATTTATTTTATTTTATTGTATTTTATTTATCTTCTTCATCATCATCATCATCATCATCTCAAAAATAAAATAAAAATTAATCCCCCTACAAAGAACTTAATTTCACAATTAGAACGATGCAAAATCCCACACACAGTTAATTAAATCCTAACATCGTAGCAAAGAGGTCTCTTTTTACATCCTTTGACACTCTTCTACACTTTACCACAACCCACCTCCATATTGTAACTTTCAACTCCCCAAACTCTCCCTTCCTTTGGCCCAAGAGATGGTGCGGCCATCTATAGGGGCCCGCCCACCTTCCAAGGGTGAGAATGAAATGACCTTTATTATTATTACTACCTCATCGATAGGATTGTAATTGTCAGGTTTTCAATCATTGTTTTCTGTCTCTCTTACTTTTCAGATTTCACTTCATTTCTCATTCTCACCACCATCTCATTCCTTCTTTAAAAAAGAATAATAATAATAAAAAATAATTCTCTCACATTCCTTTCATCTCTCGCTCTCTACTTCCCCTTACTTTTCAATAATTGTTTCTATCTCTCTTCCTTTTTATGCTTTCAACTCCATTTCTTGCCATCATTCCGTCCTTTTTCATTTCAGCGAAATTCACAACATCTCATCACACACCACTGCTTCATACATTTTTCTACGTATTGAGTCCGTATCCGCTCAAGTCTTCAATATTTCTTTGAGAAATCTTTACTCATTGTGCTCAGTTCGATAGAACGCGCTCTGAAGCTTCCTCATGATTATTATGCTATTTTGACTTCGGCGAGGACAGCTTATTTTCTTCCTGGATATATTCTACATGCAATTTTGATACTGCATATCTCAGGAACGTGCCACATGTAATTCTGCTTAATTTGCCATTCATTTGTGCCTTTGGAATTGGTAAATCTCATTTATGGTTACGCCGCAGATATGCGGGGATTAATGTAATTAGTCACTCAATGACTTACAACTTCCTTGGAACCGGGAAGCAGTTCCTGGATTCAACACACCAGTTTGATAGTCCGTCGTGACGACACATGTCTTAGATTGTCCGCCATAATTGACGAAGACTACGTTTTTACGAAGTGGACACCCATAAGTGTGTGGGGAATTATCCACAGCCATCGCGCTGAATGCACAGCGATATTCAAGTGAAAAGTATACTTTTTGGCCGTGCAAGGCTTGTGAACTGATATTTTGCGAAGTGGAATTTATTTCTAGTGAAATCTAACAGTTTTCGCTTCACCACGTGAATTGCACCACGCTGTCTAAAGACAGGCGAAATATTAAATCTACAGTGTATTACAACAGCCCATCGAGCGCTACTAATAAAACAAGTAATGGCAATGTATTTCTTCGTGATTGCCGAGATTTTCTGTGATATTGAATTGAGTAAATTATGTGAGAGATACCACCAGTTGTATCGTAAATTCTGTGGCAGGACAAACCAGAGCCATTTTTGTAACTACCTGCATTTGTGTAAAGCCAGTGAGATAATCATTGTACTGCGTAAAATTATAGCTTCTGGGAAATTAGCCACCATGCAGTGTAAAATGTGTCACGTGATCTGAGTATTTCACCAACTACACGTGAACTTTGAGATGGAATAACTCCTTTTATGATGAGGGAAGAACTGAAGAAATAATCCAACCATGAGGGGGAAGGTACCGTGAAGGACGAGCCAGGTACGTGATGGAGAATGAAGAGGATAGGCCAGGACCCTTGGTCTTGCCAATTAATATGTCAGGAGGATTGGAGACATATTACCCCTTCCGACATGAAGATTGGAAGGTGAACAACATGGAAATGTCACTGTGAGTCCTGTATTCTCATCCATTGTACAAGGTTTGTCCAGGCAGACATAACTTGTAATTATTCTTTTAGCCGAAACTGATAGTAGACCACTTAGGTATGGCTAGATTATGTATTTTCTTCTTTGGAGCAGGGACAATCTTTATTAGTCACCGATACCGTGATCTATACGGCAGGTGCACATTTATTTGTATGTTTTTCAGTGTATAATTGACCAGCCAGTTGAAGGCTGAATTTTGTGTCAGGTAAAGGACACCATTAGCCAGAAGATGTTAACTTATGAAACACTTAAGGAACACCTTATACTGTAGGCCCCTCATTTTGACTTTAAACACATTATTATCGTATCGTTTTTCAGTCGACAGACACTGGAATATTTTTTGTACTATTTGGTTGACATTTTGTGAGTACTCTTTACCACGATAAGTTTCTGGGAGGAACGAACTCATTTCCAGTAAGATTGATGGGGACATGAAGTTGAAACTACAGGCGTATCATTTCAAACAGCATCGTAGAGGTTAGATGTTGTTATTTTGTTTTGTGAATGTGCCGAGCAATGCACAGAATCCACGAGTTCAATGCATAGGATGAGTGACATATCTTTCGATGTCAGATCAGTTAAGCTGCAGAAGTTTATAGTCTTCTATTTAATTATCTTTGGTATTTTTGCAACGTTATATTGTTATAAAGGGTAACACACAGTGATGGACACTATGATGGAAGTGATAAACAATTTTTAAGCGATCTGCAGAGCACACTAGGACTGTATTACGTGTTTCTGTCAGATAGAATGTACAGTTTTGAGATGGAATATTAATGAAGCCGCGCCACACTCAGCGTTGTGTAGAATGTAATTGACACGCGCGTGATGCTTGAGGTAGGAACCTGATTTTACCCAGAATTCAGTGGGAGACGACTTTATTGACTATTTTGTACTGCTAATGACGTCATAATCACATGGAATGTGAAGGTCAGTGTCTCTGATTATATAACCAAGCGTTGGGAGACAGCTATGCGAGCTATGGACATCTGATATTTGTTTACCACTAAAGGTACGTCCACACCAAGATGTTTTCGTTAACTTTGTTAATGAACACTGTTCATGAACAATGTTCATGAACATTTTTGACTGTTCATAAACAAAATTGCGTGTTCATTAACTTTTCGAGCATGTTCATGAACAAAATCTCTTTAACTTTTGTGAATGAAACTTTTCATTAACTTTTCGTGTTTTCGTTAACATTTTCGTTCGCGCATGCGCAAAGACGCAATTGAGGTTGTAAATTCGTAGCGCGGTATACGATGCTCTTTTACTTCTCTAAAAATCGACTATCGAATCGCAAGCGACTCGTATATTGCGCGGAATTATGAAATACCAGGAAGCATATGAGAATATTAATTAACTTAATTCTAAACGCCTTTCCAATATTTTTCTTTTCCACACCTTGCGTCTGCGCTTTTCTCTAATTTTGTACTCACTAAAATAATGAAATATGCAGCTGTAAGTACTTTCTTCTTCCTGACCCTATCCATTATAACCTCACAAACAGTTTATTTAATGTTGAAGATGTTTGTTAACAAAAGTTTATTTGGTGTGGACATAATGTTGAAGAAGTCTGTTAACAAATGTTTAGTAAACATGTTGAGAAATGTTTTCATTAACATTGTTCATTAACATTGTTCATGAACATTGTTCATTAATTTTGGTGTGGACTAGCCTTAAGAGAGTGAGGGAATCTTCATTCAAAGGAACTCCTTGTATTTTTAGCTGATGAAGTGAATCATCTAGTGAGCTGTAATGAAGGTTTAATACACATGTAAATTGACCCAGTTTTTGGTATCATGTGAGGCTAGCTAATGTTATTATTGTGTCTGTGAACACAGAGTTGTAGTAAGGGCGGGCGGATTAATGTTCCCTTACGATTGTTGGTTTATTCCGGCGTCAATGAGCTGCGACCTAGGCGACCGATGTTACTAGCGTGCAAATGGTGTAAGACGCGCTAACGTGTGTTATTGTTGCTTGAGCAGTTCTTAGCTCAGAGCATTGTGTTGTTGACTTTTAGAAGTCATGTTCTACGAGTGAATCTCTGGTGAGATCACATGTAGCCGGCGACTGGTGTCCTAAATTGAACCATCTAATACTTATAAACCTTGATTATAAATCACATGCATAATTATCCTAAACCGACGGATTAATTAATTGATTAATTACAGCCCAGTAAATTTGTACCCATTTGCTTGTTGTTGATTTTGACACCATGATTCTACATCATTTCCTGTAGGAGATGATAACATAAATGAGCTGACACTTTCTTTTTCGACGACATGAATCTCCGGGACCAGTAGTTCGTACCTTATGGCCCAAATGATTCAAAGCCATGTAAGTCGCAGTGATGATTGCGCATTGCCAACCTAATTTACACGCTTGAGATGACGACTGAGTGCAAATAGCATCTCAGTTCACGAAGGCAGGCTTGTGTTGTATGTTTATTGATTAATTTCCTAGTGCATTTACCCATTATTGTACCCTGTTACTTATAAGAGTGTATTTTATGCAAAGTTTTTCTTGATAGTCTGTGGTCAACTATCAGTAGCATTTGCAATAATTCTTTGATTACGACGCGTCTCGTCGTAATATTTTTATTCACGTCAGGTTTTAGATAGATATTAAATATAACTGTAAACGTGCAAGTGGTACCATCCTAAATTGGGGATTGGATTTTCTTTGCTTTGCTGTTAAATGCAAATTATACCGAGTCATTTGCTTGTAACTTTGCTTCGCGTTAGTTTTCTCTCGTACCACGCGCCTAGCTTAGTTGTTGTTTTTGCTTTCTTGTAATTAGGACTTCACGAGGGCTACTTCTTCATTTTAGCGATTCAATCACCATTGTAATTAGATCAGCGGATTAGCCGATCTTAACCCTCAGAAGTAGATTAGAGGTTTCTTTTATGAATAAATCATGCAAGAAATTTTACTTAAGACTGGATCTCTTTATTATTAGCTCTGTGTTTGCGGATGTATTTCTTTGGGCGTCCATGACAAGTCTTCCGTGCAAAAATGACCCAGATCCCCTGGATCAAGCCTCTCGTGCTATGCAAGCCCTTAAAGAAATGCACCCGATCCTCTCAGGTTGTGGGTTCGAAGGATGGGGTCGTTCGAAGTACCATTTCTTTCGGCGGATGGTACCTGGATAACCTCCTCTAATGGGCTCAGTATCGTCTACTTTAATCCATCGTTTCATCTTACTTTTTCTTTTCTAAAAAAATAAAAATAAAACCCCTTACCATCTACTCAAATTCCCAAATAGAACGCTACAAAAAAACCACACACAACTTAGCATCTTAGCCAAGAGGTTTCTATTTACTTCCCTTCACACTCTTCCACACTTCGCCACTCCCCACCTCCATATAACTTTCATCTCCTCAAACTCTCCCTTCCTGTGGCGGGAATGAAATGACCTTTATATCATTATTATTATTATTATTATTATTATTAATTGGCAGAGGATTCTCTTGGAAGGTCTCTTTATACGAAGGTGGTAAAATATCGCCTAAAATTAACATTAAGCCTTTATTTGAAGCGATTAAAAAGACGCGGGACGCTGCCTTGTGGATGCGACCAGGCATCCACCAGTCCTAACATTTATCATTGTGTCAAAAAATGTGGTACTTTCTGACAGCGTATCTACTGTAGTTCCAGCAGTGAGTGTACAGATTTGAGACAATGCATTTTTTCCCCATTATGAGATTTTTTTTAGCCTGGTCAATAGATACTAATTTACACTAGTAGTCACTAGTATGCTATTATTATATTCCGAGGCAATATCTTCATATAGACACTCTATTGGGAAGTCAATTAAAAGACCATTACTGTCTTCCACGATTTTCCGGTCTATAGTGAATAAAATAGCTGACAGAAAAGACCGCAAGGAGCTTGGCTATCACAGTGCTGCCAAACGTCTGCCGCAGCATTTGCTTGACTTGACAAAATTATAACTTGAATAGGCTGACTTAACAGCTTCTTTTTCTAAAATTTTTCTCCATTCAACAAGGCATGTTCATCAAATGACCGACGTTTTCTGATGCGTGAATCTTTTAGCACCATTATCTTCAGCGTGCACATCGTGTGCTTAGCTGGTTTTCTCGAAAACCTTGGCTTAACAACTGATTCTGAGTGCTTCATGTGGCATGTACATTAGATAGTTATTGAGGTTTTATGGGGCGGAAGAGTGATGTCATCTGCCCCTGTATTTTAGGTAGCAGCGTACCAAGCGAAAGATATACCGGTAGTCTAAGGTGCGGGGTTTAAAAGAAAACAGGAGGAATAGTTCGTCGCATTTGGTAACACCACCTACAAGCCTACTACAGGGATCCAGAATACGTGACGTGATAAACTGATTTTCTGTCTTAGTTATTGTTGTTTAAAGGTCGGAACAGTGAGATAATCTGCCCCTCCATTTTGCGTCTTAACATCAATAAAACTGAGAAGCGTAAACAACATAACACGTATACGACTTGTGGCCAGCTGGTATCCAGATAAAGAGCATGAGAATACGGGTCTCGTGGAGAGGGGGAGAAACCTGTCTAACTGGTATGCGTCCGTTTACACGTGACCTTTCAAACGTAGCTGCCAGACTGGTTACATAGAACGGTTTTTCTGGAACAGGGTACTCCGCAAAAGGCCACTGCTAACACCTCTACACAAAGCAGTACGATTTCAGTGGACTACACGCCACAAGAACTGGGCAGTAAAATGCTGGAAACGATCGATATGATCTGACAATTCCTTTTCCTGCCTTTACAGTACCGATGCACATGTGCGATAGAGTGCACCCGCTGACGACATGAAACATCCAGTGAAGAATGCGTACAAGACGTGGCACAAGAAGGAGGTGGGTGTGCTGTTGTCTTAGAGTGCTTCACGTGTAGCGAATTGGGCCCCCTTGGCTCAGTCGAAACTTAATTGAATCTACGAGCTTATATTAGAGCTGACAACAGCTGCCTTTTGTTCATCATCTCACTGTTAATCCTACGCGGGGTCACATATTTTCAGGATGTTAATTATCCTGTGCATCCGGTTTGAGCTGCCAAATAGACCCAATAGACGTTGCGAATTTCGGAGGCCTTGTTGGTTAACCGTACAACAGACTTCCCTTGTCCTCATCCACCTGATATTACACCCCGCGAGGTCTACATTTGGCGCAATAACCAGCGCAGCTGAGAGCGCTAAGGCATGATTCACGACTGGACTGGGTGGTTCGAATTCATGCACTAACATAGGCTATCCTCAATGTAGTTTCCCTACGGGTTGTTCCACATTTACTCGAGACATACGCCATGGTGGGATGTGACACGTACCTCAATGCTAAACCCTTATGGATACACACGCTATTTAAGTTACCACAATATTACAGATTACCAGACAAGTTCAGGGTTGGCAAACAATGTGTTCGTAGCCCCAAAAATTAAGTGGCATTATATGGTACTAGCAGTAGTGTCCAGCTTCACCCGGTGGAATTATTTATTTGCTTATGGATGATAATTAATACTACTACTGAACTGACATATGAAACTTGCAAACTAACAGGAAAATGTATTTTATGAATATAACTTTGTGGTGGTGGTGGTGATGGTGATAAGTAGTCAGTATAATGAACGTAACATCCATATCATTTTCCCCTAATGACAATGATAATAATGAACATGGAAACGGCTATTTACTAACTACAGTACTGACACAATCATGCAATTTACAAACTAATTGAAAAACATGATTAGAAAGAGGAGTAAGAGAAATAAAAGACACTGCCTAGGGCCTATATCTCATTGGCTGTTAGAAAAGCAGAGACAATACTGTCGTATTTTGCCGCATAGCGCCGTAGGAAAATAGTCAGAGAACTTCGGAAACTTCGGCTGTTCCGAGCTCCTGATAAAGCAATAGTGTCATTTATCGCCACATAGCGCTGTAGGATAAGGATTGGAGTACAGTATTGTGATGGTCCCAATTTGTGACCAGAATGAAATAATTTTATATATTTTATTATTATTATTATTATTGTCATCAATATTTTTTAAGTTTACATTTTACCTTATATTAGTTATTATGTTAACTAATATGTTTATATCTATTATTATGCGGTAATGTAGAATATTATGGCAATTGAAAGGACTTGAAGCGATACACATTATATTTGAAATAAGTTAGACACTTGACTGAATATTATTTCTGAAGAAAATACGAACAAGAGAAGAAGAGGGTGTTCGCGGAAGGCCGGCTTATCCACCGCTTCCTGGTAACGACTTGAATAGACACTTATGTCTTTCACATCAAGAATTATACAAGTAACCAAATTTTACTTGGAAAGGATTCTTTGGAGACTCGCCATTAACAATGCTTGGCAGGCAAGGTAATGAATGGGGCTGGTGGACGTGAAGAATACAGTAGGCGAGGAGTCCTTTGCAACTTTATACAAAAGGTGGGATGGACCTCCCGAGAAATACTACAAAGAAGTATTGTCATTATTGATATGTGAAAAGCGTGCAAATTGCCTAGAGACATCAGAAGTGGGGGTGGGCGCGTGTCTTACCTGGGAACGTTATATATATGACGGTCGCCCAAATGGATTATTATTGAATTCTGGAGGAGACGGAATGGTGCTGTTGGGAGCAGAAGAGTGGAACTTGTAGCGAGATGGAGTTGAAAATTAACATTCATCTGTAACGCAGTGCTATATTATCCAGTTGACTATTTAAGTATGTGAATTTGATAAGACATTCTGTCTCATCAAACTGTGACATGGTTGTGTACGAGGCTATTGTCACAGGGATGATTTATGGAATTTATTCCGTCATCCACATATAAATTCATTACGTTGAGGAAGATAAGGGTCATCATGAACTCTCTACGCAACAATCCAACTACAATGATCTTCAATACGGTGAGCGATATAGACAGTTTTACTCCAGTCGAATCAGAAGGCTATCATGCTTATTAAATTCAATATATTTTATTCAATTAACTCAATATACTCCAAGTTCCAATCAAGACCCATAATACAAGTAAATTCAGTAGATTCTTTAATTTAAATTTATTATTATTATTATTATCTTTAATATTTTATTCTTTTTTGCACTTGTTGTTTTTATATATTAAATTCATTTGTAAATTCAAATGTTTGACTGGTTTCCTTTAGTAGCTAGTAATTACTATAAGGCAACACCACACTCCTAAACTAATTATCGTAAGGTTAGATTACGTAAGTTTCACTACGGCTGGAGATAGGAATTTCGCTGCTCTACCTCTGTTTAACCGAGGATTAATATATTATTTTGATCATTATATATGAATGGTCTGGCGCCCTGGCTACACATAATACTACACATTATGTACTTTTTTAGTGATGCTGACAACAATGCAGATACACTATTAAATTAAAACACAATTAAATATTTCATATTGATCACCCAAAAGTGGGCGACTATTTAATTAATAACCTTTGCATATAATCAGTTTATTAACATTTTTCTTATTATCTTAAAACCATTACATTTGGCCCCCAACTGTGCGGCACGAAAACCTAACGATATTTACGGAAGGAGTGAGTGTAAATTCAGTGCAAATTGTTAGTGATTTTGGGGGAAAGTGAAGTGAATTAGTGTATTGTTAGTGATTGATTTTGGGGGAAAGTGAGGTGAATTTTGGAACGGTAAATTTTATACGGTGTACTTCGAGATGGCGGATGAGGAACAAAGGAAATTGAGGAGTAGGGGTAAAGGCGAGAAAGCTAATTATACGAAAGTTGATAGTGGTACTGAGGCTGAGAGTTTAGTGGATTATACTAAGATGTCGGAGGTAAATCTTGAGAGTAATCCTGAGAATAATCCCGAGATTAACCCTGAGACGAATATAGAGGTACATCCTGAAATAAATCCTGAGACTAGTGGAGGGCTAGAGAAACAAAAGCCTTTGGATATTTCGGAAAATAAATTTGATGCGATCATAGGAATGTTTCTGGAGATGAAACAGGACAATGATAAGAATATTCAGGAGATGAGTAGGGAGATAAGTAAGGCGATAGACAAGAAACTACAAGATAGCAATAAAAATAATCAGGAGATGAGTAGGGAGATGAGAGAGGAAATAAGTAAGCAAAATCAGGAGATGAACAGGCAAAATCAGGAGATGAGTAGGGAGATAAGTAAGGCGATAGACAAGAAGCTAGAAGATAGTAATAAAAATAATCAGGAGATGAGTAGGGAGATGAGAGAGGAAATAAGTAAGCAAAATCAGGAGATGAATAGGCAAAATCAGGAGATGAGTAGGGATATGAGAGAGGAAATAAGTGGGCAAAATCAGGAGATGAGTAGGGAGATAAGAGAAGCGATATGTAAAGATAATAAAGAAATTAATCAGAAGCTAGATAATATGGTCAAGGAGAATGAGGAATTAAATAGAAAGTATGGGACGCTGCAGGAGAGTATTCAGGGGGCGAAACAGGAGATCAGATGTGAAATTAAGGAGGTGGTAGAGATGAAGGCTAAAGAATCAGTAAAGGCAGCCTGTAAGGATACTGTAATTGAAAGCAGATTAGAGGAAGACGTAGGTGAAAGTAACTTAAGTATGGAATTGCAGAATCGCAGTAGGGAGATAATAAGATACATGGATGAGAGACATGGAGAAATGGAAAGGGGTCATCTGGAGTGGATGAGAGAGAAAATAGTAGAAAGCAGTTTAGAGGTAGAAGATGTTTTAGGTGAAAGCAGATTGGAATCAGAGGTGGCTGTAGGTGAAAGCAGAATAGAAATAGGGGAAACGTTAGGTGAACAGGAAATAGATGTGCAGTATTTAGAGATAAGTGTAAGTGAAAGTGAAATAGAGCATGAGGAGAAGAAGAGAAGAGGAGAGTAGGAGAAAGTAGCTTAGATGAGGAAGAGCAGTTAGCGAAGATAGTAGGAGAAAGCATAGTAGAGTTGATAGAGACGATAGCGGATTGTGAAGTAGATGTGCAGTATTTAGAGACGAGTGTAGGTGAAACTAGGACAGACATAGGTGAAAGTAGCTTAGATGAGGAAGAGCAGTTAGCGAAGATAGGAGGAGAATGCATTGTAGAGTTGGTAGAGACGGTAGAGGATTGTGAAGTAGATGTGCAGTATTTAGAGACGAGTGTAGGTGAAAGTATGACAGACATAGGTGAAAGTAGCTTAGATGAGGAAGAGCAGTTAGCGAAGATAGTAGGAGAAAGCATAGTAGAGTTGGTAGGGACGGTAGAGGATTGTGAAGTAGATGTGCAGTATTTAGAGACGAGTGTAGATGAAAGTAGGACAGACATAGGTGAAAGTAGCTTAGATGAGGGAGAGCAACCAGTGGAGGTAGCGGAAATGATAGGTGAAAGCAGGATACCTGTAGAAGAGATTATAGAACGTAGTGAGAAAAAGGAGAAACAGAAGATATTAAGAAATTAATTAATAGAAAAAAACATAATTATTGAACAAGAAAATCAGAAGACTGAGATAAGAAATCTCAAGAATAGGAAGAAAAAGCACAAGCAAAGCACGATGTTAGAGGAAATGGCGGAGAGAGATAGTGGAGAAATGAAGGGAAGGGATGCAGGAAGAACTTTTAGAAGTAAAATGAAAGAGAAAAGGATTAAGGTGATAGAGGAAAGGGAAAATGGGATGAAAGAGAGAGAGAAAGATTTTCAGGTGCAGTGGCATGCCATAGAAGATAGAATAGGGGAAGTGATAGGCGGAGATGCGAAACACAGTGTTACTATTAATAAATATAATACGGAGGAGGAAGAAACTGTTGTTATGAGGAAAGAAGAGAGTGTAACTATAAATAAATATAGAAGCGAAGAAGAAGGTGATAAGAACTTAAAAATGCCAGATAGAGTTGTTATGTAAGTCGGTATTACTCTTTTGAGCGAACCGTATGACCTAATCCGTAATTATTTATAAAGAGAATTTGTGGAGGTATCTAAGGAACCTACCGTTATTAATTTTTACTCAGTCGAAAAATTACAAGTGTTAGGGGCGTGTATCGATACACTTTTTGATAGTGGCTGTCAGGTTTTCTGCATCAGTGCAGCATTTTATAATAATAGGAAGGAACATGGTATAAAAAATATCGGAAATTCCAATTAGAACTACTATTGTGTTAACTGCGGTGGGAAAGATATCCCACAGAATTTCTAAACAAGTGGTTGTAGAAATTTTAAAGGAAGGTAAGATTGGAACACAGGTATGTTTATTGATTCCAAATCTGGTATATTCATTAATTAGGGGTTCTTAGTGGATGTCGCAACATTCTGTCCAGCTAAGTTATAAGGAGGGTAGTGTTAAATTCAGATGAATGGGTGGAGATATGATCATGTCATTTAATAATTGAAGTAAGTTATATGGTGGTTCTAAGAATATATGTACGCTTGAGGAGGTATTAATGACTAAAGGAGTCGATATTTGTAGAGAGGTTAGTGGTGAGATTGTTGGGGTATCCTTGAGAGGGAACCTTGTTTTTTTACATTTTTAGGCAGTATGATGACGAAGGATTATCTAGAGGATTCCTTGCGTGAGGCTGCATTACAGAGTGCGTTAGAGTGTGATCGTGTGGATCGATTGTTGAAGGTGTTGTAAGAGAACTAGTATATATCTGAGAACCGTATTGGATTAGCTAATTGCTACGAACATTCATTAAATGTACATGATCGCAGTATTTTTGTAGGTCATCGCTACCCCTTGCCTTACAAATTTCAGGAAGCTGTGAGTAGGCAGATTGAAAGCATGTTGCAGGATACAATTATAGAACCCTATATTTGCCCATATATTAATTCGTTAAGGGTAGTTCCCAAGTTAGAAAGGAAAGTAAAGCTATATTTGGATGCCCGTAATTTAATTAGGCAGATTTTTATGAACAGTTAATATTTAAGTAGATAGGATGGTTAATAAAAAGATTTAAAGGTAAGTGATTTTCTTTTGTTGAGGAGAAATTAAGTTTATTGGTCAGACGGATTCCGCGAAAGAAAGGTAATCTGAAGTAGAAAGAAGTGTAATTTTGAGAAATAAGGTGAGTAATTACGGGTGATAAAGAAAGGTAATCTTAAGTAAAAAGAAGTGTAATTTTGAGAAATAAGGTGTGTAACTACGGATTCCGCGAAAGAAAGGTAATCTTGAGTAGAAAGAAGTGTAATTTTGAGAAATAAGGTGAGTAACTACAGATTCCGCGAAAGAAAGGTAATCTTGAGTAGAAAGAAGTGTTATTTTGAGAAATAAGGTGAGTAACTACGGATTCCGCGAAATAAAGGTAATCTTGAGTAGAAAGAAGTGTAATTTTGAGAAATAAGGTGAGTAACTACGGATTCCGCGAAAGAAAGGTAATCTTGAGTAGAAAGAAGTGTAATTTTGAGAAATAAGGTGAGTAACTACGGATTCCGCGAAAGAAAGGTAATCTTGAGTAGAAAGAAGTGTAATTTTGAGAAATAAGGTGAGTAACTACGGATTCCGCGAAAGAAAGGTAATCTTGAGTAGAAAGAAGTGTAATTTTGAGAAATAAGGTGAGTAACTACGAATTCCGCGAAAGAAAGGTAATCTTGAGTAGAAAGAAGTGTAATTTTGAGAAATAAGGTGAGTAACTACGGATTCCGCGAAAGAAAGGTAATCTTGAGTAGAAAGAAGTGTAATTTTGAGAAATAAGGTGAGTAACTACGGATTCCGCGAAAGAAAGGTAATCTTGAGTAGAAAGAAGTGTAATTTTGAGAAATAAGGTGAGTAACTACGAATTCCGCGAAAGAAAGGTAATCTTGAGTAGAAAGAAGTGTAATTTTGAGAAATAAGGTGAGTAACTACGGATTCCGCGAAAGAAAGGTAATCTTGAGTAGAAAGAAGTGTAATTTTGAGAAATAAGGTGAGTAACTACGGATTCCGCGAAAGAAAGGTAATCTTGAGTAGAAAGAAGTGTAATTTTGAGAAATAAGGTGAGTAACTACGGATTCCGCGAAAGGAAGGCAATCTTGAGTAGAAAGAAGTGTAATTTTGAGAAATAAGGTGAGTAACTACGGGTGATAAAGAGGTGAATTCTTGAATAGAAAGGAGTATAATTTTGAGAAATAATGTGAATAACTACGGGTGATAAAAAGGTAATCAATCTTAAGTAGAAAGAAGTGTAATTTTGAGAAATAAGGTGAGTATCTACAGGTGATTAAGATGTGTAATCTTGAGTAGAATGGAGTGTAATTGTGAGAAATAAGGGGATATTGAGTAGAATGGAGTGTAATTTTGAGAAATAGGGGAGTAACTACGGTTAAAAAGGTGAATAACTACGGTTAAAAAGTGAGTAATTAGACGATGCAGGAAAAACGATTATGCGGGACCTATAATATGAGATCCTTAAGGAAATATGTCTCTTGAGTAATAAGAATTGTAACTTATGGTAAGTAAGGAAAGTCGCTTAATATTAAGTGAATGATTGTGGTCTGAACGAGCAGGTAATGGCGAGGTGTTGCACAAACATATGATATTGTGTGTCTTGGAGAGCACAGAGGAAATATAAAGCGTATTTTATCGGCTATTAGCTTGTGTATTTGAGTGTGATATATATACATATGTGGGGTAAATTAGCGCACTACATTTGCACTGAAAGATGTTGCCTTAGGTAATATAAGCTAATAAAGTTTCATTTTTTCTATATTATGCCTATGTCACTAGATACTTATAATACCTGAGAGACTGGAGTAGATCTGGTTATTCGCATCACATACCAAGTGTTGTGAAGTGATTAAGTGAATTAATCAGTTGGCAGTCCCACTAACTAGCCATAGTGTATTCAGTTCGACATCAGGCTGAAAATTGAATTCTACGTCCTCAAGATATAAGCAAAGGTGTATACCATCCAAATATACATAAGTGCAACGATGACTTATGTTCAAAACAAGAAGATAAAAGTGAAGGGTATTTTGATGTACATTGTTTACAGGTCGCTTTAATTATGTAAAGAAGGAAGAAAAAGACATTATGAACAGTGAAAGACTGGAATGATGAAATTAAAAAAAAAACTTGAAGGGTATAATTTTTTTGATGTTGGTAATTGCTTTGAAGGGTATAATATTGTCGATGTTTGTAATTTCTTTGTAGGGTATAATATTTCATATTTGTACAAGTGTTGAAGAGAAGTATGGTGATATGATTGTTGACATATACCAAAATTTCTCTGTGCGAATTGTGATGGTCCCAATTTGTGACCAGAATGAAATAATTTTATATATTTTATTACTATTATTATTATTGTTATCAATAATTTTTAAGTTTACATTTTACCTTATATTAGTTATTAAGTTAACTAATATGTTTATATCTATTATTATGCGGTATAGTAGAATATTATGGCAATTGAAAGGACTTGGAGCGATACACATTATATTTGAAATAAGTTAGACACTTGACTGAATATTATTTCTGAAGAAAATACGAACAAGAGAAGAAGAGGGTGTTCGCGGAAGGCCGGCTTATCCACCGCTTCCTGGTAACGACTTGAATAGACACTCATGTCTTTCACATCAAGAATTATACAAGTAAACAAATTTTACTTGGAAAGGATTCTTTGGAGACTCGCCATTAACAAAACCTGGCAGGCAAGGTAATGAAAGGGGCTGGTGGACGTGGAGAATACAGTAGGCGAGGAGTCCTTTGCAATTTTATACAAAAGGTGGGCTGGACCTCCCGAGAAATGCTACAAAGAAGTATTGTCATTATTGATATGTGAAAAGCGTGCAAATTGCCTAGTGACTTCAGAAGTGGGGGTGGGCGCGTGCCTTACCTGGGAACGTTATATATATGACGGCCGCCCAAATGGATTATTATTATTGAATTGCTGGAGGAGACGGAATGGTGCTGTTGGGAGCAGAAGAGTGGAACTTGTAGCGAGATGGAGTTGAAAATTAACATTCATCTGTAACGCAGTGCTATATTATACAGTTGACTATTTAAGTATGTGAATTTGATAAGACATTCTGTCTCATCAAACTGTGACATGGTTGTGTACGAGGCTATTGTCACAGGGATGATTTATGGAATTTATTCCGTCATCCACATATAAATTCATTACGTTGAGGAAGATAAGGGTCATCATGAACTCTCTACGCAACAATCCAACTACAATGATCTTCAATACGGTGAGCGATATAGACAGTTTTACTCCAGTCGAATCAGAAGGCTATCATGCTTATTAAATTCAATATATTTTATTCAATTAACTCAATATACTCCAAGTTCCAATCAAGACCCATAATACAAGTAAATTCAGTAGATTCTTTAATTTAAATTTATTATTATTATTATCTTTAATATTTTATTCTTTTTTGCACTTGTTGTTTTTATATATTAAATTCATTTGTAAATTCAAATGTTTGACTGGTTTCCTTTAGTAGCTAGTAATTACTATAAGGCAACACCACACTCCTAAACTAATTATCGTAAGGTTAGATTACGTAAGTTTCACTACGGCTGGAGATAGGAATTTCGCTGCTCTACCTCTGTTTAACCAAGGATTAATATATTATTTTGATAATTATATGTGAATGGTCTGGCGCCCTGGCTACACATAATACTACGCATTATGTACTTTTTTAGTGATGCTGACAACAATACAGGTACACTATTAAATTAAAACACAATTAAATGTTTCATATTGATCACCAAAAGTGGGCGACGATTTAATATTAACGCTTTTCTTATTAACATTATCAGTTTAAAAAAACCATTACAGTATATGAAAGTGTAAGTACATTTGAAAGTACCAACGCTTATTGCAGCTGAATACTTCAATGTACTGCGCCAACACCATCGCACTTATACAGAGGCCTAATATTTTCATGATGATGAAAACTGTTTTAAGGGGCCTAAGTAATCTTTTTGCACTTATTACTCCCCTTGACTACAATTTATAAGCAGCGCATGTTGTAACCATTTTCGCAATTCTGCACCAGAACACGGGTAGGGGTGGCGTGATGCAGCCCACATTGCCAGCCAACAATAGATTTATTAAAATGTTCTTACACTTACACTGCTACGGTCATGAATGGATCTAGGCCTTAAAACGTGGTTTTCAAGTCCCTTTGTCAATTATTCTAAATGTATGCAATGGAGAGGGTTGTCCAAAATTTCAAGTGAACAGTGTTACCCACAGGGTTCCAGAAGGTAAGTATGTACAATTTGGTGCAATTAGGTGAAACGGTGTAGATTTGTTCCAAAGCGCCTAAATGTAGTGAATGGTGAGGGCTGCCGAAAATTTCATGCAGACAGTGCTACTCGTCGGGTTCCAAAGGGTGAGTAAGTAAAATTGGATTCAGATCGGTGAAACAGTGTAGATTTGTGCCAAAGGGCCTAAATGCAGGAAATGTAGGGGTCTGTCTGAAATTTCAAGAAGACAGTGTTACTCGTCGGGTTCCAAGGGGTAAGTATGTAAAATCTGGCCCAGATCGGTGAAACGGTGTAGATTTGTATAAATAACCAACTAACAGACAAACAAACCAACATTTAGTTTTATATATAGGCCTATGTGAAATCATTGTTTGAGAGTTCCCACTGACAAACATTTATGAATTCTGGAAAGAAATTGCAACCTTCAGAAGAGGTATTGAGCAGCTTCTCTTCAGGGACATGTTTGAGAATGTGCATGAGCTTTAAACACAACGGGAAGCATATAAAAAATAGTATAACAGAAATTATCGGGAGTGTATTCCAATTATCTCTATACAACTGTATTGTGTGTTTTGGTCACGTTTAATGAACTTTCTGTACTGTACTGCTTTAGCGCCCTGCAGTTGGGTTTACCTTGATCTCCTGCATGCGCGCAGCGTAGATGATGGGATTGAGCAGCGTCTTGAGAATGATGAGGAAGTTGACGGTGGAGTACACGACCAACATGACCACCCTGTGACCGGCACTGAGGGAGTATACACAGTCGTGACACACCAGGAGGAAGACGATCAGTGCCGGCATCCAGCCCAGCACGAAGGAGCCGAGGATAAACATGGTGGTGTAGATCGCCTTCACGTTCCGCGCCATCTGTTGCTGCTTAGTTTGTTCCACCACCTCGCTGAAGACAAACAAGTCCAATATAAACCAGCACCGTTAATACAAGCAGTGGAGTAGATCGCCTTCATGTTCCGCGCCATTTGCAGCTGCATGGTCTGCTTGGTATAAGAAATGAAGGTGAACGATAGGGAAGTAACACATGGAAATTGAATATAAACATTTTAGAAACCATACAATACAATAGCTGGCAGGAGGAACTAAATCGGTGGAGGTGGAACATTTTAAGTACTTTGGCTGTCTATTCTCTCAGGATAGTATGTAATGATTGACGAAAGAATGTCAAGGTGTAGAAAAGCCCATTCAGTGAGTTCTCAGTTACGATTTACTGTATTCTGCAAGAACGAAGTTAGTGTATCGACGAAACTCTCCCTACACCGCTCAGTATTCAGACCGACTTTGCTGTAAGGAAGTGAGAACAGGACAGTAACTGATATCAGGGTAGTACGAATAATTACTTGGACAAATAGACTGGTGCAGTGCCCTCGTAATGAAGACATGAATGGTTAAATGAGACTGTTCGTATGAGCCGATCAGATGGTGGGGTGATGTGGATCATGTGAGGAGAGATCACATAGGTAGTACCGACAGCAGTGGCTACGCTCGCTAAAGCGCAGCATTAGGTCAAGGGGCCAAGCTCTCTGCTGACTAGGTTGACGCGTGGGTTCGAGTCCCTCTGTCGGCCGTCCTTGAAATGATTTTCCGTGGTTTCCCATTTTCAACACCAGCCAAATGCTGGGACGGTGCCTTCTGACAGGCCACGGCCGCGTCCTTCCACATCCTTGCCCAGTTTCATTCATCTTCATACATTCCATCTCTCATCCTGACGCGCAGGTCGCCTACGGGCGTCGACTTGAAACACCTTCACTTGGCCTCTCAGGAGGCTATACGAAAAAAAAAAAAAAAAACTTAGGTAGTCAATGAGCTCGAATTTAATGGACAAGAAAATCAGAGTTAGACCTAGGAGGTGATGGTTAGGATCAGTGTTTAACGATATCAAAGTGAGAGATGTGAGAACAGGGGAAGCCGCAGTGCTAACTGCTAATAGGGGATCACAGAGGCACACTGTTCGCGGGCAAATCCGTGCCTGCAGTAAGTACTGTAGTGCCAATTATGGAATGTGGACTGTAACAGTCTCTAATGAAAATGATTAAAATCTAAAAAGAAAGGAGGACGAGTCTAAATGTAAAGGACTTGTATCAATGTGGCAGTGTACTGTATTTACATATTCCTGTTCCCTTCAAATATTCAAAATATCCCCCGAAAATGTTTCGGACTGAAACACTGAGTAGTGTTGTGCCATTAACATGAGTTCCATGTGTGAAGAAAGGACTCCTTTACTAACATTCTATGTTGACGATCATTCCTAGAATTGAAAAAGGCGATGTTTTTTGCTGTGCTTTACGTTTCTTGTACGAGTTGAGTTACCAAACCCCCAGTCCTAGAATTTAGGTCACGCCTTCTCTCACCTCGTGCTACGCTCTCTCCTTGGCTTCGAGCATAAATACTGTGACGTGAAACCAACATCTCGATCAGCTGACTAAAGGGAAAACAGAGGAACTCGTAATGGAAGGTGATAGGAGAAGGTGGGGAAATGATTTTTAATAAGGGTTTAAACACAGATTTTCATAATGTATACGACATTGGGAAAAGCATTGCATGTTTCTGTACGTACCGGAAGGTAGCAAAGGTTAAGAATGTAACATATTTGGTGTTAAAAGTGGCTGTCGTGTTCCGTAATATTCATACATCCAGGATCCCCTCTTGTAAATAATTAATAACAAATCCAATTCTTAATTAGGCCTACTGATTTTTGAACAGAATTGTGTTTGTGTAAAGAGTGGCTGCCGTGTTCCGTAATATTCATACATCCATTCTGAATTAGGCCAGCTGATTTTTGAACGGAATTGTGTTTGTGTAAAATTGGCTGTCGTGTTCCGTAATATTCATACATCCAGGATCCCCTCTTGTAAATAATTAATAACAAATCCAATTCTGAATTAGGTCTACTGATTTTTGAACAGAATTGTGTTTGTGTAAAGAGTGGCTGTCGTGTTCCGTAATAAGCATACATCCAGGATCCCCTCTTGTAAATAATTAATAACAAATCCAACTCTGAATTAGGCCTACTGATTTTTGAACAGAATTGTGTTTATGAGCTGGTCATTTTTGATTGTACGCCCGAGAGCTCCAAACAAGTTCAATCTAGGCCTATTACTAAATCATTTCCTAATTTATTTTTCATCATTAGAAAATGTATTTTGGCTAATTTCAGTACAATACTTGACAAAATTTTATCGTACGTATAGCTCTTATTCAGCGTTAGCTTCCACTTCAGTATTTTATGAAAGTGAACAAAACATGGGCAAATGGAAATTAGGAAGTCTATTGAATTAGTAAGCGTTGCTTTTTCAACAACTATGGATTACATTTGCTACAAAGGAAAACATTACAAGCAATGAACTGTTTCCTTTTAAATTCCATTCTCCATGAATCATAGAAACCTTCTCAAAAATAACCCAGAACTTTGAAATTCTCCGAAGAATTTACTAATTTAGGGCTGCATACATTTTCAGAAGAATCAGAAAATTTCCTCAACCAAACGCACTGTGCATACGTTTAATAAGATGACAAATATTACCTCAGCGTATTTATTATCGAAGACTACATCGTCACATCAGTAGCATAACCTGCAATTTTACTCTGTACATGATTGAAAAGGAAGGTTCTTTGATGTTGTGATGGTCCTAATTTTGCTTCATAGGCCTGTTCAGTGGAGTAAGGGATAGGGTAAATTTTAATAATTTGTAATAAATTATTACAAGTTAAATTCTTTTTCTTTCATGTTCCGGAGTTGAGGAAACGTAAAGAAATGCAAGTAGTGAAGTCAAGAATTTTAGGGTTATTTTACAATGAATTAACTTAGGCCTATCTATGGAAAGAAATGCCCGATCCTTTTCTAAATGTCTCCTTACATCCATACTCTGCACAGTAATACACCATTCTGGCTTAGTATGGTAATGAATAGAATAGAATAGCGCAATTCTATCATCACCTGTAGTATTTCAGTGCTCCAAACTATCCGCAGTTCCCGGCAGTTCCCTTTAGTCAGTTGATCGAGATGTTGGTTTCACCAATGTGACGTCATCAGCCATCTATTCTATTTATGATCTAAGCTCCTTGGATACAGACACAAAGGCAGCCACATCCCAGTCACTCATATTGAGGTGCTCAGAAGGATCTTTTTACACAGGTTGTTTTGTTTCGAATCCCATAATAGACACTACGGTACTTACAAAGTACAGGTACAGATTTGCCCGCAGAGATCATCTCTGAAGTAGGGAAACAGTTGCAAGGTTAATGTCCTGACCTCGGCGTTCAGGTTGGTTGGTTCCTCAGTTTAGGGGCTGGGACAACGCAGTCGTGTAGCCCAGTGTACTTTGGGTATGTGTACAATCTGCCTGACTGGTGTTAATTGTGATGGCTGTATTAGTGTATGTTATTTGCAATTCAGGTAAGGACTGCAGACGATCCATTTCAAGTAGTTTCTACTTCTGCTACCAAATGTTACAGTCAACGACACCTAGCGGCGAACTTGGCTACTAGATGCCACCAAAACCGGCACTTGGCGGCGAACGTTGGAACTTAGAGAGCGTTAATAAAATCTAACCTACACATTTAGCTTCACACACTTGTAGTTAGTGGAAGGCTCTATTATATGCCATACATCTATGACATGGGTTCGCCGGCTTTACTTCCCCTCTGAAGGAAGGCATACTGAGGGATTTTAACGCTCATAAAAAATCCGATGACTTCGGCCGGGCTTGAACCCGCGATCTTGGACACAGAAGTTCAGCATGCTATCAACTACACCACCGAACTACCTTCGGCGTTGAGTGTTGCCTGGTTAGGTGCTCATCGGAACCATAACTGAATTTCTCAGTGGAGATCTACAATAATAGTGAACGTAAGCTACGAGTTTGTTTATTAACATCATGTCATGTATCATAAGAGACCTGCTCATTTCCTTGGTGAAATGCATCCACACTAATGATAGTTAATATTTCTGACCATTGCTAGTTAACTATTTATAAAGTTTCTAAATATTGTCGGGAAGACTGCTATATGAAAATCCACAGCCTGCTTCCAGTCTACGACCGGGTCAGGAATGGAATGAATGAAGCCCCCATCTAGCGGCGAGGTTATGAACTGTGCCGGCTGCCGAGGCCTGACGCACTCCTCTGGGGCAATGATTAAATGAATGCCAGATGAAATGAAATGATAGTGGAGAGTGTTGCTGGTATGAAATTGTGACAGGGAAAACCGGAGTACCCGGAGACTGCTATATCCGCAATTAATTATGAAAATAAATAATTTTGTCCTCCTAGATTTCGATTTTGACCCACTGTGTGTTGGGTATCTATCCTCCCGTTTCCAGCTCCGTGCGCGATGTGGGGTGGGACTGATGGATATTATTGTACAGTACTAATCATACAGGACCACTACTTGCATCAAATATTAAGAACACTTACATGGCACTCGATTTTGCTTAGCCTCAACTAAGCTGTTACATCAGGTACTCAATTCCCCAACAGTTCGCTACAGCTCTTCGCAACTGGTATTTAAGCTAAAACACAATAGCAAATTTCCTTACTAAACCGATACTCGTATTAAAGTTCACCGTATAGGGCTCGCACTATCACAGCTGCCGTATTTCGTAATCATCCACAGTTGAACTTGTGAATTTTTCACATTATCAAAGCTCAAACCGTCACAGACTCTCGCGACGTTTGCGCGATCGAAACTGACATACAGTACATGCCCAAACATGGCCGACTTTTTAAATGATTTGCAGCTTTTTCGCCGAGGAGGGGGTAACATTTTCTTTAAAATAGTAAAAATCCACTTAGAACGGCGTGGGATATTTCACAAAGCTCGTATTGTTCCACACGTCTCAAATATGTAAACTTCATTCGAATCCGATCACACATTTTCATTTTATGGGGCTCCGTGTTCGTGGTTCAGTTTCCCTCGCTAAACTTTCTCCAATCGCCTGATGACCTGCTTCCTATTGGTTGTTCCACTGTCGATATCCCCTGCAAACTCTCCAATCTCGAAATTCCTGATATTCATTTCTTATAAACGTTCGGGGCATCTCTGAATAGCTTAATTTTCTGAGTCCAACCATATTTTGCATAATCTCCTAGGTTGGCTGATTAATAATTAGGTCACAAGTCGTCCCTTGTCTTTTCTTCACACCGCTCCCTCTTTCTTTCGCTGTCACACACAAAACTAGATAGTGCATCCCCTGGCTGCCTGCTTGCTGCTAGCGTTCTCATGTCATTCATCCCGCAGAAAGCTTATCGGGGTGGTTTATAGCTCAGACCTTCCTGTGAAAATGACCTGGCCCAGTCACGTTGTGCCCGATAATCTGGCTTTGGATTGGGTGGCCCGACACACACGTCAATCCTCACCCAGAATTCGGTACAACTCGATAATTTAAAAAAATCCTGAATGTCCCAATCAATTTTGGCATAAAAAAAATGTCGGGAACGAGATTCAAGCAATCCCGGGGTCTTTATAAAGATATGGTTCAACTGGGGGGTAAATCTCAAAGTTGATCCGGTGAACATACAAGTATGGCAACGAACAAGAATGACACAGAACTCCGCTGTTAAAATAAAACTCATCCACCATTTATAACAGAACCACACCACGAAATTCATAAAATCAAACACAGAAGCCTGCCTTCGCTCGGAGACTTATCGAAATTACTCTTGATGTGCAAATAAATTAATAACGTAGAAACACAATTCGAATTGATAAGGACAAATATCTCCGGGCGTCCTAAAGTTTGATACAAAATATCTTACGGAGATCTGAGCTCAATCATCCTAATATTACGATCGTTACTTCAAAATGTTATGTCACCTCTCCGTTGTATAATCCATAAATGAGCTGGTGCATAAATATGAGATAATTATTCAAAGAAAAAATTATTTCCGCATTCGATCTCCTTATAACTAAATGTAATTACAAAAAATATATATGGATGTCTCTAGCATCTAACAATTTATTTACAAAAAAATAATTCATGGATTAAATATTTTCATTATTTCTTTCACTGGTTTCTGTGCCTCATTTAGAAAACGACTGGTTGCTGGCTGTTACATTTATTACATTACATTTTTAAAATCTTTATGATACAATACGATGATATATCACTCTTATTTCTCACCTTTATGATCTTACGTTCACATCATTGATTTTCAAAATTTCAGATTTTTTAAAGTTAATCACAAGGTGATCTTCACACATTTATAAATACACCATAAACATTTAAATAGATGGCCTCTGCCTATCTGTATTATTCTCAACTGGCAATAGCCTCAAAATTTCATACTCTTTCACCTATCACGTAACATTAATCATAATCATTCACTTTTATTCGCCTCACCATAGTGAGAATATTTAGCTTCATCATAACTTTGTACTAGACAACCATTCTATTTCACAAACGCTGTTTCATTTTCCTACAACCTTGGATAAGTTTCTTACAAAATGCATTTACTCGTGTTAGCATGTAAAGGAAAACCTCATGTGATGTGTGAGTGTTTAGTATAAATATCATGGTGTGCACACATGAAGTGACCCCTTTTGTGTAAATGTTTCTCCTGTAAGTTAAGAATGTTTAAACCATAAATTGGCATCAAGGTTGCACCATTTCCAAGAACACTGCGACGTAACACGCTGGAAAATCCATGTACTTAGATTATATTTTAAAGCATCCATTTATCTCATGTTAAATCCTAATAATGACTGTAATAATCGCATAAAAGAAAACTTTAGTTTACTGTCCTAATAATCTTATAATTTTATCGCATTTATTTCGATTAAATTTTAATTCGATTATACGCCCATCTGCACAAATATCAGTAACCACTACCCAGACAGAATTACTTATGAATTGACATGTTTTCTGTACCTTCCCGCCGCCTTAGTCCTGGTTCCGTTGACACATTTTCTGGGGGTTTGGTTCCACGTCCTCCCAAGGAACATCCTCCCCTCTCGTCCTGGATCCAGCTCGCGACCCCTGGGTATCCATGGTTCGGGCTCGCCTTGGTCATCACGTCATCGCAACAGCTCCCACATGCATCGCCTAGCCAGACATCCTCTCGTCTCGACAGTTCATAACACGAAACTCGTACTGACGTACACCGATGTCCATATTGTCCATACTGCGCTGCACTTCAATGTTCGTGATTAAGCGTCCAGAAATATGTATCCGCGGCCGTGCTGATTTTCTTTTACTGATCACGCGAGTTAGCTCTTACAATCCCGCACCAGCTGGTCTAGTAAGAAGCAGTCTCTGCTCTTCACCTTCGCCGCGCCATATATGGTCATAGCCCACTTCCACCTTCACTGAGAGTTCGCTTCTACATTCACATGTCAACTAACTCGGACAAATGTCTGGCGCTACACTCTTGCTTCGAGCGTGTAAAACATTGCGGTTAACCTCCAACCTTCTCACACTCCGTGAAAGCCTTTTAATGTCCACGTGCTTTTACTTATACCACGTGTTAGGTTCATTTGAATATCGCACCGTGCCACCATACAGAATACGGAGTAATATTTTTGTATTACACTTGGTTTCAATGTCAATTTGAAGTGTATTTATTCACGTACGATTTGATACCATATTCTCCGGTTATGTTCCACATTTCTCGAATTTTGCACGAATATCCCACACGGTTAAATAAATCAATCCGGCACGACAATCTCGCACAGCTTACTCACGATAAACACTGTGCCACATTGCACAGGTTCGTAGTGTAACTTTCCTGGAGCGCGATAATACCAAAGTGAACTGTTAGTTCCCCGGCGCATAACGATACAGAAACGAAGTGTTAGTTCCCCGGCGCAAGACGATACAGAAGTGAACTTGATTGTACCTCCGGGCACGACCATAGAGAAAGAACTCACTTGCTTGTAACTCGGCGCACGACGATACAGAAAGAAGTGACCTTCCCACGTAGACTTTTCCTGGTGCTCATTAGCGCCCTCTACGCTTCTGGAACCTTCGCCTAGTCATGCTGTCGACTATGATCATGACGTAAAAGCATCAAACTCAGGTTACTTCCGCTTGCTTTCTTCTTCCTGCTATGCAACGTTGCCAGAACTCTCAAAACCATGCGATATAGGTGACAACGTACATTGTCTTCAACTCCGCTGCCTCGGCGCCCACCTGCCCAGGGTGTGTGGTCTCTATGGCTTCTATTTTACCAAACTAGAGAACTGAATGCTAACTCATAAGCATGAAGGTCCCAATAAGAACCATTAAATATTGTAATAACTTAATATATCTTAAAAATCGCAGGTATTTTCAAATGTGTACATTTAAGCTTTCATTAAATAAGTAAAAAAATAATAATAACTAGCATTACCCGTCGCAGATTCACGAATATTCTAGTTGTAAAGAGTACACTTAGCAAAATCTCAGTCATGAATGCTATGACTGATTTATCCTTGGTATGGATAATCAGACTTTATCAATTCAGCTACTGGTGCAGTGGTTAGGGGTTTGTCATTCCTTCATAGGCATATCAGAGCGAAGTTAGTTTTCTGGGAATATCACAGACACTGTTAATTTAAGGGCCTTTAAATGTGGTTTTCGGAGACCCTTTATAGTCGGGTGAAAAGACCACCCTCACACGTGAAAATTGCGTGAACAAATTCTAGAGTGCCCCTTGATCCCCTTAAGCGCATTATACTGTATGTATTGATGAATTTTACAGCTTAATTTGGTTCAGTGATAACCTTATAACCGTCTGGAAACTTTCACAGTAATTGGAATTGCATTTCGTCTTACAGAAATAGATGGACCTGTGAGATTCTGTCACCATGGTTACCGTGTTGCATTCTTTCATTATTTCATTGTAAATATACATGTTTTAAGGTATTTATTTAATTGTGGGTCATTTAAAGAGTACGTGAGTGCGTTTCGCTTACGCATTGGGTTATGATGAACCTGTAGGCACCCCATATGTGTAGGTTGGTGTTAATGGAACCTTATTTTCGGTACAAAACTGGAATGGGATCTTAGCAGAATAATATAGGGAGGGATATTAATATACCATATCTTAATTATAAATTTATGATGATTCTTGGTCTGAACATTACACTAGTGTCGAACCTTGTGGTAGTCTAACATAGCGCTTTTAAAGCGAAACTGAAACGAGATGCATGGTGTTTTAGGATTAGGGGGATGGAAAGTCAAATCAATATTATGCTCAGCAGAAGTAAACAATATACCCAAAATGCGGAAGAGCGAAAGGTGTGTGGTTTAACGACTTACCTCGAGAACTTGTGTCGTGACCTGGTGGTTCTTCGACGAAGCAACACTTCTCGGACGCTCTGGTGACGCCGGATGATAATGAAGATGTGCGTGTAGATGAAGAGCATGACTACGAATGGGACGAAGAACAAGGTGGCGAAGATCACTCGGAACTTGGAGTAGCTGAGGAAACTGAACAAACAAATGAGAAGAAATCAAATTACTGCTGGGAACTCACTTGTTTGCGTGTACGGAGTGAGATGGAGAGCGAGTCTTCCCTCTGTTCCTTTCGTAGCTATGACAACCTGGGTAGAATACATCACAGTATATCGACTCGTTGGGCATACGGTGTCTGAGTGTCTTTCTTGGTGTACTCTACATAACTGCGTTCTTATTGTCTTATGAAGTCGTTATTATCACTCACTGTTTTATTTGTTTCATCTTTTGACTTCCGGAGAAGTTACTTTGTGAATGAGTTACGGCGCAATGTAAGGCAGATATCCCTTTATCTCAGCCAGACAACGAGGCGCCACGTTCTCGGTGGCTTCATTCCTCTTCCTAGCATTCAAGAGAGCTCCCAACAGTATCTGCAGAATACAATGACTTTCCTTACCCCATTGCAATGTAGTGACTAGCATTATTGGCTGTCGTCTCTGAGGTCCGGGAACACTGAACAAATTGGTTCGTCTATCCTCAAATAGCACTGTAACTACCTAACTACACCTAGCACTGTACGGGACAACAACTTGCTCTAAGTCACTTCAAAGAGTGAGGACGAAGAACTTGTATTTATTCTTTTTATTAACTGATATTCTCCCAAATCTCAAAAATCTCTGAATACAGGATAAAAGGTAAAGGAAGGAAGGAAGCTTGTAGTTTAACGTGACCGTTAATCTTGAGATCATGAGCCATGGGAGGATAAAAGGAGTATTCTACATTAAGGGCACCGGACCCTAGGATGACATGGTGACCTTCCCAAGTCACAAGAGATCGAACCCTCCATTTTGAGACTTACGATATCTTATTAGATGCTTTTATTTGTTTGTAATAATATATTAGGGTGTATGATCTGATGTGAGTGATGGTCATATACTTTGTTTAGCAGGATCCGAGTCACTCTAGAAATTAACATTGTAATGGTATTTATTTGGCAGGCTGGAAGAGTGCACATATTGAGGAAATATGTCTTGTGGTGACATAATTATTGTACAATTTTCCGGGTTGAAGTTATTGTGAGCATTAGGGTTTATCCGTTGGCCGGGGCCAGTCACGCGCCAGGCTGAGCGGGTGAGATATGGCATCGATGCACTGGGGGTGTGTTCAAGGAAATTAGAATGTTAATGCACATTGTCCTAATTGGTTGAGAGCCATGATTTTGGTCGTGTGAACCAGTGATCTGAGGAGGGGATGTCGTTGGTGATTATAGTTGACGAGAGTTGGAAGATTATTCTTTGGTTAGACTCCGTGGGGAGTAGATTCATTGGTTACACTCCGTGTGGAGTAGGTTCATTCGTTGGACTCCGTGTAGAGTAGGTTCGTTCTGGGACCGAAGTCAATCAGTTGGTAGGTTTTTGAACTTATAAAATTGAGGAGGTCAAGTCTGGTTATGCTTGGCTGTCCTTAGGGATGACGGTAGTTCTGGAAAATCACAATATTGTGTTAAGGGTTTCGTACTGAGCTGCAGGTTGGATTATTCTCATTAGGGAATAATTCGTTTAGTTTCAGATAAGTCACCAAGACTGACTGTCTCGAAAAGCATAAGGTGCGGGGAACCCGAGTCTGTTTACCGAAATTCGAGGGCCATAACAATATTTAGCTATTCGACGAATACTGGTAAGATATGCCAAGTATTATTCAGGACAGGTGCGAAATAGCCGTTAAAATTCACCAAACGAATTCAGAGCACTATACAAAGTCAGTTCCGCGAGTAACAATATCTTGAGGGAGTGTGAACGTCGGCAATCTACAACCATCAATAATAACAATCTATAGTTATGCGTGTGAAACAGTTCAGCAGCTTCGATATAAAAGTAATTAGGAATGATTCTCTGGGAGAAAAAAAAACAGAATTAGTAGAAATAGTCTTCAAGTCGGCGATCATCATCTGTAAGTACCATTCAACATGGTCTTCCAAGGATCCATCAGTGTATTTCGCAACAGTGCGCCAAAGTACATATGATAGGGAAAGTTAGGTCAGTCTGTATCGACGAGGATCCTGCCAAGTGGGTTTTTCTGTTTTGATCTTCTCTGTGGTTAACAGCCGTGAGGATGGTTGGCAGCAGCTCGCCATTCGTCCCGTCTCTCCGCCTTCCTATTCAGTTCACAGTATGAGCCAAAATTCATATCTTCCAATATTTGACTCATGTACTCCAGTCTGGGTCTTCCTCTATAATTCTTGCCGACTACTGTTCTCTCAATTATAAGCTTAAGCAGTCCATTGTGTCACAGTATGTGGCCCACGAGGTGATTCCGTCTTCTTTTCAAATATTTAAGGAAGTATCTGCTCTCTCCCACTCATCTAAAGACTTCCTCATTTGTGACCATTTCTTACCAGCTGATTTTCATAATCCTTCTTTAGCAGCAGGTATCAAATGCTAGTAGTCTTTTTCTCTCTCTCTCTCGCCTATTGTCCAAGATTCGCTGCCATATAGTGCGACGATCCATACATAGGTCTTCAACATTTGTTTCCTCACATCACGACTTATGTTCTTTGCAGTAAATAAGTTCTTCTTTTTATAGAAAACGTTCTTGGCTTGGGCAATCCTACTTACTATCTCTATGCTGCTTCTTCCATCATTCGTTATTTTACTTCCCAGATAATTAGACTCATACACTTCTGGTATCGTTTCATTTCTTAACTCGATTGCTGTCTGGTTTTCGCCATTTCTACTGCAGACCAAACTTTTTGCTTGGTTTGTATTTATTCTCATATTAAATTCTTCCTCCATTATTTTGTCCATCTTGCTCAGGAACTTTTGTCTTCTTCATTTTCTGCAATTAGCGCTATGTCATCAGCAAACCTTATCATGTCAACTTTATCTCCACGGATATTCACTCCTGTGACAAATTCTTCTCTTACTCGGTCGATTGCCTTTTGTACATAATTATATATTGAATAGGTATGGGGATAGGGAACAACCCTGCCGTACACCCTTTCTGATATGTACTGTTTCTTCCTTGCTCCCACAACAAACTATTCCAGTTTCTTGCTTATAAATTTTGATATCAGAATATAATTTTAATGTTTACCAGATATCAAGTGTTCTTATTTATGCGGTCACTGGTGTAGTTGGGTGTGAATGAATATTGGTGTTATTATAATCATCGTGCAGGTGTTTAACCCCCACGAACCCTGATTATTATTATTATTATTATTATTATTATTATTATTATTATTATTATCATCATGAGTCATTGTGAGGAGAGGTGTTATTATTATCTGTCTGGCGCAAGGTTACAATTGACGCCCAACAGCGGGACGATCTTTTATAGTGTATACGACAAGTTACAATTGTGCGCCCAACGAGCAGCTGAGCAGTTGCAACATACCTGGCGTAAGGGTTACCGTGATCAACGTCGGGGTTTCCCCAGAGCGAGAAGGCCCTTGCATTGCACGTGACTTGTTGACCACCCCAAATGTGGGAGCCGATGACAATTATAATAAGGAATTCGTAACTAACCCGTCAACGATGGGTGCGACTGCTAGTTAAAACATCAAAATACATATAGAAAAATATAACTGCTTAATTACCGCAAAGAATTGAGAAAGTGGAGTCTTGGGCAAGGAATTTTACCTGCACAAATCACTACGCTGTCAGGCTGAGTATTACATACAACCGCCATCTTGATTACATTATATAAAATATTTAAGTTAATAGTTCACCATATAATAAACTTAAAATTTTGAAACTAACAGGAAAGTATCTTCGTATCACCCTCCTGAAGGCTAGAGGCCATAGATTTCATATGTTCAAGATGGCGGCCAAACATACTATTGCAATATAAAAAATAGACATCGAAGGATATAATTGAGAAATTACCCCAAACGTTTATGAAAGGGAGATATCGTATAATGCACAAGTCACAAGAAAGTCAGACTAAATATTACGCACAACTTAAATCTCGAATTCACCATGAAAATAAGTTGCAAATTTGACACTTTTGAAGAAGGTATTATTTGAGGAAGAGCTTCATTCTGCTATATTTGATTATAAGGGAATTAATTTTTAAATTAGTGTTATTGTTATAAATCCATACTCTAACATTGAAAAACTTTTCTTAAACATTATCTCTTCAAGATAATCTTATTATACATACTCATTTACACTTAATTTATTTGTTTGTTTTTGAACAAGTCCATCGAATTCATCCTCTCAAGACGGTGGCCTTGTCGACTTTGAATAATCTAGTTGCTGAGCATTTGGCACGAATCTTAAAGAAACCTTATTTCGGTTTTTCCCAATTAATTGGGGTCGCCGGAGCCAACCCGGCTCATTTTGGTTTTGGCCGGGGATTTAAGGCCGGATGCCCTTCCTGACGCCACGTGATTTTTCAGGTGAAAATTTCGCCCAGCTGTCACCGGGATTCGATCCCCGGCCGTCCGGGTGAAAGACGAGCAGCTAAGCAACTACGCCATCACGCTCCTATTATTATTATTATTACTAATGATAACATTCACCACACTGATGGTTTTCAGTCGGTCCACACGATTGTTCTCAATTAATGGTTGTTTCCCTAATCCTGAAAATAATTCACATGAGATTATTAAATACACTTGGATGACCAGTTTCGACCGTCGAGCGATCATCATCAGATCCGTTACACTTAGGCTATTAGATCTATGTCTACAGGTATGGGTGATGGCATTTACAATATATATGTTACAGGGAATGTCGATTCTTAGTAAGAGTTGACTCTCCCTAGGCAGACTCAACTCTTACTAAACGTATCAGTAACAGTTGATTGAAAACAAAAAGATTATTTTTTTCCTAGGAAGAGATAACTATGCTTGCTGTGGTTTATTACAAGTTGATTCGCAGGTGCTGCTCTGAAATTGTAACCGCCCGCGCCAAATCTTTGTTATGATTATTAAAACATTGCCATTGTTTGGACTCGTACTTCCTTTATGCCCAAGATCGCGGGTTCAAACCCGGCCGAAGTCGTCGGATTTCTTAAGAGCGTTAAAAATCCCTCAGTATGCCTTCCTTCGGAGGGGAAGTAATGCCGGTGGTCCCATGTCATAGATTCATGGCATGTTAAAGAACCTTCCACTAATACCTGTGTGAAGCTCAATTAGCTTAAAAATGTAAACAACGCTCGGGTTCCAACGTTCGTCGCCAGGAGCCGACTGCGGTGGCGTCTAGTAGCCAAGTTCTGAACTAGTAGTTGTTGACGGTGGCGTTTGGTGGCAAAAGTAGGAACTACTTGAAAAATTCAAAGAATGCAGTCCTTACTTGAATTAGGAAACAGAAACACACACTAATACAGTCATCACAATTAACACCGGTTATCAGACAGATTTTACACACACCCAAAGTACACGGGGCTACATGACCGCGTTGTCGCAGCCACTCAACTGAGGAACCAACCAAACAACCAACCACCAACTCGTACTTCCATTGTTGGACCGACCGTTATCGATCTGAACATTTCTTTGTTTTGATTACCCCACCACACAACAGGCAGTCGCCAGTCGTCATTACAGTATGAAGTGCATGTGTAAGAAGAAAAGTGTGCTTTGCAACTCAAAGTGTCACAAATCTTTACCTCGCTGTAATATATGATAAACATTTCTATCTCTTTATGTATTGGTTTTGCCTTATTATTTGCTTTTAGGTAGATTTCATTAGAAAGCTAACTATTGCAATGGGTACCATGTTTCGACTTCCGGAAAATTTCGACATATCTTCGCGTTTCACATCCCCCAGACCCCAAAACCACCGTCAGTTCAAAAGTTTATATATAATTTATGTGTATATATCAGTTTCTTGTGGACACGATAACTGCCGTAATTTTGCACCAATCACTTTGAATTTTTTACATAATATGTATCCCTATAAAATCTCGGTAGAGTTCGTTAATGGGCAAAATCAGTCGAAGGGGGTGAAAATGGGGGGCTTTTTTCGAAAAAGTGAAATTTCGCTATAACTCTCTTAATACGTGAAATATCGAATCCATTCAAAGTTCATAATATGTGTCGGATAAGTGCCAAAAATTTATGTCAAATAAGGTTTTTGATAGCACCAACCATTGACCAAAGGAGTGGAAAAAAGTGGGGTTTTCGGGAAACAATAATCATATCTCTCTTAATAGGCACAATATCAAAACCGTACAAAATGGAAAATATTCCCCTAATAATTACCTAAAACTTTTGTCTGAAAGAATTTTTGATATGACCCACCATTACGCCAAGGGATGAGAAAAATGATTTCGGAATTTTTAAAAATGCCAAGTGCCATCAGAGGTTACCATAACAACGCTTTTAAATTGATAAGGGATGATCTATCAGAGGTTGCCAAGACAACGCCATTGACGAGATCACATTCATTTTTAGCCTACTTTTCACACTTTTCAAAAATGAGGAAAAAGTAGACTCATAAGATACAAGCTGACCCGGCAGACGTTGTCCTGCCAATCAAAGAAAGTGTTGTAACTTTGTTTCTTGAAGTGCTTTTGGATACACAATATTTTTTTCAATTTCTGTTAACTGCCTCTAAACTATCGTGAATTGAATTAACTAATTTAGAAACATTCGTGGGAGCGTGCACAACAACTCTCCAAAGTTTCATCGCATACGGATAAATGGCATTTAACGCATACGGGATTTGGTTTAAATGATTCGTGCGCTGTCACTCATTTGTTGAATCTACTCGTGCTCTACCAACTGTGAAATGGATTTACTAAGTTAGAAAGCTTCACGTAAATGTACACAACAACTCATCAAAGTTTCATCGCAATCGATGAATAGTATATGAATGCATACAGGATTTTGTTGGAACGCTTCGCGCGTCGTCACTCATTTGTTACATCTACTCGTGCGCTACCAATATTGTAAAATGGATTTACCAAGTTGAACACCTTCCCTGGCGTGTACACAACAATTCATCAAAGTTTCATCGGAATCGGATGAATGACATATGAACGCATAAGTGATTTTCTTTAAACGATTCGCGTGCCGTCACTCATTTGTTGAATCTACTCATGCGCTACCTATTGTAAAATAGATTTACTAAGCCTGAAATCTTCTCTGGCGTGTACTCAATGATTCACCAAGGTTTGATCGCAATCGGATGAATGATATATGACCGCATACGGCACATTGTGGAAACGATTCGCGCGCCGTCGCTCATTTATTGAATCTACTCGTGCGCTACTTATTAAAAACTGGATTTACTAAGATAGAAACATTTCCTGGAGTGTACACAACAATTCACCAAAGTTTCATCGCAATCGGATAAATGGTATATGGACGCATACGGTACTTTGTTGAAATGATTCGCGTGCCGTCACACATTTGTTGAATCTACTCGTGCGCTACCTATTGTAAAATGGATTTATTAAGCCAGAAACCTTCCGTAGGGTGTACACAACATCTCACCCAAGTTTCATCGTAATCGGACGAATGGTATTTGAACGCATACGGGACCTTATTGAAACGCTTCGCGCTCGTCGCTCATTTGTTGAATCTACTCGTGCGAAACCTCCTGTGAAATTGATTTACTAAGTTAGAAACCCTCATGTAAGTGTACACAACATCTCACCCAAGTTTCATTGCAATCGGATGAATGGTATATGAACGCATACGGGACTTTGATTAAAAGTTCGCGCGTCGTTGCTCATTTGTTGAATCTACTCGTGAGCTACCTATTGTAAAATGGATTTACTACGTTAGAAATCTCACGTTAATGTACACAACCTCTCACCCAAGTTTCATCGCTATCGGACGAATGGTATTTGAACGCATACGGGACTTTGTTGAAACGCTTCGCACGTCGCCGCTCATTTGTTGAATCTACTCGTGCGCAACCTCCTGTGAAATGGATTACTAAGTTAGACGCCTTCACTTAAGTGTACACAACAACTCATCAAAGTTTCATCTCAATCTATGAATGGGATATAAACTTATACGGGATTTTGTTTAAACGCTTCGCGCGTCGTCACTCATTTGTTGAATCTAGTCGTGCGCTACCTAATGCGAAATTGATTTACTAAGCCAGAAGCCTTCCCTGGAGTGTACACAACATCTGACCCAAGTTTCATCGCTATCGGACGAATGGTATTTGAACGCATACGGGACCTTTTGGAAATGCTTCGCACGTCGTCGCTCATTTGTTGAATCTATTCGTGCGCTATCTATTGTAAAATGGATTTACTAAGCCAAACACCTTCCCTGGAGCTCACTCAACATATCACCCAAGTTTCATGGCAATCGGATGAATGGTATATGAACGCATACGGGACTTTGAAACGCTCTAACGTGCAGAGACAAACAGTAGCATTCGACATCACTGCCACCTTTGGTATAAAACACAACTTTTCGCCACGGGCAGAGTGAATCTAATGGCGGTAGTTGCAAAGGTTGCGACCAGGTGGCTCTAACGTGCAGAGACAAACCGTCCAAAGACATCAGCTTTCACGAAGGCCAAGGCTAGTGGTTTCCATGACGACTGTTTTTGACTGTAAATTGTGGTTCTAAAATTGTGTGTAAATTGTGGTTCTAAAATTGTGTTCATTCCCCCTACTGGGTCAGATTGTGAATCTAAACCATACATGGACCCACCCTAATATACATATCAAATTCCATCAAAATCGGTTCAGTCGTTTAGGAGGAGTTCAGTCACATACACACGTGTCGAAGAATTATATATATAAAGAGATATCCGGGAAAATGTGTCTGTCCTTCTGTCTGTCTGTCTGTCCTTCTGTGTGTCTGGCTGTGTGTCCCCCCCCCCTATCAACTCCTAAATGGCTGCAGCAATTGAAACCAAATTTAGTATGAGTAAAGATGTATACCGGAATATCTCAGGCCCATATTTGAAAAATATGCCAGTGCTACCAACTGCTAAAAAAACGCACTAGAAATTTGAGCTCCATGTTGGATATCTTGGAAGGTATACATGGGAGCTATTCTAAAATTGGCACACATGTAGATAATACTATTTAAGTTTAATTTCCAGGTGGCCATACATGACAGCATTGCCAAAATAATTTTAAGCCTTCTGATAAGTCCAATTTTTAAATGCATATAACTTCTACACTATCAATTGGATTTCAACCAAAAATTTGTATGTAATATGTGTAAATAAACATATATGACTGAATGTATTCTTAAGAGCCACTAGGGCTGCCAACTGTTAATAATTGCTCTCTATTTTGTATCCAAATATATCAGAAAGTATGCAAGCCGACAGCTTTAAACTATGCACACGTAAATTACCCGACATTTTACATTAATTTGGAGTAAATTATATACTTCAGTTCTACCAACATGATTCTAAGCCTGCTGATAGGACCAATTTTTAAATACATGTAACTTCTATACCAACAATTGGATTTCATCCAAAATTGGCACACAAATATATAACATTTCAGATTATTTCTGACCAGCACTCGTATGACATAGTTGCCAACATGCTTTTACGTGTACTAATAGATCCAATGTCTAAATCCATGTAACGTCCTTTGGACTTCAACCACATTTTGTATTCTGTACCTTAGGAGATGGAAGTAAGAATATATTCAGTCACCAGAGCTGCCAACTGTATTGCTCTATTAGGCTACATTATGCCTAGTATACCTTATTTCGAACTAATTAAGACATTTCGATATTACCCACTTAATTTCGTCATTATTCTAGATAGGTTCATATACTGTAGATTAATCTATGGCATGAATCTTAATTTTAAGAAAAGTAGGCTCTTTAGTTCGTCACGGAACTTCTTGTTCCATCTGACTATGAGGGAAGCGGCTAACTGGTAGCATGCTGAACTTCTATGCCCAAGGTGCTGGTTCAAAGCCGGACGAAGTCGCCGGATTTTCTAAGAGCGCTAAAAATCCGTCAGCATGCTTTCCTTCGGAGGGGAAGTTACAACGTTCGTTGCAAGTTGCTGGTTGCGGTGGCATCTAGCAGCCAAGTTCACAGCTAGGTGTCGTTGACGTTAGTATTTGGTACAAAATTAGGTACTACTACTTAAAATTGACCTCTGCAGACCTTACCTGAATTACAGACTAATACAGTCATCACAAATAACACCGTTTATCAGACAGATTCTACACACACCCAATGTACACGGGGTTACATGACCACCTTGTCGCAGCCCCTAAACTGAGGAACCAACCAACATCTCTGCGGGAGATAAAATTTTGCGTGAAGAAGTAACAGACTGTTAGATAGTTACACATTAGTTCCAAACCTTGCATAAGGACAGTGTGATCACAAGTATAACAAGTAGTTCCGTAAAGAACTATACAGCCTATTTTCATATATCCTGCTCATGCTAATTGCCTCTATCAACATACAAAATTTCAGTTTAATTGCTGTAACAGATTCGTAGATATTGAGAACCGTCTAAATATTTCAGATTGTCGCCAGGTTGAATTTTTATTTTTGTACTATTACATTAAGATTACGCACAGCAGCCATCTTGTGATTATGCAAACAATTGAAATAAATTATATGCCAGTGGATCAACATTTGTCTAAGCATTTAACGTGCAACGTTTCACAGCACTCGGATAGTTAATTCGCGAGAATCGTCCATTTAAATATTTATACTTCTCGTCGCCGCCATGTTGGATTTGAGCTCACCAGGTTAATGAAAGTCCTATAGGTGAACATATGTTCATAGCCTCTATGAACATAAAAAAATTCAGTTTGGTTGCTGTAAAAGATTCATAGATATTGAGAACTGTCTAAATATTTCGGAAGCTCGCCATTTAGGATTGTTATATGTATAGGCCATAGAATTATGTACCATTCAAGTACAATTATTGCCTAGGTTCATTATTCAAACTTTCACTTCGATCGCATGATTACGACACAAGAAATAAAAACTTAATTTTAAAATTTCGCACAGCCGCCATATTGAGGTTATGTAAACAATTGATTTAAATTAGATGGCAGTGCATTACAATCTGCAAAATCATTTACTGTACCACATTTCACTGCGCTCAGAGAGTTAAATCACGAGAAAAGTCTATTAAAATATTTCAAATTCGCTTGGTCGCCATGTTCGTTTTTTACTTTAGAAGTTTATGAAGTATACATAGATAAACTTGTACTAGTACCCTTTATCACCGTACAAAATTGCAGGGTAATATCTGTAATAGTTTCGGAGATATAGAATGTCAGTGAAATATTTCGCACAGCCGCCATTTTGAGGTTATGTAAACAATTGAACTAAATTAGACTCCAGTGCATTACTATGTGTATAAACACTTGCTGTACCTAGTTTCATTACGTTTGGATAGTTAAATCGCGAGAAAAGTCTATTTAAAAGTCTCAGCTTCGCTTGACCGCCATGTTGGTTTTGTAGTCACCAGGTTTTTGAAAGTCTCATAGGTGAACTTCTAGTAGTACCCTTTATCACCGTACACAATTTCAGGGCGATATCGGTAATAGTTTCGGAGATATTGAATGCTAGTGAAATATTTCGCACAGCCGCCATTTTGCATTGGTGAGACGTAACAAAATTTGAAGGGCACGGTCGAGATCGCCGGGAATAGTGCTATGAACATACCGAGTTTCATTGAAATCGCTCCAGCCGTTTAGATTTTATTAGGGGGACACACACACACGAATCACACACACACACACACACACGCACACACACACGGACAAAAGGTGATCTCATAAGCCTATTTTTTCAAAATTGAAAATAGGCTAAAAATTAACCCCAAATGACAAGAAGGTTACCATCCCCATAAGACAGTAAAATGTTAAAAGTATGCATAGAAAGACGAAAAAATGTTAACTAACCTCCAATTGTAAAATACTTTCTCGCAATAAATGAGGTCTGATCCTCCTACGAAAACCTGCATATTTTGCCTATTATAGCCTATCCCCTAGTTTGCCCGGTGAAATCTACCTCCGCCTTCCGGCGTGCCGAGAGGAATTTTTAATAGCTAGTACTGTTTCCTTGCAAATGTTACTACCTCAAGACAGTGAGAATATACTTTCCCTAGGTCAGTGGCGGATCCAGGGAGGGGGGGGGGGGGGGGTCACCAGGGGCTAGTGCCCCCTTCCCCTACCCCCCCAAAAAAAAACCAGTTGTCTGCTACATTGATATTGCCGATAAAATGATTGTTTCTGCAAACTGCACTGCAAGTGAAGTCTTTGCTGCATTGCCTATATTCATGAATGTGGTCAATGTTTGTTATCATATAGTATGTAATGACAACACTGTTATAATCGCTACATCGGCATACATTTTTTAATGTTTAGGACAGGTAGAAGTAGAAATATATTTCATAATCCTTTGTGCCATGGAGCGCCTTCCCATACTACTTGACTATTTGACTGGCCGTGGCCGGCCTGTCAGGTCTCCTAATATTGGAAGGCAGCCGTGGAATGTACGGGCGACATATTTTGTAACATTTGTCTAGTAGACTTGTACAGTATATTGTTTTCAGATAGCACTATGATTGCAAATGTTTTAATACATATTAGACTCTGTAATGTACATTAAAATGTGGAAATGTACATATTCTGTAGAATTAAAAAGGTTTTCTTTTACATAATGACAATGACGTGTGTTATTGAAACTGAAACCAATAAACCATTTTAATATAATGAATTTCTTGTAGAATTATAAAATCTGGTGGTTGGATGTTATGTGTAGTGTGTGTAGATTAAATACAAATTTATATTTTCTCTAGCTACTCTGAAATCCTAGAGTGCCCCCTCCGAGGTGAATCTCTGGATCCGTCACTGCCCTAGGTATAGTCAACTCTGACTAGTAAATGTTGATCGAAATTGAATACTTACCGCTTTTAATAAACGTTTACTGAAAAGACCAGTAAGAGTTGACTTTTCCTATGGAGAGTCAACTTTTATTGGAGAATAGGCTTTCCCTGTAACATATACAGTCATTTATTTGCAGTAGTTAAATTATAGGGGTACCAGGTAGAAAATAATGTTGGAGGCGGGAGTCACTGTACGTTGCTGCCCTCCATACACGACTTCGCAAGGTCCAACGACAAGGAAGCCAGTAGCAGTGAGAAAGAGAGATACACTTCCCCTACCTGACGCATATGCGCAGAAGAAAGACTAGCAGTGGACAGACAAGAGTGATGGAAACACTTTCCCCTACATCGGTACGCATGCGCATTGGAACATTATTTCCTATGTGGTGACCCTATAGCACAACTAGTCGAGATGTGTTAGTTATTTCTGATCTATTGCTGAGATACTAATAGTGGTGATTATTATGCTTATGTGTCAGGTTATTGTGGATTGTGCACTTAGCTGATTGAGTTCTGCGCGGTCTAGTTCAGGCTGTTCCAGCTGAGTTGCTCGCCTGTGAGCAGTGGAGTACTCACCGCCTTGCGCGAGTAAACCTGCAACATGCAATACACCTCTACTGTGGGGGTTGCCGTCACTGCGCGGTGGATACATCAGGGCTGGCAGGAAAAGCATGGACTTGTATTATGACCTTCGCCCAGTGACGTATTGGCGATCACCCCGAGTTCCTCTCCAACCGTGCTCCGAGCAACACTGCTGAGTACTCGCGTGCACGCTTACTCAAACTCGTGGATTTGGAACAGTCTGGTCTAGTTCCATGCAGCTTCACTCGTCACTGTCAGCACTGAACTGGAAGGAATTCCCTGAGTGTGGACCTTCTCGACACATATGTTACATTGCTCGATGAACACAGACAGTTAGGAATACGGTGTGGGGGAGGGGGGGGGGGGGAGGGGGATAAGAAATAACAAGTAGGCCCACACACACACAGAAAATTCCTTCCAGTTCAGTGCAGACAGTGACGAGAGAATCTGCATAGAACTGGACCACACAACACTCAATACACTCCAACCTGACCATTTCTAACTAACACATAATCACACTAAGCAAGCAAACTTGAAGGTCAATCACCACTATCAGTATCTCAAAAGAAAAATCACATAAAACTAACAAATCTCGACTAGTTGTGCTAGTTTGACTACTGCAACTAAATGAGTGTATATATTGTAGATATCATCACCCATACTTGTAGACATAGATTTAATAGCCTAAGTATAACGGATCTGATGATGATCGCTTGACGATCGAAACCGGTCATCCAAGTGTATATATTAATCACATGTATTTTTTTTTTCAATATTAAATAATCACCCATCACAATTGGGTACAATGGTGTTGACCAACTGAAAACATCACATTTCGATTACTAAGGCAAGACTGAGAAATGGCTTCCAATACGATCACACCAATTTTGCTAACTTTATCGGCATAACGTTGTCAATAGACAATAATCGGTCATTGGATTCGAAAATAAAAGCAGGTGATTTTGTTTTTTGTGGAAGTTGTCTAATTTGAACTGCGATTAGTTCTTACCTCATAGTTTTCCCAAATATATTCATTAGATGCGGTGTTCAAGATGGAACGCAAGCGGCGATTCACGAAGGCGTCCATTTGTTTAGGAACTACGTAGGACTGATTTAACTTCAGTGTTGAAAACTAGAAAAAGATTTCAAACAATGGAGGCTTTGCCCAAACCCATCAAAATCTGAGGTCACAGCTTAATAATAGAATATCCAAACAAGAGCTGAACATTACATTCTGCGGAAAGAGGCTGAGAGACAATCCCAAACCCAAATATCTAGGAGTAACTCTGGACCGTTCTCTGACGTACAGTAAACACCTTGATAATACTGCAGGAAAACTTACTGTAAGACCAGGAACAATATCATCCGCAAACTGGCTGGCACAACATGGGGTGCCCAAGCAAGTACTCTTCGTATAGCAAGCCTTGCGCTAGTCTACTCTGTTGCCGAATATTGTGCACCGGTATGGCACAGAAGTGCTCATGCCCACAGACTGGATACTCAGCTCAATGAGTTTTCAAGGATCATAACGGGCACATTACGGTCAACCCCTGCACCATGGTTACACGTCCTGGCAGGCATTCCCCCTCCACAACTAAGACGACAACAAGCAGCTGCCCACTCTTGGAAAACTTACAACTGTTCTGCCTTCAAGCACTCAGTACTGAGTAATCCTCCACCCATGCGCCTGAAATATATGAATTCTATTTGGGGTGATAACATTATTAAGTAGCCGGGACCTTACAACATCAATACAATCTGGAAGGAAAGGTGGAGAGATTTTTCTTCACCTCGCCAAATCCACTTAGACGATCCTTCCCAGCATATCCCAGTTTCACATTTTTATAATTACCATCATATCTCGCCACAACATTTCTCAGCTAAGGAGGAGACTCAAAGTAAAATTTCTCACTCTGTCCACCTCGTGGCGTAGTGAATAGCATTCTTGTCTGTCACCTGTGGGATCCGAGTTCGATTCCCGGCTCTGTTACGAAATTAAATGATGATCTGAGAAATGATACAGGGTACACTCAAACTCGTGAGGCAGAACTGAGAAGAGGCGGTTTCAATTCCCACCTCTGCCATCCTAGAAGTGGTTTTCCGTGGTTTCCCCCCACTTCTATTCCATGTAAATGCTAGGATGGTACTGTCCCCGAATTCGTATAAAGAGATACGAGGTATTGATATGAAAGGCAACCTTAATAAAGGAGAGCATTTAATTAATAAAGAAAGAATGAATTTTGGAATAGGTCCATTACACCAGCTTTATGTCATGATGTATTGCTCAACAAGAGGCTTGTTGGCTGAATGTAATCTCCTCCTAGAAAGGGCGGATTTGATTGGATCATCCATTCGAGATAGACCATAGCCGGTTCTTGAAGAAAAGGAATGGGATTGGAAGATTCGGTGAGCGAAGTTAGAAATGGAATGCTTTATTTTGTCTAGTAGGCTATTTAATGCATTTGGAAGAATTGACCTTGGGAAATAAATGGAAGACATTAATTAAGTTATAATCAGGAAATGTCTTCTGTGGATATTAATGCCCGAAGTATGTTTGAGGATATTCATGTCCGAGTTTGGGTAAGCAGCATTGAGTAAGGAACAGGTGCTTCGAGAAGGCGAGAGAAGGATAACGTCAGAGTGTGTCAGCTGACGTGAGGGAGAGTCTACTAGGTCGGAGAGAGGGGAGCAGTGTGCTGCGGAAAGGCATTACACGACAGTGGTTGTTCGTGTGGGATGTTAAAGTAAGTGATATGAACGTGTGAAACATCGTGTCTAAATGTGCTAGTGTATTGTGAAGCACGGAAGTCTGTGTGATTTTGAATGAATTTTGGAATATTCCACGATAAAAACCGATGGCATGGGGAGACAATGAATTGTTAGTCAGTACTGTGTAACGTATTCGTGGAGAATAGGGAAATGTGAATGTACTTTTTGAAAAGTAATGAACGTGTATGTTTGTAAGGAAACGCCTTGAGACACGTTACTTCGGAGCGATATGTTCGAGAAGGTAGAGGTGAACAATAAAATGGAGAACATTATGAACACGTGGCCGGAAGGAGAATGTGATTTATCAGAGGAAGTCATGGTATTTTGTTAAATTATGCTGAGGGAAATGTGGTCTACATCATGAAAGTGAGAATTCCTTCGAGTGGAGTCACTTAGAACGATATGCGGAAAAGCAAAGTTCACGCAGCCACTTCAAAAATGCACAATCTACTAGAGAACATTATGAATTATGGCCAACGCAATTATGGAAGGAGACTACACGATTTTCTGGAGGGACGAGAAGAAGAAAACGCCAGGACGAAGACCAGGGATCGAACGAGGTGTCTGTCAGGGGGCGATCCGATTGCCGTGGCAATCAGCCCTTCTCAAGAACTCGGATGGCCGATGGCAGGGAACGAGCAGTTTCTAGGCGCACCAGGGAAGAAGGATCGTGGTTTGAAGCGAGGCTACCCAGATGTCAGCCGAGTGAAATGGAAACCAGCGCCTGTTCTGAACGTGAATGGATCTTCACATTGTTCGTCTCCGATTCAGCAGAATGTAAGACAAGTCTTTCAATATTTGTAGCCCCAGTTGGTAGTTCTATGTTCTCGTAGATGCTTTGTGTGATCATTTTATTTCAGTAGAAATTTTTGTTAAGTAGTTGGTTTGGATCTTGTGGTCAGTATTTTTTTTAATTCATCGAAGCAAGTTACGGTATGCTTTTAGTGGGCTTGTGAGCCTCAGTTCCAGTCTGTCTGGGGATCTTTGCAGGCGAGTTATCTGCTTGCTGACCGTGCTTGGGTTAGTGGAGTTCTAGTTTCGATGTTTATCGCTGGCTTTTTCAATTGTAAGATTTTCTTTCTCAGTTTTGAAATTTTCGACTCTTGGGTTTCACTTTGTATTATTTTGGATTTAAGAGTGTTCCGGGATGAACTGTTTCTTGCGCACTTTGCTTCTTTGCATTTTTTTATTTCCGCGCTGTTGCCACTTCGCAGCTTCAGAGGAGTTAGTTTTTGAAAATTGCTTTCGAAATTTAGATTTTCTTAGATTTTCAATTTGGAATTTTGAGATTTAGCTATTTGATCTTCGATGATTCTTTTCACATTGTGCTGTTGCACAATTATCTGACTTTACCATTTGAATTACTTTCGGAATTTTCAATTTTGAATTATTTTGGATTTTAAAATTTTCACTCTGAAAATTTATTTCATTTAGATATTGGAATTTAATCAAATCTTTCCTCGGATTTTCATAAAATCCCGATCGATTTTGATTTTGAGAATTTTGGGACTTCAATCCTGACTTGAGATTTTCCAACAAGATTTTTTTTTTCTTTCTTTGAAAGTATAATTAATTTTAAGTTTTTGACTTTTAGAAAATGTCTCGTTGATTTAAAGTTGGTTGCAATTCTAATCGTTTAGATGAAGAGTTCTTTCGAAAACAATTTTGAATTATAAAATGTAATGTTGATTTGAGTATTATTCTCGACTGTTGTTATTGAGTGAAACAGTGTATATACATAATTATTTATTTAAAAGTTTACTGAATATAGTGCACACATAAGTGGAAAATGTTTTTGAGTTGACACTCACTATAAATGTAACTTGGAACGGATTATAGTCAGAAATATATCGTGCTTAGTTAACACGCACTGGGAGATTGTCATTCGATCTGTAACAGTTATCGCTTATGAAGCATATTTAAAATTAGTATCAACGTCTTTGAATTGCATAACTTGAGGGAGAGATGGCCTTTTTTTTGATAGCATAGTGCGGGATGGTGGTGTTTACATTGAAGAGGTGTGCGACAATACCAATTGCTTTTTTTGTTGGTATTTTGAAGGTCGACCCCTGTAAGGGACGTTATGTCCTGGGAACCTTTCCTCGGTCAATGGTTGTTGTAGTTATTTGGACTGCGTGGTGTAGATGATTAGGATTGCAGTCTTGTGAGTCAGCTGTTAGCTGCGATTGCCGTTCGTTGGAACGCCGTATTATTAGGGTTTGTGGAGTTTATTTCGACTGCTGTTAGATTTCTTTTACTGTGTTTGATGACAGTATTTCTTTATATTCGTGTTGTAGGACCATTTTGGTTGTGTTTGTTGTTTGTCTGGTAGACTGTCGCGTTCTTGTAGATCAGCTGGGTTGGCGATACCGGGGGCTCCATAAGTATGGTGTTCAAGACGTTGATGCTAATTCAGTTGGATGATTATTGTTATTGTTTTGAAGACTGGATAGAACAGGGGCTCAGTGGATAGCATTCTCACCTTTATTGGTCGGAACGCTAAACCATTGTTTGCTCGTTAACCTTGATGTTGATCACCGTCAGTAAATATAGATGAATAATAGGTCCATGTAGATTAGTGGAGGAACATTGGTGTAGATACTGTCCTAGAACGACACATATATGGTTTTAATTAGGTATTTCTTAAATTTTTGTAATTAGAATTAAAAGATATTTCGGTAATCCAATGAAGAATAAAAATCAGGATCTATGTATAGAGTAATATTTTGATACTGTAAATAGTGAGAGGCCGTCACTATTTAATTCTATTAAGGGGGTGTTTTTTTTCTCGCTCTTCATAAATTGTTTTATTTTTATTTTTAATCCTGATAGAAAAGGCATTGCGATAAGTTGCCAGTTTATTGTTGATCTTTAAGTCGTTATTTTTTGGTGTATTTTAGCGGACGTTATGTCAGAGTGTGTGCCATAAGGCATCAATTGTATTTACATTCAGTTATGGATTTTCGATTTAATTATATCCATTTTTGCGGTGTCTTCACTTTTCTGAATAAAATTTGGGCATGCATTTGCGTATGCTTACACCATTTTTAATTTACTCTTGCGTTGTTTTTTTATAGATAGTGGGGAGGATAGGAACATGCCATGGTTATTATAGCGGCTTGAACCATTTTATCCATTCCTTTGTCCATGTTACGCCCGAGTGAATGAGAGTCTCGCGCTCATGTGTGTGTGTGTGTGTGTGTGTTGTCGCTGATCCTGTGGAGGATTTTCCATTCCATGTTGAATATATATCACCTGATATGTGTCCACGATTTCAGAGTGTGTTATGCCGGATATTACGGTATGTATTTTTAGCCGGGGTACTGCCGTTGATACTTGATCCGCTGTTTTCTTGGGTTGTGGCATTCACGGCACTGCTGAAATCGGGTACATATAGGATGGATATTTATGGCTAGCCCATACTAGTGGGGCCCGAGTATATTACATATACCCAATGGAGGAAATGATGTGTATTCAAGCCATGTTTATGTAGGAGTACGACTTCAACCATATTTGAGGCCTGACGAATATGGTAGTGTCGTTTTGTTTGTTTTAATTTTGATGAGATTCTAGTTAGAGGAGTTGACACAAAGATACTATTGTATTATGTGTGTGCAGGAAGGCTAAGAATTATGTACGATTAGCCGACCGACACTTATAAAGAATATGAATTATGAAAATAATGAAAAGGATTCATTTGACTGTGAGACGTCTGACTAGGATAATTTGCCAGTACAGGTGTAGCCACGTATGGTTGATACTGGATTAACTTAGTTTAGAAGCCGGTTGAACGTCTTTGGGAGAGCGTTCATTAATATAGGGTGCTGTTTACTAAATGGCGTTGGCGTTGAGTTTTGATAGACCCACTATCGTAAAGAGTAACGGTTCATTTAGGGATAACTGGATTTTTAGACCAGATTTAAAAATGGATAAGCATTCGTAAACCAGTATAGGGTGTTAATAAAGCAAGAAACTGTTCATCGGAAACCACTCTGAAATAAAATGATCACAAAAGGTATTCTTATAGACATATGTAGTGCTGCATTTCCCCACATTTATCAAGAAAAGAAGAATATGTCTGCTGACTTGGAATCAATCCAAGCAATGTTTAAAGTGTTGAGAAAGACACAGAGTAAAAAGGACAAGGATATTGAGGCCTTGCACCAAGGAACTCATCAAAATCAGAAAGCATTGGAAATACAAATTTTAAAAAATGCCAATGAATTAAGAAAATAAATAGCTCAAGTTCGGGAAGATTGTAAGAATAGTAATGATAACACAAATAAGTCTTTGAGTGTGTTAGAAAATAATTCAATATGTACTCAAAACACTTTAGGTGAAATACGAACGAGTTCGGCTGCTATGAAGGAGACGTTGCAGACAACACAAAACACTCTTGCTACATTGCAAACAAGCTCAGCTACCACACAAAACACTTTAAAGGTAACACAGGATACTCTTGCTACATTGCAGGCTTCCATATGTGAACTTCAAAACAGTGCAGATACATCACGTGATAACTATGTTCTTACTCAGCACACTTTAGGAGAACTTCGAGAGAGTGCAGCTACCACACGGGAGGAGTTTGTTAAGTTAAGACAGGAAATGTTGCAACAATTAAACACAAACCAATCAAACAATGATGAAAGATTGGAACAGTTAAAGGCTACTGTAAAAGCACTGCAGGTAGAGGTATGGAATAAAGTTGAGCTGGTGAGAGGAGAGATTGAAATAGAAATTGGTAAGGTTGTCAAGGAAAACATAGACGTTTTAAAGGTAGAATTAATTAGTGAGGGTAAAACTCAATGTGAATCCGTTACAAAAGTATTGTCAAATAAGCTAGTGTTAGCGGAATATCGTCTCAATAAATACATTGACAATGTTAAAGAGGACTATGATAAACAATTTAAAAGTATGCAAGCATATCATGATAAGGTTATTGAGGAAATTAGGGAGAAAACGGAATCCGAAGATATCGCAACCAAACTTAAGGAAGCCGATTTAAAGACGGAAAATATTAAATCGGATTTGCAGTCGCAGGTTAATAACTTAAATTCAGATCTTCAAGTGAAGATAGCCGAATCTAGTTCTGGTTTAGAACGGAAAATAGATCAAATGGTAAACGATAAAGGTAAAATAGAATTAGAGATTGACCTTATTAAAACTAAACTGCGTGAGGTTACTATAACTGGGAACACAAACATTACGAGGGATGAAACCGGTATATCTACCGCGGAGAGGAGCGAATGTCGACCCACGCTGGAACGATTGGAAGCGGGGGATAACATGTGAGAAACTCGACCTATTGGAGGAATAGGAACAGAAGAGGATACCCAAAACGAAACAATTCGAACTATACTTCAGGATCGGACTAGTCGTGTGAGATATGACGCTCCAGAATTCTTTCCAAGTAGTGGGAGACCACTTGTTAGAGCAGAAGGAAACAATAGGCAGAACGTTACTATCATTCGTAATATTGACCAAAAGCCTAGGCACTTTTCGGGAAATAGCCAATTCACGCCCATAGAATTTATGAACGACGTATCCGAATACTTTCTGGATAACCACATAGGAGAGGAAAGGCAACTACGAGTAGTTGAGAGGTTTCTGGACCATGATTGTTTACAATGGTTTAGGGCATTCAGGTGGACGTTCAGAACATTTGAAGAGTTTGCTGAAGCATTGATAAGACGATACTGGTCAATCGAGGATCAACAAAGTCTTAGGGCAGAGGCGTACTCGAAGAAATATGCAAGTACTCATCCAACGAGATACTCGACTTACTTTACGACACAGCTCGCAAAATTGCAGTACCTTCAACCCCCTCTATCAGAGGTAGAATTAGCGCAAACGATAGCAAGACAACTTCCGGCCGATATACGTAGATATTTAGCATCGTCAGGAATTAGTAATTTGAAGGATATGGATGAACTTCTTAGGAAATTGGACCATACGAGTAACAGTATCAATCCGACAGGAAGAAACACTCGCGGAGAACACAGAGAGGTTAATGCCGTCATGATTGATCAAGTCCAACAGACAGAAAATTCATCGAGAAGAGAAGGGAATGTAGGACCTAATCGCGACGGATATTATGAACGTCGAATCTTCAACAGAAACGATAATGCATATAGAGATTATAGACCATATCGGCGATACCAAGGCAATAATGAGTCGTATCAGAGCAGACGTTACAACAGAAACGATCAGTATCCACGGAATAACAATGGAAACTTCCAGAGCGATAATAGAGACAATAGGGGATATAATCGTCACAAGAATTGGAACGATAGGAGTTATAATAGACCAGATTATGAGGAGAGGCATCGAGAATCGAAGGAGTACATACAGAGTTTGCGAGGGAAGAACGAAACAAAAAAGGTAAACGAAGATAGACCCAGAAATGATGATTCGCGACCTGGTACTAGTCAACAGGGGAGCAGAGGAGAAGGCCACCCTGAAGAAAAAAAAAAACGCCGATAAACCGACAGAAGTAGGAGACATGGATTCTGCACCAACTGACCTCTACATAATAAATGAAATCTACCAAACTACGGACGACGACTTATTGTTTGAGGAAGAGATTTGTAAGAAGAGAACGGCTATAATATTACCCATAGTAGGGATTGCTATTGAGGAGAAGAAATTTAAAGCTTTATTGGACACCGGAGCGTCTGCTTCGGTCATGTCGACACAGACGTATGATCAAATAAAAGATTGTGAGGAAGTTACTTCGATGCCTGTATCAGCTGTGAAAGTCAGGGGAATTTTCCAAGATAAATCATTCAGATGCAAAATACAAGCTCTTATTGAATTTAAGATTGGAGATCGTAGATATGAACACATCTTCATTATTATGGATAGGACAAATTTCGACGCAATCCTCGCGATGGACTTTATAGTCAAAGTGAGAGCCATCATCGATATGAAGGACAGGATGATTAAGTTCAATGGCAATACTGATACTGAAGAGCTCGGAACGAAGGAAGAGAAAATCATTCCAGATGAGGAGAGCCGAGAGATGATATTGGAATATATTATTAATGAAGTCGAAGCGGAAACGAGTCAGTGTGCTAGGAAGATAGCAAACTTTACTGAGTTCGAGGGAGAATTGCAAGATATAATAAAAGAATTTAAGGATGTGTTTGATGACAAGCCTGGTCTCATTAAAGGATTTCAATACCAGATTAGACTAACTGATAATGCTCCGTATCAAAGAAAACCGTATCCGATTCCCGAGAAATACCATTCACAAGTTGCTGAGATTATTAGGAAAATGGAGAAAGATGGTATTGTGAGGAAACAGGCAACGTCGTTTATCAATCCGATTACAGTGGTCAAAAAGGCAAATGGCCAGTTGAGACTGTGTCTAGACGCCCGCAGAATCAATAGCTTGATATTACCGGAAAATGATAGACCACCCAAGATTAGAGAGCTGTTGAGACAGTTTAGGGGGAAGTCATGCTTTTCAAGTATCGATCTCACTGCTTCATTTTACCACATAGAGTTAACAGAGGATAGTATGGCGTATACTGGATTTCTGTTTGACCAAACCAGTTACGTTTTCTGTAGACTTCCGTTTGGGGTTATAAATAGTGGACCTGCTTTGATTAGAGCTTTGGATGGTAAATTGAGAGAAGAAGTAAAGAGGAACGTCATTTGTTATGTCGACGACCTCATCATATCTTCGACTACAGCAGAAGAACACTTGGGTCATTTGAGAATGTTGCTAGATAATCTGCGAGAGGAAAACATTAAGGTTAATATCGATAAGTGCCACTTCTTTCACGAAAGAATAAATTTTCTGGGACATACGATCGACAAGGATGGATACCACCCGAACCAAGAGAAAATCGAGGCGATTATGCGGTTTCCGAAGCCTACGAAAGTAAAGAAAGTCAGAGAGTTCGCGGGAATGTGCCAGTATTTTGCTGCACATTGTCCCGGATACTCAGAAATAATGTCTCCATTATATGAATTATTGAAGAAAAATAATAGATGGCAATGGAATCAGGAAACGGAAGCAGCATTTGAAAGGGCCAAAGAAATGCTGAGGAATAACGTCAAACTCGAATATCCAGACTTCGAACGTATATTTTACATTGAAACAGACGCATCGAAAATAGGAATAAGTGCTGTATTATATCAACTCGATGAGGAGAAAAAGAAGCACTATTTTGCTTTCAGTAGCAGGAAGTTGAGACCTCAGAAGATGAATTACTTTACTACAGAGTTGGAGGCTCTAGCGTTTGTATCGGCGCTCCAGCAATGGAAGAAAGTTCTCATTGGTCATCAGATCGTGATCATCACAGACCACAAAGCTCTTCAATTCATCCTTCAGACCGACCTTTCATGTGACAGATTGATTCGATGGTCATTATTTATGCAACAATTTAATGCGACCATTATCCATAGACCTGGAAAGGATAACATCCTTGCAGATGCCCTATCTCGTAATCCTGTTGAGAACGTGCGAGTCAACATGATAGAACTCGAAGACGAGGATAGAGAAACTATTGCACGTCTGAGGAAAATTACTGTATCTCAGAAGAGGCATACTCCATGTAGGCAGATATATCGTTTATTGCAAGGTAGGATGGATAATAATGATCCAGAGTACAGTGAGGTCCAGAAGAAATCGAGACACCATGTGTTGATCGGAGAAATCGTTTGCAGATATGTTGATGTAGAACACTCAAAAGTACGGATTGTAGTACCACCGAAGCTGATCAACCCAATTATTTGGTTAACGCATCGAAGTATAGGACATGGAGGACTGGACAAAACCCTTCATACCATTAAGGAGAAATTTGTTTGGCAGAACATGAGGAAAACGGTTGGGGAAATCATTAGGTCATGCAAAGACTGTCAGAAATGTAAACATGTATCAGAATTGCTAAAAGGAAAACCTAAGTCTATCATTCCAACGAAACCAAATGAACTATTTGCCTGTGACATTTATGGTCCGTGCCCAAAGGGACAACGAGGAAATCAGTTTCTTCTAGTTACCACCGATGTGTTCTCGAAATTGGTAATTTTGAGTCTGATGCAGAAGGCGAATTCCCATAATGTGATCAACCGGATTGAGCAGGACGTGAATCCCAATGCGGGGAAACCTGAATTCTTTTTGACGGACCATGGGACGCAGTTTACGTCGGTAGAATTCAGAGATGCCATGGATAGATTGGAGATCAAACACATATGCAGTAGTGTGAGATATCCAGAGTCCAATCCAGCGGAGAGGATTATGGCTATTATTGCTAGTTTCTGCAGACTATACTGTGCAGATAACCATCAAGGTTGGGTAAAGATTATTCCTAGAATCCAGGACTGCATTAATACGACGGTTCACGAGAGCACTGCTGACATTCCATCGGTTCTGCATTTGGACAGAAGACCTGTGAGGCCCTGGAATAGTCTGATTGATCCCCCAGAGGACCCCGAACCGACGAGAGACGTCAGGATAGAAACAGAGAGGGAAAACCTGCAGAAAGCAGCGCACAAGAGAAAGAAGAGGACAAAAGGAAAACTATTTAGTAATCCACTCAGAAGAGGAGACCTCGTGTTGATAAGACGTCCTACCAAAGCGAATGTTTCCAAGAAAATACATGTGAAATTTAGCAGACTGTTTCGAGGCCCATTTAAGGTAGACTTTGTCTATGGGAATAACTGTTATCGTATTGTCAGGATTGAGGACGAGCAGTTAGTTGGAAAGTTCAATGCAAAGAACCTCAGGAGATTTTACAAGAAGATAAAATAAAGTACAAATTCGTGTCCAAGATGTTGGTTTAGTGAAACTGAAGTTGAAAAGTATTTTTCACACTTTTGCAACCTTGGTTAGGAGGGAAATGTCCCCGAATTCGTATAAAGAGATACGAGGTATTGATATGAAAGGCAGCCTTAATAAAGGAGAGCATTTAATTAATAAAGGAAGAATGAATTTTGGAATAGGTCCATTACACCAGCTTTATGTCATGATGTATTGCTCAACAAGAGGCTTGTTGGCTGAATGTAATCTCCTCCTAGAAAGGGCGGATTTGATTGGATCATCCATTCGAGATAGACCATAGCCAGTTCTTGAAGAAAAGGAATGGGATTGGAAGATTCGGTGAGCGAAGTTAGAAATGGAATGCTTTATTTTGTCTAGTAGGCTATTTAATGCATTTGGAAGAATTGACTTTGGGAAATAAATGGAAGACATTAATTAAGTTATAATCAGGAAATGTCTTCTGTGGATATTAATGCCCGAAGTATGTTTGAGGATATTCATGTCCGAGTTTGGGTAAGCAGCATTGAGTAAGGAACAGGTGCTTCGAGAAGGCGAGAGAAGGATGACGTCAGAGTATGTCAGCTGACGTGAGGGAGAGTCTACTTGGTCGGAGAGAGGGGAGCAGTGTGCTGCGGAAAGGCATTACACGACAGTGTTTGTTCGTGTGGGATGTTAAAGTAAGTGATATGAACGTGTGAAACATCGTGTCTAAATGTGCTAGTGTATTGTGAAGCACGGAAGTCTGTGTGATTTTGAATGAATTTTGGAATATTCCACGATAAAAACCGATGGCATGGGGAGACAATGAATTGTTAGTCAGTACTGTGTAACGTATTCGTGGAGAATAGGGAAATGTGAATGTACTTTTTGAAAAGTAATGAACGTGTATGTTTGTAAGGAAACGCCTTGAGACACGTTACTTCGGAGCGATATGTTCGAGAAGGTAGAGGTGAACAATAAAATGGAGAACATTATGAACACGTGGCCGGAAGGAGAATGTGATTTATCAGAGGAAGTCATGGTATTTTGTTAAATTATGCTGAGGGAAATGTGGTCTACATCATGAAAGTGAGAATTCCTTCGAGTGGAGTCACTTAGAACGATATGCGGAAAAGCAAAGTTCACGCAGCCACTTCAAAAATGCACAATCTACTAGAGAACATTATGAATTATGGCCAACGCAATTATGGAAGGAGACTACACGATTTTCTGGAGGGACGAGAAGAAGAAAACGCCAGGACGAAGACCAGGGATCGAACGAGGTGTCTGTCAGGGGGCGATCCGATTGCCGTGGCAATCAGCCCTTCTCAAGAACTCGGATGGCCGATGGCAGGGAACGAGCAGTTTCTAGGCGCACCAGGGAAGAAGGATCGTGGTTTGAAGCGAGGCTACCCAGATGTCAGCCGAGTGAAATGGAAACCAGCGCCTGTTCTGAACGTGAATGGATCTTCACATTGTTCGTCTCCGATTCAGCAGAATGTAAGACAAGTCTTTCAATATTTGTAGCCCCAGTTGGTAGTTCTATGTTCTCGTAGATGCTATGTGTGATCATTTTATTTCAGTAGAAATTTTTGTTAAGTAGTTGGTTTGGATCTTGTGGTCAGTGTTTTTTTAATTCATCGAAGCAAGTTACGGTATGCTTTTAGTGGGCTTGTGAGCCTCAGTTCCAGTCTGTCTGGGGATCTTTGCAGGCGAGTTATCTGCTTGCTGACCGTGCTTGGGTTAGTGGAGTTCTAGTTTCGATGTTTATCGCTGGCTTTTTCAATTGTAAGATTTTCTTTCTCAGTTTTGAAAGTTTCGACCTCTTAGGTTTCGCTTTGTATTATTTTGGATTTAAGAGTGTTCCGGGATGAACTGTTTCTTGCGCACTTTGCTTCTTTGCATTTTTTAAATTTCCGCGCTGTTGCCACTTCGCAGCTTCAGAGGAGTTAGTTTTTGAAAATTGCTTTCGAAATTTAGATTTTCTTAGATTTTCAATTTGGAATTTTGAGATTTAGCTATTTGATCTTCGATGATTCTTTTCACATTGTGCTGTTGCACAATTATCAGACTTTACCATTTGAATTATTTTCGGAATTTTCAATTTTGAATTATTTTGGATTTTGAAATTTTCACTCTGAAAATTTATTTCATTTAGATATTGGAATTTGAATCAAATCTTTCCTCGGATTTTCAGAAAATACCGATCGATTTTGATTTTGAGAACTTTGGGACTTCAATCCTGACTTGAGATTTTCCAACAAGAATTTTTCTTTCTTTCTTTCTTTCTTTCTTTCTTTCTTTCTTTCTTTCTTTCTTTTAAAGTATAATTAATTTTCAGTTTTTGACTTTTAGAAAATGTCTCGTTGATTTAAAGTTGGTTGCAATTCTGATCGTTCAGATGAAGAGTTCTTTCGAAAACAATTTTGAATTATAAAATGTAATGTTGATTTGAGTATTATTCTCGACTGTTGTTATTGAGTGAAACAGTGTATATACATAATTATTTATTTAAAAGTTTACTGAATATAGTGCACACATAAGTGGAAAATATTTTTGAGTTGACACTCACTATAAATGTAACTTGGAACGGATTATAGTCAGAAATACATCGTGCTTAGTTAACACGCACTGGGAGATTGTCATTCGATCTGTAACAGTTATCGCTTATGAAGCATATTTAAAATTAGTATCAACGTTTTTGAATTGCATAACTTGAGGGAGAGATGGCCTTTTTTTTGATAGCATAGTGCGGGATGGTGGTGTTTACATTGAAGAGGTGTGCGACAATACCAATTGCTTTTTTGTTGGTATTTCGAAGGTCGACCCCTGTAAGGGACGTTATGTCCTGGGAACCTTTCCTCGGTCAATGGTTGTTGTTGTTATTTGGACTGCGTGGTGTAGATGATTAGGATTGCAGTCTTGTGAGTCAGCTGTTAGCTGCGATTGCCGTTCGTTGGAACGCCGTATTATTAGGGTTTGTGGAGTTTATTTCGACTGCTGTTAGATTTCTTTTACTGTGTTTGATGACAGTATTTCTTTATATTCGAGTTGTAGGACCATTTTGGTTGTGTTTGTTGTTTGTCTGGTAGACTGTCGCGTTCTTGTAGATCAGCTGGGTTGGCGATACCGGGGGCTCCATATGTATGGTGTTCAAGACGTTGATGCTAATTCAGTTGGATGATTATTGTTCTTGTTTTGAAGACTGGATAGAACAGGGGCTCAGTGGATAGCATTCTCACCTTTATTGGTCGGAACGCTAAACCATTGTTTGCTCGTTAACCTCGATGTTGATCACCGTCAGTAAATATTGATGAATAATAGGTCCATGTAGATTAGTGGAGGAACATTGGTGTAGATACTGTCCTAGAACGACACATATATGGTTATAATTAGGTATTTCTTAAATTTTTGTAATTAGAATTAAAAGATATTTCGGTAATCCAATGAAGAATAAAAATCAGGATCTATGTATAGAGTAATATTTTGATACTGTAAATAGTGAGAGGCCGTCACTATTTAATTCTATTAAGGGGGTGTTGTTTTTTTTCTCGCTCTTCATAAATTGTTTTTTTATTATTATTAATCCTGATAGAAAAGGCATTGCTATAAGTTGCCAGTTTATTGTTGATCTTTAAGTCGTTATTTTTTTTGGTGTATTTTAGCGGACGTTATGTCAGAGTGTGTGCCATAAGACATCAATTGTAATTAGATTCAGTTATGGATTTTCGATTTAATTATATCCATTTTTGCGGTGTCTTCTCTTTTCTGAATAAAATTTGGGCACGCATTTGCGTATGCTTACACCATTTTCAATTTAATCTTGCGTTGTTTTTTATAGATAGTGGGGAGGATAGGAACATGCCATGGTTATTATAGCGGCTTGAACCATTTTATCCATTCCTTTGTCCCTGTTACGCCCGAGTGAATGAGAGTCTCGCGCTCATGTGTGTGTGTGTGTGTGTGTGTTGTCGCTGATTCTGTGGAGGATTTACCATTGCATGTTGAATATATATCACCTGATATGTGTCCACGATTTCAGAGTGTGTTATGCCGGATATTACGGTATGCATTTTTAGCCGGGGTACTGCCGTTGATACTAGATCCGCTGTTTTCTTGGGTTGTGGCATTCACGACACTGCTGAAATCGGGTACAGTACCTAAATTAACGCCACGGTCGCCTCTTACCAAATCCTAATCTAATTACAATTATGCACTCAAATACAAATTTCGCACGCACCCAAGTGCTCTAAATGAATCACCAGCATCAGCAACAACAACAACAACAACAACATAATAATAATAAAAATAATAATAAAAATATTAATAATTACAACAATTTCCCACTGATGAGTGAGTTTTCAATAACACTAATATTCACTCTCATCTCATTTTCTTTATTTCTTGTTGCAATGATTAATATTTCTTTCAAATGTGTAAATCTTTGAGCCATATCAAAATACTTGATCTTACACCGCACTGAATTCCTTTCTCCTCTCTCATTATTCCCCAAGAAGGAACAAAAATGAAGTTAGAGCTAAGATTTCATTAAACTTAGCAATACAGATTTTGGGCCTGCATGGTCTTCTTCATGTCTTGTCGTACTAATGCTAACCAAGCTTTCAAACAAGCACATGGATTTTATAATATGAAACTAAAATTTGGTGTCAGTCTTGCAATTCCATGTGTACTGAGGAAGGTTATAATATAACCGAAACCAGTAGTGTACACTGTACTCAAGAATTACAATTTATTGACTTACGGTATTTCCCTATTTCATTAAACTTTGCCAATAAGAATTTTGAGCAGACTTGGTCTCTTTCATATTTGTTCGTGATAAGATACATCCTTGTTGTACACGAGTGCTTGCTGAAAACTGTTGATATACTGTTCGTTGGTTGGTTCCTTAGTTTAGGGGCTGCGACAACGCGGTCATGTAGCCCCATGTACTTTCGGTGTGTGTAGAATCTGTCTGATAACTGGTGTTAATTGTGATGACTGATTAGGGTGTGTATCTGTTTTTTAAAATTCAAGTATCGACTTTGAATTTTTCAAATAGTTCCTACTTTTGCCGCCTAACGCCACCGTCAACGACTACGAGGCCTAGTTCAGAACTTAGCTACTAGACGCCACCACAGTCGGCTCTTGGCAACGAACGTAGCAACCTTAGAGCGTTGTTTACATTCTTATTCTAAACAATTTGGGTTCACACAGGTGTAATTAGTGGAAAGTTCTTTAACATGCCATAAATCTATGACATGGGACCGCCGGCTTTACTTCCCCTCCGAAGGAAGGCATTCTGAGGGATTTTTAACGCTCTTAAAAAATCCGACGGCTTCGGCCGGGTTAGAGTTGATATAGGCTACTGTAATTATCCTTCAAACTGGCTCGCTGCAGGAAGTGTTGTATTATTTTTTGTAATATATATAATTGATACCAGTATAAAGGCTTTTATTTACAAGATCTTGGCAAGGATGGATACAATGTTATGAACAAGCACGGAAGTTAAGAACAAGCAAGGAATATAAACATATTGTATTGTTACAATATCAGTAGCAATGAAGCCAACGTACCACATTCCCCCCTTTTATTTAATAGTTCAAATCGAAATCTTTTAGGTATAATGGAGCTTTAGTATCCCTTTTGGGCCTCCGTCTCTGAGGCTCTGATATTTTCGGAACGTCTTTTACTGTAATTCCGTTATCCAAGTATACTACATCCTCGGGATTGTTACGTTCTGATGAATGTCCTTGATTCTCTGACGGGGATACGCTGTGATGAGGCTCCGAATGGTGGGGCTCTGATGGATCTTCGTCGTGATGGAACTCGGATGGATCTTCATCGTAACGGAACTCTGATGGACCTTCATCTGATGGGCTTTCCTCATGTTCTCCCCCCCCCCCCCCCTGAGGCCAATTGCCTTAGAGAAACGTTTGTTTCATTTCCGTCTTTCCTTCTAACAAGAGCATATTGTGGGTTGGCTTCGAGAAGTTCCGCTACTTCAACTAAATCGTCATATTTGCTTGCACGAACGTTGTTTTTTTTTTTTCAATAGCACCGTCTGTACAGTAATTAGCCAAGCTGGCAGGGTGTCACCATTTAGCGACCTTCGATTATGACGAAAAATATCTTTCATGAGGCGTGCAGTAAGTGGCTGTGCAGAGAAGCGATCGGATGGAATGAAGAGCCTTCGGAAGAACATCCTCCCAAGCATCGGGAGTCATACGTTTATTTTCGAGTGCCAACAATACTGTTTTCCATGTTATTCCGTTGTACCGTTCCACCTGTCCATTTCCTTGCGGATTGTAAGGGGTTGTCCTGCCTGTGGCTACTCCATTTGTGTGTAAAAACGATGTTACCTCTCTTGACATAAAAGACGACGCACAATCCGAATGAATAAATGATGGCATTCCAAATATTGAAAATAAACTAAACATACATTTTACAACAGTTGCCGCAGACAAATCCCCGCATGGGAAAGCAAACGGGAAACGCGAGTATTCATCAACGACTGTTAGGATGTAGCGATTGCCTGACTTAGATGGAAGAGGACCTTTAAAATCTATGTTCAGCCGTTCAAATGGGCTCGTCGCTTTAATTAATGTTCCTGTATTTTTCAAAAATCTGGGCTTCACTTCTGCACATATACGACAAGCATAGGTCATTCTCTTGATTTCTTCGTTTGAATATGTTAGATTTTTACTTTTTACCCAATTATACATCCTTGATATGCCAGGATGGCAAAGTGAATTGTGAAGTTCAAGCAACCTGCTTGAACTACAAGAACTGTAAACTCTCGACAGTGTATCTACTCTTACATTTTCTTTTCCCGGCCGGCATATTATGTCAAACTTGTATCTATGGTGATAGCCCAAGGCGCCTTCGTAGAATTTTATCATTTTTAGCCTATTTTCATTTATAAAAAAAAAAAAGGCTTATGAGATCACCTTTTGTCCGTGCGTTTGTCTGTGTGTGTGTGTAAGAGGGTGTGTGTGTCCCCCCCAATAACTTCTAAATGGATGGAGCGATTTCAATGAATCTCGGTAAGTTGATAGCACCACTTCGGAAGACCCCGACCGTGCCTTTCAAATTTTGGTACGTCTCACCAATCCAACATGGCAGCTGTGCGAAATATTTCACCTGCATTCAATATCTCCGAAACTATTACTGATATCACCCTGGAATATTTTACGGTGATAAAGGGAACTACTAGAAGTTTACCTATGCGACTTTTGAAAACCTGGTAACTACAAAACCAACATGGCGGCCAAGCGAATTTGCGACTTTTAAATAGACGTTTCTCACGATTTAACCAACCAAACGCAATAAAACTTGGTACAGTACATGTTTATACCCATTGTAATTCACCAACATCTAACTTTGTTCAATTGTTTACATAACCTCTAGATGGCGGCTGAGCGAAGTATTTCACCGGTATTTTATATCTCTGAAACTATTAGCGTTATTACCATGAAATTTTGAACGAAGATAAAGGGCACTACTGAAAGTTCATCTATCAAACTTTCAAGAACCGGTTAACTACAAAACGAATATGGCGGCCTAGCGAAGTTGAAAATTTTAAATAGAACTTTCTCGCGATTTAATGATCCAAACGCAATGAAACTTGGTACAGCAAATGTTTCTACACATTGTAATGCACTGGTATCTAATTTAGTTCAATTGTTTACATAACCTCAAGATGGCGGCTGTGCGAATTTTAAAATTAAATTTTATTTCTTGTGTCGTAATCATGCGATCGAAGTGAAAGTTTGAATAATGAACCTACGCAATAATTTTCCTTTAATGGTACATGCCTCTATGGCCTATACATATAACAATCCAACATGGCGACCATCCGAAATATTTAGATGGATCTCAATATCTACGAATCTATTACAGCAATCAAACTGAATTTTTTAATGTTCATAGGGGCAATACACATACGTTCACCTATAGGACTTTCAATAACCTGGTCACAAATCCAACAAGGCAGCGACGCGAAGTATAAATATTCACATGGTCGATTCCCGCAATTTAACCATCCGAGTGCAATGACACTTGGTACAGTAAATCCTTATACAAATATTAATCCACTGGCATCTAATTATTTTCAATTGTTTCCATAATCACAAGATGGCAGCTGTGCGAAATTTTAAAATCTCGTTTTTACTTCTTCTGTCCTAATCATGCGATTGTAGTTTGCATACTATACGTACACAATAATCTTCATGTAACAGTACATAACTCTAAGACCTACATATATAAAAATCCAACATGGCGACCATCCGCAATATTTAGTCGGTTCTCAATATCTACGAATCTATTACAGCAATCAAACTGAAATTTTGTATGTTGATAGAGGCAATTAACATAAGTAGGATATATTAGGCTGTATAGTTCTTCACGGAACTACTTGTTAATCTTACGGTTTTGTTTGTTGTTGAAGACAAAAGATAACGCCTCCTGATCCGTTAATAGTTTGAAATGTCTTCCTAGTAGGTAGCACTTCCTTTTCCTTTATAGATTCTACGATAGCGGCTGTTTTTTTTTTCTCGTAGGACGAATGAGATTTTTCTGCTTGTGACAATGTTCTTGAAAAGAATGCAACGGGACGCCAGTCTTGACTCAACGTGGCAGCCATCAGAGGTATCTGTTTCAATTATTAGAGGCTATTGGTCTGTTACAGTAGTGACTAGGGATCTGTCTTCAGCAGTTTGAAATCTCCAGCAGCTTGGTGACCTAGTGGAAAGGTGAAATTATCTGTAAGATGCCTTATTTTGTCAGAGAAGTGCGGTATCCATTTACCATAATGAGCCAAGAGTCCAAGGGCGCGCTTTAAAGAGTGAGTATCTTGCGGCAGAGGCAAGTCCAACAATGGCTTCAAACGGTCAGGGTCAGGGCAAATTTCTTTATGAGAGACCAGATAGCCTAGAAGAGTGACTGTAGACTTCGAAAATTGACTCTTATTTCTATTTATGACAAAACCATATTTATCCATAACTGAAAGAAAACGTTTAAGATTCAAATTATATTCTGCTACATCTTTACCACGGACCGTAATATCATACAGATAAGCAAAAACTCCCAACAGACCTTCCTTAGCTATAACCCCATCTATCACTCGTCGAAAACAAGCCACTTCGTTTGTTACTTCTATTAAAATGATATAATTTCCCTAGAGCTTCAAAAGCCGTAAAAAAAATTCTTCCTCTGATATCTGAATGTGATGGTAGGCGCTCTGAAGATCGATGGTAGAAAAAAATACTATAGTTAGCTACTTTGCGTATTAACTCATCAATTTTTGGAAGGGGATAGGCGTCTGGAAGAGTGTATTTATTTATGGTCTGAGAATAATCAATGACGAGTCTCTTTATGGCGATTTTCACTTTCTGAGTGAATGACGACGACTTGAGCTCTCCACGGAGAGTTACTCTCCTCAATAATACTACCATCGAGCAATCGAGAAATTTCTTCTATCATGAACCTTGTATCTGCATCTGAGTAATATCTGGACTTAGTGGCAATAGGCCGACAATCAGGTGTCATGTTACTAAATAATCGAGGCGTTTCAACCTTAGCATAGGAAGTTGAGCCTCAAATTGAGAGAGGTGGTCTTTCACCGCCAAACTTCATCTGCACACTAGAATTATTTTTCAGCAGATCGTGACCAAGCAAAACATCGGCACAGAGTTCGGTTAATATATTAAGTCTAACGTTACGATAACCTTGTCCCAACAGTTCGAGAGAGACCAGAGTATACCCTTTCACCTTAGATGCTAGAGAGGTCGATGCCATTAATACACTTCCCTCATCTGGGTAGATCTTCAATTTAAGGCGACTGACTATTTGTACGTATATAAAACTATGAGAACTGTCAGTATCAATTAGACAGTGAACCTTTGAGCCGTTTACTTTGGCTGAGATGACAGCTTTACGCTAAGATTTTATAAAACCATTATTTATACTTGACAAAACCATAGATGATGAATAAATGTTTTTAGATGATGTTTTCTTTTTTCAAACCCTGGCGAAGTGACCTTTGATATCACAACTTTTACAAACAGCATCTCTAACAGGGCATGACAGGCGAGGATGGCGATCATTTCAACAGAAATAACATTTTTCTTTATTTCCATGTTTTGCTACAGCTGACAACACAGGCGCTGGATCAGAAGTCTCGTCATAGGGTTATTTAGCATCTTTAACTGGAAAGGACTCAGTAGTCGCATTTCTACGTTGTTATATTGTATAGATTGCTTTTGAGCCAACTCTAAAGCCTAGGCATGAGTTTGGGCATCCCCTAAATTCAAAGATTTGTTTTCTAAGAGACGTTGTCTAATTTGTGGAGATAGTAGTCCGTTTATAAATGAATCACGGGTGTATTCATCTCTATTTTCTGTAGCCGAAACTGCTTTAAAATCACAATCCTTGCTTAAGAGTTTAAGATTTTGAATGAACTGCGCAATAGTTTCTCCGGGTTGTTATTTTCGAGCTGCTAGTATGTGACGCGCAAATATTTCACTTTTCTCTTAAAAAAATAAGTGTCGAGTGTTTGTAGTGCGCTCTCATAAGTCCCATTATCACTTATGAGTTCATACACACCATGCGAAAGGAAGTTTATCATTACCTTGAAATTATCTGCATCAGACAAGGGTTCCGTGGCGAGATCTAATAAGAAGTTGTTGAATGTTCACTTCCAATGTGTGCATTCCTTTGGTGCAGAAGGCGAGTCGGGATCGGTTTCGAATTTGTTTGGTTTTAGATAACGATCCATTTCAGAGATGGTGACTAATAGATCATTGTAAATAAAATTGTAATATATATAATTGATACCAGTTTAAAGGCTTCTATTTACAGGATCTTGGCAAGGATGGATACAATAAGGTTATGAACAAGCAAGGAAATTATGAACAAGCAAGGAATATAAACATATTGTATTGTTACAATATCAGTAGCAATGAAGCCAACACACTACATGTTTGTTGATAAAAGTCTGCGTAAATGAAGGCTTTTAGTTGAAAAATAGTTATTTGCGTACCTCGGTTTCAGCATGATTGCTTCCTAACGTTTGTACTTCTGAGAATATTAGAATATTGGAAAATTACTCTAAGTTGCTCTTTGTAAACTTGATTTAGATAATGGCCACGCGGGCAAAAGGTTTACAGTTTGCAAAGATGGCTTAATACTCACTGGTACACACACTGCGGTGTTCTGAAGCCTTGCTGCTCCAATAGAGAGAAGTACGAGAAGATGAATAGGATTGGACCAAGCCACAGCAGCCCTATGCAAAGTGATGTCATGCGGTGCGTCATGATGGAGGCGTAGTGCAGTGGTCGCAGGATGCCCAGGTAGTGGTTGCCCGCCAGTGCTAGCAGGTGCACAACAGTGGTGATTATTGCTGACAACCTGAACGCCTCCAGTACCAGCGCAAGACAGTTGTTCACTTTGATCTCCAGGGCCGTATTCATGAGGCTGTTGATCACCAGGCCTAGTCCCAGCGTCACGGAGGAGAAGACATCTGCTGCAGCTAGACTCAGGCTGATGAGCAGTGTCCTGGACAGCTTCCGCCGTATCCAGTACACGGAGGAGAGGATCCTGTGGACAGTAGAGTCTTACTACTATACATGAGGCTACTGACCCCTCGGTTAAGGTCGGTTGAGATACACATATCTGCAATAAAAGAACATTCATCGAACTGCAGACAATCCATTCTCTTCGATGAAATGCAACTCCTAGTCCCCAATAGCCATTTCTACGACAGAAATTTGACACAGACCATCGAAAAATCTAAGTATCCCAACAGTTTCAACCGTGACTAAGATGTACATCTCTCTAATGTCTGTATATTGACATTAAAAAGGCATCCACATCACCAAACAGCTCCAGTCATCCATGGACAACAAAAGGTTCCTTGTGTAGACTGACAAGTCGTCCGAATAATCCAACTGGAACGATGGTGATACATTGGCAGGAAACACCGAGGCGGAAAACCAACCCAAGGGGATTCTACCGCTAACAGCAAATAAAGACGGTTTATCAACTACGACATGTAATATCCACTTTAACCTACCGTCGGGCGCAGCTGATCAGATTGATACAAGTTGACATTCTCTGTCGATTGTTTCTCGACAATCGGGAGTAAAATTTCTTCTCGATAATAGCCTCCTGTCTCTCACCCCTCTCCATTGTCATGAAGTGCATAATGTGAATAACTGCTATGTTGTCAAGCCATCAGCTAACTGATCAATTTGAAACACTGCGCCTCTTCCTGTTTCATTGCAAAAATACGTTTATTTGCTTATCTACACCACACGATAAGTAATACAACACTACTTTAGAATGCGTTTATTTTCTTTTGGGGTCGTTTCAACAATCTTTTACATTCAAATATCAAATTATTATTATTATTATCATTATTTATTTACCAAAAATTGTGCCTACAATGTATGGACGGCAGATATAGAAAGGGCAAGCCCCACATACACAGCAGTGTCTCCAACAATTGATGTATTGTTTCTGTACGTGACATACCATACATTTTTGTGATAAAAAACATCACTAATTTGAGATATTCTGAGTTCAAAGAACAAACGCCAGTTTTTATAAATGCAACAGGTAAACTATTTCAGGTATCTGCACGTAAATGGTTAGTAAATCTTTCCAAACCCAACTTAAGTTGAGTGAATATGTTGTGTGATCACACCGCGCCCGATCTCGTCCCACGCTGTCAGAAGGTTCAAACGGATAATGTCGTTCTATTTGCCATTGAAACAAACTCTTGCTTAGAGTTAATTGTATTTGACCAAACGAGAGAATCAGTATATTGTGATATAAGTTCAAGGAGACCAGCGCAGCGCGATCGACTTCACCCAGCCACTATTTGGAGTAGCAGCTGTAGTCTTTGCTCTCGGAGGAAACTAGTGGGTTGGGTAAGTCACAGTTACAATTAGTAAAGTAACGCACTGTTACTTCTGTATAAACAGTTGCTTAGTATTAGTTTCCCCGTTCCCATAATTTGCTTACAGAGTTGTGCAAATTATTAGTCTCAATGCCACTTTTCCAACATTTCATTTATATGCACTTTTCTTGACCATGGGGGCTGATACACCTGGAAATATGAAATGTTTCGAGTACTAAGTGGAACAATAAAATAAAACTTAATGATTTTTAATAAAAATGTATCTTCTTCTTCTTCTTCTACTTCGAGTGCCGTGCCCTCTCAGGACGTTGGCGATCAGTAGCATGATCTGTTTTTTGTCCATAGCTGTTCTGAACAGTTCGAGTCTTGTCACCCCAAACCACTGCCTTAAGTTATCAAGCCACGATATCTTTCTTCACCACAGACCACGTCTTCCATTAATTTTCCCTTTGATTATTAATTGAAGGAGTAGGTAGGCCTATTTACTGTTTCGCATCATATGACCAAAGTATTTTAGCTTTCTTCTCTTGGTGGTATTGAGAATTTCAGGTTTTCTGTTCATACTCTGCAAAACTTCTACATTGGTTATTTTGGCTGTCCAAGGTATCTTCAGCATCCTTCGGTACGTCCTTTCAAATGCTTGTAGCTTCTTGCACATGGTTTCAGTTAATGTCCATGATTCGACGCCGTAGTGTAGAATGCTGATAACGTAACATCTGTGGAGTCGTGTCCGTAGTGCAATGGACAGGTCTCGGCTTATTAAAACTTTTCTGACTTTTTGATAAGGCATCCGACGTTTAGAATGAAGCATTGGTCTTATGGCGCGTTACGACAGGGTTGCCACTCCATGAGAGGAGGCAGTACAAAGCGCTTCGCGTACACTTTCCGCACATTCAGCGATTGTGCAGTGACAAAGACTTGAATTAAGTACTGTATAATAATACTAATAGTAGGCTGACATAACACATACAACGAAATTAAATTAAATTACCGTAACTATAACGTATGCTGAATGTAACATAAAGAAAACAATAAAAAAAAGTACAAGCACAAGGAAATGTGTGAATTTTCGACTGCAGTTAAAGTTGAAGTACGTTATTAAAGAAAATACTCCTCATTGGCATACCTTTCATGATTTATACTTTCGTTTGGTTTAAGATTCTTAAAATAACTGAACACATTAATTACGACCTGTTTTTCCCTCCTTCTGAGCACTTGACCACGCTTTCTTTTCACAAAACTATCCATTGTTGTACGTGAAATACATAAAATACAACACGTTAAATCTAACAGAACTGCTGCACACACACTCAAGATAGAGATATATGAACTACTGAAATAAAAGCCTGAAAGGCACAGTAATAAAGCTGTGAGTAGCAAGCTGCACCCCGCTGTCCTTCGAAACTTCATTCTTATAATCCGCGGTCAATGAATAGCCCGGCCTGTGTAAATAATTAAACCTAAACTCTGGGTAAGCAGGTAGAAAACTTCTTCTAACATTCCTCTACAACTCTCAAACTGACATGCCATGGTTATCTTTAAAAATAGAAAAGTTGGCAGCATACGAACTTTTTCAATGCTGCTATGCGGTTATGAGAGAATATTCAGAAGTTTTACCTACATGAAAATTGTAATATTGCCGTTATAAAATATTTCAATAATCCATCATCAAGACGGCACATTTAGCTACACGTGTGTGAAAAATAGGCATCACAAAGTCAATGCAACATGATATAAGATCGACTTTACTAAAAAGGGGACACAGTTTATAGTTTTTTTTAAATATGGATTTCTAATTTTTCTAGCTTTTCTATAAAGTTTACATAGTTCTAATATAGGAACAAAAATCGGCAAAACATAGTTCTACCCGAATATGCTGGTTTTTTTTTCGACAAAGAAAAAATTTCGACTGATATGGCAACAATGGATTGCTGGAAAATGACAGCGTCATACATGTCTCACGTGCAACAGAAAGAGAGAAGAATATCCCTATCTAACCAGTGCTTCATTCCAAACGTTGGATGCCTTATAGATTGTTCAATTCTGCATCGGATCTCTCTAACAATGTCCCAGTTACCATTAATGTGGTATCCTAGGTAATTAAATGATGTCACCTTGTCAATCCAGTAATTTCCAACTTTGAGACTGTCATGAATGCCATCTTCTTTCCTACGTATAACCATCCACTTGGTCTTCTTCACAATCAGCCTTAGGCCCATGGTGTTACTGGCCTCATTTACAGCATCGAGCAATTCTTGTAAATCTTTAAGACTGGTTGCAGGTATGACAGTGTCATCTGCTTACCTGATATTATTTATTGTGACTCCATTAACTATCACTCCTGGAGTCTTTCCATAAAGAGCATCACGAAAAATCCTTTCCGAATAGAGGTTGAAAAGCATTGGGGGAAAGAATACAGCCTTCATAATTGACACTTACGATGGCATTTACGATAGAATTAGATGGAGACATCTTGTCCACACCAATCCTACCCGGCCCGCTGGAAGGGTATCTAGATGATGATAACGATGAATAATTAGGGACTAGGTAAAACCGGTTAGGATATTTATATTGAGACACAGTGTAACACTTGTAGAAAGGGTAACATTAATGATGCCTATTATGTATGTTTTATCATGTTCTAATGAGTACAAAGGGACTATTCTAAGCTTTAACTAAGTTTCATTGTTTAGGATACCATTTCATGCACCATGATAGTTGTCTTACATGCATCATCGTTGTGTTCCTCGTCTGTCGCTTTCCTAACCCATATAACATTGAATAGTTTCGGTAAATTACCTGGCTTCTTCCATTCCCTATTTAGTATGTTATATTTTATTCAATTTTGGCAAGAGAGATATGAACAGATTAGAATGTGAAAAGGTAATTACAATTATAAAAATCTAGCACGTAAATATTCGTCGCGGGATGTCCTAGTTAATAATAATAATAATAATAATAATAATAATAATAATAATAATAATAACTAGTTGAAACCCGTCAAAAATGACGGTCAATAGAAAAATATTTACTGAAGAATTTTCTTATGTAGGCCTACTGTATATTCTTTGTACGATTATTTTTTGGCTCTATTGAAACTATAAGGGCGTCAAAAGATTGCACTCTCAACATTGCAAAATACTGCTGGCCATGACTGAAAAATTGATGAGGCAAATTGAGACCTATACGTTCCAGAGTTTTCCCTTGAGCTTCATTGATTGTGACAGAGTATGCCAAATAAATTGGAAAATATTGCCTCTTAAAACAAAATGATAGTGTTTTATCGGATGCTGTTAAATCAAGTAGAAGGATTAGACCTCTCTGCCTAATTTTAACTGCACTTATTATTTCCAAATCCAAGCAATATAGTTGCATTTAGGAGCCCTTGGGAAACGTTCAGATTTCTAAGCAGCATAACGGTTCAAGCGTTTGGAATATGTGGAGGCAAGTCATTTAGTTCCAAGGAATTCAAGAACTCTGAGGAGTCTAATAAAACTGGCCGCAAACCGTCACATATAATTTTGGAATATAACGAAGAAATGCGATGATGTGCACCTCCATACATCTTAAAACAATGTGGACCGTATGGGTGTGGCACAGTAACATTGGCACCAAACGAAACGAAGGACATAGCATTGTACTGCCGATTAGTCTCTCTGAAATTCCTTGAGATATCATCTCCGGTGAAAAATAATTGTTGCAGCATGTCAAATATGTTATATTTAGTCAGATTAATTTTACCATTACAACAGCAAAGGTCAAAGTAACCAAGTGTAGATTTCTCTCAAGAGAAATACAGTGCAGAACAATGTTTACATTTGTTCGTCAAGGACCCTACACTGTAACGGTATAGTATCTGGAATTGTATCTGAAATGCCGTATTCATATTGGAGTTTAAAAGTGGCTTCGTATTTTTCTCCGATTTCCCACTTGTTTGGGGCTAATGTTCTATTTCGTAAAATGGGTTTATTTATAGCAGCATTTCTCCCCAAATTAACGTCATATTAAATAATACTATAGTGGCCTGCATCAACGCAGCAGCCAAATATTAAATAGCAAATAATAACTTACTTCCATTGCCAAAATCAACTGCGTGGTTAGACTCATTGTTATGTACTCTAAAAAAATAATCAATAAACAATAATATTCACTTATACAACTAAGTTCAGAGACTTCCATTCTCAAGTTGGTTGCTGATGAGAATGCGATGAGACTGATCGCCAATAATAAAATCCTTGCAATTTTTGCAATTTGCTTGCAAACGCAACTCAGGATGACGAACTTCATTTTGAAATAAACAGAATGAAACTGCTCTAAATAATCAATTTTCATCACCTGTTGAAGGTACAATACTTTGCATTTCCATGACAGTAAATTATGCAAGGGAGCATAGAATCACTTCGCCACTACTGGAATGAGCATGGACTCACTTCGCCAGCCACCGTAATGGAGGGAGTTTTAGAATTATATGTTCAGTGTTTTTCAAAGATCGTATTAACACAGGGAAGCCCAGTCTTAAGGCTACATTCTGAGCTATCGCCCCAGATTCCAGGTTCGATCCCTGCTCTGCCAAGAAATTTAATTCTGGTCTGAGGGTTGGAACGGGGCGCACTCTTGAGGCAAACCTAAGAAGAGCAAAATTTGATTCCCATCTCAACAATCTTGGATGTGGTTTTCCGTGGTTTTCCACTTCCACTCCAGGCAAATACCGGGATAGTTCCTAACTTAAAGCCTCAGTCGTCAACTCTCCATTCCCCATACTAATTACAAATGCACACATCAATACAGCCATCGCATTAACACAGGTTATCAGAGAAAGGTTTACACTCACACACCAAAGTAGACGGCGCTGAGTGACCACGATGTCTGAGTCCATCAAATGAATTATGTTCGACAATTTTCTCTCAAGGCGAAGCGATTGTGCCGATTTTTATTTAATAATTTAAAAGTATCTGGCAACGTAAATCATGGAGAATTCCTTACCTTACGGGAATAATAAACGTAACATATGTTTAGACAATGTAATACCAATTGCAAGATAGAATAATTGGGAAATAAAATTACATGTCTGAGGTGGGATTCAAACTCCTCCGACGATGCATAATAAATTTCGTTGTCCACAATGTTAGCCGCTGAGCCACCCAGACAACGAATTTAGAGTGCAATATTAAGTGACGTAAACAACAAACGCACTCAACTGCCAGTTATAGTTCATCAATATTTCCCTTATTTCATGATTCTATTCCAGTATATATCGGGATACAACATAAGCGATATTTCCCTTTTCAATTCTCATAAACAAAGATCACACTACGATACGGTGGATCGTTTATCCGCCATTTCTCTCATGAAGAAACGCCATTGTGGCAACGCGCAATAGCCACATATATTACATTTTGCTTTAAACATATAAAAATATACCGTAACATATATTTTCCTTTTAAAGACACACTGCAAATCTGCATGCCAAGAGCTTTCGTTAGAATGCCATACGAAGCCAATCGGTTAAGTCGTTTTCAAAATCTCGTGTGTACAAAAAATACCTTAGTGTTTTAAATATATACTAGTTGAAACCCGTCAAAAATGACGGTCAATAGAAAAATATTTACTGAAGAATTTTCTTATGTAGGCCTACTGTATATTCTTTGTACGATTATTTTTTGGCTCTATTGAAACTATAAGGGCGTCAAAAGATTGCACTCTCAACATTGCAAAATACTGCTGGCCATGACTGAAAAATTGATGAGGCAAATTGAGACCTATACGTTCCAGAGTTTTCCCTTGAGCTTCATTGATTGTGACAGAGTATGCCAAATAAATTGGAAAATATTGCCTCTTAAAACAAAATGATAGTGTTTTATCGGATGCTGTTAAATCAAGTAGAAGGATTAGACCTCTCTGCCTAATTTTAACTGCACTTATTATTTCCAAATCCAAGCAATATAGTTGCATTTAGGAGCCCTTGGGAAACGTTCAGATTTCTAAGCAGCATAACGGTTCAAGCGTTTGGAATATGTGGAGGCAAGTCATTTAGTTCCAAGGAATTCAAGAACTCTGAGGAGTCTAATAAAACTGGCCGCAAACCGTCACATATAATTTTGGAATATAACGAAGAAATGCGATGATGTGCACCTCCATACATCTTAAAACAATGTGGACCGTATGGGTGTGGCACAGTAACATTGGCACCAAATGAAACGAAGGACATAGCATTGTACTGCCGATTAGTCTCTCTGAAATTCCTTGAGATATCATCTCCAGTGAAAAATAATTGTTGCAGCATGTCAAATATGTTATATTTAGTCAGATTAATTTTACCATTACAACAGCAAAGGTCAAAGTAACCAAGTGTAGATTTCTCTCAAGAGAAATACAGTGCAGAACAATGTTTACATTTGTTCGTCAAGGACCCTACACTGTAACGGTATAGTATCTGGAATTGTATCTGAAATGCCGTATTCATATTGGAGTTTAAAAGTGGCTTCGTATTTTTCTCCGATTTCCCACTTGTTTGCGGCTAATGTTCTATTTCGTAAAATGGGTTTATTTATAGCAGCATTTCTCCCCAAATTAACGTCATATTAAATAATACTATAGTGGCCTGCATCAACGCAGCAGCCAAATATTAAATAGCAAATAATAACTTACTTCCATTGCCAAAATCAACTGCGTGGTTAGACTCATTGTTATGTACTCTAAAAAAATAATCAATAAACAATAATATTCACTTATACAACTAAGTTCAGAGACTTCCACTCTCAAGTTGGTTGCTGATGAGAATGCGATGAGACTGATCGCCAATAATAAAATCCTTGCAATTTTTGCAATTTGCTTGCAAACGCAACTCAGGATGACGAACTTCATTTTGAAATAAACAGAATGAAACTGCTCTAAATAATCAATTTCCATCACCTGTTGAAGGTACAATACTTTGCATTTCCATGACAGTAAATTATGCAAGGGAGCATAGAATCACTTCGCCACTACTGGAATGAGCATGGACTCACTTCGCCAGCCACCGTAATGGAGGGAGTTTTAGAATTATATGTTCAGTGTTTTTCAAAGATCGTATTAACACAGGGAAGCCCAGTCTTAAGGCTACATTCTGAGCTATCGCCCCAGATTCCAGGTTCGATCCCTGCTCTGCCAAGAAATTTAATTCTGGTCTGAGGGTTGGAACGGGGCGCACTCTTGAGGCAAACCTAAGAAGAGCAAAATTTGATTCCCATCTCAACAATCTTGGATGTGGTTTTCCGTGGTTTTCCACTTCCACTCCAGGCAAATACCGGGATAGTTCCTAACTTAAAGCCTCAGTCGTCAACTCTCCATTCCCCATACTAATTACAAATGCACACATCAATACAGCCATCGCATTAACACAGGTTATCAGAGAAAGGTTTACACTCACACACCAAAGTAGACGGCGCTGAGTGACCACGATGTCTGAGTCCATCAAATGAATTATGTTCGACAATTTTCTCTCAAGGCGAAGCGATTGTGCCGATTTTTATTTAATAATTTAAAAGTATCTGGCAACGTAAATCATGGAGAATTCCTTACCTTACGGGAATAATAAACGTAACATATGTTTAGACAATGTAATACCAATTGCAAGATAGAATAATTGGGAAATAAAATTACATGTCTGAGGTGGGAATCAAACTCCTCCGACGATGCATAATAAATTTCGTTGTCCACAATGTTAGCCGCTGAGCCACCCAGACAACGAATTTAGAGTGCAATATTAAGTGACGTAAACAACAAACGCACTCAACTGCCAGTTATAGTTCATCAATATTTCCCTTATTTCATGATTCTATTCCAGTATATATCGGGATACAACATAAGCGATATTTCCCTTTTCAATTCTCATAAACAAAGATCACACTACGATACGGTGGATCGTTTATCCGCCATTTCTCTCATGAAGAAACGCCATTGTGGCAACGCGCAATAGCCACATATATTACATTTTGCTTTAAACATATAAAAATATACCGTAACATATATTTTCCTTTTAAAGACACACTGCAAATCTGCATGCCAAGAGCTTTCGTTAGAATGCCATACGAAGCCAATCGGTTAAGTCGTTTTCAAAATCTCGTGTGTACAAAAAATACCTTAGTGTTTTAAATATATATGGCAACAGAGAATTCGTTACTTTATGGGAATGATAAAAGTGAAATATATTTCTACAATGTAATACCAATCGTAGGAAGGAAGAAAACAAAAAAAAAAACATATCCGAGGCGGGAATCGAACCCTCTCGACCATGCAAAGGATGGCAACAGAGAATTCGTTACTTTACGGGAATGAAAAAAGTGAAATATGTCTCTACAATGTAATACCAATCGTAGGAAGGAAGAAAATGAAAATAAAAGAACGTATCCGAGGTGGGAATCGAACCCTCTCGACCATGCAAAGGATGGCAACAGAGAATTCGTTACTTTACGGGAATGATAAAAGTGAAATATGTTTCTACAATGTAATACCAATCGTAGGAAGGAAGAAAACGAAAATAAAAAAACATAACCGAGGTGGGAATCGAACCCTCTCGACCATGCAAAGGATGGCAACAGAGAATTCATTACTTGACGGGAATGATAAAAGTGAAATATGTTTCTACAATGCAATACCAATCGTAGGAAGGCAGAAAACGAAAATAAAAAAAACATATCCGAGGTGGGAATCGAACCCTCTCGATCATGCATAATACATATTTCTAGGCAGTAACCTTTTCCCCTTGGCCATCCAGACAACTATGGAACACATCAGTATTAAGCTATCTAACCAGTATACACACTCAACCTGCAGTTTAAGTCCTTCAATTCGTGGTTTATTTAATATAATTCAATTTCAATGCATATTGTAAAAACATAATTAACATTATTGGAGACCCTTTTTAATTCTCATACACAAAGATCTCAGTTAGACGCGACCGGAATCGCCATTTTCCTTGTTGAGAAAGGCCATTGTGCGCATGCGCGGGAGTGTCAAATATTACATATTTCTTTAATCATTTAAAAATATACCGTAACATATATTTTCCTTTTAAAGAAACTCTGCAAATCTGCATGCCAAGAGCTTTCGTTAGAATGTCTTACGAAGCCAATCGGTTAAGTCGTTTTCACAATCTCGTGTGCACAAAAAACAGCTTAGTGTTTTAAATATATAGATGATAATTCCCTTTCAAGATTTGAACCACTTTTACATTCACATTATAGTAAAATCAACATCAATGTCTTTCACTGATGTCTTGCCTGTTTAACGGAAGAAATCATTCATGTAAACTGCCAACTCCTGCATAATTCACGTACAAAATGCAAATAACAAAAATGTTAATAATACTCCCTGATAAAACAATATTCCAGTGGTAAAAGAGAAGTCACGGGAGGTAAAATCGGACCCGAGCTCTTCCGGTCTGGAGTCCTTTGTCTTAACCAGCGCGCTATCGACGCTTGCCATTGAATGAATTGGCGTACCTACTCACTATCGTGATCACCCGCTGTCCAGAGATAATAGACCTTTATTTCATTAACAAAAAAGTCAATGTTGCACTTTCGTATATGTAGGCCTACATACTTTTAACTGTATTGTATTGCCAATAAGGACTTGTTTGATGACCATCTTCAAATACATGGAAGCGGTATGAATGGGCGCGTCAAGTTATTTGTTGGGTATTTAGATCGTAAGCTTTCGCGGCCGGTGTCAAGTTTATCATCTTGGCTTACAGGATTGAGCCGCGTCGCATATCGGTTATTATTTCCCGACGTTTCGGCTGACATTGCAGCAGCCTTAATCATGGGTAGGTACGAGCTGGTGTCCTCACTCAAACTAACGGTTGTTGCCAGTCAGATGTGCTTGCTTGCCCTGCGTTGACGTCACGCTGCTCGCTGATTGGTCCCCGCCCCTGGCAGTCGCGTGCTAGTAGAATTTTCCAGATGTTGCTGAGTTTGAACCCATCTTCGCGATTGAAATTATTGGGATGCTTCACGACCTCTATTGCCTCTCTAATTAACCTCTTTTGGCAAGCTGGCAAGCTTCGATGTGGAGTCCCTATTTACCAGGGTGCCTGTACCTGACGCCATACAGTTAATCAGGGAAAAACTTACAGCCACAGGAGGTCCAACGGACTTAGTGGAGTTAGCTGAACACTGCGTGAACTCCACAGTCTTCGTATTCAATGGGCAGATGTTTCAGCAAACGGAGGGAGCAGCCATGGGTTCCCCCCTCTCTCCACTACTGGCTAACGTGTTTATGGCTAACTTCGAAGAAGAAGCGATCAAGGAGAGCCCATTGAAGCCTAAGTGTTGGTTCAGATACGTAGACGACGTCTTTTTGATATGGGAACATGGACGCACCACACTTCAGGACTTTCTAGACTTCATGTGCTCCAGACATCCAAGCATCAACTTCACAATGGAAGTAGAAGAAAATAATCAGCTGGCCTTCTTAGACGTTCTGCTCTATAAACGAACAGATAACACACTCGGACACAGGGTCTATAGGAAAGATACTCACACAGATCGGTACCTACATGCTAACTCAAGTCATTCTCCATCGCAGAAAGAAATGGTAGCTAGAACACTCCTCACCAGAGCCAACCACATTTGCGACAAGGATAGCGTGAATGAAGAAAAGGAACATGTTTGGAACACGCTCCTAGCTACAGCAAAGGACAAATAAATAGGGCCACATGGAAGGTAGAACAAAGTCGGAGAACTGGCAAAAAGAACAAAGATAGGCCCCACCATAAAGCCTTTCTGCCGTACGTACAGGGGTTGGCAGATAGAATCGCCAGGCTGCTCAAGAAACACGATGTTACTACTGTGATGCATCCTATAAACAAGCTGACGCAAGTGGTGCGTAAATCAAACGAGATAAAGCTGACAAACCAGGACGCAGGAGTTTACAAAGTGCCTTGCTCCTGTGGACAGGTTTACATAGGGAAAACAAAAAGACGCGTTTCCATTAGGATTTCAGAGCACATTCGGGACACGAAACAGATAAACTACAGATCTGCAATAGCTGAACATGCTGACGTCACGAGACACGCCATCGAATTTGATAAGGCCGAAACTGTTGCTAAAGTTCCCGGATACCAAAAGAGGTTAATTCGAGAGGCAATAGAGGTCGTGAAGCATCCCAATAATTTCAATCGCGAAGATGGGTTCAAACTCAGCAACATCTGGAAAATTCTACTAGCGCGCGACTGCCAGGGGCGGGGACCAATCAGCGAGCAGTGTGACGTCAACGCAGGGCAAGCAAGCACATCTGACTGGCAACAACCGTTAGTTTGAGTACGGACACCAGCTCGTACCTACCCATGATTAAGGCTGCTGCAATGTCAGCCGAAACGTCGGGAAATAATAACCGATATGCGACGCGGCTCAATCCTGTAAGCCAAGATGATATTTGTTGGGTAGTGGCTCGGCCATGTTTGAATGGCAACAGTCAAAGATTTGTACGTGCAAAGGAAATATGTAGCCTAATCTTGAAAATATATACAACTAGTGCCCGGCTTCGCCCGGTGGATTTATTTGTTTTATGGATTACAATGAATACTACTACAGAACTGGCACATGATACTTAAACTAACACAAAAAAAAATTGTGGTGGTGGTAGTGCGGGTGATACGAAGTAGAGTATAATGGACGTATTATTCAGGTCACATTCTTCTAATGGTATTGATAATAATGGATAGGGAAGCGGCTATATACTAACTACAGTACTGCCACATGTAATATACAATCGAATTGGAAAATATGATTCGAAAGAGGAGTACGTGAAATAAACAGGGCCTATATCTCATTGGCTGTTAGAAAAGTAGAGACCAATAGTGTCGTCTCTTGTCGTATAGCGCTGTAGGAAAATATGCAGAGCACTTCGGAAAACTTCGGCTCCTGAGGTAGCAATAGTATCATTTATCACCACATAGCGCTCAAGGATAAGGATCGAAATAAATGAAAGTAAATTTGAAAACACCAACGCTTATTGCAGCTGATAACCTCAATGTACTGCACCAACACCATCGCACTTATACAGAGGCATAATATTTTCATGATAATAACTGTTTTAAGGGGCCTAAGAAATCGTTTTGCACTAAATAGGCAACTCCCCGAGACTGCAATTTATAAGCAGTGCAAGATGTAACTATTTTAGCTATTCTGCACCAGAACACTGGTTGGGGTGACGTGATGCAGCCCACATTGCCAGCCAACAATAGACATATTAATATATTCTTACACTTACAGTACACTACTACGGACATGAATGGTTATAGGGCCTTAAAACGTGGGTTTCAAGTCCTTTTGTCTGTTATTCCAAATGTAGGGAATGGAGAGAGTTGTCCAAAATATCAAGTGGACAGTGCTACTGTAGGGTTTCAAAGGGTAAGTTTGTAAAATTCGGTGCAATTAGGTGAGACTGTGCAGATTTGTGCTAAAGGGACCAAATGCAGGGAATGGAGTGGTCTGAAATACCATGTAGACAGTGTTACTCGTCGGGTTCCAAAGGGTAAGTATGTAAAATTTTGTTCCGATCGGTGAAACGGTGTAGATTTGTGCCAAAGGCCTAAATGCAGGGAATGGAGTGGTCGGTCCAAAATTTCAAGCAGACAGGGTTACTCGTCGGTGATACTCATGGCATCCAACGTGTTAAGGCCTAGTAAGTATGTAAAATTTGGTTCAGATCGGTGAAACGGTGCGGAATTGTGCCAAAGCGCCTAAATGCAGGGAATGGAGGGGTCTGTCCGAAATTTCAAGCGTACAGTGTTACTCGTCGGGTTCCTAAGGGTAAGTATGTAAGATTAGCTTTAGATCGGTGAAACGGTGTTAATTTGTTCCAAAGGGCCTAAATGCAGGGAATGGAGTGGTCTGTCCGATATATCAAGCAGACTGTTACTCGTCGGGTTCCAAAGGGTAAGTATACACATTTCGGTTCAGGTCGGTGAAACTGTGTGGATTTGTGCCAAAGGGCCTAAATGCAAGGAATAGAATGGTCTGTCCGAATTTCAAGCACAGTGTTATTCGTCGGGTTGCAAAGATCAGTGAAACGGTGCAGATATGTGCCAAAGGGCCTAATTGCAGGGAATGGAGTGGTCAGTCCGAAATTTAAAGTGGACAGTGTTACCCGCAGGGTTCCAAGGGGTAAGTATACACATTTTTGTTCAAATAGGTGAAACTGTGAAGGATTGTGCCAAAGGGCCTAAATACAGGGAACGGAGTGGTCTGTCCGAAATTTCAAGTATTCAGTGTTACTCGTTGGGTTCCAAAGGGTAAGTATACACATTTGGGTTCAGATCTGTGAAACGGTGCACATTTGTGCCAAAGACATAAATACAGGGAACGGAGTTGTCTGTCCGAAATTTCAAGCAGACAGTGTTACTCGTCGGGTTCCAAAGTGTCTGGTGTAAGTAAAATATGGTTCAGATGAGTTAAACGGTGTAGATTTGTGCCAAAGGGTCTAAATGCAGGGAATGGAGTGGTCTGTCCGAAATTTTAAGTGGTCAGTGTTACCCGCAGAGTTCCAAAGGGATGTATACAAATTTTGGTTCAGATCGGTGAAACGGTGTAGATTTTTGCCAAAAGGCCTAAATGCAGGGAATGGAGTGGTCTGTCCTAAATTTAAAGTGGACAGTGTTACTCGTCGGCTTCTAAAGTGTAAGTATACAAATTTTGGTTCAGATCGGTGAAACGGTGTAGATTTTTTCCAAAGGGTCTAAATGCAGGGAATGGAGTGGTCTGTCCGAAATTTAAAGTGGTCAGTGTTACCCACAGAGTTCCAAAGGGAAGTATACAAATTTTGGTTCAGATCAGTGAAACGGTGTAGATTTTTGCCAAAAGGCCTAAATGCAGGTAATGGAGTGGTCTGTCCGAAATTTAAAATGGACATTGTTACTCGTCGGGTTCTAAAGGGTAAGTATACTATTTTGGTTCAAATCGGTGAAACGGTGTAGAATTTTGCCAAAGATCCTAAATGCAGGGAATTGAGTGGTCTGTCCGAAATTTAAAGTGGACAGTGTTACTCGTCGGGTTCTAAAGGGTAAGTATACTATTTTGGTTCAGATCGGTGAAACGGTGTGGATTTTTTCCAAAGGGCCTAAATGCAGGGAATGGAGTGGTCTGTCCGAAATTTAAAGTAGACAGGGTTACCCGCAGGGTTCCAAAGGGTATGTAGGCCTATACAAATTTTGGTTCAGATCGGTGAAACGGTGTAGATTTGTATAAATAACAGACAGACAGACAGAGAGACAGACAGACAAATATTGAGCTTAATATACATAGATTTCGTTGACTTCTCAAGAAATGCAAGATTTTTCCTGTATTACTGAGACGATTTGGAAGATTTTGGCAAAAGACGCACCTTTTAACTTCATCAGGTTTAAGAGCCTGAATTTTGTGAAATATACACCTTATCCTTTTATATACAGCGCTTGAGGGCTCTCAGTGGAGACGAAGATGATTAAGTTTAGCATAGGAACTTGTATCCGGAAACAGACCATCTTCCCGCTACCCACAAAAACCACTACAGCACACGTTCACTGCTCCCGCATTTTCAGCGGTCCGAATCCTGATGCTTGTCGTCTGGGTCCAATTACAGGTGGGGCTCGATGTGACGACCACCGACGTCAACACAGACACGGTACCATGTTCTGGTACACACGATCACCAATCCCTGGTCCTCCAACATCCGCCGCAGACATCACCTGCGTCAGTAGTTGTTCCTCGGATTCCTAAGAGGTCTCGTAAATCAAGGTTTTCATGTGACCCCACAGGTAGTAATCTAGCGGTGTCAAGTAAGTTTTAGGTGCAGGCCAAGCAATAGGGCCACCACGACCTATCCACTGTTGCCCAAAATGTGGTGCAGATGATCTCATACCGCAAGTGAAAAATGAGGTGGGGCGCCATCGTCCTGAAACCACATGTTTTGACGCACATGCAGTGGCACATCGTCTAAGAACTCAAGGAGGAAAGAACGGAAGGAGATGCCTTCGCTGTGCAGCCTAGCGCAAGCTGCTGAAGCCAAACGGCACGCCCACTTTGGGTAGCAAGAAAATGGCTGTTTCTATGCTTAAAGCCGTAAACCACTCCAACAAGTCTTGGATTTTAGTGACATAAAACTGCAATGACAAGTCAAGATTTTTTTCTTGGATATGCAGAATACACTATGTACATCACAGTTCTTAGCACAAATAAGCTGCGTTATCGCTTTAAAGGTTAATTTAAATAGAAATATGGCAGTACCTATGCAAGGCTAGTTGTGTAAGAAAGACGCGGCAAAACGTAATAATACGCTGAAACACTGATTAAATTTAATACAGGTGTCTGAAAGTGCGAGTTATACAAAAGAAAGAACATCTTGGGAAATATCATAATGATGCCGAACTAATCACGGCAATTACACCAAATTGATTTTTAGTTCTTTTTGGTGTTGAGGCATTCATCAGCTTTTAGGCCTAATTTCGAGCACAGCCACTTTCACTCATTGGTCGTACACATTTTGATATTCAAGACTGCGAACCTTAAAATTAATAAACAGAGCACTTATTCGATTCGTAGGCCTACAAACATATGCAAGTCACGGAACACCGAAAGTTAAGGTTACGCCCACTTTGGACGCAGCGCTTGGCTTCGCTCAAAAGAGCTCAGGGCTTCTCCTCTTATTCTTTCCTCCATGTAAGAACTCATGCAGTACAGTACATCTTCAAGGAATATCAAGTACGCGGCACGCGTAAGATTTCTTGGAAGAAGGTTTGGATTGTCAACAAACCTGTAGAGCAGTGTTTCCCAATATTTTGTGTGTGTTTACCACTTTGAGCGATGAGAATCTCTCGCGTATCACCTAAAGGTTGGGAGATATAGTAACTATAACCCACCCAACTCCACCACTACGTAGCAGACCAAAAGATGGATTGTGAATTGTGTTTGTTACAGTTAGACTGTTGGAGTTAAAGTACAAATAATAAAAAGTGTGTCCAGTTGTTTTGTTATTTATTACAATAAGTATTCACCTCAAACATTCAGAAATTACACTGTACAAATAATATTAATAAAAAGCTCTTAATAATTAAACATAAAAATCAAAGTTAAACTAACAACTTCAGTGTGAAGGATGAGCTTGAAAATTATAAGCCAACTTAGGAATGTCTGGTTTAAGATTGCTGAGTCTCAAACGAAGATCGTTTTCCTCTGTAAGGAGGCTATTCCGGTATTTATTCTTAAGATAAGCAAGTGAAGAAAATGCAGTCTTACACAAGTACGAAGTTGTGAAAGGCAGTAAAAATCTAACTGCTTTGTCAGCTATGTCTGCATAGTCTGCACTCCTTCAACCCAAAAGTTCACAAGAGCCATTTTTGAAAAAGTTAGCCTTAGTTCTGAATCACAATTCAATTCATAAAACTGCTCCTTATCTTTGGCCTTAAAGTCCTCCGGCAACATATCAATGTTTTTATATTTTTAAATTTTATATATATTTTTCGTAACATATCTAATATTTTTTATATTTTTCGTAACATCACCGCAGCAGCACGGGCGTACCACAGTTTGGGGAACGATGCTGTAGAGGATATGGGACATCAGGTGATCGTTCAATGACGTACATACTCTAGTCAGTGGCGCAGAAAGCGCGAGAATTGCACGTGTGCTGTAGTGGTTCTTTTTGCGGGTAGCGGGAAGACGGTAGGTTTCCGGACACAAGTTCCTACGCTAAACTTAACCATCTTGGTCCCCACTACAAGCCCTCAAAGTCTGTAATGCGAATTTAGAAACACCCAGTGGTAATGATATTTGCATATTTGAATCTGTTTATAATCTCTCTCATGTAGGGGTAGGGCAGGGACGTGGTGGCGCAGTGGTCAAGCTGTTGGCCTCCCACCAAGGTGGATCGGGTTCGATTCCTGGTCAATGCATGTGAGATTTTCGAAGTGAAATGCCATGTCCTGTGGTTCGGATTCCATGTAAAAAGGAGGTCCCGTGGCTCATGATCGCGAGATTAACGGTCACGTAAAACTAAAAGCTTGTTTTTTTTTCTCTCTCTCATGTACTATCTCCGCTTATGTTATCCTGGTTTGATTGCATTCTCTGAGCAGATGTATGGCCAGGTAGGTTGAACCGAAAGCCTTTTGATGAGCGTAAGTTGGTACACCAAGATGGAACCCCCGGAGGAAAGAATAAGAGGAGATGCCCTGAGCTCTTTTGAGTGAATCCAGGCGCTCCGCCCAAAGTGGGCGTAACCTTAACTGTCTTGTATTCGTGTTCCGTGACTTGCATACGGTTGTACGAATCGAATAAGTGATCTGTTTATTAATTTTAAAGTTCGCATTCTTGAATATCAAAATGTGAACGAAAAATAAGTGTAAGGGGCTGTGTTCGAAATTAGGCCTAAAAACTGATGAATGCCTCAACACTAATAAGAACTTAAAAATCAATTTGGTGTAAATACCGTGATTAGTTCGGCATTATTATGATAGTTCCCAAGATGTTCCTTCTTTGGTATAACTCGCATCTTCAGACACCTGTATTCAATTTAATTAGTGTTTCAGCGTATTATTACGTTTTGCAGCGCCTTTCTTACAAAATTAGCCTTGCATAGGTAGTGTCATATTTCTATTTAAATTGTCTTTTAAAACGATAATGCAGCTTATTTGTGCCAAGTACCGTGATGTGCAGAGTGTATTCTGCCTATCCAAGAAAAAATCTTGACTTGTCATCGTAGTTTTATGTCACTAAAATCCAAGAGTAGTTGGAGTGGTTTACGGCTTTAAGCATAGGAACAGCCCAAAGTGGGCGTGACGTTGGGCTTCAGCAGCTTGCACTAGACAGCGCAGCGAAGGCACCTCCTTCCGTTCTTTCCTCCATGGTGAAACCCCGGCAAAAGAAATCTAGAAGCACTTTTTTTTAAATAATCATGCAAACGTCTAGGAGTGTTGCGTTTTCCTGCGAACACTCTGTAGATAGCCCACAATCTCGTGAACATACCAGATGTTGATGAGGATCGACGTGATGCAGAAGAGGGCGAGGAAGGTGACGATGATCTTGTAGAGGATATTGAATGTAGCACTGTACTGGTCCACCACAGCCACACTGCTGCTGGTCGTGTTCAGCTCCAGGCCTGCTACTGTGGTGCCATGTGTAGCAGGGTCCTCCATGTCTCACACTCATTCACCTGCAACATAACACGATACCGGTAGGCTACTCTCTGTTCAGGGCACTGTCCCTCTCATGTGCTCACCTTCACTGCGCAAACTGTGTTATAGAAGTTGAGAGTGCGAGCACTAACAGTGTTGGTTGGTTGGTTCCACAGTTTAGGGACTGTGACAACGCGGTCATGTAGCCCCGTGTACTTTGGGTGTATGTATAATAGAATCTGTCTGATAACCGGTGTTAATTATGATGGCTGTATTAGTGTGTGCTCTCTGTAATTCAGGTAAGAACTGCAGACGATCAATTTCAAGTAGTTCCTACTTTTGCTACCGTCAACGACATCTAGCTGCAAAGTTGGCTACTAGATGCCACCTCAACCGGCGCATGGTGGCGAACTTTGGAAGCGTTAATGAAATCGATCCTACAAATTTAGCTTCACATAATTGTAGTTAGGGGAAGGATCTTTCACATGCCATAAATCTATGACATAGGCCCGCCGGCTTTACTTCCCCTCCAAAGGACGGCACACTGAGGGATTTTTAACGCTCTTAAAATACCAATGACTTCGGTCGGGTTTGAACCCGCGACCTAGGGCATAGAAACTCAGCATGCTATGAATAACACCACCGAAGCCGGTTTGTAAGAATTCAAGTTAGTTACAATTTCTGATAACAGATGCCGCTAGCAAAGATGTTCAAACAAGCACGCTCGGCAGCATGTCAGTCGGGAGCAAACACGCGAAATCGCAACACCTTTGAAACCAACGACAGTGGTCAGATAAGTAACCATATATATAATAGAATTCAAGTGCATGTTGTAATTTTATTTTTGTTTATTATATTGTGTTGTTCTAATTGTATACACGTGCATAACACTCATACCGTACTTAGTTCACAAGCCCTTATAAAAACAAATGAACTTTACATAACGAAATTCGCAATCGGATCGTAATATAAACACCAACTAAACGCAATGCACTAAGTGTAATTGAAGGGTTTATTCCAAAAACCAGACAAGTCCAAAGATTGACTTTTTGAGATAAATACATCTTCTTCCTTTTAAGTCCAGCTCTACGTAGGCCTATGTATATTATTGCTGTCTCCAAATAGCAGACAGGTGGGGTTATATACAGGGGCGGTTCGAGTGGGAGGGCAAATACGACATCAGTCGGCAGTCGGCAAATCCTGAAGAATCCGTAACATTTCCCCAACCAGCATTTAAAAAGCAAATCGGAGCATGGCCATAAACGATTTGGTCCGATTTAAAAATAAACAAGAAGTTCCGTGACGAACTAAAGAGCCTACTTTTCTTAAAATGTAAGATTCATGCCAATGATTAATCTATATGGATCTATCTAGAATAATGACGAAATTAAGTTGGTAATATCGACATTTCTAATTAGTTCGAAATACTGTATACCTGCATAATGTAGCCTAATAGAGAACTACAGTTGGTAGCCCTGGTGACTGAATATATTCTTAGTTCCATCTCCTACAGAATACAAAATTTGGTTGAAGTCCAATGGATAGCATGGCCGTTACATGCAGTTAAACATTGGATCTAACAGCGCACGTAAAATCATGTTGGCAACAATGACATACATGTATTGGTCATAAATAATCTGAAATAATATGATCTATTGTTGTGTCAATTTTGAATGAAATCCATTTGTTAGTATAGAAGTTACATGCATTTTAAAATTGGACCTATCAGCAGGCTTATAATCATGTTGGCAGCACTGACGTAAATTAGTTACTCCAAATTCATCTAGAATGCCAGGTACTATACGTGTGCAAGGTTTAGAGCTATTGGCTTGCATACTTTCTGATATATTGATATTAGGGTAACAAAAATAGAGACAACACCTATTAACAGTCGGCAGCCCTGGTTGCTCTTAAGAATACGCATAGTCATATCTGTTATGTACACATAGCACATACGAAATTTGGTTGAAATCCAAATGATAGTATGGAAGTTACATGTATTTAAAGTTGGACCTCTCAGCAGGCTTAGAATATGTTGGTAGCACTGACGTATATAAGTTACTCCAAATTAATATAGAATGTCAAGTACTATACGTGTGCACAGTTTGAAGCTGTCAGCTTGCATACTTTCTGATATATTGGTATTTGGATAAAATAAATTAAGAGCATTTATTAACAGTTGGCAGCCCTGGTGGGTCTTAAGAATGCGCTCAGTCATATCTGGTTATGTACACATACAACATACGAAATTTGGTTGAATTCCAATTGATAGTGTAGAAGTTATATGCATTTAAAATTGGACCTATCAGCAGGCTTATAATCATTTTGGCAACACTGCCATGTATGGCCTACTGGAAATTAAACTGCAATATTATTATCTATATGTGTGCCAATTTTGAAATAGCTCCCATTCATACCTTCCAAGATATCCAACACGGAGCTCAAATTTCAATTGCGATTTTTTAGCAGTTGGTAGCACTGACATCATTTTCAAATATGGACGTGAGATATTCAGGTATAGATCTTTACTCCTACCAAATTTTGTTTCGATTGCTGCAGCCGTTTAGGAGTTGATAGGGGGGGGCACACACACAGACAGACAGAAGGACAGACAGACAGACAGACAGACAGACAGACAGAGACACATTTGCCCGATATCATAAGTCTATTTTTTCCTCATTTTTGCAAAATGTGAAAAGTAGGCTAATAAAAATATTATAGTGACAGTTGGCATTTTACAGACAGTCGGCACAAACGGACGCTGCAATAATTCCATACAGCCAGGCAATATCCCAGTGCGGCAAGGGAAAGAGTCGGCAAAATAACCATTTTAAAAGTTTCACTTCCAGTCCTCGGTGCACCGGCTGCCACTTGCCATTTCGTTTCTTTGTATGGAAACTGTATAAAGAATGACAGATGAGCAATATGGGACCAATGACAAGGGATGAACTCATCGGCACGTTCCTGGCTGGGTGTAACGTCCCGCGTTCATTATGCAGAGCGACTCAGCTACACAGCGAAGCGAGCCCAGCATCTGCGCCATGTGGCTAGACAAAAGGTGTTGGTGAGCGCATTGATAACTTCAGGTCAAGCCAACTCATTGAGATGTTGTCGGAGGAATGTTATGACCTGCTACCGCTTGTCTCGGCGCGTCCTCAGATATCCGCGCTATTGTGAAAAAATTGACAGGTTTATGGTTCCAAGGTTCCTCAAGGGGTTGGGTGCTCACTAAGGTCAGTGCAGTGGTCACCGAGAATGAGAGAAAGCAGTCGTTCCTGAACCAGCAACTTTTACAGTGATAACTAGGTGCAAATACAGTGGAGTGGGACGTGAGTTTTCGCCGACATGGAATATTTTCACGGAGCATTGCGTACCCATCAAACGTAAGGAATAGTAATACAATCGATACATGCGTATTTTCAGCCATGTTTATGTTTAATGGTGTTAACAAGAAAAAAAAGTGAAGAATGATCGCACGCTGGAGTACGTCAGTGGCACAAACTGAAAAGTCGCGGGAAGAAGAAAAAGGGCAAATTACAAGAACACTTCACTTCAGAAGCTCATCAAGCAGCGATGGCAGATTTGTGCCACTTTGTTAATGGAAAAGGCCACGAAGACGTTCGTTCTCCGTGATGAACTTTTACGGACGATCAGAATTGAGGAAGAACAAGAAAAGGAGCTCCACAAAAAAGTTATCCATATACTTATTAACACAGCAAGAACCCTTTGTCGGCAAGGTTTGACTTTCCGAGATCACGAGGATGGAATCACTCAAGATAATGGAACCTTCACGCAAATTGTGAAGTTACTTTCACGGCGTAGTCCGGTCATGAATAGATGGTTGGAAGAAGTGAATACGCGGAAGCACAACGTTACGTATATGAGCAAGGACTCTCAAAATGAATTCATCCATCGACTTGGAGAGAAAACTCGTGAAATAATTGCAGAAGAGATCAAGAACGCTGGTATGTTCTCCGTTATAGCAGATACTACTCCCGATATGTCACATGAAGACCGCCTCTCGTTGAATATCCGATACGTCGTCGAAAAAGATGAAGAGCTCGTTCCTGTGGAGCGTCTTTTAAAAATAGATGCTGTTTTAACAAAACAAAACAAAAAAGACTGGAGAGGAGTTGGCTGAAAAAATATTTTAATTCAGAAGAACTTACTTCCACTCGATAAACTAGCGTTTCAATCGTACGACTTTGCTAGTAACATGTCTGGTATATACAACGGCACTCAAAAAAGCTATCAGAGAAGGGCAAAATAGATATTCCGTACTTTCCATGCTAAGTTCACAGGTTAAACATTTTCGTAGAGACAGCTTGTAATGCTAGCGCGCTTATCCGAGAGTTTTTGACACTCTTGAAACATTGTAGGTTTTCTTCGGATAGCACGAAACGACATTAAAGCTTGCAGAAAGAGCTGGATAAAATTGAAAATTCACTTCAACTTAAGAATTTATCTGAAACAAGGGGGACTGCACGCTCCGAATCGGTGAGAGCTGTTTCTTCGTCTTATGAAGAGATAGTCACATCATTGGAAACAATGAAAACCTCATTCGATTCTGAATTTGACAGTAAAACCCGAACTTTTTCGTCAGGCTTGCACAAAAAGCTTCTAGACTTTGATTTTATCTGCGGCATATACTTTACCAAAAACATCATGTTTAAAGTTAAGAACGTAACCGAGCTTTTAGAACCGGAGGAGCTGAATGTTGTAGACGCGATGCAGCTGATTCAGAGCACTTTGAAGTCTTTTGAAGATATCAACGACGATGGCACGATGAACGCTTTGATAAAGAGTGCATCGTCATTTGCGAAAAGTATGCAAGTAGAGCGGAGAAAGACTTCGTAAAGCACCGCAGGACCCGGCGACTTGCAAAGAAGTATGACGTGCACGCTGAAACGACAGCTGAAATTTCTTTCCGTTCATTCTACAGAAATGAGTTCCGAATACTTGTGGATGTATTTACTACAAGCGTGCAAGACAATCTCGCAAAACTAATTTCTTTGCTAGAATCATTCCACATAATTTTCAAGATACCCGCCGACGGAAAGAACTGCACCATCGAGCGCGTCCGATCTATAAAGCAATCACACCCGAACATCATCCTTCAAGATGAAGAACTTGTGCTGGCTGAGCTTGAAATCCTGCTTGAAGCCAGTAAACAGTGCTCATCTCCTAAATAGATCGCAAAAGTTGCTGTTAAATTAAAGAGGATTATCCCGTGTGGTTATCAAGTAGTTCGACTGTTTTTAACATCCCCAGTGTCTTCTGCTTCTTCCGAACGGTCCTTCAGCAAGTTGAAGCTCATTTTCAATCATTTGCGGACATCGATGGGTGACGACCGCTTCGACTCCCTCATGATGTTGTTTTCAACGAAAGATAAGGTCGAGGACATTGAAATTATGGAGATAGTGGAGAAGTGGTCCTTGTTAAGACATCGTAGAGTTGGGATTTAGAAAGAATAACTAGATTTTTTAAATTCTTGTAATATTTAAACACTTTATTTTGTTCATTTATCAAATTTTCCCAAGATTCAAAATTCTGGAACTAATAAAATACATTTTAAATGAAAGCCGTTAATTAGGGCCTAAGTATATTTGCCTTGTGTATTGTTTTCCGCTACTGCCGCCCCCCGACAGCAGTGGCTACGCTGGCTAAAGCGCAGCGTTCGGTCATCGGCCAAGCTCTCTGCTGACTCGGTAGACGCGTGGGTTCGAGCCCTACCGTCGGCCGTCCTTGAAATGGTTTTCCGTGGTTTCATATTTTCAACACCAGGCAAATGCTGAGACGATACCTTCTGATAGGCCATGGCCGCTTCCTTCCACATCCTTGCCAGTTTCATTCATCCATTCCATGTCTCATCCCGACGCGCAGGTCGCCCACGGGCGTCGAATAGAAAGACCTGCACTCGGCCTCCGAGGAGGCAACACGACAAAAAAAAAAACTGTCCCCGGTCCCCCCTCTCCCACCCGTTGCTCAGTTTTCAAGCGAATAGTCGGCAATGTTAAACAGCCAGTCGGCATTTTTTAAATGCTCACTCCCCCTAGATGTACAAGATCTAACCGCCCCTGGTTATATACGAGTGTGAAATATTGGGGATTCTACAAAAATAAGACAAGTCCAATGCTTTTCCAATGCTTTTTAATGATAATTAATTATCTGGAATGTTTGTCATTCAATAATGATTTGTACTTTGTTAGGATTTACATAATACATAGTCGTATTTGAGAATTAAACTATTTTTATTTTTTTATTCAGCTACATTTTTGGCAAAAACCGGATAAGTCCAAAGGCTTTTTAAGGTTTTCTCAACTATCCTCATAAAAGTATATTCCATTTATGTGCAATTTAAAGTTGTTAGTAAGGCTTAGGCCTAAAAGCAATTTTTATTTCATTCAGCACAATTGAAGCTATAGGCCTACTGGTTATTTTAGTTTCTGAACAATTTATTTTTTGGACTAGTCTGGTTCTTGGAATGAACCCCTCTATTGCATAATATTTGTATATACATTTAAACATCAACACCAGTGATCAGGATGCGATAATGACCGCTTGACGGTCGAAACGCGAGTTCAAAAAATTCCCCACTATAGTGAAAATGAAAATCCACAACCTGCTTCCAGTCGACCGACAGGGTCAGGGTTGGAATGAATGAAGCCCCCATCTAGCGGCGAGGATATGAACTGTGCCGGCTGCCGAAGCCTGTCGCACTCCTCCGAGGCAATGATTAAATGAATGACAGATGAAATGAAATGACAGTGGAAAGTGTTGCTGGAATGAAATTTTCGGCAGGGAAAACCGGAGTACCCGGAGAAAAACCTGTCTGCCTCCGTTTTGTCCAGCACAGGTCTCACATGGAGTGACCAGGATTTGAACCACGGATCCAGCGGTGAGAGGCCGGCGTGCTGCCGCCTAAGCCATGGAGGCTGGTCCCCCATTAGAGTAGTGATCATAAATAATACCTGTAAATCTTTCCAGTAGTGTTATTTACTTACTTGTTATTTACTAGGTAGGCCTATATAATATATACGTAATTAATTGAAATGCTTCACCAATCAATACAAATTATATTCTAATTAGTACATGATTCGGTACAACAATGGGATCTTCTTCAGCAAATTACAATTAAACCTTAAGAAATTAATTAAATAAAACTAAGGTTAGATGGGTTCTCAGTTTAGGGACTGCGACAATGCGGTCAGTAGCCCCGTGTACTTTGGGTATGTGTAGAGTCTGTCTGTTAACCGGTGTTAATTGTGATGGTTGTATTAGTGTGTGTTCATCATCATCATGAACTGGCTCCAGTTTCCCGGGTGCAGTGAATGAGCGCTCTCCATTTAGTTCTCTCCAAGAATGTCTCCCCCTCCACGACCTGCTGCAAATCCAGACCTCTCCATGCAAGATCATTTCTAACCGGGTCGATCCATCTCTTCCTCGGTCGACCTTTTGGTCTTTGCCTTTCAGTACTTTCTCAAACCCCACTCTAGCTGTTCTTTGTGTATCCATTCTTTTGAGATGACCGAACCATTTCAGCCTGGCTTCAATACAGATCTCGTTAAAAGATTGTTCTAGTTGAACAAGATGGCGTATCTTATCATTTTTATTTTGTCCCTCCTTGTCTTCTGAATCATAGTTCTTAAAAACTGCATCTTCACTGCTTGTAGTTTGCTGATATTTCTCTTGTATTGGGTACAGTTTCTCAGCTATATGTAGTAACAAGTACAAAGAAGCTCTTGTAGAGTATTAATTTTGATCTTAAAGGAACTTGCTTATCCCAAAGAAGCCCTCTCACGAGATGATAAAATTGCGCTTCATGTTGAACTCTACTAGTGATTTCTGCAGATGATTAGTTATCTGTGGACACTACTCTGCCAAGGTAACAGAACTGATGTACTTGCTCTAACTTTGTACCATTCCGAGTGATGTTAGTACAGATGTTTTGTCGACTAACGCGCATCATTACCGTTTGGACTTACGTATATTCAGACCAAATTGCTTGAATATAGCATTCCAATCATCCAGCTTCTGTTGTATTTCAGGCTCATTTTCACCCCATATTACAACATCATCTGCAAACGATAAAGCTTTAAACTCAGAGGTCTTATTGAGTCTCTTAACTCTCTTATCCATTTCCATTACAGTAATGGATAAAAGTGGTGATAGAGCGCTGCCTTGCTGTACACCCTGCTTAGTCACTGTTTTAATTCAAGTAAGGACTGCAGACGATAATTTCAAGTAGTTCCTACTTTCGCTACCAAATGCTACCGTTCACGACATCTAGCTGTGAACTTCGCTACTTCTAGATGCCATCGCAACCAGCGCCCGGTGATGAACGTTGGAACTTAAGAGCATTAATCAAACCTAACCTACAAATTTTGACTTCACACCAGTGTAGTTAGTGGAAGGTTCTTTTTCATGCCATAAATCTATGACATGGGCCCGCCAGCTTTACTTCCTCTCCGAAGGAAGGCATACTTAAGCTGCTTTCCCGGTCAATGCATGTGAGATTTTCGAAGTGAAATGCCATGTCCTGTGGTTCGGATTCCACGTAAAAAGGAGGTCCCGTGGCTCATAATCTACAGATTAACGGTCACGTTAAACTACAAGCTTCCTTTATACTTAAGCTGGGTTTTCCTAGGCGCGAAAGCGGAGAGCGGAACGCGGAGAGTGGAGTCGGCTCTCCGCTCGTGAGTCATCAGCTAGCTGAATTGCTTTTTCCTAGACGCGGAATTGTCCTCTGGCGGAGAGCGGAATGGTTGCTCATTTGTATACTAGGAGTGATAAGGTGAGGTCGATATGGACGTGGAATCTAGACTTTCTATTGTATTACACTTGGAAGAGGAGGAGGAGGAAGAAATGGAGGAGGAGGAAGAGTTACTACTGCATTTAGTGAAGGATCGAAAATGTGCAAGTGACATATGACATCTTTCTTCACAACATTCGTATATTCTTTCTCTATTAGATTCCATATTATAGGATGACCATAAACCAACTCAATAAGTTGCTCATCTTCGGAAGCAGTAAACCGACACACACACATGGTGCACACACTTTATACTAAACACACAAGGGACACAATTGAATAAAACTACACCCAACTTGTACAGACGTCCAGCTACTCCGCCGGCCGACAGCGGACTCGTCTGCTCTCGGAGCAGAGGAACGCGGAGGAGCGAGTTCCGCTCGTCCAGCGGCGGTCGGCTCCGCTTCTAGGAAGCAGTACCATTAAAATTACATATGGCCAGAGGAGAGCCGACTCCTCTCTCCGCGTTCCGCTCTCCGCTTCCGCGCCTAGGAAAACCCAGCTTTAGGGTTTTTAACGCTCCGGCGACTTCGGCCAAGTTTGAACCCGCGACCTTGGGCATAGAAGTTCAGTTAATAAAACTAATGAGAAACTAAAGTAAAATACGGTACATACAGTTTAATTAAATTATTTTCTTAAGCTTTAATTGTAACTTGCTGAAGAAGATCCCATTGTTGGACAGAAACATGTACTAATTTGAATATAATAGTATTGATTGGCGGAGCATTTTAATTAATTATCTATTAATCAATACGGCAATTTTCATTGCATTTCCCTATAATATATAAGTTGTACCCCCACCCAGTCATTGGGCAAATTCGTGTTGACCGATTGGAGAGCTACAACTGACACGAAGAGTGTTTGTTGTCTATCTATACTAGGCTTGCCACGGTGGGTGAGTGGATAGCGTGTCGGTCTACTAACCCCAAGATTGCAGGTTCGCTCCTGGCCGTGGTAAGTGATTTTCTGAAAGGCGGCAAAAATACGACACGCATGTCATACGATGTTGGCATGTCAAAGAACCCATTTGAATTCATATGGCCGTGTTCATAATGGCAAAATTCACAAAGTTCCTCATTTCTCTACTAGAAAACGCTATAGTGTTCAAGGAGCTTAGATATCAAACCTCCTTGACTTTCATAGTGATTCAAGGAACAACGAAATTCGACATGCTAGCTACCCTCTGGGTGTCATTGCAAAGCTTTCACCCGGCATCCTAGGCCATACGATATTATTATTATTATCTATACTAATATAATAAAGCTGAGTAGTTTGTGTGTTTAAACGCGCTAATCTCTGGAACTACCAGTCGGATTTGAAAAATTATTTTTGTATATGATAGCCAGATTCAAGTGGAATAGTTTAGCCTATGTAGCATTAGGCTACAAGTAGGGGGATGACAAGAATCCTAACCAGTGTCATGGGTGCCACGCGCAACCACACTCTTGCATGGCGGGCTTTTCAAATGATGATTTATTGGTGATTGACTCTTAACCTAACAAGATGGTGGCTGTAGTTTAACCTAACCTAACCTAACCTAACCTACCCTTACCCACGAGGGGTGATCAAAAAGTATCCACGCGGGTCTTGGGTCGACGGTCCCTTTCGACTGGACCCTTTCGACTGACCCCTTTCGATTGGCCCCTTTCGACTGATCCCTTTCGATTGGCCCCTTTTGACTTGCCCCCATTTCGACTGGTCCCTTTGGACTGGTCCCTTTTGACTGGTCTCTTTCGACTGGCCCCTTTCGACTGACCCCTTTGGACTGGCCCATGAATATATGAAAAATACCCGAAATTAAAGGGTGATTGGTTTCTATTCCCTTCATATTTTTAAAACCCCTACCAGGTGCGTGTGCGTGATTGATGGTGGGCCACTGACGATAGGCAAGCGATATTGGGCGAACCAATGGCCCATAAATATATTAAAAATACTCGAAATTAAAAGGTGATAAGTGATGGTTTATTATTATTATTATTATTTGCTGGTGATGGATGGATTAGTGGCGTGGCAGCGATATTTATCCACTTTGGTAAGAGGTTTACATCTTGACCACTACACCATTACGCTCTGAATATATAATATGAACGGTTGTAAATTTAGTGATATAAATGCCGACAGCTACTGTACTATAGCTAGTGGATAAAGGCACACGCTCAGCTATGGAGGTAGTTAGAGATTTACTTTATTTACTTTGCTGGTAGCATATTAACATATAGAGTGATGAATAAGACTACTGTAATAGACTCTGTAGAGCTCGCAAGCAAGAACTTTCAGGTCTTCCGCTGTAACTCCAGAAATCAGTTAATTAGCGATATCAAATTCTGCTATGCTGTATGTAAACTCGCCCTTGGCTCGATAATGCTGACTACTATAGTTGAACGTTGTACTCTCTAAGCTGATGATTAATTGCTGGCTTGATTGTGATCTTGCTTAGTACATGAATGCTGAGTACAATTGTCAGTGTCTTACTGGTTAGATACAGAAAATACCTACTTGTGTTTTAGCGCATTTGGTTCTTAAACTTGTCGATGTACTGTATGTGAAACATAATTGGGAATTATAGGTGATTGGTGAATCAACTTATCAGCTGTATAGAAAAGACTGGTGTTTAAAGTCATTTTAATTAGTTTGGTGATAAGCTGTGCCGTGGTATGTCGAGCTGAACAATGTTAAGCTATTTTAAAGGGAGAACGTTGGCATATTCTTTGGTAAGTTTACAAATTATTTATTTATTGTTACATTTTATTGAAAAAATGTTTAAAAATATATTGAACGATGAATTAATTTTATTTTTTTCGTATCTTTTAATAGTGTGCCAGTTAACTGGAACAGTCAGTTGGCATTTGAGGGCGAATGAATACAAAAAAAATAAACCAACAGTGATAATATATTTGGAATATTTTGAGAGGTGAGTTTATGACTTAATTTATTTATTAACAATAATAATGGCCCTTGCACTACAGCTAAAAGAGCCTAAGCCTACCAAGCAACTGCTGCCCAGACATATGGTCTGTAGATATTGGAACATAATGTATGGTTTACATATAAAGCCTCCTCTCGGTCGTGAATCTTGTATTTTCTCGTAACCGGACTGCTGGCTTACTGTTAGACGGCTACTTAAAGGTCCTCATCAGACTAAGTGTATCCCGTACGGTAGTTTTTAAAATCCCTGACGAAACCTGGAAATGAAACTCAAGGCCTTCGGGTATAAAGCAGGCGCACAACTCTAACACTACGGGGTCGGCTAATTTATTTATTGATACATTTTATTGACAAATGTTTAAAAATATATTGAACGATAAATTAATTTTATTTTTCTTATTTTTTAATAGTGTCTCAGTTAACTGCGAGGGATATTTATACCAGCATTAGGGCCCTCTCTAGGCTGTTAATCTTGTTTTTTTTGTGTGTGACTGGAGCGCTGCCTCACTGTCAGACAGCTACTCAATTATCCTCGTCAGACTAAGTGCGCCCCATTCTAACACTTACGACAGATTTTAAAATCCCTATCGAAGCTGGAAATCAACCTCAAAGCCTTTGTGTAAAAGGCAGGCGTGATACCCCAACACTATGGGGTTGACTAATTTATATATTGGCAGATGTTATTGACTGAGTGTTTACAGTTATATTGAACGATTAATTAATTGTATTTATTTGTTTCTAGATAATTTTTGTGTACGCTTACCTGTTTTGTGCAAGAAAGAGAGATCAATACACTCTTGAGCTTACGAGAAAAGGGGGGAAACAGGCATTGCAAGCTAACGTAAGATTTTAAATTATTATAAACTGTTTGTTTAAGCCTCCGTGGCGTAGGCGGCAGCAAGCCGACCTCTCACCGCTGGGTCCTTGGTTCAAATCCCGGTCACTCCATATGAGATCTGTGCTGGACAAAACGGAGGCAGACAGGTTTTTCTCCGGGTACTCCGGTTTTCCCCTGTCAAAATTTCATTCCAGCAACACTCTCCACTATCATTGCATTTCATCTGTCATTCATTTAATCATTGACCCAAAGGAGTGCGTCAGGCCTCGACAGCCGGCACGGTTCATATCCTCGCCGCTAGATGGGGGCTTCATTCATTCCATTCCTGACCCGGTTGGAGACTGGAAGCAGGCTGTGGATTTTCATTTTCATAAACTGTTTGTTTAAGTTTGTTTTGTACCTCTTTTATGTAAAGCATATATGAATTTGAATTTGTGTATTATGTTTTTTTAGATAACTGAAAAGTTTGTGCAGTATACCTGTTGCTGATAAAACCTGGGAAGGTGAGCAAGTGAAACACGTGTGCTACCAACTGTTAAAAACATTGATATTTTTCCAGCGTGTACCTGACCATCAGCTTTTCTTTTGTGCAGAACATATCAGGTAGGACTAACTTGTAACTATGGCTAACTTTTACCTCCACTGAAAATGTCTTAATATGGCAACCACTGGACTGTTCTTTTAGAACACGAGTGTGCTCTGGGAGAATAATAAATGTTAAGGAAACAATAATTCCAAAGGACTTTTTGGAATCTTGTTTCCCGATGTTTAAGAAACAAATTTATACTGCTCTAGGGTTGCATAGGTAACTATGGAAATGTTTTGTGATTTTGTCTACAAAAAGAACAATGTTGAACACAAGGAAAAATTCCATTTGTGTACTAAAATGCAGGAGCTTTTTGTAAGTAACAATTTAGAAGAGTGGTACGGTACTTACAGTGTCAATGCCTTGCTGAGTAAATTTGACAAATTACAAGAAGGACCCAATGGCCTTGCAATAGACAAAATTCATTACTTGAAAATGAACATTTGTCAATTTAACCCTTTTAATGCTGGGTCCAGTCATATCCCCACACCGGAAGTGATAGCATTGTAAAATGGCCGTGTTAAATATAAAAACAGGGATGATGAGTGTTTTATTTGGTGCTTGGCTGCATACTTGCAGCCGGTACAGCATCATGGTGAGTGGCCTGGAAATTACAAGGTTACAGCATGTTTGATCAATTAAAACAAAATTTGAATTTATCTCGTGTTTCGATCCCTATGGACTTAACTAACATCCATAAGTTTGAACAGGATAATCATAACTAACATGAAGTATAAATTTCTCGCCAAATCAAAGTATTGATTTGGCGAGAAATTTATACTTCATGTTAACATGGTCAATACGGAACCTGGAATGAGTGCAATTAATCATAACTATTCTTTTATGGTATATGGCGTTGACGGCAATGAAATTATAGGTCCGCTCTATGTCACGAAAGAACCAAAACAATACCACATTCACCTTTTATATTTGTCTATGGGATATGTGACCATTATTGTCTCATTAAGAATTTAAGCAAATTGGTGGGCAGTCAAATGCCTAAAGATCATAATAGAAAACACATTTGGGAGCGATGCCTTCAAAACCTTGCAACCTCCACTCTTTCTGAACGACATAGGCTAGATTGCAACTCACAAGAGGCCGTGAGATTGGTATTGCCACAAGAGAAGGATACTGTATTGAAATTTAAAAATATACAAAATCGAGATACGGTACCGTTTGTATTGTATGCCGATTTTGAGGCTCTCACTATGCCCATGACTGGATGTGAGCCAAATCCAGATGTGAGTTCAACCACCCCTATTCAAAAGCACGAACACTTTGCCATAGGACTGAATGTTGTGTGTGCGTATGACCACACATAGTCCTATTTTAAATCTCATCAGAGCTCAGATTGTGCTAAATGGTTCTTAAATGAACTTGTCGAGTTGGCTGACCATGTACAAGGGTTGTTGGACAAAAAAGTGCCTATGAATCTAACTCAAGAGCAACAGGGACAGTATAAGCATGCCACGACATGTCACATTTGCGAAAAACCGCTAGTCAGTGTTGAGGACACGGTTCGCGATCACTCGCACTTTACGGATGAATTTCGCGGGGCTGCTCACAGGAAATGTAATGTGAATTACCCAGCCCCTCGATTTTTAAGCGTGTTTTTTCACAATCTCGCGAGCTATGATATACAGTTCCTCATTCGCGAATTGGGTAATATTGGAAAGGGAACCTATTCCGTTATCCCCCAAAACCATGAACGTTTTACAGCATTATCATGGCGGTTGGGCAAATTTCGTATTCGATTCCTTGACTCGTTTAAGTTTATGGCCTCATCCCTAGACAGCCTAATGAACGGCTTGGATGAAAAGGAATTGAAGTACACGAAAACATATTTTGAGAATCCCGAGCACTCAGAAATGTATATTTCCCTACGACCACTGTAACAGCTTAGATGTTTTGAAGCAAAAGACCTTGCCACCGCAAGAGAAATTTTACTCTTTGCTAACACACAGTACTGTGTCCGATGAGGATTACGCCCACGCTTGTAATGTATGGCGAGTGTTTAACATAAACGCTCTAGGTGATTATGCCATGCATTACTTAAAATTTGATGTATTGTTGCTCAAGGATGTGTTTGAAAAGTTCTGTGACTTGTGACACAACATTTATGGACTTGACCCGGCTCATTATTTTACGAGTCCGGGACTCTCGTTTGATGTGGCATTGCGATACACACAAGTCGAATTGGATTTACTAACTGATGTGGACATGGTGTTTTCCTTGAGAGAGGCATTCGCGGTGGGTTTGTGTCGCTTAACCAGCGCCATGCTGAGGCCAATAACAAATACATGCCATACTACTGCCCAGAAGAACCGGTATTATTCCTGATGTACTATGATGTAAATAATTTGTATGGTTATGCTATGAGCCAACCTCTTCCCTATAAGAATTTACCTGGCTCTCAGAGAAAGAGATTTCAGATTTTGATGTGAACACGGCCAGCCTCGAAACATGTCGTGACTATGTTTTAGAGGTTGATTTGGAGTACCCCTCCTCTCTGTATGATCAACATGCCGATTTTCTATTTTTCTTAGGGCGAATGACCTCTCCACAGAGTAAAGTGAAAATTTAAAAATTGATGGGCACACTTTACAACAAGAATCGGTATGTTTTACATATCCAAATGTTGGTGCAGTGCCTATCCCAGGGCCTAGTGTTGAAAGAATCCATAGGGGGTATTTCCATTGCTCAAAAAGCTTGGCTCGAGTCATACATGAATCTTATCAGCCAGCACCGACAATGGCGACACAGCAGTTTGAAATATTTTTTTAAAATTGATGAACAACTGCATTTATGGCAAGTCTATGAAAAATGTACGTAAATACTGAGACATTAAATTGGTGAATGTCTGGGGGGTCAGTGGGGCACTCGGCGATACATTGCCAAACCAAATTTTAAATTTATTAAAATCATTGATGAAAATTTGGCTACCATTGAATTAAGTAAGACCCATGTCACTATGAATAAGCCCATTTACCTGGGTCAAGTCATTTTAGACTTTTATAAATTGGTGATGTAAAAATTCCACTACGAATTTGCCAAACAGCATTTCAGAGATGTGTCCCTTTTGTATAAGGACACGGACTCGTTTATATACCATGTTCGCCAGTGTGATCCCTATGTCGCCATGAGACAATATAGTGATTGGTTTGACACCTCTTCCTACAGTCCTGACAATGTGTTTCAGCTACCCATTAAGAACAAACAGGAAATGGGTATTTTAAAAGATGAATGCGGTGATTCAATCATGACCGAGTTTGTTGGAGTCGCGTCTAAAATGTATGCTTATCGTCAGCTAGATCAAAAAGAATCTAAAAGGGCAAAGGGCGTAGGAAAAACAGTGGTAAAATCGTTACGTGTGGAGGACTACTTAGAGGTTTTACAAACTGGAAAAGCTATGTCCCGTAAACAATGCAGGATACAATCTGTCCAACATAATTTGTATTTGGTACAACAGAGGAAACACAAACTCGCCTCGATGGACAATAAGCGAAAGTGGGCTGATGACTTGCTCACTAGCCTGCCATGGGGGTATCATGACAAAGAGGACGTGTGATTTATTTGTTTTGTGGTTTGCGAAATAGCTTTTGTAAATATGTGGTTTTATTTTTCGCTGTGATGAGAATGGTAAATTTTAAATGTTAATTTGTAAATATGAGATTTTGTTTTCGCAAAGACAAGAATAGTAATTTGTAAATGAAAATTTGTAAATAATGGATTTTGATTTCTCAATAATGAGAATTTAAATATGAGATTTTGATATTTTGCTTTTGCGATAATGCGAATGGATGTTTGTAAATGCTAATTTGTAAATATGGGATTTTAATATTTTGGTTTTGCAACGACAAGAATAGTAACTATGAAAAATGCATTACGCCCTTTGCCCTTTAAAGCCCTATACAATTTTATTTTTATTTTTAATATAACTGAAATTAAATATGAACAATGGGAAATATTTTTGTTATCGTGCATGAAATGGTTATTTATAAATGCATAACTAAAAGTTCCTTTGGAGTTCCATGTTTTCGGAAATAAATATGATGGTTTTATTTGTTTTCCAAAGATATAGTGTGAATGAGTGGGAGAAAAAGTGAAAGAGTAGAAGATGGGGAAGAAAAGAAATTAAAGCTTATAGCAAATTAAAATAGTAGTTTTCCTAATTTTTTGTATATGTAAGTCATAGACATGTGGTGGTAAATAGGCCTTATTTGTAAGATAGTCTTACCTGTAGTGTGTGTCGTGTGCCACTACGTGTTTGGAAAACAAAAGAACTGTAATAGCCAAGCACTCGCATCAAGAATTTAAAAAGAGTTAAAAACAAACTTTTTAATATTTACAATGTGCGAAACGTAAATTTTAAATTTAAAATTTTCTAAATAGAAATAAATCATACTCGGACCTTACTGTTTTTATTTCATAGCAAATAGAATATTACACTAGTGTACAAATAGTGTTTTTTGATGTTCATGTCCATTCACCATTAACTTTCCTTTCATAGCACTAATCACAATCAAGGCTGCCAACCTCTCTCCCACCGTAGCATCACAGGATGTCAAACGTTGTTTAGCTGTTTTCAATAGTATTTTTATCAGCCTTAATTTAGGTTGACTTTAGCAATAAGAAATTTCATGGTCTCGGTAAGCATCATCCAAAATGTTTAAAGGTACATCACCACGCTGCAAACGTTGTTCCAGCTTTGTTCCAGGACCGCAGTATTTGTAACCAGGTAAGTGCATTTCATAGGGTTGTAACTGAATCACTTTGTTAATGACGCCACGACCAGTACAGGTTTGGCAACTATGTTTTACTCGATGGTAAATAGTTTTCATCTTGCCACTCTGTTGAGGATGTTGTTGCTTTTTTCTCGCCATCACACCCGTGGAATGAAGAAACAAAGTCTTTGTTTAAGGTTTTATGCCCGTGGTAGAGTTTCACAAGCTGACAGGTTCGACAATGTTGTACTGATGGTAATTTGCCAATAACCACTTTCTTATGATACTCGTAGTTATTACAAGGTTGCAATTCACTTAACACGGGGTCTGAAGTCCATGATGTTGGCACATGTTCCCATATTTCCTTAACAGCATTTGCGGCTACATAAAAATAAGTGATTTAGGCAGGGCATTTAATTCCTCTTTTGTGAAACTGTTTAGTTTCTTTTTGCACACAAAAAATTCCAATCGCCTGCTCAATAGCATTATTGTCCGATTCCAACATTGACGACACAGACATGATGTTCTCTAGACGATGTATCAGTCTCTAGTGATCATCCCACTGCTGGCAGGAACAAGTGATATCTTGTTCATGACGTCACTACATGCAGTTTTCGTTAGCCAATCAAACAGATTCCATACATGGAAAACGGCTTGATGTTTTTTATTAAAAGTTATTTTTCTTGAAACAGCGTATGCATTGAAGGACATGCCAAATCCATACGATCCACACATTCACACGTGGAGGGCAGAAACGGTCGAAGCCATTCGCGTTTTTCAGTTCTTTTACATATACAATATTAGCCATGGATAGATGTGCGTTTAATATCATGGCCAGATATTTATAGGGAATGGTTCCCTCATCCCATTGCAATCCCAGATGAGTTTGTATCCAATGGGTTTGCCTTAGGTCTTTAACATACTGAAACTCTAGCGGAAATGGTGGTTGAACACAAAATGAAATAGTTTTGGTGACCAGTGTGTTGTGGAACCAATAATGGCCACCTCTTTAAATATATCCTTGGGATCGTTGATCATAAAGCCTTGAGTATCCACCACAAGTGTACGTGACATGTTTACGCTTGCCTGGACAAAGACCAACTGACAACTGACTATCGACTACTAAGGTGTACAAATTGCATTTACTCAAATTACATTCTAGTAAAAATCGCGCCCACTATAATCACGCCCAATTTAAATCGCACCCACTATAATCGCGCCCACTTTAAAACACGCCCACTATAATCGCGCCCACTTTAAATCACCCCCACTATAATCACGCCCACTTAGGTTAGGTAAGGTTAGGTTAGGTTAAGATAAGTTAAGTAAGCTGAGGTTAGGTTAGGTAGAGTTAGGTTAGGTTAGACCAAGTGAATACTCACTAGCAACTATTAAGGGTTAGAAATAATAACAATATAATTTTTATTATACCATTTTATTTTTATAGAAGTCATAACAATGTTTACTTTTTTAACATTTTGGGATAAGGACGGTACCAATCCATACAACATAGTCTTTTATGTTTATATCTTCCATGCAACCTGTGATGTCCCAATGTCTCTAGACTTGAAGATTTTACATCCATTGTTTCTTTACCGTGTTCTGCACTGTCAACCGGAGCATTGTTAATGTTATAAGGTCCACATGTATCATAATTTTTGTCATCACTTAGGGGTGCTATAGATGGGTAACTTGAATGGCATGGTATATTACCTACATCCATTCTACGTAGATAGGGGCAGGCAGGAGACCAGCGCTGATGTTCTTGAAGAGGTTCATCACTTTCTTTCCACCGGTCTATGGTAATTGGACAAAAAGCACATTTCACTTCATCTCTTGTTTTTAAATAATAGAAGCAGCTGCTAATGCTTGAGGGTTAATGAAAGACACAGGCCACGTAGCAAATGTCTTGAAACTTTGTTCCTCAGATTTTAAATTCATTGCCGTGGCACCTTTTGTTACTTTAAGAAGACAATCCATGACTGAGCTGCTTGACTTAGGGTAGCCTGTTATTTATACCGTACACTAGTCACTTGGTTGGACAATGGATAATAGTTTACTTGTTTTTGATGAATAATGAGACAATAAGCCGTGGTGTTTGGCGGGCCATTGTCATGCGTTTCAAAATCTAGTCGAATGTCAATATTGGATGTCTTGACAGACTCTTCCAAGTAGCAACAATCGAAGACAACCGGAGGTGACCTTGCCTTAAACTCTTGGGGTGACACATGGGGCAATTCTCTTTTTGATAAAACAACCATCTGAATTTAAAAAACATGTAGAGTTGGCCAAACTTTTTTTGAAAAATCCAAATTCAATCCACAGGGAAAAATAGCTCCGTTCAGGAAAAGACGACTATTTCTCGATTGTAGGTGATCAAATTGAGTGGCATCTTTGGTTTGTTGATACTTGCGATTCGTTTAAAAACCCACTATAATGTAGAGAGGTCTCTCTGTATAGCGGGCTGTTTTCACAGACCAACTGTGTGGGTTGGTGGTTGGCAATAGTGGGTACTCATGTAGCGCCCAGCTTCTAAATTCCATGGGTAGGAGCATATTTTTTCCCATTGACACTTCGTCAACACAAGGGAACTCAAAGAAGACAAGAAACTTGGGGAGGAATGCGTGCTGAACTTCTGCTTACCATAACCCAGATTAAATGAGAGACTAAATACACTAATGTCTACTGTCAAGAAAGAACACTGAGTAGTAATTTTCAGGGAAAACAATATAATCAAAAATATATATATAAAATACATGCATGCAACAAGATATAAAACATTTCATAATAAAGGAATATCAAAACTAAGTTGAGAATCAGAGAAGATGGAATCGAGAAAAGGAATAAAAATTAAATTACAGACTGTTGGCAGAGTCGAAACGAGGGTAAAATAAATAATTATTTAAGTGTTAGGAGACACATGTCACAGAATCCAAGGTGGATATACTAAGGTCCAGGGAGAGGGTAATTGAAATAAAAAAATTAAGTAGAGAAAATCCCATGGACAAACAACATGATCACTGTATCGCAGAACATAGTGTCTGGATCAGCTTATTAAATTAAAACCCTAGGCAGGAGAACATATTTTACATGAGAAAACCAGAGATATGAAGGTAATTGTTTTCATGAACCAAAGGTATACTAAATCATACATAACCTACAAACATACACGCGATCAGACACTAAAATATGTGTGGCCAAAGTCACGGCAATAAATTGCAGACCACGAAGGTCACATGCGAGGCTACATATCAACCACACTGACAAACATACCAACTACATCGTACACATATACCAACCAAACATCCATCATAAATAAGGTCTATGTCACCAGTAAATAAATTACAAACCTGAAGCTTAGGTTAAGATGAGAGACCAAAACATAACCCTTCAAACATAATTAAAGTCATACCAACCCTTGACTAAATCCACTCATATGCCGAAGTCAGAATCATGAATAGCGAACTACCAAACCATAAGGTTAAAACATGTTAGACTAAACACATATCATCCATACAATCACATATCCTGCCAACGTAACACAGCAATCATTCCAACATCTTTACAATTACAAAGGTTCACGAACACAACCACCTTTCATATCCACATTAAAACATATGAACATACCTTAACAGCTCCCAAAAACAGTTATCTATTGGTAAATATTAAATAATGATATTTAATTCTTCTTAAGGACAATTTCGCCACATGCATAAAATGTCATACGCATCATCCGATATTTAAAGTTTTCAGAATGAAACAGGGTTCCAACGGTGGTAGATGATATGGGTAAGTATGATGTTAAGTCCACATTAAGACTTAAAAGCTGTAGGCCCGGCCTTAGCCGTCCTAAACTTCTCCGTTTATAGTATTTGTCAATTCACATCTCTTCTCTGCTGATGGAAAATCTCAACTCATTATTGCTGTCAACAACTGTTACCGAAGCAACGGGTCGAAGCAATTGAACGTAGATCGATATATGAACAACGAAACGATACAAAGTCACAGAAGATACACGCCACGCTATATCGCGTCGGCTCACATAACCTTAGGTACCAATAGCACCCGCTAGGTTTGTAACACAAGTCCAGGATGTAGTAATTTGTTGACCTGAAGTACTTTTCGAAGAATAGAAACGGGTCACCATAATCTTGAGCATCTCTATTTTTTTTGCTATCGGCTAAGGTTACGTGGGGGTACTTTCCAGGGAATCCGTTGTAGTTGAATTTTTGAACCTATAGGAGCATCTTCGGCTCCCTTGAGAGCATTATTATCGCTCCTGTCTCTGACCAGATAAAGCACTTGCCTTGCGTTTACCACAATACGCTGGTGATCTTCGGCAAAGCATAAAATGAGTTTAAGATGTAAAAATCCAGTAAAGGTGCCATCGGTGTGAACCATCCAGTCATTGGCCGAGTCAGGGCACCAACTTGTCATGCAAAGTGTTTTCCCTTCTTCCGCACTATAAGAGGGATATAATTTCATGACACTTGAAATACCCACATTTCGAGTGCTATCCACCACAATATCGTTAATCACATAGCGCACCTCAGAAAACAGAAAGGCAAAAGCATGGTTGGCTAACTTGGATGTTGTTCATGTTGTGAGCCGACCTTCAATCTGAATGACAACTTCATGTGGTAGGGTGTAAATATCTTGGCTGTTGATAACAAATTGAATTTCATCATTGTTATTTAGTCCAGCTGTTTGAGCTTGATAGGAATGGGGACCAATTCTTACCACCCCTTCTTGCTCCTCGATGTGGTTCACCACCTCTAGCATAGAATTCATCATGTGGGTTTACGTGGTAACCCAGATGCTGTAAAATCTGCTTGCCCTTATGTGTTAACCTGTATTCACGTGGGAAACAACTAACAACATTCCTAGACGGTGTTGTTGCTTTACACACCAACTTCATTGTGGCTTTAGAACCAACTTGTAGGTGACTGGTGAGGTATAATCTAGTTGAATCAGTTGTTGGTCTCTATTGATTAGTCTTAAAGTTATATTACTAATATGATCAACAGCCACAGAATGAAAAAGCACTACTGGAGGATTTTCACGAATATTATAGCCATTGGGCGATGTCACAATAAAATCATAGAGTAAATCCGATGGCTCATGATTCGTGTACACGGTGCTGATAATAGTACACGTCACAAAACTCGTGATGATCCTCAATTAATTTCATTTCATGGTCCAAATCATGTTTTTTGTTGGGTTCCAACAATCTTGGTAGAAACCCCAGTAAAGGGTCGATGGAATCAGGCTGTGATTTAAAATAAATCTTAAACGTGGATAAAATACTACAGCGATGAGTGTTGGTATTTCCTGTAAGTTCAAACTAGCGTGTTCTATCAAGAAATGGCTTTAAAACATATTGATTGACCAACACCACATAAATGAGTTTATAAATATCGTCTATGGTATATCCACCAGGGTTCAGGGTTAGCACAGCATCATCAAAGTTAAACTTGTTGTTCACATTTTTACATTTTTTACATGTATATTCTATTATATGTTTCAAGAGAAACTAGCCCCAATACATAAGGTATTTCACTCAATTCAATAGTAGGGTAAAAGTCTAGGCTGATTTCAGGTCCACGTCCATGCAGTGTAAACGTCTTACTTTCTGCTGACATACTGTTTACGTTTTAGCTTATGCTGTGTCCCATATAAAAAAAATACAAACGTCCGCACTCCTGAGTGTTGAACTTTTGCTGACGTTTCACATTATAATATATCTTTGAGCTGTTTCCAAAATACATGACTAGTTCCATAGGTGGTGGGAGATTCCCGTAACTGTCAAAGTACCACACGGTCGAACCCCCTTTGACATAGGCTACATAATGGGTTCCTGGTCCTTGGAGATCATTTAGATTAATGATGACACATTCCTGTTTCCATGGTCGTGGCAGTAATTGGTTCCGCATAAACACACCTCGAAAATGGAAAAGCTTTAGATGTTTGGCATAGCTTTCGACGTCTTCATGGGTCAGGGCATGTCTTGGTATGGCTGCTGTGATTTTTTTTGGTGGTAGGTAAATACCAAGTACTTGTTTATAGAAGGCTGGCTTTAAATTATTTACCTTTCTACTCCCATAGCAATGGCTTCCATCGTTTCATTATGTGGCTGACGTTTTCTTTCAATTGTTGCTTACCCTGCTGTACAGCTCGCGCCGCCTAAAAGTGAACCCAGGGTTGCAAGACCAGCAAATAAAGCCGGTAAAAATCCAGCTCGTTTGGGAACAGGAATCACTCGGCCTTGTTTTGAAAACCGTTGTTTACTTTTTGGATTTACATGCCTTCGTGCTGCTCGGAGTGCTTTTTTTTTTAACAGTCAACACTTTTTTCCTTTTTTCTCGAGGCCATAGTGGGTTGTATGAAGAATAGATTTAAAGCCACTCTTTTGCGATGACTTGGTCTTTTTTTTAGTCTTTTTCACCTCGTATCTTTGTTTTACCATGATAAACAACCTTTCAAAAAAAAGTTTAAGTCACAACTAACACTTTTCTAGGGAAAACCCTATTAATATTTAATTTATAGTGGCTGTATATTCGAGTTCTTTTTAAAGCGGGAAATCGCTTATCATGTTTCCTGCTTGTCTTTCCTCTAATGTTAGAACCAAATGGAAAGACAATTCATTACCCACTCTCACATCATGCTCACTAAGTAGTGAAATGGCACTATTGTTTAATCGTATCGATAAATGTCTTATATCTGGTGTGTAGTCCATAATACATATACTTCCATTAAACCTTAAACGATAACTCGTTGAGCCTGAAGGTACGTAGAACATGGGTAAGTTCTTGACTGTCTTTCACAGGCCATCGGTTATGTAAACAAGAAATATGTTTGGTGGTGGTTTAATCATCGAGGATACAAAGTCTCCCACACATTGTTTGGTTGTAATCTCATGAGACTCTATGGGATTTGAAATGTCAGCTAGAAGTCATCGCTTCATGTGTAAACTCTTTTCTTTAATTTCGCACATGTTGTTCATTTCCAAGGTTAAAAACTGTTTGGTACAGACATCTTGTGGGTCAACAGGTTCAACCACGGGATTATGTGGTTATTATTAGCGGTATAGCCATTTACAGTTAGGTTTGGCACCCTACTATATAACCCTTTCGCTCTGGTATCCACAACATTTTTTGTAGTGGAATCAGTACAAACTTGAGGATGTTTTACATGGGTTAACCGTTTTCCATTTAAGTCATAATCCCCCTCTTTGGTGCGTGGCACCACCGACATATCCACATAGTGTTTATTGGCAGGATCCATCTCTTGTTTGGGATCATTTAATAGGGGGGCTTTGACCTTGGCCGTTAATGCTCGTTCAAAGACATCCATGGTAATACTGTTCCTGACACAGGGATTGGGTCTGTGTATATAGACAGCCTACAAGCATCTTTTGCCATTAGTTGATATGCAGATTATTAAGCAGCAAGATTCACTCCCCGTAGGGGACATGGTTTCCCATCTCTTTCCTACACCACATGAGCAACATCATGGTTCACTGTTTCCCTCAAGTATTCGCTGCCTCATTGTGGGACCCTCAGGATGTGGAAAGACCAATCTTTTTCTCACCCTCATCACGGCTCCAAATGGTTTGCGTTTTCAAACTATCTATATTTTCGCAAAATCCCTCTATCAACCACTCTATGTATTCCTGGAACAGGTTATGATTGAACTACGAACCGAAAATATGGGTTATTTCACGTTTTCAATGCAAGAAAATGTTATGGCACCAGATGCTGTAAGGCCTGATTCGCTGATGATTTTCGATGATGTCTCTACAGAACTGCAAGCTATTATTCAAAGCTATTTCAGCATGGGTCGTCATAAACATATCGATAGCTTTTATCTTGGACAAACTTATTCCAATATGTCCAAACACCTCATTCGTGATAATGCCAATGTAATTGTTTTATTTCGCCAGGATGAGCGGAATATACGTCGCATTTATAATGAACATGTCAATCCTGATATGACCTTTCAAACCTTTACTCAATTGTGTGCCAAGTGTTGGATAAGGAGACAGTGGTTTTGGAAGCTATGGTGTGCATAGCAACAGTTGCTGAGGATCATGTTGATTGATGTAAGAAAAGAAAATGAAGCCGTAGTGAGTGACGGTCTTTGGTCTGAGTCAATGTTATTCCAAGTTAGTTCACATAACATAAATCTGGTAACCCCGACGTGATACGAAAACGGATAACATTGAAAGGACAAATAAATTTCGTTCCGTGATTCGGCGATCGGTAACAAAGCTGTGCAATGAAGTTCGGGAGTTCGAGAAGTCCAAAGGGATCAAGAAGTCATCAGTGCATTAATCGAGTTAATTAATATTAAGATGGTATAACTTAAAGAACTCGATAGTAAGGTAATAGATGCGCTGTATGATAATTGTGACGAAGAAACTCTGGATGAAGAACAAAATACCATCGATGAATATGAAAGGAAAAGAACAGTTTTGAGGTTAAACGCATTAAAAATCAACGAAGCAAACGGTGTAACGGTGACAAGCACTCCGTTGAGTTCGTCTGGAGAGGACTCGAGGAGGTACAGACTACCCAAAATCGAACTGCGGAAGTGTAATGGGGACTTCAAGGAGCGGCTAGGTTTCTGGGCTTCCTTTTCGAAGATACTTCACTTCACGACAGTGACAAATTCCATTACTTGGTTCAATCAATGGAAGTAGGATCCAGAGCTCAGGATTTGGTTGGTAGTTACCCAGAGACTGCTGGAAACTACGCAAAGGTGATTCAAGCTCTCAAACAATGGTTTGGAAGAGAGAAATTACTGAAGCAGGTGTACGTGCGTGAGCTTTTGAAACTAGTGATTGACAATGCAAACATGAAACAGACAGTCGAAGTGTCTCGTATGTATGATAAACTAGAGACACAGTTACGGGCAATAGAGACTTTAGGCGTGACCACTGAACAAACAGCTACATTTCTGTACCCCATGGTGGAGTCCAGTCTTCCGGAGGAGTTGATGGTAGCCTGGCAAAGGAGTTCCAATTATGGCACGGAAGGACCAACTGATCCTGATAAACCTGGTCATTCAAAGAAGTGTGAACTTGATTACCTCATGGAGTTTATCAAACGTGAGATAGAAGGAGAGGACCAACGAAATCTGGCTAGGGGCGGATTTAATGACTCTTCCATTGAGCGACAGAAGAATAAGTCTCCTAAGTTGCAACGCCGGAAAGAAGAAACACTGACGGCCATGGGGCTGTTCTCCAGTCAATCCTCCAGCTGCATCTTTTGTGGGAAGTACCATGATAGCCAGTTGTGTACTAAAGCACACTCTCTGTCATTGGATGAGAAGAGAGCACATGCTATAGGTAAGAAAGCGTGCTTTAACTGTCTGAAGACAGGACATTTAGCGAAACTGTGTAAGGTGCCAGTAAAGTGTCTAATCTGTCACAAAGGTCATACTACTCTTATGTGTTCAGAAACAAGCAGGGACGTAAAGGAGACCACCACCAAAGTGGCTACTTCTGTACAATCAGGTATCGCAAGTTGCTCAGGAGACGTCATGCTGCAGACAGCTTTTGCAGTGATCCAAACTAAAGAAATCACTAGAAACGTATGGGCTATGTTCGACACTGGGTCACAATGAACCTATATACTGAAGAAAATAGCAGAGAAGTTAGGACTACATCCTGTGAAGGAAATAAGATTGTGTCATATGTTATTTGGTTGTGCCAAGGAATTTCGTGAGCATAAAGTGTACCAAATAGATATCAGCATTGTGAGTGGTTCATTTAGAAAGAAGATCAATGTGTTGGATCACCCCCAGATGTGTGAAGTGATTCCTAAAGTGCCTAAAGGACCTTGGTTGAGAGAACTTCAGAGAGAGAAGATTTGGGTTGAAGGTGCTGGTGAAGGACCATCGGAAATTGATATCTTGATTGGGAATTATCTGTACGGTAAGTTGCTGACTGGTCGTGTTCATCAACTCAAGAATGGTCTTACAGCAATAGAAACTAACCTTGGATGGACAATTAGTGGACGGAAAATGGGCCCAGGTGTGGAGGACAGTCTCTCAATGAGTGTGATATCCATGAAACAAAGTGAAGTCACGATTTCTGACTTGTGGGACTTAGATTTAATCGGTATTCGGGACCCCATTGATCCCACATCCAAGAGTAGACGGGAAGAGGAAGCAAAGATACAATTTGGGCAACATGTCAGCCAGTCATCTGATGGACGGTACACGGTGGGACTGCCTTGGATTTGTGAACCTGTGAGTATTCCCAATAATTTAGAAATTGCTCAGAGAAGATTGGAGTCTACCACCAAGAGGCTCACAGAACGGGGAGTGGTCGACAAATATTCCAAAGTGTTTACGGCATGGTTAAAGGAAGGAATCATTGAAATAGTGCTAGACAGTGAGATTGATAACAATGCACATGACCTTCCTCACCATCCAGTATTGTAACCAGAGAGCCTTTCCACACCTATCAGACCTGTCTTCGATGCTTCTTGTAAGTGGGGTAGGGCTCCCTCCCTCAATGATTGTTTGGCAAAAGGTCCTAATCTTATCGAGCTCCTTCCCACCATCAGGAACCGATTCCGTATAGGAAGGATAGGTGTGGTCGCTGACATTCCTAAGGCTTTCCTCATGATTAAGGTTAGAAAGGAAGATCTGGATTATTTAAGGTTCCTGTGGTGAAAGGAATTTTTGTCGATAGAAACCGTTATATATAGACATAAACGGGTGGTTTTTGGACTGAACTGTAGCCCTTTCTTACTGGCAGCAGTGATTGAACTATATTTAAGTACTGTTTCAGCAGACGATATAGATGTTGCGAAAAGCTGTTGAGTGCCCTGTACGTGGCCAATTGTTTGACGTCAGTAGACTCTGAGTGGGAGTTGAGAGAGTTCAAATCCAAGGCCACGATCATCTTAGCGGCAGCACATATGGAGCTACGACAGTGGACATGGAGCATACAGGATGGGACAAGGGCTGACCTGCCTCATGACAATCAGCATGAAGTGTTTGCAAAGGGGGATGAATTTGTTGCGACAACCACCCCAGTATTGAGTCTCACCTGGGATCGCCAATCAGATTGTCTGATGTGCGAGATAAAGTACACTGATTTGTGTGAGACCATTACTAAGCGTACGATCTTGGCTAGACTACATAGGTTATTCGATCCGATAGGGTTGCTGTGCCCTGTGTTGTTCATTCCTAAATTCATTCTGCAAGAAATAAACAAGTGTGGATGGTGGGAGCGATTGATACGTTCCGTCAAAGATGTGCTTCGTCGAGTATTGGTGAGAGCCACTCTGAATTATGAGGAATTACTGACTTGTGTTTGTGATCCGAGTCTGTGATCAACAGGTGGCCTTTAACGTACGTGAGAGAAGATCCAGATGACTTGGTTCCTTTGACTCCAGCTATGTTACTCAAGGATATGGTGGAAGATAAAACCCCAGATTTGGATATCTTGGAGAAAACGAACACTCAAAGAAAACTCTGCCACCTTAATAGAGTCAGAGAAGCCTTCAAGTCAAGATTCAGGAAGAAATGTCTAGGACTCGTTATCCAGAAAGGGAAAGAGAAGAATTCAACAGCGATCAAGGTGGGAGATCTCGTGCTCGTCGAGACAGCCAAGAAGAGAATCGAGTGGCCCACCGCTCGAATCATTGACTTAATACCTGGCGCAGATGGGAACATTCGGGTGGCAAAACTCAAGACCAGTGGAAGAGTGTTTGTTCGTCCTTTCCAACGTCTCTATCCTCTAGTGGTTTCAACAGTCGACAAATATTTTGCTGAGGTAACAGGAAAGGGTCGGGAGAAAAAGGATAGTGAATCTGTAAGTGAAGTGGTTAGTGATGATAAATGCGGTAGACGAGTTAAACGACCAGCTAGATACTGGGATAATTGGTTACTCTATTTAGCTAAGATACATGATAACCTTTGGGAGTATATGTAGTGTGGGAAGTTTCAATGTCGTTCCACCGCATGGGTGCCATATCAGTCATATGTTCATGGTTCTTCAGCCTCACTAAAGAAGGTAATAATAATAATAATATCGTATGGCCTCGGGTGCCTGGTGCAAGCTTTGTTAATTGACACCCAGAGGGTAGCTTGCATGTCAAATTTCGTCGTCCCTTTGAACGCTATGAAAGTCAAGGAGTCAGATATCTAAACTCCTTGACACTACAGCGCTTTCAAGTAGAGAATGGAGGAACTTTGTGTTGGCGGAAAATCCCGAGATTAATTTTGCCATTGAACACGGCCTACTGAATTCAAATGGATTCTTTAACATGCCAACAACGTATGACATGAGTATCGTGATTTTGTCGCCTTCAAAAATCACTTACCATGGCCAGGGGCGAACCTGCAATCTTGGGGTTGGCAGTCCGACACTATAACCACTCACCCACCGTGGGAGTGTATGTTGTATACGGAGGCAGTGGTTTTGACAGCTATGGTGTGCATAGCAACAGTTGCTGAGGGACATGTTGATTGATGTAAGAAATTAAAATAAAGCCGTAGTGAGCGACGGTCTTTGGTCTGAGTCAATGTTATTCTAAGTTAGTTCACATAGCACCAAGTGCTGGAACATGCAACGTCATGCCTGTCTTGTTATTGACAAACAAAGTGAACATGATCAAGGACGTTATGGCTTAGGGTTTGATCATTTTATTACTATTGAAGGGGCTGTCTCATTCTCTCTTAAGTCATTTGTTGTGACACCATGGCGTTAGCAGAGAGTCAATTGAAAAAGCATATTATTAGAGCAAGAAATAATATTCGTCAAAAGTTTCGTCAATTAAAACGATCACGTGCGGATAATGCTTTGTTTCTTCAACAACATTTAGCGCCTCCTCTAAAAGCCATGTTTATACCCTCTTTAAAGCCATCTGAAAGCTATCCACCGTTTCACAAGCAATGCAGTCTCTACAAGAGATCCCTGTGTTAGAGGAACAAGAGGAATTGGGTAGTTCTAGCGATGTTAAGGATGAGGATGATCAAGTGTTTACTCCTCAAGAAAAATCGTCACCCCTTCAACAAGATTTTAAAAACAAAATCTGTCATTGTTAAAACACCCTTTACTTCCAAGCAGCCTACATTGTCTGAACTTTTGTCCATGCCTCAACATAATGCTGAATAAAAACACATTTAAAAAAAAATATTATGGATCAAAGCTGGAACTCTATCAGGCAAAGCTCTTTACAAAAAATAAACACGATACTACTTACGGTGTCAGATATGAAGCTGATGGTTTTAAAATTGATGATTCATCTATTAAATTTACTCGTACTAGTGTCATCATTAAAAACATAACCATCAATTAACGTCAAGTCTGTTAAAGCTGTTATTTTCTCGTACACCATCTTCAGAGGACTAACTAACGCTTGATGATCGTAACAAATATAAATCCATTTTATTGGAAACCAATGCCCACAAAAGTGAGTATAACCTCTCTCAACAAGTGAATGCCAATATATCTAAAAATATAGAACCATCATTGCGAAAATGTTTCCAACCACTTAAAGTGTTCGTTAAGTGTGTCAGCATCGGGAGTGACATTTAAACCATTAATAGTACATTATGCAACGAGCCTATAATGGCAATAATTAAGACACGAGTATGTTTATAAAACGAGCGTATGCGAGTTTTATAATTTCCATACGAGTGTCTTAATTACCATTATAGGCGAGTTGCATACGTCTGTTTATGTTCTACGATAATTATTATAAATATTTTATGTTCGACCATAACTATTCATAAATATCTGTCGAGATTTCGCCAGTTTTATGTACTGAACAGAGCGCATGAGGCGCAGAGAATGCCTTGTATTTGACCATGGCCTCCTGGATTACTCTAAAAAGGAAAAGGAAGCTTGTAGTTTAACGTGACCGTTAATCTTGAGATCATGAGCCACGGGGGATTACTCTACTATGACACTAGGCAACGCAGTAAAATTTAAATTAGAAGGCCTTGGAACTCAGTGCAGGTGCGATGTTATCCTTATTTAATTGGTCAAGCAACTGTTTCTTGAGCTGTGATTGGTGGGAGAAACTGTTTCATAATGAGAAATAGTGTTATAATGACCATCATTATGATACAGTTTTCTGACATATAAAACCCCTTATGGATGTTACCTACTGGCATAATCCTAGGAAGCTAGTTCAGCGGCTACAATTCTTGTATGCTTCACGTCAACCACACCGGTCACGATTGGGAAATCGAAGAAATTGAACAAGCACTTCGAACTGCCAAAATTATTGTTTAAACCTTCACCCATCAAAGTGGAAATAGCTCACGAGTTGCATCGCCCTGCCAGGCGTAACTATCAGCGACTCAAAGTTATATCATATGGTGTGGATGAGCTTTGGCAGGCTGATTTAGTAGAAATGATTCCCTATGCTAGCGTTAACGATGGTGTACGCTCTATGCTTACTGTCATTGATGTTTATTCCAAAATGGCCTTTGTTCAACCTATGATTCGCAAGTCAGGTCCTTTAGTCACCACTGCATTCAAGAATATAATTCAAAAATCCAATCTTCAACCCAAGCTTCTGCAATCACACCAGGGCAAAGAATTTTTCAACAAGGATTTCTCTAGCTTTTTGAAATCCTCGGGCATTCATCATTACAGCACGTACAACAATCTAAAAGCCAGCGTGGTAGAGCATTTTAATCGCACGCTAAAACAAATATGTGGAAAGAGTTCACAGCTCGTGGGTCCTATCGGTGGATAAACCTAATACCTAAGCTAGTGTCATGTTACAATGATACCAAACACAGAACTATTGGAACAATGCCTTGACTTGTGACAAAAATAGTCCACGGCTGGATTAACTTTTTAACCCCATCAAAACTGCCGATCATAAACGCCACCTTAAAATCGGCGATTATGTTTGTGTCAGCAAATTCAAGTCTGTTTTCGACAAGGGCTACACCCCAATTGGGTGACAGAACTATTTCGTATTCGTCAAGTAAACCAGGACAGTCCAGTCACCTATTCACTAGAGGACCTCAACGCTCAACCCATAAAATGATGGTTTTATCTCCAGGAACTCCAAAAAGCAACGTTTCCAAACCATTACCTTGTAGAAAAAGTGGTCAAAACAAATGGAAACAAATTGTATGTTAACTGCCTTGGGTTTAGGTTGGTTGGTTCTTAAGTTTAGGTGCTTCGACAACGCGGTCATGTAGCCTCGTGTACTTTGGGTGTGTGTAGAATCTGTCTGATAACCGGTGTTAATTGTGATGACTGTATTAGTGTGTGTTATCTGATTTTTTAAATTTAAGTACTGCAACTTAGAATTTTTCAAATAGTTCCTACTTTTGCCGCCAAGCGCCACCGTCAACGACTACTAGGCCAAGTTCAGAACTTAGCTTCTAGATGCCACCGCAGTTGGCTCTTGGCAACGAACGTAGAAACTTAAGAGCGTTGTTTACATTCTTAACCTATCCAATTTAGCTTCCCACAGGTACAGTTAGTGGAAGGTTCTTTAACATGCCATAAATCTATGACATGGGACCGCTGGCTTTACTTCCCCTCCGAAGGAAGGCATACTGGGGGATTTTTAACGTTCTTAAATAATCCGACGGCTTCGGCCGGGTTTGAACCCGCTATCTTGGGCATAGGGCTTGGGTTTCGCTCAGCCTTTAATTCTTGGATCAATAAATCAGATTTAGCATGATCCGTTTTCCTTTTATTTATTAAAAACCCTCAACTCATAATCCTAGAACTGGGAAAGGGGTTGGCCTTGGCCTTTCTATACTGCACCTAAACTTCAAAAGAGCTAAAATGTATGACCACCACCCTCCTACTGTTAAGCCTTTTGAGCACATTGTATAAAGATTACTTAGCCCATGAACAAGGGGGTATTACCCCGAGTTAAACAAGTCCTAACATGGCTTTCTAAACTTAGGAGTTCCATAGATTTTCAAGGAATAAAAAATAAGACCTCCTTTAATTTCGGGTATTTTTCATATATTAATGGACCAGTCCAAAGAGGCCAGTCCAAAGGGGTCAGTCAAAAGGGACCAGTCAAAAGGGACCAGTCGAAAGGGACCAATCAAAAGGGACCAGTCCAAAGGGACCAGTCGAAAGGGGAGCCAGTCAAAAGGGGCCAATTAAAAGGGATCAGTCGAAAGGGGCCAGTCGAATGGGGCCAATAGAAATGGATCAGTCGAAAGGGATCAGACGAAAGGAGCCAATCGAAAGGGGCCAATCGAAAGGGATCAGTCGAAAAGGGCCAATCGAAATGGATCAGTCGAAAGGGATCAGAAGAAAGGGGCCAATCGAAAGGGGCCAATCGAAAGGGATCAGTCGAAAGGGGCCAATCGAAAGGGGCCATTCGAAAGGGATCAGTCAAAAGGGGCCAGTCGAAAGGGGCCAGTTTAAAGGGTCCAGTCGAAAGGGACCGTCGACCCAAGATCCGCGTGGACACTTTTTGATCACCCCTCGTGGGTAAGGGTAGGTTAGGTTAGGTTAAACTACAGCCACCATCTTGATAGGTTAAGAGTCAATCATCAATAAATCATCATTTGAAAAGCCCAGCATTCAAGAGTGCGGTTGCGCGTGGCGGCCATGACACTGGTTAGGATTCTTGTCATCCCCCTACTGCTACACCTCTCAGTTAACCTTAAAGATTGATTTTTGTTCAGTAAGTCGGAAGAACAAGCGCTCCCGAACAGCTTCAATAATACCTGTCTATTGTTGCCTGGCAATGCGGGCTGCATCACGTCGCCCCTACCAGTGTTCTGGTGCAGAATTGCGAGCTGCTTATAAATTGCAGTCATGGGGAGTAATTAGTGCAAAAAGATTTCTTAGGCCCGTTAAAACAGTTATCATCATGACAATAGTATGCCTCTGTAATGTATAAGGGCGATGGTGTTGGTGCAGTATACTGAGGTTATCAGCTGCAATAAGCGTTGGTGCTTTCCGATCCTTATCTTTGAGTGCTCCAGTTCTGTAGTAGTATTCATTATCATACATAAAACAAATAAATCCACCGGGCGAAGCCGGGCACTACTGCTAGTATATTATATAATCCATATTTACAGGTACATACATCTATTACCTCATTTTCACAAATTTAGATGTTCATTTCAATTCCTCAGAAATTGATTCCTCAAACGCGTCAAGGTGTGACCCGGTCGCAGCGAAACTTGGTATAGTAGCCCGATAGATTAGTTCTTCTGAATGATAGATGGCGCATGTGTTGTCAACTAAAATAGATTTCTTAGTGTCGTATGTGTCTATTGATTCTATCACAGTGAAAATTAATCAAATGCAATTGGACGGTGAGCAAAATGTATTGGAATGTTTTTAAAAATATCTTGCATTCAGGACATTACATACAGTGGCTTAGAAATGTATAAGGACACCCCCTTTTTTTTTCGTATGGCCTCCAGGAAGGCCGAGTGCAGGTCTTTCTAGTCGACGCCCGTGGACGACCTGCGCGTCTGGATGAGAGATGGACTGGGTGAAGATGAATGAAACTGGGCAAGGATGTGGAAGGAGGCGGCCGTGGCCTGTTAGAAGGTGTGTAGATTATTAGCTTGGGAATAACCTAACCCCCAAGGGAAGATGATAAAGAAAAGGAAGTGGGTTTCGGACTGGAGAAAAAGGATGGAGAAATAGGACGAGAGTCCAAAAGAAGTTATAATTTTAACTTTAAATGTACTCAAAAGCGGCTGCCACTGCAAATCCACTCTTCGATACCTAAAGTGGGTAGGGACCTGGGCAAAGCTAACGGGAAACGCAGCCGGAACTTGGGCTGTTCTCGTGAAAGCTGCTTTAGTGTATTCCCTCTCAAGCATACATATGCCTACTATGGGGAAGGGTGATGGTCTGGCAAGACAAAGAGTAACAGATTTATTGTGTATCTGTTCAAAGGAGTTTGTTTTTAAACTAGTAATTTGAAGAATGCCAATAATTTGAATCGGTTTCGATATTTTTAGTTTTTGAAATTGTAGAATTTCTAAAGAGCGACCAAATGCTTCCAAGAAGGATAGAGATAAAGCAATTATACCTTTGGGAATAATTTTTGGTAAGTGTACCAATAGTTGCATTTGGAAAAGGCTAAGCTTTTACCCAGCAAGGAGCCGACTAAAAGTTTAGGCAATGAGAAACACTTATATTTTGATAAACCAACCATAAGTGTTGGAGAGAATCTCCACAAGCAGGAAGCTGGCGTAGTGAGCTATGCTTGCCTTACTGGCCAGTTAGAATTAGCTATTAAAGCTAAGAGAGACTTTACCAAGTTACCAACTAAGAGTTTTTGCTCAAATGCAACAAGTAGTGAAAGCCCTATCAATATATTTATTTGCATTAACTGGGAAGAGTCAAGGAAGACAGGATCTTGCTTAACCGTTATGTTAGAGAAATGAGGAAACGGAAAACAAATATTTGATTTATTTAACAATGCAAAAGGAAGTAGTTTTTGTAACAAATATAATTTTGATTTTGTAACAAATGGGGTCACAGACCTCCGAAAACATCTAAAGCTTGCGCCAGGCAATTAACAATTCTTTTGGTTTCAAACCTTTTATGTACTTACAAATCTTCGTAAGATTTTGTAATGGCGAAGAAAAAATGAAAAATTTAAAGATAACTAATGTAATTAAAGTTAGACAATAAATCAAGTACAAGGTGCGTAATTTTAAGAATTTCTAGGTAAATATCTTAGAAAAAGTAACAACTTCGAAAGTAACAACAACAAAAAGCAGGAAGAATAAAATAGAAGTTTCTATAACTTCTTATATTTATGCTGAATTACTTTTAGGGATTATACAAATAGGGCAGGGCACTTATTGTGAAACCTGAAGAGAAAAATCGAAAAGAAGTTTCTAGAACTCCTATGTTTAAGTAGGGATCACGAGACAAATGGGGCAAGTTTCCCTTTCGTGAAACCTAGAGATAACTCACTTATGAGTTGAAAGAATTGTATTCCCCAATTAGAAGGGAGAAACAATATAAGTTAAAGCGTGTACTAGACACGAAGTTTTACAGACATTAATTTGTGATAAATAAAGCAAAAGAGGGAGGGCACTTATTGAGAGTGACACCTCATTGAAAAAGACCTAAAGTAACAATTTTATTATTTTGGTTGGTTAGTAAAGGGTTTGGAAAAGATCGAATGGGATTGAGGATAAGTGTTGATGTCCGTATTTATAGTATTCGGACGAACGCGACGCGGATGAAATGTTGAACAAACACTGTTTTCACTATAGTCTGTTAAATAGATGAAAAGTTCACTGTGGTAGCACAAAAAGTTTATGGCAAAGAAAGTTATTGCAATGATGGAAAATAACTAGTTACACTAGATGTGCGAGAGTCTATTGCTTGAGAAACTTGTAGGTTATAGTTGAATTCACAGAAAAGAAATCCCAACGGAGGAAGAAAATGTAGTTATTGATTAGTAGTTCAAAAGGAAGATTCCTTAGTTTGAAAAAGTATTCCCACATGTGAGTGGAAAATACATGACAGTATGACCGGTAGTTAGAGTGCAAGTTCTGGAAGGTTCCAGAGCAATGATGACTTGTTTAAATTGGGTAGAGAATCCCTCGGCGGAAAGCTAGATTATATAGACAGTGGGTATTTTGGAAATATCCCTCGATGTGAGATAGCTTCTCAGAAAATCTTTCATGTTGAAAGTTAGGCCTGATAGTTTAAGTAAGATCAAGAAGATCTCTTGAAAGCAGTTTTTTTCACCTAGCAACTTTCACTGTCTATAAAATCCAAATAAAAGCATTGAGCCATTAAAAGACGATGAGAATGAGGTTAAAACCTGAAGTCGGTACTTATCTTTGCTTCATGTAGAAGGCGATGATCCTTTTGACGGTTGATACTAAAATTCTAACATGGCGTAGAATTTGAAAGATTGCCTCTCGAGTTGAGGACGCGAGCTCTAGTTAAGCTCTAGCTGACTGAGTCGACTTACGACGTACAAGTGAGACACGCTCAGCGAAGCACGGAGGGACCAGGGAAGGGAAATAAGTGGGGGTACGAGACAAAGGAATACATGTAAGAATAGACAACATAACAGAATAAATTTTCTCTTGATGAAATGGTCTTCAAAGAATTGATAGTTGGCGACACTAGTGCAGCCTGGTGGGTGAAAAAGTAGACGATGTTCTCTTGATCACGGGGATATTAGCTGGCGATAGCGACGAGATCTGGTGGCTAGATTGATAAGGAAGTCCTCTTGTACAGGAAAGAATTGAGGAACTTCAGAGATTCGGTGCTAGATGACGCTAGGTGGGTCATGGAAGATATATATCTAGAACAGACTCACAGGTAACATAAGAGACATGACCAACAAGGAGAAATCAGAAGATCACTGTCGGTGTTCGAGAAAAAGGAAGAAATGAATTATGGCAAAGAGAAGCAAAAGCTTGCTAAATTTACCGTGTATTCCAAAGAATACACCAAGCTGGGAGATAATCACCAACAGAGAACAAGACAAACAATTAAAAGTTTAAAGGTAATGGAGCAATTAAAGACAGTGGTCTTATGATGTGACCGTTAGTGGTCAAGATCCTGGCTACCCTAACTCTCCCATCCCTTCCAGGATAACACTCGGTCACTCTACCAGAAATCCAGACCAAGGGAGGAGAAACATCCCTAACCAGGACCTAGCCTCCCACTTTGATGTCGGGGTTGGAAAGAAACCGCTTCTGTCTCCGTTGCAAGGAAGTTATGTATTCAAAATTCCACCTCTTCCAGAATGAGTTACGGAGGGCTTCAAGTTTACGCCAAGCAATAGGTAAATTAGAATCTCTGTAAGAGTTGGGAAGGGGAGGAGGGGCAGAAAGAGAAGTGCCTATAAGGAAGTGACCAGGTGTGAGTGGAAGCAGGTCATCAGGGTCATTGGAAAGCGGAGTTAAAGGGCGAGAATTGACAACACTTTCAATCGGAACAGACAGCAAATTAAATTCATCAATAGTCAGAATGCGATTACCTAAAACCTTTCTTAAGTGACGTTTAGTGAGCTTTACGCAGGATTCCCACCTACCACCGTGATGAGGGGCGTAGGGCGGTATAAAACGCCATTTGAAACCCTTTGAGTAGGAAAAATTAGAAATCTGTTCCATGGCAGGAGAAGATGTGAGAGCTTTCTTCCACAAGGAAGCTGCGCCTTGAAAAGTGGAAGCGTTATCAGAGGACATCTCCTAAGGAACACCACGACTAGCAGCGAAGCGAGAGACAGCTGATAAGAAGTAAGAAGTAGAGGCATTCGTTACTAGTTCCAAATGGATCGCGCCAGTAATCATGCAAACAAAGAGAGAATCATAGAGCTTACCAAACAATTTGCGTTTAGCTTCAGGGTAATTGCGTTGATATTGGAACGGACCCATATAGTCCACACCAGTTAGAGCAAATGGACGTATAGGAGAAGAGCGAAAAGAGGGCAGTTCGCTCATTAATTGAGTATTGACTTTAGGTTCAGCTTTGAAGCAAGGAATGCATTTGTGAATTACAGAGGAAACTTCATGAATTCCATTTATAATCCAGTACTTTTCCCTTAAGAGGCAAAGCAGTGTGCGTGTACCAACATGCAGATTACGATAATGAAAGTCACGTATAATTAAAGAAGTTACGTGATGTTTAGAAGGCAAAATAACAGGATGCTTTTTGTCCTCAGAAAGCAAAGATTGCGAGAGCCTACCACCTACCCTGAGTAACCTATTGTCATCAAGGAACGGTGCTAAGGCACGAAGACGACTGGATTTGGGAAGATCCTTTTTAGAAGAAAGTAAAAACAATTCAGGAGAAAAGGCTTCTTGCTGTGTTAGTTGCAAAACCTTAATGGTAGCGAGATTCAATTCATGATTGGTAAGGTGTGGTTTGGGGAGAAGAGGTTGGTCAACCACAAGATATTTCCATCTGAGAAGATAGGCAACAATTCGAATTAATTTGTGAAAGGAAGAATAGCGGGACAACAAGGGATGAGAAAAGTTGGAAACAAGACACGAAGCGGTAGATTTAGATACTTTAGCGTCAGGCAAGTTGGAGTTTGTAGCTGGAGGTTTAGAAGGCCAACAAGAAGAGTCTTCGATTAACCACGAGGGCCCATGCCAGTACAACTGAGAAGCTGCCAATTGAGAGGGTAAACATCCACGAGAAATGATGTCGGCGGGGTTGTCAGCGCTGGGCACATGCCTCCATTGACATCCCGAAGAAAGAGTTTGAATTTTGGAAACCCTGTTTGCAACAAAAGTTTGCCAATGAGCGGGGTTTTTAGCAATCCAAGAAAGGGTAATCATGGAATCGCTCCAGAGATAGATTTGCGAAAATTTGACTTTTAAGACTTCCCGTAATTTCTTAACAAGCTCTGCGGCCATGAGTGCAGCACACAATTCAAGCCTAGGCAAAGTTATAGTTTTAAGAGGAGCCACCTTCGATTTGGCACAGACAAGGTTGGAAACTGAAGATCCATATAATGAACCGTGATAAACTAAATATGCGCAGCAACCGTAAGCTTTTTTTCGGAACTGTCCGCAAACACATGAAGGAAAAAAGATGCATTAGGATGAGCGTTAATTAAATTCCTGGGAATTTCAATAAGGAAAAGATCAAGCAAATTGCTGCGAAAAGAGAGCCATCTGTTAAGAAAAGAAAGGGGAACAGTGTCGTCCCATTCACATTTGAGCGATCATAGCTCTTGCATGAAAAGTTTGGCTATAACAATAACTGTGGCAAGGAATTGAAGCGGATCAAAAATTTTTGCAATTTCAAAGAGAATTTGACTTTTTGTGTTAGAGAGCTCTTCTACAAGCGGAACTTTATAGATAAGAGTGTCAATGTTAGTGCACCAATGAACTCCAAGAGTTTTTATGGATTTGGAATTTCCACAAATTTTGACGGAGGAGGGGTCTACATCTTCAATAGGAAACTGGGCGAGAAACTCATGGGAGTTGGAATTCCACTTACGAAGTGGGAATCCTCCATTCTTTAACAATGCTTGAAGTTCTAGTGACACGAAAGAAGCTTCCTCCAGAGTGGGGAAGGACTGCAAGTAATCGTCAACATAGAATTTTGTAGTTAGTGCTTCGGAAGCTTTAGAATCAAATAAATGACCATCTTGAGAGGCTAAGAAATGTAGGGATCGGATAGCAAGGAAAGCGGAAGGTTTTAAGCCATAAGTAACCGTCTTTAAGCGAAATACCTTAATGGGCTTGCTGATTTCGTCGCGCTACAAGATTCTTTGGAGATCTCGTTGTTCAGGCTGAATTAAAACCTGGCGGTAAATCTGTTTTATATCCGCTATAACAGCTATGGGAAATAATCGAAAGTTTTAAGAGTATAGCAGATAGATCTGACTGAATAGAAGGACCAGAGTAAAGAGTATCGTTAAGACTGTTGCCATTAACGTCAGGTGATGAACCATTGAAAACAACTTGGATTTTATCCTTTACATGAGGGTTTTTCCACACGGGATGATGATTTAAGAAAACCGTTTCAATTGGGGGGTGCAATTCGTCATCAGATTTGTTAACAACTTCCATATGATCTAAGCTTTCATACTCATCCATGAAATCAGTATACTGCTGTTTAACGAGAGGTTCATTCTTGAATTTGCTATCGATAGCAAAGAGAGCTTTTCGAGCTTTGGGTTGAGAGTTAATAAGTTTAGGGTGATTGTGTAATCTTGGCATCTGAACAATGAACTGACCATCAGAAGAACGAGTGGTGGTGTTCAGAAAAAGTTGCTCACAGAATTCGTTTTCTGAAGAGGTCACGTTTGGAGAATCAACGCTTTCAAGCCTCCAGAACTGTTCCAAGTCAGTATTAGCGAAATAACATTGCGATGCGGGTTGGGGAGAATAATGGGGAAGTTGACTGGTGACGATCCATCCAAAATTAGTGTCTCTGGCAACCACGTTTGAGGATAACTTGCGAACCTGTTTACGAAGGCAATTCCAGAAAACATTGGCACTAAAGAGTATGTCAATGGGGTTTTGTACATTGAACAGAGGATCGGCTAGCCTTAAATGCGAGGGAATATTTAACCCTGAAATATCCATAGAGTGACTTGGAGTATCTTCTCCTATGCTATTGAGAATGAGACAATTCAGTTTGAGAAAGTTGTTTCTGTGAAAAATGTCTCTTATGGTTAGCTTTGAGAACTGTAAAGCTTGCGATTTTGAGCTGTTAATGCCCGATACGTTAATAGAAGTGGGGTTTACAGGTAGGCCTAGTTTTCTAATCAAAGAATTAGACACAAAATCATGAGTTGCCGCTGAATCAAGAAGACCGCGTGCACGGACCCAGTTGCCAAAATTATCCTGAACTTCGATTTGGACAGTAGACAATAGTACTTGGGCACTACGTATGGACTTGGGCATTTTGAATGTACGATGAAGCATTGGAACTGTTAGCATTGTCACTTTTCTGAGAAGTAGATGCGGTCGATGACCTTGCTTGATCATGACGATGTAGTAAAGTGTGATGAGCTTTTTCACAATGGAAGCAAAGTCTGGTGGACTTGCAATTTGAAGCAGAATGCGTGGGTGCTAAGCAGTTGAAGCAATGTTTATTCTGGGAAACTAATTTTCTTCTGTCGTCGACTGACAGTTCTTTAAAAGATTTACATAGATATAAGGCGTGGGAATCTTTACAAAGTATGCACTTTAACGGTTCATTTAAACTCTTGCGGGGTTCGCTTTGAGTGTTTAAACCGAGAGACTGGCAACGCGGTGTTCACTAGACCTAGTTGGGTAACCAGTGGTGTTTGACTTGAGTTTAGATGAGCTGGACCCAGGTTTTTGGGTACTAGACGATAAGCGTTCGCTTTTAGGTTTAAGAGACATTAATTCAAATTTAGAACTAGGGGATGAGGGTTCACTTTGATTAGCTAAAGCAGTTAAGAGTTGGCATCTAGCATTTATGAAAGTGACTAAATGCTCGTAAGAGTAATCGTCTTCTCTGGAAAGTTCAATCTCCCAAGCTTTTAGGGTGGCAACTGGCAACATCGACTTTAGAAACCACTAAATGTATTAAGAAAGTATCCCAGTGTTCAGTGGGTTGATCCAATTGGGACAGAGCTTTAACGTGAAGTTGTGTAGTATCAATGAGAGTACGAAAACTAGTGACGTCATTGTGCTGTGACGCGGGTAGGTTAAATAGAGCTTTCATATGGCGTTGAATACGTAACCGTGAATTTCCGTATCTTTCTTTCAATAAGTTAAATGCAATGGGGTAGTTCTCGGCACTTAAAGGGAGTGCTTCAACTAACTGCAGAGCTTGACCTTGGAGGATAGATCTCAAATAATGAAACTTGTAGATGACTTGAATGTCTTCATTGTCATGAACAAGAGAACAAATAATTCATAGAAAGAATCCCAAGTAGATTCGTCACCAGAGAAGTGGGGTAAATCAATCTTAGGTAGAATTGGTTTGGGCTTGTGAGTACCATCGCGAGAAGAGGTTTGTTGTTCGTGAAAGGAACCAAGAACAGAACCGTCTTTTTCTGTTCTTCTTCGAGTTGGCGTATTATTTTAAAAGCAGAACCTATACCTTCGTAATATTGGTTTTCTACTTCGACTCGATCTTCGGTTTGATTGAGCATACAAGTTTCTATTTCAGTTTGGATGTTACAATAATTTTCATATGAACGTTCGAAATCCTTTACACGATGTTTTAACAAATCTAATTGAGCTTCTGAGGGATCTAGCTCTTTGATGTATTTTCCGAATCGGGTAGTTTGCCCTTTATAGGATGCTCGTTTAGAAGTAAGTTTTTCATCCTTATCTTTTTCTGTAGGAGCCATGACAAAATAGATAATTAAAGTATATCTTACGAAACTGTGGAACCTTGGAAATGCTGTCAGGCTGGCAGCAGCAAATAAGTTGTAAGAAAGGGACACACCAAAGGAGACAGGAGCGGCCTCTCTCCACTTCACAGGCTTTGCACGGTGGAGTTATAGCTGAAAAATTCAAAGAAGATATTAATGATTTGCAAAATATTGTCAAATAACCCTTGACAAAATAGAAAATGTGATAAATGGACTCTCCCGGGTTTCGGCACCAAATTTAGGGTAGATTATTAGCTTGGGAATAACCTAACCCGCAAGGGAAGATGATGAAGAAAAGGAAGTGGGTTTCGGACTGGAGAAAAAGGATGGAGAAATAGGACGATAGTCCAAAAGAAGTTATTATTTTAACTTTAAATGTACTCAAAGGCGGCTGCCACTGCAAATCCACTCTTCGATACCTAAAGTGGGTAGGGACCTGGGCAAAGCTAACGGGAAACGCAGCCGGAACTTGGGCTGTTCTCGTGAAAGCTGCTTTAGTGTATTCCCTCTCAAGCATACATATGCCTACTATGGGGAAGGGTGATGGTCTGGCAAGACAAAGAGTAACAGATTTATTGTGTATCTGTTCAAAGGAGTTTGCTTTTAAGCAAGTAATTTGAAGAATGCCAATAATTTGAATCGGTTTCGATATTTTTAGTTTTTGAAATTGTAGAATTTCTAAAGAGCGACCAAATGCTTCCAAGAAGGATAGAGATAAAGCAATTATACCTTTGGGAATAATTTTTGGTAAGTGTACCAATAGTTGCATTTGGAAATGGCTAAGCTTTTACCCAGCAAGGAGCTGACTAAAAGTTTAGGCAATGAGAAACACTTATATTTTGAAAAACCAACCATAAGTGTTGGAGAGAATCTCCACAAGCAGGAAGCTGGCGTAGTGAGCTATGCTTGCCTTACTGGCCAGTTAGAATTAGCTATTAAAGCTAAGAGAGACTTTACCAAGTTACCAACTAAGAGTTTTTGCTAAAGTGCAACAAGTGGTGAAAGCCCTATCAATATATTTATTTGCATTAAGTGGGAAGAGTCAAGGAAGACAGGATCTTGCTTAACCGTTATGTTAGAGAAATGAGGAAACGGAAAACAAATATTTGATTTATTTAACAGTGCAAAAGGAAGTAGTTTTTGTAACAAATATAATTTTGATTTTGTAACAAATGGGGTCACAGACCTCCAAAAACATCTAAAGCTTGCGCCAGGCAATTAGCAATTCTTTTGGTTTCAAACCTTTTATGTACTTAAAAATCTTCGTAAGATTTTGGAATGGCGAAGATAAAATGAAAAATTTAAAGATAACTAATGCAATTAAAGTTAGACAATAAATCAAGCACAAGGTGTGTAATTTTAAGAATTTCTAGGTAAATATCTTAGAAAAAGTAACAACTTCGAAAGTAACAACAACAAAAAGCAGGAAGAATAAAATAGAAGTTTCTATAACTTCTTATATTTATGCTGAATTACTTTTAGGGATTATACAAATAGGGCAGGGCACTTATTGTGAAACCTGAAGAGAAAAATCGAAAAGAAGTTTCTAGAACTCCTATGTTTAAGTAGGGATCACGAGACAAATGGGGCAAGTTTCCCTTTCGTGAAACCAAGAGGTAACTCACTTATGAGTTGAAAGAATTGTATTCCCCAATTAGATGGGAGAAACAATATAAGTTAAAGCGTGTACTAGACACACAGTTTTACAGACATTAATTTGTGATAAATAAAGCAAAAGAGGGAGGGCACTTATTGAGAGTGACACCTCATTGAAAACGACCTAAAGTAACAATTTTATTATTTTGGTTGGTTAGTAAAGGGTTTGGGAAAGATCGAATGGGATTGAGGATAAGTGTTCATGTCCGTATTTATAGTATTCGGACGAACGCGACGCGGATGAAATGTTGAACAAACACTGTTTTCACTATAGTCTGTTAAATAGATGAAAAGTTCACTGTGGTAGTACAAAAAGTTTATGGCAAAGAAAGTTATTGCAATGATGGAAAATAACTAGTTACACTAGATGTGCGAGAGTCTATTGCTTGAGAAACTTGCAGGCTATAGTTGAATTCACAGAAAAGAAATCCCAACGGAGGAAGAAAATGTAGTTATTGATTAGTAGTTCAAAAGGAAGATTCCTTAGTTTGAAAAAGTATTCCCACATGTGAGTGGAAAATACATGACAGTATGACCGGTAGTTAGAGTGCAAGTTCTGGAAGGTTCCAGAGCAATGATAACTTGTTTAAATTGGGTAGAGAATCCCTCGGCGGAAAGCTAGATTATATAGACAGTGGGTATTTTGGAAATATCCCTCGATGTGAGATAGCATCTCAGAAAATCTTTCATGTTGAAAGTTAGGCCTGATAGTTTAAGTAAGATCAAGACGATCTCTTGAAAGCAGTTATTTTCACCTAGCAACTTTCACTGTCTATAAAAACCAAATAAAAGCATTGAGCCATTAAAAGACGATGAGAATGAGGTTAAAACCTGAAGTCGGTACTTATCTTTGCTTCATGTAGAAGGCGATGATCCTTTTGACGGTTGATACTAAAATTCTAACATGGCGTAGAATTTAAAAGATTGCCTCTCGAGTTGAGGACGCGAGCTCTAGTTAAGCTCTAGCTGACTGAGTCGACTTACGACGTACAAGTGAGACACGCTCAGCGAAGCACGGAGGGACCAGGGAAGGGAAATAAGTGGGGGGTACGAGACAAAGGAGTACATATAAGAATAGACAACATAACAGAATAAATTTTCTCTTGATGAAATGGTCTTCAAAGGATTGATAGTTGGCGACACTAGCGCAGCCTGGTGGGTGAAAAAGTAGACGAAGTTCTCTTGATCACGGGGATATTAGCTGGCGATAGCGACGAGATCTGGTGGCTAGATTGATAAGGAAGTCCTCTTGTACAGGGAAGAATTGAGGAACTTCAGAGATTCGGTGCTAGATGACGCTAGGTGGGTCATGGAAGATATATATCTAGAACAGACTCACAGGTAACATAAGAGACATGACCAACAAGGAGAAATCAGAAGATCACTGTTGGTGTTTGAGAAAAAGGAAGAAATGAATTATGGCAAAGAGAAGCAAAAGCTTGCTCTATCTTACCGTGTATTCCAAAAAATACACCAGAAGGTACCTTCCCAGAATTTGCCTGGTGTTTGAAATGGGAAACCACGGAAAACCATTTCAAGGACAGCCGACGGTGGGGCTCGAAACCACGCGTCTACCGAGTCAGCAGAGAGCTTGGCCCCATGACCTAAAGCTGCGCTTTAGCGAGCGTAGCTACTGCTGTCGGTAGGACACCCCCTTATAAGTGTAGATGGCCATCTGCCCAATTACCATTCTAATATCAACTCATATGGTACGCATGGGGTTTTATGTATCAAAACTCAATTGTGTGGGTGGAAACTAGAATACGTAGGTCTTAAAGATAAAAAGTAATTGATTGTTTTGTGTTTTAGTGTGTGAATAATATTAACAAAATATTTTAATATAAACAATAAATAACTTGCCAACCAGTTGGTGTACAAATGCCATTTTTGGTACAAATGCTGCTCTACCCAAACGATTTCAGCATTATAAGTCAATTCATTCTAAGAAGAGTTCTGTTTGACCCTGCTGGGTATGAACATCTAATGTTCTGAAGGTCAAATTAAGGAAAAATCATGAATTGGTCTACAATCCTAAAATAATTACAATTTCTCGCCTTATTGACTTGGGGTTGCACAGTTCTATTATTAATGCTCCTTCCTGCATTCCCAACAGTTAGAGACAACAATGAACTTTCAATAATCCGTCAGTGAGGGATTGTTGCTTAGATACAGTTTTATTAATTTATTTTATTTGACCTTCAGAACATTAGATGTTCCTACCCAGCTGGGTCAAACAGAACTCTTCTTTAGAATGAAATTGACTTCTAATGCTGAAATCTTATGGGTAGAGTAGCATTTGTACCAAAAATGACAATTGTACTGAGCCCGTTAGAGGAGGTTGTCTGGGTACCTTCCGCCGAAAGAAACGGTACTTCGAACGACCCCGTCCTTCGAACCCAACACCTGAGAGGATCGGGTGCATTTCTTTAGGGCTTGCATAGCACGAGAGGCTTGATCCAGGGGATCTGGTTCATTTATATGGAACCATGTCAAAGACGCCCAGAGAAATACATCCGGAAACATAAGCTAGCAATAAAGAGATCCAGTCTTAAGTAAACTTTCGTGAACGATTTATTCAAAGAAAGACCCCTAAACTACTTCCGAAGGTCGAAATCGGCCAATCCGCTGATCTAAATACAATAATGAGTCAATCCCCAATATGACGTTAAGTACCCTCGCGAAGTCCTAGTTACATGAAACAAAGCAACAACTAAATTAGGGGCGTGGTACAAGAAGAATTAACGCGAATCAAAGTTACAACAAATGACTCGGTAAAAGTTACATTTAACATCAAACAAACCAATCCCTAGGTTAGGATGGTACCACGCCCACATTTATTATTATTATTATTATTATTATTATTATTACATCATTGTTGCCCTTATGGACAGTGTTTGAACTTAAGTATCTCATGATGTCACAATTTTCACTTCTTTCCATTCTTCTCTTCCCAAAATCTCTTCATCCTTTGACTGTGCTCCTGTTTCCTTTGTTCCGTCCACAATGTTCCTATCTTCTTCCTTTCACTTACTAAAAATTTGGCGTTCTTAATTTTGTTTCTGAAATTTTCTCTGTCTTCTATCATTTGCTTGTTGATCCCTAATTGCTTTAAATCGTCTTCTATTTCATGATACCAATTTGTTTTCCTTTTTGAACTGTTTACTACATCAAAGATTTTCTTTGTAAGTCGTTTATTGTTCATTCTCTGTATGTGCCCGTAGAAAGATAGTCTGCGTTTTCTAATGATATCTACTATATATGATATATGATATTTACTATTTCATTTAATTTCTATCTAAATCCCACGTGAACGAAAATATTACTACGAGACGCGTCGTAATCAAATGCTTATTACCTGAACTAATGATAGTTTGACCACTGAATATAAAAAAAACACATTAGATAACACTCTTGTATCTAAACTGTGTACAACAGGGTTAATACACTCAGAAATAATCAATGAAACAGTTAGCACTAGCCTGCCTTCGCAAACTGAAATAGTCTTTGTATTCAGTCGTTATCTCATGCATGCCATTAGGGTGGCAATGCGCAATTAGCATTGCGACTTACAAGCTTTGAATCACGTGCGCCATAAGTTACTGACTACTGGTCCCAAAGATTCATGTCGTCGAAATAAAAACAGCGTCAGCTCATTTAAACAGTCATCCCCACAGGAAGTGATCAGAATCACGGTGTCAGTCAACAATCAGCAAAAGGTCGCAAGAATTAATGGCTGTAATTAATTAATTAATCCGTTGATTTAGGATATGCTTTTGATTTATCAGAAGGTTTATGCTTTGTTTTAGATATTTCAGTTTAAGACACCAGCGGTCGGCAGCAGATGAACACACTTGAGATACACTAAAAAGGATCTGACTTCAACAAGTCATACAATAACACAGGTTAGCGCGTCTTACACCAATTGCACGCAATTTCACCCCTAGGTCGCCTTGGCCTTGGCTCAAAAGGTCGCCGAAAAATACAATAAGTGGACATTATTCCACCATAACGTGTCTACGGACACTACAATTACACAGGCTGGCCTGACTCTATACACAAACTGGGTCAATTTACATATCGTTTAAACCTTTTATAACACGCTAGATGATAAGATTTCATCAGCTCAAAACATTTAAGAAAATTGCGTTAGCAAAAGATCCCTCGCTCTCTAAAGCTGTAAATAAATAAATAAACAGGTGTCTATTACAGCACACAAGGCTGCTTTCCAAAGCACGGTTATTATTGACAGTGCCCTTCAAATTCCTATAGCGGTGACGTGAATGGGCAATATAAAATGTCAATGAAGTCGTCTCGCTGTGCATCTAGGGTAGAGACAGGTTTTATACAGTTAACTCATCGCGCGTCAAACATGTGTTGCATGGCATGGAGGTTGGCTTTGGCCTCGTACAAGTGGTATCAAAACGGTTCATAATTTTCTGCCAGAGACACAAATACAGTCCTAGCGCGCTCTGCAGATTGTATTCATAGAGTTTAACACTTTCCTAACAGTGTTTCTTGTCATAATTTACCCTTTAATAATATACAACGTTGCACTGGTTTCAAAGAATAGTGAAATGAAGACTGCACATTCGTGCATCCTAACTGCATTGATGTGACAGAGATGTCACTCGTGCATTCTTTAGACACGTGGGTTTGTGTGCATAGCTTAGCACTTTCTTTCTCAAAAATAACAACATCTGACTTCTGCTACGATGTTTAAAATGTTACGATGTTGATTTACCCACCAATCTTACAGTATGCGGGTTCGTTCCTCTCGAACTTCTCGTAGTGTAAAGTAATCACAAAAATGCTCAAGTACATAAAAATGTTCCAGCTTCTGTTGGCTGAGAAATGATACGGTAATAAGGTCTTCAAACTCAAAATAAGGGGGCCTAAAGTATAGGGTGTTCCCTAACTATGAGAAGTCTACATCTTCTGTCTTTGATTATGTCATTTACATGACATAAAGTATGCGGCTTACTTAGCTGGTTAATAATTACACTGAAAATATGTAGAAATGTGCACCTTCCGTATAGAACACGGACATGTGGTGACTAACTAAAGATTGTCCCCAGTATCCAAAAAGAACAATATGTACAATTCTACCTAAGTGGTCAAATATCGTGTAGTCTCGGCTAATACTTTCAAGTTACTTCCACCTGGACAAACCTTGTAGGTAGAGATGTAGGTACAGGATTCATGATTACTTTAACATGTGGATCATCTTCCAAACTTCCCGTTGGAAGGGGTAATACGCCTTCAGGGTTCCTGGCATATCCATAGTTAAGGCTGTAGGTTTCGGGCTTTCCTCTTGGTCCTTTAACATCGACATCTCGTACACGGCTTGTACCTCATGGTGCTGGATGGACATTCCCATGGTGTTGGTTCATTCCTCGGCGCCCCCCTCACATTAAGGAGTTGACTGCATCATAACGCTCTCAAATAAGCGTGGAAAAATGGTCATCACGTGGCGAGTCGAAATATACATTGTGGCAATTAAATCACTGATTCTATGATGAAAACACTTCGTACAAATAATTCACTGGCTCTAATGCTTTGCAGGTGATTCAAATACTCTGCCTTTACCTGCCACAGGCTCTACTGATACATGTGGTATCATTCACAGATTTTATGTTTGTTTAAATCGCTGAAAATCACGTCAATCACTATTGCACACGTGTGTTGCGTAGCTTTGCCATTGCTAGTTTTAATGTAGCACACACTGGGCAATGAATTGTAGCTGTAAGTTGAATATTTCATCTGCCTCCATACGGACCTCGTGGTTGGTGAAAAAATATGACTATTTCACTCAATTCACTTTTAATCTTCACGATAACGTGGCACTGACTTTGCACGGCCTAAATAATACTGTTCGTAGACTGTGATCGCTATATTCAGCTCGATGGCTGTAGATTCGTAGTCCTCCCAGTTATGGGGTGATGCACACGCCAAGTATGGCCTTCGTCTTAATTGACGGACAATCGACACAATGCGTCCTGCCTCAGCGGACTATCAAAATGGGAGTGAGTGTAGCTAGCACTACTTTCTGGTGCCTAGGAAGTGGTTGAGTCATTTTTCGCCTAATTAATTAATCCTCCGCGTGTCTGCGGTGAAAATACCTTTACCTAAAATGTGATTTACCATTTCTCAAGGCATAGAAAATGGCAAATTATGTAGAATTAAATTGTGGCATGATCCTGAGATATCTGGAATCAAAATTTGCGGTAATATATCTCTAGGAACAAAATAAGCTGTCCTCTCCGAAGTCAAAATAGCGGATGTTCATGAGGAAGCTTTCAGAATGCGTTCTATTGAACTGAACATGTGGAGTGAGTATGCTCTCAAGGAAATATTTGACACATGAGCCTAAGCGGGCTCAGTACACCAATTGGTTGGCAAGTTATTTATTGTTTATATTAAAATATTTCGTTAATATTATTCACGTACTAAAACACAAAATAATCAATTACTTTTTATCTTTAAGACCTACGTAGTTCTAGTTTTCACCTAAGTTTTGATACATAAAACCCATGAGTATCATAATGACTTGATATTAGAAAGGATTTTGGGCAGATGACCATCTACACTTTTAAGGGGGCGTCATACTTTTCTAAGCCAGTGTAGTTCTCCTACTTTCCTCGTTAACGAGCGGTTACTAAAACATTAGGCGGTAGCACGCGGGGACAATAACCATTATTCGCTGCTGACCATTAGATGATGGTTCTTGACCAATAGCATGCTTGCTCTATCAATCCACGTGGAGCCCCGAGTCCGGTGCTGGCTGCCGGCTCGCTTTTCAGATCTCTAGTACTGCACAGTTGCTCGGATTATGTCCAGTCTCGCTGCTTGCTCTCGGTGGCTAAGGTGGAGAGTTGACAACGGTGTGTATCAAGCTGAGAAATCCTCAGCTCCACGCAGACATGGAGTGCAAACATCCAGGTGGATTTCAAAAGCGAGCAGGTGGTGTTGAGGACAAAAAGAGAACTATAGAAATAATGCATGTTTTGTGCTTTAATGAACCAATAGTTGGAGGAAATCAGCTGATAATGGTAATCTGCTGGCACAGAATTCTCTATGTTACGTTTCATAAATTATTATAGATGTTGTTTCTGTTATTTCATATGAGGGGAGTGGCTTCGGTGGCGTAGTTGGTAGAATGCTGAGCTTCTATGCCCAAGATCGCGGGTTCAAACCCGGCCAAAGTCGTCGGATTTTTAAGAGCGTTAAAAATACCTCAGCATAACTTCGTTTGGAGGGGAAGTAAAGCCGGCGGGCCCATGCCATAGATAGAACCTTCCACTAACTTCAATTCTGTGAAGCTAAATTTGTAGGTTAGATTTGATTAACGCTCTATCAAGTTTCAACGTTCAGCGCCAGGTGCCGGTTGCGGTGACATCTAGTAGCCAAGTTCACAGCTAGGTGTCGTTGACGGTAGCATTTGGTAGCAAAAGTAGGTAGTAGGTACTACTTGAAATTGATCGTCTGCAGTCCTTACCTGAATTACAGATAGCAGACACTAATACAGCCATCACAATTAACACCGGTTATCAGGCAGATTCTACACACACCCAAAGTACACGGGGCTACATGACCACGTTGTCGCAGCCCCTGAACTGAGGAACCTATCAACCAACCATATGAGGGGCTTGGACATCGTGGTCATTTAACCCCATACTTGGGTGTGTGTGTAATTTTGTCAGATAACCTGTGTTTCTGTGGTGGCTGTGGTATTATGTGTGATTGCAATCATCAGGGGTGGGGATATAGTCCATGCCCCCGGAGCATGACATGAGGTAGGCCTACTGTATCGGCACTTGTCTGGAGGGAGTGTGGATAAAAATGACATAAAAATCCACTGCGATAGCCGCTGTCAGCGCCAGAATTCGATTTAACACGCACGGCTGCGTCATAGGGTGTTCAGTGTTTGAATTATGAAAAGTAAGCTCGCTTCATGGGAAACCGCCTCGTTGTGTAGTGGCAAATATTTTTGGCTGTCACCGCATAGGCCCGGGTTCGAATCCCGGCTCGGCCAAGAAATTTAATTTTGGTCTGAGGGCTGGAACAGAGTACACTTAGTCTCGTGAGGCAAAACTGAGAAGAAACGGGTTATATTCCCACCTCAACCATCCTGCAAGTGATTTTTCGTGATTCCCCACTTCTACTCCAGGCAAATGCCGGGTGGTACGTAAGTTAAGGCAACGGCCGATTCCTACCCAATTCCTACCTCAATTTCAAATACACGCATCAAGTGCCGGATTAAGGTAAAATGAGGCCCAAGTCCCTCAGATTTTTGGAGCCCCCTTTATTCTTTTATTTTTTAGCACCTGTACATTTAATAAAGTATATACAAGAGTTCTTTTTCTCAAGATGAATAATACACTTTTTATTAAATCATACATAGGCCTACATATATACATACATTTCAATTGAAACCATCATCGTTATTTGAAAACATTTCAGATGATTTGATGAACAATTTAACAAATCATATTATTTTTTACTTCTGTAAAATGTAATCAATTTTTTTCTTCTGTTTTTTCGATCAATGAAATCTTCTACAATGTCATCAAAATCAATTTCCCGCAGAACATCTGACTCGATAATCATTAAACTTAGCATCTCTAATCGTTCCTGTGACATGATACTTCTTAGCGCACTTTTGATGCGTTTCAATTTTGAAAACGAGCGCTCCGCAGAACAATTCGTTATCATGAGGGTCAGGAAAATGCGAAAAGCAATTTCAACGTTCGGAAAAACAGACTCAAGCTTGTCTCGAATAAGAATTTCGTAAAGTTCAGAATGAGTGAACTCGGTTTTTAAAGGATATAGTAATTTAATATAATGCTGGAACTGTCTCAGTTCCGGAAACATTTTTTCTAAATCTTTGGAATAAAATTGAACTAAATTAGAAATAGCTTGGGGGCCCAGATAATTGGGGGCCCTAGGCCTGGGCCTAGCCTGGCCTAATGGGTAATCCAGCACTGCACGCATCACAGTGACACAGGTTATCAGACAAGTACACAGGGCTACATGATGTCGCAAAGTTCCTAAGGAATTCAAAACAACATGAAGGGAGCATCTGTGGTGTTAGAATAGGAGGACCTAATTTCTTAGAACAGTGGTTTAGGAACAACAGCTGCAAGGTGGAGCTCAAAGTCCCGAGATCGAAGGTTGGAATCTCGACACTGACAGTGGCCAGCTTGACTGTGAGCACCACCATTCTGCCATACCAAGTGCCTGGGCACCATTATATCCCATATAATAATATTTTTAATAATAATGTATGTCTACCCCTTATTATTTTCGTTTTCCAACCGGGTCAGGGATGAGATGCGATGGAAGTCTTTGTGGCGGATGGTTTTTACGGCCGGATGCCCTTCCTGACGCCAACCTCATGAGAGGTGTTAATGAGTGATGAAATGAATGATGGTGAATGAAACTGAGCAAGGATGTGGAAGGAAGCGGCCGTGGCCTGTCAGAAGGTACCGTCGCAGCATTTGCTTGGAGTTAAAAAATGGAAAACCATTTCAAGGACGGCTGACGGTGGGGCTCAAACCCACTCGTCTACCGAGTCAGCAGAGGGCTTGACCCCGTGACCTAACACTGCGCTTTAGCGAGCGTAACCACCACTGTCGGTAATAATATTAATAATCATAATAATTATAATAATAATGCTCCTCCCATTCCTTTTCCTATCTCTCTCACTCCGAAGTGCTGAAATAGCTAGAGATTCACCGCTCACCTGGCATACTACAACTGCTTGCATGACTCATGTAGACAATATACATTTACGTGTGGACAGACGATTCGAATCAGCATTTGCGTGTTACTCACTAGTCATTGATGTCCAATTGTCTTTACTGTAAATTAAAAGTACTATTTCACAAAATCATACAATTTTTGACTGTAAAAACTTGTAATAAAATTATTCTGGTTTGTCCAGCAGATTTTCATTGAAGAATGGATTTGAGGGGAACTGGTGCTTGCAACCACTTTTTGGCTCGTATGAGGAGAGCACCATCGTGGTTCTTGCGGGCACCAGGTTGAGAACGCCTGCCCTACACTTACCATTACGGTCCCCATGGAAACAGAGGTTATGAAACAAATTCAACAATTACCAAGCACACGGGGCTGATTATCAACATTGCCTGGCTGCGTGGCTCAGCGGTAACGTTTTCACCTGCTGTGCCCAAGGTTGCAGGATTGAATCCTGGCGGCTGTGATTCTAAAGTGCGAACCATCATGCACATAGTGAAGGACTGCCCTTTGCGAGCATTCTCTGGATCATTCGAAGACCTCCATCGTTTAATCCCTGACTCAATCACTAGGTTGGAGGGACTTGACATACGTCTGTGAGAGGCTACCACATTGTCGAAGCCTTTTTCACATTTCTTTGTTTTCTTATATATATTGATATAATTCGTGACCCGATTGTCAATTGTCACATCATACGCTAATAATAATAATTGTTATTTTATTGTGACTTTGAGATTCAATCTATTGAGGTCACACTCTCCTGTATGTCAAAGGGAATATTAGCCATTAAAACGTTTGCATGCTCTCTAGCGAGCGTCATACACGTTATTCCATTTCGTATTAACTAACATGTTAGCCACAAACCTCACTTGCTGAATGTATGCTCTGTGAAACTCCTCTTAATTAGTTGAGAGCAGTGAATCGGAGACTGATAGAGGTGGCATCTTTCTCATATCAGTCTTTAGATCATGCTCTTTGACTACCACAGTACCTGGCTAGATTTATTATAATTTACAGACGAACTTCAATATCTCGAATTGTTTTCAGAAAAAAATATTACTTCGATTGGTTGGATCCTGAATTTAGGGGCTGCGAAAGCGACAACGCGGTCATGTAGTCCCGTGCAAGTTACTTTGGGTGTCTGTAGTATCTATCTGATAACCGGTGTTAATTGTGGTGGCTATATTAGTGTGTGTTATCTGTAATTCATGTGCGGACTGCAGACGATCAATTTCAAGTAGTTCCTACCAAATGCTACCGTTAATGACACCTAGCTGTGAACTTGGCTACTAGATGCCACCGCAACTGGTACTGTCCCCGATAATCCGGATAGTAGGCTGTCAGATATCCGCCCCCTCAATCGGATTGCCAATAATCAATCGCACCGGCACAGCTACATCAATGAAAATGGCACTGACAGATACTATCGAGATTAGAGCACAGCAGTTAACAAGAAAATTATTGTGGAACACACCTAAATATACGGGGGTTCATACTTACCTTTGCTTACCTCTTCAAATTAATCTCGGGTCTGGGTTGTCAACTGGATCACTTAAAGTATGCCCTCACAATAACCTCCACCATGATATTTAAAATGAACCAAGACGGAAACACGAAACTTTAAACTGTACAATAATTTATTTCACATAAAAGGAATGATTCTAACAAAAATTCAACAAAATACACGTGGCAATCAGAAGCCATTGTCTATGTAATCATGTCCTCCTGTAGGACTTGTAAACTTAGCATACAAAATTTCAGCTTTCTAGCTCCAAAAGAACGTAATTATAATACACTTGGAATGGACAAGGGAGTTGGGACGAGACATATAGCAATTGTTTTCCTCTTTCATAAACATCACACTTTTATTTATAACCGCAAGGCTGCTATGTAGGCGACCTTGGCCTCTATCATACAGTTGTCAGGCCACCTGCACCATGTCGCATGCTTGCATCGTCGAATGGACCCACCTGTCCAGCCAACGTTAGCATATGCTAGTTACATCAGAGCCTAGCTCCTTCTCAAAACACTTTAAATGTCCGCAACTCAACTCAAATATTATCACGCAAATCTTTTAAATGCTCCATTCACATATCCCTGGATTACTCTAATAATCCCTAAACTTGTTTAATTATATAATCTAAATGTTTATATAGCGTTGTTTAGAGTATTATAACAAAACGCTTAATGTTTATAACAAATGCTCATTAATTGTTTATAACGATTTAAATTGTTTATAATATTGTCAAACGACAATTCAAAAATTTCTATACACGCCTCTATTAATTTCTTTCATTTCAAATATTATTAAAGATTTATACATAATTATTTACAATGTTTATATTATTTGTTTAGAAATACATTAAACCACACGTTTATCCGGTTGATAATTACTCAAATCGGGTTAATATAATCTACCAATGAAGGTTAGTTATATTTAAGTTTATATTCAGGTTTAATAAAGTTTAATAATTATTATTATTATTTGTGACGGTAACCTCCATTCAAAATCGTTATCTCAAATTATTTAACACTCTTGTTAATTTTAACAGTAACTTCACATGATTAATTTTCAAAGGACCTGGACAATAAACTCAGCGGAAAAATACTTCGCTCCAAAACGCACAAAACTGCACAAAATAGGCCCCGAATTCATCATATATTTCAATATATATGGCATCAAAATCTTCCACAATACATACAAAAAAAACTCCACTTACAAATTCTTCAACATTATTAATTACTGTGGGAACCTCCTTCGCTTATTCAAGGGCATTATTCATCAGCGACTTTAACACGTCCACTGAACTAACGATTATACATCCATAGTTCCACTTCAAAAATTCTTATATTCATTAATTGTTTCAAAACTGTTATTATTTTTAACCTTCGTGGGTTTCATTCATGAATCGATATGAAGTAAAAATTTGCCTATCACAAATAAATTTTATAGCAAATACGATTATACACGCCTCCCTGGTCTATCAAAATTGAGATTAATATCATCAAAGTAACGCAGTATAAAAATACTATCTTTAATCAAAGTTCATCTAAACTGCATAATAGTCGAATAGAATCCAATTAGACTGTGGAATGCAAACATTATTGTTCCAATCTAGAATTGAGAAAAATTCCTATCAAATGTTCATTACTATAGTGTATTCAATAAATTGTAATCAAAGTTCATACTTCATAAAATTGTCTATAATGCAATGGTATTTCAAAATCGACGATAAATGTCTATGTTGCAATCATGTTCATCAAACGACAAGTATTTCCAAGATCGTCGACAAAGTAATAGATTTTAACGCTCTAAAATCTTTTAATTATTCTTCTTTCTTGATGATGACAGAAAATTGGCCAAAGTAATTAACTGAATAGAATTACTTTAATAAAATGACACGCTGTCTGAATTCAAATCTGCCATAGAAAATCGTTAACTTTACAGTCAAATCGTGACTACAAAAATATGCAAATTACTGAAAGAATCTATATCAGTCTCAACTGATCCAAAATTATTTAAATATGCCAATGACATAACAATGTCTTAATAAATCGTCGAAAAAGGCATAAATCAACGAAGTGTACTGAGTACATAAATATCAAGCAAGAATATGGGGCAAAATATATGGGACAGAAATATGGTAAAAATGGTTGCTCAGACATCGCTAAATGGCTCAAATAAAACAAGAAACGTTCACGACTACCTTATCTGTTGATTGAAGTTCTAGAGGAAAATTTCCAAAGAAGACTGCTGATGGTTCCATTTTACCAGCGTAAAGATGTGCTCCGTCCTCGAACCTGGAACCAGCGCCCTCGGAGAATCGAACTGCTTCCTCCTCCGGAAATTCCACTGCTCCGTGTAGACGATAGACATCCTTCTGGCAAAACTCTTCTTTGTGAGCCGGGTCCACCCTGGCCTCTCTTGAAAGTTCCCTGAAGTTCTGGCAAAACTCTTCTTTGTGAGCCGGGTCCACCCTGGCCTCTCTTGATAGTTCCCTGAAGTTCTGGTAGAAATTCGCCATGAAGTTTATTGCAGTTATTTCCGCAGAAATATTCATAATTGTAGAGTATGAAGGTATTTCCACTGCCATTTGATATAATTCAGCGTTGGACCACGATGCATGAGTGTAGATGGATGTTCACTACATGCTCGCTTTTGTAGAATGGCGATTAACGAAGTTCCATGCTGCTATTTCACTCCATTGATATATGTCCCAATTGCATTAAAGTCCTTAGCCTTCCATCTTCACTTCCGTAATAATAATTGAAAGTACTGCCATATTATACTGTTCCATATTAGAATGTAGCGTTGTATCACCAAATGCAATCTTAAGTATCACGGTTGCAATACACGTGTCTGCCGTAGTGTAGACTGTGATGTTATAAAAGTGCTTCTCAGGTGGCGAGAAAATCACTTTTGTCCGCAGTCTTAAAATGCCAATATCTTCCAAATTATAATCTTGAAAATGTTCAACTTTTCTACACACCTCAATATAGTACTGCACAATAGAATTAGCTTAAAGGCAATAGCTAACTGTTGGTGTATAATCTTGCAGACTCGTTAATGTGTGCGTTTCAACTTCGCCTAGTTTCAAACACCGTAAAATGGTACTGCTGCACTGCTCCGTGCTCGTTCGATGCGGTGGGCTTTACCACGCACGCTAAAGACGACTTGCTTTACTGTATTCACTCGAAGTCTGACCAAATTAGAAAAACGACCATAAGACATCAGAAATATGAGCCACATGAGAGCTTCTCTCTGCTGTGCAAGGCCTTTTATCAACTTCTTAAGGGGCGTATTCATCCCTTCCATAGCTTGTTCCTCCGTCATCGCTAGAAGTTCTAACTTTGGCTATACTTGACGGATTTTCAAATTTCAAAAACTCAAAATTAATTTCTTCTAAATTCCAAATCAATGCCATAACTGAAAATGGATTTCCACAATTCTGCATTCCAAAAGTAATTAAATATAGTTGTTTCAGTAATCTTCGTCTCCCTCCAAACTATCGTTCATTGGTTCGAGCCTTTCCTCCAATAGCGTAACTTCTTCCTCAGCACAACTCCATGTTTCCTGCGACTGCGTCGTAAATCTCAGATCTTTCTCGAACAAACTCATCACGTCACCAAGAATCTCAGTTCAACCAGCCTACTTGCTTGAAGTCTGCGTCATCCGTGCTTACGTCATGAATATCCACGTCACAACTATGGCAGCCATAACTTTATTCATATTTGCCAATGTAGCCATCGTGGTCTCAATATAATTCAATTTACGGGGGCAATCTCCCTTCACCACGTTTTAAAAACAGTTGCAAATTGTTTTTAAACTCTGTGTTATAAGTATCAGTTAACTTGAACACGAAATTGAATTATTATTGGCTTACTCTTGGATAATATTTCTTCAAGTTTCCAGCATTGAACTTGCCATAAACGACATTATTCTCATCATCGTAGAGTTCATAACAGTTGTTTCCATAAGCATTCGTAATTCTGAACGGACCCATAAATACAATTCCAAACTTGGGATAGATTTTCTTACTCACATCAGCCTTGACAGGTCTGCGTAGTAATACCAGATTTCCAATTTCTAAGGGAGCACCAAAACGTTTTCCAGCTACTCTTTTCAGTCGTTTTTGTGCTGCTTTCTGGAGTTGTTCCTTCGCTCTGTCAATTCTCTGCTGCCTTCCTAGGTCGGGATCTCTAGGAACGTGGTTGAAAAGATTGTCCCACGGCCTTTCTGGGTTTCTTCCTAGATGAAGTCTCATTGGCACTTCTCCTGTGCTCTCCTGCACTGTAGAATTTAGACATTCCTCAATAAGGGGTACAAATCTCACCCAACCAGAATGATCATTCGGACAGAAAATTCGACAAAATTTCGAAAATTCAGCCATATATCTTTCTGAAGAATTCGATTCCGGATAGCGCACGCTTGAAAATATGTGCTTAATACCAAGCCTTTCCATATCTGCAGCAAATTCTAAGGATGTAAACTGAGCTCCATGATCCGACAGTAGATATTCTGGTTTACCAGCTTTTGGAAATACAGCATGTTCTAGTCTGCTTACAACGTTCCTCGTGTTAGCTTTTTGCATGGGACTCATTGTTACCAATTTCGAGAAGACATCCACGGTAACCAACAGGAACTGATTACCCTGATATCCCTTCGGACAGGGACCAAATATGTCCGTCACCATGAGTTCATTTGGTTTAGAAGGAATCATAGCCTTAGGTTTTCCTTTTAATAGAGCGGAAGCATACTTTGCTCTTTGACATTTATCACATGAACGAATGACATTAGCAATGCTGGAACGCATGTTAGTCCAAATAAACCTCTCTTTAAGAGTATCAAGAGTTTTATCTAAACCGGCATGTCCAGTTGCGTGATGAGCTACCCACACTAAATTGACAACAAGTTTAGGTGGCACGACTATTCTGAGCTTTGTATGCGCAGGGTCAGCATACTTACATACGATGTCTCCACTCAAGACAAAGTGTCGTGAATCTCTCTGTGTAGCTGCGTAGTCAACATCGGTATTGTCCATGTAACCCTTAAGGAACCTGTACATTTTCCTGATTGGAGCGTGTCTCTTCTGTGACACACCGATTCGGGCTAACCTCCTAACGGTCTCTTGATCTTGCTGCTCCAATTGTACATGGTGTATCTGCACATTTTTGATAGGGTTACGTGATAAAGCATCAGCCAGTAAGTTATCTTTCCCAGGCTGATGGGCGATAGTGGCGTTAAACTGTTGGGTGAACAAAGCCCAACGTGTCAATCTATCTCTAGACATGTCAGTTTGCAGCATAAACTGAAGTGCTTTGTGATCTGTAATAATGATAACCTTGTGTCCCAGCAGCATTTTCTTCCACGCTTGCAAAGCTGTTACAAAAGCTAACGCTTCAAGTTCTGTCGTAATGTAGTTTTCCTCGTGTTTCTTTAACTTCCGACTGGTGAACGCAATGTAGTGCTTGTTGCCTGCCTCGTCTTTTTGGTATAAGACTGCACTAATGCCTATTCTTGATGCATCAGACTCAATATAGAACACCTTCTCAAAGTCTGGGTACTCCAGTTTAACGTTATTTCTGAGCATCTCCTTTGCTTTCTCAAAAGCCTCGTCTGCTGCGGTACTCCATTTCCATCTGTTATTCTTCTTGAGTAAGTCATACAGAGGAGCCATAATTTCAGAGTATCTCGGACAGTGGCTGCTGATGAATTGGCATGCGCCTACAAATTCTCTGACTTGTTTCACCTTAGTTGGCTTTGGGAACCTTGTGATCGCATCTACTTTCTGCATGTTTGGATGATATCCATCTTTATCAATGGTATGCCCCAAGTAGTTGATCTCCTTCTTCAAGAATTGACATTTTCCATAATTGACCTTGATACTGGCCTCCCTTAAATTTTCAAACAACTTTCTCAAATGCACTAAATGTTCTGCGGCGTTGGGTGAAGATACAATTAAATCGTCAATGTAGCAGATTACATTTTCCTTTACTTCGTCAGTGAGCTTGCTATCAAGTGCTCAAATAAGTGCTGGTCCACTGTTGACCATTCCAAAAGGCATTCTCACAAAGACCCATGACGTCTGGTCAAATAAGAATCCAGTGTACTGCATACTTTCTTCTTCCAGTTGAACTTGGTAAAACGAAGATGTCAAGTCAAGAACACTGAAACATGCTCTCCCTTTGAACTTTCGAAGCAGATCTCTAATCTTAGGTGGTCGGTCATTTTCTGGAAGAATCTTTAAGTTGATGGTCCGAGCATCGAGACAAAGACGTATCTGACCATTACTTTTCTTCACTACAGTGATGGGGTTTATGTAAGACGACGCCTGTTTTTTTAATAATCCCATCTACCTCCATTTTTCTGATCAACCCTCGTACTTCTTGGTAGTATTTCTCAGGTATGGAGTATATTCTCTTTTGGTAAGGGGTTTCATCGGTCAGCCTTATCTTGTACTTATAGTCTTTAATCAATCCAGGCTTTTCATCAAAAATATCTTGGAATTCCTTTATCAAATCCTCAAATTCCCCCTGAATTTCTTCAAATCCTTCAGTTTTTCTACTGGGTATTTCTGTTAGATTCTCCACTTCGTTGATAATGGTATTTAAAATCTCTTCCCTAAGGTCTATCTCCAGACTGTTTTTCACGTCCTGTTCTTCGATCTCTTCTGTGATCATGTACCCATCATTAAAGCTAATACTCCTATTCTTCATGTCAATAAATGCTCCAACTTTCGATATAAAATCGATTCCTAGCACAATATCGAAATGGATCTTGTTTACCACAATAAAGATCTGTTCATAATTCCTTCCATTAATTTCAAAGTTCAACAACACTTGGATCTTGCATTTCACTGCATTGTCTTGGAAAATCCCTCTCACTTTGACGGTAGAAACAGGTAAAACTGTCATGTTTTCTCCTTTTAACAGACTTTGATAGCATTCATCAGAAATGATAGAAATAATTGCGCCGGTATCCATAAGAGCTTTGTACTGTTGACCATCTATCAGTACAGAAATAATAGGTAAGGCACATGGTCTTTCCTCTTTGACGATTCCCCTCTCTTCTAATAAATCCTCATCAGTAACTTCATAAATTTCATTAATGGTGATTAGGTGTGGTGTGGCAATGTATTCATAGTTTCTCACTGTCGTTGAGAAATCGGCGTTTTTTTGTGTTACCAATCTCAAAGTTTTGCTGGCTTGTAGAAGGACCAGGATCGATCACTACATCCTGTCTTTTCTTCTGGGTTTCAGCTTCCTTCTCTCGTAATTCCTTAAGATACTGCTGACTTTCTTTCTCTCTTTCTTGATACTTGTCGGGTGTCATGACCTGACCTTGAGAATTCTGATTTCGATTCTGGTAATTTCTATTGTAGTTTCTATTGTAGCCCTGGTTATTGTAGTATCTATCTCTTCCATTATTATAATTCCCTCTATTATTATTCCAGCCTCTTCTTTGCTGATATGGACGGTAACCTTGCGATCTGTGGTTGCGAAAATGATTATTCCTGTGAGGACCTATATTTTCAGTTTTTTCTTCATCAGGCTTATCAGTTTGCTGAACTTGATCCATGTAGACTGTATTAATGTCTTTGAATTCGTGCCTCTGACCTTTTTGTACCACATTTGGCATCGGACTCGTGTAGTCAAGCCTTCTCAATAGCTCGTCCATACTGGTCAAATCCCTGATGTTTGACGATATGATAAGTCTTCTCACCTCCACAGGCAGCATACGAGAAATAGCATCTATAAACTGCTCTGTCGACAATGGGGGTTGCAAAAATCTCAAGCGTGATAACTGGCTCGTGAAGAAATCAGCGTACCGTGTTGGAAGAGTACCTGAATACTTCCTTGAGTATACCTCAGCTCTTAATGAATTCTGTGCTTCTATGGACCAGAATCGTTTTATCAGTGCCTCTGAAAATTCGTCAAAATTACTGAAAGTGTAGCGAAATGCCCTGAACCATTCAAGGGGTCCTCCAGCTAGAAATCTTTCCACAATTCTCATCTCTCTTTCCCTGGGAATGTGAGCTTCAATGAAATAGTCTTTCAGGTTCCTGATATATTCTATCGGTGTTAGACTATCAGTATTACTGAATTTTTGAGGTTTGTCCTCAAAGTTTCGGATGACTGTCACATTTCTTGGATATGAATCCATATAATTCTTCCCACTATCACGATATTTCCATTCAGGTTCAATATTCCTATCCTCTTCTTCTTCTCGGAATCTGGATATACGTTCCTCAGGACTAATATCTCTCTCTTCTGTAGCGAGGTTAGATCTTCTGACGTAATTCCTATCATCTTCACCAGTCAAGCCTTCTGGATCCTTATCGGTGATTTCCGTGATGACTTTCCTGATCAACTCTTCTTTATAGGTTTCCATCATGCTAGCTTCTCCTAGTATCAAATTCTGAAGTTTGACGTCAGAGACAACCTTATGAATTTGTTCCTTTAATGTTTGCACGTCCTGACCTAGTTGAGTTCTATCCTCTACCTGCTTTTCGGATAGCGAATCCATCCTTATACTCAAATCTTTTCTAATTTGAACTACTTCATTATTAATGTCTACTTTTGTACTGGCAAGTTTTCTTTCAATTCGTTCCTGAATCTGAGTAACATGTTCCCCACTTGACCTGTTCCATTCATCTTTCCAAACCGTTACATTTGCAGTTAACATTTCCGCAATATCTACTTCAATGTCTTCCTTAAGTAAACGATTATGATCTAAGACTTGGGTTCTCATGACCTCTACATCATACTTCAATCCAGCTAAAGAAGCTGTTGTCCTAACAGACTCGTCAACTAACCTAGTTGTTAAAGCACTAATGTTACGGGTACAAAGTGTTTTTGAAGTTTCAATTTCTTCTCTAACTTTATTAACATCAGTTTGAACTTTAGCAATGTCTACAAAAACAGTGTTAACTTCTACTTGTATCTTAGTGATATCGCTTTGCATCTCATTTACATCAGAATGAATATTATTAATGTCTACTTGAACGTTTGACACATCGGTTCGAACATTTTTAATCTCTCTCTGAACTTCTTCAACCTTATCTTGTACAGTAGCAACATCATTCCTAACAACAATTACTTCAGCTTTAGCACATGAAATATCACCCTGGACATTAGCAACATCAAGATTCAACATAGTAAGGTCTTTCTGTACTTTAGAAACATCAGTCTTAACATCTGAAACATCTTTATGAATGTCACTTACAGCATTCTCGATTCCCTGGGTACTGATCTGTAAACGCGACACATTATTTTCTAAGATTGCAGAACTGGTCTGAAGAACCTTCATATTCTCCTCCATTCGACTAGTATTCCTAGCTTCCATCTCCTTCATGCTTTCATCCATGCTAACTTTCAAATTAGCAGACATATTACTAGCATTCTCCTCCATCATCTGCTTCATACTGCTATTCATGCTAGCTTTCAAATTAGCAGACATCTCCTCCAACATCATCCTCATACTCTCATCTGCCATTTCAATATTATTTCAATAATAGACTGCTGTAGGGACATACATCAGAGCAAAATAACAACATCTGAGCAACATCTTTCACCATATATAAGTTTGAGCAATTTTCTGTCTTAAATCAACTTATAATTACCTTATAATTAACCTTCGTAGACACTTCATGTTGAAATAAACTCAAGCGCAAGTTCAAATCTCTTTTGGTTCATTTTAAAATATCCTAACACAAATAATTTACATTTACAATCCAAATAATTTATTTTTTTCTTTAATATGACTAAACATGTCATAAGCCGGTCAAATAAAATAAGACTCCAGATCATAGGCGATTTTTCTAAGTTTCCAGCCTATTTAACCTCTCTCAAGTTGTATAAGATCTGATCTTTTCTGAGTGTAATTTTCCTAATACAACACAACATTTAATCCCTATATAATCACACTCTCAAATTCTACAATTGGCCAAGACATCTAACAAAGAATCAACCTCTTTATTTGAGTCTTCACAATCCCATTGACATCGATAACTTGGTAATCCAATGTTATTCGAGCACTCCACAAAATTGCGGTGCCAATTCTACTGCAATAACTTGGTAATCCAATGTTTTGCTGATCGTGCCCCACGTTTTAGGGTCGCCAATCCTACTGTCCCCGATAATCCGGATATTAGGCTGTCAGATATCCGCCCCCTCAATCGGATTGCCAATAATCAATCGCACCGGCACAGCTACATCAATGAAAATGGCACTGACAGATACTATCGAGATTAGAGCACAGCAGTTAACAAGAAAATTATTGTGGAACACACCTAAATATACGGGGGTTCATACTTACCTTTGCTTACCTCTTCAAATTAATCTCGGGTCTGGGTTGTCAACTGGATCACTTAAAGTATGCCCTCACAATAACCTCCACCATGATATTTAAAATGAACCAAGACGGAAACACGAAACTTTAAACTGTACAATAATTTATTTCACATAAAAGGAATGATTCTAACAAAAATTCAACAAAATACACGTGGCAATCAGAAGCCATTGTCTATGTAATCATGTCCTCCTGTAGGACTTGTAAACTTAGCATACAAAATTTCAGCTTTCTAGCTCCAAAAGAACGTAATTATAATACACTTGGAATGGACAAGGGAGTTGGGACGAGACATATAGCAATTGTTTTCCTCTTTCATAAACATCACACTTTTATTTATAACCGCAAGGCTGCTATGTAGGCGACCTTGGCCTCTATCATACAGTTGTCAGGCCACCTGCACCATGTCGCATGCTTGCATCGTCGAATGGACCCACCTGTCCAGCCAACGTTAGCATATGCTAGTTACATCAGAGCCTAGCTCCTTCTCAAAACACTTTAAATGTCCGCAACTCAACTCAAATATTATCACGCAAATCTTTTAAATGCTCCATTCACATATCCCTGGATTACTCTAATAATCCCTAAACTTGTTTAATTATATAATCTAAATGTTTATATAGCGTTGTTTAGAGTATTATAACAAAACGCTTAATGTTTATAACAAATGCTCATTAATGGTTTATAACAATTTAAATTGTTTATAATATTGTCAAACGACAATTCAAAAATTTCTATACACGCCTCTATTAATTTCTTTCATTTCAAATATTATTAAAGATTTATACATAATTATTTACAATGTTTATATTATTTGTTTAGAAATACATTAAACCACACGTTTATCCGGTTGATAATTACTCAAATCGGGTTAATATAATCGACCAATGAAGGTTAGTTATATTTAAGTTTATATTCAGGTTTAATAAAGTTTAATAATTATTATTATTATTTGTGACGGTAACCTCCATTCAAAATCGTTATCTCAAATTATTTAACACTCTTGTTAATTTTAACAGCAACTTCACATGATTAATTTTCAAAGGACCTGGACAATAAACTCAGCGGAAAAATACTTCGCTCCAAAACGCACAAAACTGCACAAAATAGGCCCCGAATTCATCATATATTTCAATATATATGGCATCAAAATCTTCCACAATACATACAAAAAAAAACTCCACTTACAAATTCTTCAACATTATTAATTACTGTGGGAACCTCCTTCGCTTATTCAAGGGCATTATTCATCAGCGACTTTAACACGTCCACTGAACTAACGATTATACATCCATAGTTCCACTTCAAAAATTCTTATATTCATCAATTGTTTCAAAACTGTTATTATTTTTAACCTTCGTGGGTTTCATTCATGAATCGATATGAGTAAAAATTTGCCAATCACAAATAAATTTTATAGCAAATACGATTATACACGCCTCCCTGGTCTATCAAAATTGAGATTAATATCATCAAAGTAACGCAGTATAAAAATACTATCTTTAATCAAAGTTCATCTAAACTGCATAATAGTCGAATAGAATCCAATTAGACTGTGGAATGCAAACATTATTGTTCCAATCTAGAATTGAGAAAAATTCCTATCAAATGTTCATTACTATAGTGTATTCAATAAATTGTAATCAAAGTTCATATTTCATAAAATTGTCTATAATGCAATGGTATTTCAAAATCGACGATAAATGTCTATGTTGCAATCATGTTCATCAAACGACAAGTATTTCCAAGATCGTCGACAAAGTAATAGATTTTAACGCTCTAAAATCTTTTAATTATTCTTCTTTCTTGATGATGACAGAAAATTGGTCAAAGTAATTAACTGAATAGAATTACTTTAATAAAATGACACGCTGTCTGAATTCAAATCTGCCATAGAAAATCGTTAACTTTACAGTCAAATCGTGACTACAAAAATATGCAAATTACTGAAAGAATCTATATCAGTCTCAACTGATCCAAAATTATTTAAATATGCCAATGACATAACAATGTCTTAATAAATCGTCGAAAAAGGCATAAATCAACGAAGTGTACTGAGTACATAAATATCAAGCAAGAATATGGGGCAAAATATATGGGACAGAAATATGGTAAAAATGGTTGCTCAGACATCGCTAAATGGCTCAAATAAAACAAGAAACGTTCACGACTACCTTATCTGTTGATTGAAGTTCTAGAGGAAAATTTCCAAAGAAGACTGCTGATGGTTCCATTTTACCAGCGTAAAGATGTGCTCCGTCCTCGAACCTGGAACCAGCGCCCTCGAGAATCGAACTGCTTCCTCCTCCGGAAATTGCACTGCTCCGTGTAGACGATAGACATCCTTCTGGCAAAACTCTTCTTTGTTAGCCGGGTCCACCCTGGCCTCTCTTGAAAGTTCCCTGAAGTTCTGGCAAAACTCTTCTTTGTGAGCCGGGTCCACCCTGGCCTCTCTTGATAGTTCCCTGAAGTTCTGGTAGAAATTCGCCATGAAGTTTATTGCAGTTATTTCCGCAGAAATATTCATAATTGTAGAGTATGAAGGTATTTCCACTGCCATTTGATATAATTCAGCGTTGGACCACGATGCATGAGTGTAGATGGATGTTCACTACATGCTCGCTTTTGTAGAATGGCGATTAACGAAGTTCCATGCTGCTATTTCACTCCATTGATATATGTCCCAATTGCATTAAAGTCCTTAGCCTTCCATCTTCACTTCCGTAATAATAATTGAAAGTACTGCCATATTATACTGTTCCATATTAGAATGTAGCGTTGTATCACCAAATGCAATCTTAAGTATCACGGTTGCAATACACGTGTCTGCCGTAGTGTAGACTGTGATGTTATAAAAGTGCTTCTCAGGTGGCGAGAAAATCACTTTTGTCCGCAGTCTTAAAATGCCAATATCTTCCAAATTATAATCTTGAAAATGTTCAACTTTTCTACACACCTCAATATAGTACTGCACAATAGAATTAGCTTAAAGGCAATAGCTAACTGTTGGTGTATAATCTTGCAGACTCGTTAATGTGTGCGTTTCAACTTCGCCTAGTTTCAAACACCGTAAAATGGTACTGCTGCACTGCTCCGTGCTCGTTCGATGCGGTGGGCTTTACCACGCACGCTAAAGACGACTTGCTTTACTGTATTCACTCGAAGTCTGACCAAATTAGAAAAACGACCATAAGACATCAGAAATATGAGCCACATGAGAGCTTCTCTCTGCTGTGCAAGGCCTTTTATCAACTTCTTAAGGGGCGTATTCATCCCTTCCATAGCTTGTTCCTCCGTCATCGCTAGAAGTTCTAACTTTGGCTATACTTGACGGATTTTCAAATTTCAAAAACTCAAAATTAATTTCTTCTAAATTCCAAATCAATGCCATAACTGAAAATGGATTTCCACAATTCTGCATTCCAAAAGTAATTAAATATAGTAGTTTCAGTAATCTTCGTCTCCCTCCAAACTATCGTTCATTGGTTCGAGCCTTTCCTCCAATAGCGTAACTTCTTCCTCAGCACAACTCCATGTTTCCTGCGACTGCGTCGTAAATCTCAGATCTTTCTCGAACAAACTCATCACGTCACCAAGAATCTCAGTTCAACCAGCCTACTTGCTTGAAGTCTGCGTCATCCGTGCTTACGTCATGAATATCCACGTCACAACTATGGCAGCCATAACTTTATTCATATTTGCCAATGTAGCCATCGTGGTCTCAATATAATTTAATTTACGGGGGCAGTACCTGGCGTCAAACGTTGAAACTCAATAGAGCGTTAATCAGATATAACCTACAAATTAATTTAGCTTCACTCAATTGTAGTTAGTGGAAGGTTATCTTACATGAAGGAAGGAAACTTTTAGTTTTACGTGACCCACAATCATGCGATCATGAGCCACGGGACCTCATTTTTACGTGGAATCCGAACCACAGGACATGCCATTTCACTTCGAAAATCTCACATGCATTGACCGGGAATCGAACCCTGTACAACTTGGTGAGAGGCAAACAGCTTGATCGTTGCACCACCACACTCCCTATTATTTTACATGCCATAAATCTATGACCCCCCTCCGAAGGAAGGCAAACTGAGGGATTTTTAACGCTCTTAAAAATCTGATGACTTCGACCGGGTATGAACCCGCGATCTTGGCCTTAGAAGCTCATCATGTTACCAACTACGCCACCGAAGCCACCTAAATTACTGGTACTTCGAGTTATCGAAACTTGTAGATATAGAAATACATGAATAAGTGGTGTTCTATTATTATGATAAATGCATAAATAGTAAACTGTTGCTACGTCATGCTGTTACGTCAGTTGGTCTACTCATGCAGGTATACAAACTAGGGTTAAATGTTGCTGTGCAGATATTGCAGATACATTTAGATTAATGTTACTGTATGTATTTTCTGTTCCTAAAAAAAAAGTGACTCCAACATAGCGCTATGAAACTTTTCTTTTCATAATACTGGGTCTTTCGTATAAAGTAAGAACGGCAAGCGGTAGTTTTGTTATTCGCTGGTGCGGTGGCCTTGGCCGAGCTTGTGGCGCGCCATGGCCCCCTGCTGTACTATTGAAAGCGCGCGCATAGTACATACTGACCCCGAGGGGGTCATGCTGACTGATATCGAACGTGGATCTCAGAGACTGTGATCTCAGAAGGAAGGTTCCACCAGGGAACGAACCCGAGATCTGCTGAGGGAGTTTCGTTGTAAAAACCCCTAGAGGAAAGTATATGTTTAATCACTGATGTGATTTCAGTTGATACTGGCATTATTTAGTGAAATAATGCAGGGAAAATGAGCGGATTACAGCATTAGTGGACTACATGGAATAGGCTATGCTGGACTTGAAACACAGAAGTAGAGAGTTTGACAGTTTACTAATAGCCCCAGAATTGTAGGAGGAGACTCTTGGAGCCCTGTCAATCTCGCTGACCTACTTAAGTCGTCTACAAGAGGTCGGGGGGTAGAATAATGACCCAGTTATTCCCCGTTTGAGAATGGATCCAAGAAGGGAGGGGAGATATCCCAAGGAAAATCATTGATTACTCGTGATTGGAGTAACGCAGTGACATGAGAGTTGCACACAGGTGAATCTTTAACCAGGAGGCTAATTTTAGAGCCTTTAATCTGCGAAATTGAGGCATATTTAATGGAGTGCGCAAGGACACAGGACCAGGGGTGTTCGCGGCAGGGTTTGACCATGTCACCGAGGATTTCCACTGTAAACCGCGTCCCCACGCCATGGAAAAAGCAATTAATATTAATTAATTGGCCGATCGATCCTTCAGCACGCAGATAGTTCTGGGATCAGTGAAGAAAAAGGAACCCGATGAGCATTGTTTCGAGACCAGAATCATCCTGGGAGAGGAGTTGATTTAGCGCGGGAATTCTAGGTCTACTTTTTGTGTGAAACGGATATAGGGTGTGGACCCACACAGTTGTTGTCAGTCGGAACTTGCAGTTGGAAGAGACTCGAGCATGGAACGTATGCCGCTCTGGCTCAGGAAAGGACGCTCACACAAAAGACTTGAACATTTGAGTGTTAATCATTATATTCGCCGTGCAGTGTAATGCACCAAGTGATAAGATAATCATGCATAGTCAGGAAGTAAAAAGAAGTACGGTAATCAACGAACTTTATTGTGTGAAATGCGTATTACCGAAGTTAAGGAAGGAGGCCCGGACTTCAACTTGGGAAGCCGTGCAGTAAAACTTTTAGAAGGCTTTTATTAAGGACAGTCGTGCTGCAGGTGTAGTCAGCAGTACGAGCAATGGTTTGTGTTCACATAGGAAGTACCGTGTGATACAAGTTGCAGAACATTGAAAGTAATAATTTTGTGTAAAGACTATGTACAATGTTAAGCGCAGTGTATCATATATTGACTGGTTATACATGTCTTATTACGCCGGACTGCGCTGGGAGAAACTTTATGAAGCAATTGGTGAAATGTCTTAAGAATACCATATAGTAACGCTCAGGACGAAGTAGGCATATTTATGCACAGCAGGAAGTTTACCGTAGGATAATTGTTAGACTGTTGGTGAATTCGGAGGCAGATGAACCAGACTTTCAATCAGGAGTTGGTAGGAGCATGGAGGATGCCGTCGGTACCTGCAATTCTGATATTTTGCCAGGGAATTCCAACCAATGAAAAGTGTAAAAAAGAGTGACGTGTGTTATGTATAAATCATATGTGAAATATCTTTTAAATTAATGGTATAATAAGTGTTATAAAGTGTCATGTGTTTCGGAAGCAATAGCTTCAACATAGAAATGAAAAGTGCCGTGTGGTTGGTGAAAGAAATGTATCATAAAATGTGTATATTCAATATGCAAATGTCGCGCTAACTCTACAAATGGCAGGCGACCCGGAAGGATATAGGTGGTTGGAGCAACCAGGATAAGCCTAGATATGTGAGTACCCCACAAATTATGATTATATAGAAGTATAGCCCACTGCATGTAATGTGATTTCAGAATTATAAATATGCCAGTAAGAATCAGTATTAGGAGATAGACCCTCCAGATTTAATTGTTGTTGTGTTGATTTTAGTAGAGTTGAGATGTTGTTATACATCAGTGAGTGGATTAATCGTTACCACTATTAATAAAATGGCAAATGAGTTATGTAAACTTAACGTAACGAACACGGATGTTCGATTTTTAAGATGGTTATGCTGTGTCGGATTATGGTAATTTATGTCAGTAATAATAATAATAATAATAATAATAATAATAATAATAATAATAATAATAAATAATAAAAGGTATGAATGAATACATCAGGTAAAATGTTGTAAGCAAGAAATATTTACGCTAATTGGAATATTTATCGATCCAAGCAGTAAGATCACATTAAGGGAGGAGAAAAGAGTTTAATATCAGAATATATTGTATTAATGGGAATATAATTATGCAAGGAAATGGAAGAGCTTTCTAGTGAATTGAATTTGCAGCTTGTGTAAAAGCTTATAGAGTAATTGATAGATTTCTCTTAATAATTAAAGGACGAAGATCATAGCATTAGGTCAGGAGCCAGGTAATCTATTCGACGTATGAAATCTCGTATAGCCGTGGGCATACTGAGATATGTACTTTGTGCCAGAGTGTATTTAGTGATTGGACCCTAACTCTGATGATGGAATGTTCCGGGTTCGAATCCTGTGGTAGGTGAGAGGAGAACATTGGACACCTCTGCATCAGACCTGATCGCCCGGGAACTTATTATTGAGTGATTCGGCTCTTGTGAAGCGAATCTTATGGACGGCAGCATGGGACTGACCGTAGCATTTATTAATATACCGACCCACTCGACCAATGTTTTTATGAATCTCGTGCCTTCACATATGGAACGGACATGTTGAGGCCGTTATTAATATCCTAAGGTTAGGAATAAATATTTAAGCTCGTCCAGAACCTATTGCATAATATTCAGTTTAAATCCATTGGGATATGTGCGTCATTGTGACCACGGTAATTGTCTTTAGAATCTTACTACTGCTTGGGAAGATATAAGCCATGAGACAGGAAGAAGGGGAACGGTTTACTGCGGTAACCCCACTCCACTCCATTGTATACTAGCCGCTCGGAAGAGGGGCTGAGCTGTCAAGCGAACCGTGAAAGTTAAGGTTTAACAAAGGGCAGATTTTAGACCCTGTTAGTAACATGAAAGGAAACGTTGTTATATTGAGTAATGAAGTCATGTGGTTTAAGAACACATTGGTAATTATAGATCACCCTGATGGTTCATGATTTTAGCAATCTAACGAATGGTTGGAAGTTGCATTTTTACTGTCACTGACACGTATTTCAAAAGTTGGTTACTTGACGCCACAGGCTACGCTCGCAAGGGTAGCTTAATAATACCATCCGACACAGCAATAACAAAAGTTTTGAAGATGAAATCACAACGGCATGCAGTGGAACTATAAAAGGAAGGAAGTGTAGGGGTAGCTTTACATAATTATGGAGTTGCACGTAGATTGTTGTGCAACACCTGAATAGGCTAATGCATGTAAAGCATTTGGTGGGAAGAGAGAGACCAAACACACACGGTAAACATAATTGTCAAAGTAAGATGAGGTTTAAGGAACAAGTAATTTTTGTGAAATTAAAGAAGTCACATTAGATGACGGAAGAGTAAAAGTACAGTTTGTTTATGAAAGTTGTATGTGCATCAGCGCACTAGAGTGAAGTGTGAAATCAATATAAGGGTAAAGGTTTGAGTTATGATATGAGTTTATTATGATGATATTATGTTAATATTAGTGGATTGTGGAAGTAATTTTTGTTTGATTTTGTTTTATGTTTGATGGAATTGTTTTATATGTTTGAAGCCATGATTTTAGTACTGAATTAAAATATTTAGAATAGAGTTGTGCCTTATCATTGTAGAGTTGATACCTTGTAGTCTCAAATCCAAAATATGCAACTGCTCAATGGGGGAACGGTACACGCCTGAGACCTGACGCTAGCTGGAGGCGGAAGCATATTTTCCATGGAGATTACTCACATGGGTACAATACGAGAGCTGATTTTTTTCAAGTTCCGATGAACTGCATAAAAATAACGGATTGACATACCAAACTGATTTTACTACTAAATGTTTGCTTGTTTTATACTTATGTCTCAACATAATCCCCAAAACGATTGAAACATTTGTCGTATCGTTACACCAATTTTCCAATGCCCGCGACAAAATATTCTGCCACCACTGAGGTGGGTACGTCTGGAATGTCTCCTGAAGTTCTTCCTTTTTGGCTAGGCGTTGCCGCCCAACCATACCTTCAATTCTCGAAAAATGTGAAAGTCATTCAGTGCTGGTTTGGACTAACGGCAGATGGTCCAAAATGTCACACTTGAATTCTTTGTAAAAGTCTATCGTAACGTTGGTACAGTGTGGTCGTGAATGATTTTCACCTTTTTCGAGAATTGAAGGTATGGTTGGGCGGCAACGCCTCGCCAAAAAGGAAACACTTCAGGAGACTGTGCAGAGTTGGTGGCTTCGGTGGCGTAGTCGGTAGCATGCTGAGCTTATATGCCCGAGTTCGCGGGTTCAAATCCGGCCGAAGTGGTCGGATTTTTTAAGAGCGTTAAGAATCCCTCAGTATGCCTTCCTTCGGAGGGGAAGTAAAGCCGGCGGTCCCATGTCATAGATTTATGGCATGTTAAAGAACCATCCACTAATTACACCTGTGTGAAGCTAAATTGTATAGGTTAAGAATGTAAACAACGCTCTTAGGTTCCTACGTTCGTTGCCAAGAGCCGACTGCGGTGGCGTCTGGTCGCTAAGTTCTGAACTAGTAGTGGTTGACAGTGGCGTTTGGCGGCAAAAGTAGGAACTATTTGAAAAATTCATAAGTCTGCAGTCTTGACTTGAATTAAAAAACAGATAACACACACACTAATACAGTCATCACAATTAACACCGGTTATCAGACAGATTCTACACACACCCAAAGTACACGGGGCTACATGACCGCGTTGTCGCAGCCCCTAAACTTAAGAACCAACCAACCAGACTGTCCAGACGTACCCCCCTCAGTGGCGACAGAATATTTTGCCGAGGGCATTGGAAAGCTGGTGTAATGATACGACAAATATTTCAATCGTTTTGGCGATTATGTTGAAACATAAGAATAAAACTAGCAAACATTTATTAGTAAAATCAGTTTGGCATGTCAATCTGTTATTTTTATACAGTCCAGCGGAAGTTGAAAAAAAATACAGTCAGTCTGAAAGACTAGACGTTATATCATTTCAAATGACGCATGCTACAAATGCTACACATGTTAGAAAGGCTCAGGAGGGCTCTTTCAACAGACTCCATTATCCATTAACTTAGGCTTCCCGCGCGGGCACCTCTTTAAGGGTCACCCTGTATTTGAGTCTGACATCTTTTACAACTCTTTAAGGGTCACCCATTATTTGAATCTGATATCTTGCAAACCTCTTTAAGGGTCACCCTGTATTTGAATTGAATCTAACATACTGTACACCTCGTCAAGTCACCCTGTAATTTGCTCTGACATCCTGCACACCTCTTTAGGAGGCACCCTGTATTCTTATCTGGCATCTTGTATATCTCTTTAGAAATCAACCTGTATTCTTGTGTGACATCTTGTACACCTCTTTAGGAGTCTCCCTGTATTCTTGTCTGACATCTTGTGCACCTCTTTAGGAGTCACCCTGTAATCTTCTCTGCCACCTTGTACACCTCTTTAAGAGTCACCTTGTATTCTTATCTGGCATCTTGTATATCTCTTTAGGAGGCACCCTGTATTCTTATATGGCATCTTGCATATCTCTTTAGAAGTCAACCTGTATTCTTGTGTGACATCTTGTACACCTCTTTAGGAGTCACCCTGTATTCTTGTCTGACATCTTGTGCACCTCTTTAGGAGTCACCCTGTATTCTTCTCTGCCACCTTGTACACCTCCTTAAGAGTCATCTTGTATATCTCTTTAGGAGTCACCCTGTAATCTTATCTGGCATCTTGTACTGTATTTTGCTCTGACATCCTGCACACCTCATTAGGAGGGACCCTGTATTCTTATATTGCAACTTGTATATCTCTTTAGATGTCACCCTGTATTCTTGTGTGACATCTTGTACACCGCTTTAGGAGTCACCATGTATTCTTGTCTGACATCTTGTGCACCTCTTTAGGAGTCACCCTGTATTCTTCTCTGTCACCTTGTACACCTCCTTAAGAGTCATCTTGTATATCTCTTTAGGAGTCACCCTGTAATCTTATCTGGCATCTTGTACTGTATTTTGCTCTGACATCCTGCACACCTCATTAGGAGGGACCCTGTATTCTTATATTGCAACTTGTATATCTCTTTAGATGTCACCCTGTATTCTTGTGTGACATCTTGTACACCGCTTTAGGAGTCACCATGTATTCTTGTCTGACATCTTGTGCACCTCTTTAGGAGTCACCCTGTATTCTTCTCTGTCACCTTGTACACCTCCTTAAGAGTCATCTTGTATATCTCTTTAGGAGTCACCCTGTAATCTTATCTGGCATCTTGTACTGTATTTTGCTCTGACATCCTGCACACCTCATTAGGAGGGACCCTGTATTCTTATATTGCAACTTGTATATCTCTTTAGATGTCACCCTGTATTCTTGTGTGACATCTTGTACACCGCTTTAGGAGTCACCCTGTATTCTTGTCTGACATCTTGTGCACCTCTTGGAAGTCACCCTGTATTCTTCTCTGCCATCTTGTACACCTCTTTAAGAGTCACCTTGTATTCTTACCTGGCATCTTGTATATCTCTTTAGGAGTCACCCTGAATTCTTATCTGACATCTTGTACACCTCTTTAGGAGTCACCCTGTATTCTTTTCTCTTCGCTCAAAGCCCCAGGTCGCTCGACGCCCCAGGACTCTTTCAACAGATTCTATTAACCATTAACTTCGGTTTCCCGCGTGGCTGCATGACGTCACGCACTCGCCGTCTTTACCCATTAACTTAGGCTTCCCGCGCAACTGCATGACGTCACTTTCGTCTCCGTAACGCAACCGTCTCCGTCCTGCATAACTTTAGACTCAAAGCATAACGACAAAGACGACAAGATCATTTGAAATGATAAAAAGTCCTCTCGGCACGCCGGAAGGCGGAGGTAGATTTCACCGGGCAAACTAGGGGATAGGCGAAAATAGGCAAAATATGCAGGTTTTCGTAGGTGGATCAGACCTCATTTATTGCGAGAAAGTATTTTACAATTGGAGGCTAATTAACTTTTTTTTCGTCTATGCATATTTTTAACATTTTATTGTCTTATGGGGATGGTAACCTTCTTGTCATTTGGGGTTCATTTTTAGCCTATTTTCAATTTTGAAAAAATAGGCTTATGAGATCACCTTTTGTCCGTGTGTGTGTGCGTGTGTGTGTGTGTGTGATTCGTGTGTGTGTCCCCCCCTAATAAAATCTAAATGACAGGAGCGATTTCAATGAAACTCGGAAAGTTCATAGCACTATTCCCGGCGACCTCGACCGTGCCCTTCATATTTTGTTACGTCTCACCAATCCAACATGGCGGCTGTGCGAAATATTTCACCCGCATTCAATATCTCCGAAACTATTACCGATATTACCCTGACATTTTCTATGGTGATAGAGGGAACTACTATAAGTTCACTTATGTGACTTTTGAAAACCTGGTAACTACAAAACCAACATGGAGGCCAAGCGAATTTGCGACTTTTAAATAGACGTTTCTCGTGATTTGACCAACCAAACGCAATGAAACTTGGTACAGTATATGTTTATACACATTGTAATGCACCGACATCTAACTTCATTCAATTGTTAACATAATCACAAGATGGCGGATGTGCGAAATATTTCACCGGTATTCTATATCTCTGAAACTATTAGCGGTATCTCCCTAAAATTTTGTACGGAGATAAAGGGCACTACTGGAAGTCCATCTATAAGACTTTCAAAAACCGGTTAACTACAAAACGAACATGGCGGCCAAGCGAATTTGAAAATTTTAAATCGACCTTTCTCGCGATTTAATGTTTCAAGCGCACTGAAACCTGGTACAGGAAATATTTATACACATTGTAATCCACTGGTATCTAATTTAGTTCAATTGTTTACATAACCTCAAGATGGCGGCAGTGCGAATTTTAAAATTAAGTTTTTATTTCTTGTGATGTAGTCATGCGATCGAAGTGAAAGTTTGAATAATGAACCTACGCAATAATTTTCCTTTAATGCTACATGACTCTATGGCCTATACATTTATCAATCCAACATGGTGACCATCCGAAATATTTAGACGATACTGAATATCTACGAATCTATTTTAGCAATCAAACTGCATTTTTTAATGTTCTTAGGGGCTATGAACTTAAGTTCCCCTATAGGACTTTAAATAACCTGGTGATCACAAATCCAACATGGCGGTGACGCGAATTATAAATATTCACATGGACGTTTCTCGCAATTTAACCATCCGAGTGCAGTGAAACTTGGTACAGTAAATCCTTATACGAATGTTAATCCACTGGCATCTAATTTATTTCAGTTGTTTCCATAACCTCAAGATGGCAGCTGTGAAAAATTTTAAAATCTCCTTGTTACTTCTTGTGTCCGAATTATGCGATTGAAGTTTGAATACTACACGTTCACAATAATCTGCATGTAACAGTACATAACTCTAGGACCTACATATATAAAATCCAACATGGCGACCATCCGAAATACTTAGTCGGTTCTTAATATCTACGAATCTATTACAGCAATCAATCAGAAATTGTGTATGTTGATAGTGGCAATTAACATAAGTAGGATATATGAAAATAGGCTGTATAGTTCTTCACGGAACTACTTGTTATACTTGTGATCACACTGTCCTTATGCAAGGTTTGGAACTGATGTGTCTGTTACTTCTTCACGCAAAATTTTATCTCCCGCAGAGGTGTTGGTTCCTCAGTTTAGGGGCTGCGACAACGTGGTCATGTAATCCCGTGTACATTGGGTGTGTGTAGAATCTGTATGATAAACGGTGTTAATTGTGATGACTGTATTAGTCTGTAATTCAGGTAAGGTCTGCAAACGGTCAATTTTAAGTATTAGTTCCTAATTGTGTACCAAATACTACCGTCAACGACACCTGGCTGTGAACTTGGCTACTAGATGCAACCTTAACCAGCAATTTGCAACGAACGTTGGAACTTTCCCTCCGAAGGAAATCATGCTGAGGGATTTTTAGCGCTCTTAGAAAAGTCCGACGACTTTGGCCGGCCTTGAACCAGCGACCTTGGGCAAAGAAGTTCAGCACGCTACCAGTTAGCCGCTTCCCACAAAGCTTGCATCCGGCACCCTAGGCCATATGATATTATTATTTACAAACATCAATTACTGGAACATGTGTGAAATACTGTAACTGACTTCGGTGGCGTAGTTGGTAGCATGCTGGGCTTCTAGGCCCAAGAAAGCGGATTCAAACCCGGCCGTAGCCGTCGGTTTTTTTAAGAGCGTTAAAATCCCTCAGTATGCCTTCCTTCGGAGGGGAAGTAAAGTCGGCGGTCCCATGTCATAGATTTATGGCATGTTAAAGAACCTTCCACTAATTACACCTGTGTGAAGCTAAATTGGGTAGGTTAAGAATGCAAAAAACGCTCTTAGGTTTCTACGTTCGTTGCCAAGAGCCGACTGCGGTGGTATCTAGTAGCTAAGTTCTGAATCTGGCCTAGTAGTCGTTGACGGTGGCGCTTGGCGGCAAAAGTAGGTACTATTTGACAACAAGAAGTTCCGTGACGAACTAAAGAGCCTACTTTTCTTAAAATTTAAGATCTATGCTAATGATTAATCTATATGGATCTATCTAGAATAATGCCAGAATTAAGTTGGTAATATCGAAATTTCAAATTAGTTCGAAATACTGTATAGCCTACCTGGCATAATGTAGCCTAATAGAGAACTACAGTTGGCAGCCCTGGTGACTGAATATATTCTTAGTTCCATCTTTTAAGGTACAGAACACAAAATTTGGTTGAAGTCCACTGGATAGCATGGACGTTACTTGCAGTTAAACATTGGATCTAACAGCGCGCGTAAAATCATGTTAGCAACAATGACATACATGAATTGGTCAGAAATAATCTGAAATAATATGATCTATTGTTGTGTCGATTTTGAATGAAGTTAGTATAGAAGTTACATACATTTTAAAATTGGATCTATCAGCAGGCTTAGAATCATGTTGGCAGCACTGACGTATATTAGTTACTTCAAATTAATCTAGAATGCCAGGTACTATACGTGTACAAAGTTTAGAGCTATTGGATTGCATACTTTCTGATATATTGATATTAGGGTAACAACAATAGATACAGTATTTATTAACAGTTGGCAGCCCTGGTTACTCTTAAGAATCGGCATATATATATCTGTTATGGTACACATAGCACACACGAAATTTGGCTGAAATCCAAATGATAGTATAGAAGTTACATGTATTTAAAGTTGGACTTCTCAGCAGGCTTAGAATCATGTTGGTAGCACTGACGTATATAAGTTACTCCAAATTAATATAGAATGTCAGGTACTATACATGTGCAAAGTTTAAAGCTGTCGGCTTGCATACTTTCTGATATATTGGTATTTGGATAAAATAAATTGAGAGCATTTATTAACAGTTGGCAACCCTGGTGGATCTTAAGAATACGTTCAGTCATGTCTGTTTATGTACACATAGCACATACGAAATTTGGTTGAAATCCAATTGATAGAGAAGTTATATGCATTTAAAATTTGGACCTATCAGCAGGCGTATAATCATTTTGGCAACACTGCGATGTATGGCCTCCTGGAAATTAAACTGCAATATTATTATCTATACGTGTGCCAATTTTGAAATAGCTCCTATTCATACATTCCAAGATATCCAACATGGAGCTCAAATTTCAATTGCGATTTTCAGCAGTTGGTAGCACTGACATCATTTTCAAATATGGGCGTGAGATATTCAGGTATAGATCTTTACTCCTACCAAATTTTGTTTCGATTGCTGCAGCCGTTTAGGAGTTGATAGGGGGGGGGACACATACACAGCCAGACAGACAGACACACATTTGCCCGATCTCATAAGTCTACTTTTTCCTCATTTTTGCAAAATGTGAAAAGTAGGCTAAAAATCCAAGTTGCAGTTTGTACTTAAATTAAAAAAACAGATAACACACACTAATACAGTCAACACAATTAACACCGGTTATCAGACAGATTCTACACACACCCAAAGAACACGGGGCTACCTGACCGCGTTGTTGCAGCCCCTAAACTTAAGAACCAACCAACCAACCAACCAACCCACAGAGTCAGAAGGAGAAATGAATGTGATCTCCAGCAATGGCGTTGTCTTGGCAACTTCTGACAGCTCATCCATCATCAATTTAGAAGCGTTGTCATGGTGAACTCTGATGGCACTTGGCATTTTCTTTAGTTCCGAAATCATTTTTCTCTTCCCTTGGCGTAATGGTGGGTCATATCAAAAATTATTCCAGTCAAAAGTTTTAGATAATTATTAGGGGCATATTTCCATTTTGTACGGGTTTGATATTGCGCCTATTAAGAGAGATATGATTAATGTTTCCCGAAAAACCAACTTTTTTCCACCCCTTTGGTCAATGGTTGGTGCTATCAAAAACTTTACAAACATAAATTTTTGGCACTTATCCGACACGTATTATGAACTTTGAATGGATTCGATATTTCACGTATTAAGAGAGTTATAGCGATATTTCACTTTTTCGAAAAATGCCCCCCATTTGCACCCCCTTCGACCGATTTTGCCCATTTACGCAATCAACCGAGATTTTAAAGGGATACATATTATGTAAAAAATTCAAAGTAATAGTTGCAAAATTATGGCAGTTATCGTGTCCACAAGAAACTGATATATATATACATATCGTCCCCGGATCGTGCAAACGTCCGTGACATAATGACGAGCTGTTGGTAACGAACGAACGCTAGTCCAGAGAGACAACAAGACTAATGATGTTTGAATAACGCGCTCGGAGGACCTGCAAGGCAGGTTTTACAGAAGGTAGCAACGGATTTCCGGGAAACTATTTTAGAACAATTGAAAGGAGACCGAGTAGTACAAGAACTTTGCGAGAGTGTGAAAGACACAGCACTTACTGAAATCAAAAGATCAATCCTGGATTAAGCTAATGAGGAGGTTCAAAAAGCGAGACGCTCTTTTTCCACACATGTCAAGGTGATATCAGAAGATGTGGGAAGGATACAAAAAGACGTATTTCATGTAACTAACCTTGTGAAGAAGCACGAAGTGATAATTAAGGGGCTAATCAAAGACGTTCAAGAGACTAAAGAAAACGTGAAAAGCAAAGAGACCGATCCTGTTACTAAGGAGTTCGTAAAGAAAACCATTGAAGAAATCCAAGGAGAAATGGAAATATAAACAGATGATCAGAGTTGAAGAAAACAGTGGGAAAATTGGAAGAGAAGCTTTCATTATACAAAATTCAACTTGACCAGAGAAAATTGGAAGAGATGACAACTAATGAAAAAGAGAAAGAAATTTCTAAAGAATTTGAAGAGACACGAGTAATAACAAATTCTGTTCCCATTGCAATCTACAAATATAAGGATGACAAGCCAGGAAAATTTACCGGAACGGGGAGTATTCCACCGGCCGAATTTTTACAGGAGTTCAAAGATTACATCCGGGACACGAAGATTTCGAAAGAGAGAGAGAGAGATCTGGGTAGTAAGCAGATTTTTGGATGGGCCTGCACTGGTTTTGTTCCGTGCGTTCAGGTCAAATTTTCATAACTTCGAAGAATTTTCTAGAGGACTTATGAGAAAATTTTGGTCGCCGGAAACGCAGCATCAAATAAGAGCTGAATTGTATGCCAAACGGTATTCGACATCCTAGCCAACGAAATATTCAGCATATTTTTCACAGCAGTTGTCTAAACTACAATTTTTAGAACCGCCCATGCCAGATTTTGAGATGATATCCGCATTGATCCGACAATTTCCAATAGAAGTACAAAGAACATTAATTGCAGCCAATATAGGAAATATGGAAGAATTTGATGAGGTATTGCAGAGGTTAGACCATGCCAATACACAGGTCTTTCATTTGAGAGGGAGTAAAACTGAGAATCATACCATAAATACGGTTGTGACTGATCGTCACAGTCAAACGAACCAGACGTGGAATAAACCGAAAGATAATGTTGATAATAAAGAATGGAGCAATACTAGGGACACTCCATACCAAAATAGACCGTATATAAGATCGTACAAGTATCAAAACAGGTGGAATAAATGGAATAAACCTGATTTTCAATCAAAACCCTATAATAGGATCCCACCACAAGATCAACATAACAAAAGAGATGAACAACAAGAGAGAGAAAATTTTAAGCAACAGGCTACGGAAGATATTGATAGGAGACATCAAGAGAGCAAACAGTACCTAGATGAGCAGCATAACAAACCAAGTACTTCCGGGTTACAAACGCCGGTAGTAAATGATTTTAAAAACTCCAAAATGTTAACAAGTAGTTACGTTGCGAAGATCGTTAGATGGCAAGTCGAAGACGAGGATTTGATAGACTTAAAAGAAGAAAGAATAGGACAAGAAAAACGATCAAAATTACCCATCATAGAATGTGAAGTTTATGGCATGAAAATTCATACCCTGATTGATACTGGAGCAATGCTTTGTGTTGTAAGCGAAAAGCTCTACGCTTTATGGAAGCTCACGGAAAGTTTAGAGGAAATTCCTGTATCAGGCATTAGGATACAAGGCATTATCCCTAACAAAGTGACAACATGCAAAACACAGTTGTATTTGAGGCTGAAAATTGGGGAATGCTATTTCGAGCATGTTTTTGTTGTTATGAAGGACATTATCCATGACATGATCATAGGAAATGACTTATTACCGGGTAAACTGGGGTGAATAGGGACATAATTTTGAATTATTTTAGAAATAAATCCAAGGCCAAGAAATGTTACACACTTTAGCTCTTTGAAGTGAAAGGTTGTATTTCACCCTCTCTTCTGAACCAAATATCAGCAATGTAGCTTTTGAGAATATTGAGATATTTATTAATAAAAAGTGTCCCTTTTCGCCCCGGGGATGGGATCAATAGGGGCAGTCATAAAGAAAAATACAAAACCCTATCCCAGTGGCACCTGAGTTTATTGGAGGACACAGAACTATGTTACAAAATACAAAATGCCAAAAATAAAAATTGAAAATACAAAATAGGGAAAATATACACCATGGACTATGGGTGATGGGGAAAAATGGTAAGGTTATAGTAAGACCACAAACTTCACTTAAAACTATGTCTGCCTCTCCTAACTGTGGGTTCTTTCATTATTTGAACTATTTGCTCCTGGTCGAATTCAGACACATCTTCCACATTTGGAAAAACATAAAGATTCTTGTCCTTGGAAGTCTCTCTCAAAAATGATGCCTCGTAAGTCACTCTAACACGCACAACATTCATGATTTTCCCAATGAAACATTTTCCATCTCCCTTAAGGCTGTCAAATTTCACTTTCACCCACTGACCAACATGTAATGCCTGATGAACAGACTGGGCTCCAACTTCTTCGGACTGTAATTCAGAATAGAGGTCAGGGACCCTTGATGTGCTTGCTTCTCCACAGTCTGCATTGTAGTCACTATCACTGTCAACATTGCTGTGTTGTTCTTCCACTTGTTTCTGTGACCCTTAGTCATGTGCATGGACACTTCTGCCAGGTGGTACATAAAGCTTTCTTTTTCTGCCAGATTTGTGAATGCTGCCATTATCACCCCACCTTTGATTTTTCAGGAATTCAGTTAGGCTGTCATTGATAGACTTATCTTCTCCATCATGTTCATTCGGCAACATATCGAGAACTCTGTTCATATTTAAAGGATAAATTCCAGTGTTCTTAAAACCTGAGCATATGTCTGTTTCCATGACTGGAGATAACAGGTGAAGGGTTTCTTTCAACAGTCTAGGAAAATACTTCTTGTCAATTCCTGAACATTTGTTACTACCAGCAGTTCTACTTTTCCAATTCTCCAAGACTTTCCGCCACGCCCTTTTCATGGGTCAAAACAGTGCGACATCGAGAGGTTGTGTAAGATGTGTTGAGTTCGGTGGTAGAAAGACGAACTCATTTTGATTCTTTTCACATAAATCAATGACAGCTGGAGAAAGATGGGAGCTCAGGTTGTCACCAATGATAAATTTCCTGCCCTCAAAACAACGGAAGTATGGTATCACTATCACCTTAAACCAGTCTATGAAACATTGGCCATCCATCCATCCTGATTTTGTCCTATTGTACCTGGTCCGAGCAGGACCTCCTTCACTCCATAGATCATAAAGGTGTTTCGCCTTATTTATGACATAAGGTGGCAACATGGTTCCATCAGCACTAGCAGCAAACAACACACTAACATTCGATTTTGAATTATTCATAATTCTCTCAGGATACTTGCAGCCCCTCTTGAATAGAAGCTTTCGTCGACCTGGGTCGTCAGCCAAATTTGTTTCATCATAATTTATGATTTGTTCCGGGGGAACACCATCAATGGTGAGTTTTAGCTCTTTAAAATAACATTTAATATCTTGCGGTGTAATTTTAGCCCTGTTTTGCGATATATTTTGGCATAATCGTGGAGCAAGTATAACCTTATGTCTATTTACGAATGTCTGAGCCCAATCTGGACATGGAAGATTATTCTTGAATCGTTTTACTACTTTGTCTTCCCTGTCCAAATGGTACTTTACAAAACATCGCAAATCAAAGGTATTTAATGGATATCCCCATTTTGAACATGCAACAATACTTTGCACTATTTTCATTTCACATTGTTCGCTAAGAGCTGTTTGACCACCTTTGTTTCTTCTGTGTTGAAGCACTGCTGCTGGACCCATTCTCCTATATCTTTGCAAAGCCGATTTCGAAATGTGGAACTTCTCTGCAGCAGCTCGGAGCGACATTCCTTTCCTCATAGCCTCTAGAGCCTTCTTCAGGTCCTCCTGTGCAGTAGATTTGTGTCGATGAGCTCTGGGGTCACTCTTGTACTTCCTAACCATGTTGTCCCTATTCACACCTGAATGGCAAAATAAATTGCATCATACAATGCAATAACCGATCATTTGTTTCGAAACCACTATTTTACTATGGATATATGTTAATATATCTCAGAAATAATAATAGCAATAACCTGACAACTTTTTCAAATTTTATGGCAATGTATCTCGGACGCACAAAAGAAGTTTTAGCGTGAATTCAATCTCATAAAAACAGCTGGTAAACATTTGCAGGTGTACCAACTGCTAAAATAATTCCAAAGATTATTAAACCCAAGCAGTTGATTAAAAGCAACTCACCAGGAGTTTACTACAGCAGATGCCACTAACATAGCTCACTAATCTTAGTATTAATATCAAGTGGGACTTTTTCTTTAACTGTTGTCCCTATTCACCCCTGCGTCCCTATTCACCCCAGTTTACGGTACTAAATATAAGGCTATCATCAATATGAAGTCAGAGACCATACGTTTTCATCAGACAGGAGAGGAAGATTTTGAGGGTGACGAAGAGAAATTTACCGAGGGAAATATCCGATGGTCACAGGTTATCCAGAACATAATAGAAGAAGAAGAAGAAGAAGTCAAGATAGTGGAAACGCATAATCTGAATAGGATGCTATTGGAATTTGGAGACATATTCGATACAAAACCTGGGGAGTATCACATCCAAGTCAGCGATGAAGCACCATATCATTGTAGACTGTATCCAATTGCAGAGAAATATCGTGAACAGGTGAAAAACATTATTTCGGATTTGGTAAGAGATGACATAATAGAGAAATACACTACAGCTTATGTAAATCCATTAGCGGTTGTGCCAAAACCGGATGGAAGTCTGCGTATTTGTTTAGACGCAAGATCTTTGAATTCCAAAATTCTACCAGAATACGACCGACCCCCTGTCATAAAAGAATTATTAAGAAAATTCAAAGGAAAGAAGTGGTTCTCCACTATTGATCTCACTTCGTCATACCATCATGTGAAATTGAGTGAGGAATCAAAAAAATTTACGGGATTCATGTTTGAAAAACAGACCTATGTTTTCAAAAGGCTACCGTTCGGAATGAAAACATCAGGATACGTTTTAAATAGAGCGTTAGACAAAAACCTTAGTTCTGAAGTTAAGAATTCTGTAATCTGTTACATCGATGACATACTGGTTGCGTCTGAGGACGAAGAACAACATTTGTTACACCTGAGAAATTTGTTCAATGACTTGAGGAAGTCAAATTTCAAGGTAAATTTAAGGAAATGCCAATTTTTCAAGAAGGAAATTAAATTCTTAGGGCATATCCTGGATGGACAAGGCTATCTTCCAAATAAGGATAAAATTCAAGCAATAGCTAATTTTCCAAGACCCACGAGGATAAAGCATGTCCGTAGTTTTTTGGGACCTGCCAATTCTTCGCTGGACATTGTCCTAACTACACCAACATTGTGGCGTCATTGCAAAGTCTTTTGAGAAAAGGAAACAGATGGAAGTGGTGTGAAGAACACGAAGAATCCTTCAAACAAGCTAAATAATTATTGTTGAACAGTGTGAAGATGGAATATCCTGATTTTAAGAAAAACCTTCATAATAGAATCGAATGCTTCAAATGTAGGGATAGGAGCAATCCTATTGCAAGAGGATGTGGATGGCACTAGGCATTATTTGTCATTTATCAGCAGAAAGCTTAGACCTTCAGAGAGGAATTACTATACGACTGAACTAGAAGCTCTTGTGATAGTTCATGCCTTAGAAAGTTGGAAAAAGATGCTGATTGGTCATTCTGTCATCATCCGAACTGACCATCATGCTCTTGAATTTATTCTCAAGACAAATCTTGCTAGTGAGAGAATAACACTATGGGCTTTATTTGTACAACAGTTTAATATTACAATCGAGCATAAACCAGGGAAATCCAACGTAGGAGCCGACTTGTTAAGTCGTGCGGTTGAGCCAACGTTTAAGGTAATGCATATCAATCTGGTACAGGAAGACGAAGAAACCCTGGAACGATTAGAGAGAACATCTGCGACTCAGAAAAGGAACGCACCTTTAAGAAAAATCTATAGATTTCTGAAAGGAAACATGGACAACAATGATGCAGATTACGCTGAAACTGAGAAAATTGCAAGGAATTACGTGGTGAGGAATGATATTATATACAAATTCATAGATGCGAATCATACTAAGTTAAGAGTGGCAGGACCACCAGTATTGCAGAAGAGAATTATATGGTTCGCACATAAAATGTTGGGGCACGCTGGATTAGATAAAGTGGTAAGCCTAATACAAGAGACATTTTCGTGGGACAAGATAAGGAATACTGTCAGACCGACGATCAAGACGTGCGACTTGTGTCAACGGAGTAAGCACAAATCAAATACCAATGTTGTTACACCATGGAGACAAACCTATCAGACCATGGGACACGATTATTCCCATGACACCAGAAACTGAACCTAGCATGCAACTTAGAGAGAATCGAGCACTAGAAAGGATTCGAGAACAAGCAGCTAAGAGGGAAAGGAGAGTCCGAGGGAAGAGATTCAGACAGCCTCTGAATATCGGAACTCAGGTCCTTGTAAGAAAACCCGTCCCATCAGATGTTTTGAGTAGAGTGTATTCAAAATTTGCCAGCCTATACTACGGTCCATTTCGTATTGTAGAGAGTTTTGCCAACTGAAGTTACCAACTAATTGAAGAACCGTCGGGTAACATCGTGGGAAGGTTCAATGCAGCAAACTTGAAGATCTACCATCGGAGAACAGGACATCAACTGTAAAAGGAAAAAGAAGAGGAAACGCCGAGGGAGAAAAAGGCAATTTTAGAGCCAGACGTAAAAATATATGTGATGTCTCACATAATTTTTTATGGCGTAAGGGGTGGATGTCCCCGGATCGTGCAAACGTCCGTGACATAATGACGAGATGATGGTAACGAACGAACGCTAGTACAGAGAGACAACAAGACTAATGGTGTTTGAATAACGCGCTTGGATGACAGAGTGTTGAGGGAAGCATATAGAGACAGGAGTGAGTGACGCGGAGGCGTGACGTGAAAGCTAGCCTACGTCATGAGTTGAAATTTTTATAAATTTTACTCAAGGAGACGGAGTAGCGACTTAAAAAGTAGCACAGTTTTCTGGCACAGAAAAGAGAAGAATTTTAAGCTATTGAGCAGAAGAATCTGTACACCAGGAGCCGAGATCTGGAAATGGAATTTTCGAGAAAGATTGCTGACTGACCTATATAAAGAGCCAGGTTTGCAAGATAGTCAAGTCATTCCTAGCAAGCAACTGCTTGGGAGGAACTCGCCGCTACGCTTCATAACAGTGAATACTACGTCATACTACACGCCGAAGGAACTTTGCCACCAAGTAAAGCCATGTGGGCTGGGGCTATGTTCAAGTGATAGAAATTTTCAACGACGGACTTGGAATATTAGAGGACTCTATAGTCAGATATTCTTACAAGTATTCTACAAGTGAGGGTTATTTGATAAACCATTCACTGAAGTCGCCTACAATAATTTGTTGTTTCTATTTGTGAAACTGTACAAGGCTCTTCAAACTTTTGACCGGACAGACTGTGAACTTGGGGTTCAGTCTCAACTGCTAATAGGTGTTCCTATGCGAGCGGACGATCATAACAGTATTTTCAAACGTGGAACTTGTTCCGAGAAATGAAATTGCAAGAGTAACACATTCATTTGGAACTATTGCTACAGTTCGGAATGTTACCTTGTGTTGAAGAATACGGGAGTGTTTGTTTTAAACGAGCGATCATCAAATTCGACATGTGCCGTTAAACGAATTAAGGATAGGTGTGACGTGGGACCAACGAAGTTGAAATGGATTGCAGATGACCATGAGAGACGCTATGGGTATAGCGTTTACTGAAGAACACGCATCGCCAGCACAGCAAGAATGAAGTAAGAGCTATTTCATGTACTATCAACTAGCTTAGTAGAGCATTTTGAGAATTCTTTTTACTCAGTCATTTTAAGAAATCAACACCACCGTTTATTTTGAATATCATATTTGTCCAGGATATCAAATGGAGCGACATGAAAGTCTGACAATTTATTTTGCCGCATTTTCTATTTCGTTCAAGCCTCCGTGGCTTAGGCGGCAGCACGCCGGCCTCTCACCGCTGGGTCCGTGGTTCAAATCCCGGTCACTCCAAGTGAGATCTGTGCTGGACAAAACGGAGGCTTTTCTCCGGGTACTCCGGTTTTCCCTGTCAAAATTTCATTCCAGCAACACTCTCCACTATCATTTCATTTCATCTGTCATTCATTTAATCATTGCCCCAGAGGAGTGCGTCAGGCCTCGGCAGCCGGCACAGTTCATATCCTCGCCGCTAGATGGGGGCTCCATTCATTCCATTCCTGACCCGGTCGGAGACTGGAAGCAGGCTGTGGATTTTCATTTTTTCTATTTCGTTCAGACTACAGTCATGTTCATGTTTTCTGCAATATGAAAAATATAAAATTTTTCCAAAGGATAGGAAGAATCTAAGTAAATTCCTATGAGAGATTTAAGTTACATCTTGGATTATTTGAATAATTTAATTTTATAAATAAATAAATAAATAAATAAATAAACATAAAAATAAAACAAAGATAATAATAATAATAATATCAAATATGAATAAAATAATTTCGTAATGTTATTGATTGAAACACTATTTAACGTTGTAAAAGATAATTTGGTAATAGCACCATTTACTAAAACTAAATAGAGTTAAATGATTACCGCATTAATAATAATAATAATAATAATAATAATAATAATAATAATAAAGTGTTACAGATAATACGCGACAAGGAGTTAGATGATTGTTTGAGAGTGAAACAGGGCATTAATAATCCTTATGAAGTAATAGGAAAGCATTATTAAATAAACATTTTTTTGCCATTGATAATAATAATAATAATAATAATTTATGGAGGAATTGATTTAAATTGAAGGTTTTAAATGCGATAACTTTTGTGAAATAGAAGTTGAAATTTATAAACAGGTAGAATGAGTTGGTAAATGAAGGTGAAATATAATCAATTTTGAGCTCAGTAAAATTTTCCAAGAGAAAAAACAAACAATAAACGAATATCAAAAGAAAACAATAAGGCAGGTACTTAAGTATAAATCTAGGGCAGAATTTATGTAAAAGGGAAGGCCAGGAAATGTTGACCATAATAAATACATCTTTTCTTATAAAAATAAAATTTGGGAAAAACGCAGAGTGGTAAGACAGGATATTACAAAGAGAAAAATATATAAAAGTGTTGGTGTATAAAAAAAATATAATAATTGAAGTCAAATATAATTGTTTAGTTTGTGAATATAATTGTCAACACTTAAGTTTGGTGAGGAGGCCAGATAGGTCGTCCATGAGGGTTTTGAGTCCCATTGTCTTGCGCACACAGGGATATGCGTGTGTGTCATGTGAATGTTTATGGAGAGCATATAGGCTCTGAATTGTAAAAGAAGGGTAAGGCATTATTAGACCGCCCCATATTTTTAGTCTAATCCCACTAAATCTGTCGGTTTAAAAATTGAAAATGTTATCTGGATCAACTTCAATTTTCCAAACCTGATGCCTAAATATTTGAACAGTAAGAGTTTAGATTTTGAGGAACCTGACCTAAGAAATAAAAATAAATAGTTGGAAAATGCAAAGATTAACAAGATAAATAATTAAATATTTATATTTTGTTCTTTGAGCATTGATAAAAATAATTTTTCTTTTGATATGAGCAGTTAATATTCACCAGATGAAAAGTGAAACCCTGTTACAAATAAAGTTCTAAGATAATTATGGAAATAATTAAAAATGATAATAATAATAATAATAAATACAGAGAATTTTATAATTAAAATGTTTGTGAAACATTGCACAGATTTTCTAAGTGAGAAGATGTTGTGGCAAGAAACTCAGTCAACTGAGAATAAATAGCAACAATTGTGTTGTTTATAACAAATAAATGACAATTATGAATAATAAATTTCAAATAATGAAATTCCTATTTTTGAACATTGTTCATTTGGAACAAAGAGACTTATAGATAAATGAGATATAATTTAATTTTCAATTTGATGAAAATTTCATAAATTTTGTTTATTGTTAAAACAAAGTTTTTGAAAGTAATGACCGTATTAACATCCGACTTTGTTAAACCGAATCTTAATATGAGGGTCATAAGACAGAGTTAGCAATGAATCAACAGAATAAAATATATTGTTTTTTTTTGAAAAGAGGAAAAAAAATGAAAAGTGTATAAATATTCTTTTTTTTAATGTCATCAACGAACGACGAATCTTCGTAATGTGCAACGAGATATGTAAATAGGATGAATCACTCGGACTCTTTAATGAAAGTGATTACCTAGTGTAAATAGGTAAAAAAATGTTTTTTTTATTGTTGATATCAGATGGACGTTGATTTCTGATTATCAAATTTTGCGAAGTGGTGAATGATAGGAAGGTTGATTTTTTAAATGATTGTGTTGTTTGTTTGTGTTTTGAAATTTTTGCCAGTTAAAGTCAATTTTAACTATCAATAAATTGAGATATTTTAAGAAGGTGTGTGTTTCCAAAAATAATTTTACTCCTTACCTACTTGAGAATTACCGAAATCAGGGATGCCAGATAGACCAATTATTTGCCTAGATAGACCCTGAGATAGATTTTCTCGTGCTTATCTGATTTCGGTATTTTTCAAAATATGGTCATTTGGATCTTGATCCAAACGGGCACAATATATATATATATATATATTGAGACCGTTAGTCGAGTCAACAACCACGATGACTTTCCTAACATCCCATAAGTCGAATAAAATTACCGCGAGGATCAGGTGAACTTCCTAATACGCTAAGCGGCACGATACACTGTAGTCCACGGGGATCGTGGTACATGGTGACGATGGTCATAGACTGCCTAAGGAAAGGTTCACCTTAAAACTAGACTGAGAAATTAAACATCCAGACTTAAGTAAAACACCGTGAAAATTTATTAAAATTCACAAGCCCCTAGCCTAGTTCGGAGGGTTATAATCGGCTAGTCCGCAAACTAATAAACAAAAGAAAATAAAGAGCAGGACCCTACCTGAGAAGTTACTGAAAACCCTCGCGAAAGATCTATCTCACAATAATAAAGCAACAACAGCAAAACTAGGAAAATGGTACGACGCAAGTCCCTAGTTCAAGTTAAAAGATTAAGCTAATATCAGAATTTACATTTAACAGGGTAGCAAAACAAATCTAAGTTAGGATGATACCATTTCCCCATTTACATTTAACGGTAATCATCTAGCTAAGTCCTAACAGTTAATAACAAAATTTACGGCGATGACGTCCGTAACAGAAAACAATTACAACAAATCTAAGTGTACAGCCATGAAAAACATTTAATTATTCTTAATAACTACGTGGTATCAGCACACAATAAGGTAACATGTAGGATTTACACACTAGTACATCATAAATAAGTAATGAAATGGACACAAATCTTTATTACATTCCTGCCTACACCTTGGTTTACTCTTTGTAAGCCATAGTCATCTAATGTGTGTAATTACGGTGACGAATGCGTAGTTGAGACCACGTCTGACATCGCATGGCCTGAGCTCCACAAGCTACGAACTCTAGCTTCGCGCATGCTTCAGGTCGCTACAAAAGTGTCAACTGTCCTAGTCATTTCCACACAAGGAAATTACCTTCAACTGCACGGCTATGTCAACAGTTCCAAAATGCAACAGAACAAAGTTAGATAGAGAGAATTCATTAGTTAGCTTTGGTTTTACCAAAGTTATGCGTTTTATTATTAAGATGTCGGTTTAGGTTTATCGTTGGTTTATGGCGAATAATACTGACAATAGCTCGGGCACGGAGTGTCTACACTGAGATCATTCTCCACCAAAAAGCCTCGACTCAACAGTCGGAATAAGATCAACGAGCAATAACAACTCGGACACACAATAACACGGGTTACCAGCGGCGCAAAGCTCGCATTCAATAACTCTGGGATAGGCCTGTCCACAACAGTTACCTTCCAATAACATCTAGTCAACGGGAACCCTCCCGGACAAGGTAATCACAAGTACCTTCATACAATAAATTCCTGCATTTAACAGGGTCGCCTGCAACTCACTATAGAAAACCTGACCTAATTGTACACGTCAAGACAGTTCACGCAAGAAGTGCGCTCAACTAACAAAAAGCAATCTATAAAACATGTGATCTGAGACAGGGTTGAAAACTGGGTTACATAAGCTAAGTTGCAATGAAAGAAAGAGCGAATACAATTGCATTCTGTCTCTTGTCATAGTAGTCCTGTCTCGCAAACAAATGAAGCGTGCTCTCAAGGGCACTGGATTACAAAACCAGTTTATGTCACCAGCAGGCTACCACATTCCTGCGTTCGGTCGACACAAAACACACATTATTCAAAGCCGGCGATTTAATCAATATAAAACTATACATCTGGCCTGTTCATAAAAAACTTTACCATAGGTTATGAACCTCTAAAGAGTCCGTGTATAAAAAACACGCAATAAATCTGAATAGAATAATATAATTCCGTCTTACTACCAAAGACGTCTAAATGATAGTAATCTTACAATTACTGGAGCTCTTTGCTCTCGAAATACAATTCAGCAGTTGCTAGTACAACACCAAATAAAAACGTGTCTTACATGACATAAGCAAAATGATAATTGTGGCGCAAATTCCATACATGGATCTGCTTAATGATACGTTGGGAACCGAGTTCGATGCTAGGCAACGAAACATTCCTTCTAATTGTTAGGTTCAAACTTGACCAAGAATAGCTTCTGAGCTTATTCAAAATGAAGATATAATGCATTTACAAAACTGGCAATTACAGTCGATTGCCTAACTGATACGACTGTTCTAACGAAAGTCAGGGGTGTATCAAAACTGGCTGCAAAGAATGCAGTTAAAGAAATAACCATGACATCTGATTGTCATAACTAAAGTCAGCAAAGACTTGAAAAATCACCCCAAACAGGGTTGTACAAAATAGCCTCGAATGACTACGGTCACATCTAGCAAAATATAGGCTTTGACGTTCTACGACGTTCATCAAGCTGCACCAGGGTTAACCAAAATGTTAGACCCAAGGGTGTCTCACTATACTGAAATAAATGACATTAAATTAAGCTAGATACAATCCCTACCTAGAAAAATGGCTGACACAGAGTGTGATTGATTCACAAACTACATTAAATCTAATATACCACCAGAACTAGAACAAGAGAAGGGATGTTTAATAACTCACGACATGGATAAGCTATCACTCAGCCCTCTATTCAATAACCAGGGTTGTACAAATTCCTCTCTGGATCTCTGGAACGGTATTATCCTCACCAGGATTCCCATCTGGACTCCTCCAAAGACCAGGGTTCGATTCGTCCCGGTCGACAACTCCGTGAATATGCTGGACATGCCTGGAAATGGCATCTTGGATTCCTTCCTTCTCGTCCTCGGTTCTGCAAGCTTCACCATCATGCTAGTTATCGTAGAAATATCACCCTCATACCAGGATGGTATTAGCCCAAGATGACTGATTCAAGCATGGTGTGGAATAGTCTGGTCACGTTGACGGTGAAATAAATTATGAAATTCATTCTTTCACTTTCCAAAAATATAATGTTCGTCGTAAGTATTGTAGGCTTTGATTGTAATTGATAACACAGCCTTAATTTCGTGGATGTGAATAGATACATGAGCTAGCACTGCTCTATGATTCTGCACGTGCTTGCTGATGACGCTACTTTTCTATCATGCAGCATCGGTAAAATGTACGTCGTTTTGAAAATAAAAGCTTCACTCTGGCAATCCAAATATGTTACACAATTATAATCACACTTATTTGAAGTAGTTGCAACACATTTGCCTGTATATTTTCCACAAGGCATTTGGCCCTCCACAAACACGTGGGTACTAAAATGTGGTATTCCGGTAAAATTATATAATTCACTAGTACTTGCCAATAATTATCTTCAATATGTTTCGGTGGCTCACTGTGCATAAATAACAGTATTTTACAATATGCCAGTGCACGATGGCACCTGATAACCAATTCAACGCTAACAAGCGGATATTCTTCTATGTCTTACAGGACAAATGCTATTACACGCCTATACTGGGCGGATTCTCCAGACGTAGTGCAAGTAACTCACTATAATTCTTACTTATAACTTGTATCGTTGTTTATTCGTGCTCGATGGCAACTAATTGTAATTTCCTCGCTAAACAGCGGATATTTCCTGCGTCGTACAAGACGGATATGATTCCACGCCTACACAGGGCGGATTCTCCAGACGTAGTGCAAGGCACTGGGTGTCTCAAAGAAGTAGGTCGTCAAAACGAAGTCGTTGAGCGACTACTTCCGTTCCTATTTGCGTATCTGCAAGGGTATTACCTTACCTTAAGCTAAAATAACATTCTCAAAAATGTTTTAATAATGCAGCATGAAGAAATGGAATATTCTGAGTCTTGAGAAAGAATAAAATTAATTAATAAGATCTGAGATAAATAATTAGCAGTTCTCACCAAAGTCAAAAGTGCGATTCAACGCTACTTCAAAGAGTATCGCGTGAGCTCTCAGCTCCACGTGGCTTCCACCATAGCTCAGCGGGTTCAATATATATATACATATATTATATATAAACTTTTGAACTGACGGCGGTTATGGGGTGTCTGGGGGATGTGAAACATGAAGATATGTCGAAATTTCCGGAAGTCGAAACATGGTACCCATTGCAATAGTTAGCTTTCTAATGAAATCTACCTAAAAACAGCCCTCGTATGTACTAGGCGCGCGCTCCCAATAGTACAGCAAGGGGCCATGGCGCGACACAAGCTCGGCCAAGGCCATCGCACCAGCGAATAACAAAACTGCTGCTTGCCGTTCTTACTTTATATGAAAGGCCCTGTACTTGACAGCGTATTAGCTGTAATTCCGAGCATAATAAGCTGCTGACAGAAATTGACAGAAATACACAGTCCAGGTACCCTACACAAATGAATCCATCTTGTAATTCCCATGCTACACTTAAAGAACGTAATTGAACTGCATTTTCTCCCCAACTTCAAGTTAAGGGGGCTCATACACCGTCAGTGGGAATTTTCGTGTACAGTTACGAATCATACCATAGCTTCACTAATAAAATGTAACATAGAGTTATGAAAACTGACATATGTATAGTAAATACATAGAGCTTTCATATTATTTAGAGAGAGGAACAGTATACAGTATAAATTATTTCGTGATTTATTAAAAGGATCATATTCGTGATTTTTTAAACTCCGTGAATCACAAAAAACACGATTTAACAAGAAATACCAGTCTGAATGGATTTTTTTTCCATGTAAAGTAAACGCATAAATACCGAGGATGAACCACCAGGATTGCTATATTATAAATAGTATATTTTAAAAAAAATCGAGTTAAAGTCACATAATTTATGTCTGGGGAACGAATTATCATTGGATGTATCGAAATATTCGAGTAGTATAACATACAATTATAGAAAATTAATTGTAGAATTATTTAATTAATTAAACTAATTTTTTTTGTCGTGTGGCCTCGTAAGAGGCCGAGTGCAGGTCTTTCTAATCGACGCCCGTGGGCGCCGGGATGAGAGATGGAATGGATAAAGATCAATGAAACTGGGCAAGGATGTGGAAGGAAGCGGCCATGGCATGTCAGAAGGTACCGTCCCAGCATTTGCCTGGTGTTGAAAATGGGAAACCACGGAAAACCATTTCAAGGACGGCCGACGGTGGGGCTCGAACCCACGCGTCTACCGAGTCAGCAGAGAGCTTGGCCCCATGACCTAATGCTGCGCTTTAGCGAGCATAGCCACTGCTGTCGGTATTAAACTAATTATAGCCAAAATTGCGAACCTTACAGTAGTCGCATATGATGTGTAACATGTGACATGTTATCCTACTATATGTCTGCCGGGAGCGGAAATCCCTTGTTAACAGTGAACTCTGTTGGTCATTGAAATAACTACTTGTAAAACTCCAGTGCCAATGATTTATTGTAGGAATATATTTAATGGAGCTTCCAAACCTTGAAGTAAACCGTCTGCGATAAGCATTCCACATAGGGCTGTATGTTGGCCAACAGTACCTCGAATGCTTACATTAAATAAGAATACAGAAAATGTGTGAAAATTTAATAAATCAAAATTGTTTTCAGCAAATATGATATAATGAATATTTTCACGCCAAAGAACGACAACTTGAAGATGATTTATGGTAGGAATATCTTTAATGGGGCCTCCAAACCTTGAAGTAAACCGTATGCGATATACATTCCTCATAGCCACATGGCCGACAGTTCGTCGTGGTACTAATCTCCGCCACCGCGCGTGCTCATTGTTTCCGTCCCATTTCCGTCCCTTTTCCAAAATCACTCCCACAAACAATTTCCAGCTACCGAGTGGAAAGATGTTAAACATCAAAAATTGAGTGGAACTTCGCCTGGAAATTAAAATTACGAGGGTTGTTTTTTAAGCAAGGGCCGTTTTTTTAAATTAAGCGAACATTTTATTTTAAAACCACATTTATTTTTAGGTTTTGCATACCTTCCTCTATTTTTCCACATAGTTGCCTTGTTTATTTAGGCACTTGTCATACCTTAAAACTAAGTTCTGAAATCCCTCTGCATAAAAGTTTGCTACCTGGTCTGACAGCCAAGAATTCACACTTGAGGAAAATCCATTGATAGAGTGGTTATCATGAATCTTCGGTCCTCGTGAATTTTTGTATCAATTGCAGTCACCAAGTCATCTGTGATCACAGACCTGAGCGTTCATCGTCATGAACATTTTCATGGCCACTTTTGAACTCGCACACCCATTTTCGCACTTTACCTTCCGTCATTGCATTATCACCATACACCTCACAAAGCTGACGATGAATGTCAGCAGCCGACATGTTTCTTGCACTCAAAAAACATATCACAGATCGTACCTCACACGCGGCGGGCGAATCAATAATCTCGAACATTGTAAAGATGCACAGTTCAGCGTACAGGTTAGCTACACAGCTGCAACTGACGCCTGCTTGTTCGCAAAGGATGCCGGGAGGTAGTGCGCACTAACTACGGGCTTAAAGAACGGCCCCTACTTAAAAAAACAGCCCTCGTACTTCGAGATATCGAAGTTGGACTTAAAGAAGCTTGGCTGCGATCACTTCTTGATTTCTCGTACTTATACACTTTAAACGTTGGTTGCTTTAGACACATTTCTTTTTTAAATATGGAAATGGCGGATATAGCTCTCCTCGGAGCAGTCATATCTGTTGAGTGAGACTTAAAAATGTGACCGCAGTCGGGATACGAACCCAAATATCCTGCTGTTCATTTAGCCACATACATAGACACATATTATTATTATTATTATTATTATTACTCCGTCATGCCCGACTAAGGAGCGCGATTGAACTTATATAGCTGATGGCATTGCCTTTCTCTTCTCCCAAAATCTCTTCATCTTCTCGCTGTGGCTTCTCTTGCGATCTTCTGACCAGGTTTTGTTGGTGACAGTGCTTGGATGGTCAGCAAAGTGGTGGTTATCGACTAATTCTCTGAACTTAGCTCTGTCTAGTACAATGTCATCTGCGATGCCTATTTCCTGAATATCTTTTACAACTTCAAGCAGCCAGGTGTTTTAAACTTTCATTGAGAGGGCAAGGTTAAGAATCCTTTTGGTCAGTCTCTGATTGCCCATCCTGAGGATATGCCGGTAAAATTTCAATCGTCTTTTCCTAAATGTGTCTGAGATTTTTTCCGAGTGCTGATATAAGTCTTGGGATTATCTTTTCATCCAGATTCCCCCTGTACAGACTGGTCCAAAAATAATTCTTAGTATTTTCCTTTCTTGCTTTTCCTTATCTTTAATTCATGATCTACCCCCAATAATCAGCGTTTCAGAAGCATATAGCCATGCTTGATTACAGTGTTGTAATGCCGTAATATTGCATTCCTGGATATCGATTATTTATTATATCTGTTCCAAGTGAGTCTGTAAGCTTTTTGCAGTTTTGCAGTTAAGAGGTCTTTTCTTTGTTTGCTTCACGATTCAGTCGGAAAGGTTGGATGACTTCTCCCAGGTATTATTGTTATTATTATTATTATTATTATTATTAACTCGATAAATAAAGAACGTTTTTTGTATGAATACCTTGAGAGTTAATAAATGTACAACAAAAATATTGGAATGCAGTTGAAAGAAATCAGAAACCCCTATGGATGTCGAATTGGCAGGTGAACAGCTAAAGGAAGTAGGTGACTTCTGTTACTTGGGAAGCAAAATAACCAGTGATGGACGAAGCAAAGAGGATATAAAAAGTAGATTAGCACAGGCAAGGAAAGTATTTCTACAGAAAAGGAATCTGTTGATATCGAATATAGATTTAGGTATTAGGAAGTCATTTTCGAAAGCATTTGTCTGGAGCGTGGCGCTCTATGAAATTGAAACTTGGACTATTGGTGTAGCAGAATAGAGGAGAATTGAAGCGTTTTAAATGTGGTGATACAGGAGAATGATGAAGATCAGATGGGTAGATATGGTTACGAATGAAGAGGTATTAAGACGAGTGGGAGAGGAGAAATGTTTCTGGCAACTGCTAATGAAGGGAAGATAATATATAGGTTGGTAGGACACATACTAAGACACCCAGGAATAGCAAACTTGGTTATAGAAGGAAGAGTCGAGGATAAGAGCAGTAGCGGTAGACCAAGATTAGAATATGTTAAACAGATTGCTTCGGATGTAGGATATGGTAGCTATGTAGAGATGAAACGATTAGCTCAGGACAGGGAAGCATGGATAGCTGCATCAAACCAGCCAAAAGACTGAAGATTCATACAACAAAAGCACCTTGAATTTATTTTATCGCTTATCCTCCCAGCTCGGTTTCACTCACGGACTCTGCGAGGGATCATTCCTCTACCGTCGCAAGGTTGGTGTCGGAGCTCAACACACTTTGTCAACAGATACAACTGGGGAAGGGATGTTGGAAGAAATTCGGCCGTGGACCTGTTGAAAGGAACCGTCCCGGAATTTGCCTGGGGGTGAAAATGGGGAAACCACGAAAACTATATTCAGGACGGCTGAGGTGGAATTCGAACTCACGCTCTACCGATGCCAGTGAGGCACTACCTAGTGCGTTAGTACTCTCGGTCACCGTGGCCGGTATATTTTGAAATTTATGGTTGAAATATACATTTATCGTGTATAAGTTTTAATAATGACAAAATAAACCTCAGTTTAATTTTTGTCTGTTTCTTTTATGTTGTAGATTATTTAGCGGCTTTGCGACATTGTGGCCATGTAGCCCCGTGTACTTGGGTGTGTGTAGAATGTGTCTGATAACCTGTGTATTTGTAATTGAGGTAGGATTTGGGTAGGAAGCTACGCTCCCTAACGCGCAACGCTAGGCTATGGGGCTCAGCTACTTGCGGACTTGGTAAGCATGGATTCGAACCCCAACATCGGCCGTCTTTGAAATGATTTTCCGTGGCTTCCCATTTTCATCTCCAGGCAAATGCCGGAATATTTTTTTTTCTTTTTTGGTTTGCGAGGTATATACAGTATATATATATATATATATATATATATATATATATATATATATATATATATATATATTATGACAGTGCTTTCAAGCTTCAGTCAAACTAATGACAAGTCATGTTTATACAATGCCAGAGTCTTCTCGTGCACTTCAAATCCATGTCGTAATTAACATTGCCTCAGAAGACACCATATAAAGATCAGCCATCGCTGCAGAGAAAATTAAAACAAAGCCCTCTAATCATTAAACATAAGGTGCTGCTGACCTTCTAGTCCTTGACCACGCCAAGTCTTCATCCTCAACGACCGATTAGGCCTACACATAACCTTCTGACAGACCTCGGCCGCTTCTTGTCCACTTCCATTAATTTCGTCTCTCTTTAACTCCTCTCATGGGGTTGGCATCAGGAAGGGCATCCGGCCATCAATAACGCCCACCACATCGCATCTCATCCCCGACCCTGCAATGATAAGGGGTGGACCTAGGAGATGAAACAATAACTTCCTAAGTGTTGTTGAGAGAAACGGTTCAACAAGTAAACATAACATTTATAAAGGAAGTGAGATTTAATAAAATATCTAACGTGTTTTCAGTCTAAATTATTCATAAATAATAAAATCAGATCTGTTACAAATTTCGATTAATATGAAAACTGTTTCTCCAAAAGCAGCTCGATGTAAGAATGCCATCGTTGTGGAACCGATGTATGTGTACTGTGTTAATTTATCATTGGAGGAATAGCAACCCGCCCGGGAACAGTTATGAATGCATTACGTGATATGCGCTTTATTTTCGATGTCAATGAACTAAGACTTATGTCTGTTTTACGTCTCGGCATGATGGGTTGAAATCACTGACTGAACTATTAATTATATTATCATGGAGATGCATGTGCAACGAATTCTTGTCAGACGTAATTTAAGAATGGCGAGGTGCATGAAACACAAATCCCCTTTCCGTCCAATCTTAACTTGACTGTGTATTTTGCGGAACGAACATGAATAAAAGCCGAGTTGCACTTCCAGGGTAACTCCTAACACAACCACTCTTCTCTGAAGTCTTAATTCAACACGACTCGACAGTTTGCTGCTGGCTATTTCTGGGGTAATAGGCTCTCCCGCTAGATAGGCTGTAACTGCGAGAATAGGCTCGCCACTAGCTAGCTCGTAAACTGTCGCCTCAGTAATTGAATGGAGATTGTTGGAAGAAATGAAAACGAAAATAAAAACACTTATAGTAGGCGAGTATATTTATCGTCTGCGTGCAGGGGGGGGGGGGGGGGGGACGTTCAGCCTCGTGATGCAGAACTGACAAGTGGATCGATTCGCACTTCAGCCATCCAAAAATGCCCAATGCAAAATGCTCTTGCGGACTTTTTTTTTCGTAGAACTTATCATGCTGAACAATTCTTACACTCATAGTATATTGATATTTTTAACGGTTTGCCCAGCGTAAGCTTAAATAGCGCACGGACGCCAGGTTTTTCTTCGACTTTTTCACTGAAATCGTTACTGCTTAGCTTCCTTTGATCAATTCACGTTTCTGGGGAATTGCTAATTGAAAATTATGGTATTAGTGGTTAATATTTTATCATCAAAGAATGTACTGTATAAAGAATATTTACACTAATACCATAATTTTTAATTAGCTATTTTCATTGTCTCTCAAACTTTGTCAATAAGGGTGATTTTCTAGATATGGTTATTTTCCTGTCCCTACGTATTATATTTATTATTATTATTATTATTTAATTGAACTACGGCTTTACTTCTCATGAACCAAATATTTAGAGTCAAATAATGTATTATTTTGAATATTTGTGCCAGTAAATGGAATTACTGTTTGGGGAGCGAGCTTATCAGCTTATCTTCCAGCTACATGCTGCAGAAACACAACTTTGTGGTCTTATGAACTACACCAGGGAGGATCGGAAAATATAATCGCCTGGATTAACGTACTTAAAGTTGTTAATCAACCTAATCTCCTCATTATAAAGTTCAGCATAACAGTATAAGGCAGCAGTTGAGCCATTCACCTTATGGTGTAGTGGCTAGCATTCCTGGTTATCACACCTGATATCCGGGATTTCTCGTCTGCATGCTGGGGTGGGTAGGTTCAGCCTCGTGAGGCAGAACTGACAAGTGGATAGATTCGCACTTCAGCCATCCAAGAAGTGTTTTATCGTGGTTTTAGACACTTCAACTCCTGCCGGCCCCATGGCGTTGGGTAGGCCCCGGGATTGATTCCCGGCTCCGTCAGGATTTTAGAAACTGACGTGAGGGCTGGAACGGGGTGCACAGAGCCTCGTGAGGACAATTGAGTAGCTATCTGACAATGAGGCAGCGCCCCGGTCACGAAAACCAAGATTAACGCCCGAGACGACCCGATGCACTGACCACGCGTCACAGACAGTCTGCAGGCGTCTGCAGGCCAAATGGTGGGGCAGCTGTTGCTTATATTCATGGACTGTAGTGCCACGGAGTTTTCTACTCCAAGCAAATGCTGGGAAGCCACCTAACTTAAGACCACGACCGACACCTTCTCTATTACAGACAAATGGCACGCTGCAGTAGGCTACTGTACATATAGCAAGTGACGAAGCCATCAAAAGAAACACCAGCAAGGAAATGTCTCCACGAACTCAATATGAGAAATGCAGATGGCGCTCGATATACGAAGGAAGACGCAAGCAATTAGATCCTTTCAATAGCCCAGTGGATACAGCTCAAATAAAGGGGTTGCCTTGAAAAAGGTGGGGTAATTTTGATTTTCAGGTATGTTGTATGCATTTCCCCTCTCGTGAAATCTCCAAGTTTATGACCTCTCCCTACTTGTGGGTTGTCCGCCATCTTAAAAATACCGCCAAGGAAAAGCACTTTTATCAGTGTTTCCTCCGTAACTCACTTCCAGTGCATTTTAGGTAAAGTATTGTCATTACCATTTGTAAGGATCGCTAGAATTCCTGCAAGTTTCTTATATAACATGTTGGAAAATTCGGAACAGGTACTTAGATATGGGGACGTGGACATTTGCAAACATATAAAAGAAAAAAAAGGCAACATCCCTATTCCCTATATCCCTATATCCCTATATACCTATATCCCTATATATATTATTGTATTATAATTGTGAAAGTTTGTGTGTGTGTGTTAGTTTGGTACCTCTTGACACTAAAATGGCTGGACGGATTCGGATGAAATTTGAAATGGAGATAGATTATACCCTGGATTAACATATAGACTGCCTTTCACCCAGAAATAAATCATTGTTCCCGCGGAACGGGCGATAATAACTGCGAAGTCACCAAAAATACTCATCTGGGACAAAATATCGAAGTTGTTGCATAAAGACCGGACATAGCTCATTTTAAGCCCCTCGATGCGAAAATAAAAAATACTCTGAAGGTCCCTACTGGACACCGAAAACCACATTTTAAGGCCCTAAAACCAACAGTTTCAAAGATATTCCCAGAAAACTATCTTCGCTCTTGGTTGGTTGGTTCCTTAGTTTAGGGGAGCGACAACGCGGTCATGTAGCCCCGTGTACTTTGGGTGTGTGTAGAATCTGTCTGATAACTGGTGTTAATTGTGATGACGTATTAGTGTGTGTTATCTGTTTTTAATTCACGCAAGGACTGCAGACATTGCATTTCAAGTAGTTCTTACTTTTGCCGCCAAACGCCACCGTCAACGACTACTAGTTCAGAACTTGGCTACTAGACGCCACAGCAGATGGCTCCTGGTGACGAACGTAGGAACCTAATTAGAGCGTTGTTTAACCTATAATTAATTTAGCTTCACACAGGTGTAATTAGTCGAAGGTTCTTTAACATGCCATAAATCTATGACATAAGACCGCCGGCTTTACTTCCCCTCCGAAGGAAGGCATACTGAGGGATTTTTAACGCTCTTAAAATCCGACGACTTTGGCCGAGTTTGAACCCGCGATCTTGGGCATAGAAGCTCAGCATGCTACCAACTACGCCACCGAAGCCGCTTATCTTCGCTCTGGTTGGTTCTTAAGTTTAGGGGCTGCGACAACGTGGTCATGTAGCCCCGTGTACTTTGGGTGTGTGTAGACTCTGTCTGATAACCGGTGTCAACTGTGATGACTGTATTAGTGTGTGTGTTATCTGTTTTTTTTTTAAATTCATGTAAGGACTGCAGACTTTGAATTTTTCAAATAGTTCCTACTTTTGCCGCCAAACGCCACCGTCAACGACTACTAGTTCAGAACTTAGCTACCAGACGCCACCGCAGTCGGCTCTTGGCAACGAACGTAGGAACCTAAGAGCGTTGTTTGCATTCTTAACCTATACAATTTAGCTTCACACAGGTCTAATTAGTGGAAGGCTCTTTAACATGTCATAAATCTATGACATGGGACCACCGGCTTTACTTCTCCTCCGAAGGAAGCCATACTGAGGGATTTTTAACGCTCTTAAAAATCCGACGACTTCGGCTGGATTTGAGCCCGCAATCTTGGGCATAGAAGCTCAGCATGCTACGGATTATCTTCGCTCTGATTGATGAACTAATCGTAAGTCCGTATCCATGGCAACTGTACGCTCTGATAAACTGATGAACGAATCGCAAGACCGTATCCATGGCAACAGTAGCTCAATACATGGTATCCAATTTTCCATCTATCCCTGTAGGAGGCAATGCCAATCCACTTATTATCTAAAACACGATAGACTGGCTGCATGGCTCAGAGGTAACGTTGTCGCTTGCTGGGTCCAAGGTTGCAGGTTCGTATCATGGCGTAGTGAGCTTGCATTTGATGGTGTGCAAATGCAAGGGAGCCGGGTCAGTAAATTTACTGGCACGCCAAGGGCTTCGGGGCACAATTTTATCACCCCGGCGTTTCAAAAAGCCAGAGTAATTAAAAAGAACGTAAATCCAATTACATTATTATTAAATCACGATAAGAACATTAGAAATTTAAACGTTCATCCCTTTCTCAAGATATATCTATATCATAATTTAAAAATAAATAACTTTCTATGGTTTAGTTAGAACCTCAATAACGAAAATTAGTGTGAGATAGCGCCTTCCAATACCACCTTTAATTTTTAAACACTACAGTAGCGGCTACTAAATAAAGGTAGCGATCAAGCTACGTTCAATTTCATAAACACTGGGGTCACAAATCCCGTATAGTTAAGTACAAACATATCAGTCTGATCGTTATGTCAGTTGCAAAGAAGCTCTGTGGCGGCTATTGCACTTTCCGCTGTCACATACCTCAATGAGCACTTACAAAATTGTGAACCAGTCTATTTTACTGAAAATAATTTCTACGAGCGGGTATACACTCTGCCAAAAACCACAATCACTATCTTTCCCAAAATTTACAAGACGTGATTTTGAAGGCACTCTTCTGTATATTGAGGTTTAGAGATATACCACATGGAAAGATACAATAAAATGTAGGCAAATCTGAGTTCGAGGAACTGATGTTCATAATAGGCCTTGTGTTAAATCTGCAGAAGCTTTCGGTACAGTTTATGCGACCCATGTTCGTAACATGGAATGTTTTCCTTTGACAATGCATCTACACCATGCGCAAGGGCAACGCATTTCATAGATCTCTAAAAACACAATAATCAGGAAATTGGAGAAAAAATTAAAGTGGGAGTGATGATTCAAGGAGAAATAATTTCAACTCTGAGATTTGCTGATGAGATCGTCATCTTGGCTGATACGCCAGGGGATTTGAATGAGTGTTTGAATGGTATGGACTCCGTCTTGAGGAAAGAATTCATGATGAAAATCAATAAATGTAAAACAAAAATATTGGAATGCAGCCGAAATAAATCAGAAAACTCTATGGATATCAAATTGGCAGGTGAAACGCTAAGGAAGTAGGAGACTTCTGTTTCTTCGGAAGAAAAATAACCAGTGAAGGACGAAGCAAATAGGATATAAAAAGTAGGTTGGCTCAGGCAAAGAAAGCATTTCTACAGAGAAGGAATCTGTTGACATCGAGTATAGATTTAGGTATTTGGAAGTCATTTTTGAAAGCATTTGTCTGGAGCGTGGCACTATAAGGAAGTGAAACTTGGACTATTGGTGCAGCAGAAAAGAGGAGAATTGAAGCGTTTGAAATGTGGTGTTAAAGGACAATGATGAAGATCAGATGGGTAGATAAGGTAACAAATGAAGATTTATTAAGATGAGTGGGAGAGGAGAGATGTTTCTGGCGACTGCTAATGAAGAGAGGAGATAGGTTGGTAGGACACATATTAAGACAACCAGGAATAGCAAGCTTAGTTATGAATGGGAGGGTCGAGGACAAGAACTGTAGTGGTAGACCAAGGTTAAACAGATTGCCTCGGGTGTAGGGTGTGGTAGCTATGTAGATATGAAACGATTCGCTCAGGAGAGGGAGGGACGGAGGGCTGCATCTAAGCAGTCAAAAGACTGAAGACTCAAACAACAACAATCAGGAATTTTAATTATTTAGAGAGGCAAGTGAGGCAAAAGGGTAGTTGGAGAATTACAATGCCTAGGATATAACACTGGAAGAAGCTGTACAATGTACATCAGCGGCCAAGGTGAGAGATATTTTAGCTATTGGTCTATTAATAGTGACATTTTAACTTCAAATCATCAATAATTGTGGGAAAAATACACCCTGAATAGTTTAAGGAAAAATACTTTTAATTCCCCATATTCCGATTATTTCGATTTGACATTCCTGTGTGCATGAGTGCAGTTCATTCTTCAAACAGCATTCGCAATTATTATTAACAATGCGCAATGACACGCACTTACATCAGCAGGTGTACATTTAGACAAAAGCAGTTTTTCCCATGGGCAACTGTATGTGGCGTGCTCACGAGTATCCGGACAGCAAAATCGTTATATCTCAGCAGAAGATGGCAAAACCAAAAGCGTAATTTTCAAATGTGTTCACATAACGTAACATCGTACCCTGCAGACATTCTCAACTCTATGAAAGTCCCACTTTGCTGCTCATATCAATATATTGTATGTATCCGAATTTTCAGAATAAAAATGGACCCACCTGTAGCCGCGATTGCTGTAATAGAATATACCAATTATCGGCAATAATGCACAGTCCCCATTGTCTTCATCGCGAGTGAAGCCGCGGGTACCTGCTAGTGTTGGATATGTCAGTGGTTTCGCCTTAATAACTTTGTTTTAGTGCAGTTTAGTGCAAAGGACACTATAACCAATCTTGCACAGGTAAGTGGGCTGGATACTGAAAAAAAAACCTGATGTAACATGTTGGAAAATTCGGAACAGATTTAGCGGTCTTGAATTGGTAATGACAATTCTTCATCTTCCTTCGGCTTATCCCAATTAATTGGGGTCACCGGAGCCACTTGACTCATTTTGGTTTTGGCCGGGGATTTAGACCGGATGCCCTTCCTGAGGCCACATGATTGTTCGGGTGAAAATTTCACCCATCTGTCACCGGGATTCGCTCCCCGGCCGTTCGGGCGAAATACGAGCAGCTAAGCCACTGCATCATCACGCTCCTCACAATATTGGTAATGACAATACGTTGCCTAAAATGCACTGGAAGTGAGTTATGGAGGAAACACTGAAAAAATTGCTTTTTCTTGGCGGTATTTTCAAGATGGCGAACAACGCACACGGAGAGCAGGTCGAAAACTTCATTTTCTTTCACGAGAGGAGTAATACATACAACACAGCAGGAAATCAAAATTACCTCACCTTTTGCAAACCAAAATGCTATCTGTACTGGGCTACAAATGCGACAAACGAACATTTCTCCTCACCCTGTTGAACATCGTCAATTTCTGACATGTGACTAGTTATTTCACCGTAACTGAATTTCTAACAAGATACATCTCTTGACCTTACTCTCAATCTGTTGTCTTATGTCTCGCGAGCACATACATTATTTATGAGCTATAACAGGCACTAAGACTGCTGCTGTAGTAGAGTGAAATAAAAAAAATCTTGTGAAGGTGTAATATAAGCCAGGACAGGTGCTCAAACGAACATTGGAACTGGCAAGCTCAAACCTACAGTGGCTACCAGCTTATCCTCCAGCAACATGCAATAGAAACACAACTCTGTGGTGTAATGAAGTACACCAGGGAGGAATGGAAAATAGAATTGATACGACGATAACACATTTGTTCTGTATAATAGAGAAATTTCTCTAGGTATTACGCCGTGTCTACTGGGGTCGTCAGTAGATGGCGGTACACCGCTTAAGACCCCTGTATTTGCTGTATTAAATTACCTCGACCGTAAAAGCCAAATTTGTTCTGGTTTGAGAACAAAAAAGAAAATCTATCAAACTTCTACGGACGACAGCTTTTCTGTACAGTTTAAGGTAGCCTATTTGCATCTCCTAGACCTCCATTTGCTGTTGTTGCTGTTGTTTCTTTAGAGGCTTTGCGACATGGTAGTAATGTAGTCCCGTGCACTTGGGTGTGTGTAGAAGTTGTCTGATAAGCTGTATCTATGTGACGTCGGTACTACTACTCCTGTACCGGTGTGTGTACTTGTAAACCAAAGTAGGATTTGGGTACGAAGCGGCCTTGGTCTTAAGACAGGTACCATCCCAGTATTTGTCTGGAGTAGGAGTGGGAAACTACGAAAAACCACTTCCAGGATGCCTGAGGTAGGAATCAAACCCGGGCCTCCGCGGTCACAGTATGGTAGCCACTACTGAACGCTGCGAACCTTAGGCAACACGCCTTCATCTCTAGGACTAAAAATATATCCACGGTTCTAGTTACTGTAGCATAGTGCAGCGGCTAGCGACCTTGGCACTAATTACACTGGAAGGATAGGAAGTGGTCATTTGCACTAATCACACTGGAAGGATAGGGAGTCATCATTTACAATAATTACACTGGAAGAATAGGGAGTGATCATTTGCACTATGCACTGGAAGGATAGGATGTGATCATTGGCACTAATCACACTGGAAGGATGGGGAGTGATCATTTGCACCAATTACACTGGAAGGATAGGGAGTGATCATTTGCACTAATCACACTGGAAGGATAGGGAGTGATCATTTGTACTAATTACACTGGAAGGATAGGGAGTGATCATTTGCACTCATTCCACTGGAAGGATAGGGAGTGAACATTTGCACTAATCACACTGGAAGGATAGGGAGTGATCATTTGTACTAATTACACTGGAAGGATAGGGAGTGATCATTTGCACTAATCACACTGGAAGGCTAGGGAGTGATCATTTACAATAATTACACTGGAAGGCGGGCGAGTGATCATATGCACAAATTACACTGGAAGGGTAGGGAGCGATTATTTGCACTAATGACACTGGAAGAATAGGGAGTGATCATTTGCACTAATTACACTGGAAGGATAGGGAGTGATCATTTGCACTAATTACAATGGAAGGATATGGAGTGATCATTTGCACTAATCACACTGGAAGAATAGGGAGTGATCATTTGCACTATGCACTGGAAGGATAGGATGTGATCATTGGCACTAATTACATTGGAAGGATAGGGAGTGATCATTTGCACTAATCACACTGGAAGAATAGGGAGTGATCATTTGCACTATGCACTGGAAGGATAGGGTGTGGTCATTGGCACTAATTACACTGGAAGGATAGGGAGTGATCATTTGCACTATGCACTGGAAGGATAGGGAGTGATCATTTGCACTATATACTGGAGGGATAGGGTGTGATCATTTGCACTAATTGCAATGGAAGAATAGGGAGTGATCATTTACACTATACACTGGAGGTATAGGGTGTGATCATTTGCACTAATTGCACTGGAAGAATAGGGTGTGATCATTTGCACTAATTACACTGGGAGGATAGGGAGTGATAATTTGCACTATATACTGGAGGGATAGGGTGTGATCATTTGCACTAATTGCACTGGAAGGATAGGGAGTGATCATTTGCACTAATTGCACTGGAAGAATAGGGTGTGATCATTTGCACTAATTACACTGGGAGGATAGGGAGTGATAATTTGCACTATATACTGGAGGGATAGGGTGTGATCATTTGCACTAATTGCACTGGAAGAATAGGGAGTGATCATTTGCACTATATACTGGAGGGATAGGGTGTGATCATTTGCACTAATTGCACTGGAAGGATAGGGAGTGATCATTTGCACTATACACTGGAGGGATAGGGTGTGATCATTTGCACTAATTGCACTGGAAGGATAAGGTGTGATCATTTGCTCTAATTACACTGGAAGGATAGGGAGTGATAATTTGCACTATATACTGGAGGGATAGGGTGTGATCATTTGCACTAATTGCACTGGAAGGCGAGCGAGTGATCATTTGCACAAATTACACTAGGTCGTGTGCCTGAGGGTTGGAACAGATTACACTCAGCCTCGTGAGGCAAAGCTGACAGAGTTCGATTCCTGCCTCGGCCATCTTGGAAGTAATTTTACGCGGTTTCTCACTTCTACTCAAAGCAAGTAAAGGAGTGGTTCCAAACTAAAGGCCACGGCCGCTTCATTCCCTGTCGTTACCTAACTTACAAATGCACATATTACTACTGACACTACCGTATCAGAAAATTTCTATACACACTCACGGCGATGTAAGCCCCTAAATGAAGCAATAAAATAAGATATTCTACACTTTGCCATTGTTCTTTTTGAGTTTCACTGTGAACAAACTTGTGCTATACACCCTTATTTGCGTTAAAGACTCATTAATTGCATTCAGATGCTTGAAACGTTACCGTTTTTATTCGAGTGTTCGCTCTATCCTCAGTTTTAGCAGTGTGTCTTCTTCTAGACGAGACTTATTAAGTCCAATCACCAGTAAAACTAGCTGTTAATTACTGGACTGTGCATCGAAGCATGATACAGTCTGATTGGCTGTTTTAATCTGTTGCCAATTAGGAGATTAGTATTTTTCTGTGGTTACTTTTAATGAATCAATCTAGCGATAATTGAATTCACTACGGTCGAGGGAACAATTATTCATTGTAAGCTATGCAACTCCACTCCATCATCCATTATTTGCGAACTCACAGTGCTGTAATTCCAATTGTTTGAATTCCAATACATCATTTGTCCATTGAGGAGAAACAATTGCCACTCCATACAACTTAACATTGATACGGGAGCAACACGGGAAGTTCTTGTATACATTGATATGATTGGTACCTCTCAGGTTGTGAAAGGGGGTGACATTCTTTTGTCAATTCCAAGTGAAGCGACAGACGCAGTATCAATAAATAATAATTAATGTTATTGGTTTTACGTCCCTCTTAACTACCCTGGCTTTTAAGTATCAATAAACTAGGCACGAATACAATGTATTCGTTAGTTGGTGATGACGGACTTAGAAAGATAGGAAGAAATAAATAAATAAATAAATAATTAAATAAATAAAGAAAGAAAGAAAGAAAGAAAGAAAGACAGAAAGAAATTAGTTATACAGCCTGACAAAACTGCTAACTGAAGAGTTCAGGTGAGAAAATAGTAGAAAAACTAAAGAATGTAACTTGGAATTGCACTTAGTCGTGTTTACCTCAGCTGGCTGCGTGGATCAGCGCGTAACGTTCTCGCCTGCTATTCCCAAGGCTGCAGGATCGAATCCTGGTGCAGTCAGCTGGTATCTGAAGATGCGCAAATACGAGGGAGCCGTGCCGATAGATTTACTGGTGCGATAAAGATCCCCTTCGGGGCAAAATTCCGGCAACCCGGCGTCTCTAAATGCCGCAATAGTTAAAAGGGACGTAATGACATTATAATTATACTGTTATTATGTTTACCTCCGATTCGATATTACTTCTGGATTTAACGCTATTTGCAGCTTCAATCCAGAAAGAGAAAAAATAAGTGTCACTGATCCGTTTGTTAGTTAGTTAGTTATTGCTGTTTTAAAGGATAAAACAGTGAGGTCATCTGCCCCTGTTTCACTGATGATTGACTATAATGAGATATCTATTATTAGAATTTTCAGTCAGTCAACTCGACTGTACAAAATTATAATGGGCCGGGAGTTACAACTAATTTCCTATCCCCTGAAATAAATATTATATATACACTTTATGAAACACATTTCACTCTTATTGACCGGCTGAAAACCTTATAATAATAGATAACCTTGGCATCGCTGAAAATGGCGCCTAATATTTTAATGAAAAAATCTACAACCTGCTTCCAGTCTCCGACCGGGTCAGGAATGTAATGAAAGAAGCCCCCATCTAGCGGCGAGGATATGAACTGTGCCGGCTGCCGAGGCCTGACGCACTCCTCTGGGGCAATGATTAAATGAATGACAGATGAAATGAAATGATAGTGGAGAGTGTTGCTGGAATGAAATGTTGACAGGGAAAACCGGAGTACCCGGAGAAAAACCTGTCTGCCTCCGTTTTGTCCAGCACAGATCTCACATGGAGTGACCGGGATTTGAACCACGGACTCAGCGGTGAGAGGCCGGCGTGCTGCCGCCTAAGCCACGGAGGCTTCCCTAATATTTTAATACAATGAGATAATAGTTACAAATAATTTGCCATCGTAAGACTTCTTCTTCTTCTTCTTTTCCATCGTCTTTTCCCACTCAAGTGGGGTCGACGTTCCTGGCAAGTCTTCTCCACTTTCTTCGGTCCCACACGTCCTCTTCCCTTAGATGTTTCTCTCTCAAGTCTACGCATATGCAGTCCCTCCATCTTCTTCGTGGTCTTCCCCTTCCTCTGTCACCTTCCACTACCATTACGTCATTCTCTTGCCAACGTAAGTGTCGTCCCTTCTCATGACATGTCCATATCACTGTAGTCTTCTCTCTTGAACTTTCTTTGATATATCCGTCACTTTAACACTACCGTACCTCTTATTCTCTCGTTTCTGATTCTATCCTTTCTGGTGACGCCACAAATCATACTTAACATTTTCATTTCAGCCACATCCATTGCCTTACAATGTGCCTTAGTCGGTGCCCATGTCTCTGCTCCATAAATCATTGCAGATCTCACTACTGATTTATACACAATTCCTTTAGTCTTCAGATTTATTCTTCTATCACACAGTACACCTGATGCCCTTTTCCAGTTCATCCATCCTACCTGCACTCTACGCACTATTGCCATGTCTGAATTGCCATAACTGGAGACTACTGATCCTAAGTAGTTAAAGTTATCGACTTTCTTCAAGTCTTGGCCATCCAGCTGGATTGTTTCTTCTCCTTGTCCTCCTAGGCACATGTACTCCGTTTTCTTCCTATTGATTTTCATCCCTCTGTCTTCCAAAGCTTTTCTCTAATTCTCCAGTCTCATTTCCAGCTCATCCTTCTTGGTGCTACATAACATAATATCATCAGCGAACATCATACACCAGGGAGCATGCTCTCTAACCACTTCTGATATTACATCGATGACTAGATTGAAGATATATGGACTCAATGCAGACCCTTGATGTAATCCAACTTGTGCTGGTATCCAGTCTGTTAGTCCTACACTGCTTCTCACCTGCATTCTGGCACTATTATGCATGTTCTGAATAAGACGTACATATTTCTCTGGCGCTTCTCTCTCTCTCATACACCTCCAGATTTCTTGCCGTGGCACTCTGTCATAGGCCTTTTCTAGGTCTATAAAGACCTGTGCAATTCCTTCTTCTTCTCCCTATGTTTCTTTATAAGTTGCCGGAGTGCATAAATAGCATCCATTGTTCCTCTCCCCGGCATGAATCCGAACTGTACATTCCCTATCACTGTTTCTTCTCGGAGCCGTAAGACAATTAACAATATATGCCGTGAGATAGAATAACTTTAAATGGACGATTTGAGACAATTAACGGGACTAATTAATTATTTTTCTGTTCATAATGTTCTATCCTCGTGCTGTGCGATGTGGTGGCACAACACAATCATAAGGATATTGTCCCACTGTAGCCACGTTTCAAATAACGGCCTTAATACAACAAGAGAGAAAAATCCATTGAATATAATTCTTAGAATCATGTTGTGAAAATGGTTTTTGGTTGAAGAATAAACTACAGGAAATCTCTCAAATAAAATAAAAAGATCTCAAATTGGAAAGGAAAAGATTATTATTTTATGGTCTATACAGAATGGACAAGAAAGAAGTCCATGTAAAACCACAACTACTGGCTAGCAAAAATAAATCAAGGCCTAAATAAAATTTGTATTAATGAAGAAATCGTGCACGAAACATTTTTTTCAAGACTTTTAGTTTTTATGGTTGATTGTTGTAGTTTTGCCTCCTGTTTATGAACCTGAAATCAAATTTTATGAATCACGTAAGGAGTTTCTATAATATCATTCATAGCGAAGTTTGGGAAATTAACACCAGTGTAGTAACTATAACTAACTTAAAATGAAATTAATCCAGAAAACAATTTCTTAATTACCTTGTTTGTCAACATATAAAATTAAATTCTACAATTGACAAGTCCAGGATACAATTTTCGTGACTTAAACTCTCTTCCTTTTGCTGCGGAAGTGTGATCCTCGTGATCGTCTCATCATCTTCCTGGCGTTGTTCCCAATTATTTTTTGGGGTCCGCCACTCTGCACCTCGCTCTCCATTTGTTGCGGTTTGCTGCATCTATAGGACGAAGACCTACGATGCACATATCGTCATGTTGGGTATCCATCCAACGCCTTTTTGGTCGTCCTGGAGGTCTTTGTCCATCAGGCTCGAGAGCAAGTGACTTGCTTACAATGGACTCTGTATTTGCTCGGGCTACATGCCCGTACCAACGCAACCGAGTCTCCCTCATTTTGGCTGGAATAGGGGCAATTCCAAGAGTATTGCGGACGTCTTCGTTCTTAATATGATCCAGCAGTGTAATTCCCAAGGACCATCGTAGCATCCGCATCTCCATTGAGTGCAAGGCTTGTTCATGTTTCTTTGTATTAGGCCAGCATTCAGCTCCATACAACAACAGGGCGGACGACTGATTCATAGATCTTAGTTTTGAGGCGCAAAGGGATCTTGCGGTCACAGAGAACGCCTGTGACCTGGCGCCACTTCATCCATTCAGCATTCACTCTTGCACGGGCAACCGAGACTGTGTCACCATCAGGTCTCACAACGGAGCCAATGTATCGGAGATGTGAAGCCTTTGGTAGTGGGGTGCCATCTACTATGATGGTCCCATCTGTCTGGGAACCACTTTCAAGGTACTCAGTCTTAGTGAGGTTGAGCCGTAGTCCAAATTCACAGAGCCTCGCATTCCTGAGGTTGACCAAGTGCTCTAGAGTCTAGATCATTACGGGTCTCGTTTGCAAGCATTACCTCATCGGCGTACAGTAATGTCCATGGTGGTTGCCTCTGCAAATCGGCAGTCACTGTATCCATGCATAGGATAAACAAGAGTGGTGAACCCCAACTCGAATATCGAACTGTTTGGTGAGGCCAGCAGCACTGCGTACAGAGATGGTTGTATTATTGTAGAGGAGTGGGACCCAACGCACATAAGCTTCTGGTACGCCATGAGATCGAAGAGAATACCATTTAAGTTGATGGGGAACCCGGTCGAATGATTTCTCCATATCCAGAAAAGCCATGTGAACTGTCCTTCTTTTCTCCATATACTTTTCTATCAGAAGCTGCATTGCATGGATAGCCTCAGTTGTTCCGGACCTTTCATGAATCCACACTGGTTAGGCGAGATGGTAACAATGCTATCTAAGCGAGTGTCAATCACACGTTCTAGAATCTTCAGTATGTGGCATAGGAGACGAATAGGACGATAATTGGCACAGATAGTTACATCGCCCTTGCCTTTCCATATTGGTACTGTGACGCTAGTTTGCCAAGCTGACGGGATCTGGTGGCTCGCAAGGCATTTGTTAAAGAACTCTGCTAGGAACTCTGCAGAGGCATGACCCAACTTCTTCCATAGCTCTGCAGGAATATCATCAGGGCCTGTTGCCTTGCCATTCTTCATGGCGTGGATCGCAGTATTGACCTCGACAGGTGTGATAGGTGGAACTGCACCCTGTACAGGTTCGGCTAATGGAATCGGTGGGTGTGGGAACTCCTCATTACAGATAATATTGAAGTGTTCATGCCATCGTTAAAGGATCTTTGTTGGTTTTGTTAGAAGATGCCCGTGCTTATCATTGATATGCATGACATGTCCCATGTCAACTGTGGCACGATGACGAGATCTGGCTAGCTTGTAAATACTATTGACCCCAGTAGATTCCTCTAATTGTTCGTACAATGTACTTAGTTGCTTGGATTTAGCAACTGCAACAGCGTGTTTTGCATCGGATTTGAGCTGACGATATTGAATTAGATCAGCATCGGTTCTTGAACCAAGCCACTGTTTGAAAGCAGTTTTCTTAGATTTCACAGCTCGTTGCATGTCTTCATTTCACCACCAAGTTTGTTTATCAACAAATTGTCGTCCCGGTTTTGTCATGCCCGTTACTTCCTTTGCATTTGCATGGATGTTTGAGGTGAATTCATTCCATGTTAGTTGATCAATGTTGTCAGGAAGAGGACCAATAGAATCTAGAAGTTGCAATTCATGGCCAGGCAGTTTCCACCACTGTATACGTTCAGTATTGGTGATAGGTCGTGAAGGAGTACGGAGAGTAATATGGAAATCTAAGATCAAGGGCTTATGTTGGGGAGCAACATTTTCTGAAGGAATGACCTTGGAGTCCTTCACCAATTTCAGATCTCTTCTACGAACCAACCAGTAATCAATTTGAGTTAGATGGCCACTACTGTTGTATGTGATGAAATGTGATAACCGTTTCTTTAAGGAGGTGTTCACCACCACTAGGTCACAACCTCGGCACACTCTAAAGTACACACACCAGCTGCATTTCGCGTCCCATGACCACAACCACCATGTACGCGTTCAAAACCATCACGTGATCTACCAACATGACAATTGAGATCACCACCAATAAGCAAAGACTCATTAGGATCAACTGAATGTATGAATGTCTCAAGATCACCCCAGAATTTGTCTTGTTCTTCAGCTTCGTGATCGTCTGACATGTTGCAACTCCGGATTGTCCCTCTTCATAGACCAGCAATAGTCGGCTGACATCACAGCATTTCACCTGCCCTGATAACGCGTTTCTGTCTCTTTCATATACGGGTGGAACCACTCCCCATGTTCTTCACTAGAATCTCCTAAGTTTTCAGGGAAACAGTCGAGATTACTATGAAGGAAATGCAGCTTGATACTCATACTACAACCTACTGTAAATTGTTCATAGCCATCAACATATCTTCTACACATTTCTCGTAATCCGGGTGCTTCCTGTTCCAAGAAGTATAACACAATTTTCACTCGCCAAATCAATACTTTACTTTAATAAAAATACTATAGGTACATGTTTCGGAAACGTTATATGTTTCCTTCTTCAGCCCATATGTTGGTGTGAAACATCATATGACATCGAAATCCTAGCCAAAATTAAACATACAGTTCGTATTTTCTTTCTTGTTCTTCTTTTGTTGAGCCTGTGTCAATAGACATATTATTATTCCTGTTCTCCAAAAATAACCGTTTATCACAATCTTGAAACCTATCCAAGCCAATATTTCCTCACAGATCATCACAACCTCAAATTGTTCATCTGTCATAAGGTTCCGTATCTGTGGTCCCACAAAGACTCCTTCTCTTAAATTCGCATCAGACAGAAGGAGAATTCTGACAGATGTACTTAAAACAGTCACCATCTTTGTTCAATCCCTTTACGAACTGTTCCATGATCCTCAGTTTAATATGTTCATAGCCCCTATGAACATAACAAAATTCAGTTTGATTGCTGTAATAGATTCGTAGATATTGAGAACCGTCTATTTAAAACTTTCAACTTCGCTTGGCCTCCATGTTCGTTTTGTAGTTAACCGGTTTTTGAAAGTCTCATAGATGAACTTCCAGTAGTGCCCTTTATCTCCGTACAAAATTTCAGGGTGATACCGGTAATAGTTTCAGAGATATAGAATGCCGGTGAAATATTTCGCGCAGCCGCCATCTTGAGGTTATGTAAACAATTGAACGAAGTTAGATGTCGGTGCATTACAATGTATATAAACATACACTGTACCAAGTTCCATTGGGTTTGGTTGGTTAAATCGTGAGAAACGTCTATTTAAAAGTCGCAACTTCGCTTGGCCACCATGTTGGTTTTGTAGTTACCAGGTTGTCAAAAGTCACATAGGTGAACTTCTAGTAGTTTCCTTTATCACCGTACAAAATTTCAGGGTGATATCGGTAATAGTTTCGGAGATATTGAATGCTGGTGAAATATTTTGCACAGCCGCCATGTTAGATTTGTGAGACGTAACAAAATTTTGAAGGGCGCGGTCGGGTTCGTCCAAAATTGTGCTATGAACGTACCGAGTTTCACTGAAATCATTCCAGCCGTTTAGATTTTATTAGGGAGGGGGCACACACATGAATCACACACATACTCACACACACACACACACACAGACACACGGACAAAAAGTGATCTAATAAGCCTCTATTTTCATAAATGAAAATAGGCTAATAAATGCACCATATAAGGTTTAATGACAAGTGACTTTTTAGTGTTACGCTATACATTTATCTCGTGTCTTTGACATTTATTAATTCATTCATATCGGCTGATGAAGAGGCCAAAATAATTAGGCTTCGAAACATGTCCCACCAATGACCACACAGTGATCATTATTTGATAAAAAGTATTGAATAGGCGGAACTTTTATAGCCCGGTCAAGTTAGACATGCAAAGTTACACAAATTCGCATAGAGCTGAAAATTTGTACTAATGGTCGAAACACCATTATAAATTAAATGTGAAAAGTCCCCATCGATTCGACAACGGCAAAAAAAAAAAAAATATTCAAGTCGAAGTTCGCAAATATGGGTTTTTGCGTTTTTCAGCCAAACGGTAAGTTTTTATCATAAAAATAGATCAGACTAAAATTGTAGATCATGCCATTATCTATAAAATTGTCTCAACACGTTTTCCCCTAATAGTCACCGTTTTTGAGATATAACGATTCAAAAAGTTGAAAGAGTTGTATTCTTCATAATACGCACACGTTTCCACGCCACCAGTGAGGTAGTGTACTTGGCGCGTTTTTTTTAACGTGGTTTCCCCGGTAGGCCTATTCCACTATCTATTGTGATCCTGTTTAATTCAATAATATTTAATAATAAAAAATGGTACTATTGGAAATTATGAAAGCGGTGTGAATTTTAAGAAATTGGGGGAAATTATTCGGAATCATCTAATATTTCTGCATTCTCATGTTCTTGTTCTTGTTCTTCTTCTTCTTGTTCCTCCTCTTCTTGCTCTTCTTCTTCTTCTTCTTCCTGCTGGGTGCAGGTAAATTGTCCTAAGAGCGATGAATCACATGTCCCCTCGCTAATATCGTATGAACACTCTTCTGATGGCAATCAACATTGGAGCATGACTGGCCTTGACAACTGGCACATGCTAATGAACAAAATGATCCAACTTTTTTGCAGCCGCATTTAGCATTACATCCCTTTTAACAATTGCAAAAAACTTTGTTGAAGAGTTTTCGGGTGCAGGTGGGAGTAAAGTCTGGATTGGTTCCAATGTATTGTCGATTAACTTCCAATATTAACTTCTGGGTCTAGTTGATTACCAAGCCACACTTGAACTTGATAATATACCCGAAATAGATGTTAATGAGCAAAAGCAGAGGTTAGAGGAAGACAAGGTAATTGCAATTGTTTTTTGTTCCAACTGATGTTGAGCTTTCTCAGGTTTTAAAAAATAAATAATTTCTTCGGTTGGAGTTCGAGCAGTAATTAATATTAGTAAGTAAACGTCTTCACTAACAACAATAGTTGTATTTGTCAAGTTGAACTGTCCTATTGCTCTTTCAATTATCAGGATATCAGCGGGCCCGTGCGAGAAATCTCGCATGTCCATAAACCACACTTTCCCCAATAGGTTTATAATGAGACACTTAAGGAGAAAGGTTGTTATGTTTTTATTTCAGCCACATTATTATAGAACACTATTTACATTTCAGTTAGAATTCCAAGCTCTACGTTCTCTAACCTAAGAAGGCAATCTCTGAAAATTGGATCATCATAACACTCACCGGTTATTCGATATTTATGAAATTATACGATTTGAGTATTCATTTCTTTGATTTACTGTTTCTAAAATCCATGAACAATGATAAAGGAAAGACCTCAGATGGACAGCAATTATGGTGCGTATTTTCCTACAGCAACAGTATATGCAAATCGCACACTTCTTACATTCTTTTGAAAGTCACTTTTTAAGGAAAATATAGATATTTATGAAATTAGAGTGCAATTCGTAACTGCTAATGTCTATTCTCTTTTATTAGAATGCTCATTTGTCACGATCGGTCTCTTGTGTGCGCCGGAGGAGGGATCTATACTACTGAAATAATATATATGATGATTAAATATTATTGAATTAAATAGGATCGCAATAGATAGTGGAATAGGCCTACCGTGGAAACCACGTTAAAACAACGCCAAGTACACTAACCTCACAGGTGGCGTGGAAACGTGTGCATATTATGAAGAATACAACTTTTTCAAAATGTTGAATCGTTATATCTCAAAAAACGGTGACTCTTAGGATAAAAAATGGAAAGACAATTCGTATAGATAATGGCATGATCTACAATTTTAGTCTGATTTATTTTTATGATAAAACTTACCGTTTGGCTGAAAAACGCAAAAAAAAACATATTTGCGAACTTTGACCTTGAATAAATCTTTTTGCCGTTGTCGGCCCGATGGGGACTTTTCACATTTCATTTATAATGGTGTTTAGACCATTAGTACAAATTTTCAGCTCTATGCGAATTTTTGTAACCTTACCCCTATTTTTTGGGCTAACTTGACCGGGCTATTAACCCATTTATTATTCAACTAGTTTATCAATACGTATCCAGAATGAACCTTTAAGTTCTAAAATCTGACTGTTGTCCAAGAAGAATTCCTATAACATTTAAACCACCACTTACAATTAATTCGTGCTCTGAATACTTATAGCCCAGGCATTATATTAAAACAAGATGTTCAGTAAAGAACATATAGCCTACTTTCTCCTAAATGCATGGGTATTGTTATAACTCTTTGTCCTTTTCAAGGAGTATGATCGAATGTTGGTTGTAGTAGCTTGTTGAAATACAACGTGCTATAGGGATATTAAACATGAATATGAGGTGCCCTTTGCTAGTGCTACTTCTGTACCAAATTTCGTTCAATTCGGTTTCACCGTGTTTTAATTGATAGGGGGAATCGATTTGCACACATACTTGGCCACCATCTGCAAACTATTGGGCTGATGTTCTTGCAGTTTGGTCTAAATATGTTTCCCACATAAAGATATGGTGTTGCAAAATTTGGTAGAGACTAGATTATTAGGTTGGTCGTAATTACATTTTAGCTTTTAACATTTGGGTGGCCACGATTACGTTTCCGTCAAGATAGCGGTTATATAAAACATGACACTGAGGTGCCCTTTGCTAGTGCTACCTCTGTACCAAATGTCGTTCCATTCGGTTTCACCGTGTTCGAATTGATAAGGGGAATCGATTTTCACAGAAAGATGGCCGCCATCCGCAAACTATTAGGCTAATGGCCTATTAGATTGGTCAAAGGATGCTCCCTCCATAAAGGTATATTGTTGCAAAGTTTGGTAGAGATCGGATGGTTATGTTAGTCGTAATTTGATAACATTTGTGTGGCCGCCATTACGTTTCTGTCAATATGGCGGCGATATAAATCATGACACTGAGATGCCCTTTGCTAGTGCTATCTCTGTACCAAATTTCGTTCCATTCTGTTTCACCGTGTTTGAATTAATAGGGGGAATCGATTTTGACACAAAGATGGCCGCCAGCCGCAAACTATTAGGCTAATGACCTAGTCATTTGGTCAAAGGATGCTTCCTCTATAAAGGTATGTTGTTGCAAAACTTGGTAGAGATCGGATGATTAGGTTAATCGTAATTTGATTTAAGCTTTGAACATTTATGTGGCCGCCATTACGTTTCCGTCAAGATGGCGGCGATATAAAACATGACACTGAGGTGCCTTTTGTTAGTACTACCTCTGTACCAAATTTCGTTCCATTCGATTGCACCGTGTTCGAATTAATAGGGGGAATCGATTTTCACACAAAGATGGCCGCCATCCGCAAACTATTACGCTGATGACCTATTTGTTTGGTCAAAGGATGCTCCCCCTATAAAGGTATGTTGTTGCAAAATTTGGTAGAGATCGGATGATTAGGTTAGTCGTAATTTGATTTAAGCTTTGCACATTTGTGTGGCCGCCATTACGTTTCCGTCAAGATGGCGGCGATATAAAACATGACACTGAGGTGCCTTTTGTTAGTACTACCTCTGTACCAAATTTCGTTCCATTCGGTTGCACCGTGTTCGAATTAATAGGGGGAATCGATTTTCACACACAAAGATGGCCGCCATCCGCAAACTATTACGCTTATGGCCTATTGGTTTGGTCAAAGGATGCTCCCCCCATAAAGGTATGTTGTTGCAAAATTTGGTAGAGATCGGATGATTAGGTTAGTCGTAATTTGATTTAAGCTTTGAACATTTGTGTGGCCGTCATTACGTTTCCGTCAAGATGGCGGCGATATAAAATATGACACTGAGGTGCCCTTTGCTAGTGCTACCTCTGTACCAAATTTCGTTCCATTCGGTTCCACCGTGTTCGAATTAATAGGGGGAATTGATTTTCACACAAAGATAGCCGCCAGCCGCAAACTATTAGGCTAATGACCTAGTCATTTGGTCAAAGGATGCTTCCTCTATAAAGGTATGTTGTTGCAAAACTTGGTAGAGATCGGATGATTAGGTTAATCGTAATTTGATTCAAGCTTTGAACATTTATGTGGCCGCCATTACGTTTCCGTCAAGATGGCGGCGATATAAAACATGACACTGAGGTGCCTTTTGTTAGTACTACCTCTGTACCAAATTTCGTTCCATTCGATTGCACCGTGTTCGAATTAATAGGGGGAATCGATTTTCACACAAAGATGGCCGCCATCCGCAAACTATTACGCTGATGACCTATTAGTTTGGTCAAAGGATGCTCCTCCTATAAAGGTATGTTGTTGCAAAATTTGGTAGAGATCGGATGATTAGGTTAGTCGTAATTTGATTTAAGCTTTGAACATTTGTGTGGCCGCCATTACGTTTCCGTCAAGATGGCGGCGATATAAAACATGACACTGAGGTGCCTTTTGTTAGTACTACCTCTGTACCAAATTTCGTTCCATTCGGTTGCACCGCGTTCGAATTAATAGGGGGAATCGATTTTCACACAAAGATGGCCGCCATCCGCAAACTATTACGCTTATGGCCTATTGGTTCGGTCAAAGGATGCTCCCCCCATAAAGGTAAGTTGTTGCAAAATTTGGTAGAGATCGGATGATTAGGTTAGTCGTAATTTGATTTAAGCTTTGAACATTTGTGTGGCCGCCATTACGTTTCCGTCAAGATGGCGGCGATATAAAATATGACACTGAGGTGCCCTTTGCTAGTGCTACCTCTGTACCAAATTTCGTTCCATTCGGTTCCACCGTGTTCGAATTAATAGGGGGAATTGATTTTCACACAAAGATGGCCGCCAGCCGCAAACTATTAGGCTAATGACCTAGTCATTTGGTCAAAGGATGCTTCCTCTATAAAGGTATGTTGTTGCACAACTTGGTAGAGATCGGATGATTAGGTTAATCGTAATTTGATTTAAGCTTTGAACATTTATGTGGCCGCCATTACGTTTCCGTCAAGATGGCGGCGATATAAAACATGACACTGAGGTGCCTTTTGTTAGTACTACCTCTGTACCACATTTCGTTCCATTCGATTGCACCGTGTTCGAATTAATAGGGGGAATCGATTTTTACACAAAGATGGCCGCCATCCGCAAACTATTACGCTGATGACCTATTAGTTTGGTCAAAGGATGCTCCTCCTATAAAGGTATGTTGTTGCAAAATTTGGTAGAGATCGGATGATTAGGTTAGTCGTAATTTGATTTAAGCTTTGAACATTTGTGTGGCCGCCATTACGTTTCCGTCAAGATGGCGGCGATATAAAATATGACACTGAGGTGCCTTTTGTTAGTACTACCTCTGTACCAAATTTCGTTCCATTCGGTTGCACCGTGTTCGAATTAATAGGGGGAATCGATTTTCACACAAAGATGGCCGCCATCCGCAAACTATTACGCTTATGGCCTATTGGTTTGGTCAAAGGATGCTCCCCCTATAAAGGTATGTTGTTGCAAAATTTGGTAGTGATCGGATGATTAGGTTAGTCGTAATTTGATTTAAGCTTTGAACATTTGTGTGGCCGCCATTACGTTTCCGTCAAGATGGCAGCGATATAAAATATGACACTGAGGTGCCTTTTGTTAGTACTACCTCTGTACCAAATTTCGTTCCATTCGGTTGCACCGTGTTCGAATTAATAGGGGGAATCGATTTTCACACAAAGATGGCCGCCATCCGCAAACTATTACGCTTATGGCCTATTGGTTTGGTCAAAGGATGCTCCCCCCATAAAGGTATGTTGTTGCAAAATTTGGTAGAGATCGGATGATTAGGTTAGTCGTAATTTGATTTAAGCTTTGAACATTTGTGTGGCCGCCATTACGTTTCCGTCAAGATGGCGGCGATATAAAATATGACACTGAGGTGTCCTTTGCTAGTGCTACCTTTGTACCAAATTTCGTTCAATTCGCATTCACCGTGTTCGAATTGATAGGGGGGGACAGACATTCAGAGTACACACACACACAGACACACACACACACACACACACACACACACACAGACACACACACACACAGACTCACACACACACATACACACACACAGACAGACACACTTTTTTCGCCCTGTGTTGATCTCATAAGTCTACTTTCATTTTTTGCAAAAATCGAAAGTAGGCTAAAAACACGGCCAACCTAAAAAAAAAAATGTAAAACTGAAATTAGGCATAGATGTTCCCTAGTACCCTAGAAACAAATCCTGAAAAGTCCCCTTCTCTGCGGTGTCCTCGTCATAGTTTTCGGAGGGTTCAAAAGGGCTTAAATAGGGCCTAAGTGCCAAAAACAGCATTTTTGCTTCCTGCGTTCAAAATATTGATCCAAATTTAGTTCTCGCAAGCGTTAGGAACTTTAAAAAAATGAACCAGTATGATAACGGACTTATCAGGCCTAATTAGTGCTATTGATGAAGGAAAAATTTACCAATTTAACATTTTTAGCACAATTTTTACATTAAAATTTGGTTAATTTGTGATTAGCAGGTCATTATTTTTTAAACAACTGCTGATATTGACTAAAGACAAAGAATCAATGTTATAAAGCATACTTTTAGCTTTACATTGGCACATTACCCATGTCTATGCGAGGAACGGTTACTGAGTTACGGTCCCAAAGCATAACCGCTGTTGAAAAGGCACCCGATCGCGTTTCTAGGTGACAGCGCTCGGCCTGTCGGAGCGGGCCAACAATACTCCAAACAATTAATTCAGCTTCTAAACAGTCTTGGATTTTCAGTAAATTTGACGGAAGTCCACAGGTACGAAGTTTCAGCGCTTCGGGAAGAACGTCCAATCCCGAATGCTGGAGCGTTCACGCAGTTTTGCTTTGACAACGCTGACTTTAACATAAGGACACTGGACGGGCAAAACACATTTCACTGCATGGGAGGCATCAAGTGCACAGGTCCAGCGCCTGACAGTGAAATATCTCCACTCCCACGTACACGAGAAGTTCCTAATGCTGGTGTGATTGTGGCGATGGGAAAGTTCAACATTTCGTGGTATCGGAAGCCCCCTTCTCCTGGTTCAAAGGACGTCAAGATTAAGGAGTTAACTGTGGAAGCCCCAAACTCTGTGTCTATTGCGTCGATGATGGACTCCTTGTTGTTATCTGGACGGTGGTCAGGTATTAATTTACCCGCCTCGTGGAACGGCTTTATGAAGACGTCACTGTCTGCTCATGCTCAACCAGCTCCCCAGACGACGTCAGTTGATACCCTGCCGTTCATTAACTTGGAACCGAGCAATCTATCAACTATATATTCCGCGTTGGAGTTTGCCGCAAGAGAGTGCGTGGAACTGAAGCAAAGCACTTGTTTCGAAACCTTTGACCAGCCCCTATACGCGAAATCTGCGGAGATAGTCGCATCGGACACTTCAGAGGAACTCAAAAACGTGGTCATCCGTCTAGGCGGATATCACATTCTAATGTCGTTTCTTGGGGCAATCGGCTACGTGATGAATGGAAGCGGTTTGGAGGAGCTCTGGGCGGAAATATACACTAAATCGTCAGTGACTCACATGATGTCTGGACACGCATATTCTAAATAGACTTGCAATTAGCTCGCTCTTTAAAATGATTACGTTATGCCTTCAATTTCAAATGTAATAATAACGCGAAAATGTGCATTTTCAGACAAAACAGGCTGTCGGGACAATGTTACTCAACATGAACGACGGGCTGAAGGATGACAAGGACGAAATACAGGCGCTTTTTACCGCATTCCAAGAAGGCACCGCCAACGACTTGCTAACATATCCTTGCCTTCAACGTCTCAAAGAGTCGCTTCATGACACATTTTCTTCCATGAGCCAGAAATCTCGCACAGGAAAGCTGTGGGTTGAGTACATCAAACAGCAAGCCTGGAAAATATAGAAGTATTCCGCATCTTTACGCGAGGAAATGAAGGTATTCGTCTCTACCGCTCCAGATGAAAAGGCCATAATATCAGCTGGAGAGAAGTTCGCCATTTGTCTCTACGATAGTGCTAAATTGGAGTGCAAACGCCTCGACGAACTTCGGGTAGTGAAATACAGCCAAACAATTGCCAAACAACCGGTCACAGCGTAATTTCAGCTGGCTTCACTTCCGCCGACTTCGGCGGCATGCAAACAACATTCACTGCGGGTATATTTGCAAGTTCAGGAATGGTTCGGATTTTCTTTGAACCCGACCCAATGGGGATGGAAAATCCAACACTCAGCTTTAGTACCAGTGACAACTCATCTTCCAGCTGTTCCATATCATCTCCTCAATTGGTGTTCTGCAACTGCAAGAGCTCTTGTGACAGCCGGTGTGACTGCTTCTGATAGCGACTAAAACCCGAAGTAAAAGTTGTAAAGCACACTTGTAGCTTTAAAACGATACATTGCCCATGCTCCTTAATGTGTGGGCACTGCAGTGGAAAAGCATGTGGCAACGTCACATTTGATGGCTCAGACGATGAGGAAGACGATTGAGTCCGACGTAAGCTTTGTTTTGCAAGTGTTCTTTGTCTAAAGAAAGCTTTTTAAGTTTCGTATTTTTATTATTTGCATTATGCATATTATGAATGTACGTTTAACTGCTAACTGCATTAAACTCGTTTTGTTCTATGCAAACGGTTTCTGCTAGTTTACCTGGATTAAAAGGAATACCATTCTAAAATCTCTTGAGCAAAGATACACAATGGTGTCAGCAAAGGTGAATAGATGGAGCCCACCAACGTAAATGGGCGTTCGTTCGGAAAGCGACTGCCACACTTCCACTTTTATATTTGTAACTGTATCTCTGCTGCTGTTTGTTGGATGAACATGTGCAATGTATCGTTTTAAAGCTACAAGTGTGCTTTACAACTTTTACTTCGGGTCTTTAGTCGCTATCAGCAGCTGTTTACACGATAAGTCCCGGCTGATGACAAATTAGCTAAATTTTCGTGAAATTTTTTTAGCTAAAAATGTTTGATTACTCATCTGTTTAAATGTATGGCAATAATTACGACCAATAAGAGCGTTACATATAACGCAGTCCTTCATTATTACTATCAAAGTTCATTACAACTGATTTTGGATCAATATTTTGAACGCAGGAAGCAAAAATGCAGTTTTTGGCACTTAGGCCCCATTTAAGCCCTTTTGAACTCTCCAAAAACTATGACGCGGACGCCGCAGAGATGGGGACTTTTCAGAATTTGTTACTAGGGTACTAGGAAACACCTATGCCAAATTTAAGCTTCACATTATTTTCTTTTTGAGGTTAAAACTTAATATGCCTGGGTTATTAATTGCCGTTAATTACATTGCAGGGGTTTCATAGTTTTCCTTCAAGACGTAAGAATACGCTACATGTATCGATCCATTCATATTGGTGATGTGTAAGAGTACATCGATCAGTGCACATTTTTACACGCGAATGTTAGAAAAGGAAAATTACGTGATCACATAAGAACTGTAGGTGTTACAGGAAATCTGATACCATATTCGTAAACAGCTCTAATAAATGATCTAAATACACCATTTTCATGTAAAGCCCGAAACTGATGTTACCCAGTTAGTCAAACACAAACTTGCAGAACTATAAGATACAAGATGGAGAGAAGAACGAGAAGAAATAATCAGGACAAGATGAAATATTGGGAAGAATAAAGGAACAGCGAGCCAAATAATATACCTAGGTAAAGTGAGGTCCTGAGTTGGGAATAATAATAATAATAATAATAATAAAATTACGAGCCTTACATTAGTCGCATATGATGTGTAACATCTGACATAGAAGAAACCTCATGTGAAATTGTTGATACACCGGTATTTTATACTATTATTGGCACAAATATTAATCTATTGTAAAAGGGAGTGTTTTACAGATATTGTAGTTTATAATACGGAACTCATTTTATTAGATGATTTGTAGCTTCCACCAGCACTAGCCTAAATAAAGAATACGATATGGATCAACTAGATTAATAGACGCAACACCGCTCATAACCTTAAATTCCTTATAAACTGGTCCTCATCATTCACAGACCAACACGTAATTTCATATGGATTCTGTTAAAATGAATCCTATTGATATGATAAATATCGTTTAAAATGATAATCTGGTAGCAAAAATATCCACCCCATCCGGGATTCGAACCCGAGATCTCTAGATTCACAGTCTTAAGCACTAACCCCACGCCTATTTCAACTACGGAAATGTTGTGCACAAGATGGTGACTTATTTCCACGTTCCAATGATACTGCCTTGCGGAATTAAGTTTCATTTATATTTTGCTTGTTTCGATAATGTTCCTGCGTGAAATTGAGTTTAAAATGCCTTATGAATAGGCCCTCTTATGAGTAAAGAGAATGTATTCAGTAATAGTTCATGAAGGCTTGCTCAATTCTCGTATAACCACAACGATTATATTATATTGATGACTGCATTGCTGTTATGTGGGTTAATATTTGAATAGCCATTGTGCAGAAACATAATACCGGCAATGCCGACTACTTACAATGTTTGATATTAAGGCATTTTACCATTTAAATACTGATATGAAGACTTCTAACATGTACCATGTCATTTGTTTCAATCACTTGACACCAGAGTTCTCATGAGCGTTTTCCGTTCAGTATGTCATATACATTCCACATGGCCGAGAGTACGTCATGGTATCAATTTTCGACACCGCGCGCTCATTGTTTCTCGTACCACTGCCCGCTCGATCGATGGATCGAGCGGGCAGTGCATACTTCCGTTTTCCATCACTGCCAGCTAGTACACTTCCGTTCGATCGATCGAGCGGTCAGTGCATACTTCCGTTTTCCACCATTGCTAGCTAGTACACCTCCGTTCTATTGATCGAGCGGGCAGTGCATACTTACGTTTTCCACCACTGCCAGATAGTACACTTCCGTTCGATCGATCGAGCGGGCAGCGCATACTTCCTTTCGATCCACCACTGCCAGCTCGATCGTTCCGATCCACTTCCGTCCCCAATTTTCAAAATCACTTCCACAAAACTATCCAGCAACCGAGCGGAAAGATGTTACATATCAATAATAATAATAATAATAATAATAATAATAATAATAATAATAATAATAATAATAAAGCATCGACCATCGAATTGCGAAGGGAATAAACGAACGTCATGTGCAGTGCAAAGCCAAATTGTCTACTGAATAAGGCTAAGGCAATTGGTACTAACCTGTAATATTGGTTGGTTTGTTCCTCAGTTTAGGGGCTGCGACGATGTGGTCACGTAGCCCCGTGTACTTTGGGTGTGTGTAGAATCTGTCTGATAACCAGTATTAATTGTGATGGCTGTATTAGTGTGTGTTATCTGTTTTTAATTCAAGTAAGGACTGCAGACATCCGATTTTCAAGTAGTTCCAACTTTTGCTACCAAACGGCACCATCAACGACCAACTAGTTCAGAACTTGGTTACTAGATGCCACCGCAGTTGGCTCCTGGCGACAAACGTTGGAACCTAAGAGCGTCAGTCCGATCTAACCTGTAATTTAGCTTCACACAAGTGTAATTAGTGGAAGGTTCTTTATCATGCCATATAATCTATTACATGGGACCGCCAGCTTTACATCCCCTCCGAAGGAATGCATACTGAGGGATTTTAACGCTCTTAAAAATCCCATGAATTCGGCCAGGTTTGAACCCACGACCTTGACTCAGCATGCTACCAACTACGCCACCGAAGCTGTCCAACCTGTAATATTCCGGGTAGATACATGACTACAACGGAGCTAGAAAATATTAACCGTGAAATTGAAATCATATTCATCAGATTCCGTGCCCATCATCCCAAAAGTGACGAGCACAGATTTCATCTTCCAATGACTTTTGGAGTAAAATGTGTAGCAGATGTCCGGGACTTGTGTATAGGGCAAGTTACCCGCGTACATAGAGTATTTCCACAGAAGAGCAGTGGACAGTGAAATGCATCAAGCTGTAGTGGCATTAGGTAGAAACATCTCTTCCCGAATGCTGAGTGCTGCAAGGGCTCAACCTGCTGATACTCGGTCAACCCGGCATGAAAAGTTCAACAACTGGCTTTACATAAGAAATTCATGATCCTGCCAGGATCAGAGAGAGCTGAGTTGACCACGATGCTTCGTGTACCGTAGTTGGCTAACACATTGGAAAATAGAAGGGTTTTTGGTGGCAATACAAGACCAGGTGATCCCAACTAGATTGTACATTATGCAACGAGCCTATAATGGCAATAATTAAGACACGAGTATGTTTATAAAACGAGCGAAGCGAGTTGCATACGAATGTTTATGTTCGACGATAATTATAACTTTATTATATGTTTTAATATAAATATTCATAAATATCTGTGGGATTCAGTAACTTCAGTTAGTGTACAGAGCGCGCTGGGTGGTTTGCTGACTGAACAGGGCGCACGCGTTGGCCAAAGAATTTCGAAAGCAGAGACCATTATTTTGCTTGGCAATGCTATTGTTTACAGCCTGGGGCGTGGTGGCTCAGCGGTCTAGCTGTATGCCTCTCACCAAGGCGGTCTGGGATCGATTCCCGGTCAATGCATGTGAGATTTTCGATGTGAAATGCCATGTCCTGTGGTTCGGATTCCACGTAAAAAGGAGGTCCCGTGGCTCATGATCTCGAGTTTAACGGTCACGTTAAACTACAAGCTTGCTTGCTTGTTTACAGCCTGCATGATGTCTAGTGCCGATCAGAACTAGCATTTACTAATATTGTCACCAAAGTCGTTTGAAAGCAATGCGCTGTGTAGAAATTGGAGTTAGGGATATTAAGGTACAGTGCTATTTCTTGTCTCATATTCGCCAGTTTATTTACGCGAACATATAGGACGGTGCAGTTTCCAAAATCGATTTTATCTTATTTTTTTAGCGTATGGCTTTTTAGTGCCGGGAGTGTCCGAGGACATGTTCGGCTCGCCAGTTTTGTAGCTGCTTTGAAGCGGACACCCAATGGGTGAGCTATACGTACCGTCGCGTGCGGGGTGTTGTCTGGGGAGGAAAGTTTGAATGTAAGGACGAGGAATTGGAAGGTAGCGGCTGTGGCCTATAGTTAGGGACCAACCCTGGCATTTGCCTGGAAGGAAGATGGGAAACCACAGAAGATCATCTTCAAGGTTGCCGGCGGGGGGATTCGAACCTACTCGCCTCCCGGATGTGAGCGACTGCCAGCAGTCATGCCGTAACGACCACGGCTAACTCATCCATATCGGTAATTTATATAGACGGATGCTGTGTTGCTAACTTCTGGACGTAGATTCATACATATCTTGCATATGTCATAGTATTTTCTTGTTACCGTAAATGTTCGTACTGATTTTGTCCTTGTGTTTGGGATTGTAACTACAATGGTTGATCCGATATCCAATTTGAACTTTCAAATCATGTAATTCATGTCCGACATGTTGGATTTTGAGTGCATGCGCGAAGCTATCCTTACCTAATTGGTCAATGAATGAGCTCTGATTGGCTGGAGAAACTGTTTCATAATGAAGAATAGTACTATAATGACCCTCATTATGGTACAGTTTTCTGACATATAATATTCACATTTTGACATCGTCGAACATAAGTTATCAAAAGTACATCTTGAATGACAGCACAGTTGTAAATGGCAAATGCAGAATGTGCAACAGTCACATGGACTGTAGATCATAATAACTAGCGTACCCGTGCGAGAACTCTCGCATGATGGGTTGTGTGCGCCCCATGTGTACAGACTACCCGACGGGCACTAGTGCTATGCGGGCTGTACACGACACACTTCTGCCGGGGGCTATCGTCTTGTTTATTTGTTTATAAACACTTTATAAACAGATAACTATAGTTTCGTTGACTTCTCATGAAATGCAAGATTTTTCCTGTACTATTCAGACGATTTGGACGATTTTGGTACTAACCACACCTTCTAACTCCCTCTGGATTAGGAGCTTGAGTTTTGTGAAACATACACCTTAGCGTATTATATAATAAGATACTGTAAGTAGCTGCCAAGCCTCTGCAACAAGGGAGTATATATGGTGTCATGGCAACGTAACCAAAATCATCCATGAAGAACTCAACAGTTGTTGGTGATAAACTACCGTACTACAAGTATGACAACTGTAACCCTATGGGTAACATAGTTTTAGGTTAGGATCATGGCTACTCTTTGCTGGTAACTATTGTAAGGCCTTAGCGCTGAGCTTTGAGATTCCTTGCAATAGTTCACTAGTAAAGAAGTAGGCGGCCATGAAAAATTTGAGTTCTTTATCTGAAAAGATATTTCCTTTTTCTATTGTCTATTGTTTTTGGTAGATTAGTAAGAGAATTTCTTTGAGACAGAGGAAGTCTGAGTATCTGTTTAGATCGTCTATGGAGATTGTAGGAAGATTTGGTTAGGTTCAGTGTTAGAGGTCGGATTTATTGTGTGGTTGGAAGATGTGAAAAGATGGGCTTTTGAAAGTATGAGAGTTACTTGGTCTGAGAGATTGGTTATACATGAGAAGATATGAAAGAGCTGTATAGAGAATGAAGGGTTCGGAAGCGGATAGCGAAGAATGTAATTGGTATATTTTAGATTGTGCATGAAGAGCAAGGAAGAAAGTATGCAAGTAGATGAATGGCAAGTTATAATATTGCAGTTGAAAGGAATATAAAGAGATATTGTTTTAAGGATTGGGATGTGTAAAATAGAAGAACGAGGATTGCTGTTGGTTGAAATAAAAGGCATCATATTTTTAATACTCCTTAATTAGTTAGTGTGTCAAACATACACGCCCCGAACACCCCATATAAGTGTACGGTTATACAACATGACAACAGCACTGCACAGGTCTACTGGAATATAGCAGTAGGCCTAGCCGCTGCCCATTCTGTAGGAAGACATAACCTTGGTCGTGAGAGAGGAAACGCAACCTACCTCATTGACGTTGCTATTTCTATGCCCCGTAATCTTGAAAAATCGAGAAATATTCACCATTATCTGAGGAGCTCAAAAAACTATGGAAGCAGGAAAAGTCGTTCTAGTCTTCCACGGAGGATCCACAACTGTCTCGCTAAGGTTGGCTTGCCACAGAGACTGTACTGTACTTACAACTACAGAAGAAGACAATATTGTGACGTGCCGGGCTGTGCGGAAAGTGTTAGCCCTGAATTTACAGGTGTAATGAATGGACAATAGTACGTACTATAAAACCAGACAGCCAATTGAAATTAAAGCCTGTGCATCTTACGATTTGTAGCCGGTCATTGGCAGAATACTCGGGAATACCTATGAGAATAAATAAATAAGTCAATAAGTAAATAAGTAAGTAAATACGCAAGTAAGTAAATAAGTAAGTAAATACGTATATAAGTAAGTAAATAAGTAAGTAAATAAGTAAATACGTAAATAAGTAAGTAAGTAAATACGTAAATAAGTAAGTAAATAAGTAAGTAAATACGTAAATGAATAAATACGTAGTTAAGTAAATAAGTAAGTAAATAAGTAAACAAGTAAATAAGTAAGTAAGTAAATAAGTAAGTAAGTAAATAAGTAAGTATGTAAGTAAATAAGTAAATAACTAAGTAGGTACATAGGTAAGTAAATAAGTAAATAATTAAATTAATGAGTAAATAAATAAGTAAATGCATAAATAAATTAATAAGTAAATACATAAATAAACAAGTAAATACATAAATACACAAATAAATAAGTAAATACATTTAATAAATACATACATAGATACATAAATAAATACATAAATACATAAGTAAATAAATACAAAAATACACAAATAAATACATTAATACATAAATGAATAATCACATAAATAAATAAATACAGAAATAAATAAATTAGTAAATATGGAAATACATAAACTCATAAATACATATATAAATTATAAATAAGTACATAAATAAATATATAAATATAAGTACATACATATATAAATATATAAATAAATACGTACATAAATACACAAATTCATACGTACATTAATACACAAATAAATACATAAATAAATAAACACAAATAAATAAATAAATAAATAAATTAGTAAATAAGTAAATACATAAATAAATAAATAAATTAGTAAATACATAAATATATATATAAATAAGTACATAAATAAATACATAAATAAATCCATAAATAAATAAGTAAATACGTTAATAAATAAGTAAATAAATAATGACTTACCAACTTGTTAAGCAGCTACAAATTCAAACGAACATGGTTTATTGAAATTTAAACAGATATGAAAATCAGAAAACTTTTTAGAGAAGCAACTCAAAAGACAGGATATCAGGAGAGAAAGAAACTAACAACTAGAAGTAAGTTGGTTTCATTTGAGGGGCTTGGACATCCTGGACATGTCACCTCGTGTTCTTGGGTGGTGTCTTTAGTAGTGTGTGTACTTTTAATTCTGATAAGGATTTTGAAGGAGGTGGCCGTGGCCTTATGTAAGGGTCCATGCTGTCGAAGTAGGGAAACCACGGTAAATCACTCCTAGAATAGTTGAAATGAGAATCGAACCCACCTCTGCTCAGTTTTGCCTCACGAGTCTAAGTGTAACCCGTTCCAGCCCTCAGAGCAGAATTAAATTTCTAGTCAGAGTCGGGAATGGAACGTGAACCTCAGAGGTGGCAGACTAGAATTCTAGCAACTACCACGAAGTAGTTTTGAGGACTGTAAAATACACTCTTGATGAATCGAGCTTTTGCACAAATAATGCACACTGATTACCGAAAATTGTTCATGGGAGCTGGCGGTGAATAATGTATGAGTTTAATTAAGCGCGCTGAGAATATTAATACCATTGTTAGAGAAATGAGTTATATACGCGATCTAGTGCTGCTGCCGGTATGACACGACCATTGGAAGTATTGCCCATATGTTACTTATACTCCCCACTTGAGAAGATCAACCACCAATGGTCTAGGGCAGGTGTTCTCAACCTTTTTAGCCTATTTTCATTAATGGAAAATAGGCTTATGAAATCACCTTTTGTCCGTGTGTGTGTATGTGTGTATCCCCTAATGAAATCTAAACGGCTGGAGCGATTTCAATGAAACTCGGAGAGGTCATAGTACCATTTAGGCCGACCCCGACTGTTCCCTTCATATTTTATTGAGTCTCACCAATCCAACATGGCGGCTGTGCGAAATATTTGACCAGCATTTTATATCTCGAAACTATTAATAGTATCACACTGAAATTTCGTACGCTGATCTATGGCACTACTAAAATATGCCTATCTATGATACTTTCAAAAACCTGTTAACTACAAAACAAACATGGTGGCCAGGCGAAGTTGAAATATTTAAATAGACGTTTCTCGCGAATTTACTATCCTAAAGCAGTGAAACTTGGTACAGCTAATGTTCATACTCATTGTAATGCACTGGCTTCTAATTTAGTTCAATTGTTTACATAACCTCAAGATGGCGGTTGTGCGAAATATTTCACCGGCATTCTATATCTCCGGAACTATTATTGATATCACCCGAACGTTTTGTACGGTGATAAAGGACACTACTAGAAGTTCACCTATGTGACGTCTAAAAATCTGTTTACTACAAAATGAACATGGCAGCCAAGTGAAGTTGAAACATTTAAATAGACTTTTCTCGCGCTTTAACCTTCCGAAGGCAGTGAAACTTGGTACAGCAAATGTTTACACATTGTAATGCACTGACATGTAATTTAGTTCAATTGTTTACATAACCTCAAGATATACTGTAATCATGCGACTGAAGGTTGAATAATACATCTACAGAATAATCGTCATGTAATAGTATATGACCCTAAGGCCTACATATATATACAATCCAACATGGCGACCATCCGAAATATTTAGACGGTTCTCAATATCTACGAATCTACTACTGCAATCAAACTGAAATTTTGTATGTTGATAGAGCCAATTAAGATAGGTAGGATATATGAAAATGCAAACATGCATGCATTGTGTCGTACAGGTGCCGGATGTCAGCTTATGGGATGGAGTTCCATAATAAGCAAACATATTTGCCATAATAGCAAATTGTGTAAATCCGTATTGATAGAATAATTAAAAACACTTTTGTTATATATTCGTCAAATCAATACTAAAAACACTTAATTGTCTATATTATATTTTATTTTATATTTTTCTATATTTAGTACACATAGTCCATAAAATATTGAACCCGCTGAGCTAAGGTTCATGTGATATTTTATAACAGCACATTTATGATGGGATGTAGTACCTTTGAACACACCCAGAAAGCCACGTGGAGCTGAGAGCTCACGCTATACTCTTTGAAGTAGCGGTGAATCGCACGTTTGACTTTGGTGAAGTCTGCTAATTACTTATCTGAGGTCTTATTAATTAATTTTATCTTTCCACAAGACTCAGAATATTCCATTTCGTCATTCAGCATTATTAAAACATTTTGGAGAATGTTATTTTCGCTTAAGGTAAGGTAATATCCTTGCAGATACGCAAACAGGAATGTAAGTAGTCGCTCAACGACTTCGGTTTGACGACCTACTTCCTCGAGTAACCCTGTGCCTTGCACTACGTCTGGAGAATCCGCCCCGTGTAGGCGTGAAGTTGTATCCGTCGTATCAGACGTGGAAAAGTATCCGCTGTTTAGCGTGGACGTTATCATCGGGTGCCATCGAGCACGAATATACTGCAAATCACTGTTATTTATGCACAGTGAACAACAAGAAGCAGATTGTGAAATAATTGGCAAGTATAGTGAATTTTGTAACATTACCGTAACACCACATTTTTGTACCCACGTGTTTGTGGAGGGCCGAGAGCCTGGTGAAAAATATAGAGGAAAGGAAAGGAAGCTTGTAGTTTAACGTGACCGTTAAATATAGAGGTAAACGTGTTATAACTACTTTAAATAATTGTGATTATGAAAGTACTATATATTTGAATTGCCACAGTGAATTTTTCAATTACAAAACGACGCACATTTCACGGATGCCACGTGATGTAAAAGTGGCGTCAGTACACGTGAAGAACCACAGAACAGTGCTTGGTCACGTATTATTTGATATCTGCGAAGTAAAGGCTGTGTTATCAACTGTATTAAAGCCTGTAACATTTACGACGAACATTGTGATTTTTGAAGTGAAAGAATGAACTGCTACACGATTTATTTTACCACCCACGTGATCAAATTATTCTACACCATGTTTGAGACCGTCATCATGGGCTAATACCGCTATGGTATGAGGGTGATGTTTCTATTGGAACCAGCATGATGGTGGAGCTTCCAGAACAGCGAACGAGGAGGAAGGAACCCAGGATGCCATTCCCAGACAAGTCCAGTACATCCACGAAGTTAACGACCCGGACAGATCGAACCCTGGTCTTTGGGAGAGTCCATATGGGAGTCCTGATGAGGATGATGCCGTTCCGGAAAGCCAGGGATGAATTTGTTCAACCCTTGTCGTTGGACAGAGGGCTGAGTGAGAGCTCCTCCATTTCGTGAGTTTTTGTACACCCTTTCTCGTTCTAGTTTCTGGTGGTATAGTAGGTGTAATGTAGTTTGTGAACCAACCGAACTCAGTGTCAGCCATTTTTATAGGTAGGGAATGTAACTAGTCTAATTAGATGTCATTTATTTCAGTTAGAGTGAGACACCCTTGGGTCAGACATTTTGGTCAACCCTGGTGCAGCTTGATGGACGTCGTAGAACGTCAATGCCTATCTTTTGCTAAACGTGACCGTAGTCATTCGAGGCTACTTTGTTTAACCCTATTTGGGGTGATTTTTCAAGTCTTTGCTGACTTTAGTTATGGCTATTTCTTTAACTGCATTTTGTGCAGCCAGTCTTTGTTACACCCCTGACTTCGTTAGAGCAGTCGTATCAGTTAGGTAATCGACTGTAATTACCAGTTTTTTAACTGCATTATATTTCATTTGAGATGTTGCTCAGAAGCCATCAGGTCAAGTGTGGACCTTATAAGTGAAAGGGATGTTTCGTTGTCTAGCACCGAACCCAGTTCCCAACGTATCATTAAGCAGATCCAGTATGTGGAATCTGCGCCACAATTATTATTTTGTTAGTGTCATGTGAAGACACGTATTTATTTGATGTTGTACAAGCAACTACTGAATTATATCTTTGAGAGCAAAGAGCTCCAGCAATGTGACATTGCTACCATTTACATGTCTTTGGTTTGAAAGACGGAATTATATTATTGTATTCAGATTTATAGCGTGTTTTATACACGTATTCTTCGAGGTTTATAACCTATGATAAAGTTTTTATTGAGAGGCCAGTTGTACAGTTTTATTTTGTTTAAATCGCCGGCCTTGATAGTGTGTTGTGTCAGATGAGCGCAGGAATGTTGTAGCTTGCGGCGACACAAACTGGTTTGTGACCCACTACCCTTGAGAGCACGCTTGTATTATGAGACAGAATTACTTTGACGAAGGACAGAATGCTTGTTGTATTCGCATTTCCTTTCATTGCAATTTAGCTTATGGAACCCAGTGTCCAACCTTGTATCTGATCACATGTTTTTATAGATTGATTTTTGTTAGTTAAACGCACTTTTGCGTGTACCGTCGTTTGACGTGTACAGTTATGTCAGGTTTTCTATAGTACGTTGTAGGCGACCCTGTTATAGGAGGTATTTATTGTATGAAGGTATTTGTATGTACCTTGTCCGGGATTGTTCCCGTTGACCAGATGTTATTGGAGGGTGACTGAGTGTGCAGGCCCATCCCAGAGTTATTGAACGCGAGCTTGGCGCCGCTGGTAACTTGTGTTATTGTGTGTCCGAGTTGTTATTGCTCGTTGATTGTATTCCGACTTTTGAGTCGAGGCTTTTGGTGGAGATTGATCTCAGTGGAGACACTCCGTGCCCAGGCTATTGTCAGTATTATTCGCCATAAACCAACGATAACCTAAACCGACATCTTAATAATAAAACGCATAATTTTGGTAAAACAAAAGCTAACTAACGAATTCTTTCTATCTAACTTTGTTCTTTTGCATTTGGAACCTGCTGACATGGCCGTGCTAATGAAGGTATTTCCTTTAGAGGAAATGACTAGGACAGCTGACACTTTGTAGCGACCTGAAGCTTGCTCGAACCTTGAGTTTGTAGCTTGTGGAGCGCAGGCCATGCGATGTTAGACGCAGTCTTTACTACGCAGTCGTCACCGTAACTACACACATTAGATGACTATGGCTTACAAAGAGTAAACCAAGGTGCAGGCAGGCATTTTAATAAAACGGTTGTCTCTTTATTAATTATTTATGATGTACAAGTGTATGAATCCTACATGTTACCTTCTTGTGTGCTGTTAGCACCTAGTACCTAAGAATAATTAAATGTTTTTTTGCATGGCTGTTCACTTAGCTTTGAATGTAATTGTTTTCTGTTACGGACGTCATCGCCGTAAATTTTGTTATTAACTGATAGGACTTAGCTAGATGAATTAACGTTAAATGTAAATGTGGAGATGTTATCATCCTAACTTAGATTTGTTTTGCTACCCTGTTAAATGTAAATTCAGATATTAGCTTGATCTTGTAACTTGAACTAGGGACTTGCGTCGTACCATTTTCCTAGTGTTGCTGTTGTTGCTTTGTTATTGTGAGATAGATCTTTCGCGAGGGTTTTCCGTAACTTCTCAGGTAGGGACCTGCTCTTTATTTTTGTTTGTTTATTAGCTTGCGGACTAGCCGATTCAAACCCTCCGAACTAGGCTAGGGGCTTGTGAATTTTAACAATAAATTTTCACGGTGTTTTACATAAGTCTGGATGTTTATTTTCTCAGTCTAGTTTTTAAGGTGAACCTTTCCTTAGGCAGTCTATGACCATCGTCACCATGTACCACGATCCCTGTGGACTACAGATTCTCGTGCCGCTTTAGCCTATTTGGAAGTTCACCTGATCCTCACGGCAATTATGTCCGACGGATTGACCCACCGCTAGTTCCCCTCCTCTGGTTTCTTTACACTCGGCGCGCGAGAGGGAGAAGTCGTTTTCCGTTCCAACAATTCGCCTTTTCTAGACCTTGCGACCCAAGATTGCGTCATGCTCCTCGACAAGATTCAGCGTGTACTTGAAATCCCAGTGAGTCACGTCTCTCAATATACCCTAACTGACGAAAACTCCGTAAAATTCCGTAATCAGATAATTTTCTATGATATCGTCGTTCGTAATAATTTGCTGGATAGCGTTTTCTAAGACATAGAAAACCTATCTGAATGCTAATAATTTTTATAAAATGCTCCGAAAATACCTAAATAATAATTATAATAAATTAATAATAATAATAATAAATTAACATGAAAAATTCTCTTGGCTGAACAATTTGCCGCGTAAATAAATATAGAATGGCTTCCTACTGACTTATGCCAGTTGCATAAAACCCCTCGAAAAACACGTTACATATTCGCCTCGGATCATCGGATGATTTACCGTGACGACGGTCCATTATCCGATTATCCCAGACACGTTAATAATCCCCATCCAAAATACATATTACATAAATGAAATCACCCTAAATTACAGATATATACACTCATAATTTTTCTTCACGCACTTTGCGTCAAAGTTTGTTGTCACTATGGATTGCACTTTGCAACCAGTCCAATGTTTTACATATGGAATAGTGTTCCACGGATATTTCCGCCTCTCAAATTTCTCTATGTTGGAGAAATAGACATAATTAATGTGTGAGCACTATGTATTTATGATGTCATATCACACGCATTGAAGGTGTTCTGATATATTTATATCACCATAGAACTTCCTAATTTCACTGGAGGTCCCCTCCTTATGGTGAAATTTAATCTCACTTATCACTGAGCACACGATCACACTATTGTGGCAGCGCCTCGTGACCATAATACTTAATCTCTCTTTAAAGTAGATTAAATTAATATTGACTTCTGAAAAAAAAACAGTAAATGCGCATTACATATAACACCAAATATTTCTGTGCCGTAATCGCCCTGTCTTGTTAAGTTCCCGTTAACCATATTCTACTTAATACTAGTTCTCAACACAGACCATTTCTCCTCACACAAATAATACCATTGTACAAATTATCTTAAATTACACACTTACAAATCTTACATGGCGAGGCCGTAAACAGAAATCACGTGTGCTGATATGTATGAGTTTCATGAAGGACTGTCTCGCATTCTGATGGCCCATCTTTTATCTCGTGGACGCCTTAAGCTAACAAGCCCTATTCAAGCGCTCCCCCATCTCTTGGAAATAAATGGGAACCCATCAGCGCTGCCAAAATGGCCTTGGTGCATCGAGACAATTTAGTGCTCAACAGCATCCGACAATCCCGTCATATTTCCCTGTACCTTAAAAACTCTCATTTACTTACATACTACCCCCCTGTGTGACTTCTGATACGCCTGCCTTGAAGACCAGATCTTCCACGCACCAAATACCACACTTACTCATTTGATAGGCTGGCTCGCCAGCTAAACACACTCACTTTATGACACATATTTTCGTAGACTATGTATATTATACGTCCCGTATAATCTGTTTCCCTTACTATCCTCCAGCACATATGCTGCTTTCCAATACGTTTGGAAACTATAAATGTTTCTGCGTCACCTGCTTCCAACCTTGCAAGTGGCTCCCTTTAAATGAACGTCATCACGTTGCTCTACCTAGCATATTACTCAGTGTCTGTAACGATGCCCTGCTGCTACTGTCCACACATGCTAACCCTACTTTCCTCTGGTGTTACACCTCTAATCGACACTCTATGACCTAAAAATGTCACTTCTGACTGACAGAATGACGACTTAGACAGCTTCAAAGTGAACCCTGCCTGATCTAACTTCTGAAAAACTATATCTAAATGACATAGATGCTCCTCAAAACTGCGTGAACTAATTACCATATCATCTATGTAAATGGTTACAAACTCTCCTGTGTCATCCCCTAATGCGATGTTTAAAGCCCTAATTAAAGCTGCTGAACTACTCTTTAACCCATAAGGTGTTCTACAAAATTGATAAAGGTTATATTTATGACTAAAAGCTGTAAATGGTCTATCTTCGTACATAAGTGGCACTTGCCAAAAACTGGAACTCAAATCTACACAAGTGAAATACTTCTTCCCCTCAAATGTTTGCATTAATTCCTCTATTGACATAGATTTCAGCTGATCTGAACTAATTCTACTGTTAACCAAACGAGCGTCTAAACAAATACGAACAGTGCCGTCGGTCTTGGGTACCGTGATCAAAGAATTAACATATGGACTGTTCGAGTGCTCAATAATCCCATCTTCAAGCATCTGATTAATTTGTGCCTCAACTGCACTCTGATAAGCGAAAGGTACAGGATATCTATGTCCTGTGAATACTGACCTATCAATAACGTTCAATGAATGTGTATAGCAATTGGCCATACCAATGCGATCGTCAAAAACTCTCCTATTACACAATAACACATCATAGAGCCGAACACACTGTTCATCCTCTATATTTCCCTGAAATGCAGCCTCACGTAACGAGTCCTCTAGACTTCCGTTCGTAATCACACTGCCCACAAAACATGGAGAACCCCGCTCTACGGCTGGCGATATCTCATTTAAAGTACAAATCACACCTACAATACTACTCCTCTGAATATGGTCATTGAACGCTACTTCTACTTCAGAATCTCCCCATTTAAATTTCAAACTCCCTACATCATAACATAAGTTACCAGACACTCTACTTAGCCACTCTGGACCCAAGATAACACTGAATACTAAATTTGGAATTACAAGGCAAATCTGCTTCTCTACATGATTATTAATTTTAATGTCTACTAAAACTTGCTTAGAAATTACTTTAGACCTCTTCCCAACAGCTGTGATAACAAAAGTGCTTTTAATTGGCATCTCCTCAAAATTTACTCCAGTTCCTTTCATTTTATCATAAAATGCACTACTTATGCAACTCTTCATACAACCACTATCAATTAAAACATCTGTGTACGCCTCGGACACGTTAAATTTAACTATGGGGCTCTTACTAACCACTTCCTGAATAATACCTTCATCATTTAGTTCATGTAATAATTCATTTCTTACATTTAGGTCATAGGGTTCCTGTATAATTGTATGGACAGGGCTTGCTACAGACTGAGATTCTGACCTTACTTCGCAGCCTGGTTCGCGTTTAAAGAACCGCTACAGCTGGCCGTAGTACTACTAACTACTAAACTGGTCTGGTTGTTCTGGGCTGTGTTGTCATTGTTTGGCTGTATATTACTACCACTAGGCTGTCCTCTTCCTTGACCCCTATTCTGGTTGTAATTATTGTCATTATAATTTCTCCCTTGATTTCCCCTGAAATCATTGTTTCTCCCTTGATTTCCCCTGTAATCATTGTTCCTCCCTTGATTTCCCCTGAAATCATTGTTCCTCCCTTGATACTGATTACCATAGCCATTTCCTCTGTTCTGATTTAGCTGATTATTATTATTTCTATTTTGAGCATTGGCCCCTTCGCCACCGTTCCCTTGAACTTCCTGATGCCTGGCTTCATTAGGTCTATTATTATTATTACCCTGGTTCCTATTGAAATTGTCCTCATAACCCCCTCTCCCTAGTGCATCAAATGTGCTTAACAAACTTTCTACTTGTGATATAGTCTTTACATTCTGGATACAAGCAGCCTCCTTGATCCTATAGGGAAAGTGCCTAAGTAGCAACCTTACCACATCACTTTCCTCCTTCAAGCCATCAAGATATTTACACACTAATACCTGCCCTAAAAAGTATTCGGTCATGGTGGAGCTTCCTTTAGGGTTATATTTACCACACACTACTCCCTCACGATGCTGCGACTGAATAACCTCATTCCAGAACTTTTCACAGAATTTCATTTTAAAATCATTGATATCAGTAAACTTGTCTCTGTAGACAGCAAACCAATTCCTCGTTTCCCCCACAAACACTTGTTCTAAAATTTCAACTACCTGGCACCACTCAATACTACCATTTTCCAACCTTTCCCCGAATTTATTTTCTATAGTGTTCATGAACTCCATTGGGCACCCCTGTCGATTGCTGAACTTACCCAGTTCTACCTCCCTGTGTGTGCTATTCACAAAAACTGGCCTATTCTGACTATTTTCTTGCCTGATCCTAGCTTTTAATTTTAATTCTAATTCTGCGATTTTCTCCTCAGCCTTCCTCTCAATACTGTTTAGTGTTAATTTAATGTTTCCTTCTGATTCTTCTACTTTATCATATAGCTTTGCTTGTTTCTCCTCAATCTTGCTAATGCTCTCTCTATTACTCTCTCTTAAATCATTTACTTCTGCAACTATTTGTGAGTGGACTTTCTCAATTCTACCCCCCAGCTGTTCCTTAACCTCTTTAGTTGCTACCTGAATTTTGTCAATTTCTCCCCCCAATTGCTTTTTGACCTGCTGTGTTTCCAGTTGCACTAGTTCTTTTAAATTTTCAGCCTGTGTACTGATTCTAATTTCTAACTCCTCCTGTACTTTTCCTAATTTCTTGTCTACATCTGCAATGATCTCTTTAACCTTCTCTTCCATTACTCCTCTGATTTCTCCTCTAATCTGCTCCATTTTCACACTAATTTCCTTGTTGTTCTTATCTAATTTTGCATTATTCTGTTCTAATTTTTTATTTAAAGCTTCTGTACTTTCTTTATTTTCCCTACTGTTTTGTTCTAATTTTGCATTATTCTGTTCTAATTTTTTATTTAAAGCTTCTGTACTTTCTTTATTTTCCCTACTGTTTTGTTCTAATTTTGCATTATTCTGTTCTAATTTTGCATTATTCTGTTCTACTCCGCGGGCGAGAGGGAGAAGTCGTTTTCCGTTTCAACAATTCGCCTCTTCTTGACGATGCGACCCAAGATTGCGTCATGCTCCTCGACAGGAATCAGCTTGTATTAGAATTCCCAGTGAGTCACGTCTCTCTCAAATACCCTAACTGACAAAAACTCCGTAAAATTCCGTAATCAGATAATTTTCTATGATATCGTCGTTCGTAATAATTTGCTTGATAGCGTTTTCTAAGACATAGAAAACCTATCTGAATGCTAATAATTTTTATAAAATGCTCCGAAAATACCTTAATAATAATTACAATAAATTAATAATAATAATAAATTACCATGAAAAATTATCTTGGCTGAACAATTTGCCGCGTAAATAAATATAGAATGGCTTCCTACTGACTTATGCCAGTTGCATAACAAACCCTCGAAAAACACGTTACATATTCGCCTCGGATCATCGGATGATTTACCGTGACGACGGTCCATTATCCGATTATCCCAGACACGTTAATAAACCCCATCCAAAATACATATTACATAAATGAAATCACCCTAAATTACAGATATATACACTCATATTTTTCTTCACGCACTTTGCGTCAAAGTTTGTTGTCACTATGGATTGCACTTTGCAACCAGTCCAATGTTTCTCATATAAAATAGTGTTCCACGGATATTTCCGCCTCTCAAATTCCTCTATGTTGGAGAAATAGACATAATAAATGTGTGAGCACTATGTATTTATGATGTCATATCACACGCATTGAAGGTGTTCTGATATATTTATATCACCATAGAACTTCCTAATTTCACTGGAGGTCCCCTCCTTATGGTGACATTTAATTCCACTTATCACTGAGCACACGATCACACTATTGTGGCAGCGCCTCGTGACCATAATACTTAATCTCTCTTTGAAGTAGATTAAATTAATATTGACTTCTGAAAAAAAATACAGTAAATGCGCATTACATATAACACCAAATATTTCTGTGCCGTAATCGCCCTGTCTTGTTAAGTTCCCGTTAACCATATTCTACTTAATACTAGTTCTCAACACAGACCATTTCTCCTCACACAAATAATACCATTGTACAAATTATCTTAAATTACACACTTACAAATCTTACATGGCGAGGCCGTAAACAGAAATCACGTGTGCTGATATGTATGAGTTTCATGAAGGACTGTCTCGCATTCTGATGGCCCATCTTTTATCTCGTGGACGCCTTAAGCTAACAAGCCCTATACAAGCGCTCCCCCATCTCTTGGAGATAAATGGGAACCCATCAGCGCTGCCAAAATGGCCTTGGTGCATCGAGACAATTTAGTGCTCAACAGCATCCGACAATCCCGTCATATTTCCCTGTACCTTAAAAACTCTCATTTACTTACATACTACCCCCCTGTGTGACTTCCGATACGCCTGCCTTAAGACCAGATCCTCCACGCACCAGATACTACACTTACTCATTTGATAGGCTGGCTCGCCAGCTAAACACACTCACTTTATGACACATATTTTCGTAGACTATGTATATTATACGTCCCGTATAATCTGTTTCCCTCACTATTCTCCAGCACATATGCTGTTTTGCCAATACGTTTGGAAACTATAAATGGGCCCTCGTAGAGATAAAAGAACTTGGACATGACTTTCTCTAGCTTATTTGACTGTTTCGGCACTCTAAGTAAGACTCTGTCTCCCGGCTCGAATAGGTCAAATTTAGTTTCTTTTTGTTGGCGAATTCTCTTTTGTGCTGATTTAGATAAATTCTGTTTCGCCAACTGGACAATGTAATCCATCCCCGGTTGCTTACCCTCATTTAATCCCAACACCCTCGCTAGTTCATTTTGTGGTCTTTTTCCGAAGTGAACTTCGTATGGCGTCAATTTCGTGCTCTCATGCTGGACAGAATTCAGCCAAGTCTCGACCTTGGGAAGATGTCCAACCCAGGCCGCATGCTTGTCATGCACTAGAGTCCGAAAAAGACGAGCCACTTCCCTTAATGGACGCTCTGCAGAATTACCCTGAGGGTACCTTACAGAGGAATGAACGTGTGTTATACCAGCTTCCTGCATACTGGTTCTCCATTTCTTTGCAGTAAACTGTGGTCCACTGTCAGATAGTATCCTGAGAGGAATGCCAAACTCAGGTACATACTTATTAATGATCAGACGGCTACACGCTAGTCCCGTGGCTTTCCTTAGCGGATATAGCTTGACATACTTACTAAAAGCGTCAATAACTATAAAAATGTACTCGTAGCCGTACTGTCCTTTAACGATCGGGCCAAATAAATCCACACACAGTAGTTCGCCGGGACTACTGGTGAGAACTTCAGATCTCTCCCCCACCAAATATTTAACTGGATATTTACTCCTTTGACAGGTGTCACACTTAGCTAAAATCCTCCTAACGTCCCTTCCCATTTTACTCCAAATGAAGTCACGACCAATTTCATAGAAGACCTTGGCAGCACCAAAGTGTCCTAATTCCCTATGAATGAACCAAATTAGCTCCTCCCGCAAAGTGGCAGGAACACATATTGCCCACCGATTATTCCTACATTTCCTTGCAAGAAGCCCATCCTGCATCTTGTACGTGAACCGTCCTACTTTCACATACTCTTCTTCACCTATTTCCAACCTAGCCAGTGGCTCCTTTAACTTAACGTCATCACGTTGCTCCACTAGCATATTTCTCAGTTTCTGTAACGATGCCCTGTTGCTACTGTCCACACATGCACATATTAAAATACCGTCCTCTGCTTTAACCACAGGATAATCCCTACATAAATTAGTGTCCCTCGATAGCATGTCTGCAAGAATGTTATCTTTACCTTTAATATATTTTACTGTGAATTCGTATTCCTGCAGAGCAAGAATCCACCTACTAACTCTGTTAGAACTGAGTTTACAAGTCCTCATATACAGTAATGCATGGTGATCTGTGTGGATCTCAAATTTCCCCCCTACTAAATACATTCTAAATTTCCCTAAACTGAAAACAATACCTAAAAGCTCTAACTCAGTAATCGTGTATCTTTTCTCTGCTGCAGTCAGTCCTCGCGAGGCTAAAGATACAATGCACAGATTACCCTCATCATCTTTCTGACATAATACTCCAGCAATGCCTATATGTGAAGCATCTGTCATAACCACATATTCCTTATCTTTTAACGGATATTTCAGCACTACAGCTTTCTCAAAACCTTCCTTCAGCGCTCTAAAAGCCTGATCATGCTTGGACTCCCATCTCCACCGAGTCCCACTTTTAAGCAATTCCCTGAATGGTTCTACCAACCCTGAGTATTTAAGAACGAACCTCCTGAAAAAGTTGCAAATTCCCAGGTAAGTTTTTAACTGTTTAACATTCTGTGGCACCTCTGCGTTAAGTATCTTATTAACCCTACTTTCTTCTGGTGTTACACCTCTACTCGACACTCTATGACCTAAAAATGTCACTTCTGACTGACAGAATGACGACTTAGACAGCTTCAAAGTGAACCCTGCCTGATCTAACTTCTGAAAAACTATATTTAAATGACGTAGATGCTCCTCAAAACTGCGTGAACTAATTACCATATCATCTATGTAAATGGTTACAAACTCTCCTGTGTCATCCCCTAATGCGATGTTTAAAGCCCTAATTAAAGCTGCTGAACTACTCTTTAACCCATAAGGTGTTCTACAAAATTGATAAAGGTTATATTTATGACTAAAAGCTGTAAATGGTCTATCTTCGTACATAAGTGGCACTTGCCAAAAACTGGAACTCAAATCTACACAAGTGAAATACTTCTTCCCCTCAAATGTTTGCATTAATTCCTCTATTGACATAGATTTCAGCTGATCTGAACTAATTCTACTGTTAACCAAACGAGCGTCTAAACAAATACGAACAGTGCCGTCGGTCTTGGGTACCGTGATCAAAGAATTAACATATGGACTGTTCGAGTGCTCAATAATCCCATCTTCAAGCATCTGGTTAATTTGTGCCTCAACTGCACTCTGATAAGCGAAAGGTACAGGATATCTATGTCCTGTGAATCCTGACCTATCAATAACGTTCAATGAATGTGTATAGCAATTGGTCATACCAATGCGATCCTCAAAAACTCTCCTATTACACCATAACACATCATAGAGCCGAACACACTGTTCATCCTCTATATTTCCCTGAAATGCAGCCTCATGTAACGAGTCCTCTAGACTTTCGTTCGTAATCACACTGCCCACAAAACATGGAGAACCCCGCTCTACGGCTGGCGATATCTCATTTAAAGTACAAATCACACCTACAACACTACTTCTCTGAATTTGGTCATTGAACGCTACTTCTACTTCAGAATCTCCCCATTTAAATTTCAAACTCCCTACATCATAACATAAGTTACCAGACACTCTACTTAGCCACTCTGAACCCAAGATAACACTGAATACTAAATTTGGAATTACAAGGCAAATCTGCTTCTCTACATGATTATTAATTTTAATGTCTACTAAAACTTGCTTAGAAATTACTTTAGACCTCTTCCCAACAGCTGTGATAACAAAAGTGCTTTTAATTGGCATCTCCTCAAAATTTACTCCAGTTCCTTTCATTTTATCATAAAATGCACTACTTATGCAACTCTTCATACAACCACTATCAATTAAAACATCTGTGTACGCCTCGGACACGTTAAATTTAACTATGGGGCTCTTACTAACCACTTCCTGAATAATACCTTCATCATTTAGTTCATGTAATAATTCATTTCTTACATTTAGGTCATAGGGTTCCTGTATAATTGTATGGACAGGGCATGCTACAGACTGAGATTCTGACCTTACTTCGCAGCCTGGTTCGCGTTTAAAGAACCGCTACAGCTGGCCGTAGTACTACTAACTACTGAACTAGTCTGGTTGTTCTGGGCTGTGTTGTCATTGTTTGGCTGTATATTACTACCACTAGGCTGTCCTCTTCCTTGACCCCTATTCTGGTTGTAATTATTGTCATTATAATTTCTCCCTTGATTTCCCCTGAAATCATTGTTTCTCCCTTGATTTCCCCTGTAATCATTGTTCCTCCCTTGATACTGATTACCATAGCCATTTCCTCTGTTCTGATTTAGCTGATGATTATTATTATTTCTATTTTGAGCGTTGGCCCCTTCGCCACCGTTCCCTTGAACTTCTTGATGCCTGGCTTCATTAGGTCTATTATTATTATTACCCTGGTTCCGATTGAAATTGTCATCATAACCCCCTCTCCCTAGTGCATCAAATGTGCTTAACAAATTTTCTACTTGTGATATAGTCTTTACATTCTGGATACAAGCAGCCTCCTTGATTCTATAGGGAAAGTGCCTAAGTAGCAACCTTACCACATCACTTTCCTCCTTCAAGCCATCCAGATATTTACACACTAATACCTGCCCTAAAAAGTATTCGGTCATGGTGGAGCTTCCTTTAGGGTTATATTTACCACACACTACTCCCTCACGATGCTGCGACTGAATAACCTCATTCCAGAACTTTTCACAGAATTTCATTTTAAAATCATTGATATCAGTAAACTTGTCTCTGTAGACAGCAAACCAATTCCTCGTTTCCCCCACAAACACTTGTTCTAAAATTTCAACTACCTGGCACCACTCAATACTACCATTTTCCAACCTCTCCCCGAATTTATTTTCTATAGTGTTCATGAACTCCATTGGGCACCCCTGTCGATTGCTGAACTTACCCAGTTCTACCTCCCTGTGTGTGCTATTCACCAAAACTGGCCTATTCTGACTATTTTCTTGCCTGATCCTAGCTTTTAATTTTAATTCTAATTCTGCGATTTTCTCCTCAGCCTTCCTCTCAATACTGTTTACTGTTAATTATAGTTTCCTTCTGATTCTTCTACTTTATCATATAGCTTTGCTTGTTTCTCCTCAATCTTGCTAATGCTTTCCCTATTACTCTCTCTTAAATCATTTACTTCTGCAACTACTTGTGAGTGGACTTTCTCAATTCTACCCCCCAGCTGTTCCTTAACCTCTTTAGTAGCTACCTGAATTTTGTCAATTTCTCCCCCCAATTGCTTTTTGACCTGCTGTGTTTCCAGTTGCACTAGTTCTTTTAAATTTTCAGCCTGTGTACTGATTCTAATTTCCAACTCCTCCTGTACTTTTCCTAATTTTCTGTCTACGTCTGCAATAATCTCTTTAGCCTTTTCTTCCATCACCCCCCTGATCTCACCTCTAATCAGTTCGAATTTGTCACTCATTTCCCTACTGTTTTGTTCTAATTTAGCATTTAAAGTTTCAGTACTCTCTCTATTTTCCTTACTGTTTTGTTCTAATCTGGCGTTTAAAGTTTCATTACTCTCTCTATTTTCCCTACTGTTTTGTTCTAATTTTGCATTATTCTGTTCTAATTTTGCATTATTCTGTTCTAATTTTGCATTTAAAGCTTCTGTACTTTCTTTATTTTCCCTACTGTTTTGTTCTAATTTTGCATTATTCTGTTCTAATTTTGCATTTAAAGCATCTGTACTTTCTTTATTTTCCCTACTGTTTTGTTCTAATTTTGCATTATTCTGTTCTAATTTTGCATTTAAAGCATCACTACTAACTTTGTTCTGATACATGAACTCGAGAAGTAAAGTTTTTAATTCTGGTTGGCCGCCTACACTCCCTGTTTCAGTATCGGGATTTACCTCCGCTACCCCGGTACTACCATCACTCGACATACTGCTCGTATCATCATTCTCCAGTTGATGACCACTACGTAACCTCATCTGTCTTTCTTTCTCATCCCCCATAATGATATACACTGATAAAGACAAATAACCCCCAAAATACAGGCACAGAAATATATACCCTTCTCCTTCCACAAATGTTATTAGGTTTTCAGCCCCAAGTTGTCGGCGACAAATGTAATGGTCTCCTGCTTAGGCTGGGATGACAAGTGAAACGGTATTTACTTTGCTCCACGTTGAGCGTACAAATGTAATGGATTTCGCTAGCCCACACTGTTGGGAGAGAAATGTAACTGTTTACCTTTGCCTAAGCTATGTTGTTTTAATGGGCGCCAAGACCTCAATGCAATGTTGAAATCTAAATTTGTATTTAACAACGTCTAGCTCTGGCAGAACACATTCAAGACTCTATTCACTCAGATCGTGGTATGATTTGATCATTAACCCAACAAACAATTGTATCAGGAGAAGGAATTGGTCTATATCTAATGCTACCTACTGAAAGCAAAGATTGCATTGTAAAAGAAATGAATTTATTATATAAAACAAGTATAGCAAAATTAATAATAATAATAAGTTTAAAATTTAAATTGGAGCGTTGTGATTTGAATATTACCGATAGAAAATTACGTGAAAACGGAGTCTGATAAATTGATTTTACTCTTATTTCCAAGCTATGAAGTTACTGAAATATGAAATATAAAACAAAGAAAATGAGAGATTGCGTATTTCTGCGTCATGTGCGCTTACCATTGGAAATTGCCAAAGCATCTCCCTCGTTCTTGATGATGCTGTGTGCTTCCCACAGTCTCCTGGACGTCGTCATCTCCGTCGAAATTTGATGATATCCTGGTAGATTATATAATTCTATGGTCCGTACCTCGGACCCAAACTCGCGTAAAACCGCACTGGTTACGTTTTACAAAAGTTCGTCGCTAACTCCACTGAACATCGGAGCGACACGCACTTGCGACCGTACACCGCCAGTTCTACACAGATAGTCCCTAACTCCACTGAACATCGGAGCGACTCGCACGCGCATCCATACTCCTCAAGTATTTCACAGATAGTCCTCGTCTCACGGCGCGTCGAACGATATATTCACCTGTTGGCCCCCCCACTCCGGAGCAGTCTCCTAGCTTACGTTGTCTCCGCTGATTGGCTGAGCACGCCGCCACTTCCCCTCCTCCGGTTCATTACACTCCGCGGGCGAGAGGGAGAAGTCGTTTTCCGTTTCAACAATTCGCCTCTTCTTGACGATGCGACCCACCAAGTGAAACGTATTGCTAGCTCCTAACTGTTGGGTGAGAAATGTAACTGTTTACCTTTGCCTAAGCTATGTTGTTTTAATGGGCGCCAAGACCTCAACGCAATGTTGAAATCTAAATTTGTATTTAACAACGTCTAGCTCTGGCAGAACACCTTCAAGACTCTATTCACTCAGATCGTGGTATGATTTGATCATTAACCCAACAAACAATTGTATCAGGAGAAGGAATTGGTCTATATCTAATGCTACGATTTGATCATTAACCCAACAAACAATTGTATCAGGAGAAGGAATTGGTCTATATCTAATGCTACCTACTGAAAGCAAAGATTGCATTGTAAAAGAAATGAATTTATTATATAAAACAAGTATAGCAAAATTAATAATAATAATAAGTTTAAAATTTAAATTGGAGCGTTGTGATTTGAATATTACCGATAGAAAATTACGTGAAAACGGAGTCTGATAAATTGATTTTACTCTTATTTCCAAGCTATGAAGTTACTGAAATATGAAATATAAAACAAAGAAAATGAGAGATTGCGTATTTCTGCGTCATGTGCGCTTACCATTGGAAATTGCCAAAGCATAAGGCGTGGCACAAGCGCTTCAGGGAAGGACGGATGTCCTTAGCCGATGATGCCCGGTCTGGAGCACCCCCCTGCATTACCGATGACAACGTCCAACTGGTTGATGCACTCATTGCCCAGGACCACCGAGTGACAGTGAACGTCATAGCCGCCGTGGTCGCTCCACGACCATGCACGAACTCATACGGCCAACACAGTCGCGGCACTCCTGCAAAAATTCAAATGGGAGGTTCTCGGCCATCCTCCATACAGTCCAGACCTCTCTCCCTGTGATTATGCCATGTTTGGTCCCTTGAAAAGGGCTCTGCGGGGCCAACCTCGGACGCCGACGTCGAGCTGTACGTGCGGAACTGGCTCACATCACAGGCCAGGGAATGTTATGAGACAGCCATTCACCGCCTCGTGTCACAGTGGGACAAGTGCCTCAACAGCCAGGGCCAATACTTCTAACATACAGGTACTGTAATTATGCCTCTGGCTCGTTACTTTTTGAACGCACCTTATATAACATAAGTGTTTTTAATGGAGTTCTATGCCCGTTGCACTTGGTCAGTCAATACATGGACGGTTAATTTCTGTTGTGAATGTCGCTGGAGCTGTCGTCCAATGATGTCCCTTGCGTGCTCGATTGACGACAGTTCGGGGGATCGAGCAGGCCAAGGCAGCATGTCGACACTCTGTAGAGCACGTTGGGTTTTTATAGCAGCATGGGGGCGTGCGTTATCCTGTTGGAAAACAGGGCCACTACTAGCACCACGCTCACGTGATTTGCGGGAAATTTGAATCAACGTCATCTTTCAGATGTATAAACACGCCTATCAACGTTCGTTAATTTAGCACAACCCCCTCTTGGTGTTAGGATATATTTCTATATTTCTCCGCCAGTGTATTTAGTACTTGTTATGGCTCTTGTGTGTATGTTGTGAGATACTTTAAGCCTGAATCTTGCGTCATGTTAGTAGAGATTCAGTACAGTAATTTGAAACAACTCTTTAATATTAAAGTAAGGGATACCAGTGAAATATTTAAAGAACCTGTTTTGCCTTTCCTTGTCTCTCTTCCCCTCAGGAGTGCTGAAATAGTTAGGGATTCACCGCTCATCAGGCATGCTGCAACTGCTTTCACGACTCATGCATGTAAGATACATTTACGTGTGGACAACGGATTCGAATCAGCATCTTTCGTGTTACTCATAAAACAGGGATGCCTGTTAGGTAGTCAGCCCGAAGGCTGGTTGGATCCTCAAAAAGCACCGCCGTTAGGTTATGTGGGTACATACCCACAAAATCCCGAGGCAGCGCTATATTGAGGCGTACTCGGCAACAAGAGGAGTGAGGTAGTTTGCCATTGATTTCCTCACTGAGTCAGTACAGCAGTACTGACCCTATGAGTAGAACCTTTCACAGCATTCACAGGCACTGACTGTGCCCTGAATGTCATTATTAAGCACCACCCATACCTCAGTAGCTTCCATATAATCACAGCCATGAGTGAGACTGAGACATCGGAGAAATGCCACATTTTACGCTAGCCTGTGCCAACAGGCAAATGCAAATGTACTGCATTCATCAAGAGTTGGCAAACAGGCCCCCTTAAAACAGGGATGTCCAGTTATTTGTACTGTAGATTAAGAATACTATTTCAAAAAATGGTAAAATTTCTTACTTTGAAAACTTGTAATAAAACCACTATTTTTCGGGTTCGTGCAACAAGCTGAATACAAGAATCTCAGGGGAGCTTGTGCTCGCGAGCACGTTTTAGCTCCTGTGATGAGAGCACCACATTTCATTTAAAAAACACCAGGTTGGGAACGCCTGGTCTAGGACCAAGTTATTAATGCTTCTTGCCTGAGTGTTCTTGATTTGTTATGCTCAACTAAGGAGTACGTTAGAACATATTTCCTCTTTTCTTACCAATATCTCTTCTTCCGTTAACTGTGTTCTCTTTTGCGTTCTTCTGTCCATCCTGTGTTCATCATTCAATGTTTCTCGGTAAGTTTGTGTCAGTTTAGTAGGGTTATACATTTTGTTCTATTGTGAATGATTTCTTCCTTTACACCAATTTCTTGCACGTCTTGTTCTATTTCTACCAGTCAATTGTTGTGGTTTTCCACAGAGAGTGCTAGTTTTAACATTTTCTGTGTTAGCCTATTGTCATCCATTCTTTATGTGACCATAAGATTTGTCTTCTGTTTTCTGATGGAATTAGTGAATTTTTCAATACTTTGATAGATTTCGTGTGGCATCCTTTTCATCCAAACCCCATTTTCATATTTTCCCGAGGATTTTTCCTCTTGTTTCTCGATGTATTTAATGTGTGATCTGTGCCCAATTATCAAAGTTTCAGATGCGTTAAGTGCTTCTTGTTTGACAACAGTATTGTAAGTTAGTGTCGTAGATATACGTATTGTACTGTATTATGGATTTTTTGTTATATCTGTTCCAGGTAATTTTATAATTATGTTCTTTGTAATTCTTTGCTTGTTAGCTTCCCAATTGAGTGAGACTTGCTGGCTGAATAATTTCCGCCAAATATTATTATTATTATTATTATTATTATTATTATTATTATTATTATTATTATTATTATGTTATTCTTCTTCTTCTTCTTGGTGTCGTTTCAGCCTTCTACGGACCACGCTATTTCAACTGTCCATTTACATGTCTTAGCACCTAGGCCTTAACGCTGTTCCTTCCTCACTTCTGTCCATGCTTTGCCAGTTTTTAGTTTTGTTTTTTCTTGGAAATCATGGTGTTCTTGGAGTTTCGACTTTAGTGGAACACGTTTCTGGATATGCTCGTGGGTTATCCCCACTTCACGCAGGTCTTTTTCTACCTCGGTGAACCACACCGCCTTGGTTTTCTTGTTAAGGAAACAAGATGTTCAGTAAAGAACATGTAGCCTACTTTCTCCTAAATGTATAAGTATAGTTATAACTCTTTGGCTTTATCAAAGAGTATAATAGAATCATTTCTTGGTTGAAGACCTTAGAAACTATTTACCTCTACCAAACACCACAACCTAGGAAAAACTACTACCATCATTGGAGAGAGAAAGAAAGAAAGAAAGGAAGAGAAGATATATCGCAAGAATTTTATGAAACTGGAGACTTAATCGACCAGACGAGGGCAACATCCAACTTTGAGTTGAGGCATGTGTTCACGCGTGGCTGTCCGTGGTTTTCACCACCTTAATTGCATTAACCAATCTTTCCATGACCCTACAGTGACGCGTGTATGCCGACGCTACAACTTAGAGCTCTGTAGTAAAGGAAACAATCTATCAAATCTTTGCAATTCAAATCCCCAGAGTGCAATTTTAGTGTACATGTTTATTCTTTAATTTCGAGTTTTTTTTTTTTTGATCGTATGGTTTTTAGTGCCGGGAGTGTCCAAGGACATGTTCGGCTCGCCAGAGTCTGTATCTGCTTCCAGCGGACACCCAGATGGTGAGCTACACGTTCCGTTCAATTTCAAGTAGATCCAACTTTCACTACCAGATGTCAATGATACCCAGTGGTGAAAGTTGGAACTTTGATAGAGCGTTCCAACAAAATCTAACCTAGAAATTTAGCTCTACACAAGTTTAATTTGGCTGCAATAAAATTATTAATTAATATCCTAAACTAGCACCAACAGATAGAGCACAGGTACTCTGTGAGATCGCGTTGTCTTCAGTTCAAATTACACACAATAGGATGTTACAAACGCTTTAAAATTAAAATGTATCGTATTTTCAACTTTTCAACTTTAAATTCGAAGCGTATAGAATGCCAACCAGTGGAGTCCTACATAGAACAGTCATGACCTCTGGCGGATAAGATAATTCTAATAGGGAGAGTGCATTCTAGCGGCCATAAAAAGAAACTTTTCAATTTAAGCTGAAAGGTATATAAGGTATAATCTGTGGGCCTTTGCACAATAAGTTGGCCATGGTTGTTCTTCTGGTTGCTGCTAGATGACTTGCATATCCGCTGGCGAATTTTGTTTTAATTAAGTATATATTTTCAATTGTAATACCCGGTCACGAAAATCAAGATTAATGGCCGAGGGGACCCGACGCGCTGACCACGCGTCACCCCAAAATCTGCAGGCCAATTGGCTGGGCAGCAGTCACTTGGTAGGCCTAGGCCCTTCAAGGGCTGTAGTGCCACGGGGTTAGGTTAGGTTTCAATTGTAATATGCACAATATAACGCTTAATTTTAAAACGTCCGAGTAATTACAAAACAATACATATTTAAAAAAAACAAGCAAAATCCCCAACCCTGGTAGGATTAGAACTCTGGTCATTCGGGTTGAAAGGCTAACGTTTTACCACGCAGCCAATGAAGTCAACAAAAATTCGCTGATATCAGTTAAATTACATACGGCGTCTTAGCAAATAATGATTTAGACTAAACGATTTCTTCAGTGGAGTATACTTTTTATATATAAAGCATTTCATACAAAGATTATGTTATTCCTATCAGTAAGCTATATTGCATGCAATACTCAAACTAGTGAAATATATGTCTGGCACAAGATATTAGCTGCCATCTTGTCTTCTAACTGAGACGGCTCAGATAATAAAGTCACTTCTGCACTATTATATTACAAGATAAACTTTAAATTTCGAACGTGCCACGTTCTTTAGAAAAGTTAAAACGATTCTCGGGTCGATAATCGGAACTGGTGGATCCCATGATATGGATTACAAAGTTTGCATAATTCACACGGCCGCCATCCTGAAATAGTTCGACGAATGACCTTGTAGTTTCGGCACACGACGCATCCCATATGAAGGTGTGTTGTTACCAAATTTGGTAGAGATCGGGTGATTTGTTTGGCCGTTATTTGATTTTACGTTTTGAACGTTTGAGTGGTCGCCATTCAGTTTTGGTAAAGATGGTCGCGATATAATACATGGCACTGAGGTGCTCTTTGCTAGTGCTACCTCTGTACAAAATTTCGTTCAATTCGGTTTCACCGTGTTTGAATTGAAAGGGGGAATCAAATTGCACATATACATGGCCGCCTTCTGCAAACTATTGGTTAAAGGACGCTTGTTGTAGCTAAATTTGGTAGAGATCAGACGATTAGGTTGGTCGTAATTTGCTCTAAGCATTTAACATTTGGGTGGGCGCCATTTCGTTTCCGTCAAGATGGCGGTGATATAAAATATGACGCTGAGGTGTCCTTTTTAGTGCTACCTCTGTACCAAGTTTCGTTCAATTCGGTTTTACCGTGTTCGAATTGATAAGGGGGAACATACATTCAGAGTACACACACTCACACACACACACACACACACACAGACAAACCCACAATTTTTGGCCCTGTGTTGTTCTCGTAAGTCTACTGTCATTTTTTTGCAAAAATCGAAAGTAGGCTAAAAACTACTAGGCTAATACTGCTACTACTACTACTACTACTACTTGTGATATGGATTTGTTTTATTATATCTGTTCCGGGTTCGATTTCCGGCTATAACTTCTAGTTGCGATCACCTAGTCTTGTATTGCCACCAGAAATTCTTCTGTTTCTGTAAAGAGATGCCCATATAATAGCTAACTACACGAAGCATCGTTTATTTTATTATTATTATTATTATTATTATTATTATTAGTAGTAGTAGTAGTAGTAGTAGTAGTAAGTCTACTGTAGTAGTAGTAGTAGTAGTAGTAATAGTAGTAGTAGGCCTAGTAGTAGTGGTAGTATTTTGCGCTTGCAGTTACACTCTCAATATATTTGCTGGAATTACTTCAACATAATCCCAAACATTCGTTATATATCGTAAGGATTAATTTCTGCGAAGGATGATATTTCTTCAACCCATTGTTTACTGCATTCCAATGTAACATTTCACCTTTATTTCTCCTTTTGTCATCCGATTCCCGATAATCAGTCAAACAATTACACATGTAGAAAAGAATAAGGAGTGCAATGACGTGATTCAAACTTCATTTCTCGGACACTAGTCTGTAGGTGTAGTTGCAAGCTGTACCCAAACTGCACATGATATAGGCGCTGTTCTTACTTGCTCGCTCCGTGCGCTTGCTATTGCTTCCTGATTAACTATCCATGGTCTGCAGATTTTTTAAGCACTTCAACGTGTTTTGTTTGTATGTTACAATTGTTTGAAATCGCCACATCTATAAAATAGGTGGAGATCTGGGTTCGATAACCGGCCATAATTTCTAGTTGAGATCACATGGTCTAGTATTGCCACCAGAGACTCTTATGTTTCTGTTGCAGGCTGTTCCAAATCCATGAGTTTGAGTATGCGTACACGCGAGGACTCAGCAGTGATGCTCGGAGTACTGTTGGAGAGGGACTGGGGGTGAGAGCCAATACGTCACTGGGTGAAGGTCATAGCACAGGTCCATGCGCTTCCTGCCAGTCATGATGTATCCACCGCGAATTGACGGCAGCCCCCCACAGCAGAGCTGTATTGCATGTTGCAGGTTTATTCACGGAAGGCGTCGAGTACTCCGCTGCTCACGAGCGAGTTGCTCGGCTGGAACAGCCTGTGTTAAGGGATGCCCATATGTTTGCCAACTACATGAAGCATCGTCGTCAACACAGCACTCTCTGATCCTCGCAGGATTTCCTCAATTTAATCCCAGGCAAATGCTGGGATGGTTCCTAACTTAAGGCCACGGCTGCCTCCTTCCCAGCTGACACCTGAATTACAAATAAACACACTACTGCAGCCAACACTGTAACACAGGTTATGAGACAAATCCTTTACATATAAACACCTAAGTTTCAGGGTAAAATGACAATGATGTCCAAGCTCCTCAAATGTGACTTTAGCAATAACTACAAAAAATATTCATTTTCTTTTCTTTAGGAAGCCATCGTTTGCATTCTATCGTTCAGTTCTTGTTGACCTCGACTTGCCCAAATAATTGAAACTTAATTAGAAATTCCCCCAGAGTAAGAGAAGACAGAGAAGAAAGTGATTAAGCGTTGCGTTATAAGGGAAGTTGTACGAAGTTTCCAGATTGTGAACCTGCGGCCCAGAGGAGTGAGACGATGGGGTGAGTTCGCTAATTTAGTCATGAGCGTCTCCAACATCACTGCTTGAAGAACTTCACTTGTACACTTTCTCAGTGTCATCTGCCCCCTTTCCTTATCATGAACCTAAATGATACGCTTTCCAAGGCCAAGGATGGTACGTCATCTGCCCCTATTCTTTATCATGAACATAATGATACGCTTTCCAAGGCCAAGGGTGGTACGTCATCTGCCCCCATTCTTTATCATGAACCTAAATGATACGCTTTCCAAGGCCAAGGGTGGTACGTCAACTGCCCCTATTCTTTATCATGAACCTAAATGATACGCTTTCCTAGGCCAAGGGTGGTACGTCATCTGCCCCTATTCTTTATCATGAACCTAAATGATACGCTTTCCAAGACCAAGGGTGGTACGTCATCTGCCCCTATTCTTTATCATGAACCTAAATGATACGCTTTCCAAGGCCAAGGGTGGTACGTCATCTGCCCCTATTGTTTATCATGAACCTAAATGATACGCTTCCCAAGGCCAAGGGTGGTACGTCATCTGCCCCTATTCTTTATCATGAACCTAAATGATATGCTTTCCAAGGCCAAGGATGGTACGTCATCTGCCCCTATTCTTTATCATGAACCTAAATGATACGCTTTCCAAGGCCAAGGGTGGTACGTCATCTGCCCCTATTCTTTATCATGAACCTAAATGATACGCTTTCCAAGGCCAAGGGTGGTACGTCATCTGCCCCTATTCTTTATCATGAACCTAAATGATACGCTTTCCAAGGCCAAGGGTGGTACGTCATCTGCCCCTATTGTTTATCATGAACCTAAATGATACGCTTTCCAAGGCCAAGGGTGGTACGTCATCTGCCCCTATTCTTTATCATGAACCTAAATGATACGCTTTCCAAGGCCAAGGGTGGTACGTCATCTGCCCCTATTCTTTATCATGAACCTAAATGATACGCTTTCCAAGGCCAAGGGTGGTACGTCATCTGCCCCTATTCTTTATCATGAACCTAAATGATACGCTTTCCAAGGCCAAGGCTGGTACGTCATCTGCCCCTATTCTTTATCATGAACCTAAATGATACGCTTTCCAAGGCCAAGGGTGGTACGTCATCTGCCCCTATTCTTTATCATGAACCTAAATGATACGCTTTCCAAGGCCAAGGGTGGTACGTCATCTGCCCCTATTGTTTATCATGAACCTAAATGATATGCTTTCCAAGGCCAAGGGTGGTACGTCATCTGCCCCTATTCTTTATCATGAACCTAAATGATACGCTTTCCAAGGCCAAGGGTGGTACGTCATCTGCCCCTATTGTTTATCATGAACCTAAATGATACGCTTTCCAAGGCCAAGGGTGGTACGTCATCTGCCCCTATTCTTTATCATGAACCTAAATGATACGCTTTCCAATGCCAAGGGTGGTACGTCATCTGCCCCTATTGTTTATCATGAACCTAAATGATACGCTTTCCAAGGCCAAGGGTGGTACGTCATCTGCCCCTATTGTTTATCATGAACCTAAATGATACGCTTTCAAAGGCCAAGGGTGGTACGTCATCTGCCCCTATTGTTTATCATGAACCTAAATGATACGCTTTCCAAGGCCAAGGGTGGTACGTCATCTGCCCCTATTGTTTATCATGAACCTAAATGATACGCTTTCCAAGGCCAAGGGTGGTACGTCATCTGCCCCTATTCTTTATCATGAACCTAAATGATACGCTTTCCAAGGCCAAGGGTGGTACGTCATCTGCCCCTATTGTTTATCATGAAACTAAATGATACGCTTTCCAAGTCCAAGGGTGGTACGTCATCTGCCCCTATTCTTTATCATGAACCTAAATGATACGCTTTGCAGAGGTAGGAGTCCGGAAACAATAAACCCGAGACACTTTCTATTCATTTTCATTGCAATTTTCAGAATAACATTTTTCACGATTTGAAAAATCCTAATTTTTGTAGGATTATAAAGTAAATCACGGGACAATGTGCATGTGACTGGTGTCGAATCTCCGTCAGACTGACCCCTCTTATTAAGTTCTGAATTTCTGCTCCGATCAATCGAATTTCGTGTGTCATTAGTGTGACCTCCAGACATCTGATTTTTGCCAACTGTTAGACTAGTAATAGGTGATACCATCCTTCCTGGTGGTGGTGATTGTTTTTTGAAGGGGCAAAACAACTAGCTCATCTGCCCCTAATGTACCAAGCTTACTGTTACCCTTCAAGAACCCACGAACGACTGACTATATTTTGCTGTTGTTGATTCATTTAGGGGATTTGTGACATAGTGGTGATGTAGCCCCGTGTACTTGGGTGTGTGGAATTTGTCTGATAACCTGTGTTATTGTGATATCTGCATTAGTGTGTGTAGTAATTCAAATGAGGATTGGGAAGGAGGCGCCGTGGCCTCAATTTAGAAACCATCCCGGCATTCGCCTGGAGTAGAAGTGGGGAAACCACGGAGTTTGTTTAACTACTACTGCAATTATATAAGTGTAGGCTATATATTGTGAATACCATCACCCATACTTGTACACATAGATTTAATAGCCTTAGTGTTAAGGATCTGTTGATGATCGCTTGACGATCGAAACTGATCATCCAAGTGTACAGTATTGTGCATATTAATATGAACAGAGATGAACAATCGCTTTTTCGACATTCAGTTCCTTGGCCAATCTCTTCAGCTCTGGGGGAGCATTTCTCTCTAAAATTGGGATATAGATGTCGCTGTGCATCGTTCTATCAACAGGAACCAAACATTCAGCTCCCAGAAACATCTTCTTTTGTGGAAACTTTACTGTCTGTTTGATGTATTTCGGCAAGACTTTCTCATTTCTCCTCCTAATTATATTACTAACAGCACCCAAACTTACATTACATTCAGCTGATATTTGTCTCTGAGTCGTACCAATAAATTCGTGAAGGGTTATAATTTTGCTTCTCTTCTTTGGTGTGATATCTATTATGACTGATTAAATATACAGGGAGAATCTTTTGCTAGAGCGGGGCCGGTGACCGGCTGCCGGGCACGTGCGCCTTCCGCCAGTCAATCGATCTTGGTCCGCGGATTGCGCGCAGGTGGTTGGTTGGTTCTTAAGTTTAGGGGCTGCGACAACGCGGTCATGTAGCCCCGTGTACTTTGGGTGTGTGTAGAATCTGTCTGATAACCGGTGTTAATTGTGATGACTGTATTAGTGTGTGTTATCTGTTTGTTAATTTAAGTACTGCAACTAAGAATTTTTCAAATAGTTCCTACTTTTGCCGCCAAGCGCCACCGTCAACGACTACTAGGCCAAGTTCAGAACTGTGCTACTAGACGCCGCCGCAGTCGGCTCTTGGCAACGAACATAGAAACCTGAGAGCGTTGTTTACATTCTTAACCTATCCAATTTAGCTTCACACAGGTGCAATTAGTGGAAGGATCTTTAACATGCCATAAATCTATGACATGGGACCGCCGGCTTTACTTCCCCTCCGAAGGAAGGCATACTGAGGGATTTTTAACGCTCTTAAAAAATCCGACGGCTTCGGCCGGGTTTGAACCCGCTATCTTGGGCATAGAAGCTCAGCATGCTACCGACTACGCCACCGAAGCCGCCTGCGCGCAGGTGTAAACCGTAACAAAGTACATTAATTAATGGTACATTCACCAGCAAATCATGATTAAAGAACTTTCCTTTTCACAGAAGATGCTGAAAATGTTCTCCATCTGCTGACAGATAGGCGTTGTACCCTGTAAATAAATTAGCGTTTACACGTTGTAATTCTCTTCTGTTGTGAGGGATATCTGTTATTGTATATTGTTCTCCAGCTCCACTTGAGTACGGGTAATTGACCTCAAAATTAAACATCAAACGGGCTTAGGTCCGTGCTTCGATTAATCACAGTAAACAAGCAGGGGGGGAACAGGAGTAGCTACATAATGTAACGATGTAGCTTCCTAAGTTACTGTCTGTCAGCTGAAGGAGAACATTTTCAGCATCTTCTGAAAAATGGTAAGTACTAACCTTTAACTGGTGACGTGAGGTCATCCAGATTCCCAAGAAATAAAGAAAACATGTGTGTTTCTTTAATTAAATCTTGCAAGAAGCTGTTGTTTATGCTACCTTCTTATCTGTGCGCTAACACTCCACACCCTCGTTGATGAAAGTGCAGTGACTTAATGACTTTAATGACCTGGTTATCTCGCCTGCGCGATGTCCGCGGCCCGAGCTCGGTTGGCTGGTGGAAGGCGCGCGCGCCCAGCAGCCAGCCGCCGGCCCTTCTCCAGCAAAAAATCTCCTGTACTTACTGAATGCAGTTTCAAACAGCTACAAACACTTGCCAAATATGAACTTTGAAACACAAGCAATAAGAGTATTCACTACAATTACAACAATGGATATCCATGCTGTTAAGAATTGGTAGGAAATAATTGCTACCTCTTTATTGCTTAAAATGATAATTTGCCTGCTTGTTCACATTAATATGCAGAAGTCTGTATTTATTAATCTCATGTAAACTTTTTTTCAGGATTAGGGAACCATCCATTACAATTGGGTGTAATCATGTTGACCGACTGAAAAACATTAAATTCGAATAATAATGGATGTTAATTGAGTACTGAAAAGAGAGCAATTCTTTTATCTCTAAGCCAAGATTGGTTCTGGACGGGTTCGCTGCACAATCAGTCCAGATCAGAGACAGCGATCGAGACCCTTTCACTGCTCGAGGTTAACCAAGGCTCTCCCGGGAGCGAGATTGCAATTTCTAGTTCACTTTTAGCATTGGAGAAGGACACAGCTTCCTGATTGGCTATTCTGACGAAACACGTCTGCAGTAAAGGATGTGATTAGTCAGCGTAGTTACCTATCAACGATGTCGTTCCAGGTTTGAAAAACATATGTAGAACTCCCGCTGTATTAACTTCGTAATTTCTTGGTACCCGTATACATTGTAATGCGCCTTGAAAATAGTTGCATGATCATTATTCCTAGGCCATAAGTGTTTCAATATCTTCTTAAATCAAGAAGAATCATTACCAGAATGTTTTTCATCGATTCAGACCACCTTGTAGCCTACCATTTGGGTGATTCTACATATTGGGGACACTTTATGGTCCTATGGCTGTATAGAGTTTATTATTCTAACAACACAGTTCTATGAAAAATATATCATTGTGTACATGAATATCTTACAAATAGACTAGATTTTAATAAAATATTGAGAATTGAACAATACAACAAAAAATACGTAATTTGTCATTAGCGTGGATGTCCCTAGTCATCACTTCCTAAGTGTTCGCTCTTGCCTTTACTGAAGTATGAGGTTTCTTTTCCGTATGAATGCATACATTTGACTAGCATACAAACCTTAACTTAATGGAACGACATCGCTGATAGATTCCACACTATATCTACGCTAACTAATCACATCCTTTGCTTTAGTCGTGCTCCTTCAGAATAGCCAATCAGGAAGCCGTATAGCTCTCCAATGCTAAAAGTGAACTAGGAATTGCAATCTCGCCTGAGGGAGCCGCTACTAAGTAACCGAAGTGGCCAAGGCAGATCGTAGATATTCGCTAGCCATCGGAGCGGTGAGGCGTCTTCTATTCAGTGTTGTTACAGCGACGAGCGTGGGCTATTGGGGTGCAATAAACAGAGATCGCAGGTTCAATGCAGCTCAATTCACACCAATGTTTACTGCATTATCGAATAAACACTTGTCTTATTATCTTTGATTAATTATGGTAAATATTCATGAATTTGTGGAGAAGAGGATGCGTTGTCAGTTTCCTAAACAAGCGATTTAGTGGTGTTGTTGTTGTTGCTTTATTTGTGGCACATGGACATCGTGGTCATTTAGTTCCATATAGGCTACTTGGCACGTGTAAAATGTTGTCTGGTAACCTGTGTTATTGTGATGGCTGCAGTAGTGTGTGTGTATTTGTAAAACAGGTGATGATTGGGAAGGAGGTGGCCGCGGCTTTAAGTCAGGAACCATCCCAGCATATGCCTGGAGAACAAGTGGGAAACCATGGAAAACCATTTCCAGGACGGCTGAGGAGGGAATCGAACCCACCTCTTCTCAGTTGTGCCCCTCAGACCAGAATTAAATTTCATGGCAGAGCCGGGAATCCAACCCGGACCTCCGGGGCGACAACCAAGAATCAAATGCAAGATATGATGTAAGAAGTAAATAGATCTCTTTGATGAAGAATAATAATAATATCGTATGGCCTCGGGTGCCTGGTGCAAGCTTTGTAAATTGACACCCAGAGGGTAGCTTGCATGTCGAATTTCGTCATTCCTTTGAACGCTATGAAAGTCAAGGAGGTTAGATATTTAAACTCCTTGACACTACTACAGCGCTTTCAAGTAGAGAATGGAGGAACTTTGTGTTGGCGGAAAATCCCGAGATTAATTTTGCCATTGAACACGGCCTACTGAATTCAAATGGGTTCTTTAACATGCCAACAACGTATGACATGAGTATCGTGATTTTTGTCGCCTTCAAAAATCACTTACCATGGCCAGGGGCGAACCTGCAATCTTGGGGTTGGTAGTCCGACACTATAACCACTCACCCACCGTGGCAAGCTTTTGATGAAGAGAAATGCGTTTATGATACCAATGACACTTTCCCCGTGTATTCCCCGGGGTCTCACATCTAGTGGAACGTGGATTGGCGACCACGGAACCCCAGCTGAGTCCAGCATTGCTTCCACTTACTTGTGCCAGGCTCCTCTCAGTCTTCTTCTTTCCTGTCGACCACTCTTGGTCAACTCTTGTTCTCTTCTGACCCCGACGGTATTAGGGTATCCGACGCCTCGGGAGTCTCTTCCTTTCCCGCCTTAATTGACACTTCTCTCATCTTTCCTGATCCCTCACTCTTCTAGGGATCAGCCTCCGTTTTCTTTTAATTATATTTCCTTTTCTCTTTAAGATTCCCGCCCTGTTTTTCTGTCTCTAAATTACATTTTGTAAGTATTTTCAATCTACAATGCATTTTGTCGACTAAGTATTTTCGATCTAAACTCCATTTTGTAAGTATTTTCAATCTCAATTGCATTTTGTCCGTACAGTATTTTGAATCGCGGGCTTCCACATATTGTGAGTATTTTGAATCTACCATTACATTTTGAGAGCATTTTCAATTTCAATTGCATTTTGTAAGTATTTTGAATTCCAATTGCACTTGGTGACTATTTTGAATCTGAACCGTCCTTTTTCAATCTGACTTGCATTGTGTATTTTCAATTTCAATTGCATTTTGTAAGTATTTTGAACCTACACTATATTTTGTAAGTATTTTTCAATCTAAATTACTTTTGTGAATATTTTCCTTCTAAATTTCCTTTTGTAAGTATTTCCAGTCCAGCTTAATTTTTGTTATGGTTTCCATTTTATTGTCATTTTTGCTCTCACCCAGACCATTAGGGGCCGATAACCTAGATATTAGGCCCCTTAAAACAACAATTATCATCATCAACAACATTTCCCCGTTTATTAATGGAAAACAATCCAAAACAAAAGTCTTTACTGTGGATTTGTCCTTGAATGTCGCGTGCTTTCATGATTCACCACCTCTCGCGCTGCACGAGTCTACTTTAGTATTATTATTATTATTGTTCCAGGGTTAGTAACTAGAGCTGGGAAGCTTGGGAAGACTCCATATCTATTTGGCCGAATATTCCAAGGGTATGGTTGGTTGGTTCCTCAGTTTAGGGGCTGCGACAACGCGGTCATGTAACCCCGTGTACTTTGGATGTGTGTAGAATCTGTCTGATAACCGGTGTTAATTGTGATGGCTGTATTAGTGTGTGTATCTGTTTTTTTTTTAAATTTATTCAAGTAAGGACTGCAACTTTGAATTTTTCAAATAGTTCCTACTTTTGCCGCCAAACGCCACCGTCAACGACTACTAGGCCTATTTCAGAACTTAGCTACCAGACGCCACCGCAGTCGGCTCTTGGCAACGAACGTAGTAACCTAAGAGCGTTGTTTACATTCTTAACCTATACAATTTAGCTTCACACAGGTGTAATTAGTGGAAGGTTCTTTAACATGCCATAAATCTATGACGTGGGACCGACGGCTTTACTTCCCCTCCGAAGGAATGCATACTGAGGGATTTTAACGCTCTTAAAAAATCCGACGGCTTCGGCCAGGTTTGAACCCGCTATCTTGGGCATAGAAGCTCAGCATGCTACCAACTACTCCAAGGGTATACTTACAGTAATTGTATTACTGACAGCGGTAGCTACGTTCGCTAAGGTGCCGCGCTAGGCAAAGGGGGTCAAGCTCTATGTGGACTCGGTAGACGTGGGTTCGGACCCCACCGGCGGCCGTCCTTGAAATGGTTTTCCATGGTTTTCCATTTTTCAACTCTAGGCAAATGCTGGGATGGTACCTTCTGACAGGCCACGGTCGCTTCCTTCCACATCCTTAGCCAGTTTCATTCACCGTCATTCATTTCATCTCCCATTAACTCCTCTCCTGAGGTTGGCGTCAGGAAGGACATCCGGCCGTAAAAAACCATCCGCCACTTAGACTTTCTTCGCTTCTCATCCCCGACCCCGTTCAAAACGGGAACAATACATGGTAGACATAGGCTACATATACTTAATTGTATTCGATGAATATGGTAAATTGCCAGTAGTTATTAAACTGTCATCTCCTAACCACATCAGCCTTGGTTGAAGGCTTAATTCCTTTTTTTGCTCATTTTGGTTGCCTAAAATTATTGTGCCTGATAATAGATCCCAATTAGTCAAACGTGGTATTAGACATTTGACAATTGCTCCTTACCATCCAAACTCCAACGGACAGGCAGAGAGAGATGTCCAACATTTTAAGCATGCATTAAGAGTCAGCAATGTCGATGAAACATCCAACGTAGATAACACTGGACAAAAGAATTTAACTTTTTGTTTTTCACAAAGGCAAAAATAGTTGATTTATATGGATTTGAGTGTGTTGGAGTTGAAAATTACAGTTAAAACTCTAGTCTAGATTAGATCAGGTTTGGAATTTATTGAAATTTTATGTCCTTTACATATTATAATGGGACAACAATTGTTGAGGTTATAAGTAAAGCCCTGCGCGGATGCGGTTATCCGCAAGATATTTCACCATGCGGAATATTTTGCATGGCTGTGTGGATAAGCTGCGGATAATGTTTCGAGTAAATTTGCGGATAGCTTTTACAATACAATCCGAAATTGTTGAATTTCATTACTAGGACCCGGTTGGTTATTATAACATATATTTTTTCCGTTATGATTTTTTTTCATGACAAATATAGGATGATTATTTAAGCTAATTTCATTCAAATTACGTCTTTGAGCATAATTAATACTCCGAACTGAAAAGGGTTGCAATTCTGGCTGTGTAACATTCATTTTGAACATAGCATTTGACATACACAGCCTAAAGGAAAAACTCGCTTCTCAAATATGTAAATGTGTTGCTTTAATACCTAGTGCTTTATCTAATTGAAAATATTATTGTAATGCCAGTAGATTCGGATAACAAGAGTGCGGATGCGGGGCGGATGCGGATAACAAGAGTGCGGATGCGGGGCGGATGCGGATAACAAGAGTGCGGATGCGGGGCGGATGCGGATAACAAGAGTGCGGATGCGGGGCGGATGCGGATAACAAGAGTGCGGATGCGGGGCGGATGCGGATAACAAGAGTGCGGATGCGGGGCGGATAACAAGAGTGCAGATGCGGGGCGGATGGGGATAACAAGAGCGCGGATGCGGGGCGGATGCGGATAACAAGAGTGCGGATGCGGGGCGGATGCGGATAACAAGAGTGCGGATGCGAGGCGGATGCGGATAACAAGAGTGCGGATGCGGGGCGGATGCGGATAACAAGAGTGCGGATGCGGAGTGGATGCGGATAACAGTAGTGCGGATGCGGGGTGGATGCGGATAATAGTCGTGCGGATGCGGGGCGGATGCGGATAACAAGAGTGCGGATGCGGGGCGGATGCGGATAACAAGAGTGCGGATGCGGGGCGGATGCGGATAACAAGAGTGCGGATGCGGGGCGGATGCGGATAACAAGAGTGCGGATGCGGATAACAAGAGTGCGGATGCGGAGTGGATGCGGATAACAGTCGTGCGGATGCGGGGCGGATGCGGATAATAGTCGTGCGGATGCGGGGCGGATGCGGATAACAAGAGTGCGGATGCGGGGTGGATGCGGATAACAAGAGTGCGGATGCGGGGCGGATGCGGATAACAAGAGTGCGGATGCGGGGCGGATGCGGATAACAAGAGTGCGGATGCGGGGCGGATGCGGATAACAAGAGTGCGGATGCGGAGTGGATGCGGATAACAGTAGTGTGGATGCGGGGTGGATGCGGATAACAAGAGTGCGGATGCGGGGCGGATGTGGATAACAAGAGTGCGGATGCGGGGCGGATGCGGATAACAAGAGTGCGGATGCGGGGCGGATGCGGATAACAAGAGTGCGGATGCGGATAACAAGAGTGCGGATGCGGAGTGGATGCGGATAACAGTCGTGCGGATGCGGGGCGGATGCGGATAATAGTCGTGCGGATGCGGGGCGGATGCGGATAACAAGAGTGCGGATGCGGGGTGGATGCGGATAACAAGAGTGCGGATGCGGGGTGGATGCGGATAACAAGAGTGCGGATGCGGGGCGGATGCGGATAACAAGAGTGCGGATGCGGGGCGGATGCGGATAACAAGAGTGCGGATGCGGGGCGGATGCGGATAACAAGAGTGCGGATGCGGAGTGGATGCGGATAACAGAAGTGTGGATGCGGGGTGGATGCGGATAACAAGAGTGCGGATGCGGGGCGGATGTGGATAACAAGAGTGCGGATGCGGGGCGGATGCGGATAACAAGAGTGCGGATGCGGGGCGGATGCGGATAACAAGAGTGCGGATGCGGGGCGGATGCGGATAACAAGAGTGCGGATGCGGAGTGGATGCGGATAACAGTAGTGTGGATGCGGATAACAAGAGTGCGGATGCGGAGTGGATGCGGATAACAGTCGTGCGGATGCGGGGCGGATGCGGATAATAGTCGTGCGGATGCGGGGCGGATGCGGATAACAAGAGTGCGGATGCGGGGTGGATGCGGATAACAAGAGTGCGGATGCGGGGCGGATGCGGATAACAAGAGTGCGGATGCGGGGCGGATGCGGATAACAAGAGTGCGGATGCGGAGTGGATGCGGATAACAGTAGTGTGGATGCGGATAACAAGAGTGCGGATGCGGGGCGGATGCGGATAACAAGAGTGCGGATGCGGGGCGGATGCGGATAACAAGAGTGCGGATGCGGAGTGGATGCGGATAACAGTAGTGCGGATGCGGGGTGGATGCGGATAATATTCGTGCGGATGCGGGGCGGATGCGGATAACAAGAGTGCGGATGCGGGGTGGATGTGGATAACAAGAGTGCGGATGCGGGGCGGATGCGGATAACAAGAGTGCGGATGCGGGGCGGATGCGGATAACAAGAGTGCGGATGCGGAGTGGATGCGGATAACAGTAGTGTGGATGCGGAGTGGATGCGGATAACAGTAGTGCGGATGCGGGGTGGATGCGGATAATATTCGTGCGGATGCGGGGCGGATGCGGATAACAAGAGTGCGGATGCGGGGTGGATGTGGATAACAAGAGTGCGGATGCGGGGCGGATGCGGATAACAAGAGTGCGGATGCGGGGCGGATGCGAATAACAAGAGTGCGGATGCGGGGCGGATGCGGATAACAAGAGTGCGGATGCGGGGCGGATGTGGATAACAAGAGTGCGGATGCGGGGCGGATGCGGATAACAAGAGTGCGGATGCGGGGCGGATGCGGATAACAAGAGTGCGGATGCGGGGCGGATGCGGATAACAAGAGTGCGGATGCGGGGCGGATGCGGATAACAAGAGTGCGGATGCGGGGCGGATAACAAGAGTGCAGATGCGGGGCGGATGGGGATAACAAGAGCGCGGATGCGGGGCGGATGCGGATAACAAGAGTGCGGATGCGGGGCGGATGCGGATAACAAGAGTGCGGATGCGAGGCGGATGCGGATAACAAGAGTGCGGATGCGGGGCGGATGCGGATAACAAGAGTGCGGATGCGGAGTGGATGCGGATAACAGTAGTGCGGATGCGGGGTGGATGCGGATAATAGTCGTGCGGATGCGGGGCGGATGCGGATAACAAGAGTGCGGATGCGGGGCGGATGCGGATAACAAGAGTGCGGATGCGGGGCGGATGCGGATAACAAGAGTGCGGATGCGGGGCGGATGCGGATAACAAGAGTGCGGATGCGGATAACAAGAGTGCGGATGCGGAGTGGATGCGGATAACAGTCGTGCGGATGCGGGGCGGATGCGGATAATAGTCGTGCGGATGCGGGGCGGATGCGGATAACAAGAGTGCGGATGCGGGGTGGATGCGGATAACAAGAGTGCGGATGCGGGGCGGATGCGGATAACAAGAGTGCGGATGCGGGGCGGATGCGGATAACAAGAGTGCGGATGCGGGGCGGATGCGGATAACAAGAGTGCGGATGCGGAGTGGATGCGGATAACAGTAGTGTGGATGCGGGGTGGATGCGGATAACAAGAGTGCGGATGCGGGGCGGATGTGGATAACAAGAGTGCGGATGCGGGGCGGATGCGGATAACAAGAGTGCGGATGCGGGGCGGATGCGGATAACAAGAGTGCGGATGCGGATAACAAGAGTGCGGATGCGGAGTGGATGCGGATAACAGTCGTGCGGATGCGGGGCGGATGCGGATAATAGTCGTGCGGATGCGGGGCGGTGCGGATAACAAGAGTGCGGATGCGGGGTGGATGCGGATAACAAGAGTGCGGATGCGGGGCGGATGCGGATAACAAGAGTGCGGATGCGGGGCGGATGCGGATAACAAGAGTGCGGATGCGGGGCGGATGCGGATAACAAGAGTGCGGATGCGGAGTGGATGCGGATAACAAGAGTGCGGATGCGGGGCGGATGCGGATAACAAGAGTGTGGATGCGGGGTGGATGCGGATAACAAGAGTGCGGATGCGGGGTGGATGTGGATAACAAGAGTGTGGATGCGGGGTGGATGCGGATAACAAGAGTGCGGATGCGGGGCGGATGTGGATAACAAGAGTGCGGATGCGGGGCGGATGCGGATAACAAGAGTGCGGATGCGGGGCGGATGCGGATAACAAGAGTGTGGATGCGGGGTGGATGCGGATAACAAGAGTGTGGATGCGGGGTGGGTGCGGATAACAAGAGTGCGGATGCGGGGTGGATGTGGATAACAAGAGTGTGGATGCGGAGTGGATGCGGATAACAAGAGTGCGGATGCGGGGTGGATGCGGATAACAAGAGTGTGGATGCGGGGCGGATGCGGATAACAAGAGTGCGGATGCGGGGTGGATGCGGATAACAAGAGTGTGGATGCGGGGTGGATGCGGATAACAAGAGTGCGGATGCGGGGCGGATGTGGATAACAAGAGTGCGGATGCGGGGCGGATGCGGATAACAAGAGTGCGGATGCGGGGCGGATGCGGATAACAAGAGTGCGGATGCGGATAACAAGAGTGCGGATGCGGAGTGGATGCGGATAACAGTCGTGCGGATGCGGGGCGGATGCGGATAATAGTCGTGCGGATGCGGGGCGGATGCGGATAACAAGAGTGCGGATGCGGGGTGGATGCGGATAACAAGAGTGCGGATGCGGGGCGGATGCGGATAACAAGAGTGCGGATGCGGGGCGGATGCGGATAACAAGAGTGCGGATGCGGAGTGGATGCGGATAACAGTAGTGTGGATGCGGATAACAAGAGTGCGGATGCGGGGCGGATGCGGATAACAAGAGTGCGGATGCGGGGCGGATGCGGATAACAAGAGTGCGGATGCGGAGTGGATGCGGATAACAGTAGTGCGGATGCGGGGTGGATGCGGATAACAAGAGTGCGGATGCGGGGCGGATGCGGATAACAAGAGTGCGGATGCGGGGTGGATGTGGATAACAAGAGTGCGGATGCGGGGCGGATGCGGATAACAAGAGTGCGGATGCGGGGCGGATGCGAATAACAAGAGTGCGGATGCGGGGCGGATGCGGATAACAAGAGTGCGGATGCGGGGCGGATGTGGATAACAAGAGTGCGGATGCGGGGCGGATGCGGATAACAAGAGTGCGGATGCGGGGCGGATGCGGATAACAAGAGTGCGGATGCGGATAACAAGAGTGCGGATGCGGAGTGGATGCGGATAACAGTAGTGCGGATGCGGGGTGGATGGGGATAATAGTCGTGCGGATGCGGGGCGGATGCGGATAACAAGAGTGCGGATGCGGGGCGGATGCGGATAACAAGAGTGCGGATGCGGGGCGGATGCGGATAACAAGAGTGCGGATGCGGGGCGGATGCGGATAACAAGAGTGCGGATGCGGGGCGGATGCGGATAACAAGAGTGCGGATGCGGATAACAAGAGTGCGGATGCGGGGCGGATGCGGATAACAAGAGTGCGGATGCGGGGCGGATGCGGATAACAAGAGTGCGGATGCGGAGTGGATGCGGATAACAGTAGTGTGGATGCGGGGTGGATGCGGATAATATTCGTGCGGATGCGGGGCGGATGCGGATAACAAGAGTGCGGATGCGGGGTGGATGTGGATAACAAGAGTGCGGATGCGGGGTGGATGCGGATAACAAGAGTGCGGATGCGGGGCGGATGCGGATAACAAGAGTGCGGATGCGGAGTGGATGCGGATAATATTCGTGCGGATGCGGGGCGGATGCGGATAACAAGAGTGCGGATGCGGGGTGGATGTGGATAACAAGAGTGCGGATGCGGGGTGGATGCGGATAACAAGAGAGCGGATGCGGGGCGGATGCGGTTCACAAGAGTGCGGATGCGGGGTGGATGCGGATAACAAGAGTGCGGATGCGGGGCGGATGCGGATAACAAGAGTGCGGATGCGGGGTGGATGCGGATAACAAGAGTGTGGATGCGGGGCGGATACGGATAACAAGAGTGCGGATGCGGGGCGGATGCGGGGCGGATGCGGATAACAAGAGTGCGGATGCGGGGTGGATGCGGATAACAAGAGTGCGGATGCGGGGCGGATGCGGATAACAAGAGTGCGGATGCGGGGCGGATGCGAATAACAAGAGTGCGGATGCGGGGTGGATGCGGATAACAAGAGTGCGGATGCGGGGCGGATACGGATAACAAGAGTGCGGATGCGGGGCGGATGCGGGGCGGATGCGGATAACAAGAGTGCGGATGCGGGGTGGATGCGGATAACAAGAGTGTGGATGCGGGGTGGATGCGGATAACAAGAGTGCGGATGCGGGGCGGATGCGGATAACAAGAGTGCGGATGCGGGGCGGATGCGGATAACAAGAGTGCGGATGCGGGGTGGATGCGGATAACAAGAGTGCGGATGCGGGGCGGATACGGATAACAAGAGTGCGGATGCGGGGCGGATGCGGGGCGGATGCGGATAACAAGAGTGCGGATGCGGGGCGGATGCGGATAATAAGAGTGCGGATGCGGAGTGGATGCGGATAACAGTAGTGCGGATGCGGGGTGGATGCGGATAATAGTCGTGCGGATGCGGGGCGGATGCGGATAACAAGAGTGCGGATGCGGGGTGGATGCGGATAACAAGAGTGCGGATGCGGGGCGGATGCGGATAACAAGAGTGTGGATGCGGGGTGGATGCGGATAACAAGAGTGCGGATGCGGGGTGGATGCGGATAACAAGAGTGCGGATGCGGGGTGGATGCGGATAACAAGAGTGTGGATGCGGGGTGGATGCGGATAACAAGAGTGCGGATGCGGGGCGGATGCGGATAACAAGAGTGCGGATGCGGGGTGGATGCGGATAACAAGAGTGCGGATGCGGGGTCGATGCGGATAACAGTAGTGCGGATGCGGGGTGGATGCGGATAACAAGAGTGCGGATGCGGGGTGGATGCGGATAACAAGAGTGCGGATGCGGGGTGGATGCGGATAACAAGAGTGCGGATGCGGATAACAAGAGTGCGGATGCGGGGCGGATGCGGATAACAAGAGTGCGGATGCGGGGTGGATGCGGATAACAAGAGTGCGGATGCGGGGTGGATGCGGATAACAAGAGTGCGGATGCGGGGTGGATGCGGATAACAAGAGTGCGGATGCGGGGCGGATGCGGGGCGGATGCGGATAACAAGAGTGCGGATGCGGGGCGGATGCGGATAATAAGAGTGCGGATGCGGGGCGGATGCGGATAACAAGAGTGCGGATGCGGGGTGGATGCGGATAACAAGAGTGTGGATGCGGGGCGGATGCGGATAACAAGAGTGCGGATGCGGGGTGGATGCGGATAACAAGAGTGCGGATGCGGGGCGGATACGGATAACAAGAGTGCGGATGCGGGGCGGATGCGGGGCGGATGCGGATAACAAGAGTGCGGATGCGGGGCGGATGCGGATAATAAGAGTGCGGATGCGGAGTGGATGCGGATAACAGTAGTGCGGATGCGGGGTGGATGCGGATAATAGTCGTGCGGATGCGGGGCGGATGCGGATAACAAGAGTGCGGATGCGGGGTGGATGCGGATAACAAGAGTGCGGATGCGGGGTGGATGCGGATAACAAGAGTGCGGATGCGGGGTGGATGCGGATAACAAGAGTGTGGATGCGGGGTGGATGCGGATAACAAGAGTGCGGATGCGGGGCGGATGCGGATAACAAGAGTGCGGATGCGGGGTGGATGCGGATAACAAGAGTGCGGATGCGGGGTGGATGCGGATAACAGTAGTGCGGATGCGGGGTGGATGCGGATAACAAGAGTGCGGATGCGGGGTGGATGCGGATAACAAGAGTGCGGATGCGGGGTGGATGCGGATAACAAGAGTGCGGATGCGGATAACAAGAGTGCGGATGCGGGGCGGATGCGGATAACAAGAGTGCGGATGCGGGGTGGATGCGGATAACAAGAGTGCGGATGCGGGGTGGATGCGGATAACAAGAGTGTGGATGCGGGGTGGATGCGGATAACAAGAGTGCGGATGCGGGGTGGATGCGGATAACAAGAGAGCGGATGCGGATAATAGTCGTGCGGGTGTGGGGCGGATGCGGATAACGTTTTGTTTATGCGCGCAGGGCTCTAGTTATAAGCACATTTTCGGGGCATTATAACAGAAGTTTTGATTACACACAGTAACACAGAAACCCGTGTCACAACACACAATGGAGCACTGCGTAAGCTAGAAACAAAACACAGCATTCATTGACATTGCTGAAATAAGGAAAAACCAGAGCTAAAACAGAAATAAGTACGTAACAAACTTCATATAGCACGAAAAAAAGGAGCTAAGAAACGAAAATGATTGTCATTTTCGAATTCAGCGTACCAAAATCTATAAAGACTGGGTACGGTATTTTTGTTTATGTAAAAAATTCATTGTTGAACAGTGTAACCTGTATATTTGCTATACTCTGAATTACTAATAATGATCGCTGACAGGTCGTGGGGAAATGCTGCGTTGCCACTGAGGCAGATCATGACTCATAACATTCCAAGAGGCTTTCAGGAAGACACAAATACTGGGGAAGTTAGCCCCCCTGCCTGGCGCTCTAATGACCGTGACGAGTGAAGACACACTGAGTCAAACCATGTGCTTACTGCTGTGTTATCACAATTAACACCGGTTATCAGACAGATTCTACACACACCCAAAGTACACGGGGCTACATGACCGCGTTGTCGCAGTCCCTAAACTGAGGAACCAACCAACCAACTGCTGTGTCGGCATACATTGCAACATTGCTTGCTGTTGCTATGGAGACCGTTGCCCCTCTCGTCTCCACTCCTCACCTCACCCTTCAAGCGTGTGACAGCTTTCACCGAGCATCTTTTGTAAATCAGAGTATAATCGTAATGCTAAACATGCTTTCTCAGGTCAAGGCCCAGCTATACTTATGCCGTTAGAGGTCTGAGGATTAGATTAAGTTTAGTTAAGTTCTTTCACGTCCAACCTAAAACTAGACCTAAGTTTTTGATGGAAAGAACCTGCTCAGTCGAGATCGGAGAACAGGTACTTTATTTATTTAGTTAGTTATTTATTTATCGTATGGCTTTTAGTGCCGGGAGTGTCCGAAGACATGTTCGGCTCGCCTGAGTCTGTAGCTGCTTCCAGCGGACACTCTTAGGGTGAGCTACAAGTTTCGTTCAATTTCAAACAGTTTCAACTTTCGCTACCAGATATCAATGATACCTAGTGGTGAACGTTGGAACTTTGATAGAGCGTTCCGACGAAATCTAACCTAACAATTTAGCTTCACATAAGTTTAGTCTGAGGAAGGATCTTTTATGTGCCATAAATCTATGACATGGGACCGCCGGCTTTACTTCCCCTCCGAAGGAAGGCATACCGAAGAATTTTTAACGCTCTTAAAAAATCCGATGACTTTGGCCGGGTTTGAACCCGCTATCTTAGGCACAGCAGTTCAGCATGCTACCAACTACGCCACCGAAGCCACTGGTACGTAGAGAATAGGTAATAAAACTGATTCCTAGGAGAAATGTGTAATAACCGAACGCGGAGGAAACGTAATGTATCTTGTGCAAGACGCTCATAGCAAACATGAGGATCAGCTCCTGTCGTCTGGATACTAACAATTGTGTCATTCTTGCAACTAGTGCAGTGTTTGATTTAAGTTCTGATCCCGATGATGATTACACTCCAAAGATTGTGGTTCCACCAACTCCTGCAAGAGCAGTCCTACCCGAACCACTTGTTGAACCCGTCCACCCCGTTAATCAGGAAGTTACTGAGTTACGCCGTTGTCTAGAGTTATTAGAAACCTGATAGACTTAATCTCAAACCATCTCTCCAGCTTAGACGGGAGAGTTGTTGCATCTGTTAGTTTAGTTTTTAGAAGTGAAGTTGGTAGCTACCTTTTGGTTTATGTTCTGGGCTATTTCGGTGGCGAAGTTGGTAGTATGCTGAGCTTCTATGCCCAAGATTGCAGGTTCAAACCCCGCCGAAGTCGTCGGCTTTCTTAAGAGCGTTAAAAATCCCTTAGTAAGTTATGCCTTTCTTCGGAGAGGAAGTAAAGCCGGCGGTCCCATGTCATAGATTTATGGCATGTAAAAGAATGTTCCACTAACTACAATTGTTCGAAGCTAAATTTGAAAGTTATATTTGATTAACGCTCTATTAAAGTTCCAACGTTCGTCGCCAGGTACTGGTTGCGGTAGCATGTAGTAGCCAAGTTCACAGCTAGGCGTCGTTGACGGTAGCATTTGGTAGCAAAAGTAGAAATTACTTGAAATTGATCGTCTGCAGTCCTTACCTGAATTACAGATAACACACACTAATACAGCCATCACAATTAACACCGGTTATCACACACCCAAAGTAACTTACACGGGGCTACATGACCGCGTTGTCGCAGCCCCTAAACTGAGGAACCAACCAACCAGTTTATGTTTTCTTGTGTATGTTGCTGCTTTTCTGTTTATAGCCCTTTGTTGTTTCCGCTGAACTTGGCTGCGCCAGCGTTTGTTGTTTATAGCAGCTGGAGCCTTGTGGGACACAGCGATGACAGAAGTCAAGCAACAATGCGTGCCCTACTTGTGTTAGACATAGTCTAATCTACACCCTGGGCACAAAGTCCCGTTACCCCTATACATTTCAGGGAATACATTGATTTTTTTTAATATTTTCTGTTTCAGATATATTCAATGGCTGATACTAGTGACTATAGCATTGAAGAACGCATTGTCACAAGCACTTGGGTTCATGAGAGACCAAGAACAGGGAAAACGTTGGAACAGGTGCGTACTGACTTCGAGCAGCGATTCGGACGACAGCCTCATGAAAAGACAACACTTTTATGTTGGGAAAAGAAACTGTTCGCTACAGGCAGCGTGAAGGGCAAACCAAGAAGTGGTCGACCATCAACAAGAGAGGAACAATGCCGAGAAGTCGCGGAGTCAGTGGAAAGATCACCAACGAAGTTAACTCGTCAACGACATGTGACTATTCACTCTGGAGTTTTATCAAGAAATTTGTTTCAGAGCAACGTTATGACACCGTTACACCGTTGAAGACTTAAAAGAAGCTGTGAGATCTGCTTTCAGACGGGCTACTCCAGCAATGCTGCGAAGAATGTCTCACCGAACGTGGCGACGTATTATTTTGTGTTCTGAAAACGATGGCTTGCAGACTGATGTTTTAGACATTTAAGCAGCAAAGGTATGTCCATTAAACACGTTTAGGCATTAGAGATTGCAACGTGCATCAATAGTATATGTATACTCCCAGTTAAGGAGGGGTAACGGGACTTTGTGCCCACCCTGTTTATTGTAAATTGTGAATGGAAAAATATAATAATGATGGGGGAATTAAGAATGGTGGGTTATCTTATGTCACTGCTGCCCCCCCCCCCCTCCTTACCTTATCCGCCCCCGAATAAAGAGAATAAAGAGAATCAGAAAGGAAGGAGGTAAACAGGGATAACGGAGAACTTGCTCCGAGAGTGGCAGTGGGCCCTAGACGAAGAGGGTGGTTTAAAATTTAGATTAGAAGTGGTCATGGACGAAGAGGGTGATTTAAAATCCATACTATACAAGGATAGATAATGGACACAAAATATACTATATTTCGGAAAAGGGAAAAATACATATAACACCAAAATACACGTGGTCACACTTAAGACAATACCCCTAAAGCGGAGGACGGTGACAAGAAAATTATTAGAAAAACTGAATAATAAAATTAAAATAATGTCTTTCCTATTTGAAATTAAAGGTAAATCCGTCACCTCGGTTGGATAACCGTATATATAATGACATTACAATCGAGACGGGTAGTTTGTTCTCATGTGCTAGCGTAATCCAGTCTATCAGAAGTGTCATGGCGTTACCATCCAATTGTTATAATAACAGAATTAAAAACGAGGAACTTAAGTAGTCAAACACTAGTAAAAACAAAGAGATCACACTTGATTCTCTATATGTCCGTTCACTAACAAAACCAAGGAGATCACACATCTTCTCAGAGATTGCACTGCTTTCCATGTCCCGGGCTTTGGCGATTGACGCAATTATGGGGTAGTAGATGTATTGTGACAGTCCAACTGTCACAACTAGGAAGAGTTGAGCGATGTCTGAGGCGGGATGGTCGAACTCCGCTAAATAGGTTAAACCCAAACAGTCCTGTCAGCTCACTCTAATGGGCTTGGGAAGAGAGTGGGGGTAGGCAACCTCTCCTGAAGTGTTGGTTAAGCCATAAGTTGACTGACAGCTACATACACCTGGGCGTCCTGGAGTTTCCGTAGATATAATCAGTGCAGCTAACATGTTATCCATGTACAGTCATAGAAGTGCACGATTGAGAGTTATAGGAAACTATAATTGTTGTAAGTGTGAGTTGTCACAACGGGGCCAAAAGTGGAGGTGTTCCAACAAGGAATTCATTTACAAATGCACCTTATTTTGTAGCAGGATACATATAAGCATTTTGGTTCCCAGATATCGTTAAAGCTCGCAATGCAGGCTATAACTTGCATGTTGACAAAGCCACAATATAACAAGAAGTTCCGTGAAGAACTATACAGCCTACTTTTCATGCCAATGATTATTCTACAGTATATGAAACTATCTAGAATAATGAAAAAATTAAGTTGGTAATATCGAAATATCAAATTAGTTCAAAATATACCTGGTATAATTTAGCCTAATAGAGCACTACAGTTGGCAGCCCTGGTGACAATATATTCCTAGTTCCATCTCTTAAGGTACAGAATACAAAATTAGGTTGAAGTCCAATGGACGTTACATGCAGTTAGACACTGGATCTATCAGCACGCGTAAAAGCATGTTGCCAACAATACCATGCGTGTGCTGGTCAGAAATAATCTGAAATATTATGATATCTTGTTGTGCCAATTTTGGATGAAATCCATTTGTTAGTATAGGAGTTACATGTATTTTAAAATTGAACATATCAGCAGGCATAGAATCATGTTGGCAGCACTGCCTTGTATTAATTACTCCAAATTAATCTACAATGTCAGGTGCTATACGTGTGCAAAGTATAGAGCTGTTGGCTTGCATACTTTCTGATATATTGATATTAGGGTAAAAAAAATATATACAGCATTTATTAACAGTTGGCAGCCGTGATTGCTCTTAACAATACTTACAGATATTCTGTTATGGTACACATAGCACATACGAAATTTGGTTGTAATCCAACTGATAGTATAGAAGTTACATGTATTTAAAAATTGGTACTATCAGCAGGCTTATAATCATGTTGGTAGAACTGACGTATATAAGTTACTCCAAATTAATCTAAAATGTCAGAATATACGTGTGCATAGTTTAAAGCTGTTGGCTTGCATACTTTCTGATATATTGGTATTTGGATTTAAAAAAATAGAGAGAGCAATTATTAACAGTTGGCAGCCCTGGTGGCTCTTAAGAATACGCTCAATCATATCTGTTTATGTACAGATATTACATACAAAATTTGGTTGAAATCCAGTTGATAGTGTAGAAGTGATATGCATTTAAACATTGGACCTATCAGAAGGCTTAAAATTATTTTGGCAACACTGTCATTGTTGGCCTCCTGAAAATTAAACTGAAATAGTATTATCTGCATGTGTACCAATTTTGGAATAGCTCCCATGCATACCTTGCGAGATATCCAACATGGAGCTCAAATTTCTAGTGCGTTTTTTCAGCAATTGGTAGCACTGACATCATTTTCAAATATGGACTTGAGATATTCCGGTGCACATCTTTACTCATACTAAATTTGGTTTTGATTGCTGCAGCCGTTTAGGAGTTGATAGGGGGGGACACACACACAGCCAGACAGACAGACACACATTTTCCCGGATCGATCTCATAAGTCTACTTTTTCCTCATTTTTGCAAAATGTGAAAAGTAGGCTAAAAATTATAATGTGCCATTCTGAATAGTAATTGTGAAACACAAAGAAAATAACCGAAACGTATCTTTATCAAGTGCAAGGCTAAAGAAAACCAGGAATCTGGAATAATACCAAACGTTGCTAATGAGTAGTATCGAATACGTCTTTGAGATAACAAGAGTAGATAGTGGCGAACACCGTATAGATCAGGGCAGGTTGACACATTCCGAAATATATTTACCTTGACGTCCAGTTTGGAGTGGGGGAGGGGCAGTGAAACACGCCTCAGGCAACTTCCCTAGTTAGGATTTTCCTAATTGACCCCCGTGGAGAGAACTCATTACCGGAGCTTGGTATCACTCGTCTGAGGCTACTGGAGCTGAGTCATATGCTACCCACACAACTGTACCTGTCAACCAAGCAGGCTGACGTGTGACACAAGTAAACAAAGAATAGTTCCCATCTCGACCGCCGGCACCAAGTCTGGTGAAGAATGAAAGATCCTCTGTATTATTGAACAATCTATGCGAGAAGCATTTTTAACAAGTTTAACAAGATTGTTAAATAAAACACAGAATCATTCACTGGATTACAACACTTCACCAGTCTTGGTACAACAAAAGGGCTAGAAACAGAAAAGCACCAACATAAACAAGAGAAAATAAACTGAAAGGTAGCTACCAACTTAACTTCTATAAACCACACTAACATATGCAACAATTAATATTGCTGACGTTTCGGCCATCGACGAATCACGACATTTCAACTGTCCTTTTCCTATTCCTTGCGACTGGGTTGCTAACATTCGCCCAGTATTCCTGCATTACAGTAGTTTCCTATGCTGATTCTTCATCGCTTCACGTTTTGCCAGTTTTTATTTTAGTATTTTCTTGGAAACATGGTCTTCTTGGAGTTTTGTCTTGAGCGGAATACGTTTCTGGATACCCTCCTGAACGTGAAAGAAACGTTATGTATGTTGTGCAAGAGGTGAATCACGCCTCCTTGTTGTTGTTGTTGTTGTTGTTGTTTTTGTTAAGAAGAAAGCTATTGCTCAACTTTAGGCTATAAAACTCATTGGCTAATGCGGCCATAGAAGAAAAATTCTTATCCTACGAATGTAGTCCGTGATCATTACTACGTGTGTGTAGAGTTCATGATTGTGTCGTCTTCTGAATGCATCATTTTCCTTGATTGGACCTAGGATTCATCTCAAGATCTTCCTTTCTCTTATTTCTCTATTTCTCAATCAGATCCTTTCTATTCATAGTAAGGCATTTATTATTATTATTATTATTATTATTATTATTATTATTATTATTATTATTATTATTAAGCCTCCGTGGCTTAGGCGGCAGCGCGCCGGCCTCTCATCGCTGGGTCCGTGGTTCAAATCCCGGTCACTACATGTGAGATCTGTGCTGGACAAACCGGAGGCAGACAGGTTTTTCTCCGGGTACTCCGGTTTTCCCTGTCAAAAATGTCATTCCAGCAACACTCTCCACTATCATTTCATTTCATCTGTCACTCATTTAATCATTGCCCCAGAGGAGTGCGTCAGGCCTCGGCAGCCGGCACAGTTCATATCCTCGCCGCTAGATGGGGGCTTCATTCATTCCATTCCTGACCCGGTCGGAGACTGGAAGCAGGCTGTGGATTTTCATTTCATTATTATTATTATTATTATTATTTATAATAATAATAATAACAATTATATAATTATATATACTGTATATGAAATTTACACAAATTTACAAAACCATCACCGTCGGACTCCTTGCGAGCCAAATACAATGATGATAGCACTGGATCTTAAGATGTTCTGAGCAAGTTACTGAAGAGACAAAATCTTACGCACTATACTTGCAGCACCATGCATTTTGCATTAACTGCACCCCCAGGGGCTCACATCTAGTGGGGCGTGTGAGGCGGCCACGGGACCGCAGCTGAGTTCCGCATAGCTCCCACTTACTTGTGCCGGGCTCCTCTCAGTCTTCTTTCCTGTCGACCTCATTTGGTCAACTCTTGTTCTCTTCTGACCCCGACGGTATTAGGGTATCCGAGGCCTAGGGAGTCTTTCACTTTCCCGCCTTAATTGGCCCTTGTCTCATCTTTCCTGATACCCTCATTCTTCGAGGGGTCAGCCTTCTTTCTCTTTTCGTGTTATCTCCTGCCTTCTGCTCAAGGCCCTCAAGGAGGCAGGGTGTATGTAGCCCCACCACTCCTGGTGCACCCTGGATAGTGCTAGCCACTCACGGTTGGTGAGTTAGGGAGTAAGCGACCCCGAGGGATTCCTGAGCTGGGTCCGTTTTGTCCCCTTTTAGGTAGATTTCATTAGAAAGCTAACTATTGCAATGGGTACCATGTTTCGACTTCCGGAAAATTTCGACATATCTTCGCGTTTCAGATCCCCCAGACCCCAAAACCACCGTCAGTTCAAAAGTTTATATATAATTTATGTATATATGTATCTATATATATATATATATATATATATATATATATATATATATATATATATCAGTTTCTTGTGGACACGATAACTGCCGTAATTTTGCACCAATCACTTTGAATTTTTTACATAACATGTATCCCTATAAATTCTCGGTCGAGTTCGTTAATGGGCAAAATCGGTCGAAGGGGCTGAAAATGGGGGGCTTTTTCCGAAAAAGTGAAATTTCGCTATAACTCTCTTAATACGTGAAATATCGAATCCATTCAAAGTTCATAATATGTGTCGGATAAGTGCCAAAAATTTATGTCAAATAAGTTTTTTGATAGCACCAACCATTGACCAAAGGGGTGGAAAAAAGTGGGTTTTTCGCGAAACATTAATCATATCTCTCTTAATAGGCACAATATCAAAACCGTACTAAATGGACAATATTCCTCCAATAATTACCTAAAACTTTTGTCTGAAAGAATTTTCGATATGACCCACCATTACGCCACGGAGTGAGCAAAATGATTTAAATTATAAGAAAATTCCAAGTGCCACGAGTGGTTGCCATGACAACTTTACTTTTAATTGATACGGGTTGAGCCATCAGCAGTTGCTATGACAACGCCACTGCACGAGATCACATTCTGTTTTCATATGTCTGTGGGAAGCGACTTCGGTATCGGAACTGGTAGCATGCTGAACTTCTATGCCCAAGGTCGCGGGTTCAAACCCGGCTGAAGTCGTCGGATTTACTAAGAGCGCCAAAAAACCCTGAGTATGCTTTCCTTCGGAGGGGAAGTTCCAACGTTCGTTGCGAGTTGATGGTTCCGGTGGCATCTAGTGGCCAAGTTCACAGCTAGGTGTCGTTGATGGTAGTATTTTAAATTATGTAGCCTATTTTAGGTAGATTTCATCAGAAAGCTAACTATTGCAATGGGTGCCATGTTTCGACTTCCGGAAAATTTCGACATATCTTCGCGTTTCACATCCCCCAGACCCCAAACCACCGTCAGTTCAAAAGTTTATATATTTGTGTGTGTGTATATATATGCATATATATCAGTTTCTTGTGGACACGATAACTGCCGTAATTTTGCACCAATCACTTTAATGTTTTACATAATAGGCTATGTAACCCCTTAAAAAATCGGTCGAGTTCGTTAATGGGCAAAATCGGTTAAAAGGGGGTGGGGGGGCTTTTTTTTTTCGAAAAAGTGAAATGTCGCTATAACTCTCTTAATACGTGAAATGTCGATTCAATTCAAAGTTCATAATATTTGTCGGATAAGTGCCAAAAATTTATGTCAAATAGGTTTTTTGATAGCACCAACCATTGACCAAAGGGGTGGAAAAAAGTGTTTTTTTCGGGAAACATTAATCATATCTCTCTTAATAGGCACAATATCAAACCCGTACATAATGGAAAATATTCCCCTAATAATTACCTAAAACTTTGTCTGAAAGAATTTTTGATCTGACCTACCAATACGCCAAGGGAAGAGAAAAATGATTTCGGAATTAAAGAACATGCCAAGTGCCATCAGAGGTTACCGTGACAACGCTTCTAAATTGATGAGGGATGAGCAGGTTGCCAAGACAACGCCATTGCACGAGATCACATTCATTTTTCCATCTGACTGTGGGAAGCGGCTAACTGGTAGCATGCTGAACTTATATGCCCAAGGTCGCTGGTTCAAAGCCGGCCAAAGTCGTCGGATTTTCTAAGAGCGCTAAAAAACCCTCAGCATGCTTTCCTTTGGAGGAGAAGTTCCAACGTTCGTTGCAAGTTGCTGGTTGCGGTGGCATCTAGTAGCCAAGTTCACAGCTAGGTGTCGTTCACGTTAGGATATGGTACAAAATTAGGAACTACTACTTAAAATTGACCGTCTGCAGACCTTACCTGAATTACAGACTAAAACAGTCATCACAATTAACACCATTTATCAGATTCTACACACCCGGGGTTACATGACCACGTTGTCGCAGCCCCTAAACTGAGGAACCAACAAAAATCTCTGCGGGAGATAAAATTTTGCGAGAAGAAGTAACAGACTGTCTGATAGTTACACATCAGTTCCAAACCTTGCATAAGGACAGTGTGATCAGAAGTATAAAAATGAACCCCGAATGACAAGAAGGTTACCATCCCCATAAGACAATAAAATGATAAAAATATGCATACAAAAACGAAAAAAAGTTGATTTTTAACCTCCAAATGTAAAATACTTTCTTGCAATCAATGAGGTCTGATCCTCCTACGAAAACCTGCATATTTTGCCTATTATAGCCAATCCCCTAGTTTGCCCGGTGAAATCTACCTCCGCCTTCCGGCGTGCCGAGAGGATTTTTTTCCTCTGACTTTGGGACGGGCTCTCTCCTCTTTCCCTTTCCTATCTGCCTTTCATGGCTCTCCTTTCTTCCGAGTTCCTCAATCCTCATTTTTCGAAGGTAGAGGGCATTTCCTTTCTTCCTGTCCTTTATTTGCCTTATCCTTTATTTGTTTACCATTTCTTCTTCTAGTATGTAAGTTTGTAGTTAGTAGTTGTAGTTTTCATTCTCATCTCATTTTTCACTATCACCCAAACCATTAGGGGCCGATAACCTAGATGTTAGGCCCCTTAAAACAATTATCATCATCATCATCATCGTCATCATCAACTGCATATGGTTTCTCTTCAAGTCAAGGTTCTCCTTGGCACTTTCCCAGTCCTTTGTTACTACACCATTCACAGATACAACAACAGGGATGACGTAAATGTCACTCAGCTCAGCGGCAAGTGGCTGGTATTTGCACCTTTTCTCAGCCACTGTATTCTGTAAGACAGGTTTCATCGAGTGGAACAGAAACATTGACGACGGTAGCCTTGTCTGCTTGCTTATCGAATATTATTAGACTATTATTGTAACCTAGCTTGTGTGGGTTACAGGGACTCCTAGTTTCTTTTTGTTTGTATTTAGTTATTTTTATTTTTATCGGGTTGCCAGCCATGGACACTAGTTGGTCGGCCGCCATGGAGAATCTTGTGTGCCCTACTGTGAGATCCTTCGTGGTGGGTGGCTGTGCAAAAATGACCAGGTGGCCTTGGTGGTTGAGGTCAAAGGTTCCTTGGCATGTGGACGTTGCCATGGAGATGGTGTTGTTATGAGATGTTAGCAGGCAAAATGAAAGCTAATTTTTTTGGTTTGTTTTGGTGAATGGATTGAATAACTCTGAGTGTTGAAATATGGAGTATGGAAATGGGTTGTTTGGAGTGGAATTTGAGGCAAGATGGGAGCTGAAGTGTTTAGAAAATGTAATGTGAAATGGTGACAGTGTTGATTGGGTGTATGATGCCAAGGCATAGGTAATGGAAGCTTGCCTATATTAAATAAATTGTGTGTATTTTGCAAAGTCAGTATCCTGTTTTTAGCCTACTTTCGATTTTTGCAAGAAATGAAAGTAGACTTATGAGATCAACACAGGGCGAAAAAAGTGTGTCTGTCTGTGTGTGTGTATGTGTGTGTGTGAGTCTGTGTGTGTGTCTGTGTGTGTGTGTGTCTGTGTGTGTGTGAGTGTGTGTACTCTGAATGTCTGTCCCCCCCTATCAATTCGAACACGGTGAATGCGAATTGAACGAAATTTGGTACAAAGGTAGCACTAGCAAAGGACACCTCAGTGTCATGTTTTATATCGCCGCCATCTTGACGGAAACGTAATGGCGGCCTCACAAATGTTCAAAGCTTAAATCAAATTACGACTAACCTAATCATCCGATCTCTACCAAATTTTGCAACAACATACCTTTATGGGGGGAGCATCCTTTGACCAAACTAATAGGTCATCAGAGTAATAGTTTGCGGATGGCGGCCATCTTTGTGTGAAAATCGATTCCCCCTATTAATTCGAACACGGTGCAACCGAATGGAACGAAATTTGGTACAGAGGTAGTACTAACAAAAGGCACCTCAGTGTCATGTTTTATATCGCCGCCATCTTGACGGAAACGTAATGGCGGCCACACAAATGTTCAAAGCTTAAATCAAATTACGATTAACCTAATCATCCGATCTCTACCAAATTTTGCAACACCATACCCTTATAGAGGAAGCATCCTTTGACCAAATGAATAGGTCATTAGCCTAATAGTTTGCGAATGGCGGCCATCTTTGTGTGAAAATCAATTCCCCCTATTAATTCAAACACGGTGAAACCGAATGGAACGAAATTTGGTACAGAGGTAGCACTAGCAAAGGGCATCTCAGTGTCATGTTTTATATCGCCGCCATATTGACAGAAACGTAATGGCGGCCACACAAATGTTCAAAGCTTAAGTTAAATTACGACTAACATAACCATCCGATCTCTACCAAACTTTGCAACAACATACCTTTTTGGAGGGAGCATCCTTTGACCAATCTAATAGGTTATTAGCCTAATAGTTTGCGGATGGCGGCCATCTTTATGTCAAAATTGATTCCCCCTATTAATTCGAACACGGAGGAACCTAATGGAACGAAATTTGGTACAGAGGTAACACTAGCAAAGGGCACCTCAGTGTCATGTTTTATATCGCCGCCGTCTTGACTGAAACGTAATGGTGGCCACACGAATGTTCAAAGCTTAAATCAAATTACGATTAACCTAATCATCCGATCTCAACCAAATTTTGCAACTACATACCTTTATGGAGGGAGCATCCTTTGACCAATCTAATAGGTCATTCGCCTAATAGTTTGCGGATGGCGGCCATCTTTGTGTCAGAATCGATTCCCCCTATTAATTCAAACACGGTGAAACAGAATGGAACGAAATTTGGTACAGAGATAGCACTAGCAAAGGGCATCTCAGTGTCATGATTAATATCGCCGCCATATTGACAGAAACGTAATAGCGGCCACACAAATGTTTAAAGCTTAAATCAAATTACGACTAACATAACCATTCGATCTCTACCAAACTTTGCAACAACATACCTTTATGGAGGGAGCATCCTTTGACCAATCTAATAGGTCATTAGCCTAATAGTTTGCGGATGGCGGCCATCTTTATGTCAAAATTGATTCCCCCTATTAATTCGAACACGGTGGAACCGAATGAACGAAATTTGGTACAGAGGTAGCACTAGCAAGAGGCACCTCAGTGTCATGTTTTATATCACCGCTATCTTGACGGAAACGTAATCGCGGCCACCCAAATGTTGAAAGCTAAAATGTAATTACGACCAACCTAATAATCTAGTCTCTACCAAATTTTGCAACACCATATCTTTATGTGGGAAACATATTCTGACCAAACTGCAAGAACATCAGCCCAATAGTTTGCAGATGGTGGCCAAGTATGTGTGCAAATCGATTCCCCCTATCAATTCAAACACGGCGAAACCGAATTGAACGAAATTTGGTACAGAGGTAGCACTAGCAAAGGGCACCTCATATTCATGTTTAATATCCCTATAGCACGTTGTATTTCAACAAGCTACTACAACCAACATTCAATCATACTCCTTGAAAAGGACAAAGAGTTATAACAATACCCATGCATTTAGGAGAAAGTAGGCTATATGTTCTTTACTGAACATCTTGTTTTGTGTGGTATCATTCATGCAAGCATATTGCCCCACAACCTGAGGTGGCTAGATTTTATTTTGAATATATTATTTTCACAGGACTGGGATGAAATGAAGTGGTTTTGATGTGACAACGTCAAATAAATTGTTGGAATACAGTGACGTTCGTGAAGAAGTGTTACAGTCAAAGGTGATGATATCGTTTTATCTCTCTTCTGCGGAAACGCTCTCTCTCTCTTCTGTACTGCGCTCGAGTGTCGCTACTGTCGTTTTTCGATGTTACGGGTGAACCTCTGGATGGATTTTGGTGTGGTTTTCACCATTCTGTAAAGGCTATCTCGAGGAAGATTTCAGTACAAATAATTTATTTATGATCAAAGGAAGCCGATCAGTAACGATTTCTGTGAAAAAGTCGCAAAACACATGACGTCCGTGCGCCTTTTACGCTTATGCTGGGTAAACCTTTAAACATATATATATATATATATATATTATGAATGTAAGAATTGTTCAGCATGAAAAGTTCTACAAAACAGTCCCCGAGAGCATATCTCTATCTTCAATACATTCGCCCACTAGAAGTGTTTTTACGTTTTCATTTCTTCCAACAATCTCCATTCAAATACTGAGGCGACAGTTTACGAGCTACATAGGGGCGAGCCTATCCCCCCAGTTACAACCTTGCTAGCGGGCGAACATATTACCCCAGATACAGCTAGCCGCAAACTGTCAAGTCGTGTTGAGTTAAAACTTCAGAGAAGAGTGGTTATGTTTGCAGTTTCCCTGGAAGTGCAACTCGGCTTTTTTTCATTTCGCCTGTGAACTTTCCGTTCTGCAAAGTACATAATTAAAAAATATATGAAGCTGAAATTTCGCAAGAGCGACAGTTAAAACAAATCAGTCCGAGAATATCGTCGCGCATCGTAGTTGCGCACACCCAATATATTTCTTGAATGCCATATGTCATTATTGACACCAACCTCATGAGTGATAAATGAAATTGGATAAGCAGTTGGGAGGAAGTTGTCGTTGCCTGTTGGAAGGTACCACACTGGCATTTTCCTGGAAAAGGGAAAGCATGCAGAGTCATTTAAGGGCCAGCCATCTGTGGGGTTCGAACCTATTCATCTTTCGAGTCAAGATGTAGGCTGACCCCACGGCGTTGAGCCTCAGCCAGCGTAGCCATCACGCTCGATTCCTCACGCCATTGAATCAGGAAAGAAACGGAATCCTCTAACAAGAAGGGACGGAGGTTTAATGAGTGTGTTAATAAGTATCATATATATTATTTCAGTAGTATGCATCCCTCCTGCGGCGCTCACAAGCGATCGATCGTAAAAAATGAGCTTTCACTTGAAAGAGAATTTACATTACCAGTGACGCATTGCACTCTAATTTCATAAATATCTATAATTTCTTTAAAAAATGACTTTTAAAAAACTGCACGAAGTATGTGATTTGCAGTTACTGTTGCTGCAGGAAGATACGCTCCATTGGTGTCCACTTTACATTTTGGCCGCTGTGACGCCCGTTTCAGGTCAGTTTAACATTCTGAGGTCTTTCTTTTATCATTTTGCATGGATTTCTGGAACAGTAGATCAAAGGAATGTGTACTCAAATCGTATAATTTCATAAATTAGCAGTGACGAATTGCATTCTACTGTAATTTCATAAATGTATTTTTTTGTAAGAAGTGTGCGATTTGCAAATACTAATGCTCTAACAAGCTGCAATTATGAGTTGTCGTCTATTCCCCTAAAATTATTAAACGTTAATTATTTTACAGGTTTTTCTTCTGCATTCTAATTTCATAAATATCGATCATTTCGAATGGTTTTCAGGAACAGTAAATCAATGGATTGAGTACCCTAATTGTATAACCGGTGAGTGTTACGTCGTCTGAAACATTGGAACTATTAAACAATTAGTTAATTCTTTTACACGTTATCTTCTATAATTTCCCATGGTTTTCAGAATCAGTCGGCTAAATCATTGGATTGGGTACTCAAATCGTAGGCTATAACCGGCGAGTGTTACTGCTAAGCTTTCAATCAATGGACTCAGCCCACACATGCTTTAAGCTCATTAGTCTAAACAATGGATTTATTAAATTCCAGGTTTGTTAATATGCCGCGATACAGGTTTTTCTTCTGCAATCTAATTCCATAAATAGCCTATCGATTTTTGTAAGAATTGTGCTCTTTGCTATGTGGTTTTCAGAATCAGTAAATCAATGGATTGGGTACAGGTTTTTCTTCTGCATTCTAATTCCATAAATATCGATTTTTGTAAGAAGTGTGATTTTTGCAAATACTGTTGCTGTATCATGCTATAATATGAGATGTCGTCTAAAACCTTAAAACTATCATCATCATCATCATATATATGCCTCATAAATTAGCAGTGACGAATTGCATTCTAATTTCATACGGCACCCTTCAATAAAACATGGTTTTCTCAAGATTCATATAGGGGGTCGTGTTCAGTCCAGACTGCGTTACACAGCTAAGTTCGCTTAAAACCAACATGCTCTAATGAATAGAAAGGTCCATGACAGAGGCTATACTAGAAATAAAATGAATAACAAGTAGAATAAAAGATATTTAATGACTGAAAATTATGTGCATAATAATAATAATAAATAAAAGAAATCCTCCCTGACTTTTACTCCCTAATAAAATAAATATAACACTGAGCGGTAGGAACTCGCTCGTCACAACAAGACAATGTGAATACAGCTTCACACAAAGTAATTAATCATAACATAAACTTTGAGCTGTAAGAACTCGCTCGTCAACATATGGATACAAGTCCATTTTTCCTGGTCAAGAAGTTATATAATGTGTGGTGTACTGCTCGTTAATAAGAAACTGAGTACTGATGCGAGTCCGCTTACAATTGAAACAGTCATGTTGCTCACGGAGTTGCATCTTTTAAATCACACTACGGCTATGGGACCCACCCTTAATTAATACACTATAATTACTACTGACACATGCAAGATTTAATACTACAAAAATATGAAGAATCTCCCTGAGATTCTAACTGGTGCCATAGCACATAAATGAACAAAAAGAGCATGCCAGAAATAGGCAAAAACGCTCTCATCACAACTTGGGAACATAGCCTCGCGCACCCAAATGCCACACGGGTCATTGAACGCGTAAAATAAACACACAAGAATTAAAGCAAAAGCAACAAAATACAAGCCTAACGGCTGAAAAACTATGTTTACATTTATATAAAACGCCAGACAAACAGGAGTTTCGGAAGCTACCTTACAACTATGGACAGCACCCATTTAATCAATCAATACTCATTATAACCAATCAGGTTTTGTGAATTTAAACAACGTCTTAAATTGAAGTACAAGATCCAGGCCTCTTACTAATGACAAGTCGCGTTATCTGATTTGAGCGCGCCCCTCTCGTATGAGTCATCGCTGCCTCAATTATCTCTCTCAGTCGCTCAAGCCAGGTGCACGTTCCCCTCTGGAAACGCTAACATATCTCACTCATCCCCTTGGATGGCAAGAAAATACAAATATATACCACAGGTCCAGCCTCGCGAAGTCATGAACTGGGCTGACGTGGAGCAAGACAGAATAATCACCATGATATATTCTCACTAGCACATCATAAAAAAATCACACTACGCACCAAAACCTTGGACTGACTCTCATACACTTACCACTGGGTCGGCTCAAAACAGATCAACAATACTGCGTCCATTGACACATTTAAAAAAATACACAACAAAAACTCGGGTGCAAAGTGCCATCCCGTTCAGAACTGCAGGAAAGCAACTATCAAAATCACCCTGATCCGTCATAAAATTCTACTCACAAATAATCTTAACCCTCCAAATTCTATTTTTAATCTCAACATTAATTCAGTTCCATTTTTGTTATAAGGCATACCTCCGAATAATAATGCTTGACCGCGATTTACGCAAGCGAATGCGAGCACGAGCTGCGCGTCGCCCCGTATAATTGAACCAAACAAAAATCACAATATTTACAAATTACACAACGCTCGGCTTGTCCCATATTTAAGGTGTCAGTAAAACAAGAACCAAGAATCTACATTACCAAACATGCAAACAAATATCTACAAAAATATGTCCCATAATACCATAGCTGATTTAATAAATAAATAAATAAATTCATTTGTACTCAATTCTTTAAAACCGCGTCAAGGAAACATCTGCAGCCATCTCCTTTAAGATGTTTATCTCGTCATCGACATCTTCTGGCAAATGTCCTGCTGGTTCCAAGATCCGGTCTCGTTCCTAGACGTCATCTCGTGCTGAATTAAATAAAGTTTTGTCAGATACACACACGATATATTTCCTACTACATTCACCTATCAAGTACTAAATTCCTTGACAGTCTATTTGGTGAATTATTTCGATGAACTGGTCCTACTGGTAGTGCTGGGACTACAAATAAATCACTGAAGTTACACTTATAACTTGACGAAACTGTTCCATGTTCAAATAAAAATCAACGTCACGTCCTCAGACGCACGAATTAAAGAGTGTGAACGTTACGTCCTCAGACGCACAAAAATAAGTGATATCTCTCGAAGCTTTCTGGATCCTTATAAATGAAACTGACTAGGGTAGGTGTGGAAGGGGATTTATGACAAAAATATTCCATAATAATTATCAGACTAGCATGCGATCGGTATCATTGAGTTCGTAGCAGTGTGGAGGTTACGATTATGCTGTAGCTGGCGCGAATCGATCGTGGAATTAATCCGTAGATAACTCCCGCGTTAAATTACCATGATGCGTTACCAAGCCGAGTTGCCGCTAAAACAAGGCGCATTGATATTATTGGCCCAGACTCTTGTATGTCTTTGCGCGCTTTTACATATATTTCTGCAGTAGGGAGTGGTTAACATGATGATTGACCAATTGCCTCGTAGCATTCGATTTTCTTCTTGGCGCCAACCTTCATAGCAACAGGCCATAATGTGCGTGCCCAAGCCCTCTCCGCGCTAAAAGTTGCACCTGTCCTATGTGTCAAGAATATTTATGCTGCTTCCTAAAATACAACAGGAGCTTAAACCGTTGTGTCCTCTCGGCCACTGATTTCTCAATATTTCCCAACGCCGTCTGGCTCTCATATCTGCTGTCTGTAGAAATGTATCAAAAGATGATGAATAATTATTAGAATCCTTTATACAGCCTGAGGATAAAGGGTTCAATACATAGGCCTATCAATTTTTGTAAGAAGTGTGCTATTGAACGTTAATTCCCTTACAGTTTTTCTTCTATCATTTCGCATGGATTTCAGAAACAGTAAATCAATGGATTGAGTAGGCCCTACTCTAAATCATAAAACTGGCGAGTGTTACGGCGTCTAAAACCTTAGAACTATCAAACATTATTTCTTTTACAGATTTCTCTTCTATCTTCTATCATTTCCCATGTTATTCAGAATTAGTAAATCAATGGATTGGGTACTCAAATCGTATAATTTCACAAATATCGAATAACCGGTGTTATGATGATCCAATTTTCAGTGATTGCCTTCGTAGGTTAGGGAACGTACTACTTGGAATTCCGACTGAAAGTTAATGTATTGAATAACCGGAGAGTGTTACGGCTAAACTGTCAATCAATGGACTCAGCACACAAATGGCATTAACAGTGACGAATTGCATTCTAATTTCATAAATATCATAAATATCAAAGAGAGAAACCTGCCACGCTGATCGTTGGACATAGGAACAAGGAAGCCTCACTTTAAGTGGGGCGTGAAGAAGTTTTAAAACGAAGGCTGTCCTGATAAGGGAGAAAGAGGCTCCTCAGCCGACAAGATAAAGGAGGAAATCTTGACCATGATACTTTCTGCCCGGAGTGCACCCAGAAGAAACAAAAAGGAATTCTGCCGATATGTCAGAGGCAATGCACTAATGAGGACAGCACAATCGAATGCGATAGTTGCAGAGAAACGACCCACAAGAACTCTACTGGCCTCATAGGTCAGGAAGTCAAAGACCTTGAAAGAAAGGACAGGAAACTGATATGGCTGTGTGAAATATGTAAACCTGAGGCACTGGACATGAATAAATCCTGTAGGGTGGTAAAAGCCGCCCTTGCCGAAAAGGTCGTGGACCTAACACAATACATAAAAACCCGACTTCAGGAAAGTATGGAAAATCTGATCAAGGAAACAGTATACAATGCTCACAGAAAGATACCTGCCACAGCACGCTCTCATGCTGACGCTCCTCTCAAGAAAGTGAAAGCACGCCTGTAGGTAACGTGCAAAGGAGTTAAGCACTGAGCGCCTCACACAGGCACGCGAAAGCTGCCCTGCAGGCAGTGAGTGAAGGTGTTTAACGCTGATCGTTGCACTTGGAAACAAGGGAGCTTCACTGTAAGCGGGATGTGAAGAAGTTTTCCAACAAGGGCTGTCCTGATAAGGAAGAAAGAGGATCCTCAGCCAACAAGATAAAGCAGGAAATCTTGACCAAGATGCTTTCATAAATATCGAATAACTGGTGAGTGTTATGATGATCCAAATTTCAGTGATTGCCTTCTTAGGTTAGAGAACGTAGAGCTTGGAATTCTAACTGAAATGTAAATAGTGTTCTATAATCTTTTGGTTGAAATAGAATCATAAACTTCCTCCTTAAGTCACTCATTATAAACATATTGGGGAAAGTATGACCTTTCGTGTAAATTTAATCTTATTGAAAAGTCACTAATCTATTTATCTTGAATGTTGTCACCGAATGGCTTTTACAATTTTTTTGTAAAGCAATTCTGTTATTACTGTAGATTATAAAGGTAACACTGAGAAATGGATTCTAACATTTCAATAACTTTGATCATTGGTGTGATGACTGTTTCTTCCTTAAATAACAGAAAAGCACCACCATGCGACAGTATAATTAGGATCACATTACTCATTACGCATGCCATGGATATTCCCTGGGCGTGGCTTAATTACAGAGAGTAGTGCTACAAAATACTGTATTAGAGGTGAAAGCAAATTATTCTCTACATTATATAGGCCTACCGTGGTAAAGCAGCATGGGGGATATTTCCATAAGTTATTGTAATGGTGGTCTAGGGCAGGGGTCTCCAAACTACGGCCCGAGAGCCACATCCGGCCCGCGGACAGATTTTGTCCGGCCCGCGGAGAGCTAGCATACTTGAAAACTCATTTTAGAGAACATATTTTTTTATAGCAAATTAAATTTAGTTTACTGAAGTATTCTAATTTTATGTTGAATAATTATTAATATGACATCTACATTGATATGGTCATGGGCTAACTACTCATAACATTGTTGTAGGCTTATTGTTATTGTTTTTGTGATAAGTTGGATAAATAAACACAGAATTGTAATGAGTAAAGAAATGTATAACATGCAGACATATGAAATACTAATGAGATTTATGTAATTGAGATTTTCCACTGACAATAGTTTGTAGTTGGGGACTAATTTTACTTGTACCAATTATTAAAAGAGATTTAAGATGCTCATCAGTTAATTTAGATCTGTAAACATTTTTTGTGTACTTCATTTTGGAAGGAAAGGAAGGAAGCTTCTAGTTTAACGTGACCGTTAATCTTGAGATCATGAGCCACGGGACCTCCGTTTTACGTGGAATCCGAACCACAGGACATGGCATTTCACCTCGAAAATCTCACATGCATTGACCGGGAATCGAACCCGGACCGCCTTGGTGAGAGGCATACAGCTAGACCGCTGCGCCACCACGCCCCCCTTCATTTTGGAGAAGGTCTTCTCACACAAATAAGTAGTACCAAAAACAGAAAACAGCCCACGAGCAAATTTATGCAAATTATCAAATTGTGTCAGTGGAAGACTCTTATAAAATTCCAACAAAGATGAGTTTTGATATTTGTTCTTAATTATATCACTGCACTGTAGTTCAATCATTTCCATTTGAAGTTCCGGGGCTAGGGTTTCAATGTCAGTATCAAAAGGATCCTGAAAAATCTTAATTTGATTCGCAAAGGCATCGAAGTCCGAGAAACGAGTATCAAAATTTATTTTCAAAGCACTCAAAGTTTCGATTGCAAAATCGATAGGAAACTCAATCTCAGTGGTGTGGCTGAATATTTCACATGTTTTAAAATGTGAAAAACATTTACTTCGTAGTTGTGATTGAAACAGTATCAATTTCTTCCGGAATGATTTGATATTAGTGTATAAATCAGGAAGATGCTGGTTTTCTCCTTGCAATCTCAAATTCAGTTCGTTCACATGTTTTGTCAAATCAACATAGAATGCTAACTTCCACAGCCATGCGTTGTTTTGTAATTCAGTAAGAGGGAGATGCTTTTCATTCAAAAAAATTTCGATCACTGCTCGAAGTTCAAAAAAGCGCTGAAGGACTTTCCCACAACTATGCCAACGTACGGCAGTATGATAAGGTAAGTCATTTTCTCCAATCTCTTCAATAAATTGTCGGAATTGTCGGTGATTCAGCCCAAAAGATCTCATAAAATTAACAGTTGATATGACTGGTTTCAGAACTTCAGACATATCCAAACATTTTCCACACAAAGACTGTTGATGAATGATACAATGTAAGACTAATGGTTTTGAACCACCGTCATTTTCTACAGCCTTTGACACAAGAGCGACCACTCCTTAATCTTTCCCACTCATGTTTTTGCCTCCATCAGTTGTAATACATTTCAAGTTTTTCCATCGAAGGTTCTTTTGATTAATGGCCATTTCAACTCCTTTAAAAATATCTGTACCAGTAGTTGTGCCATGAGTACTATACATATCAAGAAGTTCTTCATGCACTTCATAGCTTTTATCTACTCCTCGAATATAAATCAACACCTGAGCAGTATCTGACACATCCGTTGACTCATCCAAGGCCAAAGAAAACCACTCAACATCTCCATTTTTGTCGAACAGTTGAGAGGATATATTTTCAGCGATGTTTTCTACCCTTCGAGTCACAGTGTTTGCTGACATACTGACAGTTTTTAATAAATTTACCTTTTCAGGGCACATTTCTTCGGCTGCTGCAATTATGCATTCTTTGATCATTTCTCCATCGGTGAATGGTTTTCCACGTTTTGCAATTTCAAGAGCCACACGAAAGCTGGCACGAGTTGCAGCCTCTTGTTCGGTTTTGAGTTTTGTAAATGAAGATTTCTGCGATTTCAATCCGCGCTTCATAGCTTCGAATTTTTCTGTCCGCAAACTTCCTGTATATTTTGAGTAATTTTGAAAATGTTTTGTTTCATAATGACGTTTAATGTTATATTCCTTGAGAACGGCTATGCTTTCATTGCAAATCAAACATAGCGCCTTGTTACTGGACTCAATTACGAAATACTGAATGTTCCACTCATCTTTGAATTTTCTGCATTCACTATCAATTTTTCGCTTCTTTTCCATACTACTAAATCACACACAAAAGCAACAATTCAAATCAAAATACAGTTACAAAGATGTCTTCAACTTAAACACGCACAAACACGTTTTAAGGAGGTACGCACTATTTTATTTCACAACAGTGTCATAGGAACTGACTTGTGGTTGCGCAACTAGCCTTCTTATATATTCCAATTACTGCCATCTAGAAGTGAGTGGAAGACACCAGAACTCTCTCGAACCAACGAGATTACTCTGTACGTGCTATTAGCGCCATCTGTTAGCGATAGAAGGTACTACCTATTTCCGCTTGTGTCCACCAGATGTCGTGTCACGTTACTCCTCATGGCTCGTACTCTACGACTAATCTAGAAATTACAGATAATGACAGGAAAATTAATAATATGCAGTGTTGCCGTTTTGCGGACTTTAGTCCGATTTGCAGCCTTTATTCAACGTTGAGTACTTTTTCGGACTTTTTTTTTCATCAGTGGACTATTTCACTTTTTACCACCGGCAACAATGATAATATGGTTTTGGCCCTCGGAACTTACTGGAGTAACCAGATATTCAGGCGATTCGAATCCAACTTCGGCGGATATTCAGTCGATTTGAATCCAACTTCGGTGGATATTCAGGCAATTCGAATCCAACTTCGGCAGATATTCAGGCGATTCGAATCCAACTTCTGCAGATATTCAGGCGATTCGAATCCAACTTCAGTGGATATTCAGGCGATTCGAATCCAACTTCGGTGGATATTCAGGCGATTCGAATCCAACTTCGGCAGATATTCAGGCGATTCGAATCCAACTTCTGCAGATATTCAGGCGATACGAATCCAACTTCAGCAGATATTCAGGCGATTCGAATCCAACTTCGGCAGATATTCAGGCGATTCGAATCCATCTTCTGCAGATATTCAGGCGATTCGAATCCAACTTCAGTGGATATTCAGGCGATTCGAATCACACTTCGGCAGATATTCCGGCTATTCGAATACAACTTCGGCAGATATTCAGGTGATTCGAATCCAACTTCGGCAGATATCCTTTGCCTGCCAATTTGTGTTCCATTTTATGCTTGATGTTTCATTACACCCTATTTAATTATAAAACAAATTTCTTTAGGATTCACCTTTTTATTAGAAATAATTTGTGTACGAAATTTTGGTTCACTACATGGAATTGTTTTTTGAGGGCACATGGACATTGCCATTTCAGCCCCGTAGAAGTTCCTCTTTCATCCACTCACTGCGCTCCAGCTATCAAACAGCCTTATTCTTGATTTCCAAAGCGGTGGATATACCCACCTTTGTTTGCAGCAAATAATAAAGAGCAAATACAGTAGTTACATGTACATAAATAAGCACTCTTTTAATCGGTCAACACGAATTTACATCATGTATAGGTTTGGCAACACACCTCAGGTACGCATGCACTTATTACAGACAGTACATAGGAATTTGGGGCGGAGGGGAGGAAGAACCAGCTCAACAAGATAACATACTCGTTCAGTCGCCTGTTACAACTGCCCGAGTGAAGTTGAGACTGCTCGTTACTGTAGTACGGAAGACACTCAAATCAGATAAGTAGCCTATATTATACAGTACAATCAAAATTGACCATTCACAACAGCCATATAGTCACTCCAAACAGACAAATTCCGGAGTTCTATCACCATTTTAGCATTTCACCAAACATCATAAAGATCACAGCTAACATATACCGACAAGTTGCACCACCAATACAGCAACTAAATAAGTGTATATATTGTAAATATCTTCACCCGTATTTTCAAACATAGATTTTACAGCCTAAATGTAATGGATCTGATGATGATAGCTTGACGATTGAAACTGGTCATCCTAGTGTATTTATTAAATCTCATGTAATTTTTTTCAGGATTAGGGTATAACCCAACTCTTTTGGGTAAATTCTTGTTGACCGATTGAAAAGCGCCAAACTTTTGTTTACTAAGACAACACTGAAGAAATGGCTTCAAACCCCATAATTAGCACTCTTTGTTAATTTGGAGATCACCTTAATAAACTAACTTTCAAGCAACGAATACCAATTGCATGCTGGAATATTTTAACCGAGACCAGTCTTTTCTCATGGTCAACTATATGTAGCATTTTCAAGAGTGAAATCATTCAACAAATTGCTATTGAGGAAAATCACCCACACAAATGATCAGCATATTCCATCATAACGTCAGACATTGAATATACAGAAATGCCGTAAAACAAGCCCCAGCCTCAATCTCTACTTGGTATAAAACAAAGCCCCCGATTCTTGGATGTTCCGGGTAATCTCGAGAACCACTGGATGGATTGTGATGCGGTTTTCATCACTCTGTAAAGGATCTCTCGAGGAAGGTTTCTGTAGAAATTAATTAATTTATAACCAAAGGAAGCCAAGCAGTAACGATTTCACTGAATCGAGTGGGAAAAATCCTACCAGCCGTGCATCTTTTAAGCTTACGCTGGGTACTCCGTTATACATATCAGTGTACTATGAGTGTAAGAATTGTTCAGCATGAAAAGTTCTACAAAATAGTCCCGGACAGCGTATCTCTCTCTTCAATACATCGCCCACTGTAAGTGCTTTTATGTTTTCATTTATTCCAACAATCACCATTCAATTACTACGAGGTAGCTAGCGAGTGAGCCTATCACCACAGTTTCATCCTTCGTTTCGCAGAATACACAGTCTATTTTAGATTGGCCGGAAGGGGGATTTGTGTTTCATGCACCTCGCCATTCTAAAATTCGTTGCACATGCTATCTCCAAGATATAATTAATAGTCCAGGCAGTGACATTAACCCATCATGCCGAGACTGAAAATAGATATAGGTCGTAATTCATTGAAATTGAAAACAAGTAGTTCCGTGAAGAACTAAGTAGCCTATTTTCATATATCCTACTTATGTTAATTGCCTCTATCAACGTACACAATTTCAGTTTGCTATCATAGATTCGGGGATATTGAGAATCATCTAAATATTTCAGTTGGTCGCCATGTTGAATTTTTATGTATGTAGGCCATAGAGTTATGTACTATTAGATGACGATTATTGAGTAGGTTCATTATTCAAACGTTGACTTCGATCGTATGATTAGGACACGAAAAATAAAAACTTAATTTTAAACTTTCGCACGGCCGCCATATTGAGGTTATGTAAACAATTGAACTAAAAGAGATGTCAGTGAATCATGTGTATAAACATTTGCAGTACCATGTTTCACTGCGCTAGGATGGTTAAATTGCGAGAAAAGTCTATTTAAATGTTTCAACTTCACTTTGCCACCATGTTCGTTTTGTATTTAACAAGTTTTTGAAAGTCACATAGGTGAACTTCTAGTAGTGCCCTTTATTACCGTACAAAATTTCAGGGTGATATCAGTCGTAGTTTCGGGATACAGAATGCCGGTGAAATATTTCGCACAGCCATCATGTTGAATTGATGAGCCTCAATAAAAATTGAAGGGCACAGTCGGGGTTGGACAATGTAGTGCTATGACCTTACCGAGTTTCATAGAAATCGCTCCAGCCGTTTAGATTTTATTAGGGGACACACATACACGGACAATAGGTGATCTCATAAGCCTATTTTTTTTTCATAAATAAAATAAGCTAAAAATACGCCTTTTAAACTTACGCTGGGTAATCCGTTGTAGATACCGGACGAAGCCGGGGCGTGTAGCTAGTATGTATATGAATAAGTGTTGCTCTTTTTCTTTTTTACTGATATTCATGCTCATAGGAAAGTGCGAAAACTTTGCACGGCCACAGTACTATAATAATTAGAATGTACTCCCTAACAGAAATCAGAACTCATTGCAATGGCGAAGGTACAGTATGCATGGATTGTCACTGATTGATTTAATGACTAGATTACCTTTAATCATCCCATGCCATCATGTGTTCAAAGCACATGGTCATTTTATCAATAATAGTGTCAGACTACTGTAGCTCATCAATGTAATGCTCATCACAGCAGTCGATGCAAATGGTTTGGCCATGTTCAAACACCGGATCCCGTGAGGTCTGTGAATTTAAGCAACATTGGTTGCGTACTGTCTCCAGGAGTAAACTACGACACAGAAAATACTTTCAGGCCCACGACAGACCTGCCTATAAGGCAAGACTCCCTTCCTCTCCACAGCAGTCGAACTCTTCACACATGGATATTACTGGGCTGTATTTATGGTCGCACCGCACTGTATACAGCGTGTCCGGGAAAACGGTTCCAATATTTACAGAAGAGTTAGTATGTAGCAAAATAAGAAGACAGGTTCCTATAAACAACGGTCGTAAACTTAATATTCTTCTAGTTATGGTTTTAATTTTTTACGAGGAGAATATCATGCACTCCGAGCTCTTTAGCACGAAACAAATGAGAAAACATTGTATTAGTAGCCTATACTTGGCACAATAGTCGTACAATGTTGTCTCATTTGTTTTGTACCAAAATATTTGGAGTGTAAGATATGCTCCTAGTACAATATTTTCTGATTTGTTTCGTAAGAAGATTGTAGTTTTACGTGACTGTGAATCTTGTATAAGCCACAAGACCACCATTTAACGTGGAATCCGAACTACATATTTCAGACATTTCACTTCGAAAATCTCAAATGCATTGGCCTTGGTGAGAGGGCAACAGCTCGACCGCTGCGCCACACAATGGGGCCAAGTGCCAAAAACGTGGCGAAAAGTCCAAAACATTATTGATTTTTCAGTAACGTCACTACAATAGGGTTTTTGGGGTCGCTGAACTTAAGTTTGACATTATTGTTTTAGAAAACAAAATGGCGGATGCAATATTGCGAAGATGAAATTGAAAAATGTGTGCATTGAATGAAAATCGGTTTGGCTTTTTTGAAAACGTACATATAATACTGTTTTTCTGGTCGCTTAATTCAAATTTGACGTTATTTTTGCAAAACATAAATGGCGGATTCAATATGGAGGACTTAAATGTAGAAAATATTATTATATCAATGGAAATCACCATGTATAGTATTTTTGAGGTCACGGATTCTTTATTTAATGTTATTTGTTGGAAAATTATGAGGCTGATGTAACAAATGACAGATTTAACAGCAATTATATATAGTACCAGAAAAAAGATGTACTAGGGTTATTAATAGACCAATACAAACAATTATTTGAAGAACTAAAACCAGGGAAATGTTTCATGGCTCCAAAAGGAAAAGTTATTGAATAATAAATGAACAATACAAAACGGGCACGAACGGGCTTCAGGATTTGTAGTACTATGATTAACAATGATTTTGGTCATAAGAGCAAGTCATTTGATAGTGGGACACCGTGGGACTTTCAACTTTTGCATCACGGCATTTTACAATCGACAATTTACAAGCTTATTTTAATTGTTTAAATTATATAATAAGAATGAATATATTTACTTTCAATAGTTTTCTCCATTGGAATATTTGCCAAATTAGTAAAATATAAGAAATACTCTGCGCGGTCGAATAGAACATAACTGAAACGTTTCAATGTGCGGTGTGCGACTCGCCGTTCACGAGAGGTTATAGCTGTCAGCTGCTTATACTGAACGCTGTAAACGCTCTTTCTTAAGGTGGCAGGTACCAACCTAACCTTTGAGAGACTTAAAACTTCCCTACTTACAAACTTTTTTGGGGGACTTTTTGCCACGTTTTCGGTATTTGGCGCTATAGTGCGCCACCACGCCCCCACAACAGTGAGGAAGTGAGTGAACATGTAGGGGAGGTCTTCTCTCTTTGACACACATCGCAGCTCTTCCTGAATACTAAAGTTTGGTGCTTTTCAGTCGGTCATCACGAATGTACCCAAAAGAAGAAAGCAGCTGATCCTGAAAAATATTACATGAGATTAATTAATAAACTAGGATGACCAGTTTCGATCGTCAAGCGATCATCATCAGATCTATTGCACTTAGGCTATAAAATCTATGTTTGAAAATACAGATGAAAATATTTACAATATCTACAATTATTTAGTTGCAGTATTGGTAATACAACTTGTCAGTGTATGCTAGTTGTAGTATATATGATTCTTAGGTGAAATGCTAAAATGGTGATAGAAATCCGCAATGTGTCTGTTTGGAGTGCCTACATGGTTGTAAAAGTCAACTAAGGTTGTACTGTATAGTGTAGGCTATTACTTATCTGGTTGGATGTCTTCCGCGCTGGAGCTGCTAGTAGTGTCAACTTTACTCTTTCACCTAAGAATCATATATACTACAACTAACATACACTGACAAGTTGCATTACCAATACTACAACCAAATAATTGTACATATCGTAAATATTTGCATCTGTATTTTCATACATAGATTTTATAGCCTAAGTGTAATAGATCTGATGATCGCTTGACGATCGAAACTGGTCATCCAAGTGTATTTATTAATCTCATGTAATTGTTTTAGGATTAGGGTACAACCCAACTCTTTTGGGTACATTCGTGTTGACAGACTGAAAAGCACCAAACTTTAGTTTACTAAGGCAACACTGAAAAATGGCTTCAAACCTCACAATCTTCCTGAATAGCCACTTACACCACATGTCCGGGAGAAAGGTTTCAATAACAATTTTAGTGTATTTAAAGCTGGCTATTATAAATATCTTCTAATTTATTTATTTGTTTCATCAGGTAAATGAAGTAACTGCATCCTCGAGCAGATCACAATTACCTGCTTTTCAGAACCTGTACTTCCATCGTCAACTGATTGAAAGACTGAGAGAGGGAGGATATGTAGATGTTTAGCAGATCCTCTTGGCTATGCGTTCTGTTAACGAGGACTGTGTAAAAGCTGCCTTGAAAACAATTTGGTTGCCAGTAAATAGTGTAGATGCTGAGCGTTTCATCAGTGCCTATAATCTGGTTCTGACTGATAGAAGAACCAGATTGAAGGAAGAGAACTTAGAAACATGTGCCATGTTGAATTTCAACCTCAAAAACTAAGTTTAGTGACTGTAGTAGCTATATGCACAAGGTGCAAGGCAATGGGACCACGCAGCTCTGAACTCTGTACACAAATAAGTCCAAACCTCAACGTTGGCTGTCCATTAAATGCTTTTCTGTGGGTTCCTATTTTCAAGGCATCAGCTGCTTTCTTCCAACTCCCAGTCAAATTCCATTCATCTCTAATAAACTAGTCTAATTAGGGTGGCATCAGGAAAGACATAAAGTTGTAAAACCAATCGGCAAATAGAAAACATTGGTAGGAAAGAAAGAATAGGTAGAAAAACGTGGATCAGTCAGGATATACTAGAATTGATGGATGAAAGGCGGAAACACAAGAATGTTAGCGATGAAAAGGGGAAAGCAGATTACAGACGTCTGAGAAATGAGGTCAACAAGAAGTGCAAGGAAGCGAAAGAAGAATGGTTGAAAGAGAAATGTTCAGGTATAGATAAAGCAAAGCAAAGCTTCCTCACTGAGGTCGTGAATTACCTGTTGCTCTCCCAGAAGATATTGCGACCCAACTCTGAGTTAGAATCTAGATTTAAAAGTGTGGTAACGTACCCTCTATAGGTTAGTGGTACATAAATACTGTATTAACCTAGTAGTCTATATATTAACCCTGGCAGATAACCTCGTAGTTCCACCCCTAAAAAATATAGGCTATATTAACCACTGACTATGAGGACAATTGATATTGTCAATGATGCTGATGGTTGAATCTTTCAGCCGTATACCAACAAATTGAATTTTGGAAGTGTTAATATTAGTATACTTTCGATATGCATAGATTTCCTGTTCTAGAATGTACAATAAGTATTAAGTTAGTTTTAGTTGTAAGTATGAAGTTAGTTTGTTTATGTCATTGTTCTATTAGACTGTGTGTGTGTGTGTGTCTGGTGCCAGTTGCATTGTTTATTAGATATAGTTCATTGTTTCATTAGACTGTGGTGTGTGAGGGTGCATGCGAGTGTGCCTGGTGACGGACTGTTTTAGTGGTAGTATTTTGTTGGAGGTGGAACTTAAGTATTTTTGTTAGTAGAATCTTGGTTTTAATTGTTAGTAGAATATAGTATTTTGTTAGTAGAATTGCTCTATTACCTATTCTGAAAGGGAGTAGCAGCCTTTCAGAATAAATCAATTCTTTACTTGTCTCATAGACGGTTAAGATATTGATAATATAAGCCAACTAATGGCTACACTGCGTTCTGCTGCACGGCTGAAAGCAACGGGAAATTACAGCCGTAATGCTATTCCCGAGGATATGCACCTCTCTACGCATAATTACATGTGATGATGGCCTCCTCCCTTGTAAAATTCCAATCCGGAGGTAAACTAGTCCCCCGTTCGGATCTCCGGGTGGGGACTACTCGAGAGGGGGTTAACATCACAGAGGTGAGAAAGAGGAAATCTGACATTCTGCGGATCGGAGCGTGGAATGTTAGAAGTCTGCTGGGAAGTGGAAGGTTAGAAAACTTAAAAAGGGAAATGGATAGGTTGAGGTTGGTTTTGGTTGGGATTAGTGACATGCGCTGGCAGGAAGAACAGGACTTTTGGTCAGGAGACTATAGGGTCATTAGCACTAAATCAAACAATGGTCAAGCAGGGGTTGGCCTCATATTGAGTAGGAAACGTGGACAGCGGGTGGAATATTATGAGCAATATAGTGAACGGATTATTGTAGCAAAAATCAATACTAAACCTACGAGCACCACAGTGGTACAAGTCTATATGCCTACCAGTCAAGCTGATGATGAAGATGTTGAAAAGGTCTACGAAGAAATAGATGAAATTCTGAAGTATATCAAGGGTGATGAAAATGTTATAGTAATGGGAGATTTGAATGCCATGGTAGGAAAAGGGAGAGAAGGGAAGATAGTAGGAAATTTCGGATTAGGTGAAAGAAATGATCGAGGAAGCAGGCTGATGGAATTCTGCACCGAGCATGAGTTGGTCATAGCTAACACCTTATGCAATAACCAATAATAATACTGTAATAATGTTATTGGTTTTACGTCCCTTTTAACTACACTGGCTTTTAGAGACGCCGGGGTGCCGGAATTTTGCCCCGAAGGGGATTTTTAACGTGCCAGTAAATCTACTGACACGGCTCCCTCGCATTTGCGCACCCTCAAATGCCAGCTGACTGCGCCAGATTTCGAACCTGCAACCTTGGGCTCAGCAAGCGAGAACGTTACCCCTGAGCCACGCAGCCAGACTATCCAATAACCACAATAGAAGAATATACACATGGATGAGACCAGGAGATACAGGGCGTTACCAAATCGACTTCATTATGATCAAGCAGAGGTTTCGAAACCAGATTTTGGATTGTAAAACATATCCCGGTGCTGACATAAACTCTGACCACAATCTGGTTGTTATGAAATGCAGATTAAAGCTGAAGAAACTGAAGAAAAGTCAAAAGCCAAAAAAGGTGGGCAATAGACAGACTGAAAGTGAAGGATGTAAACGAAAGATTCAAGAAGAGTATAGAGGAAGGACTAATGAAAAACCCTAAACAAACTTCAATTGCAGACGAATGGGCACTTTTGAAGAATGAAATAACAAAATCAGCAGAAGAAAACATTGGTAGGAAAGAAAGAATAGGTAGAAAACCGTGGATCACTCAGGATATACTAGAATTGATGGATGAAAGGCGGAAACACAAGAATGTAAGAGATGAAAAGGGGAAAGCAGAATACAGACGTCTGAGAAATGAGGTTAACAAGAAGTGCAAGGAAGCCAAAGAAGAATGGTTGAAAGAGAAATGTGCAGGTATAGATAATTGCCTGAAATTATTAAAAGTTGACGCAGCTTATCGAAGGATTAAGAATACTTTTGGGGCAAAGAAGACTAAGTGCTGTAATATTAAGGACACAAATGGAAAGCCTGTAACAGATAGGGAAGAAAAGGTTGAGAGATGGAAAGCTTACATAGAGTGTTTGTATAAGGGAAATGAGATTGAGAATCATGTAATGGAAAGGGAGGAGGAAATTGATGAGGATGTAAAAGGAGATTTTATATTGAGATCAGAATTTGACAGAGCATTGGAGGACTTAAGCAGGAACAAAGCACCAGGCATAGATGATATACCGATTGAGTTGCTACGCTGCATAGGAGATGAAGGTCTGGTCAGGTTATTTCACTTGGTGTGTAGGATTTATGAGACAGGTGAGGTTCCCCCTGATTTCAAGAAGAATGTTATCATCCCTATACCAAAGAAAGTGGGAGCTGACAGATGTGAAGATTACCGTACAATCAGCTTGATTACTATGCTTCAAAGATCCTGTCAAGAATAATGTACAAGAGGATGGAAAGCCAGATAGAAATAGAGTTGAGTGAAGACCAGTTTGGTTTCAGGAGAAATGTAGGAACAAGGGAAGCTGTACTAAGTCTTAGGCTGATTTTGGAAGGTAGAATAAGGAAAGATAAGAGAACGTTCATGGCATTTGTAGACTTAGAAAAGGCTTTTGATAACGTTGATTGGACTAAATTGTTTGACATTTTGAAATCGATTGGAATAAAGTACAGACATAGGAGGGTGCTATACAATCTATACAGAAACCAGACAGCAGTCATTAGAGCTGAAGGACATGAGAGAGAAGCTGGTATTCAGAAAGGTGTAAGGCAAGGCTGCAACTTATCACCCATATTTTTCAATCTTTACATTAAACAAGCAATGAAGGAAATTGGAGAAACATTTCAAGTGGGAGTGAAGATTCAAGGAGAAATAATTTCAACTTTGAGATTTGCCGATGACATAGTCATCTTGGCAGACACGCCTGAGGATTTGAATGAGTTTTTGAATGGCATGGAGTCCGTCATGAGAAAAGAATCCATGATGAAATTAATAAATGTAAAACAAAAATACTGGAATGCAGCCGAAATAAATCAGAAACCTGTATGGACATCAAATTGGCAGGTGAAAAGCTGAAGGACGTAGGAGACTTCTGTTACTTAGGAAGCAAAATAATCAGTGATGGACAAAGCAACGAGGATATAAAACGTAGGTTGGCTCAGGCAAGGAAAGCATTTCTACAAAATAGGAATCTGTTGACATCGAATATAGAATTAGTTATTAGGAAGTCATTTTTGAAAGCCTTTGTCTGGAGCGTGGCACTCTATGGAAGTGAAACTTGGACTATTGGTGCAACGGAAAAGAGGAGAATTGAAGAATTTGAAATGTGGTGTTACAGGAGAATGATGAAGATCGGATGGGTAGATAGGGTTACAAACGAAGAGGTATTAAGACGAGTGGGAGAGGAGAGATGTTTCTGGCGACTGCTAATGAAGAGAAGAGGTAGGTTAGTAGGACACATACTAAGACACCCAGGAATAGCAAGCTTAGTTATGGAGGGAAGGGTCGAGGAAAAGAACTGTAGGGGTAGACCAAGGTTAGAATATGTTAAACAGATTGCCTCAGTTGTAGGGTGTGATAGCTATGTAGAGATGAAACGATTAGCTCAGGACAGGGAGGCATGGAGAGCTGCATCAAACCAGTCAAAAGACTGAAGACTCAAACAACAAACAACAACAACTCCTCCCAGCTCGGCTTCGCCCGCTGATCATTCCTCTACCGTCGCTAGGATGGTGTATTAACACACTTTGTCTACAGATACAACTGGGGATGGCGACCGCTAACTTGGGCCTAATTAAGGAAGGGTCAGTGAGGGGATTGCGAAAGGAATTCGGCCGTGAAAGGAACCGTCTCGGCTTTTGCCTAGGGGTGAAATAGGAATACAAGTAAAAAAATTTCAGGACTTCCAAGGAGGGAATCGAACCCACGCTCTCCCGATGCTAGCGAGGCACGAGCTAGCGCGTTAGCGATGCCGGCCACCTGAGCTGGTGCTCATATTATACGAGTCGTAGATTACTTCCTCGGAGACAAAATTGTTACACCCTTTCCCAGTGACCCACTTTCGCTCTCTCACATCCTTTCCTTTTGTTGCTTCATTTGTACTCGTACATCGTGGTCATTTAGCCAGGTATACTTGGGTGTGTGTAGAATTTGTCTGATAATCTGTGTCATTGAGGTGCCTGTAATGGTGTATTTGTAAGTCAGGTATATAAGGACGTTGGCTGCATTGTTGTTGTTTGAGTCTTCAGTGTTTTGACTGGTTTGATGCAGCTGTCCATCCCTCCCTGTCCTGAACTAATCGTTTCATCTCTACATAGCTAACACACCCTACATCCGAGGCAATCTGTTTAACTTACATGTATTTTAACCTAGGTCTACCCCTACAGTCCTTGACTCTTCCTTCCATAACTAAGCTTGCTATTCCTGGGTGTCTTAGTTTGTGTCCTACAAACCTACCTCTTCTCTTCATTAGCAGTCGCCAGAAATATCTCTCCTCTCCCACTCGTCTTAATACCTCTTCGTTTGCAACCCTATCTACCTATTTGATCATCATTCTCCGAAACACCACATTTCAAACGCTTCAATTATCCACTTTTCAGCTGCACCAATAGTCCAAGTTTCACTTCCATAGAGTGCCACGCTCCAGACAAAGGCTTTCAAAAATGACTTCTTAATACCTAAATCTATATTCGATGTCAACAGATTCCTTTTTTGTAGAAATGCTTTCCTTACCTGAGCCAACCTACTTTTTATATCCTTTTTGCTTCGACCATCACTGGTTATTTTGATTCCTAACGGAAGTCTCCTACTTCCTTTAGCTTTTCACCTGCCAACTGATTAATTTCGGCTGCATTAAGAAAATTACTGGTTAATTCAGGTGGGTATTAGTAAGGAGACAGCCTTGGCTTTAAGTCAGAAAATATTCCTGCTTTTGCTTTGTAAGTGGAAACCCACGGAAAACCACTTCCAAGATGGCTGAGATGGGAATCGAATTCTCCTTTTATCAGTTTTGCCTCACAAGGCTGATGTACCATATTCCAGCCCTCAAACCAGAATCAGAATTCTCAGCAAAGCCGAGAAGCTCCACTGGGTCGACAAATCATTATACGTCACATTAGTGTCATGTGCTGCTCGCTTCCTTCATTCCACGGCACGGCGCGGCGTCGATATACATCCTCATTCATGTGCAGCCTCAACATTCACACAGCCCCGTGAATTCACTAAGGGAGGCGGGAGATCACCTCACTGTATAGTGGCTCTTATCATTTACTATTACTGTTATTATTATTATTATTATTATTATTATTATTATTATTATTATTATTTCCGATTATTCCCCTTCAGGAGAACGTGAGAACTTGAGCCATTCATAGCTTCACTTCCTTTTCCTCTCTTCATTTCTTCCCAAAACCTCTTCATTAGTTCACTGTGCCTTTTCTTCCTTTCGTCTGTCCATTTTTTCCCTGATGTGTCCTTCCTTGAGACTTGCACAATTTTCGTGTTTCTGAATTTATTTATAAATTGTTCTCTGTCCTTAGTGTCGTCATCAGAGATTTTAAGTAATTCCATGTCTTCATGTACTTCTTTCATCCAACTTGTCTTTAATTTACTTGCATTCACGATATTGAAAACCTTCTTTGTGAGTCTGTTCTCATCCATCCTATATATTGTCCCCTTGAGAAAGCGTGCACGATACTATATTCGGGGATGTACAGTTCATCGTTGTGAAGTTGGATATTTTGTACTTTTCTTCCATAATTTCAAGGTGACATAAGGAGAATATAATTAGCAAAAAGATGACTCAACTTCAAACAAAACAAATATTTTAATATCCCGACAAGAATGACACAACAATGACACAAAAATCCCATATGACACCCATATTTAACAACACAACATCAAACAATCAAAAAATAAATTACACTGAATCAAAATTACAGCTGCAAATGCTGTCACAATAAACCAAATCATGGACCTCGTCCTTACTCTCTTATTGTTGCGTGTATTGTGTTCGACGGTTTTACTGGCAAGTCTACGGTTAGAATGAGTACATATTGCCACGAGATATGCTTCCATAGAACCAGATCGGAGGACGCATATCCATGAACATTTTTCACCACGCCTTGGCATCGGGATCACACTTAATGGCTAACACAAAATGAAATGACAATCGACCACACTACCCTTTACTAAAAATACACATTACTTCCGCGAGAAGTATTTATATCAGTGCCACAAGCACACAAAATCAAGCTGCCTAAATAGGTCTTACAGAAACAAGGTGAATATACAATCGTGGTTATCAGTAACTAACACTTGGGTAAGCCGATCGTTTCCCGAACAGACCAAAGTTACAGAGGCGCATCGAAAATTGCGGTAAAATATTTACAATAATTACGAGACAGTAGCTAACATGAAAACAAAATACAAATCAGCATAATCATGAACTGCATTTCTGATGTGAAGAACTTGCACCATATTTTAATCTAATTCGCTTCCAATTATACAGGCTTTAACTGATCGTTATCACGGGAGCACGCATCTCGCCCCTAATGGCCTCCCTGTCCTTATCTGAGATCTGAGCCTCCGCAGTCTGGAAATATCCAGCTCTCGTCATTATATCAATACCAGGCAGGTCTCAATTGTCTCTCAGCCACACGCTAGAGATCCGAAGAAAATTCATCAATCACACTCTTAAATCAAACACATATCAACTCGTAGATCTGTCCTCAAAACTGCACCATGCAATTTCGGGACCTGTAGAACACTTAACAGTGACATCATCCTTATGAGTCCTGTCTTCGACGCCATGCAGCTGACAGGTAACTGACCTCGGCCAGACCCCGAGCAGAATAATAATGCTAATAATAATAGACCCATGCCTTGGTACAACATACCATCACCCTCCATTTGCTCCAGATCACAGATAAACTTCTAAAAATAGTGCTGCAACACACAACAAGTTACTACGTGCTCAAATACAAAAAAAATTCATTACCACACAAGCTGAATGCTTCTTGCTAAGAAAATATGCAATATCGCATAAAATTTACAGCCTGTGTAACATGAAGTTTCTCACACAAAATATCGTATTTTCACCCCGACACTGAAATTACGTTACCTAACCAAAGCTTCACTTGTCATTAGCGATGCAGTCCGCTCATTTGCTGTAACTGACATAAAAACGCATTCTGTACACGAGTACAATTTAATCTACTGTCCCGCACAAAATGTAATGAAATACAAAAGAATAACCACGATGCTCTTCACCAATTAAAAATAGTGGTCGGTCACAACAAAAACACTCTAAACACACAAAAAAACATAACAACTTCACAATATATACAAGGAGTCCCCGATGACTAAAACTAGGCTACATAATTAAATAAATCATTTGTACTCATCCTTTCCAGTCTCCTCCACCGTTGACGTTTCCTGGGCATGACCCCAACCATGTGCGCTTAGCAACCAATCATTCCCGTGTTCGATTTCAATAGCACCATTCTTCCTTCAGCTGCTGATACCACGGTCTCCATTTCTGACAGGCTGCTTCAAATAGAATCGTCAGTTTGTTTTATAATGGTGCCTCAAACAATAACCCTAATAGATTGCTAGCGTGGATTTCTATATCCACCCACAAGTCCTGATAGCAATATTTAACGATGACTGTCCCTCACTTATAGCAGGGTGCTACCTAGAAACATTTCACACGCAAAACGCATTAATTTATACACTTGAGGTGCGGTAGAATTCATCTCCTAAGAGCAATGATTTTATCAAAGTTTAATTTCCTCTCTTCTACTGGCTCGAAACTTGCTAAGTCCACTGACTTGCATATTAACAGACATTGTAACTTCCCAAAATAGTAATGTAGAACGAGCGTAGTCAGCCTTCATAATATGTCAACGAATGAAATAGTAATGTTCTCCAGTGAACACTCCACTCAGTATTTATACATTTTAGTCCGAAAAGTGGGGGTGTGTACAGCCTCCCAGGGGTATGCACCCCTTGGAGTCCATCCCCCCGGCATCTGGCTAAATCCCCTAAATGGCAACCCTTGGAAAGCCGGCCCAACATCCATAAAACTTAGCAGGGACAGCTTGCCACTCTAAAAAGCAGCCCAGTCCTTGCACAATAGTTACACATACCGACATAATATTAACTGGGCCAGCAATGCCAACACATGCTGACAACATAACGCCAGAGAGTATAAGAAGGCATCCTAATGAGGTCAAAGGATCTCTTCATTGTCAGTGCTTCATCGAGACGGCCCGAGGCTACGCTGGTGTCAACCGAGGTGAGTCAGTCAATCGTGTTCAGAGTTCCTACTTATGTAACCTGTGACCCACAACTTGTACTACATTGTGAACATAATTTCATTCCCTACAAGGGACTCATACTCAGAATAACAGACCAATAAACACTTGGTCCACACTCTACACACGCTTTACTGTTTATACGCCTTTTTTACATCCCAACGCCCTTCCTTACTCCCGTCACGGTAAGACGTGACAGACGGTAGTCTAATAGCGCTAACTTAAGTACCTTTGTGTTTCCCGAGCCGGCCCGGCTGCAAGCAAGCAGCACGTGCCACTCGGCTGATACAAGCAGATTCAATTACATAATAAGCAGTCAGCTGAGCGACTAGCACGGTGACCCTTGTATTGGACCCCATCCCTTCAAACACTACTACATTATTTATAGGAACGCCCCCTAGTTCCTAGCACACCACAACACTCTACACTGGTCAGCTTACCCTGCCAAGGGAGGCTACCCTTCTTTAGACACAACCTCATAAATTAGTACAATAACTCTCCCTTTTAGATCCACCCCCAAATAAGGGATCTAAAACAGGTGGGACTGAATAAAATATCTAATTATTCAACCAGTAGTCCTACAGACACACAACACATCTCAGGGATCTTGTTTTGATGTGAATCGAACATCTATGGCATGCGGGTTTTATTTTGATCGTGCAATTAATCGTAATCAATTTCCCTCCTTAATTTCTTCTGATGGCGTACCTTCGAAATAGCGCGATAGGCCCCGCGTCCTCACTTCTCATTGGTTGGGGTGCTGTTTCTGAACTCGCGGTAAAATGCGAACCCCGCCCACGTAGGCGTTGACGCACAGTCGTTTCCCTCAATAACTTCTTTGTTTTCACTTCCACCCTCCTGTCTTACAAAGAACAGACGCACCCTTATGACTCACCCCGTCCTCCGCGCCATCCAGGGTTCTTGAACCCACGCTAACGGTGTCCAGCTATTTCTTAGGTGCGGGCCACATTCCATTGCTCAACCCTGTCCCATTGTCCTCGCAGGATGTCTTGCTTCCCTTGCTATGTTCAGGTAGTCATAAGTTTCCTCATACAAGCTGATATTTCCTTCAACAAAATTATTTGCTACTCAACACAGACAGATAACATGAAACATTAATATGTGGCAATAATATTAAGGGTTCAATATGTGTCCATAGAATTGCTGACGTCTCTTCATAAATTTATCTATAATGGATTCTGTATTTTCATAATAATTATAATAATAGTAATAATAATAATAATAATAATAATAATAATAATTATAATAATAATAATTATTATTATTATTATTATTATTATTATTATTATTATTATCGGTGGTGTAGTCGGTAGCATGCTGAAATTCTTTCTATGCCAAACATCACGGGTTCAAAGAGCACTAAAATCCTTCAGTATGCCTTCCTGCGGAGTGAGAGTAAAGCCAGCGGGCCCATGTCATATATTTATGGCATGAAAAAGAACCTACCACTACAATTGGTAGTGTGTAGTTTAGGGGAGGACAGGCGGGGCTGGTATGACGTCAGCTCACACCGCTGTCCTGCTCGGGTCTAAGCTGCGTGAACCTGAGAGGTATGTAGATCGTGGACTATGAGAAGTGATGGTAACGAGTGATGAGGTTTCCAGGTACGTGCGTAGTAACAGAACCAAATACATTGGTCCGTGACTCACTCACTCATTCGCAACACCACAGTGGTTTCAGCAACGGCCGTATGTTAGCAGTATTGGAATAGACAGGAATACCACATATCACGGCGGGCTGTTGACAGACCCTACTCTCCTCGCCTGAGCCTTCCCTGTCCCTTCCCCTCACCCCGCAAGTTCACAGAGCTTGGACCCGAACAGTACTGTGCCACGTTGTATCTCTGCCGGTGAGCTACGTCATTACTTCCAGGAAAGACATTTCTCAAATTGGCACACCAACAATGGCAAGCCCTAATGAGTGTGCCGAATGCATTATGCTAAGTCGGCCGTCAGAACTCCCGATCCCCACACTGTAATGTGTGAAATGTCTAGGGCTCGGATCTTTAGGTGCTAAAATTCGGGAAAATATTTATATTTAGCCTAATTTTCACATTTTGCAAAAAATGTGGAAAAAGTAGACTTATGAGATCGATCCGGGCAAATGTCTGTCTGTCTGTCAGTCTGTCTGTGTGTGGTCTCCCCCCCCCCCCTATCAACTCACAAACGGCTGCAGCATTCGAATTCAAATTTGGTATGAGTAAAGATCTATACCTGAATATCTCAAGCCCATAAATATAAATTACTAGCTTCGGAGCGAGTTTACGAGGTAGCGAGCCAGTCTATCACTCCAGTTTCGGCCAGCATAGTTAAGACTTCAGAGAAGAATATACGTGTTTGGGGTTTTGCTGTTCACCTCGGCTTTTCTGAATTCCGTCTGGGACCTGCCGTCCGTGCGCCTTTTAAGCTAACGCTGGGTAAACCGTTAAAGATACCGGGCGAAGCCGGGGCGGTTACTTGCATGGGTATAATTTTATTGTAAATAGCTACGCTATATCAAATTCTTAACCATAACAAAAGCTAGTTCTTCCGTAAAATTGAGTAACATTATAATTATTTTTTTTCTGTAATTTTGAAACCTTTCATTCCTGAATTTGACAATATAATACAATGTCAATTTTACAAATAATTTCAGCAACAACAATAATTGTGTACCGTATCTTCACAGCAGGCATGTGGGAGACCAAGTATTTCATAAGAGATTCATAAAACAGTGTGCCTCATAAGTTTGTGAGCATTATCCTGACGACATAAACTGGCTTACTTCAAAATGATTCAAGCATAGGTTTATATTATTGTACAAAATTGTCTACATTTTTATTCATTAAATCAGCTCTCGATTTGAAAGCCATTTTCTACACCTAAAAATTAAAATATCGGCACGTGTTTGAGATGACATAATTTACATTTATTTATGTCTTAATTTGAAAATGCTATGATATTATTTATATTTGGATTGCAGCCAATGGCCATAGCAGGGCATTTCCATTGAACACCCGTAGGGTCTCCAATTCCAATTTCAAGTAGTTCCAACTTTGACTACCAGAAGCCACTGTCACTGACAACCAGCGGCGAACGTTGGAACTTGATCGAGCGTTTCTAAACAAATAGCCTACAAATTTTGTCTACACACTACCATTTTAGTGGTAGGTTCTTTTACAAGCCATAAATCTATAAAATGGGTCCGCCGGATTCACTTGCCCTCCATAGGAAGGCACACTGAAGGATTTTAACGCTCTTAAAAATCCGACGACTTCGGCTGGGTTTGAACCCGCGATCATGGGCATAGCAGTTCAGCATGCTACCGACTATGCCACCGAAGCCATACATAGATGTGCTACCGAGACATGCTTCTGATTTGTAACCGACTGGCTGCGTGGCTCAGCGGTAACGTTCTCGCCTGCTGTACCCAAGGTTGCAGGATCTAATCCTGGCGCAGTCAGTTGGCATTTGAGGGTGCGTAAATGCAAGGGAGCCGTGTCTGTAGATTTACTGGCACGTTAAAGATTCCATTTGAGCCAACATTTCGGCACCCCGGTGTCTCTAAAAGCTGCAGTAGTCAAGAGATGTAAAACCAATAACATTATTATTGATTTATAACCAGTTAAAGACCCAGTTCCGTTGTTTATTTGAAAAGCTTTATAATACTAGACTAAAATCCATAGCTCAAATCTTATCTTTTAGGGTCCTTTGAAAACTCAGCTGTCGTCTTATTATTTGAACAGTCTACATTAATAGAATGACTTCTCAGTCGGTCAACATGAATACAGTACACCCAATTCGATTGGGCGAAGAGTAACAATTGATTTCCCTGTGTAATTGTGTAATTCACAATACAATTATTATTTATACACTTAATAACCTCCCCCCTCACTCCTCCCTGTATGCGACAAGTGTTTTATTAAGAGTAAAAACAATTACTGTCTTTTTATTTTAGGTACTAGGAGATAAATTGTCACTCCCGCCTACACTCGTGTTGACCGACTGAAAAGCGATGATCATATAGGTTACATAGCAATACTGAAATATGGCTTTTAATTTGATCTGTTATTGCACTGTATTGCCCCAGAGGAGTGCGACATTGCCCAAGAGGAGTGCGACAGGTTTCGGCAGCCGGCACAGTTCATATCTTAGCCACTAGATTGGAGTTTCGTTCCATTCCTGACCCAGTCGATCGACTGGAAACAGGCTGTGGATTTTCATTTTCATCGCACTGCACATCTCCTTCTGTAAAACCCATAACGGTTACACAATGCTAACATAAAGTAAAATCAGCAACAATAACATTCACCAACACAGCGCAGTCGGCACAAGATTTTTGTCTGCGGGAGAGCATTATTGCCGCGCGGCGGTAGAAAAATATGAGCCAAACTTCGCGATCTGTAGGTAGACTGTTGTTATACGTTGTCATGAAGACGTGTATGTGTAGCTTCAAATGTGGAGCCGGGCCGAAAGAGACAACTGTACATCACCAAGTAGCCGTCGCAGTGGTGAAACAGACACAAATCACAACCATGTCGATTTTCCAATGGGGGGGATTCTGACCCTACGACACTGGTGTAAAGCCCTGTGCGGATGCGGATATAGTTTGCATGGCTGTGCGGATAGTGGATAAGCTGTGGATAATGTTTGGAGTAAATTTGCGGATAGTTTTTAGAATACAATCCGAACTTGTTGAATATGATTACTAGGATGTTTATGACATTATCCTAAAGTATTTTTCCGTTATGTTTTTTTCTTTTTCATGACAAATGTAAGATGATGTATTACGCTAATCACATTCAAATTGTATCATTAAGCACAATTAACACTCCGAACTGAAAAGGGCTGCAATTCTGGCTGTATGACATTGATTTTATACAAAGCCTAAAGAAACGATTTTATCCTCAGAACTAAATGTGTTGCTTTAATATTTTATTCAATTGAAAATATTATTGTAATGCCAGTAAATTCGGATAACAAACGTGCAAATGCGGATAAAAATCGTGCGCATGCCGGGCGGATGTGAGGCGGATGCGGTGCGGATAACAGCCGTGCGGATGCGGGGAGGACGCGGATAACAGCTGTGCGGATGACGGGCGGATGGGTATAATAGCCGTGCGATTTCGGGGCGGATGCGGGGCCGAGCGGATAACAGCCGTGCGGATGCGGGATGGATGAGAATAACAGCCGTGCGGATGTGGGGCGGATGCGGATAACAGTCATGCGGATGCGGGGCGAATGCTGATAAGGGTTTGTTTATCCGCGCAGGGCTCTATAACTATGTGATATTTTGTTACGATACTGTAAGTGGTGATTGACCTCCAGATGTGATTGCTTACTGTGATTATGTGATTGTAGTTAAATGGCCAGTGCAGATTGTATTGTACAGGTTACTTATCTAGTTGAGTCGCACGCAGTCCGGATGAGAGCAGTTAACTTCGTCGCTGTCTGCTCTCAACTGGAAGTGTAGGCTACATATTGTAACTACTTTCACCCATACTTTTAGACATAGATTTTAAGTGTGATGGATCTGATTTATTTATTTATCGTATGGATTTTAGTGCCGGAAGTGTCCGAGGACATGTTCGGTTCGCCTGAGTCTGTAGCTGCTTCCAGCGGACACCCTTAGGGTGAGCTACAAGTTCCGTTCAATTTCAAGTAGTTCCAACTTTCGCTGCCAGATATCGATGATACCTAGTGGTGAAATCTAACCTAACAAGTTAGCTTCACACAAGTTTAGTCTGTCGAAGGATCTTTTACATGCCATAAATCTATGACATGGGACTGCCGGATTTACTTCCCCTCCGAAGGAAGGCATACTGATTATTAACGCTCTTAGAAAATCCGACGACTTCAGCCGGGTTTGAACCCGCTATCTTGGGCACAGCAGTTCAGCATGCTACCAACTACGCCACCGAAGCCGCTATTGGATCTGATAATGATCGCTTGACGATCGGAACTGGTCATCCAAGTGTATTTATTATCTCATACAAATTGTTTTCAGGATTAGGGAATCACCCATCACAATTTGGTACAATCGTGTTGACCGACTGAAAAACATCAAATTTCGATTATTAAGGCAACACTGAAAATGGCTTCAAACACTGCGTCAGAGGAAGAGAGGCATATCCGCGTTCGTTAAATCATGCACCACGGTCGCGAAGGCAGCTGCAACAAGTTCAAATCCCGGCGCTGACAGCGGTTATCCTGAGTGGGTTTTCGCGTTTATTTCCACACTCCCTCCAGTTAAATGCCGGGATAGTAACTTACTTGAAGTACTGGGGCACATACCTCACCCTGTCTCTAATACAGTGACACACATTACTACACTCATCACATAAATAGGCCTACAGTTTATCAGACAAGTTCAACGCACACCCATCAACACAGGATATCCCGAGCCCCTAAAATGAATTATCAACAGCAACAACCGCTCAGAAGAAGAGGGAACTAGATGCTCATGGACGTTACTGAGATATCGACTGCGAGACCTGGAAGCTTCTCTTGGAGAAATTACGGTGGACAATACCGTACACCATACAACGTAGAACTTTTAACCAGATAGCTGCTCAAGTAGACGCTGTTTGGTGCCAGCAGGAGAAGAAACTGGATGCTCATGAGCGTCACCGATATACTGAATAAGAACAAAGAGGCTTCAAAAGCTCGAGACTCGACACTGTAGTGAAGTATAACGAGAGCGGCTCTAGGAAGTAATATCACGAACAAAGGGTGTGGTAGGAATTCGATACTCTTGAGGAGTGCTGAATCTTAACAAGCGTCTGATGAAAGATTTTCCACTTGTAAAAATATATTATTGTTGTCATTATTATTATGATGATTATTTTTATTGGGCTTCGTAGTTTAGGGGTATCACGCTTGCCTCTTAACTTAGGAGGCCCAGGATTCGATTACCACCACCAGCAGAAAATTTGAAATCTGACCTGGGAACTGAAACGAAGTGCACCCAATCTCTTTTGGACAATTGAATAGTTAATTGATATAAGCAAGAGTGTACCATAGGGGAAAGCAATCGCACTGAAGCACAAAGCATCATCGCACTGATCACGCATCCCTCATAATCAGTCTTTATTCGCATATCTTTGTTAGTGGCGAGGTTAGGGCTCAAAGCCCTCTTTGACTCTTAACCACGTGATATGGTATAGAAAAAATTACATTCATTCCATAATGATAGTAATACTTATTATAATTAAAACCTAAACTACATGCTAATTAGTTTCACAAATAATATAGTATACTAATTCTCTCTTTTTAGCCTATTTTCATTTCATGAAAAAAATAGGCGTATGAGATCACCTTTTGTCCGTGTGTGTGTGCGTATGTGTGTCTGTGTGATGTGAGAGGTGTCCCCCCCCCCTAATGACTTCCAAACGGCTGGAGCGATTTCAATGAAACTCGGTAACGTCATAGCACCATTTCGGCCGACACCGACCGTGTCCGACACATTTTATTACGTCTCACCAATCCAACATGGCGGCTGCGCGAAATATTTCACCAGCATTCAATATCTCCGAAACTATTACCGATATCACCCTGAAATTTGTACGGTTTTAAAGGAAACTACTAGAAGTTCACCTATGTGACTTTCAAAAACCTGGTAACTACAAAACCAACATGGCGGCCAAGCGAAGTTGAGACTTTTAAATATACGTTACTCGCGATTTAACCAACCAAACGCAATCAAAACTTGGTATAGTATATGTTTATACACATTGTAATGCACCGACATCTGACATCTAATTTCGTTCAATTGTTTACATAACCTCAAGATGGAGGCTGTGCGAAATATTTCACCGGCGTTCTACATCTCCGAAACTATTACTCATATGACCCTGAAATTTTATACGGAGATAAAGGGCACTACTGGAAGTTTATCTACTAGACTTTTAAAAACCTGTTAACTACAAAACGAGCATGGCGGCCAAGCGAAGTTGAAAGTTTTAAATAGACTTTTCTCGCGGTTTAATGATACAAACGCAATGAAACTTGGTACAGCAAATGTTTATACACGTTGTAATGCACTGGTATCTAATTTAGTTCAACTGTTTACATAACCTCAAGATGGAAGCTGTGCACATTTTAAAATTAAGTTTTTATTTCTTGTATCGTAATCATGCGATCGAAGTGAACCTACGCAATAATTTTCGTTTAATGGTACATAACTCTATGACCTATACATATAACAATCCAACATGGCGACCATCCGAAATATTTAGACGGTTCTCAATATCTACGATTCTATTAAAGCAATCAAACTGAAATTTTGTTTGTTGATAGTGGCAATTAACATAAGTAGGATATATGAAAATAGGCTTTAGTTCTTCATGGAACTACTTGTTTCTTGGTCATTTTACCCTCCAGGGTTGGCTTTTTCCCCGGACACAGCGAGGGATCCCACCTTTAGTGCCTCCAAGGCAGTGTCCTGGAGCTTGAAACATCTGGAGGGAGGATACAACTGGGGAGGTGGGACGAGCACCTCGCCCAGGCGGCCTCACCTGCAGAGTGAACAGGGGCCTTATAAGGGATGGGAAGGGAGGGGAAGATGGGGAAGGATAGGCAAGGTGGCCGTGGCCTTACGTTAGGTAATAATTTCTAATGCGACGTATAGCTAGTTGTTTGCTGTTCGTGTTGGAAAGTCCAGGTGGTTGTTCATTAATTAGTGCTGGTCTCTTGAAACCACAGCTATTTACACATAAAGGTTTTACATATTTATTACTAGCAGTAGTGCCCGGCTTCGCCCAGTGGATTTATTTGTTTTATGGATGATAATGAAATCTAAAAGAACAGAAATATTTTAAAAATATAACTTTTTGTGGTGGTGGAAGTGGGGGTGATAAGTACAGAAGTACTGAGTAGGCCTATAATGGGCCTAAAATTCAGGTAATTTTCCTGTAATGATAATGATAATAATGAATAGGGAAACGGCTATTTACTAACTACAGTACTGACACATGTAATTTTCAAACGAACAGAGAAATATGATTAGATAGAGGAGTAAGCGAAATAAAAGATACTGCCTAGGACCTATATCTCATTGGCTGTTATAAAAGTAAAGGCCAATAGTGTCGTCTTTTGTCGCATAGCGCCGTGCGAAATTAATCAGAGCACTTTGGAAAACTACGGCTGTCCCGAGTTCCTGAGGTAGCAATGGTGTCATTTATCGCCACATAGCACTCAAGGATAAGGATGGGAAAAATGAAAGTAAATTTGAAAGCACCAACGCTTATTGCAGCCGATAACCTCAATGTACTGCACCAACACCATCGCACTTATACAGAGGCATAATATGTTCATGATAACTGTTTTAAGGGGCCTAAGAAATATTTTTACACTAATTAAACACCGTGACTGCAATTTATAAGCAGCGCAAGATATAACTATTTTCGCAATTCTGCACCAGAACACTGGTAGGGGCAACGTGATGTAGCCCGCATTGCCAGCCAACAATAGACTAAAATATCCTTACAGTTCACTAGTATGGACATGAATGGTTCTAGGGCCTTAATACGTGGTTCCAAGTTCCTTTTGTCTGTTATTCTAAATGTAGGTAATGGAGAGGTTTGTCCAAAATATCAAGTGGACAGTGTTACCAGCAAGGTTTCAAAGGGTAAGTAGATACAATTCGGTGCAATTAGGTGAAACGGTGCAGATTTGTGCTAAAGGGGCTAAATGCATGGAATGGAGTGTCTGTCCTAAATTTGAAGTGGACAGTGTTACTCGTCGGGTTCCGAAGGGTATGTATACACATTTTGGTTCAGAACGGTGACCGGTATCGATTTGTATAAATAACAGACTGACAAACATTGAGCTTTTAGATATGTTATGGCTCTTGTTTGTATGTTGTGAGAGACATTATGCGTGAATCTTTCATCATGGTAGTAGAGATTCAGTACAGTAATTTGAAACAGCACTTTAATATTAAAATAAGGGATACCAGTGAAATATTTAAAGAACCTGTTTTGGCTATCTTGCAGATTATTAATTAAAGTTGTGTTTTGATTTCCCCAAGCGGATATGGCATATCTTAATTTGCTTTCAATCAGAGCACTATAGATAGGTCATTAGGTATTTTTATCTACAAAGAATCGGAGATTGTAGAAGGTGTAAAAAAGGTTTGCTCAGTTTAAAAAAATCATTTTTTTTTGATTTTTGCAAAAAATGAAAGTAGACTTATGAGATCAACACAGGGCGAAAAAAAGTTTGTCTGTCTGTGTGTGTATGTATGTGTGTGTGTGAGTCTGTGTGTGTGTGTGTGAGTGTGTTTACTCTGAATGTCTGTCCCCCCCCCCTATCAATTCGAACACGGTGAACGCGAATTGAACGAAATTTGGTACAAAGGTAGCACTAGCAAAGGACACCCCAGTGTCATGTTATATATCGCCGCCATCTTGACGGAAACTTAATGGCGGCCACACAAATGTTCAAAGCTTAAATCAAATTACGACTAACCTAATCATCCGATCTCTACCAAATATTGCAATAACATACCTGTATGGAGGAAGCATCCTTTGACCAAATTAATAGGTCATTAGCCTAATAGTTTGCGGATGGCGGCCATCTTTGTGTCAAAATCGATTCCCCCAATTAATTCAAACACGGTGAAACCGAATGGAACGAAATTTGGTACAGAGGTAGTACTAGCAAAGGGCACCTCAGTGTCATGTTTTATATCGCCGCCATCTTGACGGAAATGTAATGGCGGCCACACAAATTTTCAAAGCTAAAATCAAATTACGACTAACCTAACCATCCGATCTCTACCAAATTTTGCAACAACATACCTTTATGGAGGAAGCATCATTTGACCAAATTAATAGGTCATTAGTCTAATATTTTGCGGATGGCGGCCATCTTTGTGTCAAAATAGATTCCCCCTATTAATTCGAACACGGTGTAACCGAATAGAACAAAATTTGGTACAGAGGTAGCATTAGCAAAGGGCACCTCAGTGTCATGATTTATATCGCCGCCATCTTGACAGAAACGTAATGGCGGCCACGCAAATGTTCAAAGCTCAAATCAAATTACGACTAACATAATCATCCGATCTCTACCAAATTTTGCAACAACATACCCTTATGGAGGGAGCATCTTTTGACCAAACTAATAGGTCATTAGCCTAATATTTTGCGGATGGCGGCCATCTTTGTGTGAAAATCGATTCACCCTATCAATTCGAGCACGGTGAAACCGAATGGAACGAAATTTGGTACAGAGGTAGCACTAGCAAAGGGCACCTCAGTGTCATGTTTTATATCACTGCCATCTTGACGGAAACGTAATCGCGGCCACCCAAATGTTAAAAGCTAAAATGTAATTACGAGCAACCTAATAATCTAGTCTCTACCAAATTTTGCAACAACATATTTTTATGTGGGAAGCATATTGTGACCAAACTGCAAGATCATCAGCCCATTAGTTTGCAGATGGTGGCCAAGTATGTGTGCAAATCGATTCCTCCTATCAATTCAAACACGGTAAAACCGAATTGAACGAAATTTGGTACAGAGGTAGCACTAGCAAAGGGCACCTCAGTGTCAAGTTTTATATCGCCGCCATCTTGACGGAAACGGAATGACGGCCACCGAAATATTTAAAGCTTAATTCAAATTACGACCATCCTAATAATTTGATCTCTATCAGATTTTGCAACAACATGCCTTTTTGTGGAAAGCATCTTATGACTGACTACAAGGTCATCAGCCCAATAGTTTGCAAATAGCGGCCATGTATGTGTGCAAATCCATTCCCCATATCAATTCAAACGCGGTGAAACTGAATTGAATGATATTTTTTTACAGAGGTAGCACTAGCAAAGGGCACCTCATATTCTTGTTTAATATCCCTATAACACGTTGTATCTCAACAAGCTACTACAACCAATATTCAATTATACTCCTTGAAAAGGACAAAGAGTTATAACAATACCCATGCATTTAGGAGAAAGTAGGCTATATGTTCTTTACTGAACATCTTGTTACATGTGTGTGTGTTCATTTTCAAGGTGTTCATCGAGGGTAAATCCTAGGTATTTTTGTGTGGAAGTTCTATTTATAAAGGTTTTACATTTGCAACCTGCAAGGATGTGTTGGTGCATGCATGATATGTATTTTTCTTGTGTAAAGTGATCAACTCTCGTGCGCATTATTTTAGATTTGGTTATATTTATATACAAATTATTGTCATGACACCATTGTGTGATGTTATTGAAGTCCTCTTGAAGTCTATGAAAATCTGTTTTAGAGTCTTTATGTCTGGTAAATATAATGGTGTCATCAGCATAAATAAATATTTTACTATGCTTAATTGCTTCATCCATGTCACTTACGAACAGATTATATAGTGTTGGTGAGATAATACTGCCTTGAGGAATACCCTGTGTTCTTCTGATGTATCACTGATAGTGTTATTGATCATATTTGATGCTAGATAGTTAAACAAAAATAAATATAAATAATAATAAACTAAAATACATGCTAAATAGTTGCACAGTCAATGTGACTCAAATAAGCAGTCATGCATGACAACAACAACAACACGATAATAATAATAATAATAATAATAATAATAATAAGAATACAAACATTTATAAATACTCTAGTGTAATGTACCCTAACATCCATAATCTGTCATACAAGGCGGTCGTCATCATTCAGCAGGTAATCTCGGCATGCAACCTTATTCCTTTACAGTTTTAGCGTTTGTGATATTTTCTGGAGTGGTATTTCATAGTCGGGGCCCAGACATGGCAAAAGAACGGTTGACCATAGACGAGTGATTGATGGTAATAGTGAGGTTAGTGTCAGAACGACTGTTTCGAATATGAAATGAGGGCAAATAGTTATTATTATTATTATTTTAATTATGATAGCTGTAGATACTTTACCATACCCATAAAACCAGATATTCCTTATCTGCTTATCTCTGCAATATAAATCGAAGATTTATTTCCTCCTCAACAACGATTTGTTCCAAGTCGATAACTGCAGAGTTATTGGCTTTACATTCGTCACGTAGGCTATGCTGGATTCCCATGGAGCAGATTCTCACAGTTGTTCACTAATATTGGAGAATTCATCTCGTAGTTAGGGTGGGTTTGTTTGCCAAACGTTGGTGGTTAGGAATGGATACACATGAACTATAGGTGCCATGGTGTTTGAAACATGATAGGGCATGTCTGATGCTTTACTCTTCTCAACTATCTAGCATGAAATATGAGAAAGAGGAATTCCAATAAAACAAACAAGTAGTTCCGTGAAGAATTAAATAGCCCATTTTCATACCAGTATATCCTACTTACGTTAATTGCCTCTATCAATATAAGAAATTTCAGTTTGATTGCTGTAATAGATTCGTAGATATTGAGAACCGTCTAAATATTTAGGATGGTCGCCTTGTTGGATTTTTATATATGTAAGCCATAGAATTATGTACTATTAGATGACGATTATTGCGTAGGTTCGTTATTCAATCGTTGACTTCGATCTCATGATTAGGGCACAAGAAATACAAATTTAATTTTAAAATTTCGCACAACCGCCATCTTGAGGTTGTGTAAACAATTTAACTAAATTAGATATCAGTACATTACAATGTGTATAAACATTTTCTGTACCAAGTTTCACTGCGCACTGATGATTAAATCGCGAGAAAAGTCTATTTAAATGTTTCAACTTCGCTTGGCCGCCATGTTCGTTTTGTACTTAACAGGTTTTTAAAAGTCACATAGGTGAACTTCTAGTAGTTCCCTTTATCACCGTGCAAAATTTCAGGGTGATATCGGTAATAGTTTCGGAGATATAAAATGCCGGTGAAATATTTCGCACAGACGCCATGTTGGATTGGTCCAACGTAATAAAATGTCATGGCACGGTCGGGGTGGGACAAAATCGTACTATGACATTACTAAGTTTCATTGAAATCGCTCCAGCCGTTTAGATTTTATTAGGAGGGGGGGGGGGACACACACACACACACGGACAAAAGGTGATCTCATAAGCCTATTTTTTTTTCATAAATGAAAATAGGCTAAATACGTGGGAAGTGCGCGTCGGCGACTGAATATTTGGTTCTAGAGTATGAGTTCAACGTCGCAGGGGTCAAGCTGCTTGACTCACACTAAGGTGAGGGATCGATTTCCGTTAATACATACGGGATTTTCTTAGGTGAAATGGAATTTATCTAATAACCCGTGTTATTGTGATGGCTGTATTAGTGTGCGTATTTGTAATTGGAGTTAGAATTGGGTAGGAAGTGACCGTAGCCTTAATTTAGGTTCCATAATGGTATTCGCCTTGATTAATCGTAGGAAAGTATGGAGATTCACTTTCAGGATGACTGACGTGGAGATTGATTTGTCTTCTTCTGAGATTTTGCCTCGAGAGGCTGAGTGTAGTCTACCTCACTCCAACAATTAGACAAAAATTAAATAACATTTCTTGTCAGAGCCGGACATTGACTCCAGGACCTTTGGGACTGGAACTTCAATTCTTACCCTGAGACCATCGACGATGGCCATTTTCTATGAAACGAACCTAGTAAGTTTGAGGATAACATATATCATCACATACGCTCTCCTTGTATTCTGATCGTCCGCCTCGTTGCGTAGTGGCTAGCATTCTTGGCTGTCACTGTGGAGGCCCGGGTTCGGTTCTTGGCTATGCCAAGAAATTTTAATTCTGATTTGTGGGCTGGAACGGGGTACACTCAGCCTCGTGAGGCAAAACTGAAAAGAGGAAGTTTCGTTGTGCATATTGGAAGTGGATTTCTGTGGTTTCCACACTTCTACACCAGGCGAATGACGGGATGGTTCTTAACTTAAGATCACGGCAACTTCTTTCTCGTTTTAAAATATATGCAATAACACAGGTTATCACACAAATTCCACACACACACACACATACAGGGGGCAATATGACCGCGATGTCGTAGCCTATAAAATAAGCAACAGCAACAACATACATCATTAGGTGTTGGTTTTCGAATTATATGGTCTCCTCGTGGCGTACTGACTAGCATTCTTGGCTGTCACCGCGGAGACCTGGGTTCGATTCCCGGCTCTGCAATGACATTTAATTCTGGTTTGAGGACTGGAATGGAACGGGGTCCACTCAGTATCGTGAGGTATAGCCTAACTGAGAAGAGGTGGGTTTGATTCGTACCTCAGCTAGCTCAAGCGTGGATTTTCGTGGTTTCCCCACATCTACCCTAGGCGAATGCTGGGGTGGTGCCTCAGATTTAGACCATGACCTATTCCTTCCCTAAACCTAACTCTTTATAGATACACTACTGTAGCACAGCCATCACAATGACAAATATCATCAAATATAAAATCTCAGCAATATGTCTAAGTTTGTGCCGTGTCTTGTGTAGGATTTCGCCTAGGACACCAGGCTGGCACGCTACGTCCCCTTTTATGAAGCGCACCTGCACCTTTTCACTGCGAGAGCTGGTCGTGAAAGCCAATAGCCTATACCATCTTTTTGGAAGCCCTCATAGGGAGGTGACGACTGCTTGATTTTTTTAGCTCTCTCAGTGAAGAGGCGCAGGTGCGCTTCATAAAAAGGGAGGAAGCACGCAGTTCGCTACTCCTGTGGAGGTCCAGGTGGGGACACCAAGCGCCTGCTGATGAGCCAGCTTGGTGTCCTAGGCGAAACCCCACACAAGACACGGCACAAACCTAGAAAGATTGCTGAGTTTTAATTCACTGGCCGTGAAAGCCAATATACCATCATCAAATATATTCCACATTCACCCAAGTGCACAGGGATTGATGTTGCAAAGCCCCTAAATGAAACAACAACGACAACACATATCCTATTTGGCGTAAAATCACGGAAAATATTGAAAATATCAGGACAATACCGAAATAATTATTATTTAATAATGCATCTACTTACAGGTATTGCCTTGACTAGACGGCTAAATTGAAGTGAAATCTATAGCACTGTTTGTGGATAACACTTGTGTCCCACGCGTCTTGCGGCGCGATGCATACTGACGTCGCTCCTTTATTCAGACAACCCGGTAAGCCAGAGGGGCATTGCGCATGCGTCACAACAAGTGTTTCACTGCTGATGATTCCATATCTCTGAAGTCATTTAAATAATGATCACATTGTGATGACTATTGCACTAATAGGTTAGAATGCAATGTTTTGTAGGTAATTTAGCAAACAAAAACACTAAGGTGTATGTTTCACAAAACTGAAGCTCTCAAACCAGAGGGAGTTAGAAGATGTGGTTTGCACCAAAATCCTCCAAATCGTCTCAATAGAACAGGAAAAATCTTGCATTTCTTGAAAAGTCAACGAAAATATATTTGTTTGTTTATTAAGGGCGTTTAAACAAAGGAACAAGATGATAGCCCCTGTCGGAACTGTGTCGCGTAAAGCCCGCATAACAGTAAAGCCAGGTGGGTAGTATATATATACACCTACACACACAGACATGAGGGACTCACAAGTAACCGATCGTAACAAAATAGCATTCAAAAGAAATAGAATTTCACGCAGCATTGACGAATTTTACTTCGATTTCCGATGTATGGAAGATTTGTTTTAAAAGTGCGTTTAAACAAATGAAGAAGAAAGTCCCAGCTAGAACGGTGTCACGTCGAGCCCGCATTGCAATAAAACCGGGCGGGTGGCCTACACACATGCGAGAGTTCTCGCATGGGTCCGCTAGTATAAATTAAAATGCGTGGCGGAGCGTTAACTTTCCCACCTGCTGTGCCCAAGGTTGCAAGATCGAATCCTTGCACATACAGTTGGCATTTGAAGGTGAGTAAACGCGAGGGCGTCTGTGAAAGCCGCAGTGGTTAAAAGGGACGTAAAACAATATAATTTGTCATTATAAATTTAAATCTATACATAGAGTGCAGTATTACTTGGCACCCGGGAATAAGGGGTCAGGAAGCGGTGGGAGACGTGAAACATGTATAGCAAAAGGTACGAGATTTAGGTGATGACAGGAGGGAAAGTACAAGGAATTTGGCAACGCTGCTCGCAAGTCTACTACTGTGCATAAACCAAGAAGATGAGACTTTACAATGTAGTTCTGGTCTTAAGTTCCGCAAATCTTATAAACGTAAACAAGATAACACACAACAGACATGTAGCCAGCAGGTATCCATGGAGAGGGAGGGAATCTGTCCAACATCTTTCCAACCGTTGACACATGAACCTTGAAGGAATTCTGCCATACTGCTTGTATCGAACAGTCTTCAACAAAGTGTTGGTTGTTTGGTTCCTTAGTTTAGGAGCTGCGACAACGCGGTCATGTAGCCCCGTGTATTTTGGGTGTGTGTATGTACAATCTGTCTGATAACCAGTGTTAATTGTGGTGGCTGTGTTAGTGTGTATTTCTGTTTTCAATTCAAGTAAGGACTGCAGATATTGAATTTTTTTCAAGTAGTTCCTCCTTTGCCGCCAAAAGCCACCGTCAAAGACTACTAGTTCAGAACTTGGTTACCATACGCCACAGCAGTCGGCTCCTGACGACGAACGTACGAACCTAAGAGCGTTTGTCAAATGTTTAACTATAATTTAGCTTCACACAGGCGTAATTAGTGGAAGGTTCTTTAAAATGCCATAAATCTGACATGGGACCGCCGGCTTTACTTCCCCTCCGAAGGAAGGAATACTGATGGATTTTTAACGCTCTTAAAAATCCGACGAGTTCGGCCGGGTTTGAACCCGTGATCTTGGGCATAGAAGCTCAGCATGCTACGAACTACGTCACCGAAGCCGCCAAACAAAGTGTACGCATCGTTGCGTAGTGACTACCGTTCTTGACTGTCTCCACGGAGGCCCGGGTTCAATCCCCGGCTCTGCCAAGAAATGTAATTCTGATCTGAGGGCTCGAACGCGGTACACTCAGCCTCGTGAGCCAAACTGAGAAGAGGCAGGTGCGATTCCCACCTCAGCCTTTCTGGAAGTGGTTTTCCGTGGTTTCCCACTTCTACTCTAGGCAAATGCCGGGATAGTACCTAACTTAAGGCCACGGTCGCTTCCTACCCATGACAGAATGTTTAGTTTTCGCATAAGAGTATTACCATTAGCGATTAAGTAATTGCATATGGTTTTAAGGCCTTGGAACGTGACTATAGTTCACTAATTTATAAGTTACATTAACACATTACAAGTGGATTATGTGAGATTTTCGAAGTGAAATGCCATCTCCTGTGGTTCGGATTCCACGTGAACAGAAGGTCCCGTGGCTCATAATCACAAGATTCACTGTCACGTAAATCGACAATCTTCCTTTTTATGTGCTGAAGAAGAGCCATTAATTATTAGAAGGAAAGAAAGAAAGAAAGAAAGAATGAAAGAAAGAAAGAAAGAAAAGAAAAGGAAAGCAAACCAAAGGAAAGAAAAAGAAAACGAAAGGGAATGGAAAGAAAAGGAAAGGAAAAATGGAAAGGGAAATAAATAAAAAGGAAAGAGAAGGAAAGAAAAGGAAAGAAAAGGAAAGGAATGAAAAAGAAAAGTAAAGAAAGCGAAAGAAAAAAGAAAAGGAAGGAAAAAGGAAAGGTATAAAAAGGAAAGGAAATAAAAAGGAAAGAAATGGAAAGGAACAAAAGGAAAGGAAAAAGGAAAGAAAAAGGAAAGAGTAGGAAAGGAAAGAGAAGGAAAGGAAATAAAAAGAAAGGGAAAGAGAAGGAAAGGAAATGAGAGAAAATGAAAGAAAAGGAAATGGGAGGAAAGGAAAGGAAACGAAAAGGAAAGGAAAGAAAAGGAATGGAAAGAAAAGGAAAGGAAAGAAAAAGAAAGACAAAGAAAAGGAAAAGAAAGAAAAATAATAGGAAAGAGAAGGAATGGAAAGAAAGTGAAAGGAAAGGAAAGAAGAGGAAAACGAAAACCTTTAGGACATTTTTGGTTTCAAGAATGCTTTGAATCCATTTTCTGTGTTTTGGTACTTATTCAACAATTGATTGATATATTTCAGTCGGTCAACACGTATCTATGCCAATTATATTAGGAATTGTTGATATCTTATCAGGTAACAAGGCTTAATACAGCGCGCCAGTTTGCCATTGCGGTGTCAGCGTTGTGAGAATTGGAAAGGAAATAGAGGCTAGGTTCGAATTAATATTAGTACGAGAATTTGAAAATGTTGAATCATAAAATAATGCAGATCAAGGATAGGACAACAATATCAAATTATATTTTGAGGGGAAATTTGGAGAAATTACTGACTTACCAAGGAATCTGTGCGAACTGGGACAGACATGTTCGGACCAAATCTTAGAAATTATGGCCCAAGTATTTCACAGTTGAATTAAGTTCATGGGTTATGTGTTAGGCTGCCCTACTATGTATTCTCTAATTTTAAAGTATTACTTCCTATAACTCGTGTCACATACGAAGGCTGTTTTTTTTTCAAGTTCCGATGGACTGTATAAAAATAACAGATTGTCATACCAAACTGACTTTACTACTAAATGTTTGCTTGTTTTATTCTTATGTCTCAACATAATCGCCAAAACGATTGAAACAGTTGTCGTATCGTTACACCAGCTTTCCAATGCCCTAAGCAAAGAATTCTGCCACCACTGACGTGGGTACGTCTGGAGTGTCTCCTGAAGTGTTTCCTTTTTGGCTTGGTGTTGCCGCCCAACCATACCTTCAATTCTCGAAAAAGGTGAAAATCATTCACGACCGCACTGTGGCAACGTTACGATAAACATTTTCAAACCAGCACTGAATGATTTTCATCTTTTTCGATAATTGAAGGTATGGTTGGGCGGCAACGCCTCGCCAAAAAGGAAGAACTTCAGGAGACACTCCAGACGTACCCACCTCAGTGGTGGCAGAATATTTTGCCGAGGGCATTGGAAAGCTGGTGTAACGATACGACAAATGTTTCAATCGTTTTGGCGATTATGTTGATACATAAGTATAAAACAAGCAAACATTTAGTAGTAAAATCAGTTTCGTATGTCAATCTGTTATTTTTATACAAACCATCGGAACTTGAAAAAGAAGAGCCCACGTATTTAGCGTTACCCTAACTTAACACTTAAGGAAGGAGCAAAATGGTTAGTCGTGCAGTTAGCCTGAGGGGTGATGGTGAGATAGGTCTAGCACTATCATTCCTCATCTCTTTACACACCCCTTGTTAGTTACCATTGTGTTAGTATCCGAGTGTGAGTGTCATTGTGGAAAGTGAAAGTTGAAAACTACAGTTTGTTAATATTTATACAATGTTGGGGATATAAAGCAGCTGATGAAGAAAACTGGACATTCATAAGTGCAAATACAAAGTATCAAATGCTAATGAATGTAACTCGAAAAAAATATAAATAACTTAGGAGGTTTTATAACTTCAGGATCGTATACTCTGTGAGCTGGCTGAATAGGATTGACATTTCGCCGAAAATTCCACGTCAGTCATCACCCCTTTGCCTCTTGACCAATCCATGTGCGCATAGTTGATGTCATAATACTCTACGTTGCAATATTACAGCCCACGTGCTTCAGTGCCTGGTCAGCTGTATCTCTGGCTTGTGCAGTTTGACAATCTCGTTATCAGACCACATGGCGAGACGAGAACTGCCAATCCTATTCTGGCACCTCACCGAGTATACACATATGTCTCATTATGTCCAAGTCCTCAGCGTCCAATGTAATTTTGACTTAGTTCATCCCCTTCCAAAAGCAAATCCGAATTACGCCACTGCCCATAAGAGATACCCAAATTCTCGATGAAGGTCGAGCGATGTAGTTCAGAGGAACAAAGGGGGCAGAAATTACAAGTAATAACCAAACTCTTGAAAAAAATCCATTATAAATAAGGTGCGTGAGGGGAGTGAAGATGCGAAAATGACAATATCATAACACTCCAAAAACAAACAAAAATTCTCGTGTTAGGAGAGGAGAAGAAGGAAACAGGGACGTATTATAGCAAAATCTAACAAGGAGAGTATCAGGTAAGACAGGTCGAATCCTATCTTGAACCTTTTTGGACTCAATCGACGTACTATAAGGCCTCTCGTCCATTGGAAGCGGAAATCTGCGAACTGCGAAGTAACGTATTCGGGCGAACACCGTTCGTACGAAATCGTGGGAACTATCGTCCATTATCTCAGAATTCGTCCAGATACAAATACGAGATGGCTCGGCTTTCCAGATGATTCCAATGAAGAATTTTTAGCTTTGGAATTATCACCTTGGATTCGACGTATCACGCACAGGCGATATCGACGAAGACGGGAAATGTGGGTGAATCAAATTTACGCAAAAAAAAGGAGTTCGGTGAATTTTCTCATTTGTGGCATGATCTTCAAGCCAAAGACCACCACTTTTCCTATTTTCGCTTGCCATTGGTCCCACAAATGTTTCCTTTCCTGAACAAGCAAAATTAACATTTCACAATCCATTTTTCATTACGCTCTTCGCACTCGTTCGCAACTAAAATCCCAACAGAACGGGATCGGTTCGCAATTCGCAGCTGTTCGGACAAACACTGATGAACGATACGGGCCCTGTGGACGCAGTCCCCCACCAAGCCACGTCTTTGGATCGTTCGTGCGTTTTCGTGTAACTTCGGACTAATTCGATTTCGTACCTTTTCGGAGCTTTCCACTCTCAATGGACGAGAGGCCTAACAAGACAACGTGCGGAAAATAAGCCACCAGATTGAACTGCAAGGCTCTGAAATCGCACCTGACATCCTGGTAAGCGGGCATGACGGCTGGCGTTGCTGGACATCCCTGTGGCACTCAGAGTAGTAGCAAGGTAGCAAGGTATTTGCTGACTGGAGCATGCTGCTGCTTCCCACCAGCCTTGAGCACTTGGGCAGTCAGGGCTACTCGCTACTTCCCATTGATTCATATGAGAGATTCGCCACATAATTTCGGAGCCTTGCAGTACAATCTGGCGGCTGATTTTCCGCACGTTGTCCTCTTATAGTACAACGATTGAGTCCACAAAGTTTCAAGGTAGGTTTCGACCTGTCTTACCTGATACTTCCCTTGTTAGATGATGGTTAGGGCAATCTAACACAAAGTAACCTAGTGTTCGAAGTATGAAAGAAATCACCGGTAGTATTGAAACTCGATAAAGGAGAGACACGTTAAGGAGTGCATAAAGACGAAAAATTGGAGTACATGTTGACTGGCTGAAAAACTACCTATTCATTTTTAGCCTAATTTCATTTATGAAAAAAAAAATAGGCTTATGAGATCACCTTTTGTCCGTGTGTCTGTCTGTGTGTGTGTGATTCGTGTGTCCCCCCACCTAATAAAAACTAAATGGCTGGAGCGATTTCAATGAAACTAGGTAACTTCATAGCACTATTCCAGACGACCACGAACGTGCCCTTCAAATTTTGTTACGACTCACCAATCCAACATGGCGGATGTGCGAAATATTTCACCAGCATTCAATATCTCCGAAACTATTACCGATATCGCCCTGGAATTTTGTACGGTGGTGAAGAGAACTACGAGAAGTTCACCCATGTGACTTTTGAAAACCTGGTATCTACAAGACCAACATGGTGGCGACGCGAATTATAAATATTCACATGGACGTTTCTCGCAATTTAACCATCCGAATGCAGTGAAACTTGGTACAGTAAATCCTTATACAAATGTTAATCCACTGGCATCTACTGTAATTTATTTCAATTGTTTCCATAACCACAAGATGGCATCTGTGCGAAATTATAAAATCTCGTTTTTACTTCTTATGTCCTAATCATGCGATTGAAGTTTGAATACTACACGTACACAATAATCTTCATGTAACAGCACATAACTCTAAGACGTACATATATAAAAATCCAACATGGCGGCCATCCGCAATATTTACTCGGTTCTCAATATCTACGAATCTATTACAGCAAACAAACTGAAATTTTGTATGTTGATAGTGGCAATTAATATAAGTAGGATATATGAAAATAGGCTTTAGTTCTTCAGGGAACTACTTGTTAAAGATACGCCAATTTCCAGTTTAAACCGGGATATCTCCCTTGCTAGAGACCAATAAATTGTACCTTTTCTTATGCACGCACACAAATAATGTTTATTGGATGACGAAAAAGTGAAAACATTTCATACTCTAATAAGCCTATCGGTAAAATGATTAAGAATACATCAGAATAAAAACCTTTAACTGAGCAAACCATTAATAGAGAAAGCTTGGTATTTAAGAGCATTACGTACCGATATAAGTGCATACATGGGTGAGGTCCTGCTGTTTTGTTCTTGAATGTAGTTGCACTTTATTTTCCTGATATTTGATGTAAATATAGCGTGGCACTAGCTGTCGATAAAATCCTACGCACACCATTAAACTACAGTAATTTAATTTATGTGCAGAGCTTTTAATGTTAAATGTGAAACGGAAAATCCATTTACTCTTCAGCACGCATTTAAAACCAGTTTGTCACCAGTGAAAGAAGAAATTTGTTAAATTCTGATTAGCTATTTAAACCAGTACACTACATCTTCACACAATAATTTGACTAGATGGTGATTGATAACAATTAGTTCATTAGCCATTCGTATTATTCATGGTTGTAGATTTAGGTTGTTCATTATATACCTGACCGTCATTTATCGTTCAAATCTAACCGTAGTTTCTCTTTCTACCAAACATACCACTAGTAACTTACACAATAACCAGACCAGCTAGTGGTCTATCCCACACCCAGAAGCAGTGGGGTCATTTTCCACTACTACTGTATGTTTTTTTAAAATTGCAATTAACATTTAGCGCATTGTACATAAACTACGTTGAATTTCAATCTCAGTGAGTGTGATGGCATTAAGTTTCCTTTAGGGTGTATTATTGATCTCCAGGAGGTGAACTATGATGGTACTCGTACACAGCCTCAATGTTGGTGGCCCTACCTCGAAGTTGGTAGCCCTACCTCGAGGATGGTAGCCCTACCTAAAGATTAGTGGCCCTAACTCAGGATTGGTAGCAATAACTCATTGTTGGTGGCCTTATCTCATGGTTGGTAGCCGTATATAATGGTTAGTGTCCCTAACTCATGGTGGCCATACCTCATGTTTGGTTGCCTTATCTCAAGGTTGGTAGCCGTACATAATGGTTAGTGACCCTACCTCATGATTGGTGGTCATACCTCATGGTTAGTGAACCTACCTCATGATTGGAGGCCCTACCTCATGATTGGAGGCCCTACCTCATAGTTAGTGGCCATACCTCATGATTGGTGGCCTTATCTCAAGGTTGGTAGCCCTACCTAATGTTTAGTGGCCCAAACCCATGATTGGTGGCCCTAACTCATGGTTGGTGACTTATCTCAAGAATAGATGCCCTAACTCATGGTTGGTGGCTTATCTCAAGAATGGTGGTCCAAACTCATGGATGGTGGTTTATCTCAAGAATAGTGGCCCTAACTCACGATTGGTGGCCCTAACTCATGGTTGGTGACTTATCTCAAGAATGGTGATCCTAACTCATGGATGGTGGCTTATCTTAAGAATAGTGGCCCTAACTCACGATTGGTGGCCCTAAATCATGGTTGGTGACTTATCTCAAGAATGGTGGTCCTAACTCATGGATGGTGGCTTATCTCAAGAAGAGTGGCCCTAACTCACGATTGGTGGCCCTAACTCATGGTTGGTGACTTATCGCAAGAATGGTGGTCCTAACTCATGGATGGTGGCTTATCTTAAGAATAGCGGCCCTAACTCACGATTGGTGGCCCTAAATCATGGTTGGTGACTTATCTCAAGAATGGTGGTCCTAACTCATGGATGGTGGCTTATCTCAAGAAGAGTGGCCCTAACTCACGATTGGTGGCCCTAACTCATGGTTGGTGACTGATCTCAAGAATGGTGGTCCTAACTCATGGATGGTGGCTTATCTCAAGAATAGTGGCCCTAACTCACGATTGGTGGCCCTAACTCATGGTTGGTGACTTATCTCAAGAATGGTGGTCCTAACTCATGGATGGTGGCTTATCTTAAGAATAGTGGCCCTAACTCACGATTGGTGGCCCTAACTCATGGTTGGTGACTTATCTCAAGAATGGTGGTCCTAACTCATGGATGGTGGCTTATCTCAAGAATAGTGGCCCTAACTCACGATTGGTGGCCCTAACTCATGGTTGGTGACTTAACTCAAGAATGGTGGTCCTAACTCATGGATGGTGGCTTATCTTAAAAATAGTTGCCCTAACAAATGGTTAGTGGCCGTTACTCATGGTTAGTGGCTTATCTCAAGAACGGTGGTCCTAACTCATGGTTGGTGGCTTATCTTAAGAATTGTGGCCCTAACTCACGATCGGTGGCCCTAACTCATGGTTAGTGGCTTATCTAAAGAATAGTGGCCCTAACTCACGATTCGTGGCCCTAACTCATGGTTGGTGACTTATCTCAAGAATGGTGGTCCTAACTCATGGATGGTGGCTTATCTCAAGAACAGTGGCCCTAACTCACGATTGGTGGCCCTAACTCATGGTTAGTGACTTATCTCAAGAATGGTGGTCCTAACTCATGGATGGTGGCTTATCTTAAAAATAGTTGCCCTAACAAATGGTTAGTGGCCATAACTCATGGTTGGTGGCTTATCTCAAGAATAGTGGCCCTAACAAATGGTTAGTGGCCCTAACTCATGGTTGGTGGCTTATCTTAAGAATAGTGGCCCTAACTCACGATTGGTGGCCCTAACTCATGGTTAGTGGCTTATCTCAAGAATAGTGGCCCTAACTCACGATTGGTGGCCTTAACTCATGGTTAGTGACTTATCTCAAGAATAGTGGCCCTAACTCATGGTTGGTGACTTATCTCAAGAATGGTGGCCCTAACTCATGGTTGGTAGCCTTATCTCAAGTGTGGTAGCCCTACCTCATTGTTAGTTGCCCTAACTCATGGTTGGTGGCTTATCTCAAGAATAGTGGCCCTAACAAATGGTTAGTGGCCCTAACTCATGGTTGGTAGCCTTATCTCAAGAATAGTGGCCCTAACAAATGGTTAGTGGCCCTAACTCATGGTTGGTGGCCTTAACTCTTGGTTAGTGGCCCTAACGCATGTTTAGTGGCCCTAACTCATGGTTGGTGGCCCTAACTCTTGGTTAGTGGCCCTAACGAATGGTTAGTGGCCCTAACTCTTGGTTAGTGGCCGTAACTCATGGTTGGTGGCCCTAACGCCTGGTTAGTGGCCCTAACTCTTGGTTAGTGGCCCTAACTCATGGTTGGTGGCCCTAACTCTTGGTTAGTGGCCCTAACTCATGGTTAGTGTCCCTAAGTGGCCCTACCTCATGGTTAGTGCCCTAACGCAGGTGGTGGCCATACCTCATGGTTGGTGGCCCTAACTCTTGGTTAGTGGCCCTAACTCATGGTTGGTGGCCCTAACTTTTGTTTAGTGGCCCTACCTCATGGTTAGTGCCCTAACGCAGGTTGGTGACCATACCTCATGGTTGGTGGCTCTAACTCTTGGTTAGTGGCCCTAACTCATGGTTTTGGCCTTATCTCAAGGCTGGTAGCCGTACATCATGGTTGGTGGCTTAATCTCAAGGCTGGTAGCCCTAACTCATGGTTGGTGGCCTTATCTCAAGGCTGGTAGCCCTACCTCATGGTTAGTGGCCTTATATCAAGGCTGGTAGCCCTACCTCATGGTTAGTGGCCTTATATAAAGGCTGGTAGCCTTATCTCATTGTTAATGGCCCTAACTCATGGTTGGTGGCCATACCTCATGGTTAGTGGCCTTATATCAATGCTGGTAGCCTTACCTCATTGTTAGTGGCCCTAACTCATGGTTGGAGGACCTAACTAATGGTTGATGGCCATACCTCATGATTGGTGTCCTTATATCAAGTCTGGTAGCCTTACCTCATTGTTAGTGGCCCTAACTTATAGTTGGTGGCCATACCTCATGGCTAGTGGCCTTATATCAAGGCTGGTAGCCTTACCTCATTGTTAGGGGCCCTAACTTATAGTTGGTGGCCCTAACTCATGGTTGGTGGCCCTCAATCATGGTTAGTGGCCCTAACTCATGGTTGGTAGCCCTAATCCATGGTTAGTGGCCCTAACTCATGGTTAGTGGCCCTAACTCATGGTTGGTGGCCGTAACTCATGGTTAGTGTCCCTAATTCATGGTTTGTGGCCCTAACTCATGGTTGGAGGCCCTAACTCATGGTTGGTGGCCCTAACTCATGGTAGTTTGCCCGAACTCATGGTTGGTGGTCCTAACTCATGGTTAATGGCCCTAACTCATGGTTGGTGGCCCTAACTCTTGGTTGGTGGCCCTAACTCAAGGTTGGTGGCCCTAACTCATGGTTAGTTTGCCCGAACTCATGGTTGGTGGCCCTAACTCATGGTTGGTGGCCATACCTCATAGTTGGTGACTTATCTCAAGAATAGTGGCCCAAACTCATGGTTAGTGGCCCTAACTCAAGATTGGAGGCCCTAACTCATGGTTAGTGGCCCTAACTCAAGATTGGAGGCCCTAACTCATGGTTGGTGGCCGTAACTCATGGTTAGTGGCCCTAACTCATGGTTGGTGGCCCTAACTCATGGTTGGTGGCCATACCTCATAGTTGGTGGCTTATCTCAAGAATAGTGGCCCTAACTCATTGTTAGTGGCCCTAACTCATGGTTGGTGGCCATACCTCATGGTTGGTGGCCTTATATCAAGGCTGGTAGCTTTACCTCATTGTTAGTGGCCCTAACTCATGGTTCGTGGCCTTATATCAAGGCTGGTAACCCTAACTCATTGTTATTGGCCCTATCTCACGGTTGGTGGCCCTATCTAATGGTGGGGGGCCATACCTCATGGTTGGTGGCCTTATATCAAGGCTGGTAGCCTTACCTCATTGTTAGTGGCCCTAGCTCATGGTAGGTGGCCTTATATCAAGGCTGGTAGTCTTACCTCAAAGTTAGTGTCCCTAACTCATGGTTGGTGGCCATACCTCATGGTTGGTGGCCTTATATCAAGGCTGGTAGCTTTACCTCATTGTTAGTGGCCCTAACTCATGGTTGGTGGCCTTATATCAAGGCTGGTAGTCTTATCTCATTGTTAGTGGCCCTAACTCATGGTTAGTGGCCTTATATCAAGGCTGGTAGTCTTACCTCATTGTTAGTGGCCCTAACTCATGGTTAGTGGCCTTATATCAAGGCTGGTAGTCTTACCTCATTGTTAGTGGCCCTAACTCAAGGTTGGTGGCCTTATCTCGAGGCTGGTAGCCTTATCTCATTGTTAGTGGCCCTAACTCTTGGTTGGTGGCCTTATATCGAGGCTGGTAGTCTTACCTCATTGTTAGTGGGCCTAACTCTTGGTTGGTGGCCTTATATCAAGGCTGGTGGTCTTACCACCTTGTTAGTGGCCCTAACTCATGGTTAGTGGCCTTATATCAAGGCCGGTAGCCTTACCTAATTGTGGCCCTAGCTCATGGTTGGTGGCCTTATATCATGGCTGGTAGCTTTACCTCATTGTTATTGGCCCTATCTCATGGTTAGTGGCCCTAACTCATGGTTAGTGGCCGTATATCAAGGCCGGTAGCCTTACCTTATTGTGGCCCTAGCTCATGGTTGGTGGCCTTATATCATGGCTGGTAGCTTTACCTCATTGTTAGTGGCCCTAACTCATGGTTGGTTGCCCTAACTCATGGTTGGTGGCCTTATATCAAGGCTGGTAACCTTACCTCATTGTTATTGGCCCTATCTCACGGTTGGTGGCCCTATCTAATGGTTGGTGGCCATACCTCATGGTTGGTGGCCTTATATCAAGGCTGGTAGCCTTACCTCATTGTTAGTGGCCCTAGCTCATAGTTGGTGGCCTTATATCAAGGCTGGCAGTCTTACCTCAAAGTTAGTGTCCCTAACTCATGGTTGGTGGCCATACCTCATGGTTGGTGGCCTTATATCATGGCTGGTAGCTTTACCTCATTGTTAGTGGCCCTAACTCATGGTTGGTGGCCTTATATCAAGGCTGGTAGTCTTACCTCATTGTTAGTGGCCCTAACTCATGGTTAGTGACCTTATATCAAGGCTGGTAGTCTTACCTCATTGTTAGTGGCCCTAACTCATGGTTAGTGACCTTATATCAAGGCTGGTAGTCTTACCTCATTGTTAGTGGCCCTAACTCATGGTTAGTGACCTTATATCAAGGCTGGTAGTCTTACCTCATTGTTAGTGGCCCTAACTCATGGTTAGTGACCTTATATCAAGGCTGGTAGCCTTACATCATTGCTAGTGGCCCTAACTCATGAGTGGTGGCCCTACCTCATGGTTAGTTTTCCTACCTCATGATTAGTGACCTTACCTTATGGTTGCTGGCCTATCTCAGAGTTAGAGACCCTAACGCAAGGTTGGTGGCTTATCTCCCTACGCGAGTCTCCAAAATGTTGGGGTGTGGTTAGTGTAAGGTATTTATTTCACGGAATAATCTATGATTGCAAAAGACCGGGTTGACAGGAGAACACAAATTGTAACGGTAGTATCTTAGGGCTTACATTTCTTCGTAATAAACGCTTGTAATTGTTCCAGGAAGAGAGTGGCTTTGAAGCTACCTTGCAAGATTAGTCGGTTGTATGTTCGTTCAATGTTAAATGAAGTTTTCTTCTTAACTTCTTAATTACGGCGTCTCGCCTTGCAGTATAGCACTCGGCAGGTTTTTTTCAAACAGACTTCTTAATTACTAGCCTCGAGATGGGTGAGAACTGTGGTACTAGTCTTCTACACAAATAGGAGCCAAATTACAAACGGTTTCTTGAGTCACATTGTCTTTTGGATGAAACAGTGTCACTAGCCGAAATTTGATGTTTTAAGTCAGCCATCACGATTGTACCCATTGTAATGTGTGTTTCCCTAATAGTGAAAGAATATTTACAGGAGATTATTAAATGCACTTGAATGGCTAGTTTCGATCGTCAAGCGATCATCATCAGATACAAATAATATGGGTGATGGCATTTACAATATATACACTCATTTAGTTGCTGTAGTAGTTAATCTAGCATAACTACGAGGGCTGTTTTTAAAGTAAGGGCAGTTTTTTAAATTGACTGAATATTTTATTTTGAAACCACATTTATTTTTGGGTTTTACATACCTTCCTCTATTTTTCTACATAGTTGCCTTGTTTATTTAGGCACTTGTCATACCTTAAAACTAAGTTCTGAAATCCCTCTGCATAAAAGTTTGCCGCCTGCTCTGACAACCAAAAATTCACACTTGAGGAAAATCCATTGATAGAGTAGTTATCATGAAGCTTCGGTCCTCGTGAATTTTCGTGTCAATTGCAGTCACCAAGTCATCTGTGATCACAGACCTGAGCGTTCATCGTCATGAACCTTTTCACGGCCACTTTTGAACTCGCGTACCCATTTTCGCACTTTACCTTCCGTCATTGCATTATCACCATACACCTCACAAAGATGACGTTGAATGTCAGCAGCCGACATGTTTCTTGCACTCGAAAAACGTATCACAGATCGTACCTCACACGCGGCGGGCGAATCAATAATCTTGAACATTGTAAAGATGCACAGTTCAGCGTACAGGTTAGTTACACAGCTGCAACTGACGCCTGCTTGTTCGCAAAGGATGCCGGGAGGTAGCGCGCCCGCTTGTTGTGGCGTGCGCACTAACTACGGGCTTTAGAAAAACGGCCCTTACTTAAAAAAAAAACACTCCTCGTATATATCCATCTCATGTAATTGTTTTCATGATTACGAAAACACCCATTACAATTGGATACAATCGTGTTGGCCGACTGTTAATCATCAAATTTTGATTACTGAGGCAACACTGAAGAATGGCTTCTAACACGATAACAGTGTCAATAGTTTGTGGCTGTGGTCGCTTCGGTGGTTTACTAGCTGTAGTTGCTCATGGTCTTTGCTGAGGAAAGTCTAATAATAATAATAATAGTAGTAATAATAATAATAATAATAATAATAATAATAATAATAACAATAATAATAATATCTATAACAAAAAATTCATGTCAAGACAAACCAAACTTCGACACTTCAACACTGTCATCAAACCGGCAAGTCTCTACGCAAGCGAAACACTTACACTCAATAAGAAATATGAACTTGAAGATATCAAGAAAGAAGAAAGAAAAATCATTCGGAAAATACTAGGAGCAAGACTCACTCCTGATGGGTACCGACTACAGTCAATGGAGACAACTGAAAAATACTCAAACATCGAAGTTGACATCAGAAAAAGACGATCGAAATTCTTCGGGAACATAAGTAGACTGCCGAATTACCGACTAACCAAACGAATACTAGATTACATATCATCTCTCAAAAGTATTCACCATGGATGAAAGAAGTACAAAATGACATGCGAACTGCGAACATAACAGACACATCAGACAGAGACTCTTTCCGTAACGAAGTGAACAACTGGGAAGTCCAACCAGAGCAACCAAAACCTACACCTTAGAGACCTCAATGGTCTGACGAAAGAAAATTGGCATTCTCCAACAGAATGAAACAATACCGGCAAAAGAACGTCAAGAAATTAGTCAAAGTGCTTAACGCTTTCCAATATTGGGAAAATACGCGGTAAATAAAAATAAATAAATAAATAAATAAATAAATAAATATTATTATTATTATTATTATTATTATTATTATTATTATTATTATTAACTTACAACATGGAAAGCACCCAACACCGTATGGGGAGAATTCCAGATTGATCATGTGGCCATTTATAACAAAAATACACAGGAAATTTTAAATGTCAGAACGCGTATAGGGTTCTTCGAGTCTGACCATTATTTGTTACAAGTCAAGATTAGACTAATCCCAAGACAGAAAAAGACAACAAAAAACAAAATTGTGAAGCCTGATCCAGAATATTTGAAGATAAACAGGGACAAAATCATTGAAGAAATTAATAAGCATCCAACAGACACTTGGACAGATCTTGCGACCACAGTTCAAAAGGCAATGCGTTGGGCGCAACCTCCTAGAAAACGAAAACATAGGTGGTGGAACGTAATTTGTGATCAAGCCACTGAGAGAAGAACACAGGCATGGATGAAGTTCAGCAGTAACAGAACATCCGAAACATGGAAGGAATTTCACGAAGTTCAAAAACAATCAAGTCGCTTCCGTAGCGTAGCGGTCAGCATGGTTAGCTGCCGCCCCGGAGGTCCTGGGTTCGATTCCCGGCTCTGCCACGAAATTTGAAAAGTGGTACGAGGACTGGAACGGGGTCTACTCAGCCTCGGGTGGTCCAAATGAGTAGAGGGGGTTCGATTCCCCCTCAGCCATCCTCGAAGTGGTTTTCCGTGGTTTCCCACTTCGTCTTCGGGCAAATGCCGGGATGGTACCTTCTTTAAGGCCACGGCCGCCTCCTTCCCTCTTCCTCGCCTCTCCATCCCAATCTTCCATCCCTTCCCCTCCCTCATGAGGCCCCTGTTCGCTTTGTAGCTGAGGCCGCCTGGGCGAAGTGCTGATCACACCTCCCCAGTTGTATCCCTCCCGACCAGATGTTCCAGGCTCCAGGACACTGCCCATAGAGGCGGTAGTGGTGAGTTCCCTCGCTGAGTCCGTGGGAACCACCAACCTAGAGGGTAAATTGACTAAATAAAAAATGAAAATAAAATAAAAAACAATCATCAAAGGAAATCAGAAGAGAAAAACGAGCGTACGACAACAACAGGCTAAAAGAAATTGAAGAAGATTTTAAGAGGAATTACACAAGAAAGAAAATATTCAAAGAAAATATTAAGAGTTATCAGCGTCCTAGCCTCTGCTTTCGAAAAACAGATGGGTCCGTGGAAACGAACACGAAAGAAAACTGTACAATTCTCAAACAATACTTTAATAATCTTCTCAATTGCACAGAACCCACGGAGAAATTGACCTTCCAAAAAACCACATCCAATCCCGATTCTACTCCACCTACAATAGAGTAGATAGAGATGATGAAACCATCATAAAATGTCTGGCATTTGCAGATGACGTAGCCTTACTCAGCAATAACACACAGGAGGCAAAGGAAGCACTGGAACGATTACATGAAAAATAACAGAGCGGCAGGAGAAGATGGCATTATTGCTGAAGTATGGAAGCTTCAAGATAAAAACATCACCAAAACAATTCATAAGATCATCACAGACATTTGGATCACAGAGAAAAGGCCAGAGGAATGGAAATGTGCATTGATCCACCCATTACATAAAAAGGGTGATAAGTCAGATACAAATAATTACAGAGGGATTTCTCTAGTGCCAGTCGCTTACAAAATATTCTCTTAAGTGTTATTGAACAGACTAGAACCACAAGCAGATCCACAATTAGGAGAATACCAGGCAGGCTTCAGAAAAGGGAGATCATGCATCGAACAGATCTGGAACTTGAGAACACTACTGAAAGACAGACAGACAAAAAACACTGTAGTTACCTTTGTGGACTTTAAAATAGCATACGACAGCATTGATAGACAAACGCTCTTTGCAGTACTGGAAGAATATGGCATTGACAAAAAACCAGGGCACTTATACAACTAACGCTCACAGACACCACCTCTAAAGTTAAGTTCATAGGTGAAATTTCAGAACCCTTTTCATATTCGCACAGGTGTCAAACAAGGAGACGGCCTCTCACCAATCTTGTTCCACATGGTCTTAGACAAAATTGTTAAGCAGTGGGAGGAACAAGTTAAAGGAATACAGCTAGGAAGAACCCGCGAAACAAAAACCATCATAAAATGTCTGGCATTTGCAGATGACGTAGCCTTACTCAGCAATAACACACAGGAGGCAAAGGAAGCACTGGAACGATTACATGAAATAGCTGTTAAAACAGGTTTACAGACATCTTATGAGAAGACCCAATACATGGAACGACACACCAACAATGTACAAATCATGCATACTATATATGGATCCATACAAAGAGTTGAAAAATTTAAGTACTTAGGAGAATATATACAAATAGGAGGATCAAACAAGGTGTCTAACATAGAACGAACGGAAAAACTCCAGTAAGCATACAAACTTACATGGTCACATTATAATAAGAAAAGCATATCAAGACAGGCCAAACTTAGACACTACAAAACAGTTGTATTACCAGAAGCATTGTATGCGTCAGAAACGACCACAATTGGAGCATCTGGCATCATAGAAACAGAAAAAATTGAACGTAAAATTCTGAGAAAAATATTTGGAGCAGTACACAGAGATGGGATATGGATGAAAAGACCTACCAAAGAGCTATATGAACACACAGACAGACTCACAGATATCATTAGAAAACGCAGACTAACTTTCTACGGGCACATACAGAGAATGAACAATAAACGACTTACAAAGAAAATATTTGATGTAGTAAACAGTTCAAAAAGCAAAACAAATTGGTATCATGAAATAGAAGACGACTTAAAGCAATTAGGGAGCAACAAGCAAATGATAGAAGACAGAGAAAAATTCAGAAACAAAATTATGAACGCCAAATTTTTAGTAAGTGAAAGGAAGAAGATAGGAACATTGTGGACGGAACAAAGGAAACAGGAGCACAGTCAAAGGATGAAGAGATTTTGGGAAGAGAAGAAGGGAAAGAAGTGAAAATTGTGACATCATGAGATATTTAAGTTCATACACTGTTCATAAGGGCAAATATGATGTAATAATAATGTTATTGGTTTTACGTCCCTTTTAACTATGGCCTTTAAAAATTATGGGCTGCCCGAATTTGCCCCAAAGGGGATCTTTAACGTACCGTACCAGTAAATCTACTGACACTGCTCCCTCACATTTGCGCAACCTTAAGTGCAGCTGACTGCAGCAGGATTCGTTCCTGCAACCTTGGTATCAGCAGGCGAGAACGTTCCTGCTGAGCCACGCAGCCAGTCTTGAGGAAAGTCTGTTAATAGGCTACTGAAGGTAGAACAATACATCTAGTTTTGTTCCCACGTGACAGTCACAGAGTTGTGGATAAAGCAATAGCATTGGTTTTAATGCGGAGTACGCGTGGATCTCGTATGGGAGGGAGACCGCGATACCACACTGTGACAGGTCAGGTTTGTCACCCAGCGCGCTCAGAACGATACAGACCTCATTGCAATATCACTCATTCAAATATTCTTACAGCTTCACTATTAATTCGCAACACTTTTGGGCCTCTACTACAACACTCCCATTGCCCCACACACTCCAGTACTGGACTTATTTCATACACACATAATACACTAATGCTGTGTCCCAAAGCTCAAGTTGATAACTATTTAGGCTGTGTCCCGATACTCAGGCTGTGTCCCAAAGCTCAAGTTGATAACTATTTAGGCTGTGTCCCAATACTCAGGCTGCGTCCTAGAGCTCAAGTTGTTAACTATTTAGGCTGTGTCCCGATACTCAGGCTGTGTCCCAAAGCTCAAGTTGATAACTATTTAGGCTGTGTCCCAGTACTCAGGCTGTGTCCCAAAGCTCAAGTTGATAACTATTTAGGATGTGTCCCAATATTCAGGATGTGTTCCAAAGCTCACGTTGATAACTATTTAGGCTGTGTCCCAATACTCAGGCTGTGTCCCAAAGCTCAAGTTGATAACTAGGCTGTGTACCAATACTCAGGTTGTGTCCCAAAGCTCAAGTTGATAACTATTTAGGCTGTGTCCCAATACTCAGGCTGTGTCCCAATGCTCAAGTTGATAACTATTTAGGCTGTGTCCCAGTACTCAGGCTGTGTCCCAAAGCTCAAGTTGATAACTATTTAGGCTGTGCCCCAATACTGAGGCTGTGTCCCAAAGCTCAAGTTGATAACTATTTAGGCTAAAGCTCAAGTTGATAACTATACTGTGTCCGAATACTCAGGCTGTGTCCCAAAGCTCAGGTTGATAACTATTTAGGCTATGTTCCAATACTCAGGCTGCGTCCCAAAGCTCAAGATGATAACTATTTAGGCTGTGTCCCAAAGCTTAAGTTGATAACTATTTAGGCTGTGTCCCAATACTCAGGTTGTGTCCCGATGCTCAAGTTGATAACTATTTAGGCTGTGTCCCAGTACTCAGACTGTGTCGCAATGCTCAAGTTGATAACTATTTAGGCTGTGCCCCAATACTGAGGCTGTGTCCCAAAGCTCAAGTTGATAACTATTTAGGCTAAAGCTCAAGTTGATAACTATGCTGTGTCCGAATACTCAGGCTGTGTCCCAAAGCTCAGGTTGATAACTATTTAGGCTATGTTCCAATACTCAGGCTGCGTCCCAAAGCTCAAGATGATAACTATTTAGGCCGTGTCCCAATACTCAGGCTGTGTCCCAAAGCTTAAGTTGATAACTATTTAGGCTGTGTCCCAATACTCAGGTTGTGTCCCGATGCTCAAGTTGATAACTATTTAGGCTGTGTCCCAGTACTCAGACTGTGTCGCAATGCTCAAGTTGATAACTATTTAGGCTGTGCCCCAGTACTCAGGCTGTGTCCCAAAGCTCAAGTTGATAACTATTTAGGCTGTGTCCCAATACTCTGGCTGTGTCCCAAAGCTCAAGTTGATAACTATTTAGGCTATGTCCCAATACTCAGGCTGTGTCCCAATACTCAGGCTGCGTCCCAAAGCTCAAGTTGATAACTATTAAGGCTGTGTCCCAATACTCAGGCTGTGTCCCAAAACGTAAGTTGATAACATAAGGCCGTGTCCCAATACTCAGGCTGTGTCCCAAAGCTCAAATTGATAACTATTTATGCTGTGTCCCGATACTCAGGCAGTGTTCCAAAGCTCAAGTTGATAACTATTTAGGCTGTGTCCCAATACTCAGGCTGTGTCCCAAAGTTCAAATTGATAATTATTTAGGTTGTGTCCCAATACCCAGTCTGTGTCCCAAAGCTCAAGTTGATAACTATTTAGGCTGTGTCCCAATACTCAGGCTGTGTCCCAAAGCTCAAGTTGGTAACTATTTAGGCTGTGTCCCAATACTCAAGCTGTGTCCCAAAGCTCAAGTTGATAACTATTTTGGCTGTGTCGCAATACTCAGGCTGTGTCCCAAAGCTCAAGTGGATAACTATTTAGGTTGTGTCCCAATACTCAGGCTGTGTCCCAAAGCTCAAGTTGATAACTATTTAGGCTGTGTCCCAAAGCTCAAGTTGATAACTAGGCTGTGTCCGAATACTCAGGCTGTGTCCCAAAGCTTAAGTTGATAACTATTTAGGCTGTGTCCCAATACTCAGGCTGTGTCCCAAAGCTCAGGTTGATAACTATTTAGGCTATGTTCCAATACTCAGGCTGCGTCCCAAAGCTCAAGATGATAACTATTTAGGCCGTGTCCCAATACTCAGGCTGTGTCCCAAAGCTTAAGTTGATAACTATTTAGGCTGTGTCCCAATACTCAGGTTGTGTCCCGATGCTCAAGTTGATAACTATTTAGGCTGTGTCCCAGTACTCAGACTGTGTCGCAATGCTCAAGTTGATAACTATTTAGGCTGTGCCCCAGTACTCAGGCTGTGTCCCAAAGCTCAAGTTGATAACTATTTAGGCTGTGTCCCAATACTGTGTCCCAAAGCTCAAGTTGATAACTATTTAGGCTATGTCCCAATACTCAGGCTGTGTCCCAATACTCAGGCTGCGTCCCAAAGCTCAAGTTGATAACTATTAAGGCTGTGTCCCAATACTCAGGCTGTGTCCCAAAACGTATGTTGATAACATTAGGCCGTGTCCCAATACTCAGGCTGTGTCCCAAAGCTCAAATTGATAACTATTTATGCTGTGTCCCGATACTCAGGCAGTGTTCCAAAGCTCAAGTTGATAACTATTTAGGCTGTGTCCCAATACTCAGGCTGTGTCCCAAAGTTCAAGTTGATAATTATTTAGGTTGTGTCCCAATACCCAGTCTGTGTCCCAAAGCTCAAGTTGATAACTATTTAGGCTGTGTCCCAATACTCAGGCTGTGTCCCAAAGCTCAAGTTGGTAACTATTTAGGCTGTGTCCCAATACTCAAGCTGTGTCCCAAAGCTCAAGTTGATAACTATTTTGGCTGTGTCGCAATACTCAGGCTGTGTCCCAAAGCTCAAGTGGATAACTATTTAGGTTGTGTCCCAATACTCAGGCTGTGTCCCAAAGCTCAAGTTGATAACTATTTAGGCTGTGTCCCAAAGCTCAAGTTGATAACTAGGCTGTGTCCGAATACTCAGGCTGTGTCCCAAAGCTTAAGTTGATAACTATTTAGGCTGTGTCCCAATACTCAGGCTGTGTCCCAAAGCTCAATTTGATAACTATTTAGGCTGTGTCCCAGTACTCAGGCTGTGTCCCAATGCTCAAGTTGATAACTATTTAAGCTGTGTCCCAATACTCCGTCTGTGTCCCAAAGCTCAAGTTGCTAACTATTGGGCTGTGTCCCAATACTCAAGCTGTGTCACAATACTACATTTTCAGCCGCAGTGAACTAGATAGTCAACTAATATGACGTCAGAAGTAATGATCCAAAACTGCTTATCACATTGCAATCAAGTCTGTAGTACCTAGTGAACGAAAGTGCTTGCTTGATTGTCGACTACTTAAAGGAAGTTATAGACACTGTAGGTTGTCTATTGTACCCATATCACATGGAGAATGCTTGATCATCACCTGGCTTGCTACTGCAGCTTCGAGGCGTGTACCGTTCAGCCCACAACATGATCTCACATTCAGATATGAAAGCACTTTAGGATCTACAACACTACGTTGACAACTAAACATGTTACAATTAATATGAGTTTATTTACTCAAAATTCCCAGGAAAAATACAAATACAGATAGAATATCAATATTTTGGAATAAATCCAAAATAACAAAAATCAAAATCCATACATTCTCAAAAGTCATATAAATCTACATTATAGCTTTATCTTGCTTAGCTCAACTGAGCTGATATCTATTCTTAAACGTCAATACAAAATTTATTTCTTACAACATTTCATTGCTATTCATTAAGGCAAAGAGCGTGCCTGTCATTTATGATAAATACACTAAGGCTTTACGGACATTTACCGTATCATTTCAGTCCCTTCAGGGCTTTATTTTATCTTTATTTTCATTGTTTACCTTTATTTTCAGCTACTTGCAAACTGTATTATTTCTTCCAGTTAAGCCTTAGGTTTAAACATTTACACAACAAATCAACAATTTTTAACATGCCATGACTCGAACTCACGTCCTTCCAACTTGTTTCTCATGCTCAAGCGGCATTCATTAATGATGTATCATGTGCTATCACTTCCTTTCATTACTTAGTTTACTTACAAACTCAACTATTGGTTTACCCGTATTTCTTAGTACATCTTCTGAGGCAGAAATCGATTACTTTCTTTATAAACTTATTCCTTGCCTACTCTGTCAAATATTACGGAATTCCTTCAAACTTAGTGTGGGGACCATTGTCTCAAACCCACCAATTCAACAATTTACATTATATTCTTGTAACACCATTATTTATCAAAATTGCATAAGCTTCCGTTTTATTACTAGTACCTATTCAGATCATAACACTCCTATACACAGAGTGCCCATTGTATTAACTCCCCTAGCGATCGGTGAAGGCCGGACGGGTCGCCCTCACACTACTTGGCTTGTGATTTATGACCTGGTATCGCTTCTCATTCATTCCCCCTCGCGACTTTTAACTGTTTTCTCTTTCCATAAAATGCATATGATAATCCAAGCTCACTCTTTAATTCAACCTAATTTTACTATAACTTTTATTTCATTTCCTCATAATCAGTGCAATATTCCGAGATCACGACGATTTATAACTTGGAAGGTGGAAACCAGGAGATCGTTATCATGCCCTGACTCCGTCCTTCATATTCATTTCACATACTTTTATTTGGTCAGATACACAACAATACTGGCCAATAGGATGGGTTATATGACACTAGGCTCGGAAACTCATGCACGCCTTCCCAGTTGTATCATATCTCGTAGAAACCTCTTACTCCTTCCAGACTTACTTATACTTGGCCGGTGCTTCAACAGAACTTACGCTGCATTTACCATATTGGCCTGGGCAGGACCTACTGCCTTCCAGCGGGTCAAATTCACGCACAAACAACAACAATACCGACTATTTTCCGACAGTTAACATACACATAGCTATTCCAGTGGAAACCATTTCATCCAATTTGGGTGCAACCCATAATATACCTTTTTATTGACCTCTCGAATATGCCTGTTATGGAATATACACTAGCTAGCCTGATGCTGCTTAATATTTATTATATATTGGCCCTTTTTGGCAACACAACTTTTTAATAACTTGGATTCTCATCGCGTACTACAAATTCTCAATAACTCAACTTAACTTATGTCGCGGAATTACTTTACTGGTCTTTACTTAAGCATTTTTCCTTTTAATTTGGCCTATAGCCTACAACTTCATAATATATTTCCAAGGTGTTCGTTTATCACCATTTACTTTGATTCATTAACTTTATGATCTGAATCTCATTATTACTTCATTACTTTAAGGTATCCCAAAGATCCTTTAATATTCAATTACTTTCAACTAGAGCTCGTTATCACATTAATTCATTATTACTTTTTATCATTACTTACGGAGCGCAATTACTCAATATATTTACTTATTATTATCGGAGTATAGAAATTCAATACTTATTATTATTATTATTATTATTATTATTATTATTATTATTATTATTATTATTATTATTATTATTATTATTATTATTATTATGGTGCTCATTTTATTATTACTTTATAGTTCAACAAAGGCATAAATTACTTGCCAATAATATCTTTATAATCGATTTCTCCTCTCATATTTCAATTTTTGATTATTATTAATTTTTCATTTTACGGGTTTCAATTTACTATGCACTTTAATTATTTCATTCTCGTATTTGGCAAACTTATCGTTGCGGTTTTTCCAACACATTTTTACATTATTTATTTATTTCCTAGTGCATTGACTTATTCATTTTATACATTTCACAATTTTTGTTCAGCACATGACACAACATTTTAGTATAATGAATGATTTCTTACACACCCCATGTGACGTTCGGTTCATGACCAAATCTTTGGATGTCTTCACCCATCTAACAGCTTCAACAATGCATTTTTGCACAAAAATGGACCATCTTCATTCTCTGGTCTTCAATATTACACTCTTTCACTTTTTGATACATTATTTTACACTTAAAACACTTATTATACTAAAAACACGTATTACACTGAAAAGCACTTATTTAATTTTTTACATGACACACGAACCATATTTCAGCGTTTTGTGGTGCAACATCACGGAGCTGATGATCTTGATGCGCCCCCTAATCCACATTGAACGTGTGACTTCACCTTCTCGAAATCTCCTATTTCTGTTCAACCTTTCTTCGGTATAGTCTTTCTAATGTCTCTGCTGCTCGTGGCTTCACTAATTTTACCTATTAGTTCTTAGGCGAAAATGTTCGTAATCTTTACCGCCACTCCTTTTCCTAGCTATATCTATCGCAATTTTCGTGATTCTATTGGTTGGCTTCCAATTCGAAGTCCGTACACTCCTATATCGGTTTCTAGCTGCTATATTTCTCGAATTATTATTCTTTTCTTTGATTTCGCACTTTTGCAGTGTTTCTGCGCTATGCAGTTTCAGATTAGTGCTCTTTAAATATCCCCTTTTGGATTTTAATGCTCTTTGAAACACCCTGACTTTGGTGTAACGCACTCGTTTTGCTATATGCATTCCTGATTGTTTGACCTCTACGGTATTTCTTTTGCAGTTTTTCAGTGTCAATGTTTATAGATTTTCCTGATCGCTCAGAGTTCCTAACTCTGGATCGTTATGTGGTGTAACTTCGTCTAGTTATTAGCGTGATGTGACTCAACTGAAGTTTAATTTACTGCTTATTCAAGCTTCACTGAATTATAAGACCTACACTAAGTTCTAACTCGAACCGTGTTCTCTCTGAACTACTTGCACTTTAATAGCGTAGCGCCTAACTGACTTAGTAACGTGTAGCGTAACTGGTGTTCTGACGTGCCTCCACCGAGGCTTCTCGATCAACTGATGAACTTGTGCTCTGGCTTGAGCTTAAAGCCCTATTTATTCGCTTTGGCGCAGAAATTAGTTCCTGACAATTTCGGGAGTCCAACATTTTATTCCTAACTCCAATGTGGTCTATATTTTATTTCCAGATGTAATACGTAATAACTTTACGATTGCCTGTTGGCGGAACGGAATTCGTTCATAGGTTAATTTTTAATTAATAAAAATAGTTGTTATTCACTCTCCTGGGCCGACCTGATTACCTCTGTATCCCTTCGTAACACTCCGATGGGTTTTTAAATGACGTAGTCTGAGCTTGCATTTTCTTAAGTACCTGTTTTTCAGGTCTACCAACATTCCGATTTATGCTGTTACTACTTCTGTCTTAACTTCAAATCTTGTTAACATGGTGAATTTATTATGTCAAGTTTTATGATGGGAAATTCCTCATTTATATGTTCGACTTCTTGCTGGCTAAACGCTTTTCGGGGCCTCTTCTCAAGTATACCCTTAGAAAAGTAGATCCCTCGTAAATGTCGCACTTAACTAGTAATAACTTCTTGCTGGATTGCTGGCTCATGGAATGTTGAGTGTTAATTACGACCCTTCAACTGTGCATTTCCTTGCTTCGTTAATGGCCTCTCTAACGACCTTTTTCACTTGAAAATGAAAATCCACAGCCTGCTTCCAGTCTCCGACCGGGTCAGGAATGGAATGAATGAAGCCCCCATCTAGCGGCGAGCATATGAACTGTGCCGGCTGCCGAGGCCTGACGCACTCCTCTGGGGCAATGATTAAATGAATGACTGATGAAATGAAATGATAGTGGAGAGTGTTGCTGGAATGAAATTTTGACAGGGAAAACCGGAGTACCCGGAGAAAAACCTGTCTGCCTCTGTTTTGTCCAGCACAGATCTCACATGGAGTGACCGGGATTATAACCACGGACCCAGCGGTGAGAGGCCGGCGTGCTGCCGCATAAGCCACGGAGGCTTCACCCTTTTCATTTAAACTGTAAAAAATAATGGGACTTTATGTGTTCGCCAGTATCCAAAAAGCCACCTGCGTGTTTTGCAGTGTTTCTGAAGCTTATTTCACAACGAATTCTCCCTCTCGGTTTCTGTCTCTATCAAACTCGAACATATTTTTATATAAATGGTCAAGGGTTCACTTGTGCCAATATCGAAATGGGCATACTACGAATTCTGTGAAGGCCATGAATCAAGCAGACTTGTCCCAATTCTCCGTAGTGCATAGCACATAGTGAGTAGTTGCTAGCAGCTAGTCAATAGTTATCAACTTGAGTATTGGGACACAGGCTACCTGCCGCAGTCTTAGAGCCTTTTCCCAAACATATAGGTGTGTTTAAGAAAAGACTGACTATTTGTGTAAATACTCCAGTTTAATTGTTGTATAATTGTTATTGAAATGTTATGTATAATTATTTATTTGTTATGTATATACAATTTGCCACCGGGGGACACACCCCCCATTGCAAATAAATGAATGAATGAATGAATGAATGAATGAATGATATGTAAGTAAAAACTCCTAACTAAATATGTTTGGTAGACTTTGTATGACCGCTACCGTGGTCTCGGGGCAGCGTTTTAGCTCCTTGCTTAGGTGGCCTGGGTTAGATTACCAGTACTGGCCAGGGGATCTGGAACGGCGCACAGTGTGTCGAATCCCAATTCTAGGTGGAAAAAATTAATAACTACGGTAATAGTGCTGGGATTCTATTAAAAGTTGGCAATATACCGTTTTCAAGGTCGCTGAATTCATTTTTGGCATCGTCTAAAGTACACGATCTTCGGGGGGTAAATGGGGTAAGGTGAGGTGTAAAAAATTACCGAAAGCAACACGAATCATCCATTTTTGGTAGTAAAAATCACGATTTGGATGTGTATATGATAGTTTATGACAGTGGTAAGCATACTATTTAAAACTGGATAAAATATGAATAACAATGGGACTTTCAGTCAAGTACTCTTGTTACACCTTATTTGAGGGAATAGACGAAGTCACTGTATGTAAAATCATCCAGATTAAAAACGTATATCAAATTGTTATTAAATATAGAACAACGAAATATGCACAAAAATAACATTTATTTTCTAAAAATAGAAGAATATTCGTCAAAATCATACAAACAACTTCTTTATAACAAAATGTCATTTTACCGTCCTGTTAATGCCGTAGTTTTAGTAAACATACTTCACACACGAAAACAAAATTATTTCTCTAGAAAAGCATGGAAATAAAGACAAAATATATTGAATATTAGGCCTATTTCTCCTATTGCAAATAAAAAGAAAACGTCCATTCGTCAAGTAATGTTCTCATTAATCTCACTCCCCTTAATAATAACAAAATGTCCAATGTTCATTCGTCACCTGATTCTTCTGTAGAGTCCAGAGCATCGTAGTCATTGCTATACTGGTCTTCATCATTTGATGTCAAAGTTCCTTGGGGGTCATTAAATAACTCAATAGCTTCCATAGGTAGATTATCTATGTACGTGGCATTGTTATTCCTGCACTCTTACCATTTTTGTTAATATTATGGGATATCAACTTAATTTTGTTTCTTAGCTCCTGCACCTGAGTGTCAGTAAGAGTTGTAGGATCAAATGGTTGGTTGGTTGGTCCCTCAGTTTAGGGGCTGCGACAACGTGGTCATGTAGCCCCGTGTCTTTGGGTGTGTGTAGAATCTGTCTGATAACCGGTGTTAATGTGATGGCTGTATTAGTGTGTGTATCTGTTTTTTAATTCAAGTAAGGACTGAAACTTTGAATTTTTCAAATAGTTGCTACTTTTGCCGCCAAACGCCACCGTCAACGACTATTAGGCCTAGTTCAGAACTTAGCTACTAGATGCCACCGCAGTCGGCTAGGATCAAATGTATTCATAACATATTGAAATATGACGTCTGTACGCCCCTATTGACGACACGACCGCCACGCGTTGAAAAATTATTATCGCGGTAATGCCCACATAGTCACTGAAAATAAGAAAATAAACCACCATGCACATTCGTGCGCAACCAAACCACTACAGATCTTGAATCTACATTAAATTTCCTATCGAATGACGTTTAAAGTAAAGTGGCACTATGTGGCACTCATAAAGTAAATAATTTAGTGCAGAAAGCTTGTATTACGCATAAAAGTACGAACACATACCTCTTTTCACTATTCCATGAGCCGCAGAAGACAACACCTCGTTGAACTCACAAGAATCACACACAACGTTCGGTTCACTCCGACACCTCCTATCAAATGACCTGATAAATGCCAGGAAGACGTTTCAGCACCTATACCTCCCTCCTACGCACCAGAGAGCGGAAAAGAAGACCGACGGTCACCATCTGGTTTGTTCACTATCGAATGAGCCAGTTTTCACTTTCATTTGCGACAGTGAATTTTTAGCCTATTTTCAATTTTGAAAAAATAGGCTTATGAGATCACCTTTTGTCCGTGTGTGTGTGCGTGTGTGTGTGTGTGATTCGTGTGTGTGTGTCCCCCCTAATAAAATCTAAACGGCAGGAGCGATTTCAATGAAACTCGGAAAGTTCATAGCACTATTCCCGGCGACCTCGACCGTGCCCTTCAAATTTTGTTACGACTCACCAATCCAACATGGCGGCTGTGCGAAATATTTCACCAGCCTTCAATATCTCCGAAACTATTACCGATATTGCCCTGACATTTTCTATGGTGATAGAGGGAACTACTATAAGTTCACTTATGTGACTTTTGAAAACCTGGTAACTACAAAACCAACATGGCGGCCAAGCGAATTTGCGACTTTTAAATAGACGTTTCTCGCGATTTGACCAACCAAACGCAATGAAACTTGGTACAGTATATGTTTATATACATTGTAATGCACCGACATCTAACTTAGTTCAATTGTTTACATAATCACAAGATGGCGGATGTGCGAAATATTTCACTGGCATTCTATATCTCTGAAACTATTAGCGGTATCTCCCTAAAATTTTGTACGGAGATAAAGGGCACTACTGAAAGTCCATCTATAAGATTTTCAAAAACCGGTTAACTACAAAACGAACATGGCGGCCAAGCGAATTTGAACATTTTAAATAGACCTTTCTCGCGATTTAATGCTCCAAGCACACTGAAACCTGGTACAGGAAATATTTATACACATTGTAATCCACTGGTATCTAATTTAGTTCAATTGTTTACATAACCTCAAGATGGCGGCAGTGCGAATTTTAAAATTAAGTTTTTATTCCTTGTGATGTAGTCATGCGATCGAAGTGAAAGTTTGAATAATGAACCTACGCAATAATTTTCCTTTAATGGTACATGACTCTATGGCCTATACATTTAACAATCCAACATGGCGACCATCCGAAATATTTAGACGATACTGAATATCTACGAATCTATTTTAGCAATCAAACTGCATTTTTTAATATTCATAGGGGCTATGAACTTAAGTTCACCTATAGGACTTTAAATAACCTGGTGATCACAAATCCAACAAGGCGGCGACGCGAATTATAAATATTCACATGGACGTTTCTCGCAATTTAACCATCCGCGTGCAGTGAAACTTGGTACAGTAAATCTTTATCCGAATGTTAATCCACTGGCATCTAATTTATTTCAATTGTTTCCATAACCTCAAGATGGCAGCTGTGAAAAAATTTTAAATCTCCTTGTTTTTTCTTGTGTCCTAATTATGCGATTGAAGTTTGAATACTACACGTTCACAATAATCTGCATGTAACAGTACATAACTCTAGGACCTACATATATAAAATCCAACATGGCGACCATCCGAAATATTTAGTCGCTTCTCAATATCTACGAATCTATTACAGCAATCAAACTGAAATTGTGTATGTTGATAGTGGCAATTAACATAAGTAGGATATATGAAAATAGGCTGTATAGTTCTTTACGGAACTACTTGTTTCCACCTAGATATGGGATTCGACACACTGTGCGGCGTGGCGCGGCGCGGCGTTGTCCCACCGTCACGTCGTAATATCGGGTGAGTTAGCTGTGGTTGTTACGGCGTGGCTGCAGGCAGTCGCTACATCCGGGAGGCGAGGAGGTTCGAATCCCCCCGCCGGTAACCTTGAAGTTGGTTTTCTGTGGTTTCCCATCTTCCTTCCAGACAAATGCCGGGGTTGGTCCCTAACTATAGGCCACAGCCGCTACCTTCCAATTCCTAGTCCTTACATTCACACTTTCCTCCCCAGACAACACTCCACACGCGACGGTACTTTTAGCTCACCCCACGGGTGTCTGCATAGAAGCAGCTACTAACTCTGGCGAGCCGAACATGTCCTCGGACACTCCCGGCACTAAAATCCATACGCTAAAAGAAAAAAAAAAAAACTAACTCGTAATAGCAAGTGGGGAGCTAGAGTGAGCAGCGGGAGTTGTGCTAACCACATGATCTCCCTTCCTTTGTAGGCTTTGAAGCGAGCAGCAGCCTTCTTGGACGCTATGGGCCGTAACAGCCTGTCTACGCGGAGTAGGTAAGTAGACCTTATAAAACATTCTAAACACATATTATTATTATTATTATTATTATTATTATTATTATTATTATTATTATTATTATTATTATTGTGACTACCAATAAAATTGTCACCGGCCGCCACTACTTGTATAACATACCAGTTGGTCGTGAAGGCGGGCGCAGAGTGCGCAGCCCAGTGAACCCTGTGAGGCCGTGAATTAGTGTTCACCAATTCCCAGTACAAGCCGGACGTTTGGTTTAAACGATTACCCTTGACCTTGAAGCTTGCGGGTGAGCCTATACACAGTCACTCTCTAGCGCTCTCGCTTCACAGTTGTCACCACCGGTCTGATGTAATGGAATTCCAGACTTGAGCACGTGACGACACCACCGCGCAGACAGTACAGTCTACGTCGAAGTATTGTGTTACGCGGAAGTACACGTTACATAGTTATGAACAGAACGCCATTATATTTGCCAATGACTGTACTTCAGCAGGAGTGTGAGATAGCTTTGTCAATCATCTGACCGCATGGTGCAGCTGACAACAGCACAGGTACTGTAGTAACTCGCCTCCAGTCTTCCATTAAGATTTTCCACTCGTCTAAAACAAACGTCCGGCCTGTACAGTCTGAGCTTCAGTGCTTTCCACTCTGTGGTCAACTCATTTGATTACTCGGAAAACTTTTAATGATATAAATGTGAGGTGTTTGTTCTGGACTCATTGAATTACTCGTCACTAGCACGTGTTCTGGTTAAATTGCACGTCAAAATGAGAGGTGCAAACACGTTTCACTATCAGTCAGTACTGAGCGTTCTACGTATAAATTCAACAATACCACAATCATGCATTTAACTCAGGTACAGTTTCTTTAGATCTAGTAAGTTATGTTCGAATTCTCAGTTCATAGCTCTCTATTCCTTCTATTGTGTGTTAATCATTTAAAAAAGTGACAGTCAGTCTGAACGACTAGACTTTGTATTATTTTAAATGCTACAAATGCTGAAAATAGACAGGCTGGAGGCTTCACGCTTCGCTCGAAGCCAAAGACTCTTGACATGTTAGAAAATTATCTGCATAATACTCATCTTGCTTATCTTGTTTCAAATTACTCGCGAACGGCAAGTGCAAACCAAGGGCAAAGCAGGGTCAAGCGCGCGGGATGCCGTCACGCTCGCCAGAGCGCACGGGGATGTGTCCCTTCCATACAGTCTAAAAACACTTATAGTGGGCGATGTATTGAAGATAGAGATATGCTCTCACGGACTTTTTTGTAGAATTTTTCATGCTGACCAATTCTTACGCTCATAGTATATTGATATTTTTAACGGTTTGCCCAGCGTAAGCTTAAGAAGCGCACGGACGCCAAGTTTGTTTTCGACTTTTTCACTGAAATCGTTACTGCTTGGCTTTCTTTGATCATACATAAAATATTTTCTACAGATATCCTTTACAGAATGGAGAAAACCGCATCAAAATCCATCCAGTGGTTCTCGAGATTACCCGTGACATCCAAGAATTGGGGATTTTTGTCTTATACTAACGAAGTAGAGATTGTCGGGGAACACATGCACCAAGCAGTACTATGACGTCACACACCTCAGTGCATCAGTAGTGTGGTAGTGACAGAGCTGCTTCCAAAAGCAAGTGGTGAGCCCCTGCGACCTTGGAATGGAAGGAGCCATGCTAGGAGGGCGTGCTTGGATTCGTTTTTTTCGTCTCGTTGTGCTCTTTACGGGAATGTAGGTGTCGAAAAGGTGAACTTAGGGTTTTGGGTCAAAAAATGCGTTTTTCACATTTTTGTCGATTTTCGGAAAACGGGCCATGCTAGGAGGGCGTGCTTGGATTCCTTTTTTTCGTCTCGTCGTGCTCTTTACGGGAATGTAGGTGTCGAAAAGGTGAACTTAGGGTTTTGGGTCAAAACATGCGTTTTTCACATTTTTGTCGATTTTCGGAAAACGGGCCATGCTAGGAGGGAGTGCTTGGATTCGTTTTTTTCGTCTCGTTGTGCTCTTTACGGGAATGTAGGTGTCGAAAAGGTGAAGTTAGGGTTTTGGGTCAAAACATGCGTTTTTCACATTTTTGCTGATTTTTGGAAAACGGGCCATGCTAGGAAGGCGTGCTTGGATTCGTTTTTTTCGTCTCGTTGTGCTCTTTACGGGAATGTAGGTGTCGAAAAGGTGAAGTTAGGGTTTTGGGTCTAAACATGCGTTTTTCACATTTTTGCCGATTTTTGGAAAACGGGTTATGCTAGGAGGGCGTGCTTGGAGTCGTTTTTTTCGTCTCGTTGTGCTCTTTACGGGAATGTAGGTGTCGAAAAGGTGAAGTTAGGGTTTTGGGTCAAAAAATGCGTTTTTCACATTTTTGTCGATTTTTGGAAAACCGAAAACGTGAGAATGACGTGTGTGATAGTATTTATTTCGTCTCTTTATTCTCTTTACGTAGATATAGACATGAAAAAGGTAAAAAGCTGGAAACATGGTTTTCTTATGGAAAAGGTGTTTTTTTGTTCATTTTCGCGTTATTTGGAAAACGAATGAGGCGATTTTTATGATGGGCATGTCGATGTATTTGTGTCGTTGTTCAGTTTACGGGAATGTAGGTATGGACAACCTGAAATCATGGTTTCCGTCATATTTTTTTTCGAGATCGTTGAGGAAAACGGGGAAAAAGTAAGAAACCAGATTTGAAGTCACATTGTGTTATGCGCTTTAATGTTAATAAAACACTTATGCATTATTATTATTATTTGTCTTGACTGGTCAGGACTCACACGCAGAGAGAGAACTTGCTTAATGCAATGAGAATTGAAAGCATTGAGGCTGACCCACGGCGATCCAGACAGACACAGGTCTTATCATCGTACGTGCCTCGCAGCAGAGAGAGATAACAGCCTGTTGTTCACATGCAGGTGGCTGTTATCTGACCCAGACGTGTTACCCGATATCTCGATGAAGGACAAACAGCTCTGTCGAAAAGCTGATCATTGCATTCCCACGCATACTCATGCAGAGATTGCAAAAGCTTGTGAGAATCGGTCTGACTTATGCGCTCCATGACATCCTACTCATAGGAACAAAAAAAAAAGTAAAGTGTTAACTTTGCATCTTGTTGAGGAGACATATATGTTCTGAGGGTAAGAGAGACTCATCATTCTCGTGTTCATCTTTGAAGGTGACGGATGCAAGTGCCTTATGCTCTTTGTAAAATATTACGTGAACCGCGGCCATACTTGTACTAAGGTAGGTTCATTATTGTTAATTATGGCATGATTGGTTTTATTGTTATTTTATGTATGCATGAAAAGTAAGTTAGTGACTGATGGTATTTTTGGGGGATTTCGTTTGTTGCAGATTTTTAAAAACAACATTATTAAGTCTGGGAAAGCAGACAGAGAGAGACAGTGACAGTGACAGTGACAGTGGCGGCAAAGAGCACATTTGCTGAAAGTATTATAATTCATTATATGGTGAGTACATGTTGTTCCATTACTTTTATTGTTGTTGTTGTTGTTAAATGTATGTCATTTATTTCACGGAAATTTATATACTTATGGCGTGTATTTATTATTGTTTCAGAATTAAGATATATATGGAGTGAATAGGTTTTAACTACCTTGACGCTTTCGATATTAAAAAAAGAGGTGAGTCTTTGTAAATGACTTTGTTATTTTCGAGTGAGTGTCTTATTTATGTGTGCACACTTGAAACCTTTTGTTTTTAGTAAGTCTTATGAATGAATGAATGAATGAATGAATAAATGAATGAATGAATGAATGAATGAATGGATGAATGAATGAATGCACATGTTTAATGTATATAACCATGACTAATAACGGATTGTATTGGTTTGTTTTTCAGATAAATCATTGGAAACAAAAAACAAGATAAACCTTGTCGTTGATATTAAAACTATATCAACTTTGTTGGTGATCATTTCCTGCTGGGGGCCCAAATTACTACAACCATTGTCTACCTGTGAACGAGATTGTGTGTGCCAGTCAGTAAAAATCGATAAGCGTGGTCGTTTGGAATTGTAGATTTTGGATTAACCTATTTTAAGGTAAGGGTTGCACGTTTATTAGTCCATTTTATAATCATGTCTATATCAGAGAGTGAAGTGTTAGTGTGGCAGCCTTTGGCCAAATGTTTCAAAACGCGAGTATGCTCAGGCCGAATTTACAATGCGAATCACTGTCTGTCGCCTAAAGATTTTGTGGAATTATGTTTTCCCATTTTTTTTGAGTGAATGTGAACAAGGCTTAAGATTGCATCAGGCTTTAAAAATAAACTTCGAGCTACTATGTGAATTTACATTGATAAAAAATAATGTTGAAGAGAAACACACCTTCAACCTTTGTACAAAAATGGAGAAAGTACTGATAGCCGATAATTTGGAAACGTGGTATCAGGAGAAAGCTATTCAAGCGCTTATCACTAAATTTGATAAGTTGCAACAGGGTCCCAGTGGCTTGGCCCTCAATAGCATTGCCTATTTGCAAATCAATATTTGTAAATACAATCCATTGAAAGCAGGAAGTAGCTATATTGCCACACCGAGCTTTATCGCTTCCAGAAAGGCAGTGATCAACATACGCAACAAAGACGATTACTGCTTTTTGTGGAGTATAGTGAGCTGTCTGCAACCCTGTCAAGACAGAAATGGTCATAAACCAGGGCAGTACAAAGAATTGTTTAACCGCATGAAACAAACTCTCAATCTCGAGCGTGTTTCATTTCCCATGCCTCTAGATAAAATTCATTATTTGAGAAAGATAATCCAAATTTCTCTTTCATGGTGTATGGCATCGAAGGATCCAATATTGTGGGCCCCTTGTATGCCACCAAACAGGTAAAGCAACATCACATTCACCTGCTTTTCCTGTCTGATGGGGATAAAAGCCATTATTGTTGGATAAAGAATTTAGGAAAACTAGTAAGCAGCCAAGTGTCTAATCATGATGGTAAGAAACATATTTGTGAGCGCTGCCTTCAATATTTTACTACTGATGAACTTTTGAAACGTCATACGAAAGACTGTGAAGGGCAGACGGCAGTAAAGCTAGTCTTGCCCGAAGGGAATGACGCAGTCTAAAAATTTAAGGCCACTAATAAACAAGACATGGTACCATTTACTGTTTACGCTGATTTTGAGGCCCTTACTGTTCCCATTCAGGGATGTGAACCAAGCCCCCGTACAAGCTCAACCTATCCAGTGCAGAAACATGAGCCTTTTGCTGTAGCCTATTATGTTGTCTGTCACTATGATAATTCACAATGTGAGTATGTAAGTCATAAAGGTCAGGATTGTGCGCGGTGGTTTGTTGATCAAATGGCGGCTTTAGCAGGCAAAGTAGAAACTATTTTGAACAACCCTGTACCAATTCAGATGAATGACGTACAGCAAAGAGAATATGATCAAGCCACCACCTGCCACATATGTGAAAAGCCAATCTTAGGCGGAGAAAAAAAAGTAAGAGACCACTGCCACAGGACAGGGCATTTTAGAGGTGCTGCCCATAACGAATGCAATTTGAAGTACTCTACACCTCGCTTCCTCCCTATCTTCTTACACAATTTCTCCCGGTATGACCTTCACTTCATTGTAAAACAATTTGCTCATGTAGATAAGAGCAAATTCAGCATTTTGGCTAAGAACCATGAGAGCTTTACCTCACTTTCATGGAGAAAAGGAAGCATGAGCATTCGCTTTCTCGACTCATTCAAGTTTATGTCTAGTTCGCTGGATAGTCTTGTGAAAGGCTTAAGCGAAGATGATTTGAAACATACCCATTCCCACTTTACGGATACAAATCAATTTAAATTGTGTGTTCGTAAAGGCCATTTTCCATACGATTATGTGGAAAGTTACGAGGTGCTTGAAGAAACGACTTTGCCGCCAAGAGAAAAATTCTTTTCTCAGTTAACACAAAGCACCATCAGTGAAGAAGACTATGCCCACGCACAGCATGTTTGGCGAGTGTTTGGCATAGAAACCATGGGCCAGTATGCTATGCACTATTTAAAATTAGACGTGTTGTTGTTGACCGACGTTTTTGAAACGTTTCGTCAGCTATGTCACACGATTTATGGCCTTGACCCCGCTCACTACTATACCAGTCCAGGGTTAAGTTGGGACGCCGCCCTCAAATTTACCCACATTGAGCTTGATTTACTGACGGATCCCGATATGGTACTCATGATGGAAAAAAGGATTCGTGGGGGATTCGTATCGCTCAATCGGCGACATGCCAAGGCAAATAATCATTACATGCCTGATTATTGTCCCGAAGAACCTGAATCCTATCTAATGTATTTCGACGTAAACAATTTATACGGTCACGCTATGAGTCGACCACTGCCGTACAGAAACTTTGTCTGGCTGTCTGAGGATGAAATTAAAGATTTTAATGTGCATAGCGCTAGCAAGCAACAGGACGTAGGGTATGTTCTTGACGTCGACTTAGCTTATCCCTCCCATCTCAGACAGCGACATGGTGATTTTCCCCTTTGCATAGAGAAAATGGTGCCGCCCGAGAGTAAGGGCAATCATAAGAAATTGATGGGTACCTTGTATGATAAAAATCACTATGTGTTGCATATTGACATGCTGGTAGAATGTTTAGCCCAGGGCTTAACCCTGAAAAAAATCCATAGAGGTATTTCTTTTTGTCAGAAACCGTGGTTGAAACCATACATGGATTTAAATACCAGTCACAGACAAAGTGCCACTCAGCCATTTCAAATCAATTTTTTTAAACTGATGAATAATTGTATCTATGGCAAGAGTTTGGAAAATGCACGGCAGTATAGGGACATTAAATTGGTCAATACATGGCATGGCAGATGGGGGGCTCAAAAATATATTGCAAAACCAAATTTCAAATCTTTAAACATTATTGATCATGATCTACTGACTATTGAACTTGCCAAAACTAAAGTGGTCATGAATAAGCCTATCTATTTAGGCCAAGTCATATTAGATTTTTCAAAATTGCACATGTATAAATTCCATTATGGTTTTGCAATACAGCGATTTGGTACCATTTCCTTGTTATATACAGACACGGATAGTTTTATTTACCATATCCATGACTGTGATCCGTATGTCGTTATGAAACAAAACCCAAAATGGTTTGACACGTCCTCGTTTAGTGACAAGAACGTGTTCGATATCCCCCGTCTGAACAAAAAAGAAATTGGTTTAATGAAAGATGAGTGTTCAGACACCATGATGACTGAGTTTGTAGGTCTCGCTCCGAAAATGTATAGTTTTCGACAGGTGGATCAGTGCGAATCTATGCGAGCCAAAGGGATTAGCCAGCATGTGGTTAAACGTCTCTGTGTGGATGATTATTTACATGTCCTTCAGACCCACACAGCCATGGCACATAGTCAGTTTAGGATTCTCTCAAAAAATCATGATTTATTTTTAATGAAGCAGCGAAAACAAACACTCGCTTTGTTGGACGACAAGGGACAGTGGTGTCAGGATATGATGACAAGCGTCCCATTTGGTTACAACCAGTAGTGGTTGTAGCTATTGTTGTTGTACAACACGGCAAGTGTTTGGTTTGGTTGCTATCAAATGCGAGATGCCATCTTGAGCCTCGGAATAAAAATAAAAAATTGTAGTGTATCATATAATTTTTGTTTTTTAACCTGCGTGCATGGGTGTATGCATGGATGTGTGAATGCCTGTAAATAGTTGTACATAAACTGTATGTCTTGTGCTATTTGCCTGTCAACGCTTAAAGAGAGCCATGCATCAACGTTTCCATGGTTCACTGTGCACAGGCTAGATTAAAAACATGTTGACTTCTTTAGGTTAGGTTAGGAAAAAAAACAAGTAGCCACCCTCACTATTGTTGTCGCTTAGTAGGCCTCATGTTTCAGAAAAGTGACCATTCACCCTCAGTAGGCATGCGGTTTAATAGGCCACACTAGGGTGTGGCTTAGTAGGTCTCATGCAAGAACAAAAGAATAATAATAATCTGCTGCTTTTACTGTGGACAAAACTCTCACTTTATGGCTAGAGTTATGAGTGGTGATATATTTGAAATATCTGAACAGAAATTGTTTCTTTAACCTGTTGCATGTTATGTTTGCCGCCTATAGCTAAAGAAGTCACCAGACAAATGGTTATTTATTTGTGTTTTGCTTATTTTTTTATTTTATTTTTGCCATTGACTTAGGGGACAGACAGTGTATATAGTACATTGTATTTTTTTTATTCACTTAGTAAACGGCAACGACTACTTTTCAGATTCAATCATGATCCACGGTGAAGATCGTTTTATCGTCACAAAACACACCACGTTCAATGAATATGCCATGATGATGTCTCATAATCCTCAACGTGTGGCCTATCCTTTAGAATATAGAAACACGAAAGTACGCATTGACACCACATTTTATGACAGCTTCATGAATCGTGATGATAATGGTGATGATTTGTTTCATGACCCAGGGCATCACTTTTGTAAATCCTGTATGCTAAATTTTGGCTTTGAAAATAATGTATCCACGCAAGTGATTCATAAAGCATGGTACGGTTTAACCATGAATCAAGTGATTGTTAAATTAGCTGACGAGGATCACTTTCCAGATTTCTGGTGTACAATATGTACAAAACCCCTGTTTAATGTTTATTTTCCAATAACCTCTCAAATGTTTTGTTTTCATTTTTTATAAATTTCCTGCTGAGGAACCAATCACTTTGTATCGACAACAAGCATTTCGCCAACTTTGTCTTAGCTTACCTATCAATCAATATTCGCCTCATAGAATGAGATTTGTTAGAAACTAACCACATGATGTCATGATTATCGCTTTTTTTTGTTTGCATTCGGCTCTCAGGTGCATACTTGACGATTAGAATACATTTGGCTATTTTGTTTGTTTGTTTTAGTTTATCGTGTATTCACGTTGATAAACACATACACACTGGTTTAAATTTGTAGTTTTGAATTTTGTTTTGTTGGATGTAGACATGGTTATTAAATGCATAGCGTGTTAACTTTGCCTTTTATAGGTTACCAAAAGCATTCACATGTTTGCTCTTAGTATCTGTTGATACTGTTTATTTAACAGAATGCTCTGTGAATTTGCACAACAGAGCAAACGAATACAAGTCATTTGACAAGGGAATGATAGGCTAATTCCCATTTACAACAGAGACATGCATTTACCTCCAAGAGAGAGAGATCTTGAAAATGATTCACACACTTAATTTTGATAAAACATTTCCTATTAAATAATTTCCAAATGTATGTTTTGACTGAAAAAATGATACAAACATTATTATTATATTTTTATCCAATACTATCTATCTACAAATTCAGGTCATAAACACTCAGGATTTAAAAAAACAACACACTTTGATGTACAAAAGTTATTGTTGTTGTAATATAAGAACGAGAGTGTTAGAAAGTAACACTCTTTTCTTTGGTTATAGACAACCATGGACGCCTTGAACGCCATTGGTCAAGATTGTGGCTTTGCACGCAAGAAAATGAGTGAATTGCCTACGCAAACACCCTTTCGCATACATAAAATTCAAAAACTGAAAACTAAATTTGGTGAACGAGCTCTTTGCATTTGTCAAGACTTTGAGACATTTCTTCCCACACGATTTAATAACCTACCTGATAATGTCATGGAAGATGTTAATTCCAGTATTCACCCTGTGTATTTAATTTATGAGGGTGAAAAAAATAATCGATGCATGGTTCGTTTTGTAAAAATTGAAAACGAATAATCATTGTACGCTAGCCGTAACTTTTTTGTTTATTCATGCCCTACTCTTTAATAACTATAATAAAATAAAATTATTTTTTGGGCTCAACAGTTTGACGTTTATTAATTGTTGCTCAACGTTTACCATGATAAATAATAAAAATAATTTTTCAAAACTTATGCTTAATGGTGGAATTTTTTTTGTTTATAGGTTTAGTACAATTACCATGTATATAATTTTTTATAATAATAATGATGAAACTATTAGTTAAAATGATGGACTTTTGTCCTTTTTTCATTGTTTGTGATTTAAAATAGCATTTATAGCAATTTTTTATTATAATGATTGTAATTTATAATGATTAAATTCTAGTAACATGTTATTTTATTCAATAATAAGCGTTTAACAAAAAAAAAAAACCTGGTTCTAGAGTAGATAAAGATTTCATGCTGTCATTCGTTCTGCTAGACTGCCATTTGAAGCTGATGAATAATGATGGACTTTTGTCCTTTTTTTGATTGTTTGTGATTTAAAAAAAATAGGTTTAGTACAATTACCATGTATATATAATTTTTTATAATAATAATAATAATGAAACTATTAGTTAAAATAATGGACTTTTGTCCTTTTTTATTGTTTGTGATTGAAAAATAGATTTACTACAATTAGTAATAATTTTTAACGATGCACTGCTGTCCCTTTTTTATTGTTTGTCATTTATAATTATAATAATGAAACTATGAGTGAATAATAATAATGGAAAAAAACACAACATGGACTCTTGTCTTTTTATTTATTTTTTGTCATGATAACAGTGATACTATACATTTTTTTAACATAAATTCATTACGTTAAAGTCCATATCTAGATAAAAGTAATTTGCTCTTCATAGCACCAATCACTATAAATGCTGCCATTCGTTCTGCTAGACTGGCATCTGAAGCTGTTAATCGTTGCTTGGCAATGCTTAACAAGACTTTGTCGGCAATGCGTCTTAGTGTGGGATCACTGTTTTCATAGGCTTTATCGTGATTAAGGCATGCATGATCCAAAGCATTGATTCCCATATCCCCTCTCCTCAAACGATCTTCAAGACGAGTACCAGGGCCGCAAAAGCTGTAAGCAGGTAAGTGAGCTTCGAATGGTAAGTTTTTAATAATGTTATCAATAATTCCACGGCCAGTACACCTGGGACATAGAGGTTTCAATCGGTGAAAAACACTTTTTTTGTTGTTCTTCTTTTTCTTCTTGTTCTTGCTGCTGTTGTTGTTGTTGTTTGTCGGCGGCTCCTGACGAGCATGGTAGGTGGTGGTTGTTTTCCGCATGACAGCCATGGAATGATGAAACAATGTCTTTACACTGAGTTTTATGACCATTATATAATTTCATTAATTGGCATGTGGCACACTGTCGAATGGAAGGTATTTTTGCCATGGTTAATTGCTTGTGATGGGAAAAATGACTGCATGGTTGTAGTTCACTCAATACAGAGTCGTTAGTCCACTCGGCAGGCGCCTTTTCCCAAATTTCTTTGACAGCGTTGGCAGCAACATAAAAAAGAAATGATTTAGGTAGTGCTAATAATTCATGTTGTGTAAAGCTAATCAGTTTTTTCTTGCACACAAAGAACTTTCCAATAGCCTTGTCGATTGTAGTGGCGTCCATGTCTATAACGTTGATGTTTTCACCTCACGTGTACACGTCTCACTGCTATCATTGGACGATACACTTTCAGTTTTCATTTTATTGAACAACTCCCAACATGCACTCGTGGTGAGCCAATGAAACAATTGCCATGCATGCGCTAAGGCTTTATTCTGAATATTGTCGCAAGGACAAGTGTCCATGAGCGTTTGCAGGGATGGACAACCCAGATCTAAAAGGTCAATACATTGACAGTGAGAGGGTAGAAATGGTTGAAGCCACTGGCATTTTTCACTCCCTTTAACAAATAAGACATTGGCCGAGGACAAATGGGCTTTCATGACAATGTCAAGATACTTGTAAGAAATATCACCCTGGTTCCATGCTAACTGCAAATGATTTTCAATCCATTGACTCTGTTTTTTATCTTTTTCACTAAGCAACTCGAAAGCATAGGGAGGTTTAAACACCAAATGAATAGGGTTAGACACCCAAAACGTACTACAATCGATAAAAGCGACTTCCTTAAATATAAATTTGTTGTCTGCAATTTTAAACCCCTGACAATCCACGATGAGTGTACGCATCATGCTTTGTTTTATTTTTACTTGTTACCTTATTGACGTCTAATCAACAACTAACCCATGCCATGGTTTAACATGGCAAAAGTCAAAGGACTTTAGGGAAAAAAAGGAACAAATGAATTGAACAACAGCTAAATATTTTTTTGAGGTTTTATTCATAACAAAAAAAAAAACACTTACATTTTTATTACAAAAAGTTTGTTGGCTTAATTTGGAACAGCATTCAGATGAATAGTTTGCGCATATGGTCCACAGGTATCTCCTAGTTTTGCAGTGTCTGGTACAATAACAGGATAATTCAAACTCCATGGAATATTGCCCACATCATAGCGATTGAGGTAAGGGCAGGATGGACTCCATCGCTGATGATCGCTAAAGGGTCGATCCCCTATTTCCCAGTTTCCAATTTCAATGTTGCAAAAAATACACTTGACCACATCCCCACGTTTTAAGTAATAAAATCCGCTCGCAGCCAATTCTCCACAATCCATAAAGGGAACTGTCCATGTTTCAAAAGTTTTCAAACGATTAAATTCACATTTTAAATTCCATGGTTTGTCTGTCACGTTGTTGTTGTTGTTGTTGCTGTTGCTTATTGAGGGACACATGATGTTTGTTGTTGTCGTATGTGCGCACAGTGCCAGAGCGCAACAGATACTGTGCATGCAGACGCTTATCATCAATCCTATGAATGATGATCTTTTTTTGGTTTTCATTCGACCACAGATGGCTTACATGCTGGTGACATAATTGGACAAAGGATGATATTTCACTTGTCTAGCATGAATAATCAAACAGTAGGCACTGGTATGGTCTGGGACATTTTCTTGTGTTTCAAAATCTATCCTTAAATCAATGGTGGTGATTTTCATAGATTCTTCTAGATACGAACAGTCGAAAACAATCAGTGGTGCTTTTGCTTTAAACCCTTGTGGCGACAACATAGGACAATCCTGTTTTTCATAATAAGACGATTGAAATTTAGCGAACATGTCATAAAGGGGACCGAACTTATTTTTTGAAAAATTGAGTTCCAACCCCTCATAGGGAAAGCAAACATTATTTAAAAATAGTCGTATATTTCTCAAGTGAATGTGATCAAACAAGGTGACATCTTTGCTTTGTTGGTATTTTCTATTGGTTTGAAAACCAATAATAACATAGAGGGGTCTCTCGGTAGAGCGAGCCGATTTGACACTCCAACTATGAGTGTCAGTGGTAGGTAGCAAGGGGTATTCATGCAGACACCAACTTCGAAAGGCGATAGGCAAGGCTTTATCTTTTTGCACCAAATTTAACATGCTTAGCTTTTTACGATCCGATAGCGTCACATGGGGCACTTTCCATAGTAATCGAAGCAGTTGAATTTTTGAGTCTATCACTTGGTCAGAGGCTCCTTTCAGTGCATTATAATCACTGCGGTCTCTCACCAGATACAAACTTTGTCTTGCGTTTAAAATAATACGCTTGTGATCTTCGGCAAAGCCAAGGAGTAATTTTAAGGTTAGAAAGCCTGTAAAAGTGCCATCGGTATGAACTAGCCAGTTATTGCTACTGTTGGGACACCATCCTGCCATAGAAAGCGTTTTACTTTCCTCCTCGCTATAGGATGGATATAATTTCATAAGACTAGTCATGCCCACATTTCGAGTCATATCTATGACAATATCATTTATCACATAACGTACTTCAGAAAACAGAAAAGCCAAACCATGATTCGCCAACGCAGACGTTGTGGGCGTACTGCCATCTGCTTTCATCAATTTACCCTCAATTTGAAGGACACTTTCATGAGGTAGAGTAAAAATATCTTGATTGTTAATGATGAATTGAATCTCGTCATTGTTATTCAGTCCTGTTGCTTGAGGTTGATAGGAATGCATATCAATGCGCACGACGCCATCTTCCACTTGTATGGGATTTAACACTTGCAACAGCTCTTTGTTCATGATTGGGGTGTAGCGTATAACCAAGGCGTTGTAAGCGTTGTCGGTTTACTCGTGTCAACCGTTTCATACACGGTGGGCAACTAACCGACCTCGTAGACGTTGTTGTTGCTTTATAGATAAATTTCATAGCGTCTTTAAAACCAACTTGTAGGTCACAGGGGTGTTGGCGTCCAAAGCAATCAGTTGTTGGTTTCTATTCACTAAGCGTAAGGTAATATTACTAATATCACTGACACACACAGGATGATAGAGAACCACTGAAGGGTTTTCACGAATAATATAGCCGCAAGGAGAGGTGACAATAAAATCATACAGGGAATGGCTTTGTTCTTGATTCGTAAATACGTCTCTAATAATATTGCAAGTTACAGAAATGTGATGGTCCTCGATGAATTTCACTGGATAATCTGATTCATGGGGTTGCTGAGCTGCCAACACTCTTGGTTTAAATCCTAATAAAGGACCAATAGAATGAACTCGTGTTTCAAAGTCAATGTTAAACGTAGAGAAAATGCGACAGCGATGAGTTATTGTATTGGCTGTAAGTTCAAATTTGTGTGTCCCATCCGCAAATGGTTTGACACCAAATTGTTTTATCATCGACACGCTAATGGCCTCATGCACATCGTCTATAGTATAACCTCCAGGGGGTAGTGTCAACATATAATCATCATAATAAAATTTGTCATTAATATCCACTTGAATATTGTAAATTCTGTTGTAACTTTCCAAAGAAATTAATCCTAGCACATAGGATTGTTCGGGATGCAATTCAATGGGAGGGAAAAAATCCAGGGACACTTCAGGCCCGCGACTGTGCACGGTAAAGGTCTTGGCGTTGACATTCATAATGATGAAACTGATGGCTTAACGCGACCTCTTATATAAAAAATGTAAACTCAAACGGCCACACTCTTGACTGTCAAAGGTTTGTTGACGATTCACATTATAGAATATCTTTACCCGGTTTCCCAAATAACGCAGCAACTCGATCGGGGGTGGTAAATTTGCATAACTGTCAAAGTACCATACTGTGGAACCTTGTTTCACATAGGCTACAAAATGGGTTCCTGGGCCTGCATCATCATCTAAATTCATCATGGCTCGTTCTTCTTTCCACGGTGCTTTGGGTAATTCATTTCGCATAAATACACCTCGAAAATGAGAAATCTTTAGTTGTTTGGCATAGCTTTCCACTTCTTCATGGGTCATGGCATGACGAGGTAGTTGGCTTAAGCGCTTATCGATGATGGACATTTTTTTTTTCTTAGACGGTAGGCCACTACCTTGTGGATAAAAGACTGGCTTTAAAGGATTGCCATTTCTAGCTCCCATCGCAATGGCTTCTAACGTTTTATTGTGTCGCTCGCTTTCTTTGAGTTGTTGCTTGCCTTGCTCGACGGCTTTTATGGTTTTCGCTACAGCGCTGGCACCACCCAAAAGGGACCCCAAAGCTGCCAACCCTGCAAATAAAGCCGGCAAAAAAACCCCACGCTTAGCAACAGAAATGACTCGCCCACGTTTTTGCTTGCTTTCTTTCTTTTCTTTTTATCGATACATGATGCTGCGATTTCGGAGCTGTAGACAATCGCACCGCTTGTAAAGCTTTTTCGATAGCCACTCTTTTTAGATTTTTTTTTTGTTTTTTTACGTTTTAACACTGGGTGTGAGGCCGATCGACTTGGTTTCCGACCTGGCTTTTTTCTCTTTTTGAGATTTGTTTTTTTCATGTTCATAGCATATCTTTTTTTCACCATGCTGCTACTTGGTGAACCTTTCACAGCAAACATTCGATAACAACTAACGTAGAGAACCTTATTTCATAGCAGTATATTCCAATTCTATATAAAGCGGAAAATCATTCACCGTTTTCCCAGCTTCCTTTTCCTCAAACGTAAGCATAAGATGAAAGGATAATTCTTCTCCCACATTTACTCTTTGATGGTTGTGAGCCAACACTCTATCACCGTTTAGTTGTATTTTTAAATGTTTCTCATCAGGCATGGCATATTTAATATGAATGACACCATCATAATGCAGTCGATATCGACTTAAACCGGAAGCAAGCATATAGGTAAGATCATCATTCACCAGTGGTAGTGGTGGTGGGGAATGGTTTCTGTCATTGTCCAGTTTTTTATTTGACAGGTACACTAAAAATACAGATGGGACAAATTTATAAAGCCTTTTCATTTGATAGGTCACATAACGTTTCGTGCAGACATCATTTTCGTCTCGAGGATCTTGCACATCAATAATACGATGATGATTGGCTGAATAGCCCTCAGCGGTTAGTCTCGGGGCCATGTGATAGACACTTTGCACTTTGCGATCGACATAGCTTTTTGTTGCCACCTCTCGTGACTGTTTTGACAAAGAGGCGGCCGTGGCCATGGTTACACGAGCTCTCCCAAACACGTCCATGGTGATAGACGTTAACTAACCTATCCTACTCACCGCTTGCCTATATATATATAAACCTTATACACACATGAAAAAAACTCAGTCATCGACACAATGTAATTAATGAAACAACCCCATGCTTTGCCCGTCTCTGATTTGGTTTCAGAGCTATCACTGTCCGTGTGCGAACCTAAACGTCATGGCACCCTATTCCCATCTACCGTTCGATGTATTATGGTAGGGCCTTCGGGTTGTGGAAAGACCAATGTTTTGCTGAACATTATTACCGCGCCTCATGGCCTACGATTTCAAAATATTTATATTTTTGCCAAATCCTTGTACCAGCCTCTGTACGTGTATCTGGAACAAATTATGTCTTCGTTAAATAAAGAAGCCATGGGCTATTTTACATTCACCTCACCTCAAGATGTCATTCAACCGGACCGCATTCAACCTGATTCCATTATAATTTTTGATGATATTGCCACTCAACGACAGGGCATTATTCAAGAGTATTTTAGTATGGGACGCCATAAACAAGTGGATTGTTTTTATCTGGCTCAGACCTATTCCAAAATCCCCAAACAGTTGATTCGTGACGATGCCAATCTCATCGTTCTCTTCCGACAAGACTCTAGAAATCTCTATCATATTTTTCAAGATCATGTGAATCCAGATATGTCCTTTACAGCTTTCACGCAATTGTGTGCTTCGTGTTGGAACCATCATCCCCATGCCTGTTTGGTCATAAATAAACAGAGTGAACGATGTGAGGGACGTTATCGCTTGGGTTTTGATCATTTTATTTCTGTTTAAAAAGACCTAGGGTTGGACATTTCCTGTTAGTGTGTCTTTACCTTTACCATGGCGAACGCCATAGGGTACAAGAAACATGTTCAAATCATGCAGCGTATTATTGAGGCACGAAATACGATTCGACATAAATTTCGTGAATTGCAACGTTTAAAAAACGTCAATCCTTTACCCATGATAAAACATGCTCCATCATCGGTTGATCCCATGAGATTTAAACCTAATGCTTCTGCTGCTACTGCTGCTGCTGCTACCTCTCAAACCAAACCCATAACAAGTTCAAAATTTACTCAAACAGATTCCACACGACAGGTAAAATCCTCCTCTTCCTCCTCTTCTAATGTTAGTGAACAAGAACATCAAGAACATGAAAAAGAAGAAGAAGAACATGAACAAAGTGAAAGTGACAGCGAAAGCGTATTTAGTCCTGAAAGAAAAAAGAAATCATCACCCCTTCAACAGTTTCTAAAAACAAAACAAAAATCTTCCGTCATAGCGGCAACACCGTCCTCCTCCACATCGTCTCCGTTTTCACAAGTCTTGGCAACCCCTCAAAATAAAGCTCAACTCAAAAACATTTTAATCAAACATTATGGGGCAACCCTGGAACCGTATTTGACCCTTTTATTTATTGGAAAGACAGATACCACGTATGGTGTTCGCTATGAGAATGATAGTTTTAAAATTGGGGATTCATCCATTAAATATGCTCGTACGAAAGCTGTCATTAAAAAGATCAACTATAAATTAACACCAGGTCTGTTAAAGCTGCTATTTTCTCGCACCCCCTCGACACAAGATTTTACGTCCGAGGACCTTGCTAAATATAAATCCATTTTATTAGACACCAACGCTCACAAAAGAAACTATAAATCCTCTCAGCAGGTCAATGCCAATATATCCCAAAAATATAAGACCATCATTGCAAATATCTTTGGTAAGCAAAAACATCACTCTGCCTCTGGTGTAAGGTTTAAGAAATTAAAACCCTACCTAGATATAACCTTTTGGAATAATCCCAATCAGTTAGTAGAGCGCTTATACTTGCTTCATGCATCAAAACAAGCTGGTCACACTGGACATGAGGCGGAAATCGCCCACATTGAACAACAACTCCGAGATGCTAAAATTATCTTATAAGCCATCCCCCATCAAAGTGGGCATTGCTCATGAATTGCATAAACCAGCCCGACGCATTTATGAACGTCGTCGTGTCATTTCCAAAGGAATCGATGAACTTTGGCAGGCAGACCTGGTTGAAATGATACCTTATTCTAACGTTAACGACGGTGTACGCTATATGTTGACTGTCATTGATGTCTATTCCAAAATGGCTTTTGTTCAACCAGTAAAAAATAAAACTGGTATCTTAGTCACAAAGGCCTTTCAACATATTATTGAACAATCAAAACGTCAACCTCATTTGTTACAAACCGACTAGGGGAAAGAATTTTTCAACAAGGATTTCTCCAGTTTTCTCAAATCTAAGGATATTCACCATTATACCACCTATAGCAATCTCAAAGCCAGTGTGGTCGAGCGGTTCAATCGAACATTAAAAAGTTATATGTGGAAAGAGTTTACAATACATGGTTCCTATCGATGGATAGACTGGTTACCTCAACTTGTGTCTCGCTACAACAACACCATTCATTCCACCATCGGCATGAAACCTCGCCTCGTCACCAAGAACCTACCCAGACTCAATAGACTGTTTAACCCTATAAAAAGGGTAGATCCAAGGCGACATCGCCTTAAAATTGGAGATTTTGTTCGCATTAGTAAACATAGAAGTGTGTTTTCAAAATCGTATACTCCACAATGGTCGACAGAAATTTTTAAAATTCGCCAAGTCAAGCTAGGTCAACCAGTGACGTATCTCTTAGAAGATCAGAGCGGTCAACCCATTCAGGGACGATTCTATTATGAAGAAGTGCAAAAAACATTATATCCCAACGATTATCTCATTGAACGAGTAATTAAAGTCAAAGGTGCAAAATATTTTGTAAAGTGGTTAGGTTTTCCTTCCACGTATAATTCATGGGTCAATAAACATAATTTTTTGTAGTAAAACCCTATTTAATTATTTTGAAAAAAAAAAGTATCATATGACCTTTCATTATTCCCACCCTTTTGTTTATTACATGTCCAATAACCGCTTTGTTCGAGCCCATGCCAATCTGTTATCATGATGTTATACACTCACTCATTGTTTCAAACTTTGCGTTGCATGATGAGTCCATAATGAACCTAGGCTATGACATACACAGTATAAATCCGCACACTGTATAATGACACCTGCCTCTTATCTCTCTCTGCTGCGAGGCACGTACGATGATAAGACCTGTGTCTGTCTGCTCGACATGGGCCAGCCTCAATGCTTTCAATTCTCATTGCATTAAGCAAGTTCTCTCTCTCTGCGTGTGAGTCCTGACCAGTCAAGACAAATAATAATAATAATGCATAAGTGTTTTATTAACATTAAAGCGCATAACACAATGTGACTTCAAATCTGGTTTCTTACTTTTTCCCCGTTTTCCTCAACGATCTCGAAAAAAAATATGACGGAAACCATGATTTCAGGTTGTCCATACCTACATTCCCGTAAACTGAACAACGACACAAATACATCGACATGCCCATCATAAAAATCGCCTCATTCGTTTTCCAAATAACGCGAAAATGAACAAAAAAACACCTTTTCCATAAGAAAACCATGTTTCCAGCTTTTTACCTTTTTCATGTCTATATCCACGTAAAGAGAATAAAGAGACGAAATAAATACTATCACACACGTCATTCTCACGTTTTCGGTTATCCAAAAATCGACAAAAATGTGAAAAACGCATGTTTTGACCCAAGAACCTAACTTCACCTTTTCGACACCTACATTCCCGTAAAGAGCACAACGAGACGAAAAAAAACGACTCCAAGCACGCCCTCCTAGCATAACCCGTTTTCCAAAAATCGGCAAAAATGTGAAAAACGCATGTTTAGACCCAAAACCCTAACTTCACCTTTTCGACACCTACATTCCCGTAAAGAGCACAACGAGACGAAAAAAACGAATCCAAGCACGCCCTCCTAGCATGGCCCGTTTTCCGAAAATCGACAAAAATGTGAAAAACGCATGTTTTGACCCAAAACCCTAAGTTCACCTTTTCGACACCTACATTCCCGTAAAGAGCACAACGAGACGAAAAAAACGAATCCAAGCACGCCCTCCTAGCATGGCCCGTTTTCCGAAAATCGACAAAAATGTGAAAAACGCATTTTTTGACCCAAAACCCTAAGTTCACCTTTTCGACACCTACATTCCCGTAAAGAGCACAACGAGACGAAAAAAACGAATCCAAGCACGCCCTCCTAGCATGGCCCGTTTTCCGAAAATCGACAAAAATGTGAAAAACGCATGTTTTGACCCAAAACCCTAACTTCACCTTTTCGACACCTACATTCCCGTAAAGAGCACAACGAGACGAAAAAAACGAATCCAAGCACGCCCTCCTAGCATGGCCCGTTTTCCGAAAATCGACAAAAATGTGAAAAACGCATGTTTTGACCCAAAACCCTAAGTTCACCTTTTCGACACCTACATTCCCGTAAAGAGCACGACGAGACGAAAAAAAGGAATCCAAGCACGCCCTCCTAGCATGGCCCGTTTTCCGAAAATCGACAAAAATGTGAAAAACGCATTTTTTGACCCAAAACCCTAAGTTCACCTTTTCGACACCTACATTCCCGTAAAAAGCACGACGAGACGAAAAAAGGGAATCCAAGCACGCCCTCCTAGCATGGCTCCTTACATTCCAAGGTCGCAGGGGCTCACCACTTGCTTTTGGAAGCAGCTCTGTCACTACCACACTACTTGCATCTGGGTGCATTTCGTCCCGTCACCGTAACGTAACGCCAGACCCCAGCGTAACGACGAAGTCGACAAGATCATTTAAAATGATAAAACTGCGCCATACAAGCGATGCTTTATGAACGAACATAGTCTGAAAAGTTCGGTGAATGGATCTATATTACGAACGGATTGTTGGCTTACCTGAAGCAGCCGTTACTATCCTTCGAAGTAATCCTCGTGGATGGTTATGCCCTTCTGGCATAGTCCTGGCATAGTCTTCCTGAGGTATAGCCTTCAGTTGGGTCGTCACATTACGTTGGATGTCCGAAATATCCGAAAACCTCTGGCCCTTCGGGGCTTTCCGGCGACCCTGGACCTCGATACTCATACTTGGACGCTTGCCTTCGAGGTCATACCTCAGGCACCAGGTCTCGTCACCCGTGACGATGGTTTTCGGGACCATTCCATTCCACGCATCATTGACCTGTCTCACTGCCACCCGTAAAACGGGTTTGCACGTTAGGTTGCATAAATTCACCCTTCTCAATGCCACCCGTCTATCAGGTGTGCAAGGCAGGTTGCATAAATTCACGCTTCTCTCTTTCTTTCAATTTAGAGTTTTGACGACCCAAACTGAAGGCTATTCCTAAAGAAGACTATTCCAGGAGTTTCCAGGACTTGTTCAGTCGTTATCAGAAGGGCATACCATCCACGGAGATTACTTCGAAGGACAGTAACGGCTGTTTCAGTAAGCCAACACTCCGTTCGTAATATAGCCCATTCACCGAACTTTTCAGACAGCCTTCCTTTCATAACTGCACTACTCGTGGGTGCTAGTGGATAGCATTCTCGGTTGTCACCACGGAGGCCCGGGTTCGATTCTCGACTCTGCCAAGAAATGTAATTCTGGTTTGAGGGCTGGTACGGGGTGCACTGAAGCTCGTAAGGCCAAACTGAGAAGAGGCGGGTTCGATTTGAACCTCTTTGAACTACTCTGGCTTTTAGAGACGCCGGGGTGCCGGAATTGTGCCCCTAAGGGGATATTTAACGTTCCAGTAAATCTACTGACACGGCTCCCTCGTATTTGCGTACCCTCAAATGCCAGCTGACTGCGCCAGGACACGAACCTGCAGCCTTGGGGCCAGCAAGCGAGAACGTTACGCTGAGCCACACAGCCAGCCTATCTAGTAACAAGGTTCAGAGCTAGTTGGTCGTTGACGGTGGCGTTTGGTAACAAAAGTTGGAACTACTTGAAAATCGAATGTTTGCAGTCTTTACTTGAATTAAGCACACTAATACAGCCATCGCAATTAACACCGGTTATCAGACAGATTCTACACACACCCCAAGTACGCGGGGCTACATGACCGCGTTGTCGCAGCCCCTAAACTGAGGAACCAACCAGCGTAGCCGAGTGGGATAAGTTCCACTCCACGACTGCACTGAGGAGCTACAAACTCTGAGATATCCTGTGGCCATTTTAAGTGTGGTTCTAACATGGATATCTGTTTGGTTTGGGGGCCAACCCAAAGTTTACGTGATTCAATAGATTAGTGTGACGTTCTACCACGCAGCTTACCCCTAAGCGGGTGCCCAGATACTACCCACATCTCATTGCTGCCTTCATGCGCAGTTCTTGATTTGTACTTGTCCCCGCAACTTCAATGCTTGCCACGGTGGGTGAGTGGTTATCGTGTCGGTTTACTGACCCCAAGCTTGCAGGTTCGCTCCTGGACGTGGTAAGTTATTTTTGAAAGGCGACAAAAATCACGACATGGATGCCATACGTTGTTGGCATGTTAAAGAACCCATTTGAATTCAGCAGGGCGTCTTCATAACGGCAAAATGAATCTCTGGATTTTCCGCCAACACAAAGTTCCTCATTTCTCTACTAGAAAGCACTATAGTGTCAAGGACCTTAGATATCTAACCTCCTCGACTTTCATAGCGTTCCAAATAACGACGAAATTCGACATGTGAGCTGCCCTCTGAGTGTCAAATAACAAAGCTTGCACCCGGCAACCGAGGCCATACGATATTATTATTATTATTATTATTATTATTAATATTATTATTAATGCAAAAATAGCTAACTTTGTGTGTCAACAACATTATAAAGGTTTACAGACCTATACTCATGCAAATTGCGAGTGTTGTATAGCGGAGGAGCTTTCTTTTTCTACAGTTTTCCACATTGACTCCAGGAAAATGCCGGCATGGTATCCCATACTGTGCCCAAGTGGACACGGCTGACTGGCATCGAACCGGGGTCTTTATAAAAGAAAGACCAGGCCTATGATTCTTCTAAGAATCGAACCATTGATCTCTGAGGGGGAACAGCCACAGTGAACCCGAGGAACAATGAGATAATGACAGTATATAATAATAATAGCTTAATTCCACGTCAAGAACGGGAATTTTAAGCAATATAAGTTGGAATATTGTATAAAAATGCAAGGCAGAATTCGAATATGTTAGCGAAAGCTACAGGAAAGAGCCAGCTCGACATTTTGACAAAGCGAAGTTGAGAGTAGGCGTGGTAGACGTGACGCCAGTGCACTATTTCTCGGCGACAGTAGGGGAGAAGGCTGTGATTAACGACGAAGAAAATCCCCACTAGACAACTCAGAACAGTAGAGAGGGGAGAGTCATCAAGACAAATTAATTAATTCCTGCCAAATGGAGCATTCAAATGGAATGAGATGTACACCCAGAAATTTCTATTCGAAGAGCGGTAATTTAGGAGTATTTGCACACCTAAATTAAAGCCTGTATGTGTTCTGAGGATATTCACACACGTACTGCGCAGGGGCACGGATAAGTCTCGTAGCCGAAGGGGATTTCCCCGGGGTAGCGTCCTAACGCCATGGAAGAAAGCAATTAATTTTAATTAATTGGAGGAAGGAATTGCCAGCACGCAGGTGAATTTGGAACCTCCATGTATAGACGAGTAAGAATCACACTTCACCTTGTCAGAAAACGCATTATTTAAGAAGAGAGTCGCTCCTGCAATTCTAGTAGACTACTTTTCGTCAGAAAACTTTATATGGGAGAAGCTGGAGGAGACGGTCAGTTCTTCTTGACTCAACTCGTGGAACGACATGCTGCGCGACCACGCGGGGAAAGTGCGCGAAATTTATAAGTAGTGACGTTCAGGATCTTTGTGTTGAACAGTGAAAGGCGCATCATGCAGCATAATAAAAGTAATTCTGCATTAATATTATAACTAGTCTACAGCAGACGTATAAGCAGACAATATACGCGACTAAATAATCAGTACAGCGTAGAGATATTTAAGGATGATTTTTATAGACAATGAACTTATCCACAGGGAGTGTTATAATATTTAAAATAACACATATAATTGTAATGAACACTACAGTTTACGGAAACCTGGGAGGTATCACAAGGAATTGTGATTTATGATTGAGCAATTTTGCAAGATAGAAGATAGGAGCTGTAGGGGACGGGAGATGACCACACATCCGCGAGATAGACTTTCGGAGGAGACGGGCGGTTGTCAGGATTTAGCTGCGTCGCATCTCTGAAGTCAGGCAAATAGTGGAAATCCAAGCAAGGATCCGTGTGTAAATTATGTGAAAAGTTCTTTTTAAAAGTGATCATTAATAGTGTTTATATTTGTATGTTAAAAGAATGTGTGTTGTTTCAAAAGTGTAAAATGCCAGTAGTGCAAGATATAATTACCATGTGCAAACCATACGCAATGTGTCGTATGAAAAGTGTCATGATGGCTTAAAAGCAAGCAAGATGGTGGGCAAATTGCTGTCATGTTGGACTAACCCTGCAAGAATGAAAGTGAGTACCATTCCAATATGTTGATATGATTTAATAGCTCACCATACAACAAATCATTTCCTCAAATATTAAGAATTAACAGTCGTTTGTGTACGAGCTCACATCCCTCGTACTTGTTATAAATATATGGCTTTGAGGATGATAAGTTTACGACCATTTAGGTGTAAGACGTTGATGAAAGTAACGGTAACGTTAACTAATAATAATAATAATAATTATAATAATCTGAGGTCGGTATCAATAATAAATATATAAATCGGCATATTGATGCCTATAGAACGTGCAAAGAGTGTCATATCCATTGTAAGAGTACCGTGTTATTGTGAGAAGTAAGAAAGAGATATAAAATCGCGAGATAAAGAGAGTTATTCAGTGTCATTGAAATGTTAGACAAATGTTTTAGAATGTTAAATACTACATGGTTGTATTTGAGAGCCATTAAGGTAGTCAATGTAAGTGCCAGTAAATTATTGCTTGTTTTGGAGCTACGTAAAACTTTGGCTTATAAGTAAATGTATGGAGGACATGAGTGCTTTAGGAATTGAGTCATCTGAAAGAAATATTGTTTTAGCTGCGATCAGCGAGCATGTAACGTATAATCAAGTGGTTTGCGTCAATAAATTGCAGGGACCATCCAAGAATAGTTCGCGCGTTGACGAATCTAGTAGGCCAATCTTCGAATCTACAATGTGGTATCGCCTTAGAGCATACATGTGTATTCGCAACAGAGTTGGGGCTGAGCCTATCTGTATCCCACTGTTAGCAGAGTCTTCGCTGCCAGGGAAAACCATTAGACACCCTAGGTACGCCAGTATAGTAATTGATCTGCCCATAGAGGTAAGACAAAGGTTCTTCGAGTAGGAAACGTTGATTTCCTCTAAATATATTCGTGCCCGTACAGTGAGGTAACAGTTTGAAACTCAGCTGGTACGCGCTCAGAGCCACTGATTACGTCCATAGAACGGCGAAACTATTTTGTGATCCATCCCTCGCTATAAATACTAATCAGGAGCCGAAATGAGCCCATTAAATACCATAAATGTAGGTATTAAATATTTAGATCGACTCAATTCGTGATGACACAATCCAATCAGGTACCTCTAGCAGAGCTGCACCAGTGAGCACATGGCCAAGTTTATTTGCAGGAAGTCGGTCAGGGTGGCAGGCAGAGGCCACAGACCCGGCTGCCATCTTGAAGAGGGCGGTCCGTGACGAATCCTTTGTTCGCAGCAAGGGCAGTCAATTTGACCGGATCCCTTTCTCTTTTCTTTAAAGATTGTAGTGGGACACTGAAAAATCTCGATATTTCGAAAAGTAATTGAAATATGCGTGATATTATGGTATCAAATGAATTATATGTACTGTTTCCAGGCGTATAGAATGTTGGAATGAAGTAATTGGATAAGATTTGGCCAAGTTATTGTCTGAGGACAAATTAACTGCACCAAATAAATAGATGCATTTTTTTAAATAGTAATTACCCAGTTTATGCAAATTTATTCAGACGGGTAGCGTAATTTAACGATATGACATGTTTGTAGTGGTAATAATGATACGACCAGACCCAGAAGATTGTTGTATGGTGAAGCTATAAAATTCAATAACTATGTGTATTTTGGAGGGGAAGGTAACCACTTCAGCGTTTGAAATGTACGGGAAAAGAAGACGATGTGCGCGGACAAGCAGCACATGTTAAGCAAGGCATAAGCTAATGAAATTAATGTTATTCAAGGTAAATGTTCCGTTTCAAAACGGATAAATATTTAATAATTGCACATAAATGTCATTTAAATGTAATTTGTGTTTGTTGTGTTGTGATATGCAAATTTGTGTTAAATTGTGCCACGTGAAGAACACTATGGACACTCGTAAATGTTGAAGAGTATCAACGTTAGGATATCTAGGATAGATATGGGTGCGGTGGAGCACCAAACATTATGAGAAGAGACTCACAGATAAATTTTGATTTTTGTTGTGGGAAGTAATTGTAATATTTTTGTTTTCTTGTGTTGTGTTTTGCCATGAATTAATACCATTAAATGTTATATTTAGGAATTTGTTGTTTCTTTCAAGTAGAGTAGTTACCTGACAGACTCAAATCCTGAACTTGTGGCCGTATAGTGGGTTGAACGCCCCATGCCTCGAAAGACCGTGAACTAGCTGGGATACGAACACATGTTCCATATGATGGCGCAAGGGTACAATACCAAGTAACAAGGTACCTTCTCCAAATCTTAGACCTAAGATATTACAGTTACACACTATTACAATTATTACCACATTGATATAGGTTGTCAGACGCATACAATGGCTCAGGACTAATGGGACATGGTATGGCGACGACAGGACCTCAGCTGAATCCGGTATTGCTTCCACTTGTACATGTGCCGGGCTCCTCCCTGTCTTTAGCCTGTCGACTTCCCTTGGTCAACAATTGTTCTCTTCCGACCCCGGCTGTATACGGGTAGCCGAGGCCTAGGGCGTCTTTCACTTTTCCGCCTTAATTGGCCCTTGTCTCATATTTTCTGATCCCCTAATTGTTTGAGGTGTCTGAACTCTTGTTTTTCTTTTCATGATATCTCCTGCCTTCTGCTCAAGCTCCTAAAGGAGGCCGGACGTATATCGCCCCACGACTTATGGTGCACCCTGGATAGGCCTACACCCTCAAGGGCTCACGGCTGGTGAGCTCAGGAGTTAGTGACCCTGAGGAATTTCGGAGCTGCGTCAGTTTTTTTCCTTTCTCCATCGCATTTTGGGACGGACCCTCTCCGTTTTCCCTTTCCTGTCTGGTTTTCATGGGTCTACTTCTTTCCAAGTCCTTCAATCCTCCTTTCTCGAGGGTTGAGAGCTTTTCTTTTCCCTGTCTTTTATTTTCCTTATTCTTCTTTTGTTTTCCATTTCTTCCTCTAGTATGTAAGTTGGTAGTTAGTTTTAGTTATACGTTTGCTGTTAGATTTACTTAGGCCTACAGGTTTATTATCATTGTCACGATCATCCAAACCATTAGGGGCCGATAACCTAGTTGTTAGACCTCTTAAAACAAAAATTATCAAAGAGGGCGGGTGGAGTAGTGGTCAGGTTGTTGGCCTCACCCCAAGGTGGACTGGGTTCGATTCCCGGTCAATGCGTGTGAGATTTTCGAAGTGAAATGCCATGTCCTGTCGTTCGGATTCCACGTAAAAATCAGGTCACGTGGCTCATAATCAGAAGATTCACGGTCACGTAAAACTACAGGGTTCCTTTACAACAATTATCGTCATCATCAACACATACCATCAATACACAAATATGCAGAATTGATGACCGAAGATATATTCTAAGTCCCCTTTCAAACTACAAAAACAAAGAAGCAAACTACTAGTTTTATTCACATCATGTTCAATTTACAGATCTAAAATCAATTGTGATATATTGCACTTTTGCCTCATAATTCCCTAGAGAGCTGACTCTACCGTACTCCATATCCTTTAGCTCCAGCTGATTTCTATAGAGACTGTAGATGGCCCCATTTCTCAGTAATGTATTCCAATATTCCAATCTATATACATTTACAAGTCTAGCAGAGAACAAATTACAGACTTCTCTGTACAGCAAATATCTGCCAATATCTTGTCACAAAGACAAACTATGCACAATACAGAGCAATTAGGAACAAGATTAATCGAGAATCAAAAGTGACCAGAAACCAATACGCGTACCTTGACGATACCTGCCAAGAGTTGTTATTAGAATTCGTTTTAAAGGTTTGGGGCATCTTGATCATCAGCTCCGAGAACTTGAGTTTATGTTGAATTTGTATGATAACCTGTACTTGTGTGCGTGTGACTTAATTATTAAGGTATACAGTTGAGAGGAAAATGCTCTCTTCATGTCATCACCTAAGGACTGTCCTGTGCATTGCTAACAGCTGGTACTGTAGTCCGTTGAGCTGTAGGTTACCCGGCAGGTCAATGGTCACTCTCTGCCCGTAACACTGACCGCTGACTAAATGAGTTCCGTAATTTACACGACAGTGTGGACTTAGATACAATAAGCGATTGCATGCGGCTTTGGGATTGACTACTGCCCTTTATTCATCAGAGTGAACCAATACAATAGCATCCATTCCTTTTCATTTGATATTGCTTTGCCTTTCAACGTCCAGTCTAGTCTGCGAACAAGTCACCTCCAAATTAGCAGTTCGCACTGCAACCTCCCGTGCTTCTACACCCTGGAATCATCTAACACTGAGCCTAATTTATTATTGTCTCCTAGGTCTACCTCTTACCCTGTATAACCGTGCTTATTAACTTCTCCCTCATCATATGACTGCTTGAAATCTTCGTTTTATATTTTTTTCTTTTTGGGGAAGAAGTGCATTTACGCACACTGTGTCGGGCTCCTGAGTAGTAGACTACCGACTACAACTCCCCCGTTACTTTTAGGTAGATTTCATTAGAAAGCTAACTATTGCAATGGGTACCATGTTTCGACTTCCGGAAAATTTCGACATATCTTCGCGATTCACATCCCCCAGACCCCAAAACCACCGTCAGTTCAAAAGTTTATATATAATTTATGTATGTATGTATGTATATATATATATATATATATGTAAATCAGTGTCTTGTGGACACGATAACTGCCGTAATTTTGTACCAATCACTTTGAATTTTTTACCGAATATGAATACCTATAAAATCTCGGTCGAGTTCGTTACAGGGCTAATTCGGTCGAAGGGGGTGAAAATGGGGGGCTTTTTTCGAGAAAGTGAAATATTGCTATAACTCTCTTAATATGTGAAATATCGAATCCGTTCAAAGTTCATACTATGTGTCGGATAAAGCCCAAAAATTTATTTTTGAAGCGTTTCTTTATAGCACCAACCATTGACCAAAGGGGGTGGGAAAAAGTGGGTTTTTCGGGAAACATTAATCATATCTCTCTTAATAGGCACAATATCAAAACCGTACAAAATGGACAATATTCCCCTAGTAATTACCTAAAACTTTTGTCCCAAAGAATTTTTGATATGACCCACCATTACGCCAAGGGATGAGAAAAATGATTTCGGAATTATAAGAAAATGCCAAGAGCTATCAGAGGTTGCAATAGCAACACTACTAAATTGATGACGGATGAGCCATGGGACGTTGCCATGACAACGCACTTGCTCGATATCAGATTCAGATTTCCATCTGACTAAGTGTGAAGCGTCTTCGGTGACGTAACTGGTAGCATGCTGAACTTCTATGCCCAAGGTCGCGGGTTCAAAGCCGGCCGAAGTCGTCGGATTTTCTAAGAGCGCTAAAAATCCCTCAGTATGCTTTCCTTTGGAGGGGAAGTTCCAACGTTCGTTGCGAGTTGCTGGTTGCGGTGGCATCTAGTAGCCAAGTTCACAGCTAGGTGTCGTTGATGGTAGTATCTGGTAGCAACAATAGGAACTGCTGCTTGAAATTGACCGTCTGCAGTCCTTACCTGAATTACAGACTAATACAGCCATCACAATTCACACCGTTTATCAGACAGATTCTACACTCAACCAAAGTACACGGGGTTACATGACCGCGTTGTCGCAGCCCCTAAACTGAGGAACCAACCAAAATCTCTGCGGGAAATATAATTTTGCGTGAAGAAGTAACAGACCGTTACATAGTTACACATCAGTGTCGAAACCTTGCATAAGGACAGTGTGACCACAAGTATAACAAGAAGTTCCGTGACGAACTAAAGAGACTACTTTTGTTGAAATGTATGTTTCTTGCCAATCTATATAGACCTATCTAGAATAATGACGAAATTAAGTAGGTAATATCGAAATTTCTAATTAGTTCGAAATATACCTTATATAATTTAGCCTAATAGAGCAGTACAGTTGGTAGCCCTGGTGACTGAATATAGGCTATTGTTAGTTGCATCTCTTAAGGTACAGAATACAAAATTTAGTTGAAGTCCAATGGATAGCATGCACGTTACATGCAGTTAGACCTTGGATTTTTCAGCGCGCGTAAAATTATGTTGGCAACAATGTCATGCATGTGTTGGTCAGAAACAATCTGAAATATTATGATCTCGTGTTGTACCAATTTTGGATGAAATCCATTTGTTAGTATAGGAGTAACATGTATTTTAAAATTGGAACTATCAGCAGGCTTAGAATCATGTTGGCAGCACTGGCGTAGGCCTATATTAGTTACTCCAAATTAATCAAGAATGCCAGGTACTATACGTTTGCAAAGTTTAGAGCTATTGGCTTGCATACTTTCTGATATATTGAACCCATCTGCAATTGGTTCAAGCGTCGAATCCATATTTATATACAAAAGAAGAGAGGAAATAATGCAGTCTTTAGAATGTATTGGAAAGATTTTAAGGAAGTGGGCTGTTATAATGTGGTGCAAGAACGGGTGACCACTAGTCATGCGGGCATGAGATCACGCTTGACGCATCGATAAGAAGCTGGCGCATGATTATTAATAGAACGAGAAAAACTTTCCACGGCGAGTGAGGGAGAATGAGTTTTGGAAATAGACCGTACTCAGCTATAAAATGGCAACCTTGCAATGACGCAAGAAGAGAAATAATTAAAATTAAGCCATTTGCAAGCATTTAATTAATGAAATGAACACCTCATTGTTGATCATTCTGGAATAGAGATTTTTGTGTGGGGAAAAAGTTTATAATATTTGCACGGGAAATAACTGCAGACGAGGCATTACGTTGATAGTTATTCCCCGAGCCCAGACATGGGAGAGAGGGAAAAATAAACCTCACCACCCACATATCTGAGGAGCCAAATTATTTAATATCTTGGAATTGTGTGATCGATTTTCATGATCAAAGAAACCATGTTACGTTTAAAACAAGAGCTTTCAAGAGATATACTTTTCAAAATTATACGACAATTACTTCAGAAGTTAGTGCTGGAGAAGAAGAGGATTTGATCTTTTTGCCGCCGATTTTTATATAAACCCTGGAGGTGCCAGGAAGAGCATTCAGTCTACCACGAACCTCGAGGGGTGTCGTGCTGAATCACCGTGTTCAGATCATCAGTACAAGTAAATCTACGTAGTCGTTACGCCAAAGTGGGCCCGATAAAGGGCTAAAGAACATTAAGTAACATGCAGTTATTCCCAGAGCCCGAGAGGGGGCGTCCGGCTGTATCAACAAGTATCATTCAGTCTGCCATAGGTGCCTGAGGGGAACGGTACTGTTTCGCAAAGTATCAGTCAGCCCAGAGGGGCGTGACGTTGGAGCATCAACAAGACAATCTACAAGTAAACTCCTAGTGCAGGAGTGCTGCATCAAAGTACATTCAGTTTATAAAAGACGCCGGAGAGCGTGATACCGTTTCGCAAAGTACAACACGTCATTTTTAGTGAGCGCTGAGACGCTGCACGCAGGAACAATTATTGTTAAATGCAGTCTTTTCCAGACCGTGATAGGTCGTTTTACGCTGTATCACAGACGAGAACCCCGTATGGGAGTGGCCGTGCAGTGTCGTCATTAGTATCGCCGTGTGAAGACACATCGGAATCCTGTTATAGGAATAATATCATCAAGCTTCAGACTTTATAAAGTTCACTAGTACAGCCAAAGTTTAGGGTGTGGACTTAAGAAATTACCGGCGATAGGTACTCGAATAAAATAGTTCAGTTAAAGAACCGATGCATCATAAGATTTCAAAGTACCCAGGGACAGTGAAATAGACAGTTCTATCTACATTAAGTAACCAAATTAGGGTAGAACGAAATAGTAACGCCTAGTGTTCCTGAACCGAGGGGGCTAGAGCGAAGTACGATAAAAATTAGGAATCGAAGTTCCAGGCTTTGTCTAGGTGGACAAATGAACAGTAAAACATTGGGGAGTACTCCAATAAGCCACGAATCAAAGTAACAGAAAGCAATACAAAGAAATTACTAGGTCGCCGTTATACAAGTTCGAGCGATCATAAAGGTAATATAGTAGTGACAGACTTTCATTAGATGAAAAAGTTAGCGTCTAGCAAGATACGACATCGTGCAGTAAATTTAAAGAAGCCGATAGTCAGACCCAGAATTAGAAGATCAGCCGTTCCAGTCAGGTTAGTTCGATCGAGACTTTCAATCATCTCTTCAGAGTAGAAAGCCGACGTGCATATAGTGCAACCCTTGGAAACGGGAAAAGAAAAGAAATCACGTGTGTAAGGCGAATAATTAACGCCAGAGTGATAACATTTTTATGTAATGTAAATATAGTGAAATTTTTGAGTATAAAATATTTTTAGTGAAATTGTACTGTGTTTAAGTGAAAACGAATACAAAATGGTATTCCTTATATTCAAAGTGATTAGGGTATATATTTTATGTGTTGTTAAGGAAGTGTTATTGAGTGTAAATATAACCATGGATATGGCTTAAGAAAAAAGTGGTGGGTGAAAATGTTCCATCGTTGGAGAATTCGGTCTTGGACCGTACAGTCATGTGAGTAACAATTTCATTATTATGTGTTTTAGGAAGATTTGCGTATAATCCGCATGAGTGGAAGTAGGGATGTTTGATAACAGGTGAAATAAAGATTGCGCGATCTGAACAATTAATTTGATAGAAATATAATAAATATGTGAAATGTTAATGAATCCCTTGTGAAAAATATTCAGTGAAAAGTCAGTTTAATGGTAAAGGATATAACTATGGTAAAGCAAGCGTAATAATTATATAAATGAATGTTGTAATGAATTTTATATTGAAAGTGGTACATTCAGAGCTCCTTTAGATGAATTAATACATGTTGTGAATACATATTTCTTTATGGTATAGATGATTATTGATGGAGGAAGAGTAATATATATTTTGAGACGTAGATCAAACGTTGATTTGAATTTATTTTGTTTTTTGAAAGGCAACTTGGCTAATTCATGTATGAGCGCCATGTCGCGCATTGAAGTAATTTGTCACGCTAGGAATGCGTTGAAATGCTCGGTAATAGTAATTATGAGGGGCAGTTAGTTGCGGTAATGAGCTGTTATAAGTCCTCAAAAGTTGTGATAGTGATCACGAGGCATTGTATGTTGTATGTTGAAAAGGGAGAAATGTATGTTGTATTAAGAGCGCTGGTATTGGGCTAGGCCTTCCTTAAGTCGCTAATGTTGTAAGTCCTCAAAGGTTGGGATATTGCTCCCGAGGCATTTTAAAGGATCGAACTCAGAGTCGTCCGTGTTGAAGCCCCTTAATATTGGTTGTATTATTGAATTTTTACCGCTAATGAGGACACTTCATAATTATACTATACCGAAGCTAAGAGAATAAGGTCGGTAGAACCTATATAGTTTTTTTGTGGTTATTTTGTATCGTAAGCCTTGTCATTCAGAGAAAAGCATTTGTAACAGCTGTGTGTAAAAGCTGAGTAACCAGTCCCTTGTGAAGCGAGACTGTGGGCTCTTCTCTCCATGCAATAAATCAAGCCAATTAGTTAAGACAGACCCTTACCCTCTTGTATTGAGGTAGGTTAGGGAACGGGCTGTTTGAGTCACAACACACAGAAGTGTTTGCGATTTTTTTAACGACCCGGTATTTGAACCGAGGGTCCTTTACATCCATTATTATCGCTTGCAGATTTCAGATCGTTGCTTTCTTAAAATATAATTGTCTGTGAAGACAAAATGATAAATCCCTAACTTTATAAATGTAATAATTTAGTGATTCACGAGTTTTTAAGAGAACATTAAGGTTCTGGGAGTAATCTTAACTTGACTTGCTCAGTAGTTTTCTATAGTTCGGGAGTACGAAAATTTTTCCAATCACGGTAGTGAGTTGGTAGCTTGAGAGAGAGTGATAGTAACAGATGAACATTATGAGAGCCCAAAATTAATTAATGATTAGCCATACTTTGATATTTATGATAAAAACCAGATATACTCATGTAAATATTAATTGTTGTGTATTTAATTGCTAACATAGTGTATGTAAACTTTACCGAGCCATTTTGGAGCTCGTTATTTTGAAGAATTTGAATTGACACCATATGGGAGTGAAACTTAGTTGAAGTTATGTTGGTTTTTGGAAAACCAGTCATCATTATTTTTTTATTGTTTAATTCGAATTCCTTGTTCAATTTTGAACAAGTGTGAAGCGTAGTGTCAGTATTTTTATTTGTTTAATTTTTGTAGCGCCATAATTTGGATAATTAAATGTTTTGTTAGTGGCAGCCTCCATGGCTTAAGCGGCAGCACGCCAGCCTCTCACCGCTGGGTCCGTGGTTCAAATCCCGGTCACTACATGTGAGATCTGTGCTGGACAAAACGGAGGCAGACAGGTTTTTCTCCGGGTACTCCGGTTTTCCCTGTCAAAACTTCATTCCAGCAACACTCTCCACTATCATTTCATTTCATCTGTCATTCATTTAATCATTGCCCCAGAGGAGTGCGTCAGGCCTCGGCAGCCGGCACAGTTCATATTCTCGCCGCTAGATGGGGCCTTCATTCATTCCATTCCTGACCCGGTCGGAGACTGGAAGCAGGCTGTGGATTTTCATTTTTTTTCAAATGTTTTGTTAGTAGGATTTGATGTTGTTTATTTTTGGAAGTGTATCCTATGCTTAATCCAAAGTGTGTAAGTCACAGAGTGGGAGAACAAACCATGAACCCCGATACTCCCGATTGAGCTTTGCTGGCAAACTGTAATTTGCATATTTCATTGTTGAAATGGGCACAATATTGATAATTGGGTAACAAAAATAGAGAAAGTATTTATTAACAGTTGGAAGCCCTGCTTACTCTTAAGAATCGGCATAGTCATATCTGTTATGGTACACATATCACACACGAAATTTGGTTGAAATCCAAATGATAGTATAGAAGTTACATGTATTTAAAGTTGGACCTCTCAGCAGGCTTAGAATCATGTTGGTAGCACTGACGTATATAAGATACTCCAAATTAATCTAGAATGCCAGGTACTCTACGTGTGCATAGTTTAAAGCTGTCGGCTTGCATACTTTCTGATATATGGGTATTTGGATTTTAAAAAATTGAGAGCATTTATTAACAGTTGGCAGCCCTGGTGGCTCTTAAGAAAACGCTCAGTCATATCTGTTTATGTACACATACCACATACGAAATTTGGTTGAAATCCAATTGATAGTGTAGAATTTAAAATTTGGACTTATCAGCAGGCTTATAATCATTTTGGCAACACTGCCATGCATGACCTCCTGGAAATTAAACTGCAATTGTATTATCTATACGTGTGCCAATTTTGAAATAGCTCCCATGTATACCTTCCAAGATATCCAACATGGAGCTCAAATTTCAATTGCGATTTTTCAGTAGTTGGTAGCACTGACATCATTTTCAAATATGGCCATGAGATATTCAGGTATAGATCTTTACTACCACCAAATTTTGTTTTGATTGCTGAAGCCGTTTAGTAGTTGATAGGGGGGACACACACACACAGCCAGCCAGACAGACAGACAGACAGAAGGACAGACAGACAGACAGACAGACAGACAGACAGACGGAGGGACAGAGAGACAGACAGACACACACACACACACACACATTTGCCCGATCTCAAAAGTCTACTTTTTCCTCATTTTTGCAAAATGTGAAAAGTAGGCTAAATATGGACCCTAAATGACAAGAAGGTTACCTTTCCCATAAGACAATAAAATGTTTAAAATATGCATAAAATGACGAAAAACAAAGTTAATTAATCTCCAATTATAAAATACTTTTTCGCAATAAATGAGGTCTGATCCTTCTACGAAAACCTGCATATTCTGCCTATTTTCGCCAATCCCCAAGTTTGTCCGGTGAAATCTACCTCCGCCTTCCGGCGTGCCGAGAGGACTTTTTTAACACTAGCCTGGAACCGTTTATCACATTACTGCAGGCTAAAGTCACTCTTCCGCAGTGGAGATCCAGATCTGTCTTCTTTATTTGGAGGATATTTCCAACTAAACTTGCTACCAGCTTCCAATTTTGTTCATTTTGTAGCTTCGCCTCAACAATATTGTCAGGAGATATCTCTACCTCAATGTGCTCTTACCGACAGCAGTGGCTACGCTGGCTAAAGTGCAGCGTTAGGTCATGGGGCCAAGCTCTCTGCTGACTCGGTAGACGCGTGGGTTCGAGCCACACCGTCGGCCAGGAGGCCATACGACAAAAAAAGTGCTCTTGAAGAGATTGTCTATTTTGGACCCACCGTCCACAAGACATTTTTTAGGCAGATTTCATTAGAAAGCTAACTATTGCATAGGGACACCATGTTTCGACTTCCGGAAAATTTTGACATATCTTCTTGTTTCACAACCCCCAGACCCCAAAACCACCGTCAGTTCAAAAGTTTATACATAATTTATGTATGTATGTATATATATATGTATATATAAATGTAAATCAGTTTCTTGTGGACACGATAACTGCCGTAATTTTGCACCAATCACTTTGAATTTTTTACCGAATATGTATACCTATAAAATCTCGGTCGAGTTCGTTACTGGGCTAAATCGGTCGAAGGGGGTGAAAATGGGGGGGGGGCTTTTTTCGAAAAAGTGAAATATCGCTATAACTCTCTTAATATGTGAAATATCGAATCCGTTCAAAGTTCATACTATGTGTCGCATAAGGCCCAAAAATTTAAGTTTGAAGAGTTTTTATATAGCACCAACCATTGGCCAAAGGGGTGGGAGAAGTGGGTTTTTCGGGAACCATAAATCATATCTCTCTTAATAGGCACAATATCAAAACCGTACAAATGGAGAATATTCCCCTAATAATTGCCTAAAACTTTTGTCTGAAAGAATTTTTGATATGGCCCACCATTACACCAAGGGATGAGAAAAATGATTTCGGAATTATAAGAAACTGGCAAGATCTATCAGAGGTTGCCATGGCAACACTACTAAATTGATGAGGGATGAGCCATCAGACGTTGCCATGACAACGCACATGCACGAGATCAGATTCAGATTTCCATCTGACTAAGTGTGAAGCGTCTTCGGTGACGTAACTGGTAGCATGCTGAACTTCTATGCCCAAGGTCGCGGGTTCAAAACCGGCCAATGTCGTCGGATTTTCTAAGAGCGCTAAAAATCCCTCGGTTGCTTTCCTATACATAGTGCTGACATCAAAGATATGTACACCAATATACCTATTATGCCTACAATAGACATCATTAAGAAGAATCTAACAGATAATAGCAGTCTATCCAAAGTAGAAATTGATGAATTCATTTGCATCTTAAATTTTATTCTATATAATAATTACTTTACATTCAACAGTAAAGTTTATAAACAAAATGATGGCTTAGCTATGGGTTCTCCATTGTCAGGAATACTCGCTAACATTTACCTCGACCATTTAGAAGAAACTAAAATAATAGATAAAATAATGGGGATTACATTTTGGGGTAGATACGTTGATGATGTGTTCATCATTATTGACGATAATATTCAAAAGATTGATAGAATTTCAGATCAACTCAACAATATTGATAATAATATTAAACTTACCATGGAATCCGCCACAAACAATAAGATTAATTTTCTTGACACAACCATTTTCAAAAAAGATAACAGACTGCATTACCAAATTTTCAGGAAACCCACGCAAACCCATTCTGTTATCAGGCAAGATTCAAACAATCCTGGTGGTCATAAAAAAGCCACCTTCATTAGCCTTGTGAACAGAGCCATGAATTTACCTCTTTCCAAGCAAGATTTTGACAAAGAAATTGAGATAATATATCAAATTGCCAGAGTTAATGGTTATAATCTTCAATACATTTTTAATATTATCAACAAATTAAAAAATAAGCCCATCACACGACTTCAACCTGAGCATAAAGAAAAGCCCTCATACGCAGTTTTTACTTATTTTAATCATCATACTTATAACATCACTAACAAATTCAAAAAGGTTAACATGAAAATAGCTTACAAAACTAACAATACTAATCAGAGCATTTTCTTTAATTCCAATTCTTTCAACTTGAAGGATAAATTCAGCAAATCCGGTGTTTACAGATTAAGTTGTAATGATTGTAATGCCAATTATATAGGTCAAACAGGAAGAAATTTCACCACAAGATATAATGATCACTTAAATGCCACTAAATATAGAAAGTATTCAGCCATGGCCGCACATATGGAGGATTCAGGCCACAAATTCACTAGTATAGAGAATGATTTAGAAATCTTACATTACACTAGCAAGGGCACTATGATGAATGTTCTCGAATCCATTGAAATCAACACAGCACACAGTATTTCAGACCCAGTGAATCTTAATGAAGTCATTTTCGATTCTAATATCTTATTTGACACTCTCAAAAATAACTTAACTAGTAAGTCCAATAATAAACCACCTTAGATGCTCTTTAGTATAACTTTTCTACATCACATATTTATACATAATTACATACTTATTAATATACTGTTACACCCCTCTGCCATTACAATTCCCTACAACTTGATTTTTATTATATTACATTATTTAATTTCCACTTTGAACATTTTTTCCCCAAAGAATCTATTTTTTCATAGTAGCGCTCCACTCATACATACGTCCTATTACAGAACTAGCTATGGCAATATTTATCATCTACTGCTACCATATACGAGGCACGTCCAGAAAGTAAGCTCCGTTTGGTAATTAAATTAAATTGTGTACAGATACAGAAAAAATATTTATTGCACAACATTCTACACCTCTTAAACTACCTTTTCACATAACTGCCGAACTTTTGCAGACATTTGTCATAGCGTGGCACAAGTTTTTGGATACCTCTTCATAGAAGTTTGCCGCCGATCCGTAAACGAGAGTGAAGACTCCCCTTAAGATATCCTACTGTTTGGTCACTACTGTTAGGCAAATTGCGTGCTTACCAGGAGAACTGCGTATGTTTAGGAGTTCTCCTGACCACATACGCAATTTGCCTAACAGTGATGGCCAAACAGTAGTATATCTTAAGGGGAGTCTTCACTCTCGTTTACGGGTCGGCGGCAAACTTCTATGAAGAGGTATCCAAAAACTTGTGCCACGCTATGACAAATGCCTGCAAAAGTTCGGCAGTTATGTGAAAAGGTAGTTTAAGAGGTGTAGAATGTTGTGCAATAAATATTTTTTCTGTATCTGTACACAATTTAATTTAATTACCAAACGGAGCTTACTTTCTGGACGTGCCTCGTATATGAGTGTTGGAATTGGCTACACCCATAAATTATTTACAATAATTTTCAAACATAAGACAATCTCTTCATAATTGATACCTTGACTTAACCTGAAGTAAGTTCTTCGAATATTATTAAGTTTGCATTCGTTCTATATCATTATAACTTAATTTTTACAGTTTTTCATAATTATTTCAGTCTATAAATTTCCCCTTGGTCCCTTTTATTATGGTGTTTGTTTTTCCTTTGCTTCTTTCAGATTATGCATTGAGCTAACCTCATTGCTATTTGAAGTTGTTCCTTCCACGCTCGTCTAATTCGTATGCAGGCATTTGATTTTGGACCTGTTGAGCATAAGGCATCTTCATTGGTTGTGTCCATATGGTGAAGTATTGTGATTTTTGCCAATTCAAGCTTCGACCAGTGTTTTGGAGCGGATTTACGAGTTAACTGTCCACTGATTCTCTGTGTTTTGATGGCTGAATATCATCGCTGTTACATATATGTTTTTAGTATTGCTCAACAATTTCCTGTGACCTACTTATATGGTGCACCATATTAAGTTAAATAGCTATTTATTTTTTGAGTGCTACGCTATATTATATCTTTCTTCGGATATTTGTCTTGGCTGATGAAGGGGATAAAAGCAATTAATCCCCGAAACATGTACCAGGAGCAAGTGTAATTATAATTTATTTTCGTTTATGTATTGACTAAGGCGGATATACAATTTGTTGTTAAAACTATTTGGAAGGGAAGTTCAAACGTTCGTTGCGAGTTGCTGGTTGCGGTGGCATCTAGTAGCCACGTTCACAGCTAGGTGTCGTTGACGGTAGTACCTGGTAGCAACATTAGGAACTATTGCTTGAAATTGACCGTCTGTAGTCCTTACCTGAATTACAGATTAATACAGCCATCACAATTCACACCGTTTATCAGTCAGATTCTACACTCAACCAAAGTACACGGGTTTACATGACCGCGTTGTCGCAGCCCCTAAACTGAGGAACCAACCAAAATCTCTGCGAGAGATATAATTTTGCGTGAAGAAGTAACGGACCGTTACATAGTTACACATCAGTGTCGAAACCTTGCATAAGGACAGTGTGACCACAAGTATAACAAGACGTTCCGTGACAAACTAAAGAGCCTACTTTTCTTAAAATTTAAGATTCATGCCAATGATTAATCCATATGGATCTATCTAGAATAATGACGAAATTAAGTTGGTAATATCGAAATTTCTAATTAGTTCGAAATACTGTATAACTGGCACAATGTAGCCTAATAGAGAACTACAGTTGGCAGCCCTGGTGACTGAATATATTGTTAGTTCCATCTCTTAAGGTACAGAATACAAAATTTGGTTGAAGTCCAATGGATAGCATGGACGTCACATGCAGTTACACATTGGATCTTGTTGGCAACAATGACATACATGTATTGGTCAGAAATAATCTGAAATAATATGATGTATTGTTGTGTCAATTTTCAATGAAATCCATTAGTTAGTATAGAAGTTACATGCATTTTAAAGTTGGACCTATCAGCAGGCTTAGAATCATGTTGGCAGCACTGGCGTAGGCCTATATTAGTTACTCCAAATTAATGTAGAATGCCGGGTACTATACGTGTGCAAAGTTTAGACCTATTGGCTTGCATACTTTCTCATATTTTGATATTAGAATAACAAAAATAGAGACAGTATGTATTAGCAAGTGGCAGCCCTGGTTACTCTTAAGAATCGGCATATTCAAATCTGTTATGGTACACATAGCATACACGAAATTTGGTTGAAATCCTAATGCTATTATAGAAGTTACATGTATTTAAATTTGGACTTCTCAGCAGGCTTAGAATCATGTTGGTAGCACTGACGTATATAAGTTACTCCAAATTAATATAGAATGTCAGGTACTAAACGTGTGCATAGTTTAAAGCTGTCGGCTTTCATACTTTCGGATATATGGGTATTTGGATTAAAAATGGGAGCATTTATTAACAGTTGGCAGCCCTGGTGGCTCTTAAGAATACGCTCAGTCATATCTGTTTATGTACACATAGCATATACGAAATTTGGTTGAAATCCAATTGATAATGTAGAAGTTATATGCATTTAAAATTTGGACCTATCAGCAGGCTTATAATCATTTTGGCAACACTGCCATGTATGGCCTCCTGGAATTTAAACTGCAATATTATTATCTATACGTGTGCCAATTTTTAAATAGCTCCCATTCATACGTTCCAAGATATCCAACATGGAACTCAAATTTCAAATGTGATTTTCAGCAGTTGGTAGCACTGACATCATTTTCAAATATGGCCGTGAGATATTCAGGTATAGATCTTTACTCCTACCAAATTTTGTTTCGATTTCTGCAGCCGTTTAGGAGTTGATAGGGGGGGGGGGACACACACACACACACACAGCCAGACAGACAGACATAAGGACAGACAGACAGACAGACAGACACACATTTGCCCGATCTCATAAGTCTACTTTTTCCTCATTTTTGCAAAATGTGAAAAGTAGGCTAAAAATGGACTCCAAATGACAAGAAGGTTACCGTCATCATAAGACTATAAAATGTTTAAAATATGCATAATATGACGAAAAACAAAGTTAATTAATCTCCAATTATAAAATACTTTCTCGCAATAAATGAGGTCTGATCCTTCTACGAAAACCTGCATATTCTGCCTATTTTCGCCTATCCCCAAGTTTGCCCGGTGAAATCTACCTCCGCCTTCCGGCGTGCCGAAAGGACTTTTTTTTTTTGTCGTGTGGCCTCCTGAGAGGCCCAAATTGTTCTTGAACGAAACTTCTGTGGACTTACACAAGAAGCCTGTTTGGTATTCAATCAGTATTCAATAATTTCCTGACTTATACACAATTAAGTTATACTTATGTAATCTGAACATCCCTATAGGCCTATAGCTTATATAAAAAAGTCCTCTCCACACGCCGGAAGGCGGAGGTAGATTTCACCGGGCAAACTTGGGGATAGGCGAAAATAGGCAGAATATGCAGGTTTTCGTAGAAGGATCAGACCTCATTTATTGAGAGAAAGTATTTTATAATTGGAGCTAACTTCGTTTTTCGTCATTTTATGCATATTTTAAACATTTTATTGTCTTATGGGGACGGTAACCTTCTTGTCATTTAGGGTCCATTTTTAGCCTACTTTTCACATTTTGCAAAAATGAGGAAGAAGTAGACTTATTAGATCGGGCAAATGTGTGTCTGTCTGTCCTTCTGTCTGTCTGTCTGTCTGTCTGTCCTTCTGTCTGTCTGTCTGTCTGGCTGTGTGTGTGTGTCCCCCCCCCCTATCAAGTCCTAAACGGCTGCAGCAATCGAAACAAAATTTGGTAGGAGTAAAGATCTATACCAGAATATCTCACTGCCATATTTGAAAATGATGTCAGTGCTACCAACTGCTGAAAAATCTCAATTGAAATTTGAGCTCAATGTTGGATAGCTTGGGAGGTATGAATGGGAGCTATTTCAAAATTGGTACTCGTATAGATAGTAATATTGCAGTTTAATTTCCCGGAGGCCATTCATGGCAGTGTTGCCAAAATGTTTATAAGCCTGCTGATAGGTCCACATTTTAAATGCATATAACTTCATCACTATCAATTGGATTTCAACCAAATTTCGTATGTGCTATGTGTACATAAACAGATATGACTGAGCGTTTTCTTAAGAGCCACCAGGGCTGCCAACTGTTAATAAATGCTCTCAATTTTTTAAAATCCAAATACCCATATATCAGAAAGTATGCAAGCCGACAGGTTTAAACTATGCACACGTATACTACCTGACATTCTATATTAATTTGAAGTAACTTATATACGTCAGTGCTACCAACATGATTCTAAGCATGCTGAGAGGTCCAACTTTAAATACACGTAACTTCTTACTATCATTTGGATTTCAACCAAATTTCGTATGTGCTATATGTACCATAACAGATATGACTATGCCGATTCTTAAGAGCAACCAGGGCTGCCAACTGTTAATAAATACTGTCTCTATTTTTGTTACCCTAATATATCTGAAAGTATGCAAGCCAATTGCTCTAAACTTTGCACCGGTATAGTACCTGGCATTCTAGATTAATTTGGAGTAACTAATCTAGGCCTACGCCAGTGCTGCCAACATGATTCTAAGCCTGCTGATAGGTCCGATTTCAAAATGCATGTAATTTCTATACTAATTAATGGATTTCATTCAAAATTGACACAACCAAAGATCATATTATTTCAGATTATTTCTGACCAATACGTCTATGACATTGTTGTCAACATGATTTACGCGCGCTGCTAGATCCAATGTTTAACTGCATGGAACGTCCATGCTATCCATTGGACTTCAAACAAATTTTGTATTCTGTACCTTAAGAGATGGAACCAAGAATATAATCAGTCACCAGTGCTGCCAACTGTAGTTCTTTATTAGGCTACATTATGCCAGGTATACAGAATTTCGAACCAATTAGAAATTTCGATATTACCAACTTAATTTCGTCATTATTCTAGATTGATCCATATAGATTAGTCATTGGCATGAATCTTAAATTTTAAGAAAAGTAGGCTCTTTAGTTCGTCACGGAACTTCTTGTTATACTTGTGGTCACACTGTCCTTGTGCAAGGTTTCGACACTGATGTGTAACTATCTAACGGTCTGTTACTTCTTCACGCAAAATTTTATCTCTCGCAGAGATTTTGGTTGGTTCCTCAGTTTAGGGGCTGCGACAACGCGGTAATGTAGCCCAGTGTACTTTGGGTGTGTGTAGAATCTGTCTGATAAACGGTGTTAATTGTGATGGCTGTATTAGTCTGTAATTCAGGTAAGGACTGCAAATGGTCAATTTCAAGAAGTAGTTCCCAATGTAGTTACCAAATACTACCGTCATCGACACCTAGCTGTGAACTTGGCTACTAGGTATCACCGCAACCAGCAACTCACAACGAAAGTTGGAACTTCCCCTCCAAAGGAATGCATACTGATGGATTTTTAGCGCTCTTAAAAAATCCGACGATTTCGGCTGGTTTTGAACCCGCAACCTTGGGCATAGAAGTTCAGCATGCTACCAGTTACGTCACCGAAGCCGCTTCACACTTAGTCAGATGGAAAACTGAATGTGATCTCGTGCAAGTGCGTTGTCATGGCAACGTCTGGTGGCTCATCCCTCATCAATATAGTAGTGTTGTCATGGCTTCCTCTGATGGCTCTTGGCATTTTCTTATAATTCCGAAATCATTTTTCTCATCCCTTGGCGTAATGGTGGGTCATAACAAAAATTCTTTCAGACAAAAGTTTTAGGTAATTATTAGGGGAACATTGCCCAGTTTGTACGGTTTTGATATTGTGCCTATTAAGAGAGATATGATTAATGTTTCCCCCAAAAAAACTTTTTCCCACCCCTTTGGTCAATGGTTGGTGCTATCAAAAAACTTTTCAAACATAAATTTTTGGGCCTTATCCGACACATAGTATGAACTTTAATTGGATTCGATATTTCAAATATTAAGAGAGTTATAGCAATATTTCACTTTTTCGACAAAAGCCCACTATTTTCACCCCCGTCGACCGATTGTGTCCATTAACGAACTCGACCGAGATTTTATAGGGATACATATTATGTACACATTTCAAAGTGATTGGTACAAAATTGCGGTAGTTATCGTGTCTACAAGAAAGTGATAGATAAATATATAGATAGATACATATATACATAAATTATATACAAACTTTTGAACTGACGGTGGTTTTGGGGTGTAGGGGATGAGAAACGCGAAGATATGTCGTAATATTTCGGAAGTCGAAACATGGAACCCATTACAATAGTTAGCTTTCTAATGAAATCTACCTAAAATGACACTTTGTCTGTTTTTTTTCCTGAATTTCCACGGAAATTTGCGTTATTTGCGCGTTTCGGACTGTTTTATGACGGATGCGTGCAAGAATAATTTTTTTGCCTGTCTGTCTGTCTGTATGTATGTCTGTCTGTTTGTCTGTGGACAACTTTGTGTCCTTTGTGTCGAGAATGGCTGGGTGGATCAACGAAAAATTTGGTACAGATATCCATCAGAAGCACGACAATAAGCATTGATGTAACTCTTCTCCGTACCTCTCATATAAGGGGACCTACCACTTAAAATACATGCTGAAATAGGCGAAGAAGGACGACACAAAGCTTATTTTCAGCCTCTCAATGTGAGAATCAATACTCGGGGGCCCTCGAAAACCATATTTTAAGGCCCTAATGCCAACAGTTTTTGAGATATTCCCAGAAAACTAATTTCATTTAATAAACTAAGGAAAGAATGAAATCCGGTAACCATGGCAACAGAATCTTAGAGGTCCATCTATTTCTGTAAGACGCAATGCAATTCCATATATTACATTACTGTGAAGTTTGCAAACGGCTATAAGGTCATCACGGAACCAAATTAAGCTGTGAAATTCATCAATACGTATAATGCGCTTAAGGGGGTCAGGGGGTACTCTAGTAATTTTCATGCGATTTCACGTGCTGGTGTGGTACGGAAGAACTATTATATCCCTATCCCTATTAGGTAGATTTCATTAGAAAGCTAACTATTGCAATGGGTCCCATGTTTCGAATTCCGAAAATTTCGACATATCTTCGCGTTTCTCATCCCCCAGACCCCAAAACCACCGTCAGTTCAAAAGTTTATATATAATTTATCATATCTCTGTTAATAGGCACAATATCAAAACCGTACAAAATGGACAATATTCCTCAAATAATTACCTAACACTTTTGTCTGAAAGAATTTTTGATATGACCCACCATTACGCCAAGGGATGAGAAAAATGATTTCGGAATTATAAGAAAATGCCAAGAGCTGATCGAGGCTGCCAAGGAAATTGCTGAAATTAAAAGAAGCAAGAAACATGCCTGGTGGAATGATACATGTGTTTCAGTTCTCAAGAAAAGGCTCGATGCATGGAAACAATATTACTCAACAAAATCGCAAACTGATTGGGAAACCTACAAAGCCCAACGAGCCCAGACAGCTAAAGTGATCCGAGCTGAGAAACGTAAATATGAAAAGTCACTTATTGAGAAGATCGACCAAGACTTTAAAAGAAACAACACCAGAGAGTACTACGGAACGTTCAAAAGGAAACTTACGGGTTATAAACCTCCGTCGTTATGCTTTCAGCGAAAGGACGGTACACTGGCGACCTCAAATGAAGAAAATTGTACCATCCTAGCTGATTACTTTAAGAATTTACTAAATTGCAACCAACCCAAAAATCCCATCAAGACCGAGGAACCCATTCGCAGATGCCCAGAATCAAGACCACCCAACAAAGACGAAATCAAGCGTCACATTGCTCGACTAAAAAACAACAAAGCGCCCGGGGAAGACTCTGTAGTTGCAGAACTTTGGAAATATGCTCCCGAAGAAGCAGTTGAAATCTTGCAGAAGCAAATAGAACAAATTTGGAAAAATGAAATTCTACCAAAAGATTGGAAAACGGCCTTGATCCATCCGTTACACAAGAAAGGCAGCATGAAAAACGTCAACAACTACAGAGGAATATCCCTCCTACCGGTAACATACAAAATTCTCTCACTTGCTATCCTGGAGCGATTAGAAGCCGAAGTCGAGCATCAAATAGGAGAATACCAAGGGGGATTCAGAGAGGGTCGTTCAACTGCCGAACAGATCCACAACCTCAAAACAATCATTAGATATTGCAATCTCAGGTCCAAATCGTACGTATCAGTCTTTGTGGACTTTAAGAAGGCTTACGATTCGATAGACCGCGAAGTTCTGTGGAACATCCTCAACGAATTCGGGGTTGACCTGAAACTGCTGGCATTAATTAGAGCCACCCTAACTGAAACAAAATCCAAAGTAAAGTTCCTGGGATGTCTGTCGGATTCCTTTGAGGTCAAAACGGGAGTCAGACAAGGTGACGGGCTCTCTCCAATGCTTTTCAACTGCGTCCTCGAAAAAGTCATTCGGACCTGGCGAACAAAATTATTAGAAACTGAGTATAGCCCTCTGAGAATGGGAGCAAAATCCAAGGGGATCATAGTCGACGGTTTAGCATTCGCTGATGACATCGCCATTCTGTCGAACGACGTAGAAACTGCTAAGATGCAAATCGACCTTTTAAAAGAAATCGCTGAACAAACTGGCTTGCAGATATCATTCGAAAAAACAGAAGTAATGACCAACATCAAAGACGCCCCAGCAAAACTGCAGACAAAATACGGGAAGATCAACAGAGTGGAAAAATTTAAGTACTTGGGAGAGATCATCATGAAAAGTGGACTGGACAAAGAAGCACTCAAGGAACGAGTACGCAAACTCGAAATAGCCTATCAAACATCGCGCTCAATATACAACAAAAAATGCCTGTCCAAAAATACTAAACTACGTCATTATGAAACTGTTCTGAAACCAGTAGTTATGTATGCAGCCGAAACCCTATCCCTAAATGCTAATAAAGGACTCCTTGAAGAACTGGAGAAAAAAGAGCGCAAAATCGTCAGAGGTATAATGGGATCAAATTACAAGAATGGTATCCACTATAAAAAATCCAACAAAGAAGCCTACAGTGAAATAGAGAAAATTTCAGAATCGATCCGTAAAAGGCGGGCACGGTATTACGGTCATCTCAAACGAATGGACGGAAACAGGCTGACTAAACAGATTTTTCATTTCTTTGACTCCAAACCCAAAACCACAATGCCCTGGTTTATGAATACCAAAGACGACCTCAAAATGCTGCATCTAAAACCCGACGACGCCTTCAATAGAGATCTCTTCCGCAAAAATATACTGACTAATGGGCTAACCCGAGACGAGACATCGAACCCGAAAAGAAGACAAGGTACCACTTGGACAGCGGAGCGCAAGATGGCCCACTCACAGAGAATGAGGGAATTCTGGGCTCAGAGGAAGGCGAAACAAATTGCCAAGTGTAGCAAGACTTAACGTGGTCCTAGATGGCCTCAACGAATTATATATATCTATATATATATATATACATATATATATATATATATATATATGTATATCAGTTTCTTGTGGACACGATAACTGCCGTAATTTTGCACCAATCAATTTGAATATTTTACATAATATGTATCCCCTTAAAATCTCGGTCGAGTTCGTTAATGGGCAAAATCGGTCAAAGGGGGGGGGGGGGAATGGGAGGCGTTTTTCGAAAAAGAGAAATATCGCTATAACTCTCTTAATATCTGAAATATTGAATCCATTCAAAGTTCATACTATGTGTCGGACAAGGCCCTAAAATTTATGTTTGAAAAGTTTTTTGATAGCACCAACCATTGACCAAAGGGGTGGGAAAAGTGGGTTTTTCGGGAAACATTAATCATATCTCTGTTAATAGGCACAATATCAAAACCGTACAAAATGGACAATATTCCTCAAATAATTACCTAACACTTTTGTCTGAAAGAATTTTTGATATGACCCACCATTACGCCTAGGGATGAGAAAAATGTTTTCGGAATTATAAGAAAATGCCAAGAGCTATCAGTGGTTGCCATGGCAACACTACTAAATTGATGAGGGATGAGCCATCAGACGTTGCCATAACAACGCACTTGCGCGAGATCAGATTCAGATTTCCATCTGACTAAGTGTGAAGCGGCTTCGGTGACGTAACTGGTAGCATGCTGAACTTCTATGCCCAAGGTCGCGGTTTCAAAGCCGGCCAAAGTCGTCGGATTTTCTAAGAGCGCTAAAAATCCCTCAGTATGCTTTCCTTTGGAGGGGAGGTTCCAACGTTCGTTGCGAGTTGCTGATTGCGGTGGTATCTAGTAGCCAAGTTCACAGCTAGGTGTCGTTGACGGTAGTATCAGGTAGCAACATTAGGAACTACTGCTTGAAATTGAGCGTCTGCATTCCTTACCTGAATTACAGACTAATATAGCCATCACAATTCACACTGTTTATCAGACAGATTCTACACTCACCAAAAGTACACGGGGTTACATGACCGCGTTGTCGCAGGCCCTAAACTGAGGAACCAACCAACATCTCTTCGGAAGATATAATTTTGCGTGAAGAAGTAACAGACCGTTACATAGTTACACATCAGTGTCGAAACCTTGCATAAGGACAGTGTGACCACAAGTATAACAAGTAGTTCCGTGAAGAACTATACAGCCTATTTTCATATACACTACTTATATTAACTGCCACTATCAACATACAAAATTTCAGTTTGATTTCTGTAATAGATTCGTAGATATTGAGTACCGACTAAATACTTCGGATGGTCGCCATGTAGGATTTTATATATGTAGGTCCTAGAGTTATGTACTGTTACATGAAGATTATTGTGTACGTGTAGCATTCAAACTTCAATCGCATGATTAGGACACAAGAAGTAATAAGGAGATTTTAAAATTTCGCACAGCTGCCATCTTGTGGTTATGGAAACAAATAAATTAGATGACAGTGGATTAACATTCGTAAAAGGATTTACTGTACCAAGTTTCACTGCACTCGGATGGTTAAATTGCGAGAAACGTCCATGTGAATATTTATACTTCGCGTCGCCGCCATGTTGGATTTGTGATCACCAGGTTATTTAAAGTCCTATAGGTGAACTTAAGTTCATAGCCCCTATGAACATAAAAAAATAGTTTGATTGCTATAATAGATTCGTAGATATTCAGAGTCGTCTGAATATTTCAGATGGTTGCCATGTTGGATTGTTAATTGTATAGGCCATAGTGTCATGTACCATTGAAGGAAAATTATTGCTTAGGTTCATTATTCAAACTTTCACATCGATTGCCTGATTACGACACAAGAAATAAAAACTTAATTTTAAAATTCGCACAGCCGCCATCTTGAGGTTATGTAAACAATTGAACTAAATTAGATACCAGTGCATTACAACGTTTATAAACATTTTCTGTACCAGATTTCATTGCGCTTGGAACATTAAATCGCGAGAAAGGTCTATTTAAAATTTTCAAATTCGCTTGGCCGCCATATTCGTTTTGTAGTTAACCGCTTTTTGAAAGTCTTATAGGTGAACTTCCAGTAGTGCCCTTTATCTCCGTATAAAATTTCAGGGTGATACAGCTAATAGTTTCAGAGATATAGAATGCCGGTGAAATATTTCGTTCATCCGCCATCTTGTGGTTATATAAACAATTGATCCAGGTTAGATATCGGTGCTTTACAATGTGTATAAACATATACTGTACCAAGTTTTATTGCGTTTGGTTGGTTAAATCGCGAGAAACGTCTATTTAAAAGTCGAAAATTCGCGTGGCCGCCATGTTGGTTTTGTAGTTACCAGTTTTTCAAAAGTCACATAGGTGAACTTCTAGTAGTTCCCTTTAATACCGTAATAAATTCCAGGGTGATATCTGTAATAGTTTCGGAGATATTGAATGCTGGTGAAATAATTCGCACAGCCGCCATGTTGGATTGGTGAGTCGTAACAAAATTTGAAGGGCACGTTCGAGGTCGCCCGGAATAGTACTATGAACTTACCGAGTTTCATTGAAATCGCTCCAGCCGTGTAAAAGTTATTAGGGGACACACACACACCTCACACACACACACACACGCACACACACACACACACACACACACACACGGACTAAAGGTGATCTCATAAGCCTATTTTTTCAAAATTGAAAATAGGCTAAAAATGGACTCCAAATGACAACAAGGTTACCGCCATCATAAGACAATAAAATGTTTAAAATATGCATAAAATGACGAAAAACAAAGTTAATTAATCTCCAATTATAAAATACTTTCACGCAATAAATGAGGTCTGATCCTTCTACGAAAACCTGCATATTCTGCCTATTTTCGACTATCCCCAAGTTTGTCCGGTGAAATCTACCTCCGCCTTCCGGCGTGCCGAGAGGACTTTTTTTGTATTACAGTATATTATATTACTAGCAGAAGTACCCGTTCTTCGAACGGTCTTCGGTATTAATAACCAGACGTTATCAATTTAGCTACTGTTGCAATGGTTTGACTGTAAAATTCATCAATACGCATAAAGGAGAACACAGCACAAAAAAAATTTTTTTTCGTTATTTATTGCTAAATATGTAACATGGAAATTGTTTAACAATGCCGTTAATCCGGTGCCTCTACTGTGCCCGTTTAGACCGGAGTCCGCACGACCACATATGCATTTTTCCAATAATCAGTCAGCACGAGAGTCAAAATATCCCGGAGCGCCAGATGGGTTAAAGCAAATCGCAAAAGCGACATCAAATTAAAAAAATGCTTTACTGATTTTTGGCTCAATGCAACAATAAGGATAGAAGGAGATTTAATTGGGAGAAACACATCTGGTAAAATTATCTCAGTTTATTTTGAAGTTAAAATCTGACTGCAAGAATGCTCAAAGCAGCATCATCCACGTGTGGCGATCCACACACTTATTTACACACAATATACAGAAATTTTCCAAACACATTTGACAATCTTTTTGAAAACACAAGTCCGATTAATAGTCCTGTGGACTGTGTTCCAAAATTATTAATATTTAATTCCAGTTCAAAATTAATTGTCTATACTGGAAATAACGTAGATCACTGTTTGACTACTTACATGATATTAACACTCGTAGAATAAATGTTCATAGAATTTTTTAAACTTTCACTTGTTTTTCCAGTTTCAAAAATATATCGTCGAAGAATATTATTATCATCGAAGCAACACAAATTATTAACACATATTAATAACATCTGAAAAGTATTTGACCATTGAGCATAGCATCGAAGAACTGTGCGAAGCACAACAACAATTAATTGTTCTTTTGACATTAAACATTCGAGAAGTGACTCGATTATGAACTTCAAGTTCCTAACAAAATATATGATTTCTGAATCATCAACTTGATCAATAAATGGTTAAACCATTCAACTATTCAATTATCCACTTGGAATCATTATTAAAAAAATATTTATATTCATGGCCATTTTTAGCAACTTTCACAACTTGCAATTCTTCGACAGAATGCGGAAATAAGAATTGTAGTTTTATAATGAATTCATTTAGTTCATGGCACTAGGATTGAAAATATCCTTCAAATTATTCGTGGTTAAAGAATTATTTTTAAATTGGCAGTGGCCCATTCTATTATTTGTGTAAGAACACAATATTACAACAACAACAACAACAACGGCAAAGGTCTTCCTCTGAAGAAGAATAAACTACTATCATGACAAATCCGGGTTCTAGCAAAATCAAAGTCTAAATGGAATCCGTAAACAAGGTTGAAATAAGAACTGATGGTTTTAAAGAAATAACCTTCGGGTCATTCATCCGACGAAATGTGTGGCCCCAATACTCCTACTATAAACCTGAGCCATCGAACCTGCTATTTGATTGATGCTCGAAAAAACCTTCATTCCTGCGACTTAACATTCGCACCTGGGAATGGCATTTCAACTACTCCACACATAAATTTTCTTCCCCAAATTTATACAATAAATCAAGCCTCTGCTTGTTATCAACACTGGAAGATTAATAAACTGACAAGTTTATTTTATTTTACCATTCAGTTCAACCCGTGAATTTACCATACTTATGAAAATCTTCATTTCACTTTCGAGTGTATTTACGTCATGATTTTATATAAATACAAAAATATCCTATTTGATACAAATATCAATTGCTTCCCGTTTCATGCCTCTCCGTGTTATCTGAAAAATATACTTTACTCATTGCAAATATCAACTGTTCAACCAGAACTGACATGTTGGTTGAATGCGGGCTTGCGCTAACCACTCTCCTTCGGAAAATCTCCTGTTCCAAACTAGAAATGTTTAAACTACTTCATAGGCTCTCTCTCAATACATATGATTATTAGAAAATATAATATCCAAGAATTATTTAGAAAAATTATAAAAATTATTATTATTATTATTAGTGGATTATTATTATTATTATTATTTGTATTATTTCAAATATGTTTAATTATCATCTCATTATGTGAGAATCCACATGTTCGAACCTTCGAATATGGAAAAAATATCCATTCCTCAACAAAAATAAATTTAACTTTTACAGTTACATCGGGGTTTTCCGTGGTTTCCTTAAAATATGAAAAATTCAAATAAATGCTCAAAATGCTCGGTCATCGATCCTAAACTGTTCTGAGTGCTGAAAATGCTCAGAATAACTCTAACAAGTCTTGCGTAAATCATTGCAAGCTTTAAATACGACGAAAAAAATGTGTTGGTCATCTGCAGAAAAAAATAGTTTGTTCCAATTAGCTAGGCATAATATAATTCAAATGTGGCTTACATTTCTTGATGGTCTTGAAGCGTAGTAAACCTGGTCTGTACCAGATTTATCCATAGACATGCCCTATCGGACAAGCATGTACAATCCTTGTATCGGCCGCCATTGTAGACCCACAATTCGTCTAGTCAGACATAGTGGTAGTATCTTTCGACGTTTGAATAAACTGTGGTTCCATTTTAATATGGGCTTCTATCAAAGCCATAACAGTTTGTTTAAATAGGGTCAGATCTAAGTGATCTCTTCTTAGATATGTCAGTTGTAACATAACTCACTGTAATCTCATCAGTACAAGAAAAACATTGACAGTCTAAGCAATTAACGGCTGTTCTGAAGATCGTTCCCTGGGCATGGTTTATTAATATCACCATCTGCCATGCGCTAGACAACCTGCAGTTTCCCTTGCGTAGACTAATGAACGCCACCGTTATAGACTAGTCTTCAGTGTACTGACAGATCGAAGTGGTTAACTAGTTACAAAAATGAAAACTGACTTGAAAATGGATTTAAACATCCAAGTATTAAGTTACTACTGGACTGTGACAAAATACTATTTTCTAGACAGTGTCTAGCATATGTCCTTGCAGAAATATAAATATTTCCACCAATGTCTGTAGAAAAACAATCACCTCAGTGATTCTCCTCACCAGAAACTTACTAATTTTCAACTCGAAGCGCAGCACTTCTCGTGACTATTACGATTTGAAAAGAACTTCTGCGTAGATACGGCAACCATGTGCCTTGGCTCAGCGTAGATGCAACTTGCTTGCCAAGTGCTTGTGTTAGAATGAGCTAACCATGCCTGCTCCAGCTGGCTTTTATTCAAAACGGTTAGGGTCACGCGTCATCACCTGATATCTAGAAATCCTCATATCTCTTGAATCCCTGGTCCGATTTACTTGATACAAATTGCATTCTCTTTCATTTGGCCGTGCCAGTAATCTGATCCCAGTCTCAAGTCTCTACTCCATAGTTAACTATTTAATCAATAAATAGCCTCCACCTCTGCTATTACTCGCTACGTCACTTGACATCCAACTATCGGTAAATTTCTTCGAAATGCTTCTCGAAGCAATGTAGCGCGATATTCAAATATCTGAACTTTCAAAAGCGGCTACAGCCTTTCCCTTGATATCTAGGTGTCTGAAACTTGGAGTTGGGCACATCCACCCCACACCTAGCAAAAAATAAAAATTGAAAAAAATTTATTTTTCCTATCTACACATTAAATCATCTGGTTCTTGAATAATATATCTTCAAATTCGATGCATTATAAGTTCCCACGATGTTACCAGTTCGTGTATTTGCTACTTCATAGCTTCCATCATTGTTTACTTCCACAATACGATAGGGTCCAGCTTAAAGGCTTGCAAATTTCGAGTACACTCGATTTTGCACGTCAGAGGGTGTAGGTCTTTTCACTAAAACAAGAGTTCCTACGCGCAAGGGTCTGCGAAAACGCTTTCCTCTCACTCTGCGCTCTCTCTTCTCAGCTTGGCTCCTTAACTTGTCTAAAGCTAGAGTTTCCCTCATCTGACGACTTGGTTCAATCTCAGGTGGAATAGAGATGATTCGATCCCATAATCGTGTTGGTTTAATTCCATGATGTAGCAACATAGGAATCTGTCCAGTACTCTCATGAATCGTAGAGTTGATGGATTCGGATGCTAAAGAAAGAACATCCATCCATTTCCAATGCTCATTTGGACAATAGAGGCGGCAAAATTTTGCTATCTCAGCCATCACGCGTTCCGCTGGATTGCTCTCTGGATGTCTAATAGAACAAAATAATTGTCTAATCCCAAGATTATTCATGATGGTTCGAAATTCCAAAGATGTAAATTGAGGTCCACGATCTGATAAAAGGAATTCCGGTTTGCCTGCTTCCGGAATTACGCTATCTCTAATTCTCTTCGCACAATACTTTGCGTTTGCCTTCTGAATTGGATGTAACATGGTGTATTTGCTGAAAACATCCATAGTCACCAAAATATATCGGTTACCTCTTTTGGACTTTGGGAGAGGACCATATAAATCAATCGCGAAGATTTCGCAAGGCTTAGAAGGAATAATAGGCCTTGGTAATTCTCTCAGTAATCTAGAATTATGTTTACTCCTTTGGCATAAGTCGCATTCTCGAATAGTGTTTCTGACAGTTTGTCGCATTCGCTCCCACGAAAATTTCTCTTGAATCATGTTGACTGTCTTATCTACTCCAGCATGACCTGCGATTCTATGTGCCATCCAAATAATGGGTTTTTGCAATCGTGGAGGTATCACTACTCTCAGCTTCGTATGGTCGGGATCTGCAAACTTGTAGATTAAACCATCTAACATCATAAAATCTCTTGAAATTCTTTCAGTTTCCACAAAATCATCATCATTTGGATCCATGTTTCCCTGTAGAAAACGAAAAATGTTTCTGAGACGTCGGTCTCTCCTCTGGGATAAATGCAATAACCTTAACCTTCTCAAGGTATCTTCATCTTCCTGCGTCAGGTTAACTTGAAAAACCTTAGATGTAGACTCCACTGCTCTACTCAATAAATCAGCTCCAACGTTCAACTTTCCAGGAGTGTGTTCAATAACTAGGTTGAATTGCTGAATAAAAAGTGACCATCTAGTTATTCTATCGCTGGCAAAGTTTGTTCTCAAGATGAACTCCAATGCGTGGTGATCAGTCCTCACAATGACTGAATGTCCAATTAACATTTTCTTCCATGACTCCAAAGCGAATATTACAGCAAGTGCTTCTAACTCTGTGGTGTAATAATTCCTCTCTGATGGACGAAGTTTCCTGCTAATGAACGCCAGGTAATGTCTCTTGTGGTCTTCATCCTCTTGAAGTAGAATAGCTCCAATCCCTACGGTGGATGCATCAGATTCTATGATGAAATTCTTGGTAAAGTCAGGATACTCCAATTTCACACTGTTTACCAATAACCTCTTGGCATCTTGAAATGATTGTTCACAATCTTTATCCCATTTCCATTTATTTCCTTTCTTTAACAATTCCTGCAATGGCGCAACTGTCTTGGTGAAGTTTGGACAATGCCCTGCAAAGAATTGGCATGTCCCGAGAAAACTGCGGACATTCTTCACTCTAGTAGGTCTAGGGAAATTTGCAATTGCTTGTATCTTCGTCTCATTGGGACGGTATCCTTCTCCATCCAAAATGTGACCCAAAAATTTTATTTCCTTTCGAAAGAACTGACATTTTCGAAGGTTTACTTTGAAGTTCGCTTTTCTCAAATCTGCGAATAACATTTGAAGATGTAACAAATGTTCCTCCTTAGTCTCGGATGCAATTAAGATATCATCAATATAACGAATTGCTATCTATTTTACTTCAGGACTCAAATTTTGTTCCAGGGCTCTGATCAAAACGGATCCAGATGTTTTGACTCCAAGTGGTAGACGGCGGAATACATATGTCTGCTGGTCAAACATAAATCCTGTAAACTTCTTAGAATCTTCACTAAGCCTAATATGATGGTAGGACGAAGTGAGATCAATATTAGAGAACCAGACCTTGCCTTGGAATTTCCTTAACAGTTCCCTAATGATTGGTGGTCTGTCATACTCTGGCAGTAATCTTGAATTCAAATTTCGCGCGTCTAAACATAGTCTCAGACTTCCATCTTGCTTAGACACTACTGCTAATGGATTGACATAAGATGTAGTGTACTTTTCAATCACATTGTTACTTTCCATTTCCTTGATAAGCACTTTTACTTTTTCTCGATGCTTTTCTGCTACTGGATACAATTTAGCATGAAAAGGTGCATCATCATTTACACGAATATGATATTCAAAATCCTTAATTTCACCAGGCTTAATGTCAAAAATATCTTGATACTCTTCCAAAATTTTCCCTAGCTCTGGGGACTCCTTCTCAGTGTAGACTTCTCTTCCTTCAGCTTCATGAAAAATCAGAGACCATTGAGCATCTCCCTTGATGTCTTCTTCTTCTTTTCCCTCGAAGTTAATCTCTTCGGTATTCTTGAATCTAATCGTCTCTGTCTTCATATCTATCACTGCTTGATATTTCTGAATGAAATCTGCTCCCAATATCATGTCAAAAGCCATGTCCTTCATTACAACAAATACATGTCGGAAATCATGTCCTCCAATCGTAATACATAAGTATAATTGTGTTTTACACAGAGATATTTTATTGGGTATTATTCCTTGGATCTTAATTCCTGATACTGGAATTTCCTCTAAATTCTCTTTGAGCTTCCACAGAATATAAAGCTTCTCACTCACCAGACAAAGCATAGCCCCAGTATCGATCAAAGTATCGACAGGCATACCGAATACTTCGCATGATATGATTGGCATTCTAATTCTGGTACCCATTTCTTTTCGTTCGTCATTCTGTTGAATTAAATCATCATCCACTGCTTGCCATTTAATAATTCTGGAAGTGAAAGTATTCAAAATTCTATCTTCTACTGTGAATTCGAAGTTTTTTTTTCATTACCATTCCCCCGGGATTGTTGTGTTCCCGATGGACCTGGTTCATTGGGCCTCTGCTCCAAAAATTGCAAGTTATCTTGGTGTCTTGCTTCTAAATTTTTCCTCGTCTCCTTGTTAAACTCTTCATTGGACTGACGAGTATCTACATTCCCTCTGTTATTATAGTTGTTTCTACCATAATATCTTCTTTCCTGGTACCTTCCTTGACTATCTCGTGGTCTTCTCCATCGAGTATTGTATCGATTACCACCATCCGGTCTCGCATATGGCTTGTAACTGTATCTGTTACTGTACTGGTTCCATCCTCTCTTATTTGAATCTTCCCTTGGCGATTTCTCTTCTCGCTCCTCTCGAATCTCTCGAGGTGTCTGAGAATAACTATCAGCCATAACAGCATACACAGCGTTGTTATTCTTTACTCCCTTCTGATGGAAGAATTGAGCGTTTGTATGATCCAGCTTCTGTAATACTTCATCAAATTGTTCCATATTATAGATATCAGCAGCGATCAAAGTCCTCTGGACGTCTGCTGGTAATTGACGTATCAATGCAGTAATCAACTCGTTATCTGGCATCGGCGGATCTAAATGTTGGAGTTTAGACAGCTGTCCAGAAAAGTACGTAGAGTATCGAGTAGGTTGTGACGTCGAGAATCTCTTCGAATATAACTCTGCTCTGCCTTGCTGTTGGGTTTCAGGGGACCAAAACTTCTTCAATAGCCCACGAGAAAACTCCTCAAAAGTGGTTAGAGTGGATCTAAATGCTCTAAACCAAAGAAGTGCAGGACCTTCCAAGAACTTCCCTATCACTCGGATCTGTCTTTCTTTAGGGATCTTAGAATCTTTCAGGTAATCACCTGCTTCTCTCAAAAATTCCACGGGTGTCACAGAATCTCGCCCTGAAAATTTAGAAGGCTTATCCTCTATATTCTTAAATACAGTTATGGGGTTGGATTGAAATACTGTCCTGACCTCATCCTGTCTTTGACTATCCGTGTCTCTAGCTCCTCCTAGATTTATCTGTATCTGTTCCTTTCCCCTTACATTTGGCATTTTCAACAGATGATCAGACTGTTTCTCATCCTTGATTTGAGTTTTCATAGCCTCAAGTTCCTTCTGGTTTTCTTCTGCCATTTTCTTAATTGCTTCAGTTTCTTTACAATTTTCCTTGACATCAATGGATATCTGGTTCATAACAGCCTCATGACTTTTCAATGACCCTGCCATATCTGATATGTCCTTCTGAGTTGCTTGGATATCTTTGGCAATTACTTCGATATGGGATGACAAAGATTCCCTAATCTCCTTGATTCCCTCTTGGTTCTCCAGCTTGAGTGTGTCTTTAATTTCATTGACAACTGTGGTTTTGATTTCAGTTTGCAACTCACTAATCACACCTTCTCTTATTTCTCCCATGACAAGTTCTTTGAATTGTTCCGTTAAACGTTGAACAACTAGAATTCCCATCTCGTTACTCTCCTTCTTCACTCTGACTTCCAGGTTGACCATGTCTTCACCAACTTTCCTAAGACCATGTTCTATCCTATCAGCTAAGCTTTGGGATCGAAGATCGGCATCGCGAAATTTATCGTCCATTAAACTTGCGTTAGTAGCTAATGAAGTTTCGAGCTCATGTGTTTTGTCGCATAATTTATTCATTTTACTTTCAAGTGTCATTTTCAAAATTTCAGAATTCTCTTTAAATTTACTTTCCATTGAATTAAATTTACTATTTAAATTTTCCTTTAAATTATCTTTTAACCTGCTCTCTAACAAATCGGAATTTTCTTTGAGTTTATCCTCTAAACTTTCTTTCAAGTTACCTTTTAAAGAATCAGAACTTTCTCTAAGTTTATTTTCCAAAGAATCAGAATTTTCTCTAAGTTTATTTTCCAAAGAATCAGAATTTTCTCTAAGTTTATCATTCAAATTTTCTTTAAGTTTATTTTCTAACGAATCAGAATTTTCTTTAAGTTTACTTTCTAAAGAATCAGAATTTTCTTTAAGTTTTTCATCTAAACTTTCTTTCAAATTATCAGAATTTTCTTTAAGTTTATCGTTTAAACTTTCTTTAAGTTTATCAGAATTTTCTTTAAGTTTCCTTTCCAAAGCCTCAGTATTTTCTTTCATAATGGCTGCTACACGCAGTCCAGCCTCTTTTGAACTCTCCTCCAAACTCCTCATCATCCTCATCATTTCTTCCATAATTTCAATTATTATTCAAAACTTAGGGGTATACAACAGTGGCAAACACAAGCTTATAACTAGAACAAGAAATATGAATAGCTAATTGGAACACTATAATAAAATGAGATTTGTCCTAATGTCGACGTGATGGAAAAACAAAATTCTCTACTTTTACGAATTACATTTACCACAATATCACAAGAAAAATATGCAAGTTCTCAAATATCCTCCACCTGGATTCTAATAATGTGTATATCCAGTCATCGAACGTTTACTACTGAATTTACTTGACGCCCTAATGGTTAAGCCATTATCAAAATTATCAAACCCATTCTAATTATTAACCAAGTTAAATTTTTAATTTTCCCCACTAATTGGGTTTCCTACTAATTTATTCATCCAAACCAGACATCTCTCAACTCCCAAAATATTTCTATAAAAATTATCACAATTTCAAATCGGCATGCGATTGACCATGTCTAAATCGGGCCCCACGTTGGGCGCCATTTCTCTCTCTATCTTATTTTATGTGCCCGTTTAGACCGGAGTCCGCACGACCACATATGCATTTTACCAATAATCAGTCAGCACGAGAGTCAAAATATCCCGGAGCGCCAGATGGGTTAAAGCAAATCGCAAAAACGACATCAAATTAAAAAAATGCTTTACTGATTTTTGGCTCAATGCAACAATAAGGATAGAAGGAGATTTAATTGGGAGAAACACATCTGGTAAAATTATCTCAGTTTATTTTGAAGTTAAAATCTGACTGCAAGAATGCTCAAAGCAGCATCATCCACGTGTGGCGATCCACACACTTATTTACACACAATATACAGAAATTTTCCAAACACATTTGACAATCTTTTTGAAAACACAAGTCCGATTAATAGTCTTGTGGACTGTGTTCCAAAATTATTAATATTTAATTCCAGTTCAAAATTAATTGTCTATACTGGAAATAACGTAGATCACTGTTTGACTACTTACATGATATTAACACTCGTAGAATAAATGTTCATAGAATTTTTTAAACTTTCACTTGTTTTTCCAGTTTCAAAAATATATCGTCGAAGAATATTATTATCATCGAAGCAACACAAATTATTAACACATATTAATAACATCTGAAAAGTATTTGACCTTTGAGCATAGCATCGAAGAACTGTGCGAAGCACAACAACAATTAATTGTTCTTTTGACATTAAACATTCGAGAAGTGACTCGATTATGAACTTCAAGTTCCTAACAAAATATATGATTTCTGAATCATCAACTTGATCAATAAATGGTTGAACCATTCAACTATTCAATTATCCACTTGGAATCATTATTAAAAAAATATTTATATTCATGGCCATTTTTAGCAACTTTCACAACTTGCAATTCTTCGACAGAATGCGGAAATAAGAATTGTAGTTTTATAATGAATTCATTTAGTTCATGGCACTAGGATTGAAAATATCCTTCAAATTATTCGTGGTTAAAGAATTATTTTTAAATTGGCAGTGGCCCATTCTATTATTTGTGTAAGAACACAATATTACAACAACAACAACAACGGCAAAGGTCTTCCTCTGAAGAAGAATAAACTACTATCATGACAAATCCGGGTTCTAGCAAAATCAAAGTCTAAATGGAATCCGTAAACAAGGTTGAAATAAGAACTGATGGTTTTAAAGAAATAACCTTCGGGTCATTCATCCGACGAAATGTGTGGCTCCAATACTCCTACTATAAACCTGAGCCATCGAACCTGCTATTTGATTGATGCTCGAAAAAACCTTCATTCCTGCGACTTAACATGCGCACCTGGGAATGGCATTTCAACTACTCCACACATAAATTTTCTTCCCCAAATTTATACAATAAATCAAGCCTCTGCTTGTTATCAACACTGGAAGATTAATAAACTGACAAGTTTATTTTATTTTACCATTCAGTTCAACCCGTGAATTTACCATACTTATGAAAATCTTCATTTCACTTTCGAGTGTATTTACGTCATGATTTTATATAAATACAAAAATATCCTATTTGATACAAATATCAATTGCTTCCCGTTTCATGCCTCTCCGTGTTATCTGAAAAATATACTTTACTCATTGCAAATATCAACTGTTCAACCAGAACTGACATGTTGGTTGAATGCGGGCTTGCGCTAACCACTCTCCTTCGGAAAATCTCCTGTTCCAAACTAGAAATGTTTAAACTACTTCATAGGCTCTCTCTCAATACATATGATTATTAGAAAATATAATATCCAAGAATTATTTAGAAAAATTATAAAAATTATTATTATTATTATTAGTGGATTATTATTATTATTATTATTTGTATTATTTCAAATATGTTTAATTATCATCTCATTATGTGAGAATCCACATGTTCGAACCTTCGAATATGGAAAAAATATCCATTCCTCAACAAAAATAAATTTAACTTTTACAGTTACATCGGGGTTTTCCGTGGTTTCCTTAAAATATGAAAAATTCAAATAAATGCTCGAAATGCTCGGTCATCGATCCTAAACTGTTCTGAGTGCTGAAAATGCTCAGAATAACTCTAACAAGTCTTGCGTAAAACATTGCAAGCTTTAAATACGACGAAAAAAATGTGTTGGTCATCTGCAGAAAAAAATAGTTTGTTCCAATTAGCTAGGCATAATATAATTCAAATGTGGCTTACATTTCTTGATGGTCTTGAAGCGTAGTAAACCTGGTCTGTACCAGATTTATCCATAGACATGCCCTATCGGACAAGCATGTACAATCCTTGTATCGGCCGCCATTGTAGACCCACAATTCGTCTAGTCAGACATAGTGGTAGTATCTTTCGACGTTTGAATAAACTGTGGTTCCATTTTAATATGGGCTTCTATCAAAGCCATAACAGTTTGTTTAAATAGGGTCAGATCTAAGTGATCTCTTCTTAGATATGTCAGTTGTAACATAACTCACTGTAATCTCATCAGTACAAGAAAAACATTGACAGTCTAAGCAATTAACGGCTGTTCTGAAGATCGTTCCCTGGGCATGGTTTATTAATATCACCATCTGCCATGCGCTAGACAACCTGCAGTTTCCCTTGCGTAGACTAATGAACGCCACCTTTATAGACTAGTCTTCAGTGTACTGACAGATCGAAGTGGTTAACTAGTTACAAAAATGAAAACTGACTTGAAAATGGATTTAAACATCCAAGTATTAAGTTACTACTGGACTGTGACAAAATACTATTTTCTAGACAAAGTCTAGCATATGTCCTTGCAGAAATATAAATATTTCCACCAATGTCTGTAGAAAAACAATCACCTCAGTGATTCTCCTCACCAGAAACTTACTAAGTTTCAACTCGAAGCGCAGCACTTCTCGTGGCTATCACGATTTGAAAAGAACTTCTGCGTAGATACGGCAACCATGTGCCTTGGCTCAGCGTAGATGCAACTTGCTTGCCAAGTGCTTGTGTTAGAATGAGCTAACCATGCCTGCTCCAGCTGGCTATTATTCAAAACGGTCAGGGTCACGCGTCATCACCTGATATCTAGAAATCCTCATATCTCTTGAATCCCTGGTCCGATTTACTTGATACAAATTGCATTCTCTTTCATTTGGCCGTGCCAGTAATCTGATCCCAGTCTCAAGTCTCTACTCCATAGTTAACTATTTAATCAATAAATAGCCTCCACCTCTGCTATTACTCGCTACGTCACTTGACATCCAACTATCGGTAAATTTCTTCGAAATGCTTCTCGAAGCAATGTAGCGCGATATTCAAATATCTGAACTTTCAAAAGCGGCTACAGCCTTTCCCTTGATATCTAGGTGTCTGAAACTTGGAATACCCATTCCTAGAGTTGGGCACACTACGTCCAACCGTTATCAAGTTACGTGCGAAAGTAGTAACTGCTCGTGACGTCACTGCGCTATCGAGTATGCTTGATTCTGGGCGTAAACTCGGGCAGTCTTTTCCCGCTCTCCATCTTTTGTTGCCATGTTCTGCTCTTGCCATTGTTAGTGGGCTTATTTTGACTTATAATGGATATAAATAACATTCGTTCGTATCAGTTTGAGCTAGAATGAACGACGTTTACTGATGTCCAATAGCGATCATGACATGGATATGATAAACACTACAGGCCGAGTAAGCATGCGAAATTGGTGTATCTTCTTCTTCTTCTTAATCTTCCTAGCATTAATCCCTAGCGGGGTCTGCTATTTGGCTATATCTCCTCCATTTCTTTCGATCGTTGACATCTTCTGGTGTTAGACCAACAGCGTGCATGTCAGCCCTGATGTTGTCTGTCCACCGCTTTGCAGGTCATCCACGTCGTCTCGTTCCACCTGGGTAAATGTGGAGTGCTGTTTTGGCAACTGAGTTGTTCTGTCTACTCATGACGTAACCGTACCTGCGTAGACGAGCCTCCCTCACCTTCTCGACAATTGGTGCAACACCAAATCTTTGCCGGTGGTCTGTGTTCCTTGCGTGGTCAAATCGGGTCAACCAAAATCCATGTGTTTTGACTAAACTCCTGCTTATTCTCTGTAGGTTGTATTAATAATTGCGAAAATAGTGCATTACCAATACATTACAGGCAAGTGGCAAAAGTTACTTTATGGGTGGTTCCTCATTGTTTTGACCAGCACTGTACAGTTCATGACATACGTAAATTGATGGACCGATAGAATGACGGAAAGGGCTCAAACTGACAACTATACTGCTGGTGGCATCAGTGGCGTAGTCGGTAGTATGCTGAGATTCTATGCCCGGGATCGCAGGGTGAAAGCCGGCCAAAGTCGTCGGATTTTTTAAGAGCGTTGAAAATCCCTCAGTATGCCTTCCTTCGGAGGGGAAGTAAAGCTGGCGGGCCTATGTCATTGATTTATGGCATGTAAAAGAACCTTCCACTAACTACAATTGTGTGAAGCTAAATTTGTAGGTTAGATTTGATTAACGCTCCAATATTCTTCGCCAGGTGCCAGTTGTGGTGGCATCTAGTACCCAAGTTCACAGCTAGGTGTCGTTGACGGTAGCATTTGGTAGCAAAAGTAGGAACTACTTGAAACAGATCGTCTGCAGTCATTACCTGAAATATAGATAACACACACTAATACAGCAGTTGGCGGCTTCGGTGGCGTAGTTGGTAGCATGCTGAGCTTCTATGCCCAAGATCGCGGGTTCAAATCCGGCCGAAGACGTCGGATTTTTTAAGAGCGTAAGAAATCCCTCAGTATGCCTTCCTTCGGAGTCGGCGGTCCCATGTCATAGATTTATGGCATGTTAAAGAACCTTCCACTAATTACACCTGTGTGAAGCTAAATTGTGTAGGTTAAGAATGTAAACAACGCTCTTAGGTTCCTACGTTCGTTGCCAAGAGCCGACTGCGGTGGCGTCTGGTAGCTAAGTTCTGAACTAGTAGTCGTTGACGGTGGCGTTTGGCGGCAAAAGTAGAAACTATTTGAAAAATTCGAAAGTATGCACTCTTTACTTGAATTAAGAAACACATAACACACACTAATACAGTCATCACAATTAACACCGGTTATCAGACAGATTCTACACACACCCAAAGTACACGGGGCTACATGATCGCGTTGTCGCAGCCCCTAAACTTAGGAACCAACCAACCAACCAACACTAATACAGCCATCACAATTAATACCGGGAATCAGACTGATTCTACACACACCCAAAGTATACGGGGCTACATGACCGCGTTGTCGCAGCCCCTACTGTAAACTGAGGAATCAACCAACCAACAATTATGCTGATGCTATTAGGTCATTTCCTTCTGGTTTCTTCCCTTCCATCGGTTGAGAAAACCAACACAATTCATAACCACAATCGCAAAGTGTTTTTACGCACAACATTGTCGCCTCAATGCAATGTGAAATGATTTTCACTTAACTTTTTCAACTGTAATAAGTTTCAAAGAGTGTGAGTTAACTTGTCCACACAACACACAAATATGAGCCTGTAATATGTAAATCGTTCTGAGTGTGTTCGCTATCAGTATCACTAATATCACTGTGACTTTTATCACTTTCATCTGGTTCAAATGTCGTTCAAATGTTATACCATTACGACACTGTTCAGTGCTGGGCCGGAAGTTGCAACGTCTATGTATTTTCTATCTACTTGACTTCCTAACTCACACTGTATTTCTAAACTATATAAATGGGCCGATAACCTAGATGTTAGGCCCCTTAAAACAACAATTATCATCATCATTTCTAAACTATATAAATGACTATCTGGTAAAATATTTTCAATCATACCGCTCTGAAATCGTGTACATTTTTATCGTTAGCACTTTTGCTTTTGTGCCCGTCTTTATCTGTGGAAAATATATAGTCATCTTCCAGTTAGCTCAGTGTCGGAGGTGTTCCGTTCATTCCCACCGTATGACCCATATATTTAGAATGTGAACCAAGAGGTTCCACAAGCTATTAAAAAATTACAAGATTTACTGTAACAAATGCTTTAATTAGCTAAAATCACCCAAACACAAAATATAAAAACCATAAACAATGGTGAAAAATTACAACAAATACAATAACATTAACCCTTTAATTGTTACACACTTCTTGCTTTATGATTTGGTATCTTTCCACGATCCATCTAACAACATCTTATTTTACTTTATTCAACATTTAAAGTATTAACCCTTCCAATACTGGGTATTATTAATTCATTCTTCGCTGAGTCTCCACCTTGTCGGGCTTCGATCACAGGACATTTACGTTATATAAAGAATGCCTCCATTTGGCTCTAACTTTAGGTTACTAGCCCTTTCCATTTTTTTATTTTAATTCAATCTCTTCGTTTCTCCACATATTTCAAACACAAATTATCCCTCAATCATCAATATCTACACTTCAAATATTAGTACCATTTTTTATTGTTACCATTATGTATCGTTCATTTATAGGATGATATGGAACCCGCATTCCACGAAGTCCTATATCCATTAATTACTTAACCCGTTTCAGTTTTTAAGGGAAGGGAACCGATTTTACACACTTTAACAATAGTGCAAAACATTATTAGTATTAGTATTATTACTGGCGGGAGGACAACTCCACGCACAATAATAAAAAATAGCAGGAAAAATTATTCTGCCACCTAACATTTCATTTCCACAAGATTCAAAGATCTAACTTTATTTTTTACTCAACTTTTTAAATCAGTGATTTAATTACTACTCCAGCCGGCACTTCTGCGACCGTCATAAATCAGACTCCTTCATTCACTCAAGTGGTGGGCGATCCCGACCTACGGTAAAAGCTAGTAGCCTTCCCGTCTGGGTGCTCGACCTTGTATAACCAACACACACGGACCATATGTTTCTAACTTCTCTTTAACGGCAGTATCTTAGCATTGAGTCTCCAAGTTGATTTTCATTTCCTATTTATATTTAAATCATTTAGTTGACTTATTGCAGTCCAACAAATATAACTTCGTTTACATTTGCTTTGGCTCGGATAAAACGTTCTCTGCTGTAAGAATGATATAACATTAGAGTATAAGCCCGCTTTGGCTCCAACAGTTTGCTGCAGTGGGAATTACATCTTCTTTCACGTGCCTTTGCTAAGTGTGAATAATAACACAACTTCAGTAGTGGGAATTACAGTCACTCTGATACAATTATGGTGTATAAAACCCGCCCCGGTTCATATTTCGACGATTTCTTGACAGTCTAACGATTTCTTCCGACTTGCATGTAAACGACATTATTTCATATAACCCTATGCTCGAGTTTATACTTAAGTCAGCCTATTTCCGGCAACAATCTAATTTTCAACTTGGATCTTCAATTATTTATCTGCTTCAATACGGTACCCTTGAGGATAGCGTATCTACTCACATTTACTTATTCTTTGCCTCTCATTACCTTTATTTACGGTGGTCCTCCCACATTACATTTACTTTTATAAGGTCCAATTGCCTTCACATTCATTTTATCTGGTCTTATTGCCTTCATTTACTTTTAGTGTACTAACCATTCCTGGTTTTCCTACAAACAATTTTAACTGTGGTTTTCCTAACTCACATTTTTATTCTAGCATAACAACTTAGGTGTATTTTAATTGTTTAGTTTCAACATTCAATATTTACTTTACTTTAAAATCACTGATATTTTAACTTCACTGTAAATTCATTTCAATTATATCATAAATCGAGTTCCTTCCTTCTTTAAATCTTGACTACGTTACTTTCATTTTGGGTTTATTTATTTCTTTCTGAACACCTAATTCATTAACACAACCTTCGAAAATCTGGTCATTCTTTACAAAAATGCATTCTAGCACTGACATTTAACACAATCACTTCACAAAAATGATTATCAACAATGGTGTTTCCAATCATGATACATAATGGTACAATTATAATAAAATCATTATTACTCACCGACTTCAGGCGGTTCAGAACCTCTCTCATGAAGAATTTCGCTCGTCACAGTTGTAACTCACACCATTTTACTAACACTGTGATGTGACATATCAATTCTTTCCACTTCACACGAAGTGTGAATTATTCTTAACATTCTAACAAGGATATTTTCTATATTTCCCATCACACTGGGACACTTAAAACACATACAATAATATATTACCCTTTAAAATTCACTTATTAACACTTCACACGTATTTAACACTTCAGGATCTAGTCCTATTTAACTCCTATATTATTTACAGTTGATTACACTATGTGTAATTGTCTTTCGCCGTATCTCAGGACGCGAACGGTGACTTCCGACTCGTTCCTAGATGACGATCTATCTTCTCTACTCTTGCTGGCTGCTCGCCTTAGTACCTGCGACTACTATTTAATTTGGACCACTCCGATCTCGACTCAATGTTCTGTCTGTTTGCATACAGTTTAAACACACCGGTTCATTAACGTAACTAATTTAAAGTTCCGGCAACGTCTTGTTGCGAACTCTCGTATTTCCAAACGACTTTCTGCCTTCACCGAGGTTTGAACTGTTCGTTTTTTCAATGTTCTCTATTGTAACGCTTCTATGTGTCTATAGGACTAGAACTGCGTGTTATTTACGTAGGACTTCACTTAGGTCCTTTTTCTTGACGTAACTACTACTTTATACTTTGCGTATAATTATACTTGAACGCGTACTTTCACTTTCTTTCAGTGCCTGATTCTAAATCTTCATGGCTCTCCATCAGGGACCATGAGATTCTAACTGGCTTCAACTTTAACTACACTTTGGTTTCGAACCAACGTGTTGCGGCCTCACCAGGCCTACTGTTTAACTTGCGTAGCGTTCTGTCCCTCTGGACTAGTGGTTGACTTTCGTAAAGTCCCCTCAGGGATTACGACTTAACGTGATCTCGAACTGACGTAATGTAGCGTGATGGTGAATCAGCGTGGTATCCCCTCTGGCATCCACAAAAATTACTTGTTTCGTACTGTGGTGAATCCGCGTGGTGTCCCCTCTGGGATCCACAAATTGACTGACTTCTGCCTTGTTCCTGCAGGCTTATATGCAAAACTACTCTGAAAATAGTCCGTTAACAATTTTTGAAAACCAACTTCTAATTCCTTCCTTTCCTCGAATTATAAAAATTACCTTCTTGTAGCGCGGGTTCTCAATATCTAAAAACACTTCTTCAATCCCGAATTCGATCATGCATAGCCCCTAAATTAATTCTTTTAGCTCCGTGGACTGTGCGTGGGAGGAACTCTTAACACGATATTCTCCGCAGACCAATACGCTAATGACTCCATTACGTAATGCCCTGTCATCACTTCTATACTTTTATATTATTAATAATTTTTATACTTTCACAAATTCGCATCCTAATTTACATTCCCTGGGCTGTTTTTCTCCTCAAATTCCAATGGTTATTTAAAAAGTTATTGCCAATAATTCTATTGTAAGACAGTGCTATTAAACTACCTAAACTAATATTTTGCTGGCCACGTTTTACCTCGGGGATTTCCCTTCTCATATCGTTTGCCTTCACGTGGCACAATGTATTGACTCAGCGGAGTTGCGTTTTCTTGCTATCTATGACTCACGGTACTTAATGTCTTCATAACTCTATTTAATCAAATTTAAACGAGCTCTCTGGCTATTGAAGCCTCCGTGGCTTAGGCGGCAGCACGCCGGCCTCTCACCGCTGGGTCCGTGGTTCAAATACCGGTCACTCCATGTGAGATCTGTGTTGGACAAAACGGAGGCAGACAGGTTTTTCTCCGGGTACTCCGGTTTTCCCTGTCAAAATTTCATTCCAGCAACACTCTCCACTATCATTTCATTTCATCTGTCATTCATTTTATCATTGCCCCAGAGGAGTGCGTCAGGCCTCGGCAGCCGGCACAGTCCATATCCTCGCCGCTAGATGGGGGCTTCATTCATTCCATTCCTGACCCGGTCGGAGACTGGAAGCAGGCTGTGGATTTTCTCTGGCTATTGGTTGTTGATAAGATTTCTTGCAGCTGCAAATGACTCAAGGCTCTTGGCTAACACATCGTAAGATTCCACTCAACTCCCCAAGCTTCTAATATGAAAGTTTTAAAATGTGTGAAATCTTCAACTTAAGGGTCCCTGGTTCAAACCTTGTGCAGTCTTATAGACGGGCACACTTTATACTGTGTCAAGAAACTCCCTCCGTCTTTTAGTCTCATACTTTCCGTCCAGCTCGGTTTAGTTACTGACATGTACTCCCACAGTGTACTTTGTGGAGCGAGTTCCGTATGAATTAGCATTCTTGCATGAGAAGTACAGTATATCCATCTGTCGGCGCCGGACATCATATTGATAGAACAGCCCCAGGATTCAATTTTGGACCTTGTAGCTTTTCCGTAGACATCGACTTCATTTTCAAAAGTTGCGTTTCATCATAATCTGTAATTTGAAAATGCACTGAACACCCAGTAGACCCCTTACCGGGATAAAAATGTTTCCTCTTGCCATATGGTAACCAACTGCTAAATCTTACTTCGATTTGGAAATTTATGGAAATTTATTTATTTCTCTCTACAGTTGCGGTTTCTGCTCGTTGTGTTGTTACAGTCTTACACACTGCAGGTAGGCATTTTGAAAAACAGCTATCACACTCGATTATAATAAACAATACTTATAAACGGAAGAGTGGCAACTCACCTATTGTAACAATCAACTGAATGGAGCGGATAGCTCACTCAGCGCTTACAGCGCAGTGACGTCACGGCTACTCGTGTTTCCTTCGGTTACTGGCCTGCGGAGCGGTACACAACAAAAGCAAAGTAGTTGAACACTGCCTGATACATACTTTGATTTAGAGGCAAGTTGACTTTTGTGTTTTGGCCTCCTTTAAGGGAGTCAAGCGGTTCCCTAGATTTTTTTTCGCGCGATTTACACGTGTGATATGTCGTAAAGAATTATATCTCCAGCAATATTATTTTCAAAAATTCCTGAATTGAAGTAGTATTTTTCACAGCTTTTAAGAATTTGGGCCATTGGAGGCTAAAAAACTGAATATGCATGCACCATAAGCCTTTATAATTCATTAAAAGGGTCTTCCTGTGGATGGAGACTTTACACAAGGCTGAGGGTCAATTTTTATGTGTGGTGTATTGCGTTTCGTCTACGGGGTTTTCTATTTTATGTTCACGTCAGGAAGTACACGTTAGGTGAATTTAGTTTGAGCACGTTCTAACTTATAATTCCTTTAGTCGACAAACGGTTTCATCGTAAGGGTGATTTTGTTTGATAGTGTGTGGTTGACATATCCATATTTGGACATGTTGTAGGTTGGTTGGTTGGTTCCTCAGTTTAGTGACTGTGACAACGCGTACTCGTATACTTTGGGTGTGTGTAGAATCTTTCTGATAACCGTTGTTAATTGTGATGGCTGTATTAGTGTGTATTATGTGTATTTCAGGTAAGAACTACAGACGATCAACTTCAAGTAGTTCCTTCTTTTGCTGCCAATTGCTACCGTCAACAACACCTAGCTGTGATCTTGGCTACTAGATGCCACAGCTACTGGCACCTGGCGGCAAACGTTGGAACTAATAGAGCGTTAATCAAATCCAACCTACAAATTTAGCTTCACGCAATTGTAGTTAGTTGAAGCTTCTTTTACATGCCATAATTCTATGACATGGGCCCGCCGGGTTTACTTCCCCTCCGAAGGAAGGCATACTGAGGGAATTTCAACGCTCTTAAAAAGTCCGACCACTTCGGTCGGGTCTGAGGTACAATCCTTTTCCGAAATATCTTGGAGTCACTTTCGATAGATCCCTGAGCTACAAAGAACACATCACTAAGCTTTCCCACAAAGTCGCCGCAAGAAACAACATATTGCGTAAGCTCAGTGGTACATCTTGGGGAACCTCTGCTGCAGTGGCGTAGCTACAATGGGGCAAGCGGGGCACCGCCCCGGGGCCCCCGAGGTTAGGGGGCCCCCACACCCTAAAATAAATATTATAAATAAATGATAATAAATAAAAGTAGTACTAGAAAACGTATTTGATAATTCAATTTAGTTCAGGGGCCCCAATAGTTCTGAACAACGCGTCTAAACTTGTGTTTAGAAACTAGTCACGCTCAGTGCAATCTGTATGTAAGATATATCCATCGATTTGTGTGGTTTTCTATGAGTATTTTTGATAACCGGGCGCCCGACCCTGGCACCGGACAGACAATGCATTGTTCCCCATTCAGTGCATGACCATGACTAATCGTTCCACCCTTTCCCCCTCCACTGCGACATCACGCCACAGCAATGCACAGTAGCAGTAGTGTAGTTGGTACGTCGCCACAGCGGTTCCCGGTTAAGTGGCTGAACTTAAGTTGTGGCTTGCATTGTGCTATTTTTTTAACGACGCTTTGAAATGTACTTATGAAGGTTGAGCAAAAAAAGGAAGAATAAAAGAAAAAAAGAGGAGACGGTTCGTGCTTGTACTAAATCGTTAACTGCATGGTTGCACCCTCAAACTCAATCAGGTTTAGAGTACGTTTCGGTGCAGAAACAATATCAAAACGAAGAAAATTAAAATAATGAAGGTAAGAAGAAACCAAAGTTAACTATATTGTATAAGTGTTATAAGTTGTTAAGCAAAGTGAAATTATAGTTATTAAGAGTTCCATTAACAATTTGGTCAGGACGTAATATTTTATAACAAACTAATATCATATTACGTTAATATTATATGAAGCATACAATGTGTGATTAAAAAAAAACAATGAAGCGGTTTGCGAATTGCGACGGTTGATTCACTTCACTTGGACTGAGCACATATGTTCGTTTTTCACTTGACATTAAAAATCATACTGTATCGGGTATACAGTATGCATCGTTTCAACAGACGACTATCATTTGTGACACAGTCTTTTTGACCCGTTAACCAACCAATAATAAGTTAGTCGGCTTAGTTCAACAGTTAGTTGAATCTGTTTCTACAAATAAAACACTGCAATCAACTATACACCACTACAATAAATTTTATTGCTCAATATTATTCACTATGAATTTTTTTCAGATGTTGACGCTCATCAACAGTCTGAAGTACATAAAATCGATGTTCCGACCACTCATAGTGGTTATTCGCATTTGCGAATGATTAACTGGTTAATTTTTGTAGATTTTTGTTATGCCAAAAGTCAGACTAGTATTTGACTTCTTAACCTAATTTTTCGTCACCACGTGTTCGTGGCAAATATACTTTATTTCACTTTCTTGTTTAATTCAATTATATTTAAAATTATTTTCATACTCACCTGTTGTGTTAAATATATATCTCGCCTTTAAGACATTTTTCCAAGTGTTAATTAGGTCACCTTTCTGATACCGCGTGGTATCATGGACTGTTCAGCCTGCTACGCACTCATTGGCCATCTCCATGACATGGCCGCTCTCTGCCAATCAGAACGCTTCTTCCTAGACACCAGTTCGGGGCACGCCAATGGCCGGACATGGAATATTCTGGTCTCTTGAGCTGTCTGCTATTTAAGCTTCAGTCCTACACATTTTCTGTGTGATTTCTCCGTTGGTATTGTACCAACCACCCGTCTTGAGCACCGGACACTAAACTTCATGATTGTCAAAACTTCGCATCGTAATTCTGCATCAAGAAGTGTTAACTTAACCTTCGCCATGTCTTCAAGACATGTTTCAACTAATCCAACTTGGATTGAACTTTAACGTGATCCTGCAACACAAACTCAAGTATACATCTTCGTGTACCAAGGAAATCTACTCCGACTTAAATGAATATTGTCACTTCATCTTTCTAATAGCTAAGGTCTACCGTACTATTCTGCGAGTGTACTTCAGCTCCGTCAAATACTTTTGTGAAAGAAACCACAACTGGAAATGAACTTTCTTAAGTGTTCTACGCACGCGTGGAATGTTAAACACACCCTTTCAAGTTAAGTGCTTTTGTGCACGCAATCTCGAACGAGACATAACCTATGTCTTCTTTGTGCTACGCCAATATGGATTGTCGCCAGCAACTTACAAAGTTAAGTACTCAGATGTATCATGTATTTAATATTTTGTTATGCTTATTCTAAAGCAGACCTGTATCTGCCATTGCGCTGTTCTTATACACTACGCATTACGCTGTTCTTTCTGTTTTCATGTTAGTCTCATACATTCATGGTTTAGAAGATTCCTCAATTTTGATATCTGTGTGATCTTCTCTCCTTTCCCCACTGGGCGGAATAACATACCAACTTGCATTAGCTATTTTTATGGTTTTTGTGAGAACCATCTCAGTATTGCTTATGCATATCTGCAATTTTCGTTGTACTTTGCCTGTGCACCTTCTCTTTCATGGTTCACTTTCAGGTTATAGGCTACTTGCCCACTTGTTTCTGCCATTTCACCTTCTCAGTAAACCTTGTATGCAGTTCACATATTCTGTTTCTTCCAATACATTATTTCATTTGCAAGTTATTCTGTTGCAACTTGGCAACTGCTCCAATATTACAATTCTTATAGGGTACTGCAGGACTCAGCCCCTGTCAGCTACTGGCCCCCTTCATAGGTCATATCTTTTTGGATAACTCCTTTAGTTTCCCCTTTTTTTCTTTCCCGGCATGACAGGATTTGCTCCCTGTCAGCCAGACCAAAGTCGCGTCACTAATTCTCTTTGTTGCAAAGGCAATTTAATTCTTGTTTTCAGGCATTCACCCATGCCCAAGATTTGTAATTTTAATTTAGTTATGTTTAAGGCACAAACCTTTTGTACTGCTATACGCAACCTTGTAAAGAAATTTATAATATTGTTTGTTGTTTTGAATATATATTTATGTTAAAGCTACTTGCTCTCTATCTTTCTTTGTTTTTGTATTTGCTCTTATCATGTTCCAACCCACATACTTTAAGGCTCAAACTTTATTAATTCTGAACTCACTCAGAATTCTCTCTGAAAATGGAGACCTTTAATAGGTTGATCCAATGGTGTTACCTTTACACCAATGGCCTTTCATGTCTTGATCAGCCAGTCAATAATAACAAGGACGCAGTAAGCTTGACTGAAACTGGACACGATGAAAATTATGTTTTTCAAGACAAATTTGAATTTCCCAGTCCCGTCAATAATCCAGCAATGAAAAGGTTAATCATAGCATCAGGATCTTGTCAACCTTGTGGTCCCTTTCCAGGCTTTAAAATATCATTTTCAACTAATTACTACAGTTTTATATCAGGTTCTGGGATAAAATGTAATAGATTCTGGCTTTGCTACTCGTAAAAGTTAGACCGTGTCTACTGTCAACCATGTTGGCTGTTCCCACACCATTCAGAGAACACTTTCGGAAGTACGGGACTAAACGAATGGAAACATCTTTCTGATAGAATTAAAACTCATGAACAATCGGATGACCATATTTCTTGTGTTAGGAATGATGAAACAATGAGTGATGCTTTAGAAAAACAGTTAAAAGATGAGAAAAATTACTGGAGGAACGTTCTAGAAAGAATAGTTAATGTTTCATTAACTTTGGCCACCTGTAGCCCTGCTTTCCACGGAAGAAGTAGTAAAATGGAAGAGACAAATAAAGGAAATGTCTTGTCTATAATAGAACTTCTGTCTGACTATGTCCCTGTACTAAAAACCCATTTGCAAAAGCCAGCAGAAAGTGTAAACTATTTAAGCCCTTGCATCCAAAATAAAGTTATTTCTTTGATGGAAGATGAAGTACCGTACGATACTGAAAGAAATCAAATATGAAATACAGGGCTCTCCTTATTTCTCTGTTATTGTGGATACAACACAGGATATAAGTAAAGTTGATCATTTAATGTAAGTGAAGTTTTCAGGTACGTCAAAGTGATAAATGATGAAAAAAATAAACCCAAAGAAATAAAGATTTGCGAGACGTTTACTTATTTTACAAAAGTAGAAGATCAAAGTGCATTTGGATTGGCAAGTAAAATAGTGGAATCTATTAAAGATCATGGTCTTGAATTGAAAAAATATCGTGGCCAAGGTTATGAAGGCGCAAGCGTATTGAGTGGAGTATACAATGTAGTACAGAAAAAGATTCAAGAAGTTGCGCCACATGCATATTTCGTACAAGTCACAATTTAAATCTGGCGTTGAAAGACGCTGTTGAAGCCAATCGTGAAATATCGCAGTTTTTGAGGATGTACTAAATGTCTACAACTTTTTTTGGACACAGTATCAAACACTGACTGGTGCTGCAAGATGTATCTGAAAATGCAAACATAACGTTATAAACACTCAACCCTTCAAAATGGTCGGGAAGGTACAAAGCAGTTTTTTTTTTAAGGAGTGGTTTGGCGATATATTAAGAGAGCTATCCAAACTTATTTTGACAAGTAATAAGGAATGATGCAATAGGATTGAAAAAGAAAATTGAAAGTTTTGAATTTGTGCTTCTGTTAGTTGTACAAACAAAGATTTTGCAGCAACTGAACATCGTATCTAAATGTTTCCAGATGACGAACTGTTTATGAGGCAAAAGCTTTTGCCGAGACTATTTCTGATGATGTGTCGCCAACATTTCCTACACACATTTCCAGCGTGCGTGCATCGTTTTCCTCTAAAACTAAGAAAATATCGACTGTCGACTGTTAAGCAGCTGATAGACCTCCTCTACATTGAAAATCACATTCTGATTGCAAGCTATCCTGACGTATGTACTGCTTGTTTTATGTTCTTGACTGTACCTATCACAGTGGCTGAAGCAGAAAGATCTTTTTCCAAGCTGAAAATTATCAAGTCCTACCTAAGAAGCACAATGAGCCAAGAACATAAGTGGGTTGGCCCCTTTATCGATGGAAAATGAATGAGCTCGAAAACTTAACTTCTCATATGTACCGGTAATTAACATGTTTGCAGATGCAAAGAGTAGGAAAATACGTTTCGTGTAAATTAGGTTAGATGATAAGTTTATTTGTTTTAAATAGTTTGTTTAATAATAATAACTGAACAATTTTTTATAAACAATGAGTAAATATTTTTAGATTTATTTTATTTCAAGTAATTTGTACAATACATTTATAATTTTGAGCTTTCGACCTGGCCTGTATTTTAATTTTAAAGCCTAGTACTGTACTTCATAGACGATTCTATCTGTTCCCTTTTGTTTTCTACTCTAGCTTCATTATTGACAGTAATAAAAGAACAAATATGTGTACTTAGCCTATAATATATATTCACATGCAGTCCTCTTCTCTTTCTAATTGATATTTGTGTAGTCGTATTTTTCTTATTACGATATCACAATTTCACAAATTGAAAAGCTATAGCTATTATTTATCATAATTATATAAGACATTTTATGGAGCCAACAGCCAATGTATAAATTAAATATTTCTAGAAAATGGGAAGTGGCATGTGGGGAGGAATTCGAAAAGTGCATAAAGTCACTTTGATAAGTTCTTATCTTCGAACATTATTAATATTATTAAAGGCCTGCAGTTAGGTCAGGATTTTAAAAGATAGTGAGGGGGCCCCATTTCAACTTCTTGCCCCGGGGCCCCTTCAAGTCTAGCTACGCCACTGCTCTGCTGACTGTTTACGCTTATCTGCCATCAGTCTTGTCTACTCGGCCGCTGAGTACTGTGGTCTGGTTGGAAAGCGTACATGTGAAGAAGGTAGACACAAAATTGAATGATGGAATGCGTTGCATTACTGGTTCCATCAAATCAACTCCATGTCACTGGTTACCCACGCTGAGTCACATCCCTCCACCTCACTTAGGAGGAAGCAAGCTATACTAAGGGATGCTAAGAAAATCTTTGCATCATCTTTGCCATTGCACAAAGAATTCTGCCATCCATCACAGCAACGACTGCAATCTAGAAGGCCAGTAAGTGTCACTGCGGGGCAACTCGTTGCTGCTGGATTTCATCTAATTGAAAGCTGGAAGCATGAGTGGTCGACTAAAACATTGGGAACAAGTGCCCACCGTCTCGATCCAACAAAGAAACCAAACGGCTTTGACTCACCGAGGAACCTCTGGTGCCGCATCAACAGGCTGAGGACTGGACATGGTTGCTGTAATTATTTCAGGTACAAGTGGGGCTGGATCAGCTCACCAATGTGTGAGTGTAACCTGGAAGAACAGACGATCGAACATCTGGTCCAACTCTGTCCTCTTTATTCGTACCCTGGCATTCCTGACAATTTATTCACTCTCACGCCCGATTTAACCGAATGGTTGAGAAGGATGGACTTTAAAGTTTGAATATTACCTGGTTATGTATAATTGTATATTGTATAAATTATCATACGATTAAATAAATAAATCTACCGAGATAACCTCAATTTCTCTCGTGATATTTAGTTTGAGTTCATCTAGTGTGTTGTTGCATAAACTTTATTTTTCTATTGTCCCCATAAATAAAAATTGAAGCAATAGGCTTTAACACTCCGCAATACTACGTTATAAATTTTCGAAACACAATAACAAATAAACAATAACCACGTACACACGTTATAAACTTCCAACACTTGTAAATTAAAATAGGCTATAAACGAAATAACGAAGTCAACTTTACTCGTCAAATTCTGCGTCACAACTGTCTCAGCTCCGTGTTGCAATGTGCTCGTCTGACCTTTGTCTCGACCTTCTGCCTGCAGCGCTGGGTCAGCCGTGCGACCGGCCCCACCCTGAGTGAAAGACCCTGTAGCTTTAGGGCTATTAGGTGGAGTGGACATATTAAGTGCCGACGTTTCGAGACAACTGCTTGTCCCTTGGTCAAGGTTTGTAATGGAAAAAAGCACGAGTAAACAATGGCATGTAGCCTCCATAGATAGGGAGGGATAACCATCACCTCTATTCAAGTTCTTTGGAAAGAATAACAAACATCTACGTAGGTGGGTTTACTAATAGGACTTCTTGTTGAGGGTAAAGTATAAAGAGAAGTAGCTAAGGGTTCGTAGTTTAATATTACACAAAAACAAATGTTGATGAATTTCTGCATTCTGAAGTTCCCTACATTTCTTTAAATCACTCAGGGACTTCAGAATTTATTATTAGCATTCGGTTTCGTTGTGTTGATTGCCTTAGTAATCAACTTCATCTGGGAAAAGTGGTGTATTCACGACTTGGTCATTGTGCAGATTATAAAATTTTTGTCAAAAGTGAGTGGTATTTTAAGCACATTTCGAATTTCTAAATTTGTTCTAGAACTTTCAAAAAAGAGCCTAGAATCTTGTTTGTAAATGTGTGGATAGTAAAAAATACTTTACCACACTGTGTTACAACAGTAGCCTAAAGCACCAGGATTCGCAGCAGTACGTCAGTATTTGTTGCGGCAACTCTTATCTATACAATGACTCTCGGGACGACCAGTTTTGCCGTTCTTTGAAAATGACGTCACAATGATCAGGTTGTAGTAATGTTATGATGAAGAGCCACTCCAATGAATGACATCATAAAGAACAGATCGGCACATAACAACTTCTCTGAGGGTGAGCAGAAATAAGAGACGAGGAACTTCCTATTATATTACGTAACAAGGTGGTAGATGTTTGACCTTGGCTAATTCAGGCAATCAGATGTTGGGAAGGTTTGTAGCTAGTGAAAGAAGATGGTTTAATAAGTTCATCAGTAGGGCCCGGATGTTTATGACGTAAAAAAAGTGTAAAAAATGCACGTGAAATTTTCAAAAATGACTGTAATAAATTACACAAAAATTCGAGAAATGCACTATAAAATGATCTTATAATACAGTAATAAACTCACCAATATTTCGAAAATTCGAGAAATGCACTATAAAATTGAGATAACTATCCTATAATAATAAACTCACCAATATTACAAAAATGACATCTCAAGCTCAAACTGAAAAGTCAATCAAAATAGATTTCTAGCACTTAGCAGAAGGTTTATGTTCACTTTAGTCTGAGTTGCACTGCACTACGAATGTCATTCTGATGTTGCCAAATGTAAATGATCTGCGGTTATCGGCCAACATGTTTTTATACCTCGAAAAGCTGCGTTCAACATCAACTGATGTGATCGGAGCGTACTTGAAGTGAGGAAGGTCGTTTGCTGCTAAATCCTCCTCAATCCCATCCATGCAGAAAGAATGTCTGAGATTTTTCAGAATGCTTTATACCCAGTGTTTTTTTCAGTTTTGATGCAATACCCGCAGCAAATTCGCCAGGAATTTTGCTAAGTATAGTTTCCACCCGGTTGATTAAAGAAATGGAATCAATATTCCAATATTCCAATATCAGCTACTGGCTTCTTCTTAACTCTGAGAGACATAACTTGCTCACATAAAGCTGTGACAAGACGAAATTGGAAAAAAAATGACCTTAAAAGGCCGATATCTCTAAAATAAGACCAAAAAAATTGCCAAACTTAAAAAAAGCTCTTAACGTGAAAAAAAGAGGACAAAATGCAAAATAAAAATGACATATTTGAAGACGAGGTGGCCCGTCCGGAGTTTCTATGAATTTCACCATTGTTTTAGACAGCTCAGTAAAATGATGACATGTCATCAACATCCGGGGCCTATTCATCACTATTTTTTTCGTCTTAACACGCACGCTGTTTCATTTCTTAGCAGAATAAGACTAAACGAAGTATAGCAGATGAAGTGGGATACTACTGCTGGTTCAATATTAATTGTGTGTGTGAGGAACTAGATGTGTAGCTTATTTCACGACCTAAATTGCATACAACCAACCCACAATCAGGGGCAAGCCAAGTTGTGATATAAATTGCTGTTAGTAAAAGCTCCCGCTGTGATTGCAATTAATCAGTTGAAAGGTTTGATGTAATCCATCGTAAATTACTAACAGGCCTAATGGCGAACAGGCGGTTATCACTGTTAGTGACGGCTAAGTTAGGACACGTTGTTTGCTCCAGTAAATTGCTAATACAAATGTGCACTTTGCTGATAATAAAGCAATGCTGCGATGCCATATTTGGTGCAGCTTCATGTACACCGCATGTTGTTCTGTTAACCAGTGACTTATACATGATGATGATGATGAGATAATTGTTGTTTTAAGGGGCCTAACGTCTAGGTTATCGGCCCCTAATGGTTAGGGGGATAGTGAAAGATGAGATGAGAATGAAAACGGCAACTAATACTAACTACATTACAAACTAGAAGGTTAAAAAATAAACAAATAAAGAATAAGGCAAACAATGGGCAGGAGGAAAAGAAATGCCTTCAACCCTCGAAGAATGAGGATTGAGGGACTTGGAAGGAAGGAGAGCATGAAATGCAGATAGGAAAGGGAAATAAGAGAGGGTCTGCCCCAGAGGCAATGGAAGAAGGGGGGAGAAACAGACCCAGCTCAGGAATCCCTCGGGGTTGCCAGTTCCCGAACTCACCAGCCGAGAGCCCTTGAGGGTGTAGCACAATTCAGGGTGCACCAGAAGGGGTGGGTCTACGCACATCCTGCCTCCTTAAGGGCCTTGAGCAGAAGGCAGGAGATAGGAAGAGAATAGAAGAGGTCTGACCCCTCAAAGAATGAGGGATCAGAAAAGATGAGGCAAAGGTCAATTAAGGCGGGAAAGTGAAAGACTCCCTAGGCCTCGGATACCCTAATGCCGTCGGGGTCGGAAGAGAACAAGAGTTGACCAAGGGAGGTAGATAGGAAAGATGACAGAGAGGAGCCCAGCACAAGTAAGTGAAAGCAATGCCGAACTCAGCTGTGGTCCCGTGGTCGCCAATCCACATCCCACTAGCCGTGGGCCCCTGGGGGATGACTTATACAGATGGGTCCTTGGGACCCACGAGTGTTTTCGTTTTCAAATATGTTTTTCATATGTTGGCTGCACTGAACTTGGCTTGTCTGTACTCTCCTCTACATGACTTTGACATGGTATCATTTTGAGCGTATTTACAGCCTTTGTGACCCTGGGATCCATCTGGGCAAGAAAAGTAACATCCATGCGTGTGCTTGAAGTATGCTGATTTACGAAGGAATTTTGTAATGATCCGCACTAGTCAACACTCTAAAGCTCCTTTCTGCTCATTAAAATATTCAGCTTTTCCTTCTTTGAAGGTTTGATTTCAAAACTGCTAGCTTCAAAATGTGTTCCCTATTTCCAAAAGTCGACATCTGACATTTAAAAAAAAAATGTTGATTCCGTATTCCTCTTAGAGAAACGCATCAATTGGATTGTGTAAGATGTTCCAAAACACGATATTTGGGGTTAAAAATCAATATTAAAATTTGACTTTATTTTCAAATCTCAAAACTGCTTTGTTAAGTTATTTCCATAATCTGACATCTACACTTCGTTCCTAAAAGAAACTCTTGAACAGTTGGATTCAGGAAATTTTATGTTAATCTTGGTACAAACATAAAAAGTAGAATAACATAAAATTTCCTGATTTTTTCCGTTTAAGCGTTTCATTTTTTGTTGTTCCCAAAAACTTAGAAAATGCAGATGTCGACTTTTGGAAACAGGCCCCTCACTGTTATAGGGATTATGTCCACCTTGTCAGCCTCGTTACGTAGTGGCTAGCACTGTTGAGTATCACCGCGGGGGCCCGTGTTCGATTATCGGCTCTGCCAATAAAATTACTGCTGGTCTGAGCGCTGGAACGGGGTACACTCAGCCTCGTGAGACAAAACTGAGAAGAGGTGGGTTCGATTCCCACCACAACCATCTTGGAAATAGTATTCCGTGGTTTCCCACTTCTGTGGTTCCTAAATTAAGGCCACGACCGCCTCCTTCCCAATCCTCAACTGAATTACAAATACACACACTAATACAGCAATCACGATAACACTTGTTATCAGACAAATTCTACACACACGGGGCCACATGACCATGATGTCGCAAAGCCCCTAAAGGAAACAACAACAACTATTCACCTCGAAAATCCCTGCAAATTATTGCACCTTTGAGCTAAACCATATGCAGATTTATAAATTATGTGCTTTGTTTGTGGCAGAAAGTGAAATGAGAGTATGTCACAAAAGGGAATTTGGATGAAAAAAGACTTATAAAATGTAATTTAGATACACTGGGAGCCAATTCACAAAACAGTGCGGGAATCTTAAAGAGAAAAGGAAATATGATGAAAAGAGAAAGAAGGTTGACCCCTCGAAGAATGAGGGATCAGGAAAGATAGTTATTGAGGTTTTAAGGGGCGGAACTACGAGTTCATCTGCTCCTAGATCAGGGAAGATGAGAGAAGGGCCAGCTAAGGCGGGAAAGGAAGAGACTCCCTAGGCCTCGAATACCCTAATACCGTCGGGGTCGGAAGAGAACAAGAGTTGACCAAGAGAGGTCAACAGGAAAGAAGACGGAGAGGAGTCCGGCACAAGTAAGTGGAATCAATGCCAGACTCAGCTGGGGTCCTGTGGTCGCCAACCCACGTCCCACTAGATGTGAGCCCCTGGGGGGATAACGCTATATTAGTTCCAACGTTCGTCGCCAGGTGTTGGTTGCGATGACATCTAATAACCAAGTACGCAGCTAGGTGTCGTGGACGGTAGCATTTGGTAGCAAAAGTAGGAACTACTTGAAACAATTCAATGTCTGCAGTCCTTACTTGAATTTAAACAGATACACACACTAATACAGTCATCACAATTAACACCGGTTATCAGACAGATTCTACACACACCCAAAGTACACGGGGCTACATGACCGCGTTGTCGCAGCCCCTAAACTAAGGAATCGACCAACTAATTACAAATGCGCGCAAATCGTGCAAATTATAAAAGATTCAATAACTTGTGTATTCATCAGTTTGTGCAGAAGTCTGTGATGGATTTTCCACGTTTTGTGCAGTTAATCACATAGTAGCGTTCACATTGTTGGTCACAGAATTCACAGATGCACATGTGGAAGCATTTCGTCTTACACATGAAGTGATGGCAGCCATGCATAGCTAGTGAGTTGACAAAATGTTCGCTTCTGTCCAGGTTCTGTTGAGTAGAAATCCATCCAAATATCTTCTAATTTTAAGGGTTAAGTCTTCTATTGACCTCTTCCAGGTGCCCGAAGACGGAGCAAGAATTTGTATCTCAAATCCTCTAATAAGGGCTCTCTAGCAAGTTCGTATACCAGACTTGAGCGGTAGCATGCTGAGCTTCTATGCCCAAGATCGCGGGTTCATATCCGGCTGAAGTCGTCGGATTTCTTAAGAGCGTTAAAAATCCCTCAGTATGCCTTCCTTCGGAGGGGAAGTAAAGCCGGCGGTCCCATGTCATAGATTTATGGCATGTTAAAGAACCTTCCACTAAGTTCACCTGTGTGAAGCTAAATTGTAGAGGTTAAGAATGTAAACAACACTCTTAGGTTCTTACGTTCGTTGCCAAGAGCTGACTGCGGTGGCGTCTGGTAGCTAAGTTCTGAACTAGTAGTCGTTGACGGTGGCGTTTGGCGGCAAAAGTAGGAACTATTTGAAAAATTCAAATGTCTGCAGTCCTTACTTGAATTTAAAAAAAACAGATAACACTCACTAATACAGTCCTCACAATTAACACCGGTTATCAGACAGATTCTATACACACCCAAAGTACACGGGGCTACATGAGCGCGTTGTCGCAGCCCCTAAACTGAAGAACGAACCAACCAGACTTGAGCGGGTGTATTTAGGAACTCCAAGTACCGCCTTCAGATATCTTGCTTTGACCTTCTCAAGTGTTAGGAAATCCCCAACACTTAGGTTGTGCCATATTACTTCAATCCCGTAAGTGAGTATTGGTATAATTTTGGCGTCTAACGGTACCATGAGTCCATGGCGGACCTCAGGGATAATTTGGTAATTCCCACTCGTTACAGCGTGTTGTGTCGAGAAACTTCGAAGATGGTGATTCCCACTCTTTGAAGCGTGTTTTCTCGACAAATTTCTGAGATCTAGTTACCATGGCGAGAAGTACCAACGCACTTAATTCCTACTCGTTTAAGGGTGTTTTATCGACAACATTTCCTATTCCTAGTTATCATGGTGACGAGCATAAGCTAATTTTGTTCCCATTCGCTGAAACGTGCGCGAACACCATACATAAGTCGAGGACGGCACATATAATACGAAACAAGAAGTTCCGTGACGAACTAAAGAGCCTACTTTTCATGCCAATGATTAATCTACACTATATGAACCTATCTCAAATAATGACGAAATTCAGTTGGTAATATCGAAATGTCTAATTAGTTCGAAATATACCTGCTATAATGTAGCCTAATAGAGCACTACAGTTGGCAGCCCTGGTGACTGAATAGATTCTTAGTTCCATCTCTTAAGTTACAGAATAAAAAATTAGGTTGAAGTCCAATGGACGTTACATGCAGTTAGACATTAGATCTATCTGCACGCGTAAAAGCATGTTGGCAACAATGTCATGCCTGTGCTGGTCAGAAATAATCTGAGATACTATGATATCTTGTTGTGCCAATTTTGGATGAAATCCATTTATTAGTATAGAAGTTACATGTATTTTAAAACTGGACCTATCAGTAGGCATAGAATCATGTTGGCAGCACTGACTTATATTAATTACTCCAAATTAATCTAGAATGTCAGGTGCTATACGTGTGCAATGTATAGAGCTGTTGGCTTGCATACTTTCTGATATATTGATAATAGGGTAAAAAAATATAGACAGCATTTATTAACAGTTGGCAGCCCTGATTGCACTCAAGAATACTTATAGTCATATCTGGTATGTTACACATAGCACATACGAAATTTGGCTGAAATCCAACTGATAGTATAGAAGTTACAAGTATTTAAAAATTTTTCCTATCAGCAGGCTTAGAATCATGTTGGTAGAACTGACAAACATAATTTACTCCAAATTAATCTAAAATGTCTGGTACTACACGTGTTCATAGTTTAATACTGTCGGCTTGCATACTTTTTGATATATTGGTATTTGGATTAAAAAAATACAGAGAGCAATTATTAGCAGTTGGCAGCCCTGGTGGCCCTTAAGAATACGCTCAGTCATATCTGTTTATGTACACGTGGACCTATCAGAAGGCTTAACATTATTTTGGCAACACTGTCATGTATGGCCTCCTGGAAATAAAACTGAAATAGTATTGTCTACATATGTGCCAATTTTGGAAAAGCTCCCATGCATACCTTCCAAGATATCCAACATGGAGCTCAAATTTCTAGTGTGTTTTTTCAGCAGTTGGTAGCACTGACATCATTTTCAAATATGGGCGTGAGGTATTCCGCTATACATCTTTACTCATACTTAATTTGGTTTCGATTGCTGCAGCCGTTTAGGAGTTGATAGGGGGGGGGGGGGACACACACAGCCAGCCAGCCCGACAGACAGACAGCCACACATTTTCCCGGATCGATCTCATAAGTCTACTTTTTCCATGATTCCATAGTTTGAACAACAGAACTTTATCATTTCTTTTAGAGGCAGATGACCTCTCAGTCCTTTCCAACAATAACTAACTAACTCATTTTTAGCCTACTTTCGATTTTTGCAAAAAATGAAAGTAGACTTATGAGATCAACACAGGGCGAAAAAAGTGTGTCTGACTGTGTGTGTGTGTGTGTGTCTCTGTGTGAGTGTGTGTACTCTGAATGTGTGTGTCGTCCCCCCCCCCTATCAATTCGAACACGGTGAACGCGAATTGAACGAAATTTGGTACTAAGGTAGCACTAGCAAAGGACACCTCAGTGTCATGTTTTATATCGCCGCCATCTTGACGGAAACGTAATGGCGGCCACACAAATGTTCAAAGCTTAAATCAAATTACGACTAACCTAATCATCCGATCTCTACCAAATTTTGCAACAACATACCTTTATGGGGGGAGCATCCTTTGACCAAACTAATGGGTCATCAGCCTAATAGTTTACGGATGGCGGCCATCTTTGTGTGAAAATCGATTCCCCCTATTAATTCGAACACGGTGAAACCGAATGGAACAAAATTTGGTACAGAGGTAGTACTAGCAAAGGGCACCTCAGTGTCATGTTTTATATCGCCGCCATCTTGACGAAAACGTAATGGCAGCCACACAAATTTTCAAAGCTTAAATCAAATTACGACTAACCTAATCATACGATCTGAACCAAATTTTGCAACAACATACCTTTATGGAGGAAGCATCATTTGACCAAATTAATAGGTCATTAACCTAATAGTTTGCGGATGGCGGCCATCTTTGTGTGAAAATCGATTCCCCCTATTAATTCGAACACGGTGAAACCGAATAGAACGAAATTTGGTACAGAGGTAGCACTAGCAAAGGGCACCTCAGTGTCATGATTTATATCGCCGCCATCTTGACAGAAACGTAATGGCGGCCACACAAATGTTCAAAGCTCAAATTAAATTACGACTAACATAATCATCCGATCTCTACCAAATTTTTCAGCAACATACCCTTATGGAGGGAGCATCCCTTGACCAAACTAATAGGTCATTAGCCTAATATTTTGCGGATGGCGGCCATCTTTGTGTGAAAATTGATTCCCCCTATCAATTCGAACACGGTGAAACCGAATGGAACGAAATTTGGTACGGAGGTAGCACTAGCAAAGGGCACCTCAGTGTCATGTTTTATATCACCGCCATCTTGACGGAAACGTAATCGCGGCCACCGAAATGTTAAAAGCTAAAATGTAATTACGAACAACCTAATAATCTAGTCTCTACCAAATTTTGCAACAACATATTTTTATGTGGAAAGCATATTCTGACCAAACTGCAAGACCATCAGCCCAATAGTTTTCAGATGGTGGCCAAGTATGTGTGCAAATCGATTCCCCCTATCAATTCAAACACGGTGAAACCGAATTGAACGAAATTTGGTACAGAGGTAGCACTAGCAAAGGGCACCTCAGTGGCAAGTTTTATATCGCCGCCATCTTGACGGAAACGGAATGACGGCCACCCAAATGTTAAAAGCTTAAATCAAATAACGACCATCCTAATAATTTGATCTCTACCAGATTTTGCAACAACATGCCTTTTTGTGGAAAGCATCTTATGACTGACTACAAGGTCATCAGCCCAATAGTTTGCAAATAGCGGCCATGTATGTGTGCAAATCCATTCCCCATATCAATTCAAACACGGTGAAACCGAATTGAATGAAATTTTTTACAGAGGTAGCACTAGCAAAGGGCACCTCATATTCATGTTTAATATCCCAATAGCACGTTTTATTTCAACAAGCTACTACATCCAACATTCAATTATACTCCTTGAACAGTACAAAGAGTTATAACAATACCCATGCATTTAGGAGAAAGTAAGCTATATGTTCTTTTCTGAACATCTTGTTTGAAAGCACTTGTAGACAGGGCATAGTGGTTAACCAGGCTTGATACTACACTTATCACCACATGCAAAACGATTCTCTCTGTTCAAGCGATCGATTAGAATAATCGAAGCGTTTTGTTACGCTCCTATTATAAAATGAATTTCATATGCAAATTACACTTCCAGTAGTAGCTTTTGTTTTTCTGTAACACTGGAACTCGTAAAACTGTTCCGTGCTTTGTAGCCGCGTATATAATATGTCACCGTGTAATTTAATTTAAACCCCACATGACGATTCTCAAAGTATTTAATTAAACACAGGTCAATTCTACTTTTATTTTGTGGCATCCGAGCGGAAATAGTCCATCGTACGACGTTCGTTACTCTATTTTGCTCACAATTACAAAATATTGTGCGCGACCTGTTTACACTCACTCTACGGGAGGATGAATACACCTGTGAGACATATTTTGTTGTTGTATCATTTAGGGCAGGGGCGGCCAGGCTTTGCACCCTCCTTGTGCCAACTGCACTGCGCCGCACTCCGGCAGGCCTCTCTCGGCTGGGCTGCCGGTGCGTTGGACCGAGTCAGTTGGGATCGCCTTCGCACCGGACGTAAAACAAACAAACTGTTCTTCCATTGTGTCAACAAGCTACTACTACCAACATTCAATTATACTTACTCCTCTGTCTAGTCATATTTTTCAATTCGTTTGTAAATTACTTGTGTCAGTACTTTAGTTAGTAAACAGCCGTTTCGATGTTCATTGGCGGCTTCGGTGGCGTAGTTGGTAGCATGCTGAGCTTCTGTGTCCAAGACAGCGGGTTCAAACCCGGCCGAAGTCGTCGGATTATTTAAGAGCGTTAAAAATCCCTCAGTATGCCTTCCTTCTGAGGAGAAGTCAAGCCGGCGGTCCCATGTCATAGATTTATGGCATGTTAAAGAACCTTCCAATAATTACACCTGTGTGAAGTTAAATTGGATAGGTTAAGAATGTAAACAACGCTCCTAGGTTTCTACGTTCGTTGCCAAGAGCAGACTGCGGTGCCGTCTAGTAGCTAAGTTCTGAACTAGTCGTTGAAGGTGGCGTTTGGCGGCAAAAGTAAGAGCTATTTGAAAAATTCTAAGTTGCAGTCGGTACTTAAATTAAAAACAGATACACACACTAATACAGCCATCACAATGAACACCGGTTATCAGACAGATTCTACACACGCCTCAAGTACACGGGGCTACATGACCGCGTTGTCGTAGCCCCTAAACTTAAGAACCAACCAACCAAACAACAACACATTGGCATATAACACACATCGTATTTCCGTTGTGCGAGATGAAAAACAATTGTTTCCACTCTTTCTTATTAAAAGAAGATGCACCTCCACTTCTCCTTTTCTTTTCAGCGCTAGCCATAGTCAAACGTTACTAATCCCTGCGATCAAATAATGTCAAGTGAGACTACAGATACACCACAGGTACACCACACCGCGACCGTTTGACCTTCGACACAGCAAAGACAGTACAGGAGGGAATAAGACGAGAAACCATGGCTGCAAGGCCATCCACCCCAGAAGCACTCTGGGGTGCAGCCGGAGTGCTGTTTGGCCACCTCTGATTTAGGGTGTTGGAGCAGTGGCGTCACTAGCCTTAGTGTCTCCCGGTGCGATAGCTCATAATGCCACACCTTACGCCACGAACCTCCTTCCGTACAAAAATACAAAGGCCCGGGTTCGATTCCCGACTCTTCCAAGAAATTTAATTCTGGTCTGGGGGCTGGAACGGGGTACACTCAGCGTTGTGAGGCAAAACTTGAGAAGAGGCGGGTTCGATTGCTACCTAAGCTGTCCACCTTGTTGCGCAGTGGCTAGCATTGTTGGCTGTCACCACGGAGGCCCGGGTTCGATTACCAGCACTGCCAAGAAATTTAATTCCGGTCTGGGGACTGGAACGGGGTACACTCTGCGTTGTGAGGCAAGACTTGAGAAGAGGAGGGTTCATTTCTTATATCAGTCATCCTGGAAGTGTTTTCCCGTGGTTTTCCACTTCAGCTCCAGGCAAATGCCGGGATGGTATCACGGATGCCATTGATTATTGTTGTAAATAAAAATGGGACGATTGTGGCGCTTACCTTGTAGTTCTCTGGAAACATCATCTTCTGAATACTCTTACCTTGTGTGTTATAATGTGCATTATAGGACTTACAGTACCTATTGCCTATTTATCTCGTCGTAGTTCCGGCCTTACCTATTGACTCGTTATACCGGGTGATTCAGCAGCCCCTTCCAATATCGTTCTCTGCAACCCAACTAACGCGTGTTGGCAGGAAGTCGATATTTCTCTGCCTGCATCCCATATGGTACTAGTGTATTGCAAGCATATTCCGCAAACAATGAAATGAAAATCCACAGCCTGTTTCCAGTCTCCGACCGGGTCAGGAATGGAATGAATGAAGCCCCCATCTAGCGGCGAGGATATGAACGGTGCCGGCTGCCGAGGCCTGACGCACTCCCCTGGGGCAATGATTAAATGAATGACAGATGAAATGAAATGATAGTGGAGAGTGTTGCTGGAATGAAATTTTGACAGGGAAAACCGGAGTACCCGGAGAAAAACCTGTCTGCCTCCGTTTTGTCCAGCACAGATCTCACATGGAGTGACCGGGATTTGAACCACGAACCCAGCGGTGAGAGGCCAGCGTGCTGCCGCCTAAGCCACGGAGGTTTTCCGCAAACAATACTGAACATTATTATTTTCCCCTCGTATTACTACGCCCATTTAGGGCGTTGCTGAGCTTCTATGCCCAAGATCGCAGGTTCAAACCCGGCCGAAGTCGTGGGATTTTTTTTTAAGAAAAAGGAAGATTGTAGTTTAACGTGACCGTTAATCGCGAGATCTTAAGCCACGGGACCTCCATTTTACGTGGAATCCGAACCACAGGACATGGCATTTCACTTTGAAAATCTCACATGCATTGACCGGGAATCGAACCCGGTCTGCCGTGGTGAGAGGCCGACAGCTTGACCGCAACGCCACCACGCCCCTGATTTTTAAAGAGCATTAAAAATCCCTTAATATGCCTTCCTTCGGAGGGGAAGTAAAGCCGGCGGTCCCACGTCATTGATTTATGGCATGTTAAAGAACCTTCCGCTAATTACACCTGTGTGAAGTTAAATTATATAGGTTAAGAATGTAAACAACGCTCTTAGGTTCCTACGTTCGTTGCCAGGAGCCGACTGCGGTGGCGTCTAGTAGCTAAGTTCTGAACTAGCAGTCGTTGACGGTGGCGTTTGGTGGCAAAAGTAGGAGCTATTTGAAAAAAGCAAAGTCTGCAGTCCCTACTTGCATTAAAAAAACAGATAACACACACTAATACAGTCATCACAATTAACACCGGTTATCAGACAAATTCTACACACACCCAAAGTACACAGGGCTACATGACCGCGTTGACGCAGCCCCTAAACTGAGGAACCAACCAACCATCTAGGGCACCATTATAATATCATGGTATAAGATGATGATGATGATAATTATGAAAATTATTGTTTTAAGGGGCCTAACATCTAGGTTACCGACCCCTAGGCATAAGAGGGAGTACAAGCTACACATAACAATATACAGCAATAAAACCTGCTTAAGTGCTGTGATCATTAAAAACTTCAATGTATCGTGTGTCGACCTGAAGAATCCAGCCCTTTGACATACAAGCAGAACATGTCTGCTATATTAGCTGTATGAATGAGCAAGTGTCAGGCGGTACACAAATTGTTACCGACAAGCCCACATAAATAATCATCCTATATCACATTACCGGTCCACGATCGAAGGCGGCTCTTGTAACATTCTCCATCACATGTAGTACTTTCAGGCGACACATAGCCAATGTATCTCCTCGAATTCTGTTTTAAAGTGAGCGTTAAAACCGTCGGTGGATTTACGTGTGATAATGAGTATCAGAACAAGGATATACCAATTAAGGCTAAAGAAGTTATTTACAAAGTATATTATGTTCCTATAATGACATATGCAGCAGAAACTTGGACAATGACTAAGAGGGATGAGAGCAGAGTACAGGCAGCTGAGATGAGATTCCTGAGAAGTATGGTCCAGAAAACGAGGAGAGACAGAGTGAGAAATGAAGATATACGGAAAGAACTGGGAGTACAGAAACTAAATGAGAAACTGGAGCAAAACAGATTGAGTTGGTTTGGACATGTCAAACGGATGAATGAAGTAAGGCTACCAAGACGAGCACTGGAACGACGGATGACAGGGAAGAGAGGACGAGGAAGACCAAGAATGCGTTGGATGGACTCGGTGGAGAATAGTATTAGAAAACGGAACCTGGATTGGAACACCGTGTCGGAAGAGGAATGGTGGAACGACAGAACAAAGTGGAGAGGAACCATATTTGCCCCCACCTAGTGTCAGCTGGAAAAGGGCAAATGAAGATGATGAATGAGACGCTGTAACACAGTGGTACCAAACCAACATTTATTAAAAAAAAAGCAGATATAAAATCTAAAATCTTCACTGTATGAGAGCAATGGCCATAATATATAGGTTGTAAATAAGTGGACTGATATTAATCTACAACGTATTTAAGACATTGTGGTGCTGTGGTCATGCTGTTGGTCCCTCACCAAGGCGGACTGGGCTCGATTCCCGGCCAATGCATATCAAACTCTAAAAGTGAAATGCCATGTCCTGTGGTTCGGATTCCTCGTAAAAAGAAGGTATCGTGGCTCATGGTCGGATTAACTGTTACGTGAAACTACAAACTTCCTTCCTTACTTTCATTTTTTTTTTGCTGTTTCATGAGGGGTTTGGTCCTTCAGTTCCGTGACCCTATCACAGAGAGAGAGAAATAAATAAAGATAAAATCTGTATGATAACTTGTGTCAATGTGGTGCCTCTAGCCATGTGTGTATTTGTAATTGGGAAGGAGACGGTCGTGGCCTCATGTTAGGAAACAGCCCAACATTTGCTTAGAGTTGAAGTGGGGTAACCTCTTCCAGGATAACTAATGTGGGAATAGAACTCGCTTCTTCTCAGTTTTTCCACACGAGGCTCAGTGTACCCCATCCCAGACCTCATTCCAGAACTGAATTTCTTGTCAGAGCCGGGAATCGGACCCAGACCTCCAGGGTGACAGCCAAGAATGTTAGCCACTGCATCACGGGGGGCGTCTGTCCTGAAGATCTAAGAACCAAGAACTTGGGAACTGATGTATGCATTGTGATCGACAAATCGCGTGAAAGATTACGGACGTAAATACATGGTGTTGTTGTTGTTGATTCTTTTAGGGGCTTTGTGACATCGTGGTCATGTAGCCGCATGTACTTAGGTGTATGCAGAATTTGTTTGATAATCTGTGTTATTGTGATGGCTGTATTAGTGTGTGCTAATGTTATTGAGGTGAGCATTGGGAAGGAGACAGCCGTGGCCTTAAGTAAGGTATCATCCCGGCATTTGCCTGGAGTAGAAGTGGGAAACCACGGAAAACCACTTCCAGGATGGCTGAGGTAGGAATAGAATTCACTTCTTCTCAGTTTTGCCTCACGAGGCTGAGTGAACCCCGTTCCAGTCCTCAGACCAGAATTAAATTTCTTGGCAGAGCCGGGAATTGAACCCAAGCTTATGCAGTGACAGTCAAGAATGCTAGCCACTACGCAACGAGGCGGACATAAATAAATGTAGTGTTGGTGGTGATTATTGGTTTAAGGGCTAAAACATCTATGTAATCTGCCCCTATACGTAAATAAATAAATAAATAAATAAATACATTAAATAACTTTTAGCTAGTTATAACGTGAACGTGCGAGTGTCTCACGACATCTGTATTGAACACGTGTGGTTACAACTCAATTATTCAAGTTGGTGTCACGAGCAATGGACTGGAGTGCATTCTATCGCCCCATAAAGTAATCGAACAGTGATACATGGCCAAGTGGAACCGACCGGTGCTCTTACAATAAATCACACTGCTCTGTTGGCCAGATTTATTAATGGACAACTGAATGAAGGAATTGATCAATTGACTGAATAATTCATTGGTTAACAATGTAATTCAGCCCCTCACTGTATGTGGGTTTTTGGTTTTCAGTTATACGCTCGAACCTTTCGAGTTATTCTTACTGTGTCACTTAGGTTCTTTGGAACTTTCTTGTTTGATGTGCTTAATGTGAGAGAAGGCTACGGTCTAAACCTTGCCCCTATCTCTCTATATGAAAATCAATGTTTCCTGATTGTTTGCTAGTTTGTCCCGTAAGCGTCCATATGCCATTCAATAAGGCATTCATCCGTTTACGATGAAACTTTGCTGAGTTGTTGTGCCCACTCCAGCGAAGGTTTCTGAATTGGAAAATCCATTTTACAGTAGGTGGCGCAGGAGTAGATTCAACAAATGAGTGATGGTACCTAACTTACGGCCACAGCCGCTTCCTTACCAAATTCTACTTCAATCACAAATACACACACTAGTAGACCTACATACATACTAACGTTATTTGTTTTACGTCTCAATTAACATTTGTAGCTTTTAGAGACGCCAGTATGTTGCCCCGAAGAGGATCTTTAACGTGCTAGTAAATATACTGACACGGCTCCCTCACATTTGCGCACCCTCAAATGCCAGCTGGCTGCGCCAGGATTCTATCCTGCAACCTTGGGCGCAGCAAGCGAGAACGTTACCGCTGAGCCACGCAGCCAGCCAAACTAGTACAAACATCTCAGTGATTTTTAAGAGCGTTAAAAATCCTTCAGTATGCCTTCCTTCGGAGGAGAAGTAAAGCCGGCGGTCCCATGTCATAGATTTATGACATGTAAAAGATCCTTCCACAGACTAAACTTGTGTGAAGCTAAATTGTTAGGTTATATTTCGTCGGAACGCTCTATCAAAGTTCCAAGGTTCACCACTAGGTATCATTGATATCTGGTAGCGTAAGTTGGAACTACTTGAAATTGAACGGAACTTGTAGCTCACCCTAAGGGTGTCCGCTGGAAGCAGCTACAGACTCAGGCGAGCCGAACATGTCCTCGGACACTCCCGGCACTAAAAGCCATACGATAAATAAATATATAAATAAATAAGTGACATAGGTTTTCAGACAAACACTACACACAACCAGGTACACGGGGCTACGCGACCACATTGTTGCAAAGCCCCTAAAATAACCATCTCTCTGTCAATGAGGAATCTCCCAGTCTCGTGACGCTGGATGTTATGGCAGGAGGAGGAACGGAAGGGAACAGGTTACCTTACTGGGTCACGATACCTAGCTGGCTATCCCTTGCCATAGGTCGCTACGTCCCTTGTGGATATTCTGTTTACTATACTAATTCCTTTATCAGCCGGTTTACATCCTTAAATCATGACAGTGACGACTTCACACTGGATAGGTTCAGCCAGGCAACATTTTTCCGTATTTCTAAACCATCTGCTGGATGTCTTAACCGAGTCTTACAAGATGTCCTCTATTATTCACCGTTGCCATAGCAACGCCACTTGTGGCACCGCCACCTCTCCGACACATAACTTAATTTCAATTGTGTGCGAATTAACAGGATAATCTAATAATAAGGAAGTTCAACAGTGACAGAATATACAAATTTTCTCCGTGACCACGAACGCTTATAAATGTGAGGTATTCCCAGGTCTCATCCAACAGTGAACAACGACTGATATTCAGTAATAGCATAACAAGCAGAGTAATATACTGTATTGTGACAACGAGCAGACTCGATCATTTACATCAACCTCATCAGACACGACTGAGCCGTCCAGTTGCAAAACTCGTTTAATCCACTTGTGAATAAGAATCATTCTCATGAGAAACGTTTCTCTGGACTTTGCCTCGCGTATCATTTGTGTTTTTTGTTTTCTACTTTTTTCTTTTTACTTTGTGTTTTTGTTTTTTTGGTTTTGTGTTTGCTTTGTGCTTTTGCTTTTGAATTTTACTTTTTTGCATTTCTTTCTTGGTTTTGGTTTTGTGTTTGTTTTCTGCTTTTGCTTTTTTGAATTTTGCTTTTTGCTTTGTGTTTCTTGTTTTTTGTTTTATGTTTGTTTTCTTGAAAAATCAAAATAAAACAAAACAAAATAAAATAAAACAAAATAAACAAAACAAAATCAAAATAAAACAAAATAATAACAAAACAAAAAACAAAACAAAAAATTCAATAAAACAATGTAAAACAAAATAAATCGAAATCAAATAAAACAAAACAAAATCAAATTAATCAAATCAAAATAAAACAAAATAAAATAAAATAAAGTAAAATAAAATAAACTAACTAAATAAATAATTTTATGACATGATCCTTATTCACAAGTGGATTAAACGAGTTTTGCAACTGGACGACTCACGTGATAAACTTGTGATATTGTAAACGAGAGAAAAGTTGGCACGAAAGCTAATTAATGTTATGGCTTTTAGCCCATATTGTGGTGTAGTGGCTAGCATTCTTGGCTGTCACCCCCAAATTTCAGTTCGAGTCTCTGCTCAGCAAAGAAATGTAATTCTGGTTTGAGGAGTGGTACGGAGTTCACTCTGCCTCGCGAGGAAAATTTGAGAAGAGGTGGTTTCCCCAATTCTTCTCTAGGGAAATGCTTGGATGGTTCCTAATTTGATGCCAAGGTCGTCTTATTCCCAATCAAAGCCGCAATTATAAATAGCCTACATACAATACTTCTACAAACAACAAAATAACACAGGTTATCAAACAAATTCTATTCACACCCAAGTACTCAAGGATGAAATAACCACGTTGTCCAAGGCCCTAACTGAAACTATAGCAGCCGTTAGAGGCTCTGTAGTGCCGATGTTTTGCCCTGGAAGGGATCTTTAACGCCCCAGTAAATCTACTGACTCGGATCCCTCGCATCTAAGCATCCTAAAATACCGAAACCGGTCCGCCTGGTTGCGTAGTAGCAAGCGGCCCATTCTCAGCTCTGCCAAGACATTTAGTTCTGGTCTAAGGGTTGGAACGGGCTCCACTCAGCCTCGTGAATTGACAAGAGGCGGGTTCTATTTCTACATCAGCCATCTTGCAAGTGGTTTTCCGTGGTTTCCCATTTCTACTTCAGGCAAATGCCGAGATAGGACTGTAGCCGTATCCACGTGGTCTTACCTGTTGAAATCCGATGGAAGAACTGGATCGTAGAATCTGGAAGTACCCGGCTGAAATAACCCCCAAAATTCTACCAACTAGGATCAACCAGGGATAAAGATACCTCAATATAAAATAATGCGATAAGAAGATGCCAGTGGTTTAAGAAACAAAAATGAAAATCAGCTCAAAATGAACTCATAAGACTCTTAAAATTAAATTAATCTCGGGCATAAGGCTAAGCATTCACTAAGACAACCCATTGGTCCTCCTAGCACAACCTGGTTTTAATATAAATCACCAAGTCATCCGTAGAAAATTTAAAATTAAATCACTAGTTTATAGAGTGAAAACTGTAGCTTTGTGGAACTCCATCCACCAAACAAAAATAGATTTGCTTCACTGAAGCACATGGTAATTAAATATGTCAGTAGCCTCAAATTTGGCTAAGTTATGCTGTTCGTAATTTCAGCATTAAAGGTAGTTCAAATCGTGAACGTTATCAACACTAACAATATTGTTACAAGTTATTTTCCACACAAAAACCCTAATAAATTTATATCAACATAATTACAAATGTACAATTAATTCGTGGATCGAATTACTCCGTTGCTATTCATGATTCCATTGAGAAGTATATTATTTAAGTTTTCTCATGGACTTAATCGGTCAAATTCGACAAACAATGAAGGTAATCGAATGTATTATCGCTCCAATTACTTCAATCAGTTTAAATCATCTCACATAAATGTTTAAATTATCTTCAATAAATCTTTCTCTTATGATTACAATGTTATACAATTATTTCAAGTCTTTCAAATCGTAGCTTTCAACTGAAACATGTGTCACTAATAGCAATCCATTTTAGATAAATTGTTACAATGCAAGAATAATGTTTTAAATGTTGGATTCATAAATCTACTAGCTTTCTAGTAACTGTATTCGTGACTGTAATTCACGTTCAATAATACCTTATTTACTCAGTCAGCAATAGCTCATCAGCTTATTTAATACTGAAAATGCGTTATAAATACGATAATAATTCACTCGTGAAATTCCTATAATCCACCTTAATTCAATACTGATCATCCATTGATGTTACATATCTGCTTCAAAATACTTCAATTCACGCAATTATTAATTACTCTACACGTGCATTAGCTCTCAATAGCTATCAATAATTTCCAAACATTTTCAAAATCCATAACCTTTTATACAATTATCGTAAAATACCATGTTTCATAACAGACAAAAAGTTTAAATGTCATAGACTACTTCTATCAAACTGTGTTAATAATGTTGTATTTACATGCTCGAATAATAGTATTCGTAATTCTTCAAAACTGTCATTTTGTTTTATGACGAAAATATTTTATACATACGTTTGATTTTGCTTTCAACAATACTTCATTTCCTTATACTCTCATATTTCGCAAATATATCTTTCAAAGAATCATAGATTTATCACTGTAAAAGAAACAATTCAGTCTTCGCCTAAACAAAATTCGAAATTAGGTCCTTCTCTAAGGAAGTTCGCATGAAACTACACCATGGAAAAGAGCCTATCTTTAGAAGGTACAAATAATCCATTAGAATCATACGTTGATCCAAATAGGAGTATTCCAAAAAGAATTAAGAAAGTTGAAAACTGAACGAACTAGAAAAGTGTCTATAATAAAAAGAATTTCAAAAATGTAGACTGCAAAAGCCTAATCCAAAAACCGCAATTGTTCACACCAAAATTACTATAGTTCCATGTCTATAATAAACCAGACGTAAAATAGACTGTCATATCAATCAAATAATGTTTCATGGAATGTCTAAAATATTCTGTTTTGTTGCTCATATTATCACAGAATTTATTCCGAAAATGTTCAAGTGTACGCGGTATATCGGTCACCTTCTTCCTAGCTAATATTCTTATACAATGTTACCGTAGTCTTGGCCCTGTTTCTTCGTTTATTATGTATCTTCACAACTAATTGTAATGCTCAATTTATTGCAAATATAAATTTAGAAAAAGGAAAGTAATGCTCTAAAATAACATCACATTAAAATTAACTACAGAGTAAAATACATGCTTGGACAGAAATGACGAAAGTATCAGATCTAGCCCAAGAATGCATTTTCTATCTACTGAATAAAAATTGGTGAAAGAAGGACATTCTAAAATATGACTAATTCATACTGTCTACTGATATGAAAAGGTTTCCAGCTACCTTGTCCGTAGTCATCTCGATGAGGATGTAGAGAATGTTGGAACACACATTCCTTGAAGGGACTGCACCCTTATCCATTGCGCTGGGTAGTTCACGTACCGCCTGGAACTGCATGAAGTCGAACCCCGCTCCCATCCGGCTAGAAAACAGTTGTTCGCATCGCAATGTTCCTCACACAGACACGTCCTAGGTTTGCTCGATAGCGTAGATATAAATGCCACCTTTCTTCTTCCTTGGAAGCTCATATTTGTAGAAGTATAAATCACAGTGTCAGTAATACAAGAGTGCCTTCAATCTTTTCTTGTATAGCTTTCTGCTAGCGAAATCCATAATTCAGCTTTGATCATTCTAAATGTTCAATCCTGTTAGTCTGTTGCATTCCCGTTCTGCATTTAGCAATTCATTGCCATTTCTGTACTATATTGGTATGTAATTCCACTCATGGTATTCTCAATGTTCATGTTGCAGTATGTATTGACCACTGTATATTTTTAAAGTCTCTTGTGATGGCAGTAAAATTGTAACAAGTCTATGCGAAAAGCTAAGTTCACTTTCTTCACGATCATCGTACACAAAGTTAACACACTGCGTTATCCGTCCGTCCCATGTGTATACCTCGCCCGTGTCTTGCTATAACAAGCTAAGACGTACCGTCTAGTACAGGACTTTTCCACACTTCGCACTAGTTAAAGTCACTCGTAAAAGCTTACTTTTGGACATGCCAACGAACACGTTCCACAATGGATTCTGAAGAGGAAGAAGAAGAAGAAAGTAAATCATGTCTCACTCCCGAGCGAGTTAAAAACAACTGACTTGCCGGTCTACCCATAATACCTCGGGCTCAAACGATATGATAATCGAAGTCGACCCAGTATGAATGCGATAACCATCTGATATCATATAATGTGTATTTATAATCCCAAAATTGTTCTCAAGTCGTTTCTACTTGTAATACAATGCAATTCCCAGTTGTCGATCCCCTCTGTGATCTCAGTAGTGCTCTATAATAGCGAATATCGGTGTCATGATTCGACGGCATTCTTCTTGTCGATATAACTGTACCTTGGCTGGTCACATGGTCAAGATGTAATGTTGGTTGCTAGTACAACCCCTAAGCGCGCGTCAACGAGTCATCGCTCTCGACTGCAGTTGAAATATTGCCACAAAAATACCAGCAGTGTTTTTCTAACATGTTCAGGTTCCAATCCAATGCAAAATACTGGCTCAGGACCTAATTTTGTCTCAAGCATTTCCAGAAGATCCAACCCACAGCTCTTGCGGTTAACATAAAAGACACCGAACATATGTCCACGCACAACATCTGTGACTTGCACAGACACATAGAGGTCAGTTCCTTAGCTCACCAAGACCTAATTTTAATTTAATATGACACCCTTGTCACTTTCTCATATATCAAGCTTAAAACGCGACAAGCCTGCAAACGTATCCAGGTCAATAAGTAACAGGACATTTGGATCTGGCTGATTATATTTGTTGTTTAATTTGAGGTCATTTAGCCCTGTGTACTGTACCCATGGTACTTGTGCTGACTGGCGTCGAACCTGATGCTCCAGAGAAGAAAAATCACGCATAGGATTTTTAGGTGTATCGAACCAAACGTCTTTTGAGGGGGGAAACCTCGTGGTAACCAAGAACCACATGATATAAGATTATTCATGAAATTTCAGCTTAATTCCAGATTGTGTACAGGAATTATAAGCAATTTTGTAAAGTAAAAGATCTCCATACCACTGTAAGATACAGTATTGGAACTAGAAAGCACATTTTCGAAGCAAGGTTGACATTTGACAAATTAGTAAAGTTAAAGAAGGTGTGTCAGATGGCGCCTACGGACTATTTATGTCTGCAAGGGGGAGCCAAGACAGAGACTAATTGCTCTGGGATTCACCAAGACATAAGGAAGAAAGAATGGAAGGGGAAAGACGCTGTATGAAATTAATTGATTACATCAAAACCAGGCATCCCAGAGAGGTGAGATCAACACCAACATGAATATAATCCGAAGAGAATAATTATAAGCCCAAGAAGTATGCTCATTGGAGCAGATTAAGCATTTCACAGACGGAGAACCTATGAATGCGGATGCTTGACCATTGGAGTAATACGCCGCAGGGGAATCCCCAGGGGAGCGTGCCCACGCCATCACCAAGATCAATTAATATTTATTAATTGTACGATCAAATCACAGGCACGAGACCGGAAATGGAACCTACGTGAGAAATTGGACCAGATTGAGGCAGTTATAGCTCTCCAAGCTGCAGTTTTAAAGGAAGGGTCGGTCCGTGAAGTTGAGTGAACTATGTTGCGAGAAGAAAGCCTTAAATAGAGCATGAAGCCATGAAGAAGTCAGTTGACTCGGAGCACTCATACGGGGGAGATGCTATCCGTCTGCTCAGAAATATAAACAAAGACTGCGCAACTACAAGTGTAGAATGGTATACAAAGTTAACATGAAGGAATTAGACCGCGCAGTTATAAGTAATGTACAAGTGCGTACAGAAACATTTTATGTGTAAGGTTTATAGAAGTATTTCAGTTAGGAAAATGTTCGTCAGTACTGGACTGATTGGACGAGATTACGAGTGCGTAGACGCCGTAACAATAAACGCCAAGTAAAGCTGAGACTTATCAAGCCGCGCAGTATAGAATAAAGTGGTATTGAACAGTAAATTACACCGTCAAGCTGGTAGTATGATAAAGCGCGCAAGTCATGATCTAGTAATCAACAATGGTCACACTATATTCATTAATATAGGTCGTGGGAATTGGAACCAGGTCACAGTTATTGTGATATTATTGCCACTACAGACAAAGACACTGAGTAGAAGGGGGAATGCACACTAGCAGCCTTTGGAACGAGGATTAGCCAGGATCGCGGTTTATAGAGACTTCCATTGGAGTTTGATGTCAGAAATCGCGTCACCTGCAGCTCTGTTATTGCGAAATTGTGAAGTGTATGAAACATATCGTGTGAAAAGTGTTTGTAATATAAATAAGTGTATGTCAGTGTTAAAAATAATGTATTGGGTGATAAAATGTAGCAGGAAGATGTATAAACACGGTAAATTGAAAATGTGTCTTACCGAAGTGAAAAGTGTATTGTGTCATCTAAAGGAATACGACATATCCATCATGATGCGTCTGTAAGCAACACGATGGTGGGCATAAGGTGGTATCATAAGAGTCGACCACCAGAGCAATGTAAGTACAAGTTCCCATAATATCATGTAGAAGCTAGCGATACGATACGTCTAAGTCAAAAGTCAAGTAAAAATAGGTATTGTGAAGTAATATTTATACGAGCTAGCATTCCTCGTATTTGATGTAGAAGTATTTGCCATTTGAGAATGAGTTGGCTTACAGCTGTTGCGCGTAAGACCAAAGTAAGTCTAATATTAAAGGTAAACAATAACGTTAGAAGCAAGAAAGTCCAAAGTAATACAATATTCAACATGTTTGCATGAAGTGATAAAAGTTGCATCAGAACCCAGGTAAATTACAAAGGTAAAGATTATATGTAAGAATGACATCAAAATGTGTCAGCAATTTAAGTTATACATGATAGAGGTAATAAGTGAAACTATTGTAATGTAATGCCAGTAAAACCAAATACCAGTAAGGATAAGTAATGAGAGAAAATCAGTAAACACGCCATATAAAAGGGAAACTAAAAATGTCATATGATCTGCGGTATGCCAACAGAGCTAGCATTTGTACTGCGGATATGCGAGCAGTTTAAGAGTAAAATCAAGATGATTAAGTTAATTAATGCTAGGAACGTTTCTAGGACAATTACCAGGACCATACAGGCTATTCTACGAAGGTTTGTATTGTTGTATCGCCATAGGGCATACCATTGTATTATGATAGCGGGTGGAGACAGACAGGTGTCTGGGCTACCATACCTGATTCATGGGGGCAATTGACGATTAACGTTTGCCAACTCAATTAGCTACTCCATTGTACTGATCCGCACTGTGATGCGAGAATCTATTTTTACGGAAGGGTCGAGGACGCCTTACCAAGACATCATGTGTGACAGTGGCGAGCAGTAAGTCCAATAAACCACGCCATAAAAAGCCGTATGCAGTTCCCCAGGACTGTTGTGCCTAGTATAACCATTCCTTTGCTATACTAAGTTATTGAGCTATTGAAGCCAATTAATGTTACCATATCGATAGGATGTAAATATTTGGACATCCAGTTCATATGATGAATAGTTTCGCCTTAATCTAAACAGAATCAGAGTGAGAATTGCGAAGTATGGTTGGTGTGTATGAATAAGTAATGAGACAGCTGGAAAAGGGACTGGACGGCGAGAGCTGTGCCACACCGCAGGGGTCCTTGGCGACCCGAGCTATTGAGCTATTGTATTCACTGAAGGGTGGTAGGTTTATGACCGACCCTATAATAAAAGTATACTGGAGACTGCGATATCATGGTCTGGCATATTAATTAATAAGAAATTGTTTATTTTGGCTACAGAAATGAATTCGTAGCATTATAAGGATGTCATATCCGTCTTTTAATTGTTGAAATCAAGTGATATTTAGCAAAGTTAGCTGTTCTGGACACTAACTGCCCTAAGAGTGACTGACACATTATCTGAAGTTAAAACACAGTTTTGAGATGCATATTTGCACACGGATGTGGATTTGATGCGAACTAACCATAAATCGACTTATATCTTCAACGTCTTAGAGACATATTGTATCGTTACAGCGAACTAGCATTGTTTTTGTAGACTAGGAATGTACTGTTGTTAGCGTTTATGGGGAAAGCGGACGAAGGACACAATACACAGAAATGAAAGTACATTGTTGTACAAGTAACCTATCGCAACAATGGCTAACGCATTGTTGACACATGAAATAAAGTAAATATTCCATATGCACTATGGATAGTCAAGCAAATAATTACTGTAACGTAACTAATATGGAAGTGCTATTTGTGTAAAATATTGATGTCATGTTTATTGGATTCATTTTGATTATTATTTTATTGTTTAAGAGTGTGCATAAAATATGAACATTTGTCAGATGACAAGAAAGTGCATTCCCAGAAAGGAATAGAGTTAGTGAAGTTCAGAGTAGGGTGTATTGAGACACCAGTGATAGACTCATAGACTCACAAGAAGAGATGTGGCAGTATGCCTGGTGAGATCGGTTCATGATCTCAGCTGCGGACCACAGATGAGGTAGAATACTTTCATTGTCCGTTTTGCCATTATCATATGTGCGATCCAAAGTGTATTTTGTTATTTGTGGGGTAAATTAAATGTAATGGGATGTTGTAATTGTTGTATGATAAGCCATGATTTAAAATTAAATAGTATTTTTAGGAAGTTGTTTACCCTTTCTTGTAGAGTAGTACCTGGTAGCTTTCGGATCCTGAATATGTGTTTGCACTGTGGGGAGACGCACCACACCCTGAAAGGACAGAGCCAGTCGGGATGTGAACACATGTTCTCCACATGACGTCATATGGGTACAGTACTTGGGTGGGTGTATATAGAATTTGTCTGATAACGTATGTTATTGTAATTTCAGTTTTAGTATGTACATTTTAGTTCAGGTACGGATTGGGAAAGGTGAAGGAGGCGTCCGTGGTCTTAAGTTACTGTAGGTAACATCCCAGCATTTGCCTGGAACAGAAATGGGGAAACAACGTAAAGCCACTTCTAGGATGGCTGAGGTGGGAATCGATCCTGTCAGCCTCACAGGCTGAGTTGACCCCGTTCCAGGCTTCAGACCAGAATTCAATTTCTTGGAAGTGCCAAAACTCGAACTAGGACCTCCGAGGCGACAGCCAGGAATGCTAGCTGCTACACCACAAGGTGATCTATTAGATTATTATCATTCTTGGAATTATGCTATATTATCGTTCAGCGTCACTTACAACGGTGGGGATGGGAGGTTCTTCCACAACCACCTTATTCGCCTGATCTGAGCCCACGTGACTATGATCTAATCCCCAAAGACAAGAAGCCACTTGTGGACGACGGTTTGCTAACGAAGAAGACATCGTAACAGCATTTCGGAGGGAGGTGTTACACGTTAGCGATACACATGCAGCGAATGGTATTCAGCGCTTGCCCCACCGCTGCACAGTGGGTCAAAATCGAAATCTAGGAGGACAACATTATTTATTTTCATAATTTAATATCAAAATGTATTACTTCTACAGCATTCTCATATAATTGCCGCTCACTATTCTAGGGTATAAACGCATCTTAGTGTAAAACTGCCACCACAGTTGAAGCAGTCTGAATTGGAGGGTGAATGTAAGTGACTGTGGTTAGGTTGTCTTTGTGGTTAGTGTGATGCTTTAAGATGGAACATGCAGCTGAAGGTATGATCTTTGTAACGTGTTTCAGTTATTAATGGGCGTAATTGTTACGTAATTTTAGCTATATTTGCATTATATAATATTTAACTATTATTTTTAAAATAATATTTTCACTTAGATTTTTAGTATGTCGCGTTACTCTGCGTCACTTTCTACTTAATGTCAAAATGAAGATAACGTCTCGTAGTTTACGCCTGTTATAAGACTTTTTGCAACTTACTTAGTTATTTTACGTTTTAGAAGATGCTGCGCAACCTGTTCTCACACGTTTACAACTGTTTGAAGCACTGGGTTCGACGATTAAGTCAAAAGTGGAACTTTGTGACTTTTTTAAAAGTAAATTAGGGGTAGAAAATTGTTCTGAAGAGATAACTGAATGCTCTATCCAACTCCTAGTCATAGACAATTTCTTGCATGTCTAGACGTAGCTTAAAAAAAGGTCTTAACTGATGTTTATTATGAAGTAAACAAATTATATACGTTGCTTTCACTCTAAATTCATGATTAAAACGTAAAAATAATTTTGTCCACCTAGATTTTGGTATTGACCCACTGTGCGCTGGCTACGCACAGTAGACACCTTGGGTTATTATTACGAAGGTACGCTGACAACAGAAGCTTGAGTGTTTGACGTCTTAAGTAGCGACCTTGATACAACTCAGGTGCATTGTGGGGGAGAGCACCAATTTTTGATCACTCACACGCTACTCAAAATGGCATGGTCGGCTCTGATCTAGGAGTTAGGATGACGGAGAAGCTAAATGGTGGATATTTAATGAGAATGTATGTTATGAGTACATAAATTATCTGCCAGGGTGTGGAATGAAATGAGATATGGTTGACATCGTGAACACCCATCCATCCCATTTTACACTTGGTGAACGTTGTGATGAGCTCTGCTGGAGATTTATGAAGCCACATTCAAGCTTGCGTTAATTACTTCGGAACTTCCGCCTTCAGCTCGTGCGTAGGAGTTCGCGTATTAACTGTCACGAGGAGTATTCAATTCATATCCTCAGTCACAGAAACTCAATATTCCCTCCAGTTTCACCACTCCCCGATTATACGTTAAAAAGGGCGATTCTCTGCAAGTCAACCACCGAGAAATATCCTACTACGTGGATGACAATTGAAACCTTCAGATAGAACTCAATCCTAGGAATAGCAACATTGGGTCGATTCATCCCATTTTAAAAATCAATAGCTCAACGTTTAGGAACATTTTTGGTTACATCAATCGGACAAATAGTTAAGAGTTGCTGGTGTTTTCCAAATCTCGGCACACCTTCGCACATTGTACCAGGGTACCTTCGAGGGTGCGGCTTCTATGCCCAAGATAGCGGGATCAAACCCCGCCGAAGTCGTCGGATTTTTTGAGAGCGTTAAAAATCCCTCATTATGTCTTCCTTCGGAGGGGAAGTAAAGCCGGCGGTCCCATGTCATAGATTTATGGCATGTTAAAGGACTTTCCACTGATAACACCTGTGTGAAGCTAAATTAATATAGGTTAAACATTTGACTAACGTTCTTGGGTTCCTACGTTCGTCGTCAAGAGCCGACTGCGGTGGCATCTGGTAACTAATTTCTGAACTAGTTGGTCGTTGACGGTGGCGTTTGGCGGCAAAAGTAGGAACTACTTGAAAATTGATCATCTGCAGTCCTTACTTGAATTATAACAGATACTCACACTAATACAGTCATCACAGTTAACACTGGGTATCAGACAGATTCTACACACACCCAAAGTACAAGACCGCGTTGTCGCAGACCCTAAACTGAGAAACCAACCAACCAACATACCTTTGAGGGTAGGCTAATAATATACAGCCTACATCATTACACATGAAATGCAGCCAATGGCCATATCAGGGTATTTCAATTGAACGCCTGTAGGCTCCCAGCAAGTTCAATTTCAAGTAGTTCCAACTTTGGCTACCAGATGCCACTGTCACTGACACCTAGCGGCGAACGTTGGAACTCGATAGAGCATTTAGAACCAAATATAACCTACAAATTTGGCTACACACTACCAATTGTGGTGGTAGGTTCTTTTACATGCCATAAATCTATGACATGGGCCCGTCGGCGTGTTCGAGAAATATAGCGTGTATAAACCACACGCCCGGCGTAACTGTTATGCGGGCTCAACCTGACACAGTTCTGCCAGGGGCTGTTGTCTTATTTGTTTAAACGCACTCTTTAAACAAATTGTCAATATTTATGAAATCGATGTGCCATTCGTTTCTTTTGAATGCCCATTTGTTACGATCGGTTTCTTGATAGTGCCCCAAGAGTATAGACCACCCACCCAGCTCTACTGAAATGCAGGCTCTCCGCCACAGTCCTGACAGGGGCTATCGTGTTGTTTATTTGTTTAAACGCATTTTATAAACAAATAAATATATTTCCGTTGGCATTTCAAGACATGCAAGATTTTTCCTGTAATATTGAGACGATTTGAAAATTTTGGCACAAACCGCACTTTCTGCTGTTACTCCTGCTGGTTTAAGATCTTGAGTTTCGTGAAACACACACCTTAGCGTTTTATATACGGAATATGATGATGATGATTACAGACATATCGGTACCACAACATGTTCAAAACTCATCAAGCACAAGTGAATAAGAAATGATACTCATAAACACAAATCACATTTTACGTGTAGGTGCATGATTGTTGACAACACTGACAGCACGGGTTCGTTACCAGTTATCGGAGAGGACAGACTGGATCTCAACATGCCGACCCAAGTGCTATACCCATGTGCTCAGTATGGAATAAGACGGTGTTGTTCGTCGTATGCTCATTCAATGGCCAAGCTGGGAGACCTCAAGCTCCCAACTTGCTTGCATTACGAACAAATTTTGTTGCGAAGCATGAGTCGTGTGCAGGGGATTGGCGCTCAGTTTAAAAAGATTACAGTAACATACTTTGTTCAGAATGGACAGTTTCAAACATTCTGAAGACAATATATCCCTTCAAACACTATAATTAAAGGAGAATAGATTAAATATAAATATAAGGAACTCTTCTTTACTTGAAATGTCCAGGCAGGCTAAAGGCTACCTTGCCTACCCTGCAGAACCACGCTTGCATTGTACATGCATGCTGCTCATGATGACTCAAGAATGAAAGAGTCTGAGAGAAGGTCAACTCCTGAGGACATATCAAGAACAATATGCCTAAGAGAGAGAGAGAGAGAGATTACAAAGCACAACAAGATAATTATCCAGGAAGAGGCAACATATGATACAGAAATCTTAGGTGTTTTCATTCGGTTTTTTGTTTCAAAAGTCAATTTAACAAGATTTTTACAAGTAGTTATGAGACAAACTAAAGAGACTACTTTTCTTAAAATTTAAGATTAATACAAAGATATATGTAGACCTATCTAGAATAATGACGAAATGAAGTTGGTAATTCTGCAATTTATGATGTGTTCGAACAATAAGTTGCCTGAAATATTGTAGCCCAATACAGCATTGCAGTTTCTTTGAAATAGTTTCCTTCCATGGATTCTGAGATACTGAGAGTCTCTGACTCCAACGCTCAGAAAGAGTTATTAGTTAGTTGGTAGGACTGCTGCCTCTCAAAATGCGCACAAATAAATCCCTTAATATGGCATAAACACAACATATAGAATTTGTTAGTTATCCATTAAATGTTATGGAAGTTACATGCAGTTAGTTATTATTGCTTTAGGGGGCGTAACAGCGAGGTCAACTGCCCCTAAACATGCAGTTAAACATTGAATCTATCAGCAACTCGTAGGATTATGTTGGCAACATCGTCACGTATGGATTTCTCAAAATGAATTTCCAAAATTATTGTCTATAGCCTATACATGTGCCAAATTTAGAACTGTTTGCCAGAATAAATTGAGACTGGGGTTCAAGATTATGGAGGGCAGTTATCAACAGTTAGTAGCCTTGATGGCTCCAAAAATATGCTGGGTTATATCTCTTGAGACATATATTACACACACGAAATTCGGTTGCAATAAATGTTTTTGTTAGTGCAAGTTACATTCGGTTGTACGTTGATTCTATTACCTAGAATGGAATTATGTTGGTAGCACTAACTTTGATGATTTACTCTGTATGTGTAACGCATCTTGGACTTCCATTTTAGTGAATTCGAAGTGTGTTCCGTATACATATTCCGAGATATTGAACCTACAGTTCAAGAACGTTGAGATTATTATAAACAGTTCGTAGCCCTGTTGCACAATTATATGTCCTAAAGCATGCATTGCAAGTACTGAGTGTTCCGATTCAACACGGAACTGTAAAATGGGTTGCCTACCCACACGCAATTGGCTTGAAATCTACTCGCAGCGCGCTAGCGACGGGCTGAGTTCGATTTCACTGATTGCCGTGTTCTTATGCAGCATTGCAAAGCATTTTGCTCCTTCAAAATTTATTTACACAGGCTTCACAATAAGTTTGAACGATTTCTGTTTCAGAACTTGCTATTTTACTCTTCTTTTAATGGCTTTTTCAGAGAATTTCTTTGATATAAAAAGTTATTTTACAACATAGTTTATTACAACACAATTACAACATGCTTTTTCAACAATATGGTCATCCAGCGCAGTCCTCCAGACTGGCGAGAGAAGTTTTAAACCTGTTGTTTCCTGGCCGGTGGATAGGAATTGGCGGCTTTATAGAATTCCCACCACGTTCACCTGATCTGACTGTCTTGGATTTCTTCATTTGGGGCTACGTCAGGTCGAGAGCATTTTTAAGATCACCACAGACACCCGAAGAAATGGAGCTCGTCATTACCGAAGCCTTTGTGAAAATTACTTCTCAGATGTTGTCGAACGCAAGAGAGAACTTCATGTGACGAGTGACCCTCCGCTTGGAAAATTATGGACGCCACTTCGAACACCTTATGTAAATGTCCATTTGTAGTAGATGTAACGTCTGTGATAAATTAACTTTTTTAGTCGCATCGAAGACTGATTACAATTTTGTAACAAATCCTTTCCAAATTGTATCTCGTGTTGTGGTATTGGGTTAAAAAGCAATAAATTGTGTTGTGAATAAAATACAACACAAAAATACATTGTGTTGTAATAAACTATGTAAAATAACATTTTATATCATAGAAATGCTCTGAAAAAGCCACCAACAGAAGGGTAAAATAACAAGTTCTGAAACAGAAATCGTTCAAACTTATCGTGAAGCCTTTGTAAATATATTTTGAAAGAGCAAACTGCTTTGCAATGCTGCATAAGAAGGCGGCAATCAGTGAAATCGAACTCTGCGACGACGCTAGCGCGCTGCGAGCAGGTTTCAAGCCAATTGCTGGTGGGTAGGCAACCCATTTTACAGCTCCGTGTTGAATCGAAACACTCTGTACAAAGTAAGGATGAAATCTATTCGTTAGTATGGATGTTTCACGCAGTTTTTTTTTTTTTTTAATTTCTTTATCGTATGGCCTCGGGTGCCGGGTGCAAGCTTAGTTAATTGACGCCCAGAGGGCAACTCGCATGTCGAATTTTATTGCTCCTTGAAGCGCTATGAAAGTCAAGGAGATTAGATATCTAAGCTCTTTGACACTATAGCGCTTTCTAGTAGAGAAATGAGGAACTTTGTGTTGGCGGAAAATCCAGAGATTAATTTTGCCATTATGAACACGGCCTACTGAATTCAAATGGGTTCTTTAACATGCCAACATCGTATGACATGCGTATCGTGATTTTTGTCGCCTTTCAAAAATCACTAACAATGACCAAGAACGAACCTGCAATCTTGGGGTTGGCAGTCCAACACGATAACCACTCACCCACTGTGGCAAGTTAAACATTGGACGTATCAGCACGCGTAGAATCAAGTTGGCAACATTACCATGTCTTGGTTACTCAAAATTAGGCTGGAGTATCATGTTCCATAAGTTTGCAAAATTAAGGGCAGATATATGAAAAGAGTACTGGGAATAGGAATAACAGCACCATCTCGACTTACCTACATTATGCTTAGAGAACGTTTCTTTGTAGAAGATATGAGGTTACAACTGCACCTACCGAATACAAAGGCATGAGAAAACCTGTACAATTAATCTTGAGAAAAGGAACGATATCTGGAATGAGTTCTATGCGACAGACGCAATACTACCATAAGAATAACAGGCCAATTATAAACTAAGGAAGGCCATCACGTGATTTGCTGTGCATGGCTTCCACTACAAGTTATGCATCACCAAAAGATTGCATTACCCAAATGAGGACTTAGTAATAATTGTGGCAAAAGTTCCGCCTAATCAATACCTATTATATTAACAAATGATCACTTTGTGGTCATTGGGGACATGTTTCGAGACCTAATTGTTTTGGCCCCTTCAGGAGCCGATATGGATCAAAATGTCAAGGAAAACAGGTGATTGAAAAGCTTAACACAAAGAAACGTTCATGTCAATAAACCTATTACGGTGCACCATAAGGAAAGGTGGAAGATGTTTACCCTAAAGATACAGTACAATAAAATAATAAGTGAATGCATATAAAGAAAGATATAGTTGAAATTTGAAATTTAAACACAATATGATTCAAATTGTAGATCACAAGATAAAGTGACATTTTATAGTTCAATTATATTGTGTTCAAAAATCAAATTTTAACTGCAGCATAATAGGTTTATTAATAAGAATGTTTATTAGTGTTAAGCTTTTCAACCTCCTGTTTTCTTTGACATTTTGATCTATATCGGCTCATGAAGGGGCCAAAACAATTATGATAATGATGATGATGATGGTAATTGTTCTTTTAAGGGGCCTAACATCTAGGTTATCGGCCCCTAATGGTTTGGGTGATCGTGAAGATGATAATGAAATGTAAACTATAACTAAAACTAACTACTAACATATATACTAGAAGAAGAAATGGAATACAAAAGGAGAATAAGGCAAATAAAAGACAGGAGGAAAAGAAATGCCCTCAACCCTCGAAGAATGCGGATTGAGGGACTTGGAAGGAAGGAGGGCCATATAAGGCAGATAGGAAAGTGAAAGAGGAGAGGGTCCTCCCCACAGGTAATGGATAAAAGGGGGAAAACCGGAACCAGCTCAGGAATCCCTCGGGGTCGCCAACTCCCGACCTCACCAGCCGTGAGCCCCTGAGGGTGTAGCAATATCCAGGGTGCACCAGAAGTGGTGGGGCTACATACACCCTGCCTCCTTGAGGGTCATGTGCAGAAGGCAGGAGATAATATGAAAAGAAAAAGAAGGCTGGCCCCTCGCAGAAGGAGTGTATCAAAAAAGATGAGCCAAGGGCCAATTGAGGCAGGAAAGTGAAAGAGTCCCTAGGCCTCGGATACCCTAATACTATCGGGGTCGGAAGAGAACAGGAGTTGACCAAGTAAGATCGACAGGGAAAAAAGACGGAGAGGAGCCCGGCACAAGTAATTGGAAGCAATGCCGGACTCAGCTGGGTCCCCGTGGTCGCCAACTCACGTCCCACTAGATGTGAGCCCCTGGGGGCCAAAACAATTAGGCCTCGAAACATGTCCCCAATGACCACAAAGTGATCATTTATTAAAATAAAAGGTATTGATTAGGCGGAAATTTGCCACAATTATTATTAATTAGTGCATCAATACGGAACAAATGAGGAATGTATAATCATGTGAACTGTGCAAGGAACATTGTCCCCAATATCACACCGACATGTGTAAAAAGAGAAAACCATCATTAATGAATCCATGCAGTGAATAACTTCAATGTATTTCCTGCTTATATTGTATGTCCTTGTCTATTAGCTGCAATAAATATTTCATTCATAAGTGCATACTTTCTAATCTACTGAGACTAGGGTTCAAAATGATTGAGAGTATTTATCAATAGTTGGCAGCGCTGGCGATTCTGAATATATGTTTTATTCTATCTCATATGGTAATTGCAGAAGAAAAACATTGTCCGTAACTATATAGACTATAAAGGCTTCGGTGGCGTAGTTGGTAGCATGCTGAACCGCTGTGCCCAAGATAGCGGGTTCAAACTCGGCCAAAGTCGTCGGATGTTTTAAAAGCGTTAAAAATCCTTCAGTATGCCTTCCTCCGGAGGGAAGTAAAGCCCGCGGTCCCATGTCATAGATTCATGGCATGTAAACGATCCTTCCACAGACTAAAGTTGTGTGAAGCTAAATTGTTAGGTTAGATTTCGTCAGAACGCTCTATCCAAGTTCCAACGTTCACCACTAGGTATCATTGATATCTGGTAGCGAAAGTTGCAACTACTTGAAATTGAACGGAACTTGTAGCGCACCCTAAGGGTGTCCTCTGGAAGCAGCTACAGACTCAGGCGAACCGAACATGTCCTTGGACAATCCCGGCACTAAAAGCCATACGATTAATAAATAAATAAATAAATAGGCTATAAATATAGATCCCGAAGAACCAACATGGACAGTTAAAACCAAGTATGGTGACATACAAATTCAAGTATCTAGGGGAGATTCTAACTCCTAACGACAATAAGAAATCAGCTATTGAAGAGAGAGCGCAGAAGATGGAGATAGCATTCAGATTATGCCAGGAAACTTATAAGTCCAAATCCCTATCCTATGAATCCAAACTCAGACACTATAACACCGTGGTGAAACCTGAATGCCTTTAAGCAGCGGAGACAATTGCCAGAAAGGGAATCACAGAAATAGAAAAGAAAGAACGTAAATTTCTGAGGAAAATTCTCGGACCCAAGAAAGCAACAACATATGAGTTTACCTTCCGTTTGTGATCAAATCAAGAGCTATATAAAAATTCGAGAACATTTCAACATATATGAGGAAAAGACGACTATCTTTCTATTGTACCCGATACCAAGTTGAGGCTATCGGCTACGCCAGTTGTGATCGAGCCATAGTTGAGATTTGTGGGCAAGGAGAAAAGATAGCGCTCAGATCGAGTCAGAAGAATGGTAGGAAATGACGTAGGAGGCCGAGGGAGATGGAGCCACTATCCCTCAAACATAAATAATTATTGGAGAAATACTGGATGATTATAAAGATTAATTTGGAATAAAATCTTATCTAACCTCAGAAGGGAAGGAAATATCAAGAAATCTTATTGACAATAACTTGAAGAAAGGTAGACAACTCCTTAAGTTATGTTATGACTTTATAGCTGAAGATAGTGTGGTCGAGGTTAGATCTGTGACGTCAGACAGCGGAAGGAAGGAGGAAGTCACGTGGTAGGTCAAGGCGAGACGGCCGAGTGCAGTGACACTAGCGAAGAGAAGTATCCCAGCAGTCCAGTTGAGTGGATCAAGTTGTGCTATAACAGAACAGTTTATAAGGCAGTGCAATACGGAGAGTTACGTGCAGGAGGGAGTCGCTAGGCGAAGCCTGCAATGCAGTATCAGGAGTACGGTTTTGGAGCACATGCTGTCCGTAGGGCAAGTCATGCAAGCCGTTAACTTTAGCAAGGAAGCCGGTGTTTAGACACATGTTATTTCAACATCGCAGTCGTATTCACGTGGAACAGCAATGCTTTTTTCAAGCTTACAATTTACCGAAGCAATACGCAGTATTACACTAGGATTGAGAAACATTATTTAAGCTACATTCTCAATGTATAACAGCACAGCGAAGCAGTATAATGATGCCAGTATTTAACCTCATATTACACATGGACAGTGAAGCGAAACGTGTCGTGCTGTGGGCGACATTTTGTTACCATGCGATAGTCAACGAGTTGAACATTACTCTGACATTTTGTCAAGTTTGAGATGTTAGGACTTGTATTTCAACAGTCCAATTGTGCAGTCCAGTTACAGTTATACACCTTTTATTATGGACATTCAGATGGACTTGAATTTATTTCAGCAGTATTACAGCATATTTCATAATGCATTTGAACCGAAATATTTAAGGCGACCATGGGGCCGTTCCAACATTACTGCTTTTGGCAAGTTAAAATATGTAAGCGTATGCACTTTGTGCATACTGGCACGTGCAGTATAATAGTTACACGTCATGAACAGTTATGAAATATCTTCATTACGAACACAGATACAGAGTGTTTGACAAATCAGTACACTTTTGAAGCTACATTATTTTTCTATCAGTGCAATTCAGCCGCTGTGAAGACTAACATTATTATCGAATGCCAACCAAATAGTTTATGGAACAGTGGCGTGACATATTCGAAGAGAGTATGGGGTACTCTGTGTTTTTGAACTTTTGTGGAGGATTTTGGACAATATCCATGATGGATAATCTTCAGCTCATCATGTCGTGCTAGGCGGATACGGAGACGTGATGGCAGCTCAGAGCGATGGATTCGGTTCCTAACGAAGAGGATAAATATGACATCAAATTCACTTGGATGGAGTCAGGTGTTAATTCAGTGGGTGATACAGCGTTTTCGTCGATCTAGCGAGAAATCTGTGGCAAACCCTTGGATTACCGACGATCTTTGAATTCTATTAACATCTGGAATATGAAGGTATTGTAAGAATTATGGCATTACTGATATGATTTTTCATGAACACTGGGCATACTCGTATATATTTTTGGTAGGAGTGCTACTATTATTTTTCGACATGGCTTAAATATTTTATCACTCCATTTGCTAAAATATGGTGTTACCATATGAGGTGGCAGGCACATTTACCCAACGTTCTCACCATTGGTTGACTTTATTAGACAGGATTTTGGTCTTTATATTTTTCTGTGAGGATAGTATTTCTTGATTATGGATAGTTTTAGCGAGTGTTTCGAACTCGTGTTCTGCAATTGGATAATTAGAATTTTTCGTCAGTTCAATGCATACTAGCGAGTATGTATAATTCATCAGCAGGGATATTTTTCTTTTATTGGATTGTTTGGTGATATTAAATTTTATTCACTCAAGTGAATGCATATCGCTTTTATGTGACAAATAGAGTCTTGTCGATTCCTATCATGTACACTCATTCATTAGTCTGCGAGGCGAGGCATGTTACTTTGAGTAACTGTGTGGTGGCACTCACCATACCTGCCAATCGAGGGTCTCATTTTATCATCCGAGTGTAATTATGATCGTAAGATGATTAAACAATAAACTACCAGTCACATATTAGTTGAATTTTGTTAAATAAATTAAAAATAAATGTCAGCAGGGTACACTTTGTAATTCTTGTTTTGCCAATCCAATAGTTTGTTGCAATACTCTTTTGAGGGTATATTCATTTAACAGTTGATACTTTTGATACTCTTTGTAAGTGATTTGATACCTTTGAGAAGGATTTCAAGAAATTGAATCTTGTAAGATGAGTTATTTATTGTCAGAATTTATTTTGAGGCAGATCATTATTAGATATTTTTGATGTGAGGTGATATAACACATTGGTGTTTTTTTAAGTAAATCTTGAGTATCTTAAGAGAATTTATGCTCTGAATTAAACCAGATCTTGAATTGGATTACGATTACTAAGGAAATTTTCCTATTGTTTAAGAAGTTGTCTATATATGACAAGATTAATTACAGTTCTTGTAGATTGTGTGCGTTAATCATCTGAAGCCAGTTATATTTTTTTGTGGATCATGCAACGTGATTATGTGAAGTATTTTTGATAGGTGTTTTTGAGGTTGCCAGGTGAAAGTTTGCAATATTGCCAATGATAATTTTGAGGCAGATATGAGGTTGTTGAACCCAGTCTAGCATATTTTGGAGATTCATGCTGTGTGCTGAATAATTGTGGTGTTATATGGAATAATTATGGTATTCAAATGTGATATTTGACAAAGTGAGATTAAGTGGTGAAGTTTTGGATAGTGAGATCCAACGTGATTTTGTGAAGGCAAGGTATTATTTTGGCATGATAATTAAATATGGGGTATAACTTGGAACTGATAAAATTTGAGTCAACGTTCTATAACCTATGTTAAACAATTTTTAGGAAATTAAATAAATAAATAATTTTGATAATCCAAGATTTTCTCATAATAATAATAATAATAATTTATGGAACAATAATCTGAAGTTTAAACTTATTAATGATCTGACCCGATGAATTAAAAGTTGAATAAACTCGATGAATTTAATAAATTGATAGTTGAATAAATTAACTGAATTAAATAAATAAATAGGTGATTAAACAGCTGATGAATAAATGAATTAAAAAGTGATAATTAATTAAAGAAGCTGATGACAGTAAATTTAAATAAATTTAAATAAATTTAAATAAGAGATATGATTTAAATAAATTGATGAATTACAACTTAAATTAATGAATTGAACAATTTAAATGGATGGATTGAGATAATTTAATTTAAATGAGATAATGAAATGAGAGTGTGTGGATGATTGAATAATCTAATGAATTGATGAATATAATATTTATTTAACCCTAGAACTGCTGCAGGGCCGGCCCCGTGGTGTAGGGGTAGCGCGCCTGCCTCTCACCCGGAGGCCCCGGGTTCGATCCCCGGCTCCGTCAGGGATTTTAAAACTGACGTGAGGGTTGGAACGGGGTGCACTCAGCCTCGTGAGGACAATTGAGTAGCTGTCTGACAGTGAGACAGCGCCCCAATCACGAATACCAAGATTAACGGCCGAGGGGACCCGACGCGCTGATCACGCGTCACCCCAATATCTGCAGGCCAAATGGCTGGGCAGCGGTCGCTTGGTCGGCCTTAGCCCGTCATGGGCTGGATAGTGCCAGGGGTTGACTTTTTTTGACTGCTGCAGGTTTATCCGTCAAATGCTGCAGTACATTCCAATAAATTACACACTATGGGAATTTAGTATCTGTAAGCAAACTGTGTTCATGAATATAACTTATCATACATCAATAGAAAGCTGAAAGACTGTTCTATATTATTCTTATAGAGGTGAATCGTTCAGACTCATCAGTTTGAATTAATCATAAAAAGTGTTTTATAAAAAGAAATATACATTAAAAAATTGACTTTTCTGCTCTAGAAAACTATATTGCCAAGCTAAATGTTTGTCAGACACATCATAAATGAAAAGTTCACAGTTTGTTGTTACTATTTCAAGAACCAGTTATAAATAATTCCTCTTATTTACTAAAAAAGAAAATTATTTGTACAATATGACATTTCTCCATTATGCACATATATGAGAAATTCACCTTCTGCCTCTTCTGTAAGCTAACTGCGTTCATGAATAGGCCTATAACTTATCATACATCAGTAGAAATCTGAAAGACTGTTCTATATTATTTTTATAGAGGTGAGTCATTCAGACTCATTAGTTTGAATTAATCATAGAATGTATTTTATAAAAAATAAAATTGACTTTTCTGCTCTAAAAGAACATATTGCCAAGTTAAATGTTTGTCAGACACATCATAAATGAAAAGTTCACAGTTTTTGGTACTATTTCAAGAACCAGTTTTAAATAATTCCTGTTATTTACTAGAAAAGAAAGTTATTTTTACAGTATGACATATCTCCATTATGCATATATATGAGAAATTCACCTTCTGCCTTTTCTGTAAAAAAACTGTGTTCATGAATAGGCCTATAACTTATCATACATCAATAGAAAGCTGAAAGACTGTTCTATATTATTTTTATAGAGGCAAATCATTCAGACTCATCAGTTTGAATAAATCATAAAAAGTATTTCATAAAAAATATGACTTCTCTGCTCTAGTCTATATATATAAAGCACAAAGTTTGTCTGTCTGTCTGTCTGTCTGTCTGTCTGTCTGTTATGTATACAAATCTACACCGTTTCACCGATCTGAACCAAAATTTGTATACTTACCCTTTGGAACCCTGCGGGTAACCCTGTCAACATTAAATTTCGGACAGACCACCCTATGCCCTGCATTTAGGCCCTTTTGCACAAATCTACACCGTTTCACCGATCTGAACCAAAAGTTGTATATTTAACCTTTGGAACCCTGCGAGTAACACTGTCCACTTGAAATTTCGGACAGACCACCCCATTCCCTGCATTTAGGCCCTTTGGTCCAAATCCACACCGTTTCACCGATCTCAACCAAAATTTGTATATTTACCCTTTGGAACCCTGCGAGTAACACTGACCACTTAAAATTTCGGACAGACCACCCCATTCCCTGCATTTAGGCCCTTTGGTCCAAATCTACACCGTTTCACCGATCAGAACCAAAATTCGTATTCTTACCCTTTGGTGCCCTGCGAGTAACACTGTCTGCTTGAAATTGCGGACAGACCACTCCATTCCCTGCATTTAGGCCATTTGGCCCAAATCTACACCGTTTCACCGATCTCAACCAAAATTTGTATATTTACCCTATGGAACACTGCGACTAACACTGTCTGCTTGAAATTTCGGACAGACAACGCCATTCCCTGCATTTAGGCCCTTTTTGCACAAATCTACACCGTTTCACCGATCTGAACCAAAATATGTATACTTACCCTTTGGAACCCTGCGAGTAACACTGTCTGCTTGAAATTGCGGACAGACCACTCCATTCCCTGCATTTAGGCCCTTTGGCCCAAATCTACACCGTTCCACCGATCTCAACCAAAATTTGTATATTTACCCTTTGGAACACTGCGACTAACACTGGTTGAAATTGCGGAGAGGCTACTCCATCCCCTGCATTTAGGCCCTTTGGCACAAATCTACACCATTTCACCGATCTGAACCAAACTTTGTATACTTACCCTTTGGAACCCTGCGAGTGACACTGTCCACTTACAATTTCGGATAGACCACCCCATTCCCTGCATTTAGGCACTTTGGCACAAATCTACACCGTTTCACCGATCAGAACCAATATTCGGAAACTTACCCTTTGGTACCCAGCGAGTAACACTGTCTGCTTGAAATTGCGGACAGACCACTCCATTCCCTGCATTTAGGCCCTTTGTCCCAAATCTACACCGTTTCACCGATCTCAACCAAAATTTGTATATTTACCCTTTGGAACACTGCGACTAACACTGTCTGGTTGAAATTGCGGAGAGGCTACTCCATCCCCTGCATTTAGGCCCTTTGACACAAATCTACACCATTTCTCCGATCTGAACCAAACTTTATATACTTACCCTTTGGAACCCTGCGAGTAACACTGTCCACTTACAATTTCGGATAGACCACCCCATTCCCTGCATTTAGGCACTTTGGCACAAATCTACACCGTTTCACCGATCAGAACCAATATTCGGAAACTTACCCTTTGGTACCCAGCGAGTAACACTGCTTGAAATTGCGGCGAGGCCACTACATCCCTTGCACTTAGGCTGTTTGGCACAAACCTACACCGTTTCACCGATCTGACCCCAATTTTATATACTTACACGTAGAACCCGACAAGTAACACTGTTCACTTAAAATTTAAGACAGACCACACTATTCCCTGCTTTTTGGCCCTTTGGCAGAAAACTACACCGTTTCACCGATCTCAACCAGATTTTACATAATTACCCTTTGGAACTCGACGAGTAACACTGTCCACTCGAAATTTCGGACAGACCACTCCATTCCACGCATTTAGGCCCTTTGGCACAAATCTACATCGGTCAACGATCGAAAACAAAATGTGTATACTTACCCTTTGGAACCCGATGAGTAACACTGTCCACTTTAAAATTTGGACAGGCCACTCCATTCCCTGCATTTTGGCCCTTGGCACAAAACTACACCGTTTCACCGATCTCAACCAGATTTTACATAATTACCATTTGGAACTCGACGAGTAACACTGTCCACTCGAAATTTCGGACAGACCACTCCATTTCCCGCATTAAGGCCCTTGGGTACAAATCTACATCGTTCACCGATCGAAAACAAAGTGTGTATACTTACCCTTTGGAACCCGATGCGTAACACTGTCCACTTGAAATTTCTGACATACCACTCCATTCCCTGCATGTAGCTCAGGAATTCCTCGGGGTTGCCAGCTTCCTAACTCACCATTCATGAGCCCTTGAGGGTGTACCAGAAGTGGTGGGTCTACACACACCCTGCCTCTTTGAGGGCCTTGAGCAGAAGACAGGAGATATTATGAAAAGGAAAAGAAGCCAGACCCCTCGAAGAATGAGGGTATCGGGAAAGATGAGACAAAGCCAATTAAGGCGGAAAATTGAAAGACTCCCTAGCCCTCGGATACCCTAATACAGTCTGGGTCGGAAGAGTACAAGAGTTGACCAAGGGAGGCCGACAGGAAAGAGAACTGAAATGAGCCCGGCACCAGGAAGTAGAAGCGATGCCAGACTCAGCTGGGGTTCCGTGGTCGCCAACCCACGTCCCACAAGTTGTGAGACCCTGGGGGGGCGTCAGTTGTGAGAATAGCTTGCTGATTCATCGCGAGGTGACTTGAGAGTACTTTCCTAAGCCCGCCGTGTTATCTCCTGCTGTCTATGCTGATGCCAGCACAGGGCCGTTGCGAAACAGTGAGTGATTCCCGGTCAATCTGTATAGGACGGGGAACCCCGAACGTGTGTCATCATATTTCGTCATCATCTGCGATCATCTCAGGTTCGTGCAGCTTGGACCTATATTCTTTGTCTTGCAGTACGCTCTTTCACTAGACGCATCCAGTACAGGCCTAAGCCAGAAAATAAGGTTGAGACTTTGGAAGACATCGAAGCTAGACACCTGAATTACCTATATCAGTTTTAAAATAATACCATGTTCGTTTAGTAGTCATTTTTTCATTACCTTATTATTATCTCATAAGTGCAAATGACCCAGATGTTACGCGCATCATACCAATAATCACCGCCGCATAAAGTCTTTCTCGACTGTGATTTTTAAAATATTTATTTTTGGTTGATTCTTAAGTTTAGGGGCTGCGACAACGCGGTCATGTAGCCCCGTGTACTTTGGGTGTGTGTAGAATCTGTCTGATAACCGGTGTTATTAGTGTGTGTTATCTGTTTTTTAATTTAAGTACAAACTGCAACTTAGAATTCTTCAAATAGTTCGTACTTTTGCCGCCAAGCGCCACCGTCAACGACTACTAGGCCAAGTTCGGAACTTAGCTACTAGACGCCACTGCAGTCGGCTCTTGGCAACGGACGTAGACATCTATGAGCGTTGTTTATCTATCCAATTTAGCTTCACACAGGTGTAATTAGTGGAAGGTTCTTTAACATGCCATAAATCTGACATGGGACCGCCGGCTTTACTTCCCCTCCGAAGAAAGGCATACTGACGGATTTTTAATTCTCTTAAAATATCCGACGGCTTCGGCCGGGTTTGAACCCGCTATCTTGGGCATAGAAGCTCAGCATGCTACCAAATACGCCACCGAATCCGCCATATAGTTATTTTTATTACAGTACATTGTGTACATTATACGTTGAAGTGTCAATTCAATACCGGTAGTAGTTTCCCTTATCATCCTCATCATAAGAGCAAATGACCTACAGTAGATGTTACGCCCATTACACCATTAATCACCACACACAATAAGTCTTCCTCGCCTGTGAATTTTGAAATATGTATTTCTATTACGGTAATTTGTAAGTTTGACGTGTCAATTCAACAGTATTTTTTATTATCATCCTTATCAAAAGGGCAAATGACCTAGATATTACTCCCTCATTGTCTTTGGGGGCAAATGACTTACATTTTAAGTCCATTATATTTCTAAGGAGACCTTAAAACATTATCATCATTCCACCGGGCGAAGCCGGGTACTACTGCTAGTAAACCATATTGCCAAGTTAAATGTTTGTCAGACACATCATAAATGGAAAGTTCACAGTATTTTGTTACTATTTCAGGAACCAGTTTTAAATAATTCCTGTTATTTACTAAAAAAAAGTTATTTTTACAATATGACATTTCTCCATTATGCACTTACCGGTATATGAGAAATTCATCTTCTGCCTTTTCTGTAAGCAAACCGTGTTCATGAATAGGCCTATAACTTATCATACATCAATAGAAAGCTGAAAGACTGTTCTATATTATTATTATAGTGGTGAATCATTCTGACTCATCAGTTTGAAATAATCAAAAAAAGTGTTTCATAAAAATAAAAAAATAAAAAATTGATTTTCTGCTCTAGAAAACCATATTGCCAAGTTAAATGTTTGTCAGACACATCATAAATGAAAAGTTCAGATTTTTGGTACTATTTCAAGAAGCAGTTTTAAATAATTCCTGTTATTTACTAGAAAAGAAAGTTATTTTTACAGTATGACATTTCTCCATTATGCATATATATGAGAAATTCACCTTCTGCCTTTTCTGTAAAAAAAAACTGTGTTCATGAATAGGCCTATAACTTACCATACATCAATAGAAAGCAGAAAGACTGTTCTATATTATTTTTATAGAGGTGAATCATTCAGACTCATCAGTTTGAATTAATCATAAAAAATATTTCATAAAAATAAAAATAAAAATTGAATTTTCTGCTGTATAAAACCATATTGCCAAGTTAAATGTTTGTCAGACACATCATAAATGAAAAGTTCACAGTTTTTTTGTTACTATTTCAAGAACCAGTTTTAAATAATTCCTGTTATTTACAAAAAAAAAATATTTTTACAATATGACATTTCTCCATTATGCACGTAGCCTATATGAGAAATTCACTTTCTGCCTTTTCGGTAAGCAAACTGTGTTCATGAATAGGCCTATAACTTATCATACATCAATAGAAAGCTGAAAGACTGTTCTATATTATTTTTATAGAGGCGAATCATTCAGACTCATCAGTTTGAATTAATCATAAAAAGTATTTTACCAAAAATAAGAAATAAAATTGACTTTTCTGCTCTAGAAAACCATATTGCCAAGTTAATGTTTGTCAGGCACATCATAAATGAAAAGTTCACAGTTTTTTGTTACTATTTCAGGAACCAGTTTTAAATAATTACTGTTATTTACTAAAAAAAAAGCGCTCAATTTCTGAATCATCTACATAGGCTTGTTGGCTGCCATTTTGCTCAATGCAACTTAAATGTCAACATGAAAGTACTTCCACTTCTGCAGCCAAATAATAGCCTGCCTATTGTCATTTGTTTGCCAAAGAGTAACACAACGAAAGATAAAAGCATCGGGAACCAGCATGACTTGAAATTAGTGCCATCTGATGGCTAACAGTAGTACTATATTTGAATACCGAGACCGTCTTTCAGACAGACGGTCGCACTTGATTAGACACCACACCGTCTTCCTGGAAGACGGTCCGCAGTTCTAGGGTTGATCTGATGGTAATTAATTAATTATTCTGACTTGAATATAACGAATAATGGGATGAGAACTGATGTGAGGAACATTTATTTTTTGACATGATAATGATGGTGATGACCGATGAATTGTGAAGTTTTCTTTGACTCACAACCAAGTAATGATTAGCAATAGTGTAAATGTGGTGCATAAATTAATTGTTAAATTTTAAGGAGTAATTGTTGGGATTTCCAACATTGATTAGTGCCATTTAAGCCATAGAAATGAGTGAATAATTAAATATATGTCTTTTTAGGGTATTTTGTGTTAGACAGATTCATATTTCTTGACATCCACATTACTGATGTTAAATTAACGAAAAGTTAGGTGTCAGGGATCACGAAATGTCAGTGACGCAAAGACATAGTGCTACGGTGGCCCTGAGAACTCAAGCGAAATTTAGTAATCTTTATTTTTTTATGTGGATGAAAAATAATTTGAAATAGCACAGAGATGGTTCGATTTTTGAGGACTATAACAACATAACGTTTACATTCGACCATACTCTTAGGCTTTGTGTTTCTTTCTCTGTCTGACTGATTAAGTTTAAATAAATTTTGTTTTATCTTAGTTGTGATCTGATGATGATGTTGTTTTCCCAATCCTTTCCTTTGTCTCAATTAAGGCTTAACCAGGAAGGATGTGGTTTGCTAGGGGTTCAGTTGATGGCGCCCATTTCTATTTGCTATCATGATTAAATTTAAGCCCGTAACGACCCTAGAGATACTTTATCTCGTGTTACCCTCTGCTTTTGTGATATTTCAACTGAATTTCCGACACATTCCTTATTTTATTTCATGTTCTTTTAACTCCACTCTGGCCTGGGAAGCCAGGTATGCGATGCAATGGCAGATGGGTCATCGCATACCTCGGATGAACGGGTGCACTATGGACACTTGAGAAGAATGGGACCGGAACGCCTAGCAAATAAAATCCTCATCTTTCAGGAAAGGAGAAAGTCTCAAGTACCATGGTTGAAAAAAGTTTATCAGGATCTTTAAAAATGTGGCAATGAGGAGGGAGATATTGCAAACAGAAAAGTGTTCAGAAGGAAAATTGCTGAGGTGACAGACCTGTCCGTCGAGAAACCCAGGAGAACTCGAAGGGTGTTCTCGGACGAGGAAGGAGTAAGAGTGAGCCAACGAATGAAAGAGCATTGGCGTAACAGGAAAGAACATCAACAGTCAAGGAAGTTGTGTAATCGTAACCCACAGGAGGTTGAAACGATCCTAAATAAATAATATCGGCTATATTTATTTATTTAGCGTATGGCAACACATTGTAAAACACAACAATATTCAGAATACATAAGTTACCAGCAAAAATACTAGGACATTATTACAATAAAAGCAAAACAGAGAATGTTAGTGTAACTTACAGTCACAATTGGCACTTATAATGTAAAATTTAAATTGTCTATCCACTTAACAGCATCTGGAGTCAACGCGAGAAAATCCTTTAAATCCCCTGAGTATGGCGTAATACTACACTGCTGCACAATGTGTTGTATGGTCTGGGATGTCGCTCCACAAACACATGCAGGATCGGGAATGTTGTTCCACTTGTAGAGTAAGTCCTTACACACTCCATGGTTTGTGCGAATGCTGTTGGCAGTCTTCCACGTACGTCGAGGCAAATCGAATCCCTCTGGTTTGTTGTGAGTATTTATACTGATTATTACTTCTCGTGCTGGATCCATTTTTGTTCCCATCTATCGCTTATATCAAATCCCTTGTTAAAAAGTTCCACAGCAGATTTTATTGCTGGTTGTCTGGATGTTAACCTGTCAGATATTACACTTGGGATGAAGTCATGAATGGGAAGGGCAGGGTAATCCAAAATTTTCTTATATTCACGTACCAAAGCATCCTGTCTTCTGAGTTCAGGTGGTTGAATGTGACTTAAAGTTGGGAGCCAAAATGTAGGAGTAGTTTTTAGACATCCTGTGATCGTGCGCATAGTTGTATTGAGTTGGGTGTCGAGTTTGTTGGTATGATTTCTATTTAGCCATACAGGAGCGCAATATTCTGCTGTGCTATAGACTAGTCCCAGTGCATACTTACTTAAGTCCTGTTGTTCGCATCGCTGGAACATAGGTCTTCCACGAAGCATCGCCATCGGACTTGGTTTCGTGCCATTGCCTTCACTTCTCCCCTCGTTCTCCCCGCTTCTGCGGCTTCATCCCCTCTGGTACGATAGTCTATTTTCTCCAAATTCATTCCAGCGTACCTCGCTCATTCCCATTATGTCTAGTTACTCTCGTAAAGTGTCCGTACATTCCAAAATCCAATCCTCGTGGACCATTTCAATCCAAAGGTTGTCTGTCAACTTGTAGTCTGTCCAGCTTTTGCTTCTTGAAGTTTCTTTAACAATACATTTTAAGAGATGCAGGTTGTTAGCCCACAGTCCCCGAGTGCTTTAGTGGGGCTGCCACCTTTTGGCCTAAGCACATGCCATTATCGCTAGATGGTCTGCTATGTCTCTCACAAATTCTTTACAGGGAGAGTAGAGACTGATCTCCCTAACCCTCCTCCTTTCTCCGGGCTTGGGACCGGCAACGACACCAATGGAGCTACTCAATCCGCCCCAAGGTTGCCGCAGGCGGAGTTATAAATATATCTTAATCACATGTAATTTATTGCAAGTTGTTTTTTTTCACACATTCCAGTAATTGGACCTGTTTTGTGTTGACCAACTGAAAGTTACAACATCAACTGTCAATATGGCAACACTGAAAAATGGCTCCTAAATTATCTTTATATGAAAGAGCGCCGGGACACATGTCTCTTTATTGTCGACATAATTATTTTCCTCTCTTTTATATTTCAGTACAAAGTGAAATAGAGGCAGATGACCTCAATGTTCGTCCATTAAATAACAATGACTACCTTGTGGCGTAGCGGCTATCATTCTTGGCTGTCACCCTGGATGTCTGGGTTCAAATCTTGGCTCTGCCAAGAAATTTTAATTCTGGTCTGAGGACTGGAATGGGGTACACTCAGCCTTGTGATGCAAACCTGAGAATGGGAGAGTTCGATTCCCATCTCAGCCATCTTGGAAGTGTTTTTCCGTGGTTTCTTACTGCTACGGTACTCCAGGAAAAAGCCGGGTTGGATCCTAACTTAAGGCCACGGCCGCTTCCTTCCCCATCCTCATCTGAATTACAAATACACACACTAATGCATTCTTCACAATAACACAAGTTATCAGACAAATAACACACACCCAAGTACACGGGGATACATGATCATTATGTCGCAAAGCCTCTAAATAAATAAATAATTCACTAAACAACAACAACAACAAAGTGAAATATCGAGCCCGTGGTGTCTCCTTGTTGTGGGATCAAGGTGTGATTGAATCCATTACGTCCTATCCCTGATCATTTCTCTTTGGCCTACGATCATCCTGACCATCTTCGTCTCACTAGAGGGGCAGATGACCTCACTGTTCCTCCCCTTAATACAACAATAACTAACTTCGTCTCACTAGTTGAATAATTTTCCTCTCTTAGTCGCTCTCTGCCAATATATTAGAACACGAAAGGTGCAGCATTAATCATCAGACAAAATTACATTCTTAACCATTAGATTGGTTTCGCAATTATTCATGCTATGTACTATTTAATAATAAGTCAGTGATGTAATTACTTTTAGTGGACTGTATAATTTTATTGGCAGACTAGTAGCATTCTTTCAAGCTCTTGTAATGGTTATTATTCGTGTACTTGCCAAGTAAGGTACTTCTGTCGGGGGAAATAAAAGCATTGTTTTAAGGGAGAATGTACATCTATCGCATGACAATGTCTACTGAGTTAAAAAATACATCTCAGAAACTGTTGTTTGAGTCTTCAGTCATATGACTGGTTTGATGTAGCCCTCCAAGCCCTCTGTCCTGAGCTAATCATTTCATCTCTACATAGCTACCACACCCTACATCCGAGGCAATCTGTTTAACATATTCTAACCTTGGTCTACCCCTACACTTCTTGTCCTCGATTGTAGGGGCGTGGTGGCTCAGCGGTCTAGCTGTATGCCTCTCACCAAGGCGGACCGGGTTCGATTCCCGGTCATTGCATGTGGGATTTTCGATGTGAAATGTCATGTTCTGTGGTTCGGACTCCACGTAAAACAGAGATCCCGTGGCTTATGATCGCGAGATTAACGGTCACGTTAAACTACATGCTTCCTTTTTTTTCCTTGTCCTCGACCCTTCCTTCCATAACTAAGCTTGCTATTCCTGTGTGTCTTAGTATTTGTCCTACCAACCTATCTCTTCTCTTCATTAGCAGTCGCCAGAAACATCTCTCCTCTCCCACTCGTCTTAATACCTCTTCGTTTGTAACCCTATCTACCCATCTGATCTTCATCATTCTCCTGTAACACCACATTTCAAACAATTCAATTCTCCTCTTTTCTGCTGCACCATTAGTCCAAATTTCACTTCCAAAGAGCGCCACGCTCCAGACAAAGGCCTTCAAAAATGACTTCCTAATACCCAAATCTATATTCGATGTCAACAGATTCCTTTTCTGAAGAAATGCTTTCCTTGCCTGAGCTAACCTACTTTTTATATCCCCTTTGCTTCGTCCATCACTGGTTATTTTGCTTCCTAGGTAACAGAAGTCTCCTACGTCCTTTAGTTTTTCACCTGCCAATTTGATGTCCATAGAGGATTCTGATTTATTTATTTATTTATTTATGTTGCAAAGAAATACAATTTAGCAGGATTATTAAACACAGTTCACTCATTGTAATGAACAATCCACATTTTATAATATGCTTGCAGTCATGCAATGTTATACCACCAAACTTTCAGCTGTTTTCTGTACTGTTGGACAACGACTACATGATAAGCACCCCACAATTTAAAATATGTACATGAATGTTCTTTTGAACTGTTAGTAACATTCACGGCTAAAACATACACCAAAATAATTGATACCCATATTTAGGATTTTCTTTGTCATATTCTTACTCTAAATATTTTTTGTTTTTAACTTTAGTTGGGTAAAAATTATCTTATATGAGAAGTATGCTGGATACACAACATATTTAGGTGTATGTTGTTCATATTAGTGCATTGCCACGGTGGGTTAGTGGTTATCGTGTCGGTCTACTAACCCCAAGCTTGCAGGATCGCTCCTAGCCGTGGTAAGTGTTTTTTTTTGAAAGGCGGCAAAAATTACGACACCATGTCATACGATGTTGGCATATCAAAGAACCCATTTGAATTCAGTAGTCCGCGTTCATAATGGCAAAATTAATCTCGGGAGTTTCCGCCAACACAAAGTTCCTCATTTCTCTAAAAGGAGCTTAGATATCTAACCTCCTTGACTTTCATAGTGCTTCAAGGAACAACGAAATTCAACATACAAGCTACCCTTTGGATAGCACCCGGCACCCGAGGCTATACGATATTATATTATTATTATTATTATTATTATTATTATTATTATTATTATTATTATTATTATTATTATTATTATTATTATAAGTACAATACACTTTTTTTTATTTAGTCAATTTACCCTCTAGGTTGGTGGTTCCCACGGACTCAGCGAGGGAACTCACCACTACCGCCTCTATGGGCAGTGTCCTGGAGCTTGGAACATCTGGTCGGGATGGATACAACTGGGGAGGTGTTATCAGCACTTCGCCCAGGCGGCCTCACCTGCAACGCGAACAGGGGCCTCATGAAGGATGGAAAGGGATGGAAGATTGGGATGGATAGGATAGGAAGAGGGAAGGAGGCGGCCGTGGCCTTACAGTAGGTACTGCCCCCGTAAATTGAATTATATTGAGGCCACGATGGCTGTATTGGCAAATATGAATTAAGTTATGGCTGTCATAGTTGTGACGTGGATATTCATGACGTAAGCACGGATGACGCAGACTTCACGCAAGTAGGCTGATTGAACTGAGATTCTTGGTGACGTCATGATTTTGTTCGAGAAAGATCTGAGATTTACGACGCAGTCGCAGGAAACATGGAATTGTGCTAAGGAAGAAGTTACGCTATTGGAGGAAAGACTCGAACCAATGAACGATAGTTTGGAGGGAGACGGAGATTACTGAAACTACCTTATTTAATTACTTTTGGAATGCAGAATTGTGGAAATCTATTTTCAGTTATGGCATTGATTTGGAATTTTGAAGAAATTATTTTTGAGTTTTTGAGATTTGAAAATCCGTCAAGTATTGCCAAAGTTAGAACTTCTAGCGATGACGGAGAAACAAGCTATGGAAGGGATGGATACGCCCCTTATGAAGTTGATAAAAGGTCTTGCACAGCAGAAAGGAGCTCTCATATGTGTCTCATATCTCATGTGTCTCATACCGCATATATATTGCTGATGTTATAGTCGTTTTCGTGTGATAAGTGAAACAAGTCGTCTTTAGCGTGTGGTAAAGCCCACCGCATCGAACGAGCTTCGAGCGTGCCGCAGTTCCATTTTACGGTGTTTGAAACTAGGCGAAGTTGAAACGCACACATTAACGAGTCTACAAGACAATATATCAAGAGTTGACTAATGCCTTTAAGCTACTTCTATTGTGCAGTACTATATTAAAGTGTGTAGAAAGGTTGAACATTTTCAACCTTATAATTTGAAAGATATTGGCAATTTAAGAAGGCAGACAAAAGTGATTTTCTCGCCGCCTGAGAAGCACTTTTATACCATCACATTTTACGCTACGGCTGACACTGGTATTGCAACCGTGCTACTACATATTGCATTTGATGATATAACGCTGCATTCTAACATGGAACAATATAATATGGCAGTTCTTTAAACTATTATAACGGAGATGGAGATGGAAGGCTAAGGACTTTAATGCAATTGGGACATATATCAATGGAGTGAAATAACAGCATGGAACTTCGCTAATCGTCTTTCTACAAAAGCGAGCATGTAGTGAATATCCAACTACACTCATGCATCGTTGTCCAACGCTGAATTATTTCAAAATGGCAGTGGAAATATTTTCATACTCCACGATTATGAATATTTCTGCGGAAATAACTGCAATAAACTTCATGGCGAATTTCTACCAGAACTTCAGGGAACTATCAAGAGAGGCCAGGGTAGACCCGGCTCACAAAGAAGAGTTTTGCCAGAAGGATGTCTATCGTATACACGGAGCAGTGCAATTTCCGGAGGAGGAAGCAGTTCTATTCTCCGAGGGCACTGGTTCCAGGTTCGAGGTCGGAGCACATCTTTTTGGTGAAATGGAACCATCATCAGTCTTCTTTGGAAGATTTTCCTCTAGAACTTCAATCAACAGATAAGGTAGTCGTGAACGTTTCTTGTTTTATTTGAGCCATTTAGCGATGTCTGAGCAACCATTTTTCTCATATTTTCTGTCCTATATTTTGCCCCATATTCTTGCTAGATATTTCTGTACTCAGTACACTTTGATGAGTTATGCCTTTTTCTACGATTTATTAAGACATTGTTATGTCAGTGGCATAGTTAAATAATGTTGGATCAGTTGAGACTGATAATTTATATTCTTTCAGTAATTTGCATATTTTTGCAGTCACGATTTGACTGTAAAGTAAAGGATTTTCTATGGCAGATTTGAATTCAGACAGCGTGTCATTTTATTAAAGTAATTCTCTTCAGTAAATTACTTTGACCAATTTTCTGTCATCCTCAAGAAAGAAGAATAATTAAAAGATTTTAGAGCATTAAAATCTATTTCTGTATCGACGATCTTGGAAATACTAGTCGTTTTATGAACATGATTGCAACATAGACATTTATCGTCATTTCTGAAATTACCATTGCATTATAGACAATTTTATGAAAAATGAACTTTGATTACGATTTATTGAATACACTATAGTAATGAACATTTGATAGGAATTTTTCTCAATACTAGATTGGAACAATAATGTTTGCATTCCAAAGTCTAATTGTATTCTATTCGACTATTATGCAGTTTAGATGAACTTTGATTGAAGATAGTATTTTTATACTACGATACTTAGGAGATATTAATCTCAATTTTGATAGACCAGAAAGGCGTGTATAATCGTATTTGCTATTAAATTTATTTGTGATTGGCAAATTTTTACTTCATATCGATTCATGAGTGAAACCCACGAAGGTTAAAAATAATAACAGTTTGACACAATTAATGAATATAAGAATTTTTGAAGTGGAACTATGGATGTATAATCGTTAGTTCAGTGGACATGTAAAAGTCGCTGATGAATAATGCCCTTGAATAAGTGAAGGAGATTCCCACAGTAATATTAATGATGTTGAAGAATTTGTAAGTGGAGGTTTTTGAATATATTGTGGAAGATTTTTATGCCATATATATGGAAATATATGATGCATTCTGGGCCTATTTTATGCAATTTTGTGCATTTGAGCGAAGTATTTTTCCGCTGAGTTTATTGTCCAGGTCCTTTGAAAATTAATCATGTGAAATTACTGTTAAAATTAACAAGAGTGTTTAAATAATTTGAGATAACGATTTTGAATGGAGGTTACCGTCACAAATAATAATAATAATTATTAAAACTTATTAAAACTGAATATAAGCTTAAATATAACTAACCTTCATTGGTCGATTATATTAACCTGATTTGAGTAATTATCAACCGGATAAACGTGTGGTTTAATGTATTTCTAATATTAATAATATAAATATTGTAAATAAATTATGTAATTATCTTTAATAATAATTTGTAATGAAAGGAATTAATAGAGGCGTGTATAGATTTTTCAATTGTCATTTGACAATATTATAAACAATTTATAATTGTTATTAACAATTAATGAGCATTTGTTATAAACATTAAGAGTTTTGTTAATATACTCTAAAGAACGCTAATTATACAAGTGGATTATACCATTAAACAAGTTTTGGGATTATTAGAGTAATCCAGTAACATGTGATTGAAGCATTTAAAAGATTTGCGTGATAATATTTGAGTTGAGTTGAGGACATTTAAAGTGTTTGAAAAGGAGCTAGGCTCAGAGGTTACGAGCATATGCTAGCACTGGCTGGACAGGTGGGTCCACTTGACGACGTGGGCATGCGACATGATGTAGGGTGGATCGCAGCTGGCCTGACAACTGTATGTTAGAGGCCAAGGTCGATTACATAACAGGCTTGCAGTTATAAATAAAGTGTGATGTTTATGAAAGAGGAAAACAATTCCTACATGTCTCGTCCCAATTCCCTCATCCATTCCAAGTGTATTACTATTATTACGTTCTTTATAAGCTAGTGAAAGATAAGATTTTGTATGTAACGTTTACAAGTCCTACAGGAGGACATGATTATATTTACAATGGCTTCTGATTGCCACGTGTATTTTGTTGTCTATTTTTGTTAGAATCATTCCCTTTATGTGAAATAAATTATTGTACAGTTTAAGGTTTCTTGTTTCCGTCTTGGTTCATTTTAAATATCATGGTGGAGGTTATTGTGTGGGCATACTTTAAGTGATCCAGTTGACAACCCATACCCGAGATGAATTTGAAGAGGTAAGTAAAGGTAAGTATGAACCCCCGTACATTTTGGTGTGTTCCACAATAATTTCTTGTTTACTGCTGTGCTCTAATCTCGGTAGTATCTGTCAGTGCCATTTTCATTGATGCAGCTGTGCCGGTGCGATTGATTATTGGCAATCCGATTGAGGGGACGGATAACTGACAGCCTACTATCCGGATTTACGGGGACAGTAGGATTGGCGCCGCAATTACGTGGGGATCGACAAAACTGGATTACCAGGTTGAACGCCAGTAGGATTGGCGACCCTAAAACGTGGGGAACGATTAGCTCGATTGACACGTTCGACTGAATAACATTGGATTACCAAGTTATTGCAGTAAAATTGGCACCGCAATTTTGTGGAGTGTTCGAATAACATTGGATTACCAAGTTATCGATGTCAATGGGATTGTGAAGACTCAAATAAAGAGGTTGATTCTTTGTTAGATGTCTTGGCCAATTGTAGTATTTGAGAGTGTGATTATATAGGGATTAAATGTTGTGTTGTATTAGGAAAATTACACTCAGAAAAGATCAGATCTTATACGACTTGAGAGAGGTTAAATAGGCTGGAAACTTAGAAAAATCGCCTATAATCTGGTTAGATTTAAGACAGAAAATTGCTCAAATTTATATATGGTGAAAAATGTTGCTCAGATGTTGTTATTTTGCTCTGTTTGATGTATGTCCCTAAAGCAGTTTATTCTTGAAATAATATTGGAATGGCAGATGAGAGTCTGAGAATAATGTTGGAGGAGATGAAAGCTAGCATAAATAACAGCATGAAGGAGATGGAAGCTAGGAATACTAGTCGAATGGAGGAGAATTCTAGTAATATGTCTGCTAGAATGGAGGAGAATATGAAAGTTCTTCAGACCAGTTCTGTAAACTTAGAAAATAATGTGTCGCGTTTACAGATCAGTACCCAGGGAATCGAGAATGCTGTAACTGACATGCGCACAGACGTGTCCAATGTGCATAAAGATGTCTCAGAGGTTAAAGTAGATTTGTCCAATGTGCATAAAGATGTTTCTGATGTTAAGACTGATGTTTCGAAGGTACAGAAAGATCTTACTATGTTGAATCTTGATGTTGCTAATGTCCGGGGTGATATTTCATGTGCTAGAGCTGAAGTAATTGTTGTTAGGAACGATGTTGCTACTGTACAAGATAAAGTAGAAGAGGTTCAAAGGGAGATTATAAATGTTCGAACCGATGTGTCAAATGTTCAAGTAGACATTAATAACATTCATTCAGATGTAAATGAGATGCAAAGCGATATAAATAAGATACAAGTAGAAGTTAACACTGTTTTTGTAGACATTGCTAAAGTTCAAACTGATGTTAATAAAGTAAGAGAAGAAATTGAAACTTCAAAAACACTTTGTACTCGTAACATTAGTGCATTAACAACTAGGTTGGTTGACGAGTCTGTTAGGACAACAGCTTCTTTAGCAGGTTTAAAGTATGATGTAGAGGTCATGAGAACCCAAGTCTTAGATCATAATCGTTTACTTAAGGAAGACATTGAAGTAGATATTGCGGAAATGTTAACTGCAAATGTAACGGTTTGGAAAGATGAATGGAATAGGTCAAGTGGGGAATATGTCACTCAGATTCAGGAACGAATTGAAAGAAAACTTGCCAGTACACAAGTAGACATTAATAATGAAGTAGTTCAAATTAGGAAGGACTTGAGTATAAGGATGGATTCGCTATCCGAAAAGCAGGTAGAGGAAAGAACGCAAATAGGTCAGGACGTGCAAGCATTAAACTCCGCGTTAGAGGAACAAATTCATAAGGTTGTCTCTGATGTTAATGAAACTACGAGCAAACTTCAGAATTTGAAACTAGGAGAAGCCACCATGATGGAAACCTATAAAGAAGAGTTGATCAGGAAAGTCATCACGGAAATCACGGATAAGGATCCAGAAGGCTTGACTGGTGAAAATGATAGAAATTACGTCAGAAGATGTAACCTCGCTACAGAAGAGAGAGATATTAGTCCTGAGGAACGTATATCCAAATTCCGGGAAGAAGAAGAGGATAGGAATATTGAACCTGAATGGAGATATCGTGATAGTGGGAAGAATTACATGGATTCATATCCGAGAAATGTGACAGTCATCCGGAACTTCGAGGACAAACCTCAAAAATTTAGCAATACTGATAGTCTAACACCGATAGAATATATCAGGAACATGAAAGACTATTTCATTGAAGCTCACATTCCCAGAGAAAGAGAGATGAGGATAGTGGAGAGATTTCTAGCTGGAGGACCCCTTGAATGGTTCAGAGCATTTCGCTATACGTTCAGTAATTTTGACGAATTTACAGAGGCACTGATAAAACGATTCTGGTCCATCGAAGCGCAGAATTCATTAAGAGCTGAGGTATACTCAAGGAAGTATTCAGGTACTCTTCCAACACGGTACGCTGATTTCTTCACGAGCCAGTTATCACGCTTGAGATTTTTGCAACCCCCATTGTCGACAGAGCAGTTGATAGATGCGATTTCTCGTATGCTGCCTGTGGAGGTGAGAAGACTCACCATATCGTCAAACATCAGGGATTTGACCAGTATGGACGAATTATTGAGAAGGCTTGACTACACGAGTCCAATGCCAAATGTGGTACAAAAAGGTCAGAGGCACGAATTCAAAGACATCAATACAGTCTATATGGATTAAGTTCAGCAAACTGACAAGCCCAATGAAGAAAAAACTGAAAATGTAGGTCCTCACAGGAACCATCACTTTCGCAACCACAGATCGCAAGGTTACCGTCCATATCAGCAAAGAAGAGGCTGGATTAACAATAGAGGAAACTACAATAATGGAAGAGGTAGATACTACAATAACCAGGGCTACAATAGAAACTACAATAGAAATTACCAGAATCGAAATCAGAATTCTCAAGGTCAGGTTATGACACCCGACAAATATCAGGAGAGAGAGAAAGAAAGTCAGCAGTATCTAAAGGAATTACGAGAGAAGGAAGCTGAAAACCAAATGAAAAGACAGGATATAGTGATCGATCCTGGTCCTTCTACAAGTCAGCAGAACTTGGAAAATAGAAATTCAGGACAGAATAGAAAGTAGAGAGAAGAGAATGCATTAGCCACACACAAACCAGAGTAGAAGAGACTTATGATTAAGGAACATAGAGGAAATATCATACAAGAGTAAGCCAATAATAATTCAATTTCGTGTTCAAGTGAATTGAGATATTTATAACACAGTGTTTAAAAACAATTTGCAACTGTTTTTAAAACGTGGTGAAGGGAGAATGCCCCCGTAAATTGAATTATATTGAGACCACGATGGCTGTATTGGCAAATATGAATTAAGTTATGGCTGTCATAGTTGTGACGTGGATATTCATGACGTAAGCACGGATGACGCAGACTTCACGCAAGTAGGCTGATTGAACTGAGATTCTTGGTGACGTCATGATTTTGTTCGAGAAAGATCTGAGATTTACGACCCAGTCGCAGGAAACATGGAATTGTGCTAAGGAAGAAGTTACGCTATTGGAGGAAAGACTCGAACCAATGAACGATAGTTTGGAGGGAGACGGAGATTACTGAAACTACCTTATTTAATTACTTTTGGAATGCAGAATTGTGGAAATCTATTTTCAGTTATGGCATTGATTTGGAATTTTGAAGAAATTATTTTTGAGTTTTTGAGATTTGAAAATCCGTCAAGTATTGCCAAAGTTAGAACTTCTAGCGATGACGGAGAAACAAGCTATGGAAGGGATGGATACGCCCCTTATGAAGTTGATAAAAGGTCTTGCACAGCAGAGAGGAGCTCTCATATCGCATATATATCTCATAGCTCATAGCTCATGTGTCTCATACCGCATATATATTTCTGATGTCATATAGTCGTTTTCGAGTGAATAAGTGAAACAAGTCGTCTTTAGCGCGTGTGGTAAAGCCCACCGCATCGAACGAGCTTCGAGCGTGCCGCAGTTCCATTTTACGGTGTTTGAAACTAGGCGAAGTTGAAACGCACACATTAACGAGTCTACAAGACAATATATCAAGAGTTGACTAATGCCTTTAAGCTACTTCTATTGTGCAGTACTATATTAAAGTGTGTAGAAAGGTTGAACATTTTCAACCTTATAATTTGAAAGATATTGGCAATTTAAGAAGGCAGACAAAAGTGATTTTCTCGCCGCCTGAGAAGCACTTTTATACCATCACATTTTACGCTACGGCTGACACTGGTATTGCAACCGTGCTACTACATATTGCATTTGATGATATAACGCTGCATTCTAACATGGAACAATATAATATGGCAGTTCTTTCAACTATTATAACGGAGATGGAGATGGAAGGCTAAGGACTTTAATGCAATTGGGACATATATCAATGGAGTGAAATAACAGCATGGAACTTCGCTAATCGTCTTTCTACAAAAGCGAGCATGTAGTGAATATCCAACTACACTCATGATCGTTGTCCAACGCTGAATTATTTCAAAATGGCAGTGGAAATATTTTCATACTCCACGATTATGAATATTTCTGCGGAAATAACTGCAATAAACTTCATGGCGAATTTCTACCAGAACTTCAGGGAACTATCAAGAGAGGCCAGGGTAGACCCGGCTCACAAAGAAGAGTTTTGCCAGAAGGATGTCTATCGTATACACGGAGCAGTGCAATTTCCGGAGGAGGAAGCAGTTCTATTCTCCGAGGGCGCTGGTTCCAGGTTCGAGGTCGGAGCACATCTTTTTGGTGAAATGGAACCATCATCAGTCTTCTTTGGAAGATTTTCCTCTAGAACTTCAATCAACAGATAAGGTAGTCGTGAACGTTTCTTGTTTTATTTGAGCCATTTAGTGATGTCTGAGCAACCATTTTTCTCATATTTTCTGTCCTATATTTTGCCCCATATTCTTGCTAGATATTTCTGTACTCAGTACACTTTGATGAGTTATGCCTTTTTCTACGATTTATTAAGACATTGTTATGTCAGTGGCATAGTTAAATAATGTTGGATCAGTTGAGACTGATAATTTATATTCTTTCAGTAATTTGCATATTTTTGTAGTCACGATTTGACTGTAAAGTAAAGGATTTTCTATGGCAGATTTGAATTCAGACAGCGTGTCATTTTATTAAAGTAATTCTCTTCAGTAAATTACTTTGACCAATTTTCTGTCATCCTCAAGAAAGAAGAATAATTAAAAGATTTTAGAGCATTAAAATCTATTTCTGTATCGACGATCTTGGAAATACTAGTCGTTTTATGAACAAGATTGCAACATAGACATTTATCGTCATTTCTGAAATTACCATTGCATTATAGACAATTTTATGAAAAATGAACTTTGATTACGATTTATTGAATACACTATAGTAATGAACATTTGATAGGAATTTTTCTCAATACTAGATTGGAACAATAATGTTTGCATTCCAAAGTCTAATTGTATTCTATTCGACTATTATGCAGTTTAGATGAACTTTGATTGAAGATAGTATTTTTATACTACGATACTTAGGAGATATTAATCTCAATTTTGATAGACCAGAAAGGCGTGTATAATCGTATTTGCTATTAAATTTATTTGTGATTGGCAAATTTTTACTTCATATCGATTCATGAATGAAACCCACGAAGGTTAAAAATAATAACAGTTTGACACAATTAATGAATATAAGAATTTTTGAAGTGGAACTATGGATGTATAATCGTTAGTTCAGTGGACATGTAAAAGTCGCTGATGAATAATGGCCTTGAATAAGTGAAGGAGATTCCCACAGTAATATTAATGATGTTGAAAAATTTGTAAGTGGAGGTTTTTGAATATATTGTGGAAGATTTTTATGCCATATATATGGAAATATATGATGCATTCTGGGCCTATTTTATGCAATTTTGTGCATTTGAGCGAAGTATTTTTCCGCTGAGTTTATTGTCCAGGTCCTTTGAAAATTAATCATGTGAAATTACTGTTAAAATTAACAAGAGTGTTTAAATAATTTGAGATAACGATTTTGAATGGAGGTTACCGTCACAAATAATAATAATAATTATTAAAACTTATTAAAACTGAATATAAGCTTAAATATAACTAACCTTCATTGGTCGATTATATTAACCTGATTTGAGTAATTATCAACCGGATAAACGTGTGGTTTAATGTATTTCTAATATTAATAATATAAATATTGTAAATAAATTATGTAATTATCTTTAATAATAATTTGTAATGAAAGGAATTAATAGAGGCGTGTATAGATTTTTCAATTGTCATTTGACAATATTATAAACAATTTATAATTGTTATTAACAATTAATGAGCATTTGTTATAAACATTAAGAGTTTTGTTAATATACTCTAAAGAACGCTAATTATACAAGTGGATTATACCATTAAACAAGTTTTGGGATTATTAGAGTAATCCAGTAACATGTGATTGAAGCATTTAAAAGATTTGCGTGATAATATTTGAGTTGAGTTGAGGACATTTAAAGTGTTTGAAAAGGAGCTAGGCTCAGAGGTTACGAGCATATGCTAGCACTGGCTGGACAGGTGGGTCCATTTGACGACGTGGGCATGCGACATGATGTAGGGTGGATCGCAGCTGGCCTGACAACTGTATGTTAGAGGCCAAGGTCGATTACATAACAGGCTTGCAGTTATAAATAAAGTGTGATGTTTATGAAAGAGGAAAACAATTCCTACATGTCTCGTCCCAATTCCCTCATCCATTCCAAGTGTATTACTATTATTATGTTCTTTATAAGCTAGTGAAAGATAAGATTTTGTATGTAACGTTTACAAGTCCTACAGGAGGACATGATTATATTGACAATGGCTTCTGATTGCCACGTGTATTTTGTTGTCTATTTTTGTTAGAATCATTCCCTTTATGTGAAATAAATTATTGTACAGTTTAAGGTTTCTTGTTTCCGTCTTGGTTCATTTTAAATATCATGGTGGAGGTTATTGTGTGGGCATACTTTAAGTGATCCAGTTGACAACCCATACCCGAGATTAATTTGAAGAGGTAAGTAAAGGTAAGTATGAACCCCCGTACATTTTGGTGTGTTCCACAATAATTTCTTGTTTACTGCTGTGCTCTAATCTCGGTAGTATCTGTCAGTGCCATTTTCATTGATGCAGCTGTGCCGGTGCGATTGATTATTGGCAATCCGATTGAGGGGGCGGATAACTGACAGCCTACTATCCGGATTTACGGGGACAGTACCATCCCGGCATTTTCCCGAAGACGAAGTCTGAAACCACGGAAAACCACTTCGAGGATGGCTGAGGTGGGAATCGAACCCCCTCTACTCATTTGGACCACCCGAGGCTGAGTAGACCCCGTTCCAGTCCTCATACCACTTTTTAAATTTCGTGGCAGAGCCGGGAATCGAACCCAGGACCTCTAGGGCGGCAGCTAACCATGCTGACCGCTACGCTACGGAGGCGACAAGTACAATACACAATAATCTAAAATGTCATTGAGATATCTTGAATAGTATTTGAGTTATCATGTAAACGGTGTTTGAAAATAAAGTTTCCGGGAAACTAGTTTCAAACTTACATAAGGGCGTGACAGTCTGAAATGTAAGGAGACAATTTAAGTGACAGCAACTAACATTTAATGGCATATCCCTGTAAGTATTGAACATATTTTCATTTTGTTTTCACCAAATGAAATATAAATGACTAGCGGATCCGTGCAAGAAATCACGCATGTTCATAAGCCACACTTTCCCCAATAGGTTTATAATAAGAGACATAAGGAGAAAGGTTGTTATATTGTTATTTGAACCAAATGATTATAAAACACTATTTATGTTTTAGGCGTCCCTACGGCCAATATGCGAACTGAACAGCAATGATGTCTCGTATTTTCCTACAGCAACAGTATTTGCAAATCGCACACTTCTTACAGAAATTGATATTTATGAAATTAGATGCAATTCGTCACTGTTAATATCATTTGTGTGCTGAGTCCTTTGATTGAGAGCTTAGCCGTAACACTCACCGGTTATTCGATATTTATGCAATTATACGATTTGAGTACTCATTCCTCTAAATTACTGTTTCTCAAATCCATGAAAAATGAAAGAGGAAAGACCTCAGAATGTTCAAATGACATGAAACAGGCGTCACAGCGGCCAAAATGTGAAGTAGACAGCAATTATGGAGCGTATTTTTCTGCATCAACAGTATCTGAAAATCGCACACTTCGTACAGTTGTTTGAAAGTCGTTTTTTAAATAAATTATAGATATTTATGAAATTAGAGTGCAATGCGTCACTCGTAAAGCATATTCTCTTTCATTTGAATGCTCGTTTTTCAAGATCGGTCGCTTGTGAGCGCCGAAGAAGAGATCTATACTACTGAAATATAAGGTGCATTCAAAAAGTAACGAGCCGGAGGCTGTAATGCGCAAACCGGTGACAACATTGGCTAATCGTGGCGTGTGTAACGAGGTGTGGTTCCGACCAGAGCGTGGGAGGTCTCAGTCCGTCGCTAGAGGGCACGCGTGCACGTCACGTGTCGATACAAAGCGAGCAGCAGCATACCCCTTCTCTCCAGCCGTGGCTCTGCAGGGTAGGCAAGGTGGACTAAGCCTATTTAGACATTTTAATAAAGCGACTCTTAGGGCCCATTCAGACGAGGAGACTCAGCAATATTGGTAGCGCCACCAAAGAATTCATACAAACGCTTCTACTAATAGATTAGTCTATCATAGTTGGGCAAAATACCCACAAAATGTATTTTCGATACAAAATTCAAAACACAATAACTGGATCCTTGAAAATACAAAATACAAAATTGTGGTTTAAAAAAGTCCTCTCGGCACGCCGGAAGGCGGAGGTAGATTTCACCGGACAAACTTGGGGATAGGCAAAAATAGGCAGAATATGCAGGTTTTCGTAGAAGGATCAGACCACATTTATTGCGTGAAAGTATTTTATAATTGGAGATTGATTAACTTTGTTTTTCGTCATTTTATGCATATTTTAAACATTCTATTGTCTTATGATGACGGTAACCTTCTTGTCATTTGGATTACATTTTTATACTTGTGGTCACACTGTCCTTATGCAAGGTTTCGACACTGATGTGTAACTATGTAACGGTCTGTTACTTCTTCACGCAAAATTATATCTCCCGCAGAGATTTTGGTTGGTTCCTCAGTTTAGGGGCTGCGACAACGCGGTCATGTAACCCCGTGTACTTTGGGTGAGTGTAGAATCTGTCTGATAAACGGTGTGAATTGTGATGGCTGTATTAGTCTGTAATTCAGGTAAGGAATGCAGACGCTCAATTTCAAGCAGTAGTTCCTAATGTTGCTACCAGATACTACCGTCAACGACACCTAGCTCTGAACTTGGCTACTAGATGCCACCGCAATCAGCAACTCGCAATGAACGTTGGAACTTCCCCTCCAAAGGAAAGCATACTGAGGGATTTTTAGCGCTCTTAGAAAATCCGACGACTTTGGCCGGCTTTGAACCCGCGACCTTGGGCATAGAAGTTCAGCATGCTACCAGTTACGTCACCGAAGCCGCTTCACACTTAGTCAGATGGAAATCTGAATCTGATCTCGCGCAAGTGCGTTGTCATGGCAACGTCTGATGGCTCATCCCTCATCAATTTAGTAGTGTTGCCATGGCAACCACTGATAGCTCTTGGCATTTTCTTAGTAATTCCGAAATCATTTTTCTCATCCCTTGGCGTAATGGTGGCTCATATCAAAAATGCTTTCAAACAAAAGTTTTAGGTAATTATTAGGGGAATATTGTCCATTTCGTACGGTTTTGATATTGTGCCTATTAACAGAGATATGATTAATGTATCCCGAAAAACACACTTTTTCCCACCCCTTTGGTCAATGGTTGGTGCTATCAAAAAACGTTTCAAACATAAATTTTTGAGCTTTATCCGACACATAGTATGAACTTTGAACAGATTCGATATTTCACATATTAAGAGAGTTATAGCAATATTTCAATTTTTCGAAAAAAGTCCATTTTCATCCCCTTCGACCGATTTAGCCCAGTAACGAACTCGACCGAGATTTTATGGGTATACATATTCGGTAAAAAATTCAAAGTGATTGGTGAAAAATTACGGCAGTTATCGTGTCCACATGAAACTGATATACATATATATATATATATGTAAACTTTTGAACCGATGGTGGTTTTGGGGTCTGGGGGATGTGAAACGCGAAGATAAGTCGAAATTTTCCGGAAATCGAAACATGGTACCCATTGCAATAGTTTAGCTTTCTAATGAAATCTACCTAAAATACTACCATCAACGACACCTAGCTGTGAACTTGGCTACTAGATACCACCGGAACCATCAACTCGCAACGAACGTTGGAACTTCCCCTCCGAAGGAAAGCAAACTCAGGTTTTTTAGCGCTCTTAGTAAATCCGACGACTTTAGCCGGGTTTGAACCCGCGACCTTGGGCATAGAAGTTCAGCATGCTACCAGTTACGATACCGAAGTCGCTTCCCACAGACAGATGGAAATCTGAATGTTATCTCGTGCAGTGGCGTTGTCATAGCAACTGCTGATGGCTCATCCCTTATCAATTAAAAGTAAAGTTGTCATGGCAACCTCTCTTGGCACTTGGCATTTTCTTATAATTTAAATCATTTTGCTCACCCCGTGGCGTAATGGTGGGTCATATCAAAAATTCTTTCAGACAAAAGTTTTAGGTAATTATTGGAGAAATATTGTCCATTTTGTACGGTTTTGATATTGTGCCTATTAACAGAGATATGATTAATGTTTCACGAAAAACCCACTTTTTCCCACCCCTTTGGTCAATGGTTGGTGCTATCAAAAAACGTTTCAAACATAAATTTTAGGGTCTTGTCCGACCCATAGTATGAACTTTGAATGGATTCAATATTTCAGATATTAAGAGAGTTATAGCGATATTTCACTTTTTCGAAAAAAGCCTCCCATTTTCACCCCCTTCGACCGATTTTGCCCATTAACGAACTCGACTGAGATTTTATAGGTATACATATTCGGTAAAAAATTCAAAGTGATTGGTGCAAAATTACGGCAGTTATCATGTCCACAAGAAACTGATATACATATATATATATATATATATATATATATATATATATATATATATATATACATAAATTATACATAAACTTTTGAACTGACGGTGGTTTTGGGGTCTGGGGGATGTGAAACGCGAAGATATGTCGAAATTTTCTGGAAGTCGAAACATGGGACCCATTGCAATAGTTAGCTTTCTAATGAAATCTTCCTAAAAAATCCTGAACAGTTTCAGTCATGTATGATTGCATATATTTGATTTGAAAAATCTTAATGGAATTGATATCTCTTCTGCTGAATGTATTAGGTATTTCCAGATTTATTTTAAAATCCAATTTTGTATTTTGTATTTTCAAGGATTCAGTTATTGTATTTTGAATTCTGTATCGAAAGTACATTTTGTGAGTATTTTGCCAACTCTGGTGTTGGTGTCATATTGGTGGCGCTTCTTACAAGCGCAAGTGGCCCTATTAGAGTTTGATGCCCTGGTGGAGGACTCGTCAGTGTTCCCGTGAACAAGGGCGTAGAACGAGATGTAATTTTGGTCATGCTCCTCATACGGAGGAGGATGAGACATCAACGTACAAAAAGAAGATTCTTGGTCCACCCATTCGTTTTGGAAAGACTATTTTACACTGTATTTGATGATTTACAGAGTGGGTTAACGATAAGTTCTCTGCATACTTTCGCATGTCTAAAAAGTCATTTCAGGAGCTTCGAGATGGAATCAGCAATGGAATTCGGAAGAAAAACTCCGTCATAAGACAGGCCATTCCACCAGAAGACAGACATTTGACATTAAGGTAAAGTATAAATTCAGTATTTGCAAATCTTCAATTTTTATTGTGGATAAAAGAAATGAACAAAGCGTCAAGGAAGAATTTACTACCATTGTTTGTAGAAGTATTCCTCAAGACGAGGTTATGTCCGCCAACGAAGATTGGGATGCACTCAAGGAGATTATGGTTAACACAGCTGCAAAGGTCGGTGAACGGCAGAATCAATTCAGGAAACCAAAGGAAATCACATGGTGGAACGATGATGTAAGAACAGCTAATACAAATAGGAATAGTGCAAGAAGAGATTTGTACAAAGCAATGATAAATGGAAACCCAAGTGAAATAGAAGAGAAATTGTTTGTTTATCGATAACAGAGGCTATTGGTCAAAAGAATTGTCACAACCGAAAAACAGAAATGTAAGGAAGACCTTGCAATGAATTTGGGTCTGGTTGGATGTAAAGAGAAGTTGTATAGCATGATCCGAAACCAGAGAACGAATTATGAAACCATCAGAGCAGTTGAGCAGCCAAATAGATAGATTACAAGAAATTAAACAGCCATAGTACAGAAGTTCCGGCGACATTTTGACATATTATTAAACAGAAATGATAAGACCCATGACAGTAATGATCCTTCAGTTACCGGAAGCAATGGTACTAGTACTGACACATTGAACCCTTTACCCTATGTTGGTTAAATGATTCTACTTTTATTTCTTCAATTAATAAATATTTCAACCAGCATCATGAAAGTAGCCAGACAGTGATGAGGAAATTTCAAGCATTTGTTGGAGACAGTAGGGACATACCTGCATCAGTTTAACAAAAGGCTAAGTACTTGAGCTATGAAAAGAAATAGCAGAGCGATGTATCATAAGGACAGGTGTGGCTGCCTCAAGTTTAGAAGCGATGCGCGGTGAGACATGGTTCTGGTATGTTCATTGTGATATTCGCGCCTAGAAGAAATATGATGCAGTAACGTGAATGGCTGATGAAGAAAATAGACACTCCCAAGACGCCAAGATCTACTAGAAACCGCCAAATTACAGAGAAATGGAGAACCAATGAGAAGAGAATGCCTACTTGCGCGCCAACTCTGGCTGGGGTACGCGGTGGCTAGCATTCACGCGGGAAATCGCCTAGACAAAATCTCTACGATCGATTCTAGGATTAATGGGCATATTCTTGACCTGTGCAATATTACGAGTTCAGTGATATCTATTTCATTCCTGTATCACAATTACTTCGATAAATTTTTACATAAAATCCCCCTCCATCTAGACCCAAGGGCCAGTTCATTTATAAGTGTGTCGAAGAGCCAAGACATTGACTTTTATTCCGTGTGTTGAGGACACACTATTATTATTCTGTGCGTCTACGAACGTAGACTTGTATTTTATGTGTCGAGGACACAAGATATTCATTGTAAAGTGGTAAAATCAGTGATAGATAGTCATAGTACTATAGTTATAGGGACAGTAGCGTCGAGAATTCGCCAACGAACAGTGACAGGGAATTTAGTACCTGAACAAGCGAATTTAGTAGTCAGGCATAAAGTGTATATTAACCTAATTTTTGTATCAGCGCAAGGATGACATCAATGAATGCAGAGGAAGTGTGGAAGTCTCAACAGTCCGTCCAGATGGCTGCTATGAGATAAAAGATCATCCAGTTGGGGAATGGCATCTGATGTTCTTTGACGGGTGACTACAACACGAGATGAGTACAAATAATATTTTATTATTTATTAAATTAACTTATGGTTTATGGGACATATTTTTGTAAATACTTTGCTTGTGTGATTTAATGTAGTATATTTTGTTTGATCTGGCACACTTTTGTTTGGAAGCAGCGCGCACAATGGTAGTTAATGGAAGGTTCTTTTCTTTGTGTTGTGTTAACTAACGTATCTATGTGAACGGCCGTGTTCGCCTAGGTTACGAAGTGCGGTTAAAAACGTCTCTCGGAGATATGTCGTGTTTCAGAAGTAGGACTGAATTAATCTAATTATATAGTAGATTGGAGGGTAATAAAATGTTATTGAAAATTATTATTGATCAGATTCAGTGTGATTATTGCCTTTGGATCAATGTAATTTGTGACGAAGAGTACTCAGCTCTATCGTAGGTTTTAAATATTGTGTTAAATGTTTGCGAGCTTTAATTCAGCAGACCCATGTGAAAGGTGTTATGTCAGTCCCAGATGTGTGTACTGTGAGTATATTGTTGTGGTATTACAAGCGGGAACTTCAGCAGAGACTGATTTCTGTCAGCTTGGTACCAGATTCAGATTGCATCCTTGCGAGGACAATTATGGATATGTGATTATTGTCTGACCATATGTTGAGTGGGAGGAGATGTTAGCGGCTGTTGATTCCTTGAGATAACAGTTCCGCTGGTCGGCTATTTATATACACTGGATGGGGGACATGACTGGTATTGTGGAAAGGGGTGAGTTGTTGTCACAAGGGCTGACTGAGTTTCGCAAGCAGAGCTCATTAAAGTGGAGTGCACGTCTGGTTCCCAATTACTTGAAAATAAATATAAATGTGAGAAACTGATCAATGGTAAAATTGTTTAAATAAATGGGAGTTGCCTACGAAACACGATTACCTTCGAAGCGTTTCATTAACATGCAGTTTTGTTAATATAAAGTAATCTTAACCACTCAGGTTGTTTGTTGTTGTTGGTTTATTCTTTGTTTATTGTACATGTCAGTGACCCGTGAGTCACGTGCGGCGCTGTGTTTCCTTGTTGTTGAGCATCCGGCCATTGTGGCAGCTCATTTGGATAAGTGTGTCACCACACTAATAAGGGTCTCAGAGAGATGCCTGTAAATAGTAGAGTTGTAATATGTGTGTCAGAGTTAGATTTAAGGATTTTTATTAATGTTATGCCCATAGCCATAAAATTTGATTTTACGAGATGATTGTTCGTGAGCACCGTGGCTGTTAACCCGTTGTGAACAAATGATCATCCAAGTACTCATTTCTCGTAGGTAGTCATCACGCGAACATAAATTCATATGCAAGATAGTGGAACTTGGATCCACATTTTATTAGAAAAGGGGAGAGCCATCTGACTCCTCATTGTGATAAATATTCCTGTCAGGGGAAAATTCAGGGAGGATTTTGTTTATTATTGTTTGTTTTATTTTCTTTTATGCACAAATTAGTTATTAAATCTAGTTGTTATCTTACGTTTTGTCTCCTTTCTTTCTTAGTTATAGTTTTCATCCTATAACCCTTGCCTCAGAAAAGCACGTAGTTTGGCGGACGTAAACACCACACTATGAACTGAACGCGACCCCTTGATCTAAGATTCTTGCATAAAACACTGCTATTCTGAAGGGTTCATAGGGGAAAACTGGCGGCCAACGGTGGGGCTATTCACTGTGGTGTAACGGGGAGATTACACATGTCAATAGTGGCGCATTTGAGTAAAACTGGCATGCCGCAAGTGCAGGCAGATATGACAGTATTTAATCACCGGGAAGTGATATTTTATTAAAAGTAGTTGAGGCGAAGTGGATACCGCCAAATGTGTGAAAGATAAATTAAAATCAGGAGTTTGCAAAGTAAAATACGGTTCACGTTGTTGTATTTTAAATTAAAGTAAAATTAAGATGTGATACCGGGCGCCCAATAATAAAGTTAAAACTAGATTTGTGTAGAAAGTCAAACTCATGGAAATATTAGGAGGCTGTAGCCTAAAATGACAATTAATACTTTGTTAATTAGTCAGTGTTAATATCAGATCAGGATAACTGTTTAAGGACTAAATATGTGCTTGGGGTTAAAATTAAATTGAGTAAAACTAGAACTACTCAGAGATGCAATCGACTAATGGGATTTAAGGTAAAAATAAATGAACTGAGTAGGATAAAGAAATTAAATGTGCATTGGATTTATGTGCGTGTCAAAGGGCATTGGCGTAGGCCATTTCCCATATGTCTCATATATATTATAAAACATGGCAACGGTGGCGCAGATCCAGGAGATCATTGAAAGTGCGGCAAGGAGAACTCAGGAATTGTTGGATATTAAATTAGCAGAACAAAGTGAATCGCTGAACACGAAGTTATCCGAACAAATAAACACTAAATTATCAGAACAGAGTCAATCTATAAACACTAATATGTTCGAGCAAAGTGAAGCGTTGAATACAAAATTATCTGAACAAATAAATACTAAACTGTCAGAACAAAGTGAATCGCTAAATACTAAACTGTCAGAACAAAGTAAATCGCTAAATACTAAACTGTTAGAACAAAGTGAATCATTGCGGACACAGTTAAATAACAGTAGAATTGAGCAAAATGAATATCAGGCGGAACAAGCTAGGTTATTAAAGAGTGAAATTAATGACACTATAAATTCACAGTTAGAGGCGCAAAATAATAAAAACACGAACCAATTAGCTTCGTTAACCGCAGAGATGAAAGAGCACACAAACCAACAGATGATATTACTGGCCCTTGATGTAAGCAAAAATAATGAGAAACAATTAGAGCAGATTAAACAAATGGAGAGTATTTTCGATAAAAAACTTAGCATTCTCGATGAAACGGTGTTAGCTAAATTAGAGCAGATTGAAATAGCATGCACAATGAATACAAGCGAGGTCAAAATAGCTCAAGATAAGTTGGAAGGTCGATTTAAGGAGATGGAGAAAAGTGGCAGGGTCATTCAACAACAAATATCAGCAGTAGATGAGAACATATCAGGCATAATTAAAGATATGGACCGTCTAGAGATAAAATCAGCGGAACAGTGGAAAAGCTTAGAAACGGAACAAGAACAATTTAAGAGTACATTAGACGAAAGGCTGAGCCAGATAGAAATTAATCAGGATGAAAATAAGAGCCAAATTGAAGAAAAAATAAGCACGATTAAAGAACAGATCAGGAAAGATTGGAAGAAAATGAATATTGATTCTAAGGAGGAAAGATCCACCATTATCAAAACAGTAGGCGAAAACCACACGCGTATTCAAGCTTTGGAGCAAGAGGTAAAAAATAGACTTAAAGAACAGACAGACAGGATCATTAAAGCCGAACTTCGCTCATTAGAACAATCGTCTATATTTAAAACGGGAGCATTGAAAGACAAGCAGGATGACTCACATAGTCCCCAACCCAGCATAGCAGGAAGTCACACTCAAGCAGAGAGCCCATTAACAACAAACACGGAAGGATTTCGTAAGAACGTAGATAGAAGCTCGACACCACAGGACGGTCATCAGCCCACACAACTTATTCAAGTAATTCGCTCAAATGACTACAAGCCGCAAAAATACACCGAAAATTCAGGGGTAACGCCTAAGGCCTTTATCAAAGAGATTGAAGACCATTTTAATGACACTGGGGTACCTGAAGCACGTAGATTGAGAATGATGGAGAGATTTTTATCAGGGAATGTTCTCACCTGGTTTTTAAGTTTCAAATACACATTTGGAACCATGTCAGACTTTAACTTAGCGTTTCTGCGCAAATACTGGTCTCCCGCCATACAACAGAGTTTAAGAATGGATCTTTACTCTAGAAAATACCAAACTACCCAGCAGACAAAATACTCAGATTTCTTTAACATGCAAATGCTAAAATTTCGCGATCTGGATTACCCATTAAACGAATCAGATTTGGTGATGACAATAGCAAGGCAAATATCAGTTAATGTACAGCAAGTGCTAGTAGCAGCAAACGTCAGTACGGCCCTACATGCAGAGCAGATATTACGGCAAATAGATGAGACCACATCTCATAGTCATTTTAGAGGAGGAAGACAGCTGGAATTAGTCAACACTACAGAGGTCGTAAAGACAAAACAGGGAAATACTAAAACGCAGGGTACTAATACGAGCACCTCCACACCTAGGCGAAACCAGGAAGAAGGGGAAAACAGACCATATCAGCGTAACGAAAATTATTACAACAATAGATACCAGGGCAACAATAGATACCAACAGAGAGGATATCAACAATGGCGTGATAATCGAAGGAATGACAGGCCTTATGGAAGATACGGTGATTATAATGCCAATCAACGATGGAAAGGAAGGAGGGATCAAAATCAAGGAGATCAACGTAACTATCGAGATGACTGGGATGATAGGCACGCTCAATCACAAAATTACTTAGAGGAGTTACACGCTAATCAAGGTGGAGAGCTAGGAAGATGGGAAAAGGCCATTGGGAACAGAAAGAACCCAGATACACATACTGAGGAAGCTGGAAGTCTACTGAGACAAGAGGAATATCAAGGACATGAGCGACAGAAGGATGATGGGAGTCGAAATTGAGCTAAAAAAAATGTTAATTTTGGATCAAGGAGACAGTCTCAAAACACAACAGTCGGAAGTTGAAGATGGATGGATAGTAGCGAACATACAAGAATGGATTGCTTTACCAGAAGATTGCCTGGAGGAGACGGTGAAACCACGGAACGATGAAATTAGGCAATTACCCATTATTTACGCAAGGATTGGTGGAATTAATATAAGATGTTTATTGGATACAGGGTCACAGATCAGTCTAGTATCGGAGGCCTTGGTTCGAGAGTTGGGACGGACTCAGAATATTCCTGTAATTCCGGTACCACAGCTCAAAGTGAGGGGTGTTATTCCTGAACGCACCGTTACTTGTAAACGTCAGGCATACTTAGAGCTGAACATATTGGAACATACTTTTGGGCAAACATTCATTATCATGGCAAAGATGAATTTCAATATAATTCTTGGTGCAAATTTCATTTGTGACTATCAAGCAGTGATAGATTTACACAAGAATACAGTCAGTTTTAGAGAATATGACCAGCTGAAAAACGTGGGATTGCATATGGATGAAATCACTACCGGAAGAGATGTAAATTCTTGGGCATTGGAAGCAATATCAGAAGAGACGGAAGAGGAGGTACGAAAGGCGGAAGATAACATCGTAGAAAGGGCTGTTGTGGAACTAGATGAGGAGATAGAATCCCAGGAGATATGGTCTTTATTGACAGAAGGAAGTAACAGCGATGCAGAATTTGAAGAGTTACTACAGGAGCGGCTCAAGGACATTCAACTTGGGGATGAACACAGAAAACAGTTGGAAGAGATATTAAGGAAGCACAAAACAGTATTTGATACAGTACCTGGGAAAATTTTAAATTTCAAGTACTCTATGCAAGTCGAGGACTGGTCACCTTTCAAAAGCAGATTGTACCCAATTCCTGAAAAGTATCGTGGTCAAGTTAAAATTATTATAGATGAGATGTTAGAAGCTGGAGTGATAAGGAAGACACCTACACCTTATCTAAATGCGATTTTGGCAGTCACAAAACCAAATGGATCTATTAGACTTTGTTTAGATGCCAGAAATCTCAACATGAGACTCATTTTTCCTGAGTATGACAGAGCGCCAATTATCAGAGACGTATTAAAAGGCTTTAAAAACAAGAGCATTTATTCATCAGTCGATCTGACGAGCTCGTTCCATCATCTTGAATTGGATGAGAAGTCACAGCTTCTAACTGGCTTCTTATTCGATAACCAGACATATTGTTTCGTCAGAATGCCTTTTGGGGTCAAAACAGCGGGCTGTGCTTTAATCCGAGCACTGGACCGGAACCTAACCGAGGAAGTAAAGGAGATGACGGTGCGATACATTGACGACATTCTGTTGGCATCCGACAACATTGAAACTCACATGGAAAATTTAGATAAAGTATTGGGCAACTTGAACGCATCGAATTTCAAAGTAAACCTGAAGAAATCGCATTTCTTCAAGAGCGAGATATTATATTTGGGTCACGTCATTGATAAGGAGGGAGTGAAGCCTAATCCAGCCAAGATTGAAGCAATAAAGAATTTCCCTACACCAACGAGAGTCAAGCACATTCGGGCTTTCTTAGGCGTAACGGGATTCTTTAAAGAAAATTGTCCAGGTTATACGGAGACTGTAGCTCCAATGCAAGAAATGTTAAAGAAAAATAACAAATGGTCATGGAACGCGGAATGTGAGAAGGCATTCCAAGCAACAAAACAGCTATTGGAAAACTGCATTAAATTAGGATATCCAGATTTCAAGCTCAAATTCATAATCCAAGCGGATGCTTCACTAATTGGGATAGGTGCTATGCTCTACCAAGAGGATCCAGCGAACCTGCAGCACAAAACATATTTGGCATTTGTCAGCCGAAAATTGCGTAAGCACGAACGAAATTATACTGTAACCGAGCTAGAATTGTTGGCCATCCTTCATGCGCTCCAACAATGGAAACGAATAGTCTATGGTTACCCTATTGTTGTCAGAACTGACCACAAGGCACTAACATTCTTGTTTAAGACGTCAATGGCAAGCGAACGTGTGACACGTTGGTCTATATACATTCAGCAGTTCAGCATTGAAATTGAACATTGTCCAGGGAAGATGAATGTGATACCGGATGCACTCAGCAGGAATCCAGAGCCTGATAATGAAGAAACAGCGATGGTACAACACTTGGAGTTAACACCGAAGGACCGGGAATTCTTGGAGGAGTTACGTGAGATACAGCGAGAACAGGAAGCGGAACCATGGATGATGCTATTAATTAATTACTTCAAAAAGCAACTACCTACAGGAACACCTGCATTTCGAGAAGCGAAAGCCAAAGAAGGAAGATATGTTTATGTCAACAATTTGCTACACAAATGGGTAGATAATGACCACACCAAGTTACGCATATTAGTACCTGCATCGTTACAACGAGGATTGACATGGCATACGCACGAAAGTTACGGTCACGTGGGCTTAGACAAGTGCGAAGCGACAATAGGAGAGACATTTACATGGCCACGTATGAGAACAACAATATGTGACGCCATTACAACTTGTGACCCGTGTCAGAGAACAAAGCCGAATAATTATTTACTGAGGCAATATCCTAGACCATTGCTACCTCAAAAACCATGTGAGCTGCTGGCGATGGACTGTCTTGGTCCAATTCCGAAGGGAAGGAGAGGTTGCCGGCATTTGCTGGTGTGCATTGATGTATTTTCTAAGTTTGTAGTACTATGCCCTATTCAGAAAACAACATCGAAGCAGGTACTCAGTCGCATTCGTAATAGAGTTATTCCAACCCTTGGAAAACCAGAGTTTATATTATCAGATCACGGCAGTTATTTCACAAGCGCCGAATTCAAGAAAGGAATGGAAGACATGGGTATAAAGCATGTTTTAAGCAGTATCCGACATGCCCAAGCAAATCCAAGCGAGAGAGTAATTAAATCTGTAACTGTATATTTGAGAATCTTCATTCCGAACGAACACCACAAATGGGTCGATAAAATTAAGGATGTAGAAACATGCATGAATTCTACCAGGCACGAGTCAACAGGACAAATCCCTATGGTCCTACACAAGAACGAGTATCCAGTATGAACGTGGAAAAGCATCATTAACTGTCCACAAGATCCCATGATAGCACCAGACCTGAGAATTGAACGAACGAGAGAATACATGAGGAAACAAGCAGACCGCAGATTACGGCGAGTAAGAAATAAGAGGTTCCACAGTGATCTTGAAGTCAACCAGCTCGTTTTGGTAAAACGACCTGCTATATCGGACCCAGAAAAGAAAATCTTTAGTAAGTTCTGCGAAAAATTCATAGGACCCTATTCTATCGTAAGAAACCTTGGAAATAATGCTTACAGAGTGAAAGAATTGAGCACAGGAACAATGTCAGTTTACAACGCTGCCAACCTAAAGAAATATCGTCGAAGTGAACCATGGTAGCGCCGAAATAATGACGCTGTTTGAATATACGGACGTCCTACTATCAACAAAGTCAACGGGGAGCAGTTGACTACGGCACGTGATGAAGGAGGAAGTAGACTTGTTGTTGACAAACATTAACGAGGCGAGTAAGGTATTGCCGCAGGCAGCAGAGCGTCACGCAAGATTGGAAGGGGAAGAGACAAGCAGGATATGAAAACGAGTAAATGCCATTGAAGACAGGAGCGCCTAGACCAAGTAAGAAAAAGGGGTAATTCTGGAAATAAAACAAATTGGCCTACGGAAGGATTGTAAAATTGTCGACTTTATTCCTAAGTTCGAAATTTTGTGAGTGGGAGAGTTGTGAACCCTTTACCCTATGTTGGTTAAATGATTCTACTTTTATTTCTTCAATTAATAAATATTTCACCCAGCATCATGAAAGTAGCCAGACAGCGATGAGGAAATTTCAAGCATTTGTTGGAGACAGTAGGGACATACCTGCATCAGTTTAACAAAAGGCTAAGTACTTGAGCTATGAAAAGAAATAGCAGAGCGATGTATCATAAGGACAGGTGTGGCTGCCTCAAGTTTAGAAGCGACGCGCGGTGAGACATGGTTCTGGTATGTTCATTGTGATATTCGCGCCTAGAAGAAATATGATGCAGTAACGTGAATGGCTGATGAAGAAAATAGACACTCCCAAGACGCCAAGATCTACTAGAAACCGCCAAATTACAGAGAAATGGAGAACCAATGAGAAGAGAATGCCTACTTGCGCGCCAACTCTGGCTGGGGTACGCGGTGGCTAGCATTCACGCGGGAAATCGCCTAGACAAAATCTCTACGATCGATTCTAGGATTAATGGGCATATTCTTGACCTGTGCAATATTACGAGTTCAGTGATATCTATTTCATTCCTGTATCACAATTACTTCGATAAATTTTTACATAAAATCCCCCTCCATCTAGACCCAAGGGCCAGTTCATTTATAAGTGTGTCGAAGAGCCAAGACATTGACTTTTATTCCGTGTGTTGAGGACACACTATTATTATTCTGTGCGTCTACGAACGTAGACTTGTATTTTATGTGTCGAGGACACAAGATATTCATTGTAAAGTGGTAAAATCAGTGATAGATAGTCATAGTACTATAGTTATAGGGACAGTAGCGTCGAGAATTCGCCAACGAACAGTGACAGGGAATTTAGTACCTGAACAAGCGAATTTAGTAGTCAGGCATAAAGTGTATATTAACCTAATTTTTGTATCAGCGCAAGGATGACATCAATGAATGCAGAGGAAGTGTGGAAGTCTCAACAGTCCGTCCAGATGGCTGCTATGAGATAAAAGATCATCCAGTTGGGGAATGGCATCTGATGTTCTTTGACGGGTGACTACAACACGAGATGAGTACAAATACTATTTTATTATTTATTAAATTAACTTATGGTTTATGGGACATATTTTTGTAAATACTTTGCTTGTGTGATTTAATGTAGTATATTTTGTTTGATCTGGCACACTTTTGTTTGGAAGCAGCGCGCACAATGGTAGTTAATGGAAGGTTCTTTTCTTTGTGTTGTGTTAACTAACGTATCTATGTGAACGGCCGTGTTCGCCTAGGTTACGAAGTGCGGTTAAAAACGTCTCTCGGAGATATGTCGTGTTTCAGAAGTAGGACTGAATTAATCTAATTATATAGTAGATTGGAGGGTAATAAAATGTTATTGAAAATTATTATTGATCAGATTCAGTGTGATTATTGCCTTTGGAGCAATGTAATTTGTGACGAAGAGTACTCAGCTCTATCGTAGGTTTTAAATATTGTGTTAAATGTTTGCGAGCTTTAATTCAGCAGACCCATGTGAAAGGTGTTATGTCAGTCCCAGATGTGTGTACTGTGAGTATATTGTTGTGGTATTACAAGCGGGAACTTCAGCAGAGACTGATTTCTGTCAGCTTGGTACCAGATTCAGATTGCATCCTTGCGAGGACAATTATGGATATGTGATTATTGTCTGACCATATGTTGAGTGGGAGGAGATGTTAGCGGCTGTTGATTCCTTGAGATAACAGTTCCGCTGGTCGGCTATTTATATACACTGGATGGGGGACATGACTGGTATTGTGGAAAGGGGTGAGTTGTTGTCACAAGGGCTGACTGAGTTTCGCAAGCAGAGCTCATTAAAGTGGAGTGCACGTCTGGTTCCCAATTACTTGAAAATAAATATAAATGTGAGAAACTGATGAATGGTAAAATTGTTTAAATAAATGGGAGTTGCCTACGAAACACGATTACCTTCGAAGCGTTTCATTAACATGCAGTTTTGTTAATATAAAGTAATCTTAACCACTCAGGTTGTTTGTTGTTGTTGGTTTATTCTTTGTTTATTGTACATGTCAGTGACCCGTGAGTCACGTGCGGCGCTGTGTTTCCTTGTTGTTGAGCATCCGGCCATTGTGGCAGCTCATTTGGATAAGTGTGTCACCACACTAATAAGGGTCTCAGAGAGATGCCTGTAAATAGTAGAGTTGTAATATGTGTGTCAGAGTTAGATTTAAGGATTTTTATTAATGTTATGCCCATAGCCATAAAAGTTGATTTTACGAGATGATTATTCGTGAGCACCGTGGCTGTTAACCCGTTGTGAACAAATGATCATCCAAGTACTCATTTCTCGTAGGTAGTCATCACGCGAACATAAATTCATATGCAAGATAGTGGAACTTGGATCCACATTTTATTAGAAAAGGGGAGAGCCATCTGACTCCTCATTGTGATAAATATTCCTGTCAGGGGAAAATTCAGGGAGGATTTTGTTTATTATTGTTTGTTTTATTTTCTTTTATGCACAAATTAGTTATTAAATCTAGTTGTTATCTTACGTTTTGTCTCCTTTCTTTCTTAGTTATAGATTTCATCCTATAACCCTTGCCTCAGAAAAGCACGTAGTTTGGCGGACGTAAACACCACACTATGAACTGAACGCGACCCCTTGATCTAAGATTCTTGCATAAAACACTGCTATTCTGAAGGGTTCAACATTAACCTGGCTTGATGTGGAAACAGCCGTTAAGAAACTGAAGTGTAACAAGTCACCTGGATTAGATGAATTCAACATTGATATGGTCAAAATACTAGGAGAAATTGGAATAGATTGGATGTATAGAGTTTTGAGGAAGGCGTGGGAAGACAATCAGATTCCCAATGATTGGAAACTTAGAGTGATCATTCCATTGTTTAATAAAGGAGACAGAAAACAGTGCGCCAATTACAGAGGAATTACTCTCCGCTCTCATGGCTTAAAAATGTATGAGTCCATTTTTTGAAAACAAAATAAGGAAATATGTAGAGCCTAAATTAGAAGAATAACAAGGATTTAGACCAGCCAGATCAACTACTGACCTTATTTTTGCGATCAGAATGCTCTTTGAGAAATACTGGGAGAAGAATAAGAAGATTATTGCTGTTTTTAGGTAGATTTCATTAGAAAGTTAACTATTGCAATGGGTACCATGTTTCGACTTCCGGAAAATTTCGACATATCTTCGCGTTTCACATTCCCCAGACCCCAAAACCACTGTCAGTTCAAAAGTGTATATATAATTTATGTATATATATGTATATCAGTTTCTTGTGGACACGATAACTGCCGTAATTTTGCACCAATCACTTTGAATGTTTTACCAAATATGTATACCTATAAAATCTCGGTCGAGTTCGTTACTGGGCTAAATCGGTCCAAGGGGGTGAAAATGGGGGGCTTTCTTTCGAAGAAGTGAAATATTGCTATAACTCTCTTAATATGTGAAATATCGAATCCGTTCAAAGTTCATATTATGTGTCGGATAAGGCCAAAAAGTTTATGTTTGAAGAGTTTTTTTATAGCACCAACCATTGACCAAAGGGGTGGGAAGAAGTGGGGTTTTCTGGAAACATTAATCATATCTCTCTTAATAGGCACAATATCAAAACCATACAAAATGGACAATATTCCCCTAATAATTACCTAAAACTTTTGTCTGAAAGAATTTTTGATATGACCCACCATTACGCCAAGGGATGAGAAAAATGATTTCGGAATTATAAGAAAATGCCAAGAGCTATCAGTGGTCGCCATGGCAACACTACTTAATTGATGAGGGATGAGCCATCAGACGTCGTCATGACAACGCAATTGCACGAGATCAGATTCAGATTTCCATCTGACTAAGTGTGAAGCGGCTTCGGTGACGTAACTGGTAGCATGCTGAACTTCTATGCCCAAGGTCGCGGGTTCAAAGCCGGCCAAAGTCGTCGGATTTTCTAAGAGCGCTAAAAATCCCTCAGTATGCTTTCCTTTGGAGGGGAAGTTCCAACGTTCGTTGCGAGTTGCTGGTTGCGGTGGTATCTAGTAGCCAAGTTCACAGCTAGGTGTCGTTGACGGTAGTATCTGGTAGCAACATTAGGAACTACTGCTTGAAATTGACCGTCTGCAGTCCTTACCTGAATTACAGACTAATACAGCCATCACAATTCACACCGTTTTTCAGACAGATTCTACACTCACCCAAAGTACACGGGTTTCATGACCGCGTTGTCGCAGCCCCTAAACTGAGGAACCAACCAAAATCTCTGCGGGAGATATAATTTTGCGTGAAGAAGTAACAGACCGTTACATAGTTACACATCAGTGTCGAAACCTTGCATAAGGACAGTGTGACCACAAGTATAAAAATGGACTCCAAATGACAAGAAGGTTACCGTCATCAAAAGACAATAAAATGTTTAAAATATGCATAAAATGACGAAAAACAAAGTTAATTAATCTCCAATTATAAAATACTTTCTCGCAATAAATGAGGTCTGATCCTTCTACGAAAACCTGCATATTCTGCCTATTTTCGCCTATCCCCAAGTTTGTCCGGTGAAATCTACCTCCGCCTTCCGGCGTGCCGAGAGGACTTTTTTTTAATGTTGAAAAGGCATATGACCATATACCACGGAAACATATTTAGGAAAGCTTGAAGCGAAAGGATGTGCCTGAAGATATTATTAATCGTGTCAGACATCTCTACCAGGGGACAAGGAGCTGTGTTGAAGTCCAAACCAAAGGATCAGAGTGGTTTGAAACCAAGAGTGGTGTTCAACAAGGTAGTTGTCTATCCCCATGACTCTTCATTAATATTATGGATGAGGTAATAAAAGCTGTAAAGAAGATAGATAATACACCAAATGCATTAGTCTTTGCAGATGGTGTAATGTTACGGGGCGAGACTGAAAGGGAAGTACAAATGAAGCTAGATCTTTGGAGGTCAGAGTTCGATAAGAAGGGACTAAGCATCAGCCAACTGAAGACAGTTGGCTTGGTAATGTGTAGGAAGCCCGAAGATATCCATCTCAGACTTGGTGATGAGAGTATAAATATTATTAATAATTTTAAGTATTTGGGCAGCTATGTATCTGCAGATAACACCATTACACATGAAATCAGGAATATAATAGGCACGGCAACGCATTTCTATCACTCTGTATGAACTTTACTGTGAGATGAATCCTTTCCTCTAACTCCCAAAATCACACTTTACAAAACCTATTTAATGCCAATATGGACGTATGGACTTGAAGCAGCCACTTTAACAGCACTTGACAGTAGCAGACTTCAAGCTGTTGAAATAAAGTTCCTCCAATCTTGTCTCAAGAAGACCAGGAGAGATAAAATACGAAATAAGCAACTTAGACATCAGCTCAATTTGGAGAGAAGTTTGCTTGACACTCTAGAACTATCTAGATTGAAATGGTATGAGCAGGTAGAGAGAATGGCCCCTGACAGAACACCAATATTATACTGTGACCAGGTCATCCTAGGCAAGAGACCAAGGGGAAGGCCTCGAGACATTTGGGAGAAGCAAATCTGGAGAGACTTGGCCAAGAGGGATGCAGATTGGCGGAAGAAATTAGAGCGCAGTGTGTGGGAGGACCGGACAAACTGGAAGAGGCTCATTTATACCCCTATCCGGCTTGCTGGAGTGGAAAATGGATGATGATGATTATGATGATGATAAAAATATATGACAAATACAGAACTTTATAGTTGAGGTCTAAGATCATTTGAAATCGTATGGAAAATGTCTTCTGGCGTAAATGAAACCTATTCGATTATAAGAACACAAAAGTCAAGAATAGTAGAATACTGATAGCCTACATACAGTATCCATATCGCGTAATGAGAGGGTGATCCAAAGATTCTCCCGTTAGCGGCTTCGGTAGCATGCTGAGCTTCTATTCCAAAGATCGCGGATTCAAACCGGTCCAAAGTCGTCAGATTTTTAACAGCGTTAAAAATCCCTCAGTATGCCTTCCTTCGGAGGGCAAGTAAAGCCGGCGGTCCCATGTCATAGATTTATGTCATGTTAAAGAACCTTCCACTAATTACACCTGTATGAAGCTAAATTATATAGGTTAAACATTTGACTGCCGGCCCCGTGATGTTGGGGTAGCTCGCCTGCCTCTCACCCGGAGGCCCCGGGTTCGATTCCCGGCTCCGTCAGTTGTTTTAGAAACTGACGTGGGGCTACATGACTGCGTTGTCGCAGCCCCTATACTTAAGAACCAACCAAACTGACGTGAGGGCTGCAACGGGGTGCACTCAGCATCGTGAGGACAATTGAGCAGCTGTCTGACAGTGAGGCAGAGCCCCGATCACGTAAACCAACATTAACGGCCGAGGGGACCCGATGAACTGATTACTCGTCACCCCAATATCTGCAGGCCAAATGGCTGGGCAGCGTTCGCTTGGTAGGCCTAGGCCCTTCACGGGCTGTATTGCCAGGGGTTATTATTTAAACATTTGACTAACGCTCTTAGATTCCTACGTTCGTCGTCAGGAGCCGACTGCGGTGGCATCTGGTAACTAAATTCTGAACTAGTGGGTCGTTGACGGTGGCTTTTAGCGGCAAAAGTAGGAACTACTAGAAAAAATTCAATGTCTGCAGTCCTTACTTGAATTAAAACAGATACACACACTAATACAGCCATGATAATTAACACTGGTTATCAGACAGATTCTACACACACCCAAAGTACACGGGGCTACATGACCGCGTTATCGCAGCCCCTAAACTGAGGAACCACCACCACCAGATTCGCCCGTTATTAGCACTACCGTTGCGCTACTTAAGCGCCACTAGATTAGTGGCATGGCTGCAGCTTTGTCTGAAACCAACAGTTTAGTTCCCATTATCGCGATGAGCAGCGCTACTGTTTGTGGCCGCTACCAGCGGCGAAGCCAACTACTGCTGCGCCACTCTTCCATGGTGGTATTTGTGTGTGAAAGCTCTCATTTATTTACAGTTTTCATCAACGGAGAGTGGCGTTGTCTGACGGGGCTCTATACTTAAATATGTTATACTGATTCGAAGACTATTTTGTTTTCAATAAGTTTCAAATTGTGCACTCTCAAGAAAGTACGTTGGGGCTATTTTCACCAACGTAAATTAACTCTTAATCCGTAGTTAAGTCAGTGTTAATTCAGCATGTGCATTTCACCAGAGCAAATTGCTCATTAACTTTTGACTAATTCATCGTTAAGGTAACTGGTCATTCTTGGCCACTCAACTCCTTCAAGATCAGTTGAGGTCAAGGTGTTCAGGCGTACAGTAACGGTACAGTGGCGGATGTTTTGACTAACATTTAAAGACAAAAATGAAGTTAAGTTGTTTTCCTCAAAAACATTGTATTTACCTTGCTACGAATTGAAGACTGCAACGCTACTACTTACGCTACGAAGACAACGGGGAGATGGAGTACTATTTAGATAAGTAAGCAATGTATACACATAACTAACTCTCCTAAATACTTTGCTCATATCATTTGAAGCTTTTGTCATGTATAAGGTCGTCTCTATTTCTCTTCCTTTATAATTATGTTCCAGTAAATCTCAAGGACACATCGCAAACAACGATCACTGCTACATGCTTCTTGTTTTGTCCGGCATTTTTCTCCAGGATGAAATCGAGTCTGCGCATGTGCGAGAGCCGAGAAGCATATTTAAGTAATTACGAAACCGAATAGCCTTGTGAAACGCATCGAGGATAACCATGCTTTAACTACCGTATTTTAGTTAAATAGGAATTAACTAACTAATCGTTAATAAAGAGTTGGTTAAAACGGCCCTTTAGTCTATGCACTCCGCCTTTTAAACTGACAAAGTGATTCAAACGTCAGTCAGTAGCACGCGCTACAGTCGAATAACTAATAATAATAATAATGTTATTGGTTTTACGTCCCTTTTAACTACACTGGCTTTTAGAGACGCCGGGGTGCCGGAATTTTGCCCCGAAGGGGATCTTTAACCTGCCAGTAAATCTACTGACACGGCTCCCTCGCATTTGCGCACCTTCAAATGCCAGCTGACTGCGCCAGGTTTCGAACCTGCAACCTTGGGCTCAGCAAGCGAGAACGTTACCCCTGAGCCACGTAGCCAGACGGTCGAATAACTGATGGTTCTTGACCAATGTACTGAACACAAATCGAGAGTGACACGTAAATAAAAAAAGATAATAAAAAAATAATAAAAAAATAAATAAAAATAAAAATCTCTACTTAGAATAAAACGAAGTTCCCGATTCTTGGATGTCACGGGTAATCTCCAGAACCACTGGATGGATTTTGATGCGGTTTTCACCATTCTGTAAAGGATATCTCGAGGAAGGTTTCTGTATAAAATAACTTATTTATGAACATAGGAATCCAAGCAGTAACAATATCAGTGAAAAATTCCAAACAAAAACCTTGCGCCCACGCGCTTTTTAAGCTTACGCTGGTCAAACCGTTAAAAAATATATATTATCTATTGTTCAGCATGAAATGTTCTACAAAAAAGATCGCGACTGCATATCTCTATCTGCAATACATCGCCCACTATAAGTGTTTTTACGTTTTCATTTCTTCCAACAATCCCCATTCAATTATTAGCTTCGAGACAGTTTACAAGCTAGCTGACTGGCGAGCAAGCCTGTCACCCCAGACACTGTCGAGTCATGTCGAGTTAAGACTTCAGAGAGGAGAGAGGAGTAGATGTGTTTGGAGTTTCCCTTGAAGTACAACTCGACTTTTCTTTACTTCGCCTGTGAAATTTTCGTTCCGCAGAATACACAGTCAAGTTTAGATTGGACGGAAGGGAGATTTCTTGCACCTCGCCATTCTTAAATTACATCTGACAAGAATTCGTTGCACATGCTATCTCCATGATAATATAATTCATAGTCCAGTCAGTGATTTTAACCCATCATGTCGAGACGGAAAATGGTTATAGGTCATTGTTCATTGAAATAAATAAAGATACGAGCCTTACATCTGACATGTTACCCTAATATGAAATTGAGATGAAATATATGTGAAGTCAATTTATTCGTCATATTATTGGTCGAATATATTCTAAGCATGGAAATATATGTAATTCTGGATATTACTACTCATTAGGCTTCATTAACACATTTATTATAGTTTGATATAGTCTGAACATTTAGACATGTTAAACAATTTGGACGAGTGTCTGATAGTGACTGATAATGTAGATGTTAGGCCCCTTAAAACAATCATCATGATCATTCATGACTGTAATACTGTATAAACTAACTGTGCAGGCCTGTGGAATTTATAACGTAAGTGTACTGGTGGTTCATAGGGCAGGCCACAAAGGTTATCAGCTGCATAAAATGATCGTGGTTTGACATTTTCATTGATGATAGTTATAATTAGGTTAATGGATCCGATCGGGTGATTATCGGCCAACATTCTTGATTTATAAAGCAAAACCAGCATAATACAGTCATACATGTTACTAGTAGGCCTATGCTTTGTCGAGTTTATTATGGTTCAAAATTACACTTAAAATATTGTATTCACCGTCTTATAATTTCCTAACCATGTACACACGTCACCATTTTATGCATTCCAACACTGATATGTCAACTCACCAAAATATCGCATATAGTGATGATACTTCACACTTTTCATCCAAAAAAACAGCAATATTCAGAAGGAATTGTATTTAACGCCACCTTCAACAGAAATAGTCGGTTAATCACAAAGAATACGCTTGAAGCGGGATTTAAAGTCACTTCATAATGCTATTGTTATGGGAGACAACTTTGTTTTGCCCAACGTCAGCTGATTTTATTTTGGCCCCACTGAAATGTTATATTTACTGAAATCGTGCAGGCAGTTATATATCTGTATTTGGTTAGCTTCATATTCTTTGCGATTGTGGTGAAAGGTTGAACTATATTGCTAGTTTTGGAAGCAAAATTGTTAGCGCAGGTTGAAGCGCTTGTGTGGTTGTAAGTTGAACTATTGGAATAGGAGTGCTTACACTATAAAAAAAAACCAGAGATAGAGAGGGCCAATGAGAGTTAATCAAAAATTAGGGGAGGTTAGAGGTTATTGGCGGTGATAAAGGAAAGCTATTGTATGAAAGACATTATATGAAAGATACACGTGAAGGAAGTTATAGATTGAATCATTCTGTCTACTTTATTGCATCTTAATGGTTATATGACGATAGTTTCTAAAATAAATTGTTCTAAGAAGGGAAACCAGAATAAAATGAGTATTTGAATGATGGTATGAAACTGGAAATTGTATCTTGTTGTGACGGCACTATTGATACAATTTATATTTACATCCCTTGGTACTATAAAGTAGTAAGTGGCATTACGATGAATTGTGGTTATGTTACTGCGTACATTCATCTACCTTCTTAACTGTAGTGTTGTGGTTGGTGTCGGAGACACGTCACGCCTGGGGATAAGAGAATTCTCGTGCAGCATATTAAAATATTTTTCATAGTGTATAACGTATGAAATGGCGCCCTCCCGGATTATATCTTCTTAGAGATATATATTTAATTTTTAAAACATTACACCACGGTCGGCCGGTAGAAGCATAGCGGGCGCACTCTCTATCCTATTGTTTGCTCGAAGCATTTCACAGCTAAAGTATAAAGGAGAATGTAATGGGAACTTACCAAAAATACTGATATCAAAACAGTTCTGTAGGAATACTATGAAAGCTTTTAATACCTGGGATATTCCGGCGCTGACATACACGTTTGCTCTACTAAGACGGTCAGAGACAGTACCGAATGACACTGATATAAATACAAGCATAACAAAGAGCAAATGCTGAGTCTTTCGTCAGAAATCTACAATTGGGTCAGTGATATTTCTGCAATTTAATAGACATCAAAGTTCGCATGAGCGTTTACCGTTCAGTATTGTGCCCGTCAGAGGACCTGCCAGGACAGCCAACAACCGAAATGACTTCCCTAACATCTCATCCGCCGGACCTAATTGCCGAGAGGATCAGGTGAACTTCCAAACAGGCCAAAGCGGCACGAGAATCCATCATCCACGGGGATCGTGGTACATGGTGACAAAGGTCATAGACTGCCTAAGGAAAGGTTCACCTTAAAAGCTAGACTGAAAAAAGAAACATCCAGACTTATGTAAAACACCGTAAAGATTTATTTTAAAATCAACAAACCCCTATCCTAGTTCGGAGGGTTTCCATCGGGTAATCCGCAAGCTAATAAATAATCAAAAATAAAGAGCTGATCCCTACCTGAGAAGTTACAGTAAACCCTCGCGAAAGATCTATCTCACAATAATTAAAGCAACAACAGCAACTCTAGGAAAAATGGTACGGCAAAAAACCCCTAGGTCAAGTTACAAGATCAAGCTAATATCGGAATTTACATTTAACAGGGCAGCAAAACAAATCTGAATTAGGATGATACCATTTCCACATTTACATTTAATACTAATTCATCTAGCTAAGTCCTACCAGTTAATTACAAAATTTACGGCGGCGACGTCCGTAATATCAAACAATTACAATCAAAGCTATGTGACAAGCCATAGAAAAAAAATATCTAAGACACTCTTACAAACTGGGTGCTAATCAGCACACAAAAGATGACATAGAGGATTTGTACACTTTTACATCAATAAATCAATAAATACAAGACCACAGTTTTATTCAAAGCCTACCTACACCTTGGTTTACTGTTTGTAAGCCATAGTCATTTAACGTGTGTAATTACGGTGACGACTGCGTAGTGAAGACTACGTCTAACATCGTATGGCCTGCGCTCCACCAGCTACGAACTAAAGGTTCGAGCAAGCCTCTGTCGCTACAAAAAGTGTCAGCTGTCCTAAAGTCATTTCCTCCAGGAAATACTTTAATTGGCACGGCTATGTCAGCAGGTTCCAAATGCAAATGAACAAGGTTAAATAGAAAGGATTCGTTAATTATATTTTGTTTATCAAAATTATGCGTTTTAATATTAAGACTAGCAGAAGTACCCATTCTTCGAACGGTCTTCGGTATTAATAACCAGATGTTATCAATTGAGCTACTGTTGCAATGTTTAGGGGCTTGGAACCTGTTTGTTGGCAAAGAAAAATTATTAATTAAAATGTGCTCTCAAACTAAATTTACCTAACGTGTTCTTCCTGGCGTGAAAATAAAATTGAAAACTTCGTAGAAGAATCGCAATACACGTCACATACGAACTGACCCTAACCGTTGTGTCAAGTGCCCAACTACAGGAAGACCCCTTTCATAAATTATACAGGCTTGTGGTGCATGAAAATTCAGTGTTTTTAGCCTCCAATGGCCCAAATTCCTAAAATCAGCAAAAAACAGTCTACTATTTCTATTCAGGAATTTTTGAAAATAATGTTGATGTTTGGAGATATAATAGACCTTCTGTACGACATATCGCACGTGTAAGTCGTGTGAAAAAAATCTAGGGTACTCCATTTGCAACCTTTCACAGAAATGTAATAAATGGAGTGGCATTACTTATTCCAGAAATAGATGGAAAGTTGGATGCCACCTCTTGAGATACTGTTGTCATGGTTAGTGGCTTGCATTCCTTCTTTAGTTTATTAAATGAAATTAGTTTTCTGGGAATAGCTAAGAAACTGTTGGGTTTAGAGCCTTAAAATATAGTTTTCGGGGACCCTTTACGGCTCTTGAGGGGCCCCGAGTTTTGTTTCTGACCCCAAGGGTTTGAAAATGAGCTTTGTCTCTTCGTTGTACGCCATAATAATGATAATAATTAAAAGAATAATAATAATAATAATATAACAAAATAGGGATAGGGATATAATAGATCTTCCGGACCATACCCGCACGTGTAAATCGCGTTAAAAATTCTAGATTACCCCTTGACCCCTTAAGCGCATTATATGTATTGATGAATATTTCAGCTTAATTTGGATCCGTTATAACCTTATTGCCGTTTGCAAACCTTCACAGTAATGTAATAAATGGAATTGTATTTCGTCTTACAGAAATAGATGGACCTCTGAGATTCTGTTGCCAATGTTACCGGCATGCATTCCTTCATTAATTTATTAAGTGAAATTAGTTTTTTGGGAATATCTCAAAAACTGTTGGTTTTAGGGCCTTAAAATGTGGTTTTCGGGGTCCTTTTAAGGCCCCCCGAGTTCCGTTTCTCACATTGAGGGGTGAAAATGAGCTTTGTCTCACGCTTATTTCAGCATGTATTTTAAGGGGGTAGACCCCCTGTTATGAGAGGTACGGAGAAGAGTTACATCAGTGATTAGTGTCGTGCCTCTGATGGATATCTGTATCAAATTTTACGTTAATCCACCCAGCCGTTCTCGAGTTATAAGGACACAAAAAATTGTCCACAGACAGACAGACAAAAATATATTTTTGCGTGCATTCGTCACAAAACAGTCTGAAACGGGCTGATCACTTTTGTGATACTTTCAATGTTTAGCTTGGCCCATTTGTCGGTCAAATTTTATTTATTGTTACTGAGATCCCCGAATGGTAATTATTTATTTACAATTGTTAATTGCTTAATCCATATGCATAATCTTGTTATCAATCACTTATTCATAGATATTATAGTTCTCACCTCGAGTGTTTCAGTCGCTCGCTATCTCAGGCGTCCTCACTCACGACATACCGGACATCTACTGGTTGATCCTCTGTCCGCTGAGTAGTGTCGACTGACGTCACCCTGACTTTCGTTCGACCAATGGCAGGTCTTTGTCTGGTCGGGCGATCTCCAAACTTCGAGAGAGTTCTATGGTCCCTATTTAAGACGCCGCTTGCTGGCGTTCTTCATCACTTCTGATCAACCGCCACGTTTGATCACCCCACTTCAACACTTCTGATTCACCACTGCTGATCACTTCAACCCGCTGGTCACCGCTACATCTCATGACACCATCGCTGATATCTACGCTAGCGAGCAGTTACGTCACAAGATCTGCGCCATGACGTATTGCTCAAGATGGCAAGAATAATTGCCAGCCGCTGTACTCTTCAACTTCACCTTAGAGGGGATACTTGGAATCGTTCTTCGAAATATCTCCGGATCAGCTCTTGGAAACTATAAATGTCATTACTGCGCAAGAAAAGAAAGTTGACATTTTATCGATGGTGCACATAACTCTAGGCCATGTACGCCTCCTTCCAAGAAAACCGTGAAGACTTTTAAATCAACGTGTGCTAGCTGGAACTTTTTAAGGAGCTGGCTCTTCAACTCTCTTCAAAGATAAGTTTAATTTTATAAAGAGTTTATATCATACCAGTTATTTTACACTCTCAATTATTTTTATGGTTCTCTCTTTTTATAAACTGCCTTTTTTTTGTTAAGCCCAACTTTTCTCCAATCTAGCGAGCTTGTTTCATGAACCTTTCTGTAATCTGGGTTTCTGTCATCAGGCCCTCACACTTTGCTACATTTGTAATTGTTCATTTCTGTGATAAGCACTTAAGTGCAATTTGTTTGTTCATTATAAATTTATTATTAGGAATAAAAATTGTTAATGCATTGATCCCTATATTGGTTTTCTAGTCACGTATTTCATGCCCAATACCCCCGCACCGTTTCAGTCTAATTTTCTTGCACATAGTGTTGGTGCCTCACCCCCGGGAAACATATCTGTTGCACCCTGGATCCCTATACAAGTTTAATATTTTACATTAACAATTTTTGTTCATTGTGTTTCAACACTAATTCACATTGTACGTTTCAGCTTAAGGCGCATGTGCAGCAGAGGAGAGAAACGTAAGCTAAGCCGGTTTCTTCCGCATCAGACTAAACCTCACTACCTAGCAAGCTGTCATCCTCTGACTTCCAGTACTCGAAGTCACAATATTGACGTGAGTAACAAACAACTTGTAATATGCCTAACCTTGATGAAAAACTTAGCAACTCCAGAGCCTCTTGTAAGGGTAAGCTCACACGGTTTCGTACTTTCTTAACGGAACTCGAACCCCAAGAGCATAATCTTGACATAATTTCGCAGAGGCTTAAGAATTATGAACAAGCCTTTGAGAAATATGATGAGATACAATGCAGTATAGAAACTCAGCATCCGGACCAGCAAAGTGATAGGTTGGAAGTTGAAAAATTATACTATCAGGGATTTGCTGAAGCTAAACAGCTTATTAGGGCTTTAACTTTAAAAGAAAAACAAGAAGATCAAACTTCTGCAGCATCTTCTACATCTTCTTCACGCATTATATTACCCAAATTAGAAATACCCAAATTCACTGGTAAAGACATAGAATGGGAACCATTTTTTGAATTATTCAATTCTTTAGTACATGAGAATACTTCTATACCAGTAATACAAAAATTTCACTACTTGCGTCTGGCAGTTCAAGGCAACGCACTTAACCTGATTCAAGCACTTTCTTTGACCAGTGATAATTATGAAGTTGCTCTGAATCTTCTTAAGGATAGATATGGGAACATTCGTTTATCTATTCAACGCCATATACAAAGCTTATTCGAGTTACCTAACGTGCAAGCAGATAACAGTTTATCACTTCGTAAGTTGATTGACACCGCAGAGTTACACGTCAGAGCATTGTCCAATTTAAACCAACCTGTAAATCACTGGGATTTATTTCTAGTTCACCTCATTTCTGCAAGATTGGATGCAAATACATTAAAAGCCTGGGAAACAGAACTTTCCCAGAATTTGCAATGCACTTATGAGGCGATTATTAACTTTTTGAAGGCCAGAAGCCAAGTCTTTTCCGCCATAGCTAATCAAAAAACTAGTAGTTCAGATTCAAAAGTCTTCTCAAAACATAAGGTTAGCAGTTCTAATCAAAGAATTTGAAGATCACAGGCTCTTCCTGTTGATGCTCGGTCACCTAACCAAATGCAAACGTGCGGTCTGTGTCAGCAATCGCATAATTTATACAATTGTGATGAATTTAAATCTTTATCAGTAGATGAAAGACGAAAGTTCATTACGAACAAAAAACATTGTTTCAACTGTTTGTCAGGAACGCATATGTTAAACAACTGCCGTTCACAACGTTTATGCTTTCATTGTAGGGCAAGACACCATTCACTTTTGCACAGGCATGAAAGACCACGGTTATCAGGACCAAGCAGTTCCAATACCAAATCTAATTCGGAGACTTCTCAAAATAGTGCGCAGTCGTATGCTCAAAGTTCTACCTCGCTTGGCAAAGTCCAGGTTTTATTATCTACCGTGCAGGTTCTATTGAAAAATTCTCACGGAAAATGGGTATCTGTCAGGGGATTATTGGATAATGCCGCTACCAACAATTTTATTAATGAATCGTTGGTACAAAAGTTAGGCCTTCCAAAACATCCTACCTCAATAGAGGTTACAGGAATAAACTGCTCTAAATCACAATCCTTAAGCTTTGCTAAAGTGGATCTGAAGGACTCTAATAATCTTGGTACGCAGTTGCAATTAGATTGTTTGATTATCAAGTCTATAGGCAACAATATTCCTGGCACTTCTTATCCTATTCAAAGTTGGAATATCCCGAATTTTGTCCAGCTAGCTGACCCTCATTTCAACAGAGCTTCACCCGTAGAGCTTCTTTTCAGCTCAAGCGTATTTTGGCAATGTCTTCATTCCAATAAAGTAAAAATTGCTCCTAATGTTTTCTTCCGCGAAACTGATTTTGGTTGGATTGCTACTGGCCAAATATACCGTAATCCTATTCAAACTGTATCGAATTGTTATTTTGTTGGTACCGATTTGAGCCAAGAGCTAACCAAGTTCTGGGATCTTGAGAATGTTCAGGCTACTTCTTCTTCTTCTTCTTCTAACGAAATTTGTGAAAAGTTATATAAGGAAACCACTGTCCGTAATACTGAAGGCAGATTTATAGTAACTCTTCCACGTATTCCCAATCCTCCCGCCATTACGGGCTCACATTCCAGAACACTTAGGGCACTATTTGCTATTGAAAATCGGTTCAAACAAGATGCTTCTGTCAAAACTCAGTATGCTTCCTTTATGGAGGAATACGAATCATCCAATCACATGGAGGTAATTTCTAAATCAGAAGAAATTGACCATCCTTTAAATGAAATAGTTTATTTAAATCATCATCCGGTATGGAAAAATTCCTTAACACAAGACAATATAAGAGTAGTTTTCAATGGCTCATCACCAGATTCCAATGGAATCTCTTTAAATGATACCTTGCAATGTGGTCCCGCGATTCAAACAGATCTCACCTCTGTTTTGCTTAATTTTCGAAGGTTTCCTATTGCTGTAATCTCAGATATTAAGCAGATGTATCGGCAGATTCTCGTAAATTCTGAGCAGCAAGATCTGCAAAGAATATTGTGGCGCGATGAGAGTTCCAAACCCATAAAGATATTTAGATTGAAGACTGTGACATATGGCCTGAAGCCTTCAGCCTTTCTTGCGATTCGGTCTCTCCACATGTTAGCCGAGCAAGATGGTCATCTGTATCATCCTTTGGCCTCTGAGTCATTAAAAACGGCATTTTATGTCGACGATTTCTTGTGCTCTTTCCCTAATATTTCTGAAGCGCTCCTTGTGTGCGAAGATTTGAAATCCCTACTCCTAGGAGGTGGTTTTCCGCTCCATAAATGGACTTCAAATTCCACTGAATTTATATCAAAATTTTCATCAGAGGTCCCAGTTGATGAATTTGTTGCCATTCCTACTGATGAAGCAGCCGTAAAAGCATTGGGTGTTTTTTGGTGTCCTTCCTCTGATACCTTCTCTTATCAGGTACATCTGTCAGAATCTCCCCCTGTAACTAAGAGACAAGTTCTGTCAGAAATCGCAAAGATCTTTGATCCTTTGCAATATATTGCTCCTATAGTTATTGTTGCAAAAATGTTCTTGCAAAAGCTTTCGTCATTAAAATCAGACTGGGATGAAAATCTCCCCCTTCCTCTTGTAGAAGAATGGTTAGAGTATCGCAGCAGTTTGCTGGATCTCTCCAAGGTTTCTATACCCCGCCTTTTAATTTCTAATCCCTTATACCAGCAGTATGACCTGCATGTATTTTCTGATAGTTCAGAACGAGCTTATGGCTGTTGTGCATACATAGTAGGACGTTCCTCAGATACTTTCCCTGGATTTTCTAATTTAGTGTGCGCTAAATCTAAGGTTGCTCCACTTAAAACAGTATCATTGCCGAGATTAGAATTATGCTCTGCTTTAATGGCAACAGAATTAGCTACTAAACTAAATGTCAGTTTAAAATTAAAATTTTCCCGCACATTTTTTTGGAGCGATTCTTCTATTGTATTAGCTTGGATTTCCAAGCCTTCTTCTCATTGGAATACCTTTGTGGCAAATCGCGTTTCTAAGATTCATGAAGTCTCTCATTCTGAACAATGGAGACATGTTCCTAGCCGTGAAAACCCCGCGGAAATAATATCACGTGGTTGCACGCCTAAAAAATTGATTTCTTCAGACCTGTACTGGAATGGTCCTCCTTGGCTAAGTCAGGAATCATCTTGCTGGCCTCGCTTAGCTAATCAATCTGCAGAAGAAATACCTGATGCCCGTAATGACCCTGTCACGTCGCATCTTACTTCTACTTCTACTAGCCTTTTTCATAGATACTCTTCATTTGATAAATTGATTCGTGTAGTGTCTTATATCTTCCGATGGAAATATTTAGTAATTGATCAACCATTGAAGCCTCAACCCTTTCTTTCCAGAGTAGAGTTAGAATTTGCTACTTGCAAGGTTTTGTTACTTGTTCAGCAGGAAGTATTTGCTCCTGAAAAGCAAGCTCTTATAAGTGGTAAAGATTTACCCAAGTCTAGCAGGCTTTCACCACTCACTCCTTTTCTCGACCAGGACGGCATAATACGTGTGGGTGGAAGATTAGCTATGTCTAGTTGTGAGGATGGGAAAAAGCATCCCATCATCCTTCCTTCAAAGCATCCTATCACTACCCTTATAATAAAAAAGTTTCATTATAAACACCATCATGCTGGCACTCGCACCTTGCTCTGTCTAATTCGTGAACTCTACTGGATCATCAATGGCGTTCATGAGGTTTCTTCTGTTGTCAAAAAGTGTATACCTTGCTTCAAGGTTAAACCAAGGCCCGCCACGCAGATTATGGGTAATTTACCTCCATTTCTTTCAGAACCTAGTAAGCCCTTCGCTCTTACTGGGATCGATTACGCAGGTCCTTACATATATCAGACCAATCCCTCTTCATCTAAGCGCAAAATCTTAGGTAAACTCTACATCTCGTTATTTGTATGTATGGTGACGGGAGCTATCCACCTTGAGTTGGTTACGAACGCTTCTGTATCCTACTTTTTGGCCGCCTTTTCTAGATTTGCTGCTAGAAGGGGTGTTCCATCTGAAGTTTTTTCAGATAATGCAAAAATTTTTGTAAGCGCTTCTGATCTCTGGAAAAAAGTGTTATGCTCCCCTTCTGCTAAAGAAAAAATTTCCAACTTTTCCTATTCTAAAGGTTTCAAATGGCATTTCACCCCGCCTTATGCTCCCCATCATGGGGGCCGATGGGAGTCCTGCATCAAACTTACTAAAAGACAGCTTAAGAAAACTCTTGGTCCTACCATACTTTCTTATGAGAAATTCAACTCTTTGATTATTCAAATTGAAGGTATTGTAAATTCCAGACCTCTGACCCCTCTTTCAAACGATCCTAAGGATCTTTTACCTTTAACTCCCAGTCACTTCCTGATTGGCTGTTCGCTTGCTGCTACTCCGCCTTTGCTGGTTCGACGCTGTGATCCTAACTTGCCTATCTTTTTGAGAAAAGTAGAATCTTTGCGCTGTTCTTTTTGGCGCCGATGGAAGTTAGAATATCTCAGCTTGCTAAATAGGCGTGAGAAATGGCGGCTTCCTCAACCAGATGTACGAGTGGGGGACATGGTTCTTCTTCGAGACCCATCTCCGCCTCTCGTGTGGAACCTAGGTAGAGTTATTCACTGCCACTTTGGCCGTGATAAACGTGTCAGAGTTGTTGATGTTTTAACTAGTAAAGGTCGTTATACTAGACCCATCTCTGCTATTTCTGTTTTGCCTTTCGAGTCTTAGTTTCTCCTCGTCTGTTATCCATGTTTTGCTTTGACTGATTCTTTTGTTTGTTTTCATTCGGAGTTCTCGGAGCATGATCACTTTTGTGATACTTTCAATGTTTAGCTTGGCCCATTTGTCGGTCAAATTTTATTTATTGTTACTGAGATCCCCGAATGGTAATTATTTATTTACAATTGTTAATTGCTTAATCCATATGCATAATCTTGTTATCAATCACTTATTCATAGATATTATAGTTCTCACCTCGAGTGTTTCAGTCGCTCGCTATCTCAGGCGTCCTCACTCACGACATACCGGACATCTACTGGTTGATCCTCTGTGCACTGAGTAGTGTCGACTGACGTCACCCTGACTTTCGTTCGACCAATGGCAGGTCTTTGTCTGGTCGGGCGATCTCCAAACTTCGAGAGAGTTCTATGGTCCCTATTTAAGACGCCGCTTGCTGGCGTTCTTCATCACTTCTGATCAACCGCCACGTTTGATCACCCCACTTCAACACTTCTGATTCACCACTGCTGATCACTTCAACCCGCTGGTCACCGCTACATCTCATGACACCATCGCTGATATCTACGCTAGCGAGCAGTTACGTCACAAGATCTGCGCCATGACGTATTGCTCAAGATGGCAAGAATAATTGCCAGCCGCTGTACTCTTCAACTTCACCTTAGAGGGGATACTTGGAATCGTTCTTCGAAATATCTCCGGATCAGCTCTTGGAAACTATAAATGTCATTACTGCGCAAGAAAAGAAAGTTGACATTTTATCGATGGTGCACATAACTCTAGGCCATGTACGCCTCCTTCCAAGAAAACCGTGAAGACTTTTAAATCAACGTGTGCTAGCTGGAACTTTTTAAGGAGCTGGCTCTTCAACTCTCTTCAAAGATAAGTTTAATTTTATAAAGAGTTTATATCATACCAGTTATTTTACACTCTCAATTATTTTTATGGTTCTCTCTTTTTATAAACTGCCTTTTTTTTTGTTAAGCCCAACTTTTCTCCAATCTAGCGAGCTTGTTTCATGAACCTTTCTGTAATCTGGGTTTCTGTCATCAGGCCCTCACACTTTGCTACATTTGTAATTGTTCATTTCTGTGATAAGCACTTAAGTGCAATTTGTTTGTTCATTATAAATTTATTATTAGGAATAAAAATTGTTAATGCATTGCTCCCTATATTGGTTTTCTAGTCACGTATTTCATGCCCAATACCCCCGCACCGTTTCAGTCTAATTTTCTTGACCACAGTAGTTATTTTGGCCAGGCTTTCGCCTGATGCGTTTCGTTCTCCCGTATGGGGAAGTTTTAGGACAGAATTTATACTTCTCCACGGGCAAATATGTCAAATTTTCGTAGAAAAGCCGAAAAATCAGACAAACATTCATTTTTATATAATAGAGAAGGGGTATAATAGACCTTCCGTACCACACCCGCACGTGTAAATAGCGTGAACAATTCTAGAGTACCCCTTGACCCCTTAAGCGCATTGTATGTATTAATGAATATTTCAGCTTAATTTCGATCCATTATAACCTTATAGCCGTTTGCAAACCTTCACAGTAATGTAACAAGTAGTTCCGTGAAGAACTATACAGCCTATTTTCATATATCCTGCTCATCTTAATTGCCTCTATCAACATACAAAATTTCAGTTTAATTGCTGTAACAGATTCGTAGATATTGAGAACCGTCTAAATATTTCAGATAGTCGCCAGGTTGGATTTTTATTTTTGTACTATTACATTAAGATTATTGTGTACGTGTGGTATTCAAACTTCAATCGCATGATTAGAACACAAGAAGTCAAAACGAGATTTTAAAATTACGCACAGCAGCCATCTTGTGATTATGCAAACAATCGAAATAAATTAGATGCCAGTGGATCAACATTTTTATAAGCATTTAACGTGCAACGTTTCACGGCACTCGGATAGTTAATTCGCGAGAAACGTCCATTTAAATATTTATACTTCGCGTCGCCGCCATGTTGGATTTGTGCTCACCAGGTTACTGTAAGTCCTATAGGTGAATATATGTTCATAGTCCCTATGAACATAAAAAATTTCAGTATGGTTGCTGTAAAAGATTCATAGATATTGAAAACCGTCTAAATATTTCGGAACCTCGCCAATTAGGATTGTTTTATGTATAGGCAATAGAGTTATGTACCATTCAAGGACAATTATTGCCTAGGTTCATTATTCAAACGTTCACTTCGATCGCATGATTACGACACAACAAATAAAAACTTAATTTTAAAATTTCGCACAGCCGCCATCTTGAGGTTATGTAAACAATTGAATTAAATTAGATGGCAGTGCATTACAATCTGCAAAATCATTTACTGTACCACATTTCACTGCACTCAGAGAGTTAACTCACGAGAAAAGTCTATTTAAATATTTCAAATTCGCTTGGTCGCCATTTTCGTTTTGTACTTGACTGGTTTATGAAATATACATAGCTAAACTTGTATCAGTACCCTTTATCACCGTACAAAATTGCAGGGTGATATCTGTAATGGTTTCGGAGATATAGAATGTCAGTGAAATATTTCGCACAGCCGCCATTTTGAGGTTATGTAAACAATTGAACTAAATTAGACTCCAGTACATTGCAATGTGTATAAATATTTGCTGTACCAAGTTTCATTACGTTTGGATATTTAAATCGCGAGGAGAGTCTATTTAAAAGTCTCAAATTCGCTTTGCCGCCATGTTGGTTTTGTAGTCACCAGGTTTTTGAAAGTCTCATAGGTGAACTTCTAGTCGTGCCCTTTATCACCGTACACAATTTCAGGGCGATATCGGTAATAGTTTCGGAGATATTGAATGCTAGTGAAATATTTCGCACAGCCGCCATGTTGGATTGGTGAGACGTAACAAAATTTGAAGGGCACGGTCGAGGTCACCGGGAATAGTGCTATGAACTTACCGATTTTCACTGAAATCGCTCCAGCCGTTTAGATTTTATTAGGACACACACACACACACCTCACACACACACACACACACGCACACACACGGACAAAAGGTGATCTCATAAGCCTATTTTTTCAAAATTGAAAATAGGCTAATAAATGGAATTGCATTGCGTCTTACAGAAATAGATGGACCTCTGAGATTCAGTTGTCATGGTTACCGCCATGCATTCTTTCATTAATTTATTAAGTGAAATTAGTTTTCTGGGATTATCTCAAAAACTGTTGGTTTTAGGGCCTTAAAATGTGGTTTTCGGGGGCCCTTCATTTCTCACATTGAGGGGCTGAAAATGAGCTTTGTTTCTCCCTTCTACGCCTATTTCAGCATGTATTTTAAGGGGGTAGGGCCCCTTTTATGAGAGGTACGGAGAAGGGTTACATCAATGATTAGTGTGGTGCCTCTGATGGATATCAGTATCAAATTTTACGTTGATCCACCCAGCCGTTCTCAAGTTATAAGGACTCGTAGAAGTTGTCCACAGACACACACACAGACAGACAGACAGACAAAAATTTTATTTTTGCGCGCATCCGTCATAAAACAGCCTGAAACGCGCAAATATCGCAAATTTGCGTGGAAATTCAGAAAAAACAGACAAACTTTCATTTATATATATATATAGAGATGTCGGTTTAAATTATCGTTGGTTTGTGGCGAATAACAGCTGACTAGGCTGGCACAGAGCGTCTCTGAGAGATCATCTCTTGCATAGAGCCTCGACTCAAAAGTCGGAATACAATCAACGAGCAATAACAACTCGGACACACAATAACACAAGTTACCAGCGGCGCACAGCTCGCGTTCAATAACTCTGGGACGGGCCTGGACACATCAGTTACCCTCCCTAAATATCTGGTCGACGGGAACAGTCCCGGACATGGTACACAAAATACCTTCACACATGAAAAAAAAACCTCATCACGGGGCTAGCCTCCAACATAAAATAAGAATCCTGACATAACTGTACTCGTCGAAACAACGGTACACGCAAAAGGCGTTTAACTAACAAATGACAATCTAAAGAACATGTGAGCAGATACAGAAATGGACTCTGGGTTCCATGAGCTATCAATGCAATGAAAAATAAATGAATGCTACAAGCATTCTGTCCTGTGTTAATATAAGTCTGTCTCACTCGGAAGCAAGCGCTCTCACTCGTGCGCTGGAAAATATTGACAAACCTGTCTGAGTCACAGCAAGTTGCAGGCTCCCTGCACTATTAGACACAACACGTTGACTGGGCCGGCAATTCAAACAAGAAAATAACTATGAAACTGGCCTCATAATAATACCTTTACCATAGGTTATAAACATCAAAGAGTGTGTGCATTAAGAGCACGCTATAAAGCTGAATACAAACATATAACTCTGTCTTTCATAGCAAAGACGTTTAAAAGATAGCAATGTCACTCATTGCTGGAGCTCTTTGCTCTCAAAGATAAAATACTTCAGTAGTTTCTTGTATCAAACATTCAAATAATCACGTGTCATCACACTTGACACAAACAAAATAATATTATGGCGCAAACTCCACTCTGCTGGATTTGCTTAATTATACGTTGGGAACTGGGTTCGATGCTAGCCTACAACGAAACATCCCTTTTACTTGCAAGGTCTACACCTGACCTGGATGGCTTCTGAGCACATCCTGAATGAAATATAAATGCAGTTACAAAACTGGTAATTACAGTCGATTACCTAAATGATACGACTTCTCTAATGAAGTCAGGGGCGTAACATTGACTGTCTGCTATGTGTGCAGTTAAAGAATTATGATCATGGCATCAGTTTGCCGTAACAGGAGTCTGCTAAGACTCGAAAATCACCCCAGATAGGGTTAAACAAAGTAGCCTGGGAATGACTACGGTCACGTTTAGCAATAGACAGGAATTGGCGTCCTATGACGTCCATCAGGTTGCACCAGGGTTGAACAAAATATCAAACCCATGGTGGCTCACAATCACTGTGGATAAATAACATCTAATTATACTGATTACATTCCCTACCTATGAAATGGCTGTCACTAAGTTCGGCTGATTTACAATCTACACTAATCTAAATATACCACCAATGACTAGAACAAAGAAGGGTTGTACAAACTCACGATATGAAGGAGCCCACACTTAGCTCTCTGTCCAACGACAAGGGTTGAACAAAAGCACCTCTGGCTTTCAGGATTGGCATCGTCCGTATCAGAACTTCCATCTTGGCTCTCCTAAAGACCAGGGTTCGGTCTGTCCCTGTAGTTGACATCGTGAATGGGTTGGACATGCCTAGGAAAGGCATCCTCGATTCCTTCCTTCTCGTTCGACGTTCTTGAAGTTCCAAATCATGCTCGTTCCATCCGAGACATCTCCCTCATACCATAACGGTACTTAGCCCATTGTATCCGACTCGAACATGGTGTTATAAATGTCGAACACGTGGTCGGTAATATTAGACATCATGTATTTCATTAGTACTTGAAAATTGCGGTGTGCTTTGTAGCTATCACAGGCGTTACACATATATCTAGCAACACAGCCTCTACACTTTGCAGATATCATTAATAAATGGCCATGCACTGATCTGCTGCTTCACACGTGCACAGACTCTACTTTTGCAATCACGTGGCATCCGTGAAATTGGCGTCGAATTCATGCGGATAAATCCACTGCAGTAATTTATATACGATGCGTATTCAGTGTAACACTCGTTTAATGCAACGTTACCACGATTACATGTATATTTAACACTAGGCTTCAGCCCTCCACAAATCACGTGGGTACAAAAAATGTGGTGCTACAGAATCGTAGAAAATTCACAATATGTTTCAAATAAGTTCACAATGCTATTTGTGCTGATCACTACATTTTACAAATCGTGATGCACAGTACGATGGTGCTCGATGACACTTGATAAAAATTCCTCGCTATAAAGCGGACTTTTCCCACGTCTTACACGACGGGTATTTCAACACGCCTCCACCGGGCGGATTCTCAAGACGTAGTGCACGGAACTGCGTTCCTCGTGGAATCAAGTCGTCAAACTAAGTCGTTGAGCGACTATTTACATCCCTTCTTGCGTATCTGCAATGATATTACCGTACCTTAACGTGAAAAAAACAATCTCCAAAATGTTTCAAAAATACTGAATGACGAAATGGAATATTCTGAGTCTCGTAGAAAGGTAAAGTTGATTAATAAGACCTCAGATAAATAATTAGCCGACTTCATCAAAGTCAAAAGAGCTATCCTTCGCTACTCCAATGAGAATAGTATAAGCTCTCAGCTTCTGGTTGCTTTCTGGGTGTGTTCAAAGGTAATACATCCCATCATAAATGTGTTGTCATGAAAAATATCACATGAACCTCAGCTCAGCGGGTTCAGTATGTCATACACATTCCTCATTGTTTCCTCTTACCACTGCCAGCGGGCACACTTCCGTTCGATCCACCACTGCCAGCTAGATCATTCCGATCCACTTCCGTCCCATTTTTCAAAATCACTTCCACATAAATATCCAGCAACCGAGTGGAAAGATGTTACACATCAAAAAAATGCGCTCACCACGTAAGTATGTTACTGAGCAAGAAATCATTTCTCGATTGTCACAAGAGAGAGAAAGAAGGAATTCACAAAGACAAAGGGATTCATCCCCAAAGTTCCTTTGACACAGAGAAGAAATATTCATGGTTTGTGGTCCGATCAAGAGTATTCTGGTATGGATATGCTTCAGTTTCCCAGCGAAGCCGGGGGCGGGTTGCTAGTAAAAAAATCGCACCGCGCCGTTTAGTCCACCCGCAGAGCTGATTAACCAGTGCAGGTTGCCTAGTTCAGAGAAGGCAGGAGAAGAAAGCTAAAACGAAGTCATGTCTACCGTAAACACTCGCAGAGGGTTGGAAGCAAGCATACAGGAAATCTACTGTATGTAGCCAATGGTTGCAATAAGATTTGTTTTTATTTGCGGGGCTAGAACATCGTGGTCATTTAGCCCCGTGCTCTTGGGTGCGTGTAAAATTTATCTGATTACCTGTCTTATTGAGATGTCTGTAGTAGGGTGTGTATTTGTACTCGTAATTCAACTAAGGATTCGGAGAGGCGGCCGTGACCTGAAGTTAAGAACCAGCCCGGTATTTGGCTGGAGTAGAAGTGGTGTTGGGGTAGCGCGCCTGCCTCTCACCCGGAGGCCCCGGGTTCGATCCCCGGCTCCGTCAGGGATTTTAAAACTGACTTCAGGGTTGTAACGGGGTGCTATCGGCCTCGTGAGGACAATTGAGTAGCTGTCTGACAGTGCCCCGGTCACGAAAACCAAGATTAACGGCCGAGGGGACCCGACGCGCTGACTACGCGTCCCCCCAAAATCTACAGGCCAATTGGCTGGGCAGCGGTCGCTTCGTAGGCCTGGCCCTTCAAGGGCTGTAGTGCCACGGGGTTAGTTAGAAGTAGGAAACCACGGAATACCATTTCCAAGATGGCTGAGGTGAGAATTCACGTTACCTCTTCTCAGTTTTGCCTCGCAAAGCTGAGTGTACCCCGTTCCAGCCCTCAGACCAGAATTAGATTTCGAGTTATAGCCCGAAATCTCATCCGGGCCTCCAGGGAAACAGCAAGAATTCTAGCCACTACACCAAGAGCTGGTCGGTTATTTTTTTTCTTTTCGTGTGGCCACCTGCGAGGCCGAGTGCAGGTCTTTCTAGTCGACGCCCGTGGGCGACCGGCGCGCCGGAATGAGGGATTATTTATTTAGGGTATGGTCCATACAACCAAGTTATGTACATAACTAGCTGTTACCCGCGGCTTCGCCCGCAATAACATTTAGAATCCCGTTATAACATTAGTTATATACATTTTTCCTGTAGTGGAAGATAATGACGGCAACAAGGAGCGTTGAAATTGGAAATCGGGTGCAATATACGACGGGGAAAGACGACCATTTACCAATATCTGACAAACGGCTGACAGCTTTACTCATTGCGTCCTTCAGGTGCACATATTCCTAACTTCTCGACCTTTTCTGATTGATGCGAATACAAAGTAGTCTCTCAGTCTCAATCTTTGCATACATATCAACCTGAAACTGATTGAGAAGATTGCGAAATAAGTTAAGATAAAATTTATCACCCTCAAGCTCAAATATTCCGAAGCTGTAAAAGTTGGCGGCTGACACGGTCTTCTTAAAAGGTGCTTGAGTGCTGTTGTGACGTTGAGGGATATTCTCCTAACGTAATAAAACAAATCTCTACTTAAAAATACCTGATAGGAATAGACCTAGCTTAACTTAACAAAATTAACGTTGGTAGAGGTAATTATCTTTTACGAAAGCCTACTTTTCATTATAACTATATCTTCTTCTTCCTCTTCTTCATTTCACCTTTTCCAGCTGACACTGGGTGGGGGCAAATATGGTTCCTCTCCACTTTGTTCTGTCGTTCCACCATTCCTCTTCCGACAAGGTGTTCCAATCCAGATTCCGTTTTCTAATACTATTCTCCACCGAGTCCATCCAACGTATTCTTGGTCTTCCTCGTCCTCTGTTCCCTGTCATCCGTCGCTCCAGTGCTCACCTTGGTAGCCCTACTTAATTCATCCGTTTGACATGTCCAAACCATCTCAATCTGTTTTGCTCCAGTTTCTCATTTAGTTTCTGTACTCCCAGTTCTTTCCGTATATCTTCATTTCTCACTCTGTCTCTCCTCGTTTTCTGGACCATACTTCTCAGGAATCTCATCTCAGCTGCCTGTACTCTGTTCTCTAACTATGTACTACCAAGAAATGATGATAAACGCCGTACCTAATCCAACAAACAAAGTAACTCAACAGTTACGTCAACTAAAGGCTAATATATAATGCAATATGAAAATCCACAGCCTGCTTCCAGTCTTCCGACCGGGTCAGGAATGGAATGAATGAAGCCCCTATCTAGCGGCGAGGATATGAACTGTGCCGGCTGCCGAGGCCTGATGCACTCCTCTGGGGCAATGATTAAATGAATGATAGATGAAATGAAATGATAGTGGAGAGTGTTGCTGGAATGAAATTTTGACAGGGAAAACCGGAGTACCCGGAGAAAAACCTGTCTGCCTCCGTTCTGTCCAGCACAGATCTCACATGGAGTGACCGGGATTTGAACCACGGACTCAGCGGTGAGAGGCAGGCGTGCTGCCGCCTAAGCCACGGAGGCTAATAATGCAATATGATGATTATAAAGTGATGGTGAAAGTATAAAGTACAAACAGAAATTACATAGAAGTACTGTTTGAACAGAGAGAGTGGGTAAAGGTCGGGAGCGCAGACAACAATGACGTGCACGTTATGAAAGTAAGCTCACTGCTTGTCAAGACTCGTAGGGGCGACGTACTGCAGCCCGCATTGCTTCATATAATCGCGGTTTTCGCGGTTTGACCATGATCCAGAGTGAATTTTTTGAAAATTCTTAGCGAGCACCTACGGACCCTGAGGAAGCTGCATATCAAATTTCATTCCAATCCGTTCGGTGGTTTCTGAGATTTCGTGATGAATGAATGAGTGAGTGAGTGAGTGAGTGAGTGAGTGGTATTTGACAAATAATATATAGTAGACTAGCTCACCCGGCAGACGTTGTCCTGCCAATCAAAGAAAGTGTTGTAACTTTGTTTCGCTTGCCACGGTGGGTGAGTGGTTATAGTGTCGGAGTACCAACCCCAAGATTGCAGGTTCGCCCCTGGCCATGGTAAGTGATTTTTGAAGGCAACAAAAATCACGTTACTCATGTCATACGTTGTTGGCATGTTAAAGAACCCATTTGAATTCAGTAGGCCGTGTTCAATGGCAAAATTAATCTCGGGATTATCCGCCAACACGAAGTTCCTCCATTCTCTACTTGAAAGCGCTGTAGTGTCAAGGAGTTTAGATATCAAACCTCCTTGACTTTCATAGCGTTCAAAGGAACGACGAAATTCGACATGCAAGCTACCCCCTGGGTGTCAATTAACAAAGCTTGCACCAGGCACCCGAGGCCATACGATATTATTATTATTAACTTTGTTTCCTGAAGTGCTTTTGCATACACAATATTTTTTTCAATTTCTGTCAACTGCCTCTAAAATATCGTGAAATGAATTAACTAATCTAGAAACATTCGTGAGAGCGTGCACAACAACTCTCCAAAGTTTCATCGCAATCGGATAAATGGCATATAACGCATACGGGATATTGTTTTAATGATTCGTGCGCAGTCACTCATTTGTTGAATCTACTCGTGCTCTACCAACTGTGAAATGGATTTACTAAGTTAGAAAGCTTCACGTAAGTGTACACAACAACTCATCAAAGTTTCATCACAATCGAAGTATATGAACGCATACGGGATTTTGTTGGAACGCTTCGCGCGTCGTCACTCATTTGTTACATCTACTCGTGCGCTACCAATATTGTAAAATGGATTTACCAAGTAAAACACCTTCCCTGGCGTGTACACAACAACTCATCAATGTTTCATCGGAATCGGATGAATGACATATGAACGCATACGCGATTTTCTTTAAACGATTTGCATGCCATCATTCATTTGTTGAATCTACTCATGCGCTACCTATGGTAAAATGGACTTACTCATTCAGAAGCCTCCCCCTGGAGTGTGCACAACATCTCACCCAAGTTTCATCCCGATCGGACGAATGGTATTTGAACGCATACGGGACGTTCTTGAAACGCTTCGTGCGTCGTCGTTCATTTGTTGAATCTAATCGTGCGCTATCTATTGTAAAATAATTTACTAAGTCAAACACCTTCCCTGGAGTACACTCAACATCTCACCCAAGTTTCATCGCAATGGGATGAATGGTATATGAACGCATACGTGACATTGAAACGCTCCAACGTGCAGAGACAAACAGTAGAATTCGACATCACTCCCACATTTGGTATCAAACACAATTTTCCGCCACGGGCAGAGTGTATGTTATGGCGGTAGTTGCACAGGTTGCGACCAGGTGGCTCTAACGTGCAGAGACAAACCGTCCAAAGACATCAGCTTTCACCAAGGCCAAGGCTAGTGGTTTCCATGACGACTGTTTTTGACTGCATATTGTGGTTCTAAAATTGTGTGTAAATTATGGTTCTAAAATTGTGTTCATTCCACCTACAGGGTCAGATTGTGAATCTAAACCATACATGGACCTACCCTAATGTACATACCAAATTTCATCAAAATCGGTCCAGTCGTTTAGGAAGAGTTCAGTGACATACACACGTGTCGAAGAATTATATATATAAAGATAAGCATGGGTCCTAGTGGAAAATAATTATATCACCTGAAACCAAAAATGCATGTGACGAAAAAAACCCATCAAAATATCATGTTGGTTTGGGACCCTAAAAGACGTGAAAAATATAATAAAAGTATTAAAAAAAACTATTTTTTGAAATTTCATTCGAATTAATTTTTATGTCATTCCTGGGACTTAGAAAATTCCGGCCAAAAAGTACAAAATCATTAATAACTCCCTAAGTATTCGTCGTATGATGAAATAGCAAGAGACAAAAAAAGATGTAATGTATGTCTACAACTTAGGCCATGTATAATTTTACACTCGGACATATTATCTGTTTTTTTTTCAGAATTTCACCCCTCCCCATGGGCCCCTTAAATTGGATTTATGAAAAATGGTCAAACACCTATTTATTTATTTATTTATTTATTTATTTATTTATTTATTTATTTATTTATTTATTTATTATGCTGAATTTTTTTCCGCTGAGTTTCAATATCCTCGCCTATCTCGTTTAAGAGATACACGCTCCGTTAGGAATCCTTCAACCCCCACTTTTCACCCCTTTTACCTCATAATATACACCACATCGAAAAACCCTCAGTCACGTGTCTTCTTATTTTAATGATGAGTTTATATGCCGAGTATCACATCCCCCAATGAAACCAATCGGGAGATATTGTTATTAAATGAAATGTAGGTCTACCCCTTTAACACCCCTTTAGAATCTGAATATCCAAAAATCCTTTCTTAGCGGGCGTTTGCGGCCCTTGAGGAAGCTGCATAGCAAATTTCATTCCAATCCGTTCGGTAGTTTCGGAGATTTCGTGATGAATGAATGAGTCAGTCAGTCAGTGTGTTAGTGGTATTTGACAAATATATAGTAGGTAATGAAATCATCATATATATTATTTCAGTAGTATATATCCCTCCTGCGGCGCTCGCAAGCGACCGATCGTGAAAATGAGCATTCAAATGAAAGAAAATAGACATTAGCAGTGACGAATTGCACTCTAATTCCATAAATATCAATAATTTCTTTAAAAAATTACTTAAAAAATGTACGAAGTGTGCGGTTTGCAGATACTGTTGATGTATGAAAACACGCTCCATAATTTCTGTCCACTTCACATTTTGGCCGCTGTGACGCCCGTTTCATGTCATTTTAACATTCTGAGGTCTTTCCTTAATCATTTTCCATGGATTTCAGAAACAGTAAATCAAAGAAATGCGTACTCAAATCGTATAATTTCATAACTATCAAATAACCGGTGAGTGTTACAGCACACTCAGCACCCAAATGACATTATCAGTGACAAATTGCATTCTAATTTCTTAAATATCAATTTTTGTAAGAAGTCTTCGATTTGCAAAACCTATTGGGGAAAGTGTGGTTTATGAACTTGCGAGATTTCTCGCACGGGTCCGCTAGTATACTGTATACATATTTACATAACAAGAAGAACAACGAACAATAAAAGACACCTTACAACTGAATGTCAAGATCATTGATCCACTGTACTGCAACTGGAGCTGTCATCAAGAAATCCTCTTGGCAACCTCAGTAGCTAATGAGGGATGCAATGAATGGATGACATTGGGCAAGGATGTGGAAGGAAGCGGCCGTGACCTGTCATAGGGTACCATCCCAGCATTTGCCTGGAGTTGAAAATGGGAAACCAGGGAAAACCATTTCAAGGACGGCCGACGGTGGGGCTCGAACCCACCTGTACCGAGTCAGCAGAGAGATTGGCCCCATAGCCTAACGCTGCGCTTTAGCGAGCGTAGCCACAGCTGTCGTTCAACTAAAATATGAGTATATTTAACTGAAACGTGATTGGGTTTCAGAGGGCAACAGCTCCTGTAAGCGTGACACCACCTTCAGACGCATTGTCATGGAAGTATGTGCTCAAGCAGCTAATTAATTGTCCTCGCGAGGCTGATTGTACACTATTGCAGCCCTTACGCCACATTTTAAATATCTTGCTGAGCCAGCCGGGCCTTCCTACGTAACGGACAAGCCTGGTTTCCGGCAATAATTTGTCATAGTTCCACAACAACTTCTTCCACCGATGTGGGACCAGAAAGGATCTTCAGACTCAACAATAACTTACCTTTACCTGACCTTGTAATTTGCTACTCGATAAAAGTTTCGTAACAAGCTCAAGTCGCGTGATATGTCCACAAAACTGCTTGCACACGAAGTAACTATTTCTGAACCAACTTCATGTGGCAGAACTCCCCAGACGTCTGTGCTCTTAACTTGAGATAGTATCGTTGTACATGTAAAGGTTTGGGGAAACTTCATACAGTACGCTTTGTCAGCCTGGGGCTTGTAATAAATCAGTTGGCGTGACAATTTCAGTACCTACAAACATGGTGACTTTGAAAAATGAGTGGTATACAACCCTGATTCAAGCTTAAATCAATAAATTATACTATAAACCAGCGTATTTGTTATAATGAGGGACAAATTGTAAGGTTAAATTGTTAGTAACTATTTTAAGATGGTGCGGACTATATAATATCAGTCTGGTCATACAAGATCGAGTAGTCTACCTTCCACTGCTGCGACTGTTCTTCTGGCAGATGGAATTACTAGAATTATTGATCCTGATCGGATTGCGCAAGTCAAAAGAATATGTCAACACTCGGAAATTAAAATTCATTTGTCACGCTCAAAAGAAATGGTAGAGCCCTACAGATTGCTCCAATTGACTCAGCTAATGATTCATTTGTAGCCGGCCCCGTGGTGTTGGGGTAGCGCCCCTGCCTATCACCCGGAGGTCCCGGGTTCGATTCCCGGCTCCGTCAGGGATTTTAGAAACGGACGTGAGGGCTGGAACGGGATGCACTCAGCCTCGTGAGGACAATTGAGTAGCTGTCTGACGGTGAGGCAGCGTCCCGATCACAAAAACCAGAATTAACGACCGAGGGGATCCGATGCGCTGATCACGTATCACCCCAATATCTGCATGCCAAATGGCTGGGCAGCGGTCGCTTGGTAGGCCTAGGCCCTTCACGGGCTGTAGTGCCAGGGGTTATTTAATGATTCATTTGCTATAATTATGAGCCCGAGTGGGAGTCCGTGGAACTTCATTGTCATTAATTGATGGGATCTCTCGCCACACGAATGCTCAAGAGGAATTAAAATGTATGGTGTTACTAACACACGCTAACATTCTCATGCTTTGAGTATGCGTGAGAGATGATGATGATGATGATGATAATTGTTGTTTTAAGGAGCCTAACATCTAGGTTATCGGCCCCTAATGGTTTGGGTGATCGTGAAGATGATAATGATATGTAAACTATAACAAAATTAACTACTAACTCATATACTAGAAGAAGAAATGGAAAACGAAAGGAAAATAAGGATAATAAAGGACAGGAGGTAAACAAATGCCCTCAACCCTCGAAGAAAGCCGATTGAGGGACTTGGAAAGAAGGAGAGCCATGACAGGGAGAGAGGAAAGGGTCCATCCCACAGGCAATGGAAACAAATGGTGGAAAACCAGACCCAGCTCAGGAATCCCCCAGGGTCGCCAACTCCCCGAACTCACCAGCCGTGAGCCCTTGAGGGTGGAGGACTAACGAGGGTGCACCAGAAGTGGTGGGGCTACAAACACCCTGCCTCCTTAAGCGCCTTGAGCAGAAGACAGGAGATATGAAGAGAACAGAAGAGGTCTGACCCCTCGAAGAATGAGGGATCAGGAAAGATGAGACAAGGGCCCATTAATGTGGGAAAGTGAAAGACTCCCTAAGCCTCGGATCCCCTATAACCGTCGGGGTAGGAAAAGAACAAGAGTTGACCAAGGGAGATCGATAGGAAAGATGACAGAGAGGAGCCCGGCACAAGTAAGTGGAAGCAATGCGGAACTCAGCTGGGGCCCCATGGTCGCCAACCCACGTCCCACTAGATGGGAGCCCCGGGTGACAACTTATCTACCACATTTATACAATGTCTACCTCGTAGCTTTGTCTGTCTGCGAGTTTCACTCACTACCATAACTCGCCTTTAAATACTTTACAAAACAGGAACTTTCATAAAAAGAGAACCATCTCCTCAAATACCTTGCTTAAATATGTCGTAATAGTGGTCAACCAGTCCCTTATCTTTTCGGAGAAAAGCAACCCAACAAACGCATCATAGCCTACTAAAAAAATAGTACCTGCTCCTTTACGATCTTCGTACAATTAGACCATTGTGTTCATGCTCGTGAATATAGTACAAATTATTAGCGTTGGTGTTATTTTAATGATTTCAACTATAATGATTGCGAATAACACCACCTTATGGTTTAAACAGGAAGACTTTATAAGGACTACGAATAGATTCCATAAATGCTACTCTTACATCGTGACTCTCAGTAGCTAAGTTGGCTAAATTACGAATAGCTCCTGTTGCGTCACCCAAATTGCCTGGTTGGATTCATAAGTTGCTAGACTTTTATTTCGCTTAATGCCGTAATATGGCACATTTATCTATTCCAACATGTTGTGCCCTTTTAAAAACCACCTACCAGTATCCAGATGAATGGATCGCAGCTTCTTCGTGGCCCCAGCTAGATAAACCACTGAAAGAAATGCCTGGCACAAGCGATAAGTCGGGAGACATAGGTTTTTCTTGAAATGACGTTACAATACGGAATTAGGACTAAATCCGTCGATGTTAGAGTGAGGAACTCTCACTTCTCGGGGCAAGTGGGATTTTAAAAAAAGAATTTAAAATGGGCGCCTATCCTGAATTCCATAGAATAACCTCACCTTAATTATTAGGCATCAATAACGCTTGGTTTCTATAAAAACGGTGGACAGACGAAACTATCGTGGTCTACAATTTTTTAATAAATTTTGACAACTAATTTTAAATCAGGATACTCCCGTCCTCAAAGAACGACAAAATTAAATAATTGTATATAATAATAAAGTAAATATAAAGAATCCACTCTTCTAAATACCATCTGCATTTTTAAAATTCCTTTTGGAGTTTATAAATAAAACCCTAAATTAAAATAATACTGTACCATAAATACGGTTCAACAAATCTTAATACAATATCTTTTTTACTCGTTACATAACGAAACTCCGTTCTATCAATAAAAAAAATATTTACCCGACTGCAGATTGGATAATGATCAGTTGATATCGTTTCCGATCTCATTTAAATATTTACAACTTATCTACCACATTTATACAATGTCTACCTCGTAGCTTTGTCTGTCTGCGAGTTTCACTCACTACCATAACTCGTCTTTAAATACTTTACAAAACAGGAACTTTCATAAAAAGAGAACCATCTCCTCAAATACCTTGCTTAAATATGTCGTAATAGTGATCGCCATGGCCGTTCAATAAAGCCTAGCTCATGCTTTATAATTCCACATCAGGTTTAATAAGATAATAATAACAATGAAATATTCCTTCAATGCAATTTCCTCATTCGTGCGTTTTCCGACGATACATGACCTTCTATATTCGCTTTTAAACATCAAATTAACGCATCTTAAAGTTCTACAGCTTTCTCATACAATACACACAAGTGGAATGAATCTTCACATAGGCCTTCAACATCGTAACACAACTGATCTCCACCCGATTCAGTTCCAAAATATAGCTTCTCCTTTAAGCTGGCACGAAAATTAAAAACAAAAACTTTCCACTTATTAACTCTGTTACAAATATTCCCAACCTCAACGAGACTGATTGGAATCCACTTTCCAATTTAAAATACCTTCTTTCGTGCTCCAATATGACAATAATGCGTTCTTCCAACGATTAAATATCTGCGGACTATCTCTCTCCTACGCAGGACATGTTCACGAACTCGCAGTACCCGTACTTCAAAGAATTTAAGATCCACAACATTCATCATTATAAGTTAATAATAATACATTTCTGACCTCCTTGCTTGTCGTTCATAATTGTTGCAATCAACAATGCTTAAATTCTCTTTCCTTCATTCTAATACAATCTCTTCATTTCTTACTCAAAATGATTTAAATGTTATATTGGAACAAACATAGTCCATAAAATTCGTTTCAATATTTAACAAGACCTTTATTGAGTATCTGTCACATTCCAAACTGACTTCTGCGTAATATTAAGTGATCAGCTGTTATCGTCTGATACTCAAGAAATGTCGGCAATCGAAATGTTGTCCTGTTAAACAATGTCTAACTCACCTTACTTTAATGTTCAAACAAAAACCAACAATTAAATCAAATCTTGCACACTCCTTCTAAAAATGCTAATAATCTAATTCCTAGATCCTACAAAAATACGGTCCAGTTACGCACATCTCCTATCAAGATATTAACGAAATATTTAATCGCACACCAAATCTAACTTTACATTAAAATCCACAACAATAAAATCTCGCTCGTCGAAGAATAAAAATCAAATCAAAATTCAAAAATATTTACGAAGTCCAATTATTAAATAGCAAATGGACAAATTAATAAAAACATTGAAAAAGGTTTCTCATGGAAATTCTAAATACAAAATTCTACACAAAGGATTCTGTTCTACCTTTTGATGTCTTCAACAGCTGATGCAATAAATATATCGGAATGATAAAAATACTGCCATGTAAATGTCAAAATAAGAAACACATGGTCCATGTGTGTGTTGGTTAAAAGCAAGGTCGGACGGACCAGACGGGGAGGCTAATGGCTTTTGGCGTAGGTCAGGTCGCAGACCACTTGAGTTGAATGAATGAGTCCTGTTATATGAGGGTTATGATGTCTTCTGCCGGTATCACCTCGTTCTAAAAGGAAGCTTGTAGTTTAACGTGACCGTTAATCTTGAGATCATGAGCCACGGGACCTCCTTTTTACGTGGAATCTGAACCACAGGACATTGCATTTCACTTCGAAAATCTCACATGCATTGACCGGGAATCGAACCCGGACCGCCTTGGAGAAAGGCATACAGCTAGACCGCTGAGCCACCACGCCCCACTCACCTTGTTCTCTCCAGCCATCTGAACTGCGTCTCTGCTGCCTCGTTCTGGAATCAAACTGGCATCGCCCTCGCGTTGCCCTAGTTCTGGAATCGAACTGGGATCGTGAACTGAGTCTACCCTTGTTCAAACCATCTCTTTCTTTCTTTCTTTCTTTCTTTCTTTCTTTCTTTCTTGCTGTTGCTTCTTGTAGTTCTTGAAGTCATAGTGAAGTTGAATTTCATCGAGAGTATTTTCATGAATTTTATTGTTGAATTCGACTAGTTTGAGTAGTTTTAAGTTACTCCAGATCTTTCCATATATGTAGTTGCTGTTAGCTGGTTATCATAGGTCTTTCCATACTCTCATTGTAGTGTTCCCTGTTGCATGATTACTCGGTCATCTCAACTTCCATCTCAATATCGAAGACAGCTTCCAATATATCAGGAATTAAACCCATCTTCGAAGAATTATTAAATCAGCGTTATCATATTCCCGGGATATTTTAATGAAAAACCCTCGTCGAAGAATGTCGTTATATTTCTGAAGAATGTTCGTAATATCTCACCATCCAAAAAGTTCAAATGCTCAATTCAACTGCGAACTCGAATTTACCAAATTCAATAATACCACTCGGTCTCTATAGCAGATTCACTAGTGGAAAATATGTAAGTCCTCAAACTGGACTAATGTTACACTTCACAAAGCTGAAAATTTCAAAAGTCCATAAATGCCTAGTGCGTCTTCCCTCAAAACTTGAACGTCGATGCACTCGCGTTCGCCGTCAACAATATCACACAGGACCGTGCCTGGACTCGAATACGACAGTACGTCTAGCTCCTTCAAAGGACTAGAGTAAAAAGCCTCTCCTGAATTGGCGCATTTCCTCACGAAAGAAATTTGGTGCTCAAGCTTCGTGAAAATCGTGATATTTTCTCAAATAATTCCAATCTTAACAATCCAAATTCATAATAATGTTCGACTTGAAATTCTCTTTATTCTAAATGTAACCACATCTCTTCTGGTACTTCTGTAGCAATGATATTACTCTAATTACCGACTTCGTTTAACTTCGTAAATTGGTTAATATAGCAATCAGGTCATGTTACGTCAAAGCCTTCATCATCGCCTCGTGCCGAGCCACTCTCCAGTTTAAATGATTTTTGCATACACGCGCCAAATTATATTTTATTGTATTTTATTTATAGACTGAGCCGCTCATTTTTCATCCGAAAACCTGTGCTTGCCCTAGAACGCTCGTAATCACGTGACTCTGCTTGCGGGAAGCCTTTATGTCATTTTGCAGTGTCAATAGAATCTAATTTAAACAATGTTAAACTTGGAGATATTTCAAATCTGAATCTCAGTCTAGAAATTCGGGTTCAATGTGAAAGGTTGGACGATGACATGATGGTCTGTAGATAAGAAGAAGGCTACCCTAGATGTTCAGTGTAGCAAGTGTTCGAAATGTTGACCACCTTGGTTTATACCGGTTTCAGCACGACGCACAGTGTGTCGAATCCCATATCTCGGTGGAAAAAATTCACTGTCGCAAATGAAAGCGAAAACTGGCTCATTCGATAGTGAACAAACCAGATGGTGACCTTCGGTCTTCCTTTCTGCTCTCTCGTGCGTAGGAGGGAGGTTATAGCTGCTGAAACGTCTTCCTGGCAGTTATCAGGTCATTAGATAGGAGGTGTCGGAGTGAACCGAACGTTGTGATTCTAGTGAGTTCAACGAGGTGTTGTCTTCTGCGGCTCATGGAATAGTGAAAAGAGGTAGGCCCAATGTGTTCGCACTTTTATGCGTAATACAAGCTTTCTGCACTAAATTAATTATTTACTTTATGAGTGCCTCATAGTGCCACTTTACTTTAAACGTCATTCGATAGGAAATTTAATGTAGATTCAGGATCTGTAGTGGTTTGGTTGCGCACGAATGTGCATGATGGTTTATTTTCTTATTTTCAGTGACTATGTGGGCATTACCGTGAGAAGAATTTTTCAACGCGTGGCGGTCGTGTCGTAAATAGGGGCGTACAGACGTCATATTCCAATATGTTATGAATAAATTTGATCCTACAACTCTTACTGACACTCAGGTGCAGGAGCTAAGAAACAAAATTTAGTTGATATCTCATAATATTAACAAAAATGGGAGAGTGCAGGAAGAACAATGCCACGTACATAGGTAATCTACCTATGGAAGCTATTGAGTTACTTAATGACCCCCAAGGAACTTTGACATGAAATGATGAAGACCAGTATAGGAATGACTGCGATGCTCTGGACTCTACAGAAGAATCAGGTGACGAATGAACATTAGACATTTTGTTATTATTAAGGGGAGTGAGATTAATGAGAACATTACTTGACGAATGGACGTTTCTTTTTATTTGCAATAGGAGAAACAGGCCTAATATTCAATATATTTTGTCTTTATTTCCATGCTTTTTTAGAGAAATAATATTGTGTTCGTGTGTGAAGTATGTTCACTAAAACTACGTCATTAACAGGACTGTAAAATGACATTTTATTATAAAAAAATTGTTTGTATGATTTGGACGAATATTTTTTTATTTTTAGAAAATAAATGTTATTTTTGTGCATATTTCGTTGTTCTATGTTTAATAACAATTTAATATACTTTTTTAAAATCTGGTTGATTGCCAACTGGATACAGTGACTTCGTCTATTCCCTCAAATACGGTGTAACAAGAATACTTGACTGAAAGTCTCATTGTTATTCATATTTTATCCAGTTTTAAATAGTATGCTTACCACTGTCATAAACTATCAAATACACATCCGAATCGTGATTTTTACTACCAAAAATGGATGATTCTTGTGTTGCATTCGGTCATTTTTTTACACCTCACCTTAACCCTCACCCCTATATATTTACCCCCCGAAGATCGTACACTTTAGACGATGCCAGAAATGAATTCAGCGACCTCGAAAACGGTATAATGCCAACTTTTAATAGAATCCCACCATTATTAACGAAGTAATTAATTTTTTCCACCTAGAATTGGGATTCGACACACTGTGCGACGTTGTAAAGACAATCAGCACGTTGTAACATGTTGAGGTGTAACAGCATGGCATGCCTCGGTGATTAGTTGCCAAAGGTGATCAGGATCTTCAGTCTCTTGTGCATACATTACCTGTTTTAAGTGATTGCACAGGAAGATGTTAAGTGGTGTAAGATCAGGTGATCTGGCTGGCCAATAAACGGGTTCTCCCCCTCTTATCCATTTATTTGGATATGCAGCATGAAGATGATTCCAGTCGACTTTTTTCCTGAAAACTTAGGAGATTTTAGTGAAAATCATGGGGAGTGGTTTCACTAGGACATGGAAGATATAGAAATCAGGAGTCGCAACACATCAAACAATAACGAAGGGCACATTTTCGAAGCTATACAAAGAGCGTTTAAGTCATGAAATGTGCATCCTGGACTTGCCATGTGTGGAAATAAATTTTATATGTTGATACACTAAGTAATTAGTAAACTATTTTCTGGATTAATTTCGTTTTAATGTAGTTATAGTTACTTTTGTGCAGTTGATTTCCTAAACTTCGCTCTTATTACAGCTCAAGTGAATATTTATACGGACATTCTGTAATATCCATACATTATACAGTACATACAATCTGAATTCAGGTGCATAAACAAGAGACATAGGCACATCAAAATCAAGAACTTAAAGCCTTGAGAAAAATTAATTAAATTTTGTAACTCCGTGTAATTTTAACAATTTTCAAAGAAAGGAATTAGCATTGACAACTCCCGCGTCTTCATTAGTGAGTGTCTGAAACCGAAATCGTTTTATCATATCAAATGATCTTGTCGACTTCATCGTTATGCTTGAGTCAAAAGTCATGCGTTAGGGAGACGGTTGCGTTACGAAGACGGAGACGGTGACGTCATGCAGCCGCGCGGGAAGCCTAATTTAATGGGTAATGGACGTCGAGTGCGTGACGTCATGCAGCCACGCGGGAAGCCTAAGTTAATGGTTAATGGAGTCTGTTGAAAGAGTCCTGGGGCGTCGAGCGACCTGGGGCTTCATGCGAAGCGAAAAGAATACAGGGTGACTCCTAAAGAGGTGCACAAGATGCCAGATAAGAATACAGGGTGACTCCTAAAGAGATATACAAGATGCCAGATGAGAATACAAGGTGACTCTTAAAGACGTGTACAAGATGGCAGAGAAAAATACAGGGTGACTCCTAAAGAGGTGCACAAGATGTCAGACAAGAATACAGGGTGACTCATAAAGGGGTGTACAAGATGTCACACAAGAATACAGGGTGATTTCTAAAGAGATATACAAGATGCCAGATAAAATACAGGGTGCCTGCTAAAGAGGTGTGCAGGATGTCAGAGCAAAATACAGTACAAGATGCCAGATAAGAATACAGGGTGACTCCTAAAGAGATATACAATATGCCAGATAAGAATACAAGGTGACTCTTAAATAGGTGTACAAGATGGCAGAGAAGAATACAGGGTGACTCCTAAAGAGGTGCACAAGATGTCAGACAAGAATACAGGTGACTCCTAAAGAGGTGTACAAGTTGTCACACAAGAATACAGGGTGACTTCTAAAGAGATATACAAGATGCCTAATAAGAATACAGGTTGCCTCCTAAAGAGGTGTGCAGGATGTCAGAGCAAAATACAGGGTGACACTTAGCGAAGTGTACAGTATGTTAGATTCAATTCAAATACATGGTGACCCTTAAAGAGGTTTGCAAGATATCAGATTCAAATTATGGGTGACCCTTAAAGAGTTGTCAAATATGTCAGACTCAAATACAGGGTGACCCTTAAAGAGGTGCCCGCGCGGGAAGCCTAAGTTAATGGGTAATGGAGTCTGTTGAAAGAGTCCTGAGCCTTTCTAACATTTGTAGCATGCGTCATTTGAAATGATATAACGTCTAGTCTTTCAGACTGACTGTAATTTTTTAAAATTCTCACCTGGCCCCGTTTATGTTGAAAATATATCAATCTCGAAATACAATGTAAGTAATAGTCTATTGCACTTGTCTACCTGTTCCAACATGTGATATAATTTATATTCGTCACTCCATTACTATTCAAAGGGACCGAGTTCCAGTTCCTTGAAGCTCGTTACTTGCGAGCAGCACTGTAGTCGGCGCTAATGCCAGTCTCGTACTAAATTTTGCATACACTAATCATAAACAAATCAATGGCTGTAAGCTTTGGTCTCGCTTAACAGGCGAAATTAGCCTAAATAGCAAGTGAATGACACAATTCGTTCATTAATTTCCTATTCTCATTTATGTGACTCGTTTTTAAAGCATTCTAAAATGAGCAATTGTGCTGCAGAGCGAACGTCGCATGATAAATGACACGAGCAATGTAACACCAGCAACATTCCATGACGATCGGCTGCGAGGAAAGAGATACTCGACTCTTCCTTCCGCCGTGACTGCATCGTTCAGTGATTACCGTATATTGATTCATTGGTATTTAGGTTTAAAGGGATTACATTCCCCCCCACCCAGGGGCTCACATCTAGTGGGACGTGGGTTGGCGACCACGGGGCCCCAGCTGAGTCCGGCATTGCTTCCACTTACTTGTGCCGGGCTCCTCTCCGTCTTCTTTCCTGTCGACCTCACTTGGTCAACTCTTGTTCTCTTTCGACCCCGACGGTATTAGGTTATCCGAGGCCTACGGAGTCTCTTTCTTTCCCGCCTTAATTGGCCCATGTCTCATCTTTTCTGTTACCCTCCTTCTGCGAAGGGTGAGCCTTCTTTTTCTTTCCCTGTTATCTCCTGCCTTCTGCTCCAGGCCCTCAAGGAGGGAGGGTGTATGTAGCCCCACCAATTCTGGTGCACCCTGGATATTGCTACACCGTCAGGGACTCACGGCTGGTGAGTTCGGGAGTTGGCGACCCCGAGGGATTCCTGAGCTGGGTCCGGTTTTCCCCCTTTTAACCATTACCTGTGGGGCCAGACCCTCTCCTCTTTCACTTTCCTATCTGCCTTTTATGGCTTTCCTTCCTTCCAAGTCCCTCAATCCGCATTCTTCGAGGGATGAGGGCATTTCTTTTCATCCTGTCTTTATTTGCCTTATTCTCCTCTTGTTTTCCATTTCTTCTTCTAGTATATAAGTGTGTAGTTTTTTTTAGTGATAGTTTACATTTCATTATCATCTTCACGTTCACCCAAACCATTAGGGGCCGATAACCTAGATGTTAGGCCCCTTAAAACAACAATTATCATCATCATCATCATCATCATCACCAGGATTAAATTAAGGTCCCAATCTCTACAATATGATCACCTCGTGGTGTAGCGACAAGCATTCTTAGGAGGTCCGGCTCTGCCAAGAAATTCTAATTCTGGTCTGAGGGCTGGAACAGGGTACACTCAGGTTCGTGAGGCAAAACTGGGAAGAGGAGGGTTCGACTCCCACCTAAGCCATCCTGAAAGTGGTTTTCCGTAGGTTTTCACTTCTACTCCAGGGAAATGTTGGGATGGTGCTAACTTAAGAGAGCTCATACACCACGCATAGTCCTTTCCAAGTGGTCATGATTCAAAACTGTCTATAAAGCTTTCTTTTAAAATGTAACTTCATGAAATTATGTACGCCATGAAAGGATACCTTCTAATTGCATCTAATGTCCAAATATATCATTATTGATTTGGTAGTATGGTGAAAATATTTTCAAAAACACTAATTTCCAGTTATTTATGATAGTAACCCACAAGAAACATGATTTTAGCCATACTTCACATGATATTCATTTGAATTATACTTTTTAAGTAGCAAGTGACATGTAGCAGAGGATGAACAAGTACAAATCTTGTAGGACTATTACTAAAATTTCAACACATTTTAAAGTCCCAGTGGGATAATGTTTCCGACTTTTTCCTACATCTTCTATTATATAAAGCTCAAATACCACTCATTCATTCATTTATCACGTAATCTCAGAAACCACCGAACGGATTAGAATTAAATTTGGTATGCAGCTTCCTCAAGGACCGCAAACGCCCACTAAGAACGGATTTTTGGATATTCAGGTTCTAAAGGGGTCTTAAGGGGGTAGACCTGCATTTCATTGAATAGCAATATCTCCCGATTGGTTTCATTGGGGGATGTGATAGGACTACTCGGCATATAAACTCAGCATTAAAAATAAGAAGACACGTGTCTGAGGGTTTTTCGATGTGGTGTATATTATGAGGTGAAAGGGGTGAAAAGTGGGGTTGAAGGATTCTTAACGGAGCGTGTATCTCTTAAACGACATAGGCGAGGAGTTTGAAACTCAGCGGGGAAAAAAATAGCATAAAAGATAAGTAAATAGGTGTTTGGCCGTTTTTTTTCATAAATTCAATTTAAGGGGCCCATGGGGAGGGGTGAAATTCTGGGAAAAAAAAACAGGAAAGAAATTGTACTAACTGATTGATTGACTGACTCACTCATCAAACTCAGCGGGAAAAACTGCTTAAAAATAAGTAAATAGCTGTTCGACCGTTTTTTTTTCATAAATCCAATTTAAGGGGTTCATGGGGAGGGGTGAATTTCTGAAAAAAGAAAATTGAAAGAAAATGTCCTCGCTCACTCACTCATCATCGCCCAGTCAAAATAGAATGAAATTTGGTAAGCAGCTTCCTCAAGGGCCGCAAACGCCCACTAAGGAAGGATTTTTGGACATTCAGGTTCTAAAGGGGTGTTAAGGGGGTAGACCTGCATTTCATTGAATAGTAATATCTCCCGATTGGTTTCATTGGGGGATGTGATACTCGGCATATAAACTCATCATTAAAAACAAGATGTTCAGTAAAGAACATATAGCCTACTTTCTCCTAAATGCATGGGTATTGTTATAACTCTTTGTCCTTTTCAAGGAGTATGATTGAATGTTGGTTGTAGTAGCTTGTTGAAATACAACGTGCTATAGGGATATTAAACATGAATATGAGGTGCCCTTTGCTAGTGCGACCTCTGTACCAAATTTCGTTCAATTCGGTTTCACCGTGTTTGAATTGATAGGGGGAATAGATTTGCACACATACTTGGCCACCATCTGCAAACTATTGGGCTGATGTTCTTGCAGTTTGGCCTGAATATGTTTCCCACATAAAGATATGGTGTTGCAAAATTTGGTAGAGACTAGATTATTAGGTTGGTCGTAATTACATTTTAACTTTTAACATTTGGGTGGCGGCGATTACGTTTCCGTCAAGATAGCGGTGATATAAAACATGACACTGAGGTGCCCTTTGCTAGTGCTACCTCTGTACCAAATTTCGTTCCATTCGGTTCCACCGTGTTCGAATTAATAGGGGGAATCAGTTTTTACATAAAGATGGCCGCCACCCGCAAACTATTAGGCTAATAACCTGTTATGTTGGTCAAAGGATGCTCCCTCCACAAAGGAATGTTGATGCAAAGTTTGGTAGAGATCGGATGGTTATGTTAGTCATAATTTAACTTAAGCTTTGAACATTTGTGTGGCCGCCATTACGTTTCTGTCAAGATGGCGGCGATATAAAACATGACACTGAAGTGCCCTTTGCTAGTGCTACCTCTGTACCAAATTTCGTTCATTCGGTTCCACCGTGTTCGAATTAATAGGGGGAATCAATTTTGACATAAAGATGGCCGCCATCCGCAAACTATTAGGCTAATAACCTATTAGATTGGTCAAAGGATGCTCCCTCCTTAAAGGAATGTTGTTGCAAAGTTCGGTAGAGATCGGATGGTTATGTTAGTCGTAATTTAACTTAAACTTTGAACATTTGTGTGGCCGCCATTAAGTTTATGTCAATATGGCGGCGATATAAAACATGGCACTGAGATGCCCTTTGCTAGTGCTACCTCTGTACCAAATTTCGTTCCCTTCGGTTTCACCGTGTTTGAATTAATAGGGGGAATTGCTTTTCACACAAAGATGGCCGCCATCCGCAAACTATTAGGCTAATGACCTAGTCATTTGGTCAAAGGATGCTTCATCTATAAAGGTATGTTGTTGCAAAATTTAGTAGAGATCGAATGATTAGATTAATCGTAATTTGATTTAAGCTTTGAACATTTGTGTGGCCGCCATTACGTTTCCATCAAGATGGCGGCGATATAAAACATGACACTGAGGTGCCTTTTGTTAGTACTACCTCTGTACCAAATTGCGTTCCATTCGGTTGCACCGTGTTCGAATTAAGAGGGGGAATCGATTTTCACACAAAGATGGCCGCCGTCCGCAAACTATTACGCTGATGGCCTATTGGTTTGGTCATAGGATGCTCCCCCCATAGAGGTAGGTTGTTGCAAAATTTGGTAGAGATCGGATGATTAGGTTAGTCGTAATTTGATTTAAGCTTTGAACATTTGTGTGGCCGCCATTACGTTTCCGTTAAGATGGCGGCGATATAAAACATGACACTGAGGTGTCCTTTGCTAGTGCTACCTTTGTACCAAATTTCGTTCAAATCGCATTCACCGTGTTCGAATTGATAGGGGGGGACAGACATTCAGAGTACACACACTCACACACACACAGACACACACACACACACACACACAGACTCACACACACACACACATACACACACACACACAGACTCACACACACACATATACACACACAGACAGACACACTTTTTTCGCCCTGTGTTGATCTCATAAGTCTACTTTCATTTTTTGCAAAAATCGAAAGTAGGCTAATAAGAAGACATGTGTCTGAGGGTTTTGCGATGTGGTGTATATTATGAGGTGAAAGGGGTGAAAAGTGGGGGTTGAAGGATTCCTAACGGAGCGTGTATCTCTTAAACGACATACGGGGCGTGGTGGCTCAGCGGTCTAGCTGGATGCCTCTCACCAAGGCGGTCCGGGTTCGATTCCCGGTCAATGCATGTGAGATTTTCGAAGTGAAAAGCCATGTCCTGTGGTTCGGATTCCACGTAAAAAGGAGGCCCCGTGGCTCATGATCTACAGGTTAACGGTCACGTTAAACTACAAGCTTTTCTTAAACGACATAGACGAGGGGTTTGAACTCAGAGGAAAAAAAATTCATAAAAATAAGTAAATAGGTGTTTGACCGTTTTTTCATCAACCCAATTTAAGGGGCCCATGGGGAGGGGTGAAATTCTGGGGGGAAAAACAGGAAAGAAAGTGTCCTAACTGATTGACTGAATGACCCACTCATCAAACTCAGGGGGAAAAACTGCTTAAAAATAAGTAAATAGCTTTTCAACCGTTTTTTTTTTCATAAATCCAATTTAAGGGGTACATGGGGAGGGGTGAAATTCTGAAAAAAGAAAATTGATAGAAAATGTCCTCACTCACTCACTCATCATCGCCCAGCCAAAATGGAATGAAATTTGGTATGCAGCTTCCTCAAGGGCCGCAAACGCCCACTAAGGAAGGATTTTTGGATATTCAGGTTCTAAAGGGGTGTTAAGGGGTAGACCTGCATTTCATTGAATAGCAATATCTCCCGATTGGTTTCATTGGGGGATGTGATACTCGGCATATAAACTCATCATTGGAAATAAGAAGACATGTGTCTGAGGGTTTTTCAAAGTGGTATATATTAATCAGGTGAAAGGGGTGAAAATTGGGGGTTGAAGGATTCCTAACGGAGCGTGTATCTCTTAAACGATATAGGCGGGAAAAATCAGCTTAAAAAATAAGTAAATAAGTGTTTGACCATTTTTCATAAATCCAATATAAGGGGCCCATGGGGAGGGGTGAAATTCTGGGGAAAGAAGTCCACTAAGGAAGGATTTTTGGATAGTCACTCATCATCCCCCAGCAAACCTATTGCAGTTAGAAACTTGAAATTTTGGGGATACGTTCGTTGTATGTCTAAAATGTCCACAAAGGATGAATTTTTGGATATTCATGTTCTGAAGTGGTGTTAAGGGGGTTCAACTTGCATTTCATTGAATAACAATACCTCACGAGTTGTTTCATTTGGGGATGTGATATTCGGCATATAAACTGATCATTAAAAATAAGCAGACACATGTCTAAGGGTTTATCGATATGGTGTATATTATGAGTTGAAAGGGGTGAAAATTTGGGGTTGAAGGATTCTTAACGGAGCATGTAGGCGATAAGTTTGAAATTAAGCGGAAATAGCGGCTTAAAAAATAAGTTAATAGGTGTTCGACCGTTTCTTCATAAATCCAATTTAAGGGGACCATGTGGAGGGGTGAAATTCTGGGGGAAAAACAGGAATGAAAGTGTCCTAACTGATTGACTCACTTACTCACTCATCAAACTCAGGGGGAAAAACAGCTGAAAATAAGTAAATAGGTGTTCGACCGTTTTTTTTTTCATAAATCCAATTTAAGGGGTTCATGGGGAGGGGTGAAATTCTCAATTATAAATGAAAGAAAATGTCCTGACTTACTCACTCATCATTGCCCAGCCAAAATTATTGAAGTTAGAAACATGACATTTTGGGGTTATGTTCGTTGTATGTCGAAAACGTCCACTAAGGAAGGATTTTTGGATATTCAGGTTCGAAAGGGGTGTTAAGGTGGTAAACGTGCATTTCAGTGAATAACAATATCTCACGAGTGGTTTCATTTGGGGATGTGATACTTGGCATATATACTAATCATTAAATATAAGCTGACACATGTCTAATGGTTTTTCGATGTGGTGTATATTATGAGGTGAAAGGGATGAAAAGTGGGGGTTGAAAGATTCCTAACAGAGCGTGTATCTCTTAAACGACATAGGCGAGGAGTTTGAAACTCGGAGGAAAACAATCAGCTTAAAAATCTACTATATATTTGTCAAATGCCACTCACTCACTCACTCATTCATTCATCACGAAATCTCAGAAACCACCGAACGGATTGGAATGAAATTTGATATGCAGCTTCCTCAAGGGCCGTAGGTGTTCGCTAAGAAAGGTTTTCTAAAAATTCACTCGGGATCATGGTCAAACCGCGAAAACCGCGATTTCTACTATACATATGTCAAATACCACTCACCCATTCATCACGAAATCTCAGAAACCACCGAACGGATTGGAATGAAATTTGGTATGCAGCTTCCTCGAGGGCCTTAGGTGCTCGCTAGAAAGGTTTTCAAAATTTTCACTCGGGATCATCGTCAAACCGCGAAAACCGCGAAAACCACCATTAAAGTCTATTGTTGACAGGTAATGCGGGCTGCATCACGTCGCCTCTACCCGAGATTTAGCGCTTTGTAGGCCTTGTGCTGTGTGGCAATGCTCAGTGAGTTGTTTACTGTTATAACGTTCACGTCAATGTTGTCTGCACTCCGGACCTTTACCCACTCTCTCTGTTCAAACAGTACTTCTCTGTAATTTGAGCTTTCACCATCACTATTTAGCCTATAGTTGAAGTAACTATAGAGTTCCTTTGTTTGTTGGATTAGGCTCGGCGTTTTTGGTCATTTCTTGGTAGTACATAGTTAGTTATAATGAAAAGTAGATTTTGGTAAAAGAAAATTACCTCTACCAACGTTAATTTTGTTAAGTTACGCTAGGTCTATTCCATTTATCAGGTTTTTTAAGTAGAGATTTGTTTTTACGTTTTAAGTTAGGCTAGGTCTATTCCATTTATCAGTTTTTAGCCTATTTTCGTTTTATGAAAAAATAGGCTTATGAGATCACCTTTTGTCCGTGTGTCTAGGTGTGCGTGTGCGTGTGTGTGTGTGTGATGGTGTGTGTGTGTTCCCTCCTAATAAATTCTAAACGGCTGGAGCGATTTCAATGCAACTCGGTAAGATCATAGCAACATTCCGGCTGACCCCGACCGTGCCCTTTAAATTTTATTCTGTCTCACCAATCCAACATGGCGGCTGTGCGAAATATTTCACCAGCATTCAGTATCTCCGAAACTATTACCGATATCACCCTGAACATTTGTACGGCGATAAAGGAAACTAGTAAAAGTTCACCTATGTGACTTTCAGACAACTGGTAACAACAAAACCAACATGGCGGTCAAGCGAAGTTGAGACTTTTAAATAGACTTTTCTCGCGATTTAACCATCGATACGTAATGAAACATGTTACAGCAAATGTTTATACACATTGGAAAGCTTTGGCGTCTAATTTAGTTCAATTGTTTACATAACCTCAAAATGGCGGCTGTGCGAAATATTTCACTGGCAATCAATATCTCCGAAACTATTTATGATATCACCCTGAAATTGTGTACGGTGATAAAGGGCACCGCTACAAGTTTATCTATGTAACGTTCAAAAACCTGTAGAGTACAAAACAAATATGGTGGCCGAGCGAATTTAAAACATTTTAATAGACTTTTCTCGTGATTTAACCATCTGTGGTTCAGTAAACGATTAAACATATTGTAATGCACTGGCATCTAGTTCAGTTCAATTGTTTACATAACCTCAAGATGGCGGCTGTGAGAAATTTTAAAGTTAAGTTTTTATTTCTTGTGTCATAATCTTGCGATCGAAGTGAAAGTTTGAATAATGAAGCTACGCAATATTTTCCTTTAATGGTACAAAACTCTATGGCCTATACATATAACAATCCAAAATGGCGAGCATCAGAAATATTTTGACGATTCTCAATATCTACGAATCTTTTTCAGCAATCAAACTGAAATGTTTTTTGTTCATAGAGGATATGAACATAAGTTCACCTATATGACTTTCAGTAACCTGATGAGCACAAATCCAACATGGCGGCGATGCGAAGTATAAATATTTAAATGGACGTTTCTCGCGAATTAACCATCCGATTGCAGTGAAACTTTGCATGTTAAATGCTTATACAAATGTTAATCCACTGGCATCTAATTTATTTCAATTGTTTTCATAACCACAAGATGGCAGCTGTGGGAAATTTTTAAATCTCGTTTTTACTTCTTGTGTCCATATCATGCAATTGAAGTCTGAATACCACACGTAAACAATAATCTTCATGTAATAGAACATAAATAATAATCCAACCTGGCGACTATCTGAAATATTTAGACGGTTCTCAATATCTACGAATCTATCGCAGTAATCAAGCTGAAATTTAGTATGTTGATAGAGGCAATTAACATGAGTAGGATATATGAAAATAGGCTGCATAGTTCTTCACGAAACTACTTGTATTATATTCTTATTACCCTATTAAGTAATGTTTTCTCCCCTGTTAACTAACAACGTTTCCCATGACGAATTGCATCTGGAAATTCTCGAAATTGGAGATTCTGAGGGACACGTGAGCAAGATCCGTTTTTATCTTTTTAGCCTATTTCCCGTGTGTGTGTGTATGCCTGTGTGCCCCCGCCCCCCACCCCCACCCTAATAAAATCTAAACGGCTGGAGCGATTTCAATGAAACTCGGTAAGTTCATAGCACTATTCCGTGCGACCCCGACCGTGCCCTTCAAATTTTGTTACGTCTCGCCAATCCAACATGGCGGCTGTGCGAAATATGTAACCAGCATTCAATATCTCCGAAACTATTACCGATATTACCCTAGAATTTTGTTAGGTGATAAAGGGAACTACTACAAGTTCAACTAATTGACTTTTAAAAACCTGTTAACTACGAAACCAACATGGTGGCCAAGCGAATTTGCGACATTTAAATACACGTTTCTTGCGATTTAACCAACCAAACGCAATGAAACTTGGTAGTGTATATGTTTATACACATTGTAATGCACCAACATCTAACTTCGTTCAATTGTTTACATAACCTCAAGATGGCGGCTGTGCGAAATATTTCACCGGCATTTAATATCTCTGAAACTATTACCGGTATCACCCTGAAAGTTTGTAGGGAGATAAAGGGCACTACTGGAAGTTCATGTATGAGACTTTCAAAACCCGGTTAACTACAAAACGAACATGGCGGCCATGCGAAGTTGCAAATTTTAAATAGACTTTTCTCGCGATTTAATGATCCAAACGCTATGAAACTTGATACAGCAAATGTTTATATACATTGTAATGCACTGGTATCTATTTTAGTTCAATTGTTTACGTAACCTTAAGATGGCGACCGTGCGAGTTTTAAAACTAAGTTTTTATTTCTTGTGTCGTAATCATGCGATCGAAGTGATAGTTTGAATAATAAACCTACGCAATAATTTTGTTATGTAATAATTTTTCATGACTCTATGGCCTATACATATAACAATCCAACATGGCGACCATCCGAGATATTTAGACGGTTCTCAAGATCTACGAATCTATTACAGCAATCAAACTGAATTTTTGTATGTTCATAGGGGTATGAACATAAGTTCACCAATAAGACTTTCAAAAACCTGGTGATCACAAATCCAACATGGCGGCGACGCGAAGTATAAATATTCACATGGGCGTTTCCCGCAATTTAACCATACGAGTGCAGTGAAACTTGGTAAAGTAAATTTTTATACAAATGTTAATCCACTGGCATCTATTTTTTCAATTGTTTCCATAACCACAAGATAGCAGCTGTGCGATAATTTAAAATCTCGTTCTTACTTTTTGTGTCCTAATCATGCGATTGAAGTTTGAATACTACACGTACAAAACAATCTTCATGTAACAGTAGTCTACATAATTCTCAGACCTACATATATAAAAAACCAACATGGCGACCATCCGCAATATTTAGTCAGTTCTCAATATCTACGAATCTATTACAGCAATCAAACTGAAATTTTGTATGTTGATAGAGGCAATTAACATAAGTAGGATACATGAAAATAGGCTTTAGTTCTTCACGGAACTACTTGTTTTAAGTAGAGATTTGTTTTTATGTTAGCTGTTCTCCATTTTTATTACTCAAGGGAGGTTCTACTTTTTCTTTTTTTGTTGCTGTCCATTGATTGTTTTCACGATGGCTGCAGTAGAAATGTTAGAGGTAGATGGCACCCAAGTTCCCCACCAAGTCCATGAAATTCCCGGAGATGGTGCGTGTCTCTTCTCTGCTCTATCTTACGCAATGTATGGCAACATATCACAGGCACTTATAGTGCGTGCTGATATCGTCAGACACGCCTCTAACAACCGGGAAAGACTGCAGGTGTATTCTATGACACGATATTGCCAGCCTTACAAAAACAAGGCTGAATATGTATCTGTTATGTCTATGCCTTACACATACGGTACATCATTCGAATTGCAAGTAGCGGCAGAGATTTATCCTTTCCAATTCCAGGTCTACTGTAATCGTGTACTCCGAACTGGAAATACGTATGGTTCTGCATCTTCTGTTAAAAGGTTAAGGTTTACGGGCGAGTTCACGCAGGGACATTTTGATGTTTACGAGCCATTCACGCCTACAATTTTACAATGTGAATACCCGCTTCTCATTCAGCCTTCTTCATTAACATCTTCTCCTTCTACCGCGAAAATCCTCCTCGAGTCAGTGCCTCAAACTAAATCAAATAGAGGTTCAAAACGTAGAAAACGATTTACTAACAACATCCGTAAAAAACAATTAAATAAAGCGGTAAACAAATACGCGAAAGAACATCCTGAAGTAAACCTTAGGGCAGTTAAGAAGTATGTTGAAAGCAACAAGAAAGTCAATAGGGACGCAGTGGACAAATATACAAAGAGCCACCCATAAGTAAATAGAAAGGCTGTTGTTACACGTAATTTTAAAAGAGCTCAAGTCAAGATTCTTCCATGGACAGTACTAAAATTGTGCGGCTTTCAATATAATCCACAAACTGATTATTCTGCGAACAAAACATAGAATATTGGCTCTCAGGTGGTTGGCACATTTTGCAAAGCCAAGAAATGGAAGGATGGATCTCCTGGAATGTGTTGCAGTAATGGAAAAATACAGCTTCCCCCGATCCAACAATATCCTGAACCCTTGCACAGCCTCCTTAACCATCAGCACCCAGAATCAGAACACTTCCTGTCTAATACACGGAAATATAATAGTTGTTTTCAAATGACATCTTTTGGTGCAAAAGAAGTAAAAGAAGGCAATTTCATGCCAACGTTTAAAGTGCAAGGGCAGGTATACCATCGAATCGGGAGCTTATTAACATCATCTGAACAACAGCCTCAATTTCTACAAATTTACTTTGTTGGAGATGAAGACATAGAAAAAAACATCCAATGTGGCATCTTCCCTGACGTTAAACCTCAGATAGTTCTCCAATTGCAGGATCTGTTATTCAAGCATAATAGATACATTCAGGATTTCATATCAGCAATGGAATCAGTTCCTGATGGCAATCAAGACTTCCGGGTGGTTATCAAAGCTGACAAAAGACCTCTTGACGAGCACAAAGGCCACTATAACGCCCCTAGCACTAAGGAAGTAGCGGTTTTAATTGTTGGTCAGGAGACTTCTCAATCAGTTTCTGGTTGATATGTACGCAAAGATTGAGACAGAGAGACTACTTTGGATTCGCATCAATCAGAAAAAGTTGAGAAATGAGGAATATGTGCACCTTAAGGATGCAATGAGTAAAGCTGACAGCCGTTTGTCAGATAATGGTAAAAAGGTCGTGTTGCCGTCGACTTTCACTGGAGGCCCGCGCTATATACATGAACACACTCAGGATGCTATGACTTACGTGCGCCATTTTGGACGTCCTGATCTTTTTATAACATTCACCTGCAATCCAAAATGGTCCGAAGTAGTCGAGCACCTGAAACAAGGTCAACAACCTCAAGATAGGCATGATTTGGTAGCGCGGGTATTCCATTTCAAAGTTAAGCACATGATAAGACTTCTTACTAAGGGTTGTATCTTTGGTCCTTCAAGGTGTCACATGTATTCCATTGAATGGCAAAAGCGAGGATCAGTGCTGAGATTCCTGACCCAAATCTTGACCCTGCTCTCCATGAAATTGTCAAGGCAACCATGATCCACGGTCCATGTGGAGTTCTCAACAGGAGTTCGTCTTGCATGGTAGAAGGAGTATGTACCAAGAAGTACCCCAGACCACTCATCAAGGAAACCCAAAACGGGGAAGATGGGTATCCCAAATATCGCAGGCTGCCCACTTCGGAAGGTGGGGTTTCTATTATTAAAAAGGGAGTGGAAATTGACAATAGCTGGGTGGTACCCTATAACCCCATCCTATCTCGCACCTTCTCAGCTCATATCAATGTTGAGTACTGCAACTCTGTAAAGTCAATAAAATACATTTGCAAGTATGTTAACAAAGGTTCTGACCAAGCTACTTTTAGCATAGGAGAGTTTGACGAAGTTGCGAGATATGAATCAGGACGCTACATCAGCAGCTCAGAGGCGGCTAGGCGCATATTCTGCTTCCTCATACATGAACGCTATCCTTCTGTCATGCAACTTGCCGGCCACCTCGAAAACGGCCAGCGGGTTTACTTTAATGAAGACGACGTTCGTGATCAGTTTAACAGTCCTCCAAACACAACTCTTCTTGCTTTCTTCGAACTATGCCGATCCGATAAATTTACTTCAACACTTTTATATTGTGAAGTACCATCCCATTTCGTTTGGAAAGGTAATAAGTTTTGTAGAAGGAAACAAGGAAATCCAGTCCCAGGTTATCCTGGTGTGAAAAAAGATCAGACCCTTGGCAGAGTTTACACCGTTAACCCTGGTAATGCTGAGTGCTATTGCCTCCGCCTCCTTTTACATAAAATCCCTGGCCCTCAGTCTTTTACTGACCTCAAAACCGTGGCAGGGGTGGTTCAACCAACATTTCAAGCGGCATGTAAAGCACTTGGCTTGCTACAGGATGATGCGCACTGGGACCGCACACTAGAGAAAGCGTCCTCCACCGACTCTCCCCACAAGATACGCGAGCTGTTTGCCATCTTACTGATGTTTTGTCAAGTGAGTGATCCCATCATGCTCTGGAAAATACACAAAGACAGCCTCGCGGAAGATGTGGTGAGAGAGGTTCAGAGGCAGTGTGCTGATGTCAACCTGATCATGGGCGTTATCTACAACAGGTGTCTGGTGCTTCTTGAGGATTTAGTACTAAAAGTGTCTGGTCAACAACTAGAACGCTTTGGACTTCCGTCGCCTTCTAGAGAACAAGACTCCGTCGTTGTTCACCGAGAATATGTCAGTGAACTATCTTACGACACAATTAAGTTGTCCAAAGTGGTTGCTGATAATGTTCCAAAATTGAACAACGAGCAGAGATTGGCCTATGACGAAATAGTTCGAACTGTTGTTTCAGAATGTGGTCAGCTCTTTTTTCTAGATGTACCAGGTGGAACTGGCAAAACCTTCCTGATTAATCTCCTGCTCAGTACATTTAGAAGTCGACAGGACATTGCCATTGCAGTCGCCTCCTCGGGTATTGCAGCAACCCTAGTGGATGGTGGAAGAACAGCTCATTCTGCTTTCAAGCTCCCTCTTAACCTCAGTCACGCTGCATCTGCCCTTTGTAACAACTCTAAGCTCGCGTGCTCAGAGAGACAAACTCATTGTTTGGGATGATTGCACAATGGCGCACAAATGAGGAGTCGAGGCATTGGACAGAACACTTAGGGACATTAGGGGTAACAACCAACTTATGGGTGGAGTCACAGTACTTCTTGCCGGTGACTTTAGACAGACCTTCCCTATTATACCCCGTGAAGCACGGGCTGACGACGTAAATGCCTGTCTAAAGTCGTCTTACATATGACCCAAAGCCAGATCAATTCCCCTAACTGTCAATATGAGCGTACACCTCCATGGTGATTTTATGGCTGAGGAGTTTTCCCGTCTCCTTCTAAGCATTGGCGATGGAAAGTTGGAGGAAAATAACGGAAAAATAACTATTCCAGCTCAACTGTGCGAAGTTGTTGACAGTTTAGAGAATTTGATCGAAAAGATCTATCCCCAAGTGTTTGTAAATTCCAATCTTGATAATTCATGGATGGAAGAAAGAGCTATTCTTACCCCAACAAATGACTCTGGTGATAGTATAAATATCGCCATCCTTAAGAAGTTATCAACAACAAAAATGGTATACGAATCAGTAGACTCAGTTGTAGAGGTTGAAGATGCAGTTCATTATCCTGTGGAGTTTTTAAACACTCTTAACCCGCCTGGATTACCGCCTCATGTCCTGATCCTCAAGGTTGGTGCTCCTGTCATGTTATTGCGCAATCTAAACCCTCCTAAACTCTGTAATGGAACCAGGCTGCAGGTTAAAACTCTGCATAAATTTGTGATTGAAGCCACCATATTTACAGGTGTTGGCCAAGGCGAAACTGTCTTCATACCCCGCATTCCTCTAATCCCATCAGACTACCATTTTCAATTCAAACGTCTGCAGTTTCCTTTGAAAGTCTGCTACGCCATGACAACTAACAAGGCTCAGGGGCAGAATTAAAAAGTAGCTGGTGTGGATCTGAGAAGAGACTGTTTCGCACAAAGTCAACTATACGTGGCATGCTCCAGAATCAGTTCTTCTGGTGGCTTAGCCATTCTGCAGCATGACAGAAAGACCAGAAATGTAGTTGACCGAGAAGTGCTTAGGCGTTAAAAACACTCTCGATAGACATGGCAGTAGGCTAGGGGACCTGCCTTAAATCAAAGCTCCCCGTCGAATATTGCACCTGATTTTCAATTTCAACGCTCCATGTTGCCGTGATTATCTTCCACTACAGAAAAAATCTATATGACTAATGTTATAACGGGATTCCAAATGTTATTGCGGGTGAAGCCGCGGGTAACAGCTAGTATATAATAATAATAACCCCTGGCACTACAGCCCTTGATGAACCTAGGTTTACCAAGCGTCCGCTGCCCAGCCATTGGGCCTGCAGATATTGGGGTGACGCGTGGTCAGCACATCGGGTCCCCTCGGCCGTTTATCTTGGATTTCTTGACCGGGGCGCTGTCTCACTGTCAGACAGCTACTCAATTGTCCTCACGAGGCTGAGTGCATCCCGTTCCAGCCCTCACGTCAGTTTCTAAAATCCCTGACGGAGCCGGGAATCGAACCCGGAGCATCCGGGTGAGAGGCAGGCGCGCTACCCCAACACCACAGGGCCAACTTTTCCTACATATAAATACAGTATATTAATAGTTCACTGATTTGCCAATTGCTTCTCATTATTTTAGTGCATCGTTTAGAACTTGTACAAAGCAATGCATTTGCAAAGTTTCTTGGAATTTGAACAGTAAATGTGAGATGTATTATTTTTAGCCTACTTTTCTCATTTTGCAAAAATGAGGAAAAAGTAGACCTATGAGATCGTTCCGGGAAAATGTGTATCTGTCTGTCCTTCTGTTTGTCTGTCTGCCTGTGTGTTCCCCATGTCAACTCCTAAAAGGTTGCAGCTATCGAAACCAAATTTGCTAAGAGTAAAGATCTATTCCTGAATATCTCACGGCCATATTTGAAATTGACGTCAGTGCTATCAACTGCTGAAAAATCGCAATTGAAATTTGAGCTCTTTGATGGATATCTCAGAAGTTGTGCATGTGAACTATTCCAAAATTGGCACACATATAGATAATAATATTCGAAATTAATTTTCAGAAGTCCATACATGCCAGTGTTGCCAACATGAATCTAAGCCTGCCGATATGTCCAATTTCTAAATGCATCTAACTTCTATACTATCAATTGGATTTCAACCAAATTTCGTATGTACTATGTGTATTATAACAGATATTACTATGCGTAATCTAAAGAGCCACCAGGGCTGCCAACTGTTAATAAATACTCTCTCTATGTATTAACCCTAATTTCAATATATCAGGAAGTATGCAAGGCAACAGCTCTAAACGTATAGTACCTGATATTCTACCTTATTTTGGTGTAACTTATATACATCAGTGCTGCCAACACGATTCTAAGCTGCCTGATAGATCCAGTTTTTAAATGCATATAACTTCTACAGTATACTAACAAATGGATTTCAACCAAATTTCGTATGTGCTTTGTGTACCATAACAGTTATGGCTATGAGTATTCATAAGAAACAGCAGGGCTGCTAACTGTTAATAAATGCTCTCTCTATTTGTTTAATCCCAATATCAATATATCAGAAAGTATGCAAGCCATCAGCTCTAAACTTTGCACGTTCTAGATTAATTTGGAGTAACTAATTTACCTCAGTGCTACCAATATGAATCTAAGCTTTCTGATGGTTTCAATTTTTAGTTACGAGTAACTTCTATACTAACAAATGGATTGTATCCAAAATTGGCGCTTTAATACTGTAGATCTAATATTTCAGAGCATCACATACATGACATTGTTCCCAACATGATTTTACGCGCACTGATAAATCCAATATCAAACAGCATGTAACGTCCATACTATTCATTAGACTTCAACCAAATGTTGTATGTGCGGTCTGATATGGAACTAGGAATATATTCAGTAGTAAGTTACTCTATTAGGCTACACTATTTCAGGCGTATTTCAAAATGCAGTACTTGGAAATTTTAGTATTACTAACTTGATTTCGTCATTATTCTAGATAGATCTACTGTATATAGATTGGAATGAATCTAAATTTTAAGAAAGAAGGCTCTTTAGTTGGTCACTGAACTATTTTTTTTGTGGGATACTACCATAGAATATCGTATAACAAAATGTGTCGGAAGTATTTTCGTCATACTACCAAAAAATAAAGTTTTAGGACATTAGATGTGGAATATGGTGGCCAAACTATCAAGGTAAAGCTGAATAGAACCGAATTCTCTTTGTTACTTGGTTCATAGAACAGTGTGTAGATTTCCTGTACCTGGATGAAAACAATGCGATTTTGTGGCATCCTAACCAGATCAGTTTTGGACGCCAATTAAGCAAACGAGGCTGAAAATTAATTAAATTAATGATTTCCAGTCGATGATTTGCCTTTGAATAATACTTTTTATTTAAGGTGGTCGTATACACCTACTAGTAACATAAGAATAATAATTTATTGCAGCCAATGGTTATACAGAAAGTAGGATCATATTACAATTTACAAAATATACAGAGTATTCAGTCATTTGGATAGCGGGACAGAGGTAATGTTCTTACTGTGCACTCAAGCGGCAGTATAGACACACAGCCTCTGGATGGTTCATGAAAGCCTTTCCTGTTGCAGATGCGATGATGAAACACAAGTATTGCGCCTCTCGTGTAGATGTGGCGTAGCTCGAAGTTAGCTTCTTTCCATTCTTGGTTGATCATGGCCGGGGTTTGACAGAACTCCGGGTTTATTTCTGCTGTTTTCAGGAGTTGTCCCTCTAGGAATATTGTGGAGGCTGGGGTTGATGCCAGGTTGTGGGTAGTCATTATATCTTCAATTAAGGATCTAGTACCAGCTGGCTGGTACGTAAGTCGGGTTGGTGCGAATTTGGATACGCAGAGAGCTCGTTTTACGTAGCTGACATTGGCTCTGTTGAGAGACTTTAGGTTTTTGTGGCTCAGGTGAGGCAATATCATCTTTATGGCATATGGCACCGCTTTTAGTTTATTTAGTGCCATTGTGGTTCTGAAGGAGAGGGTTTTAAGATTTCGGATCTCCATTGTGGCCTTTATCGCGGCAAACTTTTTGTCCTCTATGTGTTTGGTGAAAGTCAATCTGGAGCCCTGTAGGGTCACTCCTAGGCATTTGAACGAGTTTACTATTTCCAAAGTTTGATTTCCGCAGGTAAAATATCCTTGGACGATAGTTTCCTTCCCTTGCGGAACGTCATAATATTGTTTTTGTCCTGGTTTATGTGCATGTCGTTGTCTTGTGACCACTTCTCTAGTTTGTTGAGTGCTTCTTGTAGTGATGACCTGCTGTTGCTTAGTAAGGCCGTGTAATCTGCACAGAGGACCAACTGCACGTCTGGGTGTTGTTACCTTTAGGGTGACATCGTGCGTGAACTTATTGAACAATATCGGGCTTAGAGGGTCGCCTTGGAAGACGCCGTTCGATCGGACGATATCTATTGAAGACCATCGCTGAAAACCATACATTCACTTCCATGATGTTGGCTATGAATCTGAGGAACTGATTTTCCGGACCTAGGGCTGCTTCGAGCTTCTGGAACAAAAGAAGAAGCAGCGACAGATTTGGTTTTAGTACATGATAAGTTACGCCACCACACCGTTTTACATGTTTAAAGATTAGTCCTTTATTGTATATTGTCTACCAGCGTTTCCCAAACCGTGGTACGCGGGCCACTGGCGGTACGCTCGTACTGCTGCGGTGATGTTGCGAAAAATATAAAAAATAAAACTATAAAAACATTGACATGTTGCCGGAGGCCTTAAAGGCCAAAGATAAGGAGCAGTTTTATGAATTGAATTGTGATTCAGAACTAAGGCTAACATTTTCAAAAATGGCTCTTGTGAACATTTGGGTTCAGAGGCGTGCAGACTATCCAGAATTAGCTGACAAACCAGTTAGATTTTTACTGCCTTTCACTACTTCGTACTTGTGTGAGACTACATTTTCTTCATTTGTTTATCTCAAGAGTAATTACCGGAATAGGCTCCTTACAGTGGAAAACGATCTTCGTTTGAGAATGAGCAATCTTAAACCAGACATTCCTAAGTTGGCTTCTAATCTTCAAGCTCACCGTTCACATTGAAGTTGTTAGTTGAACTTTGGCTTTTATGTTTAATTATTAAACGTTCTTTTATTAATATTATTTGTACAGTGTCATTTCTGAATGTTTGAGGTGAATACTTATTGAAATAAAAAATAAAACAACTGGACACACTTTTTATTATTTGAACTTTAACTCCAACAGTCTAACTGTAACAAACACAACTTGCAATCCATCTTTTGGTCTACTACGTAGTGGTGGTGGTGGTGGTGGTGGTACGCGAGAGATTCTAATACCTTTTAAAGTGGTACACACACAAAAAAAGTTTGGGAAACACTGGTCTATTAGCTAAAAGCGGTTTAAAGGTAAGTCCGAAACAAATGCGTAAATGCAAACGAAGCTGGTTCACAAAGGATCTCTTCTAGCACATACACATACAAGAAAGACAGCTCCTGCAATGGGGGCTAGGCCACACATGAAATGGAAATAAAGAGTTTGGTTTCATTGGAGCAAAGGAAGTAGGAGACTTCTGTTACTTAGGAAGCAAAATAACCAGTGATGGTTATAAAAAGTAGGTTAGCACAGACAAGGAGGGCATTTCTACAGAAAAGGAATCTGTTGACATGAAATATAGATATAGGTATTAGGAAGTCATTTTTGAAAGCCTTTGTCTGGAGCGTCGCACTCTATGGAAGTGAAACGTGGATTGTTGGAGCAGCAGAAAAGAGGAGAATTGAAGCGTTTGAAATGTGGTCTTACAGGAGAATGATGAAGATCAGATGGGTAGATAGGGTTACAAATGAAGAGGTATTAAGACGATTGGGAGAGATGTTTCTGCCGACTGCTAATGAAGAGAAGAGATAGGTTGGTAGGACCAGGGCCGTCGCGAAGGTGCGCGGGGTCTGGCGCGAGAATGTGCGCGGGGCCTAGTAGGCATGAGTTCGGGGAAGGGTGTAGTAAATTCAAATTTTAGACTGTAAGTGGCTGTGTTGTATGCAGATTTATGTTTTAAAAGAAATTACAATTTTAGGCTAGTTAAAACTCATTTTATTACATTTCTAGTTTCTAAACAAACCTCAACAAATAGGATAAGCATAAAATTGGATACATGAAGCACCTGATCAGATAAAAGCAACAAGCAATATCAATGGAAACCTGATATAATGAGCTAACACAGGTGATTTTTTGGCATATCCCCCAGGGGCTCACATCTAGTGGGACGTGGGTTGGCGACCACGGGACCCCAGCTGAGTCTGACATTGCTTCTATTTACTTGTGCCGGGCTCCTCTTCGTCTTCTTTCCTGTCGACCTCCCTTGGTCAACTCTTGTTCTTTTCTGACCCCGACGGTATTAGGGTATCCGAGGCCTAGGGAGTTTTTCACTTTCCCGCCTTAATTGGCCCTTTTCTCATCTTTACTAATCCCTCCTTCTTCGAGGGTTCAGACCTCTTGTTTTCTTTTCATTATATTTCCTTTTTCTTTCAGATTCCTGCACTGTTTTTGTTAATTGGCTCCCCGTGTATCCAAATTTTCTGCGAATGTTTTGAATCTGCACTACATTCTGTGGGTATTTTCATTCTAAGTTGAATTTTGTGATTCTTTTCGATCTAAATTGCATTTTGCGAGTATTTTCAACCTCAATTGCATTTTGTAGGGATTGACTATCTAAATTCCTTTTTAGTAAATCTTTCAATGTAGGATCAGGACATTTTAGTGAGTATTTTGAATTTCAATTGCGTTTTGTATTTTCAACCTAAACCGCATTTTGCAAGCATTTTCAATCTAACTTGCATTTTGTATGTTGGTCATTTTGTAAGTATTTTGATTGTCAATTGCATTTTGTGAGTATTTTGAATCTAAATTACATTTTGTAAGTATTTTCAATCTAAATTGCATTTTGTAAGAATTGGCAATCCAAATGAGTAGTTTCAATTTCAAATTGCATTTTGTAAGTATTTTGAATTTCAATTGCACTTTGTGAGTATTTTGAATCTGAACCGGCCTTTTCCAATCTAAATTGCATTGTGTATTTTCTATTTCAATTGCATTTTTCACGTATGTTTAACCTATCCTACATTTTGTGTGTGTTCTTTCAATCTATGCCTTTTGTGAGTATTTGTTATAAATTCCCTTTTGTAAGTAGTTCTAATCTGAGTTCCATGTTGTAAGTATTTTCAGTCTCACTTAATTTTCGTTAGGATTTCCATTTCATCGTCACTTTCGCTATCACCCAGACCATTAGGGGCCGATAACCTAGATGTTTGGCCCCTTAAAACAACAATTATCGTCATCATCATTTGTTGGCATAAATAATATATTATGGAAAACGAAGCATATGTTTGATGTACTTTCTTACCCAAACGCACATAATTAGACTAATAATAATACGCAATCACGTTTACACATTTGAACATTTCTACGGCTATACAGTGTTTCATAAACTAAACTTCCGGTACTAAAAATGCTATAAGTCCAATTTCACCGATAAATATGAGCTGAACGGCTTTGTTCGAGAAATAACAGGGCTTACAAGGCAGGCTTTTTTTTCCAAGAAAAATTAGATTTCTGTTTTTTGTTTAGAATTTAGATTTTATTTATGTAAAAGGCGCTTTGCGGGCCTTTGCTAAGGCAAAAGTGCTGATTAAATCGTTTATTTCTAATTTTTGGCCGTTTTATATTCGATTGACAGAGTAGCCAAACCGTTCAGACTCTCCTGCGCCATCGTTGATGGCAAATAGTTTTTGATTAGTTTCAAAATGGAAAAACTCCCTTCCCTTGACGCAACCGTTATAGGAATTGTAAGCATAATTCGATAGGCTGTCATTAAATTAGGATAGAACTCCTTTATCGGGGCTAAGTACTATAGTGCACCCAAAGTACCTTTTACAGATGACGGAACAGTGTACCTAAATAATTGTAGCTCCAGAAAAAGATCTTCTGCATCCAAATCTTCAAACGCCCTGTCATTTAGAAAATTAGAGAGTGTTTGACAATGGTCTTTCAATTGCTTTTCCTCCAAATTGGAAAGCTTGGAACGATCAAAAAGGAATCCAAAGTATTCCCAAAAACAATTAACTTCGTTAAATCTATTTTCTACGCAGCTCAGTGCAGTATCTACGACAGACAAAAAGTAATTTACTAGAAAATTATTTTCAGATTCTTTTGGAATTTCCTCTTCGGTTTTTTCCACCTGTTGATCATTTTGCTGATTTATTTCATCAAAGAACCTTTTGCGATTGCCTTGACGGCGAATAGAAAATGTCTTTGCATAGCCCAAATTTTCCATTATTTCTCTAGCGGTGGACAATGCACTGTTAAAACCAGTGTTGCGATAATATTGAAAATAAAAAGACTTTAGGCCCTGAAGTCCGATTAAAGCCGTATCTAACGATGTCTTCTCAGATTGGAGAGTTTTACTTGTTGAGTTCACAGAAAATAAAATGTACCAGGTAACGAGGCTTAAAACAAATTCATACGAACTTGTACGAAGCAACAGAGACTGGGCCTCTGACCGGGAAACAGGAACATTGGTAGTTTCTGCCACTTTTTCTAGAGCTTCGTTTACTTTGCCTAACTGGTACCTGATGGGCTTGACACTGTCAATTCTACATTCCCATCTCGTGCTAGATAAAGATTTCAGTGTGAGGAGGCCAGGACATATTTCGCACAAAATGTCCAACCTTTCCGTGGAAGCTACAAACAAAGTATACAGACGCTGAACTATACAAAACAAAACAAAATTACGAGCCTTACAGTAGTCGCATATGATGTGTAACATCTGACATAGAAGAAACCTCACGTGAAATTGTTGATACACCGGTATTTTATACTATTATTGGCACAAATATTAATCTATTGTAAAAGGGAGTGTTTTACAGATATTGTAGTTTATAATACGGAACTCATTTTATTAGATGATTTGTAGCTTCCACCAGCACTAGCCTAAATAAAGAATACGATATGGATCAACTAGATTAATAGACGCGACACCGCTCATAACCTTAAATTCCTTATAAACAGGTCCTCTTTATTCACAGACCAACACGTAGTTTCATATGGATTCTGTTAAAATGAGTCATATTGATATGATAAATATCGTTTAAAATGATAATCTGGTAGCAAAAAAATCGACCCCCCCCCCCCCCCCCAAGATTCGAACCCAAGATCTCTAGATTCACAGTCATACGCAATAACCCCACGGCTATTTCGACTACGTAAATATCGTGCACAAGTTGGTGACTTATTTCCACGTCCAATAATACTGCATTACGGAATTAAGTTTCATTTATATTTTGCTTGTTTCGATAATGTTCCTGAGTGACATTGAGTTTAAAATGCCTTAAGCCAATGCAATGCCGACTACTTACAATGTTTGATATTAAGGCATTTTACCATTTAAATACTGATACGAAGACTTCGAACAGGTACCATGTCATTTGTTTAAATCACTTGACACCAGAGTTCGCATGAGCGTCTTCCGTTCAGTATGTCATATACATTCCACATGGCCGAGAGTGCGTCATGGTATCAATTTTCGACACCACGCGCTGATTGTTTCTCTTACCAGTGCCAGCTGGATCGATCGATCAAGTAGGCAGTGCATCTTATACTTCCGTTCGATCCACCACTGCCAGCTAGGGCACACTTCCATTCGATCGATCGATCGGGCAGTGCATACTTCCGTTGTCCACCACTGCCAGCTAGTACACTTCCGTTTGATCCACCACTGCCAGCTCGATCGTTCCGATCCACTTCCGTCCTCAATTTTCAAAATCACTCCCACAAAACTATACAGCAACCGACCGGAAATATGTTACGCATCAAAAATGTCATAGCGCAGCAGTGCCTGTCCGCTGGAGAGCGCTGCGAGTAGTATCTGCGCTGTCGCTACTCCTCTTTCTAATTTTTATTAACAAAGACAATCCATTGGAGAAGTTAAAAATAGAATCTGTTTCTCATATTCCAAGAATATGTCACGTCAATTTTTATTTGGGAGATCGAGGACCGACGCAAGTTTTCTCAACAAACTGACTTTAATTCAGACGATCCAGATCCAAGTAATTAATACACCCCGAGGGGTATTGGTAACTTGGATGTATAGGGGGGGGGGGGTCCCATACAAACACAGCATATTTTAATTTGGGCTGGACTGAATCAAACACACTATCTTTTTTTTTTTCATTTATGAAAAAAGAAATGGCGTGAAGCGCGGGGCCTGGCGCGACCGCACCTCTCGCGTCACCCTCGCGACGGCCCTGGGAAGGACACATACTAAGACACCCAGGGATAGCAAAGTCAGTTATGGAAGGAAGGGTCGAGGATAAGAACTGTAGGGGTATAATATGTTAAACAAATTGCATCAGATGTAGGGTGTAGTATCTACGTAGAAATGAAACGATTAGCTCAGGTCCGGGAAGCATGGAGAGCTGTATCAAATCAGTCAAAATACTGAAAACTCAAACAACAACACGAGCGTAGCCACCTCTGTACAAGGTCTCCTTTGTTGCGTTACAACATTCATACAGTTACCTAGGTAGAGAGTTTTGAATCATAACCATGTGAGTCCCCTTGAGGCCACGGCCGCTTCCTACCCAAATCCTACGCCGACTACAAATACACACACTAGTACAGACATTACAGTGGCACAGGTTATCAAGCATATTCTACACACACCCAAGTACTTGGGGCAACATGACAGCGATGTCGCAAATCCCCAAAAAGAATCAACAACAAGAATGGTACAGTACTGTTTATCCTAGTAAGAAGTCACCAGTTCACGTGCACGCAGTTTAATAACCACAGGCAGTGCTATATTGCGGCGTACTAGGCAATGTGAGGAGTGAAATAGTTTGCTGCTACTTTTTTCACGGAGTCAGTACAGCAGTACTGAATAACACAGGCACTAGATGTGCCCTGAATGTCATTAATGAGCACCACCCATACCTCAGTCGACTGAGACATCGATGAAAAGTCACAATTTGCTCTATCATGTGACAATTTTACTATACATGAATAAAAGTACACGGTTTTTATTGACGATGATGGGCAAACGTCATCACTACACTAACGCGACCTGCACAAGAACAGATGTACTCCTTCCAGTCGCCCTCAGGTAGGCCTACTACAAGGCTCTTATTAGCCTACCTACTAAGGCGCGCATTTTTACTAAGAATTGCAAACTCCGTAATGTCCCCCTGAGGGAGAGTTAACTCAAAGACCGAGAGATAATCCTGCCTTCTCCTTGTGGGCAGGCGCGGATTCAAGGGGGGGGGGGGGGTCACGGGGGTCATGACCCCCCCCCCCCCAAACGGAGACCAAATTTTTTTGCAAACTCAAAAAACGAAAACACAATTACCAGACAAATAAAACTTAACGAATTTTAACTGAAAAACAGGTTTTTTTCATTTTATTCAATACTGAATTATCTTTATTGGAATGATTATGTTCTGTTACAACTGTACATATTTACAACTTCAAACCTCTTGTATAAAAACTATTAGTTATACAACAAAATCAACTCGTCTATTTTGTTTAGCAAACCTTGTGATCACCGAATCGATGTTTACAGTGATGTCACGATGAATGTGCAGCAATGCACGGATAGGAAACTGGGGCTTTTTTCGCACCAAAAATTTTTGCCGATGTCCAAACCGCAAGCTTGGTTGGCAATTTAAGCTGTGACTTTCTCCCTTTGTCGGTACCAACTCGACTTGCCGAAACTGTAACGTACCTTGATCCTTTTCTCGAAGCTCGATGTAAAAGTCGCAAAACACGCCGTTGCAATTTGTACGAATATTATTGGAGCGCTAAACGCATCAAATTTCTATCCATGTAGCTTGCAAAAAAATTGGTCTGGTTTTGTACCTTTGGTTATTTTGTGATTGCGTTTTTAGTGATACCATTTTTCTTAACAATTTCGATTCTCTGACCCCCCCCCCCCCCCCCGCAAAGCCAAACTCTAGATCGATTCTCTGACCCCCCCCAAAACCAAACTCTAGATCCGCGCCTGCTTGTGGGAGTAATCGGAGAGATCCATTTCAATTTGCGGTCGATAAGCGTGCACGATTCACCCACTCGGTAAGCTTCAGTCTGCTTTCCTTCAGATAGGAACTAGGGCGATGACCGTGCCTTCAAAGTAATTCAAGACACCTTCTCTATATCTTCACTCATATGCAAACCTTCTGATAGTGACAGATAAATCAGTTCAATTTTTCTACCAACTTGTTTGTAATGTAAAAATAATCACCGTAGCGAAATCAAGCCTTTGTAGTTGCTGGCTGGACAGTCAGAAAACAAACCAAAACACATTTGCTTTAAAAGTTTTATGTTCGATGTCGAAATGTAAACATTATGTGTTAGAAAACTGTATCATAATGTTAGTCATTATAATACTGTTTTTCATTACGATACAGTTTCTCCAGCCAATCAGAGCTCATTCATTGACCAATTAGGTAAGGATACATTCACGCATGCGCTCAAAATCCAACATGTCGGACATAAACACAACTTCTTTCTATATAAATTACCGACATGGAATACGCACCGTCCATATGTTCGCGTAAATAAACTGGCGAATATGAGATAAGAAATAGCACTGTGCCTTAATATCACCAACTCCAATTTCTACACAACGAATTGCTTTCAAACGACTTCGGTGACAATATTGAAAAATGCTAAAGAGCTGGACGGCAGATGTAAACATATGGCCTGCATATGGCATTGCAAGCACACAGAGCGCATGCGTCGGTCGGTCAGAGAGCTTGAAACACAGAGATATCATACCCAGTGCAAAGAATTCATGTGGGTGACTCTCAACAGATATTTATGAATATTTATGTTAAAACATATAATAAAGTTTTAATTATCGTCGAACATAAACAGTCGTATGCAACTCGCCTATAATGGTAATTAAGACACTCGTATGAAAATTATAAAACTCGCATACGCTCGTTTTATAAACATACTCGTGTCTTAATTATTGCCATTATAGGCTCGTTGCATAATGTACTATGACAGTACTATTAGATATGAAGAATTGTAAGTTATTACGTGTCGTTGGTGAACATTGAGTTATGTTTTGCACACTTTTTGTGGGATAGCATTACTGCAGCTTGCTTTTTCAAGATTAACCGCGTTTGTTCCTCAGAGGTATTCCCTTCCTCTTCTTCTTCTGCTTCATGTGCCGTCTCCTCTAAGAAGGTTGGCGATCATCACAGCAATCTGGTTTTTGGATCTAGCATAACTGAAAAGTTCACTGGAACTACACTTGAACCATTTTTTTTAGATTGTCCAACCAAGAGATCCTTCTTCCTCGACTCCTTATGCCCTCAACTTCCCTTGAATAATTTCTTGTAGAAGACGATACCTGTCTCCTCTCATTATATGGCCCAAGTATTGTAAGTTCCTAATTTTGACACAGGTAATTATCTCCTTATCTGTACCTATCCTACGCAATATTACAACATTTGTGATTCTATCCATCCGGCTTACTCGTAAGATCCTTCGATATGTCCACATCTCAAACGACTCTAATCTGTTAATCATATCTTGTTTGAGTGTCCAAGCTTCCATACCGTAGAATAGTACCGAGAACACGTAACATTTTAGCAACCTTAGTTTTAAATTTGTACTAAGGTCTCTATTGCACAATAAATTTCTCATTTGATTGAATACACTTCTGGCATGTCCTATCCTTGCCTTAATTTCTTAAGAGCAATCATTGGTATCATTAACTATGGTTTCTAAATATCTGTATTTCTGAACTCTTTGAACTGCTTCACCTGTGATGATCAAATTTCCTAGATTATTATCTTTCGAAACTACTATGAAACTGGTTTTCTTAACATTTAGAGTTAAACCACTTTTCTCGCTGGCTTCTACCACTATATCCGTCAACAGTTGTAGATCTTCAAGGCATCCAGCGATTAGTAGAGTACCGTCCGCAAATCTTAAATTATTTACAAGTTTGCCATTCAAGAGATATTCCCGAAGAGTATCAATTCACTTAAGATTTCTCCAAATTTGAAAACCAAATATCACCCCCTCCTCCGTTCTTATTACGGTATTTGTACAATAAATTCGCAAAGTAATCTCATCGCATTCGCATTTCGCTGCACTGAGAAATATTGAACATGAATATACAGTTCGTGTATTATTAAACGTCTTTCAGAAGAAATAGCGATGTCGCTCTCAGGAATGAGAACATCTGTGCTAATTTTTGAAGTGGTGTATTCTACAGGTATGTTTGGTCAGCAATGTTCGTATTTTCCTTCATATCTCTTCCATATTATTATTATTATAGCCTCAACAACTCTACGGATACGTGGTGTCTCGTTCGCCCCTAAGCCAGTGATGAGGAAATCTGAAATACGTCGCCTTAAGCTACAAATGAATGTAAACTCTCTTCCACCAGACAACATATGATATGATTCCTCGATCCCGCTGTTTTTTTAAGTCCCCATTTAAAGCACAGTGTTCTCTATCAGCCGTGGGGATCTCCTCATCTAGACCCAGATCACGTTCCTGGCTTTATCACAGTATGCTACGTGCAAAGTTGCTGTACGCAGGGCGTCTGTCTTTCCAATGATATCAATAAACCCCGCGAACATTGAGCGGTCTGCAGGATGAATTCCTACTGGAGACATCCGAATCAAAAGGTCTTAACTCCATACAAGGTGCTATATAAATTACCTCGCGGCGTAGCCGTGCACGATAAATCACGATGGGAAGCTGCATCAAGTCGGGAAAATGGATGTCAGTGTTGGCATCGGCTGTCCCGAGTATAACTTTTCCCGGATTACCCACACTCGATGCAAGCAAATGTCAGGATTGTAACCTTATTTCTAGTCGCGGCACATCTACCCCTATCCCCATCCCTAATAATTACAGTTAATCAAACTACTATTATTCAACATTCACTATTATCTTTTTCGTATGTTCTGCCAATAAAGCCAGTATGTGTGATATCACATTGATAAAAATAAATTTAATATCCACTTCATGAAAAAAGTTCAATTGTGATGGAGATATGCGGTTTCTGAAACAAACACCAGAAATACCTTATTAAAGTAATATTAAAATAATTAGCAACCCACCCCGGCTTCGACCAGTATCTTAAATGGTTTACCCAGCGTACTATCTTATTCAAAAACGCCTAGTCAAACACTAAAGAATGTGGTTTAATCACAGTATGAAACGTACATGTTTCGGAATATCAATGATTCCATCATCAGCGTAAAAAAACTAGACCTTAAAATCTAATTAACAGTATCAAGAAAATGGATACCCTTACAAAACAGTTGTAAATGCAAGCAAATGTCAGGATTGTAACCTTATTTCTAGTCGCGGCACATCTACCCCTATCCCCATCCCTAATAATTACAGTTAATCAAACTACTATTATTCAACATTCACTATTATTTTTTTCGTATGTTCTGCCAATAAAGCCAGTATGTGTGATATCACATTGATGAAAATAAATTTAATATCCACTTCATGAAAAAAGTTCAATTGTGATGGAGATATGCGGTTTCTGAAACAAACACCAGAAATACCTTATTAAAGTAATATTAAAATAATTAGCAACCCACCCCGGCTTCGACCAGTATCTTAAATGGTTTACCCAGCGTACTATCTTATTCAAAAACGCCTAGTCAAACACTAAAGAATGTGGTTTAATCACAGTATGAAACGTACATGTTTCGGAATATCAATGATTCCATCATCAGCGTAAAAAAACTAGACCTTAAAATCTAATTAACAGTATCAAGAAAATGGATACCCTTACAAAACAGTTGTAAATTTAAAATAATGAAAACATTCAAATATAGCAATTGACATGCAAAGGGAAAAATACCTTAAAAATGCTATTTTGATATTCTGTTAATATAGTGTTCTAGACTTGAAATACGGGTAGGTCCGAACGGGAGTGTAAGTGTTTGAATTTAGAGGGGGCTGTTCGAACGAGGGGGAGCTTCCGCTAAGGTGCGGGGACTCAGAATGTATAAGTGGGTGTTGTATGATTGGGACAAGCTCTACAGTACGTTATTGGGGGGCGTTAATCTATGGGGTTCGTTATAGAAACGGGGAGCTAATAGCCTCCTGAAACAAACGGTGTGATTAAGCACTACAAGTAGCTGCTGGCCGCGCAGTTACTTTAGACGGTCGAGGGCCCGGTGAATCAAGGCTAGCGCTCTTGAAACTGAATGGCTCAGCACTTCTATAATAATAATAATAAACACTGGCAGGTTGAGGTGTCAGGTAGGGAAGTAGGGAATAAAGCCAAGGGTGTAATAATGATCGTGTACAATGAGTTGATGATGGTAGTAACTAGTTTGTTACTACCAGGAGTGTTAATGTGGTGTTCCACTACTTGGGAACGTGTTGACAATTGTATTACAATAAATAAATGTTAGGTGTGAATTGGTGAGGAACACAAGTGTAAAAATGTGTTAGGATCATAGAGATGCGCACTTACCCCTGGAGAGACGTCTGGTTACAGTCGGCAATAGCCTCCGGACAAGATAGGTGATGGGGCTATTCCAGGTCCAGTTTATATTGGTTTTGGACCTGCTGAGTCGGCATTGTGTAAGTGTTGATGTTCCACCTAGCACTCGTATGGATGTGTTGTGGAAATTATGCAACTATTGGCTGGTCGGTCTGTGGTGACCGGGTGCCTGGTTGTAATGGTTTCGCTAGCCCACACTGTTGGGAGAGAAATGTAACTGTTTACCTTTGCCTAAGCTATGTTGTTTTAATGGGCGCCAAGACCTCAATGCAATGTTGAAATCTAAATTTGTATTTAACAACGTCTAGCTCTGGCAGAACACATTCAAGACTCTATTCACTCAGATCGTGGTATGATTTGATCATTAACCCAACAAACAATTGTATCAGGAGAAGGAATTGGTCTATATCTAATGCTACCTACTGAAAGCAAAGATTGCATTGTAAAAGAAATGAATTTATTATATAAAACAAGTATAGCAAAATTAATAATAATAATAAGTTTAAAATTTAAATTGGAGCGTTGTGATTTGAATATTACCGATAGAAAATTACGTGAACACGGAGTCTGATAAATTGATTTTACTCTTATTTCCAAGCTATGAAGTTACTGAAATATGAAATATAAAACAAAGAAAATGAGAGATTGCGTATTTCTGCGTCATGTGCGCTTACCATTGGAAATTGGCAAAGCATCTCCCTCGTTCTTGATGATGCTGTGTGCTTCCCACAGTCTCCTGGACGTCGTCATCTCCGTCGAAATTTGATGATATCCTGGTAGATTATATAATTCTATGGTCCGTACCTCGGACCCAAACTCGCGTAAAACCGCACTGGTTACGTTTTACAAAAGTTCGTCGCTAACTCCACTGAACATCGGAGCGACACGCACTTGCGACCGTACACCGCAAGTTCTACACAGATAGTCGCTAACTCCACCGAACATCGGAGCCACTCGCACGCGCATCCATACTCGTCAAGTACTATACAGATTGTTTACGTTTCACGGCGCGTCGAACGTATATTCACCTGTCGGTTCCCCCACTCCAGTCTCAACTTCCAGCTTACGTTGTCTCCGCTGATTGGCTGCACCCTACGCGCTAGATCCCCACTCCTTCCTCATTACACTCCGCGGGAGGGAGAAGTCGATTTCCGTTTCAACAATTCGCCTTTTCTAGACCTTGCGACCCAAGATTGCGTCATGCTCCTCGACAAGATTCAGCGTGTACTTGAAATCCCAGTGAGTCATCTCTCTCAAATACCCTAACTGACAAAAACTCCGTAAAATTCCGTAATCAGATAATTTTCTATGATATCGTCGTTCGTAATAATTTGCTTGTTAGCGTTTTCTAAGACATAGAAAACCTCTCTGTATGCTTATAATTTTTATAAAATGCTCCGAAAATATCTTAATAATAATTATAATAAATTAATAATAATAATAAATTAACATGAAAAATTATCTTGGCTGAACAATTTGCCGCGTAAATAAATATAGAATGGCTTCCTACTGACTTATGCCAGTTGCATAAAAAAACCTCGAAAAACACGTTACATATTCGCCTCGGATCATCGGATGATTTACCGTGACGACGGTCCATTATCCGATTATCCCAGACACGTTAATAAACCCCATCCAAAATACATATTACATAAATGAAATCACCCTAAATTACAGATATATACACTCATATTTTTTCTTCACGCACTTTGCGTCAAAGTTTGTTGTCACTATGGATTGCACTTTGCAACCAGTCCAATGTTTTACATATGGAATAGTGTTCCACGGATATTTCCGCCTCTCAAATTGCTCTATGTTGGAGAAATAGACATAATTAATGTGTGAGCACTATGTATTTATGATGTCATATCACACGCATTGAAGGTGTTCTGATATATTTATATCATCATTGAACTTCCTAATTTCACTGGAGGTCCCTTCCTTATGGTGAAATTTAATCTCAATTATCACTGAGCACACGATCACACTATTGTGGCAGCGCCTCGTGACCATAATACTTAATCTCTCTTTGAAGTAGATTAAATTAATATTGACTTCTGAAAAAAAATACAGTAAATGCGCATTACATATAACACCAAATATTTCTGTGCCGTAATCGCCCTGTCTTGTTAAGTTCCCGTAGACCATATTCTACTTAATACTAGTTCTCAACACAGACCAGTTCTCCTGACACAAATAATACCTTTGTACAAATTATCTTAAATTACACACTTACAAATCTTACATGGCGAGGCCGTAAACAGAAATCACGTGTGCTGATATGTATGAGTTTCATGAAGGACTGTCTCGCATTCTGATGGCCCATCTTTTGCCTCGTGGACGCCTTAAGCTAACAAGCCATATACAAGCGCTCCCCCATCTCTTGGAGATAAATGGGAACCCATCAGCGCTGCCAAAATGGCCTTGGTGCATCGAGACAATTTAGTGCTCAACAGCATCCGACAATCCCGTCATATTTCCCTGTACCTTAAAAACTCTCATATTACACCATAACACATCATAGAGCCGAACACACTGTTCATCCTCTATATTTCCCTGAAATGCAGCCTCACGTAACGAGTCCTCTAGACTTCCGTTCGTAATCACACTGCCCACAAAACATGGAGAACCCCGCTCTACGGCTGGCGATATCTCATTTAAAGTACAAATCACACCTACAACACTACTTCTCTGAATTTGGTCATTGAACGCTACTTCTACTTCAGAATCTCCCCATTTAAATTTCAAACTCCCTACATCATAACATAAATTACCAGACACTCTACTTAGCCACTCTGAACCCAAGATAACACTGAATACTAAATTTGGAATTACAAGGCAAATCTGCTTCTCTACATGATTATTAATTTTAATGTCTACTAAAACTTGCTTAGAAATTACTTTAGACCTCTTCCCAACAGCTGTGATAACAAAAGTGCTTTTAATTGGCATCTCCTCAAAATTTACTCCAGTTCCTTTCATTTTATCATAAAATGCACTACTTATGCAACTCTTCATACAACCACTATCAATTAAAACATCTGTGTACGCCTCGGACACGTTAAATTTAACTATGGGGCTCTTACTAACCACCTCCTGAATAATACCTTCATCATTTAGTTCATGTAATAATTCATTTCTTACATTTAGGTCATAGGGTTCCTGTATAATTGTATGGACAGGGCATGCTACAGACTGAGATTCTGACCTTACTTCGCAGCCTGGTTCGCGTTTAAAGAACCGCTACAGCTGGCCGTAGTACTACTAACTACTGAACTAGTCTGGTTGTTCTGGGCTGTGTTGTCATTGTTTGGCTGTATATTACTACCACTAGGCTGTCCTCTTCCTTGACCCCTATTCTGGTTGTAATTATTGTCATTATAATTTCTCCCTTGATTTCCCCTGAAATCATTGTTTCTCCCTTGATTTCCCCTGTAATCATTGTTCCTCCCTTGATACTGATTACCATAGCCATTTCCTCTGTTCTGATTTAGCTGATGATTATTATTATTTCTATTTTGAGCGTTGGCCCCTTCGCCACCGTTCCCTTGAACTTCCTGATGCCTGGCTTCATTAGGTCTATTATTATTATTACCCTGGTTCCGATTGAAATTGTCCTCATAACCCCCTCTCCCTAGTGCATCAAATGTGCTTAACAAATTTTCTACTTGTGATATAGTCTTTACATTCTGGATACAAGCAGCCTCCTTGATCCTATAGGGAAAGTGCCTAAGTAGCAACCTTACCACATCACTTTCCTCCTTCAAGCCATCCAGATATTTACACACTAATACCTGCCCTAAAGTATTCGGTCATGGTGGAGCTTCCTTTAGGGATATATTTACCACACACTACTCCCTCACGATGCTGCGACTGAATAACCTCATTCCAGAACTTTTCACAGAATTTCATTTTAAAATCATTGATATCAGTAAACTTGTCTCTGTAGACAGCAAACCAATTCCTCGTTTCCCCCACAAACACTTGTTCTAAAATTTCAACTACCTGGCACCACTCAATACTACCATTTTCCAACCTCTCCCCAAATTTATTTTCTATAGTGTTCATGAACTCCATTGGGCACCCCTGTCGATTGCTGAACTTACCCAGTTCTACCTCCCTGTGTGTGCTATTCACAAAAACTGGCCTATTCTGACTATTTTCTTGCCTGATCCTAGCTTTTAATTTTAATTCTAATTCTGCGATTTTCTCCTCAGCCTTCCTCTCAATACTGTTTACTGTTAATTTAATGTTTCCTTCTGATTCTTCTACTTTATCATATAGCTTTGCTTGTTTCTCCTCAATCTTGCTAATGCTTTCCCTATTACTCTCTCTTAAATCATTTACTTCTGCAACTACTTGTGAGTGGACTTTCTCAATTCTACCCCCCAGCTGTTCCTTAACCTCTTTAGTAGCTACCTGAATTTTGTCAATTTCTCCCCCCAATTGCTTTTTGACCTGCTGTGTTTCCAGTTGCACTAGTTCTTTTAAATTTTCAGCCTGTGTACTGATTCTAATTTCCAACTCCTCCTGTACTTTTCCTAATTTTCTGTCTACATCTGCAATAATCTCTTTAGCCTTTTCTTCCATCACCCCCCTGATCTCACCTCTAATCAGTTCGAATTTGTCACTCATTTCCCTACTGTTTTGTTCTAATTTAGCATTTAAAGTTTCAGTACTCTCTCTATTTTCCTTACTGTTTTGTTCTAATCTGGCGTTTAAAGTTTCATTACTCTCTCTATTTTCCCTACTGTTTTGTTCTAATTTTGCATTATTCTGTTCTAATTTTGCATTATTCTGTTCTAATTTTGCATTTAAAGCTTCTGTACTTTCTTTATTTTCCCTACTGTTTTGTTCTAATTTTGCATTATTCTGTTCTAATTTTGCATTTAAAGCATCTGTACTTTCTTTATTTTCCCTACTGGTTTGTTCTAATTTTGCATTATTCTGTTCTAATTTTGCATTTAAAGCATCACTACTAACTTTGTTCTGATACATGAACTCGAGAAGTAAAGTTTTTAATTCTGGTTGGCCGCCTACACTCCCTGTTTCAGTATCGGGATTTACCTCCGCTACCCCGGTACTACCATCACTCGACATACTGCTCGTATCATCATTCTCCAGTTGATGACCACTACGTAACCTCATCTGTCTTTCTTTCTCATCGCCCATAATGATATACACTGATAAAGACAAATAACCCCCAAAATACAGGCACAGAAATATATACCCTTCTCCTTCCACAAATGTTATTAGGTTTTCAGCCCCAAGTTGTCGGCGACAAATGTAATGGTTTCGCTAGCCCACACTGTTGGGAGAGAAATGTAACTGTTTACCTTTGCCTAAGCTATGTTGTTTTAATGGGCGCCAAGACCTCAATGCAATGTTGAAATCTAAATTTGTATTTAACAACGTCTAGCTCTGGCAGAACACATTCAAGACTCTATTCACTCAGATCGTGGTATGATTTGATCATTAACCCAACAAACAATTGTATCAGGAGAAGGAATTGGTCTATATCTAATGCTACCTACTGAAAGCAAAGATTGCATTGTAAAAGAAATGAATTTATTATATAAAACAAGTATAGCAAAATTATTAATAATAATAAGTTTAAAATTTAAATTGGAGCGTTGTGATTTGAATATTACCGATAGAAAATTACGTGAACACGGAGTCTGATAAATTGATTTTACTCTTATTTCCAAGCTATGAAGTTACTGAAATATGAAATATAAAACAAAGAAAATGAGAGATTGCGTATTTCTGCGTCATGTGCGCTTACCATTGGAAATTGCCAAAGCATCTCCCTCGTTCTTGATGATGCTGTGTGCTTCCCACAGTCTCCTGGACGTCGTCATCTCCGTCGAAATTTGATGATATCCTGGTAGATTATATAATTCTATGGTCCGTACCTCGGACCCAAACTCGCGTAAAACCGCACTGGTTACGTTTTACAAAAGTTCGTCGCTAACTCCACTGAACATCGGAGCGACACGCACTTGCGACCGTACACCGCAAGTTCTACACAGATAGTCGCTAACTCCACCGAACATCGGAGCCACTCGCACGCGCATCCATACTCGTCAAGTACTATACAGATTGTTTACGTTTCACGGCGCGTCGAACGATATATTCACCTGTCGGTTCCCCCACTCCAGTCTCAACTTCCAGCTTACGTTGTCTCCGCTGATTGGCTGCACCCTACGCGCTAGATCCCCACTCCTTCCTCATTACACTCCGCGGGAGGGAGAAGTCGATTTCCGTTTCAACAATTCGCCTTTTCTAGACCTTGCGACCCAAGATTGCGTCATGCTCCTCGACAAGATTCAGCGTGTACTTGAAATCCCAGTGAGTCATCTCTCTCAAATACCCTAACTGACAAAAACTCCGTAAAATTCCGTAATCAGATAATTTTCTATGATATCGTCGTTCGTAATAATTTGCTTGTTAGCGTTTTCTAAGACATAGAAAACCTCTCTGTATGCTTATAATTTTTATAAAATGCTCCGAAAATATCTTAATAATAATTATAATAAATTAATAATAATAATAAATTAACATAAAAAATTATCTTGGCTGAACAATTTGCCGCGTAAATAAATATAGAATGGCTTCCTACTGACTTATGCCAGTTGCATAAAAAAACCTCGAAAAACACGTTACATGGTGTCTGAGTACGAAATGTGTATGGATGTCCTATGTTATCATCCGGGGGTAGTTTTCAGGTTGAAGTCGATGTGGAGATGAGGGACAGATTCGTCAGTGTGTTTGTAGATGGGTAATTTGTAGAATAGATGGATGTGGGTCCAGTGGCGTGAGCCTAGCTCTCTTCATGGGTCAGGTAGGGTCCTTAAGGGTGTATGCACCCTTGAGCCCTAACAACAGGTCGTCCTGGTTTAGTTTGCGGCCTCGCAAACTGGTCTGAGTGCTAAGGGTGGTGTCTTCTTCTTCTTTTCTTTTTTTCTTCCGGGTCTTCGTCTTCTTTTCTTCTTTCCTCTTCTTTCCTCCTTCGGATGCTGTGTCGGTGTAGTTGTGTGTGTGTCTCTGTGACGTCGTTAAAGGGTAGTGCCCTATCTATAGGGGTAGGTTTGTATGGGGTGGTGCAATATATTACATATAACATTTGTGATATAGCATGTTGACATATATATTTAGCCTATATATATATATATATATAAACCTATAGCCATGTGCATCGTGATTCGTCGTTGGTGATATAAAAAATGGACATGTATAAAACATTGTCATATTTGCTGTTTGCTTAATTGCAAAGAGGAGAAAAAAACATAGTGATGAAAAAAAATTGCTCCTTGCGTCCATAATTTGTACAATCAATGTAGGTTTACAATGTAAATCATGTTTAAGTGGAAAGAAGTAAGAGGAAAGCAAAAATAAGTGCCCTGTGGTGTAATTTTAAGAGTATGTATTAAAATAAGTTTATTTAGTTGGGAGAAATAGGGCGCTTGTACAAATTTATCGTTAGAAGAGTGAAATGGAAAATGGAAGTGTATGAATGTGTGCGTACAAGTTGATAATGTGCTTTTGGCGTATACAATGCGCCGTGATCACTGGTGAAGAAAAAATACAACAATAACAATCCTTATACTATTTATGTACCTGGTAACTGGTACCTCCTGCTCATAAACAATGTTTTCGTTAGTAGGAGATCTTACCTGGCCATCTTATTAATATACTTATGCGCGAGCTATTACTTATCTTATACCTGTGCTTTGCACTCCTAGCGGCCGTTTTCAATCTTAGCGGGGTGACTAATCCGCTTGTCGATTTAATTTAGTTTATACCCTAGCGGGAAAGAATTCCACTCTTGATAACCATGGGTCGGCGCTTACAATTGTTGAGCCGCCCGTGGCTACCGCATGGCGTGCTTTATTTGCACGTTTTTGTATCTGGGTCGACGATGTTCACCGCCCCACGGCCGATGCTCATCGTCGCACGCTGGCACCGCTACCTTAGTGATGCGATTAAAACCGATGAATCAGTGTATTTGTCTGAAAAAGATGGAGAGTGTAATCGATTTGTATGTGGCAAAATTATTTACAATGGGTGTGCGTAATATACATTTATCTGCACCTGTAAAAAATGGAAACTGGACATTTATTCATATGGATGTCACCTTGCCTGTAAATACAATGCATTTTTATTATTAATAACATTCACTCATTCAAATTATGCCTCACTTTCATACTATATTTATGCTGTCGCGCGCCTTATAGTTAGCTATGCCAGCTAAGGTCTTAACTTAGGGCTTATATCTATATATATGTACTTGTGTATTTGTTGTGTCTCTTCCGTGTAACAATGTGTTGATGTGTACATGTGTGGTCGACCTTTACCTGTTACACCATGGCGCTATACTCGTTGCTGCCGTGTTGGGGCTCATGCTGGAATAAAATTTACATATTGTTTATTAGTATTCCTTTGTCCATTGTCATACTTAAAATTATCGCCTAACGCATGGGTCGGTCGGCTGCGCATGCCGCCACCCTTGGGATCCCTTCGGACGTCTGGGCATGTCGATTTTTACGTCGCTTCGTCGACGCTTATTCGACGATCTGCCGGTCTTATCCCGCCGTGCTCACTGGATTTATGGTGCCGGGCGCCCTTTATAATCGTATTTTTGCCGTATCCTCGGTCTTACCTTGCCCTTGAGGCCTTACAGTGCCGGATTCGCAGTTTCGGGTTTAAGGGGACCTCTATGGGATCACGCCCTACCGATTTTGCTTTCGGTCTCTTCGTGTGCTCCTGTCTGTCGTGTGCTGATTGTGTGCTTCTGTCCTCCCTATTCGCCTGGTATGTTCCCCTGCGGGATTATCGCAATGTGATCACTTACGCTTTTATGTTTAGCGTCGCATATAATGAGCGCTATATTTCATATGATATCATCGGACTTACATGCCGGATTCGCCATTTCGCGCTTTTAGCCCTTGCTCTGAAGGTCGCTACCTTCATTTAGGGGCTCGCTGCCACTCTATTTATTTTTGGCTATACGCTTATCATATGTATTATCGGCGGTGTGTCGACGCTAGTCGCCGTTTTGTCGACGCGTTGTCGACGCCTTGTCGACGTGTTTCTTCGCCCCTTGTATCGGGCTTGTCGACGATTTATCGACGCTTGTAGATAATTTATCGACGCTTGTCGACGCCTTATCGACGCTTGTCGACGATTTATTGACGCTTGTCGACGATTTACCGATGCTTGTCGACGATTTATCGGGTTTACGACGCCATTTTGGTCTCACAATACCAAAGTCTCTATGTGTTATCGGCTTACCCCTGCCATTTTGAATGGTCTTACCGGTGCCGTGTAAGTGTATCTTATGTCTACATACAAATCAATCTATATCTAGAAAAAAATCTCGAAAAGTTTCTTTGTCTATGGCCGAAATACCCCTTTGCAAGTTATTGCTTTAGAGACAATAGCTTGCTGAATAATTTTGCTTATATTTAAGTTATCCCTGAAATAGGCAACTATACATGAACTCAAATTTTGACCGAGGAATATCTCCCTTAGTGGGGTACGTGCGTGCATATTCCTGGTGATTCCGGTAACCCCCAGGCCGCCAGACCGAAGCCCTACACTTTCCTCCTTATAACTAGCCTGTCGACTTCCCCCCTTAAGAACTATCTGTATGTGTGTGTGAAGGCCTGTGTATGTGCGCTGCTAAAAGTAGCACGCACTTCGCCCGGGATCGCAGGCTTCATAGCCGCTTTATGTGGCTTGTAGCCGCCTTATTGATCATTTTGGCCATTAATGGGTTGCCCAAACCCCTGTGGGGGTCGCTACCCTCCTTTTACATCTGTAGGGGTCCGCTGCATCCCTATTTACGCTCTGGGGGTCGCTACCCTCCATTAACTCGGGCTCGGAAGAAAATCAATCGGGAAAATCATCCGAGAAAATTATACCATCCGGGAATTTTATCGTCCGGGAAATTAATTTATATCATCGCGGATATATGCGTCGCGGAATCCTCTTCGCCTTATATCCGGATAAGGACTTTCGTGGATCTGGGGGTAGTTCCGTTTTCCCCAGGCGTACTGCTTCACTTCCATGCGATCGGAAGACTCATCCCCCGCCTTAGGGACGCTACTTACCCTTACAACTAACTAAAAGTCTAGTCAAATTTGTCGTCCCTAGGTGGATTTTCTATCATGTCCGACGCTGAGTGAGCTATTTCTCCCATCAGACAGTCAAGTTGCCACCTGCAGGTCTGGCTTCGTTGACAGTAGCGCATATTGGGTTTAACCTTATCCGACACGGAGACAGGCTAGGTCATCCGAGATCTCAATGTTTGCCCGCCCTATGTCAACGTAGTTGGACCTTACGACAGTCGTCGTGACCAGTCTTTGCCATCGACGGCTTGATCCTCCTGTACGACTGTCTTTCTCTCGTCGTGCACACTCAGATCCTTTATTATTTATATAGGGATAATTGTTGTAGCGTATAATATATATTTTAATGTAATGTAACAGTCTAGTGTATTTTGTAAACAATTTTTGTGTTCTAGTGTTGTAGATCATTCAAATCGCATTGCCTGCTTTAGTCCTTCTTTGCTTTATTCGGAACTCCCCATGCTGATATTGCTGTAATATATATATAACATGTTAGTGGGAGTGGGAATGGATAGGGAATTATTAGCGAGGTTCGCTGTGTTGTTATTTGATGTGAGGTCAATGCGTGGGTTTGGAAGGGTGTGCATGGCCGGACTCTGTAATCCATTGGCCTAGAGTCGGTAATGCTGTGGGATGACTTTGCATTATTGGATGGGGTAGGTTTTCCCAGTGTGACCAAAATTTAAATGCATGCGGGCGTGATATCAATAAGACCCTGGGTTAAGTGGTTAGGGTGTACATGCATATCGGTTAAGGGAATGGTTAGGCATGTGTTAGACAGTTTTATTCTTATCATGCAGGCTGTTTTATTACAAATGTTAGTTAGTTTACTAGTGGCCTTCCATCTATGTAAAATAGATGTATATCTGCATGTATTATTTGTTTCCGCCACCCCTAGTACTCGGGTGGAAGCAGTATGGGACAGAGTGCAGTCAACCCTCTCTGTAAGAGCATGAATGTCAACCAACCCCTTTGTATAATTGTGGTGTAGTGTGCCTGTATTTATGTATGTAATTTGTATGTAATTTTGTGGGAGTGTTAGGAAGGTGTTTGGAATTGGGTGCGTGGATCTCTGCCCGTATATCTCTTTTATGTGAAGCTGTATGTTGCCACTCTGTGCCTTGTATTATGTGATCGTTTTACCTTAGTCACATTTTTGTTCTCTTCCGCCCTCTGTCGGTGTTTAATTACGCGCTCACTGGGCGTATATGTTCGCTACCAATGCCTTATGGCGAATAAAGTCGACTGGAAGCCTTGCTAATGTTGCTTTGAAGTCCCTACCCCCTATCGCAATGAATATACTGGGGATGCGCTTTTGCGCCCTTCAAAACATGGCTACTATAAAATTATACCAGATATGTGCGCTTAGCGCCCTACATACTGCCTATCTGGCTTGTATTCATATATTTGTATATATTCTGTGCCTTTGCACTTCTATGTGTGTATTAACATCCATGCTCTCATATTAGGACCTTTGTCGGCGCTATATAATATGGGCGAACCTCCCTATGTACTAAAAATGTGTCATTCCTTAAAAAAAATGGAGGGTGTATTATTTATTAATTATTAATATTTGCCCTTGTATTTACAATTCAGTACCGGTGTTTACCTTCAGGTGCCGTAATCAATCGTGTTTGTGAGAAGAGTGCGTATCATGGCAGGGGTCGTCCATGGCCACTTGCTTTAAAGTCGCGCCTGCCTCAGTCTGACTGTCTGTCTGGCTGGCTTGTTTATGTGAGTGACGTAGGCGTCTGTCGTCACGAGTAGTGCGAAAACATGGCTGCCGCCAATCGTCACTATCTGTATCCGTGACGTATGTCCTGCACTTCGCTCTGTTGCTGATAACGTCAGCCTGGAGTTTATCCATTAAGGCCTGGGCTGTGTTATCTCTGGGGGCGTCGCCTTCGAATGTAATTCGCTAAGCTATGCTGTGTGGGTCCGTACAAAATGGCTACCTCGCCTCGGCCTATCTTTATATGTCGGGCGCCTGTCAATGTATTCGTAATTCACCAATGCTGGGATTATAGCTTATTAATTCGCTATCTCCGCGGGGCAATAGTGCTACTGGGATCTATAACCGTTATCCCTCTATACTACATGTGTGTAGCGTATTCCCGGCCTTAGGCGGTATGCGCCAAAGTGTTTACTGGTCTGGGTGCTTGTCTATCTCGTAAGATAACAGAATAAAAAAAATTGTGTTCCAGCCGTATATTTGCGCTATTCTCTAGAGCGACTTAATTGTTATTGTAATTAATCATAGCTGTTGTTGTTACTTCATTAGCCGCTAAGTGTGCTAACTACCTTGGATGTGTAAATTGTGACAAAAACGATAATACTGGTGCTGACGCAAGTATCTCAGGCTTCCGCTCTCGGCATATGCCAATATGTTGAGCAAGTGTTATTGTTATGCACGCCACTGGCATGTTTATCTTGCAGCATTCTAGTCAACTTGTGTGCTAATTGTTTTGGGATTCCTGCGCGGTTTGGTCTGTTGCCTATGTCTATGAAATGTGCAATCGCTATTTCAATGGTGTATGTATGCCTTTTGAAATATGTAGTCTGGCCTGGCTTCCGCCCTCCTGTTTAGTAATTATGTTCTAATGTCGAATCTTATGGCTGTTTTCCTGCACGATTGGTATCCTATATTTCCCTGTTTTCCGGTCTATTAACCTGTGTGTCTAGAGTGCCTGCTCAACTGTGCGCATGTTACGTCCGTTATCTAGTGTTATTGTGTGTGTCTCTCATCTGGCATCTCGTACGTGTGTCGGAGCAAGGTGCCGCTTTCTGGTACCATCCTTGCTACGCCTTTGTCGTGTAGGACTGGAAGTCGCGTGTCAAATGTATATAGCCTACCTAAACGACTTGTGGTTCGCTAACTATCCTTAGTGTTGTATTTTCGGGAATTTTCACGTGCGTTCCTATATCCTCCCTTTGGTTATTCTACGTTTGTGGTTTTTATGCTGTCCAGTTTATAGACATAGTGGTCTGAAAGCTGGTTTTGTGTGTGTGTCCCTTTCCTGACTTCTAGTGTTGTGTATCGGAACAAGGTGTCGCTGTCCCCCTGTCTTGTCGGTTTTGTGTCTTTTAGCTTGTGTTTGCACGAGTTTTAACGACTTCTCGGGTCTAAAGATCTGTGTATTCACGCTGACTGCTTTTCAATCGGTCAACCGTGTAGGCCTCGCGCTATAGTGTATTTTTGGTAAGCATTGAGGTAGTGCGGTAGTCAGTTTGTACCGTGTGGTCGCGAGTCGTCTAGAGCTGACGCGTGCATGTTCCCGTATTACGTGTGCTTATGCACTTGCGGCTCGAGCTTATTAGGGACTTGGTGGCTCAGCGGTCTAGCTGTATGCCTCTCACCAAGGCGGTCCGGGTTCGATTCCCGGTCAATGCATGTGAGATTTTCAAAGTGAAATGCCATGTCCTGTGGTTCGGATTCCACGTAAAAAGGAGGTCCCGTGGCTTATAATCACACGATTCACGGTCACGTAAAACTACAATCTTCCTTTTTCGAGCTAATTTATCAACTCTGGCTCGTGCACTGTGTTTAAGTTTACTCTGGCCTCGGATCATATCACTGTTGTGCAGTGAGGCAACTAATTGTTCTGGCGTATATCTAGTACTGGTATGCCTCTTGTTGCAATGCGTTTGGGACATGGTGTTTCCCCACTGTGGGTCTGTCCGTGTTAACATGTGTAATTGTACGTGTCCCTCCTTGACATCTAGTAGCGTTTTTCGCAGCTATGTGTCGCTGTCCACTTCGACCCTACTACTCTCTGTGACAGGGTTAGGTATCCCCTGTTGCGCGTCCTATATTTTGGATTTCTTGCCTTTTGTGTGAGTGCGCATTTCTCCTTTCCTTTTGGTGGCCTTTCCGCCCTTATTTGCTGGTCCCCTTGTCCGTGTGTGATATTCCTTCATCCGCCGCTCGTGAATAGTGTCATTTACGAGCTTGTGCCCATGTCGTATTCTTACTACATAGTTCAGGTCGGATATCTTTCTAGAAATTGTGAAGGGACCTGTCCTGTGCGGTATCAAGAATTCGGACACGCTCTTCTTGCGGGCTGGACTCCAAATCATGACCTTTTGACCTGGTGTATAGTCCTCGTGTTTGTGTTTCTTATCGTGCCGCCCTTTTCGCTTTTTCTGCGTCGCGATTATGTTTTTCCTGGCGTTCATTCGCGCTATCTGTAAGTGTTCTAGCCGGACCGCATTATCTGTGAGGGTGTCTTGGGGAATGTATACATTGTCTATGGGACTTCTGGGTGTATACCCATGTAGCAAATAGTGTGGAGTGTAATTTGTGGCTGTGGACACCGATGTATTGTAACAGAATGTTATGGGCTGTAGGTAATTATCCCAATCTGTTCCCGTGTCCTCTGTGAATTTCGCTAGGGCCGTCGCTACTATCTTGTTCATGGCTTCCGTTAATCCATTTGTCTGGGGTGAGAAGCTCGTTGTTGTGTACGCCCTTATCCTTAGTATATCCAGAAGCTGTTGGAGTACCCTCGAGGTGAAAATAGTCCCTCTATCGGATAATAGCGTTTGGAATAGACCATAGCGTGTGATGATTTCAAATTGGAATTCCGCTATGCTATTTGCATCTGCTTTGGGCACGGCTTTGGTGATCATGAACCGGGTAAGATACTCCGTGGCAACGAGTATATATGTATTAGCCTTCTCAGATGAGGTGATAGGGCCTTTAACATCCATCCCTATCCTGTGGAATAGTTCTCCTACCGGCACAGGTTTTAGGAGCCCCTGCGGCTTGCCAGGCTTAGCTTTAAATCGTTGGCAGGTGTGGCATGTTTTGGTAACGTTTTCTATGCCATTTTTCATGTTTACCCAGTAATATTTTGCCCGTATTCTGTGGTAAGTCTTATGCGCGCCTAAATGAGCTCCTGCAAGGGGTGAATTGTGGTTCCCGGTCATGATAGTTTCTTTCAATGCTTCCGGTACCGCTATGGGCGCAGTGTCGTGCAGGGCTGTGGGCTTAACTTTCAGGACCCCGTCTTTGTCTAGGAAAAATCGTCTAGACAGCTCCACCATGTCCAAGTTTTCTAACGCCTTGAGGATCTGTTTCAAGTTTGTATCGTGTTTTTGCTCCTGCTTCATGTCTACTAGCGTTAGGGCAAAGGTGGGCATGTTATCCCACTCGTGATCCTTACTATCATCCGGGGGGGGGGGGGGGGGTCTGCTACTGGCAACCTGGATAGCCCATCTGCATCCAGGTGTGTAGCGCCCTTTTTATGTTTGACCATGAAATTGTAATCGTATAAGCGAAATATGAATCTATTGAGGCGCGAATTTGGGTTTTTGAACTTATCCCAAAAAAGCAGACTGGCGTGGTCAGTTACCACTGTGAACTGAATACCATACAGGTATACTCTGAAATAGTTTACTCCCCACGAGAATGCTAACATTTCGCGTTCTGTGGCGGAGTATCTAGTTTCGATAGCCGTTAATAATCGGCTGGCGTAAGCCACTGGCCGTTTGCGTCCTTCAGTGTCTTCCTGTAATAGGGTGGCTCCTAGCACATATTGAGTTGCGTCAGCGTGTAGAATTGTGGGCCTATCGCTCTGAAAGTGTTGTAGTAATGGCGGGGTGGTCAATAATTGTCTAAGTGTGTTGAATGCATCTATATGTTCCTGTGTAATATGGAAGGGCGTCTTTTTGTGTGTTAACTGCGTTAGGGGATGGGCGATGTGTGCAAATCTATAGATATACCTGCGATAATAGGAAGCGAGTTCCAAAAAGCTGCGCAATTGCTTCAAATTTACGGGCATCTGAATACCCGTTATTGCGTCTGTCTTCGCTGGGTCGGGGATAATCCCTTCTCTGTTTACAATATGCCCCAGGATATTAATTTGCTGTCGGGCAAATTGACATTTCGCAGGTTTAAGCCTCAATTTGGCTTCCCTAATCCGTGCGAATGCTTCCTCTAAGTGCGCGAGGTGTTCTTCAAATGTTTGGGAGAAAACTGTGTTGTCATCAATATATACGAGTACAGACCGCCATTTTAGGCCCGAGAATGCCTTGTCCACCAATTTCTGAAATGTCTGGCTGGCGTTACGGAGCCCCATGTGTAACACCATGTATGCATAGAGGCCGTTCTCCGTAACGAATGCCAGTTTGTGTCTATCCGGCTCATAAATAGGGATTGAATAAAACCCTGAGAAACAATCCATTGAACTGTACCAGTTGGCCCCACTGAGTGCATCCATATAGGTGTCTGCACGTGGCAGTGGATAGCTGTCGTTTTCAATTAATTTGTTGAGCCTACGATAGTCGGTACAAAAACGGCGGGAACCATCCCGTTTCCTGGTCAGCAAGACCGGAGTACTATAATTTGAAATAGTAGGCTCTATGATCCCCGCTTCGAGCATCTCCCGAATTTGAGTGTCGATAGCATGTCCTTCCTTCCGGCTCACCCTGAAAGGGGGCTGGTGGACTGGCCGGTCACTGGTGAGTGTGACATGGTGTTCGATAAGGTCGGTGACTGCGAGATCTCTTAGCGAGTTGGCGAAGATATCTCTATTGTTTTCGAGGAGTTCTGTGAGCTTCCTATTTTGCTCTGGTGTCAATTCCTGTATGGGAGTGTCATAAGATACCTTTTCTGTGTTTGCGACTGTGTGCGTGTTAATTGTATTCAATGTAGAGGCCTGGTGCTCGCGGGTTTCTCGCTCCGCTCGAGTACCGTCTGTGTTCTTGGCGTATAAAATGGGGTGTGTGGTGACCCTTTGATTGTTCATTAGGTGGATCTTCCCGATAGCGAAACTTATGTTCGCATCGTACCTTGCGAGGAAGTCGGTCCCAATTATCGCTGACGCAGAAAGGTGTCCTATTACGAACGTGGGGTGTGTTGCCGTGAAGCTGCCCATCTTAATGTGAGTGTATGCTACTCCTGAGTTTTCTAGTGTTTGCGAGTTTGCCGCTACAAGCCGAATGTCCTCAGGCACCCTGTGTATCTGCCCTTCCGCGACATATATGCTATTAATGCAACATACGGCCGCGCCCGTATCAATGAGCACCTGTATTCTGTGCCCATTTATGTTAGCGTGCATCGTTGATGCCGCTATATTGTTCCCTTCCCATTGTATATATGTGTTATTGAGTGTGTGGGTGGTAAGCGTTATTGTTGCTTCAGTGTTCGCAAACTTGTGAACTCCCGTGTCTCCTCCCGGCTTTGAGACCCTGTGTTTTCTCTGTCTAGCATTTCTGCTGACAAGCCGTGTTGCTTGTCGCACTTCGCGCCTGATGCGCTTGGCCGTGTGACTCATTTCCTGGCTCATCCTTTCTGCTTCGCTTAGCGGAATATACTCCCACCTGCATTGTACGCTCTCTTCATCTTGTTCTCTGATGTGATATTTGTTCCTTGTCTTTTCCTTGCCGTGCGTTTGGCTCCTATGCATAGTGTGGATGCCGTGGGTTTCCCTGTCCCGGTGTTGTGCGTGGAGATTTTCATGTTTGCGAATTCCCGTGACAGTCGTTCGAGCTCGTCTGTAAGGTGTGCTTGTACCCTAGGTATGAATTCCCGAGTAATATTGTGCTTTTGCCCTTCTACGTAACGGCGCCATAAGCCAGCGTCTTCCTCAGTAAGCTCTATGGCTTGGTTATCTACCCATGTGTTTCTGGCCCCCACCCTGATGTGTTCCTTGTCCTTAACCTGGCCTGGTAAAATACCTGTATCTCCGTGTCCAGTTAGTGTGGATTCAATCCCCTGTTTCTGTGTTGGTGCAATGTTTTTTCTCCTGTCTTGTGAAGGTGCGTCTTCGAATCTTACCCTTCGCCTGCCTGTTTCGATCCGTTTCTTAGTCCCAGAGGGTGCGGGTTCGGTTTTCATTCCTCGTTTCGGTGTATGGGCCGTATTCATGTCAGGCGATGGTGTGGGCTCGGTGTTCGTGTTCTGGTTTCGTGTATGGGCTGTATTTCCTTTTTTGGGATGTGTATTTTCAACCCTCGTGTTATGTTTTTGCGCAAGTGTCAGAGGTGTGTAGTGTCCCGCCCTTGGGTTTCCTGTAAATAGCAGGTGGAGGTCTTTCCCAAATCCTGTCGTAACCATCAGTGGGGATGAATTGGTATCGATGTATACATGTATATTACGCTCGGTTACCTTGCCGAGAGCGGTTACTTCGACTGCTCCGGCATAGATCCCGTCCTGATTCATGTACCACCGGTATTCCTCCCTGGTTTGGAATGTGTTGTCCCCCTCGTCTGTGAGGAAATCCCGGTACTCGCTCCAATTGTTTCCAATGTATTGGACTGTTTTGAATCTGTACTCCTTGTGTTGATCCTGATTCCCGTGTAGCAAGAAGCTAATCGCTCGAAATAGGCAATTGCCATCTCCCTGGACGTGGTGTTTCTGGAAATGGTTCGGGGGAGGATCCTCAGCCGTTTTGCCATTTGGCTGTTCCTTCCCCTTATCTTCGCGTGTCTGTGTAGGGGAAGGACCTCTCTGGGGTGGCTTTCTGTGTTCGTGTGTCTGTGGGGAAGGCCCCTCGTCCGGTTTTACTGCCGAGTGTCCCCTCCTGTTATCTGTTGTGCCTCTATCTGTTCAGGGTAACCCGTTTCGATTCTTGTGCACCCTGTTTTCCTGGGGTTGTGTCAGGGGAGGAACCTCCGCCGCTTTCTTAGCTGGCTGAACCTCCCCGTTCAGAAATTTGTTGGTGTGTCAGATTGCGTCTTTCCGTGTTAAGTGTCTGTCCCCCCTCAGGGTAGTTACGCGAATTCCCTGTTTGTGGTGGGTAGTTCGGCGTAGGCAATAATACCCTCCTGGCTGGTTGCTGGGGTGCCTCCTCTCTGAATTCTCGCGGATATTCATCGGGCAGAGGATACTGTTCCGGCCCCTTTATGCATCGGTTAGGAACATCCCGTTTACGCTGTGGGGCTCTTTTGTTGTATCGAGAGCCGTTCTGTTTATTCTGTGGCCCATTGCCCTGTCTCCGGTGGGGAGGGGTGTACGTCTGTTTCTGTAAGGGTGGGTCTTCCCGGTAATCCCCGTTTCTCTTATACTGTGAGGAAACATAGGCCAGTCTACCTGGGGGTGGACTACCTCGGCGGGGAATGCTGTATTCGTAGTCCGGAGGGTAGTACTCCTGTGTGTATGGAGATGGTGATCGTCGTGCAGGGTAGGTGTGCCTATCCTCTGCGTATGGGGATGGCGAGTTTTGTGTAGGGTAGTTTTGCCTTTCCTGTGTGTATGGGGATGGTGACCGTCGCGGTGGGTAGGCTGGCCTATCCTGTGCGTATAGGGATGGTGAGTTTCGTGTAGGTAGTTTTGCATTTCCTGTGCGTAGCTTTGACCCCTCGTGTACCCGTTTTGCCTGTCGTGGTATTGTGGCCACCCCGTGTTATCCCTATTGTCCCTTTGTGGGCCTCCCCTTGCCTGAATTGTAGCAATTTTCATCTGCTCCGTTTGGTGTATCATGTCGTCCAGCCTATGGTCTATATCCTACTTGGGTGGATTGGCATGGTGATCAGTGGCCTTTTCTGTCGCCTTCTCCGTTATTTTCCTCCCTTCCTCAATTATCTTAATGTTATTCAGCATTTGTTGTACTGTCGGATTGTTCATGATGCAGAGTTTATCTACTAATGATGGCCTAAGCCCCTACATTAGTAGCTTGATTTTCTGCTTGTCGGGCATCGCGGGGTTGTATTTGTTGCACATCAGCAGTTTTGAATTAACGTATGCCTGTGCCTTCTCCGTGGGCCCCTGTGTTCTGCCGCGGATTTGATCGTATAGATCGTCCTCATCTGGTATGAGCCTGAACTCTTGGGTTAATAGTTGGGCTACTTCGTCCCATGTAGTTTCTTCTAGATGGCCCTCGTGAAGCTCATACCAGGTAAGCGCCGCTCCCGTGAGGTATGCGGGTGAGAGGCGACTCTTGGCCTCGTTTCCTCAGCCATTTATCCTAGCCGTCCGGTTAAATGCTTTTAAGTAATCTTCGGGGTCCTGCCCATCCCCTGAATACTTCGCTGGCTGGATCAGGTGATACTTCATTGGTAAGGCCATTTCGCGTTCGTTTATATCCCCCTGACTGTGTAAAGTTCCGTGGCTGTTTATTCTAGCTCGCCTACTATCGTGTTCTGAAGTGTCAGCGTCCGTGTTATTGTCTGCGAGGATGAGGGATTGCGGTTGCGTGAAGTGTGTATGATTGGCCCGAGAAGTCCCGGGTTCGCCTTGTGTAGATTGCAATATTGGTTGTGTATTAAATAACTCTGTTTCCGCAATATTGTCGAGGGACAGGTTGTGGTCGATTTGCGCCCCTTGTACGCTTTCAAGTGCGTTATTTATGTTCTGTTCTAGTGTCTGAGCTATGGCTAGAATATCCTCAAATAATCCTCCGTATACTGTTCTCTCCACAGTGTCTTTCAATTGTTGTATGAGCACGTGCAAGCCGTTGTATGTTTGTTGTGTGTCAATTATGTATTTAATGTGTTATGGGGAAGTGTGGGGCTGTCGTCTTCACTAACGTTACCATCCGACGATGAAATCCTATCGTTTTTGCTTTGCGCCTGCGCCCTTGTGGGAGGAGGTGCGTGGACTAGCGTATTAGAGTATCGTATCCTAAGTTCTAGGGCCCCAGCTTCCAATTCAGCTATTAGGCGACCCTCGTTACTTTCGTCGATTAGGTCTGCGTTGCCAGCTGTGATTTTAGGGCGTAGTGGCTTGGTGTTAGCGGCGAGGTGGTGGGTTGAGTCCCTAACTGTACGTCTGAGCTTACTGACTTTCTTGAACCTTATCAAGGAGTCTTGCCCTGTCTCTCTTCACCTTCTGGGAGTGTCCCTACCGCTTGTCAGTATTTACTGTAAATATCCTATGGGCTGGGTGGGAGGGTGCTACTAAATATATAGCGCTCCTAAGAAATCCCTTGTCTATTGCTCATGGCTAGAAAGAAAATTCCTTACGACGTAGCTCCCTAAAAAATCCCGAATTTCTGCTTGGCTGCTTGGGTACTATGTCGGCTAGTCCTAGGGGTTGTTGTTTAACCCCCTGTCTGTACGAGGACTACCTGGCTTCCACCAATTGTTCTAGACCAGAAATAGGGGTAGGTCCGAACGGGAGTGTAAGTGTTTGGATTTAGAGGGGGCTGTTCGAACGGGGGGAGGGGGAGCTTCCGAAAAAGGTGCGGGGACTCAGAATATATAAGTGGGTGTTGTATGATTGGGGCAAGCTCTACAGTACGTTATTGGGGGGCGTTAATCTATGGGGTTCGTTATAGAAACGGGGAGCTAATAGCCTCCTGAAACAAACGGTGTGATTAAGCACTACAAGTAGCTGCTGGCCGCGCAGTTACTTTAGACGGTCGAGGGCCCGGTGAATCAAGGCTAGCGCTCTTGAAACTGAATGGCTCAGCACTTCTATAATAATAATAAACACTGGCAGGTTGAGGTGTCAGGTAGGGAAGTAGGGAATAAAGCCAAGGGTGTAATAATGATCGTGTACAATGAGTTGATGATGGTAGTAACTAGTTTGTTACTACCAGGAGTGTTAATGTGGTGTTCCACTACTTGGGAACGTGTTGACAATTGTATTACAATAAATAAATGTTAGGTGTGAATTGGTGAGGAACACAAGTGTAAAAATGTGTTAGGATCATAGAGATGCGCACTTACCCCTGGAGAGACGTCTGGTTACAGTCGGCAATAGCCTCCGGACAAGATAGGTGATGGGGCTATTCCAGGTCCAGTTTATATTGGTTTTGGACCTGCTGAGTCGGCATTGTGTAAGTGTTGATGTTCCACCTAGCACTCGTATGGATGTGTTGTGGAAATTATGCAACTATTGGCTGGTCGGTCTGTGGTGACCGGCTGCCTGTTGCCTGAGTACGAAATGTGTATGGATGTCCTATGTTATCATCCGGGGGTAGTTTTCAGGTTGAAGTCGATGTGGAGATGAGGGACGGATTCGTCAGTGTGTTTGTAGATGAGTAATTTGTAGAATAGATTGATGTGGGTCCAGTGGCGTGGGCCTAGTCTCTTCATGGGTCAGGTAGGGTCCTTAAGGGTGTATGTACCCTTGAGCCCTAACAATAGACTTCTCTTTTTGTAAAATGTAGATAATGTAAAAAGGTACGCAAATCATCGTTTCAATTTGAAAAGTTTTCGAGAAGGAAAACGTAATCAAATACTGTCAAAAAATCTGTCAAAAACTCCTAAATGATACTTCACTCTGTAGACTATCTGATTCACATGTGAACATAAAGTGCGGAAAAACATACATGTACGTAGTATGAAATGATTATCAATTGACTTGCCAATAATATCTTCTTATGAACAGTTGCTCTCTAGATGGAATATGACACAAGTAAAGTGTCTAGATATAGCATCTTCTAACCTTAAAAATGAATTGAAGATGTGTCTTACTTGTTGGTTGTCGCCTTCTATGTGAAATGATTATCAACTGACTTGACAAAAATATCTTCTTATGAATTGTCACCTTCTAGTTGGAGTATGAGACAAGTCAAGTGTCTAGGTCTGGCCTTTTCTTAACCTTCAAATGAAATAAAGGCTATATTGAACCCATGTACCATTGGCTCAAGGGGGTCGAATCCATGTATTTTTGTAAAAGGAAGGAAGGAAATATACAGTCTTCAGATGAACAGAGAAAGATTTCAAGCAAGGATGCTAGCATAACGTTCAGTAAGAAGCTGGACCCAGGTGGCCAGGAAATGAGATCATGCCTGACTCATTGATAAGGAGCCGGTCACGAATATAAATAGAATGAATGGAAAGTTCCAGGCGTATGAGAGAGAACACGTTTCGGAAATCACCCTTACCTTGCATTAAAACGGCAACAGCGCAACTGTGCCAGAAGAAGAACAATTAAATTTAACCCATTTGCAAGAATAAAAGTAAGTAAATAAAAACAGCATTGTGAATCATTTCGGATTAGAGATTTTTGTGTGGAGAAAAAGCTTTTAATAATTGTCCAGGAGAGAAGTGCAAACGTAGCATACGTCATCGGGGATTTACTAAGGCCCGAGGAGTGGGGAATTAAAAAATCAACTGCAACACCCACACAGCTGAAGACTAAAAATTATTTAATATCTCAGAAATGCACGATCGATTTTCATGTGCAGTGAGGTCATTTGACGTTTAGAAAACGAGCTTTCTGGAGATATAATTTTTATAAATGTGCGACAATTATTTCAAAAGTTGGTCACGAAAAGGACTAGGATTTTATCTTGTTTTGACTAAATAGTATAAAAGTCCAGGCCAAGCCAGACCAATCATGCAGTTTCCGATAGCCCAGGGGGCGTCATAGTGCTACATCACACCGAATGCAGTTCACGACAGACTCCTTGAGGGGAGATGCTACATCACATCATGCAGTCTACAAGTATTCCTTGAGGGGAAACGCTGTATCACATCGTATAGACATTATCCGACAGCCAAGAGCGTCGCGGTATCGATAACCAACGTGCATCCGTAAGGAGTAGCCAAGAAGTATTATTACAGTATCGCCGTGTGGAGAATTAGGAAAATCCTAGTTACAGGATTTAGTTCCGACAGTATAAAGTTTACAGTGAAAAGTTCAGTAATTACAGTCAAAGCAGGCTGCGAACTTAGAACCAAGGGCGATAGGTCTTAAATTAAACGACCAAAAGTATTATAACGTATTGAAATACCGTAACAGCGAGATAAACATTCTATCAACTTTAAAGAACCCGAGTAGGGACGGACAGAATAAGGTTCGCAAAGTATTCTGGAAAGATAGAAATTCGAGAACCGAATAAGAGGAAAGGAGAAGGAAACTCTAGATATTGTTTCAAGGAAACATACGAAATATAAAAGGCACTAAGTTACGAGAAGTATTAGTTGCTAGAAATCTATAGGTCACCGATAGATTATCCGGGGGACCGTGGACAGAACAGACTTTCGCTAGACCAACCAATAGGGTCTAGAAAGGAGCCGTTCGAGTTAATAATAATAGCAGATCGTCAGGAAACGGGATTTGAAGGAGAACTATTCCAGGGAGGAAGTAGATGGTTCGAGACTTTCACATTCTGGCAAGATAGGAAGCCGACATTTACTAAATTTCACCCTAGGAGACGGGAGGTCAAGAAATCACGTGTGAAAGGCTTAATAGCAGCCTTAGTGATTAGAATCTGTGAAGTGTAAATATATAAAATTTGTGTTAAAGAGTAATATATTCAGTGTTTTTATCGTGTATTCTAAACGAATACACCAGTGTATTTTAAAATGTTATCAGTGTTAAATGTATTAGAGTTAAATGTGTGTCAAGATATGTCAGTACATGAAATGAATTTGTACACGATGGTGTAATCACAAAATAGTGGGCAAGAATGAAACATCGCAAGAAAAGGAAGGTCAGGGACCGACCTATAACATGTGAGTAAATATTTTCATTATGTTTTGTGTTGGGGAAGTGTTTGTGTACAATCCACCGGAGTTTGAGAAGTAGGGATGTTTGAGTAACAAATAACAGAATAAGGGCGCGGTCTGAACAAATAAGAATTGAGAAATTATAAAATAATTGAAGCCTCCGTGGCTCAGGTGGCAGCACGCCGGCCTCTCACCGCTGGGTCCGTGGTTCAAATCCCGGTCACTCCATGTGAGATCTGTGCTGGACAGAACGGAGGCAGACAGGTTTTTCTCCGGGTACTCCGGTTTTCCCTGTCAAAATTTCATTCCAGCAACACTCTCCACTATCATTTCATTTCATCTGTCATTCATTTAATCATTGCCCCAGAGGAGTGCGTCAGGCCTCGGCAGCCGGCACAGTTCATATCCTCGCCGCTAGATGGGGGCTTCATTCATTCCATTCCTGACCCGGTCGGAGACTGGAAGCAGGCTGTGGATTTTCATTCAATAAATCCTTTAGAGGAAAAGTATGAAGTAAAATATCAGTATGTTTGATAAATATTGTAAAAGCAAGCGTAATAATAATAATAATAATGAAAAGTATATAAATGAAGATAAATTTGAATTATATGAAAGAAATAGCTTTTGAGCTTTTGTAAGGAATGAATACATGATATGAATACATGTTCTTAAAGTATAGTGATTATCGTCACGGGAGAGGATAAATATAAAAATGGAGATGTAGATCAAATGTTGATTTTTGAATTTACCAGTTCTTTGGAAGACGCTAGGCTTTAAAGTAATGTGTAGCGCATTGTCGCGTATTAAAGTAATTTATCACGCTAGGAAGGCGTTGAATCTAAATATACTTGGCAAATTAATTTTGAGGGACAGTTGATTGCGGTAATTGAGCTATGTTGTAAGTCCTCCAGTATGGGATCAATTTCCGAGGCCATGTGTGTTATATTGTATTGAATAATAGGGAGCGTATTTGTTGTATTGAAGAGCGCAGGTTAGACTGAGGTCGCCTAAAACGCTGAATTGTTGTAAATCCTCCAGTATGGGAGTGGTTCCCGAGGCAGTTAATAGAGTCGAACCCAGACTCGTATAGTTGTGAAAGCCCCTAAAATATCGTCGTTGTATTGAATTATTCTTACCCATCAACGATGACACTTCATAATTAATAAATGCCAAGGTTACGAAAGTGGTCTATGAACCTATATAAAATGTTGTTAAAGATCGAATGAAAGAAACGCCAGGTCTATTCAAAGAAACTGTGGAAAGGAAATAGCTGGTTTAAAAGCATGAGTGTAGCGGTCTCGAGGCGAGACATAGAGCCTTCCCTCCCGGGCCATAAATCAAGTCAAGTGTACGGTCAGAACCCTTGTTGTGGTCGGGTCGGAGAGAACCGTCTGGAAGAAGTAATAATACACCGTGAGTGTTTAGAATTTGTTAATGACCCGGGATTTGAACCGAGGTCCTTGTAGATTGAAAGTACCGCTTGCCAGTTCAGATCGTAGCTTTCTTATGTGATAATGGTCTTTTAAGACAAATAAATAAAAATCCCTAATGTAATGTTTTGATGTAGGATTTCATGAGTTCACTGAGGACAATTAGATTCCGGGAGTATTCATAATTTTGACTTTGTTCAAGTAGTCTTTGGTAGCTCTGGAGTACACAAGTAGTTTCCCGATCACTGTAGTGAATTTGTTATCTTGAGAGAGATGGTAACGTTGAGAACATGGTCGAATGCCCAGAATTTTAAGTAAAGAAATAACATATAATGTAAAGACTATTATATATTGTTTAAATCATAAGGAACTCATAAAATAATTATTGAGGTGTGTAAAAGAATGACACCGTTCACATTGAAATGTATCGAGCCAGTGGAGCTCGTAATTATATTGAACTTTTAAAAGGTATACTTTATGGAAGTGAAAATAATTATAAGTTTGTTGGTTTGAAGGAAACCAGTTATTTTAATATAATGTTTGTTTAATTTTTATATCTTCCTTGTTCACTTTGAACAAGTTTAGAAGGATTTGGTAAATAGTTTATTTGTTTTATTTATTTGTAGCGCCATAATTCTGGTTAATTAAATGTGATAAAATAGGAGTTGGATTTGTATTATTTTTGAAGTGTATCCTCTATTTAATCCAAAATGTGTAAGTCACAGAGTGGGAGAACATACCATAACCCCGAAAATCCCGATTTGAGCATTGCTGGCATACTGTGATTTGCATATTTCTTGCTGGAAGGGCACAATATCTATACAGACATCTATACAATACATAATTGTCTACAGAGTGAAGTATCATTTAGGAGTTTTGACAGATTTTTTGACAGTATTTTATTACGTTTTCCTTCTCGAAAACTTTTCAAATTGAAACGATGATTTACGTACCATTTTACATTATCTACATTTTACGAAAAGAGAAGTCTACATTAACAGAATATCAAAATAGCATTTTTAAGGTATTTTTCCCTTTGCATGTCAATTGCTATATTTGAATGTTTTCATTATTTTAAATTTACAACTGTTTTGTAAGGGTATCCATTTTCTTGATAGTGTTAATTAGATTTTAAGGTCTAGTTTTTTTACGCTGATGATGGAATCATTGATATTCCGAAACATGTACGTTTCATACTGTGATTAAACCACATTCTTTAGTGTTTGACTAGGCGTTTTTAATAAGATAGTACTATCAGTCAACACGGATATTAATTAAATTATTACCATTGTCATAATGGTTAATGTTTACGCATTTTTACCCAGCGTAAGCTTAAGGATCCAAATGAGCCAAAGAACTATCGACCTATCTCGCTCCTTTGTCATCTGTACAAGATCCTTGAAAGACTCATACTCCACAGACTAATGGAGAAATTAGTGGCTATATATACGACAGCAAGCTGGCTTCAGAATTGGGAAGAGCTGTACCTCTCAAGTGTTGAAGCTAACGCAGCATATCGAAGATGGTTTTGAAAGGAAACAGATCACTGGAGCTGTGTTTATCGACCTTACATCTGCATATGATACTGTCAAACATAGACGTCTCCTCATGAAACTATACAATGCTACTAATGATTACCAGCTTACCTGCTTCATAAGAAATCTCCTTGAAAATAGAAGATTTTTCGTCGAATTTTAGGGGAAAAGAAGCAGGTGGAGATCACAGAGGAACAGATTACCTCAGGGAAGCGTGCTCTCTCCGTCATTGTTCAACATCTACACCAATGACCAGCCACTACCTGTAGGAACACAGAGCTTTATATATGCAGATGACAGTGCCATCACCACTCAAGACACCTGCTTTGACGCTATTGAGCAGAAACTACCTAATGCACTCACAGAGCTGTCTGCTTACTACAAGGAGAATCAGCTGAGACCAAACCCCAATAAATCACAGACTTGTGTCTTCCACCTTAAAAATAAAATGGCAAACAGAACCCTTAAAATCACTTGGGAAGAATCCACATTAGAGCACTGCATCTCATCAAAATATCTTGGAGTTATCCTCGACCGTGCTCTCACTTACCAGAAACACTGCTCGAACACCAAGCAAAAAGTGGCAGCCAGAAATAATATTATAAGGAAGATAACGGGTACTACCTGGGGAGCACATCCCAATACTGTGAGAACCTCTTCCATTGCTCTATGTTACGGTACTCTGCTGCGGAATATGCATCCCCAGTATGGTACAAGTCAACCCACGCCAGGAATATAGATACTGCTCTAAACGATACCTGTCGCATTATTACCGGATGTCTAAAGCCTACTCCTTTGGATAAATTGTACAGCCTTGCTGGCATTGCCTCTGCTAATATTCGTCGTGAGATTGCAGCAAAACTTGAAAAGAAGAAGGCGGACTCATCTAAAGCTTACCCTCTGTATGGATACAGGCCAGCTACTTCAAGACTCAAATCAAGGAAAAGTTTCGTCAGTACTACCGAGTCTCTTAAGGGGACACCTCAGCAATCCCGAATCGATCTGTGGTGTGCAAGCTTCAATCGCTCCGAAGAATGCTGACACCTAGTGAAGAACTACCACCTGGTCATATGGAGAAATGGAGTACCTGGAGATCACTGAACAGATTACGGGCAGGCGTGACAAGATGTAAAAGTAACCTGCAGAAGTGGGTTTTCAACATCGAGTCCTCATTGTGTGAATGTGGTGTAATCCAGACTACGTCTCATTTGTTTCAGTGCAGCAGGTGCCCTCAAACATGCACAGTACAAGAATTGCTTCGGGCGAGAGAAAATGCACTGGACGTCGCTCTGGGCAAAAGTAGTATAGACTCTTGTTTGTTTAGTGTGACTTTGCATAAAATGTATTTAATCCAGTAAGAGTTTTGATGTATACATATATAGTATTAATGCTTCTGATACTAATAAATAAATAGCTTAAAAGGCGCACGGTCGGCAGGTCCCAGACGCAATTCAGAAAAGCCGAGGTGAACAGCAAAACTAAAAACACATATACTCTTCACTGAAGTCTTAACTCGACACGACTCGACAGTTTGATGCCGGCCAAAGCTGGGGTGATAAGCTCGCACGCTAGCTCGTAAACTCGCTCCGAAGCTCCACTGAATAGAGATTGTTGGAAGAAATTAAAACGTAAAAACACTTATATTGGGCGATGTATTAAAGACAGAGATATGCTATCATGGACTTTTCTGTAGAACTTTTCATGTTGTACTATTCTGACACTCATAATATATAGATATTTTTAACGGTTTACCCAGCATAAGCTTAAATGGCTCACGGACGTCAGGTTTCTCTTCGACTCAATTCACTGAAATCGTTACTGCTCGGCTTCCTTTGGTCATAAATGAATGTCTTCCTACAGAAACCTTCCCCGAGAAATCGTTTACAGAATGGTGAAAACCGCATCAAAGTCCATCCAGTGGTTCTCGAGATTACCCAAGAATAGGAGACTTTGTTTTATACTAAGTAGAGATATTCCTGATCCATAACATATACATTTTCCTTAGGCCATTCTGGCGAGAAGTCAAGTCTTCAGTGGTAGTGCTGGACAAATTATGAGAATAAATATTTTTAATTATTTTCAACTCTCTTTAAGTAACCACCAAATCAGGGGCAGATGACCTCACTGATCCTCCCCTTAAAACAACAGCAACAACAATAACTAACTCATATATCCAGTTTCTTTTACAGTCACTGATGACTGTGAAGTTTCAAATTTGCTGTTCGATTTTGTGTTTAATGCATATTTGTGAGCCTCTGTGCCTCTGTTTTTTTTTTCAAAAAAACGTATTGCTCCATAATCGTCATACGCCACTCTCCAGAATGGTGAACAACAAACAGCAACTAATTGTCTAATAAATGCAACTTTGGCCATAAATGAATATTTATAATCATATAATACCAAAATGCAGATTAAACAAGTAGTTCTGTGAAGAACTATATAGCCTATTTTCATATATCCTACTTATGTTAATACCCTCTATCAACATACAAAATTTCAGTTTGATTGCTGTATTTGATTCGTAGATATTGAGAACCGCCTAAATATTTCGGATGGTCGCCATGTTGGATTTGTATTATTATGTAGGCCGTAGAGTTATGTACTATTATTGACGATTATTGAGTGGGTACGTTATTAAAACGTTGACTTCGATTGCATGATTAGAGCACAAGAAATAAAATCTCAATTTAAAAAATTCACACAGCCACCATATTGAGGTTTATGTAAAGAATTGAACTAAATTAGATGTCAGTACATTACAATGCGTATAAACATTTGCTGTACCATGTTTCACTCCGCTCGGATGGTTAAATCACGAGAAAAGTCTATTTAAATATCTCAAATTCGCTTGGCTGCCATGTTCGTTCAGTACATAACAGGATTTTCAAAGTCACATACCTGAACTTCTAGTAGTGCCCTTTATTACCGTACAAAATTTCAGGGTGATATCGGTAACAGTTTCGGAGATATAGAATGCCGGTGAAATATTTCACACTGCCGCCATGTTGGATTGGGGAGACGTAATAAAATTTCAAGGACACGGTCGGGACCGGCCAAAATATTACTATGACCTTACTGAGTTTCATTGAAATCGCTCCAACCGTTTAGATGTTATTAGGGGATGATCTCATAAGCCTATTTTCTTTTTCATAAATGAAAATAGGCTGAAACAAGTAGTTCTGTGAAGACCTATACAGCCTATTTTCATATATCTTACTTATGTTAATGACCTCTATCAACATACAAAATTTCAGTTTGATTGCTGTAATAGATTCGTAGATATTGAGAACCGACTAAATATTTCGGATGGTCGACATGTTGGACTTTTATATGTAGGCCTTACAGTTGTGTACTGTTGCATGAAGATAATTGTGTAGGTGTAGTATTCAAACTTCAACCGCTTGATTAGGACACAAGAAATGAAAGCCAAATTTCAAAATTTCGCACAGCTGTCATCTTGTGGTTATGAAAACAATTGAAATAAATTAGATGCCAGTGGATTAAAATTTGTATGCGCATTTACCGTACCAAATTTTTACTGCAATCGGATGGTTAAATCGTGAGAAACGTCCATGTAAATATTTATATTCCGCGTCGCCGCCATGTTGGATTTGCGCTCACTTGGTTATTGTAAGTGCCATAGGTGAACTTATGTTCATAGCCTCTATCAACATACAAAATATCAGTTTGATTGCTATCATAGATTAATTGATATTGAGAACCGGTTAAATACATCGGATGGTCGCCATGTTGGATTTTATATATGTAGTCCATAGAGTTATGTACTATTAGATGACGATTTTTACTTAAGTTCATTATTATAACGTTCATTTGGATAGCATGATTAATACACAAGAAATAAGAACTTAATTTTAACATTGTGCACAGCCGCCATCTTGAGGTTATGTGAACAATTGAACTATATTAGATGCCAGTGCATTACAATGTGTATAAACATTTACTGTAGACTACCATATTTCACAGCGCGCAGATGATTAAATCGCGAGAAAAGTCTATTAAAATGTTTCACATTCGCTTGGCCGCCATATTCGTTTTGTATTTTTTTGGTTTTTGGAAGTCTCATTGCTGAACTTCTAGTAGTACCCTTTGTCACCGTACAAAATTTCAGGGTGATATCAGTAATAGTTTCGGAGATATAGAATGCCGGTGAAATATTTCGCACAGCCGCCATCTTGAGATTATGTAAACAATTGAACTATGTTAGATGCCAGTGCATTACAATGTGTTTTATGTTTATATACTTTTTCTGTAAGTAAATTCATTGGTATTCCGCCTGAATGAGGTCCAAGCCTCCAAAGAGGCTAACCCCACCCGGAGTTTACGTGCGGTAGGGTGGCCAGGGCCTTTCTTCTCCTCCTTATGTTGGCCAACAGCGCGTAGTACCTAGAACTGGCATACCATCTAAGTTCCGACCACGCCCGATGATGCTTGACTGCGGAGTTCTCATGGGATCCGGTGTTTCAACATGGTCAAGCCGTTAGCACATTTGCGTTTGGATGGTCAAATTGCTAGAAAAGTCTATTTGAAAGTTTCAACTTCGCTTGGCCACCATGTTAGTCTTGTACTTAGCAGGTTTTTGAAAGTCTCATAGGTGAACTTCTAGTAGCGCCCTTTAATACCCTACAAAAGTTTAGGGTGATAACTGTAGTCTAATTGTTTCGGAGATATACAATGCAGGTGAAATATTTTGCACAGCCGCCATGTTGGATTGGTGATACGTAATAAAATTTGAAGTGGACGGTTGGTGCTATAACCCTACCGAGTTTCATTGAAACCACTCCAGCAATTTAGAAGTTATTAGAGAGAGAGACACACACACACACACACACACTTACGCACACACATCGACTACTCGTACACACACACGGACAAAAGGTGATCTCATAAGCCTTTTTCTTCATAAATGAAAATAGGCTAAAATAAAACATTATCAGTATTTTAGGACACATTTACCCATTTTGAATTTAGAGGATTATTCTGATAATATGACTACACGTGTAGGTTAATAGTAGTAGTACATTCATTTAGGGGTTTCCATATCGTGGTCATCAGCTCCGTGTGCTTGGGTGATTGTGGCATTTTTCTGATCGCCTATTTTATTGAGGTGTTTGTACTGGAATATGGCCTACCTCTTTTAGAATAGTTGGGTAACAATCGAAATCGTCCCTTCTTATTACGAAGTTGAGTACAATTCAATTTCGTGTTAGAGCTGGGAATTGAATTGAACCCAGGATATTTGGGACAGGAATCTCAATACGTTCCATAGAAGGGTTTTAACTTGCGTAAGTTATAGCCAACCAGTATATCTGTATTATGTATAAACTAGCTTTCATTACCCGTCGTTGAGGGGTTCATAAAGGTAGTGACGAGAACCTTTAGGCGATTTCTCCGACACCAAAGTAAAGAAACAATAGTTCTATGTGACTACAGACTAATACGCGGGAAAAACAAGTAGTTCCGGAAGAACTATACAGCCTATTTTGATATATCTTCCTTATGTTAATTGCCTCTATCAACATACAAAATTTCAGTTTGATTGCAGCAATAGATTCGTAGCTATTGAGAACCGTCTAAATATTTCGGATGGTCGCCAAGTTGGATTTTTTAATATGTAGGTCTTAGAGTTATGTGCTATTACATGTAGATTATTGTGTAGGTGTAGTTATTCAAACTTCAATCGCATAATTAGGACACAAGGAATGAAAACCAGATTTTAAAATTTCGCACAGCTGCCATCTTGTGGTTGCGATAACAATTGAAATAAATTAGATGCCTGTTGAATTAAATTTTCATAAGCATTTACCGTACAAAGTTTTACTCTGCTCAGATGATTAAATCGCGAGAAACGTCCATTTAAATATTTATATTTCGCGTCACCGCCATGTTGGATTAGTGCTCACCAGGTTATTGAAAGTCCCATAGGTAACCTTATGTTCATTGCATCTATCAACATACAAAAGTTCAGTTTGATTGCTATCATAGATTAATGGATATTGAGAAACGTCTAAATATTTTGGATGGTCGCCATATTGGATTTTATTTTTAGATGACGATTTTTTGCGTAGGATCCTTATCCAAACGTTCACTTCGATCGCATGATTAATACACAAGAAATAAGAACTTAATTTTAAAATTGCGCACAGCCACCATCTTGAGGTTATGTGAACAATTGAACTAAATTAGATGCCAGTGCATTACAATGTGTATAAACATTTACTGTACCATATTTCAGTCCGCTCAGATGGTTAAATCGCGAAAAAAGTCTATTAAAATGTTTCACATTCGCTTGGCCCCCATCTTCGTTTTGTATATTACAGGCTTTTGGAAATCTCATAGCTGAACTTCTAGTGGTACCCTTTATCACCGTACAAAAGTTCAGGATGATATCAGTAATAGTTTCGGAGATATAGAATGCCGGTGGAATATTTCGCACAGCCGCCATCTTGAGGTTATGTAAACAATTGGACTAAATTAGATACCAGTGCATTAGAATGTGTATAAACATTTGCTGTACCAAGTGTCATTCCGTTCGGATGGTTAAATCGCCAGAAAAGTCTATTTAAATGTTTCAACTTCGCTTGGCCACCATGTTCGTTTTGTAGTTATCAGGTTTTTGATTGTCTCACGGGTGAACTTCTATACTCCGCGCCAGCTAAAATAAGTTACTAAACGATAAACGTGTAGCCAACATTAACATCCATCACCTATGCCTACGGAAATGTTGGTTCATGGTTGAATTTCTTGAAGTTAAGTTGTTTTCTTGTGTCAGCACATTGCCGCCAACCCTGCTTAAAATCTCGCCATCTCCAATTACGACAATAGCACTAAGATTTCTTACCACACAGTTGCCGACTGTTTTCTGTCGATAACTCACAGAATGCATTGCACACAATGCCTCCCAACATTATAACTAGCCTATGTCTTTCACTAATGACCATTACTTTGAATAATTTCACAGTCGTATTTGGAATCCAAGTCTAATGAAGTTGTACAAGCTAAGTACTACTAAAATACATAGATTAAAACAGTTTTTACTGTTATTATAGACTCTGATTATAGAATATGTGTGTTCAAACTCACTCATCTGAGATGTTTGGAAGGTTTTTTAAATTTAATTTTTGGATAAATTCGTAATTAGATTTCATCGAGGCGCCTAAAACACGCGAGAACAAGATTGGAGAAACTCTACAGAAGATCACTTGACGTATGAGTTTGAGTAAGTAGCCTGGACCTACATATGCCTAATTATAAAGTACAAAGTTATTCAATCGTTGTTTTATTTATTTCTATATTCAGCTAGGGCACAAATAACAGTAATAAAGAACCTTAATGGTCTTTGGAAATTTTGAAATAGTCTTCTGACTTCAATTTTTGCATCATTCAAACCAAACATAACCTAATATATAGCCTAACTAAATGTACTCTCAGGAACATGTATTTAGGTTCAATTCGCCTTCTAATATTGTAATGAATCTTATTATCGACTTCCATGCCGTGAGCCATAGTATTATGGGTTGATTTACATGGTGCAATGTTACTCGTAAACTTGGAATTATGATTCACACTCGGCTAGTGGTAGTTCATTCGTGTGAATGTATTGGGTGATTATTTATGTAGCTTATATGTAGTAGGCTACTGACCTATACTTAGTAGTGCACCCGTTCATCCGAGGTATGCGATGACCCATCTGCCATTACATCGCATACCTGGCTTCCCAGGCCAGAGTGGAGTTAAATGAACATGAAATCAAGTAAGGAATGTGTCGGAAATTCAGTTGAAATATCACAAAAGCAGAGGGTAACACGAGATAAAGTATCTCCAGAGTCGTTACGGGCTTAAATTTAATCATAATAACAAATAGAAATGGACGCCATCAACTGAACCCCTAGCAAACCACATCCTTTCTGGTTAAGCCTTAATTAAGACAAAGGAAAGGATTGGGAAAACAACATCATCGTCAGATCACAACTAAGACAAAACCAAATTTATTTAAACTTAAATAGTCAGACAGAAAAATAAACGCCAACCCTTCCTAAGAGTATGGTCGAATGTAAACGTTAGGTTGTTGTAGTCCTCAAAATCGAACCATCTCTATGCTATTTCAAAGTATTTTTCATACACATAAAATATAAAAATTTACTATAGTTCGCTTGAGTTCTCAGGGCCACCGTAGCACTATGTCTTTGCGTCACTGACATTTCGTGATCCCTGAGACCTAACCTTTCTTTAATTTAACATCAGTAATGTGGATGTCAAGAAATATGAATCTGTCTAACACAAAATATCCTAAAAACACATATATTCAAATATTCACTCATTTCTATGGCTTAAATGGCACTAATCAATGCTGGAAATCCCAACAATTGCTCTTAAAAATCTAACAATTAATTTATACACCATATTTACACTATCACTGATTATTGCTTGGTTGTGAATCAAAGAAAACTTCACTATTCATTGGTTATCACCATCATCATCATATCAAAATTAAATATTTCTCACATTAGTTCTCATCCCAATATTCGTTATATTCAAGTCAGAATAATTAATTTATTACCATCAAATCATTTAAATGAATATTATATTCATCAATTCATTATATTATTCAATTATCCACACACTCTCATTTCACTATCTCATTCAAATTAAATTATCTCAATTCATCCATTTAAATTGTTTAATTCCTTAATTCAAGTTGCAATTCATCAATTTATTTAAATCATATCTCTTATTTAAATTTATTTAAATTTATTTAAATTTATTTAAATTTTATTAGTCATCAGCTCCTTTAATTAATTATTACCCTTCAATTCAGTTATTCATCAGCTGTTTAATCACCTATTGATTTATTTAATTCAATTAATTTATTCAACTTTTAATTCATCAATTTATTTAATTCATCGATTTATTCAAATTTTAATTTATAAATTTATTCAAATTTCATCTCCAAAAATATGCTAGACTGGGTTCAACAACCTCATGTCTGCCTCAAAATTATCATTGGCAACATTGCAAACTTCCACTTGGCAACCTCCAAAAATACCTATCAAAAATACTTCACATAATCACGTTGCATGATCCACAAAAATATATAACTTGCTTCAAATGATTAACGCACACAATATACAAGAACTGTAATTAATCTGGTCATATCTAGACAACTTCTTAAACAATATGAAAATTACCTTAGTAATCATAATCCAATTTAAGATCTGGTTTAAATTTAGAGCATAAATTCTCTTAAGATCCTCAAGATTTACTTCAAAGAAAAACACCAATGTGTTATATTACCTCACATCAAAAATATATAATAATGATCTGCCTCAAAATAAATTCTGACCATAAATGATTCATCTCACAAGATTCAATTACTTGAAATCCTTCTCAAAGGTATCAAATCACTCACAAAGAGTATCAAAAGTATCAGCTGTTAAATGAATATACTCTCAAAAGAGTATTGCAACCAAATATTGGATTGACAAAACAAGAATTACAAAATGTAACCCTGCTGATATTTATTTTTAATTTATTTAACAATATTCGACTAATATGTGACTGGTAGTTTATTGTTTAATCCTCTTACGATCATAAGTACACTCGGATGATAAAATGAGACCCTCGACTGGCAGGTAAGGTGAGTGCCACCACGCAATTGCTTAGAGCAACAGGCCCCGCCTCGTAGACTATGATGATAATGCCCTAAAACGATAGGTCAGGTGAGTGCCACCACACAATTGCTTAAAGCAACAGGCCCCATCTCGTGGACTAATGAGTGAGTGTACATGATTGGAATCAACAAGACTCTATTTGTCACATAAAAGTGATATGCATTCACTTGAGTGAATAAAATTTTAATATCCCAAACAATCCAATAAAAAACAAGAAGTTCCGCGAAGAACTATACAGCCTACTTTTCATGCCAATGATTATTCTACAGAATATGAACCTATCTAGAATAATGACGAAATTAAGTTGGTAATATCGAAATATCTAATTAGTTCAAAATATACCTGGTATAATGTAGCCTAATATAGCACTACAGTTGGCAGCCCTGGTGACTGAATATATTCTTAGTTCCATCTCTTAATGTACAGAATACAAAATTTGGTTGAAGTCCAATGGACGTTACATGCAGTTAGACATTGGCTCTATCAGCACGCGTAAAAGCATGTTGGCAACAATGTCATGCGTGTGCTGGTCAGAAATAATCTGAAATATTATGATATCTTTTTGTGCCAATTTTGGATGAAATACGTTTGTTAGTATAGAAGTTACATGTATTTTAAAATTGGACATATCAGCAGGCATAGAATCATGTTGGCTGCACTGTCTTGTATTAATTACTCCAAATTAATCTAGAATGTCAGGTGCTATACGGGTGCAAAGTATAGAGCTGTTGGCTTGCATACTTTCTGATATATTGATATTAGGGTAAAAAAATATAGACAGCATTTATTAACAGTTGGCAGCCCTGATTGCTCTTTACAATACTTATAGTCATATCTGTTATGGTACACATATCACATACGAAATTTGGTTGAAATCCAACTGATAGTATAGAAGTTACATGTATTTAAAAATTGGTACTATCAGCAGGCTTATAATCATGTTGGTAGAACTGACGTATATAAGTTACTCCAAATTAATCTAAAATGTCAGAATATACGTGTGCATAGTTTAAAGCGGTTGGCTTGCATACTTTCTGATATATTGGTATTTGGATAAAGAAAAATAGAGAGAGCAATTATTAACAGTTGGCAGCCCTGGTGGCTCTTAAGAATACGCTTAGTCATATCTGTTTATGTACAGATATTACATACAAAATTTGGTTGAAATGCAATTGATAGTGTAGAAGTTATATGCATTTAAACATTGGACCTATCAGAAGGCTTAAAATTATTTTGGCAACACTGTCATGGTTGGCTTCCTGGAAATTAAACTGAAACAGTATTATCTACACGTGTGCCAATTTTGGAATAGCTCCCATGCATACCTTGCAAGATATCCAACATGGAGCTCAAATTTCTAGTGCGTTTTTTCAGCAGTTGGTTGCACTGACATCATTTTCAAATATGGACGTGAGATATTCCGGTGCACATCTTTACTCATACTAAATTTGGCTTTGATTGCTGCAGCTGTTTAGGAGTTGATATGGGGGGACACACACACAGCCAGGCAGAGAGAAGGACAGACAGACAGACAGACACACATTTTCCCGGATCGGTCTCATAAGTCTACTTTTTCCTCATTTTTGCAAAATGTGAAAAGTAGGCTAAAAATCCCTACTGACGAATTATACATACTCGCTAGTATGCAATGAACTGACGAAATAATTTAAATTATCCAATTTCAGATCACGAGTTCGAAACACTCGCTAAAAATATCCAGATAATCAAGAAATACTATCCTCACAGAAAAATATAAAGACCAAAATCCTGTCTAATAAAGTCAACCAATGGTGAGAACGTCGTATAAATGTGCCTGCCATATCATATGGTAACACCATATTTTAGCAAATAGAGCAATAAAATATTTAAGCCATGTCGAAAATTAATAGTAGCACTCCTACTGGAAATATATACAAGTATGCCCAGTGTTCATGAAAAATCATATCAGTAATGCCATAACTCTTACAATACCTTCATATTCCATATAATAATATAATTCAAAGATCGCCGGTAATCCAAGTGTTTGTCACAGATTTCTCGCTAGATCGACGAAAACGCTGTATCACCCACTGAACTAACGCTTGACTCCATCCAAGTGAATTTGATGTCATATTTATCCTCTTCGTCAGGAACTGAATCCATCGCTCTGAGGTGCCATCACGCCTCTTTATCCGCCTAGCCCGACATGATGAACTGAAGATTATCCATCTTGGATATTGTCCAAACTCTTCCACAAAAGTTCAAAAATACAGAGTACTCCATACTCTTCGAATATGTCACGCCACTGTTCCATAAACTATTCCGTTGGCATTCGATAATAATGATGGTCTCCACAGCGGCTGAATTTCACTGGTAGAAAAATAAAGTATCTTGAAAAGTGTACTGATTTGTCAGACACCCTGTGTCTGTGTTCGTAACTGAGATATTTCATAACCGTTCATGATATGTAAGTATTATGCTGCACGTGCCACTATTCACAAAGTGCATACGCTTATAAATTTTCACTTGCCAAAAGCAGTAATGTTGGAATGGCCCCATGGTCGCCTTAAATATTTCGGTCCAAATGCATCATAAAATATGCCGTAATACCGCTGAAATAAGTTCAAGTCCATCTAAATGTCCATAATAGAAGTATATAATTGTAATTGGACTGTCGAAACACAAGTCCAAACATCTCAAGCTTGACAAAATGTCAGAGTAATGTTCAACTCCTTGACCATCGCATGATTATAAAATGTCGCCCACAGCACGACACGTTCCGCCTCACTGTCCTTGTATAATATGAGGTTGAATACTGGCCTCATTATACTGCTTCGCTGTGCTGTTATACATTGAGAATGTAGCTCAAATAATGTTTCTCGATTCTAGTATAATACTGCGTATTGCTTCGGTAAATTGTAAGCTTGGAAAAGCATTGCTGTTTCACGTAACTACTACTGCGATGTAGAAATGACATGTGTCTGAACACCGGCTTCCTCGCTCAAGTTCACGGCCTGTATAACCTGCCCTTATGGATAGCGTGTGCTCCAACAACGAACTCCGAATACTGCGTTGCAGGCCTCGCCTAGCGACTTTCTCCCGCACGTAACTTTCTGTATTGCACTGCCTTATTAACTGTTCTCTTAACGCACGATGTGATCCGCTCAGCTTGACTGCTGGAGTAATTCTTTTTGCTTGTGTCACTGCGCTTGGCCGTCTCGCCCTGCTCTACCACGTGACTTCCCCCTTCCTTCCGCTGTCTGACGTCACAGCTCTAACCTCGACCACACTATTTCGGCTATTAAGTTATAACATAACTTAAGGAGTTGTCTGCCTTTCTTCAAGTTATTTCCAATAAGATTTCTTGATATTTCCTTCACTTCTGAGGTTAGATAAGGTTTTATTCCATATTAATCTTTATAATTATCCAATATTTCTCCCATAATTCCATATGCTTGAGGGGTATTGCCTCCTTCTCCCTCGGCCTCCTACGTCATTTCCTACTATTCTTCTGACTCGATCTGAGCGCTATCTTTTCTCTTTGCCCACAAATCTCAACTATGGCTCGATCACAACTGGCGTAGCCGATAGCCTCAACTAGGTATCGGGTACAGTAGTAGGCAGATAAAATATGTAGGCTTTATTATTTCTATTTGTATCAGTCATGGTTGCGACAGATTAGTGTGGTAGCCTTCAACGAAGGTTGAACTTCAAAGATTGTGCAACATGAATCAATCATCTGAAGAGGCATATATTCAACTGCACATATGCACTGGATATGCACTGCGCCTGAGTCACAGAAGCAAAATTTCTGAGACCAACAATATCTCATAGCTCTCTTTTAGTTCTCGACGTAAGTAACTGCACCACAGAATGTCTGGGTGAAAATTACTGATGTACTAAAGTTGGGTGAGACTAAATCATTGTTCCTACTTGGTTAGATGACACAGTTTGGACGAAGCCACTGGTTGCCAATTCATTATAAATGTGATGGTCTGGACGAAACTTTTGGTCACTACTATAGCTTAGTTGTATTATTAATTCTGAATGAAAGTAGAATCCAGCTTATATACTTGCATCAGACATGAATGTGACTTTTACATACCTTGTGTCTTTGTTTCGTCTTCTGGGCGATATTTAGTATCGAAGTTAGGAACCCTGATCACTACTGCATCGCATAATATGTGCTAGTACATAAATATGCGTTTTTATTTATTGCTCTTTAAAAACGGCTGTCATGTTCCGACAGCGCTTGCATCTCGTTCAACAGTCAACAAGGCGCACTCCAGCGGCACATACTGAGGCGCACACATTGTTAGCAGCATGTGGTATACAAAATCGGCTTCCTTTGGTCATAAATGAATATTTTTCTACAACAACCTCCCTCGAGAATAGTGAAAACAACATTAAAATCCACCCAGTGGTTCTCGAGATTACCCGTTACATCCAAGAATAGGGGACTTTATTTTATACTATGTAGAGATGTGCACCGAAAAGTGCAAGCACTTTGATTTTTAGAAACCATTGGAGTAACACTCGTAATAATGTTATTAATATTACGATCATGTAGAAATGAGTGGAAGTGTGGTGGACGTAAGCACATAGTAGGCGTAGCCAGCAGTATTCGTGGTAACACTGCCTTCAGTTCAATGCTTATCCGCCGAACTGTCAGAACGCATCTCTGAACAAGAAGTTCAGTGACGAGCCTATTTTTCTTAAAAGTTAAGATACATGCCAATGATTAATCTAAATGGACCTATCTAGAATAATGACGAAATTACGTTGATAATATCGAAATATAGAATTAATTCGAAATATATCTGGCATAATGTAGCCTAATGGAGCACTACAGTTGGCAGCCCTGGCAGCCCTGGTGACTGAATATATTCTTAGTTCCATCTCCTAAGGCACAGAATATAAAATTTGGTTGAAGTCCAATGGATAGCATGGACGTTACATGCAGTTTAGACATTGGATTTATCAGCACGCGTAAAATCATGTTGGCAACAATGTCAAGCATCTGTTGGTCAGAAATAATCAGAAATATTATGATCTATTGTGCCAATTTTGGATGAAATCCATTTGTTAGTATAGAAGTTACATGTATTTTAAAATTGGACCTATCAGCAGGCTTAAAATCCTGTTGGCAGCACTGACGTATATTAGTTACTCCAAATAAATCTAGAAAGCCAGGTACTATACGTGTGCAAAGTTTAGAGCTGTTGGCTTGCATGCTTTCTGATATATTGATATTAGGGTAAAAATATAGAGACAGCATTTATTAACAGTTGGCAGCCCAGGTTGCTCATAAGAATACGCATAGTCATATCTGTAATGGTACACATAGCACATACGAAATTTGGTTGAAATCCAATTGATAGTATAGAAGTTGCATGTATTTAAAAATTCGTCCTATCAGCAGGCTTAGAATCATGTTGGCAGCACTGATGTATATAGGTTACTCGAAGCTATAGTTGAATGTCAGGTACTATACATGTGCAAAGTTTAGAGCTGTTGGCTTGCATACTTTCTGATACAGTACATTGATATTAAGGTTAAACATAGAGAGATTATTTATTACCAGTTAGCAGCCCTGGTGGCTCTTTAAAATATGCACAGTCATATCTGTTGTAGTACTCATAGCACATACGAAATTTGGTTGAAATCCAATTAATAGTGTAGAAGTTATATGCATTTGAAACGTGGACATATCAGCAGGCTTAAAATCATTTTGGCAACACTGTCATATATGGACTCCTGGAAATTAAACTGAGATATTATTATCTATATGTGTGCCAATTTTGGAATAGCTCGCATGCATACCTTCCAAGATATCCAACATGGAGCTCAAATTTCAATTGCAGTTTTTCAGCAGTTGGTAGCACTGACATCATTTTCAAAAATGGCTTAGAGATATTCAGCTATATATCTTTACTCATTCCAAATTAGGTTTCGATTTCTGCAGCCGTTTAGGAGTTGATAGGGGGTGGGGGACACACACAGACAGACAGAAGGACAGACAGACACACATTTGCCCGTATCGATCTCATGTCTACTTTATCCTCATTTTTGCAAAATGTGAAAAGTAGGCTAAAAATAATTACAGAAATGTCCACTGATCTGCTCAGTTATTCTGGCCAGTAATAACCGAGAAGAAGAGAGAACAATTCAAATAATTGGCACAAGAGAAGGAGAAGTAAAGGGATGTAAATTAAAATGGGAGAAAACGGTTCACAGTACGGGATATGTGATTGGTCAAAATTGAATTCTGAACGGTAAACGCTCGTGTGAACTCTGGTGTCGACTGATTGAAACACAAACCACATGGCCTCAGTCTTCGTATCAGTGTTTAAATAATGATATGCTTTAATATGAAACATTGTAACTAGTCGGCAATACCGTTATTATGTTTCTGCACAATGCCTATTCAGATCCCACATTGCGGTAATGCAGTTATCAACATAATATAATTCGATGTGTTTATACAGGAACTAGGCTAGACTTTCGTGGACTACTGTACGCATTCCCTTTACTGCCAAGTAGGCCTATTCATAACGAATTTAAAACTCAATTCCACGCAGGAACAATAGTCTATCGAAAAAAGAACTTAATTGAGCGTAAAATATTACTTCCATAACATTACCGGTACGTGAAAATAATTAACCGTCTTTTACTCAACCTCTCCGTGGTTGTCATAACCGCGGTGAAAGCGTCTTGGTCTGAGATTCATGAGATCTCGGGTTCAAACCCCAGTCGTTGCAATTACTTTTGCTGCCAGATAATCGATTTAAACGATATTTATCATATCATTATGAGTCATTTTAACAGAACCTACATGAAATTACGATTTATCTAAGTTTATAACAATATATTGCAGCAAGCAGGATTTGAGAAATTTGATTGGTTTGAACATCATTTCTAGTTGTCTATAGATAGGCTAGAGACTGGTTTCATCCCTCCTCTTAATTTACAGTATAAAATAATATGTTTGGTAATCATTCTTGCTGTTAGGCGGTTAGGTGAGAACCATTGTCAGAAAATCTTGCCATGTGTTAGGGTAGAGCAGGACTGCGTTATTCCCTGTCGTATAGTTACTTCCGACTTGGCGTTCCAGTTCTTACGCTAGAGCTATCTGGTGGTCAGAAGTGAAATCGCTTTAATTAGCCAATCATAGGCAGCCATTCAATTGATATATCACGACAAATAGACTTTTGTTCATGATGTTGCCTGTTAAATCGCAATTAAACTCTATTTGTCGTGAGTAGTGTAAATCAGTAGTTAGTCCAGTTATTAATCCCCACATCTCATTCGAATGAAGGCAGTCTCAAGATGAGCGCAACCTGGTGTAACTTGTATGGCTTTGATGCATAGGACACTAGACTATAAAATCTCTCTCCTTAAATAAGTGTGCAATTCCAAAATCATTAAATATCATCATCATCATCATCATTTCCCCTTATCCAGCTCCTGCCGGGTCGGGGTATTTATGGCACTTCTCCACTTTCCTCTTTCCTTCCACCATTCTTCTTCCACGATCTTGTCCCAGTCCAGATTTCTTTTTCTTACGCCGTTCTTCACTGAATCCATCCACCTTGTTCTAGGTCTTCCTCTTGGTCTCTTACCCTTGCACTTCGCCTCCAGCATCTGTCTTGGTATTCTATTTTCCTCCATCCTCTTTGCATGTCCAAACCACCTTAGTTTATTCTTCTCAATTCTCTCATTTAGTTTTCCCATCCCAACTTCCTTCCTAACATCTTCATTCCTCACTCTGTCTTTCCTTGTCTTTCCTATCATACTTCTTAGGAATTTCATTTCACTGGCTTGGATTCTACTCTCTTGCCTGCTTGTCAGGGTCCAAGTCTCAGCTGCATAAGTTAATATGGGTACATAATACACTTTATACATTACCTCCTTGCTTTTCCTTGGTACTTCCTTATCCCAAACAAGTTTTCTTACACTTTGATAGAATGCATTGCTCTGCTGTACCCTCCTGCCAATCTCCATGTCCAACCTACCAGTTTGCATCAATTCACTTCCTAGGTATTTGAACGTGTCCACAATTTCCAAACTCTGACTTCCAATTTTCACAGTGCCCTTTCCTTGTCTTTCCCCTCTTGTCATCACCATGGTCTTGCTTTTCTCTATACTGATTTTCAGGCCATACTTCTGAATATTTTCGTTCAGTGCATCTAGTTGTTTTTGCACTTCTTCGGTGTTCCTTCCCCAGACCACAATATCATCTGCAAATAACAGTAACTTCATTTCTTTATGTTCATATGCTTCCTTTGTTTCCTTCACTATTTCATCCATCACCATTATGAACAAGAGAGGTGACAGCACACTCCCCTGTCTTAGTCCAGTCTTGTTCGTAAACCAATCTGTCTTTCCAACTGGGGTCAGTACCCTGCTAACACAGTTGTTGTACATTGCTTGCACCATTTCCAACATTTCTCTTCCCAGTCTCTTCTTAACCATGGTTTCCCATACCTTCTCTCTGGGGACACTATCATATGCCTTTTCTAGATCTATGAAAGTCATGATCAAATCCTCTCCATATTCCCAGTTCTTTTCCATCACCTGCCTCAAGCTAAAGATTGGGTCCACTGTGGATCTTCCACTCCTGAAGCCATACTGTTCCTCTTGCAACTCTCCTTCCACCTTTCTTCTCATTCTTCTTTCTAATATCCTTTCCAGTATTTTTACTATCTGTGATATGAGGGTGATCCCTCTATAGTTATCACACACCTTCTTGTCCCCCTTCTTAAACACTGGTATTATTAGCCCTTTCTTCCAGTCTTCTGGTACACATTTCCATTTCCACACACACTTTAGCAGTCGATACAGCCATTGCATACCAACAGGTCCAGCAGCCTTTATCATTTCTACACTGACTTCATCCACCCCTGTTGCTTTTCCCATCTTCATTTTCTGTACTGCTAATTCCACATCCAGCATTGTTATATCATCTTCTGTTATAGAGTCGTCAGGTTGTGTCACTTCCATCTCACCAGTACCATTGCTCACATTCAAAAGCTTATCGAAATACTCCTTCCATCGTCCCTTTATCTCTTCTGGATGTGTTAACAACTCTCCATCTTCCTTTTTCACTAGCTTTGTAGTAACTCTTTCTTTCCTCTTACTTCTTAGAAGCCCATACAGCATCCTTTTACTGCCACTTACATCTGTTTCCATTCTTCGTGTAAATTCTTCCCAACTTTTCTTCTTTTCTTCTCCTACCACTTTCTTACACCTCCGTTTGCTGTCGTGATACTTCCTTTTGCTTTCTTCTGTTTGATCTCGGTTCCATTCTTTCCATGCAGACTTCTTTTCTTTCACTGCTTTCCTCACTTCCTCATTCCACCATGGTGTCTCCTTCTCTTTCACTCTTGTTGACGTCCTACCACAAGCACTCTCTGCTGCACCAACAAATGCCTTTTTAAAGTGAGACCATTCCTCTTCTATGTTTTCCACTTCAGTAACTGGGATTTGTTGCTTCAATCTCTCCTGAAAATTTTCCTGTACGGTTTTGTCTTTCAATTTCCATACTTTTATTTTACTTTCTCTGATCTCCTTTAGGTTTTCCAATTTTTCCCATCTAAATTTTGCCACCACAACTCTATGGTCCCCATCAAATGCTTCTCCTGGTAAAGCTGTCACATCTATCAGCTTTCTGCGATTAGTCCTTTCCACCAGAAAGTAGTCAATTACTGATTTTGTTCTTCTATCGCCCCAACCATATCTCGTAATTTTCCTGCTGTTTTTCTTCCGAAACCATGAATTACCCACTATCAGTCCATTCCTTTCACAAAAGTTTACAAGTTCCTCTCCTTCCCGGTTCTTTTTCCCATATCCATATGGTCCAATGACTTCTTCCTTTCCTTGTCTCTCGTTTCCGACTTGTGCATTCATATCTCCCATGATCACCACTTCTACATCTGAAATTACTCTTTCTACATCCTCCAGGAATACTTCAATATCTTCTTCTCTGTTTCCAGTCTGTGGTGCATACACTTGTATGAAGTCCATCACGTCATTTTTCATCTTCATTCTAATTTTCATTATTCTGTCACTCACACACTCGACCACTTCAACATACTCCTCCAGTTGTTTCGAGGTTATCAGTCCCACGCCATTTTTGGCCTCTTGGCCACCACTCCAGTATAATGTATATCCTTTCCTCAATTTCTTCCTTCCTTTACCTTTCCATTTCACTTCACTCAGCCCCATCAATCCAACATTCTCCCTCTCCATGAAGTCTACCACCTCCTCCACCTTGCCTGTCAGGGTCATGACATTCATGATTCCCACTTTCATTTCGGTTTCTGGTCGCCCATTTCTCACAGTTCCCCCAGTACCAAAAGAACTGCGCGTCGCCTGCAGGGTACGCCCTAACCTTTTCCGATTCATTCGAAGTGCCATTTCCATTTTAGGCTATTATTACGATGGGGTCGCCACTCCCAAAGGCATTTTATGAAGCTACTGCCAGCTATTATACAGGCCGCCCCTAACACGGGAAACAGACGCCCCTGCAGCCGCCCCTAACCTGGGAAACAGACGGTGCCGATTGATGCTGTACTCTTACTATTCCCTGAGTACTGGGTTGCCTCTTCCGCAATCTCCACCGTTCCGAAGTCCATCTTCTCCGCTGCAGATTCCGTTGAGGTCTTCGCACGTAACCCTGTGCACGGGGCCTATGTTATACCCCATAGGACTGGGTCCTCACCAGAACTTAGCCGGTACTGTAGTTCCATGGTATATTACAGTACCGTTGCCCACCCCCGCGACGTGGACGCGCCTGGCAAGAGTTATCCATGTAGCCAATTAAAATTGCCTCATGGACCGGGTTAAGGAGCTGTCTAAATCCAGCCTCCAAGGCTCCAATATCAGTGGATCAATAATAAGTATAGTACCGTAAGAAAAGAAATACAAGGCTAATTGACAAATTCCTAGCTTACAAAGTTCTGTTCGGTACCAGAAAGTATAGACTATATCTGTATATCAATATTAAAACTTTGAGGTACCGTATGGAGAGCATTCTACCGACCATCTCGTGCAGTGCGGCTAGCATTCTTGGCAGTCGGTCTGGAGTCGATTCCCGGCTCTGCCAAGAAATTTTAATTTTGGTCTGAGGGCTGGAACTGGGTTACACTGAGTCTCGTGAGGCAAATCTGAGAAGAGGAGGAGTTAGATTCCCATCTCAGCCATCTTGGAAGTGGTATTCCGTGGTTTCCTCACTTCAACTACAGGCAAATGCCGGAATGGTTACTAACTTAAGGCCATGGCCACCTCCTTCCCAATACTCATCTGAATTACAAATGCACATGCAGTGCCCTTGTGGAGTGCACAAGATTCGAATTCATGATCTTTTAGTTTGGAAAGTTGGAAAACTTTAGAAGACTACAGTTCAGTTGTCACATAGCAAGAAGGCGAGGTGCGATCACCCCTGCGTGACGCATAAGGATGGCGCAATAGTTGAGCCAGAGCACGCAGCTGCCTAATGAGATCATCGGCCGCTCGGTCGAAATATGCTTGCATCAAAGGATGTAATCGCCGGGGAGATTTTCTATTCAGAAGACAGAGAGGGAAGATCATCTAAGAAAGTCCTTACTCAGCGAGAAAATGCCAACCCTGTTTGGTAGGCGGGACCAGAAGCAGCGACGAATAATTGAAATTAGCAAGAAATATGCATTAATATTACAAGATTTCACCGGCAATGTTAGTTATCCTGGAAATTAGGAATTGAAGAGTAATAAAAGTTTATCATTATTGAACAGTTTAGAAGAGCATAGGTCAGCGCTACGTCATTGGGTATTCACCAAACCAGCAGTTAGGAGAAGGGGAAAAAAGAAATTGTACGCCCAACTAATTCAGGAGCTACTTTAATTTTAATCGAACATTCCACGATCGATTTTCAAAACCTTTAGTATCGTTGAGACGTTCAGGTCATGAGCACCAAGGAGTTTCTTTTTTTAAACGTGCGACGCTTACTTTGGAAAATATATTTTTGTGGGAGCAAAACTAGTTTATTTGTAGCCAGATCAAATATAAACCCACTGAGCGCAAAGGAAATCGTGCAGTTTTCAGAGTCCTAAGGGACGTAGTGCTGTTTCAGGCACAATCTACGAGTACTCCTTGAACGGAGGTACTGCGTCAGTTATCAGTTAGCGGGAAACGCTGCTTCACAAAGTTGTAATCATACAGTCTACGCTAGACCAAGTGTAGTCATAGAGTATCATCGTACAACGAATCTTCATAGTTTTGTTAAAATAAACTATCGTCGTGCTGCGAATAGTCAGAATCAAAATTGAACTTTGGCAAAGTATAGTATTATAGGCCAAGAATATAACTTCAGCCGACAGAGGCGTGTAAGGCCTCAAGTACTATATCAGTATGGAAGAAACATCGAATAATCTCGACAGTAAACGAGAACTTTTAAAAGTAGTGAAAGTCGAACTTTATCCAGTGCGTTAAAGAACCGTAGTAGTGTCTAACGTAGGATAATAACCAAAATCTACTTGTGCTTAAGGGATTTAGACCTGACGCGACGTCAGGTTAAAGACACTATAAGCAGGACAGTAACTGCATAGGAAATGGTGTGAAAAACTTCACAAATCGTGCCACGAACAGAATACAGTTGTATTCATAAAATCATGTCCAAACGTGGACGAGAGAGAAACATTGACAGAGCACATTGTAACTATAGTAATAGCGACTCTAGGACCGTACCAGTAAAGATTTTATGCAAGATCTGAACTTGCAAATCTGAACGAGATAGAATCGTGCTATAAACTGATAAGTGCCTATTACTATAGGGAAACCGGAGTAGGATAGGAGTATCCATACCAGTCCAGCGAATGCTGAGAAAGAGACTTCCCATCGGTCCAGTTAGGAGCCAGAACTAGGGAAACACGGCTAGTATCTGCAATTCTTGGATTCGGGAGAAAGGAAAGTGTCACAAACGTGAAGAAATATGTGTAACCACAGTGTTATAAAGTGTAATTTGTATATATTATTCTATTAAGTGTTAATTATATTTTTTCAGTGTTCGTTTAGTGCTATAAATTGTACAGAGAAATATGATTTTTATACCTCTAGGAGAGGATATTAGTGTTTTAGAAATGTTAAATGTTAAAGAAGAATTAGTGTATACCGTGAGTTTAGTGAAGTGTATTATGGAGGCTTAAAACCAAAGATGTGGGTTATAAGGCGGATTTATAGGGACCCTGGAGCTAGCAGCTCGGGGATAATCATGTAAGTACAGCCACTTAATTATGAGTTGCTTTTGGAAGGGAAGGATTTGTGCATACTAATATCTGAGAAGATGTTCTCATAATAACAGGGATAATGAAATGAAATGTGTGGAAAATGAAGCGTACGGTCTTTCTGAACGATAAATTATTCATGAATTAACTATTGAAATAATGTTCAATATAAATACTCAATGGAGAGTATTCTTGGAAATCACGTCTTAAAGTGATATAATGTGAAGTAACATACGTTTTAAAAGCAAGAAATACCTATAAAAATAATTGTTGGATTATAACAATAAATGTAAAAAATGTTGGAAAACGTTAAGGTTCTTTGAATAATAATAATTTTTGTTGAACCATAATGTTCTAGTGAAGGTTATGTCAAAGTGAATTAATATTTATGCCTGAAAATTTGGAAAGTGCTAATAATGTAAGAGACAGAGCTTAATTGAAGTAGAAGCAGTGAATGTCTTACTCGAAATATCACGCAAATATTGTTCTAACAAAGCTAGGATAGCTTATTTGACTTTTCACACTAATTATTGCTGTGATTTCGTGCCAGGTTTTAAAATGATTGTTAGGTGGAGTTGTGCGAGGTTCTATGGAGTTGAATGTGTTTGCAGTGAGGCAAATTTGAATACGGGTGCTCTATATTTTTCAAGCGCATGAGGACAGTGCAGGTAGCCACTCAAAAAGTCGCTAATTTAAGAAGGTTTTGGTGTTAAATGGTCTCCTCCTGTGTCAAAGTTTGTAAGACCTCCCAATATGGAATTATACCTAGAGGGCAGACTTATTATTATTATGAACTAAGGTTCATCTACGTTGAGAGCCCCGTCATTATTGTGATATGAATGCGATACCCACCAATGATAATACCTAACAATTAATAAGTTCACCTGTGCATTTACAAGCGGATAACTATGGCCGCGTAAATTTTAATTTTGAATGGATCTAATGTGTGTGATTTCAAGTAAAGAAACGATTCTTGTAGTAGCCTGTCGGCCAGAGAAAATACAATCAGTCTATGTTGAGCAGGGAGCGGAGCGACTCTCGCTATCGTAAATCAACGTGAAGCACTTTGACAGCTCTGAAGGAGGTCACTAATTGTTGTGGTTGGTCCATGACAACACGCCTTATGCAGTAGAAGTTAAATGTCTTGGGACATGTCGGTTATCAGTACCGAGATCTAGTGTTATTATTTCTTGCCTAAAATCGTTCAGAGAACCGTATAAGCTTGAATAAATAGGCAAAGACTACTGTAAAATCCCTTATTGTTAATAACCATATAAATGTTGTTCCAGAGTAAAAATGAAAGTATTAAATGAGTCTGGGGAGTCTCTTTTAAGTTGAATCATTCAGTAATTTTCAGTATTCAGGAAATGCACGAATTCTTTCCCCAACAACACTGATTTGTAGAATTGTTTGGAGAGTGATAAAATTTTGAAACTCACGCGAACCGTAAGAAATGTATTTGTTATAAACAAATTAGCACAACTCAAGTAAACACTCCACATGGGGGTTAAAAGTGCTTTGTTTTAAATGAATAACTATGTAAAAGTAATCTCAGAGCCATGAGATGCTCATATTTGAAGTTGAAATAACTTGCTTTATGGTAGTGAAAAGTTTGTTGATTTTGTCAGGTTCATTTGGAACATTTATTATTGATTTTGTGGTTTTGTTTTATTGATTCCATGTCTATTTTCAGACAAGTGTGAACATTGTATTGTCAATTTAATTGTTGCAGGGCCTAATTTTGGATATTCATTAAATAATTTTTAGATTTTGAATTGGATGTTCATTTGAAGTGTATATCCTATGCTTGATCCTGAATGTGTGAATCATATTAGTGGGAGAATATACCATTCCTCGAATGTCGGAGTGAGCTAGCAGACTTGATTTACATATTTATTGTGCTCAAGGATACAGGGGGGGGGATGTATAAGTACTGTACCTGGATCAAAGCTATGGAAGCACTAGAAGACGGTCTTAAGAGATTAACGTAAGATCTAAGGATAGGCTAAGCTATAACACAAATACTGACCGCTTCAGAACACGAAGCTCATCCGAGTAGCCCCGTAATCAAACCCCCTTCCTTATAAAATGGCGCCCGTGAACTTTGGGGCTGAGTTTCTCGTGAAAAATCCGAGTTTACTTAAAAAAACAGAGTTTTCATTTCTGAAAAATCATGGTTTTCCAAAAATTTTGAATTTTTGAAAATCACTTCCATGAATGACAGGATGTTGTTATTGAATTAACATACCAGACGGGTACGATTTAGTACATACCCGTACTGTGATAATAGGTAAAAGGAACACAAATGAGTTTGAAATGTCTTCTCTCATGCATGACCCAGTAATGAAGTTGAAATAGCCCACAGTATTATCGTAATATATTGTGAAATATGGTGTTGAGTGAAGAGCTACAGAGGCTCTTGGAGGCTATCAGGGCTGATAGCAATGACAAATTGGAGGCTATCACGACTGATAGCAGTGAAACGTTGGAGGTTATAAAGGCAGATAACAAAGAAAGATTTGATAGTATGGACAATAAATTTGAATCTACCGAAGCCAACAGTAATGAAACGAACAAGGAACTGGAGGCTGAGATAGAAACTATACAAACAGAAAATAAGAGTCAATTCATAGCTTTGAGAGATGAATTAAAAGCCGACAGTAAAAATAACAATAAGGAACTGAAGGCTGAGTTAAATGGTAAAATTGACAAATTGAAAGAGGAAATTCTTGCAGAGAGTAAAGAGGTTATTCAGGCAGCCAAAGATGAAGCAGCCGATTATGCTCTTAAAATGCAAGACAGTATAGATGAGTTAACGAAGGGGTCAAAGGAACTCCAACGTAGTATGCAAAAGACATTACAGTCACGATTCCAAAAGTTTGACATTGAGTTTGGGGAGAAATTAAATAAGTTTCAAATAAAGATAGAAGAGGAAATAAAAGAGAGAATAAGGAAATTAACGTAGGTTTGCAAGTTCAAATAAAGACATTGCAAGAAACTAATGAAAAATCGCAAACTGAAAGTCTAGAAAATTTTGGAAAAATGGATACTAAATTTGATTCTCTGGAAACCAAATTAAGTAAAATGCAGGAAGAATGTAAAATTAATCTTGTAACCCAAATCCAAGAGGTGCAGACACAGTTAAAAGCTAACAAATACGAATTAGAAAGGGAAATAGAGTCTAATAAAAACCTTTGTCAGGCATCCCAGGAGGAAATCAAGAAAGGTCTTGAAACCTTAGGAAATAGGTTTATCGGGGTAGAGAAAAAGTAGGAAATCTCGTGGAAGAATTCGGGACAGTTAAAACAGAAATTGAAGGGATGAAAAAGCAAAGTATACTTGATGTAACTAGAATGAAACAACAATTTGAGGAATTTACCGGGCAGGTAGATGCGAGTTTGAAGGTGCATAATAAGGAATAAACAGAGATGTTAGGTCAGTATGAAAAGAATCTTAAAGAAGAAAGTAAGCAGTGGAAAGCTAATAGCGATGAACAATTTCTTGAAATAGGAAAGATAAATGAAGGGATTACCGAGGTTCAGGAAACGATAAAAACGTTAAAAACCCAGGTAGGAAAAACCCACAATGAGATAGATAACGTTAGAACTGACTTAGTAATTTTATATGAGAGCCAAGGAAAAACGCAAGTAGAGCTCAAGAACATCAAGAAAGAGATCTATGACGGTCAGGAAGACATGAATTAAAAGATAAGCAAGATTCGAGAGGATTTAGACTTTAGAGGTGAGGTCGAGCCAGAAATTATCGAAACACAGGTCATGATCATTAAGAAAGAGGTAGAAGAAAAATTAGATGAGAAATGTGCTCAAATTCAGGAAAGCTTCAAGGAAGAGAAAATACAGATTAAACAGGAAGCAGAAAGGAGTAGAGAAAAACAAGAAATGTTTGAACACGAATTTTGTTCACGGCTGGAAAGAACAGGACAGGAAAACAGCTAAATGGAGGTTCAAATCATGTCGCAAGAGGAAAGTGCCCGTAGAGAAAGAAAATTGGATTTCGAAAGTCAAAATGACATTCAGAAAACTGTATGGGTAGACTCTGATACCCAAGGCACTGATGGAAATAAGAATATAGGAGGGGAGAGCCCCTATTTGTAAGTGGTTGAATACCTAAATGAGATGAAAATACCTCATGATCGGAGACTGAGAGCTATTGAGAAGCTGCTAGGAGGCGATTGTCTGACCTGGTACAGGAGCTTCCGATATACCTTTGATACCGTTGAGGGCTTCAGAGTGGCATTTTTGACACGCTATTGGGCAGCGGACGTACAGCAGAATCTACGCCTAGATTTATATTCTAAGGAAATACAGCACTAATGCTCCTACAAAGTATTCAGATTTTTTTTTACTGCTCAGTTGTGCAAGCTCCGGGAACTTGATATCTCGCCAGCAGAGAACGACCTGTGTGCCGCCATTGCAAGACAACTTCCAAATGAGATAAAGAGGCAGTTGATCTCATCTAAAGCGAAGAGTGCTGTGGAAGTGGAGAGTGTACTGCGTCAACTTGATATGACCACTACACACGTGACTCCAAGACAGCAGAGGCATACCGAACAAGTGCACATGGCTAGTAGTCAGGATGACAGGGAGAAACCCTCTACTGTAGACAAATCTACAAGTACAGATACACATGGACTTCGTCGTGAATACGGTCACAACGAGCCTGGGGGAATACAGCCCTATAATAGAGGAGGATATCGTGGAAGAAATCCTAGAGATACGGGATATCAAAGACCAGAGAATAGACCGTATAATTATAACAACAATCAGAGGCAAAATAACAAAAGAAATTGGGAAAATTACCCAAGAAGAAATGTTAGGCCTGAAGATCGAACCCGAGAACATCGTGATGGGATTGAAGAGAGATACCAGGAAAGTCTACGTTACATGGAGAAACGAACTGACGAACCTGGAAGTCAAAAGGTCCGTTGGGGTGAGGCAATAAAGAACCGGATATCACCCGACCGACATGAGCAGATCGAGAGAGAAGACTACCAAAAGAAAATGAGGAAATAAATTAACGGGTAGGGGGAGACCACACTCGTAAGCAATAATGAGATTCTTAGGACCATGGATCCCGAAGAAAGGAAAGTCGAGAACGGGTAGGGGCAGGACGTGCCCGACCGACACATTTACCGCATATGACTATAATCTAGGAAACCACAATCATTGAGGAATCCTAGAAAGGAAGAAACTAGAAGAGTCTGTGAGATATTTGGATGAATTCGAAAACTGAATATAAATGAAATTTTCTTAGGAAAATGATGTAAATAAATTTCCTCATGTTTTCGAAAATTTATTTAACTAACGAGGGGAGATTTGCGCACTTGTGCACAAGATTTGAATTCATGATCTTTTAGTTTGAAAAGTTAGAAAACTTTAGAAGACTACAGTTCAGTTGTCACATAGCAAGAAGGCGAGGTGAGATCACCCCTCCGTGACGCATAAGGATGGCGCAATAGTTGAGCCATAGCACGCAGCTGCCTAATGAGATCATCGGCCGCTCGGTCGAAATATGCTTGCATCAAAGGATGTAATAGCGAAGGAGATTTTCCATTCAGAAGACAGAGAGGGAAGATCATCTAAGAAAGTCCTTACTCAGCGAGAAAATGCCAACCCTGTTTGGTAGTCGGGACCAGAAGCAGCGATGAATAATTGAAATTAGCAAGAAATATGCATTAATATTACGAGATTTCACCGGCAATGTTAGTTATCCTGGAAATTAGGAATTGTAGAGTAATAAAAGTTTATAATTATTGAACAGTTTAGAAGTGCATAGGTCAGCGCTACGTCATTGGGTATTCACCGAACCAGCAGCTAGGAGAAGGGGAAAAAGAAATTGTACGCTCACCTGATTCAGGAGCTATTTTAATTTTTTAATCGAACTTGCCATGATCGATTTTCGAAATCTTTAGCATCGTTGAGACGTTCAGGTCATGAGCTCCAAGGAGTTAATTTTTTGGAAGACGTGCGACGCTTACTTTCGAAAATACATTTTTGGGGGAGCGAAACTAGTTCATTTGTAGCCAGATCAAATAAAAACCCACTGAGCGCAAAGGAAATCATGCAGTTTTCAGAGTCCTAAGCAGTGGCGGCCGACAGACTCTTAGGCCGGGAGGGCGATCACAGTATTTTTCCCCGCACGTCTTCATAAATTGATAGAGGACAAAAAGAGTAAAATCGAGTTACTTTTATATGCAATGAAAATATCGCGTTTTTATCATTTAGTATTACAACTATGATTTCATATGGTAACAACACTGAGAACCTGATGTGAAAATTACATATAAACGAAAACGCAAAACCGAATCCCAGGGAGCTTGTGTTTTGGGTCTTTTTCTTTATCATAGCATTATCCTTGTGAGCTCAAAACTTGACAAATCCCAGTTTGCATGAATACACGAATTAAACAGCGATTTATCCAGTACATAATAACATAGAATACCGTATACAATATTATTCTTTTAATAACTCCAAACTCAAGCCTAAAGCGTTGGCTGTTAAAATGTGGACATTGGATTATCACTTGAATTCGGCATAGAACAAGAGTTTTTTTCTTTTAATATTCAAATTTGGAAATATACTTTAATATGCAAATTTGGAAATATACATGTGCCAGTAACAATCAATGCCAGTGTTCGAGCTGACAGATGAATTTTAGCAAAATGTACCTCCCGAGTCACATTATGTTCCATTTTCATTCATTACTAAACTGTTGAACTGCTTTTTACTCTGATAGATCACTTAACTTTCTAGCAGAGAGTGAATTTAACTGCAAATTAAAAACGGGAATAATAATAATAATAATAATAATAATAATAATAATAATAATAACGTGGCAGGAGTTTAAGCGTAACATTTATTACACATTGACAGAGTTTGAGAATTCTTGCCCAACTCTTTACTTTTACAGTTTTTAGTTTGAATACGGTTATGAATGCAATGACGTAAAACATACTGGTTATGCCAGGAAATAAAAGAAAATCTTGCAACAATGTTTTTCCATAGGATATATCATTGTTGGCAATACACAAACTATGAAAGATAAGAAAATTACCAGGACAGGAGAATGTTCAAGTAAATAGACCTACCTTAATTGACTCTCTTGAAGATGAAGTCCATTCGCCGCTCTTTTTGCTCAGCAAAGTGGTTTATTACAAGCTCATTGAAGTCATTTGTGACCAATAGGTTCTTCTCAATAGAGCACATAGCTAAAGCGCACAGACGGTCTTCTTTCATTGTATTCCTACTAAAAGTTTTTATTCTTTTCAAAGTTGAAAAGCACCTTTCACTCTCTAATGTTGTCATGGGAATTGTGCATATAATTCGCAAGAGTTTTACTGTCTCAGGTAACACTGTCGCAAGATTGTTTTCACAAATGCAGGAAAGAAGTGTTAAGGCACCAGATGCATTTTCAAACTCATTTCTGCTGTATAAAACTATTAATTCCTGCCTGAGTTCAAGTGGATTTAAAGTGAATAACTTAGCGACCATTTTACATTCAGAGTCAGGAAACGACACTCTAAATTTTGAAAATAAGCTGGACTGGAATAGCTTCGCTGCTGATAAATGCTCATTAAAACCGAAACGATCGGCAATCCCAGTTAAAATTACGTCGCACACCTCTTTTGCCACGACCCATTTGCTGCTGTCAAATCGAGCACGCTTTTCACTAGTGCCCGGGTTTGAACAACACACGCTATGCTCTGCACCCCACTGATCGAGAGAATTTCTAATATACTGAATCGAGGACTTGAAGGTAGACACGTTCTTCAGAGCCTTTACACTGTCAATTTCCCTGTGCTGAAGTTCATTGAATAAAATATCAGCATGTGGCATAATTTTACTAAAAAGTTCGAGCCAAAAGAGAAAGTCCTGATCTTTTAAAATGTTTCTCAAACCTGTTGCTTTTCTGGTTGTCGAATAGTCATTACTGTCATCGTCCACAATCTTCTCTAGACACTCAATAAGTTCATTTTTGTAAATGAAGACAGTTCGTACGCATCGTGCCCTAAAATTCCATCTAGTGGCGGCATTTTTCGGGATCCGTTTCTTGACGATTTCATCTAGTACGGCTGTCCGTTTGGAAGATTTGGAAAAAAATGAGAAAAATCCCTCTAAATTACTAAAAAATATTTTTACCTGCTTATTTTGGATTGCACAACGCTCGATGATCAAGTTCAATTGGTGAGCATAACAATGAACAAAGTGCGCATTTTTGTACACGACCTTCATTCTTGCCTGTACACCCGTGTGTTGCCCGCTCATAACACTCGAACCATCATAACTCTGAGCTATTACTTTTTCAGGGAACGTATTCACCTTCAATTTCTCTAGTTCGGCAAATAAAGCTTGACTAATTCCATCTGCAGTATGATCTCTGGGCAGCACGAAGCTAACGAACCTTTCGTTAATTTTGCCATCCAGTTCATATCGCACAATAAAAACAAGCTGAGACAATGTAGCACAGTCAGTGGTTTCGTCAGCCTCGATCGCTAAATATTCTGTCCGAGATATTTCGTCACTGATCAACTGAAGGCACACAGAATAGATTGAATCGAGAAGCTCGTTCTGTATGGTTTTAGAAAGTCCCAGAAAAACACGACTATTTGTTTTTTCTATGTGCTCTTTCAAGGTAGAGTCTAACTCGGCCATTAAACTAACCAACCCACGAAATATTCCAGGATTGTCGGATGAATCGGTTTCATCGTGTCCTCGCAGTGCGAGCTCAAATTTTCCACAAAACTTAATGCAGTCGATCAGTTTACTGAGTATGTAACGGTTTTTAGAGACGTCCTCATTGAACTGCTTAATTTTCAGTCTATACGCACTGTCTAACTGACATCTGATGTCTACCTTACCCAGCATCGCAAACTCAATGCTATTGTTTATATGCTTTTCAATAGATTTATGTTTCTTAACTTTATCATTCAAGTGTTTTAAGTCCGTAACACCAGCTGATGTCCACACAGGATCGCCAGAATTCATAGCCAAGCATGTGAAGCAAAAGAACGCGTTTCTTATCTCACATCCGCACAGCCAGTCTGCATGATTGTACAATGTGCGATTGAATTTTCTGGTATAACCAGCTTTGCTTTTGCAAGGGTTCTGAACCTGTGAAATGACTAAATCAGGTTTCGGAGGTCCTAACCTTTTTAGTTCTAATTTACTCTCAAAAGAAAGTTTTCCGCGATTTAAAATAGCGTCCACAGAATTCATTTTGAAATGAAGAAATACTTAATCACGCTGAGTTTCAACTCTAGAGCACAGCCGTAACAAGAATTAAAAATAATTACGGTGCCGTATTATTATTATTATTATTATTATTATTATTATTATTATTATTATTACGGTATTATTTTTTTTATTTTATTTTTATTATTAAGCACCGATAGAGAAATCACAGAGTATCACTTTCGCCACAAGCACTTCCAAACCACAGTCGCACCGGTAATTTTAAATAAAGACACTACGTACAAAGTATAATGACTTACCAACACCGAGATTGCAACTGCTGAATATTACCACCGCTTTAAGACTTTCCAGCACGAAAGCGAAATAGCTCACTGGTGCCAACCTTCACTAACCGCAGGATGCTAACGAGAGGTCCGTGTTGCTTCATCCTTGCAATTTGAATCGAGATCCCTGGTCTCAGATGCTGCAATTTAATATAATTATATTTTTTTTGTGTTCAAAGATAAAGATAATGATACTACATCATAGATTATTGTTATTTAATTTTAATTTTTATTATATTCAACCATGGAGATTTCTTTTATTCATCCATCTACTTTATTTGCTAATGGGGTAATTCCCCGGCTGGGCGCATGCAGTAGAGGGGTGTGAGAGGAAATGCTGCTGCTGTTCACTGTTGTCAAACCTGTGTCACAGCGGGTTGGGATCAGGCGACAGTGCTTGTCTAATGGAAGTTCAGCGTGCGGAAGCTGACAGCTGAATGATAATAATGACACATCTGACAACCCTGAACGACCTACTTCTTATTGGCTTCTGATGCTAGTCACAAGTTTCCTTACTAACCAATAGTAGTAGATACTGTTGCATGACGTCTAGAGTAGCGAGGGGAGATGACGTATTTACCGGTGCTACAGAGCTGTTAAGGACTCCGCCTGGCTTCAAGACAACTGCCCGCACACCGCGACCACAGATTACCCCTCTGGCAGCCTTAAATCGCACCAGTCTCCATACTCCCGCACGTCTCAACCCCCCTCGCCCGAGCACAATCTTAGGGCGGAAGGCCAAGAGTCCGTAACTCCATACTGACCAGTGTGCTGTGGTGTGCTGCGCGCTGACAAAGCGTGATACCACCAACACAGTCTTCCTGATTGATAGAGCTACATGTAATTTTCTTAGCATTATTAGAATTCAATTTTTGACTTAAAATATCAAGAGAAAATGTAAATTCCTTTTCGTTCTCTAGGAAGGACACCGTCCTGGAGTCCTTATGGGCCAGCCGCTACTGGTCCTAAGGGACGTAGTGCTGTTTCAGGCACAATCTACGAGTACTCCTAGAACGGAGGTACTGCGTCAGTTATCAGTTAGCGGGAAGCGCTGCTCCACAAAGTTGTAATCATACAGTCTACGCTAGACCAAGTGTGGTCATACAGTATCATCGTATAATGAATCTTCATAGTTTTGTTAAAATAAACTATCGTCGTGCTGCGAATAGTCAGAATCAAAATTGAACTTTGGCAAAGTATAGTATTATAGGCCAAGAATATAACTACAGCCGACAGAGGCGTGTAATGCCTCAAGTACTATATCAGTATCGAAGAAACATCGAATTATCTCGACAGTGAACGACAACTTTTAAAAGTAGTGAAAATCGAACTTTATCCAGTGCGTTAAAGAACCGTAGTAGGGTCTAACGTAGGATAATAGTCTAAGTCTACTTGTCTTTAAGGGATTTAGCGCTGAAGTGACGTCAAGTTAAAGACATTATAGGCAGGACAGTAACTGCATAGGAAATGGTGTGAAAAACTTCACAAATCGTGCCACGAACAGAATACAGTTGTATTCATAAAATCATGTCCAAACGTGGACGAGAGAGAAACATTGACAGAGCACATTGTAACTATAGTAATAGCGACTCTAGGACCGTACCAGTAAAGATTTTATGCAAGATCTGAACTTGCAAATCTGAACGAGATAGAATCGTGCTATAAACTGATAAGTGCCGATTACTATAGGGAAACCAGAGTAGGATAGGAGTATCCATACCAGTCCAGCAAATGCTGAGGGAGAGACTTCCTATCGGTCCAGTTAGGAGCCAGAACTAGGGAAACACGGCTAGTATCTGCAATTCTTGGATTCGGGAGAAAGGAAAGTGTCACAAACGTGAAGAAATATGTGTAACCACAGTGTTATAAAGTGTAATTTGTATATATTATTCTATTAAATGTTAATTATAATTTTTCAGTGTTTGTTTAGTGTTATAAAGTGTAAAGAGAAATATGATTTTTATACCTCTAAGAGAGGATATTGGTATTTTAAAAATGTTAAATGTTAAAGAAGAATTAGTGTAAACCGTGAGTTTAGTGAAGTGTACTATGGAGGCTTAAAATTCAAAGAGGGTTATGAGGCGCATTTATTGGGAACCTGGAGCTAGCAGCTCGGGGATAATCATGTAAGTGCAGCCATTTAATTATGTGTTGCTTTTGGAAGGGAAGGATTTGTGCATACTAATATCTGAGAAGATGTTCTCATAATAAGAGGGATAATGAAATGAAATGTGTGGAAAATGAAGCGTACGGTCTTTCTGAACGATAAATTATTCATGAATTAACTATTGAAATAATGTTCAATATAAATACTCAATGGAGAGTATCCTTGGAAATCACGTCTTAAAGTGATATAATGTGAAGTAACATACGTTTTAAAAGCAAGAAATACCTATAAAATAATTGTTGGATTAAAACAATAAATGTAAAAATGTTGGAAACCGTTAAGGTTCTTTGAATAATAATTATTATTGTTGAACAATAATGTTCTAATGAAGGTGATGTCAAAGTGAATTAATATTTATGCCAGAAAATTTGGAAAGTGCTAATAATGTAAGAGACAGAGCTTAATTGAAGTAGAAGCAGTAAATGTCTTACTCGAAATATCACACAAATATTGTTCTAACAAAGCTAGGATAGCTTATTTGACTTTTCACACTAATTATTGCTGTGATTTCGTGCCAGGTTTTAAATTGATTGTTAGGTGGAGTTGTGCGAGGTGCTGTGAAGTTGAATGTATTTTCAGTGAGGCAAATTTGAATACGGGTGCTCTATATTTTTCAAGCGCATGAGGACAGTGCAGGTAGCCGCTCAAAAAGTCGCTAATTTAAGAAGGTTTTGGTTTTAAATGGTCCCCTCCTGGGTCAAAGTTGGTTAGACCTCCCAATATGGAATTATACCTAGGGGGCAGACTTATTATTATTATGAACTAAGGTTCATCTACGTTGAGAGCCCTGTCATTATTGTGATATGAATGCGAGCCCCACCAATAATAAAACCTAACAATTAATAAGTTCACCTGTGCAGTTACAAGCGGATAACTATAGCCGCGTAAATTTCAATTTTGTATGGATCTAATGTGTGTGCTTTCAAGTAAAGAAACGATTCTTGTAGTAGCGTGTCGGTCAGAGAAAAGACATTCAGTCGATGTTGAGCAGGGAGCGGAGCGACCCTCACTATCGTAAATCAACGTGAAGCACTTTGACAGCACTGAAGGAGGCCACTAATTGGTTGTGGTAGGTCCATGACAACACGCCTTTTGCAGTAGAAGTTAAATGTCTTGGGACATGTCGGTTATCAGTACCGAGATCTAGTGTTATCTTTCTTGCCAAAAATCGTTCAGAGAACCGTATAAGCTTAAATAAATAGTCAAAGACAACTGTAAAATCGCTTATTGTTAATAACCATATAAATGTTGTTCCAGAGTAAAAATGAAAGTATTGAATGAGTCTGGGGAGTCTCTTTTAACTTGAATCATTCAGTAATTTTCAGTACTCAGGAAATGCACGAATTCTTTCCCCAACAACACTGATTTGTAGAATTGTTTGGAGAGGGTTGAAATATTGAAACTCACGTGAACCTTAAGAAATGTATTTGTTATAAACAAATTAGCACAACTCAAGTAAACACTCCACATGGGGGTTAAAAGTGCTTTGTTTTAAATGAATAACTAAGTAAAAGTAATCTCAGAGCCATGAGATGCTCATATTTGAAGTTGAAATAACTTGCTTTATGGTAGTGAAAAGTTTGTTGATCCTTGTCAGGTTCGTTTGTAACCTTTATTATTGATTTCTTTTTTTTTGTTTTTTGATTCCTTGTCTAGTTTCAGACAAGTGTGAACATTGTATTGTCAATTTAATTGTTGTAGGGCCTAATTTTTAATATTCATTAAATATTTTTTATATTTTGAATTGGATGTTCATTTGTTTTTTTATTAAACATCATATTTATTAACTGCATGCTCCATTACAATTGACGTAAAACCACATGCATCGGTGATCTTATATGTAAGTATGATAAAACTTTCTTTACATTATGTAACCTATATCTACATGGTTGATTGTAGTGAGTCTAACCTAGATATAATATGTTTAAGTTTTCTTTCTTGACATAATTATGTCCTACATCAGGTTATCAAAATTGATGCTCTGCACAAATAGCTTAAAAAATTTGACATATTTAACAACAAGTTCATTCATCCTTGCAGGCCAGTGGCCTCCTGATTTCATTACATTTGTCTTCAGTTTTTCCCTTTCGTGTTTTAGTAATTCACACTCATATAGGATGTGGTCCCCACTTTGCGATACTTCGCCACAGCGTCAAGTCATATGCTCTTGGATTTTAAACCTATACAGATATGTCCCTATTTTTCCATGTTCTGTCATCATAACCGTCATATTATGGCTTAGGAGAATATTTGAGGCAAGTCTCGCTTGATCACTTGGAAAGTACTTTTTTGTCATGGATCCATTGGAAGTTTATCTCCGCTCTTCTTCCCACAATTGTAAACTTCTCTCACTCAATACCCTTTTCACTACACAATCCGGAATTTTATCGAAAGCCACTTCTAGGTCTGTCCTGCCTGCTGCTTGTTTAGCCAGATGATCGGCTATTTCGTTGCCTTCCGTGCCAACATGAGCCTTAATCCATGAGAAGTGTATTTCCCAGGTTTGAAGTTGCAGGTCTCTCGCCTTTCTTCTGATCTCTTCAATTAGATGATTTCTTTTTCCGTAGTTTTTGAGTAGGTCCAGGGTTATTTTACTATCAGTGTATATAATTGCTGCCTTCTCTGCTGTATTTACGTAGTTGATGTCTTGTAATTTCTCTAGGGCCTTCAGTATGGAGTATTGCTCTGCTTGATTATTGGAACAGGTTTGATGTAATTTGAATTGATATTGCTGAGGAGGTTCATAATGACTGTGCAGAATTATTCCAGATCCAATTCCTGCGTCACTTTTGCAGCCATCTGAATAGATTTTAAATGGGTAGTGTTTGTCATAAATTTGGTCCTGTATTTTAATCTGCTGAGCCGGGTGCGACCACTGTTTATAACAATTCATGGTATCAAGTTTCAAAGTCCCTTCTCCCACTACCATTTCTTCAGTGCGTTTTGTTATGTCATAATACATGGCAATCTCTCCAAGTTGTATCATGATGGGAGTTAATCCTGTTAAGACACATAGTGCCTCATGTGATGTTGTACGGTAGGCCTTAGCTATTTTAATGTTTATTAGTCGCTGAAGTGTCTATCCTATGCTTGATCCTGAATGTGTGAATCATATTAGTGGGAGAATATATCATGCCTCGATTGTCCGAGTGAGCTAGCGGACTATGATTTGCATATTTATTGTTCTCAATGGTACAATACTAATACAGCCATCACAATAACACAGGTTATCATACAAATTCCACACACCCAAGTATCCGGGTCTACATGACCATGATGTCGAAAATCCCCTAAATCAATCAACAACAGCTGCATTCTATCAATCCATGAATGGTTGTTATTGCAGTATTATGCCCCTAAAATACACGACTAGTTTGAGTGGTTTCAGGCCAAGCATTGGACAACCATCTTTGTGCATCTCGATGGGGAATTGACATGAGGCTATCAGCAGCTTGTCTCAATTCTGCCCCCATGTATGTAGGCCTATACATGCACGAAATGAGTACTTTGCAACCATTCTGACTGCAAGGCTCAGCTCTTTTGGGTTTGTTAGGTAAGAAAATGGCGCTTGCTGGGAGGGCAGTTTTCATCTGTGTGTGGCATGGCTGGTGGCCTTGCCAATGAAGTTAGATGTTTTGTATATTCTTTTTATATTTCCATTTACGATGCTGTTTTGTTTAGATATATATCTACAAGCTGACCCGGCAGACGTTGTCCTGCCAATCAAAGAAAGTGTTGTAGCTTTATTTCTTGAAGTGCTTTTGGATACACAATATTTTTTTCAATTTCTGTTAACTGCCTCTAAACTATCGTGAATTGAATTAACTAATTTAAAAACATTCGTTGGAGCGTGCACAACAACTCTCCAAAATTTCATCGCAAAGGGATAAATGGCATTTAACGCATACGGGATTTGGTTTAAATGATTCGTGCGCTGTCACTCATTTGTTGAATCTACTTGTGCTCTACCAACTGTGAAATGGATTTACTAAGTTAAAAAGCTTCAAATAAGTGTACACAACAACTCATCAAAGTTTCATCGCAATCGATGAATATTATATGAACGCATACAGGATTTTGTTGGAACGCTTCGCGCGTCGTCACTCATTTGTTACATCTACTCGTGCGCTACCAATATTGTAAAATGGATTTACCAAGTTGAACACCTTCCCTGGCGTGTACACAACAACTCATCAAAGTTTCATCGGAATCGGATGAATGACATATGAACGCATAAGTGATTTTCTTTTAACGATTCGCGTGCCGTCACTCATTTGTTGAATCTACTCATGCGCTACCTATTGTAAAATAGATTTACTAAGCCTGAAACCTTCTCTGGCGTGTACTCAATGATTCACCAAGGTTTGATCGCAATCGGATGAATGATATATGACCGCATACGGGACATTGTGGAAACGATTCGCGCACCGTCACTCATTTGTTGAATCTACTCGTGCGCTACTTATTAAAAACTGGATTTACTAAGACAGAAACATTTCCTGGAGTGTACACAACAATTCACCAAAGTTTCATCGCAATCGGATAAATGGTAGCCTATATGGACGCATACGGTACTTTGTTGAAATGATTCGCGTGCCGTCACACATTTGTTGAATCTACTCGTGCGCTACCTATCGTAAAATGGATTTATTAAGCCAGAAACCTTCCGTAGGGTATACACAACATCTCACCCAAGTTTCATCGTAATCGGACGAATGATATTTGAACGCATACGGGACCTTATTGAAACGCAACGCGCGTCGTCGCTCATTTGTTGAATCTACTCGTGCGAAACCTCCTGTGAAATGGATTTACTAAGTTAGAAACCCTCACGTAAGTGTACACAACATCTCACCCAAGTTTCATTGCAATCGGATGAATGGTATATGAACGCATACGGAACTTTGATTAAAAGTTCGCGCGTCGTTGCTCATTTGTTGAATCTACTCGTGAGCTACCTATTGTAAAATGGATTTACTAATTGAGAAACCCTCACGTAAGTGTACACAACATCTCACCCAAGTTTCATCGCTATCGGACGAATGGTATTTGAACGCATACGGGACTTTGTTGAAACGCTTCGCACGTCGCCGCTCATTTGTTGAATCTACTCGTGCGCAACCTCCTGTAAAATGGATTACTAAGTTAGAAGCCTTCACTTAAGTGTACACAACAACTCATCAAAGTTTCTTCTCAATCTATGAATGGAATATACACTTATACGGGATTTTGTTGAAACGCTTCGCGCGTCGTCACTCATTTGTTGAATCTAGACGTGCGCTACCTAATGTGAAATTGATTTACTAAGCCAGAAGCCTTCCCTGGAGTGTACACAACATCTCACCCAAGTTTCATCGCTATCGGACGAATGGTATTTGAACGCATACGGGACTTTTTTGAAACGCTTCGCGCGTCGTCGTTCATTTGTTGAATCTATTCGTGCGCTATCTATTGTAAAATGGATTTACTAAGCCAAACACCTTCCCTGGGGCTCACTCAACATATCACCCAAGTTTCATGGCAATCGGATGATTGGTATATGAACGCATACGGGACTTTAGTTAGTTAGTTTGAAACGCTCTAACGTGCAGAGACAAACAGTAGAATTCGACATCACTGCCACCTTTGGTATAAAACACAACTTTTCGCCCCGGGCGGAGTGTATGTAATGGCGGTAGTTGCACAGGTTGCGACCAGGTGGCTCTAACGTGCAGAGACAAACCATCCAAAGACATCAGCTTTCACGAAGGCCAAGGCTAGTGGTTTCCATGACGACTGTTTTTGACTGTATATTGTGGTTCTAAAATGGTGTGTAAATTGTGGTTCTAAAATTGTATTCATTCCACCTACCGGGTCAGATTGTGAATCTAAACCATACATGGACCCACCCTAATATACATACCAAATTCCATCAAAATCGGTTCAGTCGTTTAGGAGGAGTTCAGTCACATACACACGTGTCGAAGAATTATATATATAAGGATGTCTATTCTTGTTAAAGTCCATACTGCTAGATTTTGTATTATAGTATCTGTCCGTTTTATCTTTGGAGATTGTAGGAAGCCAGGTTAGTGGCTGTTGGGATTCTCTATGGAGATTGTAATGAGATGGTTGTTGTGTGTTTTGGGAAGATGAAATTAGCTAGGAAGATTGCTTATAGGTTTTGGCAAGTGGTCAGAGTAGATGTTGTCTTGAGGATATGATATGGTTTCCTTTTATGAGAATAAATGGAGAAAGGCTTTTGAAGAAAGTGTTTTGATGAAGTGCTTGGAATGGTGCTAGTAAGAATTGCATTGGAGGCAAGTACAGTAAGGTGAAAGATATAAACTGCATGAGTGTATCAGGTATGAAGGTGTGTAAAAGCCAGAGAGAGTTGTGTTTTGTAAGAGGAAATGTGTCCCTCATGGTAAATTTAATACCACCACACCACAGAATAGATGTGTACGGTTACACTTTTCAAAAATAAAGAAATAATAAGCAAATGGGTACCCTACTATTCTGTTTCTCTCCTACTTCCGAACCCTTCACTGAACATTCATATTAAAAATAGAACGGTTTTTGGACCAATTACAAAAATACAGTCTACCGGTAAAAGAAGAAAAGAACATGTTCATATAATAGTTCCCCGGCAAAACTGGGTAAAAACTTGAGAAAGTATTAATGTTTCTATACTGTGCATTTTTATGTCGGTTTAAAAGGCAAACTACAAGAGCTAACTTACTGTAAAAGTTAACTTTAACTTCACTACCATAATACTACTTAATAGTTTGATTGTTGAGGACTGGTGACCAAGTTGTCCTTAACTTGAGAAGGACTGCCTCGCAACTGTATGTAAAATGTATTTTCTTAAGAAGGCCTTAATTTAGTTTGGATCATTTGCGATACGTGTAATGGATGTGTATGGTGACTTTCGGTGTTAAATGATGTAAGTTGGCAACACCAAATGTGGCAGCCATGTTTTTTTTAATAACTTATTTACGATGGTTTGGACTATAGTAGAACCTTTTATCACCGTTCAAAATTTCAGGGTAATATCAGTAATAGTTTCGGACATATAAAATAGCCGCCATGTTGGATTGGTGAGACGTAATAAAATTTGAAGGGCACGATCGGGGTCGGCCAAAATAGTACTATGACCTTACCGAGTTTCATTGAAATCGCTCCATCCATTTATAAATTATTAGAGGGGGTTAGAGGGGGGGGGGGGTTGTATTCACACACACATACACACACACACGGACAAAAGGTGATCTAATAGGCCTATTTTTTCATAAATGAAAATAGGCTAATAATAGTGCCTGCATGATATACTTGCAGTGCACTAGTACCATACGGGATGCAGGCATTTAATTTCGAACTTCCTGCCAACACGCGTTAGTTGGGTTGCATCAACGATATTGGAAGGGATGCTGAATCACTCGGTATTTAACCCAATCATTTTTCTTATTTCAACCGTGTATTTAGTTCTTTAGAACTCTCTCCTTTAAAATTAAACAAAAATTTCCGCCTCGTTGCTTAGTGGCTAGCATTATTGGCTGCCACTGTAGAGCCCGTGTTCGATTCCTGGCTCTACCAAAAAATGCAATTCTGTTCTCAGGGCCGAAACGGTATACACTCAGTCTCGTGAGACAAACCTCAGAATAGTGGGTTCAATTCCCATCTCAGTCATCCTGGAAGTGGTTTTCCGTGGTTTTTCACTTCTACTTCAGGCAAATACCGGGATGGTCCCCAATTAAAGGCCACGGCCACCTCCTTAAAATTCCTCACCTGACTTACAAATACACACACTACTACTACTACTACTGCTACTCTATCAAACCACGACCACCACTACTACAGATACCACAATAACACAGGTTATCAGACAAATTCCCCACACATACAGTACATACACCATCATCATCATCATCATTTATTGCATGTGACAGGCCATTAAGACCCATAGCAGAAAAACAAGGGTATACAATTCTTGATTACAATATAAATAGCAAGCATAACATAATATAGGCTATAACATTGTACTTCATAACAGGAAGAATGATTTCAGCTTCTCAAATAATGGTGGCATATATTAGACCAACGATTTCTATCCCTGGCATCGTCCATACTTGAATCTGGATCTACCTGGTTCAGTGCCAACATAACTCGATCTTTCCATCTCGTTCTTGGTCGACCTCTTGGACGTTTTCCCGTTGGCTGAAAATTGAACACACGGTTCGGGAGAGTACCTTCTGCTCTGATAATGTGTCCTAACCATTGTAATCGTCTTCTCTCTATCTCTCTACTGATGTCTGCCTTTTTATAACGTCGATATAACTCCTCTTTACTCCGTCTTTCCCAACTGTCAGTTTCTGGGCAGTATTTTGGGCCATAGATTTTCCGCAGCATTTTTCTTTCAAATGCACATATACGTTCTTCAAAAGTTCTTGGAGTCGCCCACGTTTCACAACCATACATTAAAACAGGTCGTACTAGGGTCATGTATAGGTGGATCTTGTTTTCCTGAGATATTAGACGTGAAGTGAAAATTCGATTCATGCTATAGGAAACATGAGTAGCGTTGGTGATTCTTTGTCTAATTTCCTTTTCTATTTCACTTTTGTTTGACAATATTGATCCTAAATATTTGAATGATTCAACTGTCTCAAATTTGTGCATTCCAACGTCGATAGCGATCGGAATATTCTGTCGACGTGATATAATCATGTATTTTGTTTTCGATTCATTAACCACCAACCCCATTTTCTTTGCTTCCAGTAGGAATCTTGATGTATCAGTCGTTACCTGATCCAAAGTGTTCCCCATGATCACCACATCATCAGCAAATGCAAGAATTATGTCGGATCCGACCATCTCCATTTCCCTATTCCAACCAGTTCCACGTTTAATCTTTTCCAATGCTATATTGAAAAGGACTGGGGCTAGAGGATCTCCTTGTCTTAGTCCACTTTGAACGCTAAAGGATTCTGATTCTTGATTTGCAAACCGCACCTGGCATCTAGAGTCAGAGTAACAGGTCTTGATCAACCTTATGTACTTCATTGGAATGCCCATCTCGTGCGTAGCCGTCCATAATACTATACGGTTTATACTGTCATAGGCCTGACGAAAATCAATAAAGATTAAATGCAATTCCTTGTCAAATTCGTAGAATTTCTCCATGAGTTGCCTCAATGTAAAGATGTGGTCGATAGTAGACCGACCAGTTACAAAACCACATTGATATGAGCCTATAATGTCTCCCAAAAATGGCCTAAGTCGATTCATAAGCAGTGAGGTAAAAATTTTATATCCTATCTCGAGCAAGGCAATCCCTCGGTAGTTAGAAGGTTGTGTGGCATCACCTTTCTTAAAAATGGGGCATATCACGGCTCTCTTCCACTCACTTGGAATAACTTCTTTCCTCCAAATATTAACAATTAATTGTTGCAGATTTTCCATTATCACTGCTCCACCATACCTAATCAACTCGGCAGTAATTCCACTTCCTCCCGGAGCTTTTTTGTGCTTTAGAGATTCCACAATATGTCTTATCTCATCAATAGTTGGCTCAGGTACTTGCATTTCCGCCGTCATCATTGGCACCTGTGCATTTATAGCATCCATCTCAACATGAACATTTAGTAACTGATCAAAATGTTTTCCAAATAGATCTGCCTGTTCTTCAGGAGGTACAATTTCTCCATCTTCGTCCTTTAGTATTAGTGTATGTTGCTTGTAGATTCCCCTCGCAGGGTTAACCATTCTAAAGAAGGATCTCGATGCTTTCTTGGATTCCTCTATTGCTGTCAGTAGTGCCTTACCATGATCCCGTTTTTTCTGTCGGATGAGTCGATATGTCATACGTCTCACTTCCATATACGCTGCATTATTATCTTCCGATGGATATTTCACCCATTGCAATCTTTTTATTGTTCTGTTTTTCACTGCGACTTGACACTCATTATCAAACCAGAGTTTGTTTTTGGTTTTTGGTCACTGTCCCAAAACTTCATTTGCACTTTGTAGAACTGCTCTCCGCAAAACAGACCACTGCCCTTCCACATCTTCTAATGTATTTGATGTAGATAGACACTCCTTGATTCTATCTTGATATTCTTCCCTCACAGACGTAAGGGCCAATTTATCTTTGTCCGGGATGACCATTTCTTGCTTTCGCTTTCGCCATTTGGTAGACAGCTTGAGGCGCGATTTCATTACTACTAGAAGATGATCTGAATTCATATCCGCTCCACGGAATATTCGTACTTGTTCAACACACCCACGATGTGTACCATCTACTATTATGTGATCAATCTGATTCCTCGTATCTCCACCTGGTGATATCCATGTTGCTTTATGTATTTCTTTACGTGGAAAATATGTGCTGCTGATGACCATTCTTCTGTCATATGCAAATGTACATACATATACATATATATATATATATATATATATAACACAGCCAAGTACACGAGGCTAAATGACCACGACCTCCTAGCTCCTCAACAACAGGTCCTATTACTTTGAGCAGCACAACAAAATGGTAGATCCTCGTACGGTGAATTGTTTTCCCAACCATCCATGTTACTGCAATTACTCTGAGGGTGACTGTTCTATGTAAGCAATCTGGCAACAACGTTTCAAGGGTCGCGCGTCAACGGACGGAAACCAGTTGGACAGATTCCCTCCCACTCCTTCTCACGTCCTGCCTGCATGGTCTTCACCTGCATACCAGCTGGTTACATGTCTGTAACGTGTTATTTTTGTTTACATTTCTCATATTTCTTGAAGTTTAGATACAAAACCAATGTATCACCACGCGTTTTCTGATCCCTCGGTACAAGCGGTGTTGCCGAATGTGATGTACTTTTCCTCCTGTTTTCACCTAAACCTGCGCACCTTTTACTGAAGGATTTTCTTGTCTTTCAGCCCTTCCTATTCCCAGCAGCTTAGAAATACCCCCACCCACCTTGTAATATTGCAATTATCTCACTAACAACGCAGCGAAGAATTCTATGATTTCAGTTTTGGATATTTTCCCATTGAATAGGCTCCATACATTTTATTTAGTGTGGATTCATACTGTATATCTGGAGAATTTACTGATTTCAGTTTTGAATTAATATTTCCCCATCGAATAGGCTCCGTACATTTTATGAATCACTTTGCACGCGTGTGGTCGTCATCCCAGCCCTACCTATTCCCGGCAGCTTAGAAATACCCCCACCCACCTTGTAATATTGCAATTATCTCACTAACAACGCAGCGAAGAATTCTATGATTTCAGTTTTGGATATTTTCCCATTGAATAGGCTCTATACATTTTATTTAGTGTGGATTCATACTGTATATCTGGAGAATTTACTGATTTCAGTTTTGAATTAATATTTCCCCATCGAATAGGCTCCGTACATTTTATGAATCACTTTGCACGCGTGTGGTCGTCATCCCAGCCCTACCAGCCTACATACTTTAGTGTGGATTCATACTGTATATCTGGAGAATTTACTGATTTCAGTTTTGAATTAATATTTCCCATCGAATAGGCTCCGTACATTTTATGAATCACTTTGCACGCGTGTGGTCGTCATCCCAGCCCTACCAGCCTACATACTTTAGTGTGGATTCATACTGTATATCTGGAGAATTTGCTGATTTCAGTTTTAGATTAATAGTTTCCCAGCGAACTAAACAGGCTCCGTACATTTCTGAATCACTTTGCACGAGTTAACCCTGCCTGTGCCTGCCCTACAAGCCTTCATACTGTAGTGTGGAATTATACTGCATATCTTGAGGTGGATGTGTTAACATACTCTGAGGCTGGGTGTTTGGATATTGGCACGTTCGCACAATGGGACACGCTTATTCTCTAATATTGCTCTGAGGTGGACTTAGAAAGCAATGCAATACTCCTACTTCCAAGTAGCAATGCAACGTGCACTAGAGGCTTGGAGAGCCTTCCTAATGCTGCTTGTGTTGTTCTCTACGTGGTTAGTCTTATTGGAATATTGTGGTCGCAGCATCGAGGCGCCACTAAACCACTCGTATTTAAACTGGGAGCAATAAACAGCGCTGTTCTTAAAGGCTTTGTTCCTCAATGTGTTCATTGAAGTTGCGCACTTCCCAAAGTTTATTAGATATTTACAAAGTAGAAGGGAAGAAAAGGTGATCATGATATTTTTTGTTTTAAGGGGCCTAACATCTAGGTTATCAGCCCCTAATGGTTTGGGTGATAGTGAAATATGAGATGAGAATGAAAAGTAGAACTAATACTAACTACAAACTTACATACTAGAAGAAGAAATGGTAAACAAATAAAGGATAAGGCAAATAAAGGACAGGAAGAAAAGAAATGCCCTCAACCCTCAAAGAATGAGGATTGAGGGACTTGGAAGGAAGGAGAGTCATGAAAGGCAGATAGGAAAGGTCCCGCTCCAAAGTCACTGGAAAATGGAAAAAAAAAACGGACCCATCTCAGGAATCCCCCGGGATCGCCAACTCCTGAACTCACCAGCCGTGAGCCCTTGAGGGTGTAGCAGGGTGCACCAGAAGTGGTGGGGCTACATACACCCTGCCTCCTTGAGGGCCTTGAGCAGAAGGCAGGATATACCATGAAAAGAAAAAGCAGGCTGACCCCGCATAGAATGAGGGTATCAAGAAAAATGAGACAAGTGCCAATTAAGGCAGAAAAGGACGAGACTCCCTAGGCCTTGGATACCCTAATACCGTCGGGGTCGGAAAAGAACAAGAGTTGATGAAGGGAGTTCGACTGGAAAGAAGACTGAGAGGAGCCTGGCACAAGTAAGTGGAAGCAATGCCTGACTCAGATGGGGTCCCGTGGTCGCCAACCCACATCCCACAAGTTGTGAGCCCCTGGAGGGAGGAAGAAAAGAAAGGAGCCTAGTAAGTGGACCACACATCCTATTTTCAATCTTTTTGTTCACACTGCTCACCATAACCACAGTGGAGGACCGCAGCAAATTCGTAGATCGGAGAATAACGGGCTAGCTCATGCTTCGCTGGCATCGGGAGAGCGTAGGTTTGAATCCCATCTCGGCCGTCCTGAAAATGGTTTTCCGTGGTTTCCTATTTTCACCACCAAGCAAATGCAGGGGTGCTTCCTTTCAACAGGTCCCTTCCCTAAGCCTTCCTTAATTACAGTAGACTCAAGTTAGCGGTCGTCTGGGCGATCACCCTGTCTCCATCCCCAGTTGTATCTGCTGACAAAGTGCATTCAGCTCCCAGACATCGTCCTTGCGACGGCACAGGAATGATCCCTCGTAGCGTCGGTGGGTGAAGCCGAGCCGGGGGTGTAAGCGAATAAAATAAGTAGGGGTTGAAATTTATAGTCGCCAGCCTTTCTTCCTGACGCCAAGCTCATGAGAGCAGTTAATGAGATATGAAAATGAATGAGACTGGGCAAGCACAGGTTCCCTTCTACTCCTACAAAACCACCATGGCGGCCAAGCGAAGTTGCAACTTTTAAATAGACGTTTCTCGCGATTTAACCAACCAAATGCAATGAAACTAGGTACAGCATATATGTTTGTACACATTGTAATGAACCAACATCTAACTTCGTTCAATTGTTTACATAACCTTAAGATGGCGGCTGTGTGAAATATTTCACCGGCATTCTATATCTCTGAAACAATTACTGGTATCACCATGCAATTTTGTACGGAGATAGGGCACTACTAGAAGTTCATCTATGAGACTTTCAAAAACCGGTTAACTACAAAACGAACATGGTGGCCAAGCGAAGTTGAAAGTTTTAAATATACTTTTCTCGCGATTTAATGATCCAAACACAATGAAACTTGGTACAGCAAATGTATATACACATTGTAATGTACTGGTATCTAATTTAGTTCAATTGTTTATATAACCTCAAGATGGTGGCTGTGCGAATTTCGAAAATTAAGTTTTTATTTCTTGTGTTCTAATCATGCGATCGAAATCAACATTTGTATAATGATCGTACACAATAATCATCATCTAATAGTACATAACGCTGTGGCTTACATATATTAAAATCCAACATGGCGACCGTCCGAAATATTTAGACGGTTCTCAATATCTATTAATCTACTACAGCAATCAAACTGACATTTTGTAAGTGTATAGGGGCTATGAGCATACGTTCACTTATGGGACGTTCAATAACCTGGCGAGCACAACTCCAATATGTCGGCGACGCGAAATTTAAATATTCAAATGGACGTTTCTTGCGTTTTAACCATCCCAGAGCAGTGAAACTTGATACGGTATATGCTTATACAAATTTTAATCGACTGGCATCTACTTCATTTAAATTATTTTCATAACCACAAGATGGTGGCTGAGCGAAATTTTAAAATCCCGCTTTTATTTTTGTGTCCTAATCATGCGATTGAAGTTTGAATAAAACACCTACACAATAATCTTCATGTAATAGTACATAAATCTAAAGCATATAATATAAAAATCCAACATGGTGACCATCCCAAATATTTAGACGGGTCTCAATATCTACGAATCTATTACAGCAATCAAACTGAAAATTTGTATGTTGATAGAGGCAATTGATATTAGTGGGATATATGAAAATAGGCTATTTAGTTCTTCACGGAACTATTTGTTTAAACTGAACAATATCGTGAGTATTTTTAGAGATTTGAAACTTTGCAGTACTTAGACTCCTGCCTTTGACTCACCATGTTTCTTTACGGCACATTGTCTCTACTTCATTTTGAATAACAACCTCTGTGTATGAGTCGTCAACCAGCCGTGTTTTCATTCTTCAAGACACCGAGATTGCGATGGCTTTGAGCACAGCGAATGCTTTCTTCCCTCCATTTTGCTTTTACATAATACATTTTATATTGTCCAACTTTTCTTGTTAACGGAGAAAGCTTTTACGCAAGTTTTGCGAAGTACAGTACTTCATTATTTTGCTGATGAATGAATCTGCAGCTTGCTCTTGTACTACCCTACCAGCGAATTGTAACCAGTGGCGGAAATCGGAACTAATGTGCTCAGCCCGGCCACTCGCCTGTGATAGACGTGCAGTATTCGCCAGCGAAACCTCATCGCATGTCATTTGTGTGCACGATTCGTGCTGGGTCGTCCGCTGTGCGGTGTGTTCTGATTGTATAACTGTACATGCGTTCCCCTCTTGTTCCACAACCGCTCGCGGCAGCCATAACGAGGCGAGCTGACATAATGTATACATAACAGCCGCACTCAACGTCTAGCGGTTAATAATATTCCTTGGTAGGGTAGTATATTGTCTCGTTACACACATAAAGCAGAGAAGTTGCCGATACATCAGGGGTTTAGACCAGAGTACTGCAGCGAGGCCCACCGTACTCCGCACTCCGAGTCCTTGGACTTTTGAAGCCAAGCCCGCCCAGTGTCGCTCTCATCTAACGCGGCCGCGTTCTGGCCCATAGCATTGGGCTCACAAAGCCCACCGTAGCCCACCGCACTGGACGGGCTGGGCCGAGCAGGCAGATTAACCTTCACAGCGCGTGCACAACAAAATGCTCGCTTTACACATCTATTCAGAATTGATAGCAATACTACCTAGGTATAGTCATTAAGCTAATGGTATAGTTCAAACTGGCTAATCTCAATCTGAAATTATCGATAGTTGTTGTTGATTGATTTAGGGGCTTTGCGACATCATGATCTTATAGCCCCGTGTATTTGTGTGTGTAATTTGTCTGATAACCTGTGTTTTTGCGATGGATGTATCAATGTGTGTCTTTGCAATTCAGATGAGGATTGGGAAGGAGCGGACAAATGCCGGGTGAATCAGCTTCCCCTAATAATATTGTTTTATACAGCCCAACTAACGCCTGTTGTCAGGAAGGTTGATATTTCTCTGCTGACATCCCGTATGGTACTAATGAAATAAAAGTAGACTTATGCGATCACTATAGGGCCAAAAATTGTGTGTCTGTCTGCCTGGCTGTGTGTGTGTGTGTGTGTGTGTGTGAGTGAGTGTGTGTACTCTGAATGTCTGTCCCCCCCTATCAATTCGAACACGGTGAATCCGAATTGAACGACATTTGGTACAGAGGTAGCACTGGCAAAGGGCACCTCAGTGTCATGTTTTATATCGCCGCCATCTTGACGTAAACGTAATGGCGGCCACCCAAATATTCAAAGCTTAAATCAAATACGACCAACCTATTCGTCTGATCTATACCAAATTTTGTAACATTATACCTTTAAGTATGAAGAATCCCTTGACCAAACTACGAGGTCATCTGCCTATTATTTGCGGATGATGGCCATATTTGTGTGCAAATCGATTCCCCCTATCTTTTCAAACACGGTGAAACCAAATTGAACGAAATTTGGTACAGAGGTAGCACTAGCAAAGGGCACCTCAGTGTCGTGTTTTATATCGCTGCCATCTTGACGGAAACGTAATGGCGGCCACCCAAATATTCAAAGCTTAAATCAAATTACGACCAACCTATTTATCTGATCTCTACCAAATTTTGTAACGTTATACCTTTATGTACGAGGAATCTTTTGACCAAACTACGAGGTCATCTGCCCAATAATTTGCGGATGGCCGCCATGTTTGTGTGCAAATTGATTCCCCCTATCTTTTCAAACACGGTGAATCCGAATTGAACGAAATATGGTACAGAGGTAACACTAGCAAAGGGCATCTCAGTGTCATGTTTTATATCGCCGCCATCTTGACGGAAACGTAATGGCGGTCACCCAAATGTTAAAAGCTTAAATAATATTACGACCAACCTAATCATCTGATCTCTACCAAATTTTGCCACGTTATACCTTTATGTATGAAGAATCTTTTGACCAAACTACGAGGTCATCTACCCAATAATTTGCGGATGGCGGCCATGTATGTGTGCCAATTGATTCCCCCTATCTATTCAAACACGGTGAAACCGAATTGAACGAAATTAGGTACAGAGGTAGCACAAGCAAAGAGCACCTCAGTGTCATGTTTTATATCGCCGCAATCTTGACGGAAACGTAATGGCGGCCACCCAAATGTTCAAAGCTTAAATCAAATTACGACCAACCTTTTTTATCTGATCTCTAACAAATTTTGTAACATTATACCTTTATGTATGGAGAATCTTTTGACCAAACTACTACGTCATCTGCCCAATAATTTGCGGCTGGCGGCCATGTATGGGTGCCAATGGATTCCCCCTATCTATTCGAACACGGTGAAACCGAATTGAACGAAATTTGGTACAGAGGTAGCACTAGCAAAGGACACCTCATATTCATGTTTAATATCCGTATGACACTTATTACAAAACGTTACTACAACCAACATTCAATTATACTCCTTGGAAAGGACAAAGAGTTATAACAATACCCATGCATTTAGGAGAAAGTAGGCTATATGTTCTTTACTGAACATCTTGTTTTTACCTGGATCATATTATTCGAATGGTCTGTAGTTACATCGAGAGAAAATAATAGTGTTCAGTATCGTTTGCGGGATATGCTTGCAGTGCATTAGTAGCGTACGGGATGCAAGCAGAGAAATTTCGACCTTCCTGATAACATACGTTAGTTGGGCTGCATAAAACTATGGGGCAACTGATTCACCTGGTAGGTATAACAACTTGTGAAGTTTCGCAGCTGTGTTATAATATCTATGTTCTGTGTCGCTGAATTTTAATCCTTGTTTTATTATGGTGTTTGAAACCATTTTCAGTGTTGCCTCAGTAAACAAAAGTTTCATGCTTTTCAGTCGGTCAACGCGATTGTACCCAAATGAAATGGGTTATTCACTAATCCTGAAAAACAAAATTCATGACATTAAGGGGAGACTCCACTGAAAAATTTAACGTCTCTCCTATTGCATCTATTTCAAATTAATTTTGTGATCATATATTTCACATAAAGATGTAGCAATGTCTAAGGTTTGAAGGCCCATAACATGAAAGGTTTTTGAATTATGAATTTGTAAAATGTTTTTAATGGCATTTTTGAAAACCTACTTTTGGTGCTAAGATATCAATTCTTACATTACAATTTCTTCAGACACAGTAACATGACATAGTTTAAGAGTTCTGTGCATATATTTTATGAGAAGGTTTTTTTTATTTACCCTTAGTTTATTTTTCAAATTCATTCTTTTTCCAAATAATTTGTACATAAATGACATAAAAAATAATTGAACCTGCATATCATTTAAAATTAATGCACAGAAGTATGCAAATACCTCATGACTTTGTCCTGCAAAAATTTCACTGAGATTGGTTAATATTTATGATTAAAAAGTTGGTATTGAAATTAGAAAACAAACTTATAAAAATTTACCTCTCAACAAAAAGTTTGTTGAAATCACTATTTCAGCTTTTTATCACCAGGAATCGCTACATTTGAAGGAAAAGATGGTCGTGTTTGATGGTGATGACATTAAATACTATCTTTGACAGCTGTCAGTGAGCCACGCCTCCCTCATGCAGTCCATATATAAAATTGTATCTTGACTTATTTATAATTTGAATAGAACCAAATCTTTCTGGGATCTAAGAGAAAACACTCCAAGGGTCTGAAATAGCCAATAAAATCTTTGAAAAAACTTGAAGTTTTGCGGTGGAGTCTCCCCTTAATAAATACACTTGGATGACCAGCTTCGATCGTCAAGCGATCATAATCAGATCCATTACACTTAGGCTACAAAATGTTTATGTCTGTAAGTATGGGTGAAAATATTTACAATATGTACACTTCTTTAGTTGCGTTATTAGTTGAGGCAGTTCAACTCGTCAATATTAACGGATATGCACTGTACGTACAAAATTGTAGTCCATCTGATTGGTGTTAATATTATAATTCACAGCTTGAATCTCGTTGTACAAGGTTAGTCTGTTTTATACGGGTTTGTGAATTTCGTATGAGTACTATACACGTCATTGTTCAAGTTTCTGCTGCATAATGACATATGCTGCAGAAACTCGGACAATGACTAGGAGAGATGAGAGCAGAGTACAGGCAGCTGAGATGAGATCCCTGAGAATTATGGTCCAGAAAACGAGGAGAGACAGAGTGAGAAATGAAGATATACGTAAAGAACTGGGAGTACAGAAACTAACTGACAAACTGGAGCAAAACAGATTGAGATGGTTTGGTCATGTCAAACGGATGAATGAAGTAAGTCTACCAAGACGAGCACTGGAACGACGGATGGCAGGGAAGATAGGACGAGGAAGACCAAGAATGCGTTGGATGGACTCGGTGAAGAATAGCATTAGTAAACAGAACCTGGATTGGATCACCGTGTCGGAAGAGGAATGTTGGAACGACAGAACAAAGTGGAGAGGAACCATATTTGCCCCCATCCAGTGTCAGCTGGAAAAGGGGAAATGAAAATGATGATGATGATACTATACACGTGTATACGAATTAGAACAACACAATATAATGAATTAATAAATAAAATAGAGCATGCACATGAATTCTATTTTGTAGGTCTATAAATATGGTTACTTACTATATCTCTGCGGAACCATCGGCCGTGACAGTCTTACGCTCTCGCCTGGTCCCGTGGCTCATGATCGCGAGATTAACGGCTTTTATTTATTTATTTATTTATTTATTTATTTATTTATTTATTTATTTATTTATTTATTTATCGTATGGCTTTTAGTGCCGGGAGTGTCCGAGGACATGTTCGGCTCGCCAGAGGCTGTATCTGATTCAGCGGACACCCATAGGGTGAGCTACAAGTTCCGTTCAATTTCAAGTAGTTCCAACTTTCGCTACCAGATGCCAATGATACCTAGTGGTGAACGTTGAAACTTTGATAGAGCGTTACAACGAAATATAACCTAGAAATTTAGCTCCACACAAGTTTAGTCTGTGGAAGGATCTTTTACATGCCATAAATCTATGACATGGGACCGCCGGCTTTACTTCCCGTCCGAAGGAAGGCACACTGAAGGATTTTAACGCTCTTAAAAAATCTTACGACTTCGGCCGGGTTTGATAGAGCCTCCGTGGCTCAGGCGGCAGCACGCCGGCCTCTCACCGCTGGGTCCGTGGTTCAAATCCCGGTCACTCCATGTGAGATCTGTGCTGGACAAAGCGGAGGCAGACAGGTTTTTCTCCGGGTACTCCGGTTTTCCCTGTCACAATTTCATTCCAGCAACACTCTCCACTATCATTTCATCTGTCATTCATTTAATCATTGTCCCAGAGGAGTGCGTCAGGCCTCGGCAGCCGGCACGTTCATATCCTCGCCGCTAGATAGGGGCTTCATTCATTCCATTCCTGACCCGGTCAGAGACTGGAAGCAGGCTGTGGATTTTCATTTTCATCTTGGGCCCAGCAGTTCAGTTTGCTACCAACTACGCCACCGAAGCTGCTATTTTAAAAATGAAATATCTTGACAATTTATTGTGCTACGATGATGTATGTTGGCGCCAGACACTACGCACTTTACGCATTATTTTCCTCAACCCATTTTGTGGTGGACTTTAATTTGCTAGTGTAAGTGAGAAACCTTTATGTTAACCTATTGTTGCTCATTCCTGTGAGGTGGTGATAAAATGTAATCCTTCTCTTTCGCATCGTGTCCGTATGTTTCCCCGCCTGGTTTTACAAGTCACTATTCCGCCGTCTTTGAACCCTAACTTACTTGATTCTGTCATCCGGTCATTAAAATAATTGAGGATATTTGTACCATTACATCATATTTAATTTTAATTAAATCTAAAATTCTCTATTAGGAATAATTTGTGTACCAAATTTTTGTTCACGACAGGAAAGTGTTTTTAGTGAACCCTGCAGAAGTTCCACCATCATCGGCCTACTAGGCTCCGGCTATGAAATGGCCTTTTAGGGATTTGGGCATTGGCACTTCAGCCCCGTACAAGTTCCACCATCTCCCGCCTACCGCGCTCCGGTTATCAAATAGCCTTATCTTATATTTGAAAAACATTGGGAAGAAATTTCATCTTTTACTAAAACTGAAATACGTATCTAGGCAAGCAATTGTGCTACGACTACGGTTGCTGGCTTGAGGCACTATGCACGTTACACATTATCCACTAAGCCTCAACTTACTTGACCCTGTCATCCGTGTATTAAAATAATTGCGAGGTCCATTCTTCTGCCCATGCTGTGTGCCAGCCGTAGTGAGGGAAGGAGCGAGTCAAGTGTTCTGTAACACGCATGTGCCCTGGAGTCAGATGGCCTGCCCCGCTGCACCATGGAAGCGCTGGTTGGCATTTTGTTTCAGCATTCGTTCTTAGAGGTTGTGTGTGCTCTCAAAACGAAGATTCATATGACTAGTTGGAGGCGAACCTCAATTACAGATGTTACATAAAGGTAACCGAACTGCAGATGTATGGAAAGAAGTCCTATAGGATTGTTGAAATGCATGCTGCGAAGCAGCACGGGTATTCGTCTTCTAATAATAATAATAATAATCAGTAAATATGCTATATGTGCTCGGGCCCAATAATCGCTGTAGCCTAATGTTTACTAAGGTTCTGAGCTTCATATGCCTAGTTTCCCCAACCTGTCCCCATCACTCCATACGGGTGAAGCTGTACCGCATACGTCATTAGCGTCGCCAGAATACGTTATCTAGGGGTACTTGGGTTGGTAGGGGCCATAGATTGAAAGATTGCTAGCTTTAGAATAATGAACTACTTTTATTTTACAAACTTCTACACAATCAATAGTTAGCGCTGTTTGACAATTGGCCCGGGAACGGAAACGGGATCGAGAATGGGACGCTTGTCGGGGCTCCGGTTCACAATTGGCCTGGAACGAGAACCACAGTAGAACAAGGTTTGATTTACCGGCCGCAGTGGCCGAGAGCGTTTACTCGCTACCTCGTGCCTCGCTGGCATCGGGAGAGCGGGGGTTCGAATCCCACCTCGGCAGTGCTGAAAATGGTTTTCGTGGTTTCCCATTTCCACCACTAGGCAAATGCCGGGACGGTACCTTTCAATAGGTCCACAGCCGATTTCCTTCCAATATCCCTTCCCCGACCCGTCCTGAAAAGAAAAGTACATGGCCATTGGCTGCATCAATAAAATTATGTTTACGTATTAAAATGGGTGGTGTGCCTAGTTCTCTTAAATGTGTAGGGTATTAACTGTTCCTACGTTCCTCAGCTATGGAAGAAATATTATGTCTAGTTCTGATTTCATCGCTCAGGAAATGTTTTTGTCCGTCGCGAATTCTCCGGTATGGCTACTTTAGCGCCTCAGTACCAATGCAACAACGTCAGAAAGATATCAAATCCTTTAAGCTTCAAAATTATTATTTTAAATTCATCTATTTTTCTTAAGAGACATAAGATTTTTTGGTCGGGTCTGTTTCCCTCCTCGCTGTCAAGCACCTACGAACTTCGATCCTTTGCTTGCCCTGCACCCTGTAGGCCCTGCCTTGGGGGCTCGTGTCCACCAAGATCCATCCGTGGCGACGTCTTGATTTATCATCTAGTTTCCCCCAACCAAAGAACACTCCTCTGTCCCATAGCGCAATCAGAGCCGTAGAGAGCGATCATGGGCCCTGGGTCGAGGGCTTCCGGATCCCTACACTTTTGCAATATGTGACATTATTTTGGAAGTATTTAGCTTGAATTTGCTAAATTCACCACCACCAAAAACAAAACAAAAACTCCGTTGAATTCTGCTTGTCCGTATTGAATAGGCCTATCTATCAGTTTACTTGGTTTTCAGTTCTTCAGACACTCTTCTTTTTGTCTCTCATTAATTGTTGTTTTACTTCAAGATTTTGATAACTGTGCATTTAAAATTTCATTTTAGCTAACGGTTGCCTAGGCTACCTGACCGTGTCCGGGCTCCACAAGTATAACCGTGCTTCTTTCAGAAATGTAACTTATGAAGTACCGGTACGGTACCGGTATATAGTGGAATTTTTCAGAGATTGTATTAGAAGCTTACCACCTTATAAAGATAATCTTCAACTTCCGTACGTTATACATTTTATGAACGACTCTGACAACCCGACTGAGAAGCCAAAGACACAATGGCAGTGGCGGATTCAGGCCTTGCGGGGCCCTGGGCGATATGATAAGGTTCAAGATTTTGATAAATGTGCATTTAAAATTTCATTTTCGTTACCGGTAGCCTACACCTGACCATGTTCGGGCTCCACAAGAATAGGCCCACAACAATAGGACATAAAACAAGAAGTTCCGTGACGAACTAAAGAGCCTCCTTTTCTTAAAATTAAGATTCATGCCAATGATTAATCTACAGTATATTACCCTATCTAGAATATTAGGGTAAAAAATATATAGACAGCATTTATTAACAGTTGTCAGCCCTGATTGCTCTTAAGAATACTTATAGTCATATCTGTTATGTTACACATTGCACATACGAAATTTGGATGAAATCCAACTGATACTATAGAAGTTACATGTATTTAAAAAATGGTCCTATCAGCAGGCTTAGAATCATGTTGGTAGAACTGACGTATATAAGCTACTCCAAATTAATGTAAAACGTCGGGTACTATACGTGTGCATAGTTTAAAGCTGACGGCTTGCATACTTTCTGATATATTGGTATTTGGATAAAGAAAGAGAGAGAGCAATTATCAACAGTTGGCAGCCCTGGTGACTCTTAAGAATACGCTCAGTCATATCTATTTATGTACACATATTAAATACAAAATTTGGTTGAATTCCAATTGTTAGTGTCGAAGTTATATGCTTTTAAATATTTGACCTATCAGAAGTCTTAAACTTATTTTGGCAACACTGTCATGTATGTCCTCCTGGAAATTAAACTGAAATAGTATTATCTACATGTGTGCCAATTTTGGAATAGCTCCCATGCATACCTTCCAAGATATCCAACATGGAGCTCAAATTTCTAGTGCGTTTTTTCAGCAGTTGGTAGCACTGACATGATTTTCAAATATGGGCTTGAGATATTCCGGTAGACTATACATCTTTACTCATACTAAATTTGGTTTCGATTACTGCAGCCGTTTAGGAGTTGATAGGGGGGAGGGGGGGGGGGCACACACAGCCAGACAGACAGAAGGACAGACAAACATTTTCTCGGATCGATCTCATAAGTCTACTTTTTCCTCATTTTTGCAAAATGTGAAAAGGCTAAAAATACCAAATCAAATGGTAAGTAGTTTTGTTGTTGTTGTTTGAGTCTTCAGTCTTTTGACTGGTTTGATGCAGCTCTCCATGCCTCCCTGTCCTGAGCTAATCGTTTCATCTCTACATAGCTACCACACCCTACATCCGAGGCAATCTGTTTAACATATTCTAACCTTGGCCTACCCCTACAGTTCTTGTCCTCGACCCTTCCTTCCATAACTAAGCTTGCTATTCCTGGGTGTCTTAGTATGTGTCCTACCAACCTATCTCTTCTCTTCATTAGCAGTCGCCAGAAACATCTCTCCTCTCCCACTCGCCTTAATACCTCTTCGTTTGTAACCCTATCTACCCATCTGATCTTCATCATTCTCCTGTAACACCACATTTCAAATGCCTCAATTCTCCTCTTTTCTGCTGCACCAATAGTCCAAGTTTCACTTCCATAGAGCGCCACGCTCCAGACAAAGGCTTTCAAAAATGACTTCCTAATACCTAAATCTATATTCGATGTCAACAGATTCCTTTTTTGTAGAAAGGCTTTCCTTGCCTGAGCCAACCTACTTTTTATATCCTCTTTGCTTCGTCCATCACTGGTTATTCTGCTTCCTAAGTAACAGAAGTCTCCTACTTCCTTCAGCTTTTCACCTGCCAATTTGATCTCCATAGAGGTTTCTGATTTATTTCGGCTGCATTCCAGTATTTTTGTTTTACATTTATTAATTTTCATCATGAATTCCTTCCGTAAGACGGAATCCATACCATTCAAAAACTCATTCAAATCCTCAGGCTTGTCGGCCAAGATGACGATGTCATCAGCAAATCTCAGAGTTGAAATTATTTCTCCTTGAATCTTCACTCCCACTTTAAATTTTTCTCCAATTTCCTTCATTGCTTGTTCAATGTAGAGATTGAAAAGTATGGGTGATAAGTTGCAGCCTTGCCTTACACCTTTCATAATACCAGCTTCTCGCTCATATCCTCCAGCTCGAATGACTGCTGTCTGGTTTCTGTATAGATTGTATATCACCCTCCTATCCCTGTACTTTATTCCAATAGATTTCAAAATGTCAAACAATTTAGTCCAATCAACGTTATCAAAAGCCTTTTCTAAGTCTACAAATGCCATGAACGTTCTCTTATCTTTCCTTATTCTACCTTCCAAAATCAGCCTAAGACTTAGTACAGCTTCCCTTGTTCCTACATTTCTCCTGAAACCAAACTGGTCTTCACCCAACTCCGTTTCTATCTGGCTTTCAATCCTCTTGTAAATTATTATAGACAGGATCTTTGAAGCATGAGTAATCAAGCTGATTGTACGGTAATCTTCACATCTGTCAGCTCCCACTTTCTTTGGTATAGGGATGATTACATTCTTCTTGAAATCAGGGGGTACCTCACCTGTCTCATAAATCCTACACACCAAGTGAAATAACCTGATCAGACCTCCATCTCCTATGCAGCGTAGCAACTCAATCGGTATATCATCTATGCCTGGGGCTTTGTTCCTGCCTAAGTCCTCTAATGCTCTGTCAAATTCTGATCTCAATATTAAATCTCCTTTTGCATCCTCATCAATTTCCTCCTCCCTTTCCATTACATGATTCTCAATCTCCTTTCCCTTATATAAGCACTCTATGTAAGCTTTCCATCTCTCAACTTTTTCTTCCCTATCTGTTAGAGGCTTTCCATTTGTGTCCCTAATATTACAGCACTTAGTCTTTTTTTCCCCAAAAGTATTCTTAATCCGTCGATAAGCTGTGTCTACTTTTCCTAATTTCAGACACTTTTCTATACCTGTACATTTCTCTTTCAACCATTCTTCTTTCGCTTCCTTGCACTTCTTGTTAACCTCATTTCTCAGACGTCTGTATTCTGCTTTCCCCTCTCCATCTCTTAGATTCTTGTGTCTCCGCCTTTCATCCATCAATTCTAGTATATCCTGAGTGATCCACGGTTTTCTACCTATTCTTTCTTTCCTACCAATGTTTTCTTCTGCCGATTTTGTTATTTCATTCTTCAAAAGTGCCCATTCGTCTGCAATTGAAGTTTGTTTAGGGGTTTTGATTAGTCCTTCCTTTATACTCTTCTTGAATCTTTCGTTCACATCCTTTACTTTCAGTCTGTCTATTGCCCACCTTTTTGGCTTTTGACTTTTCTTCAGTTTCTTCAACTTTAATCTGCATTTCATCACAACCAGATTGTGGTCAGAGTTTATGTCAGAGTTTAGTTTTGTAATAAAAATAAAATAAAGAATAGTTAGGCCTACAATAATTTGAATACACTACGGTACATTTTTAGCCTACTTTCGATTTTTGCAAAAAATGAAAGTAGACTTATGAGATCAACACAGGACGAAAAAAGTGTGTCTGTCTGTGTGTGTGTATGTGTATGTGTGAGTCTGTGTGTGTGTGTGCCTGTGTGTGTGTGTGTGTGTGTGTGTGTGTGTGTGAGTGTGTGTGTGAGTGTGTGTACTCTGAATGTCGGTCCCCCCCTATCAATTCGAACACGGTGAATGAGAATTGAACGAAATTTGGTACAAAGGTAGCACTAGCAAAGGACACCTCAGTGTCATGTTTTATATCGCCGCCATATTGACGGAAACGTAATGGCGGCCACACAAATGTTCAAAGCTTAAATCAAATTACGACTAACCTAATCATCCGATCTCTACCAAATTTTGCAACAACATACCTTTATGGGGGGAGCATCCTTTGACCAAACGAATAGGTCATCAGCGTAATAGTTTGCGGATGGCGGCCATCTTTGTGTGAAAATCGATTCCCCCTATTAATTCGAACACGGTGCAACCGAATGGAACGAAATTTGGTACAGCGGTAGTACTAACAAAAGGCACCTCAATGTCATGTTTTATATCGCCGTCTTGACGGAAACGTAATGGCGGCCACACAAATGTTCAATGCTTAAATCAAATTACGATTAACCTAATCATCCGATCTCTACCAAATTTTGCAACAACATACCCTTATAGAGGAAGCATCCTTTGACCAAATGAATAGGTCAATAGCCTGATTGTTTGCGGATGGCGGCCATCTTTGTGTGAAAATAAATTCCCCCTATTAATTCAAACACGGTGAAACCGAATGGAACGAAATTTGGTACAGAGGTAGCACTAGCAAAGGGCATCTCAGTGTCATGTTTTATATCGCCGCCATATTGACAGAAACGTAATGGCGGCCACACAAATGTTCAAAGCTTAAGTTAAATTACGACTAACATAACCATCCGATCTCTACCAAACTTTGCAACAACATACCTTTATGGAGGGAGCATCCTTTGACCAATCTAATAGGTTATTAGCCTAATAGTTTGCGGATGGCGGCCATCTTTATGTAAAAATTGATTCCCCCTATTAATTCGAACACGGTGGAACCGAATGGAACGAAATTTGGTACAGAGGTAGCACGAGCAAAGGGCACCTCAGTGTCATGTTTATATCGCCGCCATCTTGACTGAAACGTAATGGCGGCCACACGAATGTTCAAAGCTAAAATCAAATTACGATTAACCTAATCATCCGATCTCTACCAAATTTTGCAACTACATACCTTTATGGAGGGAGCATTTTTTGACCAATCTAATAGGTCATTCGCCTAATAGTTTGCGGATGGCAGCCATCTTTATGTCAAAATTGATTCCCCCTATTAATTCGAACACGGTGGAACCGAATGGAACGAAATTTGGTACAGAGGTAGCACGAGCAAAGGGCACCTCAGTGTCATGTTTTATATCGCCGCCATCTTGACTGAAACGTAATGGCGGCCACACGAATGTTCAAAGCTAAAATCAAATTACGACTAACCTAATCATCCGATCTCTACCAAATTTTGCAACAACATACCTTTATGGGGGGAGCATCCTTTGACCAAACGAATAGGTCATCAGCGTAATAGTTTGCGGATGGCGGCCATCTTTGTGTGAAAATCGATTCCCCCTATTAATTCGAACACGGTGCAACCGAATGGAACGAAATTTGGTACAGCGGTAGTACTAACAAAAGGCACCTCAATGTCATGTTTTATATCGCCGTCTTGACGGAAACGTAATGGCGGCCACACAAATGTTCAATGCTTAAATCAAATTACGATTAACCTAATCATCCGATCTCTACCAAATTTTGCAACAACATACCCTTATAGAGGAAGCATCCTTTGACCAAATGAATAGGTCAATAGCCTGATTGTTTGCGGATGGCGGCCATCTTTGTGTGAAAATAAATTCCCCCTATTAATTCAAACACGGTGAAACCGAATGGAACGAAATTTGGTACAGAGGTAGCACTAGCAAAGGGCATCTCAGTGTCATGTTTTATATCGCCGCCATATTGACAGAAACGTAATGGTGGCCACACAAATGTTCAAAGCTTAAGTTAAATTACGACTAACATAACCATCCGATCTCTACCAAACTTTGCAACAACATACCTTTATGGAGGGATCATCCTTTGACCAATCTAATAGGTTATTAGCCTAATAGTTTGCGGATGGCGGCCATCTTTATGTAAAAATTGATTCCCCCTATTAATTCGAACACGGTGGAACCGAATGGAACGAAATTTGGTACAGAGGTAGCACGAGCAAAGGGCACCTCAGTGTCATGTTTTATATCGCCGCCATCTTGACTGAAACGTAATGGCGGCCACACGAATGTTCAAAGCTAAAATCAAATTACGATTAACCTAATCATCCGATCTCTACCAAATTTTGCAACTACATACCTTTATGGAGGGAGCATTTTTTGACCAATCTAATAGGTCATTCGCCTAATAGTTTGCGGATGGCGGCCATCTTTATGTCAAAATTGATTCCCCCTATTAATTCGAACACGGTGGAACCGAATGGAACGAAATTTGGTACAGAGGTAGCACGAGCAAAGGGCACCTCAGTGTCATGTTTTATATCGCCGCCATCTTGACTGAAACGTAATGGCGGCCACACGAATGTTCAAAGCTAAAATCAAATTACGACTAACCTAATCATCCGATCTCTACCAAATTTTGCAACAACATACCTATATGGGGGGAGCATCCTTTGACCAAACGAATAGGTCATCAGCGTAATAGTTTGCGGATGGCGGCCATCTTTGTGTGAAAATCGATTCCCCCTATTAATTCGAACACGGTGCAACCGAATGGAACGAAATTTGGTACAGCGGTAGTACTAACAAAAGGCACCTCAATGTCATGTTTTATATCGCCGTCTTGACGGAAACGTAATGGCGGCCACACAAATGTTCAATGCTTAAATCAAATTACGATTAACCTAATCATCCGATCTCTACCAAATTTTGCAACAACATACCCTTATAGAGGAAGCATCCTTTGACCAAATGAATAGGTCAATAGCCTGATTGTTTGCGGATGGCGGCCATCTTTGTGTGAAAATAAATTCCCCCTATTAATTCAAACACGGTGAAACCGAATGGAACGAAATTTGGTACAGAGGTAGCACTAGCAAAGGGCATCTCAGTGTCATGTTTTATATCGCCGCCATATTGACAGAAACGTAATGGCGGCCACACAAATGTTCAAAGCTTAAGTTAAATTACGACTAACATAACCATCCGATCTCTACCAAACTTTGCAACAACATACCTTTATGGAGGGAGCATCCTTTGACCAATCTAATAGGTTATTAGCCTAATAGTTTGCGGATGGCGGCCATCTTTATGTAAAAATTGATTCCCCCTATTAATTCGAACACGGTGGAACCGAATGGAACGAAATTTGGTACAGAGGTAGCACGAGCAAAGGGCACCTCAGTGTCATGTTTTATATCGCCGCCATCTTGACTGAAACGTAATGGCGGCCACACGAATGTTCAAAGCTAAAATCAAATTACGATTAACCTAATCATCCGATCTCTACCAAATTTTGCAACTACATACCTTTATGGAGGGAGCATTTTTTGACCAATCTAATAGGTCATTCGCCTAATAGTTTGCGGATGGCGGCCATCTTTATGTCAAAATTGATTCCCCCTATTAATTCGAACACGGTGGAACCGAATGGAACGAAATTTGGTACAGAGGTAGCACGAGCAAAGGGCACCTCAGTGTCATGTTTTATATCGCCGCCATCTTGACTGAAACGTAATGGCGGCCACACGAATGTTCAAAGCTAAAATCAAATTACGATTAACCTAATCATCCGATCTCTACCAAATTTTGCAACTATATACCTTTATGGAGGGACCATCCTTTGACCAATCTAATAGGTCATTCGGCTAATAGTTTGCGGATGGCGGCCATCTTTGTGTCAGAATCGATTCCCCCTATTAATTCAAACACGGTGAAACCGAATGGAACGAAATTTGGTACAGAGATAGCACTAGCAAAGGGCATCTCAGTGTCATGATTAATATCGCCGCCATATTGACAGAAACGTAATGGGGGCCACATAAATGTTTAAAGCTTAAATCAAATTACGACTAACATAACCATCCGATCTCTACCAAACTTTGCAACGACATACCTTTATAGAGGGAGCATCCTTTGACCAATCTAATAGGTCATTAGCCTAATAGTTTGCGGATGGCGGCCATCTTTATGTCAAAATTGATTCCCCCTATTAATTCGAACACGGTGGAACCGAATGAACGAAATTTGGTACAGAGGTAGCACTAGCAAAGGGCACCTCAGTGTCATGTTTTGTATCACCGCTATCTTGACGGAAACGTAATCGCGGCCACCCAAATGTTAAAAGCTAAAATGTAATTACGACCAACCTAATAATCTAGTCTCTACCAAATTTTGCAACACCATATCTTTATGTGGGAAACATATTCTGACCAAACTGCAAGAACATCAGCCCAATAGTTTGCAGATGGTGGCCAAGTATGTGTGCAAATCGATTCCTCCTATCAATTCAAACACGGTGAAACCGAATTGAACGAAATTTGGTACAGAGGTAGCACTAGCAAAGGGCACCTCATATTCATGTTTAATATCCCTATAGCACGTTGTATTTCAACAAGCTACTACAACCAACATTCAATCATACTCCTTGAAAAGGACAAAGAGTTATAACAATACCCATGCATTTAGGTGAAAGTAGGCTATATGTTCTTTACTGAACATCTTGTTTTTAATAATATGAAAGAAACCTTTAAGTCCTCTTGAAGAAGATTATGTAAACTATGAAATATTAATATATTACTTTCGACTTTTTTTTCCGGCTGAAGTCTTCTATTATTCCACTGAAATCTTAACTTGCTAAACGGTCAAGGGAGGTTATAGCTGCACTGAATAAAAAAGAAAAAAGAATTATAGAATATTTTGAAAAGTAAAATTAATTAATTAATTAAATTAAAAAAATCCATGGCGCGGGGCCCTGGGTGGTCGCCCTCTCCTAGATTCGCCCCTGCACAATGGCTTCTTATAAAATTCCATACCGGTATAGTTTTTTTTTGTAATGTTCTGTATACTATTTATTGGTTGCATTTACATTGTCTTATTAGTCTTATAAAAATAATTCTAATTAGTTTAGAAATAAATTTGAGTCAAGTTGTCAACTGTAAGCCATTACGGTCCCCTCAGCCACGGTCTACTCTAGAGTAGACCGTGCCTCAGCAAGTCCGGGCCCTGGGACTAAAGCCCCGCTTGCTCCTCCCTCGTCGGACCGGAGCGCATATGTCATGTTTTGTTGCAAGGATAATCATTAAATATAATTTCCAGTAACTTGACCTAACATGTCGTCAAATTTCATATGCAGCTAAGTTTCCCCCCAAACAAAGAGCACTCCACTGTCCCATAGCGCAATCTGTCATGTTTAGTCGCCAGGATAATCAATAAAATATAATTTGCAGTAACTTAACCTGACATGTTGTCAAATTTCATATGAAGCTACAAATTCTAGTAGTTGTATGAACATTTGAATATGATTCGAATACAAGTTACATTTTAGTAGAATCTTAGTTGGCTACACTGTCTGGAGAATTATTATCGTGATAAATGATGTAGTTCGCTTTCTAACTGAGCGTAAAGTATATACCGGGATGTAACGATTTCAAGTTCAACTCGACGTTGGCTGTTGGAAATATTTTTCTACTGCGAGTTGTTAAAACCCGGTAACGCTGACTACGAATTTGGGATCAATATGTTGGATATAATTTGAAGTTTTGAAAAAAGTGAAAAATTGGTGTTAGATAATATGGATTGTTATTATTTAGCAAACAAACTGGTGGAGAAGTGAGTTGGGTTTGAGAACCCAGCAAATACAATCCCTTGTCCAACCAGTTAAGATAACTGCGGCAAGTGTTGCGTTGTGGGTGGAGTTGGATAAGCAAAGGTAAGATTAATATTTTTACTGTTACCGATATTGTTTTTTATTTTTATTTTTTATCAGTGGTTAATTTACAACCAAAAAAATAAATATCGTAAATCAATAAATTGTGGAACTACAACCAACCGCACCCCACACCCCGAAAGAACGTCATTAACATCTATTTATGAACTACCCTGGGCTCTGGGTACTTGAGTGTATATGAGGGGAATTTTCTGATAACCTGTGTTAAGCCTATTATTACATTATTATTATTATTATTATTATTATTTGCATATTTGTATATAATGAGTAGGGACCGGACATTCATGTATTAAAAACGATTAAAATATGCATGGAACTATGCACTATAAATGTAAAAATTATGCATTAAGAATTGAAAAATATGCATGTAACAATAAGCCAATTTTATTCACTCTTCTTTCCCTTCTTTGCCATAGTAGCCTATCTGCAGTCGCTTCCTTCGAGCATACTTGACAATAGACGACAAAAGCAGTCAGTTGAATATTCACTAGCCTATTACCTGACACCCACTGATTTAATAAATACTTTCTGCTGCTTTCCTCTTTAGGAATTTTGAGCAGAGGATATGCAGACTAAAGTAACACATTAAGTTAACTGAATAAACTCATCATAAAACTATCCCCAGGTTACTGGCTGCCCAGAAGGTGAAATAAATGTTCCATGCCATCCATTTCTTGAAATGCCATGTGTAAAATACTGTTATCTCGTTATCTGTTGCTTACAAGGGATGTCCAACATGCAGCCGAAACCAATTTTGTTAAAGATGTTTTAAATTATACTTCATTTGAAATATATATGCTAAAATATGCTGTTATATTCAGAATATGCAATAAATCTTATAAACCCACAAAATATGCATTTGCATATGCACATATGCATTTTCAAAACATCCAGTAGGTCTACCTAATAATGGGTTAGAACTGGGATAGAGGCGACCGTTGGGAACCATTCTTTGTAAAATATTGTTCATCAGTTTGTCAAACATGAATCTAAGAAGACAACACTGAAGAAATGGCTTCTTTTTTATTTGGGAGCCATTTCTGTATTTGGCTGGATTAGAAGTGGGAAACTACAGAACCCAGGTACCGGTAATAAGATTGCAGTTATGGTTCTCTCACTTTCTTCATTAGCGACCAGCTTGCTTGCTTTTGAGACCTAGCTGGGTGACCATGTTTACATTCCATGTCTGCATGGAACCTGGGCTTTCCCAGCTTAAGGCACAACGTTGCCAACTCTCCACTGTAGCCACCGAGAGCAAGCAGTGAGACAGGACAGAACTTGGCAACACTGTAAACCTGACAACCGAGCCAGGACTGAACTCTGGACTCCACATGGAGTGATACAGCAAGCATGCTATTGGTCAACAGCAAACGATGGTTATTGTTGGCGCTTGCTACTGCCTAACATTTCAGTCGCCGGTCGTTAACGAGGAAAGTGAGAGAACTCTAATAGAATAGTGCTAGATTAAGCTTGCTACCTGATGTGTTGAGCTACTTTGAAAAGTCAGTTCCGTATTGATTTATAAATGTAATAAATCAATCTGTTACATCTATCCGCCCAGTCGATACACTTCAATTAAGGATAGCAGCTTTGGTGGCGTAGTTGGTAGCATGCTGAACTGCTGTGCCCAAGAAGTCGTTGGGGTTTTAAGAGCGTTAAAAATCCTTCAGTATGCCTTCCTTCGGAGGGGAAGTAAAGCCGGTGGTCTCATGTCATAGATTTATGGCATGTAAAAGATCCTTCGACAGACTAAACTTGTGTGAAGCTAAATTGTTAGGTTGGATTTCGCCAGAACGCTCTATCAAAGTTCCAACGTTCACCACTAGGTATCACGAAAATTGAAACTACTTGAAATTGAATGGAACTTGTAGCTCACCCTAAGGGTGTCTGCTGGAAGCAGCTACAGACTCAGGCGAGCTGAACATGTCCTCGGACACTCCCGGCACTAAAAGCCATACGATAAATAAATAATAATTAAGGATAATCTGCCATGTTTCGTCGCAGACCCCTATGCTTGTCTTACATGCAGTAATTTTCCTCCAGACAGTGGTCTAACCTGGTAGCGACCAATGACTTTGTCCCACCATGGCTTTAGAAGAGTGCAGTGCAACTTCTCAATTAATTTGAACTTAAGGTAATTTATGAATGTTCGTAACTCGCGACCAAACCTTGCACTTGAACACATGAAACTGCATCTGCATGTAAACGACACACCGTTTGAAACGCTTTACAGCTGAGTAATATGGCAGCAATTCAAGCCACAACATCAAATAAACATCTACGTCCACATCCGTGACGTCATCGAATGCACTAAAAAATTCACCTAGACACATCTGTACTGCAGTTTACACTTGAACCGTTGAGAGCAGAAGGAAAAGCGTGGACGAAGATATTCAATGCACATTTTAAAGGTGCGCTTATGGGCCTAGTTAAAAATAAACTAAGCATGTACATGATATACAGGGTGTCAGGAAATGTTCTCTGCGAGAGGTTGCGTCATTAGTTTAGTTGGCAGCACGGTGTCCTTGATAGGGAGAAGACCACATGTGTGGGCTGTCGAAATCGTCAGTGTTTATAGTTAGATTATTGGAAGAGTGCAACAGTATGTTATGAATGGCTGTGGTGAGTACAAAGTTTACTGTTTGTTTCGATACAAGTGACAGCCGTGCTGCCAACGTAACTGGTGACGCTACCTCTCGCAGAAGCATGCGGGCACTGGGGAGAACATTCCCTGGCGCCCTGTACTTTACCTCCATTAATGACATAGTATTGCTGTCTTTTTCCAATGTTATGACTATTGCAACATAGCAGGATTTTGATCATAAACAATATAATATTGCACAAAGGAGAATGCTCGTACAAATGTCAGTGTTATATGGTATGGGCCTAAAGCTCGAGTCAGCCGGGAAGGCGGTGCGCAGAACCCAACACTACCATTACGCCATACCTCACTTCCATCCCACCAATCACAGTCAGTCTGTCTTGAGAATTTGAGCTATTGTGTTGTGAAGTGATTATATCGTAATATTTACAGATCCAGTGGAAGCGATTGTGTACGTTTTGAGTGCTATGGAAGCAGAGGGAAGTACACGACAGGTTGTGCGTAGGCAAGCCCGAGAAATAATTTACCAAGTGCACGAATGAATATCTATGACTTTAGTCATTTTTCCAAGTTTTCCCGTGTTGATTTTGATAAGTTATGCAAAGCACTAAATAAACAACTTCCGATTACCTGTTTCTACATGACAGATTTAGACACGATCCTTTTCAAGATGCTCGTACAATGGGGTAAGTTTTTTACAAAGAAATTTGATACAATGGTCCGGCTAGCTCAAAACAGTTGCCAGCGTTTCATAGCTCAATCGGACAATTTTACACTCTGTTTCCTCCGGGAACAGATATATCCAGTAAGTTTTTTACCCAACTAAAGTCATCTCTTCATGTTTCCAAGTAGGAACCGTAGATTGTTAGGTAATTTTCTATTGTTCCTAGTCCCCTGTTTGAAAATGGATCAACAAGAATGTGGCCCACGTTTCGAAATTTTGTACATTTTTAAATCTTTTAAATTCTTTAAGCATTTTATATTCATGTGTTTTAATCATCTTGACGATGTAAAAATGTTTTACAAATTTTTATGAGAGACCAAACATTAGACTGTTTTAGGAGAATTTTTTAGTGATTTTGACTGAAGAAGGCTCACAGGGCCGAAACATGTATCAAAATGTATATTGACATCAAGTGATATATAAAAAGATAATTTTGTATTGTAAAGTGGACATTTGCATAACTTAAGTGCACGAATACTTTAAAAGTGTAAAGCAACGTGAAAGAGACGGGCTCGATAAGCTAAGCGACGGTGTTGCCACACCGCAGGAACTCTTGGCAGCAGCTTGCGGTGTGGGGACTCGGACTTGGTGGACCTGTTGCAACAGTGGACATGTATCTCTGTCTCTCTCTGCGCAAATCCCAGAGAGCCCGCCACCTTTCCGGCTGACCCGAGCTCTAGTAGCGAGAATTAACTGGGGATGCGATCATATAGTAAATTAGTTAAGTATTCTAACAACTTCGGCTTTCACGTTCAGCGTTAAATTCTATGTAGAGGGTTTCCAAGCTTGTACATACAACTGATTAATGAATTCTACTGGTAAATCATTTTACACTCACCACTTCTCTTCTCAGGCTTTTTCCCCCTCACCAACATTAGAGAGAGGCATTTTCTTACGTGAGATCTTAACTCATAATACAGTTACAATTGTCGAGAGCCGACATGAACATTTCATAGCAACTAGTGAACATTCCTCCCCTATCAGCAGCACATGGACTCACCTGCATACAAAACTCGTCTCGTGTGCAGCTAAGATTTTGTGCCATCAGATAGTAATCGCACTCTACTGGTCCCTTGGCAAGGTGATGCTTCAGCGTGATTACCATCGAGTGGCAGTTAAGAGGCAGGTGATAGCAAAGTGTTAGGAGGTAATAGAAGGGAATTTTACTTCTTCTGAAGTGGCAGTTAGGTGGCATAAGGCCCTGCAGGACAGCAAAGAATGAAGTAATAAGGGATACTGGTTCCCTTTTTAGATTGGCTGTTTAGGCGACTGTCAAGAGACATCCATAAGGTGGCTGAAGGGTGGCACTTACATGGTAGGAAAATATAATGAGTAGGGGTGGTGATTTTTAGCACTTTGAATTGAATATTTTGTGGCTATTATACATTTGCAATTTAGCATTTTGGAAAAAACACTTATAAGTTAATTTGTGCTCAATTTGACAGATGAGTAGGCCTAATGTCTTTTGAAATGACGTTAATGTGAAATTAACTTATCACATTTGTTAAAGGTTAATAGTGATAAAAAAATGTATGAAATAAATTATTTATTTATTTTATCATTTCAAATGATCTTGTCGACTTCGTCGTTATGCTTTGCGTCTAACGTTACGCGGGACGGAGACGGTTGCGTGACGGAGACTGTGACATCATGCAGCCGCGTGAGAATCCTAAGTTATTGGGTAAAGGACCGCGAGTGCGTGACGTGATGCAGCCACACAAGCCTAAGTTATTGGTTAATGGAGTCTATTGAAAGAGTCCTGGGGCGTCGAGCGAACTGGGGCTTCGAGCGAAGTGAAAAGAATACAGGGTGACTCCTAAAGAGGTGTACAAGATGCCAGATAAGAATACAGGGTGACTCCTAAAGAGATATACAAGATGCCAGATAAGACTACAAGGTGACTCTTAGAGAGGTGTACGGTGTACAAGATGGCAGAGAAGAATACAGGATGACTCCTAAAGAGGGGTACAAGATGTCACACAAGAATACAGTGTGACTTCTCAAGAGATATACAAGATGCCAGATAAGAATACAGGGTGCCTCCTAAAGAGGTGTGCAGGATGTCAGAGCAAAATGCAGGGTGACACTTAACGAGGTGTACAGTATGTTAGATTCAATCAAATACAGGGTGACCCTTAAAGAGGTTTGCAAGATATCAGATTCAAATAATGGGTGACCCTTAAAGAGTTGTAAAAGATGTCAGACTCAAATACAGGGTAACCCTTAAAGAGGTGCCCGCACGGAAAGCCTAAGTTAATGGGTAATGGAGTCTGTTGAGAGAGTTGAGCCTTTCTAACATTTGTAGCATGCGTCATTTGAAATTATATAACGTCTAGTCTTTCAGACTGACTGTAATTTTTTAAATTAATTAAGTTAAAGTAACACAGAAAAAAATTGTTACAGGCTGAAGCATTACAAATAGAAATTTATACTGATGCAAAACCAGAAAAAAAAACCCAGAGAAAATGCATAAAATCAACTCAAGTTTTGTTTCAATATCCACCACAGTGGGTAAGTGCATGCAAGTTAGTGAATTATTAGCATTGTTTAATGAAAACTTAGAGCTTCTTTTATAGACATTTTTGGTCTCGACTCTCAAGCGCTGGTTAAATTGACCTACGGAAAGGGAGTGAAAGCGATGGCAGGCAATGAGGTGCAGGAGGGATAACTTTCTGAATTCCAGATGGTAGTCGAAATCAGTCATAAACCTTTCAAGGGTTTACAAACTCCTCACTTGAAATTTCCGTGAGTAAAGAAAGAATAAAAAAAAGTATTTGAAAAAATATTCTGTATATTGCGTTTATGTAGCATTTTGGTAGAATTTTCATATTTTGTTGCTTTCTCAAAACACATTAAAAAGTGGTTTACAGGTTGTAAAAAGTGGAAATCGAAGAGTACAAGCCATTATAAGCATTTTGCACATCACCACATTTGTGAAAAATCACCACCCTTAATAATGAGGTACCAGTTCATGATTTATTTACTTATCGTATGGATTTTAGTGCCGGGAGTGTCCGAGGGCATGTTCGGCTCACCTGAGTCTGTAGTTGCTTCCAGTGGACACCCTTAGGTTGAGCTACAAGTTCCGTTCAATTTCAAGTAGTTCCAACTTTCGCTACGGTACCAGATATCAATGATACCTAGTAGTGAATGTTGGAGCTTTGATGGAGGGTTCTGACAAAATCTAACCTAACAATTTGGCTTCACACAAGTTTAGTCTGTGGTAGGATCTTCTACATGCCATGGATTGGAACACCGTGTCGGAAGAGGAATGGTGAAACAACAGAACAAAGTGGAGAGGAACCCTATTTGCCCCCACCCAGTGTCAGCTGGAAAAGGGGAAATGAAGATGATGATGAAATCTATGACATGGGACCGCCGGCTATACTTCTCCTCCGAAGGAAGGCATACTGAAGGATTTTTAACGCTCTTTAAAAAATCCGACGACTTCGGCCGTGTTTGAATCCGCTATCTTGGCCATAGCAGTTCAGCATGTTACCAACTATGCCACCTAAGCCATGATAAAATTATAGTTCAAGATTCCTGTTTGTCTATGGTAATTTTTTAGCGTAGTTGATCATTTTTATGGAGGTTGATGCTCGTTTGTTTAATGCACTGCTTTCAATTGCCACAATGTAACTCTGCTGTATGAGGTTTTAAACAGTGTGTCGTCAAATGCGGATGCTGTCGTGAGTTCAAGTGCGAGGGTTGGTAGTGAGTTATGAATGTTCATAAATTACTTTTAGTTGTTTAACTGAAAGGTTTCACTGCACTCTTCTAAAACCATGTTGAGACAAAAATAACGGTCGCTACTAGGTTAGATGATGGTCTGGGCGAAACCATTGGTCGCTACTGGATGAAAATTACTGCTTGTACTGCAAGCTAGAGGGCCAGAGGCGTAAGCCCCAGGTTAGGTTTGTGTTTGTAAGTAAAGCCTTATTAACACCTAGAATTTAAGTTAACATGTTAAACCTTTAGTGTCGTCCATAATGTCATGGATGCCGCCATTTTGGGTCTAATGGAATATTTTGGTGTACCGGTAAGGAATCAACGATCTACACTACTCTTAAAATTACATTAGTTTTAAAATGCCTTTTGAGGGTTATGGTATAATTTCATTTATTGGTCATAATCATCTTCATTTCCCCTTTTCCAGCTGACACTGGGTGCGGGCAAATATGGTTCCTCTCCACTTTGTTCTGTCGTTCCACCATTCCTCTTCCGACACGGTGTTCCGATCCAGGTTCCGTTTTCTAATACTATTCTCCACCGAGTCCATCCAACGCATTCTTGGTCTTCCTCGTCCTCTCTTCATTTCTCACTCTGTCCCTCCTTGTTTTCTAGACCATACTTCTCAGGAATCTCATCTCAGCTGCTTGTACTCTGCTCTCATCCCTCTTAGTCATTGTCCAAGTTTCTGCTGCATATGTCATTATAGGAACATAATATGCTTTGCACATAACTTCTTTAGCCTTAATTGGTATATCCTTGTTCCAATCTAGTCCCCGTACCTGTTGGTAGAAAGCACTCCCAAGTTGTATTCTTCTTCTAATTTCCAAATCTATTGGTATTTATTGGTATTTTTTTAAATTCATCGTTCTTTTCAAGTTGTTTTTACGTAATGTGCCAGGTTATTGAGACTAATTGCTTTCAGAAAACATCACATTTGCTCTTTAATAAGGGTGCCTTGAGTTTGAAGTTTAATAAACTGACAAAATTATTAGTCACCATGTTAGCTAAGGTTTGGTTCAGGCAATGGTTCCAAGATAACTTCACCATACTGCCCTAAAGCCATTGACAGGACAAAACCATTGGTCGCGACTGGGCTGGATTCCTGTTAAGATGAAACCATTGATCACTAGGTTAGACCACTGTAGGGACGATGACTGCTGTTAGTTTAACGAGCGTGGAGTGTCAGAGGTGTAAGCCCTCAGATTAGACTTTTTTTTAATGTAAGGCCTTAACGCAACAGAATATATCAAGTGTACATCGTTATATGTTTATTTTTTTACATGTTGCTTATATTTTCAAATTATTGCGTCTTTGGAAACCAAAATCTGTATTTCTATATGTACTATATGTAAAGATTGTGCCTAACTGCTGCTTCTTCATCTCGCACAGTTTCCAGCCACTGGCCGGGTCTGTTTGGAATATAGGCCTCTCCATCATCTTCTGACTTCCCATGAGCACTTTTTCCAAAGGTTTTTATTGCTAATTTTGGGCTGTGTTTTCTCTCACCTTAAACCTCCTATTGCCTCGTGAGGCAAAACTGAGAAGATGTGGGTTTGGTTCCCACCTCAACGTGACCACAATGTCGCAAAGCCCCTAAACGAATCGAAAACAAGAAGCTTCTTATTCCCAATGTTTACCATCAGCTTGCCATGTCATGTTTATAAAAGGAAGGAACCATGAAGTTTCACTGTTGCCATAAAAATGACCTCTATTTTTACGTGGAATCCGAACCACAGGACGTGACATTTCATTTGAAAATCTCACATGCATTGACTGGGAATCGAACCCGATTTGCCTTCATAAGAGGCAAGCAGCTTGACCCCTGCACAACCACACCTCCCCTGTTATGTTTATAGATAAACATTTAGTGTCATCCTTGATGTCATCATTGCCACAATTTTGATTGAGTATCGCGATCTATGCTGGCCTACTTCTGTATCCACAACAGATGAAGGAATAAGTTATATGCAACAAAAATCAGCAATCAGTTTCAATCTTTCTGCAAAGTCAAGTTAGTAAGTTTACCACATACAAAAATCCTTGGGAACTAGCCTACTTGTTCTTAGTTGGGGTAGACCCTAGTGATATTCCCGCAAAACAACATTTATGCAAACTAGAGACAAAAATATTCTTGCTAAACTATGCTGAGCATGCTGCAAAGTGTTAGTGTTTATTACCTCGTAAGTACCGCCTTGTCACTTTACCCCTTGATTGCCTTCTTATAGTTTTTTCCCCCTTTAACTTACTAGAACCGAAACTCTGTATGTGTCTCTGTGCCCCCTTGTCCTTAACTGGCCATTAATATCTTTGTCAGATGTTCTTAGTGCAACTTATATGCCACTTAAATACCCCCTTAGAAATTCAGTGATACCAAAATCCCACTGACTGAAGGTGATCGTAATCACTACTTGATCCTATAGTTTTACATTGTCAAATAATGACAGTCCATGCGGACCAAATTTTCTTAAAAAGGTGCAGTATAGGGTGCGATACGTAAACATAATGACAGCATCCACGAAGTCATGGCCAGCACTAAGGTTGAACTACAAACCCAACGTGAAACACAGTCAAAAATTAGTAATAAAAACGATGTTTGTAAAATATGCAATTATCGACCTATACCGTACTTGACCTATGCTGTTCAAGTAAATACCCTATAAGGCATCCAACGTTTAGAATGAAGCATTGGTCTTATGGTGCATTAGGACAGGGTTGCCACTCCATGAGAGGAGGCAGTACAAAGCGCTTCGCGTACACATTCCACACATTCAGCGATTGTGCAGTGACGAAGACTTGAATTAAGTACTGTATAATAATACTAATAGTAGGCTAACATAACACATACAACGAAATTAAATTAACTATAACGTATGCTGAATGTAACATAAAGAAAACAATAAAAATAAAAATAAATAAAGTACAAGCACAAGGAAATGTGTGACGTTTCGACTGCAGTTAAAGTTGAAGTACGTTATTAAAGAAAATATTCCTCATTGGCTTACCTTTCATGATTTATACTTTCGTTAGGTTTAAGATTCTTAAAATAACTGAACACATTAATTACGACCTGTTTTTCCCTCCTTCTGAGCACTTGACCACGCTTTCTTTTCACAAAACTATCCATTGTTGTACGTGAAATACGTAAAATACAACACGTTAAATCTAACAGAACTGCTGCACACACACTCAAAATAGAGACAGCTGAACTACTGAAATAAAAGCTCAAAGGGCACAGTAATAAAGCTGTGAGTAGCAAGCTGCACCCCGTTGTCCTTCGAAACTTCATTCTTATAATCCGCGGTCAATGAACAGCCCGGCCTGTGTAAACATTTAAACCTACACTCTGGGTAAGCAGGTAGAAAACTTATTCCAACATTCCTCTACAACTCTCAAACTGACCTGACATGGTTATCTTTAAAAATAGAAAAGTTGGTAGCATACGAACTTTTTCAATGCTGCTATGCGGTTATGAGAGAATATTCAGAAGTTTTACCTACATGAAAATTGTAACTACAAAATATTTCAATAATCCATCATCAAGACCGCACATTTAGCTACACGTGTGTGAAAAATAGGCATCACAAAGTCAATGCAACATGATATAAGATCGATTTTACTAAAAAGGGGACACAGTTTATAATTTAAAAAAAAATATGGATACCTAATTTTTCTAGCATTTCTATCAAGTTTATGTAGTTCTAATATAGGACAAAAAAGATCGGCAAAACATAGTTCTACCCGAATATGCTGTTTTTTTCGACTGATATGGCAACAGTGGATGGCTGGAAACTGACAGAGCCATACATGTCTCACTTGCAACAGAAAGAGAGAAGAATATCCCTATCTAACCAATGCTTCATTCTAAACGTTGGATGCCTTATAGGTAAAGCCTTATGCGGATATCCGCGGATAGCGGATAAGCTGCGGATAATGTTTGGAGTAAATTTGCGGATAGTTTTTAGAATACAATCTGAACTTGTTGAATATCTTGGGGAAAGTTGGGCAATATGCGCACCTATGTTTTTCGAGTTGGTAGTACAACTAGCAACTCAGTTCACTGCTACCCTAAAGCTGTCATCGTACCTATCAGATAGGGACAGTCAGCATGATGCCAGTCGCTATGTGATAACCGGAGGCTTGGATGAAGAAACTTAACACGTTGCATGTTATTTTCTGTAGCCAGCAAATAAGAAGATAAGCTTACAGTTGTGATTCAATTATTTAAAATTAAATGTAGTTTTAAATGCCAGTGTGTACAGTGGTTTTGCATGTATTTATTTTTTAATATAATAGATTAGTTTACCGGGATTCAGTGAGTTAGGTTTTAAAAGCAGAGTGGGGTATGGCCCGCAGATCATACAGTATATGATATAAGTACTACAAATACAAATACAACGCGACATTAATGGCAAAATATTTCGTGTTTGTTCTCCAGATGCCAAGAAATTATATGCGGAAAACGGAGAAAACTCCTACCCAGCAGAAAATGTGCAGAAATCTCGACGTGCAATTAGGGATGATGGGAGGAAAATAATGGAAGTGCGGAGAAGTTTCAACATTCCCCAGTCAATCCTACCAAAGCAGTTGCTGCATAATTGTCTTGCTCCACCTCGTCTAGTCCGTAAAGCTGTTTTACCAACGAAATGGAGTCATAATTATCCGAATACCTATTGACATTGGCAAAATAATTTTATGGCTTAACGCCCACAAAGCTTGTCAGACGGTTCGAGTTCGAGTTTGCAGAGGAGAATAAGATTCCCCATAATTTCCATAAAGTTAAAAGTCTACCAGGCAAATATTGGTTGTATGATTTCTTGAAGAGATGTCCTTGAGACAGCCTGAAAGAACAAGCCTAAATTGGATTGCCTCCTTTAATGCTGACTAAACGAAGATATTTTATTCTAATATCCAAAACTGCAGAATTTTAGTTCATTGCATTGTTATACTTTTGTAAAAAGCATTGGAATATTCTTATGTTAATGCACAGTGCAAGTTTCTGCCAATTCACATTGTATTATGGCTTTCCAACATTCATCCCATGCTCACAATTCCCCAACCCATGCGCATGATTACCCTGCAGGGTGGGTAATCGTGCGCAAATGCATATTTGCAAGATTTTGAATTATAGTCCACCAAATTTATTTTTGAATTAAATTTGTTTCTGCACATCGAATATAGAGTTACTAAGGCTCCCTTATTCATAACTGCAGTTGTGTTATCTATTATTTCATCATCACAAGACCGATTCTTGCTTAAGTGCGCACAATTCCCCCACTCTCCCTTATTAGGGCCCGGATGTTTATGACATATCATATTTTTCCGTTATCGTTTTTCATGACAAATATAAGATGATGATTTACGCTAATCCCATTCAAATTATGTCATTAAGCATAATTAACACTCCGAACTGAAAAGGGTTGCAATTCTGGCTGTGTAACATTCATTTTAGACATAGCATATGACATACTGTACAGTACATAGCCTAAGGGTTCGACTTGCTGCTCAAATGTCTAAAAGATAAAGTATAAAGCAACACATTGAAAATATTATTGTAATTAATGCCATTAGATTCGGATAACAAACGTGTGGGTAAAAGTTGCGTGGATGCGGGGCGGATGGGGATAAAAGTTGTTCGGATGCGGGGCGGATGCGGATAACAGTCGTGCGGATAACAGCCGTGTGGATGCGGATAACGTTTTGTCTATCCACACAGGGCTCTACTTATAGGGTAAATTTTTTCAAACAAGCAATATTAAAAAAAAAAAAAATTGTGATGTTCTCTCGTTATCCGCCGTATGGCTGGTTGGCATCAGGTTTCCATTCTTCTCGCTTTTCTGCTTTCCTTTTAATTTTGTAGTAGGAATCACATTTCATGTCTAATGTTTGCATCATGCATACATGTTAAATTTTTTATGTTAATACGCTCAGGCTTGACGTACAAAAACTAACCCTACCTGGGGCTTACGCCCCAGACCCCTTTGCTTGTAGTACAAGCAGTAGTTTTCACTCAAACAGTGGTCTAATGCTTTCACCAGACAGTCGTCTAGCCCAGTAGCGACCAATTTCAGACAGTCATCTAACGTAGTAGCAATCGATGGTTTCATCTTGACCCTGGCTTTAGGGCAGTTAAGTGCAACCTTTCAATAAAAACCGAACAACTAAAAGTACTATATAAACGTTTGTGACTTACCTCCAAACCTTGCTTACCGTTGAACACATTGTGATGTACAGGATCATCCGCATATCATGTCTCCGTTGCTGAGGTGGGGGTCATGCTCAGCCGATACAAACCGAGTTGCAAGACCTTGAATAAACCAGTTATCGCTGCACATATGCGGCTCAGGCAGTCAAGAAGTGATAGCCAAGCGGACCCCCCCACCCACCTCGGCTGTGGAGACCTTGTATTAGGCCACAACTATTACGCACTTTGTGTCATCACTTATGGTATAAAAAATATCATGTCCTTTTTTAAATGTCCATCTTGTGGAAAGAAAATGCCATGCTTTGGCTGATTTTTCATCGTTTTTAGAATAATCTCTTTCACCAGTATCTATTTTCTGTCAATCTTTCCTTTCTATATTTCTATTTCTGAACAAATTAACACCAGGTAACACCTTTGTTTGCTTGCGATTCAGATATTAGTTTAAATGTTCAATCACACTGTATAATGTATGTCTGCCCCTTATTATTCCTGTTTTCCAATGCGGTCGGGAATGAGATGCGATGAAAGTCTTTGTGGTGGTTGGTTTTTACGGTCGGATGCCCTTCCTGATGCCAACCTCATGAGAGGAGTTAATGAGAGATGAAATGAATGATGGTGAATGAAACTGGGCAAGGATGTGGAAGGAATCGACCGTGCCCTGTCAGAAGGTACCGTCCCAGCATTTGCCTGGAGTGGAAAATGGGGAAACCACGGAAAATCATTTCAAGGACGGCCGATGGTGGGGCTCGAACCCACGTCTACCGAGTCCGCGGAGAGCTTGGGCCCATGGCCTAGAGCTGCGTGTTAGCGAGCGTAGCTACCGCTATCGGTAATCACTTCAGTATAATTGCTGCCAGAGCAGTCCTGTACTTCTTGCAATGGATCTGTTTCTCAGCTTAATTGAGTTTCAATCATCTTACACTGGTCTAGTATAAACAACTGTACAGTGAACACCAGTTATAAAAGTAATAAGTATATATACCTCATGACAAGAAAGTATAGGCTAATAAGCCTATTAGATTAAGCACAGGCAGGTCTACAGTGGTTCAAATTGCATTATTATTAGAAAAGTAATATATTTTAATATGTGTTAGTTTAGCATTGTTGAAATGATGAAAAGTAATTCAGCCTATGATTGTTTTTAAATTTCCCGGGAGGCTTTCCGAACCCTCTCTTGTAGGCTGTATTCCAGAAGACTCAGCACTTTATAGCTCCAGTACTTCTAAATTTAGAAATTAATCTCTGCACTAATATGTTCTTATTTGATATAGTTTCCTAGATTATTTGCTATCACTAATATGTATGTTTTATCTCAGGTTATCACTCTTGCAAATTATGGAAGACATCAAACAAGAGCCAGAGTGGCTGTCGTATGCACAAGAATCATCAAATCATGTAAGTGATCTTATGAAGATAAGGAACAAGTCTTAGAGTATGCTGGCGCATTGATCTTTGTTAAATATTGGGGAAAATATGGTAAAAGTGGACCACAATTTCATTATGACCTCATTATAACATTACGGTAATTCTATAGAACACCTACTCCTAGCTTTTACATTTATACCTGGCATCAGGGCGAATAAAGTAATAAGTGGTGGAACTTCCGTATGAGTCAATGGTTAAGATGAAGTAGTTCTAAATTTCAACACCACGCGCTGCGACGAGCGTAGGGTCTTAGCCTTAAGATTATTTGGAGTGTTTTCCATGTATGTTTTACTTAATTAAGAATTTCTTAGATAGGTATATAGTTGATTTATTGTATTAGGCTGAAGAAGAGTACATTGATACTTGCATACCTGCCAACTCTCCCGATTTAGGCGGGAGACTCCCGATTTCAGACCATTTCTCCCGCCCTCCCGCTTAACGTATTAAATCTCCCGATTTTTCAAAAACCCCACGCGTAATTTCGGATTTAATGTGTCGTCTATCGAACGGATCGACTTGACGTGTTTTGAAGTTATATCTCGATACCGCAGTTTCGCTCTGTATCGATAATCGACAACTGCGAACTAACTCCCGCGTCGCGTCCTGCTGTTATAAAAAGTTGGCTTCGAATAAGTCTTCGTTTAAAATCGGCGAAGGTTAATTCAGCGCTTGTTCCTAGATGTGTTTCATAATGACCAGTGGGTGAGAGGTAGTTGTACGCTGCGGAATATTGTATTTGTTTCACACGTGAAATTATATGATTTGTGTTTAACTTAGTTTGATGTTGTTGGCGTTAATATGCCGGTAGGTTATTGTGATTTTTCGATCTGAGTGATTGCGTCGGTTCCTCTGTAATATGGCGAAGAGATATGATGTGACATTTAAAAGTGTGTACAAAGATAACATTCACAGGGTGTCGACCGGTAACGGAAGTAACGAATTTTACAAATGAGTAACGAAAAAGTAACGAATTTTACATACGGGTAACGAAAATTTTCCGAAGGGGATTGAATCATTTAAACTCGCGCCTCTAGGCTCAGAGATTGCCCTAAGCTATATTTCCCCGTGCCCGACCTCGAGGAAATGCATACTGAGGATACCCTGAGTGGTATACATCGTTCAGCGTATATTTTCGACATCAAGATTACTTTTTAGTTTTGTGTGAAATATTTATGTGTTATATTAGGAAGCCTGACTTTTCGCGAGACGTTTATTCGCGAAAACTTCTGAAATTATTCAGAAACCTCGCATTTATTTAAAGACTTGTCAAATTGAAGTCCAGAAATAACGCTAAATAATTTAATGTCGCGATCTTGCGAAATGTTACCGTTTTGAAAAAGATTCGAAATACGTAGGCTGTAACTTATTTTAAAAATATGTCTCGTAAATTTGCGACATCCAGTATGGTTAATTCGAAATTCCGTTATATGTCGATTTTTCCTTCGAATTTTGGTTCCATCGGATATATTATAATCTAACCGGTTATTTCGAAAACTTGTATAATTCGTGATTCGCATTTGAAAGAAAACGTGTCCCCTAGTCGTATTATTCGTGCAATCTTCTCCAAATAATTCTTAATATTTGATACCTACTTCGAACATTCATACTCAAGACGGCCGGATGACCGCACGACTTGCCTGCGGGAATCTCGTCAAATGGACCGAGATCGACGTCAGTAGCGTAAAATCATAAAACCCGTCCCCTATCGTGAACTTGTGACCACGAGGTCTGCGGGAATCCCGTCAAAGATGATTGGGCACCAATCTCGAAACATTCCGAAACCTACTCGCTACTTTTCCCATGACTGTATACTTAAAAGCGTACGGGGAGCGAGAAGTGCATCTACCCACTTTGAAATGACAGCCTAAGTAGCGTCGCGATACTAATTTCTCCTCGTGATCTACCCTGAACTGATGAGCTCCCAACCACAACATAGGGACAGCGGGAATCACGGCGCCGGCCATACAACTTGTCCATAACTACTCGTGAATTTTAACCATGCCCAACCCTGAGCTTGCATCCACCATTCTGTCAGGACGAATAGACAATCGTTCAACGGCCGGTTGCGGCGCGGTATGCATAATATCACGAGGACAACTTGAATCTCGTAAAACGGCCGAGAGCGGCAGCGATTGCGATACATCGCGATATTTCTCCACATTCAATGACGAGGACAACTGTATTCTTGTCAAACGGACAGCAAGTGGCGCCGATTGCATAATAATGCTATATTTCCTCGCGCCCGACCTCAAGGACAATGGAAATCTCGTCGAACGACTAAAAGTGACACCGATTATTAAATCGCGATATTTATCAGTGTTCTATCGCGAAAACAACAGGAATCTCGACAAACGGGTGAGACCAGCGCCGATCGTGTAACATCTCGAAAGTTCGCCGTACTTGACTGTGAAGACAGAATTCGGTTACAATCACGTAACGTCCCATAAATTTCTTCGTGACCTACCGCGGGGACAAAGGAAATCTCGCCACGGTCAAGAGCAGAGCAACCTCTTGGCAATTATAAAAACGCCTTGTGCACAAGACGACATATTAGCTGAAACAACTCATTTGATAATAAATATCTAGTATTTTTTTTTTTTTTTTTTGTAACTCCCTAAGTGAATTGTATTTACCGCTTTAAACACAGTTCATTGCTGTCTTTCTCCACCGCATGATGAGCCCATTTGCTTGCAGACCGCAGATGTATCTTGAATTCAAAGGTAACTAAAATTAACTAAAAGTTAACTAAAAGGTAGCTAAAAAGTAACTAATTTTTACTTCATCCTTACAGTAGACACCATGATTCCACATATAACGAGTCAAGAAGAGGCGCAACATTTGCATTTTGTAGTGTCTGTAGGTGTGATTTCAGTATCTCGCATAGTGGAAAGGGGGACATTTCATTTTCCAAAATTAAGTTTTTTGTAAATAAATTTCCTAGCATGTTAACAGACACTCAAGACAATTTTAATGAGGAAATGGATGCTTTACATTCCCAATTCTGTAACTTCCAACTTGACATCTATTGAAGAAGAAGAGAGAATTGATGTGAAGTGGGCACTGGTAGGCCAAATGATATGTAGTGGTGGGGTACTCAAGTTATGCTTTCCATTCTGACCATTCCGCATAGTAATGCAGAGTGTGAGAGGATGTTCAGGTCATCTCTCTCTGACAAGACTTTGGACAAACTTATAACTCGGAAGTCGATTCAGAAAGGGAAGTGTTTTGAGCAAGAATATAGCAAGACCTTTTTGAAGAGGGCAAAATCAGCCTCAGTCACCTACAACTACGACCAATAATATGATCTTCGATACGTCAGTAGTTTTGTATGCCTGAGTGTGGTCGAAAGAAAGGCATGCTTGTTTGATAGACTAGTGAGAATTTAAAATTACTCAGTCTTAAGTACATTTGTAAACTGGGATGTCATATCATGTTAGTCATGTACAGTTTAATAAATAGTGTAACTAATATACTTATATATTTGCTGCAATGTCTTAGCCTGTGTATGTATTATGTTGCATCCCCCCTCGCCGCCGCCCCCCCCCCCCCCCCCGGCGCCGCGTCGAATCTCCCGATTTTTCACTTTGAGAGGTTGGCAGGTATGTACTTGAAACATGTCCCTAATGTGAATAAGCAATATTAAACTTCAAGTTTAAAAGGTATTGATTGGGCGGAAATTCCTTACCTATTAACTTTTCATGGGTCTTAGCCTGTCTCAGTAGATGCCGACTGTCAAGCTGTGATGCATTACCGCGCACAAATTGTACGTAGAATACAAGTACGCTTTAACTGCAAAATTAAATCTAGACCCTTCTGAGAGGCATTTTGGACTTAACGAGGTTTAAGCAGTGATGATCATCCTACTTCTACCGACTAATTTCGCCTCCATTTGCTTCAGTCTATTATACTGTACATAGGTCTACCGTAGTACTCTCATTCAGTCATATCGCCCAGAGGGCGATTGATAATGCTTGGAGTCTGGTGCCCATAAGGGCTCCTTTCACTCCTTTATTTAAGATAATTGATTTATTATAATAATTATAATTTATCAAGTGGATATATAATTTTTTCTCACAGTCCATTGGATATAATGTAGTTGTGAGAATATGTTGTCCTTTGGTAGTTTAATTTATCCTTTGGTGATTTTATATATTATAATAACTGTTCGAATGATGATTGAGAGCACTTAATACTGAATTTTTGCCTGATGAGCTGCGAGTGCTGATTATGGGTCAGCTGCTTGGCTATTGGCCATCAGACTCGCAGCGGCATTAGGTGTTATTGCTCCAGTTCGTTCGGTAGTGGCTTGTCAGCAGCAGCTTCAGCGGAGTTAATAATAATAATAAAATTGTAGTTTAAAATTGGATTAAGTTAAATTATTAAAGTTAATAAAGTTATTTGAAGTAAGAAAGACCTCTAGTGGGTTGATTTTTATAGTATAAAATATTTAAAGACCTGTAGTAGGTTGGGGATTTGTAAAAATAAAAAATAAAAAGCCTCAGTTGTGTGAAATTAAGTCGTGGATGTGAATTGTATTGAGTTGTGTGGGTGATAGCTGGAGGTGTACTGCCTACCAGTGAATGAGGCCCTTTCTTCACAAGCTAATTTTGAGGACGTTATTGACAAGAAGCTTTCTTCCTTTAATGAATACGGTCAATGGCGAGAAATGAAATACATACGAGCAGAGAGGTGAAGGAATTCAATTGTCAGCAAATTAAAGAAACTATTACACTGACAGACATTGAACCCTATAGTCCTGTCAGTTATTGATGACAGTTCTGAGAGAGCAGGCGATAACGTTGTTTGTTATTTGTGTGGTTACCTGATTCACACAGTAGCAAAGAAGATTGTGAAATGTACTTCTTGCATTAGGTCATTGGAAAGTGATTCCGAAACATTTAATGCTGTTAGTGATGTATATATCCTCACCATGCTGAGAGACTTTGGCGGAAGTGAATCTAAATTTCTCAAATACCCGTCTTTATCTTTATTTCACGTGATGAGAAAAAGAAAGATCGTGTGGCCTCCTGAGAGACCAAGTGCCATCTTTCTAATTGACGCTCATGGGCGGCCTGCGTGTCGTAATGAGAATGAAGTGATGATGAAGACGGCACATACGCCCAGTCCCCGAGCCACGGGAATTAACCCCAGGAGATTAAAATCCCTGGTGACCCGGCCAGGAATCGAACCCGGGACACAGTGGGCCAAAGCCTAGCCCGTTAACCATTTAGCCACGGAGCCGGACATTTCACGTGATGAAACGTGTAGATGCAGTAGTGGAGGCAAAGTTGGACCAAGATCCAGATCGTCTTCAAAATCACAGCGAGAAAAATAATGAAGATATCTTCTGTTTAGAGGTAAGCTCTACTCTTCTTAGAAAATAATGTATTTTAGTGTGTTCTGGACAGTATTTTAATATGTTCGTATCTCCTTGAAGATTTGTTTCTGTAATTCACAACTTGCTTCGTATTTAGTGCAATACTTCTTTTAATAAACGAGTCAGACTGGCGGTCCACCTGCACCTACAGGCCAAGGAATGCTAGTACCACCTAGCGGCGGAAACGGTCAACTACCGGAGTTCCATCACTTATTACTCTATTCGCCCTGCCTGGCAGAATATTGAAAATATATGATTCACATACCTTTCTCGAAGTATTTAAAATAGAAATTACTGTCAATTGTACTGCTGCACCGGAATTATTTTTTATATTATGTTAATAAATGTTTTTCTGTCTTGCTCATTCAACGGCGGCAGCCATGTTTGAAGGACACTCATTGATGTCATATCATATCCTATCACTGTTGCTAACATATCTGATACAAAATACACCACACTACACACATTATGTTGTAATTATGCGAAAAAGCAATAATTGGCAAAACCATTGGCCTGGATATAAAATTATTTATGCGTGACTACCGCCACTCTGCGTGACAAAAACCAGGGGTGTTTATATTGGCTAACGCGCCTCACCTAACCATTATTGGTATAGGCAAAAACCATTAGTCTCGATCAAAATGTTGGGCTAGGCAGAAACCATTGGTTTGGATGAAAATTGATGCGTGACTACCCCCACTGTGCATGGCAAAAACCAGGGGTGTTTATATTTGCTAACGCAGCCCTTCCTAACCATTATTGGTCTACACAAAATCCATCGGTCTGGATGAAAATATTGGTCTATTGTTATTTCAAAACTCGCATAATCCACGGTCAAACTTGCGCTGGAACTTGGCACACTTTACCATTAACTTGGCGGCGCTTTTTTGTTTTATGATACTGGATATGAAGTAGTACCGTATAAGTGGGGTTGGTAACGCTTTACATGTCCCTAAATCAGGTGAATAATGGTGGACTCAGCTGGAATTTCATCTATATGTCGTGATCAAAATTGGGATGGCGGGTGAGTTATAGACAGCGGAGGAGTAAACCTATTACTAAATCATCTCCATGTTTTTTGACGACTATGATTACAGGTATTTTAGCTAATTTCAATAGTTTCTTTTCACAGTAGTAGGTGTTCTATAGTTCTATTATTAAATGTTTGTTTTGCTTAGTCCAATATTTCTCCTCCTGTAATGTTGGTCAGCCTTGGTAATTTGCCACAGGAAGCATGAGAGTCAGTGCAACATATCCCCTTGGTCGTTAATCTTGACTTTCTTGACCTGTCCGATCAGGCAGTCACTCATTTGTCCTCATGAAGCTGAGGGGAGTAGTACAGATCGCAGTAAAGTGCATTACAAAATTCCCCCGAAGATTATAGTCATGGACATCACTAAAGGTTTAAAAGATGAATACATGTTAAATTCTGTGTATTAATAAGGCTTTACATACATACATACATACATACACATACATACCTCAGACCTCCTTGCTTGTAGTACAATCAGTAATTTTCGTCCAGATCTAACCTAGTAGCGGCCAATGCCTTTGTCTCACCATGGCTTTACAAGAGTACAGTGCAACCTTTCAATTAAATTGGACAACTAAAAGTAATGTATGAACATTCGTAACTCACCACCGCACGTCACGCTTGAATACCTGTCAATACATCGGCATTCTAATGACAGATTGTTCGAAACCACACTCAGCTGACAAAATGGCGGCAATTCAAGCCAAAGCATCAAACAAACGAACATTAACGTCGGCACGTATTGGTGACGTCATCGACTACACTAAAACTTTCCCCTAGACACATACGTATCGCGATATATACTTTATCCAAGCTGAGTGCTCCCCATTCCAGCCCTCATGTCAGTTTTAAAATCTCTGATGGAGCCAGGAATTGAACTTGGGACCTCATATGTTAGAGGCAATTATTATGCTACCCTAGCCTGCGACGATCAAGAGCCCTTGTTCAATAATATGATAAGATCATGTCCAATCCAAATCTACCCATCCACAGGGATGTTGCAGATCTCTGGAGACAAAGGCTTAAATCCTGTAAGCCACCAGTGAAAATAGCTAAGAATCTAATGGATGCTGGTTTCAATTTAAAAGAGGAATGGAAAGTGCAATGGTTTCATGCAGCTCCGGAGTGGCCTAGTCTCTTTAATCTAAACCATGCCCCAGCTGGTTTCAGTTTGCCAAGAAGATTGTGGTCTTCACTAAACAGGTTTCACACTAATTGTGGAAGATGTGCATTCTCCCTTCACCAGTGAGGTTTCAGGGACTCTCCAGCATGTGATTGTGGTGCATTGGTCCAGACCATGCATCACATAATGACGAATGCCCTCTGCGTGCTTATGATGGAGACGAGAAAGACATGCTGATGTCTCAGTATCCCTAGTGCAATGGATAAATAATTTAGATATCCATGTGTAATTGTTCACTACTTAGTACCATGTATTCTTTGCAGGTTTTGTTGTATAATATTGTATATACTTGTCCATTATATAAAATTCCATACCCTTAATAATAATAATAATAATAATAATAATTATGCTACCCTTACACTATAGGCCTAGTGCTTCTCTTTTGATGACCGGGTTCGATTCCCGGTCAATGCATGTGACATTTTCAAAGTGAAATGCCATTTCTCTTTTAACTAAGTGCCATTTATCTCTCAGTTCCTTCAAGGTTGGTTGGCCACAAGTCACATGGCTTGAGTTGTTGGATGTGGCTGGAACATAGTGCATCTACCTAGTCTAGCCATAAATACTGTTACAACTTAAAAAGTGAAAAACGCAAATATTATGAGAAGTATTTTAATTTGCTGTTAGTATGTTGTTCTTACAGGCATTCTTTACACAAATCACCAATCACTTTTCGAAATGGTCACCTTTGGCACTGATACAGGCTCCGAGTCTTTGTGGCCACTCGTCTATGGCGGAACGGAGGACATCCAGGGGGAAATCCGCCACTACTGACAATAAGGAACGCTTTAAACTTCCAATGGTGGGCTGTCTCTTCTTGCAGACAATGCCCTCAAGCACTGACCACAGTCGGTAGTCCAAAGGGTTCAGGTCCGGACTGCTACTGGGCCAATCTTCGGTTGAAATGAAGTCGGGGACATTATGCTGAAGCCACCCTTGAGTTGACCTAGCCTTGTGGGCTGGAGCAGAATCCTGCTGGAAAGTCCAGGGTTGGTTTTGAAACAATGTGCCACTTAAGTTCTTCACAATAGGCTCCAAAACGGTGCTTTCGTACACTCTGGCGCTTGTTTTAACACCCTTTTCGCAGAAATGCAGCTGGGTGGTGCCAGAATAACTCACCCCCCACCATACCATCACAGAGGAGGGATGATGGGCCCTCTGAACTTTCGGAACCTTTTTACTGGCTTCCCGAGATGATGATGCATAAACCCTGTCGTTTTTCACATTGAAAGATTGAATACCTTTTCATCGGTGAAGAGGATGTTTCGATGACCATTTTGCGCATAACGCTGCAGGAGACTTCGACATTTAAGCACTCTCAGCTTCTTTAGACGCGCGTCAAGGTAATGTCCTGTTCGTCGGCGATAAGCCCATAGTCCAAGGTCCTCTGACAGAAGCCTTGATAATGACCTTTTTGAAATGTTCATTTCACGGGCCAAGATAGCCTGCTTCCGCACCACATTTCTCCGAATACGAGCCGCCACTGCCTTTTTTGCTGCTAGAGTCCTGACACTGCGTGGGCGACCCTCCCTCGGACAATCCTTTACAGTCCCGGTTGCAGTGAATCGCTAAATGGTCCGGTACACAAACATACGACTGATTTTCAGCTTTTGCAGCGTCTTGAAAATGTCACTTGGAGATTTTCCAACTTTATGTAATGCTATCACTGCAACACGATTTTCATAATCACCCCATTCCATGTTGAAACCTAGAGCTAGATGCTTCCTCTTTCACAGACAAGTTAACAATGGTTCAAGGTTAACGTGTGCACATTGGTAGTTCTTTACCTGCCAAACCGGTTGTACAGTTTGTGTCAAAAGTTTGTCACAGTATTTATGGCTAAACTGGGTAATATAACAAAATATTTTACTAGATCTAGTGATTTAAATATCTTTCTGTGGCAAGAAATGTTTTAACATTTCGATTGTGTGCATATGGATTTAGTAGCCTATAAGATTCCTTGTAGTTATAGTAATAAATCATTTTGTGCAGACAATATTCAACACACATCAAAGTACACAGGGCTAAATGACCATGATGTCCAAACTTCTCAAATGAAACACAACAACAGCGTCTTACTAATGATTTTTGCTGTGAAGTTAGTGCTGTTATGGAAATGTAAGTAGCAACTGTGATGACAAGAGGAATTTAGTGCATAATGTAAGTCTAGGAATAAATTACGGTTCCGAAACTGGATTTTGGTGAAAATATGATTAATCTAGGGATTCCTACTAAGTAAATTGAATTACCATTTAATCCAATGTAATGACACTCCAGTAATTTGGACGTGCAGCTTTTTGGTGAGTTAAAAATTTGTGCGGATGCCTCAGTTAGAAAATAGTGGTGCAGGTCATGTAAATAAATATAGTAATAATAATATCGTATGGCCTCGGGTGCCGAGTGTAAACTTTGTTATTTGACACCCAAAGCGTTGCTTGCATGTCGAATTTCGTTGTTCCTTTAAGAACTATGAAAGTCAAGGAGGTTAGATATCTAAGCTGATTGAACACTATAGCGCTTTCTAGTAGAGAAATGAGGAACTTTGTGTTAGCGGAAACTCACGAGATTAATTTTGCCATTATGAACACGGCCTACTGAATTCAAATGGGTTCTTTGACATGCCAACATCGTATTACATGGTGTCATAACTTTTGCCGCTTTTCAAAAATCACTTACCACGGCCAGGAGCGAACCTGCAAGCTTGGGGTTAGTAATCCGACACGTTGACCACTCACCCACCGTGGCAAGCTATAAATACAGGGTGTCCCTAAAGTCCGGTAACACTTTTCTTAATTTATTGCACAAAAACTGCAAATGATACAGCTTTCCTATATATCTCATATTAAAGGGGAACTCAAATGGTTTTGCTTTCATAGTTTGATTTCACACTGACACTTTTCTTAACACATTTATTAACCTTTTACACAAAAACTACAAATTATACAGAATTCGTATACAGTATTCGTGATATTAAAAGAGGAACTCAAATGGTTTTCTTTTCATTGTTTGATTTCACATCGACTCGATATGGGCACCACGAGCAACTCGGCAAATGTCTACACGGTAATCGAACTCTTGCCACACTTTTTGGAGCATATCAGCCGATACAGTGGTGGCAGCGTCTTGAATCCTACGCTTGAGTTCCTCGAGATTTTGTGGTAAAGGTGGCACATACACACAGTCTTTGATACTCCCCCATAAGAAGAAATCACAGGGATTGAGATCTGGAGATCTGGAAGGCCACTTGTCGAAACAGTTATCATTATTCCCTGCTCGTTCAATCCAGCCCTGAGGTAACCTGTTGTTCATAAAATCACGGACATCAGAATGGAAATGAGGTGGCGCCTCGTCTTGCTGGAACAGGAAATTGTCGGAATCTTCCTGCAATTGTGGGAACAACCACTGCTGTATCATATCCAGGTATGAGTGCCCATTTACAGTGTTTTCGGCGAAGAAGATTGGTCCGTAAAGTTTCCGCGATGACACTGCACAGAAAACGTTCACCTTAGGTGAATCACGCTGATATTCAAGGAATTCATGAGGATTTGCGGTCCCCCACACACGACAGTTATGCCTGTTGACTTTACCATTTGTATGGAAAGTCACTTCGTCACTAAAAATTATGCGATTTAGGAAGTCGTCATCGTCTGCAATTGTTGCACTCTGGTACAAAACTCATAACGCTGTTGTTTGTCATTCTCTTTCAACTGTTGCAAGAGCTGTAATTTGTACGGCTTCATGCACAGTCTCCTACGTAGTGTCTTCCAATCTGTCGTACGTGGTATTTACAGCTCGCGGGATGCTCTACGAACAGATTTTTTCGGACTTCTTACGAATGCCTCATTCACACGGTTAACGGTCTCTGCAGTCACTGTTGGTCGGCCACTACGTTTCGTAACCCACAAGCAACCACAACGCACAAACCTGTCATACCAGGCGTAAATAGACTTCCTGCTTGGTGCCCCTTTACGGTACTTAGTCCTAAACTTCCGTTGCACATCTGTAGCACTCTTATTCGTGTGGAATTCCAACACCCAGAAAGCCTGCTCTCCGCCAGAAGTAGCCATCTTTACAAATATGGCCAATAGCGCCAACTGCGGCGAATGTGGGAACTACGAACATTGGCGGTAATATCTAACAAAACCATTTGAGTTCCTCTTTAATATGCCATATATAGGAAAGCTGTATCATTTGTAGTTTGTGTGTAATAAATTAAGAAAAGTGTTACCGGACTTTAGGGACACGCTGTATAGTAATACAGTATATAACAGTAATGAAATTCAGAATATGGGTAGAGTTAAAATAGTATCAAGAAAGAAAAAGTTGTCACTGTAATTTGTACAACTATAATCTTCATGAAAGCATTAACTTCAGAAAAAATAAAGCTGGTGAAAGACAAAGAATGACAAGTCAGTAAAGTCACAGTGAAGGACGAGCACATTGCTATGGGAGCAAAACTGATGTGTTGTGAGCTGGTGCAGTGTCTTCATAGAGCATCCATTTTCCTTCCCCGAGTTGTGGCCGTTTCTGATTAATGTTCTTCTTGAGACATCTCAAAACATTGCAGTAGAAATAAGCATTCACTCCTTGAGCTGCAAGGACAAATGTATGTTGCATAATCCTGCGAATTTTGATACAAACAATGACCATGCTCTTGGTTGCATTAGTGACCTGTCTCGCCTCTTTGGTCTTGGAGATTCAGGACTCTTCCACTGCGAAGATTGCTGCTTGGTCTCGGGATCATACCTGCAGACCCAACTCCCATGTACAGTAATGCTTCATCACGAATTCTGGGTTATCCAGGGATCTCTGAAGGAGATCTTGACAGATTTCAACACAGTGCCTCTTTTGCTCTTGTGACAGAAGCCTGAGCACAAACTTGGCAGTAATGTGGCACTTGTTGAAAACAGATGTGATGATCGTTTAAACCTCTCCATTTGACACGTTGATGATAGCAATTTGTGTGATGGTCAGGCATGAATTATCACGTGCAAAATTTGTGGTATTTTCAGGAGTGTTGCACATGTGAGGTTGACCTGAATTCTTGTCGTCCTCTAGCCATGTTTTATCATTTTTGAAATGCATGTCACTCAAAACACCTTGTCCGACTCATTACTTCCTTCCCGTAAACTTGAATCGGCATTCCATGAGTTTCAGTTGCTGATTTTCAGAGTTTGATGTTAGTTCTCTGTTCCAGCTTTAAGGCGATTGTGTTTTTTGCAATTAAATGGATGTACAGTACATGCTTTTGAAAATATGTGTAACACAGAACTGAATGAAGCTAGTGCATTGAAACTTGTGGTGGGCCCCTTCAAGATTGTTATGTATCACTGCTGCACACACATGTCAATAGCTTGATCCGTTTGCTCTCTACAGATAGGCTTGGAATAAAATGATCATAGCTTGTATCTCCCTTTATTGTGAGAGCTTGCATAAAATCAAACTCGTGTATTTGCATGTATACACTCAATAAAAAAAAAACACTTAATAATAGGCCTAATAATTATAATAATTACTCAAACTGATTGGAAAACCTACAAAGCCCAACAAGCCCAGATTGCTAAAGTGAGTAGTTAGTTATTGTTGTTTTAAGGGGCAGAACTATGAGGTCATTTTCCCCTACAACTAAAGTGATCTGAGCTGAGAAGCGTAAGTACGAAAAGTCATTTATTGAGAAGATCAACCAAGACTTTAAAAGAAACGAAACCTGAGAGTGCTACGGAGCTTTCAAAAGGAAACTTACGGGTTATAAACGTCTGTCGTATGCTTTCATCGAAAGGACGGTACACTGGTGACCTCAAATGAAGAAAATTGTATCATCCTAGCTGATTTCTTTAAGAACTTACTAAATTGCGATCAACCCAAAAATCTCACCAAGACCGAGGAAACCATTCGCAGATGCCCAGAATCGAGACCACCCAACAAAGACGAAATCAAGCGTCGCATTGCTCGACTCAAAAACAACAAAGCGCCCGGAGAAGACTGTAGTTGCAGAAATTGGGAAATATGCCCCTGAAGAAGCAGTTGAAATTTTGGAGAAGCAAATAGAACAAATTTGGGAAAATGAAATTCTACCAGAAGATTGGAAAATGGTCTTGATCCATCCACTACACAAGAAAGGCAGTAAGAAATACGTCAACAAGTACAGAGGAATATCCCTCCTACCTGTAACATACAAAATTCTCTCACTTGCTCTCCTGGAGCGATTAGAAGCCGAAGTCAAGCATCAAATAGGAGAGTACCAAGGGGGCTTCAGAAAGGGTCGTTCAACTGCCGAACAGATCCACAGCCTCAAAACGATCATTAGATATTGCAATCTCTGGTCCAAACAGTACGTGTCAGTCTTTGTGGATTTTAAGAAGGCTTACGATTCGATGCACCACAAAGCTCTGTTGAACATCCTTAACAAATTCGGTGTTGACCTGAAACTGCTGGCATTAATTAGTGCCACCTTAACTGAAACAAAATCCAAAGTAAAGTTCCTAGGATGTCTGTCGGATTCCTTTGCGGTCAAAATGGGAGTCAGACAAGGTGACTGGCTCTCTTCAATGCTTTTCAACTGCGTTCTCAAAAAGGTCATTAGGACCTGGCGAACAAAATTATTAGAAGCCGAGTATAGCCCTCTGAGAAAGGGAACAAAATCCAAGGGGATCATAGTTGAATCTCTAGCATTCGCTGATGACATTGCCATTCTGTCGAATGACCTAGAAACTGCTAGGATGCAAATCGACCTTCTAAAAGAAATCGCTGAACAAACTGGCTTGCAGATTTCATTCGAAAAAACAGAAGTAATGACGGTCATCAAAGATGCCCCAGCAAAACTCCAGATAAAATACGGGAAGATCGGTTGGTTGGTTCCTTAGTTTAGGGCAGTGGTTCTTAACCGGTGGTCCGCGAGTGGTCCGTGGGAGAAAAGGGTCCAACAGCACGTATATAAAAGTGGCCAATAAATGGGGATTTCAAAAACGATGTGCGTTGAACAAGAATCGTTCGAATGTATTCGCGGCGATGGCTATCAGGTTTAGAATTGAAATATCTTTACCCAGTAAAATAAGTGTTATTGAGGAAGGGTTACAACTGATAAGGTGCATTGGGGGGTGGGGTGGTCCCTAGATGATTCAGTTTCAGGCTCAGTGGTCCGCAGACGTCTACGGGTTCAGAACCACTGGTTTAGGGGCTGCGACAATGCGGTCATGTAGCCCCGTGTACTTTGGGAGTGTGTAGAATCTGTCTGATAACCGGTGTTAATTGTGATGACTGTATTAGTGTGTGTATCTGTTTCTTAATTCAAGTAAGGACTGCAGACTTCAAATTTTTCAAGTAGTTCCTACTTTTGCCGCCAAACGCCACCGTCAACAACTACTAGTTCAGAACTTGGCTACTTGATGCCACCGCAGTCGGCTCCTGGCGACGAATGTAGGAACCTGAGCTTTGTTTACATTTTTAACGTAATTTAGTTTCACGCAGGTGTAATTAGTGGAAGGTTCTTTAACATGCCATAAATCTATGACATGGGACGGCCGTGTTTGACCCCGCGATCTTTGGCGTGGAAGCTCAGCATGCTACCAACTAGGCCACCAAAGCCGCTACTGGAAGATCAACTGAGTGGAAAAATTGAAGTACTTGGGAGAGATCATCATGAAACGTGGACTGGACAAGGAACGAGTACGCAAACTCAAAATAGCCTATCAAACATAGCGCTCAATCTACAACATAAAATGCCTGTCCAAAAATACTAAACTACGTCATTATAAAACTGTTCTGAAGTCAGTAGTTATGTATGCGTCAGAAACCCTATCTCTAAATGCTAATAAAGGACTCCTCGAAGAACTGGAGAAAAAATAGTGCAAAATTGTTAGAGGTATAACGGGATCAAATTACAAGAAAGGTATCCATTATAAGAAATCCAACAAAGAAGATTGGTTGATTCCTTAGTTTAGGGGCTGCGACAATGTGGTCATGTAGCCCCATGTATTTTGGGTGTGTGTGTAGGATCTGTCTGATAACCAGTGTTAGTTGTGATCGCTGTATTTGTGTGTGTTATCTGTTTTAATTCAAGTAAGGACTGCAGACATTAATTTCAAGTAGTTCCTACTTTTTCTATTAAATGCTACCGTCCACGACACCTAGCTTGCGGACTTGGCTACTAGATGGCATCACAGTCAGCACCTGGTGGCGAACGTTGGAACTAATATAGCGTTATCAATTCTAACCTACAAATTATGGCTTCACACAAATGTAGTTAGTGGAAGTTTCTTTTTCATGCCATAAATCTTATGACATGGGACTACTGGCTTTACTTCCCCTCCGGAGGAAGGCATACTGTGGGATTTTTAACACTCCTAAAAAATCCGCAATGTTGCTCATTATGGTCCGTATCGACGTAAATTATTACAAGGAAAATATTTATTCCGCCTTATCAATACAATTTTTCTTCTAATACTTAAAAGATCCGACGACTTCGGCCGGATTTGAACCCGTGACCTTGGGCATAGAAGGTCAGCATGCTACCAACTATGCCACCGAAGCCGCCCAACAAAGACTTCTACAGTGAAATGGAGAAAATTACAGAAACGATCCATAAGAGACTAACTAAACAGGTTTTTCATTTTTATTTTTTTTTGGTACTCCAAACCCAAAATCACAGTGCCCTGGTTTATGAATACCAGAGACGACCTCAAAATGCTGTATCTAAAACCCGTCGACGCCTTCAATAGAGATCTCTTCCGCAAAAAGATACTGACTATTGGGCTAACCCGATATGAGACACAGAAACCGAAAAGAAGAAAAGTTACCACCTGGGCAGCGGAGACCAAGATGGCCTGCTCACAAAGAATAAGGGAATTCTGTGCTCGAGGAAAGAGAAGCAAATTGCCAAGTGCAGCAAGACTTAACTTGGTCCTAGATGGTCTCGATGAATTATATATATAAGATGCATTCAAAAAGTAACGAGCCGGAGGCATAATTACAGAAACCAGTACCTGTATGTTAGAAGTATTGGCCCTGGCTGTTGAGGCACTTGTTCCACTGTGACACAAGGCGGTGAATGGCTGTCTCATAAAATTCCCTGGGCTGCGATGTGAACCAGTTCCACACGTACAGCTGGTCGTCGACGTCCAAGGTGAATCGTTGGGCCCGCAGAGCCCTTTTCAGGGGACCAAACGTGGCGTAATCACAGGGAGAGAGGTCTGGACTGTATGGAGGGTGGCCGAGAACCTCCCATTTGAATTTCTGCAGGAGTGCCGTGACTGAGTTGGCCGTATGATGTCGTGCATTGTCGTGGAGCAGTATGACCCCACGGGTGAGATTGCCTGGTCGTTTTGTTTTGATCACTTGGCGAAGGGTGGTCAAGGTTTGCGAGTAACGCTGGGCATTCACTGTTGTCCCGTGCGGCATGAAGTGTATCAGAAGGGGGCCATCTTGGTCAAAGAAGAACGTCAGCATTACCTTTCCTGCACTCGTGTGGATGGCCTTGCCTTTTTTGGGTGGTGGTGACCCAGGGTGCTTCTACTGGAGGCTTTGTCGTTTGGATTCTCGTTCGAAGTGATGACACCATGACTCATCTCCAGCCACCACTCGTGCCAGGAACCCATTCCCTTCCCTCGCATAGCGCTGCAGATGACCAAGACAGTGGGCCATTCGACATGCTTCCTGGTGTGGCTGAAGACTGTGGGGCACCCATTGGGCACACACTTTATGCAAGTGCAGTTGTTCCTTCATGATGGTGTGCACACTTCCGACGCTCAATCCGACCACGGCGGCTATGGCGGTCACTGTCACTTGGCGGTCCTGGGTAATGAGTGCAACAACCAGCTGGACGTTGTCATCAGTAATGCAGGGGGGTGCCCCAGACCGGGTATCATCGGCTAATGACACCCGTCCTTCCCTGAAGCGCTTGTGCCACGCCTTGACCCTTGTAAGGGACATGCAGTGTTCGCCATACAGTTGTTACATTCGGCGTTGAATGTCCATTCTCCCTACTCCTTCGGCTGTAAGAAACCGAACAACACCTCTTTGCTCTTCGTTTGACACCTGCATGTCACTGTTTGCAATGGGACTGGCAGCATTGGACGATTGATGCATGCTGCTGCTCGCTTTGTATCGTCACGTGACGTGCACACATGCCCTCTAGTGACGGGCTGAGACCTGCCACGCTCTGGTTGGAACCACGCCTCGTTACCCACGGCACGATTAGCTGATGTCGTCACTGGTTTGCGCATTCCAGCCTCCGGCTCGTTACTTTTTGAACGCACCTTATATATATATATATATAAAATATCTACCATTTGATTCAGAAGGTTACAGAATATTCAAGGGAAAACCTGGAAAGAGAGTTATGGAAAATGTACATCAATTTGGAACTGGGTTCATTGTAAATCAGAATATATTAAATTCAATAATAGAGTTTAAATCCATTAATGAAAGATTATCCGTGCTATCCTTTAAATCAGTAAACAAAGTTTATACCATTGTTAATACACATGCACCAACTAATGAGAAAAAATAGGACTCAGAAAGAATAAAAGGATTTTTTTTGGCAAGAACTATCAAACACCCTAGATCAAATTCCATAAAAAAATATAATACTTCTACCTGGAGACTTAAACGCTCAAATCGGCAAAGAACGTCAACATCGGTCCATAGTAGGCAATTTCCCCGCAAATAAAAGAACCAACACAAATGGAGAAAGACTCATTAGTTTATGCAGAGAAGTCCTGAAATCTACATTCTTCAAAAAACTTCCTAGGAAACAAACTACTTGGGTTTCCCCAAATCCAGTTTGTGGTGTGAAACAACTAGACCATTTATTAGAAATATTATTCATTTCAGGTTCCATATTGACAGTAATTATGAAGAATAAGAATTTTCAATCTTGAATAGGTAGAAAGATTGAAAATTCTTATTCTTCACAACTAGACCCTGTTGCTATTAGCAGACAGTCTACAACGGAGATACTCGATGTGAACGTTGCTAAGAGTGCAGGTTTAGATTCAGACCACTATCTGTCCCTCATCAAATTCAAAATTAGACTAATGTATAAAAAGAAACATCATTATCAATCCAAAAAGTTTGATACACAAAAATTTGCTACAGAAAATAATTTCAAGACACTTTTGGATGGGAACAACTTCAAAGAGACTTAGTACAGACAGCAGAAGAAACCATTCTCCTTAAAAGAAAACGAAAACATGCCTGGTGGACTGCTGAGTGTGATGAACTAATCTTTAAAAGACAACGAGCTTGGAACATCTGAAATGCAAATAAAAATAGAATACCAAGAACAGCTTTATAGAAGCCCGAAAACATACATCTAAGGGACTCAAAAGGATAAAAGTGCAACATACGAAAGACCAATTAACATTAATAGAATTGGACTTCAGACAGCACAGTACAAAGGACTTCCACAAAACTTTCAGAAGTAGTTTAAGGAAGTATACTCCACCAAGCTTACTTTTCACAGATCCAAAGACACAGAAAACTGCATATAATAACGCTGAAAATTGCAGAGTACTTGCGGAATAATTTGAAGAACTCCTCAGCTGCGATCCACCAAAGGAGACATTTAATTTTGATAATATACTCCCCATTCCTCCAGACTCGAAACCACCAACAAGTGAAATTAAAGAAATTATAAACGAACTTAAAAATAACAAAGCATCTCGAGAAGATAGTATAGTTGCTGAATTATGGAAATACTCGAGTGACAACATGATCCTATGTGTAACGGAAATCATAAATGGCATATGGAAAACACACAGTTTACCATCAGAATGGACATCTGCCTCAATACATCCACTACATAAGAAGGGGAAGAAATCAGATCCTAACAATTACAGGGGAATCTCCCTCCTGCTAGTGACCCATAAGATCTTATCCAAAGCACTTTTAAAAAGAGCAGAAAAAATACTCGACGCACAATTTGGCAGGATTTAGGAAGGGACGATCTTGTATGGAGCAAATACTAAATTTAAAGAACATATTAGATATGAGGAAAATCAGGAACTTAAAATATGTAGTTACTTTTGTGGATTTTTAAAAAGCCTATGACTCCATTGACAGAAAGGCACTTATTAACATTCTGAAGGAATTTGGACTTGATAACAAGACAACTGAAATAATTCAAGCAACACTAACGAAAGGGGCAGATGACCTCGTAGTTCCGCCCCTTTAAAACAACAATAACTAACTAACACTAACGAACACAACTTCCCAAGTTAAATTTAGAGGGGAACTTTCAAAATCTTTCAAAATAAAGTCAGGTGTGAGACAAGGAGATGGTCTGTCACCTCTGCTTTTCAATTGTGCATTGGAAAAGGTAATTCGAGAGTGGAGGAAAGCCACCAATACTAAAGGCATTCAACTAGGAAGACATCCAAATAAAATCACTGTAGATTGTTTAGCTTTTGCGGATGACATTGCATTACTTACTGACTCACTGAATACTGCCCAAGAACAAATTAGAGAGTTGCAAAAACAGGCAGCCAAAGTCGGACTACAAATAAATTTTGAAAAAACTAAGTTCATGACAAACATCACCGATGCCCCGAAAAGTATCACAATTCATGACAGTTCAGTATGTAAAACAAATTCCTTTAAATACCTAGGAGAGTGGATAATGAACGACTCACAGGAAAAGACAGCAATAGAAATGCGTATGCACAAATTACAAAGGTGTTTTCATATGACAAAAGATATATATATAATAAATAAAACTTATCCTGGAACACTAAATTAAGGCACTATCAAACAGTGGTCAGACCTGAAACTCTGTATATGGCAGAAACACTTAAATTAACAAGATTTGGTGACTTAGACAAATTAGAGAAGACTGAAAGACGAATTCTGAGAAAAATACTGGGAGCTAAACGAAATAATAACGCAGAATATAGGTTACGACCAAATAGAGAGTTATATTTGAAATGTGAAAAATTAACTGATGTAATGAGAAAGAGAAGATAACAGTTTTTTGGGCACATTTATAAAATGGGAAATAGTAGACTAACTAAACAGATCTTCAACTTACTAACTAGTTACAAATCCAAACCCACATGGTTCATTGAAATTGGCAAAGACTTGACAAACGCCAGAATTCAGACACACACAATAGCAAACAGATCACTCTTCTGAGAAGCTATTCAAAAGGCAAAATTTCAAGAAAGGAAGAAACAAACAACTCGCAGAAAGTGGTCTCAAGTGGAGAAAGATCGTCACTCTAGAAGGATGAAAGAAATTTGGAAACTAAGGAAATTGAATACAATGGACAATAGCCAACGTTGATTCATCGTACCCTCCAAATGGGTTATTCGAAAGAAGAAGAATCTACCTACCTAATGTATAAAGCTCAATGTTTGTTTGTTATATATGAAAATCTACACCGTTTCACCGATCTGAACCAAATTTTGTATACTTACCCTTTGGAACCCTGTGGGTAACACTGGCCGATTTCCTTCCAATATCCTTCCCTGACCCGTCCTGAAAAGAAATATACATGGCCATTGGCTGCATTAATAAAATTATAACACTGACCATTTTAAATTTCGGACAGACCACTCCATTCTCTGCATTTAGGTCCTTTGGCACAAATCTACACCGTTTCACCGATCTGAACATTGGGGTTATCATCTGCAAAAAGCATTGGTGCTTTCAAATTTACTTTCATTTTTTCCGATCCATATCCTTCTGCGCTATGTGGAGATAAAATGACACTATTACTACATCAGGAGCTCAAGACAGACGAAGTTTTCCAAAGTGCTCTGATTATTTTCCTACTGCGCTATGCGACAAGAGACAACACTATTGGCCTCTACTTTTCTAACAGCCAATGAGATATAGGCCCTAGGCAGTGTCTTTTATCTTTCTTATCGTATTTTTCAATTCTTTCGTAAATTACATGTGTCAGAACTGTAGTTAGTAAATAGCGTTTTCCCTATTCATTATCATTAGGGGAAAAAGACCTGATTGTTACATCCAGTATACTTCACTAATCACCACCACCACCACAAAAATTTATATTTTTTTCCCCTTTTTTTTCTGTTAGTTGCTATGTATCATGTGCCAGTTCTGTAGTAGTATTCATTATCATCCGTAAAACAAATAAATCTACCAGGCAAAGCCAGGCACTACTGCTAGAAACTTTGAAAATATTTCTATACTCTCTCTCTCTCACACACACACAGCTACACACACATACTGTAGAATATTTACTGTAATTTCCCCCCATTTCATGTACACCTTGCATTTATATGGAATGCCCCGAAGGGGATCTTTAACGTGCCAGTAAATCTACTTACACGGCTCCCTCGCATTTGCGTAAAACCAATAACATTATTATTATTACATTTATATGCATTTCCTGGTAGAGGACTGAAGGTATCTTCTGATTAAATGTTCAACTCGGTTCCATCATTATGTCTATCTATAAACCTCTTCAGACTCTTCTTTATGTCCCCCATGTATGCAAAGTAAAATGAGTAAAAGAATGTTCTTATGTAACATATGTTTATTGACAATACTAGGACTTCTTTCAGAAACCAAGTGTGCAGTACATCACAGATAACCAAGTGGTGGTGAAGACCGAAGCAGACGATATATTCCCTATTGAAAACTTGGGAGAGGAAAATGTAGAATATACTACAGGGGACCATGAAAATCAGGTGATCACCATCTCTACTGTACATTAGGTTCATCATCATCCAAGTCCCACTCCAGTCACCCGGGTGTGGTTTACAATCCTCCTCCACTCCTTTCGGTCCTTCCATTTTTCTTGTGACATCACTTCTGCCACATCCAATCCAGCTTCTCCAATGTCCTTCAAAATTTGGTCCAACCACCTTCTTCTCGGTCTTCCAACTGGTCTCTTTCCCTTGACTTCTCTTTCTAATTCACTTCTTGATACTCTTTCTTTACCCATTCTTTTTACATGTCCGAACCAACGTAACCTTGCTTTCTGTATCTTCTGAATTAACGGTTCCATATTTAACTCTTCTCTGATTTTAATATTTTTAATTCTATCCCTTCTTGTCTTTTTAGCTGAAGTTCTTAAAAATTTCATTTCTACAGCTTGTATCTTACTATTTTGTCTTTTATTCGTTACCAGTGTTTCCAGTCCATATGTTACAATTGGTATGAAATACTGTTTATATAGTGTTAATTTCGTTCTCTTGGGTACTTTGTCATCCCATAAAAGTTCTCGGACTTTGTGATAAAATGTAGTACCTTTACTTAGTCTGTTATTAATTTCAATGTTGATGTCATTACTTCCATTTATAGTGCTACCTAGATATGTAAACTGTTCTACATTCTCTAACCATACCCCATCTATGTTCACTTGAATTTTCTTTTTCTCTTTTCCACAGTACATGACTACAGTTTTCTTTTTACTAATTACCATTCCAAACTCCTTTAGATTTTCATTCCAAATGTCATGTTTACTATTTGACCTATTTAACTATTACTATTTAACCACATGATGTGGGTTTCTATGTCAGAAATGCCATATCTCGAGGAGGGGAAATTAACTTGCTTTGGCTTACATCATATGCCATATAAACTGCTCAAAAAAATTAGAGGGACAGGAATTTAATCGCGTGTATCATGTACATAGTCTGTGATTATGATATATACTGTTGCTCATTTTCTTCCGACATGTTTTAAGAATGCGAGGACATCTCCACATGTGGTTTGATAGCCAGGGTTTAGTGGCAGTAGACACATGTATCGTGCTATGCCGATGGACGAGCAATGTCCCACTCTGTCCTCGAGTGCGTGTAAGTGAAGATTACATTACTATCCGCTTGGAGTACATTGCATTAGTGGAAATGAGGCATCTGAATGAGACAGAACGTGTTCGGGCAGTGGCATTAATGCAGTAAGGTTGGAATATTCGTGCAGTGTCTACAGAGCTTAATGTGACTTCATCTGTTGTTGGGAGGGTTTGGAAACGATTTTGTGAAACTGCTTCATACACACAAAAGCAAGGGCAAGGGAGAAAATGAAAAGCATCGGCCAGAGACGAACAATATGTGGTGAATTGTTCTTTCCGCCGGCGTTCGGCGACCACCCGGGACTAATAATGATCTAAGAGCAGCAATTGGTAGCGGACAGGTTAAAGACCAAGACGCACTCATCAGGTCACGCGATTAACTGCTCGGCACAAGAAAGAGCGTCTTCAATTTGCTGAGAACCATAGGGACTGGCAGCTGCATCACTGGCGCAATATTTACGGACGAGTCCCGCTTTCATCTAACAAGGTGCGATGGGCATTAACGTGTCTATCGTCGTCGTGGTGAATGCTATTATGAAGCAGCCATCCAGGAAAGGGACAGCTTTGGCCGCGGCTCAGTCATGGTGTGGGGTGGCATCACAATTGATGGGCGATCGGACCTTCAGATAATCAGAGGCCGACTTAATGCTCAGAGGTACATCAACGAGATGGAACTAGGTCATGTTATGCCCATTACAGTTGTAATGGGTCCCCAGTGTATCCTGCAACTCGACAATGTGAGAGCTCATTCAGCAGCAGCCACCATGGAAACTCTACAGGACTTCGCGATTCAAACATTCGACTGGCCTGCGTTGAGTCCTGAACTCAATCCCATTGAGCATTTATGGGATATGCTGGACAGACAACTTCGGGCCCATCCTGTAGCACCTCAGACTCTGGAACAACTTGTAGGGGCCCTTATGGAGGAGTGGCATAAAATTCCACAAGAAACATTTCACAAACTTGTCAGGAGCATGCCACGAAGATGTGAAGCAGTTATACGGGCACATGGAGGGTCCATCAGATATTGAACTGTTTCTCTTTGTGAGCTCTGAGCATTCATGGAAGGACTTTCCACTTTGGTTGACGACATTGTGTTGCATTCCTATCATAGCACCAACATGTGTGCTACAACGTGCACAGGATATGTACATTTCTGTTAAATAAAGGTTTCATTTCCCTGATAACATGTCTCTTTCACTCCACCCATTTGTCATAAAATAATGCAGGTGTTTCAATTGTTGTCCCTCTAATTTTTTTGAGCAGTGTATTCTTAGACTATTTTCATTTATGAAAGAAATAGGCTTATGGGATCACCTTTTGTCCGTATGTGCATGTGTGTGTGTGTGTGTGTGTGTGTCCCGCTGCAGTAATAACATCTAAACGGCTGGAGAGTTTCGATGAAACTCATTAAGGTCATAGCACTATTTCGTCCGACCTCGACTGTGCCCTTCAAATTTTAATACGTTTCACCAATCCAATATGGCGGCTGTGCAAAATATTTCACCGGCATTCTATACCTCCAAAACTATTACTGTTATCACCCTACAATTTTGTACGGTGATAGAGGGCACTACTAGAAGTTCACCTATGAGACTTTCAGAAACCTGTCAAGTACAAAATGAACATGGTGGCCAAATGAATTTGAAACATTCAAATAGACTAGACTCGCGATTTAATCATCCGAGCGCAGTGAAAACTGGTACAGCAAATGTTTATACACATTGTAATGCACTGACAACTAATTTAGTTCAATTGTTTACATAACCTCAACATGGCAGCTGTGCGAAATCTTTCAATTAAGTTTTTATTTCTTGTGTCCTAATCATTCGATCGAAAGCAACGTTTGAATAATGAACCTACGGAATAATCGTCATCTAATAGTACATAACTCTATGGCCTACACATATAAAAATCTAATATGGTGACCATCTGAAAAATTTAGATGGTTCTCAATATCTACTAAGCTATCACAGCATTGGGGGGGAGGTAAACCTTTACAAGTGTAAAAACCACAGATATTTAAAATAGTTCTCCTCGGTATCCCTTTGTTCTGTTGATATGAAATTTTGCACTCTCTTAGAACTGTCCTTTATCTTTAGTTTTCAACTTCAATATTTGCAATTAACTTTCCCTAGTTATTAAAAATAATAATTTAAAAAAATTGGACTAATTTATACTTTGATCATGCTTTTCCTTGATAATTTCTACAAAACTTCAAATTTCTGGAAGATTATTGCTTTAGAATGTTCATAATGCTTGTGTTAACAATGTGAACTAACATCTTTTGCCTATCTTTTGAAATAATATTTTTCACCCTTTTTTATAAGAGTAGATTTTTTTACCTTTTTTTTTGACATTTTAGTGAGTTATGTTCACTCAGAAAGTACAAAAAACAAATGTTACAGCAATGGTTCTAGTTCACAAACTTAAGACACACGAGATACATGTGTATACAAAATTTTATAAAAAAATCTCAAAAACTGTTTCAGTTATGAAGGAAAACAAAAGAAAAAATAAAGTTTGGGGAACGAGCGTTAACCTTACCAATGGGGGGAAGTTTTTGATATATTTTGATGAAATTTTGTATACAAATGTATCTCTTGGGTCTTATGAATGTGTACTAGAACCATTGCTGTAACATTTGCTTTTTGTATTTTCTGAGTGAACATAGCTCACTAAAATGTCAAAAAAAGTGTCCAAAAAAATCTACTCTTATAAAAAAGGTAGAATAAAATATTATTTCAAAATATAGGCAAAAGATGTTAGTTCACATTGTTAACACAAGCATTATGAACATTCTAAAACTATAGTCTTCCAGAAATTTGAAGTTTTGTAGAAATTATCAGGGAAAAGCATGATCAAAGTATAAATTACTCCAATTTTTTGAAATTATTATTTTTAATAAATAAGGAAAGTTAATTGCAAATATTCAAGTTGATAACTAAAGATAAAGGGCAGTGCTAGAAGTGTGCAAAATTTCATATCAACAGAACAAAGGGATACCGAGGAAAACTATTTTAAATATCTGTGGTTTTTACACTTGTAAAGGTGTACATTGATAAAAGCTATGAACATAAGTTCACCTATGCGACTTTCAGTAACCTTCTGAGCACAAATCCTACATGGCGACGTCGCAAAATTTAAATATTTAAATTGGCGTTTCTCGCTATTTAACCATCCGAGGGCAGTGAAACTTGGTACGGTAAATGCTTATACAAATTTTAATCCACTGACATCTAATTTTTTTCAATTGTTTTCATAACCACAAGATGGCGGCTGCATGAAATTTTAAAATCTTGTTTTTATATCTTGTGTCCTAATCATGCAATTGAAGTTTGAATAATACACCTATGCAATAATCTTCATGTAATAGTACATTACTCTAGAGCCTACATAAATCCAACATGGTGACTATCCAAAATATTTAGACGGTTCTCAATATCTATTCATCTGTTTCAGGAATCCAACTGAAATTTTGTATGTTGATAGAGGCAATTAACGAAAGTAGAATATATCAAAATAGGATATTTAGTTCTTCACAGAACTACTTGTTTATTATTGTATCCAGATTGGCATTCTATTTAACTTATATTAAGTAATGTGTGTGTGTAATTGCAATTTTATACCCAAGTGGCACAACTGTTACACATAAATTGTGTTGGTAAAATAATGATTCAGAACTGAAAGACATTATTCATGTGTAGCAAAAGGTTCAGTGCTGCATCCATTTTGTGTCTAGTATTTATATCTTTACTGTAATCTAGTTGGTGCTGAACACAAGAATGTCATCTGAATTTTATGTCTTAATTTTGTCTACATGTACAATTTTGTGAAAATATTAAAGAAAAGGACAAAATCAAACTCTTCAGAACTGTGAAAGTTGACAAGCAGACTGCCATCAGAACTTAAACCCTAATCCCCTGCATGCCAGGAAGGTACGTGAATTGATTACACTGAGCCCACATCCAATCAAGCTTATTTGTCAACTTTTGTTGGAATGGCTGAATTTATGGAGTGGATATGGCCTTAGATCAAAGAGTCTGTGGCTTTGCATGGCATTTCACTCACATTTCTACAGTACCAGACATTGGAAATCTATGGTGTTCCATAGATTCAGTCATTATGTCAAGTGTTCACAAATGAGCTACCTTGGGCTTGGACCACTGTGGTGCAATTAGCTCGCTCACTTGTTTGGAATGCAAGAGATTTGGTTCAATTTCCAGTGGTGGTCTGATAATTGTAATGAATCAGAAATTAAACTGATTTTATGAAAAATCACACAATTGCCTGAAATCACTGATATTATAAAAACAATGTTTTCTACAAATGTTTTCAGAATCTATGAATATTTTCTAAGTGTAAAGAAGAAATCATGATCCTTTTCATAAAACATATTTAAAAGAAAGGCCTAATTATGACAATCGGACAAGGATATGTGCAAAAATGACTAAAACATAATTGAAACTTGAAAATTCTGCTCTGCTGTCCAGGAAATAACAGTAGTGCTTCCATGACTGGCAGGGACATGACGGTACAGTGGTCAAGCTGCTTGCCTCTCACAAGGGTGGACTGGGTTCAAATCCAGTTCAATGTGAAGTGAAATACCACGTCCTGTGGTTTGGATTCCACGTGAAGAATGGAGGTCCATGGCTATGACCACAAGATTAACAGTCATGAAAAACTACAGTTTATGCCACCATTTTTGGCCGGTGAACCCCAGTTGCGCAGTCGTACAGAGGACAGTTGGCAAGCCTCAGGCATATGCAATTGATACACGAGTTTTCAGTTGCTTGGGAAGCTAGGTTGTGTCATAATCGTTACTTGTATTCCGTTTGCATTATATATTACTTATAGGGGAGATTGAGTTAGTGTGCTGACCAAAATACCATGTACTGAATCAAAACTTAATTGACAAAGCTCTTCACAGCTAAACTTGTGAGGTTATAAATAATGTGAGATGTTGGACGAGGTCTTAATTCCTATGAAGAAAGTGTAGGATGGAGTGGTAGCTGCAATAGAAGTACCAGAGAAGACCATTAAGAAGGAAGTAAGTGTGAGCAACAGGGTACCTCGTTTGGAACACAACATAAGGCCCATCAGGAACCCAGTCGCATCACTGATATTGATGATTTTGATAAATGTGTTATTTGGCAAACTATTAAGATTATTTTTATTCGGGAAAAGACTGTGCCAACTGTGCTCAAACACTGCTCTTAAAACTTAGACCCGGCATTCAGTTTAAGGTCAGCAGTTCAAGTTTAAGACGTACCGTATATTACTCGATATGGGGTTCGAGTGGGAACAAAAAGCAAGGAATACAGTAACAGAGCTGTTTTAATAGAAGGGTATTCGAGCGTGACGCATTTCATATTTAAGTGCGATAGATAAATATAGAATCCAGGCAGCAGAGATGAAGTTCCTTAGAGGTATAATTGGAAAGACCCGCAGAGAAAAAATCAGAAACAAGGAAATTAGGGAGAAAACAGGATTCCCAAAGTTACAAGACAAGATTGAGATCAGTAAACTAAAATGGTATGGACATATGATGCGAATGGGAGAAGACCGAGTCCCGAAGCGATTATTTACTGAGAAAGTCACGGGAAGGTGCCAAAGGGGAAGGCCGAGGATGAGGTGGATGGATGCAGTGAGGGAGAGTGTTGAGAAAAGAGGAGTGAAAGTGGAGGATGTACTGGAAGAGGGATAAGAGTGGTAGAGAGACAGAAAAGTTTGGAGGTCCTTGAATCACACCCTGACCCAGATCACTGGAACCGGGAAATGAAGAAGAAGAAGAAGATATAGGTAGGGTGGGCCTATAATATATGAAGATGAATCATACATTCATAGCAGTCTCACCAGAACAAAAAACTTGTGTGATGACAGCACATCAGGATTACTGTCCCTTATATCTAAAGGACAGAGTGTTATCATAGTTCACGCTGGAGGTCGAGCAGGATTTGTTCCTGGTGCATTTCTCATGTTAAAGTCCAACATGAAAACCGGAGATTCTCATCGTGAGATGAATTCTGGAAACTAAAAAATGTGATTAATGGAGAAATTAATTCCTAATTTACCACCAAGATCAGTTTTAGTTATTGGCAATGCTCCATATCATAACGTTCAGTCAAAAAAAAAACTCCCATAAGTTCTTCTAACAAATCGGTTATACATGACTGGCTTAGAGCAAACCATGTACTGATTCTTGAACAGATGCTGAAGATAGAACTCTACATATATTTAATTGATAATCTATTAGCTGTGCATTGACATATTGTTCTTAGATAACCCTGGGCCTAAATCCAGTAGGGCTTTACAGGCGGATATTAAACAATGGATAAGTGGCCAGAACACAACTGTCAAGTTTGGCGATGTGATGATGCGGTGCCAACAACGATTAAATGACATTACTGAAGAAAAGTGGGGGAACTTTTTTGACCCTGTTGAAACAATTGAGAAACAATGCATGGAACAGGTTGTTGTTGCTTATTTTAGGGCCTGCAACATTGTGGTCATATAGCTCTGTGGGTGTGGAATTTGTGTGATAACATGTATTATTGTGATAGCTGTACTACTGTGTGTAATTGTAAATTGGGGTGGGGGGATAGGATTGGGAAGGAGGCAGCCATGACCATAAGTTAGAAATCATCCCAGCATTAGCTTGCCACGGTGGGTGAGTGGTTATCGTGTCGGATTACTAATCCCAAGCTTGGAAGTTGCTCCTGGTTGTAAGTGATTTTTGAAAGGCTGCAAGAATCACGATACGCATGTCATACGCTGTTGGCATGTTAAACAACCCATTTCAATTCAGTAGGCCATGTTCATAATGGCAAAATTAATCTCGGGATTGTCCGCCAACAGAAAGTTCCTCATTTCTCTACTAGAAAGCGCTATAGTGTCAAGGAGCTTAGATATCTAACCTTCTTGACTTTCACAGTGCTTCAAGGAACAACATAATTTGACATGCAAGCTACCCTCAGGGTGTCAAATAACAAAGCTTGCACCCGGCACCTGAGGCCATACAATATTATTATTATTATTATTATTATTATCCCAGCATTTGCCTGAAGTAGAAGTGGGGAAACCATGTAAAACCACTTCCAGGATGGCTGAGGTGGGAATCGAACCCTCCTCTTCTCAATTTTACCTCATGAGGCTGACCGAGTGTACTCCGTTCCAGGCCTCACACCAGGATTAAAATTTCTTGGCCGATTTCTTGGACCTCGAGTGTGACAGCCAAGAGCGCTAGCTGCTACACCACGAGATGAACCATGGAACAGGAATATATTGCAGAGGATGTAATAGAAAACTTTATTATTCAAGTTATAGATCTAACAAACTCGGTAGTAGTGACAATAACGAGTATGATGGAATGTCAGGTATAGAGTGCTTGTCAGATGCATAGAAAACTGTTGTGGCAGTTTGTTGTGTACAGTATGAATGGAATGTGCTTACTGGATAAGTGACAAATTCTGTATTGTGCCTATAAGAAGTATAATTTACAGCATGGCTACAAATACTTCAGTGTAATTAAAGTGATTGTCATATTTAAATTCAATTCTAACAGCTAACAAACTCAACAGATGCTGAGAAATGGAGAGTTATCGTATTTCAACAATTTTAAAATGCCACTGATTAAAGTCGTGCTCAAACCTGCTATCTCGTGGCATGGAAGCTGTTTGCAATATGTCTCCTCAATATCATCATTCTGTAACAAAGAACTTGGTGATGTATTTAACTACACAAGAGGCATGACATGTCAGATGTTCGCTTATCTCAACGGCTGATTACACCGGTGTCAAACTCCGGTCTAACTTGTGGAATGAGAGGTTCATTTTGAAGATTTTATCACACAGGTCAACTGAATCACCATACACTCGTATCGTTTGCTGTGTATGGTGACTATTTTAGTTTTAGTTGTGTTCGAAATGATGTACTGAAGAGAAAATTTCAACCGTCTGGCTTGACTCTGTACTACCAGCGGAGCACATGTTCTCAGCATCTCCTCTCAGCTCCTACTACTAAACTTGTTTCAACGTGCGAGCTCTCTAGGCCACCAGCCGAAAATGATGGTGTTAACTGTACAAGCTTCTTTTTTCCATGGCTGGATAGTAAATCAGTTGCTACCCCAGAAGGAGACCTGGCACGGTGTGCCAATCGTCTGCAGCACTTCAAAACCACGATACTGAAGACGTATGCAGTGTGAAGAAGAATATAGGCAGCAAAAAGAGCACGGTGTGGTGGACGGATGAAGTACAGGAAGAGGTGAAGAAGAAACAGCTCTGGGCGAGGTACCTGAATAGCAGGACTAATTACGTCTACAAAAACAGCGAGCCCAAGTGAAGGAAGTGGTCAAGCATGCCAAGGCCAAGTAATGGGTGGACTTTGGTCTAAAGTTGGAAACTAATTTCGTAGACAACCAGAAGCTGTTCTACCGGGTGATCAAGAGCATGCGGAAGGAGGAGCCAAGTCAAATTCTTGAAGAACAAGGACGGCCAACTGCTCACAAGAAGAATCGAAATAATGGAACGTTAGAAAGAACACTTCTCTCTGAACTTCTCATTCCCACTGAAATAGCAAGCCAGGAAGATCACGGAAGAGGATCAAGAGGATCAGATACGAGGGCTGAGCTGAACCTCACCATTAAGAAGATCAAGTTAGGAAAAGCTCCTGGGCACGACAAGATCACGGCTGAGATGATCCGACACATGGGAGACCGAGGAGAAAGGCTTCTGCTTCAAGTCCTTGAGCTTGCTTGGCGGACAATCCCCAAGGACTGAGAAGTGGCTGTCATTGTGCCGATCTTCAAGAAGGGTGACAACAGAGAATGCCGAAACCACTGAGGGTTATCCCTTCTCAGCACCCCAGGCAAGCTTACTCCAGGATACTTGAAATGAGACTGAGTGCAATGCAAAGGACAGCTGGAGGAACCTCAAAAGGAGCATGCAGGCCCTCATATTCACACTGAGGCAAGTGGCCGAGAAGACGATTGAGTATGGCAAGGAGGTACATCTGGCATACATTGACCTGGATTAAGCATTCCCATGGAAGGAATTATGGAAGGTGCTGAAAACGCATGGGGTCAAAAACAACCTGATCCAGGCTATTCAAAGCTTCTACAGCACCTGGAGGAATTACGTGTTTTTATTCTTCAGATTGTTTGGAACTATTTAGTATTTCATGAATAAGACGAGGTATCAATTTGAAATGTTCTTATTAAGTCTTTATTATATCTCATTTGGATCCGGTTTTGATAATATTTAGTTTTTGAGATTTTATTTTCTAAAACGTAACTCATTCATTTCAGGACCAGTACAATATTAATGAAATTATTAAAGAAGCCGTTGACCATCAGCTTACCATCATAAGAAGCCTTGAATTAACCGTCTTCAATTATATTGGACTGTTATTCATAACAACAGTCATTCTACTATAGCATGTTGCTAAGTATTATAGAATAGGAACACGAGAATACCTGATGTTCTACCTAAAACAACAAATGTAAGAATGACAATATGCAAATCTTAGATGCATTCAATTCAGCAAGATTCTCCATAGATTAATCACATTCAATTTTATATTTCGGAAACAAAGTGAACAAAACAAATGCTGTGCTTAAGGATATTCTAACGTGTCCCATGACACAAATTTAACATGAACTGATTGACTGAAAAATGCGAGGAGCATCACATGTTTTATCTTTGTTTGTTTATTGAATTTTAAGTGTGTTTTTAAGCTCATAGTTTTTAATATGTTGTGGTTGTGTAATTTATGTTGTGTATTCTGTTGTTTTATTATGGAATTTTGAATGTGACACGATGTTTGTAGTAACAAAGGAGGGCTGAAGAAGGAGACAGTAGGGTCTCCGAAACATGTACCCATAAAAATTTCTACATAAGTAAAAGTATTGATTTGGCAGAAAATCCAGGTTTTAAAGTTGTAAACATGGTCAATACGGAACCTGAAATGAATGCTGTACCTAACAAGTTCATCAGTGCGGTCATTCAGTTGCAGCTCAAGTTGATTTATAGTGTCGTCTCGCCTGGCAAGTTCCTGTCTGAGTTCATTGATGACCTGGGTGTTAAAATCTATTGTTTCTTTTAGTTTATCAATCACCTTATTAGCAACTCGATCCACGAGCTCCTCGATTAGGTTCGTATTACTCAGCAGGCTTAAAATGTCAGCTGAGTCTCGGCGCACATCCTGCGTAGCTTGGTTGTGGTCCGCTGAAGAAAAAGTAGTGCCACTGTCCTTCCAGTTTCTTTTTGAGCCGTCAGCTTCGCTAGCATTGCGACAACCCCCACCCTGACTGCGATCCACGGTCTTCAATTGTTCTCCCGAGCTGCTACTTGCTCCGTTCCTCTCTAGGGCGCTAGGGTCGTCTGCTTTCACTTGCTTGCGCTGTCCACCCTTCGTTTGTTCACGAACTCCGCGCTCCCCACTGCGGTTAACTGCCTTCTTTTGTTTGTCTTTGGCCGTCATTTTGTAGTTTTCAACTCTAACCTCTCACACACTTTAATACTTGTTTATCAAAATAACAGCAATATTTCAACTTACTGCGTTTATCACCGAACGTTCTGCTGTTGATTTACTTCTCACTGATCACTCTTGCAATGCACTGCTTCTACTTTGTCACCTTCTAAAAGCAATTCTGGCTAGGAACTATCACTCACGTTTATACCGCCATATGAGAGATGGCTGCACTGAATATTACAGAAACTCATTTAAGGATATACAGTAGGCTATACCAAAATAAATTTGTGACTTTTGTGATAATGATAATGTTTGTGAAATTATTATATTCATTATAAGCTTGTACTTCTAAACTTCAGAAGTAAGAGTACCTTGTACATAAATCAGTTTTGGAGCATTTTTTATGCTCGCACGCAAGGCCTTTTAATTTAAGGCTTTCATTATGTAACGTTAGATAATTTTCTCATATGTACAAGTACAAATATACACAGACAAGAAACATGTTTCCCGGGAGCAAGATTTAATTATATCGCAATGTCCAGTTGGGTGATCCACTGTATAGCATCCTTGTTGGTTCCAGAAAGTCATTTGGGCTACCTGTATAGGAACTTAGCACACATTCACTTACAATATGGGGGATTGTTTGTTGAGAGGCACCACAAGTCGCACTCCGGTGATGTAATATATTTCCACTTAAAGGGCGTCCCTCCATCGTCCATGATTTGTTCTCACCCGATTCAGTGTGGTCCAGAGCTTACCTGGTAGATGATGTCCACTAGGAAGATATTCACCAGAAAATATTTTGTGTAGGGAACTGTCTGTGGCAACTTTCCAGCGACTTCTGCATTCTTCTAAAGGGTAGAAATTTCCATCGGCCAAAGCGACAGCATCACACAAAGATGGATAACGTGACTTGAGCCTCTGTATCTTGAGAGCAGGAATATCATCCAGATCAGAGGGTTCATTTCAATCTTCCTGTACTCTCGTATGAGAGCATTTGAGCTTCTTAAATCAGGCGGCATTATACCTGACAGGATTGGAAGCCGATACAGAGGTGTGGGCTGGATAGTACCAGATATTAACCTCATGCTAGCTCTTAGTTGGGTATCAATGAGTCTTGTATATGAATCAAGGCTTTTATTTCATTATCAGCACATTCTGCTTGTCTTGTGAACACCTAATGGCAGAACGAGAGTTATTGCCTGATGTTACACCATTTATCATTGAAACTTGCTAGGAGAATTGGGCATTCATTCATCCCATGTTTTTGGTGGGTTTCCATAGTAAATGTGTTGCTGTTATTACTAACTTATTTGATGAATTATATCATTTTGAATACTTAAAATAAGTAAGAGATTTTTATAACCAATTCAAAGTGATCTTTTTGTAAATACGGACCTAAAACAATGGAAGTCAATTCTAATGATCCTAACCCTGAATTATATCATACCGAGGTCTATAGTATATATTGTAAGTGCTTGAGGTGATGAAACATTTCTTTATTAGAAACCACATTGGGAGGATGTTGATCATATCAAGACTGAGGAACAGACTGCAATACAGATTGTGCCAAATCTCAAGGGAGGAGCTTCAACTTCAGTCAGTGAGGAGGATGTTGACATGGTAAGTTTGTGAATTATTTCATTCTGTGCATTCATATTTTACTTGGTTTTCACCCAAATTTTATGATCAAGATGCAGTATTTAACTTGACTTTTTACTTTAGTTTCTGTTGTAACGTAGGGCATCTGCGAAGGATGTCACAGAAATCCGCTACAACCGTCCCAAGCCACGCTGTTTGGCATACTGACTCAGGAAGGGTTATTTAACGCCCACATAGAGGGAGAAGCCTGAAATGAAGAGCAACGAGCGCAGCGAATTTTTTCCGGTTATTTCTGGGCTCCCCCTTGCACAGTATACCTTATCAACGGTGTTCTTACTTAGGTCATAATAATTGAACAGGAAAAAGGACAAACACAATCAGGGCCGTGGAGAGCGGCGACGGGCCCTGGGGCTGGAATCTCCCGGGCTCCCAAGACCCAAAAATTAATCAACAGGAAGTTCAGTTCACTGACCTGCATGTTAAAAGAGGTGGAAGGGGTATACTGTACGCTGTGCCGTACTACGGTCTCTGTGACATATGACATAATCTCTTTTCATAATGAAAACTTGATTTTTACACAAAGTCAAGACGAATTTTAAAATACGTTTCACATACAGGGTTTTTATGTTGACATTCTTAAAACCTGCTGCCCTTGAAGAATCACGCCCTTGGGTCTAAGCCTAAACACTGATAAGTGTTTTGGTTGAACGGCGATCACACATCATTGTACATTAAACCAAGCAAAATAATTTTCATAATTAACCACAGATATACTCATACGTAAGTCAAGTTATTTATTATGTGCTATCAGTTGATTGCAGCTGATCAGTGATTGTTTTCACAAAAGATGAAAATGTGAATTTGAACTATATTTTGTAATTTTCAGTCAGTGGACTTCTTATAATTTAATGCTTCGCATTAACCAAACCTAGAGCCAGGTTCTCCTAAAACTCCCCAATCCTATCTATGACTGGTGACCATCGGGGGAAGATTTAAGCCAAGATTATGGGGGAGTGGGCACACCGGGGATCTGGGGGTATGGAATTTCACCAAGCTCAGAGTGGGGTCTGGAAGTTCTCCTCCAGAAAATTGTTCAAAATTTAGGTCCAAATTATGCAGTTATAGGCCATTTGAGTGATTATTTTTGTGATATTTTGTAGTAAAGATTTGGTGACTATTGACATTTAGTGGCTATAGAAAGGACTCTCCGTTATTGTAGTAAAAGCTCTCGCCCCTTCAAGTAAGAACCCACGGTGTAGGTCACCAATGACCGTGGGTCTACAGCAAAACTGCAGATCAGAGGTTCGAATCCCGGAGTTGACAGTGGCTATCCTGAGTGTGGGTTTTCACACTAGACCTACTAGCTACCAAGAACACGGGTTAAATGTCGCAAGCCCCTAAATGAATTTACAACTGTAACGACAAATAGGACTATCATTAACTGTTGAGTAAGACTACGAATGACACCGCAGTCGGTAAGCCGAATCCTGCATTCCTGCCGCGGCTTCGTCAGGACCCGGAGTCATTTCCAAGTCACAGATAAAGGGAGCAACTCATTTTATGTTTTAACGGTACTGAGACGTTAAAGCGTATCATGAAAGGGCTTGATTCGCAAGGGAAAATATCTCTTCGCATCCTGAAAAAGAAGTGATTTGCAAATCGATGCTGCTCTTTGGAATAAACGGCGTAGAAATGTCCAATAATAATAACAGTTACTGCGCCAGCTCAAAACAAAAGTGTATTTATATTAATATTCGACAATACTTCATCTTAATTTTCTTCTAAATTAAGAAGAGTTCAATAGAAAAGTCTGCATGGTTGCCTACATGCAATATATTAATTTCTCCATCGCCATGCACACCACTGAGGTTACTTATTGTTGTTTTAAGGGGTGGAACAGCTAGGCCATGTGCCCCTACCACTGACTTTACTTATTGTAGTTTTATGAGGCAGAACGGCTACGGTAGGTCATCTGTCCTTACCACTGACGTCCCATGAGAGGAATTGGAAAACAAAGTTGAGTGGTTCAGTGTCCTAGCTTAATTGTCATTTTTATCCTGGCTAATTAAACACTCAGTCCAGAAAAATACTGGAATGTTACCTTAGTTTCAGTCTTTGGATAAATTTCCCTACTCTAGTGCCAATAGTAATATAGGTTTTCAATGATTTGCGCACAAACCCAAGTACCTAGGATTGTTGATTGTATTGAATGAACCAGTAATAATAATAATAATTATACTGGTCCTAAACATACAGATTATTCAAATGTTAGCATTGTTTTCTCAATTCAGTATACGAAATGATGAACAATTTCGCATGCATTTCTTCTATCTACGTTTGACAACAGAATCATCCCATCCTTTCGCAAGATATTTAGCCAGCAATGATAATGTTTCACATACTGCGAAAGTGAATTATTAGGGAAGGATGACCTTGCATTTCTACCCCTTAAATCAACTATAAAGTGAATTACTGTGTGGACGCTACTTTAAAATTTACTTACCTGCCTGCACGGCATATGATACGTCTAGTTAGACAATATATTCATTTCAGACACTATCACCTCTAAATATCTAAGCTCGACGTGACGCACCAAACTTGAAACTCTTGAGCTAGCTGACCAAACACACCAGGGCAGCCCAGGCTCTCGTGGCCTCGGCGAAATAAGTCAAGGGATTATAAAGTTATTTGAACGATTGGTTCATAAGCCGATTAAGTTAAATTTAGAATAATGGATTGCTCTTTCTGTCTTCGGGTATATTCTGAGAACAATACATAGCGAAGCCCCATCACCTAAGTTGACCACTTTGAGACAGTTGTTCTTCCCACAAGCGCTTTGTAGAGAAAAATATTGTCCACTTGACATAATAAGTTTCTCAATCCTTGTAACATTGTTCGCAGACAGTTCATTGCATTCACTAAATGATTGTCAGTAGCAAATTCAAGTCACATAAAGGCAATAATAAATCAATGCCCGATCGGGCCCATTCTCCTAGGACGCCGGGCCCCCCTGGGAGGGTAAGGCCCCGGGGCACCAGCCCTGCCTGACTCCCCCTCTTGTCGGGCCTGAACACACTGACAGGCAGGTGAGGGCAGAGGGAGATTTATAAGGGAAACAATCTCTACAACTGGACACACTGTCATCTTCAAAGGTGTGCAATTACGCCATAAATCCAATCAATATCTTCTCTTGAGTTATGCTGTAATAATGTTTTCAGCAGCTGAGCTCCTCCAATAGATCTTACAGACCACACCACTGCATGGTGATAGAATTTGTCAATGGAGTTGGCAAAAGCTGCATAATTCCATGAAACGATATTTAATTTTATAGCATACAGGTTTGTGCATTTGTAAGTATTCCTGAAGTGCTTTATTTTAATTTACAGTATGTATATATATATATACAGGGTCTTTCACTCAAAGTGCGGCCGGCAGCGCGGCGCGTAGAGGCAGCTCACTGAGTTAGGGTCGAGTGTCCGAAGCATCAATCCAACAGCACTTCCTTCCTGATCTTAATTATGACATATGCTGTGACAGCAGCGCGCTGCAATATGCTCGTCTGACCTTTTTGGCTGCACGTTCTACCTAGAGTGCTGGGCCGGCCGCACTTTGAGTGAAAGACCCTATATATATATATATATATATACATACATATGCTTCGGTGGCATAGTTGGTAGCACGCTGAACTGCTGTGCCCAATATAGCGGGTTCAAACACGGCCGAAGTCGTCGGATCTTTTAAGAGCGTTAAAAATTCTTCAGTATTCCTTCAGAGGGGAAGTAAATTCGCCGGTCCCATGTCATAGATTTATGGCATGTACAAGATCCTTCCACAGACTAAACTTGTGTGAAGCTAAATTGTTAGGTTAGATTTCGTCGGAACGCTCTATCAAAGTTCCGTTCACCACTAGGTATCATTGATATCTGGTGGCAAAAGTTGGAACTACTTGAAATTGAACGGAACTTGTAGCTTACCCCAAGGGTGTCCGCTGGAAGCAGCTACAGACTCAGGCAAGCCGAACATGTCCTCGGACTCTCCCGGCACTAAAAGCCATATGATAAATAAATACAGTGTATATGTTTCCACCCCTTATTATTTCTGTTTCAAAGGGATGAGAGATGAGGTGAAATGAGATTTTACAGCTGAATGCCCTTCCCTATGGCAACCTAATCAGAGGGGTTAATGAGAGATGAAGTGTATGAGGATGAATGAAACTTGGCAAGGAATTGGAAGTGGCCATGGCCTATTACAAGGTACTGTTCCTGCATTTGCATGCATTTGAGCGGGGGGAACCCACGGAAAACAGTTTCAAGGATGACCAATGATGGGGTTTGAGCCCACTCATCTTCAGATTCCAAAGATTGCCTGGAGCTTTAACTCACATAGCTGTCCTATTTCTGTAGTTTCACCAATAAAGAAGAAATAGATCACGGTTTTCATTCAATTTTGATTTATAATGATATTTTCTTGAAAATACTAAACAGTATTTGCTTTAACAAGATCACGGTTTTCATTCAATTTTGATTTATAATGATATTTTCTTGTAAATACTCAACAGTATTTGCTTTAGCAACAGTGAAGAAAATTGTTATGTAGGAAAGGTATGGTAGATGAGTTTAAGGGAGTGTCTGGTCAGGAAGGTACAGCAATCTTAATCAAGCGACTGTCATTATGTTCCATCATTATGTGCAGAATCGTGTCACTTGTGCGTTGCAGTTGTAAGGTAAATGTTTTCAGTCATATTGCATCTGTGAGGAATTCATCCCTTGTGGGAATAATTTTTTGTTTTAGTTATTAGTTGGGACATTTCGTGATGAATAAATTACTTGTGAGAAAGAAAAATAATAATGATCAACAGGCAGTTGATACAGAACTTGAAAGAAGCAGTGATTTGCATGTATTTGATGGTGCAGAGAGCAGTCATCACCTGTGATGCACCATACTGAAACAGTTTGAAATTTCAGAGGGTTCTGGATTGGTGTGCACAGGTGTGGATTTTGAACTTAGGTTGTGTAATTTCATCTTGTATGTGTTGTTACAAGAGCTTCTTTGTACCTGTTACTCCATATAGCTTAGAAACCTGTACCCAATCCAAGAGAAATACCAGCAAACTACAGGCAGTGGAGATGAAGTTTTTAAGAAATATGATTCAGAAGGCAAGGAGGGACAAAATAAAAAATGATGAGATATGCCATCTTGTTCAAGTAGAACAATCTCTTAATGAGATCTGTGTTGAAGCCAGGCTGAAATGGTTCGGTCATCTCAAAAGAATGGACACACAAAAAACAGCTAGAGTGTGGTTTGAGAAAGAACTGAAAGGCGAGAGACCAAAGGGTCGACCAAGGAAGAGATGGATCGACCCGGTTAGAAATGATCTTGCAGGGAGCGGTCTGGATTTGTAGTAGGCTGAGGAAGGGAAGACATTCTTGGAGAGAACTAAATGGAGAGCGCTCATTCACCGCACCCGGGAAACTGGAGCCGGTTCATGATGATGATGATGATGATGATGATGTGTTGTTCAGTGTGAGATTTGTTCTTTCTTTCTTTTTCTTTAACATTTATCCTGCCTAGTGGCAGGGTCTGCTATATGAGATAATAGACTCCATTTCCTTCGGTCTTGGGCCATGTTTGGATGAAGATTGACAGCATCTAGGTCGTTGTGTAGTTTATCGGCCCACCGTTGCCTTGGTCGCTCTCTGGGCCTCTTTCCAGCCACATCCAGTGTGTAAGCTGCTTTTGCCATTGTGTAGCCCCCTGCACGGAGCACATGTCCAAACCATCTCAGACGGTTTTCCTGCATTTTTTTCGGATTGGTGCAACACCAAAGCGATTTATGATGTCATCATTTGAAATATGATCCAGTCTTGTGAAACCTGCTGACCATCTAAGCATCTTCGTCTCCATGACACATGCAAAGACTTTTTTTTTTTTTTTTTTTTTCAGAGTATTTCTCAACCAGTTGCCGTACAGCAAAGATTGCATCTGTTGTGCCGCAGTTTTTCACAAAGCCTGCTTGGTTCCTTGTGAGATTTGTTATTGTTGTTAATTCCTTTAGGGGTGTGGGACATCGTGGTCATCAGCCTTGTGTACTTGGGTGTATGGGTTTAGTTTGATAACCTGTATTTCTGTGATGACGTAAATAGTGTGTTGGGAATGGAGTAGGTGCCCTGGAACTTGAAATAAGGTACTATCCCAGCAGTTTCCTCGTGGGAATTTGGGGAAATACCACATTCAGGATGGACACTGTCAGCACTGGGATTCAATCCTCTAATCTCCAGACTTCAGCTCCCCATTGTTGTCATGGCATGCAATTCAACATGAAGAAGGAAGTTGGTAGTTTTATGTAACCGGTAATCTTACAATCATGAGCCTTTGCATGGAATCCGAACCACAGGACACAGCATTTCACTTTGAAAATGTCACATGCATTGACCGGGAATCGAATCCGGTCCGCCGTGGTGAGAGGCCATCAGCTGCGCCACCACGCCCCACGATTTAACATGCACAGCTATATTGTGGTATTGAAATACATATGTTTTAAAACTGCATTATATTACAGTAACTTAATAATATCAATCTAAGGGCCTGATTCTAGTTAAGTGCCAGGTCAGGTATACCCCCATCTAGTACCCAGCTAGCAATGCATGTTGCATCCCTCTGGGGTGGTGATAATGTTTGCAAAGTGGTACTGGAATTAAATTGACAAGAGAAACCAACAAATACGGAGAAAATCTGTACCATCTCCACTTTGTGGTAAAAGGTGTCTTAATAAATGGGTGACTGGCCCCAAGAAATCTCGTATTACGCTAGCGAACCGTTGGTGATGGGCCCCGAGAAATCTCGGTTTTATTAACGACATCATTTTTGGTAAACTTGCGGCATCTCTTGAATATGGATTGAACTATTTTGGACTTGCACATTGAGTTGAATATTTGTAGATGTATGTATAAGGTGCATTCAAAAAGTAACGAGCCGGAGGCTGTAATGCGCAAACCGGTGACGACATCGGCTAATCGTGGCGTGAGTAACGAGGTGTGGTTCCGACGAGAGCGTGGAAGGTCACAGCCCGTCGCTAGAGGGCACGCGTGCACGTCACGTGACGATGCAAAGCGAGCAGCAGCATACATTAATCGTCCAACCAAGACCAAGACAGTACGCCATTAGACATGCTTCCTGGTGTGGTTGAAGACTGTGGAGCACCCATTGGGCACACACTTTCCGCAAGTGCCGTCGTTCCTTCATGATGGTGTGCACACTTTCGATGCTCAATCCGACCACGCGGCTATGGCGTTATCTGTCACTTGGTGGTCGTGGATAATGAGTGCATCAACCAGCTGGACGTTGTCATCGGTAATGCAGTGGGGTGTCCCAGACCGGGCATCATTGGCTAACGACACCCGTCCTTTCCTGAAGCGCTTGTGCCACGCCTTGACCCTTGCAAGGGATATGCAGTGTTCGCCGTACACTTGTGACATTCGGCGATGAATGTCCGTTCCCCCTACTCCTTGCGCTGTCAGAAAGCGAACAACACCTCTTTGCTCTTCGTTTGACGCCTCCATGTCACTGTTTGCAATGCGACTGCTCTGGTCGGAACCACACCTCGTTACACACGCCACGATTAGCCGATGTCGTCACCGGTTTGCACATAACAGCCTCCGACTCGTTACTTTTTGAACCCACCTTATATGTGCAACTTTCCGTTTATTCACGCCCTTCTTTTATTCTTTGATTTAGTTTCAAAACATCGGCTTTCTTCATGCTGATTCAATCAATGACAAGATGGAGGACTTGAAAAATATGATTCATCCTTTATTAATCGTTCAAATGGAGGAAGTTGAAGTGAATTAGTGGGAACTGAATGAGAGAGTGATATTCAGGTCTCTAAGCAACATCATGTAACCAACGTGCATACCGTACTTTGATTGTTGACCAATCCAACCTCAAATATGCTGCATCTGCTCTTTCTGTAAGCCGCCACTGCTTATTGTGTCATGTTTCCAAATACATCACACTCTTGAGCACTACTAGGAGTATTAGTGTATACTCATACCAACTTCAAAGATAATATCTGGGTTATTTCAACAATTATGTACATTTTTTATAATCTAGTGAACTCGAATATTCTCAGCAAAGAGATGTCCGGTCCACATGGGATATGACATGCCCAGGTACCAGGTCACCAATGTGTTAACTTCTTAAGTTATTCTGGGGCATTAGAGTGGAGAGCACACAAGAAGAGAGAGTGTTCTCAGCCCAGTGAGGCAGAGTCATTCACTAGACTGCTCCTCTCTCTCTCTCTCTTTCTCTGCTCGCACTATGCTCGTCACTTGCCCAGCTCTTCTCTCCTAACATTTGGCAACACGCCACCCAGCTGCACTCGTGTGAGACTCAGAGGTTCAACCAACTGCGCCTGTTGGCTAGCGACTGCGTCATACTTCTACTTGTCCCATGCATAGCTAGTGTACACCCGCTTTCTTGTGTGCTCCCTACTCTGATGACTTGCAAATATGTTTTCAGAGTTATCCTGAAAAGAAATCATGCTTTTTATTAAGCTTAATGCATTATTTTGCTATAAGAATTCACAATTTCTCTTTCATGGAGGACATCAGCATCCTGAAGGAACGTTGCTTGCATCCAACTAAGAGGAGCAGTCTGAAATTGATTGATCCATGTACGAGTGGATAGAATGTTCAACTTTTGAAAAAGCTAAGGGAGTTTCCAATTTATTTCTGAAGACAGTATTGTTACACACATTTTCTCAGTTGTCTTAATAATGATTCTGTAAGTCGTGAGAATTTGAAACTTACCTGCAAACAGCGTTTGAAGTTCTCATCCATCAATAGAACCTGACTGAGAGTCTTAAGAAATCAAACCTGAATCCTCTGCATTCTGGGCAGGTGACTGATTTTCTGGCATAATTGTTATATATTTTTGGTCTACTTCTTGCAAAAGAAAGCAGGGTGCAATGATTATGCCAAGAATAGTAATCACATACTTTCTTATTTGAACTTTTTTTTTCTCTCTCTCTCTCTCTTCAGTGTATAATTATTTGCATAGTTTGTCATCCTGTGGTGTTATAGTAGTTATTAGTTAGTCTTTGCTCTATGAGTGCTGAGAGATTGTATACTAGAGGGAGAACTTGATTCTTGCATAGGTTACAATTAAAATATATGTTCCTATCCACCAATTGGAGGTATATTTCTTGCTTATTCCTTGTTTACTGACTCTGGTTGGTTCATAATGAATTTTTTTTTGCAAAATCAGACACCTCACAACTGGATGTAGGAAGTGTTCCTTGGATTCAACCATGTCAAATTTTCTGATTGACACTTAACATGCAGATAACTGGCGTGAAAGGCTTAACTCGCTGTGCTTGTCCAAAAGGGGGTTCTGTTGGAAACGTATCCCTTAGCATTCAAATTTATTAAGTTGGTCACATATCTACTCGTATATATGTTATAGGAAATCTAAGGCCATACTTCTAACTGATCCAGTACCTCTTTCAATATTTCATTCATGAGAAATAGTGTGAAATTATCTATCGGATGTTGGCAGAACTAACCTGTTGGTAGACGGACACCTGAGTCAAATCATTTGGCAACTTTAGAAAATCAGTGTTACCAACTCAAAGCTACCATGCTCTGATGAACTGGAGGCTTCTGCAGCATCAGACTTATTGGATATTTTTGAAGTACCTCAATACTCACTTCCCAAATCAAGACAATCATCTTCATTCGACGACAAATTATTTACAATCTTGCTAATGACAGTACTGCTCTCCTATTGGATTTGCGTGAGGCCAAGGATTCTATAAAGTCAGTGTGGATATTGTCCGAGAATTACCAGCTTCCCTTAAAACAGTATGTAGCACACATTATGTAGTAATTCTGGCATACGAGCACTGCAGGAAACCGATGTCAAAACATTTCCGACATTCTAACTAACAATGTTAAGTGATGCTACCTGCTTTGAAAACATATAAATATACCAGTACTGAATTCATAATAAAATACACCAACTTATTCTTAGAAGTTTTATTAAAATTGATGTAAGAGTATTGTACATGGAATATCTTGAAAGAAATTTTACATTTTGTAAGTGTAGGCAATATGCAACAGTATACCGGTACTCTATTTCAGGAGGGCATTAGAAGTGAAGAGTTTATTGCCAAAGATCATTATAAGTGACCAGTCGAAAACTGTAATATTTCATTATTTTTATTATCTATATACACTCACCGGCAAAAAAAAACGCAACACTTGATTTAAAAAATTAGAACTTACATATTACGCAAGCTGTTCTCTTCACAGACGAGAAGAAAAGGAAGGAAGCTTGTAGTTTAACGTGACCGTTAATCTCGAGATCATGAGCCACGGGACCTCCTTTTTACGTGGAATCCGAACCACAGGACATGGCATTTCACTTCGAAAATCTCACATGCATTGACCGGGAATCGAACCCGGACCGCCTTGGTGAGACGAGAAGAGATTCGGTCTCAGATCGCCGGGCGGAAGAGAAAGAGTGTGGAGGAGGGTTGAAGAAAGGTTTTCTCCTATAACTTTTTCCTCCAGGACTGCAATAGACGGGGGTTCTGCCATGACCTGGGCCGGGGTCAGTATGGATGCCAGGACTGAACTTACCTAATTGAGAATGGTACTCTCACAGCTGACCGGTACATCATGGAAGTCCTTGAAAACCGTGTTGTACCATTTGCTCCATTTGTCGGGGATGAATTTCGCCTCATACATGACAACACACGAACACACACTGCCCGATGTGTCCAGCAGTACCTGCATGTGGTTGGAATCTACGCACTGGACTGGCCAGCTAGGAGCCCTGACCTCAATCCAATTGAACATGTTTGGAATTTGTTGGCCAGAAATGTTCGGCAACATGCTCCTGAGACTCTCCAGCAACTTCGGGTGATGCTGCAAGAGGAGTGGGAACGCATTCCCCAGGGAAGCATTTCACAAATCATCGCAAGTACTGCAGAGAGGTTACGCAAGGTGATTCGTGCTAGGTGTGGAAATACTCATTCTTAAGTGTTCAGTTCTTGTGTCAGTACCCAAAGGAATGGATTAATTCTGTAATGATACATTTTGGAACTCAGATTAACATTTTTAAACGACTATGTAATTTACTCAAAATTTAAGACATTTTCACTTTTTTTTCTCATTCTAGAAAATAAAACAGATTTTTTATTTGAAGCATTTTTTGTATGTGAAGTGGTTTTCAAATATTTAAAAATCAATTAATTATGCATAATTTTTACATAAGAATAATTTTAGTGCAATAAATTATGAGAATAATTAAAAAATACAAGTGTTGCGTTTATTTTGCCGGTGAGTGTAGAACAGAACATAAAGTTATGTATTTCAGGTATAGTTTTCTATATATATGAAGGGGTGAAATATTTTCAAAATCTTCAATCCCTTTATGAAAATGGATTTTAATATACAGTTCATGAAGGGTTTATTTTTGTCCTAGACAACATGCCTTTCAACATTCTTCTAGGGATAAAGATGAGTTTGGAATCCTTGAACATTTGAAATATTATTAATTATAAAATGGTTGTAATTTTAATTAGTTTCACTAATCTTCCACAGGATATGAAGAAAGAAGCCCAGTATCAAGAATTTGACCTTATCGGAGCTCTCTTAGATGGGTTAGTAGACACACTACAGTTAAATCTACTTTACATTGTAGTTGGCTCCTCTCCTTATCTTACACTGTTACCTTGACAATGGCATTGATAACAGTACAAGGATGCCTTTTATCTGCAGGCCTATTGTGAACTGAAATTATCACTATCTCTGAACTGCCAACAGTTATATTATAATTTTCTGGGGGCCAATTGATAGCTGTGTTGGATTGTGTCTCTCTCCCTCTGGATTTTGGTGTTCCTATAAATTAGGTTAAATCATCTTCAAATTGTTTCAAACTGTCCACTCTCATCAAAGTCTGTTAGTGTAAGCTTCTTAAACTGAGTGCCAATCCACTGAATACGACTTCGAAGTGACATGTTTCGCTTCAAAATCTCTTCGTAGAACCGTACTCGACACATGAATATAATACTTGGGCTGGCATGTTGAGATTCTGTCCGATCAGTTACGATAATTGCTAACAACCCTGCTGCTGTCAAGTCTTAAAATGTTACACATTTGGTGACTTGTGTTCATGCTATGTTTGTTCTTAATGTGTTGTGTTACCGGCAAGTCTGTAAAATACATAATTAGCCTACCCTGATAATTCAAGCTCAAGCCGTTACTGCTGTACACAAGGTGCAAAACCTTCTGGTAGATGCGTAGAATATTACAATATATTTGGCAAGATTTCTGTTATCTTTGCTGCCTCCGTGGCTTAGGCGGCAGCACGCCGGCCTCTCACCACTGGGTCCGTGGTTCAAATCCCGGTCACCCCATGTGAGATCTGTGCTGGACAAAACGGAGGCAGACAGGTTTTTGTCCGGGTACTCCGGTTTTCCCTGTCAAAATTTCATTCCAGCAACACTCTCTACTATCATTTCATTTCATCTGTCATTCATTTAATCATTGCCCCAGAGGAGTGCGTCGGGCCTCGGCAGCCGGCACAGTTCATATCCTCGCCGCTAGATGGGGGCTTCATTCATTCCATTCCTGACCCGGTCGGAGACTGGAAGCAGGCTGTGGAGTTTCATTTTCATTTCTGTTATCTTTGCTCAAAATTTCATGAGGCTATGATAAATTCAACATCCTCCAAATTTGTTCGGACCAAATAAGGTCATTATTTGTGAAGCCCCTTGTAATGACATGTGGGAATTGTCTTATAAAAACGTGAGTTGTTATGAAATGTGTATTAGTGGTACCCGATTAAGATATTTTTGGGGAAAATTGTATGTGTTGCGTTTGAGTCTTCAGTCTTTAGACTGGTATAATGCAGGAACGATGTTACAAGATATCCAAAGAGAAGAAATTTACAATGATAGAATTAGATGGAATTATCTTGTCCACTCATATTCTATCCAGCTTTCCAGAAGGATATCTAGGTGATGATGATGATGATGATGATGCAGTCCTCCAATCTACCTGTCCTGAGCTAATAATTTCATCTATATGTAGCTACACCCTACATCTGAGGCAATCTGTTTACAATATTGCAACCTTGGCCTACCCCTATAGTTATTGTCCTTGATACTTCCTTCCCTAAACTAAGTTCACTATTCCTGGATGCCTTGGTTCGTGCCTACCAACCTATCTCTTCTTCTCATTAATAATTTTATTAATACAGCCAATGCCCATTTATTTTATTTTCAGGACGGATCAGGGAAGGGATTTAGGAAGGAAATCGGCCATGGACCTATCGAAAGGAACTGTCTCGGCATTTGCCTGATGGTGAAAATGGGAAACCATGAAAACCATTTTCAGGACGGCCAAGGTGAGATTTGAACCCACGCTCTCCCGATGCCAGCAAGGCGCGAATTAGCGCGTTAATGCTCTCGGCCACCGTGGCCACTCTTCTTTTCATGGGGCCGATAACCTAGATGTTAGGCCCCTTAAAACAACAATTATCATCATCATCATCTTCTTTTCATTACCACTCGCCAAAAACACCGGCTGGCTGCGTGGCTCAGCGGTAACATTCTCGCTTGCTGGGCCCAAGGTTGCAGGTTCGTATCCTGGTGAAGTCAGCTGGCATTTGACGGTGCGCAAATGCGAGGGAGCCATGTCAGTAGATTTACTGGCACGTTAAAGATCCTCTTCGGGGCAAAATTCCGGCACCCCGACATCTCTAAAAGCCAGAGTACAGTAGAACGTCGTTTATCCGGACTAATTGGGACCAAAAGTGTTCCGGATAATGATTTTTCCGGATAATCAAACATGCGTTTATTTCGTAGGAAATAGAAACATGCACAGTACATAATGGTGACAACCACCAAGCTTCTCATTTAGCAGCAACGCTTTCTAGCCTAACAAAGGTTCAGAAACGGGATCTCCCTTACTTCTCATCTGAAAACCAATTTTTCTTCCGTCGCTGATCTCATGGTTTCTCTCTATTTTAGACCTTGTTCATTATCCAACTTCGATGCAAATTCAGAATTTCACCTTTTCGGCTCTCAAAATCATTGTGGATTTTCCAACACTGTAAGTTTTCATTAGACACTGCACACACTCACCTTTATCCAGTTTGTTAATGATCTCCATCTTCTTCTCAATCGCTAAAACATTGCAAATTCGTATTTCCTTTTTGCCACTCGTAGAAGCTATTTTCACAATGTAATACAGTAAAGTAAGCACACTCACATTATTGTAACACGTTGAGACATTATAGAGTAAACAAACGGTAGGAGACAACAGAGACAACAACAGCGTGCACTTACAGTAGGCATGCGCTGTTTCGTCTTTTCTTTTTGGCACGTCCGGATAATTGACTTTCCGGTTGTTTGACGTCCGGATAAACGACGTTCTACTGTAGTTAAAAGGGACGTATAACCAATAACATTATTATTTTTATTATTATTACCAAAAACACCTCTCTTCCCCTACTTGTCTACTTCTAGGTCCTTCCATACTCACAATTTTTCTCCCAACGTCAGAGACTACACCCACAACTATAAAGCTTGCCACCTGCAGTCCTACAGTTTTTAATTGGTATTCTGCCCGAAGGCAGGTCCGAGCCTCCGAAGAGGCTATCCTCAGCCGGAGTTTACGTGCGGTAGGGTGGCCAGGGTCTTTCCGCTCCTCCTTGTGTTGGTCATCAGCGCGCAGTACCTAGAACCGGCATACCATCCAAGTTCCGACCACGCCTAATGCTGCTTAACTGCGGAGTTCTCATGGGATCCGGTGTATCAACATGGCCACTCCTACAGTAATTCTCTTTTAACACTTCACCGGTCATTGGAGAGTCAAAATCATAGTAGATTGGTTGTTTTCAAGATGCACACAGTATACAAACCATCACAACGTGTACTCTACTAGGGGCTCCAAACATTCGGTCCTCTTCTTGACGTAACAGATTAGTGGATCAGCAATTTCATTGAAACTTAATACAGTACACATACTGTAATACTCAGAAAATCTCTCCACCTGAATTTTCATTAATTTTATTACATTAAAATCCCTGGATGACACTGAAACGTGTTTGAAACCCATCTTAATGTTGAGAGCCCAGGTAAAAATAGATACATAACAGATTTCTTCATTAAGAATCGATGAATCAATGCTCTGCTGACCATCATCTTTAGTCCATTGAGTTTTCTTCTTGAGTTGTGTAGGCTTCTGCAAAGACCGTCCCCAAAACTCTGCTGACCATTCCGTTTATTTTGGTTTGCATCTCTGCTTGGAGGTTCTGGACTTACTAAGTTTTCCCAATTAAGTCCGATTGAAATAACCGGATCTTAGCTCTGAACCTATTCAATTCCTTCTCTAAACATTAATTTTTCTTGTTTCAATGGTTTTCCTCTTCCTCCAGTTCATGTTCACGGGACGATTCAGTTCAAGGTTCTGTTTCAGTTTTGATATTTTTTCTCTTCTGGATGGGCAAAAGAATAGAAAGAGTTTCTAGTAAACACTTTTGATTGGGAAAAAAATGCAGGAAAACCGTCTGAGATGGTTTGGACATGTGCTGCGCGCAGAGGGTGACACAATGACAAAAGCAGCTTACACACTGGATGTGGCTGGAAAGAGGCCCAGAGGGCAACCAAGGCAACGGTGGGCCGATACACTGCACAATGATCTAAAGGCTGTCAATCTTCATCCAGATATGGCCCATGACAGAGGGAAATGGAGACTACGATCCCACATAGTGGGCCCTGCCACAAGGTGGGACAAACGCTAAAGAAAAAAAAAGAAGAAGAAAGAAGAAGACTTTTGATTATTATGAATGGTGTGCGGTGGTAACTACAGTTACCCAGCTGTAAGACAAACTTTCGAACCCACTAAAATATAATTTCTTATTATGCTGTACTGGCCTAACTCAAGTTACTCACGACGCTGTCATCACCGAACATAATTGAAAATCAACTTTGTCTGTGAGGCTCGCAATTTGTGCACTGCAGTGCCCATTAAAGTTAGATCTCGGTACAGAATAGACTGGAAACATAAACTCAATGTCTTTGTAACATCATCATCATAATCATCGTTGACCAACTCCAGTTTCCCGGGTGTGGTATACGAACTCCCTCCATCTCTGTCGATCCATGAACCATTCTTCTTTCACAATCCTCTCCCAATCCTTCCTCTCTCCTGTACATCCTTCTTCACCATATCTGTTCATTGTTTTCTAGGTCGGCCAACTGATCTCCTCCCTCCTAGGTCTCTTTCATATTCCCTTGCAGTTTGGCACTCATTCTCTTCACGTGGCCGAACGACTTCATTCTAGCCTTCTGGATCTTCTCTGATTTTATCATTCCTGATCTTGTCTTCTAGATCATAGTACGCAGGAACTTCATTTCTGCTGCTGGGAGTTTCGAATTGTCTTTCCTGGTTAGTGTGGTGGTTTCCAGGCTATATGTCTATGTAACATGCACATAGAAATTTTCTAAATATTAAACCAAATATTTTTATATGGTATTGAATCAGTTATTATAATGTGTATAGTTTATTAAATTCACTTAACACATTATGATGCAAAAGTGCATTAATGTTGGCAAAATTTGACAATGCTTGTCATTTACTGGCTAGCTTCTTTACGGCGGTGCCAAATGTTTGCAGCGTTAGTTGGTAGAACTTGAATATTTTTGTGTCGTCACCCATCCCCTGCTAACTGATTCAGACACATTTAACTCACACTAATACCCCTGACGTCCATCTCCTTGTAATGCTCTAAAGGAGTGCAATGCGCATGTGTTTACTCCAGGGTTTGAATTGCAGCCTAGTGGAAGTGCCACGTTACACATCCTAGTTGAAAAGTCAGTGTTTCATTTTCTTTTTCTCTCTACAATATGACACTGGTGAATCAAACTCAGTAAAACTGGTTCTTGGTTTTATGCATAACGTGTCTAATTACCAACCAAGAGGGATTTGATAATATTTTATTGAAATTTGTTTAACTAAATTATTATGTTTCTTTGCCTACTAAAATTAGAATGGTTAAGGCACTAGTCTCATATGGTTGCGAAAGCTGGACCGTAAGGAAACGATATAGGAAGTATATTGATGCTTTTGAGCTCTGGTGTTGGAGAAGGATGCTGCGTATTCCTTGGACAGCCAAGAAGACAAATGTATGGGTGATTCAAAAAATCAAACCAGATCTGTCTCTTGAAGCATTAATATCACCATTACAGCTGTCATATTTTGGTCACATTATGAGGCGTTCTGATTCGTTGGAAAAGACAATTATGCTTGGAAAGGTGGAAGGGTCTCGGAGACGAAGGCGGCCAGCATTGAGATGGATCGACTCCATCAAATCCAACATGAATATGTCACTGAAGGATCTAAAGTATATGGCTGAAGACCTAATCATATGGAGACAGTCCATCCATGCAGTCGCTAGGAGTCGACGCCGACTTGATGGCACCTCATCATCATCATCATAGGCATTCACGGCCGGTTGAGTAATCTTCAGAATGTTTTATCAGGTTATTACTTAGGCCATGTATATCATTTCTTGATATCTGACGTTTCACCAGCAAGTGCGGTTGGCATTTTCAAAGATAAATTCTGAATAGTTTGAAGTCTGAATTTTACCTATATAGGCTATCGGAATGTGGTTTCTGGTTACAGTTCTCTTTCTTATGTTTCCACATGGCGAAAACAAAAGTTTGATGCTTTTCAGTCGGTCAACATGATTGTACCCAAATGAGATGGGTTATTCCCTAATCCTGAAAAAAATTAATTAAATGAGATTAATTAATACACTTGGTGACCAGTTTCGATCGTCAAGCGATCATCATCAGATCCATTACACTTAGGCTACAAAATTTTTATGTCTGAAAGTATGGGTGAAAATAATTTACAATATGTACACTTCTTTAGTTGTGGTATTAGTATAGTTCAACTCATCAATATTTGTTAGTTATAGTCTATGTAATGTTTCGTTAAAATACTGAAAGTGGTGATTGACCTCCAAACTTGCTTGTTTAGAGTGAATATGTGATTGTAGTTAAATGGTCAATTCAGGTTGTATTGTATTACCCGTTTAACATTTGATTGCCGCTGAGCCTGGCTGCGCCAGTGTTTGTTGTTGATTGTAGCATGAGCCCTCGTGGCGAAGCGGGGAACACAGTGATGACAAGAGTTCGTTCTGCACATAAGACAAGCAGCATTGCGCATCACAGGAGCTCATGTCACCACGGACAGTCAAACAATAACTGAGACTATTGGAGCTGATCATATCCTACTCGCGCAACTGTACCTGTCAACGAAGCAGGCTGACGTGTGACACGTAAATTAGGAATAGTTCCCATCTCGACCGCCGGCAATCAATTCGTGAAAGGGTAATACAGGCTACTTATCTGATTGAGTCTTGCGTGTCCTGGTGAGAGCAGTTGTCTTTGTCACTATCTACACTCAACTGGGGGAGCTTCCTATGGGCCAGGGCACTACCATCGTAATGTCCAGGCCGTCAGGCAGCGGCCATGAGCACGTGATCAGCTGATTGACAGGGTGGAAGATGTAACGGCCATTTGCTTAAATGTGTGTGGTTTGTTGTGTGCTGCTCATACATTTTAATTAGTGTCCAAGTGAAAAGCAATACGTAAGAACGCTACTACTTACGTCATCCAGAATGAGAATTATTCCGTTTGTTTTCTGAAGCAAATGTTCATTCTGTAGGTAGGTTATGAGCCTATAGGCCTATCTATAAAAAGTTTGAGTTGCATGCATGTTGCATGTTGTGGTTCAGTTAGAACCTTTGCATCACTTATTTTCGACTAATGCAGGCTTTTTGAACGGTAATACAAAATTCTATTTGTTCGTGGTAACAATTATTCCTGCCCAGGTCCCTGGCATGCCGAAAAGTTGTGTTACCGGTTGCGAAAGCAACTAGTATGATGGAGATGATTAGGTTATCTGCCTTCTTTTTTCTTCCCCGCCGACGAAAATTGAAGAAAGAAATGGGAACTTAAAATTCCTAGAAAAGATTTGCGCATTACAGGGAACACAAGAATGGACTGTGCATTGATTACAGTTAAAGATAGGTTATGTTGTGCAGTATGAGCCACGAGTAGCTTAGAATGTGATCTGTTGAATAGCCTAGAATTTATGTAGACATGTAGGCCTATAGTAGATAGATAGGCTACATTAGTTATTAATTTTTCTGTACTGTAGCTTACTCCATAAGAGGTTAAACTCTAGTGCTGGTATCACAACAGTAGCTCAATACTGACTGAAATTATGGTACATATTCGGTAAAACTTTTGGATTTTTGGATTTTTTAAGAGCGTTAAAAATCCCTCAGTATGCCTTCCATCGGAGGGGAAGTAAAGCCGGCGGTCCCATGTCATAGATTTATGGCATGTTAAAGAACCTTCCACTAATTACACCTGTGTGAAGCTAAATTGGCTAGGTTAAGAATGTAAACAACGCTCTTAGGTTTCTACGTTCGTTGCCAAGAGCCGACTGTGGTGGCTTCTAGTAGCTAAGTTCTGAACTAGGCCTAGTAGTCGTTGACGGTGGCGTTGGGCAGCAAAAGTAGGAACTATTTGATAAATTCAAAGTTGCAGTCTGTACTTAAATTAAAAAAATAAAAATAAAAACAGATACACACACTAATACAGCCATCACAATTCACACCGGTTATCAGACAGATTTTACACACACCCAAAGTACACGGGGCTACATGACCGCGTTGTCACAGCCCCTAAACTGAGGAACCAACCAAAACTTTTGGAGAGGTATTCCTTTGTATAAAATTTTAAGTAAAACTTTTTTTAACTGCTGAAATTAACGATTAGTGGATATTCTTAATGGTTCCACACCTTATAAATAGGCTGAAGATATTCATTCGAAGAAGTGCTTGGAAGAGAGTAGCTTTTCAGTTGTTTTTTTTATTTGTGTATAACCAAAATGTTCTGTAGGCCTAATGTTTTTTCAATTTCTTTTATCTGGAAATAGGGTGAGACTTGTTTTGTTTTCTTGCTGAATGATCAGCTAGTAGTTATTTTATACAGAGAAGATCCTCTGTTAAGTAGCCCTGATTTTTGGACCTTATACCATACATTTTTCTGGTGGTCAAGTAGTACCGCAGTGAATTGGTACATACAATTTTATGCGAAGAAGTGGTTCTTGAACCTTATTTTTCTGACAGGAGGCCATAGTGTTTTTATACTTAATTATGTTTACTCGAAGAATATCCTGTTTTGTGAGAAGAAATGAAGTTGGACAACAGTGATAGCATTAGTTTTTTGTGGAATCCTCATTAAAGTAACAGTGGCTTTTGGCCCCAATTACTTTGTTTAGTGCATAAATAAACAAAAATTCAAAAGTATATTTTTATATCTGGATTTTGCTGTATTGTTTAGAGAGGAGGAATAATTTTCATAACTTTGTTTTACTGACTGTCAAGAATGGCAGATTTCTTACTTAGCCTTTTTTCTCATGCAAGTCCAGAAGTGAAAAAAAAGGAAGGAAGCTTGTAGTTTAACGTGACCATTAATCGCTCCAGAAGTGAATAGCTAGTATTTTTGTAATGTTATTCTGTTTTACTGGTGAGTAAGGATACTGACAGTTTTTGTGCATGAGATCCAGAAAGGAAGTTACCTCCTCTATTGATTTATTTCTGATAAACAAGGTCTAGAAATGAATATTTCTGTTGCTACCGTATATAATGATTTTTGGGGGCAGAGTGTTCATGAAGGCAGTAAGGGGTGGGGGGCTGGTTATCTTAAAGAAAGGAAAATAAAATACAGAATTAGAGATGAACATAATTTGGTATCTTACCCTTGCAAGAGAGATTGTGTAGTTTTCTCGAATGTTATAACTTAAGCTCAGTTCGAGGGTTTTTCTGGCAGTAGGCACAGAAAAGTGTATCTGTCTATGTATTGTTTCTGTGGGTACATAGATTTATTTTATTAACAAACTGTTCCTGCAAATTGTTTTGTGTATTGAAATATTCGAATATTTCCTTCCTTCAATCCCGAGTTTAGCCATATGCGATTTATCAACGTTGTGGTACATCTTGAGTAACTGTTTCAATGCCTCTTTTATTGATATAACATTTACAGGACGTCAAAATGCTGCAATTTTGCCCTGTTTGTGTGCGTCAACGTCCTAGTAAGTTCACAGACGATGTTCCATTTTGTTCACTCGTAAAATCCCCCTACAACGGCAGGATTCGAACTAGCGGAGCGATAATTAGGCCTATTTAGTGGTAACTTATCTAACTGCCAGTGAACTCCAAATACAGGGTCTTTATTTTTGCTTGGCAAGGACATTCTCGCTCACGCGCTCCGCCAGTGACAGCTCAGTTCCTGGCTGCCGCGTGCGCGTATAGACAACAGAATAAGGTGCTGAAAATCAGTATCATGCATTGTTACTCACCATGCTTACAGTAGATGCTGAAAATGTTCCCCATCCGCTGCCAAACATTACCGGCATCTCCTTATGAAGTTTCCCGTTACTCTGGTTAATTTAGCTTCAGTAAGGAAATAACGACATTTACGTCTGGGGCTGGAAACTGTACAAGATGATAATGATGACGTCTATTTTTATTGTTTACTGAACCTGTTCATTTGAATCTCTTAGTCAGTTGATTTATTGTCCGATTTATAGGAATGGGTCCCCCTGGAAATGTAATTCGAAACGTTTGTCTTGTTAGGCGCACGTTATGAGCGGCACGTAGGCTATTGTGCAAACCTTCACTCGACCTTAGCCGCCGGTCCCGGGCCAGGTTGGCGCGTGGTCACCAGCCGTATTCACTCTCTCTTTTGTAGAGTCCGAGCTCTGAGCTAATTGAGTGTTTCAGTCTTTCAGTGTTTTATAAAGCTACTGTGTACCGGTACTGTATATCGTATTGTGTAGTGTTTTATTGTGATTGTGTGTAGTGCTGTAATGCCTTATGCAAAATATTCGTTACGTGAATGTGTGTATCTGCACAATACGTACATAAAGTGCAGGAAATCCTGCGCTAGAACAAACAAAAGTTTCGAGTGAGATTTCCAGGGGGACCCATTCCTATAAATCGGACAATAAGACAACTGGCTAAGAGATTCAAATGTGCAGGTTCAGTAAACAATAAAAATAGACGTAAATGTCGTAATTTCCTTACTGAAGCTAAATTAACCAGAGTAATGGGAAACTTCATAAGGAGATGCCGGTAATGTTTGGCAGCGGATGGGGAACATTTTCAGCATCTACTGTCGGCATGGTGAGTAAAAATGCATGATACTGATTTTCAGCACCGTATTCTGCTGTCTATATGCGCGCGCGGTAGCCGGGTTCTGAGCTGTCAATGGCGGAGCGCGTGAGCGAGAATGTCCTTGCCAAGCAAAAATAAAGACCCTGTAGTATTAACATTTTCCTATAAATATGAATTTATATTCGCTTTGGAGTGACTGCGTGTGAAAAGAGCCATCTGACTTGCTGCGGCGGCTGTACCGGCCCTAAGCGGGACGTCACTACAGGAACCTTGCGGCCTGGACATTACGATGGCAGTGACCAGGGTCTCTTATATACCTGGCTGGCTACTGTGGGATGCTATGCGCCATGTATGGGCTTAAGTTGAATGGAGCGTGATGTTAGTTAATTTCTGGGAACTGAGTGACGGTAGGTCCCCTTATCTTGTTCATACAGGGTCTCCCATATAAAGTCAGACCGTCAGGTGGTGTTTTCATTCTCCGGTACGGCAGCTGCCTCGGCCGAGCTTATGTCGCTGCCTCGGCCGGGCTTGTGTTGTGTGTATACAATCTTATATGAAATCTTACCTTATAAAAGATGCTGAAAGTGTCCTGCTTCCTGGGTTATACAGGCATTGTATCTGGTAACCCCATTCTGGCTGACGTGAGTAGTGGTATCAAATTTATTTATTTACAATTGCTTGAATCTGTGCTCGTGAAGGTGGCACTTCACCAGGATATTGCTGAACAAATGCATCCCGTACCCCTCGAGCCAACTCGTACTTGAAATAACTTTTACATACGAAATTACGGTGTTGCATTGATAACTGTCTCACCATGTTTAACAGCTGCGATTCAGCCTGGCAAGTACACGGCAACAAAGCAACAATACAGTCTGTAAGAGAAACTGATGGCATTTATTGACAATGATGCAAACTCTTGTTTTGGCGTTGAAATTGTTATTCGGTAACATGGTATTGTTTCATAGCTTGAATAATCTATGGTAGCTCAGTTTCAGTAAGAACTGTAAGTAAGATTGTGTATGCACAACACAAGCCCGGCCGAGGCCGCGACATAAGCTCGGCTGGGGCAGCTGCCGTAGTGGAGAGTGAAAACTCTGCCTGGCAGTCTGACTCAGGGTGTCGAGCGATACGGGAAATACGGGAATTATTCGGGAATTTTAGTGACCCGGGAAAAATACGGGAAATACGGGAATTATTCGGGAATTTTAGTGACCCAGGAAAAATACGGGAATTATACGGGAAATTCGCACTTGATACGGGAAATCTTGAAAAGTCTCCTAATGCCCGACTTCTTAGACCCCGAACGCTCGGTAGAGTCCTCCCGCTCAATCTTCTATTTCGCCTGCAGACCGCGTTGCCACCCGTAATTTGCCTCACCGATAGAACGCTAAGCGGGATGAGAACCCAGCCAACGTCGAATGCATACTTAGCCTGGCCGATCGCTGGCCGTACCCTCTACGCGTGGGGCTACGCGCGCCGAGCTCGTTGCTGACAATGACATACAGGAATCAGTCCGCATTGTTATTCACAGAGGAGACCTGGGTTTCTCGACAAGAGCAGCCCTTAATGAAGTTATCAGATCAAGATATCAAAAAATTCCAGACGCGGATGTGCTGCAATTTCGCACCAACTGCCGGAAATTGTACATTCGTATCCTATGGCTGAAAAAAACAAAGAGTGGTCAACTCTTGCTCACGAGAGACCTGTGCTATTTCCTGCCTAGACACTATAGGGGTCGCTGAGACTCCAAAGTTGGAAGAAGTTACGATCGTCATTGCCCTGGAAATTCTTTGTAATCAGAAGAATTTGCTTTCTGGCGCAATGGCTGACCGCATCAAGAGCAGCTACTCCGCACTTCTGAGACTGCTCTCCGTTACTGCGCGTTTGAAGCAGTTCGACGGAAAAGAGCCACGGTTCGACGTGCTGTGGTCTGAATTAGTGGCTTCAGCACCTTCCTCAGTTCCTGCCAAAAACGATCTCACAAGCTTCGTTAAAATGATACTGATTTTGTATCACAACAATGCAGCTCTAGGCAGAGGTTTCTCCCTGAACAAGGAGTGCATGATCGTCAATCTCAAAGAAGCAAGTCTGATTGGCATGCATAGCCTACTGTTCAGGACGCTGTGATGGCAGCTGGTGCAGTAGAAAAGATAACCGTGAGCAAGAGTCCATACTGCATGAAACTCTACGCCGTCTTCAAGGAAACAAAACAGGTGCGAAGCGACGGCTAAGGTGGCAGTCGAAAGAAAAGCCACGGAAGGTCTCCAGGAAGGAAAAAGAAAGTACTTAAAAGTATTTAATTTTGTGCTTTGTATAACTGAAGTTCCTAGTAACAATCTTGTATTTGTCAAAGTAACTTATTTAAGTCCGTGCAAACACTCAATGCAAATGCGTTACATATGCATACATTTCAAAAACTACAAACAATATCTCACAGCTCTCGACATTTTACTATCAAACACCCGTTACCAACATGTGGCTACAAAATACACCACACGAGTGACAGAATTCTTCTCGTATGGGCAGGCATTGTTTCAGTCGCTTGTTAACCACTGTCTGTGTCGGATTTCCTTTCATTGTCATTGTTTCGTTACTTTTACTTCGCCGAAGTTCGACCCGAGGACAGGACACATCCCGTACAGCATGAACAGATGAAATACTGAAGGTGGTCTGGATATCGCGGTGGATGAAATGATTATTAACTTTGGCAATTCATCAAGCTCTGACAAAGACAATGATGGTGGTGATGATGATAGGGACGGTGAAGGTATGGAGGGTGTCAAAGAAACCCTTGCCAAATGACTGAGGATCATTTATTTATTGGTGTCAGTTCGCTTGCGTCAATCGATAATAGACCACAGGCTATTGTTTCCCTTCATAGTGTTCAAAATACCGTCCGTCATTCAATAGCCTACAACTCGAAAATATAAAACCATGGCAATAATATCGCCACAGAGGGGCTTGTTTGAGTGCTCAGTGCTAAATATGTCTTTACCTTAACTTTACTTTTGTATTATCACGAAAGCTAATATTAAACGTAGTGAGTCGCGATTAAGTGAGTGTGCATGGTGTTATCTGTCAACTACTGCAGTAAGCTGTGAACGACCTCCACTCAGACTCTTGTTTCATGTTAAAGGATAATCATTGCATGGTGAGTGTTTTTATATTCATTAGCTGTAGAGTATTGCCCTCTTTGTCGTGTTTATAGAATTGAATACCGATGATAAAGGTATCATAGCTTCGGTATGTAATTCATTTATTCATCTAAAAGTATCGTATTTCTCTGTTTGAATGTCCTCGGCGTTGACTCAGGACCGTTTTTTTAAATATATTACGTATAAGTGTACAGAAATAATGTCTGAAGTATATAGCGCTGTGTATTATTCAAATCAGTTGATTTACAACAACTCTAAAAACTTAGCAACACAGCTCAGTTGTTCCAAGCTCCCGGCATATCCTTCGCGTTGTTTCCTTCGAAATATAGGGTGTAGGTGAGAAGCATGCTCAGAATTATTGCCGTGTGGCGGTTGGACGTAGGGTCTTGTTATGTGGCGACCGTAGGTTGCGGAGAGGAAAAGCGGGGCAAAGTGACAGGAAGGCTGTCAGTACCGAATGCGCGGGGTGAGCAATACTGTATTTGTCGCATAATTTACGCGTGTAATAGCGGACACACCTCCTATTTTACTATAAAAGTCGTGATCTAAAAAGGGATAGTGGGTGGGTAACATTTATTGCTACATGACCCCCAAAATTATTATTCATTATTACAAAGGGTATTTTGACTATTTTCAGTACTGTAGAAGATTGTATCGCCTTGTTCCGGGCTCCTATAGGGCTTACATTTTCTTTCGATCTTTCATTTGCCATAGGACGCGCCACCGGCGTATGGTTATGCATTACCAGCTTCTGGTTTAGTAGTCAGGTAATGGAAGCAATGGGAAGTGTGTACTACAATTTTCCTTGCATGTAACTAAGCAACTTATTGTTGTTAAGAGAACGTAAAATGCACCAAGAATGATATGATCTTCAGCTGTGTGCAGTGAGAAGGCTCTGCATGTGTTCATTCCTTATGTATTAATGATGCGAAATGTCAGCTAACGTTGTGCCACATACAACACTCGTAGTCTCTAAATGTTGCACATTTTCCCGTAAATTGCAGCAGTTTATGTTTTAATTGCTTATAAGATCGTGACAAAGAAAGTGTTCCTCCAATTGGATGATAGTATTTAACTGTATGCACGTCGCATAATCTTGGCGAAGTGTATTTTTTAACGGAGCAACTGAACACCGTAGTAGGCACGCAGCTTTTTGTATTTAGTTTTCTGGCATCTTGTTTTAAATTATTGACTAACATATTTCTAAATGCAGACAATCCATACCTCCATTAGGATTCGAGTTCCATAATTCATGGAAAATGAGGTCCTTCGTTTGTGAAATTGGGGTCATAACCCCCCTACCCTTTCAGTGATTACCGTATGGTACTTTACGTAGAATAGGGTGAAGATGTAAATGCGCATTTAAAAAAATGTTGCCAGTTGTTTGGTTTATTAACTTGCGGTAATATCATCCATAGGTAATGAAAACTGGGCATGGTTGGATTTTAAGGTAGAGCCGCATGTGCTATCAAATCGCTTTCTTGCAATACCTGGAATATGTATAGAATTATAAAATGATTATTGGTTAAATAAGTGTTAATAGATAGGCTATTGTAATTATAATGATTAAATAAATATTAAAGAAGAAACGATGCGTTGTTAGTAAATATTAGGCCTACCGGTGCGGCGAATAGCCCACAACTCGTAGCTTACGTCACTATTTAGCATTTAAACGGGTCACGTTAATGCATAATATGCCAATATAACAACTGGATAGCAAATTATAATAATATTCTCACATATAACATATATAATTTGCACCAACTTAATTATTGTAGTCTAAGATATGTTAGACCAATGCCGTTTGAAATGTGAAAATCGCACACTTTGTAGGCAAGCTGTTTGTTATGGTCGTCTCTGATGCAAAGTTCTACTAATTACTCTTTTTGGTGACACTTGCCTTTGGAATATTCATGAAAGGCCAACCCTCTAGTTATTATTTCATAAGTTGAACGCCTAAAAACAAAACCACAATCCGAAATAATAAGGAAGATAATCACGAACGAACGTTTCACTGCCAATGAAAATCAAATGGAGATTCGCGGACCGGAAGTTCGTTATGCATAAGCTTCGATGCCATTTTAACTCGTGGAAGCTCTATAAGGTTACGGTACCATACAATTCAATCACTTCCAGTAAATATTTATTACTAGCGGACCCGTGCGAGAAATCTCGCATGTTCATAAACCACACTTGCTCCAATAGGTTTATAATGAGACACTTAACGAGAAAGGTTATGTTTTTATTTCAACCAAATGATTATAGATCACTATTAACATTTCAGGATAAAGGAAAGACCTCAGAATGTTAATATGACATGAAACATGCGTCTCAGTGGCCCGTGGACAGCAAGTATGGAACGTATTATCCTACATCAACGGTGATTGCAAATCGCACACTTCGTACAATTTTTAAAGTCCTTTTTTTTAAAGAAATTATAGATATTTATGAAATTATAGTGCAATAAGTCACTGCTAATGTCTGTTCTCTTTCATTTGAATGCTCATTTGTCACGATCGGTCGCTCGTGAGCGCCGCAGGAGGGATGCATACTACTGAAATAATATATATGAAGGTGTGACACTCCTATTCTCTACTCTCTCAACCCACCTCAGTAGTGATGGGCTGCGAGTGGACTCGTGAAGAATCGAGTCTGGAACCGTAAAACTCGAGATACTCGAGTCCGAAATCGAGGCCGAGGACGCTGTCAGCGTTATCCGTGAGCCATATATGGAAACTACACGATATATAGTAATGTCGGTACGCCTTGGCCAAGTATTGTATTCGTTTCCCATCAATGCACAGTGATACAATAGAATATTCAAAATTGGAAACCGGCAAGAAGTGGACTGATGACAGAAAGAAAGAACGCAATACAGTAAAGAGAAATTTCCTTCAACCTGATAATTTGCTAAGCAGTAGTATATATCGCTGTTGATAACGCCAGTAGTCTTATCGATATCTCTGGTTGAGTGGTTAACGGTGCTAACTTGCACGCAGCGTGCTGGGGTTCGATTCCCGGCGAGGAGGTTTTTTTAAACTTGATTTTTAAATTACATTTCTTTCTTTATCATTACCTAGTCGTTATAATATGAAGCATAGTGTGCATTTTGCAAGCGATTTGTCTTGTAAATCACTAGAAGAAAAGTCGTTTGCAAGTTTAGCGAGTGTTGGGAATTTGGCCTCATTCTGTCCTATATCGTAAGTACGGATCGTGACGTCACCGTGGAGACTCTAGTCCTTCGCACGGGTTACTCGTTCAGACTCGGAACTGCTAGACTCGATTCTCGCGAGTCCAAGCGTCACTCGCGCACATCACTACTCCTCAGTAAAACAGTCATTTATATTAGCTCTCCTCAGGTAAACGGTATTTGATTTGTGTTCGTAGCATCCCATCCCACCTGCGAGAGAGTTTACTTTACTCGCGTGCGCGAGCGCGCGCTTTGCTCACGCTACGTGTTAGGCCTAAATATCGCCATCACCCGTGAGCTGCGGAAGTGTCTCCAAAAATGCAGTTACACTTGCGCCAGAAAATCTTGATTCGCGCTTTAAGATTCATTTTTCAGCCATTCGGTATGCGAACTCTAGTCTTAGAGGGTTCTAAAATATACGGGAATTTGGTGGATTTTCGTACGGGAAATACGGGAATTATACGGGAATGTGAAAAAAGGCCATCGCTCGACACCCTGCTGACTTTATATGGGAGACCCTGTATACAGTATCTCCATCTTCAATAGAAACATTTTCTGGAATAAAAGAAACTATCAATTTCTTTTAAGCCTATTTTACTCATCCTGATATCCAGAAATGTACTTGCATCCTGTGCAGTACTTAAAGCCTCTGCTATTTAATGTACACGTTCTGTCTTTTATTTCTTTATGCCTTGCATTATGTAACATTTCGAGCGATTCATACTCTGATATGCCCCCAGGGGCTCACATCTTGTGGGCGTGGGTTGGCGACCACGGGGCCCCAGCTGAGTCCGGCATTGCTTCCACTTACTTGTGCCGGGCTCCTCTCTGTCTTCTTTCCTGTCGACCTCACTTGGTCAACTCTTGTTCTCTTCTGACCCCGACGGTATTAGGGTATCCGAGGCCTAGGGAGTCTCTTCCTTTCCCGCCTTAATTGGCCCTTGTCTCATCTTTTCTGATACCCTCCTTCTGCGAGGGGTCAGCCTTCTTTTTCTCTTCCTTTTACCTCCTGCCTTGTGCTCTAGGCCCTTAAGGAGGCAGGGTGTATGTAGCCCCACCACTTCTGGTGCACCCTAGATAATGCTACACCCTCAGGGGCTCACGGCTGGTGAGTTCGGGAGTTGGCGACCCCGAGGGATTCCTGAGCTGGGTCCGTTTTCCCCTTTTGTCCCTTACCTTTGGGGCGGACCCTCTCCTCTTTCACTTTCCTATATGCCTTTCATGGCTCTCCTTCCTTCCAAGTCCCTCAATCCGCCTTCTCCGAGGGTTGAGGGCATTTCTTTTCCTTCTGTCCTTTTATTTGCCTTATTCTCCTTTAGTTTTCCATTTCTTCTTCTAGTATGTAGGTTAGTAGTTAGTTTTAGTTTTAAGTTCGCTTTTCATTTTCATCTTAACGATCACCCAAACCATCAGGGGCCGATAACCAAGATGTTAGGCCCCTTAAAACAACAATTATCATCATCATCATACTCTGATATGAGCATTTCTGTTGTGGTAACATTGCAGCAGTTCTATGTGATATGCCACTTTTTAGTCTAAAGCTTTTAAAAGGTAACATGATGCTCATAACTTACCTTATGAAAAAGAAAATTTATTAAATCACCTTTTACAAAAGATTTCCCCTTTACACTGTAATCCACTTATATTTATGAAAGTTAGTTATTGTTGTAATGGGGTGGAACAGCGAGGTTATCTGCCCCCTATTTATGAAAGGCTAAGGCTATTTACGTTAATGCTTATTTCTAGAGTTCTGAGTGTTCACGCTGTGGCAGCATATCTGTGTTGTTTTGAGGGTAGATATTGTCTCTTGGGGCTGGAGCGCTTCATTGGATAGATGAGCATCTCACATCGGACCAAAATTTGTACATTCTGCAGAATATTATGCTTCCGAGTGAGAGAGCGCTATCCAGTTGAGGGAATGCAGTTCACTTAGACAACTCCCCAATCTACAGAAGTGGCTGTGTTCAGGGCTAACTTTCTGAGCAGGACTCCATTGAACTACTCAGTTCAGACCCTCGAGCTCCAGAAATGAACTTCATTCAAAATGTGTGGGCAAGGTGGAAACACCATATAAGTAAACACTGACCTCGCCCATCCCCGCATTCGCATAATCCCTTCTTGGGCATTATGTTGGATGTATGGGAAGAGATTGCCCTAGACTAAGAATGCTTTAGCAAGCTTGTTAAATCAATGCCACGTCTGCTCTGACAGATTGTTTAACCTTTAGCTACTGACGTGGAGTACCGCAGACTCCGGGAGATAATAATAATAAATAATTCGCTTCCGTTCACACTTTTCAATTTAATTCCTTGTCTTTCCTGGTATCTTCGTCTTTCAACATCTTACAAGGGAAGTCTCTGAACCGGGGAGTCACGGATCCTGCTGGAACTTTTCAGATACGTTGCGTGCGCCCAACTAGGCAGATCCGTGAAGAAAAATCTCTCGGAAATAAACTTCCCCTTGTACTAGATGAAAAAATAAGATACACAGATTTAAATTGGCGCGCCAGCGGCGTGAGCTTCATTGGCTGCGTCAGAGGTTGCTTTCCAACCATACTATGGTTTACGGCCTATGGCGTACAATCACCGAATTAGAGGCAACAGACGGTGAGTGCCCCATGCATTGCATGATGAATGGTAACATTGGAAAAGTTATATGTTGACAGGAGGAAAAGTATGGAAAATGTATGGAAAGGTCTCTCAGCATTCAAGAACAGGACCTATTGGGCAGTTTGGATGGTATGTTGATGGTTTTGTGCCTATCTGGTTTTCTGGCGTTCGTCTCTTGTAACAAATGTGTTTATTTGTTGTACTTATTGTACAGGTATCTTAACTGGTTGTATAGAAAACAATACTATGAACGAGGACACCTATATATTGTAAAGATGCAGCATTAATGTCTCAGCTTGTGAGCGCGAGTACGGGAGGGCAGTCGTTTCGAATGTGATCATTTGAGCCACCAATCAAGCATGAGCGCGCACAGTTCAAAATTGTAGTATTTACTGCCGTCTGCGGTGGGTAGGGGTTAATTTCCGAAAGATTTTTCTTCACGGTTCTGCCTAGTTGGGCTCACCCAACGTATCTGCTAAGTTCCAGCAGGATCCGTGATTCCCCGGTTCAGAGACTTCCCTTGTTAGGCAATAGCGCAGCTGGTCGTTATTGAGCACTAATGTGCATCCAAGATAACAGTGTCTGAAATAGTGGATGAGTCGTTATTGTGAGTTGTGAAGCTATAAGTGCCCGCGCGTAGAGCTTGCTTCTTATGCTTGTTATGTTATGTTATGTTGTGAGTAAAATCGAAATGGACTCAAAACTTGGTCAAGCTAGGGAGACAGTAAATTTTGCCGATGCTTAATTTGAGGAGACTTTCACGATGTGTTGAGCAGTGATAGCGATGATAAACAGTGAGTGTTGAAGTACGTGTCGGTTTCTTATCAGGTATGAAAAAAGACATATACATGCTGTATTTTCACTGTAACATATCTTACGGTTTAGTGTGTGGTATTTATTAATTTATGCCTGCTAAACAACACAGTTTATCACATGGCGTGGGTCTCCGGCAGCCAGTGATGAGTCAACACGTTTCATTTAATGCAGTATCAACCTGTTTGGTATGACATGACCTATACCACACAGGACATGCATATTCTGCTGCAGAGTAACAGAGTGCTAAAGCAGTGGTTCTTATTGTTTGAGCTTGAGTCTCCCAGCTGGTACCAGATAGTTTGCGAAGGAGGCAGTTTCTTGAGGATAACTTATATTTGGTGTTTAGACAATGTCTTTCATACGTGAGTGCACGATCCAATGTAATATTTGGGATTCGCACAGTTATCCAACAGCATGCCTTCCCATGTTACATGCAGTTTCCTCTTTGTCTGTCTGTTCTTGAGATGGAAAGCGCAGACTTGTGTTTTCAAAGGGTTTGGTTTCAATTGGTTTCCTCTATAATAATCACTTAGTTCCTCTAGAGCTTCAGATAGACGTCTTTCCACAACTTCAAACTGATCCGCCCTGACGGTAATGGCACGATCATCCGCATTAATAAAGCTTCGAGTACCTGCTGGTATTGGCTGGTCATTTGTATATATGTTAAATAGGATAGGAGCCAGAACACTACCTTGAGGCAGTCCATTTCTTTGATTCCTCCAATGGCTGTGCTGCCCGTGAAAGTCTACAAAGAGTCTACGATTTTGAAGAAGACACCTGACTATTTCAGTTAATTTATAGTCCTTTGTCATAAAGTAGAGTTTATTCAGCAGTAAGTGATGATTGACTGTGCCATAAGCAGCTGTTAAGTCAATGAAGACAGCCCCTGTGATCTTCCGGTTCTGGAATCCATCTTCAATATGCTGAGTAAGATGTAGGATGTGTGAAGTGCAGCTTTTACCTGTTCTGAAGCCAGCTTGTTCAGGGATTTGGAAAGGTTCAATTACCTTTGTGAGCCTACTTAGAATCAAGACTCATTTGTTCCAGTATCTTGAAAAGGTGGGAGAGCAATGAAATAGGCCTATAATTCTTAGGATCATGTGCATCTTTCCCGGGTTTGAGAATCGCTATTACTCTGCTCTTCCTCCGTATTTTGGCTATTTTACAAGTAGTAATGCAGTTATCAAACAATTCTAGCAGCCATCCTTTAACCCCAGGTCCAAAATGTTTGATTTGATCCACACAAATTCCGCCAGACCAGCCGCCTTTCCATTCTTACAGTTATTAATAGCTTTATTCAGCTCTGAAAGTACAAAGGGTTTGAGGAACAACCATTTCGAATAAGTTGATTAACAATTTGGTTGGCAGATACATTAGAATGTGAAGAAGTTCTATTGTGATCATTGTTAAGGCGTCTAAGAAACCTCCAAGCTTTCTGGGCTGCTCCTTCCCATATCCAAATCTTCCATAAGCTTTAACCACTGTTGTCGTTTTGAGTCTGAAATAGAAGAGAGAACACGTCCGCTAGCAATAGTTTCCTCACTGAAAGGATCTTCGTCAAATGATTTGCAGTAATTTGACAAAAGAGTCGTTGTCTGAGGAGTAAGACCTTGTATGCAATTTGTTCTACATCCTCTCGGGATGGCTGCATTGGAACATACTTTAATCACATCAATGAATTGCTCATAGGATTCTGGAATGGGACTGACTGTGGTGATCTTCTCATCAAGTAATGAGATGAACTGTGTCCAGTTAGCCTTCTTGAAGTTGTATCTTCTTCGAAAAGGGACAGTCTGTGGTCTGACAAATGGAAATAGCTGGCACATTATGGGATGATGTTGAGTATTTGGGATGGGCGGACAAACCGATTTCACACATTGGCTGGTGACACTCTCACTTACAAATATGAGATCTGGGTTATAGCCACGCTTCCATCTTCCACTGTTAAATGATGAAGGGAGTTTACTGTCATGTATGAGGGACAGCTGAAGTAATTCTACCCATTTTAAAACAGCTTCCCCATTTTCATCATCGTGGGAATATGCCCACACACTACTATGGCTATTAAAATTACCAATGATAACAGACACTTTTTGCGAACTTAAATTGTCAGGAACTTGGAATGAAAACTGTCACTTAGGTGGTTTGTATATTGAGAAAATGATCAAATTGCTCAGTTCTACGGCAATGATTTCTCTATCATTTTCTTCTGAAATGGATGTCGCCTGGATCATGATGTCTGGTTTCGTGAAAATAGCACTACCATATTGGCCATGAGGACTTTCCACTGCCACTTTCATACCTGGAATTTTAGGTCGGCGTTGGTTAATGTCACTGTGCGTTCCTTGTATGCACAATATGTCACAATTGTGTTTATGGCATATGTCATGTAAGAGTTACTTCCTTATTTATAGAAATTCCCTCAATGTTCACAGAAATTATAGTCATTTTTGGCTCTGATAAGAGCCTTTTCCATTTATCATAGACCATTCAGGTATGAAAATAGACTATGTTCCTGGAATGCTGACATTCAGTTCAGTACTGGAAATTTGAGTCCAAGTACCTATGCAGGGGCACCACGGGCAGGAATCAGCTTCACCCCCGGACTACTATTAAAACTTAATGATAGATTGTTCACAATGTAATTGCGCAACTGAAACAAACCTTAGAAAAAAGTACCATATAAGGGAACTCGCTGATGCATACAAAATTTCAGTAAAATATCGTTATTGGTTTGTATTTTATGGATATTTTATTTTTATGTTATAAGTAATCTCAGACCACTCCTGGGTGAATAAAATCTGATTTCACAGTCAACAATGTGACCATTAAATTATGACTTGAATGAGTTAATATTGTAAGGCTATTCCCTGCTGTGCATGGCACGAAGCATATTACAGTCCTTCTTAGGGCCAGTGATAATAACTACGTGTTCATTGCAAGCATTCAGTATAAAAATGCAAAGACTGTATTATGATGTGGTTGCACAATATAGCAACAGGGATTAGTAAAAATAAAACTTAAGAGACAGTAAACAGACCTCAGTTCTCCTGCTTGAAACCCTGGGACCTTTCCTCTACACGAACTCTGACATGCGGGAAGAGCTTCACATTGAGCTGCACTTGTCAGACGTGTCCCTCACTTCACGTATTTATTCAACCATTTCAGCAGCTTCTTGTCCATGTCATTGTATTCTTTTATGTTATTCTGTTATGTGGACAGTTGCATTGTGTATTGGCAGTCGCATTTCATCAGGATCTTGTCCAACATCAATAATAATAATAATAATAATGTTATTGGTTTTACGTCCCTTTTAACTACACAGGCTTTTAGAGACGCCGGGGTGCCGGAATTTTGCCCCGAAGGGGATCTTTAACGTGCCAGTAAATGTACTGACACGGCTCCCTCGCATTTGCGCACCCTCAAATGCCAGCTGACTGCGCCAGGTTTCGAACCTGCAACCTTGGGCTCAGCAAGCGAGAACGTTACCCCTGAGCCACGCAGCCAGACACAACAACATCAATAAGCGAGCATTCTCGAGCATTGGAGATGTTCAACTGGGTTCTGCTGCTGCTACTGGGAGGAAAAAAGAGTCCAGTGTGAGCAGGGACCAAGAGACATCTGTTTCATGCAGTTCAAAGTTTTTGTTTCAGCCTCACCCAAGGACGATTAATACCTGTTCAGGACTTGATGATTTTTCATGCATCAATTTTTGATTGTTAATCTGTACACTTGGAAATATTTCCTGAGAAATAATTTATTTGCTACAGTGTCCAGCCCTCGTTATTCTCGAGCATTGGAGATGTTCAACTGGGTTCTGCTGCTGCTACTGGGAGGAAAAAAGAGTCCAGTGTGAGCAGGGACCAAGAGACACCTGTTTCATGCAGTTCAAAGTTAGTGGAAGACCTACCAGAAGACAACAGCATTACGTTGAGCTGCCACCGTTGTGACAAGACTTTCAATAAGGAATGTGATCTTATTAAGCATGTGGCAGATCATACCAAGCAGCCTGAAGGATCATCTCAGTTGTTTTCCAATACTGATTGCAGAACAGTACTAGTTGGAAACAATAAACCTTTTTCTTGCACGGTTTGCAATAAGACTTTCTCCCGACTGTCAATTTTAAACTGTCACATACAGGTTCACTCAGTTGAGAGGATTCATAGCTCTGATCCAGTCCCTATAACCACACAAGTTGACCCAATAATCAAACACCCATCATGCGATGTCAGTGAAAAAGGATTCTCTCGCCGCAAGAATCGTGTTGATAAAAATGTTAAGCACATAGGAAATAAATGTTATATGTGTGTTATTTGTGATAAATCATTCCACAGGCCTCAAAACCTTAAAGCACATATGAAAACACACTCATAGGAAAATTATTTTACTTGTATAGCCCATATGTCTTCAGAACACTGCTCAAAATGCTTATGACATCCCTTCAATGTGATGTCTGTTGCAAGGAGTTCAAACCTTGTAGTTAATAGTGCATACAAGCAAAACTGTGTGTGTTAAGAGTTTCATTCAGCCCTACTGAGGATCTTATGGGGCATGCTGCTCAGCAGACCAGTCTACAAGGAAGTGCGTGTAATGAACAAGGTAGTCTGATCAAGTGATGATATGATTTTGAGACTTTCAGTGTCATGTGTGGTTTGTATCAGTGGGCAATGTGTATCAAAGTGACTCTCTCACATTTATGTGAATAGCCGTGGCTGACAGTTTCTATCGAGTGCTTCACTGGAGACATTTGGTCCCTAGTAATTAATTAAGACTCGCAGCTGCTCTTAACTTCTGAGAGTACAAAGGCACAGTGGCATAGCCACTTGCATGTCACATGGACACGGATTTAAATCCAGTGACAGCAGTGTGGAATTTTCACCTGAAAATTGTGTGGCGTCAAGAAAGGCATCCGTCCTTTTATTTCCGACCAATGCCAAATGAACCCTGTTGGCTCAGGTGCCTCCAAATAATAGGGATAAGCAGATAATAGTTTGTGGTGGTTTATAACTTTAATAAATTACGGTATGTCTTTTGACTGTATTTCCTCCTTTTAATTTAGACGGGTATTTATTACATGGAAATGTTATATAAATTTATTTCAAGATGAAAAATTATGTTTATGAATTAAATTGACACACAGATGATAAAATATTTTGGGACGACAGGGTACCAAAACTTTTTCAATGGACCATGTATATCAATGGTGAAAATATCAGCTTGATTTATTGTGCAGATATGGGATCCACTTCTTTCTATGTATTGTGATTCTTAATAAGAAATTTTTCAAGAAAAGTGTTCTGGTGCACCAGAAAAAAATGATCCAGAAAATGCAAAATGTTAGGCTACTCTTTGAAATTCATGAACATGAATAAAATTTTAACTATGTGTATTAAAATTCATTCTGTCAGCACCAAGTCCTAAATAATTACATATAGGGATACACTATGTTATACCCATACAGCCTATATGGTACAACTTTTAATAGTTACTCTTGTTAACTTATGTGAAAATAATTGTTATACCTGCAGTAACTGTGGTCTACAGTAATACGGACTTCCCCTACCAAAAAAGCAGTTCAGCACGTTGTACCATATTTTTCAGGCATAATTCTTACCATAGCATATTTCACACACCCAGATTACTTGAAGTTGAAATGTGAGAAATACAAAATTTCCGGTGATAATTATCAATCCTGATTGTTCTGTCACTTGAAAAGTGTGTCTGTTTATTTTTGTCCTCATTTTGGTGTCGATAATGAGTTAACTCGAGGACAATAATGTCAGGAATTTGTGAAGGGTGTCCTCCCTCCCCTTTCACTCAACCCAATTGCGTACCAAATTGCTTTGTGGTATTTCAGATATCCTGATAACCATAGTTGCTTTGTGTGCTTTCGGAAGTGAACGAGTTCTGTGATAACTCATGAGGATGAGCGTGATGATATATCGTTGGTATTGCAGTAATACAGCTAGTTTTAGACTCGCCATAATAAAATATGTAGAGGACATGGAAATAGGGCTGTAGGTCACAAATTCTTAATGTCTGAATTTAACATATGTCATTTGCATAAGCAAAACATTGTCCTGACGAAACTCAAAAGTCATGGAAAGCTTCCTGCAGCCCAAAAACTGGCAAGTTTTCAATAGTTAAGAGGAACTTGTAGAATACATTAAGACTCTGCATAGCGATGGAAATGTTTTGCATGAAATGATGCACTTTAAAGCACATGCATTGATAGATCAGATTTTAAGGTGAGCAGAGGCTAGATGACCGGGTTTATGAAGCGAAAGAACGTTTCACTGAGGCACCGAACATCACTGTGCCAAAAGATGACTAAAGACTAAACAGAGAAATTAATAATATTGTTATTGGTTTCATGTCCCTTTTAATTACTGAGGCTTTTACATATGCAGAAACAGAAAAATATGGACTTTCATTTGTATGTAAATTGAAAGAGAAAGAATAGTTGTTTTCGAAAATAGGAAACGCCCAACAGAGGACAGTAAGCTTCAACATGCCACAGAATCGAACTGTAGGAAAAAAAAGGGAAAGTCAAGCGTTATTGTGCACACTGCTGGATATGAAAAGCAAATCAAGCTTGCATTGAGAGCTAACAGAAGGAAATTGCCTCCATACTTTGTATCAAAACTAAAAACAATGTCTAAGGTTTAATTTCCACATGGGATTAATGTCCTTGATCAAAATAAGGGCTGGATGGGCAAATGATTGGATTCACACAGTTTGGGGAAAGAGACTCGGGTCTTTGCTTCAACACCCAGTTATACTTGTAATGGACATTTTTGTAGGTCACTTGAAAGAAAATACAAAATAGACGTTGAGAATGGAGGTGGATCTGACGGGCTTACATCCATATTGCTACCTCTGGATGTGGGCTTAAATAAGCTGTACAAGGACTACTTGCATATGATGTCCCACAATTGGATGCCTGAAGGTATGCATGGGTTTGATCTGGAAGGCAAGTTACAGAGACTGTCTGTGGAAGTGTTGTGCAACTGGGTTTTATGTATTTGGAACATGATTTCATCATACATTGTTATGAACAGTTTCAAGAAAAATCTGACACACGTGGTGCAAATGAAGATGATTTGTTTTGGAACAGAAAGGTTCCAGGTGATGACAGCAGCAGTTGCTCAGGTTCCAATAGCAGTGAAGACGAATAACAAGCTCCAGTAAGTAATAAACAAGATTTTCTTAACATTGACTATTTTGATTTTATGTGGACACAAGTCTAGTGATTTTGTTCATTTTTATTTATACCTACCTAGGTATCCCAGCACCAGGTTGATGGAACAAGAGGCCAGTAGTACAGGTACCGGTACCTACAATGTACATGGCATAATATATTTATTATTCAATAATTATGTCAGTCGTGTGCAGTCAAGATGAGTGTATAGGTTTAGGAAATACAGTATATGTACTATAATATATATTGAAATATCTCTGCTTGAGTTTATTATTTAAATAGCACTTGTGAGACTACTTAAGCATACAAAGTTATCGCGCCAAACGTTTGTTGAGCTGTTCGAAATAATTGGTGTATTTCACGCACCTGAAATTTTCCTTGTATTATTTTGCTAAAATAGTGTGAGAATGGCCTCTTACAAAGTCTGTTACGTTTTAGCTAAAAAAAAAAGAAACCTTTCAGTGACAGAGAAGTAGTTAAAGAAGCAATGGTCAGTGCCGTGAAATCTCTGTTTGATGGTCACAAAGATAAATCTTCACTGATGTCTCCCATAAAAGGACTTCAATTGTCTCACCAAACTGTTGCTAGACGGGTTGAAGAGATATCTAACAACTTAGAATCTCGATTATCAGGACCTGCAGTCGAGTGAATATTTATCGCTTCAGTTTGATGAAAGCACTGATATTGCACAGTTGTGTGTATTTATTAGAATGGTCTTTCATGATTTTACGATTAAGGAGGAGTTTGTAAAAGTTCTGCCACTTCATGGATGTACTAGGGGAGAAGACATATTTAATGCATTCCTGAAATTTGTGAAAGATAGGAACATGCCACTCTCTAAACTTGTTGCTATAACAACAGGTGGTGCTCCTTCAGTGACTGGTAGGAATAATGGGTTTCTTGCTGTGTGTGCTAAAGATGATTCATTTCCAAAATGTATTTGTTATCATTGCCACTTCCACCAGGAAGCTTTATGCACAAAGATTTTGAAGTTCAACCCTGTCATGAAAGTTGTAACTCGCGCAGTAAATTACGTCAGATCATCCTCTACACGTCACCAATGGTTTAGAAATCTTTTCAATATATCAGATTCTGAGCATGGTGACGTAATTCTTCACGCAGACGTTAGGTGGCTTAGTAGGGGGAAAACTCGGGAACGATTTTGCAGTCTTCTGGATGAGATCAGAGATTTTATGAAATCTGGGCAATATTGTCAAGAACTTGATGAGAGATCATGGCTACTAGATTTAGATTTCTTGGCAGATATCACTTCAAAATTATATGAGCTAAACCTCCAACTGCAAGGAAAAGATCACATTATGTCATGTAGTAAATGCTTTTCAGTGAAAACTAAAGCTATGGAATGAACATTTCAATAAAAATTCCTTTTCTCACTTTCCAACTTTGAAATCAATAATTATGGAAACCGTAAATGTCGGTGAATGCGATCTTCCATCTTTTGCTCAGCATCTTGAAATCTTATCCACAGAATTTAGTAACAGGTTTAGCCAGTTTTCAGTACTTGAACCAGTGATAATGTTCATCAATAATCCATTCGCTTCAGTGGACATTACTGAACTTGGGGGTAGGATGTGCGAGATCTTCGAAAATTGTTATTTGGAAGAAGTAGAAATGGAAATTTTAAAGCTTCAAGAAGATATAACTCTGAAATCATGTTATTCAACTTCAACCAATTTCTGGTCTCTGGTGGACAGGAATAAGTATCCCATGGTCCATAGTGTTGCTCTGAAAATGTATTCTTGTTTTAGTTGGACATTTCTTTGCGAGGTCACATTTTCATCTATGAACATCATGAAGAATAAATACCGATCCAGCCTGACAGACTCACATCTAGATGAGGCATTAAGAGCAGCTTGTTCCAGCTACGCACCAGAATTTTCTGAACTTGCTGCGAACATGCAGTGTGAAACTTCACACTAATTATGTAAGTTATAAATCTAAGTCATTTTAATCGTTACTATTTTGTAGTATTTTTGAAGTACAGTATTACATATTTAGTGATAATAATGCCGAAAATATAATAAGTGTAGTCAAATACTCGCTGTGATGGCAGTGGTGGTGCCCGCACCACTTTGGGCATTAGTTAAATATGCCCCAGCACTCCAGAAAGTTAGACAGCACTGGTGTACAGAGTACGATGTTACCTTATGTATTTATTTATTTATCATATGGCTTTTAGTGCCGGGAGTGTCCTTATGTAAAAACATTTTAAAATTACGTTTTTGGTTTTGACATGTTTTGCTGAGACATAACGATTTTGTTGTCTGGATACTCGTGAGCACGCCACATAGACTACAGTTGCCCTTGAGAAAAAATAGTTTTGTCCAAACGTACACCTGCTGCTGTTAAGTGTGTGTCATTGCGCTTTGTTAATAGTAATTGCCAATATTTTTTGAAGAGGGAACTGCAGTCTTGCACACTGGAATGGCAAATCTATCGGAATATGGGGTATTAAAAGTATTTTTCTTAATCTATTCAGGGTGAAATTTTCCCACAATTATTGATGATTGGAACGTCAACATGTCACTATTAGTAGACCTATAGTTAAATGTCTCTCACCTTGGCCGCTGATGTACATTATGCAGCCTCTTCCAGTGTTACATCCCAGTGATTGAAATTCTCCAACAGCCCTTTTTCTTCACATGCCTCTCTAAATATTGAAAATTCCTGATTATTGTGTTTTTAGAGGTCTTTGAAAGAGGTTGCCATCGCACATGGTGTAGATACATTGTCAAAGGAAAACATTTCATGTTACGAGCATGGACCGTGTAACCTATACAGAATGCTTCTGCAGATTTAACACCAGGCCAATTCCGAACAACAGTTCCTTGAACTCAGATTTGCCGATATTTTATTGTATCGTTCCATGTGTAATATCTCTACAGGGTAAGTAGTAAAATTTGGTTCCGATCAGTGAAATTGTGTAGATTTGTGCCAAAGGGCCTAAATGTAGGGAATGCAGCGGTCTATCCGAAATTTCAATTGGACAGTGTCACTCGTCGGATTCCAAAGTGTAAGTACGTAAATTTTGGTTCAGATCGATGAAACTGTGTAGATTTGTGCCAAAGGACCTAAATGCAGGGAATGGAGAGGATTGATTGAAATTTGAAGTGGACGGTGTTACTTGCCGGGTTTCAGTGGGTAAGTATGTAAAGTTTGGTCCAGATCAGTGAAATGGTATAGATTTGTGCCAAAGGGCCTGACTACGGACATTGAGCTTTATATATATGGATGAAAGGCAGCCTATGTGTTAATCCAGGGTACAAGCTATCAGTGTAATCCGCAGTGTTTTAAAAGATAAGTACGTAAAATTCGGTTCTGTTCGGTTAAACGGTGTAGATTTGTGCCAAAGGGCCTAAATATAGGGAATGGAGAGGGCTGTCTGAAATTTCAAGTGAACAGTATTACTCGCAGGAATCGACAGGGTAAATACATAAAATTTAGTTCAGATCGGTGAAACTTTGTAGATTTGTGCCAAAGGGCCTAAATGTAAGGAATGCTGCGGGCTGTCTGAAATTTCAAGTACACAGTGTTACTCGTCAGGTTCCAAAGTGTGACAGTGTTACTTGTTGGGTTTCAGAGGATGAGTATGTAAAATTTGGTCCAGATCTGTGAAACAGTGTAGATTTGTGCCAAGGGGCCTAACTACAAACATTGAGCTTTATAAATATATAGATGAAAGATGGCCTATATATTAACCCAGGGTATAAGCTATCTCCATTTCAAATTTCCTCCAAATCCGTCAGCTGTTTTAGTGTGAAGAGGTAACACACACTCACCAACTTTTACAATTATAATATACATAGGGATTTTGTAAATTATACAGCGAGCAATTTTGTATTATTGAACTATATTTATTGGAGTCCTAATTGCTGTTTATCGTGCTGTATTGCACAAAATCCTCAATTGAAACAACTTTGCTCCTAATTGCTAAATATAAACATCATAGGTAGCCTACTGGATACTAAAAAGTGTGAAATTTTTAAATAAGGACCTTAAGCTGAGTGGCCTAATTTCGTGAATACTCTTATCCATGGTGATTATGCTAACAGGAGCTTATATTTCCATGTCATGGTTATTATACAAAATGGCTGGAGTGGATATATTCAGTGCGAATCAGGATGTGAAACTTACAAGTTTCAAAATTGTACGATGATCACACAAGCAGACTTGAATCTTATCAGGAAGATTAAATATGTTCCCAAACATATATATTTCTCTTTTCAAGGACTATCCATAAATTCAATGACAGCTGTACTCGATCATAATGCCCATTGCGATGACAGGGAAACTGTAGGATGTGCTGCCGAATTTTCAAATGCATCAAATGAATGGATTTACAAGAACTACACAAATTAATCTTATATTATGGTGGCAAGAATCACTTCATATCTCAGAATAAATCCATGGAATTTTTTTATTCCAGAAATAATAGAAGTGAGATTCTAAGAAGCATGAGCTATCCAGAGAAAAAAAAAAATGAAATAGTTCAAGTGAACACACTCTTCTGGATAAGAACTTCAAGAGGAGAAACCGGCAGGTAGTTGCTTACTAGAAAGAATATATACAAAGGATTAGGGCTATTTTTAATTAGTATTTCTGAAATATTAACCATTGCATCATTTTAAGAAACACAAACTAAATGTTCTTAAAGCAGAGAATGTTAATATTGTGATTGGATATCTCCGAGTGTTGACCTTGCAGTGTGTGATGATGGTCTCATTGCTACATTGCCAAGCAATGTGACATCACACAGAGAGCCGAAATATGCGAAGAAAGCTTGATCTATCATAAAGTGTTCCGGTGTTTACTGTTTATTTCCTAATTTTCCCTTCCATTAATCCCATATTTATTGGATACGAGCTGAAGTACCCGTGCTCCGCTACTGGTCATAAATAAATTGAAATGTGAAGGTGACAGTTAAACAGGGGATATGCGAGGTGCTGCGCGGAGGGAGAGTAAGGATGGACCATTTTGTCCAACTACACCGCTCGGCGTTGACGGTGTTTTATAGCACAAATTTAGGTTTTACTCGCTAACTGTTGGAGATACATGAAAAGTGATAAAGACCTTTCGTATCTAAATTTTAATCCTCGTACATGCCATCAAAAGTTTGCTATTTCTTAGCGTTCTCTTCTTATTTGAAATATGAAAGTTTGAAACCAAAGGGTGTAGTGACGTCACTAAAATGGTCGCCATCTTTAAAATGGTGCAAAGTATTGAAATCAAAAGTAGCCTATATATTAACCAGGTAAATCAGCTACTTCCATGTAAAATTTCATGTAAATCGGACCAGTGTTTATTTGGTGATTGTGTAATACACAGACACACACCGTCTCATTTTTATATATTAGTATAGATGTAGTTTTTCATGGGTAGAATGGGGAACATTGAACCGGAAAAATTATTTTTCACTGCTATACGTCCAGTAATTTTAATACAGAGCTGTGGTTTTCTCCCTTTAGAAGTTTAATCATTCAAGTATCAAATGCCCTCATATGAATACACTGTGAATAGTAGTTTCTAAGCTACATGGCTTTAAATAAAAATAGGTAAATGGTTCATTCTGCCCCACCCGTGGGGTACGATGAACCATTCTACAGAGTTTCATTAGAAGAACTTAATTACAGAGTTATTTCCAAATTTAATATAATCTTCACATGCAATCCTCTTATAAATCATATAACTAAGCATATAGGCATTCAACCACACATACTCATTTGAAATTAACAGACTTCATTGGACTGGAAGTTAATTCCAAATTTGAAGTATGATTTTTGTCTCTTTGTCACCCCCTGTACAGTAGGATATGGCAACACATATACTATATTATTTGCTGGAACAGATGCTTCATCCCTTACCTCAATAAATAAGAACATTCCACCCATTCTTTCACTCTTTCTCAAGAACGACACCTGATTGTCGCCTGCATCATCCTTCGGTGTACATCTATGAATTTCAAAATTTTCCCCACATAGTAAACATACTTTTTGTTTTTCAGTTCAAACTTGGTCAGAACCAGAACAAGATCATTTGTATCTGGATATTTGTCCAAATCCTCAAAGTTGTATTTGGATTCATAAAAATCATTCAGGTTGGCATCACTCTCTTCATACTGAACCTCACTATTCCCTTCCTCAGATTCCTGCACATAAAGCTTCCATTTGGCCTAGTTAAATTATGTAAATGAATAAACATTACCAGCACCTTAAGTATTTATCCATGCTAAGAACCCACAAAAGGACTCAGGGCATTTAGGGAAAATTGAATCACTCCCGGGGCACAATAAACCATGGCTCAATGTGCCCCAGCAGTACATATTTCTATACAAAGCTATTGTGAGGTTATTGTACCCGAGGGTATTATGCTGACTGGTGTCGAACCTGATACACTGGGGAAAAGAGAGTAGTCAGGGACTACCGAAGAGGAATGAACCTAGGATCTTGAAGGGAGTATAGTTGAGACTAACCCCAAGAGACATTGCATAAAAAAAAATTACTAAGGTAATTTGAGAGTAATTGTGATGTTATATATGGAAATAACACAGGAATAAGGAGGAAATACTGTATGATATTCCTGAAAAGCACACAAGTACAAGAAGTTGGAGTTAGTGACAGGGAACAAATTGACCCAGTTCAGGAGGTGTGCCAGATTAACGACATTTCAATCATCTGGGACTCTTTACAAGCGTCTTTGGAGGAGGAGGGAGCCAGATGTGGACCTGAAACTCCCCAGTACACATAGGAATTGACCTATGGTGGGGGAAGCTGGAACAGTAAATTGATGATTACTCGTGATCAGAGCCATCTACAAATATGAGAGTTACACCTCTGTGAATGGAATTCCGGAAGGCTATTTTACGAGCCATCAAGCATCCCAATCAAAGCAGGAACAAGGAATTGGCGGATGCACTTCTTTAAGAGTGTTGGCGAATGTAGGCCGGGAATTCACCGCAGGGATAGCGTTATGACGCCATGGAGAAATTAATTATTTATAATTAAAAACAAAAGTTTGGTGCTTTTCAGTCGGTCAACATGAATGTACCCCAAAAGAGCTGGGTTATGCCCTAATCCTGAAATAAATTACATGAAATTAATAAATACACTAGGATGACCAGTTTCGATCGTCAAGCGATCATCATCAGAAACATTACACTTAGGCTATAACATCTGTGTTTGAGAATACAGGTGAAAAATATTTACAATATGTACAATTATTTAGTTGCAGTATTGGTAATGCAACTGTCGGTGTATGCTAAATGTAGTATATCTAATGTTAGGTGAAATGCTAAAATGGTGATAAAAATCCGGGTGATTATATGGTTATAAAAATCAACTATGGTTATACTGTAATAATACAGGCTGATACTTATCCGGTTGTCTTCTTGGCTGGAACACCGAGCAGTTTCGTGTTCACTCTAGCAACAGTTTTGGTCGACTGAACCCGGGTGTTAACTGGACGAAACTGGTTTTTCCTTTCTCCCCCCTTTGTTCCTATGTGCTTTCTGAAGTCAGTGCAATGTTTATTTGTGTGACGTTGCCAATATTTATAATTAATTGGCTGATCGGATCACGTGCACGCAAGCAGTATTGGAACCTGCACATCAAGAGGAACCAGGAAAATGCTTTACCAGTCCGGTAAAGGCATTATGAAGGAAAATGAAGCTCCTACGAATTAAGGGAACTAGTTTTGCCCTAAATCCCTTATAAGCTCGGAAGAAGACGGGAGCGTGGTCAGTTGAACCAGAACATTGGGCAGAGAGTATGTCGCTCTGGACAAGAATAGGATGCGCTACACAAAGACTTTATCTTTTTATAAGAATAATTCTTAGTCAAGTGAAACAGTATGGGACGCGTCATACGTAAAGACTTTGTCTTTCATACAAGTGTAATGTATGATAATGCAGAACAATGCTGAGCGCGTATCGCTGGTGAAAGTATAGGACGCGCTTTAATGTCAGTAGGTATTTTATAGCTGTGTAGAAGTATAATGTGCAACGTACAAGCTCAATGTAACATAAATCGAGAAGATGAAATTAAGTTTCAATAAGAGCAATACTTGCTAGCGAGTGATAGTAGAAGGTCACAATTTTATAGTGCTTAATGAATGTTAGAGCGCAATTCATGTCAGTACCGACAATGTGCGAATGTGTAGCATTCGGTAGACATTTAGAACAGTGGAGAAGCTGAGATATGTCTATTTCAAGTATACTTGCATCTAGGAACTGTAACCAGTATCACTAGAGTAGAACTTTGGGGATTGAGAGGGACTGCCGCAAACCAGTTCAAGTAGACATCTTCACGCAGAGAGCACGAGACTGCCATGACAGGAACCAGGCATCGATCGGGAAGGGAACTCGACGGAACCTGTATTTCTGAAATTCTGCAGTGAAAATCGCCGAATGAGATCGAGTGTAAATACATATCGAGTGTTTTAAGTGTTTTTATATGTGGTTCAAGTGTAATGTTAAATATAATGTGTTATAAAGTGTTAGAACGAAGCAGTAGCTTCATGCAAATGTATCAGTGTATAATGAAGTTATTATTGAAGAATCCACGCAAAATGTGTATTGTAAAAGTGGATATGGCTTGATAAAAAAATACCAATATGGTGGGCGAGACGGAGTATAAGTGGGAGAGACCGCCGGAAAGCAAACGTGAGTACCTAAAACCATGATTATATTGTAGTAGTGTAGCACACCATATGCCAAAATATAAAGTAAATATTATGCCAATGTGTAGTAATGCCAGTGAAAAATTTGAGTCTCTGAAGGAATGACTTGCATTCCTCATTGTTGTGTTAAACTATTTTGCAGATTTAAAGATGATTGATTTACGTCAAGTTATGAGTAAAGTCAACTTCATTGCAGATAGAATGGTAAATGGCAAAGGGATTAAATGGTCAAGTCAATAAGGAACTCGGATGTTCATTATAATGATGCTAAATACAGTTATGTTGTGTCTCGTCAAGCTAAGGTATGTCAGTGATAGTAAGAAATTAATTTAAACATCAGGGATTTTTTTCTATACATGTCGAAAGGTAATAACTGCAGAGCTAAGCTGTGTTGTTCAATCGAGGGACCGCTAAATGTTAATGTCATAAAGTCACAAGTGATCAAGTAGTAAAAATGTACGGGAAGTAATGAAGTAATAGCAATGGAAACGGAAATGTCGAACAGAGATTTTTGACGTGCTGCTTAATGATAAGCAAAGTAAGAATAAATGCTAGATATTTCTCGTAATGATGTGAGGGACAGTTCACAAACATCGGTAGTCGGGATGTCAGGTCAGCTAATCATCGTATAATTCTCGTATAGCCAAGGGGCATACGAATGGTATATTGAACGATTGGGAGTATTTTGGTCAGGTAAGCCTAACCCAAATCTGCATCTGGAGCGGCAAGGCATTGGATCACTAACATGTGGGGGGAAAACGCAGACATCCAGCCATCACGTAGGATACCACCCTTAGCCAGCTGAATAAATGAATTAATTCACCTCAGGGAGTGTGAATATGGCACGGAGGGATAACTGAGCACCCTACCGTAGTTAAACTTAAGCCACCGACAATCCAAAGGACTCCATGTTTAGATGAATCTCTTTCCTCTGATTGATATGTAAATGCGCCATGCAGGCTAGCCATTAAACCTAATGATAGGGTGATAAATGTTGTAAACAGTTCCGTCTTCCCACATGAACTCTGTAAGAAGCAGATTGCCCGTGGACAAACGACGAGGGTAACCTTGAGTCGGGTTGTTTTTACTTGTGAATGAATGGGTGAAGGTCACTCTGAGTGAGAGAGAAAGGAAGTCAATGTGTGACAGAGGAATACGTGGCCATGTTTTTGTGAGAAACCCCGCTGTGAGTTGCTATTGTGTGCGAGACGAAGGGTCGGTCAGACCTCGGCCACTCGTTAGAAGGAAGTAGCAATTATGAACATGAAAATTTTGGTGCCCTGAAATGCTATAAATTGAATATTATAGAAATGAATATCAATTATATGTGTGTTAAGACATATTGCTATCAAATAATCATCGAGATATCTTAATATTTGGCCCAATTAGAAATTGGTAAATATTGTAATTTTGCACTGACAAGAACGGCTAATTTGAAGGATAAACCCCATATTTTACGCTATTATAAGCAAACGGACAGCATAGTCTGACGGCTTGACACAATGATAACTAATTAATGACTTGAAATGACCAAATCAAAGGCATATGGTGGGGCTAGCACTAAAGGTTACGGATGAAGCATGGTAGACTCAGGTATTGTTTTGGAGGGGCTAAGAGAAAGATAACGCACGCACGAATTGTATAGAGAATTTTTATGCATTGTTTAATTTAGGAAAAGTTGTAAGATTAATGTGATTAGAGTTGATTATGTTTGAATGAACAAGTGCAGAGACACACATAAAGGTGATTACAGTGGTGATCACGCAGTGTAATTAAAATCAACTATTATTTGGATTCAAGTGATGTAATAAAGTGTGGACAATTTTTATTAAGGGAGGATTTGGTGATGGTTGGATTTTTGTGAAGCAAGTTAGCACAGGATGGTTGTTGGAATCATACGGACTGGTCTGAGATCTAATCAGTGGATTAGGATACCAGCCATGGAGAGCGGAGATAATGGTAATTTCAGGGATTGTCTTTTTTATTGTTGTATCATCTAAACGCTCAATTGTATTGCTTTGTTGGTGTATTAAATGTAAATGTAAAGTTTTCTTGCTGTGTTTAAGCCATGATTTAGCTCAATTAAATTAACTAGAATAGATTTGTGTGTCTTATTGTAGAGTTGATACCTATTAGTCTCAAATCCTAAATACATGGGTTGGTTTTTTAGTTTTGGCACCTTAGTTATAACTGGATTAATAACTCACTTAGATGGTTCCAAGTTTCACAGGCCCTCGATGTACTCCCCACCGTTGCGTACAACGTGTTCTCAGCGATGCGGAAGTCGTTGGATCCCGTTGGCAATGCCCAATCTATTGATGGTACGAAGAGAGTGCTCGGCAGCCTGCTTAACGTCTTCAATGGTACGGAAGCGCTCCCCGCGCATTGTCATCTTCATCTTCGGGATGAGATCATAGTCGCAGGGACTGATGTCGGGATCCAACAATGCCGACACAACGCCTGCTGTGTGTGCCCTAGCATTGTCATGCAGAACGATGGGCGGTGTAACCATGTGGTGGCGCCGTTTCCTTCTCAGAGCTCCTCGGAGATGGTCTTACAGAAACGAACAATAGTACGCTGCATTAACGGTTTGCCCTCAGGGAACAGTATGGTGAATGATCACACCATCCCAATCATAGGCAAGAATCAACATTACCTTCACATTGGTGGGGGTTGGTCGAACTGTTTGTTTCCGTGATGATCCGTGGTGCCGTCATTCGTTCGATTGGCGTTTTAACTATGGCTCATAAGATCTGGCCCACGTCTCGTCAATGGTTATGATACGCCGTAAGACGGCCTCTCCTTCGCGCTCATAATGCTGCAAGTGCATACGACAAGCGTCATATCGCAGCAATTTGTGCGTGTCGGTTAAGTCATGTGGAACCCATTTGGACGCAATCTTCCTCATTTTCATTAAGTCCTTCAGGATGTGGAGGACAGTTGAATGCGCCAGTCCGCTATCTTGCTCTAATTGACGAATCGTTACGTTCCGATCCACCTCTACTAACGCGGACACCATCTGTACATTGTCATCACTTACTGGTGGGTGACCAGATCGAGGCATGTGCTCCACACGTTCGCGCCCATCTCGAAAGGCTGCAACCCATCTTGCTACCGTTCTGAACGGTAACGCAGCTGCACCGCACGCTTCCTGCAATCCTCGGTGACACTGTTTAGCACTGCGACCTCTACCACACTGAATTTTTATCCACGTTCTCCGCTCCTGCTTGGAAAACATTGCGACTGTCTTTCGCGAACGCTGGTCTCACACTACTCATCTAACAGGCGCGACTGCGCATGAGCGGTGGTGAGGACGGGCGAGGTCATGTGCTCTGAGGGAGGGGATGCAGGGCAGCAACCGTCGGTGAAAGTGGCAGCGCCCAACATTGCTGCAACTTGGCACTGAAGCATTGGTGCCAAAACTAAAAAACCAACCCATGTATGTGATCGCTCAGTGGGAGGATGGTACACGCCTGAGGACTCGAGCTGGCTGGAGGCGGAAGCATATTTTCCATGGAAAATCATCACATGGGTACAGTTATGTATGAACATTGTTCAAATTATAAGATATATAAATTTAAGACACGATTCTGATGTTATTTAATAGCTTACTTAATCTGAGTTTCAACCAATCATTTGTCACCAAATGTTAATCTACCAAGTTCTCAGGAAATTACTTTACTGTAGCCGTAAACAAATAACAGTTGCAGAGAGCTAATGGCGGGAACCAGATTTTGCAGAAACAAAATGTAAGTCAGTAGAACAGTTCTACCAACATACCCAGAGTGAGAACAATAATTCCTTTATTTACTGAAGTTATGTACCCTGGTCCATAGTACCCCGTGGTTCGAAGTGCCCCACTCTCCCTACGAAAAACGTACGATATTATTTACTTAGTAATTTGAAAGTACCCATGTTTAAGTACAAAAGGAGCCTGGTCATGGCTTCATATGATTACTTTGAGAATTATGGGTGACGTCAGTTACCTGTAGGTTTACTACGGTACTGTATCTGTTGAGGGCAGTGAAGGAGGTAATATTCTGTACAAATCATTTACTCTTATAGTCATCATTTTGACTCATTGAGTGTTCAGGGAGCTGCCGTAGTACCTCTAAACTGAACCCAACGTCTTAAGTAGAAAAGAGGGAGTGTTCATGGCGTGGTCAATCATTTTAGGTTACTGTTTCATTTTGGTTGCTACAAATTATTCTGGTTCTGTTAGTCTTATTCAAGTCTTGTCACAGTTACTGTATTCCTGATTTGTAATACAAAAGACAGCCGGTACAAGTTAACACTGTCAACAATTTAAAAAATGCAGCATAAAAAACATTAGGATTAATGAACATTAACATATCAGTAGTAGAACACACCTTATCGGAGAGTATAACAATGCAATACGATATATTGCGCGTGATACCTTCCGTCGTAAGGTAAAGATTCAAAATCTCACGTAAAAACAGCGGCATCAAGAGTATGAAATTAGACTCAAAATGTCACATTTAGACGACCACGTGGATTAGCGGCTAACATTCTCGGCTGTCGCCTTGGAGGTCCGAGTTTGATCCCTGCTCTGCCAAGAAATTTTAATTCTGGTCTGAGAGCTGGAACGGGGTACACTGCGCCTCCCGAGGCAAAACTTGGAAGATGTTTTCCGTGGTTTCCCACTTCTACTCGAAGCAAATACCGGGATAGTTTCTAACTGAAGGCAACAGCAACCTCCTTTTAATTACAAATACACACACGTAATCACAGTAACACAGGTTATCAGAAAAAATTCATACACACTTAAGTTCATGGGGCCATGATGTCGCCAAGTCTCTAAATCAATCAACAATAACAGAATCATTTATGGTCCTTTAATCTTAATACTAAGTTTCGTGATGATATCTATAGCCGTTGTTACGTTAGGCCGTGTGCAGGGTTAGCCGATGTATTTGTTTTTATTTTAATTCCCTACATCGACCCCTATTAATAAAAATTTCAAAAACTACGTATTTAGATTTTTATGGCGTTCAGATTCCTAATGTTCTTATCGTGGTTTGGATAGAAAATGGAGGCCCATGGCCTGGTGTTTACGTCTTGAGCTAATATAGTCATGGAGAAAATGGAGTAGCATGGCCCCTTACAGAGACAGGTGATCACTTCTTGAGGTACTGTTGCCGTTCAGTAAATTGAGTGGCATGGCCTCTTACCGTCATAGATGGAAACTTGGTGGACCCGTCTTGTGCTAGTGTTGCCATGGAAATGACCGGCCTTGCCTTCTCTTCATAAGTTATTTTTCTGACTTGATTAGCCTTTGCTCGAGTGCAAATAGGCCGATATCAGAAGAATGAGAAAGACTATCGAAAATTCATGTAGCCAGCGGTTTCTTCTGGGTCCTAAACTATGTGTATGCAAAATTTGGTTGAGATTGGTTGAACGGTGTAGATTTGTATACGGAACATGCATGCATACATACATACATACATACATACATAAATACAGACTTTCACTTTTATATATTAGGTAGTTATATTTTGAGTTCATTTCATTTTTAAAGAGATACGAGGTGTATGTATGAGGCTGCCTACATTCTAATTTAATATGATAAAAACCAAATCCACAACTAACCATCACACATTAATACAATTTTACCTAACTTGAATATTAATTATGTTATTTGGGAAAATACCATGACCACTTTACAAGTCGCTCCTCAAATTGTTAAATCAGTCGCCAGTTACTTCTTTTTTTTTCCTTCAGTAGTGGGACCATCAAAATCAACACTGAAGTCACTATAAATAAGGTTGGCAATAATGGAGGAAAGAATAAGAGGAGATGCCCTGAGCCACGGCGTTCTTAAGTTAACAGGCGGGAACACTGCCAGCGGGGCAGTGACGTCATGGGTCTTACTACAGACAGCAAAGAGATGCTCAGTCTTGTTGGAGCGCTGTGATGTGGTCATTGTTTCTATGTTTCGAGGGTGACATTTCACAATATATTGCTTTTCCTGTTGTCCAGTGACAAGTGTTAAATATATCCGTGCCCCACGTGGTATATTTTAAAAGCAAATACAATGTCACGAAGGTGTTATGTACCAGGATGTAGTAGTAATTTTCTGGTTCGTGGAGTTGAAACCGCCTACGTGAAATGTTTCTCTTTTCCCAAGGAAGTAAACTTGAGAAATAGATGGCTGAGAAGCATCCCGAGGAAGGACTGGACACCTTCGGAGAACAGTGTTGTGTGTATTAAACATTTTCAACCGGACTGCATTATTTTACAGAATGAATACTGTGATTGTAATGGACAGAAACAAGTGTATAAATACGATCATCCTGAGCTAGTTAAAGGTTCTTGTCTTACTATTGTTGAAGGTTTGCCGAAATACTTGACAAAGGAAAGTGAAATTAAGCGGAAACAACCAGAAGAGAGGAGAAGAGAAATCGAAGTGAGGAAGGAAGAAACATGCTCAAGAAATTGCTGTTGCTGCTGCAGAATGGGACGATGTTATAATCAGTTTCGAGAGTTTATGCAATTCTCTTGAGAAACGATTAGCAGATAATAGCACTAAAGTGAAAGGGGACTCAGCTATTAATTTCAATATTTTTGACGATAGAGTGGTTATATATAGAATCAATTTTGAGTCTATGACTTTTGTTTCTATATATTAATGTAGATAATCATTTACTTGTTTCTGCTTTCTATAACAATTGTCAATTGTCTTCTACAGAACTTTCTTCAGTGTTTGGGAATTGAAACAGCTGTGAAGAGTTGGAGAACACTGTTCAGTTTGTTACAGTATCTTACTGAGAAGAGATTCCAAACCAACTTGGAAAATTACGTGGCCAATGTCTTAAAATTGCTAGATGTAATTCAAGAAACTTTATTGGATAGTGGAGAAGAGGGAATTTCTCAGCAAGTTAATTTTTATCCGAGCAATTCTCTCTTATATTTAAGAACAAAAAAAGGTCCCCGAACATGATACTTTGCTCTTACATATTGTACATGCAATCCGCGAAGTGTTATGATACTATCAGGCAGAACAAATTTCTATCCCTTCCTCATTCCAAACATTTACAAAGATTGACTTCTTCCCTTAGTGTAGCTCCGAGTAAATTTAACGAAAACGTTCATTTCTTGGAAAAAAAAGCCGCTGAAAAGTGTGATGATAAGTGGGTAATTTTGCAACTTGATGAAATATATGTTAAAGAAGAAATTTCCCGTTTGCTAAAGTACATAAACAGGTATGATATTCTCACTTAAATATATTCAACTAATTATTGTGCTCTGTAGAAGATACAAAAACCGCCTACTTGTAGTGCAATCAAACATTAGTTTCCAGCATGCTCATTTTGTATACCGCTCTGGGCTGACTTGTATCGCAGTCATTTGCTTTAATCACCCGTAGTGACAGCGGAAAACGTCTCACACAATTCATCGATCACTAAGGAAGGACTGTGGTGAAATTCGGAAGTCCATCCCAATTTCTTCTGTAAACAAAACCGATTTAATTACATGAATGCATCTCTCTGCCATATGACTAGCGTGCTGTCCGCCGGCCAGCTAAGACCCCTGACGTCACTCGCCGGTGGCAGAGTGGGGGTACCGCTCCCGCCTGTAACTTAAGAACGCCATGCCTGAGCTCGTTTGAGTGAAGCCAATCGCTGCAACCAAAGTGGGCGTAACCCTAACTCGTATTCGGTGTTCTGTGACTTGCATGAGACATTGTGCATGGTCAGGCATTCGGAACTTAAATAGGATTCGCTAAACCTTATTTTGGCCTTTTTTTTATCGCGCTCCGGTTATGAAACTTTGGAAACGTAATAGCTGTAGTGATAAGTTATTTAAAAAAAACTCTTCAATTCTAATCTCAGCATGAGTACCCTATATAAAAAAATACATTCCTCTGCAAATTATCAAACGGCTGTTGGTCAATAATTACGGTAGGCCTACAAGTAGTGTTTTTTTACGGGTTCTAAATCCTCCTACGGCTTACCTCCTACAAGATGGCGGTGGCGCGATATCTCTCGAACGCATGGTCGGATTTTGACGAATGAGGTGTCATTGAACTCGGGCTGACACCCCCTTTACAATGGATAACATATTTCCACCTCAAAAATAAAACCTACCCCTACTAGGGGATGAAATTGTAATTTTTTAGAAATTCTCGCTTCTCAAGTGCAACATGTGAGAGTTTGAATGCCAATATGGAATTAAACATTGTTCTACACAAGAGACATGTGTACGGTGGAAAGCCAATATGAATTAACATGCTTGTTTTTGGTTTTTACGCATGTCCACTCATAGCTATTATAAGAGGGCGGGCTTTTTAAAGATGGCTGCTGTAGTGTAACCTAACCTAGCCCAACCCACGAGGGGTGATCAAGAAGTATTTCAAGCGGCGCTTGTCGATAGGCAAACCAATAATCAAAGAGGGGCATGTTAGGTCTTGAGGCCAGAGCCCCTTTTGATTGATCCCTGTTGATTTGGTCCTTTGGACTGATCCCTATTGACTAGCCCCTTGGACGGGTCATTGTTAACGGGTCCTTGTTGACGAGTCCCTGTGGACGGATTATTGTTGACAGGTCATTGTTGACGGGTCCTTGTTGACGAGTCCCTGTGGACGGATTCTTGTTGACGGGTCATTGTTGACGAGTCCCTGTGGACGGATCCTTGTTGACGGGTCCCTGTTGACGAGTCCCTCTTGACTAATCCCTTTGGACTGATCCCTATTTACTGACCCATGAATTTATCCAAATTGTGCCAGAGGGCTTAACTAACGGACCTATAAGACTAGGAACTTGTATGAGGTATTGTAGGACTTGGGATGAAGCCCCCTTTTAGAATGTATTTTAAAATTTTGACAAAGGGCCTAACTACTCTTTTGTTAATATCTCGCGAACCAATCATGCTAGTGACTTGTATGAGGGGTCCTAGCAATTGAGGCGATGTTCCCCTTTGGGATGTGAAACTATGTCCCCACTCCCAAATTGAAAAATCGATATCTTGGAAACGAAGAACCCTAAAATTATGTGTGATAGCTTTAAAAATAGGTCATAAGATACGCATTTACCACGATAGGTCATTTCACCCTTAAAATAGTAAATAGTACTGTTACATGGAGAAAAGGGGTTAAACCCTTAAAAATGATAAATGAACCTAAGATCTTTTGTTTTTGATGAAAAAATAGTAGGAGGGTTAAAACTACCCCCAAAATTTAAAAATCGTTATCTTGGAAACTAAGAACCCTAAAATTAAGTGTGACAGCTTTAAAAATAGGACATGACATACGCCTATACCTCGATAGGTCATTTCACCCCTAAAACAGTGAATAGTGATTTTACAGGGAAAAGAGGTGTTAAACGCCTAAAACATGATAAATGAACCTAAGATCTTTCGTTTTTGATGAAAACTAGTAAGGGGTGAAAACTACCCCAAAATTGAAAAATCGATATCTTGGAAACTAGAAACCTAAAATTAGGTGTGATAGCTCAAAAAATTGGTCATTAAATACTCTTTTACCACGATTGGTCATTTTCCCCCTAAAACAATGCCTATAGATTTACAGCGAAAAAGGGGAAACAATAATCAGATTTGGACACATGAGGTGTTATAAGACTCAGGGTGACAATCCCTTCTTGAATTTATTATTTATTTTTTGAAATTTTGACAAAGGACCTAACCACACATTTTGAAAATTTAGATTTTTTAACTTTTGAATTTATTTTATTTTATTTTTTAGTAGAGAGAGACAGTACTGGTTGTGTTTAAACGAGCAGGTCGCCGATCACTGTGGCCATGTTCAATGGATGAATCTATATTTTGTGAAGCATTGATTGAAGAGGGTCATGCGACGACTTGTTTTAAGAATAATTTTTATGATTTTTCTTATCATGTATGCATTTATTTAAATATCCCAAAACGGCAAGGCTACTGATTTGAGATGTTATAAACTAATAATGGGATTTGAACTCATGACAGGGGGCATTGAGATCTGCAGCAAACCAGTCAAACGACTAAAGACTCAAACAACAACATGTAAGCTTACCTAAATAATGTTGTGTAACGGTAAATGTTAGTCAACGAACAGTAATGCATTTCTAAAACCCATGACACGATACCTAAGAGCTTTTCTAAAATTATTTTAAAATGCCTTTAACCCTATATTAAACTCCCAGTTCACAATACTCATAACTGCAAAGTTATGGTAAAACAAAACAAAATCTATATTTCCAAACAAGCACGTGGTTTAGACAATGTATACTGGGAAATGTTTTGTAAACACTCAAGTCCATAAGACTAATTAAATTAGTAACTGTCAGGTTGGCCGAGTGGTTAAGATGTTTGACTTAAGATCAAATTTCCTGTACAAGGAAGCAAGGGTTCGAATCCCTTACCTGACATAACTATTGCCTTAACATGGCTTGTCCACACTGAATTATTATGATACTCGCTACACAAACCATAGACAGAGTGTATTGTTTAAGGCACTCTCTTTATGAACATAGTCAGAGACTGTTGATGGTTAACAATTGCATTAATAGTGGGACATGGGGATAGCAACTAAGAAAAACAGCCAATACCCATACAATATTTTTATTCATACACTGAATACAACTTTTTATCTTTTTATCATTGTTTGATATAGATTTTAAACACAACGCTTGTTATAGATCCTTTTATAATTTTCTCCAGGTACTCTTGTTCTTAAAAAATGGGGAAGCCGCAATGGTTTTATAGAGATTAAACCCTCATCCTCTTCTTTTTCATCATCATCATTATAAATATTATCAACATAATTATTATAGTCATTGTCACCAACATTATCATCATCATCATCCTCAACATCACTAGAACTATCCAATTGCTTTTTTTTTTTTTTCATTTTCAAAAGGGACCTCATGAAGAGTCTGTGTTGCTTTTGCAGAGGTGCCAACTATTACGGATTGTCCGTAATTATTACGGATTTCAGCTCACGATTACGGTCCAAGGGGAAATTATTACGGAAAAGTGACATCACGAAAATAATACATTTCTATGAAAAAAATAAAAGGACAGTTGCAGGGTGTCTACCGGTAACGAAAGTAAAAGTAGCTAATTTTTATGTCTGCATAGTTGGAGGTAACAAAAATTCGCCGAAGTCGGTTTAAATCGTCTTAACTCACGCCACTTGGCTCACAGATTGCGATGGAGCTGATTGCGTATGCTATATTTCCCCGTGCCCGACCTCAAGGAAATGTAAACTGAGAATACCTTGAGTGGTATACATCGGTCCAAGGTATAATTTCGGCATCGAGAAGAGTTTTTATTTTTGTGTGAAATATTTTTCTGTATTATTAGGAAACCTTACTTTCCGCGAGACGTTTCCGAAACTCAACAGAGACCTCTCATTTCTGTTATTCACCTCTGAATTTGAAGTCCAGAAATAACGCGAAATAATTTAATGTCGCAATCTTGCAAAATTATACAGTTTCGAAAAAAGAATCCCGAAAATTCTTTGAAATACATTTATTTTAAAAATATCTCCGTATCGAAAATTTGCGACATCCAGTATGGTTAATTCAAAGATCCGTTATGTCGACTTTTCCTTCGAACTTTCGTTCCATCGGCTAATTTAACCGGTTATTTCGAAAACTTGTATAACTTGTATGATTCGAATTCGAAAGAAAATGTGCCCTCTTCTCGTATTATGCATGCAATCCTATCAGAATAATTCGTAATATTCGATACCTACTTCGAACGTTCATCCTCCGAACTCACATGCTCAAGACGGCCGGCTGACTGCACGACTTGCCTGTGGGAATCTCGACAAACGGACCGAGATCGATGCCAGTTGCGTAAAATCATAAAACCCGTGCCCAATCGCGAACTTGTGACCACGAGGACTGCGGGAATCCTGTCAAAGGTGATTGGGCGCCCATCACGAAACATCCCGAAACCTACTCGTCATTTTTCCCATGACCGTATACTTAAAAGCGTACGGGGAGAGAGAAGTGCGTCAACCCTTTTAGAAATGATAGTCTACGTAGCATCGCGATACTCATTTCTCCTCGTGATCCACCGTGAACTCCCAACCACGGCATAGGGATAGTGGGAATCACGGAGCCAACCATACATGTCCATAACTGCTCGTGAATGTTAACCATGCCCAACCTCGAGCTTGCCTCTGCCATTCTGCCAGAACAGATAGACAGGCAGACGATCGTTGAACGGCCGGATGCGGCGCCGATTGCACATTATCGCGTTCTCAGTGAGCAAACGCGAGGACATCGTGATTCTCGTATAACGACCGAAAGCGCCAGCGATTGCAATACATCGCGATATTTCTCCGCATTCGATGACGAGAACAACTGGATTCTTGTCAAACGTACAGTACAGCAAGTGGCGCCGATTGCGTAATTATGCTATAATTGCTCGTTCTCACATCAAGGACAATCGAAATCTGGTCGATCGGATAAAGGTGACACCAATTATATAAATAGCGATTTTTCTCAGTGTTCTATCGTGAAAACTACGGGAATCTCGTCAAATGGCTGAGGCCAGCGCCGATCGCGTAACATCTCGATATTTTTCTTAGAATGAAGGTTTCCTATTCATCTCTTGATTATCTTGTTCAAAGATTCCCAAATTTGGTCAAGGGAAGTGAACATTACAAACTTGAAGAGGAATTTGCTCTTTATCAGTGCGATACTTTCCCTGAATGTATTTTACAAGGAACTAGAATTGATGTAAACTGGGGCAAAATTGCTGAGCTTAAAAACGAAAGTGGATAGTTCAAGTATAACACATTAAGTAAAGTGATATTTGCAATATTACTTGTACCTCACAGTAACTCTCCCACAGAAAGAATTTTCAGTGTTGTTAGGAAAAATCAGATAGAATTCAGACCTACATTTAGCACATCTACACTGGAATCGCTTATGATTCACAAGACGAAAATGTCTTCACTGGTAGAAGTATGTTGCAAGAAAACTTGAACGGAAAACCAGTTACTGAGTGCTAAACAAGCTACAATGAATTTTTTTTATCACAGAACTAGCAGTTAATGTGCAAATTTCATTGTGTAATATAATATTCTTTACTATAAGTTCCAGGTAGGGCAAAGGTGGTGAGGGGTCATTATCGAGAAGGCTGGAGCATGCTTTGGATTTGACATGAAAAGAATTTTTCAGAGGGGGGGGGGGGGGGGGAGATTACTGATAACCCACTTCAAAGGTTGGCACCTCTGCTTTTGATAGTGTTAAGGGTTTTTTGAACGTTGACAACTGTCCTAACATGACTTTTTGAGGAGATGATAATTGCTTTTCAACAAACAATGCACTATCTTGAGCAGCAATATCATTTTCTTGAACTTGCTTTTTAGCATTTTCATGATATTTTGTTGACAGCAACAGTGTTTTATCTGGTACACTACATTGATGATTACCCACACTTAAGACCGTACCATTCTTACTTTTTAGATGACCTAAACATTTTGTTGTCCTTTGTTTTGAGCACTGCCAAAATATGATTCCATTCACATTTTGCCGCTTATAGTTATAGGAGTAGCCATGATACAGTGCACGTGGTTTGCCTTTATTGGTTATAGTATATTCCATAGCAGTAACTGACTTGTAAAGTTGATCTACCTACTACAAAGGTCAGAACAATTCTGGTGAAAGTGTGATTTTGTGTTGACGTTTTATATAGGATGATGTTGATGGCTTATTTTGATGGCTTATTTTGATGTCAGTTTTTGTTATTTAATGTATTTGATTGATTGAGAACCATACTCAGAATTGAAACCCTAGACCTTAGAACCTCGGTTTGAACATTATTAGATTATTATTACATTTTTCATGGTGCTGCTTATAGTTATAAGAGTAACCATGATAGAGTGGACATTGTTTACCTTTATTGGTTGTAGTATATGTCAAAAAGAAATGTCTAATGTATACTAGCAGTGGAATTATTCATAAAGTAATTGAATATCAACCCTTTAAAATACATTTACCTGGATACTCCTTTTTTGTAGTCCCAACACTCAGCTTGATCATTGGTACTTGATAGTTTCACACATGAACAAAAATCCAACATGTCGGACAAGTTTAGACTTGCTTTAAGACTGACTATGACGTCATAGATGGATGGATCAAATACATTATATAACAAAAACTGACATCAAAATAAGCCACCATCATAAGGCATTAACATAAGCCACCAACATAGCCACCAACATAATCCTATATAAAACGTCACCACAAAATCACACTTTCACCAGAATTGTTCTGACCATTGTAGTAGATAGATCATCTTTACAAGTCAGTTACTACTATGGAATTTGTCAATGTATTCAGTGGATTTTTTTCTTGGTCTTGGAAAGTATCTCAAAGAAAATAAATATTTAAAGACTTAACCTCAGCTCGCCTAACATAACGTAACTTTGGCTAACTTAACCTTATCACGTGACATGTTCTACAAGTTTAGACTTGCTTTAGGACTGGCTATGACTTCACACTTAGCTCACCTAACTGGCAGCCGCTGGTTTCTATCACGTGATATGTTCTAAAAGTTTAGACTTGCTTTAAGACTGGCTATCACGTCACACTTACCTCACCTAACCTAACCTAATGTAACAAATCATAACCTAACCTAACCCCATCTAACGTAACTTCATTTAACCTAACCTAACTCCATCCAACCTAAATCTTATTTGTTATGTTATTATTAGGCAAAGTTAGCTTATGTTAGGTGAGCTGAGGTTAAGTCTTTAAATATTTATTTTCTTTGAGATACTTTCCAAGACCAAGAAAAAAAATCCACTGAATACATTGACAAATTCCATCGTAGTAACTGACTTGTAAAGTTGATCTATCTACTGCAGTGGTCAGAAGAATTCTGGTGAAAGTGTGATTTTGTGTTGACGTTATATATAGGATTATGTTGGTCGCTTATGTTGGTGGATTATGTTAATGCCTTATGTTGGTGGCTTATTTTGATGTCAGTTTTTGTTATATAATGTATTTGATCCATCCATCTATGACGCCATAGCCAGTCTTAAAGCAAGTCTAAACTTGTCCGACATGTTGGATTTTTTGTTCATGTGTGAAACTATCAAGTACCAATGATCAAGCTGAGTGTTGGGACTACAAAAAAAGGAGTATCCAGGTAAATGTAATTTAAAGGGTTGATATTCAATTACTTTATGAATAATTCCACTGCTAGTACACATTAGACATTTCTTTTTGACATATACTATAACCAATAAAGGTAAACAATGTCCACTCTATCATGGTTTCTCTAATAACTATAAAATGAAATAATAATCTACTAATGTTCAAACTGAGGGTCTAAAGTCTAGGGTTTCAATTCTGACTATGGTTCTCAATCAATCAAATACATTAAATAACAAAAACTGACATCAAAATAAGCCACCAACATAAGCCATCAAAATAAGCCACCAACATCATCCTATATAAAACGTCAACACAAAATCACACTTTCACCAGAATTATTCTGACCTTTATAGTAGGTAGATCAACTTTGCAAGTCGGTTACTACTATGGAATATACTATAACTAATAAAGGCAAACCACGTGCACTGTATCATGGCTACTCCTATAACTATAAGCGGCAAAATGTGAATGGAATCATATTTTGGCAGTGCTCAAAACAAAGGACAACAAAATGTTTAGGTCATCTAAAAAGTAAGAATGGTAAGGTCTTAAGTGTGGGTAATCATCAATGTAGTGTACCAGATAAAACACTGTTGCTGTCAACAAAATATCATGAAAATGCTAAAAAGCAAGTTCAAGAAAATGATATTGCTGCTCAAGATAGTGCATTGTTTGTTGAAAAGCAATTGTCATCTCCTCAAAAAGTCATGTTAGGACAGTTGTCAACGTTCAAAAAAACCTTAACACTATCAAAAGCAACACAGACTCTTCAAGAGGTCCCTTTTGAAAAGGAAAAAAAAGGAATTGGATAATTCTAGTGATGTTGATGATGATAATAATGTTGGTGACAATGACTATAATAATTATGATAATAATATTTATAATGATGATGAAAAAGAAGAGGATGAGGGTTTACTCTCTATAAAGCCATTGCGGCTTCCCCAGTTTTTAAGAACAAGAGTACGTGGAGAAAGTTATAAAAGGATCTATAACAAGCGTTGTGTTTAAAATCTATATCAAACAATGATAAAAAGTAGTATTCAGTGTGTAACTATTGTAAAAAAAACTAAATGAATACAAATATTGTATGGGTATTGGCTGTTTTTCTTAGTTGCTATCCCCATGTCCCACTATTAATGCAATTGTTAACCATCAACAGTCTCTGACTATGTTCATAAAGAGAGTGCCTTAAACAATACACTCTGCCTACGGTTTGTGTAGCGAGTATCATAATAATTCAATGTGGACAAGCCATGTTAAGGTAATAGTTATGTCAGGTAAGGAATTCGAACCCTTGCTTCCTTGTACAGGAAATTTGATCTTAAGTCAAACACCTTAACCACTCGGCCAACCTGACAGTGACTAATTTAATTAGTTTTGTGGACTTGAGTGTTTACAAAACTTTTCCCAGTATACATTGACTAAATCACGTGCTTGTTTTGAAATATAGATTTTGCTTTGTTTTACCATAACATTGCAGTTATGAGTATTGTGAACTGGGTGTTTAATATAGGGTTAAAGGCATTTTAAAATAATTTTAGAAAAGCTCTTAGGTATCGTGTCATGGGTTTTAGTAATGCATTACTGTTCGTTGACTAACATTTACCGTTACACAACATTATTTTGGTGAGCTTACATGTTGTTGTTTGAGTCTTTAGTCGTTTGACTGGTTTGCTGCAGATCTCAATGCCCCCTGTCATGAGTTCAAATCCCATTATTAGTTTATAAAATCTCAAATCAGTAACTTTGCCGTTTTGGGATATTTAAATAAATGCATACATCATAAAAAATATTCTTAAAACAAGTCGTCGCATGACCCTCTTCAATCAATGCTTCACAAAATATAGATTCATCCATTGAACATGGCCACAGTGATCGGCGACCTGCTCGTTTTAACACAACCGGTACTGTCTCTCTCTACTAAAAAATAAAATAAATTCAAAAGTAAAAAATCTAAATTTTCAAAATGTGTGGTTAGGCCCTTTGTCAAAATTTCAAAAATAAATAATAAATTCAAGAAGGGATTGTCACCCTGAGTCTTATAACACCTCATGTGTCCAAATCTGATTATTGTTTCCCATTTTTTTTCCTGTAAAATCTACATGCATTGTTTTAGGGGTAAAATGATTAATCGTGGTAAAAGAGTATTTAATGACCTATTTGTTGAGCTATCACACCTAATTTTAGGTTTCTTAGTTTCCAAAATATCGATTTTTCAATTTTGGGGTAGTTTTCACCCCCTTACTTGTTTTCATAAAAAACGAAAGATCTTAGGTTCATTTATCATGTTTTAGGCGTTTAACACCTCTTTTCCCTGTAAAATCACTATTCACTGTTTTAGGGGTGAAATGACCTATCAAGGTATAGGCGTATGTCATGTCCTTTTTGTAAAGCTATCACACTTAATTTTAGGGTTCTTTGTTTCCAAGATAACGATTTTTAAATTTTGGGGGTAGTTTTAACCCTCCTACTATTTTTTCATCAAAAACAAAAGATCATACTGTAGGTTCATTTATCATTTTTAAGGGTTTAACCCCTTTTCTCCGTGTAACAGTACTATTTACTATTTTAGGGGTGAAATGACCTATCGTGGTAAAGGTGTATCTTATGACCTATTTTTAAAGCTATCACACATAATTTTAGGGTTCTTAGTTTCCAAGATATCGATTTTTCAATTTAGGAGTGGGGGCATAGTTTCACCTCCCAAAGGGGAACATCGCCTTAATTGCTAGGACCCCTCATACAAGTCACTAGCATGATTGGTTCGCGAGATATTAACAAAGGAGTAGTTGGCGCTTTGTCAAAATTTTAAAATACATTCTAAAAGGGGGCTTCATCCCAAGTCCTACAATACCTCATACAAGTTCCTAGTCTTATTGGTCCGTTAGTTAAGCCCTTTGGCACAATTTGGATAAATTCATTGGTCAGTTAATAGGGATCAGTCCAAAGGGGCCGGTCCAAAGGGATTAGTCAAAAGGGACTCGTCCACAAGGACTCGTATGACCCGTCAACAAGGACCCGTCAACAAGAATCCGTCCACAGGGACTCGTCAACAAGGACCCGTCAGCAAGAATCCGTCCACAGGGACTCGTCAACAATGACCCGTCTAAGGGGCTAGTCAATAGGGATCAGTCCAAAGGGACAAATCAACAAGGATCAATCAAGAGGGGCTCTGGCCTCAGGACCTAACATGCCCCTCTTTGATTATTGGTTTGCATATCAACAAGCGCCGCTTGAAATACTTTTTGATCACCCCTCGTGGGTTGGGCTAGGTTAGGTTACACTACAGCTGCCATCTTTAAAAAGCCCACCCTCTTACAAGAGCTATGAGTGGGCATTCGTAGAAACCAAAAACAAACATGTTAATTCATATTGGCTTTCCACCGTACACATGTCTCTTGTGTAGAACAACGTTTAATTCCATATTGGCATTCAAACTCTCACATGTTGCACTTGAAAAGCGAGATTTTCTAAAAAAAAACAATTTCACACCCTAGTAGGGGTAGGTTTTATTTTTTAGGTAGAAATATGTTATCCATTGGAAAGGGGGTGTCAGCCCGAGTTCAATGACACCTCATTCGTCAAAATCCGACCATGCGTTCGAGAGATATCGCGCCGCCGCCATCTCGTAAGAGGAAAGTCGTAGGAGGATTTAGAACCCGTCAAAAACCACTACTCCTACATAATTAATCAAATCGTGGCTAATCGTCAAGTTTCTACCCTCCACAAAGAAAATACCGTACGGTACCGAAAATTATTGGCTATACCGTATTTTTGTGCAAATATGCGTCCTTTTTTTAAGTGTTCTGTTTAATAATTTTAAGGTTCGTTTTCTTGAATATCAAAATGTGTACGACCAATGAGTGCAAGTGGCTTAGCTCGAAATTAGGCCTAAAAACTGATGAATGCCTCAACACCAATAAGACCTTAAAACTCTTGGTGTAAATACCGTAATTAGTTCGGCATCATTAGTTCCCAAGATGTTCCTTCTTTGGTATAACTCGCATCTTCAGACACCTGTATTCAATTTAATCAATGTTTCAGCGTATTATTACGTTTTGCCGCGTCTTTCTTACAAAACTAGCTTTGCAAAGGTGCTCTCTTATTTCTATTTAAATTGGCTTTTAAAACGATAACGCAGCTTATTTATGCCAAGTACCGTGATGTGCAGAGTGTATTCTGCCTATCCAAGAAAAAATCTTGACTTATCATTGCAGTTTCATGTCACTAAAATCCAAGACTAGTTGGAGTGGTTTACGGCTTTAAGCATAGGAACAGCCATTTTCTTGCTCCCCAAAGTGAGTGTGCCGTTTGGCTTCAGCAGCTTGCGCTAGGCAGAGCAGCGAAGGCATCTCCTTCCGTTCTTTCCTCCATGCTATCCATGTGGTTACTAATAGTTTCCCTCTGTTTTATGCTATAGTCCATACCACCTTAAATAAGTTACTAGAAATCCAACATGGCCGACACATTTGGTGTTGCCATCTTACATCATGTAACACCAAAAAATAATAATGTTATTGGTTTTACGTCCCTTTTAACTACCCTGGCTTTTAGAGGTAACACCAAAAAAAAAAAAAAAAGTCAGCACACTCATCCATGTAACACGTATCGCAAATGATCCAAACTAAGTAAAGGCCCTTTTATGAAAATACATTTTACATAAAGTTGTGAAGCAGTCGTTGGTCATCAGTCCTCAACAGTCTAACACTTAAGCAGTATTATGGTAGTGAAGTTAACTTAAATTAGCTCTTCTAGATTGATTTTCAAAGCATCATATAAAATGCATAAGAACAGAAACTTTAATACTTACTCAAGGTTTTTTCCAGTTTTGCTGGGAGCTATTGATGAGCATGTGCATTTCTTCTTATAGGCTACATTTGTATAATTAGTCCAAAAATGCAGTCCATTCTGTTTTAAGATGAGTGTTCAGGGAAGGATTTAGGAGTAGGAGAGAAATAGAATAGTAGGGTATATAATAGCTTATTATTTCTTTATTTTTGATAAGTACCGTACTCATTTCTTGCATATATAGGGCTACATAAATGGAGGCAGGATTGAGACAAGCTGTTGAAAGCCTATTGGCAAATACCTATTGAGATGCAAGAAGAAGGTTGTTCCAATGCTTAGGCCTAACACCATTCGAACTAGTCGTTGATTTCAGAGGCATAAGGCTGTAATGACAACTCTTAAGATTTCTTCTTGGAATGGTAGAATGTAGTTGTTGGTTGATTTTGGGGCTTTGCGACATTCAAACTCTTCAGTTTGTATCGACATGAATTAATATGAATGAGAGCCTCAAGATTAAATTTCAGTCATTTCCTGAACCTGAAATGATGCCACACGCCGAGTTCCATGAAAATCAGAGCGGTCGATTTAGTGAGTGTTACTCGCAAGTACATATAGAAATTGGAGATTCTGAAGGATGCGTCAGACTGATATGACTCGCATAACAAATGTAAATTACATGCAAGGCCCTCTCTTTTAGCTGTCAACTATATACAAATTCTTATATTGTATCCACAGACTTAACACTCATACTGATCTTATTGCTCCATTCAACAATGACACTTCCATGATCCTAAATCCTGAGGGCAAAACATTTTAATGAACACACAGTTGTTTGTTTAGGTACACAGTACATAATAATTTTGCATGCATTCCTCCAGTTTCACTGTTGTAAATTTTACATACCAGCATTAACTTATTTATGAAATGAAAATCCACAGCCTGCTTCCAGTCTCCGACCGGGTCAGAAATGGAATGAATGAAGCCCCCATCTAGCGGCGAGGATATGGACTGTGCCGGCTGCCGAGGCCTGACGCACTCCTCTGGGGCAATGATTAAATGAAATGTCAGTGGAGAGTGTTGCTGGAATGAAATTTTGACAGGGAAAACCGGAGTACCCGGAGAAAAACCTGTCTGCCTCCGTTTTGTCCAGCACAGATCTCACATGGAGTGACCGGGGTTTGAACCACGGACCCAGCGGTGAGAGGCCGGCGTGCTGCCGCCTAAGCCACGGAGGCTCTTATTAACTTATTTATATTGATAGTAATTAATGCTCTGCTTATGATAATAAATACAGCCTGGATTAAGTGGAATATTTTTGAATTGCAGCCTATGGTCATATCAGGACATTTCAATTGAATGCCCGTAGGCTCCCCAACAAGTTCAATTTGAAGTAGTTCCTAGTTTGGCTACCAGACATCACTGTCACCGATACCCAGCGGTGAACGTTGTAACTTGATAGAGCGTTTCTAAGCAAATAACTTACAAATTTTGGTTATACACTACTAATTGTAGTGGTAGTTTCTTTTACTTGCCATAAATCTATGACATGGGCCCGCCGGCTTTACTTCCCCTCTGAAGAAAACCATACTGAAGGATTTTAACGCTCCTAAAAATCCGACGGCTTTGGTCGGGTTTGAACACGCGATCTTCGACATAGCAGTTCAGTATGCTACAAGTATTATTTCTTGCTGGTTTTTTATGTTCTTGTAATTGATTTCGTGATGAACATTTTGTGCAAAAGATATTTGTTGCAAAATCAGTTTGTGCAAATTTAGGAGGATTATAAATTTACAGAATTTGGTTATAGAGGGGAGGGGCGTGATTCCAGACCCATGGCCTTGGCTGCGCAAATTGGTTAAAATATCTCAATATACATGCAATACATATTTTAAAAAGCGTATTTCACAAACCCTAAAAATTATTTATGAACTTAAATCTACTCGTGTCAGGCCTAAATTTTTCACATACAACTTCATTACACCATATGACAATCTAGAATAATGATAAAATAGGTAATACTGACATTATTTTCTAATTTGTTTGAAATAAAGGCCTGCCTGAAATAGTGTACCCTAATAGAGAATTACAGTCTGTTTGAAATAGATAGATTCCTTATGATATACTGAGAGTCTATGGCCCAAATACTCAGAGAGTTATTAGGTACAGTAGTTGGTAGGTATGCTGTCTCTGAAAATTCGCACATTCGGCATACACACAATGTAGTAGTTATCCATTAAATGTCATGGAAGTTATACATTGTTAAACATTGAACCTATCAGCACGCATAGAATTATGTTGGCGCTACTGTCACGTATTGGCTATTGAAATAAACCTGTAAAATTATCTTCTATACACATGTGCCAAATTATGAATTGTTTGCCTGGATACATTGAGACTAGAGTTCAAAATTATGGACAGCATTTATCAACCATTGGCAGCCCTGGTGACTCTGAATATATTCTTAGTTCCATCTCCTAGGATACAGAATGCACATATAAAATTTAGTTGAAATCCAATGGATAATATGGTTGTAACATGCAGTTAGACATTGAATCTTATCAGCACGCATAAAAGCATGTTGGCAACAATGCTATGTATGTGTTGCTCAGAATTAATCTGAAATATTATGGTCTATACATGTGCCAATTTTGGAAGAAATCCATTTGTTACTAAGGAAGTTACATGCGGTTGAACATTGAACCTATTGGCATACGTAGAATCTTGTTAGCAGCTCTGTCGCGCTTCGGTTACTCAAAATTAATCTAAAATCTCAGGTACAATACGTGTGCAAAGTTTATAACTGTTCGTCTGTATACTTTCTGACAGATTGAGGTTAGGATAAAAGGAATATACAACCCATTTATCATCATTTGGCAGCTTTGGTGGCTCTAAAGAAAATGCATAGTCATATCCTTTACGGTATGCCAAGCACATATAAAATCTGGTTGAAATCCAATTGATAGTATAGAAGCTACATGCATTTAAAACTTGGACTTATCAGCAGGCTTAGAATCATGTTGGCATCACTGTCGAATATCGGTTACTCAAAATTAATCTAAAATTTTAGGTACTATACTTTTGCAAAATTAAAATTTGTTGGCTTGCATACTTTCTGATATACCGGTATTGAGATTAGGATTTAAAACACAGAGAGAGAGAGAGAGAGCATTTATCAACAGTTGCTAGCCCTGGTGGCCCTAAAGAATATGCATAGTCATGTGTTTATTGTACACAAAGCACATACTAAATTTGGTGGAAATCCCATTGAACTCTAGGTAATACTGGAATGCCGACTGTATGGGAGCAAAGTGCGGCTTTTGGTACGACTAGTTACGCCTGGTAGTGCACGTTAAGGTGGAGAGTTTGACGTATATGAACGCAAGGATTTTGTATGTAGGCCTACGTACGACGAGATACAAGTAAAAGAGGTACTTTTAAACATTTAGGTGAACGGTAAACTAAACGGAACTTACGCCGAAATACATATTTCAAAATATCATAGTAATTTGATACTTAAAATGGCTAGGAATATACGCCAACATAAAAAATATTGCAGCCTGATTGTTCATCTATCCTAGATCAAAGGCAGCATACACACTAACTATAGGCCTACTGGCAAAAAATACAAGCCGTACGTACATTAAAATAAAATAAAAATAAGGTTAGATAGGGAATGACTATGAATAAAGAACCAAAAAAATGGTAATTGGTACCGTATTCAACATTCTTATTAACTTAAAGGTAGCATTCATATGCGTGTGAATATGCAAAGCCTACAACTAAACAATTAAATAGATGCTTAGTGAATAAAAATAGATAATTTATTTACACAAAACAACCAAATGTTCAATATTCTTCAAAGCAATGGGGCGTGGTGGCACAGTGGTCAAGCTATTCGCCTCTCACCAAGATGGACCGGGTTCAATTCCCGGTCATTGCATTTGAGATTTTCGAAGTGAAATGCCATGTTCTGTGGTTCGTATTCCACGTAAAACGGAGGTCCCTTCGGCACATGATCACAAGATTAACGGTCACGTAAAGCTACAAGCTTCTTTTTCTTCAAAGCAGGTCGAAACTTAGACCTCACATACGTCATACAGCAAACGGACAAGGTCCTGCAGGGAAGATCCCGTAAGCCCAATTCTCTTTATCGTCTCCAAGACTGAGATCATAAAAGTATACTGGAAAATGCGAAATTTTATGCCTATACTAATGAAAAAAAGTAACAGTAAATATTAGGCCTAGGTCTACATACTTCAACTTGTACTTGTCGTTCAATAACTCTCGGTCTTTTCTTGGGTGGCTGAAGCAGATGCTGTGGGAAATTGAAAATTGCAGGTAGGCTACTGCATCATCTCTAAGCAGTTGGTGTGTTTCAATTAGAATGAAACAAGTAGCATGATTTATAAAATTGTTCGCAGATATAGCCTAACCCATTCCTTTAATATATCTGGACGTTTCCGTGGAAATCTGTAATAAAAGATAGGCCTAGGTTATACTTCTGTGACTAATAACTTATAACCTATAATAGGGCCTACGTGTATTTGTCATTATGCTATTTATGCCTAATATTTCAAAATTTGATGTAAGACGTAGACCGTAAACCTACCGTATTATTGGAAAATACCATACATATAACGTTGCACAGAGGTACGTACGATCATATGCCGGTATATGAAAAGAATCACGACATATCAGCTGATTTGCAACCTAGAGTCAGGACCTTCTATACTACCGGACCTGACACTGGCGGCGGGTAAGAGCCAAGATGGCTGACGTAGTTGGTTGTTGGTTGTTGTTTATAATGATGTGTGGTTTTGTTTACGTTGTGATAGTGTTGTGATAGCCTAGTGGTGTGAATAATCCCTTTATCGCTTAGCAATCGTCTCACTTGATTTGCTGTGCTTAGTGGTTATTGCTTTCGTGTAAATAAATGCCTGCATTATCATAGTGCTTCATAAAATCGAGATACCGGTACCTTCTGATTCCATCAATTCTACTAGTGGGTAAGTTGGTCTATTTATTATTCTATTAAGGGTTTATAAATTATTAGTAATGGTAATCCATTATGAGCAAGCATAATAATAATTAACGTATTCCATTTTTAGGTCTGAGAAGATCTGAAAATTGATTACGAAGAAACATAACCTGCTTTTTAAATTAAATGCAGTGTCCACTAATCCAGTTTTAAGCCTGCTAGTTCAAGGATCTTATCACGTACTTGGTGTGGATTCCTGTTTTGTATAAACTATCAGTAGGCTTACCCGTGGAGATATGCCTCGGAACTGTTGTGTGCCTGGATGCAAATCCAATTATCATAAAGATAAGATGCTTTTTCTCCGACAGCTAACTCAGTTGTTTGTGTCAAACATTTTGTCCCTGAATTAGTTATTACAGAAGACAAATTCCCTTGTGCAGATGGCTCAGTTGTAACTGTACCTAGAAAAAGAACAAAACTACAAGAGGGTGCATATCCTACCATCTTTGAAAACCAGCCATCATATTTAACAAAACAAATAATAATAATGTTATTGGTTTTACGTCCCTTTTAACTACTCAGGCTTTTAGAGACGCCGGGGTGCCGGAATTTTGCCCCGAAGGGGATCTTTAACGTGCCAGTAAATCTACTGACTCGGCTCCCTCGCATTTGCGCACCCTCAAATGCCAGCTGACTGCGCCAGGATACGAACAGTTGCCTCCAAAAAGAAAGGATCCAAAGGAACGCATGAAGCAAGTTCTTGCCCGTGATGAGCAATAGTATAGTGAGTGGACTGAAAGAGATACAATATTAGGGTTTGAAGAATTTAAAAATGAAGTAGGCACTAGATATGTGGGGCCTTTCACATTATTTACCAAAGATAGGCATGTTTTGCTGTGTAAAATTGATGACAGCCCTAATGAAGCACCTAAAATTAATACCTCCATCAGAATTTCACCATCCTTTTCTGTGGAAGTTTTCCACAACAATTTGCATCTCCCCAGCAGTCAGTTTCAGTGGTGTCTTGGCGATAACTTGCTTTGTGATAAATGGACCAAGTTTGATTGTCTACTGAGTCACCTAGCAGGTTTCCAGCTGGAAGATTTAGATTGTAAACATAAACTTAATCTCTTACTTGGTTGGTTCCTACGTGTTAATATTGACAACTTCGACATTACCACTAAAAAGAAATTGAAATTCCTACAGGAACAGTTTCAACTTTCCCTGTCCACTCAGCCAAGATATTCTGCAGATACTCTCCTGTGGTCTTCAACATTATTTTATTCTTTTCCTGGGGCTTATCATTTTGTTCACTCCAGCCAAGTGTTAGCAGTATCTCATCCATCTTATTTAAGAAGACTGTTGTATAAAATGGGAACAAACTGTTCAGGGATCAGCGGTTCACAGGAATCGTACTTACGGGAGAAATGCAAGCTTCTGAGTAACCATAAAAAAGTTGTGTGTATCTTGTTAGATGAGATTTATGTTGCCCCTAAACTAAGTTACGAGGGTGGAAAAATTGAAGGAGTTGCTTTGAACAGACCAAATGAAATTAATTGTGCGACTACAATACAGGCATTCATGATAACGTCACCTTTGTGTAGATTTTCAGATGTTGTTGCTCTATTTCCTGTGAAGAACTTAAACAGTGACATGCTGTATAAAATGACATTAGAAGTACTCACTGTATTGGAAAAGAGTGGGTATGTTTCCCTTTGTCTTATATCGGACAATAATAAGTAAACAAAGGCTACGGTAGTCATATTCAAATAATTAAATATCATACTGCCGAATGAATCGATACAAAATATACTGGTACCAGTAGACAAAAAGGCATATTTTATGCACATCTAACACAAAAATAATAATTAAGCCTACTGTACGTGATACAAGAAATAACTTCTATGTGAATTCATAAACATGAGTGGACAGGGAAAGTTGTAACTCTTCCTGTAGGATTTTCAATTTCTTTTTAGTACATATTATTCTTAAACTTGAATCATATTTCTTGACAGTCAGGAATCAAACATGGACCTCAGAAGTGACAACCAAGAACTACACCACCTGGTTGGTCACATTTATTTTTAAGAATAATATGTACTAAAAAAAATTGAAATTCCTACAGGAACAGTTACAACTTTCCATGTCCACTCAGCCAAGATATTCTGCAGATCTCTCCTGTGGGCTTCAACATTATTTTATTTGATTATTTTTCTGATGGAACTCCGGTATTTCAACTCCTGGGGCACCTCCCCACGCCTGTCCCTTATACAGCTACACACACTACTACATTCATCACGTAATCGGAGGAATTCCTCCCACACCCAACTGCACGGGGCTGATGACCAAGATGTCCCAAGCCCATAAAATGAATTAACAGCAGACAAAATCACGTCATGATGTTATTTTGTGTTGTGTTGGATTCTGACACACGTCATGCGTTTGATGACCGATCACCAACTACGGCGGCCATCTTGGATTGCAGTGTCAGGTCCGGTAGTATAGAAGGTCCTGCTAGAGTTCAATTGACAACTCAAACTAACACTTGGGGCGCTGCGGTCGGTCTGGATAAGTAGGGTAAAAATACTCAATAACACGCGTTTGATATGGAACACTTTTTATTTTTCGGTTATAATCAGTAAATGTGGTCCCTAAAATAATGACAGTGTTATTTTTAATTGTATATATGTATAACTGTGCGATACACGTGATCTAATTTGTGTGTTCCACTGGATTTTATGTGTCAATTGCATATTATCAAGCATCGGTAGTCTACTGGTATTTGTTTTTGTGCAGTTCGAGTCATGGCGCTGTTACGATTAAAAGCTATATTTGAGTTTGCTTACTGTACCATAGACCCTAGAAATTATTTGCTGCTTGGTAGGGCGAAGGAATGAGTTTAACTTGTATTAAAACTCGGGGTATTCAGGAATTGCTTGATTTGGATGGTAAGAATTTACCCTGCGAAGTCAAATTAGGCCTATATGACTCGTAGTGGAATGGCTCGGATATCGCAGAGCGAGGTGATAACGGTTGGTAGGGTTATTGGAAATGAACTAGGGACCGGGGAACGATACCTGACTAATGAAGCTTGGCTGTCCTCGGCTGGTGTAGGTCTAGGCTTGGCTGCCTTGATACGGCTTGGCTAGGCGAGACTGTGCTTGGCTGTCTAGGTGCGGCTTGGCTCGGCGTAAGTGAACAACCCGTACTCTCGTCAGTGAGTGTAGTGATGAGTGGTCCAACCTGGTCTTGTTGCCCGTATTTATTTGGTATCGTCACCTTTCGGCTATTGCTATTTGCATCTTTTGGAAAGTGATGAAAACGTATATCCGCAGCCCTCTTATACATCGACTTACAGCCGTAAACTGAGCAATATACTTTGCTTTTACTCATTTTGCACTCTTATCAACGAGTAAAACTTATTACTTCTGTATAAACACGAGAATTTACCACGATCTGCTTACCAATACAAGATACCATATACAAACAGTCACCACGTGACAAATGTACCCTACTTGGTAAGTTTCTCATTTTTACCACTAGATGTCATATCAGATAGCTGGAGTTGTCAATAGTTTGACAGTTTTTGGTGCGACTAGTTACGCCTGGTAGTGCACGTCAAGGAGGCGATGCCCAGGAAGCAGTTTTCAGCTAGGGTTACCATGGGAGTTGTTCCAGTAGTACCTACAGTTCAATGGGAAATCCAAATGATAGTTACATGCATTTAAAATTGGACCTATCAGCAGGCTTAGAATCATGTTGGCAACACTGTCATATGAGCTCCTGGAAATTAATCTGAAATGTTATTATCTATGTGTGTGTCAATTTAAGAGCAGTTCCCATGCATACCTTCCAAGGTATCCAACATACAGCTCAAATATAAATTGCCATTTTTCAGCTGTTGGTAGCACTGACGTTATTTTAAAATATGGCCGTGAGATATTCAGGTATAGATCTTGACTCATACCAAATTTTGTCTCTATAGCTGCAGCCATTTAGGAGTTAATAGAGGGGGCAACACACACACAGAGACATACACACATTTGCCCTGATCGATCTCATAAGTCTACTTTTTCCTCATTTTTTTAAAGAGAAATGTAGGCTAAAAATAACTAATGAAATACACATTAGAAATTGGCCTACGATTGTAATCCACGTGCCTGGCTGCGTGGCTCAGGGGTAACGTTCTCGCTTGCTGAGCCCAAGGTTGCAGGTTCGTATCCTGGCGCAGTCAGGTGGCATTTGAGGGTGCGCAAATGCGAGGGAGCCGTGTCAGTAGATTTACTGGCACGTTAAAGATCCCCTTCGGGGCAAAATTCCGGCACCCCGGCGTCTCTAAAAGCCAGAGTAGTTAAAAGGGACGTAAAACCAATAACATTATTATTATTATGTAATCCACGTGACTATTGGCGTTAAATTTTGAGCGCGATCACCGGAAGGGTTACCAGCAAAGGTTGAAACAATTCAGTGGCTCTCACTCAGGCTGTAGGTGCAGAGTATGTGGAAGGTACGGCAGGTAGCTGCTTGCGCGTTTCACAATAGTGGGGTGAGTTAACTTAAAATTATGCCAAAATATTTCACATCTGGCAACCAATGCGCCCCTTTGGATTCAGATAGTACATCCTTAGACAAGTCTAAAAAGCCCGGAAAACACAATTTTCTGGCACTCTAGCAGTGTTGGTGACGTAATCAATATGGCTGCCAACATTTTGAGACACGCTTCTACATTCCCCATTATAACTCAGTTTTCCTTTTCGAATTTAACATAATAGTTAGTGATTATGAATCAGGAGAAAACGCGCTTTCCAATGGTATATTTGGTTTCATTGTTTAAGTTCACAATATAAAAAAATGTATTGAAATTTGATAATTTATTTTGATTTTTTCAACGCACTTTGCTAAATAACTTGAAATCCGATACATGTAGCTGAAAACGTGTCCGATACTTTTTTCATCATCAAGAAATTACCTTTCCAACGGTATATATTACCTCTGTTTTATCGTAAACAGTTGTTAAAAATCTGCCAAAACAATGTAGAGTTGCACGAGTCGTTATCGTAACTATGCAATTTATATAGGCCCCGAAAAGTAATAGAGCGTCTTAATAACTATTTAACTAGTAGCTAATGTAATTACTGTATTTTTAATGTATATGTAAAATAATAATAATAATAATAATAACAATAATAAAATAATACCTTCTAAAAACGTGAAAAATGTAATAATACATAAGATTTCATTCAGTAATACTAAATGTGTGTTTCTTTTTCAGGCAGACGTTGTGTGAGAAAGTCCAACATGTAAAGAAGTTATTGCTTTCGTGTATGTAATAGAAATTACTCAATTATGTCAAGGAAGAGGAAACATGAATTGGTTGATGCTACCACTGACCCAGTGGTGGCTCCGTTTGTATGGGACCTGTGTTTGTTATGCCAGAAGTATTCAAAAGAACACTTAATCATCCCAAATTATGAAGGGTATATATCAATGGCGAAGAATCTTGAAATTTTTGCTGAACATGGTCAGAAGTTTGGACCAGTTGAACGATGTGCGTGGTCTTTCACTGACATTAGTAGCCCATGGAGCAAAATATCATAAATCTTTCAAAAATAAATACAACAGTCGAAAAGCGGAAAGACTATCTGCTGAAAAAAAAACTAAAGGACGTCCTCATTGCTCAGATCAAACTCCATCTACATCAATGTTAACAATAAGATCATCATTATTTTGTTCAGATGTAAAAAAAAGTGTGTCTGTTTTGTGATGAAGGAGAAGGTAGAGAGAAACTTGTGACTGCATCCACGCTGGGTATTGGGCCTACAATTCATCGTCATGCTCTCCAGAGAATGACGTATACTCTGAACATTTTCTTTTCTGTTATGCATAGTGCTGTTGTATCTAGTAGGTTGGACAATTGACAATCCTGCATTATGTCCAGGTATTTCTGTTGAAACATCCGAGCCGATATTGGGACCCTCTAATATCATACGTACAAAGTGCAAAAGAACATCAGGTACAGATGTGGAAGCAGTGAATGCTTTCTTAAAGGATCCATCAAATTTAGGAAAATCTTGAAAGAGTTGTCTTTTGTAATATACCCACAGGCGTCGCGTATATCATCGCCAACATCCCCTTCGAAACTGAACATAATTTCACATCCTGATTTACCTGCTCTCAGACCAGGTACAAATGCTAATAATTGTTCCTTGAGACGTGTTCTATTGATATTTTTTTGTCAGTTTGTATTCCCATCTGAATCATGCGCTGAGACATTCATGTCAAATAAAGAAATTTCTACACAAATTATATAAACAATACCACACAACACCTGAATTCAATTTATACTACAAAAAATACACTAGCATATTAAATAAGGTAATAAGACTAGCAAAGAAAATGCATAATGATAATTTTATTTCCTAATCATCTAATAAAAACAGGGCTATGTGGTCCGTGATAAAGAAAGTAACTGGAAAATCTGCTAAAATACAAAGGAACATTACACTGACCAGAAATAATAAAGTGATTAATAATCCAGAGGAAATAGCAAACACTTTTAATGACTATTTTCTGGAAATTCCACAAAAATTATTAAATAAATCGCAGGTAAATACACTAAATTCTAATAATAAAATAAATATATGCAGTGATTCTTTATTTATAAATCATGTCACAAGTGAAGAGGTAAGAATAGCTATAAAATAGCTAAAAAATAAATTCTCTGCTGGCATTGATGGCATCCCTGATGCAATTTTAAAGAAATGTGCAGAAAATATAATAAATCCACTTACGCACTTAATAAACAGTTCAATTCTCTCAGGAACTTACCCGGATATTTTGAAGTTATCAAAAGTAATTCCAGTGCACAAAAACGGTTCAAAAGATGAATTAGATAACTATCGTCCTATTACCTTACCAACTGGTATTGCAAAAATTGTGGAAAAAATTATGTATAAGAGACTGATAAGTTTCATAGAAAAAAATATTATCAAACTCACAACATGGATTCAGAACGGAAAAATCTACACAGACAGCAATTTACGAATGTAGTAATTGTATACTGAAATTAATTGACAATAAGGAACATGTAACTGGCCTATTCTTGGATTTATCGAAAGCATTTGATGTTGTTGACCATAAAATCCTCCTTACCAAACTAAATCAATATGGTATTAGAGGTCTAGCTAATAAATGGATAGAGTCTTACTTAACAAGGCGTAAACAAATAGTAAGCTTGAGACACAAGGATGATGGAACCAAATTACTTAATGAAACATTGTCCAATGAGGGAATTATTGAATTTGGAGTACCCCAGGGATCGCTTTTGGGCCCACTACTCTTTCTTCTATATATCAATGATATAACACAGAACGTTCATTCACATAAGGAAATTTTGTTTGCGGACGATACAACACTCGTAATAAAAGGTGAAACTAAACAGGTCATACAGCAGTCTGCTGACTCCGTTACAGGAGAGTTAACCAAATGGTCACAAGATAATCGCCTCATAATAAACTATAAAAAAAAACAGTATGTCTAAATTCCCACACTATACAGAATAGGAATCCTGCGAAACCCAATATAACATTAAATGGTCATCAAATAGAAAATTAAACAGAAACAAAGTTTTTAGGACTATGGATACAACAAGACTTGAAATGGAATAAACATATACAATATCTGAATACTAAACTGAACTCGATGTGCTTTGCGTTACGTATTTTGAAAACCTGCACTAGCATGCACACATTAAGAAATACTTATTTTGCTTATTTCCATTCATACTTAAGATATGGGATCATATTTTGGAGTATTGAAACGTTTTCGCTTGCCCCTAACTGTTGGGTGATAAATGTAACTGTTTACCTTTGCCTAAGCTATGTTGTTTTAATGGGCGCCAAGACCTCAACCCAATGTTGAAATCTAAATTTGTATTTAACAACGTCTAGCTCTGGCAGAACACCTTCAAGACTCTACTCACTCAGATCGTGGTATGATTTGATCATTAACCCAACAAACAATTGTATCAGGAGAAGGAATTGGTCTATATCTAATGCTACCTACTGAAAGCAAAGATTGCATTGTAAAAGAAATGAATTTATTATATAAAACAAGTATAGCAAAATTAATAATAATAATAAGTACAAAATTTAAATTGGAGCGTTGCGATTTTAATATTACCGATAGAAAATTACGTGAAAACGGAGTTTGATAAATTGATTTTAGTCTTATTTCCAAGCTATGAAGTTACTGAAATATGAAATGTAAAACAAATAAAAATGAGAGATTGCGTATTTCTGCGTCATTTGCGCTTACCACTGGAAATTGCCAAGGCATTTCCCTCGTACATGCTGATGCTGTGTGCTTCCCACAGTCTCCTGGACGTCGTCATCTCCGTCGAAATTTGATGATATTCTGGTAGATTAGATAATTCGATGGTCCGTACATCGGACCCAAACGCTCGTCCAACCACACTGGTTAAGTTTTGCAAAAGTTAGTCTTCAACTCCACTGAACATCGGAGCGACACGCACTTGCAACCGTTCTCGGCAAGTTCTACACAGATAGTCCTCGTTTCACGGCGCGTCGAACGATATATCCACACGTTGGCTCCCCCGCCATGGTACCGACATCTAGCTTACGTCGTCCTCACTGATTGGCTGAGCACGCCGCTAGTTCCCCTCCTCTGCCTCATTACACTCGGCGCGCGGGAGGGAGAAGTCGATTTCCGTTCCAACAATTCGCCTTCTCTAGACCTTGCGACCCAGCCTTGCGTAATACTTCTCGACAGGAATCAGCTTGTACTTGAAATCCCAGTGAGTCACGTCTCTCGATATACCCTAACTGACGAAAACTCCGTAAAATTCCGTAATCAGATAATTTTCTATGATATCGTCGTTCGTAATAATTTGCTTGATAGCGTTTTCTAAGACATAGAAAACCTATCTGAATGCTAATAATTTTTATAAAATGCTCCGAAAATACCTTAATAATAATTATAATAAATTAATAATAATAATAAATTAACATGAAAAATTCTCTTGGCTGAACAATTTGCCGCGTAACTAAATATAGAATGGCTTCCTACTGACTTATGCCAGTTGCATAAAACCCCTCGAAAAACACGTTACATATTCGCCTCGGATCATCGGATGATTTACCGTGACGACGGTCCATTATCCGATTATCCCAGACACGTTAATAAACCCCATCCAAAATACATATTACATAAATGAAATCACCCTAAATTACAGATATATACACTCATATTTTTTCTTCACACACTTTGCGTCAAAGTTTGTTGTCACTATGGATTGCACTTTGCAACCAGTCCAATGTTTTACATATGGAATAGTGTTCCACGGATATTTCCGCCTCTCAAATTTCTCTATGTTGGAGAAATAGACATAATTAATGTGTGAGCACTATGTATTTATGATGTCATATCACACGCATTGAAGGTGTTCTGATATATTTATATCACCATAGAACTTCCTAATTTCACTGGAGGTCCCTTCCTTATAGTGAAATTTAATCTCACTTATCACTGAGCACACGATCACACTATTGTGGCAGCGCCTCGTGACCATAATACTTAATCTCTCTTTAAAGTAGATTAAATTAATATTGACTTCTGAAAAAAAAAACAGTAAATGCGCATTACATATAACACCAAATATTTCTGTGCCGTAATCGCCCTGTCTTCTTAAGTTCCCGTAGACCATATTCTACTTAATACTAGTTCTCAACACAGACCCGTTCTCCTCACACAAATAATACCATTATACAAATTGTCTTAAATTACACACTTACAAATCTTACATGGCGAGGCCGTAAACAGAAATCACGTGTGCTGATATGTATGAGTTTCATGAAGGACTGTCTCGCATTCTGATGGCCCATCTTTTATCTCGTGGACGCCTTAAGCTAACAAGCCCTATACAAGCGCTCCCCCATCTCTTGGAGATAAATGGGAACCCATCAGCGCTGCCAAAATGGCCTTGGTGCATCGAGACAATTTAGTGCTCAACAGCATCCGACAATCCCGTCATATTTCCCTGTACCTTAAAAACTCTCATTTACTTACATACTACCCCCCTGTGTGACTTCTGATACGCCTGCCTTGAAGACCAGATCTTCCACGCACCAAATACCACACTTACTCATTTGATAGGCTGGCTCGCCAGCTAAACATCCTCACTTTATGACACATATTTTCGTAGACTATGTATATTATACGTCCCGTATAATCTGTTTCCCTCACTATTCTCCAGCACATATGCTGTTTTCCCAATACGTTTGGAAACTATAAATTTTTCTGCGTCACCTGCTTCCAACCTTGCAAGTGGCTCCCTTTAAATGAACGTCATCACGTTGCTCCACTAGCATATATCTCAGTGTCTGTAACGATGCCCTGTTGCTACTGTCCACACATGCTAACCCTACTTTCTTCTGGTGTTACACCTCTACTCGACACTCTATGACCTAAAAATGTCACTTCTGACTGACAGAATGACGACTTAGACAGCTTCAAAGTGAACCCTGCCTGATCTAACTTCTGAAAAACTATATTTAAATGACGTAGATGCTCCTCAAAACTGCGTGAACTAATTACCATATCATCTATGTAAATGGTTACAAACTCTCCTGTGTCATCCCCTAATGCGATGTTTAAAGCCCTAATTAAAGCTGCTGAACTACTCTTTAACCCATAAGGTGTTCTACAAAATTGATAAAGGTTATATTTATAAATAAAAGCTGTAAATGGTCTATCTTCGTACATAAGTGGCACTTGCCAAAAACTGGAACTCAAATCTACACAAGTGAAATACTTCTTCCCCTCAAATGTTTGCATTAATTCCTCTATTGACATAGATTTCAGCTGATCTGAACTAATTCTACTGTTAACCAAACGAGCGTCTAAACAAATACGAACTGTGCCGTCGGTTTTGGGTACCGTGATCAAAGAATTAACATACGGACTGTTAGAGTGCTCAATAATCCCATCTTCAAGCATCTGATTAATTTGTGCCTCAACTGCACTCTGATAAGCGAAAGGTACAGGATATCTATGTCCTGTGAATACTGACCTATCAATAACGTTCAATGAATGTGTATAGCAATTGGCCATACCAATGCGATCCTCAAAAACTCTCCTATTACACCATAACACATCATAGAGCCGAACACACTGTTCATCCTCTATATTTCCCTGAAATGCAGCCTCACGTAACGAGTCCTCTAGACTTCCGTTCGTAATCACACTGCCCACAAAACATGGAGAACCCCGCTCTACGGCTGGCGATATCTCATTTAAAGTACAAATCACACCTACAATACTACTCCTCTGAATATGGTCATTGAACGCTACTTCTACTTCAGAATCTCCCCATTTAAATTTCAAACTCCCTACATCATAACATAAGTTACCAGACACTCTACTTAGCCACTCTGAACCCAAGATAACACTGAATACTAAATTTGGAATTACAAGACAAATCTGCTTCTCTACATGATTATTAATTTTAATGTCTACTAAAACTTGCTTAGAAATTACTTTAGACCTCTTCCCAACAGCTGTGATAACAAAAGTGCTTTTAATTGGCATCTCCTCAAAATTTACTCCAGTTCCTTTCATTTTATCATAAAATGCACTACTTATGCAACTCTTCATACAACCACTATCAATTAAAACATCTGTGTACGCCTCGGACACGTTAAATTTAACTATGGGGCTCTTACTAACCACTTCCTGAATAATACCTTCATCATTTAGTTCATGTAATAATTCATTTCTTACATTTAGGTCATAGGGTTCCTGTATAATTGTATGGACAGGGCATGCTACAGACTGAGATTCTGACCTTACTTCGCAGCCTGGTTCGCGTTTAAAGAACCGCTACAGCTGGCCGTAGTACTACTAACCACTGAACTGGTCTGGTTGTTCTGGGCTGTGTTGTCATTGTTTGGCTGTATATTACTACCACTAGGCTGTCCTCTTCCTTGACCCCTATTCTGGTTGTAATTATTGTCATTATAATTTCTCCCTTGATTTCCCCTGAAATCATTGTTTCTACCTTGATTTCCCCTGTAATCATTGTTCCTCCCTTGATTTCCCCTGAAATCATTGTTCCTCCCTTGATACTGATTACCATAGCCATTTCCTCTGTTCTGATTTAGCTGATTATTATTATTTCTATTTTGAGGGTTGGCCCCTTCGCCACCGTTCCCTTGAACTTCCTGATGCCTGGCTTCATTAGGTCTATTATTATTATTACCCTGGTTCCTATTGAAATTGTCCTCATAACCCCCTCTCCCTAGTGCATCAAATGTGCTTAACAAATTTTCTACTTGTGATATATTCTTTACATTCTGGATACAAGCAGCCTCCTTGATCCTATAGGGAAAGTGCCTAAGTAGCAACCTCACCACATCACTTTCCTCCTTCAAGCCATCCAGATATTTACACACTAATACCTGCCCTAAAAAGTATTCGGTCATGGTGGAGCTTCCTTCAGGGTTATATTTACCACACACTACTCCCTCACGATGCTGCGACTGAATAACCTCATTCCAGAACTTTTCACAGAATTTCATTTTAAAATCATTAATATCAGTAAACTTGTCTCTGTAGACAGCAAACCAATTCCTCGTTTCCCCCACAAACACTTCTAAAATTTCAACTACCTGGCACCACTCAATACTACCATTTTCCAACCTCTCCCCGAATTTATTTTCTATAGTGTTCATGAACTCCATTGGGCACCCCTGTCGATTGCTGAACTTACCCAGTTCTACCTCCCTGTGTGTGCTATTCACAAAAACTGGCCTATTCTGACTATTTTCTTGCCTGATCCTAGCTTTTAATTTTAACTCTAATTCTGCGATTTTCTCCTCAGCCTTCCTCTCAATACTGTTTACTGTTAATTTAATGTTTCCTTCTGATTCTTCTACTTTATCATATAGCTTTGCTTGTTTCTCCTCAATCTTGCTAATGCTCTCTCTATTACTCTCTCTTAAATCATTTACTTCTGCAACTATTTGTGAGTGGACTTTCTCAATTCTACCCCCCAGCTGTTCCTTAACCTCTTTAGTAGCTACCTGAATTTTGTCAATTTCTCCCCCCAATTGCTTTTTGACCTGCTGTGTTTCCAGTTGCACTAGTTCTTTTAAATTTTCAGCCTGTGTACTGATTCTAATTTCCAACTCCTCCTGTACTTTTCCTAATTTTCTGTCTACATCTGCAATAATCTCTTTAGCCTTTTCTTCCATCACCCCCCTGATCTCACCTCTAATCAGTTCGAATTTGTCACTCATTTCCCTACTGTTTTGTTCTAATTTAGCATTTAAAGTTTCAGTACTCTCTCTATTTTCCCTACTGTTTTGTTCTAATCTGGCGTTTAAAGTTTCATTACTCTCTCTATTTTCCCTACTGTTTTGTTCTAATTTAGCGTTTAAAGTTTCATTACTCTCTCTATTTTCCCTACTGTTTTGTTCTAATTTAGCGTTGTTTTGTTCCAGTTTTGCGTTGTTTTGTTCTAATTTAGCATTTAAGGCATCTGTACTTTCTTTATTTTCCCTACTGTTTTGTTCTAATTTTGCATTTAAGGCATCACTACTAACTTTGTTCTGATACATGAACTCGAGAAGTAAAGTTTTTAATTCTGGTTGGCCGCCTACACTCCCTGTTTCAGTATCGCGATTTACCTCCGCTACCCCGGTACTACCATCACTCGACATACTGCTCGTATCATCACTCTCCAGTTGATGACCACTACGTAACCTCATCTGTCTTTCTTTCTCATCCCCCATAATGATATACACTGATACAGACAAATAACCCCCAAAATACAGGCACAGAAATATATATCCTTCTCCTTCCACAAATGTTATTAGGTTTTCAGCCCCAAGTTGTCGGCGACAAATGAAACGTGAATTAGTGCCCCACGTTGGGCGCCAAATGAAACGTTTTCGCTTGCCCCTAACTGTTGGGTGATAAATGTAACTGTTTACCTTTGCCTAAGCTATGTTGTTTTAATGGGCGCCAAGACCTCAACCCAATGTTGAAATCTAAATTTGTATTTAACAACGTCTAGCTCTGGCAGAACACCTTCAAGACTCTACTCACTCAGATCGTGGTATGATTTGATCATTAACCCAACAAACAATTGTATCAGGAGAAGGAATTGGTCTATATCTAATGCTACCTACTGAAAGCAAAGATTGCATTGTAAAAGAAATGAATTTATTATATAAAACAAGTATAGCAAAATTAATAATAATAATAAGTACAAAATTTAAATTGGAGCGTTGCGATTTTAATATTACCGATAGAAAATTACGTGAAAACGGAGTTTGATAAATTGATTTTAGTCTTATTTCCAAGCTATGAAGTTACTGAAATATGAAATGTAAAACAAATAAAAATGAGAGATTGCGTATTTCTGCGTCATTTGCGCTTACCACTGGAAATTGCCAAGGCATTTCCCTCGTACATGCTGATGCTGTGTGCTTCCCACAGTCTCCTGGACGTCGTCATCTCCGTCGAAATTTGATGATATTCTGGTAGATTAGATAATTCGATGGTCCGTACATCGGACCCAAACGCTCGTCCAACCACACTGGTTAAGTTTTGCAAAAGTTAGTCTTCAACTCCACTGAACATCGGAGCGACACGCACTTGCAACCGTTCTCGGCAAGTTCTACACAGATAGTCCTCGTTTCACGGCGCGTCGAACGATATATCCACACGTTGGCTCCCCCGCCATGGTACCGACATCTAGCTTACGTCGTCCTCACTGATTGGCTGAGCACGCCGCTAGTTCCCCTCCTCTGCCTCATTACACTCGGCGCGCGGGAGGGAGAAGTCGATTTCCGTTCCAACAATTCGCCTTCTCTAGACCTTGCGACCCAGCCTTGCGTAATACTTCTCGACAGGAATCAGCTTGTACTTGAAATCCCAGTGAGTCACGTCTCTCGATATACCCTAACTGACGAAAACTCCGTAAAATTCCGTAATCAGATAATTTTCTATGATATCGTCGTTCGTAATAATTTGCTTGATAGCGTTTTCTAAGACATAGAAAACCTATCTGAATGCTAATAATTTTTATAAAATGCTCCGAAAATACCTTAATAATAATTATAATAAATTAATAATAATAATAAATTAACATGAAAAATTCTCTTGGCTGAACAATTTGCCGCGTAACTAAATATAGAATGGCTTCCTACTGACTTATGCCAGTTGCATAAAACCCCTCGAAAAACACGTTACAGTATGTCGCCAGATGTACTAAGCACGTTTAGGATACAAAAGAAGGCGATTAGAATTATGGCAAATGTAAACTCTAGAGAATCATGTAGACCTCTGTATCAAGATTTAAACATTCTCCCACTGCCCTGCATATATATCTTTGAAAGTATTATTTTTTTTAAAGAATTTAATAAATAAGATGTTTTTCTTAAGACAATGATGTTCATAGGCATAACACAAGACAAAATCAAAACATTCATATTTCACACACACACACAAGCATATATCAAAAAGGAACTTTTCACACTGGAGTTAAATTATACAATAAACTACCCCAGTATATAAAACTGGCCCCAAAAATAAAAACCTTTGATAGAATGTTGAAAGCTTATCTGCAGTGCCATTGTTTTTACTCAGTAGTTGAATATCTTAGCATATAGGAGCGATGAAATCTATAATTATATTTTACTTTTTTAATTTAATTGTAATACCTAGCTGTATGTTGTTGTATTTATAGAATTACGTTTTCATATTATGATAATAGAGTGAGGTGTAAATAGTTGTGCAATAAGATTGTATCTATTAAGATTTGCTATTATAATAAGTTAAAGTTATAATATTAGTAATATATACATGTTAGTTCTTTTATTTTATAGATGTAAATTCTGACGTGTCCTATATCAAAAATGTATTGAATGCATGTATTTGATCAAATGGAATTAATAAAAATCTATCTATCTATCATTAATTTTGTAAGAGAAGAACGTTTGAACACAGGTGAAGTACTGCTAGATGAGTACAAATCCTGCATGTATTGAACCAATTCTGTTATAACTGTACCATAAACAACTGCTTCAGGATTATGGTAATCTTCTCTTCGAGAACGTTCAGCAGCCTTTGAACGTGTTAGAAAGCGAGTATAGCATAGCTTGTGGTACTTGGCTTATAATGCTACCGTACCAAATTTGTTGACGATAACTTCTTTAACAGTTTTTTGTCTTGTAATTGTAGAGCATGAATATGAATTTATTGTAGGCCCAAACCCAGCGTAGATGCAGTCACAAGTTTCTCTCTGCCTTCTCCTTCATCACAAAACAGACAAACTTTCTTTACATCTGAACATAATAATGATGATCGTATTATTAACTTTGATGTAGATGGAGTTTGATCTGAGCAATGAGGACGTCCGTTCTGGTTTTTTTTTTCAGCAGATAGTCTTTCCGCTTTTTGACTATCGTATTTATTTTTGAAAGATTTATGATATTTTGCTCCATGGGCTACTAATGTCTGTGAAAGAGCAAGTCCATCGTTCAACTGGTCCAAACTTCTGACCATGTTCAGCAAAAATTTCAAGATTATTCGCCAATGATATATACCCTTCATATTTTGGGATGATAAGCGTTCTTGTGAATTCTTCTGGCATAACAAACACAGGTCCCATACAAACAGAGCCACCACTGGGTCAGTTGTAGCATCAACCAATTCATGTTTTCTCTTCCTTGACATGATTGAGTAATTTCTATTACATACACGAATGCAATAACTTCTTCACACAACGTCTGCCTGAAAAAGAAATACACATTTAGTATTACTGAATAAAATCTTATGTATTATTACATTTTTCACGTTTTTAGAAGGTATTCTTTTATTATTATTGTTATTATTATTATTATTTTACGTATACATTAAAAATACAGTAATTACATTTGCTACTAGTTAAATAGTTATTTAGATGCTCTACTACTACTACTACTACTACTTTTCGGGGCCTATATAAATTGCATAGTTACGATAACGACTCGTGCAACGCTACATTGTTTTGGCAGATTTTTTAAAACTGTTTACGAGAAAACAGTGGTAATATATACCGTTGAAAAGGTAATTCCTTGATGATGAAAAAAGTATCGGACACGTTTTCAGCTACATGTATCGGATTTCAAGTTATTTAGCAAAGTGCGTTGAAAAAATCAAAATAAATTATCAACTTTCAATATATTTTTTTATATTATGAACTTAAACAATGAAATCAAATATACCATTGGAAACCGCGTTTTCTCCTGATTCATAATCACTAACTATTATGTTAAATTCGAAAAGGAAAACTGAGTTATAACGGGGAATGTAGAAGCGTGTCTCAAAATGTTGGCAGCCATATTGATTACGTCACCAACACCGCTAGAGGGCCAGAAAAATTTGTGGCCCGGGCTTTTCAGACTTGTCTAAGGATGTACTATCTGAATTGGTTGCCAGATGTGAAACTTTTTTCAGCTAACTCGCCCCCACTACAATTACACTACAACTAGGAAAGGGACAGGCGCATATCAAAACACATTTAATTTAAATGTTTTATTGGACCTAACGCCTAGTTTTATTCAGTGCATCTGATTATGGTTAGGAAGCAAAATAATTTTGATATCTGATAACTAAATACTAATCTGACCTGTTGTTATGGAAATACAGTAGGTCTACACAAAATCTTGTTTAGGAATACAGTATGAACAATCAATGACAAATTAACTCTCGAATGCAAATACATTTGCCATTGATAGCACAAATGTTTGTAGATATCCGTACTGATTATGTTATCATCATCATCATCATCGTCATCTTCTTCATTTCCCCTTCTCCAGCTGACACTGGGTGGGGGAAAATATGGTTCCTCTCCACTTGGTTCTGTCTTTCCGCCATTCCTCTTCCGACACGGTGTTCAAATCCAGGTTCCGTTTACTAATGCTATTCTTCACCGAGTCTATTAATATATTAAATTATATGCCAAATAATGTAATAGAATATAAATTAACTCTCGTAGTTAATTCATTTAGTGGCTTTGCGACATCCCGGTCATGTAGCCCCGAAACTAAACTGAAGGCTAAATACAGAAAGAAATTCATAAACAGCACCATAAAGAACAGTACGTGGTTTAGTTTTGTTTATGGTGCTGTTTCTTGTGTATACTTCATCCCATAAAATACTCAGCTAGGTACATTGCTGTGGGTTTACTTGTGTCACAAGCATCTTGACTCTACATGTCGCCATCTAGGCATTACATCATAAACTATTAGAAGTCAACTGCACTCTACTTATTCTGCCCTCACCTCGTTAGCACAAGGAGCGGGCTCTCTCATCACGCAAGTTTGATTTACAGGCTATGAATTCGCTGCAAAACATGTCAAATCAGTGCATATATCTAGCTGTCTCTGTCTTGTGTTGCAGTGTTGCTTCTGTCAAAGAACTGCAACCAGACCTCAGAATGGTAACTGGCTTTACTGTATAAATTGTAAGTTACAGGTTTATAGAAAGAGAACTGAAGAGTTAGACAGCCATTCTAACGCAGCACCTTAGACCACGCTAATTCGAATTTCAACACTGGTGGATTGGGTAATTTATAGGTGTCTTGATTTTCCCCCTCTTAACATGACTATGATAATAAGTGTAATTAACATGTTATGGGTTTATCTTCCGCCTAACTTCTGCACGTGGTGCCGGAATTTAGTATTAAAGGAGAATGAAGATCTTTAGCGTGCCAGTAAACTAATGATACGGCTCTCTTACATTTAAGCACCCGCAAATGCCAACTGATTGAGCCTGAATTCAACCATAACAGGCGAGAGCCTTGTCTGTTAGGCCACATAGCCGTTCTCGACGTGGTGTAAGACCTACAAGTGCAGAGGGGTGCTGTTCAGTATTTTAACTTCAATTTTTTTTTTCAAGTAAATTCGGACATGGTTCTTTGATGTGGGGTGGCATAAGTGTCAACAACCGAACGGGCTTAGTCGTCCTCCAGGGTCTCTTCTGTCCCGGGGGGGGGGGGGGTATATGAAACTGATCCTGATGAACTATATAGTACTTGCTGCATATTGTGTGGTCACGCTAATGCCAAAGTGCATGTAGTGGACATCAAATAATAAATGTATTACATTCAATTACTGGAGTTGTCTGTTAAATGTCCTGAATTCAATCCTATATATCACGTGTGGAACACACCATTCACTTGCAAGACCAGTTGCATGCACTATAGTAGCCTATAGTAATAGACTAGTGTGAAATATTCCCCAGGCATTTCAGGCCCTAATAACTGCTCACAGAGGGTACTTCTTGATGACAACTGGATTGGGTTGAAAACGGAATACTTCACGCATTTTACATTCTGGTGCGGTAGAGAACATGACTTTCCCTTTGCCATATGTGCTTTAACAATACAGATTCATATTTTATTGATATGTTGATTACTGCTTAATGTAATGCAGCAAACCTTCCGTATAACAATAAGAATAATCATATTGGCTTTACGTTCCTTTTAATTACCGAGGCCTTTAGAGACGCCTGGGTGCCGAAATTTTACCCCGAAGGAATTATTAACGTGCCATTAAATGTACTGATACAACTCCCTCAAATGCTAATTGACTTCCTCAGGATTCGATCCTGCAACCTTGGTCTCAGGAGGCGAGAACGCAGCCAGTCTCAAGCTTTTGAAAAGGCAATCTCTTGAACAGTGTATTTCCTCAAGATTGAGTGTGGAACAACATGTGTTTGTCCAAAGTTTCAGGACAACTAAATGACTTTGTACACTTGGAACAGAAGTAAGGTTTGCTTCCATTGTGCAGCATTACGTGATTCTTCAACGAACCTGGGCGTTTGAATGTCCTCTCGCATATCGCACAGACATAAGGCCTTCGGTCAGTGTGAGACACCAAGTGTGACGTTAAATAAGTTGAGCTAGTGAATGTCTTGTCACACTTTGAACAAGAGTATAGTTTGTCTTCACGATGAGTATGCATATGTCGAGTCAAATTAGAAGTTTGATTAAATGTCTTGTCACATATAGAACATGAATACGGTCGAGCTCCACTGTGGATCCTAGCGTGAACTTGCATACTTGCTAGGGACTTGCAAGACTTACCACACGTAGCACATAAGAATCCATTATTTTCACCGTGTACCACCATATGTTCTTTCAGGTAACTAGAACAATAGAATGACCGATCACATGTTGGACAGCTGTAATGCTTTTGACCAGTGTGTCTGAGGATATGCCGCTTCAGGTTTTTAAGCTGAGTGAAGGACCGTTTACAAATTTCACAAGATATATCCTTACGACCAGTGTGAACCAACATGTGTTGCGCCCGAGTGCCGCGGGTATTGAATGCCTCGGAACATTTAGTACAAGAATATGGCTTTATTCCACAGTGAATCAAAACATGTTTCTTCATATATCGGTAATTTTTTAATCTTTTGTCACATACAACGCATTGATAAAACAGATTATCTTCGCATTGGTAAAACAGCAGATCTCCGGAAGAAGACTCTCGACTTGTGGCGATGTCATTTGGTGGTAAATCGTCACTATTTGATGAACTCTGCACCCTAAAATATAACACACATTAATTTCTCTCTGAGGAAGTCACTACACTATTGCATGAAATATTTTCAAGGACTGGAAAGGGATTGATGATCAAAGAGATGTTCGTGTTGAGAATGTCCAGGAATTGATCCGGATACCTTTGCGCTTAACTGCTGATCTTCTGCTATTGGCCTCATGAGACTTTATTTTCAAAGCTCTCAAGTTTTCTTGTCAAGAGAGTTGTATTGCCATGTCACAGTAGGTCAGTAGAGGCGCACTTGTGACTGCAGAAGGGAACTTCACGGATTTTGAAGAAACTCTATGAAGACTGTTACCTACCTACGAACACGTACTCATATTTAATGACTTGAACACACAGATATTAATAGACTGCACTGACGCAAATCGTTTACGGAACATGTTTACCTCTTGTAACATGGCAATATTACCCCTCGTCCCTACTCACCATGTACATATGCCCCCACGGGTCTTGACGCACTCTAATTGATTTACCCATCACAAATAAACCACAGAAAATATTAAAACACGGACAGATTTCGGTAACCGGCATATCTTTACACGACCTGATTTATTTAGCTTATTCCTAAAAAACTCCAAACACTACGCCGACGATGGAACTATATGACAAACATGCTCCTATACGAACAGCTAAGATCACTCATAAAGCTGCTCCCTGGCTATCGAACTACATGAAATCCACAATGGTTGAACGAGACGCATTACACTGATGTTATAAGCAGACATTATCAAGCGACTATTTTGAAAAATATCGTGTGCTTAGAAATCGAGTTAAACAAATGATTTGACATTAAAAAAAAGTATGCCTACTTCCAACAGCTAGCCGGTAACTTGAATGCTAGGAACACCTGGCAGCAACACAGGTCGGTCGGTATTGGGAGGCGCACTACAAATTCCAATACACATGATATTATTCCCAATTAATTAAATGCTCACTTTGCTCGAAAAATAATTAGTACTGATCCCCAAATAATCCAAACAACCGTCATTCAAGTTTCATAAGATCAATGAAACTTGTCATAAGAAGGAAAAATCTATCAAATCACAAGCAGTCGGAGTAGATGACATCCCCATTTCCCTTATCGTTTACCTGGTTGGTTGGTTGGTTGGTTGGTTCCTTAGTTTAGGGGCTGCTACAACGCGGTCATGTAGCTCCGTGTACTTTGGGTGTGTGTAGAATCTGTCTGATAACCGGTGTTAATTGTGATGACTGTATTAGTGTGTGTTATCTGTTTTTAATTCAAATAAGGACTGCAGACGATAATTTCAAGTAGTTCCTACTTTCGCTACCAAATGCTACCGTCCACAACATCTAGCTGTGAACGTGGCTACTACTAGATGGCATCGTAACCAGCGCCTAGTGACAAACGTTGGAACTTAAGAGCATTCATCAAACCTAACCTACAAATTTTGCTTCACACAAGTTTATTTAGTGAAAGGTTCTTTTACATGCCATAAATTTATGACATGGGCCCGCCGGCTTTACTTCCCCTCCGAAGGAAGGCATACTGAGGGATATTTAACGCTCTTAAAAATCCAGCTCAGCATGCTACCAACTTCGCCACCGAAGCCGCCTAATATCGTTAACCTGATTGAGGTAGTACTGACAATTATTACGCATATTTGTAACACATATATTTTAGAAGGTTTCTTCCCAACAACATGGAAAGATGTTTTAGTTATTCCAGTTCCAAAAAATTCACTTGCAAATTCTCCATCCGACTATCGACCTGTCTGCATACTTTCCTCACTTTCCAAAAGGTTAGAAAAACATATGCATGAACAACTGCTCCAGTATTTGAAGCAATACTCACTACTTGATCCGTTACTATCTGGATTTAATAAAGGATATAGTACATCTACGCACTCATTAAAATCACTGATGACGTAAGACAAGCTATGGATGAGCGTAAAGTGACTATACTCATTCTTCTAGACATCAGCAGTGCATTCGACACCATTAATACAGACATACTTAAGGCTAAATTGCAATCCTTCCCTTTTAGCTCCATTGCACTCAAAGTATTCGCCTCCTATCATCATAACCAAAGACAACGTGTACTTCTTAATGAAAGCAGAACTGAGTGGAAGTTCAAAATAAATGGAGTACCTCAGGGGTCATTTCTTGGTCCCCTTATATTCATTTTATATCTGAACGACATCTCAACGACACTGGAAAACTGCAACGACCTTCAGATATATTTGCACACAAAATAACTACCCAGCCAGGGAATTGTTACCGCTAGACGTGGAGCGGGGCTGTTCTGTATACATTACGTCACTCGCCACGTTATGGCTGCCTAGGGCGGGTGCGGAGCAAGAGTGGGAACGCATGTACAGTCATACAATGAGAACACACAGCACAGCACACGACCCAGCATGAAACATGCACACACACAGCATGCGATGAGGTTTCGCTGGCGACGACTGCACGTCTATCGCAGGCGTGTGGCTGGGCGGAGCGCATTAGTTCCGATTTCCGCCACCGGTAACTATTCGCTGGCATGGTAGTAAACAACATTGATCCGGGAACTGAAAATATGAATCTAAATGTAAAGCGGATCAGCCGCTATGTTGCTGAAAATTATCTTGCCATCAACCCAATTAAAACACAAGCTATCTTAATAGGACATACTAAATTTCTTTTCCATTTACACAGTAGACCACTTTCCTTAATTCAACGTAATGGTGTTGCTATCCCGTTCTCTAAGTCGGACAAAAGTATTTGAGTCACACTAAATGAAACATTGAATAACTGCCATTAAATAGTAAAATATTCAATATCTGTTTCAATGATTGATACAGGCAGAAGAAGCATAAATATGGAAGTTCAATGATAAGTACAACAAATTCATGATTCTGATGAACATAATCATCACTCTAAGATAAAATCAAAAAAGAAATGTAAGTATATACATACTCATTTAATTGATTCCCACTGGTATCATATTCTTCATCTTGAGTTTCTTCTTTTACATCCTACAGAGAGATGGGAAGTTTTCTTTTTATGCAATCAGTTTACACAATAGCAAAACATGTAATTATTTTACAAGCAGTTCAGTTGGAGTAACTGAAGTTTAACACTTGCATCAACCTCATCTGCAACCTTATCTTTACCAGGCAACATTCACAGAATGATAGGGTGGCGCAAGCCAGCATCGTAGCAGTAGCGGCTTTTCAGGTGCATCATGTACAGCCCGGCTGCACTAACATTTCTCAAAACAATTGTCTATAATTTTCTGAATCCCTATATTTCTTTTTAAAATCCTCCGTATTCGTTAAAAAGAACGAAGAGTGCGCTTTATATGTTGTGATTACACAACCAGCATAGCGCTCATACTTATTAGTAATTAAGCAAGCACCGTAGTCCGTTTCCTTCACGATTGCACTTTGCCTTCAGAGTGCAGCCCTGCAAATGCTCACAGCAGGACGGGCTGACTTGTGACGTGTAACTGAACGGTTACCATGACAACGCGCCAAACTGCCTGCAATATGTATACAGAAGTATTCCGCTTGGTGCAGCCCTTGGAGCAACTGGGATATTTGGCTGCCTCGCACGAGCTGTCGACAAACAGGTTCCAAGCCCCTAACCATTGCAACAGTAGCTCAATTTATTACGTCTGGTTATTAATACCGACGACCGTTCGAAGAATGGGTACTTCTGCTAGTTTTCTTATCATTCCAAAATCATTTTTCTCATCCCTTGGCATAATGGTGGGTCATATCAAAAATTCTTTCAGACAAAAGTTTTAGGTAATTATTAGGGGAATATTGTCCATTTTGTACGGTTTTGATATTGTAACTATTAAGAGAGATATGATTAATGTTTCCCGAAAAAACAACTTTTTCCCACCCCTTTGGTCAATGGTTGGTGCTATAAAAAAAACTCTTCAAACATAAATTTTTGGGCTTTATCCGACACATAGTATGAACGTTGAACGGATTCGATATTTCACATATTAAGAGAGTTATAGCAATATTTCACTTTTTCGAAAAAGCCCCCCATTTTCACCCCCTTCGACCGATTTAGCCCAGTAACGAACTCGACCGAGATTTTATAGGTATACATATTCGGTAAAAAATTCAAAGTGATTGGTTCAAAATTACGGCAGTTATCGTGTTCACAAGAAACTGTATATATATACATAAATAAATTATATATAAACTTTTGAACTGACGGTGGTTTTGGGGTCTGGGGGATGTGAAACGCGAAGATATGTCGAAATTTTCCGGAAGTCGAAACATGGTACCCATTGCAATAGTTAGCTTTCTAATGAAATCTACCTCTGGTTGGTTCCTCAGTTTAGGGGCTGCGACAACGCGGTCATCTAACCCCGTGTACTTTGGGTGAGTGTAGAATCTGTCTGATACACGGTGTGAATTGTAATGGCTGTATTAGTCTTAATTCAGGTAAGGACTGCAGACGGTCAATTTCAAGCAGTAGTTCCTAATGTTGCTACCAGGTACTACCGTCAACGACACCTAGCTGTGAACTTGGCTACTAGATGCCACCCCAACCAGCAACTCGCAACGACCGTTGGAACTTCCCCTCCAAAGGAAAGCATACTGAGGGATTTTAGCGCTCTTAGAAAAACCGACGACTTCGGCCGGCTTTGAAACCGCGACCTTGGGCATAGACATTCAGCATGCTACCAGTTACGTCACCGAAGCCGCTTCCCACTTAAGTCAGATGGAAATACTGAATCTGATCTCGTGCAAGTGCGTTGTCATGGCAACGTCTGATGGCTCATCCCTCATCAATTTAGTAGTGTTGCCATGGCAACCTCTGATAGCTCTTGGCTTTTTCTTATAATTCCGAAATCATTTTTCTCATCCCTTGGCGTAATGGTGGGTCATATCAAAAATTCTTTCAGACAAAAGTTTTAGGTAATTATTAGGGGAATATTGTCCATTTTGTACGGTTTTGATATTGTGCCTATTAAGAGAGATATGATTAATATTTCCCGAAAAACCCACTTTTTCCCACCCCTTTGGTCAATGGTTGGTGCTATAAAAAAAACTCTTCAAACATAAATTTTTGGGCTTTATCCGACACATAGTATGAACGTTGAACGGATTCAATATTTCTCATATTAAGAGAGTTATAGCAATATTTCACTTTTTCGAAAAAAAAAAGCCCCCCATTTTCATCCCCTTCGACTGATTTAGCCCAGTAACGAACTCGACCGAGATTTTATAGGTATACATATTCGGTAAAAAATTCAAAGTGATTGGTGCAAAATTACGGCAGTTATCGTGTCCACAAGAAACTGTCCTTATTCAAAATAACTACCTCCTTAAATATATATATATATACATACATAAATTATATATAAACTTTTGAACTGACGGTGGTTTTGGGGTCTGGGGGATGTGAAACGCGAAGATATGTCGAAATTTTCCGGAAATCGAAACATGGGACCCATTGCAATAGTTAGCTTTCTAAAGAAATCTACCTAACATTCTTCACTCGTTGACAACTAAAAACTTTGTGAAATTCGTCACATTCTAGGACACTACTCTGTCCTTATTCAAAATAACTACCTCCTTAAATAAATAAATAAATATATATATATATACATTAAGTCAAAAATGAATGAACGTGGATCTATAAAATCCACTGTAAGTCTGAGGTTCGCTTCTCCTCAGGTTACCTCTATCGTTTACATTAAAATATCCCTACATAATACAGCTGTTTCGTTAGATCTTATCCTAACATTATACTACATAAACATAAATCTGATATCGTTACTAATATTTAAACTATATACGTTATGTACAATAATCACGACCTGCATGATATATCTTTCTTGATCTTTATAGATCTTAATAGATACCTCTGGATCGCTCCTAACTTCTTCCTTCATCTAAATCTTTCATTGAAAACAGAATCACTACTGTATCGTCTCTTCCGGTAAAATGTCAATCCAATTGAACATAATTAAACAACCATTTAAGGTAATTTCTGTTCTATAGGTCGCAATAAATCGATAAATGATGAGCAATATGGCAGATTATTCTCGTGGTTAACTTTGACCTCTTACTATCGTGGTATACAGTGCTTAACAAACTTCCATGCATCGCATTAACTCTGTTGTTCCAACAACAACATTAACAATACACTCAAATACCTCTTATGTATCGCTTATACTCGTAGATATAATCACTTATCGTTGCGTCGAACAAGTCCCTTAATATTTGCGTCTTACCAACGGCGCATACGTCTACAACAATGTCGTTCAACTAACTATTACTATGTACGGAATTTCAACAATCATAAATAACATTCCATTTCAACACACCTCCTGAGCTGTGAAAAATTCAGTAATCCTACTTGTTATTTAAGCATTATGAAATAACTTTCAATTACGAATACACCACTACGTTTATACATCGTCCTCGTGCCTATTTATAGCCTTTGCTTGTTTCATTACCTTGCTACGTATTCTTCCATTAAATACCTTTCTATAGCGATTCAATTAAGATATCTTTACTCATATTTCAAGTACATTTCAATAGATTAACCACGTTACAATTTCACCAATATCTTAAAAGATCTGCATGTGCATATGTCATCGAATTAATAAAAATATTAGCTTGCCACGGTGGGTGAGTGGATAGCGTGTCGGTCTACTAACCCCAAGATTGCAGGTTCGCCCCTGACCGTGGTAAGTGATTTTTGAAAGGCGGCAAAAATACGATACGCATGTCATACGATGTTGGCATGTCAAAGAACCCATTTGAATTCAGTAGGCCGAGTTCATAATGGCAAAATTAATCTCGGGAGTTTCCGCCAGCACAAAGTTCCTCATTTCTCTACTAGAAAGCGCTATTGTGTTCAAGGAGATTAGATATCTAACATCTAACCTCCTTGACTTTCATAGTCAAGGAACTACGAAATTCGACATGCAAGCTACCCTCTGGGTGTCAAATAGCAAAGCTTGCACCAGGCACCCGAGGCCATACGATATTATTATTATTATTATTATTAATAAAAATATTACATATCCTCATATTCTATGTTCACTTCTGCAAATAATTGCTTAACAACCTTTCTTTAACAACATTTCTTCGCTCATTACTCGAGTGTATCAATCACATCTCGTATTTCCATTTTATTTCTGCTTACATAAGCATTGTTAAGTCTTTCGTTCCAATCGTAAGCATAAATTGCCCTTCCTACAAAAGTGGCTTATTGCTTGAAAATACAATCATGTACTTTAAATTATCAAGTTGCTTTCAAAGCCTTATGTAACAAATATGTCTATAATATTCACTATAGCAACGAAAAATGTGCTATTAATTACTATGTATGGCATCTCAAATAGCGTTCAATAACGTCTTACAATATTTTACGGCATTAAAATGAAGCATACAGCCTCACTTGGCGTTTTATACATAAACTACGCTTGGAATGATGGAAATTGCTTGGAGCAAGATCAGGACTCGATGATTGATCAAACAGCTCCCAGCCGAAGTCTTGCAGAACAGTTGCTGTGCGCCGAGCCGTATGTGGTCAAGTATTACCATGGATCAGCACAACACCTGCACTGAGCATCCCACGCCTCTTGTTTTGAATGGCCCGTAGTGTTTCGCAGTAACGGTGGTTCCATTACCAGACGGCAGACTTCTACGACACAGGAATACAAAAATTGATCCAACAATACGGCAGGTGTCTCAATTCTTGTGGTATTATGTCGAAAAATAGCACAAACATTGCAGTATCTGGTGCCAATAAAGTTTTTCATATAACGGAATAAATAGAGAAACTTATTTTCATAAATGACGCTCATAGATATCAATGTCACGTTCTATTCTTGATTATTTATTTACTTGTGTTGTGGACATTACAGGAAGCCCCAATTACAATGCTCACTGCTAAAATAAGAAAATATACAGCAACATATAAATAGAGATACTGTGCCCTTTCACAATTAATTCCTAGGCTCTGAGATTCTGTTGTCAGTGTCATGTACGGTACTTAATATATTATCTATATACTTAAAGGCCTAGGTGGAGTGTGTATTTTTCTTGCTGCCAGGTGCATTGAAGTTATATTTGATTGGGCATGTCTTCGAGTGGGTCTCCCGTGCTTTGTGGATGTTGGCGTTTCGATCATTCCCCCAACACGATGCATGACACCATATTATAGCCCTTATGTATTCCCTTCATTCCATGATTCGGGCAATTGAATCACGGCGGTAACTTTAAGTAGGCCTTACCGTATTCAACTCGAACCCAGAAAGTAAATGGGGGCCCTTTTTAATCATCTAGGATGCTTTGCTAGACTACTTACAAGGACGAGTTGCTTTGTATTTCATTTCTGCATCGTTGGCTGGCATATTGTGTGATTCAGTGTAGGCAGGACCTTCTATAATACCGGACCTGACACTAGCGGCGGGACAGAGTAAAGATGGCTGTCGCTGTTGGTGATTACATGCTTTGTTTATAAGTTGAGTCGTTTTGTTTACGATGTGATAGTGGTGTGAATTTCGGTTAGCAATCGTCTCCCTTGATTATCTGTGCTTATTGATTATTGCATAATGATATTATACGTTCGTGTAAGTAAATGTCTGCATTAGTGCTTCATAAATACGAGATACAGGTGACTTCTGTTACGCTTGTGATGCCATCAATACTATTGCCAATCAGTGGGTAAGTTTGGTCTATTTATTATTCTGTCTAGGGTTTATAAATTATTAGTAATGGTAATTCACTATGAGCAAGCATAGTAATAATTAACGTATTCCAATTTAAGGTCTAAGAAGATCTGAAAATTGAATACCGTACGTAGAAACATAACCTACTTTTTAAATTGGCTGCAGTGTTCTCTCATCCAATTATACGCCTGCTAGTTCAAGGATATCAATCTTATCACGTATAAGTAAGGTGTGGATCCCGTTTTAATAAACTACCAGTAGGCTTACTCTTGCATAGGCTATGGTAAAATTTTGGTGATATGCCTTGAAACTGTTGTGTGACTGGATGCAAATCCAATTATTATAAAGATAAGCCATTGGTGCCTATTTTCTAATTTCCCATCAGGGGAATTCAACCCACACCCAACTTCACGGGGTTGATGACCAAGAAGTCCCAAGCCCATAAAATGAATTAACAGCAGACAAAATCACGTCATGATGTTGTTTTGTGTTGGGTTGGATTCTGACACACATCATGCGTTTGACAGAGTGCCATTTAATCTCATGAATAGGAATGAATGAATACCACTAGCCTACTTGTTGACGGATTTACAGGAGGCAGTCGCGACCTTATGATAGGAATTACTTAGGCATTTATCTTCAGTATGTGTGGGAACCCATGGTAAACCACTTGCTGGGTGGCTAAGCGGAGAATCGAACCCAACATTTCCCGGTTTACTTCACTAGGCTGTGTACACCCCGTTCTTACCCTCAGACTAGAATTAAGATTTTTGACAGTCAGGAATCAAACTTGGACCCCAGAAGTGACAACCAAGAACTACACCACCTGGTTGGTCACATTTACTTTTAAGAATAATATGTCTCTCTGTTAGGTAGTCAGCCCGAAGGCTGGTTGGATCCTTAAAAGGCACTGCCGTTAGGTTATGTGGGTAGATACCCACAAAAACCCATGGCAGCGCTATATTGAGTCGTACTAGGCAAGAAGAGGAATGAGGTAGTTTGTCATTGCTTTCCTCACTGAGTCAGTACAGCAGTAGGCCTACTAACCCTATGAGTAGAACCTTTCACAGCATCCACAGGCACTTACTGTGCCCTGAATGTAATTACTAAGCAACACCCATACCTCAGTAGCTTCCATATAATCACAGCCATGAGTGAGACTGGGACATCGGTGAAAAGCCTCATTTTACTCTAGCCTGTGCCAACAGAAAAATGCAAATGTACTGCATTCATCAAGAGATGACAAACAGGCCCCGAATAATATGTAACTTACTAAAAAGAGATTGAAATTCCTACAGGAACATTTACAACTTTCCCTGTTCACTCAGCCAAAATATTCTGCAGATCTTTCCTGTGGGCCTCAACATTATTTTATTCCTTTCCTGATGGAACTCCGGTAGTACCTTATTTTAACTCTCGGGGCACCTCCCCATGCCTGTCCCTTACACAGCTACACACACCACTACAGTCATCACGTAATCGGAGGAATTCAACACACACACAAATGCACGGGGCTGATGACCAAGATGTCCAAAGCCCATAAAATGAATTAACAGCAGACAAAATCACGTCATGATGTTATTTTGTGTTGTGTTGGATTCTGACACACGTCATGCGTTTGATGTCCGACAACCAACTACGGCGGCCATCTTGGATTGCAGTGTCAGGTCCGGTAGTATAGAAGGTCCTGGTGTAGGCCTACTCGTTATGGGCTTGTACACCAGGTGTAATGATTGCGTGTGTGTATCTTTGATATATTTCACGGACACTTAACGTCATTTGTTTCTCTCTGTTGTATCTTTATGTTTGCTCCGTTCATTGGATTTCGCATTTTTTTCTCTTCCGTCATTTTGGTATTTGGGACTGCCAGCTCGATCGCATCATTCTTGACTGCGTTATTGGTCGCCACAACCTCTAGGTGATTGTTGTTTATTAGTGATTGGCTGGACTGCATTTTGATCAATTACTTCCTCCCGTTTTAAATGTCTTCTTCTTGGAAGTGAGCACATGTATTTATTTAATTTGATTCCGTTATTTATTATTAAAGACAAAGTTATTTATTCTTAATAATCATCCTCCTCCCATGAAGTGACTATATTTGACCCCTAGGTGAAGGGTACTCTTTTCTTTCTGTGTGTTATTCTGGCCGGGTTTCGTTGTGTGTTTATTTATTGTTCGATTTCACATTTCATTAAATATTCATTTCTTTTATCCAGTGTCTTATTTAGTAGTGTTTGACGATTGGGCTGCTCTCTCTCTCTCTAACCGTCTCCTCACGTATATACTTATTCTAGCTTTCAAGCACCAGGAGGGTATTCCTACGACTCGTCGTGGGACCACCTTCACGGAGTCTAGAGTCGCTCGGCACATCTGACCTGTAAATACGGGCCCAGCGCAGGTTAGAAATAAACATCAACTTCCACTGCGTACTCCTTTCTTTTTCAGTTGGTTCCAGTGATATAGCTAGTAGGCACGCCTAGAATTGTTAATTTTCCAGTTGGGTGCAAGGGCTTGTTCGGGTCTAGTAGGTTATGCCTGATCTAGCAGCTCTTCTGCAGTGAATGTGCCATCAGGGGTAGTGATTTTCTGCTCTAACGTAGCTATTTTTTGCTTGTCGGTGATTTGTGCTGTTGGTACCGCAGCAGCTGCTGCAGGTGTCTTGGTGTGGGGATCTGTGCTGGAGGGTGTGTGAGAATTCTCTTATATGTGTTCTTCATGGGTGCTTTGGCCTCCGTGTGTTCTCCGGTCGGGGCGCGAGATTGCATTTTCTAGTTCACTTTTAGCATTAGAGAGCGATACGGCTTTTTGATTGGCTGTTCCGACGAAAGACAACTGCACCAAGGGCTGTGATTAGTCAGTGTAGTTATAGAGTGGAACCTATCAGCGATGTCGTTCCAGGTTTGAACAAAATATGTAGAACTCCCACTGTTTTAACTTCCTATTTTCTTGGCACCTTCTATTGTAATGCGCCTAGAAATAGTCGCATAATCATTGTTCCTAGGCCATAAGTGTTTCCTTATCTTCTTAAGTCAAAAACTGCGGTTAATGCAAGCTCATTTTTCGGCTCCGTGGTTGCCATTCATGCCTTTCAGGCCATCGGAAATAAAATATTTTGAGCCACCTCTCATGTACATACAATTCTTGATTGGGAGTGGATGATAAGCTACTTCCCCATTCGTACAGAGTAAATGAGCTAATCGATGAAAAACATTCTGGTAATGATTCTTCTTGATTTAAGAAGATATGGAAACACTTATGGACTAGGATCAATGATCATGCAACTATTGCTTGGCACATTACAACATATACGGGTACCTAGGAAATAGGAAGTTAAAACAGTGGGAGTTCTACATATTTCGTTTCAAACCTGGATCGACATTACTGATAGGCTCCACCCTGTAACTTCGCTGACTAATCACAGCCCTTGGTGCAGTCAGGTTTCGTCAGAATAGCCAATTAGGAAGCTGTATCCTTCTCCAATGCTAAAAGTGAACTAGAAATTGCAATCTCGCGGTCGGGGCTATTCGTTCCTCCCCGCCGCGGCTAGCCACGGAGGATTTGTTGTGCTGAGTGCTTTGGCCTGGCATGGCCGCAGCTGTATGTGAAGTCTGTCTACCCTGAGTTGTGTGGATGTGTTCTACCTGCCTAGCTATACCAATTTCTATACTGGCCAAGAGCCGACCGACTGGGGTTGGAGGAAGGACCAAACACCCCCGAGAGCGGGACGGACGGTGCAAGAGAGGGGCCCATGGGTTCTGGCGCCGTTACTGAAGGGTGCAGAGCGGTGTCTCCACGACAGTCGGCACGTGGACGGCTAGACCTGGACCAATAATAATTTTATTAATGCAGCCAATGGCCATGTATTTTTCTTTTCAGGACGGGTCAGGGAAGGGATATTGGAAGGAAATCGGCCGTGGACCTATTGAAAGGAACCGTCCCGGCATGTGCCTGGTAGTGAAAATGGGAAACCACGATAACCATTTTCAGGACGGCCGAGGTGGGATTCGAACCCACACTCTCCCGATGCCAGCGAGACACGAGGTAGCGCGTCAGCGCTCTCGGCTACCGCCGCCGGTTGGGTGGACCAATGGGTTTCGGTTCCTGAGGCGAGAATTTGCTCTTTTAACTGGTGAGACCACCTAGGTGGTACACCGTAGATGCTCCGCGACAACAGTCCAGGTACCCCAAGGGGCCACCAGACGTAGGCCCGCAGGTGCGGGGCTGGCGCAGCTGCCGTCCCAGCTACTCGGATCAACGCGGCCCAGCTAGGCCGGTTTCTTCTTTCTTCTATGCTGAGGCTGCTGCTGAAGATTGAGTGTAGCGCTGTATACGTTGAGGCGGCATGAAGGTGAAGGCCCGCAACCTGTGTGAGGGTGAGTAGCCAAAGCCGATGTTTGTGACTAGTGCTTGTCTGCTGGGTGAACACGGCTATGGGAGCTGGAGGATCGGCTTCTCACCGAGCGGCCAATTGTAGGTGGCGCTAGTGCGCAGTGCTACTGCTTCCCAAGTCCTCTCTTTATCTCTCCTCGGTGAAGAGATTAGTCCTCTCAACTCAACAGTGCGACCGAGGTGGATGCACTGGGACCTCCGTCCTGATTAGGTCCTTTGTCCCTGTTCTACTGGGTGGGGTATGGACTTGGTTCAACTTCTTTGGTTTTTATCTACTGATATCTACGATATCTTATAAGATTGTCTACTGGTATTGGGTTTAAATCTATTTGACCCTTTTCAGGTAGAAATGAAAGAAGAGAAGAAGAGAAAAAGGTGGTGAAAGTAGAGGGTTTGTTCCAATGTGGAATAAGTAGTGTTTCGTTCCAGGGGAACTCGTTACTTAAATCTAGAGATTATTAGTACATAAATGAAGATATATAGCCCATATATTGTACCCAATCGCACACCGGGGCGAAACACTGTCATTTTGTTGAGTTATGCCGGAACAATTTGTGTTTAAATATATAATGGCTCAACGGACAATACATATTTTTCTTTTGAAAATATATATTCAATGCCAAGGTAAGGTTATAATTGCTTTGGAGTGGAGTTTCGACTCCCATAGTGCACTGGCTTTGCTCGTGACGTGGATACACATGTATCAAATACGTCTTGCAATGGCCTTCCCAGTGTGTACTAGACAGTGTCTTGGTGAGGTGTGCTTTAACCAACTGAAGAGCCCAATCGCACACCGGGGCGAAACACTGTCATTTTGTTGAGTTATGCCGGAACATTTAGCACAATTTGTGTTTAAATATATAATGGCTCAACGGACAATACATATTTTTCTTTTGAAAATATATGTCCTCTATAAGCTTAAAATGTGATAACCCGCGTGAACAACTAGAAAAGTGGTTTCAGTGACAGAAGCAGCGGAAAGAGTGAGCGACAACGCTGATTATTAATTCAATGACGTCATACTCCGACTTAAGTGATGTCTGGTCTGTGATGTTTTTAGAGAAATCGGGCTTTCCATTGCCATCTGGGTGTTTACGCAGAAACTTGGTATGCCAACGAGTCTCTAAACTGCGATTTTCTGTGACTATTCGGACTTACCTTACCTTACCCATCGGCGCTACAGCTCTTGCAGAACCCGGGACTTCTCAATCACATCAGCCACGCTTTACGGTCCAAGGCGAGGTCTCCACCCACGACCTTGTAGTTGTCGTAGATCATCCTCTACCTCGTCCAACCATCATTTACGTGGTCAACCCTGCCGTCTCCTTCCTTTCGGCTGCCGATGAAATATCTGGCTAGCCGCCCGCTTCTCCTCCATCCTTTCTAGGTGTCCTGCCTATCGTAGTCTTCCTCCTCTCACTTCTACTGATAGTCGAGGTTCCTCGTACTGGCTATAAACCCTTTGTGAAGGACTGACATATCTTTGTGTGTGTTGTACTTTGTGTATATAGTGTAAAGTGTTCATATCTGTACATAAGTTCTTTGGAGTTAAATAAGATGGCGTTATGATGGTAAGCTGTGTGTTTCCCTGTGCTCCTTTTCACTCATTCTCCACATTATGGTGCCGAAAACTCGTACAAAACCAGTGACACGTGTATTTACTAGTGTTAGGGAACAGTGCTAATGCTTCTTTGTCGCCTTCTACACTACGGAAGGACACTCGACGCCGAGAACATTATACACTACCGAGAAGATATCACGTCAGCTTAAAGCACGCCACGCTATCAACGACAAGACGCTACAAGAGTTCTCATTGCCAACTAATCCACTTCAGATAAGTCAAACCATCACAAATTGACATCCTTTTAGTAATGCATGCTCTACATCAGCTGGGAAATACGTTTGAAACCTACAGATAGGCTAATTTCATTAAATGCGATCCCAAAAGTGACGCATCCGCCATCTATCGGAGCAACAGGGAACTCCGTATTGTAAACAATTAAGCTTGCACCCTGCAATTTCTATTCGTCAGCGAGAAAAGGACACCACTTATCCTCGCTCAACGCCACCAGAAATATCTTTCATCTGAGTATTTTCCAGTACACGTGATTATAAGCTGCATGAGATCTACTTTAATTACTTCAAGAAATACCAATAATTGTACAGTACGTTATTGACATAACTAGTAGCGTGATCTATCTGCAATCATTGGAACTGCATGCACCTCTGCACAGCGCATGCGCACCCGTCAGTTACTTCCCGAACTATAAAATTGTCACGTTCAACTAGCCCACTAGCGCATTCTGTTAGCCAACTTTGGAGTCTTGACTAAACACGCACTCTGCCAAAGAAACTAATCTCTACACTGAAAGACGTTCCTACACTCCAAGACGGGAGGCTACCTGACTGTCAGCTAATCCTAAGATTTATTGCCCCCTCATTATGGCAACCCAAGAGGACCTTGCAGCTCGACTACACAAATTGAAAAGAAGTCGAACAAGAGAGAGAAACAATGCGACACGGTTTCTATACACTATTGAAAGTTTTACTGAAAAAACAAGTATTGAAGACTACAAGTATTATGGAGACCGACTTCAGGAAACATTAACTAGACTAATCCAATTAGATGACTCAATTCACGATCTTCTTCCAGACACAGAATACAACACCGATATTCAAAGTTGCGAAGAATACATAGATAAAGCAAAACGTGGTTTACAGAAAGCCACACGAGGGGCAGAAATTAAACTTTCTTCTGCTACCTCAAACATGACCATAAACGAGAGTCCCATCACTCCCATTTCAACGTTCACCCATTCTGTTAAATTACCGCCAGTGAAATTGGAACCATTCTCCGGCAATATCGAAAGCTGGATGAGATTTTGGGAACAGTTTGAAGCATCCATTGATAAAGACAAGTCACTATCGACAATAAATAAACATGTCTTTTTACGCGGATATCTCGAAGGTGAACCGAAACATCTGGTTGACGGAATTGCCGTGACTGCTTCTACCTACGAGGACACTAAGAAAATTTTAAAGGCCAAATACGGAGATCGGAATCGGATAATACAGGCGCATATCGATTATCTAGAAGATATCCGACCTATCAATATTGTTTGTCCGGAATCGCAAAACACGACATACATTGAATGCAACCGCCGTATCCAGGCATTACAGGCCCTAGGCGAAGATGTAAACGCATATGGGCGGGTACTTGCTCCCAAGATACTCCGAACCTTCCCTGACGATATCTGTAGACGCTGGATAATACACACCAAACGGAATAATATATCGGAAGGTGACATTCTGAAACTGATGGAATTTCTTGGTGAAGAAGTCGATGGAGCGCTAGTCGCCCAGAAGATCAGAGGTGACCCAGTGCTTTCAACCAGTCTCGTCCCCACGACAGCCGCATTTCAATTAAACGCCAAGTTTAAAAAACCATTGCTGCAAACAAAGAAGCAAACAGAACCATTCTGTGCATTTTGCGACCAACGAGGCCACTGGGCGCAAGATTGTAGGAAGGTGAAAACTGTTCATGACCGAATTGAGAAGCTAAAGACGAATAATCGCTGTTTCCTCTGCCTGAATCGAGGGCATAATTCGAAGAATTGCAATAGACGGGGGAGAGCATCTTGTTCAAAATGTAAGCAGTCCCATCACTACTCCATTTGCTCAAGCAATGATGTAACCTCCACTTCAGTCAACAAAATCCACTCTCAGACTCCTGACTATACTCACTTACAAACTGCGCGTATTCGAATTGTTGGACCAACTGGCTTAAGTAAAACGACTCGTTGCATCTTCGATGGAGGCAGCCAGTCTACATTCATAAGCAAGTCTCTTGTGGACATATTGAAGCTTCCTACTGTCACGGAACGAGACATATCTATAGCAGCGTTCGAATCTGACACAACTATCCCTCAAAAGCGTCGTCTGGTTAGTTTCCAGTTACAGGGCACCCAGACAAACACGTCAATAGGCATCACCGCACTCGAAAGTGCAAACACTTACTCAATGCACCCTACAGTGCCACAAGACGTCTCTTCCCTGAAGTCAGTACGCAAGTTAATACTAGCTGACCCTAAGGATGACTTCCACGATCTCCCAATTGAACTTCTAGTTGGAGGAGATCACTACTGGAAGTTGATCAAGGACACACAACCTGTTCGCATATCTCCGTCTTTGGTACTCATTCCTTCACTTTTCGGATGGGTACTCAGTGGCAATAGATCCGGAGTCACCGTCAACCAGCTAACCGTTAACAAAATAACACTGCAGGATGACCCTTCACTTCTCGAGCACCAAGTCCGTAACTTCTGGAACCTTGAAGCAATTGGAATCAAGGAAGAAGAATCAAGATCCCACACGATGAGCTCCAAGGATCTCGATATCCTCAAAAACTTTCATGAATCTCACTGCATTCAAGATGGACGGAGAGTTGTTTCTTTGCCAAAGAAAAACCAGGAATTTGCATCGGATAATCGCACTAACGCTGAGAGACGATTCCAAGCCTTGACGAAGAAACTGCAACGAAATAGAGACTATAACGCCATGTACAACGAAAGAATGCTCGACTACATCATCCAAGGCCAAGTAGAGATGTTGAACCCAGACAACCGAGCAACTTCTGTGTACTATCTACCACATCATGCAGTCAAGAAGACGAAACTGAACGTAACTAAGTGGCGCGTTGTATTCGACGCTTCGTCTCATGAAAATGGATCTCTATCGCTGAATGACGTCCTAGAAATCGGACCTACTCTTTTCCCCGACGTAATGAGTATCCTGCTTCGGTTTAGATTGTACCAATATGCTATTCTTGGAGATATAAAGTAAGCCTTTCTGCAGCTCTCACTTGACTCCAGCGACAGGGATCTAACACGGTTCTTTTGGTTTCGAGTAATCAAGGACGAAAACGGCCAATACCACGTCACCGACGAAGTGGTCACCTACCGCTTCACCCGATTACCTTTCGGACTAACCAGTAGCCCTTTCCTCTTGTCAGCTACCCTGCGAGAATTGGCTACGAGGCACATTGATGACTACGCAGTTGCTGCTAGCCTCGTGGACCAGCACATGTACATGGACGATTTTGCATCATCTACTAACGACGTTGAGGAACTCCAAACAATATACTCTCAGCTCACAGATTTGATGAGTATTATCAACATGCCTATGTCGAAGTGGGCCACGAATTCAATCACACTGCAAAACGAGTGGCAAAATCAAAATCTACCCATTCAAGAGGTTACACAGATCTTGGGAATCAACTGGAACACGGGCCATGACAGTCTCCAGATGACACTGCCACAAAACGCCACGTTTTTCAGATAACATCACGACTATACGATCCTCTCGGACTGTTCTCTCCGGTGACAATAATTGGAAAGATGTTGTTTCAAGAAACGTGGACCAGAGGTATATCATGGCACGAGACTTTACCTTCTGATATTGGGCACGAGTGGTTAGTTTGGTGTTCAAATCTTCAATACGTGTCGGACATTCACACCCCACGATGGATAGGTGCTCTCAACAAAGACTTGGACAACTATTCTCTACACGTATTCTGTGACGCTTCCGAACGGGCATATGGTGCTGCTGTATACCTTCGATCTCACGCTCACGATACCACTACCGTTCAGTTAGTATGTAGCAAAGCTAGACTGGCCCCTATAAAGAAGGTCACGCTACCACGTTTGGAATTACTCGCTGCACTCGTGGGCACAAGACTTCTTCGTTACTTCTGCCGTGCTACATCCTGTGACATCAGTAAAGCAATGCTGTGGACAGATTCAGCTATCACTCTAGGCTGGATACAAAACGACCCGAACCGCTGGAAAACTTTCATCTGCAATCGTGTTACAGAAATCACCGGCTGCACTTCACCATCACAATGGTTTCATTGTCCAGGAACGGATAACCCTGCGGATCTTTTATCACGAGGATTACATGGACCAGATATAAAATCAGCAGATATTTGGTGGCACGGGCCGGCCTGGTTGAGGGATCCTCCAAGAAGTTGGCCTCCCAAATACAGCACCGAACATCTAACACTTCCAGAGGCTAAGAAGAAACCCTGTCAGGCCCTTGTTGTTACCACACGTGAGGCACTCTGTGACTTCGCAAGATTCAGCACCTACAACAAATTACTTCGGACTACAGCTTGGATCCTCCGGTTCATTAAGAACCTTCGGTCAGCGGATAAGCAAACTGGTGACTTGACAGTGTTGGAAATCGAAGCAAGTCGGCGATATTTGATAGCTTCTGTACAACGAGAGACCTTCGGAACAGAATACGAAGCTTTGTTGCACTACACGCCCATCCCCAAAACATCGAAGATCGCCTCTTTTCAACCGTTCCTGCAAGACACATTGATCCGTCTTGGTGGCCGCCTCCACTTCACAACGATGTCGTATGACGAAAAACACCCAATAATTTTAGACGGCGGACATCCCTTCACTTGTCTTCTAATCCGCCATACCCATATCAGACTGCACCACTTGGGATCACGGATTTTGCTCTCCGAGCTGCGAAGCCAATTTTGGATTCTACGAGCAAGGCAAAGCATTAGGATGGTATTGAATTCGTGTCTGCCTTGTAAGTTATCACGAAACCCTCCTGGACAGGAGAACGAAGCTCCATTACCGACCGATCGTGTACGATACTCCAGACCGTTCACTGTAACAGGACTCGATTTTGCGGGCCCACTATACGTCCGCCACGATAACACCGTCCGCAAAAGTTACACCCTTTTGCTTACATGTGCTACTACCAGAGCTGTCCACTTGGAGCTAGCGTCGGATATGACAGTAAATAAGTTTCTGATGGCCTTCCAAAGATTCGTCAGCCGCCGAGGCCTACCTCATATCATATATTCCGACAATGCCACCACTTTTCACGCAGCTCATAGAGAACTTAGAGAGCTTTCTGTGATCTTCCACGGCCACGACGCATCGAGCTACCTTTCCACAAATGGCATCCGCTGGAAATTCACCGCACCACGGGCGGCTTGGTGGGGAGGATGGTGGGAACGAATGGTCGGCACTACGAAACGCTGCTTGCGCAAAGTTTTAGGCCGGCGGCAAGTGAATGAGGAAACCCTGTACACCATTCTCGTTAGCATTGAAGCCGCCATAAATTCCCGTCCTCTCCTTCAGGATGAAGGAACTACAGCCTTGACTCCAAGCCATTTCATCCACGGCGACAAGCTGACGACAATCCCTACAGGACCTGAGCCTGCTATTAGGAAGGACTTGAAAGGGGAATACAGGCTCCAGCAACAAGCGGCAGAAGATTTCCGGAAACGCTGGATGAAGGAATATCTTCTGGAACTACGCAACCATCACCACGTACGACAGACATGCGGCAAAACCCCGAACTTCCGGGTAGGTGACCTGGTCCTGCTGCAAGAAGACAACCGTCCTCGCCACGTATGGGGCAGAGGCGTAATCGAGGAACTACGACCTGGACGAGACGGAATACTCAGGACCGTCATCCTTCGCACGCCAGACAGGAACCGGATAACGCGTCCAATTCAGCTGGTCATACCTCTAGAGGTCGACCAGGGTGGGGAGGATGTGAAGGACTGACATATCTTTGTGTGTGTTGTACTTTGTGAATATAGTGTAAAGTGTTCATATCTGTACATAAGTTCTTTGGAGTTAAATAAGATGGCGTTATGATGGTAAGCTGTGTGTTTCCCTGTGCTCCTTTTCACTCATTCTCCACACTCTTTGTTATATCATGCTCGTCAGTTGCCATTTTCCTGGGCGGGTCTATACATTCTCCTAAGGATTTTCCGTTCTCACGAATTCAATGCTTCCTCTCCTCTTTTGGTGAGTACCCACATTTCACTTCCGTGGGTAACAACTGGTCGAATTATTGTACGGTATATTCTCTTTTTGATCTTCTGAGAGACCGTGCGCGTCTTAATAATTTCAGGAGCTGAAATAACACCCATTTTCTTGTGCTATTCTCTCCTTAATTTCTATCATTGTGTTAGGCTACTATCCTCCGTGAGTCTAGATCCCAATTATTTGAAATTGGTGACTTTCTCAAATTCTTTCTCATTGATCACTAGATTTTCATTTCTCATTTCTCGGGATAATTTTCCAATGTTGACATTTAGGCCAGCTTTCCCTAATCTTTCTTCCAGTTCTTTGCACGCCATGGGTACGGCTGTTACCTTATTACTATATCATCAGCGTAGGCTGGTTGTACAGCGTTCCTGTTTGGATTGAGTTTCTGCCACGTATATATCGTGCCAGTGCCCCTTCTATCACCTCAATACTCCGGACTACTCGTTCTAAGGTAAGAAGTCCCTTACTTTGAAGTTCTTCGACAGCTCTGTTTGTGCTTTAGCTTTACAGCTTGAGTGATCCAGTTTCAGACTAATCGGACTTGTGTGTGCAAATGGACGAACTATTCGGCTCGTGTGTACAGTACCCTGTGTGCTACACCCTTGCGGCGTTCCATCAACGAGTAATTCAAATGTCACGATACAAAGGTATTCAGCCTGACTGGCTCTCAGACTGTTAGTGGCAGCTGACAACTGAAGTAAGTGACTTCCCAGTCACCTCCGGGAATTAGTCCCCACAGGCTTTAAGTAATGCCAAGATATATGATAGACATTGAACTAATTCGTCGAGTGCTGGGTTATTGTGAGCGCGTGTTTTGAATTAAGGAACTGTAATATATGAAGAGACCATGTGTTAATCAATGCAAGATACTCTTCGTCAATTATAGATGTGCGGAGTTGTAGAGGACCCAATTGTGATTCAGATCACTATCTAGTCACAGCAGTACCTAGAGAAAAGCTGGCTAAAACGAAAATGAAATCTGAAACCTGGAAGAACAGTATAAACGTTGAAAGACTAGGAGATGAAAGAATTAAGGAGGAATATCAGAGAGAAATATAAAAGAAATTAGAAGAAGAAAATGAGAGAGATGATCTCAATGAAGAGGGTAAGAAAATAGAGGAAGTAGTTAAACTATCTGCAGAAGAAATAATGGGAAAGAGGCAGCAAACCCGGAATGAATGGTTTGATCAAGAGTGTAAGGAAGCAATAGAAGAGAAGAATACTAGAGCAAGAGAAGATATGATCTTGAGAGAAACAAGAAGCAACGTTACGCATCGGAATTGATGATAAGGGTAAGGTTCGTGCTGTTAATTCGTCATAAATATACATTTAACACGTCATCACACGCCCCCTCTTTTTTTTATACGAGAACACGCCCTACGGCAATTTGCTCACATACGTAATAAATTGTAGCAATAATTTTAAAGTGAAAAATACTATCCTAAAACTTTAAAATCATCTTTAGAAACAATATTTACCTACCATAAAATGCTATTTAGAACTTTATCTCATTGTAAGTACTATGAAGTATTTTACAAACGCGAGAGCACGCTATGTTAGCAAACTGTCGCAATTCCAAGGTTGTGATGTGACATCAAAGCACGCCCCGTTAGCAAATTGCCGCAACGTATATAATTGGTCTTTTTCAAATAAATTCCATTATTTTAACACAAGACCATTGTCATTACACGATAAGTACCGGTATTACAAGGAACAAATGACTTACTGCAGGCATGGGCGCCCATAGGATTGTTTCCAGGGGGGGGGGGGGGGGCAAGTAAATATTTTCGTTTCATTACCTACCTGTCACCCCTCCCCCATTCCCCCCCCCTCCCCCCCCCCCCTCCACACACACACACAAATTCATTATTTGACTGCTCTGAAACCTTTGGCTACTTTGTGGCAAGTATGGGAGGAATGTTTTCTTTCAGTTTTTGTCCGTTAACGTTCACTTTTCTTCGTGATTCAACGCCGTAATGTTCAGTTCTTAAAACAGGAAAAAACTAGTGGTATCGACAAAAATAAAAATCAAGTAGGCTACCGTATTTCATTAAAATGACATCGTTAATCCAGTTCGCCAACTTTTTAAATAACTGGACATATTTTCACATGATCCCAAATCACTAAGTTAAACTGTGGAAATATCCCAACATCTGAATCAGCCCAATTATTTAAATAGCACTGTTTCCAAATACGGTAGGCTACGGTACCGTATCTAGTTTGTACTGGCCATTACAGCAGATCGTCACGTCTTTCCTCTTCGAAACAACCAATCGGAAATACTTCGCATTGCTCTTATTAGAATCATGAAACACTTGTAGCCTACGAACTGATAAACTCGAGCCTATGGTTTTAGTAAAAATTAGTTTTGTCAATAAAAATATTTCGCCTGATTAGTACTAACCCCTAAGTAAAATGGATAAAAACCACTATATCACGTACTCCTTACTACCATCATTCGCATTCTCGGCTGAAACAAGAGGAATGGTGATACGAACGTAAACAAACCACTTCTTTCAATGTGTAATTGAGCCTTATGCTCAAGCTTTTCTCTGTTTATGAAAATAATAGACGATAAAATAAAACTAACAGATATCGTACAATTTTGTGAAGTTTTATAAAATGATCAAGTGATATATTTTGCCGTATTATTGTACCTGTGACGTAAATAATATACTGTCTAATCAATCTAATATAAAAACTTTTTGAGTTTTTTGAATTTATGTGTGTTAAGGCTACCTTTAAAGAGGGTGAATTAACCTTTTTATATTCAATAACTGGCATTGTTGTAAATGTTGTTGCTTTATTTGTAAACAGGTTTAAACCTCTCCCCTTGTACTTGACTCTGAGTGAAAATCCGGTTTATGTAATAACGTGTCATTAGGCGAGTGTGTATAAGTAATGTTATTTCAGAGTACCGATACCGTAGTTTTGAGATGAGTGCCCCGGAACATAACATGATGCGTACGAGGTATTTCCCTGAAGGTAGCGTTGAAAATATCGTAGGCCTACTAGGGATGGCTGCTGTCAGCGTCGGCAATCAAATTTCGAATATTTAGGTAACCAGTCGTCATCGTGGATCTTAAATTGAGGTACTCAACTACACAGATGGGCTTAAAGATCAAATTACTACATTCTGTCCTTTCTTACAATGCATGCCACGTATGGATTTACGTTGCTGCCCCCGACTTGGAATATGCAGATTTATTAAAGTTGTAACCTTCCCAGGTCACAAGGGATCGAACCCTTTCTTTCGGGACGTATATATATTTATTTGATGCCTTTTTATGTTTTATAATTATGTAATGAAGTGTATAATATCATATGATTTATTTCCGATTAATTTGTTTAGGTTTTAAGGTATTGTAATTGGCAGGATCTGAGTCTAGTTATATGTGAATATTTTAACATTGGAATAATCTTCAGTCAGAGAGTCTGGAATTGTGTGCAAGAACCAGGAAGTAGGCTTGTTGTCGCCTGGGTTTTTCTCTCGCTAGCTAAAGTGCATGATGACTCATGCAGGTAGGAGGCTTGGCAACCCTGTGCTAGGGGTGTGTCTAGGGTATTTTGAAGACCAAGAAGGCACTCCTTATATGGTAATGTTTTGTTTTGATTGGCTGGACCCGTGAGGGAAGCCAGGTAGGCCAGTGATTTGTGGAGGGGAGATGAATGTTATTAGGACTTGACGAAGCTGTGAGGGCGACTCATTCTTAGGACTCTGTGGGGAGTAGTACTCATTCTTTGGACCGCGTGTAGGGTGGTGTACTCATCCTTTGGACCCCGTGTGGAGTGGTTCGTATTCTTGGTAAGCCTCTGTGAGGGAGTGGAACTTGTATTTTGGACTTGTGTGTTTTTGGTGGAGAAGGAAGGTATTTCAGACGATCACAAGTTGGTGTTCGATGTGCAATTACTGAGTTGCTGGCTATACATTCTCAAGGGAATTATGAGCCTAGTTTTTCAAACAAATGATCTAGATTGTTTTTCTCGAATCGCATGAAGTATTGTAAACTAACGTCTGTATACCGAAATTCTGAGACCATAGCGGTAAATTGTTATAAGACAAATACTAGTAAAATATGCTATGTATTAGTAAACTCAGGAGCGAACTAGATGCGATAATCCAACACACGGATTTAAAGCATCTTTGTATAATCAGATCCACGAAACTAGATAAATCGTTGGATGCTGACCATCAAAGTAATAATCTACATAATGTTCATAGTTGAGAAGCTTGCGTGTGAAATATATAGGAATTGTGCTGCGAGTAAGTAGGAGTGATTCCCTGGGAGCAACTAACCCCCGAATCAGTAGAGTTAAGTCGTCACAGCTGAAGTCAACGCCTGTACGTACCAGTCACCATTATTTCCGAGGGTCATCAATATGTCATAAGTGTGCCTGTGTGAATATGATAGTGAGTGTTAGATAGACTGTACGACGAGGATCCTGCGAAGTGTATTTCATTTCTGGTATCAGAATATATTGTAAATGTTACCAGATCTATAGTGCTCTTATGTATGAGGTAACCAGTGTGGTTAAGAGTGAATGTTTATTGCTGTTCCTCATACCGTACAGGTGTTTAACCCTCACGCAACCCGTGAAGCCGAGCAGTTATAAAGTTTCCGTAACATATGAGGCTGTTTCTTCGCCTGAGTGTGTATTTAACTATGAGTGGCATACACTATAAATATGCGTTTGCTAAAATTACAAATTTAAAAAATAATACATAGAATGTACATTAAATTTTAACAGATTTCATACACAACCAATGTGCAAAAACAATTATTTAAATACCGGTAACAAGTTTGGAATTTCCTCATTGGTACAATTTCACATTCAAGTCAGATCAACAGCAAGAACACCAAGGTGACTAAGAAGATCCTTTTATTTATGTCCTTAAATAATCAACAGTGCCAAAGTATATTCTCTTGTGGAGGGCTTAAACTTAATCAACTTGACGTTTAATGACCAAGCAGTTTTGTACAGTTTTCCAGAAATTTTTCCGCCCTAAAACATGCCGCCTTGGAAGTTGCAAGTTTGTCCCCCCGTCAATACGGGTCTGAATACAGTAAATTATCCAATATTGTAAGCACGACCTTACAGGACCAGTGTTTTACTAGTCAGCATAGAAAAGCTTATTTTAGGGGTTAAGATACGCTAGCGATGTTGCAATGTCTAAAAATATCTCCAGAACGTGCTTTTCATATCGACACTGCCGGAGTGAGGTGGCAAAAGTAGTAGCCACTCAAGATAGTGATGGGGAAACATACGGTACGGTATTTAACACTAGGCATAACCATATTGAAGTTTGTTACCTAGATGTTAGGCCCCTTTAAACAACAATTATCATCGTCATCATCCATTGGTGGCAGAGTGCATGGCAACATTAGAATCATATTTTTATTTAAAAATTGTAAATACATATTACGTCAGCAACATTACAGATTTTTTTGTTGTAACAGTTGTCAGTTGACTGTGACTTCCATTTATGAAATAAGCTGGTGTGACAATGAACAATCTTATTTCAACATTCTCGGAAATCCAGTCCCCCTAAGGGCGCCCACGATATTAACCCATGCATGAGTACCTAAAGGCCGAACAGACCCACTTAAAGCTTGAATATTCTAAGAACAATTCTTAGTGAGCACCCACAAACTGAGAGTAATCAACATGCAAAATTTCAGTATCATAGACCTTGGGGTTACAAAGATACGATAATTGACGAGTGAGTACCTCCTTTTTGTATTATCTCTCTATATATAAGAATGAAAGTTTGTCTGTTTTTTCTGAATTTCTACGGAAATTTGCGTTATTTACGCGTTTCAGACTGTTTTATGATAGATGCGCGCGAAAATAAATAAAAATTCTGTCTGTCTGTCTATGGACAAGTATGTTCCCTTATAACTCGAGAACGGCTGGGTGGATCAACGTAAAATTTGGTATAGATATCCTTCAGAGGCACGACCCTAATCATTGATGTAACTCTTCTCTGTAGCTCCAATAAAAGGGGGCCTAGCCCCTTAAAACACTTGCGGAAATAGGCGTAGAAGGGCGAGACAAAGCTCATTTTCAGCCCCTCAATGTGAGAAATGAAACTCTTTTTAGGCCCTAAAACCAACCGTTTTTGAGATATTCCGAGAAAACTAATTTAATTTAATACCTCCATTTCAAGGATTCAACTGGTAGACTGGTCACTAATAATAAAGACAACTGCGAGTTACTAGCTAAATACTTTGAGGAACTTCTTAATTGCGAAGAACCTTTAGAAAGACTACAGTTTACATCACCACAAAAAGAGAACCCTCCGTCAGAACCAACAACTGTCCAACAAATAGAACAATATATTGACAATCTTAAAAATAATAAGGCACCTGGTGAGGATGGGATACTAACTGAAATGTTGAAACTCGGTGGTAAATTTGCAGCTGAAGCTTTACACAAAGTTATCAAGGAATGTTGGTAAAAAGGAACAATTCCAAATGATTGGAAACAGGCAATAATCCATCCCTAGCACAAGAAAGGAGATAAGACAAACCCCAACAATTATAGAGGTATTTCCTTACAGCCAATCGCATACAAAGTTCTTTCTAAAGCATTGCTACACAATCTGGAAGAACAAGCAGAACATACTATCGGCGAATACCAAGCCGGATTTAGAAAAGGGAGATCTTGTCCAGAGCAAATTTTCAATCTCAAAACAATCCTTAGAATCAGAACAATACGTAACCTCAACACAGTTGTATCTTTCATTGATTTCAGAAAGGCTTATGATTCAATAGACATACAGTCTGTATTCCTAACGCTAGCAGAATTAGGGATAGATAAAAAATACCAGACAACTGGTTGAACAAACACTAACAAATACAACCTCAAGAGTTAATTTCTAAACGACATTTCAGAACCCTTCCAAATCAAAACGGGAGTTAGACAAGGTGATGGGCTTTCACCACTTCTATTTAATTTGATATTAAACAAAATCATGAAGGAATGGGAACTTAAATTATGCGAAAGAAACATTGAAGGGGTCCATTTGGGGCAAGGAAAAGGAAGATTTGAGGTGAAATGTCTTGCCTTTGCTGATGACATAGCAATCATTTCAGAAAACAGATTTCAAGCACAAATAATGGTTGGAACCCTACATGAAATAGCAATAAAAACTGGTCTTCAGATTTCGTATGAAAAAAACAAATATATTGAACACAGACACAATGGAGAAAAATATCGAACAACTCAACATGGACAGATTCAAAGAATTGATAAATTTAAATATTTGGGAGAATGGATCCAGTCAAATGGACTTGATAACACATCCTGCAAGGAGAGATTCAGAACGATGGAAAATGCCTATAAACTCACCCAACATAGATACAACAAACGATCAATTTCATTCCAGGCAAAAATCAGGCACTACACAACTGTAATTAAACCAGAGGTATTATACGGATCAGAATGTTTAACGTTGAACAAAAGAGGTGAACAAGAGGAACTGGAAAAGAAAGAAAGAAAGGAAAATACTTAGGAAAATTTTGGGTCCCCAAAAGAATAAAGATATTTGGATGAAGAGAAAAAATGAAGACCTTTACCGAAATGTGGAAAAAATTACAGACTCAATTAAAAGACGGAGACTACAATTTTATGGTCAACTTCATAGAATGGATAGCAGCAGGCTAACTAAGAAAATTTTTGACTACATCTCCAAATTAAAAAAACACCGCTAGATGGCTGGAAGAGATACGGTGTGATCTGCAAAAACTGAAGATCACAAACAACATCATTTCTAATAGGGTGGAATTCCGGCGACTGATCACTAATGCAGATTTTTCGATTCTGCAAGTTCCACATCAACCACGGAGAGTGTTATCAACGGAACAGAGGCAGGCCATCAGCCAACGTATGTAGAAGTTTTGGGAAGAAAAGAAAAAACGAAACAATGTACCGTAGTCTTAGGTTCAAAGCGGTCTATAATTGTCCAAATTCTAAATATATATATACAATAATGAAAGAATGCAATCCGGTAACCATGGCAACAGAAACTCACAGGTCCATCTATTGCTGTAGGACGCAATGCAATTCCATTTATTACATTACTGAGATAGTTTGCAAACGGTTATAAGGTTATAACGGAACAAAATCAAGCTGTAAAATTCATCAATACATAAGAGTATAATGCGCTTAAGGGGGTCAAGGGGTACTCTAGAATTTTTTCACGCGATTTATACGTGCGGGTGTGGTACGGAAGGTCTATTACGTCCCTATCTCTATATTGTTATATTATTATTATTGTTATTATTATTATTATTATTATACTACGGCCTACAACGACGAGACAAAGCTTATTTTCTGCCCCTTGGTGTCAGAAACAAAACTCGGGGACCCTAAATAGCCGTAAAGGGTTCCCGAAAACTACATTTTAAGCCACTATTACCAACAGTTTCTGATATTCCACGAAAACTAATTTCATTTAATAATCTAATGAAGGAATGCACGCCAATAGCCATGACAAAAGCATCTCAAAAGTTGACATCCAACTTTCCATCTGTTTCTGCAAGAAGTAGTGCCACTCCATTTATTAAATTTCTGTGAACGTTTGCAAATGACAATAAGGTTATCACAGAACCAACTAAAATTGTAAAATTCATTAATGCGCTTAAGGGGGTCAGGGGTAACCATAGATTTTTTTCACACGACTTAAACGTGCGATATGTCGTACAGAAGGTCTATTATATCTCCAAACAGCAACATGACGTGTATTGCGTTTCGCCTACGAGGTTTTCAATTTTATTTTCACGTCAGGAAGTACACGTTAGGTAGGCTAAATTTATTTTCTGAGCATATTTTAACTAATCATTTATCTTTGTTGACAAACAGGTTCCAAGCCTCTAACCATTGCAACAGTAGCTCCATTGATTACGTCTGGCTATTAATACCAAAGACCATTCGAAGAATGGGTACTTCTGCTAGTATATAATAAGATAAGATTGCATTACTTACCTTTAAATGGAATATAAATCCATTCGAAGACGAAGCAGACAAAATTAATAAATAATACTGTAAGCACACAGACACAGTCTAGGCGGCCGTTCATAGTGAACACAATACACACGAATGGAATGTAGGCTACGCGCATATAAATTACAATATTTCTTTGTAATATTACTCAAGTGTCTAATTTAAAGCGAAAGCACACCAGCACTATTGCATAACTGACATAATATGTAGGATGATTTTAACCTTCCAGTGGGTGCTACTGATCTTATCTCATATTCGTCAACATATTCGTCAACTACCTTTCAGTAGTTACGTCTTTCCACATGACATTCAAGTCCATATCGGCCAGTTTGTCAATGACCCTTCTACACATTTGCTGTTGTTGCAAAAGTGATATGCGAGGCAGATTTCGCCTGATCGAGCACCATTACGTAATAGACTATGTAGAGAACGAATGAGTGTATTCACTAATTGAAGCAAAACTAATCTTCAGCAAATATTGTAATTTTTAAAAATTCTGATTTCTGAGGTGTGTCAGACAGGCTTAATGCGCCCACTGCCTCTATACAGTATTTAATGTTTGGCCTGTCGGAATGTTAAATATCTGAAGTATTTATATTTAGTACAAATTAATTAGAGTACAGTAAGGACTTTTGCAAAAAAAAGAAAAGTTTGTTCTCAGTCTGATTTTCATATCGTTTTATTTTTCAAGGATCCAAGGGGGGCCATGGCCCCCCCTGCCCCCCGTATGGGCGCCCATGACTGCAGGATATAGAGTAATGGAATGCAAATTCAAGCGAACGACACTGATGGTGAGGTTCTTGCTGAGGGCCTACTGAGAGGTTCAGTGCCTCTTCATTGGATGGTGGAGGGTGTTGATCGACACCATCTTCACACGGCTGCAATATTACTTCTGAAACATTCTCCTCTGAGTCACTATCAACGTGCTCTTAAATGTCTCTTTCATCAACGTCACTGTAATCAGAATAACTGTCTTCACCTAATTCCCTTGAATGACATTCTGGAACACTGCCCACTAAATCTCTCATTGTAGCTTGTTATACTTCGTACGGATCCATTTCCAGTTATAGCACAAACAAGAAAACACAAATATTACAACTCTTTCATATTAAATATACGCGAGAACACGTCCGTTAGCAATATGCTCACATAGGTTCGAAAATATTATTGTACGTGAACGCACGCGCGTTAGCAAATTGCTCACACAATGTGACACCACCAACACAAGTGTGAACTGACATCAACAGCACTCAGTGACAACCCGGTTTAGTCCACGGTCGTTATACATAGATGTGGGGTGAGGAATACCTGACTGCCCTCTACTTCCTGGAAACAAATAGAGAAAATATTTGCATTATTGTTCAAACGCGGCAAACTGCCATCGGGGCGTGTGATGATGTGTTAATTTAAGGTTTTTGTTGTTTGTGGTGTGCAGGTGAGCGTTTTGTCTTTCCAACCCGAAGGCCTAAACTCGATTGACGGCTCTGCCAAGAAATCTAATTCTGGTTGAGGCACAGAAACAATATTGTTCACATTCAAGCCACTAGAATGGTGTCAATTTTGAAGACTTGCACAGCCGAGGAGTTCATACGAGCTTACTAAGAGAGTAGATCTCATATATATACCCCTGTGGGAAGGGCCTCCATAGAAACGTACTTAATCCATCCCGGCTATGGAGGACTGAAGCTTGTATGACACAGTCTATAAAGACTCAGGGCACAGTCAGACATGCAACACAGTAAACATCACAGTGATGAGTGATCAATCAATAAGGTTTTATGCTTGTTTTTAGAAAATCCTCACTCTGTTTCCAGATAACCAAGCAATACTATCTTAACACACATCCTTACAATATATGCTAATGTTAAATTATCTACCTTCTGGTAAAAACCTTCAAGAAGGTCACTTTCTGGTCATAAAGCACTCTTCCACAAAATTAATGGAGCACAACATAATTGAAGCATTGGATTACACCAAAAAATAATAGAAATGATGATGAAATGTAGTCTATCATATTAAAATAGTACCAAAAAGACTTACCTCTTCATCTTCTCCTGATTCTGATGTTGATGCTTCTTGTTTAAAATCAACTGCCAATGGTTCTTCAGTCTTAACATTCCTTTCATCACCTTGTTCCTCAATCTTAATATTCTGAGCATCACAAATTACAGTCTCCAGGTATGGCGTCTATAGAAAAATAATAGCACATGTGCATTAACATTTACAGTGTAACCCTGATGACACTTATGTGAGGAAATAACTTGTAGAAAAGGAAAGTACAGATGTAACAGATATCGAGTTAAAATAAACACATACTGATGTGCAATTTATGTTATTATTTACAATGAACAAATCACTTTACTCATAGAAAATACAGCGCAGTGCAAAATTCTTTCCAGATTGAGAAAAGAGGTTACCAGGGTAGGTGGCAGTTGTAGCCAGTTCATCGCATTGCAATACCTTAAGGCCGTATTTTCATCAATATTAGCGAATTCATCAATGTAATGTTCACTCAATACTATTTTGGATTTAAACAAGTGGGAATATACCGTAGTCTGCATTGGGGCTAAATTTACAGTGTATCTAATACTTGATTGAAATCGTGTCTTGAGTTTTTAGGCCTAAAACTAAATATGACTGTTTTACCAGATTCAGACCCATTTATTGGCATTGATTGTTAACAAACTGCAATCTGCATAAAACATACTGGTCTGAACTCGCCCCAGAATTACATTTGTGGGAACTCAACGGTTGTAAAAGCGAAGTCGGCAAATAGAAGCATGTAACTTGTCTTTCTACCGACAGCAGTGGCTACGCTCGCTAAAGCGCAGCGTTAGGTCAAGGGGCCTAGCTCTCTGCTGACTCGGTAGACGCGTGGGTTCAAGCCCCACCGTCGGCCGTCTTTGAAATGGTTTTCCGTGGTTTACCATTTTCAACACAAGGCAAATGCTGGGACGGTACCTTCTGACAGGCCACGGCCGCTTCCTTCCACATCCTTGCCCATCTTCATTCCATCTCTCATCCCGGCGCGCAGACCGCCCTCGGGCGTCGACAAGAAAGACCTGCACTCGGCCTCTCGCCTCTCAGGAGGCCACATGACAGAAATAAAGGACAGTGGTTTTTTATCTGTCTTATTGTTATTGTTGCAATTCTTGAGTTCCTTCTTAAAATGTCTACACACCTCACTCCCCCTTCCCCCGAATGTCTCTCTCGGTGGTCATATTCCGTCTCTTTCCCTCTAACACACACTTTCTCTCTCCAAGTCTCCCTGGCTCCAGCATGGTTCCTAAAGCCCAGACAGTGCAGAGTTGCCACGAAGCATTTCTTGTGGCTGCTCACGTCATGTTTGTAAAAAAAATGCTAAAAATTAAAAATGATAGAATAGTTTGGCTAACGAACACTTACCGTTAAATCCTCATCACACAAGTCAGGTTCCTTCTTAATATCTAGGGTTATATCCATCATGCACGGATTATGTACAGTAAGGTGTGAAGACTTCTAGGAATGCTTGCAGAATTACACCAAATCTGAAAGAAATAACATCAGAATTACAACTTACCAATTCTGCAACAATATTACGTCATTTCATATAACTTGTGTGTTAACAACAAAGTTTAAAATAAAAATAAAGCAACCAAATGTAAAACAGATGTACATATTGTGCCCGTCAGCCGTGAGTTTCGGGAAGCTGCCGGTCTTAAACAGCCTTTCTGAGACCCTCTCCTGACCAACACACAGGACTCAGGGAAGAATGTATTCATAGACTGGCCTAGCACGAAAAACTGCACTCGGAGGTGTCGGGAATAGGAGAGTACTATTCTTACGACCAGTCCAGTAGAATACATTCGCAAGAAAACACAAAAACAACCATGACATAATGAGGCCAGGCTTATGTTAAAATCTCACTAAATTTATTGATAAAATCACAGATCTCTAACTTACTTCTGAGAGGAAAAAATCAGCTAGCCCGAATCTTAAACTACCCTGAAAAATAAATTCAAAATATATCCTATCTAATGTCTGTCTTAAGCCTCTCGAAGTCCTATCCACAAAATCGAAGAAATAAGTCAATCACTAAGAGAGAAATACGTAACGATTCCCTAAGCAATTATATCGGAGATTTAATTACGAATAATAACAACATGAATCTACTAACCAGATAAATATTTACTTGGTTGCAATGCAAGGTAAGATTTAGGTTACTCAATAGCACAATAAGAATAGCTAATATATTATAGTATTCTCTCCAACATTTACTTTAAATCTGAGCTACCCCTATGTGACGTTAAAATATTACTGATAAACGAGACTTGTTTATCCAAAGAAAGTTAAAAACTCAAAGCTATGCACATTCTTGTCCTAACTGAATCGATAAAAGAAATTATCAAAGCTATTACAACACGAATATTGCATAGTACCGCGATTGGCGCTCCTGCCTTCTCAATTTCTTGCTATTTGCAAAGAATGGTCATGAGCGTGAGGGGCGGGGGGGGAGGGGGAAATTTACGTTGGCGACTGCAGTGACGGGACGCCACGTCTTATGTCGCTTATCATCATAACGGCCGGGTTTTCAAATTATCCCGTCATTAGATGATCTTCGTCTCGAAATCGAAAATAGTCAAGAGTGTATTTAAGTAAACGTCGAAGAACACAAATTCTAAGAATTGGTCAGAAAAGAAATTTAAGTTTAGCATTCATCATGTTAGACTCCATAATTAATTAGTTCTCGGTTTAATTCAGAATTCTATCACTTGATTATTATTCTCATTTTGAATTCATAATTTATCCTCAAAGTGTCATTGCATATTTTAGTGACCAATAAACGTGTCTAGTGTAGCTATAAATGTGGGAGAAACATCTAGAAAATACCTCAAAAACATCTGTGAATCGCTGTTGACCGATTTTATGGACACCCTGTGTTCCATAACAATAACAAGGACTCGTCAGTCCCAATCATCAGTCGACTTGCCAAAAGTGCACAATGCCGCTGAAATAGTACCATAATCATATACTTGTTCCAAATCATGAGCTCAAAAACTCCCAGAAAACTCTACTCATCTAGACAACACAATAACATGATCCTAAATTATACAAAATGTCCCATCCATTGACTCAAATTCGCAATAATTGCATTAATGTTCATTCATTCAGAACCAGAAAATCTATCATGAAAATAGTCGAAAATATTACTTACATCACTAATGTTTAGTGTCTAATACACTATGGAATGATGTACTCAAATCTGTTATGAAACATCAAGTCTAGGCCTCCTTCGAACCAGCGATATCTCGCATACAAAAATACTCAATTTCATTCTGTCTGATAATGTCGTCGCAAGTCGTAATAAAATAAATGACAAAACAAAGCCACCCCTCAGCTCGGGCTATGCAGTTATAGAGGTCCGCAGCCGACATGACAAAAACAAGTTCCTGAACTCGCAGCCTTGAAAATGTGTATGCAGAATCTTGCTACAACTCCTAGTGTGCTCCCAAAGCGATCGATAATCACGGCCTTCACACAGCCTTGAAAAACATACGCTAACATTCCACTGTCTTCACTGTTACATCATCGCTTGCTTCAGTTTGATCTCAACAATCTGCCGAAGCCACACACTCGGCTCGTAATAAAAATGATGGCAAAGTATTTACAAAAATAACCTTGCACCAGGCTTAACTTGAAATGATACTTATGACCAATATTAAACGTAAAATAAATGTAAAGTTGCCTGCCTATCAGAATGTGCAGAAATAAGACCTTCTAAACCTAATCCACTGATAATATACAGTGAGTTCCTCTCATGAATCGGCCGGCCAGTGCACCGAGCTTATCTGCCTCTCATTGACTGATCACTTCCTGTTACACAGCACGCACTTTGCAGTTCTGGCCAAGTGAGCCAAGTGCTGTTCTGTTCTTATTGTTGTGCAGTACAGTATAGTAGTTGAAGCGACGTTCGCATACATTCTGGCGTTCATTCGAACTTCATCCGGGTCATCGTGGCGAATCCTCCAAGCCATGTTTAAAGCTCCAGCTTAATCTGACATCCATCTCTCTCCCAGTCCATGGTAAAGTTACTCCATCTCAACTTCTTCCATAGTAAAAGGATACACGTTCGGGTTGGCTTGGCTTCGATAACCACGTGCGTTCATGATGGATGTAGCGTATTCTCGTTGGATTAATTTCACAAGTTTAAATAATACTGGTTTCACAGAAGTTACACGTGTGCGGTATAAGCGAAATTATCAAATCACTCAGCAACAGGCTATAATAATATCATTAGAAATATTTTCCAACACCAAAAACTGTGCTAGTTACACACGATCTCACCACGTGATCGTACAATATCGTGTTAATCTGACGTCGTAGAAATTGAATTTTTGACAGTCTCTCTTTCCAATATGTTCATTAATATTGTTTCACTATAATTTTCCATAGATGTTAATTCACACTCACAAATAACGTGTTTCATATGTGGCCATGTGGTCGCAATATTCCTTAAGCACGTGCACCATGTGCAAAAATCGTAACTCGGGCAAATATTGCCTAAAATGCAGATTATTGTTCAAATAAATATCTCACTGCACAGTACTCACAGTGATGCACACAAATATCGTATAATAACGATGATAACAACGTAGATTACTACTTCCATGTTTTTATGATGTCACTCACATCAATCACGTCCCTACCGTGAGGGTTGACAAAATCAAGTGTGACACGCCGTAGATGACGGAAGTAAGCTGTGATAGCTTAAATCAAGTACTGATTCAATAAATTCATTTCGCATATCCGCGATGTTATACCTTTACCAAATACATAAAATAATTCCAAAAATTCAAAAATACAGCATCTGAATAATTCGAAGTATTTCCAAGTGTAATAAAAATACAGGATGCACAAAAATAAATTAGGAGGATACTCAAGTCAAATTAAAGTGCGCAAGGAGTTGACATATCATTCAAGTGCGCTCAGTGTTGTTCAAAAGTGAGTTCTTAGCAATATCGCTGCTATCGATCTCCAAATCGAAGATGAGCAATCGGACTCAATATGTAACCAAAACAAGTGATGAGTTATCATCAAGAATTAAATTAGGATACTCTGTGAAATTGGAGGGCATGTAGGCTAGCCGGAAAATAAGTTTCCCTAATGTGTCTTCAGCAGGAAACTTCATTGACAGGACACAAGATGACGTGGACAGAAAAGGGGCATAAGTCAGTTATTTCCCTACCTACTGGTTGTCCTCACCAACACAAATGCATTTATCCCACCTCTTCACGAGCTTGAAGAACACTTCTTGGTAAAAACCTGGGTCTTGAGCTGTTCAACGTCGTCGTTAGTTAAATGGCGTTGTTCTATTGTCTACCATATCGCAGGGAAGAAGTGTAATGAGTGGGGTGCCAAGTAGAGGCTGTAATGGGCGTGACCCAAATGCTCCCAGCTAAGGGTCGTAGCTGCTACCGTATGGGGTCTCACATTGTCGTTCAGAACTGCGAGTCCTGCAATGAGAAGGCTCGGTCTCTTCCGTCGAATATATACCGTAGTAGCGTCTGTGATTGATGAATCTCCTCTTCCCTCACATCCGGCATCCTTCAACTAATGAACAGAAGAAACTCTTTCGACACCCCTACAACACAGTCAAAAGCTCATTATCTAGCTCTCGTCTTAAGTTAAATTCAAAACAGGAGCTCACTTCCCTTCGTCTCGTACAGCAAGAGACTATGAAGGCTTGTTCCCCAAATTTGCGTTGTGTTCTGGTGTTTGCTGGCGTGGCACCTACCACGATGGCGCTTTACGATACTGCAGGCTGTCATGGATAACTTTGCATGATGACGCATAGCTGACAATGACGTGTGATCGGCCGTCACACGCTATTTGTGATTAATCAGTTCATCAACTCGTCCATCTTCTATAGCTGTTGCTATCCGCCCCGGTCTCGCATCATCTAACACACTCGAACAACTGTCTCAGGAACTGCTGAAACCATCACCACACCATTTGCACCGGCATGATGCAAGTACTACATACTTCAGCTAGATAGCTGTGGATTCCGTACCTGATTAAAAAATATACACACGGGCACAGGGTACGTTCAGCCTCTTGGGTTCGATTTCCACATCAACCGCCCTATAAGTGGTTACCGTGTTTTCCCACTTCTAAATGGCGGCATAGTTCCTAACTTCCCAATCCTAGTCTCAATTACAAATACACAGACTACTACATACACCACAATATCACACTTTATCAGACAACTAGCTGAAGGTCCCCACAACAATCTAGGACGGGCAACTCAGTAAACAATACCCACTGACAATCCAACAGTCCTACGCATTCTCCAAAAATTAATTGGGGATACATATTTCCCGACTCTCCCACGTAGGCAGTAATTACCAGTAACCACTACTTCTTCAGTTCTTCCGAGTTAACAATTGAAAGGAGTAAGCTAGTAATTTGCTGCAACCATATTTAATGACCTTTACTTTCTCACAATCGTTACTTTTTGAGACATGTTCCACCCTCTATAGCAGCAATCAGCATTATTAAATTAAATAGGCTAGCCTTTCCAGAGCTCATGCTGAAAGACGTTGCAGTGAGGAAAATTGCGTTTTGGGTTAAGTAATCCTTAGATTTCATCTCTAAACTCGTTGATTAATCTTATGGAGCTTTTGATCCCAGTTAAATATCTTAATTGCTTACTCTATTCATCCTGAGGCATGAGCAAAACCCACACACGCAATACCGCTTCTAATCCCTGGCTTAAGTCATCATCTGGGTGGTGTCTTTTATGCAAGGGACTGGTGCTCCTATTGGTGCTCCTTTTACCCTTTATTTAGCGGAAAAATACATTTTTAATAGTTTACTTAGTAGTTTTTATATCTTAGCACAATTCCTTTCAATATTAGGAACTGAGGGTAATTGTGTGATGACTGATGATTAGTTTTTCATGTTGATAATTAGGTTTGTTGTGGTAGCTGGGTATGAGATTGGCGGGTCGTTGGTTGGCGATAGCAGCGTCATGGTTTGCTATGACACTCATCCTCCAATTTTATCAAGGTTGTTACGGTGTTGATTTAGATTGATTTTTAATTTTGCGTTTTGCATGTTTGAAAAGTTGCCTTGTCGAAAATTGTTTTGAAGTGATTTTTTTCTTTTTAGTTTTCACCCATTTTCAAACCGTTTATTACTTGGTGGTATGTCTAATTGGATTAGGGGATTTGCATGTATGTGGTTAGGTAATAATTTGGAGGGGGAGGGAAAGGGTGGGACACAAACGTGCCGTGTTTCAATACCGGTAGTTAAGCATAGGCACCAATCAGTGGTAAAGTTGTATAGTTGAATGTGGTTCCATCGAACACCTTATTCACATTTTGGGGTTCCAGTCCCTGAGAGAACACAGATTCCTGTCCTGCTTTATTTAATTAGTAGCTACTGTACCCGGCGTTGCCCGGGAGGTGTCTTTATAAGTTATAGAAAGATACATGCCAATATATTTCGCAGTGTGTATTCATTTTGCCCTTAAGTGAGTTTAGAACAGGGTTCTCCTCGATTCTAATGTTACTCAAGTTCAATATTAACTCACTGTAAATAGTCGAAAGGTAGCCTACAGTACTGTGGAGTACAATAACGTAGCGGAGAATGCAACAATAGTAAAAAGGGATGTATACACACAATTCCTCGAGAATTCAGTCTCACAATTACTTTCCTGTTAGTGTTTATTTTTGATTTAATGGGGTCTGCTATTCTTATGGCAAAGTATCATTACTTACTGTTTGGTTCTTGTAGAAAATTATCGCATAATAATATGTATTCGTAGTTTAATTACCGTATGTTATTGACATGTTATCAACTACATTCATAATTTAGCATCCGGTTCCATAACAAATTAGCATAGTCATAGAGCAGGATAATTACCAATTACAATATAACCCGAATAACAGAAGGAAATATTATTCATAGAACAATCTGCATTATCACGCAAAAGTTACTGTATTTCTGATTTGTAATACAAAATACAGCTGGTGTAGACACTGTCAACAATAAAAGGATACAGTATAACGACATTATGATTATTAAAACATAAACGTCAACATATCAGTAGTAGAACACACCTCAACGGAGAGTATAAAACTTAGATTCTAGTAGATATTACATAAAATATATTACACCTTATACCTTTCGCCATAAGGTAAAGATTCAAAATCTTCCGTAACAGTAGCGGCATTAGAGTATAAGATTAGACCCAAAATGTCACATAGGTTTCTGTGACATAACGACTGAAGGTTAAATAAAATTATACATAAAATGCAAAATTCATTTAGACCACCACGTGTATTAGCGGCTAACATTTTCGGTTTTCGCCTTGGAGGTCTGATTTTGAATCCCGGATCTGTCAAGAAATTTTAATTCAGGTTACTTGCGCCGGGCCCCCTTCTGTCATCTTTCCTGTTGACCACCCTTGGTCACCTCTCGTTCACTTACGACATTACGACACTCCCTCCTTCAGGGGCTTACAACTTGTGGGACGCTGGTTACCGATCATGGGGCCCCAGCTGACTTCGCAATTGCTTCCTCTAAATTATGCCGGGGTCGTTTGTGGCATATTTACTGTCGGCCTCCCTTGATCAACTCTTGTTCTCTTCCGACCCTGACGGTATTAGGATATCCGAGGTCTAAGGAGTCTTTCAAATTCCCGCCTTAATTGGATCTTGTTTCATCTTTCCTGATACCCTCATTCTTCAAAGGGTCAGATCTCTTGTTTTTCTTTTCATCATATCTCTTGCCTTCTGCAGGGTGTGTGTAGCCCCACCACTGGAGGTGCTACACCCTCAAGGGCTCACGGCTGTTGAGTTTGGGATTATAACTGAGCTGGATCGGTTTTTTTCCTTTTCCAGTGATTCTGGGGCGGACTCTCTCCTATTTCTCTTCTTATCTGCCTTTCATGGCACACCTTTCCAATTCCGTAAATTCTCATTTTTGAGGGTTGAGAGCATTTCTTTTACCTGCATTTTATTTCCCATATTCCTTCCTTTTTGTCCTTTTGTTCTCCTAATCCGTAATTTGGTTGTAAGTTTTAGTTATTTTTAGTTCTAGTTCTAGTGTTCATTTTATCATCATTTTTCATTTTCACCCCAAAGAATTAGAGACCTATAACTTCCATGTTAGGCACTTGAACATCAACTATTATCATCAAATTACAATTTCAGCAATATCTTTTCCGACAATGAATGAATGAATGAATGAAATGTTTATTGCAGCAAAATAGCCAGAGAAAATACATAATACTTCTGAAAATAATATGATTTGCCTGCATCTAATCACTGCACAGTTTCGTTAGTGATATTAATCATTTTTTGCACATATTCGCATGATATCGGGAACATTGATTATGGCATAATTCACTCACACAGTCCTCATTTGTGTAACGAAATCTTTTGTTGGTGCATAGCTTGTGGTGAAACCCGTGTACTGCAAATCGTGTTATGGCGTGTCTCAGTTTATAGTTGGCCCTGTCTCCAGTTTTGTGTCAGTAAGACGTCTGTTGTATAAAACTCTGTCCAAATGTTGTTCCCTTTTCCAAGTAATATTTGAAAGGTTTTCTCATATGCCTTTGTGTTTGGAAGATGCAACTGCAACCTCGTATCTTCTATGAAGAAGTTCTCACTAAGCATAATATAAGTCAGTCTTGATGGTGCTGTTATTCCCATTTCCAGCACTCATTTCATGTAGCGGGCCTTGATTTTTTCTAGTGTTAAGAGGTCTGTGACAGTAAGCGTATCCCATATAATGTTGAGTCCGTAGGTAGCTATTGGCATTATTACAGTTTGGAAGAGAATCATTCCAGCAATTCCACCGCAATATTGCACCAATCGCTTTTCCGACAATGAAAACTGAAAGTGTGGTTTAAGTTGTATTCACAGAGGAAATAATTTTTGTATGAAATGTTTGGATTGCATTTCTCAGAACTCTAATCCTCTCTACTCATTAACCTCACCACAGCAGCGGTCTTGCCAGCATCATTGCAGAGAAATTGGTATCACCGATTACGAATATTACTGCGGAAGCCGAAATACCGGTTGCTTCCAAATAACTTCTGTACTAACCACTCAGCAGGTAAGTTCATGACGTTTTATAAAAATCGAGTGAACCTAGTAGAATTCTGTTTTAATAAGGTGAAAAGAGGCCTGTTTTCCATCTCTTGATGAATGCAGTGCATTTGCATTTGTCTGTTGGCACAGGCTATAGTAAAATGTGGCTTTTCACCGCTGTCTCAGTCTTACTCATGGCTGTGATTATATGGAAGCTACTGAGGTATGGGTGGTGCTTAGTAATGAAATTCAGGGCACAGTCAGTGCCTGTGGATGCTGTGAAGGGTTCTGCTCGTAGGATTAGTACTGCAGTTCTGACTCAGTGAGGAAAGCAATGCCAAACTACCTCACTCCTCATCTTGCCTAGTACGCCTCACTTTAGTGCTGCCTTGGGATTTTGTGGGTATCTACCCACATAACCTAACGGCGGTACTTTTTGAGGATCCAACCAGCCTTCGGGATGACTACCTAACAGAAGGTGCAAAGGTATGTTTACTTTCTGTCATTTAATATCACGCTATTGTATTTTGTGATATAATTTGCGTTTTGATATTGCGGAAATTATATTGACAATTAGTGCCATGTCTTTGTTATGCTATACTGGGTTGACAGTGCTGTGTTAGCAGTTGAGTAACCAACGGGATGTCATGTAAAGAACCTCATTTTCTATACCGGTAGTGGAGAGCACAACTCGCATCCAGTCGGCCGTGTATCGACTTGAGCTATGTTGCCATGGAGATGGCCGACCTTGCCATTCCTTTAAGAGTTCAATTTTATGACTTGATTAGCCTTTTCTCGAGTGCAAAAGGGCCGAAATCAGAAGAATTAGAAAGACTGTCGAAAATTCATGTAGCCAGCCGTTCCTTCTGGGCCCTAAACTATGTGTATGCAAAATTTGGTTGAGATTGGTGGAACGGTGTGGATTTGTATACGGAACAAATCCTCATACATACCCACATACATACATACAGACTTGCATTTATATATATAAGATGTTATTGGATTTACGTTCCATTTAACTAAGTTACTCTGGCTTTTAGAAACGCCGGGGTGCTAGAATTTTGCCCCGAAAGGGATTTTTAACGTGCCAGTAAATATATTGATATGGTTCCCTTGCATTTGCGCATCCTCAAATGCCAGCTGAATGCGCCAGGATACGAACCTGCAACCTTCGGCCCAGCAAGGTAGAACGTTACCGCTGAGCCTCGCAGCTAGTCTATCGTGTTTTAGATAATAAGTGGATTGGCATTGCCTCCTGCAGGGATAGATGGACAATTCTATGTCATGTCTTGAGCTGCTGTTGCCATGGATACGGACTTGCGATTAATTAATCAGTTTATCAGAGCGTACTGTTGCCATGGATATGGACTTGCCATTAGTTCATCAGTTTATAAGAGCGAAAATAGTTTTCTGGGAATATCTTTGAAACTGTTGGTTTTAGGGCCTTAAAATGTGGTTTTCGGTGTCACACCGAGTATTGTTTCTCGCATCGAGGGACGTAGAATGAGTTATGTCTGGTCTTTATGCGACCACTTCGATATTTTGTCCCAGTTAGGTATAACAAAAATGTAAAATCACATTCGACAACTTTTCACCCCTTTAAAATCGGAATTTTTAAAAATCCTCTCTTAGTGCGCATCTACACTACGGTAGGAACATACCTTCAAAGTTTCATGCAATTATCTCCAGTAGTTTTTGCTGTGCGTTGATTATCAGTCAGTCAGGACATCTTCCTTTATATATTTGCAAAAAGAAACAACTCTGTGTAGGCTACCGTAGGTATATAAAACTACTGAGGAGGAATATAAGATACGGTACAGCAACTTATATGTTTTACTGTTAAGTGCGAGGACCAGTAAATCTAATAATTTCCTGTTAAAATCTAACAATTACAGTTATATTGCGGTAAAAGCCCGAAATATATAAAATGCATACATTTTGAACTTTAAACAAGAGATTATGGTAAATGTTCGGATTTGCCGAAACGAGTTGGTAAAATACGTAGGTACGGTATTAATTGATATAAAGATATAGCCTACATTATGTTATGTTCTATAGGCTACCAATCATCTTCATATTATTTTGGAATGTATTTAAAATCATATATTACGAAAATGAAAATATACGTCAGCAATGATTGATTGTTTTTTTTATTTATTTTTTATATAAGCTATAAATTGAACTTAATACATTTTTCTCATTCGGAAATTATTTATATAGGCTACTTGGTGATAAAGTACGGTATCTAAACTTTTTGAATGAAGAGGAAATAAATAAGGTTTTAACGCAGAGTGTGTTGTATGAGGGTGAGTTTCTGACTGATAACAATGACTTTGAAAAATTTCCAATACAAATTTGAAAATAATAATTATTTTTAATGAAACAAATGAAACTAATCTTTAATTATTTAGGATCTAATATTTTAAAATGTATTATACCTGCTACGGAAAGATATCAACATTCTAAAAACATGTATTATTAAATACCGTACTGTAGGCCTTCGTACCGTATTTTTAATTTCACGAAACATGGCTTGGCATTTTAACATAAATACGCATAATAGCCTGGCATCAAAACTGTTAAAAATGTCAGTTTTCATGATTATGTATTTTGGTTTTTGCAAGGGGCGAATATAGAGGTGCATTACAGTGCATGGCCATTGCATTCAGTGCTTCTTTAAACTTGAGGCAAAACCACGGCAACACAAAATAGAAAAAGAGAATAATTAATTCAGGTATAAAATTTGCCTTCCTTTGCACTGCACATTCTTTTCTTAACCCACACCATTTCTAAACAAATGCCAGGTTGGTATGGTACGGTAGGCTATCTCTTATTTCAAGTCCCGGTCACTTTCCCCAATTGTAGCCCTAAATATTTACAGTTACACACAAACGACAACAGTCACAACAGAAGCACAGGTTATCAGACAAATTTAACACATATCCAAGAACACGAGGCTGATGACCAAAATACCCCAAGCCCCTAAAATGAATCAACAACAACAAAGCACTTAATCTCTAAATCCCGTCTGCATGACAGCCAGCTCGACATCAAAACACCGAATACCTTAAGCTTTGCACAGTGGACTGAATATAAATGAGACGAGTGAAATAACTCCACGTCTAGGTCTTTATTCCATCCCTACCATAACACATCAACATTTCCTGCAATGATAGTCTTCAAACATTTTCACAACTATGGGCCAGGCCTACAGAAATTGAAGTAATAATGTAATTCAATTACGCACCTTCAAAGGGCAACTGACTGCGGCAAAAGTCGATCCTCCAAACTTGGGAACAGTATGCAAGAACGTTTCCGCTGTGCCACGCAAACAGTCCCTAATGCTTTAGTTTACCTGTTGGTTGCTTTAGGGCGCGGAACAGAGAGGTCATCTGCCCTGTAATTTATGTGATCATCGAAGAACACTTAGCACTAAAAGCTCCCGTAAGGTTGCCCTTGAAGTATAGTATGTGGGATGTCGAACATTCGTCAGAAAGTTAGTAGTTACACATGCACCGTTCTTGTAACTAAGAAGCAAAGTGTCGACATTAGGACGACAAGTGACAACCAAGTCACTGTGTTGGATGTAGCGTTACCGTAGGGCAAGCACATGTATGACCGACACGTTGTATACAAATAAAGGTATTACGAGAAAGTGAAAACTTTTAGTTAAGTTTTCTTTCAAACTGGGTATTTTGTAATAATTGACCTCTAGTGGTAGAGTGAATATTATGAAGTTAGCCATGGCTCCTAAGGGGTGAAACATTTTATATAGGCGGGGATGCAAGAATACAAAGCTCTGCTTATTCTGTAAACAGCCCTATTTTTCAGCTGACGCAGGCGCACAACTTACTTCTTTGGTACGGTATGCAGTGGCGGCCGGTGATGGGTTTGCAGAGTGCACAGCGAAGAGACTATTTCCAGCAGAAAGAGATCTTTTGATATGCAATATATAAGTTCACCTTACATGCATAAGAATTGATAGTTCGGTCCTTGAAAACCTTACGAAATCTAGTACTACGGTCAACTACACTGAAAGTAATCGTACAGCAGTGTTGCCAATCTCTATTGGACAAAAAAATAGGATGACTATTCAAAAAGGAAGGAGATTAGGCTACGGTATAGTAGATTTTTATATGTACAGTATACTGTACATGGATTCATAAATATACAGAGAAACTTATCATTCTCGAAAAGTTATACTAAAATTCATGAATTCTCAGTCCCACAATGCTTCCTTACATTTTACGAAGGTTTTCCATGTGCTACACATAACACATGGAACTGTCATTGATGTAAGTCAAGTCTGTAGCGCAGACCACACCCACAGTGACGGGAAAAGTCTGTACGACAAGAGAGCACAATGCCATACACCCATATCCTTTGGCCATGAATGTTGCACCAAATAATATAGCCTACATGTTAATTCTGTGTTTCTTAGCCACGTTTTAGCACAAAACTTCCTGTGTATTTACTTGAGATAACACGAACATTCTAGTCACTATGCCCAGAACATTCGAATCTGGAACCTTCCATATACTATGTATAGGCTATATGCACCCGCAGACTGTAGACGACAGTTCCGCGCTAGTTCCGATCTAGACCGCTCCCGTTACGTCCACCTTGTGTGACGTTGTGTATCACCTATACCAGACCCAAAACAACTGTGAACATGAGGGAGGAGCCCGATTCAGTTGCTCGACCGCGCCAGCCAATAGCATAGCGCGGCGTTGCCTAGTTAACTCAACTCTCAAGGCCCGCTGTGCCGTACGAAATCGTTATTTCTCTGCGCGCACGAAAATAATCAATTCTTCAATTATTTTAATGATCCTATGTTACAGAGCTAAAAATTTTGAAGCCGACTGTCCAAACCCGGTAGCGATACGACCAGCCGTTCGGGAGATAACAACTGGCCTTGAACTGAAGGGCTAATTTAGAGAGAGAATGATGTAGGTGTTAAAATATTTAGGTTCGCTGGGGAAGAAAACGAAGTGTTCTGGGGGAAATACTAACTACAATATTTATAGAGTGACAGTATTGCAGTATTAATTCAGTGAACAGTAGTGGAGCTTTAAGACGTGCTGTGAGCTGAAGTTTTACATTGCTATCAATGTCTCTTAGCAAGCCGAGTGGTAGTCGAGTACGTGACAGGGGTAGTGCTCGTAAAGTTTTACACAGTCAGGCGAGAAATATAATTTTCAGTGTGTACAGCTTTTTCAAGAAGCTTTCGAAAACAGAGGTACGTGATAACACAGAGCCGGGAGCTGACGGCTCAAGCTTGCGGTGTAAGTGCACATACCGTGTCCAATATTCTTTCTGAGAGTAGAAATAATGCTGAAATAGGGAATGTTCCCATGTTTAGATCACCGGGCAAACATCTCGTAGTTCCGAAACGTGCAACAAATTTGGACGACTTTGACAAGTGTGTTTTGCGTCGAACAATATTCGATTTATATGATCCAGGTGAATTTCCGACAGCTAAAAAGTTGGTGTGCTTAATGAAGGGGAAAATTATACAGGCTCTGTATCTTCCATGCACACGCTGCTGAAATCCCTCGGTTTCAAATACAAGCGAACCAATGACGGCAGGAAATTCCTTTTAGAACGAAGCGACATTGTTGCTGCCAGACTATTTTTTTTTTTGCGAACTGTGCATATTCTAAGGACTTCTGGTCATAACAGACCTTTCTTTTATCTGGATGAAACATGGGTTAACCAGAATCACTCAAGGAAGGATATATGGCAAGATTCGTTTGGAAGAGAGGGCCTTCGAGTACCTGTAGGAAAAGTTAGCCGGCTGATAATATGCCATGTAGGGTCGGCGAAAACGGGGTTCATACGCGACAGTAAGTGGGTTTTTCGTTCCCATACTCAAAGCAGAGATTCAGATTATCATTCAGAAATGAACGCTGACTCATTCAAAAACTGGTTCGTTCATCACTTTTTGAATTACTTGGAGGATGGATCTATTATAATAATGGATAATGCTAGTTACCATTCTAAAGTGATGGACAAATTACCCAATACAAATTCTCGTAAATCAGACATACATACATATATAATATATAGTCTATTTATTTATAAAGAGAGAAAAAATATTTGTCCGATAACCTTTGTTGATGTTGTTGTTGTGTTGTCTGCAATTGTGTGTGTATTTGTAATTGAGCCGAGGAAACCCATTTCTTCTCAGTTTTACCTTGTCAGGCATAGTGTAACCCGTTATAAGCTTCAAACTAAAACTAAATTTATTGACAGCCTGGAATCGAATCCGGACCTGATGGGTGACAGCTAAGTATGCTAGCCACTACACCACATGGTGGTCCCCGATAAACGACCCCATTCTTTTACCTTATAGAGAGTCCAACCAATGTTGCACAGAATAACATGCGGTATAATTTACGTCATGTAAAAATAACAATAATAATGTTAATAATATTTATAATAATAATAATGCACAGCCTCACATGGACTGAATACTGCGTTCATGATTAACTTTTGTGTGACAACTTATATTTATAGGCTATCTGTCTCTTATCACACTTGTATGAATACGCGAACTTCGTTGGAAGCATGGATATTCCTACGATAGACTCTCCATCTCGTACATACATTTAAATTCGGAGCGCCTGTGTCCAGGGTGAAGGTTGTGTTTATACTGCGAGCCGCTGCGAGCGTAGAGCCGTGAATTCTTTCGCTTAAATCTCCGCGGCAACACCGCTCGGCAGGACGCTCGCTACTGGACGAGCCCATGTTCACAGATGTTTTGGGCCTAGTATAGTGTTAAATAAACTGTTGTTTTATATTAACAAGTGTGTGTTATTTATCTTGTATCTCCCACGATTTAACAGTGGAGTCAGAAGTGGGATAAGGTAAATAACGTTGTGAAACCGAGTGAACTTTCTAACCTCAACGCAAGTGTTGCACCGAACGACGTTCATCGCAGTGCGTGTTGGAAATGCTAAACCGAGTGAACTTTCTAACCTCAACGCAAGTGTGTGCACCGAACTAAGTTCATCGCAAGTGCGTGTTAGAAATACTGTTCTCCACTCATCTTCACCATGCCGGACTTAACTTCTGAGCAACTCCAACAATTCTCGGCAATGATCGCCGACGCTATCCGACAGGCAATAGGGTCAACAACGTCATCAGAACCTCGACCGCCAAAGTTCACAATGCAACCGTATAGCGCTACCGACGGGACGACTGTAGCCGACTATTTCACCCGCTTTGCCTGGGCGCTCAACCTAAGCAAGGTACCCGCGGATCAGCATGCACACTTTGCACGTGTTTACATGGGATCTGAACTCAGTGATGCCCTGCAGATCCTGGTGAGTCCTAATGATCTGGAAACTCTGTCATACAATAAGATTCAATCTAAGCTGAAATGCCACTTCGACGCCACACGCAACAAGTTTGCTGAGAACATCAAATTTCGGAGTGTAATGCAGGAGCAAGGAGAAACCATCGCTAGCGTCACCTTAAGACTAAGGCAGGTTGCAACGTTTTGTGAGTATAGCACATTCCTTGATCGCATGTTAATTGAACAAATGCTCGCAGGGTTGGAATCACGAGAAATGTGTGACCGCTAAGTCTGAATCAACCAATCGGATTGGATACGAGAAGCCTCTGTACAGGAAGAACAGCAACCAGCAGTCGCCACGCAGCAAGACAGCTCATCGAAGTCAAGGGTCTTACAACCTAACCAGACAGCACCAAGGGCCACACCAGGCAAACCGAAGTGCATCCCAGGACAACCAATCAACATGTGCAGGGTGCGGTGAAGCTCACCCTCGTAGTCAGTGCAGGTTCCTGAACGCCGAGTGCCTGAAGTGTGGCAAGAAAGGTCACATCAGAAAAGTTTGCCGATCGAAATCGAGGTAACATCGAACAACAAATCACGTGGTTGATGTCAACATAGAGGGAGCCACCGTCAAAATGGACCTCGACACCGGCGCCCCCTGCTCAACCATGAGCAAATCGAAGCTAAGTATGCTCAAACCTGGTTTTGTGTTGCAGAGAAACGATCGTAACTTCATCAATTACACTGGCCATCCGATCAAATGCATTGGCAAAACGGCAGTGTGCGCCACCATCGGAACCACAACCAGAAACCTGAATCTCTATGTGGTTGACGATGAAGTCGAATCGCTCTTTGGCCGAGAGTGGATTTCGGAGCTTGTACGGGAGATCGACTTTGGTCACCTCTTCGCAAAACCCGACCCATTCCACAAGCTCTCAGACAAGCAGGCTCTGACCTTGGAACAACAGAAGCAGCTCGACAACATTCTGTCTCGCTACCAGGATGTGTTCAGCGACACCCCCGGGAAGATCTCAGGTCCCCCAGCAAAGATGCACCTGAAGGCTAGAGCCACACCTGTCTCCGCCCGAGCTCGAGACGTACCAGTTGCCCTCTGCGATGCCTACGCCAAGGAAATCGACAAGAAAATTGCATCTGGCTTCTACAAAAGAGGGGACTACTCTGAGTGGGCATCGACAACGCACGTCGTCGCAAAGAAGAACGGCAAACTGAGGATCACAGGCAACTACAAGCCTACTCTCAACCCGCGGATCATCATCGATGAACATCCGATTCCCAAGGTGGAACATCTGTTCAACCGAATGCGCGGCGCCACTCTCTTCTGCCACCTGGACATCACCGACGCGTACACTCATCTCGAGGTCGACGATGAGTTCAGCCATGCTCTCACGCTTAACACCCCAACTCACGGTCTGATCCGCCCAACGCGAGCAGTATATGGAGCAGCTAACATCCACGCTATCTGGCAGCGGCGAATGGACACAGTCCTGCAATGTCTCCGAAACGTCGTAAGTTTTTTCGATGACAGTATAGTTTTTGCTGATAGCTTTGGAAATCTGATGCAGGCCCTCAGCACCACTCTGGAACAGTTTCGGCAACACAACCTCAAGCTCAACAGAGCCAAATGTGTTTTCGCTCAAACATCCCTGGAAACCCTTGGCCACAAAGTCGATGCGTCAGGCATCCACAAGTCTGATGCACACATCCGAGCTGTACGTGATGCACCGAAACCGACTACACCAGAAGAATTCCAACTGTTCCTTGGTAAAGCAACCTACTACAGCTCGTTCATCCCTGATTTGTCCACCAGAGACAGACCACTCAGAGACATGCTGCTCAAGGACCCTCTCATCTGGGCACCAGAAGGCGACAGGGCATACAAAGACATCAAGAACGCCCTAACCTCACCCCAGGTACTCATGCAGTATGACCCAGCAAGACCAGCCTAGGCGCAGTACTGTCACACCGGCTCAGCAACGGGCAAGAACGTCCAACCGCTTACGCCAGTCGAACGACGACAGCAACGGAGCAAAGGTACCCTCATCTCCGCACGAGACTCAACTTGACCAGGCCACGTCGAGGTCACCACGCAACCGACCAAGTCACCGCACAACCGACCAAGCCACCACGCAACCAACCAGGTCACCACGCAACCGACGAGGCCACCGCGCAAGCAACGAGGTCACCGCGCAACGGACCAAGTCACTGCGCTACCGACCAAGCCACCGCATAACCGAGCAACCGAGCCTGAGACGAGTTCGCTTCACCGAGACCCCAGCAACAGTCCAAACACCACCAGCCACAACAGCTACACCTGTAAACAGGACGCCACCTATATCCCACACCCCTTTTATTCTCCGCAGAAGTACTCGCCAGTGCCGCCCACCAATGAGATTCTCTCCCGATTAAGTTTCCTAAATCATCCATTTAAAAGAGGGAGGAAATGTTGTGTATTTACTTGAGATAACACGAACATTCTAGTCACTATGCCCAGAACATTCCAATCTGGAACCTTCCATATACTATGTATATATGCACACACAGACCGTAGACGACAGTGCCGCGCTAGTTCCGATCTAGACCGCTCACGTTACGTCCACCTTGTGTATCGTTGTGTATCAACTAGTGTTAAATAAACCGTTGTTTTATACTAACAAGTGTGTGTTATTTATCGTGTATCTCCCACGATTTAACAGTGGATCTTCAGGGCATCACTGAGTTCAGATCCCATGTAAACACGTGCAAAGTGTGCATGCTGATCCGCGGGTACCTTGCTCAGGTTGAGCGCCCAGTTAAAGCGAGTGATAGTCGGCTACAGTCGTTCCGTCGGTAGCACGAGACAGTTGCATTGTGAAATTTGGCGTTCAAGGCCCTGATGACATTGTTGACCCTATTGTCTGCCGGATAGCGTCAGCGATCATTGCCGAGAATTGTTCGAGTTGCTCAGAGGTTAAGTCCGGCATGGTGAAGATGAGTGGAGAACAGTATTTCTAACAAAACTAAACTTTGTTTTTTAAATACCGGTATCTAAAATTTATTTTAACGCAATTCTTTACACCCGGAGTTTGAAAATGATAAGATGTAAAATTCGAAGAAAAAAGAAGGAAAGATAATTACGGAAAACTCCATAAAGTAAGGAGATATGCTATGTTACTTAAACTTTTGAAGGAGAAAAGTACACATACCATAGTTAAAACCAAGGAAATCTCTTTCATAATAAGTAGGCTTGGCAGGACCTACAGTGGGTGCCAACTAACAGTTACGATCAAGGCCGTTTTTAGTGAGGGGCAACCCAGGCAACTGCCCAGGGCGACACATTACAGGGGTGGCAAATTTTCTGGAAAGCTATACAATGTGCTAATGGATGGTGAAAAACTAGCCCAAGTAAAGGATTTCAAATATCTGGCGAGCTTGATCACATCAAATGGAAAGTGTACGAGAGAAGTAAATGCTCGAATCGCACAGGCAAAAGAAGCCTTCTCCAAAAAGAAGTCTTTACTAACATCCAAGACTGTTAACTTAGAGGTGCGAAAACACTTCTTGAAAAGTTTTGTATGGAGTATTGCAAGTTATGGCTCTGAAACACGGACTCTGCGACAAGCAGATGTATCAAAACTTAGGGCATTCTAGATGTGGTGCTGACGACGACTACTAAAGATACCTTGGATTGATAAATTCACGAATGAGAATTTTCTCAAAAGAGCAAAGGAGACACGTACCTTGGTTGAATCCTTAAATAGAAGAAGGAATGGTTTTGTTGGCCATTTGATTCGTCATTCTGACTGGTGCACCTCACTCTTCGAAGGAAAGCTAGAAGGAAAGGGGAGTCGAGGAAGACCAAGGACTCAATTCATAGACAGCATTAAAGGCAAGCACACTTATTGCCATTTGAAACTCCAGGCCAGAGAAAGAGGACGTTTTGGAAGACATGCATGTTACCCACTAACCTAGCGGTTGAGGAGAAGAAGAAGAAGGTACAAAAAAGCATACACATTAAACGTCAAATTCCTGGAATTAAAATTTGCCACCCGTAGGGGAATATTAACTTATGTCATGAGATGTGTATTTGACACGATCGGTTACTTTGGGTCTTAAAGACGTCTTGCAGTTGTGACAGACAACTGATACCAGGCTGAAGTGAATCATCGTCATACATGGCATAAATGCGCTTATGTGTTCCTTCTGATGAAAGAAGTTCAGTAGATTCTCATTTGTCACGATCGGTTTCTTTAACTTATGAAATGTACAAACCGCCCATTTGTACAAATTATTTAACGTAATCAAAGATATTACCGATATTTATGAAATCAGAGTGCAATTCGCCAAGTCTAAAACCAATTAATTCCCTTTCGTTCGAATGCTCATTTTTTCCTTATAAGTAGCAGCTTGCTCTATTTGAGTCAGTCCCTTTTTTCGGATCTTCTCCTAAGGACAACATTTCCTTACCGGACATCTGCAACTAGGACTTTAACATTTCTTCGGACTTTGCTAACTTGGATCCATACTTCAGCAGCAATATCTCGCAGTGCCTTTTCCAGTCAACCCAACATTTTTTCTCCATAGAAAAAAATATTTTAAACGTACGGTAAGATAAACGTATAAGATAAACACACATGATAGTGATTGCCACTCATATTCAAGTACCGGTACCAGTAGCCAAACAAGTAAAAACATTCCCATAAGTTAAACAAATTTCATATAATAATAATAATAATAATAATAACATATGGTCTCGGTGCCAGGTGCAAGCTTCGTTATTTGACACCCAGAGGGCAGCATGCATGTCGAATTTCGTCGTTACTTGGAACGCTATGAAAGTCAAGGAGGTTAGATATCTACGCTCCTCCTCATTATAGCGCTTTCTAGTAGAGAATGGAGGAACTTTGTGTTGGCGGAAAATCCCGAGATTAATTTTGCCATTATGAACACAGCCTGCTGAATTCAAATGGGTTCTTTAACATACCAACAACGTATGACATGCATGTCGTGATTTTTGTCGCCTTTCAAAAAAACCACACTTACCACGGCCAGGAGCGAACCTGCAAGCTTGGGGGTTGGTAGTCCGACACGTTAACCACTCAACCACCGTGGAAAGCAATAACAATTTAATAAGTATACATATCGAAAGGCAGCACAATGTTGTTGCCCAGGGGCGGCAGAAGACCTAAATACGGGCCTGGTTACGGTAATACAAATAGCTAAACTAGTTTGTGTAAATGGCCAGTAGTTTTGACATGATAATAAATAACCTACACTGTTATACGGTACGTTATTTTGGGATCACACAACACGAAAACTCTTTCAATACAACACACGAATTTTAGCGTTAGAACACGAACGCTGGAATACAAACACGCTCTATTGCCTGCAGTCTGATACTAATCTTGTTGTGTTAATTATTGTCACGCCACTAACTCCAGACGAGTACCCAAGGGATATCCTCCCCCCTATGAAAAGTTAAGTTTGGTTGTCACCCATATGGCCAGTCACAAAGGCAGTCTATATTTACATCCCCGTCGCCCGTCATGAATTATTTTCTGGATACGCCACTGACCAACTCGGTACTTTCAGCAGACCTGATCTTACTTGCCCTGATCTGTGGGGTAATGTTTTGACCTCCCCGCAGGCGTGAGCGGGAGAGCATGGGGTCGTGGGTAAATCCTCCTAAGAGTACGCATTGATGTTTACATTTCATCCGTTAGAGTGCAGCAGCTGCCAAGCACAGTGGATGCCTGTTTTATGTTGGTCAACCTGCTGGTAAGCGTTAGTCGAGATAGAGCACCGTGTGAGAAGGTAATGTCATCGCGTCAGGAGATGGCAGTTCAACATGCTGTGACGGGGTGCGGGGGTTTTTGCAGTACGCATGCGAGGCTCGCCTTTTCCAGACCTAAATATATTAGCTTCCTGCATGTCAATCGTTGTTATTGCAGCACACGATACGCAGTCAGTGAAAGAAGGAATGTGCCAAGTGAGTGAAGCAAGTAGTGACTAACTTAATGTTTTTGGAATGCGCGATACGCAGTGAACGGGAAGACATCTGCAGTTCAAACCCAACCGCCAACTGCTGGCTATGTAGAAATTTTACTGTTGCTATCATTCCGTTATTATATTTCTCATTGAGAGAGAGAGAGACTGCTATTGACCTGTAACAACTGATGTATATTATTGTGTCATTCATATATTATTAATATGTATCTCTGCTCAATATACATACATGAATATGTTTATTTAATATAACGGTTTTGATTTTAGGGTGTTTGAAGTGAAATGAGACGCCACGTCCTAAGAGTACGTAGCTGTCTTAAAATGTGCGTACTGTTGGGACACTTCCAATATTTTTACTATAATGCAGTTTCTTAATATTCCAGGCAGTATGTCATCTGAATATCAACGTAAATCTGAGAGGCGGTTGTTCACTCTTCAACAGCTAAATACAGCTAAAGAAAGAATTGCTGCGGTCAGTAGTGTCAGAGCTACTGCAAAATATTTGGTAGTAATTGAGGCAACACTGAGGAAGAGATTAAAAGCAATGAGTTTATTATTATGCAGATAGCATTGTTCATTAATAACAAATAATACAGTTGCTTAGATGACGAGATGGTAATATGTTTCATATCTTATTTACAAGGAACACTACAAACCTACAATCTTCATTGGGCAGGTTCAAATCAAGTTTCTCAGACTAAGAGGAGGAAGCTTTGGTGACTTGTATCAAAATTCTAGAGAGAAAACTTTCGGCATATCGAGGAAACAACTTATGGCTGTAATATATCAATATGCCACACAAAGTAACATATATCACCCTTTTAATAAGAAGAAGAAGATGGCAGGTGACAAATGGGTTAGGAACTTCTGTCAGAGGCATTCTTTTACATTACGCCAACCTGAGAAGTGTTCTTTAGGGAGAGCCATGGGATTCAATCGCATTCAGTTCCAAAAGTTTCATGAGAACCTAAACACAATATTTGATGCAAATCCTGGACCTTGTCCAAGTGACATCTACAACATGGATGAAACTAATGTGCCAACTGTTCCAAATAAACTTCCTAAGGTGATATCACCTAAAGGTAAACGTATGTTGTCAAACGTTCTCTCACAAGAGCGTGGGGAGTCGGTTACTGCAGTTTGCTGTGCGAGAGCAGCAGGTTATTACATCCCACCAGCTCTAATCTTCCCACTCAAGAGGTTCAAGGCAGAATTTTATGACGGAACACCACCAGACACTTTAGGAATGGTGTCAGATTCTGGATTCATCAATACAGAACTATTTATATTGTGGTTACAGCACTTCGTGAAATATGTTATGCCATCTCAACAGAAGAATAAATTGATGATATTGGACAGTCACGTATCCCACTGCAGTGTTTCAGCTATTAAATATTGCCAAGAGAAGGGCATTATTCTGCTGTCTTTGCCCCCATATGCTTGCCATAAACTGCAGCCGCTTGACGTATCCTTCGGGCCACTCAAGAAGTTCATCTCAGAAGAATGTGATCGCTGGATCACACAACACCCAGGTCGGCCCATTACAATTTACCAAATTGGTGAAATATTTGGGACAGCTTACTCTGTGGAGAAAGCAGTCAATTCATTCAAAGCTATCTTCCCTCAAAATCCAGCAGCTTTTGGAGATGAAGACTTCTTGCCTTCATCAGTGACTGGGAGATATATAGAGAAGCCTCCTGAAGAAAGTGATTTGGGAAATGATAGGCCTACTGGACCATCATGTAGTGAGCAAAATAATGAATGTGCCCAGATTCAAATCACAGATGATTTGTTAGAAGAAGAAAATCAAATCGCACCCGGTATCTCACTGAAAGATCTTCTTCCTAGCCCAAAAGGGTACAGAGGAAAAAATAAAGGGAACAGATCAAAATCATCAGCAATGATGACATCCACCCCTTTCAAAAGAACACTCGCCGAGGGTAGGAAAGCAGTTAGCCAAAGACCCAAGAGGAAGGCAGTAAAGAAGTTGAATTTCACAGTCCAAGAAGAAGAAGAAGAAGATGATGACGATAACGTGATGGAAATATTTGAGGACGATGATGATGATGCCGCCTGTATTTACTGTAACAGCCTCTACTCAAAATCTAAATACCGTGAAAAGTGGATTCAATGCCAGAGTTGCCGACTTTGGGCTCATAGTGAATGTGCTGAGATTGATAGTAGAACAAAAACATATAAATGCGAACTCTTCAAGTAAAGGTCTGTGTACAAAAGAGCGTACATAAAAATTTACTTAATTAAGCAGTATGATCTTTATTCTTTTTCAAAATGCGTACTCTTGGGTATTGTGTCTGCGTACTCTTGAGACACCATTCGTCCAAGAGTACGCATTTCTCACTTTCTGGCAACGGCAATCTACAGTTAATATCTGTATTTCAATTGAATTATTACCTCATGGCTAAATGAGATAAACTGACAAGGAACAGCTTTAGGTGTTTATAATATCAAAATATAGGGTTTAATCCAAGAAAACTAACAACAAACAAAAAGTGCGTATTCTTAGGCGGTCTTCATCCCTTAAAAGGAGGCGCAGATGTTGATTCAATGCTCTCAGGTTAATGCCACATTTGCTTCTTTTCACGTCCGGTTTCCGCGTGAAATCACGCAACATAAATGTACTGCACTAACTTTGAATACAGTAGGCCAGACACAGCGGGATTTCCCGCTGGAGTACAAGAGACAAGGTCACCCACTGCAAAATTAGCCTCGGCACATTTCAGTGACTGGTTTTCACGCGCAATGCCTTTCAACGGTTGTGGGAGAAAGACGCTGCGGTATTGTGCTCCGGTGAAGTCAGTAATTATGAGTACAGTACTTTGGATTTGGGCAGAAAAAGGCAGAAAATATTGATGGTACCAGATTTGAATATTCAACAATGTTTTGAATCTGTGGTTGCAGATTGGGGTTTACAAGGTAAAAGTTTTGCAGTCGTGCATGATAGTGCTGCGAATATGATTGCGGCCATGAATTTGACTGAGGTTGCTTCATCAACACGAACAGTCATTCATCAGTGGCGAAGCTGGAGGGGAATCTTGGAGCCTTAGAATACCCATTTCATTCTCAAGGAATATGCACATTCACATTTTCCTATTTTTCATTTGCATACGCAAATTGAATCTCTAGTTTTCGGTATTATTTTCTGTAGCCATGGTGGGATTGACGCCAGCTTCTCAGCGCGGGACTGAACAGTCAGTGAGTCTCCTTTGAAACAGGCTCAAGTTTCTGTGGGTAGAGAAGGCAATTGCGAAAGCGCGAAGCGGAAGGTCGATAGCTGAATCACTGCCATCGTAATGTACAGGCCATCAGGCAGCGGCCATTACCATGTGATCAGCTGATCGCTAAGGGTGGATGGGTAACGACCATTATGCTTAACTGTGAGTGGTTTGTGCTGTGTTGTTTATACAATTTAGTTAGTGTCTGAGTTAAAAGCAATACGTAAGAACGCTACTACTTACGTCATCCAGAATGAGGATTACGGTACTCCGTTTGTTTTCTGAGGCAAATGTTCATTTCGTAGGTAGGTAATTAGCCTATATCTATAAAATGTTTGAGTTGCATGTTTGCCACCACACTTATTAAAGTTATGGTTCAGTTAGAAGCTTTACATCGCTTATTTTCGACTAATGCAGGTTTTTTGGTAGTTACGGTACCGGTACCGTTAATACAATTATATTTATTCATTGAAACAATTATTCCTTCCATGGTCCCTGGAATACCAAAACGTAGTTGTGTTACCGGGTGCAAAAACAACTATTATGATGGAGATGATTAGGTTATATGCCTTGTTTTTCCATCCCCACCGTCGAAAATTTAAGAAAGCAATGAATACGGTACTTAAAAGTCCTAGAAAAGGAAGACGAGAGTGTGTGATAAACATTTCCCTGAAAGTAAGATACTTCGGGAGATAAGAGCTACCTTTAGGCCTACTCGTCTTGATGGTAATGTATAAGTTAATAATATGGTTTCAATATTATAGTATGAAGTTCTAAATGTCAGCCTATGCTAGGACTGGAAAGATTTCTAACATGTAAATGCTGAGGTTAAATTACATGTTAGGGCCTACTTATGTAAATCAGACAATTTATTATTAGTACGGTATTATTCAGCATAGTTTGAAGTCTATCCAAGATGTGTCCCGTTCAACCTCAAGTGAACATAATTTTAATGTGGTAGCATTTATGTAGGCTGCTGTATTTACATTAATGGGATTGTTAGCAACCTATCTACCTGATTTCTAGATTACAATCCTCGGTAAATTCCTGATGCAATAGCCAAGTTAGATTGAGTAATTGAAAATGTGTGCTGTTAGGTCACACAAGAGGTGTTCTGTGCATTGATTACAGTTAGAGATTGGTTACGTTGTGCATCATATCATGAGCCATAAGTAGTTTAGAATGTGATTTGTTGAATAGCCTAGAGCAATGTTGGGTTTTCTGAGGCATTTAACCTTAAAGTGGTGAATAGTGACGATTAGAACTGATCAGATAAAGAATGATAAACTTGTGATCTACAAATTAAGAGTAGTTTCCCTTGAGATCATATATACATAGGTCTACATTTTAGGACAGAGATTTTTTGGTGTGATTACCTGTAAATAATATTGTAAGTTGAATCTCATTATATTATCGTTCACACCTAACTTGGTACGAGGCTGCATTAGTTATTAACTTTCTGTACTGTAGCTTACACCATAAGAGGTTAACATCTAGTGCTGATATCACAACAGTAGCTTAATACTGACTGAAATTATGACACATAGATTAGGATATTCTAAATGGTTCCACACTTTATACATGTGTTAAGACATTCATTCGAGAAAGTGCTATAGAGACAGTAGCTTTTCAGTTTTTTGTTGTTGTTGTGTATAACAAAAATGTTCTGAGCTGCGCAGATTAGTTTTTTGAGCTGCGCATTGACATTTTGAGCTTCACAGATTAGTTTTTTGAGGTGCGCATTGACTTTTTGAGCTGCGGAGATTACTTTTTGAGGTGTGCATTTACTTTTTGAGCTGCTCTGATTAGTTATTGAAAAGACAAGATCCTTTGTTATGTAGCCTTGATTTTTCGTCCTTATACCACACATTTTTAGCCTACTTTTCACATTTTGCAAAAAATGAAGAAAAAGTAGACATGAGATCGATCCGGGAAATTGTGTGTCTGTCAGTCTGGCTGTCTGGCTGTGTGTGTGCCCCCCCCCCCCCTATCAACTCCTAAACGGCTTCAGAAATCGAAACCAAATTTAGTATGAGTAAAGATGTATACCGGAATATCTGACGCCCATATGTGAAAATGATGTCAGAGCTAACAACTGCTGAAGAAACGCACTAGAAATTTGAGCTCCACGTTGGATATCCTGGAAGTATGCATGGGAGCTATTCCAAAATTGGCACACATGTAGATAATACTATTTTTGTTTAATTTCCAGGAACCCATACATGGCAGTGTTGCCAAAATAATTGTAAGCCTTCTGATAGGTCCAATTTTTAAATGCATATAACTTCTGCAATATCAATTGGATTTCAACCAAATTTTGAATGTAATATGTGTACATAAACATACATGACTGAGCGTATTCTAAAGAGCCACCATAGCTGCCAACTGTTAATAATTGCTCTCTCTATTTTCTTTATCCAAATACCAATATATCTGAAAGTATGCAAGCCGACAGCTTTAAACTATGCACACTTATAGTACCTGGCATTTTAGATTAATTTGGCGTAACTTATATACTTCAGTTCTGCCAACATGATTCTAAGCCTGCTGACAGGACCAATTTTTAAATACATGTAACTTCTATACTATCAGTTGGATTTCAACCAAATTTCGTATGTGCTATGTGTAACATAACAGATATGACTCTCGGTATCCTTAAGAGTAATCAGGGCTGCCAACTGTTATTAAATGCTGTCTATAATTTGTTTACCCTAATATCAATATATCATAAAGTATGCAAGGCAACAGCTCTATACATTGCACACGTATAGCACCTGACATTCTAGATGAATTTGGAGTAATTAATAGAAGTCAGTGCTGCCAACTTGATTCTATGCTTGCTGATAGGTCCAATTTTAAAATACATGTAACTTCTATACTAACAAATGGATTTCATCCAAAATTGGCACAACAAGATATCATGATATTTCAGATTATTTCTAACCAGCACACGCATGACACTGTTGCCAACATCCTTTTACGCGTGCTGATAGATCCAATGTCTATTGGACTTCATCCAAATTTTGTATTCTATACATTAAGAGATGGAACTAACAATATATTCAGTCACCAGGGCTGCCAACTGTAGTGCTCTATTAGGCTACATTATACCAGGAATACTTGGAACTAATTAGACATTTCGATATTACAAACTTAATTTCGTTATTATTTTCGATAGGTTCATACTGTAGATTAATCATTGGCTTGAAAAGTAGGCTCTTTAGTTCGTTACGGAACTTCTTGTTTTCTGGTTGTCAAGTAGGACCGCAGTGAATTGGTACGGTACATACAATTTTATGCGAAGAACTGGTTCTTGAACCTTATTTTTCTGACAGGATGCCAAGGGGAACATAGTGTTTTTATACATAATTATGTTTATTCGAAGCAGGGTCAGCGAGGTATATCTGTTATTTTGTACAAAAGATATTCATTCGAGAAAGTGCTATGGAGACAGTAGGTTTTCATTTCTTTTCTAGTAGTGTGTAACAAAAATGTTCTGTTATGTTTTTTCACTTCTTTTATCTGGAATAGGGTGAGATTTGTTTTGTTTTCTTACTGAAGTAGTGGTTTAATTCAGAGAAGATACTCAGTTAAGTAGCCTTGATTTTTGGACCTTATACCATACATTTTTCTGGTAGTCAAGTAGTACCGCAGTGAATTGGTACATACAATTTTATGCGAAGAAGTGGTTCTTGAACCTTATTTTTCTGACAGGAGGCCAATGGGGACATAGTGTTTTTATACTTATGTTTATTTGAAGAATATCCTGTTTTGTGAAGGTCATTCATTTTTGTGAGATGAAGTTGGACAACAGTGATAGCATTAGTTTTTTTTTTGTGGAATCCTCAGTAAAGTGACATTGACCTTTCGAAATTTAACCATTTTTCTGACAGGTCAAGGGGGATAACGGCTATTTTGTATAAGAAGATCCTTTTGGCCCCAATTACTTTGTTTAGTGCATAAATATACAAAAATTCAAAAGTATATTTTTTATATCTGGATTTTGCTGGTGTTGTTTAGAGAGGAGGCAGTATTTTCGTAACTTTGTTTTACTGAATGTCAAGAATGGCAGATTTCTTACTTAGCCTTTTTTTTCTCATGCAAGTCCAGAAGTGAATAGCTAGTATTTTTGTATTGTATTTATTTTGTATTTTCTGATAAACAAGGTCTAGAAATGAATATTTCTGTTGCTACCATATATAATGAATTTTGGGGGCAGAGAGTTCAAGAAGGCAGTAAGGGGTGGGGGGCTGGTTATCTAAAAGAAAGGAAAATAAAATACAGAATTAGAGATGCACATAATTTGGTATCTTACCCTTGCAAGAGAGATTCTGTAGTTTTCTCGAATGTTATAACTTAAGCTCAGTTCGAGGGTTTTTCTGGCAGTAGGCACAGAAAAGTGTATCTGTCTATGTATTGTTTCTGTGGTTACATAGATTTATTTTATTAACAAACTGTTCCTGCAAATTGTTTTGTGTATTGAAATATTCGAATATTTCCTTCCTTCAATGCCGAGTTTAGCCATATGCGATTTATCGACGTTGTGGTACATCTTGAGTAACTGTTTCAATGCCTCTTTTTAGTGATATAACATTTACAGGACGTCAAAAAGCTGCAATTTTTGCCCTGTCTGTGTGCGTCAACGTCCTAGTAAGTTCACAGACGATGTACCATTCTGTTCACTCGTAAAATGCCCGCTACAACGGCAGGATTCGAACTAGCGGAGCGATAATTAGGCCTATTTAGTGGTTACTTATCTAACTGCCAATGAACTCCAAATAGTATTAACATTTTCCTATAAATATGAATTTATATTCGCTTTGGAGTGTCTGCGTGTGAAAGGAGCCGTCTGACTTGCTGTGGCGGCTGTACCGGCCCTACGCGTGACGTCACTACAGGAACCTTGCGGCTTGGACATTACGATGGCAGTTGCTGAATGCGTCAGCAGTCCATGCAGTGCATTCGTGGGGAGGGCGGTATTTCATCGCCTGCATGTTCGTTTGTGAGATTTAAAACATGGATCAGTGTAGTGATTTAATAGTGTATTTAAAATCAAGACCATTTTCATTATTGTCCTATGAAGTGAAATGTGCAGTGAGAGAGGGGGGACCACAACCCCCATCTAAATATTGTACAGAGAGATAAAAAAGTCACGTAAATTCCAGTCTCAGTGGTATGATTGGTTAACAGCAAGCGTAACGTCGGGCACGATGCACTGTTATGTTATGTTTGTGGCGATTGTAAAGAATGGAGTGAAACTGGGATTGCGTGTATTAAAAATGTTCATCGTAGAGCACGAAAGTATTACATTTCTAAGAAACATATTCTTAATTGGGAACGATATCATCTTCTGGGACAACACAGAATAGAGCATGCCCTATCAAGCGAAGAACACGACTGGAGTTTCTCTACAAAAAACTATAAGGTATGAACTTTAGAATACCCAGTTGTCATTCATCATATTGTCATCACAGAACAATCATGGAACAAAGTAATTGCAATCTGTAAATGTGTTGTTAAACATTTTAAACACTCCAAAGGTGCACAAGTTTTAAAGGAATGTCGAATTTGCTGCAGGATACCACGCCATCGTCTAGTACAATGTGAACCCACAAGGTGGGACTCATCCTATCTTATGATTGCGAGACTTATTGAACAGCGACAAGCGATTGTTTCAGCTTCATCAGGATTGGAAGTACCAGCAGTACTGTCACAATCATAGAGGAATTGTCTTGAAAAGTTGAAAGAAAACTTAAGAATCTTTTCTGAAACTTCCAAAATTCTTAGTACCGGTATGAAAGAAACTAGTGCTTCAGGAATAATCCCTTTGATCAACAGTTTTCTAGAATTTCTCTCAAATTCATCTGAGGGTGGAAGTGGTGTCTACAAGGCAAAAAAAAAATGAGTTGACTTTAAGACGTTCAAGTCTTCCAAGATTATGAAAAAGAAAAATTATATGTTTTGCCTATATCCGCGCTTTAAAGACAAATTGATTCGTCAGGCAAATGAAGTCACCACTATTCAAGAAAATGCCAAACAAATGCTTGTCACTGAAGCAAAAGAAAAGTACCAGTCATCAATAATACAGTCCAACCAACACACGCCCACTTCATCTACACACCTTCCACATCGACCAAAAATATATACTCCTTGTACTCCATACATATTTCACAATAACCAGTCCAGCAATTTTCTTTTAAGGATGAAATTTCTGCCGACTTAAATGAACGTTTATTGGATCAATCATTAAGTACAATTTCTTACTGGAAAACCAATACTAAGCTAGCTGAAAAGTGCCTTTGCGTCAAACCAGCATCAGATTATTCGGAAAGAGCGTTCGATGCAGCTGGCAATTTGGTGGACAAGTAAAAGAAACCAACTTGATGCAGATCGAGTTCAAATGCTATTGTTGAGATTGATCTGAGATTATCGTTTCAGGCAAAGAACGAATAGAGAATTTCCATTTACAGTATCTTATTATATAATACGCTAAGGCTAAGGTGTATGTATCAAAAAACTCAAGCTCCTAAACCAGAGGGAGTTAGAAGGTGTGGTTTGTACCAAAATCTTCCAAATCATCTCAATATCACAGGAAAAATCTTGCATTTGTTGAAAAGTCAACGGAAATATATTTATTTGTTTATAAAGGGCTTTTAAACAAATAAACAAGACGATCGCCCCTGTGAGAACTCTGTTGCCTACAGCCCTCATAGCACTAGAGCTAGGCGGGTAGTCTGTACACATGGGGCGCGTACAACCTGTTATGCGAGAGTTCTCGCACGGGTCCGCTAGTTTGTAATTATTTCTCTATTTTTATTTTCTCAAAACTAATTGTAAGTAATTATGACTAACTTATGATTGATATAAAATTACCGGTACAGTTCTTTCTTTGATTATAATACTGTAATTATGTCTTTATTCCACTATCAACTTGGTTGTTTTTTTTCCTAGACACCTCTCAACCTCTCAAAGTTTTAGTTTAAAATAAGAAACATTAAGTTATCTATTCATATTATGTTAGCAACCAAATCCACTCTTATCCATTACTGGACATAGGCCCTAACAACAACAAAATTAATATTAATGAGCATTGTTGCATTATTTTTCATTTTTCCATTGATTCCTATTTCTTAAGATGTACCAAAGCTTGAGTTTAAATGTTAAGAGTATCGGCATCGAATCTCAACCATCTTTTGAAAAAGGCAAGATTCGCGATGGATTCAGATTTGAGGATTCGGGGGTCAAAATCTTGGATTCGGGAAAATATTGGATTCGACCCAACACTAATAGAGAGTGAGTGTGAGTGTGCGTGTGTAATTTATCTGCGCATCAACAACAAACACGCTCTGATCTTTGCGGAATAGAGTTAAACAGTAAATTTGTAACTCAGCAATTTTTCTATGTTTGTGCCGTGTCTTGTCTGGGGGTTCCGCCTAGGACACCAAGCTGGCTCATCAGCGGGCTCTTGGCTACTCCTGATGGGGCCTGGGCGGGGACACTAAGAGCTCGCTGATGAGCCAGCTTGGTGTCCTAGGCGAAACCCCACACAAGACACAGCATAAACATAGAAAAATTGCTGAGTTTTAATTCACTGGCCGTGAAAGGCAATATACCAGTAAATTTGTACTTTTGGAGTACAGAAACATTCATGCCTGTATGATACAATGGTTCATTAAATTAAAAACCGAGAAATGAAGAGATATTCCTGGATATCACACAGTGTGTAGCCACGATGCTTTCCCAGTTCACAATCGAGACACAGAGGACACTACACAGAAAATTCCAGAACACTGCGCAGCACTAATACGGGAGTGTGACCCTCGCAGGACGTGAAAACACGCTACAGAAATGCACTGCCTTAACCTGTACGGAGTAGGCCAGACACAGCAGGATTTCCCGCTGGTGTAAAATATACAATGAGCGTCTTTAAGGCCGCCTACTGCAAAACACGCCAAGGTGCATTTCAGTGGCTGGTTTATACATAGGGTCTACAATGCCTAGGCACACTTGCGAGAAAAAGACGTTGCGTTATTGTGCTACGGTGAAGTCCTCAATAATTCGGGTAATGTGTGTATAGCTTATCTGCGTTTATCTTTGCGGAATGGAGTTGGACAGTAAATTCATAATTTTGGACTGCTGACGACCAGCGCAGGACATAAAGAAATAACTGGTTTACTATTCAACGAAATGCTGTCCATAATACACAATGTATATCCACGATACTTTCCTAGTTCACAAAGAAGACACTAGCACACTGTTGAAAACTCCAGAGCACTGCGCTGCGCCAATGTGGCAGTGTGACCCTCGCAGGACGTGAAAACACGCGTGGATTACAGCGTGAATTCACGCAAATGTGACCTTAGTCACAGACGGAGCCTCTTTCGGAAAGTTTCTGTAAATATACAACTGGCGGTTTCGAAGAAGTGGCAAGGGAGGCCTGGCCTCGTTCATTTTCCTATACAAATGTATTGTTTGTTTTAAATACTGTTATCACTTTTGTTAATACAATATTATCAATACTCCTACCGGTACTGTATTTTTTATTCTCTCTGCTGCCACAGCTATTGTCACAACAAACGTTGGTGTGATCATTTTACATATTCCGTGAGTTGCGATTTGTTTGAGTCGTTCTTTGCCGCTCAGAAAACTCCACTTGGAAGCCAGGTTGATGCAGGCCAGGCATCGGCTGTCATGGTAACCGTGACGTCAACCCCAGCAAGAGGAGATGACGTAGGCTCTAGGAGGCCAGAAGAGTACAGTGCCGCACACACTCAATGCTGTCCTGTGACGTTGCAGTGATCATATTGAAAGCGGAAGCCATACTCGTAAACAGTGCTGAATTAACGAGTAGGCCTACTATGCATGCCGTTTAATGGATTAAAATGTGCGTTCTTTTTTCCGTTATCGTTTTACGGCCTAAGCGAGGATCCCACCATTACCGCCACTGAGGGCAGTGTCTTGGAGCTTGGGACTCCGAACCGGGGATACAACTGGGGAGTGTGACTAGCACTTAGCTCACGCGGCCTCACCTGCAAAGCGAACGGGGGCCTGATGAAAGGATGGGAACAGTGGGAGGGTTAGGCAAGGAAAGGGGAAGGAGGAGGCCGCGGCCTTACGGTTGGTAATGCCTCCGAAAATGAATTATTCTTGGACAAAATGAGATTATTTTCCGTCCCCATGATAAAATTTAACCAGCAAACATAAATCTTGGAAGTGTGACACAAGGGAGTCGTGTTACTAGCTCGAGGCAGTGGGAAAGTCCGATCACGTGATATGTTGCGCAATGGAAATTTCTGGAAGGTTGAGACCAGCATAGCAACAGTGAATTAGCAATAAAATATAATAAATATTGTTATAAATTATGCTATTGGATTCCAGCCCAGAGCCAATGAGAAGAGGTCTTATTGAAGACGGAATTAACTTCAACTACATAATTTGGTGAAAGTATGCCTTTAGGCCCTTAGAAGGAGATTTTCTTAATTAGTAATGAAGAGAAAATAAAATGAAAATATGTCTGATACTTTAAAAACCGCAGAAAGGTTAATCTACGCAGTATAAGCGCTAAAATTATGATGGGAGATTGATATGGCCGCCAAAATTTCGACTTGGAGAGGGAGATCCAAGGATCGAGGTTCTTATTCCAGCAGTCTTTGAAGAGAGAGGAAGTGTTTTCTTGGGTTAACGGAGATCCCAAAGCCTTAGTCCGAGTGTGTTGATTGACGACTCGAGGAGACGATACGTTAGCAGGGTGGAACAGTGGAGATTCCCGCGCTAGCATTATAGGCGTAGTTGAGAGGAGTATTGAAACTAGGATATCTCATTTATATTTGAGAATAGACTTCAGCCAAGTGAATAAATAGAAAGTACAGGTCGAATACTATATTCTATTGAAAGTCGAGCGTTCTAAGTCAAACCATTTCGACGAAATAAGCCCGTAAAGACAAATTTTCAAATGTGTTGGAAATAGAAGCTGAATAACACTTTTGTTGCAAAGTGAAGTTAGCGAACATAGTTCAAGTGAACAGAAGAGGAGAACTTTAACATCGGCGCAGCAAACAAAAATTATTAGAATGACTATTAATATTCATCGATTAGTTTCATTCAACATTATTAACATTGTTGAGATGATGGACTAAGTAGTCATGCGCCAGGGACATATTTAATGCAAAGTTAAGATACAACAATGGAGCTTCGATAGACAACGTATTGCAGAATACAGACGTAGTGTACGTTACATCTTGTACATTTTCTTCAGTCTACGAACACTAATGTAACAACGATTAGTAATATAAATAATTCATTCACCAACTACATGAATATTTCTATAAATTATTACTCAACGATGATGTTGATATATATTTGCGACGGAGAATGAAGATTCTACAGAATATGATGGTCAATATGCTAGGGTATCCCAGCAATAACAGAAGAATATGCCAGAAGGATGTCGTTCGATCTCACACGGAGTTGGTGAATACCGGAGAGGGGACGTTTTCTCGTCTCTGAGGTCGCAGGTCCGAGGTTCGAATGGAGGTCCATCTCAGTATCTTGGACTGAGGAAACACCTAAAGTATTGTGTAAATACTTACCCAGGTCTTCAAGACATCGTCCAAATAAGGTAGCAGTGTCATTTAATTGTAGTATAGAGCTTCATTAGTGACATTCTGAGCAGACGTTCTTACTCCATATTTTATGTATTTCTGTGTTCTCATGTAATTTACACTTCAGATGTGTGTTAAGTTTTTATGCATCAAGATTATTAGAGATGATTGTCATTCATCTATTTTTAAATTTTATTCGACGGATCAGTTGTTGAACCGACATTAAAAATTTTATTTGAGGAATCAGATTTCCTTATAGAAGACTAGTCATTTTGACTATCGAATTTCAAATTTTTATTTTGAACCAAGGAGTCAGACATTGTGTCATAGTTGCAAATTAAATTCTTTTAAATTTAATTTGGGCACTTTAATGTATCGACTTCCAGAGCAGAAGAAACATCGAATGATATTGTCATATCATTATTGTATATAAACGTTTCGGCGATCTAGCAAATACTAGTCGTTTGATAAGACTGAAGTCTTAAACGCATAGACAATCTTCGTGTAGAGTGGAAAGACATTGCGAAATTGACAAACCTTTTCATTATTTGTAAAGCTGAAAGCTTTATTCCATGAATTGTTCGAGGAAATATCTCTTGATAGAAGATAATTTATATCATTGGCTAGGAATTCAAAGCTAGTTTATCCCGGTCAAGATTGATTCTATTTGACACTATAAATAACATGTGGTTATTTTTATTTGTGTAATATCACGTCATAATGTAGACCTGATATTGCAACGACGTGCAATTTAAAGCTTGATAAGTGAGGTGAAACAGAGTTAATATTTAATTACATGTATTTGTGACAGTCAGGTTAACAATTAATTATCTTTTTGTGTAGTAAACTCTAAGGAGGTCAATCACAACAGTCTAAAGTCGTTCGTTAATGTTGGAAGTTTCATTTGCAGCACTGAAGGATGTATAATAGTAGATCAGTAATCGAGTGTGACGACACTGATGGTCATGCCGTTAATTGAAGGGAGGTTTCTACAGAAGAAATGTTAATAACAAATAATCCGTTTTTGGTTATTGTTTAACATAGTGGATGATTATTGTTTATGCCATATATAGTGTTATATTAGGAGTTGTAAGGTTATGGTGAGCTCGTGCGAATGAGTTTCCGCATTTTAAGGGAAGTCAACGAAATATAGTTCTTTGATTAGAACAAGGCATAGATCATAATAAGAGTCGTTGTATACAAGAATTCCAGTTCATGTGAAGTAACGCTTTAGCTGTGATAACAGGAGGGATTGAGCGGAAAGCAATTAGAGAACGATTGTCTACTTATGTCATTTATACTATTATTATACCTTATTAAACCCGGAGTTGTATAAATACGTACAGTTGACCTTGGCCAGTTGATTGTATTTGATCGATAATGTAAAGAAACCTATCTAAGACGATGTGTGTGCAGTATATGAACGCTAGAGAGTGTTAGCAAACTTTTATGTTGAGAAACATTGTATATAATCTAATTTCAAGTTCTATAGTAAAAGAGAACTAAGATTCTCTAAGACAACGTGTAGATAACGTTAAATATCGTTTATAATAACGACCAGATTACTTGTAAATATTTTTCCATAAGATTTAATTACTTAAATAATTTTTATTAGGATTAATTAGTGGAATGTTTTTGAAATAGTGTGTTTTTATGAGCGAATGTTTTTAGAATGGATATTTGCCAGCTGTTATGAGTGATTGAACAACCTAATCAGTCTAGAACGATTAAGGAGTGTAAATGGATGGTTCTTTTAAAATTTCAGTTAAAGCGATAAAGAATTACCGGAGTTATGAGCAGTTTTATAATGACAGAATCTATTTTGAAACGAGGTTATTGAAATGCACGACAGAGCAGTGTGAGTACGCAAGCCAATACAGTTAGGAATCGAGTCTGTTATGTAACAAGCGGCTTGGTGACAGCTCACAGCCTTGTGAAGGGGAAGAGTTTCGCGGCGCGACACATGATTGTCAGTAGGTCAGTGGAACAGAGTAAACCAGCTGCAATATAAGACGCGTGGCATCTGAGTCACCTGTCAAGAGGAATGCTATTAAGGTAAGAATGTTGTTAAACGTTTTCATCGCCTACAGCAGGCTTAGGCAGTTCAAAATTTGTGTGCTTGTAATCTATAACCCAGTAAATGCAGTAGGATGTGTAGTGGATGTGGAGCGAGTATGTATGGATATTTTATTAGTATAGTTTATTGTTATTTATTGTTTATGTTAGATTTAGTTTACACATGTTAAATAAATTTACACTGTTCGTTGTTCTTGGTCGCTGACGAGTGATTCATTCTAAATATAAGGAAAAGGATGTTGTGGATCCATTTTAGGCGAAGCTGAAGTCTCATACCCCGAGACAGGTAAGTAAAGGTAAGTAAAATTAAGTTAAGTGAGCCCTGTTGATTTTATTATTATCCACAATATTCTTGTAACTCCTGTATGTAAATCCCTAAAGACCTTGTTGGAGCGATTTCTAATGATGTAATTTACCCGGTGCAGTTAGAAATAGCTAATCCAGCTGGGTCTATGGATATTCCGATAGGCTACTTTCCGGATTTACGGGTACAGTAGGGATGGCGTCCTAGAACTTAGGGGCTGCGAAATTAGCTTCGTAGAGCCTCTAGAAAAGTTGATTTGAACATTTCTAGTGAAATAAATAATTACCAGACTTATGGGATGTCTTGTTCAATTTTGGATGGATGCGAGTGTAATTATATTGGCATATTTTGAGTTGATTTTGGGAAAGTTACACTCAGATAAAGATCAGATCTTAGAAAACCTGAGAGAGGTGTAATAGGTGGACAGTTTCGGAAAACGATCTATGATCTTGATTTTTTTATTTTACCGGTTCATGGCTATTGTTAAGACATGGTAAATATAAAGCTAACTTGTTTTAATGATTGTAAATGTAGAGTTTTTCTTTATGGTAGTATGTTTAAAGTGAGTCACAAGAGAACGAACACTTTGCGTAAGTTTGTTTAACATAGGGTATATAATAAGTTAATGCCAAGGTAATTATAAGTTACTTTTAGACATGAATGTGCCCAAATACATGGAGGAAGGCGTTGCTCGGATGTTGTTATCTTGCTCTGTTGTTGAATATGTGTCTACAGCAGTGTGGAAATTTTTATTGTAATGGCAACCGAGGATGTCAGGAGAATGTTGGAGGAGATGCAGGAAAAGCTGCAGGAGAATATGAAGGCTAATTTAAAGACTGTTCCAAGTGGAATGCAGGAGAATTTGGAAGAGAGCTTAAAAGCTGTCGAAGGTAAGATAAAGGAGAATTTAACTGTGAATATGAAAGATTAGCAAGGGAAATTGCAGGAGGCGAAGCTGGACCTAGAAAAGCTGAAGCGTGAACGTAAAGAGGATCTTGACCCAGTGATTGTTAAAGTTGTTGATTCTATTGGAGATAAAGTTGCAGAAAGTGTCAAAGAGAGTTTTAAAGATGAAATTCAAGGAGTTCAGACTTCTTTAGAGGGTCTACAGACTAGTGTCTCTAAAATGGTTGTAAATGTAACGCGATTACAGGCAAGTTCCCAGCAGATACAGGACGATGTAAGTGGTGTTCGAACAGATATCGGAGATGTTCGAAGTGATGTGTCCAATGTACAGTCTAAAATAGATACAGTCCAAGTAAATGTATCCACAGTCCAATCTAAGGTAGATTCAGTCCAAGCAGATGTGTCTAATGTACAGGTTGATATTGGTAATGTTAGGTTAGATGTATCCACAGTTCAATCCAAAGTCGAGTCAGTCCAAACAGATGTGTCCAATGTACAGGTATACATAAATAATATGCAGTCAGATGTCACTGATGTACAGACCGATCTAGGAAAAATCAAAACAGAGGTTAATACGGTGTTTGTGGATGTATCAAAAGTCCAAGGGGACATTAACAAAGTTAGGCAAGAGGAGGAAGCTTCTAAAACATTGTGCAGTCAAGATATACGTGCTTTAACGACACGTTTTGTGAACTATGCGTTGAAAACTACAGCTTCTCTGGCCGAGTTAAAAGGTAACGTAGAAACCTTACGAACACAAGTTATTGATCATAATAGAATCCTTAAAAAGGATATTGAGGTAGACATAGCTGAAATGTTAAAAGCTAATGTAGTTTTCTGGAAAGATGAGTGGAACAAATCCAGTGGGGTATATGTAAAACAAATACAAGATAACATAGAGAAAAAGTTAGCCAGTACTCAAATAGAAATTAATCGAGAGATTCTCGAAGTAAGAAAAGATTTAGGTAACAGGATTGATACGCTTACTGAAAAGCAAGTAGAAGATAGAACTCAGTCTAGTCAAGATGTGCAAGCTTTGAAAGAATCGTTAGTGAGTAAAACTAAAACGATAAAGGAACGGATAGACAAGGTTGTCACTGACGTTAATGCTATGAGTGAGGGGAAAACTAACGAACTAGAAGAATATGTAACGAGGAAATTACAAAGTCTTAATCTAGGAGATGTTGCCAGTCTTCAGACTTACAAGGAAGATTTTAAGACCGGAGTAGGCCAACAGATGAAGAAGATTATCATTGATATAGAAGAAAAGGAAAAGGACAAGATAGATTTAGAAGATTCGAGGAAACACACTAGAAGAAGTAGCCTAGAATTGGAAGAAAGAGAAATCAGGACGGAAGAAAGATTATTCAGGTTTACGGAAGGTATAGAGGAGAGGAGTAGAGAGCCCGAAAGTCACAATAGAGATTATGGACCAAACCTTCAGGATTCATATCCGAGAAATGTGATGGTCATAAGAAACTTTGAGGACAAACCTCGTAAATTCAGCAATATAGACAGTTTCACACTGATAGAGTACATCAGAAATCTTGAAGATTACTTTATCGAAGCACATATTCCAAAAGAGAGGGAAATGAAGATCGTAGAACGATATCTTTCAGATGGGCCCCTTGAATGGTTTTTCGCCTTTACATACACCTTGATGAACTTCGATGAATTCGCAGAAGCACTGATAAAGTGTTTCTGGAGTATTGAAGCCAAAAACTCCCTACGCGCAGAAGTAAACTCACGAAAGTATTCAGGTACTCTACCCTCACGATACGCAGACTTCTTCACAAGTCAGCTTGCCCGTCTCAGATTTCTTCAACCCCCGTTATCTACAGATCAGTTGATAGACGCGATAGCCAGGATGCTTCCTGTTGAAGTCAGACGTCTAATTATCTCGTCAGGGATCAATGATCTAGCGAGCATGGACGAACTGCACCGAAAACTCGATTATACGAGCCCGATACCGAATGTTGTCGCGAAGAACCAAAGGTAAGAGGACAAAGACATAAATACAGTATATCTTGACCAAACACAACAAACAGAGAATCCGAAAGAACAAGAAAAGGGAAATATAGGTCCTGAAAGGAATGCCCATTTCCGAGATCGAAGACCGGAACCCCGATACAGGAGATTCCGTGGAGGTCGTCCGTATCAGCAACAGCAAGGACCTAATGAAAAATGAAAATCCACAGCCTGCTTCCAGTCTTCGACCGGGTCAGGAATGGAATGAATGAAGCCCCCATCTAGCGGCGAGGATATGAACTGTGCCGGCTGCCGAGGCCTGACGCACTCCTCTGGGGCAATGATTAAATGAATGACAGATGAAATGAAATGATAGTGGAGAGTGTTGCTGGAATGAAATGTTGACAGGGAAAACCGGAGTACCCGGAGAAAAACCTGTCTGCCTCCGTTTTGTCCAGCACAGATCTCACATGGAGTGACCGGGATTTGAACCACGGACCCAGCGGTGAGAGGCCGGCGTGCTGCCGCCTAAGCCACGGAGGCTCCTTGCAAGGACCTAATAACGATAACAATAATGGAAACCGTAGGAGTGATTATTATCACAATAATAATAACTACAGATACAATAATAATGGTACTTATAATAGGAATAACAACAGGAATAACCAAAATTATAATCGTAACAGGAATTCCCAAGACGAAATAATGTCGAAGGAGAAGTATGATGAACGTCATAGGGAACAAAAGAGTATCTCAAGGACTTGAGAGATAAGCAAAATGGGAATGGAGATAAAAAGGATTTAAGTATGGATTCCAAACAGAGTACAAGTAAAGGAGAATGCAGTGGAAATGGTTCTCATAGACGATATGGAGGAACCATAAACATTGAACGAAAGAAGTAGAAGAGAGAAGAGAATATACTGCAGCACAGAACCAAGAAGAAGAAGACGTAGAAGAAGAAGAAGACGTTGAAAAAGAGAAGAATAGAAGAAGACTTTGATGGATGACGAGAACAAGTGGAGAAGAGAAGAGGAAAATTCAACGATAAGAATTTAAAAAAGTATCACAAGAAAGTAGGTTAAAAATAATTCAATATTCGAGTTCAAGTGACATATCAAAAGTTTTGAATTAGAATGATTAAAACCAATTTTGCAACTTTTTTTAACTTGAGAGGGAGAATGCCCACGAAAATTGAATTATTCTGGGACTAAATGAGAGTATTTTCCGTCCCCATGATAAAATTTAACCAGCAAACATAAATCTTGGAAGTGTGACACAAGGGAGTCGTGTTACTAGCTCGAGGCAGTGGGAAAGTCCGATCACGTGATATGTTGCGCAATGGAAATTTCTAGAAGGTTGAGATCGGCATAGCAACAGTGAATTAGCAATAAAATATAATAAATATTGTTATAAATTATGCTATTGGATCCCAGCCCAGAGCCAATGAGAAGAGGTCTTATTGAAGACGGGATTAACTTCAGCTACATAATTTGGTGAAAGTATGCCTTTAGGCCCTTAGAAGGAGATTTTCTTAATTGGTAATGAAGAGAAAATAAAATGAAAATATGTCTGATACTTTAAAAACCGCAGAACGGTTAATCTACGCAGTATAAGCGCTAAAATTATGATGGGAGATTGATATGGCCGCCAAAATTTCGACTTGGAGAGGGAGATACAAGGATCGAGGTTCTTATTCCAGCAGTCTTTGAAGAGAGAGGAAATGTTTTCTTGGGTTAACGGAGATCCCAAAGCCTTAGTCCGAGTGCGTTGATTGACGACTCGAGGAGACGATACGTTAGCAGGGTGAAACAGTGGAGATTCCCGCGCTAGCATTATAGGCGTAGTTGAGAGGAGTATTGAAACTAGGATATCTCATTTATATTTGAGAATAGACTTCAGCCAAGTGAATAAATAGAAAGTACAGGTCGAATACTATTTTCTATTGAAAGTCGAGCGTTCTAAGTCAAACCATTTCGACGAAATAAGCCCGTAAAGACAAATTTTCAAATGTGTTGGAAATAGAAGCTGAATAACACTTTTGTTGCAATGTGAAGTTAGTGTACATAGTTCAAGTGAACAGAAGATGAGAACTTTAACATCGGCGCAGCAAACAAACATTATTAGAATGACTATTAATATTCATCGATTAGTTTCATTCAACATTATTAACATTGTTGAGATGATGGACTAAGTAGTCATGCGCCAGAGACATATTTAATGCAAAGTTAAGATACAACAATGGAGCTTCGATAGACAACGTATTGCAGAATACAGACGTAGTGTACGTTACATCTTGTACATTTTCTTCAGTCTACGAACACTAATGTAACAACGATTAGCGATAGTAATAATTCATTCACCACCTACATGAATATTTCTATAAATTCTTACTCAACGATGATACAGATATATATTTGCAACGGAGAATGAAGATTCTACAGAATATGATGGTCAAGATGCTAGGGTATCCCAACAATAACAGAAGTATATGCCAGAAGGATTTCGTTCGATCCCAGACGGAGGTTGGTGAATACCGGAGAAGGAACGTTTTCTCATTTCTGAGGTCGCAGGTCTGAGGTTCGAATGGAGGTCCATCTCAGTATCTTGGACTGAGGAAGCACCTAAAGTATTGTGTAAATACTTACCCTGATCTTCAAGATATCGTCCAAATAAGGTAGCAGTGTCATTTAATTGTAGTATAGAGCTTGATTAGTGACATACTGAGCAGACGTTCTTACTCCATATTTTATGTATTTCTGTGTTCTCATGTAATTTACACTTCAGATGTGTGATAAGTTTTTATGCATCAAGATTATTAGAGATGATTGTCTTTCATCTATTTTTAAATTTTATTCGACGGTTCAGTTGTTGAACTGACATTACAAATTTTATTTGAGGAATCAGATTTCCTTATAGAAGACTAGTCATTATGACGATCGAATTTCAAATTTTTATTTTGATCCAAGGAGTCAGACATTGTGTCATAGTTGCAAATTAAATTCTTTTAAATTTAATTTGGGCACTTTAATGTATCGACTTCCAGAGCAGAAGAAACATCGAATGATACTGTCATATCATTATTGTATATAAACTTTACGGCGATCTAGCAAATACTAGTCGTTTGATAAGACTGACGTCTTAAACCCATAGACATTCTTCGTGTAGAGTGGAAAGACATTACGAAATTGACAAACCTTTTCATTATTTGTAAAGTTGAAAGTTTTATTCAATGAATTGTTCGAGGAAATATCTCTTGACAGAAGATAATATATATCTTTGGCTAGGAATTCAAAGCTAGTTTATCCCGATCAAGATTGAATTCTATTTGACACTATAAATAACATGTGGTTATTTATACTCTATTTGTGTAATATTGCGTCATAATGTAGACCTGATATTGCAACGACGTGCAATTTAAAGCTTGATAAGTGAGGTGAAACAGAGTTAATATTTTTATTACATGTATTTGTGACAGTCAGGTTAACAATTAATTATATTTTTGTGTAGTAAACTCTAAGGAGGTCAATCACAACAGTCTAAAGTCGTTCGTTAATGTTGAAAGTTTCATTTGCAGCACTAAAGAATGTATAATAGTAGATCAGTAATCGAGTGTAACGACACTGATGGTCACGCCGTTAATTGAAGGGAGGTTCCTACAGAAGAAATGTTAATAACAAATAATCCGTTTTTGGTTATTGTTTAACATAGTGGACGATTGTTGTTTATGCCATATATAGTGTTATATGAGGACTTGTAGAGCTATGGTGAGCTCGTGCGAAGGAGTTTCCGCATTTTAAGGGAAGTCAACGAAATATAGTTCTTTGATAAGAACAAGGCATAGATCATGATAGGAGTCGTTGTATACAAGAATTCCAGTTCATTTGAAGTCAAGTTTGAGCTGTGATAACAGGAGGGTTTGAGCGGAAAGCAATTAGAGAACGATTGTCTACTATGTCATTTATACTATTATTATACCTTATTAAACCCGGAGTTGTATAAATACGTGCAGTTGACCTTTGCCAGTTGATTGTATTTGATCGATAATGTAAAGAAACCTATCTAAGACGATGTGTGTGCAGTATGTGAACGCTAAAGAGTGTTAGCAAACTTTTATGTTGAGAAACATTGTATATAATCTAATTTCAAGTTCTATAGTAATAGAGAACTAAGATTCTCTAAGACAACGTGTAGATAACGTTAAATATCGTTTATAATAACGACCAGATTACTTGTATATATTTTTCCATAATGATTTAATTACTTAACTAAATTTTTATTAGGATTAATTAGTAGAATGTTTTTGAAATAGTGTGTTTTTATGAGCGAATGTTTTTAGAATGGATGTTTGCCAGCTGTTATGAGTAATTGAACAACCTAATCGGTCTAGAACGATTAAGAAGTGTGAATGGAAGGTTGTATTAAAATTTCAGTTAAATCGATAAAGAATTACAGGAGTTATGAGCAGTTTTATAATGACAGAATCTCTTTTCAAACGAGGTTATTGAATTTCACGACAGAGCAGTGTGTGTACGCAAGCCAATACAGTTAGGAATCGAGTCTGTTATGTAACAAGCGGCTTGGTGACAGCTCACAACCTTGTGAAGGGAAGACTTTCCCGGCGCGACATATGATTGTCAGTAGGTCAGTGGAACAGAGTAAACTAGCTGCAATATAAGACGCCTGGTATCTGAGTCACCTGTCAAAAGGAATGCTATTAAGGCAAGAATGTTTGTTAAACGTTTTCAGCGCCTACAGCAGCCTTAGGCAGTTCAAAATGTTTGTGCTTGTAATTTATAACCCAGTAAATGCGGTAGGATGTGTAGTGGATTTGGAGCGGGTATGAGTGTATGGATATTTTTTTATTAGTATAGTTTATTGTTAGTTATTGTTTATGTTAGATTTAGTTTACACATGTTAAATAAATTTACACAGTTCGTTTTTCTTGGTCGTTGACGAGTGATTCATTCTAAATATGAGGAAAAGGATGTTGTGGATCCATTTTCGGCGAAGCTGAAGTCCCATACCTCGAGACAGGGAAGTTAAGGTAAGTGAGCTCCGTTGATTTTGTTGTTATCCACAATATTCTTGTAACTGCTGTATGTAAATCCCTAAAGACCTTGTTGGAGCGATTTCTAATGATGTAATTTAGCCGGTGCAGTTAGAAATAGGCAATCCAGCTGGGGTTATGGATATTCCGACAGGCTACTTTCCGGATTTACGGGTACAGTACCATCCCGGCATTTTCCCGAAGACGAAGTGGGAAACCACGGAAAACCACTTCGAGGATGGCTGAGGTGGGAATCAAGCCCCCTCTACTCATTTGGGCCACCCGAGGCTGAGTAGACCCCGTACCAGTCCTCAGACCACTTATCAAATTTCCTGACAGAGCCAGGAATCGAACTGCGGACCTCCGGGGTGGGAGCTAATCACGGCGACCACTACGTAACGGAGGTGACTCACTCTGTCGTGTGACAAAATGATGTGATGTCATGCTTTCAAACGCAGTTAAACGACGGGAACTGACGTAACACGCAAAAAAAAAAAAAAAAAAACTGATGTAGATTCGAACCGTAGCTTGATGGTGCATGTAGGTTTGATAACCCAACCGTCTACTCAGTGAGCTGCGACGAATAGTACGGTATTGCGGGATGATACACATTTCTCTGTACATTCCGAAGTGCTTCAGTATGTGACAGTGTTGCCAGCTCCTCGCTTTCATACTTGTGGTTTTAAACAACACCCGATACGATTTTGCTATAGAAACTTCTGTCTTGCAATTGGATGAGGAATCGCATGCTGACTTCCAAGTGCGGCATTTTACGTTCACCCTGTATAATATTTTCGATTGCAAATACACACTATATATGCTTAACATTATAACGAGCTAGTAGTTATAAATTAATAAATACCAAAAAACGAAGTAAAAGAATTTGAACCTGCTGGGATTTGATTCGCAAACCTCTAAACTATGAGCCCAGGTCGCTACCACTACGCCATACATGCTCTACACTAATACTTGGTTAACAACTTGTTTAGTACAACTGCATATATTTTGTGTTGCAACCAACGATTTCATTAGCGTTTTCTGTCGTTTCTATAAACCATTTGATACTAAATATGTATTATTTCGTTCAGTACACTCCCAAAAGGATATAAACTTGCGAAGTTACGGAAATATATGGATTTACGAGCAAACAATACCCGCCATTTTAATCCAACGGGACGGAACGGACAAACGCGATAAGGCACGGGCAGCCTGAACTGTTAGTCACTACTGCGATTACATATTCTATTTTAACATGCTAATATTCTACTGGTCACCTCCTTGAGGACAGTTTAAACCTCCCTATGTATGATGAGCGTATTTGGTAAGGCCAGGCCTTATTGACTCGTATCTCACGGTTAGGCTATAATACTTGCATGATTCATACATCCACTATCTTGAAACTTTTTGGCAGATGGCCTTGTAGTTTGGACAAAAGACGCTTCCGAGATTAAGGTATATTATTGCAAATTTGGTAGAGATCGGAAGATTAGGTTAGTCGTAATTTGATTTGGTTGCCTTCTGCCTTTATGAGCAAATGATGACAATAGTGACAGATTGTGAGGCAGTCAATAATGCCAGGCCCTTAACGTACGTTTCTGAAGACCAAGAAGATCAAAAAACCTTTAACACCTGTCATGTTCATGCAGGACATTCAGAGGGTGAGAGTGCCTGATATTGAGTACATTGATAAAATCAGTCTCTCCAAGTGATGCCGTTATCAACAACACCTGGAAGAGGAGTTGAAAAAGAGGCTTTGGTCAGAGTACCTGGGTCAGCTTGTACAACGACACCATGAGAAGGGAGGCCAACGACAAATTCAAGTTGGAGAAGTCGTGCTTATTGGTAGCGACAACAAGAAGAGGATAGATTGGCCCATTGGCAGAGTGGTGGCGGTGTTTCCTGGTAGAGACTCCAAGGTGCGGGTCGTGCAGGTGAAGACATCCCATGGAGAGCTGATCCGACCAGTGCACCATGTCTACCCTCTGCGCGTGTGTTCTTCATCCTGTAGTCCAAGTGAGGGTGAAACAAAACTGACCGAGGCACCAATTTCTTGTGTAATTCCACAGGACACCAAGAACGTGGCCAGAATTGGAAGTAGAGTGAACCTTTGCGTCTCATTTGTGATATGCAACTTGTTGGGTTAATTAGTTTTCATTCATTGTTTCTTTGTGTGTAGTTCTTTCATGTTTTGACTATGTCATATTCAAAAGGTGGGATGTTGTTATGAAAATGCACCAATGAACAAGAAGGCTATGTGGAAGGGACAGTGTTATCTCTGTGAATGGACATCTTTGGAAAGCAGCTAAAGAAAGATGTACACGTTTTGAAAGTGGTATTATAAAATAAAGTAACGAGTGTTCTGTGAAAATTTGGTCGATATTAATTTTGCGTAGAGGTTATGTCCCTCGACACTCCACTTCCTTTCCTTCATCTGAATGAATTCCTTTTCCTGTCATGTGAAGAGATCTGTAAGTGTTCTATTGATAACGTTTCCAAGGCTAATTCATGCGTCAGTTTTGGGGGTGACATTTTGAAAAGCTCTAGGGCACTTACCAAAGATCTAGCCTTGACACTCTCGATAACTCTGAGGTCGGACACAGCTGTTTCTAAATTAGTTCCAGCCCACAAGGTAACACAGGAAGGACCTTGGCATAGAATAGGGTCATGACTACTTAGCAACAGTCTAGTGGGTTCTGAGATATCGTATATTCTCACGATGGCTGAAAAAGATCTCTTCCTTACACGACTTCTAAAATAAGTACCAGCATCTGAGGACTGAAGTGAGATCCCTAGATATTTAAATGAGTTTACAACTTCTGAGTCTTCCGCACTTATTTGATTCATGCCACTTGCTGCTATTCTCCCTCTTTTCCAGAATACTACTTGGACTATTTTCTTTCTTTATTGTCAGGCAGTAGTTGTTGGCATATTCCACAAGTTTATTCATTCCCTATATTTTGTAGATCCACTCTGCTACTTGCTCCTATAGCTATGCCATCTGCGAACAGGCACATTACAACCAAGTGTATCCCTCACTTAAATCATGAATTCATCTCATAACTTCAAACGTGGGATCTTATCAAGCAGTTCCTTGAAATTAATTAATTAATTAATGTATTCGTTGTCCGGCTCCGTGGTGAATATGTTAGCGCGCTAGGCTTTGATCCGCAGGGTACCGGGTTCGATCTCTGCCCGGGCTAGCGGGGATTTTAATCTTTTAAGGTTGATTCACCTGGCTTGGGGGCTAGGTGTATATGCCGTCTTCATCATCACTTCATCCTCATTAGGACGTGCTGGTTGCCGACGGGCGTCAACTAGAAAAGACTGTACTCGGCCTCCTAAGAGGCCACACGACATTATTATTATAATTATTAGTGATTCTATACGCAACATATTTAGACTATTCAAGATCGTGCGGCCTTGCTCGTTTATACTCGACATTGACATTCTGTCAGTATTGACTAGTAAAATAAGTATTGGATGCATGTAAACACGAGATCAACAATTGTGCTAATTTACTGTGTTACAGACAGGTCAGCAAGTTATGGGATCGATAATGCGTGCAAAATGCAGAGGCTTTTATTGATGTTCTGTCCTTACTTATGGAGAAACTGTCACTCGTCAATTTAACTCAAGCAATAAAACATCACGTGAACGTAAGGTTGAAAGTAGACTAATGGATAATAATGGGAATTGTTGCACGAATAATCAGTATTGCTGTTGGAATAGATATTGCTAAGTGGCATTAATATGATGAAGCTAAGCCATTAACTAGAGTGAGTTCTTCTCGTGGTGTGAAATGGTACACCGTACCGACACCTTTTGTTTTTCCCTTTAAGGATAAAAAGGTAGTTTCTGTAAATAATTCATAAATTTTGTAGTGAATACCAAAAACTTATTGTTTTAAAAAAGCACGACGTTTACACATTATGAGTGGCTCAAATTTTACTAGTGCCAACACGAGTGCAACATTTCGACTTGCATCTCAGTTTTAATTTAGAAGTAGATGAGTTAACCACCATGTGTAGATGTGTTACAAGTCAGAGTCAGTGAAGGGGCAGATAACCTTGCCGTTCAGCCCCTTAAAACAACAATAACTAACTAACTAACAGACCTGAGTAGTTCTTCTATCGAAGATCTCTGCCTACTGACCCTCACTCCCACCGCACCGTGGATACTTGTTCTTGCCGAATGAACAGTGAGAAGTAATAGGCTATGTACATTTGCCGTAAATCCTCAGCACCCTGCAAACGCATTGCGTTGATATAGGGCTTCAAACAACTCCTCGAGAGTACACTAGCCATTTACGGTGGTAGCGGTCCGGCAATTACTGAGTTGAAAGTCAACAGACGCATATAACAACTAATAAGAACTATTTGCGCGGTATACACCGACTTGGGGAGAAGGAGGCGTTTTCTTCCCCCCCCCCCCCTTTCAAATTGCAAAGCAACGTATTTCTAAATTACCCCATTATTAATAGTGAGCACAATTAAAACTTTTTTCTGGAGTGTTTATTTACTTATTATTTTATATTATGTACATTGTACCTCTGCCCGATCATTGGGCAAATTCGCGTTCACCGACTGAAGAGTTAAAACTAACAGTTTTTATTCTTTTGAAAATAATAATTATAATTTCGCTGGAAAACATTAAACACGTTTGAGTTCGCTTTTTGGTTCAGAGCAATGTGTCCTATCACAACTTCAGGAACATATTTTTAGACATCCTGTATAAATACTTAATTAAATAATCATACAAAATGTTTTACACGTTTCAGGAGGTAACTTCTGCCGTCTGCTGTCAAATATGAGAGGAAACTAGGAGACAATTCGTCCCTGAGCGAAACGTGAACCGAAAACGTACAATGTTCGAAACAAATGGACGTAATATTTCCATCATCGATACAAGCCCACGAGAGTTTTATTTCCTTAAGAGCAAGCGCTGCGAAGAAGACCACAGGAGACAGACGAACGAGTTTAATGTTTATGTACTTGAGAAGGAGCTATTGATTGAACAGCTGAAGCCCGTAATTAGATATTTTCAGCTGTTGGGATATTTTCCTGTACGTTTATCGAATACAGGTTAGTATTTTCGTACTATTTCCCAAGAAATTAAGTTTGCCTTAATGTTGTGTGTGTTCTTAGTGTTCTACGTGACTCACCTCATGTTAGACAAAATGCGAAGGTCCACTTTGCCCGTGCCCTATTTGTCGTTCTTCTTGAAAAAAGTTGTGACCTAACTGTTATATTACAATAGCTCGTAATGTTTTCAACCATAAGTTGCTAATAACATTACTACTACCGCTACTGCCAGGAAGTATTTCATTTCGGCCATGTATATCCAAAGGACATTCATTTAGCAATATTTATGATAACGTTCAAGCTTTAGATCAGAACACATTATAAGTTATATGTTACATCGCAATGTCAATTTTATTGCACATATTTAGGCCTAACTAGAGCCTACAAAAGACACAATACAATTCAATATCAGAGCAGGCCCAAAAGTCACGAACTTCAGTGACTTTAAAACAATACATATAGGCTACTGTACCGTATCTAATTAGGAAAGCATTATCACGGATTGTATTTGATTTTATGACTAAGCCTATAGAGAGTGTTTCAGAAATACTATGACAAACTTCGGTGATGGGTTCCTGACACTAACAGAAGAAAACAAGGTCATATAAGCATGTGTTCCCGACGCCTTTGTTGTCCCGGGAGGGAGTGGATAACACATGTGTGTACTCATCAGGTACGTTTGATTCCAACCGCACAACGGCATTGTGCTATGCACGGATAGAGAGGCTTTGCCGCATTGAACTGTATCGTACCGCTAGATGGCGACGTGTGACCGTGGAGACGTGTGTACATAGTCATGTGGCATTAGTCTGACTTAAGAAGCCTCCGTGGCTTGGGGGGCAACACGCCGGCCTCTCACCGCTGGGTCCGTGGTTCAAATCCCGGTCACTCCATGTAAGATCTGTGCTGGACAAAACGGAGGCAGACAGGATTTTCTCCGGGTACTCCGGTTTTCCCTGTCCAGCAACACTCTCCAATATCATTTCATCTGTCATTCTTTTAATCATTGCCCCAGAGAAGTGCGTCTGGCCTCGGCAGCCGGCACAGTTCATATCCTCGCCGCTAGATGGGGGCTTCATTCATTCATTTCCTGACCCGGTCGGAGACTGGAAGTAGGCTGTGGATTTTCATTTTCTTTAGTCTGTCTTCACCGTTTCACTAGTGCGGCACTGCGGTATCGGAGGGCGTTTCCAGACCGCCGACAACCGAGTCATCCAACCTTTGGGGCTGTTTTCGTCGTGTTGCGGAGACAGGAACCGTTGCACCACAGGCATGTGATCGAGGACGACCACGTGTTGTTCGTACGCCGGACCACGACGAAGAGAACTTACAGTATGTCGACGACGATCCTGGTATCAGTACACGACAAGTGGCTCGGGCAACTGATACATCGCACAGTACAGTATGGAGGGTACTTCACAATCAGCTCATGTTGTGTTGTTTGAGTCTTCAGTCTTTTGACTGGTTTGATGCAGCTCTCCATGCCTCCCTGTCCTGAGCTAATCGTTTCATCTCTACATAGCTACCACACCCTACATCCGAGGCAATCTGTTTAACATATTCTAACCTTGGTCTACCCCTACAGTTCTTGTCCTCGACCCTTCCTTCCATAACTAAGCTTGCTATTCCTGGGTGTCTTAGTATGTGTCCTACCAACCTATCTCTTCTCTTCATTAGCAGTCGCCAGAACCATCTCTCCTCTCCCACTCGTCTTAATACCTCTTTGTTTGTAACCCTATCTACCCATCTGATCTTCATCATTCTCCTGTAACACCACATTTCAAATGCTTCAATTCTCCTCTTTTCTGCTGCACCAATAGTCCAAGTTTCACTTCCATAGAGCGCCACGCTCCAGACAAAGGCTTTCAAAAATGACTTCCTAATACCTAAATCTATATTCGATGTCAGCAGGTTCTTTTTTTGTAGAAATGCTTTTCTTGCCTGAGCCAACCTACTTTTTATATCCTCTTTGCTTCGTCCATCACTGGTTATTCTGCTACCTAAGTAACAGAAGTCTCCTACTTCCTTCAGCTTTTCACCTGCCAATTTGATCTCCATAGAGGTTTCTGATTTATTTCGGCTGCATTCCAGTATTTTTGTTTTACATTTATTAATTTTCATCATGAATTCTTTCCGTAAGACGGAGTCCATACCATTCAAAAACTGATTCAAATCTTCAGGCTTGTCGGCGAAGATGACGATGTCATCAGCAAATCTCAGAGTTGAAATTATTTCTCCTTGAATCTTCACTCCCACTTTAAATTTTTCTCCAATTTCCTTCATTGCTTGTTCAATGTAAAGATTGAAAAGTATGGGTGATAAGTTGCAGCCTTGCCTTACACCTTTTTGAATACCAGCTTCTGTCTCATGTCCTTCAACTCGAATGACTGCTGTCTGGTTTCTGTATAGATTGTATATCACCCTCCTATCCCTGTACTTGATTCCAATCGATTTCAAAATGTCAAACAATTTAGTCCAATCAACGTTATCAAAAGCCTTTTCTAAGTCTACAAAAGCCATGAACGTTCTCTTATCTTTCCTTATTCTACCTTCCAAAATCAGCCTAAGACTTAGTACAGCTTCCCTTGTTCCTACATTTCTCCTGAAACCAAACTGGTCTTCACCCAACTCCGTTTCTATCTGGCTCTCAATCCTTTTGTAAATTATTCTAGACAGGATCTTTGAAGCATGAGTTATCAAGCTGATTGTACGGTAATCTTCACATCTGTCAGCTCCCACTTTCTTTGGTATAGGGATGATTACATTCTTCTTGAAATCAGGGGGTACCTCACCTGTCTCATAAATCCTACACACCAAGTGAAATAACCTGATCAGACCTTCATCTCCTATGCAGCGTAGCAACTCAATCGGTATATCATCTATGCCTGGTGCTTTGTTCCTGCTTAAGTCTTCCAAAGCTCTATCAAATTCTGATCTCAATATTAAATCTCCTTTCGCATCCTCATCAATTTCCTCCTCCCTTTCCATTACATGAGTCTCAATCTCCTTTCCCTTATACAAACTCTCTATGTAAGCTTTCCATCTCTCAACCTTTTCTTCCCTATCTGTTAGAGGCTTTCCATTTGTGCCCTTAATATTACAGCACTTAGTCTTCTTTTCCCCAAAAGTATTCTTAATCCTTCGATAAGCTGTGTCTACTTTTCCTAATTTCAGACAATTTTCTATACCAGCACATTTCTCTTTCAACCATTCTTCTTTCGCTTCCTTGCACTTCTTGTTAACCTCATTTCTCAGACGTCTGTATTCTGCTTTCCCCTTTTCATCTCTTACATTCTTGTGCTTCCGCCTTTCATCCATCAATTCGAGTATATCCTGAGTGATCCACGGTTTTCTACCTATTCTCTCTTTCCTACCAATGTTTTCTTCTGCGGATTTTGTTATTTAATTCTTCAAAAGTGCCCATTCGTCTGCAATTGAAGTTTGTTTAGGGTTTTTCATTAGTCCTTCCTTTATACTCTTCTTGAATCTTTCGTTTACATCCTTCTCTTTCAGTCTGTCTATTGCCCACCTTTTTGGCTTTTGACTTTTCTTCAGTTTCTTCAACTTTAATCTGCATTTCATTATAACCAGATTGTGGTCAGAGTTTATGTCAGCACCAGGATATGTTTTACAATCCAAAATCTGGTTTCAAAACCTCTGCTTTACCATAATGAAGTCGATTTGGTAACGCCCTGTATCTCCTGGTCTCATCCATGTGTATATTCTTCTATTTTGGTTATTGAATAAGGTGTTAGCTATGACCAACTCATGCTCAGTGCAGAATTCTACCAGCCTGCTTCCTCGATCATTCCTTTCACCTAATCCGAAATCTCCTACTATCTTCCCTTCTCTCCCTTTTCCTACCACAGCATTCCAATCTCCCATTACTATAACATTTTCATCACCCTTGATATGCCTCAGAATTTCGTCTATTTCTTCGTAGACCTTTTCAACATCCTCATCATCAGCTTGACTGGTAGGCAAATAGACTTGTACCACTGTGGTGCAGGTAGGTTTAGTATTTATTTTTGCTACAATAATCCGTTCACTATATTGCTCATAATATTCCACCCGCTGTCCAAGTTTCCTACTCAATATGAGGCCAACCCCTGCTTGGCCATTATTTGATTTAGTGCTAATGACCCTATAATCTCCTGACCAAAAGTCCTGTTCTTCCTGCCAGCGCATTTCACTAATCCCAACCAAATCCACCCTCAACCTATCCATTTCCCTTCCTAAGTTTTCTAACCTTCCATTTCCTAGCAGACTTCTAACATTCCACGCTCCGATCCGTAGAATGTCAGATTTCCTCTTTGTCACTTCTGTGATGTTAACCCCCTCTCGAGTAGTCCCCACCCGGAGATCCGAACGGGGGACTAGTTTACCTCCGGATTGAAATTTTACAAGGGAGGAGGCCATCATCACATGTATTTATGCATAGAGAGGTGCATATCCTCGGGAATAGCATACGGCTGTAGTTTCCCGTTGCTTTCAGCCGTGCAGCAGGACGCAGTGTAGCCATTATTTGGCTTATATTATCAATATCTTAACTGTCTATAAGACTAGTAAAGAATTGATTTATTCTGAAAGGCTGCTACTCCCTTTCAGAATAAGTAAAGAGCAATTCTACTAACAAAAATACTAACCTTCTACCGTACTAACAATTAAATACCAAAATTCTACTAACGAAAAAATACTGAAGTTCCACCAACAACAAATACTACCACTAAAACAGTCTGTCACCAGACACACTCACATGCAATCACACATCACAGTCTACTGAAACAATGAACTATAACTAATAAACAATGCAACTGCTACCAGACACACACACACACCACAGTCTAATAGAACAATGACATATATCTAATAGACAAACTAACTACCTACTTACAACTACAACTAACTACATACTTACTGTACTGTATACATACATATTGTAATTATAATTGGCACCTGCCGACAAGCATAAGCTTGGCAGGACCAAAGATTGTAAAAATTGTCTTAAATAAAACAAAAACCGGTAAAAAAAAACTACTACTACTATTATACCTGAAAAGTCGAATACGTGTCTAAGTTAAGCAGTGATCGTAAAGATGATGATAATGGCCATAATAAATATATAATACAGAGATTGTACTTAAAGAGCATTTTAGGGGAAAATGACCTCTTAGTTCCGCCCCTAACTAACTAACTAACTAACTAACGAGCATATGAAAAAGTGCCTGAACATTAAAGGGTAGCATGCCCAAGTTGAAAAGACAAACAGAAAAGATTTTTTCTACATTTTGCCAATTTGTACATTTTTGATCCATGGTTAAAAGAAATGAATTTATTATATATAACAAGTATTGCAAAATTAATAATAATAATAATAATAAGTTTAAAATATATATATTGGAGCGTTGCGATTTTACTATTACCGATAGAGAATTACGTGAGAACGGAGTCTGATAAATTATTGATTTTACTCTTATTCCCAAGCTATGAAGTTACTGAAATATTGAATATAAAACAAAGCGAAACGAGAGATTGCGTATGTCTGCGTCATTCGCGCTTACCACTGGAGAGCTTTTATGGGATGACAAAGTGCCCAGGAGAACGAAATTAACACTATATAAACAGTACTTCATACCAATTGTAACATACGGACTGGAAACGCTGGTAACTAACAAGAGACAAGATAGTAAGATCCAAGCAGCAGAAATGAAATTTTTAAGAACATCTGTAAAAAAGACAAGAAGAGATAGAATTCAAAATGTTAAAATCAGAGAAGAGCTAAATGTGGAACCGTTAGTACAAAAGATACGGAAAGCAAGACTGAGATGGTTCGGACATGTGAAGAGAATGGGAAAGGAACGAGCGGCAAGAAGGGAGTTGGAAAGAGAGGTTAAGGGTAAGCGATCAGTTGGAAGACCAAGACGAAGATGGATGTATCAGATTCGGAAGGACATCGGTGAAGCTGGATTGGATGTGGAGGAAGTAATGGAGCAGGAAAAGTGGAGGGACAGAAAGGAGTGGAAGAGGCTTGTTAACCACACCCGGGTGACTGGAGTGGGACATTGATGATGATGATGATGAATACAAAACAAAACCATCGAGGTAATAGATACACGAAAAATACAGCGAATGTTATTGCTAGCCCACCACAAGGCGTTAGGCCTAATTCTAATCCATCTCCTAAACCCTCAAAAAACAATGATTCGTGTGTTTCAAGTGCTTCACAGAGAAAGCCAAGTTATCTCTCAGAGGAAAATGAGGGAGGAAGTGTTAATGGTATTTCTGGTGGCAGTGTAATATTAGATTTAGATATTATATCTGATTTAGTTCAGAACAATGTCATGTGCAAGTACTGTGAAAATGTAAATTGTATGTAAATAAGAGAAGAGGCCTTGCAAGTAACATAGTTCTAGAATGCAGTGTTTGTAAAGCAAACCATTCCTCTATGTCATCAGGTGTAAATAGAAACAGACTTTATCCCTATCATATTCAACGTGTACAGGGCCTTTCGCGTGCCGATTATCCACCACGGGAGAATTTGTGCCACTGGTTTGTAGCACAAACAGCCAATCCATTAAAACTCAGCAATTCTTCTAGGTTTGTGCCGTGTCATGTGTGAGGTTTCGCCTAGGACACCAAGCTGGCTCATCGGCGGACTCTTGTTGTCCCCGCCCATCCATTGTTTCTCTTGTCCGTATTGTTCACAGACGAGGCAATGTGTGGGTGGGATGGTATTAACAATTTCCACAACCATCACGTAGGGGCGGATCGTAATCCTCACGCTGTAGTTCAGGCTCGCCATCAGCACCCGTTTAAGATTAATGTGTGGGCTGGCATTGTAGGTGACTGTCTGGTAGGTCCATACGTTCTACCAGCACGTCTTACAGGTGTTGTCTACAGAGACTTTATCTAGAACACCCTTCCAGACTGCACGACCATGTGCCCTTGCAAATACGACAACGTATGTGGTGGATGCACATTTTAGTCACCTTTTTCGCGCTGCACTCCAGAACAGATGGTTGGGCAGAGGAGGACCCGTTCCATGGCCAGACCTCAATCCGTTAGACTTTTATCTGTGGTGGCACCTGAAACAATTGGTGTATGCCGTAGCCATTCAGGTTGTGGAAACTCTTCATCGTCGTATCCTGGACGCCTGCGACACCATTCGACACCCGCCCGGAGTCTTTGAACGGGTCCGGCAGTCCATGATGCGACGTGTTCATGCATGTCTCGACGCAAGAGGAGGACATTTCTAGCCCAGGCATATTAAGTTTTAACAAAAAAATAATGTAAAGCTGAAATTTGGCATAGATGTTCCCTAGTACCCTAGTAACAAATCCTGAAAAGTCCCCATCTCTGCGGCGTCCGCGTCATAGTTTTTGGAGAGTTCAAAAGGGCTTAAATGGGGCCTAAGTGCCAAAAACAGCAATTTTGCTTCCTGCGTTCAAAATATTGATCCAAAATCAGTTCTAATGAGCTCTGATAGTAATAAGAGAAGGACTGCGTTAAATATAACGCTCTTATTGGTCGTAATTATTGCCATATATTTAAACAGATTAGTAATCAAACATTTTTAGCTCAACTTTTGTCACGAAAATTTAGCTAATTTGTCATTAGCCGGGACTTATCGTGTAAACATCTGCTGATAGCGACTAAAGACCCGAAGTAAAAGTTGTAAAGCACACTTGTAGCTTTAAAACGATACATTGCCCATGTTCATCCGACAAACAACAGCAGAGATACAGTTACAAATATAAAAGTGGAAGTGTGGCAGTCGCTTTCTGAACGAACGCCCATTTACGCTGGTGGGCTCCATCTATTCACCTTTGCTGACACAATTTTGTATCTTTGCTCAAGAACTTTTAGGATGGTATTCCTTTGTATCCAGGTAAACTAGCAGAAACAGTTTGCATAGAACAAAACGAGTTTAATGCAGTTAGGAGTTAAACGTACATTCATAATATGCATAATGCAAATAATGACAAAACAAAGCTTAAAAAGCTTTCTTTAGACAAAGAACACTTGCAAAACAAAGCTTACATCGGACTCAATCGTCCTCCTCATCGCCTGAGCCATCAAATGTGACTTTGCCACACGGTTTTCCACTGCAGTGCCCACACATTAAAAAGCTCTTGCAGTTGCAGGACACCAAATTGAGGAGATGATCTTGAGCAGCTGGAAGATGAGTTGTCACTGGTACTAAAGCTGACTGTTGGATTTTCCATCCCCGTTGGGTCGGGCCCAAAGAAAATCCCAACCATTCTTGAACTTGCAAATATACCCGCAGTGAATGTTGTTTGCATGTCGCCGAAGTCGGCGGAAGTGAAGCCAGCTGAATTGACGCTGTGACCGTTGTTTGGCAATTTTTGGGCTGTATTTCACTACCCGAAGTTCGACGAGGCTTTTGCACTCCGATTTGGCACTATCGTAGAGACAAATGGCGAACTTCTCTCCAGCTGATATTATGGGCTTTTCATCTGGAGCCGTAGAGACGAATACCTTCATTTCCTCGCCTAAAGATGCGGAATCCTTCAATATTTTCAAGGCTTTCTGTTTGATGTACTCTACCCACAGCTTTCCTGTGCGAGATTTCTGAATCATTGAAGAAAATGTGTCATGAAGCGACTCTTTGTGACGTTGAAGGTAAGGATATGTTAGCAAGTCGTTGGCGGTGCCTTCTTGGAATGCGGTAAAAAGCGCCTGTATTTCGTCCTTGTCATCCTTCAGCCCGTCGTTCATGTTGAGTAACATTGTCCCGACAGCCTGTTTTGTCTGAAAATGCGTTCTGAGGGCCCTAGAGCATGCACAGTTTCGCGTTATTGATAAAATTGGAGGCATAACGTAATCATTTTTAAGAGCGAGCTAATTGCAAGCCTACCTAGAATATGCGTGTTCAGACTTCATGTGAGTCACTGACGATTTAGCGAATATTTCCGCCCAGAGCTCCTCCAAACTGCTTCCATTCATCACGTAGCCGATTGCCCCAAGAAACGACATTAGAAGGTGAAATCCGCCTAGACGAACAACCACGTTTTTGAGTTCCTCTGAAGTGTCCGATGCGACTATTTCTGCAGCTTTCGCGTATAGGGGCTGGTCAAAGGTTCCGAAACAAGTGCTTTGTTTCAGTTCCGCGCATTCTCTTGCGGCAAACTTCAACGCGGAATATATAGTTGATGGATTGGTCGGTTCCAAGTTAATGAACGGAAGGGTATCAACTGACGTCGGCTGGGGAGCTGGTTGAGCATGAGCAGACCGTGACGTCTCCATAAAGCCGTTCCACGAGGAGGGTAAATTAATACCTGACCACCGTCCAGATAACCACAAGGAGTCCATCATCGACGCAATGGCCACAGAGTTTGGGGCTTCCACAGTTAACTCCTTTGAACCAGGAGAAGAGGGTTTCCGATACCACGAAATGTTGAACATTCTCATCGCCGCAATCACACCAGCATTAGGAACTTCTCGTGTACGTGGGAGTGGAGATATTTCACTGTCAGGTGCTGGACCTGCGCACTTGATGCCTCCCATGCAGTGAAATGTGTTTCGCCCGTCCAATGTCCTTATGTTAAAGTCAGCGTTGTCAAAGAAAAACTGCGTGAACGCTCCAGCATTCGGGATTGGACGTTCTTCACGAAGCGCTGAAACTTCGCACCTGTGGACTTCCGCCACATTTACTGAAAATCCAAGACTGTTTAGAAACTGAATTAATTGTTTCGAGTATTTTTGGCCTGCTCCGACAGGCCGAGCGCTGTCACCTAGAAACCTAGAAACGCGATCGGGTGCCTTTTCAACAGCGGTTATGCTTTGGGACGTAACTCGGTAACCGTTTCCCGCATAGACATGGGTAATGTAGCAATGTAAAGCTAAAAGTATGCTTTATAACTTTCATACGGGGTCTTTAGTCACTATCAGCAGTTGTTTAAAAAATAATAACCTGCTAATGACAAATTAACCAAATTTTCGTGTAAAAATTGTGCTAAAAATGTTAAATTAGTCTTTTTTCCTTCATCAATAGCAATAATTAGGCCTGATAAGTCCGATATCCTACTAGCTCATTTTTATTAATTGCTAATGCTCGCGAGAACTAAATTTGGATCAATATTTTGAACGCAGGAAGAAAAAATGCAGTTTTTCGCACTTAGTTTCCTTTTAAGCCCTTTTGAATCCTCCAAAAACTATGACGCAGACACCGCAGAGATGGGGACTTTTCAGGATTTGTTTCTAGGGTACTAGGGAACATCTATGCCAAATTTCAGCTTTACATGATTTTTTTTAGGTTGGCCGTGTTTTTTGCATATAATGCCTGGGCTATTCGAGCACTTGTTGTGAGCTGTGTGTGGTGAAGTGTTATCAGTGTACCAATGTGTTTAACAGTCCCTCCCGGGAAATAAAGAATTTTGGGACACCTGTGCATAGAACAGTTTTTCCTTCTGTCGGTGTCAGGAACCTATTTTTGATATGAGTTCATGCGTGAAACACTTCCAAACTGGCTATCAATTAATTAATTAATGTGTCACTTTACAATGTTCTTTCATTAATAAAACCAAAACGAAGGATTTCGGGACATATGTGTATATGAACTTCTTTTCTTGATTTGGTGATAGGAACCAATACCCAATGTTTGTAAAAGTATTTTTAAACACCCTGTATACTGTACATTCCAGGAATATTCTGGTTATAAATCGAAATAGAATACTCTTAACAGCTCTTATCAACACTGTGGACTAGAAGGATATAACAATTTTACCTCAGTTCAATTTCAACATAGGCTCTAACTTGTGGAGGAATTCACTATGCGCTCATACTCGTGAAATTAAGAAATCTAGGTTTTTTCCAAGTTAGTAACGAACTGGGTTAGGTCCTAACTAACGGATGTATGTCCGTGTGTCAGATAGCAGTTGTAGAAGGTTGCAATATTTCAGAATTGTGTGAAGTGACGCCAGGTGTGCCCGAACGGTCCTTGGGCTTCTACTGTTCTCCGCGTGCATAAAATACATTCCATCTGTCCTTTCATTCTATCGGTATCACATGTATGCAGACGACTTGCAGTTATATATATGCATACGAACATGAAATAGGCTATATTCAGTTAAACGTAACCCTGATTAACAGGGACACACAAAGACTCCCGGTACTCGATCACAATCTAATACTTCGAAAAATCAACCTATCATCATCGGCTATGGAATACCAAATCACTTAGTTCTCTTCCCGACCCTGTTCCAGCTCTCCAGATTGAAGGCCACACGATTCGTATCATTCAGCAGCAAGACATCTGAGAGTTAATTTTATTACTCGGCTATCATGACAGGACAGTGGTGACTCTAGGGGCAATACACGGTGTCATGTCATTCCCCAGTGGCATGAAAATAAACTGAGAATAGTTATTTATTCTTAAAATATGTATAACAATGTTTAAAAAAAATAAGAGATTGGAGTAAACTCCACTCCTCTCAAACGAAACGCCTCGCTCTCTCGTGGCAGTCACTGAGCTGGGGTTAAAGTAGGCTAGTAGCATAGCGTTTGAAAGAGGAAGTGTACTGTCCTCGCATTATATCTCTGCCGGTGAGGACCGTTGCATTTCTGAGAATTCAAGCCGACAACTCATCTACTCCTATTCATAAGACATTACCTCACAGTGTGGGGCTTGGGAGTTCTGACGGCCGATTAACCATAATGCACTCGGCACACTCATTAGTGCTTGCCACGCTATTGTTGGTGTGCGAATTTGAGAAATGTCTTTGGTGAGGCTAGTACAGTCGGTATACCTTTCCTGGAAGTAATGACGTAGCTCACCGGCAGAGACATAATGCGAGGACAGTACGCTTTTCTCTTTTCACCCATAAGCCAAATGAAGAGTGTGATGGTCTTTCCACCAGCAGTAGCACCATCGATTGAGACGGAAACAGACGAGACTTGTCATTAGTTTGCGTTACGTGCGCGTTACATTTGTGTCAAGTTATCGGAATTTTTATTGCTGTCCATTGTCACTGTTCAACAGTTTACATTGAAGTGGTCATGTGTGAGTTGTGCAGTAGCGGCTATTCAGGTGAAGAGAGTGAAGAGCCTCTTCACATGCCATCTCTTAAATAAAATAAACATTATTTTTTCTTATTTAAATAAAAATGTTGTCATTGTCTTGGGCTACTTTTTCACTTAGTGTACTGTTATTTCTACACTCCGTCGCTAGATGGTGCGCAAGCAAGGTGCATGACGTCCTTGTAGCAGTTGTACTCCCTGTCGCTAGATTGTACTGCCGTAACTTGGAAGGAAGCAGGAGACGAAGTGTCTTGTTTATGTCAGCTACATCGTCTCGTTGCCATGGTAACCTGACGTCAGTTGTGACGTCATTACCTGCCGTTAGACAGACGAGTGAAGATGTACCTGTGTCGGCAAGGCAATATCGTCTAGTTCAGTTGATGAAAGTTTACATTGCAACAGGCTTCTTTTTCTTTTATATTGAGGCTTTTATTTACTTTCCCAATGAATAGTATGTATTTATAACGTTATCTACCCTGTTGTTGATGAAGGTTGATGGCTTTTAGTGTATAATGTTTGCAGTGAAAGACACGTTACTAATTTTATTAGAAATTCCCTTCAGTAGGTGGAAAGATGAAGACAAAAAGGGATTTATTAATTAATTTATTAATTTGTGGGTGGCCAAAGAAATTAATAGAACTGTGCACTAAAGAAATAAAACCGGAAAGTCCTATAGCCTTCATCTCAAGGGATCTTGGTTCGAACAGTTCACATAGTTGTGCAGTAGTTATAGAACTGTTCTGTTGGCCTTGCTTACTATACAGTAACAGTAACAAATTTCCAAAACATTACGCGCGGGTTGGACAAACACAAAGACAGTGAGCAACATTTAAAGAACCAGTTACCACTTAGAACACGCACACAAGCACGATATCTGGCACTTTACGGGAAAATGCAAGACTAAGTGCACTTAAATGTAATGTGAATGTGACTTTAAATAGGCAGATCCTGGGACTTGTGATTAGAGTTGTTCTATACTTAAGTTTACAGGAACTCTCTTCTAGAGAGGAGGGCCGATAACCTAGATGTTAGGCCTCTTAAAGCAACAATTATCATCATCATCATCGTCTTCTAGAGGACATGACAAGACCTCTTTAAACCGTGTGCGCTTTAAGGAATTATTGAAGATACTGACATCTAAAAAGTCCTTAGAACCTCAAAATTATTAAAATAAAATTCAAAGGGTGTTCTCTGGAAATAACTGATGCAACATCAGAGTACATCAGAGATCATATTAAGGACCGACTTAATAATGTTAGAGCCTCCGTGGCTTAGGCGGCAGCACGCCGGCCTCTCACCGCTGGGTCCGTGGTTCAAATCCCGGTCACTCCATGTGAGATCTGTGCTGGACAAAACGGAGGCAGACAGGTTTTTCTCCGGGTACTCCGGTTTTCCCTGTCAAAAATTTAATTCCAGCAACACTCTCCACTATCATTTCATTTCATCTGTCATTCATTTCATCATTGCCCCAGAGAAGTGCGTCAGGCCTCGGCAGCCGGCACAGTTCATATCCTCGCTGCTAGATGGGGGGGGGCTTCATTCATTCCATTCCTGACCCAATCGGAGACTAGAAGCAGGCTGTGAATTTTCATTTTTTTCTTAATAATGTTCCGCTTTTTTCTATGCTAACGCATGGCTGTGATAAATTACAATTCTTAAATAAGTCTTATAGATTCCGACAAATTTGAGCTGTATAACAAACATAATCAACAATAGGCCTACCCCACATTTAAGAAATGAACTGTCACTCTTTTATGCTCATGAATCCTACAACGTAAAAATAGTCGGGAGAAATACATCAAGAACTCCGTGAATAGAAGAGACTTACAAACTTTTGCTTAAGGACACGACGTACTCTTGCATGATGAAAATATCGATTTTTTGATTTTGGCGCCATAAAATTCTTCATTCTTTTCTGAATCCAAATATATATAGTTTGTGTTTTTTTTTATGTCTACAAATACCTTAAATTCGTTTTTTTTTAAATTAGCGTCCCATGCTCTGAATAATTCACTTTTAACTTTGCCAGCAGTTTTCCGTTAATACTCATTTTCCATGTTTAGGTACCAATAACAAGGAAACCATTTAAGATAGAGGGCTAATTTTTTTACATTAACTTGCCTAATGGAGTACTTGAATATTAACCTATTTGCACTTCCAAAACATAGTAGGCATGGATTGGGAAGAGAAAAATTAATACATATTTTTGAATAAATTTAAAAAGAAAGAGTTCGGATTCTTTTTTCTTGCATTCTGTCCCAATAATAATGAAACAAAGTGGTTACCGGTACTCATCTGCCATAATCCATTCCAAGTGTGTGAACAGAATTTGAGAATATTTGATTGAAAAACAACTGAGAAATGTGTACCTGAAGCAAATTATACAACATTTTTTTGAAAATGTATCTGTCCAAATTTGTATTCATTTCACACATCCTATAAAAGCAAAGTAGCACTACATGGTCATAAACAGCTCAGAATATACCGCTTCTTATATGTGACAAGAATCATAGCTGTACCTTTAGCATAAATCCAGAAAATACTTAGTAAAGTGATGCCACAAAAATAGACTTTTTCATCGTGTAAGAGTACGTGGCGACCTTAATTGGGTACTGGCAATACCTTCTACAAGTGCATCAGTACAACGCAGTTTCTCTTGTTTGAGAAGATTCAATACTTTTGCATGTAACACAATATCTGACTCCAGAATTACATCATTGGCTATCTCCATAAATCGTGAATTGTAGTTGAAATTGATTGAAGACCTTCTATGAGGACATCATAGATAAGATTGCCAACCTTAGAGAACGGAGGATTCATTTAAGCTATACAAATAAGCGAGTTTGACTTTTTAGTGCGATAACTTATGTTTGGTTTGGTTTTAAGTACTAGGCTTTTAGTAGATATTTTAGCATTAAAATAGGAAAAGGATGTCAATATTCACAAACGCAAACATCATGCACTGATGAAATTAGGAGTTTGGCTCTTCACCTGATATTTGATCTACGAGCCGCCACTGGAGTTGTGTATGTCTTACCGTCTACATTGCTACATACATAATTGTGCCTTGAGACAGCGTGTTTCGGCGCGCACAATATGCCCGGCTGTAGATCTAGATATCGATCGTCTTCAGGTAGGCAAATAATGTTTAGTGTATCATTTGGTTGGATACATTGTGCGAAATATTTCAAAAGTGACGCAGTATTGATTATGTCCACCTTTCCAGAATGCGTACGGTACGGTACACATTAACCATTTTAAAAAATGGTAAATATATATATCAGTAGAGATTGATAGAATTGATAAATTGAAAATCCGCCTGTTCAATACTAAGAGAAGTTGTTTAATGAAATATTAAACGATGTACCGGTACATGTTTCGGAATATCAATGATTCCATCCTCGGCGTGAAAAATACTATACCTTAAAAACTAGTTAAAACATTGTCAAAAGAAATATATATCCTTACAAATACGGTAGTGTTAATTTAAATTAATGAAAAACTTGTAAATATATGAGTTGATATGCAACCAACTACTTTAAAATAATGTTGATATTCTATTAGTATTACGAAAAATACATTAATAGGAGACTTCTTTTTTCGAATGTAGATATGTGAGAAGGCATGTAAATAGTCGTTAAAATTGGAAGAATTTTCGATTTTAAAAAACGTAAATAAATATTATCTACAATCAGTCAAAAATTCGACATGATTCTTCACTCCGTAGATTTATCTGATCTATTGGCAACACAATGTGCGTAAAAGATTTTTCATAATAGCAACTAATATTCAAGCATACTTGACATGTAAGTACAGTAGTAAACATCAATTAGCTTGCCAAAAATATCTTCTTATGAAAATCCGTCTTCCGGGTGGAGTAAAGTAAAGTGTATCGGTATACCTTCTTCTAACCTCCAAATGACTTGATAACAATCCTTACTATTTGGCTTTTTATGTTATGATACTTGCGTTTTGGCCAACATAATGTGTATATCGTCGATATAAATTCATAACCAAGCATGCATGCGAGCATGATCATATCGTTTGATAGTTAAGGTCAAGAAAAATGATTGAAAATTCGAAGCAAATAATAATATACATTCATTTTTTGCTTCGACTTTCCAATCAATACGAAGAAGACGGATCACATGTGCCTTGGAGGAGAAGGAGATGAAACAGTTCAGCTGGATGGACAAAACTTAAAGATCATCGATAACCTTAACTACCGAGGGCCAACGTTGGGTAGTTATGGCAATTCAGATACCGTATGGCAAAAGCGTGCAGAGTGCTGATAAGTTGGCTGAGCTAGAAAAGCATGTCTATTTACGCGGTGAAAGAATATATATGATGACTAAAGGAATGGTTTATTTAGTCAGTAGTGAGAACTGCAATGCTGTATGGAGCAGAGACATGGGCAAGAACTAAGGCAATGAATTCATGGCTGAAATGAGAATGTTAGGAGGGATTAGCGGCGTCACCAGAACTGATAGGGTCAGGAACGAGAGAATAAAAGGAAGTGTTAAAATGATGGAGAAAGGCCTATCAAGAATAGTTCGAAACTGCTGTGGTATGGACATTTCATGAGAAGGAATGACACCTATGTGAGCAAGAGAATGACAGAAATGCTAGTGGAAGGTGATAGAGAAAGACCAAGAAGAAGATGGATGGACTGTAAACGCGAGGATTTGCGAGCCAAACATGTAAGGGAAAATGAAGCATGGGGCCGAAGAAAATGGAGGAGACTTGCGAGGAACTTCGACTCCCCAAGAGTAGGAAAAGAAAAATTGTTATAAGAGACTTGACTGTAAAACAAATATATTGTGTATTGAGTTATTCAATATCTATGCGAAATTAAGGAAAATATTATTATCATTATTATTATTTATGTTTTCCTTCAATTTCATGTATTTGATATTTAGTACAATTTGGTTTGATGGGAGTGCTTTTGTTTTTTGAGACGCATTTCACAGTATGTTATTAACTGAATGTTAATATATGTAAACGGGTGTGGATTAGGTACCGGTAGCATCAATCTCGTAACTGAAAAGTTTAAATAGTTTTTAGGCAATTAACTTAAAAGGGATTGTCGTCAATTAGTTTAGAAAATGACATATTTTATATAGGGTAGCGTTTGGTTTTGATATTCAGAGCACATTTTGGATTAATCCAAGGGAGTGTACTCGCTATTAGCGAGGAATGCCTAGTCAAATTCTCTGCTAGAGAGGTCAAAATTATCTGTTATTATTTGCTGGATGAATGGCTATTTTGGGGGATTCAGTCTATCTTGATTTTTAACTAATGAATTAAAATAATAAAACGCGTTAACAATTTGTAATTTAACTTTTTGAACGTCATTTACAAAATTGAATCTACAAATAGGAAAGCAATTCTCATTAAGTTAATATTTATTTGATCGCCACTTTGTTCGTGGAAATTCACATTTAAAATTAACATAAAAGCATAAAAGTAACCCAAATTATTACTTTTCATACTATGTGTCTCATTTAGTCACAAACGAAATGCAAACAGTGTAAGAAATGCAATACAATCGTATTGATAATTGTTAATAGGAATTTTAAGTCATATGAGATTTTGGCACCTTATTTTTAGGATTTAGCCCCAAGGTAAGATGTTTATTTAGGCGCACTGTATAGTATTACTATAACTCATTTTACTATCGTTTCTTTTCAGGTCACCTGGAACGCAGTGTTGTTATGATGATGTACTCAACGCTAATATTCTCGCTTATTATCTATATGACGATAGCGACTCTAAGAAGGCGAATAGACGAGATGGACTGTAGCGCAGAGTTTACAGTTCATCTGTATCTTGTAATAACAGTGGTCTTTCCTGTTCTAAATGTTATCACCCCTGTCATGTGGATGGAAACCCCTTCTACTGTACGCTTCCTGAACAGCTGGACTAAGTATCAAGTAAGTACTTGAGAAATGCCAGTACAACACGAATTTTAGGCGAAATTCAGTTATGTTGCTGATACAATTATTTAAAAGTGTTAAATTATTCACAAGTTTCTTATTTTTCTGTCAATAATGGTGAACCTTAAGTTATCGACGTTTATATTTTGAAAATAGCCCAAATGCATTATTATGAGGCTACGGCAACGATTGCATCCAGGCACATGAGCCAATCTATGCAGTGGCTTGGGAGTGGTAGGTTTTTTATTTTTTTCGGGAGGGCCCAAAAGTGCCCCTTCCCCGCGTGACAGCCAGCACACAGCTAATGTTGTCTCCGACATACTGTTAATTACAAAGAGAAACAGATGGGGATTGAAAACGAATGCCCTTGGAGGCTTAGTGCCTCTCTAATTACGTCGTATTTTACAAGGCATCATAGGTATTTATAAAACATAGGTACTGTAGTTTGATAAGGTTGATCGAAGGGCCAGGTAGAATTCCAATAGGCAGAAAGGAAAGATTGCCAACCGGTAAAACCTGGCATCTTGGTGATAACACCTGCAAAGGATGTGGTAGGAGATTGGCATGTTATGTTAGTACGGGAGGGGTGTCATGCAACAGTTGCATCTTCCATTGCCTCACCGTGATTGCAATTGTTAGGGGTATCCGTTTGCTTGGCACTGCTGGAGCTAGTCCATCTACAATGGCGACCGGGCTGAGTCCATTGTGCAGGGGCTGCTGTCTGACCGCCTAGTGTGTCTACTATCGGTTTTTTTTTATTATGGATACTCGAGATTAGGCCTTAATTACAAGCAAACCAACAGAACTATTGAAAAACGAGTTATACCAATATTTTCCTTGTTTAATTCTGCGTTAGACTATATAAGCCAATCATTGCCAAGTGTATTAATGATTTATTTATTTGTAGTTGTCCGTGCTTTTGACGTCTTTTCTAGGAACCACTCACTTAAAACTATATACATGGAAAACTACTTGGCTGAGGGTAATGACATTTTTGTATGTGATAGGCACAAGTATCGGTAGTGCAAATCTCAAGTTTCATTTTTTACAACTACCCAATAATAAGTTCTTATACTCTTTCTGACGTAACGTTTTCTCAGCCCAGGATAAACGTACAGCAGGAAACTTGGTCTCATTTTGAAGTTCTCATTCGTGGCTATCGGAAACTACGACCACTGTAAACGTACAGTGTGGTGACGAATTTATGAAGAGTAATATTAATGGGAGGTGCCAAGTCTCCGAAACCGGAAAGGGCAGCCAAGCCTGCAAAGCAGGGGCTTCTTCTCTCGTGCCCTGGACATCGCAGATGGTCGTCGATCACAGTTCCGCTGCTGCAACAGTCGTCCTAGAAAATTAAGCAGGCTTCAAAATTAACCGTCCTTACCCTCAGAGGAGGATTCTATAAACACTGTATATACTCGCCCGCCAGTTTGGTTCTTTGCTTCATTCCCTTCTATAGGTCAGTTGTCAACCCGGACTTAAATTATCATCGTTCCTAACGGTCTCTACATCGGCAATCAAGCACGTGTCGTCTCAAAACTCACGAGTCTTAAAACTCACGAGTCTCAAAATTCATGAATTTCAAGATAAGGGTTAGTAAAAGTAGGTTCTAACCGGTTTCTGTCCCTGGGCCAGATTCAAAACTCACGAACCAATCCATAGCCACCTATAAGGTTATAGGTAGCCATGGCCAAGCCAGTTCATTGGGAAAAGGTCCATTGTTTTTAGAGCAAGCCAGAAGTGCTTGCCCTCTTGAAATTGGCACCTCTCATCATGATGTAGTTGTTGATTATTTTAGGGGCTTTGAGACATCGTGGTCATGGACTTGGGTGCATGGGCGCCCGCAGGGAGGGGCAAGGTGGGGCGGTGCCCCCCCCCCCCCCTGGAATTCCGAGAATGTTGATATTCGATTGGTCATTGTCACCAGTTTATTTCGTAAATTGAAGTTTCTGATAATAATCAATTGACAAATGTTACAATAGAAAACTTCTGTAATGTTGCTGACGTAATATGTATTAATATTCAGATATATATGATTCTAATGATGTCATGCACTTGTAACATGTGGTTACAATGTTATTTGAATCACTATTATTTGGTGAGGAAGGAGGCCATGGGATATAGTTGCACATCTGTGTACATAATATCTTTTTAATTATGTTGTATTGTTTTTCTTTATTCTTTGATGTTCTTTTTGATGAATGAGTATCTGTTGATAATATCTATGGAGAATATTGGTGCTTGTGCAGTCAGGTTTAGATTATAAACCTGGATTGCTTATAGATACAGGAAAAGAGGTATAGTGGTGATTATTAATGAATTAAATGAATACCTGTGTTCCTATGGTGAGGTGCAGGTTCCTTTATGTTTTAATTGATGGTGATTTGAGTAATGAAGGTTAATAGAGGAATGTCCATCACATACATCAGGTATATGTACTGACTGTTTGCCCTGTTGTTAAAATAAAATATCCCTTGTGAGTATAATCAACCACAACCCCGATAAGGAAAGAAGAAGTAAAGTTATATTATGACGCACCAACGAGGAGCACGAATGGGGGAGATGAACCTTAGTGATTTCCAAATGATCATGGAGCAGTTGACCAAGAGGAGTGACATCATTGATAAGGGGAGTGAACGGATATGTGAGCGGATAGACTCAATGAAAGTACAAATGGAGAAAATATGTGAAGTATGTGATGCTGCAGTTGCTGAAATAGAAGGAAGTGATAGAAAACTAAATGAAGAAGGGAACAAGAAGCAAGAAAAGTATCAACAAGGTGGGGGTCGCGAAGAAGAAATGAAGGACAAGAGAGAGAACAAGGTCAAATGCAGGAGGATAAAACTGAGGACAAGGAAGAAGATGAGATAGAGGGCAAGGTAGAAGGGAAAGGTGAAACAGATAACGCAGAAGAAGAAATGAAAGACGGACAAGAGAGAGAACAAGGTGAAGAAGAACAAGGTCAAATGATGGAGGAGGATAAAACTGAGGACAAGAAAGAAGATGAGATAGAGGGCATAGTAGAAAAGAAAGGAGAGATGGATAACGGAGGAGGTGAGATGATAAAAACTGAAGAAGAGAAACTACTAGCAGATGAGATTGGTCATGAGGAGGACAGTAGCAGTCAAGAAAAAGAGGTTAAATATGAGGGTAAAATTGCAAGAGAAGGTCATGGAGAAGACAACATACTAGAATAAAATCAGGTGAATAAGAAACAGTGGAGAACAAAGTGGAAGAAGAGAAAGGAACAGTTGAGCAAGACAAGACAGACGAGGAAGAGGTGGAAAATGTGGAAAGGAAGAAGAGAGAAGTGGTTGAGAATGAAGACAAAGAGGACCAGGATGATAGATAAAAAGATGAGTTGGAAAGCAAAGAGAATGATTAGGAAGAAGATGAAATGTCAGGTAAATGAAGATAAGAGAGTGAAGCATCAGAAGAAGAAGAAGACGAAGAAAATGAGGAAGGAAAGGAGACAGGAACGGTGGAGATGGAAGATGAGGAGTGCAAGGTACGGAATGACATGGCGGATGAAGAAAAAGACGAGTTGGAAGGCGGAGGAGATGCAAAAGTTGCAAACGACGGCGCAGGAGGAGAGGCAGGATGAGAAAGGGGAGGACGAAGATGATGATGGTTCTTTAGATGACGATAAACGTGGAGAACTGGATGCCGAATCGGAAACGCTGAGTAAAGTGATGAATCTGGATATTGATAGAGATGATTATTCATGCAGTATGTTCCCAACTTGAATATGATATCGATTAATGCAGAATTGCCCCAACCCCCGTAATATAGGAATATCGTGTTGTATTTCTTTTATATATATTTGAGCTAGTTACAAAGTGTCACCCAACAGTAGGGATCGAAAACCGATATATTTCATAGTGCAAGCAGGAATATGCACACAATAGACAATACAGTTAGGGCTTATTATTTTAAGAGTGTATATCTGAAACTAAGCCCAATTCAGAAGTATTTGATTCGTATCGTGGTCCAAAGAAGATATATTGTGTCATGTACTTAAACAGGCTTAGAGGAAACAGTGACATTTCATCTCTGCAATGTTAATGTGTGATATGTTCAGTAATTTATTCTTAGTGTTTTTTTAAATATATATGTGATTCTGGCGTGCTTCTCATGCGAGAATAACATATATATAGGGGGCGTATTGTAACATGTGGTTACAATGTTATTTGAATCAATATTCTTTGGTGAGGAAGGAGGCCATGGGATATAGTTGCACATCTGTGTACATAATATCTTTTTAATGATGTATTGTTTTTCTTTATTCTTTGATGTTCTCTTTGATGAATGAGTATCTGTTGATAATATCTATGGAGATTATTGGTGCTTGTGCAGTTAGGTTTGGATTATAAAAGTGGATTGCTTATAGATACAGGAAAAGAGGTATAGTGATGATTATTAATGAATTAAATGAATACCTGTGTTCCTATGGTGAGGTGCAGGTTCCTTTATGTTTTAATTGATGGTGATTTGAGTAATGAACGGTTAATAGAGGAATGTCCATCACATATATCAGGTATATGTACTGACTGTTTGCCCTGTTGTTAAAATAAAGCATCCCTTGTGATATAATCAACCAAAACCCCGATAAGGAAAGAAGAAGTAAAGTTATATTATGACGCACCAACGAGGAGCACGAATGGGGGAGATGAACCTTAGTGATTTCCAAGTGATCATGGAGCAGTTGACCAAGAGGAGTGACATCACTGATAAGGGGAGTGAACGGATATGTGAGCGGATAGACTCAATGAAAGAACAAATTGAGAAAATATGTGAAGTATGTGATGCTGCAGTTGCTGAAATAGAAGGAAATGATAGAAAACTAAATGAAGAAGGGAACAAGAAGCAAGAAAAGTATCAACAAGGTGGGGGGCGCGAAGAAGAAATGAAAGACGGACAAGAGAGAGAACAAGGTCAAATGGAGGAGGATAAAACTGAGGACAAGGAAGAAGATGAGATAGAGGGCAAGGTAGAAGGGAAAGGAGAAACAGATAACGGAGAAGAAGAAATGAAAGACGGGCAAGAGAGAGAACAAGGTAAAGAAGAACAAGGTCAAATGGTGGAGGAGGATAAAACTGAGGACAAGAAAGAAGATGAGATAGAGGGCATAGTAGAAAAGAAAGGAGAGATGGATAACGGAGGAGGTGAGATGAAAAAAACTGAAGAAGAGATACTACTAGCAGATGAGATTGGTCATGAGGAGGACAGTAGCAGTCAAGAAAAAGAGGTTAAAGATGAGGATAAAATTGCAAGAGAAGGTCATGGTGAAGACAACATACTAGAAGAAAATCAGGTGAATAAGAAACAGTGGAGAACAAAGTGGAAGAAGAGAAAGGAACTGTTGAGCAAGACAAGGCAGACGAGGAAGAGGTAGAAAATGTGGAAAGGAAGAAGAGAGAAGTGGTTGAGAATGAAGACAAAGAGGACCAGGATGATAGATAAAAAGATGAGTTGGAAAGCAAAGAGAATGATTAGGAAGAAGATGAAATGTCAGGTAAAGGAAGATAAGAGAGTGAAGCATAAGAAGAAGAAGAAGAAGAAAATGAGGAAGGAAAGGAGACAGAAACGGTGGGATGGAACATGAGGAGTACAAGGTACGGAATGACATGGCGGATGAAGAAAAAGATGAGATGGAAGGCGGAGGAGATGCAAAAGTTGCAAACGACGGCGCAGGAGGAGAGGCAGGATGAGAAAGGGGAGGACGAAGATGATGACGGTTCTTCAGATGACGATAAACGTGGAGAACTGGATGCCGAATCGGGAACGCTGAGTGAAGTGATGAATCTGGATATTGATAGAGATGATTATTCATGCAGTATGTTCCCAACTTGAATATGATATCGATTAATGCAGAATTGCCCCAACCCCCGTAATATAGGATTATCGTGTTCTATTTCTTTTATATATATTTGAGCTAGTTACACACTAGACCACCAATGGAAACATAGCTCCATTTTTCAATATGGTTATGCCTAGTGTATGTTTACCCAACGCTATCTAAAGTGATTAGGCTGGCTACTACTTTCGCCAACTCACTTTGGCAGTGACGATATGAAAGCACGTTCTGGAGATATTTTTATACATTGCAACACCGATAGCGGATTTCAGCCCCTAAAACGAGGTTTTCTTTGATGACTTGTAAAACACTTATTAAGGTCGTGCTTACAATATTGAGTCATTTACTGTATTCAGGCCCGTAATGACGGGGATCAAACAGGGCAGCTGCCCAGGGTGGCAAGTTTTAGGGGTGGAAAGAAATCTGGAAACTGTACAAAACGGCTTGGTCATTAAACGCCAAGTTATTAAAGTTTAACCACACCCCTCCACACACACACACACACACACACACAAGAGAATTATTCATTGTCACAGATACCGACAGTAGTGGCTGCGCGGGCTAAAGCGCTGCGTTAGGTCAAGGGGCCAAGCTCTCTGCTGACTCGGTAGACGCGTGGGTTCGAGCCCCACCGTCGGCTGTCCTTGAAATGGTTTTCCGTGGTTTCCCATTTTCAACACCAGGCAAATGCTGGGACAGTACCTTCTGACAGGCCACGGCCGCTTCCTTCCACATCCTTGCCCAGTTTCATTCATCTTCATCAATTCCATCTCTCATCCCGACGCGCAGGTCGCCCACGGGCGTCGACTAGAAAGACCTGCACTCGGCCTCTCAGGAGGCTACACGACAAAAAAAAAAAATTGTCACAGATTTGCAATGTTGATTATTTAAGGACACACAAAACGGGATTGTGTTACTCATCTTCGTCTATAAGGTGCGTTCAAAAAGTAAGGAGCCGGAGGCATAATTACAGAAACCAGAAGAAGTTTTCTCCCTGGCTGTTGAGGCACTTGTCCCACTCTGACACGAGGCGGTGAATGGCTGTCTCATAAAATTCCCTGGCCTGCGATGTGAACCAGTTCCGCACGTACAGCTGGACGTCGGCGTCCGTGGTGAATCGTTGGCCCCGCAGAGTCCTTTTCAGGGGACCAAACATGGCGTAATCACAGGGAGAGAGGTCTGGACTCTATAGAGGGTGGCCGAGAACCTCCCATTTGAATTTCTGCAGGAGTGCAGCGACTGTGTTGGCCGTATGAGGTCGTGCATTGTCGTGGAGCGACCACGGCGGCTATGGCGTTCACTGTCACTCGGCGGTCCTGGATAATGAGTGCATCAACCAGTGGACCTTGTCATCGGTAATGCAGGGGGGTGCCCCAGACCGGGCATCATCGGCTAACCACACCCGTCCTTCCCTGAAGCGCTTGTGCCACGCCTTGACTCTTGCAAGGGACATGCAGTGTTCGCCGTACACTTGTGACATTCGGCAATGAATGTCCGTTCCCCCTACTCCTTCCACTGTCAGAAACCTAACAACACCTCTTTGCTCTTCGGTTGACGCCTCCATGTCACTGTTTGCAATGCGACTGGCAGAGTTGGACGATTGATGCATGCTGCTGCTCGCTTTGTATCGTCATGTGACGTGCACGCGTTCCCTCTAGCGACGGGCTGTGACCTTCCACGCTCTGGTCGGAACCACACCTCGTTACACACTCCACGATTAGCCGATGTAGTCGCCGGTTTGAGCATTCCAGCCTCCGGCTCGTTACTTTTTGAACGCACCTTATAATTTTGCCCGTTCTGCCTTTCTGTGATCGTTATTCGTGCTGCGAAATGCCATTTAGTTTTATTCAAGGTGTGCCATAGTACTGTGGTCCTTTTCTTGAGACCAGAGCAATTATTGCTATAAATGAACAGCAATCTACCATTGTTGTAGATTCTTAACCTGTAGCGTTAAATCTTCTACGATCGAAGCAATTTATAGGCTAATGGTTAAATTTTTCTGCGTTTTTTTTGTGCCGTTATCAAAGCGACTGAGATTCGCACTCTCAATCGAATGTAGACGGTAGATCAGCTGAGACAAAATGGTGAATTCAATACTGATAGACTTCGTAATGTTGTAATTATTCCAATGGAATCTTCTTGCAAGGCAATTTTTGATGCGCAACATGTAGCCGACTTATATGAGCGGAGAAAGTAATTTAATCCTAATTTAATTGGGCTAATAGTCATATTGACCGACTGTAAGTTACAATTCAATATAGATCAATTAGGTGATATAGGCAAAGTTGAAGGGGGGGGGGGGGGATTGATAATGATGTGATTCTGAAAGAAGAAAACTACAGAACAGACATTGACAGACTCTTTACTCAAGGAACATTTATGTGTCATTTTTAAGTACGAATGTATAATAGTTAGGCTAAATGATCCTGCAATATTTGTCGTTATCTAAGCGACTAAGTAAGAAGTACATGATTTGGTGAGTATTATATATTTTACTTAAGGTCAGCAATAATCAAATGAAATAATTTCTTTCTAAAACGAAAATTTGCTAAAACAAGGGGCGTCACAAGTACGAGCTTGTAGTTTAACGTGACCGTTAATCATGCGATCATGAGCCACGGGACCTCCATTTTACATGGAATCCGAACCACAGGACATGGCATTTCACTTCGAAAATCTCATATGTATTGATCGGTAATCGAACCTGGTCCACCTTGGTGAGAGACCAACAGCTTGACCGCTGCGCCACCACGCCCCAAAATTCATTAGGCTAAGAAGAGCAATGCGAAGTATTCCTGATAGCTTGTGAAGAGGAAACACTTGATGGATCCGCTGTTACGGCCAGTACAAACTAGATATTTGGAAACAGTGCTACTTGAATTATTACGCAGATTCATATGTAGGGATATTTCCACAGATTAATTTAACTCAATAATTTGGAAATATCTGAAAATATGTCCTCCAGTTACCGTATTTAGAGAATAGGCGAACTGGATTTACATTAGCATTTTAATAAACTGCGTTTTTACATGTTTTCAAGACCTCAACATTATGACAATGTATCACAAAAGAAGAAACGCGAACCTTCATGGACAAAAACTGTGAACTAAAAACAAAACATTCATCCCAATCTTGCCATAAGGTAGCCAACGGATTGAGAGCAGTCAAATAATGAATTTCACGAAGCTAGTAAGAAATAGTGTCGCCTGCGTAGCGTAGCGGTCAGAATGGTTAGCTGCCGCCCCGGAGGTCCTGGGTTCGATTCCCGGCTCTGCCACGAAATTTGAAAAGTGGTATGAATACTGGAAGGGCGTCTACTCAGCCTCGGGTGGTCCAAATGAGTAGAGGGGTTTCGACTCCCACCTTAGCCATCCTCGAAGTGGTTCCTATCCATTCCAATCTTCCCTTCCCTCATGAGGCCCCAGTTCGCATTTTCAGGTAATGCCGCCTGGGCGAAGTGTTGATCACACCTCCCCAGTTGTATTCACTCCGACCAAGTGTTCCCAGCTCTAGGACACTGCCCGTAGAGGCGGTAGTGGTGAGTTCCCTCGCAGAGTCCGTGGGAAACATCAACCTAGAGGGTAAAATTGTCTAGAAAAGGTAAGAAATAAAACGAAAATTGGGGGGGGGGGGGGTAATGAAATGAAAGTATAATTTGGCCTCCCTCTGGAAAAAATCCTGCGGGCGCCCATGCTTGGGTGGGCATAGAATTTGTCTGATAACCTGCGTCACCGTGACATATCTACAATACAAACGAAATCCCAAACTAAAACTGGGTGGACAAACATGGGTTGAAGGGCAGCGTGCTCTCCGGAGTCGTGAGTTTTGAGACTGTTATTATAATGTTCATTAAACTATTAGTTTATTGTCGTGAGTTTTGATACTATTTGTTACTATTTTTAGCTCGTGAGTTTTGAGACTCGTGAGTTTCGAGACGTAACCATCAAGCATGAACTGAGTCTATTTGTGTAGGAAGAACATAACTTTGTATCGCTATATTGGCTGTACTCGCAATATGAACCAGCGCTGAAGCCTTTAGTTTGACAAGTTATTGGAAGGGAAGCAATCATGGTGTATAAGAAAGGCAAATGGAGAATGAGAAAGCAGGGGATGGAAGGGATATCTCCGTTATTCTGGCTTGCTCATCCTGTAGAATTCGCTATGTTAGTAGGCTACAATAAGCGTGTAATATGAAAGCAAATATTTATTCGTAGATGGAAATGGAAAGAAATTTGCTCCTTAAAAATCGGAAGTGTTGGAAAAAAGTAGAGTCATGAATAGTAAGAAAATGAAAGGGTTCCCTTAACTTCCTAACGTAATTATGTCAGATAATGCGCACAAAACATTAACCTGAAGCATTTTAAACACTATGCTTGCCTAATGGGTAGGTTTTTGCTTAGAATTAACCTTACCCACAAGGGAAGATGAATAAAGAAGTAAAGGGAAGTGTGTTTCGGACAGAGGAACAAGTGTGGATAATAGGAAGAAAGTCCAACACTAAATACAAATAATCTTTAAAGAAGAGTGCCACCGCAAAGCCCGTGAAATCACTAAAGTGAGTGGGGACCCGAACACAGCTAACGGGAAACGCAGCTAGAGATTGGGCTATTTGCAGGCGAGAGGAGGAGGTACCTTCCCTTCCAAGCCAAGATTCAGCTACTATGGGGAAGGGTGGTAGTCTGGCAAAGAAAGAAATAATGAGTTTCCTTTGTATCTTTTCAAAGGAGTTTGTTTTAAACAAATATTTTGAAGAATACAAATAGTGTGAATTGGCCGTGATGTTTTAATTCTTGAAATTGTAGAATTTCTAAAAAGTGACCGAATGTTTCCAAGAAGGATTGGGATGAAGCAATTATACCCTTGGGAATAACTTTGGTTAAGAGCACCAATAGTTGCATTGAGGAATGACTAAGCTTTCACCCAGCAAAGCGCCGACTAAAAGTTTAGACAATGAGAAACACTTACATTTTCTAAAACCAACCATAAGTTGTAGAGAAAATCTCAACAAGCAGGAAGCTGGCGTAGCGAGCTATGCTTGCCTTACTGACCAGTTAGAATTAGCTATCAAAGCTAAGAGAGGCTTTAATAAGTTTATAACTAAGAGTTCTTGCTCAAATGCAACAAAAAGTGGAACCGTTATTAATTTTATTTGTGAGGTTTTTAAAGTTAAGCCCATAGGAAGAGTAAGGAAAGACAGGATCTTGCCTAATCGTTATTTTTGAGAAATGATAAATCAAAAGAATAAATCTCGATTTATTTAACAATGCAAAAAGAAGTAATTAGTTTAACAAATATACAATTTAATTTTATGAACAATTCGGGTCGCAGACCTCCGAAATCATTTAAAGTTTGCACCAGACAATTGACAATTTTTTGGTTTTAAACCTTATATATGTACTAAAATCTTCGTAAGATTTTGAAATGGTGATAAGATTAACAAATTGGAAATTTAAAGATAATTAACGTAATTAAAGTTAAATAATAAAGCAAGTACAAGAAGAGTGCTTTAAGGATTTCTAGAAGGGTGTATTAGAAATATGAACAAATAACAACTTCGAAAGTAACAACAAAGAAAAACAGAGAGAAATGAAATAGAAGTTTCTATAACTTCTTGTATTAATACAGAATTACGTTTAGAGGTTATACAAAATAGGGCAGGTCACTTATTGTGAAACCTGAAGAGAAAAATTAAAAGGAATTTCTAGAACTTCTATATTTAAACAGAATCACGAGGAAAAAATAGGGGCAAGTTACCCCTTTCCTGAAACCTGGATTAAAGAGATTATTGAAGGGTTTGGTAGACAATAACCAATTCTTGTGCTAGCAAGAAAGGAAATAGATTAATAAGCAGTTTCTAACTGCTGATATTGATACAGATTGAATAAATGATACATGCAGAAAATTGGGAGGGCCCCTATGGTTTGGCGAGGCCTCGTTGCAAAATACATAAATTTAAAGATTAACCTAATTTGTTAGTAAAGAGGGGTTGAGGAAGAGGAAATAGGAACTTTGTAGAGAAAGTTTATGGCTTATTTTATTCATTTCGGACGAGCGCGACGCGGATGAGAAATCGAACGAGCACTGTTTCACTATAGTCTATTGACGTGGCTGAAAAGTTCACTATTGTAGCACAGAAAGTTTATAGCAAGGAAAGTTATTGCGATGGAGAAAAATAACTAATTGCACTAAATTTGCGAGAGTCGATTGAGTTGAAAAACTTGTAGGTTATAGTTGAATGCAGCAAAAAAGTTCCAACGGAGGAAGAAAAATTAGGTGTTGATTAGCAGTTCATAAGGAAGATTCCTTAGTTAGAAAAAGTATTCCCATATGTGAGTGGAAAATACTAGAAGGTTCAACTTGTAGATGAATTGTTTGGCATGGAAAATTCCAGAACAATCATGACGGTTGAAATTAACAGAAAAGGTCCAGCGGTGGAACGAGCTAAGTTTTCTACAGACAGTGGGTAATTTAACGATGTCCCACGTTGTGAGAAATTATCTCAGTTAATAAGCATAAGAAATGCTGCTTCATATTAAGATTAGCTTGGATAGACAAAGCCCAACCTCGAAAATCCCGCGAAGATGGCTATTGCCCACATTTAGATATATCACACTGTCTGTAAATGATGGATAAAAAGCATGTAGCTATTTAAATCAATTAAAATTAGTTGAAGAACGTTGAAGTAGTACTTAGCTCATTTCCGATGAACGGTGATTCCATGTTGACCGTTAGTCAGGAATTCACAACATTGCAAAGATTTGAATTATGTCTTTCAAGTAGAGGAGACGGGCCCTAGTTAGGCTCCAACTGAAAGTCGAGACGACTGTAGCACAAGTGAGGCCAGCTCAATGAAGCGCGGAGAGACCAGGGAAGGGAGAAGAGTGGGGGTAGGAGACAAAAGGAATACACATAAGAATAACCAACATTATAACAATAAATTCTTTTGATGAAATGGTCTTCAAAGAGTTGATAGCAGGCGTCACTGGCGAAGACTGGTGGATGAAAAGTAGACGAAGTCCTCTTGATCACGGAGATGATAGCTGGCGATAGCGACGAGATCTGGTGGCCAGATTGGTAAGGAAGTCCTCTTGTACCAGGGAAAATTGAGGAACTTCAGAAATTCGCTGCTAGATGACGCTAGGTGGGTCATGGAAGATATATATCTAGAACAGACTCACAGGTAGTGTAAGCAAAATTTACCAACAAAGATAAACCAGGAGATCACTGTTGGTGTTTGCGAAAAAAGGAAGGGATGAACTAAAGCAAAGAGAAGCAAAAGCTTACTCTGTCTTACCGTGTATTCCAAAGAATACACTATGCTGGGAGGGGCAAACACCAATAGAGAACAAGAGACATGAAATTAAGAACTTAAAGGTAAAGGAGCAGTTAAAGACAGTGGTCTTATAATATGCCCATTAGTGGTCAAGATCTTGGCTACCCTAACTCTCCCATCCCTTCCAGGGTAACACTCGGTCACTCTACCAGAAATCCAGACCAGGGGAGGAGAAGCATCCCTAACCAGGACCAAGTCCCCCACTTTAATGTCGGGATTTGAAAGAAACCACCTCTGTCTCCGTTGCAAGGAAGTTAAATGTTCCAAATTCCACCTCTTCCAGAATGAATTACGGAGGGCTTCAAGTTTACGCCAAACAATAGGTAAATTAGAATCCCTGTAAGATTTGGGAAGGGGAGGAGGGACAGAAAGAGAAGTGGCTATAAGGAAGTGACCAGGTCATCAGGGTCATTGGAAAGCGGAGTTAAAGGGCGAGAATTAACAACACCTTCAATCAGAATAGACAGCGAATTAAATTCTTCATAAGTCAGAATGCGATTACCTAAAACCTTTCTTAGATGACCTTTACTGAGCTTTACGCAGGATTCCCACCTACCACCGTGATGAGGGGCGTAGGGAGGTATAAAACGCCATTTGAAACCCTTTGAGTAGGAAAAATTAGAAATCTGTTCCATGGCAGGAGAAGATGTTAGAGCTTTCTTCCACAAGGAAGCTGCGCCTTGAAAAGTGGAAGCGTTATCAGAGAACATCTCAGAAGGAACACCACGCCTAGCAGCGAAGTGAAGTAAGAAGTGGAGGCAATCGTTACTAGTTCCAAATGGATTGCGCCAGTAACCATGCAAACAAAGAGAGAAGCATAGAGCTTACCAAACAATTTGCGTTTAGCTTCAGGGGAATTGCGTTGATATTGGAACGGCCCATATAGTCCACACCAGTTAAAGCAAAAGGACGTATAGGAGAAGAGCGGAAAGAGGGCAGATCGCTCATTAATTGAGTATTGACTTTAGGTTTCGCTTTGAAGCAAGGAATGCATTTGTGAATTACAGAGGAAACTTCATGAATTCCATTTATGAACCAGTACTTTTCCCTTAAGAAGCAAAGCAGTGTGCGTGTACCAACGTGCAGATTAGGATAATGAAAGTCACGTATAATTAAAGAAGTTACGTGATGTTTAGAAGGCAAAATAACAGGATGCTTTTTGTCCTCAGAAAGCAAAGATTGCGAGAGCCTACCACCTACCCTGAGTAACCTATTGTCATCAAGGAACGTGGTTAAGGCACGAAGACGACTGGATTTCGGAAGATCCTTTTTAGAAGAAAGCAAAGACAATTCAGAAGAAAAGGCTTCTTGCTGTGTTAGTTGCAAAACCTTAATGGTAGCAAGATTCAATTCATGATTGGTAAGGTGTGGTTTAGGGAGAAGAGGTTGGTCAACCACAAGGTATTTCCATCTGAGAAGATAGGCAACAATTCGAATTAATTTGTGAAAGGAAGAATAGCGGGACAACAAGGGATGAGAAACTTTGAAAACAAGACATGAAGCAGTAGATTTGGATACTTTAGCGTCAGGTAAGTTGGAGTTTGTAGTTGGAGGTTCAGAAGGCCAACAAGAAAAGTCTTCGATTAACCACGAGAGCCCATGCCAGTACAACTGAGAAGCTGCCAATTGAGAGGGTAAACATCCACGAGAAATGATGTCGGCGGGGTTGTCAGCGCTGGGCACATGTTTCCATAGACATCCCGAAGAAAGAGTTTGAATTTTGGAAACCCTGTTTGCAACAAAAGTTTGCAAATGAACGGGGTTTTTGGCGATCCAAGAAAGAGTAATCATGGAATCGCTCCACAGATAGGTTTGCGAAAATTCGACCTTTAAGACTTCCCGTAATTTCTTAACAAGTTCTGCGGCCACGAGTGCAGCACACAATGCAAGCCTAGGCAAAGTAATCGTTTTAAGAGGAGCCACCTTCGATTTGGCACAAACAAGATTGGAAACTGAAAATACATTTAACGAACCACGATAAACCAAATATGCACAGCAACCGTAAGCTTTTTTTGGAACTGTCTGCAAACACAGGAAGGAAAAAAGATGTATTAAGATGAGCGTTAATTAAATTCCTAGGAATTTCAATAAGGGAAAGATCAAGCAAATTGCTACGAAAAGAGAGCCATCTGTTAAGAAAAGAAAGGGGAACAGGTTCGTCCCATTCACATTTAAGAGACCATAGCTCTTGAATGAAAAGCTTGGCTATAACGATAACCGGAGCAAGAAATTGAAGCGGATCAAAAAAATTTGCAATTTCAGAGAGAATTTGCCTTTTTGTGTTAGGGAGCTCTTCGGCAAGCGAAACTTTATAGATGAGAGTGTCAGTGCTAGTGCACCAATGAACTCCAAGAGTTTTTATGGATTCGGAATTTCCACAAATTTCGACGGAGGAGGGGTCTACATTTTCAATAGGAAACTGGGCGAGAAACTCATGGGAGTTGGAATTCTTTATGAAGTGGGAATCCTCCATTCTTTAGCAATGCCTGAAGTTCTAGTGACACGAAAGAAGCTTCCTCCAGAGTAGGGAAGGACTGCAAGTAATCGTCAACATAGAATGATGTAGTTAAGGCTTCGGAAGCTTTAGAATCAAATAAGTGACCATCTAGAGAGGCTAACGTGTGTAAGGAGCGAATAGCAAGGAAAGCGGATGGTTTTAAGCCATAAGTGACCGTCTTTAAGCGAAATATCTTAATGGGCTTGCTGATTTCATCGCGCCACAAGATTCTTTGGAGATCTTGTTGTTCAGGCTGAATTAAAATTTGACGGTACATCTGTTTTATGTCCGCTATAACAGCTATTGGAAATAATCGAAAGTTTAAGAGTATAGCAGATAAACCGGACTGAATAGCGGGACCAGAGTAAAGAGTATCGTTAAGACTGTTGTCATTAACGTCAGGGGATGAACCATTGAAAACGACTCGGATTTTATCCTTTACAAGAGGGTTTTTCCACACGGGATGATATTCAAGAAAACCGTTTCGCTTGGGGGGGGTGCAATTCGTCATCAGATTTGCTGACAACTTCCACATGATCTAAGATTTCATACTCATCCATGAAATCAGTGTACTGTTGTTTAACAAGAGGTTCTTTCTTGAATTTGCTCTCGATAGCAAAGAGAGCTTTTCGAGCTTTGGGTTGAGAATTAATAAGTTTGGGGGGATTGAGTAATCTTGGCATCTGAACAATGAACCGGCCTTCAGGAGAACGAGTGGTAGTGTTCAGGAAAAGTTGCTCACAGAATTCGTTTTCTGAAGAGGTTATGTTAGGAGAATCAACGCTTTTGAGCCTCCAGAACTCTTCCAAATCAGTATTAGCAAAATAACATTGAGATACGGGTTAGGGAGAATAATGAGGAAGTTGACCGGTAACGATTCATCCAAAATTAGTGTCTCTGGAAACCACGTTTGAGGATAACTTACGAATCTGTTTACGAAGGCAAGTCCAGAAAACATTGGCACTAAAGAGTATGTCAATGGGGCTTTGTACATTGAACAGAGGATCGGCTAGCCTTAAATGCGAAGGAATGCTTAAACCTGAAATATCGACAGAGTGACTTGGAGTGTCTTCTCCTATGCTATTGAGAATGAGACAATTCAGTTTGAGAAAGTTATTTCTGTGACAAGTGTCTCTTATGGTTAGCTTTGAAAACTGTAAAGCCTGCGATTTTGAGCTGTTAATGCCTGATACATTGATAGAAGTGGGGTTTACAGGTAGGCCTAATTTTCTAATCAAAGAATTAGACACAAAATCATGAGTTTCCGCTGAATCAAGAAGACCGCGAGCACTGACCCAGTTGCCGAATTTGTCCTGGACTTCGACTTGAACAGTGGACAACAATACTTGAGCACTACGCAAAGACTTAGAATTTTGAATGTAAGAAGACGCACTAGGATTGCTGGTATTATCACCTTTTTGAGAAGTAGATGCTGCTGATGACCTCAATTGATCATGACGATGCAGTAAAGTGTGGTGCGGTATTTCACAGTGGTAACAAAGTCTTGAAGACTTACAATTAGAAGCAGAATGCTTGGGTGCTAGGCAGTTGAAGCAATGTTTATTCTGGGACACTAATTTTTTTCTGTCGTCGACTGACAGTTCTTTAAAAGATTTACACAGATACAAGGCGTGGGAATCCTTGCAAAGTATGCACTTTAATGGCTCATTTAAACTTTTACGGGGTTCGCTCTGAGTGTTTAAAGCGAGAGAACTAGCAATACGGCGTTCACTAGACCTAGTTGGGTAACCAGTGGCGTTTGACTTTAGTTTAGACGAGCTGGACCCGGGTTCTTGGGTACTAGACGCTACGTGTTCGGTTTTAGATTTAAGAGACAGTAATACAAGTTTAGAGCTAGGAGAAGAGGGTTCAATTTGATTAGCTAAAGCAGTTAAGAGTTGGCATCTAGCATTTATGAAGGTGACTAAATGCTCATACGAGTAATTGTCATCTTTGGAAAGTTCCATTTCCCAAGCTTTGAGGGTAGCAACATCGACTTTAGAAACAACTAAATGTATTAGGAAAGTGTCCCAGTGATCAGTGGGTTGATCTAATCGGGATAGGGCTTTAACGTGAAGTTGTGTTGTATCAATGAGGGTACGCAGACTAGTGACGTCATTGTGCTGTGACGCAGGCAAATTGAATAGAGCCTTCATGTGGCGTTGAATGCGTAGCCGTAAATTACCGTATCTTTCCTTCAACAAGTTAAAGGCAAGGGGGTAGTTTTCGGCATTTAATGGGAGTGCTTCAACTAACTGCACGGCTTGTCCTTGTAGAATAGATCGCAAATAATGAAACTTGTAAATGATTTGAATATCTTCATTTTCATGAACTAGAGAACAAAATAGTTCGTAGAAAGAATCCCAAGTAGATTCGTCTCCTGAGAAGTGGGGTAAATTAATCTTAGGTAAAATTGGTTTGGGCTTGTGAGTGCCCTCACGAGAAGAGGTTTGTTGTTCGTGAAGGGAACCAAGAACGGAACCATCCCTTTACTGCTCTTCCTCAAGTTGGTGAATTATTTTAAAGGCGGAGGTTATACCGTCGTAATATTGATTTTCTACCTCTACTCGATCATCAGTTTGATTGAGCATGCAGGTTTCGATTTCGGTTTGGATAGTACAATACTTTTCATAAGAACGTTCATAGTCCTTTACACGATGTTTTAACAAATCTAATTGAGCTTCTGAGGGATCTAATTCTTTGATGTATTTTCGGAATCGGGTAAGTTGCCCTTTATATGAAGCTCGTTTGGAAGTAAGTTTTTCATCCTTGCCATCCTTGTCTTTATCTGGAGAAGTCATGGCGAAATAGGTAAATTCAAGTATAACTTACGAAAGTGTGGAATCGTGGAAATGCTGTCAGACTGGCAGCAGCAAACGAGTTGAAAGGGAGAAATGCACCAAAGGAGACAGAAGCAATCCCTTTCCACCTCACCAGCTTTGCACTGCGAAGTTCGAGCTGAAAAATTCAAAGTAAATATTAATGATTTGCAAAATATTGACAAATGGACTTTCCCGGGTTTCGGCACCAAATTTTGGGTAGGTTTTTGCTTAGAATTAACCTTACCCACAAGGGAAGATGAATAAAGAAGTAAAGGGAAGTGGGTTTCGGACAGAGGAACAAGTGTGGATAATAGGAAGAAAGTCCAACACTAAATACAAATAATCTTTAAAGAAGAGTGTCACCGCAAAGCCCGTGAAATCACTAAAGTGAGTGGGGACCCGAACACAGCTAACGGAAAACGCAGCTAGAGATTGGGCTATCTGCAGGCGAGAGGAGGAGGTACCTTCCCTTCCAAGCCAAGATTCAGCTACTATGGGGAAGGGTGGCAGTCTGGCAAAGAAAGAAATAATGAGTTTCCTTTGTATCTTTTCAAAGGAGTTTGTTTTAAACAAATATTTTGAAGAATACAAATAGTGTGAATTGGCCGTGATGTTTTAATTCTTGAAATTGTAGAATTTCTAAAAAGTGACCGAATGTTTCCAAGAAGGATTGGGATGAAGCAATTATACCCTTGGGAATAACTTTGGTAAGAGCACCAATAGTTGCATTGAGGAATGACTAAGCTTTCACCCAGCAAAGCGCCGACTAAAAGTTTAGACAATGAGAAACACTTACATTTTCAAAAACCAACCATAAGTTGTAGAGAAAATCTCAACAAGCAGGAAGCTGGCGTAGTGAGCTATGCTTGCCTTACTGGCCAGTTAGAATTAGCTATCAAAGCTAAGAGATGCTTTAATAAGTTTATAACTAAGAGTTCTTGCTCAAATGCAACAAAAAGTGGAACCGTTATTAATTTTATTTGTGAGGTTTTTAAAGTTAAGCCCATAGGAAGAGTAAGGAAAGACAGGATCTTGCCTAATCGTTATTTTTGAGAAATGATAAATCAAAAGAATAAATCTTGATTTATTTAACAATGCAAAAAGAAGTAATTAGTTTAACAAATATACAATTTAATTTTATGAACAATTCGGGTCGCAGACCTCCGAAATCATTTAAAGTTTGCACCAGACAATTGACAATTTTTTGGTTTTAAACCTTATATATGTACTAAAATCTTCGTAAGATTTTGAAATGGTGATAAGATTAACAAATTGGAAATTTAAAGATAATTAACGTAATTAAAGTTAAATAATAAAGCAAGTACAAGAAGAGTGCTTTAAGGATTTCTAGAAGGGTGTTTTAGAAATATGAACAAATAACAACTTCGAAAGTAACAACAAAGAAAAACAGAGAGGAATGAAATAGAAGTTTCTATAACTTCTTGTATTAATACAGAATTACGTTTAGAGGTTATACAAAATAGGGCAGGTCACTTATTGTGAAACCTGAAGAGAAAAATTAAAAGGAATTTCTAGAACTTCTATATTTAAACAGAATCACGAGGAAAAAATAGGGGCAAGTTACCCCTTTCCTGAAACCTGGATTAAAGAGATTATTGAAGGGTTTGGTAGACAATAACCAATTCTTGTGCTAGCAAGAAAAGAAATAGATTAATAAGCAGTTTCTAACTGCTGATATTGATACAGATTGAATAAATGATACATGCAGAAAATTGGGAGGGCCCCTATGGTTTGGCGAGGCCTCGTTGCAAAATACATAAATTTAAAGATTAACCTAATTTGTTAGTAAAGAGGGGTTGAGGAAGAGGAAATAGGAACTTTGTAGAGAAAGTTTATGGCTTATTTTATTCATTTCGGACGAGCGCGACGCGGATGAGAAATCGAACGAGCACTGTTTCACTATAGTCTATTGACGTGGCTGAAAAGTTCACTATTGTAGCACAGAAAGTTTATAGCAAGGAAAGTTATTGCGATGGAGAAAAATAACTAATTGCACTAAATTTGCGAGATTCGATTGAGTTGAAAAACTTGTAGGTTATAGTTGAATGCAGCAAAAAAGTTCCAACGGAGGAAGAAAAATTAGGTGTTGATTAGCAGTTCATAAGGAAGATTCCTTAGTTAGAAAAAGTATTCCCATATGTGAGTGGAAAATACTAGAAGGTTCAACTTGTAGATGAATTGTTTGGCATGGAAAATTCCAGAACAATCATGACGGTTGAAATTAACAGAAAAGGTCCAGCGGTGGAACGAGCTAAGTTTTCTACAGACAGTGGGTAATTTAACGATGTCCCACGTTGTGAGAAATTATCTCAGTTAATAAGCATAAGAAATGCTGCTTCATATTAAGATTAGCTTGGATAGACAAAGCCCAACCTCGAAAATCCCGCGAAGATGGCTATTGCCCACATTTAGATATATCACACTGTCTGTAAATGATGGATAAAAAGCATGTAGCTATTTAAATCAATTAAAATTAGTTGAAGAACGTTGAAGTAGTACTTAGCTCATTTCCGATGAACGGTGATTCCATGTTGACCGTTAGTCAGGAATTCACAACATTGCAAAGATTTGAATTATGTCTTTCAAGTAGAGGAGACGGGCCCTAGTTAGGCTCCAACTGAAAGTCGAGACGACTGTAGCACAAGTGAGGCCAGCTCAATGAAGCGCGGAGAGACCAGGGAAGGGAGAAGAGTGGGGGTAGGAGACAAAAGGAATACACATAAGAATAACCAACATTATAACAATAAATTCTTTTGATGAAATGGTCTTCAAAGAGTTGATAGCAGGCGTCACTGGCGAAGACTGGTGGATGAAAAGTAGACGAAGTCCTCTTGATCACGGAGATGATAGCTGGCGATAGCGACGAGATCTGGTGTCCAGATTGGTAAGGAAGTCCTCTTGTACAAGCGAAAATTGAGGAACTTCAGAGATTAGCTGCTAGATGACGCTAGGTGGGTCATGGAAAATATATATCTAGAACAGACTCACAGGTTGTGTAAGCAAAATATACCAACAAAGATAAACCAGGAGATCACTGTTGGTGTTTGCGAAAAAAGGAAGGGATGAACTAAAGCAAAGAGAAGCAAAAGCTTACTCTGTCTTACCGTGTATTCCAAAGAATACACCACCTAACACAAGGTAGCATGATAACATCTACCACATATCTGCAAAGAAACATTGCTCCTCAGGAGCAGGCCCGACGAGAGGGGGGGGGGGGGTCAGGCAGGGCTGGTGCCCCGGGGCCCGACCCTTCCAGGGGGGCCCGGCGTCCTAGGAGGATGGGCCCGATCAGGCATTGATTTATGATTGCCTTTATATGACTTGAATTTTCTACTGGCAATCATTTAGTGAATGCAATGAACTGTCTGTGAACAAAGTTTCAAGGATTGAAAAACTTATTTTGTCAAGTGGACAATATTTTCCTTTACAAAGCGCTTGTGGGAAGAACAACTGTCTCAAAGCGGTCAACTTAGGCGATGGGGCTTCGCTATGTATTGTTCTCAGATTCTAAATTTAGCTTATTCGGCTTATGCACCAATCCTTCAAATAACTTTCTCATCCCTTCACTTATTTCGCCAAGGCCAAGGAGCCTGGGCTGCCCTGGTGTGTTTGGTCAGCTAGCTCAAGAGTTTCAAGTTTGGTGCGTCACATCGAGCTTAGATATTTAGAGGTGTTAGTGTCTGAAATGTATGTATTGTCTAGCTTGACGTATCGTATGCCGTGCAGGCACTTGCTGTAAGTAAAATAAAGTTTAAAGTAGCGTCCACGCAGTAATTCACTTTATAGTTATTCTTGATTTAAGGGGCGAAACAGCGAGATCATCGTTCCCTAGTAGTTCACTTTCGCACTATATGAAAATATATCATTGTTGGTTAAATATCTTGCGAAAGGGTGGGATGACTCTGTTGTCAGACGTAGATAGAAGAAATTCATGCAAAATTGTTCATCTTCTCATATACTGAATTGAGAAAAAATGCTAACATTTAAATAATCTGTATGTTAAGGTGCAGTATAATTATTATTATTATTATTATTATTATTATTATTATTATTATTACTGGTTCATTCAATACGATCAACAATCCTAGGTACTTGGGTTCGTGTGTAAATCATTTCCAATTAACGGATTTATTGAAAACCTATATTACTATTGGTACTAGAGTTGGGAAATGTATCCAAAGGCTGAAACTAAGGTAACATTCGAGTATTTTTCTGAACTGAGTGTTTAATTAACCAGGAGAAAAATGACAATTAAGCTAGGGCACTGAACTTTGTTTTCCAATTCTTCTCATGGAACGTCAGTGGTACGGGCAGATGACCTAGCTGTTCCGCCCCTTAAAAAACAATAAGTAACGTCAGCGGTGTGCATGGCGATGGAGAAATTAATATATTGCATGTAGGCAACCGCGCAGATTTTCCTAAGACCAAATATTTGAACTCTGCTTAATTTAGAAGAAAATTAAGATGAAGTATTGCCACGGTGGGTGAGTGGTTAACGTGTTGGACTACCAACCCCAAGCTTGCAGGTTCGCTCATGGCCATGGTAAGTGATTTTTGAAAGGCGACAAAAACCACAACACGCATGTCTTACGTTTTTGGCATGTTAAAGAACCCATTTGAATTCAGTAGGCCGTGTTCATAATGGCAAAACTAATCTCGGGATTTTCCGCCAACACAAAGTTCCTCCATTCTCTACTAGAAAGCGCTATAGTGTCAAGGAGCTTAGATATCTAACCTCCTTGACTATCATAGCGTTCCAAGGAACTACGAAATTCGACATGCAAGCAGCCCTCTGGGTGCAAATAACAAAGCTTTCACTCAGCAGCCGAAGCCATACGATATTATTATTATTATTATTATTATTATTATTATTATTATTATTATTATTATTATATAATACAATTTTGTTTTGTGCTGGTGCAGTGGCTATTATCATTATTGGACATTTCTACGCCGTTTATTCCAAAGAGCAGCATCGATCTGCAAAGCACTTATATTTCAGGACGCGAAGAGATACTTTCCCTTGCGAATCAAGCCCTTCCGTGATACGCTTTAATTCAGTATTTGCTGACGCGTTAATTTTCCGGTTTGTTTCTGAAGGCCTCCACGTTATTGAATGAGCTTTTACTTCAATATTGGAGAGACTTTTATTTAGCCACTAAATGTCAATGGTCACCAAATTTTTACTCCAAAATATCACAAAACTGATCACCCAAATGGCCTTTACCTCAATAATATCGACCTAATTTTCGCAAAATTTTCCGGAGGATCTCCGGACCCCACTCTGAGCTTGGTGATATTCCAGATCCCAGATCCCATGTGTGTCCACTCCCCCATAATTTTGACTTTAATCCGCCGCTGATGGTCACCAGTCATAGATAGGGTTGGGGCTTTTTAGGAGAATCTGACTCTAATTTGGTTTACTGCAATGCAATATTAAATTATAAGAAATCCACAGACTGCAAATTACAAAATATAGTTCAAATTCACATTTTCTTCTTTTGTGAAAACAAATCACTGATCAGCTGCAATCTAACTTGACTTGTACGTACGAGTACTGTATACCTGAGGCTAATTATGAAAATATATTTTGCTTTGTATAATGTACAAAGTTGTGTGATCGCCATTCAATCAAAACACTTACCAGCGTTTAGGCTTAGACGCAGGGGCGTGACTCTTCAAGGACAGCAAATTTTAAGAATGTCAACATAAAAGCACTGTATGTAAAACGTATTTTAAAATAAGTCTTGACTTTTTGTAAAAATCATGTTTTCATTATAAAAAGAGATTACGTCATATGTCACAGAGGCCGTAGTACTGCACAGTGTACAGTATACAATTTTCCACCTCTTTTAACATGCAGTTCAGCGAGCTGAACTTCCTGTTGATTAAGTTTTGGGTCTGAGGACGTCGTGGTCAACAGTCCTTTCTACTTACTGTGCGTGTAGAACTCTGTCCGACAATCTATATCTGAAGTTAATCATATATTATTAATTAATTTGGGATATAATTGGGGAGAAAATGCATGTACGATGGTGCAACTGCAGCCTTTGGCTATAGGGTTAAAACGATGAATCATGGAAATTATGCTTACAATCACTGACGGTGGAATTCGAACCCACCTGTTTCCGAGTTAATGGACAACAGCTTTTTTCAATGTGAAATTTTTCCTCAAGTTAAATACTGTAAATGCGATGAAATTACGGTCCGGTAAATGCATTTTCTTTTCAAATTTGTGTACGACAAACGAGCATATTGCTTTTACGAGTAACTTATCACTGAAGTTCTAAAATTATCGATATCAAAGAGGACCCGCAGAACTTTATATCTGAACACTGTGCATGCTTACAGTGTTACCTCGTCGGGGCAAATTTAGATCTGTCAAACGCCAAAACTAAACAGTATAGTGAACTAATGAAAATTATCTAGTTTTCGATGTCTTTACTCTGATATTTATTTTTGTTGATTGAAAATAATGCATTGGTACGCGCTTGTCAGGTATAAACATTCAATACAATTTAATACAATTATTATTATTATTATTGCTGTTTTTTTATATTCTAGAAATTGATTTCGTGATGATCATTTTGTGCAAAAAAAATGCGCAAAATCAGTTTGTGCAAATTTACGAGGATTATAATTTAAATTTACAGAATTTGGTTATAGAGGGGGGCCCGGGAGATTCCAGCCCCAGGGCCCGTCGCCGCTCTCCACGGCCCTGCTCAGGAGTAATTTCATTTGGATAAAATGAGGGGAGACCCTGGAGCCCTGTGCAGTCCAGGTGTCGGAAACCATACTAGAACAAGATATAAATACTGAATTGGTTGAATGAAGTGGATTGCTTGTAATGGTCCTGACGTAAAGCTTGCAAGAAGATCTGGACACACCTTGTGTAGTCCCGTCCAATTAGACATCAAATGGGGCCCGACCTTGCAAACGGTCATGTATTTCTAATTTTGTTAATATGTGGTTTGTACCCCTGCCAATTGTAAAAAACCAAATTTGCAACTTCGAAAGTCATGTGCTAGCTGTGTAATACCCAAAAAAAAAAAACAGCCAGATATTTGCACTTTTTTCAGTTTTTGCTCAATATCGTCCAAACTAGGCACCTGAGAGAAATTATTGTCAATACCTGTTTACAATCATATTACATTGTCTACAATTTGAGTCCTTATCGAGCTCTGTACGTTTCGTAGTTCCCGAGATACAGTTATTTGAAGATTGGATGTTTTTTCAAAAAAGCAAAAATTGTTGATTTTGGTCTCCTAATTTGACAAATATTGTCAAAACATCTCACCCTATGAGAAATGCCATTGATAATGAACTTTTTAAGATTATTTGTTTACCTTTAATTTGAGCTTTCACGGGTACCTGTAGACCTAGTGCTTCTTCCAAAAGCTGCATGTAACAGAAAACCTTGAAAAATAGAAATCGGGTGAAAGAAACTAAAACAAGTTTTGAGCGTATCAGACATCAGGTGCATGACCTGTACTGATTAAATCGGAGTTAATATTAGGATAAGTATACATAGCAATTGTTTCATAATTATGGGAATGATTTCGTGTTAATTATTAATTATTTACTGAAATAGTGTGTTAGATACCAGTACGTATACTATTACTTATAATATTATACTTATATGAGGCCTTCTCGAATCATTCGAGATAATGGTGATGCAGAAAAACAAAATAATTGGTTTGTTCCCCACCCTCCATTTCCCAACATTAATAAATTGGTATCCATTAGTAACATAAATTGCCACTTGGCCCAACAACTGGGAACTGAAGGTGTTAAGAAAATAATTGGGAGTGCGTTTGATAAAGTACCCTTTAAACGTAAGGACAAAGTAGCCACATTGTCATCCATCACCACCTCTGTTAAAGTGGGGAACAAGAGCGTAGTTGTCGATCCACTTACTATTTTTCAAAGGGTTGCATAACCAAACAATCGGACGAAGAACTGAAAAAACATTTTAAACATGTATTAGCCCCATTCCCAGTGTCTTTGTTTAATGAACAGGGGATGCGAAAGGGAACCAAGTCCAGTCTCTTCTCTGCTTTCACTCCACTATCCAGCCAGGCAGCCACACACCATCTGACTCCAATACTTACGGTAAGTTGTTTTGGATGGAGGCTATCTTTTACACAAGGCTGTCTGGCAGCGCAAATCGTCTGTGACAGCCATTGTTTCAGGTTACATCAGCTACATTAAAAACCAGTTTGTTAGCAACGTCTCGGTTTTGGCGGTTGTCCTGTAGAGGCCGCTAACAAAAACACAATAAATGCTGAACGACTCCGACGCTGTGCTACCAACTTCTGCAATGACATCATTTTTGAAAAATCCACCATCATCCAAATACCTCAGGAAAACGTATTGGCCAATGAGAACAACAAGAGGCGCCTCATCCCACTTCTTTGCGATTCATTCGAGCAGCATGACATGCAAGTAAAAGTGGCCGAAGAAGATGCTGATCGGGACATCATTGCCAAGGCACTATCCAAACGTCCTACATTCGACCGTGTGATCGAAGTAGGAAAAGATGTTGACCTCCTCGTCCTCCTCAATGGTTTAGGCTCAGGTGCAACTAACATCTTACCTTCAGAAGAGTAGCAAAGGTGCCAATTACTCAAGCTCCTCTTTTGCCCATCGACCTGCTCAACACTCACCAGGTACAGTGCTTTTTATCCATGCGTTCAGCGGGTGCAACACAACTTCAGCCCCTTATGGCATGGTAAAACCAAGTTAGCTAATATAGACAAAAATCCCCAACTTGTAGAACTGGCAGAACTTTTCCTGCTGCCAGACTCCAGTAACGAAACGATAGCAAAAGCTGGGAGAAATGCTTTGTGTATTTGTACAGGGGTGATTTCCTAACAGACTCCATGAATAGCCTTCGGTACCAACTGTTTGTTACATCTGCAGCCAACATCAAAATCAATGTTGCTCGCTTGCGCCCAACAGAGGATGCAGCAAGCCACCAGGTTTACAGAACTTACCACCAAGTTCAAAAGTGGTTGGGGGTCAACACAAATCCTACAGATTGGGGATAGAAGCTTATGATCGAGGGCTTAGCCCTATCACTACAACTATGGATCCTACACCTCAGCTCCTACTGCGCATGATTTCCTGCAATTGCAGAACAGGTTGCAGCGGCGGTTGCAACTGCCGCAAAGCTGGGCTGAAATGCTCAGCCCTTTGTCGATTTTGTGTTGGCAAAATATGTCAAAACGTGCAATAGCTTCAGCTAGAGGATTCTGACGATGAGAAAGAGATCCCAACCCCTACATTGCTAGAACTGCAAAACGAGCCTGCGCCTGCTGTTCAGTTCAAACATTCCTCCAATAAACCTGCACCATCGTCAGAGGAAGATTTTTCGAGACTCGGGCCATCAAAATAAGTGAAATTACGATGAGGCCTGTTGCTTCATAATATTGTAAAATAATTTTTGATGTAGAGTTTTTCTTTTGTAATAAAACAAAATAGTATCTATGTGAACTCTCATCTTCCATTTTGCTCAAATTCAATTTTTCATGGTTTTCAGTTACACGCCACATTTGAAAGAAGCACTAGACCTACAGGTACCCGTCAAAGCTCAAATTAAAGGCAAACAAATAAACTTCAAGGTCATTATCAATGATATTTCTCATAGGATGAGTATTTTGGACACTATTTGTCAAATTGGGAGACCAACGCTAATACTTTTTACTTTTCTGAAAAAACATCCAATCTTTGAATAACTGTATCTCGGGAAGTACTAAACGTATACAGCTCACTTAGGACTCAAATTATAGACAATTAAATGTAATTGTAAACAGGTATTCACAATGTTTTCTCTTAGACGCATACAACAACAACAACCCCTGGCACTACAGCCCATGAAGGGCCTAGGCCGACCAAGCGACCGCTGCCCAGCCATTTGGCCTGCAGATATTGGGGTGACACGTGATCAGCGCATCGGGTCCCCTCGACCGTTAATCTTGGTTTTCGCGATCGGGGCGCTGCCTCACTGTCAGACAGCTACTCAATTGTCCTCACGAGGCTGAGGGCACCCCGTTCCAACCCTCACGTCAGTTTTAAAATCCCTGACGGAGCCAGGAATCGAACCCGGGGCCTCCGGGTGAGAGGCAGGTGGGCTACCCCAACACCATGGGGCCGGCTTCTTAGACGCATAGTTTAGACAATATTGAGCAAAAACTGAAAAAAGTGCAAATATCTGGCTGTTTTTTGCCTATTACACAGCTAGCACAGGACTTTCGAAGTTGCAAATTTGGTTTTTTACTATTAGCAGAGGTCCTAACAACATATAAAAAAATTAGAACTACATGACCTTTTGCAAGGTCAGATGTATATTTTGACTGGACTAGTGTCCAATCATACGGTAATATTAATCATTAACAATCGGCTTCGGTGGCGTAGTTGGTAGCATGCTGAACTGCTGTGCCCAAGATAGCGGGTTCAAACCCGGCCAAAGTCGTCGGATTTTTTAGAGCGTTAAAAATCCTTTAGTATGCCTTCCTTCGGAGGGGGAAGTAAAGCCGGCGGTCCCATGCCATAGATTTATGGCATGTAAAATATTCTTCCTCAGACTAAACTTGTGTGAAGCTAAATTGTTAGGTTAGAGTTCGTCGGAACGCTCTATCAAAGTTCCAAAGTTCACCACTAGGTACCATTGATATCTGGTAGCGCAAGTTGGAACTACTTGAAATTGAAAGGAACTTGTATCTCACCCTAAGGGTGTCCGCTGGAAGCAGCTACAGACTGTCCTCGGACACTCCCGGCACTAAAAGCCATGCGATAAATAAATAAATAAATAAATAAATAAATAAATAAATATAAATATATATATATATATATATATATAATCATTAACAAGGGAATATAGCCTACACAGTCACCAGTAATTACCCCCATTGCCTACTGGTATCCGTTCTTGTAGCATATATCTCTCTTTGGTTATAAAAGAATCATACAGGTCTGTAAGGAGCTGTTGACAGAAGATAATGCACTTGTGTACGAGCAGAATGAAGTGGCAACGAAATGGAAAGAGTACTAATTAATAGAGGGACCATTGCATCTAATTCTATAGAGAATGAATTTAATGTGGATCCAGATGATCTGGGGGATTATATATTCAGGGAAGGGTTTGATCAAGCAGTCCCCCATGAGAGTCAAGAAAGCACCTGAAGTTATACAGAGACAGTTGGCTGACATGGAATCTGTATAACGATAAAGTAGCAATAAGATGTATCGAACACCGAATATCCCGAATCAATTGAAGGAGCATCAAACATCCTCATTTAGTTTTCAACAACTTAACTTCGTGAAGAAAGGGTGTTTTCATAGCTCCTTCAAATAAAAATATACCTCTCGGCACGCCGGAAGGCGGAGGGAGATTTCACCGGGCAAACTTGGGGATAGGCGAAAATAGGCAAAATATGGAGGTTTTCGAATAAGGACCGGACCTCATTTTATGCCCCTCATTATGAGAAAGTAATTTACAATTTGAGCTTAAAAACTTTGTTTTTCGTGTTTTTATGCATATTTTTAATATTTCACTTTTTGGAAGAAAAAAAAAGCCCCCCCCCCCAATTTCACCACTTTGGTCCGATTTTGCCCATTAACGAACTCGACCATGATTTTAAATGGATATATAATTATTATGTATAAAGTTGAAAGTGATTGGTGCAAAATTGGGGTAGTTATCGTGTCCACAAGAAAGTGGAGCCCGTAAGGCTCATGTCTGGTGACACTTTAATTTATAAAATGTTGGCATTATTCCCGACGACGGCCGAAACGTGCCGTGATAACTTTGAACTCGTCACAAACACTCATCTTTGACTTCAGGGGTGAACATTTCTACTTGTGGAACACGAGGAGGTATTTATAATGATGGATAATAATTCACAAACAGGTATTAAAGAAACTGCATATTTCTGCATTTATTTACGCACATTTTCGGATTTTTCACTATAAATAAAGTGTATTTTACCTCGCGGATATGCGAATAGATGACTTTCAGTCGCTGCACGACTATAATTCTGGGATCGAACCGGATCCATCTTGAAGGAGACGTTTCATGAACGTACAACTACAGGCACGCCTTAATTGCACCTGTAAGTTTTGCGATAAATCTGCGTAAGAATTGTATCACGGATAGTGTGATAACCACCATGTGGATGTTTGATATACGCCACGTATTACTGATTAATGTACAAGTGTACACATTGTCATGAATGTTGATTTTGAGTGAGAAGGAAAACGTGCTATTGAACTGACCGCATGGTCGACATTTTTCGTAGAGCCACGAGGTGAATATAAACTCTGAACGTTAGTAAAAATCAGAACGGCATTCACGACAGTTAACAAACCCATTTTCAAGTGCAAACGGACAAAATTAGAATTTTTACCAACGACGATCGTGACGATTTTGTGCGATTTGCAAAGTGGTAAATTCAGAGAGCAACTCTACCCTAGAGTTTTTTAAAGCCGGTGGTGGACACTATGACATTTTCTTTTGTACCGTCCGCACATGTGTAGCTGCAGTTTTTGTATTTCTAAGTGGTAATTATTGTAAAATCAGTGTCTTTACAAATCATCATAACCGCCGAAATCATGACTGCCCACGTGGGATTGTACACCTACCTGGAAGAAATGCTTACTATGGCCTAAACCATCCACATGAGGGAGCAGCCGAAATTGAGACCCGCAAAATGAGGAAGAAGAGGCGTTGATCACGGATAGGTCGAGGATCGAACACAGACCTCGCCAATGGCCGTGGTTCGATGGCCCAATTCTCCAAGAATGCCGGCATGTGAGTCTTGAAGAACACCTTACCTTGTCAAAGGCATGATATTTGTTGAATAGTATTTAGGTGACCGACGAGATGTAACACCGTTTTAGACAGGCATTTCTTCCTTTTTTAAGGTCTTACTATACTATTTTCCAACTCAATTTTGACGATTTTTGGTCAAACCCCTTGACTACAGAAATGCTTAGTGGCATCAATGTGTTTATTCATGATGGTGCGAACATCTTTCGTTTTCTATTCTTTGCTGTATTAGGGTTTTTGTAGATAGGACGTACAGGAGCACGCACACGATCCTGTCGCTTTTTAGCCTATTTTCATGTATGAAAAAATAGGCTTATGAGATCATGAGGTTATGTAAACAATTGAAATAAATTAGATGTCAGTGCATTAAAATGTGTATAAACATTTGCTGCACTAAGTGTAACTGCGTTTGGATGGTTAAATCGCTAGAAAAGTGTATTAAAATGTTTCAAATTCGCTTGACCGCCATGTTCGATCTGTACTTGACAGGGTTTTGAAAGTCACATAGATGAACATCTAGTAGTGCCCTCTATCACCGGGCAAAAGTTTAGGGTGATATCAAAAATAGTTTCGGAGATATAGAATGCCGGGGAAATATTTCGCACAGCCGCCATGTTGAATTAGTGAGACGTAATAAAATTTGAAGGCACGGTTGGAGTCGGACAAGATAGTACCATAACCTTACCGAGATTCATTGAAATCGCTCGAGCCGTTTAGTTTTTAATAGAGGGAGGGGGAGGGGGCACACATACACACACACACATACGCACACATATACATACACGGACAAAAGGTGATTGACATGTCAGTGCTAATGTTGATTATTTAAGCTCAGACAGAACGGAGCGAGTGCAGTATCTTTTATATTGTTCTCTTTGCACCTAAATTCATACGAGCATTGGCAGAGACCAGGTCTAGTGTTAGTTATAGGTTACTTTTAGTGTTATTTAAGATTGAGTACGAGCTTACAGAACAGGACTGTATTGTTGTTATAACAACCAGCCACGGTTGCCGAGAGCGCTGACGCGCTACCTCATGTCTCGCTGGCATCGGGAGAGCGTGGGTTTGAATCCCACCTCGGCCGTCCTGAAAATGGTTTTCATGGTTTCCCATTTTCATGGTTTCCCATTTTCACTACCAGGCAAATGCCGGCATGGTTCTTTTCAATAGGTCCACGGCCGATTTCCTTTCATAATCCCTTCCCTGACCCGACCTGGAAAGAAAAATACATGGCCAGGGAGTGTGTAGTGACATCGCACATTTAGGAACAACGAACATTATTAGAACTTGACTTCAACTACAAACACATATTATAGTGTCATACACTGCCAGAAAAAAATAGGTCACCTGAAAAGATGACGTCGATTTTGATCCGATGACGGCAGATGTCACTTGGGTGATTGTAGATGTACTGATAAGTGTTTCAACGTCGTCCGCCAACAGATAGCGTTGTTATAACAGCTCGATATTTGTGTGTAAACTTTGAGGCCGAGTAGGCCAGCTGAATGAAATACAAAGCCTGTTGCGCGCTGTCATCTACTTGAGAAAACAGCTGGGCTGCTTCGCGTTTGCTATACCCAGGGTGCAACAGCAACTTCTTGTGAGACGGCTTATGGCTGTTACTCGAGCCTCAAGGCTAAATTATGTTGGGAATTCATGGTTATAGCTTGGTGTGCTATCTTATTACTTTATTGTAAATCTTTTATGACTTATTAGGAGCTTTGATTTGCTAGCGACGTTTATGTTTGAGTGTGTTCATGATTTAACAGTAAGAGGAGATATTCCCTTTATCACATGCGATTGACCAAACTGATGTAGCCTATAAATTAAGGCAGTGATATTCAGGCGCGTGTATTCCCTGGATGCAAGGTAAGCATTGCATACCCAAGGGAAAGAATGACACGTACAATAATTATTACTTTGGTTGAAGTGATGTTCCAGTCTTTTTGGGCAATTGTTTAAATGTACCACTTCCTGGTTTTTGATGTCTGCTGCGAGTTCCGTTCACAGTCGCTTCTAGCAGCACGATAGCGTGACATGCCATCTTTTGGTAGTCCTTGGTACTACAGGGTGAGTTGAAAGCATGGGAAGCAAATCTGAAGTTACATACCTACGGCCTGAAAGAAGAATCGGTCAGTTTGTGAAGATAGTGTGTTTACTTGCCCATTATAACTGAAAAAGGTGTGCTAGTGTTTGTGAAAAACAGTTTTTTATGTATTGTGTTTAAATGTGTGTGTATTATACTGTGGTAGGTCGTATTTTCTATAGTTCCGTTCAATGATATGATGTACAATACAAGGGAGTAGGGTATGCAGTGGACGTTTCTGTTTATACTAGTAGCCGTGAGAAATCTGTAAAAATATGGAGTCGGAACTTGAGTCTAGAGATGACAGTGACTGCATAATTTGTGATCTGCGGCAAGTTAGCTTTTCTTCTCCATCATTCGAGAACAAAAAATAATATTATTAGGAGGTAGTCCGACTCCTCAATTAAATATTAACACAAAAGTGAAAGCTTGTATTCGGCATTTTAATTTAAATCTATACACCAATAACACATGGCTGTGTGGTTGCCCTTCTGTTAACAGATGGCCTTGTCTTCTTTTCTCGAACGAAAAGAGCATTTGGAATCACGGGGGATACAGTGATATGAATATCATACACAAAGCTTTAAAAAAGCACAGTCTTTCTCAAAGTTATCTGCAAGCCGTAATTATGGAAAAGACCTTTGGAAAATCCAGGATTGACCATTTGATAGACGAACAAAAGAAAATAAGTGACCAGCAACATAACGAACGAGTTCGTAGAAACAGAGATATTGTGAAACATTTCATTGATGTTGTTTGTTTCCTCGGCAAGAGCAAGCTTTCAGGGGCCATAATGAAAGTGCAGATTCCTAAAATAGAGGAAATTACGTTGAACTGCTAAATCTAGTTAGCAAATATGATGCATTATTGCATAACCATTTAGAGAACTCTAATGTATTCAGTGGCTTATCAAATGTAATTCATAACGATCTAATAGAATCTGTTTCTAATGTGTTACTTGCATACATCAAACAAGAATTTTGTAGGCTACAGCCAGTTTTGTTTCCATAGTACTGGATGAAGCCACGGATGTAAGCAATTTTTCCCAGCTCTCTTGTGTAATTCGTTACGCCGGACCCGATGGTATCTCTAGAGAACGATTTATGGGGTTTATAAATGTTTCCGAGGATCGGTCAGCGACAGCTCTTCTAGACATTGTTTGCCAGGTAGTTGATGAGTACAGTTGTGGGGAAAAGTTAGTTGCACAAAGCTATGATGGTGCAGCCGTTTTTGCAGGCCATTTGAATGGACTTCAGGCAAAAGTTAGAACATTGTATCCTAATGCCATCTTTGTCCATTGTTTCGCACACAAATTAAACCTGGTGTTATCTCAGGCAACCTCAAGTATCAGAGACTGCAGGTTGTTTTTTCTTACTTTAAATGGATTATCTTCATTTTTCTCGAAATCGACGAAGAGAAGTCATGCATTAGATGAGGAAATTAGGAAGAGGGGGTGTCAGCTACGCGCTGGAACTACAGTTCACGCTTGGTTGGAACCGTCTCCGAATATCATGATCAGCTTATTTCACTATTCGAGAGAATGAAAAATGGGATCATGACGCCTTAATTGCTTCCCGTGGATTTTCAGTGTCATTAAAGGATTTTCGCTTTAATTTTATACTCGCCTTATTTTCAAGCATATTCCCTCTGACTGACGTGTTATTTTCCATCATGCAAAGTCCCACGATTGTATTGTATTCGTAAAGTAGGAGAACTCAAAATTGAATTTGCAGAAAAAAGGGGTCAATTCGAAGAATATTGAGAGAAGACAGTACAAGAGGTAAAGGGCATCTCTGACCCAGATAGTAAGAGACCAAGATTGCACGATGAGCTCGATTCTAAGACATCTCATAAACGTCTGTTTTATGAAATCATAGACACGGTTGTACAACAGCTCAACGATAGGTTTGACAGTTTAGATTCCCTACGATTCTTGGAACTCATCAATCCTGTTAATTCGGACGAGAATAAACGAGTGTTCCCAGAAATTGCTTTCGAGTCCCTTAAAGAGAGTTATCCCAATGTATTTGACTTTCTTGCTCTTCGATCACAGCTAATGGCTACGTACACTTCTGGTGACTTACGAGAAAAAAATGTTAGTGAACTGCTAATTTTCCTTAAATCTCATCATCTCCACGAAGCGTATGGAGAGGTAGTGCGACTCTGTGAACTTATCTTAGCGATTCCCGCAACAAGTGCTTCTGTAGAAAGAAGTTTTTCTGCGCTTAAACGAATAAAGAATTATGCTCGCAATACGCAAGGCCAGGATAGACTTAAAGGTTTATCATTGATATCAATTGAGAAATATTTACTTCAAAAATTGCCAAACTTCTACAACCAGGTCATCAATGATTTTGCGAAGAAACCTAGAAGGATTGAGCTTCACTTCAAGTAGATTACATTCCAGGTAACAGCTGCTATATTATTATTGGGTTAGTAGTAGTAGTAGTAATTATGATTGTCGTATGGTCGTGGTATAATTGTTGCAGTAATTTATTCTGAATGCTAACAGTTCAAGAAAAGCCCAAATGAGGAGCAAACACAATTCAACCGCCGGTACTACAGTATGTCTCATATTGCATACCATTGCTTACCCTAAGTAAAATCCCACCACACGCCACTGGTGATATTGTAGTGTCTATTAGAGACAAGTGAATGCTGGGAAACTCATTGATCAGCCGCATAGTTCTTGAAAGAGTATTTCTGGTCATGGAGAGGCCTTTTCCTCATCAGCCGAAGGTTTAGCGAGCCATTTGAGCCGCGTATTGCCGTCATTTTTGGCGAGCGTTGTTAAATTGACTGCCATGAGGTATGCCGCATCTATTTAGATTGGACAATTTGTAAGCAGTGTTTTCGCTGCTTACCGACGAGTGTCATTGTGGTCATTAGGGAACTTAGGCTAAATACACTGAGAGGGATTAAACATAAACTAAACTTGAAAATAAATCATGGAACGTCATTCTCCTAAAATTGAACGTATAAATTGAACAAATGATTAAGCAGCGACCGACAACTTTGGGACAGCTGTTTGATCAGAAACAGAATTTTAGAACGAGCTGACATTATTTTCGAGACGATGGAGTTGCTTTGGCATAATATTTCGTAAATATGAGAAAGACACTACCTAGTGACGTTATCCGCAGTTACTGTGCAGTCGCCAACCTAACTACACTCACTTAGGTGACAATGAGCAGCAAACAGCATCTAATTAGCGTAGGCAGGATTGTACAGAGTGTACATATTATAGGAGTGTTATATTTAAGTGTTTGATTTAATACTTGTACCCTTGTGTGTAATAGTTAATTGTTTTTGTTGTTAGGAAATGATTGTTACATAGCTTTGTATTTTTCTTTGCTGCAGACGCGTCTCGTCTGCAATGTTAACGTCACTTAGGGCTTAGCTAACAATTTAACGTAGATATAAATGTTGGAAGTGACACCTTCATATCTTAGAATATTTGCTTTTTGGTGCTAGTAAATGTAAATTATACCCTTGTGTGCTGTGGACGATTAATATTCTTGCCTTGCCGTAAATTCTTCGTGTGAATATTCGTATTATTAACATTTGATTGTATTTGCTTAGGGAATAACTTACGTGTCACATTCTTAGCCTGTTTGTTCGTTAGTTATTTTGTAACAGTACTTCACGAGGGCTTAACTTGAATTCAGTTTAGGGGATCATTATTATTTTTATTTTTTAACCTTGCAGATTATCCGAGATTTTAATTCCAAATTAGGCTAGGGATTTGTGATTTTTTAATAAATATCCTGGGTATTTTGCCTAAGCCTGGACTATTTATTGTTAGATTTGCTTTTTTGTGGGTGCATTCCTTGGACTGGTCTTATGATCATTCATCTCTCACTTCACCTGATACTTCCTGAGTTGACAAGCTTGTGTCGGAGCTGGTCAGAGAACACATTCGATCCTCTCGGCGTGTGAGTTCGAAGGATGGAGGTGTTGGGAAGGTTATCGGCGGTCGATGGTCTCCGGACTGCCTTGTCTGATGGGCACAATATATATAGATAGACACATACATAAATTATATATAAACTTTTGAACTGACGGTGGGGGTCTGGGGGATGTGAAACACGAAGATATGTCGAAATTTTCCGGAAGTCACCACATGGTACTGCGCCCGAATTCTCCAATCACCTATATTCGCTGAACTGTAACGGATTGCAGACACATAGATACCCAGCTCAAAATTACTTACCATTGCCTGCTAAGTAAAATTGGGAATTCTAGGATCATACAGTGTATATTTATATAAAATAGTACTACCAGACTAGGTACAAATTTCTACTAACATTTACATTTAAGCAATTCGAGAAACTGCGGTCTCGAGAGGTGATTAGGTCTAACTGTAGTGGGCGCCTGTAGCTACCTAGTAGTACCATTTTTCGACGTTGATAAAATGAGCAAGATGTCAGCTTTGATAAAATTATCTAAGTCGCTAAAAAGCGCTAGCCGTTTATTGATCTAGGACAATACATAAATGTCCCTAATGTAAATCAATAATGAAAAAAACTAAAATGTGGCATTTATACACAATGTCCTGGAAATAAAAATTGGAGAATTCCTCTCCTTGAATAATATAGCATTACTCTGCTATTAAACAAAATTAACACGAAAAATTTCATGAATATTTAACCCTTGTGAAGTACCTCTGAACCTCCACTGAAGTATGAAAAATATGAAAAAACGTTATTTCAAACACTACCCTAAATTATACAGTGCGTTTCATTACTGAACTGTAGTTCCAAATCTACATATGCATGATGAAAAAAACTAAAGGTTAATTTTATATATAAATATGTGATGCGCACAAATTTTAATTTCTACATTGAAATTATTTATGTTTCTTTCTCTCATATATGTGAGTCTTCATTACTCTATTTTTGATCAATCACCACAACCTTATCGGTTGAAAGTATTAAAATACTCGTCTAATCAAAAGAACATAAGTGACAAATGATGAAGTTCAGCACTGCACTAACATTTTACTCCGATCTGATAACTTCCGATAATTATGTAATTCTTTGCAAGACTTTCAGTTACTTCAATAAACGTGAATATTCAAGGTGCATGGCATTCTCACTTCATTCCACACCTTAATTTCAAAATTACACAAAAAATAAAATATTTACTTGACACCCTGTACAGAAACTTTGCCTCAATGCAATTTAATGAAACCACCTTCACTGCGATCAAAACTAGGAAACTTGACTACTCAGCCTCCTCTTATAACAATACGTAACTTCAATTACGTCGACGATCTGCACGGAATTTCAACATTGACCCATTTCGGTGCATTCTCCATATAATGCAAGGAAAATCAGTATCATTATTAGATATCCACCACCATTGTGAATATTTTTCAAGAAACAATTTCTAACAAAACTTCTCCTACTCTTATACAATTTATTTCCTTGTGCCTCTAAATTCAATTAATTCTGTACCGTTTCTTTCATCACCTTGTGACTTTAATTTCTTAACTCCCTTCACGTGTTCAATTTAGTTGTAACATTATCGTAACTTTTAAAGAATTGTCTGCAAGAATTTATATTTAATTACAATATAAGCATTTCCTATCTTCCTGAGAATTCAAATACTGAATTTAATTCAGTTAAGTCCAAATGATTTATTTTCAGACACTGAGTTGATTTGTAAAAGATCTCCCTGTCTTTTCTTCGTCTTTTAATTACAATTTGCTAACTCTGAAGTTTCTGAGTTATCTTCTTAAACGATTATGTTTTACAAATTCTATTTAGAATTTTTAATGCTCTAAATATTTTCGTTGACAAAATATTAATGTTCTTGGAACATTTCATTACTTGGAAATATGGTTAATTCCATTTCTTAATACACAGCATAGTTCTTCCTAACTATCTGTTTCATTACAATGAAAATTACATTAAATGAATTAATTGACTGTATCATTTATTTGACTTTCTTTTAAAAGATTTAGTGTGGTGTGGTAATACAATTGAGGCGTTGACAGGGGAAAGGTAGTAAGTGCCAAAAATGAGATTTTGTTTCTTTTGGGTGAACAAGGTAGTAAGAACCAAGGCCAACACCGCAGAGAAAGTAGGAAGTCGTTCGGTGATTAAAACAGCTTGAAATTGTTCTCACTAGATTGCTCTTGTGGCATGTACGAGACTCTTGGCGCAGAGAACGTAGTAATTGCTTTGCGCGCCAAACACGTTTCCGCTTGTTGCGTGGTGGTGACACTCAAATTATTGTGAAAATCAACATGCCTTCAAAACTTGGTCTTTTCAAAATGGTACGGTAAGTTAAACGACACTTTTTAAGATATATATTTTTTCACTTCATAATAGCTGTTATTGTTGACGTGTATCCAGGCAAACTCATCAAACTCCGACTTTGTTCGCAAGGATCAGGTCAGGTCAGGAAACAAGAGACATAATCTAACCAATATTTTCTACCTTTCCAGGCAACATGTAAATGTTGTTACAAGTGGCACAGTTTCCCTCAAGAAGAAATAAGCAAACATCACACTGATTTCTGGAGACAGCAGACGTGCAAGGTACATATGTCGTGGGTCTGTTTAACGTTGTCAAAATTCAGAAGAGGAGAAATGGAAAACACAATGCGCAGGGCAGAATAAGAATCGAATGGTGTTAATGGTTATGTTTTATATAATTGCCAAAAAACGATTTTGATTCTGTTGAATTAAAATTTCTGGTTTCCGGACAATCCTACATGCCCTGTGGCAAGAAATTTGGCATCATCGAAAAGAGAAAGAAACAATGTAAGCCAATGGTTACAAAAGAAGTAGCTGAAATGATTCGCAGTGCTAAAGTTTTCAAGCCCAATAATGTAATAATGATGAAAAGTAAGAACTTATTTGACTCTGCTGCTGAACCTGAAAAAAAAATGAGTACGAGTGTTCTTAAAATGAGCACTGTTGGCTGGATTCGAATTTCAAGAGAAGATTTCCCCGTGATTAAAACAAGAGAGTCATTTAATGAAATTGAAATGTGGACGGAACATACTATATTCAAAAGGCATTAGTCATTCAAGGCCATCAACAATTTTCAGAGTTCGCAACCCCTTGAAAGACGAATAGTCGTCAATGAAGAAAAAAAAGAAGCATTTATTACCAATGATGGCCTTCCTGAATAAAAAGTATCATTCATTTTACATGGATATCTGTGCCTAACAGGGGCGGATGACCTCGTAGTTCCGCCCCTTAAAGCAACAATTACTAACTAACTAATATTTTCCGAACAAAAAGAGTTTGAAGTAGTAGTACTGATTGTGTTGAAATCTCTATTTCTACATTGTATAAACAAATTATTTTTCCACCATGCTATGCCTAATTCTGAAAATTGCTTTTTAATGTTAAGAGAGTGGATTTCTTCAATTTGGAAGTATTTTGTGTAATAAAGTGAATACGAAAATGATCGCAAATCGTTTTTTGCTTCTCCTGAAAAAATTCATTTTTGGCACATACTACCTTTACCCTGTCAACGCCTCAAATATTGTACACAGTCGGTTTATGATAAATATCGAAATTCGAATCCACATCATGAGTTAGCGAAATTTATTTAACTTTCGTGAAGTAACTAACTTTTTAAGTATACTGTATTTCGATTTTTCAATAGCGTTCCAACACTCCGCATAAAACAGATTTACATAATTTTACGCAGAATGAACGATTCTAAATGTTTCTACAATTTACTCATTTAACGCTTAAAATGGCAATTCGCTAATAAAGATTGTCAAAATGACTGAAATTTGCAATAAAAATGGCAATAAAATACTAATTTAACTGGATTAAGGATCTACACAAATATAAATGATTAAAATTATCCGTTTGATCAACTGGATAAACACAGAACTATCTACTATACAACAAAATGTAATACAATCACTTCACTACATTTGCTGCCGTCGAGATCTCTGCTGGTTATTGGCTTTCCAAGCAACAGTGTCTCGCGTGAGAACACAGCTCTCAGCTGCACGAAACATATGGGACCTGGACTGCTCGTTACATCACAGTAGGGCAAGGGTCGTCAACGTTGCTGCTGGCGGCTAGTCGCGCCCCCTCCCTCTCTCGACTCCGCATGCTGTTAGTTCTTCTGATGTGACACCACCGATTCGTCTGGCTCTCTTCTTATAGTCGAAACTCGATTGATTACAAATGTTCCTGAGAATATTCTTGGTGAATGCGAACTCTCGTGATGTAGTACAGATTCGTTCTGCATTTTTCAGCATCGCGTGGATGTTTCATCGCGCTATCCGTTTTGTAGTGTTCTAGATATCACTTTTCATCAATGTAGTCTCTACTTCCCTATATGATGCGCTTAGCACGAAGTCATTAATAGGTTAAGGTTTAAGCCTGAATTACTTCCCCGCTGCCAATCTGTTATCTGCATTGTTAATAGCTTAAAGATGAATAGTATTTTGTAGGTAATACTGCGATTTCTCCGTATAATGTTTGTTGTAGTTATCTGAGCGTATTCTAGCTCTACAGGAGAAATGATTTGTATGACAAGCTGTGTTTCAAATGTGCACAGTCTCGCCGTAGTCAACTTTTAATAAATGAGCTCAGTTCTGCTCCGTTTCCTATTGTAAAGTGTATAGTAACTTCACCGGCCTTGCAACTCTGCTAGCACGATCGAACGTGGCTCTTCCTCGAGTCACTGCCTTCTCAACTCGCACTTCGCTTTCGTTCTACGGTGCACTATCGTAAAGCACCCGCTTTGAAACTTCCAGGTCTACCCCAGACCTGATCTGAATAAAGAATGAGACCTGGCTTGCCTCTGCTCGCGTCAAAATCACAGCTCTCCCCCTCCTAGCTCAATTCTGACGTAGCGGCTCTCTTCTCCTTATGTGTCTGCCTCGTCCCGTATTACTCCTCCTTCGTGACGACACACCTCGCCTCCCGGAAGTAAATCCGTGCGTTCAGGACTGTAGGCCTCCCATTGTTCTAATAATTTACGCAATCATTATTTAAACAATTTGAATTATTCCTCCTTTCATTCCGGCCTTCCGTAGTTCTTTATACATTATTCTTCAGCCTAAAATTTTCAGATCTTCTATTTTATAAGGAATAAAAGATTTTAATACGTTCCTTTTATTTCTCATAAGTCCCAGTTCATATCCCGTCTGGATCTAGGTATTGGCCTCAAATAAATTCGGGCGCAGTACCCATAGCAATACGTAGCTTTCTAATGAAATCTACCTAAAAAAATACAGAAACCAATTGTATGTGCCGAACTTAGACAGAAATTAACTAATATTGAGCCAGATATCCAGGAACTCCGATAGGGGTGATAAGCAGCTATCTCATTAGCTGTAATAACATAGTATTATTCTTTATTCTTCGTAGTTTAGTCTCTCCCTTTGTAAGTTCATAATTTGATTAATGTTTTGGTAAAATAATAATAATAATAATATTGTATGGCCTCGGGTGCCGGGTGCAAGCTTTGTTATTTGACACCCAAAGGGTAGCTTGCATGTCGAATTTCGGTATTCTTTGAAGCACTATGAAAGTCAAGGAGGTTAGATATCTAAGCTCCTTGAACACTATAGCGCTTTCTAGTAGAGAAATGAGGAATTTTGTGTTGGCGGAAACTCCCGAGATAAAAATTTGCCATTATGAACACGGTCTACTGAATTCAAATGGGTTCTTTGACATGCCAACATCGTATGACATGGTGTCGTAATTTTTGCCGCTTTTCAAAAATCACTTACTACGGCCAGGAGCGAACCTGCTAGCTTGGAGTTAGTAGACCGACAAGTTGACTACTCGATATTTAATTCACTTTTATTAGTCCACTTCAAATTTCATAACTATGTTTCGTAGGAATCCAAAACATGTGTTTAAATTTATGATTTTATAGCTGTACAACACAGCATGTTCCACGTGTTAACAAGGTACGCATAGGTAATACAAAATATAGGCCCATATACTGTAAGTTAGTGGTCCGTATAATTGTTCCTGGCAATGTATTTGTCCTCGAGATAAACATTTTAGAGAAACGCTGCGATAACTTACTTTCCGTAATGCCCATGTGGTATGGTAGCCACAGGAAGGTGATACTAGTACCTACGTTGCACAGCCCGGCTAGAAGGTCGTTGATTCATTGCAGTGTTTTACATGCGGGAAACATGAAGCAGTTGCAAGATACGATACACAGAAGAAAGTGGAGTCGTGCATCCTGAAGTGAAAAATGCAGAGATTTAAAGATAGCTACGAGGTCCGCACTGGACTACCCTACAGGTCTATGACAAGGATATGTACCCTCAATGTCGTAGGCAAACCCACCTTTTCATCCACCTTCGATACATCTGTGTATAGAATTCGAACATCCAGAAATTGGTATACTACGCTCTAGCATTGCCGCCGATAAACTGAGGCATCTGTGTCCACTTTTGAATATCGGTATAGGTATAACCGAATTTATGGACGAGGGACTTACCACGGTGGCACCTCGCTAGGTGTCCCGATCATACAGAGACCTACAGCCACACCAACTGGTCAAGTGACTGCGGGGTTCGTTACCATCTTCAAATCTATGCACTTTGCACTTATGGACGACTCCACTTTCTTGTGTGTATCGAATCTGATGGTATCGGGTACTAAAGTGCTGGATATCACAGTAGGTGCTGTGCTACCTGTTGACAGGTCATCCTCAACTGCTGAGGCTACTCCCACTCCCTGTACTCTGGATGGCGGAACCTGTACTAGTCTACATTGTTTATTCTTGCTGTTATAGGTGCTGTTCTACCAGTTGACAGGCCATCCACTACTGTTGAGGCTACGCCCACTCGCTGTACGCTGGATATTGCTGTACTTATGTATTGCTCTGATCACCAGCCTGATGATCCCTTTAATTGCATACAGCGACCTATGGACAAGGGCGTCATTCCTTACAGCCAGCATCTGTATCCACCTTATGCCGTCCTTCTGGCGTCTCCAGTGCCAAGCGCTGCAGTTAGCAGGCCAGCAACTCAGGAGAAGATTCAAGGTTTGTGCACTTAATTAATAGGTGTTTGGATACCGATGTTATGTTACTTTCTGAGTTAATGAGCAATATTCATGCCAACTATGTGCTGCATGTAGGATGGATCAGCATTCGGCTGACCAGATGTTCGATATTTGGAGGACATGTACTAATCCTTGTCCCCCTGTCTTCCAGGCATTTACCATTTTCAATTACTTCAATTATTACACGTCCGACGAATCTTCACCGTTCTGAAGTCAGTCGCTGTCAACTACAGTATTAACAGAGGCCCAGTGGCGTACGCAGGATTTCCTTCTGGGGGGAGGGGGGCATTCATAGTAATGTCCTATAATAAAAATGATAATTCGAATATGATTCATAAAAAGCAACAACTCAGTTAAATAAACATTACCGGACCCAAGCGAGAAATCTCGCATGTTCATAAACCACCCTTCCCCGATAGGTTTATAACGAGAGAATTAATTGCAGCATGTTAGAGCTCCAGTATTTGCAAATCGCACACTTCTAACAAAAATTGATATTTATGAAATTAGTATGGAATTCGTCACTGCTAATGTCATTTGTGTGCTGAGTCCATTGATTTATCTTAGCTGTAACACTCACCAGTTATTCGATATTTTTGAAATTATACGATTTGAGTACTCATTCCTTTGACTTAATGTTTCTGAAATCCATGAAACATGATAAAGGAAAGTCCTCATAATGTTAAAATGACACGAAACAGGCGCCACAGCGTCCAAAATGTGAAGTGGACAGCAATTCCGGAGCATATTTTCCTACAGCACCAGTATCGACAAATCTCACACTTCGTACATTTTAAGTCATTTTTTAAGAAATTATTGATATTTATGAAATTAGAGTGCAATTCGTCACTGCTAATGTCTATTCTCTTTCATTTGAATGCTCATTTGGCACGATCGGTCGCTTGTGAGTGCCACAGGGGGGATCTATACTAATGAAAGAATATATATATGATGATTCTCTTTGCATGAAAACTATTTTAACTATATTTTTCAGCACTTTAAACAATATTACAAACACAATTGAAAACATAAAAGATTAATAAAAAATACGGAAAAGAGTTTAGCCCAATATAGATATCGTACTAGATACAAACGGACAAAAAGAAATGTCTAAATTGTCAATCGGGCTAAACCAAAGAATCTGACTAAGTAGATATTTGCCCTGGAATTTGTTGAAGGACTTAGACAAGTCTACTTCAATCGTATATCAAGCCTTCTAGGTTTGACAGACAAGTCATTCAGTACTTCCTCAATTGAAACATCAACAGTATCATGAATGAACATCAAAGCTAATCCATTAAGGCGTTCTTCACTAGTTGAATTCCTTAAATAGTTCTTCAAGAATTTTAAGGACGAAAACGATCTTTCACACGAGCAGGTTGTGACAGGTAAGGTAGCCATGATGACAAGCAGGTTATACACAACTGGAAATATGTTCTTATTGCATATTGACAAGCATCTATAGCACTCTTGGGCTTCTTTTCAATAAATTTCAGAGTTTGTTTCCAGAAAAGTAGCTCGCCTCTAATATTAAGGGGAAGTCCATAAAATTCAGCAACATTTTCTACTTCAGCTATGCTTTGGTTGGATAGTTCGTCTTCAGATGTGGTAACTAGCGTTTGCAATGGCTGAAGAGTTTCTTTATGGGAGACAAATTTATCATCAAGTGATGAAATAGTTTCTTCAAGAAATGTGATGAAAATAACCCGCCTATAATATTCTTCCGGATCGTTAGATGAAACGTTGTTCCTCATCGTTTGTCGAACAACAGTTCGAGGCTGAACTACAGGCACTCCAAATTCTTTGCAGAACTCTAAAACCGAATTATATGCACACAAAAACCTTGCGTCTGCATCTGCCCTCATTTCTTCAAGAGACCTCTTAACATTCATGGAGGCGTTGATTGCTTGACTGAGATCCAAATTTTCAGTTTGAAGGTATTTGCTGAGAGGAAGTGTGATTTGAAATGCTTCATGAATGACAAATACACTTATCAAGAACTCAAATTTGCTGATAGTGCACAGAAGAAGTTGCGCATCTGTAGCTGCCTTCTTATCAAACCATGCTGCTAATTTTTCTAATACCAACAATAACGGTTTCAGAAGTCCAATGAATGAATGAACAGACTCGTGCTTTTCAATCCATCTCGTTGCACATAACTTCTTGAGTTTACTCACTCGGGGTTTCTCTTCTATACTTTCAACTTCATTTGTCAACACAGCCTGCCTCTTTGGTGAAGTACTAAAAAAAGGCATAAGCTCTTTCAATTGTACCCATACAGTTCCTAATCTCTGCAACACTACACCCTTCAGAAATGGCCAGGTTTAAACCGTGAGCACTACAGTGAACATACTGGGCTTTGGGAAACTGTTTTCGTACAATGGCCTGTGCACTTCTGTAGGATCCAGGCGCGTGTATTCCCTGGATGCAAGGTAAGCATTGCATACCCAAGGGAAAGAATAACACGTACAATAATTATAACTTTGGTTGAAGTGATGTTCCAGTCTTTTTGGGCAATTGTTTAAATGTACCACTTCCTGGTTTTTGATGTCTGCTGCGAGTTCCGTTCACAGTCGCTTCTAGCAGCACGATAGCGTGACATGCCATCTTTTGGTAGTCCTTGGTACTACAGGGTGAGTTGAAAGCATGGGAAGCAAATCTGAAGTTACATACCTACGGCCTGAAAGAAGAATCGGTCAGTTTGTGAAGATAGTGTGTTTACTTGCCCATTATAACTGAAAAAGGTGTGCTAGTGTTTGTGAAAAACAGTTTTTTATGTATTGTGTTTAAATGTGTGTGTATTATACTGTGGTAGGTCGTATTTTCTATAGTTCCGTTCAATGATATGATGTACAATACAAGGGAGTAGGGTATGCAGTGGACGTTTCTGTTTATACTAGTAGCCGTGAGAAATCTGTAAAAATATGGAGTCGGAACTTGAGTCTAGAGATGACAGTGACTGCATAATTTGTGATCTGCGGCAAGTTAGCTTTTCTTCTCCATCATTCGAGAACAAAAAATAATATTATTAGGAGGTAGTCCGACTCCTCAATTAAATATTAACACAAAAGTGAAAGCTTGTATTCGGCATTTTAATTTAAATCTATACACCAATAACACATGGCTGTGTGGTTGCCCTTCTGTTAACAGATGGCCTTGTCTTCTTTTCTCGAACGAAAAGAGCATTTGGAATCACGGGGGATACAGTGATATGAATATCATACACAAAGCTTTAAAAAAGCACAGTCTTTCTCAAAGTTATCTGCAAGCCGTAATTATGGAAAAGACCTTTGGAAAATCCAGGATTGACCATTTGATAGACGAACAAAAGAAAATAAGTGACCAGCAACATAACGAACGAGTTCGTAGAAACAGAGATATTGTGAAACATTTCATTGATGTTGTTTGTTTCCTCGGCAAGAGCAAGCTTTCAGGGGCCATAATGAAAGTGCAGATTCCTAAAATAGAGGAAATTACGTTGAACTGCTAAATCTAGTTAGCAAATATGATGCATTATTGCATAACCATTTAGAGAACTCTAATGTATTCAGTGGCTTATCAAATGTAATTCATAACGATCTAATAGAATCTGTTTCTAATGTGTTACTTGCATACATCAAACAAGAATTTTGTAGGCTACAGCCAGTTTTGTTTCCATAGTACTGGATGAAGCCACGGATGTAAGCAATTTTTCCCAGCTCTCTTGTGTAATTCGTTACGCCGGACCCGATGGTATCTCTAGAGAACGATTTATGGGGTTTATAAATGTTTCCGAGGATCGGTCAGCGACAGCTCTTCTAGACATTGTTTGCCAGGTAGTTGATGAGTACAGTTGTGGGGAAAAGTTAGTTGCACAAAGCTATGATGGTGCAGCCGTTTTTGCAGGCCATTTGAATGGACTTCAGGCAAAAGTTAGAACATTGTATCCTAATGCCATCTTTGTCCATTGTTTCGCACACAAATTAAACCTGATGTTATCTCAGGCAACCTCAAGTATCAGAGACTGCAGGTTGTTTTTTCTTACTTTAAATGGATTATCTTCATTTTTCTCGAAATCGACGAAGAGAAGTCATGCATTAGATGAAGAAATTAGGAAGAGGGGGTGTCAGCTACGCGCTGGAACTACAGTTCACGCTTGGTTGGAACCGTCTCCGAATATCATGATCAGCTTATTTCACTATTCGAGAGAATGAAAAATGGGATCATGACGCCTTAATTGCTTCCCGTGGATTTTCAGTGTCATTAAAGGATTTTCGCTTTAATTTTATACTCGCCGTATTTTCAAGCATATTCCCTCTGACTGACGTGTTATTTTCCATCATGCAAAGTCCCACGATTGTATTGTATTCGTAAAGTAGGAGAACTCAAAATTGAATTTGCAGAAAAAAGGGTCAATTCGAAGAATATTGGGAGAAGACAGTACAAGAGGTAAAGGGCATCTCTGACCCAGATAGTAAGAGACCAAGATTGCACGATGAGCTCGATTCTAAGACATCTCATAAACGTCTGTTTTATGAAATCATAGACACGGTTGTACAACAGCTCAACGATAGGTTTGACAGTTTAGATTCCCTACGATTCTTGGAACTCATCAATCCTGTTAATTCGGACGAGAATAAACGAGTGTTCCCAGAAATTGCTTTCGAGTCCCTTAAAGAGAGTTATCCCAATGTATTTGACTTTCTTGCTCTTCGATCACAGCTAATGGCTACGTACACTTCTGGTGACTTACGAGAAAAAAATGTTAGTGAACTGCTAATTTTCCTTAAATCTCATCATCTCCACGAAGCGTATGGAGAGGTAGTGCGACTCTGTGAACTTATCTTAGCGATTCCCGCAACAAGTGCTTCTGTAGAAAGAAGTTTTTCTGCGCTTAAACGAATAAAGAATTATGCTCGCAATACGCAAGGCCAGGATAGACTTAAAGGTTTATCATTGATATCAATTGAGAAATATTTACTTCAAAAATTGCCAAACTTCTACAACCAGGTCATCAATGATTTTGCGAAGAAACCTAGAAGGATTGAGCTTCACTTCAAGTAGATTACATTCCAGGTAACAGCTGCTATATTATTATTAGGTTAGTAGTAGTAATTATGATTGTCGTATGGTCGTGGTATAATTGTTGCAGTAATTTATTCTGAATGCTAACAGTTCAAGAAAAGCCCAAATGAGGAGCAAACACAATTCAACTGCCGGTACTACAGTATGTCTCATATTGCATACCATTGCTTACCCTAAGTAAAATCCCACCACACGCCACTGGTAGGATCCACTCATGGCACTAGCTCCATCATAACCTTGGCCTACGAGATATTCTGCATCCAGCTCCACACTTTTCAAACCAGACAATATGCTATTCGCAAGGCCCAACCCAGAAGCATCATTGATAGCAATAAATTGCAGAAACTCCTCATTTACGGAATTATCTTGAACGAAACGGACACATAGTGACATTTGCTGCACAACGCTGATGTCTGTGGTCTCGTCAGCAAGAACAGAAAAGTATTTAGCTTTTTTCACCTGATCGACTAACATTTTCAATATAATGTCATTCAAAGATGAAATAATTTCATTCTGAATCCGTGGGCTTACGTATGTTGCATTTAAGGATGCTGTCATCAAATGTTCCTTTAGTATTGTATCACCAGCTTCTGCTCGAAACTTGAGAAGAGACCTGAAATTTCCCTCCCCTTTCTTGAGAGGCTCATCTAAATTTACAGGTCCCGAATCCCTGTGACCACGGAAAGCAATGCCCATTCGAGCAAGGAAAATCACAGATTAATTATTGGTATGAGTTTCTCCCTGTTGCATAATATGTTGGATTGAACACCCCTATCCAAGCTTACGTCAACAGCAGGTTTTGTACCTTTGTATATGGCGAGAAAGTTCGCAGCCTTTTCCGTACATGCCATATGATACTTGGTTTCTTGGTGTTTTTTGAAATCCTCCTTCGCATTTTTCCAGTTCATGTAAGGAAATTTTACTAGTTTACCTGGCGATGAAGATTGTTTCCCAACAACCGTGCAAAACAACGAACAATATTTACAAAAGTCTCCGTTCTTTGAAGGAGAATAAACTAGCCATTTCCACCCTGATAACCAGTTCATCTGAAATTTCAGATTCCTTGGACCCGATAAAGGGAAATTAAAATTGCTTCCAGGTGTCCAGGCATTTTCCAACAGTTCATTTTTCAGATAATCATCAATCTAAAGAAAAAAGTAAATCACAACATATAAATAATTAACATGTACCGACACATAGCCTACGTAGGCCAAGGCCATACAAATACCGGTATAACATAATAGGTAAAGCATCGAAATGCAAATCAGTTACAGAAATAGCGATTATCATGAATCATAGTGTAAACACACCTGTTGGCCAGCATAACCTCCTAAGTCTGTTCGATGTATTTGGTGGGTAGCCGGCTTGGTAGTAGCCGATAATTCTTCAAGTTCATTTTCAATTCTTAAAGATGAGCTACTTGCAATGGCAGTGTTGCATGTAACATCTACTCTTGTTTTTTTAAATTATAAATCGATCCATTACGCATTACAAATAAACTCGGAAAAAAAGTGTGACTCACTATCTGGCAGTTCACAGATATGCACGTTTAAAGCAGCACGAGGCTGCGTTACGATAGTTACCAATCGCACACTTTAACAGTAAAACGACAATTTTGATATTTCGCCTAGTGTAGTTAGTTATTATTGCTTTAAGTGGAAGAACAGCGAGGTCATCTGCCCCTCTTGCTCCGTTTAACATGTAGTTTAAGGGTGTTTACCCCAGGCCATAACCAGCAGCTAGCGCCAAAGCTGGAGAAGTCTCGTTGCGAGTTGAGTGGAGGTCATTTACCACGTGAAGAACGTGTTCACATTAAAAATATATTACAAAGGAGTGGCCTAAAGAAGCCTCACTGGCAGCAATTCAAAACATTTTCCAGGTGATAGATGGGACAATATAAGAGTCATGTAAACTAATGTCTCTGAGGAGGGAGGGGGGGGTTAAACCCTAACCCCCCCCCCCCCCCCCTTTTGGTACGCCAGTGATACAGAGCATCTATCTATCGGCGCGTCAATGCTACTGTGTTGCGCAAGAGGGAAGGCATATGCACTCCGCATTAAGCGCTATTGACACTGGGAGATTATGTGTAGTTCTGCTCCTTCAACTAATATATATACTGTATTATAAAACTAATAATAACAATTCTACTGTATCCTTCCGTTAAGTGAATGAATCCCTTAAAACTATTCCCATAACACAAATTTGAAATAGCCAACTGACCAATCGCAATGTTCGTGCAACAATGATACTTCAACACACCAATCAATATCTCCGGAATAACAGATTGTGTCACAGAGCTGACAGCTTTCATTTCATACATCTACCACCGTGAAGGATTCTTCAGATTATTAATACTGTTATTTGTAACTCTTCAGTCGGTCAACACGAATTTCCCCAATTACTGGGCGGTGTACAATGTATATAATATGCAAATAACACTCCTGGAAAAATTACATAGTGGCCTAGTCTATTAAAGATCACTATTATAAGGGAGAATTTTAGGATTAGCCTACGCGTTTCGAACTTCAAGCGGTCATCATCAGATCTTGATCACTGTTTTGAGGTTTAAATTTGTACACTAATACATTTTCTAACTACAAAATTGTAGTGCGTTTGGGTGTTTATAATACGATTCGCAATTTGAATCTCGTTATAAGGGTTTGTGAATTACGTATGACTAATGGTATTATGCACATGTATACAATTTAGAACAATACAATATAGTAAAATAAAGTAACTTAAATATCAAAAAATGTAAAGAAATAAAATTAGAGCATGCACTAGAATTCTATTTGTATCTGGTTACTTATCTCAGTAGAGCTATCGGCGTATAGCAGTCGCCAGCCTCCTTCCAACTGACGATGCGGGAACTGGAACATCTTAGTTCACTTGACGTTACAGACAGTTAGGAACAGGGCTCCGAGTGAAAGCCGAAGTTAAACGATTGACTTCGCGTCACCACATGGTAGCTTTCCGATTGGTTACGAAGTGAGAAGCTTATTATCCTCTCTGTTTCGAAATAAATCATGTGATTGTGCCAGAGCTGATCTATATTTACGACACTTTACTAAATGTAAAATACTGTAGTGTAATATTCAACATATCATATTCTCAGAATACATTACATTGAAGTACCTTCATTATCAGCACAATCCACGTCGCACTGTTGGTCTAGGGGTATGATACCTGCTTCGGGTGTGAGAGGTCACGGTTTCAAACCCCGAAAATGCACAGTAATTTTCCTTTTGTTTTATCTCTTGAAAAGATTCAAAAAGTGTATAAAAGAACCTTAGGAACGTTTTTTATTTCGTGCGAGACTTGTACTTACTGTGTGACAGTAATGTAAATACATAGTTTGAGGTCAAACGCTATGTTTTTTACTCCCCAGTGCAGTAGTATCCCCCAACCAGGTGTTTCAAGCTCCAGGACACTGCCCTGGCGGCGGATATGGTGGGATCCCTCGCTGAGTCCAAGGAAGGGTAGCGGATTTGGTGGCGTAGTTGGTACATGCTGTTCTTCTATGCCCAAGATCGCGGGTTCAAACCCGATCGAAGTCGTCGGATTTTTTAACAGCGTTAAAAATTCCTCAGTATGCCTTTCTTCGGTGGGGAAGTAAAGCCGGTGGTCCCATTTCATAAATTTATGGCATGTTAAAGAACCTTCCAGTAATTAAACCTGTGTGAAGCTAAATTATAGGTTAAACATTTGGATAACGCCCTTAGGTTCCAACGTTCGTACCAGGAGCCGACTGCGGTGGCGTCGAGTAACAAAGTTCTGAAATAGTACTTGTTGATGGTGGCGTTTGGCGGCAAAAGTAGGAACTACTTGAAGAAAAAAAACATCGACGTCTGCAGTGAAAATCCACATCCTGCTTCCAGTCACCGACCGGGTCAGGAAAGGAATGAATGAAGCCCCAGTCCTTACTTGAATTAAAAACAGATAACACACACTAATACAGCCATCACAATTAACACCGGTTATCAGACAGATTCTACACCCACCCAAAGTACACGGGACTACATGACCGCGTTGTCACAGCCCCTAAACTGAGGAAGCAACCAACCAACCAACCTAAGTCCGAGGGAAAAGCCAACCTGGAGGGTAAACCGAGGGGGGGGGGGGGGGGTTGAAGCGTTTACCTCAAACTATGTATTTATATTACCGGTATAAGTACAAGTCTCACACGAAAAAAATAACGTTCCTAAGGTTCTTTTATACACTTTTTGAATCTTTCTAAGAGATGAAACAAAAGTAAAAATGCTGGACACTACTGGAGTTTGAACCCGGGATCTCTCGTACCCGAAGCAGGAATTATACCCCTAGACCAACAGGCCGCTGCGCAATTAGCAGAAAATTGAGTTACTTCAATGTAATGTATTCTAAGAATATGATATAGTTTAATATTACACTACGGTATTTTACATTTACTAAAGTGTCGTAAATATAGATAAGCTCTGGCACAATCACATGATTTATTTTGAAACTGAGAGGATAATAAGCTTCTCACTTCGTAACCAATCGTAAAGCTACCATGTGGTGACGCGAAGTCAATCGTTTAACGTCGGCTTTCACTCGGAGCCCTGTTCCTAACTGTCTGTAACGTTGCCTACGCTATATACAAGGCCGGGAAATGCAAGCTGTTTTGCGCTAAAAATGAATCACCATGAAGTTCCGCCAGTGACCGCTAGGATCGCTTTGTACCACCCTAGTTCCAGCATTCGCGCCAGTTTAACTCAATAGTGACATTGCAAATAGTGGATGTTTACATGAGTATTTTTTAAATGGTTTACTAAATAATAATATTAATTATTATTATTATTATTAAATGCCTTGGAGGCTGGATTTAGACAGCTCCTTAACCCGGTCCATGAGGCAATTATAATTGACTACATGGATAATTCTTGCCAGGCGCGTCCACGTCGCGGGGGTGGGCAATGGTACTGTAATATACCATGGAACTACAGTACCGGCTAAGTTCTGGTGAGGACCCAGTCCTATGGGGTATAACATAGGCCCCGTGCACAGGGTTACGTGCGAAGACCTCAACGGAATCTGCAGCGGAGAAGATGGACTTCAGAACGGTGGAGATTGCAGAAGAGGCAACCCAGTACTCAGGGAATAGTATGAGTACAGCATCAATCGGCAGCGTCTGTTTCCCAGGTTAGGGGCGGCTGCAAGGGCGTCTGTTTCCCATGTTAGGGGCGGCCTGTATAATAGCTGGCAGTAGCTTCATAAAATGCCTTTGGGAGTGGCGACCCCATCGTAATAATAGCCTAAAATGGAAATGGCACTTCAAATGATTCGGAGAAGGTTAGGGCGTACCCTGCAGGCGACGCGCAGTTCTTTTGGTACTGGGAGAACTGTGAGAAATGGGCGACCAGTAACCGAAATGAAAGTGGGAATCATGAATGTCATGACCCTGACAGGCAAGGTGGAGGAGGTGGTAGACTTCATGGAGAGGGAGAATGTTGGATTGATGGGGCTGAGTGAAGTGAAATGGAAAGGTAAAGGAAGGAAGAAATTGAGGAAAGGATATACATTATACTGGAGTGGTGGCCAAGAGGCAAAAAATGGCGTGGGACTGATAACCTCGAAACAACTGGAGGAGTATGTTGAAGTGGTCGAGTGTGTGAATGACAGAATAATGAAAATTAGAATGAAGATGAAAAATGACGTGATGGACTTCATACAAGTGTATGCACCACAGACTGGAAACAGAGAAGAAGATATTGAAGTATTCCTGGAGGATGTAGAAAGAGTAATTTTCGGATGTAGAAGTGGTGATCATGGGAGATATGAATGCGCAAGTCGGAAACGAGAGACAAGGAAAGGAAGAAGTCATTGGACCATATGGATATGGGAAAAGGAACCGGGAAGGAGAGGAACTTGTAAACTTTTGTGAAAGGAATGGACTGATAGTGGGTAATTCATGGTTTCGGAAGAAAACAGCAGGAAAATTACGAGATATGGTTGGGGCGATAGAAGAACAAAATCAGTAATTGACTACTTTCTGGTGGAAAGGAGTAATCGCAGAAAGCTGATAGATGTGACAGCTTTACCAGGAGAAGCATTTGATGATGATGATAATTGTTGTTTTAAGGGGCCTAACATCTAGGTTAAGAAGCATTTGATGGGGACCATAGAGCTGTGGTGGCAAAATTTAGATGGGAAAAATTGGAAAACCTAAAGGAGATCAGAGAAAGCAAAATAAAAGTATGGAAATTGAAAGACAAAACTATACAGGAAGATTTTCAGGAGAGATTGAAGCAACAAATCCCAGTTACTGAAGTGGAAAACATAGAAGAGGAATGGTCCCACTTTAAAAAGGCATTTGTTGGTGCAGCAGAGAGTGCTTGTGATAGGACGTCAACAAGAGTGGAATGGGGTGGAATGAGGAAGTGAGGAAAGCAGTGAAAGAAAAGAAGTCTGCATGGAAAGAATGGAACCGAGATCAAACAGAAGAAAGCAAAAGGAAGTATCACGACAGCAAACGGAGGTGTAAGAAAGTGGTAGGAGAAGAAAAGAAGAAAAGTTGGGAAGAATTTACACGAAGAATGGAAACAGATGTAAATGGCAGTAAAAGGATGCTGTATGGACTTCTAAGAAGTAAGAGGAAAGAAAGAGTTACTACAAAGCTAGTGAAAAAAGAAGATGGAGAGTTGTTAACACACCCAGAAGAGATAAAGGGACAATGGAAGGAGTATTTCGATAAGCTATTGAATGTGAGCAATTGTACTGGTGAGATGGAAGTGACACAACCTGACGACTCTATAACAGAAGATGATATAACAATGCTGGAGGTGGAATTAGCAGTACAGAAAATGAAGATGGGAAAAGCAACAGGGGTGGATGAAATCAGTGTAGAAATGATAAAGGCTGCTGGACCTGTTGGTATGCAATGGTTGTATCGATTGCTAAAGTGTGTGTGGAAACGGAAATGTGTACCAGAAGACTGGGAGAAAGGGCTAATAATACCAGTGTTTAAGAAGAGTGACAAGAAGGTGTGTGGTAACTATAGAGGGATCACCCTCATATCACAGATAGTAAAAATACTGGAAAGGATATTAGAAAGAAGAATGAGAAGAAAGGTGGAAGGAGAGTTGCAAGAGGAACAGTATGGCTTCAGGAGTGGAAGATCCACAGTGGACCCAATCTTTAGCTTGAGGCAGGTGATGGAAAAGGACTGGGAATATGGAGAGGATTTGATCATGACTTTCATAGATCTAGAAAAGGCATATGATAGTGTCTCCAGATCCAAGGCAAGGGAAACCATGGCTAAGAAGAGACTGGGAAGAGAAATGTTGGAAATGGTGCAAGCAATGTACAGCAACTGTGTTAGCAGGGTACTGACCCCAGTTGGAAAGACAGATTGGTTTAGGAACAAGACTGAACTAAGACAGGGGAGTGTGCTGTCACCTCTCTTGTTCATAATGGTGATGGATGAAATTGTAAAGGAAACAAAGGAAGCATATGGACATAAAGAAATGAAGGTACTGTTATTTGATGATGATATTGTGGTCTGGGGAAGGAACACCGAAGAAGTGCAAAAACAACTAGATGCACTGAACGAAAATATTCAGAAGTACGGCCTGAAAATCAGTATAGAGAAAAGCAAGACCATGGTGATGACAAGAGGGGAAAGACAAGGAAAGGGCACTGTGAAAATTGGAAGTCAGAGTTTGGAAGTTGTGGACACGTTCAAATACCTAGGAAGTGAATTGATGCAAACTGGTAGGTTGGACATGGAGATTGGCAGGAGGGTACAGCAGAGCAATGCATTCTATCAAAGTGTAAGAAAACTTGTTTGGGATAAGGAAGTACCAAGGAAAAACAAGGAGGTAATGTATAAAGTGTACTATGTTCCCATATTAACTTATGCAGCTGAGACTTGGACCCTGACAAGCAGGCAAGAGAGTAGAATCCAAGCCAGTGAAATGAAATTCCTAAGAAGTATGATAGGAAAGACAAGGAAAGACAGAGTGAGGAATGAAGATGTTAGGAAGGAAGTTGGGATGGGAAAACTAAATGAGAGAATTGAGAAGAATAAACTAAGGTGGTTTGGGCATGTAAAGAGGATGGAGGAAAATAGAATACCAAGACAGATGCTGGAGGCAAAGTGCAAGGGTAAGAGAGCAAGAGGAAGACCTAGAACAAGGTGGATTGATTCAGTGAAGAACAGCGTAAGAAAAAGAAATCTGGACTGGGACAAGATCGTGGAAGAAGAATGGTGGAAGGAAAGAGGAGAAGTGCCATAAATACCCTGACCCGGCAGGAGCTGGATAAGGGGAAATGATGATGTTGATGATTATTATTATTAAATGGTTTACTGCTGTGTTCCGTTTTGTACGTCCCGGCAGAGAATGTGCAAATCAGTTTGATTCCACTAGTTTCCTATCAATCAAGAATTAAGAAATAAGTGGATTAAAGCTGTTTCTCGGCGAGGTGATAAGCCAGGTAGTGTGTCGGCAGTTTGTAGTAGGCATTTCAGAGAAGACAATTACAGTGTGAGCACAACTAGAAGATTTCTTCTGCCTAAATCCGTACCTTCAGTATTTACAGACTTCCCTGAACACAAACAAGTGACTACTACAGCTAGGAAACCACTGAACGACGACAGTGACAAACTGACGACACTCTTTCATCCAAGAGAAAATGTGACTCTCCATGAACTATGAGTAATTTTGTCCCTATTAATCAAGACGAGATAAATTGTAGAAGTATAGGGACACAGTTTTCACCCATTTCAAGGCCAGTTGTTAGGAAGTCTCTTCGAAAGAAACTGCGGAGTGCTCCAAAAAGACTGCTAAGCGAGACGCTGTAATTCACAAGCTACGAAGAAAACTTCATGATCTTCAGGCCGAATTGAAGAAATATAAAATTAAGAAATATGACATGAACAAGCAGCTGTCTGCAATTCAAAATGAAGCCCAACAAGGTAGCCTCAAAGCCATTTTTTTTTTTTTTTGCTCGAACTGCTGCAAGCATTTGGAAAGAAGAAATATAAGTACCAAGAAACTACAATTAAAATTTGTGTTCTTCTATCTACTAGGCCACCGACAGGCTATCGATTGTTACGTGAACTAAGTATCTTGCACCTACCACATCCCAAAACTTTGAAGACATACGTAGGGTACTCGAAAGGAGAGACTGGCATCACCTCATTGATCAGAGCAAGATTGATGGCAGAGGAAAAGTCACTGGAACACGAGAATGCAAAAGTGGTCTCCCTTATCATTGACGAAATGGCTATAAAGCCTAGGCTTGTGTACGATAGGAATTTAGACATGTTTCTCGGCATGAGTGGCACAAACTTAGACGCTCTTGGTATTGAAGACAAACTAGCCAACAAGTTACTTTGCATTCCTTTCAAAGGACTATCTTCTTCTTACAGAATTCCTGTGTCATTTTATTTTACTTGTTCTATTTCTGGAGGCAAAATTGGTATTATATGCTATGAAGGTAGTCGAAGAAAGTGGTTTCAGAGTGTTAAGAATTGTAACGGACAACTGTCAAGCGAATGTTTCGATGTTTGAAACGCTATGCGGGGGTCGTATAACGCATGAAATTAAATATCCTCTTGTTGAAAAACGACCGCTCTTTATAAGTTTTGATCCCAGTCACATTTAGTGGCGGATTCAGTCCTTGCGGGGCCCTGGGCGATATGATAAGGTGGGGCCCACAATAATAGGATATAAAAATATCATATCAAATGGAAAGTAGTTTTGTAATAATAATAAAATAAAGAGTAGTTACAATATTTTGAATACACTACAGTACATGTTTTAATAATATGAAATAAACCTTTAAGTCCCCTTGAAGAAGATTATGTAAACTATGAAATATTAAAATATTAGTCTGCTTTGCCACTTTTTTCCGGCTGAAGTCTTCTATTATTTCACTGAAATCTAAACCTACTAAACGGTCAAGGGAGGTCATAGCAGCACTGACATAAAAAAAAAGAATTATAAATTAGTTTGAAAAGTTTGAAAAGTATATTTATTTATTTACTCGATAATTCCCCATAAGGAGAGCGTTACAACACAATATATTTTCATGTATTATTCTGGCACTTTCTTCTTTTTTCTCAAAAACTTTGAAAAGTATCTTCTTCTTCTTCTACCTTATCCGATACGGACGTTGGCTACCACCATGGCTAACACCTTCTTATCCTGTGCAATCCTGAAGAGTTCCGTGGAAGACAGCCCAAACCACGTTCTTAAATTATCCATCCAAGTTATTCGTCTCCTTCCCGGTCCACGCTGACCTTCAATTTTACCCTGAAGTAATTAATTAATTAATTAATTACATTTTAAAAAATCCATAACGCGGGGCCCGGGGCGGTCGCCCTCCTCGCCCTCCCCTAGATCCGCCCCTGGTCACATTTTATCACGAATGTACGATCGCAGTACTTGTCTAGGGAGTTCTTTGTAAATGGCAACAATGTGGCAAGTGATCTTTTGAAGATCCTTTATAATCTTCAGATAACTTTGGTGATAAAACCTGTCAGGAAACTCTCCAGGAAGGTGGTTTATCCTAGTAATTTGGAAAAGATGAATGTTTCCAGTGCCAAAGTTGTGTTTTCACCTTAAGGTCTCGCAGGATTAAAAAGTATGGAAGTCGTATGCTCTGAGAAAATTATTGACAAAGGCAGTTTACTTGAGACAATTCAATGTATGGAACATTTTCAGAAATAGTTTGACATCCATGACGTCTGTAACACATCCCATGGCACGCACTCCAGAAATGACAATAAGATGGTTTTTGTGAGATGGACGCTAAAAGACTGCACTGGTTAACGGACGTATTTCTGCCATACATTGAGGACATTCAGCAACATCCCGAAAACTTCAGGAAATTTACTAAAGAGGCTTACCACGCTCTGGAGTTGACAACTCTCTCTTCAGTGGCATGCATACGATATTTAATAAACAACAATTTCTACTATGTCCTAACGAGAAATTTATCGAGTGACGAACGATCTCGAGCTCTTTTTCAGTCACCTCAGACGAAAGGGGGGGGGGGGGTCAATGATATGATGGATGTGAGATCTTAGTATCCGTGAATCTACCCTTCACAGTGGAATTATCGCAGCTTCGAGCCATGGAAACGTCGGACTAAGGAATGAAGATTTAGTATCCAGCGTAAGGTCCAGGTTCTTTTCTAGGAACCAACTTCAAGAGCCAGGTGAAGAAGGACAAGTCACGGATTCTGCCTTCGTACCGGAGCTTCCCGAACACGTCCTTGCTATAGTTGGAAATCCCGTTGAAGGTATATTTTTAACCTGCCATTTATTTTTATTGCATTGTGTTTTTATCTAAACACGATTACGGTATTTAACAATTTGGTTTTATTTTTAGGAACTCCAACTACTGCATCCAAAATAGCATTAGCAATGGTGGCAGGCTACCTAGTGCGCATAGAAGAACAAAATATCAGCTGTGAAGGTTGTTTGCAACATATTTATTTTCCTGCGAGTGAAAGCTCGGTCCTCAGCCTCATACGATTTCAAGATCGTGGAGGACTGAGGTAGCCTAAAACATCATTTGTAAGTGTGACCAATGCAACGATTCTGAACTTCCGATTCTCCTTTTGAAGAAGTTCCTGAAGCCGCTCCTGGGCAACCTAGCCTTGAATCGTACGAGCAGGAATGAACGCTTTTTACAGCAGCTTCACAATAAGCCTCTGTACAGGAAAGTACTGAAGCTCCAAGAAAAGACTGCTTGTTTATGATATTCCGGTGAGTTATAGATATGAATGACAAACCACACTTTTTGTAAATGTGCATGAAATAGCCCGGGTATTCTCTCATCTCAATACTAAATTCATATAGTGCGCTCATATTGAGGGTGTTACAATGCGATCCTAGCGGCAGAATGCTGAACTCTGTTGTCCCTCAGTCGCGGTGCGGCATCTCCCGGCCTTGTATTATAACGTAGGCAACGGTCTGTAACGTCAAGTCCACAGATTACCTACTACTACAGATAGCCGACAGCCATGCTAATTCTTGGTCCCTAAGACTTCAGCGCTGTCTGGTGTTTGACCGCGGTACTAGTTGATCACGGCCGTGCGGGTTGCCTACCCCACCCCTTCCCCTCGTTCCGCTAAATATTCTCGTCCTAACTGCTCTGCCCACTTCAATGTTCCGAAAATCACAATCTTCCCAATACTTATAGCACACGTTTTTAAGTGTGGTGATAATAATATGATCTACACGAATTAAATTACATTCAAAATAGCAATAACAGTTTTTTTTAAATAATACCAAAGTGGGATATTGTGAATTCCGGAACTCTGAAATGAGCAATCACAGCATTTAGGACATGACCTCATCAATAATTTACATGTTTACATTTCTTTCAATTGCAATTGGAGCATATTGCATTGACAAGAATTAGGCTACTATAAGGTCTGCAGCATATTATTACTCAATTTAAAAAAATGGTCCCTTCCAATTAGCCACTGTAGGCCCTATTATAACCGATTAGTTCCGAGATTACACTAGAAAGGAAAAGTACTGGGAAGGGAGAATATTCATATCTTAAAATGCTCGATGCTGTTCGCAATAACAGGAAAATTTTAAGAGAGAATACTAAGGAAATAGGTGGTGTAACCTGATCCTCATCACACTAAAATTGTTAGTGTAATTAGTGCCAAATTCATTAGTTTCAGAAAAGTAATTGGATATCACAAAATTTATATACAGTAGTTCATTTCATAATCCCTTTAAAATATATCCAGTCCACCAATTTTGAAGGGTGAAATACAGTAAGTGCATGTACATAAACAAATATCATGGCACACTAATACAGTAAATTCTATGACATGCTGTGAAGGGGAAAGGAGAAATAGGACTTTCAATGAAAAACAAGAAACACACTCAATACTGCTAGAAATCATGTTTTATTTAAAAAGTTTGTCAACGAAGAAAAAATAACAGGGAGAGCCAAAATCAAACTTGGAAAAAATACAGTAATCAACTCTGGTCCTTTTAAAAGTATGTGTTGAGGCATGTTCTTCTTTCTTGCCAAGGTATAACGGTAGGCTACAGCACATGATAATGGACCTATTACCTCCTTGACGCCATGGCTGACACCGATGAACCGCAAATTCCTACAACACATGCAAGTTTGTATGTTGAAACAGTTAACTTAATAAATGTGTAATGCTTGAAATGGAGAACTTGAATTTGCTGTTATGTGTATGTTTGCACCTATTTTAACTATATTTTAAAAGAATCTCTTATTGTAGAATCATTGTGTTTTTGATAATAATTTTAGGGCTTTTGATAACATATTCATTTAGCACCATATATTTGGAAGAGTATAGGATTTATATGATAATCTGTGTTATTGTGGTATCTGTAGTAGTGTGTAGGCTATACTTTCTGTAATTCAGATGAGGACTGGAAAGGTGGCAGCCATAGTTAGGAACATTTATTTTTAAGAATTTTTAATAATATGTACTAAAAAGAAATTGAAATACCAACAGGAACAGTTACAATTTCCCTGTCCACTCAGCCAAGATATTCTGCCGATATCTCCTGTGGGCCTCAACATTATTTTATTTTATTCCTTTCGTGATGGAACTCTGGTAGTACCTTATTTCAACTCCTGGGGCACCTCCCCAAGCCTGTCCCTTATAAAGCTACACACACTACTACAGTCATCACATAATCGGAGCAATTCTACCCACACCCAACTGCACGGGGCTGATGACCAAGATGTCCCAAGCCCATAAAATGAATTAACAGCAGACAAAATCAAGTCTTTATGTTATTTTGTGTTGTGGTGGATTCTGACACATGTATGCGTTTCACAGAGTGCCATTTAAGCTCATGAATAGGAATGAATGAATACGACTACCCTACTTGTTTACGGATTTACAGGAGGCAGTCATGATAGGAATTACCTAGAAATTTACATTCAGTATGTGTGGGAACCCATGATAAACCACTTGCTGGGTGGCTAAGCGGAGAATCAAACCCAACATTTCCCGGTTTACCTCACTAGGCTGTGTGTACCCTGTTCTTACCCTCAGACTAGAATTAGATTTCTTGACATTTAGGAATCAAACATGGAACTCAGAAGTGACAACCAAGAACTATACCACCTGGTTGGTCACATTTATTTTTAAGAATAATATGTACTAAAAAGAAATTGAAATTCCTACAGGAACAGTTACAACTTTCCCTGTCCACTCTGCCAGATATTCTGCAGATCTCTCCTGTGGGCCTCAACATTATTTTATTTGATTCCTTTCCTGATGGAACTCTGGTAGTACCTTACTTCAACTTCTGGGGCACCTCCCCATGCCAGTCCCTTATACAGCTACACACACTACTACAGTCATCACGTATTACTAATTGCACAACCACAACATCAAAATTTGAAGGGGTAGGGGTCTAAGATTGCTCTTGGTAATCTGTCAAAGTGTAGTAAACAAGCATATAAAACTCAGTACAGAATTGGAAGCATATGAAATTGATGTGGCGATAGGAGTGGAATCATGGCTGAGAGAAGGGGTAGGAAATAGAGATGTATTCCCAGAAGGGTATGTAGTCTATCGTAGAGACCGAGGAAATAAGAAGGGAGGGAAGTGGGGGGGGTTATTCTGGTGCAGGAAACCTACTGCTCACATGAATGATTTACCAACGAAAAGGATGAAATATTAGGATAGAATTAGTTTGTGACAATATGAAGGAGGTGGGAACTATAGGAATATATAGGCCTGGGAGAGAGAAAAGAGACATGGAAATATTTGAGAAAGTAATAGATTACACTCATAAAAACAATAACTTAATGACATGGTAATAATTGAGGGGGGGGGGGGGCTTTAAATTTGCCAGAAGTTGATTGGAATGGAGCTGCAACAGAAGCCCATGAACAGAAACTTGCAAATAAATTAGTTTGGGAGGGAGGATTTACACAAGTAGTGCAAGCACCAACTAGGCTCAGTAACTTGCTGGATATATTCCTGATAAAACCAGGGAAACTTGTTGAAAAAACTCACGTATTTGAAGGAATAGGTGACCAAAAGGCTGCAATAATGGACGTTGGTCTGGTACCAAAAAGGCTTAATAGGAGGGTCACACAGGACAAGAAATTCGATGAATTTGGACCTTACCTGAAATCAAAATGTATTTCTTGGATAAGTGAAGGGAGCAATGTGGATACACTCTGGGCAAATCTTGGATAGCAGGGTCAGGTCCGGTAGTATAGAAGGCCCTGACCAGAGCCAAGGCATTCTTCGTTCATCCACGGAGTGGCAGCACTGGTCACACGAAATGAGAACGTGGCCCTTGGCACCTTCTAGTCTCTGCGATAGCATTTTAGAGGGAATCGCTCAAATCAAACGGGGAAAAAATAGAGGAAGCTATCAGCAGTCCCCATCTGAAGGTTTATTAACATTCCCAACTTATTCTTGAGTGTTTCTGAGAGAATGCTCCTGTATGTTTCTAAATATTTTAATTCTTTAGAGGGGGGATGGGTTACAGCACACAACTAATTTTCTACACCAGCCGCTACTGAGCACGAGCTGTGACTGGCTTAGACATTGGCATCCTACGTGTTGAAAAATATTGTAAGTAACGTGTAGGAATAAAATACTACCTCTAGGTATGTCAACCATTACATTGGCATAGAGATGGGACTATCGACTACTTTTAACCATCGACTGACTAGTCATTCATTGGAAGAAACAATCGACTAGATAGTCGACTACTTTCAGTCGAATGGTTACCTGAATTCGCATTGCTCCTAAGCGTGTTGTTTCATGTATTCGACTGAAAGTAGTCGCTTCTAGGCAGCGTACAAAGCACGGCAAGCCGTTACCGTCTGAGTTGAGTCGTACCAACAGATGAAAATCAAACTTCTCCATAACCCACCTATTTTTGCAGACGTTAGTTTGGACTACTCGACGCTCGGCAACATGCAATTGGTCAAAGTTATTTATTTATTTTTACTGTGCTTCGAAATGGTGGTTTACGTCGTGTAGAGTGCAGCCATTATTTTCAATGTTGCACATTTCATTTAATGCAAAATGTGTGAGTAAATGTTCCCCGATACCGGTATTGATACAGGGCACATTACCTGTATGTACTGTGGATAAGTGAAGTAATAGACCAACTTAATTAACCTAAGAGTAAATTAAATCACTATTACTGAGAGGGAGTTCTTAAGTACCGGGAACAATTCCATAGCCAACATTGAAATAATCACACTTCATATTTTAATGCCAAAAAATAAATGTATAATATGTCCATAGAGTCATAAACAAGTTAGGCTATGTGTTCACTAATTTAATCCTCTCTGAAGTACTAAGAACGTAGAGCTGAAATACGACTTGAACAAGAAAATTACGGCCTACAGTAAATACACACGAAAATAGAACACTTTAGAACAGCAACGAGGGCGAACTTTCAGTGGAGATCTTGGCAACAATGTAAATACAAAGTTTTTTTAATGCGCGCGCTATCCATGTGCTGAAGCAATAGACTACCATAACGTAAAACTATCCGAGCGCGTTCTACATGTTAAAAGTTAAAACACAATTGGGATATGTCGTTTGCAAACGACTTGTTTATGTTACGGTGAGTAGTCGTTGAATTCATTCGACTGTTTTTTAAAAGCAGTCAAACAAGTCGATGGATTTAACATTTTTCAGTCGACTGCTGCGGTGCTGCCCATCTCTAAACAATTGACGACCAGAATCAATTTGTACGTACGGTCAAGCTGTCCTCACAGTACCCGCTGCAATAGATGTAGAGATTCACATCACCACTCTATCTTATGATGGATGTCAGTACATAAAATCAGCCATAAGGCAACGGCAGTTTAACCACAGACAACGCTACAACTCTTCCATTCCTGCCCTCATGTCTTTGCCACTAACCCCTTCCCCCCTCACACACAGCACGCCACTGCTCTGACACAGTTGTTAGGCCTGCTACAACAACTCTCAGCCATAACCCTGTAAACTACAGCTAAACCAAACCCAGAACCCCCTAATACACTTCATTTGCAGAGCAATAAAATCCATAAAACAACTCCGCAACAAGCTTCACAAAAACCTAAATTATAAACGAAAAGACTACTCCACAAACACCAAAATCAGTAAACCTCCCTCATTTCAGCCACACTACACCTTAAACAGACATAGAAGGCATAGTCATGACCCCTTCATGGAGTAGGCTATTGTCTAAACACGATCATGTCTCCTTCAACTTTACTGAAGACTTCATAAAATTATATTTAAAAAATCATAAACTCATTCCACAAATCTTAAAATCAGTATACATAGGCTTGCCATATTCTTGGTGAGTGAAACCGGGACACAATATGAGATGGCCTTACCGGGGGGTATACCCCCCAGTGCAGTGGGGGGTTCCGGGGGTCCTCCCACGGGAGAATTTTTAAAAATTAGAAGCAAAATGGTGAGTTTTAAGCCTCGCAAGGGACGGGAGGGGAGAATCTGGCACCCTAAATTGTTAGTTGTACACACCTTTTAAAAATAAAAATAAAGGAATTTTTGCTACATAAAAATATATAATGTTTCCTTCTTAATGATAATTTTTCTGGTCTACCATCTAGAAAGAAGAGTTAATAAAATACAATTTAAAATACTTCATAAAATTGTTTAATTGAACAATTTCCAAGTCTTATTATTTTTTGAAAAATTACAACTTTTGTTCTAACTACAAATACATTTTTAAACCTTTTTTTTGTCAAACTAAAAAAAACAATTAATTAATGACTTAACAATGTTAATCTTTGCTTTCCAACCACTCATATTTTTTACTTGAATATACTTTTTTTCAACATGTCTTTCTTTTCATAAAAATCATAGCAATTCATTACTTTTTACATCTTACAGACGTTTTCTGGGACATTGATAAAACCGGGCGGGACACCGGGCCAAGTACAAAATACCGGGACTGTCCCGGTCAAACCGGGACGTATGGCAAGCCTAAGTATACATCCCTCATTTCAGTTACTCTATTCATTAAACAAACATAGAAGGCGTAGCCATGACCCCTTCATGGAGTAGGCTATTGTCTAAATCTGACCACGCATACTACAACCTTACTCTAATTCAAAATTACGGCTAAATGATCCATCTGACTGGGATGCAAAGGTATTGACCGGCTTGCCTGGGATGATGGGCCACAAAACCGGTATCTGGAGTTCAAACATAACCTAAATATTGAATGACAATATTGAATTGTCCAATAACTTGGACAACTGGATTTAGGCTATTTCATTGAAAGAATCAACGAACTGTATAAAACTATAGGCACCTACAGGTATACTTAACTTATTAATTAAAGCTCTACAATAAACACACAGCACAATGAATTGTAGCATGAAGTTATCCTGAAGAAGTCGTTTGATTAGAACGACTACTTAAATTCGAATGATTCCATTCGCTTGGAATTAGTCGTTTGCCAACGACTTGTTTCATTCGAATGATTTCCAAAGATGGCTTTGGGATCAAGCAGTCGAATAAGTCGATTGTTTTAACTAACGACTAATTCGACTGTTTTCAGTCGACTGCTGCCCATCTCTACTTGGCATATAAGAAATGAATTATATTTATCTTGTATCTATCTATCCCACGATAATACATAATACAAGGTGAAGAGTCCTTTAAAACAAATTGTTTACTGTGATACTGGAAGAAACAATACAACACAGTGGTAATAGTTCTAGCTTGCACCTATTTGTTAATAAAATTTCATGTGATTTCACTCAGATCTCTGTTGTAGTGGCTTATTATATGTGCACCTTGTAACTTAATAGTACATTATGCAACGAGCCTATAATGACAATAATTAAGACACGAGTTTTATAATTTCCATACGAGTGTCTTAATTACAATTATAGACGAGTTGACACGACTGTTTATGTTCGACGATAATTATAACTATTTTATTTTCGAACATAAATATTCATAAATATCTGTCGAGATTCCACCAGTTTTATGTACTGAATAGAGCGCATGGGATGCAGAGAATGCCTTGTATTTGACCATGGCATCCTGGAATACCTCACTATGACACTCGCCACGCAGTGAAATTTAAAATAGGGGGCTATGGAAGTGAGCGCAGGTGCGATGCTATCCTCACCTAATTGGTCACACAACTGTTTCTTGAGCTCTGATTGGTGGGAGAAACTGTATCATAATGAAAACTTGTACTATAATGAGCCTCATTATAGTACAGTTTTCTGACATATAATTTTTAGATTGCGCCAGTGTCGAACATAAACATATTAACCAATCTTCTTTACACTGTTTTATGAGTTCACTTCAAAACTGATGAGTATTTATTTTAGTTAGACACAGAAGCTTATTTATTAATGTAATGGACATCTATGATTGATGAAACCCATAAGATTGCCTCTCTCACCTTTCAGTAAATAACTAAAATTTGAATTCTGCGATTAATGTAACTAATCCACGTGTGTTTCTATTACACAACAATTAAGGGTAACTCCAGCATATCTTCTAGATTTTTGATGTGTCTGGCGAGTGGTTTTGTTACTGCTTCTGCAGGTATCACCCTTCTGAAAGATGTCTCATCATTTCTAATTCTATTCTTACTCTTCTGCCAGAAGAGAAATAGTTTTGCAACGCATGAATACAGTGCTGTAGCTGCTGAATTTTCTAAAAATAATTATGGAATGATGGCAAGAAAAATAAATATAGCCTATTCTAAAATAACAACATACGCATTAAATGAAACCATTCTGATGAACTTAATATTCTTCAAATTCAGAGTACAAATGCGTTCACCATTTGGTGCTTCGTTCATTTGTATATTTGGACCAAAATGTAGACCTCTGAAATAAATTTTAATGTTGGACTTTGCTCCACAGAACAAGAGCACACAGCCACCCATAAACCAGAGTGTGTTAAGATTTTAGAACCTGTAATTACAGTTCTACATCAGTAATGGCATTACTACATATTCGACCAACTGAATACTTGCCACTGCACCAGTAACTAACATGTGCAAGAACTGATCTTTTTTGAATACGGTACCAATAATTTGAAATTCAAGGAAGGGGAAAATATTAAAGCTTAGACACGTCATGAACCATGACAGTTTTAATCTACTGCAATGTAAAATGAATTATTAACACTCCTCAAGAACTTGAGTACACATATGCAATAGGCTCATGGTACTGTATGTATCTCTGCAAGATGTAATCAAGTTGAAAACATTACGGTAACATAGACTCTTACCTGGCCATTTCTCAGGAGAGTAGGCCTAATTGCCACATTCCTCTGCTATTTCGAGAACAGCAATTTACGATTTGTTTGTTCACAGAATTTGGTAGGCCTACCTGTGGAATAAATAATAGTGAAAGTTCATTAATATGTCAAGTAGAATATCACCTGTACACTGCGTCTAATTAAATATCAATTCAAAACTAGGCTACGGTATATTTTTCACAGGCACTACAGAAACAAGTATTCACTTAAACTCTTAAAATAAGCGTACTTACTTGGCGTAGCAGAAGAAGAACTGTTCACTTCTCATTACCAAGAAGCGATTTGATGAAAGAAAGATGAGAAAGAACACAACATTAGTTTATTATAAAATAATAATATACGGCCAATATTATTTACACCATGCACGACATAAACAGAGCGTCCATGTTGGTCAATGCCGCCAACCCAGTGGAAATAATGTTTATTTATTGATAAGTACCGTAATTATCGTCTGTGAGCAAGATAATTGCAAGGAAATGTCAATTAGGAATTATGTGTATATTTATTGACTAAATATAGGGATATATTTGCAATTTAATTACAACGTGTATCATGCATATGTTGGCAAGGCGATATACAGCGCTCCATATGGCTGGCCGCGCAACTACACCGATGGTACCAAATAATCCCTATCTGGTTGACACCACAGATTACCTACTACTACAGATGGCCAACAGCCATGCTAATTCTTGGTACCTAAGACTTCAGCGCTGTCTGGTGGTTGACTGATGTACTAGCAACACGTCGACCGGTAGCGCCACCTATGAGCAGATCTCGTAAACACTAACCCTCCCGCCCCCTCCCCTCCACCCTGCCCCTTCCCCTCGTTCCGCTAAATATTCTCGTCCTAAATGCTCTGCCCACTTCAATGTTCCGAAAATCACGATCTCCCAATACTTATGGCACGTTTTTAAGTGTGGAGATAATAATATGATCTACAAGAAATAAATCACATTCAAAATGCCAATAACAGAAAAAAATTAATAAAAATAATAACAAAGTGGGAAATTGTTAATTCCAGAACTTTGAAATGAACAATCACAGCATTTAGGACATAACCTCATCACTAATATACATGTTTAAATTTCTTTCAGTTGCAATTGGAGCATATTGCATTGGTGACAAAAATTAGGCTACTACAAGGCCTGCAGCATATTATTACTCAGCTTGAAAATGGCCCAAGTAGGCCTATAACCAATTAGTTATTAGAAAAAACTACAAAGGAAAAGTACTGGGAAGGGAGAACATTCATATTTTAAAATGCTTGATGCTGTTAGCAATAACAGTAAAATTTTAAGAGAGAATGCTAAGGATCAGGTGGTGTAACCAGATCCTCATCACACTAAAATTGTTAGTGTAATTAGTGCCAAATACATTAGGGGACAGAAAAAGAATTGGATATCACAAAATATCTATACAGTAGTTCATTTCATATGCCCTTTAAAATATATCCAGTTAAAAATTTTGAAGGGTGAAATGCAGTAAGTAGGCTACACTAAAAATTATCATCACACACTAATACAGTACATTCCATGACGTGCTGTTAAGGGGAAGGGAGAAATAGGACTTTCAATGAAACAAAAGAAAAACACTCAATACTGCTAGAATTCATCATGTTTTATTTAAAAAGTTGTCAATGAAGAGAAGATAACAGCAAGAGCCAAGATCAAACTTAGCAAAAATACAGTAATCAAATCTGGTCCTCCTAAAAGTATGTGTTGAGGCATGTTCCTTTCTTCTTTCTTGCCAAAGTATAACAGTAGGGTCCAGCACATAATAATGGACCTAGTTCCTCCTTGATGAAATGGCTGACACCGATGAACCGCAAATTCCTACAACACATACCAGTGTGTATGTTGAAACAGTAAACTTAATAAATGTGTAATTTAATGCTTGAAACGGGGAACTTGAATTTGCTGACATGTGTATGTTTGCACCTACTATAAGTTAACTACATTTTAAAAGAATCATTGTGTTTTTGCTATTAATTCATTTAGGGCTTTCGATAACATATTCATTTAGCCCCATGTATTTGGAAGTGTGTATGATTTGTTGATATTTGTTGTTTTAACGGGCCTAACATCTTGGTTATCGGCCCCTAATGGTTTGGGTGATCGTGAAGATGAAAATCAAATGTAAACTATAAATGAAACTAACTACAAACTTATATAGGCTACTAGAAGAAGAAATGGAAAACAAAAGGAGAATAAGGCAAACAAAGGACAGGAGGAAAAGAAATGCCCTCAAACCCTCGAAGAATGAGGATCGAGGCACTTGGAAGGAAGGAGAGCCACGAAAGGCCCCAGAGCCAATGGAAGAAAGGGGAAAAACCGACCCAGCTCAGGAATCCCTCGGGGTCGCCATCTCCCGAATTCACCAGCTGTGAGCCCCTGAGGGTGTAGCAATATCCAGGGTGCACCAAAGGTGGTGGGGCTACATACACCCTGCCCCTTGAGGGCCTTGAGCAGAAGGCAGGAGATAACAAGAAAATAAAAAGAAGGCTGACCCCTCGCAGGAGGAGGGCATCAGAAAAGATGAGACGAGGGCCAATTAAGGCGGGAAAGGAATAGACTCCCTAGGCCTCGGATACCCTAATACCGCGGGGGTCGGAAGAGAACAAGAGTTGACCAAGTGAGGTCGACAGGCAAGAAGACAGAGAGGAGCCCGGCACAAGTAAGTGGAAGCAATGCGGGACTCAGCTGGGGCCCATTGTCGCCAACCCACGTCCCACTAGATGTGAGCCCCTGGGGGAGTGTATGATTTGAATGATAATCTGTGTTATTGTGGTATCTGTAGTAGTGTGTATACTTCCTGTAATTCAGGTGAGGACTGGAAAGGAGGCAGCCGTAGCCTTAAGTTGGGAACCATCCCAGCGTTAGCCTGGAGAGGAAGTGGGGAAACCTTGGAAAACCACTTCTTGGATGGCCGAGGTGAGAATCGAACCTACCTCTTCTCAGTTCTGCCTCACAAAGATGAGTGTGCACCGTTCCAACAGTCAGACCAGAATTAAATTGCTTAATCAAGCTTGGAAACTAGCCCAGGACCTCAGGAGTGGCAGCAACCACACCACAAGGTGGTCTTATTACAGAATCAATTGATGAAAAAATCCCTCCATGTAAGCTTAGACATTGGCATCCTACGTGTTGAAAAATATTGCAAATAACGTGTGGGAATAAAATACTACCTATAGGTATATCAACCATTACATTGGCATACAATAAATCAATTATATTTGTCTTGTATCTATCTCGCGGTTACAGAATATCATCGACAGAACCTAACACTTATTAACTTACCAAGAGTATAAAATAAAAATTGGCAGATAAGGGTGGGGTTATCGGACCAATGGTTCCATGGTTTTATTGGATTTTCACGTTGGACTTGGTTCCACAGGACATGACGTCCGAAACGGGGGAGGAGCTTACGGTCAGCTGTTTGCAATATGGCGGCGAGATAGTGACGAGACGTAAGCAAGACAGTGATAGGATGTGCGTTTGTTATGGATTCTAATTTATGATGGCAAAATACTACATATTTTCTTTTATTGATAGAAATATTTTTATAATCAATTTAAATGCAGAGCTTAATTACTACCAGTTAAAAATATTACCCACCTGTAGATAGTTAATTTACTGTCTGCCGTTACATTTATGAAGCCTGTACTTGGGAGCCTAGCGGTGTCGATGTTTTTATTAATTTCACAATATATATATCCAGGGGCGGATCTAGGGGAGGGCGACCGCCCAGGGCTCCGCGGTCTGGGGGCCCCGCGCCAAGGATTTTTAAAATTTAATTAATTAATAAATTATACGTTTCAATCTTTTCAAACTAAGTTATAATTCATAGTCTTCTTTTCAGTGCAGCTATGCCCTCCCGTGACCGTTTAGCAAGTTTAGATTTCAGTGAAAAAATATAAGACTTCAGCCGGGAAAAGAAGTCGCAAAGTGATATTTTAATATTTCATAGTTTACATAATCTTCATCAAGGGGACATAAAGGTTTCTTTCATTTTCTTAAAATAATGTACTGTAGTGTATTCAAAGTATGGTAACTATTCTTTATTTTATTATTATTGCAAAACTATTTTCCATTTGATTTGATTTTTTTTATTATTACCTATTGTTGTCGGCCCCACCTTATCATATCGCCCAGGGCCCCGCAAGGCCTGGATCCGCCACTGTATATATCTCACATAACACAAAGGACGACTCCCTGATAATAAATTGAATCCAGCAACCCTGAATTTGCATGAATGTTTTGGGTTCAAAGAAGCGTTACTTGGGATGCTCAAATCATACTTCAATATTGCTAATATTGACCTACATACTTGCTGTTCAAAGGCAAGAATATAAATTTATTAATCTCTTGCCACAGACAAGTTAAAATGGAGGCATCCTCTTTATCAATATATTTAATTAAATATTTAAAATACAGATATTTAACAAAGCTGGAGTCTCCATTTGAATTTGTCATAAGCAAGCGGAACAGATCTAAAACTACACTTTAAGCTAAATCAAATTCACTCCCCAGCTCGACATAAACCGTAATACCAATTAAAACCTATACAAAACATACTCTCCTTACTGTTGTACAACTTTCAAACCAACTATTCGCACTCAAAACTGAAAAACCTTGAAATGGAAACTAATTAAAGTTAGAATAGCCTAGGCCGATCAGGTCTCCTGCTACATTACCGCATATGTATACTTAAAATCACTACAACTTCTAAATTACCGCTAAGTGACCTATCTGCCTGAGTAGTATAGGTGTTACCGGCCTGCCTGGGATGATGGGTTTCCAAACCGGTACTTAAAACTAAGATTTTACACATTAATTAACTAAATTCAACAGTAAGGAGATCATAGACAAAAACACAATTTAAGCCAAATAATACTTCAATATTGCAAATATTGAGCTACATAGGCCTACTTGCTGTTTAAAGGCAAGAATATAAATTCTCTGGCAAATTAAGGCTAGGGACAGCATTTTTCTTAAGTTTTCTAACCATTCGACTATTGTCAATCGGAAGAACCCCTAAAATAAGTTTGCGAAGAACGGATTACATTCTATGTACGACACAGAAGTATTAGGCTACAAGTTTATCAGTATTTTTGATGTAGCTAAATCCTTGTGAGTACAATTAGAGACAATAACTATCAATAATCAACAGTATCGGTGCTTACGCTGCGGAAAGAAGTCGTCTTCACAAAAATTCAGACTGCACACTGTCATGTAACGTGTAACACGTTTTCCAATTGACAGCGCCGTATCCCATCTTTCTCTCTGAACTTTTTGTACAGGAAAGTAGTGAAGAGATTTCGTACCCATTTTATACGATTTGCAACCGTATACAGAGCAGTACCTCCTCGAATTTGACAAATTCCTTTCTGTTTCCATCACGACATCAATGTTTCACCATGAAAATAAACCTCACCAGTCACAATGTTACAGCTTCAACATTCTACCGCGTGGCTGCGCCATCCAACTTTTCTGACGTCAATAGTTACACATTGGTAAGACTATAATATGATCCTAGGCCATTAAAACTATTAGACCATGGGGGTGTATGTTAAGTTTTAATAACCTGTAATTACAGTCCTACATCAGTATTGCCATTACTACCAATTCGACCAACTGAACACCCAGCCCAAACACTGCATTCCTACCATAACATAAACCGTACAGCTTATTTTCCTGTGTATCTACAAAAATAAATACAAAGTGCCCATAGCATGAATATGCAAGGAAACACATCTACACATTTGTTTGTTCTTGGCTTATTAGAGGAGGACAGGTGCATTTGAATGGTATTTGGGTCGCAGAACATTACATGAGTTGACTACTTTAGCACCATGACTTAGCATAAGTATATTCACGTTGGACTTCGTTCCACAGGACAAGAACACATTAATGTATATAGTTACACATTGGTAAGACTATATGATATAGGCCATTAGACCTATTAGACCATGGGGTGTGTGTGTTAAGTTTTAATAGCCTGTAATTACAGTCCTATACACTGTGAACTGCCTGAAGAGGATTGACATTTGGCCGGAAGTTCCACGTCAGTCATCACCTCTCTGCCTCTTGACCAATCCATGTCCGCATAGTTGATGTCATAATACTCTGCGTTGCAATATTGAAGCCCACGTGCGTCAGTGCCTGGTCAGCTGTATCTCTAGCTTGTACAGTGTAATCGCTTGTTATTCTACCTGTTTGGCAACCTTGTTTCCTGACCACATGGCGAAGCGAGAACTGTCAATCCTCTTCTGGCAGCTCACAGAGTATACATGGCATTACTACCTATTCTAACTGAACTGATCTGTTTTGAATACTGTAATAATTTGAAATTCAAGGAAGGGGAAAAATTAAAGCTTAGACACGTTGTCATGAATCATGAGATTTATATTCTATTGCAATGTGAAATTAATTAATTGATTATTCACACTCCTCAAGATCTTCAGTACACACATGCAATAGGCTCATTTAAATATTTCTGCGAGTTGTAATCAAGTTGTTGCAATGGTTTATGGAACCCAACCTTATTCATCTTGTACTCTACCGTAGGTCTACATTATAGGCCTATTAAAAAAATCCATTACGAGAACCCACAGTACCTAGTTCCACTACCCACTGCCAAAACATTACGGTAACACAGACTTCTTACCTGGTCATAGACTGGATCATTTCTTAGGAGAGTAATTGCCATATATTCCTCTGCTATTTCGAGAACAGCGATTTACGATTTGTTTTTTTCCTTCTTCCGGTGATAGGCACAGTTCACAGAATTTGGTAGGTCTACCTATGGGATAAATAATAGTGAAAGTTAATTGATATGTCAAGTAGAATGTCACCTGCGTCTAATATCAATTCAAAACTAGGCCTATATTTTTCACAGCCACTACAGAAACACAAAACTTAAAATAAGCGTACTTACTCGCCGTAGCAGAAGAAGAACTGTTCACTTCTCATTACCACGAAGACAATTTGATATAAGAAAGATGAGATAGAACACAACATTAGCTTATTTAGCTTATTTGTATACGGCCAATATTATTACATACAACTCATAAACAGAGCCGCCATGGCATGGTCAGTGCCGCCAACCTAGTAGAAATAATGTTTATTTAATGATAAGTGCCGTAATTATCGTCTGTGAGCAAGATAATTGCAAGGAAATGTCAATTAGGAATTATGTGTATATTTATTGACTAAATATAGTGATATGTTTGCAATTTAATTACAACGTTGTATCATGCATATGTTGGCAACACGATATACACGATATACAGCGCTCCATACGACTGGCACGTGCTACTACACCGATGGTGCCAAATGATCCCTATCTGGTTGACACCCCCTGGATGACACCCCCTGGTCAAGTCGTAGTCCGAATAACTTTATGCGCGACATCTGTTATCGGAAGTTGTAACTAACTGACTGAGGTTGGAATGACTTATAAAAATGGTGTATGTTACAGATTCTGGGACTGTTTTCATTACTATTGCAGACCATTTAAGTCATCTCCCTCAGCGAAGGTACCTGTCCATATATGCTGCTGACTGGTCTATTAGATTGAATAAGATTATGCAACACTCCCTAAATTCAGGGCTTTGTTCGTTGAAAAATAACACATGGTGCATCTCCCTCCAAATTATTCCTTCCCGTATGCATTCATTGCCTCGTTTTACGAGTGTGGATTGATTATATTTAGCAGCGCGGAAAGTGGTGACCTTTCTAAAAACATGTGTTCATGTATTTTTGGGATGTGTAGCATGTGTAGCAAGTATTGGAGTAGTACTAACATAAAACGCGGTAATACAGCAGACACTTTTAATCATACATAGGCCTACTGATAGAGCTACAATACAAGCCGGACCCATCAAGGTCGAACTGGGCGTGAGATAACTCGGAGTTTTCCTGTTTACTAATTGATCTGGGCTAAATTTGTCTTCTGGGGTGGCATGTTACTCGATGAGACATCCGAACAGAAGCTTTTTCTCGGAATCAAGTCTTCAAAACCTGATAACTGTATGTTCCAAAGAAAAATATATCTACTGCATCATTTGCAAATCCCGTCTTTAAAATTACACCCCGACAACAGGTACTGTACCCGATCTCAGGATAGTAGGCTGTCAGATATCCGCCCCCTCAATCGGATTGCCAATAATCAAACGCACCGGCACAGCTACATCAATGAAAATGGCACTGACATAACTTACACTATCGAGATTAGAGCACAATAGTTAACAAGAAATTATTGTGGAACACACCAAAATATACGGGGGTTCATACTTACCTTTACTTACCTCTTAAATTTATCTCGGGGACTGGGTTGTCAACTGGATCACTTAAAGTATGCCCTCACAATAACCTCCACCATGATATTTAAAATGAACCAGAACGAAGACGAGAAACTTTAAACTGCACAATAATTTATTTCACATAAAGAATGATTTTAACAAAAATAAACAACAAAATCCACGTGGCAATCAGAAGTCATCGACCACATAACCATGTCCTCCTGTAGGACTTGTATACTCTACATACAATGTTTCAGCTTTCTCAAGCTCAAAATAGCGTAAAAATAATAATGCACTTGGAATGGAAACGGGATTTGGGACGAGACACATATATCAATTGTTTTGCGTGTTTATATACTTCACATTTTATTTATAGCAACAAGGCTATTATGGATACGTCCTTGGCCTCTGTCATACAGTTGTCCGGGCCAGCTGCAATGCACCTGCATCGTCAAAGCGGACTCCCCGTTCGTTCAACCCTAGCATAAGCGAGTTACCTCAGAGCTTGGCTCTCCTTTTCAAAACACGTAAATGTTCACATCTCAACTGAAATATTATCACGCAAATGTTTTAAATGCTCCATTCAAACACCAGTGGATTACTCCAACAATCCCAAATCATGTTTAATTGTTCAAACCACTTGTTTAATTAGCGTTGTTTAGAGTATAAAAACAAAACTCTTAATGTTAATAACAAAAGTTCATTAATTATTTATAACAATAATAAATTGTTTATAACAATGTCAAATGACAATTGAAAATTTTATACACGCCTCTATTAATCACTATCATTTCAAATTATTATCAAAGATATTTACAAAATTATTTACAATATTAATATTGTTTATATTATTTATACAAGAAATACATTAAACCACACATTTATCCGGTTGATAATTACTCAAATCGTGGTGATATAATCGACCAATGAAGGTTAGTTAAATTTAAATGTCAAATTCAGGTTTAATAAGGTTTAATAATTATTATTATTATTTGTGACGGTAATCTCCATTCAAAATCTTCCTCTCAAATTATTTAACACTCTTGTTAATTTTAACAGTATCTTCATATGAATAACTTTCAAAGAACCAGGACAATACATTCAGCGGCAAAATACTTCGCTCAAAACGCACAAAATTGCACAACAATTGGCCCAAAATTCATCATATATCTTCATATATATGGCATAAAAATCTTCCAAACTACATACAAAAACCTCCACTTATAAATTCATCAACTTCATCTATTACTGTGGGAACCTCCTTCATTATTCAAGGGCATTATTCATCAGCGACTTTTACATGTCCACTGAACTAACGATTATACATCCATTGTTCCTCTTTAAAAATTCTTATATTCATCAATTGTATTAATGACTGTTATTATTTAACCTTCGTGGGTTTCATTCATGAATCGATATGAAGTAAAAATTTGCCAATCAGAAATAAATTTAATAGCAAATACGATTAGACACTCCTGCCTGGTCTATCAAAATTGAGATTAATATCTTCAAAGTAACGCAGTATAAAAATACTATCTTCAAACAAAGTTCATCTAAACTGCATAAATAGTCGAATAGAATACAATTAGACTGTGGAATGCAAACATTATTGTTCCAATCTATAATTGAGAAAAACTCCTATCAAAATTCATTACTATAGTGTATTCAATAAATCGTAATCAAAGTTCATATTTCATAAAATTGTCTATAATGCAATGATAAATGTCTATGTTGCAATCATGTTCATAAGACGACTAGTATTTCAAAGATCGTCGATATCGTAATGGATTTTAACGCTCTAAAATCATTTAATCATTCTTCTTTCTTGAGGATGACAGAAAATTGGTCAAAGTAATTTACTGAATAGAATTACTTTAATAAAAATGACACGCTGTCTGAATTCAAATCTGCCATAGCAAATCGTTAACTTTACCGTCAAATAGTGACTACAAAAATATACAAATTATTGAAAGAATATTAATTATCAGTCTCAACTGATCCAAAATTATTTAAGTATGCCAATGACATAACAATGTCTCAACAATTCGAAGAAAAAGGCATAAATCATCGAAGTGTACTGAGTACAGAAATATCAATCAAGAAAATGGGGCAAAATATAGGACAGAAAATATGGGAAGAATGGTTGCTCAGATATCGCTACAAGACTCAAAAAATACAAGAAACGTTCACGACTACCTTATCTGTTGATTGAAGTTCTAGAGGAAAGTTTTCAAAGAAAACTGCTGTTGGTTCCAATTCACCAGCGTAAGGATGTGCTCCGACCTCGAACCTGGAATCAGCGTCCTCGGAGAATCGAACTGCTTCCTCCTCCGAAAATTGCACTGCTCCATGTATACGAAAAACATCCTTCTGGCAAAACTCTTCTTTGTGAGCCGGGTCCACCCTGGCCTCTCTTGAAAATTCCCTGACGTTCTGGTCGCAATTCGCCATGAAGTTTATTGTAGTTATTTTCGCAGAAATATTCATAATCGTGGAGTATGAAACTATTTCCACTGTCATCTGGTATAATTCAGCGATGGATTCACGATGCATGAGTGTAGTTGGATGTTCACTACATGCTCGCTTTTGTAGAAAGACGATTAACGAAGTTCCATGCTGTTACTTCACTCAATCGATATATGTCCCAATTGCATTAAAGCCTTAGCCTTCCATCTCAACTTCTGTTATAATCATTGAAAGCACTGCAAGATTATAATGTTCCATAGTAGACTGTATCGTTGTATTACCAAACGTATTCTCCAATATCACTGTTGCACTCCACGTGTCAGCCGTAGTGTATAATGTGGAATTTTAAAAGTGTTTCTCATGTGGCGAGAAAATCGCTTTTGTTGGCAGCCTTAAAGTGACAATATCTTTCGAAGTATAACTGTGAAATTGTTCAAATCTTCTACACACCTCAATGTTGTACTGCCCAATTGAATTATAATAAAGGCTGAAGTTAACTCTTGATATCTTATCTGGTGGAAACGTTAATGTGAGCGTTTCAACTTCACCTAGTTTCGAGCAGCGTAAAATGGAACTGCTCCGTGTTCGTTCGATGCGCCGGGCTTTAACCACACGCTAAAGACAACTTGCTTCACTTATTCACTCGAAAATGACTATATGACATCTGAAATATATATGCGGTATCAGCGGTATGATCCGTATGAGTTCTGAGATTATGAGTTCTGAGAGCTCCTCTCTTCTGTGCACGACCTTTTATCAACTTCTTAAGGGGCGTATCCATCCCTTCCATAGCCTGTTGCTCCGTCATCGCTAGAAGTTTTAACTTTGGCTATACTTGACGGATTTTCAAATATCAAAAACTCAAAATTAATTTCTTCAAAATTCCAAATCAATGCCATAACTGAAAATAGATTTCCACAAATCTGCATGCCAAAAGTAATCAAATATCGTAGTTTCAGCTATCTCCGTCTTCCTTCCAAACTATCGTTCATTGGTTCGAGCCTTTCCTCCAATAGCGCAACTTCTTCCTTAGCACAATACCTTGTTTCCTGCGACTGCGTCGTAAATCTCTGATCTTTCTCGAACAAAATCATGACGTCACCAAGAATCTCAGCTCAACCAGCCTACTTGCATGAAATCTGCGTCATCCGTGCCTACGTCATGAATATCCACGTCACAACTATGACAGCCATAACTTTACTCACATATGCCAATACAGCCATCGTGGTCTCAATATAATTCAATTTACGGGGGCAGTACCTTGTCAAAATGTAAACAAAAATGCTCCGAATATATCCAAATAAGACTTTATATCACTAACATTAGCTAAATATGACAAAACGCATGAATCTGGCCAAAATATGTATTTCTAGGCAAACTAGAATGGCTTTGACCGAGTCCAGCGACCCTTCTATTCGCACATATTTTTCAGATTTCTGGCCGAATAAGCTCAGAAAGAACTACGACATTTCCTAGCTTCGGAACCTTAGTCATCAGTGTTCCTGTTATGTTTATTAGCCTATTTTCAATTTTGAAAAAATAGGCTTATGAGATCACCTTTTGTCCGTGTGTGTGTGAGTGTGTGTGTGTGTGTGTGTGTGTGTGTGTCCCTAATAAAATCTAAACGGCTGGAGCGATTTCAATGAAACTCGGTAAGTTCATAGCACTATTCCCGGCGACCTCGACCGTGCCCTTCAAATTTTGTTACGTCTCACCAATCCAACATGGCGGCTGTGCGAAATATTTCACTAGCATTCAATATCTCCGAAACTATTACCTATATCGCCCTGAAATTGTGTACGGTGATAGAGGGCAGTACTAAAAGTTCACCTATGAGACTTTCAAAAACCTGGTCACTACAAAACCAACATGGCGGTCAAGCGAAGTTGAGACTTTTAAATAGACTTTTCTCGCGATTTAACAATCCAAACGTAATGAAACTTGGTACAGCAAATGTTTATACACATTGTAATGCACTGGAGTCTAATTTAGTTCAATTGTTTACATAACCTCAAAATGGCGGCTGTGCGAAATATTTCACTGACATTCTATATCTCCGAAACTATTACAGATATCACCCTGCAATTTTGTACGGTGATAAAGGGTAATAATACAAGTTTACCTATGTATATTTCATAAACCTGTAATGTACAAAACGAACATGGCGACCAAGTGAATTTGAAATGTTTTAATAGACTTTTCTCGTGATTTAACTCTCTGAGCGCAGTGAAATGAGGTACAGTAAATGATTTTGCAGATTGTAATGCACTGTCATCTAATTTAATTCAATTGTTTACATAACCTCAAGATGGCGGCTGTGCGAAATTTTAAAATTAAGTTTTTATTTCTTGTGTCGTAATCATGCGATCGAAGTGAAAGTTTGAATAATGAACCTAGGCAATAATTGTCCTTGAATGGTACATAACTCCATGGCCTATACATATAACAATCCTAAATGGCGAGCTTCCGAAATATTTAGACGGTTCTCAATATCTGTGAATCTTTTACAGCAACCAAACTGATTTTTTTTTATGTTCATAGAGACTATGAACATATGTTCACCTAAAGGACTTTCAGTAACCTGGTGAGCACAAATACAACATGGCGGCGACGCGAATTATAAATATTTAAATGGACGTTTCTCGCGAATTAACTATCCGAGTGCCATGAAACGTTGCACGTTAAATGCTTATACAAATGTTGATCCACTGGCATCTAATTTATTTCAATTGTTTGCATAATCACAAGATGGCTGCTGTGCGTAATTTTAAAATCTCGTTTTTACTTCTTGTGTTCTAATAAGAGTTTAGTGCTTTTCAGTCGGTCAACACGAATGTACCCAAAAGAGATGGGTTATGCCCTAATCCTGAAATAAATTACATGAGATTAATAAAACACTAGGATGACCAGTTTCGATCTCAAGCGATCATCATCAGATCCATTACACTTAGGCTACAAAATCTATGTTTGAAATACAGGTGAAAATATTTACAATATGTACAATTATTTAGTTGCAGTATTGGTACTGCAACTGTCAATGTATGCTAAATGCAGTATATATGTTAGGTGAAATGCTAAATGGTGATAGCTATCCGGAGATTGTACTTTAGAGATTATATGGTTGTAAACTATGGTTAAACTATGGTTAAACTATAAAATTTTAGGCTAACTACTTATCTGATTGTCTTCCGTACTACAGCTACTCGCAGTTTTCGTGCTCACTGGAACTCACTGTGCGGTCGACTGTACATATTGTAAATATTTTCACCTGTATTTCAAACATAGATTTTGTAGCCTAAGTGTAATGGATCTGATGATGATCGCTTGACGATCGAAACTGGTCATCCTAGTGTTTTATTAATCTCATGTAATTTATTTCAGGATTAGGGCATAACCCATCTCTTTTGGGTACATTCGTGTTGACCGACTGAAAAGCACTAAACTCTTGTTTACTAAGGCAACACTGAAAATATGGCTTCAAACACCACAATGTTGTGTTCTAATCATGCGATTGAAGTTTGAATACCACACGTACACAATAATCTTAATGTAATAGTACAAAAATAAAAATCCAACCTGGCGACCATCTGAAATATTTAGACGGTTCTCAATATCTACGAATTTGTTACAGCAATTAAACTGAAATTGTGTATGTTGATAGAGGCAATTAACATTAGCAGGATATATGAAAATAGGCTGTATAGTTCTTCACGGAACTACTTGTTTTTTTCTTTTCAGGAGGAACTCACAAAACAAGGAAACAAATTGGAACTTATTTCTACTTACAGAAGACTTTGGCTCGAACTTAATGGCTTGGCTCAAGATACAGGTACATAACAAATGTTTTCCATAATTCCATCTAAAATACTGACTTAAGGAAAGGTCAAGGAAGGGAGTAGGAACGACGGTATGCAGCACTCGGGTCAGTACATCACTACACTGTACAATAATGTTGCAAGCTATGCCTTGTTAGAGCACTGTATTATCTTATGTAATTTACGCTGTAAAATGAACCTACAATTTGCTCTGCAGACTGAACACAATACTGTAAATTTGGCTCTATTCACTGATTATGGTATCCCTGAAAACATTTCGGGTGAAGTCCAACCATACATTTACTGCACGTGAACTTAGATTTTCCTTTGCAGATAGATTTTTCTTTCTGTATTGTTTGATAGTGGCCAGTGATTCAACCCATCGTATCGTACCTCTTGGATTGGTATAGGGACCATTTTCCCCTGATAAGATTGTTCTCCATTAATTTTTAGTATGGGTTACTGCAATGTAACGATGGAACTTCAGGAGGCCTCATAACGGTTAGGTTGTACTTTGCGGTGCAGCAGCCAAGCATTCACAACACAAACATCCAGAAAATATGCAAATATCGGCCTCCACCATTTCTTCTGCTCATGTTTGATCTGTATTTTGACACAAACTGGTCAAGTTGATCCAATCCTCCCATGCCTTTATTGTATTGTAGGACTTGAACAGTTTTGGTTGCGGAACAGACACTTTGCATTTTTTTGACACTTGACCACCTTGATGCAGCGCCTATCTCTATCTGTTCGTAGTATGTACACTGTTGTCATTCCAACGCACTAGTAACACATCACCACAATTCCTGTAGTCATACGATCCTCTTTCTTCCTTTTTCATGTCCGCCTTGCTCCGAAGGGGGCACTTCGTCCAGTTTTCTTATAATGTCCCTGTTGCACATATTCCCTTTGAAGCCAGATGTCTGAACAATTTCACAGACGTAAAGAAATTGTCAAATAATATCTTATGCCCCCTGTTCGATTCAATTTCAGCTGCATCAATGAGAGATAAGACTACATTTCCACCAAGTCCAAATTCTTCTGGCCTTTCGTTTTCTTTTCCTCTATACACTTGGAAAGATATATAGTCACTGTCAGAGCACAGGGTCCAGTTTTTGGAGCCAAAACATATCGCTTTCCTTTGATAAATTACTTGGCATAATGCTTCCCATAATATGGAATCATGCTCTCGTCAATAGAGAGGTTTTCATCAGCTCCTCTATGTTCCTAAATGCAGATTCTAATGCGGTCAGTAATGGCCTGAGCTTGAACAGACGATCACTCCCATCGTGAAGATTGTTATTATTTAGATGAAAATGGCTCAAAATTAATTCGAAGCGATTGCATCTTATACCCTCTGATAAAATAGTTGGTACGTCATTCTCCTTGGACCAGTACATCCTCTTATTAGGATTCTTGGCTCAACCAGATAACAGAAGTCCTCCAATAACTACAAGAATTTCCCTTTTTTACATCAAGGTTACAGTTCTTTTGTGAAACATATAAATTCGTCTGTTTACAAATGAAACGCAGCAGAACGTCGGTAAAAAATAATGAAAAGAAATCAAGCTGAGTTTCACAGTTTTTCGCCTCATCTGATAGGGAGATGGGAACGAAGTCAGTTATCAAATGAGATGTAGATTGTGATCCTGTCCATTTACGGGTTGCTTCTTGTGTGCTATAAGTAGACACACTGATGTTCCTGGAGTTACTAACAGGGATATCAGAAACAAAGGTACTAGCCAATTGTAACGTATGACTACTTTCATTATCATATGACAGCTTCCTTTCGCTCTTTCTTTTTCTGGTTTTTCAGTTTCATGTCTAGGATGTTTAGTGATGTTTTGACTTCCACAGGACCTGACTTTACTATCTTCATCTTCTGTTGAAGCGATCTCCACCTCACATTTACTGAGAAGCAGGTTTGTACCAAGGTGAGATTACCCTCATGCTCATCATCTGATCTGACACTATCAGCATCAGGAGGTTCAACGTAGATCAGCTGCTCCTCTCCACATGCTAGTTTTTCCTCACTCACCGCCAAACTAGAAAAGGGTTACAATACCTGAGACAGTAGTACACCTTGTGCATAGCGATCGATTTCCAGGACAGCCATATTTACAAGCCTCTATTACCTCAATAATTAGATGTAAATGGCATGTTTATGTGTTGGTAGATTCATAAAAGTGTCAACCATATGACCTATCCTAAACAATAATACAATTACTGGATATATTAGTTAATTAATAAATAAAAATCTCACCTGTTGCTCAAAACTCTGTACTGTCTTGTCGCCATCCTCGCAACAAATGTGATTCAATAATGAACGCTAACATTGAAGGCAAGCTAAATTCACAGGCCAGATCTTGCGACACAACGCTTTTCTAACTAACCTACTGGAAGGAAATTTCACAGAGAAGAAAGGCCGAGGTCGACCGAGAAAATCTTTCCTGCAAGACATCACACTAACTCTTCATTATGGTTCCTACTGTGAAATGAAGCGAGGTGATGAGGACAGAGAGCAGTGGTTGCAGAGACAAGGCGTTGCCTTTAGAAGTTATATTCTTGGTTCCTGTTAGCTACAGCCTTTTTGAAGCACTAGGAAGTATAGTGAACTTAAATCCACGCATAAAGTTAATATATTAATATTTTTATGAAGTCCAATTTTTCGGATGCTATGCAATAATTGGTTTAACTTCGGAACATTTGGAGGCACAAGCATAGGGCTGAAAATGCCTCTGGCAAATGGTTCCATTCTATTTCCCCTCTCCCCACAAACGAATATTTCCACCAATTATTATTCGTCTGACTTAGATTAACTTCACAAGAATGAACAAATTGGTCCCCTACATTCCCAGTCTGCCTCGAACGTCTTCCCAGGCATTCACTTCCTTATAAACTAAAAATGTACCCCCTAATCATGCTCCAGAACGTCTAACAGTCTAACTTTCCCAACCACTACTTGTCCACCTTTGGTCCCCCAGTACACACCTGGCAGTCTTCCTTTGCACACCTTTCAACTCATTTACCAAGTATGATTGAAATGGATCCCACACACCTGCAGCATAATCCACCTGAGGTCTTTTTGGAGATAGATAAGCCCTCCGCTAATTTCCTCACCAGCACCTTTAAACATCCGCATTATCATGAGCTTTCCTATCTCCCCTATGTGCTTCCCCCATGAAAATTACCTCCTCTCATAATAATCCGTAAATATCTACCATCTCAACCTTCTATGAATAAATCGATGCAATTTGATTCATATTATTTCCAAACCTAACTGCTTGACATGTCATTGCATTTATATCCATGCCATTTCCAACTGGCCACTTTAGGATCACAACCAAATTCCGTTGCAATATATCACAATCATTAATAGGCTATCCTTAATTTTCTATAAAAAAACATATTCAAAATATTGTTTGAGATTCTACTGTACGTTTATTGAATGCGTATACTGTATATTGACCATTTTGTTGTGGTATTGGTTACCGGTATCCGTAATTTCTATTTTTATTTTTTTTATTTCATGGACCTTTTACTGTGATCAGAATGTCATGGTATTGAATTACGAGTATCTCAAAAAATAAAGCACACAGACCTTTTCTAGTTACCTACTTCTTAATGCTAGAACCAACATGTGTATTTGTAAGTACACATAACATGATAAGTTCATAAGAATGGTCTCACAAGCACGTTATACATTGTAATACCACCCCTATGTTCTGCCAAAGCCCAAATCCAAAAACATCTAATAAGACAGTGGAACAACATCTGGGTATCCAGTACAAAAGGGTCTGTCATAAGATAATTCTTTTTCTCCGAAAATATAGCCGACTCCAGTGCAAAACATTAGTGCCCGAATAGTAGGGGGGTAGTGGCGCTTCCAACCAGTGTCATGGCCGCCGCGCGAAATTGAAACATTTAAATAGACTTTTCTCTCGAACCCATGGTCGGAATTTAACAAATGACGTGTCATTGGACTCGGGCTGGCGTCCTTTTTACAACGGACTACTCATTTCAACCCCTAAATAAAACCTACCCCTACTAGGGGGTGAAATTGTAATTTTTTAGTGAAAGTCTCTTTTCAAATGGGACATGTATAAGGTGCGCTGCTAAAATGAACTTAAACGTGGTTGCCCATATCGCGCATGCGTTTTACGAGATGCCGCTATGGATGAACATTTTTGTTTTTGTTTTGTACGCATGCGCACTTGGGATTTTTGTAAGAGGGCGAGCTCTTTGAAAAAAAATGATTGATAAGAAGAGGTTTTGGTGGTGAGGAGAGAACCAGATAGTCGCCTACTTTCCTACGACGTTTGCCGATATCTCTCGAACGCAAGGTCGGATTTGGACGTGTGACGTGTCAAATCGCTTGTCTCAAAGCCCTATATATGTTATTAATAGGTTAAAGTTTTGAGAATGAGGGAAACAGGCGTTTTGGGGTAAAATTATGATTTTAGACTTTTTCTGATATTTCACGAATGCCTGGTCGGATTTGGTCCTATGACGTGTCAAATGGCTTGTCTCGAAACCCTCTTTATTTTGGTAATAGGTTAAAGTTTTTGAGAATGAGGGAAACAGAATTTTTTGTTGTAAAACCGTGATTTTAGACTTTTTGTTATATCTCACAAACCAATAACGCCAGAGACGTATACGAGGGGTCGTAGGACTCGGGGTGACGCCCCTCCCCTATCTCCCTTTCGAATATAGTATTTATGTTTAAAAAAATGCGAAAGAGCCTAACGACACTTATGTTGAAAACATTTCAGTTTTTAAAACTTTTCTTAAATTTGTCTAAAATGTTCATGACGAGTGGTTGTAGATAGAAAGAGACGATACCACTGGACACGTGTTTCAACGAAGCTATTACTGGCCACGGTGGTGATATACCAATACAGTATTCGCTATTTCGATGAGACGGCGGGTCGAGGGTTCGTTTTCTGATTTTTCCTATGATGGAATTCCTAATTCCTAAACCCCCTGAAGGGGGTCTTTAACGTGTAAACGATTATGAGTGACATGACAAATGATAATTCCTTGATTCGATGAAGTTGGCTTTAGATAGAACAAACAGAACTTGGTTATATGTTGCTTGAAGTGAGTATAGAAAACAAACTTGCTGGGGCAGACTGACAGGATGTGAATGTTATTTGATCTTATTGGAATGCATTGACTTGACAGGGCAATGAAAAAAAGCACAGAGATGCTGAGGACACTTGAAGGTCAAACGATATGGCAACCATGGTGGGAGGGGGAAGCTAGGATGATGTCGCCGATCATGTTCAATGGATGAATTTATATTTTGCGAAGCATTGTTCGGAGAGGGTCATGGGACGACTTGTTTTAAGGGTATTTATTTTTTCGATGTTTCCTATGGTGGACTCATTGATTGAAATAATCCAAAACTGCTAGGGCATGGCCTTGAGATTTTATAAACCGATAATGGGATTTTGACATACAAGATCCACTCAGAACTTGACATGATGTCATTCTTTTTATGGCTTATGAATTTCCCCAAAAAAGACCCAAAACAACAAGATCATGGACTTTTGCTTTTCTTAATATATTGCAAACCCATAATGTAAGATGTTTACTGTGAGTGACGAAATCTAGCTAGGTAACGAAAGAATTATTGTAGGATATATGTATGGTGACTGACACGTCTTTGACCATTGGAACTTGTTTTCAGATCTGACTGTAGTACATAGGGAGTATAGGTTGTAGGCATGGATTGACAAACGGTGCACACAAAATTCAATTTATCGATTCAAGAATTAAGAGTAGACTATCATTAATTAATTGGTTAAAGAGTGTAGCTAAAAATAAAAAAATGGTGACTACATTAAACTAAACTGAACCAAGTCGAATCAAACCCAACCGAACCAAACCAAGCCTAAAGCAAACCAAACCTAATCAAGAACAAGCCAAGGGCTTAAGTGTAAAACTTGTGGGGGAATGCAGTCATTGGCAATGTCCAAAGGAAGGGATAACGCTCTACCTCTAGAGGGTAAGGTAAAGCTAGCGCATGGTGCTAATGCATATTCCCAAGTACATGAACCACACACACACAACTATCCTATGCTGTTTTTATGAGTTAACTGTTAAAACTTACTCAGTGGTTACTGAGCAAGATGGTCGCTACACACAACAAGCTTTAAATACTTGAGGCTAATAATCTATACACACACACACACGCTTGTTCTAAACTAAACTGTCTTGCTGGCAGTGCTCACACAGTAGGCAAATGACAGAAATGCTTGGCTAACAGAAATACAATCATTTTCGTTTGTCTAATGTTACCAGCTAACCATTACATGCTATAGTGGTGAGCACATGTGCCTCTTGCACTGGAGATCGTAACTCGATTTCTAGCTCTAAGGCCTAGAATGAATCAAACTAAGAAAGAAGGGTATGGTGACGCAGTGGTTAAACTGTTAGCCTTTCACTAAGGTAGACTAGGGTTTGATTTTAGGTTAATATACATGTCATAAACAAACAAACAAACAAACAAACAAAAAAAGCAGAGATAATGTTTAAAACTGATTACACTTGTCTCTTTTCAAATTATTACTTAGATTGCAAATACAAAGGTGGACTGGGTTTGATATTCAGTTAATGCTGCCTATCGCATACTAGCCTGTAAGAAAGCCAAACAAGCAAAAGGCGTAGGTAGAGCAGTGGTAAAATCGCTATGTGTAGAGAACTACCTAACGGTTTTATGAACTGGCAATGGTATGTCGCATAAACAGTGCAGGATACAATCCAGCAACCATAATTTGTATCTTGTGGAGCAGAGAAAACATATATATAGAGAAAGATATAGAAAGCTAGTGTATGTATGGGTAGCATTGATAATTTGACCAGAGAAAATACGATGAGGTAGGGTGGGGAGAGGGAGAATTAACACTTATATATGAATGAATGGTAAATAGTATTTTAGTTTTTTTTCCCCAATAGTTTTGTTTTTTAAATGCAGTGGTAGATAGTCGTTATTTTGTAAAACATTCTTACTTGCAGTAGTAATAAGACTCTATGGTTTCGCTAACACATAGATAGACTGTATTATTGCCATGGTCAAGCACTCACATTAAGATCATTTACAAAATCATAAAATGAAAAATAAAAAATCTTGTTTTGGAAATATCGTTTTTCAACATACACAAAATAAATATATAAAAAATTTGTAAACAGCAAAATGGAAAATCCATGGTCAAGCACTCACATTAAGATCATTTACAAAATCATAAAATGAAAAATAAAAATCTTGTTTTGGAAATATCGATTTTTTTCAACATACACAAAATAAATATATAAAAAATTTGTAAACAGCAAAATGGAAAATCCATGTTTCCATATAGACAAAATTTAAAAACCTTAAACGGACATTTAAGAAAATATATGCAAATGGGAAATTGACAAATGTGTAAATATGAAAATGGAAAAATCCATGTTTCCATATCATGAAATTGAAAAACATCAAACTGTCATTTAAAAAAATGCAAATGGAAAATTGACAAATTGCAATGTGTGAAATGTGAAATTGAACAAATGGCTATCATTATTTAAAAAAAAAAAAGAACATGGTGCTCTATGGTTGAGGTGTGAATCAAACCCTTTCTACTTATTTGGACCACCCGAGACTGAGTAGACTAGTTTAAGTTGTCATACCACTTTTAAAAGTTTGTGTTAAATCTAGGAATTGAACCCAAGAGCTTGTAGGGGAGATCAAAGGTTATAATATGTTAAACAGATAGCCTTGAATGAAGGGTGTGGTAGCTATATAGAGATGAGACGTTTCGCTCGGGGCAGGGAGGCATGGAGATCTGCATCAAACCAGTCAAAGGACTAAAGACTCAAACAACAACATGTACGTTCACCAAAATAATGTTGTGTAACGGTAAATGTTAGTCAACGAACAGTAATGCATTACTAAAACCCATGACACGATACCTAAGAGCTTTTCTAAAATGATTTTAAAATGCCTTTAACCCTATATTGAACACCCAGTTCACAAGACTCATAACTGCAATGTTATGGTAAAACAAAACAAAATCTATATTTCAAAACAAACAAGTGGTTTAGTCAATGTATACTGGAAAAAGTTTTGTAAACACTCAAGTCCTCAAGACCAATTAAATTAGTAACTGTCAGGTTGGCCGAGTGGTTAAGGTGTTTGACTTAAGATCAAATTTCTGTATAAGGAAGCAAGGGTTCGAATCCCTTAACTGACATAACTATTGCCTTAACATGGCTTGGCCACACTGTATTATTATGATACTCAGTACACAAACCATAGATATAGTGTATTGTTTAAGGCCACTCTCTTTCTGAACATAGTCAGAGACTGTTGATGGTTAACAATTGTATTAATAGTGGGACATGGGGATAGCAATTAAGAAAAAACAGCCAATACCCATACAATATTTTTATTCATTTTAGTTTTTTTTTATAATAGTTACACACTGAATACAACTTTTTATCTCTTTACCATTGTTTGATATAGATTTTAAACACAACGCTTGTTGTAGATCCTTTTACAACTTTCTCTAGGTACTCTTGTTCTTAAAAACTGGGGAAGCCGCAATGGTTTTATAGACATTAAACACTCATTCTCTTTTTTTTCATCATCATAATCATCATTATTATAAATATTATCTTTATAATTATTATAGTCATTGTCACCATCATTATCATCATCATCATCATCCTCAACATCACTAGAACTATCCAATTCCATTTTTTCCTTTTCAAAAGGGATCTCTTGAAGAGTCTGTGTTGCTTTTGATAGTGTTACGGGTTTATTGAACGTTGACAACTGTCCTAACATGACTTTTTGAGGAGATAAATGTTTTTTCATAAGGAAGTCACTATGTTGAGTAACACTATGTTTTTGTCGGACTTGCTTTTTCTTGTTCTTTTGATCATGTTTTGTTAACACTAACGGTGTTTCATTTGGTATACCACATTGATGAGTACCCACACTTAAGACCTCACTATGTTTACTTTTTAGATGACCTAGACATTTTGTTGTTCTTTGTTTTGAGCACTGCCAAAATATGATGCCATTCGCATTTTCTCGCTTATAGTTATAAGAGTACCCATGATACAGGGCACGTGGTTTACCTTTATTGGTTATAGTATATTCCATAGTAGTCACTGACTTGTATAGTCGATCCGCCTACTACAATGGTCTGAACACTTGTGGTGAAAGAATGATGTTGTGTTGACGTTTTATGCAGGATAATGTTGGTGGCATATGTGGGTGGCTTATGTTGATGACATGTGTTGTTGGCTGATTTTGGTGGCTTATGTTGATGGTTTATGGTGGTGGCTTATGTTGATGGCTTATGTTGGTGGCTTATGTTGATGACATATGTTGGTGACTTATGTTGATAGCTTATGTTGGTGGCTAATGTTGATGACATATGTTGTTGGCTTATGGTGGTGGCTTATGTTGATGGTATATGTTGCTGGCCTATGTTGATGGTTTATGTTAATGGCTTAGGTTAATATCTTAGGTTGATGGCATAAGTTGATGGCTTATGTTGGTGGCTTATGGTGGTGGCTTATGCTGGTGGCTTATGCTAGTGGCTTATGGTGGTGGTTTATGGTGGTGGCTTATGTTGATGACATATGTTGGTGGCTTATGTTGGTGGCTTATGTTGGTGGCTTATGTTGGTGGCTTATGGTGGTGGCTTATGGTGGTGGGTTATGGTGGTGGATTATAGTGGCTTATAGTGGTGGCTTATGGTGGTGGTTTATGGTGGTGGCTTATGTTGATGACATATGTTGGTGGCTTATGGTGGCTTATGGTGGTGATTTATAGTGGTGGCCTATGTTGGTGGCTTATTTTTGGTGGTTTACGTTAATACCTTATTTGTAATGGCTTATTTGACAAGTTATTGTTGTCAATGTATTTAGAGGATTTTTCTCTTGGTTTTGGAAAGTATCTCAACTCTTTTTTATGGTAGCATAATGCTTACCGCCATGTTTGTAAGCAACAACAACACACTAAAATTCCAAGAATCCAAAGTACTCTAAGGTTAATGATTGTCTCTCAACTCCATTCAACGTCTAGTCAAAAAACATTATATATTTTTCACATTTTACAAAAAAGGTAAATTGGGAAAGTAAGCTATATGTTTAAACTAAAAATCATATCAAATCATATGCTAACTCCAACACCTACGTCTACCCCAATCTCAGTCAAAAAAATATAATATTCTTCAAATTTTTCCAAAACAGTATTTGGAAAGTAGGCCATATTTTGAAAACTAATCATTCTATAAAGTCATATATATATATATATACTGAAACCAATGGCTTTTATATCCTTAATCTTAAGAACAAAATATGGAATTTTTGACATTTTTTCCAAAAATGTTCATTTTAAAACGGGGCTATATTTTGGAAACTAGGAATTTTACAAGAAAGTTTGTTTAACGTAAATGGCAGGTATTTACCCCCACTACCCGCAAACCAAGTCCCAGGTCTCTGGGGAAAAATCCAAAAAAAGTTCAATTTGGAAAGTAGGCAATATTTTGAAAACTAATCATCCTAAAAAGTCATATATAGACTCAAACCAATGGCTTTTATGTCCTTAATTGGTAGAACAAAACTTAACATTTTTTCAGTTTTTCCAAAAAAGTCCAATTTTCAAAAATTGTCTATATTTTGGGAACTAAGAATTTTACAAAAAAGTTTGTTTAACGAAAATGAAAGGTCTTTACCCCCCTCTACCCAAAACATAAATTTCAGGTCCCTAGGACAAAAACTGTGCAGTGTATATATATATATATATTTTTTTTTGGGGGGGAGGGGGTCTATATTCACTTTACCTCCCCACTTCACAAGATGGCGGCCATAGCTTAACTTAACCTAGCCTAACCTAACCTGACCTACGAGGTGTGATCAAAAAGTTCCAAAAATGTGGCTGCAACTTAACCAAACCTAGCCTAGCCTAACCTAACCTCCCTGTTGACTAGCCCCCTTTGGACGGGTCCTTTTGAAGGGAGTCATTTTTTTTACGTGTCCCGGAGGACGGGTCCTTGTTGACGGGTCCCAGTGGCGGGTCCCCTTTGACATAATTTGGATAAAATGCAAGGCCAGTCCATAGGGATCAGTCCAAAGGACCCGCCACTGGGACCCGTCAACAAGGACCCGTCCTCCGGGACACGTAAAAAAAATGACTCCCTTCAAAAAGGACCCGTCCAAAGGGGGCTAGTCAACAGGGAGGTTAGGTTAGGCTAGGCTAGGTATGGTTAAGTTGCAGCCACATTTTTGGAACTTTTTGATCACACCTCGTAGGTCAGGTTAGGTTAGGCTAGGTTAAGTTAAGCTATGGCCGCCATCTTGTGAAGTGGGGAGGTAAAGTGAATATAGACCCCCTCCCCCCCCCCCCAAAAAAAAAATATATATATATACACTGCACAGTTTTTGTCCTAGGGACCTGAAATTTATGTTTTGGGTAGAGGGGGGTAAAGACCTTTCATTTTCGTTAAACAAACTTTTTTGTAAAATTCTTAGTTCCCAAAATATAGACAATTTTTGAAAATTGGACTTTTTTGGAAAAACTGAAAAAATGTTAAGTTTTGTTCTACCAATTAAGGACATAAAAGCCATTGGTTTGAGTCTATATATGACTTTTTAGGATGATTAGTTTTCAAAATATTGCCTACTTTCCAAATTGAACTTTTTTTGGATTTTTCCCCAGAGACCTGGGACTTGGTTTGCGGGTAGTGGGGGTAAATACCTGCCATTTACGTTAAACAAACTTTCTTGTAAAATTCCTAGTTTCCAAAATATAGCCCCGTTTTAAAATGAACATTTTTGGAAAAAATGTCAAAAATTCCATATTTTGTTCTTAAGATTAAGGATATAAAAGCCATTGGTTTCAGTATATATATATATATGACTTTATAGAATGATTAGTTTTCAAAATATGGCCTACTTTCCAAATACTGTTTTGGAAAAATTTGAAGAATATTATATTTTTTTGCCTGAGATGGGGGTAGACGTAGGTGTTGGAGTTAGCATATGATTTGATATGATTTTTAGTTTAAACATATAGCTTACTTTCCCAATTTACCTTTTTTGTAAAATGTTAAAAATATATAATGTTTTTTGACTAGACGTTGAATGGAGTTGAGAGACAATCATTAACCTTAGAGTACTTTGGATTCTTGGAATTTTAGTGTGTTGTTGTTGCTTACAAACATGGCGGTAAGCATTATGCTACCATAAAAAAGAGTTGAGATACTTTCCAAAACCAAGAGAAAAATCCTCTAAATACATTGACAACAATAACTTGTCAAATAAGCCATTACAAATAAGGTATTAACGTAAACCACCAAAAATAAGCCACCAACATAGGCCACCACTATAAATCACCACCATAAGCCACCATAAGCCACCAACATATGTCATCAACATAAGCCACCACCATAAACCACCACCATAAGCCACCACTATAAGCCACCATAATCCACCACCATAACCCACCACCATAAGCCACCACCATAAGCCACCAACATAAGCCACCAACATAAGCCACCAACATATGTCATCAACATAAGCCACCACCATAAACCACCACCATAAGCCACTAGCATAAGCCACCAGCATAAGCCACCACCATAAGCCACCAACATAAGCCATCAACTTATGCCATCAACCTAAGATATTAACCTAAGCCATTAACTTAAACCATCAACATAGGCCAGCAACATATACCATCAACATAAGCCACCACCATAAGCCAACAACATATGTCATCAACATTAGCCACCAACATAAGCTATCAACATAAGTCACCAACATATGTCATCAACATAAGCCACCAACATAAGCCATCAACATAAGCCACCACCATAAACCATCAACATAAGCCACCAAAATCAGCCAACAACACATGTCATCAACATAAGCCACCCACATATGCCACCAACATTATCCTGCATAAAACGTCAACACAACATCATTCTTTCACCACAAGTGTTCAGACCATTGTAGTAGGCGGATCGACTATACAAGTCAGTGACTACTATGGAATATACTATAACCAATAAAGGTAAACCACGTGCCCTGTATCATGGGTACTCTTATAACTATAAGCGAGAAAATGCGAATGGCATCATATTTTGGCAGTGCTCAAAACAAAGAACAACAAAATGTCTAGGTCATCTAAAAAGTAAACATAGTGAGGTCTTAAGTGTGGGTACTCATCAATGTGGTATACCAAATGAAACACCGTTAGTGTTAACAAAACATGATCAAAAGAACAAGAAAAAGCAAGTCCGACAAAAACATAGTGTTACTCAACATAGTGACTTCCTTATGAAAAAACATTTATCTCCTCAAAAAGTCATGTTAGGACAGTTGTCAACGTTCAATAAACCCGTAACACTATCAAAAGCAACACAGACTCTTCAAGAGATCCCTTTTGAAAAGGAAAAAATGGAATTGGATAGTTCTAGTGATGTTGAGGATGATGATGATGATGATAATGATGGTGACAATGACTATAATAATTATAAAGATAATATTTATAATAATGATGATTATGATGATGAAAAAAAAGAGAATGAGTGTTTAATGTCTATAAAACCATTGCGGCTTCCCCAGTTTTTAAGAACAAGAGTACCTAGAGAAAGTTGTAAAAGGATCTACAACAAGCGTTGTGTTTAAAATCTATATCAAACAATGGTAAAGAGATAAAAAGTTGTATTCAGTGTGTAACTATTATAAAAAAAAAACTAAAATGAATAAAAATATTGTATGGGTATTGGCTGTTTTTTCTTAATTGCTATCCCCATGTCCCACTATTAATACAATTGTTAACCATCAACAGTCTCTGACTATGTTCAGAAAGAGAGTGGCCTTAAACAATACACTATATCTATGGTTTGTGTACTGAGTATCATAATAATACAGTGTGGCCAAGCCATGTTAAGGCAATAGTTATGTCAGTTAAGGGATTCGAACCCTTGCTTCCTTATACAGAAATTTGATCTTAAGTCAAACACCTTAACCACTCGGCCAACCTGACAGTTACTAATTTAATTGGTCTTGAGGACTTGAGTGTTTACAAAACTTTTTCCAGTATACATTGACTAAACCACTTGTTTGTTTTGAAATATAGATTTTGTTTTGTTTTACCATAACATTGCAGTTATGAGTCTTGTGAACTGGGTGTTCAATATAGGGTTAAAGGCATTTTAAAATCATTTTAGAAAAGCTCTTAGGTATCGTGTCATGGGTTTTAGTAATGCATTACTGTTCGTTGACTAACATTTACCGTTACACAACATTATTTTGGTGAACGTACATGTTGTTGTTTGAGTCTTTAGTCCTTTGACTGGTTTGATGCAGATCTCCATGCCTCCCTGCCCCGAGCGAAACGTCTCATCTCTATATAGCTACCACACCCTTCATTCAAGGCTATCTGTTTAACATATTATAACCTTTGATCTCCCCTACAAGCTCTTGGGTTCAATTCCTAGATTTAACACAAACTTTTAAAAGTGGTATGACAACTTAAACTAGTCTACTCAGTCTCGGGTGGTCCAAATAAGTAGAAAGGGTTTGATTCACACCTCAACCATAGAGCACCATGTTCTTTTTTTTTTTTAAATAATGATAGCCATTTGTTCAATTTCACATTTCACACATTGCAATTTGTCAATTTTCCATTTGCATTTTTTTAAATGACAGTTTGATGTTTTTCAATTTCATGATATGGAAACATGGATTTTTCCATTTTCATATTTACACATTTGTCAATTTCCCATTTGCATATATTTTCTTAAATGTCCGTTTAAGGTTTTTAAATTTTGTCTATATGGAAACATGGATTTTCCATTTTGCTGTTTACAAATTTTTTATATATTTATTTTGTGTATGTTGAAAAAAATCGATATTTCCAAAACAAGATTTTTATTTTTCATTTTATGATTTTGTAAATGATCTTAATGTGAGTGCTTGACCATGGATTTTCCATTTTGCTGTTTACAAATTTTTTATATATTTATTTTGTGTATGTTGAAAAACGATATTTCCAAAACAAGATTTTTTATTTTTCATTTTATGATTTTGTAAATGATCTTAATGTGAGTGCTTGACCATGGCAATAATACAGTCTATCTATGTGTTAGCGAAACCATAGAGTCTTATTACTACTGCAAGTAAGAATGTTTTACAAAATAACGACTATCTACCACTGCATTTAAAAAACAAAACTATTGGGGAAAAAAAACTAAAATACTATTTACCATTCATTCATATATAAGTGTTAATTCTCCCTCTCCCCACCCTACCTCATCGTATTTTCTCTGGTCAAATTATCAATGCTACCCATACATACACTAGCTTTCTATATCTTTCTCTATATATATGTTTTCTCTGCTCCACAAGATACAAATTATGGTTGCTGGATTGTATCCTGCACTGTTTATGCGACATACCATTGCCAGTTCATAAAACCGTTAGGTAGTTCTCTACACATAGCGATTTTACCACTGCTCTACCTACGCCTTTTGCTTGTTTGGCTTTCTTACAGGCTAGTATGCGATAGGCAGCATTAACTGAATATCAAACCCAGTCCACCTTTGTATTTGCAATCTAAGTAATAATTTGAAAAGAGACAAGTGTAATCAGTTTTAAACATTATCTCTGCTTTTTTTGTTTGTTTGTTTGTTTGTTTGTTTGTTTATGACATGTATATTAACCTAAAATCAAACCCTAGTCTACCTTAGTGAAAGGCTAACAGTTTAACCACTGCGTCACCATACCCTTCTTTCTTAGTTTGATTCATTCTAGGCCTTAGAGCTAGAAATCGAGTTACGATCTCCAGTGCAAGAGGCACATGTGCTCACCACTATAGCATGTAATGGTTAGCTGGTAACATTAGACAAACGAAAATGATTGTATTTCTGTTAGCCAAGCATTTCTGTCATTTGCCTACTGTGTGAGCACTGCCAGCAAGACAGTTTAGTTTAGAACAAGCGTGTGTGTGTGTGTATAGATTATTAGCCTCAAGTATTTAAAGCTTGTTGTGTGTAGCGACCATCTTGCTCAGTAACCACTGAGTAAGTTTTAACAGTTAACTCATAAAAACAGCATAGGATAGTTGTGTGTGTGTGGTTCATGTACTTGGGAATATGCATTAGCACCATGCGCTAGCTTTACCTTACCCTCTAGAGGTAGAGCGTTATCCCTTCCTTTGGACATTGCCAATGACTGCATTCCCCCACAAGTTTTACACTTAAGCCCTTGGCTTGTTCTTGATTAGGTTTGGTTTGCTTTAGGCTTGGTTTGGTTCGGTTGGGTTTGATTCGACTTGGTTCAGTTTAGTTTAATGTAGTCACCATTTTTTTATTTTTAGCTACACTCTTTAACCAATTAATTAATGATAGTCTACTCTTAATTCTTGAATCGATAAATTGAATTTTGTGTGCACCGTTTGTCAATCCATGCCTACAACCTATACTCCCTATGTACTACAGTCAGATCTGAAAACAAGTTCCAATGGTCAAAGACGTGTCAGTCACCATACATATATCCTACAATAATTCTTTCGTTACCTAGCTAGATTTCGTCACTCACAGTAAACATCTTACATTATGGGTTTGCAATATATTAAGAAAAGCAAAAGTCCATGATCTTGTTGTTTTGGGTCTTTTTTGGGGAAATTCATAAGCCATAAAAAGAATGACATCATGTCAAGTTCTGAGTGGATCTTGTATGTCAAAATCCCATTATCGGTTTATAAAATCTCAAGGCCATGCCCTAGCAGTTTTGGATTATTTCAATCAATGAGTCCACCATAGGAAACATCGAAAAAATAAATACCCTTAAAACAAGTCGTCCCATGACCCTCTCCGAACAATGCTTCGCAAAATATAAATTCATCCATTGAACATGATCGGCGACATCATCCTAGCTTCCCCCTCCCACCATGGTTGCCATATCGTTTGACCTTCAAGTGTCCTCAGCATCTCTGTGCTTTTTTTCATTGCCCTGTCAAGTCAATGCATTCCAATAAGATCAAATAACATTCACATCCTGTCAGTCTGCCCCAGCAAGTTTGTTTTCTATACTCACTTCAAGCAACATATAACCAAGTTCTGTTTGTTCTATCTAAAGCCAACTTCATCGAATCAAGGAATTATCATTTGTCATGTCACTCATAATCGTTTACACGTTAAAGACCCCCTTCAGGGGGTTTAGGAATTAGGAATTCCATCATAGGAAAAATCAGAAAACGAACCCTCGACCCGCCGTCTCATCGAAATAGCGAATACTGTATTGGTATATCACCACCGTGGCCAGTAATAGCTTCGTTGAAACACGTGTCCAGTGGTATCGTCTCTTTCTATCTACAACCACTCGTCATGAACATTTTAGACAAATTTAAGAAAAGTTTTAAAAACTGAAATGTTTTCAACATAAGTGTCGTTAGGCTCTTTCGCATTTTTTTAAACATAAATACTATATTCGAAAGGGAGATAGGGGAGGGGCGTCACCCCGAGTCCTACGACCCCTCGTATACGTCTCTGGCGTTATTGGTTTGTGAGATATAACAAAAAGTCTAAAATCACGGTTTTACAACAAAAAATTCTGTTTCCCTCATTCTCAAAAACTTTAACCTATTACCAAAATAAAGAGGGTTTCGAGACAAGCCATTTGACACGTCATAGGACCAAATCCGACCAGGCATTCGTGAAATATCAGAAAAAGTCTAAAATCATAATTTTACCCCAAAACGCCTGTTTCCCTCATTCTCAAAACTTTAACCTATTAATAACATATATAGGGCTTTGAGACAAGCGATTTGACACGTCACACGTCCAAATCCGACCTTGCGTTCGAGAGATATCGGCAAACGTCGTAGGAAAGTAGGCGACTATCTGGTTCTCTCCTCACCACCAAAACCTCTTCTTATCAATCATTTTTTTTCAAAGAGCTCGCCCTCTTACAAAAATCCCAAGTGCGCATGCGTACAAAACAAAAACAAAAATGTTCATCCATAGCGGCATCTCGTAAAACGCATGCGCGATATGGGCAACCACGTTTAAGTTCATTTTAGCAGCGCACCTTATACATGTCCCATTTGAAAAGAGACTTTCACTAAAAAATTACAATTTCACCCCCTAGTAGGGGTAGGTTTTATTTAGGGGTTGAAATGAGTAGTCCGTTGTAAAAAGGACGCCAGCCCGAGTCCAATGACACGTCATTTGTTAAAATCCGACCATGGGTTCGAGAGAAAAGTCTATTTAAATGTTTCAATTTCGCGCGGCGGCCATGACACTGGTTGGAAGCGCCACTACCCCCCTACTCCGAATTCATCCTTACGCAGTTTCTCTCTGGTCATGGAAAGTTTAAGTGCTACTAAGAACGTTTTAAAATTAACATTGCAGGTGATTACTTGTGCTTTTGTGGATCTTCTCAAACAGTGGACCAATTACTCTTCGACTGTGCCATGTTTAGCAGAACAAGATTCGAACTTGATGTCATCTAAACAACTGTAATATGGAACTTTTAAAACCATTACTCCACCTGTTTAAGAAATCCTGCTGTTACAAACAGTTCCTTAAGTTCATTCGCCACATCTACAGAACTCTAGTTTCATAATTTTGTGTTAAAAGGACCAATAATTAACTGATCAAAACTATAACCCTAATATACGCATGTACAATAGGGTTCAAACTGTTCGGATATTCAATAATAATAGGTGATTCTCAAGATACCGTACAATTTACGTTGGAACAATTTCATTTTCAACTCCGATGCAGATAAAACCTGCTGGACACAAGAGCATTATTATTGGGGGTTCATACACCGCCAGTGGGAATTTTCGCATACAGTTACGAATCATATCACAACTTCACTAATATGTAACATAGAGTTATGAAAACTGACATATGTATAGTAAATACATAGAGCTTTCATCTAATTTAGAGATAGGAGCAGTATATAAAGTATTTCGTGATATATTGAAAGGATAATATTCGTGATATTTTAAACTCCGTGAATCACATAAAACACGATTTAACAAGAAATACCAGTCTGAATATAATGATTTTTTTTCATGTAAAGTAAACGCATAGATAGCGAGGATGAACCACCAAGAATGTTATATTGTAAATAGTATATTTAAAAAAAATTGTCTTTCAAAAAATGAACAGTTTTTGTCTAATTTTCCAAGTATATCTCAATTATTTTTTTAAGATAATTTCATAAATGAGATTCGTCCTCTAGGGATCATATGTTGGAATGTATCTGCCGAGTTTCATCCAGTTCCATCACATAGTTCACGAGATATTGTGTTTTTCTGACCAAAAAAAGCAACCTTTCGGGTAAACAGCTTGGAATATTAAACACTCCATTGACAGATATGCGCATGGTCTCACGTAAAGCGCTATATCTCTGACAAAACGCTGAATTTATTTATAAAACTTAACAGATATATTGAGAAATGTATTGTTTTTCATTTAAACGTAAAAGAAAAAAACTTAAATTTTGACAACTGGCGGTGTATGAGCCCTCTTAATACGAGTGAAACTTTCAATAGAAGAAATCGTTCATAAAACAACACGAAATGATAAATATATTAAGATTTTTGTGGAATATATAGCCTAAATATTTCTTGTGAAGCTATTCGAAAAACTACAACGATAATAAGCCAGCAAATAATGGTTTGGCAAGGGCAGATGTCGAACGTAGACATCTCAATTCCCTCTATCGATACTAATTTCACACGCTTCTTGTTTCTGTTATTTATAAGATTAAGTTTTGCTGCCTTAAGCTTTTATGAAATCTGCGTTAAAGCAGTGAAGTTAACGTTACCTATAAGATTCCCGCAAGCGTTAGCTGTCCCCACGCCGAGTAATGGCGCATTCTGTTGGATTGTCTTTGTACTACTTTCCGATGTTTTGTTGTCGGAACGCGGGGCAATTCGAACAGGACGTTATGGGGCAATTTGGATTATGAATTCATGGGCAAATATTTATTTCTGTACCGCTTTACTGCACATTAAGATACTTTTACATTATTTCAGATGGTGAGACATTATAAGGAAGAGGATGCTCGGTTGAAATGGAATAAGGAGAGTATGGAACAAACCGTTAAAGCAGCTACTGATGGCGTTGTGTCCATTTTAGTAGCTGCGCGGCTGTTTAATGTCCCCTACACTAGTTTGTACCGAAAATGAGCAAATATTCTTCCAAGAAATCTCTAAAAGCAAAAAATAATGAAAGGGAGTTCATCAAGAAAGTGCGAGTTATGAAACAGCTATCAACGGAACTGCCACCTCCAAATAATCAAGAGCAAGTTCCAAATAAATGTGCAGAAAAGGACAACATTTGTGCATTTTGTTCACAGCTATCAGTAAAAAAGTGGGAATGGATTCGTCGTCAGTGCTGCAGATCATGGTATCACGAGCGATGCGTGGAGCTGAAGGAAATAAACAGTTCATTTGTGGTCTATGTGCTTGAGATGTTGTTATGGGACTATAATAATTATGTAGTCTGATTTCTTTCTAATTATCCTGATTTCTGTCCGGCTTTACCTCAAATATAGAACTAACTATGTAAATAACAATACTTAAATGCAAAATTGTATTCTAACTGTAATTAATCGTAATTTTCAATGTTATTCAAATTACCCCAAGATGTATCCGAATTGCCCCATTTAAACAATGCTTGTTAAAATTGGAGGGGTAAATCGGATAGTGGCATTACGTTACAATAAATACAGATTTCTGTTTCACAAATGGGTGAATGTTGGTAAAACGTGCGAGTATCCTGTTTCATATTTATCAAAATGTTCAAATCAGTACTTCCTGAAAAATCGATCGAAACACTTGAAATTATTCAAATTACCCCGCTTTATATGAAACAACTTCTAAATATTTGGAACTTTCAAATAAATTATTACTTTTAAGGATATCCATTTTATTAATATCAATCTATTGTTAACCTTGTTTATGATACAATTACGCCGACACTGAAGAAGGTATCAAGTTTATACCGAAACATGTACGTCATTTAATAAATATAAAACATAAATTATATTATACGTTTACTCATTTACATGCGTTGAAAACAGCAAAGATTCCTAAGGACTTCCCTAAGGTATGCCCCTTCCTGCTCTAACAAGTTCTGATAACACTGTCCTTCAACGTGAACCTTTCATTCAGTCATTCATTTCTTTATTTATCCATGGTAATATGTTAATATACATATGGGAGTCGGAAAATCATAAAATACATAATATACATAAAACATAATTATACATAAAATACATAATTACAGGGGTACAGGTAAATACAATAATCAATACTTACCTCTCTATGCACATTGCCTCGAATTATTCTACTGAATATATTGCCTTGTCTGTGAGCCATTTTTTAAATTTTAATTTGAATGTGAAAATGGTGCTGATATTTCTTAGAGTTAGGGGCAGCAAGTTAAAATATTTGGAGGCAGTAAACAAGGAATCTTTTTTTCTGAAAGTCCCTCTGTAATATTGCCAGTGAACATCCATTCTGCTTCTAGTGCCGTACGAATATAGATCAGAATTTTTTACAATATTAGCATTTCCAGTTAGAATTTGTCTCTTAACATACATAGAACAATTGACTAAATACAATGATGGTAATGCCATTATTCTGAATTTTTTTAAATATTCTCTACAAGATGTTAGAGGGTGTAAACTAAACATAACACAGATTGCGCTCTTCTGCAGGATAAAAATATTGCTTAAAACTTCCTTTGTTGCACTGCCATATAGATTTATTTCATAAACCAGGAGGGAGTGAAACAGAGCATGATAACTTGACAACAGGATATTAATGTTAACTTCCAATCTTAACTGCTTTAATACAAATATTGCACTGCTTAATTTAGATTGTAGTTTAATTATGTGCTTTTTACAACTAAGATCTGTTTCCATTGTCATACCAAGAAAGGTTTGTTCATCGGTGCTGTCTATTTGTTGTTGGTTGAGTACAATGCTTGGATTAATATCTGGAAGTTTTGAAGTATACATCCAAAAAAGAATATAACGCGTCTTTTTAATGTTTGGCTTTAGATAGTGAGCTTCTAAGTATGTTTCCAGTTTATGAATTGAATATGTAATTTTTTTTGTAATGTTTTGTAATTTTCACCTCTAATTAAAATGGTAATGTCATCTGCATATAGTACAGTCTTCACACATTCATTATCTAAAATGTCAGGCAAGTTATTGACATACAGTAGAAAGAGCTATGGCTCTACCACAGAGCACTGTGGTATGCCATGTTTTATTGTTGTGAATTTTGAAAAGTGAGATACTTTCACATTACTTGAATTTTCATGTTGAATGCGGACACACTGACTACGATTGGTTAAGCATGAATCTAGCCATTTTGCTGGTATACCTCTTAGACCATAACTGCAGTGGCGCACGCAGGATTTCCTTCTGGGGGGGGGGGGGGGGGGGTTCATTCATAATAATGTCCTATAATAAAATGATAATTCGAATATACTTTATGAAAAGCATCAACTCAGTTAAATAAACACTACCGGACCCAAACGAGAAATCTCGCATGTTCATAAACCACCCTTCCCCGATAGGTTTATAACGAGAGAATTAATTGCAGCATGTTAGAGCTCCAGTATTTGCGAATCGCACACTTCTAACAAAAATTGATATTTATGAAATTAGAATGGAATTCGTCACTGCTAATGTCATTTGTGTGCTGAGTCCATTGATTTATCTTAGCTGTAACACTCACCAGTTATTCGATATTTTTGAAATTATACGATTTGAGTACTCATTCCTTTGACTTACTGTTTCTGAAATCCATGCAAAATGATAAAGGAAAGACCTCATAATGTTAAAATGACACGAAAGAGGCGTCACAGCGTCCAAAATGTAAAGTGGACAGCAATTACGGAGCATATTTTCCTACAGCAACATTATTGACAAATCTCACACTTCGTACATTTTTAAGTCATTTTTTTTAAGAAATTATTTATATTTATGAAATTAGAGTGCAATTCGTCACTGATAATGTCTATTCTCTTTCATTTGAATGCTCATTTGGCACGATCGGTCGCTTGTGAGCGCCACAGGAGGGATCTATACTAATGAAAGAATATATATATATATGATTCTCTTTGCATGAAAACTATTTTAACTATATTTTTCAGCACTTTAAACAATATTACAAACACAATTGAAAACATAAAAGATTAATAAAAAATACGGAAAAGAGTTTAGCCCAATATAGATATTGTACTAGATACAAACGGACAAAAAGAAATGTCTAAATTGTCAATCGGGCTAAACCAAAGAATCTGATTAAGTAGATATTTGCCCTGGAATTTGTTGAAGGACTTAGACAAGTCTACTTCAATCGTATATGAAGCTTTCTAGGTTTGACAGACAAGTCATTCAGTACTTCCTCAATTGAAACATCAACAGTATAATGAATGAACATCAAAGCTAATCCATTAAGGCGTTCTTCACTAGTTGAATTCCTTAAATAGTTCTTCAAGAATTTTAAGGACGAAAACGATCTTTCACACGAGCAGGTTGTGACAGGTAAGGTAGCCATGATGACAAGCTGGTTATACACAACTGGAAACATGTTCTTATTGCATAATGACAAAGAATCTATAGCACTCTTGGGCTTCTTTTCAATAGATTTCAGAGTTTGTTTCCAGAGAAGTAGCTTGCCTCTAATATTAAGGGGAAGTCCATAAAATTCAGCTACATTTTCTACTTCAGCTATGCTTTGGTTGGATAATTCGTCTTCAGTTGTGGTAACTAGCGTTTGCAATGGCTGAAGAGTTTCTTTATGGGAGACAAATTTATCATCAAGTGATGAAATAGTTTCTTCAAGAAATGGGATGAAAATAACCCGCCTATAATATTCTTCCGGATCGTTAGATGAAACGTTGTTCCTCATCGTTTGTCGAGCAACAGTTCGAGGCTGAACTACAGGCACTCCAAATTCTTTGCAGAACTCTAAAACCGAATTATATGCACACAAAAACCTTGCGTCTGCATCTGCCCTCATTTCTTCAAGAGACCTCTTAACATTCATGGAGGCGTTGATTTCTTGACTGAGATCCAAATTTTCAGTTTGAAGGTATTTGCTGAGAGGAAGTGTGATTTGAAATGCTTCATGAATGACAAATACACTTATCAAGAACACAAATTTGCTGATAGCGCACAGAAGAAGTTGCGAGTCTGTAGCTGCCTTCTTATCAACCCATGCTGCTATTTTTTCTAATGCCAACAATAACGGTTTCAGAAGTTCAATGAATGAACGAACAGACTCGTGCTTTTCAATCCATCTCGTTGCACATAACTTCTTGAGTTTACTCACTCGGGGTTTCTCTTCCATACTTTCAACTTCATTTGTCAACACAGCCTGCCTCTTTGGTGAAGTACTAAAAAAGGCATAAGCTCTTTCAATTGTACCCATACAGTTCCTAATCTCTGCAACACTACACCCTTCAGAAATGGCCAGGTTTAAACAGTGAACACTACAGTGAACATACTGGGCTTTGGGAAACTGTTTTCGTACAATGGCCTGAGCACCTCTGTAGGATCCACTCATGGTACTAGCTCCATCATAACCTTGGCCTACGAGATATTCTGCATCCAGTCCCACACTTTTCAAACCAGACAATATGCTATTCGCAAGGCCTAACCCAGAAGCATCATTGATAGCAATAAATTATAGAAACTCCTCATTTACGGAATTATCTTGAACGAAACGGACACATAGTGACATTTGCTGCACACCGCTGATGTATGTTGTCTCGACAGCAAGAACAGAAAAGTATTTAGCTTTTTTCACCTGATCGACTAACCTTTTCAATATGTCATTCAAAGATGAAATAATTTCATTCTGAATCCGTGGGCTTACGTATGTTGCATTTAAGGATGCTGTCATCAAATGTTCCTTTAGTATTGTATCACCAGCTTCTACTCGAAACTTGAGAAGAGACCTGAAATTTCCCTCCCCTTTTTTGAGAGGCTCATCTAAATTTACAGGTCCCGAATCCCTGTGACCACGGAAAGCAATGCCCATTCGAGCAAGGAAAATCACAGATTTAATTATTGGTATGAGTTTCTCCCTGTTGCATAATATGTTGGATTGAACACCCCTATCCAAGCTTACGTCAACAGCAGGTTTTGTACCTTTGTATATGGCGAGAAAGTTCGCAGTCTTTTCCGTACATGCCATATGATACTTGGTTTCTTGGTGTTTTTTTGAATCCTCCTTCGCATTTTTCCAGTTCATGTAAGGAAATTTTACTAGTTTACCTGGCGATGAAGATTGTTTCCCAACAACGGTGCAAAACAACGAACAATATTTACAAAAGGCTCCGTTCTTTGAAGGAGAATAAACTAGCCATTTCTACTCTGATAACCAGTTCAACTGAGATTTCAGATTCCTTGGACCCGATCAAGTGAAATTAAAATTGCTTCCAGGTGTCCAGGCATTTTCCAACAGTTCATTTTTCAGATAATCATCAATCTAAAGAAAAAAGTAAATCACAACATTGAAATAATTAACATGTACCGACACATACGTAGACCAAGGCCATACAAATACCGGTATAACATAATAGGTAAAGCATCGAAATGCAAATCAGTTACAGAAATAGCGATTTTCATGAATCATATTGTAAACACACCTGTTGGCCAGCATAACCTCCTAAGTCTGTTCGATGTATTTGGTCGGTAGCCGGCTTGGTAGTAGCCGATAATTCTTCAAGTTCATTTTCAATTCTTAAAGAAGAACTACTTGCAATTGCAGTGTTGCATGTAACATCTACTCTTGGTTTTTTAATAATAAATCGATCCATTACGCATTACAAATAAACTCGGAAAAAAAGTGCGACTCACGTTCTGGCAGTTCACAGATATGCACGTTTAAAGCAGCACGAAGCTGCGTTACGAAAGTTACCAATCGCACACTTTAACAGTAAAACGACAATTTTGATATTTTGCCTAGTGTAGTTAGTTATTATTGCTTTACGTGGAAGAACAGTGAGGTCATCTGCCCCTCTTGCTCCGTTTAACATGTAGTTTAAGGGTGTTTACCCCAGGCCATAACCAGTAGCTAGCGCCAAAGCTGGAGAAGTCTCGTTGCGAGTTGAGTGGAGGTCATTTACCACGTGAAGAACGTGTTCACATTAAAAATATGTTACAAAGGAGTAGCCTAAAGAAGCCTCACTGGCAGCAATTCAAAACATTTTCCAGGTAATAGATGGGACAATATAAGGAGTCATGTAAACTAATGTCTCTGGGGGGTGGGGGTTTAAACCCTAACACCCCCCGCCCCCCGTCGGTACGCCACTGCATAACTGTACAGTTTCTTTAGCAGCAACTTAGTATTTAGACAGCCGAACGTTTTTGATAGGTCTAGGAATATAGCTACGATTTCTTCATTTTTGTTAAAGGCATCTACTATGGTACTTGTTACCTTCGAGACAGCATCAGTAGTGGACTTGTCTTTTTGAAATCCATACTGAGCTTGTGATAGCAGATGATGTTTTGTTATGAATACTTTTAGTCTATCCAGATAAATAATTTCAAATATTTTTGAAAACTCTGAAGGAATGGTAATTGGTCTGTAGTTAGATATGTCACTTGCTGAGCCTGATTTATGAATTGGGACAACTTTACATTTCTTTAGATCTGATGGGAATTGTCCTTGAGAGAAAGGGCTATTTATTATGTGCGTTACAGGTGCGAGGATGTAGTGTTTACATAATTTTAGTATACTGCCAGGTATACCATCCATTCCACTCGAGGATTTATTTTTCAAGGAATCAATTACCCTTTCCACCTCGCTTTAATTTGTTGGAAGTAAAAATAATGTATGCGTATTTGAAGTCATTGGATATATTACATTTTCAGGTTGATTTCTTTTTCCTACGTTAATTAATTTTTCCACTACATTAATAAAATAGCAGTTAAACATTTCACAAATATCTACTGGATCGCTTAAGTTGCTTAAGTATTATGTTTGATTTGTTGTAATTTAAATTTTTATGTCGGATGTTGTTAATTATTTTCCACGAAGTTTTACTAATGTTGTTGGAGGATTTGATTTTGTGATCATTATATGCTTTCTTTTCCCTATCTACTAGTATTTTTAATTTGGCTTTCTGGGCTGTGATTAATGAAGAGAGCTGTGCTTATTTGTATGTTCTGTTTAGATGAATTAATGAGTGTATATTTCTTTGTAGCTCTTTAATTTCCTTAGTTATCCAGTTATTGTTACTTTCTAGATTATATTTTATTTTACACTTACTAATAGGAAAAATTGTATTATAATGATGACTGAATAATAGCATAAATTGTACCCATTTGTTGTTAGCATGCTCTGCTTCATAAACTCTTTCCCAATTTGTACATTTGAGAACATTTAGAAAAGAAAAAATCCATCTTGAGTTATGTTCCTTCTGTTCACAAATTTGCACATGCCACTTGGGGTTATTTTCTCAGCTAGACCAATATTACCTATAAACATTTGACAATGGTGGTCAGAAATACCATCATCATAGTTCTCTGCCACACACTTGTCTAATGGAAAATCTGTAATAATATTATCAATGCATGCTGCTGAATGTGCTATAATTCTAGTAGGCTCATGAATAAGTGGTACCATGCTAAATGAACTTACTAATTGTTTAAAATATTGTACATGTTTATCATTTTTATCAAGAAGGTCTGTATTGAAATCACCACATATGACATTGTGAGAGTTTTGGTTAATTCTGAATATATGAGGGAAATTTTCAAAAAAGTTATTTATATCACCACTAGGTGATCTGTAGATTCCAAATATGTTAAGTAAAATTCCTTCAGATTTAAACTGAACTGCAGATATTTCACAGTCTTTTGTTTTTGATAAAAAGTTTACTGATCCTAATTTTGTAATTTTTGTAGTGTCTTTTGTTAAAATACCAACACCACCTGATTGTATTTCTGTTCTGCAAAATTCACCAACTACTTTGTATCCACAATAATTTATAGACTGAATTTCCTGTTGATTCAGCCCATGCTCTGTCATTACAAAAACATCTGGTTGCTTATTATTAAGATATGATTCAATTAGGTTTCTCTTATTTGATGCATACTCTATGTTTTGGTGAATAATTTTTACCTAGCAGTCTTTATATTTATTACTGGTTTCTAGAATTGGTTAGCACTGCTCTATTTTAATCCTATCAGTGCCTTCCATCAGTTTAAATTACAAGGAAGAGCAATTACTCTTTTTTGCAGAGTGAAACCTTGAATACTAGAACAGATATCCTGAGCAAAGGCATGCTTCCCTGAGTTATTCATGTGCATACCATGTCTTGTAAAATTATGTCTATCTAAACTGTTTACATCTACCATTTTAGCATTTTTGAAGTGACTGCAAATCCTAGTCAATCGATTGTTTGTTTTTTCAATCTCCTTATTTACACATGAGAACCCTGGAAGATCATGCCTGAGCGGTAGATTTGCCACTATGACATTTGTCGTATTTAATTGGGCAAGAGTGGATTTTATACCTCTAATTGCAGTATCTGCATCATTTCTTGATACATCGTTGGAACCAGTGCACAGGATTACACAGTCTTCCTTGGAGAAACTAGCACAATGTTCACGTAAACTCGAAGTTACAACAAATGTAGGTGCACCTGGATACAGATTACCTTCTACAGCCATCTCACCACAGTTTTCTTGAATTTTTGCAGCAAGTCCTCTTACGTGACTGTCACTGTAGATCCGGACAGTAGGCTTGCCAGCTCTCCTGTACACTCTCTTATGTTGAGGCCTAACACTAGAAGAATCGGTGCCAACTTTTTTAGTGGGACTGGGTTGAACTTCCTCATACCTATCATCCATTATATTGTCTAGTAAACTAAACTTGTTTTTCATTATAACAGGTGGTTGTGTCTCTGTAGGTCGCTGCTCCGTCACACAACGCGTAGGCCTAGGCCTAATTTTCACAACGTCACTCCACGTGTTTTCATGCATTAATTTATTTTCTAAATATACCACCCTATCTAACAACTTAGAATTGTCATCCTGTAACACTCTAATCACCTCATCCTTCGTTAAAAGTTCCGCTTGAAGCTGTTCAATGATGTCAATTTCCGTGGTCGGCATTTGACTTGTAAACAAATCCAAGCTGTCTTCACAAGCGTCGCAACACGACCACATTTCATTATTTCCCGAGCAAGTATCGTCCGACAAACACGACAAATGATACCAGATTTGGCACTTGACACACTGAATACCATTTTTTACACGCTTCTTGTTTAAACCGCACTTTATACCGTTATATTTGAAGAAGAAGAAAAACACGGAGCTATCCATAGAAACATCCCTCATGGTCGCCATCTTGGTCGCCTTCCACCCTCCAAGGAAGGTCCCGCCCTTCGCACTACTGTCTTGTTCAGATCTAATTCTTCCATTTTATTTAATGAGATTCTATGTTTAATCTATTAAAAGCTCGGACAGGTCCTTGATTACGCAGTAGATCAGTCCTCATTTATTGATAGCCTCAGATATAGCCTAATATCTTGCTGAAAATCGGCTTCCCAACAGGTGAATCCTGCTGCCACACCCACATGATTGCCTTGATCTTCACCGTGCTCATCTTGACGTTGGTGTTGTATGCCACCTTACTTGATGTAGCACACAGAGTCACCCAGCGCAACATTCTCATAATGTTCATGTCGATCATCGGCCTCAGTCAGCTGTTTGCTGTCTGCGATGATCCACACCAAGCAACTGAAGAGGTATTAAATATATTCTTAATAAGGAGGCTTTCACCTATTAAGTTGGTAATGTACATTGACTACATAAATGCAAGGCGGGAGTCTCCAGGGACTGTAAAAATTTGGAAAATTAAAAAACTTAAAATGTCCGACGCATGCGGGATTCGAACTCACAACCTCAGCCTTTGGTCGCCGATGCTGCACCAACAAGTTAATGCGGCACAGACACACTAATTCTCATGGCAAGGTCACATCAGTGGAGCTAGTCTTTGTTCGCACAGTTACTATGCAATTTTAGCCCATTGTGGGCTTGATTCTAAAAATTGGATTTTCGTGATAACATTGAAGCCCTAGGAGGCTTTTACGTACATGCAGAGTACATTGAGTACGCTCCGTATAGACGTAGGGTAGAGAATTTAAATGTCCTCCGCATGCGGGAGTAAACCCCGCAGCCATGAAAATCTCATTGTGACATTTCTGTTCTCGTCTCAGTCAGATGCATGGCGGCTTCGGTAGCGTAGTTGGTAGCATGCTGAGCTTCTATGCCCAAGATAGCGGGTTCAAACCCGGCCGAAGCCGTCGGATTTTTTAAGAGCGTTAAAAATCCCTCAGTATGCCTTCCTTCGGAGGGGAAGTAAAGCCGGCGGTCCCATGTCATTGATTTATGGCATGTTAAAGATCTTTCCACTAATTACACCTGTGTGAAACTAAATTGGATAGGTTAAGAATGTAAACAACGCTCTTAGGTTGCTACGTTCGTTGCCAAGAGCCGACTGCGGTGGTGTCTAGTAGCTCAGTTCTGAACTAGGCCTAGTAGTCGTTGACGGTGGCGCTTGGCGGCAAAAGTAGGAACTATTTGAAAATTCAAAGTTGCAGTCCCTACTTGAATTAAAAAAACAGATACACACACTAATACAGTCATCACAATTAACACCGGTTATCAGACAGATTCTACACACACCCAAAGTACACGGGGCTACATGACCGCGTTGTCGCAGCCCCTAAACTAAGGAACCAACCAACCAACCAGTCAGATGCAGATCGAATATTGAACTGACAAGTGCCACGTCCAGACATTGGGTCGAAGTACTCACCAAATCTTTGTATTAAACCTAGTATGCTCGTGATTTGCTGTTATGCGCTTTCCGTTTGTATAGACATTCACTGTCAGTATTGCTCCCGTTAGAGAATTTGATTCGATGAGAGACGAAGATTTTTGATAAAAGTTCCCACATTTCGCGAAACTTCTCAATAAACGTCCTCTTACGTTAGTGGCAGATCACATACAACATTGCATATTTGCTCCCACAATTCTAGTCCACCTCGTTGCGTAGTGGCTGACATCGCGGAGGCCTGGGTTAGCTTCCCAACTCTGCCAAGAAATGTAATTCTGGTCTGAGGGATGGAACGGGGTACACTCAGCCTCGTGAGACAAAATTGAGGTGGGTTCGATTCTTAATGATTTTCCGTAGTTTCCCACTTCCACTCCAGGCAAATGCTGAGATGGTAACTAACTTAAGGCCACGGCCGCTTCCTACCCAAATCCTACCTCGATTACAAGTACGCACACTAGTACAGACATCAGAGTGACACAGGTTATCAGACAAATTCTACACACACTCAAGAACACGGAGCTACATGACCATGATGTCACAAAACCCCTAAAGGAATTAACAACAACCTACTTCCAAAGCGACGGCCACACGAGCAACAGTTAGCCTACTGATCGAAATCTGCTACAAATGAAGTAGTTGTCACTGTCGTAAATAAGATGGCCATACTAGAGTCGTAGTTACAGCTCTTCGAAGCGTCGAATATTGCGAGAGAGACGTAGATACATTGAATGCCGGATGTTGGGAACCATTAAGATGTTCAATTCTTTTTTATAATAAGTATCCAGAGTACCTGGGAGTAGCCCTCGATCGCACGCTATCATTTAGAAACACCTGAAAAATACAGCTGCCAAAAAAAAAGCTGTAACAACATCTTACTGAAACTACAGGATGTGGTACAACCAGGGCCATAGTGAGCGATCATGGGCCCCTCCATTTTTATTCAACCTGTGACCTGTCTTAATCATTTGTTTCTTTTCTACAGATATCCTCAGGTATGAAGGAGGAGTTACAAGTCATGGAGTTGAGCCCCAACGATATCGAGCTTCGTAACGAGGTGTGTATTTAATCTAATGGTAAGATGTAAATGCCGTATGCTAAGGATACTTGTAGGCCTAAATATTTCCTAAGATTTACTAGAGCTCGCGTCAGCCCGGAAGGCGGCCGGCTCTGTGGAATTTGCGCAGAGAGAGAAAGAGATACATTTCCACTGTTCCAACAGGTCCACCATGTCCGAGTTCCCACACCGCAGGCTGCTGCCATGAGTTCCTGCGGTATGGCAACACCGTCGCTTACCTCAACGAGCCTGTCTCTTTCACGCTGCCCAACACTTAGCTTTCCTGACAACACACTAGCTCAGATTCTCAAGACAGACTGACTGTGATTGGTGGGATGGAAGTGAGGCATGACGTAATGGTAGCGTTGTGTTCTGCGCATCGCCTTCCCGGCTGGCTCGAGCTCTAGTAGGAACTGAAAACATATTTTATCGAAGGCAATTTGTTCCCAGAGTGTAGGTTGAGTTACTCATTTGCTATTTGCACGAGCAGAAGTAGGCTATAATAAAGCATGTCACTGTAGATATAACCGTTCAGGAAGAGCTGCGATGGAGGGGGGTAATAAGTTGACAAAGTGTGACAAAAACGGAAAATCTCCCAATATGTTCGCTCATTTGCTCAGTGTTGTGTCGTACAGTCCGTCCCAAAACACAGCCTCTCTTCATAAGTTCACCTTCACACAAATATTTAGAAAATACATCCATGACTAGGTTCATGCGTACTTTTACTGATTTATCTATACTTACAGTTGCAGTCGTAAGTACAAGGACAAATGAACAGATGGACGTCAACCGTATTGACGCGTAGTTTACCCGGGGCTAAAATATTCACTGGAAGGAGGAAGTTACACTGAAGAACTCATGCTTGGCCCAAGCTCTCCCTTCGCCGATACATCTATAGAGCTTCTACTTTTTCTTTTCGATCATTCACTCGCCGAGTGACACTCTATTTTAGTTTTTATACTGCATAATGAGCATCCTAGTTAATAGTCAGGTAGTGGAACCAATGGAAGCTGTGCCGGTCGAATGACCGACACGCATTCTTGCCCCGCTCCCTCCGGCGGCCTTCCCCTGGACTTAATTACATTTTTGAACTTAATAATTTGAAATTCCCGCTGCCCCTGTGCATACTACTTCCAGTGAAATGGGCTCGAGAAACGACTCGAAGTTTCCAGAACATATTTGAAATTATGCTAAACTGTTATGCTGTTATGATGAGATCCTGAGTATTACACACGAGAAATTAGGAGTCTAAAACGGAATTTAGGAAATTATACAATAAAGGACATGATAGTGACAAGTATATGTTGAAATTTAAGTCCTTATCAAGAGAGCTCGTCTTAAAAAAGAGGGCTGCTCATGACAGTTATATGCAAGGTTTACTTGGTTCGGGAGGTGATGGGTGAAAAAAAAATTACAGTTATGTTAGGAGAAGAAAGGGAAATTCAAATAATTTGTCGATGATAATGTCCGGTGACGGTAAATTAATTACTGAGAAACAGGCCATTGCTAATGAATGAAATGTCTTTTACGGTAGTGTGTTCAATAAATCCAATAGCTGTGTGTTGGACCTTAACGACGAATCAGGGGCTCCCCTGTTCCAAATAAACCAGTCAGCAATTGTAAAGCTAATACAAAAACTACGTTTCAATGTATCAAAGGGTCCTGATAATATTGTTAGTGAAGTACTTAAACTAGGAGGTAGGGCCGTGGCACGATACTTGGAGGTGGTGTTTAATGTGTCCATAAACAATGCGCAAATCCCAGATGACTGGAAAAGAGCTGCGGTAGTCCCAATATTTAAGGGAGGGAGCAGACTTGAATTGGGCAACTACAGGCCGGTTAGCCTTACGTCCATCGTTTGTAAACAGATGGGGCATCTCATTTGCGACTACTTGAGGGAACAGTGGGAAACATTATCATGGTTTAATGATATGCAGCATGGATTTCGGAAAGGTTACTCATGCGAGAGTCAGATGCTATCACTTTTTCAAGACATTAGCGAATCGTTAGACCATGGAGTTTCAGTCGACGCCGTGGTTATAGATTTTGCGAAGGCATTTGATGTCGTGCCGCATGACATGCTACTCCATAAATTAGCTTCGACGAAGATTGATAGAAGAGTAATTTTATGAATCCAAGAATTTTTGACGGGTCGTTCCCAGAAAGTGAAAGTCGAAGGCATATTCTCGGATGAAATTACCGTAACGTCGGGTATCCCTCAGGGCAGCGTAATCGGAACTTTGTTATTTTTGGCGTTTATAAATGACTTACCAAATGGGACTCGCAGTGACTGTTGATTGTTTGCGGATGATTGTGTAATATATCGAAAGATACATGACTCACAAGACAATGCAGTGCTTCAAGAGGACCTGAACCTGGTCTATAAGTGGGCGATTGTAAATAAAATGAAAATAAACACAAGAAAATGTAGTCTCTTAAAATTAGGGAAAGTACGAAGGCAGGATTTTCAATATAACATTGGCTCGGAAATACTTGTAGAAGAAGATTCTTGCAAATATTTGGGCGTTCACGTAAGGAATGATATGAAATGGAGCAGTCATGTAGGATGTGTAGTTTCAAAAGCTTACAAATCCCTGCACTTTGTAATGAGGGTATTAAAAGGAAGTAGTACCTCTGCTAAAGAATTAGGCTATTTGTCACTTGTAAGACCTATTCTGGAATATGCCTCGGTGGTTTGGGATCCATATCAAGTAGGGCTCATCAATGAGTTGGAAATGGTACAGAGAAAGGCCGCTATATTTGTGCTCAGTGACTTTAATCCCAGGAGCAGTGTGAGCCGTATGTTAAAGAAACTTGGGTGGGAATCACTGGAGGCTAGGAGGATGAAATCTAGACTCTGCGCTATGTACAACACGTATACAAATCAACCAGCATGGGGTGAGCTTAGCAAACGATTGGGAAAGCCCACTTACATGGGTAGGAGCGATCATCCTTTCAAAGTTAAAAGGGCCGATCACAGCGAACAAATTATGGTAAATATTCTTTTGTAAACCGTGCCATTGATAACTGGAACTCTCTACCTGCCGCAGTCTTAGAGCCTTTTCCCAAACATATAGGTGTGTTTAAGAAAAGACTGACTATTTGTGTAAATACTCCAGTTTAATTGTTGTATAATTGTTATTGAATTGTTATGTATAATTATTTATTATGTATATCCAATTTGCCACCGGGGGACACCCCCCCCCCTCCCCCATTGCAAATAAATGAATGAATGAATGAATGTTCTATTTTCAATGTTGCCACCCCTACAATACTATATTCTGCAAACTGTTACGGCTGTGTGTATGCCAGATCAAATATGCCAGATTTGGTACTGTGCGCCGCTTATGTTTTACTAGTGTGTACTCTGTTACACCGGCCGAGGTAAGGAAGATTGGCGCGCTGTTTTTATTTTTTTATTTTTTAGCTTATGGCTTTTGTGCCGGGAGTGTCCGAGGACATGTTCGGCTCGCCAGTTTTGTAGCTGCTTCGAGACGGACACCCAATGGGTGAGCTACAAATACCGTTGGGGAGGAAAGTTGGAAGGGAAGGGCGAAGAGTTGGAAGGTAGCGGCTGTGGCCTATAGTGAGGGACCAACCCCGGCATTTGCCTGGAAGGAAGATGGGAAACCACAGAAGACCATCTTCAAGGTTGCCGGCGGGGGGATTCGAACCTCCTCACCTCCCGGATGTGAGCGACTGCCATTAGTCATGCCGTAACGACCACGGCTAACTCACCCGGTGGCGCGCTGTTAAGGCTACCGAGAGGAACTAAGGTATGGAACTCTATTTTACCCTCGCCGTGCTGCAGTGGATAATATTTTGAACTCTTGACATTTTTATTTCATTTATTCCTTAATTTATTTGAGGCTTCAGTGCGGGCAAGAAGTTGCGCCATTATGGACTCTTAGGTTGCTCATCACGTTGTCACCCGCATGGGTACGGTACTTGAAAAGTTTGTTTAATTGATCTTTCTGCTTCAGTTTTATTTTGGAGGACTTGTTCCTTCCTGCTGGTTAGTCCATTCAGGTTTGGGGCAATATCGCCCGCCTGGTGTTGTAAATTCATGTTTTTATGTACATGCGGCCTGACCACGAGATTATTTAACGTGTAGGGAAGGCGCCTACCTAACTGTTGATTTTTTTATTATTATTAATTTCTGAGCATTCTTTTCTTGGGACATTCACAAACCACCTTTTAAATACAGTGTAATTTGGATTGGGCAAACATGTTATAACGGGCGACATTCATTTGCTTATTGTCGTCATGCTCGCGTAATTGTTGTGTGTAACCACGTAGTGTGCAAGCCAGATTGCCTTGACCTTTGAGTGTAATATTTTGCTGGCGTGCTTGTCTGTGTCATTTCGAGCCTTTTGGTGCTCAGTGTTAAATGGTAAATTTTGGTAATTCTTATTAGACGCTGCCCCTTGTGTTCGGGTCACGTGTTCGTGGTGTAATGTAAATTCTGTTACGTCACGTGCAACCATAGCCTCCCATAAATGGCCTGGAATTTGGGCCTTGCCTTTCTTATTTCGAACATTCATGCGTCCACCACGGGGTTTGTTAGGACAGTGTTGTATTCTGATGTGTGCCCTTTGCCCTTTGTAACCCCTTTAATTAAGAATATATTATAATTTTTTAAATTGATTTTAGTTGGCAACATGATTTCCGTTGATCACATTCCCCTAAACCACCCCTCTGGGGAACAATCCAGCCCTCCACTCCAAGAACATTCTGTTCTAAGTCCCCTCACTCCGGTCTTGAGGTAGCGTCAACAAATCTAGACCGGAGATGACTTAAGGGGGGCTATACTCGTCCCTCCTCGGATTCGTCCGGGGGTGGCGCGGTATAGAAGCTATGAACTGTACTGCAACATTCTTTGCCAGTAATTGAATAATATGTTATTGCAAAGGAAAATAAAGTTGCAAGTTGCACCAAGAATTGAATGCTCTGCGGTTGTGGACAGTGAGAATGATCTAATTATGGTTATTTATTATGAATTGATGACGCAAAATTACGCAGTCAACCATTTGTTGTCTCTAAATGTCGCACATTTACCCGTTCTTTTACTTCAAATCATATCTGAAAGTTATCTAATATTTGTGCTTCTCCAAATGGGAGAGTGCAATCGTATGCGCGTTATATTATCTTGAAAAGATTAGTTTTTCCACAGTGTGATTTTACTCTACAGCAGGTATGCAGTTCTTTCTATTTAGTTTTCTGATTACTCCTAATAAATTACTGACCAAAATGTTTTCTTTTAAGTATAATCCATATCTCTAGTAAATACGGGTTCGGTCTAAAATAACTCCGTAAATCATGCAACATAAGGTTTTGTCAGTGATTCCTTAGACTGGGGTAAGGAAATAATTTTGCATGTTTTCCATGTTTCTGAAAAGTAGGGAAGAGTGGATTTCGGGTTGGAACTGCGGTTTCTATCAAATATTGCTTTCGTGTAACACATTTCACAATACAGTAATTATAAAATATTGGTTTAATATAGACATTACAGAAACCGTGTACAAGAGACAAGGTGGAAGGGCTCAAACTCAAAAGACATTGGCGAAGGCTACAAGATTATTTATCATGGCACAAATTCTGCCAGAAATGGGGCCGCAGTGGTCATAAGTCAGAAGCTATGTGACTCTGTGTTTGAAGTGAATCGAAATCAGAGCGCATTATATCAGCTAAGGTTGACACGAGCACAATAACTTTGCGAGTAATCTCCTGCTATGCTCCCCAAACTGGATGCCCTGAAACTGAAAAGGAGGACTTTCGGGAGAAACTGAGTGTTCACGTTCAGGAGATAGCTCCAGAAGAATATATATTTCTTGGTGGAGACCTCAATGGTCGTGTGGGAAAAACTAGAGATGGATATGCGCAGTGTCATGGTGGTCAAGGATTTGGAGTGAGAAATGAAGATGGGTGCAAGATTTTGGCCTTTGATGAAGCTCGTGACTTAGTCCTTATCAACACCTTCTTCAGGAAGAGACCTACACATCTTATCACTTACACCAGTGGTGAATACTCCACACAGATTGACTACTGGCTGATACGAAGGCACGATCTTAAACTGACAAGAGATGCTAAGGTAATCCCATCTGAAAATATTGCACCACAGCATAAATTACTAGTTCTAGACATGCGAATTGGCGCCAAACAAGTCTGAGTGAAGATCTACATCAGTACAAGATGCTGAAATCTGCTGCAAAACACGCTGTTGCCAGAGTAAAAAGCCACCATTATCAAGAACTGTATAACCAACTTGATACGTCAGAAGGTGCTAAGAAGATCTACCGCCTTGCAAGATCCCGCCATCGAGCAACGGTTGATATTGGACATGTACTCCAGATTAAAGATGCGAGCCACCAGCCTCTAAGGGATCCCACAACCATATTACATCGATGGCTTGACTACTACAAGGAAATGTGTAATGAAGAGTTTCCACACACACCTGAATTGACCAGGACCTGTACCTCAAATTACCGAAGAAGAGGTATTAAAGGCTGTACGTAAAATGAAATATGGCAAAGATGACATACCATCTGAAATTTGGAAGTTGCTTGGATATCCTGGTGCTAAAATTCTTACGGCACTTTTCAATCGTATCCTTGAGGATGGCTGCATACCTACAACCTTGCTTTCTAGTACTACCATCCCAATTTGGAAGGGTAAAGGAGATGCTGGCGAATGCTTCAATTATCGTCCAATTCGATTTCTCTGCCACACAATGAAAGTCTTTGAGCGTATTCTTGACAGTCGTCTGCGCTGCATGATCCAGATATCTCTTAACCAATGTGGCTTTGTCAAAGGGGTTGGCACGCCCGACGCAATGCATGCTGTACGCCTACTTATGGAAAAAACATAGAGAAAAGAACTAACATTTACATCTCGCATTCTTGTATCTCGAGAAGACTTTCGACAGGGTGCCACGTGAGCTCATCTGGAGATCACTTCGAGATCACAAAATCCCAGAAGTTTACGTCTGATGTATTCAGTCCCTCTACTGCAACGTCACAAGTATGGTACGCTGTTCAGCTGGAATTTCACCTTCTTTCCCTATCATTGTTGGAGTTCATCAGGGATCAGCACTCTCGTCGCTTCTGTTCATTCTGGGCATGAATACGGTGACAGCTGACAATCAGACACCTCATCCATGGACGATCTTATATGCTGATGATGTGTTTCTCGCAGATCAAACTCGCGAAAATCTAGAAAATTGAACTCTGTGCTGGAAGGAATGTCTGAGCAAAAATGACTAGAAACTCAATACTGGGAAAACTGAATACTTGCAATGTGGTACACAGACCAACGGTACCATAAGCATTGAAGAGCATCATCTCACTAAAACTACACACTTTAAATATCTCGGTTCCCTTATCACTTCAGATGGCGAAACGTTTCTCGATGCTCGAGCACGAGTTAACACTGCGTGGATGAAGTGGCACCAAGCCACAGGAGTGCTGTGCGATAAGAAAGTACCTATCCCTTTGAAAGGGAAAGTTTACAAGTCCATGATACGACCAGTGGCACTTTACGGCACAGAATGTTGGCCAGCTTCAACCAAGCATGAACAAGCCCTACATGGAATGGAGATGAAAATGTTACGTTGGTCCATGGGTGTTACATGGCTTGATCATGTCAGGAATGAACAGATCCGGAAACAGATGGGAGTTGCAGCCATTACTGATAAAATGGGAGAAGCACGGCTTCGGTGGTATGGGCATTTCACTAGAAGTGATGAGAACTCTGTGGCAAGAACAGCTCTCTAATACGATCCAGGAGGAAATCGACCCCATGGACGTCCAAAGAAAAGATGGCTGGACAGAATCAAGGAAAACTTGGTAATGTGTGGACTTAAACTTGAAGATGCCCTTGACAGGAAGAAGTGACGAACAGCAACCAAACAAGCGGAGCCTGCACCATCGCGGGATACACGCTAGGAAAGAAGAAGAAGAATTACAGAAAACGTCTTCGTTGTTAATGCTCTACCTCTCTCAACGGTCACTGATTCAAGTGGAACGGCCACCGACATCGAACTGTCGTTCAACGAGTCCCCACTTGAAATAACATGCCAGTCAGCCAGCGCTTGCATGTGGCAGCAGGGCAGGCCAGCTGGTTCCTGGGTGCATGCACACAGATTAGCTAGAGTAATGAGCTTGGTGAGATGAATATCCGCAAATTATTTTAAAACACGGATGACAGAATCAAAACAGTAATACGTTGGGGCTCAATGGACAATGATTAATGTGCATAGTGTCTCAAACCAACAAACGTCGCCGTAGCAGAATTGATTGTTAAGATATTTCAGTTTTAGTAAAAGATGAAATGTGACCTTGACGAAATACCCATTCGCAATCATTTTAATGCACAGATGACAAAATCAAGTAAGTTGGGGCTAAATAGATAATGCGTAACGTGAGACGTGTCTCAAGCCAACAAACGTCATCGTACCACAACTACTTGTCAAGATATTTCAGTTTTAGTAAAAGGTGATATTTCTCCCCAATTATCATACTACAGTGTTCGACCCTGACTATTATATGTCATAAAACTGTACTATAATGAGGTTCATTATAACACTATTTTTCATTATGAAACAGTTTCTCCCACCAATCAGAGCTCAAGAAACAGTTGTTTGACCAATTAGATAACGATAGCATCGCACCAGCGCTGAGTTCCACGGCCTTCTAATTTAAATTTCACTGCGTGGCCTAGTGTATAGTAGGGTAATCGAGAAGGCCATGGTCAAACACAATGCATTCTCTGCGTCTCATGCGCTCTGTTCAGTACATAAAACTGGCGAAATCTCGACAGATATTTATAAATATTTATGTTCGAACATAAAATAGTTATAAAAATTATCGTCGAACATAAACAGTCGTATGCAACTCGCCTATAATGGTAATTAAGACACTCGTATGGAAATTATAAAACTCGCATACGATCGTTTTATAAACATACTCGTGTCTTAATTATTGCCATTATAGGCCGGTTAGTCCCGGTTTCACAGTGTACAGAGGACAGTCTGCGAGCCTCACGCATGTACAATTGACACGTGAGTTTTCAGTGAAAGCAACCCACAATTCAATTACACACGCCACATGTTCTCTGTAAGGATGCGCAATCCACTCTCACCGGCCAAAAACCGTGGCGTTAACTGTATATACGATGTGGTGGATACAACTTCAAATAATATCTCTGAGAAAATATTCTTATTTTCATTACTTAAAAAGAGTAATGAATAACGGAATCTAATGAAGGAGTTACTCGGAACATTTGATTTTGAACTTAATATTTTCGAGATAGTTGTATTTCAGATTATTTGAAGCACAGAATAGCCTGAATGTTTTAAAAATGGGGTAGAAAGAAAACGTATGGAAAAGTTTCAACAATGCTTTTACAGTATATTAGTAATATTGCAGTGACAAGAAGTTCAAGAATAATACCATATATGCGAATTGTAAAAATCCAAATTTCAAAGAAAATCAGAGGAGGAGAATAACATTTAAAACAAAGAAATATACGCAGAGAAAAATATGAAAAAATGCGGAACATTGATTTCTCAGTTTATGTGTGAAGTTTTGAAGTAATATCATTCCATTTCCCTCCTATATTCACGAACTCTTCGTCTGAAATATTTGTAACTTAGGGGAAGAAGAATATCCCTGCTACTTTAAACGATTCAGTCATATACTGTAGCTTATTTTTAGTTCTGCCTGGGCAATGTTGAATTTGCATCATACATTTACCTTGTGTTACTAATTGATTGTAAGAACACCAACAATAGCCAATAGTTTATTTATATTGCTACTCTGATGTCATTCAATAATCTGATGACCATTTGAATATTTTTATTTGTACGTGAAGTGCACTTAAAATACAATGTAATGTAACACTATCTAAGGTAAGTGAATACTGAAAGAAACGATTAAAAATCTGCCAGTGAAATTCACTTTATTGAAGGTTGACTTCATTGCAACATTTGAGAGAAACTAAAACAGGAATGACAAAATATTTGGGCAACAACTAGCCGGACTTTTATATGAAGACATTCTCACTTTATTTTTAAAAATAAGAGTTGCCTACGTGTAGTAGTAGGATCGTAAAGAAGTTAGAGAACACAGTCATCAATGGACACTGAGATGTAGTAGGCTGCCTCCAAGTTCAAACTGTCGCCACCAAAATTTCATGGGGGAAAGGTTCATGTCAATAAAGAAACTCTGAAATAACTGCATGTTGCACCCATCTTACCCACATGTCCCAGGTAAACTAGATTTAACTCATTTTTTGAATTGTTTATTGGAGGTGCAATAATTGAGACTTGGCTCCTTCTTAGCCTGTACACTTCATATGACTTTAAAACGCTGTGTTCTTCATATTTTCAGGTCGCGTCCTTCTTACAAGCGATAATGAGGAACGCTACAAAGATCAGTCTTGGAGGTTACTCGCCCATCAACAGACCACATTTTGTAGCGGTGAGTCACACAACACTATCTTTAATAATCCTCAGCAACATAACAGGATAGATCATGGCTAAAAGTGTTAGACTAGCTCGGAATCTTCTCATACAAGGCCTGGTTGCTCTACAAATGTTCGATTTTAGTGAACTACTCCTTGTCCTTGCACATCTCAATATTTCCATTTATGAAATCAAGCTCTCATAGCTTCTTAAACAACTATACAGCCACGACAACGTATGCCTCACACACATAGTACCGTACCATCTAAACATGTGCACATTCATCAACCAATACTCCGCAACTTTCATTTAATAATAACTTGAAAACATGGACTTTTGAAACATACTCCATAACCCCTCGCCTTGGTAAATGTTTAACATCTACTGTGGTATAAATTTCTTCAGCATTCATTCCTGACCAGATTACTTTACAATAAACTCTCTCAAACAATCTAATCAACATAACATTCGGTTTAACAAAATGCCCTTATTTAAACATCTGCTTTCACGAACAGCTCTAAACAAGTTCCACAGTCGGCCACTGCCTCCTCAATTCTTCTCATGGTAGCAAGCCTCTGATCGATGTACCTGTGCTAAGTTACACACGTAATAAAGATGTCATCCTAGCGAATGTACAGCGACTAATATACAAAGTTTGGTCTGTTCACACTGCTAAACAAATAATTAAATCTGCATTTCATCACGATTACAATGTGAAGTGGTTCACATCTGTACCAGGGCAATTAGAGTAATAAGTGGTGGAACTCTGGTAGTTGACCGTTTCCGCCGCTAGATGGTACTAGCGTTCTTTGGCCTGGACGTGCAGGTGGATGGCCAGTCTGGCTCGTTTATTAAATGAAGTATTGCACTTAAGTAGTGTCAATAACGTCCTCATAATTATTAGCAAATTAGCTTGAGAAGAAAGAACCTCTTTCACTGGTGGGCTTATGTACAGTATATAAACTGGAGCAAATGGAGGTGAAATAAGTCGGTAAAAGTAGGATGATCGTCACTGCTCAAAACTCGTATAAGTCCAAAATGTCTCTCGGCAGGGTCTTGATTTAATTTTGCAGTTAAAATGTACTAGTATTGTAAGTACAACTTGTGCGCGGTAATGTGTCACTGCTTGCCTGACGTCATCTGCTGAGACCACACGCTCGATGCGGCGCGTGGTGTTGAAATTTAGACCTACTTAATCTTAACCATTGAGCCATGTGGAAGTTCCGGCACTTTTTACTTTATTCGCCCTGTCTGTACCTGCAAAAGCAGCGTCTCCGTTCCTGGAAGTTATCCATTCGATTCTCGATTGGACTCAACCTTCCTGGCTCCAATTGAATCGCCATCGTGATCAGGAAACACCTTCTCCCTCAGCGTATAAAGTTTAGTTGGCCATGACGTGATTTGGAACCAGTGATATCACGTACATTTTATCTATGATGTGAAGTTTCAATAAACGACGAACTGCTTCTACACTCTTCTTGTAGTATGACAAATAATTGCTCTGCTTTGCATCTTGATACTGATTCCTTTCTATATTTCACTTGTTAAGATTTTTACACAGTAAGTTACAGCCGCGTGGTCACCTTCACGTCAAATACTAGACTAGCTTTATCTACAATGGAATCCGGCTTCCAAAGCCTTCTACAGTATATTGAAGTTACACTGCACACACAGTAATCCCGAATAAAAAAATCAGCTCTTTAGCTCTGATAAAAGACTTTGCAATTTCTAGCACGTTTTTATACAGCACGATGTCTGACCATGCGGTCCACAGTTCACAAATATTTCATTTATTCACCAAATAATTACTTGAATTGATCCGCGTTACTCTCGTATTCCGCCCTGTTAAATAAATATTTTCCACAATATTTCTCATATTTCACACAGTTTATACAACTTTCAATACTAAGCGGTCCAACGCACAGATTAACGCACTCACACTTTCAAGCGTTCGACGAGTACTCTAGAGGAATTATAAAATGTTTCCGACTTCTTCCTCATCTGACAATCAGGTTGCTTCTTCACCACGTCCTTCCGGATCATTCCAGACATTTATTTTTCCCTCGTAGATTAATCTCAAATAGTTGGCAGTAAATTTCCAACTCGATGTATTATGATGTCCGTGTCTTTTGTCATTTAAATGTTTATCTTCATTACTTGATTCTGGTGAAGTTCACAACTTGCTCGATCCCTCCACAGCCTTCTGATCCACATTTTTCGTTTTCTTCGTAAATATACTTGGCTCGCAATCTCGGAGTAAATTTGGTGTCGTCACATTGTCTGAGGTAGACTGTCAGATATTCCCATTGTTTCTTGTCTAATATTAAAAGCATGTGCTAAAAGAACTGTGACATAGGGAGGGCCTTCTATTAACGGCCACCACTGATTTACATCGCTTTATCTTGCATATTTGCATTCTCCTGACTCAAAAATAAAAGAAGACAAAATCAGAAGGTTAAACAAACAAAATTGAGATATTTAAGATGATTTTTCTAGCAAACTTTCTAGGTTCTAGGTTGTAAATTCCTAGTTTTATTTTTCTATATAATAAACATCCCACAAATTGTTATCAGCTTAGATAGGGGACTATAGGTCAACAAATAGTCTTACTCCAATACCCGACAACTGGGACCTTTTCATATGCAAACACTCCCAAGATCACCGGACAAAAAGTTAGTTATCCCCTTTAAAAGCACACTAGTCGGTTTGGAGTGCTGAATATGGAGTTGCACTGATACCAGACGGTCACTTGGTCTTTTATCTCTGACATAGAGACAACTGTAACCAAGGCAGTGAAGTGTGTGTCAGTCTTCAAGTTGCACGTCTTCAATGGGTTAAATAATACTGAAAGTCGACAATACCTAATTGGAGGCGTGCACTGTTGTCCAAGTAGTCGCGAGTTTGCTGTTGTAAATTATGCAAAGTGTTAGTGCACCGACAGCCCAATGAGTAGTTTAACTCTCAATAAGTGGAGGGTGTTCTTCGTACCATGACTTATTTACTTTGCAGGACAGGTCAGGAAAGGGATTTTGGAAGGAAATCGGCCGTGGCTGGTTGTTGAAGACATATCAATAACAGTTAAATCATTTGTAGGTTTCTTGACATATTTTTTATTTAATCCGTGTTGTGATTTGCTGTATATTCTTCCTTTTTTAATTTTACCTTTTAAAACTAACCCAGCATGGTTTTTTGTGTTAGACTACACTGTAATACTGTAGGAAATACTGTAAAAATAATTCCATGTATCAATTAGTGATGGTTGCAATAAATAATACTCTTGCTCCAATCTCTGGCAATCCGATATTCAGAACAGAGGGTATTCTATTCATTCAGAGGTTGAGTTGGCCGCAGGGGTGGATCCAGAGGGAAAAAGAGAAAGGAAAAGGGGGAAAGCGAAGGAGAGGAGAGAAGAGGGAGGAGAGAAGCGAAGGAGAAGACGCACAAAACGAACTATAAACAACGATTTTAACCTAACTAGTATTCAGTTCATAATCGTGCAATATACAGTATATTAAATTACCTAGCCGCGACGCTCTCTTCTCGCTACCCCGCTCGCTTATTTTTCAGCACTGTTGCTATTGTTGTGACGAGCCGAGCTGACTGAGCACAGCGCAGCCTACGCGCCGCCTGTCCGAACGAAGCCGAGTACAAACGAATAATCCCCTTCGGCCCGCTCCACCCGCGCCTGAGATATGTCTATCGAGGTAAATTGTATGAAGACTTCACAAGCTTTATAAATCTCCGAGAAACAGTGCACAACCGTTTAAAGGGAAAAGACGTAATTAAAGGGAAAGTAAAAGGAAGAAAAAAAGACGAAATCCCAGTATCCGAACAGGAAAATATCGCCCGAAACGAAGGGAATGTCGATAGAGAAATAAAATTAATACTGAAGGGCTAGCGCAAGAATCGCCAAATCCGAAAACTGGAGAAGAGATGCTAAACGATGACAATATTGAAAAAGCAAACAGCGTGACGGAAACAGAAACCGACCGAGAGATACAGGAAGGAAAAGAACCAAAGAAAGCAGAAACCGAAGAAGAAATCCACAAGCAAGAGATAAAGATGGAGAAGAAACTAAGGAGGATTCGATGAGAAAATTTAAAGCCAAAAATAAAGCCAAGAAACAAGTTGCAGAGCCTACTATCAAGAAAAAGAAGAAAAATGTAGCAGAACCAGAGGATGAAGATGAATACGACCAACAAACAAGAGATGAAGATGCAGATGCAAGAACTATAGAAGAGAAAAAGAAAACGCAAACCAAAGAGAGAACCAGCAAGAAACATGAAACCAAAGGAGTCCCAGAGCCTACCGTAACCAGCAGAGACGTGGGTAAAACTGTGTTGAGTATTCTCAAGCATCACAGTCTTGTCCTATGTCGGTGTGTTGGCGTTGGTACTGACGGGTGCGCTATCATGGCGTCAATAGCTTGTGGTGCTGTCGCCGAGGTGCAAACCGAAGCAGAGCATGCCGTTAGGTGCCCTTGTTATAATCACGCTCTGAATTTGTCTATTTCGAAATCCTCGAAAGTCGTCACCGTGCGAAATGCAATAGGAGTTATGAAGGCCACTATTACGTCCATTGATTCGTCCTCAAAACGCTCCTATGTATTTAAAGCAGCTCTAGGTGAACTTTTATGTGGACTTTGTGAGACGCGGTGGATCGAACGGCACGACGGTTTTGTACAATTTCGCTCTTTACTCCCGAACATAGTCGAGAGTTTAGACTCGATTACTTTATGGAAAGACTCGGAAAGTGCCTCTAAGGCAAAAACGCTCAAAGCTGCTCTTTGTGAGAGTGATTTTATAGTTATCGTCATTTGCTTGTCAGAAATCCTTGGAGAAACTAAAACACTCAGCATTTTGTTTCAAAAAAGGGCAAATAGACTTGAAGGAAGCCCAGGATGCGCTAGACGACACTATTACTGTGTTGAGCAAGAGGCGCGAAGAGTGCGAAACACAATTTGCTGAGCTCTTCGAAGAATCAGAAGCTCTGGCAAAACAACTTGGAATCGAACGTCTGCTCTCATGCATCGCACAACGGCAAAAGCACCGCGAAAATCATCCAGCGTCAACCGCAGAAGACTATTATCGCCGGGCCACTTTCGTACCCATTTTTGACTACGTCCTAGAAGACCTAAACACTCGCTTCCCTAAAGCAACGCAAGAGTTACACAGCCTATCAGCAATGATGCCAATATCATCACGGACGTCAGCGGATGTGGACACAATCGCTGCAAAGTACTTCAAACTTCTCAATCAACATTCTGCCGCGTCGGCGGCAAGGCTTCTACAGGCTGAACTTCGTATGTGGAAGGTAAAGTGATCCCGGGAGCTTGAATCGGGATCAACCATCCCAAAGAAAGCTATGGAAGCTTTAATTGCCTGCGATAAAGAGTTGTACCCCAGTATTCATCGATTTCTCAAGATTTATGCTACTTTACCCGTCAGCGCCGCTTCATCGGAAAGGTCATATTCTTCTTTGAGAAGGCTGAAGACGTGGTTGCGGTCAACTATGTCCGATGAACGATTAAACGGACTTGCTTTGTTGCACATCCACTACGATGTTTATGTTGACCCATCTCGCGTGATTGATCGGTACGCGAAAAAACCAAACCGGCGACTAGAGTTTGTTGTTTAGCTTAAAATTGTTTTTATGAACAAAATTGCTGTATTTGTAATATTTACGTACAATTAGCAATACACATGTACCTGTCATAATTTCGGGTAGCCTTGTTCTTATTTCGCTCAACCTATACCCCTAAAATAAAGGTTAAATATAGTTTTAAACTCCCGTAAATCTGATTAAATCGTGTCTTTAACGATCTTTTTCCCGTCGATTGATTAAAATTCCTCGGGCCTCGAGCCGGGTTTTTATTTAATCTTGAAGCTATTGTCTAAGCTATATAATTATTTTTTTACGGTTGTCAGTCATCAAACTATATAACTCTGATTTTACTCTCCTACCCTTTAATGACATTAATACAGTAACTATAAACTATGAACCCGGTATGATAGCGTTTTGGATAAAATTAAAAGTCTATCTTTACGAAAGCGCTCCAGCGATATTATTGGCATGGCAAATGATAATATAGAGAGCAGTGTCGGACTGGCCATTTGGGAAGAACGGGAGTTCCCATCGAGGCCTCGGGCCAGGAGACTATGAGTGCCGAGGCCCGCCCTTAGGCCCTTGCGCAAATAGGCATGTGACCCCAGTTATTAGCTAGCTAAGCTAATCTGCGTCTTTGTTTACAACTTAAGAGAGGGAGGGCTACTCGCAAAGGGGACAAAGTCAATCATTACCTATGAGGAGGTCCGGGGGACTTTTGACCCCCCTCGGACCATTGAAGGCATCTGAGGCTTCAAGGGGCCTCGGGGTCTTAAAATTAATTACCTCGGCCCTTGTGCGAGTAGGCCTCTAACATCAGCTTATTATATTGTATCTAAAAATGGGGAAAAGGGGGGGAGGGTAAGTTCCGAAGGGGGCTCATTACGATCACAGTATTTCAATGCGCGCGATCCCCGTGTCAGTAAACTCCGCATAAAAATATTTTTCAGCGTAAAAATTGGAGCAAGTCACTGGGGAGTCACTCCCGCTCCCGTCGAGGGCTCTTAGGGCCAGTCCGATACTGATAGAGTGTACGTAAGTATAGGTAAGTATGAGCAAACATAGTGACCGCACAGAAAGTAGGAAAGTAACGAAAAATTTCACATTTCGAAAAAAATGACATTTTGGTAAAAGTATGCGCAAATAATTCGATGTTTATTGTTTTAAATTTGCATTATGGTATATTAACCCCCCTCCCTCCATTTTGAGGACAGATATGACCGCCCCCTCCAAGATCAGTGTCTGGATCCGCCCCTGGTTGGCCGTGGTCGTTACGGCATGACTGTTGGCAGTCGCTCACATCCGGGAGGCGAGGAGGTTCGAATCCCCCCGCTGGCAACCTTGAAGATGGTCTTCTGTGGTTTCCCATCTTCCTTCCAGGCAAATGCTGGGGTTGGTCCCTAACTATAGGCCACAGCCGCTACCTTCCAACTCTTCGTCCTTACATTCAAAACTTTCCTCCCCAGACAACACTCCACACGCGACTGTACTTGTAGCTCACCCATCGGGTGTCCGCCTTGAAGCAGCTACAAAACTGGCGAGCCGAACATGTCCTCGGACACTCCCAGCACAAAAAGCCATAAGCTAAAAAAAAACAAAAACAAAAAAAACCGTCATCATGAATCGGAATGAGTATTTCAACAATCTCGGCGACCTTTTATTCAATATCTTCTTGATGGGTGTGCTGGTTGGTTGGTTCCTCAGTTTAGGGGCTGCGACAACATGGTCATGTAGCCCCCTGTACTTTGGGTGTGTGTAGAATCTCTCTGATAACCGGTGTTAATTGTGATGACTGTATCAGTGTGTGTTATCTGTTTTAGGTAGATTTCATTAGAAAGCTAACTATTGCAATGGGTCCCATGTTTCGACTTCCGGAAAATTTCGACATATCTTCGCGTTTCACATCCCCCAGGCCCCAAAACCACCGTCAGTTCAAAAGTTTATATATAATTTATGTATATATATATATACAGTATGTCTATCAGTTTCTTGTGGTCACGTTAACTGCCGTAATTTTGCCCCCAATCAGTTTGCATTTTTTACATAATAAGTATCCCATTAAAATCTCGGTCGAGTTCGTTAATCGGCAAAATCGGTCGAAGGGGGTGAAAAAGGGGGCTTTTTCCGAAAAGTGAAATTTCGCTATAACTCTTTTAATACGTGAAATATCGAATCCATTCAAAGTTCATAATATGTGCCGGATTAGTGCCAAAAATTTATGTCAAATAAGTTTTTTGATAGAACAAACCATTGACCAAAGGGGTTGAAAAAAGTGGGTTTTTCGGGAATCATTAATCATATCTCTCTTAATAGGCACAATATCAAACCGTACAAAATGGAAAATATTCCCCTAATAATTACCTAAAACTTTTGTCTGATTTTTTTTGATATGACACACCATTACGCCAAGGGATCAGAAAAATGATTTCGGAATTAAAGAAAATGCCAAGTGCCATCAGAGGTTACCATGACAACGCTTCTAAATTGATGAGGGATGAGCTATCAGAGGTTGCCAAGACAACGCCATTGACGAGATCACATTCATTTATAGCCTACTTTTCACACTTTGCAAAAATGAGGAAAAAGTAGACTTATGAGATCGATCCGGGAAAATGTCTGTATGTTTTTCTGTCTGTTTGACTATCCTTCTGTCTGTCTGTGTGTGTGTCCCCCTATCAACTCCTAAACGGCTGCAGCAATCGAAACCAAATTTAGTATGAGCAAAGATGTATACCGGAATATCTCAGGCCCATATTTGAAAAAGATGTCAGTGCTACCAACTGCTAAAAAACGCACTAGAAATGTGAGCTCCATGTTGGATATCTTGGAAGGTATACAAGGGAGCTATTCCAAAATTGGCACACATGTAGATAATACTATTTCAGTTTAATTTCCAGGAGGCCATACATGACAGAGTTGCCAAAATAATGTTAAGCCTTCTGATAAGTCCAATTTTTAAATGCATATAACTTCTACACTATCAATTGGGTTTCAACCAAATTTTGTATGTAATATGTATACATAAACAGATATGACTGAGTTTATTCTTAAGAGCCACCAGGGCTGCCAACTGTTAATAATTGCTCTCTCTATTTTTATCCAAATACCAATATATCAGAAAGTATGCAAGCCGACAGCTTTAAACTATACACACGTATATTACCTGACATTCTATATTAATTTGGAGTAACTTATGTACGTCAGTTCTACCAACATGATTCTAAGCCTGCTGATAGGACCTATTTTTAAATACATTTAACTTCTATACTGTCAGTTGGATTTCAACCAAATTTCGTATGTGCTATGTGTAAAATAACAGATATGACTATGAGTATTCTTAAGAGCAATCAGGGCAGCCAACTGTTAATAAATGGTGTCTATATTTGTTACCCTAATATCAATATATCAGAAAGTAAGCAAGCCAACAGCTCTATACTTTGCACACGTATAGCAGCTGACATTCTAGATTAATTTGGAGTAATTAATATAAGTCAGTGCTGCCAGCATGATTTTATGCCTGATGATAGCTCCAATTTTAAAATACATGTAACTTCTATACCAACAAATGGATTTCATCCAAAATTGGCACAAAAATATATCATAATATTTCAGATTATTTCTGACCAGCACTCGCATGACATTGTTGCCAACATGCTTTTACGTGTACTAATAGATCCAATGTCTAATTCCATGTAACGTCCTTTGAACATCAACAACATTTTGTATTCTGTACCTTACGAGATGGAATTAAGAATATATTCAGTCACCAGGGCTGCCAACTGTATTGCTCTATTAGGCTACATTATGCCTAGTATTGTGACCGTTTGACCGAAGTCCCACGTGCACACGAGTATGAATTTCAACATCCGCCGAGCATAAGACTCAAAAAAACAATCTCGGGGGTCAAACTGAGTATAGCAAAGCAAAAATTTAATCAAAAAAATCAGCCGGACGGATATCGAAATTCACACTCCATAAAGGATGGAAGGTAGTGCAAATAATTTGTGAATAACACCAATTTCTAAAAATATCTCAGTTTAATTTAACTGTCTGCTGGTCCTATTATATTACAAAGATCCCCAAGGGAGAAATCTAAAATACCAGACCTGAAAATAAAGACATCCTACGCACCCCCTTGGTCCCTTATCTACATACAAAATCTATAACGCATAAAATAAAGTAACTCCAGCCTCTATCCAAAAATAAATTCACTATTCTCAAAAATAATTACTGATGTCTGAGAAAATCATTAGTCCATCTCAGCATCTGCTTCACTGCATTATTTAAACTTTACAATTGTCACTGATGTGCAGGAAAATTTCAGCCCATCCTGACACCATGATTTTAATATTTACAAGAGTATCACTTGAATCAAATTTTCCCATAATTGTTTCAACCTCTGCGGGGAAATTCACACATCTTCAACTTAATTCAGGGAAATCACATTCCCAAAACGGCGTGAAATCAAAACGTAAACCCCATGACGGCATTTATCAAAATTTAAACATCGACTGAACTTCCGACATTTCCACTATGTCACCAAAAATCAATTTTATTCACCAATTCACATAATTTAAATCCTCTGATTTAATCGCTTCAATTTAACTTCTTTGATAATCTGCATGTAATTCAATTTATTTATGTCAATCCTTTCAATTTAATTCCTTGCAAAAAAAAATATTTAGAATAATCCACACAGGCACTTTACGAAAATTAATGGATCCACAAATTCAATCAGTTATCAGCTTAAAATTTAAAAGACATCAACCAATCTCTAGACCCAATGCCTCTCATGCTATCAATTCGTTAAATAGGACACGGTAAGGCCTTCAGCAAAACTAGGATGAGACATCAACTTATTCAAATAAAAACGACTACACCGTGCAGGCGACTATACAACAGTCTAGGAATGTAGGAATTTCACCAACGATCGGCCACTATTTTCCCATATGAGCGACTTTATTGTCCTCATTTTAATCATATTTGAGCATGGAGCAATTATTTGACCCTCAAAACTCAACTTTATATACATCCATTATTAATTCATATTTTATTTTCACATTTGACCATTATAATCTTATTTTTATAACGACCCCTCAGCTACGCAGGCTGGGTTCAATGGCTTCTAATCAACCAACACGTGGGATCATGCGCTCCCTCACAAAATTCAAATATATCGGCCTTTCGCATAGGTGTAATAAACTTTTAAAGTCTGCCCCAACACACCTCGGTTAAACTGTCGCATAATTCCAATACATAGTTCCTCATTTTATACAAAAATTCGTACATGAATGACCTTCCGTTCCCAATATCAAAGATCACGCTTTCGGCATGTCCATCCATTCAAAATCAACTCCCATATTATCAACTACGATCCATTATTCCTCCAATTATTAACCGCTATTATTACCAAGAATTATTATTATTATTCTTATTCATTCTTATTGAAAAATGTTCCAAACAATATAATCATTTACATATTATCATTATCATTATGGCTTGACTATCAGTCACACAGCCTTCCGATGTCATATCTCAACTTCATTTACAACGAGAAAATATTTTACATTTATTTTAAATTCAAATATAAAAATTTATACATTCACAGAAAATTTCGAACTATTATTCCCAAGGAATAATATTTAAACGTAATGTGGCGATCCACATTTCTCATCTATCAACATATTCAAAAGAGAAATTACTAACAAAATCGAGAAAATATTATGAACAAAATAAATTAATTATAAACATTCGATTATGAACAAATCCAAATATAATTTCAAAGTTCCCTAACATAAGGTTTAGGCGTGAAATGGTGTAAAATATCTTCCACACAATAGCTTACTGCTATATCGAAGCTTATCAGGTTGACATCCCAAACGCACTAGATTTCCATCTAAGAGATCCATTCGAAATAAACTGGCTGATAAATCTTCAAATGTGCTATAACGTCGTGAAATAAAAATCCATAAGCGTAAACCTACTTAACAGACAGTATAGTCGAAATTGAGAATCCAATACACTAGCTACTTAATAATAAAGCTGGCTTACATCGTGAAGATCTTCTAGAAATAGTCCTTTTGCTGTAGAATCCATGTAGGCCGGCTGGCACACGTTCTTTCCAGTGGACAGATGTTCCGAGTCCCTACTCGCCTATACTCCATTATTCCGGAAGATGTTCCCAACAATCCCATGACATCTTACCTCCAGCTCTTTTAACACTTCATGGAGACGGTCCGATCTACCATTTTCAAACTACTATGATGCATGTCTGGCAACATAATGTAAGAAGTATTCGAGTCCCAAATTAACACTTGTAGCTAACTCGATTGGTTCACTTCCCGTTCTAAAATATCAACTCCGGGTTTGAAATCAGGTTTCAACCAATACTGTTTTCCTTTCGATCCTCGCGTACGGTATCTGCTTGTGGCCTTGATGTTTGAAACGATACACTGACGATCTTAAGAGTGGTTTACGTAGCATGCTAGCACCATTTCTAGTTTCTAGGCTATATTCCTTAGATGAGTAAGGAATTCCCCAATACTTTGCACACACCAAAGCAATGGCTTGCCCATCTAGCCTATTTATGATATAAGGGTTTTGATGCCCACATCATATACGCTGATTGCCTCCCAACTCTTTTAAGACTGGTATCTTCCAACATAAATATCTGCCAAGCACGTAGACCTTGAGCGCGCGGTGTTAGTAGACATACAGTATCGCCTCTCCGCTTCACCTGTGGCGTGCGGCCTACTTCCTTCAGCCCCTCCGATGCAAAAAATAAACCTTGCGCCTGGCTTCTTCAACTCCAATATCTTCTGATCCAAACGACGGATTCTCTTGATCTCTTCGGTATATTTCCCAGTAATGAGTACTGCATGTTCCCCCGATGTTTTGGTGGTTCAACCTCTTCACATAGAAATTCGTAAAAAATACCATATGAGTCTTCTCATATCGACACTCTCTCCATCTAGCGTTAACTTGATGAAACAAAACACCTCAGCTCCGCGCGTACTTCAAACAGGTGGTTCCTCTAAGAAAAACAATCTGTGGCCCTCATCTAAATGGTCACAGTATACAGTATTTCGAACTAATTAAGACATTTCGATATTACCAACTTAATTTCGTCATTATTCTAGATAGGTTCATATACTGTAGATTAATCATTGGCATGAAACTTAATTTTAAGAAAAGTAGGCTCTTTAGTTCGTCACAGAACTTCTTGTTCCATCTGACTATGAGGGAAGCGGCTAACTGGTAGCATGCTGAACTTCTATGCCCAAGGTCGCTGGTTCAAAGCCGGCCAAAGTCGCCGGATTTTCTAAGAGCGCTAAAAATCCCTCAGCATGCTTTCCTTCGGAGGGGAAGTTACAACGTTCGTTGCAAGTTGCTGGTTGCGGTGGCATCTAGCAGCCAAGTTCACAGCTAGTTGTCGTTGACGGTAGTATTTGGTACAAAATTAGGTACTACTACCTAAAATTGACCGTCTGCAGACCTTACCTTAATTACATACTAATACAGTCATCACAATTAACACCGTTTATCAGACAGATTCTACACACACCCAATGTACACGGGGTTACATGACCACGTTGTCGCAGCCCCTGAACTGAGGAACCAACCAACATCTCTGCGGGAGATAAAATTTTGCGTGAAGAAGTAACAGACTGTTAGATAGTTACACATCAGTTCCAAACCTTGCATAAGGACAGTGTGATCACAAGTATAAAAATGAACTCCAAATGACAAGAAGGTCATAAGACAATAAAATGTTAAAAATATGCATAGAAAGACGAAAAAAAGTTAATTAACCGCCAATTTTAAAATACTCTCTCGCAATAAATGAGGTCTGATCTTCCTACGAAAACCTGCTTATTTTGCCTATTATAGCCTATCCCCTAGTTTGCCCGGTGAAATCTACATCCGCCTTCCGGCGTGCCAAGAGGAATTTTTTAATTCAAGTAAGGACTGCAGACTCTGAATTTTTCAAATAGTTCCTACTTTTGCCGCCAAACGCCACCGTCAATGACTACTAGTTCAGAACGTAGCTACTAGACGCCACCGCAGTCGGCTCCTGGCAACGAACGTAGGAACCTAAGAGCGTTGTTTACATTCTTAACCTATATAATTTAGCTTCACACATGTGTAATTAGTGGAAGGTTCTTAAACATGCCGTAAATCTATGACATGGGACCGCCGGCTTTACTTCCCCTCCGAAGGAAGGCATACTGAGGGATTTTTAACGCTCTTAAAAAATCCAACGACTTCGGCTGGGTTTGAACCCGTGATCTTGGGCATAGATGGGTATGCTATGAACATTCCCATTTTCCAAGATGACAACAAACATGTTCACAGGGCTGCACACATATGTGACTGGTTTGGCCAACACACAGACACACTGTCGCACCTTAACTGACCCGCTAAATCACCCGATCATAATCCCATTGAAAATGTGTTGGACTATTTGAAACAGCAGGTGAAGCGCAGAAATCATTATCTCCACAATTTGGTGTCTCTACGGAATCTAATCATCATTGATCTAGACATGTTATACATAAAGAAACTTTTGGACTCCCATCGTCACTGAATCAAGATGGTTGATTATCAAAGCTAGAGGTGGAGTTACACGCAGTGCTTTAGTCGGAGAAACGTGGGAAATACCGTCCTCGGAAATATTAATCTTTGGTAGATTTGCAAACAGAAATGATATCTTCAAACCAATTACATGGTGGGCCAAATCAATAAAACAGTTTTTAATAATTAATGACCAATCAAGCCAACAACACACGGGGAAATGTGAAAGTACCTTTTGTTGACCTCCCAGTGCCACCATTCAATTTGATTTCCGGGAGTGATAGTATGGGGTGGCGTGACGTACGAAGGACTGATTGGCCCGATCTTCCTTGAAGATGGCGTCACGGGGGAAACCTACCTAAATTGCTGAGGGAAAGTGTCATTCGAGAACTTAAGAGGAGACAGAACTTTGATGAACTGTGGTGAGAGCAAGAGGAGCCCCACCACACATGGCCAACGTTGTTCGGGCGTTCTTGCATTACGTTTTCCGTCAACGCTGGATTGGCTGTCGAGGGTCTGTGGAGTGGCCAGCCCAATCGCCTGACAATACCCCGCCAGACGTTTACCTTTAGGGTTACGAGGTGTACGCTAATCCCATTGACTGTGCAACATTTGCGTGAAGTGGTTGTTCTGGAGTTCAATTACTGTACTATGTTACGGTGAATATGTGTAGAAAGGCTTGTGAAATGTTGCTTTGCGCCTACAAACCTATATTGACTTAGATGGTGCCCATGGTGCCCCGGTCAACTCCCCTCTTGAATATCGATGACTTATATGGGTGCGATTCGCTTTTTTGTTAACCTTTGCATTGTTAATATTTATCAATAAACATAACATCTCAATAAAAAGTGCCTAGTTGAACCTGGTCCACCCTGTAGAATGGCATTTATGTCACATATTTTGTTTTAATTCATTGCTCTCCTTCTTGTCATATTATTGAGGAAGGTGTTATCACCTTTATGTTTCAGATCATCTCGACCCTGGTGACGTATCTCCTTGTTCTAGTCCAGTTCAATGAGAGTTCGCGGTCAGTTGTCAGGGCTGCCAATACATCCACAACATTTCCAGCTTGTTTAGTAATAAAGGATGTAAGTTCCAATTAATAAGAAGACACCCTGACGACCAGCAATTGAAGCTAACAAGCACATGCCCATTGCGTTCAAATCATTACTGGGGAGTGTAATATTAGGAATAGGACAGATAACCAAACGTGCACACACTTGATGCAAATAAGCAGATGTCTCAAACTCTCCAATCATCAAGTTATCACCCTTCTTAACCTAATCAGGTTAAAATGGAGCTAATATTATTATTGTTAAATATTGGAGGAGGGTACCTCTCCCCTAGGTACACCCCTGAAGTGAGTCATCATTAAATATTCATGATAATGAAATTTAAGAGACGTGGATATACCAACAAATTATGTCAGATGATGACCACTCGACGGTTGAATCGCGTTATCTTATATTGCCTGTTATTTAATAGTGATTGTAACTATAGTGGTACCAGCTAGAAAAGAATGTTGGAGGCGCGAGTCATTGCACGTTGCTGCTAAAGAGCTTCCCCCTCCATACACGACTTCACAAGGTCCAAAGACAAGGAAGCCAGTAGCAGCGAGAAAGTTCCCCTACCTGACGCACATGCGCAGAAGAAAGTCTAGCAGTGGGCAGACAAGAGTGATGGAAACACTTTCCCCTACTTTGGTACGCATGCGCATTGAAACATTATTTTCTATGTGGTAACCCTATAATAACTTACATGTATTTTATGAGTGTTTATTTATTTATTTGTTTATTTTAATTTATTTTATTTTTTATTATTTTATTTCATTTATTTTATTTTATCCATTTTATTTTATTTATTTTATTTTATCCATTTTATTTTATCTTATTTTATTTACTTTATTTTATTTTTATTTTATTTTATTCATTTTATTTTATATTTTATATTTTATTTTACTTTATTTTTATTTTCTAATTTATTTTATTTTATTTACTGTATCTTATTTTGTTTTATTTTATCTTATTTATATACATTGTGTCCCCATAAGATCAATCTCCTGCAGTGTTTCCCAAATCTTGGCTGACACCGAGGAAACGCGGGATCGATTCGCGGCTCTGCTAAGAAATTTTAATTCTGGTGAGAGTGTTGGAACGGAGTACACTCAGACTCGTGAGGCAAAACTGAGAAGAGGAGGGTTTAATTCCCACCTCAACCTTCCTGGAAGTGGTTTCCTGTGGTTTCTCCACTTCTACTCCAGGTAAATGCTGGGATGGTTCCTAACTTAAGGCCGCGGCCGTCTTTTTCCCAATCCTAACCCCAATTTACAAATACACACACTAATACAACCATAACAATAATATGGGTTGTCACACAAATTCCGCACACACACCCAAAAATACACGGTCTATATTACCACGATGTTCCAGCACCTAAAATAAGCAACAACAAATCTCAACTCAAAATATTACGTTTCATGAAATTAAATTCAGCCATATTCTTGTTACACATCTTGTCAAATCTTGGCACTAAATGAGATAAAGCTACCCGCATTTCCTTCTGCTCACAAAGTTTTGATCTACACTTGATTTTTATGAGATCTATTGCCTTAAAACCACTCTCGCAATGATAGGAGGTTGCAATAAGGAATTAATATCAACACTCTTTGTCCCTGCGATGTTGGAGACGACGAGGAGTCGGACTTTTATGGAGATATTTAATGTGGCCGTTAATCTAGACACCGGGCTCTCACATTGAAATGGCAACTGACTGCGTCAGAATTCGATCATGAAACCTCGGGTGCAGCAGATGGGAACCTTGCCGCTGCGACAAGCAGTCAGCCGAATAAGTGAGATTCTCCGACAGGATTGACCTTATGTTAGTCGTTCCATTGTGGTAATTCACGGGTATCCAGAGGTGGGTGCACTCTGAATTTTAAACATGGATTTATTAGTTTATTGACAAATTTAATATTCTTATCAGAAATGTAATTTTTATTTCACATCAGTTTAAATGACAGCATCATCATACAACTTATAGAGGAATATCAATCCATCTGTACCTGTAAGTCAACTAGAGGATGGAGAAATTCACACAACTTGAAAAAACGCATGATTAACTACGATGAACTAATCCACTGAAAACAACATTAAATTGTTTATGAACAATATAGCATACAATCTTTATCACATCAAGATACAGTTTCACCTTTTTGATTCTTTTTTGCTTATTTCAGCTTTTGTTCCTTATTTTCAGTTTTTAATCCTTATTTTGCCTCTTTCACGCTATTATGCTCCTATTTGCATAAGAAATAAATTAGTAACTTACAAAGAAATTAAAAGAACATATGTTCAATATAGGACACTGAAAATAAACTAACTATACATTTGTATTACAAGACAGCAACTACTGAAAATCTCACTCTTCGTTAGCATGTCCTGAAATAGATAAACGTTGTTTGATATCATTCTCTACACAAGAGTGTGCTTAAGTATTCTCCAGTCTCTTAAGTGGAAGTAGAAAAATATGATGGAAACCGTTCTGGCTGCTGACTATGACATGAACAACTTGAAATATCACCTTGCGGAGGTATGCTAACACGGCAGTACAGGACTGAAATGTGGTGCATCGATACATCATTCAAATTCAGGGGTGTATATAAGGGGGGTGCTGAGGGGGCTTCAGCCCCCCCCCCCCCCGAAAAAGCCAACTTGGGTACAAAATACAATGTATTTCACAGTACTTTTAAGAAATGCTTATCAATTTGTAAAATTTGCTGAATAATCCATTTAGATACTTGCCATTCATACTCCACAAGCTATAATAGAACATTCATTAAGCACTCACAATTTTCCAGGATAGTCACCCCCCCCCCCCCCCCCCCCCGAAAAAATTGTATATACGCCCCTGTTCAAATTTTAAATGTCTATTGGATTATTTTAGTGCAAATTGCCTGGCTCTGCACGTCACTATCTTCTCCTCCACAAGTGACATTACCACGTGTAGGGACCCTAACGGGAACAATATACTTTTTGTGCACATTAAGCATAGATTCTTCTTTCTTTTGGAAACATACCGTATCAGTTATTACAACCTATTTGTCCTAGGCATATGAGTTTGATATTCATCCCTTTTTATCTCCATTAGAGAGATATCTTCTTCAGATCTCTGCAGGGACTCCAAATACGTTAGCAACTCTATAAGCACTGAAAAGAACAAAACAAAAGGAAGTTAAGAATATTTTCTCTCGAAATGAAAATGTCAGTGTAAAATGGAAACTCAGCAGTAATCAAGGTGTGGACTAGGAAGGGGACTGACAGCTATTGAATAGGTTAAGAAATGAAAGGCAGAAAGCTAAGAAGGAAACTAGGGAATCGTGTATGAGAAGATTGGCGGAGGATTTCAAGGAAAGATGGAGAAACCGATTGAAGTGGAAGAAGCGGTGGTTAAAACTGCCTGGAAGTTCAGGGAGAAGTTGGTGCTATTCCAATTGATGAAAGTGAGAAAGCAGGGACATTGAATAGGGCGTAGGGAAATGTGGTACGAGTCGTAGATGAAGGATATGGAGATCAGATAGGAGAACATAGTTAGAAGGACTAAAATACAGTAAATTGAATAATGGCATTAAGGTCATTTATTAACCTGTACAAGCATTCAGGTTTCGATATGTCGTAGGTGTCGGTAATATACGAGGGTGTGTGATGGTGGTTACTTTAAAAGGGTAGAACATCAAAGTCATCTGCTCAAGAATATAGGGTGGATGAAAAATAGGCAGCATGGTCAGGGAGGGATTTTTTATATTACAATTAGCTACTTTTTAGTAAGGTGTGTCTGGGGATTTGGATATGAGAAATGTTGATCTGTTCAGAGCCTTTGATAGGATTAACCACTTAATTGTATTGAAGATGGAGGGATTAGATTTAAGTAAGAGAGTGAGAGCTTTTTTTTTTCTTTTTTTCTTTTCTTTGTGGTTGAAGTCAAGTGGTTTACGTTGGAGGATCAGGACAGCTTTAAGGTGGAGAGGCAGTAAATTGCGACCTACAGTAAGTTGGTTCTAATGAATGTAAACACAGGTAAGATTATTTGCTGGTGTCATTGGGTATATAGAAATATGTGAACAAATTAGCAATAGTAGTAGGCTAATAAAATGCCATGTTATTGGTAAGTGACGTCGGGTGCGACAAATAAGTTTGCTATAGGAGTTGAAGCCAAAAACATTATCCAGCAAGCTGTCATAAGCAGAGAGTGATGGTACACACTAAAAGGAATTCAAAATAGGCAGGCGAAAACCATTGTAAATCTTGAAAATAGGCGACAAAATGATCACTGTAAAATATGTTACTGCACAAATGTTGATTTTATAACAATAATTACAAGTATTTAGAGGAAAATAACTGTACCATGGACATATAAATATGGCACGCAGACATTCACACGTGTTAGTTTCATGAGTTGGAGAATATGAAGTTGAATTTATAGGATAGGAGGTGAAGGCATAACACGTACATAGAACATTGTATAATTATTATACATTTCAAGAATTTCTGTGTTATTTGTAAGTTACTTTCGAAAATTAGATAGCCTAAATAGGCACCTATTAGGCGCCATAGACAGAAATATCCAAAGTAATAGGCTATTTATTGTAAACAACTCTAGTACCTATGCATGAACTTATTTAAAGTTATTTTTGTGATATATGTAATAATAGTGTACAGCAGGGATCACTCATTATTATCTTGTGATACACTGGGCCACCACATTCAGCAGGGGATGGTTCGTACTCTTTCTCCTGTTGCTCTGAACGTCATGTATGGGTTTCCATGTCCGACAAAACCACTAAATCTATGTAATCCCTATTGCATTTGTTAATGAAAATCCACAGCCTGCTTCCAGTCGACCGACCGGCTCAGGGAATGGAATGAATCAAGCCCCCATCTAGCGGCGAGGATATGAACTGTGCCAGTTGCCGAAGCCTGTAAGCACTCCTCTGGGGCAAGGATTAAATGTATGACAAATGAAATGAAATGATAGTGGAGAGTGTTGCTAAAATGAAATTTGTGACAGGGAAAACCGGAGTACCCGGAGAAAAACCTCCCTGCCTCCGCTTTGTCCAGCACAAATCTCACATGGAGAGACCGCGATTTGAACCACGGACCCAGCGGTGAGAGACCGGCGTGCTGCCGCCTAAGCCACAGAGGCTCGCATTTGTTAATAGTAATTATTATTATTATGCTAAATAGCATATTTGCAAGCTCCACATCATCAAATTGAGGGTTGCACTATCAAATCTGCATTATGCAAACAGGCTGTTTGAAATAGTAGCGATTTGAAGCCACTTTTTTTTTAGTGTTGCCTATATATATATATTTTTGTAGCTTTTCAGTCGGTCAACATGATTGTTCCCAATGAATGGGCGGGGTACAATATACCAATCTAGTATATTCCAGGAGTGTAATTTTTATAGATTGGTATACTGTACCCCGCCCATTCATTGGGAACAATCGTGTTGACCGACTGAAAAGCTACAAAAATTTAATTTGTTTGAAATAGCATAAGCCCTTTAGTTGGTAGATAGAGAATTCAAATATCCGACCCATGTGGGATTTGAACCCATATCTTCAAACCCGAAACGGTCCTATATTCTGTACGTAGCAACTTTGTAATAATAATAATAATAATAATAATAATGTGATTCGCTTTAAGTCCCTTTTAACTATTGTGACTTTTAGAGACGCCGGGATGCCGGAATTTTGCCCCGAAGGGGATCTTTAACGTGCCAGTAAATCTACTGACACCGGCTCCCTCGCATTTGCGCACCCTCAAATGCCAGCTGACTGCGCCAGGACACGAACCTGCAACCTTGGGCCCGGCAAGAGAGAACGTTACCGCTGAGAGACGCAGCCAGCCAGCAACTTTGTCTCGTTGAAAATATTCATGGGATTAAGGTTAATTTCTTTTACCAAATATTGTGTTATAAAGTTATATGAACTTGGTCGAACAAAATGATGTATAATTTATTATCACATGCTACCTGTAAACATTTTTTGTTTGAAATTATTTGTGAATATTAATGCACAAATTTTACAACGTCGAGCATGTCTCTCTTTGGAATTACACACTTCTGTAATCCTTTGATCTACAAGGTTGTGGTTTTCACTGTTCTGTTCCAAACTCTTGTCAGAAGAAGTTGCCGGCACCGTCATAACAATTGATCGGACTTTCATTTGTGATATTATTGCTGTGTACATTTGTTCATCCGTGTATGTGCATCATCTATTAGAAAATTAGCCGATTCATTTTAATTTTAAGCATGATTAAACCACAAGGTCTGTTTAAAAGTGTACGTTTCATGAAATTCGGTATAAACAAGTTGCTGACCCAAGTGCTGTTATTGCAAATAGTATAGGTATTGAACACATTGCTTTGCCACGCCCACCAGTACAATAATAAAAAAAAAACTTTAATAATCTGTGGTAGAATATATTGAGAACTTCTAAGTATCCGGGGTAAACAAGAAGATGACTCAGATAATGCTGATTACGCTCTCTTTACGTAAGTGTATGTTGTTAAAGTAAATATAGAAGAAAAGAAAGTCTCTGTTCCGTGGGGTTTATATTTCCGAAATTCACGTGCAGTGGGCACGAATGGGAAAGGGTATTTTTAAAGGTCACTAATATCAAATCTTATGTACAATAGACTACCCTTAAGCTAAATTGAATATATTTATCTCTATATATAAATATACAATGCACAGAACACTTATTGATTATAATAAAATGTATATAACCATAAGTTAATATAGCCTATGATGTACTTTAAAACCGTGTCGGTTTCAGTCACATTGCGACCTTCCTCAGCGTACACTTAATATAAATTTTGCCATAACGAGGAGTCTAAAAATATTCTTCTTCCAAAAGCTCACAAATTACAATTTAAACAAGTAGTTCCGTGAAGAACTATACAGCCTATTTTCATATATTCTACTTATGTTAACTGCCACTACCAACATACAAAATTTCAGTTTGATTGCTGTAATAGATTCGTAGATATTGAGAACCGACTAAATATTTCGGATGGTCGCCATGTTGGATTGTATATATGTAGGTCCTAGAGTTATGTACTGTTACATGAAGATTATTGTGTACGTGTAGCATTCAAACTTCAATCGCATGATTAGGACACAAGAAGTAACAAGGAGATTTTAAAATTTCGCACAGCTGCCATCTGGTGGTTATGGAAACAATTGAAATAAATTAGATGCCAGTGGATTAACATTCGTATAAGGATTTACTGAACCAAGTTTCACTGCACTCGGATGGTTAAATTGCGAGAAACGTCCATTTGAATATTTACTGTATAATTCGCGTCGCCGCCATGTTGGATTTGTGATCACCAGGTTATTTAATGTCCTATAGGTGAGCTTACGTTCATAGCCCCTATGAACGTAAAAAAATCAGTTTGATTGCTATAATAGATTCGTAGATATTCAGAGCCGTCTATATATTTCGGATGGTCGCCATTTTGGATTGTTAAATGTATAGGCCATTAGAGTCATGTACCATTAAAGGAAAGTTATTGCGTAGGTTCATTATTCAAACTTTCACTTCGATCGCATGATTACGACACAAGAAATAAAAACTTAATTTTAAAATTCGCACAGTCGCCATCTTTAGGTTATGTAAACAATTGAACTAAATTAGATACCACTGCATTACAATGCGTATAAGCATTTCCTGTACCAGATTTCATTGCGTTTGGAACAATAAACCGTGAGAAAGGTCTATTTAAAATTTTCAAATTCACTTGGCCGCCATGTTCGTTTTGTAGTTAACCGGGTTTTGAAGGTCTTATAGATGAACTTCCAGTATTATCCTTTATCTCCTTTCAAAATTTCAGGGTGATACCGCTAATAGTTTCAGAGATATAGAATGTCGGTGAAATATTTCGCACATCCGCCATCTTGTGGTTATGTAAACAATTGAACCAAGTTAGATGTCGGTGCATTACAATGTGTATAAACATATACTGTACCAAGTTTTATTGAGTTTGGTTGGTTAAATCGCGAGAAACGTCTATTTAAAAGTCGCAAATTCGCGTGGCCGCCATGTTGGTTTTGTAGTTACCAGTTTTTCAAAAGTCACATAGGTAAACTTGTAGTAGTTCACTTTATCACCGTAAAAAATTTCAGGGTGATATCGAGAATAGTTTCGGAGATATTGAATGCTGGTGAAATATTTCGCACATCCGCCATGTTTGATTGGTGGGACGTAACCAAATTTGAGGGGCACGGTCGGGGTCGCCCGGAATAGTGCTATGAACTTACCGAGTTTTATTGAAATCGCTCCCGCGGTTTAGAATTTATTAGGGGGGGACACACACACCTCACACACACACGCACACACACACGGACAAAAGGTGATCTCATAAGCCTATTTTTTTTTTTTTTTTTCAAAATTGAAAATAGGCTAAAAACCAGATCTGTTACAAAATTGTGTTAAGAAAAACATGAAAAGTCTTGATAAAAACAGCGTGGAATAGAAGAGATGTGGATGTGATACTAGATAAGTTGAAATAGTTAGGTTATAACTGATAGTAGAGAGGTAGAGAGTTAGTTAGTTAGTTATTATTGTTTTAAGGGGCGGAACTACGAGGTCATCTGCCCCTCTTAACACAGATTAAAGAATACAAATTTGGAATTGAATTTAAAATTTTGAGGTGGTCACCTAAATTTGAAAAGACCTAAAATTAATATAACAAAAAATTAAATAAAAATAATAAGTATAAAAACAAACAAAAATTACTGAAAAACAAAAAAAAATATCATTCAAAAACGAACAAGACGTTGAGTCAATATACACTGGAAAATTTAGATTGCTGGCCCTAACCCACTCTCACTTATAAAGCGGATAATGCGATCAGCAACCCCCGCGTCATCGGCTAATATATAATTGAGTGTCATCTGCAAACCAAGGTTTCTTCGTAAGTCAGCAAGATCCACACACTCAGTTAAAATGTGGGCCACGGTGAACGAGGTAGAGAAATAATAGAATTAAAACGTTGGAAAGAAACGTTGGGCAAGAAATGTAAAACATATATTGACTTATGGTTATATAAATATTATTATAATTACATCGTCATGGTCATTTTTATGTCATTTTACACTTATTGATTACTTGCATATTTGGTTTGGTTTCCTTCACATTAATTAACAGTCCAATTTTGATATCTCGAAGTACTTTCGGGGACAGAAATGACTTCCAGCTATCGAAAATACCGTACGAGATATAGAAATACATGAAAAAAGGGGTTCTATTATCATAAATACATAAATAGTCAACTGTTCCTACAGGGAACTGAAATTAGCTTGCACTCGGATATATTATCAAATTGACGAGTTGAAACGTTTTGAAACACATTTATAAGGCTGTAGTTACACATTTACCATTCGAATTGGTATGTTTGGATGTTTTAGTAAATTGTGTGAGTTGCGAAATTTCCGGTTCTCTGACTTATCATTACAGTCTGAAGCTCTATTGCCATGTCCATGAAATTACCATAGCCTACCGTCCCTAAAAAGCCAGAGCATCGTAAGCGACTATTTTTAGGAAGGAAGCCTGTAGTTTTACATGACCGTTAATCTTGCGATCATGAGTCACGGGACCTCCATTTTTACGTGTAATCCGAACCACATAACGTGATATTTCGAAAATCTCAAATGCATTAGCCGAGAATCGAACCTGGTCTGCCGTGGTGAAAGGCAAGCAGCTTGACCACTGCACCTTAAATCCTTCTCCCCCGCAACAGGTTCGCTGAACGAGTTGTTGATTCGTTTACATTAAAATGAGACATTTACTCTTGCAGGTAAAAGTATAGCAGGTAGCAAACGTTTCTTTTGCTCCTAAATTCGGTTATAAAAATGTAACGTAACCAGCATCGCGCATCGATATATTTTTTTTACGTAACTTAGCGTGTCACCTAATTGTTGTTAGGATATTCTTGATTTCTTTGATTATCTCTCCAAGTAGGTTTCGTATTATTGCCAGGGCTACAACAGGATTGTATCATTCGTATTCTCACAGTAACCTTCATGTACTCACGTTAAGAAGTCCATGACAAAGGGGACAGATACGAAAAATAGGTATGTTATGAAAATTGGGATAGGATGAAATTATCTAACAAATAAGGTGAATCGGCTTCAAATTTAGATATTAAGATGAAACTATTATTATGGATATGAAGGAAACATTTTCAGTTCATCACAAACTTACTGAAACGCATGTGCCGCAACGATATTAATGCTTCATATGTTGCATTATTGCCACACATACGTAAGTATAGAATTGAGAAGGATGTTAACAATAGCTACATAAAGTACAGCCCAATGTTCTAAAACTATGCTTATGTATTTCACTATGATATGCAACCATTCCACGGTGTCAATGCAATATCTCGTATGAAAACATTAGATCGTCCACCATGGCTAATACTGACTTTCGATTTCCATAACTTACTTCTTCAATTTCTCCACTTCCGATGATAAAAGAAAACTCATTTTTTATGTTGCTGTTGAAATCATAATTTCGTTTCGGCATGCTTATTACCCATTATAGTAACTGTGCCTCATCAAGTCCACACAAGGGGAAGATGACCTCGTAGTTCCACCCCTTAAAACAATAATTAACTAACTAACTAACTAACAAGTCCACACATACAGTAATACGACAGTAAAGACATAAACATTGTTACAGTTAGATGGACAGTTGAAAATCTGACCAATACTACCAACCTCTGTCGACATAACAGTCACTATAAAGGAAAAAATCAAGACAACTGAGCGTCCACAAAAAGCTGTCAGGGCCACGGAACATTTTGGCTAGAAAGAGAACGAATGGACACATCAACCTACGTGCTAACGTATAAAATCTAACGTATTTAAAAATATAATTGCAAGAACAGTTCTTTATTTCTTCTGAAGTCAGTCTGAAATCAGCGTTTCCACTAAGTAAAGTATATGCACTGTACTAACGAGAAAAACATAGACGTAGCCTATCTCAATCCAAAAGAAAAGTAAAACATATAGCTGGTTCCTTGCTCCCTTCAATCCGATAAGGTAACTCACTTGCACGCTTCCTTTACTGATTGTGCCAAACTGGACCCACGTGTTTGTCCTTCACGACTCCTCGTTACGCACCTGCAGCCCCAAGAACGTCACTCGAACTGCAGATTGCCGACGCTTCTGGTCCTACTGCAGAGTTGAGCTGCAATCTGAAGAACTCAGCGTCTTCGCTGGCTCTCGTTCTTGTGCCGGTGCCACTTATTATCAGTAATGTATCACTCCTAAAATTGTTTACACTACTCAGACAGTTTTTTGTAGAAAATTGTTCCAAGAAAACACCACATGCGCACTTGAATATGGACATGATTAATGTTTTAACTTTGCAGTAATGCGCTGACGAAAATATGTTTCACAATGTTCAATATGGCAGTGTTGCCAACATTACTTCACCGCACTCCACTAAAGCCATTGTCAGGACAAACATAGATCATAATTTGATAGAGGGGTGGGGAAGCAACTCGGGTAGTCATTGGAAACCATACACTTGCTTGGATCTTGAATAATTTGAAATAAGTATAGCTACACACAAATACGTATTTAGAATTTAAGACCTAACCCTCATTGTTGTGGTTGCTGAATCACTATATTCAGACTTCTAATGAACAACTGAGGGAAACTAATAGTGTTAGAACTTGTTTGTTTCTCTGTCTGGCTAACATTACTACACGAGTCAAACAAAGAGCTTCGTACGTCCCCATCAATATCGCGCCTACAAAAGTGTCATTTGGGCACGAATGACTTGAAGACATGTCATTTATTCTCTATATTTCTCATTTTGTCTTGTTAGGATCGAACCCTGGCTCACACGGTCGCCTACTATAAAAGTAAGCGGCCCGGAAAAGTGACATTTGCTCAACACTGATGACGCAAACATTAATAATCTGTAGATGAGTTAGAATATATATGAACAGAGGAAAGGTATGAGAGCAGAGCATCTTGTAATTTCAAATGATTAAGGCCAGGAAATAAGGTCAAAAGGTTGAGGGGAGACGAGAATCAAAGTGCATGTTTAAAGGGTTTTTGAACCTTTCTGCATTAGTATTAACAACAGCTATGGCCGACGGAGTCTGCGGATACAATCCGTATGTTAACGTGGATATTCTGAAGAAGAAAATGGTTGTAGAGTTTGAATTAATCGCCGAAGAACTGACATTTGACTTTATAGAATTTCGGAACAGCTGTTTGTTGTCCTTTTGCCCTATGGTCATGGTGATGTTATTGTAAGAATAGTATTTTACTGGCTGCGTGGCGCAGCGGTGACGTTCTCGCCTAGTATGCACAACGTTGCTTGTTCGAATCCTGGCACGTTAAAGATCCCCTTCAACGAAAATTCCGGTACCCCGACTGAAAAATTACTTCAAAGCTTTCTATTAAAGATCTTTGTCATCAAAGATATATGTTACTGTATTTCAGAGTGCGTGAGTGAGGGGGGAAAATATAATTGTTTCCTTGCAAATAGTAGGTTGAAATGCTAGCGTTGAATAAAACCTAGTATTTTGTTAATAAGTGACTCAGTTACAGTTATGACATTCCCTTTCACTCAGATGTACTCTAGCTATGCTGCCAGTGTGTAATTGTTTATTTATATAGACGTAGTTAAATTATTAGAAACATTGAATACTGTATGTAGTATGTGACAAAATGAAAGTGTAGAAACCCCGTCAGTCTGCTGTATTAATGAAAATTAATTAATCAAAACGTAAATTCGAACTTTTGTAAATAGTTAAATTCTTTAAGCAGTTTATGTCCATTTGATTTAATCATCATGACGATGTAAAAATTTTAACAAATTTTTATTGAGAGATCAAACCATATACTGTTTTATGAGAATTATTAGTGTGTTTAACTGAAGAAGGCTCATAGAGCAGAAACATGTATCAAAGTGTATAAGGATATCGAGTGATATAGAAATGTTTTGTATTGTAAAGTGGATATTTATGTAACATACAAAACGTAAAAGTTTCGACCATATTATGGTCTTCCTCAGCGTTAAAATATGAAACAATTATGTAATTGTGAGAAAAATAATATTTAAAGAAAATAACAAGTTTGAGCTTAATCCTAAGTAATAGGAAAGTGTAACATTAGACGAAATATTCATAAAAACGTGATACTGTGTTATAAAAATTGTCGTTGAAAATTATTCAGACTAAACCTGAATATTCTGAAAATGATTATGTACTGAATAATACAAATATATGGGGAGCGTGATGGCGCAGTGGCTTAGCTGCTCGTCTTTCACCCGGACGGCCGGGGTTCGAATCCCGGTGACAGCGGGGTGGAATTTTCACCTGAAAAATCACGTGGCGTCAGGAAGGGCATCCGGCCTTAAATCCCCGGCCAAAACCAAAATGATCCTGCTTGGCTCCGGCGACCCCCAATTAATTGGGGAAAAGCTGAAGAAGAAGACTGAATAATACAAATATAGCATAGGAAATTATTTTATAAAATTATTAAAAAACAGATCTGTAACAATATGTACGTTTTGATTAACTAGTTTTCATTGAAAATTTTATTGACTTATTGGAATATAAAGATTATATCTTAATTTGGTATTTCATTGTCACAAAGACTGCACAGAACATAAAAATAAAAGAAATAAGAAGTTTGTAACCACCAGTGATAAATAAAGAAAACATCCACAAAAATGTGGGGGTAAATAAATTACATCATCAAGTTTGCAAATAGATAATAAATTAGGAAATGTTATGGACATTGTAATCATTTAGCCATGTCTGTAAATAGGAGCATTGCTGAAAGAGAGACATTGTTGAGGAAGAATGTCGAGTTATTTTAGTATAGAATTCTTTTGGATATTGGCCCACGATATTATTTCTTGGCAGTGGTACGACAAATGTAACAACTAACCATTGTAGATGACGGTTATTTGACCGACCTCTCAAATCCAAAGTGTTCACAACTATCATTATGCAAGCATTCATGGGGTAGCCCATGGTGCAAGGAATCATAGGGAGAGAGTTGGCAACGAGTAAGGATTGTGGCTTCCTATGTAGTCTTAACTCTGCCATCGTCATGTTTATAATGGACTTACTCATTCATTCCAAACCAGTGATGGTCATAACTTTATGATATGTCCGTGAATATTCCGATATTCGTTACTAGTGATCAACGTATAAAGTTAGTAAGGACTTTAGGAATTAGGTACGGTATGTGTTATAGTTGGGACAATTTCCTTGACATGTAACCAACACTATGCTAATTAAACATACCGACGCTTCTTTCCCAGCAGAGATACACTCAAGTGCTGTTTCCAAAGAGGTTCTAATGATGTCACATCTTTGCAATTGTAAAACATGAGATGAAGATTTGGGTTCTTTACAGCACTAGCCTTAAGATCTTGTGGAGGGTCACTATATTTAAGATCAAACATCAACACTTGAAGTTTAGCAAAACCGCAAATCACATTTAAACACCTAGTAGTCACTCTTTCACACTGATACAACTCGAGGTGTGTCAGCCGCGGAGCTTCTTTTAGGTGCTGAACACCCTCATCACTGATTATGTTATTACCAAATATGCTGAGATGTGTGATTTTCTCTAACGAATGAGCATACCGCAAGCTACGATCCTGCAGTAGGGCACAAACTCCATGCCACTTATAGTAGAAAGGAAAACTTAACTTGTGAAGTAATGGGCAATGATGAGTAATGGCACAAAAAGTACTTTCCTTATCAACAGCACAGCCATGCATTTCCAAAGCTAGAATATTAGGAAAGAACTTAAACACTGGCTCACAACCCTTCAATGCACTCAAATTCGATTCGTAAAGTGTTAGCGTTGTAATGTTTCTCAAATGCTGGACTTCTCTGACAGGAATTTCATGTGCGTCATGACACAAACGGCTTATGGACAACTTCCGTAAGTTGCTACATTCTGATAAGCAAGGTAGCACGCAAAAGCCGTCGTAGGTGCAACATCTAATACTTAGTTCATGCAAACAATGTTGCTTCCTTCTCAAATAGGACATAAGAGTCTCCTTTGTAAAGCGGAAAACCGAAATTTCAAGATGTTCCAAATTGGGGAATAGTAGGTCCAATTGTTCAAAATCCATGTACATTTCTTCAGAACGGCCAAGACTCAATGTTTTGATCTGCTTTAATGGTTCAGTAACTTTAACATCCGTACAAACTGTATCCCAAAATATATAAAGCTGCTCGAGCTGAGGACAATCATTGGTAATATGTAGAATGAGCTCATCGTTGACACAGATTCTAAATAAGTTGAGAGCCCGTAGCTGAGGAGATATGCGCAGAATGTCTATCACTTCCCGACAGCTAACCACCGCCTTTGGTGCATACACAATGTTCTTCCACAGGCACCTTTCCCATGAAACAATCTGCCACCAACGGCAAACAAACTGAATTGATTTCACCAAATCGTAAAAGGAGCAGTACGAGAAGATCTTCACGAGGACGTTTATTGGTAACATATCCACGCCGACACCCATCTTCAGGGACACTGAAACAAAGCGAGAGTAGCATATTAGAAAGAATCTAGAATTCCTGGAACTACAGCATAGTATGATTTATTTATTTATTTAGTTATCACGGCCACATACAAGGGCGTTCTACCGGCTCTTGATCTGGACTTGATATGTAATGAGATTGGTTTGATTAATAAATAAATAAATCTTCTTCTTTTGCTTTAGCGTTTGTCCCGCCTCGTGGCAGGGTCCACTATTTGTATCCGCTGTCTCCACTTTACTCGGTCATGGGCCATGTCTGGATGTAGGTTGACACTTTTCAGATCCCTGTGCAGTGTATCGGCCCAACGTTGTCTCGGTCGCCCCTTTGGTCTTTTCCCGGCGACCTCTAGTGTGTAGCCCTGTTTTGCAATGGTGTCCGCTCCTGACCGTAGCACATGCCCAAACCATCGCCGACGACCCTGACGCATTTTGTTATTGATTACCGCGATACCAAATCGTTCCCTTATTCTTTCATTGGGGATGTGATCCAACCTAGTAATGCCAGCTGCCCATCTAAGCAACTTGGTCTCCATGACACTTCGCCGACGTTCTGCTTTCTTCCTGGTCGGCCAACATTCGGTACTATAAAGCGCCACGGGACGAATGACAGTGCGGTAAATCTTCGATTTTATGTGGTTTTTCATCTGGCTATCGCACATGACACCTGTCGTTGTTCGCTACTTCATCCACGCAGCATTAATTCTTACGTTGACCTCCTCGGCGAGACGACCTTCAGCAGTTATCGTAAAGCCAAGATACTTAAATTTTGTCGTTCGAGGCAGATCATCACCGTCGACTTCGATAAATAAATAAATAAATAAATAAATAAATAAATAAATAAATAAATAAATAAATATATAAATATATAAATAAGAATAAAATATAGGCTAATGAGATCGATATAAATGTGTGCGTGCGAGTTGGTTTCCTTTTTCGTGAACAATTTGTGCCCACTCTGTCTAGTTTGCTCTCTGATTGATTTGTTGTACCTGTGCTCGTACTTCTTGCCTGGCCTAGTACCCGTATTCATGACTAACCACTAGTTATGGCTTCCTTCATTTTCTTGCAGTATACAATCTCATAATTTAGCATGAAATATGTAGTCACTATCAAAATAGTGTTAACAGCATTCAATTAAGTCTCTTTAATTATTATTATTATTATTATTATTATCATCATCAACATCGTCGTCGAAATATCAAGTCAAGGAAATCGGTGAATACAGACAACGGCAGAATCACGAACTCGACATTCACGTGGATAAAATAACTCACATAATGCGGTAGAGGAATGTACTGTACTTTATGGCCACATATGACAAATGAGCCAATTGAGATTGGTAATGACGATTGTTGTTTTAAGGAGTGGAACAGCGAGGTCATCTGCCCCTCCCAATGAGATTGGCAAACAAGATCTTTACTTACTTTCTGGGAAATAACCGAAGGAGCCTGGTCAACGGAGGTGGAAAGGGACTTAAAAGAAGTGAGGATTACATATAACGATATTCAGAAGCGTATGTCCCTTAAGATAAAACTCAAAGAACACCGGAGTTCCCAGGAAGAGCCTAAACTTACAACAGGCAAGACGTGGACCAAAGACAGGAAGCTACGCCATCGAGAGCTAATGAGACGTAACTGGACAAAAGTTATAGCTCGAGAAAGAAAGCAATTGAATTAACGTGGTCCATAGCTGCCCGAGACGATAATAATAATAATAATAAGAATTATGGAAATATAATCTTCAAACCAAGGAACATATCATCCGTCCAACGTCCTTCATAAATAAAGTGATTCCAAACGCTTTAACGCAAATAACATTTATCATATTTTGAACTTGAACCTCAAATTTCTGTAGTTATCGCATCCTTAAAGGCGCTCATACGTTGGTGGTTGTGTAATTAGCTTCATTATAAGTTGAATTGCTCTAGATCAAGTTCTCAAGTATCTCTCAGTGTCTGAAATTGCAGTATTGTGAATAAAGTACATTTGCGTTTTCAGGATTACAACGTATTCGCCTATTTATTATTAATCACAAAGCTTACGTATTATTTCAATCGCCCTATTGTTCGCTGGTATCCAAAAAGTAAATAGTGTACACAATTTTTGGACGGCTTGAAATTTGTTTTTCGTTACGTTTCCGGGAATTCAAAATAATACTTTCATCTCCAGGAAGTGTACTAGCTGAATAATGCTTATCATTGTATTTATTAAGTTTTCAATGGATATTGTCCAATTTTTTGATGTGTAACATCATTCCCCTCGGTTGCTGTATATTTTTGTGTGGGGGTGATTTTGTTAAAAGGAACAGAAGTGGGACGGAAATGCAACGGAAACAATGAGCGCGTGCGGTGGCAGAGATTGGTACAACGACATACTGTCGGCCATGTGGCTATGTGGAATGTAAATCGCATAGGTTGACTTCAAGGTTTGGAGGCCTCATTACAGATATTCCTACAATAAATCATCATCAAACTGTCGTTCCTTGGCGTGAAAATATTCATTATATCATATTTGCTGAAAACAATTATGATTTATTAAATATTACTACTTTGGCTGTATTCTTATTTAATGTAAGCACTCGAGGTACTGTCAGCCAAAATACAGCACTATTATATCATATTTGCTGAAAGGATTTGTCACTGGAGTTTTACAAGTAGTTATTGCAGAAATAATAGTAATGAGAACTTATCGATGGTAATAACACGAAGGAATACTTCATGTTTGCTGGCACAAGGTAGCACTATGAGTTCATTCTTTAAAAAAATGAGAGTAAGTAATATGGAATTATTCGAATAACATGTCAGATGTTACACGTCATATGCGGCTACTGTAAGGGTCGTAATTTTTTATTATTTTTACTACATATTTTACGAATGCCTGTTCATCGTATCTCCACAGTTGCATTATTGTACATCAAATTAATTCTAAGTAGAAATAATCATCCAACATTCAAAACATATCGGGCATTTTAGGTATAATTTCTGAACAAGTATTTCAAAATATGGGTTTGTGAACTTTACATATTTTTCTATAATTGTTACTTGTCCCTGGTAAGTAATTTCAACTTCCTGACTGAAATATATCAGCTGACTTGTGAGTATTGAAAATAATTGTTTGTGCAAAAGAATAGCCTATCTGCCAAAATCTTCAAAATTAAAGTTAATACAAGAGAATCTATTGGAGTTAACTGCATATATTTACTCATCAGCAGTCATGGTTGGTTGGTTCCTCAGTTTGGGGGCTGCGAAAACGCGGCATGTAGCCCCGTGTACTTTGGGTGTGTGTAGAGTCTGTCTGATAACTGGGGTTAATATTGTGATGGTTGTATTAGTGTGTGTGTTGTCTGTGATTCAGGTAAGGCCTGCAGACGATCATATTTCAAGTAGTTCCTACTTTCAATACCATATGCTACCGTCAACGGCACCTAGCTGTGAACTTGGCTACTAGATTCCATCGCAACCAGCACTTTGCGACTAACTTTGGAACTTAATAGAGCGTTAATGAGATCTAACCTAAACATTTAGCTTCACACAATAAAGTGGAAGGTTCATTTATATGCCAAAAAATCTATTACATGGGCCCGCTGGCTTTACTTCCCCTCCGAAGGAAGGCATACTGAGGGATTTTTAACGCTCTTAAAAAATTCGACGACTTCAGTCGGGTTTGAACCCGCGATCTTGGGCATAGAAGCTCAGCATTCTATCAACTACGCTACCGTAGCTGGCCTACCAGCAGTCATTATCTCTACTTACTATAAAACAAAGTCCCCGATTCTTGGAAGTCACGGGTAGTCTCAAGAACTCGATAGATTTTGATGCGGGTTTCACCAATATTTATTTATTTATTTATTTATTTATTTAAACCAAGTCTACTTGTTAATTGTCACTTTAACTCAGAGAGTCATATCGTGACATACAGACAATAAACACATAGATAACATAAATTTACAGTATGGCGTTAGATAATTAAACCAAATGTCCATTCGGCATTTCATAGCTTCCTTGTTATTTCAAAACTTAATAATGTTTTGCAGTAGTTATCTTCATTCACAATATCACTGGGCAACTTTTCTGATGGAAACTGCACAAAGATCTTTCTTAATCATAAATGTGGACACAGTGTTCTTCATTTTTTGACAGTTCTCCTTGGGAGACACCTCACAGAAAGAATTACTTTTATTTCCCTATCGAGCCCTTACTGACTGTAAGAGTCTGATAAGTTTTGTGGTAAGGAAAAAAACCCATCAAACACACAGGCAAAATCTACAGACAGCAATATGTGGCTGTACGGTAGTAATCGTATAGGCTACCTAGTTAATACAGATAGGCTCTCCTAGGCTTTAACAAGATTTATAGCTTAGGAAGCCATCTCCTGTACTTGAATGCTTAATTTACATGCATCTTTGTTCTGAATCTCATCCGACGCTTTCTTATTCCACATTGTCCTGATGGTATTAAAATATTTTGCTAATTGACCTGCTTTCCCCCATTCCCTTTTTAGTAATTTAATTAAAGTGTGATACTCATTTTCATTTTCTATTCTGTTTAGATCTGCTTTGTCTACAAACTTTGCTCTTATCATTTTAATTTCCTTGCATTCCCTGATCAGGTGCGCCGCACCCATAACCTTCCCACAAAACAGGCAAATGTCCTCTTTTCCTACTTCTCTCAACGCTTTGTTCTTATACACCCCCATTAACCACCAAATTATCCCTCTCATTTCTCTTTTCATTAGGCATTGAGGCTTTATGCTCATAAAGTTCCTTATTTCGCAGAACTCCGTTAAGGTTCTCCTACTGGTGCACTCTTCCCTTAGCACCTGCAACTCAACGTCATTAACCCTTCTGCACACTTTTTTACACACCCTACCTTCCTCTCTTTGTAAGTCCCTATCCCATAGATAACCCATTCCTAATCTTTCCAGTACACTTCTTACCCCGTCCACCCAATAGCCCTCTTGCTGATGCTTCATTTGGTGCAGATAGGCTACCTTAAGCATTTCCCCCCCTCCACCTGCTTTTAAACGAATCCAAGACTTTATGACCCTTTTTATGATATGTTGTCTAATGCTTACATCCTCACACAACATTCTCGCTCCACAATTCGCCGTGCAACTAGGTAGCCCCAAAATTATCTTGGCAAACCTACTAACAATACTGTCCAGGGTTTTCGTTCCTTCCTCTAAACCCCATACTTCCACTCCATAGAGTGCTCTTGAAACGATGAGTGCGTTGAACACATTCTTATACACTTTGTAGTCAAGATTTGGTAACCTACGCTCTAACACTTTAACATTCGCCAATGCCGCTAGCCCTTTCGATTTTGCCCTTTTAATTTGTTCGGTCCATTTACCATTACTCGCCATTATCGTCCCTAGATACTCAAGTTTTTTCACCGTCTCTAACTGAGACCCATACATGACCCACTTTTCATTCTTAGCCAGTTTAACTCCCTTTTTGCAGACCATAACTTTGGTCTTACTCGGGTTAATTTTTAAGTTCCAGTCCTCACAGTATCTCACAATCTCGTCAATACTATATTGCATATTATAGGGTGTTAGAGCAAGCAGAAGGATGTCATCAGCGAAAGCTAGGCCCGGGATATCATAATTGTCCAAGCAAGGGTTGGACCGTTGCTCAAAGCCCTTTGACTCGAAAATATCGTTGATAAATAGCAAAAAAAGCACCGGGGATAATTTGCATCCCTGTTTTAGTCCTATATTAGACGTTATCTCTCCTACAATTACATCATCTGTAGTTTTAATTGCACATTTCACTTCAGAATACACATTCTCAATTGCTCGTATCATTTTATGTGACACCCCGATTTTTCCCAGTTTAGCCATGACAGCTCCCCTGCTCACTGAATCAAACGCCTTCTCCAAATCAATAGCTGTGATATACAGCTTACCTCTTTTCCTTCTTATGTACTTGTCCATCACCGTTTTAACCACCATTATATTGTCACTGGTCCTCATTCCTTTTCTGAACCCAGTCTGGAGTCTCGAGAACACCGAACAGCCCTCTGCCCATGCTATTAAACGCTTGGATAAGACCCCGGTGTACATTTTGCTCAAATTATCAAGCAAAGTTATGCCTCTATAGTTGCCTGGGTCTAGTTTGTCCCCACGCTTCTTATATATTGGACAAATTATCCCCTCCTGCCACGCCCTTGGAAATCTACCTCCTTCAAAGATTTTGTTAAAGATTTTTACCAAGCTGTCCATCATGAACCTATTGCTACTCAACTCTTGCCAAAATTCATTTGTTATCCCCGAAATAGCACCTGACTTCCCTCCTTTACTTTTTGTCATTACTTCCTTAATTTCCTCTATCGATATGACTTGGTCCAGCATAGGCAGAGTGGCCTCCAGCCCCCTCGGGACGCCAAACTCATCCCTCTTCCTCCAATTATCTTCAGCATTTAACAGATTCTCATAATATGCAATCCATATTTCATCACTAATAGAGCTCCCCCCACCACTTCTGCTCCCCCTACAGTAAGACTTTATCCTGCTCCACACTTTGCTACAGTCGTTAGCTTTAGAATCCTTATTTAGTGCTGTTGCTTCCTTACCCTGCCATTCATCTTTCATTTTACTGAGCAGTTCCCTATATTCTTTCCTTAGACGACAAAATTCTACTCTCATCGTATCATCCCCTCCTCTCTTGTATAACTTCAGTGCCCTAATAACTTCGGTTTTCTTCCTTCTACAAGATTCATCGTACCATCCTTTAATTCTCCCTAATTTTCCCCTAGCCTTCACGCGCATTTTCCGCCCGGCCATCATAATTGCATTCTCAATCATACGTATTACCCCTTCAATTTCATCATTACTGATCATTAAACTTATTCCTACCTTTATCAGCTCAAAATTTTCTCCCTGGAAGTAGTTCTGGAACTCTCTGCAGTTTTCCTCCCTCCATCTGAATCTATTCACTTTTCTCTCTATAGCTTTAACTTGTGGGTTCCCTTTTGATTTTGTCACCGCTCCCTGCATGTTGACGACAATTGGTAGGTGGTGTGATTCCCCCCATTCTTCAACAGTGAACCTCTTAATTAGGGCTAGTGCTCCTCTGGAACATATTGCTAAATCTATTACACTTCCTCCAATCTCTGTTATATACGTCAGGTTACCTTCTTCATCGCCCACACAGACACCATTTAATATATATAGCTCTTCTGCACCACATAGTTCCAAAATCTTTTCTCCGTTCTTGTTACATTCTTTGTCTTTGCTGTGCCTATCCCCACATACGGCCTCGGCAACCCCCTTGCTGTAAAGGGGCTTTCTGTCTGCAACCCTCGCATTGAAGTCCCCTAAAAGCACAATCTCTGCCTCTTCATATATATTTTGAATTCTGTTTATTTCAATAGCTAACTCATCGAAAAAGCTTTCTCTTGCATACGGGGAATTCTCCGGAGGGTTGTAGACAAAGCCGAAACATACCGTTCCTTTCCCCCTCCCCCTAATATCTGCTTTTACCCACACTACTTCTTCCAGTTCTGAACTAATAAATTCTGATAATTCCCTCACCTCTTCTTTAATTAAAACAACAATTCCCCCTGGGAACCTACCGGTGCGAGCTTTCCTAATCTTAGGTTTTGTATATATATTGAAGCCATCTAATTTAACCTCGCAACCTACAGGGAGCCAACTCTCAACAAATCCTACAATCTGCATATCTTCTATTAGGGTCAAAACTACATCGTTGCCTCTCTTATTTAAAAAAAAAACTCTATATTTACGCTAGCAATATTCCAGTTTAGTTATTTTTTACCCCTACCCTCCTCGCTGGCGGTAGCTTTACTTCTAGTAACTCTAGCTTTCTCTAACTCTAGTATACTGCCACCTGGAGAAGAAATGACCTCCTTCTCCACATTAAACTGCTCTGTCAAGGTTTTCTTGCCCCAAAGTTCTTTTAAACTAGTAACTCGTTGTTTGCCAGTCTCACCTTTCTGCAAACCACGCACTTGTCCTGTGTTCCTGGCGCTGACGTTAGTCGTTCCTGCTCGCGCCACTTCCGTGTTGGACTTGGAGGTCGATGCTCTCTGTTGAATCATCACCGCACTTTCCTCTGAACCGACAACTGCTTCCACCTGGCTGCTAGGTCTAACTGTCTCCTGTTGTTGTTGCTTCTCCATATCCTGGAGTTGTGCCACTGTCCAAATCCGATCCCAGTTGTTGCCGCTAACCGCCAGTCTATTACCTTTTACATAAGCCTTGAGACCAGAGCTCCTTGCCTTCCTTAAATGAAACTGCAAGGTCCGTTGCTCGCTTGCCTCTTCTTTACTCATTTCTCTCCTTACCCATATCCTCTCCCCTTTCAGGTTCTTTGTGTTCGCCAGAATTCTGTGAGCCATCAGCGAAGAAACTAATGACACTTTCACGGGCCTCGAGCCCCTTCCTCGCCCTATCCTGGTCACATTGTCAATCTCTGAGACTCCAATGTTTATCCGCATGCCTTCACTAATCACTCGGAGCACCTTGGATGTTAGATCCTCGGTGCTTTCCTTGGCATCTTCCTTTATTCCGTAAATGAAGACGTTTTTCTTTCTCTCATCCAGCTTGGTCTTCCTTAATTCATTTACCTCCACCTCTAATATCTTCACCTTTTCTCTCAGGTCTTTTATCTCTCTACTATTCTCGGCCAGCCTTTCTGTCACTATTCCCATCTCTTCTCTTATACATGTCTTCATCTCCTTGAATTCCTTACATTGCTCACGAAGAATGTCCCGGATCTGGTCATTTTGTGACACTTCCTTTACAATTTCCCTTATTTTTTCAATTTCTTGCCATCCCAGCTGACCAGGCCCTGGGTTTGACTCCACTCCTCCAATTAATAGTAGCGTCCCCACAACCAGCGCTACCATCCCCATCGCCAAAACCCCCATCTGTTCAGTGACGTTGCCCACTATCACCTTCCCGACACCGAAATCGCACTTCACTCTAGCCTGCCAGCGGCCGATGACCGCCCGGTACTGCTGAATAGCGATTCCCATTCTTCCTTACACTTCACTGCACGTCTGTTCACCTTGCTTGCTTGGTTGAAACTGGGTTTCACCAATATGTAGAGTATATCTTGAGGAAGGTTTCTGAAGAAAATAATTTATTTATGATCAAAGGAAGCCAAGCGGTAACGACTTCAGTGAAAAAGTCAAAAAAATCTGGCGTCCTTGCGCTTTTTAAGCTTACGCTGGGCAAACCGTTAAAACATATCGATATACAGGGTCATTATCTATGTGCGCCCCGATAAACACGGCAAGCTAAGCCTGCTTAGACTGGCGTAGATCTCGGGCGCGCGTACACGGATCAGGCGGAGGTGGCGCGCACTTTCACACTTTTACCAAACATGTTCAATAATGTGTACTTACAGTGCTCATAGGCAATGCTGAAAATATCCTCCCTCTCTTGTAACACACACCTCATATCTTCTGATGAAAGAATGTCTGTCAACTCTTTTATTATTTACGGAGCCTGTTTCCTTGAATCTTTTAGCGAGCCTCCAAATTGTACTGACATTATGCACGGGTCTTCCTGGAAACTTCATTCGAAATGTTCGTCTTGTTTCAGAACAAGATTTTCTGCTTTTCATACACGAATTATGGATGTACACGCGTTCGCGCAATGTGAATTGGTGTCTAGGCATGACCAACAATCACAGTTATCACAATATTCACTAAACGTGCAACACTAACGTCTAAGCTTTGCAGATACACGTCCATATGAATGACAAAACACGTGTGAACTAACGATATGAGTCAGCGGAGCGCGCCACCACCGGCTGAACCGCGTACACGCGCCCGTGATCTGCGCCAGTCACATCCCGCTTAGCTTGCCGTGTTTATCGGAACGCACATAGATAATGACCCCGTACTATGAGTGTAAGAATTGTTCAACATGAAAAGTTCTAAAAAAATGTGTCTGCGAGAGCATATCTCTAGCCTATCTTCAATACATCGCCCACTATAAAGTGTTTTTATGTTTTCATTTCTTCCAACAATCTCCATTCAGTTACTGAGGCGACAGTTTACGAGCTAGCTAAGGGTGAGTCTATCATCCCTGTTACAGCCTAGCTAGCGGGTGAACCTATTGCCCCAGATACAGCCAGCAGCAAACCGTTGAGTCGTGTTGAGTTAAGACTTCTGAGAAGGGTGGTTGTGTTTGGAGTTTCCCTGGAAGTGCAACTCGGGTTTTCTTCATTTCGCCTGTGAAACACAGTCAAGTTAAGATTGGACGGAAGGGGGATTTGAGTTTCATTCACCTCGCCATTCCCTGGAAGTGCAACTCTCATTTCGCCTATGAACGTTTCGTTCCGCAAAATTCACAGCCAATTTAAGATTGGACGGAAGGGGGATTATGGTATTATATTAAATTATACTGTTTGGCGAATAATATCTACTTAGAATAAAACAAAGTCCCCGATTCATGGATGTCACGGGTAATCTCGAGAACCACTGAATGAATTTTGATGCGGATTTCACCATTCTGTAAAGGATATCTCGAGGAAGGTTTCTGTAGAAAATTATTTATTTATGACCAAAGGAAGTCAAGCACAAACGATTTCAGTGAAAAAGTCGAAAAAGAAACTGGTGTCTGTGCGCTTTATAAGCTCACGCTGGGCAAACCGTTAAAAATATATATACACTATGAATGTAAGAATTGTTCAGCATGAAAAGTTCTACAGATATGCCCGGGAGAGAGTGTCTCTATCTTCAATACATCGCCTACTATAAGTGTCTTTACGTTTTCATTTCTTCCAAAAATCTCCATTCTGTTACTGAGGCGACAGTTTACGAGCTAGCTAGGGGCGAGTCTATCACTCAAGTTACAGCTTAGCTAGCGGACGAGCTTATTGCCCCAGATACAGCTAGCAGCAAACTGTCGAGTCGTGTTGAGTTAAAAACTTTAGAGAAGGCTGGTTGTGTTTGGAGTTTCCTTGTAGGTGCAACTCGGTGTTTTTTCATTTCGCCTGTGAACTTTTTGTTCCGCAAAATTCACAGTCAAGTTAAGATTGGACGGAAGAGGGATTTGTGTTTCATGCACCTCGCCATTCTGAAATTACGTCTGACAAGAATTTGCTGCTCATGCACCTCCATGATAATATAATTAATAGTCCAGTCAATGAATTTAACCCATCATGCCGAGACGTAAAACGGATATTGGTTGTTGTTCATTGACATTGAAAAAAAAAGCGCTTATCACGTAATGCATTCATAACTGTTCCCGGGCGAAGCCGGGTCGGGTTGCTAGTAAATCAATAAATACAAAAAAAAAAAACAAGTAAAGAAATTGAACCTGCAGGGATTTGATCCACGAACCCCCAGACTATGAGACCAAGTCGCTACCATTTCGCCACGGATGCACTACGATACTATTTGATACACAACTGGTTTAGTATATGTGTATCCAATTTTGTGTTGAAATCAACGATTTCATTAGCGTTTTCTGGCGTTTCTATAAACCATTTGATACTAAATAGGCTATGTATTATTTTGTTCAGTACATTCCTACAAGAAGATAAACTTAGGAAGTTACGGGAATATATGTATTTACGAGCAAAAATAGCAGCCATTTTGACAACGGGACGACACGGGCCCACAACGATATGGCACGGTAAGCCTGACCTGCTACGGTTATATATTCTAATATAATATGCTAATATCCTGCCTGTCACCTCTTTGGGGACAGTTTAACCCCCCAAAGTACGATAAGCTGAATTGCTGAGGCGTAAGTTACGGTTAGGCTATAATACTTGCATGATTCATACATCCACCATCTTGAAATTATTTGGATGATTACCTTTAGTTTGGGTAAAAGACGCTTTCCACATAAAGGTATAGGCCTATTGTTGAAAAATTTGGTAGAGATGGGATGATTAGGTTAGTCGTAATTTGACTTAAGCTTTGAACATTTGGGTGGCCGCCATTACGTTTCCGGCAAGATGGCGGCGATATAAAACATGACACTGTGGCGCTCTTTGCTAGTGATACCTCTGTATCAAATTTCGTTCAATTCGGTTTCACCATGTTATTTGATAGGGGGAATCGATTTGCACACATACATGGCCGCCATCTGCAAACTATATAAAACACGACAATGAGGTGCACTTTGCTAGTGCTACCTCTGTACCAAATTTCGTTCAATTCGGTTTCACCGTGTTGGAATTGATAGGGGGAATTGATTTGCACACATACACGGCCGCCATCTGAAAACTATTGGGCTGATGACCTTGTAGTTTGGTCAAAAGACGCTTCCCACATAAATGTATGTTGGTGTAAAATTTGGTAGAGATCAGATGATTATGTTAGAAGCAATTCAATTTAAGCTTTTAACATTTGGGTGGCCGCCATTACGTTTCTGTCAAGCTGGCGGTGAATTAAACCTGACACTGAGGTGCTCTTTGCTAGTGCTATCTCTGTACCAAATTTCGTTCAATTCGGTTTCACCGTGTTTGAATTGATAGGGGGAGTCGATTTGCACACATACATGGCCGTCATCTGCAAACTATTGCGATGATGACCTTATAGTTTGGTTAATGTGTGCTTCCCACAAAAACGTATGTTGTTGCCAAACTTGGTAGGGATCTGATAATTAAGTTAGTCGTAATTTGATTTAGGCTTTGAACATTTGGGTGGCCACAATTACGTTTCCGTCAAGATGGTAGCGATATAAAACATGACACTGAGGTGCACTTTGCTAGTGCTACCTCTGTACCAAATTTCGTTCAATTCGGATTCACCATGTTTGAATTGATGGGGGACAGACAGACATTGCGGAGTACACACACACTCACAGACACACAGACAGACACACAATTTTTCACCATGTGTTGATCTCATAAGTCTACTTTCATTTTTTGCAAAACTCGAGAGTAGGCTAATATACATCTTCTGTCTGAAAAGTTTGGTGAATGGATCTATATTACGAACGGATTGCTGGCTTACCTGAAACAGCCGTTACTATCCTTCGAAGTAATCCCCGTGGATGGTTATGCACTTCTTAGAACGTCTGTACAAGTCCTGGCATACTCTTCCTGAGGGATAGCCTTCAATTGGGTCGTCACATTACGTTGGATGTCCGAAATGTCCGAAAACCTTTGGCCCTTCAGGGCTTTTCGGCGACCCTGGACCATGATACTCCATACCTTGACGCTTGCCTTCGAGGTTGTATCTCTGGCACCAGGTGTCGTCACCCGTGACGATGGTTTTCAGGACCATTCCATTCCACGGAACATTCACCCTTCTCACTGGTGCCCGTCTATCAGGTGTGCAAGTCAGGTTTCATAAATTCACGATCTTCCTTTCAATTTAGAGTTTTGACGACCCAAACTGAAGGCTATTCCCAAAGAAGACTATGCCTGGAGTTTCCAGGACTTGTTCAGTCGTTCTCAGAAGTGCATAACCATCCGCGGTGATTACTTCGAAGGACAGTAACGGCGTTTCAGGTAAGCCAACAATCCGTTCGTTATATAGCCCATTCACCGAACTTTTCAGAAAGAGGGTGTATATTATCTTCGTGCACTTGACGACCCGACCCCACTAATGGGCTGCTGGGCTAGGTCTCTAGTGATGGTACTCGATCAGCGATGTGTTTCTCCGGCGTGGTTATCTTTATAATTAAAGTAAGTTTACAATTGGGTTAATTAAAAAGGTTCTAAATATTTGAAAATAATTTTCAAAACACTCTGAAGATGCCTTTTCAAACTGGTCATTGGAGCCGTGATGGGTGGTTGCGATGTTGAAACAGACGGATAGATTTGAGACTTCCAAATTCAAGTCACAAATGGTGGCAATGAATACCTATATTATAAGCTCTAATTAGAAACCAATGCTGTGCTCTTATAACGTTAAGTAAGCCACACTTTTAATATAAAATATATACGGCTGGCTGCGTGCTTCAGCGGTAACATTCTCGCTTGCTGTTCCCAAGTTTGCAGGATCGAATCCTGGCGCAGCCAGTTGGCATTTGAGGGTGCGCAAATGCGAGGGAGACGTGTCAGTAGACTTACTGGCACGTTAAAGATCCCCTTCGGGGCAAAATTCCGGCACCCCGGCGTCTCTAAAAGCCGCAGTAGTTAAAAGGGACGTAAAACCAAAAACATTATCTCTACTTAGTATAAAACAAAGTCCCCGATTCTTGGATGTCACGGGTAATCTCGAGAACCACGGGATGGATTCTGATGCGGTTTTCACCATTCTGTAAAGGATATCTCGAGGAAGATTTCTGTACAAAATAATTTATTTATGATCAAAGGAAGCCAAGCAGTAACGATTTCAGTGAAAAGGTCGAAAAAAACCTGGTGTCCTTGGGCTTTTTAAGCTTACGCTGGGCAAACTGTTAAAAATATCAATCTACTATGAGTGTAAGAATTGTTCAGCATGAAAAGTTCTACAAAAAAGCCCACAAGAGCATATCTCTATCTTCAATACATCGCCCACTATAAGTAGTTTTACGTTTTCATTTCTTCCAAAAATCTCCATTCAATTACTGATGCGAGAGGTTACGAGCTAGCTAGGGGCGAGTCTATCACCCCAGTTACAACCTAGCTAGCGGGCGAACATATTACCCCAGATACATCCAGTACCAAACTGTCGAGTCGTGTTGAAGTAAGACTTCAGAGAAGAGTGGTTGTGTTTGGAGTTTCCCTGGAAGTGCAACTCGGCTTTTCTTAATTTCGTCTGTGAACTTTTCGTTCCACAAAATACACAGTCAAGTTAAGATTGGACGGAATGGGTGATTTGTGTTTCATGCATTTCGGCATTCTTAAATTACGTCTGACAAGAATTCGTTGCACATGAATCTCCATGATAATATAATTAATAGTCCAGCCAGTGATTATAACCCATCATGCCGAGACGTAAAACGGATACAGGTCGTAGTTTATTGCCATCGAAAAAAAAGCGCTCATCACGTAATGCATTCATAACTGTTCCCGGGCGAAGCCGGAGCGGGTTGCTAATTATTAATATAAAATATAAAAATAATGAAATGCTGGCGGGAAAAAATCAGAAACCCTTATTGACAGATGAAAAGCTGAGGGAAGTAGGAGACATTTGCTACTCAGGAAGCAAAATAACCATTGATGGACGAAGCAAAGCGGATATAAAAAGTAGGTTGGTTCAAGCAAGGAAAGCATTTCTACAGGAAAGGAATCTGTTGACATTAAATATAGATTTTGGTATTAGAAATTCATTTTGAAAACCTTTGTTTGGAGTGTGGCACTCTATGGAAGTGAAACTTGGACTGTTGGCGCAGCAAAAAAGAGGAGAATAGGAGCATTTGAAATGTGGTGTTACAGGAGAATGATGAAGTTCAGATGGGTAGATAGTGTAACGAATGAAGAGGTATTAAGACGAGTGGGAGAGGAGAGATGTTTCTGACGACTACTAATGAAGAGAAGAGATAGGTTGGTAGGACACATACTAAGACACCCAGGAATAGCAAAGTTAGTTATGGAAGGAAGGGTCGAGGACAAGAACTGTAGGGGTAGACCACGATTAGAATATGTTTAACAGAGTGCCTAAGTGTGGTAGCTATGTAGAGATGAAGCGATTAGCTCAGGACAGGGAGGTGTGGAGGGCTGGAACAAACCAGTCAAAAGACTGAAATCTCAAACAAAACAACAACTACAACAACAAAAACAACAAAAACTGTGGGAAATGAGGCTTCCACCTAACCCCTCATACCTAGTTTTATTTTAGGGGTGTCGTTTTATTATTATTATTATTATTATTATTATTCATCGTCATTTCCCCTTCTACAGCTGACACTGGGTGGGGGAAAATATAGTTCCTCTCCACTTTGTTCTGTCGTTCCACCATTCCTCTTCCGACACGGTGTTCCAATCCAGGTTCCGTTTTCTAATGCTATACTTCACCGAGTCCATCCAACGCATTTTTGGTCTTCCTCGTCCTCTCTTCCCTGTCATCCGTCGTTCCAGTGCTCGTCTTATTATTATTATTATTATTATTATTATTATTACTGATGCCTTGATTGTGGCGAAGTAAGGGCTCTTGGCCCTCTCTTACACTTAACCACACGCAATGTAACTTATTACAAATAAATACTCACATACACCATTCTTAGCATACCAAACTTAAATATTAGAATGTAAGTAGCAACTATGTGATATTAACTAAGCTATAAAAATTGCTTAACAATTTATGAAGGTTTAACAAAGTTTTACTACTCGTATATTCCTTCACTCACACATTCGCATAGAAATTGTTCTAGTACTGTACTGTACGTTTGAAAGTTGTTAGAGATGTACAATTTCTAACGTCACGGGGACAATTCTAAATTCCAGTCCCCGACACGATAGAAAGTTACTGTAGGCCGATGAATTGCAATGTAGATCCAGTTCGCTTGTGACGACCATGAATGGAAGAAAGAAAACGAAAATTATAGTTATTTTCCACTTACTTACGAATTTTCATGCCATTCACTCCAGTAATTTTGACAACAATCCGTAACAAGTGACAAATAGCAAAATCCGAACCGATTTTATTATTCACCTCATCTCTATAAAGTTAGCTTTCTGTCTGAATATTTGGGAATTTTGGCTAAAACGTTTGTATTTATCTCGGATGTATCATATAAACCGTCAGTTTATTTTTTGTCTGTTAGTTATAAGGTTGGCGTCAAAACTACAGGAGCGATTGGCACTAAATTTCGTACGTTAGAAGACTCACCTAAAATAAAAATTAGAGTTATGTAACACAAAAGGGTGAGTGAGTTAACAGGACGTCTTAAATCCCGCAGTAACCCAATTGTGCAGTCTGTACCCTTCTCTTGATATCGCAATGCCAAATGTGAGAATGGCTGGCTGATTCCCCGCGAGCTGACATGTCCTGACAAGGATGTCACATCACAGTTCTATATTGCCATAATCAAGCTTGTAAGATCTGACAGTCCAGCCATAACTAAGCTAACCCATGTCACCGGTCTCCCAAACGTTTTGCTTGTTACGCTTAGAACGTAAACACGTTAACGGCGGGTACGAAGAGCTAGTCCGGGATAAATAGAGTTTTTGCCAAAAACCCAAAATCTTCAACAGGAAACTTAATTTCTTAATAGATATTTCATTACTACCGCTAAGAGCCCGGTAAACTGCAACTGGTAGGCCTACATCAGCTTTAAAAATAGGCCTACCAGCTTTAAAGGCATTGGTATTTATAGCGTTCAGTCACATCCATTTTCTTTGGAGACAAATTATAGTGTCTAGTTCCATAATTCCTTTTTCAAATGACAATACAGTATTGTAACAGTTGTCATACAAATCAATACGGTACTTACGTCATGCAATGTGGCGAGAATCAATACTCTGCCTCCCAGGCCGCTGGGAAGATTTCTGCTGCTCTCCTGTTGAACCACTCAAATAGAGCTACAGTATATCAGATTATTGGCTAGATCCAACTAACTAAACGCACTCGATAAGATCTAACATACTCCAGACTCAAGATTAGTGACTAGCGTCTTGCGACGCAACAAAATGTGGGTGTAACCGTTCACTCCAACAGTGGCCACTAAGGCAGTAAAGCGCAGTGAGAGAATGTGACGTCAACACCCCCAGCTGTCTCCCATCAAAACTGAGCGCACAATGTAGCACTTTGTTGTTGTTGTTGTTTCAATTAGGTGCTTTGGGCATCTTAGATCATCAGCCTTGTTTACTAGAGTATCTGTGTGGCGTTTATCTGATAACCTATGTTATTGTAGTGACGCATTAGTACGTCGAATTGCAATTATGGGCTATCACCCCTGAGATCCGAGTTTGATTCCTGGCGCTGTCCAGAAATTTAATTCTGGGCTGATGGCTGGAACCAGTTTCATTCAGCCTCATGAGGCAGATTCCTTCCTCAGAAGGGGATTTTCATGGTTTCCAACTCCTACTCCAGGCGAATACTGGGATGGTACATAAATTAAGGCCATGTCTGCCTCCTTCCAAATAGTTCCATCAAAAAAGAACTACACTTACTGTTATTCGTTTCTTCCTACGACACCATGTGATTTCCCGCTCTATCCAACAATGGATCATCACAAAGCATGCTTAAACACGAGACTTTTCAAGCATCCACTTAAACACTAGATACCGTATTTCAAGCATTCATTCATATCAACATCAATATTGAACACAAACGAGCTATTCCTGGTTGACCAATAGACTAATCATAACTCATTATATTTTTAAGTTTGGTAGATTTTTTTGGGTAATATTTTAGAGAAATCGTCCTTTTAAGGTCATTTTTTTCCAATTTAGTGATGTCAAAGCTTTATATGAGTGAGTTACGTCTCTCAGAGTTAGCAACAAACGACCTTCCTCACTTCAAGTAGGCTACGCTGCGATCACATCAGTTCATGTTGAACGCAGCTTTTCGAGATTTAAAAAAAACTTGTTGGCTGATAACCGCAGATCATTTACATTTGACAACATCAGAATGGCAGTCGTAGTTCAGTGCAACTCAGACTAAAGTGAACATAAACCCTTTGTTAAGTGCTAGAAATCTATTTTGATTCTCCATTTTATAGTAAATTTTTCGATTTTTTGAAATATTGGTGAGTTTATTATTATAAGAACATTTTCCCCATTTTATAGTGCATTTTTCGAATTTTAGGTCATTTATTACAGTCACTTTCGAAAGTTTAAGTGCATTTTTAAACGTTTTTATGGCATCAACATCCGGGCCCCTACTGATGAGCAAACTAGCCAGCTGTTCAGTTAGCCAGAGGAGTGACAGTGACATGGGTGTGCACTATAACTCGTCGTCCCTTTCCAAAACGTACACCTTCTTAGTTATTATTCTGTTAGTATCCGAGTGAGAGTATCATTTTGGAAAGTGAATAATGTTGGGTTGCTTTTTGAGTTAAACTTAAGTTTTAAACTGTAATTGATTAATATACCGTATATGACACGAAATACAAAGGGTCAGGTGATTTCGCGAAGAAAACTGAATATTATAATTGTAATATCAACAAAATTGTTAATTTTCTAGCATTTGCACATTAATAATAATAATATCGTATGGCCTCGGGTGCCGAGTGCAAGCTTCGTTATCTGACACTCAGAGGGTAGTTTGCAAGTCGAATTTCGTTGTTCCTTGAAGCACTATGAAAGTCAAGGAGGTTAGATATCTAAGCTCCTTGAACACTCTAGCGCTTTCTAGTAGAGAAATGAGGAACTTTGTGTTGGCGGAAACTCCCGAGATTAATTTTGCCATTATGAACACGATCTACTGAATTCAAATGGGTTCTTTAACATGACAACATCGTATGACATCCGTGTCGTAATTTTTGCCGCCTTTCAAAAATCACTTACTACGGCCAGAAGCGAACCTGCAAGCTTGTGGGTTAGTAGTCCGACACGTTAACCACTCACCCACCGTGGCAAGCTATTTTCACATTGATAAGGGCAAATGCAACGTATTAAACGCTAATATAAGGTGCGTTCAAAAAGTAACGAGCCGGAGGCTGGAATGCGCAAGCCGGTGACGACATGGGCTAATCGTGGCGTGTGTAACGAGGTGTGGTTCCGAACAGAGCGGGGAGGTCACAGCCCGTCGCTAGAAGGCACGCGTGCACGTCACGTGACGATACAAAGCGAGCAGCAGCATGCATCAATCGTCCAACCAAGACCAAGACAGTAGACCATTCGACATGCTTCCTGGCGTTGATGAAGACTGTGGGGCACCCATTCTGCACACACTTTCCGCAAGTGCAGTCGTTCCTTCGTGATGGTGTGCACACTTCCGACGCTCAATCCGACCACGGCGGCTATGGCGTTCACTGTCACTCGGCGGTCCTGGGTAATGAGTGCATCAACCAGCTGGACGTTGTCATCGGTAATGCAGGGGGGTGCCCTAGACAGGGCATCATCGGCTAACGACACCTTTCCTTCCCTGAAGCGCTTGCGCCACGCCTTGGCCCTTGCAAGGGACATGCAGTGTTCGCCGTACACTTGTGACATTCGACGATGCATGTCCGTTCCCCCTACTCCTTTCCCTGTCAAAAACCGAACAACACCTCTTTGCTCTTCGTTTAACGCCTCCATGTCACTATTTGCAATGCGACTGGCAGCGTTGGAGGATTGATACATGCTGCTGCTGCTCACTTTTTATCGTCACGTGACGTGCACGCGTGCCCCCTAGCGAATGGCTGTGACCTTCCACGCTCTGGTTGGAACCACACCTCGTTACACACGCCACGATTAGCCGATGTCGTCACCGGTTTGCGCATTACAGCCTCCGACTCGTTACTTTTTGAACGCACCTTAAAAAATGAAGGACGAAAATAAAATATTAATAGAAGGATTTGAAACTTCGGGATTGCACAGCCTAATTGCTTTCATTGATTATGTTTCACTTTGTCCGAGCCCCCGCCATGTAATTTTGACTCAGCTCATCTTCCTCCAGAAGTCAACCCTAGTTACACCACTGCTCGTACCGTAATATCGAATAGTATTCTTGAAATCAAGGAGAATACGCATACGGACACTGTGTTCTTGGCTGTTAAAACGTGCACCACGATCGCGAGGGCAGCTGCAGCAAGTCCGGAGACCATAGGTTCTAATCTCAGCGATGACAGCGGTTATCCTGAGCGTGGTTTAACCCCGGGTTTTTCCACACTTCCTCCAGTCAAATATCGGCATAATACTGTACCTCATTTCAAGTCCCGGGGCACCTACCTCAACCTTGTCCCTAATAAATCTACGCACACCACTACATTCATCCCATAAATACAGATTATCACCACATTCAACACACACCTAACTACACGGGGATGATAACCATGATGTCTCAAGACCCTAAATTAAATTGAATTAACAACAACAACTGATTTCCTGTCTCTGTCATGAGGGTTGGAACGGGATACACTCAACCTCATAAGAGCACATGCTAGAGATCCTAGTAAAACTGCTTTTCCGGGTTCACCATTTCAACCTCAGGCAAATGCTGGGGTGGTTACTAACTGAACCCATATGCAATTGGTTCAATCGTCGAATCCATATTTTATATGCAAAAGAAGAGAGGAAATAATGCAGTCTTTATAATGAATTGGAAAGATTTTATGAAGTTAGGCTGTTATAATATGATGCAAGAGCGGGTGACCACTAGTCACGCGGGCATGAGATCACGCTTGACGCATCGATAAGAAGCTAGCGCATAATTATTAATAGAGTTGGAAACTTTCCACGACGAGTGAGTGAGATTGAGTTTCGTAAAAAGGTCTTACTCAGCTATAAAATGGCAGCATTGCAATGACGCAAGAAGAGAAATAATTAAAATTAAGCCATTTGCAAGCATTTAATTAATGAAATGAACACATCACTGTTGATCATCTTGGAAAAGAGATTTTTGTGTGTGGAAAAAGTTTATAATAATTGCACAGGAAATAATTGCATACGCGGCATTACGTCGTTAGTTATTCCCCGAGCCCAAAGATGGGAGAGAGGGAAAAATAAACCACACTACCCACACATCTGAGGAGCCAAATTATTTAATATCTTGGAATTGTGTGATCGATTATCGTGATCAAAGAAACCATTTTACGTTTAAAACAAGAGCTTTCAGGAGACATATTTTTCAAAATTATACGACAATTAATTTGGAAGTTAGTGCTGGAGAACAAGCAGATTTTATCTTTTTGCGGCAGATTTGAATATAAACCCTGGACGTGCCAGGAAGAGCATGCAGTATTTACCAGACCGTGAGAGGTCGTGTTACTCTGTATCGCTGACGAGCACACCGTATGGGAGTTGCCGTCCAGTATCGTCATTAGTATCGCCGTGTGAAGACACATCAGAATCCTGTTATAGGGAATAATATCATCAAGCTTCGGACTTTATAAAGTTCACCAGTACAGTCAAAGTTTAGACTGTGGACTTAAGAAATTACCGGCGATAGGTACTCGAGTTTATATAGTTTCAGTCAAAGAACCGACGCATCATAAGATTTCGAAGTACCCAAGGACAGTGAACAATACAGTGAACGGATTATTGTAGCAAAAATCAATACTAAACCTACGTGCACCACAGTGGTACAAGTCTATATGCCTACCAGTCAAGCTGATGATGAGGATGTTGAAAAGGTCTACGAAGAAATAGATGACATTCTGAGGTATATCAAAGGTGATGAAAATGTTATAGTAATGGGAGATTGGAATGCTGTGGTAGGAAAATTAAGAGATGGGAAGATAGTAGGAGATTTCGGATTAGGTGAAAGGAATGATCGAGGAAGCAGGCTGATGGAATTCTGCACCGATCATGAGTTGGTCATAGCTAACACCTTATTCAATAACCACAATAGAAGAATATACACATGGATGAGACCAGGAGATACAGGGCGTTACCAAATCGACTTCATTATGGTCAAGCAGAGGTTTCGAAACCAGATTTTGAATTGTAAAACATATCCTGGTGCTGACATAAACTCTGACCACAATCTGGTTGTAATGAAATGCAGATTAAAGTTGAAGAAACTGAAGAAAAGTCAAAAGCCAAAAAGGTGGGCAATAGACGGACTGAAAGTAAAGGATGTAAACGAAAGATTCAAGAAGAGTATAACGGAAGGACTAATGAAAAATCCTAAACGGACTTCAATTGCAGACGAATGGGCACTTTTGAAGAATGAAATAACAAAATCCGCAGAAGAAAACATTGGTAGGAAAGAAAGAATAGGTAGAAAACCGTGGATCACTCGGGATATACTAGAATTGATGGATGAAAGGCGGAAACACAAGAATCTAAGAGATGAAAAGGGGAAAGCAGAATACAGATGTCTGAGAAATGAGGTTAACAAGAAGTGCAAGGAAGCGAAAGAAGAATGGTTGAAAGAGAAATGTGCAGGTATAGAAAATTGTCTGAAATTAGGAAAAGTAGACACAGCTTATCGAAGGATTAAGAATACTTTTGGGGGTAAAGAAGACTAAGTGCTGTAATATTAAGGACACAAATGGAAAGCCTCTAACAGATAGGGAAGAAAAGGTTGAGAGATGGAAAGCTTACATAGAGTGCTTGTTTATGGGGAAGGAGATTGAGAATCATGTAATGGAAAGGGAGGAGGAAATTGATGAGGATGCTAAAGGAGATTTAATATTGAGATCAGAATTTGACAGAGCACTAGAGGACTTAGGCAGGAACAAAGCACCAGGCATAGATGATATACCGATTGAGTTGCTACGCTGCATAGGAGATGAAGGTCTGATCAGGTTATTTCACTTGGTGTGTAGGATTTATGAGACAGGTGAGGTACCCCCTGATTTCACGAAGAATGTTATCATCCCTATACCAAAGAAAGTGGGAGCTGACAGATGTGAAGATTACCGTACAATCAGCTTGATTACTCATGCTTCAAAGATCCTGTCTAGAATAATTTACAAGAGGATTGAAAGCCAGATAGAAACGAAGTTGGGCGAAGACCAGTTTGGTTTCAGGAGAAATGTAGGAACAAGGGAAGCTGTACTAAGTCTTAGGCTGATTTTGGAAGGTAGAATAAGGATAGGTAAGAGAACGTTCATGGCATTTGTAGACTTAGAAAAGGCTTTTGATAACGTTGATTGGACTAAATTGTTTGACATTTTGAAATCTATTGGAATAAAGTACAGGGATAGGAGGGTGATATACAATCTATACAGAAACCAGACAGCAGTCATTCGAGCTGAAGGACATGAGAGAGAAGCTGGTATTCAGAAAGGTGTAAGGCAAGGCTGCAACTTATCACCCATACTTTTCAATCTTTACATTGAACAAGCAATGAAGGAAATTGGAGAAAAATTTAAAGTGGGAGTGAAGATTCAAGGAGAAATAATTTCAACTCTGAGATTTGCTGATGACATCGTCATCTTGGCCGACACGCCTGAGGATTTGAATCAGTTTTTGAATGGTATGGACTCTGTCTTACAGAATGAATACATGATGAAAATTAATAAATGTAAAACAAAATTACTGGAATGCAGCCGAAATAAATCAGAAACTTCTATGGAGATCAAATTGGCAGGTGAAAAGCTGAAGGAAGTTGGAGACTTCTGTTACTTAGGAAGCAGAATAACCAGTGATGGACGAAGCAAAGAGGATATATATAAAGTAGGTTGGCTCAGGCAAGGAAAGCCTTCCTACAAAAAAGGAATCTGTTGACATCGAATATAGATTTAGGTATTAGGAAGTCATTTTTGAAAGCCTTTGTCTGGAGCGTGGCGCTCTATGGAAGTGAAACTTGGACTATTGGTGCAGCAGAAAAGAGGAGAATTGAAGCATTTGAAATGTGGTGTTACAGGAGAATGATGAAGATCAGATGGGTAGATAGGGTTACAAACGAAGAGGTATTAAGGCGAGTGGGAGAGGAGAGATGTTTCTGGCGACTGCTAATGAAGAGAAGAGATAGGTTGGTAGGACACATACTAAGACACCCAGGAATAGCAAGCTTAGTTATGGAAGGAAGGGTCGAGGACAAGAACTGTAGGGGTAGACCAAGGTTAGAATATGTTAAACAGATTGCCTCGGATGTAGTGTGTGGTAGCTATGTAGAGATGAAACGATTAGCTCAGGACAGGGAGGAATGGAGAGCTGCATCAAACCAGTCAAAAGACTGAAGACTCAAACAACAACGACGTTAAGTAACCAGATCAGGGTAGAGCGTAATAATAACGCCTAGTGTTCCTGAACTGAGGGGACTAGAGCGAAGTACGATAGAATTTAGGAATCGAGGTTCCAGGCTTTGTCTAAGTGTAGACAAATGAACAGTCAGACATTGGGGAGTATTCCAATAAGGCAAGAATCGAAGTAACAGAAAGTAATATCCACGTGTGAATTATTAGACAAGGAAATTACTAGGTCGCCGTTATACAAGTTCGAGCGATCATAAAAGTAATACATCAGTGACAGACTTTTATTAGACGAACAAGTTAGCGTCTAGCAAGATACGACATCGTGCAGTAAAGTTTAAGAAGCCGATAGTCAAACCCAGAATTAGAAGATCAGCCGTTCCAGTGAGGTTAGTTCGATCGAGACTTTCAATCATCTCATCAGAGTAGGAAGCCGACGTGCATATAGTGCAACCCTTGGAAACGGGAAAGAATAAAGAAATCACGTGTGTTAAGGCAAATAATTAACGCCAAAGTGATAAAAAATATATAATTCAAGTATAGTTAAATTTTTGAGTGTAATATATTTTTAGTGAAATTGTATTTGTGTTTAAGTGAAAAAGAATCCAAAATGGTATTCTTTATATTCAAAATGATTAGTGTATATATTTTATGTGCTGTTAAGAAAGTGTTATCGAGTGTAGATATAACCATGAATATGGCTTAAGAAGAAATTGGTGGGTGAAAATGTTCCATCGGTGGAGAATTCGGTCTCTGACCGTACAATCATGTGAGTACTAATTTCATTATTATGTGTTTTGGGAAGATTTGCGTATAATCCTCATGAGTGGAAGTAGGGATGTTTGATAACATGTGAAATAAAGATTGCGTGATCTGAACGATTAATGTGATTGAAATATAATAAATATGTGAAGTATTAATGAATCCCTTGTGGAAAATATTCAGTGGAATATCAGTATGATGGTAAATGATATAACTATGGTAAAGCAAGCGTAATAATAATAATAATAGTTAAATAAATTAATTATGTGATGAATTTTATATTGAGAAGTGGTAGCTTCAAGAGCCCCTTTTGATGAATTATTAATTGTTGTGAATCAATATGTTCTTTATGGTATAAATGATTATTGTTGATGGAGGCTGAGGCTGAGTATATATATTTTGAGACGTAGATCAAACTTTGATTTGAATTTATTTGGTTCTTTGAAAGGCAACTTGGCTAATTTATGTATGAGCGCCATGTAACGCAGTGAAGTAATTTGTCACGCTAGGAATGCGTTGAAATGCTCGGTAAAAGTAATTGTGAGGGACAGTTAGTGCGGTAATAAGTTATGTTGAATTGTGAAAAGGGTGCGATTTATGTTGTATTATGAGCGCTGGTTATGGGCTAGGCCTTCCTTAAGTCGCAAATGTTGAAGTCCTCAAAGTTGGGATACTGCTCCCGAGGCATTTTAAAGGATCGAACTCAGAGTCGTCCGTGTTGAAGCCCCTTAATATTGGTTGTTTTATTGAATTTTCGTACCCGCTAATGAGGACACTTCATAATTATACTTTACCGAAGCTAAAAGAATAGGTCAGTAGAACCTAATAGTTGTCTTGTGGTTAATTTGTATCGTGAGCCTAGCCATTCAGAGAAATGCATTTGAAACAGCTGTGTTTAAAGCTGAATAGCCAGTCCCCTGCGGAAGCAAGACTGTAGAGTTCCCCTCCCTCCACAGCAATAAATCAGCCAAGTAGTTGAGACAGACCCTTACACTCTTTTAGTGAGGTAGGTTAGGAATGGGCTGTCTGATTCACAGTACACGGAATTGTTTAAGATTGTTTTAACGACCCAGTATTTGAACTGAGGTCCCTTTACATTCATTATTATTGCTTGCAGAGTTCAGATCGTTGCTTTCTTAAGATATAATTGTATTTGAAGACTAAATGATAAATCCCTAACTTTATTATTAAATGATTCAGTGATTCACGAGTTCTTATGAAAACATTAAGATTCTGGGAGTAATCTTAAGTTGACTTGTTCAGTAGTTTTCTATAACTCGGTGATACGCAAATTTTTCCAATCACGGTAGTGAGTTGGTAGCTTGAGAGAGAGAGATGGTAACAGACGAACATTGTGAGAGCCCAAAATGAATTAATGATTAGCCATACTTTGATATTATGATTAAAGTCAGATATACTCATGTAAATATTAAATGATGTGTGTTAAATTGTTAAGAAAATGCATGTAAACTTTACCGAGCCATTTGGAGCTTGTTATTTTAAAGAATTTGAATTGACGCCATATGGGAGTGAAACTTAGTTGGAGTTTTTTCGTTGGTTTTTGGAAAACCAGTAATTATTATTTTGTGACTGTTTAATTTGAATTCCTTGTTCATCTTTGGACAAGTGTGAAGTGTAGTGTCAGTATTTTCATTTGTTTAATTTTTGTAGTGCCATATTTTTGGATAATTAAATGTTTTGATAGTAGGAGTTTGATTTTGTTTATTTTTGGAAGTGTATCCTATGCTTAATCCAAAGTGTGTAAGTCACAGAGTGGGAGAACAAACCATGAACCCCGATACTCCCGATTGAGCATTGCTGGCAAACTGTGATTTGCATATTTCATTGTTGAAATGGGCACATAACATAAGTCCATGGTAGCCTCTTTCTAGTCCCAATGTTGCTAATATATTGTAGGAGCTTTGGACATCTGGATCATCAGCCTTGTTTACTTGGGGATCTATTAGCTATGTCCCATAACCTGTGTTTCTGTAGTGATCGTAGAAATATGTGCAACTGTAATTATTAGGAACATGGTGCCTCGACGTTTACCTGGAGGGGGTGTAGGCAAAATCGGAGAAAAACTGCACTCAGGATAGTTGATGTCATTTTCTCATCTCAGACGTGATTGAACACGCACGGCTACACTCCGGAGTAGTTCTACAAGTATGCAGACTAGTACAGTAATCATAATAACACAAGTTATCATATTCTAGACACACCTCAGTTCACGTCGATAAATCGATATTAAGTTTCAGGATCATAAGCCTAGTTCATTTACCAACTATGATAATTTAGTGCGTTCAAACGCCAATTAGTGACGGGTGGAGGTGGGTTAAAATCCCACCATTGTCCCTCCTTGAAATGGTATTCCGTGGTTTCACATTTTATATTAAAAAAACGCTGGGATGGTACTTTTCTTTTCTGTTTTCATCCGAACTGTAGTCCCCTACTCGCACAGAGGCTATCAGACAGAGCTCAGAATCAAGGCCCGTCATGGGCTGAAGTGCCAGGGGTTATTTTTACTTATTTTATAGGTAGAACGCTTATGATCACGGCGTTCGTTAGTTATTGTTGTTTTAAGGGGCGGAACTACGAGGTCATCTGCCCCTAATGATCACGGTGTCCCAAGCCTCTAACAATTATTTCAACAACAACAACAATAACCACTTCACGTGCATTATTGTGTCTTTTGACTGGTTTGACCTTGCTAGAAGAGGACAAATATCGAGCTATACATTAGTTGAAGCCATCCATCACCAACAGTATGGAATTGCCACTTACGCCAAATCTGGCCTGACTGGAGTACAAGTTGTTGAATCGAGTGACAAAGATCTTATCTTCTCTATAGTAGTAAAAATTAATGACCTAATCGTCATTAAAGTGTACAAGCCTCCTTGCATCAGATGGACTTCGAAAGTTTTGCCCACCTTCAACCATCCCTGCATCTATACTGGGGATTTTAATAGCCACCACACAAACTGGCGGTATGACACAGTAGATGATGATGGCGAGGTACTAACTCAATGGGCAGAAATATCCGATCTGCATCTAGTTTTTGATGCGAAAGACAAAGGCTCCTTCCATTCTGCTCGTTGGGGAAGAGACTACAATCCCGACCTAACATTTGTGTCCAAGGATTGTCTTGATCAGCCTCTTAACACTGCACGTGAAATACTGTGTAACTTCCCAATCAGCCAACACCGACCAGTTCTTCTGGAAACTGGCACGAAGATACCCCCTGGTGAACTCTGTACCTCTACCCAGGTGGAATTTCAACCGTGCAAATTGGGACAAATTCTCTGAAGATCTTGATCGGAAGCTATTTGATTCAAAACTAGAGCCAATTGCCAATAACTATGATGACTTCGTTAACCTAGTAATTTCAGCTGCTAAATTAAACATCCCTAGAGGTTTCAGAAAAGACTATGTGCCAGGCTGGAACCCTGAAAGCGAGGCGCTATACGAAGAATATCTAACAACAGGCAATCATGAAGTTGGTTCGAAGCTTCTACAATCACTAGAGAAGAATAGGAAACAAAAGTGGGAAGAAACAGTGAAAAACATGGACTTCGCGAAATCGAGCAGAAAGGCTTGGAGAGTCTTAAATCGTCTTACTGGAAAACATGTCTCCAAAAAGCAGTATACTAACTTGAGCCCAGATGCCATTGCAAATAGAATGGTGGACATTACACGATCCAAAAGTGATAAATGTCACACGAAAACAGTGAAACAAAAGCTCACCGAACTCAAACGTAGAACTCAGAAGAATGAGAAACTGTCTAGGCCATTTTTTGTTCAGGAAGTTGAAACCGCTATCAAGATGTTGAAAACTGGTAAAGCTGCTGGTCCAGATGGCATCTATAATGAATTCCTGCGAAACATGGGTCCACATAGCATCAGCTGGCTCACTTCACTTTTTACTTTCATCCTTCAGACTAACAACCTACCAAAGCAGTTTAAACGGTCAAAGGTGATCGCCCTTCTTAAACCTGGCAAGTCGGAGCAGAGACCTGAAAACTACCGTGCAATAGCACTTCTTAGCTGCATTTATAAACTTTTAGAACGAGTCCTTCTTGCCAGGATAGCACCACTCATTGAAGCTGTAACCCCACCAGAACCAGCTGGATTCAGGAAAAACCGAAGCTGTACTGATCAAGTCTTGGCCCTCACCACTCACATTGAAGCAGGGTTTCAAAAGAAGCTAAAATCAACAGCTGTCTTTATCGACCTGACTAGCGCATATGATACTGTCTGGCGATATGGACTGATCCTCAAAGTGCTGGAAGCTATCCCCTGTTTGGAAATTGCAAATCTTATCTCTAACATGCTTTGTGAAAGAGAGTTCGTAGTATTTCTGGATGATGCTAAAAGTCGCATAAGGAAACTAAATAATGGTCTACCCCAAGGATCAGTTTTGGCCCCAGTTCTATTCAATCTGTACATTCATGACTTGCCACCAACAACAGCTACTAAGTTTATTTACGCAGATGACATTGCACTGGTAGCTCAAAGCAGAACTTTTGAAGATGCAGAAGGCACTCTTACAACCGATCTGGAGAAAATGTCAACGTTCTTCAAGTCCTGGCGACTGATCCCAAGTATGTCTAAGACAGAGGTTTCATGCTTCCATCTTGCCAACCGACTAGCAAACTACAAGCCAAATGTTGTATTTCGTGGTGAAAAACTGAAATACAACCCATTCCCGAAATACCTAGGTGTCACGCTGGACCGAACTCTGAGCTACAAAGAACACCTCACCAAGCTCTCTCACAAAATTTCCACCAGAAATAACATCCTGCACAAGCTTTGCGGTAGTTCACGGGGAGCCACGGCGGACTGCTTAAGATTAACGGGTATTAGTCTAGTCTATTCTGCAGCGGAATACTGTGCTCCAGTATGGTTGGAAAGTGCACATGTGCATAAAGTGGATACCAAGCTGAATGACACTATGCGTTGCATAACCGGCACCATAAAATCAACCCCTCGCCACTGGCTACCAGTACTCAGCCACATTCCACCACCTCACCTGAGGAGGAAGGAAGCTCTGATCAGAGAAGCAAAGAAGATCTATGCTTCTCCCTCATTACCAATACACCAGGAATTCTGCCACCCACCACCGAAGCGACTTCATTCGAGGAGACCAACCAGTTTATTGGCCGACCAACTTCTGGCAAATTGATTCAACCTAAACCAATGCTTGCAGGACGAATGGTCAAACTCAACGTCTGGAACTAGTGCCCAGGAGATCAACCCAACGGTGAAAATACAAGGATTTGACCTTCCTAGAAAATTATGGTGTCGCCTCAATAGACTGAGAACCAGGCACGGCCGTTGCAATTACCTATGCCATAAGTGGGGTTGGATAAATTCCCCATTGTGTCAATGCAATGAGGAGGAACAGACCATGGACCATATCATCCAGCGCTGCCCTCTACACGCCTACTCCGGGAGCCCTAGTGATCTGTTTCATCTTCGAGAATGTACTGTGGAATGGCTCCAAAACTTGAACTTGGATTTGTGATTTGTTTTTATGTAATTCACCATACGATTAAATAAATAACTGGTTTGATGCAGCACTCCACAACCCCCTGCCCTGATCAAATCATTTCATCTCCACACAGCTACCACACCCTACATCCGAGACAATCTGTTTAACATATTCTAACCTTGGTCTACCCCTACAGTTATCCTCGATCCTTCCTTCCATAACTAAATTTAAGTTTGGTATTCCTGGGTGTCTTAGTAGGTGGGCCACAGTGAGACAAGCTCATTAAATCTATTTTTTTGAAGGAGGGAAATTCTGTTATATTTCTTAGAGGTTGGCTCTCCTGGTAGCAGACATTTTGTTCCTGTTTACTCTTTGAACGAAGCATGTTATGTAGGAGATAAACAACTTCATCGTGTTTGAGGTAAGAAAAGTAAAATTGTCTTCCTTTGTTGTTTGTTTTTTTATAGTTATGTGTATCATTGTACATTAATGAATACGATATGGTCGAAATACATACACATTACTAAATAATTATTGGAATTGTCAGCTTGCTGAGTATTGTAGGTTGGATAGTAAACATAATTGTTTTTACATGTCGCAAATGGGCCACAGTGAGACACAGTAGGGTGGGCTACAGTGAGACAGTAAGTAATATATACGGAGCTACCCCAAAGCTGAGGAGAGGGCAGAGTCAACTTCTAGAAGAAAAAAGGGGAGATCTTTCATTTCAACTGACACCCCACAAAAAGAAAACTTGCTCTTAAGTCCACAAATAAAAAAAATACAAATAAAAAGTGCTGCAAGAAGAGTTTGTTCAGCCGAAGGAACTTGAAATCTAAGAAGGCAGCCCTAGCTACAGACATTTCCAAGGATGATGATGTTGATGATTCTTCTAATTCAGACAGGTCATCAGATAATGAAGAAATCGAGCTCCTAGCATTTCATCAACTTGCTCGCAAACCTAAGGAAGGTAACTTCGTTCTGGTTGAGTTTTTAGGGAAACACTCAAGATTTGACATCGGGTAAGTGAAACGAGATTTAGATGATGGAAATTATGAAGTAAAATTGTTAAGAAAGGTGCAAAAATGAGAAGCAGTTTTTTTTTACCCAGAGGTTGCAGATATTGCTTCAGTCCCCGCGAAAGACAACAGATCAATGTTGCGGTTCCCTGCGCACATGGCAAAACAAAAAGACAAAAGTTTATCTCAAATTTTCTGTAAATTTTGGAAATCTGAATGTGCTGTAGTGTTTTCTGGCATTCTTTGTTTTAGTGTTTATCTATGTATTTAACCAGTTAAAATAAATTCTTTTCATTGTGTCTCAGTGTGGACCACGGGTGGGCTACAGTGAGACGGCTGCAACATGTTCACAATTTATTATTTTTACAGAAAAGTGTGGATGCTTTAGAAAATCTAAAAGGGAATGAAATTGACGAGCAACAATCAACTTATATTTCAGTATATAAAGATATTTTCATATATTGAAAAATAAGACAGTATACTGAAATATATATTTTCTGTCTCACTGTGGCCCATCCTCCCTATGTGTCCTTCCTACGTACATTATTACCACTCAATTATTCCTGATTAGGCCCACACTTGTAAACTCCGGTCGTAGCCCAGTGTTGTTTTTATTTTTATTGTAGCACTTTCTTTCAACATAAATTGTTGGTGGAAGTTCCTTACTGACAAAACTTAACGAAGATTATGTAAAAGATAATTAAATTCGTACTTTAGTCTTGTCGGATTCAATGAACTGCAGCAATCAGCAGCCTCGTAGCCACAGCACACAACAGGTGTTGGCCGCCATGTTACCTAACACCAGCCAATCAGGAAGCCGTAATCTTCCCTATGCTAAAACGGAACTATACTAGGGCCATCCTTACTTCCGACTTGAAGTTTCAGTGTTACGTCACAGGTACACTCTAACCAGCCAATTACAGGCAGCCATTCAAATTGATAAATCGAGACAAATCGAGTTGGTCTTGTGCCAGCTAAGTTCTTGCATTCACACATGTTCTTGTCAGCTATTTGCGTTGTGCTCGGTTAGTTTCATTGGCGGTCTTTGTGTATTCTCGTATTTCTCGTATATTTTTCTTTTTGATATTATTCTAGTCTGTTGTTAGGGGTTATTTAATAGCTTAGTATTTGTTTGTCGTTTGACATAGTGTAGTATAATTACGTGTAGTTGTAGGTTAGCTTTAGGTCAGTGAGTGTGTTATTTCTGCCGTGCGTGTGTGCAATAGTGTCATGCCGGGGTCTAGCACGAAGAAGCCAAGCGCCAAAAGAGGAAAGACCTTAGGTCAAGGGACTCCACTAAGGAGGCAAACCCGGGAAATGATTAGTAATGTGCGAGCACAATAGGGATGTATAGAACTAGCACCGATAGAGCGCACTCCTGTTGTACTGGGTAAGCGCAAGGCGCTCTTTGTTTGTTCTCATGCCGCTAATATGTACGAATTTAAGTTGTTTAAATTGTTATTTTCGTGACTATGCCGAGCTATTGCAGTGTTCCTCTTTGCAAAAATCAGGGAAGCCCGTTTTCGTTTCACCAATTTCCACAAAATAAAGAAATGAGGAAGAAATGGTTACGTGCTATTAGAAGGTAACATTTCAGTGAAAAAAATCTGAGCGAATATATTAAAATGTGTTCCCATCATTTACAATCCGAATGACTTCACGAAAACTGTGTTGGATAAGTGTGATTTACAAAGGGAAATAATTCCTATTTTGTACCTATAAACTGATTAGACATTTCGATAATAACCACTGATTTTATGCGCTTGTATTTGAAGGTGAGAGAGCAAGATTAAAACTGGGCGCTGCTCCATCGCTTTTTCCGTGGACCACTAACACAACAAAAATAAGGAAGAGACCATACACAAGAAAATTGCTGGATTATCACGATAAGCCTACAATATCGGAATCTGCAGAAATCATCTCCATGGAAGTAGGTTACGGGAAGAAATCGTCAATATACACGAAGAAGTGAATGTAACATTTCTGACTCCCATTTTCAAAGACATCAATACTCGGACAAATACTTCAAGAATAAATGTCGCAACATTAACAGTCACAAACGTATTATGGTTGGTTTCTTGGAATCAGAATTAATCGTCAACTTCCATCTGCCCGACGGAGAATGTGGTAGCGACTGACTTCTACATTCTTGAGACATAGTCAGATGAATGGAAACAGTTCGTGGCCCTAAAGCAGGGATTCTTAAACTTTTAAAAAATTGTACCCCAAGTCCTTTCCAAGGGGTACGGGAACGATTCTTATTGAGAAATTGACAAAATTAGGCTACATAAGAACCAAACGTTCCGATGCATTTTCGAGGTATACCGGTACAATACCGGTATCAACTTCCTTTGATAATGTTTACCTTATAACATGACAGTTTCATGTAAGCTATCAACCTCAAAAAAAAGACATGAATCGAAGTCTATAAGCAAGGGCAGCAAGTGAATATTTAAATCTCTATTTAAAGTCTTATGGAGATATGTTTATCAATATAGGCCTACAATACTCAAGTAATTGTAATCTTTAGGAGAAAGCATGCTGACTCATATTCATTATTTGAATAATAAAGCGTGTTAGAATTTTGTTGTTACCGCTGTATTAATTCTTTCTTCCTCCCGCTAGTTTTAGCGTCTCTGGTCCGTAGCTCATTTTGCAGCTGTTTAACGCTTAAACGCTGAAAATCGTACATAATATATTAGGAGATATACCTATATAATTAATTAATATAGTCTTGGAGTAAAATTAGAGAATATATAATTTACTTTAGCTTAGAAATCTCGGTCACAATTTATACATTCCTCGCAGCTGACTGGGAGAAACATAAGACGATCGCCTTGCGCTTACCCAGTACGACACGAGCGCTATCTGGCGCGAACTTTCTCCAGCTACATCCCTATTGTTATGGACAATGCCCCGTATCATAGTGGCATTCACGACAAAGCTCCAACAATGGCAGCAAGAAAGAATGTGCTCATTGTTATAGAATTTGCAATCCCATGGCTCGGACACGCTCGCTGTGACGTCCCAGTTGTATTTGGCAGTTCACGCCAATAAATGGGGAAATGACACACAGGGCTTCAAAGCCTGTCGATTCTTGCCTTCAAGACGAGTATCTGTCTTTTGCTCAGTGACGTATTTTATGAACTAGCTTGTAGTTGCGATTTTTATTAATATCGATTACCCATATTCGTTCAATATAATAAGTGTAGGTTTTATAGTATAAAATCAATATTTGCCCACTTTAATTCACTTCACAGTAGAAAAGTCTTGTTGTTGCTTATTTTATGGGCTGCGATATCGTGGTCATAGAGCTCCGTGTATTTGTATGGAATTTGTGTGATAATCTGTGTTATTGTGATGACTGTACTAGAGTGTGTATTTGTAAATTGGGGATAGGATTGGGAAGGAGGCGGCCGTAGTCATACGTTAGGAACCATTCCAGCATTTACCTGGAGTAAAAGTGGGGAAACGGGAAACCACGGAAAGACACTTCCAGTTGGCTGGAAATCGGGATGATCCTAAAAGCATCGGTTGCCAGCCAAGCGCCACTATGGTGGATTCTGACTAGCATTTTGAGGTTGCCGGTCTTGCTGAATCGTATGTCGCAGAACCATAGTGTAGTCATGACAGGTCGGGGACTTGGTAAAACCGTAGCAGCATCCCATGCTTAGCCTCCCACGTAGTGCCACTAAGAAATTTCAGCATGTTCAGTATGATGATATATGTCGTAAATGTTACTAGCATGTTAAGGGGTTAGGTACAGGTTACCATAGTAAAATTTTAACAATTACGGTACCTTTTTTTCCCTTCAAATCCACAACAGTTACAACAATGACGTTTGTGCACATGAAACACTTGCATTATTCCATACGAAAAACAACATTACATTCATGTCAAAAAATAATTTGGGTATTTTTTCAAAATCCAAAATGGTGGTTGTTCATCATACATGGCTGCTGTTTTAGTGATAACTCCTGTAATGTTCAACATTTTTAGGTTCTGTTAGTTTTATTTTGTTGCAAAGATATTCCTCTTGAAATGCAGGTGCTTTCAGCAACATATCTCAACAACAAATATATTTACTTTGTATTGAACAGAAAATGTCAAAATTTTACAATATTTATGCTACATTTTTTAAAAGAAACTATATTAGAGAGAGACATGAATTTACATCATTTTTTAGATATAATAAGCAGAAATACACACAAAAATTTTCATTAGTGTGTGTCAATTAGTTTTTGAGTTAAAACGCTTACGTAGCATTGTTACCATCTCGCCTAACCAGAGTGGATTCATGAAAGGTCGCGCAACAACTGATGCTATCCATGCAATGCGGCTTCTGATAGAAAGGTATATGGAGAAAAAAGGACAATTCACATGGCTTTTCTGGATCTGGATAAAGCATTCGACCGGGTTCCCCATCAGCTTATATGGTATTCTCATCGATCTCATGGCGTACCAGAAGCTTATGTGCGTTGGGTCCAACTCATCTACAATAATACTAGCTCTGTACGCAGTGCTGCTGGCCTCACCAAACAGTTCGATATTCGAGTTGGGGTTCACCAATCTTGTTTATCCTATGCATGGATACAGTGACTGCCGATTTGCAGAGGCAACCACCATGGACATTACTGTACGCCGATGATGTCATGCTTGCAAGCGAGACCCGTAATGATCTAGAGCACTTGGTCAACCTCTCGAATGCGAGGCTTTGTGAATTTGGACTACGGCTCAACCTTACTAAGACTGAGTACCTTGAATGTGGTTCCCAGACAGATGGGACCATCATAGTAGATGGCACCCCACTACCAAAGGCTTCACATCTCCGATACCTTGGCTCCGTTGTGAGACCTGATGGTGACACAGTCTCGGATGCCCGTGCAAGAGTGAATGCTGCATGGAAGAAGTGGCGCCAAGTCACAGGCGTTCTCTGTGACCGCAAGATCCCTTTGCTCCTCAAAACTAAGAACTATCAATCAGTCGTCCGCCCTGTTGCTTTGTATGGAGCTGAATGCTGGCCTAATACAAAGAAACATGAACAAGCCTTGCACTCAATGGAGATGCGGATGTTACGATGGTCCTTGGGAATTACACGGCTGGATCATATTAAGAACGAAGACGTCCGCAATACTCTTGGAATTGCCCCTATTCCAGCCAAAATTAGGGAGACTCGGTTGCGTTGGTACGAGCATGTAGGCCGAGCAAATACAAGTCCATTGTAAGCAAGTCACTTGCTCTCGAGCCTGATGGGCAAAGACCTCCAGGACGACCAAAAAGGCGTTGGGTGGATACCCTACACGACGATATGCGCATCGTAGGTCTTCGTCCTATAGATGCAGCAAACCTCAACAAATGGAGAGCGAGGAGCAGAGTGTCGGAGCCCAAAAAATAATTGGGAACAACGCCAGGAAGGAAAAGATTAAAACGGATGTCAAAAACACAATTCTGAGAAAGTGAGCTATAAATATTTGTGCATAAATCTTACATACCATTAAGGGCTTTGCCTTTTAAATCATAACTAAAAAACTATGGCGCATAAAGACATATATCTCTCAACAAAATGTTCCTAAAGGATAGGAGCATAAAATAAAAAATACTTTGAAAAATTGATTTTTTGAAGGTCATAAGCTGTACCTAACCCCTTAAATTGCTGTCAAAATGGATCCTCAGGCATTGTAAATGAAGGCAAAGATTTTTTTAGCGCATGGCTTTTAGTGCCGGGAGTGTCCGAGGACATGTTCGGCCAGTTTTTGTAGCTGCTTCGAGACGGACACCCAATGGGTGAGCTACAAGTACCGTTGGGGAGGAAAGTTGTAATGGAAGGTCGAGGAGTTGGAAGGTAGCGGCTGTGGCCTATAGTTAGGGACCAACCCCGGCATTTGCCTGGAAGGAAGATGGGAAACCACAGAAGACCATCTTCAAGGTTGCCGGCGGGGGGAATCGAACCTCCTCGCCTCCCGGATGTGAGCGACTGCCAGCAGTCATGCCGTAACGACCACGGCTAACTCACCCGGTATTCTGATATTGAGAAACGATCATATTATTTAAACCTTGTAATATATATTGTTTTCGATCCATAAAATTAAACTTCCATACAAAACTATATGTATTCTGCCATCTATTGGATCTCGGGTGAACTATGCAATGACAAGTTAGCAGCGTGGGACTAGAAGTCCAAACAGTTCCGTAAACAGTTGCTAGGTGGCGATAGTGCTGTGGAAGGTTTGCATTTTATTTCGTTGAGTAGTATGGAAATCCCACTCCCCGCCACCCCAACCAGCCCACTCATTGCCGGCTTTCAATCCAAAATACGCTCGCCAACCCACCACCAACAAGGAATCACGTTAAATGGCCAAACCCGGCCACTGAACTCTCTAAAACATATTTAATGTGGCGGGAATGCGCATCTCACAATCTACGCATGCGCGAGAGCCGTAAAGCTTATTTAAGTAATTGCGAACCCGAATGGCCTCAGATTATTTATTTTCTGATTTTGTTTTTGTGTTTCAGTTTAGTGGTTTGCTGATGTAAATTACTGGTAGTGGCCCGCCACTTTAAAGATGCTTTAGAGAGTTGAGTGGCCACACTTGGCCATTTAACGCAATTACCCGCCAGTGGCAAGCCAACGGGCACATTCCAAACCGAAAACCGGCAAGAAGTGAACCGATGAAAGAAACAAAGATAAACCAACACAATGAAACCGTGAAATAAATGCATGTGTTTTAAGATGTTTTAATTCTCCTGCTAACAAAATAACACATCATAGTTTTGAATCTATGCTTAAAGACACCAGGTTAACGAAATGGACTGTTTTTTATAGTCACACAATAAAGACAATCTACCAAATCAACTTACACTCAATTAAAAAGTAAGTTACCCTTAATTTCCTACTAACCAAACACCACATCATAGTTTTGAATTTGTGCTTTAAGACTTCCGGACAAGAAAATGGACTGCGTTTTAAGATCACGCAATTAAGACAATCTACCTAATCAACTTGCAGTGAAAACAATTATTTTGTATTTTTAGAGAGGAATAGAAAGGATAAATGTTTTCATGGTACTATTGAGTTGACATCCTTTTCATCTTTTCTTCGTAGTACTTCTTTTTAGCTGATTCGGCTTTTTCCTGCACTTTTAAAACGTGTAAGTGATAGTTAAAGAGACTTTTCTCCCTTTCTTCCCTGTTTCGTGCTAATTCACTTGTTTCTGAAGGGCTTAATGGTTCTCTTCCCGTAGATGCGTGCCTTCTCTTCATCGATGACATCGTCGGCATCGTAATCTTCGTACTTCTCGGCCGCTCCTTGTGAATTGCAGGAGGTTTTTCTGCTTTTATATCTTCTTCTTCTTCTTCGGGAACGTTTTCTTCCAGATGAGCTAAGAAAAATAAACACAACATTATAATAGTCAATCATTTAGATAACAGTACTGTAAAGAAAATTCATTTTCTGGATTCGTACCAAGTTTTGCCTTTCTGTGTGTATTTAATCACAGTGTAGAGCTTAAATACAAATGCATTAAAATGCAATTGAAGTATCATGAATGCCAACGTGGATGTTTTTGTACAGTGTGAGGTAGTTAGATACTATCAATGAATACTTTTCAGTCGGTCAACACGCTTTGCCCAATTAGATTAGCCAGGGTAACTAATGTACGAAGGTGGATCAAAAAGTTAGTTGCACTAACGCGCTGCAGCAGCGCGCTGTGTGTCACAAACGTGGGCACAGCGGAGAAAGGGACAGACACTGCCCACACATCTCTTAGGCAGGACGCTGCACAGTGGTCCTTTTAGGGTATCTGGCCGTGCAAAATACATTTGCATTTATAGAAATGGTCTATAATCCTTAAAATAACTAAAACTCAGCAATTCTTCTAGGTTTGTGCCGTGTCTTGTGTGGGGTTTCACCTAGGACACCAAGCTAGGCTCATCGGCGGGCTCTTGGTGTCCCCGCCCGGACCCCCACAGGAGTGACGAACTGCGCGCCACCTCCCTTTATATAAGGTGCAACTGCACCACTTGACTACGAGAACTAAAAGCTCAAGCAGCCTTAACCTCCCTATGAAGGCTTCCAAAAAGATGGTATATTGGCTTTCACGGCCGGTGAATTAAAACTCTGCAATTCTTCTAAGTTTGTGCCGTGTCTTGTGTGGGGTTTCGCCTAGGACACCAAGCTAGGCTCATCGGCGGGCTCTTGGTGCATAACCTGAAAGAAGCAAAGGAAAAACAAAAAAAATAATAAAAGGGACCAAGGGGAACTTTATAGACTGAAATAATTATGAAAAACTATAAAAATTAATTTAAAATGATATAGAACGAATGAAAACTTAATAATATTTGAAAAACTTACTTCAGGTTAAATCAAGGTATCAGTTATGAAAAGATTGTCTTATGTTTGAAAATTATTGTAAAGAATTTATGGGCGTAGCCAATTCCAACACTCATATATATGGTAGCAATAGAGGATAAATATTGGCATAGCTAGTTCTGTAATAGGACGTATGTATGAGTGGAGCGCTACTATGAAAAAATAGAATCTTCGGGGGAAAAATGTTCAAAGTGGAAATAAAATTATGTAATATAATAAAAATCAAGTTGTAGGGTATTGTAATGGCAGAGGGATGTAACAGTATATTAATAAGTATGTAATTATGTATAAATATGTGATGTAGAAAAGTTATACTAAAGAGCATCTAAGGTGGTTTATTATTGGAATTACTAGTTATTTTTGAGAGTGTCAAATAAGATATTAGAATCGAAAATGACTTCATTAAGATTCACTGGGTCTGGAATACTGGGTGATGTGTTGATTTCAATGGATTCGAGAACATTCATCATAGTACCCTTGCTAGTGTAATGTAAGATTTCTAAATCATTCTCTATACTTGTGAATTTGTGGCCTGAATCCTCCATATGTGCGGCCATGGCTGAATACTTTCTGTATTTATTGGCATTTAAGTGATCATTATATCTTGTGATGAAATTTCTTCCTGTTTGACCTATATAATTGGCGTTACAATCATTACAACTTAATCTGTAAACACCGGATTTGCTGAATAATATCCTTCAAGTTGAAAGAATTGGAATTAAAGAAAATGCTCTGATTAGTATTGTTAGTTTTGTAAGCTATTTTCATGTTAAGCTTTTTGAATTTGTTAGTAATGTTATAAGTATGATGATTAAAATAAGTAAAACTGCATATGAGGGCTTTTCTTTATGCTCAGGTTGAAGTTGTGTGATGGGCTTATTTTTTAATTTGTTGATAGTATTAAAAATGTTTTGATGATTATAACCATTAACTCTGGCAATCTATATATATAAAGCTCAATGTTTGTCTGTCTGTCTGTCTGTCTGTCTGTTATGTATACAAATCCACACCGTTTCACCGATCTGAACCAAAATTTGTATACTTACCCTTCGGAACCCTGCGGGTAACCCTGTCCACTTGAAATTTCCGACAGACCACCCCTTTCCCTGCATTTAGGCCCTTTGGCCCAAATCTACACCGTTTCACCGATCTCAACCAAAATTTGTATACTTACCCTATGTAACCCTGTGAATAACACTGTCCACTTAAAATTTCGGACAGACCACCCCATTTCCTGCATTTAGGCCCTTTGGCAAACTTCTACACCGTTTCACCGATCCGAACCAAAATTTGTATACTTACCCTTTGCAACCCTGCGGGTAACCCTGTCCACTTGAAATTTCGGACAGACCACCCCATTCTCTGCATTTAGGCCCTTTGGCTCAAATCTACACCGTTTCACCGATCAGAACCAAAATTTGTATACTTACCCTTTGGTACCCTGTGAATAACACTGTCCACTTAAAATTGCGAACAGACCACTCCATTCCCTGCATTTAGGCCCTTTGGCACAAATCTACACCGTTTCACAGATCTCAACCAAAATTTGTTATTTACCGTCTGGAACTCTGCGAGTAACACTGCCTGCTTGAAATTTCGGACAGACCACTCCATTCCCTGCATTTAGGCCCTTTGGCACAAATCTACACCGTTTCACCGATCAGAACCAAAATGTGTATACTTACCCTTTGTAACCCTGTGAATATTACTGTCCACCTAAAATTTCGGACAGAACACCCCATTCCCTGCATGTAGGCCCTTTGGCACAAATCTACACCGTTTCACCGATCAGAACCAAAATTTAATTACTTACTCTTTGGTACCCTGCGAGTAACACTGTCTGCTTGAAATTGCGGACAGGCCACTCCATTCCCGGAAAGAGGACAGGGTCCGTCCCAAAGGCAATGGAAAGAAGGGGTAAAACCGGACCCAGCTCAGGAAACCCTCAGGGTTGCCAGCTCCCGAATTCACCAGCCATGAGCCCTTGAGGATGTAGCACTATCTAGGGTGCACCAGAAGTGGTGGGGCTACATACACCCTGCCTCCTTGAGGGTCTTGAGCAGAAGACATGAGATATTAAGAAAAGAAAAAGAAGGCTGACGCCTCGAAGAATGAGGCTATCAGGAATGATTAAACAAGGGCCAATTAAGGCGGGAAAGTGAAAGAGTCGCTAGGCCTCGGATACACTGATACCATCGGGGTCGGAAGAGAACAAGAGTTTGACCAAGGGAGGCCGACAGGAAAGAGAACTGAAAGGGGCCCGGCACCAGTAAGTAGAAGCAATGCCGGACTCAGCTGGGGTCCCGTGGTCGCAAACCCACGTCCCACAAGTTGTGAGACCCTGGTGGGTGGAGGGGGGAGGAGGGGGCAGGTGTGAGAATAGCTTACTGATTCATCGCGAGGTGACATGAGAGAAATGTCCAGTCCCCGCCGTGTTACCTGGTATTGCTGACTATGCTGATGTTCATACAGGGTCTTTGCTCAAACCACTGTAGTGTTACGAAAGAATGAGTGATTCACCGGTCAATGTGAATTGGACCGGGAACCCCCCTCCGAACGTCTGTCATCATATTTCGACATCATCTGCGATATTCTCAGGTTTGTGCAGCTTGGACCCGAGCTGTACTCGATAAGCTCTTTCACTACACGCATCGAGTATAGGCCTAAGCCAGAAAATAACGTTCAGACTTTGGAAGACATCGAAGGTAGAGATCTGAATTACCTACATCAGATTTAAAATTACACCAGGTTCGTTTAGTAGTCATTTTTCATTACCTTATTATTATCATCATAAGGGCAAATGACCTAGATATTACGCCCATTATACCACTTATCACCACACACAATAAGTCTTCATCGCCTGTGAATTTTGAAATATTTATTTCTATCACGGTAGTTTGTAAGTTTGTCGTGTCAATTCAACTGTAGTTTTCATTACCATCCTCATCAAAAGGGCAAATGACCTAGATGTTACGTCCATTATACTACTAAGTAACACCACAGTCTTCATCGCCTGCGATTTTTAAAATGCGTATTTCCATTATTTTGTAAGTTTGATATACCCGTTCAGTAGTAGTAGTCTTCATTATCATCCTCATCAAAAGGGCAAATGACCTAGATGTTACGTCCATTATACAGTACTACTAAGCAACACCACAGTCTTCATCGCCTGTGATTTTTAAAATGTGTATTTCCATTAGTTTGTAAGTTTGATATACCCGTTCAGTAGTAGTAGTCTTCATTGTCATCCTCATCAAAAGGGCAAATGACCTCTCATTCCTTTAAAGTATCAATTTTTCCCATTCGTTGATAAGTTACATGTGCCAGTAGTCGCTTCTATGTTCATCATCACTATGTAGAAGATGTTTTGCGTCAGAAGAAAATACAACTGGATGCTCAGGAACGTTAACGATATATCGACTGCGAAATCTGGAAGCTTCTTGGAGGAATTGCTTCAGACATTTATCGTACAGTTTAAACCTTAACAAGACGAAACTTTTAACCAGATAGCGATCTAAGTGAGAGCTCTGTGGCAAAAAATAATCAAGTCTTTCCCGAAATATGAGTCCTAAAAATTAACTTTTTCTATTATTTTCTAAGTTTCATATGTCAGTTATGTAGTAATTTTCAATATCATCCTGATCAGTAGGGCAAATTACCTAGATGTTACGCCCTCAACGTCATTGGGGGCAAATGACCTAGATTTTAAGTCCATTATATTTCTAACCACCACATAAAGTCTTCTACGACTGAGATGTCACGAATTCTGGGACCGCTAACGACATATCTCGACTCGGACTGAAGACAAATATCACGAGAATGATCATTATTTTACAGAGCCTCCCATAGTGACTTAAGTATAAACATTGTCACTGGGTTTGATAATGTAAGAAATGAATACATACATAAATATAATTTATGACGTTGAGTGTTAAGAAGACTGAAATATTATCATCATTCCACCGGGCGAAGCCGGGTACTACTGCTAGTTTGATATATTATCTCAATTTCTTTGTCAAAATCTTGCTTGGAAAGAAGTAAATTCATGGCTCTGTTCACAAGGCTAATGAAGGTGGCTTTTTTTATGACAGTCAAGATGGTTTGAATCTTGCCTTATAACAGAATGGGTTTGCGTGGGTTTCCTGAAAATTTGGTAATGCAGTCTGTTATCTTTTTTGAAAATGGTTGTGTCAAGAAAATTAATCTTATTGAAGGATAAATTCAGCAAATCCGGTATTTACAGATTAAGTTGTAATGATTGTAACGCCAATTATATAGGTCAAACAGGAAGAAATTTCACCACAAGATATAATGATCACTTAAATGCCACTAAATACAGAAAGTATTCAGCCATGGCCGCACATATGGAGGATTCAGGCCACAAATTCACTAGTAAAGAGAATGATTTAGAAATCTTACATTACACTAGCAAGGGTACTATGATGAATGTTCTCGAATCCATTGAAATCAACACATCACCCAGTATTTCAGACCCAGTGAATCTTAATGAAGTCATTTTCGATTCTAATATCTTATTTGACACTCTCAAAAATAACTTAACTAGTAAGTCCAATAATAAACCACCTTAGATGCTCTTTAGTATAACTTTCTACATCACATATTTATACATAATTACATACTTATTAATATACTGTTACACCCCTCTGCCATTACAATACCCTACAACTTGATTTTTATTATATTACATAATTTTATTTCCACTTTGAACATTTTTTCCCCTAAAGAATCTATTTTTTCATAGTAGCGCTCCACTCATACATACGTCCTATTACAGAACTAGCTATGCCAAAATTTATCCTCTATTGCTACCATATATATGAGTGTTGGAATTGGCTACGCCCATAAATTCTTTACAATAATTTTCAAACATAAGACAATCTTTTCATAATTGATACCTTGATTTAACCTGAAGTAGGTTTTTCAAATATTATTAAGTTTTCATTCGTTCTATATCATTTTAAATTAATTTTTATAGTTTTCCATAATTATTTCAGTCTATAAAGTTCCCCTTGGTCCCTTTAATTATGTTTTTTGTATTTCCTTTGCTTCGTTCAGGTTATGCATTGAGCTAACCCCACTGCTATATGAAGTTATTCCTTCTACGCTCGTCTAGTTTGGATGCAGGCATTTGATTTGGCTTATGGACCTGTTAAGCATAAGGCTTCTTCATTGGTTGTGTTCATATGGTGAAGTATTGTGATTTTTGCCAATTCAAGCTTCGACCAGTGTTTTGAAGCGGATTCACGAATGAACTGTCCACTGATTCTCTGTGTTTTGATGGCTGAATATCATCGCTGTTTCATATATTTTTTTTAGTTTTGCTCAACATTTTTCTGTGACCTATTTATATGGTGCACCATATTAAGTTAAGTAGCCATTTTGTTTTTTGAATGCTACGCTATTTTATATCTTTCTTCGGATATTTGTCTTGGCTGATGAAGGGGATAAATCTATTAATCCCTGAAACATGTACCAGGAGCAAATGTAATTATAATGTATTTTTCGTTTATGTATTGACTAAGGCGGATATACAATTTGTTGTTAAAACTAACAAGAATTGAGGTTAAACTTCTCTTATTAGCCTAATAATAATAATAATAATAATAATAATAATAATAATAATAAAAATAATAATATTTTTCAACTGGATTTGGATTTTCCATAACGCCGCTAAACTGGCAGAATATTCTGCATTTTTTTTTTCAATAAGTTCAGTGGTGTCTCTCCTTCCTTCTAAGCGTATACTCACTTGACCGGCTAACGCTAGCTCCTCCCTGCTGAGTTTTTGTATTAAAGGTCGCAATTTCCTTCGTTTCGAAAATTCACTCCACTCCACGAATGATTGAGAAGGACAACCCACATTACCTGCATTCCCTCTCCGCGTTCCCTTCCAGGCTATTCTTATTTCGTGACGAACTTTCTTAAGATCCTGCGATTGGCAACCCACGTTTTTCTTAATTGCGCAGAAAAATTAATACGATATTTTTTCTAACATTATTTTAACAGACTGTCCAAGGGATTTCAGATCGCAGGTTTCTATTAGATAGGTTCAAATCCTTTCGCTTTTCCACCTGCATGGCGCAAAGCATCGGAAACATCGTTCCGCGAAAATCCTCCCGACAACACTAAAAGGAGAGCAAAAGCCAAAGTTGCATAAAGTTGCAAATAATTGTTACACAGAAAACATAATAGGGGATATAGGCTAATGGAAATAAATTCACAAATGGTTGACAATTGTGAATTTCCCGGTATGAAAACCCATAAAAAAAGAATTATTTTATAACAAAAATTCACTATTTTCAAACGTTTATCACATAGACACAGCGATTTTTATAAGATTTTGCAAATTTCATAAAGAATGATCATATCATAGTCTGTCATATCCAACGGCAAACGATGAAGATAGCTGAACTAACAAGTCTTAACAAGCACAAGATTCAAACACAAATAATCAGCTTTGCTTCCAGCTGTGGATGCGATAAGAAACATCCTACTTCAGCGGTCTTTCACAATCCAGGGGGTGAACAAATAAGACATATAAGTACAGTTCTGAGGTCCTCTGACATTGCTGATACTAAAAATGTCATACAACATGAAAATACAAGACATTTATTTTTTACATTTTGAGCGCCCAGATCGTGCAAAAGGACCACTGTGCGCTGTGGTGTCTCGTCTTGTATGGTGTGAATAGCGCCCAAAAGCAATGGCGCGTTGACTGGACGTTCACTCCAAATATGAGGTGCGTGCGACAATCCGATTCCTATGGGTCAAAAGGAAGACTTGCACGGACATTCATCGTGACATTAGTGCTGTGTATGGGGAGCGGTCCATTTCCCGGCAAGGGATCGTAAAGTGGTGTCAGCAATTCGAAGCCGGACGCATGGATATCACGGACGAATATCGCGAGGGCAGGCCCGCAACGTCCAGGACCCGTACAAATGTCAACAGTGTGAACGCGATTATTAGACTGAACGGTGGTCGACATTCCCAGACCGATGCGGAGGTGAAGGCCGCTGTCTCCGTGTGGTTGCAGAACGCTGGAGGAACTTTCTATGCATCCGGCATCGACAAGTTGCTTGTGCGTTCGCAGAAATGTTTGGAGTCTCTTGGAAACTATGTGGAAAAGTGACGTTGCATTGTATGTCGTTATAGGAGTGTTGCTGTTGTATAGGTGATGTAATAAATGGCCATAACTGGGAAGTGCAACTTATTTTTTGATCTGCCCTCGTATATAGTTAACACACACATGTAACACAAGTTCCTGAAATGAAATACATGTAGAGTAAAAATTGCCTTCAACGGACACTAACGGGACTCGCAATTGTTTCCGGTAAACATAGGATTTCTTCTAACGGAGGTAGGCCTATGTTAAAATAATTAACCATGAACACGAATAGAATGAACATACTGAGAAAAAATGAAATGGTGCACATTCCTTAGTCAGTGTTGTATTTACATATTTATGCTAAGAATTAACTCAGGACTGTACTAGCAAAACACAATTAACATGAAGGCAGCCATTAGTTGGTTGACAGCTCATTAAAGTGAGCATTAGGAAAGGCTTGGGCAAAAGGGAACAGACAAATAATCGTACACTTTGCTGTATACGTTGGAGAACAAAAGAAGGAAGGCCTATTTGCACATTCCTTGTTAGTCACAGCAGACAATGTAGACTTTCACAGGGTGCCTGAACATTTTCTAAACACTGCATTCCGAAACTTGGAAATAGGAAATTGCTAGGAAACGACGTCTAGTATTTTATGGACACGTCTACAGGTTGCATCCTACCAGGTTGACCAACCAGATCCTCGGGTACTAGCAAAAGCGGAAAACCAAATCACCATGGTTGTGGAAAGTGAGCAAAGATCTGCAAGAACTCGGAGGGACGGAAAGAGACTAAAAAGACCGGACATCTCTCAGTAAGATGCTTCAGCAATTGAGGTTCCACGACAAACCGCCAAGAAAGAGGACAGGTGCCCTCTGGACACAGGAGAGGAGGGAACAACACAGCCAGAGGATGCGTAACTACTGGGCAAACATCAAAGCCCACTCCAAATGTATTAGTTGAATGCCATAGTCCTTAGATGGCCTATACGAAACAAGAAGAAGAATGGAAATAAACACGCGTTTCACCCTTAAGTTCACGGGACTGTCAAATACTGTATTTCCATTAATGAGATGTTTTCGTTTGATAAAAGGACCGTTGAATGCAGGTTTTAGGGGTGCCTTCTCCACGTGCTCACGAAAACTCATATCAAACCGGGATGAATACGAAGTTTTAATTAAATTTACTGATGACACCTGTTAATACTATTATGTGATATTGTTAATGCAACATGTTTTCAACCCTCAAAGGGGGCTTCGTCAGCATGGGTTGTTTTGCTCTAACTTACAATACATGGGGTATAAAACGAATAAACCACGTTATATCAAGTTAGTAAAAGATACTCTCTAAGAATAACAATTTGAATTATAGTTCTATTAAAATGGTCGTCCTTACAACATCATTTAAGAAATATATTGTTCGGGTATTAAACTAAGCAATCTATATGTAAATATTATCCTATATAAAAATTACTGTCTTTCCACGCAATGTAGGTTGTGAGGTGGTCCTGGTTTAAAGTATATTGAATCTGTTAATTTGTGAAGTCTGTGGAAGGGGTTATCAAGTTAATATCATTTGAGTAACACTTACTGTTAGCTTCTATTTGGTAAATGTCCTGTTGTACGGTACATACTGTACCCAATCGAGGATTGGTACAAGATGCGAACTGATGACCACTAGGGGAAATAAAGAGATTTTACCACAGAACTAAGGAGAGATTATGTGGAGCTAGTCTCTGGAAGCAAGCCCCAGAGAAGGCAGATGGTCAAATTAGAATTAAAGGAAATCATAATAGCCATTATAACAGAGTTATATGACATCTCAAAAGCTGAGAACCTGGTAATGAGAGCAGAAATGAAGGCATGCAGTGACTCGGCTAAACAAATGAGTCAAGAGCTCGCACAGCAATTTGTGACTGTTTTACGAGGATATTAATGCCAAACAAATGGATGGACATTTTCCGTGTTTATGAGAGCGATACGGTGAGGGGAATCCCTCAGTAATGCCATGTCATCAGAAAAATTTACGTGGGCGACATGACGTAGTCCGGTTTATAATCGGAAAAGAGCGAATAACTTTTAATCGAGCCATTGAAGTTTAACAGTGAAAACAGATTAGTGGATCTAAATTAGAATGCAAATTTATAGAGTATTTAAACGCCGTAATATTTGAATAGTTAAGAAGCGCTGACAAAGCATGACAGCCTTGCGGAAGGATTGAGGTAACGAGTGAGGCCCCGTGAGAGGAATAATTATTTCATGAATTAATTAAAAAATTACGGGATGAACAAATTGAGTTCCGCAAAATGTTTTACGGACATTTAAAGTGTCTGCTACATGTAGATAATTTTTAAAAAGAAATTGGAGCAGGAAATCAAAAATTAGGCTCCGGAGGTAATTAAGGTACTAGTTTCTCAACCACTCGGTGAAGAAAGTTTAAACAAGGAACTAAAAATCATAGCCAACATCGCAAAGAAAAATGGTTTTTCGCAAAATTACGTAAACAGAATCAAAAATAAGATTAACAAATTTGAAACAACTTTAGAAAAAGATCGCAAAAAAACCAAAATTTCGCTACTTTCACATATGTAAACCCAAAAGCACATACAATAACAAACTCAATTAGAAAATTTGATATTAACATTGCATACAAAACACAAAATAATAACAGCAACATCTTCTTTAATCATAATAGTGTAAATAAGACCAATAAATTCAGCAAATCGGGAGTGTACAAACTAAAATGTAAGGATTGCGATTCCACCTATTTTGGACAAACGGGTAGAGCGTTCAACGTAAGATACGGGGAACATACCAGTGCGCTAAAATATAATAAGTTCTCGGCCATGGCGAACCACATGGACGAGAAAAAACATAATTTCAGTTCGATAGATAAGGATTTGGAAATTGTACATATCGTTAATAAAAGTAAAAAACTTAATGTATTAGAGAACATAGAAATTTATATCGCCCAAAAAACAGACCCTGTAAACAATTTGAACGAATTAACTCTCAACGACAACATATTATTTAACACGATCTCGAAATTAAGGCGAAGAGACCGACATAAACAAGAAACGGCCCTCCCTGCTCCATAACGTAAGGTTCTGACGTATGCTACACCTCCCCTTCTGCGACCGTTGACCCCACACTTGCAGTATTCTAGTCAACATGTGATCAAGGTGAACAACAAGACGGACACATTTGTAGTAGCTCTTTCAAGTTGTGAGGTGATAGTTTATGGTCTCCAAACTGCGGTATGTAAACATTGGTCATTTATGCGTGGGTTTTTGTTATAATTTCAATTTTTCAATTTTTCATTTTCATTTAGTTTTTCGTTTTACAGGTTGTTGAAAACATTTTGACCAAGCTCTAAATAAACAACGTTCGATTCCTATTTCTACTTTCCTTTTTAAAGATGCTTGTGCAATGGGGTAAGTTTTCTACATAACTAAAGTCAACATTTCTTCATGTTTCCAAGTAAGAACCATAGATTGTTAGGTAATTTTATTGTTCCAGGTCCCTTGTTTTGGAAATAGATTAACAAGAATGGAGCCCACGTTTCAAAATTTCGTGCATTTTTAAATCTTTTAATGTCTTTAAGCATTTTATATTCATGTATTTTAAGCATCCTGACGATGTAAAATTTGATTTACAATTTTTTTTTATGAGAGACCAACCTTTAGAATGATCTAGGAGAATTTTTTGATTTTGACTGAAGAAGGCTCACAGGGCCGAAACATGTATCAAAATGTATAAATAAAAAGATATTTTGTATTGTATAGTGGACAAGTACATAACTTATCAAAATCAATACGGAAAAACTTGAAAAAATGACTAAAGTCATAGATATTCATTCTCAACCAAACCAGATAAAAAGCCTGCTGAAGCAGAGCTAAGTCAGTCATTCTGTGAGCCTCGTAGATGGCATGTTACATTGATTCATAGTCATCTTGGGGCTCTAGTGGAGAGCCACGTTACGATATCAGTCATCTGCCGAGCCTGAGAGAGGCACGTTATAGTCATCTGATTCAATCATCCAACCCGAGTGAGGGTACAGTACAGAATTCAGTTACTTCGTGAGCTCTGAAGTAGAACCAGGCTGAAAAACTATACTACGGAACGTCAGTTCAAGACCCGAAGTGGGTAACGTTATGCAGTAATATTAGAAGGACTTAGGTTCAAACCAACGTTGAAACAGTTCTAAAACTCGTGTGAGTTAAATACGAAATACAAGTAAACGATAGGCAGTTTATGGACCTTGAAGGAAGGCCAAGATTTAAATAGGAATCGGTTCGCGAAGAGTGCATCCTAATATACGACAAATTCGGAATCACAGTAGCTAAGGACGATGACACCTTGAATTGAGTAGAGGGTTACAAGGCTCCATGAAATAAGATAAAGACTATAAACCGTGAGGGTTTTAAATAGGAAATTCACCGTAGAGGGAAAAGAAGAGGTACGAGACGGACTCGAAACCCGGGAAGGGCAACATAGGAGATCCAAAGGACGTAACTTCATGTATGAAAACCGCCAGGGGACTAGGAATGAATACTTTGCCTGCCACTGAGGTGCGATACAAAGACTAGTTATACGTTCAGTATAACAGAAATGTAGACAAATTAGTAGGACATTACACAGATTAAGCTTAAATGTCCGCTGTGTAAGAATCGTGTGTGCAGTGAATAATTATAAATAAAAGTGTTATTTTTAATTCCCAAGTGTATATGGGATTTGTAGGCGAGTTTGATAAATAATGTGTGTTCATGAAATATATATGTTAGAGAATAGGAAGTGTAAAGATCATAGTGTGATCATGTATGTGTAAACGTATGCTAAAGATGGGTGAAGCCATCCATAAATGGAATCGACCACCAGACCCAGGAAAGGGGGAAGTAATGGAATACTTGGCTTGTTAAAATTTGTGAAAGGTTTTGTTATACCTGTTCCATATAAATATGTAAAACCCGTATAAGATGAAACATAAATAGTTAAAGACATCTTGAATGGGGGACCGAGTATATTTAAGCCGTAGGTGGGCCTTTGTGCACCTTAATTAATGATTAATTGATCGTAGGTGGGTTCTATACACCTTTATAAATTAATGAGCCGTTGGTGGGCTCAATTTTTACACCTTAAATAAGTAAATTGAAAGAAAATTTGTGAGGGGTTGTATACACCTTAAATAATAACTGATCCAATGGTGGGATGGTACACCTTAAATAAGTAAATCGAAAGAAAATTTGTGAGGGGTTGTATACACCTTAAATAATAACTGATCCAATGGTGGGATGGTACACCTTAAATAAGTAAATTGAAAGAAAATTTGTGAAGGGTTTTATACACCTTAAATAATAACTGATCTAATGGTGAGATGGTACACCTTAAATAAGTAAATTGAGAGATAGGAAGACCTAAGTAACGCGATAAAAGGAAGGCTTTAAAGTTGAAAGAATTGAATGAATGGGTATCCAAAAATATAATTGTGCCATAAAGGGCTAAAATAAATGGTTAAACTCAGGCTAGGAGTTAATATGTAATTCGTTAGCATGCATTGATCGAGAGATGTATTACAAAAGGTCAAATCGTCGAATTTTATATTTGTATCAGGATGGACGCATGGATTCCTACTCCTGAATTTGTTGATTAATCTCACGTAGCAAGGGCACGTGGAGAAATGTTGTATTGAATGTAAGTCTGGGTGGAGAACACTTTTAATGTGGATAGCCGGTCATGGTGAAATTGATTCCAGGCGTGTGCTATGTCCTGCATTGTCAGACGGTCTGGAGCATTGAAACTCCCACCGTACTGTCGTTATATTTTATTTCTCGCACCAGTATTCTTGTTGACCATAGGTGGGTTTTGTACACCTTAAGCTAAAGGCTTCAAATGACCAAAAGTAATCAGTTGTCTCCGACCATCAATGCGCAGCGAAACGAATATACTTGATGTTATAAATAATTGATATGCAAAGTAATTGCAAGTTAATAATGATTGTGATCTGACTCGGATAAACCAAATATAAGTAATAGGTGAGATGGAGTTGAATATGAAACCTTAAGGGGGCTCATACACCGCCAGTGGGAATTTTCGCATCCAGTTACGAATCATACCATAGCTTCACTAATATGTAACATAGAGTTATGAAAACTGACATATGCATAGTAAATACATAGAGCTTTCATCTAATTTAGAGAGAGGAGCAGTATATAAAGTATTTCGTGATATATTGAAAGGATAATATTCGTGATATTTTAAACCCCGTGAATCACAAAAAACATTTAACAAGAAATACCAGTCTGAATAGAACGAATTTTTTTCTTGTAAAGTAAACGCATAAATAGCGAGGATGAACCACCATTAATGTTACATTGTAAATAGTATATTTTTCAAAAAATGAACAGTTTTTTGTTTAATCTTCCAAGTATATCTCAATTATTTTTTATGATAATTCCATAAATGAGGTTCATCTTCTAAGGATCATATGTTGGAATGTATCTGCCAAGTTTCATCCAGTTTCATCACATAGTTCACGAGATATTGTGTTTTTTCTACCAACAAAGCAACCTTTCGGGTAAACAGCTTTGAATATTAAACATTCCATTGACAGATAGGCGCTTGGTCTCACGTAAAGCGCCATATCTCTGCCAAAACGCTGAATTTACTTATAAAACTTAACAGATATATTGAGAATGGTATTGTCTTTCATTTAAACATAAAAGAAAAAACTTAAATTTTGACAACCGGTGGTGTATGAGCCCCCTTAATGGGAAGTGAGGTTTGTTGTGGTAATAAATTACCTTTGACGGGCCAGCCGATGAGGAGGGGGAGGAATGACGTTGTTCTCTAGGCCAGGCAACTCAAGGGAGCCATTGAATGGGGTATTTGTGAACAAACACAGACGGGAAGGCGTCTGGCGAGCCGTATTGGCAATAAAAGAAATGAAGATATTAAATAATAAAGGGTTATTGCTACCGTGCTATAAACTTTTTATTTGAGAAGCTGTAGGTTAGACTAACGTCACCAGCAAAAAATGTTTATAGTTTGTTTTGAATTTTGAATTATAATGTTATTATATTATACTCGAGAAATAATCGGCCCCTACCTTAAAGAGATGACAGACGGGCAAGTGGAACATAATGATTGTAAACTCAGATGGGAGTGTGAGCCCACAGAAGTCTTACAAAATGGTGCATGATTTGACAGATTATAAAGCATGAGAAGGAACGAAATGCAGAAGTTTGGGATTCAAATCTCTGACATGTGTTGTGTAATTTATGCAGTGTATTGCAAGAGATTTCTAAAGCCTGATACAAGTAAAGATACAAACTCAGAATGAAACTGAGATAAATAAAGCAGATAAATTGAAATTGTTATGAATTAACACCCAAGAAAAAACGGGAATATGACCGAATAAACACAGTAATGGTTACCGGCTTTGGATAAATTTAAGATGATGTGAAATATATTTAATTAAACAAAGATTGATGTTCTGGACAAGACTTAGAAGTCCAGAAACTAAGCAAGACGTTTCTTATTGATTTTGAAGCAATTTAAAGGATATTATTGCAGTGCACAATTGTTTAATGTTTGTTGATATCATAACTTGCATTGTCTTAATGTATGATTTTTCCTTGTGGGTGCTTTCCTTTGGTAATTAAACTAATTTTTAAAGTAACTTGTGATTATTTCTGTAGTCTTGTCTAACCTCATATTGCTCAATATCCGAATGTACGTGTCTTGCGGTGGGATGAACGTAACACCCCCGAACCATTGAGCTACGCTGGATCATGACCATGCATTCTCCGTAATAATTTACGGGTACAATACCTATAATTCAAGTTGGAGTTGTTGAAAATTGTCAACAAGGAACTTACAAGACGAGACAAACTATGTTTAGCGTAACATGAACCAAGAACAAGAAACATTAATAAATGACAACATGATATTGTAAATACGTCCATTTTAATAGAATCGTAATTCAAATTGTTATACCTATTGTTTATACACGTTTCCAAAAGTTAAGCATAAATTACGAAGAAGCAGTGCAACAGGAAATAGACCGCAAACCGCACGACATATGCACCTACCAACCTTACGTGTTCGCTCTGAATAGGAAATGAGCATTCCCTGCTTTGACTAGTGGCGTAACCGCAAGGTAAACACAGCCAGTGCCTGCGCCCCATATTCCCTCAGTCGTGTGCCACAAAGTGTCGATTCCAGGCTTTGGAGACGATTTCGAGACACAAGAGATGTTATTCGTAGGCCAGTACCAGGTCGAACAAGATTAACCACCCCACAGCGGGACCGATATCTGGCCTTAACGGCCCGACGAAATCAGAGTGCACCTGCAAGACAATTGTCGGCGGAGCTTGCAGCCGTTTCAGGGGTTGCCGTTTCCCGGCAAACTGTGTACCAGAGGCTCAGAACAGCAGGGCTGTTTGCCAGACGTCCAGCGGTGTGCGTCCCGCTCACTCCAGTACAGAGACGGGCCCGTTTACTGTGGAGCCGTCAACGTCGAAACTGGACCATGAATGAATGGAGGCATGCGCTCTTCACAGATGAATCCCGCTTCAGTTTGCAGAACGATTCCCGTCGCACATTAATCTGGAGAGAACCGGGTAGCTGATACAACCACAGGAACATCGTGGAACGGGACCAGTATGGATGTGGTGGCGTCATGGTGTGGGGCGGCATCATGTTGAATGGCCGTACGGACCTGCACATCTTCATGGGTGGTTCGAGGAACACTGTGAACGCTCAGAGATACAGGGATGAGATACTGAGACCACATGTTTGACTCTTCAGAGGTGCGGTTGGTCCAGAATTCCTCTTAATGGACGATAATGCCCGACCGCACCGCGCTGCTTTGGTGGATGAATTTCTGTCTGTGGAAGACATTCATCGCATGGACTGGCCAGCGAGGTCTGTGGATCTGAATCTTATAGAACATGCCTGGGAGGCATTGGGGAGGCGAATTGCATCCCGTCAGCTTCCACCAAGGACGCTCCAAGACCTTAGCATTTCCCTTTCCGAGGAATGGGATCGACTGCCACAAGAGCTCTTGGACCATCTGATAAAGAGCATGCCACGTCGCTGCGAAGTATGTGTGGCCGTTAGGGGTAACCATTCAGCCTATTAACAGCATATTTTGTTGTGAAAGACATTGCCAAGTTTCGTTAGTTGTTGTTGTTGTTTTTTTTTTTTTTTTTTTGTTTTTTTTTTTTACAAGTAGTGTGACATATGGTGTGTGATTCAGCTCACGTTTGTTCAGCAATCCGTCTGACATTCCTATCTGGCGGTATGGCCTCGTTTAGTGATTATGCTTAACTTTTGGACACTAGTGTATTTTACTTGCTATAATGTGTATTATTTTTCTTTTCGTTTTATATCCTGGAGTATGTATTGTAAGTTAGAGCAAAGCAACCTGTTCTGATGAACACCCCATTGGGGGTTGACAACATCTTACATCTGTACATAGTTTAAAACGAAGTCCCTGATTCTTGGATGTAACGGGTAATCTCAAGAATCACTGGATGGATTTTGCTGCGGTTTTCACCATTCTCTAAAGGATTTCTCGGGGAAGGTTTCTGTATAAAACATTCATTTATGACGAAAGGAAGCCGAACATGAACGATTTCTTGAATCGAAGGAAACCCTGCCGTCCGTGCTTACGCTTGGTAAACCGTAAATGAATCCGGCCGAAGCCGTGGCTGGTTGCTAGTTAATAATATACTCTAACATAATAGTATTAAGAGGTTTCTTCAGTAAATTTAATTAACTGAGTTAATATGTAGCCTATACTTAACGCAGTATCCATTAAGGTTATGATTTTGCTTCATACGAAGTCTTAGCCAAAAACTCAGGTTATTACTTTATTTACTCTTACTCATGTGGCCACACGAATCACAAATGACTTTTAGCCTCACCAAATCTCCCAGATGCATTCCAAACCTTCTTAAGGGACTCAAGAATCTCTTATATTGCCCATATTGATTTTCAACTTCTTGTTTACCTATTCCTCAGAAACTATTTGGTTAATTCTTTGAAGGGTTCATTCCAAGAACCAGACGTGTCCAAAAATTAAGTTGTTCAGAAACTTAAAAAAAACAGTATAGCTTAATTTGTGCTGAATGAAATAAAAATGCTTTTAGACCTACTAACACTAACCTACTAACAGCTTTACATTGCACATAAAGGAAATATTTTTATGAGAATTGTTGAGAAACCCTAAAAAGAAACCTTTGGACTAGTCTGGTTTTTGCTGAAATCTTAGCTGAATGCAAAAATGAAAAAAAAAACTCAAATACGATTTATTATGTAAATCCTAACAACGTACCAATCATTATTGAATGCCTAACATTCCAGGTGATTAATTATTTTGGAAAAGCATTGGACTTGTCTTATTTTGGTAGAATCCCCAATATTTCACACTCGTATAACCCCACCTGCCTGCTTTTTGAAGAAAACAATAATATCTATACGTAGAGCTGGCCTTGAGATGTATTTATCTCAAAAAGTCAATTTTTGGACTTGTCTGGTTTTTGGAATGAACCCTCCAATTATTGATGTTTGACAGGGACGATCCTTGATCTCTCCTAACTTAAGCACAGGCTTTAAGAAAGAAAAATAATTTTTGATTGTTCAATAATATTTTTGGAGTGGTGCAATATTAATATCATTTTCTTGAACATCTTCAATTGTCAAAAATAATTTTAAGTACATTTTGAATGCAGGTGTGTTAAAATATAACACATATAAGAATAAATTACTTCTAAAAACGTCAGCTTTGTATCTTGGAAAGTTCGAGAAGAAAGGTAACTTTTATATTAAGAAATGTTTTGGCGAGAAACTGGAGTCAAAGTTTCTTCCACTAACTGAGGAAACGACGACAGCCTAGTTTTTAGGGTGGGGTACACTCTAACACCACAACGTTAGTTTTGCTTTCTTATGTTTATTGTCTAATAGAGAGGAATTTTTTAAAAATCCACATGAGTGAGTTTATTAATCGGACGCACGGTGTGGGAAATTATAAAGAAAGCCTTAGGAATGAGCTGTGAAGAAAATAAGTACAGTATACCGTTACAAAGCGAATGACCCTCAGCTTAATATGACGTATGAAATGAAATTTGGAAAATTTTGAAACTTTTCGGCATTCTGAAGCCCCCTTAAGTCCTCCTTCACTTGATCTCCCCTCCCCATATCTTCCCCGAGGTTGTCCCATCCACACTCTTGTTAACACCTGATCCTCTCTTCTATTTTGCCAGTGCCATTTTCAGAGTTCTCGAGTTTTACGTATGTGCCATTCTCCATATTCTTCAATGGATCCAAAATCTCTACGTAATAATTTATTTGCAAATATTATAAGTTTCTTTTCATTTAGTTTTGTTAGGGTCCAAACTTCTGCACCTTTTAGTAGTACAGGTTTCAGAATTACCTTATACATTTGTAATTTTGTTCCTCTGGTAGGCTAAGTAATTTGCTTCCAAATAGTTGATACAGACTCCAGTACTGCTTATGTCAGTCTTCATTGGATATCTTCGTCCTGTTTATTTCCACTTGTTGTAACACCAAGATATGTGAACATATTTGTTTTTACTAATTTTATATTTAGAATTTTAAGCCTGGTTGATTGGCCGATTTTCTGCTTATTTTCATGGTCTTAGTTTTATCCTCATTTACTTGCAGTCCTAATTTCTTTGTTTCTCTGATTGACTTTCCTGCTAGTTATTTAATATCCTGGGAAAATCTATCACTGGGAAATCTAAGAACCATTGAGAAAGTCTCAGATACCTGAAGAGAGTTCTATATCTCCCAATGAACACACAATCAAGATTGGTACACGTACTAGCAAAGGAAACATATTACATCGAGGACCTGAGATATAAGCACTCATTACCAACCACACGTCAATACATACAGATTCTGAAAGAAAGAAAGAAAGAAAGAAAGAAATGTGAAGAAATATGGACGGAATTTTACACAACTGACGCCATGATGGAGAGGAAATGGACCAGCCCAAACCAGGAGCTACAATGGCTATAGATGGGTTCCACCAGAAACTCTGTGCGACGGCACGTTACCACGAAGCAACAGAAGACAGTGAGTTCACACTTTGTGGTAAGAGATGTGAGCGTTATCATATAGATATGTGCAAGAAAGGAAACAGTGACTGAATGGAGCAAAGAGACCTAGTGCTAATATCGTCATATCATGAGCTAAAGAAGCCTTCGACAGAAAGAAGAGACTATTGTGTGGACGCTTGGTCTTGAGGTTAAGGAAGAGGTTGGAAAAATGCTTTGTTTGGAGTGTGGCACTATACGGAGCCAAGACCTGGACGCTAAGGAAGGATGATGATAGAAGACTAGAAGCGTTTGAAATGTGGTTATGGAGGAGGATGGAAAGGGTCCAGAATGAGAAGGTATTGGAGCGAGTTGGAGAAAATAGGAGACTGTTACATACCATCCATACAAAGAAGAGGAACTGGCTTGGGCACTGGCTACGAAGAGTGTGTTTGCTGAGGGATGCTCTCAGTAAACGGAAAGAGAGGAACAGGTCGGAGAAGGTACCAGCTGGTGGACAGTGTCAAGATAGCAGGAAATTACCACCAAACAAAGAGAACGGTTGAAGACAGAACTGCATGAAGAGCTGCTGTGTGAAGTCCTGCCTAAGGGCGGAACACGTTATATATGAGCTACTTTAAACCTTTTTGGTATTAAAATATTACTTATGAGTAACTGGCTATTTGGCTCCAATAAATTTTCATTTCATTTGATATATTTTCTATTAATCACCGGCGAATGATTTTTCCTCAGATTTCTGCTCCTCGTTGTGTGTTACTTAACGCTTCCTTTATAACTCTACTAGCAGTAGTACCCGGCTTCGCCCGGTGGAATGATGATAATATTCCAGTCTCCTTAACACTCAACGTCATAAATTATATTTATTTATGTATTCATTTCTTACATTATCAAACCCAGTGACAATCTTTATACTTAAGTCACTATGGGAAGGCTCTGTAAAATAATGATCATTCTCGTGATATTTGTCTTCAGTCCGAGTCGAGATATGTCGTTAGCGGTCCCAGAATTCGTGACATCTCAGTCGTAGAAGACTTTATGTGGTGGTGATTAGAAATATAATGGACTTAAATTCTAGGTCATTTGCCCCCAATGACGTTGAGGGCGTAACATCTAGGTAATTTGCCCTACTGATCAGGATGATATTGAAAATTACTACATAACTGACATATGAAACTTAGAAAATAATAGAAAAAGTTATTTTTTAGGACTCACATTTCGGGAAAGACTTGATTATTGCCAAAGAGCTCCCACTTAAATCTATATCTGGTTAAAAGTTTCGTCATGTTAAGGTTTAAACTGTACGATAAATGTCTGAAGCAATTCCTCAAAGAGAAGCTTCCAGATTTCGCAGTCGATATATCGTTAACGTTCCTGAGCATCCAGTTGTCTTTTCTTCTGACGCAAAACATCTTCTACATAGTGATGATGAACATAGAAGCGACTACTGGCACATGTAACTTATCAACGAATGGGAAAAATTGATACCGTACTTTAAAGGAATGAGAGGTCATTTGCCCTTTTGATGAGGATGACAATGAAGACTACTACTACATCTGAACGGGTATATCAAACTTACAAACTAATGGAAATACGTATTTTTAAAATCACAGGCTAGGTAGACTCTGGTGTTGCTTAGTAGTATAATGGACGTAACATCTACTGTAGGTCATTTGCCCCTTTGATGAGGATGATAATGAAGACGACTACTACTGAACGGGTATATCAAACTTACAAACTAATGGAAATACATATTTTTAAAATCACAGGCTAGGTAGACTCTGGTGTTGCTTAATAGTATAATGGACGTAACATCTAGGTCATTTGCCCCTTTGATGAGGATGATAATGAAGACGATTACTACTGAACGGGTATATCAAACTTACAAACTAATGGAAATACAAATTTTAAAAATCACAGGCGATGAAGACTGTGGTGTTACTTAGTAGTATAATGGACGTAACATCTAGGTCATTTGCCCCTTTGATGAGGATGGTAATGAATACTACTGTTGAATTGACACGACAAACTTACAAACTACCGTGATAGAAAGAAATATTTCAAAATTCACAGGCGATAAAGACTTATTGTGTGTGGTGATTAGTGGTATAATGGCCGTAACATCTAGGTCATTTGCCCTTATGATGATAATAATAAGGTAATGAAAAATGACTACTAAACGAACTTGGTGTAATTTTAAATCTGATATAGGTAATTCAGATTTCTACCTTCGATGTCTTCCAAAGTCTGAACGTTATTTTCTGGCTTAGGCCTATGCTCGATGCGTGTAGTGAAACAGCTTATCGAGTACTGCTCGGGTCCAAGCTGCAAAAACCTGAGAATATCGCAGATGATGACGATATATGATGACAGACGTTCAAGGGGGGGGGGGGGGGGTTCCCGGTCCAATTCACATTGACCGGTGAATCACTCATTCTTTCGTAACACTACAGTGGTTTGAGTGAAGACCCTGTATGAACATCAGCATAGCAATACCAGGCAACATGGCAGGGTCTGGACATTTCTCTCATGCCACCTCGCGATGAATCAGCAAGCTATTCTCACACCTGCCCCCTCCTCCCCCCTCCACCCACCAGGGTCTCACAACTTGTGGGATGTGGGTGTGCGACCACGGGACCCTAGCTGAGTCCGGCATTGCATCTACTTACTGGTGCCGGGCTCCTTTCAGTTCTCTTTCCAGTCAGCCTCCCTTGGTCAAACTCTTGTTCTCTTCCGACCCCGATGGTATCAGGGTATCCGAGGCCTAGCGACTCTTTCACTTTCCCGCCTTAATTGGCCCTTGTCTAATCATTCCTGATAGCCTCATTCTTCGAGGTGTCAGCCTTCTTTTTCTTTTCTTAATATCTCATGTCTTCTGCTCAAGACCCTCAAGGAGGCAGGGTGTGTGTAGCCCCACCACTTCTGGTGCACCCTGGATAGTGCTACATCCTCAAGGGCTCATGGCTGGTGAGTTCGGGAGCTGGCAACCCTGAGGGTTTCCTGAGCGGGTCCGGTTTTACCCCTTTTTTCCATTGCCTTTGGGACGGACCCTGTCCTCTTTCCGAGAATAGAGTGGTCTGTCCGCAATTTCAAGCAGACAGTGTTACTCGCAGGGTACCAAAGGGTAAGTATACAAATTTTGGTTCTGATCGGTGAAACGGTGTAGATTTGTGCCAAAGTGCCAAAATGCAGGGAATGGGGTGATCTGTTCGCAATTTCAAGTGGACAGGGTTACCCGCAGGGTTCGAAAGGGTAAGTATACAAATTTTGGTCCGGATCGGTGAAACGATATAGATTTTTGGCAAAGGGCCTAAATGCAGGAAATGGGGTGGTCTGTCCGAAATTTTAGGTGGACAGTGATATTCACAGGGTTACAAAGGGTAAGTATACACATTTTGGTTCAGATCGGTGAAACGGTGTAGATTTGAGCCAAGGGGCCTAAATGCAGGGAATGGAGTGGTCTGTCCGCAATTTCAAGCAAACAGTGTTACACGCAGGGCACCAAAGGGTAAGTATACAAATTTTGGTTCTGATCGGTGAAACGGTGTAGATTTGTGTCAAAGGGCCTAAATGCAGGGAATGGAGTGGTCTGTCCGAAATTTCAAGCAGACAGTATTACTCGCAGGGTTCCAGACGGTAAATAACAAATTTTGGTTGAGATCTGTGAAACGGTGTAGATTTGGGACAAAGGGCCTAAATGCAGGGAATGGAGTGGTCTGTCCGCAATTTCAAGCAGACAGTGTTACTCGCAGGGTACCAAAGGGTAAGTATACACATTTTGGTTCTGATCGGTGAAACGGTGTGGATTTGGGCCAAAGGGCTTAAATGCAGAGAATGGGGTGGTCTGTCCGAAATTTCAAGTGGACAGGGTTACCCGCAGGGTTGCAAAGGGTAAGTATACACATTTAGGTTCGGATCGGTGAAACGGTGTAGATGTTTGCCAAAGGGCCTAAATGCAGGAAAGGGGGTGGTCTTTCCGAAATTTTAAGTGGGCAGTGTTATTCACAGGGTTCCAAAGGGTAAGTATACAAATTTTGGTTGAGATCGGTGAAACGGTGTAGATGTTTGTCAAAGGGCCTAAATGCAGGAAATGGGGTGATCTGTCCGAAATTTTAAGTGGACAGTGTTACTCGCAGGGTTCCAAAGGGTATGTATACAAATTTTGGTTCAGATCGGTGAAACGGTGTAGATTTGGGCCAAAGGGCCTAAATGCAGGGAATGGGGTGGTCTGTCGGAAATTTCAAGTGGACAGGGTTACCCGCAGGGTTCCGAAGGGTAAGTATACAAATTTTGGTTCAGATCGGTGAAACGGTGTGGATTTGTATACATAACAGACAGACAGACAGACAGACAAACATTGAGCTTTATATATGTATATAGATAACAGCAGCGGAGAGAGGACGTCAACTTACTTTGTCCTGTATTTATTTCAAAACTTTCTGAGTATTCATTTGAACTGTTATTTGTAACTCGTCAGCAAACGCAAATTTGCCCAATGACTGGGCGGGGTACAATGTACGAGGTAAGTTCCGAAAGTATGTTTCGTCGTTTTATCGCTCGAGCAGGTGGCACCAGCTGATACAAACAATCGCCATAAGAATCCACACCCGTGGTTGGCTCAAAGACAAATGGAGCGTCAGCGGAGGGGGAATGATGCATGCGCAGAGCGTCGACGAAGAGAGAGGAGCAGCAGACTGGCGTGTCTGATATCATTCGGTCGGTCGCTGGTGTTGCTTGTTCAGAGAAGGATGGCAGAGAGTGGAATATGAAGATCGAAGTGGGTGTCCTTTCACATCCAAAACTGAAAACAGCATTGCTCGAGTACAGAACATTGTGTAAGCGGACAGGTGCATAACGGTGGCAGAAGTGGCGTCCACACTGCGTATTGGTCGTGCCCGGGCCTATCACATGCTCCATAATGTGTTGGGTTTCTGAAAAGTGTCCGCAAGGTGAGTACCGAGTATATACAGGTCCTTGTTGTACTCCCAGTATTTAGAAGCTATATCGTCCATTATAAATATCTAGTTCTTAGTTGATCTTCCTACCATAAATCCTGCTTGATGTTCCCCCATAACCTTTAAAATTATTTAGGATTAGTTTTGAGAGGATCCTATATGTTGTGCTCAGGAGAGATATTCCTCTATAGTTCTTACAGTCATGTTGTCGCCCTTTTTGTGTATAGGGGTGATCACTGCCTCTTGCCATTCTTCTGGTTTTTTTTCTCTGCTCTCCATATTAGGTAGATTTCTTTAGAAAGCTAACTATTTTTATTGTAAGCGTATACAGATGTTCTTTCAAGTTAAGTCCTCTTTCTTTTTCTTTATTAATTCTATCGGTACCATATCTACTACCGGGGCTTTCCCATTTTAGGGTGTTTAGCACAATAAATATCTCCTCACGAGTTGATTCCGCTACAGAAACATCATATTCGATCATTTGTATTTCCTCTCCACATTCCTCTTCTCAATTTAATAGATCCTGAAAATATTCTTCCAAGTAAGCTACTAAGAACCCTTCCTTTTTCAATTACTAAAAAGAAATTCATACTTTTAATACCAAATATTCTTGGTTGATAACCACTTTGAAACAAATCTTACTGTTCTGTAGAAATCCTTTGCATTGTGTTCAATGCGGTCCTCTTCTGCATTTGTTATTTTACTGTTATTGAATTTCCTTCTTAAAAGAGGCGCTGTTTCCCTGTGATCCCGTGGCTCATGATCGCATGATTAACGGTAACTTAAAACTAAAAGCTTCCTTGTTTCCCTGTTGGTGATTGTGAATTGATCTTCGGCTTCTGCTGATTGTTAGGTCAATACACCTTTTGGAACCATTTTTCTACATTCTTCATTGAACCAAAGGATTTTTGAGGCCTTCATTTGCTGAAATTATTGTTGGCTGCTTCTTTAATAGAGGTTTGGTGTGTTTTCCGAATATTGTCTATTTTTCCTTCTTGGTCTACCTTATTCTCGTCAAAAGCATCGGTGGCCAGTACATGTCACCTATTTGATATTTCTACTTCAAACGTGATCCTTTCTTTTCTCATTTATCCATTTTCAATTTTGTCTCAATTTTACAAATACAGTACTAAGTAGTGGTCTGTTCCACATCCACTCCTGTCAAGCTTTGCATGTCCACCACTGAAGATTTTGATTCCTTGTTCTCCCGTCTGGTGTTTTCCATGTCTATTTGTGGATGTCCTTCCGTGGAATACTCGTACTTGCCAAAAAGAGATCATGGGTATTTGTAAATCTGAGTAGTCTTATTCCTTTATCATTCAAGTTAAATTTCACCGCAAATCTTCTTATCCAACTAAGAAATGTTTAATGTCATATCCTGGGAAATTACTCAATGCATCTTCTAGTTGTGCGTAAAATGTATCTTTCACAGCATCCTCCTTCTCCTCCGTCAGGACATAAGAGATAACTACTTACATATATTTTTAAATCTACCCTTAAATCTAATGGTACTTATTCTTTTACTAACTGGGTCAACAAATGTTATCACATATTCTATTAAAGCCTACTTTACAGCAAACCTTACTCCAGCTTAGTGCCTTCCATCATCACATCCACTATACAATATCTGGTAACTCTTGGTAATTACTTTTCCACAAAACAGCCACTTCGATTCTTGTAATATGACTAGATCCATTTGGTAGCTGTCTAGTTCGTTATCTCTCTATGTAAAAATGAATATTACGTGATAGTTTTTATGTGTGTGAGTCCTTTATGCGTTCATATACCATTCATCCGATTGCGAATGAACTTGGGTGAGTTGTTGTGTACACTCCAGGGAAGGTTTCTGAATTATTAAATCAATTTTACAATAGGTAGCGCAGGAGTAATTTCTACAAATGAGTGACGATGCGCGAATCGTTTCAACAAAGTCCCGTATGCGTTTATGTACCATTCATCCGATTGCGAATGAACTTGGGTGAGTTGTTGTGTACACCCCAGGGAAGGTTTCTGACTTATTAAATCAATTTTACAATACGTAGCGCAGGAGTAGTTTATACAAATGAGTGTCGGTGCGCAAATCGTTTCAACAAAGTCCCGTGCACGCTCCCACGAATGTTTCTGAATTAGTATATCCATTTTGCAATAATTTAAAAATTAAATATTGTGGATCCAAAAGCACTTCAACAAACAAAATTACAACGCCGACACTTTCTTTTATTGGCATTGTAACGCATGCCGGGTACAGCTTGTTCAATATAAATTATATTGTTTCCCTGGTATGGCTAGGCATCTTGTATTCCAAGTCCCAAAATCGTAGGTCCTTATTTCTTGGCAATTTTTTAAAATTTCCGAAATTTCTATCCAAACGCGCCGAAGCGTTTCGTAACTAGGTGTTTTTCCGGGATAGGGTTGTTCACTCTATGCCAAACCCCCAACCTGGAGGACCTATGTATCCCTTCTAGACTGATTCTTCCTCACGAAGACCTGTCCAGCATGGGAGGCCCTACCAGTAGCTAAGCTACTGCATAGCTCTCGAAGTTATCAGAGCACACAAGCCCCACCGCCACTTCAAGACAAGGATACATTCGGGCTTGGCATTTTCAACGGACACTAAACATGGACATTATTTTAAAATGCTACGTTATTTACATTTGAGACGTGATACAAAGAGGAGCAAATGGTATTCATCCTTTTCAAAACTGCGATAGATTAAGCAAAACTAATACAAGAGTCTTTTAAAAATCCTGAATCTTGGGTTGCCTACAGCAATTTTGGAGTTTCATAAAAGCACATCTGTAGTCTTTTCTCCTCTTAAAGTGTGTAGCGAGACGATGTAGGCTACTCCACGCAGATTCAGTCAATCGATCGTCCCACTGCACATCTAAAGCAGAGAAGATGCCGACACATCACTGATTTAGCATAAATTAGAAATCTGCTTTTCCGAAATTCGTATTGCTATAGGTAGCCCAACGTACTGACCTGTATGCATGTGTTACAAGCATTAAAAATACAGCGTAGCATATATCATTGATACGCCCCAAATTTAAGGCATAATAATTACCTTTTTAATTCTTTTCAAAAAACCTGTACAACAAGAAATCGAAGAAAGCAAAAGAAGGTCACCAAAGTCCTTAGTTTTCAGACTACTACTATTATTACTACTTTAATTGTTGGAGGTTGTTGGTAAGGATTTCTCTTCCAGGTTGTGGAATAAAATCCTGATATGTCAGTTTGCAAATGTAAGAGCCCCATATTAGTAGATTTGCTGGGACGATTAAAATAACTTCCAGAGCAATATCACACAGTTGCGTAGCTAGGGTTTGCTGAGGGAGATGAGCTGCGTCAAAATTATATAAAGGGTTTGGGGAGGGGGGAGGGCTCGTACATAATGACACATAATCAATGAAAGCAAATATACGATCCCGAAGTTTCAAAGTTCTTTTTTCGTGTTTGATTTAATTATCGTTTGTTGCGTTGTATTTGCACTTGCCAATGTGCAAATGCTAGAAAATTAATAATTTTGTTTTATTAAGTCCAGTTTTCAGCGCGAAATCATCTGACCGTTTGTATTCCCCATCATTGTACCATATATATAGATAACTTATATTAATAAATTACTGTTCCCAACTTAAGTCTAATTTAAAACAGGAACTTAACACAATATTATTCACTTTACATAATGACTCTCACTCTGGGATACTAACTGAATGGCAACTGACAAGTGGTGCATTGTTGTCAAGATATATAAGGTGCGTTCAAAAACTAATGAGCCGGAGGCTGGAATGCGCAAACCGGTGATGATATCGGCTAATCGTGGTGTGTGTAACGAGGTGTGGTTCCGACCAGAGCGTGGAAGGTCACAGCCCATCGCTAGAGGGCACGCGTGCACGTTACGTGACGATACAAATCGAGCAGCAGCATGCATCAATCGTCCAACGCTGCCAGTCGAAACAGTGACATGGAGGCGTCAAACGAAAAGCAAAGAGGTGTTGTTCGGTTTATGACAGCGGAAGGAGTAGGGGGGAACGGACATTCATCACCGAATGTCACAAGTGTACGGCGAACACTGCTTGTCCCTTGCAAGGGTCAAGGCGTGGCACAAGCACTTCAGAGAAGGACGGGTGTCGTTAGCCGATGATGCCCGGTCTGGGGCACCCCCCGCATTACCGATGACAACGTCCAGCTGGTTGATGCACTCATTACCTAGGACCGCCGAGTGACAGTGAACGCCATAGCCGCCGTGGTCGCTCCACGACAATGCACGACCTCATACGGCCAACACAGTCACGGCACTCCTGCAGAAATTCAAATGGGAGGTTCTCGGCCACCCTCCATACAGTCCAGACCTCCCTCCCTGTGATTACGCCATGTTTGGTCCCCTGAAAAGGGCTCTGCGGGGCCAACGATTCACCTCAGACGCCGACGTCCAGCTGTACGTGCGGAACTGGTTCACATCGCAGCCCAGGGAATTTTATGAGACAGCCATTCACCGCCTCGTGTCACAGTGGGACAAGTGTCTCAACAGCCAGGGCCAATACTTCTAACATACAGGTACTGGTTTCTGTAATTATGCCTCCGGCTCGTTACTTTGTGAACGCACCTTATAGTACCAAACCCAACGAATGGTTTTATTAAAAATTAGAAACTTCAACAAATGTTATCTATTCATTATTGAGCTCTGGGGGAGGATTGATCCCCCTGATCAGGCCCCGTAGTTACGCCACTGGTATTCCGGTACCCCAATGGTTACGAAATACTGTCATTAAACAAAATTGTGAAACTCATAACATTATCATTGCTATTGCTTGCCACAGTGGGTGAGTGGATAGCGTGTCGGTCTACTAACCCCAAGATTGCAGGTTCGCTCCTGGCCGTGGTAAGTGATTTTTTTTTTGAAAGGCGGCAAAAATACGACTCGCATGTCATACGATGTTGGCATGTCAAAGAACCCATTTGAATTCAGTAGGCCGTGTTCATAATGGCAAAATTAATCTTGGGAGTTTCCGCCAACACAAAGTTCCTCATTTCTCTACTAGAAAGCGCTATAGTGTTCAAGGAGCTTAGATATCTAACCTCCTTGACTTTCATAGTGATTCAAGGAACAACGAAATTCGACATGCAAACTACCCTCTGGGTGTCAAATTACAAAGCTTACACCCGGCACCGAGGCCATACGATATTATTATATTTATTATTAGGCAACCGTATTTCCCCCATTCCCTCTTGATCCGTCGGCTGAATCCGCGCCTGCCATGAACACAGCTATCTGCACAACTAGGAAACAAAAAAGCGAACTGAGGCCACCTAATTCCTTACTCTATTAGACGACTACTACTACTACTCCAAGGCTGCAGGATCGAATCCTGGCGCAGTCAGCTGGCAGTTGATGGTGCGCAAATTTGAGGGAACCGTGTCAGTATATTTACTGACACGTTAAAGTTCCCCTTCGGGGCGTCTCTAAAAGCCAGGGTAGGTAAAAGGGATGTAAAATCAATAACATTAATGCAGTATTATTTACTACTACTACTATTACTACTACTAAACTGTCTACTTATCTGTTCAACAATGGATGAAGGCGTACCATTAGTCTCAACTTCGGTCGGTTGTTTTAGCAACTGTTTGTACAGTTTGGAAGAATTCATGTATTTTCCTTGCTTTCTGTAGAAGAAGGCTAGGTTGCCCTTCGTTTTGATCACATTCATGTCGGCAGGTCCAAGGGTTGATTCAAATATCTGCAGTGCTTGCCGATAGTACCCTTCAGCTTCGTCATATTTACCCTGCAAGTATTCCAAATCACTCGTCAAACAGAAAAGATTCGTAACAAGTAGTTCCGTGAAGAACTATACATCCTATTTGCATATTTCCCACTTATGTTAATTGACTCTATCAACATACAAAATTTCAGTTTGATTGCTCTAATATTATAGATTCGTAGATATTGAGAACCGTCTTAATATTTCGGATGATCACCATGTTGTCGACATGTTGTTTACGCGTAGGTTCATAAACTGCTCAAAATAAATTAAAGCACCACTTTTTTCCAAGGCCATCAAATTTTGAAAAGTTGACCGCACAAGCTCGAAATCTTAGTATGACGTTTGTTCTGACGCCTACGAAGCATATACTACAGCACAACTCCCCAATTTGAGTAGTTTCGGGGTAGCGCCCCGAAAACCAGCCCATTTTCGGAAACCGCAAATTGAAGTTTGCGAAAAACGCTGTAGGACTTGTCTCAGGTTGCCAAAGCAGTCGAAAATGAGTCTTGCTCTTAAAGGTTCCACAAATTCGTTGAAATCGTTACATTTGACGTTTGAGTATTTTCAACCCCCTTATCATCCCCTAAACATGGACTAACATTGGGGGCGTCTGAGAAGGTACCGGGTGTGTTTAACCACCTGAAAACTTGCACACCGTCCTCAGTTGCTGATTGCAGTAAGTTCTTAAGGCCTCCGGCAATGTTCATCCCCCCTAACACCCTCAACTGGCATGGGACCAAACCACCCCCTCTCGATTCACCCCTAAGGAATGTTTTAATCGAGATGTTTATCAGTACTGTGAATGGGGGGGGGGGGGGTCTTCCCCTAGCGTTTCAAAAAAGGAGCTGTGCCTGTGTCACCACCCCTTCCCCTGCTACCCCCGTTTGTATGATTTTTCGAATCAGGCCCTTTTTAAGAGCTGAAACGAGGTATTAATCGCTAAAAAAAAAGCTGTAAAGGTCCTTAGAAGTAGTGGTGACACGAAATCAACCCCTTCCGATCGTTGATTGACATTCCGTCACCGAAACTAGTTTTTTTTTGTCTGGATGTGTATCGCGTCATGACAGAGTTTTCAGAGATAGATGAAAATGAAGCTTATGGCCTAAAATCGAGCCCAAAATAGCAGGTTGGATGGAAATTCATCGGTAGGGTGGGAAACGGGACCAAAAAGTTTCCAAAAAAGTTAACAGCCTATAGTAAGTACGCCCATGCATAAGCAACCCACATCACGTCCGTGCGTGCTGGTTGCCTATGATCGGCAATAGGTTACAAAGGTTGGAAATGGGAGAAATATGACGTGATGAGGTTGCCTATGCATGGGTGTACTTACTAGAGGCTGTTAACTTTTGAAAAATTTTGGTCCCGTTTCCCACCCTACCGATGAATTTCCATCCAACCTGCTGTTTTGGGCTCGATTGCAGGCCATAAGCTTTATTTTCATCCAACTCTGAAAACTCTGCCATGACGCGTTACGCGTCCAGACAGGGAGGGTTGGGGGTGCAAAAATTTCAAGTTTGGGGGATGGAATGTCAATCAATGATCGGAAGGGGTTGATTTTGTGTCACCACTACTTCTAAGGAGCTTTACAGCCCTTTCAGCGATTAAGACCTCGTTTAAGCCCTTAAAAAGGGCCTGATTCGAAAAATCATACAAACGGGGTTAGCAGGGGAAGGGGTGTTGACAAGGCAAGACTCCCCCATTCACAGCACTGATAAACATCTCGATTAAAACCTTCATTAGGGGTGAATCGAAAGGGGGTGGTTTGGTTCCATGACAGTTGAGGGTGTTAGGGGCGGTGAACATTGCCGGAGGCCTTAAGAACTTACTGTACTGCAATCAGCAACTGAGGACGGTGTGCAGGTCTTCAGGTGGTTAAGCACGCCAGGTACCTTCTCAGATGCCCCCAATGGTAGTCCATGTTTAGGGGATGATGAAGAGGGTTGAAAATGCTCAAACATCAAATGTAACGATTTCAACGTGTTTGTGGAACCTTTAAGAGCAAGACTGATTCATTTTCGACTGCTTTGGCAACCTGCGACAAGTCCTACAGCGTTTTTCGCAAACTTCAATTTGCGGTTCTCGAAAATGGGTTGGTTCTCGGGGCGCTACCCCGAAACTACCCAAGTTCGGGAGTTGTGCTGAAGTATATGCTTCGTAGGCGTCATGACAAACGTCATACTGAGATTTAGAGCTTGTGCGGTCTTTTTTTCAAAATTTGGTGGTCTTTGAAAAAGGTGTTGCTTTAATTTTTTTGAGCAGCATATATAAAATATGTAGGTCATAGAGTTATGTACTATTACATGAAGATAATAGTGTAGGTGTAGTATTCAAACTTCAATCCCATGATTAGGACACAACAAATGAAAATCAGATGTTAAAATTTCGCACAGCTGGCATCTTGTGGTTATGAAAACAATTGAAATAAATTAGAATTTACCGTACAAAGTTTTGCTGCGCTCGGATGGTTAAATCGAGAGAAACGACCTTCTAAATATTAATATTTCGTGTCGCGCCATGTTGAATTTGTGCTCACCGTGGTTTTGAAAGTCCCATAGGTGAACTTATGTTCATAGCCTCTATCAACATACAACATTTCAGTGTGATTGCTATCATAGATTAATATTTAGGTTGCTTGCCATGTTGGATTTTAATATGTCTAGGCCATAGAGTTACGTACTATTAGATGACGATTTCTGCGTAGGTTCATTATCCAAACGTTCACTTCGATCGCAAGATTAATACACATGAAATAAAAACTTAATTTTAAAATTGCGCACAGCTGCCATCTTGAAGTTATGTGAACAATTGAACTAACTTAGATGTCAGTGAATTGAAATTTTTATAGTCATTTACTGTACCATATTTCACTGCGTCCAGGTGGTTAAATCGCGAGAAAAATCTATTAAAATGTTTCACTTTCGCTTGGCCGCCATGTTAGTTTTTCATTCTACAGGTTTTTGGAAGTCTCATAGCTGAACTACTAGTAGTACCCTTTATCACGGTACAAAAGTTCAGGGTGATATCAGTAATAGTTTCGGAGATATGTTATGTCAGTGAAATATTTCCCACAGCCGCCATGCTGGATTTGTGAGACGTAGTAAAATTTGAAGGGCACGATCGGAGTCGGCCGAAATAGTACTATGACCTTACCGAGTTTCATTGAAATCTCTCCAGCAGTTTAGAAGTTATTCGAGGGGGACGCACACACAGACAAACACATTCACACATACACACGTACATACACGCACACGGACAAAGGTGATCTGTTTTTTTTTCTTTTCATAAAATGAAAATATGCTAAAATCTTACCAAAACGATTTTTTTTATCATCCGTTCTCATCACAAGGATCCAAACAACATACCATAGCAATATTTAAAACACTATCTACAGCTCAAGGAAATAAATATAAGTGTACAGTCGAAGAAAAAAAACCGTTTGTAGGTCTTGGTGAGGACGGATACCATCTGCCGCATACAGTTCACACGAGCAACAGCGCAAGCAACGGCGCCGCACCAATAACAGTGCAAGTTATGGCGGCGAGTGGAGTCCTGCACAGAATACCACCACTAATATCGAACATGACGTCATCGCAGTACAATCAGCCGATCAGAATAACTGAAGCACTACACATCGTGTCCTGGAGTCCACGAGCATTGTCATTATGGAAAATCGTAATATAGTTTACACTATACACTATCAATTGATATGGTAACTTTCAGTTAGTCAACTACAACAAAAATCAATTACTGGGATATGTGAAAAAATAACCTGAAATAAGATACATGTGAATAAGATATACACAGAATGATTCACCGGCCCCTTATTATTTAGTTTTATGAAACCCAACTAACATTACAATTCTCCTGCTGGTCGATATTGCTCTGCGCACTGCCTGTGTGACAGCAATGTAAACTGAGCCATGGGCCTAGCAAAGGAAAAACGACCTTATCACTTCCGCGCCAAATACTAAGGACCATTCAACGAACATGTGATTTATTACTCCTTGAAGAACACACATACATCTAATACAATCGAATTAATAGGTTACGCCACGTGATCTGCAATAGTAGAATGTTAAATGAACACTATACACCATGATTGAAGACTTGACACGCATACTAACGTTTGAGGTGCAACAGCCTAGTTAACTAGTACCCGTGTAGCGCGCGCTCTGTACGTTGTCTCCGTGGCTGAGATGGTTCAAGTCCGATCTGACGTGGTGTGCGATTCCGAGCAGAATAGTGCTTCGAATCCAGCCATAGGAACACTTTTTTTGAAATTCCGTGCTCTATTTTAGTGTGGATATAATATCAAGCCACACTTACAAAGTCACATTACCACATTTATTCACTTACGGTGAATTCCTGTGCAGAGTACGTTGAATTTTGCTCATTTATGAAGATAGATAATGAGAACGTTTGCGTTCTTACCGGTTCGAATACGATTTTAGTCGTCGGGCATTAGAAATACTAACGTTCACGTTCAAGGATAAGATTCATTTTCTTTTCTTCTGTTGTGTTGGCTTTCAAATGAGCAGGAGTTCGCTTAACCCATGGCCACCTCTTTCGCATCACCTAGCCACGCGCGATTACACTGCACTGTGGGTGGCGGAAACATTACGTTATGGAGCTATGAGAATTAGGAACATTGTAATGTTCTCGCGGTTATGGGCTGTTCTCAATGTAACTGCCATGCATTCTTAATACTCAAACTGTCATATCATTGGCATTTGTAGACTAATCAGTGAGGTGTTTACACTGGTACGGTATGATTAATATACTCTCATCCACAAATTGGTATTACTTTCAAGCTAAAAACCAGAGTTTTAAATAGCTACCATTGACTGGAAATTCGCAAATGTAATTTGACAAACGTAGCCAATTTTAGGAAAATAGTTGCCTCAAAAAACAAATAATTTAATGGCGGAGAAGAAGGTCCAAAGTTTTCTTTAATTCAAATTCCGCGTCAGTAGGACTAATAGTTTATGAGCCAGGAGCCAATGCACATGAGACTTCATTTTGATGCTCTCAGCGGCGTCAATATTTCAGATTTCCTTTTAAACTTTAGGGGCTTGAACATCGTGATCATTACATTCTTGTGTGTGTTTAAATTTGTCTAATAACCTATGTTATTACGGTGTCGGTAGTAGTTTGTGCATTTGTAACTGAAGGTAGGAGTGTTACAGAGGTGGCAGTGGTCTTAAATTTCGAACCATCCCAGCATTTTATCTGCAGTGGAAGTAGGATACCACGGAAAGCCACTTCCAGGATGACTTAGGTTGGTCTCGAGTATATGATAAAGATTTGAAAATCAATTATATATGAATGCCAACACACTTTATTTTGTTTGTATAAAAATAATCCTACCTGAAAATTCATTCAGCAGACGCTCATTCAGTAAGTAGCTTTCGTTTCTGACAATTTCAGTTTCTCTCTTACCATATCTTTAGAAAGAAAAGACATGTTAACAATCGAATGAACTCAATACGATACGGTTTTCCTCATTAGTGGATGAATTAATATTGTGTTATATTTGCCGAACGTAAGAATGAGGATTGGATTTCATCCCGAGATTACAGAGGGTTTTGAAGCGACACTTGCGGTGCCCTGAGTGAATCTGATTTTCCCTTTAAAAGGTGGTCAACATTTTGAACATTTGCCACCCTGAATATGCAGGGTATCTTGCTTTCGTTTTACTGATCATTATGTCGTCGCCCAACCTGGCTACGTACCATCGGATATAAAGGATCCTTTTCAGGACAAATAAAAAAATGACTTGTTGGAACAGGTACATAAATGGCCATAGTACGTCCACTGTAAACGACATTAAGCGAAAAAACATGTACCAAGCCGGGGATTGAACCTGCTGCTTTCCTGACGCAACAGCAGAAATGCATGATTTAGCCACGTTAGCTAGTGATATCCATAACGAATTGCTGGCACTATTGAATCTGTTCGCAGCCCCCAAGACACCGTTTAAACGTAAGGTGGTGTTATTCGGAGATGTGATCGTTTAAAAAATACATTATAGTTGAGATTATTGAAATAACACTACCGCTAATGATTTCTACTATATTCGCGAGAATAAACTCAACGGTAATGTTGTACTAAGGCCGTCAAGAAGCAGGCAGTAATGTTTTAGGATGACTATGATATACGCGTTAGTTGGGTTGCCTTACTCCAAAAAAATAAGGGTCTGGTGAACCACTGTGTATATAGGGCCTAACACAAGTCCGGAAAAACTTTACATTTATTAATGTTATTCACTGATAAATAAGGAGTAATATAAGATTAGGCGTTTCAGCCGTCTCGCGGTCATCATCAGATCCTGAAGGTTAAATTTATACAAATATTTAGAATTTAATTATACAAAGTATGTGACAGTTTCAACACAGACGAGGGACGCCGTTCACATCGCAACATACGTCCCAGTCGCTGATAAGATTCTAGATTGCTCTGCACACTACGCACTGGTATTAATTCCCTGCTGCTGCATTCCGGCATTGGTACTGTCAAGATGCATCTGTTTCCAAGACCTGTGGCGAAGCTGTCCGAGTCGAGGATGTCCAACACGGGATTCCAACATATTCCACGCGATCGATTACGTTTCTTCGACTGTACTATATAAGTAACTCAAACAAAAGGCGCTTGACCTTACAGTAAATAAAACTGAATTAAAAATTATACTACAGTAAAAATTGCTACAGCTAATAAATTAATGATATTGTTGATTTATTGATGCACTTTACGACATCGTGGTCATGTAGCCCTGTGTACTTTGGTGTATGTGGAATTTCTCTGATAATCTGTGTTGGCTGTAATAGTGAGTGGAGTTGTAATTCAGATGAGGATTTGGAAGGAGGCGGGCTGGTACCTATGGACTGGCCCATGCAATTATCCAAATTATGTCAAAGGGTCCGGTCCAAAGGGATCAGCCAAAAGGACCTGTCCACAGGGACCCGTCAAAAATGACTCCATTCAAAATGGGCCCTTCCAAAGGGGCTAGTCAACAGGGACCAGTCCAAAGGGACAAATCAACAGGGGTCAATGAAAAGGGGGAAGCGCATCATGTAAGTCGTTGCGCGCCGCCACCGTGGGAACATAGGTGTTTATCAGCAGTCTCCGGCAATGTTCGGGAGAGTAACCTTGAAAAGTAGCTGAAACTCGGTAGTCGAAAGCATAGCTTGACCCGTTTCTTACCTATATGACAAGGTTAGGTTAGGTAAATTTAGGGTATGTTAGGTGAGCAGAGGTTAAGTCTTAAAATATTCCCTCTCTTATGTGTTCAAAGGCGATTCACTCTGAACAGTCAGCCAAAACTTTAAATATGTATTTATCATTACATAACGAATTAAAGCAAACTTAATTAATTATGATTGGCGTTTTTGTTACTGTTCAATGTAGACAGAATATATGCATTAAATGATAGACTCAAGACAAAATGTTTTGATTGTTGACTTGCGTTATTGATAAATTGGTTTAATGTTAGGGGCAGTGCACACTTTCCATGTCGATAATTTATATAGGCTAGAAGGATGGTGTTGCAAACTTCTAATGTGTATTTCCAAATTTCATGCATAGTCTATTTCATAGAATTTTCCTGTAACTTAAAAGTTCATGCTGATTTTGTCTTTGTGTTTGACATTGCAACTACAATGGTTGATTGGATATTCTTTGTCAACTTTCAAATCATGTATTTCATGCCAGATATGTTGGAATTTTTGTTCATGTGTGAAGCTATCAAGTACCGATACCTAATTGGTTACACACAACTGTTTCATAATGAAAATCTGATGTCAGATATGTTGGAATTTTTGTTCATGTGTGAAGCTATCAAGTACCGATACCTAATTGGTTACACACAACTGTTTCATAATGAAAATCTTGATCTCTGATTCATAACTGTTTACGCTTGTCTGAACCAAGACTAACTGACTACTCACTGCTAAGGTTTAGAAATTACATTTACTCAAATCACATTCTGGTAAAAAAGATCATGACTACTATAAACTGCTACCACTCTTCCACCACTTTGTTAACACTTTTCTACCATTTGACTCTCACTTTTGCTCTTACTTTAAACTGCACATACTACAAACTATCATTTTTATTATCGAGTTAACTTTACTAGAGATTAGTTTATGCTCAACAGTCGACATGGAAGTATCAACGACTAGCTATGGTAAGCCATGTGCTTACTATAAAGGATATGCATATATTGTAAAACGAACTAATAAAAATGGAACTGTTATTTGGTGCTGTTCGAAACAACGATCTAAAAAGTGTCGAGGAATGATTAAAACAAAAGGCTCCAACATACTTATTTCAATCGATCATCATTGTAAATCTCAAAATAATACTCATTTAAATGGACAAAATACTCTAACCAAGGTAAAAAGCAAGACCAAGAAAAAAATAGTGTGGCTCAAGATAGTGCTTTGTTTGTTAAAGAGCATTTATTATCTCCTGAAAAAGACATGTTAGGACAGTCGTTAACGTCTAAGAAACCTCTAACACTATCAAAGACAACACAAACTATGCCAAAGGTTGTTGCATTGCAAGATGAACAAAAAGGATTAGATAGTAATAGTGATGATGATTATATTGATGATAATTATATTGATGATGATAACCATGATGATGATGATGATTATGATGATGATGATGATGATGATGAGGATGATAATGGTTTACACCCAAAAAATCATTTGTTAAATTTGTTTACTGGAACAATCCCAATAAGCTAATCCAGCGGCTTCAGTACTTGCATACCTGTAAACAGGCTGGTCATACTAAATATGAGGAAGAACTTTTGGATATAGAAAATGAGCTTCGTGATGCTAAAATTATAGTGTAATGAATCCATGTAACCGCTTAAACTATTTCTTAACAATACATGTAATATTTTCTACCACTTTGCTACCACTTTTCTAGTTTGCTACCACTTTTCTAGTTTGCTACCACTTTTCTACCACTTTGCTACCACTTTTCTACTACTTTTCTACCACTTTTCTACCACTTTTCTAGTTTGCTACCACTTTTCTACCACTTTGCTACCACTTTGCTACCACTTTTCTACTACTTTTCTACCACTTTTCTACCACTTTTCTACCACTTTGCTACCACTTTTCTACCACTATGTTACCAATTGTCTACCACTTGTCTACCACTTTGCTACCACGTTTCTACCACTTTTCTATCACTTTTAACTGTACATATTAAATATAAAAGCCAACGCTAAATAGTTCTATTACCAGAACAGAGATAACCTTTGTAGTGTGCAAATCATACTAACAGGTTAGTTACTACTATGGAACTTACTACAACTAACCGAGGTAAACAACGTGTACTCTATAAAGGCTACTCTTATAACTATAGACGACAAAATGTAAAAGGAATAATATTCTGGCGATGCTCAAAACAGAGGTCAACAAGATGTCGAGGCAATATAAAAGTAGAAATGGTGTGGTTTTAAGTGTGAGTGATCATCAATGTAGTGCTCCAGACAAAACACTAATGGTGTTTGCAAAAAAATCATCAGAATGCTAATAAGTTAGTACAAGAGAAAGATGTTGCTACTCAAAATAGTGCATTGATTGTTGAGCAACGTTTAACCCCTGTTGTAAAAGTTATGTTGTATCCATCTTCCACGCCTCAAGAGTCATCAACATCACAGACTATGCAAGAGGTAGTGTTGTTGTTGTTTTAAGGGGCTGAACTACAAAGTCATCTGCCTTGTTATGCAAGTGGATCGAAAAGGACTAGATAGTAATAGACAAAAGAGAGTTGTAGTTTGTATATAACTATTGTACAAGTACTTACATTAAATAAATAAAAAAAGTGTATGGGAATTGTCTGTTTTTCTTAATTGCTATCCCTATGTCCCACTATTAATGCAATTGTTAACCATCAACAGTCTCTGACTATGTTCGCAAAGAGAGTGACCTTAAACAATACACTCTATCTATGGTTTGTGTACCGAGTACACAATAATACAGTGTGGTCAAGTCATGTTGAGGCAATAGTTATATCAGGTAAGGTATTCGAACCCTTGCTTTCTTGTACAGAAAATTTGAACTTAAGTCAAACACCATAACCACTCGGTCAACCTGACAGTTACTAATTTAATTATTTTTGTGGACTTGAGTGTTTATAAAACTTTTTCCAGTATACATTGACTAAACCACTTGTTTGTTTTGAAATATAGATTTTGTTTTGTTTGACCATAACATTGCAGTTATGAGTCTTGTGAACTGGGTGTTTAATATAGGGTTAAAGGCATTTTAAAATAATTTTAGAAAAGCTCTTAGGTATCGTGTCATGGGTTTTAGTAATGCATTACTGTTCGTTGACTAACATTTACCGTTACACAACATTATTTTGGTGAGCTCTGCATGTTGTTGTTTGAGTCGTCAGTCTTTTGACTGGTTTGATGCAGATCTCCATGCCTCCCTGCCCCGAGCGAAACGTCTCATCTCTATATAACTACCACACCCTACATTCAAGGCTATCTGTTTAACATATTACAACCTTGGATCCCCCCTACAAGCTCTTGGGTTCAATTCCTAGATTTAACAAAAACTTTTAAAAGTGGTATGACAACTAAAACTAGTCTACTCAGTCTCGAGTGGTCCAAATAAGTAGAGAGGGTTTGATTCACACCTCAACCATAGAGCACCATGTTCTTTTTTTTTATATATATAATGATAGCCATTTGTTCAATTTCACATTTCACACATTGCAATTTGTCAATTTTCCATTTGCATTTTTTAAAATGACAGTTTGATGTTTTTCAATTTCATGATATGGAAACATGGATTTTTCCATTTTCATATTTACACATTTGTCAATTTCCCATTTGCATATATTTTCTTAAATGTCCGTTTAAGGTTTTTAAATTTTGTCTATATGGAAACATGGATTTTCCAATTTGCTGTTTACAAATTTTTTATATTTTTTATTTTGTGTGTATGTTGAAAAACGATATTTCCAAAACAAGATTGTTATTTTTCATTTTATGATTTTGTAAATGATCTTAATGTGAGTGCTTGACCATGGCAATAATACAGTCTATCTATATGTTAGCGGAACCAAAGAGGCTTATTACTACTGCAAGTAAGAATGTTTTACAAAAAACGACTATCTACCACTACATTTGAAAAACAAAACGATTGAAAAAAATCTATTTTCCATGCATATATAAGTGCTAATTCTCCCTCTCCCCACCCTACCTCACCGTATTTTCTCTGGTCAAACAACCAATGCTACCCACACACACACACAAGCTTTCTATATATCTCTCTCTATATATATGTTTTCTCTTGTCCACGAGATAAAAATTATGGTTGCTGGATTGTATCCTGCACTGTTTATGCGACATACCTTTGCCAGTTCATAAAACCGTTAGGTATTTCTCTACACATAGCGATTTTACCACTGCTTTTGCTTGTTTGGCTTTCTTGCAGTCTGGTATGTGATAGGAAGCATTAACTGTATGTCAAACCCAGTCCACGTTTGTATTTGTAATCTAAGTAATAATTTGAAAAGAGACAAGTGTAATCAGTTTTAAACATTATCTCTGCTTTTATTTGATTGTTTATGACATGCATATTAACCAAAAATGAAACCCTAGTCTACCTTAGTGAAAGGCTAACAGTTTAACCACTGCGTCACCATACCCTTTTTTTCTTAGTTTGATTCGTTCTAGGCCTTAGAGCTAGAAATCGAGTTAAGATCTCTAGTGAAAGAGGCACATGTGCTCACCACTATAGCACGTAATGTTTAGCTGGTAACATTAGACAACCGAAAATGATTGTATTTCTGTTAGCCAAGCATTTCTGTCATTTACCTACTGTGTGAGCTCTACCAGCAAGACAGTTTAGTTTAGAACAAGTGTGTGAGAGTGTGTGTATAGATTATTAGCCTCAGGTATTTAAAGCTTGTTGTGTGTAGCGACCATCTTGTCCCAGTAACCACTGAGCAAGTTTTAACAGTCAACCCATAATAACTGCATAGGATGGTTGTGTGTGTGGTTCATGTACTTGTGTGTGTGTGCATTAGCATCATGCACTAGCTTTACCTTACCCTCTATAGGTAGAGCGTTATCCCTTTCCTTTCTGACATTACCAATGCCCACATTCAACCACAAGTTTTACACTTAAACCATTGGCTTGTTTTTGATTAAGTTTGGTTCGGTTTGGTTGGATTTGATTCAGCTTGGTTCAGTTTAGTTCAATGTAGTCACCATTTTGGATTTTAGCTATCCTATTTAACCAATCAATTAAAGATTGACTACTCTTATTTCTTGAATCGATTAATCAGATTTTGTATAAACCATTTGTCATTTATTATCCCATACCTACAACCTATACTCTCTCTGTACTGCAGTTTGATCTGAAAACAAGTTCCAATGGTGAAAGATTTGTCAGTCACCATACATGTAGCCTACAATAATTCTTTCACTACCTAGCTATGTTTCATCACTCACTGTAAACATTTCACATGTCCATATCCGATTATAAGTTTATAAAATCTCAGGTCGATGACCTTGATGTATTGGGTATTTTTGGGTAAATTCATTAGCCATGGGAAAGGGTTGACCATTCTAAGTCCTATGACACCTCACATGTTGATATCCGATTATTAGTTTATAAAATCTCAAGTCAATGACCTTGCTGTTTTGAATTTTTGAGGTAAATTCATTGGTCATGGGAAAGGGTTAACCATTCGTAGTCCTATGACACCTCACTTGACCCTCTCTACTGATAAGTTTATAAAATCTTAGGTCAATGACCTTGCTGTTTTGGGTATTTTGGGTAAATTCGTTGGTCATGGAAAAGGGTTGGCCATCCTGAGTCTTGTGACACCTCACTTGTCCCTCTCTGATTATTAGTTGATACAATCTTAGGTTAATGACCTTGCTGTTTTTTTTGGTAAATTCATTGGTCATGGGGAGGGGTTGGCCATTTTAAGTCCTATGACACCTCACTCGACCCTCTGTGATTATTAGTTAGCGAGATATTAACGAAAGTGCAGTTAGGCCCTTTTGACAAAAAATGAATAATACATTCAAAAACAGGGCGTCACCACAAGTCCAACGACCCCTCATACAAGTTCCTAGCTTTCTTAGTTCATAAGATATTAAAAAGCCGATGACCTATTAGTTTTTGGATCTTTGGTTAATTTGTAAATAAAAACGTATCTATAAATCATTATTCAAAAAGCCCGCCCTCTTACAAAAACCCCTATTGCGCATTCGTAAAACAAAAAACAAAAATGATAAATCATAGCGGCATTCAGTTGTATGCATGCACTTTATGTGGAACGAGTTTAATTTCATATTGGCATACAAACTCCCACATGTTGCACATGGAAAGCGACTTTTACCTAAAAATTATTATTTCACCCCCTAGTAGGGGTAGATTTTATTTTTGAGTGGAAATAAGTTATCCATAGGAAAGGGGTTGTCTGCCGGAGTAATTTGACTACTCGTACATGTCTCTAGCCTTATTCCCACCACTGCCAAAACAGGTTGTGACGTGTTAGCTCTTATCGTGCAGGTGCACATGTGAACACCTGTGTGTTAGATCATATTACAAATGAACTCGCATTTTCTCACGTATGAATCAAAACAGTATGTGACTTGTTTCACAAGGAGAATGCTAATAATGACATCTCACACGTGTTCACATGTATTTCATCACTTTCCTTTCATATCGTTATTACATTATAGTAGTGGGGGATTAGTGAACAACGTCAATTCAACACACACAAATGTAGTTAGGCCCTTTGACATAATTTAAATAAATTCATGGGCTCGTCCGTAGGAACCAGGCCAAAGGGATCAGTCCAAAGGGACAAGGACTCGTCCACAAGGACCTGCCCACAAGGACTCGTCAACAATGACCCGTCCACAGGGACTCGTCAACAAGGACCCGTCAACAATGACTCGTCAAAAATGACCCGTCCACAGGGATCTGTCCACAGGGACCTGTCCACAAGGACTCGTCCACAAGGACCTGTCCACAAGGACCCGTTAGGTTGAGTTAGGTTAGGTTACACTACAGCCACCATCTTTTAAAAAGCCCGCCCTCTTACCAAACCTATGAGTGGACATGTGTAAAAACAAAAAAAACTAGCATGTTAATTCATAGTGGCTTTCCACCGAACACATGCACTTTATGTAGAACAACGTTTCATTCCATATTAGCATTCAAACTCTCACATGTTGCAATTGGAAAGAGAGATTCTCTAAAAAATTCAATTTCACCCCTTAGTAGGGTAGGTTTTATTTTTGGGGTGGAAATATGTTGTCCATTGGAAAGGGGGTGTCAGCCCGAGTTCAATGACACCTCATTCGTCAAAATCCGACCACGGGTTCGGGAGTTATCGGGTTGCCGCCATCTTGTGAGGTGGGGAGGTGGAGGTGGCTGTGGAACCCCCACAAAACCACTACTGGACTGGAACGAGGTCTACTCAGCCTCGGGTGGTCCAAATGAGTAGAGGGGGTTCGATTCCCACCTCAGCCATCCTCGAAGTGGTTTTTCGTGGTTTCCCACTTCGTCTTCGGGCAAATGCCGGGACGTTACCTGCTTTAAGGTCATGGCCGCCTCTTTCCCTCTTCGTTGCCTATCCATCCCAATCTTCCCTTCCCATCCCTCATGAGCCCATGTTCGCTTTGCAGGTGAGGCCACCTGACCGAAGTGCTGATCTCACCTCCCCAGTTGTATCCTATCCGACCAAATGTTCTCAGCTCTAGGACACTGCCTGGAAAGTCGGTAGTGGTGAGTTTCCTCGCTGAGTCCATGGGATCCACCAACCTGGAGGGTAAAATTGACTTTAAAAAACAACTTACACTACTACTGCCATCAAAGAAACTCAGGTTATCCCTAGGGACCGGACATTTATGCACTAAAAACGATTAAAATATGCTTGTAATTATGCTCTGTCGCCTCCGTAGCGTAGCGGTCAGCATGTTTAGCTGCCGCCTCGGAGGTCCTGGGTTCGATTCCCGGCTCTGCCACGAAATTTGAAAAGTGGTACGAGGGCTGGAACGGGGTCTACTCAGCCTCGGTTGGCCCAAATGAGAAGAGGGGGTTCGATTACCCCTCAGCCATCCTCGAAGTGATTTTCCGTGGTTTCCCACTTCGTCTTCGGACAAATGCCGGGATGGTACCTTCTTCAAGGCCACGGCCACCTCCTTCCCTCTTCCTTGCCTATCCATCCTCACCATCCCTTACCTTCCCTCATGAGGCCCCTGTTCGCTTTGCAGGTGAGGCCGCCTGGGCGAGGTGCCAATCCCACCTCACCAGTTGTATCCCTTCCGATTCGATGTTCCCAGCTCTAGGACACTGCCCGTAGACGCGGTAGTGGTGAGTTCCCTCGCTGAGTCCGCGGGTTCCACCAACCTGGAGGGTAAACAACTAAAATATATATATATATATATATATATATATATATATATGTGTGCTCTAAGAATATAGATAAAATGCATTAAAAATTCAAAAATATGCACTTAACAATAAGCCAATCGTAATCACTCTTCTTTCCCTCATTTGCCGTAATATGCGCAGTCGTTTTTGCATGTTTAAGTAGAAAATCTTTTCGCATTTCAATTCCTTCGAGAATACTTGGCAATAGACTACAACGCCAACAGTTGAATTATCACTATTACCTGTCACCCACTGATTTAATAAATACTTTCTGTTGCTCTTCTCTTTAAGCATTTTGAGCAAAGCGTATGCAGACTAAGGATAAAGTAACACTGAAGAAACTCCTCATAAAACTAAACCCGGACTACTGGCAGCCGGGATGGTGAATTCTTAAATGTGACGCATGGTTGAAACACGCTTAAAAAACGGGCACTTTTTGTGTTTCAACTGCGATAAAAAATATTAAAAAATAAATTAAGTCTCCTCCGTAGCGTAGCGGTCAGCATGATTAGCTGCCGCCCCGGAGGTCCTGGGTTCGATTCCCGGCTCTGCCACGAAATTTGAAAAGTGGTATGAGGACTGGAACGGGGTCTACTCAGCCTCGGGTAGTCCAAATGAGTAGAGGGGGTTCGATTCCCACCTCAGCCATCCTCGAAGTGGTTTTCCGTGGATTTCCACTTCGTCTTCGGGCAAATGCCGGGATGGTACCTACTTTAAGGTCACGGCCGCCTCCTTCCCTCTTCCTTGCCTATCCATCCTAACCTTCCAAACCCTCCCCTCATGAGGCCCCTGTTCGCTTTGCAGGTGAGGCCGCCTGGGCGACGTGCTGATCACACCTCCCCAGTTGTATCCCTCCCGACGAGATGTTCCAAACTCCAGGACACTGCCCGTAGAGGCGGTAGTGATGAGTTCCCTCGCTGAGTCCGTGGGATCCACCAACCTAGAGGGTAAATTGACTAAATAAAAAAATAAAAACCTACATGAACTAACGTAAAATAGAACAACGAAAATGATGACGTTATTGGATTTTATGTAGGTCTATTGGTTACTTCACAAACAACCTACAAACTCGAGTGCACATAATATTTTGGTCGACAGTAGTTATCAGACACGTTCAACTCTCACCCAATTACACGGGGTCATGACCAAGATGTCTCAAGCCCCTCCAATGATCTATCACCAACGTAATAATTGCATGCCATGTCGCTGTGATAGTTCCTAACCATTCCGCGTTTTATCTGCGAATATTTTCACTGAATTACTGTTACCTGTAACTGGCAGTGAAGTGCGAGGTTTCCAAGCAATTTGGCTGAATCAGGGTGGTTCTTACCGACCATCGTCTCACAGATCCCAAGAGCTTCTCTGCACAACGTCTCTCCCTTCTTGTTCTCGCCCATCTTACCATACAGCACAGTGATGTTCTTCAAAGTAGCCACCACCTATAACAGGAACGTAAGACGGGAACTTCTAAGGGCTGAAAACTGGACTTGAATGTACTTTAATCAAATCAAAGAGACACGGATTATTCACTATGTTGTGGTTTTGGGGATGAAAATATAGGCTGAAAAATTCCATGCGAATGCTTGATACTGGTTTAGTTAGAAACCTAAATTTCTATTTGTGGAATCTTTTCATTCGGTCAACACGGGTGTATCCAATTACATTGGGTGGGCAGTTTCATTAAATCGGGGCAGATGACCTCGTAGGATGCCCCTTAAAACCTCAATAACTAACTAAAATTAATTTCCTAGTGCCCGAAATAAATTACATGAATTATTTATACACTTAAGCCTCCGTGGCTTAGGCGGCAGCACGCCGGCGTCTCACCGCTGGGTCCGTGGTTCAAATCCCGGTCACTCCATGTGAGATCTGTGCTGGACAAAACGGAGGCAGACAGGTTTTTCTCCGGGTACTCCGGTTTTTCCTGTCAAAATTTCATTCCAGCAACACTCTCCACTATCATTTCATTTCATCTGTCATTCATTTAATCATTGCCCCAGAGGAGTGCGTCAGGCCTCGGCAGCCGGTACAGTTCATATCCTCGCCACTGGATAGGGGCTTCATTCATTCCATTCCTGACCCGGTCGGAGACTGGAAGCAGGCTGTGGATTTTCATTTAATTTATACACTTAATGAAACACTTATCACACAAATGGGGGCTGAATCGGATGACAAGTTTCTTCCGTCGAGTGAACATCATCAGATCTTGCTCACTTAGGTTCAATTTAGGTTCAACGATTATGTATATAACACTTATGAACAACAGTATTAACATTTATTAATTTACAGAAGTTCTTAATTGAACTCTGTAACAAGTCGAATTTTTTAACAAATTGTATTTTCTATCCAGAAATGGGCAATAAACCGACAATTATATGACGTTTTTGCATTTAATTAATTTCTGACATCCAGTTCAACGGGACTGTTTCGCGGAATATATACATGAATTAATCAAATCGAACGCCGTTGAAAAGTACGAATCCCTGGGAAGGAAATTAAAAGTATTGATAAGAAAGCAAAATAAACACAATGACCAAAACACTGATAATAATGGTATCGATTTGCACAAATGGGTGAATAACCAAACTAACGTCGTTTTCTCGACAATTGAACTGAATTTGTTAGACAAAGGTCGAAATGAACCCATAATTAGGAATTTAAGAGTAATTGAAGTTTTATTTTTAATTTTTAATGTTTCAACTAGGGAGTTAGTTAGTTATTGTTGTTTTAAGGGGCGGAACTACGAGGTCATCTGCCCCTCTTAACACAGATTAAAGAATACAAATTTTGAATGGAATTTAAAATTTTGAGGTGGACATCTAAATTTAAAAAGACCAAAAATTAATAAAACAAAAACAAAAAATTAAATAAAAAATAAAAATTACAAAAATAAACAAAAATTACGGAAAAAAACAAAACATCATCATTCAGAAACGAGCAAGTCGTTGAGTCAATGTTCACTGGAAAATTTAGATTGCTGGCCCTAACCCACTCTCACTTATAAAGCGGATAACGCGATCAGCAGCCACCGCGTCATCGGCTATTATAAGTTTGAGTGTCGTCTGCAAACCAAGGTTCCTTCGTAAGTCAGCAAGATCCACACACTGGGTGAAAATGTGGGCCACGGTGAATACGGCTCCACAGGTACAAAGTGGGGGGTCTTCCCTTCTCATTAGGTACGAGTGGGTGGATCTTGTATGACCTATCCTTAGCCTACACAAAATGCCGGACTCTCTCCGGGCCCGGAAGGAGCTCCGCCACACGCGAGTAGTTCCCTTGATCGCTCTCAGTTTACTGGACAGTGGGTCAGCTAGCCACTGATTTCAACTAGGGATATTTGTTTCTATATTCATGTTGGAGCAGCGCCGGAGTTTGAACTATGGAGATTATCACGAATAGTAGATTGCTGTTGAGGATCTTAAGGCCTTAGTGATCCAACGCAGTATGCTTAACTTCCTTGGATTCAACGGATAACCTAACCTAACCTAATTATAAATCTTTTTCGTTATCATTTGCTAGTGAAATTATGGCTTTTCAAAAGAAAAGCAAATTGAAACTCTTGTCAAGACCAATTTGGGGACCTCCAGGGAACGGACATTGGTACTCGTGTTCAGTGAGTTCAACAGAATAACTTGTGAACCTTCTACTTATAAACGTCCAAAACGTGTAATAGTGAAACTTTGACATGTAAAACAAAGCATCCCGCTGAGATCACTCGTATTAAGAATGAGCTCGAGATTCAGAAGAACTGGATTGGAAAACTAATATCAGAAATACCGAAACTCCAAATGGCAATTCAAAACATACAAAAGAGTGTCGGTTGATTGGAATTAATCAACTATGAACAAGTAACGAATGAAAATTATTGGTTACGACTACAGGTGGAGTGCTTATTGGGGGCAGAAAGAAGCGCTGACGTGGACAGTCATAGAACTCAGAGTAGCGTCAAGTTGGTGTACTAACCCAAGCCTCTGCTAGTGGAGTAGCACTTCAAGATATTCTAAGGAATTATTGCTAAAATCACTTTTGATGAAAATATCAATCGTTGTACTTACATAATATTTGGGGAATTTTGATGAAGTTTAGAGCGGCTCATTAGGGAGCAGGGGCCGATAACCTCGATGTTAGGCCCCTTAAAACAACAATTATCATCATCATCATCATCATCATTAGGGAGCCCGGTGCCTTGGGATCAGAATGAAACTTAAGGTACCATTTGGCTGCACACGACAGAGACAAGCGACCGAGACAGGTCGCTTTCGATCTGCTTCCCATCCAACCATATGAAGTACATTTGAGAGCGCGAGACGGAGACAGGCGACACAGATCGGCGACCGAGACAAACCATAGGAGACCGCTCTCAGAGCAGTAGTGTCTCGCGACAAGCGGACGCAGCACGTGTTTTATGAAGTGATAAAATGTCTGAAATAAAATTTACTGATGAAGAAGACGAGATATTAGTAGAAATAGTCGGAGAAAACCCACCGCTGTTCGATCCTGAAGTTCAGTCATACAAAGATGGAAATATCTTTATTCTTTATTAACAAACAGAAGGATCCTTTTTCGCGTCCGGTTTTGAATATTGAACTCATAGGTTTTCTTGGTTTCTTTCGCAACAAATAACACAGCAACACATCATCGTCTTCTTCCTCTTCGAGCAACCTTTTCATTAGAATATTTTCGTAACAATTTTTCAAAGAATATGTGCACGCATATCCCAATAAACACCTACTATATGTCTAGGCGTGTCTTCAGTCTCGGTCGTCATCAAATTACGAGAGCGGCGACACGCTGACTTGTCTCCGTCTCTCGTCGCTGTCGTCTGTCTCGGTCGCTTGTCTCTGTCGTGTGCAGCCAAATGGTACCTTTATTCTCAAACAAAACTGTAGTTTCTGTGACATCACGACAAACAGCTATATTGCAATGAATATAACTACTTACATGAATTAGCGGCACATCAGTCCAGTCATAGGAGGTGAGCTCACAGTATTTTAGTTGCCATTTCTTTAACCTATATTTCTTTTCGACAACTCCCATTCCTTTTAATTTTTTTAACAAAATTGGGGATAATTTCAATAAATGATTTGTTTCAATTTGATAGTGTTTCCTTGCCTTGTTAGAGATATTAAGTTATAGTGTACCGTCCACCTCACAACCTGAGAAATAGCTTCTCGGATGTGCTATATACATACAGTATATACATTATTATTTTCTGAAATTGTCCATAAGATCTAATCTTATGACTGGCACCCTCCCTGGTAATTAGGTATATGAGAGAGAAACTTTACAAGGGTTAAAATATAGTCTACACGTATGAACAGGCACACAACATAATAATGATAATTGTTGTTTTAAGGGGACTAACATCAAGGTTATCGGCCCCTAATGGTCGGAGTGATAGCGAAAATGACAATCAAATGGAAACCAGAACGAAAAAGTAGGTGAGATCGAAAATACTTAAAAAATCGAACTCAGATTGAAACGACTTACAAAATGGAATTTAGAAGGAAAATACTCACAAAAGGAATAGATTGAAAAATACGCACAAAATGTAGGTTAGGTTCAAAATACGTACAAAATGCAATGTAGAATCGAAATACTTACAAAATGCAATTGAAATTCAAAATACTTGCAAAATGTAAATGAGATAGAAAATACGTACAAAATGCAATTGAGGTTCAAAATACTTACAAAATGCAATTGAAATTCAAAATACACAATGCAACTTAGATTAAAAGAGCCCATTTCACATCCAAAATACTCACATAGTACAATTGAAATTCAAAATACTTACAAAATGTAATTGAAACTGAAAATGCTTACAAAATATAAGATTGATTCAAACAACTCATTTGGATTGACAATACGTAAAAAAGGCAATTTAGATTGAAAATACTTACAAAATGTAATTTAGATTCAAAATACCCACAAAATGCAATTGAGAATCAAAATTCTTACAAAATGACCACCATACAAAATGCGGTTTAGGTTGAAAATACTTACAAAATGCAATTGAAATTCAAAATACTCACAAAAGTGCCAGCCCCTACATTGAAAGACTCAAAAAGCAATTGAGGTTGAAAATACTCGCAAAATGCAATTTAGATCGAAAAGGCTTACAAGATGCAACGAAGATCGAAAATACCTACAAAATGTAGTGTAGATTCAGAAAGTTCTCTCAACGTAATTTAGATACACGGGGAGCCAATTATCAAAAACAGTGCGGGAATCTGAAAGAGAAAAGGAAATAGAATGAAATGAAAATAAGAGGACTGACCCCTCGAAGAAGGGGGGATCAGTAAAGATGAGACAAGGGCGAATTAAGGCGGGAAACTGAAAGACTCCCTAGACCTCGGATACCCTGATACCGTCGGGGTCGGAAAAGAACAAGAGTTGACCAAGGGAGGTCGACAGGAAAGGAGACGGAGAGGAGTCCGGCACAAATAAGTGGAAGCAATGCCGGATCAGCTGGTATCTCGAGGTCGCCAACCCACGTCCCACTAGGTGTGAGCCCCTGGGAGAAGGCACACAACGTATAACCTCAAACAGCTAATCGGGGATGTCGAGATTGCGTGAAATAAACTACCAGAACAAGAAAGAGATGTAACAAAACAATTAGTAACCAACGAAGCTAGGAAATTCTCAATCAGGAAAGTAATTGTAATATTAAATTCAGTAAAACACAAGGAAATTCGGTAAGTCATTGAAATAAAAACAGGGCCTAATTCTAACAAAAACAGATGAAGGCAACACCACAGTAGGCTAGTTATGGAAAAACAGAATACATAAACAAAACAATAGATTACCTGAATATCAATGGAATTAATGAAGTAGGAAAAGACCCTGCCAATAAATTCTAAAATTAATTAAAAAGTGCTTTGAAGGAAGCCGAGTATATTCTCATAAAGGCCAGAAAGGTACTGAACATAAACCCTAAACTTACCGTCATTAAGAGCATTATCTAAAATTCACAAAGAGGACGAACTGTTAATTCCAGATATGCACCGAATTACAAACTCAGCAAAGAATCTCTCATAATACAGGGTGCTTCAAAAAAATGTATACACACTTTAAACTATCGTAGTTTTCCCGCTCTACAAGGCTAATGTTATATTTCTTCGCCAGATGGCAGAATAATCGTCCCTCTATGTTATATTGTCAGTTGGAATTTGTAATATCAACATGGCGGACGTACGTTTGAGTTTTGAAGAACGTAAGCAGGTTATTAAGTGGTACTGGAAGTTTGAGAATGTAAATGAAGTTCAAAGACAGTGGAGAAGGGAGTATGATACAGGACCACCTTCAAGATTAACAATTACACGCATACGAGACAAATTCGAAGTTCATGGAACAGTGTGTGATGTGCATAAAGGTCATTCAGGTCGACCTCGAACAACTACAAGTGATGAGTCATCAACGGCAGTCTTGGAACTGTTTCAACGCTCTCCTAACAAATCTTCAAGGCATGGGGCACGTGAAAGTGATGTAAGTGCTAGCAGCGTGCTACGCATTCTGAAGAGAGGCAAGTATCGTGTTTACATTCCAAGGCTGGTGCAACAGCTAAGTGACGACGATCCAGATCGAAGGTTGCAATTTTGTGAATGGGTTCAGGAGATGGTGATACGTGAACCGGGATTTATGGGTAGCATCATTTGGTCGGATGAAGCCCAATTCAAACTTAATGGAACTGTCAATAGGCACAATTGTGTTTACTGGGGTGAAGAAAATCCTCACATTACAATTGAAAAAGCTGTAAATTTGCCTGGTGTAAATGTGTGGTGCGGTTTGTCTTCAAGGGGACTCATTGGACCTTTTCGATTTGAAGGCACTGTTACTGGTATAACTTACCTAACAATGCTTGCTGATTCCATATTTCCTGCCATTCGTGCATTATACGGTAATGATAATTTTTATTTTCAACAAGATGGTGCCCCGCCGCACTATCACAGGGACGTACGAGCTTACCTGGATCAAAATTTGCCGGGCCAGTGGATAGGACGCAGGGGGCCAATCGAGTTTCCAGCACGCTCTCCAGACCTTACACCACTGGATTTCTTCTTATGGGGCACAGTAAAAGATGAGGTGTACAAACGTAAACCACGTAACCTAGACATTCTTTGGAATGAGATTCAAGCCGTGTGTCGAGAAATCTCATTGGACGTTTTGATACGATGTACAGAATCAGTGGTGACTCGTACTCAGAATTGTATTGATGCTGCAGGTCGCCAATTTGAACAGTATTAACATTTGTTATTTATGTTTCATTTACATTGGACTTTCAGCTTTCTAATTTCCAGAAATTTAACTTTGTAGAACGGTAAATAAATTTTCTATTGAAGTTCAAAATGTGTATACATTTTTTTGAAGCACCCTGTATATATAAATAATATTAAAACCAATAATGACAATTCAGTCAAAAACACAGCGGAATTAGTAAAAAAAACTAAGCTCACTACAATGTTACCCTAATTCAACCCAGCAGCAAGAAAATTACTATCAATCACCATGTTTCTTGTGAAGGGAGACAAGTTTCATCGGGAATTTATTAATATTTAACGAATAAAATGAAAGTTTCAAGGAGATCTATATCACCAGGATTGAGATAACTCACCGATGGATGGTTCTCCCCTAAAGTCTTCTTCCAAATGGCCAGAGCATCGAGGAGCAATTCGGTCGCTTCAGTGTATCTGTTTTGGTCCCTGAAATGACAGACCAGCATTAACGTCTTATGTTTCCAAACACACCAAGCAAGGTTTGAACAGGCGCGGATTCAAGGGGGTGTCACGGGGTTCATGACCCCCCCCCCTCCCCCAAACGGAGACCAAATTTTTTTGCAAACTCAAAAAACGAAAACACAATAACCAGGCAAATAAAACTTAACGAATTTTAACTTAAAAAAGTTGTTGTTTTTTTTTTTTTCATTTTATTCAATACTGAAAATATCTTTATTGCAATTATTATGTTCAGTTACAACTGTACATATTTACAACTTCATACCTGTTATATAAAAACGATTAGTTATCTAACAAAATCAACTCGTCTATTTTGTTTAGCAAACCTTGTGATTACCGAATCGATGCCTATAGTGATGTCACGATGAATGTGCAGCAAAGCACGGATATGAATTTGGGGCTTATTTCGCACCAAAAAAAAATTGCCGACGTCCAAACTGCAAGCTAGGTTGGCAATTTAAGCTGTGATTTTATCCCTTTGTCGGTACTAACTCGACTTGCCGAAACTGAAACGTACCTTGATACTTTTCTCGAAGCTGGATGTAAAAGTGGCAAAACACGCTGTTGCAAATTGTACGAATATTTTTGTTGCGCTTAACGCATCAAATTTCTATCCATATAGCTTGCAAAAAAAAAAAAAGGTCTGGTTTTGTACGTTTGGTTCTTTTGTGATTGCGTTGTTAGTGATACCATTTTTCTTAACAATTTCGATTCTGTGACCCCCCCCAAAGCCAAACTCTAGATCCGCGCCTGGGTTTGAATACACAAAACACAGTTTAATCGGAGAACCAAGAGGATTTGGAGAACCTTCAGTTCTTGGAAAGTAATCAGTACCCTAGGTTTTTCAGAAAGAAAACAAGTTGCATGCCTCCAGCTGTTGTTACCCAGCTGAGGCGAGTGCATTCCCTGAAAGAATGTAAGTTAGCGCGGTGACATAACCACTCGGGGCGTTAACACCGCACTCTGGTTCGGTTCAGTTGTCAGCTGGGTTACGTAGCGTTTAGATCTTCTATTCACCTAATATCAAGGCAATTATTTCTGCCACATTTTACACCGTGTAAGTGGAATAATGATTGTATTTTAATTATTCATGAAAGTTTACTAGGACTATTTCTACTCCCTTATATCTAAAAATATTAATTCTATGGCTGATACATTAAATGTTTCTTAATGTTATGTTGTTCGGCTTCGTGACGAAGTCAACAGGCTGCTAACCTTTGATGCGACGGATCCCGGGTTCGATTCCCGACTGGGTCGTGGGACTTAAACTTCGAGTAATTGATTCCCCTAGCTCACGAATTTCGTGTCTTTTGACATCTTAAATCATTCATTTCTTCCTCACCACGATGCGCGGGTCGACTACAGGGGTCAACTCGAAAGACCTGTACAAGGTCACACACAAGTACGATTTTCAGTTTTTTTTAATGACATGACATTAGTTTATGGTTATTTTAAGGGGAGAACGGTAGATCTTTTCAAAATTGTAGAAAATTGTGTAGATCAGCAAAGCGTTCTGGTTGCCGGTCACTGGGGTAGAAGATTATGAAAGTGTCTGTTACAACTGAAGGCATGAGAATGACTAGTGGGTAAAGACCAATACCGTACATTACATTCGAGAATATAAAAAATAAACTATTTTCATTTTATATCACCATTGAGTATCCTACACTTTTTTGTAATCACTGCAAAGCTGCAAATATCTGTTCACATATTTTTATTATTTTTTTAAAATCGATTTTACCCTCCAGGGTGGTGGCTCCCATGGACTCCGCGAGGGAACTCACCCCTACCGCCTTTTTCAGGCAGTGTCCTGGAGCTGGGAACATTTGGTCGGAGTGGATACAACTGATGAGGTGTGATCAGCACCTCGCCCAGGCGGCCTAACCTACAAAGTGAACAGGGGCCTCGTGAGGGAAGGGATTGGAAGGTTAGGATGGATAGGCAAGGAAGAGGGAAGTAGGCGGCCATGGCCTTACAGAAGCCTAGGTACTGTACCGGTATCCGCTGATTCCCGTGCCTCAAATCAAAGTCAAAGGAGTAATAACTGAAAGAACAGTCATATGCAAACACCAAGCCTATTTGGAGTTAGAGATCATGAACCATACTTTCGCACAAACTTTTATCGTCATGGCTAAGATGAATTATAATATTATTTTGGGAACAAACTTTATATGTGGCCATTACGCAGTCATCGATCTTCATAATAACACTGTGAACTTTAAACAGCTGGAAGACTTGAGCCACGTAACGTTGAACATGGAGGAAACGCCCCTTGGACGAGAAGCGAGTACCTGGATGATGGAGGCGATAACATATGACTTCACGGACGAGACAGGCATGCAGGAGGGAGAGATGATTGACACGGCAGTAGTAGAGATTCCAGATCAAGATAATTTGCTTGAACATTGGGCGTTATTGGCAGAAGAAGAAAACATTGGATCAAAATTTGAAATATTAATGCAGGATAAATTGAACGAAGCAAAATTAGGGGAACCTGACAGAAGAAAATTAGCGGATATTTTACGTCACCATAAAGAAGTCTTCGATACAATTCCAGGGAAAATCCTTAAATTTCCAATACGCTATGCAAGTCGGTGATTGGACACCCTTTAAGAGTAAATTGTACCCGATCCCAGAGAAATATCATCATCAGGTGAAGGACATTATAGATAATCTGCTTGAAGCCGGTATGATAAAAAAAATCACCGACGCCTTACTTAAATGCTATTTTGGTGGTGGCCAAACAAAATGGTTCCATTAGGCTATGCCTAGACGCAAGGTTTTTGAACAGTAAGCTTTTGCCAGAACACGACAAAGCGCCGCTTATACGTGACGTACTGAAAGGATTTAGAGGGAAGAAGATCTATAGTTCCGTAGATCTCACCAACAGTATCCATCACCTCGAGTTGGAAGAAAAATCCCAGTTGCTTACGGGATTTTTATTCGATAACCAAACCTTCATATGGCAGAGGATGCCCTTTGGTGTGAAAACTGCAGGCTGTGCGCTTATCAGAGCACTGGATCGTAACCTAACAGAAGAAGTGATAATTTTACAGTACGTTATGTAGATGACATTCTCATAGCATCAGAGACAATGGAAGAACACTTGGTAAACCTAAACAAACTCCTGGACAACTTGAGGACGAGCACGAAAGGAATTACACCGTAACTGAACTTGAATTGTTAGCAATACTGTATGCCCTGCAACAATGAAGGAAGATTGTCTTTGTCTATTCCATTGTTGTCAGAACTGACCACAAAGCGCTGACATTCCTCTTTAAAACAGCCATGGTTAGTGAGAGAGTAACTCGTTGGTCCATCTATATCCAACAGATCGATTATTATTATTATTTATTCGAGTCAAAAGCATTACAACATACACAGAGGGATGATATTACAATAGAACACTGTCCTGGTAAGATGAACGTGATCCCAGACGCTCTTAGTAGAAATCCCGAAGATCACGAGACAGCAGTGGAGGTGCAACATTTAGAACTTACAGCCAAGGATCAAGAATTTTTAAACAGATTGAAGGATATCCAGTTGCAACAGGAGCGTGACCCTTGTATGTTAATGATGATAAAGTATTTCAAGAAAGAGACACAACCGGGAACGCCTGAACACAGGGAGGCTAAATCTAAAGCAGCAAAATACCACTATTTCAATAATTTGTTACATAAATTCATGGATGAGGAACACACACGATTTCGGATTCCCGTTCCATCATCACTTCAGAGAGGACTAACGTGGCAACTTCATGAAAGTTAGTTAGTTAGTTATTGTTGTTTTAAGGGGCGGATCTACGAGGTCATCTGCCCCTATGTTCATGAAAGTATCGGTCACATCGGAGTAGACAAAACGGAAGCGACAATAGGAGAATAATTCCCATGGCCGAAAATGCGATCGACCATTGTTGAGGTAATAAAGACTTGCGACGCATGCCAGCGTACTATGCCCAATAATTACCTCAAGAAACAATACCCGATGCCTTTACTACCACAAAAACCGTGCGAATTACTGGCGATCGACACTTCTGGGCCCCTCCCCAAAGGAAGACGTGGGCGTAGACATCTTCTTGTGTGTATTGATGTCTTCTCAAAATATGTGGTATTATGCCCTATCCAAAAGACCACGTCAAAGCAAGTCTTATGGCAGACTTAAGAACAAAGTTATACCTACGCTTGGAAAGCCTGAGTACTTACTGTCAGATCTTGGGAGTTATTTCACGAGTTCTGTTTTCAAAAAGGGAGTTGAGGAGTTGGGAATTAAGCACATTTTATCAAGCATCCGCCACGCTCAAGCCAATCCGATTGAGAGAGCGATCCGTTGTGTGGCCAAATATTACCGCATTCTAATCACCGAGGAACATCACAAATGGGTGGATCGAGTGAGTGACATTGAGATGTGCATGAACAGGACCAGGCACGAATCCACTGGACAAATCCCTTTAATTGTCCATCATAACAAGTACCCGGAGAGATCTTGGGATAATATCATGCAGAGTCCCAATGATCCATTAATAGCGCATGAGCTGAGAGTGCAGAACACAGTGGAACATATGAGGAGCCAGGCGGACAGACGTTTGCGCCGATACAGAGGAAAGAAGTTCCACCGGGAGCTAAATGAAGGGGAACTTGTCCTTGTTTAAAAAACAACTATTTCCGATCCTAAGAGCAAGGTAATCCCCAAATTTTGTCAAAAATACGTTGGCCCGTTCAAAATCATCAAAAACTTGTGTAACAATGCCTACAGGATTGAAGAACTGAGTTCTGGAACAAAGTCAGTTTTCAATATTGCTAATCTAAAGTTGTATTATAGAATGGAACCGTGGGAGCAGAATGGAAATGATGTAGCAGCAAATTTATTGGAATTCTAAAGAAAGATGGAAGGAAGCAAGCTTGTAGTTTAACGTGACCGTTAATCTCGAGATCATGAGCCACGGGAATTCTAAAGAAACACACCACAATGTACGGGGATACTGTACGTGAAATATAACTGAGTCAGGCAGCTTTGTTTACAAACAAGACGGGAAGCGATAGGTCGCCATACTTGTTATGAGAAAGAGGGAGATACTACGAAGTGACAGGTGATGACAGCTATGTGGAGTCAGCAGCACGACGAGTCAACAGCAGAGATAATTAGTGAGACGAGACATGCCACTGAACAGACGGAAGTGGGACACTTTAAAACTTAAGATGAATACAGAGTGAATTTATAATGTAGTGGGTGGCTGAAAATCGACTCAATGTCTTGAGCCAGACTTTCAGTTCAGCTGGTGGTAAATGAACCCTTATTATGCAGGTCGTATAATAATGATTCATGTTTTTAATTTATTCATTATATTGGAATACAAGTATGGTACAGTTTAGATGGCCAGTGGGCCGGATGATGTTGTAAGTTGTCTGAAGCGAGATAGCAGTTGGGGCAAGCGAGATATTAATAGTCAGGTGCATGAACTTTGGCGCGTGGCTTGGTCCCTTTGTTGAGGAGGGTCAAGAGAGAGAAAGGAGAGCTTGGATGAGTAGAGATGAAGATAGTTTGTGACGTCAGATAGGCGTGGCGATTGAGTTCAACTCAACGTTCGATGCTTGAATTAACGAATCACCGAGTGGACGCCAGTGAGTGGCGCGAAAGATGCATTATATCAGAATTGGAGGGAACTGCGTTTTGATTGATTGATCTAACGGATTGAGATCCGCTGACCATAGATGTGACCTGCGTGAAAAATGATGAAGATTGATACCATACCCAAGTTTGTAGCTCAACTGCTTCGATAAAAATATTTTTTAAATTAGTCCCCACTCCTGAGTTTGTGCCATTTTTGTATAAATGAGACCACGATGCTAGTTTGGATATCACTATCTTGAATTCTTTGAGGAGACAGGTTGATGTCCGATACACATCACTTTTTCTAAGTCTCTGAGGAGACGGGTTGCTGTCCGACATTCTATTTCGAAGTCTCTGAGGAGACGGATTGCTGTCCGACGACATAATATTTTCAAAGTATTTGTTCGAGTCTCTGCGGAGGCGAGTTTAATAAGTCGTGTGAACTTATAATATTTCAAGTTAGACCTTGGGTCGAAACAGCATTAACAGTGTAATTATTTTCACATATTGTAATTATGAATTTTGCGTGTGCAAGTGCGTGTGAAGCTAGGATTTTATGTATTTGGGGAAAGTCTACGTTATAAGTTGTACAGGACTGTGAGTGAAGCTAGTAGCTCATGTGGCAATTTCAGAAGGTTAATTTAGTGTATATTTGTATATTTGAACATTTTCATCTTTAAGAAGTCCAAGATGTCGACAACGTGGTCAAGAACCGGGATGGTGTACGAGGAATCTACTTTGGAGATGGTTTTGGCGGAGTAGAGAGATCCTGGTGGGACCATGTCTTGTGATGTACGCTGAATTGAGACGCAGTAATGGATAAGTACTAAAAATTGAATTATTTCAATCATGTAGATAGATTTTGGTCTGTGAACTGTATATAGTTTAATTTTTTGTTCGCGTTGTTTTTCGATTTATGATGATAGGGTTTGTTCCGACACTCATATTTAAATGTAGGATGACGCGTGACTATTGGTTGTTTTTATTTGTAAATATTTATGTGTAATGTTAGTCCAAGTGCCGCGTGTACGTGATTGTAATAATTTGTTTTTGCGAACATGAGTTACGGATCGTGTGACAAGTGAGGCGTTGATAGGATGAATTAAGAATAGATATGGGTGGAAATTAACTATTTTGGTAGCTGTTTGAATTAATGTGTGTATTTTTGTGTGGAGGAGTTAGCTATGGCTTTCCTCGACCACTGCAGTAATGGGCGTCAGATGTTGCTCTATGGAGACTCTGTACCGACCGCGACGAGGTTCTTTAATTATGTGGGAAATTATGGAACTGATTTGTATTTGGTGACACACTTGGTATTCTTCGATTCTTGGCGCTATGCGGTAGGCTAGCCTAAGATATTTTATGACACACACATCATTTTACTGAAGTACTGTAGAAGAGTCTTCGTTCTTGGTGTCTTGCCGTAGTTGGAGCACTGATATAGTTGTTTACTCATTGGGTTTTTGGCATGTGGCAGTTGAGATACTCACCGAGCACAGATCTATAGATAAGGCGCGCTAATTGGTAGAGAAGGCTGGCTTGTCCTGACCTTGTAAATTTAGAATGCCGGTTTAGTTGAAACTTTGATTATTTAAAGGGTCAGATACTCACATACGGACGGTAGTCTCATGTCTCGTTAAAAATAAATCCTTGTTTTGTTGTATATAATTGCCACTGGCAATGTGATTTGTTATTTCCATGTAATATTTTATTTTTATTTTTGACACATTGTTGTGTGTTTGAGTAAGGTGACGGCGGTCATCGGGTGATGTCAGTTGAGCGTAGTCACGTGCGTTCATACTTGTTTTGATTATGTGAAGTCCTGTTCAGGCATTTGTTCGCGTCTATGACACATGGTAAAGATTTCGACCGGAAATCTCAGTTGAAGTTTATTGAGGCTAGCGAGTGTCGGGTATTTGTAATATTTTGTGTAGATCTAGTTTGTGTTCCCATCACATTGTCTATCTTCTCATATACGGATCCGCACCTTGTCAGCTGACGCCTATGGTCGCGGATCGCGTAAAACATAGTACTTATTCCGTTTTCTGTTTGCTCGTCACATCGCCACAGATGGGTTGAAGGAATGACAGGACCATTGATGGCCTGAATTTTGTGTGTAATCTCGTCAGAGAGATTTTGTTGGATAATTATCATTAATTAATATGGGGGTGTAAATTATGGGAGTTGTTTATTCTTATTTTATGGTTATTTGATATGAAATTAAATTTGTTTAGTTAAATCTTGGCTTAATTTTCTTTCTTTAGTGATATTTTTACCTATGTTACCTTGTTATGATAAGAAGAAAATATTTATAACAACAACGGTATGAACCGAAACACTTCCCCGAAACAGAGTCTCATTACGCTTCTTTACAAGGGTTCAATATGTTGAGGTACAGAGATATTAAACATGGAAAGTTACTATAAAAATTGGCAAATCTGAATTCAAGGAACTGCTGTTCACAATAGGCCTGGTGTTAAATCTGCAGAAGCTTTCGTTACAGGTTATACGGCTCATGTTCGTAACATGGAATGTTTTCCTTTGGCAATGAATCTATTGATATCGCGCCAGGCGATGGCAGTTGGGTTTGAACTGCGGATGTCTTCCCGCTCACTGCGTATCGTGCATTCCCAAACATAAGGCCAAAGTTTAACATTTTCAGGTATCGACCTACTCGAAGACTGTTTCTCCCACGGACAATTTTATGTTGCATGTTCCAGAGTAAGTTCTCCAAGTAGCTTAGTCATTTTGGCACCAGAAGGGACAACTGCCAATATTGTATATAAAGAAGTTCTAAACTAAATTATTATATTTAAAATTCTTCATTTATTTGTTGTATGACATACGATTTTATGTTACTTATACATTAATTAAGTATATTAAAGATCATGTTTTCAAAATATAAGTTAAGCTATTTATGGTTAGGTTAAAAATATAGTTAATTATAATACGTTTCTTTAAATCTTTAAAATTGAAATTTAGTTCGATAGCAAAATATTTGTATTTTAACTCTGTATTTTGATTTCATATTTAAACGTTAATTTTCAACATTAAGACAATTTAATTAAGCTCTTTCATATCTTTAATATTTCATTGTTTCGTTGCATTCATAAAGCATAAGTAATGTAAAATATTATTATATTTCGATTTTGATATCACGAGGAATTTTAAATGTCATTTAACAGTGAAATCGGAATGATAATTGGTTTAAATAGATTATCTCTTTATGATATAAGTGTTACATAACACGTCAAACTTTTCAATTCCGCGGCAGAAGTCGGACGGGAAAACACATAATTTACGTCCACGTCTTACAATTCTGACGAAAGTCGATGATCATCTAACGCTTAGTTCGGTGGGATTCAAAGAAAATGGGAAATAACCAAATATATAATGGGACATAACTCAACTATGACGCGAGCGAAGCCGCGGGTTCATGCTAGTTTTCTTATAAATGTTCTCAGTTATGTCCCTGTTGTTCATGGCCAGTGTCCCTCAGAATGAGAAGGCTCTAAAGATAATACAAAGGAACGTTACACTGACCAGAAATAATAAAGTGATTAATAATCCAGAGGAAATAGCAAACACTTTTAATGACTATTTTCTGGAAATTCCGCAAAAATTATTAAATAAATCACAGGTAAATACACTAAATTCTAATAATAAAATAAATATATGCAGTGATTCTTTATTTATAAATCATGTCACAAGTGAAGAGGTAAGAATAGTTATAAAAGAGCTAAAAAATAAATTCTGTGCTGGCATTGATGGCATCCCTGATGCAATTTTAAAGAAATGTGCAGAAAATATAATAAATCCACTTACGCACTTAATAAACAGTTCAATTCTCTCAGGAACTTACCCGGATATTTTGAAGTTATCAAAAGTAATTCCAGTGCACAAAAACGGTTCAAAAGATGAATTAGATAACTATCGTCCTATTACCTTACCAACTGGTATTGCAAAAATTGTGGAAAAAATTATGTATAAGAGACTGATAAGTTTCATAGAAAAAAATAAAATATTATCAAACTCACAACATGGATTTAGAACGGAAAAATCTACACAGACAGCAATTTACGAATGTAGTAATAGTATACTGAAATTAATTGACAATAAGGAACATGTAACTGGCCTATTCTTGGATTTATCGAAAGCATTTGATGTAGTTGACCATAAAATCCTCCTTACCAAACTAAATCAATATGGTGTTAGAGGTCTAGCTAATAAATGGATAGAGTCTTACTTAACAGGGCGTAAACAAATAGTAAGCTTGAGACACAAGGATGATGGAACCAAATTACTTAATGAAACATTGTCCAATGAGGGAATTATTGAATTTGGAGTACCCCAGGGATCGGTTTTGGGCCCACTACTCTTTCTTCTATATATCAATGATATAACACAGAACGTTCATTCACATAAGGAAATTTTGTTTGCGGACGATACAACACTCGTAATAAAAGGTGAAACTAAACAGGTCATACAGCAGTCTGCTGACTCCGTTACAGGAGAGTTAACCAAATGGTCACAAGATAATCGCCTCATAATAAACTATAAAAAGTCAGTATGTCTAAATTTCCACACTATACAGAATAGGAATCCTGCGATGCCCAATATAACATTAAATGGTCATCAAATAGAAAATAAATCAGAAACAAAGTTTTTAGGACTATGGATACAACAAGACTTGAAATGGAATAAACATATACAATATCTGAATACTAAACTGAACTCGATGTGCTTTGCGTTACGTATTTTGAAAACCTGCACTAGCATGCACACATTAAGAAATACTTATTTTGCTTATTTCCATTCATACTTAAGATATGGGATCATATTTTGGGGTATGTCGCCAGATGTACTAAGCACGTTTAGGATACAAAAGAGAGCGATTAGAATTATGGCAAATGTAAACTCTAGAGAATCATGTAGACCTCTGTTTAAAGATTTAAACATTCTCCCACTGCCCTGCATATATATCTTTGAAAGTATTATGTTTTTTAAAAAGAATTTAATGAATAAAGATGTTTTTCTTAAAACAGACAATGATGTTCATAGGCATAACACAAGACAAAATCAAAACATTCATATTTCACACACACACACAAGCATATATCAAAAAGGAACTTTTCACACTGGAGTTAAATTATACAATAAACTACCCCAGTATATAAAACTGGCCCCAAAAATAAAAACCTTTGATAGAATGTTGAAAGCTTATCTGCAGTGCCATTGTTTTTACTCAGTAGTTGAATATTTTAGCGTATAGGAGTGATGGAATCTATAACTATATTTTACTTTTTTAATTTAATTTTAATACCTAGCTGTATGTTGTTGTATTTATAGAATTAAGTTTTCATATTATGATAATAGAGTGAGGTGTAAATAGTTGTGCAATAAGATTGTATCTATTAAGATTTGCTATTATAATAAGTTATAAATAGTTATAATCTTAGTAATATATACCTGTTAGTTCTTTTATTTTATGCATGTAAATTCTGACGTGTCCTATATCAAAAATGTATTGAATGCATGTATTTGATCAAATGGAATTAATAAAAATCTATCTATCTATCTATCTATCTAATAAACTACAAATGCGACAATCCAGGAAACCATACCTTAAATTGCGTGAGAAAACTTTACACCACAAAGGAAAAAGGTGTGTAGGTCGCGAAGTATCAATTTTTAGAATTAATGCCATCTGTTGGCCTCATGCTTGATAATCCTTAATTTGATACTGACGGTGTGTTGTTTCAATTTTTTTTTTTAATTTCCAACATTATTATGTGGTCAACTAGAATGTGGGTGTGTGGTTGGTTTTAGTTGTAAGTATGTAGTTAGTTTGTTTATTATAAATAGTTCATTGTTCCATTAGACTGTGGTGTGTGTGTCTGGTGGCAGTTGCATTTTTTATTGGGTATAGTTCATTGTTTCATTAGACTGTGATGTGTGAGGGTGCATATGAGTGTGCCTGGTGACAGACTGTTTTAGTGGTAGTATTTTGTTGTTGGTGGAACTTGATTATTTTTTGGTTTGTAGAATTTTGGTATTTAATTATTGTTGGAAGGTTAGTATTTTTGTTAATAGAATTGCTCTATTACTTATTCTGAAAGGGAGTAGCAGCCTTTCAGAATAAATCAATTCTTTGCTTGATTTATAGACGGTTAAGATATTGATAATCAGGGAACGGATTTATATGTAAATACATATCTCTTTGTGAAGCTAAACTTAATTATATTTTGTATTATAGTGTGTGGAGTTGAAAAATGGAGTATTTATTTTCCATATTTTCCATATTTTGGAGTTTAGCACATAATGCTATATATTCTTAGTCATTAAGGTCAATACAGTCCATATTTCGGCAAAAAAGTATTAAATTCTATTAAATTAGCAGTCCTGTCAATAATGGGGAAACATTTAATATTTTAACTGGGTTGCAACTCATCATTATGCCTGTCCACGCCTGAGTTGATAAGGTAAGGTGATAAACGGCGTGGTGAAAGAGAGATGAGTGAACCCGGGAGAGGTGTGATCAGCAGAGCATCAGAATCACACACAACATCGACTATGTCTGTCCCATAATTTCGTTACTCAGGAAATCCCATTCATCGACGATATGCCAGTAGTTTCCGTATTATTTCATAATTCGGGCATTCCCCTTGATGGCTCAATACCTCCATCTACTGTAGTTCCTGTTGAAGAGAATGAATATTTCTCGTACTTTCTAATATCGCCCGCATGTAAATATCGTTTGTCTTTTGTCAAATGTATATTCTTTGACTTTATGTTCTTTTCCTTTTGTCTGTATATTGTATCTACAATCTACAATCTAAGTCAACATGTGTTCGTGTTTTTTAATCCGTTCATCCCGTGTTTAACTGATACAATAGAAACCCATGCATAGCACAAGTAGCTTCAATAGGTTATGGGACCAGACATAACGGTGTTCTGTGATCATTTTCTTCAGTGAATTTTCAAGTGAGCAGGCAAAATAAGTGAACATGCTTCGATTCCTTGTGCCTATGGATTTCCGAAATTGAGTGGTCGGGAGGATTATTCGAACTGGTCTTTTGGGATGTCAAATTATCTCTAAAAGCATGGATTGTGGGCCAGTGTCCGAGGCACAGATGTGTCGGAGGGACATGATCGGCGTGACGAGAGAGCGCTGACGGATATATGTCTCATGGTGGCTGTTCACAATTATTCCCATATTCGAGACTGTGCAAAAGCTAAGGATGCCTGGCATGCCCTTCAAAAGGCTTTTGAAGATAAAGGAAACAGGAGGTATATCACGCTGATGCGAAATCTGTGCTCGCTCAAGTTATCAGATTTCGATTCCATGGACAAGTATATTGGTGAGGTTATGTCAGTTACACAGAAGATGGCAGCTGTTGATGAGCCTGTCGCTGATAAGTTTGTTGCTGCTATGATACTTCGAGGTCTTCCTGATGAATACGATGACTTAGTTATGACCGTAGCCTCAACATCGGAGGAACTACAGTTGGACCGCATCAAGTCTATCTTGTTGGACGAAAACTTTCGCCAAAGCCATGGTGAGAAGTCAGCTGATTGGGCAGCCCTGTACAGCAACACCAAGAAGGAAGTCAGGTATGTCAAGAAACCAAAGAGCTCTAGTGAAAAAGCAGTTGACAAGAGGCGTTGGAATTGTTGGATTTGTGGTGAAAAGGGTCACGGAAGAGATAGGCCTACTTGCCCACAGAAGACAAAAGTTCAAAGTGCACCGAAGTGTCCAAAATCCAATAAAAGTCGGTTTTGTGCTGTAACTGCTCGCATACCAAAGAATTGTTTAGTCATTAAATCTGGCTGTAGTGCTCACATGTCTCCTAATGTTAAACTTACGTCAAATTATAAATGCAATGATAATCCTGATATAAACATTGTAATTGGTAATAATGATAAGTTGTCTGTACAAGGAGTTGGTGACTGCACTGAATGTAAGCGACAGTATTAATAATCTGTCAGACGTGATGCATGTTCCAGGACTGAGTGTTAACTTGCTGTCGGTAAGTCAGATGATTACAAGGGGTGCTGTTGTTGTGTTTAACAAAAATGGATGTGAAATCTTGGATTCAGAGAATTGCTCAGTGAATGGTAGCGTGCTAGCTACTGGTTCAGTTTTGAATGGTCTATATTATCTGAATGTTAACCAAGATATGTCTGCCCTTGTTGGTGATGTTTCTGATTACAATGTGTGGCATCTGCGGTTGGGCCACGTTGGACAACAGAAGTTACAGGTCTTAAGTCTAATGTCTGATGTTGTTAAATTTAAGGAAATACCAAATAAATTGTGTGAACCATGTGTTCTCGGGAAGCAGCAAAGGCAGTCATTTTCACAGGTAAGTCACTCGAGGAGTGAAAGTTTTTTGGACTTGGTGCACTCTGATCTGTGTGAGCCGCTCCCTGCGACCTGGAATGGTGTTAAATACATGATGACAATAATTGACGATTTTTCCAGGAAGATTTTTGTTTATTTTTTGAAACAAAATCTGAAACCAAGGAGAAAGTCATGGATTTTGTTGCATATTGTGAACTGAACAAAATGGCGTAGCTGAACGTCACAATCGTACCATTATGGAAAGGGTTAGATGCATGTTGTTTATAGCAGGATGTTCTGAACAACTGTGGGCAGAAGCAGCCAATGCGGCAGTGTATATTTTGCACAGGAGTCCTCATAGTAAAGTTGATGATGCCATACCAGAGGAATTGTGGACTGGAAAAGCTGTAAGTAATGAGAATATGAAAATATTCGGTTGCGATGCTTATGCCCATGTTCTAAAACAGGAGCGTACTGGCAAATTGGAACCCAGAAGCAAATGTTTTTTGTTTGTTGGGTATGATGGGGAAAAGAAAGGTTACCGTCTGTTTGATCCCAGTAAACCTAAAGATATTTTTGTAGAGCACAGTGTTAAATTTGTAGAAGATAAATTCACCAGGTGTGCTGAGAAAAATGTTGAAATGAGCGATGTAATGTATTGTCCTTTGCATGACTTCGTAAATAGTGATGAAAACAGAATTGGACAGATTAATAACCTGCCGATTATTGAAGTTTCAATTGCTGGTCAGGTTAGTGACAACATTGATGTTCCAGTTATTACTCAGGTTAATGAAGACATTGTTGTAATTCATGATGATGAAAATAATGAGATTGACCAGTTTGGTGTTCCAGAAAATGCAGGTAGGAGGTACCCTTTAAGGGAGAGACGTCCAAAACAATTTCCTGATTATGAGGTCTATTTTGCTGAAAGTGGTGGTTATGTGGAACCAATCACTGTGTCTGAAGCACTTAACGGTAAGGATGGCATGCAATGGAAAAAGGCGATGGAGGAAGAACTCAAGTCATTTCATGATAATGATGTATGGACAGTAGTTGAGAAACCTGATGGAACAAATATTGTGAGATACAAATGGGTGTTTAAAGTGAAACGTAATACTGAAGGTAATGTGTCTAAATTTAAAGCACGCTTAGTGGATAAAGGTTGTTCTCAACGGTACGCAGTAGATTATCTGGAGACTTTTTCACCTGTAGTGCGGTATAGTACATTGAGATTATGTTTTGCTCTTGCTGTAAATATGGATCTGGAAGTTCATCACCTTGATGTTTCAACAGCTTTTTTGAATGGCGTTCTTAAAAATGATATTTATATGTACCCCCCAGAAGGCTATGAGTGTGACAGTTCTAAAGTTTGTAAGCTTCGAAAAGCTGTTTATGGCTTGAAGCAAGCATCTAGCTCTTGGTATGAGAGAGTTCATGAAATTCTTACTGAAATCGGTTATAAGAAGTCTCTGTATGAACCATGTGTATATTACTGTAAAGATTAATCATCTGTTGTTGTTATTGCCCTCTATGTTGATGATTTCTTGTATTCTTTAATAATCATGTCCAAGTCTGTGTTGTATTCTCATTTTAAGATCAAAGATTTGGGACAAGTCTCTTGAATGTCAGGGGATGAGAGTTCAAAGAGGCAAAGATTGTATTAGATTGGATCATAAGTGTTATCTGTTAGATGTGTTGGATAGGTTTAACATGACAGATTGTACTCATGTGAAAACTCCAATGGAAACAGGTTTGTTGTTGTAAAAATCCAAATCCTGTGACAAATCCTATCCCTGTCAACAGGCTAATGGTGCTTTGTTATACCTTTCCATTTGTACCAGGGTAGATATTGCATATGTAACTAATTATTTGAGTCAGTTCAATAATTGCTATGGTAAGGAACACTGGAATGTGTCCAGAGTGTTCAGATACTTGAAGGGTATGGTGGATGTTGGTATCATATATAAAAAATCAGAATGTGATGTCAAGGGTTTTGTTGATGCTTCTTTTGGAAATAATTTAACTGACAGGAAATCTGTGAGTGGTTATGTATTTAAATATGCAGAAGGCCCAATAAGTCGGGAGAGTAAGAAACAGCCAGTTGTGGCACTGCCGCACTGAAACAGAATACATAGGTCTGACTTTAGCATGTAAAGAAGCTCTGTTCCTTAGAGGTTTCTTCGTTGTGTTGTGTAAGAGAGGAGGTCCAATTCAGTTGTGTAATGACAGTCAGAGTGCTCAGAGGGTGGCTGAGAATGAAGGTTTTCATCACAGAACAAAACACATAGATGTGCGCTATCATTTCTTTAGGGACATCTTAAAGAAATGCAAAGTAAAGTAGTCCTTATATGCCTACTGCTGAAATGATTGCTGATTTATTGGCAAAAGGTCTGCCAATTCATGGTCATGTGAAATGAGTCACTGGCATTGGGTTATCCTTAGTGCAGCATAATGCAGCATTGCTCGATTAAGGGATAGTGTTGAAGAGAATATTTAAATATTTCTCGTAATTTCTAATCTCGCTCGCATGTAAATATAGTTTGTATTTTGTCAAATGTATATTCTTTGGCTTTGTGTTCTTTTCCTTTTGTCTGTATCCTGTGTCTTGTTCAATACAATCTAAGTCAACATGTGTTCGTGTATTTTAATCTGTTCATCCCGTCTTTAACTGATACAATAGAAACCCATGCATAGCACAAGTAGCTTCAATAGTTCCTACCAGTGATTCACAGTTTGAATTAGCAGTGAGACGGATCGTAGTGTTCTTGTACGTACCGCTATGTCTACAAGTGCAGTGTTTTCAGTTGCATATTGACATTCATTGAAGACATTAACATTGTTACAAGATGCCTAAAGTAGCACAGTCAACCAGTTTAAAATTAGAAGTTAAGTAACAGAATTTAAAGAAGATGGTTTATCAACTGACAGTAAGGTATTATTTTGTATTTTGTGTCAATGCTCAGTGGCATCTACTCAAAGGTTCCTGGTGCAACAACACATTTCAACCAGTATATATCAGACTAACAAACTACGAAATTCCAAGCTGAGACAGTTGTTTCTGACACAACCATCAACTTCCAGTGTAACGTCTGAGTTCAACACCGCGCTCTCATCTCTGCAGACATCCCTCTCGTCAAACTGAATAATCAGTACTTCAGGGAATTCCTCAAGAAATATACTAACCGAACTATTGCGGATGAGTCAACGTTCAGAAATATCTATGCCTCAGCCATATACGATGAAACTGTTCAGAAGATAAGACAAGAAATTAAAGACAATTTGGGTTTCCATTGACGAGACGACAGACAAAGAAGGTAGGCTAATTGGCAACGTAATCATTGGTTTGTTAAGTGAAGATTTTTGTAAACGGATTCTTTTACACTGTGATGTTCTAGAAAAGTGCAATAACAAAACTATAGCAAAACTGTTCAATGAAGCTATGGGTATCCTCTGTCCACAGGGCGTTCAGTATGATAAAGTGTTAATTTTTATTAGCGATGCCGCACCTTATATGATGAAAGCCGGAGAAGCATTGTGTGTTGTATATCCTAAGATGACTCATTTAACTTGTGTAGCACATGCCTTTCATCGCGTGGCAGAAGTGGCAAGAGGCAAAGTAGATCTATTGATTTCCTCAGTGAAAAAAGATTTTCTCAAAGCCCACAAAAGAGTTCATCTTTTGAAAGAAATGTACCCAGAAATTCCATTGCCACCTAAGCCAGTTCTAACTAGGTGGTGTACGTGGCTGCAAGCTGTTGAATACTATGCTGAATACATAGACTCCATTAAGAACGTTCTGCATGCTATGGACTCTGAAGATTCAGCCTCAATTGAAGCTGCGCAAACAGTTGTTTGTGACACAAGTGTGAGTAATGACTTGACCTCCATTCAGCATAATTTTTCATTCATCACAAAAACATTCAAAAGTCTCCAAAACTCACATCTCTCACTTTCTGAAAGTTTCGAAATTGTGAATAGAACTGTGGAACAGCTAAATCATGGTATAGGTAAAGTTGCAGATGCAGCAAAAATGAAGATGGACACTGTATTTTCAAAGAACCCTGGATATGAAAGAATGGGAAAGGTTGCTGCAATTATGTGTGGAGATTTAAGTGTCACGTTAACGTTGGAGTTAACCCCAGCAGACGTTGTAAATGACACGCGTGGTGACCACCTCCCGACGCACACAGTCGATGGCAAGACTGAAGAACCGAAAAGGCTCCCCGCATGCGCGGAATGGGGACCGGCCATGGATCTTAAACCTATGCTGTGTACCATTCGCATTTAGAACTAGATGGAGAACCAATTAGGAATGACCACATTCTTCGAGTAAAGGTTGAATAAAATAAAATTTAATTATCAAAAAAACAAGACATAGCAAAAGGGGAAACGAGGGGTGCATGAAATGGTAAGATGAGGGATGATGGTCCTGAAATAAAATATGTGCACATCATATCAAAACAAAGTAAATACAAGTATAAAAATAAATCAGGTAATAAAGATAAGAAACCCGAGAGATGCCTAACGTGTTGTAGATTGGAGGTCGTTTAAAGATAAACTCAAATTAATAAACGGGGAGATTTAAAACAAGTTAACAATAATGTAAATAGTACTTTCTTCCCACCACAGGCTGACTACATAACGTAGTCAGGAGAAATCTCCTAGGAAGCTTATGAAGTCAAGTGTTTGCTCTCAGGGAGAATATAATTGTGTTATTTCCACAGTTGGCAAAGGACATTTATTTATGTTTAGGTTGGCAGCAGTGACCTGGACAGAGAGTGAAGTTGCCATCATGGCTGAATGTGTTTGTGTTTCGGAGCAGCAGCTCCTTCGCATATCAAGTGTTGTGTCTTTTGTAACATGTACATTTTTGTAAATACAGTCCACTAGAGTTAATTCGACATTTTCATTTATCCCCTGATGTTTCATCTGGGGCACGTATGTCGCAGACAGACAGATGTTTTGGTCCAACACGGGTAGGATTCCCGCTATATCAACTGACGCCATGTGGTCTCGACAACCGCTAAAACTGCTGTATTTAAGTGAACCAGTGCGAAATACGTATGTAGAGACAATACTAGTACATTATTGTGAACAATGCGGGCGCAATTGCAATTTATTTATCAATGTTTGTGAGTTCGATCTAACTTATTTTGAAAAGTGAGCATTGTGGCTGCGAAACAAAGCCACCAGTGTGCTTTGGCTTCGTGTCGCCTCGGCTAGTGTCGTTTAGCTTCGGTGCATACATGTGCGTGTTCGCAGCGCTCGCCAGTCTGCTTGATTCATTTTTACAACGCGGCTGTTGTAATACAAGGTTAATATTTGAATAAGTTAATTCATGCAGCGGGACTTGCAAAATTAATCATGATGAATTGTATATTCGTAAAAGCATATCCAGTATTGTGAAAGTTTCGGTGTGCAGTTGAAAGCATCAATGGACGCAGTTCCATTCAGTAGTGCAGCCTTCGATTCCTGACGGACACAGTTCCATTCAGCAGTGCAGCCTTCGATTCCTGACGGACGCAGTTCCATTCAGCAGTGCAGCCTTCGATTCCTGACGGACGCAGTTCCATTCAGCAGTGCAGCCTTCGATTACTGACGGACGCAGTTCCATTCAGCGGTGCAGCCTTCGATTCCTGACGGACGCAGTTCCATTCAGCGGTGCAGCCTTCGATTCCTGACAGACGCAGTTCCATTCAGACGTCCTGACTTCGATATCCAACCGTTTGGTGACGACGCAGACTGAAAGAACCTCTACACCAGATAAGTTAACAAAGGCATTTCATAGCAATTCCTTCCCATACCAAGCAATCCTTCCTGTGCATGAACCATTTTAAGCATGTCTACTGAACGTGAGATAAAGTCACTGACCAAGCGCAGAGGTGTTCTCCGAGCATCCCTCACGAGACTCCATACCCAAATTAATGAATTTAATAATGAGACTCCTGCTGAAGTATTAAATGTGAAGAATGAACGTTTATTAGCTCTATTACCAGAATTTAATGAAATTCAAAGCAAATTGGAGGATTTGGATGACAAAAATCCTCATGAACAGGTCCGGTGTGAATTCGAAGATGATTATGATGAACTTAGGGCTAAGCTACAACAGTTACTAAATACCCATTGCACACATGCCTCATCTGTCTCTAGCAACGGTAGAGAATTTACAAGTAGTAATACAGGTTCGTACAGTTTGCCCAAGATACGGTTACCAGAATTTTCAGGTGATGTTACACAATTCATGCATTTCCATGACCTGTTTGATTCATTAATACTGAAGAATCAGTCTTTGGGTAATGTTGAAAGGTTCCATTACTTAATGTCAGCACTGCGTGGCAATGCTCATCAACTCATTCAAAACATTCCTCTTACTGCAGATAACTTTGAGCTAGCTTGGGAAACGGTCTGCAAGCGATACCGCAATTCAAAGGTAATAGTAAATGCACATATCAAATTACTGTTATCTCCAGATATCGTCCAAAGGGAATCATCTTCTAGTCTACGCACACTTTTCAATCAAGTTCAGTCCAATTTAAAGGCTGTTGAGTCTTTGAATTTGAATATTCCCCTACATGAAATCATAATAGGTCAAATCATACTTGACAAGTTACCTGAAGCCACACGTAAGCAATGGGAAATGAGCAACAAATCCAAGGAACTATCTACACTTACGGAGTTGTTAGAATATCTTGAAAGGCGGGCTCAAACCCTTGAATTAATTGATTTTTCACCTACTAAGGGTCACAGTGATAAGATCAGCAGATTGTATCAAGATAAAACTTCTAAGCATGGTTTCAAGCATGAGAAACAACCATTTACAAGTAGTTCATACATTGCAATTAACAATAATTGTGAAGCCTGTAAGGGGCAACATCCAATCTTCAGATGTCATAAATTTTTAGGTTATGATGTTAATCGTAGATACAACCTAGTTAAGCAGCATAAGCTTTGCTACAACTGTTTGCATGAATCACACGCTATAAGTTCTTGTCCTTCGAAGTCAACATGCAAAACTTGCAACGGTCGTCACAACTCACTGTTGCATTTTGATTCTGGGAATCAGCAATTCAATGCCAACTCGTCTAAACAGTCTCAGCAAGGAGCTATCAGCAGATGCTCAAACCCCGAGTCCAACCAGGCTCACAATGCTCAAGTTCGTGGTAACTCCTCCAGTTATTGCACCATGAAACTCAAACCACAAACTCAAGTTCTACTTTCTACAGCAGTAGTAAAGGTAAAGGATAGTGCTGGTAGGCTACACTTAGCTCGTTGCTTATTGGACAGTGGCAGTCAAAGCAATTTTGTAACCGAGAGTTTGGTTCAAAATTTAGGCTTAAGAAAGGCCAAGAATCTCACACCCATCGAAGGTATTTCTCAGTCCATGTCTGAAGCCAAGTATAGTGTGAGCATTGAAGTGCAATCTTCCATAAGCAACACACGTCACAATGTTGAATGTCTGGTCCTATCCAAAATTACTAGCGACATGCCTAGTCAGCAGGTACCCTATGAAGAGTGGGAGCTCCCTGATGATATTCAGTTAGCAGATCCAAGGTTTTATGCCCCAGCCAAGATAGACATGCTTCTCGGTGCTGATGTATTCTTTAGAATTCTACAGAGGGGACACAGGACGAGACCAGGGAAGTTTCCAGTCCTACAAAACACAGATTTTGGATGGATTGTGTCAGGTTCATATGAATCCACCTCGAGAAAGAGAAACAATGCAGCAGGAACGTTTTTCCTTCGTAATGATGTTCACCTTCATAACCAAGTACAACGATTTTGGGAGATCGAAGAACTTCACGAGCCAGTCAAGTTGCAAGAAGAGATTGAATGTGAACAGCATTTTTCTGATCATGTGACACGAGATGCATCTGGGAAATACATAGTCAGACTACCATTTAAGCAGGATCCAAGTATATTAGGCAATTCTTTACAAACAGCTACAAGCAGATTTCAATACCTTGAGCGTAGGCTTAACAATGATACGCAACTGAAGGTAGATTATGACCAGTTTCTCACTGAATACCAGGAACTAGGTCACATGGATATTGTTAATTCTAGTATGGCAACATTGGTAGCATACTACATGCCGCACCATCCGGTATTCAAGAAATCCAGCACTACTACAAAAACTAGAGTTGTCTTCGATGCTTCTTGTAAATCGAGGTCAGGAAAGTCACTTAATGATATTTTAATGACGGGCCCTACTATTCAACAAGATTTATGTTCGATTGTCGCTAGATTTAGAACTCACGCCATAGGCTTTACAGCTGACATCGAGAAGATGTACAGACAAGTTAAGGTTGATTCCAGAGACAGCAGCCTTCAACGCATCCTTTGGAGAGCTTCTCCTAATGAGCCTATCAAGCAGTACCAACTTCAGACGGTCACATATGGCACATCATCAGCTCCATTTCTAGCAATAAGATGTTTAAGGCAATTGGCATATGATGAGGGACAACAGTATCCGCAGGCAGCATCTGTCCTTCTTCGTGATTTTTATGTAGACGACTGCATTTCAGGAACAAGTAAGGTTGACAATGCATTACTCCTACAACGTGAACTGATCCAATTGTTATCCAAGGGAGGCTTCAAGCTCCGCAAGTGGTGCTCTAACCATCCAGCATTGTTAGAGGCGGTTCCAAAAGACTGCAGAGAAACGCAGCTTCCCCTTCAGATTGATTCTGGAGAAAATATAAAGACTTTAGGTCTACTTTGGCATCCAGCGACAGACAAACTACAGATATCCAGTGGTGTGCAGAAAGAACAAGGAAGTGGATCTCCAGTGACCAAACGCAAGGTGTTATCGATTGTGTCGTCAATTTATGACCCTATTGGGCTAATCAGTCCTATTGTCATCGCATTCAAGATGTTTCTGCAGCAACTATGGCAAGAGAAGATAGGATGGGATGATGAACTTCCAACGAATCTTCTTACAAGATGGCGTACTCTGCATTCTCAAATACCCTTGATTGACAATATATATATTAACAGATTTGTGCTTCAAGAAAATTGTACTCAGGTGCAGTTGCATGGCTTCGCTGATGCATCCTTGAAGGGCTACGGTGCATGTTTATTCCTACGCTCGTCAACAGATCAAGGTCACGTAATAACACATTTCCTGTGCTCCAAGTCCAGAGTGGCTCCACTGAAACAGATCACGCTACCCAGACTAGAGTTGTGTGCAGCAGTACTATTGTCACAAGTGGTTAAAAAGATGTGTCATGTTCTCAATATTGAATTCCATAGCATTCATCTGTGGACAGACTCAAAGATTGTTCTCGCATGGTTAGCAGGTGAACCGTCAAAATGGAAAACTTTTGTTGCGCACCGTGTGGCTGAAGTGCAAGGAAATACTTCAGTCAAGGATTAGAAGCACGTAGCATCAGCGGACAATCCTGCAGATCTAATTTCTCGAGGAACTGATCCTACAAACCTTTTAAATAATCATCTTTGGTGGCATGGCCCTGAATGGCTACAGTGTTCGGAACGGAACTGGCCCACTTCCAGTGAACAACCTGAATCAGAGATTCCTGAGCAACGCAAGATAGTGCTTAGTTGTTCAGTCCACTCTAATCCTGCAGACGTGCTCACAAGATTTTCTTCCCATCTCAAGCTACAAAGAGTGTTAGCATATGTTTAAGATTCGTGCACAACACTAAACACAAACCTTCAGAACGGAAACATGGTCCATTAACAATAGAAGAGTTGCAGCAAACTAACATGACATGTGTTAGACTAGTCCAGTCAATAGCATTCCGCGACGAAATAGCTGATCTTTTGAAACACAATGCAGTGTCAAGACGTAGCAAACTTCAAAGTTTAGTACCATTTTTAGACAAGGATCAAATCCTGAGAGTTGGAGGAAGACTAGAGAACTCCAATCAAGACTACGATTTCAAACATCAGATGATTTTGCCCGCTAAACATCAATTTACTGATTTAATAATCAAGAGGGAACATGAAAGACTCCTACATTCAGGAAACCAGTTGACTTTAGCATCCATCAGACAGTGCTACTGGATCATCAATGGAAAGTCGGTGGTTCGAAGAGTTATTAACACTTGTACAAAATGCTTCAGGTTCAAAGCCAAAACTACACAGCAAGTAATGGGACAGTTGCCCTCAGTTCGTGTGTCTCAAGCAAGACCATTCCGCAACACCGGCACAGACTTCACGGGCCCTTTCTACTTGAAGATCGGCAATCCACGTAGCAAGGCCATTGTCAAGGGTTACATATGCATATTCATATGTATGTGCACCAAGGCCATTCATTTAGAAATAGTTTCCGACCTAACCACTCAAGCTTTCCTCGCAGCACTCAGGAGATTCATCGCAAGAAGAGGATTATGCAGCAACATGTACTCCGACAATGGTACAAATTTCCAAGGTGCTAGTAGAGAGCTAAAGGAGCTCAAGAAATTGTTCACTCAGGAACGGACTAGAGAGGAGATCAGTAACTTCGCCAGTAGTTGTGGAGTTAAGTGGCATTTCATACCTCCTCATGCCCCTAATTTTGGAGGGCTTTGGGAGGCCGGAGTAAAATCCCTCAAACATCATCTAAGAAGAGTTCTCGGAACACTTCATTTCACATATGAAGAATTGGCTACATTAACTGCGCAAATTGAGGCTTGCTTAAACTCACGTCCCCTTCTAACCCTGTCAAATGATCCTTCAGATGCATCTACCTTGACACCAGGTCACTTCCTTATAGGCGAACCCCTCACGACTCTTCCCGAACCCGATTTAACATTATGTAAACGGCCTTTGTTAACTAGATATAAGGTTCTACAACAAAGACTCCAATCCTTTTGGAAGAGATGGTCATTAGATTACCTCACCCATCTGCAACAGCGCAGCAAATGGACGACCTCCTCCAGCAACGTATCACCAGGTACTGTGGTGCTGATACGGGAAGACAATGTTCCCCCACTCCAGTGGCCCCTTGGTGTTATCACAGAAGTGCATGGTGGTAAAGACAATGCGGTAAGAGTGGTTTCAGTGAAGTGCAACAGTGGTATTTTTAAACGACCAGTTTCCAAGGTAGCTCCGCTACCAATTGAGCAGACACATAATTTTGACTGTTAATATGTCAGTGTTTTAAGTTAGTGAATATTTTAGTGTTTTATGTCCTTGTCATTGGAACATTTCAGTGTTTCCAGTTCAGATTATTGAAATCCATGTATTTCAAGGTGGGGAGTATGTTTGCTCTCAGGGAGAATATAATTGTGTTATTTCCACAGTTGGCAAAGGACATTTATTTATGTTTAGGTTGGCAGCAGTGACCTGGACAGAGAGTGAAGTTGCCATCATGGCTGAATGTGTTTGTGTTTCGGAGCAGCAGCTCCTTCGCATATCAAGTGTTGTGTCTTTTGTAACATGTACATTTTTGTAAATACAGTCCACTAGAGTTAATTCGACATTTTCATTTATCCCCTGATGTTTCATCTGGGGCACGTATGTCGCAGACAGACATCAAGTAACCCAAGAATAGAAAAATCCCGCCCTTTAAAACAAAGTATGTCACTCCACGAACATAACCAATGAACAATACGAAAACCCAACACACGCAAATGACGAACAAACCAACGAGGCATAACTAATCACAAGTCTACATTATGACATACAAATCCCTTAAAACGAAAGCTTACTACAGACACACCCAAAGAAACATAAATTACAAAATGACTTCACGTACTTCCTGAATAAATCTCCTTTTCGGAAAAAAGCACGAGACTCGGTTATCTTACGGAAGACAAAATGGGAGTCGATTGCAGTCCCGGACACATACAATGAACACACATTCCACCATCTCGAAAGGGTAACCCATACATCTCATTGAATAAGCGTAATGAGTTCACGTGTTGTTTCTCGACTGAAGCCGCGCAAAACAAGAACAGGAATGACATGACCCTTGGCTATTCAGTCGAGCCCCCACTTAAACGATTAACATTAACCCACCCTTAATACCACGTCTAGAACCGTAATTATAAAATGAACAGTGTTTCGGACACAAACATAGGCGATGCAAGCCCAGTCCTCAAGGAAAGAAAAAACCAAAATAGGCATTCTTGAGGTGCACAAATGACTGGCATCTAAATAAAATAACCCTTAAAGAAGCAAACAAATAGATGTGTGTCCCAACAATACAGACAAAAATACACAAGGTCATCCAATGCGATGGACACACACCCTTCTCCGTCAAGACACTTTAACTAAAACTAAAATAACTAATCCCCAATAGCACTCCAGAGCACCCACATACTCCCAAGGAATTGGAAATTAGTTAGAAACACTTCTCATGATTAGAATTACGTTTCATGACAAACACCCGCAAAGGACACGCACAGAATAAGGAAAAATCAAAAGAACAGAAACAACAACAAACCCTTAGACATAAACCCAAAATAACACCACGGTTCCTCATCACGCATTTCTATATAAGAGGGAGGAACAAGTACCAACAGAATAACCAAACATAATATAAACGACCTCCCATCTAGAAAGGGGACAAGTTATCACTTGAAGGTAGGTGGACAATTTTATATTAACCTAACATCACGTTACACATATTCGTGCATGTTGACACCTCAAAATACACAGGCCTAAGGACTTAGTTTTACGAGAGACGGTCCAAAGATCTCGTCGATAGCATCAAAATACATATGTATATATTTTCATGCTACAACCAGGTCTCCATTTGAATAAGCAAGACGAAAAAATTGAGAGCGGGGACGTTGTACACGTATTTATATATAATTTCCGAACTTCATTTCAAAATATTTTGCGTCTTACAGATTTTTAACTAGACCTCATGGTTCTCGATTTTCATCTCCTCGTCATAACAATTTAGGTCTGATAACAATCGCCGAAGTCGTATTCCGTCGTTATAGACGGATTCTTCATCGCGGGCGTTTTCCATTTCAAGACGAGCCGAGATTACGATCTTTTAGATGTTTTAAGAAATGACCGCTAGATGGACAAGGCGTCAAAATATCGAAAATAGACACGGTACAGTAAAGTTTAAATATGCCCCCATTACCTCTTCTGATGCTGAACGAAGTTTCAGTCAATATAAATCGGTACTTAGAGACAATAGGAGAAGATTAACTTTCCAGCAATTAAAAGAATATTTTGCAATCCATTGTTTTGTTAACAGAGATTACAATATAGCGTGTTCTTCAAAAAACATATTCAAATGAGAAGTACAGCATTATGGTTCATGTAGATCTACTTTCTATAGCTTCTTTGAACTTGGATATCAAAAATAGAAATGATAGTTTTTTGTAATTTTAAGGCCACATATAATTCCATATTTCAATAAAAATAACTAAATATATATGTACATATTTCGTGAATTATTAGTACATATAAATCCGTTCCCTGTTGATAATATAAGCCAACTAATGGCTACACTTCGTTCTGCTGCACGGCTGAAAGCAAAGGAAAACTACAGCCGTAATGCTCTTCCCGAGGATATGCACCTCTCTATGCATAATTACATGTGATGATGGCCTCCTCCCTTGTAAAATTCAAATCCGGAGGTAAACTAATCCCCCGTTTGGATCTCCGGGTGCGGACTACTCGAGAGTGTGTTAACATCACAGGAGTGACAAAGAGGAAATCTGGCAATCTAATGATCGGAGCGTGGAATGTTAGAAGTCTGCTGGGACGTGGAAGGTTATAAAACTTAGAAAGGGAAATGGATAGGTTGAGGTTGGATTTGGTTGGGATTAGTGAAATGCGCTGGCAGGAAGAACATGACTTTTGGTCAGGAGACTATAGGGTCATTAGCACCAAATCAAACAGTGGCCAAGGAGGAGTTGGTCTCATATTGAGTATGAAACTTGAACCGCGGGTGGAATATTATGAGCAATATAGTGAACGGACTATTGTAGCAAAAAGCAATACAAAACCTACGTGCACCACAGTGGTACAAGTCTATATGCCTACCAGTCAGGCTGATGATGAAGATGTTGAAAAGGTCTACGAAGAAATAGATGAAATTCTGAGGTACATCAAGGGTGATGAAAATGTTATAGTAATGGGAGATTGGAATGCTGTGGCAGGAAAAGGAAGAGAAGGGAAGATAGTAGGAAATTTCGGATTAGGTAAAAGGAATTATCGAGGAAGCAGGCTGATGGAATTCTGCACCGAGCATGAGTTGGTCATAGCTCACACCTTATTCAATAACCGCAATTGAAGAATATTCACATTGATGAGACCAGGTGATACAGGGCGTTACCAAATCGACTTCATTATGGTCAAGCAGAGGTTTCGAAACCAGATTTTGATTGTAAAACATATCCCTGTGCTGACATAAACTCTGACCACAATCTGGTTGTTATGAAATGCAGATTAATTGAAGAAACTGAATAAAAGTCAAAAGCAAAAAGGTGGGCAATGGACAGACTGAAAGAGAAGGATGTAAACGAAAGATTCAAGAAGAGTATGAAGGAAGGACTAATGAAACAAACTTCATTTTCAGACGAATGGGCACTTTTGAAGAATGAAATAACAAAATCCGCAGAAGAAAACATTGGTAGGAAAGAAAGAACAAGTACAATACCGTGGATTACTCAAGATATACTAGAATTGATGGATGAAAGGCGGAAACACAAGAATGTAAGAGATGAAAAGGGGAAAACAGAATACAGACGTCTGAGAAATGAAGTTAACAAGAAGTGCAAGGAAGCGAAAGAAGATTGGGTGAAAGAGAAATGTGCAGGTATAGAAAATTGTCTGAAATTAGGAAAAGTAGACACAGCTTATCGAAGGATTAAGAATACTTTTGGGGAAAAGAAGACTAAATGCTATAATATTAAGGACACAAATGGAAAGCCTCTAACAGATAGCGAAGAAAAGGTTGAGGAATGTAAAGCTTACATAGAGTGTTTGTATAAGGGAAAGGAGATTGAGAACCATTTAATGGATAGGGAGGTGGAAATTGATGAGTAGGCAAAAGGAGATTTAATATTGAGATCTGAATTTGACAGAACATTGGAAGACTTAAGCAGGAACAAAGCACCAGGCATAGATGATAATACCGATTGACTTGCTACGTTGCATAGGAAATGAAGGTCTGATCAGGTTATATCACTTGGTGTGTAGGATTTATGAGACAGGCGAGGTACCCTCTGATTTCAAGAAGAATGTTATCATCCCTATACCGAAGAAAGTGAGAGCTGACAGATATGACGATTACCGTACAATCAGCTTGATTACTCATGCTTCAAAGATCCTGTCTAGAATAATTTACAAGAGGATGGAAAGCCAGATAGAAACGAGTTCGGTAAAGACCAGTTTGGTTTTAGGAGAAATGTAGGAACAAGGAAGCTGTACTAAGTCTTAGGCTGATTTTGGAAGGTAGAATTAGGAAAGATAAGAGAACGTTCATGGAATTTGTAGACATAGAAAAGGCGTTTGATAACGTTGATTGGACTAAATTGTTTGACTTTTTGAAAACGATTGGAATAAAGTACAGGGATAGGAGGGTGATCTACAAACTATACAGAAACCAGACAGCAGTCATTCGAGCTGAAGGATATGAGAGAGAAGCTGGTATTCAGAAAGGTGTAAGGCAAGGTTACAACGTATCAGCCATACTTTTCAATCTTTACATTGAACAAGCAATGAAGGAAATTGGAGAAAAATTAAAAGTGGGAGTAAACATTCAAGGAGAAATAATTTCAACTCTGAGATTTGCCGATGACATCGTCATCTTGGCCCACACGCCTCCGTCTTGAGGAAGGAATTCATGATAAAAATTAATAAATGTAAAACAAAAATATTGGAATGCAGCCGAAATAAATCAGAAACCTCTATGGACATGAAATTGGTAGGTGAAAAAGTAAAGTAAGTAGGAGACTTATTTACTTAGGAAACAAAGTAACCAGTGATGGACGAAGCAAAGAGGATATAAAAAGTAGGTTTAGCTCAGGCAAGGAAAGCATTTCTACAGAAAAGAAATCTGTTGACATCGAATATAGATTTAGGTATTAGGAAGTCTCTTCTGAAGGCCTTTGTCTGGAGCGTGGCAGTGAAACTTGGACTATTGGTGCAGCAGAAAAGAAGAGAATTGAAGCGTTTGAAATGTGGTGTAACAGGAAAATGACGATCAGATGGGTATATAGGGTTACAAACGAAGAGGTATTAAGACTAGTGGGAGAGGAGAGATTTTTCTGGTGACTGCTAATGAAGAGAAGAGATAGGTTGGTAGGTCACTAACTAAGACACCCAGAAATAGCAAGTTTAGGTATGGAAGGAAGTGCCGATTAGGGGTAGACCAAGATTAGAATATGTTAAACAGATTACCTTGGATGTAGGGTGTGGTAGCTATGTAGAGAGGAAACTATTAGCTCAGGACAGTGAGGCATGGAGCGCTGCATCAAACCAGTCAAGAGACTGCAGACTCAGACAACAAACAACAACAGGCCTAAATGGTACAGTATATGACAAATACAGGTAATCTCTATTATAGGTTATAAGTTATAATGATCTAGTCCGTTTAGTTAACCGTTCGCCTAAATGTTCAAAAGTATGTCGTCCGAAACGGGGGAGGAGCTTACGGTCAGCTGTTTGCAATATGGCGGCTAGATAGTGACGTGAAGTAATTGGGTGTGCGTTTGTTATGGCTTCTAATTTATGATGGCAAAATACTACATATTTTCTTTCATTGATAGAAATATTTTTATAATCAATTTAAATGCATTGCCTAATTACTACCAGTTAAAAATATTACCCACATGTAGATAGTTAATTTACTGTCTGCTGTTACATATATGAAGCCTGTACTTGGAAGCCTAGCGGTATCGATGTTTTTATTAATTTCACAATATATATATATATGGTCCATAGCCATACATATATATCTCACATAACACAAAGGACGACTCCCTGATAATAAATTGAATCAAGCAACCCTGAATTTGCATGAATGTTTTGGGTTCAAAGAAGCGTTACTTGGGATGCTCAAATCATACTTCAATATTGCAAATATTGACCTACATACTTGGTGTTCAAAGGCAAGAATATTAATTTATTAATCTCTTGCCACAGGCAAGTTAAAATGGAGGCATCCTCTTTATCAATATATTTAATTAAATATTTAAAATACAGATATTTAACAAAGCTGGAGTCTCCATTTGAACTTGTCATAAGCAAACGGAACAGATCAAAAACTACACTTTAAGCCAAACCAAATTCACTCCTCAGCTCGACATAAACCATAATACCAATTAAAACCTATACAAAACATACTCTCCTTACAGCTGTACAACTTTCAAACCAACTATTCGCACTCAAAACTGAAAAACCCTGAAATGGGAACTAATTAATTTAGAATAGCCTAGGCCGATCCGGTCTCCTGCTTCAATACCGCATATGTATACTTAACATCACTATAACTTCAAAATTACGGCTAAGTGACCTATCTGCCTGAGTAGTATAGGTGTTACCGGCCTGTCTGGGATGATGGGTCACCAAACGGGTAGTTAAAACTAAGATTTTACATTTCAATTAACTAAATTCAACAGTAGGGAGATCATAGCCAAAAACACAATTTAAGCCAAATCATACTTCAATGACCTACCTACATACTTGCTGTTCAAAGGCAAGAATATAAATTCTCTGGCAAATTAAGGCTAGGAACAGCATTTTTCTGAAGTTTTCTAACCATTCGGCTATTGTCAATCAGAAGAACCCCTAAAATAAGTTTACGAAGAGCGGATTACATTCTATGTAAGCCTATGGCACAGAAGTATTAGGCTACAAGTTTATCAGTATTTTAGATGTAGCTAAATCCTTGTGAATACAAATTAAAGACAATAACTATCAATAATCAACAGTACCGGTGTAAAGAAGTCGTCTTCACAAAAATGCAGACTGCACACTGTCATGTAACATGTAACACGTTTTCCAATTGACAGCGCTGAAGCCCATCTTTCTCTCTGAACTTTCTGTACAGGAAAGTAGTGAAGATATTTCGTACCCGTTGTATACGATTTGCAACCGTATACCGAGCAGTACCTCCTCGAATTTGACAAATTTCTTTCTGTTTCCATCACGACGTCAATGCTTCACCATCTAAATAAACCTCACCAGTCACAATGTTACAGCTTCAACATTCTACCGCGTGGCTGCGCTATCCAACTTTGCTGACGTCAATACGTCAAGCAAGCCTCTATGCCGTACACCACCAGGCGTAACTACAGTAGTCGCACTAAAAAAAACGCACTTTGCTCCTACACAGTCGGCATTCCAGTATTACCTCGAGTTCAATGGATTCCCCGCAATAACTTTGTTCCGAACTCTCCTTCATCTGTTGTATGAAGTCTTCATTTTAAGGGTCCCGGGGCGTAAACGTGCTCGTTAAATCGTGCACCACGGCCGTGAGGACAGCTGTAGCATTACCAGAGATCGTAGGTTCAAAACCCGGCGTTGACAGTGACTATCCTGAGAGTGGTTCTTCCCCAGGTCCCATACTTCTTTTCAAAGCCACAAAGTATGTGCAAAATATTTCATTGGAGACGCATAGGCCTACATACCGGTATTACAATAATTTCAATTTTTGCTAGTAATGCGATTGATTTAAGTGGTGAGACAAAGTAAACATGCATATGGAATTTCTCTCTTTGTGTTGGCAGAATTGCCTGAACGCAACATAGCCTGATGCGAGCTCATTTCTAGACAAGAGTGCTAATTATTCCATGGTCCTTGGCCTATTGCCAAAACAGACAACTTAAAACTCAGCAATTATTCTTCTAGGTAGAGCCTCCGTGGCTTAGGCGGCAGCACGCCGGCCTCTCACCACTGGGTCCGTGGTTCAAATCCCGGTCACTCCATGTGAGATTTGTGCTGGACAAAGCGGAGGCAGACAGGTTTCTCTCCGGGTACTCCGGTTTTCCCTGTCACAATTTCATTCCAGCAACATTCTCCACTATCATCTCATTCCATCTGTCATTCATTTAATCATTGTCCCAGGGGAGTGCGACAGGCTTCGGCAGCCGGAACAATTCATATCATCGCCGGTAGATGGGGGCTTCATTCATTCCCTTCCCTGACTCGGTCGGTCGACTGGAAGCAGGCTGTGGATTTTCATTTTCAATTATTCTTCTAGGTTCATGCCGTGTCTTGTGTGGGGTTTCGCCTAGGGCACCGGCCGTGAAAGCCAATATACCATCTTTTTGGAAGCTTTCATAGGGAGGTTAAGGCTGCTTGAGCTTTTAGTTCTAGCAGTAAAGTAGTGCTGTTGCACTCAATATAAAGGGAGGTAGCGCGCAATTCGTTACTCTTGTGGGGGTCCGGGCGGGTACACCAAGGGCCCGCGTATGAGCCAGCTTGGTGACCTTGCCGAAACCCCACACAAGACAGGGCACAAACCTAGAAGAATTGCTGAGTTTTAATTCACCAGCCGTGAAAGCCAATATACCAGACAACTTAAAGTTATTTTTGCTACATATTTGTGGCTGCAAACTGAGCTCTTGTAAAGTAGCTAAGAGAGGATTTTGCAGCCTTCTTTACTCTGGAGAGTTATTCAATTGTAGGTGTTCACTGTTGCAGTTAACATTGTAAAAACAAACGGAAAATTTGATGAATAGTTATAGGCCAGTCACCGTAGACACAAAAATCGCGTTAGGTCGCAAAAAATTGCAAGGTTCTGATTTTTGTTATATTGTGAGTATAGATACCAATAGTGTAAAACCAAGTTTGCAACCTCGAAAGACCTGTGCTAACTTCGTGGTGCTCGAAAAACCTCGAAATTTTCAGACGTTTTTCGGTTTTTGGATTATAACTTCCAAAATATGCATTCTATGGCACAGTCACCCATTACACTTTTAAAGAAGATAAAATTACCGACAATTTGAGCGCAACCCCAGCTCTGTATGTCTTATAGATTTCGAAATACAACACTTCGAAAATGCGCAATTTTTTCCAAAACGTTTGAAATTTGTAGTAAGCTAGTCTTTAGAACAAAATACCGTCTAAAGTACTCATTCTACGAGGAAAGACATGGGAAGTAAAGTTGTAGAACGGTTATTTACCTTTACTTTAAGCATACGCAAAACGCTGTAAGACTAATCGTTCTCTTGTTATCAGATAAAAACAAAATAAGGAAATCGGATATTTCAAAAAATAGGGCTTTGAATGTACATTGTTATCAATATTGCACAGTTATCTATTAATGTGATGGGGAACGTGATGGTGGAGTGGCCTAGCCGCTCGTCTTTCACCCGGACGGCCGTGATTCGAATCCCGATGACAGCGGGTTGGAATTTTCAACTGAAAAATCACGTGGTCTCAGGAAGGCCAAAACCAAAATGAGCCTGGTTGGCTCCGGCTACCCCCAATTAATTGGGAAAAGCCGAAGAAAGTTTTTTATCTATTAATGTCATATATTTTTTGGGTTGGGTGCCTGGAAGAAATCGCTCTTAGTGATAAGGCCGCCCATTGCAGTCAATGCTATACCTACTCTTTGAGTAAAACTCGCTGTACTTTTACTTATGTTATGTTGATTGCAATAAAGTGTTTATAATCTAATCTACTTTTGTGATAATTATTAAATGTTAAATTTAAAAGGAAAGACATAGTACGAACCTTGGCAGCGGCCATAGTCAAGGTGCACAACAAGCAGGTTTCTATAGACCCTCTCACAATATTCCAACGGCTGTGTATAACAAAACAGTATGAGACCGACCTACAAAACCACTTTACATACGAGTTGGCCCCATATCGCATGGCTCTATTCTCCGAAGAGGGAATGCGAAAAGGAACAAAATCATCGTTCTACTCTGCCTTTACGCCCCTCCCAGAAAACGTCGCCGTTGGACTAAGAACTTTTGTTGTAGTGGATGGAGGATACTTTCTCCATAAGGTTATATGGCAACGGAACAGCTCAGAGAGGGAAATTGTAGGTACTTTTATCACCTATAAGACCAACCATTTTGGAAAAAATGTCTCAGTAGTATTCGATGGCTACCCAGAAGAGAGGACAGCTAAGAGCACAAAGACAGCAGAACGGCTACGACGTTATGCCGCCTCCGCGTGCAGCGATATCTTTTTTGAAGAATCGACACTGGTCGAAGTGCCCCAAGAAAAGTTTTTGTCCAACCCAGAAAACAAGCAGCGCCTGATCAACTTAATGTGTACTGGACTGCATATACAAGGGATCGAAACAAAGCAAGCTCCAGAGGACGCCGACTGCCTCATTGTGAGGACAGCATTGGAAAAGAGCGAGGAGTACGAGCACGTCATAATCGCAGGAGAAGATATCGACCTCTTGGTGCTCCTAAATGGATTGGGCACCAACAAACAAAATATTTCCTTCCAGAAAAGTGCCAGGGGTGGAACAGGTTGCAAGTAGTTCTTGTCAACACAATTCATTCGAGGAGATCTCTCACTCCCCACTGGAATAGAGTTGTTCCTCCACGCCTTCAGTGGTTGCGACACCACCTCTTCCCTTTTCGGGCAAGGGCAAACGAAGATGTGGAGCGTCCTTTCAAAACAGCCAGACCTTCTTGACACGGATACCACGTTTCTGAACAATAACGCCACCCATGAGGAGATAGCCTCTGCTGGCAACAAATGCCTCGTGGCTTTGTATGGCGGTGGAAAGGACGATTCTCTCCACGCCTTGCGTTACGGGATATTTGTCCGATCTGCTGCCAGCGCTAAAGTCAACCTCGCTCGTCTTCCCCCAACCTAAGAGGCTGCTGCCCAACATTCCTACAGAACCTACCACCAGGTGCAACAGTGGTTGGGGGTTGAGAAAGAGCCCACCAAGTGGGGATGGACAAGGAGTCAGCAGGGGCTGACACCGGTGACCTCACACAAGGAACCAGCGCCGCAAACTCTGCTCAAACTCCTGTCATGCAGGTAAGGTAATCCATTCATATTAGGTCGGTTCTAGTCAATGTCCAATGCAGAACATATGTATTTTTTTCTGATTAGAATTAAAACATTTGAAACTGTTGTAACCTTGAGTTATTATAACTGCTGAAATTCTTGTCATACAGGTGCCTGAAAGAGTGCGGAGCAGGGCGATGCTCCTGCCGGAGAGCAGGGCTGAAATGCTCTGCTCTCTGTAAAATTTGTCGGGGGAAGACCAGCCTTAATTCTCCTACCCTAGAAATGACTGTCAGACGAAGAAGACGACTTCGACGACCCCCTTTTACATCCAGATCCAAATACACAGGAGTCTCCGGAGCTCCAAGAAGAGTCTTATGAAGAACCTGGGCCATCCAAAAGAATACTACTGTCTCGCTAAGTGCAGATAAGCCTAACATTACATACCTACCCTTTTGTTGTAACGTATTAATAAATAGTAGGTAATTGACGTGTTGCGTGTTTCTGTCGCAGGTGTTAGCTGAGGCCCCTCCATCACTTCGCCACTGTGACTTCAATATTGATAAGATATTACTTATTATCATTAATTGTATTCAATTTCATTTTGCATGAAAAACAATTGTCCACTGATTGGTGTCTTTCTTATCCTTTAAAAAAGTCCTACAATTCGTCAGGCTACATTTAAAAAATCCAATTTCCTATGTTTGTGTTTTACTTGATAACAAGAGAACTATTGGTCTTATAGCGTTTTGCTAATGCTTAAATTAAAGCTAAATATCTGCTCTACAACTTTACTTCAGATGAATTTCCTCGTAGAATGAGTATTTTAGACGGGAATTTGTTCGAAAGACTAGCTTACTACAAATTTCGAACACTTTGGAAAACATTGCCCATTTTCGAAGTGTTGTATTTCGAGATCTATAAGACATACAGAGCTGGGATTGCGCTCAAATTGTCGGTAATTTTGTCTTCTTTAAGAGTGTAATGGGTGGCTTTGCCATAGAATGCATATTTTGGAAGTTATAATCCAAAAACCGAAAAACGTCTGAACATTTCGAGGTTTTTCGAGCACCACGAACTTGGTTTTACACTATTGGTATCTATTGGTATCCTAACAACATACCAAAAAATCAGAACCTTGCAATTTTTTGCGACCTAGAATGTCTTAGATGACTGGCTCGTACTTTACTCACAGGTAGACAAGGGCTTGAAGGTTGAGCATGGTGGCCACATGAGGATGATTGTGACCCACGTTCGTCTCCAGGTCGATAAGGGACTGCTTGCAGAGGTCCATAGCCATTTCATAGTTGCGTTCAGTTAAATGCTTGGTCACTAAGCCGTGCACTTGGCGAAGCTGGGATGGAATCTCGCAGTGCTCAGTCGCCTCCTGCGTGAACTGGTGCGAGCATGAGGCGGAGAGCGCTATAGACGAAATAAATAAACAAATAAATATAAATAATCAATATTGCAACCTCTAAGTTAATACTTTGCTGGCCTACAATTCGTACAGAGGGTGACCCGGCGAACGGGGCGGCCGTCCCGGGCGCATTTTTTTTCAGCCCGAGCCTAGCAACAGTATGTAATTCTGAGCCTCTTATTGGCTGTTATGTCATGCCATCACGCTCGTCGGCCGTGGTGCCATTCTCCTGGTTCCGAATCGAGACGGTAGGTAGTAGCAGGGGTCACATCCGATCAAACATGGAGGAAGGTTATCGAGTGAGATGTGGATAATATTCGATGTTGAATTGCATTATTAGCGTGAAACAGGCATGAAACGCTTTAGATCAAGTTACAAACAACCCACGCAGCAAATGAATGCGTTCCAATCAACATTTAAGGTCTAAGTGAAATCATTCGACATTTAACCACATGTATTAAGACCTATGATATTATACGAGTGGTATCGTGCGAGTTTGGGAACTTTGTGTCCCGCGTTCAAGACTGCCCGGGGGCAGAAATTTTTACTTCTTCTGAATTATTTTATTATATCCTCCCTCCTTTTTACAGCATGTTTTATGCCTTGCTTTATTGAAATTATCTGTATGGATGATTGAAATAATAAACATTGTTAAGCGGAATTCTTCCCTGTTCTCACTAGAATTTATATTCCTCTGATTACTGTTCAACGCGGCTAGCGTTCTTGGCTGTCTCCCCAGAGGTCCGGGTTCGATTCCCAGTTCTGCCGGTGTATTTATTTATTCATTTACAAGTAGGTGGGCTCAATGACCACCATGTCCAATTTGCTCAAATGAACAAGAGCAACATCAGCGTCAACTTCTGCAGTGGTCAAGCTGCTTGCCTCACCAAGATGGACCGGGTTCGATTCCCAGCTCTGCCGATAAATTTCAATTCAGGTGTGAGGACTGCAACGAGGTACATTCAGCCTCGTGATCCAAAACTGAGTAGAGGTTGGTTCGATTCCCACCTCAGCGATCTTGGAAGTGATTTTCCATAGATTTCCACTTCTACTCCAGACAAATGCCGAATTTTTTCATAACAATGCCACGACCGCCTCCTTGCGAATCCTCACCTGAATATCAAATACTCACCATACTACATTTACCACAATAACACAGGTTATCAGAGAAATGTATTTATTTATTTATTTATTTATTTATTTATTTATTTATTTATTTATTTATTTATTTATTTATTTATTTATTTATTTATTTATTTATTTATTTATTTATTTATTTATTTATTTACAAGTAGGAGGGCTCAATGACCACCATGTCCAATTTGATCAAATTAACAAGAGCAACATAAGCGTCAACTTCTGCTTGCCTCTCCCCAAGGTGGACAGGGTTCGATTCCCGGTCAATTCACGTGAGAGTTACGAAGGGAATAATCACGTTCTGAGTTTCGGTTTCTAACTAAATTGGAGGTTCCGTGTCTAATGATCGCAAGATTGTGTGTTTGAGTCTTCAGTCTTTTGACAGGTTTGATGCAGCCGTCCATGTCTCCCTGTCCTGAGTTAATCTTTTCATCTCTACATAGCTACCACACCCTACATCCGAGGCAGTCTGTTTAACAGATTCTAACCTTGGTCTACCCGTACAGTTCTCGACCCTTCCGTCTAACAATGTTTATTATTTCATTCACCCATATAGATAATTTCAATAAAGCATGGCATAAACGTGCTGTAAAAAGGAGGCAGGATATAATAAAATAATTCAAAAGAACTAAACACTTCTGTCCTCGAGCAGTCTTGAACCCAAGACACAAAGTTCCCAAGGTCGCACGATACCACTTGTGCACATGTGCGCTCGCAAAGAAAGGTCTTAATACATGTGGTTAAATGTCGAATGATTTCACTTAGACCTTAAATGTTGATTGGAACGCATTCATTCGCTGCGTGGGTTGTTTTAAACTTGATCTAAAGCAAGTTTCATGCATGTTTCACGCTAATAATGTAATTCATCATCGAATATTATCCACATCTCACTCGATAATCTCCCTCCATGTTTGATCGGCTGTGACCCCTGCTACTACCTACCGTCTCGATTCGGAACCAGGAGAATGGCATGACATAACAGCCAATAAGCGGCTCAGAATTACATACTGTGGCTAGGCTGGGGCTGAAAAAAAAATGCGTCCTGGTGGAGATATTTCAACAAATTGATACTTTGAGATATAAAGAAGCTATTCCGCAAGTTTGCGGATCATAAAACGTACATCAGAATACATAATATCCCACTTATGCGTTAGCCTGGGCTAGCTAATAGAGCATGTAATGTATGACACTTTCCGAATAGTAATTTAAAATCTCTATTAATTGAATATAAAAACTTTTCTTTCTATTATTCTAACTCCGTAGTTGATATTTATTGGTTTTACATATCTTCTCTTTCACTTATCATTTCTACAGGGGGGGGGGGGGGGGGTTGCCATAAGCGAGTCAAATTGTCCTACAGCCCGGGAGGAGAGATTTCGTGTTGTCTATATATATATTATCATTGTGTATATGAGTGGCGCCCAATGAAATTTATCTTGATAATATATATATTCTAAATTTGTTTGTATTGAAGAGCGATCACAATGTGACGCCGCATAACGTGGGGCACGATCTATGGCAATTAACCAAAGTAGGACCTTGAATATGCACATGATAGGTGATATAATTAAATAGCTGGTAATTTTTAGAGTGTCGGTGTAAACATTAAGAGTGAATTTTGGGGGGAATGTTAGAGATTGTATTGAGAGCACGTACTATTCAGCGTAAAAATGGAAAGTGAGAGCAGTAGTAAGATAATAGGCAGTGATATAGTTAACTCATCTGGAGATGACCTAGTGCCTGTGCATGACGAGGGGGCGATGACGGAAAAGGAAGGCGCAGGAAGTAGTTTGGAAAGGTCCAATAGCGAAGAGAATGTGGTCTCGTATGAAAACATAGAGGGGGCTGACCTTGACTGGCTCCAATTACTGATGAATAAGATGGAGGAGATGAATAATAATACCAACACTAAAATTGAGGAGATGAATAGTAAGATAAATTGTAGAATTGATGAACTAGATCACAGTATTAGAAAAGTGGAAAACAAGGTAGATGGGTTGAATGATAAACTAGGGGAATTGGAGGAGAAATTATATTCAGAGTGTGAGAAGATAAGAGTGGAAATGAAAGTAAATAGGACTACACTACAGACGCAGGTGGATAAGATTCAGAAACAGCATAGTGATAACAGTCACAAGATTGGGATTTTGGAAAGTAGGAAAGGTACACAATGAGAAGTGATAGAGGTTACTTTAAAGGAGAGAATGGATAGTTTGGATAGCGTGGTAGAGAAGATTACAAAGGAATGTTTTAGTACAATAGCGGGAATGGAAGGAAGATTTAGTCAAGTAACAGAACTGAAGAACAAACAAGATACTTTATTACAGAGGGTGGACGAAAATCATAAAGAAATAAACAATTCGGGAGGAAATAGAAGAAAATGGAAGAAATGGTAGAAAAGAAAGTTTTGAATAGCCGGAAGGAAATCATGGAAAATAGAGGCGTATATATGAACATGGATATGAATAGATTAGGCCTACTAGGCCTAAGTTTACAGGAAAACAAAATAACCCCATGGAATTTATGAAACTGGTGGAAACGAAATTCAAGCGTCAATTGGAAGAGGAAATTATTGATTGGAATAGTGTATCAGAAATGTTATCGGTAGCTTTTGTAGGTGAATCTAGTGGTTTCAAGTGTATAAAAGTAATATGACTATCTTAGATTATTTCAAAGAAAAGTTTACAGCCAAGTTCTGGAATGAAACTATACAAGGAAGTGGGAGAGAAAAGATTATTTTTGGGAAATACAGGTCACAAACAGGGATATCGTTAACAGAGTATTTCCTGTCACATGTATTAATCTGGCAGAATTTAGACCGGTTAGGGTCAGATACTGACATTATTAGGTTGATGTTACGTCACTTCCCAGATAGAATTAAGGAAGCGGCGTATGTACAACAAGTTTGTACTATAATAGGTTTAGAGATTCTATTAGAGAATTTTGATGCTTTAATTCCAAATATTGATACTCCTGGTAATGGTAGTAGGACATTCGAAAGAGGTAATCAGAATTATCATGAAACAGGGCATGGTCAACAGGTTAATAGGAGCCAGCAGTATAATAGGAATCAGAGAAACTATCATAGTGGGCAAGGAAATGATTTAAGAAATGGGGGGGCTGGTTATAATCCACACAATGATCATCCAGCTAGGGGACGAGATCAATATCAATATTTCAATGAAAGAGAAGACTGGAGAGGGAATGAGAGAGAGAGCCGACAGCCACAACAGCAGCAACCATCTAGTGCGAATGATTTAAACTCCCATCGGGCTACTCAGCAGTCCAACGATAACTTGGTTCACAATTGTATAGTTAAATCAGGTAATAATGTTCTTGATTTAGACTTAAGAGATGAACTGATGTATGACCTAATACAAGGCTATCTTGACAAAGTGGACAGTGAGGTGGTAATACCTATTATTGAAGTGGATTTATGGGGTAGGAAGGTAGATGCTTTGTTAGATTCGGGTAGCGAGATGTCATGCATGAGCATGAGACTTTACAAACTGATAAAGGAAGAAGGTAATTCTATTGAAGAAATACCCATACGTAGTACTTTTATTGTGACTGCTGTGGGTAGCATATTCCACAAGGTATGTAGGCAGGTTGCTGTTCCAATTATTATAGGAGAGGAATGTGTATTTCAGCCGTGTTTAATTGTACCTAACTTGGTGTATCCGATAATTTTGGGGATTAATTGGTTAGCTACTCATAGAGTGAAGATGGATTTTCATTTGGGCATGTTTGTTTTTCTTGGGGTCGGGAGAATAAAGAAGTGGTTTTAGAGTATAGTATAGCAGATAAAGATCGGTCTGCTACTTTATGTTGTATTCAGGGGAAAGGGGAAGATGGGGTATTAAATTATGACAGTTCTGGTCATACATCGTACGTCTTATGTGGCTATATGTCTAAAAAATCAGATCATTGGGCAGAGGTGAATAAAATTGTAGCCAAATGTGGGTTAAATGATGAACGAGGTGAGAAGTTAATATCATTATTGCTTGAATATAACGAGGTATTTAGTGACAAGCCCGGTAGAACGCTTCTATATGAGCATAAGTTTGAACTTCATGATGAATCTACGTTTGTAGGACCCCGATTTCCTATAGCTCACAAATATGCTAGGGCAGTAGAAGATCAAATCAATATCATGTTGGATCATGGGATTATTGAACCTTCCTGGAGCAGATACTTAAATCCTTTGGTGGGGATTCATAAAAAGTATAATTCGGTGAGATTATGTATCGATGCACGCTTATTAAATCTTTGAATTCAGTCAGATCAGCAGCGTACCGAAACGGTAGAGGAGCTGATACAGCGTTTTGAGGGGAGGAAGTGGTTTTCGATTGTTAATTTGTCGGCTTAATTTTGGCAAATTCCGCTTAGAATTGAGGATGACCTCTGACCGCTTTTGCTTATAAGAATAGACTACTACAATTTTCTAGGGGCCCATTTGGTATTAAGACCTCATCAGCAGCGTTGATTAGGGCAATGAGTATTGTTCTGGGAAGAGACACAGGGGATTTTGTCACTAGTTATATTGATGATTTAGTGGTGGCGTCTCGTACGTTTGAAAAACATATTTCTCAATTGAGGGTTGTCTTCCATAGTTAAGGGGAGGGGTTTTCACATTAAAACTGGATAAATCGATATTTCGTACACAACAAATTACCTTTTTGGGACATAAGGTATCCACGCATGGAGTTCGACCTGAACAGTCTAGGCTAACCAAAATTTACAACACTCCCAGACCACATAACGTAAAGCAACTAAGGTCATTTTTAGGGGTTTGTAATTATTTCCGACGTTTTGTTCTGCGTTATTCAGCATTGACTGAATCTTTTAGGGATCTCCTTAAAATCAAGTTTAAATGGAGGTGGACTCCTGTTCATGATTAGGCATTTGAGAAGTTGAAACAGGGTTTCAATGAAGCGGGTATGCTTCAGTATCCAAAATTTGATCGCAAGTTTATTCTGTTTACAGATGCATTTGAGATTGATTTGGCTGAAAAATTGTGATTTGGGTATTGTATCGTTAGCTAGTCGGGGACTCAGCGTAGAATAAAAACGATATACTATTACTGAAATAGAGTTCCTTGCAATTATTTATTCACTTAGTAAATTCCGGATGTATGTATTGGACAGTAAGTTAGAGATACGATCGTATCACCAAGTCCTTACTTTCTTGAAATCATGTAAGCTCACAAGTAACCGTTTTCCCAGGTGGATTTTAGCTTTAAGTGAATATGACTATGTCATGTGAAAGGTAAAGATAACGTGTTGGCTGATTATTTGAGCCAGTCTACTGTTGCGAATGATAACGGTAACCCTATTGTTTTGGAAGATGTTATCTTGATATGTAGTGGTACTGTCGAACTGTATAGCCTACTGACGAACGTTCAAGGTTACGGCATTTATTGAAAGAGCAGGAATTTGATACTGAATTATCGAGGGTTATTATCCAATTACGGAATGTGGAAGTAGGTAATACTATGACTGTTGGCAATTATGTATAAACTGGTAAGTGGATTTGTAGCCAGAATGTGTCGAGCAGGCGAATGGAAGATATGTGTACCTAGGTCATTACAAACAGATATATGGTTTTATCATAAAGAATTAGGTCATTTTGGAGCAGTAAGGTTTTATATGCGATTCAGTCATATTTTATCTAGAGGCAAATGGGTAGGATGATTAGGAAAGTGAACGTAGAGGCACAGTGATTTCGAAGCTAAGCGAGAAACACAAAGATGACATATTGCGTAACCTCTCGTCTGCGGCAACAATGGCCCGAGTCGCATTACTTTGTGCTCGGCAAGATATTGGGCTTAGAGGTCATCGCGAAACAGTTTCGGATGACGATAGTGGTAATAATAAAGGGAATTTTGTTGAAATTTTAAATGTAATTAAACTAGAAAGTGAAAGCACAAGGGAGAATGTAAACAGCCCACCAAAGAATGCAACTTACTCATCTAAAGATTCTCAAAATTAATTTCTTGATATCTCAGCTTGAGTCAAATGATGCAAGACAGTTGTCGACATAAAAGGAGCCTTTCAGTTTCCTCGCAGTATTCTCTAGATTACCTTTGTATATATCTAAGTGATAACTGCTCCCTAAAGGAAATGGCTGCAGTTGACTACTCTGCAGTGCCTCAAAACCATGATCTCTGTTTGTTCAGTGCCTCTCAACCAAAGGCCGTGATGTGAACCCAATGAACCGAAGAGTATTAAACACTTTTCCCAACTTTATGACTTAAATGCAAGTTCAGAAGTTTCCAATGTAGACAAATCTCCATGCGATACAGGTGCATCGATATCTCCCCAACTCTGTGACAAAAATGTGAGTGCAACTGTTTCTATAGACGAACCAGTACCATTTGATATCAGTGCATCGATCTATGATGGTCCATGCCAACCACGTAAATCAGTTTATAAACAAACGTTACTATACAATAAGAAGAGAAGTTTTAACAGTAAAGGGTTGATAGGTATACATTTATTGAATACTCTGAGAACAAAGATGCTGTTTTCTGTTTTCCGTGTCGTCATTTCGTTCAATCTGATCCAAGCAATGCTGAACATGTTTTCACTAAATCTGGATTTTACTTAGTTATTGTTGTTTTAAGGGGCGGAACTACGAGGTAATTTTCCCCAATCTGTATTTTGAAATTGGAAAAGAATAGGAGAAAAACTTGCAAAGCATGCTGATAGTGAATGTCATAAATCTTCAATAGTAAAGTGGAACAGTTTTCTGGAAAGTGAACGTAGAGGCACAGTGATTTCGAAGCTAAGCGAGAAACACAAAGATGACATATTGCGTAAACTCTCAGCTGTGGCAACAATGGCCCGAGTCACATTACTTTGTGCTCGACAAGACTTATAATTAGAGGTCATCGCGAAACAGTTTCGGATGACGATAGTGGTAATAATAAAGGGAATTTTGTTGAAATTTTAAATGTAATAAACTAGAAAGTGAAAGCACAAGGGAGAATGTAAACAGCCTACCAAAGAATGCAACTTACTCATCTAAAGATTCTCAAAATTAATTCTCAGCTATTGTTGAACATATTGGAGGAGAGACGACAAAATATAACAATGGTTATTTGTCCTTAATCCTGGATGAAGCTAGAGATGTTAGTAAAGTGGAACAGATGACCGTATGTGTCAGATATGTAGGACAAAATTCTATAGAGGAGCGTTTCATTGGTTTTATACATTTATCTCAACTGAATGCAGAAAGTATAGCTAATTCAGCTTTAGAGTAGGCTACCTTGTTTCAGTGGATTTCGATCCATGTAAGTGCATTGGACAAGCATATGATGGAGCCGCGGTTATGTCAGGGAAGATAAACGGTGTACAAAGTTTATTGCGACAAAAGGTCAATAACCCGTGTGTTTACGTGCATTGTTATGCACATCGCTTAAATTTAGTTTTGGTGGACGTTTCAAAAGCAGTAGACGTGGTAGGGGACACTTTTGGTTTACTGGAAGCAATTTATGCATTTCAGTCTGTATCTACTGTAAGACATCAAAAGTTTGTTGAGATACAGAGTGATCTTTATCCAGAAGAACGTGTTTTAGAGATACCTCTTCAAAGTGACACGCGATGGGTATGTTTCGTATGTACATATAGAAGAGTAATGTATTTTCAGAAAAGTTTTGCTTCAGTTAAAGCAGCTCTAGAGTATTTTTCAAAGTAAGCTAACAAGAAAGAGACAGCAGAAGCAAAAGGTTTCTTAACACAGCTTTGTTAAGTGAAGGTGATGTTTGTGTTACAAATTGTTTCTGATATTCTCGAGCTTGCCAATCGAGCCTCTATGTTCTTACAACAAAAACATGTGGACTTCGGTGGGGCACATAGATTGATCTATGGTCTTGTAAAATCGTTGCAAGAAAAACGAAATGATTATTTTAAGGAACTGAGGGCGGTTACATGTGACTGCTCAGTCGTTAGGCGTGAAAGTTTATAAACAATCTAGAGTCTCAAGTATTCCAAAGAACTTTTCATACTACGTTTTATTAATGCCAGTCTCTGAGGAGAAAGAAGAGGAAAATGTCACATTATCATAGACACGTAAACGAAATCGTTTTGAAATATTAAACAACATGGTAGAAGAGTTACAGCGTAGATTCACTGAAAATGATTTTGTGTGCAATGCAATGGATGCCTGTAACCCAAGAAGTGAAAACTTTTTAAATTTTGAATATATTCTCACGTTCTGTGAAAAGTAAAATCTAATCTTCACAGACCGTAAGGTGCTACAGACTGAAATCAGTTTAGCTAAGAATGTATTTAGCGGCAAGTATCTAAACACTTCCTCATTCTTTTTTTTCTGAACTTCTAAAAATGGAAGTTGCTTTTCCACAGCTACTATTATTTTTCAAGTTGATGCTGACTCTTCCTGTGTCATCTGCTTCTGCTGAGCGCAGTTTCTCTGTCGTGAAAAGAATAAAATCCTATTTAAGAGCAACAATGGCAACAAAGAGGCTTTACAATCACGCAATTCTTTCAATTGAAAGAGAATTAAGTGGAAAATTACTTCAAGACCCTTCTGATATAGTGAACCAGTTTGCCCAGAGTGGAAACAGAAGAATAAATTTATGAGATAGTGAAATGTGCTTTTTTGTTACCAATGATACTTTTTTAAATTACTAACCTGTATAAATATATTAACGTATGGTAAATCTGTGAATTTTAACAACAGTGGATTAGTTTCATGGCAATTGACACGAAAAGACTTGCGTAAATTACCATTACTTCAAGACCCTTCAGATATAGTGAACCAGTTTGCCCAGGGTGGAAACGAAAGAATATTATTGCTCAATATTATCTTATAATGCATACATACAGTAGTTATAATATGCAGGGTATTTATTACTGTTGTGGTCTCATCTCTGTCCTATGGTAACTAACTTTCGGTTCTCATTTTCTGATCCTGGTTAGTTCTGGATGCATTCACTTATTGTTCTTGAAATAATATGGCATAGGCCTAAATAGGTGTCTTTCGTCTTTACTTCTTGTTCATTCACCTAGGGCAGTTGTCTTTGCATGTAGTTGCGCACGGGGATTCTTTAACTGTTACCGAGACGCAAACAGGCGCATACATTGACGCCACATTACTGTTGCCAATATGTGGGACACAAAATACACCACACAGGTCATGCGGAGCGAAGAGAACGAGTGGAGTGAGCGAAACGAGCGAAGTGAGAAACTATTGGCTTAGGAAGGTTTCAATAACTTGAAGCGATTTGTATGTAGAACCCTACCAAGATACAATTTATGGCCGGCACTAGATTAGCCATTGTCCGAAAATCACTGCTTGTACAACAAGCGTAAGCCCCTGTTTAGGTTTGTCTTTGTATGTAAAGCTTTAACATAGAATTGATGGCCGCATTTTCCAATTAGTGTCTACAATTTCCAAGGAGACACCACAGGATACAAACACTGCGAAGCGAATGGCGTCAGCATAAAACAAACACCGCACTGCCGTGCTACCTAAAAGGCCTAGTCAAACCCCGCGTTTTCCAGTTGCAAGATGCTGCCTACAATACCGTATACGTGCGGTTGGCAATATGCTATTTGTCCCATAATTCACGCGTATAATGGCTGACATAACTGGAATCTCACTATACAGTATAAGTTGTGTTGTAAAAGGGGGATTAAGTAGTAATTAGTATAATATCCTATTAGTTGTATAAAAACCGACGAGAGGGTCGAATAGACTCGAGGAAAAAAAGCACACATAATAACATTTAAATCTATTTATTGTAGGTATCTGATCAAAGAACAAAATTCAATCGCCTTGTCTTCATTTTGGCAAACCGATCAATTACTTTCTCCACACAGATTTTCGTTGACCGATGGCAGTGTAACAGAGCCAGCCTTTCTTCCAACATTCGGGACTGTAGCCAGTCCTTCAGCCTTCGCAATGTGCGCTCGGGAGTGGCGTTACTCACAGGCAACACAAGACACCCGAAAGCACCTGATGCTGATAAGGGCTGGCCGGCTGGGCTTGGGCTCCGTCATAGGAGAAACATTTTTAGCCTACTTTTCACATTTTGCAAAAATGAGGAAAAAGTAGACTTATGAGATCGGCCAAATGTGTGTCTGTCTGTCTGTCCTTCTGTCTGTCTGTCTGTCTGGCTGTGTGTGTGTCCCCCCCTATCAACTCCTAAACGGCTGGAGCAATCGAAACAAAATTTCGTAGCAGTAAAGATCTATACCTTAATATTTCACGGCCATATTTGAAAATGATGTCAATGCTACCAACTGCTGAAAAATCGCAATTGAAATTTGAGCTCCATGTTGGATATCTTGGAAGGTATGAATGGGAGCTATTTCAAAATTGGCACACGTATAGAAAATAATATTGCAGTTTAATTTCCAGGAGGCCATACATGGCAGTGTTGCCAAAATGATTATAAGCCTGCTGATAGGTCCAATTTTTAAATGCATATAACTTCTACACTATCAATTGGAATTCAACCAAATTTCATATGTTGTATGTGTATATAACCAGATATGACTGAGCGTATTCTTAAGAACCACCAGGGCTGCCAACTGTTAATAAATGCTCTTAATTTATTTTATCCAAATACCAATATATCAGAAAGTATGGAAGCCGACAGCATTAAACTATGCACACGTATAGTACCTGACATTCTATATTAATCTGGAGTAACTTATATACGTCAGTGCTACCAATATGATTCTAAGCCTGCTGAGAGGTCCAACTTTAAATACATGTAACTTCCATTCTATCATTTGGATTTCAACCAAATTTCGTATGTGCTATGTGTACCATAACAGATATGACTATGCGTATTCTTAAGATCAACCAGGGCTGCCAACTGTTAATATGTGTTGTCTCTATTTTTGTAACCCTAATATCAATATATCAGAAAGTATGCAATCCAATTGCTCTAAACTTTGCACACGTTGGCATTCTAGATGTATTTGGAGTGACTAATATACGTCAGTGCTGCCAACATGATTCTAAGCCTGCTGATAGGTCCAATTTTAAAATGCATGTAACTTCTATACTAACTAATGGATTTCATTCAAAGTTGGCGCAACAATAGATCATATTATTTTAGATTATTTCTGACCAATACATTCATGACATTGTTGCCAACATGATTTTACGCGCGCTGTTAGATCCAATGTTTAACTGCATGTAACGTCCGTGCTATTCATTGGACTCCAACCGAATTTTGTATTCTGTACCTTAAGAGATGGAACTAAGAATATATTCAGTCACCAGGGATGCCAACTGTAGTGCTCTATAAGGCTAAATTATGCCAGGTATACAGTATTTCGAACTAATTAGAAATTTCGATATCACCAACTTAATTCCGTCATTATTCTAGATAGATCCATATAGATTAAACATTGGCATGAATCTTAAATTTTAAGAAAAGTAGGCTCTTTAGTTCGTCACGGAACTTCTTGTTGGTACACTGGATGGATGCGTCATCGCGTCGCGTCGCTTCTCTTCCGCAAGTACACACCATAAGCGTTTGATCGAAAAATGTAAAAATTGGAACTGTCAAGTCAAACCTTTGTACTCTCCCCTCTCACTCCTCGGTCTTTCTCTTTCTCATTTTCATTTTTTTCTTCTATTTTTGAAGACCGTTGGGGGGGGGAGAACCTGCCCACCCCCCTGCCTCCCTCCCCCCCCCCCCCCCCCCGCCCCGGGACCGCCCCTGAAGTTGGTAGCTACTTATACAAGTAGATTCTCCATCGGATAGTTGGGTGAATGTCTCGAATGATGCCTACTGATATGTGGATGAGCAATGTCTTCATGTCATTGGTGTTATTTTACAATTTTCCTTTACTCTCACGGTAAATCGTTGCATCTTCGTAGGTGAGTTGGAGGAATCTGACTTAGTACTGGGAGCCAATGAATTGGAGTAGGCCAGAATTTTCTCGAGATCAGACACAGTGCTATTAAGTGTTTATCTCGACATGATGGATCGTGACGCAGTGGTTAGTATTCTTGGCTGTCACTCCTGAGGTCCGGGTTATATTCCCGAATCGGTCAAGAAATTTATTTCTCGTCTGAAGCAAAACATACAAAAGGTGCTTTCAGTTCCCAACGCAATTATCCTGGAAGTGGTTTTCCGTAGTTGCTCACTTCTACTTCAGGCAAATGCAGGAATGGTACCTAAATTAAGGGCATGGCCACTTCCTTCAATGATCCTTTTCTCAATTACAAGTATACACACTAATACAGCCATCACAATAACACTAGTCATCAGAAAAATTCCACACACGTCCTAGTACACGGGGATATATGGACACGATGTCGTAAAGCCCCTAAATGATTAGACGACAACAATCTCTTTATCCAAACTAGAGCACAGTGTTCAGTGACAGATTAGACGACGTCAACAGCTGAACAGCAGAGAGTATTGGTGTTGGACCCTAAGTGGAAACACAAAGTTTCCACAAAATGATGTTCTTCGTTTTGCGGTTGTCAGTAGTATTTGTTAGATAATCTTTGAATGATAGCGTTCTCTCAAAAGCTTCAGCCAGTGTAAAAGTACATATATTTAAAAAAATTACAAATGTATACAAAATATTGTCTCACTCTGGTGAATTAGTGCTAGTTCGATTCACGACCAATGAAGTCGGATTTTTAAGGGTGGCAAAACCCTAGCAGATTACCTAAAGGTTCCACCTGGTGGCTTTTGTCAGTAATTATAACAATAATATTAATAATAATTTCTACATTCACTATTTTATGGGTTCGGGGACGAGGTGAGGTAAGTATCTATGTGACAATGGTTTTCACGGCTGGATGACATTCCTGATGCCATCCTCACCACAGGGCTTGATGGCAAACGAAATGAAATAAGGCAAGGGGTTGGAAGATGGCGACCATGGCCTATCAGGAAGTACCGTCCTGGAAAACCATTTCATAGAGGCTGACTGTGGGATTTGAACCCTCTGCCATTGCACGTTAATGCACGCACCCATCCAGGTTACGATAACAATAATATATACAGTATACAATAATAATAATAATAATAATAATAATAATGATATTTTGAAAGGTTTGAATAATTGAAGATAAGCAAATTTTTTAAAAAGTATTTTGTATTTTGAAATGTATTTTAAAATACTATTTTGTATTTTGTTCAGGAATTTTATAAGTGTATTTTGTATCTAAAATACTTTTGAGTGAGTATTTTGTATTTAGTATCGAAAATACATGTTGGGAGTATTTTGCCCAACTCTGAGTGCTGCTGGCCTCGCCAAACAGTTCGATATTCGAGTTGGGGTTCACCAGGGATCTGCACTGTCTCCACTCTTGTTTATCCTATGCATGGATACAGTGACTGCCGATTTGCAGAGGCAACCACCATGGACATTACTGTACGCCGATGATGTCATGCTTGCAAGCGAGACCCGTAATGATCTAGAGCACTTGGTCAACCTCTGGAATGCGAGGCTATGTGAATTTGGACTGCGGCTCAACCTCACTAAGACTGAGTACCTTGAATGTGGTCCCAGACAGATGGGACCATCATAATAGATGGCACCCCACTACCAAAGGCTTCACATCTCCGATACCTTGGCTCCGTTGTGAGACCTGATGGTGACACAGTCTCGGATGCCCGTGTAAGAGTGAATGCTGCATGGATGAAGTGGCGCCAGGTCACAGGCGTTCTCTGTGACCGCAAGATCCCTTTGCGCCTCAAAACTAAGAACTATCAATCAGTCGTCCGCCCTGTTGCTTTGTATGGAGCTGAATGCTGGCCTAATACAAAGAAACATGAACAAGCCTTGCACTCAATGGAGATGCGGATGCTACGATGGTCCTTGGGAATTACACGGCTGGATCATATTAAGAACGAAGACGTCCGCAATACTCTTGGGATTGCCCCTATTCCAGCCAAAATGAGGGAGACTCGGTTGCGTTGGTACGGGCATGTAGCCCGAGCAAATACAGAGTCCATTGTAAGCAAGTCACTTGCTCTCGAGCCTGATGGACAAAGACCTCCAGGACGACCAAAAAGGCGTTGGATGGATACCCAACATATGCATCGTAGGTCTTCGTCCTATAGATGCAGCAAACCGCAACAAATAGAGAGCGAGGTGCGGAGTGGCGGACCCCAAAAAATAATTGGGAACAACGCCAGGAAGAAAAAGATTAAAACGGATGTCAAAAACACAATTCTGAGAAAGTGAGCTATAAAGATTTGTGCATAAATCTTACATACCATTAAGGGTTTTGCCTTTTAAACCATAACTAAAAAACTATGGCGCTAAAGACATATTTCTCTCACCAAAATGTTCCTAAAGGATAGGAGCATAAAATAAAAAAATATTTTGAAAAATTGATTTTTTTTAGGTTATAAGCTGTACCTAACCCCTTAAATTGCTGTCAAAATGGATCCTCAGGCATTGTAAATGAAGGCAAAGATAAACCAACACAATGAAACCGTGAAATAAATGCATGTGTTTTAAGATGTTTTAATTCTCCTGCTAACAAAATAACACATCATAGTTTTGAATCTATGCTTAAAGACACCAGGTTAACGAAATGGACTGTGTTTTATAGTCACACAATAAATACAATCTACCAAATCAACTTACACTCAATTAAAAAGTACCCTTAATTTCCTACTAACCAAACACCACATCATAGTTTTGAATTAATGCTTTAAGACTTCCGGACAAGAAAATGGACTGTGTTTTAAGATCACGCAATTAAGACAATCTACCTAATCAACTTGCAGTGAAAACAATTATTTTGTATTTTTAGAGAGGAATAGAAAGGATAAATGTTTTCATGGTACTATTGAGTTGACATCCTTTTCATCTTTTCTTCGTAGTACTTCTTTTTAGCTGCTTCGGCTTTTTCCTGCAATTGTAAAACGTGCAAGTGATAGTTAAATAGTTTTTTCTCCCTTTCTTCCCTGTTTCGTGCTAATTCACTTGTTTCTGAAGGGCTTAATGGTTCTCTTCCCGTAGATGCGTGCCTTCTCTTCATCGATGACATCCTCGACATCGTTATCTTCGTACTTCTCGGCCGCTCCTTGTGAATCGCAGGAGGTTTTTCTGCTTTTATATCTTCTTCTTCGGGAACGTTTTCTTCCAGATGAGCTAAGAAAAATGAACACAACATTATAATAGTCAATCATTTAGATAACAGTACTGTAAAGAAAATTCATTTTCTGGATTCGTACCAAGTTTTGCCTTTCTGTGTGTATTTAATCACAGTGTAGAGCTTAAATACAAATGCATTAAAATGCAATTGAAGTATCATGAATGCCAACGTGGATGTTTTTGTACAGTGTGAGGTAGTTAGATACTATCAATGTATACTTTTCAGTCGGTCAACACGCTTTGCCCAATTAGATTAGCCGGTGTAACTAATGTACGAAGGTGGATCAAAAAGTTAGTTGCACTAACGCACTGCAGCAGCGCGCTGTGTGTCGCAAACGTGGGCACAGCGGAGAAATGGACAGACACTGCCCACACATCTCTTAGGCAGGACGCTGTGGTGTCTCGTCTTGTATGGTGTGAATAGCGCCCAAAAGCAATGGCGCGTTGACTGGACGTTCACTCCAAATATGAGGTGCGTGCGACAATCCGATTCCTATGGGTCAAAAGGAAGACTTGCACGGACATTCATCGTGACATTAGTGCTGTGTATGGGGAGCGGTCCATTTCCCGGCAAGGGATCGTAAAGTGGTGTCAGCAATTCGAAGCCGGACGCATGGATATCACGGACGAATATCACGAGGGCAGGCCCGCAACGTCCAGGACCCGTGCAAATGTCAACAGTGTGAACGCGATTATTAGACTGAACGGTGGTCGATATTCCCAGACCGATGCGGAGGTGAAGGCCGCTGTCTCCGTGTGGTAGCAGAACACTGGAGGAACTTTCTATGCATCCGGCATCGACAAGTTGCTTGTGCGTTCGCAGAAATGTTTGGAGTCTCTTGGAAACTATGTGGAAAAGTGACGTTGCATTGTATGTCGTTATAGGAGTGTTGCTGTTGAATAGGTGGTGTAATAAATGGCCATAACTGGGAAGTGCAACTTATTTTTTGATCTGCCCTCGTATATAGTTAACACACACATGTAACACAAGTTCCTGAAATGAAATACATGTAGAGTAAAAATTGCCTTCAACGGACACTAACGGGACTCGCAATTGTTTCCGTTAAACATAGGATTTCTCCTAACGGAGGTAGGCCTATGCAAAAATAATTAACCATGAACACGAATAGAATGAACATACTGAGAAAAAATGAAATGGTGCACATTCCTTAGTCAGTGTTGTATTTACATATTTATGCTAAGAATTAACTCAGGACGGTACTAGCAAAACACAATTAACATGAAGGCAGCCATTAGTTGGTTGACAGCTCATTAAAGTGAGCATTAGGAAAGGCTTGGGCAAAAGGGAACAGACAAATAATCGTACACTTTGCTGTATACGTTGGAGAACAAAAGAAGGAAGACCTATTTGCACATTCCTTGTTAGTTACAGGATCAACTGTCACAGCAGACAATGTAGACTTTCACAGGGTGCCTGAACATTTTCTAAACACTGCATTCCGAAACTTGGAAATAGGAAATTGCTAGGAAACGACGTCTAGTATTTTATGGACACGTCTACAGGTTGCATCCTACCAGGTTGACCAACCAGCTCCTCGGGTACTAGCAAAAGCGGAAAACCAAATCACCATGGTTGTGGAAAGTGAGCAAAGATCTGCAAGAACTTGCAGGGACGGAAAGAGACTAAAAAGACCGGACATCTCTCAGGAAGATGCTTCAGCAATTCAGGTTCCACGTCAAACCGCCAAGAAAGAAAACAGGTGCCCTCTGGACCCAGGAGAGGAGGGAACAACACAGCCAGAGGATGCGTAACTACTGGGCAAACATCAAAGCCCACTCCAAATGTATTAGTTGATTGCCATAGTCCTTAGATGGCCTATACGAAACAAGAAGAAGAATGGAAATAAACACGCGTTTCACCCTAAGTTCACGGGACTGTCAAATACTGTATTTCCATTAATGAGATGTTTTCGTTTTGATAAAAGGACCGTTGAATGCTGGTTTTAGGGGTGCCTTCTCCACGTGCTCACGAAAACTCATATCAAACCGGGATGAATACGAAGTTTCAATTAAATTTTCTGATGACACCTGTTAATACTATTATGTGATATTGTTAATGCAATATGTTTTCAACCCTCAAAGGGGGCTTCGTCAGCATGGGTTGTTTTGCTCTAACTTACAATACATGGGGTTTAAAACGAATAAACCACATTATATCAAGTTAGTAAAAGATTCACTCTAAGAATAACAATTTGAATTATAGTTCTATTAAAATGGTCCTCCTTACAACATCATTTAAGAAATATGTTGTTCGGGTATTAAACTAAGCAATTTGTATGTAAATATTATCCTATATAAAAATTACTGTCTTTCCAGGCAATGTAGGTTGTGAGGTGGTCCTGGTTTAAAGTATATTGAATCTGTTAATTGTGAAGTCTGTGGAAGGGGTTATCAAGTTAATATCATTTGAGTAACACTTACTGTTAGCTTCTATTTGGTAAATGTCCTGTTGTACGGTACATACTATACCCAATCGAGGATTGGTACGGTACCCAATCGAGGATTGGTACAAGATGCGAACTGATGACCACTAGGGGAAATAAAGAGATTTTACAACAGAACTAAGGAGAGATTCTGTGGAGCTAGTCTCTGGAAGCAAGCCCCAGAGAAGGCAGATGGTCAAATTAGAATTAAAGGAAATCATAAATAGCCATTATTACAGAGTTATATGACATCTTAAAAGCTGAGAACCTGGTAAAGAGAGCAGAAATGAAGGCATGCAGTGACTCGGCTAAACAAATGAGTCAAGAGCTCGCGCAGCAATTTGTGACTGCTTTACGAAGATATTAATGCCAAAAAAAATGGATGGACATTTTCCGTGTTTATGAGAGCGATACAGCGAGGGTAATCCCTCAGTAATGCCATGTCATCAGAAAAATTTACGTGGGCGAAATGACGTAGTCCGGTTTATAATCGGAAAAGAGCGAATAACTTTTAATCGAGCCATTGAAGTTTAACAGTGAAAACAGATTAATGAATCTAAATTAGAATGCGAATTTATAGAGTATTTAAACGCCGTAATATTTGAATAGTTAAGAAGCGCTGACAAAGAATGACAGCCTTGAAGCTCGGCGAGTGGATACGCGGAAGGATTGAGGTAACGAGTGAGGCCCCGTGAGAGGAATAATTATTTCATGAATTCATTTAAAAAATACGGGATGAACAAATTGAGTTCCGCAAAATGTTTTACGGATATTTAAAGTGTCTGCTACATGTAGATAATTTTTACAAAGAAATTGGAGCAGGAAATCAAAAATTAGGCTCCGGAGGCAATTAAGGTACTAGTTTCTCCACCCAACCAGATAAAAAGCCTGCTGAAGCAGAGCTAAGTCAGTCATTCTGTGAGCCTCGGAGAAGGCATGTTACATTGATTCATAGTCATCTTGGGGCTCTAGTGGAGAGCCACGTTACGATATCAGTCATCTGCCGAGCCTGAGAGAGGCACGTTATAGTCATCTGATTCAATCATCGAACCCGAGTGAGGGTACAGTACAGAATTCAGTTACTTCGTGAGCTCTGAAGTAGAGCCAGGCTGAAAAACTATACTACGGAACGTCAGTTCAAGACCCGACGTGGGTAACGTTAGGCAGTAATATTAGAAGGACTTAGGTTCAAACCAACGTTGAAATAGTTCTAAAACTCGTGTGAGTTAAATACGAAATACAAGTAAACGATAGGCAGTTTATGGACCTTGAAGGAAGGCCAAGATTTAAATAGGAATCGGTTCGCGAAGAGTGCAACCTAATATACGACAAGTTCGGAATCACAGTAGCTAAGGACGATGACACCTTGAATTGAGTAGAGGGTTACAAGGCTCCGTGAGATAAGATAAAGACTATAAACCGTGAGGGTTTTTAAATAGGAAATTCACCGTAGAGGGAAAAGAAGAGGTACGAGACAGACTCGAAACCCGGGAAGGGCAACATAGGAGATCCAAAGGACGTAACTTCAAGTATGAAACCCGCCAGGGAACTAGGAAAGAATACTTTGCCTGCCACTGAGGTGCGATACAAAGACTAGTTACACGTTCAGTATAACAGAAATGTAGACAAATTAGTAGGACATTACACAGATTAAGCTTAAATGTGCGCAGTGTAAGAATCGTGTGTGAAGTGAATAATTATAAATAAAAGTGTTATTTTTAATTCCCAAGTGTATATGGGATTTGTAGGTGATTTTGATAAATAATGTGTGTTCAAGAAATATATATGTTAGAGAATAGGAAGTGTAAAGATCATAGTGTGATCATGTCTGTGTCAGCGTATGCTAAAGATGGGTGAAGCCATCCATAAATGGAGTCGACCACCAGACCCAGGAAAGGGGGAAGTAATGGAATACTTGGCTTGGCTTGTTAAAATTTGTGAAAGGTTTTGTTATACCTGTTCCATATAAATATGTAAAACCGTATAAGATGAAACATAAATAGTTAAAGACATCTTGAATGGGGGACCGAGTATATTTAAGCCGTAGGTGGGCCTTTGTGCACCTTAATGATTAATTGACCGTAGGTGGGTTCTATACACCTTTATAAATTATTGAGCCGTTGGTGGGCCTGTATACAACTTAAAATTTGTGAAGGGTTTTATACACCTTAAATAATAACTGAACCAATGGTGGGATGGTACACCTTAAATAAGTAAATTGAAAGAAAATTTGTGAAGGGTTTTATACACCTTAACCCTTTAATTGGCAAGGGAGATTTTTAATCCTTTTTTTTTTTTTCAAAGATATTCTTTTTGTTGCTTTGTGCTCTCTGATATATAATAAAATGTTAAAAAAATATTTATTGGTTTGTAGACTCACAATCTAAGAAAAAATATTTACGTATCCGTTTGGATACAGTGCCAAACATTCCGAGAGTGACAGTGAATTTTGTTATGTATCCAAATGGATATTTTACCAAGAATTAAGAAAACATATGAACTATTATTATGTATCCAAATGGATACTTTACCGAGAATTACGAAAACATATGAACTATTAAATATCACTGATAGTGAGCATTAACTGTTATGGAAAAAATATTGATATATTACACACATATATACAGTACATGATCTTCATATGTTATGATTTCAGTGACCATCAATATGTGGGCAAATGACATTATAAGAGATTAAAATACAGTTTGGAAATGTTAGAACAATAGGCCTACAGTGTGTTCCATGGAATCATTTTCTGTGATGAACGTCGTAGAAACAGTTCTTGCTTTTGGTAATGCACAATCTTGCCCGACACTTAATGCATTCCATGCGTGTTTGTCCAGTCTTGCAGTATCGACAGCGCCCTTTCTCGCAGGATTGTCCAAAGTGGTCGATACGATCATAACGACAATCTTCATCGACCTGATACCTAGGACGATTTATTCCCGGTACTGTTGGTGAATGGTTCGCGGAATACTGCCTTCCTTTAGCCATCAATTTCTGTGCAATATCCCATCGAAATTGTTTCAGTGAGACATTCTTGATGTTTGCTTTCTTGCAGTCACGTCTATACATAAGCCAAGCATTGCACACACACATATTTATTATTTGAGAGAATATAGCAAGGTACCGTCTATGAGTACGTAATGCAGTTCGATACAAGGCTATCAACATATCTGCAAGATCTACTCCACCCATAAATGCCTTGTACTTCAGGACTATGCAGGGACAAGTTCCATTGATCTTCGCATGAGCACCAGTGGTCTGTTGCTGTGTGTCACTGACCTGTGCAGAGACTTTTTTTTCTTTGGCACTAATTTCTTCTTTTCATTGCATTTAATTGTTCCCAAAGTTTCAACTTCTCAGAAGGTACTTGCAAGGCATACACTTTTGTTGTCTTGCCACTTGACAACGCACACCTTGCTGTTATTGCACACTTTCATGTCGTAACTGCCTCTGCCCTGCTTTGCGAGCTTCTGGTCATCAGTCAGTGGACATCCCCTCAAACGATTGCCTCTTATTGTGCCCATCCCTAGAATACCATATTTCTCACGAAGTAGATTCAGGAGCTCAAGCGAGGTAAAAAAAATTGTCAACGAAGACAAAAGAGCAGGTTTTCTTCTGTATCGAGCTACATAAAGTCCCGCCAAGTCCAAGGAGTTCCTCAGCATCGGTGAACTTATGTTGACGAAATGTGTCCTCACCCCCATACAGCAAGAAGTCATAAATTATACATGTAATTCCTGCTCGCACAAAAGTCTTGAACCCCCATTTAGTAGGCTTGTTCTTTATGTATTGGCGTCTGCTCCCTGCTCGAGTTCCCTTGTAAGGAAACATCATTTCGTCAATGCTATACTGTGCCTCTTCTTTCACAGCTAAAAGTTCTTTCTCACAGTATCCACTATTGGGCGAATTTTAAAGTACCTCTCGTTATCTTGAGTTTGAAGAGTGTTATCAACAAAGTGCATAAACCTACGGATCAACTGATATTTCTTCAAGGGCATAACTGAAGCAATTTTTTCATAACGGCACGATTCAGACCAATAATCAGTGTATGCAGGCATCTTTATAATCCCCATTGCAATAGTTATTCCAATGAAATTTTGAATATCCTTCCTGGTAATCTGAATGGGATTATTTCTCTGACTGGCGCTATATAACATGCTTTGTTCTACCATCAGATCCCAAATATCGTCAGAGAAAAAGTCTGAAAAATACTGAAGGGGCTTGCGAACGTTAATATTTTTAGGTGAAGTTGTGTCCTTGAAACTACTGTCAATATCTGTTACTACGTAACGAAAAGGTTCCTTTTTCATTGAAATTCAGAAGAGTGGCTTTTATTTCTTGTAACTTTCATTCTCCTAGCTTTACCAGAGGGGAGTGCTGCTTTACGGGAGAGGGAAAGTACCACTTGTCTTCTAGGTTTACAATTATAAACAGAAGGAATGTTAGAGTAGAAAACTGACGCAGTTGTTTGATCAACAGAATTTGATGTTATGCTTGAATGGCTAGTGGCAGATAAAGAAGGCGAAGAAAGATTACATGATAACTCTAAAGGTGACTCAACAAATGTAGGTGAATGAACAGTATTACTTCCCTGCAAACATGATTCTATGCTAGAGCTTGGTAGAACTGGTGATTGAAGGCAGGTTGGTGCGAAAAAAAAGTAGATTCGTCATTTTCTGTTACATCAGAAACAATATTCTGTTCATTTCCTAGTAGAGCATTTACATGATCAGCATTGAGACCCGCTAATGTGCTCACTTCTTCATGAAGTTCTACATGTACTTCGTTTTCGAAAACATCTAATCCTGGATCATTTAGTGTCACTAAATCATCTGGCAGAGCTGATACAATGTTCAATTCTTGAGCAAAGAGTTCATCATGAATATCAGAGAGATTAGTTTGCAAATCATCTCTTGGAATGGGATGTAGCTTACTAGACCTTGGCCTATTGAATGTTTCATCACAGCCTTTAAGCATCCGTAATTCCTCATCAACTAAACTGCTTGAACCTGAGTCATACGATCACTAGAGCCATAATACGGCTAGTCCGATTGTTATGCACCGATACCACATTTATTCTGGCTTTCAGTCCACACTTAAACCTCGGTGAGGTAGATTGGGCCTTCGAGAGGTTTGCCATCATTCTATCCAAACGTGTGGGAAATTTCTGAAGCAGAGAAAGAGACACTGTATAAGTACCGTACACTATGTAATGAAAAATTATCAATCTATCATTCTTTTGTTATATCAGAATCTGTAAGGGGCAGGTAACTATCATATTCAGGAAATAATATACAGTATCTGTAAGTAAAATAGAGCAAGTATATCTCATTAAGTTAAAGTAATTATATAATGTTTGATGAGCTGGCAATGTGAACATATGGATACATAACTTTCAAACAGAATATATCTGTTGACTTGGCAGTGTATCCAATTGGATACGATTGAATTTATGTCCACATCACACATAGCAATTGACACAATTAACTTTAACAATTTACTTACCTTTACACCATTATGTTCCATGCTATCCAGAAAAGAAACTCCAATTATCTTCAATAATGCTGTCAATAGAGTTTTGGAAACAACAATAACACTCGGCTGTGTGGACTAGGCAACATCATCATGGAAACTGATCTGTATTGTTTTCCCGTTTTTTCCAATGAGTTTCAAGTATGTTTCTAAGAGATTTGTAATGGTCATAGAATACTGCAAGATAATTAAAGATATAACAATACCGGTTCCACAACATATAATAAATAAAAGAGTTTTGAGTATCCAAATGGATACTCAAATGGATACGGTGTCAATGGATACGTGATGCATACGCAGAGCGTCGACAAAGACAGAGGAGCAGCAGACTGGCGAGTCTGATATCATTCGGTCGGTCGCTGGTGTTTGCAATTTCAGAGAAGGATGGCAGAGTGTGGAGGATGAAGATCGAAGTGGGCATCCCTTCACATCTTCGACTGAAAACAGCATTGCTCGAGTACAGAACATTGTGTAAGCGGACAGATACATAAAGGTGGCAGAAATGGCGTCCACACTGCGTATTGGTCGTGCCCGGGCCTATCACATGCTCCATAATGTATTGGGTTCCAGAAAAGTGTCCGCAAGGTGAGTACCGATTATATACAGGTCCTTGTTGTACTCCCAGTATTTAGAAGCTATCTCGTCCATTATAAATATCTAGTTCTTAGTTGATCTTCCTACCATAAATCCTGCTTGATGTTCCCTCAAAACCTTTAAATTTATTTAGGATTAGTTTTGAGAGGACCCTATAGGTTGTGCTCAAGAGAGATACTCCTCTATAGTTCCTACAGTCATGTTTGTCGCCCTTTTTGTGTATAGGGGTGACCACTGCCTCTTGCCATACTTCTGGGTTTTTTTTTCTCTGCTCTCCATATTTTTATTGTAAGCGTATACAGATGTTCTTTCAACTTAAGTCCTCTTTCTTTTTCTTTATTAATTCTATCGGTACCATATCTTCTACCGGGGCTTTCCCATTTTAGGGTGTTTAGCACAATAAATATCTCCTCACGAGTTGATTCCGCTACAGAAACATCATCTTCGATCATTTGTATTTCTTCTCCACATTCCTCTTCTCAATTTAACAGATCCTGAAAATATTCTTCCAAGTACTAAGAACCCTTCCATTTTCAATTACTATATCGAAATTCATATTTTAATACCAAATATTCTTGGTTGATAACCACTTTGAAACAAATCTTACTGTTCTGTAGAAATCCTTTGCATTGTGTTCAATGCGGTCCTCTTCTGCATTTGTTATTTTACTGTTATTGAATTTCCTTCTTAAAAGAGGCGCTGTTTCCCTGTGATCCCGTGGCTCATGATCGCATGATTAACGGTAACTTAAAACTAAAAGCTTCCTTGTTTCCCTGTTGGTGATTGTGAATTGATCTTCGGCTTCTGCTGATTGTTAGGTCAATACACCTTTTGGAACCATTTTTCTACATTCTTCATTGAACCAAAGGATTTTTGAGGCCTTCATTTGCTGAAATTATTGTTGGCTGCTTCTTTAATAGAGGTTTGGTGTGTTTTCCGAATATTGTCTATTTTTCCTTCTTGGTCTACCTTATTCTCGTCAAAAGCATCGGTGGCCAGTACATGTCACCTATTTGATATTTCTACTTCAAACGTGATCCTTTCTTTTCTCATTTATCCATTTTCAATTTTGTCTCAATTTTACAAATACAGTACTAAGTAGTGGTCTGTTCCACATCCACTCCTGTCAAGCTTTGCATGTCCACCACTGAAGATTTTGATTCCTTGTTCTCCCGTCAGGTGTTTTCCATGTCTATTTGTGGATGTCCTTCCGTGGAATACTCGTACTTGCCAAAAAGAGATCATGGGTATTTGGAAAACTGAGTAGTATTATTCCATTATCGTTTGAGTTATTGTGCAGGTTTTCCCTGCAAGTTAAATTTCACCACAAATCTTCTTATCCAACTAAGAAATCTTTAATATCATATCCTGGGAGATTACTCAATGCATCTTCTAGTTGTGCATAATATGTATCTTTCACAGCATCCTCCTTCTCCTCCATCGGGACATAAGAGGTAACTACTTACATATATTTTTAAATCTACCCTTAAATGTAATGGTACTTATTCTTTTACTAACTGGGTCAAATGTTAGCACATATTCTATTAAAGCTTACTTTACAGCAAACCTTACTCCATCTTAGTGCCTTCCATCATCACATCCACTATACAATATCTGGTAACTGTTGGTAATTACTTTTCCACAAAACGGCCACTTTGATTCTTGGTAACTGTCTAGTTCGTTATCTCTCTATATAAAAATGAATATTACGTGATAGTTTTTGTGTGTGTGAGTCCTTTATGCGTTCATATACCATTCATCCGATTGCGATGAAACTTGGGTGAGTTGTTGTGTACACTCCAGGGAAGGTTTCTGACTTATTAAATCAATTTTACAATAGGTAGCGCACGAGTAGTTTCAACAAATGAGTGACGGTGGGCGAATCGTTTCAACAAAGTCCCGTATGCGTTCATGTACCATTCATCCGATTGCGAAGAATCTTTGGTGAGTTATTGTGCACGCTTCCACGAATGTTTCTGAATTAGTAAATCCATAATAATTTAAAAATAAAAAATGGTGGATTTAAAAGCACTTCAACGAACAAAATTACAGCGCCAACACTTTCTTTAATTGGCATTGCAACGCATGCCGGGTACAGCTTTTTCAATATAAATTATATTGTTTTCCTGGTATGGCTAGGCTTCCTATATTCCAAGTCCCAAAATCCTAGGTCCTTATTTCTTGGCTTGGGTCGGTCTCCGAAATTTCTATCCAAAACCACCGAAGCGTTTCGTAACTAGGTGTTTTTTCCGAGATAGAGTTGTTCGCTCTATGCCAACATGGAGGACCTAGGTATCCCTTCTAGACTGATTCCTCCTCACGAAGACCTGTCCAGCATGGGAGGCCCTACCAGTAGCTAAGCTACCGCCGGCATAGCTCTCGAAGTTATCAGAGCACACAAGCCCCTCCGCCACTTCAAGACAAGGATACATTCGGGCTTGGCATTTTCAACGTACACTAAACATGGATAAGGACGTTCTTTTAAAATGCTACGTTCTTTACATTTGAGACGTGATACAAAGAGGAGCAAATTGTATTTATCCTTTTTTTTTTACTGCGATAGAATAAACAAACGAATGCAAGAGTATTTTAAAAACCTTGAATATTGGGCTGTCTATAGCAATTGGAGCTTCAGAAAAGTACATCTGTAGTCTTTTCTCCTCTTAAAGTGTGTAGCGAGACTATATACTCCACGCAGATTCAGTCAATCGATCGTCCCACCGCACATCTCAAGCAGAGAAGATGCCGACACATAACTGATTTAGCATAAATTAGAGATCTGCTTTTCCGAAATTCCTATTGCTATAGGCAGCCCAACGTACTGACCTGTATGCATGTGTAACAAACATTAAAAATACAGCGTACAGTAGCATATATCATTGATACGCCCCAAATTTAAGGCATAGTATTTACATTTTAATTATTTTTAAAAAATCTGTACAACTAGGAATCGAAGAAAGGAAAAGGTCACCAAAGTCCTTAGTTTTTAGACTACTACTACTATTACTACTTTAATTTTTGGAGGTTGTTGGTAAGGATTTCGATTCCAAGTTGTGGAATAAATTCCTGACACAGTCAGTTTGCAAATGGGGGTACTTAAATGTAAGAGCCCCATGTTAGTAGATTTGCTGGGACGATTAAAATAACTTCCCACAGTGGCATAACTAGGGTTTGCTGAGGAAGATGAGCTGCGTCATTATTACATAAAGGGGTTGGGGAGGGGGTAAGGGCTCGTACATAATGATACAAAATCAACGAAAGCAAATATACGATCCCGAAGTTTCAAAGTTATTTTTTCGTGTTTGATTTAATTATCGTTTGTTGCGTTGTATTTCCATTTGCCAATGTGCAAATGCTAGAAAATTAATAAGTTTGTTGAATTAAGTCGAGTTTTCATCGCGAAATCATCTGACCGTTTGTAGTCCCCATCATTGTAGCAAATATATAGATAACTTATATTAATAACCGACAGTAGTGGCTCAGCTGGCTAAGCTCTCTGCTGACTCGGTAGACGCGTGGGTTCGAGCCCCACCGTCGGCTGTCCTTTAAATGGTTTTCCGTGGTTTCCCATTTTCAACACCAGGCAAATGCTGGGACGGTACCTTCTGATAGGCCACGGCCGATTCCTTCCACATCCTTGCCCAGTTTCATTCATCTTCATCCATTCCATCTCTCATACCGACGCGCAGGTCGCCCACGGGCGTCGAATAGAAAGACCTGCACTCGGCCTCTCATGAGGCCACACAACAACAACAACAACAACAAAAATTATATTAATAAATTACTGTTCCCAACTTAAGTCTAATTTAAAACAGGAACTTAACACAATATTATTCACTTTCCATAATGACTCTCACTCTGGGATACTAACTGAATGGCAACTGACAAGTGGTGCATTGTTGTCAAGATATACAGTATAAGGTGCGTTCAAAAAGTAACGAGCCGGAGGCTGGAATGCGCAAACCGGTGACGATATCGGCTAATCGTGGCGTGTGTAACGAGGTGTGGTTCCGACCAGAGCGTGGAAGGTCACAGCTCATCGCTAGAGGGCACGCGTGCACGTCACGTGACGATACAAAGCGAGCAGCAGCATGCATCAATCGTCCAACGCTGCCAGTCGAAACAGTGACATGGAGGCGTCAAACGAAGAGCAAAAAGGTGTTGTTCGGTTTCTGACAGCGGAAGGAGTAGGGGGAACGGACATTCATCACCGAATGTCACAAGTGTATGGCGAACACTGCTTGTCCCTTGCAAGGGTCAAGGCACAAGCCCTTCAGAGAAGGACGGGTGTCGTTAGCCGATGATGCCCGGTCTGGGGCATTACATTACCCTACATTACCGATGACAACGTCCAGACGGTTGATGCACTCATTACCCAGGACCGCCAAGTGACAGTGAACGCCATAGCCGCCGTGGTTGGATTGAGCGTCGGAAGTGTGCACACCATCATGAAGGAATGACTGCACTTGCAGAAATTCAAATGGGAGGTTCTCGGCAACCCTCCATACAGTCCAGACCTCTCTCCCTGTGATTACGCCATGTTTGGTCCCCTGAAAAGGGCTCTGCGGGGCCAACGATTCACCTCGGTCGCCGACGTCCAGCTGTACGTGCGGAACTGGTTCACATCGCAGCCCAGGGAATGTTATGAGACAGCCATTCACCGCCTCGTGTCACAGTGGGACAAGTGCCTCAACAGCCAGGGCCAATACTTCTAACATACAGGTACTGGTTTCTGTAATTATGCCTCCGGCTCGTTACTTTGTGAACGCACCTTATAGTACCAAACCCAATGAATGGTTTTATTAAAAATTATAAACTTCAACAATTAATGTTATCTATTTAATATTCGGCTCTGTGGGAGGATTGATCCCCCTGATCCCAAACATATAGGTGTGTTTAAGAAAAGACTGACTATTTGTGTAAATACTCCAGTTTAATTGTTGTATAATTGTTATTGGATTGTTATGTATAATTGTTATTTATTTGTTATGCATCCAATTTGCCACCGGGGTACACATCCCCATTGCAAATAAATGAATGAATGAATGAATGAATGATCAGGCCCCGTAGTTGCGCCACTGGTATTCCGGCACCCCAATGGTTACGAAATACTGTCATTAAACCGGGTGAGTTAGCCGTGGTGGTTACGGCATGACTGATGGCAGTTGCTCACATCCGGGAGGCGAGGAGGTTCGAATCCCCCCGCCGGCAACCTTGAAAATGGTATTCTGTGGTTTCCCATCTTCCTTCCAGGCAAATGCCGGGGTTGGTCCCTATCTATAGGCCACAGCCGCAACCTTCCAAGTCCTCGTCCTTACATTCCAACTTCCCTCCTTCCCTCCCCAACGGTACTTGTAGCTCACCCATTGGGTGTCCGTCTCGAAGCAGCTACAAAACTGGCGAGCCGAACATGTCCTCGGACACTCCCGGCACTAAAAGCCACACGCTAAAAAAAACTGTCATTAAAAAAAAATTTAAACTCATAACATTATTATTATTGCTTGCCACGGTGGGTGAGTGGATAGCGTGTCAGTCTACTAACCCCAAGATTGCAGGTTCGCTCCTGGCCGTCGTAAGTGATTTTTGAAAGGCGGCAAAAATACGACACGCATGTCATACGATGTTGGCATGTCAAAGAACCCATTTGAATTCAGTAGGCCGTGTTCATAATGGCAAAATTATTCTCGGGAGTTTCCGCCAACACAAAGTTCCTCATTTCTCTACTAGAAAACGCTATAGTGTTCAAGGAGCTTAGATATCTAACCTCCTTGACTTTCATAGTGATTCAAGGAACAACGAAATTCGACATGCAAGCTACCCTCTGGGTGTCAAATTACAAAGCTTGCACCCGGCATCCGAGGCCGTACTATATTATTATTATTATTATTATTATCAAGAGTTTAGTGCTTTTCAGTCGGTCAACACGAATGTACCCAAAAGAGATGGGTTATGCCCTAATCCTGAAATAAATTACATGAGATTAATAAAACACTAGGATGACCAGTTTCGATCGTCAAGCGATCATCATCAGATCCAATACACTTAGGCTATAAAATCTATGTTTGAAATACAGGTGAAAATATTTACAATATGTACAATTATTTAGTTGCAGTATTGGTACTGCAACTGTCAGTGTATGCTAAATGCAGTATATATGTTAGGTGAAATGCTAAATGGTGATGGCTATCCGGAGATTGTACTTTAGAGAGATTATATGGTTGTAAACTATGGTTAAACTATAAAAATTTTAGGCTAACTACTTATCTGATTGTCTTCCGTACTACAGCTATTCGCAGTTTCCGTGCTCACTTGAACTCGCTGTGCGGACGACTGCGGTGGTTATCTTAACGACTGGTTTTTCCCTGCCTTCCCCCCCTGTCCCTACGTGCTGTGGGGAGTGATCGCGATGTGTTTATGTGAGGTGTTGCCAACCTAGATAAGATGTATGTTATTGAATGAGGTGGATCTACAACTATTAAAGACCGTGGATTAGTCCTCGCCACGCGTGGAGCATAACCCATTCGAACTAAGCGTTGACGGTCTTATGAGGACGTCCCGGCACCTTTAATACTGCCTCTAATATGGGCCTTGGTTTATTGCAGAAGAAAGGTACATCGTACACCTGATCCAGATAACATTTACCTATTAAAAACCCCCTAATTTCCCCCCCTTTTTTTTTTTTTTTTTTTTTTATCTAGCTTGGCTGTGTCGCTAAATTGTGTTTTGTTTCCGACAGGGTGTGTTTTTTAGTAGCGTGAAGAGGGGTGAGCTCTCCATGAACGTGTGTTCATTTAGATTGTTGGGATTGTTTCGTTTGGCTAGGTGTATCTCGATTGCTTGCGTGGCGAGGACTAATCCACGGTCTTTAATAGTTGTAGATCCACCTCATTCAATAACATACATCTTATCTAGGTTGGCAACACCTCACATAAACACATCGCGATCACTCCCCACAGCACGTAGGGACAGGGGGGGAAGGCAGGGAAAAACCAGTCGTTAAGATAACCACCGCAGTCGTCCGCACAGCGAGTTCAAGTGAGCACGGAAACTGCGAATAGCTGTAGTACGGAAGACAATCAGATAAGTAGTTAGCCTAAAATTTTTATAGTTTAACCATAGTTTACAACCATATAATCTCTCTAAAGTACAATCTCCGGATAGCCATCACCATTTAGCATTTCACCTAAAATATATACTGCATTTAGCATACACTGACAGTTGCAGTACCAATACTGCAACTAAATAATTGTACATATTGTAAATATTTTCACCTGTATTTCAAACATAGATTTTATAGCCTAAGTGTATTGGATCTGATGATGATCGCTTGACGATCGAAACTGGTCATCCTAGTGTTTTATTAATCTCATGTAATTTATTTCAGGATTAGGGCATAACCCATCTCTTTTGGGTACATTCGTGTTGACCGACTGAAAAGCACTAAACTCTTGTTTACTAAGGCAACACTGAAAATATGGCTTCAAACACCACAATGTTCACGGCTAGTCAGGCAAATCGTGAAGCCAAGAAATTCAAATCACTCAGGCTTAAACTCATGAATTTAGACAAGTCAATTTGGTTCAACAAAAAATGTATAGAACTAAACCTCACCCCTAAATACGTACCAATTAAAACCGTACCGAACACACCAGCCTCGATCATTTCAACTAAACAAGCCAAAGCGCTTTGGATAAAAAACGAATTAAGATTTGCATACATAAGAAAGCAAAAAATTAACCAACAATTATACGACATTCAATTGCAACTAAGTAATTTCTGGCACGCAGCCCAATGGGACAGCTTCACCGAACACCTACATGACACCATCAAAATCAGAGCAACGAGGAAGCATGAAACGCTAGAAAATAAATTAAGAAAACTAGGAGAAACACAGAACCATCAATCTAACGAACAACACACGAATAACAATGAATTCAATTTCCACAGCAGAGTAAACAACAGAACGAACGTAACCTTTTCTCAAGGTGAAATGAATATGTTAGACAAAGGTTTGAAATACAACTGCACAGACGCACACACGAACCACAATATAAAACAGTTAATCACAGATATTGAGATAGCCAGTCACAAGCTCCCAGCAGAAGACAGGGAATTAACCAAAAATCTCGCCACCAACGAAGCCAAAAAAATCCTCAAACGAGAGGGCGATAGCAATAACATTCAAAACAACAAACAAATCAAAGAAATAAAGTCGTTGAAACAAAAAATAAAAGAACATGACTTAATCATCACAAAAGCAGATAAGGGAAACACTACAGTAATTTTGAATAAAACAGAATACATTGAAAAAACAGTCGAATTCCTAAACAACAACGAAATCAAGGAATTAACAAAAGACCCCACCAACAAATTCCAAAAACAAATAAAAAGTGCGCTAAAAGAAACAGAATACATACTGACCAAAGCTGAAAAATCAAAACTAATAAACATGAACCCGAAAATACCGTCATTGAGGGGACAACCAAAAATACACAAAAAGGAATGCCCAATGAGACCAATAGTCAATTGTAGGAATGCCCCTAATTACAAAATCAGCAAAGAGTTACTAAAAATCTTAAAATGCCGTCTTTCCAACGACAAAAACAACTCTGTAAAGAACACAACAGAACTAGTAACAGCATTGAACACCCTACAAATGAAACCTAGCTTCAGGCTAGTATCCTTCGACGTAACTAACATGTACACCAATATTCCGATTATTGAAGCAATCAACACTATCGAAAACAACTTAAAATCCAACAATTCGGTAAAAGAAATTGAAGAGATTGTGAGATTACTGAGGGTCGTTCTCACCCAAAACGTGTTTCAATTCGACAATAAAATATACACACAGAGAGAAGGCCTAGCAATGGGATCGCCACTAAGTGGGTTAATCGCTGACATCTTCATCAATGCACTAGAAAATGCGTTCTTAGAAAAGACTTCAACAAAGGGAATAGTAATATGGAAAAGATACGTAGATGATGTAATTTGCATCTACGATACTGAACTAACAAGCGAAGAAACAATTCTCCAATCCATTAATAGCCTTCACCATTCTATCAAATTCACTAAGGAATCCGAAATAGACCGGAAAATAAATTATCTCGATATAACTATTGAACGTAAAGACAACGACCTTTCATATTCCATATTCCGGAAAGCAACACAAACCTCGCATGCAATCGACAATCAGTCTAATCACCCCAGTACGCACAAACTAGCGGGTTTCAATTCAATGGTGCACAGGGCTTTAAACATACCCATGTCAAAAGACAACTATAATAAGGAAATAAGAACTATTATGCAAATAGCAAAGGAAAACAACTTCTCGCCAAGCAAAATAAATCAAATTATAGCCAAACATAAAAATAAAGATAAAACGATTCCCAAACCGGACAGTAATGAGAAAAAATTTGCGCGTTTCAACTATGTGAATGCGAATACATATAAAATCACTAACCTATTCAAAAAGCAAGGCATAAAGATAGCTTTCACGACGAAAAACACAACCGCTAGGCACCTCCTAAATAGTAATCTAAATAAACGTGACCCGTATTCAAGGTCAGGGGTATATTCTATAACGTGCCAAGACACCGATTGTCAAGCTAATTACATCGGGCAGAGTGGAAGGCGAGTAGACACACGTTATAATGAACATAGAAATGCGATAAGATACGGAACACATTCAGCCGTGTGCGAACATATGTGTGACGCAGGGCATAGCTTTACCAACATAGAGTCGGACCTTAAAATAATCCATCACGAATCGAAAGGCAGAGCTCTTGACATAAAGGAAGCAATCGAGATACACCTAGCCAAACGAAACAATCCCAACAATCTAAATGAACACACGTTCATGGAGAGCTCACCCCTCTTCACGCTACTAAAAAACACACCCTGTCGGAAACAAAACACAATTTAGCGACACAGCCAAGCTAGATAAAAAAAAAAGGGGGGGGGAAATTAGGGGGTTTTTAATAGGTAAATGTTATCTGGATCAGGTGTACGATGTACCTTTCTTCTGCAATAAACCAAGGCCCATATTAGAGGCAGTATTAAAGGTGCCGGGACGTCCTCATAAGACCGTCAACGCTTAGTTCGAATGGGTTATGCTCCACGCGTGGCGAGGACTAATCCACGGTCTTTAATAGTTGTAGATCCACCTCATTCAATAACATACATCTTATCTAGGTTGGCAACACCTCACATAAACACATCGCGATCACTCCCCACAGCACGTAGGGACAGGGGGGGAAGGCAGGGAAAAACCAGTCGTTAAGATAACCACCGCAGTCGTCCGCACAGCGAGTTCAAGTGAGCACGGAAACTGCGAATAGCTGTAGTACGGAAGACAATCAGATAAGTAGTTAGCCTAAAATTTTTATAGTTTAACCATAGTTTACAACCATATAATCTCTCTAAAGTACAATCTCCGGATAGCCATCACCATTTAGCATTTCACCTAACATATATACTGCATTTAGCATACACTGACAGTTGCAGTACCAATACTGCAACTAAATAATTGTACATATTGTAAATATTTTCACCTGTATTTCAAACATAGATTTTATAGCCTAAGTGTATTGGATCTGATGATGATCGCTTGACGATCGAAACTGGTCATCCTAGTGTTTTATTAATCTCATGTAATTTATTTCAGGATTAGGGCATAACCCATCTCTTTTGGGTACATTCGTGTTGACCGACTGAAAAGCACTAAACTCTTGTTTACTAAGGCAACACTGAAAATATGGCTTCAAACACCACAATGTTCACGGCTAGTCAGGCAAATCGTGAAGCCAAGAAATTCAAATCACTCAGGCTTAAACTCATGAATTTAGACAAGTCAATTTGGTTCAACAAAAAATGTATAGAACTAAACCTCACCCCTAAATACGTACCAATTAAAACCGTACCGAACACACCAGCCTCGATCATTTCAACTAAACAAGCCAAAGCGCTTTGGATAAAAAACGAATTAAGATTTGCATACATAAGAAAGCAAAAAATTAACCAACAATTATACGACATTCAATTGCAACTAAGTAATTTCTGGCACGCAGCCCAATGGGACAGCTTCACCGAACACCTACATGACACCATCAAAATCAGAGCAACGAGGAAGCATGAAACGCTAGAAAATAAATTAAGAAAACTAGGAGAAACACAGAACCATCAATCTAACGAACAACACACGAATAACAATGAATTCAATTTCCACAGCAGAGTAAACAACAGAACGAACGTAACCTTTTCTCAAGGTGAAATGAATATGTTAGACAAAGGTTTGAAATACAACTGCACAGACGCACACACGAACCACAATATAAAACAGTTAATCACAGATATTGAGATAGCCAGTCACAAGCTCCCAGCAGAAGACAGGGAATTAACCAAAAATCTCGCCACCAACGAAGCCAAAAAAATCCTCAAACGAGAGGGCGATAGCAATAACATTCAAAACAACAAACAAATCAAAGAAATAAAGTCGTTGAAACAAAAAATAAAAGAACATGACTTAATCATCACAAAAGCAGATAAGGGAAACACTACAGTAATTTTGAATAAAACAGAATACATTGAAAAAACAGTCGAATTCCTAAACAACAACGAAATCAAGGAATTAACAAAAGACCCCACCAACAAATTCCAAAAACAAATAAAAAGTGCGCTAAAAGAAACAGAATACATACTGACCAAAGCTGAAAAATCAAAACTAATAAACATGAACCCGAAAATACCGTCATTGAGGGGACAACCAAAAATACACAAAAAGGAATGCCCAATGAGACCAATAGTCAATTGTAGGAATGCCCCTAATTACAAAATCAGCAAAGAGTTACTAAAAATCTTAAAATGCCGTCTTTCCAACGACAAAAACAACTCTGTAAAGAACACAACAGAACTAGTAACAGCATTGAACACCCTACAAATGAAACCTAGCTTCAGGCTAGTATCCTTCGACGTAACTAACATGTACACCAATATTTCGATTATTGAAGCAATCAACACTATCGAAAACAACTTAAAATCCAACAATTCGGTAAAAGAAATTGAAGAGATTGTGAGATTACTGAGGGTCGTTCTCACCCAAAACGTGTTTCAATTCGACAATAAAATATACACACAGAGAGAAGGCCTAGCAATGGGATCGCCACTAAGTGGGTTAATCGCTGACATCTTCATCAATGCACTAGAAAATGCGTTCTTAGAAAAGACTTCAACAAAGGGAATAGTAATATGGAAAAGATACGTAGATGATGTAATTTGCATCTACGATACTGAACTAACAAGCGAAGAAACAATTCTCCAATCCATTAATAGCCTTCACCATTCTATCAAATTCACTAAGGAATCCGAAATAGACCGGAAAATAAATTATCTCGATATAACTATTGAACGTAAAGACAACGACCTTTCATATTCCATATTCCGGAAAGCAACACAAACCTCGCATGCAATCGACAATCAGTCTAATCACCCCAGTACGCACAAACTAGCGGGTTTCAATTCAATGGTGCACAGGGCTTTAAACATACCCATGTCAAAAGACAACTATAATAAGGAAATAAGAACTATTATGCAAATAGCAAAGGAAAACAACTTCTCGCCAAGCAAAATAAATCAAATTATAGCCAAACATAAAAATAAAGATAAAACGATTCCCAAACCGGACAGTAATGAGAAAAAATTTGCGCGTTTCAACTATGTGAATGCGAATACATATAAAATCACTAACCTATTCAAAAAGCAAGGCATAAAGATAGCTTTCACGACGAAAAACACAACCGCTAGGCACCTCCTAAATAGTAATCTAAATAAACGTGACCCGTATTCAAGGTCAGGGGTATATTCTATAACGTGCCAAGACACCGATTGTCAAGCTAATTACATCGGGCAGAGTGGAAGGCGAGTAGACACACGTTATAATGAACATAGAAATGCGATAAGATACGGAACACATTCAGCCGTGTGCGAACATATGTGTGACGCAGGGCATAGCTTTACCAACATAGAGTCGGACCTTAAAATAATCCATCACGAATCGAAAGGCAGAGCTCTTGACATAAAGGAAGCAATCGAGATACACCTAGCCAAACGAAACAATCCCAACAATCTAAATGAACACACGTTCATGGAGAGCTCACCCCTCTTCACGCGACTAAAAAACACACCCTGTCGGAAACAAAACACAATTTAGCGACACAGCCAAGCTAGATAATAAAAAAAAAAAAAAAAGGGGGGGGGGAAATTAGGGGGTTTTTAATAGGTAAATGTTATCTGGATCAGGTGTACGATGTACCTTTCTTCTGCAATAAACCAAGGCCCATATTAGAGGCAGTATTAAAGGTGCCGGGACGTCCTCATAAGACCGTCAACGCTTAGTTCGAATGGGTTATGCTCCACGCGTGGCGAGGACTAATCCACGGTCTTTAATAGTTGTAGATCCACCTCATTCAATAACATACATCTTATCTAGGTTGGCAACACCTCACATAAACACATCGCGATCACTCCCCACAGCACGTAGGGACAGGGGGGGAAGGCAGGGAAAAACCAGTCGTTAAGATAACCACCGCAGTCGTCCGCACAGCGAGTTCAAGTGAGCACGGAAACTGCGAATAGCTGTAGTACGGAAGACAATCAGATAAGTAGTTAGCCTAAAATTTTTATAGTTTAACCATAGTTTACAACCATATAATCTCTCTAAAGTACAATCTCCGGATAGCCATCACCATTTAGCATTTCACCTAACATATATACTGCATTTAGCATACACTGACAGTTGCAGTACCAATACTGCAACTAAATAATTGTACATATTGTAAATATTTTCACCTGTATTTCAAACATAGATTTTATAGCCTAAGTGTATTGGATCTGATGATGATCGCTTGACGATCGAAACTGGTCATCCTAGTGTTTTATTAATCTCATGTAATTTATTTCAGGATTAGGGCATAACCCATCTCTTTTGGGTACATTCGTGTTGACCGACTGAAAAGCACTAAACTCTTGTTTACTAAGGCAACACTGAAAATATGGCTTCAAACACCACAATATTATTATTATTATTATCATTATTATTAGGCAACCGTATTTCCCCCATCCCCTCCTGATCCGTCGACTGAATCCACGCCTGCCATGAACACAGTTATCTGCACAACAAGGAAACAAAAAAGCGAACTGAGGCCACCTAATTCCGTAGTCTTTTAGATGACTACTACTACTACTACTACTCCAAGGCTGCAGGATCGAATCCTGGCGCAGTCAGCTGGCAGTTGATGGAGCGCAAATGTGAGGGAGCCGTGTCAGTATATTTACTGACACGTTGAAGTTCCTCTTCGGGGCAAACTTCCAACACCCCGGCGTCTCTAAAAGCCAGGGTAGATAAAAGGGATGTAAAATCAATAACATTAATACAGTAGTATTTACTACTACTATTATTACTACTACTAAACTGTCTACTTATCTGTTCAACAATGGATGAAGGCGTACCATTAGTCTCAACTTCGGTCGGTTGTTTTAGCAACTGTTTGTACAGTTTGGAAGAATTCATGTATTTTCCTTGCTTTCTGTAGAAGAAGGCTAGGTTGCCCTTCGTTTTGATCACATTCATGTCGGTAGGTCCAAGGGTTGATTCAAATATCTGCAGTGCTTGCCGATAGTACCCTTCAGCTTCGTCATATTTACCCTGCAAGTATTCCAAATCACTCGTCAAACAGAAAAGATTCGTAACAAGTAGTTCCGTGAAGAATTATGCAGCCTATTTGCATATATCCCACTTATGTTAATTGACTCTATCAACATACAAAATGTCAGTTTGATTGCTCTAATATTACAGATTCGTAGATATTGAGAACCGTCTAAACATTTCGGATGATCACCATGTTGTCGACATGTTGATTACGCGTAGGTTCATAAACTGCTCAAAAAAATTAAAGCACCACTTTTTTCAAAAGCCATCAAATTTTGAAAAGTTGACCGCACAAGCTCGAAATCTCAGTATGACGTTTGTCCTGACGCCTACGAAGCATAGCCTTCAGCACAACTCCCCAATTTGAGTAGTTTCGGGGTAGCGCCCCGAGAACCAGCCCATTTTCGAAAACCGAAAATTGAAGTTTGCGAAAAACGCTGTAGGACTTGTCTCAGGTTGCCAAAGCAGTCGAAAATGAATGAGTCTTGCTCTTAAAGGTTCCACAAACACATTGAAATCGTTACATTTGACGTTTGGGCATTTTCAACCCCCTTCATCATCCCCTAAACATGGGCTAACATTGGGGACGACTGAGAAGGTACCGGGTGTGTTTAACCACCTGAAAACTTGCACACCGTCCTCAGTTGCTGATTGCAGTAAGTTCTTAAGGCCTCCGGCAATGCTCATCTCCCCTAACACCCTCAACTGGCATGGGACCAAACCACCCCCTCTCGATTCACCCCTAAGGAATGTTTTAATCGAGATGTTTATCAGTGCTGTGAATGGGGGGGGGGGGGGTCTTGCCTTGTCAACACCCCTTCCCCTGCTAACCCTGTTTGTATGATTTTTCGAATCAGGCCCTTTTTAAGGGCCGAAACGAGGTCTTAATCGCTGAAAGGGATGTAAAGGTCCTTAGAAGTAGTGTGACACGAAATCAACCCCTTCCGATCGTTGATTGACATTCCGTCTCCCAATTGTTTTTTTTTGTCTGGACGCGTAACGCGTCATGACAGAGTTTTCAGAGTTAGATGAAAATGAAGCTTATGGCCTAAAATCGTGCCCAAAATAGCAGGTTGGATGGAAATTCATTGGTAGGGTGGGAAACGGAACCAAAAGGTTTTCAAAAAATTGAACAGCCTATAGTAAGTACGCCCATGCATAAGCAACCCACATTACGTCCGTGCGTGTGGGTTGCCTATGATCGGCAATAGGATACAAAGGTTGGAAATGGGAGAGAAATTACGTGATGTGGGTTGCCTATGCATGGGTGTACTTACTAGAGTCTGTTAAATTTTTTGAAAACTTTTTGGTCCCGATTCCCACCCTACCTATGAATTTCCATCCAACCTGCTGCTTTGAGCTCGATTGCAGGCCATAAGCTTTATTTTCATCCAACTCTGAAAACTCTGTAATGACGCGTTACGCGTCCAGACAGGGAGGGTTGGGGGTGCAAAAAAAATCAAGTTTGGGGGATGGAATGTCAATCATTGTTCGGAAGGAGTTGATTTCGTGTCAAAACTACTTCTAAGGACCTTTACAGCCCTTTTAGCGATTAAGACCTCGTTTCAACCCTTAAAAAGAGCCTGATTCAAAAAATCATACAAACGGGGTTAGCAGGGGAAGGGGTAGTGACACAGGCACAGCTCCTTTTTAGAAACGTTAGGGGAAGACCCCCCATTCACAGAACTGATAAACATCTCGATTAAAACATTCCTTAGGGGTGAATCGAGAGGGGGTGGTTTGGTCCCATGCCAGTTGAGGGTGTTAGGGGCGGTGAACATTGCCGGAGGCCTTAAAAACTTACTGCAATCAGTAATTGAGGACGGTGTGCAGGTCTTCAGGTGGTTATACACGCCCGGTACCTTCTCAGAAGCCCCCAATGGTAGTCCAAGTTTAGGGGATGATGAAGAGGGTTGATGATACTCAAACGTCAAATGTAATGATTTTAACGTGTTTGTGGAACCTTTAAGAGCAAGACTCATTCATTTTCGACTGCTTTACAACGTGCGACAAGTCCTGCAGCGTTTTTCGCAAACTTCAATTTGCGGTTTTCGAAAATGGGCTGGTTCTCGGGGCGCTACCCCGAAACTACCCAAGTTGGGGAGTTGTGCTGAAGTATATGCTTCGTAGGCGTCAGGACAAACGTCATACTGAGATTTAGAGCTTGTGCGGTCATTTTTTCAAAATTTGGTGGTCTTTGAAAAAGGTGGTGCTTTAATTTTTTTGAGCAGCATATATAAAATATGTAGGTCATAGAGTTATGTACTATTACATGAAGATTATTGTGTAGGTGTAGTATTCAAACCTCAATCGCATGATTAGGACACAACAAATGAAAATCAGATTTTAAAATTTCGCACAGCTGTCATCTTGTGGTTATGAAAACTATTGAAATACATTATAATTTACCGTACAAAGTTTTACTGCGCTCGGGTGGTTAAATCGCGAGAAACGACCTTTTAAATATTTATATTTCGCGTCGCCGCCATGTTAATTTGTGCTCTCCATGGTTTTGAAAGTCCCATAGGTGAACTTATGTTCATAGCCTCTATCAACATACAAATTTTCAGTTTGATTGCTATCATAGATTAATATATAGAGAACTGTCTAAATATTTAGGTTGGTCACCATGTTGGATTTTAATATGTCTTGGCCATAGAGTTACGTACTATTAGATGATGATGTATGCGTAGGTTCATTATCCAAACGTTCACTTCGATCGCATGATTAATACACATGAAATAAAAACTTAATTTTAAAATTGCGCACAGCTGCCATCTTGAGGTTATGTGAACAATTGAACTAACTTAGATGTCAGTGAATTGAAATTTTTATAGTCATTTACTGTACCATATTTCACTGCGTCCAGGTGGTTAAATCGCGAGAAAAATCTATTAAAATGTTTCACTTTCGCTTGGCCGCCATGTTAGTTTTTCATTCAACAGGTTTTCTAAATCTCATAGCTTTCAATGAAACTCGGTAAGGTCATAGTACTATTTCGGCCGACTCCGATAGTGCCCTTCAAATTTTACTACGTCTCACAAATCCAGCATGGCGGCTGTGGGAAATATTTCACCGACATTACATATCTCCGAAACTATTACTGATATCACCCGGAAATTTTGTACACATACACACGTACATACACGCACACGGACAAAGGTGATCTCTTTTTTTTTTTCATAAAATGAAAATAGGCTAAAAACTTACCCACAACGATTTTTTTTATCATCCGCTCTCATCACAAGGATCCAAACAACATACCATAGCAATATTTAAAACACTATCTACAGCTCAAGGAAATAAATATAAGTGTACTGTCGAAGAAAAAAAACCGTTTGTAGGTCTTGGTGAGGACGGATACCATCTGCCGCATACAGTTCACACGAGCAACAGCGCAAGCAACGGCGCCGCACCAATAACAGTGCAAGTTATGGCGGCGAGTGGAGTCCTGCACAGAATACCACCACTAATATCGCCCGGCCAACGAGAAAGACAGGCCATGGCGCGTAAACCTAATCCTTTCGTGACGTAGGCAATGTAGTACTTGGTGGTGCTTGTACGTTTAAGTCGAGAGCAATTCACGAGCAGCAGAAATGCGATATTTTACATCAATCTTCTTGAAATGGACCCAGATTAGATGTTCCCTGTGTTTTCAATCACGGTAAATTATGCTGTATAAGTTTAAAAAACTACGCCAGCTATAAATAGCCTATTTACATGTTGAAGTACCGTAACTTGTAACAAAAATGCACGCAAGCAAGGCTTCGAGGGTTTGTTGTGTCTTTAATAGCTGCAACGAGTACAGTAAGTTGAGTTGTAGAGTTGTGAGTTAAATTATGTGCACATGAGTATAATTAGTTCAAAGAATCTTGCAGTGAACGTATTACTTAGTTACTGTTGTTTGAAGGGGCGGAACAGGAATCAATACGTTTATAGAAGAGATCTGAGGAATACACTCGCCACCGTCTAACGACTCATACCAATACCTTCCATTAAGACAAGTGGTAAATGAATACCAGCAATTATACAGGTTCAATGATGCAGACACCGGCAGTAAAACGAAGACCATAGAATATTATGTTAGGGATTATATTTCCATGAAAAAAACGTTTGATACATTTATGTATATCGTTCAACTATACGAGTTATATATTATACATTGTCCGGCACTATCCATAGCTTTTCATAACCTTCCTAGACGATTTGTACGCGTCAAGTAATTCCACATAATTAACAAGCAACCGCCAGGGAAAGATAACATACCCCTGAAAAGTATTACCTTGTGATCAAAGCAAAAGGAAGCTTGTAGTTTAACTTGACCGTTAATCTAGAGATCATGAGCCACGGGACCTCCGTTTTACGTGGAATCCGAACCACAGGACATGGCATTTCACTTCGAAAATCTCACATGCATTGACCGGGAATCGAACCCGGACCGCCTTGGTGAGAGGCATACAGCTAGACCCCTTGTGATCAACTACAACGATTAAATATAAGTGATCTACTGGTTCTACTTAGAGTAATGAATAAATAAGTAAATTGTGGCTAAGTATTGGACTTCTTAAGATTGATCAGTGTAAGATTTGAGTTGCAATACCATGTATGTTTTGCCAGAAGCAATGGTTGTGTTGGGTCAATGATTTTTATAGCGTGTTTTCTGATATAATATGGGTTAAGTACGATGTTCTAATTTTGTGATTTCAGTATCTTGTAGACAAAAGGGTTTATGTTCCCGTCATACATAACCCTACCAGAAGTGGTTCAACAGCACTACATTGCTGACGTCACGAAAGCGCACCAGGGCCAGTCTTTCTCGTTGGCCGCGCTAATATCGAACATGACGTCATCGCAGTACAATCAGCTGATGAGAACAACTGAAGCACTAAACATCGTGTCCTGGAGTCCACGAGCATTGTCATTATGGAAAATCGTAATATAGTTTACATTATACACTTTCAATAATTGATACTGTAACTTTCAGTCGGTCAACACAAAAGAATTTCAATTTCTGGGATATGTGATAAAATACAGAATGATTTACCAGCCCCTTGTTATTTAGTTTTATGAAACCCAACTAACATTACAATTCTCCTGCTGGTCGATATTGCTCTGCGCATTGTCTGTGTGACAGCAATGTAAACTGAGCCATGGGCCTAGCAAAGGAAAAACGACCTTATCACTTCCGCGCCAAATACTAATGACCATTCTACGAACATGTGATTTATTAGGTCTACTCCTTGAAGAACACACATACATGTAATACAATCGAATTAATAGGTTACGCCACGTGATCTGCAATAGTAGATTGTTAAATGAACACTATACACCATGATTGAAGACTTTGACACGCATACTAACGTTTGAGGTGGAACAGCCTAGTTAACTAGTACCCGTGTAGTTCGCAATGTGTACGTTGTCTCCGTGGCTGAGGTGGTTAAAGTCCGATGTGACGTGGTATGCGATTCCGAGCAGAATAGTGCTTCGAATTCAGCCGTAGGAACACTTTTTTGAAGTCCGTGCTCTATTTTAGTGTGGATATAATATCAAGCCACACTTACAAAGTCACATTACCACATTTATTCACTTACGGTGAATTCCTGTGCAGAGTACCTTGAATTTTGCTCATTTATGAAGATAGATAGTGAGAACGTTTGCGTTCTTACCGGTTCGAATACGATTTTAGTCGTCGGGCATTAGAAATACTAAGGTTCACGTTCAAGGATAAGATTCATTTTCTTTTCTTCTGTTGTGTTGGCTTTCAAATGTGCAGGAGTTCGCTTAACCCACGGCCACCTCTTTCGCATCACCTAGCCACGCGCGATTACACTGCACTGTGGGTGGCGGAAACATTACGTTATGGAGCTATGAGAATTAGGAACATTGTAATGTTCTCGCGGTTATGGGCTGTTCTCAATGTAACTGCCATGCATTCTTAATACTCAAACTGTCATATCATTGGCATTTGTAGACTAATCAGTGAGGTGTTTACACTGGTACGGTATGATTAATATACCCTCATCCACAAATTGGTATTACTTTCAAGCTAAAAATCAGAGTTTTAAATAGCTACCATTGACTGGAAATTCGCAAATGTAATTTCACAAACGTAGCCAATTTTAGGAAAATAGTTGCCTCAAAAAACAAAGAATTTAAAGGCGGAGAAGAAGGTCCAAAGTTTTCTTTATTTCAAATTCCGCGTCAGTAGGACTAATAGTTTATGATCCAGGAGCCAATGCGCATGAGACTTCATTTTGCTGCTCTCAGCGGCGTCAATATTTCAGATTTCCTTTTAAACTTTAGGGGCTTGGACATCGTGATCATCACATTCTTGTGTGTGTTTAAATGTGTCTAATAACCTATGTTATTACGGTGTCGATAGTAGTTTGTGCATTTGTAACTGAAGGTAGGAGTGTTACAGAGGTGGCAGTGGTCTTAAATTTTGAACCATCCCAGCATTTTATCTGCAGTGGAAGTAGGATACCACGGAAAGCCACTTCCAGGATGACTTAGGCTTGTCTCGAGTATATGATAAAGATTTGAAAATCAATTCTATATGAATGCCAACACACTTTATTTTGTTTGTATAAAAATAATCCTACCTGAAAATTCATTCAGCAGACGCTCATTCAGTAAGTAGCTTTCGTTTCTGACAATTTCAGTTTCTCTCTTACCATATCTTTAGAAAGAAATGTCATGTTAACAATCGAATGAACTCAATACGATACGGTTTTCCTCATTAGTGGATGAATTAATACTGTTTTATATTTGCCGAACGTAAGAATGAGGATTGGATTTCATCCCGAGATTACAGAGGGTTTTGAAGCGACACTTGCGGTGCCCTGAGTGAATCTGATTTTCCCTTTAAACCAAGGTGGTCAACATATTGAACATTTGCCACCCCGAATATGCAGGGTATCTTGCTTTCGTTTTACTGATCATTATGTCGTCGCCCAACCTGGCTACGTACCATCGGATATAAAGGATCCTTTTCAGGACAAATAAAAAAATGACTTGTTGGAACAGGTACATAAATGGCCATAGTACGTCCACTGTAAACGACATTAAGCGAAAAAACATGTACCAAGCCGGGGATCGAACCTGCAGCTTTCCTGACGCAACAGCAGAAATGCATGATTTAGCCACGTTAGCTAGTGATATCCATAACGAATTGCTGGCACTATTGAATCTGTTCGCAGCCCCCAAGACACCGTTTAAACGTAAGGTGGTGTTATTCGGAGATGTGATCGTTTAAAAAATACATTATAGTTGAGATTATTGAAATAACACTACCGCTAATGATTTCTACTATATTCGCGACAATAAACTCAACGGTAATGTTGTACTAAGGCCGTCAAGGAGCAGGCAGTAATGTTTTAGGATGACTATGATATACGCGTTAGTTGGGTTGCCTTACTCCAAAAAAATAAGGGTCTGGTGAACCACTGTGTATATAGGGCCTAACACAAGTCCGGAAAAACTTTACATTTATTAATGTTATTCACTGATAAATAAGGAGTAATATAAGATTAGGCGTTTCAGCCGTCTCGCGGTCATCATCAGATCCTGAAGGTTAAATTTATACAAATATTTAGAATTTAATTATACAAAGTATGTGACAGTTTCAACACAGACGAGGGACGCCGTTCACATCGCAACATACGTCCCAGTCGCTGATGAGATTCTAGATTGCTCTGCACACTACGCACTGGTATTAATTCCCTGCTGCTGCATTCCGGCATTGGTACTGTCAAGATGCATCTGTTCCCAAGACCTGTGGCGAAGCTGTCCGAGTCGAGGATGTCCAACACGGGATTCCAACATATTCCATGCGATCGATTACGTTTCTTCGACTGTACTATATAAGTAACTCAAACAAAAGGCGCTTGACCTTACAGTAAATCAAACTGAATTAAAAATTATACTACAGTAAAAATTGCTACAGATAATAAATTAATGATGTTGATTTATTGATGCACTTTACGACATCGTGGTCATGTAGCCCTGTGTACTTTGGTGTATGTGGAATTTCACTGATAATCTGTGTTGGCTGTAATAGTGAGTGGAGTTGTAATTCAGATGAGGATTTGGAAGGAGGCGGGCATGGCCTTAATTTAGGAATCATCCCAGCTTTCACCTGGAGTAACCGGGTGAGTTAGCCGTGGTCGTTACGGCATGACTGCTGGCAGTCGCTCACATCCGGGAGGCGAGGAGGTTCGAATCCCCCCGCCGGCAACCTTGAAGACGGTCTTCTGTGGTTTCCCATCTTCCTTCCAGGCAAATGCCGGGATTGGTCCCTAACTATAGGCCACAGCCGCTACCTTCCAACTCCTCGACCTTCCATTCCAACTTTCCTCCCCAACGGTACTTGTAGCTCACCCATTGGGTGTCCGTCTCGAAGCAGCTACAAAATACTGGCCAGCCGAACATGTCCTCGGACACTCTCGGCACTAAAAGCCATACGCTAAAAAAAACCTGGAGTAGAAGTGGGATATCACGGAAAACCACTTCCATGGTGGCTGAGGTGGGAATCGAACACGCCTCTTCTTAATTGTCACTCACGAGGCTGTGTGTACCCCGTCCCAGCCCTCAGTCCAGAATTAAATTTCTTGGCAGAGCTGGGAATCAAGCACAGGCCTCCACGGTGACAGCCAAGAATGCTACCCACTACGCAAAGAGACGGAAAAAAATATTAACAGATTAAAAAAACAAGTAAGCTCTTTCTAAAACAGAATCAGTATCATGGAAAATCTACCCACCTGAGAAGCACTTGTGGAAATGTACAATTTGGAGTGATACCTTCGGAATCTGAAAGACGTTTCTCTCAAACATGGACATTCGAGAACCCAATGATGCAATTTATTCATAAATTTAGATATGGTTCTCCCTTGCTCCACTGAACTGTTTACCTGTTAATGTGATGCTGACAAGACCCACTCACCAAATTGACCTCGCCAATTTTCATGAAACTTGCAAGAAGTTTCTGGAGGTGACCACATCTTAAACTTGGAATTCCTATCCACATTAAAGCAGCTACAAGCCTTCAAAATGAAGTTTTTGAATATTGCCACGCGATGACTTAGTCTCCATTCCTTGTCGGCCGTTGCCAGCATGTTTCTGGAAGAGAGGTTAGGGGAACGCCAGATGATACAGGCGAACCAAGTCTCGACGAGTGGTATCAAACTTAAATAGGACGGACGGACCTAATTTTAAAACAGCACTATCGAAATAATTATTCCCCGCGGCGTATCAGTGCTCGTTAAATCGTGTACCACAGCTGCGCTGGTAGCTGCCGCAAGTCCACAGATCACAGGTTTGAATCTCTTCGCTGGCAGCGACTATCCCTTTTCTTTTTCACACTCCCTCCAGACCTTTTAATGTCCCGGGGCACCTACCCCATCCCTGTCCCTAATACAGGTACTTACTTATACTACTGTCGCCACTGTAGCGTAGCGGTCAGCATGGTTAGCTGCCGCCCCGGAGGTCTTGGGTTCGATTCCCGGCTCTGCCACGAAATTTGAAAAGTGGTATGAGGACTGGAACGAGGTCTACTCAGCCTCGGGTGGTCCAAATGAATAGAGGGGGTTCGATTCCCACCTCAGCCGTCCTCGAAGTGGTTTTTCGTGGTTTCCCACTTCGTCTTCTGGCAAATGCCGGGATGTTACCTAATGTAAGGCCATGGCCGCCTCCTTCCCTCTTCGTTGCCTATCCATCCCAATCTTCCCTTCCCATCCCTCATGAGCCCATGTTCGCTTTGCAGGTGAGGCCGCCTGAGCGAAGTGCTGATCATACCTCCCCAGTTGTATCCAATCCGACCAAATGTTCTCAGCTCTAGGACACTGCCTGGAAAGGCGGTAGTGGTGAGTTCCCTCGCTGAGTCCATGGGATCCTCCAACCTGGAGGGTAAAATTGACTTAAGAAAAACAACTTACACTACTACTGCCATGAAAGAAACTCAGGTTATTCCTAGGGGCCGGACATTTATGCACTAAAAACGATTAAAATAATATCCTTGCGATTACGCTCTAAAAATGTAGAAAAATGCATTAAAAATTCAAAAATATGCACTTAACAATAAGCCAATCGTAATCACTCTTCTTTCCCTCATTTGCCGTAATATGCGCAGTCGTTTTTGCATGTTTAAGTAGAAAATCTTTTCGCATTTCAATTCCTTCGAGTGTGACGTTCACTAACTCTTAGTTATTCCTTTCCTTTTTTTCTGTTACGATTTTTCAGGCAGGGAGAAGATGAACAGTAAACAAGAGAAAGAAGGCTGTGAATGTGTTTGATCTGTTATAATATTTGTATCATTTACCTTGTCTGTGATTAATAAAGCCAGTTTTGACGGATATTAGTAAGTCGGGTAGATTTCATGTTCGATTCAACATTAGTGGCGACCGTGACAGGACGTTTTTGACGTGAACATACCCGTAAGTACGATTAAATATGGATAAACTCGTAAAAGCGAGAAAGCCGATACGGGCCATGTTCACGAAGACATACGATACACTGATGGCTGAAGCAGATTCTGACAAGGTAAGATTGCTATTTAAGAAATTAGAACGCCTTGGCACGGAAATGAAAGACGCGGATGAGAAAATGTTGGAATTCCTTCTCGATAACAACGGCGAGTCGAAGTACGCAACTGAATATGAGAAAGTACAAGAATACCGCGATAAACTTGACGAGGCCCGTTATAAGACTGATTATGTGAATGCTGCTCTTCTTGCGACTGAAGAAAATGGAGCTATGACCGTTATGAGTGATAGTGTTGGCAAGAAGAAATTGAAGTTACCGAAAATCGAACTACGGAAATTTTCGGGAGAGGTTAAGGACTGGTTAGGTTTTTGGAGTCAGTTTCAACGCATTCATAATGATCCAGATATAGAACGAGAAGATAAATTCCAGTATTTACTCCAGGCCACCACGGAGGGCTGTAGAGCTAGGGATGTAGTGAACAGTTTCCCTCCAACTGCGGACAATTATGAGAAAGCAGTGCAGTGTCTTGAAAGTAGATTTGGTAGGGAAGAATTACTTGTTGAATTTTATGTTCGCGAACTACTAGGATTGGTGATTCAGAATGTCACTTCATCGCAGAGACTTGCTCCATTGCAGTTATATGACCGCTTAGAATCTCACCTCCGGTCTCTTGAGTCGTTAGGGATGACTAGTGACAGGTATGCCACTTTTTTTGTTCCCGTTAGTAGAGTAATCTCTTCCAGAAGAACTACTGAGAGTCTGGCTGAGAACTTCTGTCCAACGTCCCTTAAGCGATTCAGTAGAAAACGTGTACTGTGAGAAACTTGAACAGTTGTCTCTATTCTTGAAGAATGAAGTAGAGGGAGAACAGAGAATCACTCTCGCTCAAGGGGGATTCCAGGCTTCACAACGGATGGTGAACAAACCAAGGAAGAGACTGGAAGATGCAATGAACATTCCAACAGCCACTAGCTTACTGTCCGGGGAAACCTCATGACAGCAAGGAATGCTTTAAAGCACAAAAGATGACCTTAACTGAAAGGAAGAATGTTCTGATGAAAGCGGGATGTTGCTTTCAATGCCTGAAACGAGGCCACATGGCAAAATCCTGTAAATGTAGTGTCATGTGTCATGTCTGTGGGAAAAGGCATATTGTGTTAATGTGCCCTGAGCTCCAGCAGAAGACTCGTGAAGAGAAACAAAAGGAAGAGACAGATAAGGCAGACCCCAGCACTACATTGAGTAACCAGACATGCAGCAAAGACGTACTTCTACAAACCCTGTTGGTTAGAATTACAGGAAATGAAGAGGAGCGCATCGTGAGAGCCCTAATAGACACTGGATCGCAACGATCATACTTGCTGAAGAAGACCGCAGATGGTTTAGGACTGAAACCCTCAGGTTCTGAGAAAATGGCACATGCTCTATTTGGAGGGACTGAGACAACAAAGAAAGTGCACTCCAGTTATCAACTAAGACTAGCAAGTGTAGATGGGAAATACACGTGTGAAGTACCAGTTCTAGATCAAGCCATCATTTGTGGTACAATCCCTCGAGTTCAGAAGGGGCCTTGGATGAAAGAACTTAGAGAAAATAAAATATTTATCTCTGACTGTGGTGATGACAGGCCAGAGATCGAACTGCTACTAGGTGCCGACACCTGTGGACCTCTGCTAACAGGAATAGTGCGAAACCTGACTTGTGGACCTGTGGCTGTCGAAACTAGGCTTGGTTGGGTCATTATGGGGAGACTATCAACGGATAGGTTTTCGAACTCTTCTAGTGCACTCGCGATCTCATTGTTGACCTTGAACTCTTCAGTGACTGATCTTTGGAAGTTGGACACACTAGGAATAAGGGATCCAGCTGAGAAACAATCTAAAGAAGAATTAGAAGCGACCACACTTGAACACTTCAAGGAGACGGTGCATATAAATGAGGAGGGGCGTTATGAAGTTCATATGCCCTGGAATGATAGATTTGAAGACATTTCAGAGAATCGTGACATTGCTGAAAGGAGATGTACATCTACAATGATAAAACTGATTCGTAGTGGCCGATATGTGGACTACAATGATGTATTTAACGAATGGAAGAAGGAAGGCGTGATCGAAGAGGTGCCTTCTCAAGAAATAGATAACAAAGGCCACTACTTACCGCATCGAGGTGTGTTCAAGGTAAACTCCACGACAGCTGTTAGGCCAGTGTTTGACGCCTCATGTAAGGGGAAAGGAAATCTGTCCTTGAATGACTGTCTAAGGAAGGGACCTAATCTGCTTGAACAGATTCCCCCAATTTTGAATAGGTTTCGCACAGGGAAGATTGGTGTAATTGCCGACATAAGGAAGGCTTTTCTCCAGATATCCATTGCTCCCTGTGATAGGGATTATGTGAGGTTCCTTTGGTTGGAGGACTTTGAGAGTAGAGAACTCCAAGTTCTCAGACATAAACGGGTAGTATTTCGCCTCAACTGCAGTCCTTTCCTGCTGGCAGCCGTACTTGATCTTCATCTAGAGAGGAGCCCACCTGAATTCCATAATACAGCAAGATTACTTCAGAGCTCCTTTTATGTGGACAATTGTGTCACATCACTTGGGTCAGAAGAAGAAATAGATAAATTCATAACTGAATCCAAAGAACTGTTGTCGACTGCGAAATTTGAACTTCGTGGATGGGAACATACCTCACTGAATGGAGAGAGTGGTTGTCAACAAGTTTCTTCTGTTCTCGGTTTGATGTGGGACAAAGACAATGATGTTATCTTTTGTGATATATCTGAGAGTGGATGTGGTGACATCACTCGTAGAAGAATTTTGTCTGCCGCCCAGAGGGTTTTTGACCCTATAGGATTTACTTGTCCTTTTACCTTACTGCCAAAACTTCTCATCCAGAGCAGCTGGAACCTGAAGATGGGCTGGGATGACCCATTACCGGATGATGTGCAGCGGAAGTTCAAGAAGTGGGAATCAGAAGTTCCCCGACTTTCAGAGGTTAAGATACCAAGACATTTCGCTGACGGCGGGTCAGAAAAATTGTGGAATCTTCATACATTTTGTGATGCCAGTCGAAGTGCCTATGCAGCTGCTGTTTATTTAAGGAGCGGAACACCAGGATCTGTTTCGATACAACTTGTGATGGCCAAGGCAAGGGATACACCCTTGAAGGATATTTCGATGCCAAGACTGGAACTTCTGGCATGTTGCATTGGCAGTCGTCTGACTGCCTGTGTGAGAGAAAGTCTAAATTTGCAAGTTCCTGAATTCTATTGGACTGACTCCTCTACTGCATTACAATGGATAAAGAAGAACGAGCCCTGGGGCGTGTTCGTCAACAATCGAGTCAAGGAAATAAGATCACTGACTAGCGTAGAAGATTGGAGACACGTACCTGGCGAGTGTAACCCAGCTGACCTCCCTTCGCGAGGTTGCTCTGCAGAATCCCTCATAAATTCCAGATGGTGGGAGGGGCCAGCTTGACTGAGAGCGGAAGAAAAGGACTGGCCTATGTCAGGTGTGGTCGCAGACGAGGAAGAAGTTGATCGAGAAGAAAGGAAGGTGACGTCAACACTATCCAGTTTAATCGAAGAGGAAGACCCCTGGTACCTGAGACGCTTTTCGAGGTTTTCACAGATTGTGAGGCTTGTGGCTTGGATACTGCGCTTCTTCAGGAAAGCATCAAAACTTGAAGGTTGCGTGTCTGGTGAGCTTTCTGTTTTGGAAATCGAAGAGGCCGAAAGGAGGTTACTACGCCTGGCTCAACTGGGAGTGACTGACAAGAAAGGATTGAAATCATTCTGCACAGTTGTTGGTTCAGATGGTCTTCTGAGGTTGAAGACAAAGATTGTGCAGCGAGATGATGTTGAGAACTTCAGATATCCCATTCTGCTACCGTCAAATCATAATTTGGTGGAGATTCTAATTAGAGACTATCATCTTAAGTACTCTCATGCTGGTGTCCAAATGTTACTTGGAAAATTGAGGGAGGACTATTGGATTCTAAGAGTGAGGAGGACAGTGAGGAGAGTGGTTAACAAATGTGTCAGATGTCGAAGATTTGAAGCAAAGAGAGTTGAGACTGGTCCTGTACCTCTACCAGGAGATAGAGTGGGGGATGCATCGGTTTTTGAAGTGAGTGGGGTTGACCTAGCGGGACCTTTGCACCTCAGAGATGGTGAAAAGGCCTGGATCCTGTTGTTCACCTGTGCAGTAATCGTGCTGTTCATTTGGAACTTGTGCAAAGTTTGTCTACAGAAGCCTTCCTCCAAGGAATGAGGAGATTCATCGCCAGGCGGGACAGACCCCGAATATTGTACAGTGACAATGGGACGAATTTCACTGGGGCTAATAATTCCTTTGCCTCACTGGACTGGGCTGAGATTGAAAGAACGTCTTCCATCAAGAGAATTCAGTGGAAGTTCATTCCACCCACTGCTGCATGGTGGGGTGGATGGTGGGAGAGGATGGTGCAGATGGTCAAGAAGCTGTTGAGGAGAACATTGGGGAAAAATTGTCTCAAGTATGAGGAGCTTACAACCATTCTTTGCGATGTTGAAGCCGTGATCAACTCCAGACCCTTGACCTATCTCTCGGAGGATCCAGATGACTTGATGCCATTGACACCGGCCATGTTCCTGCAAGACATTCGTTCCACCATTGTTCCTGATCTTGACCACTTGGATGGAACAGACATCAGAAGGCGAGCCAAGTATCTCCAACGCTTGCGTGAAGATTTGCGGAAAAGATTCCGGAATGAATACCTGAGCCTCCTGGTGCAGTCGCATGCTGACATGAAACCCCATAGAACATTGAAGATCGGTGATGTTGTGTTGGTGGGGTCAGATGACAGGAAGAGGTTGGAGTGGCCAGTGGGAAAGGTCACAGAAATGTTCCCTGGCAAGGACAACAATGTCAGGGTGGTTCGTGTCAGGGCAGCGGGGAGAAGTATGACCAGACCAATCCAGCGGATATACCCTCTGGAAATATCGTCGCCGCAGGATGCTCCCTTGGGTGAAGACGAACCAAGTGATGACGAGTGTGAAGCCCCCAGTGATCAACAAGTGATGAGAACAAGAAGGGGACGTGTAGTGAAACTGCCTGCTCGATACAGGTCGTAGCTTGTGTAGATTGTGATGGTGTAAACTTAATAATTGTAAATAAGTTATGTTTTGATTTTGTGTTTGAAATCAAAAGGTGGGAGGTATGTGACGTTCACTAACTCTTAGTTATTAATTTCCTTTTTTTCTGTTACGATTTTTCATGCAAGGAGAAGATGAACAGTTAACAAGAGAAAGAAGGCTGTGAATGTTTTTGATCTGTTATAATATTTGTATCATTTACCTTGTCTGTGATTAATAAAGCCAGTTTTCACGGATATTAGTAAGTCGGGTAGATTTCATGTTCGATTCAACGTCGAGCCTACTTGACAATTGATGACAATGCCAACAGTTGAATAATCACTATTACCTGACACCCACTGATTTAATAAATACTTTCTGTTGCTCTTCTCTTTAAGCATTTTGAGCAAAGCGTATGCAGACTAAGGATAAAGTAACACTGAAGAAACTCCTCACAAAACTAAACCCGGACTACTGGCAGCCGGGATGGTGAAAGGATGTCCCACCCCATTCCCTTCTTGAAATAGCCACGCTTAAAATACTGTTATCTCGTTATCTGTTGCTTAGAAAGTTTCTTACAAGGGATGTCCAACACGCAGGAAAAGCCAATCTTGTTTAAGATGTTTTAGATTATACTTAGTTTCAAAAGCGGTTTCAGTGGCGTAGTTGGTAGCATGCTGAGCTTCTATACCCAAGATCGTGGGTTCAAACCCGGCCGAAGTCGTCGGATTTTTAAGAGCGTTAAACTCCCTCAGTATGTCTTCCTTCGGAGGGGAAGTAAAGCCGGCGATCCCATATCATAGATTTGTGGTAATAAAAAGAACCTTCCACTAACTACAATCGTGGAAGATAAAATGTGTAGGTTAGTTTGATAACGCTATATTAGTTCCAACGTTCGCCGCCAGATCCTGAATGAGATGGCATTTAGTAGCCACGTCCGCAGCTAGGTGTCGTGGACGGTAGTATTTGGTGGCAAAAGTAGCAACTACCGTACTTGGAAAAATTAATCGTCTGCAGTCCTTCTACCTGAATCATTGATAACACACACTAATGCAGTCATCACAATTAACACCGGTTATCAGGCAAATTCTACACACACCCAAAGTGCATGGGGCTACATGACCGCGTAGTCGCAGCCCCTAAACTAGGGAACCAACCAACCAACCAACTAAATTTCAAATGTATATGCTAAAATATGCTGTTATGATCAGCATATGCAATAAATCCAATAAACCCACAAAATATGCATGTGCATATGCGCATATGCGTTTTCAAAAAATCCGGCCCCTACTGTCGACCTAAATATTATGTGTACTCGAGTTTGAAGGCTGTTTGTGAAGTAACAAATAGACCTACTGTACGTAGAATCCAATAACATCATCATTTTCGTCGTTCTATTTTACGTTAGTTCATGTAGGTTTCGATTTTTAAATTTATATTTTAATATTTTTTATCACAGTTGGAAAACTAAAAGTGCCCGTTTTTAAGCGTGTTTCAACCATGCGTCACATTTAAGAATTATTATCTCAGAAACCCGTCATCAAATCGAATCCAAATTTTAACACAATATACATTGGAGTGTTGTATAACTGCTTTAGTAATTTCAAAATTTTGTGTGTCCAAGAAACAAAGTTGTTATCATTTTTGTAAGGTAACTTATTCTCGGCTCGGGGTGGTTGGGAAATGGAGTTCTTGGTCGCGTTGTAATCCTTATACATTAAAAAGGTATGCTGTATGATTGTGAAATACGTAAATTAATTCACTTATTTTATATCGGTTTGTATTTGTACGGGGAATTAAGACATGGTTCACCAGTTAGCCGCTTCGGTGAAAGCTGTACAGCGTTGCCAAGATGGGCTCCATCACGCGTCATTGCACGCCTCGCTCGGAAGTGATGGGTTCCATATCAGCAACGCTGTACAGCATTTCCCGGAGCGGCTAGCTGGTGAACCATGTCTTAATTCCCCGTTCAAATACAAACCTATATAAAATAAATGAATTAATTGACATATTTCACAGTCATACAGCATAACTTTTTGATGTATAAGGATTACAAAGCGACCAAGAACAACATTTTCCAACGACCCCGAGCCGAGAAAAAGTTACCATACAAAAATGATAACAACGTTCGTTCTTGAACACACAAAATTTTGAAATTAGTAATCCAGTTATACAACATTCCAATGTATATGGTGTTAAAATTTGGAGTCGATTTAATGACGGGTTTGTGAGATAATAATTCTTAAATGTGACGCATGGTTGAAACACGCTTAAAAAACGGGCACTTTTTGTGTTTCAACTGCAATAAAAAATATTAAAAAATAAATTAAAAATTCCAATCCTACATGAACTAACGTAAAATAGAACAACGAAAATGATGACGTTATTGGATTTTATGTAGGTCTATTGGTTACTTCACAAATAACCTTCAAACTCGAGTGCACATAATATTTTGGTCGACAGTAGTTATCAGACACGTTCAACTCTCACCCATTTACACGGGGTCATGACCAAGATGTCTCAAGCCCCTCCAATGATCTATCACCAACGTATTAATTGCATACCATGTCGCTGTGATAGTTCCTAACCATTCCGCGTTTTATCTGCGAATATTTTCACTGAATTACTGTTACCTGTAACTGGCAGTGAAGTGCGAGGTTTCCAAGCAATTTGGCTGAATCAGGGTGGTTCTTACCGACCATCGTCTCACAGATCCCAAGAGCTTCTCTGCACAACGTCTCTCCCTTCTTGTTCTCGCCCATCTTACCATACAGCACAGTGATGTTCTTCAAAGTAGCCACCACCTATAACAGGAACGTAAGACGGGAACTTCTAAGGGCTGAAAACTGGACTTGAATGTACTTTAATCAAATCAAAGAGACACGGATTATTCACTATGTTGTGGTTTTGGGGATGAAAATATAGGCGGAAAAATTCCATGCGAATGCTTGATACTGGTTTAGTTAGAAACCTAAATTTCTATTTGTGGAATCTTTTCATTCGGTCAACACGGGTGTATCCAATTACATTGGGTGGGCAGTTTCAATAAATCGGGGCAGATGACATCGTAGGATGCCCCTTAAAACCTCAATAACTAACTAAAATTAATTTCCTAGTGCCTGAAATAAATTACATGAATTATTTATACACTTAATGAAACACTTATCACACAAATGGGGGCTGAATCGGATGACAAGTTTCGTCCGTCGAGTGAACATCATCAGATCTTGCTCACTTAGGTTCAATTTAGGTTCAACGATTATGTATATAACACTTATGAACAACAGTATTTACATTTATTAATTTACAGAAGTTCTTAATTGAACCCTGTAACAAGTCGAATTTTTTAACAAATTGTATTTTCTATCCAGAAATGGGCAATAAACCGCCAATTATATGACGTTTTTGCATTTAATTAATTTCTGACATCCAGTTCAACGGAACTCTTTCGCGGAATATATACATGACATAATCAAATCGAACGCCGTTGAAAAGTACGAATCCCTGGGAAGGAAATTAAAAGGATTCATAAGAAATCAAAATAAACACAATGACCAAAACACTGATAATAATGGTATCGATTTGCACAAATGGGTGAATAACCAAACTAACGTCGTTTTCTCGACAATTGAACTGAATTTGTTAGACAAAGGTCGAAATGAACCCATAATTAGGAATTTAAGAGTAATTGAAGTTTTTTCAATTTTTTTAATGTTTCAACTAGGGATATTTGTTTCTATATTCATGTTGGAGCAGCGCCGGAGTTTGAACTATGGAGATTATCACGAATAGTAGATTGCTGTTGAGGATCTTAAGGCCTTAGTGATCCAACGCAGTATGCTTAAATTCCTTGGATTCAACGGATAACCTAACCTAATTATAATACTTTTTCGTTATCATTTGCTAGTGAAATTATGACTTTTCAAAAGAAAAGAAAATTGAAACTCTTGTCAAGACCAATTTGGGGACCTCCAGGGAACGGACATTGGTACTCGTGTTCAGTGAGTTCAACAGAATAACTTGTGAACCTTCTACTTATAAACGTCCAAAACGTGTAAAAGTGAAACTTTGACATGTAAAACAAAGCATCCCGCTGAGATCACTCGTATTAAGAATGAGCTCGAGATTCAGAAGAACTGGATTAGAAAACTAATATCAGAAATACCGAAACTCCAAATGACAATTCAAAACATACAAAAGAGTGTCGATTGATTAGAAGTAATCAACTATGAACAAGTAACGAATGAAAATTATTGGTTACGACTACAGGTGGAGTGCTTATTGGGGGCAGAAAGAAGCGCTGACGTGGACAGTCATCGAACTCAGAGTAGCGTCAAGTTGGTGTACTAACCCAAGCCTCTGCTAGTGGAGTAGCACTTCAAGATATTCTATGGAATTATTGCTAAAATCACTTTTGATGAAAATATCATTCGTTGTACTTACATAATATTTGGGGAATTTTGATGAAGTTTAGAGCGGCTCATTAGGGAGCAGGGGCCGATAACCTCGATGTTAGGCCCCTTAAAACAACAATTATCATCATCATCATCATCATTAGGGAGCCCGGTGCCTTGGGATCAGAATGAGACTTAAGGTACCATTTGGCTGCACACGACAGAGACAAGCGACCGAGACAGGTCGCTTTCGATCTGCTCTCCATCCAACCATATGAAGTACATTTGAGAGCGCGAGACGGAGACAGGCGACACAGATCGGCGACTGAGACAAACCATAGGAGACCGCTCTCAGAGCAGTAGTGTCTCGCGACAAGCGGACGCAGCACGTGTTTTATGAAGTGATAAAATGTCGGAAATAAAATTTACTGATGAAGAAGACGAGATATTAGTAGAAATAGTCGGAGATAACCCACCGCTGTTCGATCCTGAAGTTCAGTCATACAAAGATGGAAATATCTTTATTCTTTATTAACAAACAGAAGGATCCTTTTTCGCGTCCGGTTTTGAATATTGAACTCATAGGTTTTCTTGGTTTCTTTCGCAACTAATAACACAGCAACACATCATCGTCTTCTTCCTCTTCGAGCAACCTTTTCATTAGAATATTTTCGTAACAATTTTTCAAAGAATATGTGCACGCATATCCCAACAAACACCTACTATATGTCTAGGCGTGTCTTCAGTCTCGGTCGTCATCAAATTACGTGAGCGGCGACACGTTGACTTGTCTCCGACTCTCATCGCTGTCGTCTGTCTCGGTCGCTTGTCTCTGTCGTGTGCAGCCAAATGGTACCTTTATTCTCAAATAAAACTGTCGTTTCTGTGGCATCACGACAAACAGCTACATTGCAATGAATATAACTACTTACATGAATTAGCGGCACATCAGTCCAGTCATAGGAGGTGAGCTCACAGTATTTTAGTTGCCATTTCTTTAACCTATATTACTTTTCGACAACTCCCATTCCTTTTAAATTTTATTTTTTTAACAAAATTGGGGATAATTTCAATAAATGATTTGTTTCAATTTGATAGTGTTTCCTTGTCTTATTAGAGATATTAAGTTATAGTGTACCGTCCACCTCACAACCTGAGAAAGAGCTTCTCGGATGTGCTATATACATACAGTATATACATTATTATTTTCTGAAATTGTCCATAAGATCTAATCTTAAGACTGGCACCCTCCCTGGTAATTAGGTATATGAGAGAGAAACTTTACAAGGGTTAAAATATAGTCTAAACGTATGAACAGGCACACAACATGATAATGATAATTGTTGTTTTAAGGGGACTAACATCTAGGTTATCGGACCCTAATGGTCGGAGTGATAGCGAAAATGACAATCAAATAGAAACCAGAACGAAAAAGTAAGTGAGATTGAAAATACTTAAAAAATCGAACTCAGATTGAAACGACTTACAAAATGGAATTTAGAAGGAAAATACTCACAAAAGGAATAGATTGAAAAATACGCACAAAATGCAGTTTAGGTTCAAAATACGTACAAAATGCAATGTAGAATCGAAATACTTACAAAATGCAATTGAAATTCAAAATACTTGCAAAATGTAAATGAGATAGAAAATACGTACAAAATGCAATTGAGGTTCAAAATACTTACGAAATGCAATTGAAATTCAAAATACACAATGCAACGTAGATTAAAAAAGCCCATTTCATATCCAAAATACTCACATAGTACAATTGAAATTCAAAATACTTACAAAATGTAATTGAAACTGAAAATGCTTACAAAATATAAGATTGATTCAAACAACTCATTTGGATTGACAATACGTAAAAAAGGCAATTTAGATTGAAAATACTTACAAAATGTAATTTAGATTCAAAATACCCACAAAATGCAATTGAGAATCAAAATTCTTACAAAATGACCACCATACAAAATGCGGTTTAGGTTGAAAATACTTACAAAATGCAATTGAAATTCAAAATACTCACAAAAGTGCCAGCCCCTACATTGAAAGACTCAAAAAGCAATTGAGGTTGAAAATACTCGCAAAATGCAATTTAGATCGAAAAGGCTTACAAGATGCAACGAAGATCGAAAATACCTACAAAATGTAGTGTAGATTCAAAAAGTTCTCTCAATGTAATTTAGATACACGGGGAACCAATTATCAAAAACAGTGCGGGAATCTGAAAGAGAAAAGGAAATAGAATGAAATGAAAATAAGAGGACTGACCCCTCGATGGAATGAGGGATCAGGAAAGATGAGACAAGGGCGAATTAAGGCGGGAAACTGAAAGACTCCCTAGACCTCGGATACCCTGATACTGTCGGGGTCGGAAAAGAACAAGAGTTGACCAAGGGAGGTTGACAGGAAAGGAGACGGAGAGGAGTCCGGCACAAGTAAGTGGAAGCAATGCCGGATCAGCTGGTGTCCCGAGGTCGCCAACCCACGTCCCACTAGGTGTGAGCCCCTGGGGGAAGGCACACAACGTATAACCTCAAACAACTTATCGGGGATGTCGAGATTGCGTGCAATAAACTACCAGAACAAGAAAGAGATGTAACAAAACAATTAGTAACCAACGAAGCTAGGAAATTCTCAATCAGGAAAGTAATTGTAATATTAAATTCAGTAAAACACAAGGAAATTCGGTAAGTCATTGAAATAAAAAGCAGGGCCTAATTCTAACAAAAACAGATGAAGGCAACACCACAGTAGTTATGGAAAAACGGAATACATAAACAAAACAATAGATTACCTGAATATCAATGGAATTAATGAAGTAGGAAAAGACCCTGCCAATAAATTCCAAAATTAATTAAAAAGTGCTTTGAAGGAAGCCGAATATATTCTCATAAAGGCCAGAAAGGTACTGAACATAAACCCTAAACTTACCGTCATTAAGAGCATTATCTAAAATTCACAAAGAGGACGTACTGCTAATTCCAGATATGCACCGAATTACAAACTCAGCAAAGAATCTCTCATAATATTAATAATATTAAAACCAATAATGACAATTCAGTCAAAAACACAGCGGAATTAGTAAAAAAAAACTAAGCTCACTACAATGTTACCCTAATTCAACCCAGCAGCAAGAAAATTACTATCAATCACCATGTTTCTTGTGAAGGGAGACAAGTTTCATCGGGAATTTATTAATATTTAACAAATAAAATGAAAGTTTCAAAGAGATCTATATCACCAGGATTGAGATAACTCACCGATGGATGGTTCTCCCCAAAAGTCTTCTTCCAAATGGCCAGAGCATCGTGTAGCAATTCGGTCGCTTCAGTGTATCTGTTTTGGTCCCTGAAATGACAGACCAGCATTAACGTCTTATGTTTCCAAACACACCAAGCAAGGTTTGAACAGGCGCGGATTCAAGGGGGTGTCACGGGGTCATGACACCCCCCCCCCCCCCACACACCCCAAACGGAGACCAAATTTTTTTTGCAAACTCAAAAAACGAAAACACAATAACCAGACAAATAAAACTTAACGAATTTTAACTTTAAAAAACGTGTTTTTTTTTTTTTTTTTTTTTTTTTTTTTTTTTTTTTCAATACTGAAAATATCTTTTTTGCAATTATTATGTTCTGTTACAACTGTACATATTTACAACTTCATACCTGTTATATAAAAACGATTAGTTATCTAACAAAATCAACTCGTCTATTTTGTTTAGCAAACCTTGTGATTACTGAATCGATGTCTATAGTGATGTCACGATGAATGTGCAGCAATGCACGGATAGGAATTTGGGGCTTATTTCGCACCAAAAAAAATTGCCGACGTCCAAACTGCAAGCTTGGTTGGCAATTTAAGCTGTGACGTTCTCCCTATGTCGGTACTAACTCGACTTGCCGAAACTGAAACGTACCTTGATACTTTTCTCGAAGCTGGATGTAAAAGTCGCAAAACACGCCGTTGCAAATTGTACGAATATTTTTGCTGCGCTTAACGTATCAAATTTCTATCCATGTAGCTTGCAAAAAAAAAAAGGTCTGGTTTTGTACGTTTGGTTATTTTGTGATTGCGTTGTTAGTGATACCATTTTTCTTAACAATTTCGATTCTGTGACCCCCCCCCCCCCCCCCCAAAGCCAAACTCTAGATCCGCGCCTGGGTTTGAATACACAAAACACAGTTTAATCGGAGAATCAAGAGGATTTGGAAAGTAATCAGTACCCTAGGTTTTTCAGAAAGAAAACAAGTTGCATGCCTCCAGCTGTTATTACCCAGCTGAGGCGAGTGCATTCCCTGAAATAATGTAAGTTAGCGCGGTGACATAACCACTCGGGGCGTTAACACCGTACTCTGGTTCGGTTCAGTTGTCAGCTGGGTTACGTAGCGTTTAGATCTTCTATTCACCTAATATCAAGGCAATTATTTCTGCCACATTTTACACCGTGTAAGTGGAATAATGATTGTATTTTAATTATTCATGAAAGTCTTCTAGGACTATTTCTACTCCCTTATATCTAAAAATATTAATTCTATGGCTGATACATTAAATGTTTCTTAATGTTATGTTGTTCGGCTTCGTGACGAAGTCAACAGGCTGCTAACCTTTGATGCGACGGATCCCGGGTTCGATTCCCAACTGGGTCGTGGGACTTAAACTTCAAGTAATTAATTCCCCTAGCTCACGAATTTGGTGTCTTTTGACATCTTAAATCATTAATTTCTTCCTCACCACGATGCGCGGGTCGACTACAGGGGTCAACTCGAAAGACCTGTACAAGGTCACACATAAGTACGATTTTCAGGTTTTTTTTAATGACATGACATTAGTTTATGGTTATTTTAAGGGGAGAACGGTAGATCTTTTCAAAATTGTAGAAAATTGTGTAGATCAGCAAAGCGTTCTGGTTGCCGGTCACTGGGGTAGAAGATTATGAAAGTGTCTGTTACAACTGAAGGCATGAGAATGACTAGTGGGTAAAGACCAATACCGTACATTACATTCGAGAATATAAAAAAATAAACTATTTTCATTTTATATCACCATTGAGTATCCTACACTTTTTTGTAATCACTGCAAAGCTGCAAATATCTGTTCACATACATTTATTATTTTTTTAAAATCGATTTTACCCTCCAGGGTGGTGGCTCCCACGGACTCCGCGAGGGAACTCACCCCTACCGCCTTTTTCAGGCAGTGTCCTGGAGCTGGGAACATTTGGTCGGAGTGGATACAACTGATGAGGTGTGATCAGCACCTCTCCCAGGCGGCTTAACCTACAAAGTGAACAGGGGCCTCGTGAGGGAAGGGATTGGAAGGTTAGGATGGATAGGCAAGGAAGAGGGAAGTAGGCGGCCATGGCCTTACAGAAGCCTAGGTACTGTACCCGTATCCGCTGATTCCCGTGCCTCAAATCAAAGTCAAAAGAGTAATAACTGAAAGAACAGTCATATGCAAACACCAAGCCTATTTGGAGTTAGAGATCATGAACCATACTTTCGCACAAACTTTTATCGTCATGGCTAAGATGAATTATAATATTATTTTGGGAACAAACTTTATTTGTGACCATTACGCAGTCATCTATCTTCACAATAACACTGTGAACTTTAAACAGCTGGAAGACTTGAGCCACGTAACGTTGAACATGGAGGAAACGCCCCTTGGACGAGAAGCGAGTACCTGGATGATGGAGGCGATAACATATGACTTCACGGACGAGACAGGCATGCAGGAGGGAGAGATGATTGACACGGCAGTAGTAGAGATTCCAGATCAAGATAATTTGCTTGAACATTGGGCGTTATTGGCAGAAGAAGAAAACATTGGATCAAAATTTGAAATATTAATGCAGGATAAATTGAACGAAGGAAAATTAGGGGAACCTGACAGAAGAAAATTAGAGGATATTTTACGTCACCATAAAGAAGTCTTCGATACAATTCCAGGGAAAATCCTTAAATTTCCAATACGCTATGCAAGTCGGTGATTGGACACCCTTTAAGAGTAAATTGTACCCGATCCCAGAGAAATATCATCATCAGGTGAAGGACATTATAGATAATCTGCTTGAAGCCGGTATGATAAAAAAAATCACCGACGCCTTACTTAAATGCTATTTTGGTGGTGGCCAAACCAAATGGTTCCATTAGGCTATGCCTAGACGCAAGGTTTTTGAACAGTAAGCTTTTGCCAGAACACGACAAAGCACCGCTTATACGTGACGTACTGAAAGGATTTAGAGGGAAGAAGATCTATAGTTCCGTAGATCTCACCAACAGTATCCATCACCTCGAGTTGGAAAAAAATTCCAGTTGCTCACGGGATTTTTATTCGATAACCAAACCTTCATATGGCAGAGGATGCCCTTTGGTGTGAAAACTGCAGGCTGTGCGCTTATCAGAGCACTGGAGCGTAACCTAACAGAAGAAGTGAAAATTTTACAGTGCGTTATGTAGATGACATTCTCATAGCATCAGAGACAATGGAAGAACACTTGGTAAACCTAAACAAACTCCTGGTCAACTTGAGTACGATGAATTTTAAGATAAACTTGAAGTCCCACTTTTTCCAAAGTGAAATCTTATATTTGAGGTATATTATCGACCAAGATGGTGTGAGGCCAAATCCGGCGAAGATTGATGCAATCAAGAATTTCCCAACACCAACCAGAGTGAAGCACGTCAGAGCATTCTTAGGAGTTACTGGATTCTTTAAGGAGAATTGTCCCAACTATACCGAGACAGTGGCACCGATGCAAGAAATGCTCAAGAAATGAAATCGATGGTCGTGGAGTGAGGAGTGAGACAGGTCCTTCAATGCAACGAAAGAACTACTTGAAAACTGCATGAGACTTTGTTATGCTGACTTCGGAAAGAAATGAATTATACAAGCGGATGCATCTCTAATTGGAATCGGAGCGATGCTGTATGAAGAGGAACCTGCTGAATCCAAGAAACGTTTTCATTTGGCATTTACAAGTCGCAAATTGCGCAAGCACGAAAGGAATTACACCGTAACTGAACTTGAATTGTTAGCAATACTGTATGCCCTGCAACGATGGAGGAAGATTGTCTTTGGCTATTCCATTGTTGTCAGAACTGACCACAAAGCGCTGACTTTCCTCTTTAAAACAGCCATGGTGAGTGAGAGAGTAACTCGTTGGTCCATCTATATCCAACAGTTCGATATTACAATAGAACACTGTCCTGGGAAGATGAACGTGATCCCAGACGCTCTTAGTAGAAATCCCGAAGATCACGAGACAGCAGTGGAGGTGCAACATTTAGAACTTACAGCCAAGGATCAAGAATTTTTAAACGGATTGAAGGATATCCAGTTGCAACAGGAGCGTGATCCTTGGATGTTAATGATGATAAAGTATTTCAAGAAAGAGACACAACCGGGAACGCCTGAACACAGGGAGGCTAAATCTAAAGCAGCAAAATACCACTATTTCAATAATTTGTTACATAAATTCATGGATGAGGAACACACACGATTTCGGATTCTCGTTCCAGCATCACTTCAGAGAGGACTAACGTGGCATCTTCATGAAAGTTAGTTAGTTAGTTATTGTTGTTTTAAGGGGCGGAACTACGAGGTCATCTGCCCCTATGTTCATTAAAGTATCGGTCACATCGGAGTAGACAAAACGGAAGCGACAATAGGAGAATCATTCCCCTGGCCGAAAATGCGATCGACCATTGTTGAGGTAATCAAAACTTGCGACGCATGCCAGCGTACTAAGCCCAATAATTACCTCAAGAAACAATACCCGATGCCTTTACTACCACAAAAACCGTGCGAATTACTGGCGATCGACACTTCTGGGCCCCTCCCCAAAGGAAGACGTGGGCGTAGACATCTTCTTGTGTGTATTGATGTCTTCTCAAAATATGTGGTATTATGCCCTATCCAAAAGACCACGTCAAAGCAAGTCTTATGGCAGACTTAAGAACAAAGTTATACCTACGCTTGGAAAGCCTGAGTACTTACTGTCAGATCATGGGAGATATTTCACGAGTTCTGTTTTCAAAAAGGGAGTTGAGGATTTGGGAATTAAGCACATTTTATCAAGCATCTGCCACGCTCAAGCCAATCCGAGCGAGAGAGCGATCCGTTGTGTGTCCAAATATTACCGCATTCTAATCACCGAGGAACATCACAAATGGGTGGATCGAGTGAGTGACATTGAGATGTGCATGAACAGGACCAGGCACGAATCCACTGGACAAATCCCTTTAATTGTCCATCATAACAAGTACCCGGAGAGATCTTGGGATAATATCATGCAGAGTCCCAATGATCCATTAATAGCGCATGAGCTGAGAGTGCAGAACACAGTGGAACATATGAGGAGCCAGGCGGACAGACGTTTGCGCCGATACAGAGGAAAGAAGTTCCACCGGGAGCTAAACGAAGGGGAACTTGTCCTTGTTTAAAAAACACCAATTTCCGATCCTAAGAGCAAGGTAATCCCCAAATTTTGTCAAAAATACGTTGGCCCGTTCAAAATCATCAAAAACTTGTGTAACAATGCCTACAGGATTGAAGAACTGAGTTCTGGAACAAAGTCAGTTTTCAATATTGCTAATCTAAAGTTGTATTATAGAATGGAACCGTGGGAGCAGAATGGAAATGATGTAGCAGCAAATTTATTGGAATTCTAAAGAAAGAAGGAAGGAAGCTAGCTTGTAGTTTAACTTGACCGTTAATCTCGAGATCATGAGCCACGGGAATTCTAAAGAAACACACCACAATGTACGGGGATACTGTACGTGAAATATAACTGAGTCAGGCAGCTTTGTTTACAAACAAGACGGGAAGCGAGAGGTCGCCATGCTTGTTATGAGAAAGAGGGAGATACTACGAAGTGACAGGTGATGACAGCTATGTGGAGTCAGCAGCGCGACGAGTCAACAGCAGAGATAATTAGTGAGACAAGACATGTCACTGAACAGACGGAAGTGGGACACTTTATAAAACTTAAGATGAATACAGAGTGAATTTATAATGTAGTGGGTGTCTGAAAATCGACTCAATGTCTTGAGCCAGACTTTCAGTTCAGCTGGTGGTAAATGAACCCTTATTATGCAGGTCGTATAATAATGATTCAGGTTTTTAATTTATTCATTATATTGGAATACAAGTATGGTACAGTTTAGATGGCCAGTGGGCCGGATGATGTTGTAAGTTGTCTGAAGCGAGATAGCAGTTGGGGCAAGCGAGATATTAATAGTCAGGTGCATGAACTTTGGCGCGTGGCTTGGTCCCTTTGTTGAGGAGGGTCAAGGGAGAGAAAGGAGAGCTTGGATGAGTAGAGATGAAGATAGTTTGTGACGTCAGATAGGCGTGGCGATTGAGTTCAACTCAACGTTCGATGCTTGAATTAACGAATCACCGAGTGGACGCCAGTGAGTGGCGCGAAAGATGCATTATATCAGAATTGGAGGGAACTGCGTTTTGATTGATTGATCTAACGGATTGAGATCCGCTGACCATAGATGTGACCTGCTTGAAAAATGATGAAGATTGATACCATACCCAAGTTTGTAGCTCAACTGCATCGATAAAAATATTTTTAAATTAGTCCCCACTCTTGAGTTTGTGTGATTTTTGTATAAATGAGACCACGATGCTAGTTTGGATATCACTATCTTGAATTCTTTGAAGAGACAGGTTGATGTCCGATACACATCACTTTTTCTAAGTCTCTGAGGAGACGGGTTGCTGTCCGACATTCTATTTCGAAGTCTCTGAGGAGACGGATTGCTGTCCGACGACATAATATTTTCAAAGTATTTGTTCGAGTCTCTGCGGAGTCGAGTTTAATAAGTCGTGTGAACTTATAATATTTCAAGTTAGACCTTGGGTCGAAACAGCATTGACAGTGTAATTATTTTCACATATTGTAATTATGAATTTTGCGTGTGCAAGTGCGTGTGAAGCTAGGAATTTATGTATTTGGGGAAAGTCTACGTTATAAGTTGTACATGACTGTGAGTGAGGCTAGTAGCTCATGCGGCAATTTCAGAAGGTTAATTTAGTGTATATTTGTATATTTGAACATTTTCATCTTTAAGAAGTCCAGGATGTCGACAACGTGATCAAGAACCGGGATGGTGTACGAGGAATCTACTTTGGAGATGGTTTTGGCGGAGTAGAGAGATCCTGGTGGGACCATGTCTTGTGATGTACGCTGAATTGAGACGCAGTAATGGATAAGTACTAAAAATTGAATTATTTCAATCATGTAGATAGATTTTGGGCTGTGAACTGTATATAGTTTAATTTTTTGTTCACGTTGTTTTTCGATTTATGATGATAGGGTTTGTTCCGACACTCATATTTAAATGTAGGATGACGCGTGACTATTGCTTGTTTTTCTTTGTAAATATTTATGTGTAATGTTAGTCCAAGTGCCGCGTGTACGTGATTGTAATAATTTGTTTTTGCGAACATGAGTTACGGATCGTGTGACAAGTGAGGCGTTGATAGGATGAATTAAGAATAGATATGGGAGGAAATTAACTATTTTGGTAGCTGTTTGAATTAATGTGTGTATTTTTGTGTGGAGGAGTTAGCTATGACTTTCCTCGACTGCTGCAGTAATGGGCGTCAGATGTTGCTCTATGGAGACTCTGTACCGACCGCGACGAGGTTCTTTAATTATGTGGGAAATAATGGAACTGATTTGTATTTGGTGACACACTTGGTATTCTTCGATTCTTGGCGCTATGCGGTAGGCTAGCCTAAGATATTTTATGACACACACATCATTTTACTGAAGTACTGTAGAAGAGTCTTCGTTCTTGGTGTCTTGCCGTAGTTGGAGCACTGATATAGTTGTTTACGCATTGGGTTTTTGGCATGTGGCAGTCGAGATACTCACCGACCACAGATCTATAGATAAGGCGCGCTAATTAGTAGAGAGGGCTGGCTTGTCCTGACCTTGTAAATTTAGAATGCCAGTTTAGTTGAAACTTTGATTATTTAAAGGGTCAGATACTCACGCACGGACGGTAGTCTCGTTAAAAATAAATCCTTGTTTTGTTGTATATAATTGCCACTGGGCAATGTGATTTGTTATTTCCATGTAATATTTGATTTTATTTTTGACACCTTGCTGTGTGTTTGTGTAAGGTGACGGCGGTCATCGGGTGATGTCAGTTGAGCGTAGTCACGTGCGTTCATACTTGTTTTGTTTATGTGAAGTCCTGTTCAGGCATTTGTTCGTGTCTATGACACATGGTAAAGATATCGACCGGAAATCTCAGTTGTAGTTTATTAAGGCTAGCGAGTGTCGGGTATTTGTAATATTTTGTGTAGATCTAGTTTGTGTTCCCATCACATTGTCTATCTTCTCATATACGGATCCGCACCTTGTCAGCTGACGCCTATGGTCGCAGATCGCGTAAAACATAGTACTTATTCCGTTTTCTGTTTGCTCGTCACATCGCCACAGATGGGTTGAAGGAATGACAGGACCATTGATGGCCTGAATTTTGTGTGTAATCTCGTCAGAAAGATTTTGTTGGATAATTATCATTAATTAATATGAGGGTGTAAATTTTGGGAGTTGTTTATTCTTATTTTATGGTTATTTGATATGAAATTAAATTTGTTTAGTTAAATCTTGGCTTAATTTTCTTTCTTTAGTGATATTTTTACCTATGTCACCTTGTTATGATAAGAAGAAAATATTTATAACAACAACGGTATGAACCGAAACACTTCCCCGAAACAGAGTCTCATTACGCTTCTTTACAAGGGTTCAATATGTTGAGGTACAGAGATATTAAACATGGAAAGTTACTATAAAAATTGGCAAATCTGAATTCAAGGAACTGCTGTTCACAATAGGCCTGGTGTTAAATCTGCAGAAGCTTTCGTTACAGGTTATACGGCCCATGTTCGTAACATGGAATGTTTTCCTTTGGCAATGAATCTATTGATATCGCGCCAGGCGATGGCAGTTGGGTTTGAACTGCGGATGTCTTCCCGCTCACTGCGTATCGTGCATTCCCAAACACAAGGCCAAAGTTTAACATTTGCAGGTATCGACCTACTCGAAGACTGTTTCTCCCACGGACAATTTTATGTTGCATGTTCCAGAGTAAGTTCTCCAAGTAGCTTAGTCATTTTGGCACCAGAAGGGACAACTGCCAATATTGTATATAAAGAAGTTCTAAACTAAATTATTATATTTAAAATTCTTCATTTATTTGTTGTATGACATACGATTTTATGTTACTTATACATTAATTAAGTATATTAAAGATCATGTTTTCAAAATATAAGTTAAGTTATTTATGGTTAGGTTAAAAATAGTTAATTATTATACGTTTCTTTAAATCTTTAAAATTGAAATTTAGTTCGTTAGCAAAATATTTGTATTTTAACTCTGTATTTTGATTTCATATTTAAACGTTAATTTTCAACATTAAGACAATTTAATTAAGCTCTTTCATATCTTTAATATTTCATTGTTTCATTCCATTCATAAAGCAGGCAAATAAATTGTTACAAAAGAAGTAATGTAAAATATTATTATATTTCGATTTTGATATCACGAGGAATTTTAAATGTCATTTACCAGTGAACTCGGAATGATAATTGGTTTAAATAGATTATCTCTTTATGATATAAGTGTTACATAACACGTCAAACTTTTCAATTCCGCGGCAGAAGTCGGACGGGAAAACACATAATTTACGTCCACGTCTTACAATTCTGACGAAAGTCGACGAACATCTAACGCTTAGTTCGGTGGCATTCAAAAGAAAATGGGAAATAACAAAATATATAATGGGACATAACTCAACTATGACACGAGCGAAGCCGCGGGTTCCTGCTAGTTTTCTTATAAATGTTCTCAGTTATGTCCCTGTTGTTCATGGCCAGTGTCCCTCAGAATGAGAAGGCTCTGAAGATAATAAACTACAAATGCGACAATCCAGGAAACCATACCTTAAATTGCGTGAGAAAACTTTGCACCATAAAGAAAAAAGGTGTGTAGGTCGCGAAGTATCAATTTTTAGAATTAATGCCATCTGTTGGCCTCATGCTTGATAATCCGTAATTTGATTCTGACGGTGTGTTGTTTCAAAATTATTTTTTTTAAATTCCAACATTATTATGTGGTCAACTAGAATGTGGGTGTGTGGTTGGTTTTAGTTGTAAGTATGTAGTTAGTTTGTTTATTATAAATAGTTCATTGTTCCATTAGACTGTGGTGTGTGAGTGTGTCTGGTGGCAGTTGCATTATTTTATTAGATATAGTTCATTGTTTCATTAGACTGTGATGTGTGAGGGTGCATATGAGTGTGTCTGGTGACAGACTGTTTTAGTGGTAGTATTTTGTTGTTGGTGGAACTTGAGTATTTTTTGGTTTGTAGAATTTTGGTATTTAATTATTGTTGGAAGGTTAGTATTTTTGCTCTATTACTTATTCTGAAAGGGAGTAGCAGCCTTTCAGAATAAATCAATTCTTTGCTTGATTTATAGACGGTTAAGATATTGATAATCAGGGAACGGATTTATATGTAAATACATATCTCTTTGTGAAGCTAAACTTAATTATATTTTGTATTATCTTTAACAAATCATAGTGTGTGGAGTTGAAAAATGGAGTATTTATTTTCCATATTTTCCATATTTTGGAGTTTAGCACATAATGCTATATATTCTTAGTCATTAAGGTCAATACAGTCCATATTTCGGCAAAAAAAAAAAAATAATTTTATTAAATTAGCAGTCCTGTCAATAATGGGGAAACATTTAATATTTTAACTGGGTTGCAACTCATCATTATGCCTGTCCACGCCTGAATTGATAAGGTAAGGTGATAAACGGCGTGGTGAAAGAGAGATGAGTGAACCCGGGAGAGGTGTGATCAGCAGAGCATCAGAATCACACACAACATCGACAATGTCTGTCCCATAATTTCGTTACTCAGGAAATCCCATTCATCGACGATATGCCAGTAGTTTCCGTATTATTTCATAATTCGGGCCTTCCCCTTGATGGCGCAATACCTCCGTTTACTGTAGTTCCTGTTGAAGAGAATGGATATTTCTCGTAATTTCTAATATCGCCCGCATGTAAATATCGTTTGTCTTTTGTCAAATGTATATTCTTTGACTTTATGTTCTTTTCCTTTTGTCTGTATATTGTATGCTGTGTCTTGTTCAATACGATCTAAGTCAACATGTGTTCGTGTTTTTAATCCGTTCATCCCGTGTTTAACTGATACAATAGAAACCCATGCATAGCACAAGTAGCTTCAATAGGTTATGGGACCAGACATAACGGTGTTCTGTGATAATTTTCTTCAGTGAATTTTAAAGTGAGCAGGCAATGCGATGCTTATGCCCATGTTCCAAAACAGGAGCTTACTGGCAAATTGGAACCCAGAAGCAAATGTTTTTTGTTTGTTGGGTATGATGGGGAAAAGAAAGGTTACCGTCCGTTTGATCCCAGTAAACCTAAATATATTTTTGTAGAGCACAGTGTTAAATTTGTAGAAGATAAATTCACCAGGTGTGCTGAGAAAAATGTTGAAATGAGAGATGTAATGTATTGTCCTTTGCATGACATCGAAAATAGTGATGAAAACAGAATTGGACAGAATAATAACCTGCCGATTATTGAAGTTTCAGTTGCTGGTCAGGTTAGTGACAAAATTGATGTTTCAGTTATTACTCAGGTTAATGAAGACATTGTTGTAATTCATAATGATGAAAATAATGAGATTGACCAGTTTGGTGTTCCAGAAAATGCAGGTAGGAGGTACCCTTTAAGGGAGAGACGTCCAAAACAATTTCCTGATTATGAGGTCTATTTTGCTGAAAGTGGTGGTTATGTGGAACCAATCACTGTGTCTGAAGCACTTAACGGTAAGGATGGCATGCAATGGAAAAAGGCGATGGAGGAAGAACTCAAGTCATTTCATGATAATGATGTATGGACATTAGTTGAGAAACCTGATGGAACAAATAATGTGAGATGCAAATGGGTGTTTAATGTGAAACGTAATACTGAAGGTAATGTGTCTAAATTTAAAGCACGCTTAGTGGATAAAGGTTGTTCTCAACGGTACGCAGTAGATTATCTGGAGACTTTTGCACCTGTAGTGCGGTATAGTACATTGAGATTATGTTTTGCTCTTGCTGTAAATATGGATCTGGAAGTTGATGTTTCAACAGCTTTTTTGAATGGCGTTCTTAAAAATGATATTTATATGTACCCCCCAGAAGGCTATGAGTGTGACAGTTCTAAAGTTTGTTAGCTCGAAAAGCTGTTTATGGCTTGAAGCAAGCATCTAGCACTTGGTATGAGAGAGTTCATGAAATTCTTACTGAAATCGGTTATAAGAAGTCTCTGTATGAACCATGTGTATATTACTGTCAAGATTCATCATCTGTTGTTGTTATTGCCCTCTATGTTGATGATTTCTTGTATTCTTTAATAATCATGTCCAAGTCTGCGTTGTATTCTCATTTTAACATCAAAGATTCGGGACAAGTCTATGAATGCCAGGGGATGAGAGTTCAAAGAAGCAAAGATTGTATTAGATTGGATCATAAGTGTTATCTGTTAGATGTGTTGGATAGGTTTAACATGACAGATTGTACTCATGTGAGAACTCCAATGGAAACAGGTTTGTTGTTGGAAAAATCCAAATCCTATGACAAATCCTATCCCTGTCAACAGGCTAATGGTGCTTTGTTATACCTTTCCATTTGTACCAGGGTAGATATTGCATATGTAACTAATTATTTGAGTCAATTCAATAATTGCTATGGTAAGGAACACTGGACATGTGTCCAGAGAGTGTTCATATACTTGAAGGGTATGGTGGATGTTGGTATCATGTATAAAAAATCGGAATGTGATGTCAAGGGTTTTGTTGATGCTTCTTTAGGAAATAATTTAACTGGCAGGAAATCTGTGAGTGGTTATGTATTTAAATACGCAGAAGGCCCTATAATTTGGGAGAGTAAGAAACAGCCAGTTGTGGCACTGCCTAGCACTGAAACAGAATACATAGGTCTGACTTTAGCATGTAAAGAAGCTCTGTTCCTTAGAGGTTTCTTCTTTGAGTTGTGTAAGAGAGGAGGTCCAATTCAGTTGTGTAATGACAGTCAGAGAGCTCAGAGGGTGGCTGAGAATGAAGGTTTTCATCACAGAACAAAACACATAGATGTACGCTATCATTTCATCAGGGACATCTTAAAGAAATGCTAAGTAAAGTAGTCCTTATATGCCTACTGCTGAAATGATTGCTGATTTATTGGCAAAAGGTCTGCCAATTCATGGTCATGTGAAATGTGTCACTGGCATTGGGTTATCCTTAGTGCAGCATAATGCAGCATTGCTCGATTAAGGGAGAGTGTTGAAGAGAATATTTAAATATTTCTCGTAATTTCTAATCTCGCTCGCATGTAAATATAGTTTGTATTTTGTCAAATGTATATTCTTTGGCTTTGTGTTCTTTTCCTTTTGTCTGTATCCTGTGTCTTGTTCAATACAATCTAAGTCAACATGTGTTCGTGTATTTTAATCTGTTCATCCCGTCTTTAACTGATACAATAGAAACCCATGCATAGCACAAGTAGCTTCAATAGTTCCTACCAGTGATTCACAGTTTGAATTAGCAGTGAGACGGATCGTAGTGTTCTTGTACGTACCGCTATGTCTACAAGTGCAGTGTTTTCAGTTGCATATTGACATTCATTGAAGACATTAACATTGTTACAAGATGCCTAAAGTAGCACAGTCAACCAGTTTAAAATTAAAAGTTAAGTAACAAAATTTAAAGAAGATGGTTTATCAACTGACAGTAAGGTATTATTTTGTATTTTGTGTCAATGCTCAGTGGCATCTACTCAAAGGTTCCTGGTGCAACAACACATTTCAACCAGTAAATATCAGACTAACAAACTACGAAATTCCAAGCTGAGACAGTTGTTTCTGACACAACCATCAACTTCCAGTGTAACGTCTGAGTTCAACACCGCGCTCTCATCTCTGCAGACATCCCTCTCGTCAAACTGAATAATCAGTACTTCAGGGAATTCCTCGAGAAATATACTAACCGAACTATCGCGGATGAGTCAACGTTGAGAAAAACCTATGTTTCAGCCATATACGATGAAACTGTTCAGAAGATAAGACAAGAAATTAAAGACAATTTGGGTTTCCATTGACGAGACGACAGACAAAGAAGGTAGGCTAATTGGCAACGTAATCATTGGTTCGTTAAGTGAAGATTTTTGTAAACGGATTCTTTTACACTGTGATGTTCTAGAAAAATGCAATAACAAAACTATAGCAAAACTGTTCAATGAAGCTATGGGTATCCTCTGTCCACAGGGCGTTCAGTATGATAAAGTGTTAATTTTTATTAGCGATGGCGCACCTTATATGATGAAAGCCGGAGAAGCATTGTGTGTTGTATATCCTAAGATGACTCATTTAACTTGTGTAGCACATGCCTTTCATCACGTGGCAGAAATGGCAAGAGGCAAAGTAGATCTATTGATTTCCTCAGTGAAAAAAGATTTTCTCAAAGCCCACAAAAGAGTTCATCTTTTGAAAGAAATGTACCCAGAAATTCCATTTCCACCTAAGCCAGTTCTAACTAGGTGGTGTACGTGGCTGCAAGCTGTTGAATACTATGCTGAATACATAGACTCCATTAAGAACGTTCTGCATGCTATGGACTCTGAAGATTCAGCCTCAATTGAAGCTGCGCAAACAGTTGTTTGTGACACAAGTGTGAGTAATGACTTGACTTCCATTCAGCATAATTTTTCATTCATCACAAAAACATTCAAAAGTCTCCAAAACTCACATCTCTCACTTTCTGAAAGTTTCGAAATTGTGAATAGAACTGTGGAACAGCTAAATCATGGTATAGGTAAAGTTGCAGATGTAGCAAAAATGAAGATGGACACTGTATTTTCAAAGAACCCTGGATATGAAAGAATGGGAAAGGTTGCTGCAATTATGTGTGGAGATTTAAGTGTCACGTTAACGTTGGAGTTAACCCCAGCAGACGTTGTAAATGACACGCGTGGTGACCACCTCCCGACGCACGCAGTCGATGGCAAGACTGAAGAACCGAAAAGGCTCCCAGCATGCGCGGAATGGGGACCGGCCATGGATCTTAAACCTATGCTGTGTACCATTCGCATTTAGAACTAGATGGAGAACCAATTAGGAATGACCACATTCTTCGAGTAAAGGTTGAATAAAATAAAATTTAATTATCAAAAAAACAAGACATAGCAAAAGGGGAAACGAGGGGTGCATGAAATGGTAAGATGAGGGATGATGGTCCTGAAATAAAATATGTGCACATCATATCAAAACAAAGTAAATACAAGTATAAAAATAAATCAGGTAATAAAGATAAGAAACCCGAGAGATGCCTAACGTGTTGTAGATTGGAGGTCGTTTAAAGATAAACTCAAATTAATAAACGGGGAGATTTAAAACAAGTTAACAATAATGTAAATAGTACTTTCTTCCCACCACAGGCTGACTACATAACGTCGTCAGGAGAAATCTCCTAGGAAGCTTATGAAGTCAAGTAACCCAAGAATAGAAAAATCCCGCCCTTTAAAACAAAGTATGTCACTCCACGAACATAACCAAAGAACAATACGAAAACCCAACACACGCAAATGACGAACAAACCAACGAGGCATAACTAATCACAAGTCTACATTATGACATACAAATCCCTTAAAACGAAAGCTTACTACAGACACACCCAAAGAAACATAAATTACAAAATGACTTCACATACTTCCTGAATAAATCTCCTTTTCGGAAGAAAGCACGAGACTCGGTTATCTTACGGAAGACAAAATGGGAGTTGATTGCAGTCCCGGACACATACAATGAACACACATTCCACCATCTCGAAAGGGTAACCCATACATCTCATTTAATAAGCGTAATGAATTCACGTGTTGTTTCTCGACTGAAGCCGCGCAAAACAAGAACAGGAATGACATGACCCTTGGCTATTCAGTCGAGCCCCCTCTTAAACGATTAACATTAACCCACCCTTAATACCACGTCTAGAACCGTAATTATAAAATGAACAGTGTTTCGGACACAAACATAGGCGATGCAAGCCCAGTCCTCAAGGAAAGAAAAAACCAAAATAGGCATTCTTGAGGTGCACAAATGACTGGCATCTAAATAAAATAACCCTTAAATAAGCAAACAAATAGATGTGTGTCCCAACAATACAGACAAAAAGACACAAGGTCATCCAATGCGATGGACACACACCCTTCTCCGTCAAGACACGTTAACTAAAACTAAAATAACTAATCCCCAATAGCACTCCAGAGCACCCACATACTCCCAAGGAATTGGAAATTAGTTAGAAACACTTCTCATGATTAGAATTACGTTTCGTGACAAACACCCGCAAAGGACACGCACAGAATAAGGAAAAACCAAAAGAACAGAAACAACAACAAACCCTTAGACATAAACCCAAAATAACAGCACGGTTCCTCATCACGCATTTCTATATAAGAGGGAGGAACAAGTACCAACAGAATAACCAAACATAATATAAACGACCTCCCATCTAGAAAAGGGACAAGTTATCACTTGAAGGTAGGTGGACAATTTTGTATTAACCTAACTTCACGTTACACATATTCATGCATGTTGACACCTCAAAATACATAGGACTAAGGACTTAGCTTTGCCAGAGGCGGTCCAAAGATCGTGTCGATAGCTTCAAAATACATATGTATATATTTTCATGCTACAACCAGGTCTCCATTTGAATAAGCATGACGAATAAAATTGAGAGCGAGGACGATGTACACGTATTTATATATAATTTCCGAACTTCATTTCAAAATATTTTGCGTCTTACAGATTTTTAACTAGACATCATGGTTCTCGATTTTCATCTCCTCGTCGTAACAATTTAGGTCTGATAACAATCGCCGAAGTCGTGTTTCTTCGTTATAGACGGATTCTTCATCGCGGGCGTTTTCCATTTCAAGACGAGCCGAAATTTCGATCTTTTAGATGTTTTAAGAAATGACCGCTAGATGGACACGGCGTCAAAATATCGAAAATAGAAACGGTACAGTAAAGTTTAAACATGCCCCCATTACTTCTTCTGATGCTGAACGAAGTTTCAGTCAATATAAATCGGTACTTAGAGACAATAGGAGAAGATTAACTTTCCAGCAATTAAAAGAACATTTTGTAATCCATTGTTTTGGTAACAGAGATTAAAATATAGCGTGTTCTTCAAAGAACATATTCAAATGAAAAGTACAGCATTATGGTTCATGTAGATCTACTTTCTATAGCTTCTTTGAACTTTGATATCAAAAATAGAAATGATAGTTCTTTGTAATTTTAAGGCCACATATAATTCCATATTTCAATAAAAATAACTAAATATATATGTACATATTTCGTGAATTATTAGTACATATAAATCCGTTCCCTGTTGATAATATAAGCCAACTAATGGCTACACTTCTTTCTGCTGCACGGCTGAAAGCAAAGGAAAACTACAGCCGTAATGCTCTTCCCGAGGATATGCACCTCTCTATGCATAATTACATGTGATGATGGCCTCCTCCCTTGTAAAATTCAAATCCGGAGGTAAACTAGTCCCCCGTTTGGATCTCCGGGTGCGGACTACTCGAGAGTGTGTTAACATCACAGGAGTGACAAAGAGGAAATCTGGCATTCTACGGATCGGAGCGTGGAATGTTAGAAGTCTGCTGGGACGTGGAAGGTTATAAAACTTAGAAAGGGAAATGGATAGGTTGAGGTTGGATTTGGTTGGGATTAGTGAAATGCGCTGGCAGGAAGAACATGACTTTTGGTCAGGAGACTATAGGGTCATTAGCACTAAATCAAACAGTGGCCAAGCAGGAGTTGGTCTCATATTGAGTATGAAACTTGGACCGCGGGTGGAATATTATGAGCAATATAGTGAACGGATTATTGTAGCAAAAAGCAATACAAAACCTACGTGCACCACAGTGGTACAAGTCTATATGCCTACCAGTCAGGCTGATGATGAAGATGTTGAAAAGGTCTACGAAGAAATAGATGACATTCTGAGGTACCGTACATCAAGGGTGGTTGGTTGGTTGGTTCCTTAGTTTAGGGGCTGCGACAACGCGGTCATGTAGCCCCGTGTACTTTGGGTGTGTGTAGAATCTGTCTGATAACCGGTGTTAATTGTGATGACTGTATTAGTGTGTGTATCTGTTTTTTAATTCAAGTAGAGACTGCAACTTTGAATTTTCAAATAGTTCCTACTTTTGCCGCCAAACGCCACCGTCAACGACTACTAGGCCTAGTTCAGAACTAGCTACTAGACGCCACCGCAGTCGGCTCTTGGCAACGAACGTAGCAACCTAAGAGCGTTGTTTACATTCTTAACCTATCCAATTTAGTTTCACACAGGTGTAATTAGTGGAAAGATCTTTAACATGCCATAAATCTATGACATGGGACCGCCGGCTTTACTTCCCCTCCGAAGGAAGGCATACTGAGGGATTTTTAACGCTCTTAAAAAATCCGACGGCTTCGGCCGGGTTTGAACCCGCTATCTTGGGCATAGAAGCTCAGCATGCTACCAACTACGCCACCGAAGCCGCCATCAAGGGTGATGAAAATGTTATAGTAATGGGAGATTGGAATGCTGTGGTATGAAAAGGAAGAGAAGGGAAAATAGTAGGAAATTTCGGATTAGGTGAAAGGAATTATCGAGGAAGCAGGCTGATGGAATTCTGCACCGAGCATGAGTTGGTCATAGCTAACACCTTATTCAATAACCGCAATTGAAGAATATTCACATGGATGAGACCAGGAGATACAGGGCGTTACCAAATCGACTTCATTATGGTCAAGCAGAGGTTTCGAAACCAGATTTTGATTGTAAAACATATCCCTGTGCTGACATAAACTCTGACCACAATCTGGTTGTTATGAAATGCAGATTAATTGAAGAAACTGAATAAAATTCAAAAGCAAAAAGGTGGGCAATAGACAGACTGAAAGAGAAGGATGTAAACGAAAGATTCAAGAAGAGTATAAAGGAAGGACTAATGAAAATCCCTAATGAAACTTCATTTGCAGACGAATGGGCACTTTTGAAGAATGAAATAACAAAATCCGCAGAAGAAAACATTGGTAGGAAAGAAATAATAAGTACAATACCGTGGATTACTCAAGATATACTAGAATTGATGGATGAAAGGCGGAAACACAAGAATGTAAGAGATGAAAAGGGGAAAACAGAATACAGACGTCTGAGAAATGAAGTTAACAAGAAGTGAAAGGAAGCGAAAGAAGATTGGGTGAAAGAGAAATGTGCAGGTATAGAAAATTGTCTGAAATTAGGAAAAGTAGACACAGCTTATCGAAGGATTAAGAATACTTTTTGGGGAAAAGAAGACTAAGTGCTATAATATTAAGGACACAAATGGAAAGCCTCTAACAGATAGCGAAGAAAAGGTTGAGGGATGTAAAGCTTACATAGAGTGTTTGTATAAGGGAAAGGAGATTGAGAACCATTTAATGGAAAGGGAGGAGGAAATTGATGAGTAGGCAAAAGGAGATTTAATATTGAGATCAGAATTTGACAGAACATTGGAAGACTTAAGCAGGAACAAAGCACGAGGCATAGATGATAATACCGATTGACTTGCTACGTTGCATAGGAAATGAAGGTCTGATCAGGTTATATCACTTGGTGTGTAGGATTTATGAGACAGGTGAGGTACCCTCTGATTTCAAGAAGAATGTTATCATCCCTATACCGAAGAAAGTGAGAGTTGACAGATTTGAAGATTACCTTACAATCAGCTTGATTACTCATGCTTCAAAGATCCTGTCTAGAATAATTTACAAGAGGATGGAAAGCCAGATAGAAACGAGTTCGGTAAAGACCAGTTTGGCTTTAGGAGAAATGTAGGAACAAGGAAGCTGTACTAAGACTTAGGCTGATTTTGGAAGGTAGAATTAGGAAAGATAAGAGAACGTTCATGGCATTTGTAGACATAGAAAAGGCGTTTGATAACGTTGATTGGACTAAACTGTTTGACTTTTTGAAAACGATTGGAATAAAGTACAGGGATAGGAGGGTGATCTACAAACTATACAGAAACCGGACAGCAGTCATTCCAGCTGAAGGACATGAGAGAGAAGCTGGTATTCAGAAAGGGGGAAGGCAAGGTTACAACGTATCAGCCATACTTTTCAATCTTTACATTGAACAAGCAATGAAGGAAATTGGAGAAAAATTAAAAGTGGGAGTAAACATTCAAGGAGAAATAATTTCAACTCTGAGATTTGCCGATGACATCGTCATCTTGGCCCACACGCCTCCGTCTTGAGGAAGGAATTCATGATGAAAATTAATAAATGTAAAACAAAAATATTGGAATGCAGCCGAAATAAATCAGAAACCTCTATGGACATCAAATTGGTAGGTGAAAAAGTAAAGTAAGTAGGAGACTTATTTACTTAGGAAACAAAGTAACCAGTGATGGACGAAGCAAAGAGGATATAAAAAGTAGGTTTAGCTCAGGCAAGGAAAGCATTTCTACAGAAAAGAAATCTGTAGACATCGAATATAGATTTAGGTATTAGGAAGTCTCTTCTGAAGGCCTTTGTCTGGAGCGTGGCAGTGAAACTTGGACTATTGGTGCAGCAGAAAAGAGGAGAATTGAAGCGTTTGAAATGTGGTGTAACAGGAAAATGATGATCAGATGGGTAGATAGGGTTACAAACGAAGAGGTATTAAGACTAGTGGGAGAGGAGAGATTTTTCTGGTGACTGCTAATGAAGAGAAGATATAGGTTGGTAGGTCACCTACTAAGACACCCAGAAATAGCAAGTTTAGGTATGGAAGGAAGTGCCGAGTAGGGGTAGAGCAAGATTAGAATATGTTAAACAGATTACCTCGGATGTAGGGTGTGGTAGCTATGTAGAGAGGAAACTATTAGTTCAGGACAGTGAGGCATGGAGCGCTGCATCAAACCAGTCAAGAGACTGCAGACTCAGACAACAAACAACAACAGGCCTAAATGGTACAGTATATGACAAATACAGGTAATCTCTATTACAGGTTATAAGTTATAATGATCTAGTCCGTTTAGTTAACCGTTCGCCTAAATGTTCAAAAGTATGACGTCCGAAACGGGGGAGGAGCTTACGGTCAGCTGTTTGCAATATGGCGGCTAGATAGTGACGTGAAGTAATTGGGTGTGCGTTTGTTATGGCTTCTAATTTATGATGGCAAAATACTACATACTTTCTTTCATTGATAGAAATATTTTTATAATCAATTTAAATGCATTGCCTAATTACTACCAGTTAAAAATATTACCCACATGTAGATAGTTAATTTACTGTCTGCTGTTACATATATGAAGCCTGTACTTGGGAGCCTATCGGTATCGATGTTTTTATTAATTTCACAATATATATATCTCACATAACACAAAGGACGACTCCCTGATAATAAATTGAATCAAGCAACCCTGAATTTGCATGAATGTTTTGGGTTCAAAGAAGCGTTACTTGGGATGCTCAAATCATACTTCAATATTGCAAACATTGACCTACATACTTGCTGTTCAAAGGCAAGACTATTAATTTATTAATCTCTTGCCACAGGCAAGTTAAAATGGAGGCATCCTCTTTACCAATATATTTAATTAAATATTTAAAATACAGATATTTAACAAAGCTGGAGTCTCCATTTGAACTTGTCGTAAGCAAACGGAACAGATCGAAAACTACACTTTAAGCCAAAGCAAATTCACTCCTCAGCTCGACATAAACCATAATACCAATTAAAACCTATACAAAACATACTCTCCTTACTGTTGTACAACTTTCAAACCAACTATTCACACTCAAAACTGAAAAACCCTGAAAAGGGAACTAATTAATTTAGAATAGCCTAGGCTGATCCGGTCTCCTGCTACATTACCGCATATGTATACTTAACATCACTATAACTTCAGAATTACGGCTAAGTGACCTATCTGCCTGAGTAGTATAGGTGTAACCGGCCTGCCTGGGATGATGGGTCACCAAACCGGTACTTAAAACTAAGATTTTACATTTTAATTAACTAAATTCAACAGTAGGGAGATCATAGCCAAAAACACAATCTAAGCCAAATCATACTTCAATGACCAACCTACATACTTGCTGTTCAAAGGCAAGAATATAAATTCTCTGGCAAATTAAGGCTAGGAACAGCATTTTTCTAAAGTTTTCTAACCATTCGGCTATTGTCAATCAGAAGAACCCCTAAAATAAGTTTACGAAGAGCGGTTTACATTCTATGTAGGCCTATGGCACAGAAGTATTAGGCTACAAGTTTATCAGTATTTTAGATGTAGCTAAATCCTTGTGAATACAAATTAGAGACAATAACTATCAATAATCAACAGTACTGGTGTAAAGAAGTCGTCTTCACAAAAATGCAGACTGCACACTGTCATGTAACATGTAACACGTTTTCCAATTGACAGCGCCGAAGCCCATCTTTCTCTCTGAACTTTCTGTACAGGAAAGTAGTGAAGATATTTCGTACCCGTTTTATACGATTTGCAACCGTATACCGAGCAGTACCTCCTCGAATTTGACAAATTTCTTTCTGTTTCCATCACGACGTCAATGCTTCACCATCTAAATAAACCTCACCAATCACAATGTTACAGCTTCAACATTCTACCGCGTGGCTGCCCCATCCAACTTTTCTGACGTCAATACGTCAAGCAAGCCTCTATGCCGTACGCCACCAGGCGTAACTACAGTAGTCGCACTAAAAAAAACGCACTTTGCTGCTATACAGTCGGCATTCCAGTATTACCTCGAGTTCAATGGATTCCCCGCAATAACTTTGTTCCGAACTCTCCTTCATCTGTTGTATGAAGTCTTCATTTTAAGGGTCCCGGGGCGTAGTCGTGCTCGTTAAATCGTGCACCACGGCCGTGAGGACAGCTGTAGCATTACCAGAGATCGTAGGTTCAAAACCCGGCGTTGACAGTGACTATTCTGAGAGTGGTTCTTCCCCAGGTCCTATACTTCTTTTCAAAGCCACAAAGTATGTGCAAAATATTTCATTGGAGACGCATAGGCCTACATACCGGTATCAAAATAATTTCAATTTTTGCTAGTAATGCGATTGATTTAAGTGGTGAGACAAAGTAAACATTCATATGGTATTTCTCTCTTTGTGTTGGCAGAATTGCCTGAACGCAACATAGCCTGATGCGAGCTCATTTCTAGACAAGAGTGCTAATTATTCCATGGTCCTTGGCCTATTGCCAAAACAGACAACTTAGAACTCAGCAATTATTCTTCAAGGTAGAGCCTCCGTGGCTTAGGTGGCAGCACGCCGGCCTCTCACCACTGGGTCCGTGGTTCAAATCCCGGTCACTCCATGTGAGATTTGTGCTGGACAAAGCGGAGGCAGACAGGTTTCTCTCCGGGTACTCCGGTTTTCCCTGTCACAATTTCATTCCAGCAACACTCTCCACTATCATTTCATTCCATCTGTCATTCATTCAATCATTGCCCCCAGGGGAGTGCGACAGGCTTCGGCAGCCGGAACAATTCATATCATCGCCGGTAGATGGGGGCTTCATTCATTCCCTTCCCTGACTCGGTCGGTCGACAAGAAGCAGGCTGTGGATTTTCATTTTCAATTATTCTTCTAGGTTCGTGCCGTGTCTTGTGTGGGGTTTCGCCTAGGGCACCGGCCGTGAAAGCCAATATACCATCTTTTTGGAAGCCTTCATAGGGAGGTTAAAGCTGCTTGAGCTTTTAGTTCTAGCAGTAAAGTAGTGCTGTTGCACTCAATATAAAGGGAGGTAGCGCGCAATTCGTTACTCTTGTGGGGGTCCGGGCGGGTACACCAAGGGCCCGCGTATGAGCCAGCTTGGTGACCTTGCCGAAACCCCACACAAGACAGGGCACAAACCTAGAAGAATTGCTGAGTTTTAATTCACCAGCCGTGAAAGCCAATATACCAGACAACTTAAAGTTATTTTTGCTACATATTTGTGGCTGCAAACTGAGCTCTTGTAAAGTAGCTAAGAGAGGATTTTGCAGCCTTCTTTACTCTGGAGAGTTATTCAATTGTAGGTGTTCACTGTTGCAGTTAACATTGTAAAAACAAACGGAAAATTTGATGAATAGTTATAGGCCAGTCACCGTAGACACAAAAATCGCGTTAGGTCGCAAAAAATTGCAAGGTTCTGATTTTTGGTATAGTGTGAGTATAGATACCAATAGTGTAAAACCAATTTTCAACCTCGAAAGACCTGTGCTAACTTCGTGGTGCTCGAAAAACCTCGAAATGTTCAGACGTTTTTCGGTTTTTGGATTATAACATCCAAAATATGCATTCTATGGCACAGTCACCCATTACACTTTTAAAGAAGATAAAATTACCGACAATTTGAGCGCAACCCCAGATCTGTATGTCTTATAGATTTCGAAATACAACACTTCGAAAATGTGCAATATTTTCCAAAACGTTCGAAATTTGTAGTAAGCTAGTCTTTAGAACAAAATACCGTCTAAAGTACTCATTCTACGAGGAAAGGCATGGGAAGTAAAGTTGTAGAGCCGTTATTTACCTTTACTTTAAGTATACGCAAAACGCTGTAAGACTAATCGTTCTCTTGTTATCAGATAAAAACAAAATAAGGAAATCGGATATTTCAAAAAATAGGGCTTCGAATGTACATTGTTATCAATATTGCACAGTTATCTATTAATGTCATGGGGAGCGTGATGGTGGAGTGGCCTAGCTGCTCGTCTTTCACCCGGACGGCCGTGGTTCGAATCCCGATGACAGTGGGTTGGAATTTTCAACTGAAAAATCACGTGGTCTCAGGAACGCCAAAACCAAAATGAGCCTGGTTGGCTCCGGCTACCCCCAATTAATTGGGAAAAGCCGAAGAAAGTTTTTTATCTATTAATGGCATATTTTTTTGTGGGTTGGGTGCCTGGAAGAAACCGCTCTTAGTGATAAGGCCGCCCATTGCAGTCAATGCTATACCTACTCTTTGAGTAAAACTCGCTGTACTTTTACTTATGTTATGTTGATTGCAATAAAGTGTTTATAATCTAATCTACTTTTGTGATAATTATTAAATGTTAAATTTAAAAGGAAAGACATAGTACGAACCTTGGCAGCGGCCATAGTCAAGGTGCACAACAAGCAGGTTTCTATAGACCCTCTCACAATATTCCAACGGCTGTGTATAACAAAACAGTATGAGACCGACCTACAAAACCACTTTACATACGAGTTGGCCCCATATCGCATGGCTCTATTCTCCGAAGAGGGAATGCGAAAAGGAACAAAATCATCGTTCTACTCTGCCTTTACGCCCCTCCCAGAAAACGTCGCCGTTGGACTAAGAACTTTTGTTGTAGTGGATGGAGGATACTTTCTCCATAAGGTTATATGGCACCGGAACAGCTCAGAGAGGGAAATTGTAGGTACTTTTATCACCTATAAGACCAACCATTTTGGTAAAAATGTCTCAGTAGTATTCGATGGTTACCCAGAAGAGGGGACAGTTAAGAGCACAAAGACAGCAGAACAGCTACGACGTTATGCAGCCTCCGCGTGCAGCGATATCTTTTTTGAAGAATCGACACTGATCGAAGTGCCCCAAGAAAAGTTTTTGTCCAACCCAAAAAACAAGCAGCGCCTGATCAACTTAATGTGTACTGGACTGCATATACAAGGGATCGAAACAAAGCAAGCTCCAGAGGACGCCGACTGCCTCATTGTGAGGACAGCATTGGAAAAGAGCGAGGAGTACAAGCACGTCATAATCGCAGGAGAAGATATCGACCTCTTGGTGCTCCTAAATGGATTGGGCACCAACAAACAAAATGTTTCCTTCCAGAAAAGTGCCAGGGGTGGAACAGGTTGCAAGTAGTTCTTGTCAACACCATTCATTCGAGGATATCTCTCACTCCCCACTGGAATAGAGTTGTTCCTCCACGCCTTCAATGGTTGCGACACCACCTCTTCCCGTTTCGGGCAAGGGCAAACGAAGATGTGGAGCGTCCTTTCAAAACAGCCAGACCTTCTTGACACGGCTACCACGTTTCTGAACAATAACGCCACCCATGAGGAGATAGCCTCTGCTGGCAACAAATGCCTCGTGGCTTTGTATGGCGGTGGAAAGGACGATTCTCTCCACGCCTTGCGTTACGGGATATTTGTCCGATCTGCTGCCAGCGCTAAAGTCAACCTCGCTCGTCTTCCCCCAACCTAAGAGGCTGCTGCCCAACATTCCTACAGAACCTACCACCAGATGCAACAGTGGTTGGGGGTTGAGAAAGAGCCCACCAAGTGGGGATGGACAAGGAGTCAGCAGGGGCTGACACCGGTGACCTCACACAAGGAACCATCGCCGCAAACTCTGCTCAGACTCCTGTCATGCAGGTAAGGTAATCCATTCATATTAGGTCGGTTCTAGTCAATGTCCAATGCAGAACATAGGTATTTTTTCTGATTAGAATTAAAACATTTGAAACTGTTGTAACCTTGAGTTATTATAACTGCTGAGATTCTTGTCATACAGGTGCCTGAAAGAGTGCGGAGCAGGGCGATGCTCCTGCCGGGGTGCAGGGCTGAAATTCTCTGCTCTCTGTAAAATTTGTCGGGGGATGACCAGCCTTAATTCTCCTACCCTAGAAATGACTGAGTCAGACGAAGAAGACGACTTCGACGACCCCCTTTTAAATCCAGATCCAAATACACAGGAGTCTCCGGAGCTCCAAGAAGAGTCTTATGAAGAACCTGGGCCATCCAAAAGAATACTACTGTCTCGCTAAGTGCAGATAAGCCTAACATTAGATACCTACCCTATTGTTGTAATGTATTAATAAATAGTAGGTAATTGACGTGTTGCGTGTTTCTGTCGCAGGTGTTAGCTGAGGCCCCTCCATCACTTCGCCACTGTGACTTCAATATTGATAAGATATTACTCATTATCATTAATTGTATTCAATTTCATTTTGCATGAAAAACAATTGTCCACTGATTGATGTCTTTCTTATCCTTTAAAAAAGTCCTACAATTCGTCAGGCTACATTAAAAAAATCCAATTTCCTATGTTTGTGTTTTACTTGATAACAAGAGAACTATTGGTCTTATAGCGTTTTGCTAATGCTTAAATTAAAGCTAAATATCTGCTCTACAACTTTACTTCAGATTAATTTCCTCGTAGAATGAGTATTTTAGACGGTAATTTGTTCGAAAGACTAGCTTACTACAAATTTCGAACACTTTGGAAAACATTGCCCATTTTCGAAGTGTTGTATTTCGAGATCTATAAGACATACAGAGCTGGGATTGCGTTCAAATTGTCGGTAATTTTGTCTTCTTTAAGAGTGTAATGGGTGGCTTTGCCATAGAATGCATATTTTGGAAGTTATAATCCAAAAACCGAAAAACGTCCGAACATTTTGAGGTTTTTCGAGCACCACGAACTTGGTTTTACACTATTGGTATCTATTGGTATCCTAACAACATACCAAAAAATCAGAACCTTGCAATTTTTTGCGACCTAGAATGTCTTAGATGACTGGCCTATTACTCGTACTTTACTCACAGGTAGACAAGGGCTTGAAGGTTGAGCATGGTGGCCACATGAGGATGATTGTGACCCACGTTCGTCTCCAGGTCGATAAGGGACTGCTTGCAGAGGTCCATAGCCATTTCATAGTTGCGTTCAGTTAAATGCTTGGTCACTAAGCCGTGCACTTGGCGAAGCTGGGCTGGAATCTCGCAGTGCTCAGTCGCCTCCTGCGTGAACTGGTGCGAGCATGTGGCGGAGAGCGCTATAGACGAAATAAATAAACAAATAAATATAAATAATCAATATTGCAACCTCTAAGTTAATACTTTGCTGGCCTACAATTCGTACAGAGGGTGACCCGGCGAACGGGGCGGCCGTCCCGGGCGCATTTTTTTTTTTCAGCCGGAGCCTAGCAACAGTATGTAATTCTGAGCCTCTTATTGGCTGTTATGTCATGCCATTCTCCTGGTTCCGAATCGAGACGGTAGGTAGTAGCAGGGGTCACATCCGATCAAACATGGAGGAAGGTTATCGAGTGAGATGTGGATAATATTCGATGTTGAATTGCATTATTAGCGTGAAACAGGCATGAAACGCTTTAGATCAAGTTTAAAACAACCCACGCAGCAAATGAATGCGTTCCAATCAACATTTAAGGTCTAAGTGAAATCATTCGACATTTAACCACATGTATTAAGACCTATGATAATATACTTCCTTTGCGAGCGCACATCTACACGAGTGGTATCGTGTGAGTTTGGGAACCTTTGTGTCCCGCGTTCAAGACTGCCCGGGGGAAGAAATTTTTACTTCTTCTGAATTATTTTATTATATCCTCCCTCCTTTTAACAGCATGTTTTATGCCTTGCTTTATTGAAATTATCTGTATGGGTGATTGAAATAATAAACATTGTTAGGCGGAATTCTTCCCTCTTCTCACTTGAATTTATATTCCTCTGATTACTGTTCAACGCGGCTAGCGTTCTTGACTGTCTCCCCAGAGGTCCGGGTTCGATTCCCAGTTCTGCCTATGTATTTATTTATTTATTTATTTACAAGTAGGTGGGCTCAATGACCACCATGTCCAATTTGCTCCAATGAACAAGAGCAACATCAGCGTCAACTTCTGCAGTGGTCAAGCTGCTTGCCTCACCAAGATGAACCGGGTTCGATTCCCAGCTCTGCCGATAAATGTCAATTCTGGTGTGAGGACTGCAACGAGGTACATTCAGCCTCGTGAGCCAAAACTGAGTAGAGGTTGGTTCGATTCCCACCTCAGCGATCTTGGAAGTGATTTTCCATAGATTTCCACTTCTACTCCAGACAAATGCCGAAATTGTTCATAACCATGCCACGACCGCCTCCTTGCGAATCCTCAGCTGAATATCAAATACTCACCATACTACAATATACCACAATAACACAGGTTATCAGAGAAATGTATTTATTTATTTATTTACAAGTAGGAGGGCTCAATGACCACCATGTCCAATTTGATCAAATTAACAAGAGCAACATAAGCGTCAACTTCTGCTTGTCTCTCCCCAAGGTGGACAGGGTTCGATTCCCGGTCAATTCACGTGAGAGTTACGAAGGGAATAATCACGTTCTGAGTTTCGGTTTCTAACTAAATTGGAGGTTCCGTGTCTAATGATCGCGAGATTGTGTGTTTGAGTCTTCAGTCTTTTGACAGGTTTGATGCAGCCGTCCATGTCTCCCTGTCCTGAGTTAATCTTTTCATCTCTACATAGCTACCACACCCAACATCCGAGGCAGTCTGTTTAACAGATTCTAACCTTGGTCTACCCGTACAGTTCTCGACCCTTTGGTGTATTCTTTGAATACACGGTACCTGAGATATAATGTCTATTGCTCTTTGCATGTTCATTTCTTCCTTCCTCTTTGCCAAACACCAACAGTGATCATCTGTTTTCTCCTTGTTGAGCATGTTTCTTATGTCTTCATAAGTATGTTTCAGATATATAACTTCTGTGGTCCACCTAGCGTCATCTAGTAGCGAACCTCTGAAGCTACTCAATTCCTCATCGTGCAAGATGACTTACTTATCCATTTGGCTACCAGATCTCGTTACCATCGTCAGCTATTTTCTCCTAGAGCAAGAGGACTACGTCTACTTCTTTGCTCACCATGCTGCGCTAGTATCATCTATCAACTCCTTGAAGACCAGCTCACCAAGAAATCAATTATGTTTTGTTAAGTTGGCCATGCTTATATGTTCTCCTTTTGTCTCCCACCCCCCTCTCTTTCCCCCTTTTCTTGGACCCTCCGTGCTCCGCTGAGCCTCACTCACTTCTTCGTCTGCAGTTGACTAGTACAGTCAAAGCTCCGCTCGAGCTTAGCCTCCTCAAACCAAGAGGCGCAACCTCTTCTACGCCATGTTGGCTAGATAGTCTTCCTAAGGAACTCCGACTTCAACATGAAATCGAGATAAGTACCATTTTTAAAAAGTTTTAACCTCATCTTCATGGTTTTAACTTCCAAGTGATTTTAATTTTAATTATAGGCAGTGTGAAAATATTTACTTGGGGCAAAATCATCCTTCGTGGGATTTGCAATGTTGAGCTTTTTCTTGTAAGCCAACCTTACTAAAAGGAGCTTTTCTTAAGCTATTTAAACGAGAAACCCTCTCGCTACGTGGGATATTATCTAATACCCGCTGCCTATAATTTTGAAACTATTTCCTCCGTTGGATTTTTTCAAACCCCATTTTCTGCTAAAGTCGTTCTGGAACCTTCTAGAACTTGTTCTCTATTTGCGAGTCCTGCCATCATGTATTTCTCACGTACTTGGGAGAATCCTGTTTAAAACTAAATTACTACAATAGTGAATTTTCATCCTCCGCTGGAACCTCTGGAAAATTCTACGGCGCATTTGATTGTAAATTACAGCTTTTTCAAGAAATAGACTTTAACCTACATAGTGCAATCAGTTATCTCCATAATTGCAATAACTTTTTTTCTCATAAACTTCAGTGTTTCTCTAGTGAACTTTGCATCCATCTTTACAGACTATAGTGTTAATCAGTGTTTGCTCCACTTTTCTACCGCGTCGCGATCGTCCGGTTATATTAAATACGGCCATGAACATTGTCCCTATATCCCCATGATCTTTCCTTAACCTTCTACTAACAACCATTATTTATAAAATTGTAACTTTCTATAAGGTGTTACTTACGAAGTGCCCTTCCAACTTTGCTAGTTTAACATTAATTAAATTCTGCATAATTTCTTGTGTGATACAAGTTTTAAATTTACATTGTTCCTCCCTTCAAAAGCAGGGAAAACAATTCTCTCAACTCCTGAGTGAGTTATTTTTTGGTCTCGCTAAATGAAAACTGCCTCATTTGACTGGCGAGTCTTATTCAAAGTATAAAGGGTCTAGAACCTTCCTTCTGATTAATTTTTCAGGTTCACAGTAAGTGACCTGCTCTCTTTGTATAAATCTCACAAAGTAATTCTGTTTAAATATACGAAGTTGTAGGAACTTCCTTTTTATTCCTTATGTTTTCCATTTTGTTATCTTCGAAGTTGTTATTCTCGTTAGAATGTTCTTTCAGAGGTTTCATATAAGTACACTGCTTGTACTCCTGTAAATGTCAAAACTTTAATTATTCCATTTTGCCTATTTATGAAATCTTACCAAGATTTTAATACACGGTTTAAAAAAACTTAAAAATTATCAATTGCCTGGAGCAACTGTTTGATGTTAAGAGGTCTGCGACCCTATTTGTTAAAAGGTTCAAATGAACCATGTTCATTAAATTTATATTACATAATTGTTAATTTCATCAAATTTTTTCTAATTGTAAAATAAACAAATCTTTTCCCTTTGCTTTTTCATTTTCGAATATAAACTTTAGGCAAAATCCTGTCTTCCTTGACTCTCCTCACTCAATGATATTAAAATCTTTAATAAGGCTTTCACCATTTGTTGCATTTGAGCAAGAACTCTTAATTTTCACCTTACTAAAGTTCTTCTTAGCGATAATAGCTAATTCTAATTGGCCAGTAAGGCAAGTAAAGTTCGCTAAGCCAACTACCTGCTTGTGGAGACCCTCTCCGAAAACTTATGGTCAGTTTCCCAAAAAATAAGTGTTTCTTTTTGTCTAAACTTTTAGCCGGCTCCTCGCTGAGTAAAAGCTTAGCCATTGTCCAACGCAACCATTGGTTCATTTACCAAGATTACCCAATAAAGTATAATCCTTTATCATATTCCTTTTTAGAGACATTTGGTCGCCCTTACAAGAACTCCATAATTTTGGAAATTGAAAATACCAAGCTTGAGTTAAATCATTGGCATTCTTCGAATTACTTCGTAAAACCTAATCTCCTTAAGAAAACATACAGTAAATTTGTTCCTCTAAGTCTTGCCAGACCATCACCCTTCCCCATAGTACTTTTATACATGCTTGGGAGGAAAGGTACTAAGGCCTCTCTCTTGCAAACCGCCCAAGTCTTAGCTGCGGTTCCCGTTAGCCTCGACCAAGCTCGTACCTACTTTAGGTATCCTAAAGTTAATTTCCATTGGCAACTACCTTTAAGTGTGTTTTACATTAAACTTATTACTTTTGTGGGACTCTCCTCCTATTCTTCTATCCTTCTTTTCCAATTCCAAAATCTACTTCCTTCTCTTCATCATCTTCCCTTGGTGGGTGGGTTATTCCCTAACCTATAATCTACCCAAAATTTGGTCCCAGAAACCCGGGAGAGCCCATTTTTTTTCTCTCCTTTTAAAAAAGTGTCATTTGACAATACTTTGCATATTTCTAATATCTGTGTTGAATATTTCAGCTATAACCACATCGTGCAAAACCTGTGAACGGGAAAGAGGCCGCTCCTGTCTCCTATGGTGTGTCCCATTCTTTCTACTCAGTCGCTGCTGCCAGCTTGACAGCATTTCCAAGGTTCCACAGTTTCGTGAGTTACATTTTCATTTATCTTCTTTAATATGGCTCCCACTGATAAGGATAAGGATGAAAAACTTACTTCCAAACGGGCATCCTATAAAGGGCAAATTACCCGATTCAGAAGGTACATAAAAGAATTAGATCCCTCAGATGCGCAATTAGATTTGTTGAAACATCGTGTAAAGGATTTTGAACGTTCTTATGAAAACTACTGTAACATTCAAACTGAAATTGAAACTTGTATGCTCAATCAAACAGAAGATCGTGTCGAAGTAGAGAACTTATATTACGAAAGCATAGGTTCTGCTTTCAGAATAATACGCCAACTCGAAGAGGAGCAGAAAAAGGACGCTTCTGTTCTTGGTTCCCTTCATGAACCCCAAACTTCTTTCCGTGAAGGCACTCACAAGCCCAAACCTACTTTACCGAAAATTGATTTACCCCATTTTTCTGGAGATGAATCCACTTGGGATTCTTTCTATGAATTATTTTGCTCCCTTGTTCATGACAATGAAGACATTCAAGTCATTTACAAGTTCCACTACTTGAGATCTATCCTTCGAGGTCAAGCTTTGCAGTTAGTTGAAGCACTTCCTCTGCGTGCCGAAAATTACCCCATTGCCTTTAACTTATTAAAAGAAAGATATGGAAATTCACGTTTACGTATTCAACGCCATATTAAGGCTCTATTTAACCTACCTGCGTCACAGCACAATGACGTCACTAGTTTGCGTACTTTAATTGACACTACCCAACTCCACGTTAAAGCTTTGTCCCAATTAGAGCAGCCTACCGAACATTGGGATACTTTCCTAATACATTTAGTAGTTTCTAAAGTTGATGCTGCTACCCTCAAAGCTTGGGAAATTGAACTTTCTAAGGAAGACGACTACTCTTACGAGCATTTAGTCACTTTCATAAACGCTAGATGCCAACTTTTAACCGCGCTAGCCAATCAGAGCGAACCTTCATCTCCTAGTTCCAAATTCGAATTAATGTCCATCAAACCCAAAAGCGAACGCTCAGCGTCTAATACCCAAAAACCAGGGTCCAGCTCATCCAAATTCAAATCAAACACTACTGGTTACCCAACTAGGTCTAGTGAACGTCGTGTCGCCAGCTCTATTGTTTTAAACACGCAAGGTGAACCTCGCAAAAGTTTAAACGAACCTGTAAAGTGCATACTTTGTAAAGATCCCCATGCCCTATACCTCTGCAAATCCTTTAAAGAAATGTCAGTTGATGACAGACGAAAATTAGTCGCCCAAAACAAACATTGTTTCAATTGCCTAGCGCCTACGCATTCTGCTTCTAACTGTAAGTCTACAAGACTTTGCTACCATTGTGAAAAGGCTCATCATACTCTGCTACATCGTCATGATCAGGCAAGGTGATCGACAGCATCTACTTCGCCGAAAAATGATAGTGTTAACAGTTCTAATGCTTCATCATACATTCAAAATGCTAAGTCTATTCGCAGTGCTCAAGTATTGTTGTCTACTGTCCAAATTGACGTTCAGGATAACTTTGGCAACTGGGTCCGTGCACGCGGTCTTCTAGACTCAGCGGCAACTCATGATTTTGTATCTAATTCCTTGATTAGAAAACTAGGCCTACCCGTAAACCCCACTTCTATCAATGTGTCAGGCATCAACAGCTCAAAATCGCAAGCTTTACAATTTTCAAAACTAACCATAAGAGATACTTGTCATAGAAACAACTTTCTTAAACTTAATTGTCTAATTCTCAATAGCATTGGAGAAGACACTCCTAGTCACTCGGTTGATATTTCGGGGTTAAACATTCCCTCGCATTTAAGGTTAGCCGATCCTTCGTTTAACATACAAAATCCCATTGACATACTCTTCAGTGCCAATGTCTTTTGGAGCTGCCTTCGGAAACAGGTTCGCAAGCTATCCTCAAACGTGGTCGCTAGAGACACTAATTTTGGATGGATTGTCACAGGGCAACTTCCCCATTATTCACCCCAACCTGCATCGCAATGTTACTTCTCCAATACTGACCTGGAACAGTTTTGGAGGCTTGAAAATGTTGATTCTCCTCATGTAACTTCTTCAGAAAATGAATTCTGTGAGCAACTTTTTTTAAACACCACCACTCGTTCTACTGATGGCCGGTTCGTCGTTCAAATGCCAAGATTAAATAATCCTCCTAAACTTATCAATTCTCAGCCCAAAGCTCGAAAATCTCTCTTTGCTATCGAGAGCAAATTCAAGAAGGAACCTCTTGTTAAAAAGCAATACACTGAGTTCATGGATGAGTATGAAAGCTCAGATCATATGGAGGTTGTTAACAAATCCGATGATGAATTGCACCCCCCAATCGAAACGGTTTATTTAAATCATCATCCTGTGTGGAAAAACCCTCTTGTAAAAGATAAAATCCGAGTTGTTTTCAATGGTTCATCACCCGACGTTAACGGCAACAGCCTTAATGACACTCTTTATTCTGGTCCTGCTATTCAATCAGATTTATCTGCTATACTTTTAAACTTTAGATTATTTCCCATAGCTGTCATAGCCGACATAAAACAGATGTACCGTCAAGTGTTAATTCAACCAGAACAACGAGATCTTCAAAGAATCTTGTGGCGTGATGAAATCAATAAGCCCATTAAGGTATTTCGCTTGAAAACGGTTACCTATGGCTTAAAACCCTCTGCTTTTCTTGCTATCCGATCCCTACACTTGCTTGCCTCACAAGATGGTCATTTATTTAACCCCAAAGCCTCTGAAGCACTAACTACGTCATTCTATGTTGACGATTACTTGCAGTCCTTCTCTACTTTGGAGGAAGCTTCTGTTGTGTCTTTAGAACTTCAAGCATTACTAAGGAATGGAGGTTTCCCACTTCATAAGTGGAACTCCAACTCCCCTGAGTTTCTCGCCCAATTTCCCATCAAAGACGTAGATCCCTCTTCTGTCGAAATTTGTGGAAACCCCGAATCTATAAAAACTTTAGGAGTTCATTGGTGCACTAGCACTGACACTCTTATCTATAAAGTTTCGCTCGCAGAAGAGCTTCCTAATACAAAAAGACAAATCCTCTCTGAAATTGCAAAAATTTTTGATCCGCTTCAATTTCTTGCCCCAGTTATTGTTATAGCCAAACTCTTCATGCAAGAGCTGTGGTCACTTAAATGTGAATGGGATGACGCTGTCCCTCTTTCTTTTCTGAATCGTTGGCTCTCGTTTCGCAGCAATTTGCTGGATCTTTCCCTTATTGAAATTCCCAGGAATTTAATCAGCTCTCATTCTAATGCATCTTTTTTCCTTCACGTGTTCGCGGACAGTTCCGAAAAAGCTTATGGTTGCTGTGCATATTTAGTTTATCACGATTCATTCTATGGATCTCCAGTTTCTAACCTCGTTTGTGCCAAATCGAAGGTCGCTCCTCTTAAAACTATCACTTTACCTAGGCTCGAACTGTGCGCTGCACTAATGGCTGCAGAACTTGTCAAGAAATTACGGGAAGTATTAAAGGTCGAATTCTCGCAAATCTATCTCTGGAGCGATTCTATGATCGCCCTTTCTTGGATTGCCAAAAACCCCTCTCACTGGCAAACTTTTGTCGCAAATAGGGTTTCCAAAATTCAAACTCTTTCTTCTGGATGTCAATGGAGGCATGTTCCCAGTGCGGATAATCCAGCTGATATCATCTCTCGTGGTTGTTTACCCTCTCAATTGGCAGCTTCCCAATTGTACTGGCATGGGCCCTCGTGGTTAATCGACGAATCTACCTCATGGCCTTCTAAACCCCCTGTTACAAACTCCAACTTGCCTGATGCTAAAGTACCTTTACCCATTGCTTCGTGTCTTGTTTCCAACGCATCTCATCCTTTGTTGTCACGCTATTCTTCCTTTCATAAATTACTACGAATTATCGCCTATCTCCTTAGATGGAAATATCTTGTGGTTGACCAGCCTCTTCTCCCTAAACCACACCTTACCAATCATGAATTGAATCTTGCTACCATTAAGATTTTACAACTGACACAGCAAGAAGTCTTTTCTTCTGAATTGTCATTGCTTTCTTCTAAAAGAGATCTTCCCAAATCCAGCCGTCTTCGTGCTTTAGCCCCGTTCCTTGATGACCATGGATTACTTAGGGTAGGTGGAAGGCTCTCGCAATCCTTACTCTCTGAGGACAAAAAGCATCCCGTTATTTTGCCTTCCAAACATCACGTTACTTCTTTAATTATACGTGACTTTCATTATCGTAATCTTCATGTTGGTACACGTACTCTGCTCTGTCTCTTAAGAGAAAAGTACTGGATTATAAATGGAATTCATGAAGTTTCTTCTGTAATTCATAAGTGCATTCCTTGTTTCAAAGCGAAACCTAAAATCAACACTCAATTAATGAGCGATTTGCCTTCTTTTCGTTCTTCTCCTATACGCCCATTTGCTTTAACTGGCGTGGACTATATGGATCCGTTCCAATATCAACGAAACTCTCCTGAAGCTAAACGCAAATTGTTTGGTAAGCTTTATGTTTCTCTCTTTGTTTGCATGGTTACCGGCGCAATCCACTTGGAACTAGTAACGAATGCTTCTACTTCTTATTTTTTATCAGCTGTCTCTCGTTTCACCGCTAGGCGTGGTGTTCCTTCTGAGATGTTCTCTGATAACGCTTCCACCTTTCAGGGCGCAGCTTCCCTGTGGAAGAAAGCTCTCACTTCCTCTCCTGCCATGGAACAAATCTCTAATTTTTCTTATTCGAAAGGTTTCAAATGGCGCTTCATACCTCCTTACGCTCCGCATCATGGTGGTAGGTGGGAATCTTGCGTAAAGCTCACTAAACGTCATTTAAGAAAAGTTTTAGGTAATCGAATTCTGACTTACGAAGAATTCAATTCTCTGTCTGTTTTGATTGAAGGTGTTGTTAACTCTCGCCCTTTAACTCCACTTTCAAATGACCCTGATGACCTACTCCCACTCGCCCCTGGTCACTTCCTTATCGGCACTTCTCTTTCTGCCCCTCCTCCTCTTCCTAATTCTTATAGGGATTCTAATCTACCTATCGCTTGGCGGAAACTTGAAGCCCTCCGTAATTCTTTTTGGAAAAGGTGGAACTTGGAATATTTAACTTCCTTGCAACGGAGGCAGAAGTGGTTTCTTTCCAGTCCCGACATTAAAGTAGGGGACTTGGTCTTGGTTAGGGATATTTCACCCCCCCTAGTATGGATTTCTGGTAGGGTGACCGAATGCTACCCTAGAAGAGATGGGAGAGTCAGGGTGGCCAGAATCTTGACTACAAATGGACCGATCACAAGACCACTGTCTTTGATCGCTCCGCTTCCAATAAATGTGTAACTGCTTATTTGCTCTCTGTTGGTGTTTGTCCCCCCAGTATGGTGTATTCTTTGAATACACGGTACCTGAGATATAATGTCTATTGCTCTTTGCATGTTCATTTCTTCCTTCCTCTTTGCCAAACACCAACAGTGATCATCTGTTTTCTCCTTGTTGAGCATGTTTCTTATGTCTTCATAAGTATGTTTCAGATATATAACTTCTGTGGTCCACCTAGCGTCATCTAGTAGCGAACCTCTGAAGCTACTCAATTCCTCATCGTGCAAGATGACTTACTTATCCATTTGGCTACCAGATCTCGTTACCATCGTCAGCTATTTTCTCCTAGAGCAAGAGGACTACGTCTACTTCTTTGCTCACCATGCTGCGCTAGTATCATCTATCAACTCCTTGAAGACCAGCTCACCAAGAAATCAATTATGTTTTGTTAAGTTGGCCATGCTTATATGTTCTCCTTTTGTCTCCCACCCCCCTCTCTTTCCCCCTTTTCTTGGACCCTCCGTGCTCCGCTGAGCCTCACTCACTTCTTCGTCTGCAGTTGACTAGTACAGTCAAAGCTCCGCTCGAGCTTAGCCTCCTCAAACCAAGAGGCGCAACCTCTTCTACGCCATGTTGGCTAGATAGTCTTCCTAAGGAACTCCGACTTCAACATGAAATCGAGATAAGTACCATTTTTAAAAAGTTTTAACCTCATCTTCATGGTTTTAACTTCCAAGTGATTTTAATTTTAATTATAGGCAGTGTGAAAATATTTACTTGGGGCAAAATCATCTTTCGTGGGATTTGCAATGTTGAGCTTTTTCTTGTAAGCCAACCTTACTAAAAGGAGCTTTTCTTAAGCTATTTAAACGAGAAACCCTCTCGCTACGTGGGATATTATCTAATACCCGCTGCCTATAATTTTGAAACTATTTCCTCCGTTGGATTTTTTCAAACCCCATTTTCTGCTAAAGTCGTTCTGGAACCTTCTAGAACTTGTTCTCTATTTGCGAGTCCTGCCATCATGTATTTCTCACGTACTTGGGAGAATCCTGTTTAAAACTAAATTACTACAATAGTGAATTTTCATCCTCCGCTGGAACCTCTGGAAAATTCTACGGCGCATTTGATTGTAAATTACAGCTTTTTCAAGAAATAGACTTTAACCTACATAGTGCAATCAGTTATCTCCATAATTGCAATAACTTTTTTTCTCATAAACTTCAGTGTTTCTCTAGTGAACTTTGCATCCATCTTTACAGACTATAGTGTTAATCAGTGTTTGCTCCACTTTTCTACCGCGTCGCGATCGTCCGGTTATATTAAATACGGCCATGAACATTGTCCCTATATCCCCATGATCTTTCCTTAACCTTCTACTAACAACCATTATTTATAAAATTGTAACTTTCTATAAGGTGTTACTTACGAAGTGCCCTTCCAACTTTGCTAGTTTAACATTAATTAAATTCTGCATAATTTCTTGTGTGATACAAGTTTTAAATTTACATTGTTCCTCCCTTCAAAAGCAGGGAAAACAATTCTCTCAACTCCTGAGTGAGTTATTTTTTGGTCTCGCTAAATGAAAACTGCCTCATTTGACTGGCGAGTCTTATTCAAAGTATAAAGGGTCTAGAACCTTCCTTCTGATTAATTTTTCAGGTTCACAGTAAGTGACCTGCTCTCTTTGTATAAATCTCACAAAGTAATTCTGTTTAAATATACGAAGTTGTAGGAACTTCCTTTTTATTCCTTATGTTTTCCATTTTGTTATCTTCGAAGTTGTTATTCTCGTTAGAATGTTCTTTCAGAGGTTTCATATAAGTACACTGCTTGTACTCCTGTAAATGTCAAAACTTTAATTATTCCATTTTGCCTATTTATGAAATCTTACCAAGATTTTAATACACGGTTTAAAAAACCTTAAAAATTGTCAATTGCCTGGAGCAACTGTTTGATGTTAAGAGGTCTGCGACCCTATTTGTTAAAAGGTTCAAATGAACCATGTTCATTAAATTTATATTACATAATTGTTAATTTCATCAATTTTTTTCTAATTGTAAAATAAACAAATCTTTTCCCTTTGCTTTTTCATTTTCGAATATAAACTTTAGGCAAAATCCTGTCTTCCTTGACTCTCCTCACTCAATGATATTAAAATCTTTAATAAGGCTTTCACCATTTGTTGCATTTGAGCAAGAACTCTTAATTTTCACCTTACTAAAGTTCTTCTTAGCGATAATAGCTAATTCTAATTGGCCAGTAAGGCAAGTAAAGTTCGCTAAGCCAACTACCTGCTTGTGGAGACCCTCTCCGAAAACTTATGGTCAGTTTCCCAAAAAATAAGTGTTTCTTTTTGTCTAAACTTTTAGCCGGCTCCTCGCTGAGTAAAAGCTTAGCCATTGTCCAACGCAACCATTGGTTCATTTACCAAGATTACCCAATAAAGTATAATCCTTTATCATATTCCTTTTTAGAGACATTTGGTCGCCCTTACAAGAACTCCATAATTTTGGAAATTGAAAATACCAAGCTTGAGTTAAATCATTGGCATTCTTCGAATTACTTCGTAAAACCTAATCTCCTTAAGAAAACATACAGTAAATTTGTTCCTCTAAGTCTTGCCAGACCATCACCCTTCCCCATAGTACTTTTATACATGCTTGGGAGGAAAGGTACTAAGGCCTCTCTCTTGCAAACCGCCCAAGTCTTAGCTGCGGTTCCCGTTAGCCTCGACCAAGCTCGTACCTACTTTAGGTATCCTAAAGTTAATTTCCATTGGCAACTACCTTTAAGTGTGTTTTACATTAAACTTATTACTTTTGTGGGACTCTCCTCCTATTCTTCTATCCTTCTTTTCCAATTCCAAAATCTACTTCCTTCTCTTCATCATCTTCCCTTGGTGGGTGGGTTATTCCCTAACCTATAATCTACCCACCCTTCCGTCTAACAATGTTTATTATTTCAATCACCCATACAGATAATCTCAATAAAGCATGGCATAAACGTGCTGTAAAAAGGAGGGAGGATATAATAAAATAATTCGAAAGAACTAAAAACTTCTGTCCTCGAGCAGTCTTGAACCCAAGACACAAAGTTCCCAAGGTCGCACGATACCACTTGTGCACATGTGCGCTCGCAAAGAAAGGTCTTAATACATGTGGTTAAATGTCGAATGATTTCACTTAGACCATAAATGTTGATTGGAACGCATTCATTTGCTGCGTGAGTTGTTTTAAACTTGATCTAAAGCAAGTTTCATGCATGTTTCACGCTAATAATGTAATTCATCATCGAATATTATCCACATCTCACTCGATAATCTTCCTCCATGTTTGATCGGATGTGACCCCTGCTACTACCTACCGTCGCGATTCGGAACCAGGAGAATGGCATGACATAACAGCCAATAAGAGGCTCAGAATTACATACTGTGGCTAGGCTCGGGCTGAAAAAAATGCGTCCTGGTGGAGATATTTCAACAAATTGATACTTTGAGATATAAAGAAGCTATTCCGCAAGTTTGCGGATCATAAAACGTACATCAGAATACATAATATCCCAATTATACGTTAGCCTGGGCTAGCTAATGGAGCATGTAATGTATGGCACTTTCCGAATAGTAATTTAAAATCTCTGTTAATTGAATATAATAACTTATCTTTCTATTATTCTAACTCCGTAGTTGATATTTATTGGTTTTACATATCTTATCTTTCACTTATCATTTCTACAGGGGAGGGGGGGGGGGTTGCCATAAGCGAGTCATATTGTCCTACAGCCCGGGAGGAGAGATTTCGTGTTCTCTATATATATTATCATTGTGTATAAGAGTGGCGCCCAATGAAATTTATCTTGATAATATATATATATATATATATATATATATATATATATATATATATTCTAAATTTGTTTGTGTTGAAGAGCGATCACAATGTGACGCCGCATAACGTGGGGCACGATCTATGGCAATTAACCAAAGTAGGACATTGAATATGCACAAGATAGGTGATATAATTAAGATAGCTGGTAATTTTAAGAGTGTCGGTGTAAACATTAAGAGTAAATTTTGGGGGGAATGTTAGAGATTGTATTGAGAGCACGTACTATTCAGCGTAAAAATGGAAAGTGAGAGCAGTAGTAAGATAATAGGCAGTGATATAGTTAACTCATCTGGAGATGACCTAGTGCCTGTGCATGACGAGGGGGCGATGACGGAAAAGGAAGGCGCAGGAAGTAGTTTGGAAAGGTGCAATAGCGAAGAGAATGTGGTCTCGTATGAAAACATAGAGGGGGCTAACCTTGACTGGCTCCAATTACTGATGAATAAGATGGATGAGATGAATAATAGTACCAACACTAAAATTGAGGAGATGAATAGTAAGATAAACTGTAGAATTGATGAACTAGATCACAGTATTAGGAAAGTGGAAAACAAGGTAGATGGGTTGAATGATAAACTAGGGAAATTGGAGGAGAAATTAGATTCAGAGTGTGAGAAGATAAGAGTGGAAATGAAAGTAAATAGGACTACACTACAGACGCAGGTGGATAAGATTCAGAAACAGCATAGTGATAACAGTCAAAATATTGGGATTTTGGAAAGTAGGAAAGGTACACAATGAGAAGTGATAGAGGTTACATTAAAGGAGAGAATGGATAGTTTGGAGAGCGTGGTAGAGAAGATTACAAAGGAATGTTTTAGTACAATAGCGGGAATATAAGGAAGATTTAGGCAAGTAACAGAACTGAAGAACAAACAAGATACTTTATTACAGAGGGTGGACGAAAATCATAAAGAAATAAACAATTCGGGAGGATATAGAAGAAAATGGAAGAAATTGTAGAAAAGAAAGTTTTGAATAGCCGGAAGGAAATCATGGAAAATAGAGGCGTATATATGAACATGGATATGAATAGATTAGGCCTACTAGGCCTAAGTTTACAGGAAAACAAAATAACCCCATGGAAATAATGAAACTGGTGGAAACGAAATTCAAGCGTCGATTGGAAGAGGAAATTATTGATTGGAATAGTGTATCAGAAATGTTATCGGTAGCTTTTGTAGGTGAATCTAGATCTTGGTTTCAAGTGTATAAAAGTAGTATGACTATCTTAGATTATTTCAAAGAAAAGTTTACAGCCAAGTTCTGGAATGAAACTATACAAGGAAGAGGGAGAGAAAAGATTATTTTTGGGAAATACAGGTCACAAACAGGGATATCGTTAACAGAGTATTTCCTGTCACGTGTATTAATCTGGCAGAATTTAGACCGGTTAGGGTCAGATACTGACATTATTAGGTTGATGTTACGTCACTTCCCAGATAGAATTAAGGAAGCGGCGTATGTACAACAAGTTTGTACTATAATAGGTTTAGAGATTCTATTAGAGAATTTTGATGCTTTAATTCCAAATATTGATACTCCTGGTAATGGTAGTAGGACATTCGAAAGAGGTAATCAGAATTATCATGAAACAGGGCATGGTCAACAGGTTTATAGGAGCCAGCAGTATAATAGGAATCAGAGAAACTATGATAGTGGGCAAGGAAATGGTTTAAGAAATGGGGGGGGGGCTGGTTATAATCCACACAATGATCATCCAGCTAGGGGACGAGATCAATATCAATATTTCAATGAAAGAGAAGACTGGAGAGGGAATGAGAGAGAGAGCCGACAGCCACAACAGCAGCAACCATCTAGTGCGAATGATTTAAACTCCCATCGGGCTACTCAGCAGTCCAACGATAACTTGGTTCACAATTGTATAGTTAAATCAGGTAATAATGTTCTTGATTTAGACTTAAGAGATGAACTGATGTATGACCTAATACAAGGCTATCTTGACGAAGTGGACAGTGAGGTGGTAATACCTATTATTGAAGTGGATTTATGGGGTAGGAAGGTAGATGCTTTGTTAGATTCGGGTAGCGAGATGTCGTGCATGAGCATGAGACTTTACAAACTGATAAAGGAAGAAGGTAATTCTATTGAAGAAATACCCATACGTAGTGCTTTTATTGTGACTGCTGTGGGTAGCATATTCCACAAGGTATGTAGGCAGGTTGCTGTTCCAATTATTATAGGAGAGGAATGTGTATTTCAGCCGTGTTTAATTGTACCTAACTTGGTGTATCCGATAATTTTGGGGATTAATTGGTTAACTACTCATAGAGTGAAGTTGGATTTTCATTTGGGCAATGTTTGTTTTTCTTGGGGTCGGGAGAATAAAGAAGTGGTTTTAGAGTATAGTATAGCAGATAAAGATCGGTCTGCTACTTTATGTTGTATTCAGGGGAAAGGGGAAGATGGGGTATTAAATTATGACAGTTCTGGTCATACACCGTACGTCTCATGTGGCTATATGTCTAAAAAATCAGATCATTGGGCAGAGGTGAATAAAATTGTAGCCAAATGTGGGTTAAATGATGAACGAGGTGAGAAGTTAATATCATTATTGCTTGAATATAACGAGGTATTTAGTGACAAGCCTGGTAGAACGCATCTATATGAGCATAAGTTTGAACTTCATGATGAATCTACGTTTGTAGGACCCCGATTTCCTATAGCTCACAAATATGCTAGGGCAGTAGAAGATCAAATCAATATCATGTTGGATCATGGGATTATTGAACCTTCCTGGAGCAGATAGTTAAATCCTTTGGTGGGGATTCATAAAAAGTATAATTCGGTGAGATTATGTATCGATGCACGCTTATTAAATCTTAGAATTCAGTCAGATCAGCAGCGTACCAAAACGGTAGAGGAGCTGATACAGCGTTTTGAGGGGAGGAAGTGGTTTTCGATTGTTAATTTGTCGGCTTAATTTTGGCAAATTCCGCTTAGAATTTAGGATGACCTCTGACCGCTTTTGCTTATAAGAATAGACTACTACAATTTTCTAGGGACCCATTTGGTAATAAGACCTCATCAGCAGCGTTGATTAGGGCAATGAGTATTGTTCTGGGAAGAGACACAGTGGATTTTGTCACTAGTTATATTGATGATTTAGTGGTGGCGTCTCGTACGTTTGAAGAACATATTTCTCAATTGAGGGTTGTCTTCCATAGTTAAGGGGAGGGGTTTTCACATTAAAACTGGATGAATCGACATTTCGTACACAACAAATTACCTTTTTGGGACATAAGGTATCCACGCATGGAGTTCGACCTGAACAGTCTAGGCTAACCAAAATTTACAACACTCCCAGACCACATAACGTGATTTGGGTATTGTATCGTTAGCTAGTCGTGGACTCAGCGTAGCAGAAAAACGACATACAATTACTGAAATAGAGTTCCTTCCAATTATTTATTCACTTAGTAAATTCCGGATGTATGTATTGGACAGTAAGTTAGAGATACGATCGGATCACCAAGTCCTTACTTTCTTGAAATCATGTAAGCTCACAAGTAACCGTATGCCCAGGTGGATTTTAGCTTTAAGTGAATATGACTATGTCATGTGAAAGGTAAAGATAACGTGTTGGCTGATTATTTGAGCCAGTCTACTGTTGCGAATGATAACGGTAACCCTATTGTTTTGGAAGATGTTATCTTGATATGTAGTGGTACTGTCGAACTGTATAGCCTACTGACGAACGTTCAAGGTTACGGCATTTATTGAAAGAGCAGGAATTTGATAGTGAATTATCGGGGGTTATTATCCAATTACGGAATGTGGAAGTAGGTAATACTATGACTGTTGGCAATTATGTATAAACTGGTAAGTGGATTTGTAGCCAGAAAGTGCCGAGCAGGCGAATGGAAGATATGTGTACCTAGGTCATTACAAACTGATATATGGTTTTATCATAAAGAATTAGGTCATTTTGGAGCAGTAAGGTTTTATATGCTATTCAGTCATATTTTATCTAGACGCAAATGGGTAGGATGATTAGGAAAGTGAACGTAGAGGCACAGTGATTTCGAAGCTAAGCGAGAAACACAAAGATGACATATTGCGTAACCTCTCGGCTGCGGCAACAATGGCCCGAGTCGCATTACTTTGTGCTCGGCAAGATATTGGGCTTAGAGGTCATCGCGAAACAGTTTCGGATGACGATAGTGGTAATAATAAAGGGAATTTTGTTGAAATTTTAAATGTAATTAAACTAGAAAGTGAAAGCACAAGGGAGAATGTAAACAGCCCACCAAAGAATGCAACTTACTCATCTAAAAATTCTCAAAATTAATTTCTTGATATCTCAGCTTGAGTCAAATGATGCAAGCCAGTTGTCGACATAAAAGGAGCCTTTCAGTTTCCTCGCAGTATTCTCTAGATTACCTTTGTATATATCTAAGTGATAACTGCTCCCAAAAGGAAATGACTGCAGTTCACTCCAAAGACTACTCTGCAGTGCCTCAAAACCATGATCTCTCTTTGCTCAGTGCCTCTCCACCAAAGGCCGTGAAGTGAACCCAATGAACCGAAGAGTTTTAAACTCTTTTCCCAACATTGTGACTTAAATGCAAGTTCAGAAGTTTCCAATGTAGACAAATCTCCATGCGATACAGGTGCATCGATATCTCCCCAACTCTGTGACAAAAATGTGAGTGCAACTGTTTCTATAGACGAACCAGTACCATTTGATATCAGTGCATCGATCTATGATGGTCCATGCCAACCACGTAAATCAGTTTATAAACAAACGTTACTATACAATAAGAAGAGAAGTTTTAACAGTAAATGGTTGATAGGTATACATTTATTGAATACTCTGAGAACAAAGATGCTGTTTTCTGTTTTTCGTGTCGTCATTTCGTTCAATCTGATCCAAGCAATGCTGAACATGTTTTCACTAAATCTGGATTTTACTTATTTATTGTTGTTTTAAGCTGGTTTTAGGAGAGGGAAGAATTGTACATCACAAATACTCCATTTGACCCAATATATTGAAGATGGTTTTGAAAATCGAAAAATAACTGGGGCAGTCTTCATCGACCTAACTGCGGCCTATGACACAGTTAACCACCAAATTCTGTTGAGTAAACTTCATAAGATGACCAAGGACAACAAGCTGACTGAATTTCTTCGATGTCTTCTTGAAAATCGAAGATTCTTTGTAGATTTCCAAGGGCGACATAGTCGTTGGAAGAATCTCCGGAATGGCCTACCTCAAGGTAGTGTTTTGTCTCCAATATCATTTAATATTTACACGAATGATCAACCCTTACCAGAAGGAACTAAAAGCTTCATCTATGCAGATGATCGAGCTATTCTCACCCAGGGTGATCAGTTTGAGAGTGTTGAGCGGAGATTAATGGCAGCCTTAGATGAACTGAGTCCATACTACAGAGAAAACCATCTAAAGCCTAACACCTCAAAGACGCAAGTTTGCGCTTTTCACTTAAAGAATATGCAGGCAAGAAGAAAACTGAAGATTTTCTGGGAGGGTGCTCTTTTGGATCATTGCTCTACACCTAAATATCTAGGGGTAACTCTGGATCGTGCACTCACGTATGAACAACATTGTGGTAACACGAAGCACAAAGTATCTACGCGAAATTCCATTCTTCGCAAGTTATGTGGTACCAACTGGGGAATGCAAGCTCAAACAATGAGAACTACTGCTTTAGCACTGAGCTACTCTGCAGCAGAATATGCATGCCCTGTTTGGTATAGATCATGTCATGCCAAACAGGTAGATATTGCTTTAAATGAAACTTGTCGGCTTATAACTGGTTGCCTAAGATCTACACCTTGTGACAAGTTAAATTGCTTGACTGGCATTGCTCCCCCAGATATTAGACGTGAAGTAGCTGCCAAACATGAAAAATCTAAAGTAGAAGTTTCCCAGACACATCCTCTACATAATTATCAACCTGCTCAACAACGATTGAAATCTAGGCGAAGTTTCCTACACTCTACTGAGTGCCTGTCGGATTCACCTCAATCATCAAGGCTAACTTCCTGGAGATCCAGAAACAATAATCTCAACGGATGGATGGTTCCATCTGAAACCCTTCCTGCCGGTTATGAAGAGTCGTGGCCTACATGGAAGAGTCTTAACAGGCTGCGGTCTGGGGTCGGTCGATCTAAGACCAATATGAAGAAGTGGGGCCTTTCCGATGAGTCAACCTTTTGCGCCTGCGGAGAAGAACAAACCATGGCGCACCTTCTCCATTGCAACTCCTGGCCTCTCATTTGCACTATGCAGGATGTAGTTCAGGCCACACCAAATGGACGAGATCTTGCCAAATTTTGGTGCGATGTAATTTAATTGTTATTTTGAAAGTACCTTTAGTGTGTTTTTATTTTAAAAAAGTTATCTATGCTAATTTTACATGATGTATTGCTTCTGATACGAATAAATAAATAAGGGGCGGAACTACGAGGTAATTTGCCCCAATCTGTATTTTGAAATTGGAAAAGAATAGGAGAAAAACTTGCAAAGCATGCTGATAGTGAATGTCATAAATCTTCAATAGTAAAGTGGAACAGTTTTCTGGAAAGTGAACGTAGAGGCACAGTGATTTCGAAGCTAAGCGAGAAACACAAAGATGACCTATTGCGTAACCTCTCAGCTGTGGCAACAATGGCCCGAGTCACATTACTTTGTGCTCGACAAGACAGGTCATCGCGAAACAGTTTCGGATGACGATAGTGGTAATAATAAAGGGAATTTTGTTGAAATTTTAAATGTAATAAACTAGAAAGTGAAAGCACAAGGGAGAATGTAAACAGCCTACCAAAGAATGCAACTTACTCATCTAAAGATTCTCAAAATTAATTCTCAGCTATTGTTGAACATATTGGAGGAGAGACGACAAAATATAACAATGGTTATTTTTCCTTAATCCTGGATGAAGCTAGAGATGTTAGTAAAGTGGAACAGATGTCCGTATGTGTCAGATATGTAGGACAAAATTCTATAGAGGAGCGTTTCATTGGTTTTATACATTTGTCTCAACTGAATGCAGAAAGTATAGCTAATTCAGCTTTAGAGTAGGCTACCTTGTTTCAGTGGATTTCGATCCATGTAAGTGCATTGGACAAGCATATGATGGAGCCGCGGTTATGTCAGGGAAGGTAAACGGTGTACAAGGTTTATTGCGACATAAGGTCAATAACCCGTGTGTTTACGTGCATTGTTATGCACATCGCTTAAATTTAGTTTTGGTGGACGTTTCAAAAGCAGTAGACGTGGTAGGGGACACTTTTGGTTTACTGGAAGCAATTTATGCTTTTCAGTCTGTATCTACTGTAAGACATCAAAAGTTTGTTGAGATACAGAGTGATCTTTATCCAGAAGAACGTGTTTTAGAGATACCTCTTCAGACACGCGATGGGTATGTTTCGTATGTACATATGTGGGAATCGGAAGATGATGAACCGTTCGTGGGTTTCCCGCCAGTCTCGGGACCGCCCGGTGGCGCCGCGTAGAAGAACCGAGAGGAAGCCGTGAAAAAAAAAAGAGGACGAGCAGTGTGTCAGTTTTGTGTCGAGTGAAGTCACGCTAAGTTTTGTGCAATCTTATCTGTTGTAATCTTATGTGTAAATACAGTTTTTATACTTAAAATTACTTGAAGACGTGTTCGGTTTGTTCGCTTGCCAAAATCCTTTCCAACATTTGGGGGCTCGTCCGGGATACGAAGTATTTTGAGTGCGGAACGGCAATCTTGGTTAGGCTACAGCGATAAAACCAAGGCGTGAGGTGACGACATTTTTCTGGCAAGATCGACGACGACGTGGGTCCGTGGAATATAGAAGACGAGTAGCTGTTCAACTTCCAAAGACGTGGTGATTCGAGCAGGCTGCAAAAGACGATTTCGAGGATCCTGAACCCTAAGACGACGACGAAAAGAAAAGTGATTAGTGCGAGTGCCGAAAGACAAATAAAAATGGCGGACAATGTGGCGTGTTTACAAGATATTGAAAAAGTTAATAATAACATTAAGACGGCGCCTACGGCCGTGATTAAGACGTTACATAACCTCATTTTCGAAAAACTGCCACGTGATCGAAAGAACAGGCAGCGATTAAGAGAATTCTCAGGATTCGAGTTTGAATGTGACTCACCAAAACACCTGGAGAAATTGAAGTTCATTGAGTGCGAATTCACCGAGGCTGATCTAATTGCCATTTGCACTGTGTTAAACATTCAATATACGGGAGAGAAAGCAGTGCTTGTGCAACGCATCTGTGACAACTTAGTGGACCTTTCGTTGCTGGGGATGCCCAAAGACCAAGATGATGATGATGATGAAGAAGAAGAAGAAGAAGAAGAAGAAGAAGAAGAAGAGACTGGTAAAACGAAAGATGTGATGAGCAAGATGAAAGAGGCAAACGAATTGCTGGCGGAAGAATTACGTGAGTTAAAGGAGAAAATGGCTGGTATGAAATCCATGAAACATTCAACCTCTAGCATGTCAGGATCATTATTGGATTCATCTAGCTCGTCCGAAGACCAGAAACTCTCCAAAGCAATAGGAGGTAGGCCTAACCATAAAAACATAACAAAGACCAAACACAAATCGAAGACTGTAGTAGAAAGCTCAAGTGAAGGGGAAGTCGACCAGGACGTGGTGGACTTGCGGCACACTGCAAACCGGGGAGTTGCACACAAGTTTGCGTTGACTTTCCGAGATGTAGAGGGCTCTGTCAGACCCTATGACGGCAGCGAGAACTATCCGGTGCGACGTTGGATTGAGGACTTTGAGGAAACGGCAACGTTGATGGGCTGGGACGAGATGCAAAAATATGTTTTTGCAAAAAAGTCACTGTCAGGCCTGGCTAAGTTGTTCGTGCAGAGTGAACGTGGCATCACATCTTGGCACAAGTTGAAGAAAGCCCTGAAGAAAGAGTTCCGAGATGATACCAGAGCAGCAGAGATTCATCGACTGCTAACCAACCGACGAAAGACTAAAGTTGAAACTCTTCAGGAATATTTCCTGGTGATGCGAGAAATAGCCAGCAGGTCGGCAATCGATGATAAATCGTTGATACAATACGTCATCGATGGCATCGAGGACGACACTGGAGCCAAGATGGTTCTATATGGAGCAAGGGACATCAAGGAATTCAAGGACAAGTTGAAGATCTATGAGAGAGCTTACACACGAAACTCCCAGAAGTTGACAAAAAATGTGAAGACGACAAACAAACATACACCAAGAGAAGACAACAGGCAGAAGCAGATCTCGTCTGTAAAGAGATGTTACAATTGTGGTCAGAAGAACAGTCATGAGTCCAGCGGATGTCCACACAAGAGTCAAGGTCCAAAGTGCTTCAATTGCAGCAGCTTCGGACACATAGCTTCCAAGTGCCCAAATCCTGAGCAGAATGCAGAGAACAAGACAGTGAACGTTGCTTTGGGAACCAAGTCGAATATGAAGATGAAGGAATTGTTGCTCCAGGGCCAGAAGATCAACGCATTGGTGGACACGGGCTGCCCAATCAATCTGATCCGCGAAGACATTTATGCAGAGAAGGGGGATTTGGAGCTGAAGACGACCGCCATAGTACTTAAGGGTTTCTGTGAAAGTGAGGTGCCACCCCTAGGATATTTTCCATCCGACGTCCAGATTGACGACGACACTTACTTGACTGATTTCTATGTGGTGTCTGGAGATGTACTCAAGTTGCCAGCTATCGTGGGTAACGACTTGTTGGACCAAGCCGTAACTACCATCAGCAAAACCGGTGTTAAGATGTCCAAGGAGATATCAGAAGCGTACTTGTACCGAATCGACGTGATAGCAGGCGAGGAATTGGACATAGGAGAGGCATCGGAAGAGGCTGTTTTGAGAATCAGAAAGATGGTCAATGAATATTCGCCACACAAGGAGAAGAGTACCAGCGTTGAGATGAGCATCACGATGAAACAAGAAGAACCGATTCACAGTCACCCAAGACGCTTATCACCAGCGGAGAAAGAGATTGTAGAGAAGCAAGTGCAGCAGTGGCTCCAAGATGGCATCATCCGACCCAGTATGTCTGAGTACGCTAGTCCAGTGGTAGTTGTGTGGAAGAAAGATGGGTCTCCGAGGGTGTGCGTCGATTACCGTCCAGTGAATAGAAAAGCTGTCAAAGATCGATACCCACTACCACTCATTGATGACGTCCTGGACAAGCTGAATGATGCCCGAGTATTCAGTAATCTGGATCTGCGAAATGGATTTTTTCACGTCGCAGTCAAGGAAGAGAGCAGAAAGTATTTGGCCTTTGTGACACATTCAGGCCAATATGAGTTCCTGAAAGTTCCATTTGGTTTCTGCAACTCGCCTCCTGTGTTCCAACGCTTTATCAACTGTGTATTCAGAGAACAAATTCAAGCCGGCACAGTCCTAGTGTACATGGACGATGTAGTAATCCCAGCAAAAGATGAAAATGATGCCATAGAGAAGCTTGGGCAAGTGATGGAGGTAGCTGAAACTCATGATCTGGATATTAAATTCTCGAAGTGCCAGTTCCTGAAAAAGAAAATCGAGTTCCTAGGACACGTTGTAGAAGATGGAACTGTCTCACCATCTCCTAGGAAAGCAGCCGCAGTTCAACATTACCCAGAACCCAAGTCGCTGGCCGAAGTCCACAGTTTTTTGGGCCTTTCCGGATATTTCCGGAAGTACATCCCAAACTACGCCAAGATTGCAAAGCCGCTCAGTGATTTGTTGAAGTCAACCGGTGGATTCAAGTTTGAGCAAGAACAGAGGATTGCATTCACGAGTCTGAAAAAAGCCTTATCCGAAGATCCAGTCCTCATCATCTATAACCCGGCTTACGAGACGGAAGTCCATACTGATGCAAGCAAGTATGGTTATGGAGCAGTGCTACTGCAACGTTTCCCAGACGATGGTCAACTGCATCCTGTTCAATATCTGAGCAAGAAGACTACGCCACAGGAGGAAAGGTACAGCAGCTACGAGCTCGAGGTGTTAGCTGTGGTGACGGCCTTGAAAAAGCTCCGAGTGTACCTGCTTGGAATCAAGTTCAAGATCATAACCGACTGCTCTGCCTTCCAGAAGACGATGGACAAGAAGGACCTCACCCCGAGAGTTGTAAGGTGGGCCATGATGTTAGAGGAGTTTGATTACTCGATCGAGCATAGACCGGGTGCGAGAATTCCTCACGCTGATGCCTTGAGTCGCCATCCCATGGTCCTCTACGGTCTCATCGATGGACTCGTTGCCAGGTTGAAACGAGTTCAGCAAGCTGATGAAGGTCTGTGTGCGATCATGGAGCACCTGAAGTCGAAGCCATACAAGGATTACACCCTGTAGGATGGTATACTCTTCAAGTTCTGTGACGGACAAAATCTACTTGTCGTCCCACGGCCAATGCAGAACGAGGTGGTGAGAGCCGCTCATGAGAAAGGACACTACGCTGCCCTGCGCACAGAAGAAGAGATCAAGAGATAATTTTATATACCCAATTTGAAGAAGATAGTTGGCCGTGTCATCTCCAACTGCGTGAAGTGTCTGCTGGTCAACCGCAAGGCTGGGAAACAAGAAGGACTCTTGCATCCCTTGTTTAAAGAAAGCACACCATTTCACACTTACCATGCTGACCATCTCGGACCCTTGGATTCAACGAAAAAAGGATACAAGCATATCCTCGCAGTAACGGACAGCTTCACAAAGTGTGTGTGGCTGTATCCCACTAAAACGACGACCACGAAAGAAACTACGGCGAAGCTGGACGTGCAAAAAGGAGTATTTGGTAATCCAGCGCAGATCGTCACCGACCGTGGAGCCGCCTATATTTCACACGAATTCGAAGAGTACTGCATTGCCAACAACATCACCCATTCACTAATCACAACCGGACTCCCTCGTGCCAATGGTCAGGTAGAAAGGATGAACTCCACGATCATCTCTGTGCTGGCTAAGTTGTCCATCGAAAACCCAGGAGATTGGTACAAACACGTCGAAGCCACTCAGAGAGCCATGAATTCCACTTACAACCGCAGTATCAAGCAGACGCCGTTTGAACTTTTGACAGGAGTTAAAATGCGCTGTGAAAATGACCTGAGAATAGTTGAGTTGATCAATGGAGAGATGCTAAGCGAGTTTGAGACCAGGAGAGATGAACACCGTGAAGAAGCAAGGGCACAAATCCAGAAAGTGCAACAAGAAAACAGGGTGTCGTTCGATCGACGTCGACGGCCTGCACACCAGTACCAAGTTGGCGATATCGTCGCCATCAAGAGGACCCAGTTTGGACCAGGCCTTAAATTGAAGAAAAAGTACCTTGGGCCTTACAGAATGTCCAGAGTCAAGCCAAATGACACTTTCGACGTCTGTCGTGAAGGGAATCACTTAGGCCCCAATCGAACAACTACTTGTGCTGAGTTCCTTAAACCATGGGCTGAAGACGACTCATCATCCGAGGCGGATGATCTGCAGGATGGCCGATTGTGGGAATCGGAAGATGATGAACCGTTCGTGGGTTTCCCGCCAGTCTCGGGACCGCCCGGTGGCGCCGCGTAGAAGAACCGAGAGGAAGCCGTGAAAAAAAAAGAGGACGAGCAGTGTGTCAGTTTTGTGTCGAGTGAAGTCACGCTAAGTTTTGTGCAATCTTATCTGTTGTAATCTTATGTGTAAATACAGTTTTTATACTTAAAATTACTTAAAGACGTGTTCGGTTTGTTCGCTTGCCAAAATCCTTTCCTACACATATAGAAGAGTAATGTATTTTCAGAAAAGTTTTGCTTCAGTTAAAGCAGCTCCAGAGTATTTTTCAAAGTAAGCTAACAAGAAAGAGGCAGCAGAAGCAAAAGGTTTGTTAACACAGCTTTGTAAAGTGAAGGTGATGTTTGTGTTACAAATTGTTTCTGATATTCTCGAGCTTGCCAATGGAGCCTCTATGTTCTTACAACAAAAACATGTGGACTTCGGAGGGGCACATAGATTGATCTATGGTCTTGTAAAATCGTTGCAAGAAAAACGAAATGATTATTTTAAGGAACTGTGGGCGGTTACATGTGACTGCTCAGTCGTTAGGCGTGAAAGTTTATAAACAATCTAGAGTCTCAAGTATTCCAAAGAACTTTTCAGACTACGTTTTATTAATGCCAGTCTCTGAGGAGAAAGAAGAGGAAAATGTCACATTATCATAGACACGTAAACGAAATCGTTTTGAAATATTAAACAACATGGTAGAAGAGTTACAGCGTAGATTCACTGAAAACGATTTTGTGTGCAATGCAATGGATGCCTGTAATCCAAGAAGTGAAAACTTTTTAAATTTTGAATATATTCTCACGTTATGTGAAAAGTAAAATCTAATCTTCACAGACCGTAAGGTGCTACTGAAATCAGTTTAGCTAAGAATGTATTTAGCGGCAAGTATCTAAACAGTTCCTCATTCTTTTTTTTTCTGAACTTCTAAAAATGGAAGTTGCTTTTCCACAGCTACTATTATTTTTCTAGTTGATGTTGACTCTTCCTGTGTCATCTGCTTCTGCTGAGCGCAGTTTCTCTGTCGTGAAAAGAATAAAATCCTATTTAAGAGCAACAATGGCAACAAAGAGGCTTTACAATCACGCAATTCTTTCAATTGAAAGAGAATTAAGTGGAAAATTACTTCAAGACCCTTCTGATATAGTGAACCAGTTTGCCCAGAGTGGAAACAGAAGAATAAATTTATGAGACAGTGAAATGTGCTTGTTTTTTACCAATGATACTTTTTAAAATTACTAACCTGTATAAATATATTAACGTATGGTAAATCTGTGAATTTCAACAACAGTGGATTAGTTTCATGGCAATTGACACGAAAAGACTTGCGTAAATTACCATTACTTCAAGACCCTTCAGATATAGTGAACGAAAGAATATTATTGCTCAATATTATCTTATAATGCATACATACAGTAGTTATAATATGCAGGGTATTTATTACTGTTGTGGTCTCATCTCTGTCCTATGGTAACTAACTTTCGGTTCTCATTTTCTGATCCTGGTTAGTTCTGGATGCTTTCGCTTATTGTTCTTTAAATAATATGGCATAGGCCTAAATAGGTGTCTTTCGTCTTTACTTCTTGTTCATTCACCTAGGGCAGTTGTCTTTGCATGTAGTTGCGCACGGGGATTCTTTAACTGTTACCGAGACGCAAACAGGCGCATACATTGACGCCACATTACTGTTGCCAATATGTGGGACACAAAATACACCACACAGGTCATGCGGAGCGAAGAGAACGAGTGGAGTGAGCGAAACGAGCGAAGTGAGAAACTATTGGCTTAGGAAGGTTTCAATAACTTGAAGCGATTTGTATGTAGAGCCCTACCAAGATACAATTTATAGCCGGCACTAGATTAGCCATTGTCCGAAAATCACTGCTTGTACAACAAGCGTAAGCCCCTGTTTAGGTTTGTCTTTGTATGTAAAGCTTTAACATAGAATTGATGGCCGCATTTTCCAATTAGTGTCTACAATTTCCAAGGAGACACCACAGGATACAAACACTGCGAAGCGAATGGAGTCAGCATAAAACAAACACCGCACTGCCGTGCTACCTAAAAGGCCTAGTCAAACTCCGCGTTTTCCAGTTGCAAGATGCTGCCTACAATACCGTATACGTGCGGTTGGCAATATGCTATTTGTCCCATAATTCACGCGTATAATGGCTGACATAACTGGAATCTCACTATACAGTATAAGTTGTGTTGTAAAAGGGAGATTAAGCATATACTGTATTACCACATATGAAAATCCACAGCCTGCTTCCAGTCTCCGACCGGGTCAGGAATGGAATGAATGAAGCCCCCATCTAGCGGCGAGGATATGAACTGTGCCGGCTGCCGAGGCCTGACGCACTCCTGTAGGGCAATGATTAAATGAATGACAGATGAAATGAAATGATAGTGGAGAGTGTTGCTGGGAAAACCGGAGTACCCGGAGAAAAACCTGTCTGCCTCCGTTTTGTCCAGCACAGATCTCACATGGAGTGACCGGGATTTGAACCACGGACCCAGCGGTGAGAAGCCGGCGTGCTGCCGCCTAAGCCACGGAGGCTTACTGTATTACCATATAATTTCCATTATCATTATTTCCATTATCATTATTTATCATTGCTAAAGGTATTTCGGCTAATTTCATTAGTTTGTAGAAGGATTGGCACTCTACTACTGTTAGCGGGTGAATTATTGACCCACTAATTGTTGCTGTTGTCCTCACTCACTTGTACTTGGATGAAGAAATTGATGTGTTCATTTCCTGCTATGTGTTTCTCTCCTTTGATCGAATGAATTTCTGCAGGCATGTGTGAGTATGGGAAGGGATTGGGGGAGAAGTAAATGTGAGGTTATCGAAGTTTTTAATCAAGAAATTTGCAATTTTCATGCTCTCATACGCAAATCACTGTACTTCTACGAGATAAATTAACTTAAGACATTGGATATGTGAGAGAACTTTAATCATAACACCGTTGCCGATATTGTAATTATGTAAAGGTGTACTACTAATTACTGCGATTTATATGTAATATCTCGAAGTAGAAATATGTTCCTCATATATTCCAGTACGGTAGTGAAGATAAGGAGGTGGTCCACCAATTTTTGTACTTCCTTCAATCGCTTTCGATTTAATTGGTTTTAGGTCAGCTAGCCATTGTGTCAGCCATTTCTGGTGGAACTAACAACCCTGAAATGTACCTCTTTTGGTCAGGAGGACAAGGTGCAGCTCGGACCACTAATTCGTTTCCTACTATTCTCATTAGATTCGGAAGTCACTAGAGCGTGGCGAGTGTACATTGATGGTACTGTGTGGTGTTTGTAACGCTCTGTTGTCTAACATAAATCAACTTACTTTGACCAAAATAGTTCTCTGAGCAAACTGGAATTCTGAAGCATTTCCCACAGATGTTTTCTTTCTATGTCACTATTTATTTATTTATTTATTTATTTATCGTATGGCTTTTAGTGCCGGGAGTGTCCGAGGACATGTTCGGCTCGCCTGAGTCTGTAGCTGCTTCCAGCGGATACCCTAAAGGGTGAGCTACAAGTTCCGTTCAATTTCAAGTAGTTCCAACTTTCGCCACCAGATATCAATGATACCTAGTGGTGAACGTTGGAACTTTGATAGAGCGTTCTGACGAAATCTAACCTAACAAATTTTGCTTTACACAAGTTAAGTCTGTGAAAGGATTTTTTACATGCCATAAATCTATGACATAGGACCGCCGGCTTTACTTCCCCTCCGAAGGAAGGCGTACTGAAGGATTTTAACGCTCTTAAAAAATCCGACGACTTCGGCCGGGTGTGAACCCGCTATCTTGGGCATAGCAGTTCAGCATGCTACCGACCACGCCACCGAAGCCGCAGGACAATAGGTACAACCCAAAATCAAAATAATGATTTCTTATATGTTATAATGCTAGATTACATACCGTCCATTGCACCGGACCCTCTTTCGTTCGCAAGTCTCATCAACTGTTTGTACAAATTGGTGGCCTCCTTGTGGTTCCCTTGCTCACTGTAGAAAGAGGCTAGGTTGTTCTTGGTCTTGATCACAAATGGGTCAGCTGGTCCAAATGCTGTCTCGAATATCTGTATTGCCTGCTGATAGTACAATTCTACTTCTTCATATTTACCCTGTAAGTATCCCATTTGCATTTCACTTCCAAGTATTAGTATTGTAGTAATTGATAATACATGTAACATATTAATTTTGTAATTTTATTACCTTGGTAACTAATGAGTAAATCTACAGAAAGTTTCAATTCCGTGCAGCAAGCATTAAGCACCCTAAAAAGACCTATTTAGTATTTATCAGTAATAGTTGCCACACTTCCTAAGTTTTTGTCATGCCTTTTTGTTTTTGGAGGGCAGAGACCGTTTGAGGGTGTCATTATGGGTTTGATAGGCCTAGTGCTTTGTCTCGTATATTTGAATCCGATAATGGTCGCTTGACGAGTGAAACATGTCATCCTACAGTTCTCTCTCTCTTCTGTAGTCCATAACATACAGTATATACAGTGTGTCCGCAAAGTCTCTCAGCAGCACGTGTCTCGCCTTGCGGGACGTGTTGGGTTGGCAGTACGTTCATGTTATGTTGTTACAAGGAAAACAATTACATTAAATTAAGTAATGCAATTATATATATAGTACTTACCACTATCACACTCATCATCATCATCATCATCTTCATTTCCCCTTTTCCAGTTGTAATTTTATTACCTTGGCAACTAATGAGTAAATCTACAGAAAGTTTCAATTCCGTGCAGCAAGCATTAAGCACCCTAAAAAGACCTATTTAGTATTAATTGTCAGTAATAGTTGCCACACTTCCTAAGTTTTTGTCATGCTCTTTGTTTTTGGAGGGCAGAGACCGTTTGAGGGTGTCATTATGGGTTTGATAGGCCTAGTGCTTTGTCTTGTATATTTGAATCTGATAATGGTCGCAAATATGGTTCCTCTCCACTTTGTTCTGTCGTTCCACCATTCCTCTTCCGACACAGTGTACAAATCCAGCTTCCGTTTTCTAATACTATTCTCCACAGAGTCCATCCAACGCATTCTTGGTCTTCCTCGTCCTCTCTTCCCTGTCATCCGTCGTTCCAGTGCTCGTCTTGGTAGCCTTACTTCATTCATCCGTTTGACATGTCCAAACCATCTCAATCTGTTTTGCTCCAGTTTGTCATTTAGTTTCTGTACTCCTAGTTCTTTCCGTATATCTTCATTTCTCATTCTGTCTCTCCTCGTTTTCTGGACCATACTTCTCAGGAATCTCATCTCAGCTGCTTGTACTCTGCTCTCATCCCTCTTAGTCATTGTCCAAGTTTCTGCTGCATATGTCAATATAGGAAATTAATATGCTTTGTACATAACTTCCATAGACTTAATTGGTATTGTGCCCGCTAGCCGAAGGTTTCGGGGAGCCACCGGTTTCAAATGACCCTTCCGAGACCCTCTTCCAGTTAACACACAAGTATAGGGGACGATACATTCATAGGCTGGTAATGCACAAAGGTCTGCACTCGGGGGTATCGGTAATTGGTGAGGTTCGATCTTTAACCAGCTCATAGGAATGCATCGATAACAAAACTAAGCAAGAAAAAGAGGTCAGCCTTATGTTAAAATCACGAATAAATTTTATTCAGAATAGATCCCTAGCCTAGCATGAGAGTTGCAAACGGCTAGTCCGATACTATTCTGCCCTGAAAGAAAATATGAAAGAAGTCCTAAACAAGATCTAAATTACTCTCATGGTCCTAATACAAAATTCGACTAAGAACGAACAAGCTAAGAGAGTGGCACGTAAGATCAGCCCTAAGCAATTACATCGAAAATGACTACGGGAGGATCAAACATCATAAGACTCTACTGCAAAGCAAGACATTTACTTGTTTACAAATACTAGAACATTTACATTTTATAGCAAGGGGAAGATTTATTCTATGCTATGATGGTGCCATCTCTAACATTTATCTTTAAATCACGGGTTTAGCTAGTCCTAAATATCATTAATTAATAAACGAGACGCGTTTATTACAAAGAAAATCAAGCTATGTGCACAACGTTGCTGAATTTTAAAAAAAGCTATGCTAATACACCACAAATGCATACAATAATTCAGCACTCCTATGGTTGTGCAATTGGCACTGCCTGCGTACTCGATTTGTTACTGTTTGTTACAAATGGTCATAGTTTCAAAGTGTTAAGAAAGTAGAAAAATAGGAAAGCCTGCAAATGCGATGGTAATTAAACAATTACATCGACTCATATTGCTACCAATCTAATATGTGTGCTACAGTTATCACATCATCAATTGGTTGTCGACTATTCATGTGAAAGTGTATCAAAATGTATCTAAAATGGTTTAACAATAACTAAACGGTAACATTCGGTCCAGAAAATATGTTATTTTTAGAATTTATTATCTTATTTAAGTTCAGGGGGAATTATGAGAATTGCTTAGTTTTACAAAATCCTATGTTTGATTATTAAAGCTTCACACAATTATTTATTCCTTACAGTATAGTGTTTCAGTTTATGGACCTTTAAATAGCGTTCAGTGTACTCAGGTAACGTGTGTATCCAACTCAAGCAAAATAACTCAATAGTTTAATAGTTTAATAGACACCCTGTGTCTTCACCAATACTTCATCATTATTAGACATCCTGTGTCTCCACCAATTACTTCACTCTTATTACGGATTCATCAATCCAGGCGCCCTCGGTTAGGTACGACTGCAAATAGTTCATTACCACCGGTATAACCACAATAACAATGTCGGAGGTATTAATCCACCATCACGACTCATATAATACTCTAATAATGTTAATTACAATAAGTGTGGATTCCTAAACTATACACGTTTTAAATGCTGGTCATAAAGGTTATGTGTACATAAAACACATCCTGATAACGCTTTGAATTAACATAAGGCTTCTGATACAAGCTAAAGTGTGTGATTGTGCATTTATAAAATTGCCTCTTCCCTGAATGAGGTCGAACCTATGTTCTTTTGGTTACATAATATTGTATCTCTCATGGCCTGTCTGGCTTCTTGTAAAGAAATAAACCTGTTTTCAAGTATTGATCTGGCCAAACAAATTAATAACGGAACTGCATTCCGATGTTATAATACTAGTGTGGGAACCGGTGTCAAAAACACTCACATTTGATTTGTTGAAAAAGAATATTTTACTTAACAAATGCAAATAAAATAGATTACCGGTACATTATCAATACAGAATAAGTTGATGCCTTCCCAGCTCCAAAGAACAACAACAATCAAGTCCATGGCCACTGTTTTCTCTATGTCCGCGCGCCCTCTATATCACTCGCGGCAAAACCTCGAAATTCCTGCCGTCTTCCCACATTCGGCCGTCCTGATCATCATCGTACGACCCGGACGATAAGCCTTCCTCAGGCCAGGGCTTCATGTATTCCGCACAGGTGGTGGTGGTCTTGGGTCCTTCGTTGCTACCTCGTCTTACGACATCGTACGTATCATTGGGTTTGACCTTCTTGACTTGATAGGGCCCCAGGTACTTGGCCTTCAATTTCATACCTGGTCCGAATTGAGTCCTCTTGACAGCCACTAAGTCTCCAATGTTGTAAATCGAGGCTTCTTTGCGTTTTTTGTTGAAGTTCTTGCGGTTCTCCTCTTGAGGCTTGAGAATCTGCAGTTTTGCCTCCTGCCTGATCTGGTCGCGTTGATCCTCAAAATTGTTAATGACTTCTTCTTTCAACATCTCCATGATCTGAAGATCTGTTTTGTTTCGCGTCTTGACCGCGGTCAAGAGTTCAAACGGTGTTCGACCTATACTTCTCTGATAAGTCGAGTTCAGTGCCAGTTGAACCGACGGGACGACTTTGCACCATTTGGTTGGATCTTCGGCGGACAGCTTGGCTATGATGGATGTCACAATCGTGTTGATGCGCTCCACCTGGCCGTTGGCTCTGGGTAACCCAGTGGTCACCAAGCAGTGCTTGATCCCTTGGTCCTCACAGTACTCTTCAAATTCTTTTGAAGTAAAAGATGGCCCTCGGTCCGTGATCATCTGAGCAGGGTTTCCAACGAGGATCCTCTGCAGCTCCAGCTTGCTGATGGTTTCGCTCGACTTGGTGGTCTTGACTGGATACAACCAGGTGTACTTTGTAAAGCTGTCCATGACCACAAGGATGTGCTTGTATCCTTTATGCGCTGATTCCAGCGGTCCTACATGACCCAGATGATAGGTGTGTAAAGGCTGACTTTCCTTGAACAGCGGGTGAAGTAATCCTTCCTGGTTCCCAGACTTTCTGTTTACAATCAGGCATTTCACACAGCTTCCGATCACTTTCTTCGCCTTCTCTGTCAATCCTGGAACGTAGTACTGCTGTTTTATCTCCTCCTCTGTTCTCTCCACCGCGTAGTGTCCTTTGTCATGAATTGATCTGATGATCTCTTGCTGCATCGACTTTGATACTACTAGAAGTTCTCGGCCGTCTACAAACTTGAATAACATCTGGTCTCTCAACACGTAATCTTCATATGGTCCTTCCTTCAGGATAGTTTTGATGGCGAGTAGTCCTTCGTCCTTGTTTTGAATCCTCTTGATTCTAGCAATCAGACTATCAGTGAATCCGAAAAGGTCTGCGGTACACCGACTCAAGGCATCAGCATGTCACATCTTCGTTCCAGAATGATGTTCGATGGTGTAGGAGAATTCTTCCAACGACAGGGCCCATCGAGCGACTCTGGGTGTTAGATATTTCTTTTGCATAGTCTTTTGGAACGCCGAGCAATCTGTCACTATTTTAAAATCCACTCCCAAAAGGTAGACTCTGAACTTGTTCAAGGCTCGAACAACGGCGAGGACTTCGAGCTCGTAACTGCAATATTTTTCTTCTTGCGGCGTAGTCTTCTTGCTCATGTATGAGACCGGGTGAAGTAGACCATCCTCGGGTAGCTTCTGCAGGAGCACGGCGCCATGACCGAACTTCCTAGCGTCTGTATGAAGCTCAGTCTCATATCTGGGGTTGTAGATTATCGACACAGGACTGGATGACAAGATTCTTTTCAATTCCTCGAATGCCTCTCTCTCCTTGTCTCCAAACCGGAAGTCATGGCCGGTTCTGAGCATATCGCTCAAAGGTATGGCGATTGAAGCGTAGCCTGGAATAAATTTCCGGAAGTACCCTGTCAAACCCAAGAAGCTTTGGAGAGCTTTGATCGTCTTCGGCACCGGGAAGTTTTGTACAGCTGCTGTCTTCTCATTTGACGGTTGAATCTTTCCTTCCTGGATTTGGTAGCCCAAAAAATGAACCTTCCTTTTCAAGAATTGACACTTCTTGAAATTTATCAGCAATCCTTAGTCCCGTGCAATGTCAAGTACATCAATTAACAATTGAATAGCTTCCAGTACAGTTTTTGCCGGAATTATCAAATCGTCCAAGTAGATGAAGATGAGTCCTCTCTTTATCAGCTCCCAAAACACTGCGTTAGTAAATCGTTGAAAGACAGACGGGCTGTTAGTGAGACCAAAGGGGACTTTCTTGAACTCGTACTGACCTGAGTGGGTAACAAACGATGTATACTTTCTACTCTCTTCTTCAACGTCTACATGGATGAAACCATTCTTCAAGTCAAGAGTAGAGAATACACGAGCATCTTGGAGTTTGTCAAGCAAGTCTTCGACGAGAGGGAGGGGGTAGTGATCCTTGACGATGATCCTATTTAGTGGTCTGTAGTCCACGCAGAAACGATGTGAACCGTCCTTCTTTTTCACAACTACAACAGGACTGGCGTACTCGGATGCACTTGGTTGCACAATTCCATCTTTCAGCCATGTCTGAATCTGCTTCTCAACCACCTCTTTTTCTCTCGGTGCCAATCGTCTCGGTCTGCTACATATCGGTTCTTTTGTCTTCACAACTATCTTCATCTGGATATTCGTGGATTTGATTTTCATTGGGGTGTAACTCGCTACGATGTGCTCGACTGTTGCCTTGGCCTCGTCAGATACAGTCTTCTCAATGTCCAGCTCGTCTTCACCTGCGTCAATGCACATGACCAACGTCTCTTCTCTCTTCTTCAACTGAACGCCCTCTCTAGAAATCAACAACTCAGCCTGATCCAGTAAGTCGATTCCGATAATCATAGAAACTGGAATAACTTCGTCGGGAACAACGTGGACATCGACACAAAAATCCTGGTCGTCAACGGTGATCGTCGTGATGAACCATCCCAGCACGGACGCTTTGCTTGCGCCCAAGCCAGTCAGGATCCGGTTGCTTCGTTGCAGTTCTGAAGTGTCGTTTTCCATGTCCTTGTAAGCGTCCTGCCTCAACAAGTTGAAATGACAAGCACTATCTACCAGGGCTGATAAATTGTGGTTGCAGATTTTGACGTCCTTGTATTTGTAATTACTGACTGCTTCCTTCGACGTGTTCAAGGCCACCGTCTGTTTCTTTAATTCTTTGTCTTTCTTTGGATTGGTACAATCTGTGGAGATGTGTCCGAATTTGCTACACTGGAAACACTTCCGTCCCTTGTCCTTACCCTTGCACTCGCTGGATTTGTGACTTGACTTGCCACAGTTGTAACACCTCTGCGCCTTGCCCTTACCCTTGCCTGCATCGTCATCCTTCTGTTTATTTGAATCTTCTCCAGCGGATTTCTTCTTGTTGTGCTGCGACGACGGGGAAGACCTCTTCGAAGTTATCCTTCCCGCGGCACGTTCATACTGACGTAGTTTCTCTTGGAAGTCTCTAAGCGACTGAGCGCCGTACAATAACAGCTTGGTGCCAGAGTCTTCCTCTATTCCGTCTACCACGTACTGCATGAGTGAGTCATCGTCTATATCTCCTCTACTTGCTATCTCCTTCATTGTAAGGTAATATTCCTGGAGCGATTCGTCCCTTTTTCCCTTCGTCTAAACAGCGTCGAATGGATCTCCGCTGTACTCGTCTGACCGTCAAATTCCACTCGAAGAGATTTCTTCAACGCCGTCCAGCTGGTAATTCCCTTCTCACCCTGGATGAGGAGTTTTGCCAAGCCGGTTAGAGATTTCTTAGCGAAGATCAACTTCTGCAGTTTGTTCCATCCCATCAACGCAGCTGTTTCCTCAAACTCTGTGATCCATCGGTTGACTGGATATCCACTGCTACCATCAAATGACCTGACGGAACCTTCGATGTCGCGAAATGTCATAGCAAACTTCTGGGAATACCTCGACGCATTGCCACCGTCACTTGAGCTGTCCCCTGGTTCACTCTCGTCGCAGTCATCGAGTTTCATTCGATTTAGCTTCTTTTTTTTCTTTTCGCCACTGTCAATTCCCTCTTAATAGTGCCACATAACCTCTTAGTCTCTTCTAGATCCGCTTTGGAGAGTGCTGCAGCTTTAGCTTGTGCCTTCTTTTGCACTTGTTCGTCATCGTGCTCCTCGTCCGAAGATTTCTCAATCATCGCAATGTACTCTGAAAAATGCGTCAGGTGGTGACATATCGCCATTGCCATTTCCTCCGGGGTGCCCTCATCTAAGCGCAGGATCACGCAAGATGCTTGCAGTTCCTCTTCCGTCAATTATTTTGTTACAAACTCGACCTTGGCCACATAATCCTCTGAATCAGGTTCGAAAGTAAACCCTGAAAATTCTCGCAACCTCTTTCGATTGATTCAATCATTTGGAGCGTCTTCAAATATAATCTTATGTAAAGCTTTTACAGCTGCCACTGGAACAGTTGAAATGCTTTTGTTTATGAGATCAATATCTCCTAACGTCATCATTTTGGAAATATTAAGCTACGGTAGGCTACTTATCTGCGTCAACACCGATCCCAAAGCTCTTTTGTTGTCTTTCTCAAATCGTCTTCAACTTCTTTACGTCTTTGTCCAGCTGCAAACCTTTCAATGATGAGATAAGCCTTCAGTCTCAAACATCCGTCGTCAATTCGAGCTGAATTCGTCGTTGGCCTTTTGTCGTTTCGCCGTCAGCAAAATTGGCAAGTGAACATAACCTCAGAAATGCGTCGTTGATTCAATCCAGGACGAGCCCTCAATTTGTGGGAACCGGTGTCAAAAACACTAACGTTTGATTTGTTGAAAAAGAATATTTTACTTAACAAATGCAAATAAAATAGATTACCGGTACATTATCAATACAGAATAAGTTGATGCCTTCCCAGCCCCAAAGAACAACAACAATCAAGTCCATGGCCACTGTTTTCTCTATGTCCGCGCACCCTCTATATCACTCGCGGTAAAACCTCGAAATTCCTGCCCGTCTTCCCACACTAGGAGTGTTACAGCCTTCTGAATAAATAAATAATTCACTGCCTAAGATTGAGTGTGCTGTGGACTGGTTCGGCTTGTAACCTTGGCCTTGATTTAACATCTGCCAAAACTAGTTTCTTTGTCATCAGCTTGACAAAATAAAAGTTGATAATAACTGTTTGAAATGATATGAAATCGACATCACAAAATACTGCCTTCCTGGCGTTTATAAATGTTTAACAAAACTATTACTTTCCACACGCGTTCTTATAATAGCTGCCTGCGTTGTGCACTTAAAGAAATGAAACCAAATTAAATTAAATCTACTGTTTCCAACTCATTACAATACGCTACTAATACATGACTTACAGATGCAGCGACCCTTGGTTTGAGACCCGCCATGAGCTGTTATAAGCGGTCTCTTATATGATATTAGATCATCTCCTCATTGTATCCTGTCATCTTTCGCTGCCAATTCCCCACGCATGATTTAGAAATCAATTGCCATAGCGTGGTTGGGGTTGTATTCGAAGATCTGATGTTTTAGCAGGATCATAATGTTAGCGTTGGTGATAAAATTACACATATTTAAAGAAAACTTGCACTCACTGAAGCTAATGTGCGGTAATAAATTGCCCATTTTCACTCCGCCACTGGCGTTAACCTGTCGCTTGTGCGACACTCACACGTGACTTTTTCACTAATATTTACATAAAATATTAAACCAAAAATTACTATAAATCCGGCAAACAAAAAAATATACTCGTAGATTTTATACAGTTTATCAATTACACAGTTTATGTAGCACTGAGGTTTGACCATGCGGTCGTAAAGTTTGCATTACACACGTCCATCATTTCACCTCAATAAAAAATATTTCGCAGTTTATGTATTAATAAACGTCTCCAATCATTAGATTGTCAAATAATGCTCTGATGGCTGTCCATGAGACAAATATACACTGATTTTCCGTGCCACATGGTTTCCCTTTACGGACGTACTTTTACTTGTGCTCCAACATGCACATCGATGTTGTTTCATCCAATGACAAATAGGAACTGGTGTTACTAAATATGGCGTTCTCTTAGGATATGAGTTAGCCGCGTAAATTGACAGTTTCGTTGATCTGCGAAGTATGCTGTATTTTAAATAAGCAGAATTACTTTGTTTAAATTATAGTTGATTTATGGAATGTCTAAAGTGCATAAAAATATGATTATAAGCAATTTTGCTTCAGCTTCTTCCCGCCGCTCGCAGGGTATGTTCAGTTACTCTTCAGCATGGATCTTGGTCTTTGTTAGCTGCGCAAACATGCGTCAACATGCGTCAACGGGCGCAGTATATTCTTGTTCCATACTAGTCCCCGTCAGTGCTGGATTACCCATTAGGCTCGACTAGGCCCAGGCCTAGGGCCCCCAATTATCTGAGATCCCAAGCAATTTCTAATTTAGTTCAATTTTATTCCAAAGATTTAGAAAAAGTTTATCCAGAACTGAGACAGTTTCAGCATTATATTAAATTACGATGTCCTTTAAAAACTGAGTTCACTCATTCTCAACTTTACGAAATTCTTATTCTAGACAAGCTTGAGTCTGTTTTCCCGAACGTTCAAATTGCTTTTCGCATTTTCCTGACCCTCATGATAACAAATTGTTCTGCGGAGCGCTCGTTTTCAAAATTAAAACGGATCAAATGTGCGCAAAGAAGTATCATGTCACAAGAACGATTAGACATGATAAGTTTAATGTATATCGAGTCAGTTGTTCTGCGGGAAATTGATTTTGATGACATTGTAGAAGATTTCATTGACCGAAAAAACAGAAAAGATTTTTTATTACATTTTACAGAAGTAAAAAATAGTATGATTTGTTAAATTGTTCATCAAATCATCTGAAATGTTTTCAAATAACGATGATCGATTCAATTGAAATGTATGTATATGCTGTATGTAGGCCTATGTATGATTTAATAAAATGTGTGTTATTCATCTCGAGAAAAAGAACTCTTGTATATACTTTATTAAATGTATAGGTGCTGAAAAATAAAAAATATTTGAAAAAAGGGGCCCCAAAAATCTGAGGGACTTGGGCCTCATTTTACCTTAATCCGGCACTGTTGATAGAAAGCACTCCCGAGTTGTATTCTTCTGCTAATTTCCAAATCTAATCTTCCATCTGCAGACAGTTCACTTCCCAAGTATTTGAAGTGTTTCACTACTTCCAATTCCTTATCTCCTACTTTGATTACTCCTTTTCCTTCTTTCTTATCTCTACTCATCACCACTGTTTTACTCTTCTCCACATTTATCTTCAATCCCCATTGCTCAATCTTTTCATTTATTACGTCTAACTGTTCCTGTACCTACATCTCATCCTCGCCCCAGATCGCAACGTCGTCTGCAAACAACATTACCTTTATGTTTGCCCTACTATATTCTTTCATTGCTGCCTTCATGATGTCATCCATCACCATTACGAACAATAATGGTGACAACACATTTCCTTGCTTTAGTCCAGTGTCAATTTTAAACCATTCCGATGTCCCGACTCTAGTCTTCGCACAACTGTAGCACTCCATGCACATTCCTTTTATCATGTCTCTCAGTTCCTTGCCTATCCCCCTATTTGTTAAGCTTTCCCAAACTTTTGTTCCAGGGATGCTATCATAGGCCTTTTCTAGATCAATTAAACTCCTTCCCATATTCCCAACTCTTTTCAATGTTCGGTTAAGAATGAAAATGGGTTCCGCTGTTGACCTGCCCCCTCTAAATCCAAACTGCTCCTCCTCTATTTGGCTTTCTACCTTTACTCTAATTCTTTTTTCTAGTATTCTTTCCATTACTTTGGCAACATGCGAGATGATGGTGATTCCTCGGTAGTTACCTCACACCTTCCTGTCTCCTTTCTTGAATATTGGCAATATTATTCCCTTTTTCCAGGCTTCAGGTACTTTCTTCTCTCTCCACACACCCCTGAGAAGTCTGTATGTCCACTGCAGTCCCACTGGTCCTGCCGTCTTGAACATTTCTATTGCCACTTCGTCGATTCCCACAGCTTTCCCCATCTTCATCTTCCTAACTGCCCATTCCACTTCTGACATAGTAATGTCTGGTTCTTCTTCTATTTCTTCCTCCACCGTTTTGGCTGTTTGCGTAACTTCTCCGCATGCCTGGCGACTCACCTTCAACAGCTCGCTGAAATATTCTTTCCATCTGTCCGTTATCTCTTCTGGTTTTGTCAATATTTCACCTTCTTTGTTTTTCACGAACCCAGTGTTCACCTTTTCATTCCTTCTGCTTTTTATAATTCCAAACAGCAATTTCTTTCCACAATGTAAATCCTCTCTTATTACCTGAGTGAATTCTTCCCAGCTTTTCTTCTTTTCCTCTGCAATTACTTTCTTGCAATCTCTGTTTGCTTCTATATATTTTGCTCTACTTTTTTCAGCTTTTTTTGTTTTCCATTCCTTCCAAGCTTTCTTCTCCTCTCTTACCTTTTCTTTCACTCTATCATTCCACCATTTTGTCGCCTTTTCCCGTACCTTTCCTGATGTTCTACCACATGTTTTCTCTGCGCTGTTTACACATACACTCTTAAACTTTTCCCATTCTTGTACCACATGGGTAATATCCGTCCTTGGTATCTGTTCTTGCAATTCTCTCTTAAACTCTTCTGCAGCCTCCTTTTCCTTTAGTCTCCAGACCTTAATCTTTCTTTCATACTATGCTCCGTAACGTTTCCATCAGCACGAAAAACCTCTTCCAATAAGAACACACGCTATTCAGCAGTAAGCATTCCCACTAGACTCAGCTTACACAAGAATTTGACAAGAACACAACTTACAGCGTCAACACTGTCACGCACAGGCACTCGCTGTCGGCAATAATGAACCGGTATTCCCCACCCTATCACTCCAGTTGAAGGTCGGCATGGAACAAGTGCATGCTTATGCCAACCGCTGCGACGAGAGTTTGCGTATTCAGCGATATGAATGTGTTGTCAACCTTACACGTCCCGCTATGTGAGACACGCGTAGCTCGCCGCTGGGGAGAGAACTTACTGTAACCGACACACTATATTAGTCATCTATGTTGTGAAGCAACTATTCAGGCTATATTTGTGTTAGCGGAATATCAATTTTAATTTAATAAACGTTTTTTATATCAATTTTGGAAACGTGACTTAGTGTCTTTCAGCTCCGTGGTCCGTTTAGTTTAAAGCCATCCAGAATGAATATTTCACATGATATTTTATTTTTAAAAGGATTCGTAACATAAGAACCACCTACTGTAAACCCTGTACAAATGTAATTTACAATAGCACTGTAACACGCGTGAATCTTGCAGTGCGGCCACCATTAAGTACGGAATACGGCGCTGAAAGGCAGCAAGACTTTGACTTAATGCCTTTTTCTCCTCTGATCGCATTTCCTGTACCGGTAGCAGTGTTTTCTGGCTTAAACAGAAGGCTGACTTAATTCTTTCTTATGTCATTCCAAGTCCCTTGGATCAATAATTCAGAATACTAATTGTTTAAAAAATGGCAATGTTTAATTTAATGCTTTTCAGCTCCGACCGATTCGTTTGTCAATAATGCAACACTGAAACATAGCTTCGAAGATATCTATATTTTAATTTAGTCAGTTTTATTATTATAAGGAGAAGCCATGCAAACAGCTTGCTGCAAACACTGCAGCTGGCAAATAATCCCAAACCCTGAGGCCATGTCAGGAAAGCTTGTTTTGAGATTGTGACAAATCGGTTTTAAACCAACACTGACATGAAGAGTGGAATTAATTAATTTGGCAGGTGCTTTGTAAGCTTGTAATTATGTACCGTATACAGGGTGTATCTTAATTATACAGACAAACAAAAAATCAGGGACGCTCTGCGTGTTATGTAAAAGACGTTGCCACAATCGTATTGCCGGAGAAAATTTTTCCCTTCCAGAAAATGAGGTTACTTTGTTACTTCCGGGCGCGCGATTCAAATCTACGAACTCGCCATAGTTGCTGAGCTAGGGAGCAAGCCACTGGCCACTGCTGTGCTTCAAGCAAGGGAAGGGAGTGTGATAGGAGACAGAGATTTGCTGGCGGGAATGCGCAAGTTTCCTCGTTCGCCTCGGCTTGCACTCTGGCTCAGCAAATACGACGAGACCGTCAATTTGAATAGCGCGCCCGGAAGTAACAAAGTAACCTCATTTTCTCGAAGGGAAATATTTTCTGCGCCAATCCGATTGTGGCATCGTGTTTTACATAACACGCAGAGCGTCCATGATTTTTTGTCGGTATAATTAAGATACACCCTGTATATGACTTGCAGCCAACGGCCATAGCAGGGTATTTTAATTGAACGCCCGTAGGTGTTGAGCCAGACTAACAAGGTGTCCACCGAGTTGCTTGAGAGGATGCTGTGCTCTTTTTCTCATAACTGTCTTCCCTGCCTATTTTTTCACCATCTTCTAAGTTTCAGTACTTCCACTGTCAAGCCGCCCTCTCTGCCTCGGGTAGTTTCTTTGGTATAAATGTATGTGTGCGTGACAGGAGGTGGAATCCTCCCCTAATCACAAGCTGAATGGTCGTGGCGAGGTGATGCATGGCTACTGGGTGAGTAGTCTCAAGTGACCCACCTCCAGATACCTGACGACCTCTGGAGAACCCTAGCCTTACCCCTGGAAAGAGTGGCCCTGCCGGTGGTTGATTTTTAGTTCCCTAGCTACTCGTGGGACCAAACATAGCGTCCTTTCTAACTTCACAGGGTGGCTCCCTTACAAAGACGTCTTTAAAATTTAAGAAGAGGAAATGTATACCTCTCGTATCACCGCTTGATGAAAAGGATTCGAGTTTTTCCCTCGGTACCTTATGGTAACAAGGACCGATGGGCAAAATTTTACGAACGTTGATCCTTACGCACTTTCTGTCTATTTTCCTATTGGCCAGAGCATTGCGGTTTGCCAAGCAATGTTTTCGCCATTATCCCCTCCATGTTCTTGAGGAGGGGCTGCAACAACTTCTTTCTACGCACCCTGTTTTGCGAAGGGCTTCTCTCGGCTCTAGAAAGAGAAGCATGGCTTCTTCTCAAATCAGCCGTCACGAAGGTCGGTTGAGTGTGTGTGTGTGTGTAGGGCTCATTGCCCACCCCTGGCGCAACTAACGTAAGTACGACTCAATTCCATTAATTAATTGCCAGTAGTTGTTTTAAATTTCTGTTTTACCATTTTGATTTAATGTTCGTTTTCCTATGATGTTTTGAACCCTATCCGTGAACCTACATCCTCTTTCTTTTCTCGTTGTGTCAATATGGTGAGGTCTGGTTTTTGAATTCTTTGACTTTCGCCCTTTTTGTAAATTAATTTGAATCTCTCAGATTTGAAAGCAATGCTGTTTGTCTTTGAGGCTTACGTCTGCTTTGTTTTGCATCACAAGCTGAGTTGTCCTCTCCTGAGGCAACCTATGGTTTGATTGGTCGCATCTGAGCCTGTGTTACGTGAACCGTATAAACAGGATTACTGAATTAGTTTCAAGTCTCTTGCAAATACGTTCCTTCTATTTGGAATACACAGTATATTCACAGTGGTCACTGGTGTTTTTCCAACCCCGAGGTCACATTATTCCGTTGCGTCATATGTCGTGGTGTATCGACATTTTTGTGTTGGGTTAAGCCTAATTTTGAAGCACGCTTTCAATTCTTATTGTATTCATTTGTTTCGGTTCCTTTTTTCATGAAATATAATTTCATGTATTTTCATTTCCTTTTGTTTTTAGATAATGTTCCCGTTCCCTTCTCAGGCCTTCACCATGTTGCACAATTCGATATCACCCACCTCCACCCCCACCCCCTTTCCTCTTCCTGCTTCCTGCCGACTCTCCCTCACTCCTTGCCCCCTCACCCCTCTGTGTGCCATCCGGCGACTTCATAACATCATACGGGTCGTAAGTTTTAGGAGCACTCCTGTGTTAGTCGTTTTTGGAAGTAGACGTTCTTCTTATCGTTTCCATAAGTCTCATCAAGACTTCCCGATTAGTCCTTAATTTTTGTTGTTGAGTTGTGCTTACAGTTTAGTTACACTTTATTTGATTAATTTTACCTTTTGATTTCTCTTATTTTTATATTTATTTGTGTTTTAATTCTATTTTGTTTTGTTTTTTGTGTGCACATTTGATTTCATTTCAATATAATTATCTACTTCATAAATACTTTGCATTGTTTCGTCCTTGTCATTTCCAATTTAAATTCTCCCTTATATTTTATTATTATTCCTTTCGATTTCGTTGGTCTTAGTTTCGTATTTTTACGACCCACCCGACCTCTGGGATTCCTTTCATTTAAAGTATAATAATGCTTAATATCTTGTAATAATTGGAAAAACCAGGAGGTAATACGTAATAAAATTGACCAATTTAACGTAGTTAATAATTTGTTTTAATCCTATACATATCAACGCTACAACGGCACATTTGTTAAACTTCACTCTCAAATCTCCTTGGAAACTATCCATAATATTTTATTTACCTATGAAATGCAATGTAGCTAACTCTTAAATATCGTTGAAACCAGAGGCGTATATTGCGGATGTTCAAGGTGTCCACTGGACACCCTATAAATTGGTGTTTTGTCTTTTTTTTTTTTTTTTTATACGATTCAAGAATATATTTAATTTATTACCATTTAAATCTCAAATGCCTGCTGGCTGGATGAGTACATAATCGCCAGAATGACGAGGAAGCTAGTGAATTGGCTGCTGCGGCCACCTGCTCGGCCTGTGTTCTGCATGGCTTTGGTGGGCTGTGCTGTTCCTGCCTCCGGACATCTTAGCTCCAAAATACCGCTGGTCTTGCCTGCGCGCGCAACTGGTGGGGAGGGGGAACTCTCGAGTCACAAGCAGCCAGGTCGTGCGGCAAGCCAGCAGCTCAGCTCATGCTCGTTTAACATAAGTACGGTGCTGTGTTTAGGTTTGATTGGAGTTTTTAGTTGTGTTTCAGTGCAAGACAGTTCTAGTGTGGATCTTCCGTGTTGACACCTGTACTTGGAAATGTATACTGTTGTAGATCTCTTGCAAAAACCATTTTCTCTTTGTACATTAGAATATAAATTAGATATTGTGAATAAGGGTAGGCCTACCCCGCCACTTCCGAATTTAGTGCAACAATATAAAACAACAAGTGAACAATATATTAGACATTTTTCTATTTCACAGTATGAAAATGTAGACTGGTTAGCGGGTTGTGAAACTTCTAACAGATTATTTTGTTGGCCATGCTTATTGTTTTCTAACAAAAATGATGTTTGGAGTAAGCATCGGTTTGCTGACTTAAATCACTTGTCTAGAGCACAACAGAAACATTCAAAATCTCAAACCCATGTCCAATGTTTTCTGAAATCAAGACTTTTCGGCAGACAGCGAATTGATACTTTACTTGATGATCAGCGTAGAATTGATACCAGTAAACATAACGAAGATGTAAAGAAAAATAGAGCCATATTAATACGAATTATTGATGCTATTTGCCTCCTAGCTAACCAGGATCTACCTCTACGGGGACATGACGAATCAGATGGCTCTTTCAACAAAGGCAATTTTTTAGAATTTTTGAATCTTTTAAAAAAATATGATTCACTTTTAAAAAGTCATCTAAATTCTTCCACAGTATTTCGAGGAACTTCTCCCGCGATTCAAAATGATATCATAAGAGCTATTTCTGACGTAGTAAAAGAAGGAATAAAAAATGAAATTAACTCCGTTTCATTTGTAGCTATAATGCTGGATGAAACGTCAGATATTGAGAATAAATCTCAACTATCTACAGTTCTCCGCTATGTAAAGGGCAGCACTGTCTATGAAAGATTCTTGGGCTTCGTAGATGTTAGTGCTGATAGAACAGCAAATGGTTTATTTGCTCATGTGGAACAAGTAGTAAGTGAATTTAGAATTTCCATTAAACTAGTGGGTCAGACGTATGATGGGGCTTCTGTAATGAGCGGTCATGTGAATGGCTTACAATCTGAAGTCTTATTGGCCTTTCCAAACGCAATATTCACCCACTGTTATGCCCATGTTCTGAATCTTGTTCTCCAGCAGAGTGTATCGGTGATTAAAGAATGCAGAATATTTTTCCAAACATTGACTGGACTCTCTGCTTTCTTCTCTAAATCATCTAAAAGGACACATGCGTTGCAAGAATTTGTGCAAAAGAAATTACCCAAAGTAGCACCAACCAGGTGGAATTTTACATCACGACTTTGCCACACTGAAAAAGAATACACATCCGAACTTTGTGAGTTCTTCGAAAATATCATAGAACATTCTGGTGACTGGGATAGTGAGACAGTCATAAAATCACGAGGATTTTTGGCTTTTCTTCAAGATGTTGAAACTATATTTCTATTGGAAGTATTTTCTATGTTGCTTGCTTACACAGACATATTGTACAATCTTCTACAAACAAAGGATTTCGATATTCTTTACTGTAGCAAGAAGGTAAATGACATCAAAGATCAACTTCAGTATGATAGAGAACATTCTTATTCATTAGTTTGGAACAATGCAATTTCAAAGAAGGATGAACAAACTCAGATCAAACCAAAACGGCACTGTCTAGACAACAATGAACAAGAACATCGTTATCGCCGCCTATACGTGGAAATTGTCGGTTGTTTAATTCATCAGATTGAATGTAGGTTCTCTCAACTTGAGAAATTGGAATATTTTCATTTGCTACATCACCATAGGTATATTGAATATAAGAAAACATTTCCCGAATCACTGCTACAAAAACGTTTGGCTCAATACGGAAATTTATTTGACCGCATTGGATTGAAGAATGAATTAAGTGTTCTCTACACATCAGCTGAATTTCATGGGAAAGATGTTCACGAACTTGTTAGTTTTATGTATGAAAATAACCTCGCTTCTGGATTTGGTGAAGTTTATAAACTTGCTAAATTAATACTGACAATTCCTTGTACTACAAGCTCTGTGGAACGTTCGTTTTCTGCATTAAGAAGAATCAAGACTTACCTACGAAGTACTCAAACACAAGAAAGACTGAGTAACTTAAGTTTGTTATCAATCGAAAAGGAGTTAGTACACAAAATGAAGGACAAAGACTCATTTTATAATGCTGCGATTGAGAAGTTCTCTTCTCAAGAACGAAGAATACAGTTGATGTTTAAATGAAAGAGGTAGGCCTACGTGGTTTTAATTACTAAATTTATGAAATATAGCCTAACCTATATGTCACTTGTAAGAGTTCTGTGAGGCCATAGATCAACTGTATATATGTTTTAACAGCACACCCATACTTTTGGTCCAGCATACGCCACTGGTTGAAACGTATATTATCCATAACACAGTTCAATGATATGTTCACCAAGATACAAGCCAAATGACAATTAATATGCTATTCGAAGAAGCACACATACCACACCAGTTTTCTTAATGAAATTAAGTGCTCAAGACAAAAATATATATAAGACGACGTTTCGAACAAATTAAGCGAAGCATATAAGATCAAATATCCCATACATAGCAACGCTACAACGGCATATTTATTAAACTTCACTCTCATATCTCCTTGGAAACTATTTATTACACTGTAGTTACCTATGGAATGCTATGTACCTAACGTTGATATACCGGTATATATTCACCATGATGCTAACCTAATTACATTTGATATGCTATTTTGAAGAATCACGCATACCACACCATTAATCATAATAAAATTAGGTGCTCAAGGCATAATTTATAATTAAGATGACATAAGCGAAATATATAAGAGCAAATGTTTCAACACTTGATGATGCTCACCAGCGCAACCACATCGCCCTTACAGTTGTATTATCCAGAGTTGGAATCTGACATTTCAGCGCCACTGGGCAAAATCAGTTGACGACTAGATCGCACGCAAGGCTTGTTACCATGGAAACCATACAGCGCTGCCAATTTGAATGACGCTATTTGGCCACGTGCTTGACGCTTGACCAGTCGCTTGTTTGGTTGCCTCCAGAGCGCACACTGACCTTGCTGCATTATAATTGTTTTGAGTTAATTAGTTAATTACTTTCACGTGTAGGATTTATACTTATATTTATAATTCATTAGTGTCCGTTATTTATTTATATAGTGTAAGTTTAAGCTTAGGTTCGTGTGAATTAGATTAAAGTTACCGATAGCTTTCTTTTTGTTTGCGAGTGGTGTCGCGAGGGTTGGACAACTTTTTCCCTGGTACAGGTCTCGGCAGATAGGTTGCGATTAGGATGAGGTGTTGACAGCTGAAAACGGGGTGAAGGTGGTGTCGCATGTAGAAAGAGTAGTAAGTGAAGCGCGGGAACGTGAAGGTGTTATTGACACAGCTGTGGACGACTTCATAATTTCCCTCGGCGATTCTTCATCCACCAGTGCAGGATCCAGTGACGGAGAGGACCGGGAGGATGATGTTATGAATGGGATAGAGCCTCTTCCCAGTGATAAGCTTCTGTCTTCTAAAGGGCGAGTTAATAGCCTATACAATGAACGTATATTTTGTAATACATTTATGTGTTTCTTGTGCCTTGAAACTTATTCTACAGGAGATATAAATTGCTAAATAACACGGAAACAATCACGTGTTGTCGTTTCGCTTTGAACATTTTTGCTCTATGATAGCAGGCTATTCGTAATTTTGCTATTCATTACAATATTTTAGGCCTCTCCTCAATTTGACGGGCTATTATTTTATTTTACCGTGTGCACCGAACAGTTTTAAACATTGCTTTGTTTAAGATTTTTGAAAACCATCTGAGTCAAAATGTAAAACGGTGCTAATGATATTATGAGCATGATGAAATGAACGGGAGAGTGGAAGTACGCATGTGCTGGGTAGTAGCATACGTGGCAACGCTGCCTTTAGTTCAACGGTTCTCCGCCGAACTGTCAGATTCCAACTCTGGAAAATACACCTATAGTTAACAGATACCCACAATTTCCTCGGAAGCATTTCAATACTATATGAATTGGCCACCTATGGACTACAATGTATTTTTAACCTCATTGATCTATACACACTGACAAACGATAGGTTATAAACATACAATATATGTTATAAAAAGAATTTGCATAAGGTAAGAATATATAATAATATGATAAATGCATTTCAACCCTCCTCATAAATCACAGCAGGTCACTTTATGTATCCATTCTTTCTCCATTCACAGTTGTATTGAAGAAGATTCATACATGAACCAACATTGTTTTCTACGTACGAGGAGTTATTGGAGTCAAAATTTGTTTACAAGGGTACCATTTCGTTATACAAACATTTAGTTGAATTCAGAGTTGCCGCTTATATATAATATATACGTATAAATGTATTTATTGGCATTCACTCGCTATACTATGTGAATTAGTAATCCTACTGATGTTTTCCATCTACACAACACGGTAGGTAACACTAATATTTCATTAAGTAGATATTTGTCACAATTCATATGAAGGCTAGTTCTTTTCTATCATATAAATAAGGATCTTCTCTGACATAATATTTTCCAATCAATTAGGTTGACAATTCAAACGACGCACAAACTGGTTGGCCCCTGATACAAAATTCACACTCCATATTTCGGAAGAATATTTAGTTCATTTCAAGCACTAAGTTAAATATTTGTTGATATTCGGCACTTGTTTTTCTAAATTATTTAATTTTCTATATTTTATTTTCACTTACTATTACAAAATTTCTTATTTTTCTCACTATATTTTCAAAATTGTATGTAAAGACCAATATATTATATTTTATCCAATTAGAATTAATATTACATGGTAAGGATATCCATTTTTATTATTTTGTTTCATCCTTTTAATTACAATTGATCTCATAAACATTTTTCACATCAAAATACATTAGACTTAAGTACATCTATTTTATTTTTTTCTTAATTGATTGCAATCTTAATTGAGCTGAAAAAGACCTCAATGTCAGGTCGAAACATGTACATTATACGAGACGAGTATAATATATATATTTCTGTAAGTACTGATTGGCGTATAATTTAAACTTTTAATTCATCTATCAGTACGGATATCTACAAACATTTGTGCTATCAATGGCAAATGTATTTGCATTCTAGGTTATGCTTTGTCATCTACGAGCATTTTGAATGTAATCTATTGAATAGCCAAGAGTGATGTTTTTTTTTTTTTTTTTTTTTTTTTTAGACGTCTACCATGAACCCTCTCAAAGCGGTGAACAACGAGAAAATAGCCTTCATAGATCTAATTCTCGACGTCAAAATACTGCAACTTAGCCCCGTTTGTGTGTCTCAACGTCCTAGTAAATGTACCGGCAATGCACCATTTTGTTCACTCGCAAAATGCCACCAGCTACATAGGCCTGATTCGAACAAGTGGAACGATAATTATGCGTATGTAATGGTAACGGATGGAACTGCCAATCAGCCCTAAATAGTATTAACATTTACCTACGGTACGTCTTGAAGTGGGAGAGTAATTGATATTCGGTTTGAAGAGACTGCGTGTGAAGAGAGCTATCTGACTTGCTGCTACGACTATAACGACCCTAGGCGTGACGTCACTGTAGGAGCCAATACGAAGTAAATGAGATCCTACGCGCACGTGAATCTGTCAATAATCCAATATTTTAGAAATCCACCACATAGCAACAAAAGAAACTTTACGATATCACTCCAAAATTGATACAGCAAAACTTCATCAAAACCAGCCAATTTAAGATCAATATCATGTAAGTAACATCCCCTTCTACTAACATTCTGAATAATAAGACTCAACTCACTAAATACTGTGAAATCCTACGTATTTAAATGGTAATCCTAGTATGTGTTGTGGATAACAAACAGGAGCTAACAACCTTCGCTGCCTACATATAAATTCAAAATCAGCAATAGAAATCTATCAAGACCATTTATTAATATTACCAGAACCAAATCCATAATTGTGTACTCGTAAGTCAACATAATCACGCCAGGAATGTTGACACCGCTCTCAACGAGACAGGCCGCATTAAGACAGGTTGTCTACGACCAACTCCAGTTGACAAAATCTACCATCTTGTAGGCATAGCACCTCCGGATATTCGAAGAAGAACAGCGGCCGAGGTTGAGAAGAAAAAACAGGAAAATGATCCTAGGCATCCCATGTTTGGAAGTGAAGCATCACGTCCCAGGTTGAAGTCAAGAAAGAGCTTTCTTCGAACAACTGAAGCAATTGTAACAACATCTTCTGCTCGCCGTATAGAGCTATGGCGAAACAGGACACCTGGAAGTAATGGCCAAAACCGAAAGGAAGAGCCGGCTGCTGGTTTTCAACTACCTTACCAGACGTGGAAGACGTTAAACAGACTGCGAACTGGAGTGACGCGGTGCAAACAAAATTTGAAGCGGTGGGGCTACATTACTGAAGATGCAACCTGCGAATGTGGAGATATTCAAGATGTTGAACACCTCTTGGTCTGCCCGAACTTGCCTGAAGCCTGCACGCTGGATGACCTGGTTTCAGCAAATGCTCGTGCAATCAAGGCTGCCGAGTTCTGGGCCTCAAAAACGATTTGATGTGTTCACAATTTGTGTGTGTATTGTGAAAATGTTTTGAATTGTTTTATTGTACTGACCGGGATACGAATATAGTCAACATAATATCGTATACTATACAGAACAGCTAATATCGACAAGTACGGGCTGATGCATATGCAACCCATTCATCAAACACCGACAGCAGAAAAGAAACAACGTTGCACGTAAATTGATCAATACTTCATTAAAACTCGTCAATTTTACACCGCTACTATCCAAATAACACACTGGCATTAGTACGAATAGCAATATTCAACTCTCTAAAAACAGTGAAATATTACGTATTTAGAAACTTCATGCCTAAAGTAGCAAACAGGAGCTACAATCATCACTATCTACATATAAATTCAAAATGAACAGTATACGAGTACATCAGGCAAGACCATTTATTATCATTACTACAACCAAATACATAATACAGTATCACCATAACACAGGGGCAGATGACCTCGTAGTTCCGCCCCTTTAAACTATTTATTTCTTAATTTATCGTATGGCTTTTAGTGCCGGGAGTGCCCGAGGGCATGTTCGGCTCTCCTGAGTCTGTAGCTGCTTCCAGCGGACACCCTTAGGGTGAGCTACAAGAACGGTTCAATTTCAAGTATTATAGTTCCAACTTTCGCTATCAGATATCAATGATACCTAGTGGTGAACGTTGGGACTTTGATAGAGCGTTCCGACGAAATCAAACCTAACAATTTAGCTGCACACAAGTTTAGTCTGTAGAAGGATATTTTACATGCCATAAATCTATGACATGGGACCGCCGGCTTTACTTCCCCTCCGAAGGAAGGCATACTGAAGGATTTTAACGCTCTTATAAAATCCGACGACTTCGGCCGGGTTTGAACCCGCTATCTTGGGCACAGCAATTCAGCATGCCCCTTTAAACAACAATAACTAACTAACTCTCCATAACACAACATAATATACTATAAAACAGCCAAATATTAACAATAATTAGCGGGTGACGTGTGAGCTCCATCTTGGCAATAAGCGGTGGGATGCTAATGATCAATAGTCAGGGGCCATTTAATCTGCATCTGCCTATCGACGAGGGAATGCTAGAAGGCATCCCCACCTAGCTTAAGATGGAGACGTGTCACTGCTGTTCATGCCACAAACACAGTATTAAAACCAATTTTATATTCTTAAGGCACTTCCGGTGGATAATAGCAGCTGAAATTTCCCATGTATGCCTCAATTGGCATGTACTGAAAATGAGGTGGTGTTTCGATATGACCTCGTTGATAGTTTCGTAGTGAGTTCAGTTTTAACGTGTATTGATGTGCTTCTAATGCTTGTAAACACCCTTTGAATTGCGTAGGTAGGTTCACAGTAAAAATGCCTGATAGTTATTGAAAAGCAATAGTAGTACTGTTATCACCGTGAACAGAAGATAAACATTATACGCTGACTAGGCCTGAGTTTGAGATTTAGATGTCAGCTAATTAATGATAAGTTTCACTGTCTAAGCCATTATGTACAGAACTACAGTACGACAAATCTAGCATCAAAACGATAATTCTACACGTGATAGTTTCCGCAACCCGTAGCCGTTTTAAATTTCCTGAATAATATGACATTAATTTCGTGGTATATAAAACACATAACTGTACGAAATCTGTAGCACTGAATTACAAAAATAGTATGTGTCACCTGTTGTCTATACGGAGAATCTGATTGAACAATTTCATAGCACCGCAGCTAGAGACCTCTGACATGCGATTAATTGAAAAATGACGTAACTTGGATTAGGGCGTTGTTTTGTCAAATGTATTTGGTTACTCTGAAGCCTCCGTGGCTTAGGCGGCAGCACGCCGACCTCTCACCGCTGGGTCCGTGGTTCAAATCCCGGTCACTCCATGTGAGATCTGTGCTGGACAAAACGGAGGCAGACAGGTTTTTCTCCGGGTACTCCGGTTTTCCCTGTCAAAATTTCATTCCAGCAACACTCTCCACTATCATTTCATTTCACCTGTCATTCATTTAATCATTGCCCCAGAGGAGTGCGTCAGGCCTCGGCAGCCGGCACAATTCATATCCTCGCCGCTAGATGGGGGCTCCATTCATTCCATTCCTGACCCGGTCGGAGACTGGAAGCAGGTTGTGGATTTTCATTTTCATTTGGTTACTCTCTTAGCTTCCCCATAAAATGTACATTCCAGATACTGTACTCTCAGACATGTGATGGTGCGTTATTCCGTACATGTTATTCACCACAAATTATGCATAGTGAGAAGATTCCATCAAAGCGACTAGTGCTTGTGTAAATTGTGTGGGGAAAATTGCGGTCATGTTCTCGACTGCACCAAAAGAGTGATGTAATTGACCAAATTTTGTGAAGACTAAACTTACGTTTCATTTAATAGGAACTACATTATACGTCCTGTAATAGTTGTTATGTAATGGCCTCCAGCTGCAATAAGTATTTGAGTATTAATATTATTATTGTTGGTGGTGGTGGTGTTGTATTCTACATTTGAGAGAGAACAACTTAAAAATAAAAGGAAAATGAATGGAAACGTCCTCTAAATACCTGATTCTGGCAGTGAAGTGCAAGGTTTCCGAGTTGCTTGGCCACGTCTGGATGGCTCTTACCGAATGTCTTCTTGATTATCTCAAGGGCTTCTCTGCACAATGACTCTCCCTCTTTGAAGTTGCCCTGGTCCCCGTGCAGCAAAGCGAGACTGTTTAACGTGGCAATTGCCTGGAAGAATAAATCTTCATTCTTATTTTACAGGATGATGAATAGATGATAATTGTTGTTTTAAGGGGCCTAACATCTAGGTTATCGACCCTTTTATTTTATAGGTGTCATGGACAAAAATATATCACAGGATTTCTACTGTGAATCGAATCTCAATGGTGATGACAATATTTCCTTCGGCACGACACTTAACACCTCATGGTAGCCATTTACTACTCAAGATAGCCGATTACTTGACCAAAACAAATACTTCATTTAAAAGCTCCACAAATTAAGTTTTATAAATGAAAGTAACAATCAGAGAGAACGGCAATATAATATTTTTATATGACAAGGAAACATTTGAAAACTATTTTCTTTTACTTCCAAGTGAGAAGGTTCTACAATATGCCTCACACCTATTTAAGTTGATTCATGTTTCCGACAGTTTTATTGTATATTAGGTGCCCTGGGTTTTCATGATAAATATTGGTCAAAACAATGGAAGAAATATGGTACCTGTATTCTATTCTCTCTCTTACATTAGGGGTCGAGCAGATGGCCTTATACCAACACCAAGGTATTATCGTTGCACATCTCCCACACTTATATTATACTACTGGTACCCAAGAGGTAGAGGAAAGACAATTGGGACAATAGCCCGTTGAAGGAAGAGAGCCGTGCCCAGATATCCTTTTGACTTAACCTAGAAACCTGGTAAATAAGAACAGAAAATACAGAACACAAACCAATTTAATTTGAGCGAGTTTATGTCTACAGTACGGAATTATAAGTGGTTAGTACTCAAACAACACATGCCGATAACTCTTGAACATTTCACGAAGTAAGAAATGAAACGAAAATTGGGGCGGGGAGTACTGTAGTTACAGATAGGTAATAAAATAAAAAGCATTACTTGTCTCCACCCACTGGCAAAAATTCTGCGGGCGGCCATGAACGATGTCTTCAAAAACAGAAAACTTATGTTTTATAAACAAGTTGCCTCTCACCGATGGGTGGTCCTTCCCAACAGTCTTCTCGAAAATGGCCAGAGCTTCGTTCAGTGAAGTGGCAGCTTCAGCGTCTTTATTTTGAGCTCTGAAAACGACAGATTACAATTAACTGCTAAAATTCTCCATTCACAAAACATTGAATGGCTGAAGGAAATACTGATTTTTATTTTCTTTACAACTTTATGTCCAACTAAGAAGCGAGATTGAACCTATTTCACTGATAAATTTAAATTAGCTTTCTTCTCTTCCCATAATCGTTTCATTATCTCACTATGATTTTTTTTTCCTTTTTGCTGTCCATGCAGTGGTGGCTCTCATTATTATTGTTTTACCTTTATCCTTAGCAATCCTTAGCAATGTTTTACAATAGAATTCAAGAGCAAGAAAGATTAAACCACACTATACTCCATAAAATTAACACTTATTTGGGGTATAAAATTGGTTTCTTGTCGGTACTATTATTATTTGAGTCCGTAGCAGCTAGGTACTGTATATTATTGGAATAACATTGTATTTCCAGTTAATATTTTACTAACTTACAATGATTTTTTTAAAACTATAAGTAATCGATGTTCTGTATGTTCATTGCCTCGATGACAATGTCTGTGGTCAGGGTGGTGGTTTTAATCGGTGTAACATCGAGGTCATCTGCATGGACGATATCTTTGTAATAAATGAATGCCCCCTATCTAAGTTATGTTTTATTGCTAGCCCCGTGGCGTAAGGGTATCAAGTTTCGTTCCTATCTAGGAGACTCTGCGTTCGATTCTAGGGTTAATCAGGAAGTTTCGAACTGATGTGAAAGCTGGAACGGGCAGTTTCGAATCATAAGAAAAACGTGAATTTTAGAAAATGATTTATTTTATCTGCTGAAGTGCAGTAGGTGAACTGTTGCCCTTATAGCAGTACAGGCTGGATATTGATGCTACAACATTTTGGAGAAGAAGGTTGCTCAAGAGGATGGCATACCGGTAGTATGCCTTTCTGATGTTGATTGGGTAGAAGACGGAAAGAACGAAAATTCAATAGTGGCTATTGCATTAATGTTCATGGCAGTTTAATTTCGTGAAGTTCAACACTACTGAAGTGCACTGGACTTATATTGTCACCAACTAGAAAATCATTGGGGTGTATATTCTGGAACCACTTTTCTTAATGATTTAGTCTTCGGTACCGTACTTCAACATCTGCAGTAAACAACACAATGCCATCGGTCGACGAATAATCGTCATACAAACGAACGATTCCATAATAAGCGCATTTGAACGCGAACTGGACTATACATACTGAGGACGCTCAGAACTACAGATAAGCGATAGTTTATCGCCTTTATCCCAACTTACAGTGCATCAAACGAGACTAATATTGTATCCCAGCAATGACCGTAAACAAACAATATGTCGTGCTTCGACATATGCCATTTTCACACTTCCTAAACCTCTATGCAGCCTCTATGAAGGTCTGAGGATTGTAGACTAACTACAATACTCAGACCTTAATGATTGACTACAAGAATGAATTATGTTAGAGTGAGGTTAATTTAAGCTAGCCGATGTTCTAATATGAGAAAAGAATATTTGAAATAAATGTTGCGATTGTAATACAGACATGTTTGAGTTGTCAGTGCAAGTTTTCTTGAATGTGAGTGGAGAGGGAGCTAAAAGAAATTGCTTGATCAGACACTTGTGTAGTTTCTGATTGTTACTATTAAAAGAGATGTGCAACATATGAAAGAGGGTGATGAGTTTGTAACTCTGATTACTGAAATTGAGATTAAATGTGTGATATGTAATCGTGTTATGGCAAGGTTAGCCATGGACACAAATTTGAGAATAATTGATGAAAATGTGCAACAAGTATTTTCGTAGAGGTTGATGATCAGCTATTGATGGTCATGTTACGATGCCATTCGTGATTGTTCGAATCGAAAGTGACTGTGAAATAAAATATCATCGTAAACAACAACAAAAGTCAACCCCTGGCACTATCCAGCCCATGACGGGCTAAGGCCGACCAAGCGACCGCTGCCCAGCCATTTGGCCTGCAGATATTGGGGTGACGCGTGATCAGCGCGTCGGGTCCCCTCGGCCGTTAATCTTGGTATTCGTGATCGGGGCGCTGTCTCACTGTCAGACAGCTACTCAATTGTCCTCACGAGGCTGAGTGCACCCCGTTCCAACCCTCACGTCAGTTTTAAAATCCCTGACGGAGCCGGGGATCGAACCCGGGGCCTCCGGGTGAGAGGCAGGCGCGCTACCCCTACACCACGGGGCCGGCAAATATCATCGTAGGGAATATTAATTAAAAGAACAAATAAATAATACATTATGGCAGAATTTTGATAAAAATAATGTTTATATAAAATTAGACTATGATTTGTGATTAAATAATATGAACAAAATTAAATTTAATAAATATAAAAGATCAGTCAGCTGGATAATAATAAATCTGAAAAAATAAATAAATTGACACGACAATTAGACAGGACTATTGAAGATGGAATTAGCCGAATTTGAGATTTATTTTGAGTAGAATGATTATTGATGGTGGTATTATGATTGATAATGGAAAGGTCTTATCACGTGTGCCCGACATCGCTATGGAGCGATTTGACGTTACTGCGGTTGGCTGACAGGTGAGTGCTTGGCACGCTGTTTTCGAACATGCACAGTGTTACCTAGTGGCTACTTTACTGACAATATGCATATAATTGTAATAAGTTATTTTATTGTATAAAAGAAAAATATGTTGGAGACAAAAGTGTAATTCCATTAAGAAGAACTAATCAGCTGTAAAAATCAACGAGTACAGAGAATAATAGAGATGACATGGAATTGGTGCGGCGCGTGGCGTAGCGACAAAGCTACTTCTCCCACCACTATAAGACTAAGCAGCGAAGAGCTAGCCACATTCAGCATAGACCGCAATCAAGTTTATGCTGTATTACTGCTAAAATTGCTGTTATATTAGCTGTATTATAATAACCCTTTGCATTACAGCCCATGAAGGGCCTGGGCCTACAAAGCGACCGTTGCCCAGCCATTTAGCCTCCAGATATTGGGATGACACGTGATCAGCGCATCGGGTTCCCTCGGCCGTTAATCTTGGTTTCCGTGATCAGGGCTCTGCCTCACTGTCAGACAGCTACTCAATTGTCCTCACGAGGCTGAGTGCACCCCGTTCCAGCCCTCACGTCAGTTTCTAAAATCCCTGCCGGAGCCGGGAATCGAACCTGGGGCCTCCGGGTGAGAGGCAGGCACGCTACCCCAGCACCACGGGGCCGGCATATTAGCTGTAATTGCCTCATAAGGCTCAAGTCATTTGGGTTTGAATAGAGAGAGAACGGTGCGTAAAAAACAAAGCATGAAGCTCTAAGAGATGCATTTTCCATTTAGTAATCTGGGAACAAGGGTAGGTAAGAGACTATTTTCAACATAATGAGAGAATCATTCTTGTAAGATTAGAAACCAAACCAAGGGACACAATCATAACACAGGTATATATGCCAACAACCAGTCATGAAGATGATGAAATTGACACTATGTATGGTCACCTCCAAGAGATAATTGGCAGAAGGTGATGGAAACCTTATCATCTTGGGAGATACGGTATGAATGCTGTCGCTGATGAGAGAAAGGAAGTGTGGCTGGGAAATTTGGACTGGGATTAAGGAATGAAAGAGGAGATAAACTTGCGGAATTTTGCCAAAGAAATAAACTTTGCATCACAAATACCTTTTTCAATCACCATCTGAGAAGAAGATATACGTGGAAAATGCCTGGCGATATTAACAGATACCAAATTGATTTCATGTGAAACAAAGATTTAAAAACCAAGTCAAAGACAGTAGATCTTATCCAGGCTGCGATGTTGAAATTGACCATGTATTGGTAATGATGACAAGTGAACTAAAATTCAAGAGAATTAAGAAGGGGAATAAATGCAAATGGGATTTAACTAAACTTACAAACAAGAGCACAATGGAGTTGTATCAACAGGCTACAGACAAAAAACAAGTACAGAGGGCTGCAATGACATTCAAGAAAGCTGGTCAAAAATTAAAACTGGAATTCTGGAATCAGCAGAAGAAATAATAGGAAAGGAAAGATTAGTGAAAAGGAAGGAATGGATCACTAATGATCTACTGAATATGTTGGAAGAGAGAAGAAATTTAAAAAAGAACAAAGAGGATGACCAACAGAAATATAGAAGTCTGAGGAATAGAAACAACAGAGAGGCAAGACAAGCAAGAGGATGCCTGCGTCACAGTTGAGGATAACATGAGGAAGGGAAACATAAACAAGGCGTATAAATGTGTAAAGAAGTTCTTCGGAGACAGAAGAAATAAAATCAGGGCAATATTAGATGAAAATGTCATTATGTTGGATAATGACCAAGTTGCAAGAAGATGGAAACAGCGCATAGGAGAACTATACAGTGGAGAGGATTTGCCTTAAAACACTAGGGAAGAAGAAGCAGAAGTAGACGGAAGTAGCCTGGGTGCACACATCTTGAATTGGCTCTGAAGAAATTGAAAAACATCAAAACTCCTGGTGTTGACAATATCCCAGCTGAACTTCTTAAAGCAGGAGGAACAAGAATGAAACAGGAGTTGTTTAACCTTGTGTGCAATATGTATGAACAGGGTGAACATTATGATCCCCATCCCTAAGAAGACCAATGCCACAAAATGTGAAAACTATAGGACTGTCAGCCTAGTTGTTCATGCATCTAAATTAATAACCACAATTAATTGTCCTAAATTAATAACCACAATTAATTGTCCTAAACCACAAAGAGCAAAACGTTGAAGCGATACTCTCGGAAGAACAGTTTGGATTCCGGAAAAGCAGAGGAACCAGAGAAGCAATTCTAGCACTAAAAATAGCCATAGAGAAACGACTGGAAAGGAATCTACCTACATACATAGCTTTCATTGACGTATAGAAAGCCTTTGATAATGTCAAATGGGACAAAATGTTTGCGGTTTTGAAAAAGGTAGGAATAGACTATAAATATCGAAGGATAATATGGAACCTCTATAAAAATGATACAGCTGTTATACATGGAAGGCCAAAACAAGAAGAGGAGCAGATACGGAGAGATGTCCGGCATGGATGTGCATTATCACCCATTATCTTTAATCTACAGTATACCATATAATAATAATAAATATAATCGTATGGTCTTGGGTGCCGGGTGCAAGCTTTGTTATTTGACACCCAGAGGGTAGCTTGCATGTCGAATTTAGTTGTTCCTTGACGCACTATGAGAGTCAAGGAGGTTAGATATCTAAGCTCCTTGAACACTATAGCGCTTTCTAGTAGAGAAATGAAGAACTTGTGTTGGCGGAAACTCCCGAGATTAATTTTGCCATTATGAACACGGCCTACATGGGTTCTTTGACATGCCAACATCGTATGACATGCGAGTCGTATTTTTTTCCGCCATTCAAAAATCACTTACCACGGCCAGGAGCGAACCTGCAAGCTTGGGGTTAGTAGACCGACACGTTAACCACTCACCCACCGTGGCAAGCATCTATACCATAGAAGAGGCCCTTCAAAAAATCAGAGAAGATTCACAGACAGGGGTATTCATACACGATCAAAGAATAGAAATGATAAGATATGCCGATGATATAGCAGTCCTATCCGAGAGCGAAGAAGACCTTGAAACCATGCTAATTAGAATGGATAAGGGGATGTTGGAAAAATGTGATATGAAAATAAATCAATCCAAAACAAAAGTGATGGTATGTTTCTGTAATCTAGGCAGTAGGTTCAGTAGGGATGGACGGAGCAAAGCAGAAATACGAAGTAGAATATTGCTCAAGCTAGAATAGCTTTTAGTCTATGCAGAACTCAGTGACGTAACTAGGGTTTGCTTCTGGAGGGGGTGAGCTCGGTCAAAATGACATTGGGGTGGGGGAGAGGTTTTGGGCATAATGAAACAAACAATGAAAGTGAATACGTTCCCGAAGTTTAAAAACCTATTGTCTATTCGTGTTTGATTTCATTAAGGTTTGATACGGTAAGTTGTATTTGCACTTAACAATGTGCAAGTATTGGAAAATTTGTTGATACTAAATTATTAAGTCCAGTTTTCTTCATGAAATATCTGGCCATCATATTTTACGTCGTTGTACTCCCAACTTAAGTTTAACTTAAAACGGCAATACAACTTAAAACATTATTATTATTCACTTTCCACAATGACACTAAGACTCAAATACTAACAGAATGATAACTGACAAGTAGTTTATTTTTGGAAAGGGGTGAGGATATATACTGCCACCAGTGGTGGTTTCTGGGTATTCGCCCTGGAGCCAGTGCACACCCATTCTTGCAATATTAGCCTAGCTTTGCATTTTAGTTTTATAAACAGGAATATGTAAATAACAACATGATTTTATGGTATTATAACGCGTCAACAAATGTCCTGTACACCGTGTTTGTTACTCCTCGCTGTATGTTGGCTCGGGTATCGCCCGGTGATCGCCGTTCGCCAGTTGCTGCTTAGTAGCCAGACCGAGACAGACTTTAGGCTATACGGCTGCAGTGGGGTAAGAGGGGGAGTGTGTTAACAATAACAGCAGCGGAGCCACATCCTTGCCTGGCGGAAAGAATTGCGCATGCTCAGTTTAATTTCCTATCTCCTTCACAACTAATGACAAGTGACAGACGAAGTCTTGACCATTACTCAGACACGAGCTTCGATACCAACTACCGCACTATCTGTTGGGGAATTAGTGTATCAAGTTGCAATTCACACGCAGTTTGGAAGGTTGTGACCACAGATTACACAGATTACCTTACTGGTTGCGACTTTTCGCTGCTGCTTGTACCGACCTTGTATTCCAAGCTTGCCGAGCCTATCCCCTTGTTGACAGATCCAAATTGAGAACAGAATTAGAAGTTATGTACATGCATGAGGACTTCCGGAAAGAGAGAAGAATGAATCACAGAAAAGTGATTCAAACGTAATTTAGGGGTTAACATTGTGTATTCATTGTTGTTTTAAGCCATATAAGCTACTTAATATAATCTGTGCATTTCAAAAATTTTCTTGTAAATAGACTCCAAGTGCCACTAGTGATCTTGGGAAAAATAATGTGAGTGGCTTCGTCAGAGTAAAAATCAGAAAATTTCAGACTTCCACCCAGCATTGGATTCATGTCTGTAATAGGAAGGATTGGCACGGTAAATTATACATTTTGTACATTTCTGTATCAGTTATAACTGTTTAACGTTCAATTCTTGAACACCTACTGTAAATAAAATAATGTTAAAGTAACATTTTGCGTTGACCAGTTTTCAAAGTAAAACATTTCGTCCATAAATATGTAATACATTGTTCATAAGCAATAAGTTATTCAAATCGTGACATCGTAATGAAGCTGTTATTTTGTATGGTTAGGTAAGCATGCATTTATATCAAATTTAGATAATCTTTTAAAACAGGTCACACCCATGATTTCAAACCACCAGCCGCCACTGACTGCCACACCCCTCTCACTATCACCCCGTGGCTAACTGAACAACTGACCATTTTGCTCATTCAATACATGTTAAGCTAGGCTCACGCTAAAAATTTTACATGAGAGAAAAAAATTGGTTTCAAATTAGTAAGTATAAACTTACATAATTCAATCATTTGTCGTCAATTCGACGGTTGGTTTTAATTAAAAAAATGGTTGGTTGGTTCCTCAGTTTCGGGGCTGCGACAACGCGGTCATATAGCCCCGTGTACTTTGGGTGTGTGTAGAATCTGTCTGAAAATCGGTGTTAATTGTGATGGTTGTATGAGTGTGTGTATCTGTTTTTTTTATCTAACTACAGGCTGCAACTTAGACTTTTTCAAATAGTTCCTACTTTTGCCGCTAAACGCCCCCATCAACGACTACTAGGCCTAGTTCAGAACTGAGCTATTAGACGCCACCGCAGTCGGCTCTTGGCAACGAACGTAGAAACCTAAGAGCGTTGTTTACATTCATAACCTATCCAATTTAGCTTCACACAGGCGTAATTAGTGGAAGATTCTTTAACATGCCATAAATCTATGACATGGGACCGCCGGCTTTACTTCCCCTCCGAAGGAAGGCATACTGAGGGATTTTAACGCTCTTAAAAAATCCGACGGCTTCGGCCGGGTTTGTTAATAAAAATTATAAACTTCAAGAAATTTCGTATGTTTATTATTCAGCTCTGTGGGGTTTGATCCTCGCCACTCGAAGAAATGGCACGTTAACATACACCACTCAACATAGGAATTTGTCAATCACTACTGCGAATTGCAGAATACACAGTGAGTTAACACGGCGGGAAATGGCCAGACTTGTCTTGGCGATAACATAGGAGTGGGGGTAGCCTGCTTCAGCCGCGTGTCACCTGTGTCTCCTCCAAGGATCATGTAAGTATAAGAGAGTTGTCACTTTTGGTTATAGAATTTCCGAGAGAGAACACCGCCTGAGGCTATGGATTGTACTGGCAAGTCTGGCAACATAAAGAGTAAAAAGCCATATGAATGTAGCCTTTATTACACGTAATTGAACAGTATGCGATGAGTTATTGATGAAAATAACACAAACATAACTGCGCCTTTCGCTAGGACACAGTTATGCCGTTCTAGAGCTTAATTCACCTCTAGGCTAATTAAAAATGCTCTCATACTCTACAGAATTGTTGGGATATTCGATGAGTATAAAGAAAATGTCCCTCCCCGTAGCCCTAAACCACAAATGTTATTGCAATGCAAAGGAGAATGGGAAAGAAAACAAACAAGAGATGAAATGCATACATTTATTCTCTATATATTTTTATTCGAGAGTAGTCCATATTGCCCACTAGTTTTACACATGGTCAACACCAGGAAGATGAAAATTGCCGTATTGTTCTTACTATCATTATAATTCTTACATCCCGGTGCTTGGCAATTTTTCCTCCCTTGCAGTGGCATGATTGACTCTCAATTCAATTCAAATAAACAATCAAAATACTGAACAAATCAAAACAACCAACAACACCACGAGGAAAATCAATCAAAACAGACTGTTCCCGCTTCCGCCAGCCGGTTTGATGTGAACGTTCATGAGTGCCAACCAGTGGCGGTTCTAGAAGCTTAAATCTGGGGGGGGGGGGCAGACATTTTCCCGGATCGATCTCATTAGTCTACTTTTTCCTCATTTTTGCAAAATGAGAAAAGTAGGCTAAAAACTATCATTGGTAAAAAATAGCATATTTCACTGTCACTTAAATATATTCTTCTGTTTCTACTCTGGGCAAACTGGTTCACTATATTGTTGCATCCCAGGGATGCATCCCTATCCCCCTCTATCTACGAAATATACATTTAGCTCCAATCTGACGCCTGCGGCATACAGTAGCTACATTCTAGCATAAAGCCAAGTCCAAGGCATATTAACAACCTCCAGTGATCTCAGCCAACGCCGCACATCCTGTTAAAACTGCAATTCCACAGACGCGGCACTCCTAAACCTATATAAATGGAGAGGGGAGGTACCTCAGGATCAATCGATCACTCATTCTTGGTCAGACAGTCAGGCACTTTGCCTCAGTGCTTCTTTGTGACGAACCGCTGCCACGAGCCACATCAACGCCGAAGGGTAAGTGTCATAGCGATACACCATCCTCAGTACAGACATTTATACTACCACCCCTTTGTGCTCGGTTTATAAAAGTATCTGTTTTAATAACTATTTTGCCATTGCAAGAAGTACTTAAAGTCTGAAGTACCCCACATTAAACTCAGTAATATTAGAAGCAACTGGTCTTTCTAGTTTATTTAATTAGTTATTAAGATCCTGTTCTTCATCCCTTGTTCCGGTAGAAGCCAGGTAGACATTTAACTAATTGTTTCACAGCGCACGTAGCAAGTTACTCGCTGACGTCACACCGCGTGCATCGCTCAGTAGCTCGAGCCAGTCGCTGCTCACGCGGCAGTATTCCGAACAGCGGCTCTGCTGTTCAAAGCTCATAGCGTCAAACCGCCCCTCATCCCTTAACCGCATATCCGAACTATCCGATTAAGCAGTACATTCGGGAGTTCTCCTTTCGAGCGCTTATACGCTCTCGAACCCGTCCACGTTTACACCTCTCACAGCCAAGCTTCGAGCAGCCCCCCAGCTACTCTTATTTCATCCCCTAAGACAATACATTGTAGAGGACACCCTCACGGGTACCCTACAATATCAGAAGGGTCGTGAAGTAATTTTCCACTTAATTCTCTTTCAATTGAAAGAATTGCGAGATTGGAAAGCCTCTTTGTTGCCATTGTTGCTCTGAAATAGGATTTTATTCGTTTCACGACAGAGAAACTGCGCTCAGCAGAAGCAGATGACACAGGAAGAGTCAGCATCAACTTGAAAAATAATAGTAGCTATGGAAAAGCAACTTCCATTTTCAGAAGTTCAGAAAAAGAGAATGAGGAAGTGTTTGGATATTTGCCTCTAAATACATTCTTAGCTAAACTGATCTCAGTCTGTAGCACCTTACGGTCTGTGAAGATTAGATTATACTTTTCACAGAACGTGAGAATATATATATTCAAAATTTAAAAAGTGTTCACTTCTTGGGTTACAGGCATCCATAGCATTGCACACAAAATCATTTTCAGTAAATCTACGCAGTACTCGTCTATATTTACATACCCATAACGTGTCACTTTGAAGAGGTATCTTTAAAACACGTTCTCCTGAATGAAGATCACTCTGTATCTCAACAAACTTTTGGTGTCTTACAGTAGATACAGACTGAAAAGCATAAATTGCTTCCAGTAAACCAAAAGTGTCCCCTACCACGTCTACAAACTGGCTTTGAAACGTCCACCAAAACTAAATTTAAGCGATGTGCATAACAATGCACGTAAACACACGGGTTATTGACCTTTTGTCGCAATAAACGCTGCACACCGTTTATCTTCCCTGACATAACCGCGGCTCCATCATATGCTTGTCCAATGCACTTACATGGATCGAAACCCACTGAAAAAAGGTACTCTAAAGCTGAATTAGCTATACTTTCAGCATTCAGTTGAGACAAATGTATAAAACCAATGAAACGCTCCTCTATAGAATTTTGTCCTACATATCTGACACATACGGACATCTGTTCCTCTTTACTAACAACTCTAACTTCATCCAGGATTAAGGAAACATAACCATTGTTATATTTTTTCGTCTCTCCTCCAATATGTTCAACTATTATATTAGCTGAGATATCAAGAAATTCATTTTGAGAATCTTTAGATGAGTAAATTGCATTCTTTGATAGACTGTTTACTTGTGCATTCACTTTCTAGTTTATTTACATTTAAAATTTCATCAAAATTCCCTTTATTATTAACACTGTCATCATCCGAAACTGTTTGGCGATGACCTCCAAGCCCAATGTCTTGCCGAGCACAAAGTAATGCGACTCGGGCCATTGTTGCCACCGCTGAGCGGTTACGCAATATAACCAGAGGTTTCTCGCTTAGCTTCGAAATCACTGTGCTGCTATGTTCACTTACCAGAAAACTGTTTCACTTTACTATTGAAGATTTATAACATTCACTATCAGCATGCTTTGCACGTTTTTCTCATATTCTTTTCCAATTGCAAAATCCAGATTTACTGAAAACATGTTCAGCATTGCTTGAATCAGATTGAACGAAAAGACGACACAGAAAACAGCATCTTTGTTCTCAGAGTATTCAATGAATGTATACCTATCAAACCATTTACTGTTAAAACTTCTGTTCTTATTGTATAGTAACGTTTGTTTATAAACTGATTTACGAGGTTGACATGGACCATCATAGATCGATGCACTGATATAAAATGGTACTGGTTCGTCTATATTAGAAACAGTTGCACTCACATTTTTGTCACCGAGTTGGGGAGATATCGATGCACTTGTATCGCATGGAGGTTTCTCTACATTGGAAACTTCTGAACTTGCATGTCATAAAGATGGGAAAAGAGTTTAATACTCTTGGTGTAAGCACTACGCATTTTAAAAATATTATATTTACACACGATTTCAATTGTGTGTTTAAATTACATATAATAAAATAAATAAATTTTGAAATTGAAAGAAAAATTAACTTAATTAAATGCATTAGTTTGTTTTATATCAGACAAATTATATCTGTAAATTATCAATTTTTTTAATAACCAAGGAATTTTAAAATAATTATTTCACTAAAACTGGGGGGGGGGGGGGGCGGACCTCCCCGGCCCAGGGCTAGAACCGCCTCTGGTGCCAACTACGGAACCTTAGTGCTAAAATTAATTCTTCATTGGTTGGCAGAACATCCAGTACAGGGCCTTACCCCGACCCACGCGCTCCCTATGATCTGTCATCCCCCTGGTCTCCTCTACTATTCTCTGTACTCATTGGTAAAAATACTACGACTGAAAGTCACGAGTCCACAGGAAGTAGAGGATAGCACTGAGTCACTGACGGTGACACGGCAAAGCACACATTCCAAAGGCGGGCAACTTTTCAGTTGGTCAACACGTATTATATCTGGCTGGAAATATGACCCTATAGTAATATGTGCATAGTAACTTAAACCATGTATTTTCTTCACAGAGTCTTACATTTCCCGCATAATGTAACTGCACGTTTAGACCGACTGAAAAGTAAACTGTTCGTAAGAAGTTATTACACGTTCATTTTCATCCTTATCATTAGGCGCAGAAGACGTAGATGTTACACCCCTGTGTGTTGTTAGGTAGTCAGCCCGAAGGCTGGTTGGGTCCTCAAAAAGCACCGCCGTTAGGTTATGTGGGTAAATACCCACAAAAACCCAAGGCAGGGCTATATTGAGGCGTTCTAGGCAAGAAGAGGAGTGAGGTAGTTTGCGATTGCTTTCCTCACTGAGTCAGAACAGCAGTACTAACCCTATGAGTATAACCTTGCACAGCATCCACAGACACCGACTGTGCCCTGAACGTCATTACTAAGCACCACCCATCCCTCAGTAGCTTCCATATACTCACAGCCATGAGAGAGACTGAGACAACAGTGAAAAGCCACATTTTACTCTAGCCTGTGCCAACAGACAAATGCAAATGTACTGCATTCATCAGGAGATGGCAAACGTTACACCAGGATCGCGGGTTCAAATCCGGCCGACGTCATGGGATCTTTTAAGAGCGTTAAAATTCTTAAGTATGCCTTCCTTCGGAGGCATAGATTTTTGGCATGAAAAAGAACCTACCACTACGATTGGTAGTGTGTAGCCAAATTTGTAGGATATATTTCGTTAGAAACGCTAGGAGTCAGTTGCATCTGGTAGCCAAAATTGGAACTACTTCAAATTGAACTTGCTCATTCGTCTTCATTCATTTCATCTCATCCACACGCAACGGGACTTGTAGCTCACCCCATGGGTGTCCACTTAGAAGCAGCTACAAACTCTGGCGAACCGAACATGTCCTCGGACACTCCCGGCACTAAAAGCCATACGCTAAATAAATAAATAAATAAATAAATAAATAAATAAATAAATAAATAAATAAATATAACCACCACAAAGCATTGTCTGTTCTCTTAAATAGAAAATAATGCAGGCACGTAAACACAGCATTTCGTGTTTAGGAACTCTGTATAATGGTCTGTAATCAATTTGTATTTTAATAATTAATAAGGCAACACTGAAAATGGCTTCAAAGCTATCGTTAATTGCATTTTGTAATTAAAACACCCGTATATTGCTCGAATAATGTCTCTTCCTGTCATCTCCAAAATCGTAACAGAACAAGCCCAAAACATTACTATTTGAACGGCAAAAATTACATCGTTATGGTGTCCACTGCTATCATATTAAGTTATTTTGTTATAATGTACCACATCGATGTGGTCACCTACATTTTTAATGACCACGCACATTTATAGGTTTCATGCGAGCGTATTAGGGCCGCCAGTCGGACAAACCCAAAGAAGGATACCGCAGTTTTAAGACACTTCATATCTTAATGTTTATGCGTGAATTGTGGGTTATAAGCTACGTAGGTCAAACTCTACTATTTATTTATTTATTTATTTATTTAGGCTGTTTATTTTTATCGTGTCATGTCACTGAAATATTTGTAGTGAATTTTGCCGAGATCATAGAGAAAACCTATCACTCCTTTGGAAAAGAAAAAAAAGCATGCAGTATGAGGTATATTTCGGAAGTAAATTAGACGAGTTGGTTAATAACTGGAACACTCCAATATATTGTGTTTTGAAGCCTATGGCATAAGTGAAGGAAGCTACGAAAGATACATTACAGTATGTTGGATGTTTAGTCCTTTACGTTAAACCTTAATGATGCTCAACTAGAAGTGAATAGGATTTACCTGTTGATGGTGACTGTTGTAATGTATTGAAATATATTACCTATATACTTTTCAGTGGCATGCATGCAATTTAGGACTTCAATGATTAATACACATCGCGTTTTCAGTTAACAAGATATTCAATCATTTATTGATCAATTAATTCCAACATGCTAGAGGCACTTACATAGGAATTGTACAATACAAATTTATTGGCGTCTACTACAATTTTAACCCTTAGCATGTCTTTTCCGGAATAATCCGCCCTAATACCTTTGCTTGGCGTGTCGTTTACTATATGTTCCGCAGGCTATTATAAGTTTTCATTTAATTACGGTAGGTGGCAGGAAGGTACGCACGCACCTGAAACCGCAAATGATTACGTGAATCCTTTCATTTGAATATTTCAGGACTGGTGAGATAGACATTATCGGCTGATGTAAGATATAAACAGTAATGATAATAATATCGTATGGCCTCGAGTGCCGGGTGCAAGCTTTGTTAATTGACACCCAGAGGGCAGCTTGCACGTCGAATTTCGTCGTTCCTTTGAACGCCATGAAAGGCAAGGAGGTTAGATATCTAAGCTCCTTGACACTAGAGCGCTTTCTAGTAGAGAATGGAGGAACTTTGTGTTGGCGGAAAATCCCGAGATTAATTTTGCCATTGAACACGGCCTACTGAATTCAAATGGGTTCTTTAACATGCCAACAACGTATGACATCCATGTAGTGATATTTGTCGCCTTTCAAAAATCACTTACCACGGCCAGGGGCGAACCTGCATTCTTGGGGTTTGGTAATCAGACACGCTAACCACTCGCCCACCGTGGCAAGTATGTAAACAGTGAAATGGCGAGATCGTACGATAACAACGTGGCTACGATTACAAGGTATTAGAACGAATCGGACAGCGATTACAGTAATTTTGAAGACCTTTCGGAAGTGACAATGAAACTGATGGAGCTAAGAAGAGTGATGATGCTGATACAAGTGTAGTATCCAAGGTATGCCTGCTTTCAACGATGGAAATTCCATGGCTTTCCTGAACTGATTCATAATTTGTACTGTACAGTTTTCCTATTTTCAGATGTTCTTCTAAAACGATATAATAAAGTCAAAAAATCCGCCTATCATAGAGATGTTCTTAAAAAAATCACTCAAGGAATAGTAGGCCTACAACATATTTCTGTGACACTGGAAGGGTTAATATCATGTATATCTTACATACACATTCGTAGCGTGATTAAGTTACCGTAACTTAATTGTCAACAATGATACTAGACCTAACACTGTAATTACCTTACTAAGAAAATTTACAATAAGTGTAAAATAATAATATTGTATTAATGCAGAGTGAAATGAGACACACTGATTCACTAAATTTGGCTACCGTACCTACTTTATTAAGTACCAATTCCAAAGCAGTCTCTTTAATTTAAAATTGAAAGTCAACAGATTGGGAATTGATTCTAAATCGCTTGAATGGCTAAGAACTTAAAGCTACAGTGACCAAATTTTAATCAGTGGATTTGAAAGAGCTAAATCATCTGCTTGTCGCATGTTATAAGTATGAATCTCTGAATTTTGGGTGTAGTCACTGTTATGCAGGATATTGTTTTGTTTAATTCTGTGTATCGCAATTGCTTACCTTAATTTTGCACACATTGACATTGGCATTATTTTACACTCGGCGTATAAATCTCGACTGTGTGTGTTAAAGGGTGGGTTATATATTTTTATCACACTATTGCTATAGTGTTCAAGGAGCTTAGATATCTAACATCTAACCTCCTTGACTTTCATAGTCAAGGAACAACGAAATTCGACATGCAAGCTACCCTCTGGGTGTCAAATAGCAAAGCTTGCACCAGGCACCCGAGGCCATACGATATTATTATTATTATTATCTCTTTACTCAACTTATTATTATTATTATTATTATTATTATTATTATCACACTATTTTGTAATACCATTAGTTCATGAAGGACTGTTCTTTTACGGTGAGTCAAAATTACATTTAGATACTGCAAGTGACTGTGTACGAGTGAGTAATATACTGTGATTAGAAGTTTTTTAGGGATTATCTCAATTTTCTCAACAGCCTGGATGCTGGAGCTATCTTCTTCGCAATATGATCAACGTGTGCTACCCAGTTTAGATGTTTATCAATGATAAGAACCAAATATTTAAAATGTTCGACCTCGTTTATTATTGTGTTGTTGCTATAGATATGATTATGTTTAATATTTTTCATACTGGGTTTTGTTATTATCATATACTGCATTTTGTTTTCGTGACGTTCATGGTAAAGTATTAATATTGAGGCACTTGATTATTGCGTTTAGGTATTCTTACATATTATTGATTACTGTCCACTTTGCTACCTGTATAGAAAACATTCGTATCATCAGCGTAAAGCATAATTTGACATTTTAATTTAACTTTACGTAAATCATTTATATGTATTAGAAACAACGTAGGGCCCAAAATAGACCCTTGAGGAACCCCACACGATACAGCTATTTTCGCACTTTGATAGGCATTCATGGCAACATATTGCTTTCTTCCACTAAGGTAGCTGTGGAACCACTCTAATGCAACGCCTCGAATTCCAGTATTCACTATTTTTAAAATAGAATTTCGTGATTTACTGTGTCAAAAGCTTTAGAGAGATCAATGAATAACCCAGCTGCTATCTGATGCTTCTCTAAAGCATTGAAATAAGATCAGTAACTGCCAGTTCTATACTGGAGTTCTCCATAAAACCATATTGTTCTCTAGCAAAAAATGTTATTCTGCAGAAACGCCACTAGCCTCACCTTTACAATGCATTCCAGGACATTGGAGATAATAGGTAGCTTAGATATAGGTCTATAACTCCCTGAATCACTTGCATTTTCCTCCTTTGAAAATTGGCATGACTTTTGCAATTTTTAGAGCTTGTGTCACTATGCCCTAGTCATAGATTCATTAATTATAGTAACAAACATCGGTATTAGTTGATCATAAAGCGTTTTAACCACAGTAGCTGGAGTCCCATTTACACTACAACATTTTATTTTTTGTAAAGTCTTAATTATACTTTAAAACTTCAACACACAAAGAAAACTGTGTTGTGGAAATATTCGGTCGATTTGTTGTAATATAGGCCTACCAAACTGTGAAATACAAAAGCTGAACATAACTTTATGAGTCGTTAGTAACACTTCTCCTAGTGTAATTAAAGTCCATTGACATGAATATGCTCTTTTACTTATGTTTACTGTTTCCCTAGGTTGTACCTTTCATATTCTTGAATAAGTATAATATGTAGAGCCATAATCTAACTTGGGTGTTGTATGACTATTATTATGTTTAATATGTACACGGCAGTACCGATACTTGGGTCAATATAATATCCAAGTTTTTCACATACTACTAGGGATAGGCCTAATATGTTTTCATTGGCTTCATAGATTTATCTTTTCACATAAAGTGCTGCATAGAGGTAAAATGGGTCACCAGAATCTTGGGGAGCATTTATTAGTGAACGAACTAGAGAGGCTGATAGGTTTTTATATACGGTATCCTTGTATTTCTCATCCTATTTTCCTAAGGGGAGTGGTTGTTTCTAAAAAGTGTGAGTTCAAATTGAAGCCTTTTCTAGCCATAAACATTGTTTAATACAGCTAGACAACTTGAAATCAGTTGAGATGATTAGGTATACCGGTGCTTATGCAGATTTTAGTACGGTATTCCACTTTCAGATTCAGATTTAGAAGAAACAACTGTGGCAGCATGCAATGAAGTCGTTGTGACTATTCTGAAATAACCTACCCAGCATTTACATCTCCTCTTCCCAAAGCTGTGCTGTGATTTTTGGGAGCAGGAAGTCTTGTTATTAGAACATTACGCCCAATTTACTAATAATTATGTTGCTGCTAATTGTTATCGTATTATAATTTAATGAAAGCAGCCAATGGCCAAAATGTACATATTTGTGAATATATTAACAGCATTAAGAATATCGCACAAAGTTAGGTTTTGCAGAAATTCGTTAACGAGATTGTCCTTTTGGTGCACAGTACCGGTATCAGGTGATATCGATCAGAGTACGTCCCATACAGTTTACACTTGCAGTTAACGTCCGGCTCATGGAACTTCTCTGTCTGGTATAATCGATGATGGAAATCGTGCACGGCGTATTGTGGCATTAAGGTGCCGTAGGTAATATCCAGCTCACGCCCAGTCCATGCAGATCATTGCATCCGTTGAGTAAAACGTTGGTCATATCACTTGCTTCTTTACATTGAATTCTTGCAGAAGTTCCATGTAGGCGTTTGTTAATGGCAGCAATAAGTCAAGGCGGAAATCTTCGAAAAATTGCTTTCTTGCTAGCACGTAGGTGAGCGAGACAGCGTGTATTTTGGCAGGTACATTGTTCTTTTGAGGAAAGTGGCTTTGACTCATTCTGTCTTCTAAATTTCTCTTCGTCAAATGTATCCAAATAAACTATCTATAGAGCGTCTCTACCTTAAAAGACAGTATGGAATTAAATGTAGTATTTGCTTCTCACTCGCACTCCTATGTCCTGCAATTAGCTTCGACCTCTTCTACCCCGGCGATGTTGCCATTTCCCAATAATGCAAAGTGACAAATCTAAGAAAATGTTTGCGTGGTCTTATAGGGAATTTACCTCTCTTTATGATGATGTAAAAATAAAAGCCATAAATAATTAATTAAAACATGGCCCAATTTTTCCAATTACGATATTTTAGCGCGAATCTATATTTTTTCAGATATAAAACTCATCACGCCAGAGATAATGAACTAATGATCACAACAGATTAAGAATTCTGTTCAGATTGCCTGATGTTGGTAGAAGATACCTTATTTCTCAGGGCAGGAATTATTTCCATAATTTTCTTAAATGTTACTTGAAAAATCTGGGATGGTATCACTAAAAGGTTAGGTAGCGAGACACTTTTTTGCTGTTGACTTTATGTTGGTGACTAAGCGAGAAGAAATGTTCACTAATGTCTGAAATAGCTTTTAAAGCAAACCAGAGCTCGACATCAGGTAGCTTTCATAAGTTATCGCACTTCGCGTACTCCTCTCCTTCAGCGCTAACTGACACAGTGAATCCGCCTCGTTGCGTAGTGCTTAGCATTCTTAGCTGTCACCGTGGAGGACCGGGTTTTAATCCCGGCTCTGCCAAGACATTTAATTCTGGTCTGAGGGCTGGAACGGGGTGTACTCAACTTCATGAGACAAAACTGAGAAGATGTGGGTTCGATACCTGGAAGTGGTTTCAAGGATATTGAGATCCTTATTGGTGCTGATTGTCTAGGATCAATTCTCTCCAATGATCGTAAAACGGTGGGAGAGTTAACAGCATTGCGCACTACATTGGGGTGGACAGTATTTGGTGGAGACCAACGCTCGGGGTGTGGTATGAGTAAAACTACACCTATTATGCTGAATATAGAGAAGGTTAGCAACCTCTGAGAAATTGACGTATTGGGAATAGAAGATCCTATAACTGAAAAGAAGAGATGCGAACTTGAAGAGGAAGCTAGATTAAATTTCATTGAAACCGTAGAAATAAAAGAAGATGGTAGATACGAAGTTCGACTGCCATGTTTGAAGGATCATCATCCCTTGGATCCTTCGTACGAGATGGCAGTGATGCGCCTTGATATAACGAGGAGAAAGCTAGAGAGTAACGGATACTTGGAAGAATATGATAAAGTCCTTCAAGACTGGCTAGCTGAAGGGATAATAGAAGAGATTAATGGTGATCAGACTAAAATATGTGGCCATTATCTGCCTCATCGACCTGTGATCAAGAATTATGGAACAACACCTGTTCGACCAGTGTTCGATGCTTCCGCTAGAAGAGGTGACAACCCATCACTCAACGATTGTTTGGAAAAGGGTCCAAATCTGATCCAACTTATTACATCTCTCCTACACAGGTTTCGAAAAAAGTCAATTGGAGTTATTGCTGATATTCGCGAGGCTTTCCTACAAGTTTCGGTTGCACCAGAAGATCGAGATTTTTTAAGATTTCTGTGGGGAAAAGAGGATATGAAAACATTTAGACACCTACGAGTTGTTTTTGGAGTGACATCAAGCCCCTTCTACTGACAGCTGTGATTCAACACATTTTATACCAAGCCTTGCAAAATGATCAGGAAAGGCGGAACAGTATGACTGTCAACATTATTAAGCAAGTAAAAGACAGTTTTTATGTTGATAATTGTGTGGAAAGTGTCTCAAATAAACAGGAGCTGGAATTGTTTATTAAAACTGCTCAAGATATATTTGCCCTACACAAGTTTGAGCTTAGAGGTTGGGAGAGTAGTGATCCAGTGCTTCAAGATGATGAAGAAATGTCACCCGTCCTTGGAATAATATGGAATCGCAAGGAAGACACGCTTAGCTTGTACTGTGAACGCCTGAATAAGCTATCACCTACAAAAGCAACCAAGAGGTCGATACTATCTGCTGTCCATAGGATTTATGACCCAATTGGATTTTCTGCACCGGTTATGTTATCATCGAAGCTGTTACTGCAGAAAATAAACAAGGTATCGTGGGACACGGAGGTACCGCAGGAAATCCAAATCAAGTTTGAAAAATGGATTCGTGAAATAGAAGAATTAGGCCAGCTGACAATACTAAGAAGACTCCCTGAGGTATATGAGGAACGTAGACTCCATGCCTTTTGCGATGCGAGTCAAGATGCCTATGCTTCAGTGGTATTTTTACGCACGCAGACAGTGACAGGAGTTCATGTTGAGCTTCTCCAAGCAAAATCAAGAGTGGCTCCATCACCTCGACCGACCATTCCTCGACTCGAACTTATGGGAGCTGCAATTAGTGCCCGATTTCTGACATCTATAAGAAAAGAGTTTGACACTGAAACAGTTTATTTCTGGACTGATTCGACGACAGTGTTGACATGGATACAGCGAGAAGTTCTCTGGTCTGTTTTTGTTGAGAACAGGGTTGGAGAAATCAAGCAACTGACTTCAAAAGAATCGTGGAGGCATGTACCTGGGGCACTCAATCATGCTGATCTGCCTACCAGAGACTTTACAACAAGAGATCTTATAGCAATTGTCTCTAGACCATAAGTTATTATTGGTGTATCTCGTGCTATAACAAGAGATCTTATAGCACGAGATACACCAATAATAACTTATGGTCTAGAGACAATTTGGCTACAACTGACGAAGAGAAATTTGGAAGAAATAGAAAGAGTCAAAGCCACTTTCCTGAAAAGAACATTGTGCCTGTCGAAATTCACACGGTCTCGCCTCACCTACGTGCTAGCAAGAGAGCAATTTTTCATCGAAGATCTTCGCCTTAACCTATTACTACCATCAACCGTCGCCTACACAGAACTTTTACAAGAACTCAATGCAAAACAGCAAGACATATGGCCAACGTTCTTTTCAACAGATGCCATGATTTACAGAGAATGGACTCAAGTTAGATATGAACTACGGCATGTAGTGACGCGATACGCCGTGCATGGTTTCCACCACCGGATATGCCAGACTGAGAATTTCCACGACCCGGACGATAACTGCAGGTGTAAACTGTGTGGGTCAACCTGTGACCGTTATCACCTGCTTTTGTGCACCAAACGGAAAGTCTCGTTGACAGATTTCTGCAATGACTGAATGTGTGGTTTTTATTTAGGTTATTGTATGCACGGTCATGTATATATTCCTTTTGGCAGTTAGCTGCACTTATTAAATTATAGCACGAGATAGTTGGGAGGGACCGTCATGGATGTATGTTCCCATAGAAGAATGGCCTTCAGATAATAGCAACAGAAAAGAAGATGAAATCAAGATGAAATCATGCTTGAAAGAAGAAAGACTAGTTAGTTAGTTATTATTGTTTTAAGGGGAGGAACTACGAGGTCATCTGCCCCTCTTAACACAGATTAAAGATTACAAATTTTGAATTGAATTTTAAATTTTGCAGGTGGACATCTAAATTTAAAAAAGACCAAAAATTAATAACTAAAAACAAACAATAAATAAAAATTATAGACTATAAAAAATATAAAAATAAAAAATAAACAAAAATTACGGAAAAACAAAAACATCATCATTCAGAAACGAACAAGTCGTTGAGTCAATTTATACAGGAAAATGTAGATTGCTGGCCCTAACCCACTCTCACTTATAAAGCGGATAACGCGATCAGCAGCCACCGCGTCATCGGCTAATATAAGTTTGAGTGTCATCTGAAAACCAAGGTTTCTTCGTAAGTCATCAAGATCCACACACTCGGTTAAAATGTGGGCCACGGTGAAAACGGCTCCACAGGTACAAAGTGGGGGTCTTCCCTTCTCATCAGATACGAGTGGGTGGATCTTGTATGACCTATCCTTAGCCTACACAAAATGACGGACTCTCTCCGTGACCGGAAAGAGCTCCGCCACACGCGAGTAGTTCCCTTGATCGTTCTCAGTTTACTGGGCAGTGGGTCAAAGAAAAAAAGACTGCCACGACTCGATTGATTGCAGAAGAGCCTTCAAGTTCCAACTGGTATTGCAAGTATTTCTCTCGATTTGACAAAATAGTGATGCTGTTCGGGTGGATAAGACGGTTTTGTTCAATTGTAAATATAATAGCAGGCAGAATGGAGAACTGACTTGTTCAGAATTAGAAGACAGTGAAAGAATAGTAATTAAACTTGTCCAGAATGAAAGTTTTCAAGGGCCCAAGGATCAGAAACTGGCTTCAATAATGGCATTCTTAGACAATCAAGGCATGTTGTGAGTAAACACCAGAATAATAGAGAGGGAGGACAACATTGAGTTTGGCCAGCCTGCTATATTGCCGGGAGATCACCCTGTTGTACAGCGACTTATTCATGACATGCACATTCGGCAGTGTCATGTTGGCAAACAGACTCTGTTGGGTATTATTAGAGAGAGGTACTGGATCTTGAATGGAAGACGAGTCGTGAGATCATCTGTACAAAAATGTGTAGGCTAGTTGATTTCAGAAAGTACAAGAAAGAGCGACTGAAAGTTTCTACCCCACCTCTGCCTAATGATCATGTGAGAGAGGCCAAGCTTTTCGAAGTTATTGGCATTAACATAGCTGGTCCGCTGATTGTGAAAGGCAACCAGAAGATGTGGGTTGGCTTGTTCACATGTGCTGTCTACCGAGCAGTGCATTTAGAACTGCTTGTCTCGTTATCTACGGACTCGTTCCTTCAAGGTCTACGAAGATTTTTATCGCGCAGAGGAAGGCCTACGACGATTTATAGTGATAATGGGACAAATTTTAGAGGAACATTTAACATGATGTCTAAGCTCAACTGGAAGAAGATCGAGTCTTATTGTGGCATCCAAAGAATTGCATGGAAATTCAATCCTCCCACAGCATCGTAGTGGGGTGGCTTTTGGGAGAGACTGATCGGACTGATGAAAAGTCTCCTTCGGAAGGTTCTGGTAAAATCTTCTCTAACATGTGAAGAATTAATGAATGTGTTGTGTGAGTGTGAAGCTGTCATCAATAGTCGTTCCCTTACGGCTGAGACGGAAAATCCTCATGACTTGAGACCTATCACACCAGCGATGTTATAGGTGTACCTGATCTAAATTCGATAGATGGAAATCAGCTGAGAAAGAGAGCGGACTATCGTCTGCAACTAAGAAACGCCCTTCGTCAGAGATTTCGAAAGGAGTACCTCGGGCAACTATTGCTTATGCGGAATCAGCATGACAGCATTAGCAAGGGAGATGTAGTGTTCATTGAGATGGACAATCGTAATAAGCTTGAACGGCCGATGGGAGAACTCTTGCCAGGAAAGGATGGATGAGTACGTGTTGTGAGACTTCGAACGAAAAGGGGAGTTTCATGCGTCCTGTTCAACGTTTGATCCCATTAGAGTGCTCTATGTCAGTGTCTGAAGAGGCGGAACGAGTGATTGATACTGAAAAGGAGCCCATGGAACAAGAGAACATGATGTTGCTGAGATATCATACTCGGAGTGGGAGAACAGTGAGGTGTCCGATGCGATTCCTGCAATGAGATAAATACCGTACTTTGAATGTTGCAATTTATTGAGGGCTGAAAATTGCAAGGTGGGAGAATGTCGGGGTAAAGTAATTACTTTTTTGGTATTGGTAACATGTACAGGGTATTGTTTTTATGTTGTCTTGATAACGGTGGGGAAAAAAGTATGGAACCTGTATATGACTGCACGGTGTTTATATTTAGAACAAGGTTAGAGTTAACATTTGGCGACCGATAGACAGGACTGATTGCCGTGCAGTGAAGGTAAAATAAGAACTTAAGGTACACAACAACTGTTTGATTTCGACTAGCATGATCTGCCAACATGGCTGAAGTGACTGCTTTACAAAGAGGAAGAGCACAGTTACGTCGCACAGTGGTCCGGATTCGAAAAAAAGCGGACAAAAATATTTTCTGTTAAAATAAATTAAATAATTTGAAGTTGTTAAATTTGTCGTAGAGGATACAGTTACTTACTTATTCATCTTTTGATCCGGATGATTCGACTTCTTCTTCCCCTTCCTGGTCCGTCTCGTCCTCGGGTATTGACAATAAATTACAACCTCCCTGAGGACTGTCTTCTTTTTTCTTCGGTAGACCTCCCGTGCTTGAAATTACTGGATCAGAGCTTAGCAACAGTCTATGGAACAAGTCAAAATTGTTATAAATTCCTGAGGATTTTCTGGTATGGTCTTCCGTATATGTTCTTACGTCTTTGTTTCTAGACTCTAAGGCCTCTTCTGAAAGTTCTCCAATCGGCAAAATAGATGCTTCTATAATGGAAGATCCATGGATAAGTATTTTATGGAGTGTTGGAGGTATGTAATACCACGGGTATAGCCGTAGATAAAAGCTTGCTGATTCGCTGCAGTAGGATTTGAACTCTGAACTATTAATTTCATGACCAGATGAAATTGCTTTTAAAATTATTCCAAAAAGAGTTATTAACTCACAGTCTACCCCCGTTATTTCAGATGCTACTTGAAGTGACCCTTCGGGCAGTGTTGCCATCATTGGTTGTTCCATATCCAGGCTTCGGAATATCACTAGAAGACCTAATCTCGTTCTGAATGAGTCTTGCACAATTTTTTTCTTTCTTTCGAATAAGTCTCGATTACCATCTTTCACGCTCACTTTCTACTTTTTAAAACCCGGACGGTATGAATTATGCAGGAGACTTTCAAAAAATCGTATGCGGGCGTGTAGTACTGAAATTCCAAACTCAAGCTGTAAATTGTCGACGGGCTTTTGTGCCATTTTTTTTGTAGATGGTTCATTTCTGACATTTTCGCACCACAAATATAGCACTTCATCCTTGAAGACTGTGCTAAGCATTGAATATTTTTCCATCTATCATTGACAATATAAAGGAATACTGCACTTCGGTGTTGTTTATAAGCAAATTATGTATATTCTCAATTTGATCATTTAGATACATCCTTTCCGTCCGTGTAATTTCCAATGTTTCATGAACCCACTGCATTCGAATAGGCCTGCAGAATCATGTAGATTAGGTTCTTGGATTTTTCCACGCAATAATTCATTTTTCACTCTTCACAACACACACAACTACCACTAATCAATTACTTCTCGCCACTGAAGATTATTTTGGTTTCCTGGCCTCGAGGTATCCCTTGCGTAGCATAAACAAATGTCTCAACAGGCCCTTATCTCGCGCGAGTGTTTATCCTCAGAGCGCGCAGTAATGTTCTCTCCCTTCTCAATCACGCATCTGGCGTGTTCTGGCGATGAAACCTTTAAGGATATATTCTCCAGTCTTCATTTTAAAACTTGCATAAGTTTCATGCTGTACATATGTACATGCTTGGCATGGACATGAATGAAACAGCGAAGATGAAGACAAGGAATATGAATAAGTCGAAACATATCGAGATAAATGGACAACAGTGAAGTGTAAGTACGAAAAATACCAATGTGAAATACCGTACTTTGAATGTTGCAATTTTATTGAGGGATGAAAATTGCAAGGTGGGAGAATGTCGGGGTAAAGTAATTAATTTTTTGGTATTGGTAACATGTACAGGGTATTGTTTTTATGTTATCTTGGTTACGGTGGAAAAAAAATCAAAACCCTTGAAACGGTGTGATGTTCCTACTGATCAGGGTTTGGTATCAACTGGAGGAGTGGGAGATACATGTGCTTTTTATGGTGAAGAAAAACATCCTTCATCGGGATGTACGGAAGCAAAGAACATGACTCTCAAAGAAAGGAAGGCCAGGTTGTCAAAGAATGGCGCATGCTTCAAATGTCTCAGGTTTGGTCATGTTGCAAGAAGATGCCATACTCGCCTCTCCTGCAAGTTATGTAAGCGGCAGCATTATCCAGTTGTGTGTGATTTTTTCAGAAAGGAATCTTGAAACGGAGACCCAGGCCTCATCTCAGACCAGGTTAGTGACGAACTTCTGCATAAATTCCTCCTGTGTAGGCCTATATCTACAAACAGTTTTGGTTAAGATTGTTCACGAGTATAATATAGAGCTTGTACGCGTTCTTCTAGACTCTGTCTCACAGTATTCATACATTAAAGAAGAACTGGCAGAGAGATTGGGTCTCAAGGAAGTTAGGAAGGTTACTTTAAGCCATGCGGTGTTTGGTGGCAGAACTGGATCTCCGGTGGAACATGGGGTATTTGAACTTGTTCTTCATAATCTCGATAACTCCTGTCAGCTGAAACTGACTGTTATTAGTCAGCCTGTTATTTGAAGTCAGGTTCCTCACCTTACAACAGAGCAAGTCGTGAAACTTGGACTGTCTCATCTAGATGTAGGAAAGGATAAGGATCAGCCTGTTTTTTGCAGTCAGGTTCCTCGCCTTACAACGAGGAATCTGACTGCAAATAACAGGCTGACTAAAGCAGTCACTTCAGCCATGTTGATAGATTATGCTAGTCGAAATCAATCAGTTGATGTGTACCTTAAGTTCATATTTTACCTTCACTGCACGGCAATCAGTCCTGTCGATCGGTCGCCAAATGTTAACTCTAACCTTGCTCTAAAATATAAACACCGTGCAGTCATATACAGGTTCCATACTTTTTTTTCCACCGTAACCAAGACAACATAAAAACAATACCCTGTACATGTTACCAATACCAAAAAATGAATTACTCTTCCCCGACGGGTGCAGAGTTAACGTTTCTGTGCAAAAAGAACACGGCAGACACCCACGATGAAATGACAGGTGAAGTGTATGAAAAGTGGTTCGCCGAGCAATAGTTGCCCAATGTTCCCGAAGGATCTAAATAGACAATGTAGGCTATCACAGTCGGAAAAGCGAACTTTTACCTACAACTTCATGGAGAAAAGACCGGATTATAGATTGGCTCACTCAAAATGACATGTGAAATGATATGTGAAAACGGGAGCTTCTTTTTATTGTGACTCAAAACAGAGACAGATATGATAAATACATCATTGACGAAATGGCTAAATCAGCAGAAAAATATGTTCTTCACTTAATCAAATCGAAATGGTGTGGGCGCAAGTGAAGAACTATATAACATTGAACAACGTCTCATTCAAGAAACAAGAAATTAAGAATGCAATTTCGGCTGCATACCACCACTTTTAGTTCTCTCAAATTGGAACTTGATTTGAAAATCCTCGGATGGATTCTTGGGTGCAAATTTGTGGGTGTTAATCTTTTGTCAGTATGTAGTTCTTGTTGTAGCCATTGGATCAATGTCGACTTCAATAAGGTGTATCTACTAGTCAGCGAAATTTGGTTTGTCGGTACCCATTGATAATAAGAAATATTTTCTTAGTGAAACGTGAATCATCCATTCGTGTTAAATGTCCATAAAGTTTCATACGCCGTTTGCGTGCGACTGAAGAGAATCGTTCAGTTAATACATAGTGTTCTTCCGAGCTTTTCCGCATCCATATACCCTCCTGAAACTTGGGCCCGAATATCTTCCTTAGTATCGTCGTTCAATTTTCTCGATGTCATTGATGTGAACTGTGACTGACGATGCCTCAGTTGCGTAGAGTGCCTCTGGTAGGACAACGGTGAGGTTGTGTCGGAGTTTGGCTTTTGTGGATAGGGATTTCTTATTGTAGAAGTTCCAGATAATTGTGTATGCTCTGCGTAATTTTTCTGCGCGCATTTTGTTAGCTGCTTTTTCAGTGCCTGCATGACCAATCATTAATATATATACAGGGTGTCATTTATGTACTTGAGTACCCTTAAGGGGCGTGTAGGGGATGGGTATAGGATCAATTTGAGACAGGAAACCTGGGGTCGTAACGGCCTCCTAACCCCAGAAAACAGGTTTGTTTCAGGCCTTCCGCCCCTGTAAGGTAGGCAAGCGCGCATGTGTTACTCTGAGGCCAGGCACTCTTTCGCTGTCAACGGTCTTGGCGCGACAACCGTTCAACGCTGCGTTAGCCGAGAGGATAGCGGCGAGGTGCGGTGACCCCGTGGTCGCGGGTTCGTTTCTCCTGGGGTGCCATGTCTTCATGTTTTATTTTATTTACTTTTTAGAGGGGATGGAGGGGGCGCAGTCACAGTGCGTGTTTATTCTGTGTTGAATTTTTTAAACTATCGTTGATTCTGTAAATTAATTGCCTTTTAATTATTAGTATCAATGAGTTACGTGAGTTTCTGACAGAGGGAATTAGTGCCGAGCAATGGGCAATCTTCACGAGACTGCATTCCACTAATGCTGATGTTCACGTGTCTGGTGGCTCATCTCAACATGCTACATGGAAGCTGCTATGGTTGATTGTTTCAGTACCGGGAGACTCGGAATACAGTTCCCGCATAAAATCATGTTTTGAAGTCTTGTAACTCTGGAACAATGTGTATGTGGATGTTGCGATTTCATATTTAGACACACATGTTCCGATGTTCTCGAAGGAAATGAGTTTCGTCTTAGGTTTGCAAGAAAAAATATTAACGAGAGGTGTTGGGATAACATTTCTTCTACGTTATTTATTTCTTTGACCTAAGTAGAGTTAATGTTTTGTTTTTCTATTATCCTCTATGACTATGTTTTTGTAGTAAATAAGTAGTCCCTGACAGTCCCTATCCATGTTTTGTTAAGTGTATAGTACAATCTTACGTTTAGTTGTACTATGAATTTTGCACCTCAAAGCATTTTCTTAAAATTCTAAGGGCTAGTAACTTAAGGCTAATCAAATCCTTGATCTTCACTCACCTGTAGACTTGGGCAAGAAGGATCAGCCCCTCAGCTATATCAGGGTGGTTATGACCTTTCGTCCTCTCGAGGTCTCTAATGGTCTGCTTACAAAGGGTCATGGCCAACTCATAGCGATTTTGTGCGATATACTTCATGACAGAATCATGCACGTTGCGTAGCTGACAAGGCACCTCGCGGTTTCCTGTCACATGCTCCATAAATTGGCTCGAGGTTGATCCTGACATAACTGCGAGTACAAAAACAGGTAAAACAAGAGCAATCATTAATTAAATTGAGTTTCACTTTTGTGTACGAAGAACTTGTTACCCTTGTTACAACCACCCCCTCAAAGGACGGCACATAGTGAACGTGGTAGCGAGGAGTAAAGATCAAGGAGAAATAATTTCAACTCTGAGATTCGCTCATGACATCGTCATCTTACTCGACTCACCAGAGGATTTGAATGAGATTCTAAATGGTATGGATTCTGTCTTGAAGAAAGAATTCATGATGAAAATTAATAAATGTAAAACAAAAATATTGGAAATCAATCGAAATAAATCAGAAACCCCTATGGATGTCAAATTGGCAGGTGAAAAGCTAAAGGAAGTAGGAGACTTCTGTTACTTAGAATGCAAAATAACCAATGATGGACGAAGCAAAGAGTATATAAAAAGTAGGTTAGCACAGGCAAGGAAAGCATTTCTACAGAAAAGGAATCTGTTGACATCGAATATAGATTTAGGTATTAGGAAGTAATTTTTGAAGGCCTTTGTATGGAGCATGGCACTCTGTGGAAGTGAAACTTGGGCTGTTGGAGCAGGAGAAAAGAGGAGAATTGAAGCGTTTGAAATGTGGAGAATGATGAAGATTTGATGGGTAGATAGGGTTACGAATGAAGAGATATTAAGACGAGTGGGAGAGGAGAGATGTTTCTGGCGACTTCTAATGAAGAGAAGAGATAGGTTGGTAGGACACACACTAAGACACCCAGGAATAGCAAACTTGGTTATAGAAGGAAGGGTCGAGGATAAGAACTGTAGGGGGTAGACCAAGGTTAGAATATGTTCAACAGATTGCCTTGGATGTAGGGTGTGGTAGCTATGTAGAGATGAAACGATTAGCTCAGGACAGGGAAGCATGGAGTGCTGCATAAAACCAGTCGAAAGATTGAAGACTCAGACAACAACGTTTAAAATATATTCCTATCTTTGGACAATGGTGCGTTTACAATAGAAAAGACACGTTCCGTGTTAGCATTATGACTAGGTATAGAAAAAATCGTCAATTTTCAGCAGTTCAACAAACAACACTAGATGACTGATTGAAATATGCATGCCATATTTCAGCTGCTGGTTGATTTTGTTTCCTTTGATAATCTTTCAAACATTTTATAAAATTACAAAACTGATCAAAGCACAATGTATCATCAAGTCTCACATTTGTTCGTTGAGATGCGTGCTGCACTGCGACGACTGATTTCCTTTGTTCAAAACTCGCTTTTTTTTTACGGAGACCAGAAAACGGTACATTTGGTATATTTTTGTGCAACCCGCCAGGACTCATTTTCTTGCCTCAAAGAGAGGAGGTGTCCGGAAAAAAGAGGACGTATCGTAACCCTAACCTAGAATATTATTATTTAGTTAGTTATCGTTGTTTTAAGGGGCGGAGCTACGAGATCATCTGCCCCAAAGAATATTAAATAAGGAATGAATATCATATATTGGCCAAGTGCAAGTGTAATATCCATTTTTGGGTCTCTTATAGTTTTAATCATCACTGCACTAGTGGTTTATTTTCATCTCCTAAACGGGTTGTCGAAAATCGAGCATAAATATACAAAATGTTATTACCAAACACTTTTAACGTATCGGTGGACTATTTCTTCAAAAACCAATCGTTGCGAAGGAAGGGTTAAAAACCAAGTAGAGTGACCCCTTAAACACTAAGAACAAAAATATAGAAATAAAAATTCCTAGTCTAGTTCTTTCATGAATAACGATGGGTCTACTTACTGCTGAATATACCATACTTTGTAATTTTACTAGCTATAACGTTTCCATGTTTACTAAAATCCCACATCTGGAGGTATTAGCCTTCTCAACAATAGGCCGTGACTTATCTATCTTTGTCAAAAATTCACGACCATTTATTGTTCGAGGCGTGTTTTTTTTAGTAAGTACAGATTTGATATTTTTAAAACTAATGCAATTTTGTAAACAATTTTATTTTTACATCTAAGCCTGTACCTTAAACTACTTCACAACATAATTTCCACGTTTAGACACTTATCATATCGTGAAACCAGCTTCTGAATTCCGTCCTCACAGAAATCTGTCACCTGATGGGCACGTGTTATGTGAACTAACTTGGAATAACAATGACTCAGACCAAATACCGTCACTCGCCTACGGCTTTATTTTCTTTTCTTACATCAATCAGCATGTCCCTCAGCAACTGTTGCTATGCACACCATAGCTGTCAAAACCACTGCCTCCTTATCCAACATACACTCCCACCTTCTTTAGTGCGGCTAAAGAACCATGAACATATGACTGATATGGCACCCATCCATACTTGTTGATTTCTTGCAGAATTAATTTAGGAATGAGCAACACAGGGCACAGGAACCCTATCGGATCCAATACCCGATGTAGTCTAGCCAAGATCGTACGCTTGGTAATGGTCTCACACAAATCATTGCACTTTTAGATCTCGATCATCAGACAATCTGATTGGCAATCCCAGGTGAGACCCAATACTGGGATGGTTGTCGCAACAAATGCATCCCTCTTTGCAAACACTTCATGAGGCAGGTCAGCCCTTGTCCCATCCTGTATGCTCCATGTCCGCTGTCGTAGCTCCATCTGTGCTGCCGCTAAGATGCTCGTGGTCTTGGATTTGAACTCTCTCAACTCCCACTCAGAGTCTATTGACGTCACACAAGTGTGCACGTACAGGGCACTCAACAGCCTTTTCGCAACACCTTTATCGTCTGCTGGAACAGTATTTAAATGTAGTTCAATCATTGCTGCCAGTAAGAAAGGCCTACAGTTCAGTCCAAAAATCACTCGTTTATGTCTATATATGACGGTTTCTGTCAACAAAATTTCCTTCCACCACAAAAACCTTAAATAATCCCGATCTTCCTTTCAAGCCCCAATCATGAGGAAATGTCAGCGACCACACCTATCCTTCCTATACGGAATCGGTTGATGATGGTGGGAAGGAGCTCTATAAATGTAGGCCCTTTTTCCAAACAATCATTGAGATAGGGAGCTCTACCCCTCTTACAAGAAGCATCGAAGACAGGTCTGATAGGTGTGGTAAGGCTCTCTGGTTTCAATTCTGGATTGTGAGGAAGGTAATGTGCATTGTTATCAATCTCACTGTCTGGCACTATTTCAATGATTCCTTCCTTTAACCATGCTGTAAACACTTTGGAATATTTGTTGACCACTCCCCGTTCTGTGAGCTTCTTGGTAGTAGACTCCAATCTTCTCTGAGCAACTTCTAAATTATTGGGAATACTCACAGGTTCACAAATTCAAGGCAGTCCCACCGTGTACCGTCCATCAGATGACTGGCTGACATGTTGCCCAAAATGTATCTTTGCTTGTTCTTCCCGTCTACTCTTGGAAGTGGGTTCAATGGGGTCCCGAATACCGATTAAATCTAAGTCCCACAAGTCAGAAATCGTGACTTCACTTCGTTTCATGGATATCATACTCATTGAGAGACTGTCACTCACACCTGGACCCATTTTCCGTCCACTAATTGTCCATCCAAGGTTAGTTTCTATTGCTGTAAGACCATTCTTGAGTTGATGAACGCGACCCGTCAGCAACTTACCGTACAGATCATTCCCAATCAAGATAACAATTTCCGATGGTTCTTCACCGGCACCTTCAACCCAAATCTTCTCTCTCTGAAGTTATCTTAACCAAGGACCTTTAGGCACTTGAGGAATCACTTCACACATCTGGGGGTGATCCAACACATTGATCTTCTCTTTAAATGAACCACTCACATGGCTGATATCTATTTGGTACACTTTATGCTCACAAAATTCCTTGGCACAACCAAATAACATATGACACAATCTTATTTCCTTCACCGGATGTAGTCCTAACTTCTCTGCTGTTTTCTTCAGTATATAGGTTTTTTGCGACCCAGTGTCGAACATAATCCGTACTTTTCTAGTGATTTCTTCAGTTTGGATCACTGCAAAAGCTGTCTGCAGCATGACGTCTCCCGAGCAACTTGCCATACCCGATTGTACAGAAGTAGCTTCTTTGGTGGTGGTCTCCTTTACGTCCATGCTTGTTTCTCAACACATAAGAGTAGTATGACCTTTGTGACAGATTAGACACTTTACTGGCACCTTACACAATTTCGCTAAATGTCCTGTCTTCAGACAGTTAAAGCACGCTTTCTTACCTATAGCATGTGCTCTCTTCTCATCCAATGACAGAGAGTGTGCTTTAGTACATAGCTGGCTATCATGGTACTTCCCACAAAAGATGCAGCTGGAGGATTGACTGGAGAACAGCCCCATGGCCGTCGGTATTTCTTCTTTCCGGCGTTGAAACTTGGGAGACGTATTCTTCTGTCGCTCAATGGAAGAGTCAATAAATCCGCCCCTAGCCAGATTTCGTTGGTCCTCTCCTTCTAACTCACGTTTGAGAAAGTCCATGAGGTAATCAAGTTCACACTTCTTTGAATTACCAGGTTTATCAGGATGAGTTGGTCCTTCCTTGCCATAATTGGAACTCCTTTGCCAGGCTACCATCAGCTCCTCCGGAAAACTGGACTCCACCATGAGGTACAGAAATGTAGCTGTTTGTTCAGTGGTCACGCCTACAGTCTCTATTGCCCGTAAATGTGTCTCTAGTTTATCATACATACGAGACACTTCGACTGCCTGTTTTGTGTTTGGATTGTCAATCACTAGTTTCAAAAGCTCACGCACGTACACCTGCTTCAGTAATTTCTCTCTTCCAAACCGTTGTTTGAGAGCTTCAATCACCTTTGTGTAGTTTCCAGCAGTCTGTGGGTAACTACCAACCAAATCCTGAGCTCTTGATCCTACTTCCATTGATTGAACCAAGTAATGGAATTTGTCACTGTCGTGAAGTGAAGTATCTTCGTGAATCTTCGAAAAGGAAGCCCAGAATCCTAGCCACTCCTTGAAGTCCCCATTAAACTTTTGCAGTTCGATTTTGGGTAGTCTGTACCTCCTCGTGTCCTCTCCAGACGAACTCAACGCAGTGCTTGTCCCCGTTACACCGTTTGTTTCGTTGATTTTCAATGTTTTTAACCTCAAAACTGTTGTTTTCTTTTCATACTCATCGATGGTATTTTGTTCTTCATCAAAAGTTTCTTCGTCACAATCATCAAACAGCGCGTCTATCACCTTACTATCGAGTTCTTTAAGTTCTACCATCTTATTATTAATTAACTCGATTAATGCACTGATGACTTCTTGGTCCCTTTCGGACTTTTCGAACTCCCGTGTAATTTCATTGCACAACTTTGTTACCGATCGCCGAATCACGGAACGAACTTTCTTTGTCCTTTCAATGTTATCCATTTTCGTATCACGTCAGGGTCACCAGATTTATGTTGTGTGAACTAACTTGGAATAACAATGACTCAGACCAAATACCGTCACTCGCCTACGGCTTTATTTTCTTTTCTTACATCAATCAACATGTCCCTCGGCAACTGTTGCTATGCACACCATAGCTGTCAAAACCACTGCCTCCTTATCCAACAGCACGGTCGTTCTTAGGTCATCATCTTCGTCGTGGCGCTGATCGCTCTTTCAAGTGCAGAAAAAGAGGTAGTCACTAGACACTAGGTCAAGGATATATACGGCGGATGATCAAGTTGTTCCCAAGTAACGAAGCAATGAGGTCTCGATTAGCCGTGTGAGGGTTATTAGTTAATCTGGATATTTATTGATATTTTACTGTTCAAAGTTCTGGTTTTAACTCTAAATAAAAACACTTGCATTCCAGTCAAGGCACATGAAACAGAGTTTTTGCTTTTATTCTCCTCTCTCTTTTTTATCTTTATTTTTGTACAGATAGATATAACATAATCTTCTAAAAAGACTTACAAAGAAACATTTGCATATTACCAACTTAAAAATGTTGCATGTACAGAATTATTTAACAAGGGCAGGCATTGCCATGAAGCAAAAGAATCTCATTTTTGAGAATGCCACGCCGTTTGCTTTGGATTGCACGGCGGAGTTTATGTGGGGTCTCACAATAAATGTATTGTGTCACCCCGGTGATAAAAGAAACCGCAAGCAACACACCCTGTTTATCCCAAAACGCAATGCACATGATTTTTCGAGCTAAAATTGTTCATTTGAACTTTACTTTCTTGGATGATGTTCAGTCCTATTCCATGGATTGCTGTTTTGATTCTGGTGTAACATGACGTCGCCGGTGACAATTTGGCTTAGGAACTCATCATCTTTACTGTACCGCTCAAGGAAAGACAAAGCACTGCCTACACACTCGGTTTTGTGCACCTCCGTCAGCATCTTCGTTATCCAGTGTAATCACACCGCCGACAATTGAAGCGTGCTGCTACAATTTCATAAGTAAAACTCCTTGAACACTCAGGAAACTCATAACATAATGACGAAATCGTAAAGCGTTTGCTTTCTCGAACCTTTGCATCAACTTTCTGCACCAAGTTTCAGTCAAGACAGACGGTCGCCCACTACGCTCCTCGTCATGGACATTAGTACGGCCTTCATTAAATACTCTAACCCATTTTGGCTGGCTGCGTGGCTCAGCAGTAACGTTCTCGCTTACTGTGCCGAAAGTTACAGGATCGAATAGTGGTTCAGTCAGCTGGTATTTGAGGGTGTGCAAATGCGAGGGAGCCGTGTCAGTAGATATACTGGCACGTTAAAGATCCCGTTCGGGGCGAAATTCCGGCACCCTGGAGACTCTAAAAAGCCTCAGATGTTAAAAGGGACGTAACACAAATAACATTATTACATTATCTAACCCATTTTCTTACCATGCCTAGACTTCACTAATCCTCCGATGAATTTCAACCGCTTTCACGTCTTTTGTAATTAGAAAACGAATCACTGCGCGTATTTCAGACTCGGCGGGACCGTTAATAGCCATTTTACAGTACGGCAGGCACAAACAAGGGGACGACACTTCATAGGGTGCGTGTGGATTGCTGTAAAGCTGCGTTCTGACAGTTCTGCCAACGAATGAAGAATTAATTTTAGTACTAAAGTTTCGCAGTTGGCATTCATCAACGCTCGCACCGAACCGATCGTCGAGAGTTGTTTGTATTCTTTCGATTGTGTTTCGAAGAGGTGTTTGCGGCCTGATTTTCTCTTACTTAAAACGTATTTTATACGTTGCGTCTGCGTTACTGTGACCCATTATTGCTGTATTACTTACTTGTCGTGTGAATAATACGTGTCCAGGTGTGTTTACAACTGTTAGTGAGCTGTGGCAAGTCAGCATCATCACTTATTCCGTAATTGATGCATCCTCCCTCCCTTACATTTGAATGAAAATAAAGTTTTCAATTAAATGACTTCTTCCCCTTTGTCCATTCGATTCCGTTTCAATGAAATTGTTGCTTAGCCATTGGTAGCAGTGAGATTTCAGCCCGAGCCTAGCCACATACATATTTCCGAGTTTCTTATTGGCTCTTCTGTCGTGCCATTCTCCTGGTTCCTAATTGAGACGGCAGATGGTGGCAGGGTAGATGGTGGAAAGTTATCGAGTGGGGTGTGGATAATTTTCGATGTTGAATTGCATTACTAACGTAAAACAGGCATGAAAATTGCTTTGTGTCAAGTTTAAAACATCCCTCACTGCAGATGAACGCGTTCTAATCTACATTTAAGGTGTAACTGAACTCATTCGACATTCGACAACATGCATTAAGATCTATGATAGTAAGCAAATACTGCCTGCATGTATGTGTACGAATGGTAACGTACCAACTTAGTAATTTTATGTCCCGGGTTCGATACTGTCCTAGGGCAGATATTTTTACCTTTTGAATTATTTCTTTATATTCTCCGTACCTCTTACTGCATGTTCTGTGCCTTGTTTTATTGAAATTACCTGTGGGGGTGATTTAAATAATAAACATTGTTAGGCGGATTTGTTCCCTTTTCTCACTTGAATTTATGTTTCTCTACTTACTGTTCAACGCGGCTAGCGTTCTTGGCAGTCTCCTCAGAGGTCCGGGTTCGATTCCCAGCTCTGCCGAGAAATTGCAATTCTGGTATGAGGGCTGCAACGGGGTACACTCATCCACGTGAGCCAAAAACTGAGTAAAGGTGGGTTCGATTCCCAACTCAGCCATCATGGAAGTGCTTTTCCATAGTTTTCCACTTCTAATCCAGGCAAATTCCGAAATTGTTCATAACAAAGCCACAACCGCCTCAATGTGCTTCCACATTTATTCACGAAGAAATGTGAAACGATTTGCCATTGTGACTCATTAAAGGCTGGTCCATCTTGGGGAGAGGCAAGCAGCTTGACCACTGCAGAAGTTGACGCTGATGTTGCTCTTGCTCATTTGAGTAAATTGGACATCGTGTTCATTGAGCCCCGCCTACTTGGGTTTATAAATAAATAAATAAATAATTTCTCAGATAACCTGTGTTATTGTGGTGTCTGAAGTATTGTGAGTATTTATTATTGAGGCCGGGAATCACAAGGAGGTGGTCGTGGCTTTGTTATGAACAATTTCGGCATTTGCCTGGAGTAGAATTGGAAAACTATGGAAAAGCACTTCCAAGATGGCTGAGTTGGGAATCGAACCCACCTCTACTCAGTTTTTGGCTCACGTGGATGAGTGTACCCCGTTGCAGCCCTCACACCAGAATTGCAATTTCTCAGCAGAGCTGGGAATCGAACCCGGACCTCTGGGGAGACAGCCAAGAACGCTAGCCGCGTTGAACAGTCAAGTGAGAAAAGGGAACAATTTCGCTTAACAATGTTTATTATTTCAATCACCCCCACAGGTAATTTCAATAAAACAAGGCAGAGAACAAGCAGTAAGAGGTACGGAGGATATCATGAAATAATTCAAAAGGAGTAAAAAATTGCCCTAGGACAGTATCGAACACGGGGCATGAAATTACATAGCCAGCACATTATCATTCGTGCACAGGTTTCCTCGCAAGTCATGCTTACTATCATAAATCTTAATCCATGTGGTTAAATGTCGAATGATATCAGTTAGACCTTAAATATTGATTAGAACGGATTCATTTGCTGTGTGGAATGTTTTAAACTTGACATAAAGCAAGTTTCATGCCTCTTTTACATTAATAATGCATCGACAACGAAAATTATCCACACCTCACTCGATAACTTTCCTCCATCTACCCTGCCACCATCTACCGTCTCAATTAGGAACCAGGAAAATGGCACCACAGCCGACTGAATACGAGCTGCGCTCTATACCGGCCTTGACATTCCCAGTCAGAACCACAGATTACCTACTACGGTCAGAACCCATGTGAAAATGAAAATCCACAGCCTGTTTCCAGTCTCCGACCGGGTCAGGAATGGAATGAATGAAGCCCCCATCTAGCGGCGAGGATATGAACTGTGCCGGCTGCCGAGGCCTGACGCACTCCTCTGGGGCAATGATTAAATGAATGACAGATGAAATGAAATGATAGTGGAGAGTGTTGCTGGAATGAAATTTTGACAGGGAAAATCGGAGTACCCGGAGGAAAACCTGTCGGCCTCCGTTTTGTCCAGCACAGATCTCACATGGAGTGACAGGGATTTGAACCACGGACCTAGCGGTGAGAGGCTGGCGTGCTGCCGCCTAAGCCACGGAGGCTTCCCCAGTCAGAACCCATGTATAACATGTAATTTCAGCGGTCTAGCTGAATGCCTCTCACCAAGGTGGTCCGGGTTCGATTCCCGGTCAATGCATGTGAGATTTTCGATGTGAAATGCCATGTCCTGTGGTTCGGATTCCACGTAAAAAGGAGGTCCCGTGGCTCATGATCTCGAGATTAACGGTCACGTTAAACTACAAGCTTCCTTTTTATAACATGTAATTGGAAAGTTTCTACTCGTTGCCGGTAGAGCGCACTCCCCTCCCATTATAGGCGCGATAAGGAATCAGCTCTACAGTACGTATATTAAATGTGTAATCTCAAGAACCACTGGATGGATTTTGATGCTGCTTTCACCATTCTGTAAAGGTGATCTCGAGGAAGATTTGTGTAGAAAATAATTTATTTATGACCAAAGGGAGCCAAGCAGTAACGATTTCAGTGAAAAGGTCGAAAAAATAGCCTGGCGTCCGTGCGCTTTTTAAGCTTACGCTGGGCGAACCGTTAAAAATATCATTATATTATGAGTGTAAGAATTGTTCAGCGTGAGAAATTCTACAAAAAAGTCCGCGAGAGCATAATTCTATCTTCGATACATCGCCCACTATAAGTGTTTTTAGTTTGGACGGGAGGGGCATTTGGCTTGCACCTCGCCATTCTTAAATTACGTCTGACAGGAATTCCTTGCACATTCATAACTGTTCCCGGGCGAAGCCGGGGCGAGTTGCTAGTAGCACTATATAATTATTATCATTATAATTTCCGCATTATCAAAATTAAAATTATATCACAAAATAAAATAGCGTGCTAATAAATCTAAGAGAAATTAGACATACCTTGCACCTTCTTCGGGTACAAGGACACTACTCCAGCACCGTCTCATTAAAAGAAAAGAGAGGATCAAAATTACAGCCGGGAACAAGTAGCAGCTAATCGTGTGTTGTGTTTTGTGCTAAGAGATCTTTCGACAAATTATCAGATACCGTGTGCCTTCTTTTTCACGAAGCAGCTGTCAGGACGGGACTTACATAAACTCCTGCTGGACGTTATTCTCGAGGTTGAACAATGCGGTTTTTTTAATTATAATAACTGTCTCTGATAATCACAAAACTAACACTACAATGATGAGGCATTTAGGGGGAGGGAATTTGCAACCAATGTTCAATCACCCATACGACGAGTCTAGGAATGTATTCCCTAGTTTTGATCATTGTCACATTCTAAAAAAAAAAAAACATTAGAACTCAGTTTCTGTAACGAGAGATGACTGATGGTACTGGAATAATTTCAGGGAAATACTTGTCATTACTATACACAATGCAAAAGGGTGAGATCGTCAAACCGGTCAGACACCTCACAAAAAAACACATCGAACCCACTAAATTTGAAAAAATGAATGTTCGGCGTGCCAAGGAAGTGTTCTCGTCAGAAGTTATTGGTGCCATTAGTACACTGAAAGAAAATATAGGCATGCACCCGGAAGCGTACACATTCATGGACGCAGAAGCAACCATTTTTTTTTGAAAAACGTTAATAAATGGTTCGCTATGCATGACGTAAGCATCACATATCATCATATTCAGTCTAGAAATCCAGATAAAGGGCATTTTTTCTCATTAAATGTCAGTCGCCTAAACTGGCTAGAGGAATATTTTCTTTCTTACCTTGAAACTTTGAAAGCTGCTAGTAACGCTGCTAGAAAGGACTTCCTGAGTTCTGAGACTTACGAAGCTACCTATACAATTAATCACGGATTCAGCTGTCCAGTGCATAAGGTATCTTCTAAAAATGGGTAGAGGAAAGTCGCCAAATATGGGGAGGTTTTTTTATAGGCCTCACATTAGACATAAGAAGGAACGGAATAATTTTGGTTTTCTCACCAATGTAAACCTCAGGCGATATACTATGTATATTACAAATATGGGCACGTTTGATGTTGTAATACCCTCTGATATTGTACAGGCCCCCAGGGGGTTGCAACCCCTGGAAGCCACCCTCCATCATCTATTGAAACCATCCCTAACTGGCAAATCTCATAAGTCCAGAACAACATCTTTCACACAGCATGGGCAGCTAACCAGCCTGGAAGGCTTGCCAAACACTTGCATCACACCACAAACAGCTACACATGACTAACTGGGGCATCTATGCCAATGGAATGCTGACAGCACAACACCAAAGCTTATAAGAGGAGGGCCTTAAGGAGGACAGCTCGCTCTCGAATACCAGTCATACAGTGTGTCCGCCGGAGGCCCTAGCTGTTATCATCAGGTGAGTCAGCAGTGTTCAGAGATCCTATATTTTGTAACCTACCCCACAAACTTGTACACTTAAATTTATAACATTCATTACATTGCCCTAAAAGGGACATATTATTTCATACAACACTGACCAATAAATACTTGGTCAGTACACTACACTTGTCTTACTAATTACACGCCTCTTTACGTATAGCTGACGCACGCACGTCGGTTATATAATTCTCTTCGACCAGCTGGGAGTCCAGTACATTAACCTGTACACATAGGTTCATCCCCCAGGTACACTTACGTCTTTATAGGAGCATCCCCTAGCATCCTAACACTAAACAACACTCTACACTGGTCAGCTTACCCAGCTACGGGAAGCTGCCCCCCCCCCCCTCTAGGAATCACTCTCCAAATCAACACAATAACACATCCGTTTTAGATCTAACTACCCCCCACTAAGGGATCTAAAACAGATTGGTGGAGGCCGGGTACCACGCACAGTAAAATAGGGCTCATACAACGAGTTCTCGTGGTCAAAACGGTCCGAACCGCATACAGCCAAGCGAGACTGGAAAAAAAATTGATCTCATATTACGTCACACATTTTTTTTCTGTTACATAGGAGTTTGTATTATCACACCCACCCCCATTGGCCCCATAGTGCAAAGTCAGTGGAAATTAAATGTCCACACTTAGAACCACACTAAGAGACTTTGCGCACCATTTGTCGGCTAGTACAACTCCACTCCTGCCGAAGCTAAAAATTAAGAACAGTGACTTAATAACTGACCAGACTGCAGTACAACTTCTTAGGGAACTCGAATTCAAGACATCAGAGATCCGCGCTCAACACCCTGCAGCGGCAAAACAAGTTATACACTTTACACGATCCCAGGCCAGTGAACACAGACAAGAGTCACCAGTATCCAGCGCTAGTGAAGTAGATTGCCTGCCGACACTCCACCCCCTATTGTTGCAGCAACTGCAAATTACAGAGCAGAAAACTAATAATCTGCTCGAGCGCATTACACAGTTACTAGAGACAGACACTGTTAAGTCAGACAGCCACACGACAGAAGCAGTTCTAGACATCCACACTATTCTGGAAACTGTGAAACAGGATTTAGACAGGACTGAACACGTAGTCAAATCCACACAGTACGACAACACGCCATCAATCAGTACCGACATATCAGGTGACGAGCCACCTGGTAACATAACACAAGTGTCGTACACGGGAAGCGAGGCTAATTCCCCTCTGAATAGCCCAAACACCTCGGCACACGATAGCGGTGCGAACAACATAGACAGACCAGAATCACTACACAGCCAACAAGAGACAGCTGAACACGAGATGAACAGACAAGCAGAGTACCCCATGATCCACCCCACAAAGATCACGGGGGAAGGCCAGGATCCCGAGGAATACCTCAAGGCCTTCAATAGAACGGCTCGGATCAATGGTTGGAGCGAGGAAGTCAGAAAACGGCTCCTTCCTGCATACCTCACAAAGGCGGCCATGATATGGTATGAGCTCCATGAGGACACACTAGAAGCTGCCACATGGGAGGAAATCACTTTATTGTTGAAAAGTGAATTCCAGCTCATACCAGATGATGACGACCTGTACGACCAAATCAGACAGAGGTCACAGGGACCTAAGGAAAGCGCCCAAGCATACATCAACGTAAAGTTGATAATGTGCGACAAATATAACGCAGCTATGACGAACAAACAGAAAGTCAAGCTGTTGATGCAGGGCCTCAGACCATCCATAGTGGACAAGTTGTGCATTATGAACAACCCCACGGTCCAGCACATGTTGAACAACATAAAGACCATAGAGGAAGGGAGAAAAATCACGGAGAAAGCTACGGAAAAAGCCGTGGATCAACACTTCCAGACACAAAAAGACGACACTAATCATAAAATGGATGAATTAGTGGACAGAATGGAGAAACTGACCATAGCTGCCATCCAAGCAGGCGGGAGACCGCTAAGGGATGAACAAGTGGACACACAAGAGCGCTACAATCCTGAAAGGGATAGGGGGTACACTGAGAGGAGACACTACGGGAGGGAGGAAAATTACTACCCTCCACAGCGGCCCACAACACCTCACCCACAGGATAGGCCACAATACCCTCCTCGGTATTCACCGGTATCGTACACGGACATAGAGCCGACATACCCCTCACGGCGACCACCATCCCCGTACACACAGGAGTACTACCCTGAGGAGTACGAGCACACCATCCCCCGACGAAACAGCCCGCCACCAAGTAGACAGGCCTACGCTGCCCCACAATACAGGGCAGGCAGGGAGTACCGGGAAAACTCACCCCCAAGCAGGCAAGGCTATGCAGCCTCGCAGTACAGGGGAAATGGGGAATATCGGGAGAACCCGCCCCCACGCAGGCAAAGCTATGCACCCCACCAGTACAGGGGAAATGGGGACCGTCGAGGAAACCCACCCCCGACCAGACAGGGGTATGCAGCCTCCCAGTACAGGGAAAAGGGGAATCGACGGGAAAACCCGCCCCCGCAGCAGCAGACATACACCCCACCCTGGCGGAGACAGGAAAACGGACCACCGGGCAATAACCGACAGGCTAGAAAACCTACAAGAGGACGGGACAATATAGACGGGGAGGTTCGGCCAGCTGATGAAGCGGCTGAGGTTCCTCCCCCAACACAACACCAGAGAGGCCCTTCCCCCAAGCAAATTCGTAAGAGTAAGGGGAAGAAGCAGCCAGCTAAAGCTAAGGCTGACGATCCGCCCCAGGACCGTTTCCAAACACACCCCGTGCAAGGAGACGGCAACTGTCTGTTTAGGGCCATGAGCTTCCTAGTCCGGAACACCGAGGATTATCATGGGGACTACAGACAGAAAACGGTCCAACATATCCTGGGCAACTGGAAAGAGTACCGAGACTTTGTCTCGGACGAGAGGGAAAACCCATTCCAGACCGGGGCGGATTACAGAAAATACATGGATAGGGACGGCACCTATGCCAGTGCCGTAGAGGTGACCGCTCTCGGCAAGGTGCTTAAAGCCAATATCCACGTATACCCTGACGTGCACTCGCCCCCGCTATTTTCAACCGCGGGATTTGACAGGGACCTGCATATACTTTTTACAGGGAACCCTAAGGCGGGACATTATACACCCCTCATAATCACGCACAAACAGACTGAGAATAAGCCCACACCCTCCAAACAGAAAACCATATCCCCTACACCACAATGCAGGGTGGGAAGTGACCACACACAGGCACAGGACGCGAGCTCGCTCGGCATTGGGAAGCCAGCAACAGGAGTCGAACTCGCGACCGCCTGGAACAAAAAAAGGGGTAACAAGGGCAAGCTCAGGGTCACATTTGCAGACACACCTTCCCGAGAGGAAGGAAACAACAGCACACCTACATAAAAGCTGGGAACGGTCAGTGCATTAAACGTTCGCCAGCAGACTTCTATTTCCACAGCGCGAGCGATTAAGAGAGCTGGCAATGTACTTGGTGGGCGCACTTTGCTGACCGAGGCAAAGCAATCGGGACAGGAAGCAAGCCTAGAGGCCAAGCGTGCCAGGTACGATAAGCGGCCAGCTCCATGCCTTCCCAGTACAGATGTTACACCGGTAGCAACAACAACAACAACATACATCCTACACAATACATCGGTGCAGGGCAATGGATTTCAGGTATCGGCCCTCACGATACACGCCAACATAAATGGCCACAGAGTGCAGGCCCTAATTGACACTGGGGCAGCGGTAAGTTGTGTAAATAGAAGACACGTTACCGAAGCCCAAATACACGATGTCACGGGTGACATCCGGCTGGTAGCGGCCAATGCTCAGACGCTAGAAAACGCGGGGGTGGCAAACATACATCTTAGGCTAGACCATTTTGCCACAACACACCCCATGTTCGTAATAGAACATCTTTCTGCGTCAGCCATAATTGGCATGGATTTCCTCGCTAAATATGAGGCTAGCATAAATTTCGCTAGCGGTCAGATGCTTTTAAAGCACGACCAGAGGTTCACCACACATCCCATGATATACACCAGGAACACAGATGGGATTCGAGCGGAGCGAGAAAATCACGAGCACCAGGCCTCTGCACTGCACACAATCAGCCAACACACGGACACACACACAGATAAGGCGGCCAACCAGAACCACAGACAGGACGTGACTCCGGAGCAAAATATAAGGCTCACGGAGCTCCTGGAGGCTAACAGGGATATTTTTGCCCATTCGATGAAGGATCTCGCTGTAACAGACCTCATCGAACACCACGTCACACTCACCAGTGACCGGCCAGTACACCAGCCTCCCTTCAGGGTGAGCCAGAAGGAGAGACACGCCATCGACGCTCAGATCACGGAGATGCTCGAGGCAGGGGTCATTGTCCCCGTTATTTCAAGCTACAGCTCTCCAGTTCTGCTGACCAAAAAACGGGACGGATCCCACAGATTTTGTACTGATTACCGTAGGCTCAATAAGTTATTCGAAAATGATAGTTATCCACTACCAAGGGCAGACACCTATTTGGACGCCCTTGGCGGAGCTAGCTGGTTCAGTTCGATGGATTGTTATAGTGGATTCTATTCAATCCCCGTCTATGAACCAGATAGGCACAAGCTGGCGTTCGCTACAGAGAACGGGCTATATACCTACACAAGGTTACCCATGGGCCTCCGTAACGCCAGCCAAACCTTCCAAAAGCTAGTGGATAAGACATTTTCAGGTCTTAAGTGGCGTTCCGTATTAGTCTACGTGGACGACATAACGGTCTTCTCCAATACCTTCGACGAACATATCGTACATTTGGAGGAGGCTTTCGCAAGGATCAGAGAGGCCAAGTTAAGGCTTAAACCTGCGAAATGTCAATTTGCCAGACAGCAGATTAACATATTGGGCCACATTGTAAACAGAGAGGGCATTATTCCCGACCCAGCGAAAACTGACGCAATAACGGGCATCCCAATGCCCACAAATTTGAAACAATTGCGCAGTTTTATTGGGCTGGCCTCGTATTATCGTATGTATATCCACAGGTTTGCGCACATCGCCCACCTCTTAACTGAGCTCACACGGGAAAAGACGCCCTTCAGCATTAAACAGGAACACATAGATGCCTTCAACACACTGAAGCAACTATTGACCTCACCACCATTATTTCAACACTTCCATAGTGATAGGCCCTCCTTTCTACATGTGGATGCCAGCCAGCACGGGCTGGGGGCGGCCCTATTGCAGGAAGACGCAGAAGGGCGCATACGGCCCGTCGCTTTCGCTAGCAGGAAGCTAACTGCCGTTGAGACTAGATACTCTGCCACAGAGCGGGAAATGCTGGCATTTTCATGGGGAGTGAACTACTTTCGGGTATACCTCTATGGTATCCAGTTCACGGTAGTGACTGACCACGTGAGCTTGCTTTTTTGGGACAAATTTAAAAACCCAAATTCGCGGCTCAACAGGTTTATATTCCGCCTGTATGAATATAACTTCGTGGTCAAACACAAGAAAGGCGCTACACACCTAGACGCAGATGGGTTGTCTAGGCTGCCAGTGGCCGATCCCCCGGATGACAGTAAGGACCACGACTGGGACGACATGCCCACTTTTGCCCTGACGGTGATTAACATCAAACAGGAGCAAGAAAGTGATCCGTACTTGAAACAGATTCTATTGGCACTAGAAAACTTGGATAAAGTGGACTCCAAGACATCACGGCTGTCTAGGCGATTTTTCCTAGACAAAGACGGGGTACTGAAATTTAAGCCCACAGCCATGCACGATAACGCACCTATAGCGGTTCCGGATTCATTGAAAGAGAATATAATGATCGGACACCACAATAGCCCACTGGCAGGAGCACATTTAGGTACGCATAAAACATACCTTAGAATCCGTGACAAGTACTATTGGGTAAACATGAAGGCCGACATAGACACCTTCGTAAAGACATGTCACACTTGCCAGCGATTCAAAACAAGGCCTGGCAAGCCTCATGGATTACTCAACCCAATTCCCGTAGGAGAGTTATTTCACAGAGTCGGAATAGATGTCAAAGACCCTATTACGATATCTCAGAAAGGCAATAAATATATCCTGGTTGCCACCGAGTATCTCACCCGATACATGATTACGAAGGCTGTTCCCAAAGCAGACACGAACAGCATAGCCGAATTCTTATTTGACATAGTTACACGATATGGCCTATTCCAAACCTTACTATCCGACAGAGGTACTATTTTCACCTCGAGAGTGCTCCAACAGTTTTTGGAGATACTCAGGATTAAGGCATACACTACCACGAGTTTTTCCCCGCAAACCAACGGACTCATGGAGAGTATGAATAAAATACTCGGAATAGCGTTGGCTAAATTCACATGGGACGTAGGGACAGACTGGGATGATTATCTGCAGCCCATCACTTTCAGTTATAACACTTCTATATCCACGGCTACAAAACACTCTCCACACTTCCTACTGCACGGATACACGCCCAGAAGTCCCATTGACAATATATGTATCCCACAGGACACTTACACAGACAATGCCGCCCGGCTAGAGCATTTGCAGATAGCTCGCATGAACGCTAGAAAGAACATAGCCGCGGCGCAAAAGAAACAAAAAGAGCGGTACGATCGGCATAGAAAGACCGTGGAATACACACCCGGGCAATTGGTCATGGTCTCCAATTCTGCCCGTAAGAAAAACGTGTCCGAGTTCCTCCTGCCACACTGGTCAGGTCCCTCCAAAGTCTGCAGGAAGGTATCTGACCTAAATTACATAGTCAGCGTGCGCCATGGGAGAAAACTCATTAAAGACACTATACACGCCCGCCGATGAAGGCATATCACACCCGCCAAATAACACCTACACGTACAGGCGGGAACACTATCAAAAGGAAGGGAAGTGATCCCACTGGCAGACGTGGGAAGAAGGCCAAGAAATAGCCTTCGGACCTCGCTGACCGCACCGGGATACGACCCTAATACTTGACAGAACTGTCCAGAAGACACAAGCCTGAATGGCACCAGAAATAATTACTCTGGTTAAAGGCGGTCTCGAACCCGTAACCTCCTGAATACCAGGAAGGTAAGGTCGGGTAGCTATCCAGTTGCAGGATAGGAGAGTAAGGGACAGTTACACTAACAGATATTCATACGCGGAAAACAATAAAATCACCTCCGACACCTAGTCACCAAACACGCGACTAGTGGCCCGGAGACACTCGTGCATAACGACATTTAGTACCATTAATAGGGATATACTCGACCCACGCTTACAGTTAACACAAAACTTGGGAACACAAATGTACTTAGCGGAAGGTTCTTTTACATTGCGGAAAGCCCTACTCGCAACTACAGAGATAGTACTCAGGCCCAGACACACATACACGTGCCGGAAACATGAACGAAGCCAGACAACTAACAAAGGAGTGCACACGCCATTGTAATTCAATACTGTCGCGCTCAGCGATAAGGCACTCGTGACTGAGCGACCTTCACACATACAGACAGCAGTATGCACGCGGCTCTGAGAGCGGAACAAACACCATCATTCACGTCAGATCCAAAACCTTATAACTCCCCAAATTACACTACGAGGAGAATTCAAAAACACACAAACTCTTCACAGGAATGCGTACTTTCATCTGCGCATTTCCAATACACGATACATGTGCCATAGTATATACGGCACAGGTATCGGCACACCAAGTCCTTACAGCAAGCCGGGTCCGAACCCATAACCACAAAACACAGTCGTACCAAAAACTAACTAACCAATGGTATTTTTGGTACGAAAGACACAATCAAAAACCACACTGGGGACGACTAAATCCCAAAACACAACGCAGACATAGAACACGGAGAATTACATAATTGCGGGTCCAAATGCCCAATAAAAATCGGATACCGTGGAAAACAACTATACAGACTACCAACTAGACCGAGATTGGCCCATACAAGTACATAAACAGGTAATACCACATTTCCTCCGGTCAAACACCATGCATAAATTTCGATTACACCTGACATAGAAAATAGATTTCCCAGACACAGGTATAGAAATTTCGCAAGGCAAAAGTCTTATGGAATAGTGTCCACACAACAGTACTAGCAAAAATAGGGCGAATTGACACATTGGCCCGCCCGGAATCTCAACCAGTGACAACACTCACATACTGGGAAAAAGTCACGTTCCGACAAGCGACATACGCAATGTCAGAGACTTCATGTACACAAACAAATGAAAGCATAACATGACGAAATACTGACTTGCAGATTCCGCCGCATTGCCACACTGCCGACGACAGACACTATTGTTATATCAGAAGTGACCATGAAATCACAAATACAAACCAATTACCATGCCATACATTTTTCAGCACTGCTACAACAGGCGTGACATTTAGCAACGTACAGACGTAATAGGCCGGACTTATATTACGGCCACAGGGACATATCTACAAAGATGTTGACAAGTTGCACGCGCCATCTGACACTCAGGCACGCGATACACGACAGGACTTAGCCGATAACAGGCCACCCGCCCGCATGGCATAGCGGAACATAGTCCCATACACACGCGCTCACTAATCAGGGGCGAATACAGACAGGGGCTCTGAGGGAACAATACCTCCCCCTAATAACTTCGTTTCTCGACTTTATTTCGAAAAAATCATCATAGACGATCAGGACATGACCAGTCGCACTACGACCACTGGCTGCATTAACACTACAAATGGGAGACCAGATTAGGCCGTGACGTCACAGCGTCACCACACTTTACTATCCCAAGAAGCGGATAGAAAGCAGACATGGACCAAGGGAGAATGACAGGAGCATAGGTGGATAATCCCAGCGGGATTACCAACATACCACCCACAGGCTACCATCTTACTACCATATTCCCCTTCCATAACCTGCCCACTTCCAACATCAGCCAACACAGACATATAAACACATAAAAACACATAAAACTACATGACAAAATATACATCGGGGTTGATAGACTTCATGCGTTTAAAGAGAGGGCTTCCTACGCCCTGGATCTCAATGCTAACACCTGAATATTAGGGGTGTGTCGGAAAACGACAATTAAGCGTAATGCGCATCTCCAAGTAAGAGATGAGGCCAAAATCATATACTAACCATTTTTTTAAATTAAATAATCCCGCATGAAAGGGAGATAATATTATTTTACACTGACCGATACCTATCCTTAGATGAGTGCGAATACGCCTCATATCCAGATACATGCATGGAAGATCCCACCCACACACCTGGGTTATTATTAGTATTACTCCTGCATGGAATTGTTTATATTTTTGCAATCCCGGGAAATACCTACCCCCGTCCACTCATTGTAGAAGCATCCCAGCAGCATCACCGGCTTTAGGCCACCATTTACAGGAAGCCCAAAGATGCGCAACCCTCTCCTAACTTGCTTCAAGCCTATTCAACGAATAATACCCCCGTATCCTAATAACAGGGAACCTAATGCTACAAACCCTACTAACGCCTCCATAAAAGTTAACAGAGCATTACAGCTGGAAATCCGACATAGCACAGTAGACCTGAAGTAGTCTATGCACTTAGAAGTCTCTACAACCCCAAAACACGTGAAAAATTTTACATTAATTACACAGCAAATTATTTACAGATTACACTATATTTTATATATATATATATATATATATATATATATATAATACAAAAGGAATCTGATAACACGCTGATTGGTGATAACGACACAAGCAGAAGGCCAAAGGCACCACACTGGAGCAGAGCGGGTAAGGCGATGATGAGCCTTACCCTAGTTAACTTAACGACTAGACCAAAAAGACAAACCACGTAAGGTTGAGGCATTCATGGCCGGCACGGGCAAACTTCGGAATCCTGGGTGTGCCTAGCCTGCCCCCAGGACGAAGAGATGTTACACCCACTATGTGCCACGGTCGTCGAAGCCAAGACCTGCAGGGGAGACTTTCTGAGGATGGTGGGAAAAATAGCCAACTCCACGCCGGCCTCAGGAGTTGACCCTAGGGACGACCAAACTAGGACTAGACTTTTAGTTAAATATAAGTAAGTAGGGCTTCTACAGCGAGAAGCGAGACTCCCATGCGCGGGAGTGAAGTATTATTGCGGCCAACAAAGGCGAAGAGAATACTATTGTTGCCAACAAAGGCGAAGAGATTATTATCACTGCGAATAAAAGCGAACAGAATACTACTACTGCCAATAAAGGCGAAGATGATACTATGCCATTGGACGTGTCCAATGCCCACATAAATGGTGACGCAGCGGGCAGCCAAGGGCATTAAATGAGGAGCATGGCGAGCCCTCAAAGGGGTTAAAGTGGGCAGACCCAACAACGACAACATAAGCAAAGTCAACGGCAATGAGCAGATAAATACAGCAGGCAAGACGGTTTGCTTAGAGGCACCGTAAGCCGTCTGCGACTATATTAATACTAGTTAGTAATCATTAGCATAAGCGTCGACAACTAGTATTAAGGGGGCGGAATACGGCGGTTCTAGAGACAACCGGTGTTTCTAGAATACGTACGGGTGGTGATCTGGGGAGATAACGCTGCCCCGGGCGATCGCCCTGGTCAAAATTTTAGCTGTAAGACAGTTGCATTTGACACGCAACTTAGGATTAAGCAAATTTACTAACCGCTGTTGCTAAATAATAGCACAGCATATTTCGGCAATAGAGTAAGGCCACCCATTCGGCTTAATAATAGCACCCATTTTTTTTTACTTACCATAATTAAGGTAACGATCTCGGCGCCTGGCGACTCAAATTCATTGCCAGGGTAAGCCCGATAATACATTAAGCTAGCTTAACTAGGTTAATTAAGACTAAACATAAACACTTAGAGAGTAGAAAAAAAACATTACGGCACCGTGTAGGGTAAGCCCGATCATACATCAAATAACACTATTTTTTTCAGAGCTTCAGCCAGTGAACACACAGACACAGGAATATGTAATATTCATATATTTTATTTAACCTCTCTACTTTTCAGGCGTCGTCACCAGGAATATGGCACTGGTGACAAGGATTTCACTGCCATATAGCGGCAGCACGTTATTTGTGCCATTATATTATTGTATACCACCATTTGCGCACTAATTTGTATTGCTAATTTATGTTCATCCTCACACAACCCAACACATACACCTCCATTTTTTTTACAGCTACACTCCAGAAATCTGGACAGCAGGATTGATACCTGTGGGGTATCAGGCTTGCTGACAGATCAACATAAAACATAAGGCGTCAAAGTTGCGACGCAAAATACGGCAATGAGGGCGCAACCGACCTGTGGTGGCGACTCTCATTGTCAAGTGTGAAAGCATTCGCCCACAGAGAATGGTTCACAAAGTAAGGGTACATATCAGCGGCACGACCACTGAACTACACCGGGAAACGGCCGGATAGGATTAGCCGTGGGACGGCAAATACATACCATGGGTCGCGTGCACGCAAAGTACAATAGATACGGCCGTCTAAGTATAGCATTATTGATAATTAACATAGTTAAATTTAAGTATATAATGTAATACAATGTAATACCAGATACAGTAATATTGTTCCAAGGCACTACACACAAAATTATGTTGCCACACATTGTCACACACATGTACACCATGTTTATGATTTTTTTTTTTAATTTTTTTTTTCTTTCTTCTAACGTCCCAATTTGTCAAGGTGTTCCGTTTTATCCCAACTCAATAAACATATTTTAAATATTTCCTTTAACTTATACCCTGGAACACCTATTTTCTCTACTTCTTCTATCTTTCTCATTGCAGGGAGCAATTTTTTCCCCCAAGACAGAGCCGGACGGCACAGTCACCCGTCCAGGCCTGGGTTTTTCCCTCCCTGCACAACAACAATATATTATCAAAACTATGTATTTTTTTTTGTGGAACTTTTCAATGTGTCAATGTCAATTTTTTCTCAGGCACTGTTTTAACATGTCAAATGTATATGTATATACCAAAACCCACCCCTCTGAACACGAGCTGATCTCGCATCTACACGACATCGCTACAACACGACATCACTACCTCTACACGACAAAGAAGAAACAAAGAAGAGACACCAGGAAGATTCCACTACGACCTACTACGACGACACCCCAACTACACGTTCCGTTCCCGTTCGCGTGGACGCGAACTTAACAGAGGAAGAGGCTTGTACAGGCCCCCAGGGGGTTGCACCCCCTGGAAGCCACCCTCCATCATCTATTGAAACCATCCCTAACTGGCAAATCTCATAAGTCCAGAACAACATCTTTCACACAGCAAGGGCAGCTAACCAGCCTGGAAGGCTTGCCAAACACTTGCATCACACCACAAACAGCTACACATAATTAACTGGGGCATCTATGCCAATGGAATGCTGACAGCACAACACCAAAGCTTATAAGAGGAGGGCCTTAAGGAGGACAGCTCGCTCTCGATTACCAGTCATACAGTGTGTCCGCCGGAGGCCCTAGCTGTTATCATCAGGTGAGTCAGCAGTGTTCAGAGATCCTATATTTTGTAACCTACCCCACAAACTTGTACACTTAAATTTATAACATTCATTACATTGCCCTAAAAGGGACATACTATTTCATACATCACTGACCAATAAATACTTGGTCAGTACACTACACTTGTCTTACTAATTACACGCCTCTTTACGTCCTAACTCCTTTCCTGACTTCCATCACGAGTAAGCGTGACAGCAGTAGCTTGTAATCGCCGGCTCAAGTTCTATTGTGTCTCTCACAAGCTAGCCGCCCACACATAGCTGACGCACGCACGTCGGTTATATAATTCTCTTCGACCAGCTGGGAGTCCAGTACATTAACCTGTACAAATAAGTTCATCCCCCAGGTACACTTACGTCTTTATAGGAGCATCCCCTTGCATCCTAACACTAAACAACACTCTACACTGGTCAGCTTACCCAGCTACGGGAAGCTGCCCCCCCCCCTCTAGGAATCACTCTCCAAATCAACACAATAACACATCCGTTTTAGATCTAACTACCCCCCACTAAGGGATCTAAAACAATATTATTGTTAACTTTAAAAGTGCACTTTCCCCGTAACAGGCAACCGGGTTTCGTAATATGGGGAGGTGAGAAACCTCACGGTTTTTATTTATAATAGGTACACTGAATAGTATACCCTACTAATTAATGCATTAATTCTGACATTTTTTTTCGTGTGGCCTCCTGAGAGGCCGAGTGCAGGTCTTTCTAGTCGACGCCCGTGGGCGACCTGCGCGTCAGGATGAGAGATGGAATGGATGAAGATGAATGAAACTGGGCAAGGATGTGGAAGGAAGCGGCCGTGGCCTGTTAGAAGGTACCGTCCCAGCATTTGCCTGGTGTTGAAAAATGGGAAACCACGGAAAATCATTTCAAGGACGGCCGACGGAGGGGCTCGAACACACGCGTCTACCAAGTCAGCAGAGAGCTTGGCCCCATGGCCTAACGCTGCGCTTTAGCCAGCGTAGCCACTACTGTCGGTAATTCTGACAATGTAATGAAATCATGAACACAAATAGTACAAAAATACAAAAATGAATATTTTAAGTAAATAACAGTCCTAGTTTCCTGTTGCCGAACCTCCAAACCATTCAGCAGAAAAATGCATAAACTTTAATGAAAACCGAGTGATTCTGATCGAATTCAACTGTAACGAGGTGCAAGGTATGTCTAATTTCTCTTAGATTTATTAGCACGCTATTTTATTTTGTGATATAATTTGCATTTTGATATTGTGGGAATTATAATGATAATATAATAGTGTCACTAGCAACCCGCCCCGGCTTCGCCCGGGAACAGTTATGAATGTGCAAGGAATTCCTGTCAGACGTAATTTAAGAATGGCGAGGTGCAAGCCAAATCCCCTCCCGTCCAAACTAAAAACACTTATAGTGGGCGATGTATCGAAGATAGAGATATGCTCACGCGGACTTTTTTGTACAATTTTTCATGCTGAACAATTCTTACACTCATAGTATATTGCTATTTTTAACGGTTTGTCCAGCGTAAGCTTAAAAAGCGCACGGACGTCAAGTTCTTTCTTCGACCTATTCACTGAAATCTAAAATCGTTACTGCTTGGCTCCCTTTGGATTACCCGTGATATCCAAGAATCGGGGACTTTGTTTTACACTAAGTAGAGATAAGTCTTAGTCGTGCAATGCTTGGTGAACAGCGCTGTGTGAGCAGTTGAGTAACTAACAAGATTTCATGAAAAAGGTATCATTGTCTAGGCCGGTATGAGCGCATTCAGTCGGCCGTGATGGCACGAAGGAAGAGCCAATAAGAAGCTCGGAAATACCTATGTGGCTAGGCTCGGGCTGAAATAAAAAATTTGCGGGCTGGAGGTGGGGGTAGGCAATCGTGGTCCATAAGTGAGGTTATGGAAGTCTCATAATGAAAGCAGTGGGTGTTTAGATTAGTACATTATGCAACAAGCCTATAATGGCAATAATCAAGACACGAGTATGTTTATAAAACGAGTTGCATACGACTGTTTATGTTCAACGATAATTATAACTATTTTATGTTCGAACATAAATATTCATAAGGCGGCTTCGGGTGGCGTAGTTGGCAGCAAGCTGAGCTTCTATGCCCAAGATTGCGGGTTCAAACCCGGCCGAAGCCGTCGGAGTTTTTATGAGCGTTAAAAATCCCTCAGTATGCCTTCCTTCGGAGGGGAAGTAAAGCCGGCGGTCCCATGTCATAGATTTATGGCATGTTAAAGTACCTTCCACTAATTACACCTGTGTGAAGCTAAATTGGATAGATTAAGAATGTAAACAACGCTCTTTGGTTTCTACGTCCGTTGCCAAGAGCCGACTGCGGTGGCGTCTAGTAGCTAAGTTCTGAACTAGGCCTAGTAGTCGTTGACGGTGGCGTTTGGTGCCAAAAGTAGGAACTTTTTTTTTCATCTTGGCTTACAGGATTGAGCCGCGTCGCATATCGGTTATTATTTCCCGACGTTTCGGCTGACATTGCAGCAGCCTTAATAATGGGTAGGTACGAGTTGGTGTCCGTACTCAAACTAACGGTTATTGCCAGTCAGATGTGCTTGCTTGCCCTGCAGTGTCGTCACGCTGCTCGCTGATTGGTCCCCGCCCCTGGCAGTCACGCGCTAGGAGAACTTTCCAAATGTTGCTAAGTTTAAAACCATCTTCGATTGAAATTATTGGGATGCTTCTATGTTATCCAACATCGTCCAATCGTCAGGAGACAGTTCTCCTAGCGACTGCCAGGGGCGGGGACCAATCAGCGAGCAGCGTGACGACACTGCAGGGCAAGCAAGCACATCTGACTAGCAATAACAGTTAGGCTGTGTCCCAATACTCAAGTTGTCTGCCATTGACTAGCTGCTAGCTGCTATGTGCTATGCACTGCGGAGATTTGGGACATGTCTGCTTGATCACAGCCTCCTTCATAGACTTGTGGTGTGAAACGCACTGGACTTTCATGCTGGTGCCAAACCAACACTCAAGATGGCGGTGATCTGCTACTCCTTGTAACCTCTTTGCGCTTTCATCAGCTGCTTTAAATAAACAATACCTGAACGATTCGATCATGTATGCGCTAAGATGATCACGTTTTAGCCGAGCCCTAATTATGGTTTGTGTTTGGCTTAAGTCAAAGACAACCTACAATTTACATAACCTACAATACCGATAAGCTACAATTTCTATAACTTCCTTGACGTAGTCGGTCAATCTAGCAAGCACTTTCGTTCACTAGCAACTACAGACTTGATTGCTATGTGCACGGTCGACTCTAGAAAGGTCGGAAGGTTCAACCTGACAACACTGTAGCTACGGCTATTGTCAGTCATACTTCGTCACGAGCGCCTGAACTGAAACAGCTGTTTGCTAGCAAGGAAGGCGACAAAAACTACGGAATTAACATTGGACAAACATAATGTACATGTTTAGCAGAACATCTGTTGATTTGTATTTACACATGACCAGTGTAACAATCGGAAATAAACGAATAACGTGCATATCGTAAAAAGTTGTTATAAGAGCCAAGCAGCTGATATTAGGCATGAGTGACACGGACATAATTTATCAACATAAAGGTGTTTAGCAAAATAAAGAAAATTATTTTGGTTTCTTTTCGTATTTCACTACTCATAAGTATGGTAATAGAACAATTGGCGGTGTTATAATAATGATATGGAGTAAGTACATGCAATTGAGGGTTATGTGATGCAAAAATGTAGGCTATCTCCCTTAACATCTTCACACTGTAGGCCTATAAATCCTCGATTCCGCCGCACATCTATGTAGATAATTTACTACCATTATAGAAATAGTATGTTGCTGTTGGTATTCCATAACTGTATCAGATTACTTCTGTTTCCTTCCTAAGGTGCCTCAACTTTCTCTTCCCATAACCAAGTTTGCTGACATCAACAGCATCATTCCTTGCCTGTGAATAATTGTTTATCAATACAGTGGCAATGACTGAAAGTTTTTTTTTTTCACTTAATTGACTAATTTATGCAATCTACGAACCATTTCGAAGGTTCCCTAATCCAGGCCTGGCGCAGATTTTCGCCACTTGGGAACCTTACGGTACTTGGTTAATTTTCATTACAGTTGGGGATACAACATGTATCTGGCATTGTTACGGTGCCGAAACATTCCAGGAAAATCAAAGTTTAAAACGTGAAGTAAGATACGATATGTGCTAATTCCATGTGCCGTAGGCATTTAAAAAACACCATATTTGCCAGATACAAAGCATACTCGTCAGTGTGTTCTCGATTAGAGATTACAGTTAAAAAAACTCATCTGGAAGGGTAGTATAAACCCTACTATAAAGCGTATAAAATTACAAAGCGTAAGAAACAAAATATAGAAGGAAATATCCCTATGAGATAAACAAGAACACCTGCCAGACAACGTTCCCTCGTGTTCCCGCCTGACAAGGGTATGACTGATGAACATGTTGCCAAGTCTCAGCCTTCCGACCTGTCTAGAGTCGACCGTGCTATGTGCTAAGCCAAGACCGACTACAATATCTCAGACCGTAACATCAAAACCAAGATGGCGGAAATCGTAGGGGAACAGCTGTAGCAACTGGCGGGCATGGCGCCATCGAAATAGCGGCAAATTCGAAGACAAACATTCGCATATTTGATTAAATTCCGCCAGAAATTACAGGTTTTTATGTAATAAGGTACAAATTCAATATGAAACCCTGACGTATTTCGCTACAAGCAACGAGAACAGACAGTAGCTAAAAATACAGACATAAATAAAGCAGAGGTAAGACATTATGTTAAAAAAATGCAAATATTTCTAAATGGAACTACAAGAATAGTCAACCAACAACAAAGTCAACCCCTGACACTATACAGCCCATGAAGGGCCTAGGCAAATATAAATGGTTGTTGCTTATATTAGGGGCTACGACATCGTGGTCTTGTAGCCCCATGTATTTGTGTGTGGAATTTGTGTGATAACCTGTGTTATTGTTATGGCTGAACTAGTGTGTTTGTAAATTGGGTATTGTAGTGGGAAGGAAGCGGCCATGGCCTTAAGTTAGGAACCATCCTGGCATTCGCCTGGATTAGAAGTGGGGAAACCATGGAAAACCACTTCCAGGATGACTGAGGTGGGAATTGAACCCTCCTCTACTAAGTTGCTTCATGAGGCTGAGTGCACCCCATCCCAGCCCTCACATGAGAATTTCTTGGCAGAGCCGGAGAATCAAACCCGGACCTCCGGGACGACAGCCAAGAATGCTAGGCACTACACAACGAGGTGGTCTAAAACAGAATGGTACCACTGAACGAAAGTAGAACGAGCGATAATATTCTCTATAGTACATTAATTAGCCAAAATACCTTATCAAACAACGAGAAATAAATCAGGGAATGATGTTTTAAAAGATGCTTCCTCCTCCGCTGTATGTGACCCACCCAGCCATCCCAAATAGCATTGTGACTCACAATTTGGCTTCAGGAGAGAAAGATGCACAATCCAGGCAATTTGAAGTCTTCAAACTGAGATTGCGTCTACCCTGTCAGTACCGAAGGGAAAGTTACAATCCATATTCATTGACTTCTCTAAAGCTTTTGACTCGATTAGCAGGAAGAAAATATTGGAAAAACTAGACAGACTATTGAGAGGTAACAGCTACACTAAACATCTTGTCAAAAGTATTTTAGGCTCTAACAATATAGTCATTAACGATGGCATTACAACATCAAGCCCAATTGAGCAGACTACAGGCATGCTGCTACAAGGAGACCCATTAAGCCCTCGTGTTATTTATCACTGCTATGGCAGATAATATCACAGATATATTATCAGAGCGGGTAATCTCATTTATATACGCAGATGACATGGTGCTCGCTTCAAGTTCACAGGTCGAATTGCAATCTGCTCTCGATCCCTTTGAATTATGGGTGTTACACAATGACCTTAGGTTAAACAGAAACAAGACTAAATCTATGACCTTTAGGAAAGGGGGAAAGCCAGCAATTTTCCACATTGCAGGAAAACCGCTTGAGGGTGTACCACATTACAAGTAGTCCTACTTAGGTCCTACATTAGTCAACTGGCAATGTTTTCACACTGCAAATCAAGGATAGACCCAGCGTCACTACCAAAGCCTTCAACGACATAAAACATTTGACTAAGCTATCTATAAAAACAGCCTTAAAACTTTTGCGGTTAAATGTTACCCGTATTGTGACTTATGGACTGGAGAGCATTTGGACACATTTAAATATGAAGTATTTGGAACAATATGGAGAAACTGAAGGCGACTTACATAAAGAAGGCCTTGGGTTTATCAAAGTATACACCTTCAAGACCGGTGTAAGAGGTGACTCTCGAGGTTTATAATGTAGAAGAACTCAGACTTCAAATGCTGCTACCTTCTACTCCAGGATATGTAAAACTCATGGACACACTAGAGCCAAAGAACATTGGTAGGATTTTTGCGCCACGGACACTATGATTTTTGACGATTGGAAGAGGGGGGGGGGGGTGCGAGCTGAGACCATTGAACTGTCGGTACTATTGGAACAACTCCTCCCATGGTAACCCTCGCTGAAAACTGCTTCCTGGTGCACTGCCAGGCGTAACTAGTCGCACCAAAAACTGTCATACCATTTAACTCTAGGTTGCATGTCAGCTGATATGTCGTGATTCTTTTCATATATTTGAACGTACGTACCTCTGTGCAACATTATATGTATGGTATTTTCTAATAATACGGTAGGTTTACGGTCTACTTTATTTCGAAGTAGCCTATTCTGCGTTTATGGATATGTCTTACATCAAATTTTGACATAGGCCTAAATAGCACGTATGACAAATACACGTAGGCCCTATTGTAGGTTATAAGTTATTAAGTTAGTCACAGAATTATAACCTACGTCTAGCTTATATTACAGATTTCCATGGAAACGCCCAGATGTAGGCCTATTAAAGAAATGGGTTATAGCTGTGAAAACTTTTATAAACATGCTACTTGTTTCATTCAAATAGAAACAAACCACTGCTTAAGGATGATGCGGTACCTGCAATTTGCAATTTCCCACAGCATCGGCTTCAGCCACCCAAGAAAAGACCGAGAGTTATTGAACGACAAGTAGCCTAATATTTACTGTTACTTTCTTCATCAGCATAGGCATAAAATTTCACATTTTCCAGTATACTTTTATGATGTCAGTCTTGGAGACGATAAAAATAATTCGGCTTAAGGGATCTTCCCTGCAGGACCTGTTCGTTTGCTGTATGACTTATGTGAGGTCGAAGTTTCGACCTGCTTTGAAGAAAAAGAAGCTTGTAGTTTTTACGTGACCGTTAATCTTGTGATCATGAGCCAAGGGACCTCCATTTTACGTGGAATCCGAACCACAGGACATGGCATTTCACTTCCAAAATCTCACTTGCAATGACCGTGAATCAAACCTGGTCCACCTTGGTGAGAGGTGAATAGCTTGACCACTGCCCCACCATGCCCCATTGCTTTGAAGAATATTGAACATGTGGTTGTTTTGTATAAATAAAGCAGGCTATGTATTTTTGTTCACCAAGCATCTATTTAATTGTTTAGTTATAGGCTTATGCATATTCACACACATATGAATGTTGAATACCAATTAACATACTTTTTCTTCTTTATTGTTAGTCATTACCAGCCTAACCTTATTTTTATTTTATTTTAATGTATGTACGACTTGTATTTTTTGCCAGTAGGCCTATAACTTAGTTATTGTGTATGCTGCCTTTGATCTAAGGATAAAATGATGAACAATCAGGCTGCAATATAATATTTAATGTTGGCATATATTCCTAGCCATTTTAAGTATCAAATTACTATGATATTTTGAAATATGTATTTCGGCGTAAGTTCAGTTTAGTTTACCATTCGCCTAAATGTTCAAAAGTACCTCTTTTACTTGTATCTCGTCGTACATATGTACATCATCCTTTTGTTCGTATACGTCAAACTCTCCTCCTTATAAAATGTGTCGCACCAAAAAGTTCCATCATCCGTGTGACGAATGTTTGTGTGAGCGCTGTGGAGACCAATGTGGAAGATTCCATGCTATATTCTGCACATTAAGACATGAATCTTTGATATTCCTAGGGAATAACAATTAGTTTACTGTATGATTTTAGATTTTATTCATTATATGCATGGGCATTGGCTGCAATAAATCCCTTATTATTATAGGCTATAGGTGAATTTCCAGCTGTGGATGCCATTATTCACATCAACCATCGTCAGAACAGTACTGCCAACCTCACCATTACGGTACTAGCCGCACCAACACTCGACCATTCTAACCTACGTTTTGTCCAATCCAATGGTTACAGCCTAACACGTCCAGATCAATGGTTTTGTATCAATCTGCCCCGATAGCTGCGCGCAATCAAAGCCGCAGCCTTCGATTTGTCCAATCCAATGGTTTTTTACAATGGTTACAGCTTAACGCATCCAGAACAATGGTTTTTGACAATGGTTACAGCCTAACGCGTTCCGATGACTGCCTTTTTTTTAACAACAGTGATCTGCTAATAGATGTAGTCTCCTCCGCTGTCTATAACCCACCCACCATCCCAATTTATAACACGACTTAGGCCTATATAGTGAAATTTCAGTTGTGTCGGCCAGTGGGCGTGGCTTACTTGACAAATAAGATATTGCCAACCCGAAGTATAGGTAAACACGGCCGTAGGTTGTTTGTTTTGAGCGTAGAGAGCTGTGAGATCGCACTCGCTTCTATCTGTATCGGGACATCCTGAACTAACTCCAACAGATGGCGCATAAGTACTCTCATTAGTACTTTAATTCAAATAGCATTTGCCAATAACACACAATTGATGTTACAAACCCTTTAAAATGAAAATTTACTGTATTATGAACTTGTCATTCTTCAAATTCGATGTGTATAGAATTCCAACGGACATACATTCTATCTTATTAATGTTTTTAATACAAAAACAAACCTAACCAGCGACTAAGCCCCAGTCCCCCTTGCTTGTGGTAGCCTACTAACAGTAATTTTCGGCCAGGCAGTAGGCCTACCTAACCTAGTAACAGACAAATGTATATACAAAAACAAACCTAATCTGGGTAAAACTCCCCAGGCCCCCTAGCTTGTGATACTAACAGGAGCATAATTCTATTTACATACCTGTTGCATTTAAAATCACTGCTTCCATCAGATTACAGTACCCACTTGAATTTTTTCCACAAGCACACAAAGATTATTGATTCATGATTCTTATAGAATATATTTACACTTAAAGAACTTGACACTTTAGAAGACACTGACACTGCTGGTATGTCATTAAAACTACCATCATCTACTTTAACAAACAGGAGTTGTGTAGGGCGGTTGATTTGGGAAAATTGTCGAAATGGTATCAGGGGTTAGTATGGCAATTTTCATAACCACAAATTTAGGTTCGAAATGTTTAAGTTAACAAATACAACTGTTTTAACTTCGAAAATGATCCCGGTGAATATTTCTCATCCACTTCTCTTTCAAAGATCTGTCTTTAGGAAATTTAAAAGTTGAAGTATCTTCAGCAGTATTAAATTTACAGGCAGGTACACAGTAATGACAATAAACAGCCAATGCTTCTCACATTACGTATCTTCGGCATTTATAATTATTCACAGTGCACTTCACTACTTTAGGTACACTATTACAATATATAACAGCTCGAAATCACTTGAAATATGCGACATTTGAACGAAATTCTCGCAGCAGACCCACTTAAATGTTGGTTGACCAAATGTAAACAATCCCCTACGATTTCCGCCATTTTCTACGATATCGATAGTGGCATTATGGTCTGATTTATTGTAGTCGGTCTTGGCTAAGCAGTATCGGAACACGACTTCCGACGTCACATCCGGTAAAGTAGTCGACTATCTAGTTCACTACGGCTGAAATAGTACTATTGGGACACAGCCTTAGTTTGAGTACGGACACCAACTCGTACCTACCCATGATTAAGGCTGCTGCAATGTCAGCCGAAACGTCGGGAAATAATAACCGATATGCGACACGGCTCAATCCTGTAAGCCAAGATGAAAAACTAGACACCGGCCGCGAAAGCCTACGATCTAAATAAAAGTAGGAACTATTTGAAAAATTCTAAGTTGCAGTCTGTACTTAAATTAAAAAACAGATACACACACTAATACAGCCATCACAATTAACACCGGTTATCAGACAGATTCTACACACACCCAAAGTACACGGGGCTACATGACCGCGTTGTCGCAGCCCCTAAACTGAGGAACCAACCAACCATAAATATTCATAAATATCGGTCGAGATTTCGCCAGTTTTGTGTACTGAACAGAGGGCATGTGACGCAGAGACCATGGCCTCCTGGCTCAAATACCCCACTATGACACTAAATGAAGATGCTAGTAGATCCGTAAGAGAACTAATTTTAGTAAATGTGGTACCAACATTGAAGTAATCGACTGTCATGTTTCTCTTTAAAACCACCAAGTATATGCAAGTATTTAATTGGAGACACATATATTTCATATTACGCATACATATTAGGCTACAATAATTTCCATTTTCGCAAGCAATACCGTTCGATTACGTACGATATAGTCAACGTTCGTATGGCATTTCTTTCTTTGTGTTGGCAGAAGTGCCAGAATGCAACGTAACCTGAGTCGGCCTTAACTCTAGGTACGTTTATAACCAAGAGTGATGGATCTATTATTCCATGATCCTTGCGCCATGGGCATCCCGAGAATATTTCTATTGTTCATTGTCACTTCAGTTTATTTTATAAATTGAAGTTACTGATGGTTAACTGAGTTAGATCTAAGGATAATTCCACAGTTTTATTTAACTTAGTAGGTAATTTGGGATTATTTGAAAATATCTCCAGTTATTTAGAAAATTGGTGTATTGGATTAACATTACCATTTTAATGAACTGATTGATTTATATTGTTGTTGATACATGGTGATACAACTACTTTTTACCTGTTTTTAAGAAATGAACATTATGACGATGATTCACCAAAAAATGCGATGGACAAACATTCTGAACTAAAAAACAATTCCTCCCATTCATGCCATAGAGGTAATGTACCCAACGGTTTCAAAGCAGGTAAATATTGAATATCACGAAGCAAGTAAGAAATGAAACGTAAATTGCGGAGGAGGAGGTACGTCTTATCATTACTTAGTGACAGGTAGGTAATCAAATTAAAATATTACTTGGAAAAAAATCCTGCCTTGCACACAAACAAACGTAAATACGGAGGAATGCTTCCGTAATGGCATTTGTGGGTAACCAACAGACACGGCGATAGTCCTATCCTCCTTCCATTTTCATTTTTCCTCCCAGGGGTTCTTCAGCAAGTGTTTTACGGTCTTCAGCCTTAGGCTTGGTGTATTCAAATGCTGAGTACTGTGCTCCAGTATGGATGAACAGTTATCACACAAAACTTATTGATACTCAACTGAATTCCACTATGCGCATAATAACTGGCGCAATTCGGTCTACACCGATTCATTGGCTACAACTTTTGTCGGGAATAATGCCATCTGATTTACGCAGATCCACCGCTCTTATCAAGAAATTCACGAAAATCTTAAGCAATCCTGATCTACCTGTACATGAAGATCTACCCACTCTGAAACAAAACAGATTACCTTCACTCCATCCAGCTCTACGTAACGCCCCTGATATGGTTGCTCGAGACTACGACCCAACTACAGAGTGGAAAAGGCAGTTGGAAGCTGCAACGGAGATGCACCTACACAGTATGTTCTCGAGTGCCAAACTTCCAAGTGGATTCCATCTACCACGTAAAACATGGACTGCCCTTAATAGAATAAGAACAGACCATGGTAGGTGCAGAGACATGCCGACAGCTACGTGCGACTGCGGAGCTGCGCGACAAACCATCCACCATATTGTGAACGAATGTGAAACGCGGGCGCACACAGGTTGCCAAGAGGATTTCTTGATGGCAGCTCCAGGGGCAGTACAGTGGATCAATTATCTTGACATTCAGTTGTAAGGTGTCGTTTATTGTTCGTTGTTCTTCTTGTTATGTAAATATGTACATATTTTATTATTATGAGTATAACTTGATTGTATGGGCCATACGCTAAATAATATTCTGAAGGGTGTTAGTTCCATTTCCACGTTATCAACGAGAGTGATTTTATTGCTAAGGGATCTCAATTCGTTGAACGTCTTTGGTGACTATAGTGCCTGAGCTGATAATGATATATGTGGCACTATTTGCGCCATGTTCCTCTCTTTCATCCCCTCTGACTGGCTTCCCTTAAACCTTAATTCTCATTTATTAGGGCATCTCGTGGGCCAAGGCTGACGCGGATACAGAGGGTTGGTCTTCACCCCTTAAAACAATACAAAGGCATGAGAAATAAAATAAAGACAATCCTTTTTAAAATTTGTAAAGCAAATAATAATTCAATTACATACATCAGATAATTATATATTATATCGTGCATCCCAAAAATTATAACATTTAAAATTTTGAAATATGTTTGACTTCAGCCACAGACCTCTTTCTAGTATATTTGTGAGTAAAGCATCTTAATTCATTTATTTATTTATTTATTTATTTATTTATTTATTTATTTATTTATTTATTTATTTATTTATTTATTTATTTATTTATTTTAGCTGGATGTGTGGCACGGTTAATCTACTCCAGTTTCCAAGGTTGTGGAATCTAAATCGGCACAGTCGGCTGACAATAAGTGTGCATAAATTCGAGAGGCACTTATGGATAAATAAATTTACTGGCCCGATAAAGGACCATTTCAGATCAAAATCTCGGCACCATATCGCGGGTTTACTAGGAAAAATCACTACGGCAAAAAATACGAAAACCTTTAGGAAACCTGCGAGCAACACTGTCAACTTAAAATTTGGACAACCCTCTCCATTCTTTAAGCCCTTTGGCACATAGGCGAAATATCGCATTTTTCGTAGAAGGACCAAACTAGCCTCATTTTAAGGTGCTCATCGACCCTTCATTAGTCATCTTCAAGATTATTTTTAGCCTATTTTCAAAGTGAAAAAATAGGCTTATGAGATCACCTTTAGTCCATGTGTCTGTCTGTGTGTGCGTGTGTGATGGTGTGTCCCCCCTAATAACTTCTAAACGGCTGGAGCGATTTCAATGAAACTCAGTAAGTTCATAGCACTATTTCGGACGACCCCGACCGTGACCTTCAAATTTTGTTACGTCTCACCAATCCAACATGGCACCTGTGCGAAATATTTCATCAGCTCCGAAACTATTACCAATATCACCCTGGAATATCTTACGGTGATAAAGGGAACTACTAGAAGTTCACCTATGTGACTTTTGAAAAACTGGAAACTACAAAACCAACATGGTGGCCAAGCGAAGTTGCGACTTTTAAATAGACGTTTCTCGCGATTTAACCAACCAAACGCAATAAAACTTGGTACAGTATTGTAATTGCACACACATTAAAATGCACCGACATCTAACTTCGTTCAATTGTTTACATAACCTCAAGATGGCGGCTGTGCGAAATATTTCACCGGCATTCTATATCTCTGAAACTATTAGCGGTATCACCCTGAAATGCTTGCTACGGTGGGTGAGTGGTTAACGTGTCGGATTACCAACCCCAAGCTTGCAGGTTCGCCCCTGGCCGTGGTAAGAGATTTTTGATGATGATGATGATGATAATTGTTGTTTTAAGGGGCCTAACATCTAGGCTATCGGCCCCTGAGAGATTTTTGAATGGCGACAAAAATCACGACATGGATGTCATACGTTGTTAGCATGTTAAAGAACCAATTTGAATTCAGTAGGCCATGTTCAATGGCAAAATTAATCTCGGGAATTTCCGCCAACACAAAGTTCCTCCACTCTCTACTAGAAAGCGCTGTAGTGTCAAGGAGCTTAGATATCTAACCTCCTTGACTTTCATAGCGTTCAAAGGAACGACGAAATTCGACATGCAAGCTACCCTCTGGGTGTCAATTAACAAAGCTTGCACCCGGCACCCGAGGCCATACGATAATAAAATATACCCTGAAATTTTGTACGGAGATAAAGGGCACTACTGGAAGTTAACTATAAGACTTTCAAAAACCGGTTAACTACAAAACGAATATGGCGGCCAAGCGAAGTTGAAAATTTTAAATAGACCTTTCTCGCGATTTAATGATCCAGGAAATGTTTATACACATTGTAATGCACTGGTATCTAATTTAGTTCAATTATTTACATAACCTCAAGATGGCGGCTGTGCGAATTTTAAAATTAAGATTTTATTTCTTGAGTCATAATCATGCGATCGATGTAAAAGTTTGAATAATGAACCTACGCAATAATTTTCCTTTTTCATAGGGGCTATGAACATAAGTTCACCTATAGGACTCTCAATAACCTGGTGATCACAAATCCAACATGGCGGCGATGTCAAGTATAAATATTCACATGGTCGTTTCTCGCAATTTAACCATCCGAGTGCAGTGACACTTGGTACAGTAAATCCTTATACAAATGTTAATCCACAGGTATCTAATGTTTTTCAATTGTTTCCATAACCACAAGATGGCAGCTGTGCGAAATTTTAAAATCTCGTTTTTACTTCTTGTATCCAAATCATGCGATTGAAGTTTGAATACTACACGACACAATAATCTTCATGTAACAGTACATAACTCTAAGACCTACATATATGAAAATCCAACATGGCGACCATCCCCAATATTTAGTCGGTTCTCAGTAACTACGAATATATTACAGCAATCAAACTGAAATATATGTTGATAGATGCAATTAACATAAGTAGGATATATGAAAATAGGCTGTATAGTTCTTCTCGGAACTACTTGTTTTTTAATCCTTATTGTCCTATATGAAAGTATGTTTTCTATAGTTTGGTAGATTGTTTCCTCAGTTTAGGGGCTGCTACAACGCAGTCATGTAGCCCCGTGTACATTGGGTGTGTGTAGAATCTGTCTTATAATCGATGTTAATTGTGATGGCTGTATTTGTGTGTGTTATCTGTAATTCAGGTAAGGACTGCAGATGATCAATTGCAAGTAGTTCCTACTTTTGCTACCAAATGATACCGTCAACGTCACCTATCTACGAGATGCCAACGTAACCAGCACCTTGCGTCGAACGTTGGAACTTTAAGAACGTTAACTAAATCTAACCAACACATATTTTAGCTTCACACAGATGTAGTTAATGGGAGGTTCTTTTACATGTCATAAATCTATTGCACGGGCCCGCCGGCTTTACTTCCCATCCAAAGGAAGGCATAAGTTACAATCATATTTTCTTGTTTTGCTCATTTATGGTCATTAATGATCGGTGTACACACGTTTCTCTTTGACAGCTTTACGTTTCTTGTTTCATATTTCAATGCTTGTTCATCCTATGAACAGGATTGTTTTGAAGTCATTATTTCTCGTTCTCATAAGTTAGTTTTCCGTGTGGGCAGCAGATGACAAGGGTAATTCCTCGGGAGTGATGAACCAAGATCCTACACTTTCACTTGGCTAATACCAGGTGAATCAGCTGCCCCTAATAATATTGTTATATGCAGCCCAACTAGCGTTGTTATCAGGACGGGCGATATTTCTCTGCTTGCATCCCGCATGGTACTAATGGACTGCAAGCATATCTGGCGAAATTGTTACTGATGTAGCCGAAGTCAGCTGCAGTGAATGTTCGATATATCACTGGTGGGGAATGTGTGGTATCAGTTGATGGATCTTGACATCACCATGAATTTATGTCTTCTTTAGGTGTGGTGACAGTTACAATATATACTGTATATAGACATTGGTAAAGTGATTGACAACGACATATTAACTATGAATTGTGCTGGCTGCAAGAAATACATGAAATGGGATAAGAAGTCTCCTGCATTCCAGGCTTGGACAGTGAAAAAAGGAAAAAAGGAAGGAAGATTGTAGTTTTACGTAACCGCGAATCTTGTGATTATGAGCCACGGGGGTGAAACAAGGAAATGCGATGTTAACTAGGAGGGTTCTCCTACTAGTACGGTATGGAAACAGTGGGTGCTGCTAAAATTTTCCTTCGTTGGAAGGCAAATAGGGACTTGGAAAATCTTACATATTTGGGTAATGAAGATTCTAAAAGTTTTAAGTGTCCATGATGTGAATCCGATGGTAAAGAGATTGTCAAGCTGGAGTGTGTTGGCCACTATCAGAATAAGCTGTACTTCTCTGGAAACGAATCGTGAACTTACTCAGAAACGATTATAGAAAACTTCAAGAAAGTTATGAGGGATACAGAAATTTCAGGTATATGTTGAAGTGTTTCAGGATTGGGTAAACAAAGGCATTATCGAAGGTTATTGTACCCGTCTCCTTACCCCTTCCTATCAGCTCGACAAACTCCCTTAAGGATCTGCCAACCCGAAAAAGACTTACCAACTGCGACCCCAAGATAGCCTTTACGGGACTTGTTGGCTTTCACTCGGCGGTCGGTGATGACGACGTGCCCGGGTTTCCTCCCAGGTGGACAGGAGAGGAAACACGTCCGTTTGCCCAAAGGCTGAAATTTTGAGGGTCAATTCCGCTGCAGCTGTTGCGGAGTTAGGGATGGGAATTTAAGGTCAAATAAGGTTAAAATTATAAAAATCATGGGGTATATATTCTTAAGATATATTACAATAAAATAGGAACAACACTTTTAAGCACTTAGAAATATCATAAATGGGCGAATTGCCTCCGAGAGGACGGTAACTGAACGTCGGTGACACCACGTAGTACGAAACGCCACTTAACACAGGTATGGACCACCCAGGTAGTGGAACCATCAGGTACACCAAATTAAATATATTTTACTAATTTCAAATGCGTTAAACAACACAACGATATCCCTAGCAAAAAATACACAAGGTTTGGACTGGAGTCACGTGCACTCAGAAACCAAGGAAACAAACACAGAACATTACAGAGCAAGGGAAATAAAATGATTTAGCGTGACACTACAAGGAAAACGCACTGAGCAGACTTACACATGAATCAAATTACGACCCTAAGGTTGCGCAATACAAGAAAAAATTACAAGTTACACACACGGGAGGAATTCCGTGAAACAAAACACACGCATGAACATATCAAAGTAAACGCAAATGGAAAAGGCCAAAATAAAGTGAAATGACTACATTAGTAATGTACAGGCTCCACTGTAACGGAGCGGATGATAACACACAACCGCAAATGAACGTGGACACCAATAAGACTCTCTTAAAATGGCGGAGGATAGCGGGACCCTATTGTCCGCTTACACAAAGGACGCCACCCCCGAAAATTGGGATTTCAAATAACCCCACAAGTTAAGCAGAAATACGAAGTTTTACAAGTACCAAAATGATACGCGCATGAGGCGAAAGGATGAAACCAAAGGACAATGCGTCAGCGAAAGTTACGAACAACACGTGAGCCAAAAATAAGAACGTAAGATGACAAAACAGAGAATTAGGGACCCCTTGAAACTTAAATAAGTAAATAAATAAATAAATAAATAAATAAACGCATGGCTGCGCTCGAGCAAATCAAGGAAGCGTGATAACACAGGAATTACAATAATTTAGATCAAAACCAAAGCAGACGCCACGAGGATACGCAACAAGTCGTGAGCCTCGATAAAAGGAGAAAAGCCTCCCCCACTATATAATCAGGGCCTCCGACGATGAAAATTGGTTAACAATTTAGATATAATACAGTGGCGGAAACCAAATCCCCCTGCTGAGCGAAGCCCGGCCACTACACTGCGACCACGAAGGAACATACGACGCAAAATAGCACACGAGAGATTCAAGAAACACAAGCCAAAATATGCCGGCGGGCAAGTGAAAAGATTATCACACATCCTCGAATACGCTTAAAAACAACTACGCCCAAAACAAAACACCTCAAAACTAAAGCCATCCCAGGAGGAGGCTGGTACCTGAACTTGCCGGGTGATCCGAGCACCCGGGCAAGTGTCCTGTAAGACGGTCTGATAAGCAGAGAGCGTCTTTCACGCCAAACCCTGTTCATATATCAATCGCCAAAATATTTGACAAAGGGACAGTGGTAGTAACACATGCACATTAAAATCTTCTTTCTTCCTTGAACAGCGTCCATAAGGCAGTGCCGTATTTGCGTCGCGCAGGTTCGTCATACTGGTCGGCCGCTTAGCGCTTTTCTTCTGTGACTTCGCTACTGACGATATACATCGGATTGGCGGGATCGATAATAATCGATACAAGCAAGGATGAATTTTGAGGTAAATATTGCCACATGTTTCCACCTTGAGATTAAGGAATGTTAAATTGCCGAAATAGTGCACTTAAGGTCCGAAGTTATGCCTCGCGCTTTTAGACGGCGAGAACGATAGGATATTCCGGAAAGGTCATTTATAAGGTGTTCATTGTCCTGATTTTTCAACTGAAGAATTTGCAACAAGATTTTTTTCTAGGCTTAGGTGAGTAAGGAAATTGTTGAAGCAAGCTTCGAACTGGAAGAACAGTGATAGGTAAACTTTGGTAGGGATAGAACATTTTAGGTTAGGGTTACTTTCATGTCATTTAATGTGACGTGCAACACGTCACATCGTTTCCCCCCGAAAGCAAACTGCGGGGTGAACAGCATTTGATTATGCTGATGTGAGTGACCAGGAGTAGATCTTCAGTTAGGTATTTTTGCAGATTTACAGATGTGCAGAGTAGTTTGAAGAAATTTTTGGCAACAAATCCACAGAATGGCAGGTAGAATGTTCAGAGTTCCCGATCACACAGCGACAAGCCGAAGTTGATAGCACTGTCTCGGTGATAGTTCCGTTCCTCATGTTAGCTGGAAGGGTCTAGGTAGAAATGTCCTGATGACCCAGTGCCAGATGGAGAAAGGGGGATGACGAGCCCAGGTCTCCGCCAGCAGTTCCCCAGTCACGCCACCATCCATACGTCCACCAAGGGTATCTTTGACGCCCCGAGCTGCACCAGATTCCGCGGAGAAACAGCACAGTCCGACACATCCTCAGGAAGCTCCATTTCCAACGGGCCAAGCACTGAAATTATAAGCACACACGAACAGCGGGACATGCCAGAGAGACAGATACAGTTCATGGCACAGAAGTGACGTTTGTCCCCCAGAAGGACAGGTACAGTTCATTACACGGAAGTTACTTGTCATCAGAAGGGCAGGTACAGTTCATTACACAGTTGTTTAAGTTGTCACCCGGGTACCGGTCATGGTACATCAGAGATTTGTTTTTTGGTAAGCAGGTACTAATATTTTTAAGCATACAAATTTTTAAAGGGGGCCCTTGTTACCTTTAAATCACCTTACGTTTACAAAACCAATGAAGTTAACACACCCAAAGCAATCCCAATTCACAAAACATAACCTAAGGAACACAAATTATATCATGTTGCCACGACAATGCTGACATAAACATTTAACACCTCCACATCGAAGTCACCTTGACTTTAAACTCACACCAACACCACCTTCAACTTTCAAGTAAGTCTTACCAATCTTGGGAAAAACCTATTACACTCAGAAAGACCGATAAACGATCCATTTGCTCATGGAACAAGGTGCAACAAACTTCTCACAACGTTTTGGGTAAGCAACGCTTCCAGAGACACGAGTTCTCTGTAGATTTGGGGGAAAACTTTAACGAAAGGTCACATTACAAGTTAAGAAATAAAATAGGGGCAAGAGAAACCAAAGATACCACCAGTTTTAGTCGTCGACTAGCCCGAGACTCGTTTGGGCACCTCGTGTGCGGGTTTGCACTGTGAAAGGTGAGTCCTGAAGATCCTCTTCCGTTCAGGGTCGTTCACCAGTACTGAAACAGGACTGACAAAGGACAAAATTTTAAATGGCCCGTGAAAACGTGGGCGCAGATTTCCTGACACTTGGTTTCCTAGAAGCTTAGACGAATGGTCCTATACATATATCATGTCTCCCACGTCGAGGTTGACGGGTTTCCGTCCCTGATTTTACCTTTGAGCGAGTCGCTCGTGAGAAACCTGAATGGACTTGCGTGCCTCCTTCCAGATCTGCTTCATCTTGTCAGCAGATGGCTGATCAGGCAACAGGTCATGAATCGACCACAAATTAGTCAACGGAGAGTTAGGTACATAAGCGAACATCAAAGAAAACGGAGTAGTGTTATGCGTTTCATGGACAGCAGTGTTAAACGCAAAAGCTAGCCAATGGACTGACGAATCCCACTTGGCGTGATCATCATGGTGGTAAGCGATCAACGCGGAACGCAGGTTCCGATTGACACGCTCAGCCAACGACGGGTTGGGGTAGTATGGACTCGTGGTCACATGGGAGATACCATAGTCGAAACACAACTTACGGAACTGGTGATATGTAAAGGTTTTGGCATTGTCGGATACCGGGAACTGGCATGGACCAAATGAAGTGAAGATGGAATTTAGACATCTAATGACCGTGTGGGTCGTCGACAATCTAGTTGGGACAATCCAGCTGAAACGGGTGAACCCATCAACACAAACCAGTGCGAACCGGTTTCCCAACTTCGACCGAGGAAACGGCCCGGCGAAATCGATAAATATCCTCTCCATAGGGCGGGAGGCAGGCTCGGAAGACAATAATCCAACAGGAGTATTGACGGCAGGATTACTGATACTACAATGCCTACAGGATCTGACCATGTTACGAAGATCACCATCCATTGACTTCCAGATAAAGTTCGTCCTGATCTTTTGGCGATTCTTGAAAACACCTAGGTGACCCCCAACAGGAGACTCGTGAAAGTATTTGAAAATTTCGGGAACAAGTACAGCAGGCAGCACAATTTTACTCCTCTTGTCGTGGTGAGCGACGCAAAATAGAATGCCTCTTTTCAATTCGTACGGCTTTACAAGTTCTCCACCTGACATCTTAGTAATTAATGGTCCATACACAGGGTCCTCTTTCTGATACTCAGCTAAATTACGGATCAACAAAGGTGAGTTGGTAAGGACAGGCTTCACTGCATTAACTGAAACTGCGGACACGGGAGATTCTACCTCAGTAGATCCAGACTTATCCCTAGGGACTTCCTCAAACATTCGACTCAGCGAGTCTGCGATTACATTTTCAGTTCCACGAATGTGGCGAACAGTGTAACTGAAAGAAGAGATTCTGGTCGCAAACGAGCAATACGACCAGTGTTACGGGATTTTGCCAGAACCCAGCTGAGAGACTGATTGTCAGTCTCCAGCTCAAATGAAATGTGTTCGATATAATTTCTAAAACGCTCAAGAGCGAACAAAACGGCGAGCCCCTCCAGCTCGTACTCAGAGTACTTGGCCTGAACAGGAGAGAGGGAACGAGACGCATAAGAAATAGGCTGCCTACCCAATTCTCCTTCTTGGAGTAGGACGCCAGCAATTCCCGAGCACGAAGCATCGGTCTGCACAATGAAAGGTTCGGAAAAATCAGGGATGGCAAGAACAGGAGCGTTACATAAAGCAAGTTTGAGGTCTTCGAAAGCAGCCTTCTGAGAAGGACCCCAAATAAATTTCTGGTCTTTACGACGGAGTGAGTTCAATGGAGCTGCACGCTGTGCAAAATTGGGGATAAACTTCCGGAAGAAGTTAATCATACCGACGAAGCGGGAGTGGGAGGTTTGAAATCACGGATACCCTGAGTCCTGGACTGATCAATGGACACACCGGCAGCTGACACAATATGACCAAGGAAGGAAATTTCTGGTTTCGCGAATGAAACCTTGGATAGTTTCACAGTAAGACCAGCACGCTTCAGTCTTTCCAAGACTTCCTGAATGTGCTTCACATGTTCATCGAACGTCTCACTGTAGATCACAACATCATCCAAATAATGCTAAAGAAACTCAAATTTGCTACCTGAGAAGACATTATCGAGCAGGTGGGTCAACACAGATCCACCTGTCGAAAAAGCGAAAGGCACACGGTTGAACTGGTACAGGTTCCAGTCGGTGGCAAATGCATTCATGGGTTTTGATTCCTCGGCCAAGGGAATCTGACAATAGGCCTGGTTCATATCGAGAAGTGTAATGAATTTAGCCTTGAGGAACCACGAAAAACAAGAATGCAGGTCAGGCAAGGGAATAGATTGAAGTACAACCTTCTGATTCAGTCGCCTATAGTCAACGACTGGTCGAAACCACAATTAGGTTTAGGTACAAGCAGGGCCGTGGAGAGCGACGACGGGCCCTGGGGCTGGAATCTCCCGGGCCCCCCTCTAAAACCAAATTCTGTAAAATCCTCGCAAATTTGCACAAACTGATTTTGCAATTTTTTTTATTTGCACTAAATGTTCATCACGAAATCAATTACAAGAGCATAAAGAGCCAGCAAGCAAGCAAGCAATAGTAATAATAATAATTATTATTATTATTATTGTTATTATTATTATTATTATTATTATTATTGTAGCATGCTGAACTACAATGCCCAAGATCGCGGGTTTAAACCCGGCCGAAGTCGTCGGATTTTTAAGAGTGTTAAAATCCTCCAGTATGCCTTTATTTGGAAGGGAAGTAAAGCCAGTGGGTCCATGTCATAGATTTATGGCATGTAAAAGAACCTACCACTACAATATTGGTAGTGTGTAGCCAAACTTTGTAGGTTATTTGGTTAGAAACGCTCTATCAAGTTCCAACGCTCCCCGCTGGGTGTCAGTGACAGTGGCGTCTGGTAACCAAAGTTGGAACTACTTGAAATTGAACTTGTTGTGGAGTCTATGGGCGTTGAATTGAAATGTACTGCTATGACCATTGGCTGCAATTCATATATAATAATAATATTTCAATGACATATTCCACTAAATCCAGGCTATATTTATTATCATAAGCAGAGCGGAATTAGCCTACTATCAATATAAATAAGTTAATGCTGGTATGTAAAATTTACAACATTGAAAGTGGATGAATGCATCCAAAATTATTTGCAAATTCACTGTTTATACCTGACAAGCGCGTACTAATGCATTATTTTCAATTAAGAAAAAATAATATCAGATTAAAGCCATCGAAAATTAGGTACCGTAATAATTTTCATTAAATTCACTATACTGTTTTGGCGTTTGACAAATCTAAATTTGTCTCGTTGAGGTAACATTGTAAGCATACATAGTGTTCAGATTTTAAGTTCTGCAGATCCTCTTTGATATCAATAACTTTAGAACTTCAGTGATACTCGTAAAAGCAATATGCTCGTTTGTCGTACACAAATTTGAAAAAAGTTGCATTTACCGGACCAGTAATTGCATGGCTTTTACAGTATTTAACTTTGGGAAAATACTCACATCGAAAAAAGCTGTTGTGCATTAACTCGGAAACAGGTGGGTTAGAATTCCATCGTCGGTAATTCTATGCTTATTTTCCATGATTAATCATTTTAACCCGTACATTCATTTCCTCCTCAATTCTATCCCTACCTCATAAGACCCATTAATCAACAGGAAGTTCATCTCACTGAACTGCATGTTAAAAGAGGTGGAAAGGGTATACTGTATACTGTGCAGTACTACGGCCTCTGTGACATATCACGTAATCTCTTTTCATAATAAAAACATGATTTTTACAAAAAGTCAAGACGTATTTTAAAATTCGTTTTACATATAGTGTTTTTATGTTGACATTCTTAAAATTTGCTGACCTTGAAGAGTCACGCCCTTGGTTCTAAGCCTAAACACTGATAGGTAAGTGTTTTGTTTGAACGGCGATCAGACATCTTTGTACATTAAACAAAGCAAAATATATTTTCATAATTAACCACAGGTATACAGTACTCATACTTAACTCAAGTTATTATGTGCTATCAGTAGATTGCAGCTGTTCAGTGATTGTTTTCACAAAAGAAGAAACTGTGAATTTTAACTATATTTTGTAATTGGCAGTCAGTGGATTTCTTATATTTTAATATTGCTTTGCAGTAAGCAAAACTAGAGCCAGATTCTCCTAAAAATCCTGAATCCTATCTATGACTGGTGACCATCATGGGCGGATTTAAGCCAAGATTATGGGGGAGTGGACACACCGGGGATCTTGGGGTATGCAATATCACCAAGCTCAGAGTGGGGTCCGGGGGCCCTCATCCGGAAAAGTTTGCAAAAATTAGGTCCAAATTATTGAGTTATAGGATAGACCATTTGGGTGATTATTTTTGGGATATTTTGGAGTAAAAATTTGGCGACCATTGACATATAGTGGCTATAGAAAATACTCTCTGATATTGAAGTAAAAGCTCTCACATCTTCAAGTAAGACCCCGTGGTATAGCTCACCAATGACCGTGATTGGGGCCTACAGCAAGTCTACAGATCGGAGGTTCGAATCCTGGCGCTGACAGCGGCTATCCTGAGTGTGGCTTTTCACACTCCCTCCTGACCAATGCCGGGGCACTACCTTATTTCAAGTCCAGGGACACCTAGCCTACTCTTAACCCTAATAATTACAGTAATAGTCGCGACGGCCAACACATTCCCAGTCGGCAACTAAGAATACGACATGCGATTTATCATGTCACAGAGGCCATAGCACAGCACAGTGTATACCCCGCTTTTCACCCAGCAGTTGATGGTTTTAAGAGGGTCTAAGTTTTTACTCTCCAAGACAAATAGTTACAACAATGTTGCCAATACACCTCACTTATTATACAAAAAACCACTAGCCTCCACTTCTGTCTACACAATTCGCATATGTTTTGGTTTTCTATTTTTTTCGCTTCATCAATATTTGTGAAAACTACTGCTTTACAGTCAACTTCATTCAATTATGTGGATGCCTTCAGAAACAAACCGTAAAACTAACGCGTCAGCAAATACTGAACTATATCTACAGTACTATTTGATGCAAACCATCCCCAACCGAGCGCCAATGGTTCATTGCCCGCCAGTGATACTAGACCTACTAGCTACCAAGTACACGGGTTAAATGTTGCAAGCCCCTAAATGAACTAACATCTGTAACGACAAACAGGCCCTTTTTTATTAACTGTTGAGTAAGACTACGAATAACAAAGCAGTCGGGAAGCCAAATCCTGCATTCCTGCCGCGGCTTCGTCAGGAACCGGGGTCATTTCTAAGTCGTAGATGAAGAGGACAATTAATGTTATGTTTAATGGTACTGAGACGTTCAAGCGTATCACGAAAGGGCTTGATTCGCAAGGGAAAATATCTCTTCGCATCCTGAACAATAAGTGCCTTTGCACATCCTCCTAGGACGCCGGGCCCCCCTGGGAGGGTCGGGCCCCGGGGCACCAGCCCTGCCTGTCCCCCCCTCTCGTCGGGCCTGGGTACAAGAAACATCGGGGATGAATACGCAGAAGTAGAAGGACTGATGACACCATCAGCCAGCATTTGGGCGATGATTTCCTTGAGAGCCTTCATGCTGGGCGGAGCCAAGCGATAGGGAGGATGCCTGACAGGGATACTGTCGGTGAATTCGATCTTATACTCAAGCAGTTTGGTCACGCCCAACTCATCAGTGAACACCTCCGGATACTCCCGGCATAAGTTCCGAATCATATCGGCCTGGGAATCACTTAAGTTACTCAAATCGAGTGTATCAATGGTGACGGAATCAGAAGTCTGGTTGACTGAACTACCCTACGGCTGGGGATAAGTTACAATAAAATTGAATTTAAGTTTAGGTCGAAATCTGAATTTGAAAGTCCTCGCTTGGAGGTCAAGGATCAAGCCACGGACGACATGCAATTGGTCCCAATGAGAAGGGGGCACGAGAGATTTCTAACTACCCACACAGAAAATATCCAAGTGAACCCTTGGATTCTAAATTTAACTGAAATACTACCAAGGACATCTAAAGGCGAGCAATTTTCTGACACCGGGTGGGTTTGCAACGGATTCATTTTAGAGAAGTTACAGACTGTCTTCATGGAATTGTACCACTTTCCGCTCAACAGCGACACGACACTTCCAGAGTCGACAATGCCACAGACTGGCTCGTAATTTATCAAAACGCCAATGACCGGAGAAGAACGAGAAAAAGGAGAAACCTTATTACAAGAATCAATACACAGAACGTTCCCTACGGGGTCTTGGTCCACACCAAATGAAACACAATCAGGTTCGTCGCTATCACGAACATCACTTACAGGCACGGAACAACTCGTTTCATCCGGTTCGTTACTTTTACAGACACTACTCACGAAAAAATCAAAATTGGGCACAGCAGGCTCACCACCTTCGCAAACCACATTGACAGGCAACGGAAGGTTACATTCAACGGATACAGAATTACTAGGGCCAGGATGCGGGACCCTACCCACAGGTTTAACTTCAATGCACCCTTCTGAGGGTTCAGCCCAGCTCCTGGCGAATGGCAGTCAATTAGAGGTACGTTTAGGCAGGCCGCAATACCTGGCGACATGGCCCATGCCGTTACAGTTATAGCAGCGACTATTGCCGGCCCCGGCAGGACGAGCGGGGCGCACGAAGCGGGGTGCAGGGGGAGGAATACTAATAACACGCTGTAAGTCGCCATGACGAACAGATTCAGTAGAAATGGCAGCAGCACTTAACTCTCTAAATGTGGTGGGTCGGAACCCCATACTGAGATAGGACCGGAATTAAGGTGATATTCCATCAACAATGGAAGACACAATATAATTTTCGGAGAAGTCGAGCGCGAAGACCTTCGCATAGTTCCTTATGTCCTGAACATAAGCGTTCAGACTCTCATCAAAGCGCTGAACCCTGTAGAAATACCGTTGAATGCACGAACCCATGAGACGGGCAGGAATAAAAGAGACCAAAACGTCACACAGAAAACTTTCAATGGAAACAGCGGATGACATGACCTCGACCACTCTGTCGCGCATGGCACCTGACGTGTGGGGGAAAAGTAACTGAAACACCTGGCCTTCAGATAAGATGAACACTGCTGCGTACTCATTAATCTTAACTAGCTCTCTCAAAAACTGGATGACTCCATCCACACTGTCAGTATTGAACTCTTTTAGATTTGCAAGCGATGCGCCTAATGGGTGATTTAAGTTGCCAAAACCACCAATTGGGTGAACTGAGCGCTCAGAAATGGCAGGCGCAGGTCGGGGAGCAGCGACAATTTGGTTATGAGGCAGAGCGATTAAGTTATTTGGCGCAGCAGCCAAAGAATGACAAGAATGCGCACATTCACAAGATGGGCATCTGGCCCTGGATACAGGTTCTGAGATAGCCACGTTGCCATGGGGACGAAGAGCAGTGACGTTACAATTATGGTGAAGCACCAAGTTCTTTTCAGAACGGGGCATGGCGAAATTTTCATGAATAGTAGGATTAGCACCAGGAGTGATAAGGCGTAAAGCGCAGGAAGCAAGAACGCTGACAGGCACTCGAGACATACGATGAGAGTAATAGGACGCGGTGCTGGTACTCGACATGCGATGCCCACTCAGTGTCACACTGACATTGAATGTGGAAGAAACAGGCAGGTTAGAGAACGGGGCTACATTACTTGCACCACACGATTGAGACTGAGAGGCCACATACTGCTCGAACCCGGTGGACATGATAGACGCAGTGGGCATAACCGGTGCGGACGGGTGGTAAATGGGAACCAAATCCGCGACAGAAGTCCTTATGTTTTCACCTAGAAGCGCCCTAGGCAAGGACACGCTGGACATCGATCCGCCACATTCGGGGATGGCCAAAGACATACATGTAACCTCACGCACATCGTGGGCGTTATCAGGGTGGGTTATAGACAGACAATGGGATTGCACAGCAGGCAGATCTTGCAATGTTAGATTACACAAGGAAGTGCACAGGGGACAATTAACATCAGAGCACTCGTGCTGATGTGAAACAGAAGGATATTCTCCAGCTAAATTTAACATGGCAGTTGCACCCTCGCTCGGATGCCCTCGAGCCAAGTCGTGCGGAACGCTTGTATTCAGAGGTACAGGACTCGATTCAGAAGTTACATTTGACGCGCTGTTATTCAGCGGAACAGAAATGGAATGGGTGCTTTCCCCTGACACGGTCTCAAAATACATTTCACAACCTCGTACCTACATGGTACATTCGCAAAGAGAAGTCTGAAGGTCAACCAATTCTTTAAAGGTCGGAACGCTGCGGGATCAGCGACCGAAACCATATCGGACACCCTCCCAAACAGATGTTGGACAGAGGCGCGCACTTGGGCTAATTCACCCTTACTGGAGCAATGTATTTGCAGGTAATTACACATGTTAATAAGATGGGCCGCTTTCAAACCAATCAGGGAGCTCTTCCTCTGTGAGTTCCAGTAGGCACACTGGAATCTCCCAAGCTCCTTCTAGAATTTTCTGGTCTTGGCTTAGATCGCCTGAAGACTGCAGGTTTCGTATCTCCATCTCATAGTTAACCTCCTCTCGGGTAAGCTGAACAGCAAACTTCACACTTCTCGCAGCAGACATTTTTACATAAAACAATTTAACAAGGTAGCCTAATTAAAAACAGGTTTATACGCTAGAAATTTTTACCACCAAAAATAGAAACGAACAGATTTATGCACAGGGAATTTTAACAGCCAAACCCTCACCCCTCGACAGCATCAAGTGGAAAACCGAGCAACCACTGCTCTGCCAGAAATGCACCCGTCTCCTTACCCCTTCCTATCAGTTCGACAAACTCCCTTAAGGGTCTGCCAAACCGAAGGAAGACTTACTAACGGTGACCCCAAGATAGCCTTTACGGGACTTGTTGGCTTTCACTCGGCGGTCGGTGCTGACGACGTGCCCGGGTTTCCTCCCAGGTGGACAGGAGAGGAAACACATCGGTTTGCCCACAGGCTGAAATTTTGCGGGAAGGCTAAACTGTTGAGGGTCAATTCCTCTGCAGCTGTTGCGGAGTTAGGGATGGGAATTTAAGGTCAAAAAAGGTTACAATTCTAAAAATCATGGGGTATATATTCTTAAGATATATGTCAATAAAATAGGAACAACACTTTTAAGCACTTACAAATATCACAAATGAGCGAATTGCCTCCGAGAGGATGGTAAATGAACGTCGGTGACACCACGTAGTACGAAACACCACTTAACACAGGTATGGACCACCCAGATAGTGGAACCATCAGGTACACCTAATTAAATATATTTTACTAATTTCAAATGCGTTAAACAACACAACGATATCCCTAGCAATAAATACACAAGGTTTGGCCTTGGGGGTCACGTGCACGCAAACACCAAGAAAACAAACACAGAACATTACACAGCAAGGGAAATAAAATGATTTAGCGTGACCCTAAGGTTGCGCAATACAAGAAAATATTACAAGTTACACGGAAGGAATTCCGTGAAACAAAACACACGCATGAACATATCAAAGTAAACGCAAATGGAAAAGACCAAAATAAAGTGAAATGACTACATTAGTAATGTACAGGCTCCACTAATAATAAATAATATCGTATGGCCTCGGGTGCCTGGTGCAAGCTTTGCTATTTGACACCCGCCCAGAGGGTAGCTTGCATGTCGAATTTCGTAATTCCTTGACTATGAAAGTCAAGGAGGTCAGATGTTAGATATCTAATCTCCTTGAACACAATAGCGCTTTCTAGTAGAGAAATGAGGAACTTTGTGCTGGCGGAAACTCCCGAGATTAATTTTGCCATTATGAACTCGGCCTACTGAATTCAAATGGGTTCTTTGACATGCCAACATCGTATGACATGCGTATCGTACTTTTTCCGCCTTTCAAAAATCACTTACCACGGTCAGGGGTGAACCTGCAATCTTGGGGTTAGTAGACCGACACGCTATCCACTCACCCACCGTCGCAAGCTACAGGCTCCACTGAAACGGAGCGGATGATAACACACAACCGCAAATGATAGTGGACACCAATAAGACTCTCTTAAAATGGCGGAGGATAGCGGGACCCTATTGTCCGCTTACACAAAGGACGCCACCCCCGAAAATTGGGATTTCAACTAACCCCACAAGTTAAGCAGAAATACGAAGTTTTACAAGTACCAAAATGAAACGCGCATGAGGCGAAAGGATGAAACCAAAGGAAAATGCGTCAGCGAAAGTTACGAACAACACGTGAACCAAAAATAAGAACGTAAGATGACAAAACAGAGAATAAAGGGACCCCTTGAAACTTAAATAAATAAACAAATGCATGGCTGCGCTCGAGAAAAATCAAGGAAGCGTGATAACACAGGAATTACAATAATTTAGATCAAAACCAAAGCAGACGCCACGAGGATACGCAACAAGTCGTGAGCCTCGATAAAAGGAGAAAAGCCTCCCCCACTATATAATCAGGGCCTCCGTCGAGGAAAATTGGTTAACAATTTAGATATAATACAGTGGCGGACACCAAAGTGCCCCTTCCGAGCGAAGCCCGACAGCTACACTGCGACCACGAGGGAACATACGACGCAAAATAACACACGAGGGATTCAAGAAACACAAGCCAAAATATGCCGACGGGCAAGTCAAGAGAATATCACACTTCCTCGAATACGATTAAACACACTACGCCCAAAACAAAACACCTTAAAACTAAAGCCATCCCAGGAGGAGGCCGATACCTGAACTTAAGGCCGGGTGATCCGAGCACCCGGGCAAGTGTCCTGTAAGACGGTCAGATAAGCAGAGAGCGTCTTCCACTCCAAAACCTGTTCATATATCAATCGCCAAAATATTTGACAAAGGGACAGTGGTAGTAACACATGCACATTAAAATCTTCTTTCTTCCTTGAACAAAGTACATAAGGCAGTGCCGTATTCGCGTCGCGCAGGTTCGTCATACTGGTCGGCCGCTTAGCGCTTTTCTTCTGTCACCTCGCTGCTGACGATATACATCGGATTGGCGGGATCGATAATAATCGATAAAAGCAAGGATGAATTTTGAGGTAAATATTGCCACATAGATGTTTCCACCTTGAAGTTAAGGAATGTTAAATTGCCGAAATAGTGCACTTAAGATCCGAAGTTATGCCTCGCGCTTTTAGACGGCGAGAACGATAGGATATTCCGGAAAGGTCATTTATAAGGTGTTCATTGTCCTGATTTTTCAACTGAAGAATTTGCAACAAGATTTTTTTCTAGGCTTAGGTGAGTAAGGAAATTGTTGAAGCAAGCTTCGAACTGGAAGAACAGTGATAGGTAAACTTTGGTAGGGATAGAACATTTTAGGTTAGGGTTACTTTCATGTCATTTAATGTGACGAGCAACACGTCACAGTTATGAAAACGAGGTTTCGGATGGACCTACACATTATTTGCCTCATATAATTATATAGTTTATTGAACACACTGTGTACATCATAATAATAGGCATTTGGCTCATTCAAAATCGAAGAAAGAGAGCATAAGACCGTAGCAATAGATCCCGACTTCTACGAAACTCCTACAATGACCACAGACGAATAGTAAGAGCCTAACTTTGATCATTTACCTCATAGAGCTGAAAGATGGTGGTGGCATTACAAAGTGGCCGGTGTTCGATGCTTCCATCCGGAACAAATCTCACCGAACTTGTTCCATCAGTACTGACCAATTTTCGAACCTATCATATATGGTAGGTCTAATAGCTGATATAGAGAAGGCATTCCTACAGATTATAATTGATCCTGAAGACTCCACTTTTAGACATTGCTTGGTAGTTTTTGTGTCTGTTCAAAATCCCTTCCTATTGGTTTCCGTATTGAACAACCTTGTGGATGACTCCCCAGTCATCGCCGTCATTAATCTCAAGCCGTGCTATTAGTAGAATTGGCAACACTAGATCTAGGTTCTAAGATGTGTAGACAACCTAAGCCAACACCACATAGATTATAAGGCCGTTGCACTGAATTGAAAGTAGCCAAGATGGTGGATCTCGAAGGCAGATGTGTGTGGGCATCCCGTTGTAGTTCTTCGGCAATTTTTTCAGCTTCTGCTGTAAAATATGGTTTAAAAGTGTTTTGTTCCGAGGTGCAGGGGTAATTATGATAATGAAAATAAAGTTCAAGTGTCTAAGTTCCCCGTAGAAGAGAATTTGAAGAAACATTGGGTATCAGCAATTAAACGAGAGAGTAAACGTTGTTTTTCTTTTATCTAAGCAGTGTTAACCTACTAAATAAATAGCCGATATATTCTTAATAATATAACGAGCCCTAAGAACTAATACATTAGCCTGTAAGCTACTCGCAAATGACCACATCTAGTCCTTTTATTAATTCTACAGAACAGGAGAACAAGCCATTTAGTAACTTTCAACAAGGTATATTACTGAAAATATAGTATTTATGATTGACAAACATTTCTCGGTGTTGTTGGGAGTCGTTTCACATTCTCAATTGCCACTGCTGCACCGGAAATAATTACTTTTAACGTAAATAAAGCATTATTGGTCGTGTTCATTTGAACAAGGTCGGCCATTTTACAATCCACCGGACACTACGTCATACCCACGTGACACGTTGCCAACATGAAAAATGAAATGAAAGGTAAAACCATTGGCCTGGATAAAGATTATTGATTTGTGACTTCCCCCACTGTGCGTGACAAAAACCAGGGGCGTTATCTATTGGGGCGGGATGGTGGGTCTACGGCAGCGGACGAGTGAACATATATTACTATACTATCTCCAGATACCATTACTACAGTTATTTTGGCCAATTTCATTACTTACAATTTTTTAAACACATGTTCTCCTGTTCTGTAGCGCCACCTAGTATCATTACAGAACACCAGAACCGAAAAATTCTTAAACTACTGAAGTTAGCCAAAATACCTGTAGTAATGGTAGGGAGAAGGTCAAAGGGGAAGGGGCCGAAGAAGGATTTCCTGGGTGGGTAACATAAAACAGTGGACAGGATTACCCAGCATCGATAAATTATTCCACATCGCAGTTCATAAGCAAAAGATGCATCATGTGGTCGCTAACATCCATTCATGGATAGGCATCCAAAGAAGAAGAAGAAGAAGAGGAATTATAGGGGGGAAAACTGGAGATGGTATAGTAATAGATGTTTACTCCTCCGCTGTCTGTAACCCGCCCAGCCATCCCAAATAGGACCACGACTTATATAGATGAAATTCCAGCTGACTCCGCCTTTTTAGCATCATGTACAGTATTGCCAACCCCATGCATTCGTTCTATATCGCATCCGGCAGACCAATGGTTTTCACCTAGACCACGTTAGCAAATATAAACACCCCTGGTTTCTGAGGTAAATTTGTCTGATATGAGCCTCTTCTATGTGAAACCAAGCTAAGCTGCGGATCTCTCAATTATTTTAATTCTTTGTTCACACACTGACTATTGTGATCAAATACTGAAAAGGCTTTGACGTGATAATTATAAAATTATTTTAATGCATATTGAGAATTGATGTTCAAAGCAAATGATTAATATAATTGAGTCTGATGTCACGAGAAAGTCATTAAATATGTACCACAAATTGCTCAGATTCCAGATTGTTTAAGTAGGTACATGACTTCCCTTTAATCGGGTAATCTTATGCGAAACTTTTCAGCTAGATATTATGACTGTTATATGTGGGACTTCCATTGGCATTTTATACGCATCGAATTTGAAGAATGACAAGTTAATAATACGATAAATCTTCACTCTAAAGCGTTTGTAACATCCTATTGTGTGTTATTTGTTATTTTAAATAAAGAACAAAATGATTCCGCATAGTACCTGTGCGCTATCTGTTGGTGCTAATTCAGGATACCCTATTGCTCCCAGCAGGATGTTTCAACAGGAAATTCCCTAATGAAGGTAACCGTTTAAATGCAAGATATGAAATATAAGTAGACCTGTAGCATAATACGTTAGTTTGTTCTAAAGCTAAACTTCTGATACTGGTACTGTGCCATACAGTGCTTGAGACAAAAATAGAAGCTAGCCCTGTAAGTTGGAGACTATCACTGCAGTAGGCAAATTCATAATCTTTTCTACGTCCTTTTGTTCAGTAATGCAAGCAGACTGTTCTCAGGTAGTGTAAATATTACAGCCTATTAATTTATGAAAGAATCAAACATATTCTGGAGTGCCATATGGTATCATTGTTCTAAGTATGAAATACAGCATGGATCTAGAGTTCCAAAATACACCACACTCATCTCTCTGTATGCAGTAGGGCAGTGGAGTCATTAGACACTGGTGCTAGATACCTACACAATTCACCCAGCACACATTCTGCTCACATTTCTAAATGGTAAACATATGGTACAAACAAACAAAAATTACTAATAATATAGGCTACTATGCTGATTCTCATTTTAGATTCATACCGTTATTATGAACCAGCCCACCCAAGATCACCCACCCACCGTCCATTGGAGCAGTTGCTCTTGCGTAGGGTGACCAGATCCAGTACTGTGAAATAGAGGACAACAAAGGAAAAAATTGAGGACATAATGGGAAAAAAGAGGACAAATCTAAAAGTAATAAAACCATATCAGATACGATAAAAATTGTTATAAACTTCAAAATGTATTAATTACATTAATAAACTTAGAACATTGCCACTGAGAATTTTTATTATTCTGAAATTAAAAACACGAAATTACACTTTATTTGTATTTGTATTTATTTTATTTTATTTTTATTTTACATTCTGCCTCAAAATCACTACGTCCAAGCTTGAAAGTAGAATATTTGGTTTTCAAAGCATCTGTAAACTTGCACTTTCTTTTAGGGATCTTGAATGCGATCAAATTTTAAACTGGCAAACACACAACCACGCCACAAGACTGCCATTCAACGGAGCACACACACAGAAACACATTCCCAAACCCAGCGCAGACCGGAAACAAAAATAGTAGCGCTCCACATCGGTAAAAACTATTGCCATGGCGCCAATATAAACTGCGAAAAACTAAAACATACATACATTCATACGATAATATAGTAAATTAATAAAAAGGAGGACATTTGGACAATTTTAGAAATTGTTCGCGGACAGAGGACAGAGACAGAAATTGGAGGACATATCCGCAAAAAAGAGGATGTCTGGGCACCCTACTCTTGCGAAACTTCTCTCATGCAGTGTTTATGTAGGTTACTCTTAGGATAATTTAAATAGGAAGACATTTTTGAAAAATTACACATATTAAAATTAGGCCTATTTAAATTTAATTCATTCAGCGTGGAAAGACTCAATCATATACTGTAAGTTCAACAAATGTTACTTAGTATGATTCTTTTCAAATTGCAGGATTGTGAGCTGCATTTTAATGCTCAAGACTTCAGACAGAATACTGTATTCCATTGTGAAGATGGTCAAGACACAGTATAGTAATCATATACAGTAAGGACACATCAGGCCTTTACCATGTAATTTTTTCGTCATGGTTTTGAAACGGCCGTCACCGGAAGCACCGCACGCACGCACGCATGGCGGCGACGGTTCACCATGTATCCGCGAGAGAGCAGTCTACCCATATTCATTGAGTGCGGCCTGTCGATTTTGTCTGAATAAAACATTGTTTGTAATTATTAAAATCAACTCAGAAATATAATTTTGCAATTTAACCAATAGCAGAAATGTGGGAAACCAACATCTGTGCGGTATTTTTTTTGCGCAGTTCTTATCACACCGGACTTAACAGCATTCCGGTTTCCTCGTGCATTGAAGCGGTAAATACAAATATCACACGTTTCACCGAATAATTCTGGTTTTAATACCCATGAGATGTCAGTCCCTCAAACACCTATCCATTAATTCACAAATTCCTCATTCCTAATCCAGATATAATGACTGGATCAAGGCCTGTAATCAGGAGGATTTATAGATAGATAGATAGATAGATTTTTATTAATTCCATTTGATCAAATACATGCATTCAATACATTTTTGATATAGGACACGTCAGAATTTACATCTATAAAATAAAAGAACTAACAGGTATATATAACTAATATAACTATTTAACTTATTATAATAGCAAATCTTAATAGATACAATCTTATTGCACAACTATTTACACCTCACTCTATTATCATAATATGAAAACTTAATTCTATAAATACAACAACATACAGCTAGGTATTACAATTAAATTAAAAAGTAAAATATAATTATAGATTTCATCGCTCCTATACGCTAAGATATTCAACTACAGAGTAAAAACAATGGCACTGCAGATAAGCTTTCAACATTCTATCAAAGGTTTTTATTTTTGGGGCCAGTTTTATATACTGTGGTAGTTTATTGTATAATTTAACTCCAGTGTAAAAAGTTCCTTTTTGATATATGCTTGTGTGTGTGTGTGAAATATGAATGTTTTGATTTTGTCTTGTGTTATGCCTATGAACATCATTGTTTGTTTTAAGAAAAACATCTTTATTCATTAAATTCTTTTTAAAAAACATAATACTTTCAAAGATATATATGCAGGGCAGTGGGAGAATGTTTAAATCTTTAAACAGAGGTCTACATGATTCTCTAGAGTTTACATTTGCCATAATTCTAATCGCCCTCTTTTGTATCCTAAACGTGCTTAGTACATCTGGCGACATACCCCAAAATATGATCCCATATCTTAAGTATGAATGGAAATAAGCAAAATAAGTATTTATTAATGTGTGCATGCTAGTGCAGGTTTTCAAAATACGTAACGCAAAGCACATCGAGTTCAGTTTAGTATTCAGATATTGCATATGTTTGTTCCATTTCAAGTCTTGTTGTATCCATAGTCCTAAAAACTTTGTTTCTGATTTATTTTCTATTTGATGACCATTTAATGTTATATTGGGTTTCGCAGGATTCCTATTCTGTATAGTGTGGAAATTTAGACATACTGTTTTTTTATAGTTTATTATGAGGCGATTATCTTGTGACTATTTGGTTAACTCTCCTGTAACGGAGTCAGCAGACTGCTGTATGACCTGTTTAGTTTCACCTTTTATTACGGGGGTCAACGTTGCTTCACGTCCGTAGGTTCTACCCTTAAAGTGCCCTACACGTTATCCCCGGGTGGTGCTAAGTAAGCAACAACAACAGGCTGTCAGACTATCTTATAGATCTCCTGACAAAATTGAATATGCATACATCACAGTTTACTGTACCAAACAGTTCTTCTCAGAACTCCTTGACACGAAATCTTGGACAAGGTGTTAAAATATGCCAATTAAATATTGAAGGTATCAGTCGAACCAAATGTGACTACCTATCTCGGATTCTCCGTGAGAATAATATACATCTGGCGCTTATTCAGGAAACCCACACTAGCAATGAGGATGAACTCAGAAAAAGAGGCAAGATCTGTGGGTACACAATGGTTGGTGCAACTTATCACAGGGCATATGGAGTAGTAACATATGCTCGTAACAATCTGGAAGATATCCATCTTATTTCTGCTTGTTCTGACAACAACATTCATTCTGTTGTAGTAAAACTGCAAGATATTACAGTTGTAAATATCTACAAGCCACCTACAATTCCTTGGCCTGCTACTGTTCTGTCACCTGCGAACCATCCTGAAATTTATGCTGGTGATTTCAACAGTCACCATGAAAATTGGAAATACGCCAAGAATAATGACTGCGGTGTTGCTCTTTCTGACTGGGCTGATGAACTCAACCTACATCTTATCTTTGATGCAAAAGATCGAGGGACTTTCAGATCTGCTGCTTGGAAGAATGAACATAACCCAGATCTATGTTTTGTCTCTAGTGACAACAAGGGCCAATTCCTACCTACAACAAGAAGAGTACTAGCTGACTTTCCACGAAGCCAACATCGGCCAGTACTTATAGAAGTAGGGCTATCTATCCACTTAATTACATCATTTCCTCATCCCCGCTGGAACTTCCTGAAGGCAGATTGGGAGAAGTTCTCAACCGACTTAGATAAATGCATCAGGTTTATTCCGGCAAAAAGCAGTTGCTATCAAAGGTTTGTTGGCCTGGTGATTTCTGTGGCAAAGAAATACGTTCCAAGAGGTTTCAGGAAAGAGTATGTTCCCGGATGGAATCAGCAGAGTGATACACTCTACAATGAATATCTAAGAAATGGAGACCGTGAAGTAGCGGAGGAACTGTTACGAAGCTTAGATGCGGCACGCAGGGAAAAATGGTCCAAGACTGTTGAAGAGATGGATTTTCGTCACTCCAGTAGAAAAGCTTGGAGCTTACTGCGGAAACTTGGGGGTAGCACACCAATAATAAAAGAGAAATCTAACATTATACCAGATAAGATTGCTAAGCACATTGTCTCAACTTCCAGAATCACTCAGGATGTAAATCACACAAGACTGGTGAAAAGAAAATTAAAACAACTCAAAGCCTCTTCACCAACGCATTCTGCATACTCTGGACCCTTCACTCATGAAGAAATCAACATTGCCTTGAAGGACATGAAAGCTAGAAAAGCACCAGGCTTTGATGGTATCCATCCAGAGTTCCTCATACATATGGGAAACAATGCAAAAAAAAATGGCTGGCTCGTTTCTTCTCTGATATTCTCCGAACAGGAATACTCCTAAAGCAGTTCAAGAAATCCAAAATAATTGCCATCTTAAAACCTGGGAAACCAAAAGATTTGCCTCAGAGCTATCGACCTATAGCCCTACTTAGCTGGACCTATAAGCTTCTTGAAAGACTGATTTTGAACAGAATCAGCCCCAGTATCACCCAACACATCCCCATTGAGCAAGCTGGTTTCCAGAAAAATCGAAGTTGCAGTGATCAAGTCCTCGTTCTTACATCTCACATAGAAGCTGGTTTCCAACTTCACCAGAAAACAGCCGTTGCCTTCTTAGATTTAACTGCTGCGTATGATACAGTTTGGAGAGAAGGTCTACTGTATAAATTCCTAAAAGTGATTCCCTGTAAATTTATGGCCCAGCTTATTGACAATATGATTAACAACAGACATTTCCAGGTTGTCTTGGGATCAAAAATCAGCAAACGAAAGAAGCTAACTAATGGCCTCCCACAGGGTTCAGTACTGGCTCCTCTCCTCTTCAATCTGTACTTATCGGATCTACCAGAAACAAACGCAAGAAAGTTTTGTTATGCTGATGACATAGCATTGGCCACTAGACACCAAAATATGGAAGATTTGGAAAATGTACTTGAAGATGATTTGGCTAAACTTGGAAGATATTTCCACAAATGGGGGCTCCAACCCAGTGCTACAAAAACTGTGGTATCTTGTTTCCACTTGAGCAACATATTGGCTAATACCCAACTCAATGTAAAATTTGAGGGGAAGATTTTGAAATATAACAAGTTCCCAAAGTACTTAGGATTAATACTGGACCGAACACTCTCTTACAAGCAACACCTCCAGAGCACAGCAGCTAAAATTAGAAGCCGCAACAATATATTGCTAAAGCTATGTGGAACATCTTGGGGAGCTTCTGTCACTACTACAAGATGCTCTGCCTTAGGTCTAGCCTTCTCTGTGGCTGAATACTGTGCCCCAGTTTGGCTCAATAGCCCACATGTCAAACTCGTTGACACCCAGTTGAACAACACCATGAGACTAATCACTGGTTGTATAAGAACTACACCAGCATATTGGCTTCCAGCCCTCAGCAATATTCTTCCACCCCACCTTCGTAGAGAAGTTGCCTTGCTACGGGAGTACTACAAGATCATGGATCACCCTACACTACCTATTCATGACGACATCCCCTCTCTTCAAATGAACAGGCTCAAATCCAGGAAGCCACCCATTTGTCATGCCCAGAGACTTGTAAGAAACCATTTTGATTCCAGCATGCAGTGGATTAGTGAATGGACACTAAAAGCTTGTCCTGAGTCGAGCTCCTTCCTGGACCCTACAAGAACATCCACTCCAGGTTCCGATCTGCCTAGGAGGGCCTGGGCAACTCTCAATAGGATTCGGACAAACCACGGAGTATGCAATGGAACTTTGTTCAAATGGGGGAAAATTTTGTCTCCTCAGTGTGATTGTGGTGCTCCTAATCAAACCATCCAACACATTACAACTGACTGTCCTCTGAGGGCATATGGAGGGGACTGGATCGACTTCCTGTTGGCGACACCTGACGTGGTCCAATGGATAGACTCATTAGACCTGAGACTGTAATAATAGTGTAAACAGTAAAAATAATGTACAGTAGATTCTAAAGTGATTTTCTTTGTAACTTACTCTGAAATCTTGTATTGCCAAACGATAAATAATAATTACGAGTGTTGTATCGTCCGCAAACAAAATTTCCTTATGTGAATGAACGTTCTGTGTTATATCATTGATATATAGAAGAAAGAATAGTGGGCCCAAAACCGATCCCTGGGGTACTCCAAATTCAATAATTCCCTCATTGGACAATGTTTCATTAAGTAATTTGGTTCCATCATCCTTGTGTCTCAAGCTTACTATTTGTTTACGCCTTGTTAAGTAAGACTCGATCCATTTATTAGCTAGACCTCTAATACCACATTGGCCACACTGGCATACGTGGCAAATCTACACGTCAATATATAGGGTATGTAGTCTTTATTTCTCAAAGGAAGTGTTTTAAACCACAACGAGGGCAGTGCTAGGCTGAGATTAGGTAATAATGCCCAACAAACATTAAATCTCTACCCTAGAGAAGCTATTGTCTCCTTTAAAGTGACCGTTCTCTAACCCCACTTAGCCTAGGAGGCAAATGGTTTCCTGACTGAAGTTAGTTGATGTGTTTTATTAAATGTAATTTGTTAAGCTGCAGCCATTTACAGTGAATTAAGTGATTTAATTACAAGCTACAACGCAAATCAGATTTAACATTTGCTCCCTCACCTATGGGACTTTGTGCTAGAGTTCTGGAGAAGGTTGGATTGTCGTGTACCCAAAGCTACAATCTCATGATTGTTGAAAATGACTGAAGGTACTCCAGTCCCTCAGAATTGTAAATAGTGTTGCTTTCAGAGACAAACTATTGAGGTTAGCAAACCCCTCACTAGGCTCGGCATGGCATTAAGGCTGTGTGACTTAAAAACCAGGGCTGTTAACCTTGATCTTCCTATCTCATAGACATATCACAATGCCCTTAATTTTATTTTATTTTGTGAGACCACTAAAAGTTTGCCCACCCATGTATATGATAAGCCCACCCAATTTCTTCTCAAGTGATACCTGCCTCTCATTCCACACACGCCCAAATACACGGGGATATATGACCACGATGTCTCAGCCCTTAAAATAAGCAACAACAACTGTATCTTCGATACACACTAATCAAATTCCTGGATACTTCTATGCTTTCAGCAACGATCTTAGGGATGATTTTTCTTCACTATGACACATGCAGAACATGGTGCCACTAAAGCAATACCGTATAGGTCTATGTTATTTGAAAATGAAAACATAATAATCACACAAGAGTGGAGCCTTGCATAAGTGAGGAGATGTTACACCAAACTCTGGGTGTCAACAAGCCTTACTCTTATATCACTCGGGAATTGAGAAATTGGGTGGGCATATTATGTGATAACCTGTGTTACTGTGGTGGCTGTACTAGTGTGTGTATTTGTAAATTGGGGATAGGATTTGGAAGGAGATGGCTGTGGCCTTAAGTTAACAACCATCCCAGCATTTGCCTTGAGTGGGGAAACCACGGAAAACCACTTCCAGGATGGCCGAGTTGGCAATCGAACCCTCCTCTTCTCAGTTTTGCCTCACGAGGCTGACTGTACCCCATTCCAGCCCTCAGACCAGAGCCGGGAGTCAAACCCAGACCTACGGGGTGACAGCCAAGAAAGCTATCCGCTACACCAAGCGGTGTAATGTAATGTAATGTATTGGTCATAAATATAGGCTATATAAATCTACTGCCTATCCAAACATTTTCATAAATTTGAGTTTCATATAGGCCTACCATTTTAAAGCTCAATGGTTTTAAAATTTACAGTTATCTTAAGTCATAGCAACAGATTTCAATGTTTACATTAAGCCACATTGTTCAAACCTGTTCAGGGATGTCGGAAATTCCTCAGATAATGTCAAGCTGCACCTCACATCCTATTCTAATGTTGGGCAAGGACTTGATTCTCATCATTGCAGAAATAATCTGTTTATAACTAGCTGTAAACATGGCCAAGGTGTTATGTGATACAAGCTAAAGGTGTAGAATTTGGTACAAATGTTTATCACAAGTATCCAGTACCGGTACTTCTATGTCAATGTTACATAGGCATTGTGCTTGCTACACTTGACATAGTATGTGGTATAAATTTCAGAATGTGCATCCGTTTTACTTTCTACCCTTGATTATTCATATTTAAGTGGAGGTCAGGAATCGTATGGAAGTGATGCTAGGAAAATATGATATGACAGGTCTGAAGCAGTTCATTATTTCAGTATTTCAAAAACTGACTCTCTCTACCAGAAATCAAATCAGTGATCTGGGTTCATGGCGATATCAGGATAGAAGGAATGTTTGTTTATTGCATTACAACAAGGGATTTGGTAGTAACCTCATAAAGCAATAACTTCTAAATCAAAATAACTTACAATTTTATTGTTGGACAGCCAAAGGACTTAACATAATCCTCCATGGTTTTAGACAGGCGCAATGATCCATTAGTTCTGGGTTATCCCATCCTGTTAGAAAATGGAAGGATTGGGGTTTGAGACCTAAGGATGTTGTACAACATTAACTGCACATCACATCACCACTCTGAAGACCTGGTTTGTGAAATAAGTTGGTTCATGTCCCTTCACCTGTCATTTCAAGTTAGCTTCCTTGTTTCTCTTATCAAAATGCTGAGATGGTGGCTTTCCCATAGACCACAGTCACTTCCCCATTCCTTTCTTAGCCTCTTCGGCTTTCCATCTACTTTGAGGCCAGGCCCGACGAGAGGGGGGTCAGGCAGGGCTGGTGCCCCGGGGCCCGACCCTTCCAGGGGGGCCCGGTGTCATAGGAGGATGAGCAAAGCACTTATTTTTCAGGACGCGAATAGATATTTTTCCTTGCGAATCAAACCCTTTCGTGATACGCTTTAACGTCTTAGTACCGTTAAACATAAAATGAATTGCCCTTCTTTATCTACGACTTAGAAATGACTCCGGTCCCTGACGAAGCCGCGGCAGGAATGAAGGATTTGGCTTCCTGACTGCGGTGTTATTCGTAGTCTTACTCAACAGTTAAAAAAAGGCCTGTTTGTCGTTACAGATGTTAATTCATAATATTAGGGGCTTGCAACATTCAACCCGTGTACTTGGTAGCTAGTAGGTCTAGTATCACAGGCGGACAATGAACCATTGGCGCTCGGTTGGGGATGGTTTGCATCAAATAGTACTGTAGATATAATTCAGTATTTGCTGCGCGTTAGTTTTACGGTTTGTTTCTGAAGGCCTCCACGTTATTGAATGAAGTTGACTGTAAAGCAGTAGTTTTCACAAATATTAATGAAGCGAACAAAATAGAAAACCAAAAAATGTGCGAATTGTGTAGACTGAAGGGGAGGCTAGTGGTTGTTGTATAATAAGTGAGGTGTTTTGGCAACATTGTTGTAACAATTTGTCTTGGAGAGTAAAAACTTAGACCCTCTTAAAACCATCAACTGCTTGACGAAAAGCGGGGTATACACTGTGCTGTGCTATGGCCTCTGTGACATGATAAATCGCATGCCGTATTCTTAGTTGCCGACTGGGAATGCGTTGGCCGTCGCGATTATTACTGTAATTATTAGGATTAAGAGTAGGGTAGGTGTCCATGGACTTGAATTAAGGTACTGCCCCGGCATTGGTCTGGAGGGAGTGTCAAAAACCACACTCAGGATAGCCGCTGTCAGCGCCCGGATTCGAACCTCCGATCTGTAGACTTGCTGTAGGTCCCCATCGCGGTCATTGGTGATCTACACCGCTGGGTCTTACTTGAAGATGTGAGAGCTTTTACTTCAATATCGGAGAGTATTTTCTATAGCCACTAAATGTCAATGGTCACCAAATTTTTACTCCAAAATATCCCAAAAATAATCACCCAAATGGCCTATCCTATAACTCAATAATTTGGACCTAATTTTTGCAAACTTTTCCGGAGGAGGACCAACGGACCCCACTCTGAGCTTGATGATATTCCATACCCCAAGATCCCCGGTGTTTGCACCCCCCCTTAATCTTGGCTTAAATCCGCCCATGATGGGTACCAGTCATAGATAGGATTGAGGATGTTTAGGAAAATCTGGCTCTAGTTTTGCTTACTGCAAAGCAATATTAAATTATAAGAAATCCACTGACTGCCAATTACAATATATAGTTCAAATTCACATTTTCTTCTTTTGTGAAAACAATCACTGATCAGCTGCAATCTACTGATAGCACATAATAACTTGAGTTAAATATGAGTAGGCCTACTGTATACCTGTGGTTAATTATGAAAATATATTTCGCTTTGTTTAATGTACAAAGATGTGTGATCGCCGTTCAGCCAAAATACTTGTCAGTGTTTAGGCTTAGACTCAAGAGCGTGACTCTTCAAGGGCAGCAAATTTTAAGAATGTCAACATAAAAACACTATATGTAAAACCTATTTTAAAATACGTCTTGACTTTGTGTAAAAATCATGTTTTCATTATGAAAAGAGATTACGTGATATGTCACAGAGGCCGTAGTACTGCACAGTATACAGTATACCCTTTCCACGTCTTTTAACATGCAGTTCAGTGAGATGAACTTCCTGTTGATTAATTTTTGGGTCTTATGACGTAGGGATAGATTTGAGGAGGAAATGAAAGTACGGGTTAAAACGATAAATCATGGAAAATAAGCATAGAATAACCGACGGTGAAATTCTAACCCACCTGTTTCCGAGTTCATGGACAACAGCTTTTTTCAATGTGAGTATTTTCCCAAAGTTAAATACTGTAAAAGCGATGCAATTACTGGTCCGGTAAATGCAACTTTTTTCAAATTTGTGTAAGACAAACGAGCATATTGATTTTATGAGTATCACTGAAGTTCTAAAATTATTGATATCAGAGAGAATCTGCAGAACTTTAAATCTGAACACTGTGCATGCTTACAGAGTTACCTCATCGAGACAAATTTAGATTTGTCAAACGCCAAAACAGTTTAGTGAATTTAATGAAAATTATTACGGTACCTAGTTTTTGATGGCTTTAATATGATATTAATTTTTGTTAATTTAAAATAATGCATTAGTACGCGCTTGTCAGGTATAAACATTGAATTTGCAAATAATTTTGGATACATTCCTCCACTTTCAATGTTGTAAATTTTACATACCAGCATTAACTTATTTATATTGATAGTAATTCACACTCTGCTTATGCTAATAAATAAAGCCTGGATTTAGTGGAATATATCATTGAAATATTATTATTATATATGAATTGCAGCCAATGGTCATTTCAATTGAACGCCCGTAGGCTCCCCAACAAGTTCAATTTCAAGTAGTTCCAACTTTGGCTACCAGGCCTACTGTCACTGACACGCAGCGGGGAACGTTGGAACTTGATAGAGCGTTTCTAACCAAATAAGCTACACATTTTGGCTACACACTTCCAACTGTGCCTCCGTGGCTTAGGCGGCAGCACGCCGGCCTCTCACCGCTGGGTCCGTGGTTCAAATCCCGGTCACTCCATGTGAGATCTGTGCTGGACAAAACGGAGGCAGACAGGTTTTTCTCCGGGTACTCCGGTTTTCCCTGTCAAAATTTCATTCCAGCAACACTCTCCACTATCATTTCATTTCATCTGTCATTCATTTAATCATTGCCCCAGAGGAGTGCGTCAGGCCTCGGCAGCCGGCACAGTTCATATCCTCGCCGCTAGATGGGGGCTTCATTCATTCCATTCCTGACCCAGTCGGAGACTGGAAGCAGGCTGTGGATTTTCATTTTTCACTTCCAATTGTAGTGGTAGGTTCTTTTACATGCCATAAATCTATGACATGGGCCCGCCGGCTTTACTTCCCCTTCGAATACAGTCATACTGAAGGATTTTAACGCTCTTAAAAATCTGAGGACTTCGGCCGGGTTTATACCCGCGATCTTGGGCATTCAGCATGCTACAATTATTATTATTATTATTATTATTATTATTTTTATTATTATTATTATTATTATATCGATAGTAGTAGCTACGCTGGCTAACGCGCAGCATTAGGTCATGGGGCTAAGCTCTCTGCTGACTCGGTAGACGCGTGGGTTCGAGCCCCACCGTCGGCCGTCCTTGAAATGGTTTTCCGTGGTTTCCCCATTTTCAACACCAGGCAAATGCTGGGATGGTACCTTCTGACAGGCCACGGCCGCTTCCTTCCACATCCTTGCCCAGTTTCATTCACCATCATTCATTTCATCTCTCATTAACTCCTCTCATGAGGTTGGCGTCAGGAAGGGCATCCTGCCGTAAAAACCATCGCCACAAAGATTTCCATCGCATCTCATCCCCGACCCCGTTGGAACACGGGAATAATAAGGGGTAGACATACATACATTATTATTATTATTACTATTGCTTGCTTGCTGGCTCTTTATGTTCTTGTAATTGATTTCGTGATGAACATGCAAATAAAAAATGTGCAAAATCAGTTTGTGCAAATTTGCGAGGATTTTACAGAATTTGGTTTTAGAGGGGGGCCCGGGAGATTCCAGCCCCAGGGCCCGTCGTCGCTCTCCACGGCCCTGTTTGAGGCTGCTTGGATGATCCATTTCTCTAGAATGAAAGGGCTCCATGACACTGTCAATTAGGATGAAAAAGAGTTTGGGAATGAAGACAGGTGATAAAAGAAATATTCATATCTAAGAAATAAAAATAGCCAAACATATAAGTCCATTGTTTCCACAGCTACTGCCATGGTCTAGAAGTAAGAATAGCTGCTTTCTAACTGGTTGGCCCAGTTTTGAATCCTGGTTTTGCCAAGGAGAATTTAAATTTTGGCATGTAGTCACATGTAATTACTTGGGTGTGTGTATAATTTGTCTCATAACCTGTATTATTGTGATGGCTGTATTAGTGTGTGCATTTATAATTTTAGGTGAGGATTGGGAAGGAGGCGATTATGGCCTTAAGTTAGGTAGCCTACCGTCTCGGCATTTGCCTGCAGTAGAAGTGGGAAACCAAGGAAAACCACTTACTAGATGGCCGAAATGGGAATCAAAATCACCTCTACTTAGTTTTGCCTCACAAAGCTGAGTGTATCCCGTTCCAGCCCTCAGACCAGAATGCTAGTTGCTACACCACGAGGTGATCTAAGTGAAAAGGGATGGATTCTAATCCACCTCTTGGTCATAATAGAAGTGAATCTCTATGGTTTCTGATTCCACTTCCCCTCAACCAGGCAAAGCCTGCTTTATGCTCCATGCACCAAACATACCATCTCCAAATTATTTTGCATGCCCAATTAAATGAAGTAATATAGCTCGGGTGGTGTTGGGGTAGCGCACCTGCTTCGCACCAGGAGACCTCTGGTTCGATTCCAGGCTCCGTCAGGGATTTAAGAAACCGGCGTGAGGGCTGGAACAGGGTGCACACAGCCTCGCAAGGACAATTGAATAGCTGACAGTGAGGCAGCGCCACGCTCATGGAGACCAAGATTAACGGCCGAGGGGACCCGAGGCGCCCACCACGCGTCACCACATAATCTGCAGGCCAAATGGCTGGGTGGCGATCGCTTGGTAGGCCTAGGCCCTTCATGGTGTGTAGTACCACGGGGTTTGTTTGTTTCGTTTTAATGGTAGCTCGGAGACCACGGTTTCAATAGTCTTCTTAGAATGCATATGGGTGTTAACTTTAAAAATACCCGCACGAGTCTCTCTGGAGGACTCACACACTATTACTATTACGTAAACATATCTCGCATAAGAATCATGGCCCTACTAATAATATAGTTCATCGTATCTTGGTGAGAAAAATACTGTACCTGTATGTGCATTTGCTCAAAGAACTTTTTCTTTTCTGAATGTTTATTCCATATATATTATTTTTGTTTGTTTTATTAATATTAGGCATCCACCTATAAATTTTAACTCAACTAAAATTGGTATTATTCTGTGTTAAGAGGGACAGATGACCTTGATATTCCGTCCCTTAAACAACAATAACTATCCATACTATGTGTAAAGTTACTGGGCAATTCTGAGAATATTTACAGAGGATCCAGATTGCAGTCATGGACCACCTTGTGGCGTAGTGACTAGCATTCTTGGCTGTTGCCCCAGAGGTCTGGGTTTGATTCCCGGCTCTGCCAATGTAATTCTGGTCTGAGGGCTGCAACAGGGCACACTCAGCCTCGTGAGGCACAACTGAGAAGAGGAGGGTTTGATTTCCACCTCAGCCATCTTGGAAGTGGTCTTCCGAAGTTTCCCACTTCTACTGCAGGCAAATGCTGTGATGGTTCCTATGTTAAAGCCAAGGCCGCCTCCTTCCCAATCCTCACCTGAATTGCAAGTACACATACTAAGACAGGCATCACAATAACACATGTTATCAGTCAAAATTCCACACACGCCCAACACAGGTATCAGTCAATATTCCACACTCGCCCAAGTACACGGGGCTAAATGACCACGATGTCCAGGCCCCTCAAATGAAACAACAGATTGCAGTCGATGTACAGAAGTTGTCTAACATGGTGGCCAGATTGCTCCTTAGTGCCTCTTGGTCTATTGGAATGGCTGTAACATCCGGTGCATTATCATATTATTTCTGCTCGAACCATAGCCAAACTGTTCCTCTATTGGAGCACGAAGATTGGGATTCTCTGCCGTCACTGTCTCATGAAGCCATAGCCAGGTGGCTATGCTAATGCTTGTTGTTTCATGTAGGAGGTTGTATATCATGGTATTGTGTATTTGGGTGTGAGAAGAAACCCATACAACAGGAGCATACGAGCGTGGCAACGGGTGGGTGAGAGATTTCACAAGCTCTTCATCCAGGAACGCCTCCAACAGCAAGGAAATTCAGTCATGTTTTGTGGTGGGATCATGTTTGGTCGACGTACGCCTCTAATTCCTATCCACAGTAACATGACCGGTCTGGTATACCGAGACAACATCCTCAAACCTGTCGTTACAGGATTCGCTTCCACAATGGGTGAGGGCTTTCTAGTGGACGATGATGCCCATCGAGCTAGGGTGGTCAATCAGTTCCTTCAGATGCAAGGCATACGGAGAATGGAGTGGCCTGCATATTCTGCGGACATGAACAGTATCGAACATGCATGGAAAGAGATTAGGAGTGCAGTTTCGCACTGTCCCACTCCTCTCACAAACAAATAAACATTCAGCAACTGATTGAAGCTGCTTTCCAAGAGTGGGATAATCTGCCCCAAACCCGGTTGGTTCGTAGTTATGCCTCTTTGTCGGCAAGCATGCCTTAGGGCTCGTGGTGGCCATACATGGTATTGATATGCCCCAACATGAAAAAGATTGCCACTTTTGTTATTGTTTTAGTGTTTGTCTCTTTTGCACAGCATATTGTGTGTTGTTTTTCTTTGTAAGTCATTACATACTACCTTACCAGGGAATTGTTACTGCTAGACGTGGAGCACGGCTGTTGTGTATACATTACGTCAGCTCGCATCGTTATGGCTGCCGCGAGCGGTTGCTAGGCAAGAGGGGGAACGCATGTAGAGTCATACAATGATAACACATCGCACAGCGCACGACCCAACACGAATCATGCACACAAATTACGTGCGATGAGGTTTCGCAGGCGACAACTGCACGGCTATCGCAGGCGCGTGGCTGGGCGGAGCGCATTAGTTCCGATTTCCGCCACCGGTAACAATTCGCTGGTAGGGTAGTACACATAGCAAAACACTAAATCGCGCAATATGCAAAACCTTTTTTTTAGTACTGTTCAAGTTACAAACACTGCTAGTCACCACAACACACTAGGGGCAGATGACCTCGAAGTTCCGCCCCTTAAAACAACAATTACATTACATTCACCACAACAATGATGATCAAATACCATGCACACACAAGTATACGGGTCATAGACCAAATAGGTCCTAGTTGGAACTATAATATATACAGTATGTCAAAAAATATGATTATATAAATGACTCCAGATTATAGCTTACCAAGAGGCATACATACTTTGAACCGGCCTCGGTGGCCGAGAGCGCTAACGTGCTACCTCGGTTACGTCTCAAAACTCACGAGTCTCAAAACTCACGAGCTAAAAATAGTAACAAATAGTATCAAAACTCACGACAATAAACTAGTAGCTGAATGAACATTATAATAATAGTCTCAAAACTCAAGACTCTGGAGAGCACACTGCCCTTTGGCCCGTTTGTCCATCCAGTTTTAGGATGGGATTTCGTTTGTATTGCACAGACGTCACAGTGACGCAGGTTATCAGACAAATTCTATGCCCACCCAAGTACGTGACCACGATGTCGCAAAGACTCTAAAAGAATCAACAACAACATCTTGATGAGAGAGGTGCCAATTGAAAGAAGGCAGTCAGTTCTGGCTGACTCTAACAATGAACCTTTTCGCAATGAACTCGCTTGGCCATGGCTACCTATAACCTTATAGGTGGCTATGGCTTGGTTTGTGAGTTTTGAGACTGGCCCAGGTACAGAAACCGGTTAGAACCTACTTTTATTAACCCTCATCTTGAAATTCGTGAATTTTGAGACTCGTGAGTTTTAAGACACGTGAGTTTTGAGACGACACGCCTCCCTCGAGCCTCGCTGGCATCGGGAGAGCGTGAGTGCGAATCCCACATCGACCATCCTGAAAATGGTTTTCGTGGTTTCCCATTTTCACCACCAGGCAAATGCCAGGTCGGTTTCTTTCAATAAATACACGGCCAATTTCCCTTCCCTGACCCGTCCTGAAAATAAAAGTACATGGCCATTGGCTGCATTAATAAAAATGTACATACTTTGAAACTTAAGTGTTTAAAATGAGACTGCTGTTGCGACTTGAAACTGAATTCCAGCACTCTGCGCAGAGTGTGAACTGATAACACCACGATAGCCCTTTGTTAACTCTTGACGTAGGCCTAGTAACTGAAGCTATGGCATATAGTTAGGCCTCCTAATGACCAGTATTAATTCTACTATGATGTACATGTCGCTTACAGGTACCAACTGGAAAGACCTGCACCAGGCCTCTCCAAAAGCAACACAGCATTATGAGCCTAACATTTCTCTCATCCAGGTGTAAAAACCATCCATCATATGGAAAACTCATCTCCAATCCTGCAGAATGGGAAGAATAAGGAGTAGACATACCACTGACAAGTAAAAAGTGCGGTGCGGTTAGATGGCAACTTATTAGTCGTGACAAGGTTAAAGTTAGGACTGACTGGTGCTAAGATATGGTTAGAGCAAGTTTAGGACTGAGTGTTTTACTTGATTGATTGGCGACACCATTGTACATAGTGTTATTCACCAGTTATATTACTGGTTAGAGCAAGTTTAGGACTGAGTGTTTTACTTGATTGATTGGCGACACCATTGTACATAGTGTTATTCACCAGTTATATTACTGGTTAGAGCAAGTTTAGGACTGAGTGTTTTACTTGATTGATTGGCGACACCATTGTACATAGTGTTATTCACCAGTTATATTACTGTATTACATTCACTAGCGGCAGGAAGCAAAGCAAACTTGTAGCTTCACGTGGCTCTCGTGATCATAAGCCACAGAACCTTTCTTTTTTATACTTGGAATTTGAACCACTGGATGCAACTCTGAAATTCTAACATGCATTAACCAAGAATCAAAACCCAGTCCAAAACTATATGATGACTTTAGGAATCCCAATGGAGGAGATTATTTGGGTGTGACCTTGGCTTCTAGGATTAAAGAAGCAGGCCTCTATACGAAGGGTGGTTGGCCGGTTTACTTACTGTAAGCCCTGAGCTTGTATTTCAGCTTTACTTTACTTAATTTTAGGCCATCTGTAGGCTAAACAAAACAATCTACCAGTAAATGTATAGTCTATTTGTTGAATCAGAAGGCTACTTGCAGTGGCGGATCCAGAGGTTCGCCTCGGAGGGGGCACTCTAGGATTTCAGAGTAGCTAGAGAAAATATGTAATAAAATTACTAAATTTGTAGCGTATTTAATCTACACACACTACACATAACATCCAACCTCCAGATTTTATAATTCTACAAGAAATTCATTTTATTAAAATGGTTTATTGGTTTCAGTTTCAATAACACAAGTCATTGTCATTATGTAAAAAAAAGAAAAAGGGAAAAAAGAACCTCACAGTAGTCGCATATGTTGTGTAGCATGTGACATGTTAACCTACTATGTGTGTCTGCCGGGAGCGCTAATCCCTTGTTAACAGAGAACTCTGTTGGTCATTGAAATAACTACTTGTAAAACTCCAGTGCCAAATCCTGACCGGTGCGCATGCGTGAGGTACATCGTGGTACCAATGATTTATTGTAGGAATATCTTTAATGGGGCCTCCAAACCTTGAAGTAAACCGTATGCGATATACATTCCACAGCAAAAGTATGAAGATGTAATAAATCATAATTGTTTTCAGCAAATATGATATAATGAATATTTTCACACCAAAGAACGACAACTTGAAGATGATTTATTGTAGGAATATCTTTAATGGGGCCTCCAAACCTTGAAGTAAACCGTATACGATATACATTCCACATAGAGCTGTATGTTGGCTGACAGTACCTCGAATGCTTACATTAAATAAGAATACAGAAAAAGTATGAATATTTAATAAATCATGATTGTTTTCAGCAAATATGATATAATGAATATTTTCACACCAAGAACGACAACTTGAACATGATTTATTGTAGGAATATCTTTAATGGGGCCTCCAAATCTTGAAGTAAACCGTATGCGATATACATTCCACATAGCCACATGGCCGACAGTACGTCGTGGTACCAATCTTCGCCACCGCGCGCGCTCATTGTTTCCGTCCCTTTTCCAAAATCACTCCCTCAAAAATATCCAGCAACCGAGTGGAAAGATGTTACACATCAAAAACCTTTTTAATTCTACAGAATATCTACATTTCCACATTTTAATGCACATTACACAGTCTAATATGTATTAAAACATTTGCAATCATAGTGACTATCTGAAGACAATATACAAGTCTACTACACAAATGTTACAAAATATGTACATAGTACCAACATTGTCAGTCACTGAGTCACATAAATATAAATACAAAAAACAATTGTATTGAATACTGATCGGTGACTGGTGACTATCCTAGGTAAAATATATGCCAATTACAAAATAAAATCCAGGGCGATCCTTCGTTTACCCCTTTAGAGAAACGTTCTAGTACTTCGTCAACGTCAACATTTACATCACGGTGAACAAATAACAGACACAAGCCATTCAACCTTTCCTCACGTCATTCGCGTTCGTAGCCATGATTTAACAAGTTGCAGGCTGCTGAAAAATCTCTCTGCACTTGAAACACTGACAAGCAAATCTCTCCAGACAGAATTTCACTAACCACAGAATAAATACATCATAAAATGTCTAAACGAAGCACAGGCGTAGAGCACTCACACAAGGCTGCAAGTCCGCTTCAACCATGTCGCACCGTCGCGGTATGTCGAGACGTCTTTTTTTTTCGGGGGGGGGGGCGAAAAGTGTAAGCCCGCACCCCCCGCGTGACAGCCGACCTTTACTACTGCTGCCTCCGACATGCTGTTAGTAACTACGATAGTAGAAGAAACAGAGGGGGGTTTGATGAGCCGTGCGAGCCTTATTGCCTGTCCCAGTACCAAGTACTCTACCAGGCATCATCATTTAGGTTGGGAAATATAAGTGGGTTTGGGTTAAGCGAAGGGCCAGGAAAAAACCCATAGGCAGAAAGAAAGATTGCCTACAAGAAAAACCTGGCAGATTGGAGATAGCCACATGCAAGGATGTGGAAGGATTGGTTGGGTTGTTATTAGTAGAGGAGGTGTGTCATGCACGCACGCGCAGCGTCCTCTACTTGCCTTGTTGTCATATGGGGATCTGGTCTACTGTTACTGCTGGGTCTAGCGCGCGGTCGCACAGGAAGTGGATGGCCACACCCTAAGGCAGCACTATCCACTGGCCCGTGCGTCCAATAACAGTTCTCCGATCCGGAGAGGGTGCCTGCCTGCAAATACAGGGGCGCGCGCTCTCGTCCTGATCCTGGCGTGCTCCCCGTAGCTGCTGCTGGAACAAACAAGTGGCACAGACAAAGATATACATATGTACAGTGTTAGTAGGCGCATAGCACCCGGTCCATAGATGGGGATTTATGTCCCTAGTCCTAATCTAGGCTTGGCAGTGTCGTCTTGTTTGTTCTAGCCTAATCTAATCTATGCTAGTTTCTCCAGCTAGCGAGCTGCCTAGCTGGACGTCCTATAGATCTAAAGTAATTTATAGCAAATTAGGTTTAATATGTACAAAAGTTACTTTAAGATATTAAATTCCAAAACCATTTACATTACAAAAACTAAAATCTAGCATCTAGTCTAATTTTTTTTTTCTTGCAGCTGTTGTGGGGATGCATGGGGTGGCCGTTTAGTGTTGGGGGGTGGCCAAATTTGTGTGCGGGGTTATTTATTTATTTTTGCCGCTTGGGAACTCCTGTGCCATTATCTGCTCCACGTCAGTGCCTCCACAGAATGTGTTTGGGCGTAGGGTATTTGCTTCCACGGTGATTGTTATACCTGCCTATGCAGTGCACAAGTGGGTTCACCGTGTTAGCTAGTGTGGCGCGATAAGTTTTGCATGTGAGTTTGAGTATGTGTTGCTCCAGGCTCGGCGTGTTGGCAATTTGTTCAAGCTCCCGTATTGGTGTATCATACGGGAGCTTTGTTGCTAACCGCAAGCATTTGTTTTGGACAACTTGTAGAGCCTGAACGTTAGACTTGGCTGTGTAGCCCCAGGCAGGGGCGGCGTACGTCATAACTGGTCTAATCAGCGATTTGTACATACTCACCCCTACCTTGGTGTTGAGTCTGCTCTTCCTATTGAGGATAGGGTACAGTTGTGTCCAGGCCCGACGAGAGGGGGGGACAGGCAGGGCTGGTGCCCCGGGGCCCGACCCTCCCAGGGGGGCCCGGCGTCCTAGGAGGATGTGCAAAGCACTTATTTTTCAGGACACGAAGAGATATTTACCTTGCGAATCAAGCCCTTTCGTGATACGCTTTAACGTCTCAGTACCATTAAACATAAAATTAATTGCCCTCTTTATCTACGACTTGGAAATGACCCCGGTTCCTGACGAAGCCGCGGCAGGAATGCAGGATTAGGCTGCCCGACTGCGGTGTTATTCGTAGTCTTACTCAACAGTTAATAAAAAGGCCTGTTTGTAGTTACAGATGTTAATTCATTTAGGGTCTTGCAACATTCAACCCGTGTACTTGGTAGCTAGTAGGTCTAGTATCACTGGCGGGCAATGAACACTTGGCGCTCGGTTGGGGATAGTTTGCATCAAATAGTACTGTAGATATAATTCAGTATTTGCTGACGCGTTAGTTTTACGGTTTGTTTCTGAAGGCCTCCACGTTATTGAATAATGTTGACTGTATAGCAGTAGTTTTCACAAATATTAATGAAGCGATCAAAATAGAAAACCAAAGAATGTGCGAATTGTGTAGATTGAAGCGGAGGCTAGTGGTTGTTGTATAATAAGTGAGGTGTATTGGCAACATTGTTGTAACTATTTGTCTTGGAGAGTAAAAACTTAGACCCTCTTAAAACCATCAAATGCTGGGTGAAAAGCGGGGTATACACTGTGCTGTGCTATGGCCTCTGTGACATGATAAATCGCATGTCGTATTCTTAGTTGCCGACTGGGAATGCGTTGGCCGTCGCGACTATTACTGTAATTATTAGGGCTAAGAGTAGGGTAGGTGTCCCTGGACTTGAAATAAGGTACTGCCCCGGCATTGGTTGGAGGAAGTGTGAAAAACCACACTCAGGATAGCCGCTGTCAGCGCCCGGATCGAACCTCCGATCTGTAGACTTGCTGTAGGCCCCAATCACGATCATTGGTGAGCTACACCGCGGGGTCTTACTTGAAGATGTGAGAGCTTTTACTTCAATACCAGAAAGTCTTTTCTATAGCCACTATATGTCAATGGTCACCAAATTTTTACTCCAAAATATCCCAAAAATAATCACCCAAATGTTCTATCATATAACTCAATAATTTGGACCTAATTTTTGCAAACTTTTCCGGAGGAGGAACCCCGGATCCCACTCTGAGCTTGGTGATATTCCATACCCCAAGATTCCCGGTGTGTCCATTCCCCCATAATCTTGGCTTAAATCCGCCCATGATGGTCACCAGTCATAGATAGGATTCAGGATTTTTAGGAGAACCTGGCTCTAGTTTTGCTTACAGCAGAGCAATATTACATTATAAGAAATCCACTGACTGCCAATTACAAAATATAGTTAAAATTCACAGTTTCTTCTTTTGTGAAAACAATCACTGATCATCTGCAATCTACTGATAGCACATAATAACTTGAGTTATGTATGAGTACTCTACACCTGTGGTTAATTATGTAAATATATTTTGCTTTGTTTAATGTACAAAGATGTCTGATCGCCGTTCAAACAAAACACTTACCTATCAGTGTTTAAAGGAAGGAAGATTGTAGTTTTACGTGACCTTGAATCTTGTGATTATGAGCCACGGGACCTCCTTTTTACGTGGAATCCGAACCACAGGACTTGGCATTTCACTTCGAAAATCTCACATGCATTGACCGGGAATCGAACCCGAACCGCCTTGGTGAGAGGCGCACAGCTAGACCGCTGAGCCACCACGCCCCCTAATATCAGTGTTTAGGCTTAGACCCAAGGGCGTGACTCTTCAAGGGCAGCAAATTTTAAGAATGTCAACATAAAAACACTATATGTAAAATGTATTTTAAAATACGTCTTGACTTTTTATAAAAATCATGTTTTCATTATGAAAAGAGATTACGTCATATGTCACAGGGGCCGTAGTACCGCACAGTGTACAGTATACCCTTTCCACCTCTTTTAACATGCAGTTCAGTGAGATGAACTTCCTGTTGATTAATGGGTCTTATGACGTAGGGATGGAATTGAGGAGGAAATGAATGTACGGGTTAAAACGATGAATCATGGAAAATAAGCATAGAATCACCGACGGTGGAATTCTAACCCACCTGTTTCCGAGTTAATGGACAACAGCTTTTTTCGATGTGAGTATTTTCCCAAAGTTAAATACTGTAAATGCCATGCAATTACTGGTCCGGTAGATGCAACTTTTTTAAAATTTGTGTACGACAAACGAGCATATTGCTTTTACGAGTATCACTGAAGTTCTAAAGTTATTGATATCAAATAGGATCTGCAGAACTTTAAATCTGAACATTGTATATGCTTACTGTGTTACCTCAACGAGACAAATTTAGATTTTTCAAACGCCAAAACAGTATAGCGAATTTAATGAAAATTATGACTTAGTTTTCGATGTTTTAATCTATTATTTTTGTTAATTGAAAATAATGCATTAGTACGCGCTTGTCAAGTATAAACATTGAATTTGCAAATAATTTTGGATGCATTCCTCCACTTTCAATGTTGTAAATTTTACATATCAGCATTAACTTATTTATATTGATAGTAATTCAGGCTCTGCTTATGTATGATAATAAATATAGCCTGGATTTAGTGGAATATATCATTGAAATATTATTGTTATATATGAATTGCAGCCAAAGGTCATATCAGGACATTTCAGTTGAACGCCCGAAGGCTACCCAACAAGTTCAATTTCAAGTAGTTCCAACTTTGGCTACCAGACGCCACTGTCACTGACACCCAGCGGGGAACGTTGGAACTTGATAGAGCGTTTCTAACCAAATAACCTACAAATTTTGGCTACACACTACCAATTGTAGTGGTAGGTTCTTTTACATACCATAAATCTATGACATGGACCCGCCGGCTTTACTTCCCCTCCGAATAAAGGCATACAGGAGGATTTTAACGCTCTTAAAAATGCGACGACTTTGGCCGGGTTTAAACCCGCGATCTTGGGCATTGTAGTTCAGCATGCTACAATAATAATAGTAATAATAATAATTATTATTATTATTTTGCATATTAAGGCTTTCACGGCCCGGATTATTATATAAACAATTCATGCTTTTGGGCATTAGCCCAAAAGCATGAATTGTTTATATATTATTATTATTACTGTTAATTGCTTGCTGGCTCTTTATGCTCTTGTAGCCTAATTGATTTCGTGATGAACATTTAGTGCAAATAAAAAAAAATGCAAAATCAGTGTGTGCAAATTTGCGAGGATTTTACAGAATTTGGTTTTAGAGGGGGGCCCGGGAGATTCCAGCCCCAGGGCCCGTCGTCGCTCTCCTCGGCCCTGGTTGTGTCAGTCGCCTGTTCACCTTCTTCTTGACATCCATGACGTGGTGTCGCATGGTCAGCTTTTTATCTAGAGTTACTCCTAGATACTTGACCGTGTTTGTCCACTGGATGTCTTGATTGAACAGCTGGAGTGGTCTAAGGTTGGCTATCTGGCGCGATGGTCTGTTCTTTTTGGTGAACAGCACTGCCTGGCTCTTGTCGGCGTTTACTTTGATTCGCCATTTGGTGAGCCATAGTTCTAGTCTGCGTAGTGCATCACGTAGCCGTCTTAGTATACAAGCGAGTTGAGCATTTTGGGCGGGCATGGCCGTGTCATCAGCAAACAAATATGTTGCTGTGAGTCTTTCCTCCGGCATGGGCATGTCATTCGTAAAGAGGATGTAGAGGATTGGTCCAATTAGGGAACCTTGGGGCACACCCGCTCTAATCCTTCTTTCGGTCGACAGTGTGTTATGTATGTCAACTTGGAATTTTCTATCTTCTAGATATGACTTGATGAGTCTTATGTACCCAGGATGGAAATCGTAATCTATTAGCTTGGCAAGTAGGCCGTTGTGCCATGTCTTATCGAAAGCCTTTTGGATATCTAGGAAGACTACGCCCGTATCGCGTCGTTTATTGAAGCCTACGGTGGCGTGTTCAATTAGTCGCATTAATTGTAGTGTGGACGAGTGTTTATTCCTAAAACCGAACTGCTCGTTTTTAAGTATTCCTCGATTTTTGGTGTGGCCCACTAGTCTTTTGAGCAAGATTTTCTCAAATACTTTGCCTAGAGAGTCTAGTAGGCTAATGGGCCTATAGTTGCCAGGGTCTGACTTATCCTTGTTGGGTTTGCCAAATACTAGGATTTTCGCCCTTTTCCATTGCTTGGGGTAGTACTTGAGCCTCAGCATGGCGTTGTATATCTTCGTTAGAAGACGTAGGGCGGTGTCAGTCAGCCAGAACAGAATGAGGTTCTGTATGTTATCTGGGCCTGGGGCTTTGCTGGGATTGAGGTGCCGAATTATCCACTTGATCTCATGCACGTTGGTTTTCCTCACTTCCGGGTTTGGTGCGTTGGCGAGGTATTCCTCGACCTTGGCATCCACCCTGCGAGTGAATTCAGGATCAGCGGGGTCATCATTTGGTGTGAATGCCTCTTCGAGGGTATCAGGAATTACTTCGGCTTTTTCACGGGTTCCGAACACGGGGCCGTTAGGACCTTGGAGCGTGGGTACTATGTATGGCTCACGAGTGAAGTGTCTCGCTAGGTTCCATACAGGCCTGGTATTGGTGTCAAACTTTTCTAGCAGTTTGCCCCACTGTTCGTGCCGGTGTTGTGGTAGTATTTCCCTGATCTGGGCGTTTAGTTGATTTTTAAGCACCCGATCATGGTCTCGAGTCCAGTTGCGCCTATGTTTGTTACGGCGCCTAATGAGTGCCTTGATGCGTTCCGGGATCTTTTTATCCCGCTCACGTCTTGTGTGAGTAGGCACACTGGCGTCCGTGGCGTGCTGGATTGCTGTTACTAGCGAGATTATGGCCTCGTCTATATCGAGGGGGGTATTGAGCGGGGGGTCGTCTCTACCGGTTAGGTCGGTGTCCAGGACTTCCTTGAACTTTTCCCAGTTAGCCGCTTTGTAGTTGCGCAGCTGCCTAGGGACCTCGCCGGTGACCTGGGGGTCGGCTGACAGTTTAATAATTACTGGTATGTGGTCCGAGCTGAGGTCATTTATTACCTCTGCTCGGTGCCTTAGTGTTACGTTATTCATTAGGCATATGTCCAGTATGTCAGGGACTCCGTTGCTCCTGCGGGGAATATATGTTGGTTCGCTGGGCGCTGCTACCACATACTCGTTGGCCATCATGTGCCTATAGAGTTGGGTGCCCGAGGGATTCGGGCGGGTGCAGCCCCAGTTAACATTTTTTGCATTGAAATCGCCACCCAGTATTGTGTGGGGGCCTACTCTGAAGAGAGATTCAATGTCATGTGTGTCTATGCGGCGACTGTTGTTGTTGTACACGGCAACAATGTTTATGTGTGTGCCGTGTACTGGCAAGCGGATTCCACATGCTTCAAGGTGGGCCAGTGCAGGCATTCTTAGCTGTAGGTACTGTATGTCCCTGCGTACTAGTATTGCTACACCACCTTTAATTTCGTCCCGAATTTCTCTCCTGTCCTGTCTGGCTGCTACTCTGTAGCCATGGACTGTGAGTTTTTCAGTAGGTTGCAGGTGAGTTTCAGTGATTAGCGCAATGTGGATGTCATGAGTGCGCAGGAATGTCTCGAGTTCATACTTTTTTGGAAGATATAAACCTCCGCTCCAGTGACGTAGTTGGTGTACCCCCTCTTTCCCGTAACCCATTTCGCCCGTGCATTCCACGGCTGCCTTCCAATATTAAAACAAGAAGTTCCGTGACGAACTAAAGAGCCTACTTTTCTTGAAATTTAAGATTCTTGCCAATCTATATAGACCTATCTAGAATAATGACGAAATTAAGTTGGTAATATCGAAATTCCTAATTAGTTCGAAATATACCTTATATAATGTAGCCTAATAGAGCAGTACAGTTGGCAGCCCTGGTGACTGAATATAGGCTATTGTTAGTTGCATCTCTTAAGGTACATAATACAAAATTTGGTTGAAGTCCAATGGATAGTATGCACGTTACATGCAGTTAGACCTTGGATTTATCAGCGCGCGTAAAATTATGTTGGCAACAATGTCATGCATGTGTTGGTCAGAAATAATCTGAAATATTATGATCTCGTGTTGTACCAATTTTGGATGAAATCCATTTGTTAGTATAGAAGTAACATGTATTTTAAAATTGGACCTATCAGCAGGCTTAGAATCATGTTGGCAGCACTGGCGTAGGCCTATATTAGTTACTCCAAATTAATCTAGAATGCCAGGTACTATACGTGTGCAAAGTTTAGAGCTATTGGCTTGGATACTTTCTGATATATTGATATTAGGGTAACAAAAATAGAGACAGTATTTATTAACAGTTGGCAGCCCTGGTTACTCTTAAGAATCGGCATAGTCATATCGGTTATGGTACACATAGCACACACGAAATTTGGTTGAAATCCAAATGATAGTATAGAAGTTACATGTATTTAAATTTGGACCTCTCAGTAGGCGTAAAATCATGTTGGTAGCACTGACGGATATAAGTTACTCAAAATTAATATAGAATGTCAGGTACTATATGTGTGCATAGTTTAAAGCTGTCGGCTTGAATACTTTCTGATATATGGGTAGTTGGATTTAAAAAAATTGAGAGGATTTATTATCAGTTGGCAACCCTGGTGGCTCTTAAGAATACGCTCAGTCATATCTGTTTATGTACACATAGCACATACGAAATTTGGTTGAAATATAATTGATAGTGTAGAAGTTATATTCATTTAAAATTTGGATCTATCAGCAGGCTTATAATCATTTTGGCAACACTGCCATGTATGGCCTCCTGGAAACTAAACTGCAATATTATTGGCAACTCCAGCTATCTGATATGACATCTAGCGGTAAAAATGAGAAACTTACCAAGTAGGGTACATTTGTCACGTGGTGACTGTTTGTATATGGTTTCTTGTATTGGTAAACAGATCGTGGTAAATTTTTCGTGTCTTTATACTTAAGTAATAAGTTTTACTCGTTGATAGAGTGAAAAAAGAGTAAAAGCAAAGTGTATTGCTTAGTTTACGGCTGTAAGTCGATGTATAAGAGGGCTGCGGATATACGTTTTCATCACTTTCCAAAAGATGCAAATAGCAATAGCCGAAATGTGATGATACCTAATAATACCTAATACCTAATAATAATACCTTTCCACCCCGGGAAGGATCTAACACTTGTCGAGGTAGACAGACAGAAGACCTGCGACGTAAAGCCAGCGAAGGTTATTCAGTTTAAAAACAGCTGTTACGATGGGCGCGCTGGTAAGATTGAAGTTACTTGAATACTTAACTAAATAATTAATTATTGGCTGCTTGGTAGGGAGAAGGGATGAGTTTAACTTGTATTAAAACTCGTGGGGCGACAGGAATTGCTTGATTTGGATGGTTAAAAGGTGGGTTTGGTGTTGAATATTTGAATGGTAGCGGAATCACTCATTCTACAGTGCCCACGGGGAGGCAAATTAGGCCTATATGACTCGTAGTGGAATAGCTCGAATATCGAAGAACTTAGCGATTACGAGGTGTAGGCTTGGCGGAAAGGCTGGCGGTTCATCAGTTTGACATCAATTCACGATATAAGTCGGTGCTTGGAACAGTGGCGTCTGGTTTGCGTGGATGCTAGTCTCGGAATGATAAAAGTAGCACAGCTTCGGTGTGTTATTTATTTGTTTATGTACCGTATTTCTCTATTTGAATGTCCTCGGCGTTGATTCAGGATCGACATTTACATTATATTGCGCATAATAGTACTGAAATAATGTCCGAAGTGTAGCCCTGTGTAAATTTGAATCAGCTGATCTACATCAACCATAAAACTGATGCTTGATAATATGCAAATGACACCAAAAATTCCAGTGGAACACACAAATTAGGTCACGTGTATCGCACAGTTATACATATATACAATTAAAAATAACACTGTCATTACTTTAGAGACCACATTTACTGATTATAACCGAAAAATAAAAAGTGTTCCATATCAAACGCGTGTTATTGAGTAATTTTAACCCTACTTATCCAGACGACTGCAGCGCCCCAAGTGTTAGTTTGAGTTGCCAATTATCTATACGTGTGCCAATTCTGAAAGAGCTCCCATTCATACCTTCCAAGATATCCAACATGGAGCTGAAAATTCAATTGCGATTTTTCAGCAGTTGGTATACTGCACAGTTGGTAGCACTGACATCATTTTCAAAAATGGCCGTGAGATATTCAGGTATAGATCTTTACTCCAACCAAATTTTGTGTCGATTGCTGCAGCCGTTTAGGAGTTGATAGGGGGGGGGGACACACACACAGCCAGACAGACAGACACACATTTGTCCGATCTCATAAGTCTACTTTTTCCTCAATTTTGCAAAATGTGAAAAGTAGGCTAAAAATAAATAAAAATAGGAGAGCTGACAGGCCGGCCACGGCCAGTCAAATAGTCAAGTAGTAGCCTATAGTAAGGCGCTCCATGGCACAAATGATTATGAAATATATTTCTACTTCTACCTGTCCTAAACATAAAAGATTGTATGTCAATGTAGCGATTATATTAACCGTGTTGCCATTACATAGTATATGATAACAAACATTGACCACATTCATGAATGCAGGCAATACAGCAAAGATATTACTTGCAGTGCAGTTTGTAGCAACAATCATTTTTATCGGCAATATGAATGTAGCAGACAACTGGTTTTTCGGGGGGGGGGGCACCTGCCCCTGGTGCCCCCCTCTGGATCCGCCACTGGCTACTTGTTGCTGCTATAATAGCCCCACAAAGACGTGGAACTAATAAAGGTAATGAAAAGAGATTCCGTAGCACATAACTTACAGTAGGCTACCGGTATTGTATTATTCTTGGAACACAAGATAATGAATGGAAGTGTGAGTAGGCTAAGAAATGAGGAGTAAGAAGTAGCCTAGGCATATCATGAAATGTGAAAATAACACTGCATAATAAGGCTGTCCCCACAAATCAACAGGAATTTTTTATTGACTAAATAAATTCCCGGGTATTAACGTTAGGAAGCTGAGAACATTAAAGATTACCACTTATTTATAGTCACTGTAGAAAACTTCAATTGCATTATCTCAGACCACAAAAGTTTAAGAAACAAAATCCACATTTCCCCCACACTTTTCAATATATTGTGTGTTAATTTAATCATTAAAAACATATCATAACCTTTCATCGTTACGATGCAATCACAATGCGACACCACAGGACTGAAGGAATGTGGTGTTAAACATAAAATCACACACATCTTGGAATTAAAACTCAGTAATATTAACACTTTCTATTTTCTTGTTACTTATTTTCTTAAACTATGTTGTCTGATTATAAAGAGAGCTAGTGTGTTGAAATAGAGTTAAATAAATTACATAAAATATACATTCAGCACCCAGCTGTTTATCATGTGTTTGTCCATAAGTGGTGCTACCTAGCGGCTTACAGGTGTATTGGTGCTCCCCCTTATCAATTGTTTTTTTGAAAATCCGTTCTTCCTGTTTTGCCGAAGTGTCCATACTGTAATGATATCTTCACTGTGGTCAAGAGATAACACTCTCATTGAAAGTGCAGTTCCATCTCGTCTTCCGAAATGGCCAGTGCTGTTGGGCACTGTGGCCGATGGCAACAATATATAGTAGACCTTTAGTTTAAATGATTAAATGGGTACCCGGAAAATTTCGTGAAGAACGGCACAGTTTTTTAGATGGAAAGTCCAGATATCTAGTTAATAATCTCATCTTATGCATGCATATATTGATGATAAATCTATCAAATGCGTATATTTTACTGCTGTTAATTTAGCGCTGTCGTTTATGGTCGTTGGCTATTGACATACAGTAAATTGATCCAGGAACAGTAAAATAGTGTATGTTTCATTTCTTTCTACAGTATCTAGTTTCCAGTGAGGTTTCATTTTCAGGTGAACGACGAGAAGAAGCTTATTCTATAATATACCGTAATTGTTTGTTAGGTACTTCGAGCATAAATACAATAGAGTGCGCATTGCCACACTGCGCCTGTGCTGTGACGTGAGAGCAATGATAAGATGTATCCTTTATTTGTGATATTTGTGTGTAGATTTAGCAGACGTTATGTTCTGTTGTGTTTTCGGAAACATTTGGCGTCAAAATCTATGTGTTTACACAGTGTTAGCAATTAAGTTACCTTGTGCTTGCGCCAGGCCTCCCAGATGACAGATGGGCGGCGTTGCCAAACTTTATGACACGGCTTGAGAATTGTAGACGGCAATGCCAAAACTAAATTACTAGGTACCGTACTGAAAGTCCTCCACGCTGTAAGTGACCAAAACGTAGTAATATAACCAGTTATATTAACAGTGCTGCCAAAATTTGCCTCACAGCAAGGCACACAACCAGGGGCGCACCCAGGGGGGGGGGCTTTGGGGGCTTAAGCCCCCCCCCCCCCTAAAAACCTGGGAACACTTTAAAAACATTGCAACACATATACATAAAGAAACCTTCCAAGAAAAAATGCAACTTGATTTCTTACAGCTGTGTAATTTTTATAAGAATGATATAATTGAAAGTAGAGGAAACAACAAAGGCCTGCTTATGGCTGAGTTTGAACTGTGGCACAAGAGCTTCAAGACCACGCTAATACAGTATCCCTAAAAACGCAATCGATGTGTTGTATCTATGTGACAAGGACTTGTTTCCTAATATCCACACATTGTTGAGAATTTTGTGTACCATCCCTGTGACTACAAGCACTGCTGAGAGATCATTTTCTACTCTACGTCGGCTGAAAACATATCTTAGGCATACCATGGGTGCAGACTGGACTAGCAGCACTGAATATTCACCGGGAAATTGAAGTCACCAGTACAGAGGTAGTTTCCGTTTTGAAAAAATCTGCTAGGCGCCTGGATTTTGTTCTGTGAAATTTGAGTTTCCACTTTATTCAAACAAGGTTAATGTTTATTCATTAATACATGATTTGTATTCAACTATTTGTTTAAACTTGCATTTAGCCTGTGTAATTAAGTTCAACTTGACATTCTAGAAATGTTTAAGATGTTTTATTATAATGTTAGTTATTAAGGAAAATTAAAATAACATATATTTTCACGTAAAGCACATCAAATATTTGTTACTATCCATAACACTATGGTATAGGCCTACAATATCTCGTAATTTTTAAAATGTAATTTTTAGTTCCAATTAAATTTACATATTCAAAATCAAAATGTTATTATTAATTTCCTAAAACCTATACTAGTTCTTGGTATAAACAACTCAAAACTTAGTAAATGATTGCAGATTATTGATGTAACACATCAATCTGACGATCCTGGTAGCTGGATATATAGTTATGATAATAGTGAGCAGAGCAATCCAGTCGTTATCACTCTGATCGTGATCAAAAGTTAATTCTTGATAAAAAATCATGCAGTTCCTTTTTTATTATTTGTATAACCTTAGCTCAATGGTACTGTAACTAAAATTTATATAAAACCAATGCACATTTTGTCTAAATAATCTCCAATCCAATAGCATCTTTTGTATTGGTTTTAACAGAGCATTCTACAGTATGTTTGATCTTATAGTATATCTTTTTATGCATATGATCTCAAATATACATATTTACATACAAGAATAATAATGGACACATTCTCTTTCCATAGCTAAAATCATGTTATTGAGGAAAGCCCCCTCCAAACCAAAAGTCTGGGTGCGCCCCTGCACACAACAATTCCTAGGCATCTGAAATATTTTAATGAATTATTAGTGAAGAATTTGTTGGTTAAATTCATTACCAGGCGTTGGTTATACATACAACTTAATACTGGAAATACTCACTGATTTGCCACGAGGAACTTCACGGATGCCTTGGCACATATGACGGGTTCCTTCCAACTGATACATCGTCGTCAGCAGCATTTATAGGCTATTATAATTACTTCATCCTTTACTGGCACTTACCTTTACATGCCTAACCTTCAATCATAATATCCAATAGATGGCTGATGACGTCACATTGTTGAGAACAACATCTCGATCAGCTGGCTGAAGAAAACTGCGGTAGTTTGGTACACTGAAATACTACACGTGATGATAGCATTGGGCTATTTAAAGTGAGTTCTATTCATTACTAAGCCAGAATGGTGTATTACTGGGTCGCGTATGGATGTAAGGAGACGTTTAAAAAAGGATCGGGCATTTATTTCCACAGGTAAGTTAATTCATTGTAAAATAACCCTAAAATTCTTGACTCAACTACTTGCCTCTTCTTACCCTGCGTTTCCTCTTAACTCCGAAACATGAAATAAAAATATTTAAACACGTAAATGCTGGCATTTATTTTAAATTATTATAATTTACCCTATCCCTTACTCCACTGAACATGCCTATATTAATTTATGCTCGAAGGTATCAAGTATTTACATATCCATAGACTTTTTCTGGGTGTTTTGTTGAGACTGCTAGTAAATGCATCTCTGAACATAAAGATGCTTTATGTCCCTATGCTGGATTAAATGTAGTGTGGACTACACAATCCAGTCGTCAATCATGTTCAGTGTCAAATTGCAGGTTATGCTACAGTTGTGACGGTGTAGTCTTCGATAATAAATACGCTGAGGTAATATTTGTCATCTTATTAAATGTATGGACAGTGCGTTTGGTTGAGGGAATTTTGAGATTCTTCTAGGATACATTGCATCCCTAAATTAGCCTAGTCATTGGTTGGTTGGTTCCTTAGTTTAGGGGCTGCGACAACGCGGTCATGTAGCCCCGTGTACTTTGGGTGTGTGTAGAATTTGTCTGATAACCGGTGTTAATTGTGATGACTGTATTAGTGTGTGTATCTGCTTTTTTAATTCAAGTAGGGACTGCAACTTTGAATTTTCAAATAGTTCCTACTTTTGCCGCCAAACGCCACCGTCAACGACTACTAGGCCTAGTTCAGAACTAGCTACTAGACGCCACCGCAGTCGGCTCTTGGCAACGAACGTAGCAACCTAAGAGCGTTGTTTACATTCTTAACCTATCCAATTTAGTTTCACACAGGTGTAATTAGTGGAAAGATCTTTAACATGCCATAAATCTATGACATGGGACCGCCGGCTTTACTTCCCCTCCGAAGGAAGGCATACTGAGGGATTTTTAACGCTCTTAAAAAATCCGACGGCTTCGGCCGGGTTTGAACCCGCTATCTTGGGCATAGAAGCTCAGCATGCTACCAACTACGCCACCGAAGCCGCTTAGCCTAGTCAATTCTTCGTAGAATTTCAAAGTTCTTGGTTATTTTTGCGAAGGTTTCTATGATTCGAGGAAAATGGAATTTAAAAGGAAACAGTTCATTGATTATAATGGTTTCCTTTGTAGCAAATGTAATGCATACCGTAATTCTTAAAGAGCAACGCTTACTAAGTCAATAGACTTCCTTGCTTCCATTTGTCCTGGTTGTTTTGTTCACTTTCATAAAATACTGAAGTGGAATACAACGCTGAATGAGAGCTCATCGTACGATAACATTTTCTAAAGTGCCGGTACTGAAATTAGCCAAAATAATTTAGGAAATGATGTAGTAATATTTTATTTATTTATCGTATGGCTTTTAGGGCCGGGAGTGTCCGAGGACATGTTCGGCTCGCCAGAGTCTGTAGCTGCTTCCAGCGGACACCCAGAGGGTGTAATAGTAATAGTAATGTAGTAATAGATTGAACTTGTTGGAAGCCCTCAGGCGTACATTAAAAAATGACCAGCTACACAAAACCAATTCTCTTCAAAAATCAGTAGGCCTAATTCGGAGTTGAATTTGTTATTAATTATTTACAAGAGGGGATCCTGGCTGTATGAGTATTACGAAACACGACAGCCACTTTTAACACCAAATATGTTACATTCTTAACCTTTGCTACCTTCCGGTACGTAAAGAAACATGCGATGCTTTTCCCAATGTCGTATACATTACGAAAATGTGTGTTTAAACCCTCATTAAAAAGCATTTCCCCGCCTACTCCTATCACCTTCCATTACGAGTTCCTCTGTTTACCCTTCAGTCAGCTGCTATGTACTGTCAATTCCCGATAAGGTAATTATAAAAGGCTGTACTGTACCTCAATGTCCCACTGTCTGAAGTTTTCTTTTCTTGCTGCTATGCTCACTGCCGTCATTGACGCGCTCAGAAAAATTATTTAATTGTCTATTATTCTCACAAACATAGAGACTGCCTTTGCTAATAAATTCTTCACATTTTGTCCACAGATGCACTCATCATAGTCACAATAGGCCTACAAGCTTAATGCTGTCAGTCTAGCAATGCTCCTCTGGTCACTTAATTTAAAAATAGGTAGCTTTCTAATGAATCCACCTAAAGGCGCTTGCAAACTGAGTAGGCCCACAGTTCATAATGTAATGGAATATAGAGGCCACATGAAGATATATACCAAAACTAAATTACTAGGCACTGAAAGTCCACCTCGCTGTAGTGATCAAACCGCAGTGATATAACCAGTTATTTTAATAGTGCTGCCATAATTTGACTTACAGCCAGGCACACAACACTTCCTAGGCATCTGAAATAGTTTAATGAAATATTAGTGAAGACTCACTTCTACACCTTTCAGCAGGTCTGATTTACCACGCGGAATTTCACGGGTGTTGAAATAGTTAGTACGAACAGCTTGTAGATGCTGTCATATCAAAATAAACGATATTTAAGAATAAAACTTACTTACGTGTTTATAGAATTTAGGGACTCTTATATACGTTGCCAATTCTACCAACAGCACGGCTTGAGAATTATAGACGGCGATGGTTTTGGTCGTATATATCTTCATGTGTCCTCTATATTCCAGTAAAGCGGCTTCGGTGGCGTAGTTGGTAGCTTGCTGAACTGCTGTGCCGAAGATAGCGGGTTCAAGCCCGGTCGAAGCCGACGGATTTTTTTAAGAACGTTTAAAAATCTTTCCGTATGCCTTCCTTCGGAGGGGAAGTAAAGCCGGCGGTCCCATATGACATGCAGAAGATCCTTCCACAGACTAAACTTGTGTGCAGCTAAATTGTTAGGTTAGTTTTTGTCGGAACGCTCTATCAAAGTTCCAACGTTCACCACTAGGTATCATTGATATCTGGTAGCGAAAGTTGGAACTACTTTACATTGAACAGAACTTGTAGCTCACCCTAAGGGTATCCGCTGGAAGCAGCTACAGACTTTTTGCGGCTTCGGTGGAGTAGTCGGTAGCATGCTGAGCTTCTATACCCAAGATAGCGGGTTCAAACCCGGCCAAAGCCGTCAGGGCGTTAAAAATCCCTCAGTATGCCTTCCTTCGGAGGGGAAGTAAAGCCGGCGGTCTCATGTCATAGATTTATGGCATGTTAAAGAACCTTCCACTAATTACACCTGTGTGAAGCTAAATTGGATAGGTTTGGAATGTAAACAACGCTCTTAGGTTTCTACGTTCGTTGCCAAGATCCGACTGCGGTGGCGTCTAGTAGCTAAGTTCTGAACTTGGCCTAGTAGTCGTTGACGATGGTGCTTGGCGGCAAAAGTAGGAACTATTTGAAAAATTCTAAGTTGCAGTCTGTACTTACATTAAAAAACAGATAACACACACTAATACAGTCCGTGATAAAGAAAGAAACTGGAAAATCTGCTAAAATACAAAGGAACATTACACTGACCAGAAATAATAAAGTGATTAATAATCCAGAGGAAATAGCAAACACATTTAATGACTATTTTCTGGAAATTCCACAAAAATTAATAAATAAATCACAGGTAAATACACTAAATTCTAATAATAAAATAAATATATGCAGTGATTCTTTATTTATAAATCATGTCACACGTGAAGAGGTAAGAATAGTTATAAAAGAGCTAAATAATAAATTCTGTGCTGGCATTGATGGCATCCCTGATGCAATTTTAAAGAAATGTGCAGAAAATATAATAAATCCACTTACGCACTTAATAAACAGTTCAATTCTCTCAGGAACTTACCCGGATATTTTAAAGTTATCAAAAGTAATTCCAGTGCACAAAAACGGTTCAAAAGATGAATTAGATAACTATCGTCCCATTACCTTACCAACTGGTATTGCAAAAATTGTGGAAAAAATTATGTATAAGAGACTGATAAGTTTCATAGAAAAAAGTAAAATATTATCAAACTCACAACATGGATTTAGAACGGAAAAATCTACACAGACAGCAATTTACGAATGTAGTAATAATATACTGAAATTAATTGACAATAAGGAACATGTCACTGGCCTATTCTTGGATTTATCGAAAGCATTTGATGTTGTTGACCATAAAATCCTCCTTACCAAACTAAATCAATATGGTGTTAGAGGTCTAGCTAATAAATGGATAGAGTCTTACTTAACAAGGCGTAAACAAATAGTAAGCTTGAGACACAAGGATGATGGAACCAAATTACTTAATGAAACATTGTCCAATGAGGGAATTATTGAATTTGGAGTACCCCAGGGATCGGTTTTGGGCCCACTACTCTTTCTTCTATATATCAATGATATAACACAGAACGTTCATTCACATAAGGAAATTTTGTTTGCGGACGATACAACACTCGTAATAAAAGGTGAAACTAAACAGGTCATACAGCAGTCTGCTGACTCCGTTACAGGAGAGTTAACCAAATGGTCACAAGATAATCGCCTCATAATAAACTATAAAAAGACAGTATGTCTAAATTTCCACACTATACAGAATAGGAATCCTGCGATGCCCAATATAACATTAAATGGTCATCAAATAGAAAATAAATCAGAAACAAAGTTTTTAGGACTATGGATACAACAAGACTTGAAATGGAATAAACATATACAATATCTGAATACTAAACTGAACTCGATGTGCTTTGCGTTACGTATTTTGAAAACCTGCACTAGCATGCGCACATTAAGAAATACTTATTTTGCTTATTTCCATTCATACTTAAGATATGGGATCATATTTTGGGGTATGTCGCCAGATGTACTAAGCACGTTTAGGATACAAAAGAGGGCGATTAGAATTATGGCAAATGTAAACTCTAGAGAATCATGTAGACCTCTGTTTAAAGATTTAAACATTCTCCCACTGCCCTGCATATATATCTTTGAAAGTATTATGTTTTGTAAAAAGAATTTAATGAATAAAGATGTTTTTCTTAAAACAAACAATGATGTTCATAGGCATAACACAAGACAAAATCAAAACATTCATATTTCACACACACACACAAGCATATATCAAAAAGGAACTTTTCACACTGGAGTTAAATTATACAATAAACTACCCCAGTATATAAAACTGGCCCCAAAAATAAAAACCTTTGATAGAATGTTGAAAGCTTATCTGCAGTGCCATTGTTTTTACTCAGTAGTTGAATATTTTAGCGTATAGGAGTGATGGAATCTATAACTATATTTTACTTTTTTAATTTAATTTTAATACCTAGCTGTGTGTTGTTGTATTTATAGAATTAAGTTTTCATATTATGATAATAGAGTGAGGTGTAAATAGTTGTGCAATAAGATTGTATCTATTAAGATTTGCTATTATAATAAGTTATAAATAGTTATAATCTTAGTAATATATACCTGTTAGTTCTTTTATTTTATGCATGTAAATTCTGACGTGTCCTATATCAAAAATGTATTGAATGCATGTATTTGATCAAATGGAATTAATAAAAATCTATCTATCTATCTATCTATCTATCTATCTATCTATCTATCTATCTATCTATCATCACAATTAACACCGGTTATCAGACAGATTCTACACACACCCAAAGTGCACAGGGCTACATGACCGCGTTGTCGCAGCCCCTAAACTTAAGAACCAACCAGCTACAAACTCAGGCCAGCCGAAGATGTCCTCGGACACTCCCGGCACTAAAAGCCACACGATAAATAAATAAATAAATAAATAAATAAATAAATAAGTATATTCCAGTATGGTACACTATGAACTGTACTTAGTTGGCAATTGCTTTTAGGTAGAATTCATTAGAAACTACCTATTTGTAAATTAAGTGGCCACTGGAGCATTATTGTTAGACTGTCAACATAAAGCTTGGAGGCCTATTGTGACTATGACGAGTGCATTTGTGGACAAAATGTGAAGGATTTATTATCTACGGCAGTCTCTAAGTTCGTTAGAATAGGTTTTTTTTCCTGATCAGTGAGCATAGCAGCCAGAAAAGAAAACTTCAGACATTGGGACATTGAGGTACATTAGAGCATTTTATTATTACCTTATCGGTACCTACATAGCATGATAATATTTATCCTATGTGTGTGATATTTATGTGTAGATTTAGCGGCCGTTATGTTCTGTTGTATTTTAGGAAACATTTCGTATCAAAATCTATATCTTTACGAAGTGTTTGCAATTACCACGTGCTTGCTCTAGGCCTACCAGATGAAAGATGGGCGGCGTCGCCAAGTGTAATGACACGGCTTGAAATTATATACGGCAATGCCCTTACTCATTTGAAGGAAGTGGCTATAAAAGTGAAAACTACGTTTTACTTACAGCAATTGATCGGTGGAAACAACAAAGTGGTGACTATAGTGAACAATATTCTAAGCTCAAACAGGGGTGTCATTGATGATGGAACATCTAGGTCGGAAATAATAATAAAACAGGCAAATGGTGTCCTACAAGGGGATCCGGTGAGCCCATTACTCTTTAATGTATCCACTTCCCATGTTGTCGACAAAATAATAACTAGAAATTATTCAGTTGTATTATACTTGTAGGCTGACGACAGGGCCTTAGGATCCAGTAATAAGAAAGAACTTCATATACTAGTTAATGTTAGAATGTCTTATTATCATAAAGATAATCAATTGTTCTGTACAACTTTAGTTTTTAATTTTAGTTCATAAGTATGTTGGTAATGCTTGTTTTGCACTATGTTTTATTTACAGTGACTTTATGATGAGAAGGCTGTGACTTCCTGTATGTATTATTTGGTCAACATGTATGATGTATGTACTCAATCATTTCGAAATATGCCATAATACATCTAGTATTCAAGGATCAATCCGTGTGCCTTTTAATTAACTAACAGGTTATGAGCCCATACCGGACAAATAGTGCGTGTTTGAAACTAATATTCAACGTCGCTCAGTGAATACTTAGAAACGGTGTAGCCTATTTACACATTATGGCAACAGCGAGTGAATCAAATGCCTCAACCACGTTTTCCGCATCGACTTCTGCTATCTCTGGGATTACTGTTTCATCATCAGTGCCTAATATAGAGAAACTAGAAGGACAGCAAAATTATGGAAGCTGGAAATTCGCAATGAGAATGAGTCTTATGCTAGAGGGATTGTTTGGTTATGTCGATGGAACAATTCCCGTTACCTCGCATGTGGACACAATTCGTGGCCAGAGTGCGCTGGGAAAATTATGCCTGGCTGTTAAACCTTCTTGCTATATTCACGTGCATAACGCTACCAACTCGAAAGATGTCTGGAATAACCTCAAAAAGGCCTTCGAGGGATATAGTATGGCCACAAAGTTCGAGCTGACCCGGAAATTTTTCAATATGAGGCAAGAAAGCAGCACAATGGAAGAGTTCGTCAACAACATCATGATGACCGTGCAGAAACTCGCCGATATAGGTGAAACTATTGAAGATAAATGGGTCTCATTCGTTATGAAGAATGGTGTCTCAAACGAATATATGAAAATTTTGTGGCGGCGCTGAACCAGCAGCTGAAGGAAGATTTCACTTCAGAAGATGTAAAGGTTACTCTTCTGGGTGAAAGCGAGAGGAGAAGAGTGAAGGGAGAATGTGAATCATCATCTGCCACTGCTTTGTTCTCCAATCAATGCAAGAAGAAAAATTATAACATGAGAAAGCCAGGCGATCCAGGATTTAAATGTTACGAGTGTGGCAGCCCTGAACATGGTCGACCCAATTGTCCGAAGTTGAAGCAAAGCAAGAAATTTCATGCGAACCGTGCATCAACTGCTGGCCGAACATTAGGCGGGCAGAAGACTCTCCTCGCCAAGGCGTTGACTACCAAGGTGGCTTCCTCAGCATGGGTCATCTACTCAGGTGCAACGTTCCACATGACCAAGGAAAGGGCATCACTGCAATATGTTGACTCAAGTGTTCGTATATCAATCAGCATTGCAGACGATTCTGAGATATTGTCTGAAGGTGTAGGTAAGGTTGTGCTAAATCTTGGTTATGATAATATTAAAACAGTGACTGATGTACTTTATGTTCCAAATTTATCTACAAACTTGCTCTCAGTACATAAAATGACAGAAAAAGGGTACAATATTGTCTTTGACAATGAGTCCTGTAAAGTCTTTAATGGATCAAATTTTTCTGTTGGTGGAAATTTAGAGTTTAAGTGTGTAAAACAAGATGGTTTATACACAATAGCTGAGTGTTCACAGGAACCAGTGAGGGCATTTTCCGCTGAAGGTATCTCTGATGGGGAACTGTGGCACAAAAGGCTGGGTCATTTAAATCGTAAAGGTATGAAAGAACTACTACATATGGTCACTGGCATGAAGTTTAATCAAATCAATCAAAATGCTTGTGTTACCTGCCTGGAAGGTAAGCAAACAGTAAAGTCATTTCCTAAAAAGGGAATCAAAGCTAAATCTGTTCTAGATGTTATTCATAGTGATGTGCAAGGTCCCATGGAGGTGCAATCGTGGGGGCGGAGCCAGATACTGTTTGATTTTTGTCGATGACTTTACTAGGAAAGTCTTTGGATATATGTTTGCTTCTAAATCTGAAGTTTTTTCTAAATTCCGCCTCTTCACGGAGATGGTAGAGAACCAGCTCAATAAACGTATTAAGTGTCTAAGAATCGACAATTGGTGGAGAATATACTAGTAAGGAATTTGAGTTGTATTTACAGGAGAACGGAATTATTCATCAAACCAGTATTCCATATAGTCCTCAGCAAAATGGTATTGCTGAAAGGACTAAGAGGACCTTGGCAGAGAAAGCTCGCTGCATGCTGTTTGAGTCAGGTCTAGAAAAGAGATTCTGGGCAGAGGCTATGAACACTGCCATCTATCTCAAGAACCGATCACCCACAGCTGCAGTGAGGGATCTCGTACCAGAGGAGGCATGGTCTGGAGTAAAAGTTGATATTTCCCACCTTGAAATTTTTGGCTGTAAAGCACAGGTTCATGTCCCTGATGTTAAAAGGCAGAAGTTTGACAAGAAATCTGTTGAGATGATATTTGTAGGTTATTGTGAAACACAAACAGGATACCGCCTTGTAAGAAAAAGTAACACAAAGCTTACTGTTGTAGCTAGGAGTGTTGTGTTTCTTGAAGGTCCATCATTCCAAGTGAATGCAAATAATCCAGTAATTAATGCTGTAAATGACATGTCAATATTGTCGGTGCCTGTAATTAATACGTTTGTTGATCATCACAATGTTGATGTAGATGTTGATGTTATGAGTGATGAAACTGAAAGGGTTGTGACTGTGTCCAATGACACTACACCAGCTGAATCATCTGATAGTGATAGCAGTTTTGATATTTCTAACCTCTATATTGGTAGTGATGATAGCTCAATCGAGGATATAGTTAGTCGTGAGCCTGGTCCCCAGCATGACCGTCCTGATACAATGGGGGGCAGATATCCCAAGCGTACCAGAACGGCCAAGAGGGATGAGGATTATGAATACGGTACTCTGTTATGACTGTTGGGCCACAAGATCCTAACAAATATTCAGAAGTATGTTCGAGGTCAGATCAGAAACTGTGGAGAAATGCCATGCGAGAGGAAATGTTGTCGTTAACTAACAATCAAACTTGGAGATTGGTCGATAGACCGTTAAATCACAATGTCATTCAGTGTAAGTGGGTAAACCAACTTAAGAAAGGACTGGATGGGTCCAAGCGCTACAAAGCAAGATTTGTGGCGAAAGGATTCACTCAGGTTCCAGGTAGAGACTATGATCAGACTTTTGCACCTGTTGTCAGGCTCTCATCGTTAAGAGTCCTATTTGCCCTCGCTGCCGAGTCAGACTGGGAAATAGACCATGTGGACGTAACAACTGCTTTTTTAAATGGTGATTTGTCTGAAACAATTTACATGGAACAGCCGGAAGGTTTTCTGGAAAAGGGCAATGAAGGTAAAGTGTACAGATTGCAAAGAGCTTTTATATGGTCTCAAGCAAGCTGCCAAATCCTGGAATTATAAAATTCATGATTTCCTTATTCAACATGAGTTCCAGAATTCAGAGTATGATGCATGTGTCTACATTAAGAACGAAGGTAAAACATGTGTAGCGATTGGCTTGCATGTTGATGACTTCTATATTTTCTCAAACTGTAAGCAGGAACCTAAGAAACTTAAGGAAACTATGTCTAAATGTTTTAAAATAAGGGATTTGGGTCCTGTAAGTGAATGTCTAGGTATGAGAGTGACAAGAGACCGGAAATCTCATTCTGTTAAGTTGGATCAAGAGAGCTATGCTCTCGACATTGCCAAAAACTATGGTAGATAGATAGATAGTTTTATTAATTCCATTTGATCAAATACATGTATACAATACATTTTTGATATAGGACACGTCAGAATTTATATCTATAAAATGAAAGTACTAATAGGTATATACAGTAATACTAATACTATAACTATTTATCACTTATTATAATAACAGATCTTAAGTGATACAATCTTATTGGACAACTATTTACGCCTTATTCTATTATCAAAATATGAAAACTTACAGTAATTCTATAAATACAACTTACAGCTAGGTATTACAATTAAAATAGAAAAGTAAAATATAATTATAGATTTCATAGTTTCTATACACTAAGATATTCAACTACAGAGTAAAAACAATGGCACTGCAGATAAGCTTTCAACATTCTATCAAAGGTTTTTATTTTTGGGGCAAGTTTTATATACTGGGGTAGTTTATTGTATAATTTAACTCCTGTGTGATAAGTTCCTTTTTGATATATGCTTGTGTGTGTGTGTGTGTGTGTGTGTGTGAAATATGAATGTTTTGATTTTGTCTTGTGTTATGCCTATGAACATCATTGTTTGTTTTAAGAAAAACATCCTTATTCATTAAATTCTTTTTACAAATCATAATACTTTCAAAGATATATAAACAGGGCAGAGGGAGAATGTTTAAATCTTTAAACAGAGGTCTACATGATTCTCTAGTGTTTACATTTGCCATAATTCTAATCGCCCTCTTTTGTATCCTAAACGTGCTTAGTACATCTGGCGACATACCCCAAAATATGATCCCATATCTTAAGTATGAATGGAAATAAGCAAAATAAGTATTTCTTAAGTTATCCACTTGTCCACTTTACAATACAAAAATATCTTTTTATTTATACATTTTGATACATGTTTCGGCCCTGTGAGCCTTCTTCAGTCAAAATCAATAAAATTCTCCTAGATCATTCTAATGGTTGGTCTCTCATAAAAAAAATTGTAAATCCATTTTTACATCGTCAAGATGAATTAAAATACATGGATATAAAATGCTTAAAGAAATTAAAAGATTTAAAAATGTACAATATTTTGAAACGTGGGCTCCATCCTTGCTAATCCATAATCAAAACGAGGGACCTGGAACAATAAAATTACCTAACAATCTACGGTTTCTACTTGGAAACATGAAGAGATGTTTACTTTAGTTGGTTAAAAAACTTCCCCATTGTACGAGCATCTTGAAAATGGAATGTGTTTAAATCTGTCATGAAGAAATAGGAATCGGACGTTATTTATTTAGAGCTTTGCCAAAATGTTTTCAACAACCTGTAAAGCGGAAAACTAAATGAAAATGAAAAATTAAACATAACAAAAACCCACGCATAAATGACCAAAGTTTACATACCGCAGTTTGGACACCATAAACTGTCACCTCACAACTTGAAAGAGCTACTACAAATGTGTCCGTCTTGTTGTTCACCTTTAATCACAGGTTGACTTGGAAACTGCGAGTGTGGGGTCAACGGTCGCGGAAGGGGAGGTATAGCCTACGTCAGAACCTTACGTTATGGAGGAGGGAGGGCCGCTTCTTGTTTATGTCGGTCTCTTCGCCTTAATTTCGAGATCGTGTTAAATAATATGTTGTCGTTGAAAGTTGATTCGTTCAAGTTATTTACAGGGTCTGTTTTTTTGGGCGATATAAATTTCTATGTTCTCTAACACATTAAGTTTTTTACTTTTATCAACAATATGTACAATTTCCAAATCCTTATCTATCGAACTGAAATTATGTTTTTTCTCGTCCATGTGGTTCGCCATGGCCGAGAACTTGTTATATTTCAGCGCACTGGTATGTTCCCCGTATCTTACGTTGAACGCTCTACCCGTTTGTCCAAAATAGGTGGAATCGCAATCCTTACATTTTAGTTTGTACACTCCCGATTTGCTGAATTTATTGGTCTTATTTACACTATTGTGATTAAAAAAGATGTTGCTGTTATTATTTTGTTGTTTATGGATTTTATGGATTTTATTGCTCTGCAAATGAAGTGTATTAGGGGGTTCTGGGTTTGGTTTAGCTGTAGTTTACAGGGTTATGGCTGAGAGTTGTTGTAGCAGGGCTAACAACTGTGTCAGAGCAGTGGCGTGCTGTGTGGGAGGGGGGTTTAGTGGCAAAGACATAAGGGCAGGGATGGAAGAGTTTATGTGTTCCCTCACAGTTGGCGCACTTAGGCTTATCTCGAGGTACCGTACAGATAGAATGGTAATGTGAATCTCCAGCGGGTACTGTGAGGACAGCTTGACGGCTGTAGGTGCCTATAGTTTTATACAGTTTCTTGTTCGTAGATTCCTTCAATGAAATAGCCTACGTCCAGTTGTCCAAATATATATGTATGTCATTTCATTGGAAATGTTAAGCATACAATATTTAGGTTATGTTTGAACTCCTTAACACAGTCTATACACTTTTAATGAGAATTGGGTGAATTCTTGAATTATTACACAACTTGAACATGGGCTTACCAATTATGGCTTAGAGTTCTATTTATTTTATGATTGAATTTCATTCATTTATTCTACCGCGTGATAAATGAATTACAAGAAAACTATTATGAAATTCTCCCCATAGCGTGATGGTAATGATCGATGCAAACATAGAATAGAATTTCCAGGGAAATTAAATCAGAAAATATTTTATATTGGGATCCAATATTAATAGCATTTTAGCAAGTCGGAGGGCGTGTACGCTCAAATTGATTCTGGTCGTCAATTGTTTTGTAGAGATGGGCATCAGCAGTCGACTGACAAAAGTTAAAACCATCGACTTGTTTGACTGCTTTTAGAAAACAGTCGAATGAATTCAACGACTACTCACCGTAACATAAACAAGTCGTTTGCAAACGACTGAACTGATCCCAATTGTTTAACATGTTCTGAGCGCTGGCATAGTTTTACGTTCTGGTCTTAAATTGTTTGTATTCACATGGTTGCCAACATCTCCACTGAAATTTCGCTCTTTTTACTGTTCTAAACTGCTCTATTGTCGTGCTTCGTGTGTATTTATTCTAGGCTGTCGTGTACTTGTTCAAGTTGTATTTCAACTCTACATTCTTAGTATTTTCTGCAAAACAACTAAGAACTAAAAGGTACGTCACAATTTTGGCTATGGAATTGTTACCGGTACTTACGAACTCCCTTTCAGTTCTAGTAATTTAATTAAGTATTGCTCTATTGCTTCACTTTTCAGAGTACATACAGGTAATGTGTCCTATACCAATATCGGGGAACATTTACTCATTGCAACATTGGATATAATGGCTACACTATACACAACGCCGCAACCTCCATTCGAAGCAAAGTAAAAATAAATAACTTGGATCAATTGCATGTTGCCGAGTGTCGCGTAGCCCAAACTAACGTCTGCAAAAATAGGTAGGTTAGGGAGAAGTTTGTTTTTCATCTGTTGGTACAACAGAACTCCGCGTGTACAGTGCTTTGTACGCCGCCTAGAAGCGACTACTTTCAGAGGGCCGGTTCCATCAACCTTGCGTTAAATTTGGCTAACAAACCGTTAGTTAACAGATCGTTATAATTTTAACATTCTGTTATAGATTACGTGTTCCACAAAACTTTTTAACAAGTCGGTTAACAAACGATGCGTTAAATGTCACTTGCTGTAAGGATCAAGGAAGCAGTGAACGGTATGGATGGTTTTTCAGACTTCTGAACTGTGTCTAGTCAACTTGTATTCATTTGTTTGCTATTCTCGAACTCAAGCGACGGTGCTGCCGTTATCTGGAACTAGCGTAAGGGCGATGGAAACATAAACAAATAGGACTGATGCTATAACATGTGATTTGAGTAGATGGGTTGTTTTTTCTCGTATTTTCAGTTATTTTTTATACTTATTGAGGCTAAGAGATGTGTAATTTATTTGCTCAGTTCCGCTGTGCTCTTCAAATTCAACAATTGCCATATCAATGATTTACTTTCACACAAAAAAAAAAAAAGCTTTTCAGACGGATTGGAGTGGATTAGGCCTACTTCGCGTCGCAAAGCCGATTTCGAAGTACTGTATATGACCGTATGCGGCTGCCATTTTACAAAGGAGAATTCTTTTTAATAAATACTACCGGTAATTAATTTCTTAAAATAACCAGTACCCTACATTCTCCCCTGCATTACAAACTAGGCGACTTTTAGCAGAGTCGATTTGACAGCTGTTCTTCCCACGTGGCAAAAATTGCTTTAGGGGTCGCTTCATCGTAGGCCTACAAGTGGTTGTCTTTTTTAAAAAAACTTGCCCCATTGCTGCTTCAAATCTGTGAAGCTCAGTTTTCCTAATAACCAGGTGCCTATTAAAAATTTTAAAAATCTTTGTAGTCAACTTGTAGGCTATTTATAGATCAAAAATTGTATGTATTTAAATTGCATCGTGACACTGTTTATCTAAACTATGTGAAAATGAAATCTACAAATCAACACTCTCACGCTGAACAACAGAAAGCTTTGGATACAAATCAAATGGCTGTCGTTTCCACTAGTTTTATTCATCATTTGAAAATAACATTTTGTGCACTATAAAACTACATTATTGACCATTACGTATTGATGTTGCTGTCTTGAATAGGCTATATTTACCAATTTCATTACAAGTAGGCTAATTTGTAGGTTAGGCCTAGGCATATCATTTACTGTAAGTGGCCGGTTGTAAGGTAAAGTCCTTACTGTATTTATGCACAACACATCTCCAGAAACTTCTTTTCAGACAGTTGCAACATGTCATGAGAACTTGGCAAGAATTTTTGTTCTGTAGCATTATTCAAATACGGTAATCAAAAATAAAGAATACAAGAACTGAGCACGAAAGGCATATACTGTATTTGTTTGTAAACATTTTTAACACTATGTTAAACTCCTTAACTGAGCTAGAATGGGATGTTAAAATAACGGATAGTTTAACGATTTGTTAGCAGTAATGTTGGTTGATGGAACACCATTTCGCTAACATTTCCGTTAAATTACCTTAACGTGTCGTTAAAATTTTAACGAAGGTTGATGGAACCGGCCCTGATGAGTCGAATACATGAAACGACACGCTTTTAAGAGCTATGCGTATTCAGGTAACCATTCAACCATAACGAATAGAATATAAAGTGTGATCTCTTCTCCTCCAAGAGCATGTAATGAATACGGATCGGGTTGGCATTCGCCGCTACGCAGCGCTAAGGTCGATTTGAGATTGTTGATTTCCACACATGTTTATGTGTTTATGTGCGATATATTAAGTATTTAATCGATCGGAGTGTTTTGGTGGTGTTCTGTGCAAACGTTTATTGATATACAAGTGCTTACACTATTACTTCATAGTATTAATACCTGAAATGCTATTGTAGGAAGCATTAACTGAAATGGAATTTAATTTCTTGTCGTGTGTTGACGTTATCGTCGTGTGTTATTTTATTGTTATTTAATGTAAGTAAACAGCAGTTTAGCCCTTATATTTTCATGAGTGCTTAATGCGAGTAGTGAAGATGCCTTGCTCTATTGTACCAGGATGCAGATCTAGCTGTGGGGACTGTAAAGAGGTCAGACGGTTTTTCAAACCTCCTAAAGATAAGGAACGTTTTATCAAGTGCAAAGGGGCCGTACCAGGGAAGGATAGGGAACTTACTGAAAAGTCCTACTTCTGAGATGCTCACTTTTCAGAAGATTTAATTGTTAAATTTGACAAATTTGTGATAGAAGGGAAGGAAGTAGTACTTCTCCCAAGAACCAACTGGCGATTGAAAGACTATTCTGTTCCACATATATTTCCTAATTTGCCTAAGTATTTGTCCGGTATGGTGTAAATAAAAATGCTCTTGATGCCATTAAAGACTACTTCTGTGAAGAAAGGGATGAGAATAAAAAGGCAATGAGTTAAAAAACATATAGCCTATGTACCGTAATGCTGAAGGAGGCGTGATCAGTATTAGGCTATAGCCTACTCTATGAAGGGGTCATAACTATGCCTTCTATGTCTGTTTCATGTTAAGTTCTTCTGAAATGATGGTAGTTTACTGATTTTGGTGTTTGTGGAGTGAAATTTATGGTTATTATTGAATTGTATAGTAATCTACGGTAAAGTTGAAAGTTGCGTTCGTACGGCTTTTTTTTTCTGTGTTGCAAGTCTGTTAAGGGAATATAAAATGTGTAACAATGTGAAGAAATCCTTTTTGATAGCGAGGTTAATTTTTTCCGTTCTTTTTTTTAAATTTACCGATAGCTGGCAAAACGAATTGCATTTTGAACTTGCTCTCTGTCTTCGCTTATTGTCGAAACTGGACTATTACAGGAGACGACTTATTAAATTATAATTGGGCACAGTAAAGTAAGTGGAGATGTCGAAATTATTAGCGCCTATGAGGATATCTTGCAGTGTTTTAACATGTAAAACAGGTCGCAAGGTTTTATAAGTCTCGTAAACGCCAATGCAAACTTACATCACAGATCGGAGCCAGCGCTGCGCTGCGGCGGACCAGGCGTACTAGGCCAGTGATATCACTTCTTATTCTATTCGTTATGATTCAACTGAAAGTAGTCGAATATCTAGTCGATAGTTTCTTCCAACGAATGACTAGTCAGTCGATAGATAAAAGTAGTCGATAGTCCCATCTCTAGCCCAATATAACATTAAATGGTCATCAAATAGGAAATAAATCAGAAACAAAGTTTTTAGGACTATGAATACAACATGACTTGAAATGGAATAAACATATACAATATCTGAATACCAAACTGAACTCGATGTGCTTTGCGTTACGTATTTTGAAAACCTGCACTTGCATGCACACATTAAGAAATACTTATGAATATCTATGACTTTAGTCATTTTTCAAGTTTTTCCGTATTGATTTTGATAAGTTATACACTTGTCCACTTTACAATACAAAAATATCTTTTTATTTATACATTTTGATACATGTTTCGGCCCTGTGAGCCTTCTTCAGTCAAAATCAATAAAATTCTCCTAGATCATTCTAATGGTTGGTCTCTCATAAAAATTCCGCAACAAGCTTCACAAAACCTAAATTATAAACGAAAAGACAACTCCACAAACACCAAAATCAGTAAACCTCCCTCATTTCAGCCACACTACACCTTAAACAGACATAGAAAGCATAGTCATGACCCCTTCATGGAGTAGGCTATTGTCTAAACACGATCATGTCTCCTTCAACTTTATCGAAGACTTCATTAAATTCTATTAAAAATTCATAAACTCATTCCACAAATCTTAAAATCAGTATACATCCCTCATTTCAGTTACTCTATTCATTAAACAAACATAGAAGGCGTAGCCATGACCCCTTCATGGAGTAGGCTATTGTCTAAAGCTGGCCACGCATACTACAACCATAACGAATAGAATAAGAAGTGATAACACTGGCCTAGTACGCCTGGTTCGCCGCAGCACAGCGCTGGCTCCGATCTGTGATGTAAGTTAGCATTGGCGCTTACGAGACTTTTAAAACCTTGCGACCTGTTTTACATGTTAAAACACCGTAAGCTATCCTCATAGGCGCTAATAAGTTCGACATTTCCACTTACTTTACTGTGCCTAATTATAATTTAATAAGTCGTCTCCTGTAATAGTCCAGTTTCGACAATACGCGAAGACAGAGGGCAAGTTCACAATGCAATTAGTTTTGCCAGCTATCGGTAAATTAAATTAAAATAAATGGAAAAATTAACCTCGCGTTCAGAAAGGATTTCATCACATTTTTACACATTTTACATTCCCTTAACAGACTTGCAACACAGCAAAAAAAAAAGCCGTAAGAACGCAACTTTCAACTCTACCGTAGGTTACTATAAAATTCAATAATAACCATAAATTTCACTCCACAAACACCAAAATCAGTCAACTACCATCATTTCAGAAGAACTTAACATTAAACAGACATAGAAGGCATAGTCATGACCCCTTCATAGAGTAGGCTATTGCCTAAACCCGATCACGGCTCCTTCAACTTTACGTTAGAATATTACAAAAATCAATTATACCCATAAATTTCACTCCACAAACACCAAACTCAATAAACTACCATAATTTTAACAGACATAGAAGGCACAGTCATGACCCCTTCTTAGAGTAGGCTATTGCCTAAAACTGATCACGCCACCTTCAGCATTACGGTAGATATATGTTTTTAAACGCATTGTCTTTTTATTCTCCTCCCTTTCTTCACAGAAGTAGTCTTTAATGGCATCAAGAGCATTTTTATTTACACCATACTGGACAAATACTTAGGCAAATTAGGAAATATATGTGGAACAGAATAGTCTTTCAATCGCCAGTTGGTTCTTGGGAGAAGTACTACTTCCTTCCCTGCTATCACAAATTTGTCAAATTTAACAATTAAATCTTCTGAATAGTGAGCATCCCAGATGTAGGACTTTTCAGTTAGTTCCCTATCCTTCCCTGGTATGGCCCCTTTGCACTTGATAAAACGTTCCTTATCTTTAGGAGGTTTGAAAAACCGTCTGACCTCTTTGCAGTCCTCATAGCTAGATCTGCATCCTGGTACAAAACAGCAAGGCATCTTCACTACTCACATTAAGCACTCATGAAAATGTAAGGGCCAAACTGCTGTTTACTTACATTAAATAACAATAAAATTAACACACGAAGATAACGTCAACACAAGACAAGAAATTAAATTCAATTTCAGATAATGCTTCCTACAATAGCATTTCAGGTATTAATACTATGAAGTAATAGTGTAAGCACTTGTATATCAATAAACGTTTGCACAGAACACCACCAAAACACTCCGACCGATTAAATACTTAATATATCGCACATAAACACGTAAACATATGTGGAAATCAACAATCTCAAGTCGACTGTAGCGCTGCGTAGCGGCGAGTGCCAACCCGATCCGTATTCATAACATGCTATTGAGGGAGAAGAGATCACACTTTTTATTCTATTCGTTATGCTACAACCTTACTCTAATTCAAAATTACGGCCAAATGATCCATCTGACTGGGAGGCAAAGGTATTTACCGGCTTGTCTGGGATGATGGGCCACAAAACCGGTATCTGGAGTTCAAACATAACCTAAATATTGAATGCTTAACGTTTCCAATAACTTGGACAACTGGATTTAGGCTATTTCAGTGAAAGAATCAACGAACTGTATAAAACTATAGGCACCTACAGGTATACTTAACTTATTAATTAAAGCTCTACAATAAACATACAGCACAATGAATTGTAGCATGAAGTTATACTGAAGAAGTCGTTTGATTAGAACGACTACTTAAATTCGAATTATTCCATTCGCTTAGAATGAGTCGTTTGCCAACGACTTGTTTCATTCGAATGATTTCCAACGATTGCTTTGGGATCAGTCGTTTACAACGACTACTTAAATTCGAATGATTCCATTCGCTTGGAACTAGTCGTTTGCCAACGACTTGTTTCATTCGAATGATTTCCAACGATTGTTTTGGGATCTGTCGTTTGCAAACGACTTGTTTATGATACGGTGAGTAGTCGTTGAATTCATTCGACTGTTTTTTAAAAGCAGTCGAATAAGTCGATTGTTTTAACTATCGACTAATTCGACTGTTTTCAGTCGACTGCTGCCCATCTCTATATTGGGCTTCGCAGGATTCCTATTCTGTATAGTGTGGAAATTTAGACATACTGTTTTTTTTTATAGTTGATTATGAGGCGATTATATTGTGAGCATTTGGTTAACTCTCCTGTAACGGAGTCAGCAGACTGCTGTATGACCTGTTTAGTTTCACCTTTTATTACGAGTGTTGTATCATCCGCAAACAAAATTTCCTTATGTGAATGAATGTTCTGTGTTATATCATTGATATATAGAAGGAAGAGTAGTGGGCCCAAAACCGATCCCTGGGGTACTCCAAATTTAATAATTCCCTCATTGGACAATGTTTCATTAAGTAATTTGGTTCCATCATCCTTGTGTCTCAAGCTTACTATTTGTTTACGCCTTGTTAAGTAAGACTCTGTCCATTTAATAGCTAGACCTCTAATACCATATTGATTTTGTTTTGTAAGGAGGATTTTATGGTCAACAAAATCAAATGCTTTCGATAAATCCAAGAATAGGCCAGTTACATGTTCCTTATTGTCAATTAATTTCAGTATACTATTAGCCTAATACATTCATAAATTGCTGTCTGTGTAGATTTTTCCGTTCTGAATCCATGTTGTGAGTTTGATATTTTATTTTTTTCTATAAAACTTATCAGTCTCCTATACATGATTTTTTCCACAATTTTTGCGATAGCAGTTGGTAAGGTAATAGGACGATAGTTATCTAATTCATCTTTTGAACCGTATGGAGGAGTGTAAACCAGTGAACACGCCCCTAGCACTTGGTGTAAAACTTGTCAGGCCAATGAATTCTACAAATCATCCACTGTATCAAAAATTGATAGGTGCCCTTATGTATCTGGCGATAGGCACCAGACCTGACATCTGTTTTGCTGTTAGTTGCAATGATGATGAACATTTCAATGCTGGCCTGAGAGTGGTTAGATACCTGAAGGGTACAATGGGCTTAGGGCTAAAATATTGTAAAGGAGGTTTTAGTTTAACTGGTTATGCAGATGCTGATTTTGCTGCTTGTGCTGTTAATAGAAAATCTGGTACTGGCTATGTGTTCAAGCTAGCAGGTGGAGCCATTAGTTGGCAGGCAAGGAAACAAAGATCTGTAACTATTGCAGATAGCACAACTTTTGCAGAGTATGTTTCTACTAGTGAATGTGGTAAGGATGGTGTGTATTTAAGAGGTCTTCTTGGGGAATTATCAGTCCCAATCAAATGTATTAACATATTTAATGATAACCAAGGAGCTATTAATATGTGTCTGAACCAGTCATCTGGCAGCAAAAGTAAACACATTGATGTCAGGTTTCATCAAATAAAGCATTGGGTGAAATGTAGTGTTGTCAGTGTACAATACTTGTCAACTGAACAGATGATTGCTGATGTGCTAACCGAAGCAATTTCAAGAGCAAAACATGATGTTTGCATTGCATCTATGGGGATGGCAGATTAATTCATGTGTTGTGTGTACAAACAATCGATTAAGTGAGGGTGTTAGAATGTCTTACTATCATAAAGATAAACAATTGTTCTGTACAACTTTAGTTTTTAATTTTAGTTCATAGGTATGTTGGTAATGCTTGTTTTGCAATATGTTTTATTTACAGTGACTTTATGAAGAGAAGGCTGTGACTTCCTGTATGTATTCTTTGGTCAACATGTATGATGTATGTACTCAATCATGTCGAAATGTGCCATAATACATCTAGTATTCGAGGATCAATCCGTGTGCCTTTTAATTAACTAACAGTTAACAGACTAGTAGAATGGGCAAAGGATAGTGAGTTTACCATTAATAGTAGTAAAACTGTTCAGATGATTTTTAGAAAAGGTGGTCGAGTCACAAAGTCGGATACCATAGGCTACTTCTTGGAAACGAGGAATTAGAAATTGTAAACCACTTCAAACACTTGGGAATACGACTACAAACCACAAGATTACCCTTCAGGATACACGTCAGAGAATAGCAATAGCAGCTATCAGAAGCTTTCAAGATATTAATAGGCCAGAACTACTGGATATTATAAGAACAGCTATTTCTTTATTTCGCAAAAAATAGTAGCCTACCAATAGTAACATAATTATGGATTACAGTTAATATGGACGCATCTAACTACCTTGGACCTTGCAGTATTGGAACGAGTAAATGCGAGTTTCTCGAAACGGACATTGTCTGTATCAAAATTCACTCCTACAAGACTACGTTAGTGTATGAACTCACAAACGAGCCCTTATTAATGTTAACTTATGAATTATCTCAATTAGGATACAACATCTAATAGAATGTGTAGATCGATCCGCCCAGGAAGCTGCTACCAGCGCTGGTAATGCTATGAATGTCGCAATTCCTCAAACAGATTACATACCTATAAAGCCACACATCAACGCTGACTGGTTACGTCGTTGGCAAGAGTATGCCCGTTTAAAAAGCGAAATATTATTACTGCATTCAACCAACCATCCCACGACAACCCTGGTTCTTTTACCGGTAACAGACCACATAGCATTACAATAATACGCTTACGTTTTAATCATGCTCTAACACCAGTACAGTATATGGCTCGTAGTAATCTCCGTCGTACATCAATTTGTAATTGCCAAGAGGAAATCGGGAAAATAAATCATATCTTTCAATGTTCACTTTATGAGATCCAACGAACGTACTGTACTTCCTTCGAGAATTACACAATCTAGGTTTTTATCACCCTTTAAATCTTTCCACTACCCTTCATACTCCTACATTTCCCATAATACTCTTAGTTCCACAATTTCTCCATGAATGTTAACTTAATTTTTAGTCATTAGAACACCTTATGTGTGACTCGGTATTTGTTTTAGTTGTAAGTCGCTAAGATGAGTCACTTGAGCGTGAGGAATATTACCTCTTTGTGTCCCTGTCTATGTGTTTTCTCCTCCCATACCGGTACATAGCATATTCTCACTTATCTGTATTCCCATCCACGGTCCACTCTAGAGAGTCAACCGTGTCCCAACGCTTCTTTAGTCAACGGTGTTTTAATAATAGAATTTAATGCAGCCAATGGCCAATAAATACAATATAAATAATTTAATAAGTGCAGCTAACTGCCAAAAGAAATATATACACGACCGTGCATACAATATCATACATTGTTCATTCACTACAGAAAGAGTTCAACGACATTGTTCTTGTTGTACAGTCCTGAAGATGGTATCTACCACAATGCTTCTTGCACAACTTGCAAATACAGCCATCGGTGGGATCGTGATATCTCGTCTCCTTGCATACCGCATGATGGAAGCCATGTACATAATAGCGTGTCATAACATGTCGCAAGTTGTGATTGGAACGTTGCCAGTCTTGATTCATCATAGCATCCGTGGTGTAAAACGTGCTACATATTTCTTTCTTCTTATCATAAAGTTCTTTTAATATGCAGGTGTAGAACGTAAGAGCATCCATTCTCAGAGATCCTCAATAAAGAACCTTTCTCTCACTAGCTCATACACCAATCGTGATGGTGTAAATTTGGATACGCTTAATACTCTCTTCAGATAAATTGCTTTTATCTTTTCCAATTCTTTAATTAATTAATATAGGAACTGCGCACAAATGTGCATTTGCGAGTAACCCAATAAGGACAGTGTTCTCTTAGAGCATTTACTAAAATGGTATCGACCACACTGTTTAGCACATAATATGCATACACACTGTTCAGAAGGTTCATGAAAGCCACGTCGCACGCACAGCTTATGATGGAAGCCGTGAACAGCAAGTCTATTCAGAGCACTCCTCATTTCATAGTTAGGTTCAGTCCAATTTCTCCGAGACATGGCATCAGTCCCATAGAATTCTAAGTCGATTTCCGCTCGCTTTTTATTGTCTCATCCTTAGGAATTCCTGTTCCTGTCTTGTAGAAGGCAATTGTAATCGAAATCTTAAGTCTTCAATAAGAAAAGTTTCCCTGGCAAGTTCATAATCAAGTCGGGAGTGCGTGTGTTTTGATACACGCTTTGACTCTTTGAATTGTTCTAATATCGAAAATAGCTTTAGTGGCCGATGCCACCCGCTGTTTTATGTGAATCCTGAAGGATTGCGTAGTAGTTGGCAGAGTCAAGCCTAGATAGGTGAAGCTATTTACAATTTGAAGGGGAGTTATTTTCAAAATTATACTGTCGTCCTTGGACGCTCGTCCGCCTTTCCTGAAGATGATATATTTCGTCTTCTCGACGTTATCCTGCAAATCGTTGGTAGACGCCCATATCTCCAGAGAGGAGACATCCGATTGTAGCTCACTGATTTCACGGGAGCCCAGAACCATATCATCCGCATAAATGTACAGTTTTATTTCCGGTGAGTCTTCTTTAATCGGTCGAACAACATCGTGGGTAGCGACGTTAAAAAGGAAGGGACTCAGGGGGTCTCTCTGAAGTACCGTACGCCATCTGTTTGCAATATCTCTTTCCATACTGTTACATTGTCAGAAATTTGAACGTAGTCACTCCTTAATAATATTATGGATCAGGATTGTGAGTGGTTTGTTGTACTTTGCCAACTCATCTAGTTTCGAGGAATTTTTTAAATAAGTTTTGGTGATTGGTTCAAAGTCTGTTGTATTTGATAACTTTCTTTTTTATAATAAGATATATTACATGTTATTAAAATTAAATTATTTCTTCAATCTAATCCCTCTATAGTTAATTATGACCCAGTTTAAGTTGTCTAAAGCCTTTGTATAATCAATGAAATTTGCCTCGTGGTACTTTAAGGGTAAAGAATGTTACTGTGCCCAACAAATCTTCAAAAAGAGGGAGAAGATTGGTATTTCTTTGAGTTCAATATTCTTTGTGATTCTTTGCACACTGTGAAATCATGGCTTTCGACAGTATTTCACGTGTGTTTTCTATTTTTCTTTAATAAGTTTCTGCTACCTTCCTAGCAGACTGTCATACATTATATATTTACAAAAAGTAATAAATGCTCAAATAATGGAAGGTATGTATACTTGGTTTTTATTATACTACAATGTTTCTTATGATATCACTCCAGTTGTAGAGGTTAAGTATGTTGGTTTGTATTTTGTAGGCATGAAGAAAGCAGTCAAGCGTTCGGTGCAGGATGTCAACAGTCCTATGGAAATAGAGAGAGGCATAGAGGGTAAGAGTAAGCCTCAAGCTACCCCCGCGAAGAGGGGGAAACGTCAGTCCAATACAGGCGAGTTTCGAAAAGTGTCCGTTCCCACTCATCGATTTGCACCTTTGAAGGAAAATTGGATGAAAATATTTGGACCAATAGTTGAACACTTGCATCTTCAGATCAGATTTAACTTGAAGACTCGCAATGTTGAGATCCGTACATGTGAAGAGACTGAGGATATTAGCAATCTTCAAAAGGCTGCAGACTTCGTAAGGGCTTTTGTATATGGATTCGAAGTCGAGGACGCCCTTGCTCTTCTGCGATTGGATGATTTATTTGTTGATACTTTCGAAATTCAGGACGTAAAGCCTCTTAAAGGTGACCATGTTGCTCGTGCTATTGGTAGGTTAGCTGGAAAGGGTGGAAGGACGAAGTTCACTATTGAGAATGTAACTAAGACTCGTATTGTCCTTGCAGATTCAAAAATACATATCCTTGGTTCTTTTCAGAATATTCAGGTTGCAAGGAGGGCAATATGTAACCTCATCCTTGGCAGTCCACCATCAAAGGTCTACGGTCAGTTACGTAATGTGGCCAGTAAAATTTCAAATCGTGTGTGATGCATTAGTTATGGAATAAAATTTAGTGAAGTTGCAATTGTTTTGTTTGTTATACTAAACCTGTAGGCCTAGGCTAGTTGGTATTCTATTGAAGTTTTATGTTAACGTCATTTGAATATCAAAGTGTAACAATATGGACCGCTGTCTATAACCCACCATCCCCTTTCTAGATCACGGCTTATGTAGTAAAATTCCAGTTGTGTATACTATAATATGCGCGAATAATAGGACTAATACAATATTGACAGCCCCGCACATATGATACTAAAAATAAATAATCTTTATCCAGGCCAATGGTTTTTGTCTAGACCTGGGTGGGCCCCACATTAGCTAATATATACACCCCTGGATTTTTATCACGCACCAATAATCTTGATCCAGACCAATTGTTTTTCATATAATTACAAAGTGTATTTTGATTAATTCTGAATCTGAAGTCATTGTGGCTTTTACATACCTTGTTTCATCTTCCGGGGGACATTACCAATTGAAATTACTAACCCTTGTCACTACTGCACCGGAAATATGGGCTAAATTACATAAATATGTGTTTTTATTTTTTGCTCATTTAACGACAACAGCAATGTTCGACAGTGCATGAGGTCTTTTGAAGTGTTAACAAGGCGTACACACATTGACATCACTCCAGTTGTCAACATATGGGATACTAAATACACCGCACAGGTCTGGTCTGGATGAAGATTAATGATGCGCGAGTGCCCCACTGTGCGTGACAAAAACCTTCAGTAGTAACGTAAGCGCGGGGTTGGCAATATTGTATTTGATGACAGTTCACACACATAATGGCGGGCACGGCTGGAATTTTACTATAGGCCAATAAGTCGTGTTCTAAAAAGGGGACAGCGGAGGAGTAAACAGCTACTACTTCATCATGTCCTGATTTATTTTTCATCATTGAGGTACTTTAGCTAATTTTAGTACTTTATGAAATTTTATTGTACGTTGATGTCTCATTCAGTGTTACTGTCTTTTGTATCCCATATGTTGGTGACAGTAATGCGACGTCAATGTATGCACATCGGTAACAGTTGAAGAGATGTGATGCGCCAAACAAATATGGCATTGTTGAATGAGCAAGAAACAAAAACGCATATTTACATAATTTAGCATATATTTTCAGTGTACTAGTGATAATGGACAGTAATTTCAATTAATAAAGGATTTATTGCAGCCAATGGCCATAGGCTACATATAATGAATAAAATCTAAAATCATACAGTAAACTAATTGTTACTCCCTAGGAATATCAAAGATTCATGTCTTAATGTGCCGAATATAGCGTGGGATTTTCCACATTGTTCTCCACAGCGCTCACACAAACATTCGTCACATGGATGATGGAACTTTTTGGTCTGACAAATTTTGTAATGGAAACCATATATCGCAAAGCGCGTGAGAATATGTCTCAGCTCGTATCCCCCACTCTTCCAATCGTCGAAAATCATAACGTCCGTGGCGTAAAAATCCCACCAAATGTCCTTCTTTGACTAGTGTTTCCATGAGTTTTACACATCCTGGAGTAGATGATAGCAGCATTAAAAGTCTGAATTCTTCTACATAACAAGCCTCACGAGTCAGCTCGTACACCAGTTTTGAAGGTATGTACTTTGATACACCCAAGGCCTTCAGTTTCTCCAATTGTTTCAAATGCTTCATATTTAAATGTGTTCAAACGCTCTCCAGTCCATAAGTCACAATAGGGGTAACTTTTAACCGAAAAAGTTTTAAAGCTGTTTTTATAGATAGAAAGTCAAATGTTTTATATCATTAATGGCTTTGGTAGCGACGCTGAGTCTATACTTGATGTGCAGTGGAAAACATTGCCAGTTGTCTGTAATGTAAGACCTAAATACTTGTTATGTGATACACTCTCAAGCGGTTTTCCCCCTTTCCTAAAGGTCATAGATTTAGTCTTGTTTCTGTTTAACCTAAGGTCATTGTCTAACGCGTGGAGAGCAGATTGCAATTCGACCTGTGAACTTTAAGCGAGCACCATGTCATCCGCGTATATAAATGAGATTAGCCTCTGTGATAATGTCTGATATCTGCCGTAGCAGTGATAAATAACAGGGCTTAATGGGTCTCCTTGAAGCACACCTGTAGTCTGCTCTATTGGGCTCGATGTTGTAATGCCATCATTAATGACTACATAGTTAGAGCCTAAAATACTTTTTACAAGACGTTTCGTGTAGCTGTTACCGGTCAATAGCCTGTCTAGTTTTTCCAATATTTTCTTCCTGCTAATAGAGTCAAAAGCTTTGGGGAAGTCAATGAATATGGCATGTAACTTTCCCTTCGGTACTGACAGGGTAATTGTGAAATATAAAAATTTCCAAAATTTTCCGCCTAATCAGCACAATTTAATATTATTTAAGCTTCTTAAGGGTACATGTTTCGGAATTTATACAATAATTCCTTCTTCAGCCCATCGTACTTAATGCTAGGAATCGTCAATAACAGACAACCTTGAACTCATCATCAATGTCAAAAACACATATTTGCACTAACATTAAAAACACTTAAAAATTACTAAAATCTAAAAATAATGACATGCATTTTTGAAATATGAAACACTCCTACTTCTTACAGCAAATTACTATATTGCTGCTGTAATAACAAACGTAGTGCTGCTTGGTATATAATGCTTAACAGGCCACAGTTATGAAAACTGAAAGTAGAAAATTCTGGAAACTTTTTGGTATTATATCTGAAGTACTGTTCGTAGAGCCTCCGTGGCTAAGGCGGCAGCAGGCCGGCCTCTCACCGCTGGGTCCGTGGTTCAAATCCCGGTCACTCCATGTGAGATCTGTTCTGGACAAAACGGAGGCAGACAGGTTTTTCTCCGGGTACTCCGGTTTTCCCTGTCAAAATTTCATTCCAGCAACACACTCCACTATCATTTCATTTCATCTGTCATTCATTTCATCATTGCCCTAGAGGAGTGCGTCAGGCCTCGGCAGCTGGCACAGTTCATATCCTCGCCGCTAGATGGGGGCTTCATTCATTCCATTCCTGACCCGGTCGGAGACTAGAAGCAGGCTGTGGATTTTCATTTATTTCATCTGAAGTACTGTCCGTGTCCTTGAGCAGGTCAAATTCTTGAACTTGTGGTACTGACGGATAAAATAATGACGGGGCAGGGCCCTTTAAGTCCCCGAGAATTTTTAAGCAATATCTAAAAGTGCTGACGGATGAGATCTATTAATGTATTGCTGAGCGCATTATCCATGGAAGCTAACTCAATCTTGTTGAACAAATTTGAAGTTTGAGATGACAAGATTTAGATGTTTGTTTTAAAATCTTGTTCTTTCTGCTTCACGGACCGACGTCAGTGACAACACCACATATTAGTGCAAATATATGTTTTTGACATTGATGATGAGTTCAAGGTTGTCTGTTATTGATGATTCCTAGCATTAAGTATGATGGGCTGAAGAAGGAATTATTGTATAAATTCTGAAACATGTACCCTTAAGAAGCTAAGGTTAGATATCTAAGCTCCTTGAACACTATAGCGCTTTCTAGTAGAGAAATGAGGAACTTAGTGTTGGCGGAAACTCCCGAGATTAATTTTGCCATTATGAACACGGCCTACTGAATTCAAATGGGTTCTTTGACATGCGTGTCGTATTTTTGCTGCCTTTCAAAAATCACTTACCACGGCCAGGAGCAAACCTTTAATCTTGGGGTTAGTAGATCGACGTGCTATCCACTCACCCACCGTGGCAAGCTATTAAATTGTGTTGATTAGGTGGAACATTTTGGAAATTTTTATATTTCACAATTAAACTGTCAACACGGAACCAGAAATGGAGACTTCCTCGAACAATACTGACAGGGTAGACGCAATCTCAATTTGAAGACCTTGAATTGCCTGGATTGTGCATCTTCCTCTCCGAAAGCCAAATTGTGAGTCTGGGAGTTTAGATTCGATCTCTCTATTCACTCGTTGGCAAAGAAGCTTCGTCAGAGTTTTGAACAGCAATTGGTAATGACTCCCAAAATTTGTAATACGGTATGAAAACCACTTTATCCAAGTGCAAGTGTAGAATCCAGGTTCACCTCCACTCAGCAATTACCACTTATACTTGTGGACATGTTCTTAAACCTTCGGTAACCTACAGTCTAGAGTTTCTAACTTACTGACATGGTAAAGTCATAGACTAGATGGTGTTTTTGGACATTGAAAAGACCTACGATAGTGTCCCTCGTAACAAGGTCTGGAGGAGGCGTGGTGGCGCAGCGGTCAGGCTGTTGGCCTCTCACCAAGGTGGACCAGGTTCGATTCTCAGTCAATGTAGTGAGATTTTCGAAGTGAAATGCCATGTCCTGTGGTTCGGAGTCTACGTAAAAAGGAGGTCCCGTGGCTCATGATCGCATGATTAACGGTCACTTTAAACTAAAAGCTTTCTTTTCCTAAACAAGATCTGGAAATGTCTGGAAGATCTGAAAGTGCCCAACTACCTGATTGACAGAATAAAGATACTATATTGGATTTGTTATAGTTTTGTCCAAATAGGGAATGGTCGATCTGAATGGTTTGAGACAAAGAGGGAAGTGCCTTGTCACCACTCTTGTTTGTAATGGTCATGGACAGAATTTTAATATCTGTTAAGGAATCTGCAAATGAAACAGGAACTGTGGTATTTGCAGATGATTTGGTACTATGGAGGGAAACAGAAGTGGAAGTACAGGAGAGACTGACTGCTTGGAACAATAAATTTAAAGAATTTAACCTGGAGATCAGCGAGGCCAAGACTGTTGAAATGACCATAACCAGAGAGAGAGCACGTTCAAAAATATATTTCGAGGGAACAAAACTAGAATCCGTTTCCCACTTTCAGTACCTCCCTCCATGGAGAATACTGCCAAACAAGAAATCCTAAACAGAAAATAGAAAACACTGATTTTCTATAATCAAGTTCGGAACCTACTCTGGGACAAGAAAATACCACAGGCAGTAAAGTCAACTTTGTATTACACGTACTTTGTACCAATCCTTACCTATGGTATGGAGACATGTACATTGTTAACTAATGACTACAGTAGAATTCAAGCAACAGAAATGAGATTTATCAGGGCAATGAACCAAAGTACCAGGAGAGACAAGATCAGAAATGAGGTACACAGCTGAACAGCAATTCTGAATGAGATATCACTCTTTTCTTTTTTGTTTTCATTTTCATAATATGATTTTCCTACCCTATTCCATCTTGTGGGGGGACATTAACAATTGAAATTACTAACCTTGGTCACTTCTGCACCGACTGCACCGGATATATGTGCTAAATTTTGTAAATATGTTTTTTTATGTATTGCTCATTTAACAATGGCAGCCATGTTCAACAGCGCACACACATCGTCACTAGCTGCCAACATGTAACATACAAAATACACCACACTATTTAAAGATTATAGATAGTGACTACCCAACTGTGCGTGACAAAAACTAAGGGTGTATATATGTCTAACGTGGCCTTGAGCTATAATATGCACAAGAAGAGTTTGCCACAGAATCCTGCGCAGATCTTCGGCAATGTTCAGGTGAACTCTGTAGAGGCAGAACACGCCCCTCCCACTTCACTGCAGTAGCTCGCTGGCAGCAGTTCTAAGCGGACCGTCTGCCCAGCCAGAGGCTAGGCATGCTAAACTGTGACTGGGGTTCAAGTGAGATCTCGGCGCGAGTATGTAATACCTTACACAGTAGTTATTTCCTGAGCCAGAACACAGTTACCTATAGCCTAATTAGCCTATATTGTTTGCTGCTTCCTTGCATTCGACACTTGGAAAAGTTTAATTACAGCTGTAGACCGCGTCTCGCAGCGAGCCCGCAAGGTTGAAGAATGCAGTGAGCCCGGTAATCAGCATTTGGGGCACACACAGGAGCCCCGCAATGAGCAGTAAACAACACCGATTCATATTGCCTTCTGTGCATCGTTGAGATTCGGCAAGGTCTTCTTGCGGATACTCGACCTAACAATTATTGGTCTTATAGTACCGCTTATATACACAGTAGTACCGTAGGAGTGGGTTTGGCAATACTGTTATTTGACGATAATTCACGCGCATAATAGTGGACACAGCTGGAATTTTACTATATAAGTTGTAACCTAAATAAGGGATGGTGGATGGGTTATGGACTGTGGAGGAGTAAATATCTATTACTACATCATTTCCTGATTTCTTTTCCATAATTGAAAAGGTATTTTGGCTAATTTCAGTAGGTCTACTTAAGAAAATTATATCGTACAAGTTATATCTCGTTCAGTGTTAGTAAAACAGCTGGCATCAGGGTTCCTAATACCAACCTCCTAGGGAAACGCGGACTTCAGTGGTATGGTCATGTAATGAGAATTGATAACACGAGAACAGCCAAAAAATACTTCGAATTGCACATAAGAGGAAGGCCAAGGAGATTTTGGATAGAGACAGCATATCAGAGGTGGAGAAGAACGGTTTTAACTGGGACGATGTCTAAGAACGAATGGTATACCACATCATCATCAGGTCTTCGCTCTAGCAAGTTGGGTGCGGTAGTACAAAAGCCTCTTCCAATTTGTTTTATCTATCCATAGCTGTTCTTCGGATAAAGTATGCCAGTTTACACCTCTCTTATCTACATCCTTTGAAACTTGTTTCATCCATAAGTCTGGAGGTCGTCGTCGAGGTCGTTTGCCACAAACTACCCTTTCAAAATAAACTCGAGGAGTTCTTTCTGGAACCATTCTTGTCATATGGCCATACCACTGTAGTCTGTAGAGTTCCATTAATTTCAAAAGGCTTCTTTCCTATCCAAGCTCTTCTCGGATGTTAACATTCCTTATTTTATCCTTCCCTGTCTTTTGTAAGCAAGAACGGAGGAACTTCCTTTCAGCAGCCTGTAGATGGCTGTTTGCTGGTCCTGTCAGTGTTGCTGCTTCAAGTCCGTAAGTAGGTTTTGTATACGGTAATCTTAGAAGCTGGTGGGAATGTTGGATCCCAAAGTAGTGAACGCACAGTGTGATAAAATTTTGAAGCTCCTTGAAGTCTGCTGTTGATTTCTCGCTTCATGGTGGTGTCGGAAGAAACAAAACTGACGAGATATTTAAAGTTGTTAACAATATCCACTTCTTCATTTTTAATTTTAAGATTGACTCTTCCAGCATTCCTACTAATTGGATACCTATCAGTAGAAAGGTGCTAAGTGCCATTTTTTGAACATTGAGTATTATAGTAAAAAGTGTTTAGACAGTTTATTTGTGAGTATTTATTCTTCTAATTTGAATAACATACAGATATAGTATTCCTTGCTATCCAGTGGCAGATATAGGTTCATAATATGAAAATTGTGGAATTCAGTTTGAGTGAAATGTTAGAAGTTATGAAAGGTGCTAAGTCCACTAGTCTTTACGAATGTGCTACGTGCTAATTAAACACTGATGATGGCTTTCCGACACGCAAACACGTGACATACGGTTGTCCATGCACGAAACACTGAAACTCCAAGTTAATTCCACAAACTTCCAACGACTGACCTTGTGATTTGTTGATGGTCATTGCGAAAGCCATAAGCATGGGAAATTGCAACCGCTTAAAATCGAATAGCACGTCTGGTGGAATCATTGGGATGCGCGGAATCAAAACTACTTCTCCATCGATGGCGTTGTTCATTTGCTTTTCCACAGCCAGTCGTGTTCCATTGCATAGTCGAAGTTGATTGATGTTACGCAACATGATGATGACTGAGCCTACTTTCAATTGCAAATTGTGAGGTGGTAATCCAGGCAATTCCAGCGAATTCAAAAAATCTGTGAGATGGCTGACTACCTCATCCTGGTTGATAACTGTGTCAACCGATTTGAAGGAAAACAACTGTCCCGGAATGAAATTTTGAATTGACTCGTTGGGATCTTTATTTTTCGCTGCCAATATGGCTCGTTCGCTCAGCCAATTATGGTTTTTGAAGTTCTGCGCTACGTTCGGAAAAACAAGCCGAATAAGATCCTCCTTTGATTCGGTCAACTGATGTTCCAGGTTCATAGGGGCATCGCGTTGGCGCAATCAGTCATGTCCATTGTGTCGTGCTCGGTGGCGTTGTGTTTAATATTCACGAACTCATTGCATTCTGAATCTATTCGCTGTTTGTTCATTTTCAGTCGCTCTCGAACGTAAGTCAGACATACCCATACGACTATTTTCATTATCCGTCGCTCTTTGGTCATCAGTGCGGTTTGCACGTGAAGTAGCTCGCCGCGCATTTAACTGGCTTCGACGACCTCTGTCAGCTCTTCCTCTCCTTGGCATTGTAATGGACACTAAAATGACATGGAATTTTAGTACCGGTAATGTAATGGACACTGTAAAACGACACGGAATTGTTTTCATAGTAACTCAAATCTATCAAACCTACCTTGAGAACTTGACAATATTGACATCCTTTCCGTTAGTAGTACATTCTCACATTAGATATGTTGGTCGAAACACATTAACGTGAAAAGTAATATTATTATAACATACTTTAATATGCTGTACATTGATTATAGAGTATGATTCTGTTACGTTAAGTATTATTTTGTTGCACTTATTGATCAAAAGGTATGGTACGGGATGTTATCTTTGCTCATAGAAAATTTTGAAGTGGAGGTCTGTGTCACCATCTGTCAGTCAAGTTATTAGATTCAATATTGGCAAGGCTATTTAATGTAAATAAATTTAAAAATACTGCCAATTCGATTTTGTTCAAACCACTTTCTAAACACTGTCTACCATAATGAGAACAAATCGTAAAATTTTCATTGAAATCGGAGCAGTAGTTTTCGAGATTTTGCGAGACTAATGCACGGCAAAGTCGCGTGTCCAACGGGAAACAAACTGTGCTATCCGTACACAGGCTCCCACCAGTACGAACTGCTAATAATTGAGTATTCTAAGTTCCTTGAACAATTCTGTCAACGATGCACGTATTGGAGGGAAATGAGAACAAATGATTGGCACATTGCACCTTTCTTCTGAATGAGCTGCAGGACTTACCACTAGTGCCATCTTGTGATGCTCTTGGAAGGTCCTTCGAAACCACTAAGGAGTTAGCCCTTTTGATATGTAATGCTACATCGCACATAGAACCATTCTAGCAAAAAAACGGCTTTTTTCAAAAAATGGCACTTAGCACCTTTCTACTGATAGGTATCCAATTACCAAGCCAACTGACTTGGATTTGCTAATCTTGATCCCCTTTTTTCAAGTTCTTCCTGCCACACATCTAATTTGGCCTGCACTTCCATTTCTATCTCTCCCCATACCATAATATCATCAGCAAAGATAAAAGCATTTGTCGTTTGAGACCTTTTTTTGACAGCTTTTATAACTTCATCCATTAGAACCATGAAGAGAAGCGTTGACAGGTAACTTCTTTGTTGGACTCCACTCTTCGTGACAAAACAGTGTGATCTTTCTCCCTGGACTTGTACACAGTTCATCGTTTCTCGGTACAGTTCTTTCACACGAGATAACTCTTCTGGTACTCCCTTTCGCCACAGACATTCCCAGATGTCTGCATGGCATATGGTCATACCCCTTTTCAATGTCCAGGAACACAGTTATTTTGTCTTTATTTTTCTTTCACAATGGGAAGAAATGGAGAGTCCTAGTTTACCGCACCCGGGAATCTGGAGATGGAAAATGATTATGATAGGCCTAGACTAAAGCATGTAGGAAATGAGCCATACCTCACAAAATATGACACTTGCTGCCATGTAGGTCAGGCTACTTGTATCATCACCTAGGAAATTGTGGCACTTCATGCAGTTGACTTTCATTTATGAGGAATTAATTATCCACTTGTTGCTATTTTATGGAGTATGTTTTCAATGTGCTTTTTAGAGACAGTGTTGCTTTGAGTCCTGATTCTTGTCAGTAACTTGAAATGTGACGTGTTGACAACTTGCGTATCAATTGCACAAGCCTAAGGCTCACCAACTGTCCTCTGTATGACAGCGCAACCGGGGCTGACCGGCCAATAACTGTGGCCTAAACTGTACTTTTGAAGGTTATCAACGGCCTATCTGTAATCGTTTGCGAACTCGACTGTTATACGGGAGTGATCCACCATGAAAATCATAAAATATTTGCTACTGGAATTAATAATATGACAAAAATATTGGAATGCAGCCGCAATAAATCAGAAACCTCTATGGACATCAAATTGGTAGGGGAGAAACTAAAAGAAGTAGGAGACTTCTGTTACTTAGGAAGCAAAATAACCAGTGATGGACGAAGCAAAGAGGTTGGCTCAGGCAAGGAAAGCATTTCTACACAAAAGGAATCTGTTGACATCGAATATAGATTTAGGTATTAGGAAGACATTTTTGAAAACCTTTGTCTGGAGCGTCGCACTCTATGGAAGTGAAACTTGGACTATTGGTGCAGCAGAAAAGAGGAGAATTGAAGTGTTTGAAATGTGGTGTTACAGGAGAATGATGAAGATAAGATGGGTAGATAGGGTTACAAACGAAGAGGTATTAAGACGAGTGGGAGAGGAGAGATGTTTCTGGCGAATGCTAATGAAGAGAAGAGATAGGTTGGTAGGACACATGCTAAGACACCCAGGAATAGCAAGCTTAGTTATGGAAGGAAGGGTTGAGGACAAGAACTGTAGGGGTAGACCACGGTTAGAATATGTTAAACAGATAGCCTCGGATGTAGGGTGTGGTAGCTATGTAGAGATGAAACGATTAGCTCAGGACAGGGAGGCATGGAGGGCTGCATCAAACCAGTCAAAAGACTGAAGACTCAAACAACAACAACTTGGAGGAAGGAGCTGAACATTTTATCACTAAGGGGTGTTATTGCATTTTTTAGGAGTGCCAACATGATTGAGTTTGGCGCAAAATTTTAACAGTTATAACAAATTTGGCTTGGTGTTCAACGTGAAACATGGAGCCACTTCACACTGTTGTTGCTACTTATCAGAAGAGATTGGTTAAGTCAGGTTTCCATGTTAATTGTTGTTGTGTAAATTAAACTTTACAGGATATGCAAAAACATGCTTAACCAAAAGCAACCAATGGTTTTAGTACAATCTAATTGTAGTAGGCCTATCCTCTAACCTGATGCTACCCAATGTTTATGTCCAAATGGTGGTCTAACTCCGTATTGGCCAATGGTTTTGTCCTGACTAAGATTTAAAGGAGTGCCATGAAATGTTTTCAGTATTGCCAACATAGTGACAAATGTTTTGGTCAGTTTATTACTTCAAAGTTAGGTGTTGATAATTTCTTTATTGAAGTGTGAATGTGGTATTTCCTGAAAGTAGTTAGCCTCAATAATCTCAGTAAGTATAACTTCAGGTTTGCCACTCTCTACTAATGAGCCCAATCGGTACATCTGGGCAAAACACTGACAGTCGAAGCATAATACCTAGAAAAATTTGCTGTATTAAATTTCCCTGGCCATTCACCTGAAGAGAAAATTTAATTTAAAAAAACACATAACAGGAGTTTCACTCTTAACTCAGTCCGAGGCCATATCACTTTTCATAGCGCCTAAGGTATTCGGAAACTTGTGGTGCTAATCTGCCACGCAGTTCACTGTGTTCACACCCTGCGCTAGTTTCTTACAGTAGTTTCTTGCATCCAACCTCAAAAACTATGAAACTTTCAACATTCCTTCATCTTTTATGGTTTGTTTGGAATCTGCTCTTACTTTTGGAATATCCCTGTGTATTAATTTCTGTATTTATCATCATCAGGCTTTTATTCCTCTCCCCTCTACCTTGTAAACTTAGTGAACCCCTAGTTTGAAAACCAATGTTATATGTACTCACTAGCTTTCATTACCAGTCGTTGATGGGTACATAGAGTAAAGGAAGTGATGACAACTTCTAGGTCATATCCCCATCACCGAAAATAAGGAACAACAGTCCTTTGACAGAAAGATGAAGGACAGCAAAAAGGAAGGAAGATTTTAGTTTTACGTGACCGTTAATCATGCGATCATGAGCCACGGGACCTCCTTTTTACGTGGAATCGGAACCACAGGACATGGCATTTCACTTCGAAAATCTCACATGCAATGACCGGGATCCTAATCCGGTCCACCTTGGAGAGAGGCTAACAGCTTGACTGCTGCGCCACCATGCCCCCTATGAAGGACAGCCTTGCCTTCTAAATAGTTAATAGTGGAGTAAATTAACCCAATGTTCGATAAAGTTATGTAGTCTATTTACTAACATGGGAATCTATAGCTCTCTCTCTAGTTATCAGCTTTAAAGATGGTTGGCAGCAGCTCTCCCTTCTTCTCGCTTCTCTGCTTTTCTTTTCATTTGGTAGTAGGAAGTACACCTCATGTCTTCTATTATCTGCGTCATGTATTCTTGTGGTGGTCTTCCTCTGTAATTTCTCCCCGCTCCATAATTGTCAATAACCCGTCATGCCGCAGTATACGTCTAATGAGATGGTTTCGATTTCTTTTTATTCGGTTCATGAAACATCTCCCTTCTCTTGCTCTGCAAAAGACCTCATCATTGGTAACCATTTTTCTCCAACTTATCTTCAGTAAACTTCTATAGCACCAAACTTCAAATGCAAGCCGTCTCTTCCAATCCCTTTTGCTGATGGTTCACATCTCACTTCCACATAACGCAGTACTCCATACATAAGTCTTCAACAGTTGTTTCCTCACGTTAAGATTGATGGTTTTTGATGTAAGCAGATTCTTCTTCTTGTGAAAGGCATTCTTCGCTTGAGCAATCTATAGCAAGAGATCAATATTAGCACATCCTTTGTCGAGAGAAAACCAGTGGAGTTAGGATGACTGCAATAAACATAAAATAGCTGTGAGAGAATCTAATATCCTTGCTTCTGGCCTTAGACATTATTTTAAAAAAATAACATGCAATGTAAATTAGGGTGTCGAGAATTTTGCCTCGAAGAGGATCTTTAACGTGACAGAAATTCTTGACACCTCTCCCTCGCATTTATGCACCCTCAAATGCCAACTGACTGTACCAGTAAACTCGAGAACATTGCCGCTGTCCCATGCAGCCAGTCTGTAGACAGTTTAAATGGCTTGTGTAAATACTGTAGAATGTATATCATCTTATATTTCTGTATATCACTTCTTAAACTTCTTGAAGGCCAATGGCCTAGCCGTGTTGAAACACCGGATCCCATGAGAACTCCGCAGTTAAGCAACATTGGGCGCAGTCGGAACTTGGATGGTATGCTGGTTCTAGGCAATGCGCGCTGTCGGCCAACATAAGGAGGAGCGGAAAGGCCCTGGCCACCCTACCGCAAGTTAACTCCGGCTGGGGGTAGCCTCTTCGGAGGCTCGGACCTGCCTTCGGGCAGAATACCAATTAAAAATTTTAAAAACTTCTTGACTGTAATCAAATATGATACAAGAAACCATTTATGAGGCAACACTGTACGACTCGGATTGCTGTGGATTTTTGACATCCTTCAAAAATTAGACTTCCTTGGTCGGATATCAAATCCACGACTTTAGGATCATGAAGCAGACATTCTGACACTGGTCTGCTGAGGAAGCCACTGTGAGCAGAGGAAGATGGAGAATTATGTAAGGAATAAAGCAGTTTGGGCTGAGCAACCCAATGCAATGGACCTTGTACATAGAATTGCTTAGTTAGAATTGTATGTGCAAATTAAGGTGACAATAATGAACATAAACCGGCTGCGGTGGCCGAGAGCGGTAACGTGCTACCTCGTGCCTTGCTGGCATCGGGAGAGTGTGGGTTCGAATCCCGCCTCGGCCATCCTGAAAATAGTTTTCGTGGTTTCCCATTGTCACCACCAGGCAAATGCCAGGACGGTTCTTTTCAAGAGGTCCACGGCCGATTTCCTTCGAATATCCCTTCCCTGACCCGTCCTGAAAAGAAAAATACATGACCATTGGCTGCATTAATTTAAAAAATTAATTAAAAAATAATAAACATCTGTTGTCAGTTACTGCCAAATTCTCTTCACAGATGAGTCAACATTCACCATAGAAGAAAATCTCAACCCCAGAATAATCTTGTATCAACTCTGAAATTTGCTGATGACATTGTTATCTTGGCTGATTTGCCAGAGGATTCACTGCCGGGTGCCAGTTGTGGTGGCATCTAGTAGCCAAGTTCACAGCTAGGTGTTGTTGATGGTAGCAAAAGTAGGAACTGCTTGAAATTGATCGTCTGCAGTCCTTACCTGAATTACAGATAACACACAAAGATAAAATCCGTAATTAACATGTGCGAGGCTGTTTCAAAGTAGCGCCTATAACTGAGAAACTTTTAGAGTCCAGGCTAAGGTGATATGGACACGTTATGCAAAGACCGGAAAATCATGTAGTGAATAAGTGCCTTTCCGTGGCTACACAAAAGAGAGGGAGCGGCAGACCTCTAACAACATAGATGACGATCCAAAGGGACATGATATTGGGTCTATCTGCTGATGATGCTTTAGAACGAAACGAATGGCGCCTCAGAATTAAGAAAGCTGACCTCGCGTAATGGGAAAAGACGAGGAAGAAGACACACTAATACAACCCTCACAATTAACACCGGTTATCGGACAGATTCTATACACGGGATTACATGAACACCCTGTTCTAGTCCCTAAACTGAGGAACCAACCATCGACCTTTAAATCATTTTAAAATTCAAAAGTTGTTTATCATCTGAGTGACAAGAGTAGGTGACCTTGATGTTTTGCCCCTTAAAACAATCATCATCATCATGAATGGGGTAGGTGACCAGAGATTAGAAATAAGTATCATTCTAGTATTATTCTGGGGGGAATTAGGGAAGAACCCAGGAGGAAACCCCCTCACAGAATGACCGCTATCAGGACAGTAATTAGAACCTCGGATCTCCAAACTGCAGTTCTCTGGAGCACTCGGCTATGCTGCTGGGTTTTGCTACATGTATATCATAGTATTCTCTATAAAAGAAGTAAACTTTAGGGGGATGTTCAGGCCTGCAACTACATTAAACAATCCAATTCTAGGAGTCTATAGATAACCCACAGCTGACTATATTCACAGGTTAGCATCCTAGATGTATCCTTGCCAAACGAGAATTAAAGTCTCCCCCTGCAGCTCATTGGTCGGAGCAACTTCCTACAAAGCCAGAAGTCACGGGTTTGGGTCCCACTGGGTTCAGTCATGTTAATTCTCTTAACTTCCATCTACATGGCTTGCACTATTTGTGTATTGCACAACCTAATAGCTCAAGGCCTTCATTTCTCTGCATTTACTGTGTTATTATTGTAACACAGAATACTTGCAAATACTGTATCGTCATGATCCTGATGAATATTGGTCTTCTTTGTGTCCAGTCTCATTTCTGTGTTTCTTTTCATTAAGATACCATGTATTTGTTTTCTGTTTCCAGGTGAACCATAGTAGATATATTAATAAAAATGAAGGCACCATATGACCATAATTTGTGATAAATGATAAATATGGGAGCAAAACATGTTTGTTTTCATGTCAATGTAATGCTACATCTAATGATTATTTCTGTGCCACTCCCTTCTAATCATTCACTGCACCTGAAAAGAAGTGGACGATGTTTTTTGTTACTTCTCTCTTGCAGGTTAATATTGAGTTCTTGAAACTACAAGGATCTCTTAATATTATGCATATTCACACATTATGATGGGCAAATATTATGTGTATTCATTTTTATATTAAGTTAGGCTTACTATTGATATATAGATGGCTAACTTCTGAATGGTATGAATAATAATACAAGCATTCATTGTTTGTTATTTGAGCACTTGGTATGAGGGATTTACTGTTTATAATTTTAGCCAAGGATCGTACTTGCTAAAATTTTATGGGGAACAGAGTTAAGAAGAAATTGATGAGGATCAGAAAGCAGATTTAATATTGAGACCCGAATTTGATAAGATATACCGACTGAGTTGCTACGCTGCATAGGTGATAAAGGTCTGATCAGGTTATTTCACTTGGTATGTGGATTTATGAGTCTCCCATAAGTCCAACCCCTCGTCCACGTCGTGGGAGACGGGCAACGGCACAAAGTAGGGGATCGCCTGTAGGGGCAAAGTACAGTGGGGACTTTGTGTGCCCCGGGACCGTTACGGTAGCTGTGAAGGTCCTACAGGAACCCTGAAAAGTGACGGCTAACGGGGCTCTGGTGAAGCTACGATAGGCCCAGCAAGCCAGTAGTGGATGAAACCAAATGCTTTCAAAAATGGAACGAGCCTCGGACATAATGGATTTAATAGACGACATGGCTGCACACACGGACTAAGATTTGGAACTTTAAACCTAAGAACGCTGACGGGGAAGGTGGAGGAGATAGTGGATATGATGGAAAGAAGGAAGTTGGATTTATTGGGATTGGCAGAAACAAAGTGGAAAGGGGAAGGAAGGAGAGAACTGAGAAAAGGCTATAGACTGTACTGGAGTGGGAACGAAGAGGGGAAAGAGGAATGGAGTGGGAGTAGTAGTACGACATGGTTTAAAAAAAGAAGTGAGGAGGATAAGTGATTGGATGATGAAAGTGAAAGTAGCACTGAGGGGAGAGACCGTAGAAATAGTGCAAGTGTATGCTCCACAAGTAGGCTGCGCCTCTGAAGAGGAGGAGGAGTTTGAAGAGGAATTGCAGAAGCAGCTGGTAGGAAGAAATATGATTGTTATGGGGGATCTCAATGCCCATGTAGGAAGAGAAAGACAAGGTTATGAGAGTGTTCTAGGACCAGAGGGTTGGGGCGGAAGAAATGAGGAAGGAAAGAGACTGTTGGACTTCTGCCAGAGGAACAGCCTGCTAGTTGGGAACTCCTGGTTTAAGAAAAGAGAGAGCCACACAATCACATGGTACAGTGATGACTTGACCAGGAAGTCGGTGGTCGACTATATACTGTATGAGAAAGAACTAAATACGAACATCACGGACATCAAGGTTATACCATTGGAGAACCTGGATAGCGACCATCGATTGCTGGTAATGAACCTGAGAGGGAGTAAGGAGAAGAAAGGGACTGAGAACCAGGAAAGACGTATAAGGATATGGAAACTGAAAGAAGGGGATAGAAGGGTCGAGTACCTCAAAATGGTAAAGGAAGGAATTCCAACAGATGAAGAAAGAGGGGTGGAAGAGGAATGGGCTAGATTTAAGAAGACACTAGTAGGTGCAGCAGAAGCAGTATGTGGGAGGACAAGTAGTAAGAAGAGGTGGAAGGAAACACCATGGTGGAATGAGAAGACAAAAGATATAGTAAGGGAAAGGAATAGAGCCTTTAGGAGGTGGTATCAAAATAGGACGGTAGAGACAAGGGAAGAGTACCAGGAAAGAAAGAAGGAGGCAAAGAGAGTAGTGGCTGAGGAGAGAAGAAAGTGGATGGAAGAGTGGACAAAGATGATGAAGGAGGATAGTGAAGGTACAAAAAAGGTCCTGTATGGGATGGTAAAAAATAAGAGGCGGAAGGATCCTACGGATTATGTTAGAATGGTGAACAAAAGGGGACGAGAGATAGAAAATAGGGAAGAACTGAAGAATATTTTGAAGAACTTCTGAACCCAAATGGAAAAGATGGTGAGGAGGAAGAAATCGGGGAAGAGGAAGATGAACTGCAAACAGAAAAGGACTTAACATGGAAAGAAGTGGAAGATGCAGTGAACAAGATGAAAGGAGGGAAGGCACCGGGTGTGGATGAGTTGAGTGTGCAGATGGTGAGAGCAGCAGGAGAGGTGGGGATACAGTGGTTGTACCGAGTGATGAGGACAGCATGGAAGGAAAGGAAGACCCCAGAGGACTGGAAAAAAGGAATAATTGTCCCGATCTTCAAGAAAGGTAGTAGAACAGATTGCAGAAACTATCGGGGAATAACACTGATGAGTCATTGTGCAAAGATCTTCGAGAAAGTTTTGGAAAAGAGAATTAGGACAAGGATAGAAGGAGGGATGAGGGAAGAACAACATCGCTTCAGAGCAGGAAGGTCCACAGTGGATTTGATTTTTGCTGTAAGGCAGTTACAAGAACAGCACTATGATTATGGAGCAGATCTACTGATGGCCTTCCTGGACGTTGAGAAAGCATATGACAGTGTATGCAGAAACAAAGTATGGAAGTCCCTGGAGGATAGAGGAGTAGAGAAATGGACTATAAAGAGGATAAAGGAGATGTACAAGGGAAGCGTGAGCTGTGTGAAAGTGGGAGGAGAGAGATCAGACTGGTTGGAACAGAGAAACGGCCTGAAACAAGGAAGTGCACTGTCACCGTTACTTTTCATTGTGGTGATGGATGACATAATGACCCGAGTGGCACAAGTAATTGGGGAAGGAAAGATGAAAGCAATGGTGTTTGCAGATGATTTGGGGAAACAAGGAGGAGGCGGTACAGGAATAGTTGGACGTGTGGGAAGGAATAATACAAGGGTATGGGATGAAATTTAGCATAAATAAGAGTGAGATGGCCTTTCCGACCCCGATGGTATTAGGGTATCCCAGGCCTAGGGAGTCTTTCACTTTCCCGCCTTAGTTGGCCCTTGTCTCATCTTTTCTTTCTTTGGTGTAAATGTGTGTGTGCGTGACAGGAGGTGGAATCCTCCCCTAATCACAAGCTGAGTGGTCGTGGCGAGGTGATGAATGGCTACTGGGTGAGTAGTCACAAGCGACCCACCTCCAGATACCTGGCGACCTCTGGAGAACCTTAGCCTTACCCCGGGCAAGCGGGGCTCTGCCGGGGGTTGACTTTAAGTTCCCTAGCTACTCGTGGGACCAAACATAGCGTCCATTATTTCACAGGGTGGTTCCCTTACAAAGCCGTCTTTAAAATTTAAGAAGAGGAAGTTTATGCCTCTAGTTTCGCCGCTTGATGAAAAGGATTCAACGTTTTTCCCTCGGTAACTTGTGGTAACAAGGACCGATGGGCAAAATTTTACAAACGTTGATCCTTTTGATTTACATGATGCAATTGAGAGGAAATGGGGCGATGTAGACACAGTAAAAAAGCTGCGAAACAGCGCACTCCTGATAAAAACTCAAGGAAAGAGACAGACAGATGGTCTTCTTGGGACGACAAGTTTCGGTGGTATTCCAGTCGAGGTAGTGAAGCACCAGTCCCTAAACCTGAAGAAAGGTTTAGTATTTCATAGGGACCTGGTGAACACTACCGACGAGCGTATCCTGGAAAGAACTGGAAAGCATGGCGTTGTCGAGGTGAGACGAATCAAACGTAAGATGAATGGTGTACTAGTTGACACCGGGGCCTTCATCTTATCGTTTGAGTCGGATAGCCTGCCCAAGAGGATCAAAGTGTCAATGTACACTCTCGATGTGCGACTGTATATTCCATCTCCATTGCGGTGTTTTCAGTGTCAGCGATTTGGACATACCTCATCTCGTTGCTCGGGAAAGCCTATATGTCTTTCCTGTGGCAAGGCCACTCATGAGGGAGCGGAATGTACACCACCTCCCGCATGTCCAAATTGCAAGGGAGAGCACTCTCCTCGCTGGAAGGAATGTCCTGCCTTCCTAGAGGAGAAGAAAATTCAAGAAATAAAGACCTTAGACGAGCTCTCCTACACTGAAGCACGCAGAAAATATCGCTCCATGGCCTCTCCTATTTTCTCAGTATCATATGCTCAAAAGGTATCAAAAGAATCTAGTAATCAAGCGGCAAATTTGACAACGGAAACAAGTTGTAAAAGAGTTACCACTGTTAAAGGGGCTACAAATAGCCCTATTATCACCCCTGTTAGCCAGAAGAAGGTTACGGAATCTTCTTCTGGCATCCAACAAAAGGCGCAGGTGCCTCCAACTAAACCGGCGCCATCGGAGAAGGTAACTCCTCCGGTAAGGCCAGTGAAGAAGCCATCTCCGACTCGTTCGAGGAGGAAGTCTTCGCCGGCCACGGCTGGACCCATATCCAGCCAAATAAAACAGGGAACAGGAACGGCGGGTAAGAAAGAGACTGTTCATCGCCGTCTCTCTTGCCCTCCTGCTGAAAAGGCAGCTCCAATACCTGCTGGCAATTCTGCTTCCACGACCACCGGAGGAGCAGTGCTAGCAAGTGCTGCATTGTTTGGCAGGACGGAGACGTCAGGGGGGAAGGGACCAACTACTTTCCCCAAATAGACGTCAACGCCGGTTCAAATAGAAAAACAGTCGGGACGTGCCGGGGACGGACTCCCAGTCATCGGACCGGGAGAAGGTCCCTCGTCACCGCTCTCGCTCTTCACCAAGGACGAGACCCGGAAAGTCCGGCGATAACCGTTCGCCAACCAAGAGAGCATTCGCTCCGTTTTCTTCGTCCTCCGAAGGAGATGTGGAGATTGAGGAATGCTCTCCTACCCTATCACCTACTCCTAAGGATAGGGATGGTTGGCAAACGGTTAAGCATAAGTAGACGCCTATCTTCTACTTAAGTCCACACTATGGCACTATTACAATGGAACTGTAATAGCTATTTTCGACATCTCGCTGAAGTACGCCAATTGATTTCTCAGTTTACGGCAAACATTGTCTGTCTTCAGGAATCCAGGTTTCATCCTGGACATGAGACAACAATGCGACACTTCAAACTCTTCTCTAAAGACCGGGTGGACGGAGCTGTGGCCGCCGGTGGCGTCTGCACTCTCGTCCACTCTAGTCTCTTTAGTGAAGAGGTGCCGTTGCGTACTCAGCTAGAAGCAGTTGCAGTTCGTACTTCGTTGCCAGTAATGGCAACAGTATGTAACGTGTACATCCCGCCTGATTCTCAACCGGATTACGGACAGCTGGAGGATCTAGTCTCTCAGCTCCCCCCTCCTTTTCTCCTTCTGGGAGATGTTAATGCCCACAACACCATCTGGGGCTCCGCTACCACTAGCGGTAAAGGGAGAGATTTTGAGAGGCTGATCAGGCGGCTGGACCTGTGTTTGTTGAACACAGGGGAACCTACGCACTTCTCTATTGCACACGGCACTTATTCAAGTGTCGATATTACCTTGTGCAGTCGTGCGCTGGTTCCCCTGCTACAGTGGGGTGTACACGACGACCTTTGTAATAGTGACCATTTTCCAATTATCGTTACTCTTCCAAACCAGTGAGCCATCGAGTTACCAAGTCGATGGCTTCTCCGTCGGGCTGATTGGCCAACTTTCATGGCACGTGCGGTGTTTGCCGAAGATACCTTTGAGAGTGTCGACGATCATTCCATTCACATAACGAATGGTATTTTGGCTGCTGCTGAGGAAACAATACCTTCCTCATCCGGAAGCTTGTCCCTTGGTGGACAGCCGAGATTGCAGAAGCCATTAAAGATCGTCGACGTGCTTTCAAATGATATAGGAGGCAAAACACTATGGCCAACCTTATCACCTTTAGAAGGATGCGTGCCAGAGCCCAATATCTGATTCGGGAGAGTAAGAAAACGACGTGGGAAAAGTATGTGTCGTCTATGACGGCGCATACGCCTTCATCTCAAGTATGGACTAAGCTTCGCCGGATCTCCGGACTCCCGACATCACTGTCGATACCCGGAGTATCCATCAATGGAGACATCATCACGGACCATCTCGCCATTGCCAACAGCATTGGCTCGCACTTCTCCGATGTATCCTGCTCCGGGAGTTACGATCCTACATTTCTGACTCTGAAGCGGGAGGCAGAGACTCACCCCTTGTCCTTTGCCACTGCTGCTTCGGAGTCCTATAATGTACCATTCTCTGAATGGGAACTGCGCAGTGCGCTTGCACTGTGCAGGGATACGGCTCCTGGACCGGATAACATACATAATCAAATGTTAAAACATCTGTGCGAAGCCAGTATAAAACAACTGTTGATCCTCTTCAATCGTATATGGATTGAAGGGGAGTTTCCATCTCAATGGCGAGAGGGGATCGAGATACCGATTCCTAAGACTGGAAAGGATCCCAAGTTTGTAAGCAGCTATAGGCCCATTTGTTTGACAAATGGCCTATGTAAGCTGCTCGAAAAGATGGTGAACCATCGACTGGTGTGGTTCTTGGAGGATAAAGGTCTCCTGTCTGAGTACCAATGTGGTTTTCGCTGTCATAGGTCCACCACTGACCATCTGGTGCGACTTGAGAGCGCCATACAGGAGGCTTTTTTCCGAAAGCAGCACCTAGTCACGGTTTTCTTTGACCTCGAGAAAGCCTACGACACCACATGGCGCTACGGGATCCTTTCCACCCTTCACAAGTGGGGACTCCGTGGTAACTTACCGACTTTCATTGCGAATTTCATGTCCGTCCGACTCTTCCGTGTAAGGGTCGGTAGGACATTATCGCAATACTATACCCAAGAAAATGGAGTTCCTCAGGGTTCAGTGCTGAGTGTCACCTTGTTCGCGATTGCCATTAATGGCATTGTTGCCGCCGCCGGGTCCGCGGTAGTTCCATCGCTGTATGTAGACGATTTAGCTCTGCATTACAGCTCTGGAAGCATGGCAGTCGTGGAACGGCAATTGCAGCTAGCCATCAACGGTCGACAGGTGGGCTCACGACCGGGGTTTTCGTTTTTCAGCAGCGAAAACCTCCGTCGTCCATTTTTGTCGGCTACGGAGGCTACATTTACACCCTGAACTACATCTCAGGGATGCTGTGTTGCCGTTGGTTGACACTTATCGCTTCCTGGGGCTCCATTTTGACAGCAAGTTAACGTGGCAGCACCATATACGGCAATTGAAAATGACATGTCTCAGGAAACTGAACATGCTCAAGTTTCTTAGTGGCACTACTTGGGGGGCTGACCGTGCGGTGCTCCTACGGTTCTACCAAGCCCTCGTCCTGTCCCGGCTAGACTATGGTTCTGCGGCATACGGTTCAGCAAGGCCGGCAACCTTGAAAATGCTGGACAGTATCCACCATAGTGGCGTTAGGCTGGCTACCGGTGCCTCTCGGACCAGCCCGATACCCAGCCTACTCGCCGAATCGGGTGTTCCACCTTTAAATTATAGACGCCAACATATGCTGCCAATGTGCGTCAAATGCCGCTACACCCGACCTATCAAGCTCTCTTCGGTACCCAAAACCACCAGGGGTACGCAACCGGCCTCGTGCCACTCGGCCGGTTGGTATTAGACTTGATAGCTCGTGTACTGAAATAGGAGTGGCTGTAGGTCCCTGTATGATCCGGAAACCTAGAGAGGTGCCTCCGTGGCAAGTCCCGCGTCCGGAAATTCGGTTAGATCTGCACCGAGGTCCTAAGGTGAACACGGATGCCTCCGTTTACCGGAGGCAGTTCCACAGCATAGTTCACCAATTTCCAGACGCTGGCATTCTCTACACGGATGGTTCAAAGGTGGACGAGAGGGTGGGTTGTGCTTATGTTATTGATGGTGCAAATACCAAGATCTCTTTGCCTGAGTCCTGTAGTGTGTTTACTGCGGAGCTCGTTGCCATCTATGAAGCTCTGCAGTTTGCACTACAGGATGCACGAATCCACTTTCTCGTGTGTACCGACTCTTTGAGTTCGCTGCAGTCAATTGCAACATGTTTCCCGCAACACCCCCTAGTGCAGCGAATCCACGACCTACTAGCCGGGCTGTGCCACGCTGACACTCGAATCACCTTTCTGTGGCTGCCAAGCCACATGGGAATTGCGGGAAATGAGTTAGCTGATCAAGCTGCAAAAGAGGCGGTATCACTACCACCTCGACCAATGGAGGTACCCGCTAGAGATATTCGCTCTCAGTTACGCCTACAAGTTCTGGCTTTTTGGGAGAGTCAGTGGCTAGCTGACCCACTGCCCAGTAAACTGAGAGCGATCAAGGGAACTACCCGCGTGTGGCGGAGCTCCTTCCGGGCCCGGAGAGAGTCCGTCATTTTGTGTAGGCTAAGGATAGGTCATACAAGATCCACCCACTCGTACCTAATGAGAAGGGAAGACCCCCCACTTTGTACCTGTGGAGCCGTTTTCACCGTGGCCCACATTTTCACCGAGGGTGTGGATCTTGCAGACTTACGAAGAAACCTTGGTTTGCAGATGACACTCAAACTTATATTAGCCGATGACGCGGTGGCTGCTGATCGCGTTATCCGCTTTATAAGTGAGAGTGGGTTAGGGCCAGCAATCTAAATTTTCCAGTGAACATAGACTCAACGACTTGTTCGTTTTTGAATGATAATGTTTTTGTTTTTCCGTAAATTTTGTTTATTTTTATAATTTTTATTTTTATTTAAGTTTTTGTTTTTGTTTTATTAAATTTTGGTCTTTTTAAATTCAGATGTCCACTTCAAAATTTTAAATTCAATTCAAAATTTGTATTCTTTAATCTGTGTTAAGAGGGGCAGATGACCTCGTAGTTCCGCCCCTTAAAACAACAATAACTAATAACTAACTAGTGAGATGGTGATCACAACAAGGAAGAAGGAAAGAACCACAACGGGAATAACAATTGGTGGGGAACAGCTGAAGTATCTGGGAAGCTGATACAAGATAATGGAAGAAACGATAGAGAAATAAATGAGCGGGGGAGGCAGGCAGAAGCATTTCGGAGGAGTGTGAGAAGCATGTTATGGAGCTAGGATGTCCCTCAGAACAGCAAAAAGATCATAGGCTATATCGGACGTACTATGTCCCTATCCTGACGTATGCCTCGGAGACCTGGGTTATGAAAGGAAGGGAGAAGAGCAAAATACAGGCCAGTGAGATGAGGTTCTTGAGAAGCAGTATTGGAGTTACAAAGATGGACAGAATAAGAAATGAGAGGACCAGAGAATTAATGAAGGAGGAACCATTACAGGATGGTATAGAGAAATCTAGACTTTGATGGTATGGACATGTAAAACGAATGGAGGAGAAGAGGATACCCAGGAGAGTACACGAGACAAAGTGGGAAGGAAAGAGACCGAGAGACAGGTGGCTGAAGGGGGTGGAAGAAAGCGTGAAGAAGAGAGGAGAAGACTGGACAAGGGTGGATGCTGAGAGATGGTGGAAAGACAGAAGACGTTGGAGAGGCTTGTGTTCCAAACAGACCCGACCAGTGGCTGGAAACTGTGCAAGATGATGATGATGATGATGTGGATTTATGAGACAGGTGAGGTACCCTCTGATTTCAAGATAAATAATATCCCTATACCGAAGAACGCAGGAGCAGACAGATGGTGAAGATTACCGTAGTATCAGCTTGAACACTCGTGCTTCAAAGATCCTGACTAGAATAATTTATAAGAGGATGGAAATATTACCAGATATGGTTGGGGAGAAAGAAGAACAAAAACCTTGATCGATTTCATTCTGGTAGAAAAAGGACAACACAAAACCCTGATGGAGGCTTTTGGGGGAGATCATAGGGCAGTACGTAATAGCCAAGTTGATAGTTGAAAAAATCTGAAAATTGGAAGTAAGAAAAATAAGAACATGGAGATTGAAGGACAGACAGGTGCAAGAAGAGTTTAAGAGGGAATTTCAACAATTAATACCAAATAAAATACGGAATCATTTGATGACCATCTTCAAATACACAAAAGTAGTATGCATGGGCGTATACAGTTATTTGTTGGCTAGTAGCTTGGCCATATTTGAACGGCAACAGTCAAAGATTTATGCGCACAAGGGAAGTAGTTAATTTTGAAAATAAATATACTGTATTTCTGTTGGCATTTGAAGAAATGTAAGATTTTTCTTCTACTATTGAGACTATTTGGAAGATTTTTACAAACTGCACCTTCCAACTCTCTCTGGTTTAAGAGCTAGAGTTTTGTGAAGCATACAGTAAGTACACTTTAGTGTTTTATATACTTCATGTCGATTCCTTGGACGTACTGTACTTTGTACCACAAGACATTTGTAACCAACATCTTTGAAGGGAAAATCTTGAGGCAAAGAGGATGAGGAAGACTGAGGATAATGTGTCTTCAAAATTTAATGCAAAGTCTTCATGTGCTGTTTTAACACGAGATTAAGCCAGAAGCTAAGGCCAGAGGTCCATGGTTGCATCGACAAGTTTTACACTTAAATCATTGGCTTGGGAGAGGAGGTTCAGCAAATATACACACATCAAAAAAAGTTTTGCATCACCTCGGTTCCCAGATCTCCGGCATATAGACGTTGACTGTGTATATTGTATCCAAGATACAGTCCCTTTGACTGTTCATAGATGTCACTAAAACTGCTCAAAGATGTAAACAACCATGCATGAGCAGGGCTTATTAGACGGAGGGGGTACGACAGCCGATCAGTTCCAGTCATTCCACCAGGACGAAGGTACGCTGCTCATGTTGTCTGTAGTTCTACCATGCCTAGAAGGTCAATACCGCAGTTCGATCGCGTCCGCATTGTTACTTTGTGTCAAGAAGGGCTCTCAACAAGGGAAGTTTCCAGGCGTCTCAGAGTGAACCAAAGCGATGTTGTTCGGAAATGGAGGAGGTACAGAGATACAGGAACTGTCGATGACAGGCCTCGCTCAGGCCGCCCAAGGGCTACTACTGTAGTGGATGACCGCTACTTACGGATTGCCGCTCGGAGGAACCCTGACAGCAATGCCACCATGTTGAATAATGCGTTTCGTTCAGCCACAGGACGTCGTGTTTCAACTCAAACTGTGCGCAATAGGCTGCATGATGCGCAACTTCACTCCCGACGTCCATGGCGAGGTCCAGCTTTGCAACCCCGACACCATGCAGCGCGGTACAGATGGGCCCAACAACATGCTGAATGGACCCCACGGAATTGGCATCACGTTCTCTTCACCGATGAGTGTCGCATATGCCTTCAACCAGACAATCGTCGGAGACGTGTTTGGAGGCACCCTGGTCAGGCTGAACGTCTTAGACACACTGTCCAGCGAGTGCAGCAAGGTGGTGGTTCCCTGATGTTTTGGGGTGGCATTATGTGGGGCCGACGTACGCCACTGGTGGTCATGGAAGGCTCCGAAACGGCTTTACGATACCTGAATGACATCCTCCGACCCATAGTGCAACCATATCGGCAGAATATTGGAGAGGCATTTGTCTTCATGGACGACAATTCTCGACCTCATCGTGCACATCTTGTGAATGCGTTCCTTCAAGATAACGACATCGCTCGACTACAGTGGCCAGCATGTTCGCCAGACATGAACCCTATCGAACATGCCTGGGATATGTTGAAAAGGGCTGTTTATGGACGTCTTGACCCACCAACCACTCTGAGAGATTTACGCCGAATTGTCGTTGAGGAGTGGGACAATTTGGACCAACAGTGTCTTGATGAACTTGTGGATAGTATGCCACGGCGAATACAGGCATGCATCAATGCAAGAGGACGTGCTACTGGGTATTAGAGGTAGTGGTGTGTACTGCAATCTGGACCACAAATGCTGAAAGTCTAGCTGTATGATGGTACAACATGCAATGTGTGGGTCTCATGAGCAATAAAACGAGCTGAAATGTTGTTTGTGTTGATCTCTATTCCCTTTGTATTTAACGGTTCCGGAACTCTTGGAACCGAGGTGATGCAAAAGTTTTTTTGATGTGTGTATGTAGATGACAGTGGTGTAGCTAGCTGGTGAGAAGGTCTTTAGCCCATATTATGAAAACAGTAGTTAAGGAGAAGGAAGCTTGTAATTTTGCATGACCATTACTCTTGCAGTTACAAGCTATGGGTTGGTTGGTTCCTCAGTTTAGGGGCTGCGACAACGTGGTCATGTAGCCCCGTGTACTTTGGGTGTGTGTAGAATCTGTCTGATAAACGGTGTTAATTGTGATGGCTGTATTAGACAAGCTATGGGACTTACATTTATTTTTACATGGAATCTGAACCCTATGACATGATATTTCACTTCAAAAATCTTGCAAGCATTGATCAGGAATCAAACCTTGTCTGCCTTGGTGATATGCAAGCAGCTTGACCACTGCCAGGATAGTATTGGGTGACAAAGGATAAGTGGGCGGTAGATAGGAGCGTGGAAGAGGCATGCGTGGCATGGAAATTTTGGCGGTGGGTGTGTTCAGCAAGTAACCCCCTAGTGATGAATTATGACAGTGATGATTTGATGCACAATGACTATCTGAGTAAATAAAAAAACAAGTACAACAAACATACAGAACTTTATTTTTTCTGTTAGGATGCTTTCAGGTAATTACTGTATAATCTTTCCACATCATCTGAACCAAAAATCTAATGAACAGATAGCACACAGGTGGCACAACACATAAGTCTCCTGTCCTTACAGCTTAATTAGGGACATTTTCTGAGTGACACAAATAACAATCTTCAAACTTCATTGAGTAGTTTGCTACGCTCTCAGGCATGTTGTCATAGTATGATGAAAACTCAACAATAAAATCACATTAAAAAATAAATAGAATATTGAAATGCATTACTGGAAATGTTTTTTTAATAATAACCCAAATGTCCAATAAAGTCCCCAATAAGAATGATTCACTTAAAATATTACCAAATAATTTGGCCAAAGTTTAAAATGCAACACACAACATTTATAGAATAATGTACACTCCAATACACAGAGTTCTCAAAAATATACTTAATTTAACAAAGGTATGTCTTCTCTCACAATAAAATATAACATTCATACAAAGACTGTACACAAATATTTATGGAATGTACCTGAATTAGAATTCTCACTACAAGGTTTCAATGGAATGTTTTAAATTTATTTTCAGTGTGTGTTGATTTTCTTAACAAAAAAAATGGAGGGTAGACTTAAAATCAATATTTGAGCTGGCACCACAATTATACTTATCATTCAAATGAAATAAATTCAAAATATTTCCAGTCAATATTTTCTCATCTGATAACATTCTTTGTTTCCTAGTTACCTACAATTTATCAGTTCCTACTGCTGGAAAATGTTATATTTGCACATTGTACAAGAATTGAATAAATGCATTTAATTCAAAATTTCCATAGTAAGAGGGGGAGCTCTCACAGCCAACACAGCTTATTCCAGCACATCTACAGTACTGGTATTTTTAAACTTGATTAAGTAACAGATTTCAAGATTATATTAATGACAATGTTGTCATAGTAATGAAATCAAACAGCACAACATGCAGGAAATTTGCCATTTTCTATCATAAATCCTTGAGAGCTGAAATTCAAAAAAATTCAAAATGAATGTCTGTTCATTACACAAATTAACTACCCTGAGGTATTACCCTGAGGTACTCAAAGATTCCTGTTCAGGTTCAGATGAGTGATCTTAGAAAATTCAACTGCTTGAATCCTGCTCAAATTCTTTGGCAAAATTTTCCATAAGCTGTGATGAGTGGGAGAGTGGTTCGTACAACACTACGATATTAAGATATGAACTCCATTTAACAATGCATACTTCCTTGAAGTGCAATGGAATCAAGATTTATAGATTGTAAAGAATCAAAAATGAGAAGTTATCAATATACAAATGCTCTGAGATCGTTTATAGGTCTACTACAATTTCATGCTTGATATAGTAATACCAAAACTAGATCCTATACCTGTATGAAATAGGGATATCTGATATCAAGTGATATTGTAAAAAAAATACTGCTTAAGAGAGTGTAGCAATAATATTGCTACTTCGATGATTAAGAAGATATATTATTTTCTCGTTATGGTTAGTATGTTATGAGCATTCATGGGTAATAAATTACAACTATACAAAAAGTCTTGATTCAAAAGCCCTGATTATCTTCCTTCCAGCACCCACCACCAATTCTGAGGACTGGCTTTACAGATTCATTTCTTCTTTTTTTGTTGCTTCATTTTCCTCTTTTCATCTCTTTTCCTTTCTCTCTCCTTCAAGCTCTTGTATAATTTATAGCCAAAGAACACTGCAATAAAAAGAAATAGCAATTCAGAATTTTATCATGGATGATCATTCAAAAAAAATCACAAATATGAAGTCCTGTCTCAAACTCAACCTTTCTTGTAACTGCAATATGTTACAGATAGATGAACAAGCTGTTAATGCCTAGATTTTTTAAAACATGAGTAAACTGTAATCACTAGGCAAATGTATTGTTACGGCTGTGAGTTTGTGTCATCGCTCGCCGCTTGAGTCACAACTGCCCCAGGGGCTGGGCTGTGGCTTGCCTCCTGTATTGCGCGCGCCTTATGCAACAGGGCTACTACAGACAAAGGGATAGTCCAGAAGATTCGTGACTGGACCAGCGGTGGAAACCTCGAGAAGCCGTGGACTCTGGATGGATCTAGAACCATTTATTGAGTCACCGGCCTGCTATATAAGAGTGACCCGTGAAGCAGTTGTTGTTGTGTTTTACGAGCTAGTGTGAGCGTTTATTCTGAGCGACAGAAGTGTGGTGACTTGCGAAACCCCTAGTGTAGCGGCGAAGTGAGGAACATACAGGGGACTGCCGTGTTCTGAGTAAGTGTGCTTTCACGGAGTGTCAGATATTGTGGTGTCGAAATTAAGTGACATTGTTTCTCCCAGCTGGTGAACAGCGCGCAGCAAGTGCTCGTAAGTACTGTAGTAGGCGCACATTAGAAAGAAGTTGCATGTAGTTCTGTCAAGGCCACTAGGCTCATTAGCGGCAGGATTAACTTCTGTGGTTTGTTGACAAGTGGAAGGGCCAAGAGCGCTCAAGGAAGAGACTTGACGAAACTGGAGTAAGGCTCCTAATTGCTTGTATTTCCTGATTCGTGTAATTTTCTGGCCACAATAAAGTTAATTATTTCTTTAAGCAGTAATTGGTGTTGTGCTTTGTACCCCACCGTAATCCAGTTAACAAAAGTGCCACTAGGGGGGTGGCACGTAACAACTGGTGTCAGAAGCCGGATTACGAACTCAAGCACAACACCTGACGGTCCTGGTTTCAAAACCCGAGCAGGTCAATTTTTTAAAAATTTTCCTGTGAGTGCATGCCCTTTACAAGGCAAACAACTAAAATGGAGGCGCAATTGGCAGCATTGCTAGAAAAGTTAAATGGCATAGAAGACGGCCAGAAGAATTTAACCAAGGAGCTAACTTGCAAATTAGAAGACGGCCAGAAGAAGATGGAAGACGGTCAAAATAAGTTAGTGGAGGACCTGAAGAAGATGGAGGACGGCCAGAAGAAGTTAGCCGAGGACCTAACTGCTAAATTAGAAGATGGCCAGAAGAATTTAACCAAGAAGATAGAGGACGGCCAGAAGAAGATGGAAGACGGGCAGAATGAGTTAGCACAGGACTTGAAGAAATTAGAACTGGGTCTGCGTGAGGAAGTCACGGCAGTGGAAAAGAAGTTCGACGCCTTAAAAGAAGAAGTTGCTGAACTACGCCGACGCCCGCTGACGGGGGTGGAAGAGAGATTTAACGCTCTACAGAAGGAATTTGCTGAGCTGCGCCGACACCCGCCGACAGGGATGGAAGATAGATTCAAAGCCCTACAAGAGGAAGTCGCCGAGCTGCGCCGACGCCCGCCGACCGGGGTGGATGAGAGAGTCAAAGCCCTACAAGAGGAAGTTGCCGAACTGCGCCAACGCCCACTCACGGGGGTGGAAGAGAAAGTCAACGCTCTTCAAGAGGAAGTTGCCGAGCTGCGCCGACGCCCGTCCACAGGTACACCGGGGACACCAGGAACGGGACAGAGCAGAGTGACGCCCCCAACCTTCGACGGAAAGGTCCCGTGGAGCACCTATTTACGTCAGTTCGAGGCAGCCTGTTCCATAAATAACTGGAACAACACAGAAAAGGCTACAGCTCTCATTGTAGCGCTGAGAGGCGACGCCCTTAACGTCCTTCAGGCCATCCCGACTGGATCCCAGGACTACGCTGCACTGATCGCCCATATGGAGTCCCGATATGGAGATAGCCATCTTCAGCAGGCCTACCAGATGCAGCTCCGGACCCGGGTACAGAAGAACGCGGAAACCCTGCAGGAGTTCGAGATGGACATCGCACGCCTCGTAAGGCTCGCCTACCCAACAGCGCCGGCCGATTTTCTGGAGCAGATAGCGACGCAGACTTTCACCGACGGGCTACGGGACTCGGACACTCAACAGGCGCTGCGACTCGCGCGCAATAAGACCCTGGCAGATGCGCTGAGCCACGCACTTGAATTCGAGACGGCAAAACAGGCATCCAGAATGCACGCGCGGGTGCGTCAAGTGGACGTCGACGAACCAGCAAAAACCAACGAGACCAAGCCCCTGGCCGACGAATTGATGGAGGCGCTAAGCCGTTTCTTCGATAGTCGCGGCACCACCAGCAACGACACAGCCGGAAGACAACCGGAGAGGCGGCCTGGAAGAGGACTACCGACCTGCTGGGTCTGCGGTAAGAAAGGCCACCTGAGCAAGGACTGTGGTGATCGCCGCCGCCGAGGATATCAGACGGGAAATCAGTCGTCTGAAGACCGCGCGGCCCAGGGAAACGAGTATTAGCCAGCCTTGGGGGGCAAAGGTTGGCTTGTGACAGTCGTCAAGCCCCGGCAGTCCAAGTGCGTGTGACGAAGTTACGGAGGGACAATAGCAGCCTGATGGTCGACGGAGTCATCAACGGAGTGAGCTGGCCCATGCTGATCGACACGGGAGCATCGAGGACCATCGTCAATCCCACTGTGATCCCGAAGTGGAGAGTGCAACCCACACAAAGGAACCTCCAGCTAATAACCGCGACCGGAGAGACCGCACCGGTACATGGCGAAGCATCACTGGAGTTCGTCATTGGTCGACGGGTGATAAAGCATCCAGTGCTTGTGGCTGACGTATCAAACGAAGTGATCATCGGACTGGACTTCCTGGACCAGAACAACATCATCTTGGACCTGAGTACCAACACTCTGCACTTCGGAGGTGAGGAACTTGCTTTGCAACCAGCACACGAGGCCGTCACCGCACGACGAGTAAGGCTGAGAGAGGACGTCATCGTTCCCGCCAGGACGGAGGTCAGCGCTGCCGTAATTGTCGACGGAACTGCTGAGGGAGTGGCGGCTGTCATCGAGCCAAAATATGAGGACATCCAGACAAAAGGATTGCTAGTTGCCAAGACCCTCATCAACACGACGCCTCGGCCGTACGTCCACCTGTCCAACCTGAACGACTACGATATTACGGTTCACCGGGACACCAACCTAGGAGTCTGCGAGCCCGTTACCTGGATTGCCCGCATCACAGAAACGACGGACGGACACCTGCAGACGGACAACCGAAGAAGACGCGCCCTGCCAGAAGAACTACAGAAGCTGTACCAAGGATCCCAGGACCATTTAGACGAAGAGCAATCACGCCAACTTCAGGACCTGCTACGCGAATTCCAGGATGTCTTCTCCGTGGGGAGCAAAGACTTCGGCAGGACAAGCTTGGTCCAGCACAGAATCGACGTTCGGGACAGCGCACCGATTAGGGCCCCATTCCGACGTGTCCCGCTCGCCAAGCAAGCCGAAGTCGACCGGATGGTAGAAGAGATGAAGGAGCAAGGGGTGATCGAGCCATCACATAGTCCTTGGAGTTCTCCGGTCGTGCTTGTGAAGAAGAAGGACGGTTCCACCAGGTTCTGCGTGGACTACAGGCGGGTGAACGACGTCACGAAGAAGGACAGCTACCCTCTGCCCCGGATCGACGACACGCTGGACACCATATCAGGGTCAAGATGGTTCTCCACCTTGGATTTGAAGAGTGGCTACTGGCAGGTGGAGGTCCACCCTAAGGACCGCGAGAAAACGGCGTTCTCTGTGGGCAGCGGGCTCTGGCAGTTCACCGTCATGCCATTCGGTCTGTGCAACGCCCCTGCGACCTTTGAAAGGCTAATGGAGTCCATTCTGAGGGGACTACACTGGAAGACCTGCCTGGTATACCTAGACGACGTCATCGTTCTGGGGAGGAGCTTCGAGGAGCACTACAGCAACCTGAAGGAGATCTTGTTGAAGCTACGGGCTGCCCAGCTGAAGTTGAGCCCCAAGAAGTGTCAGCTCTTCCAGAAGCGGGTCCAGTACCTTGGGCATATCGTCTCCGAGGAAGGGGTGCACACCGACCCAGAGAAGACCGCAGCTGTGAGGGAGTGGCCAGTTCCAAAGGACAAGTCCCAACTACGAAGCTTCCTGGGACTCTGCACTTATTACCGTCGCTTCGTGAGAGGATTCGCCGACATCGCCAAACCTTTACATCGACTGACTGAGAAGGACCAACTCTTCACGTGGACAGCAGAATGCCACAGTGCCTTCGAACAACTCAAGCAGGCTCTGTGCACCGCACCTATTCTGGCCTACCCCAGACCTGGAACAAGGTTCATCGTCGATACCGATGCCAGCGACTTTGGCATAGGGGGAATCCTGTCGCAAGTAGTGGACGGCGAGGAGAGAGTAGTGGCCTACTTCAGCAAGGCCCTGTCAAAGCCAGAAAGGAACTACTGCGTCACCAGGAAGGAGCTGCTCGCCATCGTGAAGACCATTGAACACTTCCACAAGTACCTGTACGGGCAAGAATTTCTCATCAGGACCGACCATGCATCCCTGCGGTGGCTCCTGAACTTCAAGCAGCCCGAGGGTCAACTCGCGCGGTGGTTAGAGAGGCTTCAACAGTACAACTTTGAGATTCAGCACAGGAAAGGCCAACTGCATTCTAACGCCGACGCCCTGTCACGAAGACCGTGCCCCGAAGACTGCACCTTCTGTGCCCGAAGGGAGGAGAACACCGGGATACTGTGCCGACGGACTACTGTGGAACTTCAAGGGAACTGGAGCCGCGAATCTTTCACGCGGGCACAAGCAGAGGATGATGACCTGGGACTGATAGCCGAATGGAAGAGGGCCTGTGTCCCCAGACCCGGGTGGAACATTGTGAGTGACTGCAGCCCAAAGTTTAAGTCCTACTGGGCACAGTGGGACTCGCTGATTGTAAGGGATGGCCTCATCTGCCGTACCTGGGAGAGCACCGACGGGAAGACATCTCGGGAACAAGTCGTCGTTCCAAAGGCTATGACGGAGGAAGTCCTGAAGGAAGTTCATGGAGGATCATCTGGTGGACACCTAGGGATAAAGAAGACCCTGGAGAAGCTGAGAGAGCGGTTCTACTGGATCGGATGCCGAACAGACGTGGAGAACCACTGCGCGAGGTGCCACGATTGCGCAGCCAGCAAGGGCCCAGGACGAAGACGACGGGGTCCACTGAAGCCCTACAACGTGGGCGGCCCCATGGAGAGAGTGGCCATCGAAGTTGCTGGGCCATTCCCGTTAAGCGAGGCAGGGAACCGCTACATATTAGTCGTCAGCGACTACTTTACCAAATGGCCGGAGGCGTATGCGCTCCCTAACCAAGAAGCCGCGACGATTGCAGAGACCCTGGTGAAGGAATTCGTCAGCCGGTACGGAGTACCCCTGGAGCTGCACTCCGACCAAGGGAGGAACTTCGAGTCGCAGGTGTTCCAGAACCTATGCCAGCTGCTGGGAATCCGGAAGACAAGGACAACGCCACTACACCCTCAGTCCGACGGGATGGTAGAGCGATTCAATCGCACCATCGAGAACCATCTTCGAATAGTCGACAGCGAGCACCAGAGGGATTGGGACAAACATCTTCCACTATTTCTCCTGGCCTACCGCGCCGCCGTGCATGAAGCCACCGGGTGCACACCAGCCCGGGCCATGTTTGGGAGGGAGCTCCGTCTACCTGTCGATCTTGCCTTTGGCCGACCTGGGAATGATCCGATCCCGGTAAGCCAGTATTGTCAAGAATTGGTCGACCAACTGGAGGACGTGCACGCGTTCGCGAGGAGGAAACTGCGGATCGAGACCGACAGAATGAAGACCCGATACGACCAGCAGACGGATGCCGGCGGATTCCACGAGGACGACCTGGTCTGGCTCTTCAACCCATTACGGAAGAAAGGCCTGTCACCCAAACTGCAGAAGTCCTGGGAGGGCCCGTACCGAGTCGTGAAACGGATCAACGATGTCGTCTACAGGATCCAGCGGAGCCCGAGGGCGAAGATGAAGATCGTGCATCGAGATCGCCTGGCAGCCTACGGAGGGACACAGACGGACCAATGATTGATCGGGACGATCAGCCTTTTTAGGAAGGGGGTGGTGTTACGGCTGTGAGTTTGTGTCATCGCTCGCCGCTTGAGTCACAACTGCCCCAGGGGCTGGGCTGTGGCTTGCCTCCTGTATTGCACGCGCCTTATGCAACAGGGCTACTACAGACAAAGGGATAGTCCAGAAGATTCGTGACTGGACCAGCGGTGGAAACCTCGAGAAGCCGTGGACTCTGGATGGATCTAGAACCATTTATTGAGTCACCGGCCTGCTATATAAGAGTGACCCGTGAAGCAGTTGTTGTTGTGTTTTACGAGCTAGTGTGAGCGTTTATTCTGAGCGACAGAAGTGTGGTGACTTGCGAAACCCCTAGTGTAGCGGCGAAGTGAGGAACATACAGGGGACTGCCGTGTTCTGAGTAAGTGTGCTTTCACGGAGTGTCAGATATTGTGGTGTCGAAATTAAGTGACATTGTTTCTCCCAGCTGGTGAACAGCGCGCAGCAAGTGCTCGTAAGTACTGTAGTAGGCGCACATTAGAAAGAAGTTGCATGTAGTTCTGTCAAGGCCACTAGGCTCATTAGCGGCAGGATTAACTTCTGTGGTTTGTTGACAAGTGGAAGGGCCAAGAGCGCTCAAGGAAGAGACTTGACGAAACTGGAGTAAGGCTCCTAATTGCTTGTATTTCCTGATTCGTGTAATTTTCTGGCCACAATAAAGTTAATTATTTCTTTAAGCAGTAATTGGTGTTGTGCTTTGTACCCCACCGTAATCCAGTTAACAAAAGTGCCACTAGGGGGGTGGCACGTAACAGTATGTTATTTTGGAGGGGACTGAACTGTCAATAGAGCAATGCAAATCTTTGATGGTGGGGTTAGTTGGTGGTATTGCTGTTTTGTAATTGTATGTCTTTCTGTATAACCTCATTATTAAGGTTCGGATGTTAAGGAAAAGTCATATTTTTTTCTTGAGCTCATTTTACCCAAAATCTGAAAAATAGGTTTGAATGACGGGTCCCTGACCATGTTTAAAGCAATTTGATGTTGCCTATAAATGCATATTTCGGCCATTTTTATTGTTTTGGTCATATTTTAGTGATATAAGGTCATATTTGGTTATAATTTCAGCATTTTTGTTTAAATTGAGGCGTCGTTAACAAGGTACGTGTTATCTGCGTCGAGTTTCAAACACACCATTTCCAAATAGTGTAGTAGATATATATTTCTTTCTTTTCCCGGGAAAGGCAGATAGCAGGTTTAGAAGATCTGATTCCAAGAAGGCGCTCCTCTACGGACTTCTTTTAGCACATCTTTCTGGACAAGTTAGATTGCGACACTGTACGCATGAGGTCACGGAACATGACGATAGTGTACTTCCACCTTTCAATAGGATGTCACTCCAGTAGATATATTTAGCTCAGAAGCAATTAGCAAACAAGGAAATTGTTTTTATCCATAATGGTCCGTATTGAATTTAAATTCCACTAAATAACTTACTCTTATTTCCATCTTTTCAATACTCGTAATATTATTAGCACTATTGGTACATGTTTCGAACAATAACGTTGTTCTTCATCAGCCAGATATAAACATTATAAACACTTATGGGCATAAAATACATTGCAAATACACATAGTTCATTTAAAAAGTCACTTGTAAAATCAAAATATCACATTCCAATACACTGGAAAATTGTTTTGGCACTTAAGACGCTTACTGTATGTTAGTAATACCCTACCTATCCCAAAAATTCAAGTCATATTTCATAGTTTTTTAGGTCATATTTTATAATTTTTAGGTCATATTTAACTAGTTTTTAGGGCATATTTTGTACTTCTTTAGGTCTTAAACTTCCGAACCCTACTCATTATCATTAGCATTTATAGCTAGTGGCAGTTAAGTTATTTTATTCCATTATTAGTAAAATATTTTTCAAACTAGATAGTCGATGTATCAGTGTAGGCTAGTGACAATCAAGTTGAGTAGATTCTCTTTCGGGCAGACTACAAGATGATGAAATGAGTTAGCCTAGGTGATGTATGTAGAAGTACAGTATATACAATATGGTATATGGCCAATATCCACTAAAATATACACAACTTAGTACGGTATTGTCCATACATGTCTTGGCATGCACAGAAGCTACATTCATCAGTATGATGGTATAAGCAAGTTTAGTGGTATAAGACAAGGGATGAATATTTGTGAAATTTCAGGCAAGTTCTAGATAACCTGTGTAACAATAAGTGATAATATATTTGTGTAAAGAAACATGAGGGGAGTTATACCATCATAGCCCAGACCTTTTTATGCCAAAAAATCAACAGATAAGGAATGTTGTAGCCTCCAAAGTGTGGTGCTATCACACTCTAGAGCTAGCCTATATTATTATGAATGGTGGCCAAAGAACTAGGATTAGTATTGTGAAGTGGTGCCAGTGCTCTGCATGTTCAATGCTTAACCCACAACATTAGGACAAAATCTTATAATTATCTGTATTCAGATATTTTAAGGTAGATGAAATTAGGCCCCCTTGAACAATAATAATCTTACCATATTGCTTTATAATGGGCAAGGAACAAAAAAGTCAGTTCCTTGTGTTAACAGAACCATAGGCTAGATATTGTATGATAGCCTCTGCAATTGTGGGATCATATTACAGTAATGTGTAATCATAATCATAAAATGAAATAAGGTGCAACACTAACATGTATCCATTGTGTAAGTTGATGAAAAACACTAAGGATGGCCACTGTTAGCACTGGAATCAAACATTGTATCTCAGGAATGCATCTCCCTGTCTGACCCTTTCCCTTTGATGCGATACCAGTGGGCAAGTTGTAAAAGCATATAAGCCTATTTGTCTATGATATAAAGAGTTTGAAGAATGTATCATTATTAAATGTGTTTCAAAAGTACCTGTGCTATGAATATTTACATACCAGAGGGCTGCATCTAGCCCTCTTCTCTAAGAACCATATTTTCATTATGTGCCAACTCAAAGCAATATTACGGTATATGTTCAATTCGTTAAGTGATTAATTTGACTATATTTGGTGGATCTCAAGCACATTCATTTACATCATCCTGACAGCATACCAAATCCTATATAGTTCATCAAACGGCCCCAACTACCTAGTTGGAGCCAACTTCCACATTCCAGTTGCACTTCCAGGAAACTGGAACACTATTGGGCGATTTATGGATAAGATTTAATAAATTTTGTCATGTAGTCGCCAAATGTGATATGAGAAATCATACGACTCGGAGTGCTGTGGATTTTTCCCACCCATCAAAATTCAACTTACTTGGCTGGGAACTATTAAAAAAAGGAAGCAGACACTCTACCACGGGTCCATTACTAGGGATGACCAGCGATTATTGGCCATGTAGTGCAATGATGGGATGAGAAAAGGGAAAGGTGCTCTGGTATTTCCACACAGGATAGTGACAGAAAAACAAACAAAAAATCCCCACTTCATCTGAAAAGAAAAGTTTGAGAGTAGAATACATAACAGAATCAGAACAAAAATTACAAAAGCAGAGATATATTATGAATTATGATCAATGGTACTGAAGTATATTATGGCCAATGTTATTTTAAGGTGATCCAAGATCCTTATCAGCTTTAAAATCACACCTTAAATACAGCATTCATTTATCTATTCATATAAATAGCATAATTTGATCATCACTTAAAGTGCCCTATTATACTTCTACTATTAAAAGCAGGTCCAATACATCGTGCATAATATAATGATAATAACCCCAGGCACTACAGCCCATGAAGATCCTAGGCCTACCAAGCGACCGCTGCCCAACCATTTGGCCTGCAGATATCGGAGTGACGCATGGTCAGCGCATCGGATCCCCTCAGCCGTCGATATTGGTTTTCGTGATCGGGGCGCTGCCTCACTGTCAGAGAGCTACTCAATTGTCCTCACGAGGCTGAGAGCACCCCAATCCAACCCTCACGTCAGTTTCTAAAAGCCCCGACGGAGCCGAGAATCGAACCCGGGGCCTCCGGGTGAGAGGCAGGCGTGATATCCCAACACCACGGGGCCTGCACATAATAATATAATAAAGGGCATCATATGGTAATGGAATTTCTCATTGCCCCTATAGCTTGTTTCTCCATGTTATGTCAATAACAATCATACAGCCTCGACTACCTGGTTGGAGCCAATTTTCACATTCCAGTTACACTTCCACCTAGCAGCAAACCGGAACTCTATGGCTAAGATTTAATGAATTTTGTCTCGTAGTCGTCAAATGTGATACAAGAAATCTTTAATGAGTCAACATTGTACGAGTTGGAGTGTCGTGGATTCCTCCTGCCCATCAAACTCCAACTTCCTCGCCTGGGAACTGAGCTCATGATTTTGAGATTAGGAAGCAGACACTCTATTACTGATATACTGAGGAAGCATTACTAGGAATGTCCAGTGATTATGGTCATATTGTTGGCTTACAAGTGAAACACACTAAGTCAAAGAACAAATTCATGAGGAAATAAACGGTACGTAAGGATACTCAAGGCTCATCTTCTCACGACCTGTTCTCTGACTTGGTGTATTTCACTTGTAAACCAACGATATAGTGTAATAAATTAAGAAATGAATACCAATCAAAAAATGTATCAACTAAAAGATGGATATCAAGACCTCCTGAACTATTCTACCTTTCAAGCAACCAAAACCAGCTGTGTGTTGTGAGCCAGGTAAGCTGAGACTTGAGGAGGTATTCTTTACATTCAAGGTTAATGTTTATTCTGTCTTAGATTATTGGCATGTAAAAGAACCTTCCATTAACTACACTTGTGTGAAGCTAAAATTTGTAGGTTAGATTTGATAGCGCTAAATAAGTTCCAACGTTCCTCGCCAGGTGCTGGTTCCGGTGGCATCTAGTAGCCAAGTTCACAGCTAGGTGTTGTGGATGGTAGCATTTGGTAACAAAAGTAGAAACTACTTGAAAATTGAATGTCTGCAGTCCTCACCTGAATTACAGATAACACACACTAATACAGCCATCACAATTGACACCGGTTATCAGACAGATTCTACACACACCTAAAGTACAAGGGGCTACATAACTGCATTGTCGCAGCCCCTAAACTGAGGAACCAACCAATAAAATACTCCTACTCAAGGGACTGTAAAGAATCAACACTTCCTCTTATCATACTGTATTCCTTTACATATTCTGACCATCTTGCAGTGTAGCGGTTAGCACTCTTGGCTGTTGCCCCAGTGGGTCGGATTCAATCCCCAGCTCTGACAATAAATTTAATTCTGGTCTGAGGGCTGGAACAGGGTACACTCAGCCTCATGAAGCAAAACTGAAAAGAGGTGGGTTAGAGTCCCACCTCAGACATCCTGGAAGTGGTTTTCCATGGTTTCCCTACTTCTACTCCAGGCAAGTGCCAAGATGGTTCCTAAATTAAGGCCATAGCTGCCTCCTTCCCAATCCTTGCTTCAATTACAAATACACACATCACAATAACACAGGTTATCAGACAAAATTTCCCATACACCCAAGTACACAGGGCTAAATGACCACAATGTCTAAGCCCCTCAAATGAAACAACATACATATTCTGTTGCAACTCTGGAAAAGAAAAAAGTTCAACAGATATTTTGGTCATCTAGATTTCAATTATTTTATTCACCAGCTTCATACTGTATATGTGGGTTTCTTACTTATTATGTAATAGATCCATAATGTCATCAGAAATGCTGTATAACTCCAGACTGAAGTAAAGGTAAAATGCCTATTGGAACTTGAAATAACAATTACCTAGAGAAAAAAATAGTTGATTTATAATCTTTCCACTTCATGGTGGCTTATCAACCTCTACATTTTACAAATAATCTTTTAATGATTGGTTTACCAACCATGCACGCCAAGTTGCAAGGCCATGGGGCCTGGCTATCTTCAGACTCGGTAAGCGAATGGGTTCAAACCACACCATCGGCTATCCTCGAAATGGTTTTCTGCAAATCCTGGGATGTTTCCTTTTAATGACCTTGGTTGCTTCTTTCCAACTCCTTGCCCAGATGCATTCATCTTCATTCATTTCACCTCATGAGGAAGGGGATCTGGCCATAAAACCCACCTGGCACATAAAAACCCATCTCACTCCATCCCCAACCCCATAGTAATGGGAAAAATAAGCGCTAGAAATATGTACATTTTTAATGTTTGGCTACTTTGTTGACTTCAAATTTTCCATAACGACTTTTGAAGAATACTTCTAAAATTAGATTGAAATTCTTTTTACTTATAATCTTTTACCAAGAGTTTTTACTGTATATTTACCCCCTTATTTCTAACGATTCCCGACTCTGGCTAGAAATTTAATTCTGGTCTGAGAGCTGGAACAAGACACACTTAGTTTCGTGAGGCAAAACTGAGAGGGGCGGTTTGGATTCCTACCTCAGACATCCTGGTTTCATGATTTCCCCACTTCCACTCAAGGCAAATGACAGGATGGTACCTGACTTAAGGCCACGGCTGCTTCGTACCTAAATCCTATCTCAATTGCAATAACACACACTAGTACAGACATCACAATGACACAAATTCTACACACACCCAAGTACACAGGATTACATGATTACAATGTTGCAAAGCCCCTAAAGTATCAAAAACCACCTTATTTTGACAGGGTCAGGAGTGAGGTGAGACAAGTTTCTGTAGCGGATGGCAGGGGCATAAAACACAGGGAGGGCATTGCCCTCCTTAAGTATTAGCTGCAAGACAAAAATTTTAAGTACCGTGCCCTTAAAAAAATAAAAGTAAAATGACCCAAAACTATTCTATAAATGATTTAAGACTATGTTAAGCAGAAAATCAGAAAATCCATCTTGTTTTGTTTAGTCATAATTTCTTTATTCTACCAAACAGTCTGTTTTTCCCCTGTTTCTTGCCAGAGTGCCAAACAAGCCAAAGCACTTTGGGATGGAAATTAAGAAGTAATGATGAAATATATCAAAAAATAGAAAACATATCAGAAACAATACGGAAGAGGAGATTGCTATTTTTTGGACATTTGTACAGGATGGATGATAGTAGGTTAACCAAGCAGATCTTCACATTCCTGTGGAACAAGAAGTCAACAACAACCTAGGTACAAGAAGTCAAAAAGGATTTGGAAATAAAAAATATCACAGAAGAAGATACACCACAGAGAGAAATTTTTAGGCAAACGGTGCTAAAAATGGAAGGATTCCAAGGGAGGAAGGGAAAGAAAACTGGCTCGAATTGGTCCGAGGAAAGGAAGAGGAAACATAGTGAGATGATGAAGGAATACTAGAGGAAAAAGAAGGAACAGCAAAGAACAAAGTATTGAAATTGGCTCGTGGTCCCTAGACGACCGGAACGAAAATAATAATAAATAACTTGGATTGCCAACTTGGAGAATATCAAGCGGAATTTAGGAAGGGGAGATCTTGCCCTGAACAATTCTTAAACCTCATAAACATTATAGCATACCAGAAACAGAGGGTGAGACCGTATATAGTGACCTTTGTTGTCTTCCAAAAAGCTTATGATTTCATCGACAGAGAGCGGTTGCTCAATATTTTGGAGGAGTTTGGATTGGACAGGAAAACTCGAACCCTCATAAAGAAGATGCTCACGAATACGTCCTCTAAAGTCAGATTCATGGGTGAGCTGTCTGAACCCTTTGAGATCAGAACAGGGGTCCAGCAAGGGGATGGTCTCTCCCTCTTGTTCAACTGTCCTCTTGAAAAAGTTACGAGAGAGTGGAATGTGAAAACAAGAGGGGGAATACTTCTTGGAACAAAAAACAAAGGTGTTTGCTGACGACTTGGCACAGCTCTCAGAAAAGTATGAGGAAACTAAGGAACAAATCACAAAATTACAAGAGCAGGCAGGGAAAATAGGACTTAAGATTTCCTTCGGAAAAAAAAATGAAAATTATGTCAAATAGATTGGATGTGCCCAAGAGAGTTAGAGTAGGAACTAAAAAAATCAAGGTGATTAAGAGTTTCAAGTACATAGGAGAATAGCTTGACTGGAACAACCTTGTAGGGAAAACAATGGAGGCAAGAAGAACCAAAATGGAACTAGCTTTCCAGAAAATCAAAAACACATGCAATAAGAAAACCCTCTCTTGGAACACCAAAATAAGGCACTATAACACAATAATAAAGCCAGAGGCACTCTTTGCACTAGAGACACTAGTCTAGTTAGTTAGTTATTGTTTTTTTAAGGGGCAGAACTATGAGGTCATCTGCCCCTAAAGACACTAGTCTTAAGGAGAAAAGGGCAAATGGAAAAATTGGAAATCAAAGAGATGAAACTTTGAGGAAGATCGTAGGTCCTAAATTACAAAATAACAAACAAGTTTTCTATAGGAACAAGAACCTGTATGTAAGTAAAAAGCATGCAATTTGTTGTCAACTTTGATTTTTTTTTATAAACAACATACGTTATGCCTCATCACAAGTGTCTTATAAAACAGGAAAAAGAAGAAAAGACAATAAATAGTTTAAAATGAAAGTCATGCTTCCATATAACGTGTTGTTCTTAATGTAGAATTGAAGTCTTCTGCTTGCACAGGAGCCGAAGTTTTAACAAGTATATCAGAAAGTTGACAACAAATTGCATGCTTTTCATTTTAGTTCTAAGTGTTTTTAAACTGTTATGTGTTTATTGTGTTTGTACTGTGCTGAGATATTGATGTTTTTTGAGATGTGGTCCAATGTACGGAAAATACGGGCTGAGGAAGGGGCTAATTGAAGCCTTGAATCATGTACCCTAATATTTGAATATTTTTAAGTTTATAAATTAAAGTATTGACTAGGCGGAAACATCTTAAAGATTTATTCTTGAATACTCCTGTCAATACGGAACCGAAAATGAATGTTTGTTCAAATAACGATGAATGAACTCTCTCCTTATTGGTTTCTGATGACGTAACCGTGCAAGTCACGCCTTTCTTGGTAGCAAATAGTAGTAGATCCCGTAACATGATTACTAGAGGGACAAGGGGGAGCTTAGTAGTTCGCAAATTTTCTGGGGCTTCAGATGAACTTGACGTGCTGTACTTCCAGCTGTTCTGCAGAGAGAAGTTTGTCGGTAATGAGAAGGGTTAAAGACTACCTCCGATCTACAATGGGACAAATTAGATGGAATCATTGCAGTCTACTGGCCACCTACTCAGAAATCGTTGACAAGCCAGATGACACGCAAGTTGCTCAACAGTTTGTAAACAAAGATCAACGGCAGTCAGTGTTCGGGTTTTTGCTAGACGTTGACAAAGGTTTTATATTTTTTATTAATGTTCTGATTGTATTTTAATTAGAAATAATGAATAAAAATCATCATTGTTTTGTTTTTAATGTAGCGTTGGGCCTACATTACTGTGTTATTTCAGCTTTAAAGCCTTAAACTAAAGAGAATTTCCCTGGTAGGTAGGCAACCGCAGTTTATAAATTTGACCCCCCTCCACATGTTTGCGAAGAGTTTTACACCCCTGGCGGATGGCACCAAGAGTTTTTACCGCACATCCATAAAACTCTTAAAACTGATCATAGCTTATGGCTGTTTCATCCAACATTCTATATTAACAGACTGTCAGATAAAGCCATGAAGCCATACTTTATGATACCATAATGTAACAGAGAAAATTTATCCATAAATATGCGATTCTTGGGACTAATTTACTCTCCCTCTCATTAACACTTGGTTACACATTGATTAAGTACATGCAGTATTAATGAGTACAGAATATGCAACGAAAAAGTTTCCAACATACCAAACACCAGTATGAGTAGCAAAGCAGCAGTTATTAGAATAATGTTCTTCTTCATCATATCAGCAGCAATACCATCCAAATCACTGTTTAATGCCCCTACAAATTTATCAGCCAGCTGTTTAGTCATACTTTGTTGAAAATGTTCTTTATCCTCAGCACTTAGATGTTTATAACTTTCAAATAACTTCTCCAGGATCTCTTTCATTTCCTCTGTCATATCAATTGGACTCTCTTGACTGAGAAGCAAATTCTTTATCCTTAGTGCTATATCTGCATGGCTTTCAGCATTTTCGTCACTCATGACTTTTTTTTTAAATAAAATTGGAACACTTCAAAATACAATGATTTAGCTTATCTCACTTATTGCCCCTCGAAGAAAGCAGTTTTTAACCCTCAATTTACAAGATTTCTCAAGTCGCTCAAATTCTTCAAGGTGATGCAAGTATAGAGCCAACACAATATTAAAATTAATATAGATGCTGAACAACAGTATGCTTCTGCTAAACAAATCACTGAAGTGAACTCCTCAACAATAAATTATCTTACTCTTGAGATAAGATGGTATGATATGAAGTGTAAAGAACACTTAGCAAAACAGTCTGGCTGGTTATCTCTGGGCTGCCAATTTAGGCGCGGTGCACACTGGAGAAACCTGTTTTATGCAACTGGTTTCGTGAAACGTGAAACTGAAGTTGCTTGCAACAGATAAGATTAACACAGGGCTGCGTTTCATGAAACTGTAGTTGCGTTGAAATTGCGAAACTCGGAAAAATTGTTTTCTGTCGCGTCAGTTGCAAGTTTCTTGTATTTCAATTTTATTCTTCGGCCAATGCCTCCCCTCTTTTACATAAATATATGAACTTGTTATTAAAGGATGAAGTGCAGACTTTGGAATCAAAAACGTGGCCTGCTGTTGCTGGACATTACGAACCTAGTTGTTTACAAAACATGTAAATTGTACTTTGTAGACTAATAACAGGGAAGTGGGGAATCAGGCAACCTCTTTGCTCATGTGATCCACAAGGTCAGTTATTTAAGTTAGTATTATGTTGCCGGCCCCGTGGTGTTGAGGTAGCGCGCCTGCCACTCATCCGGAGGCCCCGGGTTGGATTCCCGGCTCCGTCAGGGATTTTAGAAACTGACGTGAGGGCTGGAACGGGGTGCACTCAGCCTCGTAAGGCTGTGTGACAGTGAGGCAGCGCCCCGGTCACGAAAACCAACATTAGCGGCCGAGGGGACCCGTCCTTCATGGGCTGTAGTGCCAGGGGTTATTATTTATTCTGTGGGTATCCTTGTCCTTTCTATTGGTTTCCGTCAGCTGAACTAGGCTGGCAAGTAAGGGATGCTGCTTGGATGCGATAGTGGTTTATATTGCGATCACGTGAGCATAATACGAAGGCTACAGGTTGTTGTTTTAAAGGGTGGAAGAACGAGGTTATCTGCTCCTGAAGGCTATAGGCATGGTTACCGTATTTTAATTGTATTTAGTTACCGTTCGGGTTCATGGTCCTCATTAGGAAGGTGGGGCCATGGAATCCAACAAGACAAAATCATGGCCCCACCCTCCTAACTGATAGAAAACCGTCGCTTTCGTGAGCATGTTCCAATGCGACTGGTTTCTTGAAACCCATTTTATGAAATCAGCTGCAAGAAACAGGTTTCTCCAGTGTGCACCGCGCCTGAGTTATAGAACTTCAGAACCACTATATCAGTTATGCCAGCATAGACTTCAACCAACTTAAAAATACATACCTATAGTAGTTTTCAAATGAGAAGCTATCCTCTAATGACTACGGTGTGCTTACAATGCAGCAGTTGAGAGCTCCAGATTGGATCGCATTTGATAGGCATCTCAAAGACAAACATCTTCCCATTTAAAACCCATTTTAGGTAAAACAATCAATCATGAAATCAACAATAACACTCTCATGTGAAGTGGCATTGGTGCATTTTGAGGCCACAGATGTCTGCATAGTAGATGTGTTCATTGTATAACAATGTACCGGTACCTGAGTAATTAATTAAAATCAAATTGTTATGGCTCAATAATTGAGTTGAAACTCATAAAGGTAATGTTTGTGCAGTGCCAACCTAACAATAGTACCTGAGGAGTTGGGGGTAAAAATATACCACCGACAGCATGCTAAGTGGTCTAAACTCATCAGATGAATGGCTAATTCGTCTAGTACAAATAAACACAATGGCTACTGTTTTAATGATGTCACAATGATAGGAATAATGTGTTATGATTTATAGCACATTGTATTCTAGTTTATATAAAGTTGTGTAGCTGCTCATTCAACAGGCACCTGTAATCATAATGTTTTGGCTCATCAATAATAGCTATCACGAACACAGCAATTTCTTTTTAAAAAGTCGACAAAACAGTTTCAAGATGATGATGGTATAGTTGTACCTCAATGCAATTACAACTCTCCATGGTATCCTATCTCCTGCTGTTCTCTTCATTTTCTTTTGTTGTTGGTAATTCATTTTAATGGCTTGGGACATCTTGGTCATCAGCCCCTTATAGTTGAGCATGTGTTGAACTTGTCTGATAACCTTTATTTATGTGATGACTGTAGTAGTGTGTATAAATTTATTAGGGACAGGGGTGAGGTAGGTGCCACAGGGCTTGAAGTAAGGTAGGTACTATCCCAGCATTTTCCTGAAGGGAGTGTGGGAAAACCTGGGGTAAAACCACACTTGGGACAGCCACCATCAGCATCAGGATTCAAACCTGTTATCTTCAGACTTGCTTCAGCTGCCCTCATGGTCGTGGTGCCATGAGCATGGCTATGCCACGAGGTTCTTAATTTCCTCATATTCACTGTATTCTCCACCATCTGATATTTTCTCTTTTTGTTCATTGTTCCTCCCATGGCATCCACCAGAAAGCATTCTCTTCTCATCTCATGTACAAGCCAATTTTTCTCCCTCCTTTGATAGCTTCGGATGGTTCTTCAATTTGGGGCTGCGACAACGCGGTCATGTAACCCCGTGTACCTTGGGTGTGTGTAGAATCTGTCTGATAACCGGTGTTAATTATGATGGCTGTATTAGTGTGTGTTATCTGTAATTCAGGTAAGGACTGCAGACGATCAATTTCAAGGAGTTCCTACTATTGCTACCAAATGCTACCATCAACGACACCTAGCCAAGAACTTGGCTACTAGATGGCACCGCGACCGGCACCTGGCGGCGAACGATGGAACTTAATAGAGCACTAATGAAATCTAACCTACAAATTTAGCTTCACACAATTGTAGTTAGTGGAAGATTCTTTTACATGGCATAACATGGCGGTTAACGGTCGAGATTTTTCTCCGAGCGAAAAGTTCGAAAATAACGAGTGTGTGATGTGTAATGGATGTAAAAACGATAGTAGGGCCAGTCTTGAAGTTTGTGAAACATGCGTGTTTAAGAATGCGTTCGCAAGTGAAGTGCCAAATTCGGAAGACGATGAAGTTTCAGATAACCTCACTTCGACCGCATCGCATCTACGGTTCAGAATAAAATCTCTGGAGCTCGAGCTATTCTCAAAAGACGAAATAATCAAGATGATATCAATTGATTTAGAAAATGCTCTCCTAGAACTGAAGGGCTTAAAGGAAGGTAGGGCAAATATTAAGATACCGGGAGAACATGGTAGGGATTATATAGAGGTTAAGTCTAAAAATCTTAGGCATACCAGGCCTCATGTAACAGGCAATGGATCTTCACATAAAGGCATCGCAACAGCGAATAGATTTCAGATCTTAGGGTCAGAAGATGACGTAGTCAACACAGAATGTAACCTTCCTATGGTCTCGGAAAGTCAAAGGAAATCCCGTCGTCGATCGAAGCGTAAACATGCCCGTACGGTAATAATAGGTGATTCAATGGTGAGGAATGTTGGGCCTGAAATTGAAGAAGGAATCACATATTGCTATCCGGGCATGCAAGTGGGACAACTGACAGCACATGTGAACAATAATAAAATAAAGGAAACACCCGAGACGTTAATTATCCACGTTGGTACAAACGACATTCTAAACTCAACAACACCCAGTGATATAATGGCCGAGGCTGATACTCTTATTGCGACAGTAAAAGTGAAGTTTCCGGAGACAAAGCTTTGTCTCAGTGGAGTGTTATATAGGAATGATGTCGACTACCGCTATGTGGATGCTGTAAATTCCACACTAGACTGGCTGTGTCGCAATGGAGACGTCCTTTTTGTCGATGCAAATGGATGGCTTAATGACTATGATTTTAGTACAGATGGGTTACACCTCAATAGGAAAGGGACCTCTAAGTTCGGTAAACTGCTGAATAGGATATCTAAGAAAATGCTTTCGGGAAACTAATTCAGAAAATGGGGGGCATAAATGAGTCCACTGGAAAAGATACAGTAAATCAGTACCACGAAAAACAGGACTCGAGTCAGGGGAGCAAGGGATTACTAATTGCACACCCACAACATCAAAATTTGAAGGGGGAGGGGGGTCTAAGATTGCTCTTGGTAAACTGTCAAAGTGTAGTAAACAAGCAAATAAAACTCAGTACAGCAATGGAAGCATATGAAATTGATGTGGCGATAGGAGTGGAATCATGGTTGAGAGAAGGGGTAGGAAATAGAGAAGTATTCCCAGAAGGGTATGTAGTCTATCGTAGAGACCGAGGAAATAAGAAGGGAGGGGGGGTGTTTATACTGGTGAAGGAAACTTACTGCTCACATGAATGGTTTACCGACGAAAAGGATGAAATATTAGGGATAAAATTAGTTTGTGACAATATGAAGGAGGTGGGAATTATAGGAATATATAGGCCTGGGAGAGAGAAAAGAGGCATGGAAATATTTGAGAAACTAATAGATTACACTCATAAAAACAATAATGACATGATAATAATTGGGGGGGATTTAAACTTGCCAGAAGTTGATTGGAATGGAGCTGCAACAGAAGCCCATGAACAGAAACTTGCAAATAAATTAGTTTGGGAGGGAGGATTTACACAAGTAGTGCAAGCACCAACTAGACTCAGCAATTTGCTGGATGTATTCCTGATAAAACCAGGGGAACTTGTTGATAAAACCCACGTAATTGAAGGAATAGGTGACCATAAGGCTGCAATAATGGACGTTGGTCTGGTACCAAAAAGGCTTAATAGGAGGGTCACACAGGACAAGAAATTATACAGAAAAACTAAATTCGATGAATTTGGAGCTTACCTGAAATCAAAATTTAATTCTTGGATAAGTGACGGGAGTAATGTGGATACACTCTGGGCAAATTTTAAGGAAATCATTTGGGAGGGTGAGAAGATATTTGTACCTATTAAGAAGGGAAAAACAACCTCAGACCCTGTTTACTATACAAAGGACATACGAAAATTAAAAAGGAAATGTAGAATGGTAAACAGTCAAATCAAAGAGGGCAGGGGAAACAGAGAAACCAGAAAGCAGCTAATAAAGGAGCTCAATAGGTTGAAAAAGGAAGCAAAGGAAAATTATATGAATGGCATACTTCATGAGGGTAAAGACCACATAGGGAAATGGAAAAAGCTGTATTCATATATTAAAAACCAAAAGGGAAACGGAATCCACATTCCCACAATGGAGGGAGAAGAGGGTGAGCATTTATTTGCAGATAATGAGAAAGCAAACCTATTTAGTAGGGAATTCATAGATTCAGTGGAAGATTGTCAGGAGTTGGAAACCGTAAATGAGACTGGAGAGGGTGAAACACATGACACAAGAAGCTTCACCTTTACAAATGAGGATAATTTTAGAGAAATCAAACTGCTTCAGCAAGGAAAAGCAGCAGGGTGTGATCAAATTACTGGGGAATTAATAAAGGCAATGGGGTGGTACATAGTGCCTTATTTAAAGTTTCTTTTCGACTATGTCATGAACAATAGTAGAATACCAAAGGAATGGAAGGAATCTATAATAATACCAATTTATAAAGGAAAGGGAGATAGAAGTAAACCTGAGAACTACAGACCAGTAAGTCTGACCAGTGTAGTTTGTAAAATCTTGGAGAATTTAATAGTAAAATATATTAGAGGGGTATGTGAAGATTGGTTCCTGAGGAGCCAGTATGGATTTAGAAAGAAATTTTCTTGTGAGGCACAACTGGTGGGATTTCAGCAGGACATATCAGATCGGTTGGATCTAGGGGGACAGTTGGACTGCATAGCTATAGATCTTTCCAAAGCTTTTGACAGAGTGGAACATGGAGTATTATTAAAGAAAGTGGAGAGAATGGGATTGGACTCGAGGGTTGTACGTTGGATAGGAACATTTCTAAATTCAAGGGTTCAGAGAGTCAGAGTAGGGAATTACGTATCACAGGAAGAGAAAGTTAAGAAGGGAATTCCACAGGGTAGTAAAATTGGTCCATTGCTTTTCCTAATATATGCAAATGATTTAGGGAACAATATAGCATCAAAAATAAGATTGTATGCAGATGACATTATCATCTATAGGGAAATAAATAATATAGAGGATTGTAAAATATTACAAAGGGACCTCGACAGTATCCAACATTGGGTTGAAGAGAACCACATGAAGGTTAACGGAGGTAAATCAACTGTCACAATATTCACAAACAAGAGATTAAAAACTGAATTTCAATATACATTGGATGGGGTAATCGTACCAAAAGATGACAAGTGCAAATACTTAGGTGTGAGATTTGATAGTAAATTGCACTGGAAGGGTCATGTTGGAGACATTGTTGGGAAAGCATACAGATCGTTGCATGTCATTATGCGACTACTTAGAGGATGCAACAAAGAAATAAGAGAGAAAAGTTACCTAAGTTTGGTTCGTCCAATATTGGAATATGCAAGCAGTGTATGGGATCCGCACCAGGAATACCTAATAAAAGAAATTGAGAGTGTTCAAAGGAAAGCAGCAAGATTTGTGATAGGGGATTTTAGGAGAAGAAGCAGTGTATCAGATATGTTAGAGAAGCTTGGGTGGGAAACATTAAGTAAGAGAAGGGAGAAGAACAGACTTGTAGGGTTATATAGAGCATATACAGGAGAGGAAGCATGGGGGGAAATCCGTGAGAGGCTCCAATTGGAAAGTAATTATATTGGCAGGGCAGACCACAAATTCAAAATTGGACGGCACTTTAGCAGAAGCGATTGGGGTAAATTTTCATTCATTGGGAAGGGTGTGAAGGAATGGAACAGTTTACCAAGGGCGGTGTTTGATCCCTTTCCAAAATCAGTCCAGTTATTCAAGAGCAGAATAGACAAAACCAGGGAAAAGAAAGAAGTGGTATAACTTAGTGCTGTATTCCTAGAAACATTATACGTGCTATGTAATTCCTACAGCAGTTGTGAGAGGGGAGTGCAATCAATGTGTGAATAGTACATTAAGTTACTGTATTCTTTTAATATTGTGTAGTGTTTGTTACTGTATTCTTTTGGGTGTTTGTTACTTTATTCTTTTAATATTGTGTAGTGTTTGTACATTAAGTTACTGTTTCTTTTAATATTGTGTAGTGTTTGTAAATTATGTACCTCATTTGCCACCGAGGTTGACACCTCATTGCAAATAAAGTGATTTTGATTTTGAAATCAATGTCATGAGCCCACCGGCCTACTTCCCCTCCAAAGTAAGGCATACTGAGGAATTTTTAACGCTTTTAAAAAGTCCAACGACTTTGGCCGGGCTTGAACCCGCGATCTTGGGTATAGAAGCTCAGCATGCTACCAACTACACCACCGAAGCCGCTTGATAACTTCTTAAATGGCTTATCCTTTCCATTCTCCTACATTGCTACATTTCAAATACTTTCAACCTCCTTCTATCGTCCTTTCTCAATTGCCATACTCCAAACAAAGCACCTAACTACACTTCAGACCTCTTTCTGTTGAAAGCCCCTTCAGCGATGCCAACACCTCCCTACAACATCTCATATCAATGTTACTATGCTTAATGACTAAAGCCCCATATTAAATTCTCTGCAGTTTCATTGACCTTACTATTTTTTCAATACAGCCTTGCAAGACAACAGTATAGACACGTTGAAAGGTGTGCATCCCAGGCTTTATCTAAGAACGTTGTAAAAAAGGCCAATTATGTGCAAGAAATGAACGAGTGTTGAGTTTTATTTTTGCCCCTGAGTTAATACATATGATTTTGCTGCCTCCCTGCATTCAAGCTATGGTGCTGGCTAAGAATTTTATGTGCTGTATACCTTGGACAGTTAAAAAGACAAACAAGTTTGTAATTCAGAAAATCAATCCAGATTTGTCTCTTGCAATGATCTGATTCTTTGGAAAAAATGATTATGCTAGGAAAGGTGGAGAGGACTCGATGATGCAAACAGTTGACACTGAGGTGGATCGGCTCCATCAAAGGTACAATGAATTATGTCATTGGAAGATCTGAGAGGTTATGTGGAAAACAGAAACATCTGGTCAATCGATGCAGATGCCACGAGTCATTGCCGACTTGATGGCACCTGATGATGAACAGTAACAGCACAGTATGCAATATGTTCACCTCATGACATAGAGACTAGCATTTTTGCTGTCACCACAAGAAATCTGAGTTCGATTCCTGGCTTGGCCAAGAAATTTAATCATTCTGGTCTGAGGGCTAGTACGGAGTTTACTTAGCCTTGTGAGGCCCAACTGAGAAGTGGTGGGTTTGATACTTAACCCAGCCATCCTAGAAGCATATTGTTTAAGCATATTGGTTCAGATTACAAAATTATTATAAAATATGATACTTTAAAAATATGTATGATCTTATCTACAAACTAGGGGTCCATTTTTAGCCTACTTTCGATTTTTGCAAAAAATGAAAGTAGACTTATGAGATCAACACAGGGCGAAAAAAAGTGTGTCTGTCTGTGTGTGTGTATGTGTGTGTGTGAGTCTGTGTGTGTGTGTGTACTCTGAATGTCCGTCCCCCTCTATCAATTCGAACACGGTGAAAGCAAATTGAATGAAATTTGGTACAAAAGTAGCACTAGCAAAGGACACCTCAGTGTCATGTTTTATATCGCCGCCATCTTGACGGAAACGTAATGGCGGCCACACAAATGTTCAAAGCTTAAATCAAATTACGACTAACCTAATCATCCGATCTCAACCAAATTTTGCAACAACATACCTTTATGGAGGGAGCATCCTTTGACCAAACTAATAGGTCATCAGCCTAATAGTTTGCGGATGGCGGCCATCTTTGTGTGAAAATCGATTCCCCCTATTAATTCAAACACAGTAAAACCGAATGGAACGAAATTTGGTACAGAGGTAGTACTAGCAAAGGGCACCTCAGTGTCATGTTTTATATCGCCGCCATCTTGACGGAAACGTAATGGCGGCCACACAAATGTTCAAAGCTTAAATCAAATTACGACTAACCTAATCATCCGATCTCTACCAAATTTTGCAACAACATACCTTTATGGAGGAAGCATCCTTTGACCAAATTAATAGGTCATTAGCCTAATAGTTTGCGGATGGCAGCCATCTTTGTGTCAAAATAGATTCCCCCTATTAATTCGAACACGGTGAAACCGAATGGAACGAAATTTGGTACAGAGGTAGCACTAGCAAAGGGCACCTCAGTGCCATGTTTTATATCGCCGCCATCTTGACAGAAACATAATGGCGGCCACACAAATGTTCAAAGCTTAAATCAAATTACGACTAACATAATCATCCGATGTCTACCAAATATTGCAACAACATACCTTTATGGAGGGAGCATCCTTTGACCAATCTAATAGGTCATTAGCCTAATAGTTTGTGGATGGCGGCCATCTTTGGGTCAAAATCGATTCCCCCTATTAATTCGAGCACGGTGAAACCGAATGGAACGAACTTTGGTACAGAGGTAGCACTAGCAAAGGGCACCTCAGTGTCATGTTTTATATCACCGCCATCTTGACGGAAACGTAATCGCGGCCACCGAGATGTTAAAAGCTAAAATGAAATTACGACCAACCTAATAATCTAGTCTCTACCAAATTTTGCAACAACATATCTTTATGTGGGAAGCATATTCTGACCAAACTGCAAGATCATCAGCCCAATAGTTTGCAGTTGGTGGCCAAGTATGTGTGCAAATCGATTCCCCCTATCAATTCAAACACGGTGAAACCGAATTGAACGAAATTTGGTACAGAGGTACCACTAGAAAAGAGCACCTCAGTGTCATGTTTTATATCACCGCCATCTTGACGGAAACGGAATGACGGCCACCCAAATGTTAAAAGCTTAAATCAAATTACGACCATCCTAATAATTTGATCTCTACCAGATTTTGCAACAACATGCCTTTTTGTGGAAAGCATCTTATGACTGACTACAAGGTCATCAGCCCAATAGTTTGCAAATAACGGCCATGTATGTGTGCAAATCCATTCCCCATATCAATTCAGACAAGGTGAAACCGAATTGAATGATTTTTTTTACAGAGGTAGCACTAGCAAAGGGCACCTCATATTCATGTTTAATATCCCTATAGCACGTTGTATTTCAACAAGCTACTACAACCAACATTCAATTATACTCCTTGAAAAGGACAAAGAGTTATAACAATACCCATGCATTTAGGAGAAAGTAGGCTATATGTTCTTTACTGAACATCTTGTTGATTCATTAGCCCATCTCCCATAAAGAATTTTGAACCCTCATAGAAAATATCCCATAAAAGACAGCTTACAATAATAATAGCCAGCTCCCATTATACTGTTGTTTTTATGTTTACCAAATATGAATGCTACAATGGTTAGCATTGTGAGTAGCATCAAGGCTTGATTGCTGTATGCACCCTCCAGGGGTAAGATGTGTTGTCTGTTGAGTAGTTCTTGGCGAAGATCCTCTCGGTCCTCATCAGAGAGTCCCTCCATTTGGTTGAGAAGTTCTAGAAGTTTCTCAGCCGATGGCATTTCCATGTCAGGGAGAACTCCTTCGTCTCCTGGTTCCATTTGTGCCTGCTGTGCAGCTGCCATTGGTTTCCTGGTATGTGTGTAAGATGCAGCAAATAAAGAAATGGAACTTTGGTCAATATTGTCTGGAGTACTCAAGAACTGTCAGCACCACTATGGTATAAAAGAAGAAATGTAATCATCAATTTTCTATCTGTTGTCTACAGCATTTTAAGTCGAACTGGCAGCTGTATGTTATTGTTGTTATTTACATATTTTATTTATCTGCAATTAGGGCATAATGCTACTGCTACTATGCTTACATTATTCCTCAACTTTGAAAAAAGAAACCATAACAAAGAAGTTAGTAACTTTTATATACATCCACACACACATGTATAATACAGTGAGGTCTCTCCCTATAGAACAGAGCCTCGGATGTGCCACGTGACAGGCGGGCCACTGTGTCAAGCAAAGCACTAGCGGCAGAGTAGCGCCCAACTAGTTTAACACATTTACACTTTTTAATGTATTTAATTATCATATCTACTTAGATGAATTACACAGTAGTTGCTAGAAATGCTGTTCTTTTACTCGACACACGTTGCACCAACACAGGAAGTTTTGTTACACTCATTGTAATTCATCCTGACTGATATTTCGTTCTCGAGAGCCTCCAGAGTACGCGGGTTGTTTCGGTATACCTTCTGTTTGAGGTTCCCCTACAAGTAAAAATTGCATGGCTCTGAAATTCCCAAACTCATTTACTGTAAGACTTCTTCTTGAGAAGATAAGTTTCCATTAGGAAAATGCGTTGTTTTGTTCCATACCTAACCATGTTGATGGGATACGAGTTAGCCTAAAGTACTTCACCTCAAGTCTTAATTATCTCAACTAAGCCAGCTCCGTATCTAATAAATGCAATGCCAGCATTTGGGACTTCCCATCCTGCTCTTGTGTTATTGCTAAATGCTAGTCAAGTGGCAGCGTCTAATCACTCTCCGCCCGCCCGCCCTGTGGGCAAGCAGAGCTCCGTTCTATAGGAAAGGCATTCACTGTATAAACACAATATAAAATACAAAATATAACTAGACATAATTTATAACTTTCAGAGTCTTGGACTCATTTTCACTATTCTTCTTTTAGTAGAATGGGAATTTTGAAAAAAGAACTAACTTATTTAAATGAAATTCCATCACACTCCACAGTTATGAGTCTCATTAGACTTTTTGATTTAATCTCTAAACAAAAATCATCTGTATGTGCAAGTATACAGTATTTATGTTCAGTGATGTGACACATCTTACCATTGTCAACCTCACTGGAAAAAAAATACAATGTACATGTAAACTACACAAGACTCCCTGAGTACCACATTGCCATTTACTAGGAACTTCTTGTAGTGTATCCATATCTTCAACTAATTGTCTCACACATCAACATCATAATTAAAAGACGAAAAACAAGGCACCATTAACAAATTAGGCAAGGAAAAAATAGAAAGGAAAAGTGACTTGTCAGGATAAGTTGACGACAGATACAGGCACTCTCCTCTCAATCACTGACGGTGACTGATGTATGTTCATCCCACTGTAGACTTACTAGAAGAGGGATTTCAGCAAGAGGCAATCCCGAGCCAGAATTTACTTGGAGTATGCTGGCCCGTATTTTTCGGCTCCTCCTTCCCTGCCCCTACCAACAGCATGTGGTCCCCAGAACCAATCACCCATCCAAGTTCTGACCATACCCAATGTTGCTGAACTTTGGAGATCTTACAGGGTCCAGTGTTTCTATTATCTGCTTAACTAGCTAAGAAGCTCTCTCTCCCCCACTTTCTAGCTTGATTTTGTACTACAGTACAGCCCCTGTAATCCGTCACCTTTGGGACTGAGGGTATGGTCGGAACGTATAAAAGGTCGGATTATCAGAAGGTACAGAAAAATACGGATTTACTTTAAACTAAACAATCGATATCGGTGTTCCTTTGCTTCTTTCTCGGTAGAGCCACATCCATAACGCGTTGTCAAGCATTCAAGTTTAGGCTTTTTCAATGTTTTGGGATTCTTAAGAGCGTTTTCACCATCTATCGTCACTGTGCATGATTCAATGTCTTTCCGATTTCTTCTCCAACGCCTACATTGAGTTCCTTGACAATTTTTTGGAGTGATTCCCCTTTGTCCAGTCTTCGTAGCACTGCTAATTTTTCATTTAATGAAAGAGTAACGTGTTTACGTTTCACTCCTGACATGTTGAAAAATACACACACAACTGTACAGTGCTGTAACGAACACAGAAGAACAATGTCGTAATCAAACGAACAGTAAGCACTAAAAACCTCATAGTAGTTCTGTACAAAACACGGATAACGACAGAAACTATACGAGAGATAACGGACAAGAGATAAGAAGTAGGCTACCTGTAAACAACAATGGTGTGACGGGTAGTGTGTCACCGCTACGAGTCGGGGCAAGTTCGGCTCGAGCACGGTCGGATTAACCGGAGCGACGGACTAGCCGAGGGCGGACGAGAGGGGTTCTACTGTATAGCTATTCAACAGGATTGCCCCCACCTATTATTTTCTATACATGGATTAAGGGTTGAAAATGATTTTAAAATTTTGAAGAGAAATGAATATTATAATATTTGTATAATGTTGTTAGAATGTTTGTATAATATTGTCATGGAACAACACCACTTGGAAGCGAAGCTTCCATAAGACCAATGGTTATCACTTTCTAATTTCGATCTTCAGCTGTTACTTATTACCTCATTTGGTGAGTAGGGCAGTGCAATATTATAGCAAAATTGCACAGCATTTAAATTACTTACGCATCCTACATTTTGAGGTTTGGTACAGTATTACTTTCACACATATTTGGGATAATGATTTCCCATATTTTAAAATTCCTTATGTTGCGTGGAAATGTAAATAACATTAACATAATTATTTTTTTTTCTCCTGTGGAAGTTTTGAGAGTCCCAATTTACAAAGCTTGAAGAGAGCAACTAATTTTCCTCCTTGACCAACCAGCACATATCTTGGCACACTCATTATCTGGGACAATTCAGCAATCCACACAAAACTGCTGTATCACATTATACAAATAATAGCACCAGTCTCATCCCAGTTATAAGATCATTTAGCTTCCTCACTTTAACACGAGACGATAACGTAATAAAATAGGACGAGTGTGGTTGTTTTGAAGGAAATAAAACAAATAATGAATATATTTACTTCTTCTATAAGCAAGCACGTATTATTTACAAGCTGACGACTACAAACTACAGACTGCCGACTGCAGATTGTGAATCGAACTTTGCCTAGCAGGATCGGTAGGAAACTTGTGCATAGAGATAGACTTCTTGCTGCTCATATTATTCTGCACCAAACAGCAGCAGCATACCAAAACCTATTTAGTTTCTTCAGCGGTCTGCTTTCTGCCATCTCACAGTGTTTTATAAAATGATAAGTAGCTTGAAAGGATAAATAATCCAACGGCTTGACGCTGTTGATTAATAATACCGACAATCCACCAATACTAAATGGAAAAAGAGGTAAGGTACATAATTACATATTAATTTAGTAACTCCGTTTTATTTCTTAGCACAACCAAAAAATAACAACAGAGCATACAATAGAATCATAGAATATATGTTTTCATTATGACATTAAAGTTCTTGATTGGAACTGTCAAATGTGAATTATAGTTTTCAGTTCTTCTACTATGCTAATGCATGTAATTCATAAGTGATAACTAACTATGTCACACGACATGGTATTTAACTGGCAATTAATTGAAGATAAAATGAAAAGAACTGTATGAGTTTAATAATATTTTATTTGCAATTTATGAGCATGCATGTACTAATACATGTAATTCTCATGGTTAGTTAAACCCATCTTCATATGTTTCTGTATTTACAACAGAAGAACGCTAGTGTCAATCTACATCTGTTTGCAGCAGTAGTGTGTCTAAATCGGTGTACAACTGTTAACAAAATAGAACCATGCCCTACTCATAGACATTGCCTCAGTGGAACGTATGTGCTGCCAACTATAGAGGAACGCAAAAAGGTCAAAGCTTCACTTCCTAGTTTGTTGTACCATGATATTGCCTTTTATACAGACAGATGCAAAGTTCAATGGGTTCTGTAAGGTAGGCATTTCCCAGAGCAGGGGCAGTGTGAAGTGTGGTGTAAATATCATGGAAACGCTTGGTTTTAGGGCTTAATAATATGATTTTTGGGAAATTAAAAAGTTTGATCATTTCTTGCTGAAGAAGGTCCCTCTGAGGATTGAAACATGTACAAGTTTTGTAGCATATAAATATTGACTAAAGGCAGATATCATTAATCATTTTATTATTTGTTATAAACTCATGAAGACTTTATAATTGACTGGAGCAAGTTTGGAGCATTAGTTTGTACCTATATCCAGCCGTGCAATCCGTCATGAAGCCAGTACACCATCTGATAACTGCAGTGATAGGTATAACTCAATACATTCGATTCCCAGCTCTGCCAGTAATTTTATTCTGGTATGAGGCTTGAAATGGGGTACACTCAGCCTCATAAGGCAAAACTGAGTAGAAGTGGGTTTGATTCCCACCTCTGCCATCCTAGATGTGGTTTTCCATGGTTTCTCATTTCTACTCCAGACAAATGTCGGGAGGATTCCTAACTTAAGGCCATGACTGCCTACTTTCCAATCCTTGCCTCAATTACAAATAATATAATACAGACACCACAATAACACAGTTATCAAACAAATTCTACCTACATACACATGATCATGACATCCAAGCCTCTAAATGAAACAACCCATGTAATACGGTAGTCTAGATGTGAAAAAGCTGTCATGTTACTATAAAGGCTAAGAATAACTGCATTTCAAATACAAGTAGCAATTTATTTTTTTAAAGCATAACTGTCTTTAATTAAGATGTAATGCAGAGACAATTTACCTGAACTACAAACTAGGCTATCTGAATTCATCTCCTGTTCATCAACCAGCTCAATACTACTGTATGTTGTATTGACACAGCTGGCAGCAAAAGATCAGCACATTATATTCACAACAGCTCACATGAGCACACCTGATGTACTTGACTACTCCCTCCTCCATCCTAAAGCATGATTCTTAGTAACAAAAGAAAGTTGTTTCCAGACCAAAATCTGTATTACTTTATAGTTAGTACCGGTTATCTCATATCATTATCCTCACTTCATTAATGAGAAGTGGTATAACTTAGTGCTGTATTCCTAGAAACATTACACATGCTTTGTAATTCCTACAGTAGTTGTGAGAGGGGAGTTCAATCAATGTGTGAATAGTACATTAAGTTACTGTATTCTTATTGTGTAGTGTTTGTTACTGTATTCTTTTGGGTGTTTGTTACTGTATTCTTTTAATATTGTGTAGTGTTTGTAAATTATGTACCTCATTTGCCACCGAGGTTGACACCTCATTGCAAATAAAGTGATTTTGATTTGATGTTATGGTTTTAAATTCCCTTTTAACTTCTGTGGCTTTAACTTAGTGATGCCAAGGTGACAGAATATTACTCTGGAGGTTTCCTTTTTAACATGCCAGTTGTCACATTCAAACACCCTAGTGCCACTGGACTGAGCAGGGATCAAACCTAATATCTTGAATTTTGAAGACCAACAATGAACCGACTGAGCCACTCAGCCTGGCCTGCTTCCTCACTACAAGCTACCAATAGTATATATAGGCCTACATTTTATGTCACTTTTCTTCAGTACCTTAAAGTGGTTTATAGTGGATTTCCTTTAACTTTAAGCTAATACGGGATGGTGCCATACTCAAGAACACAGCTGATTCCTTCTCAAACCTAGCCCTGAGTACAATCTCTTACATGCAGTAAGTATCACAAGCCTCTGAATAAAATTCTTAACAACTGAGGTACAACTACTATAACTAAGAAATAAATAACCAGGACTGAGTGAACCTGGCAATTTGATAGCAAACCACATGTTTGTGCACAACAAAAGAAAAGAGAACTCTTTCATTGGAATTAGCTTTCCCTATAACATGAAGACTGGCAGTCTAGACAAAGTTGCCAGATTCCAAAATTGGTTCACTATCATTATGATGCATTGAAACAAGTAAAATTTTTATCAGACTTAGAATCTTCCAAGGAATTGCAATGCTGTGTTCTTATACATGAACATCTAGACACTGTATTATTAAGATAAATGATGGTGACAGTAAAATACCTTTCAAAGTAGTATTACTTACGGATAAAAAACACTATTTTATATGTTGAGAATTAACAAACCTGTCTAAAGTCCCGTAGTTAGAACTTTCTATTCATTCATTTTCTATGAACCCACTATTACTATTCTTTTCAAAATGATTTAGAATACACCACATACCCTTGTGTTTAAAATTTACATTTACAATGCAATGTTCTTTTAAATATTATTTTTAAGAAAAATTTGCATACAATGTGGTACCTCAGGGCAGCTGTCTAAATATCTCTGAACAAACCAAGATGATGATACAGAAAGGAGCCTACAAGGTACATTATCATGGTCATAGCTAATTTAAACTGGAGAACTGTTTAATATTGATTAATATTCCATGCATTACTTCTGTTAATTTGTTCTTGCACAGAGACAATAATACCTTGATAAAGCAGGCAGCAGAGAGAGTGAAATATGCCAGCACAGCTGCTGACTCTTTAATTAAAGCTACTGTACTAAGCAGATTCCTTATCAACCAGAGCGGAGCTGACCAACCAATAATCAACAGCTGATAAACACTAGTGGCCAAAGGTGAAGATAGTCGTTTAAGGAGTATCAAATGAATATTATTTATTACCTCTAACCAAGCAAGGTCAGTAAGATTACAATGTTGAAGAAGAGGGAGGTGTTATAAGAGAAGGAAACATGCCGAAGTAATTCTTCAAGTTGGTAATCTTCACCACAACAAAGAAAACATGGTGTCCACAGAATTTTCAATGTAAATTTTCCTGACTTTTCCTGACCATTTTTGAACAAAATTCCTGACTCGCGAAGTCATCGTAACATAGGAAAAAAGGTTTATAAGAGCAAATATATATGTATCTTTTTTATTTGCAGCCTCCACCATTCCCATAGCTGCCCAATGCTTGCCTCTTTATTCATTTTAAATACAAAATAAAGTAAATTATAATGCAATAATACCTAAAACAAAGTACTTAATAACCTAAACTATACTGATGGGATCGCCACATCCCTACGCCAACTCCAAATATGCGTACAAAAATAGGTAAAGGAGGTTTTTACTATGATGTACTGTAATAATGGAAACTCACCATAATGTCCAGTGAGTTATTGCTTTTTATCTTCAGGGATTAGTTGAATTAGTAACATCAAAATATGGCTGTAAAAAACAAAATACTGTATGGTTAATATAAAATTCCTGACTTTCTAATACTTTTCGCCAATTTTTTCCTGACTCACGCCATTTTTTCACACTTTTTCCTTACTTTTCCTGACCTAAAACAAAATTTTTGACTTTTCCTGACTATTCCTGACTTTTCCTGCCTGTGGATACCATGGAAAAGGCCTTATTGTGTATGGTACCTTAAGACCTATGCTTTACAAACTTAGGTGATGAGGGAAAGTGATGAAAGCCAATAACTTGCCTCAAAAATTTTATTATTAAAGAGTGGAGCAGTTATGAGACAAGGCAAGAAAGAGGGTGAGCAAGTGAATGATAAATAAGGAGATGAGACTACCTCATGGTGTAATGGCATTTTTGGCTACCACAGCTCTGCCAACAAATTTAATTCTTGTCTGAGGATTGGAATGAGGTCCATTCAGCTTCATGAGGATATCTCAGCCAAGTGTGGGTTTGATTCCCATCTCAGCCATCCTAGAAGGGAAGTGGTTTTCTGCGATTTTCCCCAGACATCTACTTTCCCCTTAGTTATAAGTACACTGCTACATACATCACAACAACACAGGTTATTGAACAAAAATTCCACACACCCAAAATCAAAGGGCATATGAACTTAGTGCCCAAACCACTAAATGAAGCAACAACACTGTACAGTAGACAATTTGTTTAGATAAAAGAAACAGTACTAGAAGTTTCTCCTGATGGTAGGAGAAAGTTTTGGAGTACTGGCATGAATACATAAGGAGATCAGTAGATGATTGATGTTCAGATTAAGGGAACAGTGCTTGAAGGTTGGAAGCTAGATAACTGGCGATAAGAGAGATAGTTCTGAAGTAAAAATCACCTCAGGTCGGAATAGATAAGATTGGTAAATGACTGATGTTTAGATTAAGGGAACAGTACTTGAAGTTAGCCAAACAACTGATGAAAGGAGAGAGTTTTGAAGTAAAGAGGAAATAATTGACTAAATGAGCAGATGGCCCACCAGAGACTGGAGTAATTATTACAAGTTAAATGAAATCCAATTTGTAACTTTGTTGTTGTTTGTTTTTTGTAAATCAAAAATGTTCCATTTATGTGTAACAGGTTTTTGCGAATTGCTGTGAGATACAGTGAAAATGGATGTAGAAAAGTGTTTCATTTGCGATGTGGTGCTTCAAGAAGATGACTATGAATCTGTACTCACTGAAAGAGGAGTGACTGGAATTCCAAAAACATGCAAAGAGAGAAAAATATCTCAGTTTCACATTTCTGTTGGGCAGAAAGTTCACGAGAAATGTAGAGCACGTTTTGTTAACTTGAGAACTCCGTTCCAGGAGAACGAATCAGATCCCACAACTTCTCGTGTCCTGTGGTCGTGTGAAACCCCGTTTGATTTTAGAAAATATTGTTGTTTCTGTGGTACTGAGTTAAGTTTCTACTTCAGGGAGAGGAAAATAAATGCTTGGTTTAATGCATGAACAGTTGATTTTAAATCATTAGTTTTAAAAATGCAATGAATGCAATGATGAATGGGCAGATGAAGTTAAGATACATATCCCAAATGTGTCTCATTTACATGCTGTAGACGCATGCTGCCACAAAGAGTTTTCCATTAATTTTTATACTGGAAAATTAATTCCAGGGCAGTTCACTGATAATCCTCCAATACCTTCAGGTCGACCACAAGACTCAGTTTGCCAGGAAATTTTTCTTCAAGTAGCTAAATACATGGAGGAAAATGATGAAGAACAAACTACTGTTGAAGAGCTTGTTAATAAAATGTGAGAATTACTGCTGGAAGATAGCAAACCATACAGTTCGAAGTATGTGAAACGAAAACTCAAAGAGCCTCAAGATGAAATCTTCATAGGAACAGTTGCAGGGACTGCTGATGTCGTTACTTTCAAAAGTACAGCTATGCATGTGTTGCAAGAGTACCACAGTTACAGCCATGAAGATGTAGAAGAGGATCGAACAATCTCCTTATGGTAGCTGTTGAAATAATAAAAAATTATATTAAAGACATCCCTGTAGAACCAGAAATATGTCCATCCATTGAACATGTGTAATGTAAGCTATAAGCTATATTCCTGATTCATTAAGGCTCTTATTATCAGTTTTTGTTCCTGGTAAAACCAACAGGGAGAGAAAAGTAGCTTTTATAGGACAGGCAGTTATGCAAGCTGTGCACCCACGAGTCTTAGTTGCACTGTTGCAGTTAGAGCTGGCAGTTCAATTAAATGACAATACAAGCTCGAAATTTTTAGTTGAAGCAGTAGGTTATATGGGATTCTGCAGCTCCTATTCAGAAGTTCTTAGTTTTGAACATTCAACTGCAGCAGACAGAGGAACTACCATACCTGTCCTTTCGGAACCTTCTGAAAGTCCTCAGAAATTTGTTTAATATACAGCTGGTAATATTTATCACAATATTATTACAATGAATGGCCATGGTACTTTTCATGGGATAGACATTATCACCACTGTGACTGCAACTGGAAAATTTTCAACGGTCATTAAGAAACATCAAGTTTAATTTGACAAACTGAGTAGGTTGGGGGCAAATCCCAATCAAAACATATCATCACAGGCCAGGGGGATGTGTTTCTTAATGTATATATCACTTACAGTGACCCATCTGCAAACCTGGATATTTTATTGAACTTCTCACATCTACTCAGATGTATGCCAACTACTACATAAAGGTAACTATCTTGGTGTACCATCCGTCATCTTTCTACTAACGATTAACATGGATCCAACTTACTCCCTCAACACTGTCTTTTTTATTTCTGACCATGCCAAGAGATGCAGCTAGACCCCTATTATAACATTCGACCAGCCCCTTTTCCCCAAAGCACTTAGTCAATGAATCACAGGATAGTTATTTAAAGAAGGTCATTCTGAGACTAGGAGGCCTGCACACAATCTTGAGTTTCCTTGGATGCATGTTTTTTTTAATTTTTTATGAGAGGAGCAGGCTTGGTTGATATACTTGAGATCATATATGAAGGAAATAGAGCGATTAGTGGTCATCTTATTGTTTCATCAGTTTTGAACATGATTCTAGCAACACAACACAAGCCGTAGATGATAATGGCGATTTACAAGCTGCTAGATCATTGTCTTCTTAATGGGAAACTTTCTGTTGACGATGTTATACAGTATATAATGCTGTTGTCGAAATTGCAACCAAACTGCTGAAGGCCAAATATGAACTTAAAATTTACAATACTCCTCGACCTTGGTTGCAATATTTGGAAATGGTCAAGGCTCTAAGGCAGGGGTGGCCAACCTATTTTGAGCTTGGGGAAGTAATTGATTTTAAAATTTATGCAAACTACAGTATTATATGAATATTAGTAAAGTATTCAGGTAAGTGTAGGGCTGTAGGCTGATATATAAAGCATAATGTTTGAAAAGTTATTCAGTTATTCATATAATTTATTTTATACATTTTTTTTTTTTTAAATATCACATATTGATTACTAGCAGAAGTACCCGTTCCTTGAACGGTGTTCGGTGTTAACACCAGACCTTATCAATTGAGCTACTGTTGCAATGGTTAGCGGTTTGTCATTCCTTCATAAGTTTATCAGAACGAAGTTAGTTTTCTGGGAATATCAGACACACTGTTAATTTAAGGGCCTTAAAATGTGGTTTTCGGAGACCCCTTATAGACTCCCGAATTTTGTCTCACATTGAGAAGCGCAACATATGCTTTGGTCGTCCTTCTAGGATAATTTTTATATTTCGCCTATTTTAGCATTTTTTTTAGAAGTTTTTCCCTATATCCACCTTTCTACTGTATGAAAAGTACAGTGAAGAGTTTTATAAATATTGGTGTATTGACTCTCATGGATACCATACCTAATTTTACGATGCACCAAGCATCCGAACACGAGTTATAGGCGTACATAAAGATACACAAGAAAGACAGACAATTCTATTGTCTACAACATATCACCCAGATATCCAAATATGAGTATATCTACCACACAGTATCAAACAAAATCATCCTTACAATGAACCCGTATGTCAACACAAAAAAAAAATAGATTAGTTAAAATGTGCTCTCAAACTAAATTCACCTAACGTGTACTTCCTGACGTGAAATAGAATTGAAAGCCTTGTAGACGCAATAAACGTCACATAAAAACTGACCCTCTACGCTGTGTTAGGTCCCCATACACAGGAAGACCCCTGTCATAAATTATAAAGGCATGAAAATTCAGGTTCTTTAGCCTCAAATGGCCCAAATTCCAAAATGCCACAATAAATGCTGATTCAATTCAGGATTTTTTGAAAATAATGTTGCTGTTTGAGATATAATAGACCTTCTGTACTATATGTCGCACGTGAAAAAATTCTAGGTTACCCCTTAACCCCCTTAATTGCATTGATGAATTATACAGTCTAAGTTGGTTCCATGATAACCTTATAGCCATTTGCAAACTTTCACAGAAATGTAATAAATGGAGTGGCATTGCTTCTTACAGAAATAGATGGAAAGTTGGATGTCACCCCTTGAGATAATGATGTCATGGTTACCGACTTGCATTCCTTCATTAGTTTGTTAAATTAAATTAGTTTTCTGGGAATATCTCAGAAACTGTTGGTTTTAGAGCCTTATAATGTAGTTTTCGAGGACCCTTTAGGGCCCCCAATTTTTGTTTCTGGCACCGAGGGGCTTTGTCTCGTCGTTGTACGCCATAATATAATACTAATAATAATATAATATAGGGATAGGAATATAATAGACCTGCCGTACCACACCGGCAGGTGTAAATCACGTGAAAAAATTCTTGAGTACCCCTTGACCTCCTTAAGCGTATTATACGTATTGATGAATTTTACAGCTTAATTTGGTTCTGTGATAACCTTCTAGCCATTTGCAAACTTTCACACTAATGTAATTAATGGAATTACATTGCATCTTACAGCAATAGATTCTGAGATTCTGCTGCCATGGTTACTGGCTTGCATTTTTTCATTAGTTTATTAAATGAAATTAGTCTTCTGGGAATATCGCAAAAATGGTTGGTTTTAGGGCCTTAAAATATGGTTTCGGGGACCCCGAGTTTTGTCTCACACATTGAGGGGCTGAAAATGAGCTTTGTCTCGTCCTTCTATGCCTATTTCAGCATGTATATAAGGGGGTTGGCCCCCTTTTATGAGAGGTACGGAGAAGAGGTACATCAATGATTAGTAATGTGCCTCCGATGGATATGTCTACCAAATTTTACGTTGATACACCCAGCCGTTCTCGAGTTATAAGGGAACAAAGTTGTCCACAGACAAACAAACAAACTGACAGACAAAAAAAATATTTTCGCGCGCATCCATCATAAAACAGTCTGAAACGTGTAAATAACTCAAATTTCCGTAGAAATTCAGAAGAAACAGACAAACTTTCATTTTTATATATAGCCTATAGAGATATACTGCACCGCTCGGCATTAAGAGTGTTTTATGGGTTTTACTCGCTAACCGTTGGAGATACATGTAAAGTGCTAAGGACCTTTCGGATAGAAAATTAGATTTTAAAGCTCATATGTGGCATCAAAAGTTTGCTATTTCTTAGCGTTCTCTTTTTATTTGAAATGGAAATATGAAATTTTGAAACCAAAGGGTGTAGTGATGTCACTAAAATAGTCAACATTTTTAAATAGTGCAAGATATCGAAATCAAAAGTAGCCTATGTGTAAACCTGGTAAATCAGCTACATCCATGCAAAATTTCATTTCAATCGGACCAGTGGTTCTTGCGTGATTGAGTAACAGACAGGACGACAGACAGACACACACACCATCTCATTTTTATATATTAGTATGATTAAAATTGTAAATTTATTTAGGAGATTTATCTCTTTTATCAAACTATTAGAAATACTCGTTAAAGTAGTCTTACACTCTTGAATTTTGGAAGACTTGTAATGTTAAATTAATGTCATTTTTAACTCGTTTTTCGCTCTCAATATTAGGTGCAATTTTTGACGTGCACAGAACAAGATGTGCATCTGTAATAGTTGAGCATAATTTATTCATAAGATACATGGCAGCAAAAGTTTGATCACAAATGTATGCGGAGTCAAATATCCACACAAGCCTCAGAAAAAGATCGTGAATTTCAGGAAACCTGTCTAAAGGGACATATTTTCAAAAGTCGGTGAAATTAAAGAGATGTAGGTGATCCACAATGTTCTTTAAATTTAGCACAAAGTCCTGAATGGTTTTGGATTTCTATTATTTCCATTTGCAAGGAAGGGGTGTTTTAATGAATCTCAGAATCTGAAATACAAAATGGATTTATGAATAAATCTATGTTACTCTCTTAAGATTCGAAAGAGGATAATCGAGTTGAGAATACCTCGCTCAAATCTGTAACTGTTGCTTTGTATTTTAAATGACCCATGATCAAGTCAGTGAATTTACTTAACATGTGCAGAATGCTTGTAAAATGATAGTGATAAATAGGTTCGCATCGGATCTTGAGTTATCGGTGGGCCAATCAAAATGTATTGATGAGCCATCATTTGGCTCACGGGCTTAGGGTTGGCCACCACTGCTCTAAGGCTTATATTAACAATCCGACATGGCAGGCACGCAAAATATAAATACTATTAAGTTCAAACTGAAATTTTGTATTGCGATGAGGACTATTAAGTAAATACATTTGTGTTACTTTCAAAAACCCAATACAGTAAATGCAAAAACTTTTCTGGCAATTTAATCATTCGAGCGCAATAAAGTTTAGCACAGCAAAATTTTGTTCCAAGCTAAAAATTGTTTTCAAAAATTTAAGATGGCAGCAGTATGAAATACAAAAAATTATTTGTCGTATCTTATTCATGCAATGAACATGAATCTTGGTATAGTGAACTACCATGATAATCTTTATATCCTGTGCTGAATTTTCTAGCTTAATTTTCTTAAATTATAGAAGCCGTACATATGACCTTTCTTAAAATGAACTCATGCGACTCGTTACAGAAATATGCTATCTTCACGGGAGAAGTAATAATTGACACATCTAAAAGTTATATATTCTAGTACAGAGTTTTTTTATTGCCATTGTGGTGCTGATGATTGTTTTAAGGTCATCTGCTTCTATTTTCTAGCTTAGGTACCGTATGCATATTAATTTCTGAAAGGGAACATCTACTGATGTTGTATTGAACCAGTCTCGGAAAAGTTGATAAACCAGCACCATGGACTAAATATTCCGGTTCTTTAGTGTTGTATTCATATATTGCAGATACATCATATACAGTAACTTTGGACAATCTTTTCCAGTGCAAGAGGTGTGTTGATGCAAGTTATCTTGAGCAATGAAGAAAGTTTTGGTTCAAGACAGGACAAGCACTGGTACCATAGTAAGACCATTTTACTATTGTATCTTAAAATATTACTTTGATGTTTATTGTATACTAGCTGTTATGCCCGGCTTTGCTCGAGATCACAATGCTTAAGTGAGAGAACTCTCAGTCGAATTTCGCTGTGGGGCACTACGGTTAGTAGTCAATGTGCATTTACAGGAGGACCTTGTGTTATCCACTGACAGTTTTCATTCACAGTTGGACAGACCCAGGTGTGCCAGTTAGCCACTGTGAACTACACAAGTTAATGACCCTACTCAGCAAATCTCTTGCCCCCTTCCAATCTACAGTCTTTAATTTCACTCCAGCCGCTGGCTGACAAATATCATATTACTTTACTGGGAATATTTCACAAGCCAAAGAAATGTTTCCAAACATATTTGCATGATGCTGTGGGCATGGGAGTGCTCCACTTTATACCTTTAAATTGTTACAAAGCCTAGAGCAGCATTCTGCAGGTGTTTAAGATACAATACATACCAGAATAAACAGCAAGCAGTGTGTCATGCACAATATCACCAGATATACAACATATAGATAATTATCACCCATTGTTTTATATTATATAGCCTTTGACTTCAAGGTTGCAGCGAAACTTATTTATGAGACCGTTTGTCCTTGAATGTATACATAAAAGGATACAATTGACTATAAAAATTATTAACACATAACTGAATTTAAAATTGTTGCCATGTTACAAGCTTCATATGCCAGAAGATTTTAGCATCAAGGCATCAAACTTTCTACATTATTATCAATCATTGGACAGATATTCTCCATTGTTATTCAGTTCAGTTAAACATTTTTCATTCATAAGTTTCTCACTTATATTCAACTATTTTCTATTCTCTGTCTTTTATGGGATGGGACAGAAAAGAAACTGTAGTAGCAATGTTTAGTTCAGCTGGAAGGTCAATGTGCTTAAAACCACAGTATACAGCCATTCATTTGCTGCAGTAGTAAGCACAAAAAATTATTACCAAACTCTAAAAGCTGCTGATTTCTTCAGAGTAACGTACTAATTGTTCAGAAGTCGTTTTAGCAGATGCCCAGGATGGGGATGAATGGGTTGCATGCCTCTAGGAAACTATCCTTGATGATGATGATGATGATGATACATGATGATGATGATAAGTAACATCCTGACACTTGCCTGGAGTTAAAGTGGAAATCCACTTCCAAGATGGATGGAATGGGATTAATCTTTGGTGGGTGCATACTGTGTGCTGCCATCTCAGTTTTCTTGTAACAAATCAAAGTACAGTATTTGATGGGGCCAGGGAACTTCAGTGTCCACAGTTGGAAACACTGGTAACATATTCCATCTGCCAGATGTCGTCTTTCTCCGTACTAGGAGTCATCAATCAAGGTCGAACGAGGGGAGCGCGCCCCAGCAGCACTCAGTACTGCATGCGCCCTCACATATAAGTACCTTTACAGTTCGAATATTGGTGTGGGTTACTGCGAAATATTTCATTATGAGTAGTTTTCACTTTAGTATAGTTATTATTGTACAATGTTTCTATCATAAATTTTTGTTTTAGAAGTTGATATATCACATGATTTTATACAAGCAATCATCCAAAAGTTATTGCTACTGATTTCATCTACTACTTTCTATTTATTTTCATATCAATATTAAATGCTGCCATTATTATTATTATTACTATTGGTTCTTATTGTTGAATGTTTTACCGAGGGCAAAACTATATTATTCTGAAGAGGATATCAGGTAAGTTCTTGAGCAGTTCGAAGCAGGAGGAAAAAAAGAGAGGGATATGTTAAAAGGTGGTTGTTGTTTATTGAGGGGTTCGGACATCATGGTCATTTAGCCCCATGTAAATTCCACCTTCATACACACCCAAGTGTGTATGAAGGTGGAATTTTCTCTGATAACCCGTGCTATTGTGATGACTGTATTAGTGTGTATTTGTAATTAAGGGGAGATTCGGAAGAAGACAGCCATGGCCTTAAGTTAGGGACCATCCCGGCATTTGGCTGGAGTAGAAGTGGGAAACCAGGGTAAGCCACTCACAGGAAGGCTGAGGTGGGAATCAAACTCTTCTCAGTTTTGCCTCGCAAGACTGAGTGTATCCCATTCCAGCCCTCAGATCAGAGTTAAATTTCTTGGCAGAGCCGGGAATCGAACCCGGACCTACGTGGCAATAGCCAAGAATGTTAGCTGCCACACCACGAGGTAGTCTATATTAAACGGTCACAGGACATTTAAGACGATATTGACAGCTCAGATATTGATGGCGAAGAAGAGGTTGTTGAAGGAAATGAGTACGACAGCAGTTCAGGAGTTTTAGAAGAGTTGATATAGTTGTTGATGACCCTTATAATACTCCAGGCATAAATATATTTTTATTCAAGTTGATGAATGATTTTTCTTCCCATTCCATCAAAAGCGGAACTGCTTAAGGGGTGGGAAAGGTGATTTTATGGAGGCAGCAGTCGGTGAAAGTTTCAAAGGCATGCCCACCAGAAGGTTAATTATCTTCACAAGGCTTAGTGCACTCATTCCAATCCCCTTCTCATGAGTAAAGTACTTCATGGTGGAGCACAACAGAACATGGCAGAATGTGACATGTCCAGTCTACCTTATTTCATCTCCACCAACTTGTTGAAAATTAAGCCATTTGTATCTCATAGGAAATGAAACTCTGATTAAACAATCATTCTGATCATACTCAAATTGAACTTCAAGTTTTGGTAATTAAATTTGCTCCTTTGTGGTAATGTCATGACTTTTGAAACCACCAGTGAGAAGGATCATTACAGCTGAGCTCACAGTACGGTATATGCTAGCAAAGCTACCAAAGAACATGGTTACAGGCAATTAGAAGCAGGAAAACAAATTTTTCAATTGGCCTGATATTTTTAAAAAAAGTATGAAATAGTAACAAAAATATGCCAAAACTCCATGAATATGCAACAACAATTCATTACAAAGGTTCATTCACATATTCTGTCATTTTTTAACAACAAACCCAACGCTATGATACTGCTAGTTAAAGCTAGATAATGCTAGTTCCCACACAGCTCACATCACTCAAAAGACTTAAAAGATATGGGCACCATTCCTTCGCCTGCCAGGTCATCTGATTTTCCCCTATAGAACACGTACTGGATAAAATGGGACTAAGTTTGCACCACAACAAACCACCCAAACAGTAATTTAAAGTATCTCTTCCAACAGACTAATTACCGAACTAAAACTAGCACTCTAAATGACAACGTTCTCACCCAAAGTCTAATTAAACAAGACTCAGGGCAAAGAATATATTAACTTCCATTTGTTAATTTAAATTCTCGAAAATAGGCTAGTAAAATCTCTGATTAAAGGGCAAAGGGAGCACATTAAGAGCAACAGTCCTTACTTTTATTTAGGCATCCATTTTAGGATGAACTCCTACAGCTTGAGAGTGAGGTTCATGCGTTCTTGCCTGGCATTCGAGTTATGGTAATCAACAAGGTAGTTTCCCCTTGCATTGCATCTTGCTAGAGTTGATCCCAAATGTGGATATGTTGGGCATGCGAGATGAAGACTATAGCAACTTCATATATTAATCCATCAACTATGGGTACAACTGCTACTAGCTGACAAATAAAAGATGTGATTTTTTATTATACCAATGCATGCTTTTAGACTCGATGATAACATTCATAGTTGAACTGGCCAGACATCCCAGATTCAGCAAGTCAGTCCAGTTGTGAGGAAATTTGTCCCGTTGAAAATTCTAGGTACAGTATTCACATTTTATCTCTGCCGGTGAGGACCGTTTCTGAGAATTCAAACCATCAACTCTTCTACTCCTATCCATAAGACATTACCCCACAGTGTGGGGCTCGGGAGTTCTGACGGCCGATTTAGCATAATGCACTCGGCACATTCACTAGTGCTTGCCACACAATTGTTTGTGTGCCAATTTGAGAAGTGGAGTGTTGTCTGGAGAGGAAAGTGTGAATGTAAGGATGAGGAATTGGAAGGTAGCGGCTGTGGCCTATAGTTAGGGACCAACCCCGGCATTTGCCTGGAAGGAAGATGGGAAACCACAGAAGACCATCTTCAAGGCTGCCGGCAGGGGGGATTCGAACCTCCTCACCTCCCGGATGTGAGCGACTGCCTGCAGCCACGCCGTAACGACCACGGCTAACTCACATGTCTTTGGTGAGGCTGGTACAGTCGGTATACCTTTCGTGGAAGTAATGACGTAGCTCACCGGCACAGTACTATACACTTAAATATCTAATTTCGGAGAAAATTCAACAAATCATATTTCTCGCAACTGTCCATATCCTGTTCTTGTTTTAAAAAATTTCTGAATCTCTGATCAAGTCAGGAGGTGTGAAACAACAGGAAAATAGTTATTTGAAATAATTCGGCAGTTCCAGCAGACAAACATTGGGTAGAATCTTCCTTCACTTGAAAGAACAGAACGTCAGCTACAATCAGCTCTAGTTAGCAGCAGTGGAGTTCATTTTCTTCCCTTCCTTGAACTAATGCTAGCATTGAAAGGATTTTCTCCAAATGAATTAACTGTGGAATTCTAGCAAATCCCAGCTTAGAATGCACACGCTTAAAGCTTTATCAATAACTAAGTTTAAATTTTCACACAATTCTTTGGAATATTACAAATTTCTAGAATCCTCTGTACAACTTTATGACAATAATATTCATATTTCTTGTAACTGTTGATATCTAAGTTGTTCAAAGTTCATTGATGATTGAGTGTGAGTCAACTGATGGTGATGCTACATTACAACATGTATTGAAAGAAAGTCTCTGATTTGAATATCTAAATTAAATGTGGATTGTGATGATAATAATACAGTAGTACTAATATAATTTATAATTCAGTATATTATTTTAAAACAAACCATCGTACTTAGCATTGTAATCTAACTGCCCCACTTCATGGCCAATTCAACTGTTCCCCTCTTTGAGCCGTCAAATAATTGAATCGCTCGTTGTTGAAAGGCACTAAGTCCACATTTTTGACAAATCCTTTTTACCATGATTTTGCGTCCTAGGAAGCAAGATGCATGTTTTGGTGTTGAATGGAACCATGTCCTGGCAGCGCTCGTGCTATTAACACAGCGACAAGTTAATTATTTCGTGTTGAAAGGAACTTAGTCCAGCAGTTAGTGCATTTGGACACAAAGAAAGTAACAGTTATTACATTCATGTTTCCTTTTTTTTTTTTTCAGGCTTCCGGATACATTATGTTCATTTAGAAATAAAGGAAATAAACTAAGAATGTGAATGATATTCCTCGCTCAAAGGTTCTGCTCATTCCATGTTGAAATGGACCAAGTCCAGTTACGAATTTTGTCAATAAAATTGTTAGTAACATACGGAACAATGCTATTTTATTTTATATCGACGTTTGTGTGCACTTTCCTCATACAAAATACTGCAACTCATATTTCAGTACAAGAGCGGAAAAACAGTTTTTTGTGTTTATCCCAAAATTTTAAAAATTGGACTTAGGGCCTTTCAACAATAAGCGATTCAATTGGTTAGTTTATCCATAGTAATTCAGAACCTTATATCAATTACATGCATTGTTGTAATGGTGGTGTAAATTTCATAGCTGGCTACTAGGGAGTATGTATAAGATCTCAGGAGAATGAAAAAAAAATAAGAGAAAGCAAATTTAGTGCAATTTTGTAAAATATTAAAGGAATTGCAATACATTTTTCATCACTGCCAAGAAAAGCTACAATCACGCCATATGATCTTCCTTTTACACACATCAAAAAAAGTTTTGCATCACCTCGGTTCCCAGATCTCCGGCATATAGACGTTGACTGTGTATATTGTATCCAAGATACAGTCCCTTTGACTGTTCATAGATGTCACTAAAACTGCTCAAAGATGTAAACAACCATGCATGAGCAGGGCCTATTAGACGGAGGGGGTACGACAGCCGATCAGTTCCAGTCATTCCACCAGGACGAAGGTACGCTGCTCATGTTGTCTGTAGTTCTACCATGCCTAGAAGGTCAATACCGCAGTTCGATCGCGTCCGCATTGTTACTTTGTGTCAAGAAGGGCTCTCAACAAGGGAAGTTTCCAGGCGTCTCAGAGTGAACCAAAGCGATGTTGTTCGGACATGGAGGAGGTACAGAGATACAGGAACTGTCGATGACAGGCCTCGCTCAGGCCGCCCAAGGGCTACTACTGTAGTGGATGACCGCTACTTACGGATTGCCGCTCGGAGGAACCCTGACAGCAATGCCACCATGTTGAATAATGCGTTTCGTTCAGCCACAGGACGTCGTGTTTCAACTCAAACTGTGCGCAATAGGCTGCATGATGCGCAACTTCACTCCCGACGTCCATGGCGAGGTCCAGCTTTGCAACCCCGACACCATGCAGCGCGGTACAGATGGGCCCAACAACATGCTGAATGGACCCCACGGAATTGGCATCACGTTCTCTTCACCGATGAGTGTCGCATATGCCTTCAACCAGACAATCGTCGGAGACGTGTTTGGAGGCACCCTGGTCAGGCTGAACGTCTTAGACACACTGTCCAGCGAGTGCAGCAAGGTGGTGGTTCCCTGATGTTTTGGGGTGGCATTATGTGGGGCCGACGTACGCCACTGGTGGTCATGGAAGGCTCCGAAACGGCTTTACGATACCTGAATGACATCCTCCGACCCATAGTGCAACCATATCGGCAGAATATTGGAGAGGCATTTGTCTTCATGGACGACAATTCTCGACCTCATCGTGCACATCTTGTGAATGCGTTCCTTCAAGATAACGACATCGCTCGACTACAGTGGCCAGCATGTTCGCCAGACATGAACCCTATCGAACATGCCTGGGATATGTTGAAAAGGGCTGTTTATGGACGTCTTGACCCACCAACCACTCTGAGAGATTTACGCCGAATTGTCGTTGAGGAGTGGGACAATTTGGACCAACAGTGTCTTGATGAACTTGTGGATAGTATGCCACGGCGAATACAGGCATGCATCAATGCAAGAGGACGTGCTACTGGGTATTAGAGGTAGTGGTGTGTACTGCAATCTGGACCACAAATGCTGAAAGTCTAGCTGTATGATGGTACAACATGCAATGTGTGGGTCTCATGAGCAATAAAACGAGCTGAAATGTTGTTTGTGTTGATCTCTATTCCCTTTGTATTTAACGGTTCCGGAACTCTTGGAACCGAGGTGATGCAAAACTTTTTTTGATGTGTGTATTTAAATAAGAAAACTAGGCTAACCATCACTATAGAAAGTATTTTACAAAGCAAACAAACAAAATGAGTATTTCCACTATTATCTTCACATAAGCTATTTGACTAGAATTTTAGAGACACAAGAGCCTGTTGGTTGGTTCCTCAGTTTAGGAGCTGCGAAAAAGCGGTCATGCAACCCCGTGCACTTTGGGTGTGTGTAGAATCTGTCTGATAACCGGTGTTAATTTATTGTGATGGCTGTATTAGTGTGTAAACATCAACCATTATGACAATGGTAATATTTATTTATAATTAAAAATCCGTGTTGACTGATAGTACTATGAAATGGAAAACCGCCTTGTCAAACACTACAGAACAGGGCCATCCAGACAGCGCTCCGAGCACTTTGTTCGAAGGTAGTTTCAGAAGTGGTGGGAGGAGCTTGGCTGGCTGAGCGCGCTGAAGTGTGCAGCCGATCCATCAGTCGCTAGTCTAGTCCAATGCGCTTTGTTGACAGCGTGTAAGTAAATCAGTTTCGCAGTGGTCATGACGGAACAACATACAAAAAAGGAGTGGTAAAGCAGCAGTCTTTAAAGCAGAATGGGAAATTTCATTTTTCTGTACAGCTTATAAAGGGCATGCCAAATGTTTAGTGTGCAACAGACATGTAATGTGTTAAAATGAACACAATTTGTTGTTGAATTTTCCTCTCTAATATGTTCACATTTCAGTTTGGAATAAATCACAATATTCTTTACTTAACACTTGTGTTCGTTTCCTGCACATTCCATACATCGGAGTACTATTCGATTTGTATATGTGGTATATTTGTTATGGCAAAACAGCCCTATTAATATGTCAACAATCCCACAAGAGCCGGCGGCGGCATGACTGTACGTACGTATATAGTCAGCGCGGTCCAAACATCGTCCGTCTCCTCGCTGCCACAGTGTAGTGGTAGTAGGGGAATGAGTGCTAGTCTGACTGCCCAGTGCTCCCAGAGCACGGCCGCGCTCGGACTGGATGGCCCTGCTATAGAATATAGTTTCATTAATGATTACGTGTAATCATTTCATAGTTATATTAGTGTGTGTTATCTGTAATTCATTCCTGACCCGGTCGGAGACTGGAAACAGGCTGTGGATTTTCATTTTTCATCTGTAATTCAGGTAAGGACTGCAGATGATCAATTTCAAGTAGTTCCTACTTATGTTACCAAAAGCTGCCATCAACGACACCTAGCTGTGAACTTGGCTACTAGATACCACAGCAACCAGCACCTGGCGGCGAATGTTGGAACTTTAAGAGTGTTTATCAAATCTAACCTACAAATTCAGCTTCACACAATTGTAGTTAGTGGAAGGTACTTTTACATGCCATAAATTTATGACATGAGCCCGACTTTACTTCCCCTCCAAATGAAGGCATACTGAGGGATTTTTAACGCTCTTAAAATATCCAACTACTTCGGCCGGGTTTGAACCTGTGATCTTGGGCATAGAAGCTCAGCATGCTACCAACTATGCCACCGAAGCCGCTCAAAAGCCTGTTCAACAAGATATTGTGATTAGGTGAAAGAACAGTTGACGGACATTTCTCCTACTGTGAGAGGAGGGACAGTTTAGAACAAAGGAGGGCGGGGAAAGGAGAGTGTGCACAAGTGCTACTTCCTGTAGCAATTGACACAGAGTAATCGACCAGTCAACAATTTGTAAGCAAGTAGACTATGCCCCACTATCGCACCACTGGAAGAATCTAAGTTGAAGGGCTCAATTTTATTGCTCACACATGCACCACCACTTCTTGAATGGGTTCTACCATGATTTACACTTATGTGTTTCAAACAACAATCGTCACCTCACTAACTGAATAAAACGATTTATTTTTTTAAATTAATGAACTAATTCACAGTCTTGCACAAGCATTATGATCATGTACAGGGCCACCAAGAGAAATCGGCACTTATGGAGTTTAGGTGGTACGGATATTTTTTCTCGAAATGTGTGGTTTTTTTTTACATCAATTATGGGTAAATTGAGGGTGCTGATTACGAATATACTATTAGTTTTGCACCCACATCTAACGCCCTTGAAGAACGAGGGTTCGATTCAGATCCGGGCCAGAGATTGCGAATTCGATCATTCCATTTAGTACTTGGGAGGGGAATCGAACTCCGACATTCAAGGGCGCTACGGATGACTTTTCGCATATCGAAGTAAGAAACGTTTTCATACAATTTATATCAACTCAATGCCGTACAGATCCGGGTTATATGTAGCAAATTCGAATTTATGACTTAGTACCTGGGAGGGGAATCGAACTCTCAACCCTCAAGGGCACTATGGGTGACTTTTCGCATATCCGATGTAAGAAACGTTTTCATACAATTTATATGAACGCAATACCATACCATTCCGGGTCATTCATCGCAAATTCGAATTTATGACATGGTGCCTGTGAGGGGAATCAAGGATCCCTATACAATTTCTTTCTCAGGCCCCTCTTGAAATAATTTAAATGATTACTATCCCCTACTAGCTATTCCAGAAATACAATGTTATTTTGAGAAAAGCATCTAATGCACAGTCATAATTAAAACGGACATACAAATCTTATTTCATAGAAAACATTTTAGTATTTATTTTATGAAATATATTTTGCAAAGTGCACAAAACAACTTGGGATATTTAATACGGATAACAGGCAAAGGGAAAATTTTTGTAATTCTGCAAGTCTTCACTTTAATTACCAGTACCGGTACGTAATGAAAGAAAGGAGCATTTAAAAACTCTGCATTAGTTTGATACCGTACCGTAGCAGATTCAACACTAAATTGTAGAAGATCATTTCAAAACAGTTATACTCCTAACTCACAGTCATATATAGAATGTAAATGCTCTTCTGGGGTAGAATATGGTACCCTAAAACTTTTCTTTTTGTAATTTTTAGATTCGAGGAATTCTTTTACCAAATGAATGGCTTTTGCCAATATTTTCGCACTGTCATATAGGCTAGGCTTCTGAAGTGTTTTTCTGCCTCATCTTATTGACAGTTAAAATATGGTAACATGACACAGCTGTAGACAATTCAACATCCTGACTCTGCAAAGCCTCGGATAGGTTGTAAGTTACAGGCAACATTCTGCATAATACAAAAGTAGCTACAATAAACTGAAACTAATGCCCCTTCCCTTCGGCGGCCCTAGTCGTGTAACTGGTCGAGTGCCATGCTAGAGGGCAACCATACTGAGTTTGCTACTTAATAAGCCACTAGTTGCTACAGTCAGACAATTTTCTGCACCTGTGTAGAATAATCATGGGAAGATCTACTCAGCCATTAATTTAGCTGTGTTAAAACTGCACTTCCTTCCCTGGTTGCCAGAGTCTTTGTGTATTAACTACAGTGAGGAGAAGAATATTCGAGCTTCCCTTCTCCAAACAATTAAGCATCATTTTCATGCTCAAGAGGGTGCGTGGTTTAAAACTAGATCAACTATGGTTTTCTTATAGTTGTGAACTTAAAAATAATCCAACTTAATTGAATTTCAAGATTAATATTTCATTTGGCATTTACCTTCAAAAGAAAAGATGTGAGGACAACATTCCTCCCCTCCCTTGAGAGCTGCCACAGATCTCTCACAGCTGAACATAGCTAAGCTACATTCAATATTGAGGACTGGATCACTTCACTGTTCAGAGATCCAAGGTTTGAAACCTGGCATTGACAGTGACCATCTTACATGTGGCAATTCTCAAGAGTTATTGTGGAAGCACTCAAGACAAACTTGATGATACATTATTTTAAATCCTGGGATGCCTATCCCAGACCTAGACCCAAATTATTGCAGTTACCGTACTTGACACCGCAGTAGCACAGGTTGTCAGGCAAATTTCACATACATTCAAGTACATGGGGCTGATGACTAAGATGTAGCCTACCTCAATTATGTAGAAGCAACAATAGAACTTTTTCAATGACAGCTGCTACAAAATTATGATCAGCTGAAAGCAAAACATTTTTATGATATACCATAAGGTTTTTTCCGGCAAATAAATAAAAACAACATAATATATATGTTTATTAAGTCATTAATTAGGCACAGGCCGCCACAGTCAATCCGTCATCACCTGTAACCGAATGCAATTAATTCCAAAATCTTAAAATTTCACAATGACCAAAATCAACTCCTCCGGTACGGTAACGTCAACACGGAAGAATTATCGTAATTTAAATTTTGGGTGATTATTATCAGTAAGAAGTCAATGATCGGGAAATGTGTGTTTTGTTGAATAGTAGCACCTAAGACAGAACCTACCGAGCTATACGGTATACTTCGTACAGACTATAGGGACTTCTGTTAACTTTGTTTGAAATTAGGTTAGGTTGATGTCACCATTACATCTTACCTGACAGTCCCAAGATTATTACTCCAGGTATGATAAAAACTGTATTACTAAATCCATGCTCAATGGGCCCGTCTGGTCCTCCAGATAAATCAACCATGATTGCCTGTTTTCCGATCAGTCACACTTTGACAGTCATCAAATGTCAGATGCCAGATCCACGTTCATGCCATCCATTGACAGAGTTTAACTACCGTACCTAAATTATAGGTTCAAGTTTGCCTCATTCTAAAATCCTTGCCAACAGTGGCTATTTTCCGAGATACGTTGTGGCCCTTTCAGTGTTGTTCGCCTTTTATTGTGTTCTAGACTTATAGAGTACCTGTAATAGGCCTGTGTAGAGGAAATTATTAAACTTGATCTGAATATGGGTTTTGTTCTATTGCCCTGACAAAAAGATGACAATACACCATAGATTATTGGAATAATTATAAAACTCTTATCATCTCCGTTGCGATTTAGGTAACGGTATGGAAAACGTAGGCTATTCATGACTGGTTTAAATCCAAAGTGACCATTTGTGAGATTAGTGAGTCGGTTTCTGTAAGGCTGAAATATATGCAACCGAAGCAGACCAAAATGAGTCATTAAAAACTAATACGGTACAGTATTTATATGCAAGTCGCTCACTGGTAGAACCAAAGAATATAGGGTAGCCTACCGGTAGGACTTACGACGGATAACTTAAAAGGGTCATTCGTTAATAACTAAACTCGATTCTCGTATCATGCACCGATGGATAATTTTTCTTCGTCAAAACTCCCACCCGATGAGAATATTGGCCTGGGCCTGATGGGACTAACATTCCTTTTTATTCTTTTTTTCAAGTTTCTAATAACTAGGGCCTACGGGATACCGGTATTGCTTTTATCTTATGATCAAAAAAGTTAACATATACTTCGTTGCTATACAGATATAACCTAGGCAATTTGATTATAATTGCAGCCAATGGCCATAGCGGAGTATTTTAATCAGTGATTAAATGAAAAATATGACTCTCCCCCCTGGAAAATGGCCTGTGGGCGCCCATGCATAGAAGGTCGCGTGGTGTCTGAGACACCTTTAGCATTCTGAGAAATGTATTTAATTCCAAGTTTCATGTGAGAATTTAAATTAATTCCTGGCTGCGACAACGCGGTCATGTAGCCCCGTGTACTTTTTTGTATACTTTAATCTGTGTTGAGAGGGGCAGATGCCCTCGTAGTTCCGCCCCTTAAAACAATAATAACTAATTTGATTGCATTGACTTTGCCTAAGAGTGGAGTCTCACTCGTCTTCCCGTTCTACCCGTGTAGCCTTCATACTAGTATTTTGTCAGCCATCAGCTTGTGTTGCCTGTCAGTGTCTAATAATAATAATAATAATAGTAATAATAATAATGTTTTTTTTTACGTCCCTTTTAACTACTCTGGCTTTTAGAGACGCTGGGGTGCCGGAATTTTGTCCCGAAGGGGATCTTTAACATGCCAGTAAATCTACTGACAAGGCTCCCTCGCATTTGTGCACCCTCAAACGCCAACTGGCTGCGACAGGATTCGATCCTGCTACCTTGGGCTTAGCAAGCGAGAACGTTAACGCTGAGCCACGCAGCCAGCCTCAGTGTCTACTGTCTAGATATTACGCAACGAATCAAGTTACAGTGAAAGGTGGAGAAATATCTTTCTTATCTCACAGCTCTTTTGCGTGTGACTCACTCGTCTATCACCGAGTCCCGTTATGAAGTGTGAACGAATGATCTGCTGTCTTCAAACTGTTTGCGAAAACATTACTGCGTTGGTAAATCAGCTTCTGCCATACTGACTTGTGAACGAATTTTATAACCTGTTGTTTTCAAACTGTTCGGGAGAACAGTTGTTTTCAACAAACGAACAGTTCGTTGGCGTTTTCCTAAAACAGCAGAAATGGCCATCACTAATTTTAATTGAACACCCGAAGGTTTCACAAGTTAATTTTCAACCCAAAGAATATTAATAGTTTCAATTCAACCTACAACCCTTGTAACGAAAGGAAGTAATCACGTATGACCGCGTATACCTAAGAATATACATACAATATAGCCTACTTATACAAATTTTAAAAGCTTCCAATATGTATTTCGCCAATACCCACAATAGTCCAGTCAACGACGAATGCTCATAAAAGGGTATAGAGGGAAATGTTTGGAACACAAGTTTTGACTTCGTAACTTTGTTTTGACTAGTTAGGAGGTGAACATATCAAAAGTCCCCGCCCGTAGCCTTTGAGCCCCGGTTGGGGGGGGGGGGGGGTGAAGGCCCCATTTTTCGGTTTTTCGCTTAAATCTCGGAAACTATGTGTGCTAGCGAAATGACTACTCTATACAAAATGAGAGCTGATTACATTTTCTACAAGTTTTATTCAATCAAGTTTTTCGATATCTTGTGTGATGAGGAAATCGACAAAGTCAGCGCTGTACAAACTACTCAACACTACGACCAAGGATGTACGTTTCGCACAGTTATACATCGTTTCCGCTCTTTAAAGTCTGTAATTTGGGTGGGGGGCGGGGGAAATGCCTCAAAGATTTTGCCCTTTTTGACTGATTAACTCATCAACTATGCACCCAAAAAATAAATGCCGGCCAGAGGGTTGCAGAACATTAAATTTGCTTCAATGATATATATAACTTGACTATTTTTATCTATTTTCCTTCAAATGTTAAAACCCATTCGCACAGACTTACGCGCTGGCTACGTATCGGCGGCCCGGGACAAGCCCGCCAAAGCAACGATACAGCTGTCATTGCCTAGCTTACCGATTGGTTTCAGAAATGTCCTCCCTTTCCAGAGACCAGTGACATCATATCTATCGCGACAGGAGTTGTTGGAGATACAACGATCACCTGATATTATACAATGCTGTTGCAGTTGGTAAGCAAGCAAGCAAAGGCTAAAACGGTCAATTCAGCATTTTCTAACATCAAATTGTCTTGAAAATATCGAGCTCTTCCCCTGTTGACAGTGAACTCATCGATCAAAATCAACGACGAAAAGATTCATGTGGACCCATTCTGGCTATTCCGACGTATTGTGCCCAACTCTAGGAATGGGTATTCCAAGATTCAGACACCTAGATATCAAGGGAAAGGCTACAGCCGCTTTTGAAAGTTGAGCTATTTGAATATCGCGCTCCATTACTTCTAGAATGGAATGGAAACTTTGTGCAGCCAAGAGCATGTTAAGTGACGTAGCGAGTAGTAGCAGAGGTCGAGACTATTTGTTGATTAAATAGTTAGCCATGGAGTAGAGACTTGAGACTTGGATCAGATTACTGGCACGGCCAAATGAAAGAGAATCCACTTAGTCTCAAGTGAATCGGACCAGAGACACCGGAGATTTGAGGATTTCCAGATTTCAGCGTGATCCAGCGTGGACCCGACCGTTTTGAATAAAAGCCGACCGGCCCAAGCATCATCAGCTCACTTCGAACCAAGCTCTTGCATGACAAGGTGCTGCTGCTACGTTGAGCCAAGGCACATGGTTGCCGGATCTACGCAGAAGATATCTTTAAATTGTGATAGTCACAAAAGTGCTACGATACATGTGGAACATAGTAAGTTTCCGGCAGAGGGAATCACTAAGGTGATTGTTATTTTTCTACGGACACTGGAGAAATACTTTATTTCTATATGGACACATGCTAGACTTTGTCTAGAAAGTACTTTGTCATCGTCCAGTAATAATAATTCAATACTTGGATATTTTAATCCAATTAGTCAGTTTCATAAATTGTAACTTGATAACCACTCCGATCTTTCAGTATATTGAAGGCCAGTCTATCACGGTGTTGTTCATTAGCCGACAAAGGGAAACTATAAGATGCTTCGCGCATGATAGATGGTGATAAACCATGCCCAGGGAACGATCTTCAGAACAGCCGTTGATTGATTTAGACTGTCAGTGTTTTCCTGTACTGAAAAGATTACCGTGAGTTATGTTACAACTGACGTATTTGAGAATAGATCATTTGGATCTGACCCCATTTAAGCGAACTGCTATGGATTTAATTGAAGCCAATATTAAAATGGATCAGCAGTTACTTCAAACTTCAAGAAATATTTCCACTATGTCGTGTTAGACAGATTGTGGGTATATAATGGCGGCCGATACAAGGATTAGACGTGCGTGTCTAATAGGACATGTATCTGGATAAATCTGGTACAGACCAGGTTCACTACGCTTCAAGACCAACGAGAAATGTAAGCCACATTTGACTTTTATATTATGCCTAGCTAATTGGAACAAACTCATTTTCTGCAGATGACCAACACATTTGTTTTTCTTCGTATTTAAATCTTGCAATGATTTACGCAAGACATATTAGAGTTATTCTGAGTATTTTCAGCACTCAGAACAGTTTAGGATCGATGACCGAGCATAACGAGCATTTATTTGAATGTTTCATATTTTTTGATAATCACGGTAATCAGCCGATATAACTGTAAAAGTTAATAATTATTTTTGTTGAGAAATGGATATTTTATCCATATTCGAAGAATCGAACATGTGGATTCTCACATAATGAAATAATAATTAAACACATTTACAATAATATAACTAATAATAATAATAATCCACTAATAATAATGATTTTCATAACTTTTCTAAATAATTCTTGGATCTTATATTTTCTAATAATCACATTCATTGAGAGAGAGCTTATGAAGTAGTTTAATCATTTCTAGTTTTGGAACAGGTGATTTTCCGAAGGATAGTGGTAAGCGCAAGCCCGCATTCAACCAACATTACAGTTCTGGTTGAACAGTTAATATTTGCAATGAGCAAAGTATATTTTTCAGATAACACGGAGAGGCATGAAACGGGAAGCAAATGATATTTGTATCAATTAGGATATTTTTTATATAAAATCATGACGTAGATACACATTCGAAAGTGAAATAGAGAGTATCATAAGTGTGGTAACTTCACGATTTGAACTGAATGGTAAAATAAAATAAAATAAACTTGTAAGTTTATAAATCTTCCAGTGTTGATAATAAGCAGAGGCTTGATTTATTGTATAAATTTTGGGAAGAAAATTTATGTGTGTGGAGTAGTTGAAATGCCATTCCCAGGTGCGCATGTTTAAGTCGCAGGAATGAGGAGGTTTTTATTTGAGCATCAATCAAATAGCAGGTTCGATGACTCAGTGTTAAAGAAGGAGTATTGGAACTACACATTGCGTCGTATGAATGACCCAAAGGTTATTTCTTAAAAACCATCAGTTCTTATTTCAACCTTGTTTACGGATTCCATTAAGACTTTGATTTTGCTAGAACCCGGATTTGTCATGATAGAATTTTATTCTTCTTCAGAGGAAGACCTTTGCCGTTGTTGTTGGAATATTGTGTTCTTATAAAAATAATAGAATGGGCCACTGCCAATTAAAAATAATTCTATAACCACGAATAATTTGAAGGATGTTTTCAATCCTAGGGTCATGAACTAAATGAATTTATTATGAAGCTACAATTCTTATTTCCGCATTCTGTTCAAGAATTGCAAGTTGTGAAAGTTACTAAAATGGCCACAAATATAAATATTTTTCTTAATAATGATTCCAAGTGGAAAATCGAACAATTTATTGATCAAGTTGATGATTCAGAAATCATATATTTTGTTAGGAACTTGAAGTTCATAATCGAGTCACTTCTCGAAACGTTTAATGTCAGAAGAACAATTAATTTTGTTGTGCTTCGCACAATTCTTCGATGCTATGCTCAAGGGTCAGATACTTTTCAGATGTTGTTATTAATATGTGTACATAATTTGTGTTGATTCAGAGATAATAATATTTTTTGACAATATTTTTTGAAACTGGAAGAATAAGTGAAAGTTAAAAATTCTATGAACAATTATTCTACGAGTGTTAATATTATGTAAAAATTCAACCAGTGAACTACAGTATTTCCAATAAAGACAATTAAATTTGAACTGGATTTAATCATAAATAATGGATATAATTTTGGAACACAGTCTACAGGACTGATAATCAGACTTGTGTCTCCAAAGATAATTGTCCAATGTGTTTCTGTACATTGTGTAAATAGTAATGTGGGTCGCCACACATGAATGATGCTGCTTTGAGCATTTTATTTTGCAGTCAATTTCAAATTCAGAATAAAATGAGATAATTTTACATGATGTGTTATGCCCAGTTGAATCTCCTTCTATCCTTATTGTTGCATTGAGCCAAAAATCAGTAAAGCATTTTTTTCATTTGATGTCGTTTTTGCGATTAGCTTTAACCCATCTGGCGCCCCGGGATATTTTGACTCTCGTGCTGACTGATTCTTGGTAAAATGCATATGTGGTCGTGCGGACTCCGGTCTAAACGGGCACAGTATATCCATCAGCAAATCAACAGACGAAGATTTAAAGCTGTACATGGGATACGAATTAGCCTCGTCCCCATTAGCCCTATTCAGCGAGAGTGGGATGAGGAAATCGACAAAGTCAGCGCTGTACAAACTACTCAACACTACGACCAATAGGATGTACGTTTCGCACAGTTATACATCGTATTTGACGGAGGGGTCCCCCTCCATAAAGTAATTTGGCAAAGAGGTTCCAAGATATCGACAATATGTGAGAGCTACATCCACTTTATCACGAAGAAGTACTACGGAAGGAGATGTACTGCAGTCTTTGACGGCTATTCCTCATCCACTTCAAGCACGAAAGTAGCAGAGCAGCAAAGGCGCTATCGACTCAGCAAGTCTGCTGACATCCATTTCACCGAAGACACCGAGATAAACGTCAAACAAGATGATTTTCTGTCGTACAAGTTCAACAAAAGCAGGCTCATCAACGTGCTTAAGATGAAGCTTGAGGACAATGGGATCAGGACCCTTCAAGCAGAAAGTGATGCGGACGTTCTGATTGTGGATACGGCTGTGGAAATGTACGAAACAACAGCTGCCGGTATTGTGGGTGAAGATGTCTACCTCATAGTCATTTTGATGGATAAAGCTGATGCGCATTAGGACATTATTTTCATCAAGCCTGGACGTGGAAAGATAAGGGATTCCTTCTTCTCGTCCCAAGAACTTCAGCAACAAGGTTTCAAGGACATGCTGTTTTTGCATGCCTTTACAGGATGCGACACGTCTTCCGCATTTCGAAAAAGGAAGGTCGCATTTGCGAAGTTGTATCTGAAGTCGCCAGAAGTCGAGAAAGCAGTAGCGGTCTTTTCAGACCCTTCCTCCACCACCGCCCAAGTACAAAAGGCAGGTGAAACCTGCATCTTGAGGTGGTGGGGGGCTCCAGCGAAAGAGGTCTCCCTCAATGCCTACCAGGTACAAGTCATTCTTGAAATCGGTGGCCACCAACAAGTCTGTTATCTCTTGTCTTCCTCCCATTGAGGGAGCTGTAAAACAGCATTCCTTCCGAACATGCCACCAAGTTCATCTGTGGCTGGGAAATGACCTGCCTCTTCAGATGTATGGGTGGGAGATTGAGAACAACTGCCTAGTCCCAGTGCACAGTGAGTTAGCAGCTGCACCGGAGGATATCCTGGAAATTATTTTCTGCCTATGCACGAAAGACTGTGCAAGCGCGAAGTGTGGCTGCCAAAAGGCGAGCCTTAAATGTTCATCAGCATACCAAAATTGCCAGGGGGAACTGCCTGAATGGGGTCCGTCGAGCTGACTCCGAAGATGAAGAACAGGAGGATCCTCTGACCTTTTCCCTAAAGGGGTCCGAGATATTGGGGAAAAAGAAGATGAAAACGAAGACGAGGATGAAAGTCCTTCCCACCCCAAGGGAGCAAGAAATTGACTCAATGGTACCTACCGTTGTAATGTTTTATGTTAATTCACTTTTCTATGTCAATAAACAATGCCTTATAGACACTAATATATGCTCACACATGGACATAGCAACATATTTTCCCATTAAAGTGTGAGGAACCTAGTCAGCGAGCCCACAAGTATATATATATAATAAAATGAGTATCTCTGCTATTTAGACGTCCAGTACTCACTGTAGGCTATGTACATAATGGTGCATATTTCAGCCAATACGTTGACTGGGAATGGTGAAAAATTTAATGTTCTACAACCCTCTGGCCGGCATTTATTTTTTGGGTGCATAGTTAAAAAGTTATACGGTCAAAAAGAGCAAAGTATTTGAAGCATTTTTTTTCTCCAAAATTACAGTCTTTCAAGAGCGGATAACGCGAAAACTATACTAGATATCGAAACACTTGACTGAATAAAACTTGTATCAAATGTAATCAGCTTTCATTGTGTATAGAGTAGTCATTTCGCTAGGATCCATAATTACAAGATTTAAGCGAAAAAACGAAAAATGGGACCTTCAAAATCCCCTCTACCCCCGACTCAAAGGTGTCCTATATCAAAAATGTATTGAATGCATGTATTTGATCAAATGGAATTAATAAAAATCTATCTATCTATCTATCTACGGGTGGGGACTTTTGATATGATCACCACCTAACTAGTCCAAACAAAGTGACGAAGTCAAAAATTGTGTTCCAAACATTTCCCTCTATACGTTTTCGTTGCCTGGACTACAAGCACTCACTGCTATGTTCTATCCAGCTGGCAGTGGTTCTATCAAAGAATATTGAATATTCTATAAATCTTAGAGCATAAATACAATAGAGGGCGCATTGCCACAATGCGCCTGTACTGTGACATGAAACCAACATCTCGATCAGCTGACTGAAGGGTAATGGCTCTTCGGGCCGATAACCTAGATGTTAGGCCCCTTAAAACAACAATTATCAAGGGTAATGGCTCAAGACCGACTATGATTGGCTAATGGCGAATGCTAAGCAACGTCAAGGAATACAAAAGGAGCTCCATCATACTAATATATAAAAATGAGATGGTGTGTGTCTGTCTTTCTGTCTGTCTGTCTGTTATTCAATAACTCAAGAACCACTGGTCCGATTTAAATGAAATTTTGCATGGATGTAGCTGATTTACCAGGTTTACATATAGGATACTTTTGATTTCGAAACTTTGCACTATTAAAAAATGGCGACTATTTTAGTGACGTCATTAGACCCTTTGGTTTCAAAATTTCATATTTCCATTTCAAATAAAAAGAGAACGGTAGGAAATAGCAAACTTTCGATGGCACATACGAGCCTTGAAATTTAATTTCCTATCCGAAAGGTCCTTATCACTTTTCGTGTATCTCCAACAGTTAGCGAGTAAAGCCGACATTTGTGACGTCACTACACCCTTTGGTTTCGAAATTTCATATTTCCTTTTCAAATAAAAAGAGAACGCTAAGAAATAGCAAACTTTTGATGGTATACATGAGCTTTAACATTTAATTTTCTATCCGAAAGGTCCTTATCACTTTTCGTATATCTCCAACCGTTAGCGAGTAAAACCAGAATCTGTGCAATAAAACACGGTCAACACCGGGCGGTGCAGTATATCTCTCTATATATAAAAATGAAAATTTGTGTGTTTATCTCTTAATTTCTACGGAAATTTGAGATGTTTACACGTTTCAGACTGTTTTATAATGGATGCGCGCGAAAATAATTTTTTGTCTGTCTGTTTGTTTGTTTGTCTGTGGACAAATTTGTTCCCTTATAACTCGAGAACGGCTGGGTGTATCAACGTAAAATTTGGTACAGATATCCATCAGAGGCAAGACACCAATCATTGATGTAACTCTTCTCCGTACCTCTCATAAAAGGGGGCCTACCCCCTTAAAATACATGCTGAAATAGGCGTAGAAGGACGAGACAAAACTCATTTTCAGCCCCTCAATGTGAGAGACAAAACTCGGGTCCCCGAAAACCACATTTTAAGGACCGAAGACCAACCGTTTTTTAGATATTCCCAGAAAACTAATTTAATTTAATAAACTAATGAACGAATGCAAGCCAGTAACCATGCCAACGGATTCTCAGAGGTCCCATCTATTGCTGTAAGACGCAATGCAATTCCATTAATTACATTAGTGTGAAAGTTTGCAAACGGCTAGAAGGTTATCACGGAACCAAAGCCGTAAAATTCATCAATACGTTTAACGCGCTTAAGGGGATCAAGGGGTACTCTAGAATTTTTTCACGCGATTTACACCTGCGGGTGTGGTACGGCAGGTCTATTATATTCCTATCCCCATATTATTCATTCATTCATTCATTCATTTCGTATAGGCCATCTATGGACCGCGTCATTCCAACCGTCTCCTACTGGCTTTGATGTTTGCCCTGTACGCCCGCATTCGTTCTCGGTGGACTTCCTTCCATTCCTGGGTCCAAATCTTTCCCGTTTTCAGCTTCGGTTTTTCTTGGAAACCTTTACAAGCTTGAAGTTTCCCTTTGAGTGGGACGCACTACTGAATGTCTGTTGGTGTAATCCCCACTTCTTTCAGATCTTTATCCAGTTCAATGAACCAGACCCATTTTGTTTTCCTCTCCTGAAAGTAAGTTATGTTGCGGTTGGTCAGTCTCGCTGGGCTCATTCGTTTCACATGCCCAACAAATGGTAACCTTCTCTTCCGGATGACGTTGCTTATCTTCTCCACATGAGTATATAGGTTATGGTTATGCCGTTTTCTGTATTCCCCATTATCTTTGATGGAACCAAATATCTTTCTCAAAATTTTTCTTTCTTTGGTTTCCAGTTTCTCGACCAAGCCTTTTTTGTTCATCGTGAGGCATTCAGAAGCATGCAAGACTTCCGGACGGATGACACTGCAGTAATGTTTTAGTTTTGCGTTGAAGGATATTGACCTTTTCATATAGATGTCCTTAGTTAAATGGTAGGCCATTTCCATTTTGCTCAAGCGCGATGTGAATGCTTCTTTCTCTGATAATATCCCTTCCCTGACCCGTCCTGAAAAGAAAAGTACATGGCCATTGGCTGAATAAAAAATATTAAATAGTAGGAGTTATAATTTCTCCCTATATTATATTATTATTAGTATTATATTATGGCGTACAACGACGACACAAAGCCCCTCGGTGCCAGCAACAAAACTCGGGGGCCCTAAAGGGTCCTCGAAAACTACATTATAAGGCTCTAAATCCAACAGTTTGTGAAATATTCCCAGAAAACTAATTTAATTTAACAAACTAATGAAGGAATGCAAATCGGTAACCATGAGAACATTATCTCATGGGGTGGCATACAACTTTCCATCTATTTCTGTAAGAAGCAATGACACTCCATTTATTACATTTCTGTGAAAGTTTGCAAATGGCTATAAGGTTATCACGGAACTAACGTAGACCGTATAATTCATCAATGCAATTAAGTGGGTGAAGGGGTAACCTAGAATTTTTTCATGCAATTTTCACGTTCGACATATAGTACAGAAGGTCTATTATATCTCCAAACAGCAATATTATTTTCATAAATTCCTGAATTGAACTAGCATTTTTTGCGGCTTTTAGGAATTTGGGCAATTTGAGTCTAGAGAACCTGAATTTTCATGCACCACAAGCCTTTATAATTTATGAAAGGGGTCTTCCTGTGAATGGGCACCTAGCACAACGTAGAGGGTCAGTTTTTATGTTTTGCGTTTCGTCTACAAGACTTTCAATTGTATTTCACGTCAGGAAGTACACGTTGGGTGAATTTAGTCTGAGAGCACATTTTAACTTTTTTTTTTTTGTCGACATACGGGTTCATCATAAGGATGAATTTATTTGATACTGTGTGGTAGATATACCCATATTTGGATACCTGAGTAATATGTTGTAGACAATAGAATTGTTTGTCTGTCTTTCTGTGTATCTTTATGTACGCCTATACCTCGTGTTCGGATGCTTGGTGCATCTTAAAATTAGGTATGGTAACCATGAGAGTCAATACACCAATCATTTATAAAACTCTTCACCGTACTTTTCATACAGTAGAAGGGTGGATATAGAGAAAAACTTCTCAATATATGCTAAAATATGCGAAATATAAAAATTATCCTACAAGGACGACCAAAGCATATCTTGCGCTTCTCAATGTGAGACAGATAATTCGGGAATCTATAAAGGGTCTCCGAAAACTACATTTTAAGGGCCTTAAATTAACAGTGTGTGTGATATTCCCAATAAACTAACTTCGTTCTGATAAACTTGATGGAATGACAAACCGCTAACCATTGCACAGTAGCTCAATTGATAATGTCTGGTGTTAACTACGAACACCGTTCGAAGAACGGGTACTTCTGCTAGTATTGGATAATTCTATTATCACTATCCGCAGTTCCCTTCAGTCAGCTGATCGAGATGTTGGTTTCAACCGTGGTCCACGAAAGATACTGGCCCCAGTGCGTTCAGCCATCTTGTCTGTGACGTAGGCGAAGTAGTGACTCCGGTTGAGAAGACTTGTTTGTGAATTTCTTGTGAATAGCAGTGTGAGAATAGTTAGTGTTTTATAAAGTGTAATGTCCAACTTTACATCCAACTTGTGTTGTGGTGCATCATGTAGCTGCAATAATCACGTAGCCTACAGGGTAAGTGTTAACACTTTATTTCTCATTAATGATACAGGTTAATCAAACGCACGTGTGGTGCAGGTTATGTACGAACTTACGTTAGCCTAATATTGTGGATGTTAAAGACTATTACAATGCATGCTAAGTTAATTATCTGAGTTAAAGTTATATATTTAATGAATGTGTCTCTTTACAGGAAATCAAAATGCCGAGATGCTGTAATGTGGCTGGCTGTAAGAACAATTACAGATCTCAGCATGAAAATGTTTCTACATTTTCTCTCCCAAAGGACGAAAAATTAAGAAATATATGGCCTAGAAAAATTCCCACTGACTTCTGTAAAGTGAGCAAGCCTATAATGTGTATAAAACATTTTCCTGATAGCTCTGTTATCAGGACAGAGCAAGTTGATGGGGAAGTAAATACATTTGCTAGGAGTTATCCGAAGTTGAAACCTGATGCAGTATCTTCAATATTTTCGAATTTGCCAGGATAGCTATCCACTCCTGGGCCTTCTTCTAGAAGACTGTGTGATGCAGAGGTAGAAAATCTCGGATAAAGCCATAGAAGCGAGCTTGGAAGACTTCAGACACTACGAAGAAGAGAATTCTGTGCACAGTCTATCGGATATATCTGAACACTTCTCCTCCAACAGGAATAAATTTAAGCAGGAATGGACACATATCAAGACAGAAGACAAGTTGGTGAAGTGCTTGAAGAATTTGAGTGATGCAGTGCCCATAATTACAGGTTCTATGTGTATTCTAAATAACCTCAGCATTGAGCTGGCTGTCAATGGGTTGCAGATTCCCAAACATTAAGTTCCACAAAACTTTCTTTGCATTACTGATAAAAATTCATTTGATGAATTAGCCTACTTCAGTTCATTGAAAATTCTGAGTGCGATGAAAATGGAAGAAAGTTGTCAGCAGTGAATGCTCCTGTGAACATCCTACAGAGAAGTTTTTCGAGTGATGATTGCACACCATTATAGTCTTTAATAGAGCAAATTAATTTTTTAGATGTTAGGCAAACAATCGTAGGTACAGTGGAGACACGTTACTCTTGGCAGCTTCCATATAATATGTTCACTTGTCATCAGTGTACAAAAAGTTACATCGGAGTGGTCATATTATATCTGCCTCATCCATCAAATCTTCAAAAGTTGCTTGGTAAGTTTGATTTGAGTACTTTTGACATTATTGGGAGTATTGAGTAGCCTATCTCAGTCTAAAGAAGAATAATTTCTTGAAAGATCATGAATGTTCATAAATTACTTTTACCGTAGTTCATTTTAATGGAAAAGTTGAACTGTACTCTTCTAAAGCCATGGCGAGACAAAGCCATTGGTCGCTACTTGGTTAGGCGACTATCTGGACCAAAATTATTGTTAGTAGTACAAGCAAGGAGGTCTGGGGTTAGGTTTGTATTTGTACGCAAAGAATACTCTGTATTGCCGGTACCAATAATGAGCGCTGGCAGCTGTCAAAGCTAACACGTGAGGAAATGCTGCGTTGCCACTGAGGCAGATCATGACTCATAACATTCCAAGACGCTTCCAGGAAGACACAAATACTGGGATCTGTGGTGTGTCAGCCATATTCGTGTGAAGGGTCAATTAAACATTGCGATGCACGTGAGTTTAGGGGAATTTTTAGTTGCCTATTCGCCCTAGCTGCTACTAACTTAATTATGGGTCTATTCCTTTCATAGCCCCCTCTTCGTCACTTGTGTCTGAATTGGATCTGGAATTGCTTTCCAGGGAAACGATGAACCAATCTATCCCATCATGGAGTATACATTCACGTTTCGTAGCCTCATCCAGTTCTCGTTGCACTATTAACACAAAACGCTTCCAGTTTTATGAAGTCACTTCCCTAATAGACTAAACGGTAAGCTTCTCAACCTCACGGAGTGTGAAATTCTTATTATGCCGTGCTAGATAACCCTTCACTTGACCCCATATCATTTCTATAGGATTGAAGTGGCAATGATATGGGGCAGCGTGATGATCTCATGGCCATGCTTTCTCGCCAGTTCATCCACGTGGTAGCCTACATGGGTTTAGGCTTGCGCTGCTGTATAAGGTTGAGAAGGATATTAATTCTGAATGAAAGTGGAACGCGGCTTATACACTTGTAGCAGACATGAATGTACTTTTACATACCTTATGTCCTTGTTTCATTTTTTGGGCGATATTACGTATTGAAATTTGGAACCCTAATTAAAACTTACTACTGAAGCTCATATATGTGCTAAAGTACGTAAATATGTGTTTTTATTTTTTGCTATTTTAAAAACAGCTGCCATGCTTCGATAGCACTTGATCTCGTTTAACCGTCATCAAGGCTCACTCTAGCAACACGCACCGAGGCACACATGTGAGATACAAAATCACTATTGATAAAAAGAAGTGGGATGCAAAATCACTGTTGATAAAAAGAAAGAATCATCGGGACACGTTAGGCAGTAACCATTGCCAAAACTCATTGATCTGGGCGCGTTAGGCTGTAACCATTGTCAAAAACCATTGGATTGGACAAAGTGAAGGTAAGAATGGTCGGGTGTAGGTGCAGCCTTGGCCGCGCGCTGTTAGCGGGGCATGGTTGACACAAAATCATTGATCTGGGTGCGTTAGGCTGTAACCTTTGTCAAAACCACAGTTGTGCGGAAAAAAATACACATACTTATTACAGGAGAGCGATATACTGCATAGTTATTACAGAGCAGATAACAAAAAACACTCATTTCAGCCGTACAGAGATGCAAAATATCGCACACACTAGCGAACGAATGATGCCCACTAGAGACTGAATTGGGCACTTTTTTGTTTCACATTGTACCGTAAGGGCGAGGTTGGCAGTACTGTTATGGTACTTTTTTGAAGATTGATTTGAACAATGCCCCTCACTGCTGTAATTTTCGCTATATTTGGAATGGCTGGGTGGGTCACAGACAGCGGAGGAGGAAACATCTATTAAAACATTGCTTACTGATTTATTTCTCATCCTTTTATAAGGTATTTTGGCTAATTCATGTATTATATAGAATGTTATCGCTCGTTCTATGTTCATTCAGCACTACCGAGAAGGATTCCTTTTGTCCGAGAGCTGTCGCATGGTAGGCTACACGATGGCGGTCGAGCCATTCCAACATTCGCGGCTTCGTACTTGAAGTTATTGGAGCTTATTCTATCTGTACTGTGTGGTACGAAGCATTGTCCATTACAATAACACTGTGTTCAGGGATGTTGGGTAACAATTGTTCCTGGAACCATTTTAAAAACTAGTTGTCGTCCATGTCTTCATGGTAATCACCAGTTCTTTTCGACCTAAAGAGCAAAAGTGTATTATTAACAAAGCCGTTTGATAGCCCGGCATGTAGAATAATAAATCGACCCCCTCTGCCTGACGGCCCTTCCTTGTCCCCTGAACTGAGTTGTCACTCCAACCTTTAGACACTGTGTGACCAGCATTGACCCACATTTCACCTAACCACAAAATATCCATAACATTTTTGCCCTATTAACTTAAGTTTTGAATTTTCCAGTAGCCTATTTTCACCCAAATTTCACCTAATTTTGTAGGTTCTTTAAAGTGAGCATAATTAAGGGAATTCTAAACTTTGGAGCTATTTGGTTCAGTCATTTAGAAATTATAACATTTTATGTAATAAATATGCAAATTTTGAAAATGTCCCAGGTACATCAAATTTAAAGTTATCAATCTAAAACTTGTATGAAATGATCATCAATGGTCTACAAATAAAAATTGGTATTACTTTTAAAATCAGTGCAAATGGTTTATTATTAAAATGTTTTTTTCTTAGAATGACCTGTTGTTCTCTTAAAATATGTCATTTTTTTTTCAAATTTGAACCTAAATATTTCTGAAAGTTATTAATATTTTTCAAAATGGATTCCACACATTATTAAGACCACAAAGTTGTATGTGCAAACCAAGTTTGAAGGTAATGGGATCAAAACGCAGGCAACTGGAACATTTAAAATGCTGAAAAATACAGTATTGAGAAAAAGCTAACTTTATTAAAAAATACAGTATTTTAGTGGAATTTCCTGCATCAAGACTTCCCTGAGTTTACAAATCACTTTTCCCACACTTCAGAGGTAACTTATTACTAAACCCATCTTTCTCCCTGATGTTGACACGAAGATTTACTGCCACATTCACCACACAGGTCTGTAAACAAATTTTGGAGGGCACCCATATATGAATGAGAATGTGCTTGTCATTAACACTAGGTTTAACAGTATTCTCCTCACTAAAATAGGCCTATTCCAGTTTTCTGACACTGGCAGAAGAAGTAGTTGCAGCTGTTGAACTTGCATTACTTAACTTCACATTCAAAATAGCACTATTCCATTTCTTTGTTTCACGGACTTTCGGTTTACGCCATCGACTAGATACTGAATACATCTATTAAACTGCACACAAATCTCTAAAATACCATTAACTTACACAAGTTCCACCACTCACAGTAAACCAATAAAAATATAATTCTTGCGAATAAACTTCACTAAAGCCACTGACCATCAAAATAAACAAAGAGGCATGGTTCCACCATGTATCCAAAATGGCCTATACTTTACTACAAACCAAAATACTTCTGTTCGATGTTAAATATGTGCATGTGTATAGTAATGATATTCTTTTAGTGAATGCCATACAGCTAAAAATTATATGGGATAAGAAAATAACATGTACGGTAAGAAAAGTTTCACACTTGACAAACATTGCCTAGGCTACTCATAACTGATAAATTTACCAACAGATGGCACCATAAGCTTGTATTCAGATGATTGGCTTGATAATCTTGGCGAAGAGTATGAAATTACAACAAAATTGAGGGGTTTTTGGTTCTAGGAAGTAGGCGTTGCCCATTTCAAGATCTAAGCACGTGTTCTTTAAGAGCCCCCGTAAGGTATTTAAAAATGGCCGTACATAAAAAACAAATGTATATTTAAGTGCCCCAAGTGATAAGGTAACTTCTAGGGCATGAAACCAGATTTTGGTTTTTTGTTTGTAATTTTTGGCCTACAACTCAGTAGGGTCTCCCCATTTCATGTAGGAACAGACACCTCAAAGCCACAATATCTGGCCTCTCCATGATCACCTTCCCCCCGTTAATTTTCTCATATTTAAATCCCAGATCGTGTAACACTTTCAGTGAAGAAAGGCTTCCTTGAAATAATTGTGCCTCTCTGAGCAAAAACAAGAAGTTTGCGACATGTTGGAATTTCTTTCCTAAAATAATAGCTATAAATATGCCGTCTAACAGCATCTTGTTGAAAGCCATCTAAATTAGTGACCACCCCTTCTCTATGCCTCTTCTTCCCTGGAGTTGATAGTTTAGACGGGCCAGCATCATCAGACAGGAACTTCCCTTCCGTCACTCGGTATGCAGTGATTTCACTCACACCAAGAGTCATGGCAGTTCTTTTCCTCACCTGAACAAATGGAATCAGAGGTTCCTCCCGTAAGCGCATACTTTCCTCTTCTTCCTCCATAAAATTCCTCACCGCACATACCATCTCCTTTACTTGGCTATGGAGAGTCACACCACGACCTGAAGTTGTTCTGTCGCAGAGAATGGATCCTGGGCCTTCCGCGAGCATGTACCGATGCCTTTTTACACAATGAAAATAGACACGATGATGAAAATAAAAGAAATAAACTCAAAATCTGTATATACACACGCTTCCAACAAAAACAGAACAATAACGCTTACTGTAGCCTATGACAGAATAAGCAAATGCACTTCAATATATACACGGGATATTACTAATGGCAGTGACGAGTTAGTTCACAGTAGAACACTGCGTCAAACCATGTGCTCACTGCTGTGTCGGCATTCATTGCAACACTGCTCGCTGTTGCTATGGACACCGTTACCCCTCTTGTCTCCACTCCTCACCTCACCATTCAAGCGGATGGCAGCTTGCACCGTTCATCTTTTGTAAATCAGAGTATAACACATAGAATTGAACATGTATGCAGCGTTTAAACCCTAAGTGTTGTCCACGTTGTCATGGATGATGCCATTTTGTGTCTAGGGGAATTTTGTAAGTGTAAATTCCATTACATGTCCACATTAAAGCTATTGACACAAGTTGGCAGGCTTGTTTTGTTGAGATAAATTAGAGATGAAAATAGTACAAGAGTTAATACATCGTTGCCAAGGCTGCAAGATACCAATGTAATTGATAGTGATTTTGTGCTACATAAGGAAACAGTAGCCAGGCAGCTGGAAGCAAGTTAGACATGTCCAGTCCTCAAATTGTGTTCATGCATCTTTGTAACGATGAATTTGTAACCCACTAAGCTCCAGTGAGATTGAGAAATGGTGTCAGAAAAATTTAAAATCCTGAAGAGATCATGAATCATCAGCAGGGTATAATGGCTGTAGGCCCTATGTGCAGTGCAGGATTTTTTGAGAATATTAATAGCTGGAGGATATTAGATCCTAATAATCTCCAGTAATATATCCAAGATCAGCAAGATATCACCTTTATAGCCTACTTGGTGAAACCTGCAAACTACATTTTCTACATTCTAGGATTCTTCCAGACAATGTGTTAATGTGCTTGAGATGCTTATATTTATAACCAATGTCCTAAATAAAATAATGTCTGTAATACATTTTGTGTGTGCTTATTATAATTAAGTGTAAACATTACTGTGTCATTGGATGAAGATTACTTGCAATTTGCTAGTGTTCTTGAAGATATGGGCATAGTTTTGTACTCCAGGGCCCTACCAATCACCACATCCAGAATTCTCTGTTAAAGCTCTAGATTTACCCATTTCAAACCGATTTACCCAGTGTGTAGTACTGTTAACTGCTTATTTTCCATGTGGCCTGCAAGGATGCCCATGTTCTTTTTCAGGGGGAATGGATGTGGTGAGGAGTATATGATATTTTCTGGGAGGAAGGGGTAGGGGGGGACTGGGTATGTTATAAAATTCTTCATCCCCAGACCACCAGGGTGAAACAAAAAATAAGAAAAAATAATTAAAAGTTGAGGAATGCTTTTATTTGAATAATTTGAAGGGTCTCGTTTGACATTTGGCGGAGATCTTGGACATCTTATTGGGAGGGAGATACCATGTCCGTGTAGCCAGCATAGATCCAAATTACAATGGCAAGTATAGTCTTTCTTTAATTTTAATAAATGGAACAGTTCCACCTACATGGAGTAGGGGTAAGTAAAGTGGCTTCTTGTCCAGGTGACCTGCTTTGCGAAGGAGTATTTGAAACCTGATATAGGATTTATTCTTCAAAGCTTCGCACAAACGCTCTTGATAGAATGATTTGAATCCCACTCCTTGCATCCTGGAAGTGTCTTCCCAACTCAACTGTAAATAAAAGCTAACTGAAAACCACTACCACATCCTTTTCTATTACAAGTACAGTACACACATAAGTGCATGGGGCTGATATCCACGACATTTCAATCCACTGAATTAACTCACTGAATTGAGCCCATAAAACCGTAAATTTGACCTAAGCCTAACTGGGAATGGGAGAGAACCGTTAAACATGTCCAACATGAAGGTAGTTGCCACAAGAAGTAAACCTGCCACTGTAGGAGATTGGTGTCAGATAAAAGGCTCTCTGCCAAAGGAGGTAAGTATAATCTCAGCAATTCATATATGTATCTGAAGTAGTCCTATGCATTAAATTTTTGTTGTTGAAAAAGATTGTCTTATGGTAGGCCTACTCAAAAAAGCAAAATGCTAAAAACCACGAGTGTGGGCTCAAATTTCTCATATTCGTTTTTATTATTTTGGGGCATGAATGACTCTTCCCTTGCAATAAATGAAGCACTGGGTACTTTCTCCTAATGCAATGCTTGGTTGTTTCTTCTTTTTTTTTTTATTCCAGCTGCTTTTAAAGTTAAACTTACATGTAAACTGGTGTATATGGAAACAACTTATTGATGAACGAAGATAAGAGGATAATATGTACAGTTTTGTATATCTGCATAAACTGGAACATCCATTCAAAGTTTGTATTACACTGCTTAATATTCTACTGCTCTAAGGTTTTGAGCTAGTGATAGGGGTAGATTTCTTCCACAGCTATTAACTTTATTTTTGAGTATCCTTAAATTCACACTAACAAATTTACTCGGCTATTGGTAGGCTTCTATAGATGAGAATACCTTGGTGCAATCAATGCGGCGAGGCGAGCGAGCGACACCACTCCTCTGACGTCACAGATCCGCGCCATGGCCTGTCTTTCTCGTCGGCCACGGTTTCAACAATGTGACGTCATCAGCCATCTATTGAATTTATGGTCTAAGCTATAAATTAAACTTTAATTTGACCTTATCTTAAAGAATAAAATGGAGTAGGCTACGACAAAAAGAAAAGGAAGGAAGCTTTTAGTTTTACGTGACCGTTAATCGTGCGATTATGAGCCACGGGACCTCCTTTTTACGTGGAATCCGAACCACAGGACATGGCATTTCCCTCCGAAAATCTCACATATATTGTCTGGGAATCGAACCCGGTCTACCTTGGTGAGAGGCCAACAGCTTGACCCCTTACGACAAAAAGAACAAGGGTACGGTCACGTAGGCTGGCTACGAGTAACAATAATTATAAAATGTTTAATCTTCGGCACGAAGATTATCGGGAGGTGTATTGGCACTACTGCCAACATGAAATAGTATGTTCCATGAATTAGGCAAAATTCATTGAAAATCAATAAATATCAACATTCTGACACTATAATAACTCGTATAGTATTTAATTTCTCATACCAACAGGAATTCTGTTCAAATTGTTGTTGTTTGAGTCTTCAGTCTTTTGACTGGTTTGATGCAGCGCTCCATGGCTCCCTGTCCTGCGCTAATCGTTTCATCTCTACATAGCTACCACACCCTACATCCGAGGCAATCTGTTTAACATATTCTAACCTTGGTCTACCCCTATAATTCTTGTCCTCGACCCTTCCTTCCATAACTAAGCTTGTTATTCCTGGGTGTCTTAGTATGTGTCCTACTAACCTATCTCTTCTCTTCATTAGTTCAAATTACGTGGAGTGAAAATTACGTGAAGCACGAGTGCATGTTCTTACTTCGTCAAGTTTAACTACCTGTTCGTTGCATTAAATCTTCAAAGTTGGCCTCATTGGGATTCCTAACTCTGATTGGTCCTCTCCGTGTTCTGAGGATTGGTCCCAGGGTAATCCGGCCGAATCAGCCAATCAGGCGCGGGAAACTCTTATGAACTGTTATGGACCAAAACGAAGACCGCCACGTGCGTTTTGTTTAATGTTTAGGCCCGCATGGTGACAACTGTTGCAATATATTCCATTTTTAGTGACGTAATCTGTATTATGTTGGATCCATTACTAAATTGAAAAACAAGTGACAAGCAGTGTTATTAGAAATGGCAGCAGCTACGTTCGCTGTAATAAGGGTTGTGTGACGATATGTTTGCAATTAGACGACTGGTGATTTATAACGAAAATACGACCTATGTGAAACTAAATTTCACCATCAGTGTAGGAACAGACTGACACTAAAAACTTTCATTGAAGGTCATAACGGTTCTTAAAGTATGCCAGGTAGACCGCTGTAGTGTCTGTTTAGTGGCAATTTATTCAGAAGGTATTAGGTTATTTTGCAAATATGATCGCTCGCATAAGTTTTTATCCCACGCTGCTGTACAATGTTGTTATGGAGAAAACTACGAAGCGACGTTGGTTTGATCGTATAGACGAGTTAGTAGTACTGGGCGCATTGCCTTTTAAGGGAATAACATCCAAGCTCCTACAAGTGAACATAAAGGGTGTGGTGTCAATGAATGAACCTTATGAATTAATGCTGTTTTCAAATAAGAAGGAGGATTGGGAAAGAAATAATGTAGAATTTTTGCAACTTCCTACTACCGACATATTTGAAGCTCCATGTCAAGAGAAACTGAAGGAGGGTGTGAATTTTATAAATAAATTTGAAGGGACTGCTGTCTCTGTGTATGTTCACTGCAAGGCTGGTCGGACACGAAGTGCAACACTCGTTGGATGCTATCTTATGCTGAAACATGGTTGGAGTCCAGAACAAGCCGTGAATTTCATGAAAGAGAAACGACCCCACATCTTACTACGTTCCAAGCAATGGGAAGCACTCCGTGTGTTTTACATAAATAATGTTGGTAGCCTACATAGCTGAGGTTTTCTGGCTTAGTCAGAGGTAGTCCTCAGCCTTCTGAACTCATTTCCTAGTTTGAAGATATACCGACTGTTGGGTGGAATGCTTTCATGCAACCACACGTCACTGATTTAGTACAAACATTCAGGGCACAGTCAGTGCCTGTGGATGTGGTAAAAGGTTCTACTCATAGGGTTAGTACTGCTGTTCTGACTCAGTGAGGAAAGCAATGACAATGTACCTCACTCCTCATCGTGCCTAGTACTCCTCAATATAGTGCTGCCTTGGGTTTATGTGGGTATCTACCCACATTGATTTTCAATAATACTACTACATGCATTGCATTGATCTGTGTAGGCCTACATTGAAATTTAATTTTTTCTCCGACTTGTGCTTTGGACATTTGCAGTTTATCTTCCACCCAAGGCTGGTTCAGTTTTCCAAAGAGGGTTTTTCAAAGCTGGAGTTTGCGGTTGGGTGACTGAAAAGAGTGTGCCTTCAACCATCCAAGTAGCCTACTGACCACGTTCAAGATCTCTTGTGTTTCTGTGTTCTCAACAAGCTTAACCATTGGTATTCACATCTCTGAAGGTTGTTTTCAGCTGCACAATCAGATGTAAAAGACAACATGCAAACATGCAGAAAGCTGTATTCAAATAAATGAAATATTTCTTTCACAAAGTATTCATCATTCCTCGAAACCTACTCCTCATCCTGAATCCACATTACTGTATAGAATATCGAGGTTATGTTGATCTCATGCAGTAGAGGCGGCTGGGTGGAGATTTTATGGGAAAATGAAATATATTAACATAGCATTTTATTGTAGTTACATTACTGGTGAATAAAATAACAATGGTCGAAAACACCCTAGTGCAGAAGGGGGGAGGGTTTACGAATATTTTGAGGTTAGGCCTATGATGGCACAATGAAGCAAACTCTAAATAATTTTGATTAAATCATTTTTAACAGCTTTTAGTCTCTATTAAGAACATTTATTTTGTATTAAAAGCATTGGTAGGCTTTCAAATAGGCAAATAAATAGAAAAAAAAACTTTTCGTAGATTTGGAAGTCATACCAACATGTCACACCAAAACTCATCATTATTATTTCATTTTTGGAACGATATCGCCTCCTGTTGAGGTGCAATAATGCATGCTTTTGATTCAATGTCAGACACTGACAATCAGTTTCGACCGTAGTAAAGTGCGTTCGTAATAATCACAGTCAATCGTAGTTACTTGATATTCGAGATTGGTAGCCGTTGTAGCCCAAACAGTGCCACGTGGACCTGAAATTTGAGTCTTGAAAATTAGCATTGAGTGTTGTCTCTCTTATTGTCTCTCTTATTATATGCTACTTGCAGCCAATCCTCACGCTCGAATGTTTACATTTGTTCTGACAAATTCAGCCGGTCAAACCTAGATGTAATATTTGAAGAGCATTTAAGTGTTCTTGGCAAAACAAAACACTGAAAAGGTAAATATTTGAGAAACGTATCTGAATTATTCCTCTCGAGTATTTAAGGGACAGATGACTTCGCTGTTCCGCCCCTTTAAACGCCATCGCCTTATCTGTAGAACCACGTTTTTTGCTGCGTTGAGTGCAAAACCTCACTAACAAATTTATGTACCTTACCACTTGTGCTCGTTGAATTCAAAACAACTGGATCACGTTCCGGCAGTTATTACTGTTTGTCTCGGACAAAGTAGGCGAAGTTCTTAATTAGTCAGGTTGGAACAACAGGCGTTACTGCTTGAAGGAAAGTAAGTGTTGCCAATGCAGGTATATTGTGATTAACCTTAACGCATATTGAACCTGACCTCAATGTTGTAGCGCATGCACGAAAGGCTTGCTCGAGTCCATCAGTTTGAATTCTTCCAGAGTTGCACCTGAAGTAGTGTATGACCTCTTGTCCACAGGTAGTGAGACCATAGTTACAAGACAATAACTTCCTTTCTATATTCATGCTCTCTGCCAGCAACCCTTGTGTGTCTCCACTTATGCACGATAGTTGACTCTCCTACCGCTTGTGTGTTCATGCACCACAATGTTCCTTTATAGACCTCGTGTGAATAAACATTGCAGCACTCTGGCGGCAAGCCGCTCAAATGTTCTGTAGGACTTGTGTGAGAGTGGAGCTACATGATTAGATCATGTTGCAGAAAGATTTCAAGATCAAGATGGCAAAAGTTCTACAGAGAGTAGAGCAAATCGTTCTGTGGTTGAATGCAACTAGGCTGTTGTTTGAGTCTTCAGTCTTTTGACTGGTTTGATGCAGCTCTCCATGCCTCCCTGTCCTGAGCTACACATACAGAAATATCCACCTGGAATGTAATTCTTTGTATTCAGAAACAAAGAAAAAACCAGTACATTTGTAGAAGGAATGCCTCCTTAATTGTGGTATTTGTAGTCTGCATTTTTATAAATAGAACACTGACAAGAGGTCCTGACAGATCCAGGCACTGTCTTATTTGAAGCCAAACTAATCAGATCAGCGTGAACGAGGGGGAGGGTGGCAGATTAACTGCGCGAAGAGAGGTTGAAATGAAAGATGACAGAGAGTAGCCCAGCACAAGTGGAAGTAATGCCATGGTCACCCACCCACGTCCTACTATTTGTGAGTCGCTGGGAAAGATTCCCTGTATCATGAAAATGAGAATGTGAAGGAATTGTTTAAATATGGATTATTATGTGATGCGAGTATATCGACAAATATTTAATAGTGATAAGACTGAGGTGAGCTTGATGTCGCCACCACGGCTAACATTGCACGTGTTGTCATCAATCACAACATGAATAAGGGCACCCAATCTCCATAAGAGTGAGACAGTCCTGACCTAGCAATATTCTGTCCGGGTTGCAGTAGCATCAAGGTATTCGTGCAATAAACAACTCCTGAAGTGCCCTGCTTATTATTTGTGCCCATGTATTTGCATGTGTGTAGAAATTGTTTAAAAACCTGAGTATAGGCTACTGTACCGTGTTCTAACCCTCAGACCCTGTCGTTTACAATATTCCACGGCAACGTTCTTAGGTTTTTCCCACTGTTGCAGGAAGGAAGACTTCAAATAATCTCTCTCGTAATGTGTTTAAAATATTTTGAAACATAGAAAGGATTAAATTTTGAAAGACATGGTTTACATCCACTCTCAGGAGATTGAGATTTCTTATTGCAATTAACTCAATCTGTTAAATAAATATTTTAAAAAAATGGGAAAGAGAAAAGTAAAGTTGTACGTTGATAATACAATTCTAAATTAATATATATGAGCAAAAAATAAGGCACTGCAACTCAAATTTAACAGCATGAGATGGTTGATTAAGTTAATTCTAGTTTCTCGCAAACACAAACTGCATAATTATGTCTACTCCCAACTTTTATTTCACAATGAGCTTTCCGCCTTTCTTAAGCTGAGAGGCTGTGAAATACGACGTATCCCTCCGAATATTCCCTAAATCCTGATCAATTTCCATGGATGACGAGATTTCACCATTAAATAAGTTATTTACTGTCCTACTCGGTTCTCCAGCACGAGCCATCACACACACTACTCCTACGGACTCGGTGATTGAGTTGCCGCTAGGGGCGCCAGCAGCTAAAATATTGCCATTCGCACGAGGTCTATACCGGTACTTTGTTTTAGGTGACACATTTGCACTTCAAATTTCTCTTGCCAGGATAACGATTGATCCAGATCAAGAGCATCATTGGTACCAAAGTCGATTAGACCAAGGTGGCCATATGATAGCTGATGATGTAAAGTTATTTTATGGCAACCATGTATGTACTTGGCAGTAGAAAGAGTGTCTTCTCTATATTCCCATTAGACCAACTATAACTCACTGAACATTTAAGCCTTTATTTTCAAAAGCCATGCTTTGTTGGCACAGGCTAGAGTAAACTGTGGCTTTTCACTGATGTCGGTCTCATTCATGGCTGTGATTATATGGAAGCTACTGAGGTATGAGTGGTGCTGAGTACTGTAATGGCCTTCAGGGCACAATAGTGCCTGTGTGTACTATGAAAGGTTCTACTCATAGGGTCAGTGCTGTTGTTCCGACTCAGTGAGGAAAGCAATGACAAACTACCTCACTTTGCCTAGTATGCCTCATTATAGTGCTCCCTATGGCAGTACTTTTTGAGGATCAAACCAGCTTCCGGGCTGACTACCTAACAGACTGACATAGTAAATATATGAGGGTGTTGCGTCGACCAAACAATCTTATTTGTATCAACATTGATGGACACAATTTTGAGACAGTAGAGTCTTTCGGATATTTAGGATCGGCTTCTCGAACCAGAATGGGATAGCAGAGGATAACTAATATGAAAATAATAACTTCAGAAAATTTGCATTAAATACCTTTTCTAAAGATTCAAAATTGATCTTGGAATGATGTAGTTCACTCCTTGGCTGTCTAAATCCCACCCACAATCCCAGATTATATCATGACTTATATAGTAAAAATTCCAGCTGTGTCGGCCATTTTCGGCGTTAGAACAGTATTGCCAACCCCACGCATATGGTACTGATAAAGGTGGTTTTATTTTAACAAAATTTGATAAAATGGTCCGGCTAACTCAAACACAGTTGCCAGAGTTTCGCCCCAGTGTACCATTGGGCTCGTCAGTTGGTATGGTACCCCTCACCAAGACACCTGGCTTATACATACTGAGAAGGCAGCTGGAAGGTTCAAATGATGCCACGAGCAGTGCCAATGTACTAGAGAGTCAAGCTCCCTTTTCAAAACAATATAACCTTACCTTGGTGATCCATATTGGATTTGGGAACAGTCACTTCCAATAGGCGGTTTTGTAAAACAAAAGAACGCCTATCTCAACACGTTCAATTCAGTGGTTTTTGGGCTAGCCTCACGCTGCAAAGACCGAAGACCAAGTACAAGAAGCCACAAATTGCTGCAAGAACGGAAAGGCATCAGGACTTCATCAATAACATCATTGGTTTTACGTCTCATCTAACTACTGAGACTTTTAGAGACGTTGGGGTGCCGGAATTTTGCCCTGAAGGGGATCTTTAACGTGCCAGTAAATCGACTGAGATGGCTCCCTCTCATTTGCACACCCTCAAATGCCAACTGACTGCACCAGGATTTGATCCTGCAACCTTAGGCACAGCAGGCGTGAACGTTATTGCTGCACCATTATGCAATATAAACAATCATTTCCGCCCAGTCAATACTGTATTGATAAGGCGGAAACGATTGTTTATATTGCATAATCACAATTGTCAATACGGAAACATGTATGACTCTCAGAGTTCAATATACTGCTGCACCACATAGTTAGTCGGGACTGGATGACATCTTCAACGAAAACCTGAAAGATACAGTAAATAAACTAGCGGAGTTTTGGACAAAATTATTTGGTAAATGCCTTCAAACAGGTTACATCCCGAAGAGCTAGAAGGTTTCACTAATCTAAATGCTCTACGAGGGTAAAGGAGATATTGAATCCAACCTTATATCGGGGCATAGCACTCGGAAGCAATTTGTTCAAGATCTTTTCCTTGATACTCGATAAGAGAACACACATAACAGCTCATCCCAATAGAACAGTTCAGCTTCCGAGAAGGGGAGAGGGACTCTGCAGGTCATAGAAATTCTTTTAGAATCAATAAAGAATATAAAGGAGCCAAGCGGGAAATACATGGCCACGTTCATAGATTATGGAAAGGCCTTTGACTCTATAGACAAGACAGCTGAAGCTACTTCAAAAGACATCATAGGAGAGGAAAACGACTAGGAGGCTTCATTTGAGAAATGCTAAAGGAAAATCACATAAGGTTATACTCTGTTTTTCAAAAGAAAGAACGTGAAGGAAATGGCGGGAGCTTGGAACAGCTGAGCTGTGTTGCCAAGTTTTATTGTTGATGTAGATCAGCTGATTCGAATAATACACAGGGCTACACTTCGGACATTATTTCGGTACTATTATGCGCAATATAATGTAAATGTCGATCCTGAGTCAACGCAGAGGACATTCAAATAGAGAAATACGGCACATAAATAAATAATACACCGAAGCTATGCTACCTCTATCACCGTTATTCAATAAATACAAGAAAGAGGTTATACAAATATAATACAAAATACAAACACGAAGTAATCTGATGATGAATATATCAACACTCACCATGCGGTTAACAAGCGACTGAATCATGAGCAATGCACTGGCAATGTGTGGTGCTAATTGTCAAAATCCAGCCAATAGGTGCCTGCGGCGGCCATTTCACGAAAGTTCCCGCCAAATATGCCAGGGTACAGCACTCAGGTTTTACTTATTGTAAATATGCCAGGTTCTTACTCTGGAAATACAGAGTATAGTTGCCGGTGTAAGCCTTTGAAACAACAAACAAAAGGAGTGCAACAGGGCCACCCATTGACCCCAACTCATTTTAACATAACAGCGGACGTCAGTATGATTACCAACGAACTAGACATGATGCTACTCCTATATACAGATGATATATATATAAATTTTATTGCAGTCGAATGACCATAGAATGTAATAATTTAGATGAACAAATTCATGATTCTTTACTGTAGTCTGTAATTGATATGATTCTTCTGCTGCAGATCGTGATGTGATATCTATCACATTGTTTTTCACAGAGGCTGCAGACACGTTTCGTCAGGATTGTGGTAGAAAATCATTTTACATATCTTGTGGTGGAAGCCACGCACTGCTAGTCTTGTTGTTGTGTGTCGCTGTCTTTGGTTTGGTCCAGTCAAGTCTTGGTTGATCATAGCGTTGGTTGCGAGAAATTCGGGCCAAATGTATGTCTTCTTGTCTGCTCTTTAATTTGTCTCTTCCAGTTATCGGTAGATAATATAAATAAAATAACCCCTGGCACTACAGCCCATTAAGGGCCTAGGCCTACCGAGCGACTGCTGCCCAGCCATTTGGCCTGCAGATATTGGGGTGACGCGTGGTCAGTGCATCGGGTCCCCTCGGCCGTTAATCTTGGTTTTTGTGATCGGGGCGCTGCCTCACTGTCAGACAGCTACTCAATTGTCCTCACGAGGCTGAGTGCACCCAGTTCCAGCCCTCACGCCAGTTTCTGAAATCCCTGACGGAGCCGTGAATCGAACCCGGGGCCTTCGGGTGAGAGGCAAGCGCTACTCCAACACCACGGGGCCGGCTAAGTTATCGGTAGAGGGCAGCTGTAATAGTACCCTCATGTCTGTTAGCAGGAAGGTCTCTCGAGTCAACTCGTACACTAGTCTTGACTTGCTGTTTATGGGTAGGCAGAGTGCCGCTTTCAGGTACCTGGCCTTTACCCTTTCCATAGGCGAGGTCCTTTCCTGTTAGTTTTCCCCAAATTAACTCGAGGCCATACATAAGTATTGGCATCGAATAGTTTCATCCCTGCCTCGATGGATAACAATTTGATGTTCTTTATAGAAAAAAAAAAGCCTTCATGGCGTTCGCTGTGCGATCATTTACATGCAATCGGAATGACAAGTTCGTGGTTTGCATGGCGACTCCAAGGTACTTGAAGGAATTAACCAAATGTAGCGGTTGTTCCCTGTAGTGGATCAAATCATCTGTTGAGTACCGCCCTCTTTTGCGGAATATCCTTTGCTTAGTCTTACCTTCATTCATGATGAATTAGTTTTCAACCACCCAAAGTCCTAAACTCCATCCAAGCAATCTGCGAAGTGCCAGTGTGAAAACACACAGTCTGCGTACAGGAGTGACTCGGCTGACTGGTCCAAGGAGGCTTCAACTCTCGCAATGGCTGGACTGCCAAGCTCTCTCATCGCTTTCTCTTTTCACTTCCTCCGTGTGACGTCATGCGCAAACCTACTTCACAGATTCCGTGGATGAGGTATAGCTTGTTGAAGGCCATCTTTATTTTGACCAAAATGGGTGAAAACCTGGGTATTAATCCAATTGATCCATCTTTATTTGTCGATGCTAGCACCATGTCATCCGCATACATATATATTGTTGTAGTTTCTTGAATTGCTGTAGTAACTTACTATCTGATGTTGCCACATTGAAGAGAAGGGGGCTTACGTGGTCTCCTTGGGGAATGCCATTCGTTTGTATGAGTTCATCTGATGTTGTGATGGAGTCGTTAATAGTGACTGTGTTGTGGTGTAATATACTTGTTATTAGTCTGGTAAGTGGGTGTGCTGCTCCAGTTATTTGCTCTGTTGAGTAGATCAAAGACCTTGCTGTAATCTATAAATATACAGTATAATTTTCCTCGTACTGCTCTCATAGTGTTTTCAATATCGTTCATTAAGTTTTTTATTGTGTGTAACATGTTTTGTCCTAGCCATATTGTTCTTGGGGGATCATGTCATCTATTTCCTGTGATAGTCTACTTGCAATCTGTTTTGTTAGGATCTTCATCATGTTGCTCTCAAGTGCTCCCACTATAGGAGTTAAGATCGGTTTTGTCGCCCTTGCCTTTGTACAATACTCTTAAATCACATCTCCAATTTTGTGGAATATTCCCTAGCTGAATGCATTTGTCAATAAAGGCTGTTTAGCTGTCCACGAGAGGCTCTGTTGCTTGTTGATGCACTCGTTGAAAATTACATCTAGTCCCCCTGCTTTATTGTTCCTAAGTAATTTGATTGTGTCGTCTATTTCATCTTTTGTAAAGAGATAGTTTCAGTCATGGGGGTTTCATTGTGTCTAATATTAAAAGCTTCTTGGGGTTTGTACTTGTTAAAGTGTCATGCTGAAATGTGTTTTCCAGGTGTCCATATTTATATGTTCTGGGAATTGTTTGGTTTTATACAGATGATATGGTATTATGTTCCAAAAATAGGGTTGACCTCCAGGCATCAGTGAACAACCTACAAATTTAGGCACAGGAAAACATTTAAAATTAACAGTACTGTCATGATGACATTCAGATAAGACGGAATTGCAGCGGAAGACGGGATAAATCAAGGAGGGGAAGAAATTCAATGAACAAATCGCTTCCAATACCTAGGAATCACTCTACAGACAACAGGAACTGGGTTCAGAATACATAGGCCTACAGTGTGAGCGAACGACTGTAGCAATATTGTCCAAACTTATTGATATATTCAGCAGCTTATTTGTGTTGCTACTTTTACTTCATATCGGACTGGCTGTGTGGCTCATTTATGTGCCCAAGGTAGCAAGATCGAATCCTGGCGAAGTCAGCTGGCATTTGAACGTGCACAAATGCGAGGGAGCCGTGTCAGTAGATTTACTGGCATGTTAAAGATTCACTTTGGTGCAAAATTCTGGCACCCCGGTATCTCTAAAAGCCGCAGTAGTTAAGAGGGGCGTAAAGCAAATAACATTATTATTGGAGCTGTCGATCTATTACAAATTTTGATCGGCTAATCGGTTTCACACAGTATCTGTTCAAGAAAGAGAAACCTTTGAATAATATACAGTATTTTAAAATGTTTACAATTCCATTTGCTATGAGGAAGATATAATTTTAAATTTTCATTGTATTGGTGGATTGTAAGTAAAATACATAAATTTATTTATTTATGTGAATAATATCTACTATTTAAAGCTCAAATACCACTGACTGACTCATTCATTCATCACGAAATCTTAGAAACTACCGAACGGATTGGAATGAAATTTGGTATGCAGCTTCCTCAAGGGCCGCAAACGCCCACTAAGAAAGGATTTTTGGATATTCAGGTTCTAAAGGGGTGTTAAGGGGGTAGACCTGCATTTCATTGAATAGGAATATCTCCCGATTGGTTTCATTGGGGGATGTGATACTCGGCATATAAACTCATCATTAAAATTAAGAAGACACGTGTTAGTTATTGTTGTTTTAAGGGGCGGAACTACGAGGTCATCTCAGACACGTGTCTGAGGGTTTTTCGATGTGGTGTATATTATGAGGTGAAAGGGGCCCTAGGAATCAACCTGGGGAGGTCTATAAATATGTAGACCTGGACAAAGGGAGTGTGATGTGATGATACTAACCAACAAAATCAGTAATACAAGGATTCAGCAGAAGAGAATCCTCATAACCTCTCCACTCCAACTCCCAACACTGACCTGCACGTGGTGTCCCCTGCTAAGCTGACTAACCCAGTGGAAGGTTGGGTAATCAATCCCAGCGGGAAACTGGGTCAGTGAACAGACTAGTGTTGGGGGGGACTGAGAATTTTTTTCTCAGTTCTTTCACCTTTCTGAATAACATTCAGGATTGTAATTCGAGGATTTATCCTCCCCTCAAGGTGAAACCTTAGATAGTCGACCATGAAAAGTCATTTGAAGAATAATTCCGCCGTCTGTAATGATAGATTACAGAAAAGACAGCATTCGGATACGGTGGGCTGTCATGCGGAAGATAATGACGAATCGGAGCGTCTGAAAACTCATCAAGTAGCAAACAAACAAATACTATGGAAAATCAAACCTAAACAAGTCTCATTCTTTTCTACACATAATGTTAACTCTCTGGTTCAAACTGTAAAATTGAAGATCATCACGGATATCATGAGAAGTCATAAAATTCTAATTATGGCCCTTCAGGAAATTAGAAATAGTGATCAAGACCATCTGGAATCACAAGGATACAGACTATATAAAGGAATTCCAGGAAAACGAGTTATGAAAAATTGTCCACAATTTGGTAACGGATTCTTAATGGATCTCAGAATAATTGACTCAATAACAGAATTTAAATCTCGATCCGGGGGGGCGTGGTGGCTCAGCGGTCTAGCTGTATGCCTCTCACCAAGGCGGTCCGGGTTCGATTCCCGGTCAATGCATGTGAGATTTTCGAAGTGAAATGCCATGTCCTGTGGTTCGGATTCCACGTAAAAAGGAGGTCCCGTGGCTCATAATCACAAGATTCACGGTCACGTAAAACTACAATCTTCCTTTTTTTTTTTAAATCTCGATCCTCCAGACTTACGACCCTAACTTTGAAATCGGCAAATAAAACATATACAATTATTAATGCACATGCTCCTACTAATCAAAAAAACATCATCATTAAGGACAGAGAAGAAGTACAAAAATTCTGGGATCTTTTGGATCAAACTTTAAAAAACATCCCTTCATCAAACATCAAAATTCTCCTTGGTGATTTCAATGCGCAACTTGGACAAGAAAGAAGATATAGAGATATCATTGGAAAATGGACAGCACATAATCGAACCAATAAAAATGGTCAAAGATTAGTCGAAATTTGTAAAAACCACAAATTAATCTCTAAATCAACATGTTTTAAAAGACAGCCCCATAAATTGAAAACTTGGAAACATCCTGACTTCAGAAGGGGTGAATGGCAGTTGGATCATGTCTGCATGGATAAATTTCACCATCGCGAAATTCACAATGTCAAGGTTCTAAGGGGAGTTGACTCAGGATCAGACCACTATGTGGTAAAGATAAAAATAAAATTAACTCCAATGGCCAAGAAAAAACCTAATAATAACAATAGGAGGAAATTTGATCCATCTACCTTAATAAAAAATATAGAGTACTGTGAAAGAACAGAAGAAGAATCTCTCAACACTAAAACATTGGACGAATTAATCACTAAATTAAAATCAATAGCAGAGGAGTTAGCACCAATAAATACAAGGAAAAAACATGAATGGTGGAATGTAGATGGTGATCAAGCAATAGAGAAAAGACACCAAGCATGGATAAAACATCAAGCTCTAAAGTCAGAAGAATCAAATTTAGAACTAACTATACAAAGAAAATTAACCCATAAAATCATCAGACAAACGAAACGTAATCATCTTAAAAATACACTGGAAAAGATAGAAGACGCAAGAAAAAGCAATCTCGAGATTATTACAAAACATTTGGTAAATATCTAAAAAAAATTGAAGCTCCAACATTAATGTTGAAAAATCAAACAGGAAAGTTAGCACATTCTAACCAAGAAAATACAGAGATCCTTGCAGAAGCATTCGAGAAACTGTTAAATTGTGATGATCCACTGGAAACCCTGCAAGTAAACACTGATACACCTATTTTAACTTCACCTGATTTAATAAATCCTCCAAACATTAATGAAGTAGAACTCACAATTAAAGAACAAAAAAATTACAAAACTTGTGGCGAAGACTTAGTCTTTGCTGAAATCTGGAAAAATGCTGGTAAACCTGCGATTATAAATCTTCATCAACATCTAGTTAAAATGTGGATTACTGAAGAAATTCCTGCACACTGGACCATAGGAATAATCCATCCATTATTTAAGAAAGGAGACAAAACGAACCCAGATAACTACAGAGGAATTACCCTTCTGGACTGCACATATAAAATTTTCTCTCGCATAATTTACAACAGGATCAAAAACATTCTGGAACCACAACTTGGAGAATATCAAGGAGGATTTCGTTCGCCCTTAAAGAAGTTGTCCAGACCAAATCCTTAGCCTGAAATTAATAATGGAATATTACAAAAACGGAAGTAAACAACTCTTTATCTCTTTTATAGATTTCAAGATGATAGTATTCATAGACTGACACTGCTAAAAATCCTCAGATCATATGGTCTCCATCGTAAATTGATAAAAATCATTCAATTAACATTAACAAACACAAATTCGAAAGTTAAATTTAGGGGAGAAATATCAACGGCTTTCACAGTAAAAACTGGTCTCAGACAAGGTGATGGATTATCCCCTCTGCTTTTCAATATGGCTCTTGATTATATCATGAAGGTTTGGCAAAAGGAAAACCCTCCTAAGATCAAAATTGGAACAAAACCATCAATAAAAATAAACTGCTTAGGATTTGCAGATGACTTGGCTCTTTTAGCACTAGACAAGGAAGAGGTTTGTACTCAGATCACTAGTCTCCAAGAAATTGCTCAAGGGATAGGATTACAGATATCCTTTGAAAAAACTGAGATCACGCCTATGAAACCCTTAGATATAAATGAAGTCTATATAAATGATCATAAAATTAACCTAGTTCCTCAATTTAAGTATCTTGGAGAAATTATAACACATAACTTAAACGAAAAAGTAACTTGGATAAATAGAACAAATAAAATGAAAAAGGCACTATCTCTAACCTGGTCAACATATAATAAAAAATGCCTATCAATAGCTACTAAGATCCAACATTATAAAACTGTAACTCTCCCAGAAGCCACTTATGCTTGTGAAACACTGTTCCAAATTAAAAATGAACAAAGAACTGATCAGCTCCTCAAAACGGAAAGAAGAATCATTAGAACGTGCATAAATAAAAAGTATCAGGTTGAGGGAGTCTGGAGGATTCTCCCAAATGAAACTGTCTATCGTGAGATTGATCCAATCACCAGCACAATGAAGAAGAAAAGAATTTCATATTTTTTTTCACATCTTACGGCTTCCAGAAAACAGAATTGTACGCCAACTGGTGATGAGAAATCTAGGAAAGAAAACTGGAGGAAAATGGATCCAAGAAATCCAACAAGATCTCAAAGCAGTTGGACTCAAGATAACAGATGCCGAGGAGAAAAATAAAATTAACACCATTCTTAAAACTCACAAATTTTCTGCAGAAATGACACATAGAAAGCCTATGGAGATTTCATATGAGTTGAGAAAATCCCGATCTGAAAAAATGAAAAAGTACTGGAAAGAGCGCAAGAACCAAGCAGTACTACCTTCAAAGATAATGTAATAATGTTATTGGTTTTACGTCCCTTTTAACTACTGTGGCTTTTAGAGACGCCGGGGTGCCGGAATTTTGCCCCGAAGGGGATCTTTAACGTGCCAGTAAATCTACTGACACGGCTCCCTCGCATTTGTGCACCCTCAAATGCCAGCTGACTGCGCCAGGATACGAACCTGCAACCTAGGGCCCAGCAAGCGAGAACGTTACCGCTGAGCCACGCAGTCAGTCTACCTTCAAAGAAGAAGTGATTGTGGAACGACTCAAGTGGTCCAATGTGACCAATCAAGATTAATAATAATAATGAGGTGAAAGGGGTGAAAAGTGGGGGTTGAAGGATTCCTAACGGAGCGTGTATCTCTTAAACGACATAGGCGAGGAGTTTGGAACTCAGCGGAAAAAAATCAGCATAAAAAATAAGTAAATAGGTGTTTGACCGTTTTTTTTTTTCATAAATCCAATTTAAGGCGCCCATGGGGAGGGGTTGGACTCAAGATAACAGATGCCGAGGAGTAAAATAAAATTAACACCATTCTTAAAACTCACAAATTTTCTGCAGAAATGACACATAGAAAGCCTATGGAGATTTCAGATGAGTTGAGAAAATCCCGATCTGAAAGAATGAAAAAATACTGGAAAGAGCGCAAGACCAAACAGTACTACCTTCAAAGAAGAAGTGATTGTGGAACGACTCAAGTGGTCCAATGTGACCAATCAAGATTAATAATAATAATGAGGTGAAAGGGGTGAAAAGTGGGGGTTGAAGGATTCCTAACGGAGCGTGTATCTCTTAAACGACATAGGCGAGGAGTTTGGAAGTCAGCGGGAAAAAATCAGCATAAAAATAAGTAAATAGGTGTTTGACCGTTTTTTCATAAATCCAATTTAAGGCGCCCATGGGGAGGGGTGAAATTATGGGGGGGGGGGGGACACGTAATATGTCTGAGTGTAAAATTATACATGGCCTATGTTGTAGACAATAACACATTACATCTTTTTTGTCTCTTGCTATTTCATCATACGACAAATACTTAGGGAGTTATTAATGATTTTGTACTTTTTGGCCGGAATTTTCTAAGTCCCAGGAATGACATAAAAATTGATTCGAATGAAATTTCAAAAAATTGTTTTTTTTAATACTTTTATTATATTTTTTCACGTCTTTTAGGGTCCGAAACCAACATGATACTTTGATGTTTTTTTTTCGTCCCATGCATTTTTGGTTTCAGGTGATAGAATTATTTTCTACTAGGACCCATGCTTATCTATCTATATAACTAATGTTATAACGGGATTCCAAATGTTAATGCGGGTGAAGCCGCGGGTAACAGCTAGTTATTTAATAACACAAGTGTTTGAAGTTGAAGTTCACAGTTAATTACAGTCACAGTTCTTTGCTCCAGGACTTCAGACTGTCAGTAAGTTGACATGCTCAGAACTAAGAACTACCCTTCTTTTAGTAACAATATTTCCAGTGTCATTGAACACTCTCTAACAAGGAACTGAAGTAGATGGAATGCAAAGCAATTTTTTTGCTATGCGTGCAAGATGTGTAAGTTGGACTGAATGTATTTTCCACCATTGTAGAAGGTCTGCAGAGTCATCTTCTAGTTCCACCAACGACTTGTAGACTTCATTAATACGACAATAATAGCCTGTCCGGTATTTCCTTTCCTATTGTTTGTAAAAGTGGTGGGCAGATCCCTCAGTTTAGAAGAAAGTAATTAAGGAGATATTATCGTTTTTATCTTTCTGAAGCAAAGGCATGAGCATCAGCTAGCTTTAAAGACCTGTCAATCTTACAATAGCTGATGCCAAATGGCAAATAATAATACCATACTCAGGTTTTGTGCTACGCAAAACAATTACTTTTCCTACACCACACTATTATTTTAATCGGGCCGATTAATCAATTAAATCGACAGCTCTAATTATTATTATTACTTCATATGATTTTTTCAGTTCTATATTATATTTGTTAAATTGGATTTTTGTACTGATACTTGGAAATGCACTATAGTAGCTATACAATACTGGGCTCATGTATGTGCATTGAAGAGCTTAGCTCAAGGGTAATGACCTCGTTTGTATTCCAGCAGCAAAGTTGTACAAATCACAACTTTTTAAATGCACAAAAAGGTATTTACTAATAATCTATAAAAATAATTAGTGTAATTTAGAATAAAATTCCAAGAAAAATATTGTTGAGGCATTTGTAGTCTATTTGTCACTGTACTGCATGTTATTGGGTAACATTTGTTTGCTAAGTTTTAATCCAAGTTGTATCATAAATTTTGAGTTTACAGCAAATGTTATATCAGGATATATATTTTTGTTATGAATCGTGATTTTTTAACTAAATTATGTTACTAATGAATTGCAAAATTGGGAAGTGTGTTCTTTGTGCAATGGTGTGTTTCTCAAACTATATTGTGTTTAAAATTGTCTTAATTTCTGAAGGGGAGGTGTATGATCCATCAGGTTAAAATACAATAATAAGGAAGCTCTGTTTTAACCTTTCAATTAAAACGTTTGCAACACTGAATACGAGAAAGATCTGTGGGTTCGAACAGTTAGAAGGTTGCACCAGTCCAAACTTGCTGGTGTTCATTGATAGTTTGCTGTTTTTTAATGTAATCTGTCCTACTCTGTCATAGTTGTGGAGGATTCAGTATGCAGTGTTCTTCTCAGATGTTGCTACTGATGAGGAAGGAACAGCTCCGGAACCTAAACCATTTCATTCTCTCAGAGAGGATCAGGAAACAGTTTCAGCAGTGAATTTGCCTGTCCCGATCAATATGGAGAAGATTATGGAATCAGCAGATACAGTGGATAGTTGTACCACATATTGCCCAGGTAAGTTCTCAATGTGAGAACAGAACACTTGACAAAATACTGGGTAGTAGACCTACAAGGAAATAATTTATTTGAAGAAGCGACTAGTTACATGTGCAAGGGGAAGAGCACTGCCTGGCAGAAGCTCTGCAACCCACTTCAGTCCCACCCAGTTCCTTGTGGCTGATTCCGTTATCTACCATCCGTGAAACATTGATTGTTTTCACAAATTTTAGTATACAGTTTTACTTCATGCTCATTTTTAATTGTTTCATTGTTATATGGATGCACAACCAGGAGGTTTTACCAGTGGAAAAATTACCAAAAACCAGCGAGAAAAATTGTCTACAATGTGTAAAAGTACATGAAGAAAAAGAACCGAGATAAATCAGAAAGGAAGTTACATTTAGAGATGACTAAAGCCTGTGGATTGTCTTACAGCAGAGTGCACAGAGTTGTGAAGGAAGCAACACGGTGACCAGGAGAAGAAGAAAAAAAATTGTACTCCTCGGTAGAATAGTCTAAGAACAAAATGACGGTTTTTGGTGACTTTGATGTCTTCTTTTTGCATTATGTTATTAATGAGTTTCACAATTTGGATGGTGAAAAACTATCTTTGAGAGAGATCCTGAGAGTTCTAAGAGAATGTATCAACTACACTGGTAGTATGGAATGTGTTGAACGGTAACATAACATGCATTAATTTGTAAAGCATAATCTTCAATCAGTTCTCTATTAGGGAGAAGGTTTGGAAAGCAATGGAAAACATGGGAGTGGAAAAAGAGACTGTAGGCAGAGTGAAGGAGATGTATTGTGGAAGTGTGAGTTGTGTGAAAGTTGGAGGGGAAAGAACAGACTGGTTCAGACAAATGAGTGGCCTGAAACAGGGTAGTGCGCTGTCACCCCTTCTCTTTATTGTGGTTATGGACGAGGTAATGACACGGATAGCAGGAAAGATAGGAGAAGATAAGATGAAAGCAATGGTGTTTGCAGATGATCTCATGGTCTGGGGAAGAAACAGTGGGAGAGTACGGATGGAAGTTCAACATCAGTAAATGTGAGATCCTGTTAACGACCAGGAAAAAGGACAGACCAATGAGTGGGATAACACTTGGAGGTGGACAGCTGAAGAAGGTGGAAAGTCTCAAGTACTTGGGAAGTATAGTGGAGGAAAATGGGAGAAATGACAAAGAGATTACGGAACGTGGCAGACAGGCAGAAGCATTTCTGAGAAGCATTAGGAGCTTAGTGTGGAATAAAGATGTCCCACAAGAAAGCAAGGAAGTGTTATACAGAAGCTACTATATCCCAAAACTGACCTATGCTTCAGAAACGTGGACAATGAAGAAAAGAGACATAAGCAGAATACAGGCAGGTGAAATGAAGTTCCTGCGAAGTAGGATCGGAGTAACAAGAAGAGACAGGGTGAGGAATGAAAAGGTCAGGGAAATGGTGAAAGAGGAGCCCTTGCAAGGTAGGATTGAGACATTAAGACTCAGGTGGTATGGCACTTAAAGAGAATGGATGAGAAGAGGATTCCCAAGAGGATTCATGAGATGCAGATGCAGAAGAAACGACCAAGGGGAAGACCAAGAGATAGATGGCTGAAAGGAGTGGAGGAATGTGTCAAGAAGAGAGGTGAGGACTGGACCAGAGTGACAGCGGAGAGGTGGTGGGAAGAACGAACTAAGTGGCGAGGCTTATGTTCCAAACAGACCCAGCCTGGGGCTGGAAACTGTACAAGTTGATGATGATGAATCAGTTATTGGGATAACTGTTATTATTTGATAACAACTAATGGTAATTGTGTCAGTCCGATCCCCCTTTATCCCCCATGGTCGGAACAGACATTGTAACGTGTTTTTCGAGGGGTTTTCATGCCACTGGCATAAGTCAGTAGGAAGCCATTCTATATTTATTTACGCGGCAAATTGTTCAGCCAAGATAATTTTTTCATGTTAATTTATTATTATTATTAATGTATTATAATTAGTATATTTTCGGAGCATTTTATAAAATTACTAGCAGTAGTACCCGGCTTCGCCCGGTGGAATGATGATAATGTTTTAAGGTCTCCTTAGAAATATAATGGACTTAAAATCTAAGTCATTTGCCCCCAAAGACAATGAGGGAGTAATATCTAGGTCATTTGCCCTTTTGATAAGGATGATAATAAAAACTACTGCTGAATTGACACGTCAAACTTACAAACTACCGTAATAGAAATACATATTTCAAAATTCACAGGCGAGGAAGACTTATTGTGTGTGGTGATTAATGGTGTAATGGGCGTAACATCTACTGTAGGTCATTTGCTCTTATGATGATGATAAGGGAAACTAAAGGGAAACTACTACCGGTATTGAATTGACACTTCAACGTATAATGTACACAATGTACTGTAATAAAAATAACTATATGGCGGCTTCGGTGGCGTATTTGGTAGCATGCTGAGCTTCTATGCCCAAGATAGCGGGTTCAAACCCGGCCGAAGCCGTCGGATATTTTAAGAGCGTTAAAAATCAGTCAGTATGCCTTTCTTCGGAAGGGAAGTAAAGTGGCGGTCCCATGTCAGATTTATGGCATGTTAAAGAACCTTCCACTAATTACACCTGTGTGAAGCTAAATTTGATAGGTAAACAACGCTCATAGATGCCTACGTCCGTTGCCAAGAGCCGACTGCAGTGGCGTCTAGTAGCTAAGTTCCGAACTTGGCCTAGTAGTCGTTGACGGTGGCGCTTGGCGGCAAAAGTACGAACTATTTGAAGAATTCTAAGTTGCAGTTTGTACTTAAATTTAAAAACAGATAACACACACTAATACAGTCATCACAATTAACACCGGTTATCAGACAGATTCTACACACACCCAAAGTACACGGGGCTACATGACCGCGTTGTCGCAGCCCCTAAACTTAAGAACCAACCAACCAAAAATAAATATTTTAAAAATCACAGTCGAGAAAGACTTTATGCGGCGGTGATTATTGGTATGATGCGCGTAACATCTAGGTCATTTGCACTTATAATAATAATAATAATATCGTATGGCCTCGGATGCCTGGTGCAAGCTTTGCTATTTGACACCCAGAGGGTAGCTTGCATGTCGAATTTCGTAGTTCCTTGACTATGAAAGTCAAGGAGGTTAGATGTTAGATATCTAATCTCCTTGAACACAATAGCGCTTTCTAGTAGAGAAATGAGGAACTTTGTGCTGGCGGAAACTCCCGAGATTAATTTTGCCATAATGAACTCGGCCTACTGAATTCAAATGGGTTCTTTGACATGCCAACATCATATGACATGTGTATCGTATTTTTGCCGCCTTTCAAAAATCACTTACCACGGTCAGGGGCGAACCTGCAATCTTGGGGTTAGTAGACCGACACGCTATCCACTCACCCACCGTGGCAAGCTATTTGCACTTATGATGATAATAATAAGGTAATGAAAAAATGACTACTAAACGAACATGGTGTTATTTTAAAACTGATATAGGTAATTCAGGTGTCTAGCTTCGATGTCTTCCAAAGTCTCAACCTTATTTTCTGGCTTAGGCCTGTACTGGATGCGTCTAGTGAAAGAGCGTACTGCTCGGCAAAGACAAAGAATATAGGTCCAAGCTGCACGAACCTGAGATGATCGCAGATGATGACGAAATATGATGACACACGTTCGGGGTTCCCCGTCCTATACAGATTGACCGGGAATCACTCACTGTTTCGCAACGGCCCTGTGCTGGCATCAGCATAGACAGCAGGAGATAACACGGTGGGCTCTGGAAAGTAACTCTCAAGTCACCTCGCGATGAATCAGCAAGCTATTCTCACAACTGACCCCCCCCCCCCCAGGGTCTCACAACTTGTGGGACGTGGGTTGGCGACCACGGAACCCCAGCTGAGTCTGGCATCGCTTCCACTTCCTGGTGCCGGGCTCATTTCAGTTCTCTTTCCTGTCGGCCTCCCTTGGTCAACTCTTGTTCTCTTCCGACCCAGACTGTATTAGGATATCCGAGGGCTAGGGAGTCTTTCAATTTCCCGCCTTAATTGGCTTTGTCTCATCTTTCCTGATACCCTCATTCTTCGAGGGGTCTGCCTTCTTTTCCTTTTCATAATATCTCCTGTCTTCTGCTCAAGGCCCTCAAAGAGGCAGGGTGTGTGTAGACCCACCACTTCTGGTACACCCTCAAGGGCTCATGACTGGTGAGTTAGGAAGCTGGCAACCCCGAGGAATTCCTGAGCTACATGCAGGGAATGGAGTGGTATGTCAGAAATTTCAAGTGGACAGTGTTACGCATCGGGTTCCAAAGGGTAAGTATACACACTTTGTTTTCGATCGGTGAACGATGTAGATTTGTACCAAAGGGCCTTAATGCGGGAAATGGAGTGGTCTGTCCGAAATTTCAAGTGGACAGTGTTACTCGTCGAGTTACAAACGGTAATTATGTAAAATCTGGTTGAGATCGGTGAAACGGTGTAGTTTTGTGTCAAGGGCCAAAATGCAGGGAATGGAGTGGCCTGTCCAAATTTTAAAGTGGACAGTGTTACTCATCGGATTCCAAAGGGTAAGTATACACATTTTGTTTTCGATCGGTGAACGATGTAGATTTGTACCAAAGGACCTAAATGCGTGGAATGGAGTGGTCTGTCCGAAATTTCGAGTGGACAGTGTTACTCGTCGAGTTCCAAAGGGTAATTATGTAAAATCTGGTTGAGATCGGTGAAACGGTGTAGTTTTCTGCCAAAGGGCCAAAAAGCAGGGAATAGTGTGGTCTGTCCGAAATTTAAAGTGAACAGTGTTACTTGTCGGGTTCTACGGGTAAGTATATAAAATTGGGGTCAGATCGGTGAAACGGTGTAGATTTGTGCCAAACAGCCTAAATGCAAGGGATGGAGTGGCCTCGCCGCAATTTCAAGCAGACAGTGTTAGTCGCAGTGTTCCAAAGAGTAAATATACAAATTTTGGTTGAGATCGGTGAAACGGTGTAGATTTGGGACAAAGGGCCTAAATGCAGGGAATGGAGTGATCTGTCCGCAATTTCAAGCAGACAGTGTTACTCGCTGGGTACCAAAGGATAAGTTTCCGAATATTGGTTCTGATCGGTGAAATGGAGTAGATTTGTGCCAAAGTGCCTAAATGCAGGGAATGGGGTGGTCTGTCCGAAATTTTAAGTGGACAGTGTTACTCGCAGGGTTCCAAAGGGTAAGTATACAAAGTTTGGTTCAGATTGGTGAAACGGTGTAGATTTGTGCCAAAGGGCGTAAATGCAGGGGATGGAGTAGCCTCTCCGCAATTTCAAGTGTTAGTCGCAGTGTTCCATAGGGTAAATATACAAATTTTGGTTGAAATCGGTGAAACGATGTAGATTTGTGCCAAAGGACCTAAATGCGTGGAATGGAGTGGTCTGTCCGCAATTTCAAGCAGACAGTGTTACTCGCAGGGTTCCAAAGGGTAAGTATACACATTTTGGTTCAGATCTGTGAAACGGTGTAGATTTGTGCAAAAAGGGCCTAAATGCAGGGAATGGAGTGGTCTGTCCGAAATTTCAAGCAGACAGTGTTAGTCGCAGTGTTCCATAGAGTAAATATACAAATTTTGGTTGAGATCGGTGAAACGGTGTAGATTTGGGCCAAAGGGCCTAAATGCAGGGAATGGAGTGGTCTGTCCGCAATTTCAAGCAGACAGTGTTACTCGCAGGGCACCAAAGGGTAAGAATACGAATTTTGGTTCTGATCGGTGAAACGGTGTAGATTTGGACCAAAGGGCCTAAATGCAGGGAATGGGGTGGTCTGTCCGAAATTTTAAGTGGTCAGTGTTACTCGCAGGGTTCCAAAGGGTAAATATTCAAATTTTGGTTGAGATCGGTGAAACGGTGTGGATTTGGACCAAAGGGCCTAAATGCAGGGAATGGGGTGGTCTGTCCGAAATTTCAAGTGGACAGTGTTACTCGCAGGGTTCCAAAGGTTAAATACACAACTTTTGGTTCAGATCGGTGAAACGGGGTAGATTTGTGCAAAAGGGCCTAAATGCAGGGCATGGGGTGGTCTGTCTGAAATTTAATGTTGACAGGGTTACCCGCAGGGTTCCAAAAGGTAAGTATACAAATTTTGGTTCAGATCGGTGAAACGGTGTAGATTTGTATACATAACAGACAGACAGACAGACAGACAAACTTGGTGCTTTATATATATAGATAAGCATACAGATAGGTTTTCTATGTCTTAGAAAACACTATCAAGCAAATTATTACGAACGACAATATCATAGAAAATTATGTGATTACGGAATTTAACGGAGTTTCGTCAGTTAGGGTATATTGAGAGACATGACTCACTGGGAATTCAAGTACAGGCTTAATCTTGTCGGGAAGCATGACGCAATCCTGCGTTGCAGCTTAACGAAAAGGCGGATGTATGGAACGGAATACGACTTCGCCCTCCCGCCGAGTGTAATGAGCCAGAGTGGGGATGTAGCGCATGGGGAGAGCCAATCAGTGAAGACCACGCAAGCTAGAAGTCGGGACTGGAGTGGGGATGCGACGGGTGCATATATCGTTCAGCGCGCCGTGGAACGAGGACTATCTGTATAGAACTTAACGAGTACGGTTGCACGCGGGAGTCGCTCCGATGTTCCGTGGATTGGAGGACTAACTTTTGTAAAACTTAACCAGTGTGGTTGTACGAGTGTTTGGGTCCGATGTACGGACCATAGAATTATCTAATCTACCAGAATATCATCAAATATCGACAAAGATGACGACGTCCAGGAGACTGTGGGAAGCACACAGCATCATCCAGTACGAGGGAAATGCTTTGGCAATTTCCAGTGGTAAGCGCGAATGACACAGAAATACGCAATCTCTCATTTCTCTTTGTTTTATATTTCATATTTCAGTAACTTCATAGCTTGGGAATAAGAGTAAAATCAATAATTTATCAGACTCTGTTTTCACGTAATTTTCTATCGGTAATATTAAAATCGCAACGCTCCAATTTAAATTTTAAACTTATTATTATTAATTTTGCTATTCTTGTTTTATATAATAAATTCATTTCTTTTACAATGCAATCTTTGCTTTCAGTAGGTAGCATTAGATATAGACCAATTCCTTCTCCTGATACAATTGTTTGTTGGGTTAATGATCAAATCATACCACGATCTGAGTGAATAGAGTCTTGAAGGTGTTCTGCCAGAGCTAGACGTTGTTAAATACAAATTTAGATTTCAACATTGCGTTGAGGTCTTGGCGCCCATTAAAACAACATAGCTTAGGCAAAGGTAAACAGTTACATTTATCTCCCAAGAGTTAGGGGCAGTCAAACCGTTACACTTGGCGCACAACTTGGGGCTGAAAACCTAATAACATTTGTGGAAGGAGAAGGGTATATATTTCTGTGCCTGTATTTTGGGGGTTATTTGTCTGTATCAGTGTATATCATTATGGGGGATGAGAAAGAAAGACAGATGAGGTTACGTAGTGGTCATCAACGGGAGAGTGATGATACGAGCAGTATGTCGAGTGATGGTAGTACCGGGGTAGCGGAGGTAAATCCCGATACTGAAACAGGGAGTGTAGGCGGCCAACCAGAATTAAAAACTTTACTTCTCGAGTTCATGTATCAGAACAAAGTTAGTAGTGATGCCTTAAATGCAAAATTAGAACAGAATAATGCAAAATTAGAACAAAACAACGCTAAATTAGAACAAATCAGTAGGGAAAATAAAGAAAGTACAGATGCCTTAAATGCTAAATTAGAACAAAACAGTAGGGAAAATAGAGAGAGTAATGAAACTTTAAACGCCAGATTAGAACAAAACAGTAAAGAAAATAGAGAGAGTACTGAAACTTTAAATGCTAAATTAGAACAAAACAGTAGGGAAATGAGTGACAAATTCGAACTGATTAGAGGTGAGATCAGGGGGGTGATGGAAGAAAAGGCTAAAGAGATTATTGCAGATGTAGACAGAAAATTAGGAAAGGTACAGGAGGAGTAGGAAATTAGAATCAGTACACAGGCTGAAAATTTAAAAGAACTAGTGCAACTGGAAACACAGCAGGTCAAAAAGCAATTGGGGGGAGAAATTGACAAAATTCAGGTAGCTACTAAAGAGGTTAAGGAACAGCTGGGGGGTAGAATTGAGAAAGTCCACTCACAAATAGTTGCAGAAGTAAATGATTTAAGAGAGAGTAATAGAGAGAGCATTAGCAAGATTGAGGAGAAACAAGCAAAGCTATATGATAAAGTAGAAGAATCAGAAGGAAACATTAAATTAACAGTAAACAGTATTGCGAGGAAGGCTGAGGAGAAAATCGCAGAATTAGAGTTAAAATTAAAAGCTAGGATCAGGCAAGAAAATAGTCAGAATAGGCCACTTTTTGTGAATAGCACACACAGGGAGGTAGAACTGGGTAAGTTCAGCAATCGACAGGGGTGCCCAATGGAGTTCATGAACACTATAGAAAATAAATTCGGGGAGAGGTTGGAAAATGGTAGTATTGAGTGGTGCCAGGTAGTTGAAATTTTAGAACTAGTGTTTGTGGGGGAAACGAGGAATTGGTTTGCTGTCTACAGAGACAAGTTTACTGATATCAATGATTTTAAAATGAAATTCTGTGAAAAGTTCTGGTATGAGGTTATTCAGTCGCAGCATTGTGAGGGAGTAGTGTGTGGTAAATATAACCCTAAAGGAAGCTCCACCATGACCGAATACTTTTTAGGGCAGGTATTAGTGTGTAAATATCTGGATGGCTTGAAGGAGGAAAGTGATGTGGTGAGGTTGCTACTTAGGCACTTTCCCTATAGGATCAAGGAGGCTGCTTGTATCCAGAATGTAAAGACTATATCACAAGGAGAAAATTTGTTAAGCACATTTGATGCACTAGGGAGAGGGGGTTATGAGGATAATTTCAATCGGAACCAGGGTAATAATAATAATAGTCCTAATGAAGCCAGGCATCAAGAAGTTCAAGGGGACGGTGGCGAAGGGGCCAACGCTCAAAATAGAAATAATAATAATCAGCTAAATCAGAACAGAGGAAATGGCTATGGTAATCAGTATCAAGGGAGGAACAATGATTTCAGGGGAAATCAAGGGAGGAACAATGATTACAGGGGAAATCAAGGGAGAAACAATGATTTCAGTGGAAATCAAGGGAGAAATTATAATGACAATAATTACAACCAGAATAGGGGTCAAGGAAGAGGACAGCCTAGTGGTAGTAATATACAGCCAAACAATGACAACACAGCCCAGAACAACCAGACCAGTTCAGTAGTTAGTAGTACTACGGCCAGCTGTAGCGGTTCTTTAAACGCGAACCAGGCTGCGAAGTAAGGTCAGAATCTCAGTCTGTAGCATGCCCTGTCCATACAATTATACAGGAACCCTATGACCTAAATGTAAGAAATGAATTATTACATGAACTAAATGATGAAGGTATTATTCAGGAAGTGGTTAGTAAGAGCCCCGTAGTTAAATTTAATGTGTCCGAGGCGTACACAGATGTTTTAATTGATAGTGGTTGTATGAAGAGTTGCATAAGTAGTGCATTTTATGATAAAATGAAAGGAACTGGAGTAAATTTTGAGGAGATGCCAATTAAAAGCACTTTTGTTATCACAGCTGTTGGGAAGAGGTCTAAAGTAATTTCTAAGCAAGTTTTAGTAGACATTAAAATTAATAATCATGTAGAGAAGCAGATTTGCCTTGTAATTCCAAATTTAGTATTCAGTGTTATCTTGGGTCCAGAGTGGCTAAGTAGAGTGTCTGGTAACTTATGTTATGATGTAGGGAGTTTGAAATTTAAATGGGGAGATTCTGAAGTAGAAGTAGCGTTCAATGACCATATTCAGAGGAGTAGTATTGTAGGTGTGATTTGTACTTTAAATGAGATATCGCCAGCCGTAGAGCGGGGTTCTCCATGTTTTGTGGGCAGTGTAATTACGAACGGTAGTCTAAAGGACTCGTTACGTGATGCTGCATTTCAGGGAAATATAGAGGATGAACAGTGTGTTCGGCTCTATGAAGTGTTATTGTGTAATAGGAGAGTGTTTGAGGATCGCTTTGGTATGGCCAATTGCTATACACATTCATTGAACGTTATTGATAGGTCAGTATTCACAGGACATAGATATCCTGTACCTTTCGCTTATCAGAGTGCAGTTGAGGCACAAATTAATCAGATGCTTGAAGATGGGATTATTGAGCACTCTAACAGTCCATATGTTAATTCTTTGATCACGGTACCCAAGACCGACGGCACTGTTCGTATTTGTTTAGACGCTCGTTTGGTTAACAGTAGAATTAGTTCAGATCAGCTGAAATCTATGTCAATAGAAGAATTAATGCAAACATTTGAGGGGAAGAAGTACTTCACTTGTGTAGATTTGAGTTCCAGTTTTTGGCAAGTGCCACTTATGTACGAAGATAGACCATTTACAGCTTTTAGTCATAAATATAACCTTTATCAATTTTGTAGAACACCTTATGGGTTAAAGAGTAGTTCAGGAGCTTTAATTAGGGCTTTAAACATCGCATAAGGGGGTGACACAGGAGAGTTTGTAACCATTTACATAGATGATATGGTAATTAGTTCACGCAGTTTTGAGGAGCATCTACGTCATTTAGATATAGTTTTTCAGAAGTTAGATCAGGCAGGGTTCACTTTGAAGCTGTCTAAGTCGTCATTCTGTCAGTCAGAAGTGACATTTTTAGGTCATAGAGTGTCGAGTAGAGGTGTAACACCAGAAGAAAGTAGGGTTAATAAGATACTTAACGCAGAGGTGCCACAGAATGTTAAACAGTTAAAAACTTACCTGGGAATTTGCAACTTTTTCAGGAGGTTCGTTCTTAAATACTCAGGGTTGGTAGAACCATTCAGGGAATTGCTTAAAAGTGGGACTCGGTGGAGATGGGAGTACAAGCATGATCAGGCATTTAGAGCGCTGAAGGAAGGTTTTGAGAAAGCTGTAGTGCTGAAATATCCGTTAAAAGATAAGGAATATGTGGTTATGACAGATGCTTCACATATAGGCATTGCTGGAGTATTATGTCAGAGAGATGATGAGGGTAATCTGTGCATTGTATCTTTAGCCTCGCGAGGACTGACAGCAGCAGAGAAAAGATACACGATTACTGAGTTAGAGCTTTTAGGTATTGTTTTCAGTTTAGGGAAATTTAGAATGTATTTAGTAGGGGGGAAATTTGAGATCCACACAGATCACCATGCATTACTGTATATGAGAACTTGTAAACTCAGTTCTAACAGAGTTAGTAGGTGGATTCTTGCTCTGCAGGAATACGAATTCACAGTAAAATATATTAAAGGTAAAGATAACATTCTTGCAGACATGCTATCGGGGGTCACTAATTTATGTAGGGATTATCCTGTGGTTAAAGCAGAGGACGGTATTTTGATATGTGCATGTGTGGACAGTAGCAACAGGGCATCGTTACAGACACTGAGAAATATGCTAGTGGAGCAACGTGATGACGTCAAGTTAAAGGAGCCACTGGCTAGGTTGGAAATAGGTGAAGAAGAGTATGTGAAAGTAGGACGGTTCACGTAAAAGATGCAGGATGGGCTTCTTGCAAGGAAATGTAGGAATAATCGGTGGGCAATATGTGTTCCTGCCACTTTGCGGGAGGAGCTAATTTGGTTCATTCATAGGGAATTAGGACACTTTGGTGCTACCAAGGTCTTCTATGAAATTGGTCGTGACTTCATTTGGAGTAAAATGGGAAGGGATGTTAGGAGGATTTTAGCTAAGTGTGACACCTGTCAAAGGAGTAAATATCCAGTTAAATATTTAGTGGGGGAGAGATCTGCAGTTCTCACCAGTAGTCCCGGCGAACTACTGTGTGTGGATTTATTTGGCCCGATCGTTAAAGGACAGTACGGCTACGAGTACATTTTTATAGTTATTGACGCTTTTAGTAAGTATGTCAAGCTATATCCGCTAAGGAAAGCCACGGGACTAGCGTGTAGCCGTCTGATCATTAATAAGTATGTACCTGAGTTTGGCATTCCTCTCAGGATACTATCTGACAGTGGACCACAGTTTACTGCAAAGAAATGGAGAACCAGTATGCAGGAAGCTGGTATAACACACGTTCATTCCTCTGTAAGGTACCCTCAGGGTAATTCTGCAGAGCGTCCATTAAGGGAAGTGGCTCGTCTTTTTCGGACTCTAGTGCATGACAAGCATGCGGCCTGGGTTGGACATCTTCCCAAGGTCGAGACTTGGCTGAATTCTGTCCAGCATGAGAGCACGAAATTGACGCCTTACGAAGTTCACTTCGGAAAAAGACCACAAAATGAACTAGCGAGGGTGTTGGGATTAAATGAGGGTAAGCAACCGGGGATGGATTACATTGTCCAGTTGGCGAAACAGAATTTATCTAAGTCAGCACAAAAGAGAATTCGCCAACCTTAGCAAACAAAAAGAAACTAAATTTGACCTATTTGAGCCGGGAGACAGAGTCTTACTTCGAGTGCCGAAACAGTCAAATAAGCTAGAGAAAGTCATGTCCAAGTTCTTTTATCTCTACGAGGGCCCATTTATAGTTTCCAAACGTATTGGGAAAACAGCATATGTGCTGGAGAATAGTGAGGGAAACAGATTATACGGAACGTATAATATACATAGTCTACGAAAATATGTGTCATAAAGTGAGTGTGTTTAGCTGGCGAGCCAGCCTATCAAATGAGTAAGTGTGGTATTTGGTGCGTGGGAGGAGATGGTCTTCCAGGCAGGCGTATCAGAAGTCACACAGGGGGTAGTATGTAAGCAAATGAGAGTTTTTAAGGTACAGGGAAATATGACGGGATTGTCGGATGCTCTTGAGCACTAAAATGTCTCGATACACCAAGGCCAGAATTTGGTAGCGCTGGTGAATTCCCATTTGCCTCCAAGAGATGGGTGAGCGCTTGAACAGGGTATTTTTGCTTAAGGCGTCCACGAGGCAAAAGATGGGCCATCAGAAGGCGAGACAGTCCTTCATGAAACTCATACATACCAGCTCACGTGATTTCTGTTTACGGCTTCGCCATGTAAGATTTGTAAGTGTGTAATTTAAGGTAATTTGTACAAAGGTATTATTTGTGTGAAGAGGACAATCTGTGTTGAGAACTAGTATTAAGTAGAATATGGTCTACGGCACAGAAATATTTGGTGTTATATGTAATGCGCACTTACTGTTTTTTTTTTTCAGAAGTCAATATTAATTTAATCTACTTTAACGAGAGATTAAGTATTATGGTCACAAGGCGCTGCCACAATAGTGTGATCGTGTGCTCAGTGATAAATGAGATTAAATTTCACCATAAGGAAGGGACCTCCAGTGAAATTAGGAAGTTCTATGGTGATATAAATATATCAGAACACCTTCAATGCGTGTGATATGACATCATAAATACATAGTGCTCACACATTAATTATGTCTATTTTTCCAACATAGAGAAATTTGAGAGGCGGAAATATCCGTGGAACACTATTCTATATGTAAAACATTGGACTGGTTGTAAAGTGCAATCCATAGTGACAACAAACTTTGACGCAAAAAGCGTGAAGAAAAATTATGACTGTATATATCTGTAATTTAGGGTGATTTCATTTATGTAATATGTATTTTGGATGGGGATTATTAATGTGTCTGGGATAATCGGATAATGGACCGTCGTCACGGTAAATCATCCGATGATCCGAGGCGAATATGTAACGTGTTTTTCGAGGGGTTTTCATGCCACTGGCATAAGTCAGTAGGAAGCCATTCTATATTTATTTACGCGGCAAATTGTTCAGCCAAGGGAATTTTTTCATGTTAATTTATTATTATTATTAATGTATTATAATTAATATTAAGGTATTTTCGAAGCATTTTATAAAATTATAAGCATACAGATAGGTTTTCTATGTCTTAGAAAAAACACTATCAAGCAAATTATTACGAACGACAATATCATAGAAAATTATGTGATTACGGAATTTAACGGAGTTTCGTCAGTTAGGGTATATTGAGAGACATGACTCACTGGGAATTCAAGTACAGGCTTAATCTTGTCGGGAAGCATGACGCAATCCTGCGTTGCAGCTTAACGAAAAGGCGGATGTATGGAACGGAATACGACTTCGCCCTCCTGCCGAGTGTAATGAGCCAGAGTGGGGATGTAGCGCATGGGGAGAGCCAATCAGTGAAGACCACGCAAGCTAGAAGTCGGGACTGGAGTGGGGATGCGACGGGTGCATATATCGTTCAGCGCGCCGTGGAACGAGGACTATCTGTATAGAACTTAACGAGTACGGTTGCACGCGGGAGTCGCTCCGATGTTCCGTGGATTGGAGGACTAACTTTTGTAAAACTTAACCAGTGTGGTTGTACGAGTGTTTGGGTCCGATGTTCGGACCATAGAATTATCTAATCTACCAGAATATCATCAAATATCGACAAAGATGACGACGTCCAGGAGACTGTGGGAAGCACACAGCATCATCCAGTACGAGGGAAATGCTTTGGCAATTTCCAGTGGTAAGCGCGAATGACGCAGAAATACGCAATCTCTCATTTCTCTTTGTTTTATATTTCATATTTCAGTAACTTCATAGCTTGGGAATAAGAGTAAAATCAATAATTTATCAGACTCCGTTTTCACGTAATTTTCTATCGGTAATATTAAAATCGCAACGCTCCAATTTAAATTTTAAACTTATTATTATTATTATTAATTTTGCTATTCTTGTTTTATATAATAAATTCATTTCTTTTACAATGCAATCTTTGCTTTCAGTAGGTAGCATTAGATATAGACCAATTCCTTCTCCTGATACAATTGTTTGTTGGGTTAATGATCAAATCATACCACGATCTGAGTGAATAGATTCTTGAAGGTGTTCTGCCAGAGCTAGACGTTGTTAAATACAAATTTAGATTTCAACATTGCGTTGAGGTCTTGGCGCCCATTAAAACAACATAGCTTAGGCAAAGGTAAACAGTTACATTTATCTCCCAACAGTTAGGGGCAGTCAAACCGTTACAACATGACCAGTATGCAGCCTGGGTTGCAGTGTGCTGAGAACAGTTGCTCCTCTCCTCCTCCCGACCCCTTTTATCATTCTCCCATCACCCATGCACGGACCTGCGCAAGCCGTTTTGCGCATAAATCTCCCTGTACTTGAAAGTGTGGGTGTGTGACATTAAGTATGTGTTTCCCAGGCCTCGTCATTGTGCTCAGGATGGTCGCATAACTAATGGGTCCACAGGGCACACGCAGCCATTCTATAGGTACCGGTGTACATTATCTTGTGTTGTGGACAATAATTTGCTTCATCTACATTCTAAAAAAAATTCATGGTGCACATAATGATACAACTCTCTATTAGAATGTTGCATATACAAAGGCTGATCAGGAAAGACTGTAACTGATTTTTTCCTGTAGCATCCTTGATAGTTTCCTGTCTGTTCCATGAATATTTGAAAATATCGACGTTTTATGTATAATGTCCATAGGCGGCAGCACTCTCCTATCGATAGGTTGGTAGTAACGCAAAGTTTTGAAGACCCTACTTGCATTTTGCATACCAATAAATGAGGTGAAGTGAGAGAAGCAGTATAGCGCAATAAAATTCTGTTTGCGTTTAAACCACACAGCCTCTGAAAACTTACGAAAAGCTGCAGCAAGCATACGATGAAGATGCACTACCTCGCGCAGCAGTGTTCAGGTGGTTCAAGGAGTTCAAAGAATGCAGAGTTGTCAGTGTAAAGCAAGGTGGGCCTGGTGTTTCCGCTTCTGCTGTTACTGAAGTCAACATCAACACAGCTGTTGTGACCATGAGGATCGCCGGATAACATTACGTAAGCTGAGTGAAGTGTTGTGCATTTCATATGGCAGTGTCTTAACAATTATGCATGATCATCTCCTATGATCCATGTTAGAGTTGGGTGGGTGCTACATCTGTTGACTTGAACAGAAGGCTATGTGAATGGAGACCTCACGTTGCAAATCAAGTCGTGCAAGTTTTGGCTAAATGGAACATTATCTGTGTAGCGCATCACCTTATAGCCCCAATCTTGCACCCTGTGATTTTTTTATTCCCATCATTAAAGGCAAAGCTCCGAGGCATTCGATTTGGGAACTCCGAAGCAGTGCTCAAGAAAAGTGAGGCAATTCTCAAGGACCTCGCAAAGAATGGTCTGTACCATGTTTTCAAAGCCTGGCAGATGCTATAAAAATTGAGTGGGGGGGGGGGGATACTTTGAAAAAGATCATGTAACCATTGAAATGGAGTAATAAAACATCTGGTAAAAAAAATCAGTCTCAGACTTCCCTGATCAGTCATTGTACTAATGCAATTTGGCAAAGCTCCAAGCTGTGTATTAACTGGCAGCTGGGCTGCAATGGGACTTGCACTCCGAACGCACAGGCACAAAAATATGAACAGAGCGATTCACTTGTAATGATTGTTATTGTTGATTGGCTTAGGGCCTTTAGAATATCATGGTCATGTAGCCCCGTGTACTTGGGTGTGTAATTTGTCTGATAATCTGTGTTATTGTGATGGCTGTATTCTTCTATATGCCCTGCCCGGTCTCCCAGACGTTGGCGATCAATATGGATAGCGTTCGTCTATCCTCAACAACACAGTATAGTTGTTCAATCGTTTTTGTGCCAGTCCAGTCTTGAAGATTCCGAAGACAGGACGTCCTTTTCCTGCCTGCCGTCAATTTTGCCCTTTAAAATGAGGTGTAATATTTCGTATTTTGCACCACATAACACATGACCCAGGTATGCAATTTTCCTACATCTGATGGTTATCATCAGCTCCCGCTTCGAGTTTGCTCTCCGCAGTACCTGCTCATTAGAGATGTGGTCTATCCAAGGGATTTTCAGCATCCTTCTATGGGACCACATATTCAGAGCTTTAAGCCTTTTAATGGAGGATGATTTTAATGTCCAAGCTTCTACTCCATAAAACAAGGTGGACCAAACATAACATTAGTGTGTCTATTTGTAATTCAGATGAGGATTGGGAAGGAGGTTGCCGTGGCCTTAAGTTAGGAACCATCCCGGCATTTTCCTAGAGTAGAAGTGGGAAACCACAGAAAACCACCTCCAGAGTGGTTGAGGTAGGAATCGAACCCGCTTCTTCTCAGTTTTTCCTCACGAGGCTGAGTGTACCCCATTCCAGCCCTCAGACGAGAATTAAATTTCTTGTCAGAGCCGGGAATCGAACCCGGGCCTCTGTGGTGACAGCCAAGCATGCTAGCCACACTGGTAATGAACCTGATTGCCAGTCGGTGTTGCCAGATCTGCTAAAATTTCTTCTAATCCAAGTTTAAGGAAAATGATTAATGAGAGATATTATCGTATATTCTTGCTAAAAATCTGTTTCCTCACTGTGTGATGTTATATCGATGACATCAGTCATTAGGTACTTCCTCTTCTAATAAGTAATAACTGATGAGTATATTTATTAATATATAGTGCTGTTGCAATATAAGCAATCTTTGTAGGTTGCAGGCTCGAATTACATAATCCCTCCCCTTCTGTTGAACGTGAAACTAATGCTTGATTGCCTTATTCAAAGGGAAATCTTCGAAAAATAAGGGAAACCTACAAACAGCAAAAAGCTTCTTGAATTCATTATTATTATTATTCTCGAGTCGGAAAACATCAAATAAAACACAGATACAAATACTATGACTACAGACATATAATACTAAAATTACCTGTCGCGGCTTCGGCCGCGAATATTCTAGTTGTAAAGAGTACACTTAGCAAAATCTCAATCATGAATGCTATGACTGATTTATCCTTGGTATGAATAATCAGACTTTATCCATTCAGCTACTGGTGCAGTGGTTAGGGGTTTGTCATTCCTTCATAGGTATATCAGAGCGAAGTTTGTTTTCTGGGAATATCACAGACACTGTTAATTTAAGGGCCTTTAAATGTGGTTTTCGGAGACCCTTTACAGTCCAAGAATAAGACCTTTCGTACCACACTCACACGTGAAAATTGCGTGAAAAATTCTAGAGTGCCCCTTGACCCCCTTAAGCACATTATACTGTATGTATTGATGAATTTTACAGCTTAATTTGGTTCAGTGATAACCTTATAACCGTCTGGAAACTTTCACAGTAATGTAATAATTGGAATTGCATTGTGTCTTACAGAAATAGATGGACCTGTGAGATTATGTTAACCTGGTTACCGTGTTGCATTCTTTCATTATTTCATTGTAAATATACATGTTTTAAGGTATTGATTTAGGCGGCTTCGGTGGCGTAGTTGGTAGCATGCTGAGCTTCTATGCTCAAGATAGCGGGTTCAAACCCGGCCGAAGCCGTCGGATTTTTTAAGAACGTTAAAAATACCTCAGTATGCCTTCCTTCGGAGGGGAAGTAAAGCCGGCGGTCCCATGTCATAGATGTATGGCATGTTAAAGAACCTTCCACTAATTACACCTGTGTGAAGCTAAATTGTATAGGTTTAGAATGTAAACAACGCTCTTAGGTTTCTACGTTCGTTGCCAAGAGCTGATTGCGGTGGCGTCTAGTAGCTAAGTTCTGAACTAGGCCTAGTAGTCGTTGACGGTGGCGTTTGGCGGCAAAAGTAGGAACTATTTGAAAAATTCAAAGTTGCAGTCCTTACTTGAATTAAAAAACAGATACACACACTAATACAGCCATCATAATTAACACCGGTTATCAGACAGATTCTACACACACCCAAAGTACAGGGGCTACATGACCGCATTGTCGCAGCCCCTAAACTGAGGAACCAACCAACCAAGGTATTTATTTAATTGTGAGGCATTTAAAGAGTAAGTGAGTGCGTTTCGCTTAAGCATTGGGTTATGCTGAACCTGTAGGTACCCCATATGTGTAGGTTGGTGTTAATGGGACCTTATTTTCGGTACAAAACTGGAATGGGACCTTAGCAGAATAATATAGGGAGGGATTTGACCAAAACTTGGCCACTTCCACTGCATTCTGTGATGCTTCATAAAGTTTTTCTATGCAGGAGGTCGGGCACAGTCTATGCTAAAGCGTATATTTCAGAGTCTGATCTTCTCCACAGTCACACTGAATGCCATCTCCCTTAATGTAGCCCCACTTTGCAAGATTGATCTTAGATCTGCCCACTCCTTATCAGGAACAAATACTGCTTCATGCGCAGAGTTAAATTTTGGGGAAAAGGGGATAGCTTGTTAAAAATGAGTGTTTACATTACAACCGTGCTAAAGATTATTTGTTTCCTTACTCAGAGATTTTCGTTTTGAATATCTTTAAATATTTCCATTTCACCCCCCCCCCCCGGATTGATACAGTGAAACCCCTCAAATCCGAACTAATTGGCGCTGTAGCCTGTTCGGATTAGCCGAAAAATATCCATAACATAATAACCAGCCCTCGTTACGGTATGGGGCTGTACATTGAGCGAGGGAGGCTGGTTTGGCGCGAACAGCAAATATGAAATAGTGAGTCGGGCCCAGAGTCAACATGACGGTAATGTAGCTAGTGACAGGAAGAAAAACTTTGACAGACTATGTAACTTATACTGAGGTTGCATCTGCTCTTGACATCACACTGCACTACGTAGAACAACATGTAGCAGCCACGCCAAACTATGTCATGTTCATGCGACGCTGACGCGCAATTGCCTCCGCGGGAAGGTTTTCATCACTTCGACAATTGAGAATAACTGATTTCAAGTAAAAGAGTAAGTGATGTTTTGTGTGTTTCTATTGTTATTTCATTGCTTTGAAAAGTGATTACAATTACCAACTTTTTCGTTTTTCAATCCTGAATGAGATAAGTATGTAGGCACATACTAACTGTACTTCTTTGTTAATTTTTCAACTAATTATGTAAAATAAGGTTGTAATGCAGAATATATAATTGTGCTATGACTAAATAAATAAGGTCTCTTTTTGTTGTGTTTTTCAAACTTAAAATTGTCGAAAAGAACTTGTTCGAATTACCCGGGATTTCGGATTTCCGGGGTTTGGATTTGAGGGGTTTGACTGTTTATTGAAAAGTGGAGAAGTAGTTTCTTAATTGATTTTATGTTCGACCCTAACTATTATGTGTCAGAAACCTGTATCATAATGAGGCTCATTATAACACTATTTTTCATTATGAAACAGTTTCTCCCACCAATCAGAGCTCAAGAAACAGTTGTGTGACCAATTAGATAAGGATACCTTCGCGCATGCGCTCAAAATCCAACATGTCTATATAAATTACCGAAATTGCACCGTTCATATGTTCGCGTAAATAAACTGGTGAATATGAGACAAGAAATGGCACTGTACCTTAATATCCCCAAAATCAATTTCTACACAGCGCGTGGTTTTGAAACGACTTCGGTGACAGTTTTACTGAATACTGGAGCACAATCTGAACATATGGCATTAAAGCACACAGAGCGCATGCGTCGGTTGTCCAGAGAGCTTGGAAAACTGAGATATACTACCCACCGCAGCACCCGATCACAACATTCTTGTGACTGAACAGATATTTATGAATATTTATGTTAAAACATATAATAGAGTTATAATTATCGTCGAACATAAACAGTCGTATGCAACTCGCCTATAATGGTAATTAAGACACTCGTATGGAAATTATAAAACTCGCATACGCTCGTTTTATAAAAATACTCGTGTCTTAATTATAGCCATTATAGGCTCGTTGCATAATGTACTATTACCCTACTGTATTTTCATTTATGAAAAAGAAGAAGGCTTATGAGATCACCTTATCTGTGTGTGTCCCCCTAATAAAAATTAAACGGCTGGAGAGATTTCAATTAAACTTGGTGAGGTCATAGTAGCATTTTGGCCGACCCCGACTGTGCCCTTCTAATTTTATTACTTCTCACCAATCCGACAGGGCGGCTGTACGAAATATTTCACCGGCATTCTATATCTCCAAAACTATTAGTGATATCACCATAACATTTTGTAAGGTGATAAAGGGCACTACTAGAAGTTCACCTATGAAACTTTCTAAAACCTGTTAACTACAAAACGAACATAACGGCCAAGCGAAGTTAATCATCATCCTTTTATGTGTTAGTCCTAGAAGAACTGTTAAGGTCTACACAAAAGATTTGAATTTTCACACCATCTTTTCCTGGGGCAACCTAGAGATCTCTTCCCACCTGGGCAGTAGTTGATGACTGCATTAAGGATCCTGCTTCTGTCCATCCTGTTGAGGTGTCCTAGCCAATTTCTTTGGTATTCATGGATGTATTCCAATATAGGTCTGCTGTTAAGACCATTCAGCACTCCTGTGTTTAGTTTGTGATCCCACTTAGTGACTCCAGCTGTTCGTCACTCATATTTCATTTCGGCGGTAGTTATTTGTCTCATCCCATTTCCTCAGGTTCCACGCTTCGCTGCCATAACAAAGTATTGGTCTTGCTAAGGTTTTGTAAATTCTTGTTCGGGTGTGTTTCTGAACTAATGATGGTCTAAAAACTTAATTGATGATTCCTAAACATCTGTTGAATTTAAAGATTTTTTCAGGTATGCCTATTTCTTCAAGGAAAGACAGTTTGTAACCAAGGTATTTAAAATCATTTACTCTTTCCAAAATGTTATTATCCAAGATCATCTTATTTCGTACTAGTTCCATGCTACAGAATGCCATTATCTTAGTTTTCTCTAGAGATATTTCCATTAAGTAGTCTCGTGAGACTAGTTTCAGGTTATCCAAGCGAAGTTGAATCATTTAAATAGACTTATCTCGCGATTTAACCATCCAAGCGCAGTGAAACTTGGCACAGCTAATATTTATACACATTGTAATGTACTGGCACCTAATTTAGTTCAAATGTTTACATAACCTCAAGATGGCGGATGTGCAAAATTTTAAAGTTAAGTTTTTATTTCATGTGTATTAAACATGCGGTCGAAGTGAACGTTTGTATAATGAACCTATGCAATAATCGTCGTCTAATATTTCATAACTCTATGGCCTACATAATCAAAATCCAACATGTCGACCATCCAAAATAATTAGACGGTTCTCAATATATATTCATCTATGACAACAATCTAATTAAAATATTTAAACACAAATAGTGCTAAATGTTCCGGCATAACTCAACAAGATGACAGTGTTTCGCCCCGGTGTGCTATTTGGGCTCTTCAGTTGGTTAAAGCACACCTCACCAAGACACTGTCTAGTGCACACTGGGAAGGCCATTGCAAGACGTATTTGATACATGTGTATCCGCGTCACGAGCAAGCCAGTGCACTATGGGAGTCGAAACTCCATTCCAAAGCAATTATAACCTTACCTTGCCATTAATATACAATTTTCATAAGAAAATATGCATTGTCCGTTGAGCCATAATATATTTAAACACAAATAGTGCTAAATGTTCCGGCATAACTCAACAAGATGACAGTGTTTTGCCCCGGTGTGCTATTTGGGCTCTTCAGTTGGTTAAAGCACACCTCGCCAAGACACTGTCTAGTGCACACTGGGAAGGCCATTACAGGACGTATTTGATACATGTGTATCCGCGTCACGAGCAAGCCAGTGCACTATGGGAGTCGAAACTCCATTCCAAAGCAATTATAACCTTACCTTGGCATTGAATATACAATTTTCATAAGAAAATATGCATTGTCCGTTGAGCCATAATGTATTTCAACACAAATAGTGCTAAATGTTCCGGCATAACTCAACAAGATGATAGTGTTTCGCCCCGGTGTGCTATTTGGGCTCTGCAGTTGGTTAAATCACACCTCTCCAAGACACTGTCTAGTGCACACTGGGAAGGCCATTGCAAGACGTATTTGATACATGTGTATCCGCGTCACGAGCAAGCCAGTGCACTATGGGAGTCGAAACTCCATTCCAAAGCAATTATAACCTTACCTTGGCATTGAATATACAATTTTCATAAGAAAATATGCATTGTCCGTTGAGCCATAATATATTTCAACACAAATAGTGCTTAATGTTCCGGCATAATTCAACAAGATGACAGTGTTTCGCCCCGGTGTGCTATTTGGGCTCTTCAGTTGGTTAAAGCACACCTCACCAAGACACTGTCTAGGGCACACTGGGAAGGCCATTGCAAGACGTATTTGATACATGTGTATCCGCGTCACGAGCAAGCCAGTGCACTATGGGAGTCGAAACTCCATTCCAAAGCAATTATAACCTTACCTTGGCATTGAATATACAATTTTCATAAGAAAATATGCATTGTCCGTTGAGCCATAATATATTTAAACACAAATAGTGCTAAATGTTCCGGCATAACTCAACAAGATGACAGTGTTTCGCCCCGGTGTGCTATTTGGGCTCTGCAGTTGGTACCAATTGAAAAATTTTGTATGTTGATCGAGACTATTAACAAAAGTTCACCTATAGGACTTCTAATAACCTGGTGAGCACAAATCCTATATGGTGGCGATGCCAAATATAATTATTTAAATGGACGTTACTCATGATATAACCATCCCAGCGCCGTGAAATATAATATAATTTTAATCCACTGGCATCTTAATTTATTTCAATTGTTTTCATAACCACAAGATGGCAGCTGTGCGAAATTTTAAAATATCGTTTTGTTACTTCTTCTGTCCTAATCATGCGATTGAAGTTTGAATACTACACCTACACAATAATCTTAATGTAATAGTTCATAACTCTAAGACCTACATATATAAAAATCCAACATGGTGACTATCCGAAATGTTTAGACAGTTCTCGATATCTACGACTCTATTACAGCAATCAAACTGAAATTGTGTATGTTGATAGAAGCAATTAACATAAGTAGGATATATGAAAATAGGCTATATAGTTGTTCATGGAACTACTTGTTGTTTTTGTAATGCAGCAAATCTGGCACAAAGTGTCAGACCGTTACAGAAAGGCACAAGTGAGAAAGCCAACATCAACTACAGCATGCTTAAAGCAATTCTACTTCAATGAGAATTTAAATTGTATATGGCATGCGGTGCAAAGTAATTTACATATTCCATGCATACCGAAAAAGAAGACTTCTGCCTATCTTATATTTTATCTGCCTATATTATATTTTATGTTCGATGATGTCGAAATGTAAACATTATATCTCAGAAAACTGTATCATAATGAGGGTCATTATAACACTATTTTTCATTATGAAACAGTTTCTCCCACCAATCAGAGCTTAAGAAACCGTTTTTTTACCAATTAGGTGAGGATAGCATTGCAGTTCCAAGGCCTTCTAATTTAAATTTCACTGCATTGCTTAGTGTCATAGTGGGGTAATCGAGGAGGCCATGGTCAAATACAAGGTATTCTGTGCGTCCCATGCGCTCTGTTCAGTAAATAAAGCTGGCGAAATCTCGACAGATATTTATGAATATTTTTGTTCGAATATAAAATAGTTATAATAATTATCGCCGAACATAAACATTCGTATGAAACTCGCCTATAATGGTAATTAACTCACTCGTATGGAAATTATAAAACTCGCATACGCTCGTTTTATAAACATACTCGTCTCTTAATCATTGCCATTATAGGCTCGTTGCATAATGTACTATAAGCACACACTTCAATGCTCTTGATGGGGATGTCATTGCCTGTTTTGTTTCTAATAATACTGTAGTTTTTGGTTCAGAAACAGAAGGGGAGTCTGGTATAAGAGCTGTAATTTTCTTGCAGATGTTTCTTCCATTCATCCTGGGCAGTTGTGTCGTCTGTGTGCTCTTCCCACTCCAAATATGACATTTATTTATGGAGAAGATGGTATTGAGGAGGACTTGGCTTCAAAAATAAATATGTGGCTACCAATATCGGTAAGATATAATTTAATTGTATAATCATAACAAAAATCATAAATATTGTTATTGATTTTCTTTAAATTCACCTCTCTTAGGAATTATTAATGGCACATTTTGAATACATTTTTTTAGAATAGTGAGTATAACATAGGAACATTTTGTCTAATTAATCCAATATTTCTATTTATGAATTTGTAATGTAACATACAGTAATTTTATGGAGAGGTCCTCTGTACGTACAGGGGTTGAAGAACATGATGCGGAAATTCGAGTTAACTGGTGAGTTGGGCATCGCTCCTGGGAGAGGCCGCCGGCCAATTGCGCCACAAATTGTAGAAGAAGTTACTCTTACCAGGGCAGAGAATGCCGGACGCATTATGGGAACGTCAAGCAGTGCACGAGCTGTGTCACGACAGCTGAACATTCCAAGGTCCACCATTCGAAAGGTGCTGCGACAAATTGTGCAATGGTATCTGTACAAACTTCATGTGACACAGCAACTGTTGCCACGGGATGCAGACATTCGATTACACTTTGCTCTTACTTTTCTTGCAAGGGTAGCCATGGATGACATGTGACCTTGGAATATTTTGTGAAGCACACTTGACGCTCACTGGGGCTGTGAATACTCACAATTGTCCATTTGGGGATCAGCACCGCCAACGACTGTTCATGAAGTTCCCCTGTATAGTGAACGTGTCAATGTGTGGTGTGGCTCCACGGCACAGTTCCTAATAGGTCCATTCTTCTTTGAGGAACTCAGAGCCCAAGGACCCAGGACATGCAGCGTGACCGGCACACGTTACTGTGATCTCTGCTCTACGGGAGAGAAGTGCTTTGGATTCCACTGTTTGGGTGCCCGATGGAGCTCCACCACACATTGCTGGTGAGGGCATGTGGTTTCTCCGTAAAACACATTTGGTGAACACCGCATCATCGGCCGATCGTTTCCCACTGTGTGGCCACCAAGATCTCCAAATTTTAACCTATGTGATTTCTGGCTGTGGGGTTACCTTAAGAACAGGATGTATCAATGGGACACTGACACATGTTGGTGTTTGAAGGTGAGCATCGCGAGGGAGGTAGCTAACATCTCACCTGAGATGTTGCGGGCAATGGTGAAGCACTCGCTAGTGCGGTTCCAGGCTGTCGTGGATGCAGATGGTTATCACATTGAGCATAGTTTGTAACCTGGACTGTCAATATGGTACGCCATTAACGCATGTTACCTGCTGATGTGGAAATTAAAATGTGTTCCTTTCAATGGTTTATTCGTTATGTCCTGCCAAAGGTTTCCACACTGTTTCATTGTCCTACGATCACTCGTTTGTCCGGGGGGGGGGGCTCCCAAGTAGCGGAAGTTTAATTATAACCACCCTGTATACTGTAAGTGAATTAATTCTTATTTTACTGGAAATAATGAGTTAGATTGAATGATTCAAATTTAATTATGTTGTTGTTGAGTCTTTAGGGGTTTTGTGACATCATGGTCATGTAGCCCCATGTAATTGGGTATGTGTAGAATTTGTCTGATAGCCTGTGTCACTGTGATGTCTGTACTGGTGTGTGCGTTTGTAATTAAGGTAGGATTTGGGTAGGAAGTGGTCGTAGCCTGAGTTAGGTACCATCCCGGCATTTACCTGGAGTAGAAGTGGGAAACCATGGAAAACCACTTCCATGATGGCTGAGGTAGGAGTCAATAGTTTTGCCTCATGATGCTGAGTGTACCCCATTCCAGCCCTCAGACCAGAATTGAATTTCTGGCAGAGCCAGGAATCGAACCTGGGCCTCTGTTATGAGAGCCAAGAATGCTATCCACTATGCAACAAGGTAGACATAATTAAGGCTGACTGTTATGTTGGCAATAATCTCTGCTTTATTCAGAGCCCTAATGTTTGGGTTTGGAATGGTAATTATAGCAAATATTGCAAAATAATATTCAGTATTATTTTATTTTAAATCTGCGTGAAATATAGGGGACCACAAGCATCCAGAATACTATTCATATCCATAGGGAATGCCAACAACTAGGAGGAACAGTGGTTTAGTCCATGGGCAAAGCAGAGTAGTGATTAACACGGGAGTGGCTGTAAGTGATGCCTTAAGATCCTTAACAGGTCTTTTCAGCATTGTGGCACTGTATGAATGACATCTCGCTTGATTTTAAGTCTGGTTGGTTCCTCAGTTTAGGGGCTGCGACAATGCGGTCATGTAGCCCCGTGTACTTTGGGTGTGTGTAGGATCTGTCTGATAACCGGTGTTAATTGTGATGGCTGTATTAGTGTGTGTTATCTGTTTTTTTTTTTTAAATTCAAGTGAGGACTGTAGACATCCTGTAGAAATTGATGAAGTAGTATATAACACCAGTAACTTATTAATTTAAACTGGTGTTGAAGAGAATTATCTTATGAAAATCAAATATTTGGTTGAGTTTGATTTCTTATTTGACTGTTCACTTTGCAGGTGAGCTGTAAGGATACATTGCCAAAGCAAGTGTGTGAGACATGTATTCATCAGCTAAAGAGATCTCTAAGATTTTCAATATCTGTCTTACGTGCCGAGTACATGCTCAGGGAACTACTGGCATCTCAAAGCTTTGGGTAAGTTGTGTTCAGTTTTCTTGTCAGTATATATTATTGATATGGTCTCTTCTTCTTCTTCTTGTTTGAGAATGCATCTCTGGTGCTATTACATAATGTACACTCCAGACAATAGCTACGGGAAACATTTGATAAACTTCTGCACTGATTATGTACTACATGTGCGAGTGGGTAGTTCTTTGCCTGGGAACCCATTCAGTAAAGTTATAATAAAATTGGAACTTCATGTGCATTGGATGAGTCGAAAGATGATGCTGTACGGGAAACAGACAATCCTACAAATGGTGATTCAAAAGGGAGTGAAAAAAGCAATGGCAGGGCCAGTGTGATAGCAGCAATCCATCTCCATTTCTTAGCAGAGTCAAGGAAAAGAAAAAGTCCTTGCATATTGGACTATCAATAATTCACTTCGAGGCAGAGTACAGAGAGTACAGAGTACCTTTTATTAGGTGTTACAGGAAAGGGAAAGATGCAGTTAATTTGCTATTTTCGATACTGTGATCAAATATTGGGAGTGCACCAATTGATGTTATTTGTACTGTACTCTATAGATGATTGTACGCTAAATAATTTTGTGCTGAAGTATAACAAGCTGCATTCTTTGGTAACTGCAGGAAGGTTGAGAGCTAATCAGTGCAACGGTAATATACTAACTCAACCGTCCCCAGCCTCTAAACTACATTCCTAACCACTGAGTCACATTTCAACCATCCCTTTCACTGCTGTCATTGTCAGACAGTGTTGATGGGAGCAATCATGGACAACAGTGATGACAAAGATGAATTTTTTATTATTTAGCGAATGATGCTTACAAGACAGAAAATAATTACAGTATATACACTATTTACAATAAACACTATTCACAGCATTAGGACCATCACATCAAATTTGGACAGGAAGGTCTGTAATCCACGCAATTGCATCAGGAGTTGCTGAGTGGAGATCATCCAAGGCGCCGGGATATGAATGCAGACGGCACTCTTGCACAATATGCTCGATAGTCTGCATTTCAAAACCACAGTCACATCGGGGGGAATCTATCCAACCCCACTGGTGTAGGGCTGCACCTGTTCGACCGGTACCACATCGGATTCTGTTGAGCCTTGACCAAACTGCCCGAGGAAGATTAAAACCAGCAAGTCTTGTGGTGGGGTCACTGATTTGAAGTAAGCCGCAAGGTGAGGAGTTTCGCCATTCATCTCTCCAGGCATTTTGGAGGTTGAACTCAGTGGACGAAAGATCAATAGCTGTTTTGCATGCTGGCTTTCGGGATTTCAATCTCTTTGTAGAGAGCCGTATGACATCCTGATGAATAGGAAGCTCAGCATTTTCTTTGATCCTGTACCACAAGCGAACAAGAGCTTGCTGTCTCCTTATATGGGGTGGAGCGATATTACAAAGTACAGGTAGCCACTGGGTAGGGGTGCAACGTAGAGTACCAGAGATGATGCGCATTGCCTGGCGGAGCTGTATATCTACGAGTCGGCAGTGAGAGCTGTTCAACCACACGCCTGCACAATATTCAGCTGGAGAATACACAACAGCCAGAGCGGTAGTCCTGAGTGTACTGGCGTCAGCGCCCCATGATGTTCCAGATAACCTACTAAGTAGGTTATTGCGACTTTTTAGTTTTGCAGCAGTTTTTTCTGTATGTTGTTGATATGTCAGTGTCCTGTCCAATGTTATGCCTAAGTACTTAGGACATCTGTTGTACTTTAGGTATTGATTCCTAAACTTAACTCTAGGCTGGTAGTTTGCCTCTAGGTTGTTAAGGTGGAATGTGGCAACTTCAGATTTTGAAGCACTTGGCTGGAGGCGCCACTTCTTGAAGTACTCTTCCATCTTCTGAAGATCTGCATTCATTATATCCTCTGCTTCATTAAAGGTGGTATTTTGGACTGTAAGATTTATATCGTCCGCATAGATGAATTTTCGGGATAGAGTTTCGGGCAGATCATGGGTGTACAAGTTGAATAGCAGAGGGGATAGAACTGATCCCTGTGGCAGACCATTATTAATAGTGTGGAACCTGCTTCTAACATTTTCAGTGAACACTTGGAATAGCCTGTTACTCAGCATGTTGCCAATCAGGGTGACTATTATAAGGCAAGGAACTGCCTTTATAAGTTTGAGGAGAAGTCCTTTACTCCAGACAGTATCATAGGCTGCTGAGAGATCCAGGAAGACAGGAACACTTTTGAGCTCTTCTCAAAACCAGCTTCTAGATAGGAAGACCGGGCAAGGACTTCATCGCAGCAGTCTCGTTTTGGGCGAAATCCAGCTTGTTCAACAGGAATCAGTGACTCAATTGCAGGAGCAATCCTATTCAGTAAAAGCCTTTCAAGTAGTTTGTAGGTGACACTAAGTAAGGAAATAGGTCTGTAGCTTTGAGGTAGCTTAGGATCCTTCCCTGGTTTCAATATTGTAATAATTTTGGTCTTGAAAGATGGAGGCAGGCGTCCTGAATGCAGAATGGAGCTGAAGAAGGTGGCAAGCCATCGCTTGGTTGCTGGGCCACATTTCTTAAGGAACTCTGGGTACACACCATCAAATCCTGCTGCTTTGCCAGTCTGAAGACCATCTAAACCCTTTTGTATCTCTTCTAAAGAAAATGGGCGTGAGTACAACGGATGTGGTTGGACTTCTTGTTTTAACTGGTTGAATTCCAGTCGTATCTTTCTACTGAACTTCTTCCGTCCTTCAGTCCTAGATGTAGAAACAAGTTGGTTAGCTATGGATTCTACATTGATACTTGATTGCTTTCTCGATGGTATAGACGTTGGGTCCAGTTTTCGTATGAGGGACCATGCTTTCCTACTTCAGTGGGTAAAATTCAAGTTTTCAACAGTCTTGGACCATTTCTCTCTTCTAGCACGTCCAAGGATTTCAGCACTTCAATTGCTTTCTCACGGCTGCTGTCTTTTTCAAATTCACAGCTTAGACGAGTTGTTTCTTCACTCCAACCAGGGATATAGTCTTTTCGGACTCCTCTAGGGATGCTTCTTTTGGCAGCAGCCTTGATCAAGCCAACAAACCGGTCATAGTTATCAGCGGTTGGTTGCACCCATCGAACATTAGCATCAGTATATCTTGCGTACATAACCCAGTCACCTTTTTGGAAGTTCCAGCAGGGTTGGGGTCCAGATCTCATTACAGGTATATGAATACCGATGTTATAAATGACGGGTCTGTGTTGGCTGCGCGGGAAGTCATTCAGAACTTGTCTATGGATTTGTGGTATTGGAGTCATTAGGCTGTGTGATACAAAACATAGGTCAGGAGAGTAGTCCTGGTTCCAACGAGCTGAATGGAATGTGCCTCGGTCTTTAGCATCAAATATCAGTGCAAGATTATTTAAATCCATCCATTCAAACAACTTGTCCCCATTATCATCATTTCTGTCATATCCCCAGGAAGTATGATGGCTGTTGAAATCACCAAGTATTACACTATCTTCATCAGGTACAAGTGCGACGGGATCTGGCCAGCAGACCAGTGGAGGTTTATAGATGTTCATGATGGTAACATTCTGTATCTTGATGGAAGCTGAGAATACATTCTGGCGTATATCAGAAGGCAAGACTGTATAGTCTTCAATGTCATTCTTAATATAAATAGCAATACCATATTTTGGATGATGCAGTTCCGTCGCTATCTTGTATCCAGGAATTTTACCCCTATTAGACAACTGAATACCATCTTCGTTGTGAGTTTCTTGCAGTGCCACTACATCTACTGATTTTTCCGTGAGTATCTTGGATAAATAATCACACTTAGCTCTACTAATGCCCTCAATGTTAAGCTGGCAAACCGTTAGTTGAGGGCCCAAGGTCCGAGTATTGAATGCCGAGCCCTTAGAAGGACTACTGTCTTGGCCGTGAGGCTCCATTGGGCAGTACGGCGGCATCTTATCACTGTTGCTTTCTTAGCACCATCCGGGGGACACGTGTAGGGCAATTTAAGGTTATACCTACGGACGTGAAGCAACTTCAACCCCCCACAAAGATGAATGAAAGGTAATGATAGTGGAACTTTTGAAGTTTATCATGGTTCCATATTTGACACTTTATATATTTGGTATAACGTTTAAATTATAATGAGAAGCTTTCTGGCTGATGAAGGGAGCCATATACTTAACCCTAGAGAGGTAGCGTACGTAATTTTGACGTATAGGTTGGCTATACTGTTTCCCCCTCCCTCAATGAAATGAGCGCCTCCCTCTACCGACCAGCTGTTCTCTCCCCAGTCAGTGCTTGTGCAGTAGTTGCAGTGAGAAGACGATCGTAGCGGTGAGTTCCCTGCTAATCACAATTTTCTGTCAAGTGGGACTTAAAATTTACGTATCGCTACCCTTTGGTGAATATAACACACGTCAATTTTACGTATCACCACCTTAAAGTAGCGAGTGGAATATTTATTGTTTGGAGATGTTTGATTGATTTTTAAGCTGCATGTCATCCATTATTGGTGCCCAGATCTTAATTGTTGGGTTTTATATATATTTCACAGATTACTATGTTCGAAATACTAAAAAGTGATGAAGAAATATTACAACTAATTTGTCAATCATCTGACGAAGAAGAAGATGATGAAGTAGAAGCTGACATTCACGAAGACGATTATGACAGCGATAAGGATCCGGAATTCTTGCCAAATGAAGCGGATATTGAAGATGAAGATGATGCTATTCTCCAGCGCGTCAAAATGTTCAAGTTGGTTCAAACACAGAATCAAGAAGATGATACAGTTGCAGCGGTGGATAATACAAGGAAAACGTGTAGAGGCCGGAAAGTGACGCAAGTGACAAGGCCTGTAAGCAGGAAGAGGAAAATAAGTGAGAATCATCAAGAATTGTTAAGGGAAGAGAGAATAGACAATGCCATAAGAGATCCAGAGAATGACCCAATCTTGAAGCCACAAGCAGATATTTTATTCGGAAAGAATGGTTTTGTATGGCATACAAGGGCGTCTGATAAACGATTAGGGAAAGATCCAGCAAGAAATATAGTACATGTACGACCAGGTCTGACACCAAATGCAAAGCAACAGTTAACTGCGTCAAGTCGCTTCAAACTTTTCTTCTTGATTAATTCCAATAAGGAAATAGCAGTGCGGAGAGCACAATATAAAAACAGTTCTGACGGAACACTTCAAGACCTATGTATGGCAGAACTTGATGCAGTTTTGGGATTGCTTGCATTATCTGCTGTTGAAGGACAACCACTTATCTACAGAGACAATGTTCGATACATCGTACAGTGGAGACAGGTATCGTGGAACTATGTCAGAAAGGAGATTTAAATTTGTTGTCAGTTGCCTAAGATTTGATGACAAGGAGACCAGGGCTACTCGAAGGGAAACTGATAAACTTGCACCCATAACTGAGATCTGGGAAATATTTCTTCGTAATTGCAGAAATAATTACAAACCAGGAAGCTATGTAACGATCAATGAACAGCTCGTCGGATTTAGAGGAAAATGCCCGTTCCGTATGTACATTCCCTCTAAACCTAACAAGTATGGGATAAAGATTGTGATACTTTGTGACAATGGAACAAAATATATGCTAGATGCTAGAGTGTACAAGGGAAAGGGGACAGTGCCAAATGGAATGACGGCCGCTGATTATTTTGTTTTGGATCTAGTGAAGGAAATTGATGGAAGCAATCGAAACATAACATTCGATAACTGGTTTACCAGCGTCCCTCTAATTCAACGTCTACTGAAGGACCATAAATTGACAGTTGTGGCCACAATGAAGACAAACGTGAACTGCCACCGGAAGCCACTGACATCAAATATGAGGCTAGAGAGGTTGGATCGTCAATGTTTTTATTTCATGATGACATGACAATAGTGTCATACAAACCCAAACAAAATAAGTTGGTGATATTAGCATCGAGCATGCACAGCTCTTCTTGTGTTGATAGTGTAACAAAGAAACCTGAAATTGGGAAAGTATATAATCAGACGAAAGGCGGAGTCGACAGCTTAGACCTGATGTGCCAAAATATGAATCATTGTAGAAAAACGAGGAGATGGCCATTGTGTTTCTTCTACAACATGATGAATATCGGCACAGTAAATGCATATGTTGTTTAAGCACACAACCTCTTCAGTCGAAATAGGAAACCAGAATCAAGGCAAAATTTTATGCTCTCGCTCCACAAATAGTTGACAAGAGAATGGCAACAACAAAGACTCCAAAACACTTCCCAGATGTCAAAAGAGCTGAGAACATCCATCCTAAAAATTCTAGACATGAGAGAAGACCGTCCAGTCGAAGCTAATAACAAGCAGCAGGTCCTAGGAAATACTGTAGCTTCTGCCACTATGCGAAGAAGAGGATGACCCCTACTTACTGCAGCTGCGGTCGTCCAATGTGCGGAGAGCATCAGAAGAAAGTATCCCCAGAATGTATATAAGAAGTTTGTGCAGTTTATGTTAAGATTATTTCATTTAACTTTTGTAGTTCTACGACATTTTAATACTTGTAATCAAGGAATTGACTTACTATGTTGCAAGAGATTTGTTCTACTTCTAAAAGTAAGTAATCTCATTACTGATATTTTATTATGGAATCTATCTATTTTGAAAATCAAGTGATATTATAAGAGAGATAAAAATAATGTGGAAGTGCATTTTCTTACTTCAAATGTATATATAAATGTATGACTTGAGTGCAAATCCTTTGCTTTGATCGCATTAATAATTTCTATGTAAATGTATAATTGAATGTAAAGAGGAATTAATTACAAAAAAACAAATAATCTAGCATGTTTTCAAACAGAAAATTAAAATAAAAAAGCATTTGTTCAGAATACGTAAAATTTACGTATCGCTACCTTTTAAGCACGGATTACGTACGGTATCTCTCTAGGGTTAAGGCCCCAAAACATGTCCCAATTCAATTCGTGATCTTTTGATTGCAATATACAATAAAGTATTGACTAGGCGGAAAGCTTTTCTTGTTATAATGTAAACGTTAAAAATACACTGGAAAATATAGAAGACGATTTCAAGAAAAGCAATCTCGAGATTATTACAAAACATTTGGTAAATATCTAAAAAAATGTGAAGCTCCAACATTAATGTTGAAAAATCAAACAGGAAAGTTAGCACATTCTAACCAAGAAAATACAGAGATCCTTGCAGAAGCATTCGAGAAACTGTTAAATTGTGATGATACACTGGAAACCCTGCAAGTAAACACTGATACACCTATTTTAACTTCACCTGATTTAATAAATCCTCCAAACATCAATGAAGTAGAACTCGCAATTAAAGAACAAAATAATTACAAAACTTGTGGCAAAGATTGTCTTTGCAGAAATCTGGAAAAATGCTGGTAAACCTGCGATTATAAATCTTCATCAACATCTAGTTAAAATGTGGATTACTGAAGAAATTCCTGCACACTGGACCATGGGAATAAACCATCCATTATTTAAGAAAGGAGACAAAACGAACCCAGATAAGTACAGAGGAATTGCCCTTCTGGACTGCACATATAATTTTCTCTCACATAATCTACAACAGGACTAAAATCATTCTGGAACCACAACTTGGAGAATATCAAGGAGGATTTCGCCCTTACAGAAGTTGTCGAGACCAAATCCTTAGCCTGAAATTAATAATGGAATATTACAAAAACGGAAGTAAACAACTCTTTATCTCTTTTATAGATTTCAAGAAAGCCTATGATAGTATTCATAGACTGACATTGCTAAAAATCCTCAGATCATACGGTCTCCATCCTAAGTTGATAAAAATCATTGAATTAACATTAACAAACACAAATTCGAAAGTTAAATTTAGGGGAGAAATATCAACAGCTTTCACAGTAAAAGCCGGTCTCAGACAAGGTGATGGATTATCCCCTCTGCTTTTCATTGAAGCTCTTGATTACATCATGAAGGTTTGGCAAAAGGAATCCTCCTAAGATAAAAATTGGAACAAAACCATCAATAAAAATTAACTGCTTAGGATTTGCAGATTTATTTTTATTATTGGAATTGGAATTATTCACTACTGTTCTGTCAAGTAAATACGTGTTCACTCTGTCCATCTAATGCATCTAGGATAATCCTCAAATCGCATAACCCTTAAAGATAATAATGTTATTGGTTTTACGTCCCTTATAATTACTGTGGCTATTAGAGACGCCGGGGTGCCCTGACGGAGATCTTTAACGTGCCAGTAAATCTATTGACACTGCTCCCTCGCATTTGCGCACCCTCAACTGCCAACTGCCTGCGCCAGTATTCAATCCTGCAACCTCGGACACAGCAGGCGAGAAAGTTACCGCTGTGAGATGTGAGGACTGGAATGGGGTCCATTCAGCCTTGTGATGCTAACCTAGTAGAGCATGAATTCAATTCCCACCTCTGGTATCCAAGAAGTGGTTTTCTGTGGTTTACCACTTGTATTCTTGGCAAATGCTGGAATGTGTCCTATTGTGAGGCCATGACTGCTTTCTTCCCAATACTAGCCCCACACTACTGCAGAAATCTCAAAAATACTGGTTATTAGACAAATTTTACACACACCGAAGTATACAAGGTAGATGACCATGATGTCCAACCTATGAAATAAAACAATAACAAAGCCTACTACTCAGGGGATAATTAGTGTCTAAGCCTTCCTGTGCTCTTTCATAGTTTATTTCACCTAGAACCCTACCTTGTGTTTGTGGAAGTGATGAGTCATGAACGGATATTTGACGTATGGTTTGAGGTACCAGGTGAATGCTCTGGTGTAACCTTGCTATACAGTGATAAACTTAACACTCCTGATCCACATAGCAGCAACATATGTTACTGTAGATAGACTTGTTCTACTGCATGTTTGTGAATGGGAATTAGAATAGAATTATGTTAAATACTAATTTGCTTAGCACCTCTCTATCTAAAACTTGGAAACGTGTTGTTGTCGAGGCATAGCCACATAGATGTAAGTGGGTAAATACAACCTGCCCAGGCAGCAGCAGATTTGGGTTTTCACAACTGCAGTCACATTTTCAAATTTTAATCCACAGATCAATATCTATAGAGCTTGTAGATCCGGGGTTATTAGGTTGTGTTAGATGATTTTGAGCCAACAACATTGCCGCATTTCAGGATTAAAAAGATGGTTCAATCATATACTGCGATACGTACGTGTCTAGGGGAATATTTTACTGTATTTGACGACGATATGCACATCGTAGGTCTTCGTCCTAAAGATGCAGCAAACCGCAACAAATGGAGAGAGAGGTGCAGAGTGGCGGACCCCAAAAAATAATTGGGAACAAGGCCAGGAAGAAGAAGAATTTGTGTTTGATGTGGATTGAATCGTCACCATATTATTCAACTTTATGAGGTTTCAAACAGTGCGTCATTACAAGTATGAGGTTTGGTTGTGAGTTACGAATGATCATAAATTACGTTTAGTTGTTCAATTTAATTGAAAAGTTACACTGCACTCTTCTAAAGCCATAGTGAAACAAAGCCATTGATCGCTACTTGGTTAGACCTGAGCGAAATGATTAGCCGGTACTAGGTTAGACGACTGTCTGAGCGAAACCATTGGTTGCCACTAGGTTAGACAACGGCCTAGGTGAAACCATTGGTCGCTACTAGGTTAGACAACTGTTTGGACTATTAGGTTGGACCACTGTCTGGACGAAAATTACTGCTTTTACTACAAGCAAGGGGTTCTGGGGCATGGAGAAATGACATAAGATAGGAGGCCAAGTCGAAATTTAATTGCTCTTATATGACCTGATTAAAAGGAGATGATAACCTAACTATAGAGGACAGCCATTATCGTCATCATCATCCATTCTCCACTCCAGCAAGCCGGGTACGGGTATAAATGAGCCTCTTCCAGTTTGTCCGGTCTTCCCACATATTGTGCTCCAATTTCTTCTGCCAATCTGCATCCCTCTTGGCCAAGTCTCTCCAGATTTGCTTCTCCCAAATGTCTCGAGGCCTTCCCATTGGTCTCTTGACCTGGTCAAAATATAATCTTGGTGTTCCGTCAGGGGCCATTCTCTTTACATGCTCATACCACTTCAATCTAGACCATTATCGGCATAATGTTAGTTATTGTTGCTTTAAGGGGCAGAACAGCAAGATCATCTGCCCCTATCTGCATTTTTATCTTCTCCAATGGTTCTTGGTATGAAATCTTTCTCTGTACGAAGGAAAGATGTTTCATCAAAGAGAATCTGATGGAAATAATAATTGGACTGCCTCAGCTACCTAGTGTAGCTCTTTCCAGTTAGAGCCATTTATATTCAATACTTTTGAGAGCTTTCAAATCAATCAAAATTTCCATGGAATAAATAATGATCCAAAAATTAAAATTTTGTTAATTTTATTTACTTTTATTCTTAGGTGGATTACTTCCTACTCTCCAATGTTGATGTTCACTTTAGCACTGCAGTCTGGCAGCAAAACAGGAACTTGCAAGGGATCTATGGTAGCGTCTACCCTCCTCCCCCTCCCCGATCGGATTGTAATTGGCAGAGAATACTGTTGGAAGGTCACTATACGATGGTGGTAAGAAAGATAGACTCAAGTTAACATTAAGCATATATAGGGCGCCAGGGAATGTTCTTCTCAGCGCCTATGTGCTGCTGCGAGTGGTAGCATCAACAGTTACGTTGGCAGCACGGCTGCCGCTTGTATAAAAACGGTAACTTTATAAGGGAACAACTGAAGCTTGTCTCTTACAGCTTTATGTGCTGTCCACTTTTGAGTGTTGATTTTCTTGGACTATGCAGCATTATATCGGAGATTTCGTCAAGTTTTTCATCTGTTAAAAGCATAGGCCTACCTGTTCCCGGTACATCGTGAACTGAGCTGGTCACACGAAATTTACTTATCAAATCCTGAACGGTATCCCGGTTTGGACACTAACAATTGAATTAGGAAACCGTGGCTGAAATTTTAGTTTTTGATTTTTTGTAAACCGATCGCCTTCGCGAAAAATGTATTGCACCAAAAAAGCTCACTCTTCAGTGCAGTCATTATCGCCTGTATACTGTTGCACTCTTCCAATAATTAATCTATCTGAACGCTCGCTTACTGCAGTACACACTGACGATTTCGACAGCCTACGGCCCACACGTGTGGGATTCACCCTGTTAAGGACACCGTGCTGCCAATTAAATTGCTGATGCCTCTTGCAGCAGCACATAGGCACTGCTAAGAACATTCCCTGGCGCCCTGTATTTAAAGCGATTGAAAAGACGCAGAACTGGGAGTACGTGAAATTGGAAGGCAGCCGTCCACATGCTACCTTGTCCAAGCGACCAGGCAACTGCCAGCCCTCGTACATACTGCACTGTAGTTCTCAAAGTCTGGACAATTACCAAGCTTATTTAAATTTAGTATTGGGTAGAATGCATATTGGTGATGGTTTTCTCTAAGCAGTTCATGGGTGGCCATTTTTCAGGACATCCTCTGTGCTAAGAATTATAGTTATATAGGTAATGTGGAAGTTTTTTGTAGTGTACACCAATTTATGATGCCATAATGCATCAGCTGATGATGTATCAGTCAGTGGTTTTCATTTCAATTTAGGCCTAGATATAGATAGGCCCTATGGCACAAATGTACACAGTTTCACCGAACTGAACCAAATTATAGTACTTACCTTTTTGGAACCCTGCAGGTGACACTGTCTACTTGAAATTTGGACAGCCCTCTTCATTCCTTAGACGTAGGTCCTTTGGCACATAGACAAAATATTGAATTTGTCTTAAAAGGACCAATCTAGGCTCATTTTAAGCCTTGCCATGCAAGAAACAAAACTCTGGACATAAAATTTGGTTCAATTTGGTGAAACGGTGTAGATTTTCATAAACATCAAATAGACAAAGGGACCCGAAAAACACGTTTTAAGGCCCTAGAACCAACTGTGTTGAAAGTATTTTGGTGTTGTGGTAAGGGTCCACAGATGCTGGGAATTGATGTGTAGCTGTAAGAATATTTAAATGAGTGTAATGTTGACTGGCAATGCGGGTTGCATCACTCCACCCCTTCCCATGTTCTGATGCGGAATTGCAAGAATAGTTACATCTTGCGCTACTTACAAATTGCAATCACAGGAAGTAATTAGTGTAAAAGGTTTCTTAGGCCCCTTGAAACAGTTATCATAATGCATAACTTACTGTAGGCAACATCTGATAACTAAATATTAGGCCCCTGTACATGTGTGATGGTGTTGGGACAGAACATTGAGGTGATCAGCTGTTATAAGTGTTGGTGTTTTTAAATTTTGTCATATTGCGATCATTTTCCTACAGCGCTATGCGGCAAATGACGACGCTATCACTCACCCACTTTTCTAATAGCTAATGAGTAGGGATAGGAATTTTTCGGTGATTTCAGAGTGAAGAAAGCAGTATTTTAAAGTGGCAAATTCGGTACTTTAAAAATGATAAATTTGGGAGTTTTTTTTTTAATATCGTGGATATCATGCATTATATATTAAAATACTGTACATTAATGACACATTTCAGTCATCCTTCAAAGTATACTTAAGTGAAAAGATCCAAATTCTCTTGCACTTAATGTGCTGGTGTAAGATGAAAGAAAAAAAGTTCACAGTCAGCGTTTGAACAGGGTATCCAAATGGTTTTCAACACAGATTCTGAGAACTTTGGAAATACTAATGTCATTCCTTGCAAAACTCTGACAATATCTGTCTTGGTCCTGTCATGCATCTGCTTCTTGATTAAAGTTTGCAGTTCGTAGTATCATCTTATCACCTCACTTTCTTGCAGTGTTCCACAGAATGGCAACTTCTTAATTTTCTTTGCAAGGTCCTCATTGATGTTCATTGGCACTATTTATGCTGGATCAAAAACACACATTTGTAAATCTTGTTACCAGGGTCTACGGATCTCAAGCTGATTAATTTTGTAAGAACATGGGACCCAGTGTTTACTAAAACTGAATGTATTTTCCCTCTTTTTGACACATTTCTACAACCCTCCAACAGCTCCTTAATATTGGTACCGTAATTTTCAGAAACAGCAAGTTTAAGGGCTTGCTGATTTCTCTGTAGATGTCTAGAAGGTGAACAATTGGAGAAGAATGGCCTTCTAATAAAGGGATGAGTTCAGTGTTGTCTGTACCAAATTCTCAAGTATTTCATCATGTGAAACATTGTTGAGAAAATCAACACCAGAGTTATCAGTTCCTACTACTTCAGTCATAAATTGCACAATATCTTTCAAGTACTCCGACAGGTACTGCTCGGGACCAAACTCAGTGAACTTGTGGGGTGAGGGGAAGGGGCGAGAAAGGAAGGGCCTGTCTACCGCCCGCCGTGTTATGTGGTATTTCTGTCTATTCCAATACTGCTAACATATGGCCATTGCTCAAACCACTGTGGTATTGCGAATGAGTGATTGAGTAACCGACCAATGTATTTGGTTCTGTTACTACGCACGGACCGGGAACCCAGCACGTCTGTCATCATAAATCATTATAAGTCGTCAACGTCACGATCCACATTCCACTCAGGTTCACGGAGCTTGGAACCGAGCAGTACACTACAGAAAGAAACCAAGCAGACCACCTGGTTAAGACTGGTTCAGGAAACAGTGGCTCATTTTGATATGAGTAGTACAGTGATGGGCACTTAAACCCAAAATGTCTAGGATTTGTCGAATTGTCTTGGTGGAAAACTCAAAATGTCTAGGATTTGTCTAGGCTTGGTTATAGGCAGGCCCCAAAAACCCAAAACGTCTAGGATTTGTTTAGGCTTGGTTGTAGGGAGTACACAAAAACCCAAAATGTCTATGATTTGTCTAGTCCGATGAGAGGACAGAGGCCGAAAACTCAAAAAAATGTTTAGGATTTGACCTAAAAACCGGATTATCTAGGCGATGACCTAATTTCTCTAGATCAAAGAAGGCGGCTTGACCCTATATGGCGGTGGTGTGTGATGTATGGGGGATTTTCCCCAAGGTCATCAGGACCCCGGAAGGTCAAGGAACCGGTTTGGGGGGCGTGGGGAGGGGGTTGGGGAGGGTGTGAGGAGAGGGAAGGGGGAGAGGGGTAGGAGGAAGGCAAAGGAAAGAAAACAAAGGAGTGAGGGAGGGGGAGGGATTGAGGAGGTTCTGCTCGAGAGAGACCCTCTTTAGTCCAGCCTGTTTGATAGACTGAACGAGTGATCTGGCGGTGACTTGTGCTATATAGCTTTGCTTTGTAGCTGATAGGTTCCGAGTGCAGCCGAAGGATTCCGATTCTCCATTTGTGCCGACCTGGGAGATTTGAATGGCTTGCATTCACATGTCATGGAGCTGTGGGTGTTAATGGGATTGAGTGGGGAATGATCTGGGTTTGGAATGCACTCAATGGTAAGCAAACATCAATGAATCTGGAGTAGTATTTCTTGTAAACGGGGGTGGGGTACAAAGGTATTTAAATATCTGTCATGTTGGATTGGCCAGCTTGACATGAAATAAAAACAAGATGGTGTACACCAGATCTGATTTATTAATCCAAGAATTATACGTGGCATTGAAACCTAGCCACTTAACAGAAAGTTTATTGCCACGTTTTTGTACGATTTTTTTAACAAGATAATGCTTGGGATATTGTGTCTTTTGCAGTTCCTCAATGTAGAATCCTCCTTTGATTGGCTGCTTGTTGAGGTCATCGAGTAAATAGACGACTGGATCAGTAAGTTTCACCTTGCGAATGCGAAATATCTCTGTGCTCCAGTTTGGTGTGTATCCTTTGGCGAAGATTGACTTATGTTTACTGATTTAGATCGTAGGCTTTCACGGCCGGTGTCAAGTTTATCATCTTGGCTTACAGGATTGAGCCGTGTCGCATATCGGCAATTATTTCCCGACGTTTCAGCTGACATTGCAGCAGCCTTAATCATGGGTAGGTACGAGTTGGTTTCCGTACTCAAACTAACGGTTATTGCCAGTCAGATATGCTTGCTTGCCCTGCATTGACGTCAAGCTGCTCGCTGATTGGTCCCCTCCCCTGGCAGTCGCGCACTAGTAGAACTTTCCAGATGTTGCTGAGTTTGAACCCATCTTCGCGATTGACATTATTGGGATGCTTCACGACCTCTATTACCTCTCTAATTAACCTGTTTTGGTATCCGGGAATGTTAGCTACAGTTTCGGCCTTATCTAATTCGATGGCGTGTCTCGTGACGTCAGCATGTTCAGCTATTGCAGATCTGTAGTTTATCTGTTTCGTGTCCCGAATGTGCTCTGAAATCCTAATGGAAACGCATCTTTTTGTTTGCCCTATGTAGGATTTCAGAGCATATTCAGTTTGAATATGTTAGGCAGAATGTCACAGATGTAGCTATATAGAGATGAAACGATTAGCTCAGGACAGGGAAGCATGGACAGCTGCATCAAACCGGTCATATTAAGATTGCTAACCACTACACCATGATGTAGCCTAATCTGGTGAGGTTTGTCAGTGGAATCTGGTTGTAAAATTACCATCTACAATTACATTTCTTTTCAACCAGCGTTAAAACTACATCAATGTGGTGGAATCATTATATTGCATTGAAACATCCTTTAAAGATCGGGACGAAGTGGATTGAATTAATGGGGTACGTGACTCAAATTGAAATATTTACTCTCAGTGGTCAAACTCATGTGTGTTGTGTACTAATGAGAAGCAGTTTTTTCTTTACTCTCAATACAACAGGTTTAGAGCTCACCTCCAGACTGTGTCCTTGATAGAATTAAAAAATAAGGTAAATCCTTGTGACATAGCAAGAAGTCCCTAAATTGCATGTTTTTATTTAGAGAGATGGTTCAGAGCGCACCATGAATAATCCCAAAGGCGTTTGTACAATGGGTTTCTAATTTACAATACCCTATCTAGCAGAGCAAGGCTTTTGATTTAACAACAGTTCTCTCATACTGATTGATTCTCCTTCCAGATTTTCAAGTGATTCCGATGATGGCTGTAGTGACGTTATACTAAAGTAGTTAGCGGAGATGGATGATGTGGAAAACGAAGAGGAGAAAAACAAAGATAGAATTTCCATAAAAACAACGTTAGGGACTTTTATCAAACCTTTAAATCTAATCTGAATGGTTATCAAGCCCCTAGTCTGTGCTTTAGAGATGATACAGGAAAGCTAGGTAGGAACGACAGGGAAAATTGCGACATTTTGGCCCAGTATTTCAACAAGTTGCTCAACTGGGATGAGCCATCGCTAAAACTATCCAACTCCCTTCCCATTCAAGGTCTGCCCAATTCTCAGCCACCTTGTAAGACGGAAATTAAGCTGATCATAGACAGTCTGAAAGATAATAAAGCAGCTGGGGAAGATTCCATAGTGGCGGAACTACTGAAGCTGGCGAATGAGGATACTCTGGACATATTAGTCCGCCTCTTCCAGGAGTTTTGGAGAACGGGTACTATACCAGTTGAATGGCAATCAGCACTAATCCATCCTCTTCACAAAAAGGGAGACAAGAAGAACGTTGACAATTACAGAGGTATATCGATAGTTCCTGTTCCTTACAAGATTCTTTCTAAAGTACTCCTTAACAGAATCGAAACTCATCTTGATCAACAGATTGGCGAATACCAGGCTGGTTTTATTCGTAAGGGCCGATCCTGCCCAGAACAAATTTTCAATCTGAAGAACATCATCAGATACAAGAAAACTGGGGGGTTTGAATATGTCGTCGTATTCGTGGATTTCAAAAAAAAGCATACGATTCGATTGATCGAGAGTCATTAATGAATGTTCTGGAAGAGTTTGGTGTGGATAATTCACCCAGAAATTTGATTAAACAGACTCTCACCAACACAATATCTAAGGTAAAATCCAAGAATGAAATCTCAGAGCCCTTCAAAATAAAAACCGGGGTCAGACAAGGAGATGGACTTTCTCCACTTCTTTTCAATTGCATCTTAGAAAAGGTAATTCGAGAATGGAGAACATCACTGAACAAAGAAGAAGGAAATGAAGATCAGTTTCGATTAGGCCCCAAACACAAAGGAGTGTATGTTGACTGTCTGGCGTTCGCAGACGACGTAGCCATATTTGCAAACAACACCAGTTCAGCAATCAGGAAAATAAACCATCTGAAAGAAACTGCAGAGAAAGTAGGACTACAAATTTCATTTGAGAAAACTAAATATATGACTAACATCCGTGAAGGTCCAGAATAGTTGTTCACAGACCATGGAAAGATTCGAAGAGTCAAGAAGTTTAAATACCTTGGTGAAGTAATCCAAGAGAATGGGCTAGAACAAGAAGCGATCAATATCCGCATCCTGAAACTAGAGCGAGCGTTCCAACTGACTAAAAATATCTACAATAAGAAGGTGCTAAGTATAGGAGCCAAACTAAGGCACTACAGCACTGTTGTCAAACCAGAAGGTTTATATGCTTCGGAGATCCTGTGTATGAATCGGACAGGACAAATCAATCAGTTACTTAAAAGAGAACGCAGACTACTACGGAAGATCTTGGGCAACAGATGGGTTGACGGACAGGTTCGACTGATATCAAATAAAGAAGTATACAGAAAGATGGAACCGATAACGAGAGCAATTAGAAAACGACGATTGCTGTTTTATGGACACATCTTCCGTATGAATAATGACCGGCTCACAAAGAAAATCTGGAATTTTCTCAAACCGAAGATCTCCAAGTTGAAAAGGTTCCAAGAGTGTGAGAAAGATATGAGACAGGTGGGCATTACGGAAGATAAAATCAAAGACAGGAATAGTTTCAGAAAGATGATGAAAAGCTATCAGGGTTTTATGGTGGAGGCGGAACCCAGAAGACGAAGAGGCCCTTTGACAGAGGAGCGGAAGAACAAGCTGATAGATGGGCTCAAGAGATACTGGCAAGATGTCAAAGCTGGCAAACGAACAAGACGCAGACACTGAAATGAGAGTGGTTGTTAACACGCAGTCCATAGAGGCTCAAGTCGACAGTAAAAAAGAAAACACAACAAAAAACTAACAATTTACATTTTTTTTTAAATTAATAAAAAGATATATATTATCTTTGTACTATTCTTGTTTCATTTTACACTAACCCATATAATCATCCTTTTTCTAATAGCTCATCCCCTTATATCATATTCAAGACCTTACATGATGGGTCTCCATCATGACGTTACAACACTGTTGACATCCATCTATTATGTCACCCATCCATCCATTATGTCAACCAACTAAAGATTATTCCATTCATCCATTATGTCAACCATCTAAATATTACTCATCCATCCATTATGTTGACCAACTAAAGATTATTCGATCCATCCATTATGTCAACCAACTAAAGATTATTCCATTGAATCCCAAACACACCCACCATGTGATCGCTATCGGGAATCCCCAGCGTAACGTAAAATGACCTTGGGAAAAATCCCTCATAAATCACACACCACCGCCATATATATGGTCAAGCCGCCTTCTTTGATCTAGAAAAATTAGGTCATTGCCTAGATAATCCGGTTTTAAGTCAAATCCTAAACATTTTTTTGAGTTTCCGGCCTAGGTCCTCTCATCGGACTAGACAAGTCAGAGACATTTTGGGTTTTTGTGCACTCCCTACATCATCATTATCATCATCTTGTACAGTTTCCAGCCACTGGCCTGGTCTGTTTGGAACACAAGCCTCTCCAACGTCTTCTGTCTTCCCACCATCTCTCAGCCTCTACCCTCGTCCAGTCTTCTCCTCTCTTCTTCACGCTTTCTTCCACCCCCTTCAGCCACCTGTCTCTCGGTCTCTTTCCTTCCCACTTCGTCTCGTGTATCCTCCTGGGTATCCTCTTCTCCTCCATTCGTTTTACATGTCCATACCATCTAAGTCTAGATTTCTCTATATCATCCTGTAATGGTTCCTCCTTCATTAATTCTCTGGTCCTCTCATTTCTTATTCTGTCCATCTTTGTAGCTCCAATACTGCTTCTCAAGAACCTCATCTCACTGGCCTGTATTTTGCTCTTCTCCCTTCCTTTCATAACCCAGGTCTCCGAGGCATACGTCAGGATAGGGACATAGTACGTCCGATATATGATCTTTTTGCTGTTCTGAGGGACATCCTTGCTCCATAACATGCTTCTCACACTCCTCCGGAATGCTTCTGCCTGTCTCCCCCGCTCATTTATTTCTCTATCGTTTCTTCTTGTAAATGATAAAAGCAGTTGTCGAATCTACAAGTCATGAAGAACTGTCGAAGGCTATTGAACTCTCATTGCGCAAGGCGGGAAAACGCGACTCGGCTGCAATCGTGAAGGAGCTTTTGTCTTCTTCTCTTACAAGAGGCACAAACTTCAAGAAAGCTCGAAATTCTTCGCTTTAAGTGTCACCTAAGTTGTCCGCAGATGAAGCATTAGCTTTATTAGTTGATGCAAATCTTTCGACGAACCAATACGAAAAATCAGCAGTAAAATTTATCCATCGTATGATAAAGTAAAGGATGCTAAGAAACTTTGTTATCCTAACAATATTACAATCAAGCCTAAACAAATCCTAGACATTTTGGGCTCTCCCTATAACCAAGCCTAGACAAATCCTAGACATTTTGGGTTTAAGTGCCCATCACTGTACTACTGATATGGATACTTGGCATCTAGATATTCATGTCTGAAAGGCGCACTATATGCCGCAAAGATATGACGCCACGCGTCGAGTAGTTACTAGGATGAGGGGGCAGATGCCCTCGCTGTTCCAGCCCTTAAAACCTCAATAACTAAGTAACTTACTAGGATGACCGCCCGGATTGATAGAGATCGATGTATGCAGAAAGCGAGGCCCGCTATCTACCGTTAAGTTTCCAATCTTTCCGTGTTTATTGGATGCTCTCCATGCAGTCAAGTCATGGGAGAAGATTACCGCTACTGCACTCGCACAAAAACAAGCGTTTGTTGGCTTCAGTGACGATATTTCAAATTGGCAAGGTGGTCTCACTACGATGACATTAGGGTAAAACCTGGTTGAATGTCAAGATGCAGAAGAAAGTGACATTCAGTAGTTAGACTTCGATAAAGACTATCATGGTTTCAGACTTGAAAGCGAGGAGGATATTGTACGGAATTTGATTTTTGGTGAGGTAAACTGAGATCCAGTACATATCGAGTGCAGGAATAATGCCATTCTAAATGTGTCTGGCGAGGATTTCATAGAATGCAATGTTGAACATGTCCTGTTGGGTACTGAAACATATTCTCATCACAAACTAAAGAGTTATTGAAGTCCTGGAGGCATACACTTTAGTAACATCCATTTATAATACTAAGTTGAAAAAAATATATATATATTGAGGTACGTATGAAGATGGTAACTCTGATTATGTACAGTAATTTTATTATAATTTTTCTCAGACTAGCTTTCTCGTTTTCTTCCTTGTAGGTTTCAACCGAATGTTCTTAAAAGGGAACCGAATGGTGATGACGATCCTCTTGAGACTCTAGCAATGCCTGCTGGTTATAGCTGTCCTCTGTGTTGTGAAGGTGCCATGGGAGCTTTGCGAGAAGGAATGGATACTGAGGGTGAAACTGAAACTTCTGATGGAGAATCTATCACCAAGTATACTCCAGAAGTCGGTGATATCCTCGACTGTTTCGATGAATACCTCTCTGATGAGAAGAATAGTGGGTCTGATGATAGTGTGAAGGGTAATGTTAAGGGGGAAGAAATAAATGATGAATTGCAATCTTGGGAGAATGAGCTGGAATTCTACCACTGTCGTATATGTGGTGAATATCTCCTTAACTCAGAAGATTTGCTTTTCCATTCATTACAAAAGCATGGAAATAGTAACATAGACTTCTACCCTTGTGTTCAATGTGACAGAGTTTTTAGAGAGAGTTCAAATCTTGTAAGGCATTGTTCTATTGTCCACAAACATAACATTTCAAAACAAGTAGTTGGTATGTTGTACGTATGTTTTTCATGTGGGGGGAAGTTTAGCCTTCATGAACACTTACTAGATCATAAATGTGATCAAGTTGTTAACGGGGAATTGACTTGTAAGGAATGTGCTCTTTCGTTTGAAAACAGGCAACAGCTGAAGATCCATGTTATTTTACATGGACAACAGGAAGGAATTCTTTTTATTTGTGAATTTTGTAATATTCCTTTTAGTGATGCTAGTAGCCTTCATGATCATACTAGTGAAGTTCATTCAAACTCTGAACCCAAGGAAGCAGAATCATTTATGTGTGACTGTGGCAGAAAGTACCAAAACAGGTCTGCATACCTTGTGCATGTTAGACGTCATAGGTTCCAATATGTATTTAAGTGTGATGTGTGCTCCAAATCGTTCCAGGACAAACAGACTTTGAAAGAACATTTTACATCTCATATGACGGTAAAGCCATTTCAGTGTCATATTTGTGGGAAGTACCTCAATAGACCCTCACGTCTTAAAAAACATCTTCTATCGCACACAGTGGAGAAAGTAAAGCCTCAGAAGTTGTATTGTTGTTCAAACTGTTCTCAGGTATTTACATCTGAAGAAAAAGCTGTTGCACATGTTCAGAGTATTAGTAATGGATGCTGGAATAGTGAAAAACCAATCGGTTTTGAGGCGACTTTGTGTTGCAAGGTCTTCCGTTGTGAATATTGTGAAAGATGTTTTTCTTCCCACGAATCACTGAATGGTCATCGTAATCAACACAAAGAACCCCGCTTATTCTCTTGTAGTGTGTGCAAAATAGAATTCTCTTCTTACTCAAGAGTACAGACTCATAAGGTTGGAAAGACTTTGTGTCAGAATGAAGAGGAAATTAGAGTCCCCAAAATGTATGGCTGTGATGAATGTTATAAATCATACCTTCATTGGACTTACCTGGCTGTCCATCGTAAACTTCATCATGCTGAAGTGAAACCTAGGTACAAATGTAAGGTGAGTTTGATCCTACCAAATCTTAGCTGTAGTTAACATGAGATACAATGGCCAGCTGCTATCATTCTCTGAACCTCAATCATAACCTTACCTTCCAAATACAGTAACTCTAAAATGTGTCAAATATAATCCTGTAATCTTAAACATTAGAGTTGAATAGCCACAACTTATTTGAGCACATTATGTTATTGCATGACTTTTGGACTTCATATTTTAGTCTTGTAATGTAGAAACTAAACAGCTTAGTTTAATTTGTTGAGTATTTCCGATATCTGATATTTAAAAAGTTGTTAATGCACCTTGTATCTTTCTATTTGACTAATTACAATTTTCCGTCTATTCAATTATTGTAATTAGTCAAATAGGATTATATGTCAATACGGACCAATATGACGTCGAATACTCCTTGTATCTTTTCCACCTTTACTGTATTTTAAACCTTAAGGCCAGGGCTCCATGGCAGTTATTTGCTGCTTTTATGAGCAGTATTTACTGTCTGAAAATGAGAAGCATGCTTTTCCGTGGATGGGACTGTATGTGCAGTATTTTACTGTGACCTTATGAATGGTGGCGACAGGTTCAAGTTTGTACTGCCGAGAATGGGACGGGTTCCATTTTCTTGCAGTAGTTTTGTAATGTAAAGTTTTGAAGCCTTTCTTTCAGTGTTGCCTATACAAGCTGTTATTTGTAGCTCTTCAGTCGGTCAATAAGAATTTGCCGAATGACTGGGCGGGTGCAACGTATAAAATATGCAAGTAACACTGCTGGCTTTAATGGCCTGCAATATTACTGAAAACAGTTCCAGAATCTATAACATACACTATTCTATAAGTCATTCCAACATCTTTCGTTCAGTTACAACTACAGTGAAACCCCTGAAATCCGAACTAATTGGGGCTGTAGCCTGTTCGGATTTCAATTTGTTCGGATAAGCCGAAAATATCCATAACATAATAACCAGCCCTCGTTACGTTACGTTGAGGTAGCGACAGTGAGGAAGAAGAAACTTCGACAGACAATGTGACTTATACTGAAGCTGCATCTGCTCTTGACATCTCATTGCGCTTCGTAGAACAACACGCATTAGTCACGCCAAACGATGCCATGTTCATGCGACGCTGGCGCACGATAGCTACCGCGGAGATGTTTTCGTTGCTTTGACAATTGAAGATAACTGATTTCAAGTGAAAGATTAAGTGATATTTTGTGTTTTTCTATTGTTATTTCATTTGTTTTTCCAAAGTGATTAACGTAAGGAATTACGATAACCAACTTTTCCGTTTTTCAATCCTGGATGAGATAAGTATGCTATGTAGCTTAGGCACATTTACACTTTGTTAGGTATGCTAACTGTACTTCTTTGTTAATTTTTCAACTAATTATTTAAAATAACGTTATATTGTAGAATATATAATTGTTTTATGACTAAAATAAGTTGGTTTTTTTTTTTTTTTCAAACTTGAAATTGTCGAAAATACTCGTTCGGATTACCCGGGATTTCGGATTTCTGGGGTTCGGATTAGAGGGGTTTCACTGTATGATGCCCGAGTGCACCAACCTCGGTAAAGAGAATACCGCGGTAAACTTCCTAGTTTACCGGGGTAAAGTCGTATTTCTGTTGCACCAAGCTCGGTTTCGAGTTTTACCGCGGTAAAATGTTTACCGCCCATGAGGGAGCGATTATCTAAGAAAACCGTGGTAAAGTTTTCTTTATTTGTATTCTGTGGTCAAGATTCCAAAATGGAGCTTAACAACAACTGGTTATATCTCCAGGGTCTTAATCGATTTGAAAGGAATGAAGGGAGGTTTATAGAAGAGAGGCGAGATTTATTCGAATAAATGAGCAATGCTTCATTCCAGAGAAGATTACGGAAGGAGACAGTAAGTTATATTTTGGACATAATAGGTGAACAATTGAAAATCTCTATTGGGAGAAACTATCCGAAATCGCCTAGAAATCGTCTTCGTATAGCACTGCGGTTCTATGCAACTGGGACATTTCAGGGAGTGATCGTTGACGTGTGTGATGTTGACAGAACAGCAGCATGCCGCATAATACACAAGGTTTCTAATGTAGTTGCCTCGTTATCGCCACAGTTTATTAAACTACCACTTACCCAATGGGAACAAAGAGAGGTTATGGAAGGCTTCCACAGAATAGCTGGGTTCCCAGGTGTATTGGGTGCGCTGGACTGCACTCATGTGAGAATACAGTCTTCCCGAGGTGAAAATGGGGAGGTATTTAAAAACAGGAAAGGCTATTTCTCTCTAAACATGCAAACTGTGAGCGATTCAAACCTCATGATAAGATATATAGTAGCTAGATGGCCAGGTTCGACTCACGATAGCACCATATTTCACGAATCTCGGCTGAGAGCGCGTCCAGGCGAAAACCATTGGTCTGGAAACAATAATGTTGGCACTCTGAAAAAATTCAGTAACACCCTCTAGCGATAAAATATTCAACTCCTGTATATTAGTAAGATTGGCCATTTCTATAGAAAATTTTTCGGATTTCAATGGCAGCTGGCAACGTATACTACACGAGTTCCCGAAATTTTCATGAGGGCTGAAATCGGGAGATCTAGGACGTTTCATCATTTTATTTTCCATTGTTTTGCACAGCTGATTACTCGCGTTGAGACAAAATGTAAACAGTATGGGAGACAAGTGACTGTCGAAACGATCACTGCCGTCTGGATAAACTGAAGACAAGTGACTATCGAAATTAACGAATTTCTTCCGAGGGGAATAATAGCGAGAAAAGCAAGCGTCAAGAAACCGCGGTAAAGAAACCGAGCGATAGTAATGGTGCACTGCTTTTACGACAATACCACGGTAAAAGTTTTACCACGGTTTCGTAAACACTGATGAATACCGAGGTTGGTGCACTCGGGCATAAGTCTTTTCATCTTCGGCTACAACTTCCGATAACAGATGGAGCGCATAATGTTACTCTAACGAAGCGGTTTCCGACTCTCTCCTCGCTAATAGGGACGAGCCCGGCAAAACGACCACTGCTGTTCGGCGATAGCTCTTCTGAGATACGGTAAGTAAACATATACAAATACAGGCTGTGAATTTTCATTTTTCATACAAATAGAATTCTAGTGCATGCTATTTTTTATGTTAATTTTGTTTATTTATTATATTGTGTTGTTGTAAATTTTATACACGTGCATATACACCATTACTCATGTAATTCACAAAACAAAACAACTGTATAACGAGATTTAAATTGTGAATCGTATTATAAACACCAAAATGCTCTGTAATCATAGTTTAAATATATTAGTGCATGATTTAAACCTCAACACAGTGATCAGGATCTGATGATGGCCGCTTGAAGGTCGAAACTCGTAATCCTAATTGCCCCATTATAATAGTGATCATTAATTAATGCTGTACATGTAATTTCTTCCAGGAGTGTTATATACATATTTTACATGTTGTACCCGCCCAGTCATTGGGCAAATTCGTGTTGACCGACTGAAGAGCTACAAATGACAGTTTGCAGCAGTTGACCACAGGGTGACCAGACGTCCTCTTTTTCGCGGACATGTCCTTCAATTGTTAACACATGGAAGACGGGCCCCGAGAAATCTTGTAGTACGCTCGCCAGCGGTAGATGACGGGCCTCGAGAAATCTCGGTTTTATACACGTCATTGTTTTCGGTCCTCCTGCGACATCTCTTGACCATGTATTGAACTATTTCGGTCTAGCACATTGAGAAGGATATTTGTAGATGTATATGTGCCATCTTTCGTCTATTCATGGCCTTCTTTTATTCTTTGATTTTGTTTCGAAACATCGAACTTCCTTCTGTAGGTTCAATCAATGCCAAGATGGAGGACTTTTATAATCAGATGATAAGATTTATCGTTTATATTATCGTTCAACTGGCACAAGTTATAGTGAATTAGTGGAAACTGAATGAGAGAGTGATATTCAGGTCTCTAGGCGACGTAATAACAACCAAAGTACATACTGTACTTTGATTGTTGACCAATCTAACCTCAAATATACTCCATCAGCTCTTTCTGTAAGCCGCCACTACACATTGTGTCATGTTTCCAAATACATCACCCCCTTGAGCACTACTAGGGGTATGTGTATACTGATATCCAGTGATTTAGTTGGAAAGAAATATTTACAGGAACTCACCTTATTAATTCAGCAATTTCCAAATGGACTCGTATTGGGTGTCAAAATCAGCGGCCTTGTGTTTCCGACAAGTTGTTTCATCAGCTGAACGTCTCCCCTTTCGTAGCCATGACTTGACATATGGTTGTGGGTTAAATAAATGCACAGGAAGTCCTACGCTGCTTATGAAAATAAGTCCGCTTGATCTTTCAACCAGCAGCCTATTTCTCTTTTCGGTGTGGATCTCATTCATGGTACTGAAAGCTCTTTCAGCTTCTGCTGAAGAGATGGGAATGGTCTGTACAGTCTTGATTAAAGGCATCAGCTCCACTGGAATTTCCTTTGTCTCGACATACTTTCTAAAAGCATTAATGTACCTCCTCTTGTCTGACATGTGGAAAAAGTCTCAAAGGTTGCCGACACTCTCATCACCATAGCAGATATCCAAAGTAGAAGTGGAGGGCCAATTATTTTTGTATAGTACCTTTGAATCACTGATAACTTTTGTCATTCTCTCATGTCTCTGCTGACTAGAGCTGGAACCAAGATGAGATGACGTGGACACATTTTCCATAAGCCTGTTATTTAAATTGTTCACAAGACTTCTGAAAAACTGCTGTCAATTTTTACAACTTTTTTAGAATCATGTAATCCTATGTTTCTAAACTTTTTGTTTTCTGCTGCTTTAAGAACTGTTCTGTAGTATCCAGAAGCTGAGTTACACATAGATTCAAACACTTTTACAGTGTGCTTGATTGCATTTTGAGCCTCTGTCAGACTTGTCTCTCTTTTCTGCAACTCTAATGACAAATCAGCTAACTCAACAAGAGCATCATACATAATTGCAATATTTTCTAGAAATTCTACACAAGTTAACATATTTTCTAGACCTTGGAATTTTGCCCTTTCTTTGGAGTCTCTCTGGTGGACATTTTTGGCCTCGCTAAAATGTTTTACTAGAGCACTGTAGTTTTCCCAGACAGCTTTTACAGTTCTCTGGCTTGAAACTACCCATCTTATTGTAAATATTTTCCCGATCTTCTTAACTCTTTGTTCCAGTGAAGCAGCACAAATGTTGAGTTCCCTTTGATTTTTGGGAGACATGCTGTATAAAGAATACAATTTGTCAAAGAAAGATTGGAAATGGTTAACACCTGTAACTTCATTCCTTGTATCAGAAACGGCCAATTCCAAGCGATGGTTTAAACAGTGCCAGATTACTATATTTGGAAATAACTTTAAAAACTGTGCTCCAACTCCATTTTTTCTACCTAACATTACAGAGGCCCCATCACATGCTAGACCAACTAAATGTTCTGCCAGAAAGTTTTCATTCATCCCATATGAAGAAAGATTCTTCAATATCTCTCGAGTAATAACATCTGCTGTAGTTGATTCAAGTTCTATAAAGTCCCAGAAAAAGGAAACAACTTCAGAGTTATCTGAAAGAGCACATCTCAAACAAAATACTAACACAGATTTTACACTAACTGTTGTTGATTCGTCAATCATAATACTGATTTTCCTCTGATTTTCTGTTATAGATTTTGCTATTTTATTTCTCATTTCCTGTGAAATGTGTTCAATAATATTGGCACAACTAAAATTTGTATGAAGAACTCGTCCCACATCTAAACCATTTAATTGTTGAAGTTCAACATAAGCCTGTAGGTCTACGAAGGGTCTATTTCTTTTCGCAATTGAGTATGCTGTTCGAAATACTCGAACGGTGGTTTCTAGGTGTTTGACATTCATAGTGTCCGAGCAACTTTCAAATATCTTTTTATTGGATTCTGATTTTTGTAACATAGCTTTTTTGTGAGATTCTGAATGTTTGTTCTCAAATATTTTTTTCCTAAGCTTGTTTGTTGTTGATTAATATTATTTCCGTTGGGATGAACCTTGCATTCTACCCATACTTTCATTAGCTTAAGTCCTGCCCCTTTAGAAAGTCCTAATCCTAATTTACTTTCCTCTTTACATATATTGCAGCCTAAATTTTTATTTCCTGCAAATAACCACTCGTTCTCTGACAAAAAAATAACGGTACTGAGACTCGTTCCAACAGTCTGGAAAATCTTGTTTTCGGTAGGTGGGTCCTTGAATTTCACAGCCGATGGCAGAAGGTGTAGAACCTTAGCCTAGATTCTCCCTTGAATCTGCATCACACGTTTCAGCAACATTTAACCCAGGGTCTATCTCTATACTCACGTCTTTAATGAAACTAATGTTCTCGGAACTCCATTCAGTTTCGTTTTTACTTGAGCCATCACACACCTTTTTAGTATTCTTTGATTCTTCATCTTCATCCCCAGCACGTTTTTTTGAACCCAGCCACTTAAGTAAACTCATTGTCACAAGTTGTGACTCACAACTCACTTTCACTGTCACTGGAAAACTTGAAAGGTACTACGGGGCTACTGATGTTCATTAACTGCAGAGAGATTCCGTAATATCTGCTTCACAGCAACACATCGAGCAAAACATAAAATAAAACTTGGATTCACACAAACATAACGAGCGGAAGAAAGTTGTTGTGCTCACTTCCCGCTCTCCGTATCCAATAGCAGTGTAGCCAACCTAAGAGAACCAGAGAAATGCCCAGGAGTGTAAAAGCGACCGTATTTTATGAACATAAAACCGTAAGGTTCGATATTAGTCCGCTAGAGTACACCCGTGACGTTTCAGCGCTATGTATAAATTATAAACGATTTTCTTACTGAATGTAAAATTGTTACGTCATTCTAAAGCGGGAAGATATTTTCCGGAACGCTGTTCCGGTCCAACTAAACCACTGCTCATATCAACTAGAAAGATAATATCTAGGTTATTTCCACAATTATGTACTTTTTTATAATCTAGTGCACTGGAATATTCTCAGTAGCAAAATGTCCGGTCCACAGGGGATGTGACATGTCCAGGCATCCGGTCACCAATGTGTTAAGTTGTATAATTATTTCTCAATTTACACTGTAAGAACTGATCAGTTGAAGTCATATTGTGAATTTGTTGATACCAATTACAAACAATTACTCTCCACAGCAAGACAAGATGGCTATCTCTGTTCCCCACTGTTGAGAGATTATTGGAAATGTTTCTCCCCTTGAAGTCTTACTTCTTGTCAGTGCCAAATCCTCCAAAACCTCTCATTAATTTTTTTTTTGGAAATAACTTGAGTGAAGCTTATTTGTGGCCCCTGCATTCTCTAATGTCAATATTTCACTCAAAGACTTTGATAATAGAGAAAGAAGAGAGTTCTGTGTTAGAAATCATGAATGTGTTGGAAACTGTCAAGGTTATGCTTCAAAATAGATATGAAGGTTCTTTCATTTTATTGAAGGTGAAAGATGTAGTAGAAAATGTTTGAAAAGAGGGGTATGATAAGGAAGCAGATTTAATTATGAATGAAGCATTGATGTTATATAAAGTATGTTTGGAATATTTGACAAAATGGGTAACATATTTTGATGATTTCAGTTGTTTCTTGTGGATGAGTTTAACTTTAAAGAAGATGGAATACCCTGATGTTGAAAAGAGTATTATGTATTTACAAGGGAAAGGTATTCACATTGATGATGCAAAATGTTTTCATCAGTTTTGTAATCTGAGTAAATTTACAGAGAAGTTTTCAAATAACAGCGAATATCTTAAATTAACTTGTAGTCAGAAATGGGCAAAATATTTTAATGATAGTGAAAATATTTAATCCTACTCAGAGCTTCTTAAAATTGCAGAATATTTCTTTTGTATCCCAAGTCACAATGCTAATGTGGAGAGGGCTTTTTCAATGATTTTATCTCAATGGACAGATGACAGAAATAGATTGCAAATAGAATCTGTGAAAGGTCTATTAATGGTGCAATACAATTTTAAGGAATACTCTGGTCAGAACTTCTATAAATATCTGTTGGACAGACCTAAACTGTTGGCAGGAATATCATCCTCAGATAAATACAAATAGTCTACAAATAAAGAGTAATTTCATGTTTTCTAATTTCAGAATAATATAAATTTTCAGTGGCAATGTTCTCAGTTTATTAATGTAATTAATACATTTTGAAGTTCATAACAATTTTTATCGTATCTTATATGGTTTTATTACTTTTAGATTTGTCCTCTTTTTTTCCCTTAATGTCCTCAATTTTTTCCTTTGTTGTCCTCTATTTCACAGTACTGGATCTGGTCACCCTAGTTGATCATCCATGCACTGGCTCCACTGGCAGTAGTTCACTGCAAACCATGTAGTTTGACACCACACAATTGCATTCCTCTTCAGCTGTGTTGAATTGTGTTTTGCTGTATTTGTTCGCTTGTTGGAATGGAGGTTGATAGTGAGCGAATGATAATTGAAGTTGAGAATATTCGGTTCTCTATAATCCTGCGAATGAAAATTATAAGAACAGGAATACAAAAATTGAAGTTTGGAAGAAAGTCACCGAGGCTGCCATTGGTGAACTGTGCCAGTTGAGAACCAACAAAATGACACAGGCAAATAGAAGAAAATTCCATATTATTCTTGGAAATCTACTTAGAGATTGCATCTTGTAAATTCATACATCAATATTTTTATACCCCTTAGGATAACATTATTTCCATTTATGTTTATGTTTCTCTAACTGTTAACTTAAGCATACTTGTTTTGCCATGTAACTGGCCCCTCATCAGAAGAAAAGTAATTCATAATATGTCCCTTACTTTATCATCATCTTTTGTAGCTCTCAAATCTTTTTCACGGATACTTCCCATGTCCCACGTCAACTTTCTTCGATATTGTACCCATCTCTTTGTCTAAGAAAGTTATGAAGAATGCAGCACACTTTTACAATAATATCAGCGAATTCAATGTTGACATCTATTGGATGATGCAAAATCATCTATTTGTTAGACATGATCCAATTAAAACAACCAAAAATCTTCAAACATGTTTCTTCAATTTCATCAAATAGCACTCATATCAAGTTTCATGGTTGTAACTCAAACAGTTCAAGGAAAAGGCTATATTTTTGCTCGTTAAAAATGACATTTTTTAGGATCATGTTTTATCCCTTACCTAGGAACTTAAAGATATGGTGATGAGTAAGTAACATTTGCCTTTTATATACTGTATACATTTCTGATCAGAGAGCCCAATAATTAAATAAAGTGAATGATTTTCTTCTATCATAGATATGTGATGCAGCTTTTCCTAATTCCTGGAGTGTTGCTTACCATCGAAAGACTCGTCATCCAATCGAGGAAGGAGGGGGTGGTCTGGCAAAGCGGAAACCCTTCAAATGTGAAGTCTGTGGACGTCGCTATGTGAGTGAGTTATCGTTGCAGAACCATCGATCACTGCTACATGATGGGGAAACTGTGGGTGTGTGTGGGACCAGTTATCAGTGTGAAGAATGTGGCAAGGTGTTCAGTCGAAAGGTAAGTAATTCATTTTATTATTCTGATAGGTTGTAATCAAATGTGAGATATAAAACACATATTTCACTTTGGCTGCTGAGGCTAAGTTTTACCAGCTAATGAACACATCGTTGGTGAACTTGCAATACTGTGTTTGTGACATGTAACAGATTTTACAAGAGAGGGGGAGGTATATAATTACTGTGGCTGCACTTTTTAGACCATGAACTTCAAATTAATAATAACACTGTGGAATCATAAAGTTTTGAAGCCATTCTTTCAGTGATGCCTGTAGAAACTGTTCTTTGTAAACCTTCGGTCGGTCAACACGACTGTTGACTGACTGAAGAGTTAAAAATTACACAGTGGAATTAGTCAACAAACTTAAGTTCACTAAAAATGAAACCTAGCATGAGATTAGTGTTTTTTTCTCTTCTTTTTCGTATGGCCTCGGGTGCCGGGTGCAAGCTTGGTTATTTGACACCCAGAGGGTAGCTTGCATGTTGAATTTCATTGTTCCTTGACTATGAAAGTCAAGGAGGTTAGATATCTAAGCTCCTTGAACACTATAGTGCTTTCTAGTAGAGAAATGAGGAACTTTGTGTTGGCGGAAACTCCCGAGATTAATTTTGCCATTATGAACTCGGCCTATTGAATTCAAATGGGTTCTTTGACATGCCAACATCGTATGACATGCGTACCGTATTTTTGCTGCCTTTCAAAAATCACTTACCACGGCCAGGAGCGAACCTGCAATCTTGGGGTTAGTAGACCGACACTATATAACCAACAACATGTACACCAACATACCAATAAACGAAGCCATCTAAGTAATATATTCACGTCCTCCCTTCTGGCAAACGAGCGAAAGTGAAAATTGTTAATTTTACTGGAGAGCTAAAACAAGTTTCATCTACTTGTATAAAATCCGGTTACTTTTACTACTAGGTAGACTCACTAACCAACATGTTTATAGGGTGCATTGATGGTAATTCTTGTCTTAATTTTAAGGGCATAGATTTGGAAATTTGCAGAAGAATACAACTCGGGAGTGCTTTCTACCAACAGGTATGGGGACTAGTATGGAACGAGGATATACCAATTAAGGCTACAGAAGTTATGTACAAGGCATATTATGTTCCTATAATGACATATGCAGCAGAAACTTGGACAATGACTAAGAGGGATGAGAGGCGAGAACAGGCAGCTGAGATGAGATTCCTGAGAAGTATGGTCCAGAAAACGAGGAGAGACAGAGTGAGAAATGAATATATACCGAAAGAACTAGAAGTACTGAAACTAAATGACAAACTGGAGCAAAACAGATTGAAATGGTTTGGACATGTCAAACGGATGAATGAAGTAAGGCTACCAAGACGAGCACTGGAATGACGGATGACAGGGAAGAGAGGACGAGAAAGACCAAGAATGCGTTGGATGGACTCGGTGGAGAATAGCATTAGAAAACGGAACCTGGATTGTAACACCGTGTCGGAAGAGGAATGGCGGAACGACAGAACAAATTGGAGAGGAACGATATCTGCCCCCACCCAGTGTCAGCTGGAAAACGGAAAATGAAGATGATGATGACGGAATCAAGGGGATTTTAAAGTCATAGATTTTATCAGTAGGTTATACTATTACAATATATCAATAACTTACCCAAATTATGCTTGATACACTCGGGGCTGGACTAGTTGATGTTGAAATATTATTGTCATGGACAGGAAAGCTGTTGCTACATGAAATATTTCTTGACTCCTCATTTTCCAAAGCAAGCTGTAAAAGTATTCTTCCACGTGTCTTTGGGAACCTATCCATCGATTCTACAAATTAAAATCCCTCCACTAGAACATTAAAACACCACTTCCGAGTTGTAGAAAACAAACACGTCTGAGCAATAAACCAACTTGTACTGTAAACTGATTGCTGTCTCACATTGTCAGTAAAACCGCGGTATCGTAATGCAGTTTCATGAATTTCGCGTGCAGTTTGAAGGCCGAGGGCAAGCAACTAACTCAGCAAACAAGTGAATCTGACACATTCGTTACTTTGCTGTAGTAAACATTGTTGTATACTATTGTGATGACTACGGCAAACTGACCAAAGTGCAGATTCGCTTCTTTTCCATTGTCAACATCCCATTGTATGCAGTTTCGTAAATAAAGAAGAGCTAATTGTTGCCAAACGGAACGAGTTATAGATACAATACTTTGCCAGGCTGTAGATCTTATATTAATAGTAATTCTATGATATAGATTGCAGATTGGCTATTTTTGCACTTTAGCTAGTTTGCCAGAGATGGGACGTAGATAACCTAGATTAGTAACTTGGTAAAATAAACAGAAGAGGTAATAAAACTGTATGTCATTTCAATAATAAAATCAACGTGCAAATAAATAGTTTAGCGATGGGATCACCACTCGGCAGGCTTGTAGCTAACATTTTCATCAAGGGCATTGAAAACAACTTGCTGATAGATAACAGGGCAAAAGGAATGAGTAGATATATGGATGATAATCTATGCGTATACAACACAGAAATAACAAATTAAGAAATGCTACTCCAAGCAATCAACAGTTTTTCAGCACTCAATCAAATTCACTAAGAAATCTGAAACAGGGAAGAACATAAATTACCTTGACATCAATAGATCAGATAGTAGTTTGACGCACTCCCTCCGCAAGCCCACACAAACTAGCAGATTTCAACTCAATGGTACATAGGGCCTTGAGTATTCCTATGACATAAGAAAACTACAACAAGGAACATTATGGTGTTTGAAGCCATTTTCTGTGTTGTCTTGGTAAACGAAAGTTTGATGCTTTTCAGTCGGTCAACCCAAGCTTGAAGCTTGTGGGTGAGCCTGTACACAGTCACTCTCTCATCCTTTTCAGTCGTCACCACCGGTCTGATGTAATGGAATTCCAGACTTGAGCACTGGACGACACCACCGTGCAGAACAGTACAGTCCATGTCGAAGTATTGTGTGATGCGAAAGTACACTTTAGATAGTTACGAACAGAATACCTTTATATTTGCCAATGACTGTACTTCGGCAGTAACGTGAGATAGTTTTGTCCATCATCTGACCGTATGGGGCAGCTGACAACACAGGTACTGTAGTAACTCTCCTCCAGGCTTCCATTATGATTTTTCACTCGTCTAAAACAAAGTCCGGCCTGTATCTACAACACCACCCTATGAAGTTATGGCGCAACAATGCAGGGTGTCTACCAGGTGACTTTACACAAGACAGAGAGATGACAAATGCGAGTCTTACCTTTTCTCTCCGTAGTACTGTGGTATCACCCCATCTCTTAATTTACTCCTAATGTTGAATATTTTCTTGTCACTTTTAATTGCTTTCTTGTTTTCTAGTTATCCTTGGAGTCTCATCTAAGGTCCCACAGTGGGTTAAAACCATACACTTGTAAGTTGTGCTGCAAGACTTTCGTACATCCCTCAGGATTGTCATCTCACATGCGTCGTCACAAAGGAGACATGCCCCATGCCTGTAAATACTGTGGCAAGCGGTTCCTTCAGCGGAGTGACCACGACGATCACGAGCGCAAACACACAGGCGAGCGGCCTTGGGCGTGCGATAACTGCTCTAAAACATTCCGCACACGAGCCATGTGGTTTGAGCATTGCAGGTAAACTTACCAATAATTTGACTTGAATGTTTGGGTTGCAATTTTGCTTGGTGTGTTTTTGATGTATGGTGTTATTTCATGTTGATAAGGAAAAGAGAAAGGAGGAAAAAGAAAACCTCTCTTAAATATTTAAATTGGACAAGAGTATACAGGTTTAGTCTTGAGGGCGATCTTCAACAATTTTACTGTATCTTCTGGTTCTTTTTCCAAGTTGCTTAATTTTGAGTTGTCTTCTATTACTTTGAGGGCTTCATTTATTGGTATTTTAATGTGCATGATGGTTATATCGAATTACACTATTCTCGTGCTGGGTTTTATTTTTAGTGAATCTAGTTTATTGACTAACTCTGTTGTGTTTTTGACTGATTTGTCATTATTGATAACCACCCTGTGCTTTAATATTTTGAGTAGTTCTTTGCTTAGTTTATAATTCGATGGATTTCTGCATTTGACAATATTGGTCTTGTCAGGAACTGTTCCTTGTGAATTTTAGGTAACTCTTAACGAGGGCAATTTTGGGTTCGTATTCAGTATTTTTGTATTTACAGCCTTCGTGAGAATGTATTCGACTCCAAGTAATGTACTTTTTATTTGATTTGGAATTTATTGGTGGGGTCTTTTTCTATCTCAATAATTTCATTCATGTTCACAAAATTTAATGTTTTGTTTATGTACTCCACTTGATCCATTAAACTAGGGAACCAACCAACCGTGGTGTTGCCTTTTTCTGCTTTTGTTAGAATTAGGTCTTGTTCGCTTATCTTCTGTTTCGGTGACTTTACCCGACTTCCTTGAGTTATGTTGAATTTATAACTCGCATGCGGATAATTCGCGTTGCAGTTAATTTGCGGGTCTCCAAGATTATTTTTTAAAAGTAGAAATTCTAACAGCAACTAATCATCACGCTATGTAAAATAATATCTCCGCCGTTCAAAATAATTTTAACATGATGCAAGGAGACTACTGTAAATCATTTGAAATTTGAGAAGACTGAACTGCATATCTCTGCGATGTAACAGTAGGACTACTCGCGCACTGCTACCAGAATGCTGCAATCTTCGAAACATACGAGCATGTTGCCGCGGGGGGTATAAGTATAGATTTCCTTTATCTTTGAAGCCGAGACAATACAAGAGGAATGCACTTTCACTGAGAACCAACCCTCCCTTTCCCAACGGCCACACCCCAAGGTCGCTGACCTGTTGTTGTGAAGGGTAGATGCGCTGTCAGCATGTTGTAAACAGCAATTATTTCCTAATATCACAAACTTGTGCGATGCCGAGAGCCTGTTTGTTGGATGCTCTTCATGCAGTCAACAAGCCATGGGGAAAAATACCGCTACTACACTTGCACAAAAACAAGCGTTTGCCAGCGTCTGTGACGATATTTCCAACAGGCAAGGTGGTCCCACTTCGATGACATTACTGCAAAATCTGGACCCAAATGTTTCCCACAGTCAAGTTAGTGTCTCATCATCATCATCATCTTGCACAGTTTCCAGCCACTGGCCGGGTCTGTTTGGAACACAAGCCTCTCCAACGTCTTCTGTCTTCCCACCATCTCTCAGCCTCCACCCTTTTCCAGTCTTCTCCTCTCTTCTTCACGCTTTCTTCCACCCCCTTCTGCCATCTGTCTCTCGGTCTTCCTCTTGGTCTCTTTCCTTCCCACTTCGTCTCGTGTACGCTCGTGGGTATCCTCTTCTCCTCCATTCGTTTTACATGTCCATACCATCTAAGTCTAGATTTCTCTATACCATCCTGTAATGGTTCCTCCTTCATTAATTCTCTGGTCCTCTCATTTCTTATTCTGTCCATCTTTGTAGCTCCAATACTGCTTCTCAAGAACCTCATCTCACTGGCCTGTATTTTGCTCTTCTCCCTTCCTTTCATAACCCAGGTCTCCGAGGCATACGTCAGGATAGGGACATAGTACGTCCGATATATGATCTTTTTGCTGTTCTGAGGGACATCCTTGCTCTATAACATGCTTCTCACACTCCTCTGAAATGCTTCTGCCTGCCTCCCCCGCTCATTTATCTCTATCGTTTCTTCCATTATCTTGTATCAGGCTTCCCAGATACTTGAAACTCTCCACTTTCTTCAGCTGTTCCCCACCAATTGTTATTCCCGTTGTGGTTCTTTCCTTCTTCCTTATTGTGATCACCATCTCACTCTTATTTATGCTAAATTTCATCCCATATCCTTGTATTATTCCTTCCCATATGTCCAACTGTTCCTGTACCTCCTCCTCCTTGTTTCCCCAAATCATCAAATCATCTGCAAACACCATTGCTTTCATCTTTCCTTCCCCAATTACTTGTGCCACATGGGTTATTATGCAATCCATCACCACAATGAAAAGTAACGGTGACAGTGCATTTCCTTGTTTCAGGCCGTTTCTCTGTTCCAACCAGTCCGATCTCTCTCCTCCCACTTTCACACAGCTCACGCTTCCCTTGTACATCTCCTTTATCCACCTTATAGTCCATTTTTCTACTCGTCTATCCTACAGGGACTTCCATACTTTGTTTCTGCATACACTGTCATATGCTTTCTCAATGACTCATCAGTGTTATTCCCCGATAGTTTCTGCAATCTGTTCTACTACCTTTCTTGAAGATCGGGACAATTATTCCTTTTTTCCAGTCCTCTGGGGTCTTCCTTTCCTTCCATGCTGTCTTCATCACTCGGTACAACCACTGTATCCCCACCTCTCCTGCTGCTCTCACCATCTCCACACTCAACTCATCCACACCTGGTGCCTTTCCTCCTTTCATCTTGTTCACTGCATCTTCCACTTCTTTCCATGTTAAGTCCTTTTCTGTTTGCAGTCCATCTTCCTCTTGCCCGATTTCTTCTTCCTCGCCGTGGTTTCCATTTGGGTTCAGAATTTCTTCAAAATATTCTTTCCACATTTTCTTCAGTTCTTCCCTATTTTCTATCTCTTGTCCCCTTTTGTTCACCATTCTAACATAATCCGTAGGATCCTTCCGCCTCTTATTTTTTACCATCCCATACAGGACCTTTTTTGTACCTTCACTATCCTCCTTCATCATCTTTGTCCACTCTTCCATCCACTTTCTTCTCTCCTCAGCCACTACTCTCTTCGCCTCCTTCTTTCTTTCCTGGTACTCTTCCCTTGTCTCTACCGTCCTATTTTGATACCACCTCCTAAAGGCTCTATTCTTTTCCCTTACTATATCTTTTGTCTTCTCATTCCACCATGGTGTTTCCTTCCACCTCTTCTTACTACTTGTCCTCCCACATAATGCTTCTGCTGCACCTACTAGTGTCTTCTTAAATCTAGCCCATTCCTCTTCCACCCCTCTTTCTTCATCTGTTGGAATTCCTTCCTTTACCATTTTGAGGTACTCGACCCTTCTTTCAGTTTCCATATCCTTATACGTCTTTCCTGGTTCTCAGTCCCTTTCTTCTCCTTACTCCCTCTCAGGTTCATTACCAGCAATCGATGGTCGCTATCCAGGTTCTCCGATGGTATAACCTTGATGTCCGTGATGTTCTTATTTAGTTCTTTCTCATGCAGTGTATAGTCGACCACCGACTTCCTGGTCAAGTCATCACTGTACTATGTGATTGTGTGGCTCTCTCTTTTCTTAAACCAGGAGTTCCCAACTAGCAGGCTGTTCCTCTGGCAGAAGTCCAACAGTCTCTTTCCTTCCTCATTTCTTCCGCCCCAACCCTCTGGTCCTAGAACACTCTCATAACCTTGTCTTTCTCTTCCTACATGGGCATTGAGATCCCCCATAACAATCATATTTCTTCCTACCAGCTGCTTCTGCAATTCCTCTTCAAACTCCTCCTTCTCTTCAGAGGCGCAGCCTACTTGTGGAGCATACACTTGCACTATTTCTACGGTCTCTCCCCTCAGTGCTACTTTCACTTTCATCATCCTATCAATTATTCTCCTCACTTCTTCTTTTAAACCATCTCGTACTACTACTCCTACTCCATTCCTCTTTCCCTCTTCGTTCCCACTCCAGTACAGTCTATAGCCTTTTCTCAGTTCTCTCCTTCCTTCCCCTTTCCATTTTGTTTCTGCCAATCCCAATAAATCCAACTTCCTTCTTTCCATCATATCCACTATCTCCTCCACCTTCCCTGTCAGCGTTCTTAGGTTTAAAGTTCCAAATCTTAGTCCGTGTGTACAGCCGTGTCGTCTATTAAATCCATCATGTCCGAGTCTCGTTCCATTTTTGAAAGCATTTGGTTTCATCCACTACTGGCTTGCTGGGCCTATCGTAGCTTCACCAGAGCCCCGTTAGCCGTCACTTTTCAGGGTTCCTGTAGGACCTTCACAGCTACCGTAACGGTCCCAGGGCACACGAAGTCCCCACTGTACTTCGCCCCTACAGGCGATCCCCTACTTTGTGCCGTTGCCGGTCTCCCACGACGTGGACGAGGGGTTGAACTTATGGGTCTCTATAGTCATAATTATCTCTTATATAGAAAATCGAGACAAATTTTCGTTCCCATATAATGTTTTCTCAGAATTGTGCAATACAAGGAAAGGGGAAAAAAAAGCCGACTATTTTGTTGTTAGATATTATTGTAGGCATAATCCACATACTGTACCTCTAGCCCAGCATGTCTTAACAATACAATGTAATCAAGTTTTATAATCATTTTCTACGTGTTCATAAAATATAGGCCTATTTCAATATTTTAAACCAATTCGATAGTTTTGTTTTTACTTACCTTACCCATAGGCGCTACAGCTCTTGTAGAGCTCGGGCCTTCTCAATCACACCAGTCCACGCTTTACGGTCCAAGGTGAGCCGTCTCCACCCTCGAACTCTTAGTTGGCTTAGATTATCCTCTACTTCATCTTTAACGTGGTCGACCCTGCCATCTCCTTCCTTCCAAATGTCGATGAAATATCTGGCTAGCCGCCGGTTTCTCCTCCATTCTTTCTAGGTGTCCTGCCCATCGTAGTCTACCTCTTCTTACTTTCACTGTTAGTCGAGGTTCCTCATACAGGCTATATATCTCCCTATTATATCGTGCTCGCCAGTTTCCATTTTACTGGACGGATCCATATATTCTTCAAAGAATTTTTCATTCCCACGTATCCAATGCTTCCTCTCCTCTTTTGGTGAGTACCCACATTTCACTACTATGGGTAACAACTGGTCTAATTATTGTACGATATATTCTCTTTTTGATCTTTTGAGAGATCATGCATGTCTTAAGTACTTTCAGGAGGCTAAAATAACATTGATTTCCTTGTGCTAATCTCCCCTTTATTTCTGCCATTGTGTTATTATCCTCCTTGAGTCTAGATCCCAAGTATTTGAATTGGTGACTTTTTCAAATTCTTTCCCATTCACTAGGTTGTCTCCGTTTCTCATTTCTCGGGATAATAACACGTACTTTGTTTTTCCCACATTGACATTTAGGCCACCTTTCCCGGATCCTTCTTCCAGTTCTTTGTATGCTGTGGATATGGCTCTTACTGTCCTTCCTAAGATTACTATACCATCAGCATAGGCTAAATATTGCACTGCCTGGTTATATAGTGTTCCTGTTTGGATAGGTTTCTACCACGTAAATATTGTGCCAGTGCCCCTTCTCTCACATCAATATTCCGGACTACTCGTTCTAAGGTAAGATTGAAAAGTAGACACGATAGTGAATCTCCTTGTCGAAGTCCCTTACTTACTCTGAAATTCTTTGATAGCTCATTTTGTGCTTTAATTTTATAGCTTTATTGATCCAGTGTCATCTTAACCAATCGTACAAGTTTCCTGGGTATTCCCATCTCATCCATAGTTTCGTATAGATACCTTCTATCTACTGAATCATATGCCATCTGGAAATCAATATATAATTGGTGGACAGGTATATTGTACTCATTGAACTTCTCCAGGATACATCGTAGCGTGAAGATCTGATCTGTTGTGGATCGATTTAGGCTAAAACCACTTTCGTAATCCCCCAATACCCTTTCTGCATATGGTTCTATATGCCTTGCTAAGACTTTTGTCAATATTTTATATCCATGTTAAGTAGTGATTAATGATAGGATCCTGGAATGTTCGTATGTTACTCGATTTGAAGGACAATAACAGGCCTGAGCGAAGAACAGCACTCGTCACCCATGAGCTTGGTCGAATGAACATAGATATTGCTGCCTTAAGTGAAACCAGATTGTCCAACGAAGGTAAAATTTCAGAGTTCAGTTCAGGGTACACCATATTCTGGAAGGGAAAAGATGAGGGAGAGCGCCGTATTCATGGTGTTGGTTTCGCTATAAAGACCACACTGGTGAATGATCACCAGCTAACTCCAACTGCTGTCAGTGAAAGAATTATGACTCTTCGAATCCCACTCTCCGGGGGTCACTTTATGACTCTTATCTCTGCATATGCTCCCACCTTGGATGCTGATATAGAAGTTAAAGATCAATTCTACAACCAGCTGAGCACAATCATCACCAAAGTACCATCTAGAGACAAACTCTTAATGCTTGGCGATTTCAATGCTAGAGTTGGTAAAGATCATCAATTATGGAACAATGTGATGGGAAAACAAGGACTTGGCAACTGCAATGCCAATGGCCTATTACTCGTTGGTCTATGTGCTGAACATGAACTCTTTATTACCAACACTCAGTTCCGTCTGCCGAATCGCTACAAAACCACTTGGATGCATCCTCACTCGAAGCACTGGCACATCCTTGACTATATCATCACCAGGCAATGTGATAAAAAGGACATCCTTGTCACCAGGACCGCAAGAAGTGTCGATGACTGTTGGACAGATCATAAGCTCCTTTTTTGCCGGTTGAGGATCTCAATCTGCGCAAACCGAAACGATCCATCCACAACCTGTCGAGACGGAAATTTGACACTTCAAAACTCCAAGTAAAATCAATTGCTACAGATTACAGAAATGAAATCGCAAATAAGCTGGCTAGTCACCCTGTTAGCACAAATAGTGTTGTACAGGAATGGACAACGCTTCAGGAGGTCATTACTGAGTCAGCTGAGGAAACAATTGGTTTTGTGAAGAACAAAAGACAAGACTGGTTTGATGAAAATAATGATGAAATTCCGTGTCTCATCAATGCCAAACGGGAAGCCCATCAATCCTTTCTTCAAGATCCATCTTCCAGTGTGAAAAAATCACAATTCGTGCAACTTAAGGGGAAATGTCAGGCACAAATCAGGGAAATAAAGAACAACTGGTGGCAGCGAAAAGCTGAACAACTGCAAAGATTATCTGATGCCCGTGACCTGCGAAACTTCTATGCAGGCATAAAGGAGGTATATGGCCCAATCCGATCATCATCAGGTACATTGAGAACTGCTGACAATTCCGCCATTTTAACTGAACAAGGACAAATTTTGGAGCGTTGGAAGGAACATTTCTCTGCACTTCTAAATCGTGCCTCCAATGTTGCCGAGGACTTTCTTCGAAACATCCCTCAGCAGCCCCAACAGCCATGGATGGCGGTTCCGCCGACATTCCGAGATTTCACCAAAGCGCTCAATCAACTAAAGCCGAGGAAGGCTCCTGGTCCTGATAACATCCCTCTGGAGTTGTTACAAAGTGGAGGTATGGCCTTGAAGACTCGACTTTTTACACTTATCCTGTTAATTTGGGAAACTCGAGAAGTACCTGACGACTTGAAGAATGCTGCCATCATAACTATCTTCAAGAAAGGCGATCGTAGCGTGTGTGGGAACTACCGAGGTATATCGCTATTATCCATTGCAGGTAAAGTTCTAGCAAGAATTCTCCTAAACCGGCTCCAAAGTATCTCGGAGAGGATTTTGCCCGAGTCTCAATGTGGTTTCCGAACCTCCAGGGGCACAACAGACATGATATTCTGTGCCTGACAACTCCAGGAAAAGTGCAGAGAGCAACAGGAGCCCCTGTATTTAGTTTTCTATGACCTGGAAAAAGCCTTTGATTCTGTACCAAGACCTGCTATGTGGAAAGTATTAACGCACTTTGGATGTCCCGATCGCTATGTGGAATTAGTTAAAGCTCTTCATGATGGAATGTCTGGGAAGATTCTTCACGGTGACTCTGTATCCGATCCATTTCCAATCACTCACGGTTTGAAACAAGGCTGTGTGCTTGCTCCAACACTCTTTGCATTGTACATGGCTGCCATGATGTATGAATCATCTTCCAACAACCCAGGCATAAAGATTAAGTTTCGCTTCGATGGAGGTCTTTTCAATCTGGCAAGACTTCGTTCACAGAGACATACCCAAGTTACCCGGGTGACAGAACTGCAGTATGCCGATGACACCGCATCTCCTGCTCCGACAGCTGCAGAGCTTCAACAATCGGTCAATCGCTTTAGCACTGCGTGTGATCTCTTTGGTCTCACCATCAATGCAAAGAAAACAAAGGTGCTTGCACAACCTGCCCCAGGATTACCTCTTCCTGAGTTCAATATCTCCATCTTAGACTCAACACTGGAGCAGGTTGATCATTTTTCATATCTTGGCAGCATCTTGTCTAAACGGTGCACTTGCGAACAGGATGTTGACAAAAGAATTGGGGCTGCCCATGCAGCATTTGGCCGTTTAATGCACAGAGTCTTCATGAATAAAGACCTAAAGATGCATACCAAACTCATGGTGTACAAAGCTGTCGTCATCTCAACGCTACTGTATGGCTGTGAAACTTGGACACTCTATCGCCGTGATATGAAGAAACTTGAGAGTTTCCACCAACAAAAGATAAGATACATCTTGAACATCAAGTGGGAGGACTACGTGACCAACACTGCAGTTCTCGAGAGAGCGCATCTCGATAGCATTGAGACAACTATCATCGCTCATCAACTGAGATGGTTAGGCCATGTTCACCGTATGAATGATACCAGGCTTCCACGTCAATTCCTTTATGGTGAGCTTTGCTCCGGCACTAGACCTCATGGGGCCCCTTTGAAGCGTTTTAAAGACCAGTTAAAACACATCATGACGACGACTGGTATAGACATCCACTCATGGGAAACATCTGCTGCGGACCGTTTACTGTGGTGGAACACTACATCGACTGCTGTCAACTTCTTTGAAGAAGAACTTCGCAGACATGAAGAGGCCAAGCGACAAGCAAGAAAGCTTCGTCAATTGCAACCCCGCCCTCCCCCGACCATTGAGTGCAATATATGTGGGCGCATGTTTTATGCCCGGATTGGCCTGTTTAGTCATCAGAAGCACATCCACAGGCTGGTCTGAAAAGCTCTATGCAGGAAGAAGTATGTTTACTCGGAATCGAGTTACAGCCGACGACGAAGTAGTGATTTGTCCCTATAGTTAGGGCAAAAAACTTAGACCCCTTCTTGTGTATTGGGCATAACAGAGCTACTTTCCATTCTTCGGGCATCTGTTCTTCTTGCCATATTCTTAGTATCGGTTGATGCAGTTGGGTATGTAGATAATTACCACCATACTTGACCAGCTCTGCAGTTATATTATTCTCTCCGGGTGACTTACCGTTCTTCATTCCCTTAATGACTTCTTTTGTTTCAGTCATACTTGGTTCTAGTATTTCTGGGTCAGGCCCTGGTATATAAAGTTCTTCTTCTTCAATTCATTTCTCTCCTGTTCCATTCAGAATCTCTTGAAAATATTCCACCCATCTTTCCAGCACCTTTTTGGTCTCAACAATGAGATTTCCATCTTTATCTTCACACATATCTGATCTGGCCTGGAATCCTCTTTTCTCTTCCCTTAATAGTGCATGCATTTGTCTATAATCCTTTGTCTTTGCTAGTTCCTGTACTTTTTCGATTTTTATTCTTTCCCATTCCTTTTTCTTTCTTGTGCACATACGTTTTGCCATTCTTCTTGCCTCTGTATATAATTTCCTGTTACCTCTTGTGTCCATTTGTAGCATTTTAATTCTTGCCTGGTTTCTTGCATTTGTCTTCTGCTCACATTCCTCTCTGACTGTTTAGATCCCACTACGTTCTCTGCAGTGTTCTCAATTGTCTCTGTAATGCTTTTCCAGTGTTCATTTATATTTCCTGCTACCTTTATGTCTCTCGGTATCTTTCTTTCTAGTGCCACTGAGAATTTGTCAGCTATCTTCTTATCTTCGATTAATTACTGTCCATCATATTTCTGCATTCTTCTTTACCTACTATTCTTAAGTCTGCATATGCATTGTTTATAGCAGGACTTAACCAGAAAATGGTCTGAATCTATATCAGCTCCTCTACATGATCGTACATATTGTATATCTGTTCCATGTCTCGCATCAATTAGTACCGGAATATGATCTATCTGGTTCCTAGTAAATCCGTCCGGTGAGCACCACGTAGCCTTATGAATATCCTTTCTTGGGAATCGAGTACTAATTACTATCATCCTTCTGCTTGCGGTAAAGTCTATCAGCCTTTGTCCGTTCTCGTTACTTTTCCCGTGTAGGCTGTTCCGTCCAATGATGTCTCTAAATTCCTGTTCCTTTCCAATTTTAGCATTCATATCTCCCAATACGATTTTAATATCATGCCTTGGTGCCAGATCCTATATTTTCTCCAGTTTTCCATAGAATGTATCCTTCTCTGCATCCTCAGTATCCTCTGTGGGGGCATGCCCACATATAAAGGTTGTGTTAAAGAACTTGCCTTTCAGGCGGATGGAGCATAATCTTTCGTCCTCTGGTCTAAAGCTTATTACTGCATTTACTACGTTATTGCTTACCATAAAACCAATTCCAAAGGTATTTTTCTCATGTCCACTGTAAAAGATGGTATAATCTTTCTGTTTTAGGATATCTGTACCTGTCCACCGTATTTCTTGAATGGCTACAATACTCATGCATATTTCTTCATTACCTCCACTAAGTTATTTAGGGCTCCCGCCCTATATAGACTTAGTAGACTTAGTACATTCCATGTTCTTATGTTCAGCTCGTTGTCCTTTACTCGCAAATGTCGTCATTGTTCCGTCCAGTTTCTTTGTGATTGAGATTTCGTAACAGTTCTTTTTCCACGGTGGGGTCGTTGTCCTCACGCGCAACCTTCTAGGGGGCTGCCACTTTCGCCCTTCCGGATTGCTGCCCATTAACATCGGGGTGGGTCCCCTAGCCTTTGTAAGCCCCTTACTAACTGCAAGGCAGCAGGTGGTATCTGATGGTTCCTCCGCCTTGTCCGCCGTTGGGATATCACCAGTCATCCTCTTCCGCCCTCCAAGCCGTTGACCATTCAGTGTTAATTGTGTTTGGTCCGCGAGAGCTATTTTATTTCGCTCAAGTCCGCCGGCAAGCCGGTGAGGACCCCCCATCCGCCACCTGGGACCCGCCACGTGGGAGTATCACCTCTCACCCTGCCATGACACCATAGCAGGTTCGTCGTTTGTGTTTACTAGGCATCGCAATAAAAAAACTGCGGATAATTCGCTGAGTTCGTGCATTAATTACCGTGAATTAGGAAGGAGGATAGTGAAGGTACAAAAAAGGTCCTGTATGGGATGGTAAAAAATAAGAGGTCGAAGGATCCTACGGATTATGTTAGAATGGTGAACAAAAGGGGACAAGAGATAGAAAATAGGGAAGAACTGAAGAAAATGTGGAAAGAATATTTTGAAGAACTTCTGAACCCAAATGGAAACCACGGCGAGGAAGAAGAAATCGGGCAAGAGGAAGATGGACTGCAAACAGAAAAGGACTAACATGGAAAGAAGTGGAAGATGGACTGCAAACAGAAAAGGACTAACATGGAAAGAAGTGGAAGATGCAGTGAGGAAGATGAAAGGAGGGAGGCACCGGGTGTGGATGAGTTGAGTGTGGAGATGGTGAGAGCAGCAGGAGAGGTGGGGATACAATGGTTATACCGAGTGATGAAGACAGCATGGAAGGAAAGGAAGACCCCAGAGGACTGGAAAAAGGGAATAATTGTCTCGATCTTCAAGAAAGGTAGTAGAACAGAATGCAGAAACTATCGGGGAATAACACTGATGAGTCATTGTGCTAAGATGTTTGAGAAAGTTTTGGAAAGGAGAATTAGGACAAGGATAGAAGGAGGGATGAGGGAAGAAAAACATGGCTTCAGAGCAGTAAGGTCCACAGTGGACTTGATTTTTGCTGTAAGGCAGTTAGAAGAACAGCACTATGAGTATGGAACAGATCTACTGATGGCCTTCCTGGACATTGAGAAAGCATATGACAGTGTTTGCCGAAACAAAGTACAGTGAAACCCCTCAAATCCAAACCCCGGAAATCCGAAATCCCGGGTAATCCGAACGAGCTTTTTCGACAATTTTAAGTTATTAAAAAACACTCAAAAAAGAGAAACATTTATTTAGTGATATAACAATTATGCATTCTACATTATAAACTTATTTTGCATATTTAGTTGAAAAATTAACAAAGAAGTACAGATAGCATACCTATATAACATAGTGTTAATGTGCCTACATACGCATCTCATCCAGGATTGAAAAACGAAAAAGTTGGTTATTGTAATTCCTTACGTTAATCACTTTGCAAAAACAATGAAATGATAACAGAAACACACAAAATATCACGTAATCTTTCACTGGAAATCAGTTGTCTTCAATTATCGAAGTGACGAAACCTTTCCCGCGGACACAATTGCGCGCCACAGTCGCATGTAGGCCTACATGACATCGTTTGGCGTGGGTGCTGCCTATTATTCTACGAAGTGCAATGCGATGTCAAGAGCAGATGCAGCTTCAGTATAAGTCACATTGCCTGTCAAAGTTCTACTCCCTCACTGTCACTAGCTATATTTCTGTCATGTTGACTTTGGACCAGGCTCACTATTTCGTGTTTGCTGCGTTCTTCATTGATATCATCTGCTGCCGACTATAGACAACCTTGTATATAGATATTTTTCGGCTAATCCGAACAAATTGAAATCCGAACAGGCTACAGCCCCAATTAGTTCGGATTTGAGGGGTTTCACTGTATGGAAGTCCCTGTAGGATAGACGAGTAGAAAAATGGACTATAAGGTGGATAAAGGAGATGTACAAGGGAAGCGTGAGCTGTGTGAAAGTGGGAGGAGAGAGATCGGACTGGTTGGAACAGAGAAACGGCCTAAAACAAGGAAGTGCACTGTCACCGTTACTTTTCATTGTGGTGATGGATGGCATAATAACCCATGTGGCACAAGTAATTGGGGAAGGAAAGATGAAAGCAATGGTGTTTGCAGATGATTTGATGATTTGGGGAAACAAGGAGGAGGAGGTACAGGAACAGTTGGACATATGGGAAGGAATAATACAAGGATATGGGATGAAATTTAGCATAAATAAGAGTGAGATGGTGATCACAACAAGGAAGAAGGAAAGAACCACAACAGGAAAAACAATTGGTGGGGAACAGCTGAAGAAAGTGGAGAGTTTCAAGTATCTGGGAAGCCTGATACAAGATAATGGAAGAAACGATAGAGAAATAAATGAGCGGGGGAGACAGGCAGAAGCATTCCGGAGGAGTGTGAGAAGCATGTTACGGAGCGAGGATGTCCCTCAGAACAGCAAAAAGATCATATATCGGACGTACTATGTCCCTATCCTGACGTATGCCTCGGAGACCTGGGTTATGAAAGGAAGGGAGAAGAGCAAAATACAGGCCAGTGAGATGAGGTTCTTGAGAAGCAGTATTGGAGCTACAAAGGTGGACAGAATAAGAAATGAGAGGACCAGAGAATTAATGAAGGAGGAATCATTACAGGATGGTATAGAGAAATCTAGACTTAGGTGGTATGGACATGTAAAACGAATGGAGGAGAAGATGATACTCAGGAGGATACACGAGACGAAGTGGGAAGGAAAGAGACAGGTGGCTGAAGGGAGTGGAAGAAAGTGTGAAGAAGAGAGGAGAAGACTGGACAAGGGTGGAGGCTGAGAGATGGTGAGAAGACAGAAGACGTTGGAGAGGCTTGTGTTCCAAACAGACCCGGCCAGTGGCTGGAAACTGTGCAAGATGATGATGATGAATTATCGGGAGTGCACTGTACTGTTACTTTCTCGCTTAATGATTTTTCCTAGCTTCATCGGTAGCTAGATTTTTTTGTTTCCCTTTCCTTAACTCTTAACTTATTGCATGCTATCTCTTTGTCCACTGTCAATTGTTAGATGTGTGGGTTGTGTGCCTGTCCAAACAATTGTATTTCAAACTAAAGATCAAGCAAGATTATTTCCTCCATTATGAAAATTGACTTTGTTTTATTAGGCTACTAATGTTTTGTTCATTGGGCTTGTAATTTGGTTATTTCCCAGTGGTGAAATTGGTAATTGCATGTAAAGGGATCGGATTGAACTCATGAATGAAGGGTTCTACATCACTCTGATTACTCTACTACTGTATATCACCGCTCTTACAATTTGGTCACCGGCAGTCCCATTTTTCTTTAAAACCAAAGTCAAATGGTTATAGTTCTTAATTTAATTAAACTGTTAAGTTCCTACACCTATCTACTTTATACACATTATATGAAAACCAGAGCAATTATACACATGGTCTGTTCATAAAATGTTCTCACTTTCCACATTGCCAGTATCTCTTTAAAACTGACTTACTCAAAAAATAACTTTGTTCTAGTTTAATTAAAATATTAAAGAAGTAACGATGTGGTAATACACAAGCATTGTAAATGTAATGTAAGCAAAGTAACTGTAGCTCTGTTGCTATTTTTAGTAAGTTATGGTAACGTATAACATAGGCCCCGTGCACAGGGTTACGTGCGAAGACCTCAACGGAATCTGCAGCGGAGAAGATGGACTTCGGAACGGTGGAGATTGCGGAAGAGGCAACCCAGTACTCAGGGAATAGTAAGAGTACAGCATCAATCGGCAGCGTCTGTTTCCCAGGTTAGGGGCGGCTGCAAGGGTGTCTGTTTCCCATGTTAGGGGCGGCCTGTATAATAGCTGGCAGTAGCTTCATAAAATGCCTTTGGGAGTGGCGACCCCATCGTAATAATAGCCTAAAATGGAAATGGCACTTCGAATGAATCGGAAAAGGTTAGGGCGTACCCTGCAGGCGACGCGCAGTTCTTTTGGTACTGGGGGAACTGTGAGAAATGGGCGACCAGTAACCGAAATGAAAGTGGGAATCATGAATGTCATGACCCTGACAGGCAAGGTGGAGGAGGTGGTAGACTTCATGGAGAGGGAGAATGTTGGATTGATGGGGCTGAGTGAAGTGAAATGGAAAGGTAAAGGAAGGAAGAAATTGAGGAAAGGATATACATTATACTGGAGTGGTGGCCAAAAGGCCAAAAATGGCGTGGGACTGATAACCTCGAAACAACTGGAGGAGTATGTTGAAGTGGTAGAGTGTGTGAGTGACAGAATAATGAAAATTAGAATGAAGATGAAAAATGACGTGATGGACTTCATACAAGTGTATGCACCACAGACTGGAAACAGAGAAGAAGATATTGAAGTATTCCTGGAGGATGTAGAAAGAGTAATTTCAGATGTAGAAGTGGTGATCATGGGAGATATGAATGCACAAGTCGGAAACGAGAGACAAGGAAAGGAAGAAGTCATTGGACCATATGGATATGGGAAAAAGAACCGGGAAGGAGAGGAACTTGTAAACTTTTGTGAAAGGAATGGACTGATAGTGGGTAATTCATGGTTTCGGAAGAAAAACAGCAGGAAAATTACGAGATATGGTTGGGGCGATAGAAGAACAAAATCAGTAATTGACTACTTTCTGGTGGAAAGGACTAATCGCAGAAAGCTGATAGATGTGACAGCTTTACCAGGAGAAGCATTTGATGGGGACCATAGAGTTGTGGTGGCAAAATTTAGATGGGAAAAATTGGAAAACCTAAAGGAGATCAGAGAAAGTAAAATAAAAGTATGGAAATTGAAAGACAAAACCGTACAGGAAAATTTTCAGGAGAGATTGAAGCAACAAATCCCAGTTACTGAAGTGGAAAACATAGAAGAGGAATGGTCTCACTTTAAAAAGGCATTTGTTGGTGCAGCAGAGAGTGCTTGTGGTAGGACGTCAACAAGAGTGAAAGAGAAGGAGACACCATGGTGGAATGAGGAAGTGAGGAAAGCAGTGAAAGAAAAGAAGTCTGCATGGAAAGAATGGAACCGAGATCAAACAGAAGAAAGCAAAAGGAAGTATCACGACAGCAAACGGAGGTGTAAGAAAGTGGTAGGAGAAGAAAAGAAGAAAAGTTGGGAAGAATTTACACGAAGAATGGAAACAGATGTAAGTGGCAGTAAAAGGATGCTGTATGGGCTTCTAAGAAGTAAGAGGAAAGAGAGAGTTACTACAAAGCTAGTGAAAAAGGAAGATGGAGAGTTGTTAACACACCCAGAAGAGATAAAGGGACGATGGAAGGAGTATTTCGATAAGCTTTTGAATGTGAGCAATGGTACTGGTGAGATGGAAGTGACACAACCTGACGACTCTATAACAGAAGATGATATAACAATGCTGGAGGTGGAATTATCAGTACAGAAAATGAAGATGGGAAAAGCAACAGGGGTGGATGAAGTCAGTGTAGAAATGATAAAGGCTGCTGGACCTGTTGGTATGCAATGGCTGTATCGACTGCTAAAGTGTGTGTGGAAATGGAAATGTGTACCAGAAGACTGGAAGAAAGGGCTAATAATACCAGTGTTTAAGAAGGGGGACAAGAAGGTGTGTGATAACTATAGAGGGATCACCCTCATATCACAGATAGTAAAAATACTGGAAAGGATATTAGAAAGAAGAATGAGAAGAAAGGTGGAAGGAGAGTTGCAAGAGGAACAGTATGGCTTCAGGAGTGGAAGATCCACAGTGGACCCAATCTTTAGCTTGAGGCAGGTGATGGAAAAGAACTGGGAATATGGAGAGGATTTGATCATGACTTTCATAGATCTAGAAAAGGCATATGATAGTGTCCCCAGAGAGAAGGTATGGGAAACCATGGTTAAGAAGAGACTGGGAAGAGAAATGTTGGAAATGGTGCAAGCAATGTACAACAACTGTGTTAGCAGGGTACTGACCCCAGTTGGAAAGACAGATTGGTTTACGAACAAGACTGGACTAAGACAGGGGAGTGTGCTGTCACCTCTCTTGTTCATAATGGTGATGGATGAAATAGTAAAGGAAACAAAGGAAGCATATGGACATAAAGAAATGAAGTTACTGTTTTTTGCAGATGATATTGTGGTCTGGGGAAGGAACACTGAAGAAGTGCAAAAACAACTAGATGCACTGAACGAAAATATTCAGAAGTATGGCCTGAAAATCAGTATAGAGAAAAGCAAGACCATGGTGATGACAAGAGGGGAAAGACAAGGAAAGGGCACTGTGAAAATTGGAAGTCAGAGTTTGGAAATTGTGGACACGTTCAAATACCTAGGAAGTGAATTGATGCAAACTGGTAGGTTGGACATGGAGATTGGCAGGAGGGTACAGCAGAGCAATGCATTCTATCAAAGTGTAAGAAAACTTGTTTGGGATAAGGAAGTACCAAGGAAAAGCAAGGAGGTAATGTATCAAGTGTATTATGTACCCATATTAACTTATGCAGCTGAGACTTGGACCCTGACAAGCAGGCAAGAGAGTAGAATCCAAGCCAGTGAAATGAAATTCCTAAGAAGTATGATAGGAAAGACAAGGAAAGACAGAGTGAGGAATGAAGATGTTAGGAAGGAAGTTGGGATGGGAAAACTAAATGAGAGAATTGAGAAGAATAAACTAAGGTGGTTTGGACATGTAAAGAGGATGGAGGAAAATAGAATACCAAGACAGATGCTGGAGGCGAAGTGCAAGGGTAAGAGACCAAGAGGAAGACCTAGAACAAGGTGGATGGATTCAGTGAAGAACGGCATGAGAAAAAGAAATCTGGACTGGGACAAGATCGTGGAAGAAGAATGGTGGAAGGAAAGAGGAAAGTGGAGAAGTGCCATAAATACCCCGACCCGGCAGGAGCTGGATAAGGGGAAATGATGATGATGATGATGATGATGGTAACGTGCCAACCTTGTATGGAAGCATTTTCTATCCTTATACTTGTAATGTTTTTACAAACTAATGAGTTGCATGTTTTGTTTGTCTCCACTTCTGGTTAGTCGAATGCCTAATTTAAATTTACTGAATATAATTACTGACGTGATGTCCTCTGTTTCAGAATTCACAAAGACGAACGTCCGTTTCCTTGCGACTTCTGTGGGTTATCATTCAGGCGCTCATTTGCACTCAAGAATCACCGTATGATACATACGGGTGAAAAAAACTTTCTATGCAAGGTGTGCAACTGTGCATTTCGTGTCAAACAAGATCTACAGAAACATGAACGGATAAGACACCAAGTCAGAGAAACACCCTAGTTAAGAAAGAAATGAATGTAGAATTTACATTATTATTCAAGGATATGAAACTACCATATTAACCCGATGAGTGCTACGTCTGCCTATAGACAGGCTGACGCGGTTGGTTCACCAGTGCTACGTTCGTCTATAGACGGTGCACGAAAACTTTTATTTTTTTCAGTTTCCCGGTTCACTCTCAAGAGCTGAATCGATGTCTGCCATCTGTTGGGCATTATATGGAACTAATTGAGCACGGCCAATAGCTTCGGGAAGTGACTACCAGAGCTTCTTGTAGAAGTCAGCCGTCCTCTACAGCTGTCGTTCATCCGTGATGTAAACAAACATGGCGGAACAACAAGCTAGTTGCTCTCGACGCGATGTTATTTCGGATTGAAGAATCCTTCAGTTATTAACCACAGAGGAAAGTGATGATGCTGACGACTATTTTAATGTGTCAGTGAGTGATTTTGAAAGTGATAGTGATTCAGAGAGTTCTGAAAATATTGTAAGTGAGAAGGAAACAGAGCCTCCTCCTCAAAAAAAAAAAAAAACAGAAGAAAAACAAGGCAAGTACAAATGGCATTTCATCACTATTTTGGTGGTGAACGGATGACTTTTCTCGACCAGACTTTCAAGTGACAGTCACAGATTCTGGGAACCAAGTAGTGTTTGAAACCCCAAAATTATTGTTGTTGTTTTTTTTTTTGGAGTTGGTGCAGTTGGTTGTTGATGAAATAAATCAGTATCGCAAACAACTGGTGGAAAACATCAAACTGTCACCACATTCCAGGTTTAGAAAGTGGAATGATATTACAGTGGATCAAATGTACACTTACCTTGCAGTGTGTATGCTAATGGCAAGAAACAGTAGGAACAATATTTTCGAACACTGGTGTTGCTCTACTCGCCAATTTATTCAGAAATGATGCCTAGAGATACATTTCAAATGATTCTCGCAATGTTGCACATGTGTAACAACGATGTTTAACCCTGGGGATCGACTTTTCAAAATTAGAGAGGGGGTGAACCATGTGAGAAAAATATTTATAAAATCTTTGAAGCCATTCACCAAGCTGTGTATTGATGAGTCACTTGTGTTGTTCAAAGGAAGGTTGTCCTTCAAGCAATATATACCATTAAGGCATCACAGGTTTGGTGTCAAACGCTTTGTTCTGTGTGATGTGGAAACCAGCTATATTTTAGATATTGTTGTATACACAGCTGCTAATACAGATATCTGCACTAATGAACTACTAGGAGTGTCAGGGAGTGTTGTAACCACATTACTTGAACCATACCTTGACATGGGACACCAGCTGTTCATAGACAATTGGTTTACTATATTCTGATTTACGAAAGGTGAACGGTGAAGTCTGTCATCCGCTTGAAGGTTGAGGTGAGGAGTGGAGACGAGAGGGATAACGGCCTTCATGGCAACATCGAACAGTGTTGCAATGTATGCAGACACAGCAGTGAACACATGGTTTGACACAGTGTTCAACCGTGCCTTGACTCGTCACTGTCATCAGACTGCCGGTATTTGTGTCTTCCTGCAAGCCTCTTGGAATATTATGAGTCATGGCCTGTCTCAGTAGCAATGCGGCATTTCTCCACATGCTTGCTTTGACAGACTTCAGCATTCATTATTGGTAATACTGAATATAGCCCACTGTTAGTACACCATATTGTAGGAAGAAAGACTCCTGTGTGTGGTACTGTTCGTAAGAACCGTAAGGGGATGCCTGTTTTTGTGAAAGCATTACAGAAGGGGGAAGTCGAGTCACATCATACTTACAGCATGATGGCATTGCGATGGAAGTATAAGAGGGAAGTTTACATGCTTACATCCTTTCATCGCAATAAAATGGTAACAACCGAGAAAACTGACCACAAAACAGCGGAAAGGGTGAAGAAACCATTTACTGCTGTGGATTACAAGAGTATGGGTGTGGTTGACAAGACAGATGATGCTTTCTTACATTGAATGTTTTAGGAAAACCACAAGGTGGTACAAGAAAATGTTTTTTCATGTCATAGATCTGTGCCTTATAAATGCATTTTCTTTGCACCAAGTCCTAACCGGTAGCCATATGTCCTTGGCGGAGTTCCAATTGGAAGTTATCCGAGAGCTGTCCCAACACCACCATACCCCTGTCAAACCACATAAAGGTGTCAGACCGTCCCTAGAGGAAAATCCATTGCACCTTACTGCGTGTCATTTTCCTAATGAGATTCCCCCTTCTCCTTCTGGTAAACCAGGTAAGAAGATATGCCATGTGTGTGCTCACTCCACCCAGCAGCCAGTGAAGCTAAAAGAAAGCCGCTATTGGTGCCATTTATGCGACAAGAGCTATGCATTGTACCATGTTTTCAATTGTTTCACACGAACAAAACCTTTTAAAACAAATGTTACTACAAACAGACTGTTCATTCATAGAAACTCATACAAAAGAAAAATTTATAATAGGTGTATATGGTAATTTTAAGTTATTTTCTGTATTAGATTCATTCAATAGTTTCCATTTTCATATGTAGCCTACCACTGATAACATGGAATTTGTTAAATTATCAACCATTGTACTTGTAAGAAGTAACATATTGTGCCCTTGTAAGAAGCATATAACAAGACTCTTTTTCGGGGTCGTGTTCAGTCCTTGTTCTGTAGCTAGTTGTATATGATTATTTGCTTCTATTACAACAAGGTGACATAGGGGTACTTAAACTAGGAAAGAATGTGAAACCAAAATAAAATAAAACAACTTTAATAACTGATCAATGTGGGAGAAGCAAATTTATGAGGACCTTGAAGCTAGAGATAAGAACTGGCATCAATTACAAGAACAACAGTTATGGATGGACAGGACAAATTGGAGACGGCTCATTTATAATCGCACCCGGCTTGCTGGAGCGAAGAAACGATGATGATGAATAACTGATCAATTAAAAAAAACAAAATCGATCACCTCCGATAAATTTACTCCCTCAGAATATAAAAATATTACATTTATATAAAGCTCTCAGCATAAAATATACTGAGATAAATACATGGATCAAGTCCATCATCACTTCAATTTTTGTGTGGGCACGTGAATGGTAGATTGAGTGGTGAAAAACATTTGAAACACTCGGCAAGTTGAGAATCCATATTTTGCGTATCTAGACCTGGCTCTTGGGAAAACAATTAACTCGTCTGGCCCGACATAAATATAAAACAAACCGACAACCCTAATCTTCTAAAATTATATTTACAATACTTCCAAAATGAAGTCACAACCAAGGGCACGCAAGAACAAATGCCTAAATCAGGTCTTGAACAAAGCTACGGTAATACTATCGTGACTACGCAAGTATAAACACACTAGCTGACCGCTCATCATCTCACAGAAAATACACACGCATACAAGGGTATGCAAATACAAGAAAATACATAAACAAAGCCAACAGGCTAAAAATCACAAACGAATTTGGCCTGGATAGCTTCCCAATTAATTATCAATTAATTTCTAACCAGACAGGCTTATCTCATTAAATATCACTGGTCACAGTCCAGGTGTGTTTCAATAATACCACAGAACAGCGCCCAGCTGTCCAAGACCAAAGAATCGTAGTCTCAGCTACCTAAATAAAACGTGTGTCACCAAAATACCTTACATTGTCTCGATAATTCACCCAGGAATTTCAAGACTCGACGAATTCGCACAGCGTCTCATTAGAGCACGTCTGCCGACAATATATATTTGCAGCATACAGAGATGGACTCAAGGCCAACTCCAGCGCATAATCAATTCACACATGGACACCATAATACCTGGACTCGACAATACACAAATTCCACACCAAAATTTCGCCAGACTCGGTAAAATAGTGTTAAAACTAACTTCCTCAAAATTTGTCTCAGAGAGCAGACGGATCTCCGCGAAACAAAACAAAAAAAAAATGCAACAAGGCATATAAATCAATATGACCTGTTTGATTATAAATTAGCAAAACAAAACCTATTATTCCTCCAATATCTGTCGTTAAATTTTATGTTAATAAAGCTCCACTTCTTGCCAAAAACATAGCTCATGCAGAATGAAACATCGCAATACTCTTGTACTCGCCAGTACATAAACTCCACGTCTACTTGAATCACCTTAAATTTGAATTACACAAATTATTTACACAGTAGTCACGATGAGTTCCCCAAATTAAATGGTTTGTCGGTAAATTACTTTAATACAAGATTCTAAATTTAAAAAACACACAACATCAAAATATATACACTGTTCCCATTTACCAATCTAGACACGACCAAAATGAATAAATTCATACTGTTGTACTCCTCTCTGCAAACATTCAGCTGATGTCACCCGCCATGACCCCTACTGAGAAATTCACGCCGTCGTGAACGACATCTCAGTACTGAAATTCAATGACATCCTTCCTTCGATATGGCTGGTTTCTGTCTTCATGATGTCTTCTTCTGCATGGAATAAAATCGTGAAAGTTAAATTATTATTGTCACACGCACAAATTAACTGGCTAAATTGCTTCAATGAGTTACTCAATTCGCTCAGTGTCCGTAGCAATTCAAAGACTTTCCCTAACTATTAATGCACGGTAGCTATCTAAATATCACTCGCACAACTTAATTGATGTCCAACTTGATAAACTATAATACATTTTACGAAATGAAAATGTTTAAAGTACTAATTTCAGTGTCTAGCTACACCCTAAAATTTACAAGTCCTAACGTCCTCGGACGTGAAATTTATAAGTTCAAATATGCCATCAAACACGCAGAATAACAGTAATACGTCAGTGTCCTCCGACACATACAAGAAGAGTTCTCTCAAACACAGAATAAGTCAGTGTCCTCGGACACACGGTATATGAGTTAACATTTCAGCTTCAATACAACTATTTATATGAAAATAGATAAATATGAGGAGTGGGGACATGTTCCACTGCTAATTTCTAGAGCAGTCGGCTTACAGACATACGGATTACATCCAAACACTCGTATGAAAGAGAAGTGCAAAGTTCTGTTCATCGGAAACTAATTCGATCGCCGATTAATCAGCAATCTGATTCCCTCCAAATCTGATGTCGATCCGATATGATGCTAAATTCCCGCCGTGCGTAGCATCATTCGTTCCCATTCGCTGGTTCAATCAAAGTTTTGCCGCATTTTCTTCTGGAACCTCCTACTTGGCGTATGTGCAAAGTGTCTCTTGTTTCATAAAATACAGTAGCCCTCTCAGTCACTCGCTGGTAGACAATAACATATTTCAACTGTGAATCATAGCTTCAGGCCCTCGCTACCGTGAGTTGAACCCATAAGTAATGGTACCTCGTCCCGTAGCTTGGCTAGCAATAAATTCTTTCTCCAACCCTCTTCCCTTGTTCTTAGGAATGTTGGGTCTTAAGCCTTCGATTTGCAGTCTCTAGCAAGCTATCTGACGTTGCGAAACCTGACTGTTTCAGCATGTCTATAATATTCATTTCCAACAGCACATATAAAATAATGAAACATTAATATATGAGTATCTTATATTAAGGGTTCATATACCTCCTACTTGGTTCAAGTCTAACTCAAGAAATGGAGTCGAATTTCAATTTCCCACTTCTTCAGTTTCAACAATTTCAGACTTCCTTAAATGTGAACACAGTTTATCTCGGCTCACTAATTGCTTGTTTCTAGCGGCTGACTCATCACAATTTTTCACCCGGCTGACAGCAGGTAACCTGTCTTGCTCCAGACGTCTTCCCTCTCTCTCAAAACAAATGAATGACCTCGGTGGCTCTCTTCTGACTTGTAAACAAACCGGCTACTTGCTTTTCAAGCTCGCTCCAGTATCTTTGAGTGTGTACTAGCAGAATTGTACAACATTTGCAGCGGCGATATTTCTCCTTGGCTCCCAAGGTTCCATTTTGTGGTAAACTTCAAGTTTGCTATAATGAAGACATTGTTCCTGTACTAATTTCCTGTATTCTATAAGCATTGTTTCCTTGATTTTTGACAATGCGAAACGGCCAAACATATTTCTCGCTGAATTTTGAATATACCTTGCTAGTATGGTCAGAATCGGGTGGTTTTCTGACGAGTACTAGCTTGTTTTCATTCAAGTCCCTGTGGAACCTCTTGCCTCTGATGTGGCGTAAACGTCTTGTCAGCTTGACTTCTCATGTAGTCAATAGTGTTCCTCACTCTCAAATCGTGTGCCAAAAATGGATCTCTATGTCAATTGATGATATTGTCCCAAGACCTCTCAGGATAACGATACTGATGAATAACCATAGGTATTTGTCCTGTAGATTCATGCTTGGTGGAGTTCATGCAAATCTCTATGTCTTTTTGTCAACCCATTTTTGGTGTTCATTAGGAATAAAAACTCTGTAGAGCTTGGCCACACCTTTTATTGCGCGTTCGCTCGGGTGTGCCTGGGCGTGTCTAATTGATGATAAAATACGCTGATACCCAAGTCTTCCGTTCCTTTCTTAAATTCGGCACTGGTAAAGTAGCTGCCATGATCAGAAAGTAAGCAGTCAGGCTTACCAAGAGTAGCTACAACGTTATTTCTGATTCTACGTAGAACTTGTTTTGACGTGGTTTTCTGTATAGGGCACAGAACCACAAATTTCGAAAATACATCGATGCATTCAAGATGATGTCTACATCCACGTCTTCCTTTCGGGAGAGGACCGAAACAGTCGACATCCAGTAGTTCACATGGTTTCTCCAGTAATAATTGTTTTGGATATTGCTTCATTAGGTAATTATTTGGCGTGGTACGCTGACATACGCCGCAAATCTTAATTACCTCACAAATGGTAGTTCTCATACGTGGCCAAGTAAATATTTCTCCAATAGTAACCTCCGTCTTGTCAATCCCAATATGAACTAGGCTTTCATGAACATGCCAAGTTAGTCCTCTTTGAAGCGATACTGGAACCAAAATTCTGAATTTCGTGTGGTCTTCATCAACGAACTTGTGCAATAGGTTATTGAAATAATTATATTTCCCTCTTTGCTTCTCGCTTCACGATGAGCAAGCGTTCCAGGTTGCAACTCCCTCTTGAAGTAAATGTTTCTCCTGAATCATCATAAGCATCCGTGGTTCACGCTCCTGTTCTTGCTTGATTTCCTTTAATCCATCCAAAAAATTCTTGATCCTTCGCTCTAAGTACGATATGCTGCACCTCCACTGCTACCGCGTGGATATTGCTGACATCTTCCCTGGGCAATGCTCAATTTCGATGTTAAACTGCTGAATATAAATAGACCAACTTGTCACTCTTTCACTAACCATCGCTGTTTTAAATATGAACGTCAGCGCCTTATGATCAGTTCTGACAACAATGGAATAGCCAAAAACAATCTTTCTCCATTGTTGCAGAGCATGGAGTATAGCCAGTAACTCCAGCTCGGTGACCGTGTAATTCCTCTCGTGTTTGCGCAATTTGTGACTTATGCAAATATGAGCGATCTTTAAGGTTGCTTGGATCATCTTTATACAGCATAGCTCCAATTCCAATCAAAGATGCATCTGCTTGAATTATACACTTTCTGCCGAAATCTGGGACCCCAATTTTACACAATTTTCCAATAGTTATTTTGTTGCTTTGAATGACAATGTCACAAGCGTCAACCCATAGCCATCTATTGCTTTTCTTCAACATTTCATGCATAGGTGCTACAGTCTCCGTATATCCTGCAGAGTTTTCCTTGAAATGCTCGAATATGCTTAACTCGTAGGTGTGTGAAAGTGTTTAATCGCCTCTATCTTCGCCGGATTTGGTCTCGCACCCTCTTGATCTTTTATGTGACCCAAATATAAGATATCGCTCTGGAAGAAATGCGTTTTCCTTAAGTTGATTTTAAAATTCAAGGTTCTCAGGTTGCCCAACAGCTTATTTAAATTTTTCATATGCTCTTCCACATTATCTGACACCAGAAAATATCGTCCACATATCTTAGTCATATTTTTCACCTCAGTCAGGTTACGATTTAAGGCTCTAATAAGTGCGGATCCTTCTGTTTTGACACCAAATGGCATTCGATTCCATGTGTATGTCTGATTTTCGAATAGAAATCCTGTTGGTAGTTGAGATTTCTCATCCAACTCGATATGATAGAAACTGTTGGTAAGATCTACGGAACTATAGATGTCTTCCCTTTGAATCCTTTCAGGACGTTTCTAATAAGCGGCGCTTTATCATATTCCGGAATCAGTCTAAGGTTAAGATTTCGTGCGTCTAGGCATAGCCTAATAGAGCCATTTGGTTTAGCAACTGCTAAAATAGCACTCAAATATGGTGTCGGTGTTTTCTTTATCAACCCGGCCTCGAGCATTCCTTCCATAATTTCCTTCAACTGAGAATGATGTTTCTCTGGGATTGGGTACAACTTGCTCTTAAATGAGGACCAATCATCAACTTGCACGGAGTATTTAAAGTTCAATATATTTCCAGCTACAGTATCAAAAACCTCCATATGATTACGTAACATTTATTCCAATCTTCTTTTATCTTCATCCCCCAAGTTAACTTCTCTCAGCCGCTCCTGTAATAATATTTCTAATTCAGCTCCGCTGCTTTCTTCCTCAGCCAACAATTCCAGAGCTCCTGAGAATATCCCTGGTCTCCTAGTTCCACTACAGCCGTTTCAACAATCTCATCTTCGTCACGTAATCCTTCACTCGTCTCTTCCGTTATCGCCTCCAGCATCCACGTGCTTGCCTCATGTCCAGTTATCTCATCCATATGTAAGCCTATGTTCGTCATGCCTTCTTAATTGCTTGAAGCTAACAGTGTTATTGTGAAGATCTATGACAGCTTGATAGTCGCAGATAAAGTTTGCTCCCAAAATAATGTTAAAATTCATTTTAGCCATTACAATAAATGTCTGAGCGAAAGTATGGTTTAAAATGTCCAATTCCAGGTATGCCTGATGCTTACATACAACTGTGTGTTCGGGAATAACGCTTCTAACTTTCAATTGGGGAACAGGAATCAGAGGTACATTATGATTCCTTCCCACTTCTCTGACCAGTGTTTCAGATACCAAGCTAACCTGAGAGCCTTTGTCTAATAAACATGTAACCTTCAGACCTCCAATTCTGGCATATAAAACGGGTAATTGCTTTATTACATCATTTTGCGGTTGTATTACTTCCTCCAGACAGTCCTCCGGCCACGCGATCACTTCTTCAATGTGTGCCACTATCCATCCATCACGGTCATCATCCTGCTTTTGTAGGCTATCTCCATAATTAATTATTGGCCTTTTTATCCTGGGCTCCCGTCTTTGAGATCCCTCTGTCTTGCCTTTCTCGCTGTCTACTCAAACCTTCCGCTCCTTCCTCCATATGAGTATCAGGATTTCTTCTGTTATTTGTTGCTCGTTCCCATTTTCCTCCGTGGAATGTAGTTCTTGCAAGTATCTTTGCGACTCGGCATGACGATCGTCCCAATTATTTTGATGCTTCCTTGGATCACCTTGCCCGTGATACCGTTTGTCCTTCCAGGGTTGGTGAAATCTTGGGTCACCATTTTTCCCGTACGGCACTTCCTGCCTATGGTTTCCCCTCCAATTCTGGTAACCTCTCTGATACGGTCTCGAGTTTTCTTGGTAATTTCTGCTCGTTCCCCTATATTCATATCTGGCCAGCGATCTGCTCTCAAAATAATCTTGCCTTCTTGGTGTAGCTCCTGTGTTAGTTGCTTGTGAACGAGTGCTCGGGTTATTGTTCTTAATGAGCTCTGCCATGTTGACATGCTCTACCTGTCTGTTTCCCCTGTGCGGTATCTGCATTGTGGTCTCATCCAGATGACGCAATATCAGCTTGCACAGCAGTGGTGATACTTGTTGCTAGGAGGATCTGTTGAATGTTGACTGGTAATTGCTTCCCAATCGTCATCATCAGATCTTGTTCTGACGGAGGATCGTCCAATTCACGCAGTTTAAGCATTTGCTGCGTAAAGAACTCCGCAAGTTTCGTGGGTTGAGTAGTATGGTATTTGCGTGAATACAAATCCATCCTGAGGCTTAACTGGTACGACGGGCTCCAATATTTCTTTATGAACGCTTCCTTAAACTTATCCATCGTTTCGAATGTATATTTGAAACTCGGGCACCAAATCAGGGTACTTCCGTTCAAAAACTTCTCAACCATCCTGAGCTGTCGATTAGGGGGGTTCGTGTTGATCAATGAAGTAATCATCGATTTCTTTTAGGAAGGCTTTAGGGGTAATGCCGGTCCCATCAGTGTATTAGATTTGAATTCATTTCCTCGAATTACTTGAACAGGGTGTCTACGGTAACGAAAAAGTAACGAATTTTACAAATAGGTAACGAATAAGTAACGAATTTTACATACGGGTAACGAAAATTTTCTGAAGGCGGATTGAATCATCTAAACTCGCGCCACTAGGCTCGGAGATTGCGATGGAGCGAGTTTCACGCAAGCGGCGCCGATTTGCACCTGTTTGGAGACTGTCAAATTAAAGTCCAGAAATAACGCGAAATAATTTAATGTCGCAATCTTGCGAAATGTTACCGTTTCGAAAAAAAAATATGAAAAAGCTTCGAAATACGTAGGCTATAACTTATTTTAAAAAATCTCTCTCGTAAATTTGCGACAACCAGTATGGTTTATTTGAAATTCAGTTATTATGTCGAATTTTCCTTCGAACTTTGGTTCCATCGGATATATTATAATCTAACCGGTTATTTCGAATACTTGTATAATTCGTATTTGAAAGAAAACGTGTCCTCTTGTCGTATTATTCGTGCAATCCTTTCAAAATAATTGTTAATATTTGATACCTACTTCGAAAATTCATCCTCAAGACGGCCGGCTGACCGCACGACTTGCCTTCGGGAATCTCGTCAAATGGACCGAGATCGAAGTCAGTTGCGTAAAATCATGAAACCCGTCCCCTATCGTGAGCTTGTGACCACGAGGACTGCGGGAATCCCGTCAAAGGTGTTTGGACACGAATCGCGAAACACTCCGGAACCTGCTCGCTACTTTTCCCATGACCGTATACTTAAAAGCGTATGAGGAGCGAGAAGTGCATCAACCCACTTAGAAATGACAGCCTACGTAGCATCTCAATACTAATTTCTCCTCGTGATCCACCCTGAACTCCCAACCACAGCATAGGGGCAGCGGGAATCACGGCGCCGTTCATACAACATGTCCATAACTACTCGTGAATTTTAACCATGCCCAACCTTGAGCTTGCCTCCACCATTCTGTCAGGACAGATAGACAATCGTTCAACGGCCGAGTGCGGCGCGGATTGCATAATATCGCGAGGACAACGTGAATCTCAAAAAACGGCCGAGAGCGGTAGTGATTGCCATACATAGCGATATTTCTCCGCATTCAATGACGAAGACAACTGGATTCTTATCAAACGGACAGCAAGTGACGCCGATTGCGTAATAATGCTATATTTTCTCGTGCCCGACCTCAAGGACAATGGAAATGTCGTCGAACGACTAAAAGTGACACCGCGTATCTAAATCGCGATATCCGGGTTTATCATGAAAACTACGGGAATCTCGACTAAAGGCTGAGACCAGCGCCGATCGTGTAACATCTCGATATTTCTCCATACTTGACTGCGAAGACAATTAGGTTACAATCACGTAACGTCCCATAAATTTATTCGTGATCTACCGCGGGGACAAAGGAAATCTCGCCAAATGGTCAAGAGCAGAGCAACCTCTTGGCAAATATAAAAACGCCTTGTGCACAAGACGACATATTAGCTGAAACAACTCATTTGATAATAAATATCTAGTATTTATTTATTATTTCTTAAATTTTGATAACACCCTAAATGAATTTTATTTACCGCTTTAAACATAGTTCATTGTTTTTCTTCACTGCGTGATGAACCCCTTTGCTTGCAGACCGCAGACGTATCTTGAATTCAAAGGTAACTAAAATTAACTAAAAGGTAGCTAAAAAGTAACTAATTTTTACTTCATCCTTACAGTAGACACCCTGTTGAATTATTTGCGCTGGTCCTATATTCTGCTGAGGAGTCGAAGTTTGATCTCTGTAGTCTCGAAATACTTCAGAGTTAAAACCTGTCGCTGGACTTAGCTCATTACTCGTACCTCCCGTCGCGTGAGTTGCACCGAGGCTTCCTAGACTTTCCTGCTTCTCCTCGCCCCGTTCAGATGTAAACAGTGTCGCCTGCTCCATCGATCTAAGCTCATTTTTAATTATTTTGTCTTCCTGCTCCCTGAATCTGACTTTTTCTTCCAGTGCTTGCAATCGAGTGTGATTATCTCCTAACCTTCTAATTATGGTTAATCGTTCTTCCTTGCCGTCCCCGTTCATTTGCTTCCAATCTTTACGAATTGTATCCTTTAGCTGCTTAAATATTTCCTCAACCTGGTCCTTGCGTCTTGTCCCGCCTCTATTTTATCTAGCCGTTCTCCGATATGTGCATTATTCTCTTTCATCCTGAGCTTAATTTCCTCCAGGTCTAATTCGATATTCTTCCATCTTTCGGTCGATTGGGGATCTAATCTGTCCAACTCTTTAATTAATCCTAAGACGTTACTGTCTACAGATACTATTTGTTCCTGAACAATTTGTGTGTTTGACTCAATTTTGTCGAACCTGCTTTCCAACTTCTCCTGCGATATTTTTAAATCCGCCGTGTTAGCAATGCATGCCTGTTCGATCTGCCCTAACTTAGCTAAAACCATTTCGTCCAATTCCTCAAGTTTCTTATCGAATTTGTCCTCAATGCGCTGAATTTGCACAAGCTGTTTATTATTGTTCTCGTTAACCTCACTAGCTAACTGTGCCAATTGCTTTTCGTGTTTCGTTTAATTTCAGCTGTAAGCTGATTAATTTGATCCTTGTGTGCTGCTGATTGTTCAGCGATATTATTATTTATTTCCGCCTTTAATTCCATTAACTGCTCTTTACTACTGTCTTTCAGAGCTGCTAATTGCTCCGCAATACTGTTATTTATTTCCGCCTTTAATGCCGCTAATTGTTCATTACTACTGTCTTTCTGAGCTGATGATTGCTCCGCAATGCTGTTATTTATCTCCGCCTTTAATTCCATTCACTGCTTACTATTACTGTCTTTCATTTCTGCCTTTAACTCCATTAAATTTTCCTGCGTCCTTGACGAAGAAAGTTCGATTACTGTTCTGATCTTTTCCAGCGTTGCAACACAAGTATATCACTTGGAGAATGAGGGGACATGCAATTGGTTAACATCCGCTGACCACGCACACACAATAATTCACATTTTAAATTCGTTAATATACTCAATTCATTTACTTTACATTTAACCCGCAATACACTGAGTCATTGAGTATCATTTATGATACCTCACAATCCATGAGACCAGATAATTGGAATAATTGATTAAAATTTCAATCTTTCACTCCAAGTATCCCATCTCACGCGCGAGAAAATTGAAGGGATGCGAGCTGGTCGTCTGCCACCCAAAATTACAACAATTACAAAATCTTCAACTAAAATTATGATTGAACAAAACACCAAGATCATTTCTAAATATACAATATAATCTTAAAATAATATATTTTACATAAGATAATGACATAAAACAAATAAATTAAAGATATTTTAAAGGACATACTTAATATAAACGAGCAATCAGTAACATAAGAAGAGAAGGATGAGTAATAATCGCTTTAGATCAATAAGTTAATTATTAAAAGTATTATAGGTCATCTGACATCAGTCAGGAATGAGAAAAATAAGTCAAATAACTTTTAAGACGTAGAAAAACAAACTTTGGAGGAAGAACTAAGAAAAATAATTAAAGAGAAAATCAAATACGGTAAATGTAAGATTACCTTATATCAGGAAAATCAAACAGTCCCCAGAAGATATAAGGAACAAATATGAACCGAAGTCCAAAACGAAAAGTGAAAGTAACCAAGTATTCACGAGCCTAACCTGAAATACCTCTGTACGTCACCAAATCCCAAAATGTCTTGTCTGTTATACACAAAATAAAATTGACAGACTATGTTAAACAATAATATTTAGTTAACAATATAGTCAGGTTATCATAACAACGAGACTAAGACAAAAATAAAGTAGGTATCGCATAACGATACGAAAAACAGAATCTTTAAGAGATTATACTACGTACCAAAGATGGGGGGGGGGGGGGGGGAAGAAATAAAATTAAAGGTTAAGTAATTTAGAAAAACACCTTTGGTATTTTACAAGTAGAAGGTCGTATCACAATAACAGATTGTCTAAGACGACAAATATCCATTACCTCATAATAAATACATGCTTAAGAAAGGTATACAATATACTTACGTTACTGTTGATCAAAAGGCAAAAATAACCTCACATAAAATCCTTACAAACCAGGATGAGATGACACCCATCTCAACTACCACGCAGTAGGGTACTGAAGGCCAGCTTTTACAAAAAATAAGTTTTAAAAGAATTTATAAGCTTACGGCGTCAACATATTATGTGCCTGACATAGGTTAGTTTACAATGTTGGGGAAAACCTTAGACGAGACTATTAGCCCCGTCTTCACCCCAAATTTACCGGAGCTCTTACTTTTCATATCTTCAAACTATGAAATTCAACTTCCTTTGTCCCCATCAACAAACGTTGCCAGCAGCAACTAAACTCCATACGGGAAGGACAGCACACGCCATCTACATGCGTGAAGAACTACCAATATCACGTAATACGTAACACATCCGCTAGGTGGCATTACAAGTCAACTTCGTATTTCTTTCGATGTTATAAGCGTAGTAAGTTTACCGTAACATACGCTAGATAGCGTCCGAGTACAGAAACACAGTTTTTGATGGGCAAGTCTGATAGTAACGTAACAATTCCCGTTATTTTAATTTACTATCACCCCTTTTGATTCTGTTATTAAGTTCCCTAACCTTAATTTGACGTTAAAATCAGATTAATTAACCAAATATTACTCAATCTTTCAAGGCTTCACACCTTCCTAACATACATCTGGAGTTTGTTGTCACTACACAATCACTAAATTAAATCGTATATTGGGCGCCCGGAGACACCCTACAGCATCAATCAACAATATCAAAATATAAATGTGTTCCGTATTTATTATATTTCAAAACAAACTCCTGACTCTACTGTATTTGAACACTTGGCGGTAACACTTCGTCTTACTACTGAATTTACATCCAAAACAATGGCCATATTTGTTTATCCAAGTATTTAAAAACCACGCTTTCTTAACACAGACCAACCAACCAACTACAATGAAACGCCCCACGTTGGCTCTGCGCCATTTACCACCTATGTGCCCTTGTAAGAAAATGCTGGACAGTATTCACCATAGTGGCGTTAGGCTGGCTACTGGTACCTTCCGGCCAGCCCGATACCCAGCCTACTCGCCGAATCGGGTGTCCCACCTCCAAATTATTGACGCCAACATATGCTTTTAGCATATGCTGTCAATGTGCGTCAAATGCCGCAACATCCGAGCTATGGAGCTCTCTTCAGTACCCAATACCACCGGATGTACGCCAACCAGCCTCGTGCAACTCGGCCGGTTGGTTATAGACTCGATAGCTCGTGTACTGAAATAGGAGTGGCTGTAGGTCCCTGTATGATCCGGACACCCAGCGAGGTGCCTCCGTGGCAAGTCCCGCGTCCGGAAATTCGGTTAGATCTACTCCGAGGTCCTAAGGTGAACACGCATGCCTCAATCGGAGGCAGTTCCATAGCTTAGTTCACCAATTACCGGACGCTGGCATTCTCTACACGGATGGTTCGAAGGTGGGTTGTGCTTACGTTATTGATGATGCAAATACCAAAATCTCTGCCTGAAGTCTGTAGTGTGTTTACTGCGGAGCTCGTTGCCATCTACGAAGCTCTCCAGTTTGCACGAATCCACTTTCTCGTGTGTACCGACTCTTTGAGTTCGCTGCAGTCAATTGCTACACGTTTCCCGCAACACCCCGTAGTGCAGAGAATCCACGACCTACTAGCCGGTTGTGCCGCGCTGACACTCGAATCACCTTTCTGTGGCTTCCAAGCCACGTGGGAATTGCGGGAAATGAGTTAGCGGATCAAGCTAAAAAAGAGGCGGTATCACTACCACCTGGACCAATGGATGTACCAGCTAGAGATATTCGCTCTCAGTTACGCCTACAAGTTCTGGCATTTTGGGAGCGTCAGTGGCTAGCTGACCCGCTGCCCAGTAAACTGGGAGCGAACAAGGGAACTACTCGCGTGTGATGGAGCTCTTTCCGGTCACGGAGAGAGTGCGTCATCTTGTGTAGGCTAAGGATAGGTCATACAAGGTCCACCCACTCGTACCTAATGAGAAGGGAAGACACCCCACTTTGTACCTGTGGAGCCGTTTTCACCGTGGCCCGCATTTTATCACAGTGTGTGGATCTTGCTGACTTACGAAGAAACCTTGGTTTGCAGACGACACTCAAACTTATATTAACCGATGACGCGGTGGCTGCTGATCGCGTTATCCGCTTTATATGTGAGAGTGGGTTAGAGCCAGCAATGTTCATTTACCAGTTAACATTGACTCAACGACTAGTTCGTTTTTGAATGATGATTTTTACTTTTCCGTAATTTTTGTTTATTTTTTATAATTATTAGTTTAATTTATTTTAGGTCCTTTCAAATCTAGGTGTCCACCTCTAAATTTTAAATTCAATTACAAATTTGTATTCTTTAATTTGTGTTAAGAGGGGCAGATGATCTCTTAGTTCCGCCCCTTAGAACAACAATAACTAACAGGTTTGTCTCATTAAATATCACAGGTCTAACCTTGGCCGGCCTTCTAATTACCACAAGTCGTTATCTCTGATCCGCGTGTGTATACAGTGGAATACCCCAACACTGAACTTGTCCAAGCCCAAGGTGTGTTTCAAAAATACCATAATACCTCAGAACAGCGCCCAGCAGTCCAAGACCGAAGAATCGTAGTCTCAGCTACCTAAATAAAACATGTGTCACCAAAATATCTTACATTGTCTCGATAATTCACCCAGGAATTTCAAGACTCGACGAATTTGCACAGCGTCGCCTTGGAGCACGTCTGCCGACAATATATATTTGCAGCATACAGAGATGGACTCGAGGCCACCTCCAGCGCATAATCTATTCACACATGGACACCATAATACCTGGACTCGACATTACACAAATTCCACACCAACTCACGCCAGATCAAATAGTGTTCAAGCACACTTCCTCAAAATCTGTGATCAAAATAATATCTTACTCAGAAAACAGACGGCTTTCCGCGAATCCAAAAATAATGCAACAAGGCATATAAATCAATACGGCCTGTTTGATTATAAATTAGCAGACCAAGACCTATTATTCCCCCCAATTTCTGTCATTAAATTTAACGTTAATTAAGATCCACTTCTTGCCAAAACCATTGCCCATGCAGATTGAAACATCGCAATGCTCCTGTACCCGCCGGTACGTGTGCTCCACGTCTACTTGAATCACCTTAAATTACAATCACACAATTTTTTTACACAGTAGTCACGATGAGTTCCCCAAATTAAATGATTTGTCGGTAAATTACTTTAATACAAGATTCTAAATTTAAAGAAAACACTCAACATCAAAATATATACACTTCCCATTTACCAATCTAGACACGACCAAAATGAATAAATTCATAATGTTGTACTCATCCTCTCTGCAAACATTCAGCTGATGTCACCCGCGATGACCCCTAGTGAGAAATTCACGCTATCGTGAACGACATCTCGGTACTGGAATTCAATGACATCCTTCCTTCAATACGGCTGGTTTCTGTCTTCATGATGTCTTCTTCTGCATGGAATAAAATCGTGAAAGTTAAATTATTATTGTCACACGCACAAATTAACTGGCTAAATTGTTTCAATGAGTTACTCAATTCGCTCTTTGTCCGTAGCAATTCGAAGACTTTCTCTAACTATTAATGCACGGTAGCTATCTAAATATCACTCGCACAACTTAATTGATGTCTAACTTGATAAACTATAATACATTTTACGAAGTGAAAATGTTTAAAGTACTAATTTCAGTGTCTAGCGACACCCTAAAATTTACAAGTCCTAACGTCCTCGGACGTGAAATTTATAAGTTCAAATATACCATCTGACACGCAGAATAACAGTAATACGTCAGTGTCCTCCGACACATACAAGAAGAGTTCTCTCAAACACAGAATAAGTCAGTGTCCTCGGACACACGGTATATGAGTTACCTTTTCAGCTTCAATACCACTATTTATATGAAAATAGACAAATATGAGGAGTGGGGACATGTTCCACTGCTAATTTCTAGAGCAGTCGGCTTAAAGACATGCGGATTACATTCAAACACTCGTATGAAAGAGAAGTGCAAGATTCTGTTCATCGGAAACACATTCGATCGCAGATTAATCAGCAATCTGATTCCCTCCAAATCTGATTTCGATCCGCTATGATGCTAACTTCTCGCCGTGCGTAGCGTCATTCGTTCCCATTCGCTGGTTCAATCCAAGTTTTGCCAAATTTTCTTCTGGAACCTCCTACTAGGCGTATGTGCAAAGTAGCTCTGTTTTCATAAAATACAGTAGCCCTATCAGTCACTCGATGTAGACAATAACATATTTCAACTCTAAATCATAGCGTCAGGCCCTCGCTACCGTGCGTTGAACCCATAAGTAACTGTACCTCATCCCGTAGCTTGACTAGAAATACATTCTTTCTCTAACCCTCTTCCCTTGTTAGGAATGTTGGGTCCTAAACCTTTTGACTTGATGTCTCGAGCAAGCTACCTGAAGTTGCGAAACCAGACTGTGTTTCAGCATGTCTATAATATTCATTTCCAACAGCACATATAAAATAATAAAACATTAATATATGAGCATCTTATATTTAAAGCCCTGCGCGGATGCGGATATCCGCAGCATTTTTCGCCACGCGGATATAGTTTGCATGGCTGTGCGGATAGCGGATACGCTGCGGATAATGTTTGGAGTAAATTTGCGGATAGTTTTTAGAATACGATGTGGAACTTTCGATAATATTACATATTTGATATGCCAATCTACAGCTTCATGCTTAAAAGAGGAATACTCCTATAGCCTATTGCGTACGAAATATTCGGGTACGTTTTGCGGTTATACACGAGAAGATTATTTTACTCATATGGTTTCAACTACATTTTATTAAGTACCGTACCGTAGGTTTGTAGTAGAAGGTCTTGACATCTCATCATCATCATGAATTTCTCACTGCCATTACCCACGAGATATAATGCTGTCAATAAGCTTGTTAGTTCATCGTGGTGACATCATTAACATTTCTCAAGTCAGCTACTTAGCTATCTAAGCTATCCTGGAAGATCTGGTTCCAGGTTTATCTGTAGATTTATTTCCATCTTGGCACTGAAACGCGTGGGCTGTGATATTGCAACGGAGACAGTTATGACATCAACTATGCTAACATTGATGGGTCAAGAGGCAGAAATATGATGACTGACTTGGAAGTTCCGGCCAAATGTCAATCCCTTTCTCCAAACTTAAAGAGAAGTTCACTTAGTAAATGTTACCGCGACCGGGAGTATGGACATCATTTAACCAACATTGATAAAATATTTATTAAAACAAAACAAGGTGAATATTCAATAGTGCGTGAAACAAAGCTCAAGTCAAGGATAAGGCAGATATTTGGTTACGTTTTCAATGGAACCAAAGAGATGAACGATATAGTAGGATGTTTTACCTGTAAATAAGTGTATTCATACTCAGGACACAAATCAGGCACATCAAACCTACTGCGGCACAAGTGCGAAAGTAGCCAAAGAAGTATAGCCAGTTTTTTGTCTAAAGCGGAGGTCAGGAAAACAGAATTGAAATATCAGCGGATTTTTATACAAGTCTTGCGGATGCGGGGCGGATGCGGATAACAGTCATGCGGGGCGGATGCGGATAACAGTCGTGCGGATGCGGATAACAGTCGTGCGGGGCGGATGCGGATAAGGTTTTGTTTATCCGCGCAGGGCTCTACTTATATTAAGGGTTCAATATACAGTATTAGTTGCCTACAGATTTTAGGAAATATTTGTGTTTTGGGCCCTTTACATTGTTCATTTAATACGGATGTTTTTGTTGAAGAGTGTATTGAACTGACTGATTCATATAAAATGTGCCTGTTTGTGTAGCTGTATAATAAATATATCGTATTCTCTTGTATAAAGGTGATGCACACGTGAGCACAAAAAGTTAAATTTTCATTTCTCTCATTAATAATATTGAACATACTGTAATCGTATGATCTTCAATTTGCATTGAAATATTTTAAAGAACGAACTTTTATAAACATTTTAAGCTATTCACCCCCCTCCCCCTCTTGATAGGTTAAAAATTGTGGCTTATACATTTTTATTATTTTACATACGAATGAATAAACTCAGCACTGAGGGACCACACAGTCAAATGGAAACTCAGCACTTAAAGGATTAACTCTCAGGCCATGTATGAGAGCTCTCCTAATTTCAAACCCCAAAAAAATCACAAAAATGGACAGATGTAAGCCTATACAAATTAGTGTTACTAGTACCGGAAGTTTCGTTACAACAAAATTTAGGGTGTTACAAAAACATGTCATAATTATCATTTTACAAGATATTTCAACAATGTTTGATGTAAAGGGTATCCACCCTCATTATACTTGAATCTTGCTATACTTCCGTGTTGTGTCAGTAACACAGTAACAATAGTGTTTGAATGCCTTCCTTCGGAGGGGAAGTAAAGCCGGCGGTCCCATGTCATAGATTTATGGCATGTGAAAGATCCTTCCACAGACTATACTTGTGTGAAGCTAAATTGTTAGGTTAGATTTCGTCGGAACGCTCTATCAAAGTTTCAACGTTCACCATTAGGTATCATTGATATCTGGTAGCGAAAGTTGGAACTACTGGAAATTGAACGGGACTTGTAGCTCACCCTAGGGGTGTCCGTTGGAAGCAGCTACAGACTCATGCGAGCTGAACATGTCCTCGGACACCCGGCACTAAAAGCCATACGATAAATAAATAATGGGGTTTGAATAACTTGTTAAGTATGGCTGCAGGTATAACAAGTTCTTACTATTGTTGATGGCTTAGGAAAACCTTTGCATTGTTGAAAATGCAGAGAAGATTTGAAATCGACTGTGGGAAGAAAGCACACCATCACCAAAAGTTACATTCGCAACTGGAGAAAAAACAATACTAGGTTACAAGAAACAAATGGTAATCGTCAGGTTATTTTTTAGTTAAAAGGTAAAGTTACTGAACATCCAAACTAGGCAGTGCGATTATATAAATGGTTAGTGGCATTATAGATATGTAGTCACGAGCAGTGGCGGCTTGTGAAGGGGTGTTGCAGAGCTGCAGTCCCCCCAGGGTATTTGACAATATCTATTTACACTTTGGAAGTAACTGGGTAACGTATAATTAAATAGATCTCTTTAAATTTTTAACAAGTAAAAGCCAGGCTGGCTCGTAAATCCGCTTCCCTCCACGGCTGCTGCATTCTCCACAGCACCTTAGGAACTTAACATTGCACTTCCTGAATCCACTTCCCCCATTGCCAAGTTGTCCTATGAAAGCCTCTTTGGGAGCTGCATTCCTTGCAGCAACGCCACCGAGTGCCAACACATCTTTGGAAACAATAGAGTATACAGTTTACAAACTGCTCAAATACTGTACTGGCAGTGGCTAACAGCCCCTAATTCGTATTCAGAAAATTTGCGACTTATATTCTAATGCAATAATTATAAATAGAATCATAATACTATCACAAGAAAATGTTTAAATGGGAAAAGCTTTTGCTGCAGCATGGCTAGGTTTGTAGCACTGAATAGCAATAAGAATCATGAGTAGAAGGATGGAACTCAAGTAGGCGCTCACGGCATCTAGTGGGTACTAGAAGAACCAAGTCCATTATCATCCCTTAGCGTGATATTAACAAATACTTGTATATTATTTCACAGTATATTCGGTGGAGAATTTAGCTGAACTCAAAAGGGAGTGACAGATCTTAGAAAATTGAGCGAAGAAATTCATAAGCACGCATTTTCCGGAAATCATTTAAATAACATGTAAAATTTTGCAGTGTTACGCTTAAGTTCGGCGTATCAACAATCGGTAGAGCGTCATAACAATGAAGTAACTAGAAACAGGGAAATATATAAATAGAATCATAATACTATCACTACCAGCCCGAAGGCTGGTTGGATCCCCAAAAAGTACCGCCGTTAGGTTATGTGGGTAGATACCCACAAAAACCAAAGGCAGCGCTATAGGCTATTGAGGCGTAATATGCAAGGAGAGGAGTGAGGTAGTTTGCCATTGATTGAGGCGTAATATGCAAGGAGAGGAGTGAGGTAGTTTGCCATTGATTTCCTCACTGAGTCAGAACAGCAGTTCTAACCCTATGAGTAGAACCTTTCTCAGCATCCACATGCACAGACTGCCCTGAATGTCATTACTAGGCACCACCCATACCTCAATAGCTTCCATATAATCACAGCCATGAGTGCGACTGAGACATCGGTGAAAAACCACATTTTACTCTAGCAAATGTACTGCATTTATCAAGAGATGGTAAACAGGCCAAATGCTATCGTGCCTCAAGAGGATCAAAGTGTACCTCACAAATACCATGGGTTAAGCCCTGGGCGGATATCCGCAACATTTATCGCCATACGGATATAGTTTGCATGACTGTGTGGATAGCGGATAAGTTCCAGATAGTGTTTGGAGTAAATTTGCGGATATGTTTTAGAATACAGTACAATCCGAACTTGTTGAATAGCATTACTAGGACCCGGATGTTTACTGTTCTGTTCTGTTTTTTTATGACAATGTAAAATGGTGATTTAATCTTATCTCATGCAAATGAAGTCATTAAGAATAATTAACTCTCCGAACTGAAAAGGGTTGGAATTCTGGCTGTATAACATTCATTTTAAACATAGCACATGACACACATAGCCTAAGGGAAACGACCTTCTCCTCAAATGTCTAAATATGTTGCTTTAATGTTTGTCTACACCTTATTATTCCCGTTGTCCAACGAGATCGGGGATGAGATGCGATGTAAGTTTTTGTGGCGGATGGATTTTACGGCCGGATGAATGTGTTACTTTAATTAAAAATAAAAATATTATTGTAATGCCAGTATATTCGAATAACAAACGTGCGGATGCGGATAACAGTCGTGCGGATGTGCATAAAGTTTTCTTTATCCGCGCAGGACTCTAGCCATGGGACAAGAAAGACTGCACTTGGAATGTTGTCTATTGAGAAGGGTCTGATTAACAGCAAACCGAATTTCAATAACCTCGTCATCAAAAAATTCGTCCGTTCAAGACTCGACGCCTGGAGCTGATCTACAAATAAGGTAAGTTAATGCTTGAGCATGTAGCCCACCAACTGCGATACGTGCGAGCCACCACTGGTCACGAGGGAAATCGACAGCCAAACACTTCAGTAATAGCCAGGGAACTGGGTATCACTGGCTTCAAAGCTAATCGGGGCTGGTTTACAGAATTTTTAAATCCTAGTGGATTAGAACAAACAGCATATCTGAGCTACCAGGTGATTACGAAGAGTAGGCCTAATATGCAGAGTTTTTATCGCTTTGTAATAAATTTGCACCAGGACTATTCATATTCACTTCTCAAATTGACAATACTGATTAAACATCAGTCTAATTTTAAATGTCTCTTATAGATATTGTATCTAGCATCATGAAATTAAGGCCCACATTTGTTACAGATCTGTTTTAACTATTTTTATATATTTTGTATTAATTTTTCACAGAAAACTGTAAACCATTTCAAGGACGGCTGACGGTGGGGTTTGAACCCCTGTCTACCAATCCCGCAGATAGCTTGGTCCTATGGCCTAGTGCTACGCATTAGCGAGCATAGCCACTGCGGTTGGTAGGTTTGTGTGTAATGACATAATGAAATCCACAAAACAAATAACTTTAAAAAATTGTGATAGATCTACTAAGGCAAGAGCATAACACGAGCACATATCAAATAGACATCTCATCGGTGATTCGCAATATGCATGATGCAGAGGACACATTCCCTTTATAGCAAATCAGAACAGTTAGTACGAAGTACGTCCAGAAAGTAAGTTCCGTTTGGTAATAACATTAAATTGTGTACAGATACAGAAAAAATATTTATTGCACTAAATTCTACAACCCTTAAACTACTTTTCCACATAACTGCCGAAATGCTGCAGGCATTTGTCGTAGCGTGGCATGAGTTTTTGTATACCTTCTTCATCGACGTGTGCCGCCTGTCTCTTCTACTAGTTGTACGTTCCGCTGCAGCGCAGTTCCGCATATGCGCGGTCGACGCTCTGTATCAAGGAGAAGAAACGTGCGCCATTTGGAGAGCGCTGTCAGCCACCTACACGTTGTTGTGCATGTTTACTCGTACAATGTCGGTGTTGATTGAAAATCCCGCCGCTTGTGAAATCAGATCTGTGATTCGTTTTCTGAATGCTAGGAAAGTGAAACCAATTGAAATTTATCGGCAAATTTGCGAAGTGTATGGACAAAATGCGATGAGTGATTCAATGGTGAGAAGATGGGTCCGACAGTTCAATGAAGGACGTAGTGAAGTGCACGATGAAGAACGAAGTGGGCGTCCATCATTGGTTACAGAAGAACTGCCTCACGCGATTGATGACAAGATCCGGGAAAACCGCAGGTTTACAATTAGTGTCTCAATGTATTTATATAGTCATTTTTTGCATCTAGGTGGCGTTGGAGTTCTCCATGTGCGCGGCATTCGTACCCAAACACTACGTCATTACGGTTGAGTTCAAAGTTTGCTAAACTTTTATCCAGCGGCGTGCTGATTAGAAGTTTAGCCGAGAAAAGATAAATGAATCTAACTAGGCAAAACTACAATCTTAAAGTTAAATTGATATGGCCAGGCAATTATAACCTCGATTAGGGAGTTTGCTGAGAACTATACTCGCATTTGACAATTTACAAGAATGGCTAAAGTAAACTTTATGTAAAGTATTAGCAGAAGTTTCGCCATGATCATAACAAATGATTGTGACTAATTTCGAGATTGACATGAAGTGTTTGGAATCATTTCTGTCAGTAGAGAAAATAGTACCACAAAAATGGGAAAGGAAACGTCGCAATTAGAATGCTCCTTGAGCAATAGAATGTAATCAAACAAAGAAGAACAATTTTTAATTGAGATAAAACAGTAGTGTTTTAAACAATATTACAACTGGAAGGTCTGAGACCTATAACACTATTAATAAGGAACACTACAAAATGTATAGATATGTTGTTTAATAAATTAATTACTTAACATATTGCTGACTAGAATGCTTTCATAGTAATGCGACAAGAGCTTTAGACAAATATAAGGTTATAATTTTAAATTCCTTGGCACAGTTGGGAAAATAAGAACGAGAATAAAAATGTGGAATATAACTAACTTACAGGTTATTTAAACAGTATTTACGCAGCGCTAGTGAAGCCTTGAGTTAACAAAAATGTATAAAAATTCTTGACTTAAATTTAATTGTTAGTAGATGGGAAATAAGAAGGAAAAATGGGGTATATTTATAGTTTGTTCATGAGCTCGTTTAATTGAAGTTTGCGTACCCGGCGTATATGGTTTGCACGAAAACCAATATTTGGAAGCACACGGATACGTTACTATTTTAGTTTATAGTTTGTTCTCTTTCAGAGATTAGCAGGGCGGCTTCGGTGGTGTAGTCGGTAGCATGCTGAACTTCTATGCCCAAGATAGCGGGTTCAAACCCGGCCGAAGCCGTCGGATTTTTAAGAGCGTTAAAAATCCCTCAGTATGCCTTCCTTCGGAGGGGAAGTAAAGCCGGCGGTCCCATGTCATAGATTTATGGCATGTTATAGAACCTTCCACTAATTGCACCTGTGTGAAGCTAAATCAGATAGGTTAAGAATGTAAACAACGCTCTTAGGTTTCTACGTTCGTTGCCAAGAGCCGACTGCGGTGGCGTCTAGTAGCTAAGTTCTGAACTTGGCTTATTGTCGTTGACGGTGGCGGAAAAAGTAGGAACTATTTGAAAAATTCTAAGTTGCAGTACTTAAATTGAAAAAAAAATACGATTTTTATTTAGCGTTTGGCTGTACATATCAACATTAGTCAAAAATAGATGTGTATTTACATTATTTACAGTTTCACTTTCAAGTTGTTAATAAAGTCTATCACAGCTGGGCCTGCTTCCACAAAGTCACTGAAGTTGCCACTGTAGGAATGCGTCGGGCAGTCATTCACTATATGCCGTATGGTCTGCCTGGGATCACCACAACTGCATTCTGGTGAAGATATATATCCCCATTTGTAGAGAAGATCTGCACATCTACCATGGTCATCACAATTAACATCGGTTATCAGACAGATTCTACACACACCCAAAGTAAACGGGGCTACATGACCGAGTTGTCGTAGCCCCTAATCTTAAGAACCAACCAACCAGAGATTAGCAGCAGTTGGAAGTTTGTGTTGTTTGCCAGTGTGATGTTGCACTGTACAGAGTCTATTGCAAGATTGGAAGGTTCAAGATTTACACGTAACGTTGAATGGGGCAATCAGAAAAATGCTCGATGAAATTTGAGTATAGTTATACTCAGTATTTGAAAAGAATGAACGTGAAGCAAATGGCGGGAGCTTGGAACAGCTGACCACCGCGGGCTCCTATTGGCTGGATTTTGACAACTAATACCATATGTTGCCAGCTTATTGTCATTCAATCAGTCGCCTGTTAACTGTGTCGGAGTTTGTTTCATTGACATGGTTTCGTTTACTTTAAGCATCGAGTCAATAAATTGTAAATAGTACCGCAGGAAGAACGTGGGAAAATGCTGGAAATACCGCTGGAGACCGCGTGCGCCAACCTGTAACGGCCGGCTATCGTTCATTTCGACATCAAACTATTCTCATGGTTAGCCTTGTTTGTTCAATTCAAATTTAAATATACTTAATTTAGAATACATGCGTGACGTACAAAATAGGCTATGTACATTTAGTCTTAATGTTTACGTATCCAGTAATGTTTCATTGCATACCGTAGTGTTCAAATTAACGCTTGTCATTCAATAACCTAAAAATCGACAATGTAAAATCACTGCAATAATATCGCCACAGAACAGCTTGTTTGTGTGCTTGGTGCTCCTACTTTACCTTAACATTACGTATGTGGAGGCTATTATTAACCGTACAGAGTCGCGATACAGTGAGTGAGTGTGCTTGGTATTGTCATGATGTTATTTCTGCGTTCTGTGTTAACTGCTGTAAAATGTGAACGACCTTCATCCAAACACTTGTTTCATCTTGAAGGATATACTCATTGTATGGTGAGTGTTGATATATTCATCATCATATTATTTTGTGTTTGTATTTTGTATTATATTTGTATAGCTGTCGAGTGTTTGGCCTCTTTCTCGTATTTATTGAATAACGGTGACGAAGGTAGCATAGCTTCGGTGTGTTATTTATTCATTTTATACCGTATTTCTCTATTTGAATGTCCTCGGCGTTGACTCAGGATCGACATTTGCATTATATTGCGCATAATAGTACCGAAATAATATCCGAAGTGTAGCCCTGTGTATTATTCGAATCAGCTGTTCTACATCAACAATAAAAACTTGGCAACACAGCTGAGCTGTTCCAAGCTCCCACCATTTCCTTCACGTTCATTCTTTTGAAATTACGTTTTCAGGTCCTGTAAAATTTCTCGAAGGAAGCAACGCTTGATTTTCAAAAAGCTATAAGTTTAGCATGATTCCCATGTTGGAAGAGAAGTATCCCTCTTTGCATGACACAGAAGAACTATAGAACGGCGAGCTCTATTAGCTTTAGCAAAGCCATGTGAAATTCCTCTTGTGAGGCTGTTAGCAAGTTGCACCAGGTTGTAAAAGTTCATGTTTTGCAGAAAATGTTTATCTAAAACATTTCTATTGAGATTCATATAAGCCCCATAAAATTGTGTAGTTAAAAACACTGATTCAGGTACTTATCTTTTTCATAGTAGGGATGAGAGGTTAAACGGCCCTCCATTAAAATGTTTGTTAAAACATGGCGCTGATTTGAATCGTTACCACATCGTGGAAAAGCAGACACTTCTCCGTGAAAGAGAGCTTTCAGTCAGATGAAGCACTTATCAGATAATGAACGAGAATTTGAAGCATGCAAGCGAGCCGAAGCAAAGAGGGGAGAGGAGGGGGAAAATAGTGGGGATACAATATGGGCAACATAAAGAAAAAACAAATTATACACAATAATTTTTATATAAAGCGAAAATGAGAAGTTGTAGTCTTCATGGAGAATGCAGAGATTCGACGATGATGCCATCTACTTGAAATTTGTAGAACCAGTTGGTGAGGTGATTGAAATCCAAATCTTCAGCGACTTGCCGCACGGAGCACAAAGAAAAGAAAAGGTATGCTCATCTGGAACAAAATTTCAAAGAATATAAGTGTATGCACAGAGGAAACAAGAAACAAAGAGGTCTCTGTTGGTGTTTACAAAAGGAAAGTAAGAAAGAACGTGAATAAAGAAGGTAAATCAAAGGGAAGTGACATTAAATCTAACATAATCTGTATATTCAGGAAATCAACTGTTATTACAAGGTACAATTTACATATTTTGTCAACAACTAGGTTCGTAATGTCCAACCATCAGCAGGCCACGTTTTTTATTCCAAAGTTCACACTTCATCCTTCAATAGCAAGTTCATATATTTACGTAAAAGAGGGGAGGCATTGGCCGAAGAACGAAATTAAAATACATGAAACGTGCAACTGACGAGACAGGAAAGCAAGTTTCTTGAAACCTGGTTTCGCGAAATCAATGCAACTACAGTTTCATAAAACGCAGTGTGCACAGCCCTGTGTTAATGTTATCTATCTGTTGCAAGCAACTTCAGTTTCACGAAACCAGTTGTATGAAACAGGTTTCTCCAGTGTACACTGCGCCTTATGAGGCAATGCGCCCACTTATCTCTATACATGGATCGCTGATGGCAGCTCTTCGCTGCACGAGAAAGTACGCCAGGTTGAGCGAGCGGTCCGCCATATTAGCGTACCCATTCTCGAGCTCTCCGTATGGGGAAGCAATGATAATCTAGTCAATTTTAAATCGTAACTAATGGTGCTTTGGAGCAAATAAAAATATAGAGATATGTTCACTCCTAGCATAAGGGCATTGGGATCACTGACACATCATTCCGAGGTCAGTAAATCTCCGGAATAGCAATAAAAATGAATGTATAATAACGGCTGACAAATACAGTATCAACTTAGGTGCTGAGTACACGCAATTAGCGGTCAGTAACAGAGTAACGAGTGAAAAACAATTTCTGGAAACATTCTTGTAAATTGTATATACGGTATAAATGTATATTATATGCCACGAAATTGTGCATTCTTCAAATGATGTACCTATAAACGTAGCTCACTATACAGGCCTAGATTCGACATATCGTAATCGGAGCTTGGTAATGAATCCCTGTTTCCATGAAATAACCAACACTTCCCCCAAGTAATTCCTGCACTCTACATCAAATGCTACAGCTTTTAATCACGATAGCAGCACAATAAACTTAATAATTGAGACAAACGCACCCCACGCACGCAGTCGATGGCCAGACTGAGAAACCAAACAGGTTTCTCGAATGCGCGGTAAAGGACTGGCCGTGGATCTAATAACCCAGTTGTGTACCTTTTTCACATTTTGACTAGATGGAGATACAACTACTAAAAACCACACCTCTCGAGTAAAGGTATTACAATATGAAAACAAAGGGAATGCAAAACTAATAAATACGAAATAATACTTTCGTCCCACCAAAGGCTGATTACAGAAGTAACCAGAAGAAATATTCTAACTAGCATATGAAGTCGTACAAGCTAAATAAACCCCTTAATAAATTAAAAACAAAAGGTATCACGAACAAAACTGCAGTAAAGGAAAATCGGACAAAACATCCACTACTATAGAACATTACCAACAAAGCAAGAAAACCCCAAAATAATAAGATGTAGATACCAACATAACCCTTAAATAAATAACAACAACAACAACCCCTCGATCAAACATAACCCGACTTCATAAACCACCTGAATAAATCTTCTATCCGGACGAAGTATGAGATTCAGACATCTTACTGTACCCGATAATCCAGGAAGGATCACGTTGGAATATCCATTGCCCCCGCTGAATTGCCTATTTCTAACAGCTCCGGCAAATACTACATTAGAAATCGCTTCCAACATGACCTCTAGGGATTTACATACAGCAGTTACAAGAATATTGTGGATGAACAACCAACTACCCGGGGCACTCACCTTTACTTACCTCTCTCGGGGACTGGGAATTCAGCTTCGCCTACAATACATCCACAATACTCTTCACCTTATATTTAAAATGAATCACACTCCAACAACAATGGAAAACAATCTGAATAAAATTTATTAACAATAGTGTTAACTAATCTAGTATAAACAAAATAACAATAAAGGAATTTAACAATAGAAATTAAAATTAAAATACGCAATCATTCACACCTCCTTTCAACTCTACATCTTACTACAATGCTGTATTAAAATTATGAGTATAAATCTTGGATTGTTCTAGGCCTACACTGCGTAAAAATAAAACCGTTTAATGAAGGCTCTTGCACTCGTGGCATTCCAGACACCTTTTTCATTCCCAAGCTTGCGTTTGTAGAACGCACGTGCATTAACATTGTTTCATCAATGAAATATCAACACCACGCCGTACTCGGAACTGGTTTTACAATTTATATACAAGGCGGTGAGTGTACACATGTTCATATTATGTCATCGCTCTCCAATAAAACGGTGAATCATTCTGGCTAGCCCACAGAGAGACTGCTTGTGTGTGCGTTTATTAAAAACACGTAAAAATTAACATTTAGACCTTACAAAAGTTCACATAACTACTCTGTTTCTTAAACAATCATTCTAAAAAAGTGTATACACTCTTTCATTCGCACCCCGTAATTGTTCATGACCAATTCGGTTCCACATTTACTCTTAACAGTGAACAATCATTCATACCAAAAACATCCGCTCATAAAACACACGCTATTTCAAATCAATTGATTAATAAATCCTACTAAATTATTTAACTAATTAAATCATTTTCAAAATTATTTACATGAAATATTTTCATAATAATATCCATTAATTAGTGCTGCTAACGCGACACTTTCGAGATTCTGGCTTCTCGGTTACCGTACAATTCTTAACTAAATATATACACTGGTTTTTCAGATAACCCTTCTCTAACGTTCCGTAGTTTTGATATACTGCTTACACATCGTCTTGTATAGGTTTCATTACATTGTCGGTATACTACAGTCGACTAATGAAAGTTAACTGTACGTAATTACATAACTTTGGGTTTAATAAAATTTAATAATTGTATTGTAGACATGAGTAGACAATCTTTCTCAAGTTGTATTTCCGCTAGAACCCTCCTGTTAACACAGCTAAATCGTTAATTCACAAGAACTGGACTACTTGTATACAACGGCTCTTATCATGATCCATGCCTTCTTATCAAAGAACAACAATACTTTGACTTCCTTAAAATGCGGAACTCCCTCGCATGAGCAATCTTCATAGCTCTACCAGTCCTCATATTACAGTATATATGACATAAACAATTATCATATACTATGTTAAACAATAACCAAAAAGGATTAATTGTTATTAACATATCTTATGTAGGAACTTCTCTCAAATAATGGCATGACCCTCAGTATCATTACACATGATTACTGGACTACAATTATACATGCTTAAGTTCTTCAAATGAAACTTCCAATTGTGATGAACGATATTAGACAGTCGTGATTAACCTCCTAAAGTTTACTCCACAACAAGATAATTAACTGTTAACTCGTCTGTCGCAAATACATGTAATAACAAGAAGTTCCGTGACGAACTAAAGAGCCTACTTTTCTTAAAATTTAAGATTCATGCCAATGATTAATCGATATGGATCTATCTAGAATAATGACGAAATTAAGTTGGTAATATCGAAATTTCTAATTAGTTCGAAATACTGTATACCCGGCATAATGTAGCCTAATAGAGCACTACAATTGGCAGCCCTGGTGACTGAATATATTCTTAGTTCCATCTCTTAAGGTACAGAATACAAAATTTTATTGGAGTCCAATGAATAGCATGGACGTTACATGCAGTTAAACATTGGATCTAACAGCGCACGTAAAATCATGTTGGCAACAGTGTCATGAATGTATTGGTCAGACATAATCTGAAATAATATGATCTATTGTTGTGCCAATTTTGAATGAAATCCATTAGTTAGTATAGAAGTTACATGCATTTTAAAATTGGACCTATCAGCAGGATTAGAATCATGTTGGCAGCACTGACGTATATTAGTTACTCCAAAGTAATCTAGAATGCCAGGTACTATACGTGTGCAAAGTTTAGAGCTATTGGCTTGCATTCTTTCTGATATATTGATATTAGGGTAACAAAAAGAGATACATCATTTATTAACAGTTGGCAGCCCTGGTTGCTCTTAAGAATACGCATAGTCATAGCTGTTATGGTACACATAGCACATACGAAATTTGGTTGAAATCCAAATGATAGTATGGAAGTTACATGTATTTAAATTTGGACCTCTCAGCAGGCTTAGAATCATGTTGGTAGCACTGACGTATATAAGTTACTCCAATTTAATATAGAATGTCATGTACTATACGTGTGCATAGTTTAAAGCTGTCGGCTTGCATACTTTCTCATATATATTGGTATTTGGATAGACGTAATTAAGAGCATTTTTAACAGTTCGCAGCACTGGTGGTTCATAAGAATAAGTTCAGTCATATCTGGTTATGTACACATACAACATACGAAATTTGGTTGAATTTCAGTTGATAGTGTAGAAGTTATATGCATTTAAATTTTGGACCTATCAGTAGGCTTATAATCATTTTGGCAACACTGCCATGTATGGCTTTCTAGAAATTAAACTGTATTATTATTATCTATATGTGTGCCGATTTTGAAATAGCTCCCATTCATACCTTCCAAGATATCCAACATGGAGCTCAAATTTCAATTGCGATTTTTCAGCAGTTGGTAGCACTGACATCATTTTCAAATATGGCCGTGAGATATTCAGGTATAGATCTTTACTCCTACCAAATTTTATTTCGATTGCTCCAGCCGTTTAGGAGTTGATAGGGGGGGGGACACAGCCAGACAGACAGACAGACAGAAGGACAGACAGACAGACACATTTTCCCGGATCGATCTCATAAGACTACTTTTTCCTCATTTTTGCAAAATGTGAAAAGTAGGCTAAAAATAATACTCCTGTCTCATCTCACTTGTCAAGCTATAAATTGTTTATCATTGTAATATCATGTCGACAAAATGACGTGATGTTACACAAATTGAATAAAATAACACACATGTTATTTATAGTGTCAGATAGAATTCAATCTTGACCGGGATAAACTAGCTTTGAATTCCTAGCCAAAGATTTGAATAATCTTCTATCAAAAGGTATTTCCTCTGACATATTAAATGAACAAAGCTCTGAGCTTTACAAATAATAAAAAAAAGGTTTGTCAATGTCGTAATGTTTTTCCACTCTACACAAAGAATATTCATAGGGATTAAGACTTCGGTCTTATCAAACGACTAGTATTTCCTAGATCGTCGATAGTTTATGTACAATAATGATATAACAATATCATTCGATGTTTCTTCTGTTCTTGAAGTTATATGTTGTTACATTAAAGTGCTCAAATTAAATTTAATAAGAATTTAATTTGAAGCTATGACACAATGTCAGAATACTTGGTTTAAATGAAATTATTAAAATTCGAGAGTCGAAACGACTAGTCTTCTATGAGGCAATATGATTCCTCAAACAAAATTTTAATGTCAGTTCCACAACTGATCCGTTGAATAAAATTGAAAAATAGATAATCTTGAAGCATAAAAATCTCAATTCACACCTGAAGAGTAAAATACAAGAAAACACTGAAATACTTGAAATAATGTGAAAGTATAGAAATATGGAATACGATCGCTGGCTCAGAATGTTACTAATCAAGCTCTATACTACAATTGAGATACACTGCTACCTTATTTATACGAAAACTTGAAGATCTATGTAAGTATTCCCACAATACTTTAGATGTTTCCTCAGTACAAGACACTGAGATGGATCTGCATTCGAACCTCGGATCTGCGACCTCAGAGATAGGAAACGTCCCTCTCTGGAATTCACCAACATTCGCCTGGGCTCGAACGACATCCTTCTGGCAAATTCTTCTGTGTTGCTGGGCTACCCTTCCCTAGCATCTTGACAAATCTCTTCTGTAGAGCCTTCATTCTCCGTCGTAAATATGTATCAGCTTCATCATTGGAATAATTTATAGAAATATTCATATAAATGGTGAATGAAATATATCCATTGCTAATTGATGTGTTCGTAGACCGTGAAAATGTACAAGATGGACCGTACACTACTACGTCTGTATTCAAGAATACGTTGTCTAACGAAGCTCCATCGTTGTATCTTAACTCCTGCTATCGAATATGTCTCTGGCGCATGACTATTTAGTTCATCATATCAACAATGTTACTTGTGTTGTATGAAACTACTTGAAGAATAATAATAGTCATTCTGTTACTTTTTATGTGTTGCGTCAATATTAAAAGTTCTCCGCTACTGTTCACTTGAACTGCGTTCGCCAACTTCACGTTGCAATTTAAAATGATATTCAGCTTTATTTCCAACACATTTGAAAATCTGACTTGACAGGCTTATATTGTCGAAACGGTAAGTTTTAAAGCGCTCGACTTTTCACAATATTGTACTGCCCAGGGGCAGTACCCCTAAGACCCACCCCTCCATCATTCATCAAAACCACCCTCATAGGCATACCATGGGCCTCATTTACTTCTCCAACACAAGCAGGCCCGGCAATACTGCTGACAGCCACGCTTACATAATGCACACACAAACACACTAACTGGAGCGGCGACAGTGAGGAAACGCTGACCAAACAGTGGGGGAAGGCCTTAAAGGCTAGGCCCAGAAGAGCCCCTTTATCTGTTCGTGGCCAGCGGCCCTGCTATTCCGAGGTCCGTTCCAGCTCTTCACCAGGTGAGAACTAGCCGTGTGCTCAGATTCCTCATCATTGTAACACTTACCCTGAACACTTTTGTATTTTACACCTTGTACTTTACTTTATATCTGTCTAACATCTAAAAGGGACAGTACATCACAGCTACTGGCCAATAAATAATTGGTCAGTAAACACACACATTTATTACTCATCACACTCCATTTCACATCCTTATACCCAACCTGATCTTAGTCCAAATTGCCCCTGACCGTGGAGGCCAGGAACTGCATCGTCAGGAATTCTATTGTACTCGAGCAAGCGGCCCGACTGCAGAGTGTCGAGTCGCCGACTCTGCACGTGAGCTCGCTGAATCGCTCGCTCTACTTAATTGGCAGGCTAAGTCATTAGCTCACCTTAGACATTCATCCCCTAGCAGGTAAACGCATCCTGTAGGGACGCCCCCAATAGATTACGTACTCACACCAACACACTACACTGGTAGTCTCCCCCAATTACGGGAAACTACCCTTCTTCGGAAACATCCCTTAAATTAACAATCTACACTACCCTGTTTATCCCACCCCCAACAGAGGGATAAAACATATTGGTGGAGGCGAGTCTACCACGCAAAATAAGGGTAAGGGACTCAAACAACGAGCCCTCGTGGTAGAGCGATCCATACCGAAGGCAGCCAAGCGAAATTTGATTTTTTTTCTCTCTGAGAAAAAGCATTATTTTCCCCCTCTCTGGGAATGTAAGGGAAATTTTAACCCAGCCCCCCCCCCACGAGGGCGGCAGTTCTTTTTTTGGTTTCTTTATAACCAACATTGTTAAAAATACATTAATCCTGACAGGAAACACTACACTTAAAACAGCATTACATTAAGATTACGCTATACAGAATGGCACCACATGCTGAAGCAACAGGGGTTGTAAGCCATAGAGGCGATAGGGGTGCACCAGTGTTATTCACCTTATTACTAAGGTGTCAGAGGCATATACAAAGGCGACAGGCACAAATATGGGCACTCCAGACAAGGGTTGGAGCAATACAGGGCAAACAGCCATGCACCCCGTCAGAGGGTAGGATAGCGCAATTGAGACGCGCACATAAACATTTAAGTAACATACACGAACACCTCAACAGGAGCCATGTCCGAAGGAACAGGATATATGACCGGTTAAACACTACACATGGCCCTATAATGGATAACACAACCTTAGAGAGGATAAGGGTGCACTACACAATGTTATATGCCCAATACAGGGAGCTTATTCGCGAACAGGCGCTCCTCCAGTTGTCGGCCACAGAACTGTATAGGACGTAAACACGTCAACGCAGCAATTTGCGAACAGGTCCATAACTATACACGTACCGCCACACAAGGGAAGGAGTCAGCCGTGGCCATTGGCCAGAAATCGGTCAGGCTAGCCTCCAATACACTACAGGGCCAAACTCACATAGACACACGTCCCTCAGTTCCGGTCCGGGAGGCAATTTTGCCAGACCGAGCGGCAAAACCTACGCCAGCCCCCTCAAAACGAATGAACGAGAGGGAGGTGACGCCAGAGCTCTCAAACACACACGACAACACAGAGAGGAACCTGGAGGAAACTATATCATGGGCTGAGCACGTAGCGAACGTGCCACAGCACGATAAGCCCATACAGACCTACACACATAGACAGACGCGAAGGAAGGAGTCTGCCGTGGCCATAGCCCAGAAAAAGGCCAGACTCCCCTCCAATAAATTGCAAGGGCGCTCACAGACAATTACACGACCCCTACCGCCAGTTCAGAGGGCGATTTCGCCAGAATGGAGGCGGACACGAACATGTGCACCCCCAATGCAAAGAAATACAGGGGGATTGCTTACAGTTCACCAGGGTGTAACACACACGCCTGCACGTACTATCCTGCCTCCAAAACAAAGTACACGGGGTATAAGGGAAGTTTTACCGCCCACCCCACGAGGCCAGGCAGACAGGAGGGCATACACGCCCACAGACACTGATAGGGTAGTGCGGAGCCAACGCAGCCCTTCAGGCGCCAGCACACCTACGCCTATTAACAGGCACTACGGTGACCGTAGGCTTAGGCTTACTTTACTTAAAACACCCCTGAAAAATAGTAAAGAAGCATCTCAATGGGAGGCCGAGGCCTATACCCTCATAACAGGGCGAAGGTATTCACCCCGTCGAGCAACAGCGCTCGGGCGAGGATAAACACATTTACAGGGGAAAATTCACTCCCAACTAGACAAAAACTGGCCAAAACTAAGGCAATTCGTAAGTACATTAAAATTAAACCAGGAATATGGACACGGGGACAGACAATCACACGGGCGGCATCGCACAGACAGCATGAATACACAATCCCATAAAAAAGCCATAGGATCCCATATAGACACTGTGCCCCATAGAGTTATAGCTAAGAATTAAGGCATGCATAATAAGGTTTATATTATATGTATAAGACTGGCATATTATCAGTGTACATATCTTAAATATACACTAGGGATGGCATATGAATTCATTCATTCATTCATTCATTCATTCATTCATTTATTTGCAATGGGGGGTGTGTCTCCCGGTGGCAAATTGGATATACATAACAAATAAATAATTATACATAACAATTCAATAACAATTATACAACAATTAAACTGGAATATTTACACAAATAGTCAGTCTTTTCTTAAACACACCTATATGTTTGGGAAAAGGCTCTAAGACTGCGGCAGGTAGAGAGTTCCAGTTATCAATGGCACGGTTTACAAAAGAATATTTACCATAATTTGTTCGCTGTGGTCGGCCCTTAACTTTGAAAGGATGATCGCTCCTACCCATGTAAGTGGGCTTTCCCAATCGTTTGCTAAGCTCACCCCATGCTGGTTGATTTGTATACGTGTTGTACATAGCGCAGAGTCTAGATTTCATCCTCCTAGCCTCCAGTGATTCCCACCCAAGTTTCTTTAACATACGGCTCACACTGCTCCTGGGATTAAAGTCACTGAGCACAAATCTAGTGGCCTTTCTTGTACCATTTCCAACTCATTGATGAGCCTTACTTGATATGGATCCCAAACCGCCGAGGCATATTCCAGAATAGGTCTTACAAGTGACAAATAGCCTAATTCTTAGGAGAGGTACTACTTCCTTTTAATACCCTCATTACAAAGTGCAGGGATTTGTAAGCTTTTGAAACTACACATCCTACATGACTACTCCATTTCATATCATTCCTTACGTGAACGCCCAAATATTTGCAAGAATCTTCTTCTACAAGTATTTCCGAGCCAATGTTATATTGAAAATCCTGCCTTCGCACTTTCCCTATTGTTAAGAGACTACATTTTCTTGTGTTTATTTTCATTTTATTTTCAATCGCCCACTTATAGACCAGGTTCAGGTCCTCTTGAAGCACTGCATTGTCTTGTGAGTCATGTATCTTTCGATATATTACACAATCATCCGCAAACAATCGACAGTCACTGCGAATCCCATTTGGTAAGTCATTTATAAACGCCAAAAATAACGAAGTTCCGATTACGCTGCCCTGAGGGATACCCGACGTTACGGTAATTTCATCCGAGAATAAGCCTTCGACTTTCACTTTCTGTGAACGATCCGTCAAAAATTCTTGGATCCATAAAATTACTCTTCTATCAATCTTCGTCGAAGCTAATTTATGGAGTAGCATGTCATGCGGCACGACATCAAATGCCTTCGCAAAATCTATAACCACGGCGTCAACTGAAACTCCATGGTCTAACGATTCGCTAATGTCTTGAAAAAGTGATAGCATCTGACTCTCGCATGAGTAACCTTTCCGAAATCCATGTTGCCTATCATTAAACCATGATGATGTTTCCCACTGTTCCCTCAAGTAGTCGCAAATGAGATGTTCCATCTGTTTACAAACGATGGACGTAAGGCTAACCGGACTGTAGTTGCCCAATTCAAGTCTGCCCCCTCCCTTAATTATTGGGACTACCGTAGCTCTTTTCCAGTCATCTGGCATTTGCGCATTGTTAATGGACACATTAAACATCACCTCCCAGTATCGTGCCACGGCCCTACCTCCTAGTTTAAGTACTTCACTAACAATATTATCAGGACCCTTTGATACATTGACACGTAGTTTTTGTATTAGCTTTACAATTGCCCCAATTAGATCAACCCACTGATCACGGGGACACTTTCCTAATACATTTAGTTGTTTCTAAAGTCGATGTTGCTACCCTCAAGGCTTGGGAAATGGAACTTTCCAAAGATGACAATTACTCGTATGTGCATTTAGTCACCTTCTTAAATGCTAGATGCCAACTCTTAACTGCTTTATCTAATCAAAGTGAACCCTCCTCTCATAGCTCTGAACTTGAATTACTGTCTCTTAAATCTAAAACCGAACACGTAGCGTCTAGTACCCAAAAACCCGGGTCCAGCTCGTCTAAACTAAAGTCAAACGCCACTGGTTACCCAACTAGGTCTAGTGAACGCCGTATTGCTAGTTCTCCCGCTTTAAACCCTCAGAGCGATCCCCGTAAAAGTTTAAATGAGCCATTAAAGTGCATACTTTGCAAGGATTCCCACGCCTTGTATATGTGTAAATCTTTTAAAGAACTGTCAGTCGACGACAGAAGAAAATTAGTTTCCCAGAATAAACATTGCTTTAACTGCCTAGCACCCAAGCATTCTGCTTCTAATTGTAAGTCTTCAAGACTTTGTTACCACTGTGAAAAACCGCACCACACTTTACTGCATCGTCATGATCAATTGAGGTCATCAGCAGCATCTACTTCTCAGAAGAGTGATAATACCAGCAATCCTAGTGCGTCTTCTTACATTCAAAACGCTGTCTTTGCGTAGTGCTCAAGTATTGTTATCCACTGTTCAAGTCGAAGTCCAGGACAAATTCGGCAACTGGGTCAGTGCTCGCGGTCTTCTTGATTCAGCAGCAACTCATGACTTTGTGTTCCATTCTTTGATTAGAAAATTAGGCCTACCTGTAAACCCCACTTCTATCAATGTATCAGGCATTAAAAGCTCAAAATCGCAAGCTTCACCGTTTTCAAAGCTAACTATAAGAGACACTTGTCACAGAAATAACTTTCTCAAACTGAATTGTCTCATTCTCAATAGCATAGGAGAAGACACTCCAAGTCACTCTGTCGATATTTCAGGTTTAAACATTCCCTCGCATTTAAGGTTAGCCGATCCTCTGTTCAATGTACAAAGCCCCATTGACATACTCCTTAGTGCCAATGTTTTCTAGAATTGCCTTCGTAAACAGGTTCGTAAGTTATCCTCAAACGTGGTTGCCAGAGACACTAATTTTGGATGGATCGTTACTGGTCAACTTCCTCATTATTCTCCCCAACCCGTATCTCAATGTTATTTTGCTAATACTGATTTGGAACAGTTCTGGAGGCTCGAAAGCGTTGATTCTCCTAACGTAACCTCTCCAGAAAACGAATTCTGTGAGCAACTTTTCCTGAACACTACCACTCTTTTTCCTGAAGGCCGGTTCATTGTTCAGATGCCAAGATTACTCAATCCCCCCAAACTTATTAATTCTCAACCTAAAGCTCGAAAAGCTCTCTTTGCTATCGAGAGCAAATTCAAGAAAGAATCTCTTGTTAAACAACAGTACACTGATTTCATGGATGAGTATGAAAGCTTAGATCATATGGAAGTTGTCAGCAAATCTGATGACGAATTGCACCCCCAATTGAAACGGTTTTCTTAAATCATCATCCCGTGTGGAAAAACCCTCGTGTAAAGGATAAAATCCGAGTCGTTTTCAATGGTTCATACCCTGACGTTAATGGCAACAGTCTTAACGATACTCTTTACTCTGGTCCCGCTATTCAGTCAGATTTATCTGCTATACTCTTAAACTTTCGATTATTTCCCATAGCTGTTATAGCGGACATCAAACAGATGTACCGTCAGGTTTTAATTCAGCCTGAACAACAAGATCTCCAAAGAATCTTGTGGCGCGACGAAATCGGCAAATCCATTAAGATATTTCGCTTAAAGACGGTCACTTATGGCTTAAAACCATCCGCTTTCCTTGCTATTCGCTCGTTACACATGTTAGCCTCTCTAGATGGTCACTTATTTGATTCTAAAGCTTCCGAAGCACTAACTACATCATTCTATGTTGACGATTACTTGCAGTCCTTCCCCACTCTGGAGGAAGCTTCTTTCGTGTCACTAGAACTTCAGGCATTGTTAAAGAATGGAGGATTCCCACTTCATAAGTGGAATTCCAGCTCCCATGAATTTCTCGCCCAGTTTCCTATTGAAGATGTAGACCCCTCCTCCGTCGAAATTTGTGGAGATTCCGAATCCATAAAAACTCTTGGAGTTCATTGGTGCACTAGCACTGATACTCTCATCTATAAAGTTTCGCTTGCCGAAGAGCTCCCTAACACAAAAAGGCAAATTCTCTCTGAAATTGCAAAAATTTTTGATCCGTTTCAATTCCTTGCTCCGGTTATTGTTATAGCCGAACTTTTCATGCAAGAGCTATGGTCGCTCAAATGTGAATGGGAAGAAACTGTTCCCCTTTCTTTTCTTAACAGATGGCTCTCTTTTCGTAGCAATTTGCTTGATCTTTCTCTTATTGAAATTCCTAGGAATTTAATTAACGCTCATCCTAATACATCTTTTTTCCTTCATGTGTTTGCAGACAGTTCTGAAAAAGCTTACGGTTGCTGTGCATTTTTGGTTTATCGCGGTTCGTTAAATGGATCTTAAGTTTCCAACCTTGTTTTGTGCCAAATCGAAGGTTGCTCCTCTTAAAACTATTACTTTGCCTAGGCTTGAATTGTGTGCTGCACTCGTGGCCGCAGAACTTGATAAGAAATTACGGGAAGTCTTAAAGGTCGAATTTTCGCAAACCTATCTGTGGAGCGATTCCATGATTACTCATTCTTGGATCGCCAAAAAACCCATTCATTGGCAACTTTTGCTGCAAACGGTGTTTCCAAAATTCAAACACTTTCTTCGGGATGTCAATGGAGGCATGTGCCCAGCGCTGACAATCCCGCCGACATCATTTCTCGTGGATGTTTACCCTCTCAATTGGCAGGTTCTCAGTTGTAATGGCATGGGCCCTCGTGGTTAATCGAAGACTCTTCTTGTTGGCCTTCTAAACCTCCAGCTACAAACTCCAACTTACCTGACGCAAAAGTATCTAAATCTACTGTTTCGTGTCTTGTTTCCAACGTTTCTCATCCCTTGTTGTCCCGCTATTCTTCCTTTCACAAATTAATTCGAATTGTTGCCTATCTTCTCAGATGGAAATATCTTGTGGTTGACCAATCTCTTCTCCCTAAACGACACCTTACCAATCTTGAATTGAATCTTGCTACCATTAAGGTTTTGCAATTAACACAGCAAGAAGCCTTTTCTTCTGAAATGTCTTTGCTTTCCTCTAAAAAGAATCTTCCGAAATCCAGTCGTCTTCGTGCCTTAGCCCCGTTCCTTGATGACAATAGGTTACTCAGCGTAGGTGGTAGGCTCTCGCAATCTTTGCTTTCTGAGGACAAAAACATCCTGTTATTTTGCCTTCTAAACATCACGTAACTTCTTTAATTATACGTGACTTTCATTATCGAAATCTGCATGTTGGTGCACGCACACTGCTTTGCTTCTTAAGGGAAAAGTACTGGATCATAAATGGAATTCATGAAGTTTCCTCTGTGATTCACAAAAGCATTCCTTGCTTCAAAGCTAAACCTAAAGTCAATAATCAATTAATGAGCGATCTGCCCTCTTTTCGCTCTTCTCCTATACGTCCGTTTGCTTTAACTGGTGTGGACTATATGGGTCCGTTCCAATATCAACGCAATTCCCCCGAAGCTAAACGCAAATTGTTTGGTAAGCTCTATGTTTCTCTCTTTGTTTGCATGGTTACTGGGGCGATCCATTTGGAACTAGTAACGAATGCCTCCACTTCTTACTTTTTGTCAGCCGTCTCTCGCTTCGCTGCTAGGCGTGGTGTGTCATAAAATAATTAGTAAAAAGGGTTTACTAAATACAGTTCTAAACTCCAAATTGATGGGAGAAGAAACAAACACCGACATCCATTGGTCACAACCGGAAACAGAGGGTTATATTCAAAAAAGTACATTTGACTTGTACGGTATACAAAAACAAAAGAAGAACACTATGAGAAATACAAAAACAAAAGAAACACACTATGAGAATTTGTGAATGCAAACTCACACTTCCCCCCATTCACAAATTGCAAAAAAACAAACAAAAATACATAACTAGCCTTACACTAACAACAAACATTTGCATATCATTCCTTGTATGGTAGCAAAGGGCAACATACAGACTAAAATACAGACATGGATCACATTTGCTTTGATTTAAGCCAAGCTTGACAAGTTGTGCAGTGATACAATTGTGCCAATCTTTACCAGCTTGACATAAACCGTAAATACTCTTGTTGAGTTTTAGCACATATTCTGGGTATTCTACACTGCGAAAACCTTCTGGTTGATTTACGAATACAGTTTCCTTAATTTTGCTATTAAGGTATGCCGATACAATGTCCAAGTGACAATTATCCCATTCGCGCTCTACTCCTATGGCTATAAGGGTCCTAATAGTTTTCCTTTTTACCACAGGACTGTAGGATTCAAGGAAATCAGTACCCTTTATCTGACTGAAACCTTGAGCTACTAAACGTGCTCTATACCTAAGTACTTCACCTTCTTGGTTTCGTTTAGTTTTATACACCCATTTGGTGCCTATGACAGTCTTTCCACCTGAATCTTCTGCAAGTGTCCACACATTATGTTTTTCCAAAAGGCCAATCTCTTGGTTCATTGCCTCAAACCATTTATCTTTGTCATCTTGTGAGGTGGCTTCTTGAAAAGACACCGGATCGTTATATTCTGACCTTAATATGACAATGCGACATTTGACCTTGACTTCATTACAACATACACACTTGCTGGGAAGTTTTCTCACTCTACTCGACCTGCGTAATACTGTGTGTTCAGGCTGTAATGGAGAGTCTATTACAACATCAGAATCTGACAAAGAGGCATCACTATCACTTGTTACAGAATTTTCATTTCCTGATTCGGCTACTTCGTGTTCAAACACGTCACCTCCACAATCGTTCTGCTCGACAAACACTTCTCCAACTGTTCTAGGTTCACAATCTATCTGAGTTACAGGTTTTTCCTGGGCTTTTACAGAAAACGGAAATACATCTTCAACAAATTCTACATTCCTGTATTTAATGACACACTTCTTTTCGATGTCCCATACACGGTAGCCCCTCGAGTCATCGGGGTACCCTAGCATTGCACCAACATTTGCCCTTGGCACTAACTTTTCCACATTACGTTTATGGATCCAAACTTTACAACCAAATGATTTTTACATAAGCAATTCCTGGTCTGACAACTTTCTACTCGTCCACAGTTCAAATGGGATGTTCTTTACAGTTGATGACACACACCTATTCTTTATATAGCAGGCTGTTCTGATGGCTTCCCCCCAAAATTGAACTGACATGCCTGACTGAATGAGTATGCACCTACTAGTGGTGAGAAGTTGCTGGTTGAGGCGTTCAGCAACGCCGTTCTGTTGGGGAGAGTAAGCCATTGTTAACCTACGAACAATACCTTCCTTTTCAAGATAGTTACAAAACTCTGTACTTAAATACTCTCCACCGTTGTCTGAATGGAAAGATTTCAACTTGGTCCCTTGTGCTGTCTCCATTAGGGCTTTAACCTTGAGAAACTCATTAAATGCATCACTCTTATGCTTAAGAAACCTTACATATGAGAATCTGGTACAATCAACAGTAAATGTAATAAAATATTTGCTACCTCCAATCGATGGGTGCTCTAGCTGGCATTCGTCAGAGAACACAACATCTAATGGCTTCTGAGATACATGATCTCTTTCATTAAATTTAAGTCTTTTCATTTTACCTTGTTTACAAGTATCACAATCAAGATTCTTTTCTTTGGGTATAAAATCACGATCTGGAATGTTCAGAGCATGGCCAAAACGCTGATGCCATATTCCGCTAGTTACAGCTTTGTTGCTCTTAGCATACACAACCTCCACCTCGTCATTACAAGCGAATTCTTTCCCTTGTTCTACCATAAAATAATCACAATTTACCTCATACATATTTCCAACAGCCTCACCCGTAAGGAATATACCCTCATGATCTGACAATACAACTTTGCTATCTTTAATGGTTACGACTGCACCTTTCCTGTCAAATTGACCTACAGATATTAAATTGTCTTGAAGACCTGGGACATACAACACTCTTTTCAGTTTCAGAAAAGAACCTCCACACTTGTCAGATAGCTTCATAAGCACACTTCCCATACCACATACACTAACTACGGATCCATCAGCTGTGTCTACACTACCAGAAACCTTTGGGGTGTAATCATACAGAATATCCTTATAAGGTGTCAGGTGCTCAGTGGCTCCTGAATCTACATACCACCTGCGTACACAATCAGATGCATCATCCTTGCTTTCAGTTGCCACATAAGCCTTTTCCTTAACACTACTAGCATTAACCTGAACACATTCGTTTGCCGCCTCATCGTCCTTTACCGTGGCAATAACCTCACGATTCTTAACCTTAACATTTTCCTTGCGTCCATTACTACAATTCCGGAAAGTATGACCTATCTTGGCACAATTAAAACACAAAACTGAACCTTTCTTTCTTGCTTCATGAACTAAATCACAGAACTTCGCAATATGCCCCTGTTCTTGGCACTTGTAGCACATGAATCCACCACTACCTGTTGGCTTGCTGACACTTTTGCTGCTGTTGACGACCCCCTTGGAATTTAAGCGCATGGCTGCCACCATTGCCTTCACGCTTTCACCCTCAGATTCTTCCTTCTTCAGCCTCGCATAAGTCTCCTGTTCTCGCTCCATCTTTAGTTTGTCCAACTTGTTCTTTCTCTCCTCCAACAATAGTTTGGCTCGCACTACCTTTACACTTAAGTTTTCTTCATTGCTTTCCAATGAACGTATCAAATTTTCGTACTCCCGCTTTTCCAGTCCTCTGAGAATAAAAGCAGCTATGGCCTTATTCGTAAATTTTATACCTACATCGTCCAACCGTGCACACCAAGTAAGCACTTTATCAACAAATGTACGCATGCTAATGTCACTAGATTTCTTAAAAAGACACAATTATTCTAACATCGTCACAATTTGAAGGACTCCGGTATCGCAACATGAAGTCAGAAGATTCTGCCATGCTTCCTTAGCTGTCTCCGCTTCTTTGATATCACCTAGGAAAGGGTCGGTGACCAAACCTATGAGCAAGTTTTTCGCGTCTTGATCTTTGCCCAGTTGGGTCTCGGAGTACTCTTCAACGGGTGTATCTTCTACCTCTCCTGTATCGGTCTTTCGTGGGAAACCTTGAACCGCGTCCCACAGACGCCTTGTTTGAAGCAATGCCTTTGTTCGGGTGCTCCACGCTTCCCAATTGTCGTCCTGTAACCTCACTATTGCAACTACTCGCTCGCTGCTTCCCGTAGCTGCATCCATGTTAGTATGTATTCCTAAAGCGTACAAATAGTCCTCACAATAGAAAAATCGTCCACAAAATTCACCAAAAACTATCTTGGATGCACACTTAACTGCCGTCCACATGTGCGCCGCACATATCAACACCCTTTAACGACCGACATTCTCCCATTACAAAGTCCACACATTAACAGCAATAAGCGTTTAACTGGGCTCATAACCTGTCATAAAATAATTAATAAAAAGGGTTTACTAAATACAGTTCTAAACTCCAAATTGATGGGAGAAGAAACAAACACCGACATCCATTGGTCACAACCGGAAACAGACGGTTATATTCAAAAAAGTACATTTGACTTGTACGGTATACAAAAACAAAAGAAGAACACTATGAGAAATACAAAAACAAAAGAAACACACTATGAGAATTTGTGAATGCAAACTCGCATGGTGTTCCTTCTGAGATTTTCTCTGATAACGTTTCCACTTTTCAAGGCGCAGCTTCCTTGTGGAAGAAGGGTCTCACATCTTTTCCTGTCATGGAACAGATTTCTAATTTTTCCTACTCAAAGGGTTTCAAATTGTGTTTTATACCTCCCTACGCCCCTCATCACGGTGGTAGGTGGGAATCCTGCGTAAAGCTCACTAAACGTCATCTAAGAAAGGTTTTAGGTAATCGCATTCTGACTTATGAGGAATTTAATTCGCTGTCTATTCTGATTGAAGGTGTTGTTAATTCTCGCCCTTTAACTCCGCTTTCCAATGACCCTGATGACCTGCTTCCACTCACACCTGGTCACTTCCTTATAGGCACTTCTCTTTCTGTCCCTCCTCCCCTTCCCAACTCTTACAGAGATTCTAATTTATCTATTGTTTGGCGTAAACTTGAAGCCCTCCGTAATTCATTCTGGAAGAGGTGGAATTTGGAATACTTAACTTCCTTGCAACGGAGACAGAAGTGGTTTCTTTCAAATCCCGACATTAAAGTGGGGGACTTGGTCCTGGTTAGGGATGCTTCTTCTCCCTTGGTCTGGATCTCTGGTAGAGTGACCGAGTGTTACCCCGGAAGGGATGCGAGAGTTAGGGTAGCCAAGATCTTGACCACTAATGGGCATATTATAAGACCACTGCCTTAATTGCTCCTTTACCTTTAAGTCCTTAATTTCATGTCTCTTGTTCTCTGTTGGTGTTTCCCCCTCCCAGCTTGGTGTATTCTTTGGAATACACGGTAAGACAGAGAAAGCTTTTGCTTCTCTTTGCTTTATTTCATTACTTCCTTTTTTCGCAAACCCCAACAGTGATATCCTGGTTTCCTTTTGTTGGTATACTTTGCTTATGCTACCTGTGAGTCTGTTCTAGATATATATCTTCCATGATCCACCTAGCGTCATCTAGCAGCGAATCTCTGAAGTTCCTCAATTTTTCCCTGAACAAGAGGACTTCCTTACCAATCTGGCCACCAGATCTCGTCACTATCGCCAGCTATCATCTCCGTGATCAAGAGGACTTCGTCTACTTTTTCATCCACCAGGCTTCGCTAGTGACGCCTGCTATCAACTCTTTGAAGACCATTTCATCAAGAGAATTTATTGTTTCAATGTTGGTTATTCTTATGTGTATTCCTTTTGTCTCCTACCCCCACTCTTTTCCCTTCGCTGGCCTCTCCGCGCTTCGTTGAGCTGGCCTCACTTGTGCTACAGTCGTCAAGACTCCCAGTCGGAGCTTACCTAGAGCTCGTCTCCTCTCTTCGAGAGACAAACTTTTGAATTTGGACGCCATGTCCAGATCGTAACTAACGGTCAGCTAGAATCGCCGTTCATCAGAAATGAGCTAAGTACTACTTCAACGTTCTTCAACTCTTTAATAGGGATGTAGCCGGAGAAAGTTCGCGCCAGATAGTGCTCGTGTAGTACTGGGTAAGCGCATGGCGATCGTCTTATGTTTCTCTCAGTCAGCTGCGACGAATGTATAGATTGTGACCGAGATTTATATGCTTAAGTAAATTACATCTTCTCTAATTTTACTCCAGGACTATATTAATTAATTCTATAGGTACCCTAATATATTATGGACGATTTTCAGCGTTTAAGCGTTAAACATCTGCAAAATGAGCTACGGAACAAAGGCACTAAAACTTGCGGGAGGAAGGAAGAATAAATAGCCTACAGCGGTAATAACAAACTTCTAACACGCTTTATTACTCAGCATGCTTTCTCGTAAAGATTACTATTACTTGAGTATTGTAGGCCTATATTGATAAATATATCTCCATAAAAATTAAATCATAAATACAGATTTAAATATTCACTTGCTCCCCTTGCTTATAGACTTCGATTCATGCCTTTTAATAGGCTGATAGCTTATATGAAACTGTCGTGTTTTAAGGCAAACTTAATCATAGAAAGTTGATACCGGTAATGTATACCTCGAAAATTCATTCTTATATCATTTTGTCAATTTCTCAATAAGAATCTTCCCCGTACCCCTTGGAAAACGACTTAGGAGTACGATGTTTAAAAAGTTTGAGAATCCCTGCTTTAGGGCCACGAACTGTCTCCATTCATCTATGTCTCAAGAATGTAGAAGTCAGTCGCTAACTCAATCTCCGTCGGGCAGATGGAAGGTGACGATAAATTAATTATGATTTCAAGAAACGAACCATTGTACGTTTTGACTTAATGTTGCGATAATTATTCTTGAAGTATTTGTCCGAGTATTGATGTCTTTGAAAATGGGAGTCACAAATGTTACATTCACTTCTTCGTGTATATTGACGATTTCTTCCCGTAGGCTACTTCAATGGAGATAATTTCTGCAGATTCCGATATTGTAGGCTTACCGCGGTAATCCGGCAATTTTCTTGTGTATGGCCTCTTCCTTTTTGTTGTTGTTGTTGTGTTCGTTGTCCACGGGAAAAGCGATGGAACAGCGCCCGGTTTTAATCTTGCTCTCTCACCTTCAAATACAAACGCCTACATTCAATGGTTGTTATCGAAATGTCTGATCAGTTTATAGGTACAAAATAGGAATTATTTCCCTTTGTACATCACACTTACCAAACACAGTTTTCGTGAAGTCATAGGGTTGAAAATGATGGGAACATACTTTAATATTTTCGGTCAGATTTTTCCCACCGAATTTTTTCCTTGTAATAGCATGTAGACTAACCATTTCTTCCTAATTTCTTAATTTTCTGGAAATTGGTGAAACGATTTTTGCAAAGAGGAACACTGCAATAGCTCGGCATAGTCACGAAAATAACAATTTAAAGAACTTAAATTCGTGAATATTAGCGGCATGAGAACACAGGAGACAAATGAAGAGCGCCTTGCGCTTACCCAGTACAACAGCAGTGCGCTCTATTGGTGCTAGTTCTATACATCCCTATTGCTTTTAAATAGCCACATGCTTTTTATCCATCATTTACAGACAATGTGATATATCTAAATGGGGGCAATATCCATCTTCGCGGGATTTTCGAGGTTGGGCTTTGTCTGTCTAAGCTAATCTTAATATGAAGCAGCATTTATTATGCTTATTAACTGAGATAATTTCTCACAACGTGGGACATTGTTAAATTACCCACTGTCTGTAGAAAACTTAGCTCGTTCCACCGCTGGAATCTTTCTGTCAATTTCAACTGTCATGAATGTTCTGGAATTTTCCTTGCCAAATAATTCATCTATAAGTTAAACCTTCTAGTATTTTCCACTCACATATGGGAATACTTTTTCAAACTAAGGAATCTTCCTTATGAACTGCTAATCAACACCTAATTTTTCTTCCTCCGTTGGAATTTTTCTGCTGCATTCAACTATAACCTACAAGTTTTTCAACTCAATAGACTCTCGCAAATCTAGTGCAACTAGTTATTTTTCACCATCGCCATAACTTTCCTTGCTAAAAACTTTCTGTGCTACAATAGTGAACTTTTCAGCCACGTCAATAGACTATAATGAAACAGTGCTCGTTCGATTTCTCATCCGCGTCGCGCTCGTCTGAAATGAATAAAATAGGCCAAAAACTTTCTCTACAAAGTTCCAATTTCCTCTTCCTCAACCCCTCTTTACTAACAAATTAGGTTAATCTTTAAATTTATGTGTTTTGCAACGAGGCTTCGCCAAACCATAGGCGCCCTTCCAACTTTCTCCATTTTTCATTTATTCAATCTGTATAAATAACTGCAGTTAGAAACTGCTTATTAATCTATTTCTTTTCTTGCTAGCACAAGAATTGGTTATAGTCTACCAAACCTTTCAATAATCTCTTTAATCCAAGTTTCACGAAAGGGTAACTTGCCCCATTTTTTCATCGTGATCCTGTTTAAATATAGAAGTTCTAGAAACTTCCTTTTAATTTTTCTCTTCAGGTTTCACAATAAGTGACCTGCCCTATTTGTATAACCTCTAAACGTAATTCTGTATTAATACAAGAAGTTATAGAAACTTCTATTTCATTTCTCCCTATCTTTTTGTTGTTACTTTCGAAGTTGTTATTTGTTCATATTTCTAAGATACCCTTCTGGAAATCCTTAAAGTACTCTTTTTGTACTTGATTTATTGTTTAACTTTAATTACGTTAATTATCTTCTATTTATTAATCTTAGCGCTGTTTCAAAATCTTTCGAAGATTTTAGCGCTGATAAAAGGTTCCAAACCAAAAATTTGTCAATTGCCTAGTGCAAGCTTTAAATGATTTCGGCGGTCTGAGACCCCAATTGTTTACAAAATTGAAATTATATATTTGTTAAATTTATTACGCCTTTTTGCATTGTTAAATAAATCAAGATTTATTCTTTAGCTTTATCATTTCTCTAAAATAACGATTAGGCAAGATCCTGTCTTCCCCTACTCTTCCTATGGGCTTAACTTTAAAAATCTTACAAATAAAATTAATAACGATTCCACTTTTTGTTGCATTTGAGCAAGAACTCTTAGTCATAAACTTATTAAAGCCTCTCTTAGCTTTGATAGCTAATTCTAACTGGCCAGTAAGGCAAGCATAGCTCGCCACGCCAGCTTCCTGCTTGTTGAGATTCTCTCTACAACTTATGGTTGGTTTTCAAAATTTAAATTTTTCTCATTGTCTAAACTTTTAGTCGGCTCTTTGCTGGGTAAAGCTTAGTCATTCCTAAATGCAACTATTGGTTCTCTTACCAAAATTATTCTCAAGGGTATAATTGCTTCATCCCTATCCTTCTTGGAAACATTCGGTCGCTTTTTAGAAATTCTACAATTTCAAGAATTAAAACATCACGGCCAATTCAAACTATTTGTATTCGTCAAAATATTTGTTTAAACAAACTACTTGAAAAAGATACATAGGAAACTCATCATTTCTTTCTTTGCCAGACTACCACCCTTCCCCATAGTAGCTGAATCTTGGCTTGGAAGGGAAGGTACCTCCTCCTCTCGCCTGCAAATAGCCCAAGCTCTAGCTGCGTTTCCCGTTAGCTGTGTTCGGGTTCCCACTCACTTTGGTGATTTCACGGGCTTTGCGGTGACACTCTTCTATAAAGATTATTTGTATTTAGTGTTGGACTTTCTTCCTATTATCCACACTTGTTCCTCTGTCCGAAACCCACTTCCCTTTACTTCTTTATTCATCTTCCCTTGTGGGTAAGGTTAATTCTTAGCAAAAATCTACCCTGCGTGAGCATGACGTCACTTCCCGCGCGGCTGCATGACGTCACATCCGTCTCCATGTCCGTAACGCATAACGATGGACCCCAACCATAACGACGAAGTCGACAAGATCATTTGGAATGATAAAAAAAAACAAGTAAAAATGAGCGAAATCATGGGCATTCGAACCACGGAACCCTTCGCTATGAAGCTAGCTCGCTGCCACTACGCCACGAATGCTGTGCAAGATAAATATGTAAATAACTTATTTAGTACGAATGTATCATATTTTGTGTTGTAATTAACGATTTCATTAGCGTTTTTTGGTGCTTCTATAAGCCATTTGATACTAAATATGTATTATTTTGTTCAGTACATTCCTAAAAGGATATAAACCTACGCAGTTACGAATATAAATGGATTTACGAGCACAAATAGCGGCCATTTTGTGTACGACCCACAACCATATGGCATGGTCAATCAGACCTGTTAAGTCACTTCTACGGTTACATATTCTATTATAATAGGCTAATATCCTACCGGTCACCTCCTTGAGGACAGTTTAAGCCTCCATATGTACGATAAGCTGAATTGTTGAGATCAGGCCTTGTTGAATCGTAAGTTATGGTTGGGCTATAATACATGTATGATTCATACATCCACCATCCTGAAACTATTAGGCGGATGACCTTGTAGTTTGGACAAAGGACGTTTCCCACATTAAGGTATATTGTTGCAAAATTTAGTAGAGATCGGATGATTAGGTTAGTCGAAATTTGATTTAAGCTTTGGACATTTGGGTGGCCGCCTTTACGTTTCCGTCAAGATGGCGGCGATATAAAACATGACACTGAGGTGCCCTTTGCTAGCGCTACCTCTGTACCAAATTTCGTTCAATTCGGTTACACCGTTTTTGAATTGATAGAGGGAATCGATTTGCACACATACATGGCCGCCATCCAAAAATTATTGGGCTGATGACCTTGAAGTTTGGTGAAAAGATCCTTCATACATAAAGGTATAATGTTGCATAATTTGGTATAGATCGGATGATTAGGTTAGTCGTAATTTGATTTAAGCTTTGAACATTTGGCTGGCCGCCATTACGTTTCCCTGAAGATGGCGGCGATTTAAAACATGACACTGAGATGCCCTTTGCTAGTGCTACCTCTGTACCAAATTTCGTTCAATTCGGTTTCACCGTGTTCGAATTGATAGGGGGGGGCAGACATTCGGAGTACACACACACACAGACTCACGCACAGACAGAGACACAATTTTTGGCCCTGTGTAGATCTCCAGTCTACTTTCCTTTTTTGCAAAAATCGAAAGCAGGCTAAAAACACTGTGTGTGTATTGTGTACGCATCGAAGATGGCAGCACTAGATTTGAAACAACACCGATGTGTTCAATTGTTCATTACTGTTTTTTTGTAGGTTAATGTGTTCTAACATAATTGATTGGAGAGAATACAAAACGAGATTTGCACATTTATTCACGTGCGAAAGGTAAGCTTTGATTAACTATTGAGCCCTTCATGTATTTATGATACATAGACAGTTTTTGAAATGTTATGCATTTTTATAAAAAACGATTGTATAATGTTTTTATTTTTCTGTTTTTGGTATTATTGTTCAATTTTATTCGTATCCAGACTTCAATAAGTTCTCCCTTATGTGTAACAACGTGGTATTTTTGTGCACCATATGCAGTTCTGGTAGCTTGGTCCAAATTATCAGCAACGAGCGTATCACGCAAAGTATATTAAAATGCATCCAAAACTTTAGATTTTTTGATAAGAATAAGATCAAAATTTTTAGATTATTTTAATTGATCAGCTTGCATTTTTTTTGAATTTTAGTCAATCATATTCGTTTCAATTTTTTAAATTATTATATAATTTTAAACGCTTTTATTTAACTTCACTTGTGGCAAATCAAATCTTGCAACAACAATTTTGAATATTTCTATCTTACCAAAACGAATCAAATATTGCATAGTTGTGTAACTTGAAATTACAAATACATTGTTAAAAAAACGCTCTTTTAGTCCAAAGAAAATACGATCATACAAAAAAATCAGAAAATACAAAACAACAACTGAAGCGCAAAACAAATTACAAAACAGTCGAAAGTGAAAAGAAAGTTTTAATAAGCGTTTTCATTAAACTTAAAACGCAACGCAAAAAATACAAAAATAAAAAGATTCAGGTAAATTTAATAAATTTATTGGTATTCAATAAATGATCGAAATTTTTATGATCAATGCATGAACGAAAATACATCGTTTTTGGAGAAGTACGTTGCTACTTTTTAATTTCCAGACTAAAAGGGTTAACATTTCAGTTACGGGTTTTATGTCTTGAATGTAGGAGTATATGGCAGGAGAAAGACGTCTAGGCGTATGCAGTGAACATGTTTAATACGAACTGAACGACAAGGTTACAAACAGGCGTATATATACAAAAACATACAAAAGAATCAACGAGAACATTCTCGTATCTAGAACCGCCACCAATGGCGTTGCGCTTCCTGGCGCTGAATTTAAACCATAGATCAGCTGTTGGGTTACATATTTCTAACACACCCACTTAAACCAATAGCTGATCTAGAATGTAACAGACATTTGTCAACCAGACTTCAATTATACAGTACCCTACATAAACATAATACAATTCCTGAAAACATTTTTGAACACAATGTATACTTAAAATACTAATTAACAGTTCAATCCCATTCCTTGGGTACAATACACATGTTTTGGTTTAGGTAAAGGTTTGGTGAGAATATCTGCAATCATTTCTTGTGTGGACAAATAGTACAATGAAATTATTCTCTCTTGAACCTTTTCCCTAATGAAATGATGTTTGGTGTTGATGTGTTTAGTGCGCCTATGAAAAACAGGATTTTTTGCAATTTTCTGTGCACTTTGACTGTCATTATACAAATCAATTTCTTGATTACAACCCATCAACACACACTGCAAATCACATTCACCTTTAACAAATTCAATTTTAATTGGACTTTGATTAGAACCAATCAAATCAAACATCAGATTCTTAAGATAAACTGCTTCCTTCGCAGCCTCTGACAAAGCTACATACTCAGCCTCTGTCGATGAGGTAGCAACTGAGCTCTGCTTACGAGCTTCCCATGATATGGCAGCATTAGCAAGCTTGAATAGATAACCAGTATAGGACTTACTATCACTATCTGTGGAAAAACTGGCATCTGCAAACCCTACCAAATCTAAAACAGTGCTCTTAAAAATGAGTCCTTGGTTTATCGTACCTTTAAGATACCTAAGTACCCTTTTGGCTGCAAGTCAATGCTCCTCACTGTGGCAAGAATTAAACTGACTTAAATATGACAATGCATAGGCAATATCTGGTCTAGTACACACACTCAAATACATAAGTGAACCTATCAGCTGCTGATAAGGTTTATCGTCCACGCTTTTGGCTTTAGACAATTTCATATTTACTTCCATAGGAGTACCGATGGGATTAACATCAGTCATCTCAAACCTATTGAGCAGATTCTTTATGAACTGTGTCTGAGAAATTTTGAGTATATTGTTATCTGTGTCCCTTTCTATTTGCATTCCAAGAACCTGAGCAGCAGGTCCAAGATCTTTCACCATGAAATTTTGTTTTAAGACATCTTTTAGTTTACTAACTTCCTGTGGATTATTGTGGAACACAAAGAAATCATCAACGTACAGAGCAACAAAAATTACAGTATCGCCGATACTCTTTCTGTAAACACATGCCCCATTATGACTGTTTGTGAAGCCCGAAGCAGACAGAACTGTATGAGCCTTTCTGTGCCACATATGTGCAGCCTGCTTTAGTCCATAAATGGCCTTTTTAAGCAAACAAACATGGTCTTCCTTTCCCTTCACCTGGAAGCCCTCTGGCTGACACGTAAATATTTCCTCCTGTAACTCTCCATTGAGAAAAGCAGTCTCAATGTCTAGATGATCAATCTGTAAATTTAATTCAACCGTTAAAGCAAACAACATTCTGGGTGTGCCATGCCGCACAACTGGTGAGAATGTCTCAACAAAGTCAATGCCAAATTGCTGTGTAAAGCCCTTTGCAACCAACCTTGCTTTATATTTTACAACATCACCATTTGCATTATGCTTAGTTTTAAACTCCCACTTATTCTGTACAATGTTTTTACCTTCTGGCTTAGGAACTAAAACCCACGCCTTATTAACCATCATGGAATCCATTTCGCACTTCATGGCTTTATGCCATTCCTTAGAGTAAGGTGATGACAAGGCTTCACTTATTGTACATGGTTCACTTTGATCAGAACAATGAGTGTAATGCAGAATGTAATCAGGGTATTGTCTTGGTCTTCTTTCTCGCTGGGGGTAGCGACGCGCTTCCTCATTGTGCTGTGATGGATTATCTTGATGATCAGGCTCAACTTCCACTTCTTCATTATGCTGTGGACCTTGATCTGGAACATCCCTATCACATGCAGTCAATAGTGGTTTACTGACGTCAGTGGTTAGGCGTATTATTGTATTCCCTGGTACCACTGGAGGATCTGTTAGAGCAGAGAAAGACATCTCATCAAAAATCACATCTCTCGCTGTGATTAATTCATGGGTTACTGGATGCAGGAGCCGGTACGCCTTTTTCTCATCCGAGTACCCAACAAATACCATTCTCTCAGTCTTGGAATCAAGTTTTCTTCTCAGCTGATCTGGTATATGAACGTAGGCATTACAACCAAATATTTTTAAGTGCGTCAGGTCTACTTACTCTCCAGTCCAAATTTGTTCTGGTGTTGAATTTGGGGTTTTCCGTGCAGGAGACCTGTTGACAAGATATGCAGCTATATTGACAGCTTCTGCCCACATGCGTTTGTCACAAGTTGCACCTTGCATCATAGCGAGTGCTCTCTCATTCAGAGTCCTGTTCATGCGTTCTGCAGTTCCATTTTGCTCTGGTGTGTACGGTACCTTACTGTTAGCTGATGCTTGATGCCACGTTGTTTGAAAAACTCATCTATAGCTTTATTACAATACTCCCCACCATTGTCAGAGCGTATGACCTTGATTTTCCTTTCACACTCAATTTCAACAGAATTAGCAAATTGTTCAAAGATTTCTCTTACCTCACTTTTATTTAAAAAGAAGACAAAAACCTTCCTCGTATGGTCATCGATGAAGGTCAGAAAATATCTGGCTCCTCCCCAGGATTCCTAAGGCATCGGTCCACACAGGTCACTGTGCAACAGGTCCAGTCGGTTCTCGGCACGATGCTTGGTGGTCTTGAAGTGCTGTCGAGCTTGTTTCCCTTCTATACATGGAACACAGAGCTGCTTTTCACCCGAAAAATCAATACCGGTAGCCAAACCATTTTTAACAAGTCCATCCCCACGTGATGGAGATGGCCTAACCTTTTGTGCCACCACAATTCTCTAGAATTAGAACTATTTGAACAAACACATTTAGCATCACTTAAACAAGACTCTGCTGATGCATTTGCACTTACAGAACCTGATTTATTTAAGATATAAAGTCCATTTGACTCTTCAATCAATAATTGCACATCACCTGTAACTTGACAGTCACTGTCTTGAAACACTTTACAATCTTCTTCATCAAAAACAATTACATGACCCTTTTTAACAATACTGTTCACAGAGAGAAAGTTTGCTGTAAGGTTAGGTACATACAGAACATCGCTCACCTTTGTAAAAACATTTGCTTGTACTGGAACATCACCTATGCCGCCACTATATAGTTTACAATCGTTTGTTACGGTGACTTCATATCCAACCTCCCTTTTATCATGAAATTTTGACATCCAATCCACTCTACCAGTCTTGTGTTTGGAGGCTGCGGAGTCCATGTACCAGCTGTCTGCTGAGTGGGTATCAACTCCAAGTGCTGTGAGCAGAGCCATACCCTTCTTCTTTTCTTCTTTCTTCTCTAGTGGCTTGGCATCTGCTTGATGTGCTGCTGTCTTGTTTTGGTGTTTGCAATCTTGTTTCCAGTGGCCAGTTTTGCGGCAGTTCCAACAGAATGGGTTCTTGGGTTTAGTATTCTTGAATCCACTCCTGTTGGTGTAGAGTGCTGTTTCTTTGCTGGAGCTGCGTTTGTTTTCCTGTAGCATGTCATAAAATAATTAGTAAAAAGGGTTTACTAAATACAGTTCTAAACTCCAAATTGATGGGAGAAGAAACAAACACCGACATCCATTGTTCACAACCGGAAACAGATAGTTATATTCAAAAAAGTACATTTGACTTGTACGGTATACAAAAACAAAAGAAGAACACTGAGAAATACAAAAACAAAATAAACACACTATGAGAATTTGTGAATGCAAACTCACACTTCCCCCCATTCACAAATTGCAAAATAAAACTTAAAACAAAACAAAAAATACATAACTAGCCTTACACTAACAACAAACATTTACATATCATTCCTTGTATGGTAGCAAAGGGCAACATACAGGTCATGATCTGGGCTAAAATACAGACATGGATCACATTTGCTTTGATTTAAGCCAAGCTTGACAAGTTGTGCAGTGATACAATTGTGCCAATCTTTACCAGCTTGACATAAACCGCAAATACTCTTGTTGAGTTTTAGCACATGTTCTGGGTATTCTACACTGCGAAAACCTTCTGGTTGATTTACAAGTACAGTTTCCTTAATTTTGCTATTAAGGTATGCCGATACAATGTCCAAATGACAATTATCCCATTCACGCTCTACTCCTATGGCTATAAGGGTCCTAATAGTTTTCATTTTTACCACAGGACTGTAGGATTCAAGGAAATCAGTACCCTTTATCTGACTGAAACCTTGAGCTACTAAACGTGCTCTATACCTAAGTACTTCACCTTCTTGGTTTCGTTTAGTTTTATACACCCATTTGGTGCCTATGACAGTCTTTCCACCTGAATCTTCTGCAAGTGTCCACACATTATGTTTTTCCAAGAGGGCAATCTCTTGGTTCATTGCTTCAAACCATTTATCTTTGTCATCTCGTGAGGTGGCTTCTTGAAAAGACACCGGATCGTTATATTCTGACCTCAACATGACAATGCGACATTTGACCTTGACTTCATTACAACACACACACTTACTGGGACGTTTTCTCTCTCTACTCGACCTGCGTAATACTGTGTGTTCAGGCTGTAATGGAGAGTCTATTACGACATCAGAATCTGACAAAGAGGCATGACTATCACTTGTTACAGAATTTTCATTTCCTGATTCGGCTACTTCGTGTTCAAACACGTCACCTCCACAATCTTTCTGCTCGACAAACACTTCTCCAACTGTTCTAGGTTCACAATCTATCTGAGTTACAGGTTTTTCCTGGGCTTTTACAGAAAACGGAAATACATCTTCAACAAATTCTACATTCCTGGATTTAATGACACATTTCTTTTCGATGTCCCATACACGGTAGCCCCTCGAGTCATCGGGGTACCCTAGCATTGCACCAACATTTGCCCTTGGCACTAACTTTTCCACATTACGTTTATGGATCCAAACTTTACAACCAAATGATTTTTACATAAGCAATTCCTGGTCTGACAACTTTCTACTCGTCCACAGTTCAAATGGGATGTTCTTTACAGTTGATGACACACACCTATTCTTTATATAGCAGGCTGTGCTGATGGCTTCCCCACAAAATTGAACTGACATGCCTGACTGAATGAGCATGCACCTACTAGTGGTGAGAAGTTGCTGGTTGAGGCGTTCAGCAACGCCATTCTGTTGGGGAGAGTAAGCCATTGTTAACCTACGAACAATACCTTCCTTTTCAAGATAATTACAAAACTCTGTACTTAAATACTCTCCACCGTTGTCTGAATGGAAAGATTTCAACTTGGTCCCTTGTGCTGTCTCCATTAGGGCTTTAACCTTGAGAAACTCATTAAATGCATCACTCTTATGCTTAAGAAACCTTACATATGAGAATCTGGTACAATCATCAGTAAATGTAATAAAATATTTGCTACCTCCAATCGATGGGTGCTCTAGCTGGCATACATCAGAGAACACGACATCTAATGGCTTCTGAGATACATGATCTCTTTCATTAAATTTAAGTCTTTTCATTTTACCTTGTTTACAAGTATCACAATCAAGATTCGTTTCTTTGGGTATAAAATCACGATCTGGAATGTTCAGAGCATGGCCAAAACACTGATGCCATATTCCGCTAGTTACAGCTTTGTTGCTCTTAGCATACACAACCTCCACCTCGTCATTACAAGCAAATTCTTTCCCTTGTTCTACCATAAAATAATCACAATTTACTTCATACATATTTCCAACAGCCTCACCCGTAAGGAATATACCCTCATGATCTGACAATACAACTTTGCTATCTTTAATGGTTACGACTGCACCTTTCCTGTCAAATTGACCTATAGATATTAAATTGTCTTGAAGACCTGGGACATACAACACTCTTTTCAGTTTCAGAAAAGAACCTCCACACTTGTCAGATAGCTTCATAAGCACACTTCCCATACCACATACACTAACTACGGATCCATCAGCTGTGTCTACACTACCAGAAACCTTTGGGGTGTAATCATACAGAATATCCTTATAAGGTGTCAGGTGCTCAGTGGCTCCTGAATCTACATACCACCTGCATGCACAATCATATGCATCATCCTTGCTTTCAGTTGTCACATAAGCCTTTACCTTGACACTACTAGCATTAACCTGAACACATTCGTTTGCCGCCTCATCGTCCTTTACCGTGGCAATAACCTCACGATTCTTAACCTTAACATTTTCCTTGCGTCCATTACTACAATTCCGGGAAGTATGACCTATCTTGGCACAATTAAAACACAAAACTGAACCTTTCTTTCTTGCTTCATGAACTAAATCACAGAACTTCGCAATATGCCCCTGTTCTTGGCACTTGTAGCACATGAATGAACCACTTCCTGTTGGCTTGTTGACACTTTTGCTGCTGTTGACGACCCCCTTGGAATTTAAGCGCATGGCTGCCACCATTGCCTTCACGCTTTCACCCTCAGATTCTTCCTTCTTCAGCCTCGCATAAGTCTCCTGTTCTCGCTCCATCTTTAGTTTGTCCAACTTGTTCTTTCTCTCCTCCAACAATAGTTTGGCTCGCACTACCTTTACACTTAAGTTTTCTTCATTGCTTTCCAATGAACGTATCAAATTTTCGTACTCCCACTTTTCCAGTCCTCTGAGAATAAAAGCAGCTTTGGCCTTATCCGTAAATTTTATACCTACATCGTCCAACCGTGCACACCAAGTGAGCACTTTATCAACAAATGTACGCATGCTAATGTCACTAGTTTTCTTAAAAAGACACAATTCTTCTAACATCGTCACAATTTGAAGGACTCCGGTATCGCAACATGAAGTCAGAAGATTCTGCCATGCTTCCTTAGCTGTCTCCGCTTCTTTGATATCACCTAGGAAAGGGTCGGTGACCAAACCTATGAGCAAGTTTTTCGCGTCTTGATCTTTGCCCAGTTGGGCCTCGGAGTACTCTTCAACGGGTGTATCTTCTACCTCTCCTGTATCGGTCTTTCGTGGGAAACCTTGAACCGCGTCCCACAGACGCCTTGTTTGAAGCAATGCCTTTGTTCGGGTGCTCCACGCTTCCCAATTGTCGTCCTGTAACCTCACTATTGCAACTACTCGCTCGCTGCCTCCCGTAGCTGCATCCATGTTAGTATGTATACTTAAAATAAAACGTACAAATAGTCCTCACAATAGAAAAAATAGTCCACAAAATTCACCAAAAACTATCTTGAATGCACAATTAACTGCCGTCCACATGTGCGCCGCACATATCAACACCTTTAAACAACCGACATTCTCCCCTCACAAAGTCCACACATTAACAACAATAAGCGTTTAACTGGGCTCATAACCTGTCATAAAATAATTAGTAAAAAGGGTTTACTAAATACAGTTCTCAACTCCAAATTGATGGGAGAAGAAACAAACACCGACATCCATTGGTCACAACCGGAAACAGACGGTTATATTAAAAAAAGTACATTTGACTTGTACGGTATACAAAAACAAAAGAAGAACACTATGAGAAATACAAAAACAAAAGAAAGATACTATGAGAATTTGTGAATGCAAACTCACATAGCAGTTTACATTTCACAAAGTCACTAGTCAACTCTGCGCCTGAATTTTCCAATGCCATAATCATAGGTTCATAGTCATTAGGTAGTCCCTGCAAGAACAAGGCACCTAGAAATTCATCATCAAGTGGTTTTTAAACTGCTGCTAGCCGCTGGGAGAGCCCCAAAACTGTGGTGACATATTCTTCCATAGTCTTGAATTGTACAAGCTTGGTGGAACACAGTTGGCGAAGAATTCTTGTGTGCCTGTTGGCGCCTTTATCTCCATATGCCATCTCGAGCGAATTCCATGCTGCTTTCGCCGTTTTTGCTTCCATGACGTACGGAAAAACACTCTTTTCCACCATAAGGTTAATCTTGCACAAAGCACGTTCGTCGCGCCGTACCTTAACCTCTGCGCCCGTTTTATCATCTTCTGCATAACCAGATATGCACTTCCAAAGATCATCGTGCATCTGGAAACGCCAGTCAATGTAGTTTTCTCTCCCCTTCAGTTTCTCGAAGTTATAAAGAGAACCGGTGCTGGATTCCACCATGATGCACACACTTATTGCACGCGATCACAGTTTCGTTAATTCAAATAGAATTACACTGGTCAGAAAACTATACACTCGTCAACGATCCTGCTGGAGCCCATAACCTGTAGGAGTATATGGCAGGAGAAAGGCGTATATGCAGTATACATGCTTAATGCGAACTGAACGACAGGGTTACAAACAGGCGTATATATACAAAAGCATACAAAAAATCAACGAGAACATTCTCGTATCTAGAACCGCCACCAATGGCGTTGCGCTTCCTGGCGCTGAATTTAAACCATAGATCAGTTGTTGGGTTACATTTTTCTAACATTGAATACCGTTTAATTCATTTTTGTTCTCAAATTATAATAATATTTTTTTGTTTTATTTTTAGGCCGAGTCTATTGCTTTTTTTGCAAGTTACTTTTGCCGCCAGAAAAATATGTGGTTTAGTTGGACAATCTGCTGTTAAATGCTGTTTTTACGCAGTTGATTTTTCTTCGATAATGCAATCATTGTATAACTTCTTTTCTGCAAACCCTCACCGTTGGGGCGTGTTGAAAAATTATATAAAAAACGCAAAAACTTTGAAATCATTGTCAGATACGCGCTGGGAAGCACATGGTAATGCAACGAACGCGTTTTATGATTCGTTTCATAAAATTGGCGAGGCTTTAGAAAGCATTGAAGATGACGAGTCGGAAAGTAATGACACTCGGCATGAAGCGGGGTGCATCGCAAACAGAATGCAAGAATTCGGGTTCATGTTAAATTTTGTGGGAATCAATTTTGACTTCTATGCGTGCAACTAGTAAATCATTACAAGCTGAAAAGATCGACTTACAAACGTGTGCTGCTTTGTATAAAATTTTAGACGAAAAGTTAGGCAAGTTTCGTGATACGTTCGATATTTCCGATTAAAAAGCTAAGAAATTGTTACCTGATGTAACGTATTCTGAAAAATCGTCGCGTAGAAGAAAAAAACAACCGAACGACGGAGTCGCTCCTGAAGTCGAATTTTCGCCTCGTGAGAATTTTAGAATAACAGGTCAAGACCGACTACAATAAATCAGACCATAATGCCACTATCGATATCGTAGAAAATGGCGGAAATCGTAGGGGATTGTTTACATTTGGTCAACCAACATTTAAGTGGGTCTGCTGCGAGAATTTCGTTCAAATGTCGCATATTTCAAGTGATTTCGAGCTGTTATATATTGTAATAGTGTACCTTAAGTAGTGAAGTGCACTGTGAATAATTATAAATGCCGAAGATACGTAATGTGAGAAGCATTGGCTGTTTATTGTCATTACTGTGTACCTGCCTGTAAATTTAATACTGCTGAAGATACTTCAACTTTTAAATTTCCTAAAGACAAATCTTTGAAAGAGAAGTGGATGAGAAATATTCACCGGGATCATTTTCGAAGTTAAAACAGTTGTATTTGTTAACTTAAACATTTCGAACCTAAATTTGTGGTTATGAAAATTGCCATACTAACCCCTGATACCATTTCGACAATTTTCCCAAATCAACCGTCCTACACAACTCCTGTTTGTTAAAGTAGATGATGGTAGTTTTAATGACATACCAGCAGTGTCAGTGTCTTCTAAAGTGTCAAGTTCTTTAAGTGTAAATATATTCTATAAGAATCATGAATCAATAATCTTTGTGTGCTTGTGGAAAAAATTCAAGTGGGTACTGTAATCTGATGGAAGCAGTGATTTTAAATGCAACAGGTATGTAAATAGAATTATGCTCCTGTTAGTATCACAAGCTAGGGGGCCTGGGGAGTTATCCCCAGATTAGGTTTGTTTTTGTATATACATTTGTCTGTTACTAGGTTAGGTAGGCCTACTGCCTGGCTGAAAATTACTGTTAGTAGGCTACCACATGCAAGGGGGACTGGGGCGTTAGTCGCTGGTTAGGTTTGTTTTTGTATTAAACACATTAATAAGATAGAATGTATGTCCGTTGGAATTCTATACACATCGAATTTGAAGAATGACAAGTTCATAATACAGTAAATTTTCATTTTAAAGAGTTTGTAACATCAATGGTGTGTTATTGGCAAATGCTATTTGAAATAAAGTACTAATGAGAGTACTTATGCGCCATCTGTTGGAGTTAGTTCAGGATGTCCCGATACAGATAGAAGCGAGTGCGATCTCACAGCTCTCTACGCTCAAAACAAACAACCTACGACCGTGTTTACCTATACTTCGGGTTGGCAATATCTTATTTGTCAAATAAGCCACGCCCACTGGCCGACACAACTGAAATTTCACTATATAGGCCTAAGTCGTGTTATAAATTGGGATGGTGGGTGGGTTATAGATAGCGGAGGAGACTACATCTATTAGCAGATCACTGTTGTTAAAAAAAAGGCAGTCATCGGAACGCGTTAGGCTGTAACCATTGTCAAAAACCATTGTTCTGGATGCGTTAAGCTGTAACCATTGTAAAAAACCATTGGATTGGACAAATCGAAGGCTGCGGCTTTGATTGCGCGCAGCTATCGGGGCAGATTGATACAAAACCATTGATCTGGACGTGTTAGGCTGTAACCATTGGATTGGACAAAACGTAGGTTAGAATGGTCGAGTGTTGGTGCGGCTAGTACCGTAATGGTGAGGTTGGCAGTACTGTTCTGACGATGGTTGATGTGAATAATGGCATCCACAGCTGGAAATTCACCTATAGCCTATAATAATAAGGGACTTATTGCAGCCAATGCCCATGCATATAATGAATAAAATCTAAAATCATACAGTAAACTAATTGTTATTCCCTAGGAATATCAAAGATTCATGTCTTAATGTGCAGAATATAGCATGGTATCTTCCACATTGTTCTCCACAGGGCTCACACAAACATTCGTCACACGGATGATGGAACTTTTTGGTGCGACACATTTTATAAGGAGGAGAGTTTGACGTATACGAACAAAAGGATGATGTACATATGTACGACGAGATACAAGTAAAAGAGGTACTTTTGAACATGTAGGCGAATGGTAAACTAAACTGAACTTATGCCGAAATACATATTTCAAAATATCTTAGTAATTTGATACTTAAAATGGCTAGGAATATATGCCAACATTAAATATTATATTGCAGCCTGATTGTTCATCATTTTATCCTTAGATCAAAGGCAGCATACACAATAACTAAGTTATAGGCCTACTGGCAAAAAATACAAGTCGTACATACATTAAAATAAAATAAAAATAAGGTTAGGCTGGTAATGACTAACAATAAAGAAGAAAAAGTATGTTAATTGGTATTCAACATTCATATGTGTGTGAATATGCATACGCCTATAACTAAACAATTAAATAGATGCTTGGTGAACAAAAATACATAGCCTGCTTTATTTATACAAAACAACCACATGTTCAATATTCTTCAAAGCAATGGGGCATGGTGGCGCAGTGGTCAAGCTATTCACCTCTCACCAAGGTGGACCAGGTTTGATTCACGGTCATTGCAAGTGAGATTTTGGAAGTGAAATGCCATGTCCTGTGGTTCGGATTCCACGTAAAATGGAGGTCCCTTGGCTCATGATCACAAGATTAACGGTCACGTAAAAACTACAAGCTTCTTTTTCTTCAAAGCAGGTCGAAACTTCGACCTCACATAAGTCATACAGCAAACGAACAGGTCCTGCAGGGAAGATCCCTTAAGCCGAATTATTTTTATCGTCTCCAAGACTGACATCATAAAAGTATACTGGAAAATGTGAAATTTTATGCCTATGCTGATGAAGAAAGTAACAGTAAATATTAGGCTACTTGTCGTTCAATAACTCTCGGTCTTTTCTTGGGTGGCTGAAGCCGATGCTGTGGGAAATTGCAAATTGCAGGTACCGCATCATCTTTAAGCAGTGGTTTGTTTCCATTTGAATGAAACAAGTAGCATGTTTATAAAAGTTTTCACAGCTATAACCCATTTCTTTAATAGGCCTACATCTGGGCATTTCCATGGAAATCTGTAATATAAGCTAGACGTAGGTTATAATTCTGTGACTAACTTAATAACTTATAACCTACAATAGGGCCTACGTGTATTTGTCATACGTGCTATTTAGGCCTATGTCAAAATTTGATGTAAGACATATCCATAAACGCAGAATAGGCTACTTCAAAATAAAGTAGACCGTAAACCTACCGTATTATTGGAAAATACCATACATATAACGTTGCACAGAGGTACGTACGTTCAAATATATGAAAAGAATTACGACATATCAGCTGACATGCAACCTAGAGTTAAATGGTATGACAGTTTTTGGTGCGACTAGTTACGCCTGGCAGTGCACCAGGAAGCAGTTTTCAGCGAGGGTTACCATGGGAGGAGTTGTTCCAATAGTACCGACAGTTCAATGGTCTCAGCTCGCACCCCACCCCCACTCTTCCAATCGTCAAAAATCATAGTGTCCGTGGCGCAAAAATCCTACCAATGTTCTTTGGCTCTAGTGTGTCCATGAGTTTTACATATCCTGGAGTAGAAGGTAGCAGCATTTGAAGTCTGAGTTCTTCTACATTATAAACCTCGCGAGTCACCTCTTACACCGGTCTTGAAGGTGTATACTTTGATAAACCCAAGGCCTTCTTTATGTAAGTCGCCTTCAGTTTCTCCATATTGTTCCAAATACTTCATATTTAAATGTGTCCAAATGCTCTTCAGTCCATAAGTCACAATACGGGTAACATTTAACCGCAAAAGTTTTAAGGCTGTTTTTATAGATAGCTTAGTCAAATGTTTTATGTCGTTGAAGGCTTTGGTAGTGACGCTGGGTCTATCCTTGATTTGCAGTGTGAAAACATTGCCAGTTGACTAATGTAGGACCTAAGTAGGACTACTTGTAATGTGGTACACCCTCAAGCGGTTTTCCTGCAATGTGGAAAATTGCTGGCTTTCCCCCTTTCCTAAAGGTCATAGATTTAGTCTTGTTTCTGTTTAACCTAAGGTCATTGTGTAACACCCATAATTCAAAGGGATCGAGAGCAGATTGCAATTCGACCTGTGAACTTGAAGCGAGCACCATGTCATCTGCGTATATAAATGAGATTACCCGCTCTGATAATATATCTGTGATATTATCTGCCATAGCAGTGATAAATAACACGAGGACTTAATGGGTCTCCTTGTAGCAGCATGCCTGTAGTCTGCTCAATTGGGCTTGATGTTGTAATGCCATCGTTAATGACTATATTGTTAGAGCCTAAAATACTTTTGACAAGATGTTTAGTGTAGCTGTTACCTCTCAATAGTCTGTCTAGTTTTTCCAATATTTTCTTCCTGCTAATCGAGTCAAAAGCTTTAGAGAAGTCAATGAATATGGATTATAACTTTCCCTTTGGTACTGACAGGGTAGACGCAATCTCAGTTTGAAGACTTCGAATTGCCTGGATTGTGCATCTTTCTCTCCTGAAGCCATATTGTGAGTCACAATGCTATTTGGGATGGCTGGGTGGGTCACATACAGCGGAGGAGGAAGCATCTTTTAAAACATCATTCCCTGATTTATTTCTCGTTGTTTGATAAGGTATTTTGGCTAATTAATGTACTATAGAGAATATTATCGCTCGTTCTACTTTCGTTCAGTGGTACCATTCTGTTTTAGACCACCTCGTTGTGTAGTGCCTAGCATTCTTGGCTGTCGTCCCGGAGGTCCGGGTTTGATTCTCCGGCTCTGCCAAGAAATTTAATTCTCATGTGAGGGCTGGGATGGGGTGCACTCAGCCTCATGAAGCAACTTAGTAGAGGAGGGTTCAATTCCCACCTCAGTCATCCTGGAAGTGGTTTTCCATGGTTTCCCCAATTCTAATCCAGGCGAATGCCAGGATGGTTCCTAACTTAAGGCCATGGCCGCTTCCTTCCCACTACAATACCCAATTTACAAACACACTAGTTCAGCCATAACAATAACACAGGTTATCACACAAATTCCACACACAAATACATGGGGCTACAAGACCACGATGTCGTAGCCCCTAATATAAGCAACAACCATTTATATTTGCATTTTATATTTGCCTAGGCCCTTCATGGGCTGTATAGTGTCAGGGGTTGACTTTGTTGTTGGTTGACTATTCTTGTAGTTCCATTTAGAAATATTTGCATTTTTTTAACATAATGTCTTACCTCTGCATTATTTATGTCTATTTTTAGCTACTGTCTGTTCTCGTTGCTTGTAGCGAAATACGTCAGGGTTTCATATTGAATTTGTGCCTTATTACATAAAAACCTGTAATTTCTGGCGGAATTTAATCAAATATGCGAATGTTTGTCTTCGAATTTGCCGCTATTTCGATGGCGCCATGCCCGCCAGTTGCTACAGCTGTTCCCCTACGATTTCCGCCATCTTGGTTTTGATGTTACGGTCTGAGATATTGTAGTCGGTCTTGAACAGGTTTTCCCGAAACTATCGATAAACTCAACGTCGATATAAAAAAAGGCAAAAGTTTATATGGACGTTTCCAAGAAATTTGCATTTTTTAATAATTTTTCAATGAGCGATGAAGAACTCTATGAAGCGGCAAACAATTTGGTAGGCTTTTATGATAAAGATTTGGAAGAATTTTCGGCTGAACTGAAACATTTTCATTCTTATATGAACAACAGATACACCGCTGCCGAAAAATATCATAGTTGTATGAGATTTTAATGAAAGACCAATTGGCAAATGTATTTCCAAATGTAGAAATATCTCTCCGATTTGTTTAAACTTTAATGATAACGAACTTTACTGTGGAACGTTCTTTTTCACAGTTGAAACGATTTAAAGCGCCTCGAAGAGCTACTTTGCAACAAGAACGACTGGACAAGTTAAGTCTTTTCTGCATAGAATCAGACATTTTAAGGAATATCAACTTCGATGATGTTATTGTAACTTTCTGCAAAACAAAATGCAGAAAGAAGTTTTTCTAAAGATGTACATATGATCTAAATTGTATTGATTATTCATTGTAAATGTTTAAATAAAATCTCTTTCAAAGTTATGATTGACTTTTTTTTATGAAGGTGGGGGTGAATAAAAGGGAAAAAGGGCCCTCAAATTAACAATTGCCTAAAGCCACTGTGGGTCTTAATCCGGCACTGCATATATTGTTTCGGAAGACAGCGCACGAACCGTCCCATATGAATGCCACTACCGAACGCTTGTTGCGCTCTTATTATAGATAGATAGATTTTTATTAATTCCATTTGATCAAATACATGCATTCAATACATTTTTGATATAGGACACGTCAGAATTTACATGCATAAAATAAAAGAACTAACAGGTATATATTACTAAGATTAAAACTATTTATAACTTATTATAATAGCAAATCTTAATAGATACAATCTTATTGCACAACTATTTACACCTCACTCTATTATCATAATATGAAAACTTAATTCTATAAATACAACAACATACAGCTAGGTATTAAAATTAAATTAAAAAAGTAAAATATATTTATAGATTCCATCACTCCTATACGCTAAAATATTCAACTACTGAGTAAAAACAATGGCACTGCAGATAAGCTTTCAACATTCTATCAAAGGTTTTTATTTTTGGGGCCAGTTTTATATACTGGGGTAGTTTATTGTATAATTTAACTCCAGTGTGAAAAGTTCCTTTTTGATATATGCTTGTGTGTGTGTGTGAAATATGAATGTTTTGATTTTGTCTTGTGTTATGCCTATGAACATCATTGTTTGTTTTAAGAAAAACATCTTTATTCATTAAATTCTTTTTAAAAAACATAATACTTTCAAAGATATATATGCAGGGCAGTGGGAGAATGTTTAAATCTTTAAACAGAGGTCTACATGATTCTCTAGAGTGTACATTTGCCATAATTCTAATCGCTCTCTTTTGTATCCTAAACGTGCTTAGTACATCTGGCGACATACCCCAAAATATGATCCCATATCTTAAGTATGAATGGAAATAAGCAAAATAAGTATTTCTTAATGTGTGCATGCTAGTGCAGGTTTTCAAAATACGTAACGCAAAGCACATCGAGTTCAGTTTAGTATTCAGATATTGTATATGTTTATTCCATTTCAAGTCTTGTTGTATCCATAGTCCTAAAAACTTTGTTTCTGATTTATTTTCTATTTGATGACCATTTAATGTTATATTGGGCATCGCAGGATTCCTATTCTGTATAGTGTGGAAATTTAGACATACTGTCTTTTTATAGTTTATTATGAGGCGATTATCTTGTGACCATTTGGTTAACTCTCCTGTAACGGAGTCAGCAGACTGCTGTATGACCTGTTTAGTTTCACCTTTTATTACGAGTGTTGTATCGTCCGCAAACAAAATTTCCTTATGTGAATGAACGTTCTGTGTTATATCATTGATATATAGAAGAAAGAGTAGTGGGCCCAAAACCGATCCCTGGGGTACTCCAAATTCAATAATTCCCTCATTGGACAATGTTTCATTAAGTAATTTGGTTCCATCATCCTTGTGTCTCAAGCTTACTATTTGTTTACGCCTTGTTAAGTAAGACTCTATCCATTTATTAGCTAGACCTCTAACACCATATTGATTTAGTTTGGTAAGGAGGATTTTATGGTCAACTACATCAAATGCTTTCGATAAATCCAAGAATAGGCCAGTTACATGTTCCTTATTGTCAATTAATTTCAGTATACTATTACTACATTCGTAAATTGCTGTCTGTGTAGATTTTTCCGTTCTAAATCCATGTTGTGAGTTTGATAATATTTTATTTTTTTCTATGAAACTTATCAGTCTCTTATACATAATTTTTTCCACAATTTTTGCAATACCAGTTGGTAAGGTAATAGGACGATAGTTATCTAATTCATCTTTTGAACCATTTTTGTGCACTGGAATTACTTTTGATAACTTCAAAATATCCGGGTAAGTTCCTGAGAGAATTGAACTGTTTATTAAGTGCGTAAGTGGATTTATTATATTTTCTGCACATTTCTTTAAAATTGCATCAGGGATGCCATCAATGCCAGCACAGAATTTATTTTTTAGCTCTTTTATAACTATTCTTACCTCTTCACTTGTGACATGATTTATAAATAAAGAATCACTGCATATATTTATTTTATTATTAGAATTTAGTGTATTTACCTGTGATTTATTTAATAATTTTTGCGGAATTTCCAGAAAATAGTCATTAAAAGTGTTTGCTATTTCCTCTGGATTATTAATCACTTTATTATTTCTGGTCAGTGTAATGTTCCTTTGTATTTTAGCAGATTTTCCAGTTTCTTTCTTTATTACAGACCACATAGCCCTGTTTTTATTAGATGATTGGGAAATAAAATTATCATTATGCATTTTCTTTGCTAGTCTTGAAACGTTATCTACTTTGCTCCACGTTGAGCGTACAAATGAGACGTTTTGCTAGCTCCTAACTGTTGGGTGAGAAATGTAACTGTTTACCTTTGCCTAAGCTATGTTGTTTTAATGGGCGCCAAGACCTCAACGCAATGTTGAAATCTAAATTTGTATTTAACAACGTCTAGCTCTGGCAGAACACCTTCAAGACTCTATTCACTCAGATCGTGGTATGATTTGATCATTAACCCAACAAACAATTGTATCAGGAGAAGGAATTGGTCTATATCTAATGCTACCTACTGAAAGCAAAGATTGCATTGTAAAAGAAATGAATTTATTATATAAAACAAGAATAGCAAAATTAATAATAATAAGTATAAAATTTAAATTGGAGCGTTGTGATTTGAATATTACCGATAGAAAATTACGTGAAAACGGAGTCTGATAAATTGATTTTACTCGTATTTCCAAGCTATGAAGTTACTGAAATATGAAATGTAGAACAAAGAAAATGAGAGATTGCGTATTTCTGCGTCATTGGCGCTTACCACTGGAAATTGCCAAAGCATTTCCCTCGTTCTTGAAGATGTTGTGAGCTTCCCACAGTCTCCTGGACGTCGTCATCTCCGTCGGAATTTGATGATATTCTGGTAGATTAGATAATTCTATGGTCCGTACCTCGGACCCAAACACTCGTACAACCAAGTTTTACAAAAGTTCGTCGCTAACTCCACTGAACATCGGAGCGACACGCACTTGCGACCGTACACCTCAAGTATTTCACAGATAGTCCTCTTCCACGGAACATCGGAGCGATTCCCGCGTATATCCACACTCGGCAAGAACTACACAGATTGTCCTTGTTTCACGGCGCGTCGAACGATATATGCACCTGTTGGCTCCCCCACCATGGTACCGACATCTAGCTTACGTCGTCGCCACTGATTGGCTGCACCCTACGCGCTAGATCCCCACTCCTTCCTCATTACACTCCGCGGGAGGGAGAAGTCGATTTCCGTTTCCACAATTCGCCTTTTCTAGACCTTGCGACCCAAGATTGCGTCATGCTCCTCGACAAGATTCAGCGTGTACTTGAAATCCCAGTGAGTCATCTCTCTCAAATACCCTAACTGACAAAAACTCCGTAAAATTCCGTAATCAGATAATTTTCTATGATATCGTCGTTCGTAATAATTTGCTTGATAGCGTTTTCTAAGACATAGAAAACCTATCTGAATGCTAATAATTTTTATAAAATGCTCCGAAAATACCTTAATAATAATTATAATAAATTAATAATAATAATAAATTACCATGAAAAATTGTCTTGGCTGAACAATTTGCCGCGTAAATAAATATAGAATGGCTTCCTACTGACTTATGCCAGTTGCATAAAACCCCTCGAAAAACACGTTACATATTCGCCTCGGATCATCGGATGATTTACCGTGACGACGGTCCATTATCCGATTATCCCAGACACGTTAATAAACCCCATCCAAAATACATATTACATAAACGAAATCACCCTAAATTACAGATATATACACTCATATTTTTTCTTCACGCACTTTGCGTCAAAGTTTGTTGTCACTATGGATTGCACTTTGCAACCAGTCCAATGTTTTACATATGGAATAGTGTTCCACGGATATTTCCGCCTCTCAAATTTCTCTATGTTGGAGAAATAGACATAATTAATGTGTGAGCACTATGTATTTATGATGTCATATCACACGCATTGAAGGTGTTCTGATATATTTATATCACCATAGAACTCCCTAATTTCACTGGAGGTCCCCTCCTTATGGTGACATTTAATTCCACTTATCACTGAGCACACGATCACACTACTGTGGCAGCGCCTCGTGACCATAATACTTAATCTCTCTTTAAAGTAGATTAAATGAATATTGACTTCTGAAAAAAAAAACAGTAAATGCGCATTACATATAACACCAAATATTTCTGTGCCGTAATCGCCCTGTCTTGTTAAGTTCCCGTTAACCATATTCTACTTAATACTAGTTCTCAACACAGACCATTTCTCCTCACACACATAATACCATTGTACAAATTATCTTAAATTACACACTTACAAATCTTACATGGCGAGGCCGTAAACAGAAATCACGTGTGCTGATATGTATGAGTTTCATGAAGGACTGTCTCGCATTCTGATGGCCCATCTTTTATCTCGTGGACGCCTTAAGCTAACAAGCCCTATTCAAGCGCTCCCCCATCTCTTGGAGATAAATGGGAACCCATCAGCGCTGCCAAAAATGGCCTTGGTGCATCGAGACAATTTAGTGCTCAACAGCATCCGACAATCCCGTCATATTTCCCTGTACCTTAAAAACTCTCATTTACTTACATACTACCCCCCTGTGTGACTTCTGATACGCCTGCCTTAAGACCAGATCTTCCACGCACCAGACACCACACTTACTCATTTGATAGGCTGGCTCGCCAGCTAAACACACTCACTTTATGACACATATTTTCGTAGACTATGTATATTATACGTCCCGTATAATCTGTTTCCCTCACTATTCTCCAGCACATATGCTGTTTTTCCAATACGTTTGGAAACTATAAATGTTTCTGCGTCACCTGCTTCCAACCTTGCAAGTGGCTCCCTTTAAATGAACGTCATCACGTTGCTCTACCTAGCATATTTCTCAGTGTCTGTAACGATGCCCTGTTGCTACTGTCCACACATGCTAACCCTACTTTCCTCTGGTGTTACACCTCTAATCGACACTCTATGACCTAAAAATGTCACTTCTGACTGACAGAATGACGACTTAGACAGCTTCAAAGTGAACCCTGCCTGATCTAACTTCTGAAAAACTATATCTAAATGACATAGATGCTCCTCAAAACTGCGTGAACTAATTACCATATCATCTATGTAAATGGTTACAAACTCTCCTGTGTCATCCCCTAATGCGATGTTTAAAGCCCTAATTAAAGCTGCTGAACTACTCTTTAACCCATAAGGTGTTCTACAAAATTGATAAAGGTTATATTTATGACTAAAAGCTGTAAATGGTCTATCTTCGTACATAAGTGGCACTTGCCAAAAACTGGAACTCAAATCTACACAAGTGAAATACTTCTTCCCCTCAAATGTTTGCATTAATTCCTCTATTGGCATAGATTTCAGCTGATCTGAACTAATTCTACTGTTAACCAAACGAGCGTCTAAACAAATACGAACAGTGCCGTCGGTCTTGGGTACCGTGATCAAAGAATTAACATATGGACTGTTCGAGTGCTCAATAATCCCATCTTCAAGCATCTGATTAATTTGTGCCTCAACTGCACTCTGATAAGCGAAAGGTACAGGATATCTATGTCCTGTGAATACTGACCTATCAATAACGTTCAATGAATGTGTATAGCAATTGGCCATACCAATGCGATCGTCAAAAACTCTCCTATTACACAATAACACATCATAGAGCCGAACACACTGTTCATCCTCTATATTTCCCTGAAATGCAGCCTCACGTAACGAGTCCTCTAGACTTCCGTTCGTAATCACACTGCCCACAAAACATGGAGAACCCCGCTCTACGGCTGGCGATATCTCATTTAAAGTACAAATCACACCTACAATACTACTCCTCTGAATATGGTCATTGAACGCTACTTCTACTTCAGAATCTCCCCATTTAAATTTCAAACTCTCTACATCATAACATAAGTTACCAGACACTCTACTTAGCCACTCTGAACCCAAGATAACACTGAATACTAAATTTGGAATTACAAGGCAAATCTGCTTCTCTACATGATTATTAATTTTAATGTCTACTAAAACTTGCTTAGAAATTACTTTAGACCTCTTCCCAACAGCTGTGATAACAAAAGTGCTTTTAATAGGCATCTCCTCAAAATTTACTCCAGTTCCTTTCATTTTATCATAAAATGCACTACTTATGCAACTCTTCATACAACCACTATCAATTAAAACATCTGTGTACGCCTCGGACACGTTAAATTTAACTATGGGGCTCTTACTAACCACTTCCTGAATAATACCTTCATCATTTAGTTCATGTAATAATTCATTTCTTACATTTAGGTCATAGGGTTCCTGTATAATTGTATGGACAGGGCATGCTTCAGACTGAGATTCTGACCTTACTTCGCAGCCTGGTTCGCGTTTAAAGAACCGCTACAGCTGGCCGTAGTACTAGTTACTACTGCACTGGTCTGGTTGTTCTGAGTTGTGTTGTCATTGTTTGGCTGTATATTACTACCACTAGGCTGTCCTCTTCCTTGACCCCTATTCTGGTTGTAATTATTGTCATTATAATTTCTCCCTTGATTTCCCCTGAAATCATTGTTTCTCCCTTGATTTCCCCTGTAATCATTGTTCCTCCCTTGATACTGATTACCATAGCCATTTCCTCTGTTCTGATTTAGCTGATTATTATTATTTCTATTTTGAGCATTGGCCCCTTCGCCACCGTTCCCTTGAACTTCCTGATGCCTGGCTTCATTAGGTCTATTATTATTATTACCCTGGTTCCTATTGAAATTGTCCTCATAACCCCCTCTCCCTAGTGCATCAAATGTGCTTAACAAACTTTCTACTTGTGATATAGTCTTTACATTCTGGATACAAGCAGCCTCCTTGATCCTATAGGGAAAGTGCCTAAGTAGCAACCTTACCACATCACTTTCCTCCTTCAAGCCATCCAGATATTTACACACTAATACCTGCCCTAAAAAGTATTCGGTCATGGTGGAGCTTCCTTTAGGGTTATATTTACCACACACTACTCCCTCACGATGCTGCGACTGAATAACCTCATTCCAGAACTTTTCACAGAATTTTATTTTAAAATCATTCATATCAGTAAACTTGTCTCTGTAGACAGCAAACCAATTCCTCGTTTCCCCCACAAACACTTGTTCTAAAATTTCAACTACCTGGCACCACTCAATACTACCATTTTCCAACCTCTCCCCGAATTTATTTTCTATAGTGTTCATGAACTCCATTGGGCACCCCTGTCGATTGCTGAACTTACCCAGTTCTACCTCCCTGTGTGTGCTATTCACAAAAACTGGCCTATTCTGACTATTTTCTTGCCTGATCCTAGCTTTTAATTTTAACTCTAATTCTGCGATTTTCTCCTCAGCCTTCCTCTCAATACTGTTTACTGTTAATTTAATGTTTCCTTCTGATTCTTCTACTTTATCATATAGCTTTGCTTGTTTCTCCTCAATCTTGCTAATGCTCTCTTTATTACTCTCTCTTAAATCATTTACTTCTGCAACTATTTGTGAGTGGACTTTCTCAATTCTACCCCCCAGCTGTTCCTTAACCTCTTTAGTAGCTACCTGAATTTTGTCAATTTCTCCCCCCAATTGCTTTTTGACCTGCTGTGTTTCCAGTTGCACTAGTTCTTTTAAATTTTCAGCCTGTGTACTGATTCTAATTTCCAACTCCTCCTGTACTTTTCCTAATTTTCTGTCTACATCTGCAATAATCTCTTTAGCCTTTTCTTCCATCACCCCCCGGATCTCACCTCTAATCAGTTCGAATTTGTCACTCATTTCCCTACTGTTTTGTTCTAATCTAGCGTTTAAGCTATCGCTCAATTCCCTATTACTCTCTTTATTTTCCCTACTGTTTTGTTCTAGTTTAGCGTTATTCTGTTCTAACTTTGCATTTAAAGCTTCTGTACTTTCTTTATTTTCCCTACTGTTTTGTTCTGATACATAAACTCGAGAAGTAAAGTTTTTAATTCTGGTTGGCCGCCTACACTCCCTGTTTCAGTATCGGGATTTACCTCCGCTACCCCGGTACTACCATCACTCGACATACTGCTCGTATCATCACTCTCCAGTTGATGACCACTACGTAACCTCATCTGTCTTTCTTTCTCATCCCCCATAATGATATACACTGATACAGACAAATAACCCCCAAAATACAGGCACAGAAATATATACCCTTCTCCTTCCACAAATGTTATTAGGTTTTCAGCCCCAAGTTGTCGGCGACAAGTGAAACGTTATCTACTTTGCTCCACGTTGAGCGTACAAATGAGACGTTTTGCTAGCTCCTAACTGTTGGGTGAGAAATGTAACTGTTTACCTTTGCCTAAGCTATGTTGTTTTAATGGGCGCCAAGACCTCAACGCAATGTTGAAATCTAAATTTGTATTTAACAACGTCTAGCTCTGGCAGAACACCTTCAAGACTCTATTCACTCAGATCGTGGTATGATTTGATCATTAACCCAACAAACAATTGTATCAGGAGAAGGAATTGGTCTATATCTAATGCTACCTACTGAAAGCAAAGATTGCATTGTAAAAGAAATGAATTTATTATATAAAACAAGAATAGCAAAATTAATAATAATAAGTATAAAATTTAAATTGGAGCGTTGTGATTTGAATATTACCGATAGAAAATTACGTGAAAACGGAGTCTGATAAATTGATTTTACTCGTATTTCCAAGCTATGAAGTTACTGAAATATGAAATGTAGAACAAAGAAAATGAGAGATTGCGTATTTCTGCGTCATTGGCGCTTACCACTGGAAATTGCCAAAGCATTTCCCTCGTTCTTGAAGATGTTGTGAGCTTCCCACAGTCTCCTGGACGTCGTCATCTCCGTCGGAATTTGATGATATTCTGGTAGATTAGATAATTCTATGGTCCGTACCTCGGACCCAAACACTCGTACAACCAAGTTTTACAAAAGTTCGTCGCTAACTCCACTGAACATCGGAGCGACACGCACTTGCGACCGTACACCTCAAGTATTTCACAGATAGTCCTCTTCCACGGAACATCGGAGCGATTCCCGCGTATATCCACACTCGGCAAGAACTACACAGATTGTCCTTGTTTCACGGCGCGTCGAACGATATATGCACCTGTTGGCTCCCCCACCATGGTACCGACATCTAGCTTACGTCGTCGCCACTGATTGGCTGCACCCTACGCGCTAGATCCCCACTCCTTCCTCATTACACTCCGCGGGAGGGAGAAGTCGATTTCCGTTTCCACAATTCGCCTTTTCTAGACCTTGCGACCCAAGATTGCGTCATGCTCCTCGACAAGATTCAGCGTGTACTTGAAATCCCAGTGAGTCATCTCTCTCAAATACCCTAACTGACAAAAACTCCGTAAAATTCCGTAATCAGATAATTTTCTATGATATCGTCGTTCGTAATAATTTGCTTGATAGCGTTTTCTAAGACATAGAAAACCTATCTGAATGCTAATAATTTTTATAAAATGCTCCGAAAATACCTTAATAATAATTATAATAAATTAATAATAATAATAAATTACCATGAAAAATTGTCTTGGCTGAACAATTTGCCGCGTAAATAAATATAGAATGGCTTCCTACTGACTTATGCCAGTTGCATAAAACCCCTCGAAAAACACGTTACAGTCTTATTACCTTATTTAATATGCTAGTGTATTTTTTGTAGTATAAATTGAATTCAGGTGTTGTGTGGTATTGTTTATATAATTTGTGTAGAAATTTCTTTCTTTGACATGAATTTATAATCCCTGTTGTTATCCAATTGCTAGTTTTGTTATTTTGAACAGTTCTTCGTTTAAAGGGGAATGCTATTTCAAAATAGTGTTTTAGGGTACTGTTAAATGCATTAAATTTATCATTTACATTTTCTAGTTCATAAATTTCTGACCATGTTTCCTTATTTAATAAGTCATTGAAATATGTAACATTTGATTCAGTGAATGACCTGCACTTTGATTTTACTCCATTATCATTATTATTGATTACTTCGGATACTTCAAAACTCAGTATTTGTCCATGGTGGTCACTAAAACCCGGACAATAGACTTCTATTGAATGGTGATATTTATCTGTATTTATAAAAATTTGATCAGGAGTGGTTTTACTAAATTTTGTTATTCTTGTTGGTGTATTTACTGTAGGTTTCAGTCCATAGGAAATTAGTAACTGGTTTAATAATTCACAATTTCTATCAAGTTTTAAGAAATCCACATTTACATCCCCACAAATTATTATATCGAAATTTACTTTGCTCATGTTATTGAGTAACAATTCTAGTTTATCTATAAATAGAGGAAACTTTCCTGACGGAGAACGGTATACGCATACAATTATTAACTTAAACTGCTGAATTTTTACGGCAGAGAATTCAAAATCCTGTTCCATAATTAGATAATCATAAGCTGTTATCTGTTCATGATCTAAATTATTTCTTAAGAAGATGCAAGTACCACCATGGCTAATATTAGATCTAGAGTATTTACTAGCTTGTATAAACCCTGGGAATTGAATTAATTCGAGTTGTTCCTCTTTCAGCCAATGTTCTGAAATACATAGTGCTGAGATGTCTTTAAGTTCATTTTTAAGCATTAGATTTATGTAATCAATTTTATTATAAAGAGACTGGACATTCTGGTGGTAAATTTTAAATTTGTTACTTTTGCAAGCTTGTGTTGGTGATTTATTTACATTATTATTATCATAATTGTTATTATTATTGTTGCTAGACAAATCCGAAATACCATTGTTGCACTCCGTTAAATTTGACTTCAAAAGATGTGAATGCCAAACCTCACGTTTGGCTTCTTCTACCAGTTTCCCTGCTTCCACTCTAATGATATTACTGTTGAATTATTCTTACCATTTGAATTTACAATTTTGCAGATTTCATCACTAAGATACTCTTTTCCTAATCTATTTAAGTGTAGGCCATGCCGAGTGTGGAACTTCCTGTCTAATTTACTTACATCTACAATTTGGACATTTGGAAAACTCTTACAAATTTTTTGAATTTTTCCATTTGTAGCCTCTATTTCTACATTTACACATGACTTGGGAATTAAATCGTGTCTCTGCGGAATATTTACAATAATGACATTTGTTTTTTGCATGGATGGCAATGTACCCTTTAAATCTTTGATTACCTTTTTACTCTCATTTCTATAGACGTCGTTTGCTCCAGCGATGATCACTGCGTAGTCCTTTGCAGTAAGGGACGCACACTCTCCTATCATCCCGTTCGTGACTTCTGCAATCTGAGCTCCTGGCTTCACTGTCGAAGTGACCTCCATTTCTCAGCTTCTCTCCAAAACGCTTGCTGCTACATCTCGCCCGTGGCTATCCGCAAATATCCGCACCTTCCTGGATTTTCTCTTTATCACTTTCTTCTTTTCTTCTTGAGGAAAGTCATCATGTTCTTCGACAAGCACTCCAAATGAATTTGAGACGGGAATTTCAGTTACATGTACTCCATTTATAGGCCTAGGCTTATTCAATCTTACCTTACCAGCAATCACTGTCGACCAAGTTTCCTTGCTTTCCTCTCTGTTTCCTTTTAATTTATTCAACTCTTCCATTAACTTAGCAATATCTTCCTTTAGCAGCTTTATAATTTCGTCTTTTGAGGACAGTTCGTTTCTCAGGTTATGACATTCGCATGACGGTAGCGGTAGGCCTACATTACGACAATCGGTTTCACTTTTCTCCTCATTCAATTTTACCTGAGATCTTGTGATGATTTTATTTGCATTTTTTACTTTTATTTTGCACGACGAGCATAAATCCGTTACGGTTACACAACCTGACGAGATACTAACACTGTTGACTGTCGTCATACTAGAGATCTAAGTGAGCCTAGATGTTTACACCAAATTACACTAAATTTAATTTAATTATTACTACCTAATAGAATTAATCTAATAACCTACCAATAAAGAAGAATGTGAAATACGTATATCTTCCAATCGGGTGAAGTCTCGTAAAAGCACCACTGCTCTACTTGGTTCAAACAGTGATTGAAGAAGTCACCGAATCTTTGGATACACGTTCCCACAACTTAGTTTAAGTTTATTAAATTATCAACAAGAATTTCTAAATACTATCAATATTCCGTATTACACTTGATCTGAGGAAAGTAACTTTATAGATTTTAAGCCTCTGTTATAATATTTTACCACTTTTATCAAATATTTACACTAGCTGCTATTTCACTGCACTTTCACTGTGACGCCATCTTGTATGTGTGTGACGCCATCTTGTATGTGTTATGTATAAGTTACAAGATCCTTGGTTGCGGTCTTTTCCGGCGGAATTTATGAAGCAAAACTTAATTGCGCGAAACTACAAGCTGTTTCAAATCATTATAATAATTGATAGTTTGGTCAATAATATAATTATGCATATTTCTAAGAATGCTGTAAAAATTAAGCTTGAAGAAGGTAATCTGTGGCTTGAAGTATTTTCGTTCGATTATTTCATATCACTCCCGTGCGTTGCGCGGCGGCTACTGTATATTATAGGCGGATAGTTATCTAATGTGGTATTTTTTAGAAGGCATATCTTGAAGAATTAGGATAACTATGGTATACTTAAATGGATATCATTGTTAGTTCAGCAAATGTATAATACCTTATTATTTCACGCTCACCGTCAACTTTTTCGGCGCGCGCGGTCTTTCGGTTTTTAGCGGTTACCTTGTCGCTTTGTGTTGGAGTTTGAATTAGGACGCGCGCATAGATTAGTTCAGTAAAAGTTCAGTTCCCACAACTTTTCTTTGTAACTTGTGTGTTTTTAATGTTTGTTGTTTGAATTTACATCTGTTCAACTGTTGTGCAATTTACACGCACTGAAACGTAGTTGAATTTTGTTAAACCGCACTAAAGTACTTTGCTAGGGTTTATAACTTCGAACATGCCGGCGGAAACACGAATTGTTCTGCGTTTCAAGAAGCTTTCAAATAAAGCTTTCTCCCCGAAGAAGGCTTCGGTTAAAGCTGCTGGATATGACTTAAAGAGGTATAGCAATTTTATTTTCTCTGCAGAATGTAATTTTTCACTTTAATGATCTGTGTTTATTGGAAGCTACTTGAGAAGGGTCGAGGACTGCATGAAATATTCACAACTTCGGTGAACCACTATAGGTAATGAGGCTGAACTAATTCTTATTCTTAGTAAGTTGTGAGGCAATTTGTTCCTTGTCCTAACGGGCTAGTTAGTACGGTACGTAGAAAAGTAGTGAGGTTCCAGGTTGGAATCTCGGTTGATCCACATCTTTAGTATTTCCAAGAGTATGATTATTCATTTATTATTTTGTCATCAATGCCACATCAAAATCACTGAAGTTGCAAAATAGGTAACTTAACCCATGTTTTGATCTTTCTTGACTCGACCCCTGGACCTACAGGGAGTTCAGTGGTAGCAGATTTTTTCCTACTTGTTTGAATCTAGCCTAATATTTACAATATACACAGCTGCAAAGTCTGTCCACATTAAAAGCATTTTGTGGAACTATGACGTTTAGCCTGTTTGCCATCTCTTGATGAATGCAGTACATTTGCATTTGTCTGTTGGCACTGGCTAGAGTAAAATGTTACTTTTCACCGATGTCTCAGTCATACTCATGGCTGTGATTATATGGAAGCTACTGAGGTATGGGTGGTGCTTAAGCTCGAGTCAGCTGGGAAGGTGGTGCGCGGAACAACACTACCATTACGTCATGCCTCACTTCCATCCCAACAAACACAGTCGGTCTGTCTTGAGACTCTGAGCTAGTGTGTTGTTAGGAAAGCTAAGTGTAAAGCAGCGTGAAAGAGACAGGCTCGATGAGGTAAGCGACGGTGTTGCCATACCGCAGGAACTCGTGGCAGCAACCTGCGGTATGGGGACGCGGACCTGTTGCAACAGTGGACATGAATATCTTTCTCTCTGTGCAAATCCCAGAGAGCCGGCCGCCTTCCGGGCCGACGCGAGCTCTAGTAATGTCATTCAGAGCACAGTCAGTGCCTGTAGATGCTGTGAAAGGTTTTACTAATATGTCAAGTACTGCTGTTCTGACTCAGTGAGGAAAGCAATGGCAAACTACCTCACTCCTCGTCTCACCTAGTACACCTCAATATAGTGCTGCCTTGGGGTTTTGTGGGTATCTACCCACATAACCTAATAGCGGTACTCTTTGAGGATCCAACCAGTCTTTGGGCTGACTACCTAACAGACAGATAATGATCATTTTTTTTTTTGGGGTGAAACAGCGAAATCATCTGCCCTCATTTTCATGGGAACCTCCTTGTTAACTAGCCTAGTTGACTGAACATGCAAAATTTTTCTCCATATGTACAACCTGGTATTCAACAAAGCACTTGCAATATTTGTACTGTGAATGAGGTGGGACTTTGTGGGTGTATTAAAGACAGGAATTGGCCTCCCTGCTAACAGAAAAATGTCCCAAAGTGAACTGACAAGGATCTTAATTGGTGTCACTCCTCAACTCTTGCAAGAAGCTGTAATGAGTTGAACCGCAGTTTTGGAACAAATTGAGGGCAATGGCTGCACCCGACTGTTAAAGACATGTTATATTGAAGTGCTAGGCCTAGTTGTGGGTTGTCATTACAATCCTATATTTTCATTTTTTGCCGACAGAGCCATAGCTTCAGTGTTTTGCCATTCAGTTAGGCTATAGTCTTTATTCTCTTTGATTAAAGTGTTTTGTCTTGAATAAATCTCCCTCACTATTGGAAATTGTATGAATTAAACATAATGCAGAATTTCTATTTACAGAGTTTATATAAGATATGGAGCTTATAAGACCAAACTTTAAATATTAAGTATCGGTAGGCCTACTTAAAAGAAAGTTAATCAGAGCCTCGGCTGAAAAATTATCTTTTTCCTGTTTTAGTGCCTATAGTGCTGTCATACCTAGTAGAGGAAAAGCCTTGGTGAAAACAGACCTTCAGATCCAGCTTCCTACTGGCTGCTATGGCAGAATTGCACCACGCTCTGGGCTTGCTCTAAAGAACCATATTGATGTTGGAGGTAAGAGATTTAGAATCTTTGCATCATAAGTCGGGCACTCAACTCACGTTGTCTGATCATGTCTTTCTGTGATGACTGTAGTAGTCTGTGTGTGTTTTAATCATTTTTATTGTCACACTTATAAAATTCTTGTATGTTCAAACATTAATTGTGGAGATTACCAGAACCGGAACCAAACTAGAACATGGTAGATTATTGAACATCCATGTTGAAATTGAAATTCACATAACCTTTCTGGGATTCATTAGGAATTGAAAATACTGTCAAATGTCACTGCTGCACATAGAAAATACTGTCAAATATCACTAATATTGCTTAAATGATGGTCTTTATTTGTAGCTTCTTCAATGACGGCAGATGTTTGTGGCTGAGACATTGACGTCCTATTGCGTTGCCAACATGTCCGATACAAAATACACCACATGGCACACGTAACTTTGTAATTATGTGCAAAAAGAAAGATCTTTCCATTGGCCTGGATTAAGATTATTGAAGCGTGACCACCCCTACTGTGCGTGACAAAACCCAGGGATGTTTATATTAGCTAACGGGGCCGCGCTACCTAACAATTATTGGTCTAGGCGAAGACCATGGGTCTGGATGAAAGTATTGGCCTAGGCAAAACTATTGGCCTGGATAAAGATTATTGATGCGTGACTACCTCCACTGTGTGTCATAAAAACGAGGGGTTGCCTTATAATTACACTTTTCGTTAACAGGTGCAGGACGGGTCTTGTTGCAGCTTACAATTGTGTTACTGATCGATTTTAAGTACTTCACTTGCAATTGGCGGTGACATTTCAAGCACGGTAGCGATTGCTGTTAAATTGTGTTTTTGTAATAGTTTAAACAACTTGTCACTATCATTATGATATTCTCTGTTGAAATTCGAGATTGTCGAGTGGCAACTTGCACAATCCATGTCGAAATTGAAACTGAAACTTGGCGCACCTTCGCATGGACTTGACGGTGCTCTTTTGTTTTACGATATCGGATGCGATGTAGTACCGAATGAGTTGTGTTGACGATCTTATACATGTTGCTAGAAATTATGGACTGAGCTGCAATTTCATCTATATAAGTCGTGATCCTGTTTGGGACGGCTGGGTGGGTTACAGACAGCGGTGGAATAAACATCTGTTACTATATCATCTCCAGATTCTTTCCCTACCATTACAGTACTACAGGTATTTTGACTAATTTCAGTAGTTTAAGATTTTTTTACTTCGCTTCAGGTAAACTCCAATCTTACCGTTCAAAACATCGAAGTGAGTCTAGTTAGTCTAGTAATAGCCCACTGGAGGTGCTGCAGGTTAACAGCAGAGCACCCAGCTCGTGCTTTAGCCACGCGTATGAAATGGCCAAGCTCTCCATATGACTTAACAATTTACGAATATGCGGACATGGCCTAGAATTTGAGGCTTGCAAAATGTGCAGTACCCCAAGTTAGAATACGCGCAAGAAGAGCTTGCCACAATCCTGTGCAGATCTTCGACAATGTTCGGGTGGGCTCGGTAGTGGCAGATTACGCTCCTCCCACTTTGCTTTAGTAGCTCACTGGCAGCAGTTCTGAACGGACTGTTTGGCATGCTAAACTGTGACTGGGGTTCAAATGAGATCTCAGCGTGTGTAGGTAATGCCTTACACAGTAGTTATTACCTGAGCCAGGACACAGTAATAGTTAGTTATTGAGGTTTTAAGGGGTGAATCAGCGAGGTTATCTACCCCACTAGGTCACAGTAACCTATACCGTAATTAGCCTATATTGTTTGCTGTTTCCTTGTACTCTAAGCTTGAATTACAGCTGTGGACCGCGTCTCACAGCGAGCCCTCATGGTTGAAGGATGCAGTGAGCCCGGTAATCAGCATTCGAGGGAGACACAGGAGCCCTGCAATGAGTATTTAACTACGCCGATTGATATTTGTCTCTGCGCATCGTTGAGTTACAGCAAGCTCTTCTTGCGGGTACTCTACATCATGAACCCACCAGCAGAAACAAGTGAAGTAAACTGCTCGATATCTGTTATAGTTCTTGTTTCATATGAGGCTTGATTCATTGCTGGTTGTCTAATGTTTAACCACCGAAATGGCATCTTAAAATCAGCTGGCTGTCCACTCTTAACCTATATGCCCAAGACTTGTTACCGCAGAATAAAATCGTGGTAATCCTCTCCAATGGGCCGAGGAGAAACGCCAATGGTGTAACCAACTTGCAAGTTTTCAGTCTGCTCCAAACGGGCAGAGAGTTGCACCGATCTTATAATATTCCAATATTTTTCTGTTCCTGGTTGTGAATGCGAAACCCTAAGGATGGCAGGAATATCACCAAATGGAACAAAACTGCATCCATAGGTGCTACTGTGCACTTTGCCCCTAAATGTGCATGTGCAGATACTACCTGCAGCTCATTGTTTCCTGTGGCATGTGAGACATTTCTTGTCCCCTAATAGGCTGCTTTCATGTACTGCCCACAATACAGTTCTTCTCAAGATGAGTAAGCAAGCTTTTCGCTCTCGTAGAAGTTACTGTGAGAACTGAGTCTCACGATCTGAACCTTCGAAATTTGGTATTGCATGGTGTTCAAAGTAAAATAATACCCACAACACTGAGTAACAAGGGTTTATAAAACTGTTTGTATCCTAAAAAAATAAAACTGTAAATATGAAGCTTTTTTTTTTAAGTAGGTACCGGTACCCTTTTAAAATAGGCTTGCTGCAGTCATTGTCCGGAGCATGCGTTTTCAGAATGTACATGTTGTAGGCTATAGCCACAAACACCATTAGGGATGCATTTGTTCATATTAAAAATGTCTGAAGTACTTGGGAGAAATGACTTTGTACCTCTTCTGCAACTCTATGGATACCATGGACCACACAGGTAAAACGGACGAGGTGGGAATAGAATACTTCAAGTGCAGTTGCAGTACGGCTTCAGCCATGTACATGATATGAATTTTTCTTCTGATAAACCCCCAGGCCACAACACTTTTAGTCTGTCGTAAACGACTCGGGCAATTGTTGTATGATACATACATTCTAGAACTCTGCTGGCAATGAAGTAAGGTTTTGAAAAACTATCTGAGCTAGGCATTACCACAACCAAGTTTGCAATGTATCGACCCAAAACATCAGTGGATTTATCCACAGCAAGCCCATCTCCATTCTAATACAGAGTAGATTCGTCGTGAACTTGTCAACCACAATACTTCTTGAGAAATGCATGCTATTTTTGGCACTTGGACTTAGTTTCATGGAATGTTTGCTGCGATCATGGCTTCTCGTATGTCTTTATGTATCTGTGTAAACAGTCTGCTTTTTAACTGTCCGCAACTATTTTTGTTGTGAAGTGCACTTTGCGTGTGCTGTCCAGATTTTTTGTCACACAGTTGACACACCACTTTCTCATCGGAGGTAAACACATCCTCCATAGTTATCCAGGATCGTACAGTGAGGGAGGGCCCCAATAGAATACGGCTTTCCAAAGGCCATGCTGTGAACAGGTCGTAAAGACTCACCATCACATTTCTGCTATGTGCCGATTACAACAGCGTGCCGTGAAGTCATGGATGCCGTCATAGCATTTATTATATACGGAGCTGGCAAGATACCTTACTTGTAATAATTGACGGGTGGATGTGTTAAGTGCGTTATGTCATAATTCACTCATTCATTCATGTTCTCAATCCGTAGATTGGTCGGCAGGAATCCTCCTCTTCCATTCTTCCCTGTCGCCAGTCAGTCTCTTCATGTCTCTGTAATGATCTGTTTGATGAATTGCAGTCTCGGTCGCCCTCTTCCTCTCTTGCCCCGAATTATGCCATCTAACACAGTTACCATAAAGTTATTGTGGCGATAGACATGTCCTATCAGTTGGTCTCATTGTCTCTGTATTGTTTTGAGCAATGCTCTCTTTTCATTAATGTTTTTGAGCACTTCGTCATTCGTCACTCTGGCAGTACATGAAATTTTTCCTATCTGCCGCCAACACATTTCAAAAGCTGCAAGTCTTCTTTTATCAGCACATCCCACAGTCCAAACTTCTGAGCCGTACAAGGCTACACTCCACACATAACATTTTATAAATTTAATCCTGGTCTCAATAGATATATTCTTTGAAGTCAGAAGGGAAAATAAAGTTTTAAAGTTCAATTCGAATCCCAAAATAGAGTTGTGGAATATAAGTAATTTGAATTATGTCTGCAAGAGCATAATACTTTTCACAACAATGGGGTAACTCTTCATAATAAATTCCATGTAAATTCACGTAGTTACGGTGCCAAACAACGCGAGGTGTCTCATAAATGATGATTTAACACACTTTGCACACCCACATCTCGCCTATATAGGCTAATATAAAGCTCAATGTTGGTTTGTCTGTTTGTTATTTATTCAAATCTACACCGTTTCACCGATCTGAACCAGATTTTACATAGTTATCCTTTGGAATCCTGCGGGTAACACTGACCACTAGAAATTTCAAACAGACCTCTCCATTCCCTGCATTTAGGCCCTTTGGCTCAAATCTACACCGTTTCACCGATATGGACCACATTTTACATACTTTCCAATTGAAACCCGACGAGTAACACTGTCTACTTGAAATTTTGGACAGATCTCTCCATTCCCTGCATTTAGGCCCTTTGGCACAATTCTACACCGTTTCACCGATCAGAACCAAATTTTATGTACTTACCCTTTGCAACCCGACGATTAACACTGTCCACTTGAAATTTCGGACAGCCCTCTCCATTGCACTTAGGCCCTTTGGCACTAATCTATACAGTTTCACTGAACCGAATTGTACATACCTTTTGAAACCTAGTAGATAATACTGTGTACCTGAAATTGGGACATCACTATCCATTTCCTAGATTTAGGCTGTTTGGCACGTAGACGAAGGATCGAATTTGTAGTAAGAGGACCAATCTAGGCTCATTTTAAGCCTCGCAAAGCAAGAAACAAAACTCGGGACGTAAACTTTGGTTTAGTTTCGTTTAGTTTGCTGACATGGTGCACAATCGTATAACAGACAAATGGCCACGTTTTGAAGCCATAGAACCAATTGTGTCGGAAGTATTAGTTTTTTTAATATATCAAAACAATACTTCAGGAGTTTCTTGTACAGTAAATCTTGAAATAAATTAATTGATAGCATATTTCCATCATGCGAAATATAGGCATATGAGATCAGCTTCAGTCTGTGTCTGTCAATTTGTCTGACATTTTGAATAAGCTCCCGGTAGCTCAGTTAGCGGTGGTTGGATAGGGGTAAACATTGTGGGTACTTTTATTAATTCGTTTTTGAGTGGGGCCTAGGTGAGGGGGATTAAGCTGGAGCTCTTGGTGCTGGACTACTGGACTGCCGACTAAGCCATAAGAGTTCCTGAGCTTGAACCAAAATCTCTCTCCTCCACCCTTACCACCATATCCCATCCTTTGTTAGGCCCCTTAAAACAATTATATCTGTGACAGTTGTTGTCACCATGTCACATGTTTGTTTTTTATACCCCGCCCAGATATCTTCTAAATCCCATTTGGAACATGTCAGGATAGACATGTCTCCTAAACCTTTTCCATCTATGAATATTCCTGATAATTAAAACCCTGACTTGAATTCTTCTAAAACTCATTTGGAACATGTCAGTATAGACATGTCTCCCCTGACTTGAATATCTTCTAAAACTCATTCGGAACATGTCAGTATAGACATGTCTCCTAAACCTTTATTTCATCTGTGAATAATTCTGTTGTTCGGATCTTTCATGTTTGAAAAAGCCGAGCAGTATATTTATTGACTACACCATAAAACTACTCTCGAAGTTATTGGAAGTTTGTTGTCTGTCGGTGGGTGAGAAGAATGGATGTTTGGATCTTCAAGTTGGCAGATGGCGATGTTCGCGGACCTGCAATGTTCTTACTACGACGGGATTAATAAAATTTAAAAAAAGATGAGAGAACGTCGTACTGTTGCCGACAATGTGAGAGTGTTGATAGACCTAAACCCTGGGCGCTAATCGTGAAACTTTAGTGCCGTTAGGAAATTAGATTCTGAGACCTTAAAATTATTGTGATTTGCGTCGCCTTTTTATATTTCTTCGTCTCCTTCTAGCTCATAATCTTACCTGTGACCGAATGTAAATTTGAACAGAGACGTATACGGGAAACATTTTCTGTGATTGTTTGTAAGGAAGGGTTTGGTTTCTTGTAAGTTATTATATCTTTTCTTTTGTGTATTTTGCCTATGAAGTCTTATGACTGTAATGCTTTTCTGTGCAGTTTTGGGTTATCGCCGTTGTCATGACGAATTTCTTTTAGCTTTGAAGTAATAGATTGTTAATGTGAAAAGAGATGAATGTCCGTTCTCTTAGCTGTTGGTGTTGGGATGTATTATGACCTGAAATTTTCTTTTGCTTTTGAGGAATGCTAAAGAGTTGGTCCATTTAATTAAGGAGTAGATTAAAGAGAATGTTTCCCAAATACGAGTGCCTTGAAATACGGTATCGTCCTGAAGAGTTTGGGGTTTAATGTGAAATCATCCGATTAGTTTGCTCTGACTTTAGGAGTTCTTAGGCGGATTTTAATCCCATAATATTTCTAATGTTCAGGGCTGTGTATGCCAGCAAGTAAGGTTCATAGATATGTTCCGTTTAACCTAGGGTAGGCCCTATCATTACTTGCGATTTCGGCATGTATTAAATGTGAATATAAGAAGACCTACTGATTGCGTGACCTGGCAATAAGTTACTTCTCCAAAGCACGAAGTGGAAAAATATGAAGCATCGGCCGGATGCTAAATAATCTCCCCCATTCTGTTCAAATACATCCCCAAGGGTAAATAAATATATGCTAACCAACCCATGAATTTGGGGTAAGTACCAAGGCTAAATGCTATGTAAAGTGAGAAAGGACTACAAACCAGTGAGTACCAAAACTTCTAATAATTTTGGCATGCATTAGAGTAATGCATGGAGAAAGAGTATACCAGTTGTTATGTTTGATGTGTTCTTGCATGTATAGTTGTACCATAAATTGTGTGTTTTAAGGTTATATTTCTTCTGGTGGAAATTAAACTATTATACTGTATTATATGAATTTATTTACCAGGCTTTTTTTTTTTCTTTTGGGCTTGAGGCCCGCTTTCACTCCACGGGCTTTGACCCAGTTTCCCTCCCCTCTTTACTTATGGGTAGCAGTAGTATTATATTAATATCCCACCCTAAAACAGAAACTATTAAAAGGACCCTCAAATTATGACCTTCCAACTACCACTGACTAGGGCCACCAAGAGCTTCCAAGCTTAATCAAACCCAACCTTCCTCTTATACAGGGTCTTTATATTTGCTTGGCAAGGACATCCTCGCTCACGCGCTTCGCCAGTGACTACTCAGTTGCCAGCGACCGCGCATGTATATGTATGACAGAATACCGTACTTAAAATCCTTATCATGCATTTTTACTCACCATGTTTACATTAGATGCTGAAAATCTTCCCCATCCGCTGCCAAACATCATCGGCATCTCCTTATGAAGTTTCCGGTTACTCCGGTTAATTTAGCTTCAGTAAGGAAATAACGACCTTTCCGTTATTTGTATTGTTTACTGTACGTTTGAATCTATTTGCCAGTTGTTTTGTCAGATTTATAGGAATGGGTCTTCCAGGAAATTTCACTCGAAACTTTTGTCTTCTTTTTAACGCACGATTTCCGGCACGTTACGTACGTATTGTGCAGATATACACGTTCACGTAACTAATATTTCACACAAGGCATTACAACACTACACACAATCACAATAAAACACTATACAATACGATATACAGTACACAGTAGCTTTATAAAACACCCAATTAGCTCGGAGCTCACACGTCTACCGCAGCAAGAGCTTGGGGAATATGGCCGGAGACCGAGCGCGCCAATCTGCAACAGTCTGCTATTGGCCGAGGACCGCCGGCCAAGGTCTAGCGGAATCTCATTGCCAAGCAAAAATAAAGACCCTGTATTTCAACCTATTTCCCCCAAAATAAATAAATAAATAAATGAACCCTTAAACTTTCACCCCATTCACCCACCATTGACTAGACTACCTTGTCAGGGCTCTTTATCAGCATCAGCAACATCATCTTTCTCTTCTTCTTCTTCTTCTTCTGAGTGTACATTAAAATATACCATTATACATTATATTTGTGGATGGTAAATTTTTCTTTTCCCTGCCTGACACACACTTCGGAGAGGTCAGGCAGGACTCGTCAAGTTTTACTCAACTTATCTAATATTATACTTGCCGAATATATGTATCGCATGAAAATGTGTTAACAGGTAACGTTATTATATATTAATACAAATAAAAAAGTGTGGGTTAGATTATTATGCTAAACATTTCTTTACCTCATTTTTTAAATTTTGTACAAAGTCAAGAAGTCGCAGAGATCACCATTATCAGAAGCAGAGGTGGCTGGGCTTTTTTTGTTTTGTTTCCGACTTTGGCCAACTATGGACCGCATGAAACCTAAAGATTTCTGGTCAATTTTTCCTTCTTTTCTTCCCAGAACCTCTTCATTCTTCCACTTCTAATCTTTCTCTGCTCCTCTGTTATTACCAAATTTGGCCTGTGTTGTGGTGGTTTTTCTTTGAATTTCTTGATATTGTCAACTCGGCTTCAAAACTTTTTCCTATCGTGAATGACAAGTTCAGTTAGTCCAACTTCAATGGCGTCTCTTTTGACCTCTTCTATCCATTTTGTAGTAGCTTTCAACCCTGTGATGTATTTAAAAATTTTCCTTGTCAGCCGGTTCCCGTCCATTCTCATCAAATGCTCGTAAAATTTTAGCCTTCTTTTACGCATTGTGACCACAATGGTTTCGTTCTGTATACACAGATCTTCATTTTTCCTTATTTTCCATGTTCCGTCATCATCTTTCCGTGGTCCGAGAATTTTCCTCAGAATCCTCCTTTCCTTTATCTCAAGTTCCTTCAGCTCCCCGTTTTTGTTCAGGGTTAGACATTCGGAGGCATACAGACCCTCTGTCTTTACCACTGTACTGTAATGTCTGAGTTTTGCTTTGTATGATATCGCTCGTTTGTTATACCTGTTCTGAGTTAATCTATATACCAGGTCCAATTTTCTTGCTCTTGCCTTGTTTGCCTCTTTATCCAGTCCATTGGGTTGTATCCATTCCCCAAGATATTTGAACTTATCAGTTCTTTTGACAGTTCCATGTTCCACCAGCATACATCTCTCGTCCCGGTGTCTGTATTCCATGTACTCAGTCTTTTCATATGATACCTTAAGACCTGTTTTCTCAGCTATTTAGTGTAATGTGTCCAGCATCTTTCGTGCATCATCTTTGTTATGAGCTAAGAGGGCAAGGTCATAAGCAAAAGCCAAACATTTAATTTATTTTAAAGTGAAAGGAAAGGGAATAGGCAAATGCCAGCAGGTATGAAACATACCAGAAAGTGTCGGATTGTCTTAGAATATAACTGCTTGCATCGTGTAGAGCTTTTTTTTTAAATAATTGTTTTTGTTTTTATACTAGGTGATTTTTTATTTATTTTTTCAAGGAGGTGGGATAATTTTGAGCCATTGTATGATACCTGTGAGACACCCCATTGCTCTATTTTATTGTAATGTAACTATTCCACGCCATTGTAAGCGTGATAATCCTTTATCTGTGTATTCATTTATATCTTGTGATGGAGATCAGCTATTACCAAACAGGAGTCTCCATTGAAGAAACCAGGGACAAAAGGTCATGAAATGTTATCGGAAGCCGATTGTTCTCATCAGGCAAGTGTCGCAAATGGCTGTGTCAGAAGCATTATTTCATTGGTCAACCAAGGAGAATATAGTACTGAAGTTGCCAAAACTCTAGATAGGAGCCCAATGTGCAAGGGAAGTAAGTGACTCCGGAGAAAATGGAGGGATCATCGTAGAGTGAAACAAAGTGTCCGCCGTTCTGTGGAGGAGGAGGAGAAGAGACAATCTTTCAGAGTTGCCAATATTCGTGCAAAAGAAAGATAAGGAAGAAAAACGTACGGTTTTATGTAATGGATAAGGAGATTACTCAAGAGATTACTACAAAAATTTTAGCAAACAACTACAAAGATATGAACCTCCAACATTAATGTTAAAAGACAAAAATGGCGAGTTAGCTCATAGTAATAAAAGAAATACAGAAATTTTAGCAGAAACATTCAACAAGTTGCTAAATTGCGAAGATCCACCAGAACTGCTTCAAATAAATACAGACACCACTATTAAAACACCATCAGAAAACATAAATCCACCCACAATCCAAGAAGTCTACAAAGCTCTGAGAGAGCTCAAAAACTACAAAGCGAGTGGAAAAGATCAAACATTTGCAGAATTGTGGAAATATGCAGCAGAACCAGTAAAGATTTCATTACACCAATGCATAGTGAACATTTGGATCAAAGAAGAACTGCCAGACCATTGGACTACTGCTATAATACATCCATTACACAAGAAAGGAGAAAAATCAAATCCTGACAACTATCGAGGAATTTCCCTTTTGGATATCACATATAAAATCATGTCACGAATTCTATATAATCGTTGTCAAGATCAATTAGAACTGGAAATAGGAGAATATCAAGGTGGATTTCGGCCATGGCGAAGCTGCCCTGAACAGATAATCACCTTAAAATTAGTAATGGACTACTATAAACGTAGACAAAAACAGCAAGTCATAACCTTCGTAGACTTCAAAAAAGCTTATGATTGTATACATAGATCTTCATTGCTGAAAATACTAAGGAATTTCGGACTTCATCCCAAATTAATAAAAATTATAAAACTAACTCTAACAAACACCAAATCTAAAGTAAAATTCAGAGGAGAAATATCTGAACCGTTTACGATTAAAACAGGATTAAGACAAGGAGATGGTTTATCGCCTCTACTTTTCAATTGTGCTTGGGAATATGTAATGAGGGAATGGTACAGGGAAAATCCTAGGAACATAAGAATTGGAACCAAGGAAGATCAAATAGACTTAAATTGCTTGGGATTTGCAGATGACTTAGCGTTACTGGCTAATAATATTCAAGAAGCCAGAAATCAAATAATAAGCCTACAAAATATAGCAAAAAAAATTGGACTTCAGATATCATTTGAAAAGACAGAGATAATGGTAGCAAATCCACTTGTAATCAATCACATAACAGTAAATAACAAGAAAGTTAAAATAGTGAAGCAATTTAAATACTTAGGAGAAATTATAACTTACAACTTGGATGAGAAACCTGCATGGCAAGAAAGAACAAAATGATAAAAGCCCAAAAATTAACATGGTCTACATATAAAAGAAAATGTCTATCAATCGCAACAAAATTAAAACATTACAAGACGGTGGTTCAACCAGAGGTGACCTATGGAAGTGAAACTCTTTTTAAAGTTACTCAGAAAAACAGAATCGACAAAATTTTAAAAGTAGAAATAAGAATAGCTAGAACATGCATAAATAAAAAATATCAGAAAGATGGACAGTGGCAGATAGTACCAAATGAAATGGTATACAGAGAACTGGAGCCCATCACTGATACTATTCGGAAGAAACGGCTTTCTTTCTTTGGTCACATGATGAGGACACCAGAAACCAGGTTATCTAGAAAAATTGTACTGAAACTTTGGAATATGAAACAACAAGTAGGATGGATTAAGGAAATTAGAGAAGATATGAAAGAATTGGAAATAACCTTGGATGACTTGCAAAACGAAACAAAACATAAAAATAAAAAAAAAACTGAGAGATATAAAAATAAGATTTCAGGCTAAAATAGACAAACGTAATACAGTAAAAAGGGAATTTACAGATGAGGAACGCCTGAGAAGATCAGAGCGAATGAAGAGCTACTGGGCGACTCGGAAAGGAAACTTACTGAAGAAGAGGACCAAGAAATGATTGACTGAAGTGGTCCAATGAGGCCGTAAAAGCAGAAGAAGAAGGATAAGGAAGAAAACGTCACTTGAACTAGACTCTAATTTTCCCGCCAATTCTAATTTTACATTTAAATCCCATTTTTCTCCCATAATATTCTGCCAAATGTAACAAAATTTGTATGGTATGTGTATCACAGCTATATTTGGAAACATGTGTATGGAATTTTTGATTGAAGAATTTTTTCATGTAGTAGGGATTTCTAAGTCCAAAATTTTAGAACAAAAAAGTTACACAATCTTTGGTACAATATATATCTCCTTACATATGTACAGAAAAATTGATATGCAGTGCTTTTTATAGTATTATTACCTACCTAATTCCAAATTTTCATTAACATGTCATTTAATTTCATATGAAATAAATATTTGTGATATCTCTACTTTTATTTAGGTGACATTTCCGCAAAGTTTTGTGGAAATCCATGCATTAGGTAAAAATATCCGTTTATCTCAGGAGTGTCACCTTAAGAAATAAAGCTCGTGAGCTACAGTATTCCTAGCGTTTCCATAAGGTTTTGGTCAAGATATGACTGAATTTCTCAGGAGTGGTTTTGAGGAAGCTTGCCTATATTTATACCTTGCTTATCCTTGCTGAAAGAGTTCTTATTAACTAAGGCCTGTTTTTCAATTGTTGGGTAAAGTTCTGATTAGCGTACTGTTGACATAACTTGTCTGATGAACACCATATTGTTTATTTCAATCGCTAGGCAGTGGTTGCCAATGGAATAAATTTGGTGGGCAAGGAGACCATATTTATTTGGTGCTAGTTGAGTTAATGATATTTGTCTTTCTCTGCAATGCTCTGCGTGATAAACTTTCGGAGTAATGCTACTCATACAGTAGTTATTTACCTGCTACCAGCAGTGAAAGAGTTTATTGGAATTAATTGGAGATGGCTACTGTCGCTAATGAGCACATGTTTAAACAAGCATCACATGATATTATTTTCAACTTCAAAAAGGAGAGATGATAAGATTTTCATCACACCATATTGGTGTTTCTTTAGGAAGCTTATTAAACTAGTAATGGCCGCCCAATACAATACAACTTAACATATCCTGCTGATAGTCGCATGTCGTAATATCAATATCAGCCATAAAAATTTCATCAGTCATAATTTCATGTGGATTCACTAAAACGGAGTCATATTGATACAATAAGAATTGATTACACTGATAATAAATTAGATTGTAAAATCTCCTGCCCTGGTGAGTCTCGAACCCTGGACCTCCTAATTCACAGTCCGCTCCCTACCACCACCCGTGTCCTCTTAAGGAGGTACAAGATGGTAGCTTAGTGCCACATGAGAAATGTTGTGGAATTAATATTTTAAGCCTTTCTCTAATTTTTCGATAATATTCCTGCGTGGAATTGGGTTCTTAATTTTATATGAATAACTGGATTTACAATTTTGACGAGTGCATTCGTTTGTGTAGAGGTAATCCAGTTTACGTATTAAAACATCGATGTATGTTATGGTGATAACTAGGGCTCGGATCGATATGCTCGAAATCCCCATTATATGCGGTTAAATATGCAGAATAAGCTCGAAAAACACCGTTAAAAACTATAGAAAGGAAAGTGAAACGAAAAATCCAATAACATACCTTTAAATACGAGCTTCATTTTCTAATTGTATGTATGATACACTGCAATATACTCGCATTCAAGTTTTACAAGTATATATAAGAGAAGTGCTCTTATAAAAGATACAGTTTAAAAGTTCATTTACAAGATGTTCAGAATTAGGCGAGTCAATGAACTAGATCTGCATTGGTCTCTACAACAAGAAATTTTCTATGATTTCAGTTTTGAATGATTTTCTTAAATCAGTCAATAAAAGTTTCAATGACGAGAACGACCTCACAAAAGGTTAAAAGCCTGCGGTTCTATTATTCGCACCAGATAGGCTTTTCATTAATTATTTCAGTTTTCGAACCTTAAGGATTGTCAGGGCCCGAATTCGGGGGAGAATTCGAAGAAAAACAAACTATTTAGACGAAAACCACAAGAATATGCATTCATATGCTTCTATTCTGAAAACCGCGGTTTTATGCATTTATATGCTCGATAAATTTCAATTCTGTTGGTCCGAGAGAGGTGAAAATACCACCGAAAGGCTTCTTTCAATGTGTACTATTCAGGAAAAAATATGCAAATATGCTCGAATCCGAGCCCTAGTGATAACGGTCTTACTGCAATATGTGTTGATATCCATACTGTTGCCATTTGTCGATACTTCTGATAGTAGTAGCCTATTGCATTAAAAATCACATTTTGAATGCTGAAGTAATCAAGTTTTGGGCAAAAGGAGTCACTTCTACCCAGAGATTGAAAAACAGACCCCAAATGGAATTATACTCAAATGAAATAATTTCATATTAAATATCTCTCTTCTCTTCTCTTCTTTTCTTTTGAAGCTGGTGTTGTAGATGAAGACTATCGTGGCAATGTTGGTGTGGTGTTGTTCAATCACTCGCCAGAGGACTTCCAAGTAGCTGAAGGAGACAGAGTTGCTCAGCTCATATGTGAAAAGATCTACTACCCCGATCTTGAAGAAGTACAGGTAATTGATGCCATTCATAAGAATGCTCTTTTCCCTTGTTTTTGTTAGTTGAAAATAAATTCTGTATATCCTTTAAATATTTTATTTGCTTGCAACAGTTTGTAGTGAGGGTTCATTTAGTCCTATCCTAGTTTGTAAATTACAAGCAATGAATTGAATGACTTTAGTAAGAAGCATTTAACAGTCAAGATGCCATTTACTGTGGAATAGGAGTGGACATTGGATTTATTTTGCATTGTGGCTTCATATGCTGAAGGGGCTATTTTACAGATGGCCATCCTGTATGCAAAATTTCACATGGATGTAGTGTGTTGCTTGGGAGGTGGAAGCAATATGCTGGATGTTGCCCAATCCAGCTTGGCACCACTTGTCCCATGGTTTCAGCTAAGCTGCTCAGTCTTGGCTGGTTAATAGCCCTGCTGTAACCGAGTTTCGACACCTTTGCTACAAAGACAGAGGAGAAAATGTGCATCAGTCAAGCAGAATCCTATATGCAAGGACTCTTAATTATTAATGAAAATGTGCACAATGTGCAAATACAGAAACTGAGTACATTACTCCAATGCTAGTTGCGTTAATGATATTTGTCTTTCTCTGTAATGCTTTGCATGATATCTGTCACGGCATGGACTGCAAAGCTCACATAAATAGTTCTCATCAGGCCGGTGGAATCTCTTGTTTTGACAGACCTTGTGGTGAAAACCATGTGTTGCGTATAGTGTTATTACATGTTGAAGGTCATAGTTCACCTGTTTCCATTCTTCCGTCACCATGCCTCTTAATGAGAGCAGTTATCCTGGCTGACCCTGGCCTATAAAATCTATCGGTGGTCCCTAGATCATTTTATGAACTATTGGGATTCAGATTATGGAATAGTAGCAAACTGCTTCTCAAATATTTTCTTCCAACCCTCTCAACAATGTCTTGACTTAGCTTGGGACCTGAGAAAGTAAAAAGAAGCAAGCTTGTGGTTTTATGTGACAACCTTGCAACCATGAGCTTTGGGACTTCTTTTTTGTGGGGCATTCAAACTATTGGACATATTTCAACTCAACAATCCTATTTCAATTAACTGGAATCGAACCCAGTCTGGCTTGGTTGAAGGCAAGAAGCTTGACTATTGTGCCATCACGCCTCTGTACAACCTGAGAGTGATGTCAGTTTCCTTTTGATAGGTCAAGGACAACTTGGAAATTATGTTAATCAAAATTTTTATTTTTACATTTATAGGATACCAATAAATCAATGGTGTCTAGCCAATAAAAAAAAAGTGTTGGAGAGAAATGTAAGATGAAATTGTAGATAATGATGTGTTCTTGGAAATGTTATGTGAGAAAGGACAAAGCAGTGTATCAAAACATGAGTATCCCTGGAAATTTCCCATGGTGTGTCACTGAAGTTGTAACACATTAATCATTAAACCATTCCCTCCCCAGGGGCTCACATCTAGTGGGGCGTGGGTTGGCAACCACGGGACCTCAGCTGAGTCCGGCATTGCTTCCACTTACTTGTGCCAGGCTCCTCTCCGTCTTCTTTCCTGTTGACCTCCCTTGGTCAACTCTTGTTCTCTTCCGACCCCGATGGTATTAGGTTATCCGAGGCCTAGGGAGTCTTTCACTTTCCCGCCTTAATTGGCCCTTGTCTCATCTTTCCTGATACCCTCCTTCTGTGAGGGGTCAGCCTTCTTTTTCTTTTCCTTTTACCTCCTGCCTTGTGCTCAAGGCCCTTAAGGAGGCAGGGTGTAGGTAGCCCCACCACTTCTGGTGCACTGTAGATAATGCTACACCCTCAGGGGTCACTGCTGGTGAGTTCGGGAGTTGGCGACCCCGAGGGATTCCTGAGCTGGGTCCGTTTTCCCCTTTTGTCCCTTACCTTTGGGGCGGACCTTCTCCTCTCTCCTCTTTTCATTATATTTACTCCTCTTTTCATTATATTTACTTTTCTCTTTAAGATTCCTGCACTGTTTTTGTTACTTGGCTGTAACCGTGTATCTAAATTCCCTTCTAGCGATTTTTTTAAGGCATTTTTAATCTACGTTGCTTTTTGTATGTTTTTTCGATCTAAATTACATCTTGCGATTGTTTTCAGCCTCAATTGCCTTTTGTAAAGATTGACAATCTAAATTGCCTTTTAGTAAGTCTTTCAATATGGCGGAGGGACCTTTGTGAGTATTTTGAATTTCAATTGCATTTTGTAAGTATTTTCAACCAAAACCTCATTTCGCACGAATTTTGAATCTAAATTGCATTTTGTTTGGCGGGCATTTTGCAAATATTTTGATTCTCAATTGCATTTTGTGGATATTTTGAATCTAAATTACATTTTGTCACGTATTTTCAATCTAAATTGCTTTTTGTAAGTATTGTCAATCCACATGAGTCGTTTGAATCTACCGTACATTTTGTAAGCATTTTCAATTTCAATTGCATTTTGTAAGTTTTTGAATTTCAATTGCCCTTTGTGAATAATTTGGATTGGAACTGGGATATTTCAATCTGAATTGCATTGTGTTTTTTCAATTTCAATTGCATTTTGTAAGTATTTCGACGCTACGTTGCATTTTGTACGTATTTTGAATCTAGCCTATGTTTTGTGGGTCTTTTTCAATCTATTCTTTTTGACTCTTTTCGTTCTAAATTCCCTTTTGTAAGACCATATTGTGAGTTGTTTCCATCTGAGTTTCTCTTTGTACGTATTTTCCGTCTCACATAATTTTCGTTCTGGTTTCCATTTCATTCTCATTTTCGCTATCACCCAGATCATTAGGGGACGATGACCTAGATGTTAGGCCCCTTAAAACAACATTTATCATCATCATCATCACCATCATTAAACCATTCTGTTATCTTATTTTTTTTTCTTTTATGAAACTGTTTTGTTATCTGGACCAAATGTAACATGAAAAACGGCAGTTTCCAAAAGGACAAAATTGCCTGAACTTTTTTCAGATCAGTGGTATGAATCTCAGCACTGACAGCAACTATCCAGGCATGGTTTTTCTCAGTTTTTTCTCCAGGAAAATTCTGGGGTGGTATCTTATTTCAATTCCCAGCCCAGGGGCTCACATCTAGTGGGACGTGGGTTGGCGACCATGGGGCCCCAGCTGACTCCGGCATTGCTTCCACTTACTTGTGCCGGGCTCCTCTCTGTCTTCTTTCCTGTCGACCTCACTTGGTCAACTCTTGCTCTCTTCCGACCCCGACGGTATTAGGGTATCCGAGGCCTAGGGAGTCTCTTCCTTTCCCGCCTTAATTGGCCCTTGTCTCATCTTTTCTGATTCCCTCCTTCTGCGAGGGGTCAGCCTTCTTTTTCTTTTCATGTTATCTCCTGCCTTCTGTTCAAGGCCCTCAAGGAGGCCGGGTGTATGTAGCCCCACCCCTTTTGGTGTACCCTAGATAATGCTACACCCTCAGGGGCTCACGGCTGGTGAGTTCGGGAGTTGGCGACCCCGAGGGATTCCTGAGCTGGGTCTGTTTTCCCCTTTTGTCCCTTACCTTTGGGGCAGACCCTCTCCTCTTTCACTTTCCTATCTGCCTTTCATGGCTCTCCTTCCTTCCAAGTCCCTCCATCCGCATTCTTCGAGGGTTGAGGGCATTTCTTTTCCTCCTGTTCTTTATTTGCCTTATTCTCCTTTAGTTTTCCATTTATTCTTCTAGTATGTAGGTTAGTAGTTGGTTTTAGTTTTGCATTTCATTTTCACGATCGCCCAAACCGTCAGGGGCCGATAACCTAGATGTTAGGCCCCTTAAAACAACAATTATCATCATCATCAATTCCCAGGTTAACTTCCCAACCCCATTCTCCTGAGGTCCTGAGAGAGCCATGAATATTGCCGCTTTGATCGAAGGTACCTGAATGGTTCTCACCAGCGCAAAAGGTCGGGGAAACATGTTAGTGCGTCTTTTTCAAAGACGACCCTGCTCTGTAGACTTCGTCTCTTTGTTCTGGAATAATATGAGAGAAATCCAATAACAGTTCTCTGTTAGTCCTTGGTATCGTAGAGATGTATTTTAAAGGAACAAATTGCTTGCTTAGGAAGTTAACAATTAGTCGAGTTTTTGCAAGACTATATTTGCTCTCAGCGAGTTAAAGCAAAAGTTGACAAAACGCAAAATGTGCTTCGTTTCTGGGAGATCTGAAGGGAGAAAAACACTTTTTATACTTGGCTTGAAACAGAACGGTCAAAAGGATGCAATCAGGCATCCTAGACAGAAAATGGTCCCAACTGAAATTCATTTATTTCCTTTCGAGGGGAGAAGCACCCAATGTAGGAAATTTTCATGAATTTGGTTCGCTGGTTTACTGTTTAAACCGGGCCAAGTACTCGGGCAAGTTTGAACCTCGCTCACAGAAAGAAATGTTCCTCGGTGTTGTGGCAGGCTCCAAGGTCTTCAGAATCGGGATCCCAGAGGAACTCTGTGTAGTTAGGTTATAATAAGCAGTGGAATAAAAGACTGACTTCCTGACTGATGTTGATTCAACTAGACACTGAGACACACATCTTGTAATACATTGCCGAACGAGAACACACGGCAGTGTTATAGTCGGGCCAATCGCAAGGAACCAAACAAAAGAGCAACAAAATACTGAAATGGCTGACAACTTACACATTAATACCAATACAGCACTCTCAAGAGGAATTTTTGTGCGATGTTCAGTTCCTGAAGGAATCCTTGCCATTTAGTGGTCATCAGTTTGAGGACTTACCTGAGCAGTGACTGACACTGTTGAGACAGGTGTTCACTCTGAATATAGTCAGCCTGCAAAAGAAAATGTCAGCATGGATTTCATTGGTATCATGATAGACAGGAAGGAACCAACAAATGTTGAGTCATCGAGACTACGGACAACCGGAAGAGACAGATAATCCAGATGATGATGAACCTGATTTCCTGGCGTTTGAGGTGGATCCATTTCCTGCACAACTTGCATTACTGACAAAGCATGGACCTGGTAGACCCCGGAAGGAACTCATAGGCTGCCAGGAAGACCAAGGAAAGAGCTGTTTTTTTTTTTTAGTTTTTTTCCTGACTCGACTCGGAGATCAGGGATTCCTGTTAAGTCCGCTCTCTGGTCCGGAAGAACATGAGTGGATTGTGGCAATGGCTGATGAGTTTTCTTCGATATTGAGAATAACATGTGGGACTTAGAAGAACTAGTACGGAGTCGAGATGTTATCACGAAATGGATGCTAGGGTTGTTGCAAAAGGATTTTCCCAACGCCCTGGGACACGATTCAGCTCAATCCACCTGGCAGTGCAAACCAGCATTCACATAAGTATGCCAATTCAATATCTCCACTGCCTTCCTCAATGGGGTCATCGATGAAGAGATTTGAATGGAAGTGCCCAAATATACTGATAGTAGAGTTCATTATTGATAAAAAGTTTTATTCTCGTAATATAGTCAGAGCTTTCATCAGGAAATAGAGTATGCCGTATGAACAAGGCATTGAATGGACTGAAACAGCCTGGACGTTTGGAGCAACGTCAACTTTAGGGGATGCGAAAGAGAGAAAAAGGGAAGGACCATGAAAATTGGGAAAACTAATACCGTCGGGGTCAAAAGAGAATAAGTATATGAAGAGAAGGAACACAAGCAAGTGGAAGCAGTGTCAAGCTTGGCAGGTTCCCTGTGGTTACCAAACTATGTTGAACATTGTGAGCTCCAGTGGTGTTTGTTCTGCTGTAAAATATGGAGTGTGACTTAAGTGAGCATAAGAGAGTCTTGAATCAATACAGTATTGCATTTTTGCTTCAATAATATGACTAAAATTCCAGAAAATCTAGGTTTTTGCCTTGTTAGTTGCATTGTTTCGTCCAGGTGTAAAAGTTAAGGCTCATCGGCAGATGCTGGGTACGCCCCATCTGTTCTGTTGTAATAGCAAATGATTGGCTGTTAAAGCTAATATTCCATCTTTTGGTATCTCTATATGGAGGAGATAATGTTGGGCATTTAGGATATTATATAAAGGTCTGTAACATTGTGTTATTATTATTTTTATTATTCATATGACTTTTTCATTAATATCAGTATTCTTCTTCTTCCTAGCTTTGTCCCACTGGTGCAGGGTCCGCTTTTTTGGTCATTGACCTCCATTTTGTCCGGTTTCGTGCATCAGCTGAATTTTGTATTGAATAGACGGAAATATGTAATTTAGTCAAATCGGAATATCAGTCAATACTCACCAATATGATGTCGAATACTCCTAGCTGGATTTAGGCCGGTAATTTTCAAGTCAGCATTTATTGTGTCTTGCCAACGCTGCTTCAGTCGTCCTCTGGGGCGTAGGCCTTCAATCCCAAAATGGACAGAGTTAGTAAAAGTATCAGGCGCTGCATGCAGGGCATGGCCATACCATCGGAGCCGTTTCTCTCTCATTTTGTCCACAATTGGGGCGACACCCATTTGCTCCCGAATTGTGTCGTTTCTGACATGGTCAATAAGGGAGATGCCCATTGTCCAACGGAGCATTCTCATTTCCATGGCGTGTAGGTGACGTTCTGAAATGTTGTCTGATTTTCAACATTCAACTCCATACAGCGCAACTGGCCGTACCACTGTCCGATATATCTTCGATTTGAGATGAAGTGGGATTTTCTTGTCGCGAAGCACACCCGTGACCTCCTTCCACCATAACATGCTTGCTCAACTTCATCATTGAAGTTGCCATCACTCTGCAGACGAGATCCAAGGTACCTGAAGCATTCTGTCTTGACTAGATTTTTGTCCAGTGACTTGAACGGTACCGTCACTTGGGTTTAACTCCAGGTACTCCGTCTTTTTCACATTCAGACACAGGCCATACTGGGAGAGGCGGTTATTCCAGTCTTCAACTTGACATTGGAGTTTTTCTCGGGTGACATCTGCAACCATTATATCATCTGCATACAGAAGGGTCCAAGGAACATTCCGTTGCAGGTCACGAGTGATGGTGTCCATCACAAGAACAAAAAAAGGACGGTGATAGTGCTGAGCCTTGGTGGACGCCGACATTTACAGGAAAGTTTTCTGAGGTGCCAACAGCACAATGTACTCTACTGCTGGTGTTCGTGTATAACATCTTGACCACATTTACAAATGACTCTGGCACACCATGGTTACGGAGCGCATACCAAATCAACTCGTGAGGAACACGATCAAAGGCCTTTTCAAGGCCCAGAAAGGCAATATGCAGAGGCTTTTTATCACTGTGCTTCTCCACGAGTAACCGTGCTGCGAAGATGGCATCGGCGGTTCCAGCCCCCTTGACAAAGCCGCACTGGTTGGAGCTGATTTCGGTGATGGCACGTAGGCGTCGATCAAGAATTCTCTCCAAGATCTTCATTGTATGTGAGAGAAGACGTACTAGGCGATAGTTTGAACATTCCGCTGGGTCTCCTTTGTTCTTGAAAATCGGTACTGTAATGCTAGTAGCCCAGTTAATAGGGATGTGGCCAGAGTCCAGTATGGCATTGAATAAGGTAACAAGCCAATCTATCGCAGTAGATTGCAGTTCTTGAAGTTTCCAGAAGTCAGCAGGGAAGTTGTCTGGCCCAGGAGATTTATGGTGTCTCATGCTTTTTAGGGCAGTATTAACATAATTAATTTACTCCTTATTTATCATCATAGTTATTGTATTTCAAAAATTGTTTCATATGTACTGGTACCCTATTGCATGGTTAAGTGTAACAGAGGGCCATGAGCCCTAACTTCGCCACTACTGAATACATGAAAAATCCACAGCCTGCTTCCAGTCGACAGACCGGGTCAGGGAATGGAATGAATGAAGCCCCCATCTAGCGGCGAGGATATGAACTGTGCCGGCTGCCGAAGCCTGGGGCAATGAGTGAATGAATGACAAATGAAATGATAGGGAAAGTGTTGCTGGAATGAAATTTTGTGACAGGGAAAACCGGAGTACCTGGTGAAAAACCTGTCTGCCTCCGCTTTGTCCAGCACAAATCTCACATGGAGTGACCGTGATTTGAACCACGGACCCAGCGGTGAGAGGCTGGCGTGCTGCCGCCTATGCCACGGAGGCTTGACTGAAGACATAAAATAAATAAATGGAAGAAGGTTTGCTAACCACACCCGGGAAACTGGAGTGGAAACTTGATGATGATGGTTTGCTATCCCGGAGGGATCCAGACAGGGTGAACCAATTGTATGCTGATGTGCTCAACTTCGTAGACCTGGGTAAAACCCAGTAACCGACCATGGTAGCAATCTAGAATATTTGCTGGAATGTAATTACTTGGTCGCAAAGTCAATGTTTCAAATTGTCTTAATTCTATTTTGTGTGCTTGTACCCGTCTAGATATTTGTAATTTTTTCATAATGGGATTTTCTTCATGCTTCCAGGAACTGGAAGACACAGAACGTGGAGCTGGAGGGTTTGGCTCTACAGGAAAGAACTGAAGGGTTGACAAATTACTCTGATGTTATTTATGAGATGCATTCTGTTATCTGTGATTGTAAGGTTGATTGGAGCAATCCTAAACATAATCAAGAGAAAATTATACTATTGTCTCCAAATGAGACACATACATTTTCAAAATGATTACAGATTATTTTTGTAACATTATGATTGCAGCAAAAGTTCCATATCAACTTTGGTTCCTTCAATTGTCAAGTTTCTTGCAAGTTATTTGTTAAAATCTCTGTACAATGCAGCTATTGCAATGTGCTTAGGTAAAGGGTGGCTCAAGACACTTCAATGAAATGTAAACCAACAAGTTGTTTCTCATCTCTGACCTTAAATAGGGTTTTTGTATTAATTTTAAATCTCATGCATGTTCACTATATTTTCAAAATGATGACCAATTTTGTTTTTGTGACATAATTGCCTGCAAAAGTTCCATATCAACTTTGGTTCCTTCGATGGACAAGTTTCTTATAAGTTATTTGTTACAATCTCAGTACTATGCAGCTCTTGCAATATGCTTAGGTAAAGAATGGCTAACGATACTTGAACAAAAACAAAATGCAACGTTCCCAATTCTAGATATAAACCAACAAGTTGTTTCTCATCTTTGACCTTGCATAGGGTTTTTGTATTGATTTTAAATCTCAAGCATGTGACAGTTTAATAGATCACTATGAGCTATGCATTAGCACACATTAATATGAATGTAGAAAATCATGTGATCCCACCTTTATCTCGATTATGTTAATTTAGCTATATTCAGGGTCTTCTATTTAATGATAACATGTAATTTAAAGATCGGTAGAATGTACTGAACTGTAAAACATATTTGAAAAAATAGGTATACTGGACTGCACTTATGTTTTTTTTAGAAGCTGAATTGCGAAGAAGAAAATTTGAGAACTTTTTAGTTTTCAAGATTTTCAATATTTTATTAAGTTACTTTTAGAGGTTTATTGTATGTACTGAAGTGTTATTAAATTGCTATGTTGTTATGATTCCAGATATCATGGACTCTGTTTTGAAACATTTAATGTGTTAAGAAAGCAATTTGGGGCTGATGACCTTGCTGTTCCACCCCTTAAAACAATAACTAAGGAAAGCATGTTAGTTGAGAATTTGTTAAAATTACACTTGCATGTACATGTTCTTTTAAAATGCACCTGCAGTATATTAGGATCCCCCTCTAGAGCTTTCCTCATTATCGAAATTTAAACTTCTTGGGCATTTAGCTGTGATTTCCTTTCTGGATCTTGACACCATACAACTGTCTTAATAGTATGAGTCTTTGTATAGTATTTAGACCTGCACTTTATTTTCAAAGATGTTATCACTTTTACCATTGTAATGTTGCCCTCATCAAATCTTAAAACTACATCATATACCCCCCCCCCCCCCCACTTCAAGGTTTTCATCCCTACAGAAATTTTTAGGAACCCAAGACCATATACTGTTATTGAAAGACGCACTTGGGTTTCGGTTTCCCGTGCAAGAACTTCCTGAGACAGTCTAAATGTGCTGAATCCCAAAATGTAGGCTTAACCCTCTCCCCCGGATCTTTGAGGATACTCGAAAGGCTGGTTCACAATAGCCCGGGAACGAGAAGGAAGTTGAAATGCACGCTACCTTATGGGTTGGTTCAAAATCAATCTCCGGGAACGAGAAGCTAAAAGTAGCCCGGGAAGGCCAACGGGAAACATGGTTAAGTTTCATGTTTGACGTTCTCGGAGCTTTCCGGAGCCAATCAGAAATGTTGTGCCTGCACATGCGCAGTACGGAAGGAGTAGCCAGCGATGTAAACATAACCTGTGAATGCGCTCTCTAAACGTGCTTCTCTAAAGTGCACAATTTGTGTTTAATAAAGTTATTATAACCCTCTGAAGCATTTCAGTTGTGTAATTGTTTATTAGTGGGCGCTTGCTGATTGTTTTAATATTATTACGCTATAGCTGATTGCGTGCGCATGTACAAGTTCACGTTCCTGGGCCAATTGAGAACCGGGGCCCCGGGAAACTTCGCGTTCTCGTTTCTGTTCTAGTTCTGGTCCTCGTTCCTAGGCCAATTGTGAACGAGCCTAAATGCAACTTTTCAGACTATTTTCTCCCAAATACTATGTAAAAAGTCCAGCCCAGATAGTCCCACCATAAATTGTAATAATACCTTTATCTTCCGTAAAGGGGCCAGGATAGAAATAAACCAGTTTATTAGACCATTGTACAGATGTAGACCTAATTCGCTATCTTTGCTGCTAGGTGTTCATAACCTTGCAGCATTTCACATTCCTCGTCTTCAGATATTTCTATTTCACAATCTTTACCACCACTGCTGTAGCTATCTCTTTATAAGTGTCATCATCCATTTACAGTTCTAGTTTCCTGGGTACTGTTTATCTCTTTTATAAGTATAACCTCCTAAATTAACACTAGAGTCTAACAAATATTGCATTTCCTAATCCATAACATAAGCCTTCTCTATCTCTGCACTGCTATTTGTTTACATTGGCACAATACATGCTTCTCTTTTTTCCAAAGGGAGCAAAGCTACTATCCGAAGAACACCCAACATGAAAATAATAAGCACCTGACCCGGTCGGAGACTGGAAGCAGGCTGTGGATTTTCATTCATTTTCATTCCTAAATACGGTGCCCTGTGCTAGAAGTACCAGTATTACCTATGTTATATACTGTAAATCACATCGAGATGACAGAGGTACAACCGGGTACTGTATATGACTGAATGCATATTTTTTTAACGTCTTAATACAACATGTTGGGGAGTTGGTTAATTTCCTTCATTACTGCCTCAGGAAGTGAATGCTAAGGATCATACTTAATTCCAGTTCCTTCAGTCTTGTGGAATTTGCACTATGAATCTATTCCACTACAAATGATTTAATTTTGAAGTGTGACGTCTTAATTTTAAAATTTCATTTGAATGCAGTTGTATATTTAAAAGAATTAAAATGAAATAGTTCTGAATCGATTCTAAATGAACTGCATGTCATTTTAATCAGAGCTACTTTTACAGAAATGGTCATATTTTTCACATTTTTGGTAGGAATGGATCCCTAAGTGCAATAGCAAATTATGTACAGTACGGTTAAGACCCTTCATTTTACTTAAATGAGCCAAGTTTTTCCTTGTTTGTCCAGTTTTGTTTCTCATTGTACAAAGTGTTCATAATAAAATTTAAACCAAGTATTATGTTTTCAAATATGTATTTAGATGTATGCGAAGCTTTAGAAGCTCTTTTGCTGGTGTTTCCTGGGGAGAGATGGCACTGGTAGTTTGAAACAAGGTACTGACCATTTTGACATATATTCAGGAGAAAAGAAATTGTGGAGCTGTAATGTCCGAATCTTCTATATAATGGAAATATCTGTTCCCGAAGGAAACAGGATGTTAATTGTCCGATTGAGTTATGTACATTAACAAATTCACAATGAAATTTGATAAAATGGTCCGGTTAACTCAAAACAGTTGCCAGCGTTTAATGTACATAACTCAATCGGACAATTAACATCCTGTTTCCTTCGGGAACAGATATTTCTAATACGGATTAGCAAGGTAAGCTAACATTATTTTGAAAGGAAGTTTTGACTTCCGTAGTACAGTTGACTTCCGTAGTACATTGGCGCTGCTCGTGGTGACATTTTATGCCTTGCAGCGGTCTTCTCAGTATGTACTAGCCACACATCTTGGAGAGGTGTACCATATCCAACTGAAGAGCCCAATGGTACACTGGCGCGAAACGCTGGCAACTGTTTTGAGTTAACCGGACCATTTTATCAAAATTTCATTGTGAATTTGGTAATCTTCCATATAAGACATTTCGCTTGAAAATTATTGGATGTGGTTAGATGACACAACCTGTATTCTCATGCTCTGTTATATATTTTGAATTAACCTGTGGCTACAAATGCCACTGCCCAATCTAAAGCACACACATGGCTACTATTGCTTGTATGGCGCTGGAAAATTACGAAACGCAACATGGTGTGGTAATGGTTATTTAAATCAATAAAATAAGACAGGTAAATAGAAAACTACTGCACTGCAATTCCAAGAAAATGTTACTTCTTCACCTTGCACAGTTTCCCCGTCTCTTAGTCTTTCTCTCCCCCGCCCCAGGGGCTCACATCTAGTGGGACATGGGTTGGCGACCACGGGACCTCAGCTGTCTCCGGCATTGCTTCCACTACTAGTGCCGGGCTCCTCTCTGTCTTTCCTGTCGACCCCCCTTGGTCAACTCGTTCTTCTCCGACCCCGACGGTATTAGGGTATCCGAGGCCAAGGGAGTCTTTCACTTTCCCGCCTTAATTGGCCCGTGTCTCATCTTTCCTGATTCCTCCTTCTTCGAGGTGTCAGACTTGTTGTTTTCTTTTCATTATCTTTCCTTTTTCTTTAAGATTTCAGCACTGTTTTTTGTTAATTGGCTCCCCGTAGATCCAAATTATCTTAAGCGAATTTTTTGAATCTACACTACATTTTTTAGGTACAGTGGAACCTCGTTAGTACGTTTTTCAAGGGACTGAAAAATTTGAACGTAAAAAACGGGAAAACGTACTAATGAAAAATGATAATTAAACCTCATTAACTTGTTTCAGTGAGGGAAAAGTAAAAAACGTGATAATCGGAAGTACGTACTATCGAATATACAATTTTAAACAAACTACAGAATTATTGTATTACAGAACTAGTTAATACAGCACAGAGAAACGAGAGCAATGAAAACGAGAAAAATGTACTACCGTATATGGGTACCGTACTCGTAATTGAAGTACTGTAGTTCGATTTGAAATATTTAGTTTTCTATAATTGATTTCGGCTTAAATACATGTTTTTCTTGATATTCTGTGGAAAAGAAGTGCCTTATCAGGGTGTCGAGCGATACGGGAAATACGGGAATCTTAGTGACCCGGGAAAAATACGGGAATTATACGGGAAATTCGCACTTCATACGGAAAATCTTGAAAAGTTTCATAATGCCTGACTTCTTAGCCCCCGAACGCTCGGTAGAGTCCTCCCGCTCAGTCTTCTATTTCGCCTACAGACCGCGCTGCCACTCGCAATTTGCGCCACCGATAGAGCGCTAAGAGGGATGAGAACCCAGCCAACGTCAAATGCATGCTTTGCCTGGCCGACCGCCGGCCGTACCCTCTCCGCACAGGGTGCCGCGCGCGGCGCTCGTTGCTGACAATGACATACAGGAATCAGTCCGCATTGTTATTCACAGAGGAGACCTGGGTTTCTCGACAACAGCAGTCCTTAGAGAAGCTAACAACTCAAGATCTCAGAAAATTCCAGGCGCGGATGTGCTGCAATTTCGCACATTCGTATCCTGTGGCTGAAAAAAACGAAGAGAGTTCACCTCTTGCTCACAAGATGACCCGTGCTATTTCCTGCCTAGACCCTACAGGGGTCGCTGGGACTCCTAAGTTGGAAGAAGTTAGGATCGTCATTGCCCTGGAAATTCTTTGTAATCGGAAGAATTTGATTTCTGGCGCAATGGCTGACCGCATCAAGAGCAGCTACTCCGCACTTCTGAGACTGTCCTCCGTCACTTTGCGATTGAAGCAGTTCGACGAAAAAGAGCCACAGCTCGACGTGCTGTGGTCTGAATTAGTGGCTTCAGCACCTTCCTCAGTTCCTGCCAAATACGATCTCGCAACCTTCGTTAAAATGATACTGATTTTTTTTATCACAACAATGCAGCTCTAGACAGAGGTTTCTCCCTGAACAAGGTGTGCATGATCGTCAATCACGAAGAAGCAAGTCTGATACACCGGCCGTGAAAGCCAATATACCATCTTTTTGGAAGCCTTCATAGGGAGGTTAAGGCTGCTTAAACTTTTAGTTCTTGCAGTAAAGTAGTGCAGTTGCACTCTATACAAAGGGAGGTAGCGCGCAGTTCGTTACTCCTGTGGGGGTCCGGGCGGGGACACCAAGAGCCCGCCGATGAGCCAGCTTGTTGTCCTAGGCGAAACCCCACACAAGACACGGCACAAACCTAGAAGAATTGCTGAGTTTTAATACACCGGCCGTGAAAGCCAATATACCATCTTCCTGATTGGAATGCTTACTAATCAGGACGCTGTGATGGCAGCTGGGGGAGTAGAAAAGATAACCGTGAGCAAGAGTCCATACTTTACGAAACTCCTACGCCGTGTTCAAGGAAGCAAAACAGGTGCGAAGCGACGGCTAAGGTAGCAGTGGAAAGAAAACCCACGAAAGATCTCCTGGAATTGGAATAAAAGAAGAAGATATTGAACGACGCCCGTTCTGAAGAAGAGAAAATTGAAGAGAAGATGAGTTCCCTAGTGAAGGTTTAAATTAATAAATCCTTGAATATTGTTTGTTTTATCTTATTTTGTGTGACTAAAGTTCCTAACAACAATCTAGTATTAACAAAGTGACTTATTTTATTTTGTGTATGACTAGCCTACAGTTCCTATCCAGAAATTATTACTGTCATACGAACTTAATTTTGTGCTGTGTATAACTGAAGTTCCTAGTAACAATCTTGTATTTGTCAAAGTGTCTTATTTAATTTCGTTTTGCATTATTTTATTTTCTATTATCTACTTTGATAAAATAAATCTAAATTAAAAAGTATTCACGGCGTGTCGCGTGTGGTATTTTTTCTGTTTTTAGCCTTTCCATGGTCTTCTTTTGCAGGGGAGATGCACATACCAAATTGGTTTAAAGTCCGTGCAAACACTCAATGCAAATGCGTCACACATGCATAAATTTCAAAAACTACAAGCAATGTCTCACAGCTCTCGACATTTTACTATCTAACACCCGTCACCCACATGTGGCAACAAAATTCACCACATATGTGACAGAATTCTTCTCGTATGGGCAGGCATTTTTTCAGTCGCTTGTTAACCACTGTCTGTGTCGGATTTCCTTTTATTGTCATTGTTTCGTTACTTTTACTTCGCCGAAGTTCGATCCGAGGACTGGACACATCCGGTACAGCATGTACAGAAAAGAATACTGAAGGCAGTCTGGATATCGCGGTGGATGGAATTAGTATTAACCTTGGCAATTCATCAAGCTCTGACGAAGACAGTGATGGTAGTGATGATGATAGGGCCAGTGAAGGGATGGAGGGTGTCAAAGACACCCTTGCCAAATGACTGAGGATAATTTATTTATTGGTGTCAGTTCGCTTGCGTCAATCGATAATAGAGCACAGGCTATTGTTTCCGTCATAGTGTTCAAAATACCGTCTTTCATTCAATGGCCTACAACTCGACAATATAAAACCACGGCAATAATATCGCCACAGAGCTGCTTGTTTTAGTGCTCAGTGCTAAGTATGTCTTTACCTTAACTTTACTTTTGTGTTACCACGAAAGCTAATATTAACCGTAGAGAGTCGCGATTCAGTGAGTGTACATGGTGTTATCTGTCGACTACTGTAGTAAGCTGTGAACGACCGCCACGCGGACTCTTGTTTCATGTTAAAGTATAATCATTGCATGGTGAGTGTTTTTATATTCATTAGCTGTAGAGTGTTTGCCCTCTTTGTCGTATTCTTTGAATTGAATACCGATAATAAAGGTATCATAGCTTCGGTGTGTAATTTATTTATTCATCTAAAAGTATCGTATTTCTCTGAATGTCCTTGGGGTTGACTCAGGATAGTTTTTTAAAAAATATATTACGTATAATTGTACAGAAATAATGTCCGAAGTGTAGCGCTGTGTATCATTCGAATCAGTTGATTTACAACAACACTAAAAAATTAGCAGCACAGCTCAGCTGTTCCAAGCTCCCGATATATCCTTCGCGTTGTTTCCTTCGAATGATATGTATGATCTTCAGCTGTGTGCAGTGAGAAAGCTCTGCATGTGTTCATTCCTTATGTATTAATGATGCGAAATGTCTGCTAACGTTGTGCCACATACAACACTCGTAATCTCTAAATGTTGCACATTTCCCCGTAAATTACAGCAGTTTATGTTGTAATTGCTTATAAGATCGTGACAAAGTGTTTCTCCAATTGGACGATTGCATTTAACTGCACATCGTGTAATCTTGGCGAAGTGTATTTTTTTTTCACGGAGCAACTTAACACCGTAGTAGGCACTCAGTTTTTTGAATTTAGTTTTCTGGCATCTTGTTTTAAATTATTGACTAACATATTTCTAAATGCAGACAATCCATACCTCCATTCGGATTCGGGTTCCGTAATTCATGCTAAATGAGTTTCGTTCGTTTGTGAAATTGAGGTCATAACCCCCCCTCTTCCCTTTCAGTGATTACCGTATGGTAGGCCTACTTGACGTAGACTAGGGTGAAGATGTAAATGAGCATTTAAAAAAATTGTCGCCAGTTGTTTGGTTTATTAACTTACGGTAATATTTTCCATAGGTACTGAAAAGTAGGCACGGTTGGATTTTAAGGTGGAACCGCATGTGCTATCAAATATCGCTTTCTTGCAATACCTGGAATATGTATAGAATTATAAAATGATTATTGGTTAAATAAGTGTTAATAGACAGGCTACTATAATTATAATGATTAAATAAATATTAAAGAAGAAACGATGCGTTGTTAGTAAATATTAGGCCTACCGGTACGGCGAATAGCTCAGCTATAACTCGTAGCTTCCGTCAGAATTTAGCATTTAAACGGGTCACGTTAATGCATAATATACCAATATAACAACCGTATAGCAAATTATAATAATATTCTCACATAACATATTTAATTTGAACCAACTTAATTATTGTAGTCTAAGATATGTTAGAACTGCCGTTTCAAATGTGCAAATCGCACACTTGTAGGCAAGCTGTTTGTTATGGTCGTCTCTGATGCGAAGTGCTACTAATTACTCTTTTAGGAGACACTTGTCTTTGGAATTTTCATGAAAGGCCAACCCTTTAGTTCTTATTTCATAAGTTGAACTCATAAAAACAAAACCACAATCCGAAATAATAAAGAAGATAATCACGAACAAACGATTCACTGCCAATGAAAATCAAATGGAGATTCGCGGACCAGAAGTTCGCTATGCATAAGCTTCGGTGCCGTTTTGTTATTGTTAGTGTTACGGTGCCATTTTAACTCGTGGAAGCTCTATACGGTTACGGTACCATACGATTCAGTCACTTCCCGTAAACATTTATTATGTGACACTCCTATTCTCTACTCTCTCAACCCTCCTCAGTAAAACAGTCATTTATATCAGCTCTCCTAAGGTAAACGGTATTTCATTTGTGTTCGTAGCATCTCATCCCATCTGCGAGAGAGTTCATTCGCGCGCACGCTTTGCTCACGCTGCGGATTAGGCCTAAATCTCGCCATCACCCGTGGGCTGTGGAAGTATCTCCAAAAATGCAGTTACACTTACGCCAGAAAATCTTGATTCGCGCTTTAAGATTCATTTTTCAGCCATTCGGTATGCCAACTCTAGTCTTATTGAGTTCTAAAATATACGGGAATTTGGTGAATTTTCGTACGGAAAATACGGGAATTTGAAAAAAGGTCATCGCTCGACACCCTGCGTATTCTTTGGCGTGAACGATTGGATATAACCGGAAGTTTTTTTGAGGTTAGACATGCTCGCGCGTGTACCAAAAAAACCTCCACGCGCTTAAGGTGAGGATTATGCAAAGGTTCTCCTACTTTGGAGCGCCACCTCCATTATTTCAATACGACGCAACAAAATTATCACTAGGTTTCACCACTTCTTCGGTAGTGTAATGCGTATTTGCGTGAATCAAGATCGTATTGAGTTTCAAGGTCTATACGGTAAAATTGTGGGATCGGATCGTATCCAAACTGGTGTTCAGGAACATATAAACGCGTATCGTATTGAAATCGATTCTGCGCGCAGACGTAAAAGCGATCGTACTAAAGCGATGCACGGCAAAATATGCAACATGACCTTGTTTAAAAGTTCTGTGCTCACGCTACGCACAGATGACGGGGCAGCCGGTCGTTAAACGCACGCTGCCGCATTCACGGAAGGACGAGACACTAGTGGTCGGCCGGCATATGCACGCCGATCTGTGGTGTATTTCGAAACAAAGAAGTGTTATAAGTATAATAGCACGTTCTACTGGCGCGAGAGAGACACGTAGTCTATCTTCAGTGTTGCGTCATTGCTCTCAAGCGACTTCTACACCGTCAGCTATCTTCTGTGTTGCGTCATACCTCACGCCACTTCCACACCGTCAAAACACACTAATCGTCTGCACTGTCAATAACTATCAGAGAATAGGAAGCAATATCACGTCATGTTTTCAAGATGCCGAATTTTCTAATGAAATAAGAATAAAATATACACCGGAAATTTGATTGTCGTAAGCGGGAATAGAGAATGTATTAAGGGGATATATCAACATGTAGTTGGTAGAAATGGGACTGGGACTTGAGAAAATCATCGCGTTAAACGGGAAAACGTCGTAACCGAGAACGTGCTAACGAGATTCCACTGTACTTTTAATCTAAGTTGGATTCTGTAAGTCTTTTTGATCTAAATTACATTTTGCGAGTATTTTCAACCTCAATTGCATTTTGTAAGGATTGATAATCTAAATTGCTTTTTAGTAAGTCTTTCAATGTAGGGGCTTGCACTTGAGTGAACATTTTGAATCGTAATTGCATTTTATTTTCAACATAAACCGCATTTTGCGCAAGTATCTTCAATGCACATTGCATTTTGCAAGGTAGGCATTTTTTAATTATTTCGATTCTCAATTGCATTTTGTAAGTATTGTCAATCCAACTAAGTAGTTTGAATCTACCATTTTGTAAGAGTTTTCAATATCAATTGCATTTTGTGAGTATTTTGAATCTGAAATTGAATCTAAATTGAATTGTGTATTTTCAATCTCATTTGCATTTTGTAAGTATTTCCACTCTACATTGCATTTTGTACGTATTTTGAACCTAACCTACATTTTCGTGCGTGTTTTTCAATCTATTCCTTTTGTGAGTATTTTCCTTCTAAGGCCCGTTCTTACAATCTCCGATTAAATCTGTACTGGGACTTTTACGGCAAGTTTACTGGAACTTGATTCTTACAATACCTGGTTAGCGACAAACTGACAGTAAAATAAGCCTTAACCGGCAGTGAACTTTACCGGAGGATTCTCCTCCCATAAACTGCTTTACTGCCAGATTTTCTATTATAATCTCAACGCCAGCTGATTACATACTGTACATCGTCAATATGCCTAGAATTATCCGTAATTTCATGGGTTTCGTAAATGCTGATGCTGTTCAAAGGAGACGAAAAGTACTGTATATAAGAATAGAAGTGATTATTACGAGGACTTTTTTAGACTATTCCGTTCGACGAAGCTTTTCCTCTTGAGGCCTTCATTTTTCTCATTTGGGGATAATTATTGTCCTTCCATATCTAATATTTCTCTTTATAATTGTAACAAGAAACAGATTGCGCCAAGAACACAGATCAAGATCAAGGAATAAAAAATACCGTATATATTTATTATTTACTCCCTGACGCAGATCCCCTCATGCCAACTATTGAGAGGTATCAAGAAATCTGTACCAACTGTTGAAAATTATGCGCTGATCTGCCAACTTACCATAAACATTAACCGGAACATGGTAAGAAGGATCGAATGTTTACCGGGACTTCACTCCGACCGTAAAGCCAGCTGTCAGAGTTGGTTGGTTCTTAAGTTTAGGGGCTGCGACAACGCGGTCATGTAGCCCGGTTTACTTTGGGTGTGTGTAGAATCTGTCTGATAACCGGTGTTAATTATGATTGTATTAGTGTGTGTTATCTGTTTTGTAATTTAAGTACTGCAACTTGGAATTTTTCAAATAGTTCCTACTTTTGCCGCCAAGCACCACCGTCAACGACTACTAGGCCAAGTTCAGAACTTAGCTGCTAGACGCCACTGCAGTCGGCAACGAACTTAGAAACCTAAGAGCGTTGTTTACATTCTTATTAACCTATACAATTTAGCTTCACACAGGTGTAATTAGTGGAAGGTTCTTTAACATGCCATAAATCTATGTCAGAGTTTACTATTACTTGGACTTGTGATTGTAAGAACGGGCCTAAATTCCCTTTTGTAAGTATTTCCACTCTCTATTTTGTATGTCGTTTCAATCTGAGTTCCATTTTGTAAGTATTTTCAGTCTCACTTAACTTTCGTTACGGTTTTCATTTCCATTGTCATGTCCGCTATCATCCAGACTATGAGGGGCCGATAAGGTAGATGTTAGGCCCCTTAAAACAATTATCATCATCAGGTCTTTCTCCCTTTAATATCATCTTGTGTATCTTCCTAGGTATCCTCTTCCATAGAATTTAAGCCTTGATTCCTCTATCCTATCTAATGCTTCCTCCTTGACTTATTCCCTGATTTTCTAATTTCTTAACTTGTCCATCTTTGTCACTCTAATACTGCTTATCTATCAGGAATGTCATCTTTCAAGTCCGTATTTTGCTTCTCTCCCTTTCACACCCAGGTTTCTCAGGCATACATCAGGATTGGAATGTAGTATGCCCGATATATAGGAACATTCTTGCTCCATATCATGCTTCAAGCACACTTCCTGAATATTTATTTCTGTCTTGCTTCCCAGATACTTGAAACTACTTTCTTCAGTCGTTCCCCACCAATTGTTATTCCCGCTGTGACTATCTCCTTTTTACTCTTATGCTAAATTTCATCACATCCATGCACTATTTCTTCCCATATATCCGAATGCTCCTGTACTTCCACACACTTTGTTTCCCCAAATTGTCTGCAAAACTAGTTCCACTGCCACATTGGAATTTCACCAAAGCCAACTGGTCAAAATTCACCAGCGAATTGGAACATAATATACAGTGGATCCCACCTAAAATAGGTCATTAAAAGCGCTTCACTGGACTAATTTGTGCTATCGCAAGGAAACATATTCCAAGAGGATACAGAAGGACCTATATTCCTGGTTGGAGTCCAAAATGCAACGAACTATATGAGGAGTATAAACTCGCCAGTGATCCTGAAGTTGCCTAAGAAGTACTACAGTCTTTAGACTCAGCTAGAAGAGAAAAATGGACCAACCTAATGGAAAATACGAATTTTCAACACTACAGTCGAAAAGCATGGTCTCTTTTAAGGATACTTGGTAGCAGCACTCCAAAATTCAGTTCCAAGTGCTCCAAGATAAAGCCAGATGCAATAGCAAGCAGATTAGTTAGTCTGACAAGAAAACCTGCCGATACTGACAAGAAAGAGGCAAAAAGAATTCAGTTAGAACTAAAATCTAAAATGTTTCATGCAGAAACAGCATCCCAGTTTACGGTTGATATCACGGCTGCTGAAGTTTCAACTGCGCTAAAAGAAGTAAAATCAGGAAAAGCAGCTATTGGATGGTCTTTATCCGGAATTCCTACAACGTTGTGGTCCTCGAACAATTGAATGGCTTGCTAAATTTTATAGCAACATCTTACGCGATGGTCAACTTCCACCAGCACTCAAAAGAACTTAAGTAGTTGCTGTACTCAAACCTGGGAAAAGTGGAGATAGTGCAGAAGATTACAGGCCTATTGCCCTCCTGAGCGTCTGTTACAAGCTGCTGGAAAGAATAATATATAATAGAATCTCAATTACAGTTCTTGAGCAAATACCAAATGAGCAAGCTGGCTTCAGACCAAAGCGTAGTTGTACCGACCAGGTGTTGGCCCTAACCACTCACATAGAGAGGATTTCAAGATCGAAAGAAGACCGTATCTGTGTTTGTGGATCTCACGGCAGCATACGATACAGTTTGGCGAAAAGGAAGGATCCTCAAATTCTTGAAAATAATCCCTTGCAAGAAACTTGCCATCCTACTGAATAATATGCTGGTCAACAGAGTGATTGAAGTTCACCTAAATGGCAACACATTGAACCCTTTAGTATTGCAGTGTTTATGTGTAAGAAATCTTAATCAAGGGGTCGCGCTCAGTTCATAGTGTGATGTTTACGTTCGCCAAACAACATGCTCTACTGAGGCAAGGGTCATAGGATTTAAACTATAATTAAGAAAGAAGTGACAAGACGTAAAATAATAACATAATTTAATGACTATTTGTGCAAAATGAAATGAATATAAACAATAACAATAATAATAATCCTCCCTGAATCTTCCCATGACAAAAATATCTATCAATGTTGAGGAGTCAGACGGATCTCCCCCTTATAAAAATGTGGATCCAAGTTCCACTAACTTGCATTGGATTTTATGTACGCGTAATGACTAACTACGAGGAATGAGTACTTTGGATGACCGTTTACATCGGGTAACAGCCACGATGCTTACGATCAATCATCTCGTAAATCAACGTTTACGGATATGGGACACAACACTAATAAAAAAAAATTTAAAATTAATGCTGACACACAATCTAAATCTAGTATTTACAGGAATCTCCCTCGAGACCCTCCTTCAATGCGGTGACGCATCTGACAAATGAGCTGCCAACCCGGCCAATTGCTCAATACACAAACAAGGAAAGACAGCATCGCACGTGACTACACGGGTCACAAATATGAAACATAAACATGGAATTAAACCAACAACAAAAGCCTCAACGGCTGAGATTACCGTATATGAACAAGCATGCACGTTAAGCTAACGCTTCGGAGATTATAGTGATTCGTAGGCAACTCCCATTTATTTAAACAATTTTTACCATTGATCAGTTCTTATTCTGTATTTCAAGTAACTTTTACGGAGCCAAAGCACTCCCTAATGACCTTGATGCAATCCTTTCAGCCCGCCTTGTGAAACCATCTTCCCCCTACCACAACACCTGTCATCGTCCAGCCCAGTGTGTAAAAATAACCTGACCAACTGTCCCGTTATCTCGTGGAATCAACAGCAACAAATCTCAACCACATAAACATATGGTAAGACATTAATTGAAATAGCCACATATGTCCTCGCAAGGTAACGATATGGGCTTGGCATCAAGCTGACAGAAATCAGTCTACGCTGAAATTCCCGCTTGTAATGACCAATAAAATCACACACACACACACTGCTGGGAATGACATAACACTTTTCACACAGGTCGGTTGAATAAGATGCTCACAAACTATTTAAGAAAATATTAAAACCTACGAGAGAGCTGACTGCTCCTCGCCACAAATCACATTGCTCCATCGGCAATAAACTCACTGAATCTGATCAATAATAAACATTACAAAGATTAATTTACCCTCCAATCTACTGCATGATTATACTAATTCAGTCCTACTTCTGAAACACAACATATCTCCGAGAGACGTTTCTCAACCGCATTACGTAAACATATGCGAACACGGTCGTCCACATAGTCACGTTAGTTAAAAAAAGAAAACAAGGAACTACAACTAAATAAAATTGTGCGAGCTGTTTCCATGCAAAAGGTGTGTCAGACCAAAACTAAATACACTACGTTAATCAACCAAGCAAGATATTTACAAAAACTATTTGTCCCATATACCATAAGTTAATTTATCAGATAATAAGAATATTATTCAGTACTCATCCTCAGCCAATCACCGTCAACGGACATCTGCAGCCATTTCCCAACTTAATGCTGTTTAGCTCGTCTCAAACATCTCGACGGAGTGTTGTCGGTTCCAAACTTCTTCCATGGTCAGTGATGTCATCTCTCATGCTGACGTAAAAAAGGTTGTAGATTATTATACACTCGATATCTGACTACTAAATTCGCCGTTCTAGGTACTTAGTTCCCCAGAAAACAGTCTGTTGGCGAATTGTCGAAGATACTGTCCCTACAAAAATAGTTCAGTGACTATCTATCACACTGATTTTAACACACTTTAGTATTAATAAAAATCTGTGTCCTCATGACACTCAAAGTACAAGTGCCTACGTCCTCGGACGCGCGAAAAGTAGTATAACCTGTGTCTTCCGACACACACAATATAATCATTAGAAGTCGGGTCTTGGCTCTTCACGCAACTTATAAATGAACTGGCCCTAGGTATCGATAGGGGGGGGGGGGGGAATTATATAAAAATTTCTCAAAATAATAGTGGTACAGGAATGAAATAAATATCACTGAACTCGTAAAATTGCGCAGGTCAAGAATATGCCCATTAATTCAAGAATCGATCTTAGAGATGTTGTCTAGCCGATCTCCCGCGTTAATGCTAGATATCGCGTGCCCAAGCTAGACTTGGCGCGCTCGTAAGCATTCATCTCTCATTGGTTCCACATTTGCTGTTAACTTCGCGGTTTTATCAGACCTCGGCTTCGTAGGAGTGTCCAGTGGTACTACCAACCACTCACGTTACTGCATTATATTTTTTTTAGGCGCGAATAGTACAATGCACATGCCATAAGCGTGTCTCACCACGCGTCCCTTCTATTTTGAGGTAGCCACCACCTGTCCTTCTGAATCATTGCTATGCTCTTTCTTTCCACAATCCTTAAGTATCTAGTCTTTTGTCAAACTGCTGCAGGTATGTCCCAACTGTCTCCAACAAATGCTTGAAATTTCCTCATCTTCGTCTGGCTACTTTATGACGCTGGTGGAAATATTAATTAATTGAAGAAATAAAACATCGAATCATTTATCCATCAGAGGATAAAGGGTTCACAACTCCTCCACTCACAAAATTTCGAACTTAGGATAAAGTCGACAATTTTTTAAAGACTTCCGTAGGCCAATTTGTTTTATTTCAGAATCACCCCTTTCTATTACTTGGTCTAGCCGCTCCTGTCTTGAATGGCATTTACTCGTTTTATTTCCTGCTTGGACCTCCCCTCTCAGTCTGCTTGCATGACGCGCTGATGCCTGAGGCAACACTCTGCCCGTCTCGTTAATGATTGTCAACACCAACTCCACTTCCTTCTTCACGTGCCGTACTCAACAGCCCCCCGTCCACTTGGTTGATATAGGACGTCCATATATTTAAACTGCATCATTACTTCGGCGCTCCCATGGTTCGCTTCTTCGATAAGTTTTTAAGTTGGCTGCGTTGTAGACCGACATTGTTCCTGTGCTTAACTCTTTCACTCTGTATGCATTATTTCCTAGGTTTCTTACAATAGAATAGGGTCCTATGAACTTTTCACAGAATTTGCTGAAGATTTTCTTCTCTGGATCAGATGTAGCGGGTCGTTTCACCAAAACTAGCTGGTTGATTTCTAGATCACGGTGAAATCTCCTATTTCTCAATCGCCGTAATGTGCGATCTGCTTGTTTTCTCATGTAGGCTCTCGTTCTCTCTATCCGCAGGTCAGGTGCTATCATGGGATCTTGTGGGCAGTTAATGATGCTTTTCCACGTTCTCACTGGATACTCGTTTTTGTGTAAGACAATCGGGATCTGTCTTGTAGACTCGTGCCTGGTAGAATTCATGCATGTCTCTACATCCTTAATTTTATCCACCCACTTATGATGTTCTTTGGGAATGAAGATTCTCAAATATGATGTTACACATTTTATTGTTCTCTCACTTGGATTAGCTTGGGCATGTCGGATACTGCTTAAAACGTGTTTTATACCCATGTCCTCCATACCTTTCTTGAATTCGGCGCTTGTAAAATAGCTGTCATGATCTGACAATATAAATTCTGGTTTTCCAAGGATTGGAATAACTCTATTTCGAATACGACTGAGTACTTGTTTCGATGTAGTTTTCTGAATGGGGCATAATACGACAAACTTAGAAAACACATCAATGCACACTAGCAAGTGACGGCAACCTCGTCTACCTTTCGGGATTGGGCCGAAACAGTCTAGGGCCAGTAGCTCGCAGGGTTTCTGAGGTAGCAATGGTCTAGGATACTGCCTCATTAAATAGTTATTTGGCTTTGTCCTCTGACAAGGATCACAAGTCGTAATGACGTCACATATAGTTGTTCTCTTACGTGGCCATGTAAATGTCTCTCCTATTGTCGCTTCGCACTTGTCTACGCCGACGTGTCCGTAACTTTCGTGAGTATGCCATGTCAATCCTCGCTGTAAAGATGCAGGTACTAGTATGCGTAACTTGGTGTGGTCATTATCTACCCATTTGTGCAGCAAATTGTTGACATAAACATATCTTCCTTCTTTTGCTTTCGCTTCTCGAAATGCAGGTGTTCCTGTAGGTAGCTGCTTTCTGAAGTATTGAATTAATAGCATCATCCATGGTTCCGCTTCCTGTTCTCGCTGTATCTCATGTAACTCCTCCAAGAATTCCCGGTCCTTCGGTGTTAACTCCAAGTGTTGTACCATCGCTGTTTCTTCAACATCAGGCTCTGGGTTCCTGCTGAGTGCATCCGGAATCACGTTCATCTTCCCTGGGCAATGTTCAATCTCAATGCTAAACTGCTGAATATATATAGACCAATGTGTCACACGTTCGCTTGCCATCGAAGTCTTAAACCAGAATGTTAGTGCTTTGTGATCAGTCCTGACAACTATGGGGTAACCATAAATTATTCGTTTCCATTGTTGGAGCGCATGAAGGATGGCCAACAGCTCTAGTTCCGTTACAGTATAATTGCACTCGTGCTTACGCAATTTTCGGCTGACAAATGCCAAATACGTTTTATGTTGCAGGTTAGCTGGATCTTCTTGGTAGAGCATGGCACCTATACCAATTAGTGAAGCATCCGCTTGGATTATAAATTTGTGCTTGAAATCTGGATATCCTAACTTAATGCAATTTTCCAGTAGCTGTTTTGTTGCTTGGAACGCCTTCTCGCATTCCGCATTCCATAACCATTTATTATTCTTTTTTAGCATTTCCTGCATTGGAGTTACAGTCTCCGTGTAACCTGGACAGTTTTCTTTAAAGAATCCCGTTACGCCTAAGGAAGCCCGAATGTGCTTGACTCTCGTTGGTGTAGGGAAATTCTTTATCGCTTTGATCTTAGCTGGGTTTGGCTTCACTCCCTCCTTGTCAATGATGTGACCCAAATATAAGATCTCGCTCTTGAAGAAATGCGATTTCTTCAGGTTTACTTTGAAATTTGATGCATTAAGGTTGCCTAATACTTTATCTAAATTTTCCATGTGAATTTCAATGTTGTCGGATGCCAGCAGAATGTCATCAATGTAGCGCACCGTCATCTCCTTAACTTCCTCGGTTAGATTTCGATCCAGGGCTCGGATTAAAGCACAGCCCGCTGTTTTGACTCCGAAGGGTATTCGGACGAAACAAAACGTTTGGTTATCGAATAAGAAGCCAGTTAGAAGCTGTGACTTCTCATCCAATTCAATATGGTGGAGCGAACTCGTCAGGTCGACTGATGAATAGATGCTCTTGTTCTTAAAGCCTTTTAGTACGTCTCTAATAATTGGTGCTCTGTCATACTCAGGAAAAATTAGTCTCATGTTGAGATTTCTGGCATCTAAACAAAGTCTAATAGATCCATTTGGTTTTGTGACTGCCAAAATCGCATTTAGATAAGGTGTAGGTGTCTTCCTTATAACTCCAGCTTGTAACATCTCATCTATAATGACCTTGACTTGACCACGATATTTTTCCGGAATTGGGTACAACCTACTTTTGAAAGGTGACCAATCCTCGACTTGCATTGAATATTTGAAATTTAATATTTTCCCAGGTACTGTATCAAATACTGCTTTGTGCTTCCTTAATATCTCTTCCAATTGTTTTCTATGTTCACCCCCAAGTTGAATGTCATTGAGCTGCTCCTGTAGTAACTCTTCAAATTGTGCATCACTTTCATCTCCTTCTGTTAATAAAGACCATATCTCCTGGGATTCACTCTCCTCATCTAGTTCCACAACAGCTCCTTCTATGATGTTATCTTCTGCCTTTCGTATCTCCTCTTCCGTCTCTTCTGATATTGCTTCCAATGCCCAAGAATTTACATCTCTTCCGGTAGTGATTTCATCCATATGCAATCCCACGTTTTTCAGTTGATCATACTCTCTAAAACTGACTGTATTCTTGTGCAAATCTATCACTGCTTGATAGTCACAAATGAAATTTGCACCAAGAATTATATTAAAATTCATCTTTGCCATGATAATGAATGTTTGCCTAAAAGTGTGTTCCAATATGTTCAGCTCTAAGTATGCCTGACGTTTACAAGTGACGGTGCGTTCAGGAATAACACCCCTCACTTTGAGTTGTGGTACGAGAATCACAGGAATATTCTGACTCCGTCCCAACTCTCGAACCAAGGCCTCCGATACCAGACTGATCTGCGACCCCGTATCCAATAAACATCTTATATTAATTCCACCAATCCTCGCGTAAATAATGGGTAACTGCCTAATTTCATCGTTCCGTGGTTTCACCGTCTCCTCCAGGCAATCCTCTGGCAAAGCAATCCATTCTTGTATGTTCGCTACTATCCATCCATCTTCAACTTCCGACTGTTGCGTTTGTAGACTATCTCCTTTATCCAAATTTAGCATTGTTTTTTAGCTCCGTTGCGACTCCCCATCATCATTTTGTCGCCCACGCCCTTGACATTCCTCTTGTCTCAGTAGACTTCCAGCTTCCTCAGTATGTGTGTCTGGATTCTTCATGTTCCCAATGGCTTTTTCCCATCGTCCGTGTTCTCCACCTTGACTAGCGTGTAATTCCTCTAGGTAATTTTGCGATTGAGCGTGCCTATCATCCCAGTCATTTCGATAATTACGTGCCTCTCCTTGATTTTGATCTCTCCTTCCTTTCCATCTTTGATTCCCATTGTAATCACTGTATCTTCCATAAGGCCTCTCATTTCTTCGGTTTTCACGCCATTGTTGATATCCTCTCTGTTGATATCTATTGTTGCCTTGATATGACCTATTGTTGTAATTATTTTCGTTACGCTGGTACGGTCTGTTTTCTACCTCTTCCGGGTTTCGCCTAGGTGTGGATGTGCTTGTATTTGTACCCTGCGTTTTGGTGTTCGCCTGTTTTGGTTTTATGACCTCTGTCGTATTTACTAACTCCAGTTGTCTTCCTCCTCTATATTGATTATGAGATGTAGTCTCATCTATCTGGTGTAATATCTGCTCTGCATGTAAGGCCGTACTAACGTTCGCTGCGACTAGTACTTGTTGCACGTTGACTGGTAATTGCCGCGCTATAGTCATCACCAGATCCGCTTCATTTAAAGGGTAATCAAGGTCGCGAAATTTTAGCATTTGCATGTTAAAGAAATCTGAGTATTTCGTTTGCTGGGTAGTTGGATATTTCCTAGAGTAAAGCTCCATTCTTAGACTCTGTTGTAATGCCGGCGACCAGTACTTGCGCAGAAACGCGATTTTAAAATCCGTCATAGTTCCAAAGGTATATTTGAAGCTTAAAAACCATGTAAGGACATTTCCTGACAAAAACCTCTCCATCATTCTCAACCTACGTGCTTCAGGTACCCCAGTGTCATTATAATGATCTTCAATTTCTTTAATAAAGGCTTTAGGTGTCACCCCTGAATTCTCCGTGTATTTCTGCGGTTTATAATCGTTCGAGCGAATTACTTGGATAAGTTGTGTGGGCTGATGACCGTCCCGTGGCGTGGAACTCATTTCAATATTCTTGCGAAACCCCTCCGTGTTTGTCAATAATGGGCTCTCCGTCTGAGTCGGACTCCCTGCTGTGCTCGTTCCGTCCGGGCTATTTGAGTCGTCCTGCTTGTCTTTCATGGTTCCCGTTTTAAATATCGAGGATTGTTCTATTGACCTGAGTTCAGCTTTAATGATCCTGTCTGTTTGTTCTTTAAGCTTATTCTTAATTTCTTGTTCTAATGCTTGAATAAGAGTATGATTTTCGCCTACTGTCTTAAGGATGGTTGATCTTTCCTCTTTAGAATCGATATTCATTTTTCGCCAATCTTTTCTTATTTGCTCCTTAATTGTGCTTACTTTCTCTTCAATCTGGCTTTTAGCGTCATCCTGATTGCTTTCTATCTGGCTCAGCCTTTCGTCGATGGTACTCTTTAATTGATCCTGATCCGCTTCTAGGCTTTTCCATTGCTCCGCTGATTTTATTTCGAGACGGTCCATATCTTTAATTATGCCGGATATATTTTCATCTACCGCTGATAATTGTTGCTGAATGACCTTGCCGCTTTTTTCCATTTCCTTAAATCGTCCTTCCAACTTATCCTGAGCTATCTTGACCTCGCTCGTACTCATAGTGCATGCTAGTTCAATTTGCTCTAATTTACCTAACACCGTTTCATCCAGAATGCTAAGTTTTTGATCAAAAATAATTTCCATTTTTTTAATCTGATCTAATTGTTTTTCATTGTTTTTACTAACATCTAGGGCCAGCAATACCATCTGTTGATTAGTGTGATCCTTCATCTCTGCGGTTAACGCCTCTAATTGGTTCGTGTTTTTAACATTCTGCGCCTCTAACTGCGAATTTATAGTATCATTGATTTCACGTTTTAATAATCTAGCTTGTTCCGCCTGATATTCATTTTGTTCAATCCTACTGTTGTTTAATTGTGTCCGCAATGATTCACTTTGTTCAGATAGTTTTGTGTTTAGTGATTCACTTTGTTCGGATAGTTTTGTGTTTAGTGATTCACTTTGTTCGAATAGTTTAGTGTTTATTTGTTCAGATAATTTAGCGTTTAATGATTCACTTTGTTCTAACATACTATTGTTTAATGATTCACTTTGTTCGGATAGCTTAGTGTTTAATGATTCACTCTGTTCAGCCAATTTAGTGTCCAACAATTCCTGTGTCCTCCTAGTAGCGTTTTCAATGATTTCTTGAATCTGTTCTACTGTTGCCATGTTATACACTTTATATGAGACATTAGGGAAATGGCATAAAGCAATGCCCCCTGACACATACATACAATCCCCATGCACATTTAATTTATTTACCCTACTCAGTTCATTTATAATTTACATTTAATCCCACTAGTCGATTGCATCTCTGAGTGGTTCTAATTTTATTCAATTTAATTTAAACCCAAGCACATATTCAGTCATTAAATTGTTATCCTGATCTGATATTAACACTGACTAATTAACAAAGTATTAATTGTCATTTAAGGCTACCAGCCTCCTAACATTTTCATGAGTTTGACTTTCTAAACAAATCTAGTTTTAACTTTAATCATTGAGCGCCCGATATCACGTATATTACCTTTTACTTTAATTCAATAGACAAAAACGTGAACCGTATTTTACATTGCAAACTCCTGATTTTAATTTATCTTTCACACATTTGGCGGTATCCTCTTCGCCTCAATTACTTTTAATAAAAATATCACTTTCCGGTGATTAAAATACTGTCATATCTGCCTGCACTTGCGGCATGTCAGTTTTACTCCAATACGCCAACTAAATGTGTTCCAGCAGCGAACCAGCAACAAAAATACACCTTCATTGTTGCGTCAGTTTGTAATCCCAACTACGCTTACATTGACATGTGCAATTTCTTTGCCGCTACACCACAGTGAACCGCCCCACGCTTGGCCGTGCCAGTTTACCTCCTATGAACCCTTTAGTATTGCAGTGTTTATGTGTAAGAAATCTTAATCAAGGGGTCGCGCTCAGTTCATAGTGTGATGTTTACGTTCGCCAAACAACATGCTCTACTGAGGCAAGGGTCATAGGATTTAAACTATAATTAAGAAAGAAGTGACAAGACGTAAAATAATAACATAATTTAATGACTATTTGTGCAAAATGAAATGAATATAAACAATAACAATAATAATAATCCTCCCTGAATCTTCCCATGACAAAAATATCTATCAATGTTGAGGAGTCAGACGGATCTCCCCCTTATAAAAATGTGGATCCAAGTTCCACTAACTTGCATTGGATTTTATGTACGCGTAATGACTAACTACGAGGAATGAGTACTTTGGATGACTGTTCGTTTACATCGGGTAACAGCCACGATGCTTACGATCAATCATCTCGTAAATCAACGTTTACGGATATGGGACACAACACTAATAAAAAAAACTTAAAAATTAATGCTGACACACAATCTAAATCTAGTATTTACAGGAATCTCCCTCGAGACCCTCCTTCAATGCGGTGACGCATCTGACAAATGAGCTGCCAACCTGGCCAATTGCTCAATACACAAACAAGGAAAGACAGCATCGCACGTGACTACACGGGTCACAAATATGAAACATAAACATGGAATTAAACCAACAACAACAAAAGCCTCAACGGCTGAGATTACCGTATATGAACAAGCATGCACGTTAAGCTAACGCTTCGGAGATTATAGTGATTCGTAGGCAACTCCCATTTATTTAAACAATTTTTACCATTGATCAGTTCTCATTCTGTATTTCAAGTTACTTTTACGGAGCCAAAGCACTCCCTAATGACCTTGATGCAATCCTTTCAGCCCGCCTTGTGAAACCATCTTCCCCCTACCACAACACCTGTCATCGTCCAGCCCAGTGTGTAAAAATAACCTGACCAACTGTCCCGTTATCTCGTGGAATCAACAGCAACAAATCTCAACCACATAAACATATGGTAAGACATTAATTGAAATAGCCACATATGTCCTCGCAAGGTAACGATATGGGCTTGGCATCAAGCTGACAGAAATCAGTCTACGCTGAAATTCCCGCTTGTAATGACCAATAAAATCACACACACACACACTGCTGGGAATGACATAACACTTTTCACACAGGTCGGTTGAATAAGATGCTCACAAACTATTTAAGAAAATATTAAAACCTACGAGAGAGCTGAATGCTCCTCGCCACAAATCACATTGCTCCATCGGCAATAAACTCACTGAATCTGATCAATAATAAACATTACAAAGATTAATTTACCCTCCAATCTACTGCATGATTATACTAATTCAGTCCTACTTCTGAAACACAACATATCTCCGAGAGACGTTTCTCAACCGCATTACGTAAACATATGCGAACACGGTCGTCCACATAGTCACGTTAGTTAAAAAAAACAAACAAGGAACTACAACTAAATAAAATTGTGCGAGCTGTTTCCATGCAAAAGGTGTGTCAGACCAAAACTAAATACACTACGTTAATCAACACAAGCAAGATATTTACAAAAACTATTTGTCCCATATACCATAAGTTAATTTATCAGATAATAAGAATATTATTCAGTACTCATCCTCAGCCAATCACCGTCAACGGACATCTGCAGCCATTTCCCAACTTAATGCTGTTTAGCTCGTCTCAAACATCTCGACGGAGTGTTGTCGGTTCCAAACTTCTTCCATGGTCAGTGATGTCATCTCTCGTGCTGACGTAAAAAAGGTTGTAGATTATTATACACTCGATATCTGACTACTAAATTCGCCGTTCTAGGTACTTAGTTCCCCAGAAAACAGTCTGTTGGCGAATTGTCGAAAATACTGTCCCTACAAAAATAGTACAGTGACTATCTATCACACTGATTTTAACACACTTTAGTATTAATAAAAATCTGTGTCCTCATGACACGCAAAGTACAAGTGCCTACGTCCTCGGACGCGCGGAAAGTAGTATAACCTGTGTCTTCCGACACACACAATATAATCATTAGAAGGCAGGTCTTGGCTCTTCACGCCACTTATAAATGAACTGACCCTAGGTATCGATAGGGGGGGAAATTATATAAAAATTTCTCAAAATAATAGTGGTACAGGAATGAAATAAATATCACTGAACTCGTAAAATTGCGCAGGTCAAGAATATGCCCATTAATTCAAGAATCGATCGTAGAGATGTTGTCTAGCCGATCTCCCGCGTTAATGCTAGATATCGCGTGCCCAAGCTAGACTTGGCGCGCTCGTAAGCATTCATCTCTCATTGGTTCCACATTTTCTGTTAACTTCGCGGTTTTATCAGACCTCGGCTTCGTAGGAGTGTCCAGTGGTACTACCAACCACTCACGTTACTGCATTATATTTTTTTTAGGCGCGAATAGTACAATGCACATGCCATAAGCGTGTCTCACCACGCGTCCCTTCTATTTTGAGGTAGCCACCACCTGTCCTTCTGAATCATTGCTATGCTCTTTCTTTCCGCAATCCTTAAGTATCTAGCCTTTTGTCAAACTGCTGCAGGTATGTCCCAACTGTCTCCAACAAATGCTTGAAATTTCCTCATCTTCGTCTGGCTACTTTTTGACGCTGGTGGAAATATTAATTAATTGAAGAAATAAAACATCGAATCATTTATCCATCAGAGGATAAACGGTTCAATATGCAGATCTCACAAACTAAATGATGGATTACCACAAGGATCGGTCCTTTCCCCATTGCTGTTCAATATTTACACCGCAGACTTACCTCCTACTAGTGCTAGAAAGTTCATATACGCTGACGATCTTGCATCGACAGCTCAGTCCAACGACTAGGCAACAGCAGAAACTGTACTTACGGAAGATCTCTGCAGACTCGACAAGTTCTTCAAAACCTGGAGACTAAAATCAAATATAGCAAAAACAGAGGTCAGCTGCTTTCATCTGAGCAACAAACAAGCCAACTACATTCCTAGGGTTCAATACCAGGGTCATCTACTGAAATTCAATCCTCATCCTAAATATTTAGGCGTCATCTTGGATCGATCCTTGACTTACAATGAACATCTAGGCAAAACATCTGCTAAGATCAAAACCCGCAACAACATCCTGCACAAACTCGCAGGAATGGGCTGGGGCCCAACAGCATCCACCCTCAGAACTTCAGCACTTGCCCTAGTGTATCCAGTAGCAGAATATTGCTGCCCAGTATGGCTTAACAGCGCCCATGCAAAGAAGATAGACGTACAGCTGAACGACACAACGAGGACTGTATCAGGAACCATCCCATCTACACCTACGGAATGGTTACCAGTACTCTCCAACATCCCGCCTCCTCATCTTCGAAGACAAATGGCACTGAAGAGAGAATGGCTTAAATGTTGTGACAACCCTCTTCTGCCAATACATCTACACTGCTCACCTAAAGATCTCAGGTTGAAATCCCGGAATCCTTGGAGAAGAGGAAGGAAGCTGGTCCAAGAGCGTTTCAAGTGAATGAAGCTTGGCGCAATGAGTGGCTGACTTTCCAGACAGATTAGGTCTTATCTCTGATCCAGTTAAGCAGCCTTCAACCTTCCCAGGAAAATCTGGACATTGCTGAACCGTATAAGAACTCAACACGGTAGATGTCAGCTCTGGAAGCACAAATGGAAAATTGCCGAGAATCCTTTCTGCAACTGTGCAGATGTGCCTCAGACCATCAGTCACATCGCTATGGGTTGCCCACTCCGAAGGTTCAATGGTCCAATGAAGGAGATTCATCAAGCTAGTGATGAAGCTTTAGAATGGTTAGAGAAATTAGGTATCCAGCTCTAACAAAACTGAAGCTACTTGCAGATCAAGGTCTCAATCTGTATATAATTGTCAATACTGATGTAAATAATTGTATATTGCATCTTCATGCCATACGAAATATATATGTATTTCTTTCACCAATTCCTTGTGCCACTCGGATCATTATTTCATTCATCACTGCAATTCCTTGCCTCAAGCCAATTCTTCTGTTACAGTTAATCTGATCTCTCTCCTCCCACTTTCACCCAGCTCATTCTTCCGTTGTACATTTCCTTACTCTGTTCTCATTTCCTTAGCAACTAACGAATAAACATTCCTCACTTCATGCTCCAGCACATGGACTTGTCTGCATGTGCCATCAGTTAATGTGAGATACATGTTGAATACATACCATAATCTGAATTTTGGGAGGCTTATCTTTTATGCAAAAGAGTGATAATTAAAAACTAAGTCCTGTGGTGATTGCTTAATGTTGCATTTTTTTTTATCCCCATGCACATGAAATTGCACCAACATGTGTGCCAAGTCACTAAAATGTTGGTGGCGTATAATCTTAAATATATGATCTCACAAATATGAACTGAAAGAAATAAGAAAATACCGGAGACGGATATCCAGGGTTGCAGGGTAATGTTAAGAAAACAAAGGAAAATACAACTATTTTTTTTTTTAATATCCTTTAACCATAACATGGGATACAAAACAGTTTTAAAAGTGTATATTAAAAATATGCATGATTTTGTAGCACATTGACCCCTGCATTAAAAATGAATACTAAATACAATTCATTTACACTTTCCTAGACAAATCAAGTAACTCACCATTAGGATGTAAATTATTTTAATTGGTCCCTAAAACAAAATCCTATACATGCTCACAAAAAGAACAAAATACATGAAATAAGTGAATAACCAGTGAAATACACTACAAGCATAAGAAATGTGTTAACTTCACTCACAAACACAGGATGTCATTTGGTTCTTAGTGCATCCGTTTCTATGATGGAAAAGTAAAAACTAATATGAATAAGTCAGCTCAAAGAATGAGTTTACTAATATCGGAGTCACATTTTCCACATGAGGAATTTTGTTGTGTGTTATGTTTTTTATTTTCATCTTGGCTGCTAAATGGACGAAGTGAACTCGACATTAGAACCCAAAAGGAACAATGACTGCAAAATATTGTCATATTTATGCTGTAATTAACATTACATCTCATGAAAAGGTAGTAGAACTAGTACAAATTGTGTCTACAGACTTGAGAGTAGTGCCAACCATATAATGCTGCAATATTTATGCTATTTATCAGTGAAACCATAGCGTTTAGAAGAGAAAGTGTGCCGACTCCCGAGTTTGCCGTATCTTTAGTATGGGTAGTTGCATCGCCCGCCGGTATACTGCGCAGCGGTTGATTGTGGCTGGCTGGAGACACTTTCTAAGCGCTCGCGAGTTTGAAAACATAGAAATGCTGCCACGTTTAGTCCTTATTTCTTGGTGTTGAAAAGTGTATGCGATCAAGAAGCGATAGTGAAATAATACATACGTTATGCCACTGGTGTGTTTAGTATTAGTAAGCTTTTACACTTACTTCTTTACATTTGTGCTGTCGAGTGAATTATAACCTGGTAAGATTCGTCAAACAAAACTGTGTAAGTGAATATGCCGTGTTGTTTTGTTCCCGGGTGCCGATCTGGATACGACATGTCATCTGCTACAGGTAGGCACTTTTTTAGACCTCCAAAAGCCGAAGATGATTTATTTAAATGGGCTAAGGCCATTCCGAGGAAAGACATTAAATTGTCAAGTAAGTCATATGCAGGCTATGTGACAAACATTGCTCCAATAATTTCCTTATTAAAACGGACACTTTCATTATAGAAGGAAAGACAGTCGAAATGGCGAGAATGAGATGGCGTTTGAAGCCTGGTGCAGTCCCACACTATCTAGCAGGGTACATTGTCAAGCAACTAAGGGAAGGAATCAGCTGTGTGAAGTGTGCAACAACCCTTCAAAGTGAAAAGGCCGTCGGTCACAACAGCTGCAACTTTCACTAACATAAAGGACTTTGGCACAATAAATGCCCTTAGTTACCTAACTCACCCGTCTGACAGTGTCTTCAACATTCTTTTACAGGTCGAAATAGTCGTTGAAATGAAATTATCTTCCCTTTCAAATTTGTGGGGTGATATATTTTATGAGTGTTAGGACAGCATTGATGAGATTGTTTTAGGGCCGTGATTTTTTGATCTTGTATGGAACATAAACTGGACCTTATTGGAAAACTCGTTTTTCATTTCATGAAGTGCGCTTTTTCTTTCGTACGAAAGAAATTAGGAAAGAGCAGTCATCTTCTAAGTCAGGAAAATCATCGCGTAAGCTGTCCAAAGCTTCGGACAACTGAAAGCTGTAAGTTATATGGGGGAGTTTGTAACATATTATACTGTATTATATTATATTTACTGTATTTGTGCAGTAGTGAATGGTCTTTAGCTTTACGATTTTTACACATTCAGTTACATTTTGACCCCCGTCTCAATATTTTATTTCGTTATTATATGAACCTATGACGCAATCTGATGTTTCATAATCAACACAACGGACGTCAGCGTTTTATATACTCAGTGCGGACAATTTTATATTTGGATCATCTTGTCTAATACAACGTAGTGTAAGCTGATAACATTCAAGTACTGAAAAGTAACATTCAACTGCTTGTATTGATACCGTCCTCACTCAGCGCTAGCCGACGCCAGAGCCACCTAGCGGCTGGACCATACAAATTCCACAAGTCACGTCACTTTCTCTTCTATACGCTATGGTGAAACATATGTAGAAAACAAGTAATTCTCTCATAAAGTTGGGACTCTAGACTAGGTGCAATATTCATGTCGACTGCACGTGCAGTCCTCACAAAATTAAAAAGAAAGAATAACTACAGTAGTGAGAATTGCATCCAACACCTCAGAAGGATGAGACATACTGCATCTTTGCATATGAACAACCACATATGCTGCACATTCAAGTATCCAAAAACAACAGAACCTACTTCCATAATTTGACACAAGGCCCCATGTACAAATTGTTGCCAAAATCTGAGAGCCCCAAAATTGACTTCTTTTAAGTGAAATTTCAGATGATTGGTTATTTCCTAATAATAGTTAATCTATGGGCAGATTGTAACTGTACCTAAAAATCCTAACACATTTACAGTTTCATTATTAATAATGTACACTAGAGAGACCATACGACTGTACTTAATTGATATTGCATACCTGCCAGCCCTCCTAATTTATTAGGAAGCTTTCCAAATTTTAACACCCCCAATGATATATTGTAAAAAAAAAAAGGGCACTAAATCATTTCCATTCTTGAGAATATCATAATTGCCTAAGTGATTTGTGCAACCTTGGTTTCTTGTGAAAGTTAGTGTAATTTTATTTTTATTATACTGATTTTTTGAACTAATTTCTTCATCAAAAGTAAACATAAATTACTATAAAATGGTTTTAAGAGACCATTACTTACTTTCAATCATCTGATGAATTACTCAGAAGGCTTCTATGGGACACGAAGCGGATCTCACAAAATGCCTCCACTGCACTCTGTTTTGGGCGAGTTCTTGCCAGTTGTCCACATTCAGGTGTCGACAAAGTTTGGAGATTCATTTTTCCAGGAACTTAGTGGTCTTTCTACTGGCCTTTTTCCTCTTGGTTCTTTAAAGATTTGTAAGCCCATCCTAGTAAATTACCAGCCCATTGAAGTCTTCTGGAGTTGTTGATGTCATTGGTGCTTGCTGTGATAGTGAGTGTATGTCTTCATTTGATTTGATTTTTTTTTCCAGCTTTGAAAGACGGGGTCAAAAGATGGTCCGAAAATTTTCCTATACATTATTTTCGAAAACCTGCAACTGGTGTTCTTCCTGTTTTGTTAAACTCCATGATTCTGCACCATAAGTTAGATCTGGCCTAATGATGGTATTGTATATTTTCAGTTTTTTATTTCTTGTAAAAAATTGGATCCCATTAAAAACTGCAGAGAGTACAGTAGTACACTTTGTTAGCATCCTGTTTTAACTTTAATTTCCACTTCTCTATGATTCTGTTCATCAATCATGACTCCTAAGAATTTGGAATGTTCAACCCGCTCTAAACTATGCTTGCCAATAAAAAGAGGTAACCGATTCCCAAACACGTCAATATTCCTCTTAATGTTTTTTGGTCATTAATTCTAAGACCTAATTTGATGAATTAGCATTAAGAATTCAATTAATATATGTTTTAGTATCAACTTTTTCTAAAACAATAGGTATAATCCTATGATTTGTTCTACAAATTTATGAACATTGTCCATAATATTCTAAAATTCTAAAGAACTTAGTATATTTAAAGAAAAGAGAATAGGACGATTAAAAATTATACTTTATCAGATGATAAAAATAAGTAAAACGATTCCAATAAATGAAATAGTTGAACCTAAGGTGGAAATAACATTTCAAGATGTATTAACGTCAGGTTAATCGGAAAATCGTCATGGTATTCCAGCTAATCCTAAAAATGTAGGAAAAATATTGAATTTACTCCTGTGAATGTAATTGTGAATTGAATTTTTAATCATTTTGGGTAATGCGGTAAATCTGACAATAAAATATTAGCAAGTTGAGTTAATCTGCAGTTGCTCATACAGTAGCCCGAAGGCTATTGTCCGTCCAGAGTTAAGAGTGTACTATGGGCTCTTATGGGCTTTTATATTTAGCGGACTCCCCCAGAATGGATGACTTCGAAGTCTTTAAAACTAGATTTTCGCTATGTTATTTAATAGGTTAATGGTCATGGGTGGAGAGTACATGATCCTCAGCATTCATCTAATGATATGTAATTCTTACATTCTTGATATGCAACATAATTTTGTAATGTATCTGACAGCAGTGTCTGAGCGCTGGATGGAACAGCGCGCACGCTGTTGTACGTGTCTTAGCTCTACACTGAACGCACGAGTCCAGTTCTCTTCAAGATATTTGAAACAGTGTTGAAGTGTAAGGATCGTTTTGTGTAATAAAAATAATTGTGATTTAGGTATAAGTAAGTGGCATTAAAGATATGGCTGATGTTCCGTTTGCGAAACGTAAACCTGGGGAAATTTTAAGGCGTAGAGAACGACAGATAGTTTGTAACGTCTACAATTATATAAAGACCAAGAATCAGGAGAAAAGTGTGGACTGGACTGCGAGAGAAACTGCTGAAGCATGCGGCGTTTCAAGAACCACGGTGTTTAAAGTTCGAGCCGAGGCTACCAAGGGCCCTTTCGTGTCTCCAGGTAAGAAGAGAACGCCGAAAACGAGGCGAAACGGCAGGGTTTTGAAATACAATGACTTTGTACGGAGTGCAGTTAGACGGAAAGTGCAAGAGTTTTTCGTTAATAATCGACCACCCACACTAAATTCTGTTCTGTCGGCTGTCAACAAAGATCCAGATCTCCCCAGATTTTAAAAGATCAACACTCCATGTCCTACTTAAAGAAATGGATTTTATTTACGAACGGAGGGGAAACAAAGCAATGTTGATTGAAAGAGACGATGTTGTGTCTTGGCGCCATAAGTATTTATCACAAGTGAAGAAATTCCGAAATGTAAATAGAAACATTGTTTATACAGACGAATCATTTGTTAATACTGGCATAACAGTGCTAAAGACATGGGTTGACAAGTCCATAAACAGTCCACGACAGGCATTTTTAGCGGGACTTTCGAGTGGGTTGAGGGCGCCTACAGGTCGAGGGCCACGATTTATGTTAATTCATGCAGGTAACGAGCGCGGATTTGTGCCGAATGCGAAACTTGTATTTTTATGCAAGAAAAACACTGCCGACGCTCATGATGAAATGGATGGTGATTGTTTTGAGAAGTATTTTAAAGAACAGATTCTCGCAAATCTTCCACCTCAGTCAGTAGTAGTCATTGACAATGCTTCCTACCACAGCCGAAAGAAAGAGAAATTGCCAACCAAGTCATGGAAGAAAGAACGTATGCGGGAGTGGCTTCAATCACGTGGTATTGCGTACAGTGAGGACATGCTGAATATAGATCTGATGAACATTATCAGTAAAGAAAAATACAAATATGATGCATACGTCATTGACGAAATGGCTAAGGAAATGGGACATACAGTTCTTCGACTGCCACCTTATCACTGCGAGTTAAATCCGATCGAACTTGTGTGGGCTCAGGTGAAACATCACATTAGTATGAACAATACTACTTTCAAAACAAAGGACATGGAGAAGCTCATTCAAGAAGGGTTTGAAAGTGTAAGTGTAGAAAATTGGAGTGCTTATGTTCAGCATGTGAAGACTGTTGAGGCAGATATGTGGACTGCAGATAATCTCCAAGATGACCCAGAGGCTCTCATAATTAGGTTAGGAGACAGCTCTTCGGAAGAAGAAATGTCCAGTGAACAAGAAGATGAGCAGCTTGACGATGACTTGCAGGGAATTGGACCGCTGGAATAACGTTGTCTGGAGGTAAGATTGCAGTCTTATACATAATTGTGTTGTGTTTTAACTTATGAATTTCCCAGCCTCTGGTATGACAACTTCCCATTCACTCTGCTGTACGTTTTTGAGAAACCCGTGACATTATTATTATTATATTATTATTATTACTACTATCTACTCACTTGCAATAATGTGCGTAACAGAACTTTCATGCAGTTAAATTACGCGATTTGTGCCGAATGACAAGCTTGTAGTTTTGTATAAAATAAACCGCTAAGGCTCATTATGAAATGGATAATGATTGTTTTGAGAAATATTTTAAAGAACAGATTATCGCAAATTTCCCACATCAGTTTGTAGTATTTGCCTTTCAGTGTCCAATGTACGTTGTGCCACTGAATTTTTTGTTTTATTTCTTTCTTTCTTTCTTTCTTTCTTTCATCTATCATACTGAGCTCGATAGCTGCAGTCACTTAAGTGCGACCAGTATCCAGTATTCGGGAGATAGTGGGTTTGAACCCCAATGTCGGCAGCCGTGAAGATGGTTTTCCGTGGTTTTCCTTTTTCACACCAGGCAAATGCTGGGGCTGTACCTTAATTAAGGTCACGGCCACTTCCTTCCCACCCCTAGCCCTTTCCTGTCCCATCCTCGCCATAAGACATATCTGTGTAGGTGCGACGCGACGTAAAGCTACTTGTAAAAAAATCTTTCATCTACGCGTGTAATAATATGTGAAGTATCATTTCCGGGTACTCTCCTCGCCTCTACAGATAAAAGTGACTCACTGGGATCTGTGTAGGTGTCGCTGCGACAGATGATTTGAATCTTGTCACTGACCTAGGCTGACCTTGGAGTATATATTGCCATATTACCTATTAAACTTGATCCGTATCTAACGGATGACTCAGGTTAGCTTTCATGTCAATTGTTTTGTCATAGCCATACCGTACGTAACTAAAATTCCAATGTAAATAAATAGTAAATTGTAGCAGTATATATAATCCGTTCTAAGCATTGTTATGTAAATCAATTACTATCCTCGGCTCCCCCACTCATTAGGGGAATAACTCAGTCTTTATCTTTATTAAAAACTGTTCATCCAAATTCTGTTGTTCTTACGGGAATTATAGTAAAAGGTTGCAGATTATAATGGCGCGAAGGATCGACATTCCGCCCGGATGAGGAGCTCGCTGATTATCAGTCCGGCAGCGGGCTCTACTACTCGTGTGGAGTGCTGTACAATAGCTGCCCTTCTACACTCGCTCAGCGTGGCAACGCTTGTGCCATAAGAGCTACAGTACACTCTTAACTCTGGACGGACAATGGCAGTGGTGTGGGGACAGATCATTCATCTGTGTCATGTGCTTGCCAAATCAACTTCACTCAAGTAAAATCACTCCTTCGTTACGAATGGAAAATTTGTGTGCATGCTAAGAAATTTCACTGCATATAAATGAACGCAAACATTTACGCTTCATTCAGCACATGTGATCTCTGTATCGGTTGATCCTAGATACACGATGTGCAACATAAAGGACATTTGAATTTAATTAATTCCTATAAAGTTTATTAATTTTATGCAAATAATTATATTTCATATACAGAAACAAAAGAGACCCTTACAATGCATCCAATGCTATGATTTTTCTGTTGGATAAAGCTACTGTACTTTTAAAAATGTTACTGTATAACTTTCCTATTGTTTAAATGTGATTATGTCCTCTTTCACAGAAATTTAAGTTAGCAACATAGAGGAGTTGAGCTTGTAATACAAAACTGAGAGTATGCAATGATAAACCAATCAATATCTTAATACCCATAGAGAAAAATTAGAAATATCATTTGATCCTTATAAAAAGCCTACAAATTGGGTGTTAAAAATTAGGCTTTTATGCAAGTAAATACAGTATTATTGAATGTCTTCCTCCAGATTATAGAACTATTGATAAGTGGCTGTAAAAATGTTTCCATATCTATAACATAAAATTGACACTGTTCAGCATTATACTTTTCTTTATGAGTCAAAGGCACTTCAATAAAAGTTTACATGATTGATTTTATGTTAGCTACACATCTCTCTTAAAGTGATACTGGTTAGTAAAAATTTCTATATTTCCTCAGCAAAAGCATGGCTAACACAGTCGTAATTTCAGAATAGCTACATTTCAAAATATAGCCAAATCAGTAAGGAGGTTTTTTTTTTTTTTTTTTTAGGAAGCAAATTGATAAGAGAAGACTGATTCCATGAATGAATCGAAAGTTAACAGGATATAGTCAAATTCCCTTACATGGCAAGGATCATAAATATCACATTTATAATGTATCTTTACACATCTGCACAATTCTATAGTTTACAATGTGCTCTACTGTATGATATGTTGCAAATTCCACAAATCCTACAAAATTGCAAAACTTGTGTAATTATGCTTCATAAAGGCACATATATTCCAACTCTTTCCCTCAATTTTACAATTAATATTCAACCACTATTTACATCTTTGAGAGAGCAGCCAGTCCAGTATTTGGAGAAGTGGTCTTGATCAGAGGTCGAATGTCAGAAAAGTTGGGATGCTCTTTATCACCCAGTAACTTGAAGATGACAGTTTCACTAGTTGTGATGAAACATCCAATCTGCTTCAACCTCTGTAACAAGAAATGTCGCCTGTTATAGCGACTCATATGAACATATCCTTTGTGAGACTTTTGTACTATGATGGTGCCTTGGAGATTTGAAATAATTCAGTAGCTTTCAACACAATCACGTTCTCTGTCCTGACAACATAAAATGGTGCATTGATACGAAATTAATCATATTAGGCCTAAATGTTTTTGGTCCGTATTGACTTTTAATCAATAACACCTTAACATAAATATAAAGGTTGGAAACAAAACCTTATCAATACTATTGACAAGTTGGAAAAGTTTTTGTTTTCAAGCCTTTACATTTACAGTATGTTAAGGTGTTGATGAACATAAAAGGTGCTGAATAGCCGTAATAACATAACAATTAGAAAGCTACTTTAACACGAAATGGTGAGTTTGACTCGTATCAAGAATTTTCGAATGGAAATTGGTCCAATAGTGAATTCAATTGTTTAAACTTGTGTTAAACGAGAAGTTTCAGTATGAGCATCTCCACCAATTGCCTCGGACATGCACATGAGAATCTTAACTTATTGAAAATATTTTGAGACAAAATATGGGAGATAGGAGTTGAACCCTTGGTAATTCATGCTCAAGCACGATATTACATCGTTCTAGACGAAATAATTAGGTTAGGGATACATGCTAAATAAATACACCCTTTTGTGGTTCACACAACAAGCACGGAGAGAGCTAGTGGAATCTCTTGACCTACTAGTGACTGGTGCTGCCACCTACTGGCAAACTAAATAAATATTCCTGCAGCCTACTCTATCCTTTACCATCACTTCCTTTCATCATCACGAGTGACTAACCAGCTGAAGAAACTTAAGAGAACCTGTGTTACGACACACAGCAATGTTACACGGTTTACGAACCTAATCAATGATTTGAAGACTTATCAGAACAGGGATGAGATTACATATACCCGTAACAGACTTCAACACTTCTGACTCTAGACGAACAAATGCATGACCTCTTACATGATGATGAATGAGGCCGATTTAACAATTTGCAAAGAATATGAAGAAAGAGGTAAACCTGCAATCCACAAGGCAGATAATCTTCTCAGGCATGAAAACTACTGTCTTCCCACAGAGTTCACAAATGCAGCGTACAGTTGTTCAGGAAATAATATTACCGACGGTAAGGCTCGAATCCTTCGCGGGTGATAAAGAAACGTGGACAAGGTTATGGAAACAAGTTAGAACACTACTGTGGGATAATAAAATGCCCAAGAGGTGTATACATACACTGTTTAAGACATACTACCGGGTCATCGTTTTATTTCCCGCATGTACGCGCCGCTAGGCCGGTGAAGGTGGCCTTGGCAGATGCGGCCGCTAGGCCGGTCAAGGTGGCCTTGACGTTCTCCCCGCAATGAACACGTGCGCTGCGATCGGCAATGTTGCAATAATCTGTCAGTATCTCCGGCGTATTCAAGCTTGTGAAGTACTACGGTAATTGATTTGACCTAACATACAGTGCAGTCTCGGGGCAATTTTACAGTTTATGTGTTGCCTTAAAGTGATGTTTTCTATACAACAACGTGTATTCATTGTGCTTTCTTATGCGAAGTATTCTTCTGTTAGAGAGTGCCGTTTTCGATTCATCACCCGATTTAAAGCCATGTGATTATTACCTCTGGGGAATGCTGAAAGGAAAGGTATATGCAAACAATCCTCACACAAGTGAGTTAAAAGAAAATATTCGCCAAGTTATAACGAACGTCACCCAGGAAGAAATTCGCCGTGTGCCTAGAAACCTGTTTACGAGGTGCCAGGCATGCTTGCGAGCTGGCGGACAGCACTTTGAATTTCTTGTCAAACCAGGTAAGTTTTTAGATAATTATTTTCACTAGAAATTGCTATTAAATGACTGTATGTTGACGCGAAGTAGTGGGGAGAAGTCGCGCACTTTTTACCGGCCAGCGAGCGGGTGTCAGCGCGAGAGCTTGCCGCGCCATGATCGGTATCGGATGCGAGACTTAAATTGATGACCCTGTACATTCCAATTCTAACTTAGGGAGTAGAAACATGCACCCTGATCAGAAGAGAAGAAAGTAGGATTCACGTATCCGAAATGAAGTTTATAAGAACAATGCTTCAAAGGACAAGGAGAGACAAAGTAAGGAATAGCTTCAAAGGACAAGGAGAGACAAAGTAAGGAACGAAACAAACAGTACAGAAGCAACGATTATGATGGTATGAACATCTTCAAAGAATGGGGGATTAGAGGACACCAAAAGCTTATTTCAACAAGATTATCCCAGGGAAAAGACCAGAAGGAAGATCAAAGAAGAATAATAAGACCATATCACCCCGTAATCGGGCTGGGCAGAAGTCGCTTGGTAGGCCTAGGCCCTTCATGGGCTGTAGCGCAACAGGGTTTCAGTATCTACGGAAGATACTGGGACAATAAAACACCCTGTTAGGTCTTTCCCCTCAGTCAATACAATTTAATTATCCTTATTTTATTTGTTGGACATATTTCGAGCCTTCCTGTTAGCTCTGATCTTCAGCAGTCTTTTTTTTTTTAATCTTTCAAATATTACAATTCTAATTTCTTTATATAAAACTCTAAAGTCTTCCTCATTAATTAAAAGTTTTAAAAAAAGGTCACAATCTTCACAACACATTTCTTGAGGTCTTGAATATTTAAAACACTTAACTATTTGTTTAAAAGTTCGTCTTATAGATAGCCAGCATGTCTACTTCAATTAAAATGAACCTTGATTTGTTTAATATTGTGTCATTTTATCATTAGTTTCTGTTAAAATATTTATTTGCCTAGGGTATTTCGGACAGCCTCTTTTAGTTTAAGTAGCCTATATATATTTTGATTTTACAAACAAGTTGATTATTTCTTCTACTGTAGAATGTCAATTCAGATGCAATTTTGTGGTTGAAGGCATCAACGAGAATACCCTAGTGTGTGTGCCTGACAAATTTGTTAGTTTTTATAATCAAAACCTTGGGGTCATAGCTTATGGCTAGATTAGGTATAAAAATCTTAAGCCAATCGTGAGTAAATTATGACTTCTTTATGAGCAGTCTTATAGCGAAGGTTGGCGATCAACATGACAATTTTCTTTTTAGATGCAGCAGCGCAGAACAAGGATAAATCACTCAATCCATACCAGTCCAACAGATTTTTAAGTCACAAGTTTCATTACCAGCTAGGATGCCTGTTCTTTAAACGCTGAATGGGCGGTGGACATTTAACTACATTCTAGTGGTGCCCAATGAGCAGGTCTCTTATACATGTAGGTCTAGCTACATGACAACCTTCAGCACAAAAGCTGCAATACGTGTGTAAGTACAGTACATTAGATCCAGCAAAATGTAGCCTTCACACTTCTTGACACATGGCCACCATACATGCTTTCAAAAGAGGGGCATATGTTGAAATTTGTTTAGAAGAGGGGTTTGAAAATTTAAGTTAAGAAATCTGGGATTTAGAAACACTCAATCAGACAGTCTGTTTAGGGCAGGTTACTTCAAAAATAAAAAAAGTTCAGTTTTGATCAAGCAAATACAAAAGGCTAGCTAGCACCCATACTGTAATTAGTAGAGGCAGGTACTGGGTTCATTAAATCAAAACATATCACTTACTTGGAATGCAAGGAGTCTGTCTTCCTGGGACCGTGAAGTACAAGCGTCGGCCACCACATGAACTTGGAACCCCTGAGCAGTAAGTTCGGCTGCAGTTTGCTCAACACAAACATGAGCCTATAACACAACAAACAGCTGTGAATAGACCACCATTTTGCTTAAAAGCACTGAACATCAAGGTCATCTGCTCCTCACAACTCAAATTGTGGTACCACTGAAAAGCAGAAATTGTAATTTTGAAGAATAACCCACCCGCCATTCATCATCGTCAAATACAGTATTGCCAACTCCGTACTTACGGTAATACTGTAAAATTTGTTAAAACCAAACCAATGGCTTTTGCCTGGACCAATTATTAGGTAGCGCAGCTTTGGGGCCGCGTTAGCCTATTTAAACTAGTGGCCAAATTGTATGTCCGTCCTTGGACATTACAAGTATCAGCTTCTAAAACCAGATAAGTTGGTGTAATTTTAACTCCATTTAGTGCAGTGTATCGTTTTTATATGCGTCACACGATATATTACAATACAATTAGGCCACTAGTTTAAAGGAACGGCTGACTTAGAACATAATAACAAAATAGTGAGACAACATCACTACTGAAGTTATTCACAATAACAATTCAATATTTCGCAGGCTACATACTTAAACCACATTAATAATAACGCAACAACCATAGAAGTGAACTACACTGTCTGTAAATAAGTTTGATGCATTACACAATTTTTTACAAACTTATGTAGTATAAACATTGTATAGTATATATTTGTGTTTAAGTGTATTTCATAATTATCGTATTCTAATCAGGCCTAAGTGAACCGGATCTGAAGATGAACGCTTGACGTTCGAAACATGTGTACAAAAGCATGTTAGTTTGTAATAATAACTTGTTTTCTCAGGTTAGTTTATATAAATACTTATATCCCACCCAAGGTAATTGGGCACAATTTGTGTTGACCGACTGGAAAGCTTTCTTTAATAGAATTAGGCAACACTGAAAAATGGCTTCTATAACTTCAATGCAGGTAGATATTGATACGTGCTAACCCTAGTAGCGAGTTCGTTAATTGGATTACAGTGGGTAAAAGCACAACACAAATGTTCCTTTAAAGAAATATTAGCTTTATTGCAGGACTAGAAAGTTACATCACACAATAAGCAAGTAGGAACAATTAGCTGTCTTACAAAAGCTTCCTCCTTTATGGAGCACACTCACCCTTTCACTTGCTCCTGCAGTTAATACCCTCACTAATGAAACCGGTGTCCTCGGCTAGAAGTAACAACAACTCTTCCTCTTGTACACAAGCCACAGTCGGTCACTCACTGTTCTTGAATACACACTGTATCGCAATTCTCACGTCACCGTAACACCGCTATCGCACTGGAAAGCACACTCCCAAAACACACAGTCCCTCGTCACCGGCCAGGATCGCTCTTATATATCCGGGGCTGATGACTCACAGATGTTTCTAGAGTAGACCGGGGTTCACACCTTCTCGAGAATTCCAACACTAGTTGGGCCACGAACATTCTGGTCCATCCCTTTTGTTCTCGCTGCACAAGCAGCTGGCCGACACAGAGGCTGGAGGTAGCCTCGGGCGGCTGTGAGTCACGCACAAGGGAATGAAGCAACCCCGCAGCCGTAACAATATGCATACCTGGAGGGTGTACATTTTGATAGGCCAAGAATGTTCTTCAAGTATATGGCTTTGACATTTTCCATTATTCTTAGGTCCCTTGCTTTCAAGTGGTCATGATGGGTACTATTATAACTTTGAAGATCTTCATTGCAGTGTATAGTAATACCAGTAGCGATTGAATTTTCCTGATATCCCTCATTGTAGAGATGACATGCTTGTTGAAGGAGTTTCCTGAGGTTTGAAAGGTGACTCCTAGTTATTTATATTCTTTAACTAGGCTATTTCTATTTTCTCTTCACCAAGTTTTAGCTTTTCTGTTTCTGTGGTGTATTTTGTATCCCACATGTTGGCCACTAGTGACATCAATGTGTGTGCTTTGGAGACAGTTGAACACCCCAAATGCACTGTCGAACATGGCTGCCAAGGTTAAATGGGCATTACAGGTTTCACAAAGGTTAAATGGGCAATAAATAAAAACATATATTTATATTTATCACATATATCCGGTGCAGAAGTGACCAAGGTTAGTAATTTCAATTGTTAATGTCTCACAGAGGATAAAATAAGGTATGAAAATCATATATTATCGAAATGCAAGTGAAGAAAAGAGTGATGTCTCATTCAGAATTAATCAGTAAATAAGTTAATTATCAAAAGTAAATACCTCAACACCGAAGAGTACCACACATTGCAGCTGTCCTCCACAGAGTGATGATAGTAATGGAGACACATCTGATGTCACCATACTGAACTTGGTCTTGGGATAAACTCCACAAGCGTGACTAACATCAAGTTCTGCGACAGTGCGGCCCAAGCCTTTGGGATGCTGTTCTGTCACTACCAGGGGAACATTTAGAATTTTGGAAGTTACCACCTGTAGGAACACAAAATTTAGCATTTCGTAACAAATTGAGTGAACATAAGATTGAATTGACGAATGTCACAGTTAGGATTAAATACACATTATGTACAATAAAGTAATTTTTGAAAGCCTTTGTCTGGAGCGTGGTGCTCTAGGAAGTGCAACTTGGACTATTGGTGCAGCAGTAAAGAAGAGAATTGAAGCGTTTGAAATGTGGTGTTACAGGAGAATGATGAAGATCAGATGGGTAGATAGGGTTACGAATGAAGAGGTATTAAGACGAGTGGGAGAGGAGAGATGTTTCTGTCAATTGCTAATGAAGAGAAGAGATAGGCTGGTGGGACACATACTAAGACGTTATAGAAGGAAGGGTCGAGGATGAGAACGGTAGGGGTAGACCAAGGTTAGAATATGTTAAACAGATTGCCTCGGATGTAGGGTGTGGTAGCTATGTAGAGATGAAACGATTAGCTCAGGACAGGGAAGCATGGATAGCTGCATCAAACCAGTCAAAAGACTGAAGACTCAAACAACAACAACAACAACAATAAAGACAGAAGAAAGACCCAGTGCCAAGAAATAATTTCTATGAATCTAAAAATTTCCAATGTCTGGTAACACAATAGCTGTAAGAGCGTGTGCTCTTCGCCATGTAAAGCCACAGAAGCATTGATCGGTGACTATATGGTATTTCATAGATTCAGCCACTGCTTCAAGACTTGACAAATGAACTGATTCAGGTGAATTTACAACTCATAGGTTAAGTTTCAAAGTGTTGCCAGAGCAAGCATAACAGATGTAGAATATACACACATCAAAAAAAGTTTTGCATCACCTCGGTTCCCAGATCTCCGGCATATAGACGTTGACTGTGTATATTGTATCCAAGATACAGTCCCTTTGACTGTTCATAGATGTCACTAAAACTGCTCAAAGATGTAAACAACCATGCATGAGCAGGGCCTATTAGACGGAGGGGGTACGACAGCCGATCAGTTCCAGTCATTCCACCAGGACGAAGGTACGCTGCTCATGTTGTCTGTAGTTCTACCATGCCTAGAAGGTCAATACCGCAGTTCGATCGCGTCCGCATTGTTACTTTGTGTCAAGAAGGGCTCTCAACAAGGGAAGTTTCCAGGCGTCTCAGAGTGAACCAAAGCGATGTTGTTCGGACATGGAGGAGGTACAGAGATACAGGAACTGTCGATGACAGGCCTCGCTCAGGCCGCCCAAGGGCTACTACTGTAGTGGATGACCGCTACTTACGGATTGCCGCTCGGAGGAACCCTGACAGCAATGCCACCATGTTGAATAATGCGTTTCGTTCAGCCACAGGACGTCGTGTTTCAACTCAAACTGTGCGCAATAGGCTGCATGATGCTCAACTTCACTCCCGACGTCCATGGCGAGGTCCAGCTTTGCAACCCCGACACCATGCAGCGCGGTACAGATGGGCCCAACAACATGCTGAATGGACCCCACGGAATTGGCATCACGTTCTCTTCACCGATGAGTGTCGCATATGCCTTCAACCAGACAATCGTCGGAGACATGTTTGGAGGCACCCTGGTCAGGCTGAACGTCTTAGACACACTGTCCAGCGAGTGCAGCAAGGTGGTGGTTCCCTGATGTTTTGGGGTGGCATTATGTGGGGCCGACGTACGCCACTGGTGGTCATGGAAGGCTCCGAAACGGCTTTACGATACCTGAATGACATCCTCCGACCCATAGTGCAACCATATCGGCAGAATATTGGAGAGGCATTTGTCTTCATGGACGACAATTCTCGACCTCATCGTGCACATCTTGTGAATGCGTTCCTTCAAGATAACGACATCGCTCGACTACAGTGGCCAGCATGTTCGCCAGACATGAACCCTATCGAACATGCCTGGGATATGTTGAAAAGGGCTGTTTATGGACGTCTTGACCCACCAACCACTCTGAGAGATTTACGCCGAATTGTCGTTGAGGAGTGGGACAATTTGGACCAACAGTGTCTTGATGAACTTGTGGATAGTATGCCACGGCGAATACAGGCATGCATCAATGCAAGAGGACGTGCTACTGGGTATTAGAGGTAGTGGTGTGTACTGCAATCTGGACCACAAATGCTGAAAGTCTAGCTGTATGATGGTACAACATGCAATGTGTGGGTCTCATGAGCAATAAAACGAGCTGAAATGTTGTTTGTGTTGATCTCTATTCCCTTTGTATTTAACGGTTCCGGAACTCTTGGAACCGAGGTGATGCAAAACTTTTTTTGATGTGTGTATTAATACAAACATGCCAACATAATTTTTGTATTTTTCTTAGGAAACCCCGAAAACTATGTGCACTATTTGAGGCCAAGACAAGAAATCATTTTTCAGCAATTTAGTATTATTAAATGAGTAAATAGTCTATAAGAGTGTCTTTACCTTTAAAGACAGCATGGAATTAAATGTAGCATTTGCCCCTCACTCACACGTCCTAGAATTAGCTTCCTCCCCTCCTACCCCGGCGATGTTGCCATTTCCCAACAATGCAGAGTGATAAATCTAATATAATGACTGTGTGTGATCTTGTACAGAATTTTCCTCTCGTTTTGATGATGTAAAATTAGTCATAAATAATTAATACATGGCCCAATTTTCCCATGTACGATATTTAGGCGTGATTGAATATCTGCAGACATAAAATTTATCACACCATAAATGAAGAACTAATTATCAAAACAGATTAAGAATTTATTTTTAGATTGCCTGATGTTGGTAGAATAAATCTTCTTTCTCTGGGCAGTGATATTTTCATAATAGGGAAGTTATGAGTTTCTTGTTTTTGTTGTTAAATGCTATAGTACTTGAAGAGTCTAGGATGTTGACACAGAAAAGTAAGGTAAGGTAAGTTTGTTTACTCAGGTGACCCTTATCACTCTGAATGAGTTTGATGGAGGGTAGGAAAATATTAATTATTTAGTTAATTATTGTTGTTTGAAAGGGCAGTTTGGCGAGGTCATCTGCCCCTTCAGAAAAGATTCTGTAATTCCCGAGCTCAGTGTTATTAAATTAGTTATGAAGTGAAATGAGAGCTTTCAAGCCATATTTCAGTGTTGTCTTATTGACAAATTTAAATTGCATCTCTTCAGTCGATCAACATACAGGGCCGTGGAGAGCGGCGACGGGCCCTGGGGCTGTATCTCTCGGGCCCCCTTCTATACCCAAATTCTGTAAAATTAATTCATAATCGTCCTATATTTGCTCAAAGTGATATTGCGCCACTTTTTGCACCAAGAGCCCGCTGGTGAGCCAGCTTGGTGCCCTAGGCGAAACCCCACACAAGACACGGCACAAACATAGAAAAAATTGCTGAGTTTTAATTCACTGGCCGTGAAAGCCAATATACCATCTTTTTGGAAGCCTTTATAGGGAGGTTATGGCTGCTTGAGCTTTCAGTTCTCGCAGTAAAGAGGCGCAGGTGGGCCTCATAAAAAGGGGGGTAGCGCACAGTTCGCTATTCCTGTGGGGGACCGGGCGGGGACACCAAGAGCCCGTTGATGAGCCAGCTTGGTGTCCTAGGGGAAACCCCACACAAGACACGGCATAAACCTAGACAAATTGCTGAGTTTTAATAATAATAACATTTCAATTTTATACTCCACTAAATCCAGGATATATATACTATCATAAGCAGAGCGTGCATTACTATCAATATAAATAAGTTAATGGTGGTATGTAAAATTTACAACAATGAAAAAACTGGAGGAATGCTTGTAAAATTAATTACAAATTCAATGTTTATATCTAGCAAGCGTATAACCTGTGTTATTTTCAATTAACATAGGCCTACATAAATAACAGAGTTGAGTCATCGAAAATTGGGTAGTAATTTTCATTAAATCCACTATAGGCACCGTGCGTTCTGCAGTATGCTGCTGCGGGTGGATACTACGTGAACTACACACGGTCTTGTTTATCATGATGATGATCGTAAGACGTTGCAGTACGAGTGAATTTTTACATGTGTTTATTCAATATTTTATAGTGTTGTCTTCAGATTATTATTTAAAAAATGTCAAAACGTTCTGGCAATGTTATGTGCTGTGTTGTTGGCTGCAATACAGAGCAAAGTGTGAAATTATAGTTTTCCATCACGACCTCACGAAATGGATTTGAAAAGCGTGGATTTTAGCAGTAAATCGCAAGAAGTAAGTAATGGGGGATTTAAATATTTTAATTAATACTAAATTACACAGTACAAAACCTATACTAACCATGACTTTTACAAATAGGTTAACATAACAACCAAAATAATTACAGTAATGCTATACTTCCAAGGTAAGGTCCGCACCAGTAGGCCATATTTTTAAAGCACAAACATCTTAATAGTAGAGATATTCTATTACACAGTAGTCTTAATGATAGCCTTAATAATTAAATAACATATACCTTAATACCGAGCAAAGTGTGTTTTTTTTTAGATTTCCTCCCCGACCTCACGAAGTGGATTTCAAAGGCTAGTGGATTAATATTATATTTACAGAAATAGACCCTGGTGCATGACAAAAAATAGGAACAAAATATTAATAGCCTACAAAAATATTTTAGAAATGTGTAATTATACATAAACATTAAATAATAGAGCGTTACAGTATTTTAAATAGTCCTACAAACATATTATTATGAAACCAGATAGTCACAAAATAATTTGAACTCATTACAACAGAAATTCAAATAAATATAGGCCTAATACAGATCCAACTTAAATTTTACAAAATGTGTTCAAAATAATATTTGCATTTACAGATTGCCCATACTTTAAAAGGTATGTTTACATAAATTTGTCACATGTACACAATTTGTTTTATAGGGCAGATGGTACTTTGTGGACACCTTCAACACCATCTAGAATCTGCAGCACACATTTCATAGGAGGGTGTAAATCTCAACATCCTGCTAGTCCAGCATATGTACCAAGTATCTTTCCTGAATGATACAGAAGAAAGTCAACAGGAACAGGCTCTCTCAGCAGATTTATGAGATTGAAGAAGAGAAGTGTACCGGTAAATAGAAATTTAGTCATTTCAACACCTGGTATATCAGATCTGCAAACTAGTGAGCCTGTTCTAGTGTCCATGAAAGCTGATGCCCAAACTCAGACAAACAAACATTGTGATGTAGAAAGCAATTTTGAATTCAGTTGTGTTTTGGATGGAAACAGTGTCAGCACACAACCAATATATCAGCCCTCCACACATTACATGCTAAATCTAGACATGTTAGTAAATTGTCTGGGCCTGACTTCCCATATGAAGAAAGAGGATTTTTTGGTTATAGTTCAGTTTCTGATGAATCACAATTAAATGTTCTGGCTGGTGTCAACAAAGAAATTTTTAATATATTTTAAACTTGCTGCCAGACACTAATACATGCAAAATTAGTAAAGAAAATAGACTCTTGGTATTCTTAGTGAAAATGAAGTTAGCCTTACCATTTGCTGCCCTTGCTGTTATTTTCAATATTCACCGTAGTAATATTTCTAGGATATTTCAATCTGTTTTACCTGTACTGGCACAAGCAACAAAAAAGTGGGTTTTCTGGCCTAGCAAGGATACTGTTAATGCTACATTGCCTTATGTTTTTAAAGATAACTATCCAAATTGTAGAGCTATTATAGACAGCACTGAAATTAAAACAGAACAGCCTCCTGAGATCAGCCAGCGTGTGTATGTACTCGAATTATAAGTCTTATATACTGCTAAGGTCCTTATTGCAATTGCACCTTGTGGTATGGTGACATTTGTTTCCAAATGTCATGGTGGTCGAGCTAGTGACAGTTTTGTCACAAATGACTGTGGAATTTTGAAATTGATAGAATCAGGAGATCAAATAATGGCTGATAAAGGTTTCCCTGGTATAAAAACTATATTGGAGGACAGCAATGCAATTTTAGTAATGCCACCCTTCATGCATGAAGGTCATTTGACACCTGAAGAAGTTGATGACACTTACAATATTGCTAGTGTGTGAATTCATGTAGCCCGGTGCATTCAAAGAGTGAAAGTATATAACATACTTCAAAAAATACCAAGTGAGCTATTGTGTAGTGTTGATGACATTGTGCATTTGTGTTGTGTTATGACAACTGTACAACCTCCCTTGATGTCTGAAGCCCATTATTAAATCTGCAAGTTAGTTCCCTTAAATAGTGTGTGAAGAAACACTGTTGCAACTTTTCAGTACAGCCCTTTAAGAACATATCATTTCTTTGAATTTCTAAAAGAATGGAACTGTGGTTCTCTGTATAAATGAAAAAGTCACAAGCATCAAGCCCACAACAGTACATCAACAGCTGGCATTGAGTGAAATATGCATGATTTGGTTTCAGTTCCAAATTTCCTTGTCTTTACATGAAATAGGACATTTAATTTCCAGTACCCTTTCTGGCTTCCCATCAACCATTACTATACCATCAGGACTAGCACACAACCAAGGATGGGTGACATGAATTATGAGACCACTCTAGTTAGTTAGTTATTGTTGTTTTAAGGGGTGGAACTACGAGGTCATCTGCCCCTAAAGAGACCACTCTCAACAACTGTTTTACCATATAAATTTGTGTATTTGGCAAGTGCAGTTTTTTCTCACTTTTTTTTCCAAATGTGACGTTTATAAGACCCCTACCATTAAGACATTTAGGGTTCAAGAGTGTATTTACCAATTTCTCATGATCTTTTCTCCTAGTTTTAATTGAATGTGCCCTACTTGCAGAGATCCTTTTCTTTCTTTCTGAAAACCAGTGGTCAGACTTCGATTGATGTAAGGTTTTTACACAAATTTCAGCTGCTTGAGTCTTATTAATTACAACATGATTGTTATAAAAATAACTTGCTAGTGCAGAATTGCTAACACTATACACATCAATTTCCGTTATTACAGATGTAGTCTCCTGTTTCATTAATAATGTTGTTATTACATTTTTACATGCATTATTCTGAACCATAACTGTCACATCTGTTATTAAATTTCCAAGCAATTCATTGGCAACTTCAACTGATTCTGACTTTTTCTCCTCATTTAAAATTTTGGAAAGTATACATGGGGTTTTCAAATCAGGAATTTCAACTGGTTTTACATCAAGCCTCTGTCTTTTTGTGGGAAAAAGTTCTTCTAACCTCTTCCCCTTGTTATATTTCTCTTTCCCCGCGTTTGAGATTCGAGGTCGAGACCATTCACAGGGTTGATCGGTTCGCGAAGTTACATGCTCTGAATTAACTGCAAGAATAACTGCTGAAATATGCTTGCACTTCTCTGACGATCCAGCAGGGCATTCACAGGAACATGCAATCGTCTCCCTAGTAGCATTAACCTACGATAACATTATATCGTATTAGAAATTGCGTGTACATGAACATTAATGCCGATGTCACCCCAGTTAGTTAGTTATTGTTGTTTTAAGGGGTGGAACTACGAGGTCATCTGCCCCTGCTGTCACCCCAACTAATGCATAAAATGAAAAGATACGTTACCTCTATCGTGACATGATAAGGTTTCTGGAAAACTGATGTTTCTCTCATCACATTAGCAGTTGTTACACTGTTGGTATTTCCTGAAAACTGCGTTTCTACTAAATTTAAAACATGCCCACTTTCTGCAAGTAGACGGCCTTTCTTCGAAGAATTGGGCCGATTATTCTCAGATAAAATACTCTGAAATTCTACAGTTATTATCAAGTCTGCCATGGCAACACGTTGTGTGATGACAGCTGATATTTCTGCAGTCCGCGGTAAACCGCAACAGCTTAAAATTCCGGCCACTCGTAGCTCGGCGGAGCATTTCTCCCTCTAACGCACGGAGCCTATACAGTTAATTTTTGGTGCTTGAGAGATTTAAATTTGTCCAGATAAAGCAAATCTGTAAACATGCACTGTGTTCAGATTTAAAGTTCTGCCGATCCTCTTTGATGTAAATAATTTTAGTACCTCAGTGTTAAAAACGAAATGATCGTTTGACGTATGCAAATTTGAAAGAAATAGCTTGTCTAGTATTTGACTTGGAGAAAAAATTCATTTTGATAAAAGCTGCTGTCCATGAGCTCAGGAAACAGGTGGATTCGAATTCCATCGTCGCCCATTCTAAGCTTATTTGCCATGAGCTCATGATTCATCGTTCTGGGATTGCACCATCTTACAGAGCTGCTTTCAATTCCTCGTCAATCATATCCCGAATTAATTATAAATAGCTGATTAACTTCAGATATCGATTGTCGGACAGAGTTCATACGCACAGTAAGTATAGTGGCTGATGACCATGATGTCCCCAGTCTCAGAAAATTAATCAACAGGAAATTCAGCACACGGAACAACTTGTTAAAACAGGTGGAAAGGGTATAGCCTACTGTACACTGTGCAGTGCTACGGCCTGTGTGACATATGGGGCTGTAGTCTCCCATGCCCCCCTCTATACCCAAATTCTGTAAAATTAATTCATAATCGTCCTATATTTGTTCAAAGTGATATTGCGCCACGTTTTTCACCAAGAGCCCGCTGGCACATACAAATCAAGTCTAGACATTTTTAAAATAGTTTTCACATATAGTATTTTCATGTTGAAATTCTTAAGAATTGCTGCCCTTGGGTCAAAGCCTAACACTGATGTGTGTTTTGGTTGAACGGCGATCACACATCTTAGTACATTAATAAAAAAGCCAAATATATTTTCATAATCAAGCAAAGGTAAGGGTTTTCGCAAGGGAAGAAAATGTGAATTTGAACTATAATCTTGTAATTCGCAGCCTGTGGATTTCTTATAATTTAATATTGCCTGGCAGTAAGCAAATCTAGAGCCAGAGTTCTCCTAAAGATCCTCTTAATCCTATGTATGACTAGAGATCTTTAGGGGCGGATTTAAGCCAAGATTATGGGAGGAATGGATCTGGGGGATATGGAATATCCCCAAGGTCAGAGGGTGTCTAAGAATCCTCCTCCGGCAAATTTTGCAAAAATTAGTTCCAAATTAGTGAGTTATAAGCCGTTTGTATTTGTTATATTTTGGAGTAAAAATTTGTCCCAAGGGCTATAGAAATGACGCATCGATATTGAAGTAAAAGGTCTCTTCAAGTAAGAACACACGGTGTAGCCGTGCCCGTTATATAGCTCACCTATAATCGTGATGGGGAACTACAGATCGCGCAGACAGCGGCTATCCTGAGTGTGTTTTTTCACAAGGAAAGAAAAAGTGAACATCAACTTTCAATATACTGTATCTACATATTACTCAACGATACGAGAAGACCAAAAATATTGCATGTATTTTTTCTATCTATGTCTAACAACAGAAACATCCCACCCTTTCGCAAGATATTTAGCCAGCATCAATAGTTTCCACATGGTGCAAAAGTGAATTATTGTGTCGACGCTCCTTTAAAAACTATTTCACCTACCTACCTCTACGGCATACAGTACGTCTAGAGAGACAATACACTCGTTATATTCATTTCACTTCAAAATCTAAGCTCTACGTATCGCACCAAACTCGAACTCAAAACTCTTGAGTTATTTGACCAACCACACCAAGATAGCCTTGGCCTTGGCAAAATTGAAGTGAAGGGATGAAAAAGTTATATGAATGTTTGGTGCATAAGCCATAAACTCGTCCAAGCTAAATTTAGAATAATGGAATGCTCTGTCTTCCGGTATATTCTGAGAACAATACCTAGAGAAGCCCCATCGCCTATGTTGACCGCTCTGAGACAGTTGTTCTTCCCAAAAGCGCTTTGCGAAGGAAAATATTGCCCTCTTGACAGAATATGTTTGCAATCCCTGTAGCATTGTACCAAGACAGTTCATTGCATTCACCAAATTATAGCAATAGCAAATTTAAGTCACAAAAAGGCAATAATGATCCACTGCCCACTCGGGCCTCTCCTCCTAGGACGCCGGGCCCCCCTGGGAGGGTCGGGCCCCGGGGCATCAGCCCTGCTTGTCCCCCCTCTCGTCGGGCCTGTCAACACAATATAATCCCAATTTCTGGGGAATGTAAAAAAAAAAAAAAAAAACTGAAGAAAAAAAAAACATGTGCATAAAAATAAATATATTTATTTATTTATTTAGCGTATGGATGATAGTGCCGGAAGTGTCCAAGGACATGTTTGGCTCGTCCGAGTTTGTAGTTGCTTCTATACGGACACCCATGGGGTGAGCTACAATTACCGTCCCGTGCAAGTTCAATTTCAAGTAGTTCCAACTTTGGCTACCAGATGCCACTGACACCTAGCAAAGAACGTTGGAACTTGATAAAGAGCATTTCTAACTAAATATATCCTACAAATTTGGCTACACACTACCAATTGTAGTGGTAAGTTCTATTTCATGCCATAAATCTATGACATGGGCCCGCCGGCTTTACTTCCCCTCCGAAGGAAGGCACACTGGAGGATTTTAACGCTCATAAAGAAATTACAACTTCGGCTAGGTTTAAACCAGCGATCTTGGCCATAGCAATTCAGCATGCTACCGACTAAGTCACCGAAGCCGCTAATAAAAATGACATGTTTCGCTCGTAAAACAAGATTTATCAGATCTAAATATACAAGCCAAAATAGCTCTATAAAACACTACCAAATCCACAATGACGCCCACAAGTGGTCACTGCTTTCCATAAACAAAACACATGGCAAAAAACTTAGAAAGTGTGGCAGCTATTACTGATAAATACTAAAGCATTGAACACCCGAAAAAGAGCTATTATTTTTAATATCTACAAGTTTGCAAGACCGAGAAATAACTATCCCGTACACCAACAGTCTTCCTTCAGTAACTACTCTATGAAGGTGTAGCTATTATTACTGTGATACACTTAATCAATATACCCCAAACTAGAATTGTAAACTAATATACAAAATGACCTATGAGTACTCTGCTGAGATGATGGCAAAAAGCTAGAACTGCAACATACAAAAATAGTACAGTGGACCGTGGCTAATTCGAACTTCTATAATTCGAAATTTTCTTTTGGTCCCTAACATTTTATATTCAATCAATGCTAAAAAATCGTGGTTAATTCGAATTATATTTTGGATAATTCAAAGTTTTTACGTGTTAAAAGCCGATTGGAAGCCAAACAGTTGGGTCAGGAATTCCGGAAAAACGACGCTGGATTACTACTGTCGTTATATAGGTGAATAGCACATTTTGGTTTTATTTTATAATTTGAAAGATTTGAGGTTATTCACGATACAGTCATTTAATATATAGAATAAGAAAGGAGGGTATGAGGAACTATTTTATGCAATAAACAAATATATCAGAAATTTCAAGGGTTTTCACTAAAAACTCCTGCATACAAGTTATGTTAAATCACGTGCCTGAGATTGCAGAACTTGGTATGAGCAGATCTGGCATCAGCGCATTCCATTTAACAAGTAGCCTGCTGTCTTTTATTGTACGGATGCACTATACACCAGGATCATCATAAACTCAACACATAAAATACAGCATATTAACCCACTGCAATAACTTAATAGGTTGTGTCCCCAATTCTTTCCCTTGGGCACTAAGAGATAACACTTCAATTAGCTAGACCCAGCTATCTCTGTGAAAATAAATTGTCATATTTAAGAGATACTCAGGGTGATTTTATAAAATAACTTCTTGTTTCATTTGAGGGGCTTGTACAGTGTGGTCATTTAGCCCCGTATACTTTGGCGAGTGTGGAATTTTGTCTGATATGTGTTATTGTGAAGGCTGTTTTTTGTGTGTATATGTAATTCAGGTGAAGATTGGAAAGGAGGCAGCCGGGGCATAAGTTAGTAACCATCCAGGCATTTGCCTAGAGTAGAAATGGGAAACCACGGAAAACCACTTCCAAGATGGCTGAGGTGGGATTTGAACCCACCTCTTCTCAGTTTGGTCTCGTAAGGCCGAGTGTAACTTGTTCCCGACTAGAATTACATTTCCTGGCAAAGCCGGGAATCGACCCAGAGCGACAGCCAAGAATGCTAGCTGCTGCACCATGAGATGGTCAATAAACAGATTTATAGAAGACTAGCTGTTACATGTGGCTTCGTCCGCAATAACATTTGGAATCCTGTTATAACATTAGTTATATAGATTTTTCCTGTAGTGGAAGATAATGACAGCAAAATGGAGCGTTGAAATTGAAAATCGGGTGCAATATACAACGGGGAGCTTTGATTTAAGGCAGATCCCCTAACCTACTGCCATGTCTATCGAGAGTGTTTTTAACGCCTAAGCACTTCTCGGTAAACTACGTTTCTGGTCTTTCTCTCAGGCTGCAGAATGACTAAGCCACCAGAAGAACTGACTCTGGAGCATGTGACATACAGATGACCATACGCGAAAGAGTCACTTCTCAGGTCCACACCAGCTACTTTTAAACTCTGCCCCTGAGCCTTGTTGTCATGGCGTAGCAGACTTTCAAAGGAAACTGCAGACGTTTGAATTGAAAATGGTAGTCTAATGGGATTAGAGGAATGCGGGGTATGAAGACAGTTTCGCCTTGGCCAACACCTGTAAATATGGTGGCTTCAATCACAAATTTATGCAGTGCTTTAACCTGCAGCCTGGTTCCATTGCAGAGTTTAGGTTGCGCAATAACATGACAGGAACACGAACCTTGAGGATCAGGATATGAGGCGGTATTCCGGGCGGGTTAAGAGTGTTTAAAAACTCCACAGGATAATAAACTGCATCTTCAACCTCTACAACTAAGTCTACTGATTCGTATACCATTTTTGTTGATAACTTCTTAAGGAGGGCGATATTTATACTATCACAGTCATTTGTTCGGGTAAGAATAGCTCTTTCTTCCATCCATGAATTATCAAGGTTGGAATTTACAAACACTTGGGGATAGATCTTATCTATCAAATTCTCTAAACTGTCAACAACTTCGCACAGTTGAGCTGGAATAGTTATTTTTCCGTCATTTTCCTCCAACTTTCCATCGCCAATGCTTAGGAGACGGGAACACTCCTCAGCCATAAAATCACCATGGAGGTGTACGCGCATGTTGCCAGTCAAGGGAATTCATTTGACTTTGGGCCATATGTGAGACGATTTTAGACAGGCATTTACTTCGTCTGCCCGTGTTCCACGGGGTATAACAAGGAGGGTCTGACTAAAGTCACCGGCAAGAAGTACTGTGACTCCACCCATATGTTGGTTAATGTCCTAAGTGTTCTGTCCAATGCCTCGACTCCTCCTTTGTGCGCCATCATGCCTTCATCCCAAACAATGAGTTTTGTCTCTCTCAGCACGCGAGCTGTACTACTTTGCTTAGAGATGTTACAAAGGGCAGATGCAGCGTGACTGAGGTTAAGAGGGAGCTTGAAGGCAGAATGCGCTGTTCTTCCACCATCCAGTAGGATTGCTGCAATACCCGAGGAGGCGCCTGCGATGGCAATGTTCTGTAGACTTCTAAATGTACTGAGCAGGAGATTAATCAGGAAGGTTTTGCCAGTTCCGCCTGGTGCATCCAGATAAAAGAGCTGACCACATTCTGAAACAACACTTCGAACTATTTCGTCATAGGCCAATCTCTGCTCGTTGTTCAATTTTGGAACATTATCTGCAACCACTTTGGACAACTTAATTGTGTCGTAAGATAGTTCACTGACGTATTCTCGGTGAGCAACGACGGAATCTTGTTCTCGAGAAGGTGACGGAAGTCCAAAGCGTTCTAGTTGTTGACCAGACATTTTTAGTACTAAATCCTCAAGAGCACCAGACATCTGTTGTAGATAACGCCCAAAACCAGGTTGACATCAGCACACTGCCTCTGAACCTCTCTCACCACATCTTCCGCGAGGCTGTCTTTGTGTTTTTACAGAGCATGATGGGATCACTCACTTGACAAAACACCAGTAAGATGGCAAACAGCTCGCGTATCTTGTCGGGAGAGTCGGTGGAGGACGCTTCCTCCAGTGTGCGGTCCCAGTGCGCATCATCCTCTAGCAAGCAAAGTGCTTTACATGCAGCTTGAAATGTTGGTTGAACCACCCGTGGCACGGTTTTGAGGTCAGTAAAAGACTGAGGGCCAGGGATTTTATGTAAAAGGAGGTGGAGGTAGTAGCACTCGGCATTACCAGGGTGAACGGTGTAAACTCTGCCAAGGGTCTGATCTTTTTTCACACCAGGATGGCCTGGGACTCGCTTTCCTTGATTCCTTATACAGAACTTCTTACCTTTCCAAACAAAATAGGACGGAATTTCACAATATGAAAGTGTTGAAGCAAATTTATCGGCTCGGCATAGTTTGAAGAAAGCAAGAAGAGTTGTGTTTGGAGGGCTGTTAAACTGGTCACGAACTTAGTCTTCATTAAAGTAAACCCGCTGGCGGTTCTCGAGGTGGATGGCAAGTTGCATGACCGAAGGATAGCGTTCATGTATGAGGAAGCAGAATATGCGCCAAGCCGCCTCTGAGCTGCTGATGTAGCGTCCTGATTCATATCTCGCAACTTCGTCAAACTCTCCGATGCTAAAATTAGCTTGGTCAGAACCTTTGTTAACATACTTGTAAATGTCTTTTATTGACTTTACAGAGTTTGCAGTATTCAACATTGATATGAGCTGAGAAGGTGCGAGATAGGACGGGGTTATAGGGTACCACCCAGCTATTGTCAATTTCCACTCCCTTTTTAATAATAGAAACCCCACCCTCCGAAGTGGGCAGCCTACAATATTTGGGATATCTATCTTCCCCGGTTTGGGTTTCCTTGATGAGTGGTCTGGGGTACTTCTTGGTGCATACTCCTTTCACCATGCAAGACAAACTTTTGTTGAGAACTCCACATGGACTGTGGATCATGGTTGCCTTGACAATCTCATGGAGAGCAGGGTCAAGATTTGGGTCAGGAATCTCAGCACTGATCACCTTGTTCATGTCTTCAGGCCTTAGCTTTTCTTCCAGCCACAGAAGTATGTGAACGTGAGGTAATCCTCGCTTTTGTCATTCAATGGAATGCATGTGACACCTTGAAGGACCAAAGATACAACCCTTGGTAAGAATGTGCTCGACTTTCAAATGGAATAGCCGCACTACCAAATCATTCCTATCTTGAGGTTGTTGACCTTGTTTCAGGTGCTCGACTACTTTGGACCATTTTGGATTGCAGGCGAATGTTATAAAAAGATCAGGACGTCCAAAATGGCGCACGTAAGTCATAGCATACGGAGTGCGTTCATGCATATAGCGCGGGCCTCCAGTGAAAGTCGACGGCAACACGACCATTTTACCAATATCTGACAAACGGCTGTCAGCTTTACTCATTGCGTCCTTCAGGTGCACATGTTCCTCACTTCACAACTTTTTCTGATTGATGTGAATCCAAAGTAGTCTCTCTGTCTCAATCTTTGCATACATATCAACCAGAAACTGATTGAGAAGATTGCAAAATAACAAAAGATAAGAATTATCACCCTCACGCTCAAATATTCTGAAGCTGTAAAGGTTAGCGGCAGACATGGTCTTCTTCAAAGGTGCCTGAGTGCTGTTGTGACGTTGAGGGATATTAATGCAGTAGCCATCTTCTCCATTGCAGAACATAAGCGGATGTTGCAGAGCATCATACACGCGTTGTGTTTCATTAATACGAAGCAACCTGCTATCTCTGCCGTGGAGTACAATATCCCTTTTCTCAAACTCCTCTTCCTTAGTGTTAGGGGCATTATAGCGGCCTCTGTGCTCGCCAAGAGATCTTTTGTCAGCTTTGATAACCACCCGGAAGTCTTGATTGCCATCAGGAACGGATTCGATTGCTGTTATAAAATCCTGAATGTATTTATTGAGCTTGTGTAACAGATCCTGCAATTGGAGAACTACCTGAGGTTTAACGTCAGGGAAGATGCCACTTCGGATGTTGTTTTCTGTCTTCATCTCAACAAGTAAATTTGTAGAAATTGAGGCTGCTGTTCAGATGATGGTAATAAGCTCCCGATTCGATGGTATACCTGCCCTTGCACTTTAAAAGGTGGCATGAAATTGTCTTCTTTTACTTCCTTTGCACCAAAAGATGTCATTTGAAAACAACTATTATATTTACGTGTATTAGACAGGAAGTGTTCTGATTCTGGGTGCTGATGGTTAAGGAGGCTGTGCAAGGGTTCAGGATATTGTTGGATTGGGGGAAGCTGTATTTCTCCATTACTGCAACACATTCCAGGAGATTCATCCTTCCATTTCTTGGCTTTGCAAAATGTACAAACCACCCGAGAGCCAATATTCAATGTTTTGTTCGCAGCATAATCAGTTTGTGGATTATATTGAAAGCCAGACATTTTTAGTACTGTACATGGAAGAATCTTGACTTGAGCTCTTTTAAAATTATGTGTAACAACAGCCTTTCTATTTACTTCTGGGTGGCTCTTTGTATATTTGGCCACTGCATCCCTATTGACTTTCTGATTGCTTTCAACATACCTACTTCTTAACTGCTCTACGGTTTACTTCAGGATGTTCTTGCGCGTATTTGTTTACAGCTTTAGTTAATCGTTTTCTAAGTTTTGAACCTCTATTTTATGTAGTTTGAGGCACTGACTTGAGGAGGTTTTTCATGGTAGGAGGAGAAGATGTTAATGAAGAAGGCTGAATGAGAAGCGGGTATTCACATGGTAAAATTGTAGGCGTGAATGGCTTGTAAACATCAAAATGTCCCTGCGTGAACTCTCCCGTAAACCTAAACCTTTTAACAGAAGCTGCAGAACCATACGCATTTCCAGTTCTGAGTACACGATTACAGTAGACCTGGAATTGGAAAGGATAAATGTCTGCCGCTACTTGCAATTCGAAAGATGTACCGTATGTGTAAGGCATAGACATAACAGATACATATTCAGCCTTGTTTAGGTAAGGCTGGCAATCTCATGTCATAGAATACACCTGTAGTCTTTCCCAGTTGGAAGGAAGAAAGCTTGTAGTTTAACGTGACCGTTAATCTTGTTAGAGGCGTGTCTGACAATGTCAGCACGCACTGTACGTGCATGTGATATGTTGCAAATACTTCGCGTAAGATAGGGCAGAGAAGAGACAGGCACCATCTCCGGGAATTTTATAGACTTGCTGGGGAACTTGGGTGCCATCTACCTCTAACATTTCTACAGCATCCATCGTGAAAACAATCAATGAAAAGCAAATACAAAAATAAATAAATAAGAACCACCCTTGAGTAATAAAAATAAATTAATGCCTAAAAACTAACTTGTGTGTACAGAAAGAAAAATAATCAACTCGAGTTGTAATAAATTGCTAACTTTAACAGTATTAAATCTAGAAAAAATGGAATACACCTAAAGTTAAAAAAAAAAAAATTAAAAAATGGAATACACCTAACATAGAAAAACAAATCTCTACTTAAAAAACCTGATAAATGGAATAGACCTAGCCTAACTTAACAAAATTAACGTTGGTAGAGGTAATTTTCTTTTACCAAAATCTACTATTAAATCTAGAAAAAAAGGAATACACCTAACGTAATAAAACAAATCTCGACTTAAAAAACCTGATAAATGGAATAGACCTAGCCTAACTTAACAAAATTAATGTTGGTAGTGGTAATTTTCTTTTACCAAAATCTACTTTTCATTATAACTAACAATGTACTACCAAGAAATTATGAAAAACGCCGAACCTAATCCAACAAAGGAACTCTACAGTTACTTCAACTAAAGGCTAATGTATAATGCAATATGATGATTATGAAGTGATGGTGAAAGTACAAACAGAAATTACAGAGAAGTACTGTTTGAACCGAGAGAGTCGGTCAAGGTCGGGAGCACTACGAAGTGATGGTGAAAGTACAAACAGAAATTACAGAGAAGTACTGTTTGAACAGAGAGAGTGGGTAAAGGTCGAGAGCGCAGACAACAATGACGTGTACGTTATGACAGTAAAGAACACACTGAGCAGACAACACAATGGGCGCTGACTGCCGTCTGTGGGCTTGAGTTGAGGGAGGGGGAACGGCAGTGGCACAGGGATTGTTGTCTACCTCGCGCGCCCACACAGCTCACTGCCTGTAAAGCACCAGAACACTGGTAGGGGCGACGTGATGCAGCCCGCATTGCCTGGCAACAATAGACTTAGGCATTATTGAAGCTGTTCATATAATCGCTGTTTTCGTGGTTTGACCATGATCCCGAGTGAATTTTTTGAAAACCTTTCTTAGCGAGCACCTACGGCCCTTGAGGAAGCTGCATACCAAATTTCATTCCAATCCGTTTGGTGGTTTCTGAGATTTCGTGATGAATGAGTGAGTGGTATTTGACAAATATATAGTCGATTTGCCTCACCAGTTCTAATCTCAGCTGATGCACTCCACTGTCTTAGCAAACGTCTGGGATGGTCTACAGAAAGACATATATAATTTCACTAGTCTGTGCTAAATAATAATCGGAAGAATTTTCTCTTTGCGGACGGTAGGATTTAGACTAAGTCCATAGCATTGACAATGCGCATTTGCTAGGAAGTTACACTCTCCAGCAGATGGGATGAGAAGCTTCCAACAAAAAGCAATTTTCTTTAGAGAGCTGGGATATTTATGTTGCGAAAGTGGAACATACAAGAGGACACACTCAAAATCTGGAAAATTTTCTATAGTAATAGGTAAAGTAACTAAGATACAGGAGTTGAACATTTTATTGCTAGTACCACCCAATGGTTTCCTCCAGACTGTCGTCTAACCAAGAAACGACCAATGGTTTTGTCTCGCCCAACTTAAGTACCGTACATCATTAATTTTCATCCAGACAGTCAGTGGTGCAGTCTGTCAAGAGCTGTGAGATATAAAAACACAGCAATTTTTTCTTAGGTTTATGCCGTGTCTTGTGTGGGGGTTTCGCCTAGTAACACCGAGATAGGCTCATCAGCAGGCTCCCGGTGGCAGTGACCGGACCCCTACAGGAGTAGCAAACTTCACGCTCACTCCCTTCTTATGAAGCGCACCTGAGCTTCTTTACAGCGTGAGCTAAAAGCTCATACAGCCTTTTACCTACCTATGAAGGCTTCCAAACAGATGATATATTGGCTTTCACAGCCAAGGAATTAAAACTCAGCAATTTTTTGAGGTTTATGCCCTGTCTTGTGTGGGGTTTCGCCTAAGAACACCAAGATAGGCACCATCTCAGGTGCGCTTCATAAGGGAGTCCGGGCACAGGCACCAAGAGTCCGCTGATGAGCATACCTTGGGTGTTTCTAGGCAAAACCCCACACAAGAAACTGCATAAACCTGGAAAAGTTGTTGAGTTTAAATTCCTTGGCCATGAAAGCCAACATACAATCTCTACGAGATACTGTTGGTATTCTCTGAAATTTTACATCTATGAGACATGCACAGTGCGTATCCTATGCACATGCGCAATTGAGTAGCCTATTTTATGGACTTTTAATATAGTTTGGTCATGCGTCACTTAAAGGAAAGTACAGCCTCCTAATCTCCCTTGTTAATAGAAAAACCAATGTTTGTTGTCTACATCCCCAGATACACTGAAAGCAAGCATATCCGTGCATATGCATTATTGAATATTAGACTCCTGTACTCCAAAACTTATACAAGGGTAAATAGGGATAAAACTTTTACTTTTAAAGCGAGCAACTCGTCAAATTACATTACGTGCACAATAAACAATTTCATACGGTAATCCTTCAAAGTGACTCATTAATTTATATGGCATATATTTTCTTTGAACAAAAATGTGTGCGATCTTGAGGACTGTTATACAACAGCCACATGATTCTCTTGCTTTAAAATTATTCGTAGCAAAGCCCAAGGTAAGCTAGTGACTATATAAGTAGAATGTCAACTTTGCGTCGTAATGATGACAAGCTTAAATGAAAAGGTAAGGTTAGGTGGCGAAACAAACAAAAAAAAATAACTCGGCATACCAATTTGTTTGCAACTTCAACAATTTGTTCAAAGTGTAACATAGCCGGCCGAAACTTTTCTTGTAAGTCGCACAAGAAAAATGCTGTATTTTTTGATGGTAGAAGACCATACTTAATCAACTCTGGCGCCATGATGTATTCCAGTACTGTACAACTGTACTTTACAGTGCTACCAATAGATTTTTATAAATCATCTTGTTTTGGTTGTTGGGTACTGCCACAACACTGTTGAAATCATGGAGGAAAGAATAAGAGGAGATGCCCTGAGCTCGTATGAGTGAAGCCAAGCGCTGCAACCAAAGTGGGCGTAACCTTAACTCGTATTCCGTGTTCTGTGACTTGCATGTGGCATTGTGCGTGGCTAAACCTTATTTTGGCCCTGGTTTTTATCGCGCTCCGGTTATGCAACTTTGGAAACGTAATAACAGTAGTGATGAGTTATTTAAAAAAAACCTCTTCAATTCTAATCTCAGCATGTGTAGGCCTTAACCTATATACCAAAAAATTAAAATAATTCCTCTGGAAATCCCAAATTATTAAACGTCCGTCTGTCAATAATTACGGTATACCTACGTAATTAATCAATTCGAGGCTAATCGTCAAGTTTCTACCCCCATAAATAAAATACCGTACGGTACCGAAACGTATAGGCTATACCGTATTTTTGTGCAAATATGCGTCCTTTTTTAATTGTTCTGTTTATTAATTTTGAGGTTCGTATTCTTGAATATCAAAATGTGTACGACGAATGAGTGAAAGTGGCTGTGCTCGAAATTAGGCCTAAAAACTGATGAATGCCTTCAACACCAATAAGAACATAAAACTCAATTTGGTGTAAATACCGTAATTAGTTCGGCATCATTAATTACCAAGATGTTTCTTCTTTGGTATAACTTGCATCTTCAGACACCTGTATTCAATTTAATCAGTGTTTCAGCGTATTATTACGTTTTACCGCGTCTTCCTTACAAAACTAGCCTCGCAAAGGTGCTCTCATATTTATATTAAATTGGCTTTTAAAACGATAACGCAGCTTATTTGTGCCAAGTACCGAGATGAACAGAGTTTATTCTGCCTATCCAAGAAAAAATCTTGACTTGTCATTGCAGTTTTATGTCACTAAAATCCATTACTAGTTTGAGTGGTTTACGGCTTTAAGCATAGGAACAGCCATTTTCCTGCAACCAAAGTGGGCGAGCCGTTTGGCTTCAGGAGCTTGCGCTAGGTAGCGCAGCGAAGGCATCTCCTTCCTTTCTTTCCTCCATGGTTGAAATATGTGACCATTGTTTGTGTTGGCCACACTGTTAATTATAAACCTGGTCCATAGAGATGTTTTTCTGTTTTGGTGTGTATAAAAGAATGTTGTATCACCTTGTTCGTTCAGTTCTGTTCTAGTAAATGTCAAGTACATTAAACGTGTGTTCCATTTCAATTGCCTGTGTGCCTCGTAATCATTTAGGTTATGGGCCCAGCCACGAATCCACCGTGCGAATATAAAGTGCTTATGATAGACTGGTCGTTATACGAACTGTGAATTTCGTTACGTATCGAAATCAACATGTCTGCAACCAGCACCTCGTTACCGGCTATAGATAAGCTGCGAGGTAGTCTAAATTACGTGGATTGGCGATTCGAGATGGAAAACGTCCTAAGACTCGAAGATCTGTGGAGCTGTATATTTGGCTACCCGGATGGAGATACTACAACATCTGCGAAGAAAGCGAAAGACGAAAGTCGGGCTAGGGCCAGACTTAACCTCATGGTGGATAAATCAATTTTCCCAATCGTCATGCCTTGTAAGACCGCGAAGGAAGTGTGGGAAGCTCTTGAAAAGGCCTACTCAGATAAAGGAGTGAATCGGCGGATCGTCATCTTGAAGAAATTGTATAAAGTTAAATTAAAGCACTACAAGACGATGGAAGAGTATGTTAGTGAGGTTATGGGACTTGCTCAGCAACTTGCGTCTATGAATAAGGCACTGGACGACGAGTTTGTGGCAGCTCTTATGCTGAAAGGTCTACCAGATGAGTTTCAGCCTATGATTATGGCTCTGGAAAGTTCTGGAACAGACCTTACTGCAGACACAGTCCGAACCAAGTTGCTACAAGATACTACTTGGAGTGGGAAAAGTACTTCCAAGGATTCTGTTCTGTTTTCACGAGAATACAAGACAAAGAAGAAGCCCTTCTGCTGGAAATGCAAGAAGCCAGGACACTGGAAGCGGGATTGCAGGAAAGAGGAGATGCAGAGCTCAACTCAACAGAAGTCGAAGAAAGACAAGATGATGCTGGCGACCGATGGACAGGCATTAAGTGCAAGGGCCTCTACAGGGGCCTGGTTCGTTGACTCTGGTGCTACTAAGCATATGAGTTCAAGCAAGACTGCGATGGTGAACTTCACTGCTGGTCCTATTCTGGAGATCAGTACAGCAAACAATCAAATATTGTATGGCCAAGGATCTGGTAATGTAACTGTTCAATTAGAAAATGGTATTTCACAAACCTTGTCGAATGTAGAATATGTTCCTGGTCTCACTGCTAATCTTTTATCTGTGTCTGCTGCTACTCAAAAGGGTTTTGTTGTGGTATTCACCGACAATACTTGTGAAGTTTATGATATTGAAAACTTTGTTGCTACAGGTAATGTAGCACTGACTGCGAGTAATGTGGGGGGTGTTTAACAAGTCAATGCTCTCAGTGCTCAAGCTAATATTTGTACAGAGGACTCAGAATATTTATGGCATAAACGACTAGGCCATCTTAACTACCACAGCATGAAGTTGTTAAGAGATAGTCTCACTCATGGAATTAATTTCTCAGATAATGGTTTTAAAAACTGTTTTTCATGTGCTGAAGGTAAACAAGCTAGAGAACCATTTAAGTCAAGTAAGAGTAAAACTGTATGTAAAAATAAGCTAGATCTTATTCATTCAGACTTATGTGGGCCTATGCCAGTTCCATCTTGGAGCAATGCTCGCTATTTCTTGACCTTCATTGATGATCATTCTAGAAAGGTTTTTGTGTATTTCCTTGCTAAGAAAAGTGATGTTTTGGATTGCTTCATTGATTTCAAGGCACAGGTCGAGAATCAGTGTGAAGGATCTATTAAGGTCCTACGAACTGATAATGGGGGTGAATTTTGTAGCAAAGCTTTTGAGAGGCTACTTAAATCCGAAGGTATTCAGCATCAAACTACAACTAGCTACGGTATTCTCCACAGCAGAATGGTGTAGCTGAACGCATGAATAGAACATTACTTGATAAATGTAGAGCCATGATGAGCGAGTCTAAAGTAGATAAGCGCATGTGGGCTAAAGCAATAAATACAGCAGCCTATCTTGTAAACAGGTCCCCAACCAGAAAAATTCCAGGTAAAGTTCCAGAGGAGATCTGGACTGGTAACAAGGTCAATATGGAGCATCTAAGAATTTTTGGTTGTGTAGCACAAGTTCATGTCCCTGATCAAAGGAGAAATAAGTGGGATCCTAAAAGTGAAAAACACATTTTCTGTGGTTATTGTGAGGACAGTAAAGTCTATAGATTCAAGCATCCTGTTACTCATCAACTTGTTAAGTCCAGGGATGCACAGTTATTTGAAGATGTGTTCCAGGAGGTGTCTGATGTGTCTCCAGGTAATGTTGGCCCATCCTTGCAGATTAATGAACCTGAAATGGTGCAGATCTCGGTTCCCACTGACAGTGAGGTAGAACCCGACAACTCAGAGGATGGGGCAGAGTGCATTTCGGAACTTGAAAGCGTATCGCCCATTAGCAGTGCTGGTGTGGCTGAGACTGTTGACTCAGCTGATTTAAGCTATGTCCCTAGTGGAACAGATTCAGACTGCAGTGATTCTGTGGGCTCTGCCACCATCGTCAATGAGTCAATAGAGGGGGATGCAGAAGGTAATCAAAGGTATCCTAGGCGCCAACAAAAGCCTGTAGACATGTCAGACTATGTTTTTGGCCTCTAGCTCATTCCCAGTTCATTTGTTTGAAGATATGTTTAAATAAGAAAATGTAGATTACTAAATTTCCAACAACTTTTATCTGAGAGTGTTTTTTGTAGGACCAAGCATATTCGAGATACGAGAAGGCGAAAAAGGGCGAAAATTGGCGATCGGCAAATTTTTCACTTTCGCTCCACTTTCCATCGCAAAAAACAGGGGGAAGACTTGATCTCAGCGAAACGTTTATCAGATTTTCAGATTAGTAGTGCCTATGTATTTATTCTTCAATGCATTTGCAAGAATTTTATTAGAGGTAGTTCCAATTTGAATGTATTGTCCTTATTAAATATTTAACCGTCAACAAACGAATACTATAATAATAATAAATACAGCCCTTTAATCCCCTAAGGGCAATGGCCTCCTGTCTAGGCAGGGATTTTGCTCCATTACACTCATTAGGTGAGCAGTCCTAAATAGTAGTGAGGCACCTAGTGGTGCACTTTTCTGGCATGTTAGTCTCTGTTCTTGAATGTTCTTATAGCCATTGATATACCTATTCCTAACCTAGTTACAGTATTGTCTATGTTCTGTATTCTTGTTCTTATATCTAATATTTGCAAAATTGTTAATGTTTCTAGCACGTTCACTTTATTTTAGTACAGTTTTAAATGTCCTCAATACATTATCGCTATTGTATTTAAGGGTTCACTATGTTGCACTGAGTTGCTCCTTGCCTTTCATCGCATATACTATGTTTTGAAAAGGATCATCTCTAGGGTCTTCCACTCTTGTCTGTCTCTTGCTCTTCTTGTCCATTGTGGTCCGGCAAATTTCTTGAATGTGTCAGCCCAGCGTGTCCTCTGTCTTCCTACGTTTCTCCTGCCGGTTCTGGGGTCCCACATCGTTAGTTTAGTCTGTGCGTCCACCTTCTATGCTCCATCCTCGCTACGTGGCCTCCCCATTTCCATTTTAGTCTGTCCGCTGTGTTGATGACGTCTTTAATACTGGTTCTTCTGCGTATCTCCTCGTTCCGTATTCTGTCTTTCAGCGTGATATTGAGGATTTTTCGTTCCATCCTGCGTTGGACTATCTGGAGCGTTTTTCTCTGCTGCGAAGTTAGTGACCATGTTTGACATCCATACAGCATTACTGGGATTACACATTTCTCTAGAACTTGTGTTTTCAGGCTTAGTTTCTGAGATTTATCTCCAAAAATGAATTTCAAGGACCAGAAATTTTTCCATGCTTGCCCAATTCTTCTTTTGATTTCTTTCTCCGTATTGTTATGGAATGAAATATTTTGACCTAGGTATGTATAGTCCTTGACATACTCTAATGTTTCACCGTCAATGTTTACTGGGTTTTCTGTCGCATTTGTCATCAGTTTCGTTTTACTCGGGTTCATGGTTAGGCCAGCTTCTTTGCTGACCTTGTTTAATTCTGATACCATTTGTTCTAAGTCTGATGCAGATTTCGCCATGAGTATGATGTCGTCTGCAAACCGTAGGTGTGTCAGGTTTTGTCCATCTATGTTGATGCCGTGTCTTGTTTTCCATTTCATTTCCCGGAATTGATTTCTAGCAGGCAAGTGAATAGTTTTGGTGAGAGGGGGTCTCCTTGTTTCACTCCTCTCTCTAGCTCGAAGTGTTTTCCCTCCATTTCTGTCCGTATTTTTGCCTGGCTACTCTCGTAGATTTTTGCTAGAAGTCTGATATACCTTTTCTGTATGTTTTGGTTCTCTAGGGCCTCTAGAACATATGTGTGTTCCACGGAGTAAAAGGCTTTGTTATAGTCTATAAATGCAATATAGGCTTTAAGATTGAATTCTTGCAGTTTTTCGAGGAGTTGGTTTACTGTTTGGAGGTGGTCTACCGTGCTGAATCCTGATCTGAAACCTGCTTGTTCTATAGGTTGGTTTTCCTCTAGTGATTTTGACATTCTCTTGGTTAATATTTTTGTGAACAGTTTGTATAGACTTGGCAGCAGACTTATCGGTCTATAGTTGTTGATGTCGTCTTTAGCACCTTTTTTATGGAGCAGGATTATAGTGCTTAGTTTCCATTCCGCTGGTATTTCTTCAGATTCGAGTATTGTGTTGAAGAGTCGAGTGATGATTGCTACAAGTTCCTCACCTCCCCATTTTAGGTATTCGTTAAATATACCATCGTCACCTGGGCATCTTTCATTTTTTATTTCTTTTATTGCCGCACTCACCTCGCTTTGAAGGATGGGGGGTATTTCCTCTTCCTGGTGACCCTTCGGATTATTCAAATTTTAAATCATACTTTCCCTCTCGAGGGTGCTGGAGTATAGTTTCTCGTAGAATTCCGTGGCATGTCGCAGTATCTCTTCTCTTGAAGCTAGTCTATTTTCTTTTACATCCTTCACTCCTAATACTAGTAGCACTTTATTTTATATCAACATATACAAACTAATACTAGTAGCACTGCATTTGATATCACTATTTGTTTACAATCATGTTTCTTTACCAACTTTTCTAGCTCAACTAAAGTTAGTTAGTTAGTTAGTTATTGTTGTTTTAAGGGGCGGAACTACGAGGTCATCTGCCCCTTAGGTCAACTACAAAGTACTTAAATATCTCTTGCCAACTGTGGTTCTTAAAAGCTCTTGCTAACACTTAAAATAAAAAGTTATTTGTGGTCTTTACACTACTTCCCCACCAGTAAAATAGTTACGAACTTGACATAACAATTCTTTTTTTTTTCTCACAGAGATGACGTTCTCTAAAAATCGAACTGGACACCTTATAGTTCTTCCAGATTTTGACAGTCTAGAATTTGGCGATGGTTCATTTGTGGATTGTTGTAGTGGAGTGTCCTTTGCTGAATCTGGAAGCTCCTTTTCTGATTCACCTTCTTCCTGCAATATATACGGAGATTGAGTCATATGTCTTGGCAACTATATTTTCCCTCGCGAACAGGAGACAATACGGAAAATCTACGATATGCATTTGGAAACGAACGGTATGTACTTGCGTAGGATGCCACTAGATGGTGTATGTAAACAACAGTGTGAGTCTGAGCATGCCCCCAAGTTCAGTGTGTGAGTGAGAGCGTCACACAATGGAAGTCAACAAGCAGGAGCAACGATCGTATATTAAAATCGCAATTCTCCGCGGCAGAAATGCACGCCAGCAGAGCTGCTGGAAGCATTAGGTGTGCATGCCATGCCCTATAGAACAGTGGCGAGGTGGGTGGAGACGTTCAAACGGGGTAGAGTATCAACTGCCGATTTGCCTCGCCCAGGCCGTCCAGTGTCCATGAACAAAGATTTACGGATAATGGTGATCGATCAATGTTTACAGAAGGACAGGTGCTGGACTATAGTGAAATTGCAGGAACATACAGCAATACCAGCGGCAACAATACGCTGCATTTTACACAAGGACCTACAGATGCGTAAAATTTGTGCAAAAAAGGTGCCACATGACTTAACAGAGTTACAGAAGTGGACTCGTTACGAGACATGTCGCATCAATCTGGAAAGGTTTCAGCAGGAAGGACAGGCCATGTTGAATCACATGATTGCAGTCGATGAAACATGGGCACGTGCTTAAGAACCTCAACTGAAGGGACAGTCACGTGAATGGCGTCGTCAGGGATCACCACGGAGACACAAGGTTCGACAAAATCCGTCGCCCAAAAAGTTTATGGTCATCCTGGCGCACGATGTTCAAGGCGTTCTTGTGTGCCATCCAGTGCATGAGGGGCACACTGTCAATGCAGTGCATTACAATTCCTTTTTGTTGTACAAATTGCGCAGTTCAGTGCGAACCAAACATCCTGATCGTTTGGACGACGCCATAATCCTACACCATAACGCGACAGCTCACACAGCAGCCATCGTTTAGCGTCGCTTACAACGGTGGGGGATGGGAGGTTCTTCCACACCCGCCTTATTCGCCTGATCTGATCCCACGTGATTATGATATAATCCCCAAAGTCAAGAAGCCACTACGTGGACGACGGTTTGCTAACAAAGAAGACATCGTAACAGAATTTCGGAGGGAGGTGTTACACGTTAGCGATACACATGCAGCGAATGGTATTCAGCGCCTGCCCCACCGCTGGCAACGCACAGTAGACACCTTGGGTGATTATTTCGAAGGTCTGTAACCAGTGGAGACCTGTCCTTTGTACATAGTCTTGTGTATTTGCTGTCTATACCATAATAAAACAATGTTTACCAATGGCCTGTGTTCTGTCACTTACCTACGAGCATCTCCCGACGTCAGAATTTATATTCAGACACTACGCATACTTACATGCCCTATATGTCCAAATGCATATCGTAGATTTTCCGTGTTGTCTCCTGTTCGCGAGAAAAAAAATGCCATGACCTATGACTCGGCCCTCGTATGTTGGCTTAAGTCTGTCCACTGACACATTTATGTGTTTACTTTTGCACTCGGTGGTGAAGTATTTTTCATGCCTTGTTATGACTGAGAAAGGGCCATCATATGTAGGTCCTAATGATTTTCTGACCCTATCACATCTCACAAACACATGGGAACATGTCTCAAGGTCTTTTGGGACAAACACTGATCTCGATGTGCTATTTTAGATCTGGCAGGTTTCAGGTTCAGCATCTGCTTTTGCAGGTTGGATGCAAACGAATCAGAGTCAATCCTCGTAATTGGCTCCTCAAAAAATTCACCAGGCCATCTAATGGTTTTACCATATACCAGCTCTGCAATAGAACGGCTTGACGCTTCTCGCAGTGCAGTGCGCAGACCCAATAGGACAGTAGGTAAAAGTTTCTGTCCATTTAGAAGAGTTGTGAGCCTTGATCGCACACTTCAGGGTTCTATGAAGTCGCTCAACTTTGCCATTACACTGTGGATGATTATGGTGTTGTGTGCTGAAGTTTCATTCCACATACTATGGACACATTTTTAAACAATCCACCAAGATGGCGGCAAGTGTGACGGTTGAGTGAAGTTGCTCTTGCTACACCCTGCTTAAATAGAAAGTTAAGTTGCAGAAAGTGCTGATTCGTGTGAACTAAGATATATTATTAGGCATCCTCTTCACTAAAAAGTAAACGCGATGTCTCTAAAGGAAGTAGCTAGGAAGATATCGGCTTTCGAAGATTCCTTGAAAGAATATCAAGCTCGTCTGGATTCAGCAGTCAGTGCCGCCAACCCACCAAACGTGCTCCAAGCGCTTGGCGATGAGTTCCAGGCGTTCAAGAAACAGGCCAGTGATGACATCTCCAGGCTTAAAGGGGAGTTGAAGGAACTAGAATACCGGCTTCATAAACAAGACGAGGTATTGGATGAGGCTGAACAGTACAGTCGCCGAAACTGCCTCTTGTTGCATGGGGTCCCTGAGCAACCGTCTGAAGACGTCTACAACAAAGCCCTCGAGACCCTGAAAAATAAACTTTCAGTAGATATCTCACTGCTTGATGTAGATCGCTGCCACAGGCTGGGCCGCCGAAATCGAACGTATGCTGAGGTGGTCTCGCATGGAAATCGACCGATTATTATTAAGTTCCTTCGGTATCATGCGTGTGTGGCGTGCGAAGCGAGCTTTTAAGGGCAGTGGGCTCATGCTAACTGAGTCACTCACAAGTGTGAGAAAAACTATATTAAATCAGGCACGGGACATATGGGGATTGCAGAAATGCTGGACTCAAGATGGACGTATTTGTGTTTTAAGGGAGGATGGAAGCAAAATTCAAATATGCACGATGATGCAGTTGAATAACATGGCAGGGAGTAGGATGAACAAGTGAACCTTGGAAATAAATTATGTGTGTAGTAATTAGCTTATATTTGTGTGTGCTTGTGAAAGTCAGTGGATCTGCTCACCAGGTTGCTCAGGTAAGCTCATTTTACTTCTTACTTAATTTTATTTCCCACTGCATACTTTCATATGTTTGTTGACCAGGACAACGGCAATACCATTGACCTGCATTCCTCTCCACTCACCTCGTCCACCCCTTCTCTCCCGTCCCTTCCACCTTCAACGGGACTAGTGTTGCAAGAGCAGCTTAGTAACCACCCGCGGTCGCTACAATGTTGCCACCTAAATGGACAGTCATTATTAGCTCATCTCGAGGAGATACAGGCTATTTTTGAAGTAAACAATGTACATATTATTGGAATCAGTGAAAGTTGGATGCGTAAAGACCTGCCGTCATCGGCAGCTAACCTTGATGGATACTCTATATTACGCCATGACCGTATTGACAAAATAGGTGGTGGGCTTCTACTTTATTACAGAAACGACCTAAAATGTAAGATAATTTCCACTTCCGACCCAACACTTATACTGCGACCAGAATTTATGTTTGTAGAATTAGACTGCCATAAAAAGATATTAATAGGGATTGTATACAAGCCACCTAAAATAAGACAGACTGCTGATTTTGATGATGCATTAGCAGGTCTTGCATCGGCATACGACGACATTATAATCATGGGTGATTTTAACACTGACCTCTTAGAGCAGACTGGTGAAGCTAACAGCCTACTGAATTTATTTCTCGCCACAAACATGACGGTTTTACCCCTGAACGCTACTAATCATGTTCATTACTCTGACCATACGAGCCATACCTTAATTTATCTTCTTGTGACAAATCAACCTCAGAAAGTAATTAAACACGGACAGATCCCTGCTCCTGGCATCTCTTCACATGATCTATTGTACGTATGTTATTCTATACGAATACCTAAGTATAAACCACGCTACATTACAATACGAGACTTACGACATATTGACCAGAATAAACTACGCTATGATGCATATAACTTGCCTTGGGATAATATACGTAATTCTCAGAACATAAATTCTAAAGTAAATACATTCAATTTAATGGTACTAGAAATATTTGACAAACATGCACCAAAGAAACGGGTAAGAATTACCCGCTCTTCATCTGCGTGGCTAACGGCTGAGGTAAGATCTGCTGTGGCCAGTCGTGACAAACTATACAGACAGACACATGATGCAGTTGATTTTGAGAGATATAGAATTCTGAGAAACAGAACCAAGCAGCTAATTAGAAATTCTAAATATAAATACTTTCATGAACTGATGAAAACCAACAGCCCTAGACAAAAATGGAGTAAATTACGTGCGTTAGGGATAGGTAAGACAGTTGAACAACATGTACCTAGCATATCGCTAGAGGCTCTAAATGATCACTTCGCACGGCCAAAAGTAGCCTCTACCTCTTCCCTAATAGTTCACTACCGGTACCCTTGTTACAACAGCAGTCTGTTTTTGACCAATTCTCTTTTAGAAATATCAGCTCGAATGAAGTTAAAGGTGTGATATACTCTATTTCATCCAGTGCCACAGGTAACGATGACATTCCTATATCACTGATTAAGCATGTCTTGGGAGCTGTTCTGCCAATACTAACGCATATATTTAACTACTGCCTGACAAACGGAGTGTTCCCTGATGTTTGGAAAGATGCACTAATTAGACCTATGCCGAAGAGCTCCAAGTTTAATTCTCCTTCAGATTATCGTCCAGTATCCATCCTACCACCATTATCCAAGGTACTTGAACGTGTAGTTCATACACAAGTTACTGAATACCTTACAAAGCATTCCCTACTCAACCCCTTCCAATCCGGCTTCAGAAAGGGGCATAGCACTGCGACAGCTTTACTACGAGTGACAGATGATATCAGATGTGCAATGGACCAACGGGACGTGACTGTACTGACATTATTAGATCTCAGTAGTGCCTTTGACACCGTCAACCCTCAGTTACTACTGCAGAAACTTCGAGAACTAAATTTTAATAGTGTGTCACTCCGGTTCTTTTCCTCTTACCTTGAAAATCGCCGGCAACGTGTGATAGTGGGAAATGTGAGTTCGGGATGGCAAAGTAACACCCTCGGTGTCCCTCAGGGTTCGGTTCTTGGGCCACTGTTATTTATCATCCAAATAAATGACATATCAAAAGCCCTTAATTTCTGCAAATTGCAAGTGTATGCAGATGATGTACAGATCTACTATCATTCAAAACCGAGTGATATCAATAATGCAATCATTAAAATAAATTCTGACCTACAACAGCTTAGTGACTATGCTTATAAAACAGTTTATTAATAAACCCAAATAAAACTCAAGTGATTATTATCGGTACCAGTAAAAACTTATATTCCCTCAAGCAACGTGACATCTCTCCAATAATTTTAAACAATAAAATCATACCCTACTCTACTTCAGTGACAAACTTAGGAATTATTATGACTGAGACCTTAAATTGGACTAAACAGGTGATAAGCACATGTAATAAAGTACACAAATGCTTATATCCTCTGAAACGGTTCGGTAATGTATTCTCTGTTCGTCTTAAAGTACAACTAATTCGCTCTCTGATACTACCTATATTTGACTACTGTGACACTGTGTTGACTGAAATAACCTGCGACAGTAACAAGAAACTGGACCGGTGCCTCAACAACTGTGTAAGATATATCTTTGGCCTGCGATATGATGATCATATATCACCCTATTATAAGGAGCTGTCGTGGCTTCGAGTGCACCAGCGTCGTGAACTCCACATGTTATCACTACTGCACAAAATACTTTCCACTAATACCCCTAACTATCTTGTTTCACCGTTTTCTTACCTCTCGTCCTATCATGACCACAATACGAGATCTGGCTCCTCTCTTGCCATACCTATAAACCATACTGCTGTTTACAACCGCTCGTTCATAATCTCTGCGTCCAGGTCATGGAATTTGCTACCTGTGAACATTAGAGACAATCCCTCTCATTGCAAATTTAAATTGGCTTGCTGCGAGTATTTGCTGGGTGGATCCCGCTGACTTCCGGGATAAATGTTGAATGAACGAGTGGATGAATGAGATGAATGATCGGATTACTGTAGTTACGTCATTTAAGGGTACTTTACTTTGTGTATTTTTGAAATGAATGATTCTACCATTATTCATATTGTCACTATTCTTATTGCTATTAATATTATTTGTGTTATTGTTATTTGTAATTATAAGTCATGTAGATGTATACTCATCTAGTGGTTAAGTGTAAGAGAGGGCCTTGAGCCCTAACTTCGCCACCAATAAAGGCATTATCTATCTATCTATCTACATTGAGTGCCTTGATCAGTGATTACGCGAGATGGGACGCCAAATCTTGCAGTCCAGTAAAGGTAGAATGCTTTTGACACTGTTTCAACTGTGATGTCTTCCAGGCGTATGACTTCCATCCAGGATGTGAAGCGGTCAATGCAGGTTAAGCAAACAGTCATACCGTTGGAGGGTGGAAGCGGTCCAATGAGGTCAATATGCACTACACTGAAGCTTTCTCCGGGTTCTTCAAAACTTCCAAGTGGCGATCTTGTGGGGCGAGTGACCGTGGTTTTCTGGCAGCTAACACAGGATTTGGTCCATTGTTGCACACCACTTGTGATATTCGGCCAAATTACTCGACTAGTCAACAGCTTAAGTGTAGTCCTTATGCCAGGATGGACTAACCCATGAAAATGTGAAAATATTGGGTGACGACATGCTTTAGGAATGTAAGGTCTGATATTTGCAGTTGAAGGGTCACACCAAAGACATTTTCCTGATGGTAGTTGGTATTGCTTGAAATTTAAGGAGTTGTTGCCTGTCCGGAGTTGCTGCAATTCCTGATCTTTTAACTGGCTCTTGGCAATCTCATCATAATCCAATATTTATATTTCATCAACTCTGGAAAGGGTGTCCGCAACAACATTGTCAAGGCCACTAACATGACGGAGATCAGTTGAAAATTGTGAGATGTACTGCAACTGTCTCATCTGCCTAGAGGATGCTTTTCATTGATTTGGGAAACGCTAATAATGCAGCGTTTGCGATATCACTTTTACATTTCTCAAACATTTGCTTTGTTTCCTCAGTCCGTTGAATGATTCTGTTGTCCTTCTTCTTTGCTCCCTGAAGATAGTCATGTAATACAGCCTGAGTTAGTGCTGCATCTTTAAGATAACGGCGATAGTAGTTGACAACACGAAGGAATGTGCCGAGCTCATGAAATTTGCTAGGTAATTTGTACTCCAATATTGCTTGCATTTTCTCAGGTAGGGGACGAGATCCCTCTGGTGTAACCCAGTATCCTAGGAATGCTAACTCATTCGCATCAAATATTGATTTTGAGATGTTGATTCGAAGGCCATACTCCGACAGTCACTCTAGAACTAGTTTCAGGTGTGCTCGGTGTTCTTCATTACTGGATGACGCGATCAAAATGTCATCCAGGTAATACAAAATCCAGTCCAAGGATAACCTCATTAATGAATCGTTGGAAGTTGGAAGTTGCATTCCGCAGGCCAAAACTCATTACATTAAATGCATATAGTCCACATGGTGTGATGACTGCAGTCTTATGTTTATCTTCTTCCCCAATGGGTATTTGAAGATAAGCTTTGAATAGATCGATTTTAGAAAACGTGTTCTTTTCTCGCATAATACAGTGGAAATCTTCTATCCTAGGAACAGGATACTTACTTTACTTTCCGTGTCCGGGAGACACACTAAATTCTTCCTTTCCAGAACTCTGCAGCTCTTATCCCTAGGTCTGTGGCCAACATAAGGTCTTCCTGGCTGCAGGTTTCATTAAGATCTTTGCACGTGAGCAGGTGTTGTGGAGTCTGGATTTCTCCACAGGCACATCGTGGATCTTCTGCATATCCCCACTTCACAAGGTTGCTACGACACTTAGGCACTCCTGTTCTCATCCGGTTTAAGGACCTCCAGGTGGTATAAGGCAAATGACTACCACTGCTCAGTTCTTCTTTAGGGGTAAACCCCTCTGGTACTATTTGTTTCCAGAGTGACACACGCCGGAGGTCTGGCTTGGTATGGAGGGGTACTGTTCTCTTAATAAAACTCTTCCTGGATCTTAGGCGAGGAGTGGTCACCTTGTGGTTGTACATAGAATGTCTGGGATCTGTTTCAAGCTTTTGTCTCTCTTTCTCTGCTGCCACCCTGCGTCGAATAACTGGAGGTGCAATGCCAGCGAGAGGGTAGATCTTCTGCACTGGAGTAGGTCTCAGACATCCAGTGACAATACGTGTGGACTCGTTAAGAGCTATGTCCACTTGCTTGGTATGGACAGATGCTCCCCACACTGATGATCCGTACTCTCCTGCTGCAAAGCAAAGTCCCAATGCTGTTGAACGTAGAACCTGAGGGTTCGCTCCCCATGTTGAACCTATCAACTTCCACATTATGCTATTTCTTGAGCTGATCTTGCACTTCAATTCTCTACAATGTTTCCTGAAGCTGAGGGTACGATCAAGCTTGACTCCCAAATATCGAGGCGTTTCACAGCTTTCGAGTGTCACTCCTTTCCAGACAACATTCAACTTTCTCCGGGCCTCTTTGTTGCGAAGATGAAATGCGCATACTTGTGTCTTTCCAGGGTTAGGTTTCAGGTGATTCTGGGTGTAATAATTGTCTAATCTCTCAAGAGCATTGGACAGATTTCCCTCCACCTCCTCAAAGCTCCTACCCTGTACAGCAATAGCGGTGTCATCCGCATAAATAAATCGCCTGGCCTCTAAATATTCTGCCTGGTCATTTGTATAAATGTTGAATAGTAATGGGGATAACACACTGCCTTGAGGTAACCCGTTTTTCTGGTTCCTCCATCGACTTTTATTCCCTTGAAGTGTAACATAGAACCTTCTGTTCTGGAGCATCCCACGTATGACATTTGTTAGATTCATGTCCTTAGTGATGTTGTACAGCTTGGCTATGAGCTTCTTATGGTTCACTGTATCATATGCAGCACTGAGATCTATAAAGGCGACACCGGTGATAAGTTTATTCTCATAGCCATCCTCGATATGCTGTGTCAGGTTCAGAATTTGGCTGGAACATGATTTCCCTGGCCTAAATCCAGCTTGATCTTGAATTAGCCGGTTATCAATGAATGTTGCAATTCTTTCAAGGATCAACCTTTCAAATGCCTTGTATAGGTGGCAAAGAAGAGAGACAGGACGGAAGTTCTTTGCATCCGTTGGTTCCTTGCCTGGTTTTAGCAGTGCGACCATATGAGCTTTCCTCCATAGCTTTGGTAAGTGCAGGGTCTCGATACATCTATTCATCACATTCACCAGCCACTGGATTGTTCCTGGGTCAAAGTTCTTGATTTGTTCTGTCCTGATGTCATCCGGGCCCGCAGCTTTGTTGACTTTCATCAGCTTGATGGCATGTTCTAATTCTGCTGATGTGAAAGGACGACCGAGAAAATTATTCTCATCTTCACTAGGCTTTAGCTTCACAGGCTGAGTCTTCGTGATGGTTTTCCCGTTACGGAGCAGCTGATGAGCTATTTGATTTGGTGTAACCTTGGTGAAATCCACTGGTGGACTCTTAGGGCCGTTGCTCAAGTTTTTGACCAGCTTCCATGCTCTTCTACTGTTCTGGGCCATGTCAAGGTTTGCTAGTAAGTTCATCCATCTTTCCTTTCTTCCGTCAGCGATGCTCCTCATGAGTTCTTCACCCGTCTGAATGGTGTCATCTGCAAAAGGGTCGGTCTCGTATTTCTCCTGATAATCTTTTAACAGATCCTTAGAATCAGCATTGAGGCCAGAAATGAACTGGGTACGGCAGCCTCGGGGAATATGTCTACGAGAGATCTTCTTCACAATGTCAACAAAGTCTTCATAATGACTTGGCTCTGGTTGTAAATTGGACAGTTGCTCATCCAGTTCAATGGAAAACCCCTCCCAGTTTGCCTTTTAAAAATTGAAACGTCGTTTAAAAGGGACTTCCTCAGGGCTGACCACTCCTCGAACTGAACATGTGATTGGGCTATGTTGTGTCCTAGGGATGGGTTCCTCCACCGCTTTAACTACATGTTTTATCACTTGCTCACTTATGAAAATGTTGTCAGGGTTGTAACCTCTATGCCATCTACCGCTGTTGAAAGATGGTCTCAGTTTGGGGTTGTGAATCAATCTCAATCCTTCCCTCTCTGCCCATTGCTCGAGTTCCTCCCCATTCTTGTCTGTGATATTATATCCCCAACTGATGCTCTTACAATTAAAATCCCCCAGGACAATTTTGATATTCTGCTTGTCAAAGTTACTTGGCCTTTCAAAGAAGAAGAGTTCATTGGGTGGTTTGTAAATGGATGTTACAGAGCAGGATTCCAATTCTACAGTCAAGATTTCTATATTGTTCCTGAACGTCATTTGAGATGACTTGACATTAATTTCTGGTCTGACAAAAACAGCACTGCCGTATTGTTCATGGGGTCGTTCGACAACCAGTCGCATTCCTTCTATTTTGGGTCTGTTGTTGTCGATCGCTCTATGAGTTTCTTGCATCACTAGGATGTCGATCTTTAGTCGGTTGCACATGTCAGCGAGTAAGAGTGCTTTATCTCTGGATAAGCCTTCGATGTTTATTGAAGTTATTGAAAGTCTTGAAAAAGACTGGTCGAAAATGTAATATCTCCCGGTGGTTGAAGGATCAGCCGCTGGCCTATGGCCACCGTTGCCCAAGATACGCCCGATTGTAGTATTCATAATTTGTGCTTATCTAGCAAATATTAACAATCTTCGGGGAGGCTCCTTCAGTGTACCCCAGGAACAGGATAACGATCGGGAACTGTTCTTTCATTTAATTATCTGTAATCTCAACTCGGACGAATCGAATCATCCTTCTTCGGCACCAGGTGAAGAGGACTAGCCCATGATGATTTGGATGGCCTTATTATGCCATTGTCCAACATGCATATGAATTCTTGTTTTGCCATCTCCATGTGCATGGGGTATAATTGTCTTGTCCTACAAAACACGGATGGACCTTCAGTGGTAATGTAATTTTGGACATCATGTTTAATTTTGCCAGGTACCAAATTAGGTTTAGCTATGTCCGAATACTGCAGCAATAGATCTGTAAATTTTGTGTTTTGCCTCATTGTACTGACTACATTTTCATCTGAGATGGACATAACTTCGCCCTGGGTCCAGAGCTTGATTATATCATCTATTAATCTCTTATTGAGGACATCTACTAACAAGTGGAATTTATGCAAGAAGTCTGCTCCCAAAATAGCCTTATTAATCTTCGCAACCGCAAATGGCCCCTGGAATTGTCGTCGTAATTCTAGGTCAATGGTACGGATTAAATTCCAGATGTAGGAATTTCGCTTCCGTTGGCAGCATACAATTTATCAGGGGCGGCTCCTGAGGTGGTTCCCGTGTGCCATGGCACCACCAGTGTAATGAAGAGAGAATATGTGACTTTTCCCTCTCAAGAACAGTTTATATTACATTTACATTTTGAGGAAATTGTATACATATTCTGCATTTATTTGAACGAGCGCGCAAACTGACATGCGTTCTGGTGGCGCTTTATTGAATTACCGAGCCAGAGCCAACCGGCACTACCTACGAACATCAGACCGCATCAGACATTGTACTGCAATAAGGACTAGTTTGGCTTGAGTTTGTTTGTGTTGTGTTGAGACGCATATTACCCTGAGGTAGAGCCAACGGCCTCGTGACGCGGAGCTTCAATTCTATCCACGAGATAGCAGCACGTCACAGGTACAAGCACACATTACATACACGTTAGAACTGCTGAACTGCTTTATCTTTCAACCACTAGAGTACAGCATATGGCAGCACACCTCTAGTGGTACCAGCTTGACGATATATCACTGTGTCTTGACTATTAAATAAATTCAAACCACAAAATAGTTTTAGTTCTTTATTGTTTGACATTTAGCAACTTTTTTTAGGCTCATATTGATGACGGGGATTATTTGTTCTCTCTTTGTAGTGTAAAAATTCGGAATTTTCAACGAGTTTTACTGTGTTTCGTTAATTCGATTTGGCGGCACAGTTTCACGTCCCAAGCGTAAACACAAATTCTCAAGTTTGACTGCAAATGTGTATGAATATTGTCCGTCGTTAAATAGCTTTTGTTTTCATTTATATTAGATGCTGGGGATATCCTTTCCAATCAATCCGTATGTACGATAAGTAAGGTTGTCTTAGAGGTAGGTTATCGTGTTCATTTCATCTCACCTATTTATTTTGAGACAGCAACTGAAATTGCGACAAAGAGGCTGTGGTCACGTGTGTGTTAGCAATAGCCATGCTTATTTTTTCCTATATAGACATGTTACATAAACTTGCATAGCATCATGCGGCATTGACCATATAAACACCATTTTAATCTAATAAGTGTGCTTTTTGAATCGATACATGCAAGCTAGGTTCCTTAATAAAATTTGATTTGTTTCATGTTTGAAGATCGCATAGCTCGAGCGCAACGTACGAAGCCGTAGGAATCTCAATGAGCTCTGTGTCACCTTTCGGAAGTGTAACAATGAATAAAATAAGTGAGTTGTTACAATCTCCATTTTGCGATAGGACCGCTCTTATTAATTCAAATGAAGGTGTCGATCGAGGTTTTGGAACAAATATTTTTGATGAGTAGGCCTAGCATATGTTGTTTTCTTCAAATTATTTTTCTGAGTGGTTTGTTCAATTATAATTCAAAAAGTGGTTTTTATTTAAAATGCATATGGATCAAAATATGTGTATGATATAAAATCGTATGGCCTCGGTGCCAGGTGCAAGCGTTGTTGTTTGACACCCAAAGGGCAGCTTGCTTGTCGAATTTTTGTTGTTCCTTGGAGGGCCATGAAAGTCAAGGAGGTTAGATATCTAAGCTCCTTGACACTTTAGCGCTTTCTAGTAGAGAAAGGAGGAACTTTTGTTTCGGCGAAAAATCCCGAGACTAAAATATTTGTAGTAGTTATGCAATTTCTCAATTCACTTCAGCTGACACTTCAATTAAAAACGTCTTCTACAATAGCACAGTTAAATAATGTTAAACATATAACTTATTGCATAAAATATGCACTATCCGTACCTGCAACTTTGAATGATTTTATTGCAAATTTTGAATATGCTGGCACCACCAAGTGAAAAATCACCAGCCGCCACTGCAATTTATATTGCGAATCTGTATTAGCTTTGGAGTTGTTTGGGATTATAGAAACATCAGACCCACTGTCAACTAAGAATTGCAATCCCGGGTTTTGCGACAAATGACTTGGGCAGTTGAACTTGCCGCTAATTCTGCTGCTGGGCGGCGTTTTCCTGTTCGAACCAGCAACTTGGAGGTGTACATTTGTCCGGTTTACTGTGCCGTTGGCATGTTACATGACATTGATCCCTCCCCTAAATTGTGCTCCTGTCTGTGATTTATCTTTCCAAACGTTTTACCTGTCCCTATTTCTCCACTTCGAAGTTTATCTTCAATACCTCCCTTCTCTCGCTCTTTTGTGAAAATAATGACCTGGCACTCTTGTGAGGCTGACATTTTTAATGCCAAGTGTATTAAAGATATAACCTAATTCTCCCAACATGGAAAACACATCAATTATATTAGATTTTTATTTATCCATTTCATCAATTACATGTATACAATCCATTTTTGATATAGGGCACGTCAGAAATTACATCTATAAAATAAAAAGAACTTACAGGTACCGGTATATATTCCAAATACAATAACTATTTATTACATATTATAATAATAGATCTTAAGAGATACAATCTTATTGGACAACTATGTACACCTTACTCTATTATCACAATATGAAAACTTAATTCTATAAATACAACTTACAACTTTTTGGCCATGTTGAAACTCCGGATCCCATACGAACTCAGCAGTTAAGCAACATTGGGCGTGGTTGGAACTTGGATGGTATGCCAGTTTCGGTGGGACCACGTGCTGTTGGCGCACATTCGGAGGAGCGGAACGGACCTGGCCAACTTCCGCACGTAAACTCCTGGCTGAGGAAAGCTTCTTCGTAGGCTTGGACCTGCCTTCGGGCAGAATACCCGTTACTTTTACAGCTAGGTATTACAATTGAAATTGAAATGTAAAAATTATAGATTTCATCGCTCCTATACGCTAAGATATTCAACTACAGAGTAAAAACAATGGCACTGCAGATAAGCTTTCAACATTCTTTCAAAGGTTTTTATTTTGGGGCCAATTTTATATACTGGGGTAGTTTATTGTATATTTTAACTCCTGTGTGAACAGTTCCTTTTTGATATATGCTTGTGTGTGTGTGAAATATGAATGTTTTTATTTTGTCTTGTGTTATGCCTATGAACATCATTGTTTGTTTTAAGAAAAACGTCTTTATTCATTTAATTCTTATTAAAACATAATACTTTCAAAGTTATAAATGCAGGGCAGTGGGAGGATGTTTAAATCTTTAAACAGAGGTCTACATGATTTTCTAGTGTTTACATTGGCCCTCTTTTGTATCCTAAATGTGCTTTGTACATCTGGTGACATACCCCGAAATATGACCCCATATCTTAAGTACGAATGGAAATAAGCAAAATATGTATTTCTTAATGTGTGCATACTTGTGCAAGTTTTCAAATTACGTAACGTAAAGCACATCGAGTTCAGTTTAGTATTCAGATATTGTACAGTATATGTTTATTGCATTTCAAGTCGTGTTGTATCCATAGTCCTAAAAACTTTGTTTCTGATTTATTTATTTTTGATGGCCATTTAATGTTACATTGGGCGTCGCAGGATCCCTATTCTGTATAGTGTGGATATTTAGAGATACTGTTTTTTATAGTTTATGAGACGATTATTCTGTGACCATTTGGTTAACTCTTCTGTAACAGAGTCAGCAGACTGCTGTAAGACCTGTTTAGTTTCACCTTTTATTACGAGTGTTGTATCGTCCGCAAACAAAATTTCCTTATGTGAATGAACGTTCTGTGTTATATCATTGATATATAGAAGAAAGAGTAGTGGGCCAAAAACTGATCCCTGGGGTACTCCAAATTTAATAATTCCCTCATTGGACAATGTTTCATTAAGTAATTTGGTTCCATCATCCTTGTGTCTCAGGCTTACTATTTGTTTACGCTTTGTTAAGTAAGACTAGATCCATTTATTAGCTAGACCTCTAATACAATATTGCTTTAGTTTTGTAATGAGAATTCTGTGGTTAACAACATCAAACACTTTCGATAAATACAAGAATAGGCCAGTTACATGTTCCTTATTGTCAATTAATTTAAGTATACTATTAATACATTCATAAATTGCTCTCTGTGTAGATTTTTCCGTTCTGAATTCATGTTGTGAGTTTGATATTATTTTATTTTTAGCCTATTTTAACTTATGAAAAAATAGCCTTATGAGATCACCTTTTGTCCGTTTATCTGTGTGTGCGTGTGTGTTTCGTGTGTGTGTGTCCCTAATAACTTCTAAACGGCTGGAGTGATTTCAATGAAACTCGCTAAGTTTATAGCACTATTCCGGACGACCCCAAACGTGCCCTTCAAATTTTGTTACGTCTCACCAATCCAACATGGCGGCTATGTGAAATATTTCTCCATCATTCTAATCTCCAAAACTGTTCCCGATATCACCCTGGAATTTTGTACGGTGATAAAGGGAACTACTAGAAGTTCACCTATGTCACTTTTGAAAAAAAAAAAAATGGTAACTACAAAACGAACATGGGGGCCAAGTGAAGTTGCGACTTTTAAATAGACGTTTCTCGCGATTTAACCAACCAAACGCAATGAAACTTAGTACAGTATATGTTTATACACATTGCAATGCACCGACATCTAACTTCGTTCAATTGTTTATTACCGGGATCACCCTGAAATTTTGTACGGAGATAACGGATACTGCTGGAATTTCATCTATGAGACTTTCAAAAACCGGTTAACTACAAAACGAACATGGCGGCCAAGCGAAGTTGAAAGTTTTAAATAGACTTTTCTCGCGATTTAATATTCCAAATGAAATTAAACGTGGTACAGCAAATATTTATACACATTGTAATGCACTGGTATCTAATTTAGTTCAATTGTTTACATAAGCACAAGATGGCGGCTGTGCGAATTTTAAAATTAAGTTTTTATTTCTTGTGTCGTAATCATCCGATCGAAGTGAATGTTTGAATAATGAACCTACGCAATGATTTTCCTTTAATGGTATATGACTCTATGGCCTATACATATAACAATGCAACATGGCGACCATCCGAAATATTTAGACGGATCTCAATATCTACGAATCTATTACAGAAATCAAACTGTTTTTTTATGTTCATGTGGGATATGAACATAACTTCATCTATAGGACTTTCAATAACCTGGTGTTCACAAATCCAACACGGCGGCAACGCGAATTATAAATATTTACATGGACGTTTCTCGCAATTTAACCATCCGAGTGCAATGAAACTTGGTACAGTGAATCCTTATACAAATGTTAATCCACTGGCATGTAATTTATTTCAATTGATTCCATAACCACAAGATGGCAGCTGTGCGAAATTTAAAAATCTCGTTTTTAATTGTTGTGTCCTAATCATGCGATTGAAGTTTGAATACTACACGTACACAATAATCGTCATCTAATAGTACATAACTCTAAGGCCTACATACATAAAATCCAACATGGCGACCATCCGAAAAATTTAGACGGTTCTCAATATCTACGAATCTATTACAGCAATCAAACTGAAATGTTGTATGTTGATAGAGGCAAAGAACATTAGTGAGATATATGAAAATAGGCTGTATAGTTCTTCGCGGAACTACTTGCTTACTATAAAGCTTATCAGTCTCTTATACAGGATTTTCCCCACAATTTTTGCAATACCAGTTGGTAAGGTAATAGGACGATAGTTATCTAATTCACCTTTTGAATCTTTTTTGTGCACTGGAATTACTTTTGATAACTTCAAAATATCCGAGTAAGTTTCTGAGAGATGGTTGGTTGGTTCTTAAGTTTAGGGGCTGCGACAACGCGGTAATGTAGCCCCGTGTACTTTGGGTGTGTGTAGAATCTGTCTGATAACCGGTGTTAATTGTGATGACTGTATTAGTGTGTGTATCTGTTTTTTAATTTTAAGTACTGCAACTTAGAATTTTCCAAGTAGTTCCTACTTTTGCCGTCAAGCACCACCGTCAACGACTACTAGGCCAAGTTCAGAACTTAACTACTAGAGGCCACCGCAGTCGGCTCTTGGCAACGAACGTAGAAACCTAAGAGCGTTGTTTACATTCTTAACCTATTCAATTTAGCTTCACACAGGTGCAATTAGAGGAAGGTTCTTTAACATGCCATAAATCTATGACATGGGACCGCCGGCTTTACTTCCCCTCCGAAGGAAGGCATACCGAGGGATTTTTAACGCTCTTAAAAAATCCGACGGCTTCGGCCGGGTTTGAACCCGCTATCTTGAGCATAGAAGTTCAGCATGCTACCGACTACGCCACCGAAGCCGCCTTTCTGAGAGAAATGAACTGTTTATTAAGTGCGTAAGTGGATTTATTATATTTTCTGCACATTTCTTTAAAATTGCATCAGGGATGCCATCAATGCCAGCACGGAATTTATTGTTTAGCTCTTTTATAACTATTCTTACCTCATCACTTGTGGCATGATTTATAAATAAAGAATCACTGCATATATATATTTTATTATTAGAATTTAGTGTATTTACCTGTGATTTATTTAATAATATTTGTGGAATTTCCAGAAAATAGTCATTAAAAGTGTTTGCTATATCCTCTGGATTATTAATCACTTTATTATTGCAGGTCAGTGTAATGTTCCTTTGTATTTTAGCAGATTTTCCAGTTTCTTTCTTTAAAACGGTCCACATAGCCCTGTTTTTGTTAGATGATTGGGAAATAAAATTCATCATTATGCATTTTTTTGCTAGTCTTAGTAGGAATAAAAGACCGGTTCTGGTGCAAGGGCTAATGCGCAAGATGGCGGCCGCGTGAGTCCAACCGCATGCTGGTCTTATAGAGGGACAGTCATAGCTTGGCCAGGGGCTAATGCGCAAGATGGCCGCCACGCGCAACCACACTCTTAAATAGAGGTCTTTTCAAATCATTATTTATTTGTTATTAACTATAACTTATTATTTATTTATCATTTACGTAGGCTATTATTTATTTATTATTTTTATTTTAATATTTAATTTGTTTTTTTAATTTTTATTGTGTTAAAGCACTAAACTGCAAGGTCATTAACCCCACAATTATCTACCCCCCCACAGAAACGTCATTTAAGATTTAATTTAATGCATGTAAGATTTTCTATTATTTACATTTTAGATTTTTATTGTACATTTTAGATTTTTAATATTAGGTTTTTTAATTTTTAGATTTTTTATACTTTACATTTTAGTTTTGTGAAAAAGACCAAACTACAAGGTCACAGACCTAATATTGTTTTTATTTTTTAACTTATAAATTTTTATTAATTTAATATTGAGCCAAACGTGAGGTTTGGCATTCAGATCTTTTGATGTCAAATTTAACTGAGTCCAACAATGGTATTTCGGATTTATCTAACAACAATAATAATAACAATTATGATAGTAATAATGTAAATAAATCACCAACAGAAGCTTGCAAAAGTAACAAATTTAAAATTTACCACCAGAATGTTCAGTCTCTCTATAATAAAATTGATTACATAAATCTAATCCTTAAAAATGAACTTAAAGACATCTCAGCACTATGTATTTCAGAACATTGGCTGAAAGAGGAACAACTCGGAATAATTCAATTCCCAGGGTTTATACAAGCTAGTAAATACTCTAGAACTAATATTAGCCATGGCGGTACTTGTATCTGCTTAAGAAATAATTTAGATCATGAACAGTTAAGGCTGTGCTACCGAAAAATAAAATATTTTTTTATTTTTATTTTGTCTTCTTAATCTGTTATATAGGTCTTCGGGACTTGTTATATGCCACTTTTGTAAAATATAGACTGCTCGTTTGTTCAGGGCATGTATTCAAAGTGCCTACTTTGAGGGTTAAAGGTACATACGTCACGACAAAACTAATAACAGGAGAATTTCGAAATTTCTGTGCAATAACCCTTGTAATAGTAGCTTCATTATGAACAATTTTTATTTCAAAATTCCCCATATTTTATAAAAGCTTAATATTTCAATAACCTTTTTTATTGTGAAAAAATTGCTATAATAGCTTCAAATTTATTCAATTTGTAGAGGGTCTAATTCTGAGCAGTTCGAATATTTGATGAAAGAAACTGTTTAGTGATAAACCCGTGACGTTTGTACCTTTGACTAGTCTTCAACTCGGCAGAACGGTAACTACACAGGCTACACGATAGGCTACCCGCACTACCACTTGCACCGAGCTTCATTACCCCACCCTACTACCTAGCACTGCACCGCACCGCACCGCACCCCCCGTTGCGGGTCAATCCTTTCCTTACGCAGCATTCCATTCTACTTACCGTGGAGTGCAAAGAAAACAAAATAACTCGCCTTCTTCCATAACTTTTTCCTGCGCGCTAAGTCGCTAACACTTCAGTCTGACTAGACCTAATCTTGAGGAAGACATAGAAGAATATACCTCGCCCCTTTCTCGTTTCATTTCCTAATTCTGCGTTTGTGTTTCGTGATTGAGTGATTGAGTGTTCCTATAACATTCACACTTTATTCTACAATGCCACGAAAGCATTCTCCGTCAAGGAAACGTTCCAGAAGAGGCCGCGCAGCAAAGACTACGTGGGAGAAAAGAAAAGAAACAGCAAGAAATCACCGTGAATGTTTCAAACGATTCTGCTCAATTTGAAGACTCCGAAGAAATATTCAATAGCTTGTTAGTTGAAAGCACTCCCCCAATAGGCCACGATGCAAGTCGGTAAGTAAACTATTGCTACAATATATAAATTAATTATTAATTAATTTGAAAGAACTTGCCATTTTTAGTAGATTACCTACTTGTAAAACGTGTTGTTGTTGCTTATTTTAGGGACTGAGACATCGCGGTCATATAGCCCCATGTATTTTTGGGTGTGTATGGAATTTGTGTGATTACATGTGTTAATGTGATGGCTGTACTATTGTGTGAATTTCTAAATTGGGGATAGGATTGCTTTTAGAGAGGAACCATCCCAGCATTTGCCTGGAGTTAGTTTTAATGCGTATTTGCTTTCTGTATGTTAATAATAATCAAGGTAATATTTTTTAACATTGTGTGATTTCAGGTATGAAGATCAAGATTATTCCATAAATTTTCCAAACGATTCAGGAAGTGATACAGACGATGACAATGAGTCTGATCGTGATGTACCACCGATGGTAATTGAAAGGAATACTGAGGCCAACGAACTGCCTCCAATAGGGCGACGCATCGTTGATATTGGTCACGTTATGAAAGAAATAGAATTAGTAACGATCCATTCCAAACATTGTACCATGGGAAAATACAAATACAAAAAATAAATACAAAATGCATTATATTGTACATGGATTTATTATTGTGATAACTGCGAAAACGAATATGCTGTAACTTCAGAGCCTGTTTACCAAAAAATGGAAGTGAACGATGCTCTGGTGTGGGGAGCTATGGCAGTAGGTATCAGGTTTTCTCAAGTCGAGGAAATGTTCAGTGTTTTGGACATACCGATCGTGGACCACAACAAATACGCAAACCATGAAATACGAGTTGGTGATATAAGTACTGTATATTGATCCATATTTCCTTATGACCTATATATTATAAACAATTCTGAATAAGTGGTTTCAGTGAATTATGAATACTATTTTGTTGTTGTTGTTGTTGTTGTTGTTCATTATTAGATGAAAATTATGCAAAGAAAAACCTCTCTTCAAACATTTCTAAATTAAGACAATTTTAAACATTTTATTCAAAACATATTTAAGAATTTAAAATAAATACATTCTGTAAATTATTAATATTATTATTTTCTTTCTAAAGGTTTGGGAAGTAGCTCTCATACGTAAAATGAAGGAAAATCCAGAAGAAGAAAGACGTATTGCCATTGAAAAGAACAACTGTTTGAATGGCGTTCCGTACATATCTGTTATTAGCGACGGAGGCTGGGCGAAGAGGTCGTATGGACATGGGATGAGCTCGCTGAGTGGTGTTGTAAGCATTTGGGAAATATTAAAGGGATTTCACGTATTCCTTTCGTTGCAAAATGGCGATGTTTACTTTTGTTTAGCTAAGTCACACCACTGTGTCTACATGGCATCTTAGTCCCTGGAGAAAACTACATGGAAGCCCAGGTAGTATTTTCAAGACTAAGATTGTCGCCAGAGAAAAAAGACGATCTCGAAGGGCACTGACATTTTCTCAAAAAACACCAGTAAAGAAGAGACGAAAGTGTGATGAAAACTATGGACCACTAGCACAGTTGCCTGACGTTGAAGATGAAGTTCTTGAGACAAGAATGATCAACTTCTCAAAGAAAATGGCCGATGAAGTAACAAACGGTAGTCCTATTGAGGTATCAACTCTTGGACAACACACTAACCACATGTGGCACGACCAAAGAGTGAATCGCTTGACAGCTTCCAAGTTTGGGCTAGTCATAGCATTTATCTCACACCCCTTGCCACAACCTTGTAAAATCAACTTTGTATCCCAAAAATCTCACCTCAGTTTCCGTCATATTTGGAAGAGATAATGAGGACGCTGTGTTGAAAATGTACGAAGACAAAACTGGCAACATGCTCACCAAGTGTGGGTTCTTCGTAGATGAAGATCATTCATTTTTAGGAACCAGTCCTGATGGTTTGGTTGCTTGTGGTGGCCTCGTAGAAGTAAAATGCCTTGCGTCCGTCACTGAATCAGATTTGAGAGACAAGGTGACAAAAAAAAAGTTTGTGCTTGGAACTGTCAGAAGGAAAATTGCAATTGAAACGAAGCTACAGCTACTTCTTCTAGGTCCAAGGTCAATTGAATATCACCAGGAGAAAATGGTGCGACAATGTAGTTTATACGAAGAAAGGAGAACTATTCGTAGAAAGGATAGAAAAGGATGAGATATTATGGCAAAGAAAAATGCTTCCAAACCTGGTACAATTTTATAAGGAGTATATTTTGCGAGAAATTCTAGACAGTCGAGTTGTTCGAGGCATGAACATCCGAAATCCCTCATTTGTGCTAGAGGCACAACGACAAAAGCAGGCGACAAATAATACCAACAAACGAAATAAGAGGAAACCACTGACACATTCACAGACAAGAAAAACGTTAATCACCTGGGGTTGTAGTGGCTAGCGTTCTTGGCTGACGCCCTGGAGGTCCGGGTTCGATTCCCGGCTCTGCCAGGAGATTTTAATACTGTTGTGAGGGCTGGAACGGGGTACACTCAGCCTCGTGAGATAAAACTCAGACGAGGAGGGTTCAATTCCTACCTCAGTCATCCTGGAAGTGGTTTTCTGTGGTCGGGGTGGTTCCTGACTTAAGGCCACGGCCGCCTCTTTTTGTTTTATCCCTAATTTACAACTGCACACAGTGGTACAGCCATCACAATAACACAGGTTAAACACACCTAGATGCACGGGGCTATATGATCACGATGTCGCAGCCCTAAAATAAGCAACAACAAGAAGCTAATTATGTTGAATGATACTCGAACGTACTGTAAATTGTTCAGAATACGTAGCCTAAATATCTTTTTTTTATCAGTTGCCTTGTAAGTTTCTTTGGTTTAGGAAGTGAATAATAAATTATTCTTTATTATTTAATGTGAAATAATTAATAACATAACAACTTTAATATACTTAAATATATCAATAGCTGCGTGTTATTGTGTTTTTCATGTTCTTGCTAGTGTGTCTATGCAGCCGATTGTCATTGAACTTGCTGCTTACATTTTAAAAATAATTTTTGTTTGATAATAGTGCATAATTTGGGTATTTTCTGAAAAAATTCCGGAGATGTTTTCTTATTTGGAAATGATGTTATAATTTATAGTAGATTAACTTTCATTTACATACGTATGTAGCAAATATTATGTTTTCACTGTTTTGGCTCTTAATTGTGAAAGTGTGTGTTTTGTTCACAGAATGTTAAATATGCATTGTACTTCATAAAATTCTGCATGCGTGAACTTGAAATTTCATTACTGAATGAGCAGTCATTTTGTTTACATAAATCACCTTTTGTGGTTTACTGCATTATATTTTTAGCCTACTTTCGATTTTTGCAAAAAATGAAAGTAGACTTATGAGATCAACACAGGGCGAAAAAAGTGTGTCTGTCTGTGTGTGTGTGAGTCTGTGTGTGTGTGTGTATGTGTGTGTGTGTGAGTCTGTGTGTGTGTCTGTGTGTGTGTGAGTGTGTGTACTCTGAATGTATGTCCCCCCCCCCTATCAATTCGAACACGGTGAATGCGAATTGAACGAAATTTGGTACAAAGGTAGCACTGGCAAAGGACACCTCAGTGTCATGTTTTATATCGCCGCCATCTTGACGGAAACGTAATGGCGGCCACACAAATGTTCAAAGCTTAAATCAAATTACTTAACCTAATCATCCGATCTCTACCAAACTTTGCAACAACATACCTTTATGCAGGGAGCATCCTTTGACCAATCTAATAGGCCATTAGCCTAATAGTTTGCGGATGGCGGCCATCTTTATGTCAAAATTGATTCCCCCTATTAATTCGAACACGGTGGAACCGAATGAACGAAATTTGGTACAGAGGTAGCACTAGCAAAGGGCACCTCAGTGTCATGTTTTATATCGCCGCCATCTTGACAGAAACGTAATGGCGGCCAGACAAATGTTCAAAGCTTAAGTTAAATTACGACTAACATAACCATCCGATCTCTACCAAACTTTGCAACAACATTCCTTTATGGAGGGAGCATCCTTTGACCAATCTAGTAGGTTATTAGCCTAATAGATTGCGGATGGCGGCCATCTTTATGTCAAAATTGATTCCCCCTATTAATTCGAACACGGTGGAACCGAATGAACGAAATTTAGTACAGAGGTAGCACTAGCAAAGAGCACCTCAGTATCATGTTTTATATCGCCGCCATCTTGACAGAAACGTAATGGCGGCCACACAAATGTTCAAAGCTTAAGTTAAATTACGACTAACATAGCCATCCAATATCTACCAAACTTTTCAACAACATTCCTTTATGGAGGGAGCATCCTTTGACCAATCTAATAGGTTATTAGCCTAATAGTTTGCGGGTGGCGGCCATCTTTATGTCAAAATTGATTCCCCCTATTAATTCGAACACGGTGAAACCGAATGGAACGAAATTTGGCACAGAGGTAGCACTAGCAAAGGTCACCTCAGTGTCATGTTTTATATCGCCGCCATCTTGACTGAAACGTAATGGCGGCCACACGAATGTTCAAAGCTTAAATCAAATTACGATTAACCTAATCATCCGATCTCTACCAAATTTTGCAACTACATACCTTTATGGAGGGAGCATCCTTTGACCCATCTAATAGGTCATTCGCCTAATAGTTTGCGGATGGCGGCCATCTTTGTGTCAAAATCGATTCCCCTATTAATTCAAACACGGTGAAAGCGAATGGAACGGAATTTGGTACAGAGATAGCACTAGCAAAGGGCATCTCAGTGTCATGATTTATATCGCCGCCATATTGACAGAAACGTAATGGCCGCCACACAAATGTTTAAAGCTTAAATCAAATTACGACTAACATAACCATCCGATCTCTACCAAACTTTGCAACAACATACCTTTATGGGGGGAGCATCCTTTGACCAATCTAATAGGCCATTAGCCTTATAATTTGCGGATGGCGGCCATCTTTATGTGAAAATTGATTCCCCCTATTAATTCTGACACGGTGGAACCGAATGAACGAAATTTGGTACAGAGGTAGCACTAGCAAAGGGCACCTCAGGGTCATGTTTTATATCGCCGGCATCTTGACGGAAACGTAATAGCGGCCACACAAATGTTCAAAGCTTAAATCAAATTACGATTAGCCTAATCATCCGATCTCTAGCAAATTTAGCAACAACATACCTTTATGGAGGGAGCATCCTTTGACCAAACTAATAGGTCATCAGCCTAATATTTTTCAGATGGCGGCCATCTTTGTTTGAAAATCGATTCCCCTTATCAATTCGAACACGGTGAAACCGAATGGAACGAAATTTGGTACAGAGGTAGCACTAGCAAAGGGCACCTCAGTGTCATGTTTTATATCACCGCTATCTTGACGGAAACGTAATCGCGGCCACCCAAATGTTAAAAGCTGAAATGTAATTACGACCTACCTAATAATCTAGTCTCTACCAAATTTTGCAACACCATATCATTATGTGGGAAAGATATTCAGACCAAACTGCAAGAACATCAGCCCAATAGTTTGCAGATGGTGGCCAAATATGTGTGCAAATCGATTCCCCCTATCAATTCAAACACGGTGAAACCGAATTGAACGAAATTTGGTACAGAGGTAGCACTAGCAATGGGCACCTCATATTCATGTTTAATATCCCTATAGCACGTTGTATTTCAACAAGCTACTACAACCAACATTCAATCATACTCCTTGAAAAGGACAAAGAGTTATAACAATACCCATGCATTTAGGAGAAAGTAGACTATATGTTCTTTACTGAACATCTTGTTTATATAATGATTTGCATTCCATTGCAGTATTGTCAGTGCGCAATAAAAGGTTTATGATCCATCTAAACACTTCTTTTGTGTTTTAATTTTATAGTTATATCACTGATATGCAACCACTTCGCTACAGAAAAACTCTTCCCCCCTATGGGTAGTTACAAAGCCCATATGTAGTTTCGTTTCACGCACGCAATTTTTTTTAAGAAAAAACTTTTTTAGAAATTATGAAATTGTCAAAATACTGAAACTGATATATATCTTTACATCAATTATACTATTATTATTGCGTTAAAACTGGTAATTTATACAAATGGAATCCCTGAAATCTTTAAAATAACTGGCATTAACAATTATGAACAAAGTATCCGTATATTTTTTCTCTTGGTTAATATTGCAAATAAACTAAAGAACTCAATGTATTTCTACATTTGTATTAATTCCAATCCTTGAAACTGGTAGGTATACTGTAAGCTTTAATTGTGTATTCATTTTATGTGTAATATATCCAGCGCAGTAAATCTGTGTTCAGAAAATATGTAGTGGATCTGAGAAGGTTAAGTGGTGTCATATAATTACTTCCTGTTGAACTGCACAATTCAAACGACAAATTGAACTTCTGAATGGCTGGAAGAACTTTGTATTAATATAATTCAAGATTTTATAGTAGCTTTATATTGCGGTGTTAAAACACGCTTAAAAATATATTTTGTTTTCTTCGCCATCGTTTTACCCTCCAGGGTTGGCTTTTCCCACGGACTAAAAGAGGGATCCCACCTCTACCGCCACTGAGGGCATTGTCGTGGAGCTAGAAAATTTGGTCTTGGATACAACTGGGGTGTGTGACCAGCACTACGCCCAGGCGGCCTCACCTGCAAAGCGAACAGGGTGCCTGATGAAGGGATGGAAAGACTGGGAGGTTAGGCAAGGAAGTGGGAAGGAGGCGGCCGTGGCCTTACGGTAGGTACCATCCCAGCATTTGCCTTAGAACGAAGTGGGGGAAACCACGGAAAACCACTTCGAGGATGGCTGAGGTGGGAATCAAACCCCCTCTACCCATTTGGACCACCCGAGGCTGAGTAGATCCCGTTCCAGTCCTCATACCACTTTTCAATTTTCGTGGCAGAATCGGGAATCGAACCGCGGACCTCCGGGGTGGCAGCTAATCACTCTGACCACTACGCAACGGAGGCGACTTTAAAAGTAATATGTTACCTAATTTGACGTTATTGAAATTCTTGATCGAATTTTGAAGTTTTTCGTTCTTATTTCAAAAAATTACAACAACAAAAAAACGTGACACGATAGAGAAACTCTGAATACAGAATTGGATTCTACATCCCTCAATACCTAAGCAGTCATTTAGGAATATTGTCTTATTAATATTATATTTATTTTTTTAATGATAAACTTTGCCAATTTTGATGTTTTTTCGATTTTCTTTTCAAAATTACAAGAAAGGAAACCTGGCGTGCTACAGAAAATCTGAACACATGGCACTTTACTTAACAATAAGTAAGTTAATATTTTCCCTTGTAGCAGAAGAAAATTGAAATGCATAGTCCTATCAATCAAACGCCCCGACCCATTTTATCCGGCTGGAGGACAGATCTCAAGGTTGCAATAAGCTTACGACTCGGAAACAGATCGCTGTGTGACTCGCAAGGAATGCTTCAACTGAGAGAGGGGAAGATAGTGTGCGGATGAGGAGTAATGGAAGGGAGGAGGGGAAGTCGCTATTCACATGCGGTGGCTTGCAAGGGACGGCAGTGCTGCCATCTCTTGTCCAGCGACTGTCAGCAGAAACGTCCGCACAGCTTATGATTATCTAATTATGGAACAGGTTTTTAAATTCTCTGCCGTAAAAATACAGCAGTTTAAGTTAATAATTGTATGCGTATACCATTCTCCGTCAGGAAAGTTTCGTTTATTTATAGATAAATTAGAAATTGTAACTCAATAACATGAGCAAAGTAAATTTCGATATAATAATTTGTGGGGATGTAAATGTGGATTTCTTAAAATTTCATAGAAATTGTGAATTATTAACACAGTTACTAATTTCCTATGGACTGAAACCTACAGTAAATACCCCAACCAGAATAACAAAATTTAGTAAAACCTCTCCTGATCATTTTTTTAAAATACAGATAAATATCACCATTCAATAGAAGTCCGGGTTTTAGTGACCATCATGGACAAATACTGAGTTTTGGAGTACCCGAAACAATCAATAATAATGATAATGGAGTAAAATCAAAGTGCAGGTCATTCACTGAAACAAATGTTACATATTTCAATTACTTATTAAATAAGGAAACATAGTCAGAAATTTATAAACTAGAAAATGTAAATGATAAATGTAATGCATTTAACAGTACCCTAAAACACTATTTTGAAACAGCATTCCCCTTTAGACAAAGAACTGTTCAAAATAACAAAACTAGCAATTGGATAACAACAGGGATTATAAATTCATGTCAAGGAAAGAAATTTCTACACAAATTATATAAACAATACCACAAAACACCTGAATTCAATTATTCTACAAAAATACACTAGCATATTAAATAAGGTAATAAGACTAGCAAAGAAACTGCATAATGATAATTTTATTTCCCAATCATCTAATAAAAACAGAGCTATGTGGTCCGTGATAAAGGAAGAAACTGGAAAATCTGCTAAAATACAAAGGAACATTACACTGACCAGAAATAATAAAGTGGTTAATAATCCAGAGGAGTAGCACACACTTTTAATGACTATTTTCTGGAAATTCCACAAAAATTATTAAATAAATCACATGTAAATACACTAAATTCTAATAATAAAATAAATATATGTAGTGATTATTTATAAATCATGTCACATGTGAAGAAGTAAGAATAGTTATAAAAGAGGTCAAAATAAATTCTGTACTGGCATTCCTGATGCAATTTTAAAGAAATGTGCAGAAAATATAGTAAATCCACTTACACACTTAATAAACAGTTCAATTCTCTCAGGAACTTACCCGGATATTTTGAAGTTATCAAAAGTAATTCCAGTGCTCAAAAACGGTTCAAAAGATGAATTAGATAACTATCGTCCTATTACCTTACCAACTGGTATTGCAAAAATTGTGGAAAGAATCATGTATAATAGACTGATAAGTTTTATAGAAAAAAATAAAATATTATCAAGCTCACAACATGGATTCAGAACGGAAAAATCTACACAGACAGCAATTTAAGAATGTATTAATAGTATACTTAAATTAATTGACAATAAGGAACATGTAACTGGCCTATTCTTGGATTTATAGAAAGCATGTGATGTTGTTGATCATAAAATCCTCCTTACAAAACTAAATCAATATGGTATTGGAGGTCTAGCTAATAAATGGATAGAGTCTTACATAACAAGGCGTAAACAAATAGTAAGCTTGAGACACAAGGATGATAGAACCAAATTACTTAATGAAACATTGTCCAATGAGGGAATTATTAAATTTGGAGTACCCCAGTGATCGGTTTTGGGCCCACTACTCTTTCTTCTATGTATCAATGATATAACACAGAACGTTCATTCACATAAGGAAATTTTGTTTGCGGACGATACAACACTCGTAATAAAAGGTGAAACTAAACAGGTCATACAGCAGTCGGCTGATCCATTACAGGAGAGTTAACCAAATGGTCACAAGATACTCGCCTCATAATGAACTATAAAACAAAACAGTATGTCTAAATTTCCACACTGTACAGAATAGGAATGCTGGAAGCCCAATATAACATTAAATGGTCATCAAATAGAAAATAAATCAGAAACAAAGTTTTTAGGACTATGGATACAACATGACTTGAATTGGAATAACATATACAATATCTGAATACTAAACTGAACTCGATGTGCTTTTGCGTTACGTATTTTGAAAACCTGCACTAGCATGCACACATTAAGAAATACGGTACTCATTTTGCTCTTTTCCATTCATACTTAAGATATGGGGTCATATTTTGGGGTATGTCGCTAGATGTACTAAGCACGTTTAGGATACAAAAGAGGACGATTAGATTTATGGCAAATGTAAACACTAGAGAATTATGTAGACCTCTGTTTAAAGATTTAAACATTCTCCCACTGCCCTGCCCATATATCTTTGAAAGTATTATGTTTTTAAAAAGAATTTAATGAATAATGATTTTTCTTAAAACAAACAATGATGTTCATAGGCATAACAAAAGACAAAATCAAAACATTCATATTTCACACACACACACACACACACACACACACACACACACACACACACACACACACACACACACACACACACACACACACACACACACACAAGCATATATATATATAAAAAGGAACTTTTCACACAGGAGTTAAATTATACAATAAACTACCCCAGTATATAGAACTTGCCCCAAAAATAAAAACCTTTGATAGAATGTTGAAAGCTTATCTGCAGTGCCATTGTTTTTACTCTGTAGTTGAATATCTTAGCGTATAGGAGCGATGAAATCTATAATTATATTTTACTTTTCTATTTTATTTGTAATACCTAGCTGTAAGTTGTTGTATGCATAGAATTAAGTTTTCATATTATGAAAATTGTGACAATAGTTTGAGACTATTGTGATTCTTTTTGTGAAAAACTTATAAAAAGAGGTGTACTTGACTAAGTTTGATTTTCAGTGAGCCAGCGCTATCTGTTGGGGATTTGATATGTCTTGGTTCTCGAAAAAGTGACTTCAACGCGTTCTAGCGGTGACTTTCATTCTACTGAGTACTAGCTTTGTCAGGGGGATGACAGTTCATAGGGAGCGCGTGGGTCGGGGTAAGGCCCTGTACTGGTTGTTCTGCCAACCAATGAAGAATTAATTTTAGCACTAAGGTTCCGTATTTGGCACTCATGAACGTTCACATCAAACCGAATGGCGGAAGCGGGAATAGTCTCTTTTGATTTATATTCCTCGTGGTGTTGTTGGTTGGTTTGATTTGTTCAGTATTTTGATTGTTTATTTTAATTGAATTGAGAGTCAATCATGCCACTGCAAGGGAGGAAAAATTGCCAAGCACCGGGATGTAAGAATTATAATCATAGTAAGAACAATACGGCAATTTTATTTTCCTGGTGTTGACCATGTGAAAAACTAGTGGGCAATATGGACTACTCTCGAATAAAAATATATAGAGAATAAATGTGTGCATTTCATCTCTTGTTGGTTTTCATACCCATTCTCCTTTGCATTGCAATAAAATTTGTGGTTTAGGGCTACGGGGAGGGGTAGGTGGTTGCGAGCATGCTAGGCAAAAAGTGAGGTTATGGCAATGTAGTGTGTGCATTTGGACGATTTTCTTTATATTCATCGAATATCCCAACTATTCCGTAGAGTATGAGAGCATTTTTAATTAGCCTAGAGGTGAATTAAGCTCTAGAACGGCATAACTGTGTCTTTCGTGACAAATCCATTGCCAACATTGATATATATCAAAATGTATTCTTTTCCTATCTGGACGTATATTTCAGCACCTAGCGAAAGGCGGAGTTATGTTTGAGTTATTGTCATCAATAATCAATAACTCGTCGCAGAACATACTGTTCATTTACGTGTAATAAAGGCTACATTCATATGGCTTTTTACTTTTTATGTTGCCAGACTTGGCAGTACAATCCATAGCCTCAGGCGGTGTTCTCTCTCGGAAATTCTATAACCAAAAGTGACGAATCTCTTATACTTACATGATCCTTGGGTTAGCGGCTGAAAAACATATGGCATGGCATGGGTGTATGAATGTTTGTTTTTGAGAATGGTTCGTCATCCTTCTGTTTCATGTGAGTAACCAGTTCAATCTGTCATAGTTCAGTTTGGCCTATGTTTATTTCTTGTGAGGGTTGTTTTAATTTATGAAGCCAGTCCTGACATTTCTGTCTGCGTTCTTGGCGAACATTTTTGGTCATTGGCAAGACAGTTTCTAAACCTTCTTCTTAGTTGCTTAATGTATTTCCTCCTGTTTTGTCAAAATAGTATACTCCTTGAGTCTGTTAAAAACATCTACGAAGATGTATATTTTATTTTCTTGGGTTTGGTTGCGTTGACAACGAGGATAGATTGTTTATCCGGTGGCCGATTATTGACATTGAGTTGGTGTGTGAACAGATGAAAAGAGACTACTCCATGTTGGAAAATAAAAAGGAACAGTCATGTTTGGATCGAGCTCCGATCTCAGTAATGATAATTAAGGATTTACTTCGTGATTTATGGAATTATTTATGACAGTCTAGGATGATGGTCATTGGTTGACCTTAGACATATATTATTACTAACCTCTCGTGTTGTCGGGAATTAATTGATGAGGTTATGGGATATCCAAATGGACTTGCACCTTATTATCAAATGTGGATCAGTTTCCTCGTTCTCTCAGAATGTATGTAATTTGTCATTAGCTGGTAAGTCTGGCATATTTTAATGTACTTCTATATTTTGTTAAATAATAACCGTTACGTTCCAAAAGATATCTACATGACTTGTGTCCATCATTTAAGGGGCCTTGGTTCGGATTCTCTATCGCTATTGTTAGTTTTAATGTAAAACTTTATTTATCAAGTGAGAAATACAATACAAAATACAAATCATCTTTTGAGATGTTGTCACATGTCACGCGAACACGCACAGACTTTGCACTGACTCGTCTTTTTTTTTCTCTTCTTTATTGTACATGTCTATTTCACCACAAACGCAGTCGATTCCACGTTTCCTTGGTCACGCAGTTCAATCGTGCACAATTTTTCAATCAACAAGTTCACAGTTTGATTTTCCGTCGGAATCGTGTCCCACACATCCTTGAAATTATCATATTCTTTTCCCAGCGTGGATAAAATTCGACCGTTCAAAATCCTTTCAGATAACGTGTTTTCGTTGTGCTTTTGTAGTTCGTCGTTCAGATCCTGATAAAGCTTCTGTAACTTCGCGACATGGGTGCTGATGTCCTCCTTGTCGTCACGTGTCACTCGGAAGAATGACTCGATCAACATGTTCAGTCGCTGCGTACTGCTTCGTTCGAACCGTGCGCTCAATTTTGTCCAAATTTCACTGGCATTGGTGCACGTCAACACGAGCTCGGCAACAGCGCACCTGCTAGCAAACTGGCCGCTTTCGCGTCTTCTTTCAACCATTGCTTATATGCCGCTTTTGTTGCGCAGTTGCATCTGCCGGCAACACAGGACACTTTTTCGAACCATCAACAATATTTTCCAGTTCATACGACCGCAAAACCATCAACACATGCCATTTCCACTTTGCCCAGTCTTCAGGTCCTTCAAGTTTATCCACTTGAACTTTGTAGTCACTGCCGGCTGCCATTTTGAGGTTATCCTTACTCACAAAAAATACAGCACGTGTTCCACAGGCGCTCAGCTTCGGATCCACTCACGAGATAATACCATTTACACGTGGCCTGGGTCCATAACCTGTTAGTTTTAATGTAAAACTTTATTTATCAAGTGAGAAATACAATACAAAATACAAATCATCTTTTGAGATGCTTGTCACATGTCACGCGAACACGCACAGACTTTGCACTGACTCGTCTTTTTTTTTCCTCTTCTTTATTGTACATGTCTATTTCACCAGGTGGCGCTACTGTGCTATTTTTCTTTCAAACATTAACAGCTATGTTTATGGATCTCTGGGTTGATTAGTATGGGTAGCACTATCTTCCACGCGGGTCGGTGTTAATTTTTAATTTGACGTAGTTAAACGCGTCAACTGGTAGCAGAAGCTTTCCACATATTTAATTATTTGAAATTTCTAATGCGAATCTTAGTGATGACCTATTGGATATTATTAAATGCTAATATTTGTGTTTGTTATGTTTCATATATGATGCTGAGCTTGACATATTGATAATTCATGGATGAAAGGAATTCTGTCACTACTTATTACCTTAACAAAAACGAGATCGCTCACGAGGTACTCATAAGAGGGAAGATCACTGTTATCATAGAGAACTGGACCTGGCTACCTTGAATGAATTAAAAACAGCACCCATTGTCATTCCAAGTTGGAATGAGTACTCATGGAGTTCTGGTAAGTCTTCTGTTGTGAATGATCTCGAATCTTTGTTGGCCCTTCGTAATATTTATGCCAGTGAAAGTGATAATTCCCCATCTCAGTTGAGACGTTTTAAATCACGCCTTACACATTGGTACTGCCCCCGTAATTGAATTATGTAGAGACCACGGTGGCTATATTTGAAATTTAGAAGGAGAGTTATGGCTGTCATAGTTATGACGTGGGTAGTCATGACGTAAGCACGGATGACGTAAATGTTATACCAGCAGGCTACTTGAGCTGAGATTCTCAGTGACGTCAGCATTTAGTCGAGAATGTTCCAAGATTTACGACGCAGTCGCAGGAAACGAGGAATTCTGCTGAGGAAGAAACTATGCTATTGGAGGAGAGGCATGAACCAATGAACGATAGTTTAAAGGAAGACGGAGATTGCTGAAACTATGGTATTTTTATTACTTTTGGAATGCAGAATTGTGGAAATCCATTTGCAGTAAAAGCATTGATTTGGAATTTTGGTGAAATTTATTTTCAGTTTTTGAATTTTGAAAATCCGTCATGTATTAACGAAGTTGGAACTTTTAGCGATGACGCAGTATCTCGCTTTGGAAGGGATGGAAACGCCCCTCGTGAAGTTAATAAAAGGGCTTGCGCAGAAGAGAGGAGTCTCTTTCGTTCTCTGATCATTCTGAGATCTCATTCTCAGATCATCGAAGTCTATTGTGAAAGTTCTTTTCTTATACATTCATTATAGTGAGACGTCGAAGTGAACAGCAGTGAAAAGAATCGTCTTTATAACGCGTGGCGAGGCCACTATATTAACGAGATCCAAGTCAAACTAGGTGAAGTTGAAACGGACCTTAGAAAGCTTCTACAAGTTTAGCTTCGAACAGTTAGCGGTCTCCGATAAGCTAATTGTATTATGCAGTGCTACATGCAGTTATAGAGAAAAGCTGAACAATTTCGACCGATTAGTTCGAAAGATATTAGCAGTTTTATACGACTGAGAAAAGTGATTATCTCGCCACAAGAGAAGCACTTTTGTATAGCCAGAATCAACGCAACGGCTGACGCTGCGAGTGGAATAGAAAGACTTCAGATTGCTTGGTTACAGAACAATACAGTATAATGGAGCAATTAAATACGGCAGTTTGTTCTTCTAACACTACAACCGAAGAGCAGATGGAAGGCTAAAGGGCTTATTGCAATTGGGACATACTTCAACGGAGTAAGATAGCGACATGGAACTTCGCTAATTGCTATTCCACACAAGCGAACATGCGGTGAATACCATCTACACCCATGTTTCGTAATTAAAGGATGAATACCATCGAACAGCCATAGAAACAATTTCATACTCTGAATATGAATAATTTCTTCGGAAATTTCTACAAAACTTCATGACGATTGTCTACTGGAACTTCAGGGAATTTTTCAAGAGAGGTCAGGGATATCCCGACTCACAAAGAAGATTATTGCCGGAAGGATGTCTATTCGTCTTCGAGGAGCAGAGCGATTTCCGGAGAAGGAAGCAGTTCGATTCTCTGAGGGTGCTATTTCCTATTTCGAGGATGGAGCTCAGCTCTAACTTGGTGAAATGGATCCATCAGCAGTCTTCTTTGGGGAATTTTCCTCTGGAACGTCAATCGGCAGATAAGGTAGTCGTGAACGTTTATTGTATTTGAGTTTACTAATGATGTTTGAGCAACCTTTTTTCCCATTTTTTTATCCTCATGTTTTTGCCCTATTTTCTTGTTGAGATTCTTATTCTCAGTACACCTTGATAAGTTTTGCATTTTTCGACGATTTATTAAGACATTGTTATGTCATGGGCATAGTTAATGATTTTGAATCAGTTGAGACTGATATTTAGAATTTTCAGTAATTAATATTTTTGTAGTCACGATTTGACTGTAAGTTAATGATTTTTAATGGCAGATTTAAATTCAGACAGCGTGTCTTTTTATTAAAGTAATTCTACCCCAGTTTAATTACTTTGACCAATTTTCTGTCATCATCAAGAAGGAAGAACATTTAAATGATTTTAGAGCGTTAAAATCTCTTACGTTGTCGACGATCTTGGAAATACTAGTCGTTGTTTGAATTGATTGCAACAAAGACATTTATCGTCAGTTATGAATGAATATTGCATTATAGACACTTTTGTGAAAGAGTAACTTTAATAATGAATTATTGAATGCATTAAAGTCAAGAACTTTTGTTAGGAGTTTTTCTCAATTAGAGATTTATAGAACGATGTTTGCATTCCCCAGTCTAATGGATTCTATTCGACTACTTTGCATTTTAGTCGCACTTTATTTGATGATAGTATTTTTATACTACAATTCTTTTAGGATGTTAACCTTAAATTTTGATAGACCAGACAGGCGTATATAAGCGTATTCACTATTAAATTTGTTTGTGATTGGCAAGTTTTGACTTCATTTCGGTTCATGAATGAAATCCACGAAGGTTAAATAAAAAACAGTTTTGAAACAATTAATGATTATAAATTTTTTTAAGTGGAACTATGAATGTATAATCGCTAGTGCAGCGCGTGTTGAAAGTCGCTGAGATATAATGCCCTTGAATATGAAGGAAGTTCCCACAGGAATACGAGGCACGTCCAGAAAGTAAGCTCCGTTTGGTAATTAAATTAAATTGTGTACAGATACAGAAAAAATATTTATTGCACAACATTCTACACCTCTTAAACTACCTTTTCACATAACTGCCGAACTTTTGCAGGCATTTGTCATAGCGTGGCACAAGTTTTTGGATACCTCTTCATAGAAGTTTGCCGCCGACCCGTAAACGAGAGTGAAGACTCCCCTTAAGATATCCTACTGTTTGGCCATCACTGTTAGGCAAATTGCGTATGTGGTCAGGAGAACTCCTAAACATACGCAGTTCTCCTGGTAAGCACGCAATTTGCCTAACAGTAGTGACCAAACAGTAGGATATCTTAAGGGGAGTCTTGACTCTCGTTTACGGGTCGGCGGCAAACTTCTATGAAGAGGTATCCAAAAACTTGTGCCACGCTATGACAAATGCCTGCAAAAGTTCGGCAGTTATGTGAAAAGGTAGTTTAAGAGGTGTAGAATGTTGTGCAATAAATATTTTTTCTGTATCTGTACACAATTTAATTTAATTACCAAACGGAGCTTACTTTCTGGACGTGCCTCGTAAATGTTAAAGAATTATTTGTGGAAGTTTTGTAAGTTATGTGGAAGTTTAATACCATATAGATTAATATATGATGATTTTGGGCATATTTTTAATGCAGTTTGTGCATTAACTTGTTAGCGAAGGATTTTCCGCTGGAGTAAGATTGTCATAGTTCGTTGAAAATTAATCAAGTGATTTACTGTTATAATTAACACGAGTTTTGAAAGAATTTGAGATAAGATTTTGAATGAAGGTTGCCGTCACAAATCATTATTAAAACCTTTATTAAACCAGATTGTGACATTAACATGTATAACTAACCTTCATTGGTCGATTATATTAAACACGATTATGAAAATTACCAACCGAATGGACATGTGGTCAATGTATTTATTAAATTAATAATTTAAACAATTTAAAATATTAATATTGTAAATAATTGCTGTAAATATTTTTGAAAATAATATGGAACGAGAGTGATGTTAAAGGCGTGCTTATAATATTTTTATTGTCTTTGACAAATATTATAAACAATTTCTAATTGTTATAAATAATTTATGTGATTTTGTTATAAACATTTAAGAGCTAATTAAACATTTGGATTGAAGTTAACAAATTTAGGGAATTAACATAATGATCCAATAGGATGTGAGCAAAGTACTTGAAAGATTTTCGTAAATATAATGTGAGTTGTCTTGTAGACAGATAAAACTTGAGAGAGCAAGCTGTACTCTTACGTAACTTAGCACGTGAGAAGGGAGTGCATTTGACCAGTATGCAACAGGTTGGAGGGTAGCTCGCAGCTGGGCCAACATCTGGTTATTAGTGTGAGGTCGTACACACTCCGGCCTTGCGACTATAAATACCATTCTCATGTTTATTAAAAGGAAACCAAATGCTTTATATATATGTCACACCCTGACGTCCTTCTCCAATCCAATAGTGTTATGAATATTACGTTATTTGGAGCTCTTGGGAGCTAAAATGTTTTATATCATGTTGTATGATAATTTTTGCAAGTCCTACTGAGGACGTAGTCAGATTGACTTGGGCTACTGATAGCCACGTTTATTTTGTTGTGTTAGTAAAATCATACCCTTTATTAGAAATAAAGCTTTTGTACAGTTCAAAGTTCTCGTCTTCGCTTTGGTTCATTTTTAAATGTCATGGTGGAGGTTATTGTGTGAACAGACTTTAGTGATCCTGTTGTCAACTCAAACCCCGAGATAATTAAGAGGTAAGTAACGGTAAGTATGAACCCCCGTCTATTTTGGTGTGTTCCACAATGATTTCCTGTGAACTTCTGTGCTCTTATCTCGATAGTGTCTGTCAGTGCCATTTTCATTGATGTAACTGTGCCGGTGCAATTGATAATTGGCAATCCGATTGAGGGGGCGGATATCTGACAGCCTACTATCCAGGTAAACGGGGACAGAAAGATTGGCGACCCAAGAACGTGGGGCTGAGTCAATAGAAAGATTGGCGCACCTAAAACGTTGGGGCTCGATTCAACAAAACTGGATTACCAGGTTGAACGCCAGTAAGAGTGGCAAACCTAAAACGTAGGGTTCGATTAGACTCAAATAAAGAGGTTGATTCTTTGTTAGATGTCTAGGCCAATTGTAGTATTTAAGAGTGTGATTATATAGGAATTAAATGTTGTATTGTGTTAGGAAAATTACACTCAGAAAAGATCAGATCTTATACAACTTGAGAAAGGTTAAATAGGCTGGAAACTTAGAAAAATCGCCTATGATCTGGAATCTTATTTTATTTGACCGGCTTATGACATTTCAGTCATATTAAAGATAAAATTAAATTATTTGGATTGTAAATGTAAATTATTGGTGTTAGGATATTTTAAAATGAGCCAAAGAAATTTGAACATGTGCTTGAGTTTGTTTCAACATGAAGTATCTTCGAAAATTAATTATAAGGTAGTTATAAGTTAGATTTAAGACAGAAAATTGATCAAAATTATATATGGTGAAAAGTGTTGCTCAAATGTTGTTATTTTGCTCTTTTGATGTATGTCCCTACAGCAATCCATTTTTGAATAATATTGTAATGGCAGATGAAAGTTTGAAGAAAATGTTAGAGGAGATGTCTGCTAACATGAAGCAGATGATGGAGGAGAATGCTAGTAATATGTCTGCTAATTTGAAAGCAAGCATGACTAGTAGTATGAAGCAGATGCTGAATGAAAGCATGAAGGAGAATAATAGTAATTTGTCTGCTAATTTGAATGCAAGAATGGAGGAGAATGCTAGTAATTTGAATAGTAGTATGAAGGAGATGGAAGCTAGGAATAATAGTCGAATGGAGGAGAATATGAAGGTTCTTCATACTAGTGCTGCTAATTTGGAGGATAATATGTCGCGTTTACAGATTAATACCCTAGGAATTGAGAATACTGTAAGTGACATGCGCACAGAGGTGTCTAATGTCCATAAAGATGTGTCTATTGTGCATAAAAGTGTTGATGATGTTAAATTTGATGTGTCTAAGGTACAGAAAGACCTTACAATGTTAAATCTAGATGTAGCTAATGTCCGAGGGGATATTTCTTGTGCTAGAGCCGAAGTTGTAGTTGTCAAAAACGATGTAGCGACTGTCCAAGACAAGGTCGAGGAAGTCCAGAAAGAAATTCAAAAAGCTAGAACTGATGTATCCAATGTTCAGGTAGACATTAATAACATTCATGCGGATATAACTGAGGTGCAAAGTGACATAACTAAGATTCAGGTAGAGGTCAACACAGTTTTCGTAGATATTACTAAAGTCCAAACTGATGTAAATAAAGTCAGGGAAGAAATCGAAAACTCAAAAACTCTTTGTACGCGTAATATAACTGCATTAGCGACTAGACTAGTTGATGAATCAGTTAGAACAACAACGTCTTTAGCAGAGTTGAAGTATGATGTAGAGGTCATGAGAACCCAGGTATTAGACCACAATAGAGTATTAAAAGAGGATATCGAAGTAGACATAGCCGAAATGTTAACAGCAAACGTAGCGGTATGGAAAGACGAGTGGAATAAGTCAAGTGGGGAACATGTAACCCAAATTCAGGAAAGGATTGAAAGAAAACTTGCCAGTACGCAGATAGAAATTAACAATGAAGTAGTACAGATTAGGAAAGATTTAAGCGTCAGGATAAATTCGTTATCCGAAAAACAAGTTGACGATAGAACACAACTAGATCAGGATATGCAAACTTTAAAATCTACATTAGAGGAACAGATGCATAAAGTTGTCTCGGATGTAAATGAAACGACGAGTAAACTGAAAAATTTGAAGTTAGGAGAGGCTAGTTTAATGGAGAACTACAAAGAAGAGATTATCAAGAAAGTCTTAACAGAAATCACTGACAAGGATACAGAAGGCTTAGCTTGCGAATTGAATAGGAATTATACTAGAATACGTAACCTAGAGCCAGAAGAAAGAGACATGACTCCTGAAGAACGTGTATCCAGATTCAGAGAGGAGGATGACGAGAGGAATATGGAACCCGAGTGGAATTATCGAGATAGTGGGAAAAACTATCCGGATTCATATCCGAGGAACGTGACGGTCATCAGGAATTTCGAAGACAAACCACAAAAATTCAGTAACACTGATAGTTTGACACCTATAGAGTATGTAAGGAATCTCAAAGATTATTTCATCGAAGCTCACATTCCCAGAGAGAGAGAGATGAAGATAGTAGAGAGATATCTGATTGGAGGACCCCTTGAATGGTTTCGCGCATTTAGATACACATTCAGTAACTTTGACGAGTTTGCAGAGGCATTAATCAAGCGATTTTGGTCTATAGAAGCGCAGAATTCGTTAAGAGCGGAGGTGTATTCAAGAAAATACTCAGGTACTCTTCCAACGAGGTACGCTGATTTCATTACGAGTCAGTTGTCCCGCTTGAGATTTTTGCAACCCCCATTGTCCACGGAGCAACTAATAGATGCGATTTCTCGTATGCTGCCAGTTGAGGTGAGGAGACTTATAATTTCGTCCAACATCAGGGATTTATCCAGCATGGATGAATTACTGAGAAGGTTAGACTACACAAGCCCAATGCCTAACGTAGTCCAGAAAGGTCAAAGGCAGGAGTTTAAGGAAATCAATACGGTATATATGGACCAAGTCCAACAAACTGACAAGCCAGAGCAGGAGAAAACTGATAATGTAGGTCCTCACAGGAATAATCAGTTTAGAAATTACAGATCACAAGGTTACCGACCGTATCAACAGAGAAGAGGTTGGAACTACAACCGAGGAAACTACAATGGAAGAGGCAGATATTACAACAATAATGGGTATAACCGTAACTATAATAGGAATAACCAAAACCAAAATAGAAACCTGAATACTCAAGGTCAGGTTATGACACCCGATCAATATCAGCAAAGAGAGAAGGAAAGCCAGCAATACTTAAAAGAATTAAGGGATAAAGAAGCTGACAATCAAAAGAAAAGGCAGGATGTTGTAATCGATCCTGGTCCTTCTACAAGCCAGCAGAACTTTGAAAATAAAAATACTGGTCAGAAGAGAAAGTAGAGAGGAAAGAATACATTAACCACACACACAACCCAGAGTAGAAGAAATTTATGATTAAGGAACATAGAGGAAATATCATGCTAGAGTAAGCCAGTAATAATTCAATTTCGTGTTCAAGAGAGTTGAGATACTTGTAACATTGAGTTTAAAAACAATTTGCAACTGTTTTTAAAACGTGGTGGGAGGAGAATGCCCCCGTAATTGAATTATGTAGAGACCACGGTGGCTATATTTGAAATTTAGAAGGAGAGTTATGGCTGTCATAGTTATGACGTGGGTAGTCATGACGTAAGCACGGATGACGTAAATGTTATACCAGCAGGCTACTTGAGCTGAGATTCTCAGTGACGTCAGCATTTAGTCGAGAATGTTCCAAGATTTACGACGCAGTCGCAGGAAACGAGGAATTCTGCTGAGGAAGAAACTATGCTATTGGAGGAGAGGCATGAACCAATGAACGATAGTTTAAAGGAAGACGGAGATTGCTGAAACTATGGTATTTTTATTACTTTTGGAATGCAGAATTGTGGAAATCCATTTGCAGTAAAAGCATTGATTTGGAATTTTGGTGAAATTTATTTTCAGTTTTTGAATTTTGAAAATCCGTCATGTATTAACGAAGTTGGAACTTTTAGCGATGACGCAGTATCTCGCTTTGGAAGGGATGGAAACGCCCCTCGTGAAGTTAATAAAAGGGCTTGCGCAGAAGAGAGGAGTCTCTTTCGTTCTCTGATCATTCTGAGATCTCATTCTCAGATCATCGAAGTCTATTGTGAAAGTTCTTTTCTTATACATTCATTATAGTGAGACGTCGAAGTGAACAGCAGTGAAAAGAATCGTCTTTATAACGCGTGGCGAGGCCACTATATTAACGAGATCCAAGTCAAACTAGGTGAAGTTGAAACGGACCTTAGAAAGCTTCTACAAGTTTAGCTTCGAACAGTTAGCGGTCTCCGATAAGCTAATTGTATTATGCAGTGCTACATGCAGTTATAGAGAAAAGCTGAACAATTTCGACCGATTAGTTCGAAAGATATTAGCAGTTTTATACGACTGAGAAAAGTGATTATCTCGCCACAAGAGAAGCACTTTTGTATAGCCAGAATCAACGCAACGGCTGACGCTGCGAGTGGAATAGAAAGACTTCAGATTGCTTGGTTACAGAACAATACAGTATAATGGAGCAATTAAATACGGCAGTTTGTTCTTCTAACACTACAACCGAAGAGCAGATGGAAGGCTAAAGGGCTTATTGCAATTGGGACATACTTCAACGGAGTAAGATAGCGACATGGAACTTCGCTAATTGCTATTCCACACAAGCGAACATGCGGTGAATACCATCTACACCCATGTTTCGTAATTAAAGGATGAATACCATCGAACAGCCATAGAAACAATTTCATACTCTGAATATGAATAATTTCTTCGGAAATTTCTACAAAACTTCATGACGATTGTCTACTGGAACTTCAGGGAATTTTTCAAGAGAGGTCAGGGATATCCCGACTCACAAAGAAGATTATTGCCGGAAGGATGTCTATTCGTCTTCGAGGAGCAGAGCGATTTCCGGAGAAGGAAGCAGTTCGATTCTCTGAGGGTGCTATTTCCTATTTCGAGGATGGAGCTCAGCTCTAACTTGGTGAAATGGATCCATCAGCAGTCTTCTTTGGGGAATTTTCCTCTGGAACGTCAATCGGCAGATAAGGTAGTCGTGAACGTTTATTGTATTTGAGTTTACTAATGATGTTTGAGCAACCTTTTTTCCCATTTTTTTATCCTCATGTTTTTGCCCTATTTTCTTGTTGAGATTCTTATTCTCAGTACACCTTGATAAGTTTTGCATTTTTCGACGATTTATTAAGACATTGTTATGTCATGGGCATAGTTAATGATTTTGAATCAGTTGAGACTGATATTTAGAATTTTCAGTAATTAATATTTTTGTAGTCACGATTTGACTGTAAGTTAATGATTTTTAATGGCAGATTTAAATTCAGACAGCGTGTCTTTTTATTAAAGTAATTCTACCCCAGTTTAATTACTTTGACCAATTTTCTGTCATCATCAAGAAGGAAGAACATTTAAATGATTTTAGAGCGTTAAAATCTCTTACGTTGTCGACGATCTTGGAAATACTAGTCGTTGTTTGAATTGATTGCAACAAAGACATTTATCGTCAGTTATGAATGAATATTGCATTATAGACACTTTTGTGAAAGAGTAACTTTAATAATGAATTATTGAATGCATTAAAGTCAAGAACTTTTGTTAGGAGTTTTTCTCAATTAGAGATTTATAGAACGATGTTTGCATTCCCCAGTCTAATGGATTCTATTCGACTACTTTGCATTTTAGTCGCACTTTATTTGATGATAGTATTTTTATACTACAATTCTTTTAGGATGTTAACCTTAAATTTTGATAGACCAGACAGGCGTATATAAGCGTATTCACTATTAAATTTGTTTGTGATTGGCAAGTTTTGACTTCATTTCGGTTCATGAATGAAATCCACGAAGGTTAAATAAAAAACAGTTTTGAAACAATTAATGATTATAAAAAATTTTAAGTGGAACTATGAATGTATAATCGCTATTGCAGCGCGTGTTGAAAGTCGCTGAGATATAATGCCCTTGAATATGAAGGAAGTTCCCACAGGAATAAATGTTAAAGAATTATTTGTGGAAGTTTTGTAAGTTATGTGGAAGTTTAATACCATATAGATTAATATATGATGATTTTGGGCATATTTTTAATGCAGTTTGTGCATTAACTTGTTAGCGAAGGATTTTCCGCTGGAGTAAGATTGTCATAGTTCGTTGAAAATTAATCAAGTGATTTACTGTTATAATTAACACGAGTTTTGAAAGAATTTGAGATAAGATTTTGAATGAAGGTTGCCGTCACAAATCATTATTAAAACCTTTATTAAACCAGATTGTGACATTAACATGTATAACTAACCTTCATTGGTCGATTATATTAAACACGATTATGAAAATTACCAACCGAATGGACATGTGGTCAATGTATTTATTAAATTAATAATTTAAACAATTTAAAATATTAATATTGTAAATAATTGCTGTAAATATTTTTGAAAATAATATGGAACGAGAGTGATGTTAAAGGCGTGCTTATAATATTTTTATTGTCTTTGACAAATATTATAAACAATTTCTAATTGTTATAAATAATTTATGTGATTTTGTTATAAACATTTAAGAGCTAATTAAACATTTGGATTGAAGTTAACAAATTTAGGGAATTAACATAATGATCCAATAGGATGTGAGCAAAGTACTTGAAAGATTTGCGTAAATATAATGTGAGTTGTCTTGTAGACAGATAAAACTTGAGAGAGCAAGCTGTACTCTTACGTAACTTAGCACGTGAGAAGGGAGTGCATTTGACCAGTATGCAACAGGTTGGAGGGTAGCTCGCAGCTGGGCCAACATCTGGTTATCAGTGTGAGGTCGTACACACTCCGGCCTTGCGACTATAAATACCATTCTCATGTTTATTAAAAGGAAACCAAATGCTTTATATATATGTCACACCCTGACGTCCTTCTCCAATCCAATAGTGTTATGAATATTACGTTATTTGGAGCTCTTGGGAGCTAAAATGTTTTATATCATGTTGTATGATAATTTTTGCAAGTCCTACTGAGGACGTAGTCAGATTGACTTGGGCTACTGATAGCCACGTTTATTTTGTTGTGTTAGTAAAATCATACCCTTTATTAGAAATAAAGCTTTTGTACAGTTCAAAGTTCTCGTCTTCGCTTTGGTTCATTTTTAAATGTCATGGTGGAGGTTATTGTGTGAACAGACTTTAGTGATCCTGTTGTCAACTCAAACCCCGAGATAATTAAGAGGTAAGTAACGGTAAGTATGAACCCCCGTCTATTTTGGTGTGTTCCACAATGATTTCCTGTGAACTTCTGTGCTCTTATCTCGATAGTGTCTGTCAGTGCCATTTTCATTGATGTAACTGTGCCGGTGCAATTGATAATTGGCAATCCGATTGAGGGGGCGGATATCTGACAGCCTACTATCCAGGTAAACGGGGACAGTACTATCGTATAGGCGACATTATACAAGTTTGCTCAGACCATGATGGTGAATACTGTGTTGTGTTGTATTGGAAAATCTAAGATCCCGGCTCGTTCAGTGTTACCTAAATTTTTTTCCAAAAGCGATAAACCCTATATCTGAAGATATTGTCCATTGTTCTCCCAACGGAGGAAGTAATATTGAGGAATTTAGTCGTTCTAATGGTGGAAGCAATATTAGTTTATTGGATAATATTAGACCTTGCTCATTGGTTCAGGAAGGTGTAAGCATGAATAATTTCCTTCCTTCGAGTAACGTTGAAATTGGGTCCTCGAGAAATAACCCAACAGTGGCGGTTCCTTCAAATCTGAATACTAATATGATTGATAAAGTTATTAACCCTACGAATGAGTGTACTCTGGTAAATGTAAGAGATAGTGCATCGCCAAATGAGGTTATACCTATCATCTCTGATTTCCAGCAAGGATTAAAAAAGTTTTCCGAGTTAGTTGAGAATGCTATCGTGTTTAATCTGTCAGAGATTCATATTTATCAATTGATTTTTCCATTTACCTCTGGATTACTCAGAGAAGAATTACTAAAAGCTATGAGGTCACGTACTTCTTTAAGCAATTTCCATTTAGAAATATTAAACAATTTATTCCCACCAAATAACTTGAGGTTACTACAGAATAAATATTTTTATAGGGTGCAACGCTTTTATGTAACACTGTGTGATTATGTTTCTGAAATAAAAGGGTATGCCAAAATTTTCTGCCTACAATTAAGTGAAGAAATGATCGTGTCTAAGGTTATCGATGGTATCAACCCTGAATATAGGTCTTATTTGGCAATGAGAGGGACTCCTACTGATTTTTGGGGCTTAAATAAACTCATCATGATTGCTGAGACGGTAAAGAACGGTGATTCCCTCCGTATTTCTAGTATCCCCATTCCTTCCAATTTCAGCATTGTTCCGGTAAAACCAGTAAGAAGATGCTTTAGGTGTGATTCCGTAGAACATCTGGCTAGAGTTTGTCCTAATAATCCTAATTTCAGGAAATGACATCAAGACAGAGAAACCTCCTCGGGTTATCATACACATCATAAAGTTTCCTTAAATAAGGTTGTTAGTAATATTGTTGATAAAAATCTTGTCAACAAGAAAGCTATGGTTTGGAATGATAGAGGTTTCAACGCGATGGACCTAGGTTGTAATCGAATTTCTACTGTACCTACAAATAATTGTCCTTTCGTAGAAATTTACTTAAATAACGAACCGGTAATTGCGCTGATTGATTCGGGGAGCATCAATTCTTTCATTGACTATAAATGGTTTAAATTAATGTCTTCTGTTTGTAAATTTGGGAATTTGGTTAGTGAACCAAACAAGTTTATGACAGCGAATTGTTCTTCTCTTGAAGTACTGGGAACTGCAAACGTCAAAATCAAAATTAATAACCTTTCTTGGAAATTCAAACTTAGGGTGATCAATAACTTATCGTGCGAAGTGATTTTGGGTTCTGACTTCATAACTCATGTGGGTCTGTTATTGGATTTAAGCACTAGATCATATTGGTTCAGATTTAAACCTAACAAGAGGTGGGAATTCAACCTAATTCCTAATAATCAGAGAGTCAATTCTGCTAAACAAGAACTACCATCTACCACGATTGACAATTTGGAGTTCAATTATTTATCGGACGATCAAGCTAATTGTGTTAAAGATCTGTGTCATGAATTTCCTGATGTATTAACAGATAAACTTGGGGTTACCGACCTAATTGAATATGATATTGAGTTAACTGATAATATACCTGTTCGGGGTCCTCCATATAGGCTTTCCCCTCCCAAAATGAAGATTTTGAAGGAGATGATCGAAGAAATGTTAGAGGAAGGAATCATTAGGAAGTCCATTTCACCCTATTCGTCCCCTATCTTTCTTGTTCCCAAACCTGATGGTAAGTTTAGACCGGTTATCGACTATAGAGAATTAAACAGGAAAGTAATTCTTCAATCTATTCCTCTTCCCGATCTCCAGTCTTGCTTTCGATGGTTCCAAGGAGCTTCTCATTACACAATTTTAGACCTGAACAAAGCGTATTATCAAATTCCTTTATCTGAACGTTCTAGTGCAGTCACAGCCTTCTCAACGGATTGGAATTTATTTGAATTTTGTCGTCTACCATTTGTTATTTCAACAGGGGCTGCCGTGCTCAGCAGACTTTTAGACAATGTTTTCGATGGAATTAAGTTCAAATTCGTATATCACTATTTGGATGACGTAGTCATATTTAGTAAAAGTTTTTCTGAACATTTGGTTCATGTCAGAGAGGTTCTAAAGAGGTTAAGGCATGCTGGACTCACCGTTAAACCTTCTAAGGTATCTTTCGCTAGACCGGAAATTTCCTTCCTGGGTCACATCATTTCCTCGTCTGGTATTTCAATTGATCAAACCAGAACCGAGGCTATTAGGGAGTTCAAGGCACCGAAGAACGTCAAAGAAGTAGCTAGATATATTGGTATGTTAAATTATTTCCGTAAATTTATCCCAAACTTCGCTCAGCGTGCTGCACCCATTAATTTATTAAGAAAGAAAGGGATCCCTTTTTCTTGGGGACCTCCGCAAGAATCTGCCTTTCAAGACCTTAAACTAGCCTTGTCTAATGCTCCTATTCTGACTATTCCAGATTTTTCAAAAAGGTTCATAGTTCAAACCGATGCATCAAACAAAGCAGTAGGTGCTGTTTTACTCCAGGAACACGAACAAGGCAGATTACCTATAGCGTATGCTTCTCGTACTCTCATTCCTGCCGAAACTAATTATTCCATTTATGAATTGGAGGGACTTGCAGTGATGTTTGCATTAGAGAAGTTTAAGATCTATCTAGAACATGTAGAATTTAATCTGGAAACTGATAACCAAGCACTAAGCTGGGTGCTTGGTAAACCTAGGAAGACTGGCAGAATAGCAAGATGGGCCACTCGTATCTTATCTTTCAAATTTAACGTCAGACATATTCGTGGAAGTGAAAATGTCACAGCAGATAGCTTAATTCGAATGTACGATAGTAATTCGGATACTGAGAATATTGTTGAGGAAACTGATAGCGAGAATATCGAACGTAAGGCTATTAACTCAATTCTTTCAAACTTTCCCAAGTTATTTAGGAACGTTTCAGAATATCAACGTGAAGATCCTGAACTCAGTAATATCATTGATCGCATCAAGGAGGGAGAGGCTGTGAAACCTTATTTCATTAGAAAAAAATATTCTGTGTTGTACTTCACGCAATGATAAATTACCTAAAATTGTTCTTCCTAAAGTATTAATTCCTGAAATATTTAAATATTTCCACGAAACGCCAATCGGTGGTCATCTGGGCGTATTTAAAACGAGGGCAAAAATCCGTCAACATTTTATTTGGAAACAGATAGACAAAGATATTAAGAGTATGGTAAGTAATTGTAATGCTTGTAATGTAGCTAAACCTTCGAACAACACTAAAACAGGGATGTTAGCATCTGATCTCGCTAACAAACCCATGGAGAAAATGTTTATCGATTGGGTAAGGCCCCTACCCCTTTCTAAGCAAGGAAACAGATTTGCACTTGTGTGCATAGACGGGTTCTCCCGCGTCGTCTGGATATTCCCCACTAAGAAAGCAGATACTCAGACTGTCGTCAGGTGTCTCAAGCAGATTTTCTCTTCCTTTGGTCCTTGCGCCAGTATTTAGTGTCTGACAATGCCAAGTGTTTTTTGTCTAACGCTTTTAGAAATTTCTTATTTGACTTGTCCATTGCCCATGTGACTTCTACTGCATATTACCCCAAGGGGTCATATGCAGAAAGGGTAAATAGGAACCTGAAAGCGGCATTAATAGCTTTTCATCATGATGAATATAAGGCTTGGGATAATTGTATTTCTTGGCTCACTTTTGCATTCAATACTGCGGTTCATGAAGCCCATCAGACAACCCCCTTTGTTTTAATGTTTTCCTTTGTTCCTAACTCCCCAATTTCAAACCTTTGGTCTTTGAAAGAATTATTAGCAGATAATATTTCAACTCAGAATGTTCGGGCTATTTGGGGCAAAGCAAGGTCCAACATGAAAGTTGCTCATGATAGACTGAGAGAAAAATACAACAGGGGACGCCGGCCCACGTCATTTCAAATTGGTGATAGAGGTCTACGTTAAAATTTTCTCCTTAAAAGAAACTGGTCCAACTCAATCAAATAAATTGTTGGCTAGATTTCGGAGTCCTTGCAAACTAATTAAATTCATTACTCCCGTCACTATACTTGTAAGCGATCCTCAGAGGAAAAGGATATTTATTAGAGTTCACCTTTCACAAGTGAAAAAAGGAGGTGGAAATGTACAAGGAAATCACTAATATTATGAAAAGAAATGTGTTATATTCATTTAAAAAAATTGTTATTTTAGTTGTAAAGAAACGAGGAAACATAAAAGGTATATATTTAGGTATTTGGGTATTCTATTTTAAATTTAGGTTATGTTTTTTTTTTGGTCGATCACTGTTTGATTTTTCCTCTGTTATTGTAATGAAACGACTAGTGGCTGTATTGTAAGCTGCGGTGTAGTGAACGAATCAAGAAACTATTCCTGTTCGTAGTCCGGTCTGATTACAGAAAATATGAACTGTTGGAGATTGCTGAAGCAGTGCTGTGCTCCATTGCGATGGTGGACTTGTATGGTAATCCTAGGGTGCCCGGATGTCAATGCCAACCCTACCTCCAGCTGTATTTGCCTGTCTTCAAGAAGCACCCACTTAACCGATTTGGAAAAGAAGACACTTATGTATTCCATTTATTTTACGCAAGTAAAAAAAAAGAAACTGTTATATTTGCTTATTGGGTGATTTGTGGTTGATTGGTATGTTTTCCGCTAGCATGTTATATCTTCTTAAGTTGGTAGCACTGTTCGTGACTACTCAGGTTAGCGGCTGAAAAACATATGGCATGGCATGGGTGTATGAATGTTTGTTTTTGCGAATGGTTCGTCATCCTTCTGATTCATGTGAGTAACCAGTTCAATCTGTCATAATTTAGTTTGGCCTATGTTTATTTCTTGTGAGGGTTGTTTTAATTTATGAAGCCAGTCCCGACATTTCTGTCTGCGGTCTTGGCGAACATTTTTGGTCATTGGCAAGACAGTTTCTAAACCTTCTTCTTAATTGCTTAATTTATTTCCTCCTGTTTTGTCAAAATAGTATACTCCTTGAGTCTGTTAAAAACATCTACGAAGTTGTATATATATTTTTTCTTGGGTTTGGTTGCGTTGACAACGAGGATAGATTGTTTATCCGGTGGCCGATTATTGCCATTGAGTTGGTGTGTGAACAGATGAAAAGAGACTACTCCATGTTGGAAAATAAAAAGGAACAGTCATGTTTGGATCGAGCTCCGATCTCAGTAATGATAATTAAGGATTTACTTCGTGATTTATGGAATTATTTATGACAGTCTAGGATGATGGTCATTGGTTGACCTTAGACATATATTATTACTAACCTCTCGTGTTGTCGGGAATTAATTGATGAGGTTATGGGATATCCAAATGGACTTGCACCTTATTATCAAATGTGGATCAGTTTCCTCGTTCTCTCAGAATATATGTAATTTGTCATTAGCTGGTAAGTCTGGCATATTTTAATGTACTTCTATATTTTGTTAAATAATAACTGTTACGTACCAAAAGATATCAACATGACTTGTGTCCATCATTTAAGGGGCCTTGGTTCGGATTCTCTATCGCTATGTTTATGGATCTCTGGGTTGATTAGTATGGGTAGCACTATCTTCCACGCTGGTCGGTGTTAATTTTTAATTTGACGTAGTTAAACGCGTCAAAAATAGAGTAAGTTGTAAATAGTTGTCCAATAAGATTGTATCTCTTAAGATCTGTTATTATAATAAGTTATAAATAGTTATAGTATTAGTATTATATACCTATTAGTACTTTTATTTTATAGATGTAAATTCTGACGTGACCTATATCAAAACTGTATTGTATACATGTATTTGATCAAATGGAATTAATAAAAATCTATCTATCTATCTATTTTATTATTTTTATTTTTAGCACAGGGGCTAATGCTTAAAATGGTCACTGCACACATCCACTTACACATATGGCATGCTAACCTAACCTAATCTAATCTAACCTAACTTGAAAGTGTGAGAAAATATGGGGGCATAAAGTGGTAACCAAAAGTGGGAGAAAAAATGGGGGAGCAAATGTGTGAGCAAAAAGTGGGAGCAAATGTGGAAAGCAAAGAGTGGGAGCAAATGTGGGTGCACAAATTATAAACTTAGTTATAACCTAACCTAACCTAACCTAACTTTACCTAACCTAAACTAACCTAATCTAACCTAACTTCACCTAACCTAACCTATCCAAACTTGAAAGTGAAAGCAAATATGAGAGCAAAAAGTGTTATCAAAATGTGAGAGCAATAAAAAAGTGAGAGCAAATGTGAGAGCACAAATAATAAACTTAGTTATAACCTAACCTAACTTCACCTAACCTAACCTAACCTAACTTGAAAGTGAGAGAAAATATGAGATCAAATGTGAGAGCACAAATAATAAACTTAGTTATAACCTAACCTGACCTAACCTAACTTTACCTAACCTAACTCACAGAAACCTCATTTAAAGATTTAATTTAATGCATGTAAGATTTTAGATTTTTATTTTAAGATTTTAGATTTCAAAATTTTAGATTTTAAATTTTGTTTTGATTTTACATTTTTAGATTTTTGATTTTAGATTTTTAATTTTAAATTTTACATTTTAGATTTTCCAAAAAGATCAAACTACAAGGTCACATACCTAACCTAACCTTTAAAGCTAAGCCAAAGGCTAATCAACACACCCAAAGTATGTAAGGCTATCTTTATGCTAGTCTTATAAAGAGTAAGGTAAAGCTAACACCTGCACTGAGGCTATTGTGCAAGATGTTAGCTACGCACAACCAGTTTAGGATTACAAAGTCAGTTAAGTTTCAAAAGTAAAAGCTTTTATTTCATTTTCATAGTTCACATATTGCTATTTACCAATTTCCCATTTACAGTTTTTAAAATGTCAGTTCTAAGTTTTTTTTTTGAATTTTGTCAATATGGAAACATGGATTTTCCAATTTTGTTGTTTACATGTTTTTGATTTAGTCCATGCACAAAGTTCACATTTGCCAAACACGATTTTTCATTACATATAACAAGGCTGTATACCTTATCCCAAGCATATAGGTAATACATGGGTTATACTATACTTTTGACTACCTAGTTTTAGCTAACTAAAGCAATTTCTCAAAATTACTAGAGGTTAACAGTTTGGATTAGGAGTGGGAGGTGGGTAGTAATTAAACATGGCCAAACACTGTTCATACAATACTTTTTAAATCATTTTAAATGTATTTACACTATCTACACATAGTACATTTGTTATAAATTGTACAGTTGTTTTTTATTTTGTTAATTTTTTATTTTTTATTTATTTTTGAGTATGAATACCATTTTCCTCTTTTGTCTTTTTTCTATTTTTGTAGTATTATTTTTAATTTTTTTAAATTGTTTGATTTATGTATTTGCTACATGAAGGTAAAGCATTTTCATATTCATAACTTATCTCTTTAAGCATGGTCAAAGATTGAGTAATGGCCATAGGCATGTGTGCCTATACCATTCGAATCAATTACTCTTATATCATCACTAGGACACAAAGCAATTTTGTTTAGTCTTATAGATGATATGTCATGTTGCTTAGAAGCAATAATGTTGGTATTATTTTACCTCGTTTTTCTTAATACAATCCTTATTAACTTGAAAGCTTATACAATTTTTGGCAACACCTCTGCTAATACCTTTAATCTTTTTGATTTCTTTACCATTTATATCTAAAGCATACATTTTATCTCTAAGTCCAACAAATGATTTAATAATTTGTCCACATGCCTCGTCTTTAAATTTACCAAACGTTTTCTTGTCTGATGTAGAGTAACTTATGTGATTACTAGGATAATCAGATGTGTCCAGGTGTTCTAGGAAATCCAACTTGTCTTGATAAACATCTTGGGTGTTAACCAAATAAATGAACGAGTCGGTATCCATATACATGAGTTTAAGATTGTCCATGCCATAATAGGGTAGCAGGACATCATAGTGGTGGGAATACATGAGAGTTTTTGAAATATCCAGTATACACATTCCAATATATATAGGCTTATTGAATACAATATTACGTTAAGCCATGTGGAAAGCGGCTTGAGGTTATGTAAACAATTGAACTACATTAGATGCCAGTGCATTACAATATGTATGATCATTTACTGTACCACATTTCACTGCGCCCAGAGTTAAATCAAGAGAAAAGTCTATTAAAATGTTTCAAATTCGCTTGGCCGCCATGTTCGTTTTGCACTTTACACGTTTATGAAAGTTACATAGATAAACTTGTACCAGGGCCTTTTATCACCGTACAAAATTTCAGGGTGATATCTGTAATAGTTTCGGAGATAAAGAATGCCGGTGAAATATTTCGCACAGCCGCCATTTTGAGGTTATGTAATCAATTGAACTAAATTAGACGCCAGTGCATTACAATGTGTATAAACATTTGCTGTACCAAGCTTCATTACGTTTGGATGGTTAAATCGCGAGAAAAGTCTATTTAAAAGTCTCAACTTCGCTTGGCCGCCATGTTGGTTTTGTAGTTACTAGGTTTTTGAAAGTCTCATAGGTGAACTTCTAGTATAACCCTTTATCACCGTACGCAATTTCAGGGTGATATCTGTAATGGTTTTGGAGATACTGAATGCTGGTGAAATATTTCGCACAGCCGCCATGTTGGAGTGGTAAGATACAATAAAATTTGAAGGGCACGGTCGGGGTCGGCCAGAATGGTGCTATGATCTTACCGAGTTTTATTGAAATTGCTCCAGGGGGGGACACACACACCATCACACACACACACACGCACACACAGAAACTATTACAGATATCGCCCTGAAATTTTGTACGGTGATAAAAGGCCCTGGTACAAGTTTATCTATGTAACTTTCATTAACGTGTAAAGTACAAAACGAACATGGCGGCCAAGCGAATTTGAAAATAGGCTAAAAACCAGATAACACTTGGGATTACTCTGTATTGAATAAGTTCTTTATGAACAAACTACATTATACATTAGATTAGGTAGCCATTACTAACGGACACTATTTGAATTGATGTACACCAAAGGATACGAGTGAACACACACAACACCAACATTAAAACATGAAATGTCTCAAAAGAAGAAAGTTATTGGATAACTGATGTGAACTTCAACAGTCCTTATTGTATTTTAGTTGTTTTTTTTCCTTTTAGGTCTGAACTAACCACAACCATTTTTAGCCTTGTCGTTTGTTGTGCCTGTAATTTTTTATCTTATTGTCAAATACACCTCAAATCTGTTTCCCATTTTTTCTTCCTGTTTTCTCCCTCTCCCCGTAGCATTAGCGCCTGGGGCGACCCTATAAACTAAGTCTTCCCTCCACTTTAGCCTAATTGGCAAGACCGGTGCTCCTTCCACCCGTTTCCATCTGGGCAGGCCGCAGAGAGTATCGTCGCCGCCATCTACTGAGCGAAACCGCTGTTCAGTAAAGGTCATTTGGTGTCACGGTTAGCCAACGTGTGTTTTTAAGAAGCAAGTTACCGGTTGTGACATCTGGTAGCAAGACCAAAGAAGCGACATGGAGGTGTGCATTTCTCTGGTTTACAATGTTGTCCAAATAGGAAGTGGTAGTAACAATACTTGTCCCTGGAATTATATCTATTTCGGGTTTTACTACGGCTATTATCACGTCGTCGGCGTTCACTACTTCTATGGCGAGGCCTAACCTGATGACCAGTGGATAAGGCAGCTATTTGTTGCTCTAGTCCAGGAATTCTGTCCATTAGATCGCGCATTGTAACAGGAACATTCAGGCGTTTGCAAGAATCACTTTTCATGGCAAATAATTCGTTACGGGGATTCATTGCAATTATTTTATCTGCTGTTATAGCCACTTCTTCAAGCCCTTCGTCGCTGACTATCAGAATGTTCCTTATTGAATCCGTTTTTTTTTCTCTAACCATAGGGTCATCAGAACTTATTCTGATACATCGATCCCTGCTAAGGCTTGCATCTTACGCAATAGTCGACTAGGTTTTTGTTATCCTAAATCAATTCCAGTAACCAGTCTCTTAATACGTTTATCTTCGCTTTCCTTGAAAATGTTCAGTAAAAGTTCTTTGGCCAATGAGTATTTATTTACTTCCGCACTTCTAATGATGCCCCAAATGTTTTCTTTTAGGTTCTAATTGAGGCACTAGGTGGTTAAATTTAGTCTCTTCTGAAATAATTTTGCAAATACTAAAATTGTGCCTCCACCTGATAGAACCTGATTTCAAGTTTATCTATCCAAAAAGTTGGGATTTTGGTGCTAACCTTATTGGCTTCCAATCGCTTGTCCAGCGTGGTCTCGTTTGTCGACATCATCTCTCTTCTCTTGATCATGTTAGGGTCACCACTATTTAACCGTCAACAAACGAATACTGTTGTTGTGGTTTGAGTCTTCAGTCTTTTGACTGGTTTGATGCAGCGCTCCATGCCTCCCTGTCCTGGGCTAATCGTTTCATCTCTACATAGCTGCCACACCCTACATCCGAGGCAATCTGTTTAACATACTCTAACCTTGGTCTACCCCTACAGTTCTTGTCCTCGACCCTTCCTTCCATAACTAAGCTTGCTATTCCTGGGTGTCTTAGTATGTGTCCTACCAACCTATCTCTTCTCTTCATTAGCAGTCGCCAGAAACATCTCTCATATCCCACTCATCTTAATACCTCTTCGTTTGTAACCCTATCTACCCATCTGATCTTCATCATTCTCCTGTGTCTGGCTGCGTGGCTCAGGGGTAACGTTCTCGCTTGCTGAGCCCAAGGTTGCAGGTTCGAAACCTGGCGCAGTCAGCTGGCATTTGAGGGTGCGCAAATGCGAGGGAGCCGTGTTAGTAGATTTACTGGCACGTTAAAGATCCCCTTCGGGGCAAAATTCCGGCACCCCGGCGTCTCTTAAAGCCAGTGTAGTTAAAAGGGACGTAAAACCAATAACATTATTCTTATTATCATTCTCCTGTAACACCACATTTCAAACGCTTCAATTCTCCTATTTTCTGCTGCACCAATAGTCCAGGTTTCACTTCCATAGAGTGCGACGCTCCAGACAAAGGTTTTCAAAGATGTCTTCCTAATACCTAAATCTATATTCGATGTCAACAGATTCCTTTTCAGTACAAATGCTTTTCTTGCCAGAGCCAACCTACTTTTTATATCCTCTTTGCTTCGTCCATCACTGGTTATTTTGCTTCCTAAGTAACGGAAGTCTCCTACTTCATTTAGATGTTCCCCTGCCAATTTGATGTCCATAGAGGTTTCTGATTTTTTGCGGCTGCATTCCAATATTTTTGTTTTACATTTATTAATTTTCATCATGAATTCTTTCCTCATGACGGAGTCCATACCATTCAAAATCTCATTCAAATCCTCAGGCGTGTCGGCCAAGATGACGATGTCATCAGTAAATCTCAGAGTTGAAATTATTTCTCCTTGAATCTTCACTCCAACTTTAAATTTCTCTCTAATTTCCTTCATTGCTTGTTCAATGTAGAGATTGAAAAGTATAGGAGATAAGTTGCAGCCTTGCCTCACACCTTTCTGAATACCAGCCTCTCTCACATGTCCATCAGCTCGAATGACTGCTATCTGGTTTCGGTATAGATTGTAGATATCCCTCCTATCCCTATACTTTATTCCAATCATTTTCAAAATGTCAAACAATTTAGTCCAATCAACGTTATAAAAAGCATTTTTTAAGTCTACAAATGCCATGAACTTTCTCTTACCTATTCTTATTCTGCCTTCAAAAATCAGCCTAAGACTTAATACAGCTTCCCTTGTTCCTACATTTCTCCTGAAACCAAACTGGTCTTCACCCAATTCCGCTTCTATCTGGCTTTTCATCCTCTTGTAAATAATTCTAGACAGGATAGTAGTAGCACTTTATTTTATATCAACTTTTACAAACTAATACTGTATTTGATATCACTATTTGTTTACAATCATGTTTCTTTGCCAACGTTCCTAGGTCAACTACAAAGTACTTAAATATTTCTTGCCAACTGTGGTCCTTAAAATCTCTTGCCAACACTTAAAATAAAAGCTATTTGTGGTCCTTACAAATGTTTCAAGGGAAATATCCAACTGTGTCTTGAAAATTTGGAGCTGCAAGAGCTTCATTTTCCTTATGTCCGTCTTCAGTTACATGCGTAGTAGCTGTTGATGATTAAGTAGAAGATGAAGATGGAGTCCCTGATACACTCATTGAATTTCCAGACTGGCTGTCACTTTGGGTGAAATATCCGTAATACCATGTCGGCTTCGTAAATAACATTAGTATTAGCATGCTTCACATGTTCTAAGATGCTTGAGTCATATTTTCTGAGCTCAAGCGTCTGTTGGCACGTCTACAATGGATTTGAGGATTTCCCGTAGCATGGTTTGATTTTCTTCTGGTTGGTTGGTTCTTAAGTTTAGGGGCTGCGACAACGCGGTCATGTAGCCGTGTACTTTGGGTGTGTGTAGAATCTGTCTGATAACCGGTGTTAATTGTGATGACTGTATTAGTGTGTGTTATCTGTTTTAAATTTAAGTACTGCAACTTAGAATTTTTCAAATAGTTCCTACTTTTGCCGCCAAGCGCCACCGTCAACGACTACTAGGCCAAGTTCAGAACTTAGCTACTAGACGCCACCGCAGTTGGTTCTTGGCAACGAACGTAGAAACCTAAGAGCGTTGTTTACATTCTTAACCTATCCAATTTAGCTTCACACAGGTGCAATTAGTGGAAGGTTCTTTAACGTGCCATAAATCTATGACATAGGACCGCCGGCTTTACTTCCCCTCTGAAGGAAGGCATACTGAGGGATTTTAACGCTCTTAAAAAATCCGACGGCTTCGGCCAGGTTTGAACCCGCTATCTTGGGCATAGAAGCTCAGCATGCTAATTTTCTTCTGCAACTCCGGCATTGACAGTCTTATTAGGATCTGTGCGGGCCCTTTTACGTCGAGGTGCTTCTGGCGCTTCTGGGGTCCTAAATGGCGTTACCTCTTCAACAGCATTATTTTCATTTTGTTTTTCGCTTCCTGAGGTGTTGGTGCTATGTGATGTGCCATTATCATGAAAAGAGAAATGCTACATCTGAAATATTTATTTTCCTTACAGACTCCAAGTTTAGATGAAGAATGGCTAACTATTGCACAAGAATTTGAGATAAAGTTGTAATGGTTTTAATATGGATTCCCCAAAGTTATGGCTGCCAAATGAAATGGATTTATGAATAATAATATATCCGGGAAGGCGCCAGTTCATAGATAGATTACTTACGAACAAATAAAACATAGACTATACCATTTAGATAGAGAACACAAGAACTCTTCCATCTTAAGGGATGATGTGTTTTGATCACCAACGACGACACCTCGGTAAACAAGGTAAGTTCATATATCTATTATATATAATCCAAAATTGACTCATCAACGCAGGGCTCAAACCAGTTGACCTAGAAAGCTGCAATTTTGCATGTTGGTTGATCCGAGTATGTAGAGGCTCACTAAGAAACGGTTTTTGAAAATTCAATTTGTAAGTGACCTTTTTCGACCCTTTGGCACTGGGCAAGTACAGTCGGTACAAAGGTCGGATTTAGCTCATTTTAAGCCGCCATATACGAGAAACAATACTCGGAGGTCCTGTAGGGACCACGAAACACACTTTTTAAGTTCCTAAAATGAACGGTTTCGGAGATATTCCCAAATAACTGTGTTCCCTCGAAGAAACAGATCAACGTTACTATGGCAACCGCTGAAATTTCGCAGACCGGGGATAGTTTTCTGACAATATCTCGAAAACCGTTCGTTTTAGGGCCTTAAACCACGGGGTTCGGTTCCCACTTCCTAGAAGTGGAAACTACGAACATCGCTCCTCGCATTGATACGCGCAGAATGAGCTATATTCCATATTTCTACGAGCAAATCGACTTGAAAAGTCTCATCTATTATATATAATCCAAAATTGACTCATCAACGCAGGGCTCAAACCACTAGACCTAGATAGCTGAAATTTTGCATGTTGGTTGATCCGGGTATGTAGAGGCACACTAAGAAACGGTTTTTGAAAATTCAATTTGTAGTTGACCTTTTCGACCCTTTGGCACTGGGCAAGTACAGTCGGTACAAAGGTCGGATTTAGCTCATTTTAAGCCGCCATATACGAGGAACAATACTCGGAGGTCCTGTAGGGACCCCGAAACACACTTTTTAAGTTCCTAAAATGAACTGTTTCGGAGTTATTCCCATAACTGTGTTCCCTCGAAGAAACAGATCAACGTTACTATAGCAACCACTGAAATTTCGCAGACCGGGAATAGTTTTCTGGCAATATCTCGAAAACCGTTCGTTTTAGGGCCTTAAAACGCGGGGTTCGGTTCACGAACATTGCTCCTCGCATTGATACGCGTAAAATGAGATATATTTTATTTATATAGGTGGCTTTTTGGGTCGGATTCGAGCGTGATTTTGAGTCTAATTTTATACTCTTTGAGCTGGTTATTGTGGAGCTTTTGTATCTTTACGCTAATTTACAATGTCAAGATGCTTTCTATTTTGCACGGTATGCTTTCATTTTCTTTAAAAATTTGTTTTTTGTTAACTGTATATTTCTGTTTGCCAATATTGATCTGCTCTTTTTAGTTTTTTTTACCATGATCAGCAACCCATAATCACAGACGGCTGTGTCGTATTCTACCGGCTGTCACATTAAATTATTATTTTTTCTATCGGCTTCGGTGGCGTAGTCGGTAGCATGCTGAACTGCTATGCCCAAGATAGCGGGTTCAAACCCGGCCGAAGTCGTCGGATTTTTTAAGAGCGTTAAAAATCCTTCAGTATGCCTTCCTTCGGAGGGGAAGTAAAGCCGGCGGTCCTATGTCATAGATTTATGGCATGTAAAATATCATTTCACAGACTAAACTTGTGTAAAGCAAAATTTGTTAGGTTAGATTTCGTCAGAACGCTCTATCAAAGTTCCAACGTTCACCACTAGGTATCATTGGTATCTGGTGGCGAAAGTTGGAACTACTTGAAATTGAACGGAACTTGTAGCTCACCCTTTAGGGTGTCCGCTGGAAGCAGCTACAGACTCAGGCGAGCCGAACATGTCCTCGGACATTTATTTATACGATAAATAAATAATAATTATTTTTTCTTAATTATTCTTACTGAGGAATTGGGCAAACTTATTTCAATAAACTTGGTATTTTGTCTTTCACGGCCATTGAATCCCCGCACAAGGCACGGCTTAAACCTAGAAAAGTTGGTGAGTTGAACTAATGGACTAATGGTGCAGCAGAAAAGAGGAGAATTGAAGCGTTTGAAATGTGGTGATACAGGAGAATGATGATCAGATGGGTAGATAGGGTATCAAATGAAGAAGTATTAAGACGAGTGGGAAAAGCTAAATAAAATGGCGGACGAGATAGAATTGCGTCTTGACGGTGCTCTTAAGAGTTTGCAAATTATCGTGGATGTAGGTGGATACATAAAGAAAGACACAAAGGTCGACATACTAAAAGCGGTAAGTGTCATCAAGAAATGTTTTATGGCACTGAAGACTACTCAAGTATGTAAAGGTATGGAAAAGGAATCGTATCAACAAGAGGTTAGTGAAGCTCAAATACCAGACATGCACAGAGAAGACAGCAGTTAGCAGGACAAGTGGCGACATCTGTCGGCAGAACACGTGACCCTGAAGTCGGCAAACAGATTCTACCGACATCCAGTGGTCAAACGTCGGAAGCGGAGGAAAACGAGGCTGAAATGGCTAGAGAATGCATGCTACAAGCGACATCTGATGATCTAGTGTGCAACTTGTTTATAGATGCAGAATTGGAAGCTAAAATAGAAGATAAAATCTCATTTCAAATGCAATCTGTGAGGGAAAACTTATCAAATCAAATTAAAACAATGATCAAAGAGGAAATTCTCATCACATTTCCACAAATACATGAACTTTCCCACGGAATTACAACACTGAATATAGCAAATCAATATGAGAAGAGTACAAGTAGCGCTCAAGGTCATGGAGCAAATATACTTACTCCCAGGAAAGAGATTGCAATACTGAATGCAAAACCACCACACAATATTGGAAAGAACGATGGTACCACCGATAGCAGCCCACAAGACGAGGTCCAAAACGAAGAGAGGAAAAAAAAAAAAAAAAAAATGTCTGAACCAAATCAAACCGAATGGACCGAAGTGGTGCAGAGGCGTCGTGTGCAAAGGGATCAACGCTCCCCAACCCAGGAAGAAAGCGCACACAGAAGGGAATATGTGAAAGGCACCAGACAAGGAGTCACAAGACTTAAAACTGCAGAAAAGAGTGCGTGGCTTTATGTCTCAAAACTGAGCCAAGACACTTCCCCAGAGGACTTAACTGCGTATCTGCAGGAAAATGGAGTGGAAGGAGTGATCCACTGTGACTTAGTGAACCAGAAAATTGGCAGCAGAGCTTTTAAAGTCGGCATACCCTTTAATAAAAGAGATTTGGCCTACAACTGCAACTTCTGGCCTACGGACGTCTATTGCCGGCCCTTTCGGCAACCCTGGAAGTTCAGAGGCTCGCGCCAGTAGGACGAGGATACTAACGTGGAATGTAGAAGGGCTGCGAGGTGCAATGAACCTCCTATCACGAGAAATCCTAAGCGAATATGACATCTGTATTCTCACGGAGACTATGATTAAAGAAGAAAAGAGATTCGACGTCCCCAATTTCTACAATTTTCATGCATTTGCGAGTCAGTGCAGGGAGAGGGGAAGACCATCAGGTGGCGTTGCCTGCATAGTTAAGCCTAAAATGGCCCGATAAAGTTATTATGGAAAGAAGAGGACATACTAGTCGTGGAAACGAAAATCGGTGTAATAGTGGCGGCCTACTTCAATCCCAACCAGACCGCCCCGGACATAATAGACCACCTTGGAGCTGCACTGAATACATTCCCAGGAAGAAGAAAGACTGTCCTTGCCGGAGACTTAAACTGCAGAATGGATCAACAAAACGCAAAGAGTGAAGAAGTTTTCAACTATCTAAGCCTAGAGGGTTTTAAAATCCGGAACAAAACTCATGACTGGACGTACATAGGCCCCAACGGGACCAGCACAATAGACTTAATATGCACAAGAGGAACACTCGAAACAAGGAACGCAAGTACAATTAGGTCGGAGGGAGCTATTATACGCAAGCACATACCAGTGAGCCTAGAAATAGATGGAGAGATCTGCGATGGGGAAACTATAGAAGGACCGACCAGAGTGAGCAAAACTCTAAACAGAGATAAAATTAGAGATAAGTTGGAAGACATAGACAAGATGATGGAAAGCATCCAAGAGGGAGGAATCGACGAGGCGGCAGCTTGGATACAAGACTGCATCACCGGCGCAGCTACCACGCCTTCACACGGGAGAAAGGCTAAACCTTGGTTCGATGAGTCGTGTTTTATTCAAAGGAAGGAAACCCCAGGCAAACTCCACAACATAAGAGTCACAAATTACAACAAAGCACTGGAAGAATACCGACAACACAGGAAAACCTACAAAGAACTGATTAAAAAGAAAAAAAAGGACTTCATAGAAGAGACGCAAAGAGCGGTCATTGCAGAAGCAGAAACAGACCCATACCGTGCCCTGAGGCCAAAGATCCATAGCTTCCAACCAAACATATCATTGGAGACATGGGAGGAGCATATCAAGAACGTCACCTGTGCAAAGGAGACTAGACCCGAAACCAGGCCCCCAGAAGAACGCGATGTGTCAGAACCCATCAAAGAAGAAGAGATCACCATGGCCATACAGAAGAAAAGAAATAATAGATCCCCCGGACCAGATGGACTAAGGAATGAACATCTAAAACAAACTACTGAGGAACTGGTACCGATATGGACGGCCCTACTAAACAAATGCTTGGTACTCGGGCAAATACCAAACGAATGGAAGAAGTCAACCATCAAGCTACTATACAAAGGAAAAGGGAGTACTGACGACCCAAATTCATACCGGGGAGTAGCGCTGGAATCCGCAGCCCTAAAGCTACTAACAGGAATATTGACAGCGAGAATATACGAAAAAATAGACCCAATACTACCAGAAGAGCAATGTGGATTCAGGAAGCATAGATCGACAACTATGGCTGCAGGAAGCCTATAACGGCACATAACAACAACACTAGAGAAACCCAAGAGCAAACTCTATGTAGTCTTTGTTGACTTTACGAAGGCTTTTGACCTGGTAAACAGAAAGCTGCTGATACATAAGCTGGAAACACTCATAGGTAGGTCAAGGCTGACGACCCTTATATCGAACATATTGGCAGAAAACTATATACAAGTGCAGGACGGAGTTGGACAAACCAAATGGATGATACAAACGAATGGAGTACTTCAAGGGGACCCCCTCAGTCCCATTCTATTCAATGCGCTCTCACACGATGCAGGAGACAAAATAAGGAATCGACTGAGTCCAAACTGTATATATACGCAGACGACATGGCAATCTCCTCAGAACAGATAAAGGATTTGCAAGATGCAATCAACATACTAAGCGAATGGGCCCTGGAAAACGAACTAACAATCAACGAGGACAAGACTGAGATGGTCGTCTTCCGGAACGGGGGCAGGTCAGCGGAATCAGACCAAGTGCTATGCAACGGCAAGGAACTGAAGAAAGTTAACAATTTCAAATACCTCGGCCTCACGCTCCAGGTAACAGGCCGAAGCTTCAGAATACATACAAGAGTGAAAGCGGCCGCAGCAGTGAAGGCCATAAACGACATAAGCCATATTACCCAAATATCGCTGGAAACAGCAATGATGCTCTTCCGAGCCAAGGTCATACCCGTACTAACATACGGTCTGGAGCTTACATGGGAGTTTCTCAACTACAAACAGCTGGAGGAACTCGAAAAGGTGAAATCTAGGTTCCTCAAAAGAGCCCTCGGAGTCTCCAAGTCAGCCAAATCTCGGCTGGTATATGAACTGGCGAGAGAAACGTTCCTAATAGAGGACCTTCGGTCACTTTTACTGTTGCCTTCCATAGAAAGCTTCAGAAAATTACTCCAGGATCTGCAAAGCAAAAGGCTTGATATTTCGAAGGAATTCTACGCGACTGATGCCATGGTGGACAAAAGATGGATGCAACCCATATCCGAAATGAGACACGTCGTGACAAGACTCGCAGTTCATGGGTTCCACCATAAGGTCTGCTCACGAAAGACATTTCATGACCCGGATGAGAGGTGTATATGTGAGCTGTGTAGGAACGAATGCGGCAGGTACCATATCACGACATGCCCCAACAGAACTTTATCAATAGTGGCTTATAGTAAGGACTAGAAGCGAACCCTAGTATCTAGTAAGTGTACATATCTGTAACATGTAATATGGCCATCTGGCTGCAATAAATGCTATTATTATTAAGACGAGTGGGAGAGGAGAGATGCTTCTGGCGACTGCTAATGAAGAGAAGAGATAGGAGGGTAGGACACATATTAAGACACCCAGGAATAGCAAGCTTAGTTGTGGATGGGAGGGTCGAGTACAAGAACTGTGGTGGTAAACCAGGGTTAAAGAGATTACCTCGGATATAGGGTTTGGTAGCTATGTGGAAATGAAATGATTAGCTCAGGAGAGGGAGTCATGGAGGGCTGCATCAAGCCTGTTAAAAAACTGAAGACTCAAACAACAACAATCGGCAATTTTAATTACTTAGAGAGGCATGTGAGGCAAAAGTGGTTTTGGAGAATTTCAATCCCTGGGATGTAATACTGGAAGAGACTGCATAACGTACTGTACATCAGCGGCCAAGGTGAGAGATATTTAACTATAGGCCTATTAATAGCGATATGTTGACGTTCAAATCATCAATAAGTATGGCAAAATTACATCCGGAATAGCTCAAGGAAGAATACTTTTAATTCCCCACATTCCGATAGATTTGCCATTCCAGTGTGCAAGAGTGCAGTTCCCTCTTCAAACAATATTCGCAATTTCTTTAACAAAGCGCAATGACACACACTTAACAGTAGCACGTGTACATTTAGACAAAATCATTCTTTCCCATGGGCAACTGTAAGTGGCGTGCTCGCGAGCATCGGACAACAAAATCGTTATGTCTCAGCAGAAGACGTAATTTTAAAACGTGTTAGCATAATGTAACATCGAACCCTGCAGACTTTCACAACTCTATTAAATTCCCACTCTGCTGCTCATATCAATATACTGTATGTATCAGTATTCAGAATTAAAATGGACCCACCTCTAGCCGCGATTGCTGTAATAAAGTAGACCAATTATCAGCAATAATGCATCGTCCCCATTGTCTTGATCGCGGGCGAAGCCGCGGGTACCTGCTAGTACCGTAATATAACTATAATTCATTGGAATATTACTTACGGTACTATTTGGGAAGGATTAAAAGATGTAATATAAGAAGTAACAGTAAGACTGTCACAATGAAATATGATTTCCAATTTATAGCATTTGGTTTTCACTTTTATTCAAGTTTTACTTTTTCTTTGGAGAATGAGTTATATAATGAGCCGTAATATCATACAAGCAATGCAACGTAGTAATAAACGGCATAATACCTCAAACTGTATCCTCTTTCACTATCTAGTCTCATACAGTCATTTTTTCATAACCAATAAGCCTTCTATAATTGTCTCTCTCCTCTCTGGAATACACAGAGTTGACACTCCATACGACAAGTTCAGGTTTCCTCCACACAAGCGCTCCATACCCACTCTGGTTCAACCACCACACCACTTCCAAAGAACATACATCACACCATAGACAAAAGTATCATAGCCATCACAACTCACATGGCTTCATGAAATATTACAAAGTGGGACTTCCCACCATTGAACTATAGGTACTACTGGAACAACTCCTCCCATGGTAACCCTCGCTGAAAACTGCTTTTTGATCATCGCCTCCTTGACGTGTAACCTGTTTTTCTAGGGGATTTTATGCCACTAACACAAGTTAGTTGGACTATGTCATATTTGTTAAACGCGGCAATTATTCGGCCAAGTTATATTATTTCAGTTTATTCAATTTCATATTATTATTATTATTATTATTAATATTTAAGACGTCATTTTTCGGAGTTTTTAAACGTGGAAGAGTACAGATAGGATTTCTACTAGTAGAAATCCGTATCTATATTGGATGATTCCAATATATAAAATTGCACGGCAAATCATTTCATACGTAAAGACGGGATTTTATTCATTAGGGCTAAGAGAGTGGTGTGTGTGACTCACTGGGTATTTCAATACAAGAATAGATTGGAGTACAAAGTGATTTCGAAATCCGAGGGGAACACTTCAAAGCAAGAAAACGTGTCTGACTTCCGTCTTGGCCGGTAAAACGGAAAACATAAATACGGGGAAGTAGACTGGCAAGAAGAGCTACGTAAGGTGACCAGCCAATCAAACAAGAGGAAGCAATTTTGGCAGGGACATAGCGATATACGTGACGCACGCGGATTGGTCGAAGCAGTGTGCCGCGGTGTTAAGCTAGTCTCTGGAGGGAGAAGTTTGAAGCATATAGTGTGTGCGCTGAGTGAGGAAGATTCATTAAGACATTACGCTTGGAGCAGTAAGCTTGTACTCTGTTCGTTAGTCCCAAGTGGGCAGTGGCGGCCGGCAATAAGGTTGCAGTGTTGCACAACGACCAGATTAATTCATGAAAAACAATTAATTCCGTAATAATATTTTTAGTACTAGAAGTTGTATGTTTCCTTTTATATGTATAGGAATTCATAATTCTATTCTTTAATAATTCAGAAAATCTTATAGTAAGTTACTGTGAACTGACTGAGAAAGCGAGGCGCGCCAGCCGTCTAGAGGCGCTCGTCCGTTTGGTCGTTGCCAGGCCGAAGCACCGACCAGATCTCAATAGTGAAGGGTATGGCAGAGATGCTAGACCGGGTAAGACCCGTATCACACGACACTCGCTAGCATGGAAGCTGTTGTAATCGCTGGTATAAAATCCTGTATGATTCTGCTCATCCTCGCTCGTACACCTGCTTTTATGGCTGAAGTGTATCACACGCTAGCATTTCGTGCTCAAGTTGTAAGAAATAAAACATGGAGGACGGTTGTCGTTTGGGGGTAAAATTTACAGTCAATTCGCATTATTAACGTAAAGCGGCCGTGAAACTTGCTTTAAGTACATTTGAAAACATGCCTGGTACTGAATGAATGCATTCCAATCAATATTTAAGATCTAACTGTAATAATTGGTATATAACCACACGCGCTAATAAGGAGCCTAACAAAATACTATGACGTTAGTTGCAAAGGTGTGCACGTGGTACCGCGTCTGCTTTCTGTTTTGAAGAACCCGGGTTCAAGTCTATCCAACGGCGAAAACTTTTACTTCTTTTTAATTATTTTATTATATCCTCCTCACGTCGTACAACAATATTGCAACTTAGTTTTGTCTACATGATCTACGAGGACGATAGTAAACATGTTTTCTCTCATAAAAATCTATTTTCCCTAAATGTTTATTATTATTTTTTTATTTAGTCAATTTACCCTCTAGGTTGGTGGTTCCCACGGACTCAGTGAGGGAACGCACCACTACCGCCTCTATGGGCAGTGTCTTGGAGCCTGGAACATCTGGACGGGATGGATACAACTGGGGAGTGTGATCAGCACTTCGCCCAGGCGGCCTCACCTGCAAAGCGAACAGGGGCCTCATGAGGGAGGGGAAGGAATGGAAGATTGGGATGGATAGGCGAGGAAGAGGGAAGGAGGTGGCCGTGGCCTTACAGGAGGTACCATCCCGGCATTTGCCCGAAGACGAAGTGGAAAACCACGGAAAACCACTTCGAGGCTAACCATGCTGATCGCTACGCTACGGAGGCGACCTTATTTTCCCTAAATACTGTTTAAAACCTTGGCGGATACTATTCGTGATAACTATTAACAGTTCAAAATTTATCCCAGAATAATAATAATATGACACGTTCTGTATTTACTGGATATTCGCGAACTGAATCGAATGTAGGAGGCAGGTCGCTCGCGACAAGGGTGATAGACTTCATATAGCCTAATGATTGTGTTGAATGTTGTTGGCAATTCTAGGCTGGCTCTTGTTGAAGGGCAGGCATTTTTAGACGCCAAGCACATAATTATGTGCGGGAAAGTGCTAGGAACAGAAGATTTTATGAGACTTGCAGCTTTATGCTTACAAACTAGTAATTCGAAAGGAGTACCTTATCCGATTCAAAATGAATTTCGGTTACCAGTTGCCAAGAAAAAATATTTTTTTCAGGAAAATGTAGGCCTAATAAGCGTGGAGTCGGTACATTGCTTTACATACTTCAGTAAGTAGATACATTTAAATTTGGAAGATATACCGGTAGCCTAATACTGTCGAAGTCAATACATCAACGACTGTAGCTTAGCCTACAAGTTGACTACCGTATAAAGATTTTTTAAATTTTTAATAGGCACCTGATTATAAACTTAAAAGACCCGAGCTTCACAGATTTGAAGCAGCAATGGGGAAAGTTAAAGAAAGACGACCACATGTAGGCCTACGATAAAGCGAACCCTAAAAGTAATTTTTGCCACATGGGAAGAACAGCTGTCAAATGACCTTGCTAAGTCGCCTAGTTTGTAGTGCAGGCAAGAATGTAGGGTACTGGTTATTGTATTTATTAATATAAGTTATAATTCTCCTTTGTAAAATGCCAGCCACATGCGATCATATCCCTCGAAATCGGCTTTGCGACGCGAAGTAATCGACTCCATTCCGTCTGAAAAGTTTTCTTTTTGTGGAAGTAATGCATTGATAAGGCAATTATTGTATGATACACCGGCAGTTTAGTGTTATAAAGGCATGGATTACTTTCGTACCTTTCAATAAGCGAAGAAATAACCTCATTTGCCCAAGGACGTGACATCCTGTGTTGATGAAATACGTTGCCATCGAGAAAACGATTAACCAAGATTACTTGGAGATGCTACCGCTAGGATCTCTGCAAGGGCAGATTGGCTCAGGTGCTGAACCCTCCATACAATCTTCCAGCGAAAATAGCACCGGACCAGTTACTGAGTTGCCATGAAGGCTGTCATAGAAGGCAGAATCTAGTATAGAGTGTAGAAATCACACGGTGCTAGACGCGGCTATACCAGCGTGTATACCCGTATTGGTAGCAGCTTCCATGCTAGCGAGTGTCGTGTGATACAGGCTTAAGCCCTATCCCAACAGTTAACACGGCTGGGCGTTGCCCACTGACTGCAACCAGGAGCTGAGGCGCAGGCGCGGCCGGAGACATCCGAGATGCTTTGTCAACTGCCAAAGCCATCCATGTCTTGCAATGTTGCGCGTGAACTTGTGACACTCGCAATTCTCGCCCTCATAATTATATAGCCTAACTTACGTTGTTTTGTTATCGTGAAGGTTTTTATGTAGACTAGACTAACTTATATTCCATTTAATCCGATGAAATTGTGTTCTCTCTGAATTGCGGCATTCGTTATTAATGAGATTGATCCGTTTTACAGCGCAATTGAATACAATTTTCTCCGATATCAAGCAGTCTTTTAACCTATCACCTCATGGGCGCCCGTAGGAGGTGTGGGGCAAGGAGGGGCCGTGTCCCACCCCCTGAAATTCCGAGAATATTTCGATTGTTCATTGTCACACCAGTGTATTTCATAAAGTGAAGTTACTGATTGTTAACAGATTTAGATGTAGGGATAATTCCAGAGTTTTAATTAACTTAGTAATTTGTGATTATTTGGGAATATCTTCAATTACCGTATTAAAAAAATCGGCGAACTGGATTAACATTACTATTTTAATGAACTGCTTGATTTTTATATTTGTCGATAGGCCTACATGGTGATACCACTGCATTTTGCCTGTTTTTAAAGAATGAACATTATGACGATGATTCACAAAGAAAAGCGAACTCCTATGAGCAAAAACTCGGAACAAAAAACAATTATGCCATAAAGACTATGTACTCAACGGTTTAAGAGCAGCCAAATAATGAGTGTCACAAAGAAAGTAAGAAATTAAACGAAAATTGCGAGGGGGGGGGGGGGCGATGTAAGTCTCAATATGACATGTTAGGTAACGAAATAAAAAAAATACACCCCCCGCCCCTAGAAAAATCCTGTGGGTGCCCATGTACCACCTTAATTAAAATAGTGCAACACCCAGAAAAATTATCCGCCAGCCGCTACTGCAAGTGGGACAATTTATTTACGCTAACTCCGCTGGTCATATTAGATCATGGGTTCCACGCGTCTTGCAGTGTTTAGGCAAGCGGCGTGTCGTGGTTCATGGAGTATACTCCACCACGAGCTGTAACTATCATTTTTATGTACGAGGAAGAAGCTGAAGCCACCTACACCATCGCAGAACTCCAGACGCTACGAGACTCCAACCACGTGGAGACAATGTTTCCGTTGGTTAGCATAAGTGATCTGCGACATACACTCTCTGTTTTTTCGATAGGGCCACTATAAATTCATTAAGCTTAAAATTGAAAATAAGTTAAATTCACGTCATTCTCCCGTCCGGCGTATTAAGTCATTTTGTTCGTGGCAATGGTTAAAGTTGTATGCTCCGTTAACAGTGTACATTTGATTCAGGATGCTGTTATATTTTCTAAGTGTATTAAATTCAAGTATTACACAGTAGATCCTTTAATTCCAGTAGGTAGCAATAGTTATAATACCTCATCCTTCTCCACAATCAAATGTTGTCTCGGTTGATGATTAAATCATCCCACGGCCTTGTCATTAAGAGTTTCTCACATGTTCTACTCACGCTAGGGGTTGATATCAAATATATAAATTTAGCTTGGAACACAGTGTATCCAGCTTGGCGCCCAACCTTCATCAAACTTAGCAGCAGTATTTTCTGGCGAATAGTCCGCCCAAGTAGTAAACGCATTACATTTGTCGCTACCAACTTATGGGGCGTTAAAAGTATTACAATTGTCGCCGACAACGTAGGGCCGAAAACCCAGGAACATTTGAGGAAGGAGAAGGAGACATATTTCTCTGCCGGTATTTTGGGGGTCTTTGTTTTATCAGTGTATATCATTATGGGGGATGAGAAAGAAAGACAGATGAGGTTACGTAGTGGTCACCAACTGGAGAGTGAGGATACGAGCAGTATGTCGAGTGACGATAGTACCGGGGTAGCGGAGGTAAATCCCGATACTGAAACAGGGAGTGTAGGCGGCCAACCAGAATTAAAAACTTTACTTCCCGAGTTCATGTATCAGAATAAAGTTAGTAGTGATGCCTTGAATGCAAAATTAGAACAGAATAATGCAAAATTAGAACAAAACAGTAGGGAAAATAAAGAAAGTACAGAAGCTTTAAATCAAAAATTAGAACAGAATAATGCAAAATTAGAACAAAACAGTAGGGAAAATAAAGAAAGTACAGAAGCTTTACATAAAAAATTAGAACAGAATAATGCAAAATTAGAACAGAATAATGCAAAATTAGAACAAAACAGTAGGGAAATTAGTGATAAATTCGAACTGATTAGAGGAGAAATCAGAGGAGTAATGGAAGAGAAGGTTAAAGAGATCATTGCAGATGTAGACAGGAAATTAGGAAAAGTACAGGAGGAGTTGGAAAGTAGAATCAGCACACAGGCTGAAAATTTAAAGGAATTAGTTAAATTAGAAACACTGCAGGTTAAAAAGAAATGGGGGGGGGGGGGGAAATTGACAAGATTCAGGTATCAACTAAAGAGGTTAAGGAACAGCTGGGGGGTAGAATTGAGAAAGTCCACTCACAAATAGTTGCAGAAGTAAATGATTTAAGAGAGAGTAATAGAGAGAGCATTAGCAAGATTGAGGAGAAACAAGCAAAGCTATATGATAAAGTAGAAGAATCAGAAGGAAACATTAAATTAACAGTAAACAGCATTGAGAGGAAGGCTGAGGAGAGAATCGCAGAATTAGAATTAAAATTAAAAGCTAGGATCAGGCAAGAAAATAGTCAGAATAGGCCACTTTTTGTGAATAGCACACACAGGGAGGTAGAACTGGGGAAGTTCAGCAATCGACAGGGGTGCCCAATGGAGTTCAGGAATTCTATAGAAAATAAATTTGGGGAGAGGTTGGCAGATGGTAGTATTGAGTGGTGCCAGGTAGTTGAAATTTTAGAACAAGTGTTTGTGGGGGAAACGAGGAATTGGTTTGCTGTCTATAGAGACAAGTTTAGTGATATTAATGATTTTAAAATGAAATTCTGTGAAAAGTTCTGGAATGAGGTTATTCAGTCGCAGCATCGTGAGGGAGTAGTGTGTGGTAAATATAACCCTAAAGGAAGCTCCACCATGACCGAATACTTTTTAGGACAGGTATTAGTGTGTAAATATCTGGATGGCTTGAAGGAGGAAAGTGATGTGGTGAGGTTGCTACTTAGGCACTTTCCATATATGATCAAGGAGGCTGCTTGTATCCAGAATGTCAAGACTATATCACAAGTAGAAAATTTGTTAAGCACATTTGATGCACTAGGGAGATGGGGTTATGAGGACAATTTCAATAGGAACCAGGGTAATAATAATAATAGGCCTAATGAAGCCAGGCATCAGGAAGTTCAAGGCGAAGGGGCCAACGCTCAAAACAGAAATAATAATAATAATAATCAGCTAAATCAGAATAGAGGAAATGGCTATAGTAATCAGTATCAGGGGAGGAACAATGATTTCAGGGGGAATCAAGGGAGAAACAATGATTTCAGGGGAAATCAAGGGAGAAATAATGATTTCAGGGGAAATAAAGGGAGAAATTATAATGACAATAATTACAACCAGAATAGGGGTCAAGGAAGAGGACAGCCTATTGGTAGTAATATACAGCCAAACAATGACAACGCAGCCCAGAACAACCAGACCAGTGCCGTAGTCAGTAGTACTACAGCCAGCTGTAGCGGTTCTTTAAACGCGAACCAGGCTGCGAAGTAAGGTCAGAATCTCATTCTGTAGCATGCCCTGTCCATACAATTATACAGGAACACTATGACCTTAATGTAAGAAATGAATTGTTGCATGAATTAAATGACGAATGTATTATCCAGGAAGGGGCTAGTAAAAGCCCCATTATTAAACTTAACGTGTCCGAGGCGCACACCGATGTTTTAATTGATAGTGGTTGTATGAAGAGCTGCATAAGTAGTACATATTACGATAAAATGAAAGGAACTGGTGTAAATTTTGAGGAGATACCAATTAAAAGCACTTTTGTTATCACAGCTGTAGGGAAGAGGTCTAAAGTAATTTCTAAGCAAGTTTTAGTAGACATTAAAAGTAATAATCATGTAGAGAAGCAGATTTGCCTTGTAATTCCAAATTTAGTATTCAGTGTTATCTTGGGTTCAGATTGGCTAAGTAGAGTGTCTGGTAACTTATGTTATGAAGTAGGTAGTTGGAAAATTAAATGGAATAATTCTGAAGTAGAGGTAGCGTTCAACGACAATGTTCAGGGGAGTAGTGTTGTAGGAGTGATTTGTTCTTTAAGTGAGATATCACCAGCCGAAGAGCGGGATACTCAAATTTTTGTGGGCAGTTTGATTACGAACGGTAGTCTTGAGGACTCGTTACGTGATGCTGCATTTCAAGGGCATATAGAGGGAGACCAGTGTGTTCTGCTCTATGATGTGTTATTGTATAATAGGAGAGTTTTTGAGGATCGCATTGGCATGGCCAATTAATATACACATTCATTGAACGTTAGTGATAGATCAGTATTCACAGGACATAGATATCCTATACCTTTCGCTTATCAGGGTGCAGTGGAGGCACAAATTAACCAGATGCTTGAAGATGGCATTATAGAGTACTCGAACAGTCAATATGTTAATCCTCTAATTACAGTACCGAAGGCCGACGGCACAGTTCGTATTTGTTTAGACGCTCGTTTAGTTAACAGTAGAATCAGTTCAGATCAGATGAAGTCCATGTCCATTGAAGAGTTGATGCAAATATTTGAGGGGAAGAAGTATTTCACATGTGTAGATTTAAGTTCCAGTTTCTGGCAAGTGCCACTTATGTATGAAGATAGACCATTTACAGCTTTTAGTCATAAATATAACCTTTATCAGTTTTGCAGGGTGCCTTATGGGTTAAAAAGTAGCTCAGCAGCTTTAATTAGGGCTTTAAACATCGCATTAGGAGATCACACGGGAGAGTTTGTAACTATTTACATCGATGATATGGTAATCAGTTCACGCAGTTTTGAGGAGCATCTACGTCATTTAGACAGTGTATTTCAAAAGTTAGATCAGGCAGGGTTCACTCTGAAACTGTCCAAGTCGTCATTCTGTCAGACAGAAGTGACATTTTTAGGTCATAAAGTGTCAAGTAGGGGTGTGACACCAGAGGAAAGTAGGGTTAATAAGATACTTAATGCAGACGTACCACAGAATGTAAAACAGTTGAAAACATACCTTGGAATTTGCAATTTTTTCGCAGGTTCGTTCTTAAATACTCAGGGTTAGTAGAACCATTTAGAGATTTGCTTAAAAGTGGTAATCGCTGGAGATGGGAGTCCAAGCATGATATGGCATTTCAAGCGCTGAAGACAGGCTTTGAGAAAGCTGTGGTGCTGAAGTATCCTGTGAAGGATAGGGAATATGTGGTAATGACTGATGCGTCACATATAGGAATTGCAGGAGTATTGTGTCAGAGAGATGAAGAGGGTAATTTGTGCATCGTGTCTTTAGCATGACGAGGACTTACAGCAGCAGAGAAAAGATATACTATCACTGAGTTAGAGCTTTTAGGAATTGTTTTCAGTTTAGGAAAATGTAGGATGTATTTAGTTGGGGGTAAATTTAAGATTCATACAGATCACCATGCTTTATTTTATATGAGGACATGTAAACTCAGTTCTAACAGAGTTAGCAGGTGGATTCTTGCACTTCAGGAATACGAATTCACAGTAAAACATATTAAAGGGAAAGATAATATTCTTGCAGATATGCTTTCCAGGGACACAAATTTATGTAGGGATAATCCTGTTGTTAAGGCAGAGGACGGTATTTTGTTATGTGCATGTGTGGACAGTAGCAACAGGGCATCGTTACAGACACTGAGAAAGATGTTAGTGGAGCAACGTGATGACGTAATTTTAAGGGAGCCTCTGGCTATATTAGAAGCAAGCGACGAGGAGTGTGTGAAAGTAGGGCGGTTCACGTACAAGATGCAGGATGGGCTTCTTGCACGAAAATGTAGGAAGAATCGGTGGACAATATGTGTTCCTGCCAGTTTACGGGAGGAACTAATTTGGTTCATTCATAAGGAACTAGGACACTTTGGTGCTACCAAAGTCTTCTATGAAATTGCACATAACTTTATTTGGAGTAAAATGGGAAGGGATGTTAGAAGGATCTTAGCTAGGTGTGACACCTGTCAGAGAAGCAAGTATCCAGTTAAATATTTAGTCGGGGAAAGATCGGCAGTTCTCACAAGTAGTCCCGGGGAACTACTGTGTGTGGATTTATTTGGCCCGATCGTTAAAGGACAGTACGGCTACGAATACATTTTTATAGTTATTGACGCTTTTAGTAAGTATGTCAAGCTATATCCGCTAAGGAAAGCCACGGGTCTAGCGTGTAGCCGACTTATCATTAATAGGTATATGCCTGAGTTTGGCGTTCCTCTCAGGATATTATCTGACAGTGGACCACAGTTTGTTGCAAAGAAATGGAGAACCAGTATGCAAGAAACTGGGGTTACACACGTTCATTCCTCTGTAAGGTACCCTCAGGGTAATTCTGCAGAGCGTCCATTAAGGGAAGTGGGTCGTCTTTTTCGGACTCTAGTGCATGATAAGCATTCGGCCTGGGTTGGACATCTTCCCAAAGTCGAGACTTGGCTGAATTCTGTCCAGCATGAGAGCACGAAACTGACGCCACACGAAGTACATTTCGGAAAAAGACCACAAAATGAACTTGCTAGAGTCTTGGGGTTAAATGAGGGAAAGCAACCGGGGATGGATGTCATTGTCCAGTTGGCGAAACAGAATTTATCTAAGTCAGCTCAAAAGAGAATTCGCCAACAAAAAGAAACTAAATTTGACCTATTCGAGCCGGGAGACAAAGTCTTACTTAGAGTGCCGAAACAGTCAAATAAGCTAGAGAAAGTTATGTCCAAGTTTTTCTACCTCTATGAGGGCCCATTTGTAGTGTCTAAACGTATTGGCAAAACAGCATATGTGCTGGAGGACGGTCAGGGAAAAAGGTTATACGGAACGTATACTATTCATAGCCTTAAGAAATATGTGTCATAAAAGGTGTGTTTAGCTGGCAAGCCAGCCTATCAAATGAGTAAGTGTGGTATGTGGTGAGTGGAAGATCTGGTCTTCAAGGCAGGCGTATCAGAAATCACACAGGGGGGTAGTATGTAAGTAAATGAGAGTTTTTAAGGTACAGGGAAATATGACGGGATTGTCGGATGCTGCTGAGCACTAAATTGTCTCGATGCACCAAGGCCATTTTTGGCAGCGCTGATGGGTTCCCATTTATCTCCAAGAGATGGGGGAGCGCTTGTATAGGGCTTGTTAGCTTAAGGCGTCCACGAGATAAAAGATGGGCCATCAGAAGGCGAGACAGTCCTCCATGAAGCTCATACATATCAGCACACGTGATTTCTGCTTACGACCTAGCTATGTGAGATCGGGGTTGGATATAATTAAGGTAGTTTGTGTACAAGGTACTAGACTTCATGAAATGTTGTATATAAGTAACAGATAAAAAGTTGTGGCAACTAGGTCAGGTTCAATAGGTGGACTGGTCTGGGTTGTGAACTACTGGCTGAGCGACGAATATGAGAAATTGTGATCTAGAGTAAGGTGGGTTCTTGTGTACATGTACTTAGTAAGATAGGGCACATACGGCACAGGAATATTTAGGTGTTATAAGTAATGGGTACTTACTGTTATTTTTACAATCATGTCTTTCTTTTAATTTAAAAAAAAAATTCACAGAGAAGGTGGGAAGTAGATCACTTTGCTCTACCGCGAGTGTGTGATCGTGTGTGATCGTGTGAGATCGTGTACCATGATATTGGTATCCGGTAGGTGTGGAGCTCCTGATATTTCTGGAAGAGTTCCGCAGTGGTTTTCTACTGAACACCATAAATGCGTGTGTAGTGAATTGTAGAGGGAACACACTTATAAATGTAGATTTTTCCCACATAGTATGATGAGAGAGAGAGAGAGAGAGGTGGAATGAACATTCGTGAGGATGACAAACATTTTGAAATGGACAAAATAAGAACACGTCATAACAAGACGAACTTCAGCGCAAAGCGCATGATTGAGGGTTTATATGTGTTTATATGTGTAAAGGGTCATTTCACTTGTATAAGTTGTATTTTGGAGGGTTTTTTCTAACGTGTCTGGAATCATCAAGTGCTGTACCATATGCATGGTAAAGTACATGATCATTCGAGGCGAATGTAACCTGTTTTTCTAGGGGGTTTTATGCCACTAACACAAGTTAGTTGAACTATGTCATATTTGTTAAACGCGGCAATTATTCGGCCAAGTTATATTATTTCAGTTTATTCAATTTCATATTATTATTATTATTAATATTTAAGACGTCATTTTTCGGAGTTTTTAAATGTGGAAGAGTACAGATAGGATTTCTACTAGTAGAAATCCGTATCTATATTGGATGATTCCAATATATAAAATTGCACGGCAAATCATTTCATACGTAAAGACGGGATTTTATTCATTAGGGCTAAGAGAGTGGTGTGTGTGACTCACTGGGTATTTCAATACAAGAATAGATTGGAGTACAAAGGGATTTCGAAATCCGAGGGGAACACTTCAAAGCAAGAAAACGTGTCTGACTTCCGTCTTGGCCGGTAAAACGGAAAACATAAATACGGGGAAGTAGACTGGCAAGAAGAGCTACGTAAGGTGACCAGCCAATCAAACAAGAGGAAGCAATTTTGGCAGGGACATAGCGATATACGTGACGGACGCGGATTGGTCGAAGCAGTGTGCCGCGGTGTTAAGCTAGTCTCTGGAGGGAGAAGTTTGAAGCATATAGTGTGCGCGCTGAGTGAGGAAGATTCATTAAGACATTACGCTTGGAGCAGTAAGCTTGTACTCTGTTCGTTAGTCCCAAGTGGGACAATTTATTTACGCTAACTCCGCTGGTCATATTAGATCATGGGTTCCACGCGTCTTGCAGTGTTTAGGCAAGCGGTGTGTCGTGGTTCATGCAGTATACTCCACCACGAGCTGTAACTATCATTTTTATGTACGAGGAAGAAGCTGAAGCCATCTACACCATCGCTACTCCAGACGCTACGAGACTCCAACCACGTGGAGACAATGTTTCCGTTGGTAAGCATAAGTGATCTGCGACATACACTCTCTGTTTTTTCGATAGGGCCACTATAAATTCATTAAGCTTAAAATTGAAAATAAGTTAAATTCACGTCATTCTCCCGTCCGGCGTATTAAGTCATTTTGTTCGTGGCAATGGTTAAAGTTGTATGCTCCGTTAACAGAGTAAATTTGATTCAGGATGCTGTTATATTTTCTAAGTGTATTAAATTCAAGTATTACAAAGTAGATCCTTTAATTCCAGTAGGTAGCAATAGTTATAATACCTCATCCTTCTCCACAATCAAATGTTGTCTCGGTTGATGATTAAATCATCCCACGGCCTTGTCATTAAGAGTTTCTCACATGTTCTACTCACGCTAGGGATTGATATCAAATATATAAATTTAGCTTGGAACACAGTGTATCCAGCTTGGCGCCCAACCTTCATCAAACTTAGCAGCAGTATTTTCTGGCGAATAGTCCGCCCAAGTAGTAAACGCATTACATTTGTCGCTACCAACTTATGGGGCGTTAAAAGTATTACAATTGTCGCCGACAACGTAGGGCCGAAAACCCAGGAACATTTGAGGAAGGAGAAGGAGACATATTTCTCTGCCGGTATTTTGGGGGTATTTGTTTTATCAGTGTATATCATTATGGGGGATGAGAAAGAAAGACAGATGAGGTTACGTAGTGGTCACCAACTGGAGAGTGAGGATACGAGCAGTATGTCGAGTGACGATAGTACCGGGGTAGCGGAGGTAAATCCCGATACTGAAACAGGGAGTGTAGGCGGCCAACCAGAATTAAAAACTTTACTTCCCGAGTTCATGTATCAGAATAAAGTTAGTAGTGATGCCTTGAATGCAAAATTAGAACAGAATAATGCAAAATTAGAACAAAACAGTAGGGAAAATAAAGAAAGTACAGAAGCTTTAAATCAAAAATTAGAACAGAATAATGCAAAATTAGAACAAAACAGTAGGGAAAATAAAGAAAGTACAGAAGCTTTAAATAAAAAATTAGAACAGAATAATGCAAAATTAGAACAGAATAATGCAAAATTAGAACAAAACAGTAGGGAAATTAGTGATAAATTCGAACTGATTAGAGGAGAAATCAGAGGAGTAATGGAAGAGAAGGTTAAAGAGATCATTGCAGATGTAGACAGGAAATTAGGAAAAGTACAGGAGGAGTTGGAAAGTAGAATCAGTACACAGGCTGAAAATTTAAAGGAATTAGTTAAATTAGAAACACTGCAGGTTAAAAAGAAATGGGGGGGGGGGGGAAATTGACAAGATTCAGGTATCAACTAAAGAGGTTAAGGAACAGCTGGGGGGTAGAATTGAGAAAGTCCACTCACAAATAGTTGCAGAAGTAAATGATTTAAGAGAGAGTAATAGAGAGAGCATTAGCAAGATTGAGGAGAAACAAGCAAAGCTATATGATAAAGTAGAAGAATCAGAAGGAAACATTAAATTAACAGTAAACAGCATTGAGAGGAAGGCTGAGGAGAGAATCGCAGAATTAGAATTAAAATTAAAAGCTAGGATCAGGCAAGAAAATAGTCAGAATAGGCCACTTTTTGTGAATAGCACACACAGGGAGGTAGAACTGGGGAAGTTCAGCAATCGACAGGGGTGCCCAATGGAGTTCAGGAATTCTATAGAAAATAAATTTGGGGAGAGGTTGGCAGATGGTAGTATTGAGTGGTGCCAGGTAGTTGAAATTTTAGAACAAGTGTTTGTGGGGGAAACGAGGAATTGGTTTGCTGTCTATAGAGACAAGTTTAGTGATATTAATGATTTTAAAATGAAATTCTGTGAAAAGTTCTGGAATGAGGTTATTCAGTCGCAGCATCGTGAGGGAGTAGTGTGTGGTAAATATAACCCTAAAGGAAGCTCCACCATGACCGAATACTTTTTAGGACAGGTATTAGTGTGTAAATATCTGGATGGCTTGAAGGAGGAAAGTGATGTGGTGAGGTTGCTACTTAGGCACTTTCCATATATGATCAAGGAGGCTGCTTGTATCCAGAATGTCAAGACTATATCACAAGTAGAAAATTTGTTAAGCACATTTGATGCACTAGGGAGATGGGGTTATGAGGACAATTTCAATAGGAACCAGGGTAATAATAATAATAGGCCTAATGAAGCCAGGCATCAGGAAGTTCAAGGCGAAGGGGCCAACGCTCAAAACAGAAATAATAATAATAATAATCAGCTAAATCAGAATAGAGGAAATGGCTATAGTAATCAGTATCAGGGGAGGAACAATGATTTCAGGGGGAATCAAGGGAGAAACAATGATTTCAGGGGAAATCAAGGGAGAAATAATGATTTCAGGGGAAATAAAGGGAGAAATTATAATGACGATAATTACAACCAGAATAGGGGTCAAGGAAGAGGACAGCCTAGTGGTAGTAATATACAGCCAAACAATGACAACGCAGCCCAGAACAACCAGACCAGTGCCGTAGTCAGTAGTACTACAGCCAGCTGTAGCGGTTCTTTAAACGCGAACCAGGCTGCGAAGTAAGGTCAGAATCTCATTCTGTAGCATGCCGTGTCCATACAATTATACAGGAACACTATGACCTTAATGTAAGAAATGAATTGTTGCATGAATTAAATGACGAATGTATTATCCAGGAAGGGGCTAGTAAAAGCCCCATTATTAAACTTAACGTGTCCGAGGCGCACACCGATGTTTTAATTGATAGTGGTTGTATGAAGAGCTGCATAAGTAGTACATATTACGATAAAATGAAAGGAACTGGTGTAAATTTTGAGGAGATACCAATTAAAAGCACTTTTGTTATCACAGCTGTAGGGAAGAGGTCTAAAGTAATTTCTAAGCAAGTTTTAGTAGACATTAAAAGTAATAATCATGTAGAGAAGCAGATTTGCCTTGTAATTCCAAATTTAGTATTCAGTGTTATCTTGGGTTCAGATTGGCTAAGTAGAGTGTCTGGTAACTTATGTTATGAAGTAGGTAGTTTGAAAATTAAATGGAATAATTCTGAAGTAGAGGTAGCGTTCAACGACAATGTTCAGGGGAGTAGTGTTGTAGGAGTGATTTGTTCTTTAAGTGAGATATCACCAGCCGAAGAGCGGGATACTCAAATTATTGTGGGCAGTTTGATTACGAACGGTAGTCTTGAGGACTCGTTACGTGATGCTGCATTTCAAGGGCATATAGAGGGAGACCAGTGTGTTCTGCTCTATGATGTGTTATTGTATAATAGGAGAGTTTTTGAGGATCGCATTGGCATGGCCAATTAATATACACATTCATTGAACGTTAGTGATAGATCAGTATTCACAGGACATAGATATCCTATACCTTTCGCTTATCAGGGTGCAGTGGAGGCACAAATTAACCAGATGCTTGAAGATGGCATTATAGAGTACTCGAACAGTCAATATGTTAATCCTCTAATTACAGTACCGAAGGCCGACGGCACAGTTCGTATTTGTTTAGACGCTCGTTTAGTTAACAGTAGAATCAGTTCAGATCAGATGAAGTCCATGTCCATTGAAGAGTTGATGCAAACATTTGAGGGGAAGAAGTATTTCACATGTGTAGATTTAAGTTCCAGTTTCTGGCAAGTGCCACTTATGTATGAAGATAGACCATTTACAGCTTTTAGTCATAAATATAACCTTTATCAGTTTTGCAGGGTGCCTTATGGGTTAAAAAGTAGCTCAGCAGCTTTAATTAGGGCTTTAAACATCGCATTAGGAGATCACACGGGAGAGTTTGTAACTATTTACATCGATGATATGGTAATCAGTTCACGCAGTTTTGAGGAGCATCTACGTCATTTAGACAGTGTATTTCAAAAGTTAGATCAGGCAGGGTTCACTCTGAAACTGTCCAAGTCGTCATTCTGTCAGACAGAAGTGACATTTTTAGGTCATAAAGTGTCAAGTAGGGGTGTGACACCAGAGGAAAGTAGGGTTAATAAGATACTTAATGCAGACGTACCACAGAATGTAAAACAGTTGAAAACATACCTTGGGATTTGCAATTTTTTCGCAGGTTCGTTCTTAAATACTCAGGGTTAGTAGAACCATTTAGAGATTTGCTTAAAAGTGGTAATCGCTGGAGATGGGAGTCCAAGCATGATATGGCATTTCAAGCGCTGAAGACAGGCTTTGAGAAAGATGTGGTGCAGAAGTATCCTGTGAAGGATAGGGAATATGTGGTAATGACTGATGCGTCACATATAGGAATTGCAGGAGTATTGTGTCAGAGAGATGAAGAGGGTAATTTGTGCATCGTGTCTTTAGCATCACGAGGACTTACAGCAGCAGAGAAAAGATATACTATCACTGAGTTAGAGCTTTTAGGAATTGTTTTCAGTTTAGGAAAATGTAGGATGTATTTAGTTGGGGGTAAATTTAAGATTCATACAGATCACCATGCTTTATTATATATGAGGACATGTAAACTCAGTTCTAACAGAGTTAGCAGGTGGATTCTTGCACTTCAGGAATACGAATTCACAGTAAAACATATTAAAGGGAAAGATAATATTCTTGCAGATATGCTTTCCAGGGACACACATTTATGTAGGGATAATCCTGTTGTTAAGGCAGAGGACGGTATTTTGTTATGTGCATGTGTGGACAGTAGCAACAGGGCATCGTTACAGACACTGAGAAAGATGTTAGTGGAGCAACGTGATGACGTAATTTTAAGGGAGCCTCTGGCTATATTAGAAGCAAGCGACGAGGAGTGTGTGAAAGTAGGGCGGTTCACGTACAAGATGCAGGATGGGCTTCTTGCACGAAAATGTAGGAAGAATCGGTGGGCAATATGTGTTCCTGCCAGTTTACGGGAGGAACTAATTTGGTTCATTCATAAGGAACTAGGACACTTTGGTGCTACCAAAGTCTTCTATGAAATTGCACATAACTTTATTTGGAGTAAAATGGGAAGGGATGTTAGAAGGATCTTAGCTAGGTGTGACACCTGTCAGAGAAGCAAGTATCCAGTTAAATATTTAGTCGGGGAAAGATCGGCAGTTCTCACAAGTAGTCCCGGGGAACTACTGTGTGTGGATTTATTTGGCCCGATCGTTAAAGGACAGTACGGCTACGAATACATCTTTATAGTTATTGACGCTTTTAGTAAGTATGTCAAGCTATATCCGCTAAGGAAAGCCACCGGTCTAGCGTGTAGCCGACTGATCATTAATAGGTATATGCCTGAGTTTGGCGTTCCTCTCAGGATATTATCTGACAGTGGACCACAGTTTGTTGCAAAGAAATGGAGAACCAGTATGCAAGAAGCTGGGGTTACACACGTTCATTCCTCTGTAAGGTACCCTCAGGGTAATTCTGCAGAGCGTCCATTAAGGGAAGTGGGTCGTCTTTTTCGGACTCTAGTGCATGATAAGCATTCGGCCTGGGTTGGACATCTTCCCAAAGTCGAGACTTGGCTGAATTCTGTCCAGCATGAGAGCACGAAACTGACGCCACACGAAGTACATTTCGGAAAAAGACCACAAAATGAACTTGCTAGAGTCTTGGGGTTAAATGAGGGAAAGCAACCGGGGATGGATGTCATTGTCCAGTTGGCGAAACAGAATTTATCTAAGTCAGCTCAAAAGAGAATTCGCCAACAAAAAGAAACTAAATTTGACCTATTCGAGCCGGGAGACAAAGTCTTACTTAGAGTGCCGAAACAGTCAAATAAGCTAGAGAAAGTTATGTCCAAGTTTTTCTACCTCTATGAGGGCCCATTTGTAGTGTCTAAACGTATTGGCAAAACAGCATATGTGCTGGAGGACGGTCAGGGAAAAAGGTTATACGGAACGTATACTATTCATAGCCTTAAGAAATATGTGTCATAAAAGGTGTGTTTAGCTGGCAAGCCAGCCTATCAAATGAGTAAGTGTGGTATGTGGTGAGTGGAAGATCTGGTCTTCAAGGCAGGCGTATCAGAAATCACACAGGGGGGTAGTATGTAAGTAAATGAGAGTTTTTAAGGTACAGGGAAATATGACGGGATTGTCGGATGCTGCTGAGCACTAAATTGTCTCGATGCACCAAGGCCATTTTTGGCAGCGCTGATGGGTTCCCATTTATCTCCAAGAGATGGGGGAGCGCTTGTATAGGGCTTGTTAGCTTAAGGCGTCCACGAGATAAAAGATGGGCCATCAGAAGGCGAGACAGTCCTCCATGAAGCTCATACATATCAGCACACGTGATTTCTGCTTACGACCTAGCTATGTGAGATCGGGGTTGGATATAATTAAGGTAGTTTGTGTACAAGGTACTAGACTTCATGAAATGTTGTATATAAGTAACAGATAAAAAGTTGTGGCAACTAGGTCAGGTTCAATAGGTGGACTGGTCTGGGTTGTGAACTACTGGCTGAGCGACGAATATGAGAAATTGTGATCTAGAGTAAGGTGGGTTCTTGTGTACATGTACTTAGTAAGATAGGGCACATACGGCACAGGAATATTTAGGTGTTATAAGTAATGGGTACTTACTGTTATTTTTACAATCATGTCTTTCTTTTAATTTAAAAAAAAAATTCACAGAGAAGGTGGGAAGTAGATCACTTTGCTCTACCGCGAGTGTGTGATCGTGTGTGATCGTGTGAGATCGTGTACCATGATATTGGTATCCGGTAGGTGTGGAGCACCTGATATTTCTGGAAGAGTTCCGCAGTGGTTTTCTACTGAACACCATAAATGCGTGTGTAGTGAATTGTAGAGGGAACACACTTATAAATGTAGATTTTTCCCACATAGTATGATGAGAGAGAGAGAGAGAGAGGTGGAATGAACATTCGTGAGGATGACAAACATTTTGAAATGGACAAAATAAGAACACGTCATAACAAGACGAACTTCAGCGCAAAGCACATGATTGAGGGTTTATATGTGTTTATATGTGTAAAGGGTCATTTCACTTGTATAAGTTGTATTTTGGAGGGTTTTTTCTAACGTGTCTGGAATCATCAAGTGCTGTACCATATGCATGGTAAAGTACATGATCATTCGAGGCGAATGTAACCTGTTTTTCTAGGGGGTTTTATGCCACTAACACAAGTTAGTTGAACTATGTCATATTTGTTAAACGCGGCAATTATTCGGCCAAGTTATATTATTTCAGTTTATTCAATTTCATATTATTATTATTATTAATATTTAAGACGTCATTTTTCGGAGTTTTTAAATGTGGAAGAGTACAGATAGGATTTCTACTAGTAGAAATCCGTATCTATATTGGATGATTCCAATATATAAAATTGCACGGCAAATCATTTCATACGTAAAGACGGGATTTTATTCATTAGGGCTAAGAGAGTGGTGTGTGTGACTCACTGGGTATTTCAATACAAGAATAGATTGGAGTACAAAGGGATTTCGAAATCCGAGGGGAACACTTCAAAGCAAGAAAACGTGTCTGACTTCCGTCTTGGCCGGTAAAACGGAAAACATAAATACGGGGAAGTAGACTGGCAAGAAGAGCTACGTAAGGTGACCAGCCAATCAAACAAGAGGAAGCAATTTTGGCAGGGACATAGCGATATACGTGACGCACGCGGATTGGTCGAAGCAGTGTGCCGCGGTGTTAAGCTAGTCTCTGGAGGGAGAAGTTTGAAGCATATAGTGTGCGCGCTGAGTGAGGAAGATTCATTAAGACATTACGCTTGGAGCAGTAAGCTTGTACTCTGTTCGTTAGTCCCAAGTGGGACAATTTATTTACGCTAACTCCGCTGGTCATATTAGATCATGGGTTCCACGCGTCTTGCAGTGTTTAGGCAAGCGGTGTGTCGTGGTTCATGCAGTATACTCCACCACGAGCTGTAACTATCATTTTTATGTACGAGGAAGAAGCTGAAGCCATCTACACCATCGCTACTCCAGACGCTACGAGACTCCAACCACGTGGAGACAATGTTTCCGTTGGTAAGCATAAGTGATCTGCGACATACACTCTCTGTTTTTTCGATAGGGCCACTATAAATTCATTAAGCTTAAAATTGAAAATAAGTTAAATTCACGTCATTCTCCCGTCCGGCGTATTAAGTCATTTTGTTCGTGGCAATGGTTAAAGTTGTATGCTCCGTTAACAGTGTAAATTTGATTCAGGATGCTGTTATATTTTCTAAGTGTATTAAATTCAAGTATTACAAAGTAGATCCTTTAATTCCAGTAGGTAGCAATAGTTATAATACCTCATCCTTCTCCACAATCAAATGTTGTCTCGGTTTATGATTAAATCATCCCACGGCCTTGTCATTAAGAGTTTCTCACATGTTCTACTCACGCTAGGGGTTGATATCAAATATATAAATTTAGCTTGGAACACAGTGTATCCAGCTTGGCGCCCAACCTTCATCAAACTTAGCAGCAGTATTTTCTGGCGAATAGTCCGCCCAAGTAGTAAACGCATTACATTTGTCGCTACCAACTTATGGGGCGTTAAAAGTATTACAGACGTACACTACCCGGCGTAACTAGTCGCACCAAAAACTGTCGTCATACCATTTAATTCTAGGTTGCAAGTCAGCGGATATGACGTGATTCTTTTCATATATTTGATCGTACGTATCTCTGTGCTACATTATATATATATATATATATATATATATATATATATATATATATATATATATATATGGTATTTTCCAATAATACGGTAGTTTTACGCTCTACTTTATTTTCGAATTGAGATTTAATATAAATATTTATTACAGCCAATGGCAAAAGAAAATTAAATTACAATACTACCGTACATTTTATACTAACATGGAAGATCGTTGTCGCTACACAGTTCCTTGAGCGATAGCTTACGTTCGCAACGTTGTAATGATTTCCTATGTAGCTTCCCCTGTAACCAACCATGAAGAGTCCCCCCCAGCAAGCAGAATATAAAATAGGGAAATCCCGTTGGGCGCCAACTCAAATACTTTAGTTCAAAACAAGATAAACACGAGGTCTCTATGATATCAGGGTAAAAATATATACCAACCCGGATACAATCAGTTTGGGAAGTAGTTCTGATATTCACTGTAATATACAAGCATTTACTGAGAATATTACTTACGGTTCAGTAGTAATATTATGATACATAATATATGTAGTACTGCAGTGTAATGATATGATTTTATAGTTTTTTAAATTATAAGTACTCTTAGAAGATTTATGGGATTATTATAATCATGCAGTCTAGACACCTTCATACAATTTATAATCACTTCCAGTTTTTCAAGACCTCATTACTTCGTTTAAGATCCAATCCTTTTCTTTTACTCCATATGTCAACAACTAACCACATATTACTTCCTTTGTCTTATCATACATTCTCTGCCTTCTAAAGATATGCCACACAACCTAGTGTTGGATCCTCTTCTATGGACTCCACAGATATGCACTCACAAACACCTAGTTCATTATCTCAACACCTGAGCGCTCTTATTACATACCACATACAAATAGCAAACATCTTCTATGGCTTCATAAAAATGTCACATTCGCCCCCATAAATCTTTACAACAATTTTATTTTGGGGAGATTTCTAACACACATTTTACCCAAATATCCATTATTACATAAGATACTAAGTCCAAGACCATATACATCTTCATACACTGTTTCACCAAACACTCCACTGTAAAATACTTGGCAGCATTCAATCTCCAGGAAGAAATAGCAGTTACTTTGCAAACCAAATGATATACAAGGTTAGTTCGTGCAAAGCCAGAAAATTGTCAGAACCACAACAATAATCTCCGTCACAGAAGAACATATTTTCCATGGCAAGCAGCAACTCAACAAGGCCTACGCTTCCAGATTCCTCCACATATCATTGTAAGACCAAAATGTTCGATGTCCCAACCAACTTCCTTGAGGGCAGGCTGCACATCCAGATCACCATAAACATGAACAATCTCTTCTTCTTTTGATCCTTTCCAAGAACTCTAAGTATTTCAAGTGGATAACCAAGTACCTCACCATAATATAGGGTCTTAAGGTCCTTTACTTGAAAATCTACACTTCTGTAGATGCCAACTTTTATAGTACCTTCCACAAAACAGGTGTATATAATTTCCATCATGTATTTTGTAATTGAAATACAGATGCCACATCCGTTGCTCTGATACAGATTCACACTTGTCTATGATAACTAATCTTCATTTCTCCATTTAGACTTCTTGAATCCAAAAACTTAGAAATCATATCTCGATTAAACAAATTTACAGTACAAAATCAAATAATTAGATGCAAAAAACAAGTTCAAATTACGGTCAAGAGATGAATCAAAATCAATGTATTGAACCCGCTGAGCTATGGTTCATGTGATATTTTTTATGACAGAACATTTATGATGGGATGTTGTACCTTTGAACACACCCAGGAAGCCACGTGGAGCTGAGAGCTCACGCGATACTCTTTGAAGTAGCGTTGGATCGCACTTTTGACTTTGGTGAGAACTGCTAATTATTTATCTGAGATCTTATTAATTAATTTTATTCTTTCTCAAGACCTAGAATATTCCATTTCGTCATGCTGCATTATTAAAACATTCTTGAGAATGTTATTTTAGCTTAAGGTAAGGTAATACCCTTGCAGATACGCAAATAGGAACGTAAGTAGTCGCTCAACGACTTCGGTTTGACGACCTACTTCCTTGAGACACCCAGTGCCTTACACTACGTCTGGAGAATCCGCCCAGTATAGGCGTGTAATTGCATTTGTCTTGTACGACATAGAAGAATATCCGCTTGTTAGCGTTGAATTGGTTATCAGGTGCCATCGTGCACTGGCATATTATAAAATACTGGTATTTATGCACGGTGAGCCACGGAAACATATTGAAGATAATTATTGGCAAGTATTAGTGAATTATATAATTATACCGGAACACCACATTTTAGTACCCACGTGTTTGTGGAGGGCCAAATGCCTTGTGGAAAATATACAGGTAAATGTGTTGCAATTACTTCAAATAAGCGTGATTACGATAGTGTAACATATTTGGATTGCCAGAGTGAAGTTTTTATTTCCAAAACGACGTACATTTTACCGATGCTGCATGATAGAAAAGTAGCGTCATTTAGCACGTGCAGAATCATAGAGCAGTGCTAGCTCATGTATCTATTCACATCCACGAAATTAAGGCTGTGTTATCGATTACTATCAAAGCCTACAATACTTACGACGAACATTATATTTTTGGAAAGTGAAAGAATGAATTTCATAATTTATTTCACCGTCAACGTGACCAGACTATTCTACACCATGCTTGAATCAGTCATCATGGGCTAATACCATCCTGGTATGAGGGTGATATTTCTACGAGAACTAGCATGATGGTGAAGCTTGCAGAACCGAGGACGAGAAGGAAGGAATCCAAGATGCCATTTCCAGGCATATCCAGCATATTCACGGAGTTGTCGACAGGGACGAATCGAACCCTGGTCTTTGGAGGAGTCCAGATGGTAATCCTGATGAGGATAATACCGTTCCAGAGATCCAGAGAGGAATTTGTACAACCCTGGTTATTGAATAGAGGGCTGAGTGATAGCTTCTCCATGTCGTGAGTTTTGGACATCCCTTCTCTTTTTCCAGTTCTGGTGGTATATTAGATTTAATGTAGTTCGTGAATCAACCACACTCAGTGTCAGCCATTTTTCTAGGTAGGGATTGTATCTAGTTTAATTTAATGTCATTTATTTCAGTATAGTGAGACACCCTTGGGTCTAATATTTTGGTTAACCCTGGTGCAGCTTGATGAACGTCGTAGAACGTCAAAGCCTATCTTTTGCTAGATGTGACCGTAGTCATTCGAGGCTATTTTGTACAACCCTATTTGGGGTGATTTTTCAAGTCTTTGCTGACTTCAGTTATGACAATCAGATGTCAAGGTTATTTCTTTAACTGCATTCTTTGCAGCCAGTTTTGATACACCCCTGACTTTCGTTAGAACAGTCGTATCAGTTAGGCAATCGACTGTAATTGCCAGTTTTGTAAATGCATTATATTTTCATTTTGAATAAGCTCAGAAGCTATTATTGGTCAAGTTTGAACCTAACAACTAGAAGGAATGTTTCGTTGCCTAGCATCGAACTCGGTTCCCAACGTATCATTAAGCAGATCCTTGTATGGAATCTGCGCCACAATTATCATTTTGCTTGTGTCATGTAAGACACGTTTTTATTTGATGTTGTACTAGCAACTACTGAATTGTATTTTGAGAGCAAAGAGCTCCAGTAATTGTAAGATTACTATCATTTAGACGTCTTTGGTAGAAAGGCGGAATTATATTATTCTATTCAGATTTATTGTGTGTTTTTTATACACGGACTCTTTAGAGGTTCATAACCCTTGGTAAAGTTTTTTTTTATGAACAGGCCAGATGTATAGCTTTATATTGATTAAATCGCCGGCCTTGAATAATGTGTGTTTTGTGTCGACCGAACGCAGGAATGTGGTAGCCTGCTGGTGACATAAACTGGTTTTGTAATCCAGTGCCCTTGAGAGCACGCTTCATTTGTTTGTGAGACAAGACTACTTTAACAAGAGACAGAATGCGATTGTATTCGCTCTTTCTTTCATTGCAACTTAGCTTATGTAACCCAGTTTTCAACCCTGTCTCAGATCACATGTTTTATAGACTGCTTTTTGTTAGTTGAGCGCACTTCTTGCGTGTGCCGTTTTGACGTGTACAATTAGGTCAGGTTTCCTATAGTGAGTTGCAGGCGACCCTGTTAAATGCAGAAATTTATTGTATGAAGGTACTTGTGATTACCTTGTCCGGGAGGGTTCCCGTTGACTAGATGTTATTGGAAGGTAACTGTTGCGGACAGGCCTATCCCAGAGTTATTGAATGCGAGCTTTGCGCCGCTGGTAACCCGTGTTATTATGTGTCCGAGTTGTTATTGCTCGTTGATCTTATTCCGACTGTTGAGTCGAGGTTTTTTGGTGGAGAATGATCTCAGTGTAGACACTCCGTGCCCGAGCTATTGTCAGTATTATTCGCCATAAACCAACGATAAACCTAAACCGATATCTTAATAATAAAACGCATAACTTTGGTAAAACAAAAGCTAATTAATGAATTCTGTCTATCTAACTTTGTTCTGTTGCATTTTGGAACTGTTGACATAGCCGTGCAGTTGAAGGTAATTTCCTTGTGTGGAAATGACTAGGACAGTTGACATTTTTGTAGCGACCTGAAGCATGCGCGAACCTAGAGTTCGTAGCTTGTGGAGCTCAGGCCATGCGATGTCAGACGTGGTCTCAACTACGCATTAGTCACCGTAATTACACACATTAGATGACTATGGCTTACAAAGAGTAAACCAAGGTGTAGGCAGGAATTTAATAAAAATGTGTGTCTATTTCATTACTTATTTATGATGTACAAGTGTGTAAATCCCACATGTTACCTTATTGTGTGCTGATAGCACGTAGTTATTAGGAATAATTAAATGTTTTTCATGGCTGTACACTTAGATTTGTTGTAATTGTTTTCTATTACGGACGTCATCGCCGTAAATTTTGTTATTAACTGTTAGGATTTAGCTACCGTTAAATGTAAGTGTGGAAATGGTATCATCCTAACTTAGATCTGTTTTGCTACCCTGTTAAATGTAAATTCTGATATTAGCTTAATTTTGTAACTTGAACTAGGGACTTGCGTCGTACCATTTTCTTAGTGTTGCTGTTGTTGCTTTATTATTGTGAGTTAGCTCTTTCGCGAGGTTTTTTCAGTAACTTCTCAGGTAGGGACCTGCTCTTTATTTTCTTTTGTTTATTAGTTTGCGGACTAGCCATTATAACCCTCCGAACTAGGCTAGGGGCTTGTGAATTTTAATAAATTTTCACGGTGTTTTACTTAAGTCTGTATGTTTAATTTCTCAGTCTAGTTTTTGAGGTGAACCTTTCCTTAGGCAGTCTATGACCATCGTCACCATGTACCACGATCCCCGTGGACTACTGTGTCTCGTGCCGCTTAGCCTATTAGGAAGTTCACCTGATCCTCACGGTAATTTTATTCGACTTATGGGATGTTAGAAAAGTCATCGTGGTTGTTGACTCGACTAACGGTCACAGTATTGACACAAAATAAGAAAGAAAGTTAAATAACATTATCATCAAAAGATATGTACATTACAGCGAACCAACAAATGTACACTGTTCAAATGTATCCTAAGATAGATCACAACATAGACATAATATGCCTCAAAAATATAATCTATAATAATAACGAAGTCGCGTAACACGCCCCCTACACATTTAATTCCAAATATACATCCAACACATACACACTTCTTACACACATAAGAATATGCATAAATATAATTAACTAAATCATAAACTCTGCATACATAATACCTATCTCTAAATGCCAGGCATGGAAGTTCATATTCTTCCTGTCTCCTTTTCTCGTGCTTCCTTTTCTTCTGTTTTCCTCCGTCTCTGTTCTTCTATTTTCTCTGCTTTCCATCTCGTCTTTCTCTTCATCCGCCATGTCATTCCGTACCTTGTACTCCTCATCTTCCATCTCCACCGTTCCTGTCTCCTTCCCTTCTTCCTTTTCTTCTGTTTCTCCTTCGTCTCCATTCTTCTTCCTTTCTCAGCCTTCCATCTCGTCTTTCTCTTCATCCGCCTTGTCATTCCATACCTTGTGCTCCGCATCTTCCATCTCCACCGTACCTCTCTCCTTCCCTTCCTCATTTTCTTCTTCTTATTATTATTATTCTGATCCTTCACACTCTTATCTTCCTTTGTCTGACATCTCATCTTCTTCCTACTTCGTTTCTTTGCTTCCCAACTCATCCTTTTATCTATCCTCCTGGTCCCCCCTTTCTTCATTCTCAACCACTTCTTTCTTCTCTTCGTTTTACCTCTCATCCTTTTCATCTCAATCTTCCTTCTCCAACGATTCCTCACCTCATCTTTTCCCATTTTGTTGTCTTCGTCATTATTCACTCCTGCGCTTTCACCCTCATCTTTAACCTCTTTTTCTTGACTCCTACTGTTCTCCTCATGACCAACCTCATCTGCTTCTCCTTTTTCTTCTTCAGTTTCTTCCATCTCACCTACTTTCTTACTTTCTTCCATTTCACCTTCTCCGTTATACGTTTCTCTTTTCTCTTCTACCTTGCCCTCTATCTCATCTTTTCCCTTGTCCTCAGTTTCGTTCTCCTCCTCCATTTGTCGTCCTCCTTCACCTTCTTCTCTCTCTTGTCCATTTTCATGTTTTATTTGAGACCTTAATCTCACTTCCATATCTAATATCCTCGCACCAGTCGCCTTTTCAACCTTCTCAATTTTATCTAGAATATGTTCCTGTACCCTTTCCAATTTATTATCTGCTTCTATAGTCATATCATTTAATTTCTCTGGTATTCTCGCTTCCATTTTCATCGATTTTTGATCTACTTCTTTTATAATTGCTTTGGCCTTTTCTTCCACCATACTCCTTACCTCTCCTCTAATCTCTTGTCTCACCCCCTCAATACTATGCTGTAACAATCCATACTTCCTATATAACTCCTCACTAACATGCATTACTTTATCTAATTTCTTACTCAACACCTGATTATTCTTATCACATTTTTAATTCATTTGTCTTATCATCTCCTGATTATTCTTATCAAATTTTTCATTCATTTGACTTAACATCTCCTGATTATTCTTATCATATTTTTCATTCATTTGCCTTAACATCTCCTGAATATTCTTATCAAATTTTTCATTCATTTGCCTTAACATCTCCTGATTATTCTTATCAAATTTTTCATTCATTTCCCTTAACATATTTAGGATATCCTACACCGGCATTAACACATCCTGTACTGGCCTTACAACATCCTGTACTAGTACATCAGTCATCTCTCCTTCCACCACACTACTGCCAGTCTCATTCCCATCACTCTCCAACATGCACACCACCACATTTTCTTCGTTCATCTCTATCCTGCTACAACTCACTCCATTCCCATTCATTATTCTCATTCGTTCATCCTCCATGTAAATACGTACACAATAACCTATCCCTCAGATAGCACTTGCACAACTCACACTCTCCTGCTCCCACACTGATGCATCCCGGTTCTCGAGTCCCACGTTAAGGTGCCAATTGTAATGTTTTCCTAAGTAGCTTCCTCTGTAACCAACCATGAAGAGTCCCCCCAGCAAGCAGAATATAAAATAGGGAAATCCCGTTGGGCGCCAACTCAAATACTTTAGTTCAAAACAAGATAAACACGAGGTCTCTATAATATCAGGGTGTAGGGTAAAATATATATACCAACCCGGATACAATCAGTTTGGGAAGTAGTTCTGATATTCACTGTAATATACAAGCATTTACTGAGAATGTAGTACTACAGTGTAATGATATGATTTTATAGTTTTTTAATTATAAGTACCGTACTCTTCTTAGTTAGAAGATTTATGGGATTATTATAATCATGCAGTCTAGACACCTTCATACAATTTATAATCACTTCCAGTTTTTAATACAAGACCTCATTACTTCGTTTAAGATCCAATCCTTTTTTTTAACTTCATATATCAACAACTATCCACTTACTTCCTTTGTCTTATCATACATTCTATGCCTTTTAAAGATATGCCTCACAACCTAGTGTTGGATCCTCTTCTATGGAGTCCACAGATATGCACTCACAACAGGACCTTCTATACTACCGGACCTGACACTGGTGGCGGGTAAGGAGCAAGATGGCTGACGTAGTTGGTTGTTGTTTATAATGATGTGTGGTTTTGTTTACGATGTGATAGTGTTGTGATAGCCTAGAGGTGTGAATAATCTCTATATCGCTTAGCAATCGTCTCACTTGATTTGCTGTGCGTAGTGGTTATTGCTTTCGTGTAAATAAATGCCTGCATTATCATAGTGCTTCATAAAATCGAGATATCGGTACCTTCTGATTCCATCAATTCTACTAGTGGGTAAGTTTGTCTATTTATTATTCTGTTTAGGGTTTATACATTATTAGTAATGGTAATCCATTATGAGCAAGCATAATAATAATTAACGTATTCCATTTTTAGGTCTGAGAAGATCTGAAAATTGATTACGAAGAAACATAACCTGCTTTTCAAATTGGATGCAGTGTCCACTAATCCAGTTTTAAGCCTGCTAGTTCAAGGATCTTATCACGTACTTGGTGTGGATTCCTGTTTTTTATAAACTATCAGTAGGCTTACCCGTGGAGATATGCCTAGGAACTGTTGTGTGCCTGGATGAAAAATCCAATTATCATAAAGATAAACCATTGGTGCCTACTTTCCATTTTCCCAAAGAAAAAGAACTTAGGGATAAATGGACAAGAAGCAATCATCGTGATGCTTTTCCTCCGACAGCTAACTCAGCTGTTTGTGTCAAACATTTTGTCCCTGAATTAGTTATTACAGAAGACAAATTCCCTAGTGCAGATGGCTCAGTTGTAACTGTACCTCGAAAAAGAACAAAACTACTAGAAGGTGCATATCCTACCATCTTTGAAAACCAGCCATCATATTTAACGAAACAGTTGCCTCCAAAAAGAAAGGATCCAAAGGAACGCATGAAGCAAGTTCTTGTCCGTGATGAGCAACAGTATAGTGAGTGGACTAAAAGAGATACAATATTAGGGTTTGAAGAATTTAAAAATGAAGTTGGCACTAGATATGCGGGGCCTTTCACATTATTTACCAAAGATAGGCATGTTTTGCAGTGTAAAATTGATGACAGCCCCAATGAAGCACCTAAAATTAATACCTCCATCATAATTTCACCATCCTTTTCTGTGGAAGTTTTCCACAACAATTTGCATCTCCCCAGCAGTCAGTTTCAGTGGTGTCTTGGCGATAACTTGCTTTGTGATAAATGGACCAAGTTTGATTGTCTACTGAGTCACCTAGCAGGTTTCCAGCTAGAAGATTTAGGTTGTAAACAGAAACTTAATCTCTTACTTGGTTGGTTCCTACGTGTTAATATTGACAACTTCGACATTACCACTAAAAAGAAATTGAAATTCCTACAGGAACAGTTTCAACTTTCCCTGTCCACTCAGCCAAGATATTCTGCAGATACTCTCCTGTGGGCTTCAACATTATTTTATTCTTTTCCTGGGGCTTATCATTTTGTTCACTCCAGCCAAGTGTTATCAGTACCTTATCCATCATATTTAAGAAGACTGTTGTGTAAAATGGGAACAAACTGTGCAGGGATCAGCGTTTCACAGGAATCATACTTACGGGAGAAATGCAAGCTTCTGAGTGACAATGGAAAAGTTGTGTGTATCTTGTTAGATGATATTTATGTTGCCCCTAAACTAAGTTACAAGGATGGAGAAATTGAAGGAGTTGCTTTGAACAGACCAAATGAAATTCATTGTGCGACTACAATACAGGCATTCATGATAACGTCACATTTGTGTAGATTTTCAGATGTTGTTGCTCTATTTCCCGTGAAGAACTTAAACAGTGACATGCTGTATAGAATGACTTTAGAAGTTCTCACTGTATTGGAAAAGAGTGGGAATGTTTCCCTTTGTCTTATATCGGACAATAATAAAGTAAACAAAGGCATGTTTCAGCACATAAGTGGAGGTTCTTTGAAAACCAGTATAAAGAATCCAGCCAACAACGACAGGAACTTATTTTTGCTGTTTGACTCTGTCCACCTACTCAAATGCATTCGCAATAATTGGCTGAATTCCCAAGACCAGGTTCTTAACATTCCAGACATTGGTGATCAGCTGTCAGCAGTTCAAGCTCAATTGCAAAGCCAAGCAGGTGATGAATGTTCAGCAACATGTGTGTATTACACCCAAGAAGCAAGATTTCAGGACCTGATAAACTTGTATGAATCAGAGAAGAAATATCTTCTTAAAGAAGCTCCTGCAATCACAAGAAAAGCCCTGTTCCCCACTTCCTTTGAAAAGCAGAGTGTGCCTTTAGCCCTAAAAGTTTTCGATGAAAGGAATGTTGTAGCGCTAGAAAGAAAGAAAGAAAATGGAGGTGGTTGCTCAGGAGGTACGAGAATGATTCTCAAACTTATAATTCGATGGTAGACATTAATGTTAAGAATCCACTAAAAGGAAAGCATCTCAGGGATGAAGATTGTGTTCCTGTTACTGGATCTGAAGATAAGAAGTTAAAATTTTTAGAAGATTTTTCAATTTTTTTGAAGGTGCTTCAGCAATTAATGGAAAGTTGACAAATGAGACACACACAGCTTTGACTCACACCATTGATTGTATTGTACAAATGTGTAAATATATTTTTCATACCCTGAAATGGAAATATATATTATTGGGAAAGTTTCAAACTGACAAGCTTGAAGGTCGATTCGGTCAGTACCGCCAGATGAGTGGTGGTAACTACAATGTCTCAGTAGAACAGATCTTAGAATCTGAAATAAAATTAAAGATATGTAGTGTATTGAAAATGAAATCAGCCTCTCTTGGCGAATTTTCCATAACATCTTTTGTTGAATCTTGTTCAGACTACAGTACTTGTGCTTCTGATGATGAAATTGTATCTGACATTAGCATGGACAAAATTGATACAGTACTGCAATGCATTGAGTCAGCCAGGGTTGATGAAAGCAGTGAAAGAGTGATGATTTGTATCTTTGGATATGTCGCACATAAATGTGCTGTGGATGAACAAAAAAAAGTGTGAAACCTGTGTATCAGTGCTCATGACAGACAGGGACTTGTTAATAGAATGCCAAGACAAGTTCTCTTACTTTGATGCTCTCAATCGTGGTGGTCTGAAGTGTCCCTCAGACATTGTGGTGACTTTGTGTACAATTCTCTATAAGATCTTTTGTATTTTAGTCAGTGAACCTTGTGAGAAATACTTCCTACTGTTGGTTAAACGCCAAAGGGAACTTGTCATGCAGTTAGCAGTGGTTCACTTTGAACTGTATTTTACAGACTTCGATGTTGTCTGTGAATGTGGAATGTCTATGAGAAAATTGGCAGTTAAATTCAGTAAGGTGTTGAGTACCATTTTTCTCAATAATTACTGCCAAGTGCAGGTTGAAAGACTTAATTTGAAGGGAAAGTTTATCCGCAAGGCTTCCACATTAAATAAGTAGGTTTTATGTTGTGGTGTTTGAAGCCATATTTTCAGTGTTGCCTTAGTAAACAAGAGTTTAGTGCTTTTCAGTCGGTCAACACGAATGTACCCAAAAGAGATGGGTTATGCCCTAATCCTGAAATAAATTACATGAGATTATTAAAACACTAGGATGACCAGTTTCGATCGTCAAGCGATCATCATCAGATCCGTTACATTTAGGCTACAAAATCTATGTTTGAAATACAGGTGAAAATATTTTAATAGGTAAATGTTATCTGGATCAGGTGTACGATGTACTTTGCTTCTGCAATAAACCAAGGCCCATATTCGCGGCAGTATTAAAGATGCCGGGACGTCCTCATAAGACCGTCAACGCTTAGTTCGAATGGGTTATGCTCCACGCGTGGCGAGGGCCAATCCACGGTCTTTAATAGTTGTGGACCCACCTCATTCAATAACATACATCTTATCTAGGTTGGCAACAACTCACATAAACACATCGCTATAACTCCCCACAGCACGTAGGGACAGGGGGGAGGAGGCAGGGGAAAAACCAGTCGTTAATATAACCACCGCAGTCGACCGCACAGCGAGTTTCAGTGAGCACGAAAACTGCGAGTAGCTGTAGTACGGAAGACAATCAGATAAGTAGTTAGCCAAAAATTTTATAGTTTAACCATAGTTTACAACCATATAATCTCTCTAAAGTACAATCTCCGGATAGCTATCACCATTTAGCATTTCACCTAACTTATATACTGCATTTAGCATACACTGACAGTTGCAGTACCAATACTGCAACTAAATAATTGTACATATTGTAAATATTTTCACCTGTATTTCAAACATAGATTTTGTAGCCTAAGTGTAATGGATCTGATGATGATCGCTTGACGATCGAAACTGGTCATCCTAGTGTTTTAATAATCTCATGTAATTTATTTCAGGATTAGGGCATAACCCATCTCTTTTGGGTACATTCGTGTTGACCGACTGAAAAGCACTAAACTCTTGTAGGTTTTATGTCTAGAACCAACAAATTAATAAATTATTTCATGTGCATATATTTCTCTACTGTAGGTTTATGGTAATTTTTTGTTCTTCAAATGTAAGTTGCATCAATTAACTTACTATCCAGTGTATTTTGTATAAATTTTAGTTGGTACAGTGTCATTTGATCTCATAAATAGGACTAGCCTTCATGTTTATGGATTTACATGGGAATTACGTATTTCTTGTATGTAGGCTACTACAATTTCCTTTTCTCAGATGAGCGTCATAGACCTTTGTTGTCTACTGGTATATGAATTAATTTAATTTAATTTTATGAATAGAACTAGCATACATGTTTATGGATTTACATGGAAGTTATTTCTTGTATGTAGACTACAGCATTTATCATTCATGAGTCAGATGTGCATAACATATGCCTTTTTTTGTCTACTGTACCCATATATTTTGTATTGAGTTCATGGTGCAATGCAATTTAATCTTATCAGTGGAACTAGCCCACATGTTTATGGATTTAATTTTTTTGTATTGAATCATTCGGCAGAGTGCTATTTAAGTATATAAATATGACTAGTTTACATGTTTAGGTATTCAGACTAGAATAAGATTTCTTGACAATCAGGAATCAAACATGGACCCCAGAAGTGACAACCAAGAACTACACCACCTGGTTGGTCACATTTATTTTTAAGAATAATATGTACTAAAAAGAAATTGAAATTCCTACAGGAACAGTTACAACTTTCCATGTCCACTCAGCCAAGATATTCTGCAGATCTTGCCTGTGGGCTTCTACATTATTTTATTTGATTATTTATCTGATGGAACTCCGGTATTTCAACATCCTGGGGCACCTCCCCACGCCTGTCCCTTATACAGCTATACACACTACTACATTCATCACGTAATCGGAGGAATTCAACCCACACCCAACTACACGGGGCTGATGACCAAGATGTCCCAAGCCCATAAAATGAATTAACAGCAGACAATATCACGTCATGATGTTACATTGTGTTGTGTTGGATTCTGACACACGTCATGCGTTTGATGACCGATCACCAACTACGGCGGCCATCTTTGATTGCAGTGTCAGGTCCGGTAGTATAGAAGGTCCTGCTCACAAACACCTAGTTCATTATCTCAACACCTGAGCGCTCTTATTACATACCACATACAAATAGCAAACATCTTCTATGGCTTCATAAACATATCACAACGTTTCCCACAAAATTTGCAAATACACACTGCAGCAGGCGATTGAAAAACATCCGTCTTACAGACTCGAAAATGAAAACCATGCACGTAGCTCATAGTCTGGTCTTTTCCATTCTGCCTGGTTCAACATAGCTTCTGGAGTAGAAATCTAGCCAAATCGCCTCACGCTTGGCTTGAATCTCTTCCAGTAGTTCCTGGTAGGCACCTGTAGCTGGCAATAGCAGCTTTACACGGAGTTCTTCTTACTTAAAAATATGCTTTAGTCGTTCTACATAGCCTACTTTCAAAAACTATAACTATAATACAAATTCACAAATAATACAAATTGCGAGAGAGAACGCAGTTTTTCCTGCCTTAGAAGAGTTAAGAACTATCTGCGAACTAGTATTTCTGAAATACGGTTAAACTCACTTTCATTACTTTGTATTGAGGCAAATACAACAAAAACACTTTCATACGAGAGTAGGGGGGCAGTGAGAGTTTAAACGCACAGCCTACTTTCCTGGGAACATTGCCGATATCTCTCGAAAGCCTGGTGGGATTTTTACAAATGAGGTGTCGTTGAACTCGAGCTGACAGGGGCTTTGCTATGGACCACTCGTCATACTTTTGATTTTTTTTTGAAAATTTTTGTTTTCGAAAGTAGGCGATAGTTTGAAAACCAAACATGATAGAACGTTGTGCCATAGTTGAAACGAATTGTCTCTATGACCTTTATTTTTTATAATAAAACTTTTTTATTTTTTGAGATTTTTTGAAAAAAATTAAATTTTGAAATTTTTATATTTTGGAAACTAAAGAGTTTAAATAAAATTTGTTTGACGTAAATGAATGGCCCTGACCCCCTCTACCCCCAAAATAAATTTCAAATCTCTAGGACTAAAACTGTGCAGTAGTGCTAGAATGGGGGTTCTACTCCCCCCCCCCCTACTTTCATATAAACTTTGGGCGATATCTCTCGAATGCGTGGTCGGATTTTAACGAACGAGGTATTGTTGGCGTTGGGATTACGTTCTCTTGGCTAAGCATGTGTGTTGGTATTTTTTAAATTTGTTTTTGAAAATTTTTGGTTTTTGGATTGGCACTATTTTGGAAACAGTGAATTGGAATAAAGTTCGTTTGATGTTAATGAAAGGGGGTATGCCCTCTAGGCGGACAGCAAGTTTCAATGGTGTAGGAGGAAAAACAAAATGATAGCCTACTTTCTCGCGAACATTGGTGATCATTGGCGAACGGAAGGTCGGATTTTAACAAATGAGATGTCGTTGGACTCGAGCTGACGTTCTCTTTCCTATGGACCACTCGTTATATTTTTCAAATTTTTTTGAAAAATTTTGTTTTTGAAAGTAGGCGATAGTTTGAAAACCAAACATGATAGAAGGTTGTGCCATAGTTGAAACCAATAGTCTCTATGACCTTTATTTTTTTATAATAAAACTTCTTCATATTTTGAGATTTTTTTAAAACCCTTAAATTGTGAATTTTTACTATTTTGGAAACTAACACGTTGACAAAAAAAATTGTTTGGCATAAATGAAAGATCCCTATCCCCTCTACCATGAAAATAAATATCAAGTCTCTAGGACAAAAAACTAGGCATTTTTTAATTTAATAAAAGCGTGTTTGTAGACAGAGAGCCGGTAGCGCTTGACGTATGTTACAACGAAGCTATGATTGGCCATGGTGGATACTGGAAATGGCTATTTCGACGGGGGCGATATATGGCAAAACGAGAGGTCGCTTTTCGATATTTTTTCCTATGACGAATGAATGAAGGCGAATATTGTGAAATGTGACACGCATGCTAAAAAAATTTACCCCTGAAGGGGATCTTTAACGTTTTAGTTAACGGTGATGAGCGAGATAGCTCTCTGACACAACAGACGGTTGTAGGATATGACCAAGTGATTCTTAGACGTTGGCGATCTCGGTGACCGTGCCCGGAAGAAATGAATAGCTATTTTGGTGGGATGCCGGGGGCAGCTTATGACGGTTGGTTTTGTGACATTTCCTATGACGGATAGAGGCGAATATTTGAAAATGTGTTAAGTGTGCTAGGAATTTTTTACCCCTGAAGGGGATCTTTAACATGCTAGTGAACGGTGATAAGCGAGACTGCTATCTGGCACAGTAAATGGTTTTAGAATATGGAAACCTATAACATTAGCTCGACCAAGTCATGTGCATGTACGCTAAGAGCCAAAACGGTAAGGTCATTGTCCTGAAATGTTATAAACTAAATATTGAACTGGGTAAAGTCATGTGTTTTAGGATGAAAGTATGTGGTTAACATGATCATGTATTGAAGATGGCCGCTTGCTAGTAATTATTATTACAGTAAAATGTTTAATAATAATAATAATAATAATAAGACACACACATGTTTTGAATGCTAACACGCACACAGTCCAGCTCACTGGTGACTGAATATTGTACCTAGCCAGAGGACTCGTGAGAGCTGTTGCTGGTGCTGACGAGGCAGGAATGTCTACGTCAGCAGGAAGTGTGATATCAGCTTACTTGCCTCGTGGTGGCTAGCAGTTGTGCTGTTTAAGCAGAGACCGCCATTTTGGTTCTGAGACAGTAGGACTACCGATGTATAAGAGGTAGCCATTTTGGTTCCATATTTAAAACATGAAACTAGTATAAGGTACACGAATCTTATTCAGATTGAGGAATGTGAAGAGGCGTGGGAACACGTGCGAGAGAGAGACAGAGAACCATTTAAGGTCAAAACGCTGAGAAAATACAACTTTTTCTGTTGCTAGGCTAACTGATAACGATTGCGTTAGTCATGCACTTGCCATTTTAGCACACGGACGTATACAGTAGAGCTGTGGAAGAAAAATCCTTTTATTTTTTGGTAAGTACCTAAGAATGGTTATTTTAATAATGTCATGCTAATGAACCTTAAAATTGTAGTTATTGATTAGGTAATTATTGATTTTTTAATTTATTTGTTTGCTGATAACCGGTATACCTTACATGTCTGAGATACAAGAAACCAGTTTACTTTTGAGCCCACTAGAAGGAAAGAGCAACAAGCCACTGCAAGTGAAGGTGGGATTATTTTTTTAAACTAACTTGTTTCATTTTTTGTTTCATATTTTATTTTATGAAATGCATGTACTAACCTGAATTTAGGTATTTATAACGGTTTATTTTATTTATTTTTAGAAACTTGGAAAGAAAAGCCTTACCGCCGTAGCAGTCGCTGAAAACCCGAGACGCAGTAAAGTGCAACCATTGTTTCCAGGCAGTGAACTATTTAAAACTCAGGTAAGCCCAACATAAAATGCTATTTCATTTTAACACTACTGAAAACTAGTAGACAAAAAATTCATTACCTGTACTTGACTAGGACGATGATTGCTTTCTTGATTAATGACTATGTATTGGCAACCGGTACAAGACCATATTGGTTGTTTACCGGGAAAGTACAAGGCCATATTGGATTTTGTAAAAAACAACAATTTTAATTTAACTGACATGTCGTTCCCTATAATAATAATAATAATAATAATAATAATAATAATAATATATTAATAATAATATTAATATCGTATGGCCTCGGGTGTCGGGTGCAAGCTTTGTTATTTGACACACAGAGAGTAGCTTGCATGTCGAATTTAGTTGTTCCTTGACTATGAAAGTCAAGGAGGTTAGATGTTAGATATCTAATCTCCTTAAACTCTATAGTGCTTTCTAGTAGAAAAATGAGGAACTTTGTACCCTATGAACTCAACAAATATCCACAAGTTTGAACAAGATAATCTGAACAAACTGACATGACATTCATTTTGTTTATATATTGGTAAAAGGGGGATGTAAATGACTAAAGCTTTATAAAAAGAAAATAAGTGCATGGGTCACTGTTAGTGCCAACATACAGTTTATTTTTAATGGTGTTTTTATATATTAATGCCAATTAACGTTAAAGTTTAATTACAAGTATTGATTGATTGATTGATTGATTGAGTGATGGGTTATTTTGTTTGTTTTTAGGTGTGGTCATGCGCCATTAACGTAGTGAACAGACAGTGAACAAGCATACATTATGCTTTAAAGTACTCTGTGCTCTTGTGCAACGTTAATAACTTGGAAAAAAAAAGGTTTTATTATAACACATGGCGTTAGTACCAAATACAACAAGTGAGCAAGTTGGTTTACCACGTGGGTTAAATTTAAAATCAGAACATGACCGTTGGTTAACATTTGAATCCTGGCCTGTAGGCGTTTTGTCGACACATGAACTTGCAAAAGCCGTTTTTTTTTACTTGAACCGAGAAGATGTGGTGCGCTGTGTGTATTCTGGCGATGCTCAAAAGAGAGGTCAACAAAATGTCGAGGCAATCTGAAAAGTAAAAATGGAAAGGTTTTAAGTTTGAGTGTTCATCAATGTAGTGCTCCAAACCATCGCCGTCTGCTATGCTCTAACGCCTTCACATTCAGCGCGAGTTGTGTGCTAAGCAGCGAACATCGCCTACTTGACGATCTTGCCGACAGAAGCGCTGCTAAGCTGAACCGATTGTGAGCTTGTCCAAGCGCGCAATATTCCGCTTACGTCTCTAATTTTAATATCTATTACCTTTGTTATTTGTCACTTGAGTTGTGTAATGTGAGAAGTGGAGTGGTGTTCACTAAGTGTTGATATTTTGTGTTACTTACAGTAGTTACAGCATTTCCACTACGACTCCATCATTTTGTCATGCCTATGGAATATACAGACAGGTATGTTTATTTAATTTAAATACCTATCTTATGTTGTGCCGACGTATTATCTTGTTATGTATAGTCTCTAGAACATGCATCGGTATTCTGTATTGTGATAGCTGATAATCATGTCGAAGAGAAGTAATACTTTTAATATTGTCGTAGGTGATTGTTAGCCACGATGGTATACTGCTGTGTTCCATACTGCAAGAGTAAGAGCGGGAAAGTTAAAGGCATTTCGTTTCATGAATTCCCGTGTGATGCATAATTAAGACAGAAATGGCTTAACAATATTTCTCGAGACAATTTTGTACCGAATTTTGAGTGAAAAACTTCTCACGTATGTGGGAGGCATTTTCTTGAGTCTGATTATCGCCCAGGGCTGAAAATAAAGAAATTGAAGGACAGTGTCTTCCCCACGGTATTCGAAGATTATCCTGCACATAAAGTACCGAAACCAACATTAGAGAGAAGAAAACTCATGAAATATGACGGAAACCATGGCAAGAAATGAAAGCGAGATGACGATACCGTGGGAAATTTTCACTATAGTAATTACGTCACGCCCATAGCCAACGTGACCTATTTAACTAAGAGAGTTGAATCAGTTGATATCCCTTACGATGGCCAAGTTTCTGGATTGCGAGGTCATGGTAAGAAGTTTGTTGAAGTTCAGACAGATAGTCAAGCACGTAATAAATTCTCTGACGCTGGAAGACATTTGTCTTCACTTAGAGCAAAACTGTGGCGTGCCAATAATACAATTAAAAAATTGGAAATGGAACTAGAATCCCAAAAGTTCAACTACACCAGTATGATAATCAATACCATGCATCTTTACAATCTATACTAAATATTAACGAGCGTGACCCTTCCAATTCCAAATGTTCATTCATTTTAGAGCAAATTGTAAACTATAACAAGAAATCACCCAGATGGACAGAAGATTCAGTAAAGCAATGTGTAATATGGGAATTCATTTCACCTAAGGGATACAATTTCGCCAGAATTAATTTATTTAAATTACCATCGAAGAGCACACTTAGCCGTTATATAGGGGACACTTCATGTGAAACAGGAGTAACAGACTTAGTGAAAAATAGGCTTCTGCTAGAGTCTGAAAGGCTGAACGAAGTCGAAAAAATGTGCTCTCTAATTATTGATGAGATGTCAATCAAGCAGCAATTGCAGTACGACAAGAAACTCGACACACTTTTCGGTCGACAGGACACCTCTACTCATGCCGACGCTCTCAGGTGTGAAATCAGTTCCAACCCGTCAGTTGCAAAAGAAAATCGGACGGTTCTTGCAAACAACCTACTGTGCTTCCTGATATGTGGCTTATCTTCCACTTACAGAATTCCTGCGGCATATTTCTTCTCTAAAAGACTTTCGGGATTGGAACTTTGTCAGTAATAAAAGAGGTGGAAACTTGTGGCTTTGTGATTTTAAGATTAGTTACTGACAATCATAAAACTAATGTAAATATGATGAGAAGACTGTCGAGTGGAAAAGAAATAAAGCCACAGATATGCCATCCTAAAAATCAAAACAGGCCTTTATTTCTGGCTTTCGATCAGTGTCACATTTTAAAGAATGTAAGAAACAGTCTCCTAGAAAGGACCATGACAGATGGACTTGAAGAAATAACTGGAGAGTATGTAGAAAATTTATATAAACTGCAGTCCAAGGAAATAATCAAACCCGTCCCCTTCTTTACAAGAAAGCATGTTGCACCGACCAACTTTGAGAAAATGAACGTAAAAAGGGCAAAAGAAGTATTTTTTTTTACGGAAGTCATAACTGCTTTGGAATGCCTGAAGGATAATTCTTCTCATTTTAAAGCACAAGCCTTTCAGAACTGCAGTGCAACTATTACTTTTTTAAAAGTAATTAAGAAATGGTTTGGAATTCACGATGTAAGTAGAACAAACCTTAGCCAACATCGCGATAAAATGCATTTCTTCGACATGAGCAACGAGAGACTTTTATGGTTAGAACAGGAATTTCCGTCGAATCTAGCTAAGATCAAGGAATCGAGTCATGAAAAGGCCTTGGGATTTTTGAGTAAAGAAACTTATGAAGCTATTCTACTGACTACTTCTTCGACCGTTCTGTGTGTACGTTATCTTCTGTCTTCTGGATTTCATTTCGTACTGACAAGGGCATTCAACAGTGACTCCATAGAGAACTTCTTTAGCAAATTGAGACATATCTCTGGAAGCTTTTATTCCCTCTCATCCCATACACGAAGAAACAAAGAAGGCCTAGCGAACATGGTTATATCCAGTAAGGACCTGCAGAGACCTGAGATAGAGCAGACTTCTATTCCTGATTCAGTCAAGAGTATATTAAACAACCTCAGTGAACCACCACGTAAGTCGAAATTTTACAGGATTTTTTATAAATATTTTATTACATTAAAACATCATTTGAATGCATTTATTAATTACATAAACTTTCAGGTCTTGGATTTGTCACAATGGAACAAGCATCGATGACGTACATCGGAGGATTTATAGTGCAACAAGTCCAAAAGGAAATTCAGTGTGAACTATGTTATCAGCTGGTTGGAAGAAGGAAATTTAGCTCCCCACTGACGGATTTAATTTACAAGAGGGACACTTCTGATAAGCTGCATTATCCGAGTGAAAAACTAGTGTGGATTATGACAACAATTTTTCAGTTCGTGTGTGCTGTTGCAAAGTTTATGTCCACCCGAATATGTGAACACGTGACTGCAATTGTTCTGCCTGCTTTGAGTAAGTCCCCCTTGATGATGTGCGAATCATCGTCTGACAGCGGCCACAAGGAAGTGCTAAGTAAGTTGATTTGCAAAATTGCAATACCAGCATTTATTGATAAGATCGCGTGTGAAATGACAGAGCGATTTGAACATGTTAAATATCTGAACACAAAGCCAACAAGTCGGAAGATTCATCGAGTTTAGATGACAACAACAGATACGAGCGACTGGAGTATCAGCTTGCCAGCGCTGCGAGGTAAGTGGTGGAGCATTTTAGTACTCCTGCATGTTCGCTGTTTGGAGTGAAGTGGGGAGGCGTTAGAGCATAGCAGGCGGCGATGTCCAAACGAACCACGGTTGCTGTTTACAAACAATTATCTAAATGCTAAAAAGCAAGTTCAAGAAAACGATATTGCGGCTAAAGATAGTGCAGTGTTTGTTCAAAAGGACTTAGCATGTCCTCAAAAAGTCATGTTAAGATAGTTGTCAACGTCCAAGAAACCTTCAACACTAACAAAATCAACGCATACTATAAATAAAGTGGTATTGCAAGAGGATCAAAAAGGACTATATAGTAATAGTGATGATGGTCATGATGATAATAATGATCATGATGATGATAATGATAATAATGGTAATGCTTTGTTTACACCTAAACATTCATTTGTTAAATTTGTATACTGGCACAATCCCAATAAGCTCGTCCAGCGGCTACAGTTGTTGCATGCTTTACAACAAGCTGGGCATACCGGTTACGATTGGGAAATCAAAGAAATTGAACAAGAGCTTCGTCGTGCTGAAATTATTGTGTAATGGGTCTACCACTTTGCGACCACTTTTACCCCCACTCTTGGTTCTTATATTTGTTTATTTGCTTCCACTTTTACCCGAACTCTTTGGATCAATATTTGCTCTCACATTAAACTATTATTCTTATTACCAAGTTGACTTTACTAGAGCTTAGTCTATGCTTGACAGTTGACATGGAAGTATCAGTGACTAGGTATGGTAAGCCTTATGCATACTATAAAGGATATTCATATATTGTGAAACGAACCAATAAAAACGGAACTGTTATTTGGCGCTGTTCAAAACAACGTTCCAAGCATTGTCGTGGTGACCTAAAAAGTAAAAATAGTGAGGTTTTAAGTGTCAGTGATCATCAATGTAGTGTACTGCATGGAACACAGTTGCCGTCGACAAAAAATCAAGAAAACCATATTGCTACTCAAAATAGTGGATTGTTTAATGAGCAACGTTTAACCTCTGTTCTAAAAGTTATGTTTAATCCGTCATCCACATCGCAAGAGCCATCAACATCACAAACTATGCAAGAGGTAGTGTTGTTGTTGTCGTCGTTTTAAGGAGTGGAACAACTAGGTCATCAGCTCTTGATATGCAAAAAGGTACCATAGTAATGCAAGAGGATCAAAATGACTAAATAGTAATAACAATAAGGTTTTTATGCCTATAAAACCATTGCGGCTTCCCCAGTTTTTTGAAAATAACAGCGAATGGACATTGCTATAAGAAGATCTACAACAAGCCTTGTGTTTAAAAACTATAACAGACTATTGTAAAGAGAGAAAGAGTTGTATTAAGTGTGCATCTATTGTCATAATCATGTATACTCTGCAATGTTAAATATTCCAACTTTGTATAAAATAAAACAACATTGTAACATCATTTTGCATTTATTTACAAACTTTATATACATTTTTTTGTTTCATCATAATATTTTTAAGACAATACTAAAAACTAAAACATTATTATTCTATACACATTCTTTTCCCCTTCTGTCCATTGTCATTACTTATATTTTCCATTATTATTTCACTTTTTTCATTTAATTAAAACGGACCATGCGCCTATTGTTTTTAAAACCTTCATAAATTAAGTGTACAGGTTGCACAGCATTATTGATTTCATCAAAAACACTCTCCGACATATCATTAAACCGTGTATGCAGAAATGTCTCAAAGTTTTCACATTCACAAAGTACACGATCACCATATGCTGTTTTCAATTTCCAAATCTTGATAATGCGGAATGGAATATGCGTTGGCAATTCGCTGAGCTTCTTTGTCTCTAAGCCACATGCTTGACCCACAGCATTCAAAACATTCATTGTAGTAGTCTATAAACAAAAGAAAAGCATATCTATTACACTCTAAAACAGCTTTAATAATATTGTGCAATTCGGGATTTTGCACTATGCATTGCTAATAAATTATACTATTTATGCAAGAAATGCCCTAACTGTAGCAGATACTGCTTTTCTGCATATAGCACAAGTGTCGAGTTCTAATGCACACTTGACACAGGCTATCATGTGTCCACAAGGCAAAAATACAACACCTAGTTCATCTTGATAACAAATTTTACATAATTGTTGGTCACACTTTTGTATCTGTTCGTGAGACAAGTCTTTTTTTTTCAGCCTCATGTATATGCTCCGCGTGTTCTAACTCAAAAGGCACTTTTATGTCTTGTGCTGCAATCACGTTTTCTTTACGAATAGTGTTCACAAATTCCTGACCTTTAAGCAACACCATGTATTTACAGTTAGGTAACCAACGAGCGTGTTGCACAAAAGGGTCATCAGTCATTTGCCAATCCTTTAAAGCAAATCCACAATAAAAACATATTGTTTGTCGCCTTCAACAGTATAAAAAAATCCAGCTTCACTTAGCTGCTTGGTAAGGTGTTTCAATATTAATGGCCAAACATTTTTATAAGATTCTAAACGTCTTTCAACAGAGCTGTACTCTGGGTGTGCTAGCGCATTAGTCTTGTAAACTCCCAATTTTTCAAAAGCACATGCCAATTCAACACTGTCTATGGCATATGGACCACATATATCGACACTACCGTTGATGGCTGGTAATACTTCATTATTATTATTATTATTTATTTGTGATTCAGCAACGTAAGTAGCGTCCAATGGTCTTGTGGTTCGGTAAAATGGATACACGGGTATGTTACCCACTTGTTTTCCAAGCATGTAAGGACAACAAGGAGACCATCGCAAATGGTCTCTAAAGGGATCATCCCCTTCTTCCCAGTGTGAAAGTTCAATACGACAAAACACACAGCGCACCACATCTTCTCCGTTCAAGTAAAAAAAAAACGGCTTTTGCAAGTTCATGTGTCGACAAAAAGCCTACAGGCCAGGATTCAAATGTTAACCAACGGTCATGTTCTGATTTTAAATTTAACCCACGTGGTAAACCAACTTGCTCACTTGTTGTATTTGGTACTAACGCCATGTGTTATAATAAAACTTTTTTTATTGCAAGTTATTAACGTTGCACAAGAGCACAGAGTACTTTAAAGCATAATGTATGCTTGTTCACTGTCTGTTCACTACGTTAATGGCGCATGACCACACCTAAAAACAAACAAAATAACCCATCACTCAATCAATCAATCAATCAATCAATCAATCAATCAATCAATCAATACTTGTAATTAAACTTTAACGTTAATTGTCATTAATATATAAAAACACCATTAAAAATAAACTGTATGTTGGCACTAACAGTAACCCATGCACTTATTTTCTTTTTTATAAAGCTTTAGTCATTTACATCCCCCTTTTACCAATATATAAACAAAAATGAATGTCATGTCAGTTTGTTCAGATTATCTTGTTCAAACCTGTGGATATTTGTTGAGTTCATAGGGTACAAAGTTCCTCATTTTTCTACTAGAAAGCGCTATAGAGTTTAAGGAGATTAGATATCTAACATCTAACCTCCTTGACTTTCATAGTCAAGGAACAACTAAATTCGACATGCAAGCTACCCTCTGTGTGTCAAATAACAAAGCTTGTCTCGGGTTAGCCCATTAGTCAGTATCTTTTTGCGGAAGAGATCTCTATTGAAGGCGTCGTCGGGTTTTAGATGCAGCATTTTGAGGTCGTCTTTGGTATTCATAAACCAGGGCATTGTGGTTTTGGGTTTGGAGTCAAAGAAATGAAAAATCTGTTTAGTCAGCCTGTTTCCGTCCATTCGTTTGAGATGACCGTAATACCGTGCCCGCCTTTTACGGATCGATTCTGAATTTTTCTCTATTTCACTGTAGACTTCTTTGTTGGATTTTTTATAGTGGATACCATTCTTGTAATTTGATCCCATTATACCTCTGACGATTTTGCGCTCTTTTTTCTCCAGTTCTTCAAGGAGTCCTTTATTAGCATTTAGGGATAGGGTTTCGGCTGCATACATAACTACTGGCTTTCAGAACAGTTTCATAATGACGTAGTTTAGTATTTTTCGACAGGCATTTTTTGTTGTATATTGAGCGCGATGTTTGATAGGCTATTTCGAGTTTGCGTACTCGTTCCTTGAGTGCTTCTTTGTCCAGTCTATTTTTCATGATGATCTCTCCCAAGTACTTAAATTTTTCCACTCTGTTGATCTTCCCGTATTTTGTCTGCAGTTTTGCAGGGGCGTCTTTGATGTTGGTCATTACTTCTGTTTTTTCGAATGATATCTGCAAGCCAGTTTGTTCAGCGATTTCTTTTAAAAGGTCGATTTGCATCTTAGCAGTTTCTACGTCGTTCGGCATAATGGCGATGTCATCAGCGAATGCTAGACAGTCGACTATGATCCCCTTGGATTTTGCTCCCATTCTCAGAGGGCTATACTCAGTTTCTAATAATTTTGTTCGCCAGGTCCGAATGACTTTTTCGAGGACGCAGTTGAAAAGCATTGGAGAGAGCCCGTCACCTTGTTTGACTCCCGTTTTGACCTCAAAGGAATCCGACAGACATCCCAGGAACTTTACTTTGGATTTTGTTTCAGTTAGGGTGGCTCTAATTAATGCCAGCAGTTTCAGGTCAACCCCGAATTCGTTGAGGATGTTCAACAGAACTTCGCGGTCTATCGAATCGTAAGCCTTCTTAAAGTCCACAAAGACTGATACGTACGATTTGGACCTGAGATTGCAATATCTAATGATTGTTTTGAGGTTGTGGATCTGTTCGGCAGTTGAACGACCCTTTCTGAATTCCCCTTGGTATTCTCCTATTTGAAGCTCGACTTCGGCTTCTAATCGCTCCAGGATAGCAAGTGAGAGAATTTTGTATGTTACCGGTAGGAGGGATATTCCTCTGTAGTTGTTGACATTTTTCATGCTGCCTTTCTTGTGTAACGGATGGATCAAGGCCGTTTTCCAATCTTCTGGTAGAATTTCATTTTTCCAAATTTGTTCTATTTGCTTCTGCAAGATTTCAACTGCTTCTTCGGGAGGATATTTCCAAAGTTCTGCAACTACAGAGTCTTCCCCGGACGCTTTGTTGTTTTTTAGTCGAGCAATGTGACGCTTGATTTCGTATTTGTTGGGTGGTCTTGATTCTGGGCATCTGCGAATGGGTTCCTCGGTCTTGATGGGATTTTTGGGTTGGTCGCAATTTAGTAAATCCTTAAAGTAATCAGCTAGGATGGTACAATTTTCTTCATTTGAGGTCGCCAGTGTACCGTCCTTTCGCTGAAAGCATATCGACGGAGGTTTATAACCCGTAAGTTTCCTTTTGAACGTTCCGTAGTACTCTCTGGTGTTGTTTCTGTTAGTTTTAATGTAAAACTTTATTTATCAAGTGAGAAATACAATACAAAATACAAATCATCTTTTGAGATGCTTGTCACATGTCACGCGAACACGCACAGACTTTGCACTGACTCGTCTTTTTTTTTTTTCTCTTCTTTATTGTACATGTCTATTTCACCAGGTGGCGCTACTGTGCTATTTTTCTTTCAAATATTAACACTTCCTCCAAAGAAAAATCTAATACAAATAAAAAAATAAACAAGTTGAACTATTGAACACTTTTCAGCCTCTAAGATGTCATCTTCTGCACGCCAATCCTCTCACGCAGCATCTCGAATCTGACCCTCTCCAGAGGTTTAGTTAGAAGATCAGCTAATTGATTGGTCCCGTCGATGTGCTCCAGCTCAAGGTCTCCGTCCAAAAATCTTTCCCTCACATAGAAATGACGTACCTCAATATGCTTCGATTTTCGATGGTACTCCGGATTTTTAGCCAATTTAACTGCACCAGCATTGTCGATGTAAAGCGTTGGAGGTTTGTCAGCAGTTCCCAGTAATTCAGAAAACAGTCTTTTCAGCCAAATCAACTCCTTTGCTCCTTCACTTGCAGACACAATTTCAGCTTCAGTTGTCGATGTTGACACAGACTTCTGTAACTGACTTCTCCACGATACAGCTCCATGATTGTAGATCGAAATGACACCCGTCGTTGAACGTCTCGTCCTCTTGTCACCGGCGTAGTCAGCATCACTGTAGACCTTCAAAACGTCCTCTTTCCTATAGACGATTCCATGGTTCACTGTGCTCTTTAAATATCGAAATATCCGTTTCACTTGACTCCAGTCTTGAACTGTAGGATTCTCCATGGCTCGAGCAGCTTTGTTGACCGCGAATGCGATATCTGGACGAGTAGCAGTAGTCAGGTACATCAAGGATCCCACCGCCTCACGATAAGGAACCCTGGCCGAAACCTTTTCTCCGTCTTCACTTTCTTCGCGTCCAACTGGGGTAGACACTCCATTTGACTCGGCCATCCCAAATTTTTCTAGGATTTTCCTCGTGTAATCCTCTTGACTGATTGCAATTGATCCATCATGGTTTTCTTGTATCTTCATGCCCAGGAAATTGTTGAGAGATCCTCTGGTCGTGTGAAATTCCTGCTGAAGTTTTTCCATGAACTGCTCGATGTCTTCTTCATTGCCAATTACCAGACCATCATCCACAAAGATTCCAACAGCCAACCACTTTCCATTTTTGTTGCTGTAAAAGAGACAAGGATCAGCTTTGCTGTTTTTGAATCCAGCTTTCTCCATGAATTTCTTGAAACGCTTGTTCCAGCAGCGTGGAGCCTGTTTTAAACCATATAAGCTTCTCTTTAGATGACACACTCGGCCAGTACCGTCCTGATGACCTTCTGGCTGTTCCATGAACACATCTTCTTCAAGCTCGCCGTTCAAGAAGGCCGTCTTGACATCAAATTGACCAAGTTTCATCTCCTTTTCAACAGCTACTGCCAACAGAGCTCGAATGGTATCATACCGTGCAACAGGGCTGAATGTTTCTTCATAATCGATTCCTTGCTGTTGCGCATAGCCTTTGGCTACCAATCGTGCCTTGAAGCGAACTTCTCCACTGTCCGTTGTCTTCTGTCGAAGAACCCACCGATTTTTCAGGACCCGTGTACCATTTGGACGCTCAACCAATTTCCAGGTATCATTTTCCTTTAAGGACTCCAATTCTTCATTAATTGCTTTCAGCCACTGATTTTTATCACTAGACTGCAGCACTTCAGAGTATGAGTCAGGATTCTTTTCAGCGATAGATGGTCCAGCCATGTACATGTAATTTCCACTGATCATCCACGATGGCTTCTTACTTTCACGTTTGCTTTTCCTTCTTTCTTCAGTCTCTCCTTCTTCCTCATCTTCGCTTCCTCCGGAACTGGATGCCGAAGCAAAATCTTCAATTTCGCTTAAGTTCTCATCTGACTCTGACCTCCTCTGTAGGCCTACATCAGACGATGAATTAGACTGATTCCTCTCCACACGTTCTTCAAGCGTGACTTCAACCTTTCCGGCGTTGGCGCGCAGATTGCAGACAACTTCAGGTTTGAATTTCACATCATGGCTTAGAACAACCTTTCCCTGAGTTGGAATCCAGACTCTAAATCCATCCCTGTTGTTCACGTACCCAACCAGATGTCCAAAAACAGCTTTGTCGTCGAACTTTGAGCGAAAATTCTTGTCGATATGCACGTAGCATTCTGTTCCGAAGATCTTCAGATGACTGAAACTTCCCACTGGTCGTCCATACCACAATTCATAGGGAGATTTGTTTTCAATCGATGACTTCCCAGTGCGATTCAGGAGGTACACCGCAGTGTTGCAGGCTTCAGCCCAAAGTTTTTTCGTTAACTTGCTGGGATTCAGCATAGATTTTGCGCACTCCACAATCGTCCGATTTTCACGTTCCGCAACTCCGTTTTGTTGTGGTGTGTATGGCGTAGTAATGCTTTGTTCTATGCCTCTGCTTGCTAGTAGTTCAGAAACCTTCTTGTTATCAAATTCTTTTCCTCCATCACACCTGAACAGCTTCACGACGTGTCCATTTGTTTTGGCTTCATTCAGGAACTGTTCCAGAACGGTGTACACTTCACTTTTGTGCTTTAAAAAGAAAACTCGTCGAAACTTGCTGAAATCATCCTTGAAACATACGTAGTAGCGTGCCTTTCCAAGAGATTCAGTAGACATTGGTCCATTCACATCGGCGTGGATTTGTTCACCGGTGGCTGTTGGTCGAATCATTCGTGTCTTGAATGGCAGTCGATGCATTTTTCCCAGTGCACATCCATCGCAGAAATCCTCTTTACACATGTCTACATTGATGTTCATCTGCTTCAGTACATTCTTGACATGCGCTTTGTGTTGATGACCAAATCGTTCATGGTAGATCTGCAGTTTGTCCGACGATGTAGCTAAATTCACTTGAATGGGTTGCGCCGGTTTCACGACGCGCATGTCAAGTACATACAGACCATGAATCACACGTCCAGCCATCATCGCCTTTCCAGTAACCTTGTCTTCAATTCTAACAGTTAGGTCGTCAAGTCTTGCACAAAAACCTTTCCTTGCAGCAGCTTTCACAGAAAACAGATGAGCCATTGCATCGGGAACATACAAAACTTCAGTCATCTCAGCACTTAACCAAGCGTTGTTCAGCCGCACTTGAATGTTTACAGTTCCTTTGCCGTGAGCTAGCATGCTCACACCTCGTTTTCCTAGCAAAATCTTCTCTGGAGCAGCAAACCTGACGTATGTTGTAAAATACTGTTTGTTCGCGGTGATGTGATTTGTGGCGCCACTGTCGCAGTACCACTCGTCGGCTTGAACAAAGTCGCCGTCTAACGCACTCATCGCATGTGTCAGAAACGAAGCATTGTTCTCCTTATTTTTGTTTCTAGTGTCACCCTCTTTCTTCTTCACTGGACATTCACTTGCCCAATGGCCCAATTCCTTACATTTGAAACATGGAAACTTCTGCTTTACTCGTTGAACATTTTTCTTCGACTTGTCATCAGCACTGCCTTTGCCACTGCCATACTGGGAATGCTTCTTGGGAGCACTACGTACCACAAACGCAGTCGATTCCACGTTTCCTTGGTCACGCAGTTCAATCGTGCACAATTTTTCAATCAACAAGTTCACAGTTTGATTTTCCGTCGGAATCGTGTCCCACACATCCTTGAAATTATCATATTCTTTTCCCAGCGTGGATAAAATTCGACCGTTCAAAATCCTTTCAGATAACGTGTTTTCGTTGTGCTTTTGTAGTTCGTCGTTCAGATCCTGATAAAGCTTCTGTAACTTCGCGACATGGGTGCTGATGTCCTCCTTGTCGTCACGTGTCACTCGGAATAATGACTTGATCAACATGTTCAGTCGCTGCGTACTGCTTCGTTCGAACCGTGCGCTCAATTTTGTCCAAATTTCACTGGCATTGGTGCACGTCAACACGAGCTCGGCAACAGATTTTCCTAGCGCACCTGCTAGCAAACTGGCCGCTTTCGCGTCTTCTTTCAACCACTGCTTATATGCGCTTTTTGTTGCGCAGTTGCATCTGCCGGCAACACAGGACACTTTTTCGAACCATCAACAATATTTTCCAGTTCATACGACCGCAAAACCATCAACACATGCCATTTCCACTTTGCCCAGTCTTCAGGTCCTTCAAGTTTATCCACTTGAACTTTGTAGTCACTGCCGGCTGCCATTTTGAGGTTATCCTTACTCACAAAAAATACAGCACGTGTTCCACAGGCGCTCAGCTTCGGATCCACTCACGAGATAATACCATTTACACGTGGCCTGGGTCCATAACCTGTTAGTTTTAATGTAAAACTTTATTTATCAAGTGAGAAATACAATACAAAATACAAATCATCTTTTGAGATGCTTGTCACATGTCACGCGAACACGCACAGACTTTGCACTGACTCGTCTTTTTTTTCTTTTTTTTTCTCTTCTTTATTGTACATGTCTATCTCACCAGGTGGCGCTACTGTGCTATTTTTCTTTCAAATATTAACAGTTTCTTTTAAAGTCTTGGTCGATCTTCTCAATAAGTGACTTTTCATATTTACGTTTCTCAGCTCGGATCACTTTAGCTGTCTGGGCTCGTTGGGCTTTGTAGTTTTCCCAATCAGTTTGCGATTTTGTTGAGTAATATTGTTTCCATGCATCGAGCCTTTTCTTGAGAACTGAAACACATGTATCATTCAACCAGGCATGTTTCTTGCTTCTTTTAATTTCAGCAATTTTCTTGGCAGCCTCGATCAGGCGTTTTTTTTGTGTTGTTAAAGTCACAGTCGATTGGTCGAGCCTTTTCCTGGAACTCGGTTACATTCTGTTTGAGTTTATCAGTGTCGAAGCGAATAATTTGTTTGGGCGTCTTGTTGGTGTTTGAAGGGACCGGTTTGAATTTAATTATGGACATATAGTGGTCTGAAGCCACGTTTATGCCTTTTTTAACCTTAACATTCATAATCTCAGGGCTGTTTTTCCTAGAGATTGCGACGTGATCTATTTGAAACTCTCCGATGGCGTCGACAGGAGATCGCCATGTTGTCTGCTTTCTGGGAAGATGGCGAAAGTGTGTCGACATGATCTGCAAGTTATGGTTTTCGCAAATGGAGACCAATCTCTCACCATTTTGATTGGTTCTTTTGTGGGCAGGATAGTTTCCAATGATTTTCCTATACTTGTGTTCTCGACCAAGTTGAGCATTGAAGTCCCCCATAAGAAGTTTAACATGGTGTTTAGGAATTTTGGCGAGCTTTTCATCCAGTAGGTCCCAAAAGTTATCCACTTCGTCCGGGTCAGATCTGTTCTTGTCATTTGTGGGGGCATGTGCGTTAACTAGGCTGTAGGTTTTGTTGGCGCATTTGATTGTTAATATGGATAATCGGTCATTAACTGGCTCAAAATTTGCGACCGACTTAAGGATTCTGGTTCTCACAGCAAACGCTGTTCCAAGCATCACAGATCCATTGAGGACCCTCTTTTGAGCTCTGCTCTTGAAAAAGCGGTAACCTTCAGATTCGAAAGTCTCTTCGTCTGGGTAACGTGTTTCTTGTAGGGCAATGATACATATCTGATTTTCATGTAGTGCGTCGGTGAGAGTTTTCAGTTTGCCAATTTGTGTAAGGGTGTTAATGTTGAACGTTGTTAGAAAGGTTTTTGATTTGGTTCTGAGTTTCTGACTGGTTGGGGTACACCGAGACGCTCCGACTCGTCTCTCGCATGATGTCGAGTCTCCCCCAGAATCCGAATGAGACTCGTGTGTCGCAGGTTTCACGACGAGGGATTTATCCGAAGACTTACCCCCTGGGGTAAAAGAAATGTTGAAATGTTTTGCCATCATGCTCACTTGACTTGAGTTTGTTTTGGACGCATACGCATCCATGTTGCAACTAAGGTTGTTAGCCCTAGAGGTTGCCTCAAGGTGTTTTATGGCTTCTCTATACTACCAGGGCTTCAAGCCTGGGAGTCCCCCAGCACTGATCGGTTCGTCGACCCAGCTTCCCGCTGGGATTGGTTACCCAACCTTCCACTGGGTTGCTCGACTTAACAGGGGCACCTCGTGTAGGTTACGTGCTGGAGTTGGAGTGAAAGAGGCTAAGTTGGATTATCTTGCTGAATCCAATAGGTTAATGTTGCAGATGTTAGCAACGACGCATTTCACTCCCATTTGCCAGAGTCACAATGACTCCTCCCAGGTTTATTCCTGGGACCCTATTATTATTATTATTATTATTATTATTATTATTATTATTATTATAATTATAGGGAACGACATGTCAGTTAAATTAAAATTGTTGTTTTTTACAAAATCCAATATGGCCTTGTACTTTCCCGGTAAACAACCAATATGGTCTTGTACTGGTTGCCAATACATAGTCATTAATCAAGAAAGCAATCATCGTCCTAGTCAAGTACAGGTAATGAATTTTTTGTCTACTAGTTTTCAGTAGTGTTAAAATGAAATAGCATTTTATGTTAGGCTTACCTGAGTTTTAAATAGTTCACTGCCTGGAAACAATGGTTGCACTTTACTGCGTCTCGGGTTTTCAGCGACTGCTACGGCGGTAAGGCTTTTCTTTCCAAGTTTCTAAAAATAAATAAAATAAACCGTTATAAATACCTAAATTCAGGTTAGTACATGCATTTCATAAAATAAAATATGAAACAAAAAATGAAACAAGTTAGTTTAAAAAAATAATCCCACCTTCACTTGCAGTGGCTTGTTGCTCTTTCCTTCTAGTGGGCTCAAAAGTAAACTGGTTTCTTGTATCTCAGACATGTAAGGTATACCGGTTATCTGCAAACAAATAAATTAAAAAATCAATAATTACCTAATCAATAACTACAAATTTAAGGTTCATTAGCATGACATTATTAAAATAATCATTCATAGGTACTTACCAAAAAATAAAAGGATTTTTCTTCCACAGCTCTACTGTATACGTTCGTGTGCTAAAATGGCAAGTGCATGACTAACGCAATCGTTATCAGTTAGCCTAGCAACAGAAAAAGTTGTATTTTCTCAGCGTTTTGACCTTGTAGGGTGCTTTCACACGGTCCACCTTCCTCCACACCACTCCACGCCACTCCACTGTAGGTAAAGCTTAGAGCATGGGGGCTTTCAGATGAGACACTTTCTGTGGCGCCACGTCCGTCCACTCTTGTCAACCAGCAGTTGGTGCCTGTCAGCTGCAAGTCCCCCTCCACTTCAGGCAACTCTCCGCCACATGTAGCGTACTCAGTTGCTTGACATCGTTCAGACGGTCAACTTTGTGTGTGCTACGTGTTCTATTTTCACCATTTATATTGCTATTTTTACTCGGTTTTTAATTTAAAAAAATGTCATTTATAGATAGTGAAAAACTAATATTTGAAATTGAACAGCGTCCTTGTCTGTGGGACATTCGTTCCACAGATTATGCCAATAAAACTAGAAAAAATTAAATGTGGGCTGAAGTTGCCCAAGCCGTCATTCCTAATTATAGTGAAGCAAATGACTCCAAGAAGAGAGAAATTCGTAAGTACACTTTTTTATTTGTAGCCCGTATTATTACAACATAATTATTTTATAACAATAAACTGAACACACGCTGTTGTGTCTTGAGGTAGTACCTACTAACGATTAATCATATAATCCTGCCAGGGCAAAGCCCCTTCCCCTTCAAAATAATCTGCATAGAAGTCTCTTACGTTGTTAACAGACCTTTGATGTTGGGTATCTGAATGAACTTCCTCGTACAGCCCAGTTTCACTTAAAGTATGTTCAAATTGGAATCCATCCCTGGCTCGGACAAAATTATGTAGAACGACACAGGCCTTCACGATACTTGTAGCAAAGTCAATATCTACATTGAGAGGCCTGTGGAATATACACCATTTATTTGAAAGTATGCCAAACGAGCACTCTAGGAATCTTCTTGCTCTCGAAAATCTATAATTAAATATTTGTTTCTTGTGAGAAAGATAAGTTCCCGCGTATGGACGCATTACATGAGAGGACAAGGAAAAGGCTTCATCTCCAGCACACACTAGTGGGAAATTAGGTTCAGCCAAATCTGGAAACGGCCGAGATAGAGGGATGTTCAGTGTGTTCCTGGCCAACGATTTCGAAAGATAGGATTGCTTGAAAATAGAAGAGTCGGGATTCTTTCCATAATTTCCTATATCAACCAATGTGAAACAATAATTAGCGTCACACACAGCCAATAGCACAACAGAAAAAGTTCTTATAATTATGGTATAATGATCCACATGTGCTGGTTTTATAACTCTAATGTGCTTGCCATCTATGACACCAATGCAGTTTGGAAAATTATCACGCACAAAGAACAGTTGAGCAATTTCTTCCCATTTTTCTGCTGTCGGAATAGGAAGCACTGTTGGTTGAAGTAGATTCCAAATTTTATCGCATGTTTCATGTATGATTTCACTCAATGTAGACACTCCAATCCAGTAAATGTAATGTAGATCTGTCAAGGAACATCCACTTGCAAAGTATCTGCAACAAAAGTTATATTGTTTTCAGAACTAGATGTACGGAAGAAGTGGAAGGGCATTAGAAGCAGTTTTTCAAGAGAACTGCAAAAACTGAAAAACCCACCGACAGGAAGTGGAGCCAGCGCCACAAGGAAAACGTACATATATTTTGACCTGTTACACTTTCTTCTACCAGTCATGGCCAACAAAACGTAAGGAACTCTCAGTGTATCTACTTTTCTATGTCAATAATCACCGTTGCATTATTATTTATATGTGATTATTACGCTTGATTATGGGATTCTTTTTCGTGTCCAGCACTGTTTCCAACATTAACCAGCAAGAGGAAGTTGAAAAAACTGAAGCTGGCTAAGACGTGGAGGACGTCATGGACACCGAGCTAAGGGACATTATGACTGAAAACCGTGAGGACCAACCACGTCCTCCCAAGAAACAGAAGAAGATATCACAGGAGGAACTAGTCTTGATACATGTAAACAAAACCTTGAGTCAAGGAAAGGGAAAGAAGGAAGTATTTGATGCAGACAAGCACATCCTCCTTTCGCTCTTGCCCGAAATGCAACAAATTGATGAAGATGTGAAATTAGAGTGCAAGATGGCCTTAATGTCCACCATTCGTCAATTCAGAAATCAAATAGGTCGACGTGGGTCGACACATTCTCATGCCGTTCCCTACCACCCTTATTACCATCGCCCACCCTCATCCTATTCTTCCTCCTCTTCATTTATCAATCAACCCTCACCCAACGCCTCATTTCAGCCAATCCACTACAACACCTCCCCATTACTTCATACTCCTGATACATACAATAATTGTCAGCCACAAACAAACCTGTGCCCGACGATGATACCTTCTGATGTACTGGCCCCTAATGATACACATATTCAGTAGTAAGTACCGGTACCTACCAATTTCATACGTTTCTTATATATCCCTCTGTGGTAATTATTATAAGTTAGGTTATAAATGGGAAATATATAACTTTCTCCATTATTGTCACCTCTTTCCTTTTCGCTGTTGACTATTTTATGGTTCGTTTCTAATGAAATACGAGTAAATGTACCTATGAAATAAATAGCCTTAGAGCATAGATAATGAATTTATAGTACCTACTTACCTCAGAGTAACAGCTAGCCTCTCTTTGGGTGGAATACATTTTCTTATGTTGGTGTTCTGACGCTGTAAGCTTGGTTCAAGGATTGATAACAATTCATCAGCAGAACTTACACTCAATCGAAAATAATTGAAGATTTTTTTCGGATCACTGGCAAGTTCTTCCATGAGAAAGTGGTGAGTTCCTTGCTCTATGCGATATGCATTTAATGGATGGACCCTATGAACCCTTTTCTTCTTCTTTGTCCGTAACCTTCTTCGCACCAGAACATAAATACCAAGGCAAACGTCCACATCCATAGCCGAAGTCAAACTGGAGTTAAAGTTGATGGAGGTGGAAAGGGAAGAAAAACGGAGTGGCTGAAAAGTGGAGTGGAGTGGCGTGAAGTGGTGTGGAGGAAAGTGGACCGTGTGAAAGCAGCCGAATGGTTCTCTGTCTCTCTCTCGCACGTGTTCCCACGCCTCTTCACATTCCTCAATCTGAATAAGATTCGTGTACCTTATACTAGTTTCATGTTTTAAATAAGGAACCAAAATGGCTACCTCTTATACATCGGTAGTCCTACTGTCTCAGAACCAAAATGGCGGTCTCTGCTTAAACAGCACACCTGCTAGCCACCACGAAGCAAGTAAGCCGATATCACACTTCCTGCTGACGTAGACATTCCTGCCTCGTCAGCACCAGCAACAGCTCTCACGAGTCCTCTGGCTAGGTACAATATTCAGTCACCAGCGAGCTGGACTGTGTGCGTGTTAGCATTCAAAACATGTGTGTGTCTTATTATTATTATTATTATTATTATTATTATTATTATTATTAAACATTTTACTGTAATAATAATTACTAGCAAGCGGCCATCTTCAATACATGATCATGTTAACCACATACTTTCATCCTAAAACACATGACTTTACCCAGTTCAATATTTAGTTTATAACATTTCAGGACAATGACCTTACCATTTTGGCTCTTAGCGTACATGCACATGACTTGGTCGAGCAAATGATATAGGTTTCTATATTCTAAAACCATTTACTGTGCCAGATAGCAGTCTCGCTTATCACCATTTACTAGCATGTTAAAGATCCCCTTCAGGGTAAAAAAAATTCCTAGCACACTTAACACATTTTCAAATATTCGCCTCTATCCGTCATAGGAAATGTCACAAAACCAACCGTCATAAGCTACCCCCGCCATCCCACCAAAATAGCTATTCATTTCTTCCGGGCACGGTCACCGAGATCGCCAACGTCTAAGAATCACTTGGTCATATCCTACAACCGTCTGTTGTGTCAGAGAGCGATCTCGCTCATCACCGTTAACTAAAACATTAAAGATCCCCTTCAGGGGTAAAAAGTTTTAGCATGCTTGTCACATTTCACAATATTCGCCTTCATTCATTCGTCATAGGAAAAAATATCGAAAAGCGACCTCTCGTTTTGCCATACATCGCCCCCGTCGAAATAGCCATTTCCAGTATCCACCATGGCCAATCATAGCCTCGTTGTAACATACGTCAAGCGCTACCGGCTCTCTGTCTACAAACAAGCTTTTATTAAAAAAAAGGCCTAGTTTTTTGTCCTAGAGACTTCATATTTATTTTCATGGTAGAGGGGATAGGGATCTTTCATTTATGCCAAACAATTTTTTTTGTCAACGTGTTAGTTTCCAAAATAGTAAAAATTCATAATTTAAGGGTTTTCAAAAAATCTCAAAATATAAAAAAGTTTTATTATAAAAAATAAAGGTCATAGAGACCATTGGTTTCAACTATGACACAACATTCTATCATGTTTGGTTTTCAAACTATCGCCTACTTTCAAAAACAAAATTTTTCAAAAATTTTGAAAAATATAACGAGTGGTCCATAGGAAAGAGAACGTCAGCTCGAGTCCAACGACATATCATTTGTTAAAATCCGACCATCCGTTCGCCAATGATCACCAATGTTCGCGAGAAAGTAGGCTATCATTTTGTTTTTCCTCCTACACCCTTGAAACTTGCTGTCCGCCTAGAGGGCATACCCCCCTTTCATTACCATCAAACAAACTTTATTCCAATTCACCGTTTACAAAATAGTGCCAATCCAAAAACCAAGAATTATCAAAAACAAATTTAAAAAATACCAACACACATGCTTAGCCAAGAGAACGTCATCCCAACGCCAACAACACCTCGTTCGTTAAAATCCGACCACGCGTTCGAGAGATATCGCCCAAAGTTTATATGAAAGTAGGGAGGGGGGGGGGGGGTAGAAACCCCATTCTAGCACTACTGCACAGTTTTAGTCCTAGAGGCTTGACATTTATTTTGGTGGTAGAGGGGGTCAGGGCCATTCATTTACGTCAAACAAAATTTTTTGTTAACTCTTTAGTTTCCAAAATATAAAAATTTCAAAATTTAAGTATTTTCAAAAATCTCAAAAAATAAAAAAGTTTTATTACAAAAAATAAAGGTCATAGAGACAATTCGTTTCAACTATGGCACAACGTTCTATCATGTTTGGTTTTCAAACTATCGCCTACTTTCAAAAACAAAAAAATTCAAAAAAAAATATGACGAGTGATCCATAGCAAAGCCCCCGTCAGCTCGAGTTCAACGACACCTCATTTGTAAAAATCCCTCCAGGCGTTCGAGAGATATCGGCAATGTTCCCAGGAAAGTAGGCTGTGCGTTTAAACTCTCACTGCCCCCCCCCCCCCCTACTTACGAGGACATTATTAACGAGTTTGCCATTAAGAAATCTCCTAAGAAAGCTATGTAAATTTGAACATCAAGCTTACGTGGGGTGAGTTGTTTTAGAGAAGCTTGTATAGTTTTCAACAAATAATTAATTAATAGATTTATTACAGCCAATGGCCAATATATACAGTATATAAATACATTTTAATTTCCTTCACTATAACTCGTGATAGATCTTGATCTTTTCGAACGGTCCCGTAGATGATATCTTCCGCATTGCTTATCACAGAGTTCACAAAAGCATTGTTCGTCCGGTGAATGAAAAGACTTTACTTTGCATATCAAATGATGGAACCCATGTACAGCGAAACGAGTCACCGTGTGCCTGGGAGTGTAGTTGGTTAGAGTCCATTCCCTGTTTACCATCACGTCAGTGCTGTAGAATTCTTCCCAGATATTTTCCTCTTTCTCCTTCCTATCAATTAGGTGTTTTTCTGAGGCTGGTGTTGTTGGTAGTTGAAATTTTATTTTAAGTTCCTCAATGAAGAAGGTTTCCTTTGAAAGTTCATATACTAATCGTGTGGGAGTGAATTTTGAAACAGCAAGTGTCCTTTTTAAAAAACTTGCTTTTACACGATCTAATACTTCTAGGTCTCTGCCTTTAAGATGTGTCCATATTAAATGTAGTCCATATGTTGCGATCGGTGCAATTTTTGCGTGAAATAAGAACATAGCTGTTTTAATATCCAGTAGTTCTGGTTTGGTGATATCTTGAATACTACGAATAGCTGCTATTGCTCTTTCCTTTATATGTAATCTAAATGACGTTCTGGTGGATTGTAGATTTGTTCCTAAATATTTGAAGTGGTTGACAATTTCCATTTTTTCTTTTCCAATAAGTATGTTATCTGATTTGGCTAGTCTTCCTCCCTTTCTAAAAACCTTGTACAGTCTTGTTATTGTTAATAGTAAAATCATTTTCTGTTGCCCATTCCTCCAATTTATTTAAGCTACAACAAGTCTTTAATTAATAGATTAACTTCATTTTGTGTAATTTAATTTCAACTTAATTCAAATTGAACACAGTTCAATTCTTAGCATTAAAATATAAAAATATGTGTAAAATAGTGATCACTGATCTCCAAAACAAATTAATTAATTAAGTTCGAATACCATTTCATTTTTAACGAATATTAAAAGAAGTAAAAAACAAATATATAACTAATTTCATTATATAATTTATTATGTAAACCATTAAAATTGTAGTTTTATCTAAACTAAATGAAATGTATGTTTAAAAAAGATGAAAACGCCAATGAACTCTCTCCTTTTGTTGTGTAAAACAAATGTATTAAGCAGATATAAACTATAGAGGGGGCGGCAAATGGGGTTTGGCCTATAGGCGGCATACTCTTAAATCCGGCCCTGAAAGTGCTTTGCTAATTTCAGTGGCTCTCCTTCATGATACAGTTCTTTACAGGCTGCTATTTTTCCACCCATTCTAAAACAATATGGACCGTTTTGTCTCTATTCAGCTGTAGGTTATTCTTTTCTGCCCAAAGTGTTAATCTTTCCCAGCATTCCTGCAGAGCTCTAAGATCATAAGACCCAATCACCATATCGTCTGCATAAGCGTCGAAGGAAACCACTTCTTCGTGGCCTTCAAGAACTTCTATGACGTCTGAGGTAGTCAAGATAAACAACAGCGGACTAACAGGATCTCCCTGCAAGACTCCTTTTGCTTGAACAATGGGTGCTGATGACTGTAGGCTGTCTTGATGATAACTATGTTATGCTGTAACATTAAAGATACCGTATTTTCTCTGCTAGGTAGTGACCGTTCCCAAGTAGTCGACGAAGTTTATCTGCGATAAGCTGACGGTCTAATAGGTCGAAAGCCTTCGGTAGTCAATAAAGATGGTATGGAATTTCCTTCCCTTATATCTGAGAGTTTCGTTAATGTCTTCCAGGATATTTCTGATTGGATGTAGGGTGGATCTGCCTTTCCTAAAACCAAATTGGTTATCGGGTATCATACTAATAATTGTCTCTTCTGATAATCTGTTGGCTACTATTTTGCTGAATACTTTGAATGTAGTATTTTCCAGCGCAATTCCCCTGTAGGAATCAGGTAAGTCCGGGGAACCTTTGCCCTTATATAGAACTTTCAACGTTGAAGTCCTCCAGTTGGATGGTATCGTGGATGTCTCCAAGCATTTGTGAACAGTGCCGTCCATATTTCTTCTAGGTAGGGTAAAGCTTCTTTTAAATGCTCGTTGAATACTTCGTCCGGCCCGGCGGCCTTGTTGTTTTTCAAATTCTGGTTTGTTTTTCATACTTCTTCCGCCGTGATTCTTGGGAAATCGCGTACGGTATAGTTATTGTGTATGCTGCCTTTGATCCAAGGATGAAAATGATGAACAATCAGGCTGCAATATAATATTTTATGTTGGCGTATATTCCTAGCCATTTTAAGTATCAAATTACTATGATATTTTGAAATATGTATTTCGGCGTAAGTTCCGTTTAGTTTACCGTTCGCCTAAATGTTCAAAAGTAACTCTTTTACTTGTATCTCGTCGTACGTACATCATCCTTTCGTTCTATACGTCAAACTCTCATCCTTGACGTGCACTACCAGTCGTAATTAGTAGTACCAAAAACCGCAATTTGCTCCCATACAGTCGGCAATCCAGTATTACCTAGAGCTCAATGCTTCCCACATGCTATAGGTGCAATGGACGGAAAACACGTTATGTTACAAGCGCCCATCAATTCTGGCACATAATATTATTATATCAAGCATTTTTTCAGCATCATCTTATTTGCTCTAGTGGACGCGGACTACAATTTCCTCTACGTTGATGTAGGCTGTCAAGACAGAATATCTGACGGTGGTGTCTTCAAAAATACCCAATTATACAAGAAACTAGAAGAAAAATCATTGAACATTCCGCCACCAACAGTACTTCAAGTTCCGTATGCAATTGAACTTCCCTACTATGTTTTGGGTGACAGATCATTCGCATTAAATGAATATACTTTGAAACCCTTTGAAGGAAACCCTGATAGAGGTTCTATTGAAAGAGTCTTCAATTATAGATGATCACGAGCACGTAGAGTGGTCGTAAATGCATTAGGTATTCTAAGTTCCACATTCAGAGTTTTAAGAAAACCAATATTATTAGAACCGGGATAGCCAAAAATATTGTTATGACTACCTTATAGCCTACTTGCATAACTTTTTGAGGAAGCAGCCAAGTTCACGTGCACTTTACACTTCCGCCGGTAGTCTCGATTCAGAGAACAATGGATTCCAGGTCGATGGAGAAATGATCAAGAAGTATCTATCAGTACTCCAACCACTTCGAATTACCGCGCGAAGAGCAGGAAACAATATAATGCCAAGGAAAAACGCTGGCACCTTGCGAGACATTTTGTTACAAATGGAGTAATTCCTTGGCAGCATAATTATTAACCCAAACTCTAACAGCATATGTTTTGTTAAGTGTACAGGCAAGAGTGGAAAAATTTCCCGCTAAATGATACTTATCCCTAGAACACCATACCGTACCTATAAAACCGATGCGTGGATACCACAGTGGGGTCAGCCGGACCCTGTTTGTATTTCTTTATTATTATCACATGCTATGATTTTTATTGAAATTATTTATGTAGATATCTGATACAGGTTGGCGAAAACAAGGAAATAGCATTTCACTTATCTCCATCCATTAATGAATTAATTTCCATTATATAAGCAATGCTAGTTTCATCAAAGTGGTAATGGGAGTGAACAATTCCCCTGTTATGTGAAATATTATAGAGCTTGGCATAATAGTTATAGAGTTAGCATACGAAATAATAATAAAACAATAAGTTAAGGTTGATATCATTGACAGGTTTCCTTAGTGAGAGCGTCCAATTATCTTCACAACAATATACTGTCCGTACCGTAAAGACAACATGCATAATAAGCTCCTGATATCAGCACACTCATTATTCATTAGTTAACCGATGATACAAGAGGAAGTACTGCCTGCTACTCTGGGAAAACCCAGCCTGTGGTTCCTGAGATCCTGGCCTGCATTTATTCCTGTCTCAAGAATACCAGCTACAACTAATAGATTTGAATCGCTCATTGTAGTGCCTAGTTAGTAAACAACTTAATTTACATAATGTTCCAGAAGTCTATCACTCCAAGTAGAAAAGATTCCGTATACAGATATTATCTTACGTCGGGTCTTTACGATCCCAGTGATGTGTTCCAGGGATAAATATATTATTCGTAATGTATAAATGCATTATTATGCTAGACACGAACATAACTAGTATGAGAAATTGAAGATTTCATTCATTGTCCCATTTTCCTACCATTAGTCATGTTGGAATGAGAGGTGTTGTAATGAAAAAGATACCTTACGTACGTCACACAAAGTATGAACAGTACCGGTATCGTTGGGTGAATTTTTGTCGGTCATGAAGTCGAATTCCTTGAAAGCAAATTACTTGGATATGTAAACAGTACTTGCATCTGTAAATAAACAAGACAGGATTAGGGCATTGCCAAATTGCATATAGGCCTAAACGCGAGTGGAATGCTGTAAAAATATGTACGTATCAGAACCAGTTGAGAGAGACTTGATAATCCGGGAATTTTCTCTTCTTAATGACGCCAATAAAGTTGACATTTTCTTCTTTAACTCTGGAACTGGCATTTTCATTTCCTCGCCTATGTCCTTCCATGCGTCCTCGCGCATGGTTTTGTTGTGCTAATTAGACCTACCACTTTTAGGATTCCACAATATCTCTTTACATTTATACAGCTGTATCAGAGCTATACAAATGTTATTCTCCATTTTGCCGCGTTGCAACCACCCCAACACCCGTCTCAACTGAACGAACACAGCGCACTGAAGTTCTTTTGCCGCGGGACACAAAACCGCTCCGATTTGGCTCGACCCGCGCCAAGTTCGAGCGGCAGTGTTCATCTTGCCGCGCGAAGCAACATGGTATCGACTTTGCAAGGCAAAGCAACGAACATTGCACCTGACTTTACAGATATCCAACAATTCCCCGAATTACGGTTATCCCGCAGTTAATATAACCCCTCCCATAGGTCGATCTTGGCTACGCTACTGCTGACCAGTCACAAACCGTCTTCACGTCAGTTAACGTTTTCAATGGTTTGTTTGGTCGTCAAGTTGTTTGGAACCAAGCCCTTGCAATCCTGACTGAGCAGAAGGTGGCAAGTATTGAAGCGGTAGATCGTCGCCATGAAAGGGTGAAGGCCAGGAGGATTACCACGCGATAACGGACGTAATATTGCCCTATAGTTGACATAACATAATCGAGGGACATACTGGGATTTCTTCCGTGATAATGAGGAGTACTAGGCCGGTAAAAATAAGATTTTAGTTGGAATTAATTTAGTATAAGCTGGAAATCGTTAATAAAACTTTTAGTAGTCCTAAACACACGGACTCTTTGAGTTTGCTCCACCGTAAGCCAAAAAACAGGATAATGTTCGCACTTTTTTTGAGTTTATTGCTTATAACTCGGAAAAGGAGCATCCTACAGAACATTTTACTCGTTGTACAATGAAAGAGCAAGAAAGTGTGCGTCTAGCGATTACCTTAAACATTAATTTTGGTTCACTGGTCTAGCCATAATCGTTCAGGGAAAAACCAATGCCAATTATTAGCAACGTTTTTGAGAAACCCACGTTGGAAACTTTTAGACAGTTGCAACTCAAAAACGACCCGTCAAATTTAAATGACCGCACATGTAGTTGAAAGGGTCCTCTTTATTCAACTTATTGGAAACATGACAGCAGGTTATGTTTTTTTTGACTAGTTGGTATAGGCTAGTTGGGAAGAAGGGATAGGGGAAGTAGCATAAATGAAGAAAATGTCATTTGCATTTTTTTGCAATCTACCAAGATCTAGACTAATAATAATAATAATAATAATATCGTATGGCCTCGGATGCCGGGTGCAAGCTTTGCTATTTGACACCCAGAGGATAGCTTGCATGTCGAATTTCGTTGTTCCTTGACTATGAAAGTCAAGGAGGTTAGATGTTAGATATCTAATCTCCTAGTAGAGAAATGAGGAACTTTGTGTTGGCGGAAACTCCCGAGAATAATTTTGCCATTATGAACTCGGCCTACTGAATTCAAATGGGTTCTTTGACATGCCAACATCGTATGACATGCGAATCGTATTTTTGCCGCCTTTCAAAAATCACTTACCACGGTCAGGGGCGAACCTGCAATCATGGGGTTAGTAGACCGACACGCTATCCACTCACCCACCGTGGCAAGCTAAGATCTAGACTGGGCGGTGTTGATGGAGTCCATTTCCTGATAATGAGACTAGTTATTGGATTATTTCAGATGACTACATGGCAGTCTTATTAAGACATTGATTTGTTCTTGGGTGAAGGGCAGATGACCTCACTATTCAACTTCCTTCTTAGAAATCTAATATCTTTGATTTTTATATTTATTATAAGACAAGCAGAAGTACCCGTTCTTCGAAAGGCCTTCGCTATTAATAATCAGACGTTATCAATTGAGCTATTGTAGCAATGGTTAGGAGCTTGTCACTCCTTCAACAGTTTATCAGAGCGAAGTTAGTTTTCTGGGAATATCACAGACACTGCTAATTTAAGCTCCGTGTCTTACATTGAGGGGCTCAAAGTAAGCTTTGGTCGTTCTTCTAGGATATATTTTATATTTCGCATATTTTAGCATGTATTTTGAAAAGTTTTCTTCAATAACTACCCCTTTTTATGAGAAGTACTGAACCCGAAATCACATTTGCCATGTGACTTCTATGGCTCATGAGGAGCTTACCATCCTTGAGAGGAGCAGAGACTTCCAAGGAGAAGGCATGTAAAGCGCTCATTTGATTCATATGAGTTGCCGCGCCGTGAATGTATATATTTTTGTGTATTTGATAAGGATGTAATTGTTAACCAATGTTGCACATATTTTTGATGCACAGAAGCATGATTTAATTTACTATGAAAAGGAAACATGAATATTAAAAACCCACCGAGAATGCCATAAATATTTAACAGTCGCACATTTGACTGATGGCTAGATAGTGCATCCGGCTTCTTGCTGAAACACCCTTATCACAAGCATGGTCTTGGCTTGACGTGCAACTTACTGCAGGCATGGCCCTGTGACTACGTTAAAATCGTGCTCGTCAAAATTGAGAAATATCCGTCGAATATAGCTTAATCCAACGAACTGAGATACGCTTTTGCGTGCAGCAAATCTGTTAAGTGAATTTAAAACAATAAGTGAACGCAGATTTTGAATATTTGTAATATTTCTGATAATTTTCTACGCAGGCATCGAACACGCTGCCAACCACGTTTTTCGAAAGTGCAACGGTATCGCTAGGAACAGTGCAATACAGTAAAGAACAGATCACCTTGCTACCCGCTGATAAGTGTAACTTCAGTGTGCAATTGCTAGTTAGAATCTAACAGTAAATTCAGTGCTAAACAACGAATTCAACAGCATTATGGCATTGCTAATACACATTTTTCATGACGAAGAAATGCCAATTATTCCTTCTACAATGGAATTAGGAATAGAATAAAAACCCACAGGATGGCGGGGTTTAGCGTCGGCTGGATCACACTATAAATAGTTCAGTGATGGCTGAATCACACTATGAGGAAGGCACGTGTATAATAGGCATTCCACCATTATGCCTTACTTGCTACCTAAACCAGGCAAGTCATTTCACTGAGGAAATGTGAAGCACGCACGTGAGTCTGGCTGATAGCCGAAATATATTTTTATGTACGATCTCGTAAGTCGTAATGGGGATTAGATTAGTTTATTAAGACCTTACGCCGCACATTCTTAGGTAGGCTTAATTATTAACATGTATTCCTAGTGGTGGAGTAACCACAAGTTATGTCGTATCATTTGCAATTGCTTAGGATAAACGCATTTGCCAACAATTTTTGTAAATAGACCTTTTTCTAGTTCGACAGTGCATCAAACCAACACACTCTAGCGTGTAGGATTTTATTACATAATCATGTCTGAATAACTGCATTTTTATTGGAGCAGTAAACTCAACGACCACCTGTTGGCCGTGAAAGAAGTCAATGTCACACTTTTTTTCATTTATTTTGACCTTGTAAACGCGATGACAGCGCACTCTTTTCTTGATAACATTACTTAGAAGGCTGTGAGTGGAGTGAACACTAGACATTACTATCTGAAAACCTGTTTATGAAATGTGGAGAAGTGAAAGAATAACTTTATAAATTCGACATTCAGACGACTGCCAAACAAGCTATGAATTGTAAAACTCAGCAATTCTTCTAGGTTTGTGCCGTGTCTTGTGTGGGGTTTCACCTAGGACACCAAGCTGGCTCATCGGCGGGCTCTTGGTATCCCTGCCTGGACCCCCACAGGAGTATCGAACTGCGCGATACCTCCCTTTATATAGAGTGCAACTGCACTCCTTGACTGCGAGAACTAAAAGCTCAAGCAGCCTGAACCTCCCTATGAAGGCTTCCAAAAAGATGGTATATTGGCTTTCACGGCCGGAGAATTAAAACTCAGCAATTCTTCTAGGTTTGTGCCGTGTCTTGTGTGGGTTTCGCCTAGGACACCAAGCTGGCTCATCGGCGGGCTCTTGGTGTCCCCGCCCGGACCCCCACAGGAGTATCGGACTGCGCAATACCTCCCTTTATATAGAGTGCAACTGCACCCCTTGACTGCGAGAACTAAAAGCTCAAGCAGCCTGAACCTCTTGTTCTAAATCAACCGTACGGTAGGCCTACCTATTTAAACGATTGGTCTAGTTATATTGAAATATCTCGTGTGGCGAATACACAAAAACAAAAAATACACAAATGCACTGAATGTAATGAAATTATGTCAACTTATCTGGTTTATAGAACTGATCCTTGTGGCGTCCGCTGCGTTAGATAATACTGTAGGCCTACATTACATTATAGCGTGTTAGTTTGTAGGGTATGTAAATACGTGTTTCCCGCCTAATGTAATTGGGCTCAATTTGTGTTGACCGACTGAAGAGTCTGGTTGGTAGGTTGGTTGGTTCCTCAGTTTAGGGGCTGCGACAACGCGGTCATGTAGCCCCCGTGTACTTTGGGTGTGTGTAGAATCTGTCTCATAACCGGTGTTAATTGTGATGACTGTATTAGTGTGTGTTATCTGTTTTTTAATTCAAATAAGGACTGCAGACTTATGCATTTTTCAAATATTTCCCACTTTTGCCGCCATACGCCACCGTCGACGACTACTAGTTCATAACTTAGCTACCAGACGCCACCGCAGTCGGCTCTTGGCAACGAACGTAGGAACCTAAGAGCGTTGTTTACATTCTTAACCTACACAATTTAGCTTCACACAGGTGTAATTAGAGGAAGGTTCTTTAACATGCCATAAATCTATGACATGGGACCGCCGGCTTTACTTCCCCTCCGAAGGAAGGCATACTGAGGGATTTTTAACGCTCTTAAAAAATCCGACGACTTCGGCCGGATTTGAACCCGCGATCTTGGACATAGAAGCTCAGCATGCTACCGATACGCCACCGATGCCGCCAAAAGTCTGCTTTAATAGAATTATCCAACACTGAAAAAATGGCTTCTATCGCCACAATTCTTACAACTTTCCTTTCATTGGCATTATTGTTTGAATGTAACCTTGGATACGGTATTTCTTTCTTTCTTTATCGTTTACCCTCCAGGGATGGCTTTTCCCATGGACTAAGCGAGGGAATCCACCTCTACCGCCACTGGCAGTGTCCTGGAACTTGGGACTCTGAAAGGGGGATACAACTGGGGAGTGTGACCAGCACGTCGCCCAGGCGGCCTCACCTGCAAAGCGAACAGGGGTCAGATGAAAGGATGGGTAGAGTGGGAGGGTTAGGCAAGGAAGAGTGAAGGAGGCGGCCGTGGCCTTACGTTAGGTACCATCCCAGCATTTACCCGAAAACGAAGTGGAAAACCACGGAAACCCACTTCGAGGACGACTGAGGTGAATCGAACCCCCTCTACTCATTTGGACTACCGGAGGCTGAGTAGACCCCGTGCCAGTCCTCATACCACTTTTCGAATTTCGTGGCAGAGCCGGGAATCAAACCTGGACCTCCTGGGTGTTTTACGTGGTTTCCCCACTTCTACTCCAGGCAAATGCTTGGATTGTACCTAACTTGAGGCCACGGCCGTTTCCTACCCAATTCCTAGGTACCTCAATTACAAATACACGCACTAGCACAGACATCACAGTGAAACAGGGTAATAAAATCTACACACACCCAAGTACAAGTGGCTACATGACCACGATGTCACTAAGCCCTTACATAATCAATAACAACAATGTATTATCATGACGAATAGAAGGAGAAAGTGAGAAGATTCCTGAAGTTCAAGCGCGCCCCGCCAGGCAGCGCTAGAGTGGACAAGTTCCACACAGCCGGGGTCAGCTGGTCTTAGGGATGTTGCTAAGGGAAACTAATTACTTTGTAACTAATACTCTTTTAAAAAGTAATTAGCGGTTACAATTAAAATAGCATGGCAGGGCACATTGGAAAATATAATTCACGGAAATAAGAACTACGGTCTTCATTACATGTTACGGAACACACAGATTCCTGGAATATACAGTCGGAGAAAGCCCAGATCTTTCTCGTAACATCTGCAGGATTAAGGATGTGAGGTTGTAGAGAGCTTGTCTTGCCACTGACTCCTAACGAATTCCTGGCCTTTTTATTTGATTGACTACCATCACAAGTAAAGCCAGCCACCCTCGCCCCAGCCTCTTTTAACTGCAAAATCACCTAGACTTAGAATTTTTGCTAGAATGTCCCCTGGAGTAGCATTTCCGCTTGCATAAACAGCAACTGGCTGCACCCAATATATGCATGAAAGGTACGAACATGAACACTAGAGCGTGATTTGCAAGTACGTTATTCTGGAGGTCAGGTGTGTGTGCACCTAAATCAACTAATCCATCTACTTTATCAGAAAAGCTATTTAACTCGATTTCTTCTCTTAGCTTCTCTTCTTCGAAAATTACAACACCGTAACGTGAATTATCATTCTTTTCTTCCTTAAAATAGTCTGAAATAGCATTTATACTATGCGCATTAACTCCATAAGGCCACTTTAGTCCTTTACAAAGTTTTCTCAAGTGACTTTCTGAAGGCAGAGGCATGAGAGTATGTCGCCGACAATGACGGAATCCTTTCGGTGATTTTATTCTCAACAATAAACACTCTAAAATGAATTCATTGCTGTACCTCATTCCATTGCGAGATTTTTCCTGGCATTTCTTGAGCATAGTGTCTATTATCATCTTTTCCTTCTTGCTAAGGTGTTCGTTATCAGGGAAGGATCCAGGAGAGGGCGAGGAGGGCGACCGCCCAGGGCTCCGCGGTCCTAGGGGCCCCGCACCATGGATTTTTCTACATTTAATTAATTAATTAAGTATACTTTTCAAACTAATTTATAATTCATATTCCTTTCTTCAGTGTAGCTATGACCTCTCGTGACCGTTTAGCAAGTTAAGATTTCAGTGAAATAATAGAAGACTTCAGCCGGGAAAAAAGTCGCAAAGTAATATTTTAATATTTCATTGTTTACATAATCTTATTCAAAGGGACATAAAGGTTTCTTTCATATTATTAAAATAATGTACTGTAGTGTATTCAAAATATTGTAACTATTCTTTATTATTATTATTATTATTATTATTATTATTATTATTATTATTACCAAACTATTTTCCATTTGATTCGATTTTTTTTCTATTGTTGTGGGCCCCACCTTATCATATCGCCTAGGGCCTCGCAAGGCCTGGATCCGCCACTGTAATCGTTATCTTTGTAATTAAATGCCTGTGAATTTCGAACCTGCTTCTCCAGCAAATTAATTCTCGATTTTGCTGAGTTAAGGCAGGATCTAACGCGAATTAAATTACGGTTAGCATTCTTACGGCGCCTTTTGAACAATATTATAGTCTTTTCAGCATCAGTAAGTACACTAGAATGACCCAAATTCTTATCAACACTGGATTGACCTTTTAATGCCTCATTCGTTGCTCCACTCCCATCTTCAATCTTCTTTCTTCTTTTACTGGTGGTGTCGAGATTCTTTTTCCTGTTGGGAGCTTTACGGGACTTATTCTCACTACTTCGGTAAATTAGGGGGAAAATGAGGCACTGCTCCAGGTCGTAACTTCCACCACACACGAGAGATTTCCACTTCTTCACCATTCACTATAAAATAACCTGATTTTACTATCAAATCATCAGAGAAATGAATTTGAAGAATTCTAATACTTCGCGTTAACTCCGTATCCTTTCGTGGAATAGCTCTGGCCCATTTTTCAAATTGATTTGTATTCTTCGGTGGTGAAAAAGATCGTATATCGTCAACTACTCTACCATATCCTGACTTACAGCCAGGCAAAAACCAGTACGGCATGTTGAACTATTAAATTAACAAAGCCGCATAAGAAATATGTTTGAAGTTCACAACACAAAACGCTGATGTACACAAGACACAATGAACTGAATTTAAGACCTGAATGCAAAGAAAATTCAATTTAATTCACACAAATATCTCACACAATAACTTCTCGCGCACTTTTCTAAGACCCGGCTCGACCCAACAACAGGACACGTTGTTGGACATTATCGCTTGCAGTGCTTGTAGCGGCGGGACCACAAACTACCATGCTATAATGGCGGAGTCCTCACACTAGGTCCTTCTATTCGTCATGGTATTATGGTAAGTTTGCTTCGTCATTATCGACTAATCGATGCCAGAGGAGTAAAAATATCCAAGCCTTCAAATGACAAGTTTACAGGAGAGCGAAAGAAAACCCACATTTCCGTGATGTAGGGGCAGATAACCTCACTGTTCCACCCCTTTAAACAATAATCATCATCATTTTGACGATGTTCACAGCTTTAAAATAAATAATTTTCTAGCTTTTGCACACCGATGGGTGCAAATACAACTCTTCAAACGCTATGGAAATATATAAGTTTTCTCACTTTCTGTATCTTGAATTTGCTGTCTGTCATTGGTTGCCTCATTTTTCTTGAGATCTCAGCCCCAATGCAATTCCGACTCCGCCCAACTCCTTCCAGAAGCAAATCCTAGTCACGTCACTGTATAACACAGTTCATCAATGACGACAAACAGAAGCTGATGAATAATTTGAAAGCGTGGAAAGGAAGCCCTTTGTAAATGTTTAGATTTCATTCTTTTGGGGAAGGAGTGTGAGGCACGGCTGTGTCCTTTTGTACAATGATCAAATGCGGCGAATGACCCACTCCTGAAGATATGCTCCAGCTCCGTGTCTACCTCTTATAATTTCCAATTCTACAGATGAGGGATGAGATGATGTTTCTATTAGGTGCGTTCAAAAAGTAACGAGCCGGAGGCACAATTACAGAAACCAGTACCTGTATGTTAGAAGTACTGGCCCTTGCTGTTGAGGCACTTGTCCCACTGTGACACGAGGCGGTGAATGGCTGTCTCATAAAATTCCCTGGGCTGCAATGTGAACCAGTTCCCCACGTACAGCTGGACGTCGGCGTCCGAGGTGAATCGTTGGCCCCGCAGAGCCCTTTTCAGGGGACCAAACATGGCGTGATCACAGGGAGAGAGGTCTGGACTGTATGGAGTGTAGCCGAGAACCTCCCATTTGAATTTATGCAGGAGTGCCGCGACTGTGTTGGCCGTATGAGGTCGTGCATTGTCGTGGAGCGACCACGGCGGCTATGGCGTTCACTGTCACTCGGCTGTCCTGGGTAATGAGTACATCAACCAGCTGGACGTTGTCATCGGTAATGCAGGGGGGTGCCCCAGACCGGGCATCATCGGCTAACGACACCCGTCCTTCCCTGAAGAGCTTGTGCCACGCCTTGACCCTTGCAAGGGACGTGCAGTGTTCGCCGTACACTTGTAACATTCGGCGATGAATGTCCGTTCCCCCTACTCCTTCCGCTGTCAGAAACCGAACAACACCTCTTTGCTCTTCGGTTGACGCCTCCATGTCACTGTTTGCAATGCGACTGGCAGCGTTGGACGATTGATGCATGCTGCTGTTCGCTTTGTATCGTCACGTGACGTGCACGCGTGCCCTCTAGCGACGGGCTGTGATCTTCCACGCTCTGGTCGGAACCACACCTCGTTACACACGCCACGATTAGCCGATGTAGTCACCGGTTTGCGCATTACAGCCTTCGGCTCGTTACTTTTTGAACGTACCTTATATGTAATAATAGGTTTTACAGTCTGATGCCCTTCCTAACTTCGACCTCATTAGAGAAGTTAACGAGAGACGAAATTAAAGAAGTTGGCTAAGGAGTTGACGGCCTATTGGAAGGTACCATTTGCCAGAGGTTAAAAAGGAAAGTCACGGAAATCCAGTACAAGGACAGCGTCGACCGAGGGGTTCAAATCCCATCGCCTTCGTAGTACGGAGATAGCCTTGCCCCATGATTTTGCATTGGCAAAATAGCGCTTTACCGCTTTGTAAGCTACGCTCCAACGAAGTGTAATTTTAACAAGTCATCTAAATAAAATAATCTCACATTTTCTGTGCTTTGAGACAAGCGTGGCAAGAACCTGCCTGAAACGTTGACCTGGATAGCCGTTGTTTCCCAGGAGACGTCATGAAATACATATCGCCTGTCTCCTGGCTTCCCGCGACTGATTAATTGACGTCCGCATAACAAAGGAACAAGGTTCAATTCAAACGAAGTACCGGTACCAAATTAAATGCAGAAGGTTATATTGAATTATTGAAAACATAACTGAGCTGTCTTTTATTCAAGAAAATGAGAATATACATTTCTATCACAAACGAAGACACCAATTTTATTAAACAGTTTGTTTTCTCTCCTTCCCTCTGTGAATCATCCCAGCATAACGTCGGTCAGGGTTTGTGGAATATTTCGACACAATGAATTCGATAGTTCCATCCCGTTCCATGGAAAGGCCGCGGCCGTTCCTCATACATGGGTCTAGTCTGCAAGCAAGGTCTCGGGAATATTTTGGGACTCAAGAGTTCATGAAGTCCCCGGCTAGGTAAGTTTATAAACCCCACCAATTCCCCTTGCCATAATGTGAACTACAGGTGTAATACCTCGCTCACCTTTTGAAATGTCAATTGACTGTTAATTTTTGTTCAAATTGTGGATTAAACATGAACTAAAACGTGTACAATTTACCTTCAATTCATTACTTTCCCATAGACTGTTCACAGTTCTTCTGCGATGGGCTTCTCACGACTAACATATAGTACCAGTAAAATTGGTAGCTCCGAAGTAATCTAGAACTGTTTTAACTTATAATTGTCTAAGTTACATATTTTCTTTGCACAAAATTCTATTAAAAATATTTCACCCAAAGAGAATTATTCAAAGGTGACCGTAAAGTTGGTACTGCCATTTACATACGGTTAACAGTACTAACACCGTCGGAATGAAAATAAAATCAAGCGTTGGTAGGGAGCTCTTGATAAAAAATAAAAAAAATAAAGGTTCACCCCGTCACGGATTTTTGGAGTGTGACCATAAAGTTAGTACGGTATCTTTTTATGTATATAATCAAAACACGAAGTAGTGACAAATTCATCGTTGCGTCTCGGTAACTATATTCAAGCCCAAAGTGGGTCTATTCCTCCCTTTGGCAGTCGAGCATAGGCCAATATAGGTAAAATTCCGAAGTTGTAGAAGGACCAGAAATGGTATTTTACATCGCTCGATGCGAGAAACAATAGTCCGACAGTTCATGAGGGACCTCGAAAAGCACATTTTAATGTTCTAAAACCAACAGGGTCCGAGATATTTCCAAAATACTAACCCTCCTTTCGCAAACTGATCAGGGAATGGCTAGATCTAACCATGAAAACTGCAGCTCAACTTTCCATTTCTCACTGTAAGAGGGCGCACCACTCTATTTATTACCTAAAATATGATACGAACGATACGAACCATGGAAATCAACCCTGCTCAATGTAATATATATGTCGACCTATTAATCATATTTATAAAAACAAATAACGAGGAAAATCTATAAAGATACCACTCATGTAGAATAATTGATGTGTAATTATGTAATTAGGTATATACATAATTTTAATGACGGAAGCACCCACCAAAATAGTTGTGCTTTTTTTAATAGAAATTCGACCATTAAGAGAGGTGAATGCAACGTAAATTATTGGTTCAGCTGGGAGTGGGGGTTTATAGGAGGCTTGCAACGCGAAATTCCAAATACCTCTGTGTTAATATTAGACTGATAACAAGTAGTTCCGTGACGAACTAACCAGCCTACTTTTCTTCAAATTTACGATTCATTTCAATGATTAATGTATATACGGTAGACTTATCTAGAACAAAGACGAAATTAAGTTGGTATTAATAACAGTTCTAATTAGTTAATATACCTGAAATAGTGTAGCCTAATATAGCACTACAATTGGCAGCCCTCGTGACTCTGAATATATTCCTAGTTCCATCTCTTAAGGTACAGAATGCACATACAAAATTTGGTTGCAGTCCAATGGACAGTATGGGCATTACTTGCTGTTAGATATTGGATCTATAAGTGCGCGTAAAATCATGTTGGCAACAATCTCATGCATGCGTTGCTCTGAAGTAGTCTGAAATATTACGATCTATTATTGTGCCAATTTTGGATGAAATCCATTCGGACATGTAATTAAAAATTGAAACTATTAGAAAGCTTAGAATCATGTTGGTAGCACTGAGGTATATTAGTTACTCCAAATTATCTAGAATGTTAGGTACTATACGTGTGCAAACTTTAGAGCTGTTGGCTTGCATACTTTCTGATTTATGTTGCCATTAGCGTTGAAAACATAGAGGGAGCATTTATTAAAAGTTGGCAGCCCTTCTGGCTCTTTAGAATACGCATAGTCATATCTGCTATGGTACACAAAGCAAATATGAGATTAGGTTGAAATCCATTTGTTAGTATAAAAGTTACACGCATTTAATAATTGGACCTGCAGCGGCTTAGACTCATGTTGGCAGCAATGACGTATATCAGTTACTCCTTATTTATCAAGAATATCAGGTACTATACGTGTGCAAGGTTTAGAGCTGGTGGCTTGCATACTTTCTGATATATTGGTATTAGGATAAAAAATAGAAAGAGCATTTATTAACAGTTGGCAGCCCTGATCGCTCTTAAGAATACTCACAGTCATATCTGTTATGGTACACATAGCACATACGAAATTTGACTGAAATCCAATTGATAGTATAGAAGATACATGCATTTACCAAATAATTATGGTATTCGAATTGGTTATAAAATAGAAGACCTGAATATAAACTGTCTCGCTTTTGCAGATGACATTGCTTTGTTCGCTAATACAAAGGAAGAGGCCACTGACCAACTTAATAAACTACAAACCATAGCTGCTAAAACTGGACTTAAAGTGGCCTTCCATAAAACTAATTTTATCACAAATGTCAAAGATGTCTCAAAATTCATCACGATTGGTCTGCAAAAAATCAAAAAAAGTCCGAAAATTTAAATACCTTGGGGAATGGATTACCCCTAATAATTCAGAAATAGCTGCCATTGAGAGCAGATGTAACAAATTGGAAGGTGCCTTTCAAACCTGCAAAAACATTTACAAAAGTAAAAGCTTGTCCCGGAATGTCAAACTTTGTCATTATAACACAGTAATTAGGCCGTCAGCACTGTATGCCGCAGAATGCTTACAGATGACAAACAAAGGTCCATTGAGAAAATTAGAACTTAAGGATCGGAAAATTCTAAGGAAAATATTAGGACCTGTTAATAATAATGGTACTTACAGAAGGAGACATAACAATGAATTATTTGAACATACAGAAGATTTGGTGAGTGTGATGAGAAAAAGGAGAATGTCTTTCTTTGGACATTTGGAGCGGATGGAGCATCATCGACTTTCATATCGAATCCACTCATCAATATCTAAAAAAAAAAATCCTATTGTAAATGGTCGATGCAAGTTAAAAAGGACCTAACAGAAGCTCGAATCAATCAAGCTCTGGTTTGGGATAGGAACCTGTTCAGAAAGGCGGTTAAATCAACCAGTAATCTACTCCCTTTAACATCTGTGATGCTTCACCCTCACTGCAAGTGGACGGAAGAAAGGAGAGCAGAACATTCGTCAAGAATGAAGATCTACTGGCAGACAAAAAAAACAAGCATTACAGTGATCATATGAGTGAAGAACATCGTGGTCCATTGATGGCCGAAACGTCTCAAAAAAAAAAAAAAGCATTTAAAAAGTGGACCTTAGAATCATGTTTGCAACATTGTCATGTATGATCTCCTGAAAATTAATCTGGATTGTTACTACCTATGTGTGTACCAATTTGGGAACAATAATAATGTTATTGGTTTTACGTCCCTTTTAACTACTCTGGCTTTTAGAGACGCCGGGGTGCCGGAATTTTTCCCCGAAGGGGATCTTTAACGTGCCAGTAAATCTACTGACACGGCTCCCTCGCATTTGCGCACCCTCAAATGCCAGCTGACTGCGCCAGGATACGAACCTGCAACCTTGGGCTCAGCAAGCGAGAACGTTACCCCTGAGCCACGCAGCCAGCCTAATTTGGGAACAGTTCGCATGTATAACCTCTGATATATCCAACATAAAGCTCAAATTTGAATTATGATTTTTCAGCAGTTGGTAGCACTGGCGTCATTTTCAATCATGGTCGTGAAATATTCAGGGATACTGTATATCTTTACTCATACCAAATTTGGTTTCGATAGCTGCAGCCACTTAGGAGTTGATAGGGGGGACACACAGACAGACACACATACAGAAGGACAGACAGACACACATTTTTCCGGATCGATCTCATAAGACACTTCAGCGTCACTTATATTACCTATATATGTGGACGACATAGCAATTGGCTCAAGTGATAAAGAAGAGCTTAAGATGTCCTAAACAGACTCATCGTATGGGCAGACAGAAATGAACTACAAATCAACCAAAGTAAAACCAAACAAATGACCTTTAGGAGAGGAAGAAAACATGCTTCAAGAAACACAATAACACTACACAATGAACCTTTACAAGTAGTCTCAAAATTTAAATACCTCGGAGTTGCTTTACAAACGACATTATCATTATCATTCTTCAACTTCCATGTTACAGAGAGTGCCACTGCAGCAATAAAAGCCATGTATCATATCCAACAACCACAGCGAATCTCAATAGTCACTGCAATAACACTGTTCAAGACGGCTATAGCACCAATAGCAATCTATGGGATCATCGTCTGGGACAAACTAACAATCACAAATATATCAACAATTGAGAAGGTCAAAGCCCGTTACCTAAAACAAACGAAACCTACTTCGTTGAGGACATTAAAGCACAATTCTGGCTACCAAATACTAAGGCTTATGAAAAGACACTACACCTGTTAAAAGAGAAAACTAATTCCATATGACCCGAATTTTACACAACAGACGCTATTACAACATCGAAATGGAAGCAGCCAAATTACGAACTTCGACATAATTTATAATGACAAGATTTGCAACGCACGGCTTTCACCACAAGCTATTAGATCAGGCCCATATTTAGGAAATCCATCTCTATAAAGTGCAAGAAGCATTTCACGAAACAATTGGGGAAACAACGTTTTTAGTGTATGCCGACCCCGCTGAATACGAATCTGCCTGTTGCCAAAGCGAAATTTGGACCGGAAGTCCGGTATCCAAGATGGCGGCCAAGATGGTCGTCAAAACTCTGTTGCCCTATATCTCTCTTGTCCATTGGCTTAAAATAATTATTTAAACGCCGGGTTAGTGGTTTTCTCGGACATTGACATGCTCAGAAATTACTTACCTTAAGTTTGGAGTGCATCGGATCCAAGATGGCCGCCGAAGGAAGTGAAGAAAACGACCATTCTAGAGTTCAAACATTGTTTATTGCAGGATTGTAAAAGAGATAATAAAAATAATTCTAGTGTCGTTAGCTGAAGGCAATAATACAAGAAAGATAATAAATCAACCATAAATCAAGCACTTAAAGATTTAAGACATTGGTGAGAGCGGTGGCACAACTTGGTGCAAGTCAGTCCATTCTTTTTGCACGTGCACATTGATGTCAAGCAATGAGACGAACAATTGCAGATTAGAATATACGTGCAGGCTTTGGGGACGGGCTCTAGGGTCATAAGGATGGGAATGTACTCATCTTGGTGAAGCCTCCACCCAAATGACTACGGATTCAACACCACCGGTCGGGCATGATGAGCATTTTCCCACACATTCACCTGAAATGTTTTTTTAAATTATAATTACCGAAAAGCAACTAGTTATACTGATCACAGTATGCTTCCCATCCTTTTATTTCTTTACCTGGTAATGGCATCTTCGGAGGAGTAGTCGCAGCGCATCGCTTGTTGGAGGCAAGGCTTCTGGTTATTTCACAACACCGAAAAGCTGATGTCTGGCTTCATCCCCGCTAGATACATATTTGGCCACCTTTTCAGTGAAAAAGAAACGTAACATTAAATTAATATTTGGACTTGTAAATAAATCTTGACTGAAACACCTGAAAAAAAAAACTTTACCAACCTTATAGAGCTGTACGATGAACTTCTCTGCATTCGCCTTTGATGAGGGAGTTAGCGGAGAGTGTCCAAGGTTGTCCAGAAGTTGGCAGGCCGTTCCATTGAAGACTTTCCATGCTGCTTTCTTCGTTATCGTTGAAAGGTGAGACGTCGAGTCGCAACCCGGGACTGCGTGGAACGCCAAGATGTTCATCATTTGAGCATTAGGAAGAATTTTGCAAATCTCATGTACTGGGAGATTCTTTCTTTCGCTGTGCCACTTATCATCCACACTTTACAACTGGTCATGTTGTCAAAGTGATGAATCAACAGCAAACAAATGTCGGTATCCCTGGCCATGACGATGATGTTGTCAACATCAGACTGGACAGCTTGTAGTACAACGCGTGAATCGACCTCTTCATGTGTCGCTGCTAGAGCACAGACGTCAAATTGGGTGTTGGTTGCCTAATGAATCGAGTAACGCACAGGCACCGAGTTAGGGCGATTAAAAGGGCCTGTCATCGGATCACTACACTGCCATAATCATCCTAACCACCAAACCCGAAGTCATCGAAACCGATACTAGGCCTATGCGCTACTACCAATTCGAGGTGACACTTGACAGCAACCTTCAAGGTAAAGTTGACACACCACTGAGAAAAACCTGGTGAGCTAGATACGGCTGTAGCCATGGTACTCAACGCCATCCAGGACACCACACAAGCAAGCATACCCTTTTTAAGTCCCCGTGAACCTAAACTGGAGATAATACCAGACCACACCAAGGAGCTTATCAGGTGCCAGAACAATCGAGGTGCGACTGGACTTAATCACCGAGAGTACGACCGGATCAGGAAAAGCCAACTGTGTGTTGCAATAAAGGCTGCCCTACAGGAACACATGTTTGGAGAATGGGATAGCTTGATATCTCAGTTTGATGTCCATACCATCTCCGAAACGCGAAACGTGTGGCCCATCGCAAGGTACTTTACCCACAAAACCCACCAGGTACCGGCAATCCAACAACAGACCGGCTCGGTCTACAGCACCCGTGACAAACTCGAGGTCCTAGCAAACTCACTAGAGAAAACATTTATATCCGACACACCCTCTAGTCCGAAGTTCACGCGCAGGATAGACTTCATGACCAATGCGCCTAGGCCGGAGGTTAGAAAAACAAATATCCATGAAATAAAATGGATCATCAGGCAGCTCCCACACAAAAAAATCCCCACGCCCAGATGACCTATAGAATATTATTCTGATATGGCAGACTGACAAGACCCTGCGAAAACTAACCAATATCTACAAAACCATGCTTGAAATCCAGTACTATCGGGAACAATGGAAAAGAGCAAAAATACTAGCTCAGTATTCGGAAATCCAGACAAAGACAAATCAAACCCCGACAACTACCGGCGAATCAGCCTACTAGTCTCTCTCGGCAACGTATTTAAGCAAATACTCAGAAATGAGCAGCTCGGCTTCAGAAACCGCCACTCCTCGACGGAGCAGCTAATGCGGCTGGTATTACTCGCCACCGTCGGGCTAAAAAATAAAGCGAGACACAGAAGCGGTCTTGCTAAATATTCAGAAAGCCTTCGATAAAGTATGACACAATGGCCTCGTCGCAAAACTCATCGATAGCGAGTCCACTCACCGATTCCTCAAGTCGAATCTAGAAGACCGCACGTCCCAGGTTGATATACTCCAGGACTTGTCAACCAGACGTAGAATACGGGCGGGAGTACCACAGGGCTCCTTAATCAGACCTGTGGTATTTAATCTCTATATATCAACGATATGACGGTGGCTGAGTATCATATATCTACGCTGACGACTCGGCAATCACAGTCCAGCACCGCAGACTTGTTTGTATCCGCAGAAGGTTGCAAGAAACGCTATGGACACTATAACCCTGGCTCACACAGTGGCGGATAAAAGTTAATGTTGACAAATGCCAGGCGGTGCTCTTCACCGAAAAGGTGAGGCTCACACACCGCACTGCCAACATCCAGTCTCTCACAATGTTCACCCTACACATTGAATGGAACGACACAGTACGATATGTGTCACCCTAGATCGAAAACTGACCATGCAGCATCACATTCAACAAGAAAGGATGCTGCAGCTTTACCCAATCCTCAATAGGAAGAGCCGCTTTAACAAAAGAAGTGGACGTCAATACGAATATGTACGAGTATAAAGCCCTCATGTGGCCTGTATTATTGCACGCATGCTCCGCCTGGGGCTACACTGCCAAGACGAACCTCAAGAAGCAGTTGATCATCCAGAACAAATGCTTGTGGTTAGTCCAAAAGCTTCCACGCGATACACCGGTGCGGGAGCTAGAACATATAACCAACACGCCAAGCATTCAAACGTTCATATGTTAAAGAAAAACAGTCAAAACATACCCCACTAGGAAACATGTGACTAACCTACTAGTATAGAGACTAGGGAGTCACGGCGCCGATCGCATGATTAAATACATTCCTATTTAGGTACTACCTTACCAGCGAATTGTTACCGGTGGCGGAAATCGGAACTAATGCGAACCACTCAGCCACACACCTGCGATAGACGTGCAGTCGTCGCCAACGAAACCTCATCGCATGTTGTGTGTGTGCTTGATTCGTGCTGGGTCGTGCGCTGTGCGGTGTGTTCTCATTGTATAACTGTACATGCGTTCCCCTGCAACCGCTCGCTGCAGCCATAACGAGGCGAAATGACGTAGCGGTAACAATTCCCTGGTCGTGTAGTAAGGTCTGAGAAGCAACGAGTAGACTAAAATCCAGCGGCAAATAACCCACAGGGACTCGCTATGCAGGTGTCACCTCCACCACCCTTCCCCCACACCGTAAATGGAAACCCTTGGCCAACGGCTTTGGTCCAACCAAGGCGGCTCCCCACACTCCACCAGCTCCGACATGAAAAGAAAATACATGCTAGAAAGTAAGACCAGGCGCATCCATACACATATAAAGGCTTTGAATTTACAAAGGTATTAAAATAAAATAGTGTTGGAACCTACCTCCCAGTCCCTGCGATGTCCAGGACACGAGAGAAGAAGCCCCTGCTTCGCAGCCGCGGCTCCCTTCTTCGAAATTCGCAGACTTGGTACCAGGGCACACTGGGCGGTCGGGCTGTATCCCTTGTTCAAAGCACTCAGCCCGGTCGCCATTGTGGGCGTGCAATCACGGCGAAGCAATGGTCTACGCAACTGGTGCACGACACACCTCCCGTACTGACATAAAATCATACCATACCTATGACTTCTACAACCTTGCATGTGCTATCACCAACTTTCCTCCTTCAAAGGAAAACTACAAAAAGGCTATAGAATTGTTGAAGTCTAGGTATGGGAAGGATGAGTTACTCATTGAATACTATGTTAGGGAGCTTTTATCCTTGGTGTTAAAGAAGGATAGTTTAAGATCCATAGCCCAACTGTATGATAGTCTGGAGGGAAGTTGAGAGCACTTGATCCCTTGGGAGTAACAAAGGAGAAATACGCTGCAATGTTATTTCCACTAGTAGAGAGTGTCTTACCTCAGAGGTTATGTTTAGAACTTGGGACAGGTATCGTGTATGAAAAGAAACATCTACCAAGGAGCCTGACTGTTGCTTGATTGAATTATTAGCCATCTTAAAGACTGAGGTAGAAGGTGAAGCACGGCTTAAGCTAAGACATAGTTCTTTTGAAGTTAATGAGAGGACGGATCGAGTAAAGCAAGACGATAGGACGTAGACTAAGAATAGGGACGTACCTTCAGCGGCTTCTTTAATTTCAATAGAGGATGTTTCAGTTAGTAAGGGAAACAGAAATAACAAAGATACGGCTTGTATATCCTGTGGCAGAACCTCACATCTTTCTCAAGACTGTGCTGTGGCTATTGATTATTCTCTAGAAGAACGCCAAGGAAGGTTAAAGAAAAAGGGAGCTTGTTTTAGGTGTCTACGACCGGGACATGTCAGTGTTAAATGTAAGATGTTTGTGAAGTGCCTATTTTGCAAGGGGAAACATTACGCTTTGATGTGTGCGAAGACAGCTTCAGATGAACCAAAAGGTGATTCGGTTCCAAAAACAGTTAGCATGATGGCAGGTAGTAATAAAGGACATGTGACCTATCTGCAGACTTTAGTTGCTAGAGTAGTTGTTACAGAGTAAGAGTTCTGTGTGATAGTGGATCGCAGAGAAGCTACATAAAGAAGTCTTGTGCTAATAAATTAGAGTTGGAACAAACTGGAAAGGTAACACTAAGTCAAGAATTATTTGGAGGTAGTAAAACAGAACCTGTTTGTTTGGAGTCCTATCAAATAACTTTGCTGAGTATGAACGAGGAAAACAGATGTGAGGTTGCAGTGTTAGGCTCTGATAGTATCTGTGGAGGTGCTCCCCTAGTTGATGCTGACTTGTTTAATTTACTGAGGGACAAGAGTTGAACTATTAGTGATGTTGGCCAAGATAATGGAGGCAACAGTACTGAAATACAGGTATTGTTAGGAGCTGACGTGTGGGCTCAGATAATCACGCCAGAATTTGTACATGTAAACAAGAGTCTAGTGGCTGTGAGAACTTGTTTAGGGTGGACACTTATGGGCTCTTCTGAGATCACCTCAACTACTGCCTCGTCTTACACTCTACTTACTTTAACTCAATCAACAAGAGTGGCGGATTTGTGGGAAATTGAGACTTTGGGTATAAAAGATCCTGGCGAACAGATAAAAAAGGAAGAAAGGGAACAACAAGTTCAGATGTTCTTCGATAGGACTGTGAATGGAGAAGAGGAATCTGGGCGCTACATTGTTAAACTAACCTGGATTGATGGTTGTACTTCTCTGGAAACGAATCGTGAAATTACTCAGAAACGATTATTGAACTCTTCAAGAAAGTTACGAGAGATGCAGAAATGTCAGTATTATGATGAGGTGTTACAGGAATGGGTAAACAAAGGAATTATCGAAGGTGTTGAGAACGAGGTTTTGGATGGACATACACATTATTTGCCTTATAGAGCTGTGCTGAAAGATGGTGGCACTACAAAGATAAGGCCGGTGTTCGATGCTCCCAACAAAGACAGAAATGGTCATTCCTTGAATGATTGCCTCGAGTCCGGACCCAACCTCATCGACCTTGTTCCATCAGTGCTGACCAATTCTCGAACCTACCCTATAGGTCTAATAGCTGATATAGAGAAGGCATTACTGCAGATTATAATTGATCCTGAAGACAGGGATATTCTTCGTTTTCTCTGGTGGGATAATGATAAGATCACCACTTTTCGACATTGCCGGGTGATGTTTGGTGTTTGTTCCAGTCCCTTCCTATTGGTTTCCGTACTGAACAACCTCCTGGAAGAGCCCCCAACTCATTTGAAGGAAGTAGCTACAAAAATGAAACCTGCATTTTATGTGGACAACTATCTTACTGGAGTCGTTTCAAAAAAAAAAGAAATTGGACCCTTTATTTTAAAGACACAAGAATTGATGTTATCCGCAGATTTCAATTTGAGGGGATGGGTGAATTCCTTTGATTGTGAATTGTTGATAAAACTGAGAATGTCTTAGGACATCGTTGGTATTGCGACGTAGATGAACTTGGGTGTAACTTCAGTCCGACTACAGGTTTAGTAACCCGAAGAGTGGTACTATCCAGCGTGCAAAAAATATTTAATCCGATTTGTTTTTCGGCCCCAGTAACTCATATTTCCAAGCTCATTCTACAGAAGACATGGCAGAGAAGTATAGGAAGGGATGAGGTTTTACCAGGAGACATTTCTGAGGAATTCTGTCGATGGACCCAGCAGTTGCAATACCTGCATGACTGTCGGATACCTAGAAGGATTTTCCTGAACGACAACAGCACTTTGCATGTATTTGTCGACGCTAGCAAAATAGCGTTTGGTTGTTGCATATTTCTGAGAACAGGAGAAGAAAGTAAGATCAAACTGAGTCTAAATATAGAGTGGCGCCTCTCAAATAACTAACACTACCTCGCCTTGAACTGATGGGAGCTCTCCTTGGAGTTAGAATGTCTCGGTTGAGCCTTCGATGCTTACACCGGAATGACATACACACAGTGTTTTGGTCCGATTCACCAGTAGTCTTGGCTTGGATTGCTAATAAAGGGCTTTGGTCGGTGTTTGTAGAGAATCGGGTAAAGGAAATTCATGAGTAGAGTAAGGCAGTTCATGGAGACACATACCGGGCAGCCTCAATCCAGCAGATCTCCTGTCTAGAGGGTGTTCACCAACACAACTTTGGAGATCCAGATGGTGGGAGGATCCGTCTTGGCTTAAATGTAAAGAAGAAGATTGGGTATTTAATCGTCCTGAACCATTGTTGGAAGAAGTCAACAAGGAAAGGAGGAAAACAGCTGCTAAGAACACTGTTGTGGAAACGATTTTACTGCAATTAAGTTCACGATTCTCTGGATACATTAAAATCGTTAGGACCATTGCTTGGATTTTGAGATTGAAACAAAGGAATCGTAGAGACCACGTATCTTAGAAAATTGATAGCGAAGAATTTCTCAATGCTGAGAAGAAACTGTACTTCCTTATCCAGAATGAAACGCGGTATGAAGAAGAGAGAAAGGAACAATTGAAGAATCTGGAGGTGTTCACAGACGATGAAGGAATTCTACGCATGAAGTCAAGAGTCATTCATTCTGACGACACTCCTGAGTAGCCTATACCTATCCAGTTGTACTTCCATCAAAACATGTGATGGTTGAAATAATGATTGAACAATTTCATCGATTCCATAACCATGCTAGGATGCACACACTACTTGTTTTATTGCGCTAAAGGGTTTGGATAATTAGAGGAAGATGGGCAGTGGCAGCAGTTGTTCGGAAATGCGTGATCTGTCGTCGTAACTCTGCTAAGGGTTTTGAGGTACCTTTTCCTCCGTTGTCACAGGATCGAATCAAGGCATCGAGTGTTTTCCAGATCACGGGCACACACTTGGCCGGCCCTGTGTTTCTACGAGGAAGAGAAAAGGGATGGATTGTGATATTCACTTGTGCGGTTTATCGGGCTGTACATCTGGAATTGATCACTTCACTTAGTACGGTAGCATATTTCCAACCACTACGCCGATTTGTGGCAAGAAGAGGAAGAGTGAATACCATGTATTCGGACAATGGGACGAATTTCACAGGACTTCGCAGAACCATGGAGCAATTGGATTGGACTGAAATAGAGAGGACGTGCAGCCTTCTGAAGATTAAATGGAAGCTGAACCTCCCCACTGCAGCCTGGTGGGGAGGATTCTGGGAAAGGTTGATTAGGATTCTAAAGGATTTGCTTCGCCGTAATATGGGTAAAGCTTGCCTAAAATATGAGGAAATGTATAGCAACTCAGACCCTCCATGTTCCTACAGAGCCTAAAGGGTAATGATGTAACCGACTTAGACCAAATTCAATCCAGCAGTTTAAACGACAGATGGCGTTATCTACAAGATGTTCGGGAGAGCCTAAGAAATCGCTTAAAAAACTTGGGATTTCTGCGATCACGGAGCAAAAAGCAACAGGGATCCATACAAGTAGGAGACATAGTACTGGTGGAGAGCGACAACAAGAAACGGATCAACTGGCCCTTAGGAAGAGTGGTGGAGCTGTTGCCTGGAAGAGACAATGTGACTCGTCTGGTTAAAATTAAGACAGCAACTGGCATCCTACTTCGTCCAGTACAGCGACTTTATTCGTTAGAGATAAACAGTCTTAACCAAGGTGATTTCATCAACGCATCACAACACCGACTAAGTGAGCCGGTCCTTAATGAAGATATTCCCTGCAGTAACTCTGGAACTGGAAAGGAGAGTGAATTCAAGACTCGTTGTGGTAGAACTGTTAGGCAACTCAAGAAACTAGACTTATAGTGGTTCACATTCCTGAGCTATATGTTCAACTATAATTTGGGAATGTTTACTTCAGTGTGTGAGTGTGTGTTGCAAAACTACCTTTTGCAAGGTGGGAGAATGTGGAGAAAGTGAACTAAAGCTCGTTCGATCAATCGACTTCCTGAAGAAAAATAGACAGTGTTTTGTTCTTACATAGTTTGGTGTTTGTTATCTTAGAGTGTAATATCTTTTGTTGTTGTTTTTGGATGCGATGTTGAGTTGTGTTAATAAAATAGTGATTACCGTATATTAAAATGATTTGGTATGGTATAGGCGGTATGCCTCAATGGTCACTTCTCCCTTCCAAAACCCCCATCTGTTTTTCTTAGTGTCTGAGTAACTAACAGCATGTCGGAGGCAGCGCCAGCTATAGGTTGGCTGCCACACGGGAGGAGTGGGGAGAAAAGAAGTTTGTCTAAGGCATCAGTGTAGGCTAGATATCGTTGTGGATCTCGCCAATTCTCTTTCCCCACTTTGGCTTCGAGCTAGTAAGCGAGCGGTTCTCCTACTAAACTAAAAGATACGGGACAATCCACAACCAACAGCGGGCTACTAACACAATGTGATTGTGCCAAGCAAGCATTGGCTGGTTTCACATAACATACCTCTCGCCAATGAGCATTAAAATGCCAGCTACATTATCTGAGTGGTCAGAGCAATTGCGAAGGTCGTGAGTTCGAGTCCCACATGGGTCAAACATTTTAATTGTATAATGTATACACATCAAAAAAAAGTTTTGCATGACACTTGATTGCTATGATACAGAGCGAATGTGAGATTGTGGGCGAGGTTATAACAAAAGAGACGGCATTCTGACAAATCATGCAGATTTTATTCATGTCTGAAAAGAAAATTACAAACAGGAAGACATTTGGCCTGTTAAATGTGTTATAATCTTGCCATCCTGTGACGTTTGAATAAGGAACATGGCCACCACGGGGGTCCAGCAGGGCTCTTACTCGCTGTGCCATACCACAGTTCAAGTTGTCCAGGCCCTCTTGAGGCAGGTGATCCCACTCTTCGACGGTGGCCTCTATGATCTCATGGCGGGTTATGGAAGGGCGTGGACGCTGAGCAATAGCACCCTTTAGCATATCCCAGACACGTTCGATACAGTTCATGTCCGGCAACATCGTAAACCATTCCATTCCTGCAATGGTGCACTCCTCGAGAAAGTTTTGTACCACCGCCACTCGATGTGGTAAGTATACGCAAAACATATTTTGATGTGTATATTTTTCATCAACTACTGCATAACACACGACTTAATATTCATATAATAAAATATATTCAGCTGAAAGTTCCCCTTTGTCTCTCTCTTCTTCACAAGTTTCTCTTCTTACAGCCTAAACAACATACTAGTACATTTGCATCAATAGTTAAAGATGTTTCAATAGCAATATTTTGTTGTATATATTGACTTTCACGGCCCGTGAATTAAAACTCAGCAATGTTTCTAGGTTGGCCTAGGACACCAAGCTGTTTCTTCAGTGGGCTCTTGGTGTCCGTGCCCGGACCCCCACAGGAGTAGCGAACTACGCGCTCCCTCCCTTCTTATGAAGCGAATATACCATCCTTTTGGAGGCCTTCATAGGGAGGTGAAAGGCTGCTTGAGATTTTAGCTCTTGCAGTAAAGAAGCACAGTGCGCTTCATAAGAAGGGAGATAGCGCGTAGTTCGCTACTCCTGTGGGGTCCGGGCACGGACACCAAGAGTCCGCTGATGAGTCAGCTTAGAGTTTCTAGGCGAAACCCCACACAAGACGCGGCATAAACCTAGACAAATTGCGGAGTTTTAATATTTTGTTGTGTTTATAGCAATTCTGAACCGACCAGAAAAGAATGCTCTTCTGTGCGGACTGTTCTGAAGGATTTCTGCAGGAATTCTTCTATCCACGGGCTACAGTATGTTGGTGACAAAGATCGACCCTGTATCGAGCGGTAAGCTATTATTTATGGGTTTGGTATCCCTACATCCAGAGTGGTTCACCAGCCCCTTATTATTTAGTTTTATGAAACCCAACTAACATTACAATTCTCCTGATGGTCGATATTGCTCTGCGCCCTGCTTGTGTGACAACCATTTAAACTGAGCCATGGGCCTAGCAAAGGAAAAACGACCGTAATCACTTCCGCGCCAGATACTAATGACCATTCTACGAACATGTGATTTATTACTCCTTGAAGAACTAACGTACATATAATACAATCGAATTAATAGGTTACACCACGTGATCTGCAATAGTAGAAAGTTAAATGAACACTATAAACTATGATTGAAGACTTTGACACGCATACTAACGTTCGAGGTGGAACAGCCTAGTTAACTAGTACCCGTGTAGCACGCAATGTGTACGTTGTCTTCATGGCTGAGTTTGTTCAACTCCAATCTGACGTGGTATGAGAGACCGAGCAGAATAGTGCTTCGAATCCAGCCGTCGGCAAACCATTTTGAACGACAACCCGTGCTCCAGTTTAGATAATATCAAGCCACACTTACAAAGTCACATTACCACATTCATTCACTTACGATGTATTCCTGTGCAAAGTACGTTGGATTTTGCTAATTTATGAAGAGAATACAATCGAATTAGTAGGTTATTCCATGTGACCTGTAATGACAGAAAGTTAAATGAATACCGTAAGCCATGATTAAAATTATGACATGGATCTTAACACAGCAAATCGAAGGATATTCTAATCGCCAGTGCTTGCATCGAAGTGCACTTCTTCCGTAGAATTTCCCTCGGTATTCTTTTTCGCTATCGTTTTACCCACCAGGGTTTGGCTTTTTCCACGGACTAGGCGAGGGATCCCATCGCTACCGCCACTAAGAGCAGTGTCCTGAAGCTTAAGACTCTGATTTGGGGATACAACTGGGGTGTGTGACCAGCACTACGCCCAGGCGGCCTCACCTGCAAAGCGAACAGAGGCCTGGTGAAGGGATGGGAAGAATGGGAGGGTTAGGCAAGGAAGTGGGAAGGAGGCAGCCGTGGCCTTACGGTAGGTACTGTATCCGTATTCTCGTGGACAGAACCTGTTGAATCCGATAACCAAGTTGGATCGTAGAATTTGGAAGTACCCGGCTAGAAAAACTCCGAAAATCCTACCAACAAGAACAACCAGGAATAGGGATACACAAAGATGTAAGAATGCGTTAAGAGAAACCAATGTAAACTGGAAAATAAACTAGCTCAAAACGAAGAACTCGAGAATAAAAAGAAAATCTCGTGGTGAAAGACTTACGTTGGGAAATTATCAAACACGGGTCTTCCTAACACATCCTTGCTGTAATATAAATCACCACATCGGAAAGAATTTAAAATAAAATATAAGTTTATTAATCGAAGACAAACGAAGTAAATGATGACACTCAAAAATTTCACAGAAAATGTTTCGTCAGTGACTGTATTAATTTCGATGCAATCTTGCATCTGACGTTGCTAATACAATAGGTATGAGAATCACACTAAACTATCCACCAAATATTGATATACCCTAATTTATACACGTAATTATCCATCGAAATTATTTACAGTTATGTACAGTTTTAGTCATATCTGAATCCATGTAAGATTCACGTCATCCAATTATAATTATCTCATTAGCGTTGATTTCATAGTTGTTGCTTCATCACATCCAGTCCTATTTGACAAGCAATTAAGCTCAGCAAACGTGAATTGTAATATCCGTGATTAATATTAAGTACTTATACTCCAAAAGTTTCATTGTAAGTGTCCCTTGCGTTTCATAACAATTATTCAACATGATCCATATTTTTATCAATAAATTCCTTCACTTCAAATTTCAATTCTTAAAACTTATTCGTGATACAAAAAGATTCTTACATACGGTTTCTAATAAGATTGATCGAGCTCAATCACGAAAGAAACATAATTACATCATAATCAATCCATCAACTTTCATTGTGCTTGCATTTTAGCTCATTAAATTCATCAGTACTTTTACCATTCTCACTATATTTCACATTACTTCACACGTAACTCCAAAATTTCTCATAATAGTGAACGACGTTATATTACCACATTATAATTCCATTCAACCACTTGTTGACTCATCTTAATACAATAATTATTTAATATAAGTATGTTGTAAATTCATTTACCACTTCAAAATTTCTCAAATATCAATTCTGCATTATGAATCGTTATGTATTATATGTTCATGACCATATTATGTTGAAAATTATTCGAAATATTCCTTTGTAGAATTCTTAACCATCTCGTAATAGTAATAAAATTATTCAAAAATTGACCATCCAAAACAATGAGTATTAGTATTAGTAAGAGTCAAAACAATTCAGTCTCAAAAATCGAAATATGCCAGACCTTCCATGGGGTTCGATCAATCCTTCACAATGGAATTTATTTTAAATGTTGAGTTTAATAAAAAAACATTATAAATGATCGGTCCAAGAAATAGCTGACAATGATCTTAGATCAATGAAAATCGGAAAAACTGAAATGATTCTAAACCAAGATATCATGACCTTAAATGTCATTCGAGAATTGAAGTCTACTAAAAAAGTAATGAAAATATTAATACAGAATTCAAAAAAATATCATTTAGCTCAGATCTAAGTTTCAAATCGACTTATTATTTCAATTATCCAAAAGCGCTTCATTTTCAACGTAGCTTATACTGAGCAAATATTCAAAATTATTCGTGAATGGTTCCTGTAAAATGTTCAATAATATCATTCGAAAATATATTCTTCTTGTAAACGCAATCTTCTTACATATGCAATCTTCTTCCTATCGCAAAATCTTCTCAAACATTAAACATTTTCATAACGAAATGCCAAAATAAAAATAGACGAAATTTTAAAGTATTAAATTCAAAATCATCGAGACTACCAATAAAGCGAAAGGTGCATTAGTAATCGAATCAAAATCTTGGTAAACGAATAGCTAAAAATGACAGAAGCGTCATAATTAAACTCTTGTTCACTTCAACATACTATAGAAATATGATGAAAAAGGTTACTCCACAAATATCTCGACATCTACTGTCTACAAAATGAAAATCTTCCCAGCTAACTTGTGATGGCTTCCTGATGAACGTGTATATTGGAATACACAACCATTCCTTTTCCAAACGACACCTTGATTCCGAAATGCTGTTGACCCTCCTTGCATCGAACTGAGAAAACAAACTCCTTCCCCCTGCTCGCCCTTCCTCAAATAGTCAATGGCAACCCTTGGATCTCGTTCGTAGTGATAGTAGACACCTGCTCTCTTGGTTGAATACCTCTCCGTTTGTAACAGTATTCCAAAAACGGGAATCGCCAGTCTAGGCGATATCATGAGTAACTACGCAGTACAACATGTATAAGAATTATACTGTTCATTACCACAAAGTGAGCGAAGGGAATTCCACAAATAGCGGAACAACAATTCTTTACTTAGTATTTTCTTTATCCACATATTTACAGTCCGTCTCACCACATAGAACAAATCTATCTGAGCATCTCTGAACATCTTTATAGCTTGCATCCGAGTTATCCATAAGGCCTTTTAATATCTGTACATATTGGAGTGTGTCTCTTCTGTGACTCAGCTATCTTCCGCAGCTTTTCCAGGGTCACTTCATCTTCCCTCTCCAATTATTATACACCGTTTAAGGGGATGTTATTTGTTGAATTTCTCAAAATATCATCTGTACGCAGATCATCCTTGCCAGGCTGGTGTCTGATAGTGGCGTTGAACTGCTGAATGAACAACGTCCATCTAGTCAGGCGATCACTGGACAAGTCTGATTGAAGCATGAACTGTAGAGCTCGGTGGTCGGTTATAATGACAATTTGATATCCAATCAATCTTTTTTCCACTTTTGCAGAGCTTAGACAAAGACTAAAGCCTCAAGCTCTGTAGTAAAGTAGTTTTCTTCGTGGGGTCTTAGATTCCTGCTACAGAAATCGATGTAGTGCTTGTTACCTTCCTCATTCTTTTGGTACAGGATAGCACGTAAACCTACTCTGGAGGCGTCTGATTCAATATAAAAAGTGTGGGTAAATTCAGGATATTCTAACTGGACAGAATCCTTTAGCATTGTCTTCGCATTCTCAAAGGCTTGTTCAGTTAGTTCCGTCCACTTCCATCGATTATTCTTCTTAAGCAATTCGTAAAGAGGTACCATGGTCACAGAATATCTAGGGCAATGACTACTTAAGAATTGGCACATTCTCAGGAACTGGCGTAATTGTTTAATCCTAGTGCGTCTCGGGAATCTTACAATCTCATCAATCTTCTTGAGGTTGGGATGATATCCATGTTGATCAATGGTGTGACCTAGAAAGATAACTTTCTCGTTCATAAAATGGAACTTGTCTTAGTTAATCATGATGTTTGCCTCACGGAGATTCTGAAATAGCTTTCTTAGTTGGACCAAGTGTTCCTAAACATTAGCTGATGAAATGATGAGGTCGTCAATGACTTCTTCTGACAGCTTACTGTCTAAAGCTCTGATTAGCGCTGGACCGCAGTTGATCATACCAAAAGGTACACGACAGGTCACGAAGGTTGTTTGATTGAATATGAATCCGGTGTACTGTCTACTGTCTTCCGTTGATTCCACCTGATAAAACGACGCCGTCAAGTCCAAGACGCTAAAACAAGCTTTGCCCTTAAACTTCCTAAGGTCTCTAATCTTTGGAAGTCTGTCCATTTCTAGAATAATTCTGGAATTAATCTGTCGAGTATCCAGGCATAAACGTAGTTGACCGTTGCTCTTTTTTGACTACAGCTATAGGGTTTAAATGAGATGAAGCCTCCTTCTTAATTATCCCCTCTTGTCCCATCTTCTTAAATATGGTCTTAACTTCATCATAGTGTTACGTTTACGGTTCTTGAAATAACCGGCCAGGCATATACAAATACACTACCGTACTTCTTTATTTAGCAAACCTTACACTACTAAATATTAATGTAGTGTTCATTAATATTTAAACTGGGAACGTCGAGCTCTAGTCTTTCTGAAACTACTACACTCCAAATCTCAACGCTCCTTTTCACCGAATCCTAAATCTCTTCTCTGTCGTATCGTCGCCTTCTCGATTCATCCACTGCCAGCTTGCCGGCCCAACTCACAATTGCAGCCAGCGCGCCACGCGCTCGCACGAGTCTGCCACCAGGTGCGCTCACACGTGTCTGTCACACTGTCCCCTCCTTAAGATTGTTCCGTCCCGGAGCAGACACCCCGTCTTTGGGACCAGCAGCATGCCAGAATTTCAATCCCTGTGTGCCGAAAGACTTCTTCTAGCATGCTTCTTACGATCCTCCAGTCCAATCCATCCTGCCCACAGCCCAACTTGGGCACAGCTAATTTGGATATGTTCCGCTGCAGTAGGAGCTCTCGCATCGCAAGTAGACTATCCCAGACGGCACGATAGGTCGGTTTCTGACGGGAAAGTTCTTTCGTCACTAGATAGAATAGCGATCGCTCGTTCCTGGGTAAATACAACACGTTTCCGACACGAGGCTCTTGACGCTGCAGCTCTTCAATCCCACCATACTTCCGCCGGAATACTTGGGCGATTCCTCGGCTCATCCTCAGGTCCTTAGCCACAGAGTGAGCCAAGGCATACTCACTGGAGGTTTGGAATAAATCCAGCCGAATCTCAGTACTGACGCCATAACAAACATTGCGGTCAGTACCACATTGGGACATGAATTCTTCGAACGATCGTTCCGACTCCGGGACTTGACATATACGGGCGAGTTGCCCGTGCTCCTCGTCATGGTTGTCGCCCAGGAACGATGCCAGCCGATTGAAGTGGACCACTCGGGGTTTGCCATTCGGTCTCCTCCTGATACGGTAGACGACGTCGTTAATCCTCTTCAGTACCTCATATGGTCCGTCCCAGGAGCGTTGCAGCTTTGGAGAGAACCCTCGCCGTCGTTTAGGGTCGAAAAGCCAGACCCGATCTCCTGCTTGGTACCCGCCTGATTCGGCTCTTACGTCGTATCGCTCCTTCATCCTGTCGCTCGCATTCTGAATGTTTGTGCGAACGCGGTCGTGAATGTCATCCATCCTTCGACGAAGGCCGGAGATGTAGTCCTCCCCAACGACATTATCCTCAGGTTTGCAACCGAACGCCAGGTCACACGGCAACCGCAGTTCTCGGCCAAACAGCACATTAGCTGGTGTTTGGCCTGTGGTCTCATGGATAGAAGAGCGATATGCCAGTAGAAACAAGTGGAGAAACTTGTCCCAGTCCCACTGGTGGTCGGAGACAATTTTCGACAGGTATTTCTCTACTGTCCTGTTCATGCGCTCCACCATTCCATCGGACTGTGGGTGCAGGGCAGTCGTTCTCGTTTTCCGGATTCCGAGAATCTGGCACATCTCCTGGAACACCGACGACTCAAAATTTCGCCCCTGATCGGAATGCAGTTCCAAGGGTACACCAAATCGGCTCACCAGCTCCTTTATTAGCGTCTCGGCAACCACCACAGCTTCTTGGTTGGGCAACGCATATGTCTCTACCCACTTGCTGAAGTAATCTATTGCCACCAAGATGTATTTATTCCCACTCTCAGTCGTAGGGAAAGGGCCCGCTACATCGATGGTGATCCGTTCAAACGGGGCACCAACGTTGTACTGTCTCATCGCTGCTCTTCCCTTCTTCTGTGGCCCGTTCGCAGTGGCACAAACCACGCACTTCCTACACCATCCACGTACGTCATCTGAGTAATTAGCCCAATAAAACCGCTCTCGAACTTTCTCCATGGTTTTTCGAACTCCAAGGTGCCCCCCAGACGTTCCATCATGCAGCAACTGCAGTACCTCGGGCACTCTGTTTCGTGGAACAATACCCTGTAGCCTCTCCTGAGCCCCGTCCTCTCTCCCCAGTACCCTCTTTAGCACCCCGTTTTCCAAAATCACGGAATTCCATTGAGCCCAGTAGGCTTTCACAGTGCGCGTGTAGGGTGCTACCTCTTCCCAAGTCGGTCGTTGCTCAGACGTCTTCCACCGCAGTAGGTGTTTTAAGTCCGGATCATTTTCTTGATCCTTACGGATTTCCTCATCCTTCCAGTGGTCGTCGATCACAGTGCTTCTTCTCACTGCTGCAACTTTTTCGTCAATCCGATTGCAGTGCTTGCAGTCTTGTGCGCATGGTCTCCTTGACAGAGCATCAGCATTTCGGTGCTTAAGGCCAGCCCTGTGTTCAGTGTCGAAGTCGTACTGCTCGAGCCTTTCAATCCACCTGGCTACCTGTCCCTCCGGGTTCTTGAAGCTCAGTAGCCGCGTAAGCGCTGCATGATCAGTCCGTAGAAGGAACTTCCTCCCATAGAGATATTTGTGGAAATGCTACACTGACTTCACTACAGCGAGCAATTCCCTTCTAGTTACGCAGTAGTTCCTCTCCGGTTTAGAAAGAACCTTGCTGAAGTAAGCTATCACCTTTCCTTGCCTACCTTGCAGTTGGGAAAGCACGCCACCTACTCCCACATGGCTAGCATCGGTGTCCAAAACGAATAGTCCTTCCGGTTGTGGGTAACTCAGGATAGGAGCATTGGTCAATACCTCCTTCAGTTGTTCGAAGGCTTGTTGACAGGTCGCGTCCCACACAAAACTCCGACTTTCCTCGGTAAGTCTGGTCAGAGGCTTAGCAATGTTAGCATATCCTGGCACGAATCGACGGTAATAGGTGCACAGTCCGAGGTAACTCCTGACTTCTTGCTTATATTTCGGTACTGGCCATTCCTTCACCGTGTTAATCTTTTCCGGATCCGCGGTGACTCCCTCTCCAGAAACAACATGGCCGAGGTAGTTAACTTGTTTCCGAAACAGGAAGCACTTCTTGGAGTTAAGCTTAAGGTTGGCTTGCTTAAGACGTAAGAACACCTGGTCGAGATTTCTCAGGTGATCTTCAAAAGTTCTTCCCAGAACGATGATGTCATCCAAGAAGACCAAGCATGTTTCCCAAGACAGCCCTTTTAAAACGCGATCCATCAGTCGTTCAAAGGTCGCAGGGGCATTACAGAGTCCGAATGGCATAACTGTGAAATCCCAAAGCCCAGAACCAATCGTAAAGGCGGTCTTCTCCTTGTCCCTGGGGTCCAATCCTACCTGCCAGTATCCACTCTTGAGATCCAACGTGGAGAAGATCGTGCTCCCACCCAAGGTGTCTAGGGTGTCATCGATGCGTGGTAGTGGGTAACTGTCCTTTTTCGTCACATTGTTCAGTTGATGGTAGTCTACACCAAACCGTGTAGATCCATCTTTCTTCTTCACCAGGACCACTGGCGAAGCCCATGGGCTGCTTGAAGGTTCAATCACCCCATCGCGAGCCATATCATTTATTATCTGCTCTGCTTCCTCTCGCTTGGCTAGTGGTAATCTTCTGGGAGTCTGGCGAATTGGTCTTGAGTCACCCGTATCGATGCGATGTTGAACCACGTTCGTTCTTCCGTTACTGGTCCCGTCCTGGAAGGCATCCTTATGGCGTCGAAGAAGTTCCCTCACTTCTCGGCTCTGCCCAGGATTAAGCTCTTGACACGCTGCCTCGATAAGACCGTCGAGCCACACCGAAGATATATCGGATGAGGAAGTAGCTGTTTGTACTTGGCGTACGACGGAGGACACAGACGAACAGCTTCCCAAACTGGTTCCTTTCCGAACGATTATCGAGCGATCATTAAGGTTCATTACTCGCACAGGAATTTTCGCCCCTGCACGGACCAAAGCTCTGGCTACCAGTATTCCACGTTCAGGTTCATCGTCAGCAAACCTAGGCCCTACCATGACGACACAGCCATGAGAAACTCCACCATCCGGCTTTCCTTCTACCATCACTTCACTAAGCCCAGGTAGTACAACATCTACCGCTGCGATCACCCGTACCGATGAGGCGTTCCTCCTCTGCAGCACTACCTCCTCGTTTCCGACTCTCAAAATCCCACTCTCCAGGTCCAGTCCAAATTTATACTCAGTCATGATATCCATCCCGAGAATGACGTCCTCCTCCACTTCAGCGACCAAGACACGATGGCGAAACTGGGTATCACCGATGACGAAGTTGACGACTACCTCCCCGTGAACGTTGGCTGGTTCCCCCGTAGCCGTTCGCAGTGTCCATCTCGTGGTTGTTACTGTTCGTCTCACGATGCCTGGTCTGATTATTGTCATTGTGGCCCCTGTATCCAGCAGTAGGTCTCTGGGCTCTCCGTCCACATGGCCACTAATAAAAATAGATTTGGCTTGACAACCCAGAGACGCGACGATAGTAGAAGTGGGGGCATTTCTGGTGTTGCCACTGGTTGACAGTCGCCCCTTTCTATCAACCCTGTTTAGTTTTCCTGTGGCTGGTGCTTCCCGTTCATAAACTTAGGGCATCGATCTCTGAGATGCCCCATCTCCCCGCAGCCCCAGCACCTCGTCCGTTTCTTCTTGGACTGCAAGGCTTGAAGTACTTTCTCCACGATTTCTTCTATGGAAGGCACTGGCTGGACCTCCTTGTCTCTCTCCAGAGCTCGAATGCGAGCCTGGCCGCGCACGGATTGTTCGACAGCCTCAAACTCAAGAGCCAGAGTCAAGGCATCATTCAATGTTTGCGGACGCGCCAGCTTCACAGCCCGCTGCGTCTCAATCTCGCGGAGCCCATCGAGAAACTTCTCGGTAGCAAGACTCTCATACACATCGCTGGGCACTGTTGGATAGGCGCTCCTAACGAGACGTACTATGTCTGCTTCGAACTCCTGTAGGTTCTCGTTGGGTCTCTGACAACGGTTTCTCAACTGGGAGCGATACAGCTGTTCCATGTGACGATGACCGAACCGCATTTCAAGTTTCTGTACAAGAATGTTGTAGTTCTGCCTTTCCGACAAGGGAACAGCCTGAAGGACTCGTAGGGCCTCCCCGCGCAGCGACAAACTCATCAATGAAGCCTTCGTGGCATCCGACCATCCATTAATCATGGCAGCGGTCTCGAACAAGGTGAGGTATTCTTCCCACGCAGACTTCCCATCGAAAGTCGGCAGGTCAGTCCGACCAAACGCGGAAACAGGTATACGCTCCTTACCTTCCGATGGTCCACCAGCGGTAATGATTTCGTTTTCCTGCTTGTCTTTATTTGGAAGCACACCGCTCGCAAGCTCGTCCTCGAACTTCCGCAGGGATTCTTGAAATTCTTCCCTCAGTTTGGTTTCGGTAGTGAGCGTTACTTCTTGAAGTTTCCTCTCGAGGTTGGCAGTATTTTCCATTAACTTCCTTTCCAAATTCTCTGAGTTTTCCGCTATTTTCTTTTCCAAATTTTTATATAGTTCTGAATTTTCTGTTCGTATTTTCTTTTCCATGTTTTCTAATACCTGACACAAACCCTCAGTCCCACCAGTAATCTCGAAAAGAAATGTTTCTGGATCCTCACCTGTGTCCACCAGTACCTGTCTTAACCTCGCTTGCAGCACAGATTTTATTCCCGTAGAATCAACTTCCCTTTCTTCCAGTTCCTGACGTAACTCCGAAACCTTCAGTGCTGAAAGTTTAACTTTCCTGGTCGTCATTTCACACTCTAAAATGCGGTACCTCAAGACTTTCACTATGTATTTACTCTATAGCCTGACCCCACACGTCTGACACCAGTTGTTACGTTTACGGTTCTTGAAATAACCGGTCAGGCATATACAAATACACTACCGTACTTCTTTATTTAGCAAACCTTACACTACTAAATATTAATGTAGTGTTCATTAATATTTAAACTGGGAACGTCGAGCTCTAGTCTTTCTGAAACTACTACACTCCAAATCTCAACACTCCTTTTCACCGAATCCTAAATCTCTTCTCTGTCGAATCGTCGCCTTCTCGATTCATCCACTGCCAGCTTGCCGGCCCAACTCACAATTGCAGCCAGCGCGCCACGCGCTCGCACGAGTCTGCCACCAGGTGCGCTCACACGTGTCTGTCACAATAGTATTTGTCTGGGATGGGATATAGTTTGGCTTGATGCGGAGTTTCGTCAGTTAATCTGATATGGTATTGGTAATCCTTAATCAGACCTGGCTTGTCGTCAAAGATGTCAGTAAAATTCCTCGATCAAATCATTGAATTCTTTTTTGATTTCTTGAAATTCCTCGACTCTGAGTGCATAATGCTCTCTCTCTTGCTCGATTTCATTCACTAGATTATCTAAAATTCCCTTTCTAATCATATCCTCAGTATTTCCATTCAAATCAATCTCTTCGGACGCTATCTTCCTTATAGATTTCTCACGGAATTTAATAATTCTCTTATCCATATCTATGACTATTCTAGCCTTGGTGATGAAGTCAATTCCGAGGATGACATCAAAATTGATATTATTCACCACTATAAATACATAAATACAAAGATTGTTACGAATCGTAAGGGAAACTTACAATGACACTTTTGGAGTATAAGTACTTAATATCACTCATGGATATTACAATTCACGTTTGCTGAGCTTAATTACTTGTCAAATAGGACTGGATTTGATGATGCAACAACTTTGAAATTAACGCTAATGAGATAATTATAATTGGATGACGTGAATCTTACATGTATTCAGATATGACTAACACTGTACATAATTGTAAATAATTTTGATGGATAATTACGTGTATAAATTAGGGAAAATCAATATTTGGTGGATAGTTTAGTGTGATTCTCATACCTAATGTATTAGCAACGTCAGATGCAAGATTGCATCGAAATTAATATAATCATTGACGAAACATTTTCTGTGAAATTTTTGAGCGTCATCATTTACTTCGTTCATCTTCGATTAATAAACTTATATTTTATGTTAAATTCTTTCCGATGTGGTGATTTTTATTAATGCAAGGATGTGTTAGGAAGGCCAGTGTTTGATATTTTCCCAACGTAAGTCTTTCATCACGAGATTTTCTTTTGATTCTCAAGTTCTTCGTTTTGAGCTAGTTTATGTTCCTGTTTCCATTGGTTTCTCTTAACGCATTTTTACATCTTTGTGTATCCCTATTCCTGGTTGATCTTGTTAGTAGGATTTTTTTTCAAGCCGGGTACTTCCAGATTCTACGATCCAGCTTGGTCATCGGATTCAACAGGTTCCGTCCACGAGAATACGGGTACATTACCATCCGGTGTTTGCCCGAAAACGAAGTGGGAAGCTGCGGAAAACCACTTCGAGGATGGCTGAGGTGGAAATCGAACCTCCTGTACTCATTGGGACCACCCGAGGCTGAGTAGACCCCGTTACAGTCCTCATACTACTTTAAGTACTGATACGTTATAAAATTGAGCGTTATGTTGTTCATTTTGCAATGGAAAATATATACCGTATTAAATTAAAACAAAACTCTCCACCGGATCTGCACGAGTCACATATACTAGCAACCAGTTGAACTATGAGTTTGCTAACCCAGCCCTACTAGATGCGAGCTGCGCTCTATACCGGCCTTGATATTCCCAGTTAAATTAGTGAACCCATGCATACAGTGTAATTGAAAAATTTCCTCTTGTTGTCCATAGAGCGCACTCGTCCCCAAGCATAGGCGCGATTAAAAATTAGTTGTGCAGTAGGTTTATTAAATGTGTTTCTCCCAGTGATACGTTTTGACCAACGAAGTTTTGTTTCAGTTTCAATTATTGTAAGTAGTCGGTGTCAATATACTGAATTCCTACGTTGTTTGTAGTGTTTGCTGATGAAATTATAAAATGCTGGAGTAAATTATAAACTATGGTTTGAAAGCCGCTGCTCAGATCCAGTATGTCATACTGAATCATCTACGTCATTGGTGCATTCATACTATCCAAAAGAAGCACTTCCAATACACAACTTTCATGGCTTTAAAACGATTTTCTTACAACAATAAAGAAAGTCACACCTGTGCAGAAAATTTACGTATCCGGCATTGTGAGGTCCAACGGATCACTCGAGTTATGTAGTTAGTACATTGCGATGCTATCGCAACATCTGCTTGCTAACAACTGTGTAGCTTGAAGCTATTGGGTCTGCCAAATTCATTCGTTAAAGGAATAGCACAGAGCAAACAAACAAACTTGAGGGTGGTCCCAGGGACCTCACTTTGCTTACTGAGGGTTGACACTAGACAAGGGGGTTATTTGAGTTTTGCCGAGTTAATAAAAAAACTTCTTAGAGAAATTCTGGGTGATCATTTTGTTGAATACCTTATCTGTTGTGCCAACAGTGACAATTGTTTAACATCATTTGTAACTTTACACATGCTTGTTTACCAAAAAGAGAGGCATTTGCAATTGAAATAAATTCATCAATTTTGAAACATTTTCTTTCTACGGTAGAGAACATGTTTTGTCGGAGGAAGTACATTAAAGTTAAAACATTAAAAACATTCCATTATTATTATTATTATTATTATTATTATTATTATTATTATTATTATTATTATTATTATTATTATTATTATTATGTTGGTATCATACCTTATTATGTTCATGTACATTTTACTTTTGCCCCTGATTGTAAGATCTACAGTATTTGATGGCCATTACAGGTTCTTCTGGGCATCTTCTATGGTCCTGACCCTTCTCGCTAGTTTGTATCTGATCGGTATGGCGTGGAAGAAGTGGGACGACTCATCGGTCATTATGTCTCTCGAAAGTCAGCTACGTCCAGTGTGGCAGCTCCCATTACCCGCTGTTACTGTATGTCCGGAAGTCAAGTTCCGAGCATCGCTCTTCAATTTCAGCGCCGTCCAGAACAGTAGCCTCTCTCCCGAAGAGTAAGTACAAGGAGAGCCTCAGTTGAGTTGCAGGTAATTCCTCGTTCCGTGTCTGGGAAGTGGAAGATGCAATAGCCACCAGACCCATATAGCTCTCCGGTGATGTAATGGACACAGCAATTCTGTGATATGCTTCGGTACCGCTCACAACATGATTTCTTGTAAGTTATTGGTGCTTTTAATGGCTTTTGCATTTAGTGTTGGCGTCTTTAAAAGCCAGAGTAGTTAAAAGGGACGTAAAACCAATAACATTATTATTTGCATTTAGTGTTCAACAGCGTATTTTAGTGTGCTATAGATTTTAAAGCATGAATCAGCTGGAAGAGTGAGAAGAGAATTCCGTGAACAAATTCCTGCCAACGCCTAACTAAATTAAGAACATTGTTTATTCAAGTCTGCGGGTTCAGTGCTTAAAAAAAAAACCAGGTACGCAACCCAGTGACGACAAAAATCAGGATATTTGTGATGAAACACCCGAGCGATGTTTATCGCATCAATCCATTCACCCTTGTCCTTTGACTCGATTGCGTATTTTTAATCCTTTGGTATGCCTTCTCGTGTCATTTGCTATGTACCTTGATTAGGGTTTCTTTCCCGTGAGGATCAAAGTACTCCACAATCCTGTTATTTATTTACTTTTCTCTCTTGTCCCCGTCTTTCTCTTATCACTGCGTTTGTATCACCTCCTTTAAGGGGGCGTCATGGTGCAGTGGTCGAGCTGCTTTTCTTCTCGCCAATGGCGACTGGATTTGATTCCCAGTCAGTACAGTAGCCTACACATGAAATTTTCGAAGTGAATTATCACGTCCTGTGGTTCGGATTCCTCGTAAAAATGAAGGCCCTGTGGCTCATGATCGCGAGATTAAAGGTCATGTAAAATTACGAGCTACCTTTCCTTTTTCACCTCCTTTTCTTCCCATTCTTGCCTCGAATAGATCTTCATTTGCCAATTTGTATACTGTTATATCGTGGGAGATACAAGATAAATAACATACACTTGTTAATATAATACAACGGTTTATTAAACACTAGTCGATACACAACGATACACAATGTGAACTAACTTGAGCGGAACTGACGTCTACAGTCCGCGGGTGCATATATACATAGTAGCTGGAAAGTTCCAGAATCGAATGTTCCAGATTGGAATGTTCTGGACATAGTGACTAGAATGTTCGTGTTAACTCAAGTAGCCTAAATACACAACACTGACTAGAATGTTCATGTTAAGACAACACTTTCTAGAATGTTCATGTTAACTCAAGTAAATACACAACATTTCCTCCCTCTTTTAAATGGATGATTTAGGAATCGGGAGAGAATCTCAACGGTGGTCACTGCTGGCGAGTACTCCTGCGGGGAATAAAAGAGGTCTGGGAAATAGGTGATGTCCTGTTTACAGGTGTAGCTGGTGTGGCTGGTGGTGTTTGGACTGTTGCTGGTGTCTCGGTGAAGCGAACTTGTCTCAGGCTTGGTCGGTTGTGCGGTGGCTTCGTCGGTTGTGCGGTGGCTTCGTCGGTTGTGCGGTGACTCCGTCGGTTGTGCGGTGGCTTGGATGGTTGCACGGTGACTTGGTCGGTTGCACGATGACCTTGACGGTTGCGCGGTGGCTTGGTCGGTTACACGGTGACTTGGTCGGTTGCGCGGTGACTTGTTCGGTTGCGCGATGACCTGGTTGGTTGCGTGGTGGCTTGGTCAGTTGCGCGGTGACTTGGTCGGTTGCGCTGTGACCTGGTCAGTTGTGCGGTGACCTCAACGTGGCCTGGTCAAGTTGAGTCTCTTGCGGAGATGAGGGTACCTTTGCTCCGTTGCTGTTATCGTTCGACTGGCGTAAGCGATTGGACGTTCTTGCCCGTTGCTGAGCCGGTGTGACAGTACTGCGCCCAGGCCGGTCTTGCTGGCGTCCGTGGCCAACAGGAGTGGTAACGCTGGGTCATACTGCATGAGTACCTGGGGTGAGGTTAGGGCGTTCTTGATGTCTTTGTATGCCCTGTCACCTTCTGGTGTACAGATGAGAGGGTCCTTGAGCAGCATGTCTCTGAGTGGTCTGTCTCTGGTGGACAAATCGGGGATGAACGAACTGTAGTAGGTTGCTCTACCAAGAAACAGTTGGAGTTCTTCTGGTGTAGTTGGTTTCGGTGCATCACGTACAGCTCGGATGTGTGCATCCGACTTGTGGATGCCTGACGCATCGATTTTGTGGCCAAGGGCTTCCAGAGAAGTTTGAGCGAAAACGCATTTGGCTCGGTTGAGCTTGAGGTTGTGTTGCCGAAACCGTTCCAGAGTGGTGCTGAGGGCCTGCATCAGATTTTCAAAGCTATCAGCAAAAACTATACTGTCATCGAAAAAACTTACGACGTTTGGGACACGATGCAGGACTGTGTCCATTCGCCGCTGCCAGATTGCGGGGATGTTAGCTGCTCCATATACTGCTCGCGTTGGGCGGATCAGACCGTGAGTTGGCGTGTTAAGCGTGAGAGCATGGCTGAACTCATCGTCGACCTCGAGATGAGTGTACGCGTCGGAGATATCCAGATGGCAGAAGAGAGTGGCGCCGCGCATTCGGTTGAACAGATGTTCCACCTTGGGAATCGGATGTTCATCGATGATGATCCGCGGGTTAAGAGTAGGCTTGTAGTTGCCTGTGATCCTCAGTTTGCCGTTCTTCTTGGCGACGACGTGCGTTGTCGATGCCCACTCAGAGTAGTCCACTCTTTTGTAGAAGCCAGATGCAATTTTCTTGTCGATTTCCTTGGCATAGGCATCGTGGAGGGCAACTGGTACGTCTCGAGCTCTGGCGAAAACAGGTGTGGCTCCAGCCTTCAGGTGCATCTTCGCTGGGGGACCTGAGGTCTTCCCGGGGGTGTCGCTGAACACATTCTGGTAGCGAGATAGAATGTTGTCGAGCTGCTTCTGTTGTTCCAAGGTCAGAGCCTGCTTGTCTGAGAGCTTGTGGATTGGGTAGGGTTTTGTGAAGAGGTGACCAAAGTCGATCTCCCGTACAAACTCTGAAATCCACTCTCGGCCAAAGAGCGATTCGACTTCATCGTCAACCACGTAGAGATTCAGGTTCCTGGTTGTGGTTACGATGGTGGTGCACACTGACGTTTTGCCAATGCATTTAATCGGATGGCCATTGCAACTGACGAAGTTACGATCGTTTCTCTGCAACACAAAACCTGGTTTGATCATAATTAGCTTTGATTTGCTCATGGTTGAGCAGGGGGCGCCGGTGTCGAGTTCCATTTTGACGGTGGTTCCCTCTATGTTGACATCAACCAGTGGCTTAGGTGCTGCGTTGACCGATCCGATGACCTCGATTTTGCTGAGGTAGTCCACAACGTCGAGGTTTTCTGCTGGAAGCTCTTCTTCGGTCACATGGTTTGTTGTTCGATGTTTCCTCGATTTCGATCGGCAAACTTTTCTGATGTAACCTTTCTTGCCACACTTCAGGCACTCTGCGTTCAGGAACCTACACTGACTACGAGGGTGAGCTTCACCGCACCCTGCACATGTTGATTGGTTGTCCTGGGATGCACTCTGGTTTGCCTGGTGTGGCCATTGGTGCTGTCTGGTTAGGTTGTAAGACCCTTGACTTCGATGAGCTGACTTGCTGCGTGGCGGCTGCTGGTTGATGTTCTTCCTGGACAGAGGCTTCTCGTATCCAATCCGATTGGTTGATTCAGACTTAGCGGCAGCTGTTTTGACCTCGTCGGTGGTAATGCGAGTAGCTTCGAGTGCGTGCGCGATTTCATATGCTACGGTGAAGTTCTCTGGTTGTTTTGCATTAATCTTGTCGCACATTGCTCGTGATTCCAAACCTGCGAGCATTTGTTCAATTAACATGCGATCAAGAAATGTGCCATACTCACAAAACGTTGCAGCCTGCCGCAGTCTTAAGGTAAAGCTAGCGATGGTTTCTCCTTGCTTCTGCATTACAGTGCGAAATTTGATGCTCTCGGCAAACTTGTTGCGTGTGGCGTCGAAGTGGCCTTTCAGCTTAGATTGAATCTCGTTGTATGACAGAGTTTCCGGATCATTAGGACTCACCAGGATCTTCATGGTATCATTGAGTTCAGATCCCATGTAAACCCGTGCAAAGTTTGCATGCTGTTCCGCGGGTACCTTGCTGAGGTTGAGCGCCCAGGTAAAGCGAGTGAAATAGTCGGCTACAGTCGTTCCGTCGGTAGTGCGATACTGTTGCATTGTGAACTTTGGCGGTCGAGGTTCTGATGACGTTGTTGACCCTATTGTCTGTCGGATAGCGTCGGCGATGATTGCCGAGAATTGTTGGAGTTGCTCAGAGGTTAAGTCCGGCATGGTGAAGATGAGTGGAGAACAGTATATCTAACACGCACTTGCGATGAACTTAGTTCGGTGCAAACACTTGCGTTGAGATTAGAAAGTTCACTCGGTTTAGTTCCCAACACGCACTGCGATGAACGTCGTTCGGTGCAACACTTGCGTTGAGGTTAGAAAGTCACTCGGTTTCACAAAGTTATCTATCTTATCCCACTTCTGGCACCACTGTTATATCGTGGGAGATACAAGATAAATAACATACACTTGTTAATATAACACAACGGTTTATTAAACACTAGTCGATACACAACGATACACAATGTGAACTAACTTGAGCGGAACTGACGTCTACAGTCCGCGGGTGCATATATACATAGTAGCTGGAAAGTTCCAGAATCGAATGTTTCAGATTGGAATGTTCTGGGCATAGTGACTAGAATGTTCGTGTTAACTCAAGTAGCCTAAATACACAACACTGACTAGAATGTTCATGTTAGGACAACACTTTCTAGAATGTTCATGTTAACTCAAGTAAAAACACAAGATATACAGTTACTTGATTTTCCTCTTCCACTTTAATTACGTTTTCTGTTTCCAGAATACAACTTTCCTCTCCTCTAATAATATATCTATCTTCAGCAACCTTGATCTCATTATTGTCATGGATAAAAATGTAACCAATATCTTGTTATTTACCTTCCTTTAACTCTAAATTCTTAGGCTTCATATCCATTGCTTGATTTGTTGCATTTCTGCCCAAATCTTAGAAGAGATTCTCAAATAACCTCATACTTAAAGTCAGGATTCGAGATCGCCTTTGAAACCTCACTGTATTTCTTGGATAAGTCTACAATGATAAAACTGATAAGCTCATTTTCATCAATATTTGCACTTAATTCTCCAATTGCATTACCCAAAATATTGCGCTCCTGTTAAAATATTCGTTGACTGATTCCTTTTCAAGTTTTTCAATACGAGCCAGTTTAACTGCGTCTTCCTTTGACGCTCAACTCTTTCGTGGTGCCCTTTTAAAACTCCCACAACTCTATATAGCATTTGTTATTACTTGTCATTACTTGCTCAGGTGATGATAAAATATTCCTAAAATATAGGTCGGCACTTTTCCTTTACCAGGCTTTCCATTTCTTGACGCTTGCCGAATCATTTCATCTTTGGATGGTTCACCGTTAACCGTACAGATGCCGAGCCTTTATACATAGAACCTTTGTCAATGCCCCTAACCTTATACTCCGTAGTGCATAATCGCTGCTCGACAGTTGCTCTGGAAATAGCCTACTAAACGAGTCAGCCATCCTCACCTCTTTTATACCCGCAGTGCAATCTTTCCTTCGTGCGGTTACCGTATAAGAAGCCAACCGTGTTTTGCTACCATATTGTAGGGGAAACTCGGGGGTTACACATTGATATACCGTAACTATGTACAAACATACCTATCCTCATTCATAACGAAATCTCATTCCTTCCTTCATTCATTTAGCATCTCGGCAATAATGTCCAAAGCCCTAATATAATCATGACCGTACGCGATCAATAATCCAGCCACAGGGAGAGCAATCTAGCCAACTCTGCACCTATGCCAAATAGGTGTCACTGGTAAATACTGGGAAATGCTCTAGTTGGCAGATCAGCCTGCTTACGCAACCGGCAATTTCTACCCCCTAGGACGAATGCCCGGTGCCTTAAAACGGGACTATCTTGGCTAAGGTATTGTAACCCTGACAGAAGAGTCCCTGGCCTTCCAGGTTGGGGGTTGGGCCTGAGGCTAACACCCTCGTCCTGTAAAAAAAAGTGAAGTTTCGAAAACCCAAAGAGCAGAAGCCGGACGGATTAATAGACGACGACATGGCACAGATCTTGGGCATCGAATTGTAATACAGTTGAAAACTGATCTTCGAATTGCTACTTGGAATGTTCGATCTCTATATAGCCCAGGATCCCTAAAGAAGTTATTGGATCAGCAGAGAAGCTCAAGGGGAGAATCATTGCCATCCCAAGAAATTCGATGGACAGGGAGTGGTGTATTGGAAAAGAAAGAGGGCACTATGTTCTATAGCTGTGATGATAACAAACATGAGTTTGGTACAGACTTCCTTGTTCATAAAGATCTGAAAAACTTGGTGATTAACTTCACGCCCATCAACCCAAGGCTATCAGTAATTAGAATTGAAGGAATATTCTTTAATTATAGTATTTAATGGACATGCACCAACAGAAGAATCTATTGGAGACCTAAAAGATGATTTCTGTGATGTACTTGAAAAAGCTTATGATAAGTGCCCAAGGTATGACATCAAGATCGTACTGGGTGATTTTAACGCACAACTTGGAAGAGAAACCATGTTCCAGCCCGTAAATGGAGTCCATGCTAATGATAATAGAATAAGATTGATCCTCTTTGCAGCCTCCAGGAATATGATAGTGGGGTCTACCAGGTTTCCCCATAAGGAGATACATAAGGGCACTTGGAAGTCACCTGCTGGTGAAACCATCAATCAAATTGATCATGTACTGATAGACCAGCAACATAAATCAAACCTGTTGGACGTAAGAACTCTTCGTGGTCCCAATGTGGATTCAGATCATTTTCTTGTGATAGCCAAGATAAGAGCGAGGACATCAAACGCCCAGAAAGAAAGACATAGTAGGAGAGAAAGGTACAATATTGCAGCATTGAAATCAGCAGAAACTTGTGAATTGTACTGTCAAAAAGTCTCTCACGCTCTAGAATAAGAACAAGGAACGATGCGAGACAGTAATAACGTAGAACAAACAAGATGTTCAGTAAATAACATATAGCCTACTTTCTCCTAAATGCATGGGTTTAGTTATAACTCTTTGTCCTCTTCAGGGAGTATAATTGAATGTTGATTGTAGTAGCTTGTTGAAATACAACGTGCTATACGGATATTATATGTTGATTGATTGAATCCTCACCTGAACGATATATACTCACACTAATACAGCCATCACAATAACACGGGTTATGAGACAAAATTCATCACTCACCCAAGTACACGGGACTAAATGACCATGATGTCCATGAATCTCAAATGAAACGGCAGCAACAACAGCTTCTTACCCAAATCCTGCCTCGTATAAAAGTACACACATTAGTAAGCCTACAGACCTCACAGTGACACAGGTTATCAGACAACTTCTACACACACCCAAGTACACCGGGCTACAAGACCATGATGCCGCAAAACCCCTAAAGAATCAACAACGATAGACTCAAACCTCGGATCAAGGACAAAGAATTTAAATAGCTCTAGTCGAGTGTTGAAATGTGTGGTTTTATGAGTACAGCATATTATATAATCTTTTCGATTGCAAATACACACAATATATGCTTAACATTATAACGTGTGAGTAGTTATGAACCAATTAATACAAAAAAAAGTCGCCTCCGTAGCGTAGCGGTCAGCATGGTTACCTGCCGCCCCGGAGGTCCTGTGTTCGATTCCCGGCACTGCCACGACATTTGAAAAATGGTATGAGGACTGGAACGGGGTCTACTCAGCCTCTGGTGGTCCAAATGAGTAGAGGGGGTTCGATTCCCACCTCAGCCATCCTCGAAGTGGTTTTCCGTGGTTTCCCACTTCGTCATCGGGCAAATGACGGGATGGTACCGACTGTAAGGCCATGGCCGCCTCCTTCCCTCTTCCTCGCCTCTCCATCCCAATCTTCCATCCCTTCCCATCCCTCATGAGGCCTCTGTTTGCTTTGCAGGTGAGGTCGCCTGGGCGAAGTGCTGATCACACCTCCCCAGTTGTATCCCTTCCGATTAGATGTTCCCAACTCTAGGACACTGCCTGGATAGGCGGTAGGGGTGTGTTCCCTCGCTAAGTCCCTGGGAGCCACCACCCTGGAGGGTAAACACGATTTTAAAAAAATCCTAAAAGGATATAACCTCACGTAGTTACGAATATAAATGGATTTACGACCACAAATAGCGGCCATTTTGTGTACGACCCACAACCATATGGCATGGTCAATCAGACTTGTTAAGTCACTTCTACGGTTATATATTCAATTATAATAGGCTAATATCCTACCGGTCACCTCCTTAAGGACAGTTTAAACCTCCATATGTACGATAAGCTGAATTGTTGACATCAGGCCTTGTTGAATCGTAAGTTATGGTTTGGCTATAATACTTGCATGATTCATACATCCACCATCCTGAAACTATTAGGTGGATGACCTTGTAGTTTGGATAAAAGACATTTCCCACATTAAGGTATATTGTTGCAAAATTTGGTAGAGATAGGATGATTAGGTTAGTCGTAATTTGATTTAAGCTTTGAACATTTGGGTGGCCGCCATTACGTTTCCGTGAAGACGGCGGCGATATAAAACATGACACTGAGGCGCCCTTTGCTAGTGCTACCTCTGTACCAAATTTCGTTCAATTCGGTTTAACCGTGTTCGAATTGATAGGGGGGGACAGACATTCAGAGTACACACGCACACACACACACACACACACACACACACACACATACACACACACAGACTCACACACAGACAGACACACAATTTTTGGCCCTGTGTAGATCTCATACGTCTACTTTCATTTTTTGCAAAAATCGAAAGTAGGCTAAAATGGTTGACTATCGACAATTCAGCTAAGGAAAAATAGGGATGGAAAGAAAATCAATGAGACCCACATGGTTTGATAAAGAGTGTAAGAGGGTGACTGAAGAGAAGAACATCGCATACCAAAAGGCAAAGCAGACGAACTGCACAAGAAGCTTGCTGGAAGATCATCGAGAAAAACAAAGGAGGATTGAAAAGATGACACATCGCCGAAAGAAAAGGGAATGGACTAAGGCTGACATAGAATGTATGGAATTGGCTTGATTAGAGATGAAGAGAGAAGCATAATAAGCGAGAGTAAACAGACTCTGGAAAGATAGTGAATATACTTTAATGATCTACTGAACCGCGAGATAGAGCAAGCAGATGATATCTCTAATGATTGTGAGCAAGGATTGGATCGTGAACAGCCTCTGGATGGTCCAGTGTTAGAGGACGTTAGAGAAGCTCTAAGAAAACTGAAAAATAATAACGCCCCCGGCAGTGATAGCATTCCAGCAGAATTGCTCAAGTTTGGAGGAGCCACATGAGAGCACTCCATGCTTGACCTTATCACTCTCATATGGGAACAGGGAAGAATACCAGATGAGTGGAATGAAGGAATAATATGTCCCATACATAAAAAAGGCGACCGAATGGAGTGTAGAATCCATCGTGGAATCACCCTCCTGAATCTGGGGTACAAGGTGCTATCTAACATAATTTTTGATCAGTTACTTCCACAGGTGGGCAAGGAATTGGAATATACCAAAGTGGATTCCGACGAGGAAAGTCAAAAATAGACCAGATCTTCAATCAGCGCCAAATCTTGGAGAAAATTGCTGAATACAGAATTGGAACACACCGCCTCTTTATTGACTTCAAGGCAGCATATGACAGCATCAATAGAAACCAGCTGTTTCGTGCCATACAGAAGATGGAGATACATGGAAAACTACTGAGAATGGTTAAAATGATGATGTTTGATGTGAGAAGCTGCATTCGAGTTAGAGGAAATCACTTGGACACTCTAGAAATAAAAATGGGCTACGTGAAGTTGATGTACTAGCATGCTTATTATTTAATGTAGCACTCGAGAAGGTGATCAGGGAAGCAGGCCTACAGACCAGAGGTACCATCTTCTACAAGTCAGTACAGATCTTAGCATATGCAGATGATTTAGACATCGTAGCACGGACAATAACAGCTCTGAAAGAAGCCTTTACAGCCTTAAGTCAAGCAATCAAGAAGATGGGCCTTATGATTAATGAAGACAAAACCAAATACATGGCCTCCTGTGGGAAAGCATGTCACCCCAATATACCATTAACTTTCAGCGTGGATGAATACACATTCGAAAGAGTCGATAGCTTCAAGTACCTTGGATCCACAGTTACTTGACATCTCAACTGAAATTAAGATCAGGTTGATCTCAGCAAATAAGGCATACTTCACCTTGAGTAACTTATTCCGGTAAAGACTCCTCAGCTGCCCAACAAAACTCACCATTTACAAAACCCTTGTCAGACCAGTACTCACTTATGCTTCAGAAACATGGCCCTTTGTGGAAACCGATGCAAGGCTGCTCGAGAGATTTGAGAGAAAAGTTCTGAGGAGAATAAGTGGTCCGGTGTATGACAGAACGATGGAGGAAAAGGTACAATGCAGAATTGTACACTATACAGTATATGCTGATGCCCCTGAAACAAAAATCATACGATCAGGAAGGATAAGATGTGCAGGTCATGTGGCAAGAATGGAGGAGCCTGAGGTGACAAAGAAGATTCTCTTTGGAAACCCAGGAGGACAAAGAGGGCGAGGTCGACCAAAAACAAGATGGTTGGACGGAGTGGAAGAAGATGTACGGAGGCTGGGATGCAGAAACTGGAGGAGGGCAGCAGGTGACCGTGATGGATGGCGGAAGTTCGTTGGGAAGGCCAAGGTTCACCCTGGACTGTAGCGCAACAGAAAAAGAAGTACACGATCAATATATCGAAAACTGGATGCGTAATACCTGCTTCAATGGCCAAAGTATATTTCATGCCAACAGGTTGTATGCTAGGCATTGAAACAGATATCGTGTATCCAGTTTTCGATATAAGGGCTAAGGCAATGCCCCAAAGCTTAGGTTGCCCACGATGTAGCCGTTAAATCGTGCATTACAGCCGTTGGGGCAGCTGCAGTGAGTCCGAAAATCGCAGGTTTGAATCTCGGCGCTGACAGAGCCTATCCTCAGAGTGTTGATTTTCTACTTTTTTTTCACATTATCTCCAGACAAATGCCGGGATAGTACCGTACCTCAAGTCCCGGTGCACCTACCTCATCATTGGCCCTAATATACTTACACACGCTACTACAGTCATCACATCAATACAGGTTATTAGACAAGTTCGACACAGTCCCCAGTACACGGGGCTGATGACCAAGATGTCCCAAGGCCCTAAAATTAATTTACATCAAAGCTTAAGTTGATAACTTATTAAGTAGCTGCTAGCAACTACTCACTAGAGTAAAGCCATCGTTACTTCCTGCATGTCGTTTCAGTGCTATGCTAGAGCTATCTTGCGACCAGAAGTGAAATCACTTTAACTAGCCAATCACATGCAGCCATTTAAACCGATACATCACGACAAATCGATCTCGTGATTAAGCGAACGAAACTCGATTTGTCGTGATAAATCGATTTAAACGGCTGCCTGAGAATGGCTAGTCGCTAGATATCTCTAGTGTAGCACTGAAACGTCAATTCGGAAGTAACGATGTCTTTACGAGCTTTGGAGCATGTGTAATTGAAGCACAGCTTCCTTCACAGAGTTGTGTTTTGAAACATAGCTTTACATTCCAAACCGTAGGATATGTTCTCATAGAATATGCACTGATAAGGAGATACCTAAATTTAACGATACTCAGTATAATGTTGTCCCCACCCATGGTCTGAAATGTGTCATGCGTTATGTTTCAGACAGCAACTTGTTGACGACAGGAGTCTTCTATGCATGACACAAGTGGAGCGCAGCACCAAACTCCTTGCATACAACACCACCATCGACAACATTGAGAAGGTGAGCCAACCGCTCGCTGTGGCGGACAGAGACATGCTCCCCACACACTGAGCTTTTCCTGGGATTTTTGAAAGATATTTCGAAATGTGTTTTCAAGTGCTTGAGATTCAATATGACTATATAAATGCAATGCCAGTTTGTGACGCTATCAATTAATAAGTAGGCTACTGTAATCCGCCAAATTATGGAACGAATTGTCAGTAATATGGACAGGTTGAAGAATGGCTGATCTAAAGTAGCTTCAATTTTAAAATTTGTACTTAATTTTTCTTGGATAGCAAGAATGCACGTTACATTATAGTCTAGTTTTACTTACAATATTCAAAACATTGAGGAAACAATAATGCTTTTCTGACCTAATTTATGAATACCTGTTAACCGTCCTAATAAGCTCTCTATTAAAACATTCGCAATTTTCATGAGGATAGGTCTGTAAACTAGTTGCTTTATAATGTTGTTAACACACAAAGTTAGCTATTATTGCAGTGAAGTTGCGGGGACAAGTACAAGTCCAGAATAAGAAACGTCTCATACGTTCAGCGGACGACATGTTCTTACTTAGCAAGTTTACAACTTACTGCGCATTTCGGTATCAAAATGTTATATTATTATGTGCTCCTGGTTTTCACCTGACAGAGGCAGCAATGAGATGCGGGTAGTATCTGTACACGCCTGCTTAGGGGCAAGATACGAGGTAGACCGTAACACATTTTGTATCACGCACATTTTGGCTTGATCCCCAGCCCAAAAACGTATCCATGGTAAAAGGTTCGGGTGTTGATATTTGTAATTATATCATATTTGTTTGACTGATGGAGACCGCCTGCCGCGCATGATACGTGAGCTAACACTAACGGTTATAGAGCTTGTCACTGATGGAGACCGCCTGCCTCGCATGATACGTGAGCTAACACTAACGGTTATCATTGAGATAGACACTTTCCACAAAAGTTTAATTTATGTCAAATGTATTTCTTTCTAGTTTTCTCCTCAACTGAATGAGACCCTGATGAAATTCACCGCCTCATTCTTCCGGCCACTGCTGACCAAGGAAGGCATGTGTTACTCATTCAACATGTTGGCTGCAGAGGAACTGTTTCCCAACACCACGTGAGTACAAGCAAATGTAGCAGTGACCTCTAAAAGTCTGTTCCCCAATCACACGTGAGTTAACCAATTGTAGGAGACTAGCAGTGACTGATCAATAGACTTACTTAGGCTTAGACTTAGTTCCTCCAATGCTAGGTAGCATATCGGGCAACAAGTTCCCTCCAGCGAACTCTATCAGCTGCCAGGTTTTCAGCTTCCTCCCAGTTCATATCCATGCATTCAAGATCCTTTGCAAAAGTTCGTTTCCAGGTGTTATGAGGTCTGCCTCTACTTCGGTATCCTTCCGTTGGTTTCCACAACAGTGCTGATTAGGGTATCCTTCTGTCATTCATACGTAGAACATGTCCCGCGAACTTCATTCTTCTTTGAACAACGATTTTGTGCAGGCTGCGTAGACCAGTTCTTCTCAGTACTTCATCATTTGTTATGTGGTCACGATAACTAATTTTCAAAATTCGCCTCAATCATCGTTGGTGAAAAACGTTGAGCTTGTGTGCTGATTTTACTGATATTTTCCTGGTCTCACATGCATATATGGCGATCGGTAAGATGATAGAGGAATATAGCCGAATCTTTGTGGACATACTTATAGAGTCTAATTGCTATATGGATCGCATTCGTTGAAAGACTTCCGAAGCTTTCCCAATTCTGCTGCTGATGGGGACGTAGATGCAGACATCAACAAAGGATTAGTGGTTCTATCCTCCGTTCTAATGATTTCTTTATAAGCTTACGTTGGCAAAGCATTTCGTCGTCCCTTTGTCGACAATAAACAGCAACACAGATCGCATGTTTCCGAATGCAATAAAACACGGCAATGATGCTCTTAATTGAAATTTAAAGTATCCATGAGAACGTTAAGAATTGCGTACTCGAGAAACATTCACTATAACTGCAACTCGAACTTTCAATCATCTAGATAAGAGCTTGTTACCTTACCTATAACAATATAACACTGCAAGTAGCAACTAAGATAATTCCACTTACAACACAATATCGCATTTTAAAGGACTTACTTTTACGCATAAAATTATACAGGATTTAGAAATAGGGTATTAACACTTCCACAGTAAAAGTATTGTAGCCTATGTGTTTCTCAAAATTGTATATCCCACTGTTTTGATAATGAATATAAACTTAACCCTTAAGGGACAGTCCTATATAAAAAAATATATTTATTTTATTTTATTTGTACAAATTTCATTTTATTGTGTTCTTATTATTTTAATTTTTGTAATTATTTTTAGAATTTTAATGCACTGTATATATTGTTTATGAATTTAATATCTATAATAACATTTAAATTTTATTCTTTATAGTATTTTTAAAATTTCTCACTTTTTATTTCTTATCTTTAATTATTTACATTTGACCCAATACCGTAGGTCGAGGGGATAAAGAAATAATATTTATTTTTAGAAATAGGGTATTAACACTTCCACAGTAAAAGTCGTTGGAATAAAACTGAAATATTTAAACAAGAGTTTAGTGCTTTTCAGTCGGTCAACACGAATGTACCCAAAAGAGATGGGTTATGCCCTAATCCTGAAATAAATTACATGAGATTAATAAAACACTAGGATGACCAGTTTCGATCGTCAAGCGATCATCATCAGATCCATTACACTTAGGCTACAAAATCTATGTTTGAAATACAGGTGAAAATATTTACAATATGTACAATTATTTAGTTGCAGTATTGGTACTGCAACTGTCAGTGTATGCTAAATGCAGTATATATGTTAGGTGAAATGCTAAATGGTGATAGCTATCCGGAGATTGTACTTTAGAGAGATTATATGGTTGTAAACTATGGTTAAACTATAAAATTTTTGGCTAACTACTTATCTGATTGTCTTCCGTATTACAGCTACTCGCAGTTTTCGTGCTCACTGGAACTCGCTGTGCGGTCGACTGCGGTGGTTATCTTAACGACTGGTGTTTCCCCTGCCTCCTCCCCCCTGTCCCTACGTGCTGTGGGGAGTGATAGCGATGTGTTTATGTGAGGTGTTGCCAACCTAGATAAGATGTATGTTATTGAATGAGGTGGGTCCACAACTATTAAAGACCGTGGATTGGCCCTCGCCACGCGTGGAGCATAACCCATTCGAACTAAGCGTTGACGGTCTTATGAGGACGTCCCGGCACCTTTAATACTGCCGCGAATATGGGCCTTGGTTTATTGCAGAAGCAAAGTACATCGTACACCTGATCCAGATAACATTTACCTATTAAAAACCACCTAATTTCCCCCCTTTTTTTATCTATCTTGGCTGTGTCGCTAAATTGTGTTTTGTTTCCGACAGGGTGTGTTTTTTAGTAGCGTGAAGAGGGGTGAGCTCTCCATGAACGTGTGTTCATTTAGATTGTTGGGATTGTTTCGTTTGGCTAGGTGTATCTCGATTGCTTCCTTTATGTCAAGAGCTCTGCCTTTCGATTCGTGATGGATTATTTTAAGGTCCGACTCTATGTTGGTAAAGCTGTGCTCTGCGTCACACATATGTTCGCACACGGCTGAATGTGTTCCGTATCTTATCGCATTCCTATGTTCATTATAACGTGTGTCTACTCGCCTTCCACTCTGCCGATGTAATTAGCTTGACAATCGGTGTCTTGGCACGTTATAGAATATAACCCTGACCTTGAATACGGGTCTCGTTTATTTAGATTACTATTTAGGAGGTGCCTAGCGGTTGTGTTTTTCGTCGTGAAAGCTATCTTTATGCCTTGTTTTTTGAATAGGTTAGTGATTTTATATGTATTCGCATTCACATAGTTGAAACGCGCAAATTTTTTCTCATTACTGTCCGGTTTGGGAATCGTTTTATCTTTATTTTTATGTTTGGCTATAATTTGATTTATTTTGCTTGGCGAGAAGTTGTTTTCCTTTGCTATTTGCATAATAGTTCTTATTTCCTTATTATAGTTGTCTTTTGACATGGGTATGTTTAAAGCTCGGTGCACCATTGAATTGAAACCCGCTAGTTTGTGCGTACTGGGGTGATTAGACTGATTGTCGATTGCATGCGAGGTTTGTGTTGCTTTCCGGAATATGGAATATGAAAGGTCGTTGTCTTTACGTTCAATAGTTATATCGAGATAATTTATTTTCCGGTCTATTTCGGATTCCTTAGTGAATTTGATAGAGTGGTGAAGGCTATTAATGGATTGGAGAATTGTTTCTTCGCTTGTTAGTTCAGTATCGTAGATGCAAATTACATCATCTACGTATCTTTTCCATATTACTATTCCCTTTGTTGAAGTCTTTTCTAAGAACGCATTTTCTAGTGCATTGATGAAGATGTCAGCGATTAACCCACTTAGTGGCGATCCCATTGCTAGGCCTTCTCTCTGTGTGTATATTTTATTGTCGAATTGAAACACATTTTGGGTGAGAACGACCCTCAGTAATCTCACAATCTCTTCAATTTCTTTTACCGAATTGTTGGATTTTAAGTTGTTTTCGATAGTGTTGATTGCTTCAATAATCGGAATATTGGTGTACATGTTAGTTACGTCGAAGGATACTAGCCTGAAGCTTGGTTTCATTTGTAGGGTGTTCAATGCTGTTACTAGTTCTGTTGTGTTCTTTACAGAGTTGTTTTTGTCGTTGGAAAGACGGCATTTTAAGATTTTTAGTAACTCTTTGCTGATTTTGTAATTAGGGGCATTCCTACAATTGACTATTGGTCTCATTGGGCATTCCTTTTTGTGTATTTTTGGTTGTCCCCTCAATAACGGTATTTTCGGGTTCATGTTTATTAGTTTTGATTTTTCGGCTTTGGTCAGTATGTATTCTGTTTCTTTTAGCGCACTTTTTATTTGTTTTTGGAATTTGTTGGTGGGGTCTTTTGTTAATTCCTTGATTTCGTTGTTGTTTAGGAATTCGACTGTTTTTTTCAATGTATTCTGTTTTGTTCAAAATTACTGTAGTGTTTCCCTTATCTGCTTTTGTGATGATTAAGTCATGTTCTTTTATTTTTTGTTTCAACGACTTTATTTCTTTGAGCTGTTTGTTGTTTTGAATGTTATTGCTATCGCCCTCTCGTTTGAGGATTTTTTGGCTTCGTTGGTGGCGAGATTTTTGGTTAATTCCCTGTCTTCTGCTGGGAGCTTGTGACTGGCTATCTCAATATCTGTGATTAACTGTTTTATATTGTGGTTCGTGTGTGCGTCTGTGCAGTTGTATTTCAAACCTTTGTCTAACATATTCATTTCACCTTGAGAAAAGGTTACGTTCGTTCTGTTGTTTACTCTGCTGTGGAAATTGAATTCATTGTTATTCGTGTGTTGTTCGTTAGATTGATGGTTCTGTGTTTCTCCTAGTTTTCTTAATTTATTTTCTAGCGTTTCATGCTTCCTCGTTGCTCTGATTTTGATGTTGTCATGTAGGTGCTCGGTGAAGCTGTCCCATTGGGCCGCGTGCCAGAAATTACTTAGTTGCAATTGAATGTCGTATAATTGTTGGTTAATTTTTTGCTTTCTTATGTATGCAAATCTTAATTCGTTTTTTATCCAAAGCGCTTTGGCTTGTTTGGTTGAAATGATCGTGGCTGGTGTGTTCGGTACGGTTTTAATTGGTACGTATTTAGGGGTGAGGTTTAGTTCTATACATTTTTTGTTGAACCAAATTGAGTTGTCTAAATTCATGATTGATTTGAATTTCTTGGCTTCACGATTTGCCTGACTAGCCGTGAACATTGTGGTGTTTGAAGCCATATTTTCAGTGTTGCCTTAGTAAACAAGAGTTTAGTGCTTTTCAGTCGGTCAACACGAATGTACCCAAAAGAGATGGGTTATGCCCTAATCCTGAAATAAATTACATGAGATTAATAAAACACTAGGATGACCAGTTTCGATCGTCAAGCGATCATCATCAGATCCATTACACTTAGGCTACAAAATCTATGTTTGAAATACAGGTGAAAATATTTACAATATGCACAATTATTTAGTTGCAGTATTGGTACTGCAACTGTCAGTGTATGCTAAATTCAGTATATATGTTAGGTGAAATGCTAAATGGTGATAGCTATCCGGAGATTGTACTTTAGAGAGATTATATGGTTGTAAACTATGGTTAAACTATAAAATTTTTGGCTAACTACTTATCTGATTGTCTTCCGTATTACAGCTACTCGCAGTTTTCGTGCTCACTGGAACTCGCTGTGCGGTCGACTGCGGTGGTTATCTTAACTACTGGTTTTTCCCCTGCCTCCTCCCCCCTGTCCCTACGTGCTGTGGGGAGTGATAGCGATGTGTTTATGTGAGGTGTTGCCAACCTAGATAAGATGTATGTTATTGAATGCGGTGGGTCCACAACTATTAAAGACCGTGGATTGGCCCTCGCCACGCGTGGAGCATAACCCATTCGAACTAAGCGTTGACGGTCTTATGAGGACGTCCCGGCACCTTTAATACTGCCGCGAATATGGGCCTTGGTTTATTGCAGAAGCAAAGTACATCGTACACCTGATCCAGATAACATTTACCTATTAAAAAACCCCTAATTTCCCCCCTTTTTTATCTAGCTTGGCTGTGTCGCTAAATTGTGTTTTGTTTCTGACAGGGTGTGTTTTTTAGTAGCGTGAAGAGGGGTGAGCTCTCCATGAACGTGTGTTCATTTAGATTGTTGGGATTGTTTCGTTTGGCTAGGTGTATCTCGATTGCTTCCTTTATGTCAAGAGCTCTGCCTTTCGATTCGTGATGGATTATTTTAAGGTCCGACTCTATGTTGGTAAAGCTGTGCCCTGCGTCACACATATGTTCGCACACGGCTGAATGTGTTCCGTATCTTATCGCATTCCTATGTTCATTATAACGTGTGTCTACTCGCCTTCCACTCTGCCCGATGTAATTAGCTTGACAATCGGTGTCTTGGCACGTTATAGAATATACCCCTGACCTTGAATACGGGTCTCGTTTATTTAGATTACTATTTAGGAGGTGCCTAGCGGTTGTGTTTTTCGTCGTGAAAGCTATCTTTATGCCTTGTTTTTTGAATAGGTTAGTGATTTTATATGTATTCGCATTCACATAGTTGAAACGCGCAAATTTTTTCTCATTACTGTCCGGTTTGGGAATCGTTTTATCTTTATTTTTATGTTTGGCTATAATTTGATTTATTTTGCTTGGCGAGAAGTTGTTTTCCTTTGCTATTTGCATAATAGTTCTTATTTCCTTATTATAGTTGTCTTTTGACATGGGTATGTTTAAAGCTCGGTGCACCATTGAATTGAAACCCGCTAGTTTGTGCGTACTGGGGTGATTAGACTGATTGTCGATTGCATGCGAGGTTTGTGTTGCTTTCCGGAATATGGAATATGAAAGGTCGTTGTCTTTACGTTCAATAGTTATATCGAGATAATTTATTTTCCGGTCTATTTCGGATTCCTTAGTGAATTTGATAGAGTGGTGAAAGCTATTAATGGATTGGAGAATTGTTTCTTCGCTTGTTAGTTCAGTATCGTAGATGCAAATTACATCATCTACGTATCTTTTCCATATTACTATTCCCTTTGTTGAAGTCTTTTCTAAGAACGCATTTTCTAGTGCATTGATGAAGATGTCAGCGATTAACCCACTTAGTGGCGATCCCATTGCTAGGCCTTCTCCCTGTGTGTATATTTTATTGTCGAATTGAAACACGTTTTGGGTGAGAACGACCCTCAGTAATCTCACAATCTCTTCAATTTCCTTTACCGAATTGTTGGATTTTAAGTTGTTTTCGATAGTGTTGATTGCTTCAATAATCGGAATATTGGTGTACATGTTAGTTACGTCGAAGGATACTAGCCTGAAGCTTGGTTTCATTTGTAGGGTGTTCAATGCTGTTACTAGTTCTGTTGTGTTCTTTACAGAGTTGTTTTTGTCGTTGGAAAGACGGCATTTTAAGATTTTTAGTAACTCTTTGCTGATTTTGTAATTAGGGGCATTCCTACAATTGACTATTGGTCTCATTGGGCATTCCTTTTTGTGTATTTTTGGTTGTCCCCTCAATAACGGTATTTTCGGGTTCATGTTTATTAGTTTTGATTTTTCGGCTTTGGTCAGTATGTATTCTGTTTCTTTTAGCGCACTTTTTATTTGTTTTTGGAATTTGTTGGTGGGGTCTTTTGTTAATTCCTTGATTTCGTTGTTGTTTAGGAATTCGACTATTTTTTCAATGTATTCTGTTTTGTTCAAAATTACTGTAGTGTTTCCCTTATCTGCTTTTGTGATGATTAAGTCATGTTCTTTTATTTTTTGTTTCAACGACTTTATTTCTTTGAGCTGTTTGTTGTTTTGATTGTTATTGCTATCGCCCTCTCGTTTGAGGATTTTTTTGGCTTCGTTGGTGGCGAGATTTTTGGTTAATTCCCTGTCTTCTGCTGGGAGCTTGTGACTGGCTATCTCAATATCTGTGATTAACTGTTTTATATTGTGGTTCGTGTGTGCGTCTGTGCAGTTGTATTTCAAACCCTTGTCTAACATATTCATTTCACCTTGAGAAAAGGTTACGTTCGTTCTGGTGTTTACTCTGCTGTGGAAATTGAATTCATTGTTATTCGTGTGTTGTTCGTTAGATTGATGGTTCTGTGTTTCTCCTAGTTTTCTTAATTTATTTTCTAGCGTTTCATGCTTCCTCGTTGCTCTGATTTTGATGTTGTCATGTAGGTGCTCGGTGAAGCTGTCCCATTGGGCCGCGTGCCAGAAATTACTTAGTTGCAATTGAATGTCGTATAATTGTTGGTTAATTTTTTGCTTTCTTATGTGTGCAAACACCTCACATAAACACATCGCTATCACTCCCCACAGCACGTAGGGACAGGGGGGAGGAGGCAGGGGAAAAACCAGTCGTTAAGATAACCACCGCAGTCGACCGCACAGCGAGTTCCAGTGAGCACGAAAACTGCGAGTAGCTGTAATACGGAAGACAATCAGATAAGTAGTTAGCCAAAAATTTTATAGTTTAACCATAGTTTACAACCATATAATCTCTCTAAAGTACAATCTCCGGATAGCTATCACCATTTAGCATTTCACCTAACATATATACTGCATTTAGCATACACTGACAGTTGCAGTACCAATACTGCAACTAAATAATTGTGCATATTGTAAATATTTTCACCTGTATTTCAAACATAGATTTTGTAGCCTAAGTGTAATGGATCTGATGATGATCGCTTGACGATCGAAACTGGTCATCCTAGTGTTTTATTAATCTCATGTAATTTATTTCAGGATTAGGGCATAACCCATCTCTTTTGGGTACATTCGTGTTGACCGACTGAAAAGCACTAAACTCTTGTTTACTAAGGCAACACTGAAAATATGGCTTCAAACACCGCAATGTTCACGGCTAGTCAGGCAAATCGTGAAGCCAAGAAATTCAAATCAATCATGAATTTAGACAAGTCAATTTGGTTCAACAAAAAATGTATAGAACTAAACCTCACCCCTAAATACGTACCAATTAAAACCGTACCGAACACACCAGCCACGATCATTTCAACCAAACAAGCCAAAGCGCTTTGGATAAAAAACGAATTAAGATTTGCATACATAAGAAAGCAAAAAATTAACCAACAATTATACGACATTCAATTGCAACTAAGTAATTTCTGGCACGCGGCCCAATGGGACAGCTTCACCGAGCTCCTACTTGACAACATCAAAATCAGAGCAACGAGGAAGCATGAAACGCTAGAAAATAAATTAAGAAAACTAGGAGAAACACAGAACCATCAATCTAACGAACAACACACGAATAACATTGAATTCAATTTCCACAGCAGAGTAAACAACAGAACGAACGTAACCTTTTCTCAAGGTGAAATGAATATGTTAGACAAAGGTTTGAAATAAACTGCACAGACGCACACACGAACCACAATATAAAACAGTTAATCACAGATATTGAGATAGCCAGTCACAAGCTCCCAGCAGAAGACAGGGAATTAACCAAAAATCTCGCCACCAACGAAGCCAAAAAAATCCTCAAACGAGAGGGCGATAGCAATAACATTCAAAACAACAAACAGCTCAAAGAAATAAAGTCGTTGAAACAAAAAATAAAAGAACATGACTTAATCATCACAAAAGCAGATAAGGGAAACACTACAGTAATTTTGAACAAAACAGAATACATTGAAAAAAACAGTCGAATTCCTAAACAACAACGAAATCAAGGAATTAACAAAAGACCCCACCAACAAATTCCAAAAACAAATAAAAAGTGCGCTAAAAGAAACAGAATACATACTGACCAAAGCCGAAAAATCAAAACTAATAAACATGAACCCGAAAATACCGTTATTGAGGGGACAACCAAAAATACACAAAAAGGAATGCCCAATGAGACCAATAGTCAATTGTAGGAATGCCCCTAATTACAAAATCAGCAAAGAGTTACTAAAAATCTTAAAATGCCGTCTTTCCAACGACAAAAACAACTCTGTAAAGAACACAACAGAACTAGTAACAGCATTGAACACCCTACAAATGAAACCAAGCTTCAGGCTAGTATCCTTCGACGTAACTAACATGTACACCAATATTCCGATTATTGAAGCAATCAACACTATCGAAAACAACTTAAAATCCAACAATTCGGTAAAAGAAATTGAAGAGATTGTGAGATTACTGAGGGTCGTTCTCACCCAAAATGTGTTTCAATTCGACAATAAAATATACACACAGAGAGAAGGCCTAGCAATGGGATCGCCACTAAGTGGGTTAATCGCTGACATCTTCATCAATGCACTAGAAAATGCGTTCTTAGAAAAGACTTCAACAAAGGGAATAGTAATATGGAAAAGATACGTAGATGATGTAATTTGCATCTACGATACTGAACTAACAAGCGAAGAAACAATTCTCCAATCCATTAATAGCCTTCACCACTCTATCAAATTCACTAAGGAATCCGAAATAGACCGGAAAATAAATTATCTCGATATAACTATTGAACGTAAAGACAACGACCTTTCATATTCCATATTCCGGAAAGCAACACAAACCTCGCATGCAATCGACAATCAGTCTAATCACCCCAGTACGCACAAACTAGCGGGTTTCAATTCAATGGTGCACCGAGCTTTAAACATACCCATGTCAAAAGACAACTATAATAAGGAAATAAGAACTATTATGCAAATAGCAAAGGAAAACAACTTCTCGCCAAGCAAAATAAATCAAATTATAGCCAAACATAAAAATAAAGATAAAACGATTCCCAAACCGGACAGTAATGAGAAAAAATTTGCGCGTTTCAACTATGTGAATGCGAATACATATAAAATCACTAACCTATTCAAAAAACAAGGCATAAAGATAGCTTTCACGACGAAAAACACAACCGCTAGGCACCTCCTAAATAGTAATCTAAATAAACGAGACCCGTATTCAAGGTCAGGGGTATATTCTATAACGTGCCAAGACACCGATTGTCAAGCTAATTACATCGGGCAGAGTGGAAGGCGAGTAGACACACGTTATAATGAACATAGGAATGCGATAAGATACGGAACACATTCAGCCGTGTGCGAACATATGTGTGACGCAGGGCACAGCTTTACCAACATAGAGTTGGACCTTAAAATAATCCATCACGAATCGAAAGGCAGAGCTCTTGACATAAAGGAAGCAATCGAGATACACCTAGCCAAACGAAACAATCCCAACAATCTAAATGAACACACGTTCATGGAGAGCTCACCCCTCTTCACGCTACTAAAACACACCCTGTCAGAAACAAAACACAATTTAGCGACACAGCCAAGCTAGATAAAAAAAAGGGGGGAAATTAGGGGGTTTTTAATAGGTAAATGTTATCTGGATCAGGTGTACGATGTACTTTGCTTCTGCAATAAACCAAGGCCCATATTCGCGGCAGTATTAAAGGTGCCGGGACGTCCTCATAAGACCGTCAACGCTTAGTTCGAATGGGTTATACTCCACGCGTGGCGAGGGCCAATCCACGGTCTTTAATAGTTGTGGACCCATCTCATTCAATAACATACATCTTATCTAGGTTGGCAACACCTCACATAAACACATCGCTATCACTCCCCACAGCACGTAGGGACAGGGGGAGGAGGCAGGGGAAAAACCAGTAGTTAAGATAACCACCGCAGTCGACCGCACAGCGAGTTCCAGTGAGCACGAAAACTGCGAGTAGCTGTAATACGGACGACAATCAGATAAGTAGTTAGCCAAAAATTTTATAGTTTAACCATAGTTTACAACCATATAATCTCTCTAAAGTACAATCTCCGGATAGCTATCACCATTTAGCATTTCACCTAACATATATACTGCATTTAGCATACACTGACAGTTGCAGTACCAATACTGCAACTAAATAATTGTACATATTGTAAATATTTTCACCTGTATTTCAAACATAGATTTTGTAGCCTAAGTGTAATGGATCTGATGATGATCGCTTGACGATCGAAACTGGTCATCCTAGTGTTTTATTAATCTCATGTAATTTATTTCAGGATTAGGGCATAACCCATCTCTTTTGGGTACATTCGTGTTGACCGACTGAAAAGCACTAAACTCTTGTTTACTAAGGCAACACTGAAAATATGGCTTCAAACACCACAATGAAATATTTAAGTTGTAGTTATTGTTGTTTAAAGGGGCGGAATAACAAGGCCGTCTGCCCCTGAAAGATTTAACCATCAGCACCTTTGATGATAATGATCTAGGTTGTTGGTATACTGTACAGCCCGCTAACCTGTACAGAGTTGAAGAAGTTTGGTCCATAATTGATCGACCCTCGTATTTACGATATATCAATCCAAGGAAGTTCTCTCAAAAAGATCTGGTTCATAATTGATCGACCCTCGTATTTACGATATATCAATCCAAGGAAGATCTTAAAGAAGTCTAGTTCATATTTGATCGACCCTCGTACAGTATATCAATCCAATTAAGGTATTTTAAAGAGGTCTGGTTCATATTTGATTGACTCTCGTATTTACGGTATATGAATCCAAGGTCTGCTTCATATTTGATCGACCCTCGTACTTACGATATATCCATCCAAGGAAAATCTCTTAAAGAGGTCTGGTTCATACATGTTCGACCATCGTATTTACGATATATTAATACCAGGAAGATCTTTCAAAACTGTCTGGCTCATATTTGATCGACTCTCGTATTTACGATACATTATTTCAAGGAAGACCTTAATGAAGTCTAGTTCATATTTGATCGATATTCGTATTTACGATGTATTAATGTAATGAAGATCTCTCAAAGAGGTCTGGTTAGAGGTTTAGTTCATATTTGATCGACCCTCGTCCTTACAATATATCAATCCAAGGAAGGTCTCTTCAAAGAGGTCTGGTTCATATTCGATCGACCCTAGTATTTACGATATATTAAAGCAAGGAAAATCTTGAAGATTATAGTTCGTATTTGATAGACCCTTCTATTTATGAGTGTGTCAGAACTAATCTCATTTAGAGAATGACCAGAATCACGAGCCATTTCACATGTTTTCTCTGCCCAGTTAAAACTAATGTGTTGCTGTATACAGCGATAAAACATCACTTGAAGCAGAATGTCGAATATAACAATCTAAAAATGTGCTGTATATAGACGGAAGATACTATCTTCAATTTGTAAAGTAGAACGAATGGCACATATGTCTCGTTTCGTGCAAGAAGCGTTGGAACATCTACCACGACAAGAAATTGATGAGGCACTTCCCTGGTCTAAAGGAACACGTAATAGGCCATCATTCTATAGTGCTAAGAGTAAACTTCCCTCAGGAACCATTTTTCTGTACAACTGATCTGCTGCTTTGTCATTCCCTAGTTTGCCCTTCGAACACAAAGAATTGCGTCTAACATTTTTTTTTTTTTTTTTTACTTTTGCAGCTGAAACTCATCCATATTTTCTTGTCTCAATTTTTCGTCTCGTTCAATTAAGGTAGAGCAAAACAAGGCTTTGAGTACTTGACACTATTCGTCACGTCAACCTAATCCACTACTCCAGTCCAGACCAGGTAGAACGCGCCACTATTCCCTTCTTGTGGCCTCCTCGGTGGATTAGTGGATGTCCGGCTCTGTGGCTAATCGGTTAGCATGCTAGGCTTCGGCCCAATGGGCCCCGATTCCCGGTCGGGCGGAGGTGATTTTATTCTATAGATAGTTCCCATGGATCGGGGAATAATAGGCTAAACGAAAATATCCGGTCTAAATTCCCGGCTGGGGAAGAAGATGCATCTCTTCGAATTCATTGATGTCGGATTCGTAAAAAATCTCTCTCGTGATTACATGACGAAATTAATAAAAGCTCAACCACAAGCCGCCCAATAAAATTCAGATTTTTATATCAGACTAGCATATGTACCCGTTCATCGAACGGTGTTTGGTGTTAACACCAGACATTATCAATTGAGCTACTGTTACAATGGTTAGCGGTTTGTCATTCCTTCATACGTTTATCAGAACGAAGTTAGTTTTCTGGGAATATCACACACACTGTTAATTTAAGGGCCTTAAAATGTGGTTTTCGGAGACCCTTTATAGACTCCCGAATTTTGTGTCTCACATTGAGAAGCGCAACATATGCGTTGGTCGTCCTTCTAGGATAATTTTTATATTTCGCCTATTTTAGCATATATTTTGAGAAGATTTTCCCTATATCCACCCTTCTACTGTATGGAAAGTACGGTGAAGAGTTTTATAAATGATTGGTGTATTGACTCTCATGGATGCCATACCTAATTTTACGATGCACCAAGCATCCGAACACGAGTTATAGGCGTACATAAAGATACACAGAAAGACAGACAGACAATTCTATTGTCTACAACACATCACCCAGGTATCCAAATATAGGTATATCTACCATACAGTATCAAACAAAATCATCCTTACGATAAACCCGTATGTCGACAAAAAAAAAGGTTAGTTAAAATGTGCTCTCAAACAAAATTCATCTAACGTGTAGCCTACTTCCTGTCGTGAAATAGAATTGAAAGCCTTGTAGACGAAACGCAATACACGTCACATAAAAACTAACCCTCTACGTTGTGTTAGGTCCCCATACACAGGAAGGCCCCTTCCATAAATTATAAAGGCTTGTGGTGCATGAAAATTCAGGTTCTTTAGCCTCAAATGGCCCAAATTCCAAAAAGCCGCAAAAAATGCTAATTCAATTCATGAATTTTTGAAAATAATGTTGCTGTTTGGAGATATAATAGACCTTCTGTACTATATGTCGCACGTGAAAATTGTATGAAAAAAATCTAGGTTACCCCTTGACCCCCTTAATTGCATTGATGAATTATACAGTCAACGTTGGTTCCGTGATAACCTTATAGCCATTTGCTAACTTTCACAGAAATGTAATAAATGGAGTGACACTGCTTCTTACAGAAATAGATGGGAAGTTGGATGCCACCCCTTGAGATAATGTTGTCATGGTTACCGATTTGCATTCCTTCATTAGTTTGTTAAATTAAATTAAATTAGTTTTCTCGGAATATTTCAGAAACTGTTGGTTTTAGAGCCTTATAATGTAGTTTTCGAGGACCCTTTAGGGCCCCCGAGTTTTGTTTCTGGCACCGAGGGGCTTTGTCTCGTCGTTGTACGCCATAATATAATACTAATAATAATAATATAGGGATAGGAATATCATAGACCTGCCGTACCACACCCGCAGGTGTAAATCGCGTGAATAAATTCTAGAGTACCCCTTGACCCCCTCAAGCGCATTATACGTATTGATGAATTGTACAGCTTAATTTGGTTCCGTGATAAACCTTCTAGCCGTTTGCAAACTTTCACACTAATGTAATTAATGGAATTGCATTGCGTTGCCATGGTTACCGGCTTGCATTCGTTCATTAGTTTATTAAATGAAATTAGTTTTCTGGGAATATCTCAAAAACGATTGGTTTTAGGGTCTTAAAATGTGGTTTTTGGGGACCCTTTAGGGCTCCCGAGTTTTGTCTCTCACATTGAGGGGCTGAAAATGAGCTTTGTCTCGTCCTTCTACACCTATTTCAGCATGTATTTAAAGGGAGTAGGCCCCCTTTTATGAGAGGTACGGAGAAGAGTTACATCAATGATTAGGGTCGTGCCTCTGATGGTTATCTGTACCAAATTTTACGATGATACAACCAGCCGTTCTCGAGTTATAAGGGATCAAAGTTGTCCACAGACAAACAAACAAACAAACAGACAGACAGACAAAAAACTATTTTCGCGCGCATCCATCATAAAACAGTCTGAAACGCGTAAATAACTCAAATTTCCGTAGAAATTCAGAAAAAAAAACAGACAAACTTTCATTTTTATATATAGAGAGAGATATACTGCACCGCTCGGTGTTGACCGTGTTTTATTGCACAAATTTAGGTTTTACTCGCTAACCGTTGGGGATACTCGAAAAGTGATAAGGAGCTTTCGGATAGAAAATTAAATGTTAAAGCTCGTGTATGCCATCAAAAGTTTGCTATTTCTTAACGTTCTCTTTTTATTTGATATGAAAATATGAAATTTTGAAACCAAAGGGTGTAGCGATGTCACTAAAATGGTCGCCATTTTTAATAGAGAAAAATATCGAAATCAAAAGTATTCTATATGTAAACCTGGTAAATTAGCTACATCCATGCAAAATTTCATTTAAATCGGACCAGTGGTTCTTGCGTTATTGAGTAACACACCGACAGACACACACCATCTCATTTTTATATATTAGTATGATGATAGGATCGAATGTCGGAAGGTCGAAAGAAGATACGATTATTATCTATATCAGAGGTGGCCATACAGCGCGCTAAAGCCAGCGTGCGTCTGGCGTGGACGGCCTTGCAGTGATGCTGGGGGAAGACTGTCTGTCTCTCGCTCGCTTTCCCGTCTTACTCCCTCCCGTATTGCCTTCGCAATGTCGAAGGTCAAACGGTCGCGGTGCGGTGTTATTTGATCGCAGGGATAAGTAACGTTTGACTATGGCTAGCGCTGAAAAGATACGGAGGAGTGAAAGTGCAACTTCTTTTAAGAAAGAGTGGGAACAATTGTTTTTCTCTGCATTGAAACTAACAAAATCGCGCTGTGATGACTGACAATAACCTGCGAAACAGCGTCCGATTGATTGTCTCACAAACAATCGTACCGAACATTGAGCATAATATAAATATGAAAACAAATTGAAAACAATGAAAATAAAAATGTGACCAAAATTGCGTTGTCTTAAATATTTCTGATTGTTTTAATTCTGATCACCTCGTGGTGTAGTGGCTAGGATTCTTGGCTGTTGCCCCGGACCTCCCCAGAGGTCTGAGTTCGAATCCCGGCTCTGCCAAGAAATGTAATTCTGGTCTGAGGACTGGTAGTGGGTATACTCAGCCTCGTCAAGCAAAATTGAGAAGAAGTGGGTTCGATTCCCATCTCAACCATCTTGGAAGTAGTTTTCCATGGTTTCCCACTTCTACTCCAGGCAAATGACGGGATGGCTCCTAAATTAAGGCCACGGCCGCCTCCTTCCCAGTCCTCATCTGGATTACAAATACACACACTAATACGGCCTCCACAATTACACAGTTATCAGACACATTATATATATATATATACACACCCAAGTACACGGGGATAGATGACCACGATGTCGCAAAGCCCCTAAATCAATCAACAACAACACCTACCTCATCTCTGTCCCTAATACAGTAACGCACACTAGTACAGTCATCATATCAATACAGGTTATTAGACAAGTTCAACAAATACCCAACCTCACGGGGCTGATGATCAAGATGACCCAAGGAAAATAAATGAACAACAAAACAAGGTCGTAATTCAATTTGAGCTATTAAGGGCGTAAATGTTAAGGGACATATTAACGTGGTGGTGATCGTTGTTTTGCCCCGTAACATGGGAAATATTAAGTAACTAGGGGACATGTGAGGTAAATCTCGCATGTTCAAAACATGCTTTACTGTTATGCGGGCTTCTATAAATATGTTTATTTGTTTAAACGCACTTTTTAAACAAATTGTCGATTTTTATGAAATCAGAGTGCGATTCGTCACTGTTGCGGGTAATTCTGTTTGAATATTATTTTCAATGCACAATGGGTTGTGCGCGCCCCATGTGTATAGACTACCCGCCCGACTCTAGTGTTATGCGGGCTGGACGCGACACAGTTCTGCCTGGGATTATCGTCTTGCTTATTCGTTTGAAAATGAAAATCCACAGCCTGCTTCCAGTCTCCGACCGGGTCAGGAATGGAATGAATGAAGCCCCCATCTAGCGGCGAGGATATGAACTGTGCCGGCTGCCGAGGCCTGACGCACTCCTCTGGGGCAATGATTAAATGAATGACAGATGAAATGAAATGATGGTGGAGAGTGTTGCTGGAATGAAATTGTGACAGGGAAAACCGGAGAACCCGGAGAAAAACCTGTCTGCCTCCGTTTTGTCCAGCACAGATCTCACATGGAGTGACCGGGATTTGAACCACGGACCCAGCGGTGAGAGGCCGGCGTGCTGCCGCCTAAGCCACGGAGGCTTGCTTATTCGTTTAAACACACTATTTAAACGGCGGCTTCGGTGGCGTAGTTGGTAGCATGCTGAGCTTATATGCCCAAGATCGCGGGTTCGAACCAGGCCGAAGTCGTCGGATTTTTTAAGAGCGTTAAAAATCCCTCTTGTATTCCTTCGGAGGGGAAGTAAAGCCGGCGGTAAAGAATCTTCCACTAATTACACCTGTGTGAAGCTAAATTATATATACGTTAAACATGCGACAAACGCTCTTAGGTTCCGACGTTCGTCGCCAGGAGCCGACTGCGGTGGTATCTGGTAATCAAGTTCTGAACTAGTAGTCGTTGACGGTGGCGTTTGGCAGCAAAAGTAGGAACTACTTGAAAACAATCAATGACTGCAGTCCTCACTTGAATTGAAAACAGATAACACACACTAATACAGTCATCACAATTAACACCGGTTATCAGACAGATTCTACACACACCCAAAGTACATAAGGCTACATGACCGCGTTGTCGCAACCCCTAAACTGAGGAACCAACCAACCAACTCTATTTAAACAAATAATTTCCGTTGACTTTTCAAGATATTTAAGATATTTCCTGTACTATTGAGACGATTGGAAGATTTTGGCACAACACGCTTCTAACTCCTTCTGGTCCTGAAGCTTTGAGTTTTTTGTCGCATGAACTTAGCGTATTGATGGTTATGTGACACAATGGTGTCCCCTTTTTGACCGTCTTTTTTATTTCTTCGCTTTGTTCCCTACAATGTTGCCTATACCAGGAACAAACGTACGTACGTAGTCAGTTGTGGTGGTTTTTGTCTGTGAGAGACTCAAATTTACTTTTAGTAAAATTCAACAATAACATATGCTTTCCCAGACATACGTCGACTAGCTCAGTGCTTACCTAATTTTGGATTACTGTAAAACTCATATTAAAGTTCAGGGATTAAAGAACCAATCATTTTGCTTCGTGTTAGATTGCTGTTCCAAGAGCTCATGTTGCAAAGAATGTGGAACGTTGTTCACTGAAATAGAAAAGTATTTTTAATAATTCAAATGTTGACTTCAATTTTCAAACAAGGGGACTGACTACAAAATTCGTCACTCAAATTCCGAGTGACTGAGCGGAACCCTCGAAATACGCCTGACTGATTCGAGATATGTGAAATGCGCTGTATTCCCTTCCTTTAGTTGCTACTCACTCAAAATCTAGTTTAATTTTATTCTTAAATTTACCACACGCGTATGTGATCAAATGATCTCACCCCTGTATTGAACAGTTAAAGATCCAATGCTTTGCCGTCAGAAATCATACACCAAAAACCCAATAAGGATTGTCAAGACTAGTTTCTGGTTTAACCCGTATGTCCAAAAGCAGATTAATTGCATTTATTTATTGAAAAATAAGAAGATTAATAAGAAGAAACATTAATACACCCTACGGCTAAACCATCGAGCTGCGTAATAGTAAGGTACTGTACCCGAATCTAGTAGAACCTGCCAGGATCCGCAGGTGGATTTCAGCATCTTGTAGTGCCCGGCTAGAAGAACTACTAAGAAACTACTGACAGATGAAGCTGATGGGATACGCAATCTATGAATGTACTATTAGACTACTCTAATTGTATATTGGGCGCCTATCTACTGTACATTGGAGAGTGAGAAACTTGCGATTCTCGGGGCGTAACGGGAAAAGGTGTGGGAATTGAGTCTTACTCTACCTCGATAGCACACTACAATTACTTAATTAACTGCGAAGGATAACTCAATGTTCTATAAAAATATCAGACATTCGTAACGACGTGTCTGTCTATCAATTTATGATGACAAGTTAAATATAATTTTAAATACGTGGGCAAAATAAAAACAACAAATTAAAAATTTACCAGCTCTCTTAATCGTTCCTAATTAAGTTAAACTAAACTCAAAATAAAATTTTAAGTATGAACCTGGCATGAAGATGAAATGCCCTAGTTCTAAGGAGTGTAATTGGAATATTTTAAATTACCCAATTTTGACAATAAATTAGCGATGGCCTATCGCTATTACAAATAGAATTTTACTCTATACAAAACTCCTTAGTCCTAATAAATCCCTATTCTCTCAATTCCTATTCTAATATTCAAAATATTCGTAATCTGATTAAATATTTACATATACTGGGTAATACAAAATGATTGTCCTCCTGGCAATTCAAAATTCTCGTGGAAATTCGCCACTTGCTATGCATTAAATTCGGTTTATAAGGTAAAATCCGGGTATATAATCCGAGCTACAAAACCTAGATTATAGTGCTCTTGTCCTCCTTACTTCTTCATTCAATAAAATATTAATAATCACAATAATACAAGTTCTTCCTTTTAATTATTATTGTCGCCTTTACTCTTACTTTTCCACTTCAAACAATTTCTATCATGAATAAAATTGAGCTCTAATCAAATGTTCACTTCGACTATAACATCACACATTTCTATATTGCAAGATACTTCTAAAAAATCTAACAAGCTCACAACAATATAATGTAATACCACTTCAATAAATGTAAATAGCTCTCCTCGACTTATCTTTCAACTGCATAAAATGCATAAGTTATGACTGAATGTTCAAATAACATTCCCCAATGCTTCTTCTTTCATTAAAATATCACATTTTATTTTATATGCATTTGTAGAAATCTTTCCATATTATAAGTTAATAAGATTTTCTACATCATTAAATATTTTTTACGTCATTTATCATTAAATTGAATTCTATATTCAAATATCCTTCCTCAAATCTTTTAATTATATTATCCAACGTTACTTAAAATATACGTGATCTAGAATACGACCAACGATCCTATCAATCCTACCTAAAAATCGAAAATCTCCAATATGGCCCAAAATACTAAAATCCTGCAAAAATAGAAAAATTCGGTCCACGAATTCAAATCTAAAAATTCTCTAACATGAAAAGTCAAAAATCCTTTAATTGAAAATCTAAATTCAAAAATGAAATAACAAAAACAATTCAAAACTATGGTTGCTTCAAATAAATTCCTAAGTCAGCAAACTTAAAAAATTCTACGTGATGAAATTCGCTTTCTACCTGGTGTCGCTTATAGATGTCTCGTGGAACCTCCTCTTGTGTTGAATTCCACAACCAAGGTCTCCTCTGTTCTGCGGTGTTCTTAGATCAGCTTCCCTCGTACAGAATCGAACTGCAGACATCATCGTGTAGACAACCCTCACAGCATCGACTTGACCGAGCATCGAACTGACATCACGAACTGGGGTACCTTAGTTCTGAAGTCGAACTGCATTGCGAACTGGGATGGCCCTAGCTAGGCTTCAATCTTCGTTGTGAACCGGGATAGCCCTTGTTTGTCTTCATCCTCGTTGGTAGTAGATTTGTAGAATTTCATTCTTGTAGCCGCTTCTAGGTTGCCATGATTCAAATGTGTCGAAAATAATTGCTTTTATCATTGGCTTTAAGTTGCTTCAAACACCTTCATCATCTTGCAGCTAATGTTTCCTTCATCTTCTCGCTGGTAAAGTGTTGGATCATCTCTCCCAATTTCACTTTGTTAACGATGGTAATACATTTTATATTTCTAAAATGTTGAAATATAAATAATATTTCTTGTAGCGTTGTACTAATTGTTATATTTGTTTATAACAATTTTCATCAAAATGTTTATTATCACTATTGTTGAATAGTCACTTATAGAAAATTTTACCAAGTCCTTTCAATAAACTGATGAAATATTCTAAGTCCGTAGTTCGACTAGTGCGGTCGTTGTATATTTGTTAGCCCGAAGTGTCTCCTCACTTGCCGGTAATTCTATCGTAATATATCCACACTTGAGCTGGTCAGATCAACACGTCTGAACACTTCGGCTGTCGCAGATTAAAAATGCCTCGAGTCAATCCTACAATTCCCCTTCTCGCGCTGAAAAGGTCGGCGTCACATAACGAACTGGCGGTCTATCTTGGCGGTAACAGTAAATCATTACTTTACTCGTTATCTGTGCAGATTTCTTCTTATCAAAGGTGCGGGGATATTTCTAAATAATATGTTCCATAATACTCTCCATTAAAATTACTTGCAATTATCCTCTTAATTACTAATCAGAAGCTTCGTAAATTCATTAAATCCAATTTTTGATTGGTGGTGACTGGCCACGTGATATATAAGACACACTGCCGTCCCCTCTCTTGCCACGCGTACACGCGCTTCAGTTGTTGCAGGCGAGTCTATCTCCCCTGTCACCTCACTCCACCGCTCACGCGTCTGCGGCTTGATTTGAGAACGGTGTTTCTTCCGTCTCTGGCTCGAATAAATAATAGAATTTTCTGATTGGCTGGGGTAAACGCTTTACTAATCTCTCCCTCGTTCGACTCTCATGCACGTGTTAAATACAAGTAACTTTCCAGCACACTAGATTCTCGATTCGTAACATTATAATGCAATGCTAATCTCAACACAAACTTCACTGCAATATACTCGGGTACAGTACACTCGCCGACACAGAAAGTGCGCGGGTGGAACCTTACAATGACGAGTATTGTTTCATGCAATCATGATGTTGTGGTTTCTAGTTTGATACTCAGGGATGTACCAAATAAAGTAGGAGCTGACAGATGTGAAAATTACCATACAATCAGCTTGATTACTCATGCTTCAAAGATCCTGTCTAGAACAATTTACAAGAGGATGGAAAGCCAGATAGAAACGGAGTTGGGTGAAGACCAGTTTGGTTTCAGGAGAAATGTAGGAACAAGAGAAGCGTACTAAGTCTTAGGCTGATTTTGGAAGATAGAATAAGGAAATATACTAGAACGTTCATGGCATTTGTATAATTAGAAAAGACCTTTGATAACGTTGATTGGGCTAAATTGTTTGACATTTTGAAAACGATTGGAATCAAGTACTGGGATAGGAGGGTGATATACAATCTATACAGAAACCACACAGCAGTCATTCGAGCTGAAGGACATGAGAGAGAAGCTGGTATTCAGAAAGGTGTATGGCAAGGCTGCAACTTATCACCCATACTTTTCAATCTTTACATTGAACAAGCAATGAAGGAAATTGGTGAAAAATTTAAAGTGTGAGTGAAGATTCAAGGATAAATAATTTTAACTCTGAGATCTGCTGATGACATCGTCATCTTGGGAGACACGTCTGAGGATTTGAATGAGTTTTTGAATGGTATGGACTCCGTCTTGAGGAAATAATTCATGATGAAAATCAATAAATGTAAAACAAAAATATTGGAATGCAGCCGAAATAAATCAGAAACCTATATATGGACATCAAATTGGCAGGTGAAAAGCTAAAGGAAGTAGGAGACTTCTGTTACTTAGGAAGCAGAATAACCTGTGATGGAGAAGCAAAGAGGATAAAAAAAAGTAGTTTGGCTCAGGCAAGGAAAGCATTTCTACAGAAAAGGTATCTGTTGACATTAAATATAGATTTAGGTATTAGGAAGTCATTTTTGAAAGCCTTTGTCTGGAGCGTGGCACTGTATGGCAGTGAAACTTGGACTATTGGTGCAGGAGAATAGAGGAGAATTGAAGCGTTTGAAATGTGGTGTTACAGGAGAATGATGAAGATCAGATGGGTAGATAGGGTAACAATTGAAGAGGTATTAAGACGAGTGAGAGATGTTTCTGGTGACTGCTATTGAAAAGGGATAGGTTGGTAGGACATACGCTAAGACACCCAGGAATATCAAACTTAGACCCTAGTTATGGAAGGAAGGGTCGAGGACAAGAACTGTAGGGGTAGACCAAGTTTAGAATATGCTAAACAGATTGCTTCGGATGTAGGGTGTGGTAGCTATGTAGAGATGAAACGATTAGCTCAGGAAAGGCAGGCATGGATAGCTGCATCAAACCAGTCAAAAGACTGAAGACTCAAACAACAACACAGGGGCAATAATCCATACTCACATAAAAGTAGTAGTCGTCATAACGGGAGTATCTACGAGTGTATGGAGCAATTAGATAACATCGTTTTCTGTGAACGGCCTTAAAATACTAGCGAGGAGGAAGGTAGCAGGCAGACAATACGTGTGTTATACGCGTCTGTTCGTAAAGCGCTGTAGCCCAGTGGGTACGGACTCAGGTTTACAGTGGGAAGGTGACTGGTTCGCATCCACTTCGGATGTTTTTGTCAACACCACTGGGAGCAATAGCTGGCAAACCAATTAGATTGTAGGACGCCCCCACCACGCTTGTTACAAACAGGTTGGCCATTCTGCCAGCAACTACAGTATGACCATAAAGAATCTCCAATCCGTGAACGGGTAGTTACTCTCGTTGAACAAGGAAGTTAAACCAACCATATACTTGACAACACTACGGCATCCCACAGAGTACGGCCATGGAAGAATAATACTAGGAAGCGAAGCTCCCATAAGGCGAATGGTTATCACTTTCTAATTTCGACCTTCAGCTGTTACACCTTACCGCACTCTGGTGAGTGTCGTGGGCAAGACACCGCCATTTGGCGCGGCATTTAAAATTACTAATGTATGCTAAATTTTGAGGTTAGGTAGTTAATTTTGCAAGTATTTGATATGACAGTTTCCCATGTTTTAGTTTTAGAATTGCATACGTCCGTGGAAATGTAAATAACATTGAAATTATTTAATTCTCCCGCGAGTGTTTTCGAAGTCCCAATATACAAAGTTTCAATAGGTCAACTTATTTATAAAATAGGATGAATGTGGAAGTTTTGAAGGAAATAAACAAATAAAATGAAGATATATGAATATATTAATTTTTGTAGGCTATTACATATAATTTACAAATAATACAGTATATGACAATTGTACATATAAAACAAGATATATGAATACATACAATTTACAAATTTTATAAAACAATTCAATATGAATAGGCCTATAGTGGTTGTCTCACTTGCAGGCCTGTCCCTCAAAACAGTTGGTGAGATGCAGTGCACAGAAAATGGCTTAATTGTAGTCTTTTATGCAAGCGCATACTTTACCAATCATCAGATTGGAGATATCCCTCCACACATTTCATCTTCCTCCTAGTGTTTCTGAAATGACATGCAGCGGGTCAAGACAAGCGACTTTATGTTGTTTCAAACTTCTGTTACAAATTTATCGATGGTAAATATCTTAAGAACCACCGGGTGAGTTAGCTGAGGTCGTTATGGCATGACTGCTGGCAGTCGCTCACATCCGGGAGGCGAGGAGGTTCGAATCCCTCCGCCGGCAACCTTGAAGATGGTCTTCTGTGGTTTCCCATCTTCCTTCCAGGCAAATGCCGGGGTTGGTCCCTAAGTATAGGCCACAGCCGCTACCTTCCGATTCCTAGCCCTTACATTCCAACTCCCCCCCAACGGTACTTGTAGGTCACCCATTGGGTGTCCGTCTCGAAGCAGCTACAAAACTGGTGAGCCGAATATGTCCTCGGACACTCCCGGCACTAAAAAAAGCCATACGCTAAAAAAAATCTTTAGAACCAAGTATATTTGGTAACGCTTCGGGAAATTAGCTGAAATACTTTTATGAATAATAATTGTGGAAATGATGTCATAATAGACGTTTTCTCCTGCGCTGTCTATAACCCACCCCGCCGTCCCCTTTTTATAACATGACTTACAGATGTCAGATGTGCCGACCATTATAGACGTGATTTATGGGACAAAACAAATACTGACTATCCAACACATACGGCAAGCGCAGGCATGTGGTGATTGTTTTATGCAGCGCTCGTTTCGTTGTGTCTCTATGTCTCTACATACAAAAACAAACCTAACCTGGGGCTAACGGCCCAGACCCCCTTGCTTGTAGTACATGCAGTAATTTTCGGCCAGACTGTGCTTAAACTAGTAATGGACATAAATTCTATCTTATTAAGGTTTCACATACAAAATCAAACCTAACCTGGGGCTAAAACCCCAGACCCAATTGCTTGTAGTACAAACAGTAATTTTCAGCCAGACAGAAGCCAATAGTATCTCGCTTAGCTCGCTACGTATGACCTGTGTCTGTCACTTGAAGACATGTTGCTTATTTTAGGGGCTGCGACATCGTGGTCATATGGTGCCATGTATTTGTGTGATAACCTGTGTTATTGTAATGGCTGTACTAGTGTGTGTATTGACAAAACATACCGGTACCTCTAACAAATTGTGAGACACAAACGTTTCAAATAAGGAAGGAGGGTGGGTTATAGACAGCGGAGGAGTGAACTGCATCATTTCCAGAGCAATTTTGAATCATTATAAATGTTTTTCTAAATACTGTAAAAGATTAATAGTGAAGGAGACAAGAACCTGACTTTTGAACTCCCACTTGGATAATATGATCTTTTCAAGGGTTCCAAGGGACAATTGCAAAATAAATGAGTCAACTGTTTTGTGAAATTGAGTTAAGATTATGGTGGCATTCTGTAAGGGTGGTTACACATTGTGTGCAAATAGTACATCTGTCACGTTGCTCCTTGTATGCAATACAGGCTACACGATTCCAGGCTAAGAGCAGTCAGTGACTCATGTAGTTCCTGCACTGAATGCAGTGCGTGTTCTAAGTGCTGTAAACCAGGAATATCTAAAGCACACGAGCTGCTCTCTACAGGATCGCTTCAGTCTTCTTTTAAATCGTAAGTTTACTGAGTTCTCTGTTCGAAAAGTAACGTGCATCAGTTTTCTAGGTGGACATGTCAAGTAGCAGTGAAACAGACAACAATAATGGGAACCAAGTGTAGAAAAGGAGAAGAAATCCTGAAACACACAAAAGGAATGCCATCCGCACAGGGAAGGTAAAAGGTGAGGAGCATGTTCATTGGCGGGGGAAGGTTTTCAAAAAGAGAACTAATGGCCCAAACTTCAACTGTGGTATGAAGTGCTTTTCTAAGTTAACACCCGAAGAGCCAACATACACACTTCATCGCTTCAATGAATTTGCGACTAAAAATGAACAGGACATATACATACATCAGTTAATTGAGAAGAGGTACATAAGGAAACGTAGACCTAGGAAGGATTCCAAAAGCAGGATATCTAACGTTCATTATTTTGTCACGAGTGGATCCATTAAGGTGCATGTTTGTAAGAAAGCATTCATGTCATTTCACGGAATTACAGACAGACGGGTCCGTCGTTTATGCACGTTATTGTTGGAAAGACAGTCTCCAAAAGATCCAAAACCAAACGTAGTTCCTGGAGATGTATGTGTAGGCCTAACATTTAATCTTACAATTCAGAAAAAAAACAAAAAGAAAAGCAAGGAGGTAATGTATAAAATGTACTATGCACCCATATTAACTTATGCAGCTGAGACTTGGACCCTGACGAGCAGGCAAGAGAGTAGAATCCAAGCCAGTGAAATGAAATTCCTAAGAAGTATGATAGGTAAGACAAAGAAAGACAGAGTGAGGAATGAAGATGTTAGGAAGGAAGTTGGGATGGGAAAACTAAATGAGAGAATTGAGAAGAATAAACTAAGGTGGTTTGGACATGTAAAGAGTATGGAGGAAAATAGAATACCAAGACAGATGCTGGAGGCCAAGCTCAAGGGTAAGAGAGCAAGGGGAAGACCTAGAACAAGGTGGATCGATTCAGTGAAGAACAGCGTGAGAAAAAGAAATCTGGACTGGGACAAGATCGTGGAAGAAGAATTGTGGAAGGAAAGAGGAAAGTGCCATAAATACCCCGACCCGGCAGGAGCTGGATAAGGGGAAATGATGATGATGATGATGGAATTCAGAAAGAAAACAAACAATTACTTCTGACACCATGTAACATTTACATGCAGGTTTATATGGTAATCAAATAATAGCTAACAAGATATATCGAGTGCCAACATTTATTATTGTATGTAAGCCTATATGTTTAAGTAACAAAGACTGGCATCGTTGTGCAATGTATTACAGGGATGTGTGTTTGGATTATCGAATATCGAATCCTAAGGTTATCGTTACAGTATGTAAGAAATACATCAACATATTGAATCGTTCCCTACGAGGTGTACACATTATGGTGAAAGGCGACTTCTGTATCTACAGTAGTTGTCAAATTAGACTTGAATAAAATGTATGCCATGTTCACCGATGCAAACCCAGGGGTTCCTATAAAATATCAGTTTTATCTCCACTATTCTATGGAAAATATTAAATTACGTTTCGGAAGGCCGCAAGTTGACACATGTAGCGTATGTGAAGAACTAGCTGTGAAAATAAAATCACCATCATTATCAGAATCTGCAAAGCGTACTGCAGTTGCTGAATTAATGGTACATAAAACGCGTGCCGCAGTGGCCACGAGCACTAACACGCTACCTCGTGTCTCGCTGGCATCGGGAGAGCGTGGGTTCGAATCCCACCTCGACCGCCCTGAAAATGGTTGGGAAAATTTTCCATTTTTGGTCCGTATTGACAATTATAATTTGTTTTATTCAAAATTAGCAGGTTCCGCCAATCAATACCTTAATGCTTTTACATAAACCCAGGTGCAGTACATGTTTCGAACCATTATCGGTCCTTCATCAGCTGACTTAATGTCTTATCAACAGCATTAACACATAAAAACACTGAGCATTGACACAAAGAAATGCATCATCATCATCATCATCATCATCAATGTCCCACTCCAGTCGCCCGGGTGTGGTTAACAAGCCTCTTCCACTCGTTTCTGTCCTTCCACTTTTCCTGCTCCATTACTTCCTCCACATCCAATCCAGCTTCTCCGATGTCCTTCCGAATCTGATCCATCCATCTTCTTCTTGGTCTTCCAACTGATCGCTTACCCTTAACTTCTCTTTCCAACTCCCTTCTTGCCGCTCGTTCCTTTCCCATTCTCTTCACATGTCCGAACCATCTCAGTCTTGCTTTCCGTATCTTCTGTACTAACGGTTCCACATTTAGCTCCTCTCTGATTTTAACATTTTGAATTCTATCTCTTCTTGTCTTTTTTACAGATGTTCTTAAAAATTTCATTTCTGCTGCTTGGATCTTACTATCTTGTCTCTTGTTAGTTACCAGCGTTTCCAGTCCGTATGTTACAATTGGTATGAAGTACTGTTTATATAGTGTTAATTTCGTTCTCCTGGGCACTTTGTCATCCCATAAAAGCTCTCTGACTTGATGATAGAATGTTGTGCTTTTACTTAGTCTGTTGTTAATTTCAGGGTTGATTTCATTACCTCCGTTAACAATGCTACCCAGATATGGGAACTGTTCCACATTCTCCAACCATTCTCCATCTATGTTCACTTGGCTTCTCTTTTCCACAGTGCAGGACTACAGTTTTCTTTTTACTAATTACCATTCCAAACTCCTTCAGCTTTTCATTCCAAATGTCCAATCTCCTTTGTACTTCCTTTTCTCCCTCTCCCCAAATCACCACATCATCTGCAAATACCAAGGCCTTCACTTCATCACTACTGATACTCTGTTTTACACGTTTTATGATTTCATCCATCAATATAACAAATAATAATGGTGACAGTGCACTTCCTTGCTTGAGGCCTTTTTTGTATAGAATGTTTCAGAATCACCACTACGCACTTGTACACTGCTCTTACTCTCATAATACAACATTTTTATCTTGTTAATTAGTGATTTTGGTACATTCCTTTTCAGTAGGCATTCCCATACATATTTTCTTTTAACTGTATCATAGGCTTTTTCCACATCCAAAAATATAAAGATGATTTCCTTGTTCATTTCTAGATGCTTTTCCATTATCATTCGCACTGCAAATATCAAGTCTATTGTTGATCTATTCGGTCTAAAGCCATACTGTTCTTCCTCTAACTGAGGTTCTATTATATCCCTCAGTCTCTTGCCTATGACTTTCTCCATTATTTTTAGCCCATGTGATAACAATGTTATACCTCTATAATTTTCACAATTCTTCCTATTTCCTTTCTTGAACAGTGGTACAATGCTTCCTTGTTGCCAATCTTCAGGTATCCTTTCATCCTTCCATATGGCATTGAGGGTTCGGTGTAGCCACTGTAGTCCAATGCTTCCTGCTGCCTTAATCATATCAGCATTGAATTCGTCTTTTCCACTTGCTTTACCTTTGCTCATTGCTTTCACTGTCCTTTCAAGTTCCAACCATGTTATTGGGTTCTCTTCTTTTTCTCCATCTATATCCATTTTCTTATCTCGTTCTTCCTCTGGGAAGTCATCCCCATTATAAAGCTTTTCAAAATACTTAGACATCACCTTATGAAGACCTTTTTCATCATGTACTATGGAACCATCTTCTCTCTCTAATGCCTTGATTTTTTCTTGGTCTGCTCTTTTCGATTTTATTACTCTATACAGTAGTTTCTGATTTCCTCTACTATCTTGCTCAATTTTGTTGGTGAACTCTCCCCAGCATTTCTCTTTTTCTTTCCTGATACTCCTTTTTACTTGTAGTTTTAATCTTTTGTATTCCACATGTAACCTTTCTATCCTATCCTCATCTTTCTGATACGTTTTTTGCTTTTCCTTATCCATTTCTTTCTTCACCTTGTTCCTTTCTTTTATTTCTTGCTTTATTTTGTCTGTCCACCACCGGGTCTCCTTTTCCTTAACCTTTGCTTTTGTTTTCCCACATACCTCAACTGCTGCTTCAACAAATGTCTGTCTGAAATTGTTCCACTCTTCTTCTCCACTTTGTGTTTCTGTGTTAGGCAGCTTCATTTTTATCCTATCTTGGAATGCTATCCTTTTGTCCTCCTCCTCCAATTCCCAAATCCTGATCTTTGGTTTTTTCTTAAGTACAATTTTAGGGATTTTTACTCGTTTTAAATCCATTATTAATCCACTAGAAATGCATACACGTTAAAATATTCACAATCATTCATTAAAAGATATTCAAGCTTTAAAAAGTTTAAAATACTGCAAGTTCAATTGTTCCTGTTAAATGATGCTAATTCTCTTGATTAGCATCTTTTCAGTCCATTTAGTATTCCTGTCCTCTTCACACGTGAGCGGCGTAGCCGTACAAATTGTTGGGTTGAATATTGCCATGTATAGGGAGCGAACAAATGGTTTTCGTGGTTTCCTATTTTTTACTACCAGGCAAATACCGGGACCGTGAAGGTGATGCAAATGGGAGAAAATGAGGTCTGTTCATTGCTCTTGAAGTACATAGAGAATGTTGTACCAGATACAATAAATGTTTTGTACTTATTCTCTGACGGATGCCCGGGGCGAAACAAAAACCACACTCGACAAAAATCTCGGCACGCATGCCATGCGTTGTTGGCATGTTAGAGAACCCATTTGAATTCAGTAGGCCGTGATCATAATAGCAAAATTAGCTCTGGATTTTCCGCCAACACAACGTTCCTCCTTTCTCTACTAGAAAGCACTATAGTGTTAACGAGCTTAGATATCTAAACTCCTTGACTGTCATAGCAGTCCAAGGAACGACAAAAATTCGACATGCAAACTGCCCTCTGGGCATCAAATAACAAAACTTACACCCGGCGCCCGATATTATTATTACTGTACTTATTATCATATTATATGACAATTATTTTTCCATTTTGAATGAGTTGACTCGAGGCATTTTACCATCTTGAACTTTCATGGTTTTTCTAAGTGTTGCCTATTTTGCACCTTGGACTGTACTGTTTATTTGCTGTGAATAAAATGCGGTATATTTAATCAGAAAAACGGCTAATATTGAAGTGAATTAAAAATTCACACTTCCTCGCACTGATTAGTGCAAAAACTACTGCACATGAGTCACAATATTTAAATATTTTATTACAATATGTTATTCATGCAATGCTGACCTAGAAAACTGTCAGAATCATGTACTTACAGCTGTAAATAATTGTGGCAAAAATGGAATGAATTACCGTATTTCTTCATTCTATAATCTGTCTTTTGTCACTCCAGTGAAATTAGATTTTAGTGACTCATGTCATGTAGTTCTTGAAATCATCGATTCAATTGAAATTGCTGTCCATTATGTCTAGTGTACAGGAAATTGTGCTAAATTACATAAATATGTGTGTTTGTTTCTTGTTCATTGAATGACGTTGTGGTAGTGTTCCCAACATGCAATATATAAAATACACCACCACTAGGAAAAACCCATTGGTCTACAGAAAGATTATGCGCGACCATTTCTACTGTGCGTGACAAAAACCAGGGGTGCATATATTACTAACGCGGCCCGCAAGCTAAAACCATTGTCGAAACCCAAAGGCTGCCCTGGCAGCGAGAAGCTAGCGGGGCTCTGTTGACGACACATATCAATACAGAAAATTAGCATAAAGGACACATTACGCAGTAGTCATTGTCGAAAACCATTAAACTGGACGAGTTAGGCTATAGCCATTGTCAAAATTATTGGTCTGGACAAAACGTAGGTTAGAATAGTAGGGTTGAGGTGAAACATTTGCCGTGGAAAGCTAGCGGGGCACTACTGACAACACGTTAGGCTGTAACCATTGGATTGGATGTGTTTAGGCTGTTACCATTGTCATAATTATTTGTCTAGGCAAATGTGACTTTTACAAAAACAAATTTTATAGCACACAAAAGAAAAAGCAAAGAAGCCTATACAATTAGTATCATATGCGTGGGGTTGGCAATGCTGTACTTGTGCACAAATTATGCACATAATAGCAGACACAGCTGACATTTTACTATATAAGTTGTGATATTATTTGGGAAGGCAGATGGGTTATAGACAGCGGAAGAGTGAACTACATCATTTCTAGAGTAATTTTGTATCATTATACCGTAAAAGCTAATGGCTAATTTCAGTGACAATGTTTTTCATAGGTTCTTGTCTCCTTCACTGGTAGGCCTACCAATAAATGTAACAAGCTCAGAATTGAGCAACATTGTCATTTTAACCGGAATGGTTTACAGCCATTCAAACAATACTGCATTAAAATACTGAAAATAATTATATTTTCTCAGAAATGAACACACATGGCAGCTAGGGGTCATGTCAAGAACAGAAACTTGTAATCAGAAAGGCAAGGCTGACACAATTAAAACAAAAACGTGATGCACAGGAAGACATACTCCTCAACAGAGCAGATAACCTAGATGTTATGCCCCTTAAAACAACAACCACTCTCACTGGAGCACAAGATGTTATGCCCCTTAAAGCAACAATCACCATCATCACTCACACCCCACATCTAAATACACTGATGGACCGAGAAAGGTGCAACTCATTTTCAATTGGTCAAAATTAAGTATTTTATATTTGACAATGTCCACAGAAGTTTAGACTGTGTAGACTCTAGGCTCCTTTCGTCAACTTTTGTTCTCTGCTGACCTCAACGGTATGAAGCTTCCATCGCCGTGGGTGTCTTTCATTCTCATGCCTGCAAGATCAGAGATCCCTGAAAGACAAAGGTTTTCTTTTAGCTACATGTTGAAATGTTAAATTTCAATACATAGCACATTCCTGACAGGACACATTTTAACTTACCTGCAGTCACAACAGTAAGAACTGCTTCAGAAATCAGGGAATTTCTATTTAAGTGCCTTGTGATGAACCATTTGGCAAAATTATCACTGCATAATCGACGTGTAATCATGCCACGCACAGATTTCCCGAACACATCATCCCTTCCACAGAACTACTAGGCCTACTCGCTGAATCTGCAAAGAAAAATAGCTCAAATAAAAACATGTGCAGTAGCTACAGGATATTAATTGCTAACATCACATATCCATTAAACACTACTAAAAATTCAGCTTGAATAAGATAAATATACATAAACCTAACTGAAAACGATCTAACTTACTGGCCTTGAACTCATTACTCTGAGCTGCAGTAACCACACACATATATGGCTAAGATATAGGCAACTCGTAACTTTCAGTAGTAATAACTCTTTGACTCTTCAGTCAGTCAACTTGAATTCCCCCAATGAATGAGTGGGGTACAATGTATACCTATATAACTTAATGGAGTATAGCTAATAGGCTACATGTATTTTTTTTCAGGAGATTCATGTATATTATATACATTGTACCCCCACCCATTCATTGGGCGAATTCGCTACAGGGGTGTAGGACACCCTGGTCATCATCCCTGTCTCTTAAGTCTTGCACACTTGTATACTTTCCTTATATTATTATAAAGGAAGAAATCACTAACTCAATTTTACTCCACGTGAACATCAAGAACATTATTTCTACCTATGTTTCCATTAATTCTTCACGAGAGGAGTTACTTCCTTATATCACTTTCACAAGGCTAAATATTGAAAAAAATATATATAATTTGATTCACATACCTTCTGGGAGCTTATGGGAGTCATTCAATGTTCATTTTCGATTTCCATCGGCATTGCTGCACTGGAAATAATTACTTTTACTACCGATAACAGTTAATTCTTACGAGATTCCGCGCCATCTTACATTTACTCACATGCTACGTCATACCCGCTGTAAACACAAATCGCCCACGACACACAATAGATATCGCCCTAGTCGAACATATGTGCTGCCGTCTATAGAGGACCGCTAAAAGGTCGAAGCTTCACTTCCTAGTATTCTTCTTCCATGGTACGGCGACGCTTTGGATAATATGGGAATTGAGAGACATAACCGTCGCGCTGCGGGTGTCGAACCGGGAACAGGACAATCGTTCGATCGCCTAACCCCATTCTAACCTGTTCATAAACATCGTGTAGCTACGCCAGGCAGAACGGAAATGGTCTTGAGTTGCCTGAATGAGACAGGGTCACAATTCCGACGAGCGGCTAAGAAACAAAAGCGCACAGATGGGCAGAGGGTATATTGGTACCGTCTCTTTGCCGAGAACAAGGTGCAACTTCATCGGTCGAATGTCATATTCTTCGATGAGAACAGATTTTCGTCGGCGAACGATGGGCCACTACCCAACACAATCCTGCATACGTGGCCGAGCATCGGCGTTCTGGTCTTATGTCTGTTGCATGTTAGGGTTGGATGAGCTCTCGCGGGATATGAATATTGCACAGAATCGAGCAATGTCCACATGGACACGCTCTCACCGTCGGGAAATATGTGCACATGCTAGAGAATATTATGGACCCTGCCGTGTAGTTGCTTCACCCTGCCGATATTATGCAATTTTAGCAGACGAATCTCTCCAATCCTCACATCCCAATTAGATCAGGAATGGTTCGCAAAGTAAAGTTAGTCAGACTTATCTACTGGTCTCCTTGTGGGGTGGACATGAATTCCAACCAGAATGTGTGGACCGAGACGAAGATACCTGATCCGATTCCGCTCTAAATTCGAATTACGACCTCTGCTCTTAGTAAGGGGACCGTCTAATGACCCTTTACAAGGCCACGAATAAGCTAAATCACTGTCAATAATGGCAAGATGAAATAAAAGAAGTTACGTGACTCACCATATACATCAGTATAGAAATAAAAATGAACCTAAAAATATCTCACACTTTCGAGACTCGACCTTTTGACACCAGAAGCAGAATTGACAATTTTGCACGGCTACTGTCTTGGCTGACGGGACATATACTTTTGGAGAAACTCCACAAAACTCTCACATTACCGCCGGACAGAATATAGTGTATAGGGGCCGATAACCTCGATGTTAGGCCCCTTAAAACAACAATTATCATCATTTATCAATATAGTGTATATAATACGGCATTATGATTTGTGTGGCCTCTAGACGGATATGTTATATCCCGGGCCTAGAAATGTAATAAGCCATGTCCTATGGTTGAATGAGCACGAATTAAAAATTAATTCGGCAACGCCATGTTGCATGCCCTCCTACCTGTACGTGCAACCATATCTTCGAGGAGACAGCGGCTTCGGTGGCGTAGTCGGTAGCATGCTGAACTGCTATGCCCAAGATAGCGGGTTCGAACCCGGCCAAAGTCGTCGGATTTTTAAGAGCGTTAAAAATCCTTCAGTATGCCTGTCTTCGGAGGGGAAGTAAAGCCGGTGGTCCCATGTCATAGATTTATGGCATGTAAAAGATCCTTTCACAGACTAAACTTGTGTAAAGCAAAATTGTTAGGTTAGATTTCGTCAGAACGCTCTATCAAAGTTCCAACGTTCGTCACTAGGAATCATTGATATCTGGTGGCGAAAGTTAGAACTACTTGAAATTGAACGGAACTTGTAGCTCACACTTTAGGGTGTCCGCTGGAAGCAGCTACAGACTCAGGCGGGCCGAACATGTCCTCGGACACTCCCGGCACTAAAAGCCATACGATAAATAAATAGATAAATAAATAAATAAATAAATAAATAAATAAATTCGAGGAGACGCTCAATTTTTGTGTCGGCAACTGCACCTCGCTAATAGACACAAGACTCTTTAGAATGTCTGCTTTCTTTTACAGATTTAAGTTGAATCGAGAACTCTTATCAAATAATCTCACACCTGTCTTGAATATAAAAGGTGTGTAAATTGTCAATGATATCCGGCAGAAATAATAACTTCAAAGACCCGCAACATCAATGATAGACATCGAGAGGATAGTAGTTAAAAGTGTACTGTCCATCTGAGCATGAGCTGAGGAGGAAAGGGTCAAAAGCGTGAAGAGGCTAGGTATAACAGTTGTCATGTTCATCCATGTTCCCGAAAATGTGCTTGTTGTTTCATGGGAGAATATTCAATATTGAGATCATCCTCCCCAGTTTGCTCTCTAGTTATAGTAAATTATTCAATGATACGCATGTTAATGTTGCATTCATGAATTACAGATGGCGTGCATGCCTATTTGTATATTTCCTGCATTATCGAATCGATTGCTCGAAAAAAAAAAGATACGAGCCTTACAGTAGTCGCATATGATGTGTAACATCTGACATGTTATCCTACTCGTATACTACACAGCTTGGACATTCTTAAAATGTTAATTTACACTCCATTTTCATACTGGTACTATGATGAATGTATAGATTGAATTGGAGATATGCTACTGTCACATTTGTGGCGCAGCGGTCAAGCTGTTAGTCTCTCACCAAGGTAGACCGGGTTTGATTCCTGGTCAATACATGTGAGATTTTCGAATTGAAATGCCATGTCCTGTGGTTCGCATTCCACGTAAAAGGGAGGTACCGTGGGTCATGAGATTTACGGACACGCAAAACTACAAGCTTCCTTCCTTTCTTTTACATTAATAATTCATAATAACAAAAGTGACACACAACGTCGACAGTACTCTCAAATACTGTGAGCACATTCCTCAGTAACTATAACATTCATTATTCTCAAGGCTCTCTATACAGTTCGTCGTAAACAATCAAAACATGGTTTCCTAAAATCATGAAATGACCTAGTCTCACATATGACGAAAATACAGCTTTTATTCCACTCATATAACAACATTCTGTTATGCATTTAATATTTGACTACTCACCCACAGCTTGACAATAATGCCGCTTACTTAAATGTCATTTGTCGTCTTTGTCCTACCCCATGTGGTATTCAACCTTGAATGTGAAGCTTCACAAACTGCTCAATGACAAATGAAAGTCGGTGAAACATTTGCCACTGTGCTCGTCAAACCAGTGCCTGCTAAATGCACTGCCTACTGTATTGCCATAACATTCTCGCGCTACAGAGCACACACTGCCTTGTTTCCAATACACACATTTTTAATTGTACATCCAGCTGGCAGTGCGTCTTCACTTCCATCCGATCCACTTCCGTTCGATCCACTTCCGCCCGATTCACTTCCGTCCCATTTTTCTGGCAGTGCGTCTTCACTTCCGTCCGATCTACTTCCGCCCGATTCACTTCCGTCCCATTTTTCTGGCAGTGCGTCTTCACTTCCGTCCGATCCACTTCCGTTCGATCCACTTCCGCCCGATTCACTTCCGTCCCCAATTTTCAAAATCACTCCCACAAAACTATCCAGCCACCGAGCGGAAAGATGTTACACATCAAAAATCCTCTCGGCACGCAGGAAGGCGGAGGTAGATTTCACCGGGCAATTTAAGGGATATGCTATAATAGGCAAAATATGCAGGTCTTCGTAGAAGGATCAGACCTCATTTATTGCGAGAAAGTATTTTACAATTGGACTTAATTTAATTTTTCTTCGTCTTTCAATGCATATTTTTAACGTTTTATTGCCTTATGGGGACAGTAACCTTCTTGTCATTTGGGGTCCATTTTTATACTTGTGGTCACACTGTCCTTATGCGACGTTTGGAACTGATGTGTAACTATAAACCAGTCTGATACTTCTTCACGCAAAATGTTATCTCCCGCAGAGTTGTTGGTTGGTTCCTCAGTTTAGGAGATGCGACAACGCGGTCATGTAACCCCGTGTACTTTGGGTGTGTGTAGAATCAGTCTGATCAACGGTGTTAATTGTGATGGCTGTATTAGTCTGTAATTCAAGTAAGGACTGCAGACGGTGAATTTCAAGTAGTAGTTCCTAATTTTGGTACCAAATACTACCGTCAACGACACCTAGCTGTGAACTTGGCTACTAGATGCCACCGCAACCAGCAACTTGCAACGAACGTTGGAACATCCCCTCCGAAGGAAAGCATACTGAGGGATTTTTAGCGCTCTTAGAAAATCCGACAACTTCGGCTGGCTTTGAACCCGCGACCTTGGCATAGAAGTTCAGCATGCTACCAGTTACGTCACCGAAGCCGCTTCCCGAGTCAGATGGAAAACTGAATGTGATCTCGTGCAATGCCGTTGTAATGGCAACCTCTGATAGCTCATCCCTCATCAATTTAGAAGCGTTGTCATGGTAACCTCTGATGGCTCTTGGCATTTTCTTATAATACCGAAATCATTTTTCTCATCCCTTGACGTAATGGTGGGTCATATCAAAAATTATTTAGGTAATTATTAGGGAATATTGTCCATTGTACGGCTTTGAAATTGTGCCTATTAAGAGAGATATAATTAATGTTTCCCGAAAACCCCACTTTTTTCCACCCCTTTGGTCACTGGTAGGTGGTATCAAAAAACATTTTAACATAAATTTTTGGCACTTATCCGATATAGAGTATGAACTTTGAATGGATTAGATATTTCACGTATTAAGAGAGTTATAGCGCTATTTCACTTTTTCGAAAAATACCCCCCCCCCCCCCCATATTCACCCCCTTCGACCGATTGTGCCCATTAACGAACTCGGCCAAGATGTTATACGGATACATATTATGAAAAAAATTCAAAGTGATTGGTGCAAAATTGCGGTAGTTATCGAGTCCACGAGAAAGTGATATATGTATCTCTTATATATAATTCAAAATTGACTCATCAACGCAGGGCTCAAACCACTAGACCTAGAAAGCTGACATTTTGATGTTGATTGATCCGAGGTTGTAGAGGCTCACTAAGAACGGGTTTTTGAAAATTCAATTTGTAAGTGAGTTTTTTCGGCTCTTTGGCACTCAGCATGGACAAAAGGTACAAAGACCGGATTTAGCTCATTTTTAGCCGCCAGATACGAGAAACAATACTCGGAGGTCCTGTAGGGACCCCGAAACACACTTTTTAAGGTCCTAAAATGAACGGTTTCGGAGATATTCCAAAAAACTGTGTTCCCTCTCAGAAAAAGATAAACGTTACTATGATAACCGCTACAATTTCGCAGAACTGGAATAGTTTTCTGGCAATATCTCGAAAACCATTCGTTTTAGGGCCTTAAAACGCAGGGTTCGAAATCGACTTCGGCAAGGCTCATCTCTTATATACACACATCAAAAAAAAGTTTTGCATCACCTCGGTTCCAAGAGTTCCGGAACCTTTAAATACAAAGGGAATAGAGATCAACACAAACAACATTTCAGCTCGTTTTATTGCTCATGAGACCCACACATTGCATGTTGTACCAGCATACAGCTAGACTTGCAGCATTTGTGGTCCAGATTGCAGTACACACCACTACCTCTAATACCCAGTAGCACGTCCTCTTGCATTGATGCATGCCTGTATTCGTCGTGGCATACTATCCACAAGTTCATCAAGACACTGTTGGTCCAAATTGTCCCACTCCTCAACGACAATTCGGCGTAAATCTCTCAGAGTGGTTGGTGGGTCAAGACGTCCATAAACAGCCCTTTTCAACATATCCCAGGCATGTTCGATAGGGTTCATGTCTGGCGAACATGCTGGCCACTGTAGTCGAGCGATGTCGTTATCTTGAAGGAACGCATTCACAAGATGTGCACGATGAGGTCGAGAATTGTCGTCCATGAAGACAAATGCCTCTCCAATATTCTGCCGATATGGTTGCACTATGGGTCGGAGGATGTCATTCAGGTATCGTAAAGCCGTTTCGGAGCCTTCCATGACCACCAGTGGCGTACGTCGGCCCCACATAATGCCACCCCAAAACATCAGGGAACCACCACCTTGCTGCACTCGCTGGACAGTGTGTCTAAGACGTTCAGCCTGACCAGGGTGCCTCCAAACACGTCTCCGACGATTGTCTGGTTGAAGGCATATGCGACACTCATCGGTGAAGAGAACGTGATGCCAATTCTGTGGGGTCCATTCAGCATGTTGTTGGGCCCATCTGTACCGCGCTGCATGGTGTCGGGGTTGCAAAGCTGGACCTCGCCATGGACGTCGGGAGTGAAGTTGCGCATCATGCAGCCTATTGCGCACAGTTTGAGTTGAAACACGACGTCCTGTGGCTGAACGAAACGCATTATTCAACATGGTGGCATTGCTGTCAGGGTTCCTCCGAGCGGCAATCCGTAAGTAGCGGTCATCCACTACAGTAGTAGCCCTTGGGCGGCCTGAGCGAGGCCTGTCATCGACAGTTCCTGTATCTCTGTACCTTCTCCATGTCCGAACAACATCGCTTTGGTTCACTCTGAGACGCCTGGAAACTTCCCTTGTTGAGAGCCCTTCTTGACACAAAGTAACAATGCGGACGCGATCGAACTGCGGTATTGACCTTCTAGGCATGGTAGAACTACAGACAACATGAGCAGCGTACCTTCGTCCTGGTGGAATGACTGGAACTGATCGGCTGTCGTACCCCCTCCGTCTAATAGGCCCTGCTCATGCATGGTTGTTTACATCATTGAGCAGTTTTAGTGACATCTATGAACAGTTAAAGGGACTGTATCTTTGATACAATATACACAGTCAACGTCTATATGCCGGAGATCTGGGAACCGAGGTGATGCAAAACTTTTTTTGATGTGTGTATAATCCAAAATTGACTCATCAACGCAGGGCTCAAACCACTAGACCTAGGAAGCTGAAATTTTGCATGTTGGTTAATCCAAGGTTGTAGGGGCTCACTAAGAAACGGTTTTTGAAAATTCAATTTTAAGTGTGTTTTTTCGGCCCTTTGGCACTCAGCATGGACAAAAGGTACAAGGACCGGATTTAGCTCATTTTAAGCCGCCAGATACGAGAAACAATACTCGGAGGTCCTGTAGGGACCCCGAAACACACTTTTAAGGTCCTAAAATGAACGGTTTCGGAGATATTCCCAAAAAACTGTGCTCCCTCTGAGAAACAGATCAACGTTACTATGACAACCGTTACAATTTCGCAGAACTGGAATAGTTTTCTGGCAATATCTCGAAAACTGTTCGTTTTAGGGCCTTACAACGCGGGGTTCGGGTTCCCACTTCCTGGAAGTGGAAACCACGATCATTGCTCCTCGCATTGATACGCGTAAAACGAGTTATCGCCCATATTTCTACGAGCAAATCGACTTCGGCAAGGCTCATCTCTTATACAGAGTGGTCCACCTGCCCCTTATTTTTTTGGAGGAAGGCAACCCAACTAACGTGTATATCACAGTCATCCTAAAAACATTAGTACCTGCTCCTTTACGACCTTAGTACTACTTTGCCGTTAAATACATGCTCGCCAATATAGTAGAAATTGATAGTGGCAGTGTTATTTCAATGACCTCAAATATAATGCATGATTGAAGCGATCACAGCTCCGAATAACACCTTCTTACGTTTGGTCAGGAAGTGTCTACGAATAGATTCAATACATGCCAGAAATACACCAAGGTTCTCGGAGCAAAATTCCGGCACCCCGGCGTCTCTAAAAGCCAGAGTAGTTAAAAGGGATGTAAACCTAATAACATTATAATTATCTGTATGTACTGTATGTTTGGGGGCAGATGACCTCGTAGTTCCACTAAATCATGAATTGCTAGAGTAGCGTCAACGAAGTCGCATTGTAGTAGGTTTGAACCTCGAACTAGTACATTTCTTTTTGGCTTAATGTCGTTTGTTGTGGATGTATTACGGACGCATATCTATCTGTTCCAACGAGTGATTTTTTTTTATTTGGTCCTGATAAGGACCGTACTTATCCGATGGTACGTAGCCAGATTGGACGACGACATCATGATCTGTAGAACGAATGCAATGTATCCTGGCACGTTAAAGATTCCCTTCGGAGCAAAATTCCGGCACCCCGGCGTCTCTAAAAGCCAGATTAGTTAAAAGGGATGTAAACCTAATAACATTATAATTATCTGTATGTACTGTATGTTTGGGGGCAGATGACCTCGTAGTTCCACTAAATCATGAATTGCTAGAGTAGCGTCAACGAAGTCGCATTGTAGTAGGTTTGAACCTCGAACTAGTACATTTCTTTTTGGCTTAATGTCGTTTGTTGTGGATGTATTACGGACGCATATCTATCTGTTCCAACGAGTGATTTTTTTTAATTGGTCCTGATAAGGACCGTACTTATCCGATGGTACGTAGCCAGATTGGACGACGACATCATGATCTGTAGAACGAATGCAATGTATCCTGGCACGTTAAAGATTCCCTTCGGAGCAAAATTCCGGCACCCCGGCGTCTCTAAAAGCCAGAGTAGTTAAAAGGGATGTAAACCTAATAACATTATAATTATCTGTATGTACTGTATGTTTGGGGGCAGATGACCTCGTAGTTCCGCCCCTTAAAACCTCACTAACTAACTAACTATTACTGTGTGTGTATAGCAAGCGCTTTTCGCACACGAATAAATACATCAGACCGAAACTATAATTTCCTTCAACGGCGTCTGTGCGAAAAGCACAGTAAATCGATTGACACGGCTCCCTCGCATTTGCGCACCCTCAAATGCCAGCTGACTGCGCCAGGATACGAACCTGCGACCTTGGGCACAGCAAGCGAGAACGTTGCCGCTGAGCCACGCTTCAAGGCAGTAAATAAAGAGCGTGTCATATTATTATTATTATTATTATTATTATTATTATTATTATTATTCTGGGATAAATATTGAACTATTAAAATTCTAATAATCACGAATAGTATCCATCCATGGTTTTGAACAGTATTTAGGGAAAATTAAGTCGCCTCCGTAGCGTAGCGGTCTGCGTCGTTAGCTGCCGCCCCGGAGGTCCTGGGCTCGATTCCCCGCTCTGCAACGTAATTTGAAAAGTGGTATGAGGACTGCAACGGGGTTTACTCAGCCTCGGATGGTCCAAATGAGTAGAGGGGTTCGATTCCCACCTCAGCCATCCTCGAAGTGGTTTTCCGTGGTTTCCCACTTCGTCTTCGGGCAAATGGCGGGATGATACTGTACCTGTATCCATGGTCTTACCTGTTGAAATCCTCTGGAAAAACTGGATCACAAAATCTGTAAGTACCCGGCTGAAATAACCCCCAAAATTCTACCAACTAGGATCAACCAGGGATAAGGACATCTCAATATAAAAGAATGCGATATGAAAATGCCAGTGGTGAAAGAACAAAAATAAAAATTGTGACAGTTGCTATCACATGTCACATATTGGTTACTAATACCCTACCCCACATGTCACATATTGGTTACTAATTCCCTACCCAGATTCTTCTAAAACCCTGTTGGACTATGCCAGAATAGACATGTCTCCTAAAACACATTTCCATCTATGAACTTCTCTGATAATGAAAACCTATGAATTGAACAGCTTCTAAACCCGTTTGGAACATGTAGGTATTGGCACGTCTCCTAAAGCCTTAATTCTTCTGTGAATGTTATGGACAACACCATGAAACTATCTCGATATTATTAGAAGTTGCTATCTGTCGGCGGGCGGAAGAAAGGGGATTTGGATCTACAAGTTGGCAGACGGCGATGTTCGAGGACTTGCAATGTTGGTACCACGGCGGAATTAATAAGGGAAACAAAAGAAGTGATAACGTCTGAGTGTTGCCGACAATGTGAGAGTTGATTTACAGAATCTCTGACCGCTTTCCGGGAGCCGGCGGGCTCCCGGACAAGCGTAATCGTGAAACTATTAGTGCCGTTAAGAAGTTTTAAAACTGAGATCTTAAATTTGTTGTGATTTGCGTCGACTATTATATTTCATCGCCACCTTCTATCGTATTACCTTAACTGTGGCCGAATGTAAATTTGAACAGAGCCGTATACGGGAAACATTTTCTGTGATTGTTTATTAGGAAGAGTTTGGTTTTGTTTCTGTTATTTTATTCTCTCTTGTGTGTATTTTTGCCTATGTGGTCTTATGACCTTTAATGTTTTCTTTGGAGTTGTGGGTTTTTCCGTTGTCATGACGAATTTCTTTTGCTTTGAAATATAGATTGTTAATGTAAGAAAGAGTTGAACGTCGGTTATCTTGCCGGATGGTGTCGCGATGTATTGCCCCCGTAAATTGAATTATCCAGAGACCATAATGGCAGCATTTGGGAGAGTCTTAGATCATAAATGCAATAGATGGCTGATGACGTCACATTTGTGAAACCAACATCTCAATCAGCTGACTAAAGGGAACTGCCGGGAACTGCGGATAGTTTGGAGCACTGAAATACTACACGTGACGATAGAATTGGGCTATTCTGTTCTATTCATTACCGTACTAAGCCAGAATGGTGTATTACTGTGCAGCGTATGGATGTAAGGAGACGTTTAGGAAAAGATCGGGCATTTCTTTCCTAAATTAATTCATTGTAAAATAACCCTAAAATTCTTGACTTCACTACTTGCATTTCTTTACGTTTCCTCTTACCTCCGAAACATGAAAGAAAAATAATTTAATCTGTAAATTTATTACAAATTATTAAAATTTACTCTATCCCTTACTCCCCTGAACAGGCCTATGAAGCAAAATTAGGACCATCACAACATCAAATAGCCTTCCTTTTCAATCATGTTCAGTGTCAAATTGCGGGTTATGCTTCTGATGTGACGATGTAGTCTTCGATAATAAATACGCTGAGGTAATATTTGTCATCTTATGGACGTATGGACAGTGCGTTTGGTTGAGGAAATTTTCAGATCCTTCTAGGATACATTGCAGCCTTAAAATAGTCAATTGGTAGGATTTCAAAGTTCTGGATTATTACTGCGAAGTTTTCTATGATTCGTGGAAAATGGAATTTAAAAGGAAACAGTTCATTGCTTGTAATGTTTTCCGTTGTAGCAAATGTAATGCATAGTTGTTAAAAAGCAACGCTTACTAAATCAATAGACTTCCTTATTTCCATTTGCCTATGTTTTGATCACCTTCATAAAATACCGAAGTGGAAAGTAACGCTGAATAAGAGCTAATCGTACGATAAAATTTTGTAAAGTAATGCACCGGTACTGAAATTAGCCAAAATACATTTTCTAATGATGACAAATAATTAGGAAATGATGTAGTAATAGATTGAACTTGTTTGGAGCTCTCGGGCGTACAATTAAAAATGACCAGCTACACAAACACTATTCTCTTCAAAAATCAGTAGGCCTAATTCAGAATTGGATTTGTTATTAATTATTTACAAGAGGGGATTCTGGATGTATGAGTATTACGGAACAATACAGCCACTTTTAACGCCAAATATGTTACATTCTTAACCTTTGCTACCTTCCGGTACGTAAAGAAACATGCGATCCTTTTCCCAATGTCGTATAAATTACGAAAATGTGTGTTTAAACCCTCATTAAAAATCATTTCCCCACCAACTCCTATCACCTTACATTACGAGTTCCTCTGTTTTCCCTTTAGTCAGCTGATCGAGATGGTGGTTTCACGTCACAGTACAGGCGCAGTGTGGCAATGCGCACTCTATTGTATTTATGCTCGAAGGGGAGAGTCCAAGTAAAGTTGTAGCCGTCATAGTTATTACGTGTATGGATGACGTAAGCACGGCTGGCTCATAGCTCAAGCGAGAAGGGAGGTTCTGGTGATGGGCGTGATGATGCAATAGAATTTTCGAGAAACCTCTGGAAGCGTGACGCAACACCTAGAAGGAAGTATAGTATTGTCTCTTGGTAGAAGTTACGCTATTGGTTGGCTGTCTTGAACCAATGAGTGAAAGTCTTAGTGAAGACGGGATTTACTGCAACTATGGTTTTTAGTGAAAATTCGCAATTAAAGACTCTGGAAAGATATTTTCTGCATAAGAAATGGAAAGGAATTAAAAAGGCATTAAATCTAACTATCTTAAAATCTTCAAATCGGTTAATTAATGCCATAGTTGAATATGAATAATGACGCAATAGAAATTGTGGAAGGGATAGAGAATACGCCACCTTGGTCTGACTAATTCAGGAAAGGGAGTAGAGAATTGTTTTTACTTCTGATATATACAGTTGTCTAGTGAAGAGTGTTACTGGGTTAACATAGTCCCATTTAATTCGAGTGTGGAGAATGTCCACTTGTGAAGAACGCAGTTTGGGTAAGCAGAACAGTGCATAATTCAATATCTCAAACTAAGTGAAGTTAAAACGCAACTATATGTTGAAATATCTCATGAACATTTGAAGTTAGGCTTCAACTATCATTACATTCAAGAAGTATAGGACTATATAGATCCTGTGTGAAAACTAGAAATTTACAGCGTTGATAATTTGAGAAATATTAACAGTAGAAGACGAATTACAAAAGTGTTTTTCACAGATCCCTTGATCATGATTCGTGCTTTGCACATCGAACATTCAGAAGGCAGGCGTACTGAAAGTTTGCAATAGAACGTTATTCAGTTGGTGCAACTTACAATTAACATTACAATGGCAATTAATACTCATCAATTATATATTTTCGACATTGCTATGAAAGTCGTGATGGAGTATTAAACAAATTATGCACCTGGGACACATTAAGATAGCGTGAAGATCTACTATGGAATTACGATAGACAGTATACTTGGAATACTAGCATAGTGTGGGTAACCAACTTATACACTATTGCATATCTACAAATGCAGATATTAGATCCATAGAGCAGTGGAAAGGTATTCATTCTCCACTTATATGAATATTTCTGCTTCGATTATACGATGGATTTCACTGCTATTCTTCGACGTAGAACTTTTTTTTTAGAATATCAAGATAGGCTCGGGCATATCCCAGCACAAACAGAAGAAGTTGCCAGAAGGATGTCTCTCGTTAACACGGATGAGTGTATTCCGGGGAAAGAAACTTTTCTGTTCTCTGAGGTCGCGGGTCCGATGTTTGAGTACATTCCAGATTTGTACTCTGGTAATATGGGAACATCTATAGTATTCTGTGAATACTCTTCAAGAACTTCAGAACTTCATTTAAGGTAGCTGTGATTCTTATTTGTTATAATGTGAGCTGTATAGTGAAATTTGAGCAACTGTCTTACTCCATATTTTGTATTTTTAATGTTCTTGTATGCTGTACACTTCAGAGGTGTATTATATTTTCTTCAGTGTCTTGTGACTTTAGTCTTTCATATTTGAATTTAAACTTATTTTTGAGGATCAGTTCAAGCTGACATTTAAATATTCTTCTGAGAATGAGAATTCATTTAGCAGTCACGGCTTGACTTTTAAAATAACTAGTTTCTATTTCAAGTTAGAATTCAGACATCGTGTCATCATTTCAAAGTAACGTCTTTGTTAACTTCCTTTGAGCGTTTTTCTGTACGATTTCAAGAGAGAAGAAACATCGAACGTTATTATTAGAGCGTTAAATATGTAACGTTACGACGATCTATGGTATTACTAGTCGTCCTTTGAAACGTGTTCTTAAATCAAAGACAATCTTATTAGAGAATGAAAAACATTTCGACAAACACAATCCTTATGTAACTTGAAAAGTGAATTAGCTTTATTCAGTTAACATTTGACAAGAAATACTTTTTGGTAGAAGATTTTCATATCGTAGGCTAGGATATCAATGCTTGCATATTCCAGCCTAGATTGACTTCTATTCGACTTTATTTAAATAACCTGCGATTATTTAAATTCTCTTGTGTGTACTATTTTTGCCGTATTGTTGCACATTTATTACTTGTTTTTTTTTGTGATAGACAAGTGAGGAGAATCAGCTTTTTTCATATTTATTCCTCATATTTGTGACTGGCCGATTTTTTTAATGTCCTCTTGTTAAGTAAACTCACGGTGGTTAAAATGATTAACAGTTTGATAATTAAGAGTTTGTAGAGAAAAACGTTGGGATGTATCAATTTAGCTCAGTAAACGTGTTGAAAGTCACTGATTGAGAGAGCCCTTATTGAAGGATGTTTTTCTCCCACAGAGTTGTTTATAGCAAATAATCAATGGTGATTTTGTTTAAACATAGTGGAAGTTTATTCCATATATCATGAAATATATGATGTTGTTGAGCCAGAGTGTGTGCTCAAGCGAGGTTTTGCCGCAAGTTTAGAGATGTTAATCCCCATTCATAATATACCCATGTAAATTTACTGTTTGTTTTAACGAGAGTGTGTGAGTTGAAAATCTTTTTGATTACGGATACAAATTCATGTCACAGATATTCCTATTAAAATTTATTAACCACGAATATGTAACTACATACAAATAACCTTTATCGGTCGCTTGTATTTGACCAAACTTAGTAATTATAACCTGATATGACGTGTGTGTAGTGTATGGAATTGTTTAAAATATATAGACTGTGTGTGTAAATAGTTGAATTCGTTTGTCGATAATATCTACTTTAAATTTATTTAAAGATAATAAGCATACACTTATTTCAGTGTTAGCGTTTTTGTCCATGTTTAGGCAGCGCTGTATATAATCAGAAATCATGTAATTAAATTTGTAACTTAATAATGTTCATCAGGGTCGATTTAAAATGTGTTCAATAGAATATTTTTGCGAATGAAAGCTGTGAGAATGATTAAAATTTGTTAAGAGTGTGTGAGGAACTGCATTGGTCTAGAACAATGTAGAGTATGAATGGAAGTGTGTATATAAAATTTCATGACATTCTGTAGCTTAGTTTAAGAGATATTAACATTTGTTTATGATGTAAATGAGTTGCGTATTCGAGAAAGATTCTCGTAGGTCGCCAGTGTCCGGCCGCATTTAACGGAGGGGCGGCACAGTTGCGTGCTTGTCTCCTTCATAGCCCATATGCTCGTCCAAGGACTTGTGTATCGAGGTCAATCAACTCTGTAGACCTGTGTATATAGGTCACTGGAATGAGGAAGTAGTCTCTGATGCACAGCAATAGAGCTGAGTGCTACTGTGTGCTACTAGTCTTTGTTATTTTCAAATGACGTTTTTACTAGCTTCCTATTGTCCTATTAAGCTCAAAATTTTTGTGTATATGTTTTACAGCCCAGTAGAGGCTAAGGCGTGTTTGTGATGGCTTCACAAAGCACAGATTAATTAAGATTTTCTTAGTGTATATTTTTTATTTACTTTTTGGTGTTTAGTTTGTTCCCATTTATGTGAAATAAATTTTATACCGTTCAGTTTTCATGGTCGTTTGACTTGTGTGTTCATTTTACATATTATGATTGCGAGATATTGTGCGGACACATTTTTGAGATTCAGTTCAACCCCCATAAACCCCGAGAATGGTAAGTAAGGTAAGTGTTTTCCCCGTGTAGTTTGGTGTGTTCCACGATATTCTTGTAAACTACTGTGCTATGATCCCGATAGTGTTTGTCAGAGCGATTTCTAGTGATGCAGTAGAGCCGGTGAATTTGGAGATAGGCAATCCGATTGAGGGGACGAATTTCTGACAAATGGCTCTCCGGATTATCGGGTACAGAAGGATTGGCGCCCGTGAACGTTTGGGCTCGATTTGAATAGATATATCGTGTCTTTTAGAGGTGAGCCACTACAGTTGGATTGGTGAATACCGTTTAGGCTCGATTCAAAATGGATTACCAAGTTGAGGATCAGTAAGATCCGACCCAATCGTTGCTTAGGCTCAAATAAAGATCTTGATTCGTTATTAGATGTCTTGGCCAATTTTAGATTGTCGAGAGTGTGATTATATAGGTGTAAATGTTAAATTGTTTTAGTAAAATTGCACTCAAGAAAAGATCAGATCTTATATAACCTGATAGAGGTTAAATAGGCAGAAAGTCTTAAAAAACCGCCTTTGATCGTGATTCTTATTTCATTTTACCGGTTTATGACAATTTCTAGTCATATCAAGGATAAAGCTAACGTGTTTGATTATAATTGTAGAATTTCTTTTTTGTTAGGATATTTTGAGTGAACCACAGATAAATGAACAAGCGTATGAATTTATTTGACATAAGGTGTCTGATAAGTTAGTGTTAAGCTAATGATAAGTTAATTATAAGACAGAAAATGCCCAAATATTTATATATGGAGGAAGACGTTGCTCAAAGGTTGTTATCTTGCTCTATGTTATGTATGTCCCAATCGCGATCAATTAAATTTTTGAAAAAGTATTTTGCAATGACAGATGGTGTAAGGAAAATGTTGGAGGAAATGCAGGCGAAATTACAAAAGAGTATGAAGGCAAATTTTAAAGAGGTTGAGGATAGAATTAAGGAGAATATGCAGGAGCATTTGAAAGCTATCGAAGGTAAGATGAAAGAAAATATGTCTGAAAATTTGAAGGAGTTGGTCTCTGAAGGTGTCAGAGAGTGTATCAAGGATGAAATTCAAGGTGTACATACCTCTTTGTATGGTCTACTTACTAGTGCTTCCAATTTAGGAAATAAAGCGTCGCGTTTGCAGACCATTTCACTGCATATCCAGAATGTGGTAGATACAGTACAAATTGATGTGGGTAATGTAAGGTCTGATGTGTCTACGGTCCAAAGTAAGGTAGATACTGTACAAATAGATGTATCCAAAGTTAAATTTGATGTGGCTAATGTCCAAAGTAAAGTAGATGCAGTCCAGACTGATGTGTCTACAGTCAAAAGTAAGGTGGATTCCGTTCAAATAGATGTATCAAATGTTAGAACTGATGTGTCTACAGTACAGGTCCAAATATAATCTGTCCAAAATGAGGTTGCAAATGTAAGGACTGATGTGTCTAATGTTCAAGTTGACATAAACAATATGCAAACAGATGTAACAGATGTTCAGGCAGACATCAGTAAAATTCAAGCTGAGGTGAACACTGTATTTGTTGACGTAGCTAAAGTTCAAGTAGACGTTAACAAAATCCGACAAGAAGTTGAAACTTCTAAAACACTATGTACTCAGAATATTAGTGCCCTAACAACTCGTTTTGTAGATGAGTCAGTTAGAACGACAGCTTCTCTGGCTGGTTTAAAATACGATGTAGAAGTCATGCGTACCCAAGTTTTAGATCACAATAGGTTACTCAAAGATGATATAGAAATAGATATAGCTGAAATGTTGAACGCTAACGTAACTGTGTGGAAGAATGAATGGAATAGATCAAGTGGGGAACATATTAAGATAGAATTGAAAAGAAATTAGCCAGTACCCAATTAGAAATTAACAAAGAGGTTATTGAGGTTAGAAAGGATCTAGGAGTCAGGATAGATTCCCTGTCCAAAAACAAGTCGAGGATAGGATGCAAGCTAGTCAGGATGTGCAAGCCTTGAAGTATTCGTTAGACTAGCGTATAACTCAGCCTAGAGGAACAGATACATAAGGTTGTCTCTGACGTAAATGCTACAGCGAGTAAGCTTCAGAATCGTAACTTAGGAGATGTTAATACCTTTGAATCATACAAAGAAGACTTGAAAACCGAATTAGATCAGCAGTTAAAGAAGATAATCGCGGAATTGGAGGATAAAGAATGAGAGAGAATGGATTTCGGAGATTCTAGGAATTTTATGAGAAGGAGTAATCTAGAAGTAGAGGAAAGAGAGATTAGCCCAGATGAACGTTTATTCAGGTTCACAGAAGATGTTGAGGAAAAGAATAAAGAGCCCGAATGGCAAGGCAGAGATTTTCGACCAAACTTCCAAGATTCATATCTGAGGAATGTGACAGTGATTAGGAATTTTGAAGACAAACCGCGAAAATATAGCAACAGCGATAGTCTCACTCCGATAGAGTATATCCGAAATCTCAAGGACTACTTTATCGGGGCTCATATTCCACGAGAGAGGGAGATGAAGGTTGTAGAGAGATTTTTAGCGGTGGGCCCGCTTGAATGGTTTCGTGCTTTCCGTTATAAGTTTGGAAACTTCGATGAGGTTGCGGAAGCCTTAATTAAGCGTTTTTGGTCCATAGAAGCTCAAAACTCCTTACGAGCGGAAGTTTATTCAAGAAAGTATTCAGGTACTCTACCTACTCGTTACGCGGACTTCTTTACGAGTCAGTTAGTCCGCTTAAGATTTCTTCAGCCTCCGTTATCAACGGAACAATTGATAGATGCCATATCGAGAATGCTCCCAGTAGAGGTTAGAAGGCTCATTATCTCCTCTAACATCAACGATCTTGCGAGCATGGATGAACTGCTCAGGAGACTTGATTACACTAGTCCCATGCCGAACGTCATGCAAAAAGGTCAACGGCAAGAGTTCAAAGATATAAATACTGTTTACCTTGACCAGGTTCAACAGACCGAAACTCCCAAGGAAAAAAGAGAAAGGAAACGCAGGTCCGGAGAGAAACAATTATTTCCGAGACAGGAGACCGGAACCCAGATATAAGAATTTCCGAGGAGGTCGACCCTACCAGCAACAACGAGGCTGGGGCAATGATCGTGGGAACGATAATCGTAGAGGTGGTTATTACCATAATAAGAGTAAGTACCGTTATAACAATAATAATGGCTACTACAATCGAAATTATAATAGAAATAATCAGTATCAAAACCGAAACCGTAATTCCCAAGACCAGGTCATGAATAAGGAAAAGTATGACGAGTGTGAAAAAGAGAGTCAGCAATTCCTCAAGGAATTGAGGGAAAAAGAAAATGGGAATCACGGGAAAAAGAAGGACTTGATTATAGACCCTGGTCCATCCACTAGTCAAAAGGGGAACCTTGAAAATGGTAATCAAGGATAAAAAAAACTCCAATTTCAAAACGGAATTATGGGAAATAGAATACACTACCACACAAAATCTAATCACGATTAATGAGATATATGAGGTCACGGATGATGATTTACTGTCAGAAAAAGGCATTTTTAAAGAGGAAAGACCATGTGAATTGCCAATCATTTCTGTAATTGTAGAAGGGCAATCATATAAAGTTCTTATGGATACTGGTGCCATTATGTCAATTATGTCGGATGAGTGCTATCAGAGTTTATTGAAGGGCAAGAATATGACAGTTTTACCCGCATCTGCTGTTAAAGTGCGTGGGATATTTCAGGACAAAGCGGTCAAGTGCAAAATCCAAGTTTTGTTAAACTTTGAGATAAATGGATGCACTTACGAACACATCTTTATTGTTGTCAGCAAGATACATTTTGACATCATGCTAGGCATAGATTTCATTACCAAAGTAGGCGCCATTATGGACATGAAGAACCGAATAATAAAATTTAATGAAGGGTTCATTATCAAAGAAGAGATAGAAGAACAGGACGTGAAAGACAGTCTAGATATAGATCTTAGGGAAGAGATAATAAGCACCATGATTGAAGAGGTTGAAAGTAAAAGAGAAATTGCTACTCTCAAAGCCGAAGGGTTCGAAGAAATTCAGGATGAGTTTAAGGATTTGATCAAGGAATTCCATGACATTTTCGATGACAAACCTGGGTTGATTAAAGACTACAAATACAGGATTAGGCTCACTGATGAAACCCCGTATCAGAAGAGGATTTACCCAATACCTGAGAAATACTATGAAGAAGTACGAGGGTTAATCAGGAAAATGGAAATTGACGGGATTATAAGAAAACAGGCGTCGTCATATTTAAACCCTATTGCTGTTGTCCGTTCTCGCTTGCTGGGCCCGAGGTTGCAGGTTCGTATCCTGGCGCAGTCGGCTGGCATTTGAGGGTGCGCAAATGCGAGGGAGCCGTGTCCGTAGATTTACTGGCACGTTAAAGATCCCCTTCGGGGCAAAATTCCGGCACCCCGGCGTCTCTAAAAGCCAGTGTAGTTAAAAGGGACGTAAAACCAATAACATTATTATTATTATTATTTACTGTTGTCAAGAAAAATAATGGTCAACTACGCCTATGTCTCGATGCCAGGACCATAAATTTGAAGATTTTACCTGATTTTACCGCCGAAAATTCGAGATCTGCTTCGGAAATTCAAGGGAAAAGCTTGCTTTAGCGTCCTAGACATGACATCTTCGTTTTACCAAATTGAGTTGGAAGAAGAGAGTAAACAATATACAGGGTTCCTATTTGACCAGACTCCCTGGGTTTTCCAAAGGATGCCATTTGGCATGGTAAATAGCGGACCAGAATTAATTCGAGACCTCGATAGTAAACTTGCCGACGAGGTCAAACAGAATGTAAATGTTATATAGATGATCTAATAATATCTTCTCCGAATGTCCTAGAACACCTCGTGCGCCTACGAAAGCTGTGTGAGAATTTAAGAATGGCTAACATCAAGGTCAGTTATGATAAATGCCAATTTATGAAACAGGAGATAAATTATTTAGGGCATATCATCATCCAGGATGGGTATCACCCAAATATGAAAAAAGTTGAAGCACTTATGAGATTTCCTAAGCCAACCAAGGTCAGGCAAGTGAGAGAATTTGTTGGTGCCTGCAAATTTATTAGCAGCCACTGTCCAAGATACTCCGAAATCATGGCCCCTCTTTATGACCTCTTAAAGAAAAACAATCGCTGGAAATGGAGCAGTGCCGCTGATGACGCATTTGAGAAGGCGAAAGAAATGCTTAAGAACAATGTGAAACTGGAATATCCGGATTTCGAGAGGATATTTTATATCGAATCCAATGCTTCACGTGTAGGCATTAGTGCAGTCTTATACCAGAAAGACGAAGACGGCAACAAGCACTACATCGCATTTACTAGTCGAAAGCTGAAGAAACACGAAGAAAACTATTTCACGACCGAACTAGAGGTATTAGCTTTCGTGACAGCTCTTCAAGCCTGGAAAAGGATGTTATTAGGACACCAGATCATCATAATCACTGATCACAAAGCACTTCAGTTCATGCTTCAAACTGATATGTCAAGTGACAGATTGACGCGGTGGGCCTTGTTCACTCAACAATTTAATGCCACTATTGTCCATCAGCCAGGGAAAGATAATTTGTTGATTGACGCATTATCGCGTAACCCCGTTAGGAATTTGCAGATAAACCATGTAAAATTGGAGCAAGAAGACCAATAAACCGTTAGGAGATTAGCCCGAATCGGAGTGTCACAGAAAAGACACGCTCCAATCAGGAGAATGTACAGGTTCCTTAAGGGTTATATGGACAATACAGATGTAGATTATGCAGCTGCACAAAGGCAATCACGACACTATATACTGAGCGGAGATCTTGTATGCAAGTATGCAGACTCTGACCATACAAAGATCAGAATAGTCGTGCCTCCTAGTCTTGTCGTAAGGTTAGTGTGGGTAGCTCACCATACTATAGGGCATGCGGGCTTAGATAAAACACTCGACACTCTCAAGGAGAAATTTATCTCTACCAACATGAGATCCGAAGTAGCAAAAGTCATACGATCCTGTGACAAATGCCAGAGGGCAAAATTTGCATCTGCGTTATTAAAAGGAAGACCCAGAGCGATGATACCATCGAAACCAAACGAACTCATGGCTACGGATATCTTTGGCCCTTGTCCAAAGGGATATCAGGGTAATCAGTTCCTATTAGTGACCGTGGATGTCTTCTCCAAGTTCGTAACTATGAGCGCCATGCAGAAAGCAAACACCAGGAATGTTGTAAGCAGGTTGGAGAACGCTGTATTTCCGAAGGCTGGGAAACCAGAATACTTACTGTCTGATCATGGAATGCAATTCACGTCAGCCGAATTTGCTGCAGACGTGGTTCGACTAGGCGTCAAACACATATTTTCGAGCGTGCGTTATCCTGAGTCAAACTCAAGCGAGAGATACACACATCAAAAAAAGTTTTGCATCACCTTGGTTCCAAGAGTTCCGGAACCGTTAAATACAAAGGGAATAGAGATCAACACAAACAACATTTCAGCTCGTTTTATTGCTCATGAGACCCACACATTGCATGTTGTACCATCATACAGCTAGACTTTCAGCATTTGTGGTCCAGATTGCAGTACACACCACTACCTCTAATACCCAGTAGCACGTCCTCTTGCATTGATGCATGCCTGTATTCGCCGTGGCATACTATCCACAAGTTCATCAAGACACTGTTGGTCCAAATTGTCCCACTCCTCAACGACAATTCGGCGTAAATCTCTCAGAGTGGTTGGTGGGTCAAGACGTCCATAAACAGCCCTTTTCAACATATCCCAGGCATGTTCGATAGGGTTCATGTCTGGCGAACATGCTGGCCACTGTAGTCGAGCGATGTCGTTATCTTGAAGGAACGCATTCACAAGATGTGCACGATGAGGTCGAGAATTGTCGTCCATGAAGACAAATGCCTCTCCAATATTCTGCCGATATGGTTGCACTATGGGTCGGAGGATGTCATTCAGGTATCGTAAAGCCGTTTCGGAGCCTTCCATGACCACCAGTGGCGTACGTCGGCCCCACATAATGCCACCCCAAAACATCAGGGAACCACCACCTTGCTGCACTCGCTGGACAGTGTGTCTAAGACGTTCAGCCTGACCAGGGTGCCTCCAAACACGTCTCCGACGATTGTCTGGTTGAAGGCATATGCGACACTCATCGGTGAAGAGAACGTGATGCCAATTCCGTGGGGTCCATTCAGCATGTTGTTGGGCCCATCTGTACCGCGCTGCATGGTGTCGGGGTTGCAAAGCTGGACCTCGCCATGGACGTCGGGAGTGAAGTTGCGCATCATGCAGCCTATTGCGCACAGTTTGAGTTGAAACACGACGTCCTGTGGCTGAACGAAACGCATTATTCAACATGGTGGCATTGCTGTCAGGGTTCCTCCGAGCGGCAATCCGTAAGTAGCGGTCATCCACTACAGTAGTAGCCCTTGGGCGGCCTGAGCGAGGCCTGTCATCGACAGTTCCTGTATCTCTGTACCTCCTCCATGTCCGAACAACATCGCTTTGGTTCACTCTGAGACGCCTGGAAACTTCCCTTGTTGAGAGCCCTTCTTGACACAAAGTAACAATGCGGACGCGATCGAACTGCGGTATTGACCTTCTAGGCATGGTAGAACTACAGACAACATGAGCAGCGTACCTTCGTCCTGGTGGAATGACTGGAACTGATCGGCTGTCGTACCCCCTCCGTCTAATAGGCCCTGCTCATGCATGGTTGTTTACATCTTTGAGCAGTTTTAGTGATATCTATGAACAGTCAAAGGGACTGTATCTTGGATACAATATACACAGTCAACGTCTATATGCCGGAGATCTGGGAACCGAGGTGATGCAAAACTTTTTTTGATGTGTGTATATGGCTGAATTTAGTAAATTTTGCCGCATTTTCTGCCAGAAGACCACCCAAGTTGGGAAAAGTATATGCCCCTGATAGAAGATTGTTTGAACTACAGCTCAGGAAAGCGCAGGAGAAGTTCTGATGAGGCTCCACTTAGGAAGAAATCCTGAAAGACCGTGGAACAACGTGTTTAATTTCATACCTAGAAATCCCGACCTAGGAAGACAACAGAGGATAGATAAAGCTAAAGACCAACTCTAGAAAGCAGCTCAGAAACGCTTGAAACGCGTAGCTGGAAAAAGATTCGGTACTCCACTGGAAATAGGAAATGTGGTGTTACTACGCAGACCTGTGAAAGCAGACGTAAGCAAGAAGATATACCCAAAATTTGGAGTTGTCTTTATTGGCCCGTTCCGGATTACCAACGCATATGGGAACAATTGCTACGAGCTGTTTGACGAAGAGAATAACGTCGTGTATGGAAAATTTAACACTGGAAACCTTAAAAAAAAAAAAAAAAAAAAAATAAAAATGAAAGTATGCTAAAGATAATTCAGTTTCGAGTTCAAGTGACATGTCTATAAGCTTGTAACAGAGAGGTTAAAAACAATTTTAGCGACTGTTTTAAACCGTGGTGACGGGAGAATGCCCCCGTAAATTGAATTATCCAGAGACCATAATGGAAGCATTTGGGAGAGTCCAAGTAAAGTTGTAGCCGGCATAGTTATTACGTGTATGGATGACGTAAGCACGGCTGGCTCATAGCTGAAGCGAGAAGGGAGGTTCTGGTGATGTGCGTGCTGACGCAACAGAATTTTAGAGAAACCTCTGGAAGCATGACGCAACACCTAGAAGGAAGTATAGTATTGTCTCTTGGTAGAAGTTACGCTATTGGTTGGCTGTCTTGAACCAATGAGCGAAAGTCTTAGTGAAGACGAGATTTACTGCAACTATGGTTTTTAGTGAAAATTCGCAATTAAAGACTCTGGAAAGATATTTTCTGCATAAGAAATGGAAAGGAATTAAAAAGGCATTATATCTACTACCTTAAAATCTTCAAATCGGTTAATTAATGCCATAGTTGAATATGAATAATGACGCAATAGAAATTGTGGAAGGGATAGAGAATACGCCCCCTTGGTCTGACTAATTCAGGAAAGGGAGTAGAGAATTGTTTTTGCTTCTGGTATATACAGTTGTCTAGTGAAGAGGGTTTCTGGGTTAACATAGTCCCATTTAATTTGAGTGTGGAGAATGTCCACACAGTTTGGGTAAGCAGAACAGTGCATTATAACGCAATTATATGTTGAAATATCTCATGAACATTTGAAGTTAGGCTTCAACTATCATTACATTCAAGAAGTATCGGACTATATAGTGCCTGTGTGAAAACTAGAAATTTACAGCGTTGATAATTTGAGAAATATTAACAGTAGAAGACGAATTACAAAAGTGTTTTTCACAGATCCCATGATCATGATTCGTGCTTCGCACATCGAACATTCAGAAGGCAGGCGTACTGAAAGTTTGCAATAGAACTTTATTCAGTTGGTGCAACTTACAATTAACATTACAATGGCAATTAATACTCATCAATTATATATATTCGACATTGCTATGGAAGTCGTGATGGAGTATTAAACAAATTATGCACCTGGGACACATTAAGATAGCGTGAAGATCCATATATGGAATTACAATAGTCAATATTCTTGGAATACTAGCATAGTGTGGGTAACCAGCTTATACACTATTGCATATCTACAAACGCTGATATTAGATCCATAGAGCAGTGGAAAGGTATTCATTCTCCACTTATATGAATATTTCTGCTTCGATTATACGATGGATTTCACTGCTATTCTCCGACGTAGAACTTTTTTTTGTTTTAAGAATATCAAGATAGGCTCGGGCATATCCCAGCACAAACAGAAGAAGTTGCCAGAAGGATGTCTCTCGTTAACACGGATGAGTGTATTCCGGAGAAAGAACCTTTTCTGTTCTCTGAGGTCGCGGGTCCGATGTTTGAGTACATCCCAGATTTGTACTCTGGTAATATGGGAACATCTATAGTATTCTGAGAATTCTCTTCAAGAACTTCAGAACTTCATTTAAGGTAGCTGTGATTTTTATTTGTTATAATGTGAGCTGTATAGTGAAATTTGAGCAACTGTCTTACTCCATATTTTGTATTTTTAATGTTCTTGTATGCTGTAGACTTCAGAGGTGTATTATATTTTCTTCAGTGTCTTGTGACTTTAGTCTTTCATATTTGAATTTAAACTTATTTTTGAGGATCAGTTCAAGCTGACATTTAAATATTCTTTTGAGAATGAGAATTCATTTAGCAGTCACGGCTTGACTTTTAAAATAACTAGTTTCTATTTCAAGTTAGAATTCAGACATCGTGTCATCATTTCAAAGTAACGTCGTTGTTAACTTACTTTGAGCGTTTTTCTGTACGATTTCAAGAGAGAAGAAACATCGAACGTTATTATTAGAGCGCTAAATATGTAACGTTACGACGATCTATGGTATTACTAGTCGTCCTTTAAAACGTGTTCTTAAATCAAAGACAATCTTATTAGAGAATGAAAAACATTTCGACAAACACAATCCTTATGTAACTTGAAAAGTGAATTAGCTTTATTCAGTTAACATTTGACAAGAAATACTTTTTGGTAGAAGATTTTCATATCGTAGGCTAGGATATAAATGCTTGCATATTCCAGCCTAGATTGACTTCTATTCGACTTTATTTAAATAATCTGCGATTATTTAAATTCTCTTGTGTGTACTATTTTTGCCGTATTGTTGCACATTTATTACTTGGATTTTTTTGTGATAGACAAGTGAGGAGAATCAGCTTTTTTTTATATTTATTCCTCATATTTGTGACTGGCCGATTTTTTTAATGTCCTCTTGTTAAGTGAACTCACGGTGGTTAAAATCATGTAACAGTTGGAATCCATTTTGATAATTAAGAGTTTGTAGAGAAGAACGTTGGGATGTATCAATTTAGCTCAGTAGACGTGTTGAAAGTCACTGATTGAGAGAGCCCTTATTTAAGGATATTTTTCTTTCACACAGAGATGTTTATAGCAAATAATCAATGGTGATTTTGTTTAAACATAGTGGAAGTTTATTCCATATATGATGAAATATATGATGTTGTTGAGGCGTAGTGTGTGCTCAAGCGAGGTTTTGCCACAAGTTTAGATATGTTAATCCCCATTCATAATATACCCATGTAAATTTACTGTTTGTTTTAAGGAGAGAGTGTGAGTTGAAAATCTTTTTGATTACGGATAAAAATTCATGTCACAGATATTCCTATTAAAATTATTAACCACGAATATGTAACTACATACAAATAACCTTTACCGGTCGCTTGTATTTGACCAAACTTAGTAATTATAACCTGATATGACGTGTGTGTAGTGTATGGAATTGTTTAAAATATATAGACTGTGTGTGTAAATAGTTGAATTCGTTTGTCGATAATATCTACTTTAAATTTATTTAAAGATAATAAGCATACACTTATTTCAGTGTTAGCGTTTTTGTCCATGTTTAGGCAGCGCTGTATATAATCAGAAATCATGTAATTAAATTTGTAACTTAATAATGTTCATCAGGGTCGATTTAAAATGTGTTCAGTAGAATATTTTTGCGAATGAAAGCTGTGAGAATGATTAAAATTTGTTAAGAGTGTGTGAGGAACTGCATTGGTCTAGAACAATGTAGAGTATGAATGGAAGTGTGTATATAAAATTTCATGACATTCTGTAGCTTAGTTTAAGAGATATTAACATTTGTTTATGATGTAAATGAGTTGCGTATTCGAGAAAGATTCTCGTAGGTCGCCAGTGTCCGGCCGCATTTAACGGAGGGGCGGCACAGTTGCGTGCTTGTCTCCGTCATAGCCCATATGCTCGTCCAAGGACTTGTGTATCGAGGTCAATCAACTCTGTAGACCTGTGTATATAGGTCACTGGAATGAGGAAGTAGTCTCTGATGCACAGCAATAGAGCTGAGTGCTACTGTTTGCTACTAGTCTTTGTTCTTTTCAAATGATGTTTTTACTAGCTTCCTATTGTCCTATTAAGCTCAAAATGTTTGTGTATAGGTTTTACAGTCCAGTAGAGGCTAAGGCGTGTTTGTGATGGCTTCACAAAGCCCAGATTAATTCAGATTTTCTTAGGGTATGTTTTTTTTTTTGGTGTTTAGTTTGTTTCCATTTATGTGAAATAAATTTTATACCGCTCAGTTTTCTTGGTCGTTTGACTTGTGTGTTCATTTTAAATATCATGAATGCGAGATATTGTGCGGACACATTTTTGAGATTCAGTTCAACCCCCATAAACCGCGAGAATGGTAAGTAAGGTAAGTGTCCTCCCCGTGTAGTTTGGTGTGTTCCACGATATTCTTGTAAACTGCTGTGCTATGATCCCGATAGTGTTTGTCAGTGCGATTTCTAGTGATGCAGTAGAGCCGGTGCATTTGGAGATAGGCAATCCGATTGAGGGGACGGTTTTCTGACAAACGGCTTTCCGGATTATCGGGTACAGTATATGAGATGATATTCTCTTTTGCTTTTCTAGAAACCGAATATGTTGGTCTATTTGAATACGGTTTGCATTAACGAGAATGATTTCCTAATACGAGGATCTTGATATACGGTATCGTTCGGAGGAATTCAGGGGTTTAATGTGAAAAATATCTGATTGTATTGCGCTGACATGAGGAGTTCTTTGGTGGATCTTGCTCCATATTATTTGTAATGTTTGTGTCTGTGAATACTAGCAAGTTGGTTTCACAGATATTGAACCGCTCCCCCCTTGGAACGACCAGACCCATTAAGTAATTCTACCCCAGAGGCACTCATTAAGGTTACGCTATTTTGCTTAAGATCTAGAAATAATACCCAGGTACTCTGGCATGATCTAACGTGTATTACAATATTTGAGTACATTTAACAACACAATATATAAACACAAACATTCAATAAAAGACATGGAAGGTTACACTAACCTGAAGGAACACCTTTCCGATACTAAGTCACGATGGGATTTTTGTACCGTAATATTATATATTAACAGTTTGGCATATTCCTCAAGCCTCCTTTGTCAAAATCAATACAACTTCAATTCAAAAGAAAGTCTTCTTCCAGGTGACCGTACGCATATTAGTACTTAACATCAAGTACACGAATATTATACCCCTCCAATTGTACGATGAATAGCCTACTTCACATCCAACATAAATATTGAGGTTGTCAGTGTCCATACTGACTTGCAAATATTCTCCAAATACCCAGATTAATAATCTTCTTTTAATAGGGAACTTCATATCCAAGCATTCCACTTATTTAAAACGTATAAGGTACGGAGCTAAATTTACAAAAAAAAAACTGTTTTCAAGATGGCTACTCTTGATCTTCTTCTGTCTCATCTAACAGCTGTTCGAGACTACTGTTCAGCTCGGTCAACAGAAGATTAAGAACAACAACAGAATAGCTTAGAGCAAAGGACATTACCAACTAATAAAATAAACAGTACAAACATATCGACGTTTCCAAATAAGACTTAGTACCGTATATGGCCAAGTTCACAACAAATCCGGCGCTCTGAGGATAACCAAAGGTCACTCATTCCCCACGAAGACTTTCATCAGTAGTTTCTTACATCTGGTCAGGTCGATGCAAATTCATAAACTTTATAACACTTTTCCCAAGCTCCAAAACAGTTGTCTGGACTTCGTCAAAAACAACACAGCCTAGCGGCAGTGCACAACACCATGATTCAACCAATATCATACCTTCTCAGTTAACGTCACGCTCTCTGACGTGAACCAGCGAACTAAATTTTCTACCACTTTGGCAGAGAAGGTAGAAGTGTACAAGTGTCGTTTTAGAAACGGCACATTCTCCCCATCCACTATTGTTGACGTATGTTTAGAAAACCAAGACAACATAAATAAAGTAGGTCAGATCAAAACTTGATAACATCACCCTTTTCTTAAACAGACATATTCACATCTCCAATACCACCACACACTCCAGAATAGAAACACTTCCCAAAGAAAGTTCTTTTACACAACAAACACCATTGGACTTGGGTCATACCATAACGAGACAAGACGTCTCATAGTTCCTTTCAGGTTAGATAACATTCTTAAATTAATAAATTCTTACAGTATATGTTACATTCATGACAAAGATCTTCCAATACAAATACAGATTTTCTTGTATCCATTTCCTTCTTCCTTAGCTAATTGAAGACAAGTTCATCACTTAGGATTATTCCAGATATTGTTCAGTCATCCGGGGCCTGGATTCCCTCACAATACACCTTGAATCTTCCGCGCATACCCATCTTCAAGGGATGCAGCTGAAAGCAATTTCAGCTGGGACAGTACCAGAATAAATAAAACTTAACAGCTAAAAACAAATAACGCCTTGTCGAAGAAACAACACAATCGTGACAATCACAAGATCTTACATCTTTAACATAACTCTTCCCAAATAATTAAATTTCCATGTCTTTAACAATAAGAATTAAATATACAACTTTTGGAAATCACCGTTCCTTTTTAACAGAATGCACTCAAATCTTAACATCCAGAATTAATTATTTACATTCAAAATATAAAATTCAACAATAATGCTTCAAACAAAATATATATACATGGAACATGAGATCCCAAGTAATAAAATGAATAATCTAAAGAAAAACGGGAGAAGTAATAATAAGTCCTCAAATACCAACCGTCTTTAACTCAAGAAATCCTAACCCTACAACGATGAAAAGTAAATTTACAAAGACGAACCAATCCCAAGAAAAAATAACAAAAAATAAGCCAAAACAAGAACAGACTCAACAGAACCCCCCCCCCCCCAAACATGAGCACAGAAGACCCTTACTAAAGAGAGGATCAACTGACCACACGTGCAGACCATCAAGCTGCAAACGTATCCAAACATTCATTCAAATCACAGGACCTCACAAACTCCCAAAATAATAAAACAATTAACCACCTGCAATATTTCCCAAATATTTCCAGAATATAAATAGACAGACGTTAGGACAGCGACATACACAAACATATAACCCTTAAACAAATACCCTGTAAATCAACATGTCATACTAGCCGCATTTTACCCTGGCATAGCATGATCACCCGTCCCGTCACAACATTTTTCGGCAGGCACTTACCTTCTCAAATCAACAAGCAAAATAAATGACCAAGTCATCATTCGGAGAACGGAAGTCGTTTGTAAATACCTACCTATGATATCCCAACGTAATGTCACTTTATACGTTCGGCGTAGTTACTCAAATTAAGTTTAATATTAAGTTAAAATAAACCCTAACCTTAACTTGCCACAAGAAACAACAACAAATCCCACCCGATTACAAGAACAAAACTAATAACAATCCCTCACACTCACACACCCAAATACATTTATACAAGTTTGTCACTATAGACCGTACACAATTAAGAAAATGGAATCACACGTGCAGACCAACCATCACACAAATAGCATACACACAACATATGCATTCCACAAGTGAGTTCAATCAGCCGTACGCAATTTAGAAAATTGACTTCAAGTACATACAAATTACTTCACTCAAATAAAGGAGTCATCGGTGTACCACACCATCTACTAATATGATTGTACGATCCGCAACGATCACACCTCCTACCTTGGTTGTTACCCATACTGGGTCTCTGGGAGTTACGCCACTGCGATCTCTCAACAGGAACACGAGCAGGTACTAACTCACTGTTGGGCTGAAAAACATTTTCCTGAAATACATTTGGATGATGAACAGAATCTCTATAGATGCCAGAATGTCGTACAGGTTCCTGCCTCTGAAAACAATGGCTATTAACTAACACACCTGAAGTCGAATACTCAGAAGGATAGGGCATCAACGGATTAAATATGCGTCTAGAATCTGCTTTCTTAACCTTTTCAGCTTCTAGTATAATGTCATTAAACTCGCTATAGATTTTAGGCTTAACATTCATAGAGAGCGCTAACATATAATGGGGATTAATACCTTCGACTAAGGAATCAACAATTTGAAGTTCGGATAACTTGACCGCGAACACTCTTGCATACCATTTAATATCTGACAAATACTGATGCAAGGATTCATCCGTTCTTTGGACTCGGAACAAGTACTCACGATGCAAGTCAGATAAGGTGCGAGGTGTGATAAAAAAAATTAAGCTTTCAACTTGGAAATTATTCAAGGAACAATTACTCGTCACGCACTCAATCAATTTCTCCCGAAATATGCCTGTAGTACAAGGATATATCAACCTAAATATTTGTCTTTCCGACAAGCCAAAGACCATCGCACTATCACTCAACTCCACAACTTTCCTTAGAAATTTAATTAACAGATGATCATCTGTTCCATCGCACACATGAAAATCTCTTAAGATAAGATTTAAAGGATTTTGTACATTATCGAACCTAACACCACATTCAGATATAGAAGGCATATCTATGTTAGCCCTATATAAAGCACTATTATTCATCATGGTCTTAGAATTATTATCTTCCATCCGGTCACACTCATTATCTAAACTATCACCTGTCTGAACAGATTTTTCTACTTTAGAAGCGAATTTATTTAGGTTATGTGTAGAACACATCCCCTCAACATCTGATACTAGTGGAGTAGTACATCTTTCTACCAAGTAGCTTTGCTCACTTACTTCTGGTCTGATAACACACGACACGTGTTTTGGTAAACATATAGAAGACCCTACCAACGTATTTTTTTAAAATCCGAAATAGCACTCTCTTTTAAAGTATTCAACGCCTTTGGTCTATTCATTACCAACACATTTTCAGATTCCTCAATAATCTGCACACCATCACTATTTTCACACGATTCATCACCATTATCATCAACACTTTTCGAACAAAATGAAGCTTCGATAGGAATATCCTCGGTTACTTCCGGAAATAATAACGCAAAATTATCCACTAGTTTTGACCTCCAAGAACCTAACTCATCACTAAACGACCCTTCCTTTTGTGACCAAACGTTAATCAAATCGCCTAGCCTTTGGATCCAATGCAACGATCTGTATTTGACGCGATTCACATGCGAAGTAGAACGATTCTCACCACAATGTAAAGATAGTAAGGAATTCACCAGATCAAAAACAGTTGGAATTATTGAAGACTTACCATTATCCCAAAACTTGTTGTCATAAGTAGGAATTATCACGGGAACATCTCTCAGATCCTTAAGAGTAATTAAATCCAGCTCTCGATGATTGTTAGACGTTCCATTTCTAATATGTATCTCATATTCCAATTCATTTTTGATTAGATAAGACATAGTAGGCAAAATCCTTTGCTTTGGTTCCGTCATGATCGTACTCTCAAACATGAAACAAATAACACTTATTATTGGTGGTTATACTTTGACAATGTTCCTAAAATAACTCAACGTGCTTTTATCTGCATCTCTTTCCAGATCTCTCACACAACAACACAACCCCTAATGTGTGTTCATGTGGAAAAAAACTTCGAAAAACTACGCTTCTAGCTAATAGTGAACCGATCTCCCTTGGAACAACCAGACCCATTAAGTAATTCTACCCCAGAGGCACTCATTAAGGTTTCGCTATTGTGCTTAAGATCTAGAAATAATACCCAGGTTAATAATCTTCTTTCAATAGGGAACTTCATATCCAAGTATTCCACTTATTTAAAACATATAATGTACCGATCTAAATTACAAAAAAACTTTCTTCAAGATGGCTACTCTCGATCTTCTTCTGTCTCATCTAACAGCTGATCGACGGCTACTGTTCAGCTCGGTCAACAGAAGATTAAGAACAACAACAGAATAGCTTAGAGCAAAGGACATTACCAACTAATAAAATAAACATTACAAACATATCGACGTTTCCAAATAAGACTTAGTACCGTATATGGCCAAGTTCACAACAAATCCGGCGCTCTGAGGATAATCAAAGGTCACTCATTTCCCACGAGGACATTCATCAGTAGTTTCTTACATCTGGTCAGGTCGATGCAAATTCATAAACTTTATAACACTTTTCCCAAGCTCCAAAACAGCTGTCCGGACTTCGACAATAACAACACAGCCATCTAGCGGCAATGCACAACACCATGATTCAACCAATATCTTACCTCCTCAGTTAATGTCACGCTCTCTGACGTGAACCAGCGAACTAAATTTTCTACCACTTTGGCTGAGAAAGCCAAACACGGAGCCTTGAAGGTAGAAGTGTACAAGTGTCATTTTAGAAACGGCACAGATATCATGCTCGTTTGACCTGAAGTAGGTTCCAACTTGCTTGCGTCTTCGAGGTATATTAAAGGTGAAATTTGATCTGTTGATTGCGTGACCTGACTGTAGGTTACTTCTCTATGCTCCGTGAGGAGAGCTATGAGCACCGGCGGGTTGCTAAAAATATCTATACCCATTCTGCCCAAATTGATTCCTAATGCTAAATAAATAAATAAATGCCACTACTCATGATTTTGGGGTAAGTACTAAACCAAATTGTTATATAAAGTGAGGATGAACTGCAAACCAGTGAGTACTAACACATTTATTTTTTGAGCATGTATTAGTGTAATGCATGAAAGAGGAGTGTATCAGTTGTTATATAAAGGTGTTCTTGCATGTATATTTGTAGCGTAAATTGTGTGGTTTAAGGTTATTTTTCTTCTGGTGAAATTTAATTATTATTAATAGTACTCCAGTGTATGTATTTATTTATCAGGCTATTTAAGGGTTATTTTCCGGCTTTTGGGCGCGTGGCCCGCTTTCACACAACGGGCTTTGACCCAATTTCCCTCTCCTCTTTCTAATGGGTAGCAGTAGTAATATATTTGGAAATGGGGGGAGAGTGCAAACAGGTAACTTTCTTTTAAGGGGGGTTACATTAGTGGTAGCAGAGCGTGGTTAGGTTATTGTTTTACTTATGGTATTGTTCCTTAATTTTCTTGTGAGTTTCCTTACGTTGTTGTTTGCCTTGGGTCATTTTTTCAACGTGATTTTGTCCATGACAATGTTGTTGTTTTATTATTCATGGGATTGTATATTTCATGATTTTTTAGAGTAATTTGGGTTATGTATGTTTCTTTTGCAATTGTAATTGAGCTTTGGTTGCCCTCGTTGTAGTATTGTAGGTGAAGCCTGGTAAATATAATATATACAACTGAGTATAAAGGTCGGTGGTGTTTGTCGACGTGACCGTTGACGGATGGTGATTGGGGGTAATATTTGCGAAGGATTATTCCTTCTATTTTGCCATGTATTCGTTGATTTTCTCTATTTATTGTGATTCCGGGTATCGTTATGGCCCGAGTAATTTCATTTCTGGATTTTCTTTCTTCTGATGAAATTTGTTACGAGATGCGGATTAGAGATCTGCACATATCTGAGACCTTGGAGAGGAATATCGAGATTGTAAGCCTTGCAAAGAATGTGATCGTGTCGCCACCTATCATGTCGGATTCCACTTTTAAGCTGAATAAGTCCCTAATGTCAAATAAGGTGAACATTGTCGTGCTAGATGTGAATGATTTAAGATGAAATTGAATATCTCCCTCCATAGAATCAGTGTTAAAATTTTTTATATTTTCTACACAAGCAGACAACGGATGACTAATACCACCAAACTTTGTACCTGTACACATATATGAACATCCGCGAGAACCTCGAGGAACGACAGGACGACCAAAATACTCCCCCCCTCTCGGCAGCATTTCCTGAGTTTAACATACCACCCATACGTGAATCTCTTCCCCGAATACATGACAATGTGGGACTTACGGAAGTGGAGGAAGTGTTGAAAAGCGTGGTATGTTACGAGCTCGAATACAACATCTGTTTCATAGAATTGGCGATATGATTGAAGTTTCTGTAAATAGGGAAGAGAAGGAGAAACATGATTTAGTAGAGTTACAAGCCAGGTTGGTTGAATGTGATAGTTGTATTTTGGATGACGATCAACCGATTATATTTAATGGAAACGTAGGTGATGATGATGATGCAGGGGCGTGTGGTGGTGATGCGGTATTGAGAATTCCGTGCGAAAGGTTAGATATCGCGTATGCGCAGGAGACTACTGCGTTGGTAGGCGAAAATCTATGGAAGGAACCGGAGACTCTATTGTCAAACTTGGTTAGAGAGATTAATTTAGACAGCGAAAGAGTTGTAACTGTTAATTATGAAAATATTAATGCTCCGCCAACTAGTTCTGGAGTACGCCATCTAGCTGATTCAAGTAGAGATTCTAACTTGGAGAATGCTGAGCAGGATAATAACAAATTCGTTGGTAATGTTGATAATTTGTCACGTGATACCTTGCCTAAAATGTATATACTTCTGGTTCTATTCGTGAATTTACTGAGACCGAAGGTTTGAATATTTCTAGTTCATATTATCGCGATGTCGATGGTTCTAAGCGAAGAGTTTCGAGGCTATCGCTGAATCGTTATGGTGGACAATTTAACGAAGGTGGTGGGACTGTGAGGACTGTTGTTCCGGAATTCTCAATCCATGAAACTGTTCGGGTTGGAAGGCGAAATGCTCATTTGTTGAGATCTGATTCGCGTATTTCTGGAAGAAGATATTTCTGGAGAAGACGAGGGTGATTCTCAATTGAGTAACGTTTTCGGTGTAGGTACATCGTTGGGTCACTATAATCTCACTGGATTCAGCAGTGTGATGCCTATTAGTGTGACTGGTAGATTCGAGAGATCAGCTGTTCCGATGTCTAGAGAACGTGACTGTTTTACGGGGTTGCCGTGTTCTATTAATAGTGAATTACACATTCGTGTCAGGCCGAGCGGACATATCGGGCACGAACGTGGTATTCGGAATGTAACTTCCGTAAGTCCCACATTGTCATGTATTCGGGGAAGAGATTCACGTATGGGTGGTATGTTAAACTCAGGAAATGCTGCCGAGAGGGGGGAGTATTTTGGTCGTCCTGTCGTTCCTCGAGGTTCTCGCGGATGTTCATATATGTGTACAGGTACAAAGTTTGGTGATATTAGTCATCCGTTGTCTGCTTGTGTAGAAAATATAAAAAATTTAAACACTGATTCTATGGAGGGAGATATTCAATTTCTTCGAGGCTTGGTAGATATTCAAGAATGTGCTTCCGTGTTTTTAATTCCTGAGGAACAGATATTCCAAATGATGTTTCCGATCACGTCGGGGGTTATTAAAAGCAAACTGGTCGATGCTATACAGTATGGTGTTTCCATTAAGACATTTCTGAAGGAGATTTTGGCGATGTTCGTTCCCGGTCGGTTGTTGGGTTCTGTTATCCAACAATATTTTATCGTCCTCAGATTTTGGGGGAACCATTGAATGCTTACGTTCAAGACATTACTAAATATGGAAAGGTGTTTGGATTGGCACTATCAGAGGAGGAGATTGTATCAATAATTGTGGATTGTGTTACGCCGGATCTACGGTCATATTTAGGTATGAGTTCCCGACCTAAAACTTTTCAAGATTTGAGTGTTGTTGCTGTTAAGACCGAAACTATTCGATTGGTTGATTCACAACGGGACAGTTCTCATTTGCCTCCTCCGATATTGCCCATAACTCCTGTTGTGATAAATCAGAATTCCGGACCAAATCCGAGTTGGAACCGAAAGGCGATTCGGTGTTATAATTGTGGACGTTTGGGTTACGTTTCGAGAATCTGTAAGAATCCTCATCGCAAGGCTTGACAATTAAGGCCTAGAGTGCAACATGGTCCACCCAAGATTAAACGCAGATATCATACCCGGATTGTGACGAACTCCAAGCGAAATAATTATGATCAAATTGTTGATGAAGAAGGAGGTAACATGTTGTGTCCAGTAGCTTGTAGGAAGATTTTTTCACCTTCCTATATACATTTACCTATTATTGAGATTTCGATTAATAACGCCGCCGTCAAAGCTCTGTTGGATTCTGGGAGCGTCGTGTCTTTGGTGAGTGAAGATTGGTATAAGAATATGTGTCTATTTGTAAATTGCCCAAATTGGAAGGGGTGAAATCACGATATATGTCGGCTAATTGTTCGAAAATGGATGTGTTGGGCGCGGTGAAGGTAAAAATTAAGATATTGAACTTTTCATGGAAGTTTGGGATTTGGGTCGTAAAAAATTTGTCTTGTCCGGTAATTTTGGGGGCAGATTTTCTGTCGTTCACTGGATCGCTGTTGGATATCCGTAGGGATGAATTGTATTTTAGATTTCGACCTGAAAATTAAGGCAAAATTTGTACAGGTTGACAGAAGGATCGAGAGAAGGTCTGATAAATTGATTGAGGACATGTATAGTAATTTGATTGACTTGGGAACCCATATTGCTGAAGATTTGAGTATTTGCAACCAAATTGAGGAGTTGGATTTGGGTCATTTGGAAGTTGAACAAGCGGACGTAATTTGAGGATTGTGTAAGGAATTTCCGGAGGTAATTACTGATAAATTGGGTGTCACCAACGTATTGAAGTATGATATTGAACTTACGGATAATGTGCCAGTTCGACATCCTCCATATCGGTTGAGTCCTCCGAGGATGTTAGAGCTTAAAAAGATCATTGATAAAATGTTGGCGCAAGGGGTGATTAGTCCATCCATCTCCTCATATTCGTCGCTAATGTTTTTAGTACCAAACTCAGACGGCAGTTTCCTTCCTTTCGTTGGTTTTCGACGTCTAAACTAAAAGGTGGTGTTAGAATCTATACCGTTGCCCGACTTGCATAGCTGTTTCCCTTGGTTTTGTAAAGCTCGTCATTTTACGCTGCTTGATTTGAATCAAGCATATAATCAAATTCCTCTGTCTGAGCGATCTAAACCATTAACTGCTTTCTCCACTGATTGGAATCTATACCAATTTAATAGAGTTCCATTTGGTTTGTCAACTGGAGGTGATGTATTGAGTCGTCTTTTGGACTGCGTTTTTTCTGGTATAAAGTTTGATTTCTTATATCACTATTTGGATGACGTTGTGGCCTATAGTGAATCTTTTGAAGACCATGTTAAGCATTTGCGGGTGGTTCTGCAACGATTACGGGATGCTGGATTAACGGTAAAATTGGGAAAGGTATCGTTCGCTAAGTCATAAATATCGTTCCTGGGCCACATTGTCTCGCAAGCCGGAGCTTCTGTGGATCAAACAAAAACCCAAGCGATACGGGACTTAAAACCGCTTTTAAATGAGAAGGGTATCGCTCGTTTCATTGGTATGACTAATTTGTTTAGGAAATTCATCCCGAACTTTGCCCAAAGTGCACATCCGTTGAACAACTTGCGTCGTAAGGGTGTTAAGTTTCATTGGGGTGAATCTCAACAAGCGGCTTTCGAAGATCTTAAACGTACACTATGTAATGCCCCTGTTTTAGCTGTACCTGATTTCTCTAAGCCTTTTGTACTACAAACGGATGCTTCCTTGGTCGCTGTTGCCGCTATATTGTTGCAAGACTGCGATTTAGGACGTCGTCCTATAGCCTATGCGTCTAGAACTTTGAATGAAGCGGAATCTAAGTATTCCGTTTACGAATTAGAGGGTCTGGCGGTAATGTTTGGTTTGGAGCGTTTCAAGACGTATCTGGAGCATGTGTCATTTGAGATTGAAACCGACAATCAAGCATTGAGTTGGATATTGGCAAGGCCACGCAGTACTGGTAGGATTGCACGGTGGGCGACGAGAATTTCCGCCTTTAAATTTACTGTACGACATATGTCATCACTGATTCCCTTAGTCGCATGTATGCCGAAGGGTAACATTGAGGGGTGTATTAATGCAGCGTTGCCTATCATTAGCAACAGTCCTATGCTATTTAGGGACATCGCTAAATATCAACAAGAGGTTGAAGAATTGAGCAAGATCATGGTGGAGGCTTCCGATGGTAAATTGATTTAACCTTACGAACTCAAATCTGGAGTATTAAGTTGCAAGGCTCGTCACGACAAGAAACCTAATATCGTCCTGCCATCTAGTTTAGTGCCTGAAATGCTGAAATATTATTATGATTCTCTAGTGGGGGGACATCTTGGAATTTTCAAAACGCGAATGAAAATCCGAGAATATTTCGTGTGGAAGGGTATGGAGGGTGATGTTAGGCAATTCGTTAAGCCTTGTCATCGGTGTATCATTAGCAAGCCGGTTGTGAGCACCAAGGAGGGGAAGTTGTCTTCTGAGTGTGCAACCCGACATATGGAACTCATGTTCAGTGATTTCGTGGGTCCATTTCCTAGGTCTGTGTCCGGAAACCGATTTGCGCTCGTTTGTGTGGACGGGTTTTCTAGTTTTTGTTGGATCTTTCCTACACGTCTTTCCACTACGAATACCGTGATCCGATGTTTGAATTCTATTTTTAGTGCTTTTGGACCGTGTCAATTTCTCGTCTCAGATAACGCGAAATCCTTTACTTCTTTCAAATTTCGAAAATTTTGTTTCGACTATGCGATTTTGCATGTTACTACCACGCCCTATTATCCAAATCCGTCTTTGGCGGAACGGGTAAATAGGAACCTGCGTGCTGCTCGAATTGCTTACCACCATCAGGAACACTCGAAATGGGTCACGTCGTTGACTTGGTTGATATTTTCTTTTAATTCGGCACTGCATGAATCATATGGTAAAACTCCGTTTTCGTTGATGTTTTCGTACGTATCGAATCCTCCTTTAACCAATTTATGGTACATTCATGATCTGTTGCCTGACCAACCTTCGGAACATAAGGTTCATCAAATCTGGAAGGAAGCTCGTGATGCCATGAAGGTGTCGCACGATCGCATTGTATAGCGATATAATGCAGGGTGCGTAGACTGTAAGTTGAATGTTGGTGATCAAGTGTACGTAAAGAATTTCTCTCCCAAGGTTTTGGGTCGTCAAGTGTCTGGTAAACTACGAGTACGTTTTCGGGGGCCATATGAGGTACTCTCATTCATCACGCCTGTGACGGTCATGTTGAGGGACAGCACCGCCAAACGAATCTTCCGGGCTCATCTAAGCCAGTGCAAATTAATCGGGAATTCTCCGGACAATGATTGTGTATTTTAGTGATTATTGTAGTTATATTGCATGTCTTTGGATGGTGAAACGTTTTGGTGGTTGATATTGATAGGGTGAAGGTGTGGTCGATCATAGGATGGTACGCATCAAACGTAATTGAATGTTCGTGAATATGAACTGTTAATCGTGACTTATTGACTTCCAAGGAGCTGGAAAAGTGAGAACTCTTAACTGAGGATCGAGCTAATTATTAACTCGGATTTGAGCGTGTGAGAACTCTTGAGTGAGACTCTATAATCCATGTGTGGTTAGCCTTTCGCTACCTCGTGCCCCTTACTCATATTACGGGGATGTGCAGCTTTGGCCAAGCTGCATTTTCGTCGTGGTACTGACGGGTGGATGGAGCTTCATTGGACGATTTGATATATCTGCTGGTCGGAATTATTGGAGATGCTCTGGTGGAGTATGCCGTCCTGAGGAGGAGGCGTGAAGATGAACATGGGTGCGGTCCGGAGTAATTCCAGCCTAGCCACAGATAAGAGAAATGAAAACTAGAACAATCGGGCTATCAAACACCCGGTAGTCTACCTTTGGGGGGAGAGGATGTGACAGTAGCTATCACATGTCACATATTGGTTACTAATACCCTGTTAGTTTTAATGTAAATCTTTATTTATCAAGTAAGAAATACAATACAAAATACAAATCATCTTTTGAGATGCTTGTCACATGTCACGCGAACACGCACAGACTTTGCACTGACTCGTATTTTGTTCTCTTCTTTATTGTACATGTCTATTTCACCAGGTGGCGCTACTGTGCTATTTTTTCTTTCAAATATTAACACTTCCTCCAAAGAAAAATCAAATACAAGTAAAAAAAAAAAAACAAGATGAACTATTGAACACTTTTCAGCCTCTAAGATGTCATCTTGTGCACGCCAATCCTCTCACGCAGCATCTCGAATCTGACCCTTTCCAGAGGTTTAGTTAGACGATCAGCTAATTGATTGGTCCCGTCGATGTGCTCCAGCTCAAGGTCTCCGTCCAAAAACCTTTCCCTCACATAGAAATGACGTACCTCAATATGCTTGGATTTTCGATGGTACTCCGGATTTTTAGCCAATTTAACTGCACCAGCATTGTCGATGTAAAGCGTAGGGGGTTTGTCAGCAGTTCCCAGTAATTCAGAAAACAGTCTTTTCAGCCAAATCCACTCCTTTGCTCCTTCACTTGCAGACACAATTTCAGCTTCAGTTGTCGATGTTGACACAGAGTTCTGTAACTGACTTCTCCACGATACAGCTCCATGATTGTAGGTCGAAATGACACCCGTCGTTGAACGTCTCGTCCTCTTGTCACCGGCGTAGTCAGCATCACTGTAGACCTTCAAAACGTCCTCTTTCCTATAGACGAGTCCATGGTTCACTGTGGTCTTTAAATATCGAAATATCCGTTTCACTTGACTCCAGTCTTGAACTGTAGGATTCTCCATGGCTCGAGCAGCTTTGTTGACCGCGAATGCGATATCTGGACGAGTAGCTGTAGTCAGGTACATCAAGGATCCCACCGCCTCACGATAAGGAACCCTGGCCGAAACCTTTTCTCCGTCTTCACTTTCTTCGCGTCCAACTGGGGTAGACACTCCATTTGACTCGGCCATCCCAAATTTTTCTAGGATTTTCCTCGTGTAATCCTCTTGACTGATTGCAATTGATCCATCATGGTTTTGTTGTATCTTCATGCCCAGAAAATTGTTGAGAGATCCTCTGGTCGTGTGAAATTCCTGCTGAAGTTTTTCCATGAACTGCTCGATGTCTTCTTCGTTGCCAATTACCAGACCATCATCCACAAAAATTACAACAGCCAACCACTTTCCATTTTTGTTGCTGTAAAAGAGACAAGGATCAGCTTTGCTGTCTTTGAATCCAGCTTTCTCCATGAATTTCTTGAAACGCTTGTTCCAGCAGCGTGGAGCCTGTTTCAAACCATATAAGCTTCTCTTTAGATGACACACTCGGCCAGTACCGTCCTGATGACCTTCTGGTTGTTCCATGAACACATCTTCTTCAAGCTCGCCGTTCAAGAAGGCCGTCTTGACATCAAATTGACCAAGTTTCATCTCCTTTTCAACAGCTACTGCCAACAGAGCTCGAATGGTATCATACCGTGCAACAGGGCTGAATGTTTCTTCATAATCGATTCCTTGCTGTTGCGCATAGCCTTTGGCTACCAATCGTGCCTTGAAGCGAACTTCTCCACTGTCCGTTGTCTTCTGTCGAAGAACCCACCGATTTTTCAGGACCCGTGCACCATTTGGACGCTCAACTATTTTCCAGATATCATTTTCCTTTAAGGACACCAATTCTTCATTAAGTGCTTTCAGCCACTGATATTTATCACTAGACTGCAGCGCTTCAGAGTATGAGTCAGGATTCTTTTCAGCGATAGATGGTCCAGCCATGTACATGTAATTTCCACTGATCATCCACGATGGCTTCTTACTTTCACGTTTGCTTTTCCTTCTTTCTTCAGTCTCTTCTTCTTCCTCATCTTCGCTTCCTCCGGAACTGGATGCCGAAGCAAAATCTTCAATTTCGCTTAAGTTCTCATCTGACTCTGACCTCCTCTGTAGGCCTACATCAGACGATGAATTAGACTGATTCCTCTCCACACGTTCTTCAAGCGTCACTTCAACCTTTCCGGCGTTGGCGCGCAGATTGCAGACAACTTCAGGTTTGAATTTCACATCATGGCTTAGAACAACCTTTCCCTGAGTTGGAATCCAGACTCTAAATCCATCCCTGTCGTTCACGTACCCAACCAGATTTCCAAAAACAGCTTTGTCGTCGAACTTTGAGCGAAAATTCTTGTCGATATGCACGTAGCATTCTGTTCCGAAGGTCTTCAGATGACTGAGACTTCCCACCGGTCGTCCATACCACAATTCATAGGGAGATTTGTTTTCAATGGATGACTTCCCAGTGCGATTCAGGAGGTACACCGCAGTGTTGCAGGATTCAGCCCAAAGTTGTTTCGTTAACTTGCTGGGATTCAGCATAGATTTTGCGCACTCCACAATCGTCCGATTTTCACGATCCGCAACTCCGTTTTGTTGTGGAGTGTACGGCGTAGTAATGCTGTGTTCTATGCCTCTGCTTGCGAGTAGTTCAGAAACCTTCTTGTTATCAAATTCTTTTCCTCCATCACACCTGAACAGCTTCACGACGTGTCCATTTGTTTTGGCTTCATTCAGGAACTGTTCCAGAACGGTGTACACTTCACTTTTGTGCTTTAAAAAGAAAACTCGTCGAAACTTGCTGAAATCATCCTTGAAACATACGTAGTAGCGTGCCTTTCCAAGAGATTCAGTAGACATTGGTCCATTCACATCGGCGTGGATTTGTTCACCGGTGGCTGTTGGTCGATTCATTCGTGTCTTGAATGACAGTCGATGCATTTTTCCCAGTGCACATCCATCGCAGAAATCCTCTTTACACATGTCTACATTGATGTTCATCTGCTTCAGTACATTCTTGACATGCGCCTTGTGTTGATGACCAAATCGTTCATGGTAGATCTGCAGTTTGTCCGACGATGTAGCTAAATTCACTTGAATGGGTTGCGCCGGTTTCACGACGCGCATGTCAAGTACATACAGACCATGACTCACACGTCCAGCCATCATCCCCCTTCCAGTAACCTTGTCTTCAATTCTAACAGTTAGGTCGTCAAGTCTTGCACAAAAACCTTTCCTTGCAACAGCTTTCACAGAAAACAGATGAGCCATTGCATCGGGAACATACAAAACTTCAGTCATCTCAGCACTCAACCAAGCGTTGTTCAGCCGCACTTGAATGTTTACAGTTCCTTTGCCGTGAGCTAGCATGCTCACACCTCGTTTTCCTAGCAAAATCTTCTCTGGAGCAGCAAACGTGACGTATGTTGTAAAATACTGTTTGTTCGCGGTGATGTGATTTGTGGCGCCACTGTCGCAGTACCACTCGTCGGCTTGAACAAAGTCGCCGTCTAACGCACTCATCGCATGTGTCAGAAACGAAGCATTGTTCTCCTTATTTTTGTTTCTAGTGTCACCCTCTTCCTTCTTCACTGGACTTTCACTTGCCCAATGGCCCAATTCCTTACATTTGAAACATGGAAACTTCTGCTTTACTCGTTGAACATTTTTCTTCGACTTGTCATCAGCGCTGCCTTTGCCACTGCCATACTGGGAATGCTTCTTGGGAGCACTACGTACCACAAACGCAGTCGATTCCACGTTTCCTTGGTCACGCAGTTCAATAGTAAACAATTTTTCAATCAACAAGTTCACAGTTTGATTTTCCGTCGGAATCGTGTCCCACACATCCTTGAAATTATCATATTCTTTTCCCAACGTGGATAAAATTCGACCGTTCAAAATCCTTTCAGATAACGTGTTTTCGTTGTGCTTTTGTAGTTCGTCGTTCAGATCCTGATAAAGCTTCTGTAACTTCGCGACATGGGTGCTGATGTCCTCCTTGTCGTCACGTGTCACTCGGAAGAATGACTCGATCAACATGTTCAGTCGCTGCGTACTGCTTCGTTCGAACCGTGCGCTCAATTTTGTCCAAATTTCACTGGCATTGGTGCACGTCAACACGAGCTCGGCAACAGATTTTCCTAGCGCACCTGCTAGCAAACTGGCCGCTGTCGCGTCTTCTTTCAACCACTGCTTATATGCCGCTTTTTGTTGCGCAGTTGCATCTGCCGGCAACACAGGACACTTTTTCGAACCATCAACAATAATTTCCAGTTCATACGACCGCAAAACCATCAACACATGCCATTTCCACTTTGCCCAGTCTTCAGGTCCTTCAAGTTTATCCACTTGAACTTTGTAGTCAAGGCCGGCTGCCATTTTGAGGTTATCCTTGCTCACAAAAAATACAGCACGTGTTCCACAGGCGCTCAGCTTCGGATCCACTCACAAGATAATACCATTTACACGTGGCCTGGGTCCATAACCTGTTAGTTTTAATGTAAATCTTTATTTATCAAGTAAGAAATACAATACAAAATACAAATCATCTTTTGAGATGCTTGTCACATGTCACGCGAACACGCACAGACTTTGCACTGACTCGTCTTTTGTTCTCTTCTTTATTGTACATGTCTATTTCACCAGGTGGCGCTACTGTGCTATTTTTTTCTTTCAAATATTAACATACCCTACCCCACATGTCACGTATTGGTTACTAATTCCCTACCCAGATTCTTCTAAAACCCTGTTGGACCATGTCAGAATAGGCATGTCTCCTAAAACACGTTTCCATCTATGAAAAATTAGCTCTAAATGAACTCGAAAACTCTTAAAATTATCTCGGGCGTTGGACTAAGCATTGACAAAAACTGCCCACTGGTTCTCCTAGCACATTCTGTTTCTAATATAAATCACCAAATCATTGTAGAATTAAAATTAAATAAGCAGTTTATTAACTGAAAAATACGGATTGTGAACATACATCCACTCAACAAAAATGTAGATTCTTATTCATAGTGGCATATTATAAAATAAATATGCACGTAGCCTACAGCTGGCTAGAATATACTGCACAAGTTGCCGTATTAAATACTGTTCAAATAGTGAACGATGTAAACATGGTTAATCATATTACAAATTATTTTACAGAAATACCCTCAATATTATGTCATTAATTAATTATTTACAAAGATTTACATTTAAATTCATTTACTGAATTTCGCCATGATTTCTATCATTCCAAAGATTAGTATATAATTATTTTTCATTGTCAAAATATGTCTAATTCGACGAACAATTAAGGTAATCGAATCTGTGGTCTATCCAATTTAATATTTCATTTATCTTCAATTAATATTCCAATTATTATTGCAATAATTTTATCAATTATTCTTACGTTTTTCAGATCAGTTTCACACTAGATAAATGCGTTGTTATTAACAATCAAATTCAAGTGAATTGTTTTATACATTAATGAGATTTTAATGGTGGGTTTATTCAGTTACTAGACTTCTAGTTTCGATGTTCGTGACTATCTCACGTTTAAATACACTTCCATAAAACACATTTCGACGATAGCTCAATAGCTTGCACAATACTCAACATTCGTATTAAATACGATAATATCTCTTCACATGAGATTCCAAAAATACATCATAAATAATTTCAGACCATCCATTGATGTCGAAATATTCTTCAAAAAGCTCCATTATAACACAATTGTTATATTATCAAGAATTGCAAAATAGCTCTCAATAGCTGTTAATATTATTCCGCACCTTTTCAAAAATTCATAAACGTGTCTTACAAACACCCAAATATATCATGGTTCATAATTTATACAAGCATCGAAGTGTTAATTTACTTCCACAAAAACTGTATTAAATAATTATATTTATAATTATCCCAAAATGTCATTCTGATATATGACGGAATATAATTTTATACAAAATTGAGCTTCATTCTCAATTATACTTCGTTTCGTCTTAATTTCAGTGTTCACAAATATATATTACAATATATTATAAATTATTACTGTTAAAGAATTAATTCAGACTCGCATAAACAAATTCAGAAATGGGTCCTCCCCTTAAGAAATACGTATGAATCTACAGCATGGAAAAGTGCCTAGTATGAGTAGAATACAAATAATCCATTAGAATCACACGTTATCAAAACAGGAGTATTCCAAAAAGAATAATGAAAATCGAAATCTGAACTAACTATAACTCAGTAAAATATCTAAATTCAAAACGTGATTCAAAAGTTTGGCTAATATTGCCTAATTCAAGGACTACAATTTTCCACTTTAAAATATCAAGCTATATTCAAATCTCAATTACTAGCTCGACGAAAAATATACAGTCGTTCTAAATGATATGCTGTATGAACTGTCGAAAATATTCTGTTTCCTTATTCAGTGTCAAACAGAAATAATGCAGAAAAATGTTCATGTATTCGTGGTTTGACATCGTCTTCCTAATTCCTATACTTATATAAATATATCGTAGTCTTGTTCCTAAATCGTTTTAAATGTGCTTCTTCTCAACTAATTATAATGCTCAGAATTATTACCAAAATTAGAAAAAGTAATGTTTAAAAAATAACACTACGTTTAAAATTAACTACTGAAATAACAATGTAGGTGCATCCTTAAATAGGATCAGAACCTAAAATAGACCATCGAACAGAAATTATAAAATTATCAGATCTAGTTCTCAAATCTATTTTCAAATTACTTAATAAAAATTGGTGAAAAGGACATTCTATAGATATGACATGATTCATATCGTCTACGTATAAAAAGATTTCCAGCTACCTTAGTCGTCTTGATGAACGTATAATGTATGTTGGAACATACATCCCTTGTAGAGGTCGAATCCTGATCCATAGCGTTGAGTAGTTGAAATATTGGTTAGGACCGTCGGTACTCGAACCCAACACCTCTCCGCTCGAAACTGCTATCCGGAACACACTGTTCGTCATATGGAAACTGACAAAGTCCATTCGTAGAAACGAGAAAGATGCCACTTCTATTCTCTCTAGAAAATCCATATCCTGTAGGTAATTATCTTAGTGTCATTACAGATTGCCTTCAGCCTTCTCTTGAATAGCCTTCAGCTAGTTTTTTTTTATTTAGTCAATTTACCCTCTAGGTTGGTGGTTCCCACGGACTCAGCGAGGGAACTCACCACTACCGCCTCTATGGGTAGTGTCCTGGAGCTTGGAACATCTGGTCGGGATGGATACAACTGGGGAGGTGTGATCAGCACTTCGCCCAGGCGGCCTCACCTGCAAAGCGAACAGGGGCCTCATGAGGGAGGGGAAGGGATGGAAGATAGGGATGGATAGGCTAGGAAGAGGGAAGGAGGCGGCCGTGGCCTTACAGTAGGTACCATCCCGGCATTTGCCCGAAGACGAAGTGGGAAACCACGGAAAACCACTTCGAGGATGGCTGAGGTGGGAATCGAACCCCCTCTACTCATTTGGACCACCCGAGGCTGAGTAGACCCCGTTCCAGTCCTCATACCACTTTTCAAATTTCGTGGCAGAGCCGGGAATCGAACCCAGGACCTCCGGGGCGGCAGCTAACCGTGCCTTCAGCTAGTAAGATCCATTATTAAGTGAGACTCATTTCTATTTGTTCAATTCTGCTAGTGTGTTACATTTCAATTCATTGCCCAGCCATTCATAGCTTTCCGTGTAGTAGACTGATATATAATTCTTTCCATCATAACGTTAATATCCATGTAGAATAATTGTTGAATGATCACTGGATAAATTAGAAGTCTTTCAGTAATGGCAATAGTGTTGTAGAACAAACTATGCGAAACGTGAAGTTCACTGTATCCACTGTCATGTTGTACCAAGTTATACACTGGGTTACCGCTCGCCCCAAGTGTACCTCGCGTTTCTTGCCTGATAGCAAGCCGAACCGTTCCGTACCGTACGCACACACTACGCACTAGGTAATATTTGTACATGGAATAGTTGCTTTGGCGAAGCCAACTAACGCGACTGTAAGTCAGAATACAAGTGAGTCTCTCTCCGTGCCGGGCGCATAATTTTTTTTTCAGCCCGAGCCTAGCCACAGTATATATTTCCGAGCTTCTTATTGGCTGTTATGTCAAGCCATTCTCCTGGTTCCGAAACGAGACGGTAGATAGCAGGGGTCACATCCGATCAAACATGGAGGAACGTTATCGAGTGAGATGTGGAGAATATTCGATGTTGAATTGCATTATTAGCGTGAAACAGGCATGAAACTTGCTTTAGTTCAAGTTTAAAACAACTCACGCAGCACATGAATGCGTTCCAATCAACATTTAAGGTCTAAGTGAAATCATTTGACATTTAATCACATGTATTAGTATCTATGATAAAATGCAGCATATTCGAGGGCAGATGTGCACAAGTGGTAGCGAGCGAGCTTGGTAACTTTGAGGTCCCGGGTTCGAGTCTGCTCTAGGGCACAGTTTTTTACTTCTTTTGAATTATTTCATAATATCCTCCCTACCTTTTACAGCATGTTTTAAGCCTTGTTTCATTGAAATTATCTGTATGGGTGATTGAAATAATAAACATTGTTGGGAGGAATTCTTCCCTATTCTCACTTGAATTTATATTCCCCCGCTTACTGTTCAACGCGGCTAGCGTTCTTTGCTGTCTCCCCAGAGGTCCGGGTTCGATTCCCAGTTCTGCAGAGAAATTTCAATTCTGGTGTGAGGACTGCAGCGGGGTACACTCGGCCTCATGAGCCAAAACTGAGTAGAGGTGTGTCCGATTCCCCAGCTATTTTGGCAGTGATTTTCCATAGTTTTCCACTTCTACTTCAGACAAATGCCGAAATTGTTCATAACAAAAGCACGACCGCCTCCTTGCGAATCCTCACCTGAATATCAAATACTCACCATACTACAGACACCACAATAACACAGGCTATCAGAGATATTTATTTATTTATTTATTTACAAGTAGGAGGGCTCAATGACCACCATGTCCAAGTTGCTCAAATGAACAAGACCAACATAAGCGTCAATTCCTGCAGTGGTCAAGCTGCTGGCCTCACCAAGGTGGACCAGCCTTTAATGAGTCACAATGGCAAATCGTTGTTTGGTGAATAAATGTGGAAGCACAATGCCACTGTATCCTTTATCTTGTTTGAACACAAGGATCTAGATTTCGGAGTGAAAACAGCACTGGCATTCGAAATAGTCAGAACTGTGTGTCATATCTTACAATTACATTGGACAAGTTTCACAATATTTAACTACCGGTACTGTATTAACAATATTGATGTACCATTGTCCATTGGACTTATGAGATATAACAAAACTAAACACTTTTGTACTTGTTCGGAACTTATTGTTATTGTTTACAATACTTTACCCTTTGACATGCGACGTATCGTTTGAACTCACTGAATCACTTATTCATTTTAAATGCAAAATATTTAATTCTTACCTTAGTATCTATGTACTAATTCGTGTCTAAGATAGACACGTATAATGAATGGTTTTTTTTTCCAAAGTGATTCATGTGATTTTTTACAGTGGCATTGTGCTTCCACATTTATTCACCAAACAACGATTTGCCATTGTGACTCATTAAAGGCTGGTACACCTTGGTGAGGCCAGCAGCTTGACCACTGCAGGAATTGACGCTGATGTTGCTCTTGTTCATTTGAGCAACTTGGACATGGTGGTCATTGAGCCCTCCTACTTGTAAATAAATAAATAAATAAATATCTCTGATAGCCTGTGTTATTGTGGTGTCTGTAGTATGGTGAGTATTTGATATTCAGGTGAGGATTCGCAAGGAGGCGGTCGTGCTTTTGTTATGAACAATTTCGGCATTTGTCTGAAGTAGAAGTGGAAAACTATGGAAAATCACTTCCAAAATAGCTGGGGAATCGGACACACCTCTACTCAGTTTTGGCTCATGAGGCCGAGTGTACCCCGCTGCAGTCCTCACACCAGAATTGAAATTTCTCTGCAGAACTGGGAATCGAACCCGGACCTCTGGGGAGACAGCAAAGAACGCTAGCCGCGTTGAACAGTAAGCGGGGGAATATAAATTTAAGTGAGAATAGGGAAGAATTCCTCCCAACAATGTTTATTATTTCAATCACCCATACAGATAATTTCAATGAAACAAGGCATAAAACATGCTGTAAAAGGTAGGGAGGATATTATGAAATAATTCAAAAGAAGTAAAAAACTGTGCCCTAGGGCACACTTTAACCCCGGACCTCAAAGTTACCAAGCTCGCTCGCTACCACTTGTGCACATCTGCCCTCGAATACGCTGTATTTTTTGCTTTAAAGCAACCAGGAGTGTTGCGATCCAGCCGGCAGTGATTTTATCATAGGTATTAATACATGTGATTAAATGTCAAATGATTTCACTTAGACCTTAAATGTTGATTGGAACGCATTCATTTGCTGCGTGAGTTGTTTTAAACTTGAACTAAAGCAAGTTTCATGCCTGTTTCACGCTAATAATGCAATTCAACATCGAATATTATCCACATCTCACTCGATAACGTTCCTCCATGTTTGATCGGATGTGACCCCTGCTATCTACCGTCTCGTTTCGGAACCAGGAGAATGGCTTGACACAACAGCCAATAAGAAGCTCGGAAATATATACCGTGGCTAGGCTCGGGCTGAAAAAAAAATTATGCGTGCCGGGCGATTCACACCTGGACAAAATCCTACCCATAACACCACTGTCCAGTCGATATAAGAATTGATATTGACGTGGCTCAATTGCGATAGACATCTGGTGTAGTAATAAGAGTATTAATAATTCCTTAAATGTCCTCATATCATTTCCTCTTATGTTAAAATGTAGTTCCAAATCGTCGATCCCCTTCAGTAATCTCAGTAATAGATTGTAACTGTGTGTATGTGTCGTAGGCAGATAGTGAAATCCGTCATTTCATGAAGATCCTAGGCACTTCATGAAAAGCCGGCATATGATGTAAAATGAGATAGTTACACTATCTGACGCGTGGTTTCATGAAATGACTAAATTTAGCCGTCACATAATGTAATTCTTTTTTACACTATCTGATGGAAAGTCAAGCCCGTCACTTCATGAAGAAGCGGTAGCGTTGTCCTCGTGGTGAGATAAGTGTGATTTCCAAGAATAAATAGTGGCAATATACGACATGGAAGATACCGTGGAAGTACAGAGGCAGTTGTTTCTTCAGAAAGTTAATGAGTATTATGAAGAAACCTCATAAAAAACCTTCGTCTCAAGAAGAAATGGATAAGGTAAGAAATACTTGTTTGGTGTATTTTAGGTTATGTCACTTGTAGCCTGCCTGTTTTAATCATTTACAAGTGTTCTATTCGTCTCATTTGGATGAACATGATACTGGTGGCTGATTAACAGAGGATTAATGGGTGTTTACGCAAATACCAGTATCATCACAAGTCTGAGAATGAACGGCATATGTCCAGATGAAATATTACACTTTCTATTACATGGGGTTAGTTAAAAGGCGGGATGTCAATAGAACAATGCCATGTTTATATTAATGCCATTATTAGAACATTTTAGGACATAGCCTACACAATAGTCAGCTTATTTCGTGTTTCTGAAGTCTTACCGCAATGAAGAAAAAAGGAAGGAAGCTTGTAGTTTAACGTGACCGTTAATCTCGCGATCATAAGCCACGGGACCTCCGTTTAACGTGGAATCCGAACCACAGGACATGGCATTTCACATCGAAAATCTCACATGCAGTGACCGGGAATCGAACCCGGTCCGCCTTGGTGATGACGCAATGAAGAAATCAGGGCCGTACCCAGAAAGTAATTTCGGAAGGGTTTCAGTATTTTCATTTTTTCAGTCTACACATTTTAATATAGTGTTGTAGTTGTTTTATTATTGTAAAAACGGGCTAGGTACATCTTGGTCACCTGTATACTAGGTGTATGTTGTCTGATAAAGTCATCAGACATATTAAGTTCAAAAATACAAAATACATCAATGAGGAAGAGAGAGAGAGAGAGAGAGAGAGAAATAAATAAAAAGAAAGGGTACACATTTTAGGAAATAAAACCAAACCACAAAATAAATTATGAAAATATACATAAAGAAAAAGTAGATTGCACAAATTGGGAAAAATGTAAGCTTCTACAAAAGTAAGACAGAGGGAGAAAAGTGTACCTAGTATTCCACGATTAGGGTTTCAGTCTAACGTGGGAATTAATTATGAACATCATAATAAACGAGCATCAATTTATTTCTCGGAATAATTCGTGTATTACACAGAAAAATTAATGTACGACTCCACTGCGGCAGTCATTTAATTCTGATTAGAAAAGGATTAATGCAGGTCTACAAATGGAAAAAATATATAAACTTACACAGAAGAAAAAAAAAACAGGAGAAAAACTTACCCAGTGTTCCAGGATTAGATTTTAGGTTGTACGTGGAAATTGATTTCGAATTCCATAGTAAATAAGCACTAATTTATTTCTTGGAATAGAACAATTAAAGGAATTTATGTACGACTTCGTCGCGTCAGTCATTTCATGAAGAGCCGAATCAAAAAATGCCGGATCTTCATGAAGTGCCTCGGCAGATAATGAAATATGATTTCTTACACCATCTGCCTAAGGCAGTCCGTCACTTCATGAAGAAACGCGTCAGATTGTGTAACTATCCCATTTTACATCATATGCCGGCTTTTCATGAAGTGCCTAGGATCTTCATGAAATGACGGATTTCACTATCTGACTACGACATATGAATGCCATGCTTTCAAGGCAGCCATCTTGTGAAGTAACTGTACTCTGCAGAACATGGATGCGTTGCAGCGTTGCCTATCCTTTCCCTAACCGAGCGACAGCTCTCGTCTGCAAGACGTGTTGACATAAAAATGCCACATTTTCTTCTGAAACAAGTCAGAATTCCAGGGTATACAAAATACTGGGACAATACCTACTGTAAGGCCACGACCGCCTTCTTCCCTCTTCCTTGCCTATCCAATCCCTTCCCTCATGAGGCCCCTGATCGCCTTGCAGGTGAGGTCGCCTGGGCGTGGTGCTGATCACACCTCACCATGGGCGCCCATAGGATTTTTTCCAGGGGGGGGGCCAAGTAAATATTTTTGTTTCATTGCCTCCCTGTCACCCCCCCCCCCCCCCACACACACACACACACACACAAAACAGTTTCATTTCTTTCTTACTTCGTCTTCGTGATACTCATTATTTGACTGATCTGAAACCATTGGCTACTTTGTGGCAAGTTTGGGAGGAATGTTTTCTTTGAGTTTTTGTCCGTTAACGTTCGCTTTTCTTCGTGATTCAACGTCGTAATGTTCAGTTCTTGAAAACAGGAAAAAACTAGTGGTATCGACAAAAATAAAAATCAAGTACCGTAGTTCATTAAAATGGTATCGTTAATCCAGTTCGCCAACTTTCTAAATAACTGGATATATTTTCACATGATCCCAAATCACTAAGTTAAACTGTGGAAATATCCCAACATCTGAATCAGACAATTATTTAAATAACACTGTTTCCAAATACGGTAGGCTACGGTATCTAGTTTGTACTGGCCATTACAGCAGATCGTCACGTCTTTCCTCTTCTAAACAACCAATCGGAAATACTTCGCATTGCTCTTCTAGAATCATGAAACACTTGTAGTTAACGAACTGATAAACTCGAGCCTATGGTTTTAGTAAAAATTAGTTTTGTCAATAAAATATATTTCGCCCGATTATTAATAACCACTAAATAAAATGGATAAAAACCACTATATCACTTACTTCTTAATACCATTATTCGCATTCTCGACTGAAACAAGAGGAATTGTGATACAGGAATGGTGATACGAACGTAAACAAACCACTTCTTTCAATTTGTAATTGAGCCTTATGCTCAAGATTTTCTCTGTTTATGAAAATAATATACGATAAAAGAAAACTAACAGATATCGTACAATTCCGTTGAGTTTTATAAAATAACAAGTGATATATTTCGCCGTATTATTGTACCTGTGACGTAAAAAATATACTGTCTAACCAATCTAATACAAATACTTTTTGAGTTTTTAAATTTATGTGTGTTAAGGCTACCCTTGAAGAGGGGAAAATTAACCTTTTTATATTCAATAACTGGCATTGTTGTAAATGTAAACAGGTTTAAACTTCATCCCTTGTACTTGACTGTGAGTGAAATTCTGGTTTATGTTATAACGTGTCATTAGGCGAGTGTGTATATGTAATGTTATTTCAGAGTACCGATAGCGTAGTTTTGAGATGAGTGCCCCGGAACATGAAACATGATACGTACGTGGTATTTCCCTGAAGGTAGTGTTGAAAATATCATAGGCCTACTAGGGATGGCTGCTGTCAGCGTCGGCAATCAAATTTCGAATATTTAGGTAACCAGTCGTCATCGTGGAGCTTAAATTGAGGTACTCAACTACACAGATGGGCTTAAGGATCAAATTACAACATTCTGTCCTTTCTTACAATGCATGCCACGATGGATTTACGTTGCTTCCCCCGACTTGGAATATGCAGATTTATTAAAGTTGTAACCTTCCCAGGTCACAAGGGATCGAACCCTTACTTTCGGGACGTACGATTTTCATAATCGTCCACATATCTTTATTTGATGCCTTTTTGTGTTTTATAATTATGTAATGAAGTGTATAATATTATGTGATTTATTTCCGATTAATTTGTTTAGGTTTTAAGGGATTGTAATTGGCAGGATCTGAGTCTAGTTGTATGTGAATATTTTAACATTGGAATAATCTTCAGTCAGAGAGTCTGGAATTGTGTGCAAGAACCAGGAAGTGGGCTTGTTGTCGCCTGGGTTTTTCTCTCGCAAGCTCAAGTGCATGATGACTCATGCAGGTAGGAGGCTTGGCAACCCTGTGCTAGGGGTGTGTCTAGGGTATTTTGAAGACCAAGAAGGCACTCCTTATATGGTAATATTTGTTTTGATTGGCTGGACCCGTGAGGGAAGCCAGGTAGGCCAGTGATTTGTGGAGGGGAGATGAATGTTATTAGGACTTGACGAAGCTGTGAGGGCGACTCATTCTTAGGACTCCGTGGGGAGTAGTACTCAATCTTTGGACCGCGTGTAGGGCGGTGTACTCATCCTTTGGACTCCGTGTGGAGTGGTTCGTATTCTTGGCAAGACTCCGTGAGGGAGTGGAACTTGTATTTTGGACTTGTGTGTTTTTGGAGGAGAAGGAAGGTATTTCAGACGATCACAAGTTGGTGTTCGATGTGCAATTACTGAGTTGCTGGCTATACATTCTCAAGGGAATTATGAACCTAGTTTCAAACAATTAGTCTAGATTGTTTGTCTCGAATCGCATGAAGTATTGTAAACTAACGTCTGTTTACCGAAATTCTGAGACCATAGCGGTAAATTGTTATACGACAAATACTAGTAAAATATGTATTAGTATACTCAGGAGCGAACTAGATGCGATAATCCAACACACGGATTTAAAGCATCTTTGTATAATCAGATCCACGAAACTAGATAAATCGTTGGATGCTGACCATCAAAGTAATAATGTACATAATATTCATAGTTGAGAGGCTTGCGTGTGAAATATATAGTAATTGTGCTGCGAGTAAGTAGGAGTGATTCTCTGGGAGCAACTAACCCTCGAATCAGTAGAGTTAAGTCGTCACAGCTGAAGTCAACGCCTGTAAGTACCAGTCATCATTATTTCCGAGGGTCATCAATATGTCATAAGTGTGCCTGTGTGAATATGATAGGGAGTTTTAGATAGTCTGTATGACGAGGATCGTGCGAAGTGTATTTCATGTCTGGTATCAGAATATATTGTACATTTTACCAAATCTATGGTGCTTTTATTTATGAGGTAACCAGTGTAGTTAAGAGTGAATGTTTATTGCTGTTACTCATACCGTACAGGTGTTTAACCCTCACGCAACCAGTGAAGCCGAGCAGTTACAAAGTTTCCATAACATATGAGGCTGTTTCTTCGCCTGAGTGTGTATTTAACTATGAGTGGCATACACTATAAATATGCGTTTGCTAAAATTACAAATTAAAAAAATAATACAAAGAATGTAGATTAAATTTTAACTGATATCATACACAACCAATGTGCAAAAACAATTATTTAAATACCGGTACCAAGTTTGGAATTTCCTCATTGGTACAATTTCACATTCAAGACAGATCAACAGCAAGAACACCAAGGTGACTAAGGCGATCCTTTCATTTATGTCCTTAAATAATCAACAATGCCAAAGTATATTCTCTTGTCGAGGGCCTAAACTTAATCAACTTGACGTTTAATGACCAAGCAGTTTTGTACAGTTTTCCAGAATATTTTCCGTCTCTAAAACCTGCCGCCTTAGCAGTTGCAAGTTTGTCCCCCCGTCAATACGGGTCTGAATATAGTAAATTATCCAATATTGTAAGCACGACCTTACAGGACCAGTGTTTTAGTAGTCAGCATAGAAAAGCTTATTTTAGGAGTTAAGAAACGCTATCGATGTTGCAATGTCTAAAAATATCTCCAGAACGTGCTTTTCATATCGACACTGCCGAAGTGAGGTGGCAAAAGTAGTAGCCACTCAAGATAGTGATAGGGAAACATACGGTATTTAACACTAGGCATAACCGTATTGAAATTTGGAGCTTACCTAGATATTAAGCCCCTTTAAACATCAATTATCATCATCATCCATTGGTGACAGAGTGCATGGCATCATTAGAACCATATTTTTATTTAACAATTGTAAATACATATTACGTCAGCAACATTACAGAATTTTGTTATTGTGACAGTTGTCAGTTGACTATTTGTAACTTCCATTTATGAAATAAACTGGTGTGACAATGAACAATCTTATTTCAACATTCTCGGAAATCCAGGCCTCCAAAGGGCGCCCACGATATTAACCCATGCATGAGTACCAAATGGCCGAACAGACCCACTTAAAGGTTGAATATTCTAAGAACAATTCTTAGTCAGCACTCACAAACTGAGAGTAATCAACATGCAAAATTTCAGTTTCATAGCCCTTGTGGTTACAAAGATACGATGAATAACGAGTGAGTATCTCCTTTTTGGATTATATATGTCGTAGTCAGATAGTGAAATCCGTCATTTCATGAAAATCCTAGGCACTTCATGAAGAGCCGGCATATGATGTAAAAAGGTACAGTTGCACTATCTGACGCGTGGTTTCATGAAATGACTAAATATCGCCGTCACATAGTGTAATTCATTTTGTACATCATCTGACGGGAAATCCAGCCCGTCACTTCATGAAGTACCGTAGCGGCAGCGGTGATCACGTGTGAGGGAAGTGAGACTTCCAAGAATAAATCAGATAAAAATGCGGACACTAAAGGGCTGTTATCTCCTCAGAAAGTGAACACTGTGACATATGGTACAAATGTCTAATGGTCTGGACTTCATTTATCCCCTAATTCCCTCCCCAGCATCTTGCTTGGCCTTGCGCCTAGAAGGAATATTATGCTGCCGTACTGTGAACGGAAGAAGAACGTCGTTCAGATCCATTTTGTTTTTAAAACATGAGAGATAGATAACCGATAGTATAATATGACTTTATTTCGCTGTTCCACCTTTTAAAACAACAAGAACAAACTGTTACGGGCGCGTAATACAGAGATCCTGTACAGCTCTTAGCAGCCAACTGTATTATTGAACTTGTGGTCTCGGGGTATGGTGTTGGCTTCCGGATCACTACGAGGTGAGACCGAACCACACTGAAGAATATTTTTTTGCCAACTAACATTTTAATCTAGTTCAGTTGTTGCCTTGTTTTATAGTTGTTTTCTTGTATATTTATTTTAAGGGCTAGGGACACCTTGATCATCAGCCCAGTGTATTTGGGTGGTTGTTTTCTGATAACCTGTGTTTGCGTGATGATAGAAGTAGTGTGTGGGTAAAGAATTTGGGAAGGTGTCTCGAGACTTGAAATGAAGTACCATCCCGGCATTTGCTGAGAGGGTGTGTGAAAAGACCTGGGGGAAAACGCCACAGTCAGTGACGGGATTCGAACCAGCATATTGGCCTACTCGTTAAGTAGACTTATGAAATCAACTATGGTTACCACGGATAGGAACATAATTATGGTCGACCTCGGGAGGAAAAACTGAGAAGAGTTCCATTTCTACCTTAGCCATCCTGGAATTGGTTTCCCTTGGTTTCCCCCTTCTCCCCTAGGCAAATGCCGGGTTGGTTCCTAACTTAACCACGGCCGCCTCCTTCTCAATCTTAACCTGAACTACAAATACACACACTACTACAAATACCATTATAATACTGATTATCAGACAGATTCTACACACTCCCAAGTACACAGGGCTGAATACACAAAAGCTTTACATTTGGTTGATTTAGTGGAGGGTTCACCTTCGAGAAAATCTCGAATTTCAGCCTATTTATTATAGACAGAAATATTTGAAAGAATGATTCTGCATTTTTCTTCATTGTGTGTATCTTACCTGTAAGTTATCGTTCCAGTTTTGTTGTTAATTCATTTGGAGGTCTTGGGTCACCTCAATCATCAGTCCCGTGTTATTGGGTGTGAATTGAAATTATATTTATATGATGACTGTAGGGGTGGGCGGACAGTTGAACGAAGTTAGATGTCTGTGCAATACAATGTGTATAAACATATACTGTACCAAGTTTCATTGCGTTTGGTTGCTTAAATCGCGAGAAACGTCTATTTAAACGTCGCAACTTCGCTTGGGCGCCATGTTGGTTTTGTAGTTACCAGGTTTTCAAAAACGTCACATCGGTAAACTTCTAGTAGTTCCCATTATCACCGTACAAAATTCCAGGGTGATATCGGTAGTAGTTTCGGAGATATTGAATGCTGGTGAAATATTTCGCACAGCCGCCATGTTAGATTGGTGAGACGTAACAAAATTTGAAGGGCACGGTTGGGGTCGCTCGAAATAGTGCTATGAACTTACCGAGTTTCATTGAAATCGCTCCAGCCGTTTAGAAGTTATTAGGGGACACACACACACATCCTCACACTCACACACACACACACACACGGACAAAAGGTGACCTCATAAGCCTATTTTTTTCATAAATGAAAATAGGCTAAAAATACAAATTGCATCAGTGAAGGAAAGAGAGAAAAAAGATACACAAATGAAGAACAAAAAGAAAAACTACAAATGAAATTATGAAAGTAAGCATTGCAGATTAGAAAAAAATCTGTAAAAATAAAATATATAAAAATAAAAATACAAACTTCTAGAAAAAAAGAGATAGAGAGTAAAGAGTATCCGGTATTTCACGATTAGATTTAGGTTTTTATGTGAAAATTAATTTCGAAAATCATAATAAACAAGCATTAATTTATATCTTGGAATAGAACAATTAAATGAATTAATGTACGGCTTCATTGTGTCAGTCATTTCATGAAGTGCCGAATCAACAAACACCGGATCTTCATGAAGTGCCTCGGCTGATAATGTAAAATCATTTCTTACACCATCTGCCTAAATCGGTCCGTCACTTCATGAAGAAACGCGTCAGATGGTGTAACTATTTCTTTTTACATCATATGCCGGCTTTTCATGAAGTGCCTAGGATCTTCATGAAATGACGGATTTCACTATCTGACTACGACATATATATAATAAGATAAGATTGCATTACTTACCTTTAAATTAAATATAAATAGATTCGTGGACGAAGTACACAAAATTAATAAATAATACTGTCGGCACACAGACACAGTCTAGGCGGCCGTTCATAGTGAACACAATACACACGAATGGAATGTAGGCTACGCGCATATAAATTACAATATTCCTTTGTAATATTACCCAAGTGTCTAATTTAAAGCGAAAGCACACCAGAACTATTGCATAACTGACATAATATGTAGGATGATTTTAACCTTCCGGTGGGTGCTACTGATCTTATCTCATATTCGTCAACTACCTTACAGAAGTTACGTCTTTCCACATGACATTCAAATCCATATCGGCCAGTTTGTCAATGACCCTTCTACACATTTGCTGTTGTTGCAAAAGTGATATGCGAGGCAGATTGCGCCTGATCGAGCACCATTAAGTAATAGACTATGTAGAGAACGAATGAGTGTTTCACTAATTGAAGCAAAACTATTCTTCAACAAATATTGTAATTTTTAAAATTCAGATTTCTGAGGTGTGCCAGACAGGCTTAATGCGCCCACTGCCACTATACATTATTTAATGTTTGACCTGTCAGAATGTTAAATATCTGAAGTATTTATATTTAGTACAAATTAATTAGAATACTGTAAGCTCTTTTGCAAAAAAAAAGTTTGTTCTCAGTCTGATTTTCATATCGTTTTATTTTTCAAGGATCCAGGGGGGGGCCATGCCCCCCCCCCCTGCCCCCCCGTATGGGCGCCCATGCACCTCACCAGTTGTATCCACACCGACCAGATGTTCCCAGCTCTAGGACACTGGCTGAAAAGGCGGTAGGGGTGAGTTCCCTCGCTGAGTCCGTGGGAGCAACCACCCTGGAGGGTAAACTTGATTTAAAAAAAAAAAAAATAGGGAATTTAAATGAGAGAAGAAAACAACATTCCCTATCGTCCTCGCAGATCATGTGAACGAAATTAAGTTGAGATATTTCTGTGCGATGTAGGGAGGGTAAAATAAAATAGTTAAAAAGAATTCAAAATTTCCGCCGTTGTATAGTCATGCACCCGGGATCTTCAAAACAGCGAGCGGGCACGATACAATCGTACACTCTTCCAGCATACTCTCTAGCTTTTTGTTGCGCTTCACATTAACGCATATGGTAAATTGTTCCATTATTACAGTTAGATTTTAAATATTGATTCTAATGTATTCATTCAGTACCTGGCATGTTTTAAAATGTACTTAAGGCAAGTTTTGCGACCGCTTTGCGTAAATAAGGCGAATGAACTGCAAATAATACCCTCCAACGACAACCCTTCGCCATGTTTTATTTCATACAACTTGGCGCATTAAATGCTAGCGTGTGATACAATTCAGTCATAAAAGCAGGCATACTGACGATGATGAACAGAATCATACAGGATTTTGTACCAGCGATCACAACAGCTTCCTTACCAGGGAGTGTCGCGTGATACGGGCCTAAAGATATGCTAAGACTTTTTGTTAATATTTAATAACAAAATAATACCCAGGGAAATTCTAAGGAATACGTATACTTCGATGCGAGCACTGGCGATCAGAATCTCCTTCGATATGTTGTTTCATTAGAGGGGCTAGAACATCGCGGTCAGTAGTGGTTTTGTGACAGTTCTATACCCACCTCCACCTCCCCATCTCACAAGATGGCGACGGCGCGATATCTCTCGAACGCATGGTCGTATTTTGACGAATGAGGTGTCATTGAACTCAGGCTGACACCCTCTTCCATTGGACAACATATTTCCACCCCAAAATAAAACCTACCCCTACTAGGGGGGTGAAATTGTATTTTTTTAGAGAATCTCTCTTTCCAAGTGCAACATGTGAGAGTTTGAATGTCAATATGGAATGAAATGTTGTTCTACACATGAGACATGTATACGGTGGAAAGCCACTATGAATTAACATGCTTGTTTTTTGTTTTTTACGCATGCCCACTCATAGCTTTTGTAAGAGGGCGGGCTTTTTAAAAGATGGCGGCTGTAGTGTAACCTAACCTAACGCAACCTAACGGTTCCTTGTGGACAGGTCATTGTTGACAGGTCATTGATGACAGGTCCTTGTTGACGAGTCATTGTTGGCGGGTCCTTGTGGACGAGTCCTTGTTGACAGGTCCTTGTGGACGAGTCCTTGTGGATGAGTCCCTTTGGACTGATCCCTTTGGACCGGCCCCTTTGGACTGGCCCATGAATTTATCCAAATTATGTCAAAGGGCTTAACTAACGGACTAATAAGGCTAGGAACTTGTATGAGGTATTGTAGGACATGGGATGAAGCCCCCTTTTAGAATGTATTTTTGAAATTTTGACAAAGGGCCTAACTACACTTTTGTTAATATCTCCCGAACCTATCATGCTAGTGACTTGTATGAGGGGTCCTAGCAATTGGGGTGATGTTCCCCTTTGGAGGTGAAACTATCCACCCACTCCCAAATTGAAAAATCGATATCTTGGAAACTAAGAATCCTAATATTATGAGTGATAGCTTTAAAAATAGGTCATAAGATATGCTTTTACCGCGATAGGTCATTTCACTTAAAACAGTGAATGGCGATTTTACAGAGAAAGAGGTGTTAAACACCTAAAAATGATAAATGAACCTAAGATCATTTGTTTTTGATGAAAAAATAGTAAGAGGGTTAAAAATACCCCCAAAATTTAAAAATCGTTATCTTGGAAATTAAGAGCCTTAAAATTAAGTGTGATAGCTTTAAAAATAGGTCATGACAAACGCTTATACCACGATAGGTCATTTCACCCCTAAAACAATGAATGTAGATTTTACAGAGAAAAAAGGTGTTAAACACCTAAAAATTATAAATGAACCTAAAATCTTTTGTTTTTGATGAAAAATAGTAGGGGTGTGAAAACCACCCCAAAATTGAAAAATCGATATCGTGGAAAATAAGAACCCTAAAATTCGGTGTGATAGCTCAAAAAACTCTTTTACCACGATCGGTTATTTTACCCCTAAAGCAATGAATGTAGATTTTACAGGGAATAAGGGGAAACCAATAATCGGATTTGGACACCTGAGGTGTTATAAGATTCAGGGTGACAATCCCTTCTTGAATTTATTATTTACTTTTTGAAATCTTGACAAAGAGCCTAACCACACATTTTGAAAATTTAGATTTTTAACTTTTGAATTTATTTTTTAATTTTTTAGTAGAGAGAGACAGTACCGGTTGTGTTTAAACGAGCATGTCGCCGACCACGGTTGCCATGCCCAATGGATGAATCGATATTTTGGGAAGCATTGATTGAAGAGGGTCATGCGACGACTTGTTTTAAGAATATTTTTATGATTTTTCCTACGATGCATGCATTTATTTAAATATCCCAAAACGGCAAGGTTACTGATTTGAAATTTTATAAACTAATAATGGGATTTGGACACATAAGGTGTCCTAGAACTTGACATGACGCTTTCTTTTTATGGCTTATGAATTTTCCCAAAAAGATTGAAAACAACAAGGTCATGGACTTTTGTTTCTCTTAATATATTGCGAACCCATTATGTTAGATGTTTATGGTGAGTGATGAAACATAGCTAGGTAGAGAAAGAATTATTGTAGGCTTCACGTATGGTGACTGACAAGTCTTTAAACATTGAAACATGTTTTGAAACCTGACCGCAGTACATAAGGAGTATAGGTTTCAGGCATGACATGAAAACGGTGTGTACAAAATCAAATTTATTGATTCAAGAATGAAGAGTAGACTATCTTTAATTGATTGGTTAAAGAGGGTAGCTATGAAAACCAGATGGTGACTACACTGAACCAAACCGAAACAATACAATCCTTTTTGGATGTCTAATGTTACTTGCTAACCATTTTGTGCTGCAGTGGCAAGCACTTTTGGCTCTTACGCTAGAGGTCTTAACTCGATTGTTAGCTTTAAGACTTAGAACGAACCAAACTAAGAAAGACGGTTATGGTGGTACAGTGGTTAAGCTGGTTAGCCTTTGACTAAGGTAAACCAGGGTTTGATTTTAGGTTAATACGCATGTCAGAAACATATAAAAAAGCAGGGATAATGTTTTAAGACTAATTACACATGTATATTTTTTCAAATTATTACTTGGATTACAAATACAAAAGAGGACTGGGTTCAATATACAGTTAATGCAAGTAAGATTTTTGATTTGTTTTTGATTTTAGACTTTAGATTTCAGAATTTACATTTTAGATTTTAGAATTTACAAAAAGACCAAACCATAATGTCATGACTTAAAATTTTCGGTAACTAATTATTAAAGAAAAACATATAAGGATTTGTAATACTTGGAATTATGTTTTCTATACTATATTTTATTTTGGTTTTAGATTTTAGAAATTTGATATTGGATTTTAGATTTTAGGTAAAGACCAAACTAATATTGACTATTCATTAGACACTGGTATGTAGATAGAAAGATGATTAGACTATATGTTAAGATGAATTTTTAGGTGTTGACTGGCCTTGCAATAAGAATTGACTAACCAGACATGAGTTAACTACCAACGAAACACTTTGGCGACTTTGCTTGTTATTGACCAGTGAGTAGGGTTTTACAAAAGCTGTTTGCTATTTTGGGTTATATACAACAAATGCGTAGACCTAGTGAGCGACTATGTTTGCTAAACAAGACATTATACCAGAGCTGATTAGGATTCTTATGTAGCTCAGGCAAGGAAAGCATTTCTACAGAATTTGTTGACATTGAATATAGATTTAGGTATTAGGATGTCATTTTTAAAGACCTTTGTCTGGAGTGTGACGCTCTATGAAAGGGAATCTTAGACTATTGGTGTAGCAGAAAAGTGGAGAGTTGAAGTGTTTGAAATGTGGTGTTACAGGAGAATGATGAAGATTAGATGGGTAAATAGGGTTACAAACAAAGAGGTATTAAGACAAGTGGGAGAGGAGAGATGTTTTTGGCGACAGTTAATGAAGTAAATCGATAGGTTGGTAGGACACATACACCCAGGAATAGCAAGCTTAGTTATGGAAGAACGGGTTGAGGACAAGAACTGTAGGGGTAGACCAAGGATAGAATATGTTAAACAGATAGCCTTGGATGTAGAGTGTGGTAGCTATATAGAGATGGAACGATCAACTCAGGACAGGGAGTCATGGAGAGCTGTATTAAACCAGTCAAAAGGCGAAGACTCAAACAACATGTAGAGCTTACCAAAATAATGTTGTGTAATAGTAAATACTAGTCAACAAACATTAATGCATTACTAAAATCCATGACACGATACCTGAGAGCTTTTCTAAAATTATTTTAAGATGCCTTTAACCCTATATTAAACACCTAGTTCTCAAGACTCATAACAACAATGTAATGAAGAAAAAACAACAACAACAACAACAAAAACATTTAAAAACAAGCAAGTGGTTGAGTCAATGTACACTGGAAAATTTTGTAAACACTCAAGTGCACAAAACAAATTACATTATTAACTGTCAGGTTGACCGAGTGGTTAAGGCGTTTGACTTATGCTCACATTTTCAATAGAAGAAAGCAAGGATTTGAACCCCTTACCTGACATAACTATTGCTTTAACATAGCTTAGCGATACTGTATTATTATGATACTCGATACACAAACCATAGATAGAGTGTATTGTTTAAGTCCACTCTCTCTTTTTAAACATAGCTAGAGACTGTCAATGGTTAACAATTGAATTAATAGTGGGAGGATGTAGTGATAGTAATTAAGAAAAAGCAGACAATAACCATAAAATATTTTTATTAAATTCATTTTATGATAGATACACACTGAATACAACTCTCTCTATTTACCATTGTTTGATATAGATTTTTAAACACACCGCTTGTTGTAGATCCTTTTATGACTTTCTCCAGGTACTCTTGTTCTTAAAAACTGGGGAAGTCGCAGTGGTTTTATATACATAAAACCCTCATCCTTTTCTTTTTCATCATCATCATCATCATCTTCATTATGAATATTATCATTAAAATTATGATAGTATAAATCATAATCAGTATAAAACGCGCCCAGTATCAAACGCGTCTACTAATCGTACCTACTATAAATTGAGCATGCTATAAAACGCACCCAGTATACATTGTCTCTACTAACCATGGCTACTATCAATTACAGTCAATAAAAATCATAATCACTATAAATTGTGTTCAGTATAAATCTTGACATTGAGCAATGTGTGTGTGTGTGTGTGTGTAAATCACTTGTAGTCTAAAATTTGTTCATGTGATTATTATTCTTGACAGTACTTTGAAAATTCCACCTTTAAAAAATATCAATCCACTTCATTTATTTTACTGTTATTATTACTAAAGTGACTTTACTAAAATTAAATTAATGTGTATTAGTTAATATGGAAGTCTCAACAACCAGCCATGGTAAGCCATGTGCCTACTATAAAGGATATACATATATTGTAAAAACAACCAATAAAAATGAAACTGTTATTTGGCGATGTTCAAAACAACGATCTAAAAAGTGTCGAGGAATGATTAAAACAAAAGACTCCAACGTACTTACTTCAAACGAGCATCATTGTGAATCTCAAATTAATACACATTTAAATGGACAAAATACTCTAACGAAGGTTAAAAAAAGAATATTGCTGCTCAAGATAGTGCAGTGTTTGTTCAAAATCACTTATCATGTCCTCAAAAAGTCATGTTAGGACAGTTGTCAACGTCTAAGAAACCCTTAACACTATCAAAAGCAACGCAGACTTTAAAAGAGGTCCCTGTGGAAAAGGAACAAGAGGAATTGGATTGTTCTAGTTATGTTGAGGATGATGATGATGATGATGATGATGATGATGATGATAATGATGGTGACAATGACTATCATAATTTTAATGATAATATTCATAATGAAGATGATGATGATGATGATGATGATGATGATGATGATGATGATGATGATGATGATGATGAAAAAGAAAAGGATGAGGGTTTTATGTATATAAAACCACTGCGACTTCCCCAGTTTTTAAGAACAAGAGTACCTGGAGAAAGTTATAAAAGGATCTACAACAAGCGGTGTGTTTAAAAAATCTATATCAAACAATGGTAAATAGAGAGAGTTGTATTCAGTGTGTATCTATCATAAAATGAATTTAATAAAAATATTTTATGGTTATTGTCTGCTTTTTCTTAATTACTATCACTACATCCTCCCACTATTAATGCAATTGTTAACCATTGACAGTCTCTAGCTATGTTTAGAAAGAGAGAGTGGACTTAAACAATACACTCTATCTATGGTTTGTGTATCGAGTATCATAATAATACAGTATCGCTAAGCTATGTTAAAGCAATAGTTATGTCAGGTAAGGGGTTCAAATCCTTGCTTTCTTCTATTGAAAATGTGAGCATAAGTCAAACGCCTTAACCACTCGGTCAACCCGACAGTTAATAATGTAATTTGTTTTGTGCACTTGAGTGTTTACAAAATTTTCCAGTGTACATTGACTCAACCACTTGCTCGTTTTTAAATGTTTTTTGTTGTTGTTGTTGTTGTTGTTGTTGTTGTTGTTTTTTTTTCATTACATTGTTGTTATGAGTCTTGAGAACTAGGTGTTTAATATAGGGTTAAAGGCATCTTAAAATAATTTTAGAAAAGCTCTCAGGTATCGTGTCATGGGTTTTAGTAATGCATTAATGTTTGTTGACTAGTATTTACTATTACACAACATTATTTTGGTAAGCTCTACATGTTGTTTGAGTCTTCGCCTTTTGACTGGTTTAATACAGCTCTCCATGACTCCCTGTCCTGAGCTGATCGTTTCATCTCTATATAGCTACCACACTCTACATCCAAGGCTATCTGTTTAACATATTCTATCCTTGGTCTACCCCTACAGTTCTTGTCCTCAACCCGTTCTTCCATAACTAAGCTTGCTATTCCGGGTGTATGTGTCCTACCAACCTATCGATTTACTTCATTAACTGTCGCCAAAATCATCTCTTCTCTCCCACTTGTCTTAATACCTCTTTGTTTGTAACCCTATTTACCCATCTAATCTTCATCATTCTCCTGTAACACCACATTTCAAACACTTCAACTCTCCACTTTTCTGCTACACCAATAGTCTAAGATTCCCTTTCATAGAGTGTCACACTCCAGACAAAGGTCTTTAAAAATGACATCCTAATACCTAAATCTATATTCAATGTCAACAAATTCTGTAGAAATGCTTTCCTTGCCTGAGCTACATAAGAATCCTAATCATCTCTGGTATAATGTCTTGTTTAGCAAACATAGTCGCTCACTAGGTCTACGCATTTGTTGTATATAACCCAAAATAGCAAACATCTTTTGTAAAACCCTACTCACTGGTCAATAACAAGCAAAGTCGCCAAAGTGTTTCGTTGGTAGTTAACTCATGTCTGGTTAGTCAATTCTTATTGCTTTTGTCTGGCTGCGTGGCTCAGGGGTAACGTTCTCGCTTGCTGAGCCCAAGGCTGCAGGTTCGAAACCTGGCGCAGTCAGCTGGCATTTGAGGGTGCGCAAATGCGAGGGAGCCGTGTCAGTACATTTACTGGCACGTTAAAAATCCCCTTCGGGGCAAAATTCCGGCACCCCGGCGTCTCTAAAAGCCAGTGTAGTTAAAAGGGACGTAAAACCAATAACATTATTATTATTATTATCTTATTGCAAGGCCAGTCAACACCTAAAAATTCATCTTAACATATAGTCTAATCATCTTTCTATCTACATACCAGTGTCTAATGAATAGTCAATATTAGTTTGGTCTTTACCTAAAATCTAAAATCCAATATCAAATTTCTAAAATCTAAAACCAAAATAAAATATAGTATAGAAAACATAATTCCAAGTAATACAAATCCTTATATGTTTTTCTTTAATAATTAGTTACCGAAAATTTAAAGTCATGACATTATGGTTTGGTCTTTTTGTAAATTCTAAAATCTAAAATGTAAATTCTGAAATCTAAAGTCTAAAATCAAAAACAAATCAAAAATCTTACTTGCATTAACTGTATATTGAACCCAGTCCTCCTTTGTATTTGTAATCCAAGTAATAATTTGAAAAAATATACATGTGTAATTAGTCTTAAAACATTATCCCTGCTTTTTTATATGTTACTGACATGCGTATTAACATAAAATCAAACCCTGGTCTACCTTAGTCAAAGGCTAACCAGCTTAACCACTGTACCACCATAACCGTCTTTCTTAGTTTGGTTCGTTCTAAGTCTTAAAGCTAAAAATCGAGTTAAGACCTCTAGCATAAGAGCCAAAAGGGCTTGCCACTGCAGCACAAAATGGTTAGCAAGTAACATTAGACATCCAAAAAGGATTGTATTGTTTCGGTTTGGTTCAGTGTAGTCACCATCTGGTTTTCATAGCTACCCTCTTTAACCAATCAATTAAAGATAGTCTACTCTTCATTCTTGAATCAATAAATTTGATTTTGTACACACCGTTTGTCATGTCATGCCTGAAACCTATACTCCCTATGTACTGCGGTCAGGTTTAAAAACATGTTTCAATGTTTAAAGACTTGTCAGTCACCATACGTGAAGCCTACAATAATTCTTTCTCTACCTAGCTATGTTTCATCACTCACCATAAACATCTAACATTATGGGTTTGCAATATATTAAGATAAACAAAAGTCCATGACCTTGTTGTATTCAATCTTTTTGGGAAAATTCATAAGCCATAAAAAGAAAGCGTCATGTCAAGTTCTAGGACACCTTATGTGTCCAAATCCCATTATTAGTTTATAAAATTTCAAATCAGTAACCTTGCCGTTTTGGGATATTTAAATAAATGCATGCATCATAGGAAAAATCATAAAAATATTCTTAAAACAAGTCGTCGCATGACCCTCTTCAATCAATGCGTCCCAAAATATCGATTCATCCATTGAACATGGCAACCGTGGTCGGCGACATGCTCGTTTAAACACAACCGGTACTGTCTCTCTCTACTAAAAAAATATAAAAATAAATTCAAAAGTTAAAAATCTAAATTTTCAAAATGTGTGGTTAGGCTCTTTGCCAAGATTTCAAAAAGTAAATAATAAATTCAAGAAGGGATTGTCACCCTGAGTGTTATAACACCTCAGGTGTCCAAATCCGATTATTGGTTTCCCCTTATTCCCTGTAAAATCTACATTCATTGTTTTAGGGGTAAAATAACCGATCGTGGTAAAAGAGTATTTATTGACCATTTTTTGAGCTATCACACCGAATTTTAGGGTTCTTATTTTCCAAGATATCGATTTTTCAATTTTGGGGTAGTTTTCACACCCCTACTATTTTTCATCAAAAACAAAAGATCGTAGGTTCATTTATAATTTTTAGGTGTTTAACACCTTTTTTCCTGTAAAATCTACATTCATTGTGTTAGGGGTGAAATGACCTATCGTGGTATAAGCGTTTGTCATGACCTATTTTTAAAGCTATCACACTTAATTTTAAGGCTCTTAATTTCCAAGATAACGATTTTTAAATTTTGGGGGGTATTTTTAACCCTCTTACTATTTTTTCATAAAAAACAAATGATCTTAGGTTCATTTATCATTTTTAGGTGTTTAACACCTCTTTCTCTGTAAAATCGCCATTCCCTGTTTTAAGTGAAATGACCTATCGCGGTAAAAGCATATCTTATGACCTATTTTTAAAACTATCACTCATAATATTAGGATTCTTAGTTTCCAAGATATCGATTTTTCAATTTGGGAGTGGGTGGATAGTTTCACCTCCAAAAGGGAACATCGCCCCAATTGCTAGGACCCCTCATACAAGTCACTAGCATGATAGGTTCGCGAGATATTAACAAAAGTGTAGTTAGGCCCTTTGTCAAAATTTCAAAACTACATTCTAAAAGGGGGCTTCATCCCAAGTCCTATAATACCTCATACAAGTTCCTAGCCTTATTAGTCCGTTAGTTAAGCCCTTTGACATAATTTGGATAAATTCATGGGCCAGTCCAAAGGGGCCGGTCCAAAGGGATCAGTCCAAAGGGACTCATCCACAAGGACTCGTCCACAAGGACCTGTCAACAAGGACTCGTCCACAAGGACCCGCCAACAATGACTCGTCAACAAGGACCTGTCATCAATGACCTGTCAACAATGACCTGTCCACAAGGAACCGTTAGGTTGGGTTAGGTTAGGTTACACTACAGCCGCCATCTTTTAAAAAGCCCGTCCTCTTACAAAAGCTATGAGTGGGCATGCGTAAAAAACAAAAAACAAGCATGTTAATTCATAGTGGCTTTCCACCGTATACATGTCTCATGTGTAGAACAACATTTCATTCCATATTGACATTCAAACTCTCACATGTTGCACTTGGAAAGAGAGATTCTCTAAAAAAATACAATTTCACCCCCTAGTAGGGGTAGGTTTTATTTTGGGGTGGAAATATGTTGTCCAATGGAAGAAGGTGTCAGCCTGAGTTCAATGACACCTCATTCGTCAAAATACGACCATGCGTTCGAGAGATATCGCGCCGTCGCCATCTTGTGAGGTGGAGAGGTGGAGGTGGGTATAGAACTGTCACAAAACCACTACTGCGGTCAATTAGCCCCGTGTACTTGGGTGCGTGTGTAGAATTTGTCTGATAACCGGAGTTATTGTGGTCTTGTAATGATGTGGTATTTGCAACTAAGGATTGTGAAGGAGGTGGCCGTGGCCTTAAGACATAAACCGTCCCGGAATTTGGCCGGAATAGAAGTGGGAAACCACGGGAAACCTCTTCCAGGGTGGCTGAGGTGGGAATCGAACCCACCTCTTCTCATATTTGCTTCACGAGGCTAAGTGTACCCAATTTTAGCCCTCAGAAAGTATTCAATTTATTGGCAGAGCTGGGAACCAAACCCGAACCTCCAGAGCGACACTTCGATATATTACGTTAATATCCATGCCATTTTTTTAATTTTCTGCCATTACAGGGCACGTGGCAGAACGTACCAATTCGATCGTATTCTCTTTATAAATCAGCAAAATTCAACGTACTCTTCACAAAAATACATCGTAAGGGAATACATATGGCAAAGTAGTTACATCCCCACTGAAATGGAGCGTGGGCTATCGTTCAAAAAAGTATGCCTACCACTAGATTCGAAGCACTATTCCACCCGTTCACGCTCACCGCGTACGGTCAGGCTTTAACCGACTCAGCCACCAACACATGGCAGATACCGTGCGCTGCAAGTTCAGTATTGACTGTGGCCGTCCCACCTCAAACGTTTAAGTCCATGTCTAAGTCTTAAATCATGGTTTATGGTGTCGATTTAACTTTCTACTATTACACATCACGTGGCGGAAGCTATTAATTCGATCGTATTACGTGTATGTGTGTTATTTCAAGGAGCAATAAGTAATATGTTAGTAGAATGGGCTATAGTATTTGGCGGGGAAAAGTTTTCGGTCGGCTTTTCTTTGCTAGACCCATGACCCAATTACATTGCCGTCACACAGTCAGAGCGCTGAACAATGTCGACCATCGAGAGAAATGCAATGTTAGTTGAGTTTCATAAAACTAAATAATAAGGGGCTTGTGGACCACACTGTATATAATCCAAAATGATCCTAGCCGCCTCGTAAGTGGGTCAAAGAGGTAATGAATATGTGAGTGTTGTACGAATCTCATATCCCTACATGAACTCTTTTATTTATAGAGGAGGTTTGTGGGGTCTGAAGCGGAACGTGATTTTGGGTCTAATTTTATACTCTTTGTGCCGGTTATTGTATGTGAATATTTGGATCTTTACGCTGTTTTACAATGTTATAGTGCTTTGTACTTTGCACGGTACGCTTTTTTTTTACTTTTTATAGATTTGCTTTTTGTTAACTGAATATTGGCCAATATTTATCTGCTTTTTGTCGTTTTTTAACATAATCAGAAACCCAAATTCACAGACGAATGTGTCGAAGTCTACCGACTGTCACATTAGTTTATTTAGTTTTCATAATTAATCTTACTGCCGAACTGGGCAAATTTAATTCAATAAAGTTGGTATTTTGCCTTTCACGGCCATTGAAACCCAGCACAAAATACGGCGTAAACCTAGACAAGTTGCTGAGTTTTAATTGCTTGGCCCTGAAATTCAATATACAATCATTTTGGAAGCCTTTATATGGAGGTGAAAGACTGTTGAGCGTTTAGCTCCCGCAGTAAAGTGCCGGAGGTATTCTAGATAAGAATTGAGGTAGCGCCCAGTTTGCTACTCCTTTGGTAGTCCGCAAATTGACAACAAGAGCTCGCTGATATGCTATCTCGGAGTTACGAGGCGAAACCTCGCTCAAGACACAGCACAAACTTAGAAAATTTGCTGTGATTAAGTAAGAAAGTTGTCCCGTTGTTTAAGACGTCACATTAACGATCACATCAAATCTCACGCTTCCATTCAGTGGTATGCTATAGTGATCGTTGAGTCAATCGTTAGTGTTGACAAATGGAACAGTACATTAACGGGGCAAACTGTACGTTTAAAACTCTGCTCTGTTCGAATACTTCGTAAATACATATCAGGCAATTTCAACTGAGGTGCTCTCTGTTGTAATACTAGCGAGTATATTCAGCTTTTGTTTATAGGGTAGTCCTGGGTGTTGGTTATTGAACTTACGCGTCACTCATTGTTTAATTTCAGTCCTTCCATTTGGTTACTTCAAAGAGCTTTATTTAACTGGTATCTCAGTTTTGTTTCTTGTGTTATCGATGACTTAAAGTGTTCAAATTATTATTTAGTTTCGAAGACTAACATGGTTCACTTTCTACTTCATCAATATCGCGGAAAGCAATCAAATCACTACTATTGAGCTGTTTTAATACTATTTATTCCGGTTCCGCTGGTTGTCTGTTAGGTAGTCCACCTGAAGGCTGATTGGATCCTCAAAAAGTACCGCCGTTACGTTATGTGGGTAGATAACCACAAAAACCCAAGGCTGCGCTATATTGAGGCGTACTAGGCAAGAAGAGGAGTGAGGTAGTTTGCCATTCCTTTCCTCATTGAGTCAGAACGCAGTACTAACCCTATGAGTAGAACCTTTCACAGCATCCACAGGCACTGACTGCACCCTGAATGGCATTACTAAGCACCACCCATACATCAGTAGCTTCCATATAATCACAGCCATGAGTGAGACTGAGACATCGGTGAAAAGCCACATTTTACTCTAGCCTGTGCCAACAGAGAAATACAAATGTACTGCATTCATCAAGAGATGGCAAATGGATTTAGTTGGTAACATGGAAATAATATAACTACATTACGAATGTGTGTTTATAGAATGATTTAGGCCAGGAAGTACTAAAAGCCGTTCGAAGAACAGGTACTTGAGCTAGTATACATATATACATACATAAATTATATATAAACTTTTTAACTGACGGTGGTTTTGGGGTCTGGGGGATGTGAAACGCGAAGATATGTCGACATTTTCCGGAAGTCGAAACATGGTACCCATTGCAATAGTTAGCTTTCTAATGAAATCTACCTAATTGTGTGATGGTAATCTTCTCGCACGGAATTCTAGCTTACTATTCACAATCTACTGTATAGATGCAGTGCATAAGACTTCACCTAAAGTGAACTCGTGTGATTCGTCACAAAGAAGATAGCATATCCACGGAAGTGATTATAGTCAACCTATACCCGTGAGTAATTTTCCTATGTGGGGGTGATCATACAGCAAATTGTTGTTTTAAGGGGTGAGGTTGTCTACCCCAATTTTGCTTGACAGTTATCGAAAATTATAGACGAAATGCATGTTAATTTATAAAAATGAACATGTTCTATTGAACCGAAATCTGGGAATGTACACAAAATGAATCAGTAAGATGAACAAAATATCCTGGTACCGGTACATAATTCCTTTTATGGTGTATTTATGTATAGTACTATTGGTAGCACCCGGATTCCGACACATATTTTTCATTGTTGGAAGTGTGTTAAGGGAGATATCTTGAGCAGTGGAGGCAGCTTTGGCTTAAGAAGGACTAAGCACTAGCACCGCAATAAGACCAATTTGTCATTTTAAAAATCTAACATGTTTATATTTTAAAATGACTACCGTACAATGTTTCAATATTGGGTTACGAGTTTGATTTTGTTGTCCTGGATTTTATCGAAATGCATGTCATAAACAAACATTATTCCACCACATGGAGACCTACATAATTGAAGGGAAAGTTTTTTTTTATGGAAATGACCAATAGAATATGTGGAAATGGGCTATAATATTTCCTTACGGAACTACTTATTTTCATTTTGATATATATTTCCCGTATCCTTTCACAAAACATACACACGGTTGATCTTGCAATGAATGTCCTCCCGACACCGTAATCCACAATCAGTCTTCATTTGCTATCTTTCCCATGCTAAGGGAGTGATACAGAGTGCATACCTTAACCAGAACTATAAAAGGGAAACAGATAGCAATTGAAGAGCTTATTTCCAAAGTTACGTAAATCCAAAATCGACGGCTTTTCAGTGTTTTTTTTAAGCAAATTTATAGGGTCTCTCAACGTATAGCAAAGGTTTCAAGTCGCAATACGTCGTACATGCCATATTAACAAAGATCTAAAAACTAAGTTTGTTTGCAAAGTGACGTAACTCCAACGTGTATTTATTTCCAATGTGTCTTATATCCATGTTGACCAATCCGATTGCTCTCTGGACATCACGTGATATCACGTGATAAATCAAGGCCATGACTAACTTTGAACAATATGTAGAGCATCAGTTTGTGTTTGTTATGTTTGAACCATTTAAATGTTCATAAATGTCACTCAAAACGTATGTCAATATGTGATTTATTTCCAAAACGTCCTAACTCAAACTTACAGGAGACGATTACCACCATTTCCATTAATAGGAGATTTTTAAAGCACAGTGTCAGGATGTTCATAAAAGTAATGAATGAAATTACATTGTATTCATAATCATATCTGAATTTAATTATACGAATAAACAAAAACGCGATTTCTTAAGTTTTGCATTTCATGGATTTACGTCACTTTGGAAATAAGCTCTTCTATTCCTCTACCCTAATCATACTTTGATTGATAATGGATTGATTGTAAATTAAGATATGATCAATTGTTTTGTGATGTCACCAGGTTTCACGGATCGCGTCACTATCTTCAATATCCACCCTATAACATCAGCTGGACGTTAGATGATGGATACTCTGCATCAGCCTCACCTTTCACCTACCCTCGCCGAATACTGGGAGTGGGACCCAAAGCGGGATTGGAGATGAAGATGAGTCTCAGTGAAGCAGACTTCGACTACTCTTGTAATGGACTGATAGAAGGATTCAAGGTCAGTCCCATTAACGTCCCTTACCAAAACTGTCTAAGGAACACATTTTTTTGAATGAATGATCGCTGCTCCACCCCTTACAACAAGAATCACCATCTTCACCATAAGTGTCGACACATCAAACCATTTCTTGGAATACCGAAGTAAAGCATAAACAACGCTCATTTCTCTGAACTAATGGTAGTTCCTAGTTCGTACACATACCACATGCAGTGGCATTATGAGCTCTTCATATTGACCGGCCAAAGATGCATACCACCCTTTCTGCTCCACTTCTAAGTGGTGATCGCATCTATTATTAATTTGTTTAATCTTAGGTTCACGCCTCCACCGCGGACCTCTACCACATCCGCAAACCGGACCCTACACCTAGAGTGATCAGATCACGACCGTTTCATTGTACCGTACCACTTGTAATATAATGGAGTGTATGGAGTGTGTCATATTCTTTGCATTATGTGTCAGTGTTATCTTTTTATGTTTTGAGTTATTTGAGATAGATAACCACGGTTACGGTTGTTGATCTGAGTCGGTCATGTTTGGATTGTATGGATGTATGAAAGGAGAAGATAATTGGAAATGAAAGTTAATCATATCCTTTACCTCGTATAGTTTCAGTCAATAGTTAGTTGTTATGATCAGCACATATAATATCGTCTCATGACTCTGAGAGAAAGAAGAAATTTCGTTGCTCTGTATGTTTATTGGAAACATTAAGTTTCTTGGCGCCCTGGGTATATTACACACTGAACAAAGTTCAATAATATATGTATATCATTTTATTATTGAACAAGCTGTGCCCGGCGTGCATTGCAATGCCAATCAAAGAAAGTGTTGGCGTTGTAATTTTGTTTGTTGAAGTGCTTTTGGATACACAATATTTTTCCCCTTTTCCGTTAACTGCATCCGATCTATTATAAAATGGATTTACTAATTCAAAAACATTCGTGGGAGCGTGCACAACAACTCACCAAAGTTTCATCGCAATGGGATGAATGGTTTATGAACGCATACGGGACTTTGTTGAAGCGATTCGCGCGCCATCACTCATTTGTTGAATCTACTCGTGCGCTACCTATTGAAATATGGTTTTACTAAGTAAAAACCTTTAGAGAAATGTGCACAGCAACTCACCAAAGTTTCATCGCAATCGGATGAATGGTATATGAACGCATACGGGATTTTGTTGAAACGATTCGCGTGCCGTGACTCAATTGTTGAATCTACTCATGCGCTACCTATTGTAAAATGGATTTACTAAGTCAGTAACTTTTGCAGAAGTGTACACAACAACTCACCAAAGTTTCATCGCAATCGGATGAATGGTATATGAACGCATACGGGATTTTTTGAAACGATTCGCGCGCCGTAACACATTTGTTGAATCTACTTGTGTGCTACTAACTGTGAAATGGATTTACTAAGTAAGAAACCTTCACGAGGGTGCACATAACAACTCATCAAAGTTTCATTGCAATTGAATGAATGGTATATTAATGCATACGATTCGCGCGCCGTCTCCCATTTGTTTAGTTTACTCGTGCGCTACCTATTGCAACATGGATTTACTAATTCAGAAACCTTTGCAGGAGTGTACACAACAAATCATCAAAGTTTCATCGCAATCGGATGAATGGTATATGAACGCATACGGGACGCGAGATTGCAATTTCTAGTTCACTTTTAGCATTGGAGAGCGATACGGCTTCCTGATTAGCTATTCTGACGGAACACGTCTGCAGCAAAGGATGTGATTAGTCAGCGTAGATATAGCGTGGAATCTATCAGTGATGTAGTTCCATTAAGTTAAGCTTTATATGCTAGTCAAATGTATGCATTCATACGGAAAAGAAACCTCATACTTCAGTAAAGGCAAGAGCGAACACTTAGGAAGTGATGACTAGGGACATCCACGCTAATGACAAATTACGTATTTTTGTTGTTGTATTGTTCAATTCTCAAATTGTTGTTAAAATCTAGTCTATTTGTAAGATATTCATGTACACAATGATATATTTTTCATAGAACTGTGTTGTTAGAATAATAAACTCTATACAGCCATGGGACCATAAAGTGTCCCCTATTCGTAGAATCACTCAAATGGTAGGCTACAACCCTACAAGGGGGTGTTAATCGATGAAAAACATTCTGGTAATGATTCTTCTAGATTTAAGAAGATATGGAAATACTTATAGCCTAGGAACAATGATCATGCAACTATTGCAAGTCGCATTACAATGTATACGGGTACCAAGAAAATAGGAAGTTAAAAACAGCGGGAGTTGTCCATATTTTTTTTTCAAACATGGAACGACATCGCTGATAGGTTCCACCCTATAACTACGCTAACTAATCACATCATTTGCTGCAGTCGTGTTTCGTCAGAATAGCCAATCAGGAAGCCGTGTCCTTCTCCAATGCTAAAAAAAAATCCTCTCGGCACGCCGGAAGGCGGAGGTAGATTTCACCGGGCAAACTACGGGATAGGATATAATAGGCAAAATATGCAGGTTTTTGTAGGAGGATCAGACCTCATTTATTGCGAGAAAGTATTTTACAATTGGAGGTTAATTAACTCTTTTTTTTCGTCTTTCTATGCATTATTTAACATTTTATTGTCTCATGGGGATGATAACCTTCTTGTCATTTGGGGTTCATTTTTATACTTTTGATCACACTGTCCTTATGCAAGGTTTGGAACTGATGTGTAAATATCTAACAGTCTGTTACTTCTTCACGCAAAATTTTATCTCCCGCAGATATGTTGGTTGGTTCCTCAGTTTAGGGGCTACGACAACGTGGTCATGTAACCCCGTGTACATTGGGCGTGTGTAGAATATGTCTGATAAACGGTGTTCATTGTGATGACTGTATTAGTCTGTAATAGGGATGTAGCGGGAGAAAGTTCGCGCCAGATAGTGCTCGTGTAGTACTGGGTAAGCGTAAGGCGATCGTCTTATGTTTCTCCCAGTCAGCTGCGACGAATGTGTAAATTGTGACCGAGTTTTCTAAGCTAAAGTAAATTTTATCTTCTCTAATTTTACTCCAAGACTATATTAATTAATTCTATAGGTATATCTCCTAATATATGATAAACGATTTTCAGCGTTTAAGCGTTAAACAGCTGCAAAATGAGCTACGGACTAGAGGCACTAAAACCAGCGGGAGGAAGGAAGAATTAATAGCCTACAGCGGTAATAACAAAATTCTAACACGCTTTATTATTCAAATAATGAATATGAGTCAGCATGCTTTCTACTAAAGATTACAATTACTAGAGTATTGTAGGCCTATATTGATAAATATATCTCCAAAAGACTTAAATCATAAATTGAGATTTAAATATTCACTTGCTCCCCCTGCTTACAGACTTCGATTCATGTATTTTTTTAGGTTGATAGCTTACATGAGACTGTCGTGTTTTAAGGTAAACATAATCAAAGAAAGTTGATACCGGTAATTAAATATGTACCTCGAAAATGCATCGCAACGTTTGGTTCTTATGTAATTTTGTCAATTTCGCAATAAGAATCGTTCCCTTACCCCTGGGAAAGGACTTGAGGGTACAATTTTTTTAAAGTTTGAGAATCCCTGCTTTAGGGCCACGAACTGTTTCCATTCATCTGACTATGTCTCAAGAATGTAGAAGTCAGTCGCTACCACATTCTCCGTCAGGCAGATGGAAATTGACGATTAATTTCGATTTCAAGAAACCAACCATAATACGTTTGTGACTGTTAATGTTGCGACATTTATTCTTGAAGTATTTGACCGAGTAGCCTATTGATGTCTTTGAAAATGGAAGTCAGAAATGTTACTTTCATTTCTTCGTGTATATTGACGATTTCTTCCCGTACTTCAATGGAGATGATTTCAGCAGATTCCGATATTGTAGGCTTATCGTGATAATCCGGCAATTTTCTTGTGTATGACCTTTTCCTAAATAATTATTTTTGTTGTGTTCGTGGTCCACGGAAAAAGCGGTAGAACAGCGCCCGGTTTTTATCTTGCTCTCTCACCTTCAAATAGGCCTACAAACGCATAAATTCAGTGGATGTTATCGAAATGTCTAATCAGTTTATAGGTACAAAATAGGAATTATTTTCCATTGTAAGTCACACTTATCCAACACAGTTTTCGTGAAGTCATCGGGTTGTAAATGATGGAAACACACTTTAATATATTCGGTCAGATTTTTCTCACCGAAATGTTTCCTTCTAAAAGCATGTGACCATTTCTTCCTCATTTCTTTATTTTGTGGAAATTGGTGAAACGAAAACGGGCTTCCCTGATTTTTGCAAAGAGGAACACTGCAATAGCTCGGCATAGTTACGAAAATAACAATTTAAACAACTTAAATTCGTGGATATTAGCGGCATGAGAACATAGGAGACAAATGAAGAGCGCCTTGCGCTTACCCAGTACAACAGCAGTGCGCTCTATCGGTGCTAGTTCTATACATCCCTATTCAGGTAAGGTCTGCAGACGGTCAATTTTAAGTGGTAGTACCTAATGTTGTACCAAATACTACCGTCAACGACACCTAGCTGTGAACTTGGCTGCTAGATGCCACCGCAACCAGCAATTTGCAACGAGCGTTGTAACTTCCCCTCCGAAGGAAAGCATGCTGAGGAATTTTTATCGCTCTTAGAAAATCCGGCGACTTTGGCCGGCCTTGAACCAGTGACCTTGGGCATAGAAGTTCAGCATGCTAACAGTTAGCCGCTTCCCTCATAGTCAGATGGAACAAGAAGTTCCGTGACGAACTAAAGAGCCTACTTTTCTTAAAATTAAGATTCATGCCAATGATTAATTTACAGTATATGAACCTATCTAGAATAATGACGAAATTAAGTTGGTAATATCGAAATGGTCGCCTCCGTAGCGTAGCGGTCAGCATGGTTAGCTGCCGCCCCGGAGGACCTGGGTTCGATTCCCGGCTCTGCCACGAAATTTGAAAAGTGGTACGAGGACTGGAACGGGGTCTACTCAGCCTCGGGTGGCCCAAATGAGTAGAGGGGTTCGATTCCCCCTCAGCCATCCTCGAAGTAGTTTCCCGTGGCTTCCCACTTCGTCTTCGGGCAAATGCCGGGATGGTACCTTCTTCAAGGCCACGGCCGCCTCCTTTTCTCTGCCTTGCCTATCCATCCTCACCATCCCTTACCTTCCCTCATGAGGCCCCTGTTCGCTTTACAGGTGAGGCCGCCTGGGCGAGGTGCCAATCCCACCTCACCAGTTGTATCCCTTCCGATTCGATGTTCTCAGCTCTAGGACACTGCCCGTAGAGGCGGCAGTGGTGAGTTCCCTCGCTGAGTCCGTGGGTTCCACCAACCTGGAGGGTAAACGACTAAAAAAATAAATATAAAATCGAAATGTCTTAATTAGTTCGAAATACTGTATACTAGGCATAATGTAGCCTAATAGAGCAATACAGTTGGCAGCCCTGGTGACGGAATATATTCTTAATTCCATCTCTTAAGGTACAGAATACAAAATGTGGTTGAAGTCCAAAGGACGTTACATGGAGTTAGACATTGGATCTATTAGTACACGTAAAAGCATGTTGGCAACAATGTCATGCGAGTGCTGGTCAGAAATAATCTGAAATATTATATCTTTTTGTGCCAATTTTGGATGAAATCCATTTGTTGGAATAGAAGTTACATGTATTTTAAAATTGGGGCTATCATCAGGCATGGAATCATGCTGGCAGCACTGACTTATATTAATTACTCCAAATTAATCTAGAATGTCAGGTGCTATACGTGTGCAAAGTATAGAGCTGTTGGCCTGCATACTTTCTGATATATTGATATTAGGGTAAAAAATATAGACACCATTTATTAACAGTTGGCAGCCCTGATTGCTCTTAAGAATACTTATAGTCATATCTGTTATGTTACACATAGCACATACGAAATTTGGTTGAAATCCAACTGACAGTATAGAAGTTACATGCATTTAGAAATTGGTCCTATCAGCAGGCTTAGAATCATGTTGGTAGAACTGACGTATATAAGTTACTCCAAATTAATGTAAAATGTCAGGTAATATACGTATGCATAGTTTAAAGCTGTCGGCTTGCATACTTTCTGATACTGTATATTGGTATTTGGATAAAAAATAGAGAGAGCAATTATTAACAGTTGGCAGCCCTGGTGGCTCTTAAGAATACACTCAGTCATATCTGTTTATGTACACATATTACATACAAAATTTGGTTGAAATCCAATTAATAGTGTAGAAGTTATATGCATTAAAAATTGGACCTATCAGAAGGCTTAAAATTATTTTGGCAACACTGTCATGTATGGCCTCCTGGAAATTAAACTGAAATAGTATTATCTACGTGTGTGCCATTTTTGGAATAGCTCCCATCTATACCTTCCAAGATATCCAACATGGAGCTCATATTTCTAGTGCGTTTTTTTAGCAGTTGGTAGCACTGACATCTTTTTCAAATAAGGACCTGAGATATTCCGGTATACATCTTTACTCATACTAAATTTGGTTTCGATTGCTGCAGCCGTTTAGGAGTTGATAGGGGGACACACACACACACACACACACACAGCCAGCCAAACAGACAGAAGGTCAGACAGACAGACAAAAGGACAGACAGACACATTTTCCCGGATCGATCTCATAAGTCTACTTTTTCCTAATTTTTGCAGAGTGTGAAACGTAAGCTAAAAATGAATGTGATCTCGTCAATGGCGTTGTCTTGGCAACCTCTGATAGCTCATCCCTCATCAATTTAGAAGCGTTGTCATGGTAACCTCTGATGGCACTTGGCATTTTCTTTAATTCCGAAATTAATTTTCTCATCCCTTGGCGTAATGGTGGGTCATATCAAAAATTCTTTCAGACAAAAGTTTTAGGTAATTATTAGGGGAATATTTTCCATTTTGTACGGTTTTGATATTGTGCCTATTACGAGAGATAGGATTAATGTTTCTCGAAAAACCCACTTTTTTCCACCCCTTTGGTCAATGGTTGGTGCTATCAAAAAACTCATTCGACATAAATTTTTGGCACTTATCCGACACATATTATGAACTTTGAATGGATTCGATATTTCACGTATTAAGAGAGTTATAGCGAAATTTCACTTTTTCGAAAAAAGCCCCCCATTTTCACCCTCTTCGACCGATTTTGCCCATTAACGAACTCGACCGAGATTTAATGGGATACTTATTATGTAAAAAATTCAAACTGATTGGGGAAAAATTACGGCAGTTATCGTGTCCACAAGAAACTGATATATATATACATAAATTATATATAAACTTTTGAACTGACGGTGGTTTTGGAGTCTGGGGGATGTGAAACGCGAAGATATGTCGAAATTTTCCGGAAGTCGAAACATGGTACCCATTGCAATAGTTAGCTTTCTAATGAAATCTACCTAAAAGTGAACTAGAAATTGCAATCTCGCATACGGGACTTTGTTGAAACTATTTGCGCGCCGTCACTCATTTGTTGAAACTACTCGTGCGCTACCTATTGTAAAATTGATTTACTAAGTCAGAAACCTTCCCTGAAGCGTACAAAACAAGTCACCAAAGTTTGATTGCAATCGGATGAATGGTATATGAGCGCACTATGTTACACTATCACGTAATATTTGTTTTAGCCTATTTTCATTTATGAACAAGATGTTCAGCAAAGAACAAATAGCCTACTTTTATAACTCTTTGTCCTCACCCCTAAAACAATCACCTCCACCACCATGTATTTTTTGTTTGCTTACATATTGATAATTAGCCAGTAAGTATGTGTCTAAATCAATATTATGAACTTTATGATGATTCAATAACAAAACTACTAACTTATTTTAATACATTAACGTCCGTTAATCCCGATATTAAGGGACATCACAACACAAAAACACATATTTCGTTATTTATTGCTAAATATGAAACATGGAAATTGAATAACAATGCCGTTAATCCGGTGGCACTACGTCCAATCGTTCAAAAGTTATGTGCGAAAGTAGTAACTGCTCGTGACGTCACTGCGATATCGAGTCTACATAGCAGCCTTGTTGCTGTGCTTAAGCTCGGGCAGTCTTTTCCTGCACTCCATCTGCTGCTGCCGTGTTCTTCTGTTGTCATTGTTAGTGTTAGTCAAAAGACTTATAATGGATGTAAATAACAATCGTCCGTATCAGTTTGAGCCCGAACGAACGACATTGCTGGTGTCCATTCAGATAGCGATCATGACATGGATATTAAACACCACAGGCCGAGCCGGCATGCGAAATTGGTGTAAGTGTAATGAGTGTACCATCATTGATACGAATGAAGAAAGTGTATGCTGTTGTGAATTAGACAATGTAAAAGCACATACGTGTCCAACTGATAACATATTTTCAATCATATCATTCTGTACATCGTGTTCATCGTTATCGTTATCACTTTTGCTTAATACTGTGTCAAGAAACTCCCTTCGTCTTTTAGTCTCATACCTTTCCGTCCTGCTCTGCTCAGTTCCTGACGAGTAACCCCAGAGTGTACTTTGTGAAGCGGCTTGTGTATGAATTAGCATTCTTGCATGAGAAGTATATCCATCTGTCGGCGCCGGACACCTTACTGAAGGAACAGCTCCTGGCTTCAATTTTGGACCTTGTAGCTTTTCCGTAGGTATCAACTTCATTTTCAAAAGTTACGTTTTATCATAGTCTGACTTTTTAAAATGCATTGAACACACAGTAGCTTCATTACCGGGAGAAAAATGTTTCCTCTTTCAAAATTTTACCCAACTGCTAAATCTACGTGGCGACTTACTTCGATTTGGAAATCTATGGAAATGTACTTCTTTTTCCCTACAGTTTCGGTTTTCACTCGTTGTGTTGTTACAACCGCATACACTACACGAAGGCATTTTAACAACTAGCTATCACACTCGATTATAATAAACAACCCTAATAAACGGAATAGTGGCAGCGCGCGATTGCAACAATCAACTAAATGGAGCGGATAGCTCACTCACCGCTTATAGCGCAGTGACGTCACAGCTACTCGTGTTTCCTTTGTTTACCGGCCTGCGGAGCGGCATAGAGCAAAAGCAAATATATAGTTGAACACTGCCTGATACATACCGTACTTTGATTTTGAGGCAAGTTGACTTTTGTGTTTTGGTCTCCTTTAAGGAGGGAGGCGATCCAGCTGGTAGTGCTTAAAGGCAATTGGAGCGCGGTCATGGCTAGAAGTTGAACTAATACAAAATTAAAATACTTCAGGAGGCCAGGGATTCACAAAGCAGAATGTTTGGAACAATTACCCACGTAACCCGCAAGGGGATAGAACCGTACAGAGGCATTGAGAAGGGTGTGGTTGATGACAACTTGTATCTTGTTCTTATATTCTCCTTTTTCTAATATATTTTGCTTATGTGCGATGCTGGGGCGGTGATTATAAACGAGTGTATACATTAGCCTCTCCTTTGAGCTAAATAGGATTTTATTTAGTATATGTGGAAAGAGCTCGTCCACATCATTTGTAAAGGAATTCAAGTAAAAAAGAAATGTTAACTTTAGTCGGTTCCGAAACCCAGCCACCTGCGTTAGAGACTAATGCGCTAGCACAGAGCCAAACATGTCCATTACATCTTAGTGTTATTAACCGACTTAGATACAACGTGTTAGCAAATAATGTCTTGAAATAAACGGTTTCTTCACTGCAGTACCGTACATCTTCATTATAAATCATTTCATATGAAGTTTATATTATTTCTATCAGTAGGCTATATTGCATGCAACATACTCAAACTACTGAAATATAGGACAGGCACAAGAGGTCAGCTTCAATCTTGTCACGTGACAGAGACGGCTCAGCTCATGTAGGTCAATGATAAAATGTATTATTATAATATAAAAGTATAACAAATAATGGAACACGTCCTTTAGGATAGCTTAAACCACCCTCGGCTCGATAATCGGAATTGGTGGGTCCTAAGCTATTGATTATTATGTTTGCATAATTCACACGGACGCCATCTTTAAATGGTACGGCCGATGACCTTGTAGCTTGAGCAAAGGTCGCGTTTTATATGAAGGTATGTTTTTACCAACTTTCGTAAAGATCCGATGATTAGTTTGGTCGTAATTTAATGTTAAGTTTTGAGCATTTGAGTGGCCGCCATTAAGTTTTGGTAAAGATGGTGGCAAAATAAAACATGACACTGAGGAGACCTTTGCCAGTGCTACCTCTGTACCAAATTTCGCTCAATTCGGTTTCATCGTGTTTCAATTTATAGGGGGGGGGGGGGACAGACATACACACACATACACACACACACTCAGACACAATTTTTGGCCCTGAGTAGATCTCATAAGTCTACTTTCATTTTTTTTTTTTTGCAAAAGAGTCGAGTGTAGGCTAAAAAATAGGCTTATGAGATCACCTTTTGTCCGTGTGTGTGTGTATTTGTGTGGGTGTACCAATTTGTATGTGTGTGTCCCCCTCCCCCTCCCTAATTAAATCTAAATGGCTGGAGCGATTTCAATGAAACTCGGTATGGCCGTAGTACTATTTTGTCCAACCCCGACCGTGCCCTTCACATTTTATGACGTCTCACCCATCCACCATGGTGGCTGTGCGAAATAGTTCCCCCCGACATTCTATATTTCCAAAACTATTACTAATTTCACACTGAAATTTTGTACGGTGATAAATGGTACTAAGTTTGCCTATGTGACTTTCAAAAACCTGTCAAGTACAAAACGAACATGGCGGCCAAGCGAAGTTCAAACATTTAAATAGACTTTTCTCGCGATTGAACCATCCGAGCGCAGTGAAACTTGGTATAGCAAAAGTTAATACTCTTTGAAATGCACTGAATTTAGTACAATCTCAAGATGGCGGCTGTGCGAAATTTTAAAATTATTTTTTTATTTCTTGTGTCCTAAGCATGCGATCGAAATCAACGTTTGAATAATGAACCTACACAATAATCGTCATCCAGAAGTACAAACCTACGGCCTACATATATAAAAATCCAACATGGCGACCATCCGAAATATTTAGACGGTTCTCAATATCTACCAATCTATGACAGCAATCAAACTGAAATGTTGTATGTTGGTGAAGGTTATTGACATAAGTTTACCTATGGGACTTTCAATTACCAGGTGAGCACAAATCCAACATGGTGGCGACGCGAAATGTATATATTTAAATGGATGTTTCTCGCGATTTAACCATCCGAGCTCAGTGATACTTGGTACGGTAAATGCTTATACAAATTTTAAACCACTGACACCTAATTTATTTGAATTGTTTTCAAAACCTCAAAATGGTGGCTGTGCGAAATTTTAAACGCTCGTTTTTTTTTAAACATTTCTTGTGTCCTAATCATGCGATTGAAGTTTGAATAATAAACCTACGCAATAAGATTCATCTAATAGTACATAACTCTATGGACTACATTATATAAAATCCAACATGGTGACAATCCAAAATACTTAGACAGTTCTCAATATCAAAGTATCTATTACAGCAATCAAACTGAAATTTTGTACATTGATAAAGGCAATTAACATAAGTAGGATATATGAAAATAGGCTATATAGTTCTTCATGGAACTACTTGTTATATAAAGAGATTAAACACAATGGTACAAAATTGTGTAATTTTGAATGATAAAAATATAGATCTACCTACATTAGTCTTTTGCATTCGTACTGTGCGTTCTGCTTATGCATTTTCCTAGGTGATAACAAACAAAAATGTCTCTCCACCGAGTCGACATTTTCATTCTTCCGTTGGGATGTGCGTAGTAACCCTTAGTTAGATTTTCACCATGGAATTCGTGAATAACACTTCGTATAAGGATGTGTCGTAGGTCGAAATTGAATCCTTTGTCCTTTCAATGCGTCTATGTTGATTGCCTCAGGTCAAAAACTCATCGATATTTGTTTTGTTTTGCTTTTATTTATCTTCCCTCCATGACTGTTTCGAGCGCGTCTGTGTTAGTTAATTTAATGTATTGCTTTATATCATCCAAGAAAAGTTGACTATTCATTTGCAAGAAGCTATCTCTACGAGATATTGATGTAATTCAATTACAGGATCACCTTTATTATTTCTACTCCATGGCCGTACCACAGGATACGTCTTAAATATCTTGCTTTAATATTTTTCAGTATTCAGAGATTGACCCCTGAGAGCTTATGCCACGAGAGCAGGATAATATTGATTGCTACTGGGGACATTTTGAGTTTAAAAAGAGTCATTGCGATGTGTATTGACAATTGGTATGCTCTTGGGATCGCATACATGGCTCTATTTGCTGCTAATGTTCCTTTTACGTAAATGGAGAATGTTGTGCCAGCAGTTTGGAAAGTCATCCTAAGATATTTGAAGAATGAAGTTATTTCAGGAGGATCAGTGTTACATGTGAATTTATACATTCGCACAGTCTTCCATCTCTTATGAATTTAAATACTGTTGTTTCAGATAAGTTCATTTTCATTGAGTTCGCCTCTGCTCTATTCTGTAGGTCGTTGAAATTTGCTTGCAGGATAGCGGGATCTTCGACGAGCAGTACTCCTGCCGCATGCCGAGATTACCTGTTGAATACTGCTGATTGCCCCGTGTGAATGGTGAAGGATGATAGGACGTATGACTGAACTAAGATTATATTTAGGATATTATAGAAAGGTCTGTGACATTGTGATTATTATTGTTATTACTTTTATTGTTATAGTAATAATAATTATTATTTATTATTATTATTATTCAGATGGCTTTTTCATTAATATTAGTATTAGCATAATTAATTTACTCCTTATTTATCATCATAATTATTTTTGTATTTCAAAAATTGTCTTATGTACTGGTATAATATTGCGTGGTTAAGTGTAAGAGAGGGCCATGAGCCCTAACTTCGCCACTACTGAAGACATAAATTATGCATACAGTAAGCTACATGCTTGGTGTTTGTCTCGGATAATTACTGTGCAATGTCAGCTGTCATCAGGTTGAAAAGTAAATGCTTATGGAGTCCCCTTGAATAACTACTCTTGTTTGTGTTATTGTAGCTGTATTTGAGATTCCATAAGATATTTTCAAATTCATCTCATTATACTCTATTTAGACTCGCTTTGAAAAGAAGTCCAACTCCGTAGCCAGGACTTCTTTTCGGAGTCTAAATAGAGTATAATGACATGAATTTGAAAAATACGTATGAGTACCTTTATAAAATCGGTCTCATATTACGTCTAGAACCTCCTCGTCTGTAACTGGCATCCTGTGATAGATAGAGCAAGTCCAATGAAACGTTCATTATAATTATTGAGTTCATTCCACAAGAATCTCTTTATTCTCTTCATATTGACACTCACTGCACCAGTTGCGATATAGGCCTATACAATAAGTAGCCTAATTGCTATTGGGATAAAATTTCTGAACCTATTTGGTATTTATTTACCTCTAAAGTGGTACAATACTCACCAAATGTATGTTTTAAAGGCTAGAGTGAGAGATTAATTTCTTGTAGGTTGCATTACACAATCCAGCAGAGGTTCCCCTGGTAACAGAGAATTACTTCAGGGTGCCACTAGACCACGAGGTAGCAGTAATCGCTACCCCTGAACTGGTAACGACGAGCTCTGGGCTCAAGGAATACTCGCCTCGTCGTCGACAGTGCTACTTCTCCCATGAGCGCAGACTGAAGTTCTTCAACCTCTACACCAAGCAGAACTGTGCCTTGGAGTGCCTCGCCAACTTCACGCTGAAGAGGTGTGGCTGTGTAGCTTTCTACATGCCAAGTGAGTCCTCCTTTTGTACTGTACTGTTTTACTAGTAGGCCAATTGTTTGCATTTACTACTGAGTTGGGATGCCCAAATGTAGGCCGGCGTCAGTGCTATTTGAATAGTACAATAGGTAATATGCAAATAATGCAATTACTAGGGCTTCCTCGGCCCAGAATACCACATATGACAGGTATTTCTGCAATGTTAAACAAGATTAAGCAAAATACTTACAGACTTTCGCTCATTATCTTCAGTCATGGTTTGGTGAAGAGTGTGTTGCGTTGATACCATCAAACTACATTTTGTGAAATGGGTGTAAAAAATCGGCCTACGATATACCAAGAAACTGTGCTTGTGCCAATAATAAAGGAATAGGGCACAACTTTGTTTCATAACGACCAATGGAATTTCCAACCAAACCCTACTCCGGCACTCAAGGCACACAAGATTACCTTCAGGTAAATGGGACAGACACTGTTGTGACCACTTTCAACGATATGTGTTTTTAACAAATACATTATTATTTATAGTTAAACCTTCTTCATGAATAAAATAGGAGGCAATATGTATAACTTAGTTGAACAGTGAAGAGGGGCGTCGGACCATTAGGACTCTCGAACGAAGTCTTCCCTAGATAATGAGGAGAAAAGAAAGCATTTTACTCGATATTTCACGGCAACAAATGTGCTAAGATAATTATACATGTATTTGATTGTAGAAGTGTATTAAGCAAAACTATTAAACATGAAGGTCAATACAAAGTTCCGTATCGGCTTAAAAATAAATAAAGATGTTGTTTGTTGTTGTTAATTCCGTTAAGGGCTTTGCGACATCGTGGTCATGTAGCCTCGTGTGTGTATAATTTGTCTGATAACCTGTGTCACTGTGATGTCTGCGCTAGTGATATAATGGTGTAAGCGCCTATCAGTACAATATATGTATTGAAACATTAACTAATATAGGCTAGTGGATTTGTTTCGGATCAACGTTGGATCCATCATAAGCAAAACTTAAAACTAAAGAAGTTTGAAAATGAATAGACCAAAAATGTGTAAGGTATTTGATTAAAACTAATTATCACAATAAATCAAATGTAACTATTTGGTCTTATAATAACATAGAGTGTGACTTAACGGGTATTTCGTATATTATACTTCCCTTTCGACACGTTAACAACAATTAAAAAATTAAGGTAACAACCGTTCTCACGGGTGGCATATTCTTCCACGTGTTCGAATATTTCACCAGGGCTGAACCACAAGAGCATAGTTTCTTTTCCTGTAGCTGATAGATGGTGCATATGTTGAGATGTGAAAGATGGTTGGACGCACGGAACATGCAGACGTGAGTGTGTGATCCAGGTTTTGCCTATCGTAACAGCAGATAAAAAATGAGAGCATCATGCGCCTCCGAAGACAAAGTGAGCATTCGAGAAATGCAAACATCCCTCGTGTCCACTTAGCAAGATAGTCTGGACCAGGTTCACCCGCGAAGGCGATGGTCTTTTAGAATCACAAAGGCGTGTGATTTTGGTTGAGTCCCTCACCGGAGGAGTGAAAATGAATGCTACCAGTTGCTGTGACATCCCTGATGCTTCTTCGTGGCTTCAAGGACTGGAAGCATTGGAACAAGTGCATGGACACGACGAGAGGGTTGAATAGTATTGCGTATCAGTGCGCTACTACTGTGTATTCTTACTGCCGTAAAATAAAGCTTCTTCATGAGCATTCTTGTTATCTTATTTTTGAAGCTCCTTTGTACATACCAATTGATCAAATTTTAAGCACTTGTGTTGATAAGTGAAAACTGTTGATCATATTTTTCAGAAGCCTGGTTGGTTGGTTCCTTAGTTTAGGGGCTGCGACAACGCGGTCATGTAGCCCCGTGTACTTTGGGTGAGTGCAGAATCTGTCTGATAACCGGTGTTAATTGTGATGACTGTATTAGTGTGTGTATCTGTTTTTTAAATTCAAGTAGGGACTGCAACTTTGAATTTTCAAATAGTTCCTACTTTTGCCGCCAAACGCCACCGTCAACGACTACTAGGCCTAGTTCAGAAGCCTGTATTAATGTTGAAGTACGTGTATGCTGTCCAGATTAACAATGAATTGGTGTTGCAGGGGATATTGACACACCTGTCTGCGGTCCAGGAAGACGCTACTGTGCACAACGCAGCCCAGGTACAAACTAAATACAGTATCTCAATTAATATTTGACTGAAACGTACTTTTTTAGTTCTTGCTAAACATTTGTTGCGTAGCCTAACAAGTGTAGAGGCGGCCAGGAAGGCAAAGGTTCTTTCTCTTCTCTGACGGTCCCCTACCTTTAAATAGCTACGTTGGAATGAAAAATAAATCACACATCAGTTACTATTCTGATTTTTAATCAAATATCAATTAATGTATGTAGGCCTATATCGTATTGAACAAATTAAAAATTGATCTTAATTTAAAAAAAAAAAGAATGTATATTACAGATCAGATTAGACCAGTGGTAACCTATGGATACTAAACAAGGAACATGTTAGTAAATAAAAAGAAAAAACATTTACCATTATAGTAAAATGTGAGAAAATTGCCATATTGATTAATATAACAGAATTTATTGCAACCAATGGCCATATACGCAAATTTGAATACAATTTATAAGTTATTCACTAAGTCTTGTCAGAGAGCAGGCTCTCTTTGGACACTCCAAGGCATGGTAACGATCGCAGAATCTCATACACCATCGATACTCACAGTCAATGTTCGGTTCGTGAAAATGGAGCCTTATGATGAAATCCGTGGACCGCTACACGAGTCACTGCATGCCTGAGTTCAAAGCAGCTTTGCTGCCAATTAGATGTGATCATTGCGTCGGTTGTGTAAACATCACATTGGACTGTTTAAATATCAGGTCGTGGAGGAATTCTTGGTATTCTACTGTAGATTGCAGAGTGATAGTAAATCGTAGGTTCTGGATGAAAAACAGTTCCCTAGTCAGTTCGTATACAAGTCCTGAAGGCGTGTATTTGGATACACAAAGGATTCGCTTTTACTCTTTCTCTCTCCTTCAGGTCTCTCTGTTTCAGGTAGCTCCATTATTATTTCAAGGCCGTAAGTCACGATTGCGATCGGAGTGATTTCTAGGCGGAACAGTGCCATTACCGTCTCGATTGATAATTGACTGATATTTTCTAGATCGTTTATTGCTATTATTGCTGCCAGAGTCCTTTCTTTTACATGGGCTGAGAATATTTTCCCATTTGATTGGAGGGTTGTTCCGAGTCCAAGATATTTGAATGTATCCACTGTTTTTAGAGGCGATTCTTCAAAATAAAATGCATATACAGCCGATCGTTTTCCTCCCCTTCTAAAGACCATCGCTACTGTTTTCTGTTTATTAATTTGTAGACCGTTTTCCTCGGACCATTTTGAGAGTTTAACAAGTGCTGTTTGTAGTTCACGAAGTGATGATTACTATAGCATCTGCGTATAGATTCTAACATGATCTGTAACGATGACTTCCATTATATCATAAGTTGCTACATTAATGAGCAGAGGACTCAGAGGATCCCCTTGAAGGACTCCTACAGTCTGAAGGATGAGCTTTGACTTTGCCAAGTCATCAGAGATCCTCACATAGTTTTCTGATAATATATTTTTTATCAGTTTTGTAGAACAATTTTCTCTGGACACCTTTTATAATTTCTGAAGAATCAAGCTCCTGCTTGTGTAGTCAAAAGTTTTGCGAAAGTCGACTAACATCGCATACAACTTTCCTTTCTGTATCTTAAGCGCATAGTGTATGTCTGTGATCAAACAATTTATTGCCTCTATTGTTGAGTGATCTCTTCTAAACCCGAATTGTTCCCCCGGCAACTTGTCATCTACAGTACTAGGTCTCTCAGTCGGTTTGTTAGAGCCTTTGTTAATATCTTCAGTAGTGTACACTCTAGAGCAATTCCTCGGTATGCGACTGGGTTATTCACATCTCTTTTACTTTTGAACATCACCTTTAAAGTTGATTATCTCCACTTACCAGGTATTTTCCCTTGTCTGAGGCATTGGTTCATGACTCTATAATAGGGTCCATCAACGTCGCCCAGCTATCTTTGATATGTTCATAAAATATATGATCGGGCCCTCCTTCTTTCCTGTTAGTAGGTTAGTAGTGGGTGTTCTGCCCCAATCTGAAACCGACCTCACACCACTACTAACCCTCAGCCATGTAATATTTGCGATACCTCGTGAACCCATGATCGAATTTTGACAAATTAGGTGTCGTAGGACTCGGTATGACGCCCCCTTTCCAATGAACCACTTGTTATATTTTAAAAAAATATTTTGAAATTTTTGTTTTTGGAAAGTATGCGATAGTTTGAAAACCAAACATGATAGAACGTTATGACATGGTTCACACGAATGGTCTCTATGACCTTTATTTTTATAATAAAACTTTTTTATTTTTCATGTTTTTTTAAACAGTCCTATTTTGAAATTCTTATATTTTGGAAACTAGGAATTGCTCAAAAAAGTTTGACATAAATGAAAGGTCCCTACCCCCCTCTACCCCCTCTACCCCCAAAATACATTTATAGTCTCTATAACAAAAAAACTTGTGTAGTAGTGGGATGAGGAGAGTTCTGCTTACAGTCGCGTGTATGCTTGAATACGTATGGCTATGTTGGGAAAAGGTTAGGTGGTGGGCGAGGACTAGGGTTGAGTGAGGAGTCGTTTAAATGGTATTTTTCCCGCTCTATTTGATGGTGAGGTTATTTTTCAAAATGGGTGGAATTTGGAAACGTAATTTGGGGTACATCATGGTTTTTTTAAACATTTTTGTTAATATCTCGGGAACGCCTAAGACTAGAACAAAAGTTGACATGTCATTATTTTTGCCGTGTTGCCCTCTCGACGATGATGTCTGTGTCAAGTAGGAGGAAAACCCATGTTTGGAGTTTTTAAAAATGTGATTTTAGACTTTTTGTTATATTTGGCGAATGCATGGTCGGATTTTAACAAAAGAGGTGTCTAAGGACTCGTGGTAACGCCCTGTTTTCCAATGTGGTTGTTATTTTTTTTTCAAAAAATTCACAAAGGGCCTAACTCAAAAAAATATTATTATTATTTGTTTAAATATATATATTTTTAATGAAACATGCTCGTAGACAGAGAGCCGCTAGCGCTAGGCGTGTGTTTGAACGAGCTTATCACCGGCCATGGTGAATACAGGAAATGGCTATTTCGAGGAGGCGACAGGGCGAGGGGTAGCTTTCCTATATTTTTGCTACGACGAAGGAATCAAGGCGAATATTTCGAAAATCCCTTAAGGCGATTTTTAAACATGTTAGTAATGAGTGAATTGACAAATGTTAATAATAATTGTATGAGGCAAATAAAAGCGGGGGGGGGGGGGTTGATAGTTGTCAACAACTTTCAGAACTTGCTTTGTATATCTGACTGGCAGCCAAGAAAGAAATCCGCCTTGAGGCTGGCTGGGAGCTGGCTAGGAGACATGGTCATGTATTGAGGATGGCCGCTTGCTAATGATTATTAATTATTTTTATTATTATTATTATTATTATTACAGTAAAATTTTTAAGACACTCACGTTTTTATTGCTGACACACACAGTCCTGCTTGCTGGACACTGAATACTGTACCTAGCCAGAGGCCTTGTCAGAGCTAGTATAAGAGAGAAATGTGCATGTGGGCAGGAAGTGCGATATCAGCTTAATTGCCTGGTAGAGGCTAGCAGGTCTGGCGTTTAAACAGAGGCCGCCATTTTGGTTCCTAGACAGTCGTACTACCGATGTATAAGAGGCAGCCATTTTGGTTCCTTATTAAAATATGAAACTAGTATAAGGTACGCGAATCTTATCGAGCTTGAGGAATGTGGGGATAGAGCCCTGCGCGGATAGACAAAACATTATCCGCATCCGCTCCGTATCCGCACGACTGTTATCCACATCCGCCCCGCATCCGCACGACTTTTATCCGAATCCGCATCCGTCCTGCATCCACGCGAATTTTACACACACATTTGTTATCCGAATCTACTGGCATTACAATAATATTTTCAATCTGTTGCTTTATACTTTATCTTTTAGACATTTGAGCATCAAGTCGAACCCATATGCTATGTACTGTACTGTACAGTATGTCATGTGCTATGTCTAAAATGAATGTTACACAGCCAGAATTGCAACCCTTTTCAGTTCAGAGTGTTGATTATTCTTAATGACATAATTTGAATGGGATTAGCGTAAATCATCATCTTACATTTGTCATGAAAAACCATAACGGAAAAATATGATATGCCATAAACATCCGGGCCCTAATAAGAGAGAGTGGGGGAAATGTGCGCACTTAAGCAAGAATCGGTCTTGTGATGATGAAATAATAGATAACACAACTGCAGTTATGAATAAGGGAGCCTTAGTAACTCTATATTCGATGTGCAGAAACAAATTTAATTCGAAAATAAATTTGGAGGACTTTAATTCGAAATCTCGCAAATATGCATTTGCGCACGATTAACCACCCTGCAGGGTAATCATGCGCATGGGTTGGGAAATTGTGCGCATGAGATGAATGTTGGAAAGCCATACTAATACAATGTGAATTGGCAGAAACTTGCACTGTGCATTAACATAAGAATATTCCAATGCTTTTTACAAAAGCATAACAATGCAATGAACTAAAATTCTGCAGTTTTGGATATTAGAATAAAATATTTTCGTTTCGTCAGCATTAAAGGAGGCAATCCAATTTAGGCTTGTTCTTTCAGGTTGTCTCAACGTTAATGCAGGATATCTCTTCAAGAACTCATACAACCAATATTTGCCTGCTAGACTTTTAACTTTATGGAAATTATGGGGAATCTTCTTCTGCTCTGCAAACTTGAACTCGAACCGTCTGACAAGCTTTGTAGACGTTAAGCCATAAAATAATTTTGCCAATGTCAAAAGGTATTCGGATAATTATGACTCAATTTCGTTGGTAAAACAGCTTTACGGACTAGACGAGGTGGAGCAAGACAATTTTGCAGCAACTGCTTTGGTAGGATTGACTGGGGAATGTTGAAACTTCTCCCCACTTCCCTTATTTTCCTCCCATCATCCCTAATTGCACGTCGAGATTTCTGCACATTTTCTGCTGGGTAGGAGTTTTTCTCCGTTTCCCGCGTATAATTTCTTGGCATCTGGAGAACAAACACGAAATATTTTGGCATTAATGTCGCGTTGTATTTACTTGTATCATATATGCTCTGCGCACCATTACCCCACTCTGCTTTTAAAACGTAACTCACTGAATCCCGGTAAACTAATCTATTATATTGAAAAATAAATACATGCAAAACCACAGTACACACTGGCATTTAAAACTACATTTAATTTTAAACTGTAGGCTTGCCTTCTTATTTGCTGGCTACAGAAAATAACATGCAACGTGTTAAGTTTCTTCATCCAAGCCTCCGGTTATCACATAGCGACTAGCATCATGCTGACTGTCCCTATCTGATAGGTACCATGACAGCTTTAGGGTAGCAGTGAACTGAGTTGCTAGTTGTACTACCAACTCGAAAAACATAGGTGCGCACGATTACCCGCTGCGCACAATTACCCAACTTTCCCCATGATATTCAACAAGTTCGGATTGTATTCTAAAAACTATCCGCAAATTTACTCCAAACATTATCCGCAGCTTATCCGCTAGCTGCAAAGATATGCAAAGTATATCCGCATGGCGAAAAATGTTGCGGATATCCGCGGATATCCGCATCCGCGCAGGGCTTTATGTGGGGAGGCGTGGGAACATGTGAGAGACAGAGATGAGTTCAAGGTCAAAACGCTGAGAAAATGGAACTCCCTCTGTTGCTAAGCAGACGGATAAGGATTGCGTTAGTGATGCACTTGTCGTTTTAGCAAATAGACGTATAGAGTAGAGCTCTGAACTGAACTTTGGAATAAAATCCTTTTGTTTTCGGTAAGTACATATTAATGATTATTTTAATGATGTAATGCTAATGAACCTTAAATTTATAGTTATTAATAAGGTAATTAATGATTTTATTATTTATTTGTTTGCAGATAACCGGTATACCTCACATGTCTGAGAGAGAGACCATTGCACTTTTGAGCCCACTAGAAGAAAACAGCAACAAGCCAGTACAAGTCAAGGTGAGATTTTTTTTACTAACTTGTTTTATATTTTGTTTCATATTTTATTTTTATGAAATGCATGTATTAAATTGAATTTAAGTATTTATAGCGGTTTATTTTATTTATTTTTAGAAACTTGGTAAGGAAAGATTTACCGCCGTAGCAGTCGCTGTAAACCCGAGACGCACTAGAGTGGAACCATTGCAAAAGAGTGAACTATTCAATACTCAGGTAAGCCTAACTAAAAATGCTATCCCATTTTACCACTACTGAAAACCCCTAGACAAAAAAATTCATTACCTGTACATGACTGGGACGATGATTGCTTTCTTGATTAATGGCTATGTATTGGCAATCGGCACAAAATCATAATGGTTGTTGACCGGGAAAAGTACAAGGCCATGTTGGATTTTTTTAAACAAAAATTTAAATTTAATTTATGGGCGGTTCCCTATGGACTCAATGAATATCCACAGGTTTACACTCACTCACCCACTCCGTTGGCTTTTCTGGGACGTGACGATCCCGTGACGCTCTCACTATCTGCCTCCATTTCCTCCTATCCAGCGCAGTATTCTCCCATACAGTAATACCCATTTGTCTGCAGTCAGAGGCCACCTCATCTTACCATCTACTCCTAGGTCTTCCATGGGGTCTCGAGCCTTCGATCTTCTTCTCATACACCTGGCGAACTATTCTGGCAGCGTCCATTCTGATAACATGCCCTGCCCATTGCAACCGTTTCGCTTTCATGACGTCCACTACTCTGGGTTGATTGGCCAACTTGTACAGCTCATGATTTGATCTGTGAACCCATCTTTGTGTTTCCTGGTCAAAGATGGGGCCGAAAATTTTTCTATATATCTTGTTTTCGAAGACTGTAAGTTGGCGTTCCTCCCTTTTGGTCACACTCCATGTTTCGGCTCCGTAGCAGTACCGGCCTGATGATCGTGTTGTATAGTTTTAGTTTTGTTTTCCTGGTCAAAAGTTTGGAGGAAAGTAATTTATGCAGGGAAAAGTAAACTTTGTTTGCATTCCGTAATCTAATTTGGTGTTCAACTTGTCTTCTATTGCAGTCATTTATATTTACCCCAAGGTATTTGAAGTTTGGCGTGTTCTTAAAGGTAAAATTGCCTATATGAAGGTTGTTGTGTTGGTCTGTAGTCATGTTTTCTCTCTGTATGATCATGTATTCTGTCTTCTCTTCATTAATCTTTAGACCTATTTTTGCAGCAGTTTCATTTAATTTCCTGAATAAAGCTTCAATATCTCCTCCATTATTTCCTATTAATACAATGTCATCTGCATATGCCAGGATGTTGTGTTTGTTATCTGCTAGGTCTCCAGTTGCAGCTTCTTTGGTTTCACGAATTACTTTTTCCAGAACGATGTTGAAGAGAAGTGGGGAGAGCGCATCACCTTGTTTTAGTCCTGTTCTGTTTAAAAAAAACGTCTGATACGGATCCACAGTGTGTCACTTTGCTCACTGTCTCCTCCATACACATTTTGACCAGGCTGATAAGTTTCTGTGGGATTCCGTATTCTGCCATAATTTCCCACACCGTTTCTCTGTGGACTGAGTCATAACAAACAAGAATAACAAAATTTAGTAAAACCACTCCTGATCAAATTTTTATAAATACAGATAAATATCACCATTCAATAGAAGTGTATTGTCCGAGTTTTAGTGACCACCATGAACAAATACTGAATTTTGAAGTACCCGAAACTATCAATAATAATGATAAAGGAATAAAATCCAGGTACAGGTCATTCACTGAAACAAATGCTACATATTTCAATGACTATTTAATAAGGAAACATGGTCAGAAATTTATAAACTAGAAAGTGTAAATGATAAATTTAATGCATTTAACAGTACCCTAAAACACTATTTTTAACAGCATTCCTCTTTAAACAATGAACTATTCAAAATAACAAAACTAGCAATTGGATAACTACAGGAATTATAAATTCATGTCAAAGAAAGACATTTCTACACAAATTATATAAACAATATCACATAACACCTGAATTCAATTTATACTACAAAAACTACACTAGCATATTAAGTAAGGTAATAAGACTAGCAAAGAAAATGCACAATGATAATTTTATTTCACAATCATCTAATAAAAACAGGGCTATGTGGTCCGTGATAAAGAAAGAAACTGGAAAATCTGCTAAAATACAAAGGAACATTACACTGACCAGGAATAATAAAGTGATTAATAATCCAGATGAAATAGCAAACACTTTTAATGACTATTTTCTGGATATTCCACAAAAATTATTAAATAAATCACAGGTAAATACACTAAATTCTAATAATAAAATAAATATATGCAGTGATTCTTTATTTATAAATCATGTCACAAGTGAAGAGGTAAGAATAGTTATAAAAGAGCTAAAATTAAATTCTGTGCTGGCATTGATGGCATCCCTGATGCAATTTTAAATAAATGTGCTGAAAATATAACAAATCCACTTACGCACTTAATAAACAGTTCAATTCTCTCAGGAACTTACCCGGATATTTTGAAGTTATCAAAAGTAATTCCAGTGCACAAAAACGGTTCAAAAGATGAATTAGATAACTATCGTCCTATTACCTTACCAACTCGTATTGCAAAAATTGTGGAAAAAATCGTGTATAAGAGACTGACAAGTTTTATAGAAAAAAATAAAATACTATCAAACTCACAACATGGATTCAGAACGGGAAAATCTACACAGACAGCAATTTATGAATGTAGTAATAGTATACTGAAATTAATAGACAATAAGGAACATGTAACTGGCCTGTTACAAATCAATTCTTCAACTCATGCCTACAATTCAAGAACAATCACTTTATTTGTACCCAAAGAGCATCACTATCCAGCCATTACATTCAGTTACTCAAGACCTGTTCCATCTTGCTCATCAATGCCCCAAGGGTGCCAACTTACAAAAGTCAAATTTAATTACAGAAATACATTCACAAAATTACAGAAACACATTCACAACATTCTCCCACCTTGAAACGGTAGGTTTCAACTAAGAGCACAAAGATAATACAAAACATAGGAATAAACATGGAATTAACAAATATTTACAAATTCAGTTTGGTTGGCCTTTTAACAACCCTGCCCCTTCTTGTCAGAGCAACAGCTTCACTCTCAACTACTTGAGGGGGGTTACTGGAGTCACAATCAGGCACCAAGTCAACAGCATTGGAAGCACACAAAGAACCATCACTATTTTCATAAGGAGATCCAATCTTCATCAAGCTGAAACGTTGGACTGGTCGCAACCATTCACTCTTAACTCTTTTTACCTTTGCCACTCTATTTACTCCATCTTTACCAAGGAAGATCTCTAGCACTCGAGCCAATTCCCAATCAATTCTTTTCTTTTGGTCAGACACAACCCATACAACATCTCCCACCCTGACATTCTTAGAAGACTTAGCAGTGTTTAACATCAGAGACCCCCAAGTATTCCTGACGAAAACGTTCTTTTAGGTTTATCCTAACCTCAGCTACATATTTCACCCTAGCAGAAAGACCCTTTTCATCCACTTCTTCAAGATCAGGCACTTTTGTCTCAAACTGCTCCTGCAAAAACATAGCAGGCGTTATTGGTCTCAACTCATTAACATCTTCAGACATGTAGGTAATGAGACGCGCATTCATAAAAGCCTCAATCTCGGTAATCAAGGTCATTAGTTCACAAAGATTCAATAACGCACGACCAAGGGATATTTTCAACAGTCTTTTCATCACCCCAATAAGCCGCTCAAAAATTCCACCCCACCAAGCACCTGTGGGAACATTAAATAGCCCCTGAATTTTCAATTCACGTTCAACTGTAGTCTGCTTAATGAGATTCCAAACTCCTACAAAGTTAGTACCGTTATCACTGTACATAGTTGTGATTCTGCCTCGTCTGGCGTCATTCTTCGAAGAGCATGTAAAAACGATCCTGTAGAGAGCGACTCTACCTCTTCAAGATGGACTGCACGGTATACAGCACAGGTGAACAAGGCAATCCAAACCCTAGTACCATCTTTTATGGAAAGAGGTCCAGCCAAATCGACTCCACATACTTGGACCACATTTACAAGATTTACACGGTTATTAGGTAACCCGACAGGTGGCGTTCTCACTGGTTGGGCTTTGTGCCTAAGACAACGAACACATTTACCAACAATACTTCGGGCTAATCATCTACCTCTGACTATCTAGTATTCTTCTCTCAGGGCTCCTAACACAGTACTTGCTCCAGCATTTTCTCATGACATTCTATCACCATGACTCCACTAGTTCACACTGAGGTAGTAAAATGGGTTCCTTGAACATGGGTGTGAACTCATCAAATAATATTTTAGTACGAACTCGAATCAAGCCATCATCATCAGTTTTAATGTTGAAATTATTTACATCTAGAGGGTAACTACTCTGAATCCACCGTACTAATTTTAATTCAGCATGTCGTACTTCTTTGCCAGTCAACTCCTCTTCGCAGTTTGAACTTTTCCCGCTAGCTTTCTCATGAAATCGGTAGATCCAACAAACAACACGCACATTTTTCGAGAAAGAAGCAAAGTGTGTGAAGATGTTTTCTCTTACATCGCCTGTGTTGTACAAATTAACAGCCGTTTTCTTAGATTCCTCTTCCGTAGGGACTATGTTCACAGTTAACCATTGTTCTCATTATCTAGGAGCCACTGAGGACCCTCCCACCATTTTGATGCAACAAATTCTGACAACAAGCATCCTCGGCTGAGTATATTAGCAGGATTACAATCACCAGGAACAAATCGCCACTGCTCGGGTGACGTCAACTGGTGAATTTACTTTACCCGGTTTCCAACAAAGGTCTTCCATTCACCTTTCTTGATCCAGTAAAGAACTATCATAGAATCAGACCAGTACACAATGTTAGAAATATTAGTCGATTTACTAATAACAGAACCAAGCCTTGCTGCAAGTGTTGCCGCTACAAGATCTTTACGAGGGATTGACATGTCTTCCATTGGTGCAACTCTGGACTTAGCTAAAACAAATCGAACATTAAAGCCATCTTTGTTTTCATACCTCATAAAAGCACAAGTGCCCAGTCCAAGGAGACTGGCATCACTGAATACATGTAAACAAGCTGTGTCAGAGGCACCTCTTAAACATCTAGGCACCACAATGCTGTCAATCAAATCAATTTCAGTAAGCCACTGCGAGCACTTCATTTGAATTTCTTTTGGAAGGGGTGTGTCCCAGTGTAGTTTGAGCTTAAATGCCATTTGCAATGCAATTTTCAAATGGAGTAAAGGTGCTGATAACAAACCCAATGGATCAAACACCCTACTTATAATCGACAGCAATTTCTTCTTAGTTAATTCATTGATTTTCTCTTTTGGATCGAAGTTAAAGTTGCACCCCAACAGATCATCTAAAGCATGCCATTTGACACCTAAGACATTTTGTGTCACATCATCTCCTGAAAACCCACCCACGGAGTTGGAAACTGGCTTGAGATATGACATTTGTAGCTTCGGACACAAATTCCTTAGCATCACTCAGGGACTGAAATGAACAAAGGAAGTTTTTAGTCTTTCAACTAAGTCACCACTTAAGAGTATTCAAATGATGAGTGATGGTGGCATTCAGAAAAAAAAAAGGGCTACACACAACTCCAAAAACTACACGACAGTGACGCAGCGTTATAATATGCCCATCACGCCACCACAAGAATTTTAACATTTCTCGATCCTCAGGGTTCAGTCCAATCATTAAGAGAGCCTGTTTTATGTCTCCCACAACACCGACCTCCTGTAACCTGAAACGTAATAGGATAGGTACGATACTAGCAATCAAGTCGGGTCCCGTTGATAAACAATCATTTAGAGAGACGTTTCCAATACTTTTCGCCGATGCATCAAAGACTGGGCGGATTTTAGTTGTTTTCCCATAATTTATAACTGGTCTGTGAGGTAGAAATTGCCCTATGTTTTCATCAGATGTTATTTCAATAATCCCATCTGTTTCCCATAGTTTAAAACAGTATCATACGCATCATAGAGTCCATTGTTATCTAAACGGCTTACTGTTGATTTCAGACGACTTTCAGCTATTTCACGATTAGTGGGAAGAGGAGGGTGCTCATCAATCCAGGGCAATGCTACTACATACCGACAGTTTTCACCTTCGAAACGAATTGTGTCTTCAAAATTTCGCAAACATCTATCATCTACGTCCGACCTTTTTGTTTCTGTCTGTTTCTCAATTCCAATAACTTCTAAGTCCCATAAAGGATGGTGTAAATTGAGCAAAGAGGTCACAAAGTTTGTCATACTGCTTACTTCTTGCCTCTCGGCGGTACCCAGGAGACACCATCCAAGCTTCGTCTCAAATGCTAACAGCTTAGAGTCAATACATTTCACACCTGTAACAAGTTCGCCCATAACATCCGCTCCTAACAACACATCAATAGATCGGGTAACTCCATCATCTGTTAATGTAATACCATGTGCAGCCACCTTCCGTAACAAATGCGGATCATCCACAGGTGGTATCAAACCACAAATCTTCTTCTCCCTAAGTGCCTTAAGAACAAAACTGTTATCACCCTGTAAGCTAGTTAGTTCAATTTCATGAATTAGATGTGATATTTCAGATGACACAATTCCACCAAACAGCATATGACAAATATTTTCACGACCACATTCGATCAAACCCAGTTTTTCACAGATAGCTTCCGAAATATAACTGCGGTTAACTAAACAGGTCTTACAGCAGTCTGCTGACTCCGTTACAGGAGAGTTAACCAAATGGTCACAATATAATTGCCCCATAATAAACTATAAAAAACAGTATCTCTAAATTTCCACACTATACAGAATAGGAATCCTGCGAAGCCCAATATAACATTAAATGGTCATCAAATAGAAAATAAATCAGAAACAACGTTTTTAGGATTATGGATACAACATGACTTGCAATGGAAGAAACATATACAATATCTGAATACTAAACTGAACCCGATGTGCTTTGCGTTACGTATTTTGAAAACCTGCACTAGCATGCACACATTAAGAAATACTTATTTTGCTTATTTCCATTCATACTTAAGATATGGGGTCATATTTTATGGTATGTCACCGGATGTACCATGCACGTTTAGGATTAAAAAAAAGAGGGCGATTAGAATTATGGCAAATGTAAACACTAGAGAATCATGTAGACCTCAGTTTAAAGATGTAAACATTCTCCCACTGCCCTGCATATACACTGTATCTTGGAAAGTATTATGTTTTTCATCATCATCATCTTCCTTCCAAGTATTGGGCCAAATGTCCCGTTACGGTCTTGCACTTTCCCTCCATCTCTTCATCGGACGTCCTATCGATCTATTTCCCCGTGGCTGGTAGCGAAGGATCTCCTTTGGTAATCTTCCAGGTTCCATCCTTTGGACATGACGCTTCCAGTTCTCTTGGTAGTCACAAATGTATGTAGTTATTGGTTTCACTTTTAGTTCCTTCAGCACATCCTCGTTTCTCTTATGATCCCATTTAGTATGGCCAGCTGTTCGGCGCATAAAGGTCATTTCGCGTGCTGTGAGTCTGGAGATGTCCTGAGATCTTATTGTCCATGCCTCGCTGCCATAGCACAGGGTTGGTCTGGCTAATGTGTTATACATACGCAAGCGTGTATGCCTTTGGACAAGAGATGGCTTCATGACGTGATTGATGATTCCTGTTGTTCTGGTATAATTAGTTATTTTTGGAGTTATGTCTCGTTCTTCTTGAAAAGATAAATTATATCCTAAATACTTGAATTCGTTAACTCTTTCTAAAATTTTACCATCCAGACAAATTTTACTGGGGATAGGGTCCTTACCTTTAAAGGCCATTACTTTAGTCTTTTCAGTAGAAATGCACATGCTGAATTTTGATGCCACTTTCTGGAGGTTGAATACTGACCACTGCAGATCATCTTCAGATGCTGCTACCAATGCAACATCATCGGCAAATAGTATAGCGTCTAAATTTCTTAGATGCCTGCTGATAGGTATTGAACCATGCCTTTCACACCTCCATTCCTTTATTATAGCATCCATGTAGATTATGAATAGCAATGGAGAGAGTCCACAGCCTTGTCTTACCCCTCTCCTGATTGGCTTCCACTCGGATTTATGATTACTTAACCTTACTGCAATAAGAGTACCACTATACATGTTGTAAATGTTATCAATTAACTGTTGGGGGACACAATCCCTGGCCAATATGTCAATAAGTCTGTTTCTGTCAACAAAATCAAAGGCTTTCTTAAAATCAACAAATGATATGTGTTTTTCCAAATTGAACTCCGTGCGTTTTTCTATCAAAATTTTTAAGGTGAAGTAGGCATCTGCACATGTGCGACCTTTTCTAAACCCATGTTGTTCATTCCCTATCACCTCAGATTAATGTTTCAGTAATTTTTCTTTAACAATATTTGCAAAAATTTTGTATCCACAGTTAAGTATACTTATTCCTCTATAATTTTCCAAATCTTGAATATTTCCCTTCTTATGAAGAGGAACTACTATTGCCTTTTGCCAATCTTCTGGAGGCCTGTTACCCGTCCAGATTAAATTTAATAATCTGAGAAATCTTTTCTTGAAGGCATCGCCTGAATATTTCAACATTTCTGCATTTATTGAATCTTCTCCAGATGTTTTCCCATTTCGAAGTTTCCTCAAGACCTGTTCTAATTTTTCGAGTGAAATATTTTCCGAAGACTTGTTGTTAGATGCTTGTAAAATAAGTTGTTCAATATTTGGACTCAACCAAAGGCTCTGAAAATACTCAAGCCATTCTTTGTGAGATATTGCATTAATTTTTACATCTTCTTTTACTTCCCTATTTAGTTTTTTCAAAATTTTATAGGTTTGTGGTTGTGGTCTTGTTATGTCAGTCTCCAGGTACGAGACAAAGTTTTCCCAACTTTCCCTGTGTTTCTTTCGAACTTCTCTTTTTGCTATTGCTCTCTTATGATGGTATTCAATTTTATCTTCTAATTTACCAGTTGACAGAAACTTTTTATATGGATTTGTTTTTTCGGAGATTACTTTTTTAATTTCTTCGTCCCAAATTCTTAAGCCCTTTTTCTTTTGCCGTCTTCTTTTTTCTCCCAAACTTTCAAATGCTGACTGTTTTAGAGCTGAACTCAAATTGGACCACTCGTCTTCCACATCGTCAGAAAGTGGAGTCATCTGAATGTGATTATCAAGCCTGTTTTGGTATAGCCATTTTATACTGGGATCATTTAAAAGGTTAACCTTATATAACGTTTCATTTTCCTGTTTTCTTTGTTTCTTTTTCTTGAACCACCGTGGTTTTAAACGAATAGGAGCAACTAATAAATAGTGGTCTGTTTCCAATTCAGGTCCTCGATAAACTCTTGTATCCAAAACGAAATCTGCCAATTTTCCATGACAAATTAATGATATAATCAATAATTATTGATTTCTGATTTCTTGCGGACCACGTATATTTATGACTGTCCCTGTGTGGAAACAGTGTGTTCATAATCTGAAACTGATTGAAGATAGTGAAATCTATTAATTTTGTTCCATTATTATTGCGGGTTACCTCTCCATGAATTCCAATGTTATTCTGAATTTTCTCATTACCAACTCTGCCATTAAAGTCTCCCAGTAACAGTATCATATCTTGTGTATTGGTAATATTGATTATCTTCTGTAGATCATTATAAAAAATATCACTTTCTTTCGAGTATCCTTCAACCAGTGCATATACCCCTATAACTGTCAAATATCCTCTGGTTAGTTTTATTCTTACTTGAATGATCCTTTCATTCCAAAAAGTATAGCCATCAATTTTTGATCGTAATCTCTTGTGAACCATAAACATCACCCCTGCCTGTGCTCTAACATTTCGTTGAACACCACTATAAAACTGAAAATAATTTCTTGTCTCCTTGGATCCCTGAAGCTTTCTCTTTGTTTCAGAAAAAACTTTTTTATTCATTTATTTATTTAGTCAATTTACCCTCTAGGTTGGTGGTTCCCACGGACTCAGCGAGGGAACTCACCACTACGGCCTCTATGGGTAGTGTCCTGGAGCTTGGAACATCTGGTCGGGATGGATACAACTGGGGAGGTGTGATCAGCACTTCGCCCAGGCGGCCTCACCTGCAAAGCGAACAAGGGCCTCATGAGGGATGGGAAGGGATGGAAGATTGGGATGGATAGGCTAGGAAGAGGGAAGAAGGCGGCCGTGGCCTTACAGTAGGTACTGTCCCCGTTTACCCGGATAGTAGGCTGTCAGATATCCGCCCCCTCAATCGGATTGCCAACAATCAATCGCACCGGCTCAGCTACATCAATGAAAATGGCACTGAGAGATACTACCGAGGTTTGAACACAGAAGTTACCAAGAAAATTATTGTGGAACACACCAAAATAGACGGGGTTTCATACTTACTTTTACTTACCTCTTAAAAATAATCTCGGGGATTGGGTTGACAACAGGATCTTTAAAGTATGCTCCCACAATAATCTTGACCATGACATTTAAAAATGAACCAGACCGAAGACGAGAACTTTGAACTGTACAAAAGCTTTTATTTCAAATAAAGAGTATGATTTTAACAACTCAACAAAATAAATGTGGCTATCAGTAGCCCATGTCAATCTGACTACGTCCACCTGTAGGACTTGCAAAGTTATCAAACAATATGTTAGCTCCCATGAGCTCCAAATAACGTAACATTCAAAACACGTTTGGATTGGATGAGGAAGTCAGGATGCGACACATATAGAGCATTTGGTTTCTTTTAATAAACATCACACTTGTATTAATAGGCGCAAGGCCAGAGTATCGACCTCGCCCGCTGATAACCAGATGTCTGGCCGGCTGGTCTACCCTTCAACCTGGCGCATGCCTGTCAAATGGGGCTCACTCGTCACGCCACACTGCGTAAGAATTCCGCTTCCTCTCAAAGCTTTAAATATCTACAAGACAACTCATATATATTGACGCAAATCTTTCAAATGCTTAACTCACATACCACTGGATTATTCTGACAATCCCTAAACTTGTTAAGTTATCATCCAAATGTTTAATAAGCATAGTTTAGAGTATAAAACACACTCTTAAATGTTTATAACAAAATCACATAAATTATTTATAACAATTAGAAATTGTTTATAATATTGTCGAAAATAATTACAAAAATTTTAAACACGCCTTTAACATTACTTTCGTTCCACATTATTGTCAAAGATATATACATTATTATTTACAATATCAACATTTAAATTATTTAAATTATTAATTTAAGAAATACATTGAACCACATGTTCATCCGGTTGGTAATTCATAATCGTGTTTAATATAATCGACCAATGAAGGTTAGTTATACATGTTAATGTCACAATCTGGTTTAATAAAGGTTGTAATAATTATAATTATTTGTGACGGTAATCTTCATTCAAAATCTTATCTCAAATTCTTTCAAAACTCTTGTTAATTATAACAGTAAATTCACTTGATTAATTTTTAACGAACTATGACAATACACTCTAGCGGAAATTACTTCGCTTACAAAATAATGCACAAACTGCATTCAAAATTAGGCCCAAAATTCATCATATATTAAAATATACGGTATCAAAATCTTCCACAGACTTTACAAAAACCTCCACTAACACAATCTTTATCATCATTAATTACTGTGGGAATCTCCTTCATTTATTTAAGGGCATTATACATCAGCGACTTTCAACATGTCCGCTGCACTAGCGATTATACATTCATAGTTCCACTTAAAAATTCTTATAATCATTAATTGTTTCAAAACTGTTGTCATTTAACCTTCGTGGATTTCATTCATGAATCGAATTGACGTAAAAATTTGCCAATCACAAACAAATTTAATAGTGAATACGCTTATATACGCCTGTCTGGTCTATCAAAATTTAAGATTAACATCTTAAAAGAATTGTAGTATAAAAATACTATCATCAAAATAAAGTGCGACTAAGCTGCAAAATAGTCGAATAGAATCCAATTAGACTGGGGAATGCAAACATCATTATATAAATCTCTAATTGAGAAAAAATTCCTAACAAAAGTTCACGAATTTAATGCATTCAATAATTCATAATTAAAGTTCATCTTTCACAAAATGGTCTATGATGCAATGATCGTTCATAACTGACGATAAATGTCTGTGCTGCAATCAATTCAAATAACGACTAGTATTTCCAAGATCGTCGACAACGTACTGGATTTTAACGCTCTAAAATCATTTAAATGTTCTTCCTTCTTGATGATGACAGAAAATTGGTCAAAGTAATTAAACTGGGGTAGAATTACTTTAATAAAGTGACACGCTGTCTGAATTTAAATCTGCCATAAAAATCATTAACTTACAGTCAAATCGAGACTACAAAAATAATAAGCAAATTACTGAAAAATCTAAATATCAGTCTCAACTGATCCAAAATCATTTAACTATGCCCATGACATAACAATGTCTTAATAAATCGTCGAAAAAGGCATAACTCAACAAGGTGTACTGAGAATAGGAATCTCAACAAGAATATAAGGCAAAATACATGAGGACAAAAATATGGAAAAATGGTTGCTCAAATATTGCTAAGAAACTCAAATACAATAAACATTCACGACTACCTTATCTGCCGATTGACGTTCCAGAGGAAAATTCCTCAAAGAAGACTGTTGATGGATCCATTTCACCAAGTTAAAGCTGAGCTCCATCCTCGAAACAAGAAACAGCACCCTCGGAGAATCGAACTGCTTCACGAAGACGAACGACATCCTTCCGGCAATAATCTTCTTTGTGAGTCGGGACAACCCTGACCTCTCTTGAAAAATCCCTGAAGTTCCAGTTGAAAATCGCCATGAAGTTTTTGTAGAAATTTCCGAAGAAATATTCATATTCAGAGAGTATGAAATCATTTCCATTGCTGTTTGATAGTATTCAGCCTTTAATCACGAAACATGGGTGTAGATGGTTATTTACCACATGTTCGCTTGTATGGAATAGCAATTAGCGAAGTTCCATGCTGCTATCTTACTCCGTTGAAATATGTCCCAATTGCATTAAAGTCCTTTAGCCTTCCATCTTCTCTTCAGTTATGGTATTAGAAGAACAAACTGTCATATTAAACTGCTCCATAATACTGTAGCGTTGTGTCACAAAAGCAATCTGAAGTCTCCCTATTTCACTAGCCGTGTCAGCCGTGGCGTAGATTCTGGCTATACAAAGTGCTTCTCATGTAGCGAGAAAATCACTTTTGTCAGTCGTCTAAAATTGTCAATAACTTCCAAAATACTTCCTCGAAATTGTTCAACTTTTCTACACTCCTTACTGTAGCAATGCACAATAGAATTAGCTTATAGGCGACCGCTAACTGTTCACAGCTAATCTCGTAGAAGCGTTATAATGTGCGTTTCAACTTCACCTAGATTTACTCACAGTAAACTTGCACTGCCTGTGTACTCGACTCTCGTTTAATGCAGTGGCTTTACCACGCGTTCTAAAGACGACTCTTTCACTACTAATCTCACTCGACGTTTCACTGAAATAACTATTTGAGATCAGACGATTGAATATCAGACGATTTATAATCTGAGAATGAGGAATGAGACTCCTCTCTTCTGCGCAAGGCCTTTTATGAACTTCATGAGGGGCGTATCTATCCCTTCCATCGCGTGTTACTGCGTCATCGCTAGAAGTTCCAACTTCGTCAATACATGACGGATTTTCAAAATTCAAAAACTGAAAATAAATTTCACCAAAATTCCAGAACAATGCCTCTACTGCAAATGGATTTCCACAATTCTGCATTCCAAAAAGTAATAAAAATACCATAGTTTCAGCAATCTCCGTCTTCCTTCAGACTATCGTTCATTGGTTCAAGCCTCCCCTCCAATAGCATAATTTCTTCCTCAGCAGAATTCCACGTTTCCTGCGACTGCGTCGTACATCTTGGATCTTTCTCGAATAAATGCTGACGTCACTGAGAATCTCAGCTCAAGTAGCCTGCTGGCATAACGTCTGCGTCATCCGTGCTTACGTCATGACTACCCACGTCATAACTATGACGGCCGTAACTTTCTTTATAATTTCCAAAATAGCCACCGTGGTCTCTATATAATTCAATTACGGGGGCATTCTCCTCTCACCACGTTTTAAAAACAGTTGCAAATTGTTTTAAACTCAGTGTTACAAGTACCTCAACTCTCTTGAACACGAAATTGAATTATTACTGGCTTACTCTAGTATGATATTTCCTCTATGTTCCTTAATCATAAATCTCTTCTACTCTGGGTTGTGTGTGGTTAAATGCATTTCTTTCCTCTCTACTTTCTCTTCTGTCCAGTATTTCTATTTTCTTAGTTCTGCTGGCTCGTAGAAGGTCCAGGATCGATTACAACATCCTGCCTTTTCTTTTGGTTGTTGGCTTCTTTTTCCCGTAATTCTTTTAGGTATTGCTGGCTTTCCTTCTCTCTTTCCTGATACTGATCGGGTGTCATAACCTGACCTTGAGGATTCTGATTTCTGTTTTGGTTCTGGTTACTCCTATTATAATTTCTGTTATAACCATTATTGTTGTAATATCTGCCTCTTCCATTGTAATTTCCTCGATTATAGTTCCAGCCTTTTCTCTGTTGATACGGTCGGTAACCTGGCGATCTGTTATTTCGAAACTGATTATTCCTGTGAGGACCTACATTGTCAGTTTTCTCCTCATCTGGCTTGTCAGTTTGTTGGACTTGGTCCATATATACAGTATTTATTTCTTTGAAGTCATGCCTTTGACCTTTCTGTACCACGTTAGGCATTGGACTTGTGTAGTCTAACCTCCTCAGTAATTCATCCATGCTGGTTAAATCCCTGATGTTTGATGAAATAATTAGTCTCCTCACCTCCACAGGTAGCATACGAGAAATCGCATCAATTAGTTGCTCCGTTGACAATGGGGGTTGCAAAAATCTCAAGCGGGATAACTGACTCGTAAAGAAATCAGCGTACCGCGTTGGAAGAGTACCTGAGTATTTTCTTGAATACACCTCCGCTCTTAACGAATTCTGCGCTTCTATGGACCAAAATCGTTTGATTAATGCCTCTGCAAACTCGTCAAAGTTACTGAATGTGTATCTAAATGCGCGAAACCATTCGAGGGGTCCTCCAATCAAATATCTCTCCACTATCTTCATCTCTCTCTCTCTCTCTCTCTGGGAATGTGAGCTTCGATGAAATAATCTTTGAGGTTCCTTACATATTCGATAGGTGTCAAACTATCAGTGTTGCTGAACTTTTGTGGTTTGTCTTCAAAATTCCTGATGACCGTTACGTTCCTCGGATATAAATCCGGGTAGTTTTTCCCACTATCTCGATAGTTCCACTCAGGTTCCATATTCCTCTCGTCATTTTCCTCCCTGAATCTGGATATACGTTCTTCAGGAGTCACGTCTCTCTCTTCTGGATCTAGGTTATATCTTCTGGCATAATTCCTATTGGTTTCGCAAGCCAAGCCTTCTGTATCCTTGTTAGTGATTTCCGTTAAGACTTTCTTGATTAACTCTTCTTTGTAGGTCTCTATCAAACTAGCCTCTCCTATCTTCAAATTCTGCAGTTTGCTCGACGTTTCATTCACATCAGAGACAACTTTATGAATCTGTTCCTCTAATGCAGATTTTAATGTTTGCACATCCCGATCTAATTGTGTTCTATCTTCAACTTGTCTTTCGGATAGCGAATCCATCCTGACGCTTAAATCTTTCCTAATCTGTACTACTTCATTGTTAATATCAATTTGAGTACTGGCAAGTTTCCTTTCAATACGATCCTGAATTTGGGTTACATGTTCCCCACTTGACCTATTCCACTCGTCTTTCCATATTGCTACATTTGCCGTTAACATTTCTGCTATGTCTATTTCGATATCCTCTTTCAATACTTTATTATGGTCTAATACTTGGGTTCTCATGACCTCTACATCAAACTTTAAACCTTCTAAAGCCGCTGTCGTTCTAACTGACTCATCAACTAGCCTAGTCGTTAATGCACTTATATTACGTGTACAAAGGGTTTTCGAATTTTCTATCTCTTACCTGACTTTATTTACATCAGTTTGGACTTTAGCAACATCTACGAAAACTGTGTTGACCTCTACTTGAATTTTATTTATGTCACTTTGCATCTCGTTTACATCCGAATGAATGTTATTAATATCAACCTGAACATTGGACACATCAGTTCTAACATTTTGGATTCCTCTTTGGAGTTCCTCAACCTTGTCTTGGACAGTCGCAACATCATTTTTAACAACAACTACCTCAGCCCTAGCACAAGAAATATCACTTCGGACATTAGCTACATCTAGATTCAACATTGTAAGATCTTTATGTACATTAGCAACATCAATTTTAACATCAGCAACATTTTTATGCATATTAGACACATCTATTTTAACATTGGACACGTCTGAGCGTATGTCAGTTACAGCATTCTCAATTCCTTGGGTATTAATCTGTAAACGCGACATATTATCCTCTAAGTTAGCAGAACTAGTCTGAAGACCCTTCAAACTTTCATCCATGCTAGCTTTCAAATTAGCAGACAAATTACTAGCATTCTCCTCCATTCGACTAGTATTCCTAGCTTCCATCTCCTTCATAGTTTCATTCAGCATCTGCTTCATATTACTATTCATGCTTGCTTTCAAGTTAGCATTCTCCTCCATCATCTGCTTCATATTACTATTCATGTTAGCAGACATCTCCGCTAACATCATCTTCAAACTTTCATCTGCCATTACAATATTATTCAAAATTAGACTGCTGTAGGGACATACATCAATAGAGCAAAATAACAACATTTGAGCAACACTTTTCACCATATATAAATTTGATCAATTTTCTGTCTTAAATCTAACTTATAACTACCTTATAATTAACTTTCGAAGACACTTCATGTTGAAACAAACTCAAGCACATGTTCAAATTTCACTGGCCCATTTTAAAATATCTTAACACAAATAATTTACATTTACAATTCAAATAATTTAATTTTATCTTTAATATGACTAAAATGTCATAAGCCGGTCAAATAAAATAAGATTCCAGATCATAGGCGATTTTTCCTCAGTTTCCAGCCTATTTAACCTTTCCCAAGTTGTATAAGATCTGATCTTTTCTGAGTGTAATTTTCCTACTACAATGCAACATTTAATTCCTATATAATCACACTCTTAAATTCTACAATTGGCCTAGACATCTAACAAAGAATCAACCTCTTTATTTGAGTCTAATCGATCCACACGTTTTAGGTTTGCCAATCCTACTGTTGACTCGAGCCCCACGTTATAGGTGTGCCAATCCTTCTATTGTTCAACCTGGTGATCCAGTGTTGTTGAACATGCCCCACACGTTGACTGCGCCAATCCTTCTGGCGTTCAACCTGGTGATCCAGTTATGTTGAATCAGCCCCACGTTCTTGGGTCGCCAATCCTTCTGTCCCCGTTTACCCGGATAGTAGGCTGTCAGATGTCCGCCCCCTCAATCGGATTGCCAACAATCAATCGCACCGGCTCAGCTACATCAATGAAAATGGCACTGACAGATACTACCGAGGTTTGAACACAGAAATTACCAAGAAAATTATTGTGGAACACACCAAAATAGACGGGGTTTCATACTTACTTTTACTTACCTCTTAAAAATAATCTCGGGGATTGGGTTGACAACAGGATCTTTAAAGTATGCTCCCACAATAATCTTGACCATGACATTTAAAAATGAACCAGACCGAAGACGAGAACTTTGAACTGTACAAAAGCTTTTATTTCAAATAAAGAGTATGATTTTAACAACTCAACAAAATAAATGTGGCTATCAGTAGCCCATGTCAATCTGACTACGTCCACCTGTAGGACTTGCAAAGTTATCAAACAATATGTTAGCTCCCATGAGCTCCAAATAACGTAACATTCAAAACACGTTTGGATTGGATGAGGAAGTCAGGATGCGACACATATAGAGCATTTGGTTTCTTTTAATAAACATCACACTTGTATTAATAGGCGCAAGGCCAGAGTATCGACCTCGCCCGCTGATAACCAGATGTCTGGCCGGCTGGTCTACCCTTCAACCTGGCGCATGCCTGTCAAATGGGGCTCACTCGTCACGCCACACTGCGTAAGAATTCCGCTTCCTCTCAAAGCTTTAAATATCTACAAGACAACTCATATATATTGACGCAAATCTTTCAAATGCTTAACTCACATACCACTGGATTATTCTGACAATCCCTAAACTTGTTAAGTTATCATCCAAATGTTTAATAAGCATAGTTTAGAGTATAAAACACACTCTTAAATGTTTATAACAAAATCACATAAATTATTTATAACAATTAGAAATTGTTTATAATATTGTCGAAAATAATTACAAAAATTTTAAACACGCCTTTAACATTACTTTCGTTCCACATTATTGTCAAAGATATATACATTATTATTTACAATATCAACATTTAAATTATTTAAATTATTAATTTAAGAAATACATTGAACCACATGTTCATCCGGTTGGTAATTCATAATCGTGTTTAATATAATCGACCAATGAAGGTTAGTTATACATGTTAATGTCACAATCTGGTTTAATAAAGGTTGTAATAATTATAATTATTTGTGACGGTAATCTTCATTCAAAATCTTATCTCAAATTCTTTCAAAACTCTTGTTAATTATAACAGTAAATTCACTTGATTAATTTTCAACGAACTATGACAATACACTCTAGCGGAAATTACTTCGCTTACAAAATAATGCACAAACTGCATTCAAAATTAGGCCCAAAATTCATCATATATTAAAATATACGGTATCAAAATCTTCCACAGACTTTACAAAAACCTCCACTAACACAATCTTTATCATCATTAATTACTGTGGGAATCTCCTTCATTTATTTAAGGGCATTATACATCAGCGACTTTCAACATGTCCGCTGCACTAGCGATTATACATTCATAGTTCCACTTAAAAATTCTTATAATCATTAATTGTTTCAAAACTGTTGTCATTTAACCTTCGTGGATTTCATTCATGAATCGAATTGACGTAAAAATTTGCCAATCACAAACAAATTTAATAGTGAATACGCTTATATACGCCTGTCTGGTCTATCAAAATTTAAGATTAACATCTTAAAAGAATTGTAGTATAAAAATACTATCATCAAAATAAAGTGCGACTAAGCTGCAAAATAGTCGAATAGAATCCAATTAGACTGGGGAATGCAAACATCATTATATAAATCTCTAATTGAGAAAAAATTCCTAACAAAAGTTCACGAATTTAATGCATTCAATAATTCATAATTAAAGTTCATCTTTCACAAAATGGTCTATGATGCAATGATCGTTCATAACTGACGATAAATGTCTGTGCTGCAATCAATTCAAATAACGACTAGTATTTCCAAGATCGTCGACAACGTACTGGATTTTAACGCTCTAAAATCATTTAAATGTTCTTCCTTCTTGATGATGACAGAAAATTGGTCAAAGTAATTAAACTGGGGTAGAATTACTTTAATAAAGTGACACGCTGTCTGAATTTAAATCTGCCATAAAAATCATTAACTTACAGTCAAATCGAGACTACAAAAATAATAAGCAAATTACTGAAAAATCTAAATATCAGTCTCAACTGATCCAAAATCATTTAACTATGCCCATGACATAACAATGTCTTAATAAATCGTCGAAAAAGGCATAACTCAACAAGGTGTACTGAGAATAGGAATCTCAACAAGAATATAAGGCAAAATACATGAGGACAAAAATATGGAAAAATGGTTGCTCAAATATTGCTAAGAAACTCAAATACAATAAACATTCACGACTACCTTATCTGCCGATTGACGTTCCAGAGGAAAATTCCTCAAAGAAGACTGTTGATGGATCCATTTCACCAAGTTAAAGCTGAGCTCCATCCTCGAAACAAGAAACAGCACCCTCGGAGAATCGAACTGCTTCACGAAGACGAACGACATCCTTCCGGCAATAATCTTCTTTGTGAGTCGGGACAACCCTGACCTCTCTTGAAAAATCCCTGAAGTTCCAGTTGAAAATCGCCATGAAGTTTTTGTAGAAATTTCCGAAGAAATATTCATATTCAGAGAGTATGAAATCATTTCCATTGCTGTTTGATAGTATTCAGCCTTTAATCACGAAACATGGGTGTAGATGGTTATTTACCACATGTTCGCTTGTATGGAATAGCAATTAGCGAAGTTCCATGCTGCTATCTTACTCCGTTGAAATATGTCCCAATTGCATTAAAGTCCTTTAGCCTTCCATCTTCTCTTCAGTTATGGTATTAGAAGAACAAACTGTCATATTAAACTGCTCCATAATACTGTAGCGTTGTGTCACAAAAGCAATCTGAAGTCTCCCTATTTCACTAGCCGTGTCAGCCGTGGCGTAGATTCTGGCTATACAAAGTGCTTCTCATGTAGCAAGAAAATCACTTTTGTCAGTCGTCTAAAATTGTCAATAACTTCCAAAATACTTCCTCGAAATTGTTCAACTTTTCTACACTCCTTACTGTAGCAATGCACAATAGAATTAGCTTATAGGCGACCGCTAACTGTTCACAGCTAATCTCGTAGAAGCGTTATAATGTGCGTTTCAACTTCACCTAGATTTACTCACAGTAAACTTGCACTGCCTGTGTACTCGACTCTCGTTTAATGCAGTGGCTTTACCACGCGTTCTAAAGACGACTCTTTCACTACTAATCTCACTCGACGTTTCACTGAAATAACTATTTGAGATCAGACGATTGAATATCAGACGATTTATAATCTGAGAATGAGGAATGAGACTCCTCTCTTCTGCGCAAGGCCTTTTATGAACTTCATGAGGGGCGTATCTATCCCTTCCATCGCGTGTTACTGCGTCATCGCTAGAAGTTCCAACTTCGTCAATACATGACGGATTTTCAAAATTCAAAAACTGAAAATAAATTTCACCAAAATTCCAGAACAATGCCTCTACTGCAAATGGATTTCCACAATTCTGCATTCCAAAAAGTAATAAAAATACCATAGTTTCAGCAATCTCCGTCTTCCTTCAGACTATCGTTCATTGGTTCAAGCCTCCCCTCCAATAGCATAATTTCTTCCTCAGCAGAATTCCACGTTTCCTGCGACTGCGTCGTACATCTTGGATCTTTCTCGAATAAATGCTGACGTCACTGAGAATCTCAGCTCAAGTAGCCTGCTGGCATAACGTCTGCGTCATCCGTGCTTACGTCATGACTACCCACGTCATAACTATGACGGCCGTAACTTTCTTTATAATTTCCAAAATAGCCACCGTGGTCTCTATATAATTCAATTACGGGGGCATTCTCCTCTCACCACGTTTTAAAAACAGTTGCAAATTGTTTTAAACTCAGTGTTACAAGTACCTCAACTCTCTTGAACACGAAATTGAATTATTACTGGCTTACTCTAGTATGATATTTCCTCTATGTTCCTTAATCATAAATCTCTTCTACTCTGGGTTGTGTGTGGTTAAATGCATTTCTTTCCTCTCTACTTTCTCTTCTGTCCAGTATTTCTATTTTCTTAGTTCTGCTGGCTCGTAGAAGGTCCAGGATCGATTACAACATCCTGCCTTTTCTTTTGGTTGTTGGCTTCTTTTTCCCGTAATTCTTTTAGGTATTGCTGGCTTTCCTTCTCTCTTTCCTGATACTGATCGGGTGTCATAACCTGACCTTGAGGATTCTGATTTCTGTTTTGGTTCTGGTTACTCCTATTATAATTTCTGTTATAACCATTATTGTTGTAATATCTGCCTCTTCCATTGTAATTTCCTCGATTATAGTTCCAGCCTTTTCTCTGTTGATACGGTCGGTAACCTGGCGATCTGTTATTTCGAAACTGATTATTCCTGTGAGGACCTACATTGTCAGTTTTCTCCTCATCTGGCTTGTCAGTTTGTTGGACTTGGTCCATATATACAGTATTTATTTCTTTGAAGTCATGCCTTTGACCTTTCTGTACCACGTTAGGCATTGGACTTGTGTAGTCTAACCTCCTCAGTAATTCATCCATGCTGGTTAAATCCCTGATGTTTGATGAAATAATTAGTCTCCTCACCTCCACAGGTAGCATACGAGAAATCGCATCAATTAGTTGCTCCGTTGACAATGGGGGTTGCAAAAATCTCAAGCGGGATAACTGACTCGTAAAGAAATCAGCGTACCGCGTTGGAAGAGTACCTGAGTATTTTCTTGAATACACCTCCGCTCTTAACGAATTCTGCGCTTCTATGGACCAAAATCGTTTGATTAATGCCTCTGCAAACTCGTCAAAGTTACTGAATGTGTATCTAAATGCGCGAAACCATTCGAGGGGTCCTCCAATCAAATATCTCTCCACTATCTTCATCTCTCTCTCTCTCTCTCTCTGGGAATGTGAGCTTCGATGAAATAATCTTTGAGGTTCCTTACATATTCGATAGGTGTCAAACTATCAGTGTTGCTGAACTTTTGTGGTTTGTCTTCAAAATTCCTGATGACCGTTACGTTCCTCGGATATAAATCCGGGTAGTTTTTCCCACTATCTCGATAGTTCCACTCAGGTTCCATATTCCTCTCGTCATCTTCCTCCCTGAATCTGGATATACGTTCTTCAGGAGTCACGTCTCTCTCTTCTGGATCTAGGTTATATCTTCTGGCATAATTCCTATTGGTTTCGCAAGCCAAGCCTTCTGTATCCTTGTTAGTGATTTCCGTTAAGACTTTCTTGATTAACTCTTCTTTGTAGGTCTCTATCAAACTAGCCTCTCCTATCTTCAAATTCTGCAGTTTGCTCGACGTTTCATTCACATCAGAGACAACTTTATGAATCTGTTCCTCTAATGCAGATTTTAATGTTTGCACATCCCGATCTAATTGTGTTCTATCTTCAACTTGTCTTTCGGATAGCGAATCCATCCTGACGCTTAAATCTTTCCTAATCTGTACTACTTCATTGTTAATATCAATTTGAGTACTGGCAAGTTTCCTTTCAATACGATCCTGAATTTGGGTTACATGTTCCCCACTTGACCTATTCCACTCGTCTTTCCATATTGCTACATTTGCCGTTAACATTTCTGCTATGTCTATTTCGATATCCTCTTTCAATACTTTATTATGGTCTAATACTTGGGTTCTCATGACCTCTACATCAAACTTTAAACCTTCTAAAGCCGCTGTCGTTCTAACTGACTCATCAACTAGCCTAGTCGTTAATGCACTTATATTACGTGTACAAAGGGTTTTCGAATTTTCTATCTCTTACCTGACTTTATTTACATCAGTTTGGACTTTAGCAACATCTACGAAAACTGTGTTGACCTCTACTTGAATTTTATTTATGTCACTTTGCATCTCGTTTACATCCGAATGAATGTTATTAATATCAACCTGAACATTGGACACATCAGTTCTAACATTTTGGATTCCTCTTTGGAGTTCCTCAACCTTGTCTTGGACAGTCGCAACATCATTTTTAACAACAACTACCTCAGCCCTAGCACAAGAAATATCACTTCGGACATTAGCTACATCTAGATTCAACATTGTAAGATCTTTATGTACATTAGCAACATCAATTTTAACATCAGCAACATTTTTATGCATATTAGACACATCTATTTTAACATTGGACACGTCTGAGCGTATGTCAGTTACAGCATTCTCAATTCCTTGGGTATTAATCTGTAAACGCGACATATTATCCTCTAAGTTAGCAGAACTAGTCTGAAGACCCTTCAAACTTTCATCCATGCTAGCTTTCAAATTAGCAGACAAATTACTAGCATTCTCCTCCATTCGACTAGTATTCCTAGCTTCCATCTCCTTCATAGTTTCATTCAGCATCTGCTTCATATTACTATTCATGCTTGCTTTCAAGTTAGCATTCTCCTCCATCATCTGCTTCATATTACTATTCATGTTAGCAGACATCTCCGCTAACATCATCTTCAAACTTTCATCTGCCATTACAATATTATTCAAAATTAGACTGCTGTAGGGACATACATCAATAGAGCAAAATAACAACATTTGAGCAACACTTTTCACCATATATAAATTTGATCAATTTTCTGTCTTAAATCTAACTTATAACTACCTTATAATTAACTTTCGAAGACACTTCATGTTGAAACAAACTCAAGCACATGTTCAAATTTCACTGGCCCATTTTAAAATATCTTAACACAAATAATTTACATTTACAATTCAAATAATTTAATTTTATCTTTAATATGACTAAAATGTCATAAGCCGGTCAAATAAAATAAGATTCCAGATCATAGGCGATTTTTCCTCAGTTTCCAGCCTATTTAACCTTTCCCAAGTTGTATAAGATCTGATCTTTTCTGAGTGTAATTTTCCTACTACAATGCAACATTTAATTCCTATATAATCACACTCTTAAATTCTACAATTGGCCTAGACATCTAACAAAGAATCAACCTCTTTATTTGAGTCTAATCGATCCACACGTTTTAGGTTTGCCAATCCTACTGTTGACTCGAGCCCCACGTTATAGGTGTGCCAATCCTTCTATTGTTCAACCTGGTGATCCAGTGTTGTTGAACATGCCCCACACGTTGACTGCGCCAATCCTTCTGGCGTTCAACCTGGTGATCCAGTTATGTTGAATCAGCCCCACGTTCTTGGGTCGCCAATCCTTCTGTCCCCGTTTACCCGGATAGTAGGCTGTCAGATGTCCGCCCCCTCAATCGGATTGCCAACAATCAATCGCACCGGCTCAGCTACATCAATGAAAATGGCACTGACAGATACTACCGAGGTTTGAACACAGAAATTACCAAGAAAATTATTGTGGAACACACCAAAATAGACGGGGTTTCATACTTACTTTTACTTACCTCTTAAAAATAATCTCGGGGATTGGGTTGACAACAGGATCTTTAAAGTATGCTCCCACAATAATCTTGACCATGACATTTAAAAATGAACCAGACCGAAGACGAGAACTTTGAACTGTACAAAAGCTTTTATTTCAAATAAAGAGTATGATTTTAACAACTCAACAAAATAAATGTGGCTATCAGTAGCCCATGTCAATCTGACTACGTCCACCTGTAGGACTTGCAAAGTTATCAAACAATATGTTAGCTCCCATGAGCTCCAAATAACGTAACATTCAAAACACGTTTGGATTGGATGAGGAAGTCAGGATGCGACACATATAGAGCATTTGGTTTCTTTTAATAAACATCACACTTGTATTAATAGGCGCAAGGCCAGAGTATCGACCTCGCCCGCTGATAACCAGATGTCTGGCCGGCTGGTCTACCCTTCAACCTGGCGCATGCCTGTCAAATGGGGCTCACTCGTCACGCCACACTGCGTAAGAATTCCGCTTCCTCTCAAAGCTTTAAATATCTACAAGACAACTCATATATATTGACGCAAATCTTTCAAATGCTTAACTCACATACCACTGGATTATTCTGACAATCCCTAAACTTGTTAAGTTATCATCCAAATGTTTAATAAGCATAGTTTAGAGTATAAAACACACTCTTAAATGTTTATAACAAAATCACATAAATTATTTATAACAATTAGAAATTGTTTATAATATTGTCGAAAATAATTACAAAAATTTTAAACACGCCTTTAACATTACTTTCGTTCCACATTATTGTCAAAGATATATACATTATTATTTACAATATCAACATTTAAATTATTTAAATTATTAATTTAAGAAATACATTGAACCACATGTTCATCCGGTTGGTAATTCATAATCGTGTTTAATATAATCGACCAATGAAGGTTAGTTATACATGTTAATGTCACAATCTGGTTTAATAAAGGTTGTAATAATTATAATTATTTGTGACGGTAATCTTCATTCAAAATCTTATCTCAAATTCTTTCAAAACTCTTGTTAATTATAACAGTAAATTCACTTGATTAATTTTCAACGAACTATGACAATACACTCTAGCGGAAATTACTTCGCTTACAAAATAATGCACAAACTGCATTCAAAATTAGGCCCAAAATTCATCATATATTAAAATATACGGTATCAAAATCTTCCACAGACTTTACAAAAACCTCCACTAACACAATCTTTATCATCATTAATTACTGTGGGAATCTCCTTCATTTATTTAAGGGCATTATACATCAGCGACTTTCAACATGTCCGCTGCACTAGCGATTATACATTCATAGTTCCACTTAAAAATTCTTATAATCATTAATTGTTTCAAAACTGTTGTCATTTAACCTTCGTGGATTTCATTCATGAATCGAATTGACGTAAAAATTTGCCAATCACAAACAAATTTAATAGTGAATACGCTTATATACGCCTGTCTGGTCTATCAAAATTTAAGATTAACATCTTAAAAGAATTGTAGTATAAAAATACTATCATCAAAATAAAGTGCGACTAAGCTGCAAAATAGTCGAATAGAATCCAATTAGACTGGGGAATGCAAACATCATTATATAAATCTCTAATTGAGAAAAAATTCCTAACAAAAGTTCACGAATTTAATGCATTCAATAATTCATAATTAAAGTTCATCTTTCACAAAATGGTCTATGATGCAATGATCGTTCATAACTGACGATAAATGTCTGTGCTGCAATCAATTCAAATAACGACTAGTATTTCCAAGATCGTCGACAACGTACTGGATTTTAACGCTCTAAAATCATTTAAATGTTCTTCCTTCTTGATGATGACAGAAAATTGGTCAAAGTAATTAAACTGGGGTAGAATTACTTTAATAAAGTGACACGCTGTCTGAATTTAAATCTGCCATAAAAATCATTAACTTACAGTCAAATCGAGACTACAAAAATAATAAGCAAATTACTGAAAAATCTAAATATCAGTCTCAACTGATCCAAAATCATTTAACTATGCCCATGACATAACAATGTCTTAATAAATCGTCGAAAAAGGCATAACTCAACAAGGTGTACTGAGAATAGGAATCTCAACAAGAATATAAGGCAAAATACATGAGGACAAAAATATGGAAAAATGGTTGCTCAAATATTGCTAAGAAACTCAAATACAATAAACATTCACGACTACCTTATCTGCCGATTGACGTTCCAGAGGAAAATTCCTCAAAGAAGACTGTTGATGGATCCATTTCACCAAGTTAAAGCTGAGCTCCATCCTCGAAACGAGAAACAGCACCCTCGGAGAATCGAACTGCTTCACGAAGACGAACGACATCCTTCCGGCAATAATCTTCTTTGTGAGTCGGGACAACCCTGACCTCTCTTGAAAAATCCCTGAAGTTCCAGTTGAAAATCGCCATGAAGTTTTTGTAGAAATTTCCGAAGAAATATTCATATTCAGAGAGTATGAAATCATTTTCATTGCTGTTTGATAGTATTCAGCCTTTAATCACGAAACATGGGTGTAGATGGTTATTTACCACATGTTCGCTTGTATGGAATAGCAATTAGCGAAGTTCCATGCTGCTATCTTACTCCGTTGAAATACAGTATGTCCCAATTGCATTAAAGTCCTTTAGCCTTCCATCTTCTCTTCAGTTATGGTATTAGAAGAACAAACTGTCATATTAAACTGCTCCATAATACTGTAGCGTTGTGTCACAAAAGCAATCTGAAGTCTCCCTATTTCACTAGCCGTGTCAGCCGTGGCGTAGATTCTGGCTATACAAAGTGCTTCTCATGTAGCGAGAAAATCACTTTTGTCAGTCGTCTAAAATTGTCAATAACTTCCAAAATACTTCCTCGAAATTGTTCAACTTTTCTACACTCCTTACTGTAGCAATGCACAATAGAATTAGCTTATAGGCGACCGCTAACTGTTCACAGCTAATCTCGTAGAAGCGTTATAATGTGCGTTTCAACTTCACCTAGATTTACTCACAGTAAACTTGCACTGCCTGTGTACTCGACTCTCGTTTAATGCAGTGGCTTTACCACGCGTTCTAAAGACGACTCTTTCACTACTAATCTCACTCGACGTTTCACTGAAATAACTATTTGAGATCAGACGATTGAATATCAGACGATTTATAATCTGAGAATGAGGAATGAGACTCCTCTCTTCTGCGCAAGGCCTTTTATGAACTTCATGAGGGGCGTATCTATCCCTTCCATCGCGTGTTACTGCGTCATCGCTAGAAGTTCCAACTTCGTCAATACATGACGGATTTTCAAAATTCAAAAACTGAAAATAAATTTCACCAAAATTCCAGAACAATGCCTCTACTGCAAATGGATTTCCACAATTCTGCATTCCAAAAAGTAATAAAAATACCATAGTTTCAGCAATCTCCGTCTTCCTTCAGACTATCGTTCATTGGTTCAAGCCTCCCCTCCAATAGCATAATTTCTTCCTCAGCAGAATTCCACGTTTCCTGCGACTGCGTCGTACATCTTGGATCTTTCTCGAATAAATGCTGACGTCACTGAGAATCTCAGCTCAAGTAGCCTGCTGGCATAACGTCTGCGTCATCCGTGCTTACGTCATGACTACCCACGTCATAACTATGACGGCCATAACTTTCTTTATAATTTCCAAAATAGCCACCGTGGTCTCTATATAATTCAATTACGGGGGCAGTACCATCCCGGCATTTGCCCGAAGACGAAGTGGGAAACCACGGAAAACCACTTCGAGGATGGCTGAGGTGGGAATCGAACCCCCTCTACTCATTTGGACTAGAGATGGGCAGCAGTCGACTGCTTTTAAAAAACAGTCGAATGAATTCAACGACTACTCACTGTATCATAAACAAAAAAACAAGTCGTTTGCAAACGACTGATTCCAAAGCTATCGTTGGAAATTATTCGAATGAAACAAGTCGTTGGCAAACGACTACTTCCAAGCGAATGGAATCATTCGAATTTAAGTAGTCGTTCTAATCAAACGACTTCTTCAGGAAAGCTTCATGCTACAATTCATTGTGCTGTATGTTTATTGTAGAGCTTTAATTAATAAGTTAAGTATACCTGTAGGTGCCTATAGTTTTATACAGTTCGTTGATTCTTTCAATGAAATAGCCTAAAAACAATTGTCCAAGTTATTGGACAATTCAATATTGTCATTCAATATTTAGGTTACCGGTATGTTTGAACTCCAGATACCGGTTTTGTGGCACATCATCCAAGGCAAGCCGGTAAATACCTTTGCCTCCCAGTCAGATGGATCATTTAGCCGTAATTTTGAATTAGAGTAAGGTTGTAGTATGCGTGGTCAGATTTAGACAATAGCCTACTCCATGAAGGGGTCATGGCTACGCCTTCTATGTTTGTTTGATGAATAGAGTAACTGAAATGAGGGATGTATACTGATTTTAAGATTTGTGGAATGAGTTTATATTTTTTTAATAGAATTTAATGAAGTCTTCAGTAAAGTTGAAGGAGACATGATCGTGTTTAGACAATAGCCTACTCCATGAAGGGGTCATGACTATGCCTTCTATGTCTGCTTAAGGTGTAGTGTGGCTGAAATGAGGGAGGTAACTGATTTTGGTGTTTGTGGAGTAGTCTTTTCGTTTATAATTTAGGTTTTTGTGAAGCTTGTTGCGGAGTTGTTTTATGGATTTTATTGCTCTGCAAATGAAGTGTATTAGGGGGTTCGGGGTTTGGTTTATCTGTAGTTTACAGGGTTATGGCTGGGAGTTGTTGTAGCAGGCCTAACAACTGTGTCAGATCAGTGGCGTGCTGTGTGGGAGGGGTGAAGGGGTTAGAGGCAAAGACATGAGGGCAGGGATGGAAGAGTTGTAGCGTTGTCTGTGGTTAAACTGCCGTTGCATTATGGCTGATTTTATGTACTGACATCCATCATAAGATAGAGTGGTGATGTGAATCTCTACATCTATTGCAGCGGGTACTGTGAGGACAGCTTGACCGTACGCACAAGTTGATTCTGGTCGTCAATTGTTTGGAGATGGGCAGCACCGCAGCAGTCGACTGAAAATGTTAAATCCATCGACTTGTTTGACTGCTTTTAAAAAACAGTCGAATTAATTCAACGACTACTCACCGTAACATAAACAAGTCGTTTGCAAACGACGTACCCCAATTGTGTTTTAACTTTTAACATGTAGAACGCGCTCGGATAGTTTTACGTTCTGGTCGTCAATTGTTTCAGCACATGGATAGCGCGCGCATTAAAAAAAACCTTCGAGCATAAATACAATAGAGTGCGCATTGCCACACTGCGCCTGTACTGTGACGTGAAACCAACATCTGGATCAGCTGACTAAAGGGAAAACAGAGGAACTCGTAATGGAAGGTGATAGGAGTTGGTGGGGAAATGATTTTTAATGAGGGTTCAAACACACATTTTCGTAATTTATACGACATTGGGAAAAGCATCGCATGTTTCTTTACGTACCGGAAGGTAGCAAAGGTTAAGAATGTAACATATTTGGTGTTAAAAGTGGCTGTCGTGTTCCGTAATACTCATACATCCAGAATCCCCTCTTGTAAATAATTAATAACAAATCCAATTTTGAATTAGGCCTACTGATTTTTGAACAGAATTGTGTTCGTGTAAAAAGTGGCTGTCGTGTTCCGTAATATTCATACATCCAGGATCCCCTCTTATAAATACTTAATAACAAATCCAACTCTGAATTAGGCCTACTGATTTTTGAACAGAATTGTGTTTGTGTAAAAATTGGCTGCCGTGTTCTATAATATTCATACATCCAGGATCCCTCTTGTAAATCATTAATAACAAATCCAACTCTGAATTAGGCCTACAGATTTTTGAACAGAATTGTGTTAGTGTAAAAAGTGGCTGTCGTGTTCCGTAATATTCTTACATCCAGGATACCCTCTTATAAATACTTAATAACAAATCCAACTCTGAATTAGGCCTACTGATTTTTGAACAGAATTATGTTTGTGTAAAAAGTGGCTGCCGTGTTCCCAATACTCATACATCCGGGATCCCCTCTTGTAAATAATTAATAACAAATCCAATTCTGAATTAGGCCTACTGATTTTTGAAGAGAATTGTGTTTGTGTAGCTGGTCATTTTTAATTGTACGCCCGAGAGTTCCAAACAAACTTCAATCTATTACTACATCATTTCCTAATTTATTTGTCATCATTAGAAAATGTATTTTGGCTAATTTCAGTACCGGTGCATTACTTTACAAAATTTTATTGTACGATTGGCTCTTATTCAGCGTTACTTTCCACTTCAGTATTTTATGAAGGTGAACAAAACATAGGCAAATGGAAATAAGGAAGTCTATTGATTTAGTAAGCGTTGCTTTTTAACAACTATGCATTACATTTGCTACAACGGAAATCATTACAAGCAATGAACTGTTTCCTTTTAAATTCCATTTTCCACGAATCATAGAAACCTTCGCAGCAATAATCCAGAACTTTGAAATCCTACGAATTAACTAATTTAGGGCTGCAATGTATCCTAGAAGGATCTGAAAATTTCCTCAACCAAACGCACTGTCCATACGTTTAATAAGATGACAAATATTACCTCAGCGTATTTATTATCGAAGACTACATCGTCACATCAGTAGCATAACCCGCAATTTGACACTGAACATGATTGAAAAGGAAGGCTATTTGATGTTGTGATGGTCCTAAATTTGCTTCATAGGCCTGTTCAGTGGAGTAAGGGATAGAGTAAATTTTAATAATTTGTAATAAATTTACAGATTAAATTATTTTTCTTTCATGTCTCGGAGTTAAGAGGAAACGTAAAGAAATGCAAGTAGTGAAGTCAAGAATTTTAGGGTTATTTTACAATGAATTAATTTAGGACTGCCTATGGAAAGAAATGCCCGATCTTTTCCTAAACGTCTCCTTACATCCATACGCTGCACAGTAATACACCATCCTGGCTTAGTACGGTAATGAATAGAACAGAATAGCCCAATTCTATCGTCACGTGTAGTATTTCAGTGCTCCAAACTATCCGCAGTTCCCGGAAGTTCCCTTTAGTCAGCTGATTGAGATGTTGGTTTCACAAATGTGACGTCATCAGCCATCTATTGTATTTATGATCTAAGAAAAAAACTTAGTATTTACATTGTTGCCAACATCTCCACTAAAAGTTCGAAGAACTCCCTCTTAGTAATAGTGATTTAATTTACTCTTAGGTTAATTAAGTATTGGTCTATTACTTCACTTATCCACAGTACATACAGGTAATGTGCCCTGTATCAATACCGGTATCGGGGAACATTTACTCACACATTTTGCATTAAATGAAATGTGCAACATTGCAAATATTGGCTGCACTCTACACGACGTAAACCACCATTTCGAAGCACAGTAAAAATAAATAAATAACTTTGACCAATTGCATGTTGCCGAGTGTCGAGTAGTCCAAACTAACGTCTGCAAAAATAGGTGGGTTAAGGAGAGGTTTGATTTTATGTGTTGGTACGCCTCAACTCAGCGGGTAATGGCTTGCCGTGCTTTGTACGCTGCCTAGAAGCGACTACTTTCAGTCGAATACATGGAACAACACGCTTAGGAGCAATGCGAATTCAGGTAACCATTCGACTGAAAGTAGTCGACTATCTAGTCGATAGTTTCTACCAATGAATGACTAGTCAGTCGATGGTTAAAAGTAGTCGATAGTCCCATCTCTAATTTGGACCACCCGAGGCTAAGTAGACCCCGTTCCAGTCCTCATAACACTTTTCAAATTTCGTGGCAGAGCCGGGAATCGAACCCAGGACCTCCGGGGCGGCAGCTAACCATGCTGACCGCTACGCTACGGAGGCGACTTCAGAAATAACAGCAATTGAAATATCTTTTTTAGATAGAATATCGTCTAATTGATCATCTTTGTGTCCAATACCCTGAACATTCCAGGTAGCACATCCAATAATATCCTTTCTTTTCCAATTCGTATCCTTTCCTTTGCCACGTTCGTTGTAGAATCCGTCCGGTTTTTTTTTCCTTTACAAGACTTGAAAGCAATGAAATTGTCCTTCCAACGGTTGCTAGCCTGAAGAAAGTAAGTCCATTAATGGGGATGCCAACTCTCAGCCCATGGACAGGCTGTAATACAGCATTTCCTCGGTACTTGATGTAACGGTTATCCCGCCGTGACTCGGTCGCCAGAGCCTCGTCTGTGGAAACGGCCAAGTTCGCCACGTGAAGGAGAGGATGACATTTGGGTAGGAGAGGTTATAGATTGCACCTTGAACGACTATTATGTTTTTTTTAAATGAATTTAATGAATAAAGATGTTTTTCTTAAAACGAACAATGATGTTCATAGGCATAACACAAGACAAAATCAAAACATTCATATTTCACACACACACATGCAAGCATATATCAAAAAGGAACTTATCACACAGGAGTTAAATTATACAATAAACTACCCCAGTATATTAAACTAGCCCCAAAAATAAAAACCTTTGATAGAATGTTGAAAGCTTATCTGCAGTGCCATAGTTTTTACTCTGTAGTTGAATACCTTAGCGTATAGGAGCGATGAAATCTATAATTATATTTTACTTTTCTATTTTAATTGTAATACCTAGCTGTCAGTTGTTGTATTTACAGAATTAAGTTTTCATATTATGATAATAGAGTAAGGTGTAAATAGTTGTCCAATAAGATGTTATCTCTTAAGATATGTTATTATAATAAGTTATAAATAGTTTTAGTATTAGTAATACACACATCAAAAAAAGTTTTGCATCACCTCGGTTCCAAGAGTTCCGGAACCGTTAAATACAAAGGGAATAGAGATCAACACAAACAACATTTCAGCTCGTTTTATTGCTCATGAGACCCACACATTGCATGTTGTACCATCATACAGCTAGACTTTCAGCATTTGTGGTCCAGATTGCAGTACACACCACTACCTCTAATACCCAGTAGCACGTCCTCTTGCATTGATGCATGCCTGTATTCGCCGTGGCATACTATCCACAAGTTCATCAAGACACTGTTGGTCCAAATTGTCCCACTCCTCAACGACAATTCGGCGTAAATCTCTCAGAGTGGTTGGTGGGTCAAGACGTCCATAAACAGCCCTTTTCAACATATCCCAGGCATGTTCGATAGGGTTCATGTCTGGCGAACATGCTGGCCACTGTAGTCGAGCGATGTCGTTATCTTGAAGGAACGCATTCACAAGATGTGCACGATGAGGTCGAGAATTGTCGTCCATGAAGACAAATGCCTCTCCAATATTCTGCCGATATGGTTGCACTATGGGTCGGAGGATGTCATTCAGGTATCGTAAAGCCGTTTCGGAGCCTTCCATGACCACCAGTGGCGTACGTCGGCCCCACATAATGCCACCCCAAAACATCAGGGAACCACCACCTTGCTGCACTCGCTGGACAGTGTGTCTAAGACGTTCAGCCTGACCAGGGTGCCTCCAAACACGTCTCCGACGATTGTCTGGTTGAAGGCATATGCGACACTCATCGGTGAAGAGAACGTGATGCCAATTCCGTGGGGTCCATTCAGCATGTTGTTGGGCTCATCTGTACCGCGCTGCATGGTGTCGGGGTTGCAAAGCTGGACCTCGCCATGGACGTCGGGAGTGAAGTTGCGCATCATGCAGCCTATTGCGCACAGTTTGATTTGAAACACGACGTCCTGTGGCTGAACGAAACGCATTATTCAACATGGTGGCATTGCTGTCAGGGTTCCTCCGAGCGGCAATCCGTAAGTAGCGGTCATCCACTACAGTAGTAGTCCTTGGGCGGCCTGAGCGAGGCCTGTCATCGACAGTTCCTGTATCTCTGTACCTCCTCCATGTCCGAACAACATCGCTTTGGTTCACTCTGAGACGCCTGGAAACTTCCCTTGTTGAGAGCCCTTCTTGACACAAAGTAACAATGCGGACGCGATCGAACTGCGGTATTGACCTTCTAGGCATGGTAGAACTACAGACAACATGAGCAGCGTACCTTCGTCCTGGTGGAATGACTGGAACTGATCGGCTGTCGTACCCCCTCCGTCTAATAGGCCCTGCTCATGCATGGTTGTTTACATCTTTGAGCAGTTTTAGTGACATCTATGAACAGTCAAAGGGACTGTATCTTGGATACAATATACACAGTCAACGTCTATATGCCGGAGATCTGGGAACCGAGGTGATGCAAAACTTTTTTTGATGTGTGTATATAGCATACCTGTTAGTTCTTTTATTTTATAGATGTAATTTCTGACGTGTCCTATATCAAAAATGTATTGTATACATGTAATTGATCAAATGGTTTTAATAAAAATCTAATCTAATCTATTGTTTCACACTCACTGCTTTCGCGCTAGCAGCGGCCGGAGCTGGCTTGGCTGGCGGAAGGCTTGCGTGCTCCTGGCTGGCCGGTGGCCGCGCTCCAACAAAATACTCACACTGTAGTATACCATATGCTCTTTATTTTTTTTTATTTTTAGCAATTGATCAAGTATGATTTCGAAATATTGCAGAACTGCTGGTGTTTGAAGAATTGAAGGAAGGTATACAGTCTGGGGATTCCAGTACAAATTGCAACTGTCTCCAATCCTGCACTGACCTGCAGTTCCGAACTGAGAGCGCTGTATCTTTACTCTACCTGCCCACAGTTAGAGCTCATCCAGAGTTCAACTCCTTCAACTTGACAGGGTAATGTAGGCCTATATATATAAGAATACAGATAACAATAAGGGTCCAGAATAGCTACAAAATTATTACGATTCCTATAAAATTCTGAGATCACAATACTGGAATCAATTATAATTTTGCGGCATGTTAAACTAGAAATATAAAGGTATTTAAGTTTGTGAATTTTCCGGGAGTTTTAGTTTATTTATGTATTTAGAAAGCTTTGGAGCAATTTTTCAGTGTTTTAACAATTCATTGATAACTTTCAGTCGGCCAACACCAATTTATACCCAATTATATTAGACAGGAAATACGAATTCCTACAGGAAAAATAAAGCATGTGAATAATTATTTACAAAGATTACGAGCATGATATGTTTCACTTGTCAAGTAGACATCACACGTAAATCAAATCAATCATACACATCCATAGCATGTGAAAGCCAATATACCATCTTTTTGGAAGCCTTTATAGGGAGGTGAAAGGCTGCTTGAGCCTTTAGCAAAGTTTGCTACTCCTGTGGGGGGTCCGGGCACGGACACCAAGGGCCCATTGATGAGTCAGCTTGGTGTTTCTAGGTAAAACCCCACACAAGACATGGCATAAACCTAAAAAAATTGCTGACTTTTAATTCATTGGCCGTGAAAGCATATTTCTTAATATATTCTTATCAAACAGTATACAAATAAATTCTTACCTTAAACTCTCACTGGTGAGAAATTGAACAGAATGATTTTGAATGTAATCCTATCACAATATTCCGCCTGCAAATGTCTTTTGAAATTAACAGTTGCCCATTGATATTTAAGAAAGATGGTGTACATAGAGCACATTTAAGAGACGTTGATTCTTTTAGGGGCCTAGCAACATCATAATTATGTATGGATTTGTGCCTGATAACCTGTGTTATTGTGATGGCTGTACTAGTGTATGCATTGGTAGTTGAGCCTAGGATTTGGAAGGAGGTAGCCATGGCCATTTGCCTGGAATAAGAGTGGGAAACCACAGAACACCACTTTTAAGATGACAGGTTGTAATCGAACCAATCTCTTCTCAGCTTTACCTCACAAGGCAGAGTGTACACTGTTGAACAGTTTACTTTACATAATAAACATTTTGTTTCAGACAAAGATTGGTGTGTATCTCCGTTTACTTCAAGAACGAACGCTTCATTTCTAGTAGGCGTAGTGAGTTATATGGACCAATGGATTTCTTTGGTGAGTTTAAAATAAGAACATAAATCTGTTGCATTTTATAGAGAAAATTAAGGTAACTGATGTAGCAACCATAATAATGTTTTGTTCAATTGAACATTTATTTATGTAGCTAAAAAGATTATTAAACAAAGTTTACGTCTAGCCAATATTGCACATTGAGCATTTAGGATAGAACAAATATTAATTCTGAACGAGAGGTGATCGTGTATTTTACACTTGCATTTCAATAATATATGATTTCCATACCTTATTTCACCTTTTGGGAGAAATTACCAATTAGAATTAATAACCATGATCACTACAGCACCAGAAATAAGTGCTATATTTTGCAAATATGTGTTTTTATTTCTTGCTCATTCAACAACAGCAACCATGTTCGACAGCGCATGACGTTTCTTCAACTGTTACCAAGGCACACACACATTGACGTCACTACTGTTGCCAACATTTAAGATACAAAATACACCAAACAAGTCTGGTCTGGATAAAGATTGATGCGTGAGTACCCCACTGTGTGTGACAAAAACCAGGCCGTCAGGGTCGCGCTACTTAGTAGTTATTGGTCCAGACAAAATCTATTGGTCTGAATTTAGATTATATTAGATTAGATTTGTATTTATCCATTTGATCAATTACATGTATACAATATATTTTTGATATAGGACACGTCAGAAATATCATCTATAAAATAAAAGAACATACAGGTATATATTACTAATACTATAACGATTTATAACTTATTGTAATAACAGATCTTAAGAGATACAATCTTAATGGACAAATTTACACCTTACTCTATTATCACAATATGAAAACTTAATTCTATACATACAACAACTTACAGCTAGGTATTAGAATTAAAATAGAAAAGTAAATTATAATTATAGATTTCATCGCTCCCATCTGCTAAGATATTCAACTACAGAGGCACTGCAGATAAGCTTTCAACATTCTTTCAAAGGTTTTTATTTTTGGGGCAAATTTTATATACTGGGGTAGTTTATTGTATAATTTAAGTCTTGTGTGAAAAGTTCCTTTTTGATATATGTGAAATATGAATGATTTGATTTTGTCTTGTGTTTTGTCTATGAACATTATTGTTTGTTTTAAGAAAAACGCCTTGATTCATTAAATTCTTATAAAAACATAATACTTTCAAAAATATGAATGCAGGGCAGTGGGAGAATGTTTAAATCTTTAAACAGAGGTCTACATGAGTCTCTAGTGTTTACGTTTGCCATAATTCTAATCGCCCACATTTGTATCCTAAACGTGATAAGTTCATCTGGTGATATACCCCAAAACATGACCCCATATTTTAAGTGTGAATGGAAATAAGCAAAATAAGTATTTCTTAATGTGTGCATGCTAGTGTAAGTTTTCAAAATACGTAAGGCAAAGCACATCGAGTTCAGTTTAGTATTCAGATATTGTATATGTTAATTCCATTTCAAGTCATGTTGTATCCATAGTCCTAGAAACTTTGTTTCCGATTTATTTTCTATTTGATGACCATTTAATGTTATATTGGGCGTCGCAGGATTCCTATTCTGTATAGTGTGAAAATTTAGACATACCGTAATGTTTTTTTTATAGTTTATTATGAGACGATTATCTTGTGACCATTTGGTTAACTCTTCTGTAACAGAGTCAGCAGACTGCTGTATGACCTGTTTAGTTTCACCTTTTAATACGAGTATTGTATCGTCCGCAAACAAAATTTCCTTATGAGAATAAACGTTCTGTGTTATATCATTGACATATCGAAGTGGGCCCAAAACCGATCCCTGGGGAATTCCCGATTTAATAATACCTTCATTGGACAATGTTTCATTAAGTAATTTGGTTCCATCATCCTTGTGTCTCAAGCTTACTATTTGTTTACGCCTTGTTAAGTAAGACTCTATCCATTTATTAGCTAGACCTCTAATACCATATTGATTTAGTCTGTAAGGAAGATTTTATGGTCAACAACATCAAATCCTTTCGATAAATCCAATAATAGGTCAGTTACATGTTCCTTATTGAATTAATTTCAGTATACTATTAATACATTAATAAATTGCTGTATGTGTAGACTTTTCCGTTCAGAATCCATATTGTGAGTTTGATAGTATTTAATTTTTTACTATAAAACTTATTAGTCTCTTATACATGATTTTTGCCACAATTTTTGCAATACCAGTTGGTAAGGTAATAGGACGTTAGTTATCTAATTCATCTTTTGAACCGTTTTTGTGCACTGGAATTACTTTTGATAACTTCAAAATATCCGGGTAAGTTCCTGAGAGAATTGAACTGTTTATTAAGTGCGTAAATGGATTTGTTATATTTTCTGCACATTTCTTTAAAATTGCATCAGGGATGCCATCAATACCAGCACAGAATTTATTTTTAGCTCTTTTATAACTAGTCTTACCTCTTCACTCGTGATATGATGTATAAATAAAGAATCACTGCATATATCTATTTTATTATTAGAATTCAGTGTATTTACCTGTGATGTGAAGATTACCGTACAATCAGCTTGATTACTCATGCTTCAAAGATCCTGTCTACAATAATTTACAAGAGGATTGAAAGCCAGATAGAAACGGAGTTGGGTGAAGACTAGTTTGGTTTCAGGAGAAATGTAGGAACAAGGGAAACTGTGCTAAGTCTTAGGCTGATTTTGGAAGGTAGAATAAGGAAAGAAAAGAGAACGTCCATGGCTTTTGTAGACTGAGAAAAGGCTTTTGATAACGTTGATTGGACTAAATTGTTTGACATTTTGAAATCGATTGGAATAAAGTACAGGGATAGGAGGGTGATATACAATCTATACAGAAACCAGACAGCAGTCATTCGAGTTGAAGGACATGAGAGAGAAGCTGGTATTCAGAAAGGTGTAAGGCAAGGCTGCAACTTATCACCCATACTTTTCAATCTTTACATTGAACAAGCAATGAAGGAAATTAGAGAAAAATTTAAAGTGGGAGTGAAGATTCAAGGAGAAATAATTTCAATTCTGCGATTTGCTGATGACATCGTCATCTTGGCCGACAAGCCTGAGGATTTGAATGAGTTTTTGAATGGTATGGACTCCGTCTTACGGAAAGAATTCATGATGAAAATTAATAAATGTAAAACAAAAATACTGGAATGCAGCCGAAATAAATCAGAAACCTCTATGGAGATCAAATTGACAGGTGAAAAGCTAAAGGAAGTAGGAGACTTCTGTTACTTAGGAAGCAGAATAACCAGTGATGGACGAAGCAAAGAGGATATAAAAAGTAGGTTGGCTCAGGCAAAGAAAGCATTTCTACAAAAAAAGGAATCTGCTGACATCGAATATAGATTTAGGTATTAGGAAGTTATTTTTGAAAGCCTTTGTCTGGAGCGTGGCGCTCTATGGAAGTGAAACTTGGACTATTGGTTCAGCAGAAAAGAGGAGAATTGAAGCATTTGAAATGTGGTGTTACAGGAGAATGATGAAGATCAGATGGGTAGATAGGGTTACAAACAAAGAGGTATTAAGACTAGTGGGAGAGGATAGATGTTTCTGGCGACTGCTAATGAAGAGAAGAGATAGGTTGGTAGGACGCATACTAAGACACCCAGGAATAGCAAGCTTAGTTATGGAAGGAAGGGTCGAGGACAATAACTGTAGGGGTAGACCACGGTTAGAATATGTTAAACAGATTGCCTCAGATGTAGTGTGTGGTTGCTATGTAGAGATGAAACGATTAGCTCAGGACAGGGAGGCATGGAGTGCTGCATCAAACCAGTCAAAAGACTGAAGACTCAAACACACACCTGTGATTTATTTAATAATTTTTGTGGAATTTCCAGAAAATAGTCATTAAAAGTGTTTGCTATTTCCTCTGATTTATTAATCACTTTATTACTGCAGGTTATTGTAATGTTCCTTTGTATTTTAGCAGATTTTCCAGTTTCTTTCTTTATCATGGACCACATAGCCCTGATTTTATTAGATGATTGGGATATAAAATTATCATTATGCATTTTCTTTGCTAGTCTTATTACCTTACTTAATATGCTAGTGTATTTTTTGTAGTGTAAATTGAATTCAGGTGTTGTGAGGTATTGTTTATATAGTTTGTGTAGAAATTTCTTTCTTTGACATGAATTTATAATCCCTGTTGTTATCCAATTGCTAGCTTTGTTTATTTTGAATAGTTCTTTGTTTAAAGGGGAATGCTGTTTCAAAATAGTGTTTTAGTTTCTAGTTTATAAATTTCTGACCATGTTTCCTTATTTAATAAGTCATAAAATATGTAACATTTGTTTCAGTGACTGACCTGCACTTTTATTTTACTCCATTTTCATAATTATTGATTTTTTCGGGTACATCAAAACTCGGTATTTGTCCATGGTGGTCACTAAAACCTGGAATATTTATCTGTATTTATAGAAATTTGATCAGGAGTTGTTTTACTAAATTTTGTTATTCTTGTTGGGGTGTTTATTGTAGGTTTCAGTTCGTAGGAAATTAGTAACTGTGTTAATAATTCACGATTTCTATCACATTTTAAGAAATCCACATTTACATCCCCACAAATTATTATATCGAAATTTACTTTGCTCATGTTATTGACTTACAATTCTAATTCATCTATAAATTAACGAAAATTTCATGACGGAGAACGGTATACGCATACAATTATTAACTTAAACTGTTGTATTTTTACGGCAGAGAATTCAAAATCCTGTTCCATAATTAGATAATCATATGCTGTTAACTGTTCATGATCTAAATTATTTCTTAAGAAGATACAAGTACCACCATGGCTTATATTAGATCTAGAGTATTTACTAGTCAGTATAAACCCTGGGAATTGAAATAATTCGAGTTGTTCATCTTCCAGCCAATGTTCTGAAATACTTAGTGCTGAGATGTCTTTAAGTTCATTTTTAAGCATTAGATTTATGTAATCAATTTTATTATAAAGAGACTGAACTTTCTGGTGGTAAATTTTAAATTCGTTACTTTTGCAAGCTTGTGTTGGTGATTTATTTACATTTTTATTATTATTGTTGCTAGACAAATCCAAAATACCATTGTTGCACTCAGTTAAATTTGCCATCAAAAGATACTCATCAGAATGCTAAACCTCACGACTGGCTTCTTTTACCAGTTTCCCTGCTTCCACTCTAAAGATATTACTGTTGAACTATTCTTACCATTTGAATTTACAATTTTGCAGATTTCATCACTAAGATACTCTTTTCCTAACCTATTTAAGTGTAGGCCATGCCGAATGTGGAATTTCCTGTCTAATTTACTTACATCTATAATTTCGACATTTAGAAATCTCTTACAAATTTTATTAATTTTTCCATTTGTAGCCTCTATTTCCACATTTACACATGATTTGGGAATTAAGTCATATCTCTGCGGAATGTTTACAATAATGCCATTTGTGTTATGCATGGATGGCAATGAACCCTTTAAATCTTTGATTACCTTTTTACTCTCGTTTCGGTAGACGTCGTTTGCTCCCGCGATGATAACTGCATAATCCTTTGAAGTTAGAGACGCACAATCTCCTACCATCCCGTCCGTGACCACTGCAATTGGAGCTTCTGGTTTTACTGTCGAAGTGACCTCCATTTCTCCGCTTCTCTCCAGAACGTTTGCTGCTATATTTCGCACGTGACTATCCGCAAATATCTGCATCTTCCTGGATTTTCTCTTCATCACTTTCTCCGTTTCTTCTTGAAGAAAATCATAATTTTCTTCGACGAGCGCTCCAAATGAATTTGAGACGTGAATTGCAGTTACCGTACCGGTACTCTATTTTAGCGGCTTCTGTGGCGTAGTCGGTAGCATGCTGAACTGCTGTGCCCAAGATAGCGGGTTCAAACCCGGCTGAAGTCGTCGGATTTTTTAAGAGCGTTAAAAATCCTTCATTATGCCTTCCTTCGGAGGGAAAGTAAAGCCGGCGGTCCCATGTCATAGATTTATGGCATGTAAAAGATCCTTTCACAGACTAAACTTGTGCAAAGCAAAACTTTTTAGGTTAGATTTCGTCAGAACACTCTATCAAAGTTCCAACCTTCACCACTAGGTATCATTGATATCTGGTGGCGAAAGTTGGAACAACTTAAAATTGAACGGAACTTGTAGTTGTAGCTCACCCTTTAGGGTATCCGCTGAAAGCAGCTACAGACTCAGGCGAGCCGAACATGTCCTCGGACACTCCCGGCACTAAAAGCCATACGATAAATAAATAACTCCATTTTTAAACCTAGGCTTATTAGATCTTAAACTACCAGCAACCACAGTCGACCAAGTTTCCTTGCTTTCTTCCCTGTTCCTTTTAATTTATTGAATTCTTCCATAACTTACCAATATCATCCTTTAGCAGCTTTATAATTTCATATTTGGAGGACAGTTCGTTTCTCAGGTTCAATTTTACCTGAGACCTTGTGATGATTTTATTTGCATTTCTTACTTCTATTTTGCATGACGAGCATAAATCCATAACGGTTACTCTACCTGACAAAGCACTAACACTGTTGACTGACGCCATACTAGAGATCAAAGTTGGCCTAGATATTTACACCAAGTTACATTAAATTTATTTTAGTTATTACTACCTAAATGAATTAATCTAATTATATACCAATAAAGAAGAATGTGAAATACGTATATCTTCCAATCGGGTGAAATCTCGTAAAAGCACCACTGCTCTACTTGGTTCAAACAGTGATTGAAACAGTCACCAAATCTTTGGGTACACGTTCTCACAACGTTAGTTTATAAGAACTTCTAAATACTATCAATATTCCGTATTTCACTTGACCTAAGGAAAGTGACTTTATAGATTTTAAACCTCTGTTATAATATTTTACCACTTTTATCAAATATTTACACTAGCTGCTATTTCACTACACATCCACTGTGACGCCATTTAAGAAATGTCACTCTCACAAATACATAATTTACAGCAGTCCAAACAAACATTACTGTGCATGACAAAAACCAGGGGTGTATACAGTATATGGCTAACGCAGCCCTAACTATTGTCCAGGCAAAACCCATTGGTCTGGATTTAACAAATTTTACTATTGCAGTACCACCTTTATACACAGTAAGTTAGTACAGTATTCGTAGGGTTGGCTATACTGTAATTGATGACAATTCACACGCATAATGACGAACACAGCTGGAATATTATTATAACTTGTTAAGGAAAGGAAAATGATGAGAAAAATCTGTTCAAGTATATACCACGATACGTGTCCAGGGAAAATTTGTAGTGTAGTCGATGAGGTCACAGTTGATGTGAATGTTCGTTTGTTAGTGTGGCTCTAATTGCCGCCATATAGGTTTCAAACAGTGTGTCGTTGCATGCCGATGTAATCACATGTGTGTAAGTGCGAGGTGTCGTGGTGAGTTACATATGTTCATTAATTACTGACATGGGGTAGATAAGGGTGGTGTGCCTACTACTTACCTTGTCATCAGAGTCCGCCGCTCACTGCAACACACCTTCAGCAGACATACCCCGACAGACGAATACCTAGAGATGAAGGAAAGTAGAGAGGAGGGATCCCACAAGGCTTGCCCCCCGTAACCCACTGAACTACCACCGATGAAATAATGGCACACTAGTTAGCTTAATATAATAACAATTTAATGAAGAATAAAAACAAGTTAACAATAATAAAACAAACAGAATGCTGCCGCAAGCACAAGACGAAGAAAAACCATAAAATCCTCTAAAAACTCACTGGGGATCCGCTTACGAGCTTATGGCCGGAAACAAGTTAAGGGTTACCTACAGGCGGCTTCGGTGGCGTAGTTGGTAGCATGCTGAGCTTCTATGCCCAAGATCGCGGGTTCAAATCCGGCCGAAGTCGTCGGATTTTTTAAGAGCGTTAGATAGATAGATAAATTTTTATTAATTCCATTTGATCAAATACATGTATTCAATACATTTTTGATATAGGACACGTCAGAATTTACATCTACAGGGTCTTTCATATAAAATAAGAGCGCCAAGCGGCGGCTTTGTTAACCGCTGCTGCGGTCACCTTGGCCGAGCTTTTGGCGCGCCGAGGCCCCCTGCTTTAAGCGTGTGTACAATCCTATATGATGCAGCGGCCTTGCTAGCGTGTGTACAATGCTGAAATCTTACTTTAGTTAGTTATTGTTGATGAAACCGAAACCCGTATAGTATTGAAAGCGCGCGCATAGTACATACGATGGCTGTTTTTTTTCTCTCTCAAGTTCCGATGGACTGTATAAAAATAACAGATTGACATTACCAAACTTGACCTGGCAATAAGCGTGCAAGTGCTCAGTCGCCAGTCTAAACCTCAAGTGCTAACATGGTGAGACAGTTATCATTGCAACATCGTATTTTTTAATGTAAAACTTATTTTAAGTACGAGTCGGCACGGCGGGTATGTGATGCATTTGTTCATCAATTTCCTGATGAAGTGCCACCTTCACTAGAACAGATTCAAGTAATTGCAAATAAGTGTGACAATACTGGCTCGGAGCACAATAAAAAAACATGCCCGCACAAGCACAGTTTTAACAGAGGATGAGCTAGATGACATTGGCGAAAATCTTGAACGGTCTCCGAATAAACCACTCACAAAATTAGCACAAGTGGGGGTTTCAGTTTCATCAACAATAACTAACTAAAGTAAGATTTCAGCATTGTACACACGCTAGCAAGGCCGCTGCATCATATAGGATTGTACACACGCTTAAAGCAGGGGGCCTTGGCGCGCCAAAAACTCGGCCAAGGTGACCGCAGCAGCGGTAACAAAGCCACCGCTTGGCGCTCTTATTTTATATGAAAGACCCTGTATAAAATAAAAGAACTAACAGGTATATATTACTAATATTAGAACTATTTATAACTTATTATAATAACAGATCCTAATAGATACAATAGATACAATTGCACAACTATTTACACCTCACTCTATTATCATAATATGAAAACTTAATTCTATAAATACAACAACATACAGCTAGGTATTACAATGAAAATAGAAAAGTAAAATATATAATTATAGATTTCATCGCTCCTATAAGCTAAGATATTCAACTACAGAGTAAAAACAATGGCACTGCAGATAAGCTTTCAACATTCTATCAAAGGTTTTTATTTTTTGGGCCAGTTTTATATACTGAGGTAGTTTATTGTATAATTTAACTCCTGTGTGAAAAGTTCCTTTTTGATATATGCTTGTGTGTGTGAAATATGAATGTTTTGATTTTGTCTTGTGTTATGCCTATGAACATCATTGTTTGTTTTAAGAAAAACATATTTATTCATTAAATTCTTTTTAAAAAACATAATACTTTCAAAGATATATATGCAGGGCAGTGGGAGAATGTTTAAATCTTTAAACAGAGGTCTACATGATTCTCTAGAGTTTACATTTGCCATAATTCTAATCGCCCTATTTTATATCCTAAACGTGCTTAGTACATCTGACGACATACCCCAAAATATGACCCCATATCTTAAGTATGAATGGAAATAAGCAAAATAAGTATTTCTTAATGTGTGCATGCTAGTGCAGGTTTTCAAAATACGTAACGCAAAACACATCGAGTTCAGTTTAGTATTCAGATATTGTATATGTTTATTCCATTCCAAGTCTTGTTTTATCCATAGTCCTAAAAACGTTGTTTCTGATTTATTTTCTATTTGATGACCATTTAATGTTATATTGGGCTTCGCAGGATTCCTATTCTGTATAGTGTGGAAATTTAGACATACCGTACTGTTTTTTTTTATAGTTTATTATGAGGCGATTATCTTGTGACCATTTGGTTAACTCTCCTGTAACGGAGTCAGCAGACTGCTGTATGACCTGTTTAGTTTCACCTTTTATTACGAGTGTTGTATCGTCCGCAAACAAGATTTCCTTATGTGAATGAACGTTCTGTGTTATATCATTGATATATGGAAGAAAGAGTAGTGGGCCCGAAACCGATCCCTGAGGTACTCCAGATTTAATAATTCCCTCATTGGACAATGTTTCATTAAGTAATTTGGTTCCATCATCCTTGTGTCTCAAGCTTACTATTTGTTTACGCCTTGTTAAGTAAGACTCTATCCATTTATTAGCTAGACCTCTAATACCATATCGATTTAGTTTTGTAAGGAGGATTTTATGGTCAACATCAAATGCTTTAATAAATCCAATAATATGTCAGTTACCTGTTCCTTATTGTCAATTAATTTCAGTATACTATTACTACATTCGTAAATTGCTGTCTGTGTAGATTTTCCCGTTCCGAATCCATGTTGTGAGTTTGATAATATTTTATTTGTTTCTATAAAACTTGTCAGTCTCTTATACATGATTTTGTCCACAATTTTTGCAATACGAGTTGGTAAGGTAATAGGACGATAGTTATCTAATTCATCTTTTGAACCGTTTTTGTGCACTGGCATTACTTTTGATAACTTCAAAATATCCGGGTAAGTTCCTGAGAGAATTGAACTGTTTATTAAGTGCGTAAGTGGATTTATTATATTTTCTGCACATTTCTTTAAAATTGCATCAGGGATGCCATCAATGCCAGTACAGAATTTATTTTTTTAGCTCTTTTATAACTATTCTTACCTCTTTACTTGTGACATGATTTATAAATAAAGAATCACTGCATATATTTTATTATTAGAATTTAGTGTATTTACCTGTGATTTATTTAATAATTTTTGTGGAATTTTCAGACAATAGTCATTGAAAGGGTTTGCTATTTCCTCCGGATTATTAATCACTTTATTATTTCTGGTCAGTGTAATGTTCCTTTGTATTTTAGCAGATTTTCCAGTTTCTTTCTTTATCACGGACCACATAGCCCTGTTTTTTATTAAATGATTGGGAAATAAAATTATCATTATGCATTTTCTTTGCTAGTCTTATTACCTTATTTAATATGCTAGTGTATTTTTTGTAGTATAAATTGAATTCAGGTGTTGTGTGGTATTGTTTATATAATTTGTGTAGAAATTTCTTTCATTGACATGAATTTATAATTCCTGTTGTTATCCAATTGCTAGTTTTGTTATTTTGAACAGTTCTTCGTTTAAAGGGGAATGCTATTTCAAAATAGTGTTTTAGGGTACTGTTAAATGCATTAAATTTATCATTTCCATTTTCTAGTTTATAAATCTCTGACCATGTTTCCTTATTTAATAAGTCATTGAAATATGTAACATTTGATTCAGTGAATGACCTGTACTTTGATTTTACTCCATTATCATTATTATTGATTGTTTCGGGTACTTCAAAACTCAGTATTTGTCCATGGTGGTCACTAAAACCCAGACAATAGACTTCTATTGAATGGTGATATTTATCTGTATTTATAAAAATTTGATCAGGAGTGGTTTTACTAAATTTTGTTATTCTTGTTGGGGTATTTACTGTAGGTTTCAGTCCATAGGAAATTAGTAACTGTGTTAATAATTCACAATTTTTTATCACATTTTAAGAAATCCACATTTACATCCCCACAAATTATTATATCGAAATTTACTTTGCTCATGTTATTGAGTAACAATTCTAATTTGTCTATAAATAAACGAAACTTTCCTGACGGAGAACGGTATACGCATACAATTATTAACTTAAACTGCTGTATTTTTACGGCAGAGATTTCAAAATCAAGTTCCATAATTAGATAATCATAAGCTGTTATCTGTTCATGATCTAAATTATGTCTTAAGAAGATACAAGTACCGCCATGGTTAATATTAGATTTAGAGTATTTACTAGCTAGTATAAACCATGGGAATTGAATTAATTCGAGGTGTTCCTCTTTCAGCCAATGTTCTGAAATACATAGTGCTGAGATGTCTTTAAGTTCATTTTTAAGCATTAGATTTATGTAATCAGTTTTATTATAAAGAGACTGAACATTCTGGTGGTAAATTTTAAATTTGTTACTTTTGCAAGTTTGTGTTGGTGATTTATTTACATTATTATTATCATAATTTTTATTATTATAGTTGCTAGACAAATCCGAAATCCCATTGTTGCACTCCGTTAAATTTGACTTCAAAATATCTGAATGCCAAACCTCACGTTTGGCTTCTTTTACCAGTTTCCCTGCTTCCACTCTAAAGGTATTACTGTTGAACTATTCTTACCATTCGAATTTACAATTTAGCAGATTTCATCACTAAGATACTCTTTTCCTAATCTAAGTGTAGGCCATGCCGAGTGTGGAACTTCCTGTCTAATTTACTTACATCTACAATTTGGACATTTGGAAAACTCTTACAAATTTATGAATTTTTCCATTTGTAGCCTCTATTTCTACATTTACACATGATTGGGGAATTAAATCGTATCTCTGCGGAATGTTTACAATAATGACATTTGTGTTAAGCATGGATGGTAATGTACCCTTTAAATCTTTGATTACCTTTTTACTCTCATTTCTATAGATGTCGTTTGCTCCAGCGATGATAACTGCATAGTCCTTTGCAGTAAGGGACGCACATTCTCCTACCATCCCGTTCGTGACCGCTGCAATTTGAGCTCCCGGCTTTACTGTCGAAGTGACCTCCATTTCTCCGCTTCCCTCCAATACGCTTGCTGCTACATCTCGCCCGTGACTATCCGCAAATATCCGTATCTTCCTGGATTTTCTCTTTATCACTTTCTTCTTTTCTTCTTGAGGAAAGTCATCATTTTCTTCGACGAGTGCTCCAAATGAATTTGAGGCGCGAATTTCAGTTACTTGTACTCTATTGATAGGCCTAGGCTTATTCAATCTTACCTTACCAGCAACCACTGTCGATCAAGTTTCCTTGCTTTCCTCTCTGTTTCCTTTTAATTCATTCAACTCTTCCATTAACTTAGCAAAATCTTCCTTTAGCAGCTTTATAATTTCATCTTTTGAGGGCAGTTCATTTCTCAGGTTATGACATTCGCATGACGGTAGCGGTAGGCCTACATTACGACAATTGGTTTCACTTTTCTCCTCATTCAATTTTACCTGAGAACAAGATTTTATTTGCATTTTTTACTTTTATTTTGCACGACGAGCATAAATCCGTAACGGTTACACTACCTGACGAGACACTAACACTGTTTACTGTCGTCATACCAGAGATCTAAGTTAGCCTAGATGTTTACACCAAATTACACTAAATTTATTTTAATTATTACTACCTAAATGAATTAATCTAATTACCTACCAATAAAGAAGAATGTGAAATACGTATATCTTCCAATCGGGTGAAATCTCGTAAAAGCACCACTGCTCTACTTGGTTCAAACAGTGATTGAAGAAGTCACCGAATCTTTGGACACACGTTCCCACAACTTAGTTTAAGTTTATTAAATTATCAATAAGAATTTCTAAATACTATCAATATTCCGTATTTCACTTGACCTAAGGACAGTAACTTTATCGATTTGAAACCTCTGTTATAATATTTTACCACTTTTATCAAATATTTACACTCGCTGCTATTTCACTACACTTTCACTGTGACGCCATCTTGCCGCAGTATGCCTTCCTTCGGAGGGGAAGTAAAGTCGGCAGTCCATGTCATAGATTTATGGCATGTTAAAGAACCTTCCACTAATTACACCTCTGTGAAGCTAAATTTTATAGGTTAAGAATTAAACAACGCTCTTGGGTTCCTACGTTCGTTGCCAAGAGCCGACTGCGGTGGCGACTGGTAGCTAAATTCTGAACTATTAGTCATTGATGGCAAAAGTAGGTACTACCTAAAATTAAAAGCCTTCAGTCCTCACTTGAATTGAAAACAGATAACACACATTAATACAGTCATCACAATTAACACCGGTTATCAGGCAGATTCTACACGCACCCAAAGTACACGGGGCTACATGTCCATGTTGTCGCAGCCCCTAAACTAAGGAACCAACCAACCAGGTAAACTTTAGAAACAAAATTTTACATAAGAGCTTTAAGAGCAAAATAAAAAAACATTTTAAAAACCATACCATAAGGTATCAAAAAGGAAAATTTAGGAATACCTAAAATACAATTAACTTAACACGGTCCTGACATACAGCACGTTCCACTACGCCACGAGGTGTATACGAATTGACAACTCCAGCTATCTGATATGACATCTAGCGGTAAAAATGAGAAACTTACCAAGTAGGGTACATTTGTCACGTGGTGACTGTTTGTATATGGTTTCTTGTATTGGTAAGCAGATCGTGATGAATTCTTCGTGTTTATACATGAGTAATAAGTTTTACTCGTTGATAAGAGTGCAAAATGAATAAAAGCAAAGTATATTGCTCAGTTTACGGCTTTAAGTCGATGTATAAGAGGGCTGCGGATATACGTTTTCATCACTTTCCAAAAGATGCAAATAGCAATAGCAGAAAGGTGACGATACCAAATAAATACGGGCAACAAGAGCGGGTTGGACCACTCACCAGTACACTCACTGACGACAGGACGGGTTGTTCACTTACGCCGTGCCAAGCCGCACCTAGGCAGCCAAGCACAGTCTCGCCGAGCCAAGCCGTACCAAGACAGCCAAGCCTAGGCCTACACCAGCCAAGCTTCATCAGTCAGGTATCCTTTCCCGCTCCCTAGTTCATTTCCAATAACCCTACCAACCGTCATCACCTCGCTCTGCGATATCCGAGCCATTCCACTACGAATTATATACGCCTAATTTGACTTCGCAGGGTAAATACTTACCATCCAAATCAAGCAATTCCTGTCTACCCCGAGTTTTAATACAAGTTAAACTCATCCCTTCGCCCAACCAAGCAGCAAATAATTTCTAGAGTCTATGGTACAATGAGCAAACTCAAATATAGCTTTTAAACGTAACAGCGCCATGACTCGAACTGCACAAAAACAAATACCAGCAGTCAACCGATGCTTGATAATATGCAATTGATACATAAAATCCAGTGGAACACACAAATTAGATCACTGTATCGCACAGTTATACAAATATACAATTGAAAATAACACTGTCATTATTTTAGGGACCACATTTACTGATTATAACCGAAAAATAAAAAGTGTTCCGTATCAAACGCGTGTTATTGACTATTTTTACCCTACTTATCCAGACGACCGCAGCGCCCCAAGTGTTAGTTTGAGTTGCCAATAGGCCGATACAAAGTAAAAACAAAATTAGACAAAATTTTACAATAAATAACTAAATATGACAGCGGTACCCATAGGAAATCTTAACAAACAGAAAAACACAAAAGAAAACAAGAAAAAAATAAAAATAACAATTTATTTTCCAGATCCACACAACAAACGTTTTTTTTAGTACCCCGCCACAACGTCAAGACAAAACAAAACAATAGGCGTCAGACCACAATGCACTATGGTTAAACGAAACTACAATGGCGACAAAACAAATGACCGCATGTCATTTCCGAATTACAGCAAAACAAAACAATGGATTTTAAAATAAAAACTCCACCAGTGAGAAAAAGAAGTTAAGAGCGGGAATAATTATATAATAACAGAAAGGTACAACTTTATGTTGATTGCTACGGATCAAAAGAAAACGACAAAGACCAAAATATAGGCCAACCCCTAAAATTAACGAGCAGAGAAAAAAATAACCACTAGGAGAATTCCTCTAGAGGGAATAAAACAAATAAAAAATAGGAAAATCAAAGATAAAATCTGTAAGTGCCCCCGGATTAACAAATAAAATAATACATAATCAGGTAATGAAAATTAGGCCTAGCCCCATAAAAAATTAATAACACATAAGGAACAGGCCAAATTTGGAACTCCAGGGAAAAAGATGATTAAAACATGCCTTGTAAATAAATCCTTTTTCCGAGAGACACAATAATAAAGAAACAATAACAGAATTAAAATTATTTTAATTGTAAAACTATACACAACATGGCTGGCCTTAGCGCACACACCGTTGGTCGCAGAGGTAACTTCACTTCGCTTTTAGGCAGAATAATTTGCACACGCTTTCCTTAGGTGTTTGTTTACTCCATAATCCTTTAGTTCACGTAAAACAGATAAAATAATCCATCCTTGCTGAGGGCCATAGGGTCCCCCCTCAGATGGCGATACGAAATTCACGACTTGCTAGTACAATCCAGTAATAGAAGTGCCCAGATTCCAAAATGGAGGTGAACAAAAAAGATATTGGTGCACTGCACCACGGTTTTTAAAATTGTCCAATCACAGAGTGCCACACAATGTGACAATACTCACTTGAAACACTTCCTTTTTATTTTTTCCATGGAAGTCCCAACGAGAGCGAACCATGAAGGTAGACTAGGCTGAACTCTCACGCAGAAATGCTCAACCCATTATAACAGCTGTGTGCAGTTAGCTGCTGCTATCTAGAGCCCATAGGTAAAGCTACAATCACCTTAGCGCGCTTTCAAATGGTAGAGCTTAGCCTCCAATAATAGAAAGCCTACTCAATCGCGGCATTCTCTGCAACAACAGTGTTCTCCTAGCAGTGCGCGTATTGACCACTGCAGCGCTGATTCCCCACCCAACATTAGCATAGTAATGGCATTGCTATCGCAAGGTCATGCCAGCATAAATTAATATATAGACTATGTTTGCAGTACATGAACATATGTTGTTGAGTAGAATGGAGTAAAGTATAAGTGATGTTCATCTTATACTAGTAGGAGTTCGTTTCATCTTCGGATTTCCCTTATATAGCACGCATAACTAACGAAACTGTTGGTGAGATTCGGCACCCGCCGGTATCGACCTCCATCCTGATCGATAGGCGCAACTAGCGCCCTCAACTTTTAAACAGTTCGTTTTATGATCTGTTCACGGCACAACGCATTTAAACAGTTCATGTATTTTGTGTTAAATAAATCAGTTGAGTTACATTTAAACGAGCGTTACATTTCATTGCTGCTTTAAAACCTCTAATAGGTTATGGGCCTAGAACGATTGGCTCAGATTTAAATTAACTGCAGTGGCGGCTGGTGACATTGTTGCAGCGTTGCACAACTCCCAATAATTTTACACCTAATTCGTAGTTTCTTTTCCTTTAATGTTTTAGTTTTATAGATCTAATGCACTCAAAAATGTGTTAAAATCATCTATATTTTGATATTATTTATCCTAATGCTTTACACTGTACCTATAAAAGCTGCCGCCTTCAAATCAAACTCCAGGGGGTTAGCTCTCTTGTGGCGACTCCCAAGCAGACAGCGCGGCGTAGAGGACGAAGCTGGACGAGGCCAAGCTTGTGCATAGCATGCCGACCAGAATGGGTAGCAGGGAGTTGCAGACGAGCTGCCAGCCCCCTGGCAACACTCAGTTCCAAATGGCCCCGTTAGACTGCACCACTCTTTGGAAATGACAACACCCTCGATTTCTCTTACCCCGCGAAGGGTAGTTTAGATAGTTAGTTATTGTTGTTTAAAGGGGCGGAACTACGAGGTCATCTGCCCCTGAAGGGTAGTTTCTTTCCCACACCACCACTAGGGAATGCTACACCACCCACAACGGTACAAATATCGGAATTTCATAGGGAGACATTAGTTGGTTCACACCCAATTATTTTTAGATGTTTTCTCATCATAACTTCATTTAATATTTTTGTCAATTGTTCTGTGAAGCGAGCCTAAGAACGCCACCATGCTATAAGTACAGTAGATAAGTGGCTGAACTATTTTGCGACGTATTGTTGGTGTACTGTAGCGGTTTATGTTTGCTTTTACCACTCTTTTTCTTGCGGGATTTGAGTTGCGATTAGTTCTGTATTTAGTTGATTTGAGTATTTTGGTTCCAGGCAGATACTTAACTGTGCATTATTATTATTGTTTGGTTGTTTGTGAGTAGACCTATGCATTCACTACGAAATTTCTTGGCTAGCAAAATTCAGTGTTTTGTTAGTTTGCCTTTCGCGCCACTTTCCGATGTAGCACCCAGATTTATCATCTGTGCATCTTGTAAGTTACCGTAGTATTTTATTTTAACAGAATGTTTAGTTTGAAACATTAATTGTATTGTGGAGTGTGAGTGAAAATGAATAGAGTAAGTAATTTACTAGTCAGACAGTTTTTCCAGCTCCCTGATGACGATCAACTCACAGTAAAAACACTCGGAACACCATTACCGGATAAGTATTGTCCAAAATGTAAGTATACGAGGGCGTTTAAAGGAGATATTTAAGGCAATAATAATTGGTTATTGAATGCGATATTAAAAACGCTTTATTCTGTTTTACATGTTTGTTGGTGGAGAATTCGCGTGGACCAAAATAGGAGTTACGGAAAATAATCCCTAAAATAAAGAAGCATGAATCTTCAGCTGAGCGGCTTCGGTGCCGTAGTTGGTAGCATGCTGAGCCTCTATGCCCAAGATCGCGGGTTCAAACCCGGCCGAAGTCATCGGATTTTTTTAAGAGCGTTAAAAATCCCTCAGTATGCATTCCTTCGGAGGGGAAGTAAAGCCGGCGGTCCCATGTCATAGATTTATGGCATGTTAAAGAACCTTCCACTTATTACACCTGTGTGAAGCTAACTTATAGGTTAAAAATTTGAACAACGCTCTTAGGTTCCAACGATCGTCGCCAGGAGCCGACTGCGGTGGCGTGTAGTAACCAAGTTCTGAACTAGTAGTCGTTTACGGTGGCCTTTGGCGGCAAAATTAGGAACTGCTTGAAATTCAATGTCTGCAGTCCTCACTTGAATTAAAAACAGATAACACTCACTAATACAGCCATCACAATTAACACCGGTTATCAGACAGTTTCTGCACACACCCAAAGTACAGGGGGCTACATGACTGCGTTGTCGCAGCTCCTAAACTGAGGAACCAACCAACCAACCAATCTTCAGCTGTTTGAAATTGACACTTTTTGGAACTGTTAACGAAGTTGCACAATTGGACAGTGCCTATAGAAGGTAAATTGCGGAATATAACGAAGATTTAGGCACAATAGGTATGAGTTAAATATTGTAATAAACTCTATTCGTTTCTGTGGCTCTTTCGGACTGGCCTTGCGTGATCATGATGAAAGTGTAACATCAACAAATCCAGGTGGTTTGAGAGAAATAATTAATTTTACCGCTGAGTTGGATGCTGTGTTAAATGTCATTTGGTAAGGGCAACTGTTTTCAAAGGAACGTCCAAAACAATTCAAAATTAATTTTTACAGATTATGTTGGAGGTTTGCCAAGAAGAAGAATCAAAGCAAATAAAGGAATCGGAAATTTTTGCCATTATAGCAGATGAAACTAGTGATATTTCAAACATATTTCAGATGGCTGTTGTGTACCGATACGTAGTAAGAGGCAAACTAAACATGATGCACACACATTATCAGCGTGTTTACTGGATGAATTAAAGAAGCAGAAATTGAACGAAATTACGCAAAAATGAATTGCGCCGACGTATGACAGAGCGCACTTCATGGCTGGTTCCTCTGATGGGGTTCAAGCTATAGTAAAAAAAAAAGACTGATAGTCAGTCTGAAAGACTAGACTTTATATCATTTTAAATGCTACAAATGCTGCGTGAACTCCAAGTCCGTTAGTAAGTGCAAACCAAGGTCAAAGGAGGTAGTTGGCTAGATGACGTCACTCTCACCGGAGCGCGCGAGGAAAGGAGGAAGCTCAAGCAGTACTGTGACGTCACACACCTCAGTGCATTCTCGGTACATTTCGTCCCGTCACCGTAACGTAACGCCAGACCCCAGCGTAATTACGAAGTCGACAAGATCATTTAAAATGATAAAAACCCTATCCTTATGCAGAATATGTGCCCGTCTTTGTTAGTAATAACATTTTTCGTTAACGTACAAACTTTTCGGTTGCCATGTTTTTATGTTGAGAATGTTTATTATCCCGGAGATTGAGACCCAACCTTAGACAACCTGCTGTGTTTAAAATTCTTCCCATGAACTCAGGCATAGGGCTTAAATACATAAATCTGATTTTTTATGAATTCCTATAGGAAGAAGCCCAAAAGAGCCATTAAAATTTGTATATTTGTCGAACGTACAGTTATTTTGGAAAACCCATGTATTTCAGTTTTTATAGAACTGTAGTTTATCTAACGTTAATTCATTTTTGTTACATGTGTAAACTTCCCATATAAAATTGCGACATCAAACAGCTTTACATACCACCGGCCGCCACTGATTAACTGAAAACTGGAAACTGCGGGATCAAGCGGAGACACAAAGAGAAGAACGCGTCGAATCGGCAGACATCTTGCTCCTTCGAGAAACTTCTGGACTTCGACAAAGCGAGAAGGAACAAACACCGTCTTCTCGAATATTGTGTGCTTGATCGTGAGTGAACAGTGAAAAAGCCAATAGCGAGTGTTTGGACAATAACACGCGACGCGAATTTTGGCTTATTGCGAGTGTTTTGGACTATAACACGTGACGCAAGAAAACGTGCTTAACGTGCGAGTTGTGTACAAACGTGCGCGACACGAAATTCCGTAGGCCTATTTGCGAGTGTTCCGGACAATAGCACGCGACGCAAAGTGTATGGCCGGTTGTGAGTGTTTCAAACAATAACACGCGGCACAGCAAATTTATTGTGAACAATCGTGAGTGTTCCGGACAGTAACACGCGGCACGATTGAAGTGAGACAATGAATTCAAACGGTGTAGTGCGCATCGAGGCCTTAGGGCGCGATAATTACGACACCTGGAAAATGCAAATGCGCGCCATTCTGATAAAGAATGACGCGTGGGGTTATGTCAACCGCCAAATCGTCAAACCCGAGCCGGGTGAGGACAATGCAGCCCAAGTGACCGAGTGGACAACTAGGGATGAAAAGGCCATGTCAGACCTAATCCTGTCCATCGGACCAAGCCAGCTCAAGTTGGTGAAGAACTGCAGGTCATCAAGCGAGATATGGCAGAAACTTGAGGATACGTTTCAGTCGAAGGGGCCGGCTCGCAAGGCCACGTTGTTGAAGAGTCTAACCTTGCAAAAGATGACTGAAGGTGGCGACATCCGTGAGCACCTCAACAACTACTTTGACTGTGTCGACAAGTTGGCTGACATGGCAACTTACCATCATGATGCTGTACAGTTTGCCGGCAAGTTTTGAAAATTTCAGAATTGCCATCGAGAGCCGGGACGATCTACCGAAGCCTGAGAATCTACGTACGAAGATAATCGAAGAACACGATGCCAGAGTTGCCTCGACAACACCGATGGAAAATCAAGGCGCCATGTACGTGAAGAAGAAAGGTCCTTCAAGGAAACCACAGTCGAAGCCTCAAAACAAAAACCACGGCTACTCCGGTGGTAAGAGTGACAAGGAGAAATCGTTTCCGTTCAAATGCTCGAAGTGCGGAATCAAGGGACATAAGACAGTGGACTGCAATGTTAAGGTCAACAAAAATCAGCTGTCGGACGTGTCACTGTTATCACTTGAGGAACCTGATACGTGCCAGATTGCGACGAGCAGTGTCGAAAACCTGTGGTGTCTCGACAGTGGGGGCACGTCTCATCTGTGCGGTGATGCGACTGTGTTTACATAGATGGACAAGGGCGAGACTGGCAAGCTGAAGTTAGCGAGCAGCACAACCGCAGAGATAAAGGCCCGAGGAACTGCAAAAATTGCAACAAGTGTAGACGGTAAAACTTGCAACGTTACTCTCAATGAGATTTTGCACGTTCCTGAGATCCGCACTAATCTCTTATCAGTCTCGAAGATGACAGACCGTGGTTTCTCGGTTGTTTTTGGCAAAGAGAAGGCGGAAGTTTTTGACCAGAATGGACTGACTAGGTTAGTTGCACAGCGCAAGGACAATCTGTACTATGTACAGGGCACCCCACTGGAAAAATGTCGAAACGCAGTGTCAGAAGACAAGCGCGACGAGAATGTGGCGCAGCTGTGACATCGAAGGATGGGTCACGTCAACTTTTGTGATCTAGATACGGCAGTGAAGAGCAGATCCATTCGAGGTGTGCAACTAAAAGGGAGATGTGGAGATCTAACGTGTGACATTTGCACGAAATGCAAAATGACTCGAATACCTTTCCCGAAAGAGTCAAATCGTGTGACCGGTAAGCTCGATATTATTCACACAGACGTTTGTGGCCCTGTGGGTGTTGTGTCGAACGGTGGATCCAAGTACATGATCACATTTACGGACGACTATTCGAGATGGACAGAGGTACGGTTTATGAAGACGAAGTGCGAGGCGTTGCAAATGTTCCGAGAGTACAAGGCTTTCGTCGAGAAGCAGCACTGTCTGAAAATAAAGTGCGTACAGTCCGACAATGGACGTGAATATGTCAACAGGGAATTTGACGAGTTCTTGAAATCTGAGGGTATCGAGCGCCGTCTCACAACACCATATACGCCTGAACAAAATGGTGTGGCCGAGAGGAAAAATCGGACCCTTGAAGAGGCAGCACGATGTTTACTCCTGCAATCTGGTCTACCGATGACATTCTGGGCAGAGGCGATCAACAGCGAGAATTAACTGAGGAACCGATGTCCAACCAAAAAGCTAAACTGGAAGACTCCATTTGAGCGCTGGTTCGACAGAACTCCGACTGCTCACTATTTCAAGGACTTTGGGAGCAAGGTGTTCTGCCTGGACAAGACCCCAAACAAGGGGAAGTTTAGGCCTCGCTCAAAAGAGGGAATTTTTGTTGGATATTCGGAGCAGTCGAAGGCTTACCGTATCTGGATTCCTGAAACGAAGAAGATCGAGATCACGAGAGCCGTTGTTTTTCGTGAGGAGATGACCGCGCCTAAGAAATCAGTCGATGATCTGTTCCCGCGTGACTCTCCAGACAAAGTACGCATTGAACCAGAGGATCCGATCCATGAACTGGAGTTCGAGCTGGTGTCGAGAGACCACGTTCTGGCAGAAAACCAACCTGATGTTGCTGAATGGGAATTCCCCGATGGCTTCATAGGCTTTCCTACCGACGATTACTTTGTTGAACCGGAGATCCAATCTGATGAGCAACAAGCGGCATCATCTAGGAGAAGAGGAGGACGGCCTCGTTTGATTAGAACTGGAAAATCTGGGCGACCCCGCAAGAACTACGGTGATCGACCAGGGGAAGCGGCTAACGTCGCTGAAATCCCAGTGACCCAGGCTATCTCCAGAGAGGACTCACCTGCGTGGATCGAAGCAATGTCAGAAGAAGCAGTTTCACTGATTCGGAACAATACGTGGAAGCTGGTCGACCGTCCCAAGGGGCAACGTGTGATAGGAAGCAGAATCGTTCTCCGGAATAAGTTTAACCTTGATGGCACTATCAGCAAGCGGAAGGCGCACGTGGTAGCGAGGGGTTTCACGCAGAGACCAGGAATAGAGTTTCACGACACGTTCGCTCCAGTCGCAAGGCTGAGCACAATAAGGACTGCGGTGGTGTTAGCTGTACAAGACAATCTAAAGATCCGACAGCTAGACGTCAAGACGGCGTACTTGAATGGAGAAGTCGAGGAGCAAATCTTCATGGAGGCCCCGGACCACTTCGAGGATGTTCTTGCCCATACCGTTCAAGACGAGTCGGTTGACAAGACTGTGCGAAAGACCGCAGATGAGATGCTGGAGAAGTTGACCAATCGTGACATGGTGTGCTCACTAAACAAAGCGTTGTACGGACTGCGACAGGCAGGACGCGCTTGGTATCACCGTCTCGAGGAAGAGATGAAAAATCTCAAGGCGACTCGCTCGGATGCAGATCCATGCATGTACCAGATCGGACCGGTCGAAGATAGGATTTATATAATCATCTATGTCGACGACATGATGATCATGGCTCGAGACGACAAGAAGATCGACGTGGTGAGAGACTATCTGAATACCAAGTTCGAGATCAAGGACTTGGGGGACGTGCGGTATTGTCTGGGGCTGGAGTTCGAGAGGAGCGCCAACCAGATGAAACTCAGCCAGAAAGGATACATAGACGAGGTCCTGGAGAGATTCGGAATGGCAGAGTGCAGGCCTGTCAGCACTCCCATTGATCCAAGTACGAAGCTGCAGAAGGAAGACGTGAACCCTGGCGTACAAGCGGAGAGCGTCCCCTACCGTCAGTTGATAGGAGCTCTAATGTACCTGTCAGTGGGAACGAGGCCAGACATATCCCATGCAGTCAGTTCTCTCTCTCAGTTCAACGACTGTCATGGACAGCAGCACTGGAAGGCTGCAAAACGTGTCTTGCGATACCTCGCTAACACACGTGATCTCGGCCTCATGTACTCCAAATCCAGCGGTCCAGCGGTGATGTACGTGGACGCTGACTGGGGAAACTGCCTGGTTGATCGAAAATCGTACACGCGTTCACACTAGGCGGCGCTGCAGTGAGTTGGGAGTCCAGGAAGCAGCCTAATGTGGCCCTGTCGTCGACGGAGGCCGAATACATGGCCTTGAGAGAAGCAACCGAGGAAGCTCTACACATGCGGAAACTCCTGAAAGACTTCGGAAAACCGATAGATGTTGTCCCAGTGAAGAACGACAATGTAGGTGCGCAGAAGCTGACGTCGAATCCTATGTTTCATTCACGGACGAAGCACATCGACATCAGGCACCATTTCGTCCGAGATGCCTTGACCAAAAAGGTGGTTTCGGTGGAGTACACTCCAACGGATGAGATGCCTGCCGACATATTGACAAAAGGATTGTCAAGGCCCAAGCACGAGAAATGTGCTCAAAGCCTTGGCTTGAGACCACATGCACCAGGATGACTCCGGCTGTTGGTCGAGGGGAAGTGTTGGTGAGATTCGGCACCCGCCGGTATCGATCTCCATCCTGATCGATAGGCGCAACTAGCGCCCTCAACTAACTTTTAAACAGTTCGTTTTATGATCTGTTCACGGCACAACGCATTTAAACAGTTCATGTATTTTGTGTTAAATAAATCAGTTGAGTTACATTTAAACGAGCGTTACATTTCATTGCCACTTTAAAACACTAATAGAAACTAATGTCTGATTTGCACAAGAGTACAGTACGGTTGCACTGAATACCTTGACTGGCGTCCCATAGACCTAGGGGTTCAGAAAAAGGAACGACTTTAACAAGTTTTCTTGATTCTCTATTCTCATAATTTGTTCTTCTCAAGAAGTAGTCTCGACAAAACTCATCTGTCATGTCATTGGTGTAGTTAGTGACAGAGGGGCGCAGAAACGTCTGCAATATTAACTTGCTCAGTTCCTCAGGGTGATCACTCACTCCACACTGTAGAATGGGTGTTTTAGCAACATGTGGCAACAGTATTGTGGTTAATGTTTGTGCTATTCTTGGACTGCCCAGCGTAACCGATGTCATTTCGTCCGTTACTTCTTCCAGTCTCGTCAGCAGCGAAACAAAACCTGGCTTAGGATATCGGAGACCTCCTCTGTCTTTGAATTTTATAAGTGACATCACTGGGGATTGACTCTGGATACTATGGTACTAATTTTATCAAGGCACTCTTGACATGATATATGGTCTTCGACAGTTCGTACCAAATACCCTCCAATATAGGCCATTGCAGCACTAGTCATAGAAATACATGGCACCCCTTCAGCTTCATTTGCGATGCTTTCTAATTGTGTTTGAAATTTTCTTGCTAAATCTGTATTCGTTGTTGCCGATTGATCTGCATGAATCGCTGTGCTCGTGCGTCTCCCGGTTGAGTTACGTGTTACCATCCGGTCACTACAGGCACATTCAGGTGCTACAATTCCCGTGAGAAATGCACTTACTGGAGAATAAGTTCTGCCCTAAAACTTCCCCATACGGGAGAACGGTAACGCATCAGGCGAAAGCCTGGACAAAATAACTACTGTGGTCAAGAAAATTAGACTGAAGCGGTGCGGGGTAGTGGGCATGAAATACGTGACTAGAAAACCAATATAGGTAGCAATACATTAACAATTTTTATTTCTAATAATAAATTTATAATCAATAAACAAATTGCACTTAAGTGCTTATCACAGAAATGAACAATTATAAATGGAGCAAAAGTGTGCGGGCCTGATGACAGAAACCCAAATTAAGGAAATATCAATGAAACAAGCTTGTTTAATTGGAGAGAAGTTGAGCTTAACACATAAAAATGCACTTTATAAAAAGAGAGAACCATGAAACTGATTAAGAGTATAAAATGATTAGTATAATTTAAATGCTTCATAAAATTAAACTTATCTTTGAAGAGCCAGCTCTTTAAAAGTTCCAGCTAGCATAAATGTTGATTTAAAAGTCCTCACGGTTTCTTCAGAAGGAGGCGTACATGGCCTAGAAATATGTGCACCATTGGTAAAAATGTCAACTTTCTCTTCTTTTCTTGCGAAGGAATGACATTTATAGCTTCCAAGTGATGATCCAGCAGTATTTCGAAAGACGAATCCAAGTATCCCATCTAAGGTGAAGGTGAAAAGTACAACAGCTGGCAATTATTCTTGCCATCTTGAGCAATACGTCATGGTGCAGATCTTGTGACGTAGCTGTTAGGTAGCGTAGAGACTAGCGATGGTGTCATGAGATGCAGTAGCGGTGACCAGCAGGTTGAAGTGATCAGAAGTGATGATTGATCAGAAGTGGGTGAAGAACGCCAGCAAGTGGCGTCTTAAATAGGGATCATGGAACCATCTCGAAGCTGGAGATCGCCCGACCAGACAAAAACCTGCCATTGGTCGAACGAAAGTCAGGGTGACGTCAGTCGACACTACTCAGCGGACAGCGGATCAACCAGTAGATGCCCTGTATGTCGGGAGTGAGGACGCTTGAGGTAGCGAGCGACTGGAACACTCAAGGTGAGAACTATAATATCTATGAATAAGTGATTGATAACAAGATTATGCATAAGGTTTAAGCAATTAATACGTTTACAAGGAAATAATTACCATTCGGGGATCTCGGTAACAAGAAACAAAATTTGACCGACAAATGGGCCAAGCTAACCATTGAAAGTATCACAAAAGTGATCATGCTCCGAGAACTCCGAATGAAACAAACAAAAGAATCAGTCAAAGCAAAACATGGATAACAGACGAGGAGACACTAAGACTCGAAAGGCAAAACAGAGATAGCAGAGATGGGTCTAGTATAAAGACCTTTACTAGTTAAAACATCAACAACTCTGACGCGTTTATCACGGCCAAAGTGGCAGTGAATAACTCTGCCTAGGTTCCACACGAGAGGCGGAGATGGGTCTCGAAGAAGAACCATGTCCCCCACTCGTACATCTGGTTGAGGAAGCCGCCATTTCTCACGCCTATTTAGCAAGCTGAGATATTCTAACTTCCATCGGCGCCAAAAAGAACAGCGCAAAGATTCTACTTTTCTCCAAAAGATAGGTAAGTTAGGATCACAGCGTCGAACCAGCAAAGGCGGAGTAGCAGCAAGCGAACAGCCAATCAGGAAGTGACTGGGTGTTAAAGGTAAAAGATCCTTAGTATCGTTTGAAAGAGGGGTCAGAGGTCTGGAATTTACAATACCTTCGACTTGAATAATTAAAGAGTTGAATTCCTCATAAGAAAGTATGGTAGGACCAAGAGTTTTCTTAAGCTGTCTTTTAGTAAGTTTGATGCAGGACTCCCATCGGCCCCCATGATGGGGAGCATAAGGAGGGGTGAAATGCCATTTGAAACCTTTAGAATAGGAAAAGTTGGAAATTTTTTCTTTAGCAGAAGGGGAGCTTAACACTTTTTTCCAGAGATCAGAAGCGCTTACAAAAATTTTTGCATTATCTGAAAAAACTTCAGAAGGAACACCCCTTCTAGCAGCAAATCTAGAAAAGGCGGCCAAAAAGTAAGATACAGAAGTGTTCGTAACCAACTCAAGGTGGATAGCTCCCGTCACCATACATACAAATAACGAGATGTAAAGTTTACCTAAGATTTTGCGCTTAGATGAAGAGGGATTGGTCTGATATGCGTAAGGACCTGCGTAATCGATCCCAGTAAGAGCGAAGGGCTTACTAGGTTCTGAACGAAATGGAGGTAAATTACCCATAATCTGCGTGGCGGGCCGTGGTTTAACCTTGAAGCAAGGTATACACTTTTTAACAACAGAAGAAACCTCATGAACGCCATTGATGATCCAGTAGAGTTCACGAATTAGACAGAGCAAGGTGCGAGTGCCAGCATGAAGGTGTTTATAATGAAACTTTTTTATTATAAGGGTAGTGATAGGATGCTTTGAAGGAAGGATGATGGGATGCTTTTTCCCATCCTCACAACTAGACATAGCTAATCTTCCACCCACACATATTATGCCGCCTGGTCTAGAAAAGGAGTGAGGGTTGAAAGCCTGCTAGATTTGGGTAAATCTTTACCACTTATAAGAGCTTGCTTTTCAGGAGCAAATACTTCCTGCTGAACAAGTAACAAAATCTTGCAAGTAGCAAATTCTAACTCTACTCTGGAGAGAAAGGGTTGAGGCTTCAAAGGTTGATCAATTACTAAATATTTCGATCGGAAGATATAAGACACTACACGAATCAATTTATCAAATGAAGAGTATCTATGAAAAAGGCTAGTAGAAGTAGAAGTAAGATGCGACGTGACAGGGTCATTACGGGCATCAGGTATTTCTTCTGCAAATTGATTAGCTAAGCGAGGCCAGCAAGATGATTCCTGACTTAGCCAAGGAGGACCATTCCAGTACAGGTCTGAAGAAATCAGTTTTTTAGGCGTGCAACCACGTGATATTATATCCGCGGGGTTTTCACGGCTAGGAACATGTCTCCATTGTTCAGAATGAGAGACTTCATGAATCTTAGAAACGCGATTTGCCACAAAGGTATTCCAATGAGAAGAAGGCTTGGAAATCCAAGCTAGTACAATAGAAGAATCGCTCCAAAAAAATGTGCGGGAAAATTTTAACTTTAAACTGACATTTAGTTTAGTAGCTAATTCTGTTGCCATTAAAGCAGAGCATAATTCTAATATCGGCAATGATACCGTTTTAAGTGGAGCAACTTTTGATTTAGCGCACACTAAATTAGAAAATCCAGGGAAAGTGGCTGAGGAACGTCCTACTATGTATGCACAACAGCCATAAGCCCGTTCTGAACTATCAGAAAATACATGCAGGTCATACTGCTGGCATAAGAGATTAGAAATTAAAAGGCGGGGTATAGAAACCTTGGAGAGATCCAGCAAACTGCTGCGATACTCTAACCATTCTTCTACAAGAGGAAAGGGGAGATTTTCATCCCAGTCTGATTTTAATGACCAAAGCTTTTGAAAGAACATTTTTGCAACAATAACTATAGGAGCAATATATTGCAAAGGATCAAAGATCTTTGCGATTTCTGACAGAACTTGTCTCTTAGTTACAGGGGGAGATTCTGACAGATGTACCTGATAAGAGAAGGTATCAGAAGAAGGACACCAAAAAACACCCAATGCTTTTACGGCTGCTTCATCAGTAGGAATGGCAACAAATTCATCAACTGGGACCTCTGATGAAAATTTTGATATAAATTCAGTAGAATTTGAAGTCCATTTATGGAGCGGAAAACCACCTCCTAGGAGCAGGGATTTCAAATCTTCGCACACAAGGAGTGCTTCAGAAATATTAGGGAAAGAGCACAAGAAATCGTCAACATAAAAATGCCGTTTTTAATGACTCAAAGGCCAAAGGATGATACAGATGACCGTCTTGCTCGGCTAACATGTGGAGAGACCGAATCGCAAGAAAGGCTGAAGGCTTCAGGCCATATGTCACAGTCTTCAATCTAAATATCTTTATGGGTTTGGAACTCTCATCGCGCCACAATATTCTTTGCAGATCTTGCTGTTCAGAATTTACGAGAATCTGCCGGTACATTTGCTTAATATCTGAGATTACAGCAATAGGAAACCTTCGAAAATTAAGCAAAACAGAGGTGAGATCTGTTTGAATCGCGGGACCACATTGCAAGGTATCATTTAAAGAGATTCCATTGGAATCTGGTGATGAGCCATTGAAAACTACTCTTATATTGTCTTGTGTTAAGGAATTTTTCCATACCGGGTGATGATTTAGATAAACTATTTCATTTAAAGGATGGTCAATTTCTTCTGATTTAGAAATTACCTCCATGTGATTGGATGATTCGTATTCCTCCATAAAGGAAGCATACTGAGTTTTGACACAAGCATCTTGTTTGAACCGATTTTCAATAGCAAATAGTGCCCTAAGCGCTCTGGAATGCGAGCCCGTAATGGCGGGAGGATTAGGAATACGTGGAAGAGTTACTATAAATCTGCCTTCAGCAGTACGGACAGTGGTTTCCTTGTATAACTTTTCACAAATTCCGTTAGAAGAAGAAGAAGTAGCCTGAACATTCTCAAGATCCCAGAACTTGGTTAGCTCTTGACTCAAATCGGTACTAACAAAATAACAATTCGATACAGTTTGAATAGGATTACGATATATTTGGCCAGTAGCAATCCAACCAAAATCAGTCTCGCGGAAGAAAACATTAGGAGCAATTTTTACTTTATTGGAATGAAGACATTGCCAAAATACGCTTGAGCTGAAAAGAAGCTCTACGGGCGAAGCTCTGTTGAAATGAGGGTCAGCTAGCTGGACAAAATTCGGGATATTCCAACTTTGAATAGGATAAGAAGTGCCAGGAATATTGTTGCCTATAGACTTGATAATCAAACAATCTAATTGCAACTGCGTACCAAGATTATTAGAGTCCTTCAGATCCACTTTAGCAAAGCTTAAGGATTGCGATTTAGAGCAGTTTATTCCTGTAACCTCTATTGAGGTAGGATGTTTTGGGAGGCCTAACTTTTGTACCAACGATTCATTAATAAAATTGTTGGTAGCGGCATTGTCCAATAATCCCCTGACAGATACCCATTTCCCGTGAGAATTTTTCAATAGAACCTGCACGGTAGATAATAAAACCTGGACTTTGCCAAGCGAGGTGGAACTTTGAGCATACGACTGCGCACTATTTTGAGAAGTCTCAGAATTAGACTTGGTATTGGAACTGCTTGGTCCTGATAACCATGATCTTTCATGCCTGTGCAAAAGGGAATGGTGTCTAGCCTTACAATGAAAGCATAAACGTTGTGAACGGCAATTGTTTAACATATGCGTTCCTGACAAACAGTTGAAACAATGTTTTTTGTTAGTAATGAACTTTCGTCTTTCATCTACTGATAAAGATTTAAATTCATCACAATTGTATAAATTATGCGATTGCTGACACAGACCGCACGTTTGCATTTGGTTAGGTGACCGAGCATCAACAGGAAGAGCCTGTGATCTTAAAATTCTTTGATTAGAACTGCTAACCTTATCTTTTGAGAAGGCTTTTGAATCTGAACTACTAGTTTTTTGATTAGCTATGGCGGAAAAGACTTGGCTTCTGGCCTTCAAAAAGTTAATAATCGCCTCATAAGTGCATTGCAAATTCTGGGAAAGTTCTGTTTCCCAGGCTTTTAATGTATTTGCATCCAATCTTGCAGAAATAAGGTGAACTAGAAATAAATCCCAGTGATTTACAGGTTGGTTTAAATTGGACAATGCTCTGACGTGTAGCTCTGCAGTGTCAATCAACTTACGAAGTGATAAACTGTTATCTGCTTGCACGTTAGGTAACTCGAATAAGCTTTGTATATGGCGTTGAATAGATAAACGAATGTTCCCATATCTATCCTTAAGAAGATTCAGAGCAACTTCATAATTATCACTGGTCAAAGAAAGTGCTTGAATCAGGTTAAGTGCGTTGCCTTGAACTGCCAGACGCAAGTAGTGAAATTTTTGTATTACTGGTATAGAAGTATTCTCATGTACTAAAGAATTGAATAATTCAAAAAATGGCTCCCATTCTATGTCCTTACCAGTGAATTTGGGTATTTCTAATTTGGGTAATATAATGCGTGAAGAAGATGTAGAAGATGCTGCAGAAGTTTGATCTTCTTGTTTTTCTTTTAAAGTTAAAGCCCTAATAAGCTGTTTAGCTTCAGCAAATCCCTGATAGTATAATTTTTCAACTTCCAACCTATCACTTTGCTGGTCCGGATGCCGAGTTTCTATACTGCATTGTATCTCATCATATTTCTCAAAGGCTTGTTCATAATTCTTAAGCCTCTGCGAAATTATGTCAAGATTACGCTCTTGGGGTTCAAGCTCCGTTAAGAAAGTACGAAACCGTGTGAGCTTGCCCTTACAAGAGGCTCTGGCGTTGCTGAGTTTTTCATCAAGGTTAGGCATATTAAAAGTTGTTTGTTACTCACGTCAATATTGTGACTTCGAGTACTGGAAGCCAGAAGATGACAGCTTGCTAGGTAGTAAGGTTTAGTCTGATGCGGAAGAAACCGGTTTAGCTTACGTTTCTCTCCTCTTCTGCTGAACATGCGCCTCAAGCTGAAACGTACAATGTGAATTAGTGTTGAAACACAATGAACAAAAATTGTTAATGTAAAATCCAAGATATGAAATTTGTATAGGGATCCAGGGTGCGACAGATATGTTTCCCGGGGGTGAGGCACCAAAAATTATGGAGAATAAGTTCTGCCCTAAAACTTCCCCATACGGGAGAACGGTAACGCATCAGGCGAAAGCCTGGACAAAATAACTACTGTGGTCAAGAAAATTAGACTGAAGCGGTGCGGGGTAGTGGGCATGAAATACGTGACTAGAAAACCAATATAGGTAGCAATACATTAACAATTTTTATTTCTAATAATAAATTTATAATCAATAAACAAATTGCACTTAAGTGCTTATCACAGAAATGAACAATTATAAATGGAGCAAAAGTGTGCGGGCCTGATGACAGAAACCCAAATTAAGGAAATATCAATGAAACAAGCTTGTTTAATTGGAGAGAAGTTGAGCTTAACACATAAAAATGCACTTTATAAAAAGAGAGAACCATGAAACTGATTAAGAGTATAAAATGATTAGTATAATTTAAATGCTTCATAAAATTAAACTTATCTTTGAAGAGCCAGCTCTTTAAAAGTTCCAGCTAGCATAAATGTTGATTTAAAAGTCCTCACGGTTTCTTCAGAAGGAGGCGTACATGGCCTAGAAATATGTGCACCATTGGTAAAAATGTCAACTTTCTCTTCTTTTCTTGCGAAGGAATGACATTTATAGCTTCCAAGTGATGATCCAGCAGTATTTCGAAAGACGAATCCAAGTATCCCATCTAAGGTGAAGGTGAAAAGTACAACAGCTGGCAATTATTCTTGCCATCTTGAGCAATACGTCATGGTGCAGATCTTGTGACGTAGCTGTTAGGTAGCGTAGAGACTAGCGATGGTGTCATGAGATGCAGTAGCGGTGACCAGCAGGTTGAAGTGATCAGAAGTGATGATTGATCAGAAGTGGGTGAAGAACGCCAGCAAGTGGCGTCTTAAATAGGGATCATGGAACCATCTCGAAGCTGGAGATCGCCCGACCAGACAAAAACCTGCCATTGGTCGAACGAAAGTCAGGGTGACGTCAGTCGACACTACTCAGCGGACAGCGGATCAACCAGTAGATGCCCTGTATGTCGGGAGTGAGGACGCTTGAGGTAGTGAGCGACTGGAACACTCAAGGTGAGAACTATAATATCTATGAATAAGTGATTGATAACAAGATTATGCATAAGGTTTAAGCAATTAATACGTTTACAAGGAAATAATTACCATTCGGGGATCTCGGTAACAAGAAACAAAATTTGTCCGACAAATGGGCCAAGCTAACCATTGAAAGTATCACAAAAGTGATCACTTACGAGTCCAGTAGTCAGAATTTTATGCAGGGCCTGTGTATCACTTGCAGCGTTGGTTTGGTCGTTGCTACCTCCAAACTGTCTGATGCAACTGAACAAGCTTTCTACTTCATCAGAAGAAAATTTCCTGGTTAATACGAAATGAAAGCCATTTTCAAGCAGGTACTTGACACAGAGTATGGCAGATTTTGTCGTCAGACAAACTGCTTCATAAGTTTCTTTACTTATGAATTCCACCGGACTTGCTGATGCTTTCTTCCAGAGTTCCAGATAGGGAATGAAGTCGTTCTCCAGCCATTTGAGTCTTTCATCGTCAACTGAGAAGAAATGCATTGCGTCTTCATTCCTAGAGTGTATATGCTGCAAAGTGTTCTTAACATTGAGGATGGTGAATCATTTGTTAACTAGCTTCAAGAACTCGATAGTGCCTTCAGCATCCTGAAATTCTTTTACTCCGAACTGAGACCCATATTGCCTCAAGAACTCAAGGGCTGAAATAACATTCAAAGAGAAAATATCGACAGCTCTGCCCACATGCATTTTCTCAAAGGTTGTCGGGTAGATACCGGTATGTTTGAGTGTCAGTCTTCTAACTAGTTTCACTTTCAAAACCTTTTGCAGGTCGTACAACTTTCTGATGAACCAACCAGATATGGGTTTCCCATCCTTAACTAACTGCTTCTTCACGTCCAGTAATGCATTCCTTAAATTTTTCAATATATGGCATTGGTCATAAGACAGGAATAAATTGCATGAACTGTCCAAGGGATGTGGCATGACAGGTAGAGGTGTGCTACCCCCCAGAAATTAAGCGGAATAATTTCACATTTGTAGAATGATTATCTGCCACCACACGTACAACAATAAATGATGCCTTTTCCACTTTATCAATAACTTCAATAGTAAGTTGATGAAGTACTTCAGCTTTTAGGTCCCGAGTAAAAAAGTATGCCACAGGAATTTTAAAATGCGAAGCAAGTCCAACGAACAAAAAGCACAGCTCTTTTGTTGCGATTTCTTTTTCTAGGCCTAAATCTTTTTCCAGTCCACCCATTGACACAAGTCCCTGTACTTCATCAGCTGCTTTACAGTAAAGCGCGCGTGGTTGGATAGCCATCTCATCTACAATAACTGAGCCAAATGTATTTATTTCCTCAGTAAATTTTGCTTCTTCGTGGAGTCTCTTCACTATTAAACTTGACACCGTTACACCAGTAGTGCTTCCAACATAATGCTTGATGGTAGATTTAGAAGGCAAGCTTAACAGTTCGCTACTTCGTATAAATCGGTAACCTGCCAGGGATTTACTGTGCCAGATAATGCAATACCTGATAGTTGAGTCACTCCATCTAGGCTTCTTCTGTAGAAATACTTTAAGCTGTTCTTGTAGAAATTTTGCTTTTAAATTTCCTTCAGCACTCGAAACCTCAATTGCGTCCAAATTATAGTCAACCATATTTTTCTCCAGCCTGCTGATTCGTTGCTTGAGTTGCTCTTGGCGACCTTTAAGTGCAGATATTTTTTGTCATGCACACCTTAGTGACCTACGCAGTGTTCGTAGTATCCTATTCCGTGAGTTCAATTGTCTCATAATTACTTTTGTTTGTGTAGACACATCTTTCTTGACTAAATCATTAACATTTGAGATGGCAGGTGGGGGGGACACCATCCAAAGCACAAGGTTCAACCGCAACAAAGCCTGCCTTTGGGTATTTTGTACATTTTAATGATACAGTTTATTTGACAATATTTCTTCTTGGCACTAACAGTTTAAGTTTCTTACTTGGTGGGTAGTCACTGAAAACGCTGGGCACCGCATCAGGTTTCAACTGCTTTACCTTTAATTCTGTAGTCACATTCGATGAAGTGATTACTGCACACGACGGAGCGGTCATTAGGGTTCCATAACTTATCCTTGGTATCACCTACACTATAGAAACAGAAGATTATTATATTGTTTGTTGTTCTATCATTAGTGGGGCTTGGACATATTGGTCATTTAGCTCCGTGTACTTGGGTATTGTAGAATCTGTGTGATAACCTGTGCAATTGAGTTGTCTGTATTAGAGGGAGTATTTGTAATTCAGGTGATGGTTGGGAAGATAGATAGAAAGATAGTTTTATTAATTCCATTTGATCAAATACATGTATACAATACATTTTTGATATAGGACACGTCAGAATTTACATCTATAAAATAAAAGTACTAATAGGTATATACAGTAATACTAATACTATAACTATTTATAACTTATTATAATAACAGATCTTAAGAGATGCAATCTTATTGGACAACTATTTACACCTTATTCTATTATCATAATATGAAAACTTAATTCTATAAATACAACAACTTACAGCTAGGTATTACAATTAAAATAGAAAAGTAAAATATAATTATAGATTTCATCGTTTCTATACACCAAGATATTCAACTACACAGTAAAAACAATGGCACTGCAGATAAGCTTTCAACATTCTATCAAAGGTTTTTATTTTTGGGGCTAGTTTAATATACTGGGGTAGTTTATTGTATAATTTAACTCCTGTGTGATAAGTTCCTTTTTGATATATGCTTGCATGTGTGTGTGAAATATGAATGTTTTGATTTTGTCTTGTGTTATGCCTATGAACATCATTGTTTGTTTTAAGAAAAACATCCTTATTCATTAAATTCTTTTTACAAAACATAATACTTTCAAAGATATATATACAGGGCAGAGGGAGAATGATTAAATCTTTAAACAGAGGACTACATGATTCTCTAGTGTTTACATTTGCCATAATTCTAATCGCCCTCTTTTGTATCCTAAGCGTGCTTAGTACATCTGACGACATACCCCAAAATATGACCCCATATCTTAAGTATGAATGGAAATAAGCAAAATAAGTATTTCTTAATGTGTGCATGCTAGTGCAGGTTTTCAAAATACGTAACGCAAAGCACATCGAGTTCAGTTTAGTATTCAGATATTGTATATGTTTATTCCATTTCAAGTCATGTTGTATCCATAGTCCTAAAAACTTTGTTTCTGATTTATTTTCTATTTGATGACCATTTAATGTTATATTGGGCTTCGCAGGATTCCTATTCTGTATAGTGTGGAAATTTAGACCTACTGTTTTTTTATAGTTGATTATGAGGCGATTATCTTGTGACCATTTGGTTAACTCTCCTTTAACGGAGTCAGCAGACTGCTGTATGACCTGTTTAGTTTCACCTCTTATTACGAGTGTTGTATCGTCCGCACACAAAATTTCCTTATGTGAATGAACGTTCTGTGTTATATCATTGATATATAGAAGGAAGAGTAGTGGGCCCAAAACCGATCCCTGGGGTACCCCAAATTTAATAATTCCCTCATTGGACATGTTTCATTAAGTAATTTGGTTCCATCATCCTTGTGTCTCAAGCTTACTATTTGTTTACGCCTTGTTAAGTAAGACTCTATCCATTTATTAGCTAGACCTCTAATACCATATTGATTTAGTTTAGTAAGGAGGATTTTATGGTCAACAACATCAAATGCTTTCGATAAATCCAAGAATAGGCCAGTTACATGTTCCTTATTGTCATTTAATTTCAGTATACTATTAATACATTTATAAATTGCTGTCTGTGTAGATTTTTCCGTTCTGAACCCATGTTGTGAGTTTGATAATATTTTATTTGTTTCTATAAAACTTATCAGTCTCCTATACATGATTTTTTTTCACAATTTTTGCGATACCAGTTGGTAAAGTAATAGGACGATAGTTATCTAATTCATCTTTTGAACCGTTTTTGTGCACTGGAATTACTTTTGATAACTTCAAAATATCCGGGTAAGTTCCTGAGAGAATTGAACTGTTTATTAAGTGTGTAAGTGGATTTATTATATTTTCTGCACATTTCTTTAAAATTGCATCTGGGATGCCATCAATGCCAGCCCAAAATTTATTTTTTAGCTCTTTTATATATAACTATTCTTACCTCTTCACTTGTGACATGATTTATAAATAAAGAATCACTACATATATTTATTTTATTATTAGAATTTAGTGTATTTACCTGCGACTTATTTAATAATTTTTGTGGAATTTCCAGAAAATAGTCATTGAAAGTGTTTGCTATTTCCTCTGGATTATTATTTCTGGTCAGTGTAATGTTCCTTTGTATTTTAGCAGATTTTCCAGTTTCTTTCTATATCACAGACCACATAGCCCTGTTTTTATTAGATGATTGGGAAATAAAATTATCTTTATGCATTTTCTTTGCTAGTCTTATTACCTTATTTAATATGCTAGTGTATTTTTTGTAGTATAAATTGAATTCAGGTGTTGTGTGGTATTGTTTATATCATTTGTGTAGAAATTTCTTTCTTTGACATGAATTTATAAGTAGGTGGCCGCGGCCTTAAATTAGGAACAATCCGGCATTTGTCTGGAGTAGAGGTGGGAAACCACGGAAAACCACATTCAGGATGGATGAGATGGGAATTGAACCCACCTCATCTCGGTTTTACGTCATGAAGTTGAGTGTTCCCCGTTTCAGCCCTCAGACCTGAGTTAAATTTCTTGGCAGAGCCGGGAATCCAACCCGGACCTCTGGGCCGACAGACAAGAATGCTAGCCTCTACAAGAAAAGGTGGTCAGGAGATTATTATCATCATCATCAGAACTAGAGCAATAATAGAAAGTAACCTAATTTTCAGTCACATGGTCAACTTATGCTACTTAATCCATAATTTCTTTGTCGGCTCTCGACTAGGAAATTCATGAAAATTCGTTCCAGGAACATTATTTCTAGAGCCTTGTTTACAAAACGGCACGCAACAGTATACCATCTTAATAAAGTGGCCTTATTCCAGCTGGTACAATGTGTGTAAATACCGCCAAGTGAACGGATCATGTGGAGGGTATGCAGCGCCTCTAGCGGCAAACATAGCATCTGCAGGGGGACAGCTCCCGGAGGCCATTAGGCAGGCTTTGTATTATTGGAGGCTAAGGGTAGAGTAGGGCTCATATTTCCAAACAGATGCAGAACAATGTCTTGAGACTGCTTTTGCATTTCTCAATTACCTCTAGTTGTTCAATTTAATTGAAAAGTTTCACTGTAGTCTTCTAAAGATATTCTGAGACAAAGCCATTGGTCGCTACCGGTACTAGATTACACGACTGTCTGGATGAAACTATTGGTCTTTACTAGGTTAGATGACTGTCTGGACGAACCTATTGGTCACTACTAGGTTAGATGACTATCTGGACGAACCTATTGGTCGCTACAAAGTTAGACAAGTGTTTGGATGAAACTATTGGTCGCAACTAGGTTATATTACTGTCTGGACGAAAGTTACTGCTTGTACTACAAGCAAGGTGGTCTGGGGCATAAGCCCCAGGTTAGGTTTGTGTATGTATGTAAAACCTTATTAACAAATGTATGCATTGTTTAAAGCTTTAGTGTTGTCCATAACGTCATGGATGTCACCAATTTGTGTCTAGGGGAATTTTGCGTGTAATGTATCGCGATCTATACTACTACCAAAAAATTAAATATGGAATACACTATCTTAATGCAACTCTGAAATATATTTAAAAAAAATTTAAACTTACTGATACAATGAGAATGCGATGAATTCAATTTTTAGGCCATTTTGAAAGAATAAATCATACCAGACTTATAAAATCCACAATTATTTGCAAAACAAACTTACAAAACCGAAGTGGTATGTTACAAATATAGAGAAAGACCGCATAGAATTAGGATCACCAAATCTATAGGATAGAAATGAAATCAGGAATATTATCCACACAAGGATATTTGAGGAAGATGAGAAAAAACCAACGCAACGTACATGGTCGGCGGAACAAAAACCACAACAACCCATGTAAATGAAGAACTATTGGACAAGGAGGAAAGCTCAAAATATGTGACCCAGTTGTGTATACAGTAATAATAATGTTATAAGTTTAATGTGTCTCTTAACTGCTGCAGCTTTAGTGATGCCAGTGTGCTGGAATTTGATCCTGAATGGGATCTTTTACATGCCAGTAAATTAGCCTACATGGTTTCCTTGCATTTAAGTACCAGTACCCTGAAATGCAAACTGGCTGTGCCAGAATTCTATCCTGCAACCTTGGGCTCTGCAGGCGAGAACCTAACCAGTACGCCATGCTTGTTGTTGTTTCATTTGAGGGGCATGTCATCATCATCATCATCATGAACTGGCTCCAGTTTCCCGGGTGCGGTGAATGAGTGCTCTCCATTTCTTTCTCTCCAAGAATGTCTGCTGCAAATCCAGACCTCTCCCTGCAAGATCATTTCTAACCTGGTCGATCCATCTCTTCCTCGGTCGACCTCTTGGTCTCTTGCCGTTCAGTTCTTTCTCAAACCACACTCTAGCTGTTCTTTTTGTGTCCATTCTTTTGATGACCGAACCATTACAGCCTGGCTTCAACACAGATCTCATTAAGAGATGTCATCATGGACTTGAGCGAGTGTGGAATTTTCGTCTGATAACCTGTGTGATTGTAATGACTGAATTAATGTGTGTATTTGTAATTCAAGTGGAGATTGGGAAGGAGGCAGTCATGACCTTATGTTAGGAACCATCCAGGCACTTGCCTGGAGTAGAAGTGGGAAACACCTATGAATATTAGTTAATACTGGATTTTTCTTTGCAGCTAACTGTGGTGGTCTGCTAGGACTTGGACTGGGTCTCAGTGTTCTAAGCCTCATTGAACTTCTGTACTGGATATGTCTACGTGTGTGGTGTGTCAACTATGGGAGAAAGAGCTTGCTGAGCGACTCTTAATGTTTAGTCATAAACATTGTTTCATATATTGCCAAAACTGTTGGGAATATGATACCTGTACTATACATAGTCAGAATATCACAAAGTGTGCTTTAGTCTATGTTTTCTTATACACACAATGCACAGTGCACACAAAAGAAAATCAAAAGTTCTGTTTTACCTTTGTGTTTCCTAAATCACATGAAATAGCAACAGTGTGTACAAATTGTTTTTCATCTTGTTGCTGTTAAGGAATTTTCAGTAACATACCAGGGTATCTGCATATAGGTTAACAGAGCCATTATAACAATGGTGCCATGGTGGTGTTGAGGTGATTGATGTTTCCAGTCCTCTGATGTGCCTTTCCACTCAGTCCCACAAGTGATCTGTGGGATTGATGTAAAGTGAATTTGAAGGCCAATCAATATGGTGGAAGTCAGAACTATTGCACTAATCTTTGCCAACTAAAACAGAATGTACAACAAATAAGTTAGCATGTTATTTCACAACAATGCCAAGATATTGTAAGGCTGCAAACGATGCAAAATATGGTGAAAAAAGTAAGTTATAGGTTCATATGATTTAGAAATGCAGTTAGTGTATTGGTTGTTAACACACTAATTTGGTAGAAACATTATAAAATACAGAGTTAAAATTGAAATGTAATACAAGATTTTTAAATCCTTAATAATATGTAAAACAGCTGGACCATACGGAATATACAACCCTTTCCTAGCAGACGTATGGAAAGCAGTGTTCAACGAATGCCTCTATTGTGGGGTTTGAAGCCATTTTTCAGTGTTGCCTAAGTTAAGCACCAAACTTTTGAATGCCTCTATACAGGAGATAATGGAGAGAATCAACCATCAAAATTCTTTATAAGGGCAAAGGTTCAACTAATGACCCGATTCATTCAGAGGCATAGCCTTGGAAAACAATTCCTTCAAATATAATAGCTTAGGCTTTCACGGCCGGCGTTCATAATTAAGTACAAGTTTGTCGGGCTTGTAGACTGTGGTCCAGACAGGATATCTGCGTCCGGCATTACCAGTGGAACCCTTGATAATGCCGGACGCAGTTTCCGGTGAAACGTCGGGAGATATCCTGTCTGGACCACGGCCTACAAGCCCGAAAAACTTGTACTTAATTATAATTCCTTCAAATTGTAAACAACTATCCTAAACAGATGGCTCACTGAAATAGTACACCCGCCGTGGCACCACGGTCCATGAAGGGCCTTGACCTGCCAAGCGGCCGCTGCCCAGCCATTTGGCCTGCAGATTGTGGGGCGACGCATGGTTAGCACCGCCGGGTCCCTTTGGCCGGTAATCTTGGTTTTCCTGTCAGACAGCTACTCAATTGTCCTCACAAGGCTGAGTGCACCCCATTCCAGCCCTCACGTCAGTTCTAAAATCCCTGACTGAGCCAGAAAACGAACCTCGGGCCTCCAGGTGAAAGGCAGGCATGCCTCAACACCACAGGGCTTGCTTCACTGAAATAGTAGACCCACAAATTCCACAAATGCAATACAGATTCACAAAAGGATGCTGAACGACATCCATTAAACTAGTATGTGTTAAACATAACCATATTGGTTGTTGAATGCTTACAAAGTTATTTATTTAATCTTAATGGGTCTGCCTACTCAATACGTATCAATTTTAACACACTGTTAAACTTCAAACTATTCACATACCAAGGCAGAAATGCTACACAATTTTCATTGACTATAGAAAAGCATTTGATAGCATAGACAGAGAAATCCTCTCTGCAAAGCTAGATAGAATTGGAATTGATGAAAATACTGCAACACTTATAAAAAAATATGGTACCATACCTGCCAACCTTCGGAAGTCAAAAATAGGAAGAATTTTTAAATTATAGATTTCATCATGCGCAGTATACCGTGGCGAGGGCGAATGAGGGTACACGAAAGACCTGCGTGTCTTTATTGGCAAAGTATGAATTCAGCATAAAATTCACAAAAATGTAAACAATGATCAATCATCGAGTAATATGTTTGGCCAATATTTAAACGTAAGAGAACATAATTGTGTGTTTAAAGAAATTGCATACAATCATTCGTATGGATTACACGTCGAATTCGCTACCACATATTCACGTAGGCTTGACAACCGTTTGTCCGTAATATACCACCAATCAGTATGCGGTACGGCGATCAGCTGACTCACCATTCCGAAATCGCAGCTATGGAGCTCACTGCCAAGCGAGGAACTTACACAAACTTGCACAAAAACCAAGGTTACGCAAATCACAAAAGAAATTACGACTTACGAGAGAATCTGAGCAGGGTGTCTACTGTAAGGATGAAGTAAAAATTAGTTACTTTTTAGCTACCTTTTAGTTTTCTTTTAGTTAATTTTAGTTACGTTTGAATTCAAGATACGTCTGCGGTCTGCAAGTAAAGGGGCTCATCACGCGGTGAAGAAAAACAACAATGAACTGTGTTTAAAGCGGTAAATACAATTCACTTAGGGAGTTATAAAAAAAATAATAAATAAATACTAGATATTATCAAATGAGTTGTTTCAGGTAATATGTCGTCTTGTGCACAAGGCGTTTTTATAATTGCCAAGAGGATGCTCTGCTCTTGACCGTTAGGCGAGATTTCCTTTGTCACCGCGGTAGATCACGAAGAAATTTATGGGACGTTACGTGATTGTAACTGAATTTTGTCTTCACAGTCAGGTACGGAGAAATTTCGAGATGTTACACCCGTTTGTCGAGATTCCCATAGTTTTCGTGATAGAACACGGATAAATATCGCGATTTAGATAATCGATGTCACTTTTAGTCGTTCGACGAGATTTCCATTGTCCTTGAGGTCGGGCACGAGAAAATATAGCATTATTACGCAATCGGCGCCATTTGCTGTCCGTTTGACAATAATCCAGTTGTTCTCGTCATTGAATGCGGATAAATATCGCGATGTACCACAAACGCTGCCGCTCTCGGCCATTTTACGAGATTCACGTTGTCCTCGCGATATTGTGCATACCGCGCCGCACCCGGCCGTTGAACGATTGTCTATTCGTCCTGACAGAATGGTGGAGGCAAGCTCAAGGTTGGACATGGTTAAAATTCACGAGTAGTTATGGACAAGTTGTATGGCCGGCGCCATGATTCCCGCTGTCCCTATGCTGTGGTTGGGAGCTATCAGTTCAGGGTGGATCACGAGGAGAAATTAGTATCGCGACGCTACGTAGGCTGTCATATCTAAGTGGGTTAATGCACTTCTCGCTCCCCGTACGCTTTTGAGTATACGGACATGGGAAAAGTAGCGAGTTGGTTTCGGAATGTTTCGTGATTGGTGCCCGATCACCTTTGACGGGATTTCCACAGTCCTCGTGGTCACTAGTTCACGCTAGGGTGCGGGTTTTATGATTTTACGTAACTGATGTCGATTTCGGTCCATTTGACGAGATTCCCGCAGACAAGTCCATCCGTCTTGAATATGAATTTTCGAAGTAGATATCAAATATTAAGAATTATTCTGAGAGGATTGCACGAATAATACGACTAGAGGACACGTTTTCTTTCGAATGCGAATCACGAATTATACAAGTTTTCGAAATAACCGGTTAGATTATAATATATCCGATGGAACCAAAGTTCGAAGGAAAAATCGACATATAACGGAATTTCGAATTAACCATACTGGATGTCGCAAATTTACGAGACAGATTTTTAAAATAAGTTATAGCCCACGTACTTCGAAGCTTTTTCGAAACGGTAACATTTCGCAAGATTGCGACATTAAATTATTTTTCGTTATTTCTGGACTTCAATTTGACAGTCTCCAAATAAATGCGAGAAATGCGAGGTTTCTGATTAGTTTCAGAAGTTTTCGCGAATCAACGTCTCGCGAAATGTCAGATTTCCTAATAACACAGATAAATATTTCACACAAAACTAAAACGTCTTCTTGATGCCGAAAATATACGCTGAACGATGTATACCACTCAGGGTATCCTCGGTATGCATTTCCTCAAGGTCGGGCACGGGGAAATATAGCTTATGCAAACGGCGCCGCTTGCGTGAAACTCGCTCCATCGAATTCTCTGAGCCTAGAGGTGCGAGTTTAAACGATTCAATCCGCCTTCAAAAAATTTTCGTTACCCGTATGTAAAATTCGTTACCCATTTGTAAAATTCGTTGCTTTTTCGTTACCGGTCGACACCTTGTTGAGAATGGAAATTATTTTCAGTTCCTTTTTCTCTTACAATATATCACTGGGGCCCGAAATTCGGAGAAATAATAGTAATTAAGAAGATCGGAAGACGAGGTGAAAATTCGGAAAGTTTCCGAATAAATCGGAAGGGTTGGCAGGTATGTGGTACCCTATGGTTTCATCGGGATTGATGATCCAGTATCAACATCAGAAGAAATAAGACAGACCAAAGTAGTATTGCAGGGAGACCCTGTTAAGTCCCCTCCTCTTCACCATTGTTACTGCTGACGTCAGGATCATTCTTTTCGAAGAAGATCTGTGAAAATTTTAATGCTTTCAATTAATGTCCAAAACATTTTGTACTGTGGAGAGAGCTGTAGCAGCTACAAAGACAATACAGTATTTGGCATTAAGAACCTCAGGTAATTAGTCTAAACTTAAACATAAAACTTCTAGAAGCTTAAGTCTATCAGATCTCAGGACACTGGAAGAGTCAAATCACAATTTCTGAAAATTGCAGTCTATCAATGTTTGTCCCTTCGAGGCTTTCAAATGAACTTGTGAGGGAAACATTTTTGATGGAGGATCTACGATTTAGATCCTCATTCCCATCAACAGAAAACTGGTCAAGATTACTTAAAGAAAGGAAGCAGAAAAGAGAAGAAATATGGCCAGAGTTCTACCCTACGAGTGCAATGATGGATCAAACATGGATGCAACCCAACCACTCCGATACATGATAACCGGTTTAGCCAAGCTTGGTTATCATCACAAAATTTGCAGGACCAATAAATTCCAAAAACCAATTTGTGAATGTAATAGATGTGTGCCATTAATATTGTTCAAAGAGAAGAATTTCAATTAGCCAGCTCGGTACACTCTGAACTACACTTGTATGCACACCTGAGGGAGTATCTTATATTAAAGTCTTTAATTTCCTGTCCACCCTCTGTACGCATTTATTATTAATAAAAATATCCTTTTTGTCGGTTGTGTTTAGAGATACTGGAGTGCTACAATTTTGTTTCGGAAGACTCCTTCAAGTGCTAGTAGGTCAACAAATTCTGTGTACTCACATTCAAACACCCTTAAATGCTGAATAACTGTTCTCTATGGAAGCAAGATTCGGCTTAGTCCACAATAAAGATAGTTTTAAAACTATTTTTCGGAGTTGCCTTATTAACAATATTGTAACTTTTACAATATTAATTAGTCTGCAATCATTTCATAGATCTATGTACAATCGCCAACATAGGAAAAGAGCATCCCCTGGAGGGCATGGTATCCGACTACACATACAGGTGGGAGTATAGAACATATGCAATGGTGTTGCCAAGTTATGTTCTATTTAATTGTTTTTATTCAGCCACAGGACATGGTTTGTTACAGCTCTCAGCCTGGGACGTAAGGGAAGGGCGAGCCCGCCGTGAGACTTTTTAAATTTATTTACACATCGGGTAGCTGCCATTATGCTCTATAATGCAAGGGTGCTCCATGCTGGCAAGCTCACCCTTATCGTGAACATTATATTGAAGCCTGCAGCGACAAGGCGGCAGCCGAGGTGTCATATTCATTGAAATGCTCCCACAGAGAATGGTGAACTCGCCACGGCTCATCACAGCCCCAGTCGCAGTGTGATCGCCGCGGCGAGTGGATGTAGTACATTTGTATAGACGTTGTAATAGTGTTGCGTTATCCTATCCGTTATTCTTCGTCACATTTAGTGTATTGCAATGTCTATTATGTTACAATACTATGTTTCACTGTACATAGTGTCTTATCTCCATAAATGAACCTATATTCTGTTCCATTCATTTACACGAGTAACATCAGTAACAATAAATATTTGTACTTTATGTTTCATATTTCAATAGTAGTCGTAGTATTGCAATACAGTGTGCATTTGAAACTGCTCGCAGCATTAACATGTTCAGAGCACCGAATGGTGGCCTCGCCCTTATCCAATTCATGAGCACGAACCTTGCACACTAATTATCTCCAAATGCACATGTGGTGGGCTCGCCCTTCTCTTACCGAATGCCTCATATATCCAATAGACATATTAGTCATAATGTATGCATCATTATATTTCGTCTGGCAGTCATAGCTTTGTGAAATTCCTCAAAACGTAAAGGCTTTGTCAGCCAAGGTGATAGCCATGCATGCTAAATTAAGAACTCTGCCGTTCGCCTCTGGAGTCGAACTCAAATCTCAGTAAAGTGAAATATTTTTATGTTTATTTTTAATCTGCAGAGACATCTACATTAAAACGTGTAATTTACTGGCTTAAGAGGCAGCCATATTTAAAATATTGAATTTACAAGGTCAAGAAAACAGAAAATTAATACCTCTAAAAATGTGGTGTACGAAGTTCTGCCCAGCACCAAATCATCCTCATGTTCCAGTTTTATTTGAACAGACCACCCCTCTTGAAGACCATTTATTAATTGAACAGGCACTGGTTGCTTTATACTGTACAGGTTTCACTACAATTTACTACAATGTCACAAGAAATCAATGGAGTGCTCACTTTGAACTAAATTAATATATCTGTTCTCATTGAAAGTTATTAACAACTCAACATAGCATTCTGCACATTTGAATTTGCAGTTTTTAGCATTGGGACAGATACAAAATTTGTCCATAACTCGATAAATGTATCTCCATGAATTATGCGGACTTCTCCGTGCCTTAAAATTGTAATAAAATATTAATATTCTGCTAAATGAATGGTTGGTTCCTCAGTTTAGGGGCTGCGACAACGCGGTCATGTAGCCCCGTGTACTTTGGGTGTGTGTAGAATCTGTCTGATAACCGGTGTTAATTGTGATGACAGTATTAGTGTGTGTTCCTGTTTCTTAATTCAAGTAAGGACTGCATACTTTTGAATTTTTCAAGTAGTTCCTACTTTGACTGCCAAACGCCACCTTCAACAACTACTAGTTCAGAACTGGGCTACCACAGTCGGCTTCTGGCGACGAATGTAGGAACCTGAGCGTTGTTTACATATTTAAGCTAATTTAGCTTCACACATGTGTAATTAGTGGAAGGTACTTTAACATACCATAAATCATATTAAAGAACCTTCCACTGAGAGCATGTATCTGGTCAAAGATGAAATAGCTAGCTTTTCAATTGTTCAGTTCAATGTTTGAATGCTTAAAACTCAGCAATTTTTCTAGGTTTATGCCATGTCTTGTGTGATGTTCCTAGGCGAAACCCCACACAAGACACGGCATAACCCTAGAAAAATTGCAAGAGTTTTAATTCACTGGCCGTGAAAGCCAACATACCATCTTTTTGTATAATTAAATTAGAATTCATTTTGTATTTCTGCTCTAATGGTCTTGCCTAGTGGCAAATTTGTTTGTTTCTCTAGTTTCATTATTCATAGTGTATAGTATGAGCAATATTATGTCCATTTATTATTATTAAATGACATTATTTTAATTCCAATCAATAGTCCATCAGGATGTGCACTCTCATTCATAATGTACAGGTAAATTTTACCCATTTAGTTTGCTGGTATAGAACATGTTGTATAAGCAACACTGCATTTCTTCAAGGTACTTACATAATTCAATATCTATGTACACATGCAAACATCAGAACTGCACCCTGAAAACAATTTCATGGGGGATTGTGGATGTAAATATAGACTGCCTAATGCAGCGACAGACACAAGAGGTAGTGACAAATATGACATAGATGGTGAGGGATATAAACCCTAAATCCTCCTCCTGGGTAAGTGCCTAATGAGCATCAAATAATAGATCATAGGAAATACTGAGGGATTAATTTCTTTGTTCTAAAGGTTGAACTGTGTTTATATTGATTCTTTCACATACAGTACAGTATTATTATGAGATTCCATTTTCATTATGAAAATTGAGAATAACAAACCAGTTAACATACCAAGCTTATACTGTATTTCTTATTGCCACAATAATTGCAGTGGTCAACAATGGCAACTTCTCTTGTGAGGGCCACTTTTGTCAGTTGCTTGAGTCTGAACTTCTCGACTGATATTGTCAAATCGACGGAGTCTTAGGAAAAAGAGAAATCTTATCCTAGACATTGTTGCGATGAAAATGTCAAAAACCATCTCTTGTAACGAGATGTGCTGACTGATGCGTACCACCATGGTATGATAGTTCCAATAAAGCTTTAATTTCTGATTTATTAGTTTTCATGGCACCTCTCACCATGGAAAAAGTTAATTTCATGAATTCCATATACAGTAAATATATGAATACATTATAATGAGGTAAATTATCCTGCTGTTTACAATCAGTCCCCGACAGTCAATAGCACTCTTTGTCGATTGAGCTTTTCCATTCGGACCGGGCAACTTTAAAATACCGTAATTTGCGCTCTAGCATGACACCTTTAAGGTATGACACTTTTGCAAGGTACCATCCTTCCCCTTATAAAATTCACTTCTCATTGCTGACGGACTGCTTATTCATAAATTTCATGTGGAAATTCATTGGAAGACATGCCTTGGTTGTCTGACTCAGAATTGGCCTGCTTGGCATCATCATCATCATCAGCCAATACTCGTATCAGAGAGTTCGTTTCTTCCCTGTACTCCTAAGCTCTCGTGTTCGCACAATGGAGATGCCACTGATGGCTCAGCAGGCTGATCCTCGCTTAGAACATGCGGTTGCATACGCCACATGTGATGGTAGGGGTTGAACGTGGAAGTGTTTGGCGGAGTTTTCTTCTCTGACGAGCTTCCGTTTCCTGTCTTTGACGATTTTGTTCAAAAAGTAGAACAGCGTCGAAGGTGGTTTTGCGCCAGCGCGAACGGTCCTTCGCAAGGGTACACCATGTATCTGGATTGATAGATACATTTTTGAAGGTATCTTTGAGGTGATCTTTAAAACGTTTCAAAGGTGCACCTGTTGGTCTCTTGCCCGTGCTGAGTTCACTGTACAAGATCTGCCGAGGGAGTCTGTCATCACTCATACGATGGACATGGCCAGACCATCTGAGCTGATGGCCGATAATGATGGACTCAATACTCTTCATTTTTGCTCTCTCGAGTACCGTAACATTATGTAGTCATCCCATTTGATGTGCAAAATGGAGCAGATTTTTTGCTGGTGAAAGAGTTCCAATTTTTTGATGTCCCAGTGGTATAGAATTCAGGTCTCACATCCATAGAGCAGCGCAGAGATGACAACAGCTTTGTTCCCATCCGTAGATCTTTGTTCTGGAATACACGATGTACGAGGCGTCCAAACGCAACATGCGCAGCGTGAATTCTGTTATTCACATATTTTTCGACAGTACATTGGGTCGACAGAATGCTCCTAAGGTATAAGAAGTGATCAACACGTTCCAAGGAAGTGCCAGAGATGGTGATATCAAAGTCAGGGGTGGAGGTTCCAGGGACAGGTTGAACCAGCACTTTTGTCTTCCGGATGTTTATGGTCAGACCAAAATGTGCGTATGCTCTCTTGAAGCAATTAACAGATTGTTGCAACTCTTCAGCTGAGAGGGCTGGTGAAGCGTTGTCGTCGGTGTATTGCAATTCTGTAACCAAGATGGTAGAGGATAATCTTTTGGAGCAGAGCCTGGTTCGGTTGAATAGCCCTCCATCATACCGATATCTAATCTCGATGCCAGGGATGTTCGCATACGATGTCTCATATAGCATGGCCGCCAGGTACAGAGCAAAAAGTGTAGGTGCAAGAATACAGCCTTGCTTGTGCCCATTGGTAATGGAGAATTCAGCGGAGATGTCGTTCTGATAAAGTAACTGTCCAACCATACCGACGTGGAGAGCTTGAATCAGTCCAACAAAATGTTCACGACATCCAAAGCGCCTTAAAACCATCCACATGGCATTTCTGGGAACAGTATCAAAGGCTTTCTCAAGATCGTAAAAGACTAAGAACAGAGGTTTCATTTGCTCCCTGCATTTCTCCTGCAGCTGTCTTACACAGAAGATCATGTCAATGGTTCCCCGGGAAGCACGGAATCCACACTGGGATTCAGAGAGTATTCATTCTGAGATGGTGTGTAGTCGATTCAAGAGGATTCTAGCAAAGAATTTTCCCAGTATAGAGAGAAGGGAGATACCGCGGTAGTTTCCACAGCTACTTCGGTCGCCTTTCTTGAAGATGGTAACATTGGTGGCGTTTTTCCAATCAGCAGGTACTTTTCGTGTTTCCCAGATCAGAAGGATAAGGTGAAAAAGTCTGTTTTTCAGGGGTAGGCCTCCGCTTTGAATGATTTCCAGAGGGATGTTGTCTGGTCCTGGGGCCTTCCTTGGTTTCAGACTTCTCAAGGCTTCGACAAACTCTTGGAAGTGTGGGGGCATCGCCATCCAAGGTTGAGGCGGATGTTGAGGGACAAGGCGCAGAAAGTCTTCAGTTGCAGTGGAGCTACGATTTAAAAGAGAGCTGAAGAGTTCCTTCCATCTATCCAAAACTTCTTGAGTGCTGGTGAGAATGGTGGTATCATCAGCACCTTTCAGTGTTCCTGAAGAGGAGTGAAAAGGTCCATACAGTGAAACCCCTCAAATCCGAATTCCCGGGTAATCCGAACGAGTTCTTTCTGACAGTTATAAGTTTGAAAAACACGCGCAAAGAAAAGAGAAACTTATTTATTCAGTCATAAAACATTGATACATTCTACATTAGAACTTTATTTTACATAATTAGTCGAAAAATTAACAAAGAAGTACAGCTAGCAAAGTGTAAATGTGCCTACTTACTTATCTCTTCCAGGATTGAACAACGGAAAAGTTGCTTATTGTAATTCCTTAGGTTCATCACTTTGCAAAAACAATGAAATAACCATACAAACACACAAAATATCACTTAAACTTTCACTTGAAATCAGCTATCAACAATTGTCCAAATGACGAAAACCTTCCTGCGGAGGCAATTGTGCGCGAGCGTCGCATGAACACGACACCGTTTGGCATGGCTGCTGTGTGTTGTTCTACGAAGCGCAATGCGATGTGAAGAGCAGATGCAGCTTCAGTATAAGTCACATTGTCTGTCGAAGTTTCTTCTTCCTCGCTCAATGTACAGTACAGCCATAAACCGTCAAGAGGGCTGGTTATTATGTTATGGATATTTTTTGGCTAATCCGAACAGGCTACAGCCCCAATTAGTTCGGATTTGAGGGGTTTCACTGTATAACTCTTTTAGACCTGCATAAAAGTTGCGTAGATCTCTGCTGTCTGAATATCTCTGGAGCTCCTCAGCCGTTTCGTGCCACCAGTTGTCTTTTATCTTCCGGATTTCAGCTTGACACTTCTGTTTTAGTTCACGGAGATGGTTTAGTTTCTCTGTGGAAGATGGGTCTCGTGCAAGGGAAAGGTAGGCTTCCCTTTTATCACTGATTAGTTTCAGTATTTCTTCATGATTTTCCTCAAACCAGTCATGTCTCCCCTTTTTCTCAAAACCAATAGTGTCTTCTGCCGATTCTGTGATGATTTTCTGAAGCGTGGTCCATTCACCATCAACCTCCCTGTTGAATGGGTGGAGGGTCAGCTGTTCTTGAATAGTTCTTCGGAATCCATCCGCGACAGTTTCATCGTACAGCCTTGAGGTGTTGAGCTTCTTTCTGGGTTGATTCATGGTGTGGGTGCGTGGTCGATTTTGGATAGAGAACCTGAGCCGACTGATCAGGAGTCGGTGGTCTGTCCAACAGTCATCAACATTTCTTGCAACCTTTGTGATTAGGACGTCATTCTTGTCACGGTGACAGGTGATGATATAATCAATCATGTGCCAGTGTTTGGATCGTGGGTGCATCCATGTGGTCTTGTAGCGGTCGGGTAGTCGGAAATGAGTGTTGGTGATGTACAGCTCATTCTCAGCACAAAGCCTGAGAAGTAATAGGCCATTGCTGTTGCAATTCCCTATATCATGATTTCCCATGACCTTCTCCCACAGATTTCTGTCTTTGCCCACTCTTGCATTAAAATCACCAAGCAGCAGAAGCTTGTTGTTGCGGGGCACCTTGGTGAGGCCTGTGCTTAGGTGTTGATAGAAGCAGTTCTTGGAGTCCTTATCGTACATAAGAGTGGGGGCATATGAGGAGATAAGTGTGATGAATCTGCCTCTTGAAAGTGGAATTCGGAGGGTCATGAGCCTTTCATTTATTGCAGTGGGAGAGAGTCGATGTTCATTCACCAATTTAGTTTTCACTGCAAAACCTACTCCATGTATGTGACTATCCTCTTCTTTCTTTCCCTTCCAAAAGATGGTGTTTCCTGTTGTAGTCTCCTTGATATTAATTTCCACCGCAAGTCTAGTTTCACTCAGGGCGGCAACATCGATATTGAGTCTGCTCAGCTCGTGGGTGATAAGAGCTGTTCTTCTCTCCGGCCTGTTATCTGTTCGGTCCAATAATGTTCTGATGTTCCAAGCGCCTATAATCATTGTATTTGAGTTCTTATTTCGACCGCAAGATTGGGTGCCCCTCTGGGTGCGGTGTCCCAGACAGGATTGAAGAGTGGCACCCGATGTTTAGCCCACCTTTTCTAGGGCCGTCCCCATTCGGGGTGGGCAGTGGTGATCCTGAATAGGCCTGCCCAGACACAGATGCAGGACCGAATCCCCGAGTTGCCACATTATGTCTCGAAGAGACGACCATCACACATCCGTCTCCAACATGCAGGTCCAGACTAGAAGCTTCCAGTTTACCAAACCTGCTTCCATCGCCCTTATCCCATCGCCGTTGGACTTAATAAGTTTGGCAGGGAAGAGTGCCACAGGCGGGACTTTGTTTAAGGTGGATTTCAACTTGCCAAGGACAAACCCACGCACTATGATTCTGGCACCACCCACTGCGGCTCATATAGAATGAGACAAGCAGTTACGATTACCAGAACTGCAATGGACTGCCGCAGACTCAAGAAGTTGTGAGTTGCGCCTTTACAGCCAGTCCATCTGGCATGACCTCTTCCGCCTCAGCAGTCGTTGGGTAACCTTGGAATTGATAGGTACCTCTTCCGGCTTGGCATCACTTCTAAACGAAGTCTATATCCAACTCGTCACTTCCCTCCCACAAATTTATTATCTTGATAGTCACCAACAGATATAATTAACAGTCAGTCTATCTATTGTGAACAGTCCAGCTATCAACAAGGAAACTTGTGCTCACTAAGAAACTTACGCAGTGACGGGCGCCGGGACAATTCACCACGAGCCACATCGACATATGAACGCATCAACAACTCCAGCAATAATAAACTCTGAAACATAAAATACAATCATAGTAGACTGGGCGAGTCCATTAGGAAAGTAGCAGGGGGTGGAAATCAAATCCCTTATACCTAAAATTAACAATTTTTCCATGGGTAAAATATACCCATGCATGCATCCTCACGGGTTAATGTTGCACATAGTTCTAATTTTCTATAAGTTTTTCTACAAATTTTCTATTTAAAATGTCAGACATCAAACTCTACTTACAGCTTACTTCAGGTTTGTTGCTGGAAACTTATACTTACCTAGATTTGTGCTCTTCAACAAAAACTTGTACAGCACTTTCCTCCAAGAGTGTCTTAGAGACTACAATACTTGGGAAGTAGGGACACGTAAAAGGCAAGTATTTTGCAGCTAAAAGTGCAGTTATTTTTCTCAAATAATTAGGTTATTTTAAAACTAATTTATTCTGAAAAGTTAGAACTAAACTGATAACCCATCAACTTCATAAAATATGGCATAACTGTACCTAGCCCTCAAAAGTAATAAATACCATTAAGGGAAGGCTTTCTTTCTACAAACTTGTTCTTTTGGGTTTTGATGACATCATTTAATTGGTTCACCACAGACATTCCTTATTCAGAAATCCTGATCATAGGTCCCACATTGTAAAAATGCTAACTTATCCACTGTAATATACTGGGATTCATGAAGATTATTTAAATAGAAGGATTATTGGTTTGGGTTCATTTCAGTTTGAGGAGTTATAGGAGGAGAGGAGTTGCTGTCATTATTAAGTGCATAACAACATTTTTGGTCATTTTCTAAAAGGATTCATCATTATTTGATCATTTCATGGAATTTATTAGACTATTTTATACCCTTCGATTCATTTTCACATACATTCATCAGAGATACAGGAGTATCTTCACAACTCGTCGATCTGAAAGCTACAGCAACTTTGTTCAGTCCTTACTTCTTGCAAATATCCACATTCCAGTAGACACACCTGCACTTTCAACTAATCCAAAAGTTATGTTGAAAATAGGAGTAGCAGAACAGACTTAAGTAGGGCCAGTGATATACAGGTGTTGAGTGAATTTGTGTTATTGCAGGAGTTTGTTATTTTGAGTGTATTTAAAATGCTGAAGTTTAAAGCCATCTAGATCTGTTCATTTCAAACAAATAATTTTGGGATTTGGCAAGGATGTTGTTTTCAACAGATGGTGAAATCCTTTTCTGCAAATTATGTGAAGTGAAAGTTCGTGTTAACATTTCTTTTTTTGTTGTTGTTGTTGTGAGGTCTCCTGAAAGGCCAATTGCGAGTCTTTCTAGACGACGCCCGTGGGAGACCTGCGCGTTAGGATGAGAGATGGAATATGGACGAAGATGAATGAAACTGGGCAAGGATGTGGAAGGTAGCAGCCATGGCCTGTCCCAGCATTTGTCAGGTGTTGAAAATGGGAAACCACGGAAAACCATTTCATGGGCAGCCGATGGTCAGCAGAGAGCTTGGCCCCATGACCTAACACTGCGCTTTGGTAAACGTAGCCACCGCTGTCTGTTTCTTTGTGTTGAAATTATGTCAGCAACATACATACAGCCCATGTCAACTCTGAGCAAATTGATTGTAACATTTCATTCAAATTAATAGGTCATTTTATTGGATTTTAACCGGGTGAGTTAGCCGTGGTCGTTACGGCATGACTAATGGCAGTCGCTCACATCCGGGAGGCGAGGAGGTTCTAATCCCCCCACCGGCAACCTTGAAGATGGTCTTCTGTGGTTTCCCATCTTCCTTCCAGGCAAATGCCGGGGTTGGTCCCTAACTATAGGCCACAGCCGCTACCTTCCAACTCCTCGCCCTTCCCTTCCAACTTTCCTCCCCAACGGTACTTGTAGCTCACCCATTGGGTGTCAGTCTCGAAGCAGCTACAAAACTGGCGAGCCAAACATTTCCTCGGACACTCCCGGCAAAAAAAATGGATTTTAAATATTCTGAGGTCATTAAAATCTGGGCCCTGGTAATAACAATGTCTATGTTGTACCAACTTCCAAAATATGTATTTGCTCAGTTTATCTTGATTATTTAACACTTCCTTTTCAAGTTTTAATATGGTGAACTGGCTTTGCAGCACCCATGTCACACGTCCTTTAAATTGTTTCTTATTGATAGCAACCAACTTCCCAAGATGATAATACCACCACCACCCACTTATATATCCCTTTTAATTGATGTGGTTTACAGATAATAAAGTTCCAAAAATATTCTCTATAGCAGTTTCTTTAATATGCCAGTTAAATCTGACCTCTCAATTGTGTGTTTTTTGAATCTTAAGTCTTTTGACTGGTTTGATGCAGACCTCCATGCCTCCCCGTCCTGAGCTAATTGTTTCATCTCTACAGTTAATAGCTACCACACCTTACATCTGAGGCAATTCTTACCTGATCCACCCCTACAGTATTGTCCTCGACCCTTCCTTCCATAACTACATTTGCTATTCCTGGGTGTCTTAGTATGTGTTCTACCAACCTACAGTTTTTACTCGCATATAAGACACACTCCCCTTTTTTTAAATTAGGGAAAAAGATTTTTATTTGCCTCACATATTGAACCCATTATTAACGAAATACGGGTAACCAACGATTACCTATTTTCGATACGGTATTCCACAGACGTTCCTGGATTACCGTAAATGTAAGGAGTGTACCAATTGCTGTTATGGTACTTTGTGACTGTACAAGCATATGCATTCTTTCCTACCTGCAAAAAGTAGGGGGCTAGCTGTTGTAACAAAATAACCTGGAAATCCCTGCCCCAAGGCCACATTCCGGTACAGGAATTGATGGAAACTAGTTGAAAGCAAGCAGAGGTTGAGCTGTGCGTTTCATGCAAAGAAACAACCTAACTTTACGGATGCTTAAGTCATCGTGTTGGCGACTGCTGGAGGAATATACGGATCAAGTGTTTGAATTTCTGCGATTCGTGTCTCGACAGCGGCAGGAACACCAGTTTCTCCTATTGCAGATAGGAAACACGGATCAGAATCCAGTTTATTTTGATATGCCCGCTCAACCATAATTGCTAAAGGAGCTTCAAGCGTACTGAGAAATTGCGTTGTACAGTAATGCTGGCAATTAGAATAAAAATAGAATATCCCTAACGGTATCTTGTTTATTTCAGACGCAGTGAACGCGAAATTAGGCCCACCCTACCACGTAGGGTACTGGTACTTGCTGCAATCGCGGGAGATTTATATCCGACTAATATTGTATAATGGTCCATAATTGTATCTTTTAAACCTCAATAATAATACATTTTCTGTTCTGAAATATATTTTCCAGGATGTTGGCATGTATAGTTATTTAATGGATACCTCGATATGCTGTTAATTTTTGAGATATGTGCATATAAAACCCTCAATTTTAGAGCATTAAAAATAGGATTAAAAAATGGGTCTTATATGCGCGTAAATACGGTTCATCTTCTCTTCATTAGCAGTCATCAGAAACATCTCTCCCCCACTAGTCTTAATACCTCATTTGTTACTCTTATCTACCCATCTGATTATTCTCCTGTATCACCACATTTTAAACGCTTCTATTCTTCTCTTTTCTGCTACGTCAACAGACCAAAATTTACTTCCATCGAGTGCCACGCTCCAGTCAAAGGCTTTCAAAACTTTCTTTCAATTACATAAATATATATGTCCTGTTTCTGTAGCAATGCTTTCCTTGTGTGAGCCAACCTACTTTTTATAACCTCTTTGCTTTGTCCATCACTGGTTGTACTGCTTCCTAAGAAACAGAAGTCTTTAACCTTTCACCTGCCAATTTGATGTCGATAGCGGTTTCAGATTTCTTTGGCTGCATTCCATTATTTTTGTTTTACATTGATTTTCATCATGAATTCTTTTCTCACAACCGAGTCCTTACCATTTCAAGACTCATTCAATTCCTCTGGTGAATCGGCGAATATGACAATGTAGTTTATATCAGAGTTTAAATTGTCTCATATTGAGTAGGAAACTTGGACAGCGGGTGGAATATTATGAGCAATATAGTGAACGGATTATTGTAGCAAAAATCAATACAAAACCTACATGCACCACAGTGGTAAAAGTCTATATGCCTACCAGTCAAGCTGATGAAGATGTTGAAAAGGTCTACGAAGATATATATGAAATTCTGAGGTATATCAAGGGTGATGAAAATGTTATAGTAATGGGAGATTGGAATGCTGTGGTAGGAAAAGGAAGAGAAGGGAAGATAGGAGATTTTGGATTAGGTGAAAGGAATGACCGAGGGAGCAGACTGATGGAATTCTGTACCGAGCATGAGTTGGTCATAGCTAACACCTTATTCAATAATAAGAATATACAATAGAAGAATATACACATGGATGAGACCAGGAGATACAGGGCGTTACCAAATCGACTTCATTATGGTCAAGCAGAGGTTTCGAAACCAGATTTTGGATTGTAAAACATATCCCGGTGCTGACAAACTGACCACAATTTGGTTGTTATGAAATGCATATTAAAGTTGAAAAAACTGAAGAAAAGTCAAAAGCCAAAAAGATGGGCAATAGACAGACTGAAAGAAAAGGATGTAAACGAAAGATTCAAGAAGAGTATAAAGGAAGGACTAATGAAAAACCCTAAACAAACTTCAATTGCAGACGAATGGGCACTTTTTGAAGAATGAAATAACAAAATCCGCAGAAGAAAACATTGGTAGGAAAGAAAGAATAGGTAGAAAACCGTGGATCACACAGGATATACTAGAATTGATGGACGAAAGGCGGAAACACAAGAATGTAAGAGATGAAAAGGGGAAAGCAGAATACAGACGTCTGAGAAATGAGGTTAACAAGAAGTGCAAGGAAGCGAAAGAAGAATGGTTGAAAGAGAAATGTGCAGGTATAGAAAATTGTCTGAAATTAGGAAAAGTAGACACAGCTTATCGAAGGATTAAGACCACTTTTGGGGAAAGGAAGACTAAGTGCTGTAATATTAAGGACATAAATGGAAAGCTCTAACAGATAGGGAAGAAAAGGTTGAGAGATGGAAAGCTTACATAAGAGTGTTTGTATAAGGGAAAGGAGATTGAGAATCATGTAATGGAAAGGGAGGAGGAAATTGAGGATGCGAAAGGAGATTTAATATTGAGATCAGAATTTGACAGAGCATTGGAAGACTGAGGCAGGAACAAAGCACCAGGCATAGATGATATACCGATTGAGTTGCTACGCAGCATAGGAGATGAAGGTCTGATCAGGTTATATCACTTGGTGTGTAGGATTTATGCGACAGGTGAGGTACCCTCTGATTTCAAGAAGAATGTTATCATCCCTATACCGAAGAAAGTAGGAGCTGACAGATGTGAGGATTACCGTACAATCAGCTTGATTACTCATGCTTCAAAGATCCTGTCTAGAATAATTTACAGGATGATAGAAAGCCAGATAGAAACGGAGTTGGGTGAAGACCAGTTTGGTTTCAGGAGAAATGTAGGAACAAGGTAAGCTGTACTGAGTCTTAGGCTGATTTTTTGAAGGTAGAATAAGGAAAGATAAGAGAACGTTCATGGCATTTGTAGACTTAGAAAAGGCTTTTGATAACGTTGATTGGACTAAATTGTTTGACATTTTGAAAACGATTGGAATAAAGTACAGGGACAGGAGGGTGATTTACAATCTATACAGAAACCAGATAGCAGTCATTCGAGCTGAAGGACATGAGAGAGAAGCTGGTATTCAGAAAGGTCCAAGGCAATGCTGCAACTTAACACCCATACTTTTCAATCTTAACATTGAACAAGCAATGAAGGAAATTGAAGAAAAATATAAAGTGGGAGTGAAGATTCAAGGAGAAATAATTTCAACTCAGATTTGCCGATGACAGTCATCTTGGCCGACACGCCTGAGGATTTGAACGAGTTTTTGAATGGTATGGACTCCGTCTTGAGGAAACAATTCATGATGAAAATTAATAAATGTAAAACAAAAATATTGGAATGCAGCCGAAATAAATCAGAAACCTCTATGGACATCAAATTGGCAGGTGAAAGCTAAAGGAAGTAGGAGAATTCTGTTACTTGGGAAGCAAAATAACCAGTGATTGACAAAGCAAAGAGGATATAAAAATGCAAGGAAAGCATTTCTACAGAAAAGGAATCTGTTGACATCGAATATAGATTTAGGTATTAGGAAGTCATTTTTGAAGGCCTTTGTCTGGAGCGTGGCACTCTATGGAAGTGAAACTAGGACTATTGGTGCAGCAGAAAAGAGGAGAATTGAAGCATTTGAAATGTGGAGTTACAGGAGAATGATGAAGATCAGATGGGTAGATAGAGTTACAAACGAAGAGGTATTGAGACGAGTGGGAGAGGAGAGATGTTTCTGGCGACTACTAATGAAGAGAAGAGATAGGTTGGTAGGACACATACTAGACACCGAGGAATAGCAAGCTTAGTTATGGAAGGAAGGGTTGAGGACAAGAACTGTAGGGGTAGACCAAGGTTAGAATATGTTAAACAGATTGCCTTGGATGTAGGGTGTGGTAGCTATGTAGAGATGAAACGATTAGCTCAGGACAGGGGAGGCATGGAAAGCTGCATCAAACCAGTCAAAAGACTGAGGACTCAAACAACAACAAATTATCTCTCTTTGAATCTGGTTTCTGTATAGTTTGTACATCACCCTCCTATCCCTGTGGTTTATTCCAATCCTTTTCAAACTGTCAAACAACTTAAAACATCCTTAAATTTTCACCGATTATAGGTTTCAACCCTTCTTCTTTACATACAATAATTGAGGGACTATCCTATTGTCTCGCATAGCCGGCCGAAAGTATGAAGTGTTCTGTGAGGATTTCACTTCACTTAGCAAGACAGCTTTGGTATCCACTTCCAAAGTCAAGTTCTGGTAACATCTTGTCTAAAGAATGTTCTAACAGCCACTGTTTCCAAAAAAGACTGGCTATTCAAAAAAACCTGAAGAAAAAAATATCGAAAATGTGAAGAAATGTCAGAATTCATATAAAAATATAGCATTACTGCAGTGCAAATTTTGCATGCCCCTACTGAGAAGAAACATACTCTCCCATGGAGGCTGTTAAGTGTGTACTTCATAGTAAACTACAAATGGAAGCTGCTTCACTCTTCGTTGATGCTAGGGGCAGATGACCTTGTAGTTTCGCCCCTTAAAACAACAATAACAAACTAACTTCGTTGATGCATGCTACTTACGTCTTTTTAGATCACTTCCATGGCTTGGTAAATGGTTTCTTTCATTTGATCACTTTCCATGAATGGGTGAAAACCACAAGTATACAGTAAACTCTCGATCATCCGGTTTATCTGTGCGTAGTTCAAAAAAAACTTTTTCCCATCGTAATTAAAAATTAAAAAAAAACACCAGCAATTAGCCTACAGTTAAACAGCACCAATAGGAACATATTTTTGATCGTATTAACCACGTCTCCGAGCAGTATACCGATTGTTAAGACATTGTTGCAAGCACTATTCAGTAAGGACATGTCCTCGGACACTCCCGGCACTAAAAGCCATACTATTAATAATAAGTAAGGACGATTACCGTATATACGTGAACACAAACCGCATGTGTTTTTCAAAAATTGTAAGTGAAATGTTGGGGAGCAGGCATCGAGTCAAGGTTGGTACCGTATTCCTCTCTACCAAAGGTTTATGGGAATCTTTTGCTCGCCACATGCTGTATATAAAAAAATTACAGTCAGTCTGAAAGACTACGACGTTATATCATTTCAAATGACGCAAGCTACAAATGTTACACAGGTTAGAAAGGCTCAGGAGGGCTTCTCGCTTCGCTCGAAGCCCCAGGACTCTTTCAACAGACTCCACTACCCATTAACTTAGGCTTCCCGCGCGGGCACCTCTTTAAGTGTCACCCTGTATTTGAGTCTGACATCTTTTACAACTCTTTAAGAGTCGCCCATTATTTGAATCTGATATATCGCAAACCTCTTTAAGGGTCACCCTGTTTTTGAATTGAATCTAACATACTGTACACCTCGTTAAGTGTCACCCTGTAATTTGCTCTGACATCCTGCACACCTCTTTAGGAGACACCCTGTATTCTTGTCTGACATCTTGTGCACCTCTTTAGGAGTCACCCTGTATTCTTCTCTGCCATTTTGTATACCTCTTTAAGAGTCACCTTGTATTCTTATCTGGCATCTTGTATATCTCTTTAGGAGTCACTCTGTATTGTTATCTGGCATCTTGTACTGTATTTTGCTCTGACATCCTGCACACCTCTTTAGGAGGCACCCTGTATTCTTATATGGCATCTTGTATATCTCTTTAGAAGTCACCCTGTATTCTTGTGTTCGCCTCGCTCAAAGCCCCAGGTCGCTCGACGCCAGGCCTCTTTCAACAGACTCCAATAATCATTATCGTCTGTTTCTCGCTCCCCGCGTGAGCATGACGTCACGTTCCCGCTCGCTCCCCGCGTGCGCATGACGTCACGTTCCCGCTCTCTCCCCGCGTGCGCATGACGTCACTTACCGCGCGGCTGCATGACGTCACTTACCGCGCGGCTGCATGACGTCACGTCCGTCTCCGTAACGCATTACGATGGACCCCAACCATAACGACGAAGTCGACAAGATCATTTGAAATGATAAAAGACGTTGACCGCACCTCCCGAGCACACACGCACAGAACATTGCGATACTGATTCCCATAGATGTTGGAAAAGATGGCCTGTGAAATTTATATTTTACCACCAACTCACTAGATTTGTGGTGGTAAGAATCTCACGTCTGCTTAAGAGTGACCCTAACCTTATTTCCGGCCGTTCACACTTTGTAATACCTTGATATCAGCGATGCCCAGTGGAACGCACATTTTACTGTGAATGCTGTATGCAAATTCAGGGGTGGTGAGAATCACAATCAGCTTATGAGTGGCGCTTACATTATCTCCAGCCACAAGTGTCTGACGATATAGACTCTCGTGGATTTTGAAAATGTGCCTAATAGTGGCTGATTGAACGCCCGTTTTGCCGTGAACTCACAAATTCATCAGTGGTGGTAAGATCACAAGTCTATGGCCATGCGTGCACTGGGATATCTGTATATAGACTCCCACAGCCACAAAATTAAAAATTCTCCTTAAATTAGGGTGCTGGGATTATTTAATATAGTACCGTACCTTACATATTCGTGTATAAACGGCATTTCCCAAAAATGAACAGAGAGAAATTGGTAAGGCAGGCTTCTTGCAGGCCAAATTCATATGTTGCATATTTAGTAAGTAAAAGTGTCATTTTCAGGTAAGGTTATGTTTGTATTATTTGTATTATTAATGCAAGTCTGCATTAACATGAATAATCAAGAGTTTACTGTATTTAGAACTAATATTTGTTACTTAGAACAGTTCAGAATTTTAATTATAACAACACATTATGCTGTTTAACTCGTGAACAATGTGGCCATAAGCATAATTTTGAACGAATATGTCATATCCAGTCCATGCTATGGTTTTCACCCAGTCTTTTGGAAGGGAGAATATGAGGGACTAATTTTTATATACACAAATTAATCTTTATTTAACATTTTTACAATGAGATCTGCATATCAGTAGAATGAATGACTGTGCATATAGAATCAACAACTCTCATTGCTGCATGTTTCATGTCTTAACATGTATATTAAGACCAACCTGTAAATTCAAAATAATGAAAACGTTCCTCTGTGGACATGTGTCCCAAATGCAATTAAGTTGAAGAAAAAACTCAACATATCAAGCTTTTCTTAAATGGTTTGAAGCTTACATATAATTTCCCACAATAAAACCAATTGGGTTGGAGCAAATCGAAAATAAATTATGAAAATGTTTCATTAACTGAACAGAACATGATTTACAAGAGTAAGGCAACACTGGCATGAAAAATTAAAGAATCATCCCTGGAAATAAGGCACTCAGTTGCTGATTCAAAAACAACGAGCTTAGGCTGGAATAGAAGGAGAAGTGGTGGTAGTAGTTGTGGGAGAAGTACTCTCAGCTTCAACAGGGCTTGATGGCTTTTCAGGTGAAGAACCTTTACCATTACTTGGTGGCGAGTTGGCATTTACGGTACCAGGGGAGCTAGGAACCTTCACTGGTGAACTTGGAGCAGTCTCAGGTGTAGTAGATCCACTAGCATCACCCCCACCCGATTTGTTTGGAGTTTTCTTTTGCGGCTTATTCTCACTGTTTTGCTTTGCATCGGGATTGAAATGTTCATGCAAGATCGTTTGAAGATCTTGAAACTCTTTTGGTTTCACACGGGGCAACTTGTTCAAAAGTTCTTTAAGACCTTCATCTCCTGTCTGCTTATAAGCAGAAGACAAAGCATCATAATTGATACCCGCTTCTGCCAATACCCTCCGCAAATTTATTGCACGCTGCCTCTCCCTGAGCATCATAGGTCCAAACACGGGGCGCAAAGAGTTCTGGCGTTCAAGCACAACCTTCAGACCGGCAAGCTCCTCCTCCTCTTCGGGTATTGTATGTGCAAATGGCAAAACTGCCCGTACCACTGCTGGGCTCATGGTCTCTGCTGCATCTCCACTGCCCTGGCGATCGTCGCTGCCACACAAATGCTGAACAATCTACGAAGAAATTAATGATTAAGTTCATATATTTGTAGGTATCAATCCCAAATGAAACATTTTCTTATCATAAATTGAAGTGGTTTCAAGTAAAATATTGCCAGTGACTTTACTGAAACAATAACTTAAGTTGTCAAACTGTCTTAATGGCATGACACGCTCAACCCATCTAAAATTTAACTAAAACCACAAGGTATCAAACTTTGCCACTAGTAGAAAAAAATGAAACTTTGGGAATGACCACGGCTAAAAGCACAATGATTCACCAGTTTGCTAAGTTGCATAACATTAATAGCGGCAAGAATCGTGTCTAAATTTCAGACTGATTGTAATCTTCCTGTTCAGCCTAAGTTAGCAAATCCAGTGTGTCATTTGGGCAAAATCTGTGATATTTTTGGAGCATTCTGTGTTAAAGATGAGAGGAATTTGTCTTTTAGCATATTCTTGTACCCTTGTAGTCTCAAAACTTTTTTTTCTTCAAATGTCAAGGTTTATTCCAATTTCTGGCCAAATGCAAATGCTGTCCAGGTTGCTCTATCGAACAATTACTGATCTCATAACTTGTGTCAAAAATAAGCCATTTGATACTAGAGTGGTGACAATTCTGAGAATGATTGAATGTTCATTGTGTATGCAGATCTGTCATACAATGTTTAGTCTAAAGTGGAACAGCCTCTGCAAGTTTTTACACAGGTAACAAGTTGGTACCATCTATTACTAATAGTTGTCAACACTGAAGCCACTTAAAATCAATTTGTTGGTGGTGCATATTCTATTCGCAGGAAGATTGGTCTATTTGGGTTGATAAGAGTGAACTGTGAGGTCGATACCATCTATTACTAATGGTTGGCACCATAGGAACTACCTGAAACTTTACGAATAATTGTGTACTGATACAGTAGTGTTTACTATGTTTGTGCAAATTTTGGTGAAAATAAGTCCAAGTTGTTTACAAGTTTATCAAGGGCAAATGGTAAAAGGTTTGGTTTGCGAGTTCTTCAAGAGCAACTAAGATTGGTACCAAATATTATTAACCGTTGCCAATATTGAAACCTCCTCTTAAATATTTATGATTCGCACTTGGTTCGTGCAAAGGGTGATCCAAGCTGGGTCAGTTCTTGGGAGGGTTTTTCAAGAGTTTGGTACAACTTATTGCTAATGGTTGGCAAGCCTGGAAAGCCCTAATATTGGTGTGTGCTATGCTCATATAAATTTTAGTCAAAATGAAATCAGTCAGCATTTGTCTGGAGTAGAAGTGGGGAAACCACTTCCAGGATGGCTGAGGTGGGAATCAAACCCACCTCTTCTCAGTTTTGCCTCACGAAGCAGAGTAAACCCCATTCCAGACCAGAATTAAATTTTATCGAAATCAGACCTCCAGGGCAACAGCCAAGAAGGCTAATTGCTACACCACGAGGTGGTCACAGGTTACAGATGCCCAGTGTGGTGAATGGGATGCCATTTCTCAAGAATCTATGAGGGATTTTGTTCGTACTAATATTGGTCAAAGTTGAGCGGGTAGTTTAAGAGTTCTTGAAGGGTAGTTACATAAAGTTGCTACTATTCATTACTAACCGTTGATAAGTCTGTACGTGTGTGAAGAAAAACAAAATGGAGAGAGAAAGATGAAACCCCCCCTGCTGATCTCACGATCCTTCTTTCTACTAACTTTTATGGGGAAAGTAGGCTAAAAATTACTTGCAGTAACAACAGTAGAAACACAACTGGACTTGTAAACATTTATGGTTCCAAGGATTGTTGGACAATTATCGGTAATGACAAATATTAAGTATATCATTGGAACACGAGTGCATACATAAACTGATGGTGCATTTAAATATTTTGACACGACAAACTTCTCACGATATTCTGTACACTTAAGAACTGACTTATGCATCTTTTTTCCTCGTACCTAGTACCTAGCCATGATTAATTTTTTCTATTACTTAATTTTGTTTTAGTTTTCCTATGTTTTCCTTTGCTTTCTAATTCATCCTCTTTATTTATGAACTTTGCAGTACGTTTTGACTCCAGCCCATCCTTTCTAAAAGCATATTTGGATTTCCCTCGCTTGCCACCAGCATGCCTCCTGTACAGGCAAAAATGGGTCAGGTCCAAACCTAGATTTATACACCTCTGGTAATACAGTGAAACCCCCATTTAACATTTGCCCTGGGACCTGCAGATTTGAGCCTTAAATCGAGGTGAACTTTAAATGGGGATTTTGTGAGAAAAAAACAACAAAAACACTGTGCCCTTTTATGGCGAGTTTAACATGTATACACTACTATATTGACTATAATTATGCACAAATTATTGCTCTATATGAGTTAAATAGAAAGTATTTTTTATTTAAAGAAAAAACAGCAGCCACTGCCTCAAAATACAACTTGTAGGCTATTAAATAATAAATGATAATCTATTAAAAATTAGTATTTTACATTAAAAAGAAAAAAAATGTCCATAATATAGGCTAAATCACAAAGAGAAGTCAGTCTTTATACAGGGTCATTATCTTTGTGCGCCCCGATAAACACGGCAGGCTAAGCAGACTTTGACTGGCGCAGATCGTGGGCGCGCGCACACGGTACAGCCGGTGGTTGGTGGGCACTTATACCAAACATGTTCAATAATGTGTACTTACAGTGCTCATAGCCGATGCTGAAAATATCCTCCCTCTCTTATAACACACACCTGACATCTTCTGATGAAAGAATGGACAACAATCTCATTTAATTTTTGTTCTGTAAGAACACAATGTTGTCTGTCAACTTTTTTATTATTCGTATTATGGATATACGCTCCTTCGCGCAATGTGAATTGGTGTCTTAAGCATGACCAACAATCACAGTTATCACTAGAGACCGGATTTTGAAGGGAAACCCTTTTTTTTAAATTTAATTGGGAACAAGAAATAATCTATACTATGGGTTAAAACTGTATTTAAAACTCAAGATTGCCGTGTTTTAACGTCCCTTTCTTCCTTTTCTTTTTGTCCTTGTTCCTTTTTCTCCTACATCTGCACTTATTTTCCCTTTTTTTTTTAAGAATATACGGCAAAACCTCAATAATTTATTTCACTTTGAGGGGAAAATACCTGCATAAAATATCGATGTAGCGTAAGGGAAGAAAGAATTAACACGGGTTCTATACCAAACTCACCCCAGAGTTGAACTCTCCCACTGCACCGCCTCACCCCACCCGCAGGTGTTGTTCGACTCGTCGCATCCCCCTCCAGAAATGTGTGAAGCAGTTACAGTCTATTCTCTTTGGTTACAGTAGCTTGCACGCTTCAGTAGCAGAAAATAGAGTCATAGAGAATAGCACGCACCGTTAAGTGGCAGCAGTAGCTTGTAATAGTGATGGCGAAGTCTTCTTTTAGCAGTAAAATGTGAAGAGCGGTAAGCAGTTTCAAGGATGATTTAATCGAAACGGATGGTACCGTTATTCGATGTTCTCTATGTGATATTGATTAAAGTAGATGGAAAACATATAAAAGACAGAATAATTCAGCATCTCAAGTATGCCAAACATGAGAAAAACAAAGCTATTCGTGCGAAAGGTTCCAAACAGTCATTTTTACAGGAATCTTTTCAGAAGGCCGAACAAGAAAGCAGGGAACGAAACGTTTTTTTTCAGTGATCTCACAGTTACCTTTGTTCAGTGTGGAATTCCTTTAACTCTTTCGCTGCTGCATTTCTGACATCACCAAACCCCTCACTGTGTAATTTAATGAAGATATTGAAAAAAGAATGAATGTGGATTTTCATTTTTTATAAGACATATCATAACACATGAAACAAAAAATAAATATATATCGCCTTTGTGATCCATTCTGTGGTCCTTGGTTCAATGAAACATTAACTTACAAGTGACCTTGTAGTTTTCTTTAGTGAGCATTTTCATTAATTTTGAATCATAGGATAACACATGAAACTCACAAAGTGTATGTTTTACCCTCGATATATATCCCGTGGTCCTTGGTTCAATGGAATCTAACACTGGCATGTGACCTTGAAGTTTACCTTGGTGTGATAACTTTCGAAGCAGGTAGTTGGACACATTGGGGGCTGTCCTGGGCAAATCTTGCAATAAAATATTGTCTGCTTCCACTTACACAGCCCCTTTCCTTTCTTTGAACACCGTGCCGGCAATATGGAACAAACAACACAGTTGGGTTTGTGACTTTTGTCCTGTTCCCCAATAAAGTGCCTCTTCGTGAGATGCACGAGCGGTATCTCGTCAGAAGATCTTCGGCCGCGGTTCGCAGGTGGAGCGTGTTTGTACTTTTCTAGAAGTCCTGTCATTACATCATCTCTGAAGTCATGAGCACTTGTTTTCTTGTTATGGACCTTATTGTACACTATTCTTCCATTGACTAGGGCTGTTTCTATGATGAAATACCGCAACACCTGATACCACTTGATTTTCTTGTGCACATATGCGTAATTCATTTTCAGTTGATCGAACTTGTCAACGCCGGCCCCGTGGTGTTGGAGTAGCGCGCCTGCCTCTCACTCGGAGGCTCCGGGTTCGATCCCCGGCTCCGTCAGGGATTTTAAAACTGACGTGAGGGTTGGAACGGGGTGCACTCAGCCTCGTGAGGACAATTGAGTAGCTGTCTGACAGTAAGACAGCGCCCCGATCACGAATACCAAGATTAACGGCCAAGGGGACCCGACGAGCTGATCACGTGTCACCCAAATATCTGCAGGCCAAATGGCTGGGCAGCGGTCGGTCGGCCTTAGCCCGTCATGGGCTGTATAGTGCCAGGGGGGGAACTTGTCAACACCATTCATTTCATGGTTTATAATTCACAACTAATTTAGGTTTATCACGGGTAACAAAAACAGGTTGGATCCCTCTCTGATCTCTTCCTAACCTTCACTACCTCAGACGAGTGTACGGTCGTGAGCATATTTACCCGGCCAGTATCTTGCCACGAACATACAAGCATTTTTTTAGTAGGATGATGCCAGAACTTAGGTTTCTGTTCTTTCTTCATCTTCACACCTTTCATCTCTTGAGGAAGACCTTTACGGTCACATCTTAGTGTTCCATATGCACCCACACTATTGTCAGCAAGATGAGTGAAAAGTGTAGGGCTCGAAAAAAAAAAATTGTCCACGTATATAATTCTGCAGGTCTTTTGACAAGCTCCTAATAACTTTCTCCCCTAATGTGTCCCCTGGATCAGTCTCATTACTGTTCTTTCTCACATAAGTCTGAAATCTGCAGAAGAAACCACTTTTACTGTCGCACAGTGACCATAACTTTATGCCCCATTTTGTCAATGGTTTTGAAGGCATATACTGCTTACACCACAACCTTCCTGTGAACTTCAGCATAGACTCGTCGACTGATAAGCATTTTCCTGGTGAAACATTCTGTAGGTACGTATTTTCTACCATAGAAATTGCAGGCCTGACCTTGAATAACGGATCATAACCAGGAGAACCCCTAGGAATCTGACATTCATTATTATTGAAATGCAGGAAGCTGCAAAGGAGACAGTAATTATCTTGTGACATTACATCACTAAAATGAGGCGTAGCAGTGAGCCAATGCTTATCCGAAAAATAAGACTGTAATACTGACTTATGGCACAATCCCATCCCAATGTCAAGAGCTACCATTGCTTGAATATCTTCCATCGCCATCCAGACCAGTTACGATACCTAGAACGCGGTGGAAAGTCATACGTTTTATCTAAACACTGTTCAGCATATCTATTAGTTTCATTTGCTGTATGTTCAAAAACTGCCAGCGGCATGAATTGAAGAAATGATTTTTAAGGGTCCTGAAAGTTTGAAACATCACTTTTCACTTTCAAATCGAAATCAGCACCGTCACATAAATTCAATGTTTTTATTCTTTCGTCGTTACTGATATCACGCCAGTCATGTACTTGATGATAGTCATTGCTACTATTTACTAACGAACTACCACTCAAATCATGACCACTGTCATCACTACTCTCATTGTCTCCATCCATCGACACATCTGAATCTGCTACTAACAACTGGTAGATTTTATCACTGTCATTGCGTATATTACGCACGCTCATGGCTTCTCACTAGTGTGGTAGGCCACTGACGACCAGAGAGCAGAGAGGAATGTTGCAGCGTGGGACACAAAGGAAATACTGTAATACTCACGACATTGCTTTCAACAATTCCCAGTACACGCTCAAGACATGCATATTCATGTACGCATTATTAAAGAGCCACTTTGTTGACAAAGATCGTGTAAAAAGCAGCGGGAAAGTGCCAAGTCGACAAAAGTCGATTGCCGCAGCGAACACAGTATCGATTTAAACCGACTAAGGATGATTGCCGCAGCGAAAGGGTTAAATAAGGTAAATAACCCAGCAATGAAGAGTTCTTGGAAAAATACACACAACGCACTGTCCCCGATGAATGTGCACTTAGAAAGAGTTAACTACAACCAATTTATGAAGCTAATGAACAAAAAGTTAAGGAGGTTGTTGGGAGACCATCCAGTTTGCTTCATTTTGGAGGAAGAAACCGATTCAATTTCAAGAGCTGTTCTAAACATTCTTGTATGCCATGACAGGAGATCCATCAAAACCAATATTGGCTGCCATGTATGAATTGGAAAAAGTAAACTCTACACCTATAATGCAGAGTTTCAATGACTGTTGTTTTAAACTCTGGCCATCAGGAATAAAAGTTGTTACGGACCAAGCATCATACATGGTCTCAGCATTTGCACAGTTGAAGCCTATGTATTCTAATCTCCACCATACAACTTGTATTGCCCATGCTTTGCATAGGGTATGTGAAGCAATAAGGGTTCAATATATTGTTGCAAATGCCTTCATATTCGAACTTAAGAAGACATTGATTAAAGCTCCAAGTAGAATACAGCTTTACAAGGAAGTTACAGGCCTACCACTACCTAAGTTTCCCATCATAACTAGATGGGGGACATTGATTTCATGTGCTGTTTTCCTTTGTGAACATTTCACTAAGATAAAGGAATTTATACTGTCTTTGGATGATGTTGAATCTGCAGCTGTAGGTCGAGCGAAGGACCTGCTGAGCAGGGTGTTCAGCCAAAATGGGATTTTCAATTCAAGGATTTCAAGGCTCAAAAACACGATTTTCAAGGTTTTTTCCCCTTCTTTAAAGAAAATAAATTAAAGGAGAAAAGACTACTGTAAGTGAATTTCTAGGTATGGAGGCTAAAAAAAACTATTATTGTAATAGTAGACCAATTAAATGTAAATTGAAGAGAATAAAAAATATTTTGCTAAGCAAAACACAGAATAATCAAGGGACTCTTACAACACAACTAAAGGCATTTTTCCCAGAAAATTTTAAAAAAAGGATTCTCGGCAAGATTTTTTTAAAACTGCATCATGCCCATTTCTTAATAGCTGTTGCTAATTCCATTTAGTGAAGAATCACTTCTATGCAAAAGTTCGTTAAAAGCAGTTTTCAAGTGATTTCTTGCTTGGTACTGTGAGTTAGCTTGGTGAGTGAGAGAAGTAAGCCGTTAGGTAAAAATTCAGTTATATTTCCAGAAAGAAAATATAATCAGTCTTTCATAGTTACACAACAATTAAAAGAAATGAAAAAATAAATCTCTAGTACATTTTGGTGCGAACGCAAAATTCCTCATACAAGAATGGTGCCATAACAGCATCTGTCTGGAACTCTTTCAGAAATGGTTCTATTAAGCCGGCGTTTGACCCAAAAAAATGCAAGTTTAGTTCCCAATAATTCGTCTTGAACAGCCCACGAGACTTTCTCAAAATTGCGTGAAATGGGAGCGGTATTTTCCTTTTCAGCTGTAATGACAAACTTTCTTTGATTGGGAAGAATTTCTATGGCCCTATCTGCAACCCTTTAGTTTTCAAACCAACGTGTTGCACAAAATCGTAAAGGAAACAAGATACAGCCAGTATACTGAACGTAAAGACTCTGCCGTGCTGGCTTGTTTTTATATATAAGTCATACATACAACACAAAATGGATGCTAAATCCCAGCCAGTAGACATCATGGCTACTTTAAAAGCCAAGTGGTCAGCGGTGAGATGTTTCCAGTCTCAGAAATCAGTCAAAGTATGCAACTTCATCGGACAAAAATTGGCTATGCGATTGTATTTGGCATTGCTCCCTATTATATGATCAACGTTAATGAGCTGATCTCTCGTTGCGATGACAAAGTTATCGGATTTGACGAAAGATTAAATTCAATATCCCAAAAAATTCAGATGGACATGTACGTGAGGTTCTGTAAAAGGTACCCAACTCTCTATGGACGGACCTCATGTTAATCATAAAGTGTTTCGAGAATTAGATGCAGAAGTGAAAGAAACTTGCGGAGTTGAATTGCCCGATATTGGAAGCCGCGGGCTGAATCACATCACCTCAATTGCTCTCGCGCTCCTTCTCCCACCCTGCATCTTCGCCGAAGCAGCTCCACCGTAAGCCAGCACGGCGCGGCATATCCCTCAAGCTAACGAAATGCTTCAATCGTAGGAACATATCCTTCTTGGTCTCCCTTCCACGCATGCTACTCACCGAAACTTGCAGCGGCCGTGCCTTGGCGAGTCACTTCAGCTAACTCGCGCCTACTCTGCGCCAATATAAATACCGCACGCTGTAGTCGGATAGGAGTCTTTCGCGCAACCACAGTCAAGTCTTGTATCGAACAGTGAACAATAAACATCGCTTACAGCCAAACCAACTAATAAACAGTCTACACATTGCTAGCTGACCAAGTCAAGCGTGTCAGCTAAAGATTGTAATGGCCTTTTTCAGTTTTTTTCGGGGCAATTTAAGGTTTTCTCAGGTTTTTCCAAGGTTTGTTTTCATTCAAGGGTTTTTCCAGGTTTTCAAGGTCCCTGGACACCCTGGCTGAGTGACCCGAATTTGGAGACAGAACTGTACGCAGTGCATACGTTCAGTTTCTTCCTGCCGCCATCTTGCAACTGGAAGAACAGTGCTTATCCAAGGAGGTGCAGTGGAGTGTGGTTGAAAGAACTGACAACATGCTTAAGGGATTCGCATAAGAAAAACTTAAGGCAAGCTTATCGAAGAATCCAGACATTGAAAAACTAGTGAAGTGCACCGATTTAGAGTTTGGAGTAAAAACCAAGTATTCCCCACTGGTTTCTGATTATGTTGAGCCCTCATTTTCTTTGTATAAAGATATTTTAAATTCAAAGAGACAAAATTTCACCTTCAAACATATTGAAATGTTCAATGTCATCAGGTTCAATTCGTTCTTAATGCAATCAACACGGTAACACAAGGACACTACATACTGTAAAAGAGAATATGCCTATAACATCCTCAAATGTTGAACATTTAATTGACTAAATATCATTCTTTAATGCAGTAGAGTTAAATTAGAAGTTATTAACTGATTATGCATACCATTTTATTTCCTTTAATCCCTTGACCAATGATCTTTCCTTAAATAATCCCTTTTTAATGAATATTTTTCCCTTTAAAATCCGGTCTCTAGTTATCACTATGGCTCGGATTTTTAGGTGACAAAAATCGGGAAAATATTTATTTTTTATGTATTAAAAATACATGGGATTAGTGGATTGCCAAGGTAAGGTTTTTGTTTTATGAAAGGGAGCTTGTCTTCCGTGGCTCATTGGCATCACTCGTGACGTCAATACTACTTGTATTTTGTGTCTGGTGATGGCCTTCTCAGTATGTGCTGGCCATGCGTATTGGTGAGGTGTGTCTGTACCAACTGACGAGCCCAACGGCACACTGGGACGAAACGCTGGCATTTTAGGTTTGATCTGGCCGGACCATTTTTATCATATTAATTGATAATTTATCTGATCAAACGGAAATTACATCACATTCTCATTTGGGAATATTCATAACCTATTTGGATTGCCAAGGTAAGGTTTTTGTTTTATGAAAGGGAGCTTGTCTTCCGTGGCACATTGGCATCACTCGTGACGTCAATACTACTTGTATTTTGTGTCTTGTGATGGCCTTCTCAGTATGTGCTGGCCATGCGTATTGGTGAGGTGTGTCTGTACCAACTGACGAGCCCAACGGCACACTGGGGCGAAACGCTGGCATTTTAGGTTTGATCTGGCCGGACCATTTTTATCATATTAATTGATAATTTATCTGATCAAACGGAAATTACATCATATTCTCATTTGGGAATATTCATAACCTATTTGGATTGCCAAGGTAAGGTTTTTGTTTTATGAAAGGGAGCTTGTCTTCCGTGGCACATTGGCATCACTCGTGACGTCAATACTACTTGTATTTTGTGTCTTGTGATGGCCTTCTCAGTATGTGCTGGCCATGCGTATTGGTGAGGTGTGTCTGTACCAACTGACGAGCCCAACGGCACACTGGGGCGAAACGCTGGCATTTTAGGTTTGATCTGGCCGGACCATTTTTATCATATTAATTGATAATTTATCTGATCAAACGTAAATTACATCATATTCTCATTTGGGAATATTCATAACCTATTTGGATTGCCAAGGTAAGGTTTTTGTTTTATGAAAGGGAGCTTGTCTTCCGTGGCACATTGGCATCACTCGTGACGTCAATACTACTTGTATTTTGTGTCTTGTGATGGCCTTCTCAGTATGTGCTGGCCATGCGTATTGGTGAGGTGTGTCTGTACCAACTGACGAGCCCAACGGCACACTGGGGCGAAACGCTGGCATTTTAGGTTCGATCTGGCCGGACCATTTTTATCATATTAATTGATAATTTATCTGATCAAACGGAAATTACATCATATTCTCATTAGGGAATATTCATAACCTATTTGGATTGCCAAGGTAAGGTTTTTGTTTTATGAAAGGGAGCTTGTCTTCCGTGGCACATTGGCATCACTTGTGACGCCAATACTTTTTGTGTCTTGTGATGGCCTTCTCAGTATGTGCAGGCCATGCATATTCGTGAGGTGTGTCTGTACCAACTGACGAGCCCAACGGCACACTGGGGCGAAACGCTGGCATTTTAGGTTTGATCTGGCCGGACCATTTTTATCATATTAATTGATAATTTATCTGATCAAACGGAAATTACATCATATTCTCATTTGGGAATATTCATAACCTATTTGGATTGCCAAGGTAAGGTTTTTGTTTTATGAAAGGGAGCTTGTCTTCCGTGGCACATTGGCATCACTCGTGTGACGTCAATACTACTTGTATTTTGTGTCTTGTGATGGCCTTCTCAGTATGTGCTGGCCATGCGTATTGGTGAGGTGTGTCTGTACCAACTGACGAGCCCAACGGCACACTGGGGCGAAACGCTGGCATTTTAGGTTTGATCTGGCCGGACCATTTTTATCATATTAATTGATAATTTATCTGATCAAACGGAAATTACATCATATTCTCATTTGGGAATATTCATAACCTATTTGGATTGCCAAGGTAAGGTTTTTGTTTTATGAAAGGGAGCTTGTCTTCCGTGGCACATTGGCATCACTCGTGACGTCAATACTACTTGTATTTTGTGTCTTGTGACGGCCTTCTCAGTATGTGCTGGCCATGCATATTGGTGAGGTGTGTCTGTACCAACTGACGAGCCCAACGGCCCACTGGGGCGAAACGCTGGCATTTTAGGTTTGATCTGGCCGGACCATTTTTATCATATTAATTGATAATTTATCTGATCAAACGGAAATTACATCATATTCTCATTTGGGAATATTCATAACCTATTTGGATTGCCAAGGTAAGGTTTTTGTTTTATGAAAGGGAGCTTGTCTTCCGTGGCACATTGGCATCACTCGTGACGTCAATACTACTTGTATTTTGTGTCTTGTGATGGCCTTCTCAGTATGTGCTGGCCATGCGTATTGGTGAGGTGTGTCTGTACCAACTGACGAGCCCAACGGCACACTGGGGCGAAACGCTGGCATTTTAGGTTCGATCTGGCCGGACCATTTTTATCATATTAATTGATAATTTATCTGATCAAACGGAAATTACATCATATTCTCATTAGGGAATATTCATAACCTATTTGGATTGCCAAGGTAAGGTTTTTGTTTTATGAAAGGGAGCTTGTCTTCCGTGGCACATTGGCATCACTCGTGACGTCAATACTACTTGTATTTTGTGTCTTGTGATGGCCTTCTCAGTATGTGCTGGCCATGCGTATTGGCGAGGTGTGTCTGTACCAACTGACTAGCCCAACGGCACACTGGTGCGAAAGGCTGGCATTTTAGGTTTGATCTGGCCGGACCATCTTTTATCATATTAATTGATAATTTATCTGATCAAACGGAAATTACATCATATTCTCATTTGGGAATATTCATAACCTATTTGGATTGCCAAGGTAAGGTTTTTGTTTTATGAAAGGGAGCTTGTCTTCCGTGGCACATTGGAATCACTCGTGACGTCAATACTACTTGTATGTTGTGTCTTGTGATGGCCTTCTCAGTATGTGCTGGCCATGCGTATTGGCGAGGTGTGTCTGTACCAACTGACGAGCCCAACGGCACACTGGGGCGAAACGCTGGCATTTTAGGTTTGATCTGGCCGGACCATTTTTATCATATTAATTGATAATTTATCTGATCAAACGGAAATTACATCATATTCTCATTTGGGAATATTCATAACCTATTTGGATTGCCAAGGTAAGGTTTTTGTTTTATGAAAGTGAGCTTGTCTTCCGTGGCACATTGGCATCACTCGTGACGTCAATACTACTTGTATTTTGTGTCTTGTGATGGCCTTCTCAGTATGTGCTGGCCATGCGTATTGGCGAGGTGTGTGTGTACCAACTGACGAGCCCAACGGCACACTGGGGCGAAACGCTGGCATTTTAGGTTTGATCTGGCCGGACCATTTTTATCATATTAATTGATAATTTATCTGATCAAACGGAAATTACATCTTATTCTCATTTGGGAATATTCATAACCTATTTGGATTGCCAAGGTAAGGTTTTTGTTTTATGAAAGGGAGCTTGTCTTCCGTGGCACATTGGCATCACTCGTGACGTCAATACTACTTGTATTTTGTGTCTTGTGATGGCCTTCTCAGTATGTGCTGGCCATGCGTATTGGTGAGGTGTGTCTGTACCAACTGACGAGCCCAACGGCACACTGGGACGAAACGCTGGCATTTTAGGTTTGATCTGGCCGGACCATTTTTATCATATTAATTGATAATTTATCTGATCAAACGGAAATTACATCATATTCTCATTTGGGAATATTCATAACCTATTTGGATTGCCAAGGTAAGGTTTTTGTTTTATGAAAGGGAGCTTGTCTTCCGTGGCACATTGGCATCACTCGTGACGTCAATACTACTTGTATTTTGTGTCTTGTGATGGCCTTCTCAGTATGTGCTGACCATGCGTATTGGTGAGGTGTGTCTGTACCAACTGACGAGCCCAACGGCACACTGGGGCGAAACGCTGGCATTTTAGGTTTGATCTGGCCGGACCATTTTTATCATATTAATTGATAATTTATCTGATCAAACGGAAAATACATCATATTCTCATTTGGGAATATTCATAACCTATTTGGATTGCCAAGGTAAGGTTTTTGTTTTATGAAAGGGAGCTTGTCTTCCGTGGCAGATTGGCATCATTCGTGACGTCAATACTACTTGTATTTTGTGTCTTGTGATGGCCTTCTCAGTATGTGCTGGCCATGCGTATTGGTGAGGTGTGTCTGTATCAACTGACGAGCCCAACGGCACACTGGGGCGAAACGCTGGCATTTTAGGTTCGATCTGGCCGGACCATTTTTATCATATTAATTGATAATTTATCTGATCAAACGGAAATTACATCATATTCTCATTTGGGAATATTCATAACCTATTTGGATTGCCATGGTAAGGTTTTTGTTTTATGAAAGGGAGCTTGTCTTCCGTGGCACATTGGCATCACTCGTGACGTCAATACTACTTGTATTTTGTGTCTTGTGATGGCCTTCTCAGTATGTGCTGGCCATGCATATTGGCGAGGTGTGTCTGTACCAACTGACAAGCCCAACGGCACACTGGGGCGAAACGCTGGCATTTTAGGTTCGATCTGGCCAGACCATTTTTATCATATTAATTGATAATTTATCTGATCAAACGGAAATTACATCATATTCTCATTTGGGAATATTCATAACCTATTTGGATTGCCAAGGTAAGGTTTTTGTTTTATGAAAGGGAGCTTGTCTTCCGTTGCACATTGGCATCACTCGTGACGTCAATACTACTTGTATTTTGTGTCTTGTGATGGCCTTCTCAGTATGTGTTGGCCATGCGTATTGGCGAGGTGTGTCTGTACCAACTGACGAGCCCAACGGCACACTGGGGCGAAACGCTGGCATTTTAGGTTTGATCTGGCCGGACCATTTTTATCATATTAATTGATAATTTATCTGATCAAACGGAAATTACATCTTATTCTCATTTGGGAATATTCATAACCTATTTGGATTGCCAAGGTAAGGTTTTTGTTTTATGAAAGGGAGCTTGTCTTCCGTGGCACATTGGCATCACTCGTGACGTTAATACTTTTTGTGTCTTGTGATGGCCTTCTCAGTATGTGCTGGCCATGCGTATTGGTGAGGTGTGTGTGTACCAACTGACGAGCCCAACGGCACACTGGGGCGATACGCTGGCATTTTAGGTTTGATCTGGCTGGACCATTTTTATCATATTAATTGATAATTTATCTGATCAAACGGAAATTACATCATATTCTCATTTGGGAATATTCATAACCTATTTGGATTGCCAAGGTAAGGTTTTTGTTTTATGAAAGGGAGCTTGTATTCCGTGGCACATTGGCATCACTCGTGACGTCAATACTACTTGTATTTTGTGTCTTGTGATGGCCTTCTCAGTATGTGCTGGCCATGCGTATTGGTGAGGTGTGTCTGTACCAACTGACGAGCCCAACGGCACACTGGGGCGAAACGCTGGCTTTTTAGGTTTGATCTGGCCGGACCATTTTTATCATATTAATTGATAATTTATCTGATCAAACGGAAATTACATCATATTCTCATTTGGGAATATTCATAACCTATTTGGATTGCCAAGGTAAGGTTTTTGTTTTATGAAAGGGAGCTTGTCTTCCGTGGCACATTGGCATCACTCGTGTGACGTCAATACTACTTGTATTTTGTGTCTTGTGATGGCCTTCTCAGTATGTGCTGGCCATGCGTATTGGTGAGGTGTGTCTGTACCAACTGACGAGCCCAACGGCACACTGGGGCGAAACGCTGGCATTTTAGGTTTGATCTGGCCGGACCATTTTTATCATATTAATTGATAATTTATCTGATCAAACGGAAATTACATCATATTCTCATTTGGGAATATTCATAACCTATTTGGATTGCCAAGGTAAGGTTCTTCCGTGGCACACTGGCATCACTCGTGACGTCAATACTACTAGTATTTTGTGTCTTGTGATGGCCTTCTCAGTATGTGCTGGCCATGCGTATTGGTGAGGTGTGTCTTTACCAACTGACGAGCCCAACGGCACACTGGGGCGAAACGCTGGCATTTTAGGTTTGATCTGGCCGGACCATTTTTATCATATTAATTGATAATTTATCTGATCAAACGGAAATTACATCACATTCTCATTTGGGAATATTCATAACCTATTTGGATTGCCAAGGTAAGGTTTTTGTTTTATGAAAGGGAGCTTGTCTTCCGTGGCACATTGGCATCACTCGTGATGTCAATACTACTTGTATTTTGTGTCTTGTGATGGCCTTCTCAGTATGTGCTGGCCATGCGTATTGGTGAGGTGTGTGTGTACCAACTGACGAGCCCAACGGCACACTGGGGCGAAACGCTGGCATTTTAGGTTTGATCTGGCCGGACCATTTTTATCATATTAATTGATTATTTATCTGATCAAACGGAAATTTCATCATATTCTCATTTGGGAATATTCATAACCTATAGTTGACCTGTGTCGAAACCATAACTTAATCTCAAAATCTACATGTTTTAAACGAAAACCTCAAAAACTTAAAACATGGAAACACCCTGATTACACTAAGGGAGAATGGCAACTGTACCACGTGTGCATGGATAAACACCACCATAAAGAGATCTATAACGTCAAAGTCCTCCGCGGAATTGACACGTTCTGATCACTACGTAGTCAAAATTAAAATTAAACTCACGCCCCAGAAGAGACAACAAAGGAAAACCCCCAAAACTAAACGAACAATAGATCCTATCCAGTTAATCAACAGTGAACAGTACCAAAAAGCAAGTGGAAACATTAAAATAACTGATAAACTCGAAAACTTGGTTCACAACCTACAACGACTAGCAGAAGACCTGGCTCCAATTAAACCGCGGAAAAAACATCAATGGTGGAACAATGAATGTGATGAGATGATTGAAAAACGACACCGAGCGTGGTTATTACACCAATCCCAAAAATCTGAAACATCTTTTCAAAATTTAGTTACACAACGAAAAGAAACAACTAAAACTTTAAGAAGAATAAAACGGCAATATCATACTGACACCCTACAAACAATTGAAGAGGAATTCAAAATTTCACAATCGCGGATTTATTACAAAATCTTTGAACAACATCTGAAAAAATATGAAGCACCTACCTTATTGTTAAAAGATGAAAATGGTAAATTGGCCCACAACAACCAGGATAATGCACAAATTATGGCTAAATATTTTAAGACACTCCTAAACTGTGAAGAACCCATAGAATTTCTCCAATTGGATGTTGACACTCCAATAACAACACCACCGGAGAACATTAACCCGCCCAGATTAGAAGACGTTTACATAGCACTGAATGAGATGAAGAATTTCAAAGCCCCTGGAGAAGACCAGACTTTTGCAGAGATTTGGAAGTATGCTGGAAATTCGGCAAAAATCGCTCTTCACCAACTAGTCAACATCTGGATTACAGGAAAATTCCCTGAACATTGGAGATCAGCTATCATCCATCCACTACATAAAAAAGGGGATAAGACAAGACTAACAATTACCGAGGGATTTCACTGCTGGATGTTACCTATAAAAAAATTTCTCGAATTCTTCTCAATAGAATTAAAGTACAACTTGAAAATGAATTAGGAGAATATCAAGGAGGTTTCAGGCCCTGCAGAAGTTGCCCAGATCAAATTATGAGCCTAAAATTGATAATGGATTATAATAGAAAAAGGAATAGAGATATGGTGATAACATTTATCGACTTTAAAAAAGCATATGATTGTATTCATAGAGAATCTTTATTAAAAATTCTAAGACACATGGGATTACACCCCAAATTGACAAATCTCATAAAACTAACTCTTACAGGCACCAAATCAAAAGTTAAATTCAGAGCTGAATTCTCTGACCCATTTGAGGTCACAACCGGTTTTCGACAGGGTGATGGCTTACCACCATTACTATTTAATTGTGCATTGGAAATGGTAATGCGAGAATGGTCTAAGAAATGCCCTCCAAATATAAAAATAGGGAGAAAAATTCAAACAAACTGTCTTGGTTTTGGAGACGACATGGCATTATTGGCGAAGATTTAGAGGAAGCCAAAACACAGATATCAGAGCTTCAGACAATTGCAAATAAAATTGGCCTTAAGATATCATTCGAAAAAACAGAAATCATGCCACAAAAACCAACACCATTAAAGGAAATACAAATTAATGATACAAAAATTAAAATTGTAACACGATTCAAATATCTAGGAGAGCTAATAACAAACAATTTAAATGAAAAGGCGTCAATTCAAATAAGAACCAACAAGTTATCTAGGGCACAAAAATTAACATGGGAAACTTACAAAAAGAAATGCTTATCAATTAATGCAAAAATTAAACATTACAATACAGTCATAAAACCGGAAGCCACATATGCAGCCGAAACATTATTCCATCTAAATGAACATTCTAAAACCGACAGATTACAGAAGATCGAAAGGCGAATTGGAAGAACTTGTATCAATAAAGGATATAAAAAAGATGGGCAATGGCGAATAATACCTAACAATATGGTCTATAACAACCTAGAACCCATTACTGATACCATGCGAAAGAAAAGACTAGGATTCTTTGGGCACATCATGAGAATGCCAGATTCAAGTCTTCTAAAACAACTAGTGCAGTACAATCTTGCTTCAAAAAACACAACAACTGGATGCCGATGGTTAAAAGAAATCAGAGAGGACTTAAAAAGAAATTGGCCTAACAACAGAAGATGCTGCAAATAAGAAAAGTTTAACTACAGCACTTAAAAATATGACATTTCATTTTCCACTCACAAAGAAGAAAATTCCTACAAGAATATTTTCCGCCGAAGAACGGGCAAGACGATCAATACGCATGAAGAAGTACTGGGAGGACCGCAAGGCTCGTACAGTTCCTACAAGTCGACGAACTAATGGTTGGCTAAAGTGATCCTTTGTGGTCTCAAAAGAAGAAGAAGAAAAATACCTGAAATATGTGACAAAAAAGTAAAAATATGTAATTATAATTTAGTTTATTAATGACAATATAAACAATATGCAGTGCTCACGAATGTAAATTATGCAATGCCTCACTGACTGCTGAAGAATTACAATACACAACAAGATACATCTTCAGGTTGTCCATCAAAAATGACTGACTATTATCGCGAAACACTTCTTCTGAAGTCGCGAAACTGTGGCAATATGTTTCTTGGCCTCGAGGCGTTGTGTGACTTGAGACTGTTGTTCAGCCATGATTGCTTTCCCACATGGTTGGTAGAACAGAACGCCCCCATCAGAAGTAAAATTATCTTTAAATTCTGCAACAGAAACTTGTAGTTGTTTTTACTTTAGGCATCGTAGAACTGCCTTACACTTCACAGTGCCAGAAATAATGAACTGCATGTGAGTGACACTGGTTCCAGGTAGCTGGGTGAGGGAGGTCTAGCACGTGGTGCAATATGGCTATGGACAAGCAAATCCCAGGCTTCCACAGTGAGTGGCACGGGGCGACAAGTTAAGAATAACACAGTTGCAAGCAGACATACGCTCTGCATGAAGATTAGATAGCCCGCAGGTTCTTCCCCGTTGAAGTAACACAGAACAAAAGTGCAATAAACTGAAAGATCTAGCATACTGATATTAAAAAAAATTAAATATTATGTCCTTTTATGTGCTAATAAGTGAAAAGCAGGAATTTATGTATTTATAGGAAAAATGCTTAAAATATGTATTTACATACATAAATATTTATTTACCTAAAAATCCGAGCCCTAGTTATCACAATACTCACTAAACGTGCAACACGTCTAAGCTTTGCAGATACACGTCCATATGAATGACAAAACACGTGTGAACTAACGATATGAGTCAGCGGAGCGGGATATTGCGAGGTCCACTCACTCCACTCCTGGCCAGCCGGCTGAGTGAACCGCGGCAAACTATTGCTTCATTTGGCTGGCAAGGCGCGTACCTCACAATACCCCTCTCAGACTCATCATTTAGTGAGTTGTCTGAAACAAGACGAAAATTTCGAATCATGTTTCCAGGAAGACCTATGGTTAATGCCAGTTCAATTAGGATGCTCACTAAACGATTCAAGAAAACTGACTCCGTAAATAATAAAAAAAATTAACAGAAAACAAAAATTAGATGAGATTGTTATCCCTCTTTCATCAGAAGATGTCAGGTGTGTGTTACAAGAGATGGAGGACATTTTCAGCATTGACTATGAGCACTGTAAGTACACATTATTGAACATGTTTGGTAAAAGTGTAAAAGTGCGCGACAAGCACTGGCTGAATTGTATATGCCGGCTTAGCTTGCTGTGTTTATCAGGGCGCACAAAGATAATGACCCTGTATGTATGCCTAGTTGCTTCAAATTCTGAACAGTAAGGACCACACAAAAATCTGTAAGGATGTAAGGAGGATTTAATTAGACATTGATGGAATCTTTATGTCTTGCTTCTCAGTAATAGTGAGGCATAATCCTTTTTGCTGACATTTCTAAGACATTCACCATAGTGTAATGTAAATCCCAAACTATTACAACACACAAAGAATACACAGGTCATACTCAGCACAAATCTCATCGCAATGAAATAGCTCGGCTTCGGTTTGGCAACGATGCCATCGGACATGAATGAATTCCCGCCATCAATACAGCAAAAATCGTCAACTTTAACTAAATAAAACCTTCAACTTTCAGCCAATGTACTTCATGAACATTAAAAAATTGAAATATGATACATAGGCTCTTTACAAGAAGATTTCAGGATCGTTGGTATCAAGGGATGGCAGGCTTGAAGTGTTTCTTTTTTAATTATTATTAATTTTATTTTTTATCAAGACCAGTGGGAGTCTCACAATAACATACTCTCTCTCCCTAATCCAGCTTGTACCTCGAGGAAAGCAGTAAAAAGAAGACCTTGCTCCATTCTATTCCGTAAACCACTTTCGACGAGACTCAAGTGACTTCAACGTTAGACCTTATTTTGAACTCTCCTAAGAGAGAGTGTATTATTTGTACTCACTCCACTGTAGTTAGTTTTCAAACAGAGGTATTGTTAATAAATGACACTTATTGTTGACTACCTATCCAATATTGCCACATATCTGTCAACAGAGGTATAGATTAAAAAAAACTAATAATCTTAGCTATTTCAAATCGTCTCTTAAATTGTTTGAGACTGTAAAAACGTCGAAATCTACACTGTATTTTTATTTCACGAACGATACGTCAACGAAGATTTTATTTCCGCGGCCCAAAAATGGAACCTAAGAGGCTGGCGCAGTGATTACGAACAAGTTTTTGTTCATATAAAGGAAGTGAGGTTAAGTTATCTGACGTTTGAGTATATGGCTGCAAAAAGCTAACATTTAATTTCAATGGAGTACCATATGACTGTAATATCTGTTACGTAGGAATCAACTGATAGTCTGTGTACTTCATAACACATCTAACAAAGTCCGCGGGATGATATGCGGCCAAATGTACGAGACTCCTTACAGTCAAAAAATCGTTGTCATTTTGTGAAATTAACTCACAATTGGACAACTGGGGTGGATTTACTAAACGATAAAGCTTTTAAAAACAAGTGAAAGGAATTTATATATTTTTCATTAATTAGTCCCCTGTTTCTTTAACTTGACTCACGATTATAAAAAATGTGACAGAGTTCGTCTGCGGTACACCTGCAGTGATTGGTCAGTTTCTCAAGGACGCTGTGTGACTTTCTTGAACTGGCCTATAACAAAGAGTCTTCTCGCGGATGTTCAGTGTTCTGACGGGTGCCAATTCAAGGCAGCGGGAAAACACGCACATATTCTTGCATTTCCTCAGCCAGTTAAGACTTCCTGCGCGGTTAACCTATGCCTTGTCGTTGCGCGGCAATAGTTACATTAAAAAAAAAAAAAAAAAAGCCTGTTCCCATTCGCAACAAATTGGGGTACGGCTTAGTGATTTTTAAATCTTACGTCATGACAGAGGGAGTGACGTCATACTCTTCACGTAGCAAGGGAGAAAATACCGTATTTAATCGAATACGACCCGCCCCCGAATAAGACCCGCACCCTGATTTTGAAGAACAAAATTAAAAAAAAAAAAAAAAACTCAAAATTATGTACAATTGTAACTAAATAAACAGAATAGCATTTATCCAAAATAGTTTCCAACAGTTTTGAAGTCGTCCTAAAATAACACACATCAAACGATTAAAAATACAAATAAAAGTACACAAACACTTCATTCATAGTCATCAGAAGTACCAACTTCGGAACTTTTATCACCATCCCACTAAATGTCGTCATCACTGACATCCATAGCATTCGAAATACTACATTTCTTGAAGCTCTTCCGTATGAGATCTCCCGAGATACGATTCCATGCCGTCAAAATGCACGAACATAGCAGCTGAACTTCCGGGCGCTGAATACGACCAGTTGGAGTCAGTGTGTGCTTATCGGCCGCCATCTGCTCCGTATACAGCTGTTTCAAGGCTGCTTTGAACGGGCGGTTCACGCAGACATCCAGTGGTTGTAGCATAGACGTCATCCCGCTCAATCACGAATACATGACTCGTCAATATCATACAGTGCACTCTCGTTAATTCGCGGTAATTAATGCACGAACTTCCGCGAATTATCCGCAGTTATTTTTGTTAAGCCTAGGAAAAACAAAACTATTGGTTAAAATATTGAAATAGGCTTGAACACGCGAAATAATAATTTTAACTCCTGATTGTAGTGTCTTATACGACATGCTAGGCTACTGGTAGGCCTATGTGGATTATGCCTACATTAATATATTTAAAAAAAGCCGTCATTACTTTTTGTTTCTTAGATCGTTTATTCTATTTTTCGATTGCACATTTCCAAAGAAAATATTATATGAAAACGAAAATTCATCTCGTTTTTCTATATAAAAGATAAGTGTGACTAGAGACACTAGCTTGACTGTGGGAAAATTTCGGGATTTCCGTTGCATCACTCCCGCACTCGAAATCTACTGGATTTCCGTTTTCCTCACCAACAGTCAAATGCCATGCTATTTCTTCTTTGCTTTTCTGTAGTAAATCATAATCGTCTTTATCGACGTCTAACTTGCCCGTTCGAAATATCGTCGTTACAAAAGTCGGCAAGCGCTTGCTTTTGTACGAGCGGAGTAGCGGTACTTTCCTCCCGACTAGTTGACTGCATGAAGAGCATCGAACAAACACGCTCTCGATGTCGTGCGCGTTTGCGCCATTACGCAATAATCGCCGTTTACAATACGCTGTCCGCACATCCACCCTTCACAACTCACAGATCAGCGACCTTGGAGCGTGGCTGTTGGGAAAGGGAGGGTAGGTTCCGAGTGAAAGTGCATTCCTCTTGTATTGTTTGGGCTTCAAAGACAAAGGAAATCTGTGCTATACCACTCGCGGCAACATGCGCGTAAGTTTCGAAGATTGCGCAATTAGGCCTACTGTTGCATCGCAGTTCAGTCTTCCCTAGTCTCAATGATTTCGTCTTTACGCATTGCGTCGCATCAAAATTCTTTTAAACGACAGAGATTGCTTAACTTAGCGTGATGATTAGTTGCTGTGAGAATTCCCAATTTAAAAAATACTCATGGAGACCCGCGAATTAACCGCAAAACGAATTATCCACACGCGAATTATTGGGAGTGCACTGTATTCCCTGCCGGGCACGATTTCCAATAACTTCAGCTTCCCTCACAACTTTCAGCTTCTCACTCACATTAAACGACCGCAAACTCTTCGTACAACTCATGTTTACACTCGGAAAACGTGCGCGACACGTGCACGAGGAAGTATGACGCCGCCTGCTTACGGTAAAACAAAGTGATAGCCGGAAGAAGGCTAGCACCATCTAGCGGATACTCGCAACACCCGATATCGCGCGTGGCGGGCAATTTAAATCTTTAAAATCAGGATGACTCAAATAAGACCCGCACCCCAAATTTTCACGTCCGATTTTGTTTAAAAATGTGCGGGTGGTATTCGAGTATATACGGTATTAACCTGAGGATAAAGTTCAGCTGTTTTGAGTTGAGAACTTACCTGATATGCTAGGCGAGCTCTATCAGTTGCATTGTTTAAATTTTCCTCCTTGTCCAGCAGTACTCTGGTTAGTGTGCGCAATGAAAAGGAGCGTACACTTTTGGCACACTTGTCCTCTGCTACACTGAAGCTGTTACAAAACCCTTTTACTATAGATGAGAATTTCTCCAGCAAGTTGTATTTTCTTAAAGCTTCCAAAAGTAGAGGAGCAGCCACCTTACGACCTTCATGACTCACTAGAATCACACCATCTCCTGTCTTCCCTTGCACCATTTCCAACCACTGGATAAAATCCGTTAAAGCTGAAATTTCACTCTTCGTTTTTAGCACCTACAAGGAGAGAGAATCTGTTAAGACACAAGTAAAGCTAGAATATCAGCATCTCCACTTATATAAACACTTCATTGGCAAAGTTGCATTTTTGGGGAAATTAGCATTTCGATGTGGTTTACAATCAAAGCACTATGATAATTTTCCACATCTGCATAAAACATACCTGAAAAATATACGTGATTTGCAACGTGAAGTGCTTGCTAACTTAGGTCTGTTGTATCAATCAGGATTTTTTGGACAACAGTGATTCAAGTATCAATTTCAAGGGCATGGGGGGATAATAGCATAACTACCACGCTTTGACAAGCCTAACCCTTATGGTCCACTTCCATCACATATTGAAACCCGACAGAGACCAATGGTTTTAGAATCCACTGGACCAAACTGAGTAGGGGAGAGTAGTTTCGTCCTGATAATGGCTCTAAGGGAGTGCATTGAAGTAAAGTTGGCAGCATTGTCTGATCCACACTTTATTAAACATGGTGCCCTGTTTTTTTCATGTTGATTACAGCAAAGGTAAAAATGTTGATCATTTCCATATTAAAGTCTGAATGTGATGTTTCCTTAAAGCAATTAGACTAAATAACTTGGCACAGTAAGTACAAACACCTCTCACAGTGAAGCTAACGAATTAAGGCTGTGTCCCAATAGTACAATTTCAGCCATAGTGAACTAGATAGTCGACTACTTTACCGGATGTGACTTCAGAAGTCGTGATCCAATACTGCTTAGCACATAGCAATCAAGTCTGTAGTAGCTAGTCAACGAAAGTGCTTGCTAGATTGGCCGACTTGTCGACTTGTACAAGGAAGTTATAGAAATTGTAGCTTATCGGAATTGTAGGTTATGTAAATTGTAGGTTGTCTTTGACGTTAATCTACTTTCTGCTTGACCTATATTCTTTGCCAAATTCGACGCTTCAAAACCACAACCCACGAGGGAAGCATAATATCTTGTTGTGTTGTGATAATTATTTTCACGCGAATATGTTGTTTGGTTCTGTAGTAATCACGACTGAGAATTGCAACGACAACTCGGTTCATGGTCTCCGGCGCACAGTAAGGGCCTCGTCTCAAATTGTCAATTTGCCGCTGCCGATATTATCTTCTTGGCGCATCCATGAACGTAATCGTTCAGGTATTGTTTATTTAAAACAGCTGATGAAAGCGCAAAGAGCTTACAAGGAGCAGCAGGTCACCGCCATCTTGAGTGTTGGTTTGGTTGGTACCAGCATGTAAGTCCAGTGCGTTTCAGAACACAAGTCTATGAAGGAGGCTGTGATCAAGCAGACATGTCCCAAATCTCCGTAGTGCATAGAACATAGCACATAGTAGCTAGCAGCTAGTCAATAGCAGACAACTTGAGTATTGGGACACAGCCTAACTAATTACTGAAATGCGGCACCTTATAGCAGCCAAGTGCCATTTATCACCCACTTTTATTGGACATATTATGCATGTTGACCGGCTGAAGGTAACCATTGAATTCAAAGGGATTGCTAGAATCCATGTTAGGTCCGTATTGATGAAATATCTAACAAAAATTACAAAAACTACTTGTTCCGCCCAATCAATACCAAGTATTGAATTATTAATAAGGCAACACTAAAAAATGGTTTCCAGATTTTTTGTACTTTGACATATTTATTAAATACAAAGGGTAACTCTGAAATCATACTGATTGTCCACAACGGAAGGCATTTGAATATTCCCATTAAGTTAGTAATGCTCCTTCACTGATTACTGAAGACAAACTTTTGGCTCTACATACAAAATTTATGCTCGGCACATCATTCAATTTGCACTAGTTTCTGAATCCAAAAACGCTTCTGGTCCATATTAGTCTATAACCGAGCAGATTTTATAATAAAATATTTATTGCAGCTAATAGCCAAAGTAATGATACAGACAAAATGAAACATACATAGGAATAAACTATTCATTACAACAGAAGGACGTCAGAGATTCAAGTCTATATGTACAGTACATCGCATGATATCTTTCGCAACATTTGCCGCAACGTTCACATACACAGTCTGCGTCTGGCTGGTGAAACTTCTTTAACTTGCACAGCTTATGGTGAAAGCCATGTATGGCAAAGCGTGTAACAGTATGTCTTAGTTCGTAGCCTCCCCGTTTCCAATCATTGCAGGTCATTGCGTCAGTGATGTAGAAATCCCACCATATGTCTCTCTTCTTCGATTTCAGGTTCTCCATGAGTTGCACGTATGCTGGTGTAGACGGTAGCGACAGTTGGAGGCGGAGCTCTTCCACATAATATAATTCACGTGTTAATTCATAGACTAGTCTTGAAGGCGTGTATTTTGAAACACACAGAACCTTCTTTAAGAAAGTCGCTTTTAGTTTCTCCAACTTTTCCAGGTGTTTCAATTTGAGATGTGTCCAGATATTCTCTAATCCATATGTTACAACGGGTGTAACCTTGAGCTGGAAGAGTTTCAAGGCTGTTTTGACGGAGAGTTTTCTCAACTGTCTGATATCATTTATGGCCCTCGTAGCCGCACAGATCCTATCGTTAACGTGAAGCGTAAAGACGTTGCCCGTTGTCTGAAGTGTCACGCCTAGATATTTAAAGTTAGAAACGCTCTCCAGGGGTTTTCTATGTGTGTGAAAAACTGCTGGTTTTCCCCCTTTGCGGAAAGTCATTGATACAGTCTTGTTTTCGTTTAGGCTGAGTTCATTCTCTTCCGCCCATTCCAACAGCAGATCAAATGCAGATTGTAGATCCTCTTGCGATCTCGAGGCCAGCACAATATCGTCAGCGTACATATAGAGAATTACTCTCTCCGAGACTACCTGTGCGATATCCGCCGTCGCGATTATGAACAGTAATGGGCTTAGAGGGTCCCCTTGCAATACACCGGTTGTTTGATCTATTGGGTTTGATGTTGTGATTCCGTCGTTTATCTCTATGTAATTTGAGGCCAGGATGCTTGTGATAAGCCGTTTTGTATAGCTGTTACTTCTCATTTGATTTCCTAGCTTCTCTATGATGATCTTCCTATTGACCATGTCGAAAGCTTTGGAGAAGTCTATAAATATGGCATATAGCTTTCCTTTTGGGACTGTCAGAGCTGTCTCAATATCATTTAGAAGGCATTGGATAGCCTGTGTTGTAGATCTTCCTTTTCTGAAACCAAATTGTTCCTCCGGGAGCTTAGGATCGATTTCTCTAATAAGGCGTTGGCATAAAAGTTTTGTTAGAATTTTGAATAACGCACATTCCAGTGCAATACCTCGGTAGGAGTTTGGGTCCTCGGTGCATCCCTTTCCTTTATACAGCAGTTTTACTGTGGACCTTCTCCAGCTATGCGGGATATTTCCTTGCCTGAGGCATTCATTCAGGAGAGATGTTATTGCTTCTTTTAGCACTGGGAGAGCAATTTTAAGGTGCTCGTTACATATATTGTCTGGTCCACAAGCTTTATTATTCTTCGAGCTGATAATAGCAGCCTCTACTTCCTCAGTTGTAAATATCTCTGTATCAATGTCCTCCTCAATCTCGGGGGTATCAGTTGGACGAGTGTCCTTATATTGCAGTACATTGCTAAGGTGAGTCACCCATGTCTCCATAGGGATGCTTCTGCAGTATCTCGGTTGCCTTGGACTCAATGCTTTGTAGGGGTACTGATCAGCTGCCGCTATCAGACTTTGTTCCTCTTGCTCTTGATACCGTTCCTTTGTTTCTTTTATGAGGGTCTTGTACGTCTTCCTATGATTGGAATATTCCCTTAGATGATCGTCGGTGGGATCTTCGAGAGCTGTGTGTAGGGCATCCAATGTGGTCCTACGGACTCTGTAGCAGGTTTCGTCAAACCATGATTTTGATTTTCTCGTTATGACTGCCTCCGGTATGACTTCACCCTGTAAAAGGTGTTCGAGCATATTTGCTGCTTCGTCGAGATCTCCTTTCAGGGCCTTCTCCATGATTGCCTGGTTGTCGGCCTCATATATGAACTGGTGTAGTCTTCCTTGAAAATTTCAATGTTTTGGGCTTCACCTGTCCGCTATCATGACCGAGTTGGAATGTTGTTTCTACTAGCTGGTGTTTCCTGTAGGGAATCGGAATTATATCTTGCTTTATTGGCTTTATGTTACCTTGATTCGAGAAGACGAGATCTATCGTGCTGGTGCCGTTGTAACAAACATACGTCTTCCGTTCTTTGTTGTTTACAAGTGATATCCCTTCCTCCTCTAAATAGTCTAGGACTTCTCTTGTCTTCTGTGATGGAACATCAGTTCGACAATTTAGGTCTCCTGCTATAATGATGCTATCCTCCCGTTCCGTTATACTCAGAGCGGTGCCTATTTCATCTATAATCTGGTAAGATGTGAATCCTGGCTGAAAATACACACAATTTAGTCTTCACTACTAGAACATTGTTGTTTTTATACATGACCTGGAATGGTGTGAACTGAACCTTTAAAAGGCAGGTGATTCCTCCTTTCGGTCTTCCCACCAGGCCTTGCTCTGCCAAATTGTTCACTGTATAGTGATTTCTCGCATTCCAATCTGATGTTAAGAATGTTTCAACCAGTATTACGACGTCATAGGGATCAAATAAATTTTCTGGCGTTGAGTTCGTAGCGTTTAACAGGCCTTCAATATTCCATAAAAGTAACTTCACTTCCTGGTTGTTTGCACCTCGCGAGAGTTCCTGATCAAAAACGAAAAGGTCGGAAAATCACATCAGCTGGCCAGAAGTTTGGGTCATAAGCATCATCCTTTCTCTCGAAGGGGATCCCGACTTTAAAAGCTTTATTTTCACCTCTGGTGGTGAGTTCCTCGCATTTTATGCCGTCTTTGATTCCCTTGTCTTTTAAGTGGTCCATGACATCGCTTGAGGTTACATCCGGATTCACGCGTCCTATGTATAACCATGCAGTCTTGTTTGCAGCACGTAGTTTTCCGGTGAACGCCGTTGATGTACCCTTCTGTATTCTTTTTTGTGCGCGGGGTCTGAGCAGATTTTATGACAAAAGTCTTTACTTCTACCAAGTTTGTCAAGTTAACATTATTGTAGTTATTTAGAAACATATTTTATTAAGTTTCTTAGGAATGACATCAACATTTAGATTATCGAATATATGTATTTACCGAGATGTATATTGATATACAGCAGCGACTGATTCTGAGTGAAGCAGTGATGCTTGAAGGATGTTTGTATCTGCATGTCTGAATAATAAGAACTTCCAACCAATATTGTATTCAAGAAAGCAATTCTCACCCCTCATATAGCACATCTACACATTGTAACTAATTAACAGCTGGTTACTCAGACGGTGTATTCTTGCGAGCTAGTTTTCTCAGCCCTAACACTGAGGCCAAAACTTTGAGAAGGTTCAAACAATAAATGTGTGTTATTATGCAGGGAGAAAAGTGGAGATTTTAATATAGTCCGAATCGCCTTACCTTACCACTAAAAAGCTCGTGAATTATTTTTCGAAGAAACGTTGTTGACCGAGATGCAGCTACCAACATAAAATACTTAGGTAACAATCATAAAATCACACTGCAATAACATTAGGTCAATTTTAGATGGCCTAATCTAGTGCCAATCGTACACAATAATATGTACCGTAGTAGATACAATATGCAGTCTAGAAAGTTAAAATGTATCAATGTTTTTCCAATAGCCATTGCATTATACGTTATCTTATATCCACGCATATTCGTCGCACCCTACTTTTCAAATACAAATAATTTATAAATTTACAAAATTTCATGGCATATTTTTCACATAGCACACTAATTTGTGCGCTGGTCAGTTGCACATGCTGCCATGAGCTTATAACCTTGTCAGAAGGGAATTATGTCTGCCTGCAGGCTATGACTCACGCTACGCGAGCAGTCGCGCTCAATGCCAGTCGGGGAGTGAAAATTGTAATGACTTGTCGCTTCCGAGAGTTGTCCCGATATTACGAGCTTTTATAAGCTGTGGTACAAAGCGCTGCTAGCCCCAGTTCACCCACGTGAAAACTCGCCTAACTGGGATTGGCGGAAACTTACACAAGGGAAACCCCACAGCAGTCTAGCAAAATCCACTTCCGTAGGAATATGGCAAGACGACTTGTGCCCTATGTTATGCACAGGGTGTTCACAATGAGAAAATACAACAATTATATGGTTATCTTGAAAGTGAAATACTAATTGTCCTTGTTTTTATCTTTCATCTCTCCCTCTACCTGCAGACGGCTGTCATTATGTTTACCCTTTTTCATGTATGCAGGGTGTTACGTCTTGTATAAACCCATAAAACGCAATGTCTGAACCCAACTGCAGTGGCATTGGAAACCTGAAATACTGTTCAATGGTTAAATTATGCACTGAAAATTAATTCAAATTGAACAAATACTAAGAACAAAATTAAAAATGAATCCTCCAGTAAATACTTTAGAAAAACAAATAGCCTACTGTATTTCCTCACATATTTTAAGGCTAAAATTTGTGGATGGAAAGCAGAATGAGACAATTATGCAAAGAATATTGAAAGTTCAAAAATAAAAACCGCTATCTTTTTGTAATATACTGAGTCATTACTTGCTTAATTTTTAATCCTGTGTATTTCACTTTCATCAAGATCACCTGCAGTCCAGGCACCTTATAGCAGCCAAGTGCTACATGTGCAACCGATTGGCACCCAAATACGAATGTGCTATGCAACTATTACACCATGAAATTTTATAAACCAATTTTTGGTATTTGAGAAGTAGGGTGCAACGATTACCGTATATACTCGAATACCACCCGCACATTTTTAAACAAATTCCGACGTGAAAAAATGGGGTGCGGGTCTTGTTTGAGTCATCCTGATTTTAAAGATTTAAATTGCCCACCACGCGCGATATCTGGTGTGGCGAGTATCCGCTAGATGGTGCTAGCCTTCTTCCGGCTATCACTTTGTTTTTCCGTAAGCAGGCGTCGTCAAACAGTCTCGCGCATGTTTTCCGAGTGTAAACATGAGTTCTACGAAGCGTTTGCGGTCGTTTACTGTGAGTGAGAAGCTGAAATTATTGGAAATCGTACCGCCGGTAGGAAATATGATATTGACGAGTCATGTATTCGAGATTGGAGAAAGAAAAAAAACGTGTTGCTAACAAGTAGTGGTGCTCGTAGAGCTTTCCGCGGACTGAGTGTACAGTTTCCGAAATTGAAAAACAACTTTATAAATACGTAACAGAAAGGAGGGAATTGGGAAATGGGGTGTCGACCGAAATGTGTCAATTAAAGGCATTACAGATCGCAAAGGAACTTTCTACGGTAGGGTTTAAAGCAAGTCGAGGATGGATTCAAAATTTTTATAAAAGAAATGGGTTGAGCATACGAAGGCGTACCTCAATTTCGCAGCGCCTTTCTGGTGTCTATGAAGAAAAGTTACTTTCCTTTCAGCATCACATAATTCAGTTGCGGAAGGAAAATTCATATTTGCTTTCCCAAATTGGTAATGCAGATCAGACGCCAGTCTACTTTGAAATGCCATTGGACAGTACTGTGAATGTTAAGGGATCTAAAAGTGTAACTATCAGAACAGGTGGTAATGAGAAACAACGGTGCACGGTAATGTTGTGTATACTCGCTGATGGAACCAAACTTCCACCGTACATTGTTCTCAAGCGAAAGACTCTTCCAAAAAATATACCCGCTGGTGTTATCGTTAGAACTCAGGACTCTGGTTGGATGGACAGTTCACTGGTGGAAGACTGGTTAAAGTGTGTCTGGCAACGTCGCCCTAGTGCATTATTACGACGAAAGAGCTTGCTTGTTCTGGACAGTTACTCAGGCCATACAACAGACGCTGTGAAGAAATTCGTCAAGGATGGGAAAACCGACCTAGCAATCGTCCCGGGTGGGATGACGTCTATGCTACAGCCACTGGATGTCTGCGTGAAACGACCGTTCAAAGCAGCCTTGAAACAGCTGTATATGGAGTGGATGGCGGCCGATAAGCACACTGACCCCAACTGGTCGTATTCAGCGCCCGGAAGTTCAGCTGCTCTGTTCGTGGATTTTGACGGCATGGAATCGTATCTCGGGAGATCTCATACAGAAGAGCTTCAAGAAATGTATTTCCAATGCTATGGATGGCAGTGATGACTACATTTTGTGGGAAAGTGATGGTGAGAAAAGTTCCGAAGTTGGTACTTCTGATGACGATGAATTAAGTGTTTGTGTCTTTTATTTGTATTTTTAATTGTTTCTGTGTGTTATTTTAGGACAACTTCAGAACTGTTGGAAACTATTTTGTAGAAATGCTATTCTGTTTATTTAGTAAAGATTGTAAATAGTTTTGAGTAAATTTTTTTTATTTTGTTCTTCAAAATCAGGGTGCGGGTCTTATTCAGGGGCGGGTCGTATTCGAGTAAATACGGTATGCGAGTGAATACGATACAGGGTTTCCAGAAAAAGTGTAATGTTTACCTTCTGTAATTGACAAATATTATGTATATATTATTATTAATCTTGATTGGTCACATTGGACCATATGAGTCATTCCACAATCACTTCTTCTTTCCAGTACTTTTCATTCTTTCAGATCAGGATTTTCTCAACTAATCTGAAATCGCCATAGGCTTTCTATGTGTCATTTCTGCAGAAAATTTGTGAGTTTTAAGAATGGTGTTAATTTTATTTTTCTCCTCGGCATCTGTTATCTTGAGTCAAACTGCTTTGAGATCTTGTTGGATTTCTTGGATCCATTTTCCTCCAGTTTTCTTTCCTAGATTTCTCATCACTAGTTGGCGTACAATTCTGTTTTCTGGAAGCCGCAAGATTTGAAAAAAATATGAAATTCTTTTCTTCTTCATTGTGCTGGTGATTGGATCTATCTCATGATAGACAGTTTCATTTGGGAGAATCCTCCAGACTCCCTCAACCTGATACTTTTTATTTATGCATGTTCTAATGATCCTTCTTTCTGTTTTGAGGAGCTGATCATTTCTTTGTTCATTTTTAATTTGGAACAGTGTTTCACAAACATAAGTGGCTTCAGGGCGAGTTACAATTTTATAATGTGGGATCTTACGATAGCCTAGCTATTGATAGGCATTTTTTTATTATATGTTGACCAGGTTAGAGATTGTGCCTTTTTCATTTTAATTGTTCTATTTATCCAAGTTACTTTTTCGTTTAAGTTATGTGTGATAATTTCTCCAAGATACTTAAATTGAGGAACTAGGTTAATTTTCTGATCATTTATATAGACTATTTATATCTAAGGGTTTCATAGGCATGGCATGAGATAAGTTTTTTTAAGGATATCTGTAATCCTATCCCTTGAGCAATTCCTTGGAGACTAGTGATCAGAGTACAAACCTCTTCCTTGCCTAGTGCTAAAAGAGCCAAGTCATCTGCAAATCCTAAGCAGTTTATTTTTATTGATGGTTTTGTTCCAATTTTGATCTTAGGAGGGTTTTCCTTTGGCCAAACCTTCATGATATATATGTACTGTATCATTCTGACAGTTTGTATCATGTAAAATAACATGACTAGACAGTTGAAGTAAGCCTAATACTGTATGCCATTTTCCCAAAATACATGTAATATTTATCACATGTAACCAAGTACTGTAGCTTCAACTTGACTGTCTGCATAGGGAAATACATATAATATTTATCACCTGTAACCAACTAGCTTCAACTTGACTGTATGTAAACTGCATTGGGAAATACATATTTATCACCTGTAAAAGAGTAGCTTCAACTTCCCTGTATGTAAACTGTATTGGGAAGTCTGTACTGTGAATTCATTTGATGTACTGTATTACATTCCTTCAATAACATTCACATTTCTGACACTATGTGGCCATGTACACACAGCAGGCAGGAAGATGGAGTGTTATCAAGTTTAATCTCCTTGGATTTCCTATGCACAGAGTGACCAATTGCTAAAGTGACATAACAGAATAAAATGGAGAGAAAAAAAAAAAACAAGACATTATCCTTATAAAAAATAAAAAAATAATAAAAAAAAAACAACCAACACAAATTAACAAACAATTCTTAGTTTTTCATTGAGAAATGAAATATTTTCCATTGGATGCAATTTGTTTTGGACATGGACGAGTTTTTGGTACTTAAAGAAATTGATGCATGTCATGTGGCATTAAGTTACATTGAGTACTACAGCGAGGGTCCTCCCTATAGAACGGGGCTTTACGAAGGCTGCGATGCAGACACGTCGCAATGACTCATCGTCACATTTATAGCATGTGCCGTAAGTCCTGGATGCTGTTATAGCATTTATTACATATGCAGCTGGCAAGATACCTTTGTTGTGATAATTAAGACCTGCTGTGAAGTACTGTAGACCAGTGTTTCCCAAACTTTTTTGTGTGTGTACCACTTTAAGAGATGAGAATCTCTCGCGTACCACCTAATGGTTGGGAGATATAGTAACTATAACCCCGCCCCCACTACTACGTAGCAGACCAAAAGATGGATTGTAAATGGTATGTTAGAATTAAAGTTCAAATAATAAAAAGTGTGTCCAGTTGTTTTACTATTTATTACAATATATACAGGGCCTTTCATATAAAATAAGAGCGCCAAGCGGCGGCTTTGTTAACCGCTGCTAAGGTCACCTTGGCCGAGCTTTTGGCGCACCAAGGCCCCCTGCTTTAAGTGTGTGTATAATCCTATATGATGCAGCGGCCTTGCTAGCGTGTGTACAATGCTGAAATCTTACTTTAGTTATTGTTGATGAAACCGAAACCCCTATAGTATTGAAAGCGTGCGCATGGTACATACGATGGCTGTTAAAAATAACAGATTAACATTACCAAACTTGACCTTGCAATAAGCGTGCAGTTGCTCAGTCGCCAGTCTAAACCTCAAGTGCTAACATGGTGAGACAGTTATCATTTCAACATCGTATTTTTTTAAGTAAAACTTATTTTAAGTAAGAGTCGGCTCGGCGGGTACATGATGCATTTGTTCATCAATTTCCTGATGAAGTGCCACCTTCACTAGCACAGATTCACGTAATTGCAAATAAGTTTGACAATACTAGCTCGGTGCTCAATAAAAAACATGCCCGCACAAGAACAGTTTTAACAGAGAATGAGCTAGATGACATTGGCGAGAATCTTGAACGGTCTCCGAATAAATCACTCACAAAATTAGCACAATTAGGGGTTTCGGTTTCATCAACAATAACTAACTAAAGTAAGATTTCAGCATTGTACACACGCTAGCTAGTCCGCTGCATCATATAGGATAGTACACACGCTTAAAGCAGGGGGCCTTGGCGCGGCAAAAGCTCGGCCAAGGTGACCGTAGCAGCGGTTAACAAAACCGCCGCTTGGCGCTCTTATTTTATATGAAAGACCCTGTATTCAATTCAAACATTCAGAAATGAAACTGTACAAATAATATTAATAAAAGAACTCTTAATAATTAAACATAGAAACCCAAGTTCAACTAACTTCAATGTGAATGGTGAGCTTGAAGATTGCTGAGTCTCAAACGAAGATCGTTTCCCACTATAGCGGTATTTATTCGCGAGATAAACAAGTGAATAAAATGCAGTGTCACACAAGTACGAAGTACAGCGCGTTCCTCTCATGACTCGTCCGGTTAGCGCACCGAGCTTATCTCCCGTTGACTCAGCACACCCCGCTCGGCATGCGTAGCAATAAGAACAGAACATCACTTGGCTCATTTTATCCGTGCATGACATGAGATAACAATTAAAATGAAGAAAGGAAGAATTAATAAACTAAGGTCGTACCTTACGACAGGATATGTTGGAAATGTTCTCCTCCTACATCCACACATTTTCGGCATCGTCTTAGGAAACTCTGCTCACAGGCTTAAGTTTGTCTTCGGTAATTGAGGCTATTTCTCTCCGGATATGTTCTTTCAGTTCGTCCAACGTGTGAGGGTTTCTTGTATACACTTTATTCTTTAAGTGTTAAATCTGGGGACCCTGATGGCCATAAGTCCGTACTAATAACACGGTCTTCAAAAATTTCCTCAATTAGGTTTAATGTGTCATGAGCTGTATGCGTGGTGGCAGAGTCTTGCTGAAAATATCCATTTCGACAGTCAGTGTCAGTCAGTTTGTCAAAAAATGGTTTTAGTATATTATCGCTGTATCTTTGTGCATTAATTGTGCCCTGAAAAAATATAGGTCCTATAATTCTGTATCCATTCACTGCGCACTATACTCCGACCCGTTCGTCATGAAGAGGAATTTCGTATATGCGATGGGGGTTTTCTGTACTCCAATATCTGTTATTCTGCGTCGAAACATAACCGTGTAAATGGAACCAAGCTTCGTCCGAGAAAAATATTAAGCGTGGATCAATTGTTTCATCAAGAACGTTTCGTAACATCCAATTACAAAATCGTACCCGCTTATCATAATCACGTGGATGCAGTTCATGTACTACAGTAATCTTGTATGGCTTCAGTTTCAACATTTTCATAGCCCGCCATGCTGAGGTCTTCGAAACCCCGGCTTCTTGTCCAAGTCGTCTTAGGGATTTTGTAGGCGTATGTTCTAATCTTTCTGAGATTTAATTTTTTACTTTTTCCTCATTAAGTACACGTTTTTTAACACTTCGCTTCTTATTGAGTAAACAACCAGTTTCTCTCAATTTGTTTTCGAGATTCTGCACGGTATCTCTATGTGGAGAGTGTACACCTTGAAAATGTGTTATGAAACGTCTAACGACTTCCCTGCAAGACTGTTTTCACATAATTATCGTACATAAATACCCTTTCCTCTACCGTGTGCACACGTGGAGGCATTATGAGAATTATACCCCAAGTAAAACTTCACAACTCGAGAACAATTGGAGCCACAGACCAACACTAACTTAATACACGTTATAAGCACGAACCAGAACTGGGAAGTGCGCGCTGTGTAACAGGAAGTGATCAGTCAACGCGAGACATAAGCTCGATGCGCTGGCCGGACAGTTATGAGGAACTCACTGTAGTGAAAGGTAGTAAAAATCTAACTGCTTTGTCAGCTATGTCTGCCTCTCAACCCAAAAGTTCACAAGAGCCATTTTTGAAGAAGTTTGCCTTAGTTCTGAATCACAATTCAATTCATAAAACTGCTCCTTATCTTTGGCCTTGAAATCCTTAAGCAACATATCAATGTTTTTATATTTTTTATATTTTTCGTAACATCATCGCGTACCACTGCAGCAGTACGAGCGTACCACCAGTGGTACGCGTACCACAGTTTGGGAAACGCTGCTGTAAACTACCACGCATCATATGAACATGGTTAGGTACAGAACAAAACATCGAATTTTCCTCATGGAAACTTTATCTCAAGAAGAACTTTGCAGTAAATTTGTTCGCAAGTTTCTGTGCCGTGTGATTTTTACTTGTGGCGGAATCTCAAACAAAAGGTACATAGAAACAATTTGCATACTCTGGAGGCTCTCGAGAACGAAATAACTTCACCGAGACGAATTATCAGCCAGAATAAATTACAGCTAGTGCACCAAAACTTACGTCGGTGCAACGTGTAGATTAACTGGAGGGTTTTCCATTTTTAAGTCCGTATTGACGCTTACAAATCGAAATAGTGAGTAAAAAAGTTTCCGCCCAATCAATATATCAAGATATGTGGATGACATCTTTGTAATTCTGGATACAAACACCATAAATATCGAAATAGTGAGTAAAAGGTATTGATTGGGCGGAAACTTTTTTACTCACTATTTCGAGGTGCAACGTGTGTTTAGAAATTGAAGGACATCATTTCCAGCAACTACTCTGAAATTCATTTAAGAAATTATGATTAATTGCATTAAAAAGTGTAAATGTGTTGAAATAGTTGGGCGCTATACTGCTTCTAGCAGCAGTACCTTGCTCGACAGGCAGCTACGTACAGTGGCCCGCCCGTCACACGGTCTTTGCGAGGTTCCGTTCTATAGAGAAGGCCGTCACTGTAGTATTCCCTACAGCCAGGCAATACTCTTCACAGGAAAACTCTTCCAACACTTGAGCTTGAGCCAGGGAATGAAAAATTGTAGTAGCTCCTAAAAGCAATCCTGGCTCTTAAATACCCAACATGTAGACAGAATAGCAATGAAAAATAAAGAGAATTGGGTTTTGCCACATCATAACATATGGTAAGTGAAGAGTTTTACAGAGTTATACTTACAAAAATCATAATTAAAAATGCCAGATGGTTTGACAAGTTTTCAAATGCCTGGAGAAAATGCCTAAAATGGAGGACATATCCTCATGGTCATGCTTCAAAGATTGAGAGAACAAGCAAGTGTAAAATGAAGAACAATGTCATATCCATTGATCATTGCATTTATAGGATATTAATTTTCAATCTAGCATGTAAGTGCATCCGAGTGCACATATCAATAATAACTTTTAAATCAACTCACCTTTCCTGTCTTATTATCCTTCAGCATACGAAATCGTCCAATGGTAACTACTCTAATGTTATGTCGACGTCTAGCAGCTGGATTCAGTTCTCTAAATGGCATAACATACTGTGAAAATATATCATTGGGAGTATATGCTGCTATTTGGCATATCTCGTCAATAAGGCGGCGACCAGTAGTGTCGACATCCCAACCGATCAAAATGTAGTCTCCTAGAGGGAAGTTGGAAAGCTGCACACCCTCCGTGCCATTTTCCTTCACCACAGTTGACACCATCACTCACTTATTCTGAAAGGAAATACAGTATACTTGTGAAATTCAGGATAACTCTATAAAAGGCTAAATATTACAAAAACATTAAGTATTCTAAATACCATCGAACCGCATTTACAAGTCAACCTTTTATAAATTCTACACATCCATGTATAATATTTTCAAAAAACCAAATCTTCCCTAATAAAATTGAATTTGCCTTCATTTTTATATGCTACTTTTGGCCCTAGCTTCTGAAATGCTTATTGCAGGCATTTAAGCTAAAACCCTTATTTCTCAATGTAAGCAACATTTCATTCCCAATTTTAACAAGAATGAAAGTAGTGCACATCTTCAATTACACTAACAAAGTTTTTAGTTCAAGATAATTTGACTGCAGGAAGTTCAATGTGCACTACTTCCAATTGTTCTGCTTTCCAGTAATTTTTTAATGGAAATTTTTGGGGTTGTCCCTTTAGTGTTAGGTCATTTCTGCTACGATTCCAATATCTTCTGCATCCCTCTGGATTCCTCCACTCTTGCTATTTTTTCATCCAACATGCCCTTTTGCCTGCGATATTTTAATTATTTTATTTACGGACTTGCTACATTGTGACCATCAGCCTAGTGTTCTTGGGTACCGGTAAGTGTTGAATCCGTCTGAGTTATTATGAAGTCTGTCATAGTGTGTGTAACTGGGGATAGGTTTGGGAAGGAGGTGGTCATTAAGTTAATAAGAATTATTAAACACCCTGTGGTCATAAGTTAAATACCTAAAAGACCACTGCCTGGAACAAAAATGGTAAAGTAATGAAAAACTGCCTCTAGGGGGGAGGTGGAAATCTAAGCCATCACTCCTCTCGGCTATATTTATATTCATTGGATTATTTTCTTTAATCTTACTCAATTTTTTAGGATTATTCCACTTGATGCTGAGTGAAACCCATTCCAGCACACAAACCAGAATTCAATTTCTTGGCAGAGCCAGGACGTATGAGACAGAAGTATCAATATAGACCAGAGAAGGTAGCAGTGGGATTTTAGGGAGAAATAAATTCTTCACCAGCTTCTGTCTTGTCATTTACAAATTTAATTGTTTGTAAAAACAATTTCCTTTTTTGGCTTCCAAATTTTCAAAGAACTAAAAACAATTCTGTACACAACTGATGGAAGGAATACATAGGGCGTTACAAAATTGAGAAACCACCTTTTCTGGGAATCTCTTCTGAGAAAATATCTTTCAACGTTTGAAATTTGAAAAAGCTTGTTTCAGAAAGGACAGCTAGTATATGGGTACAAAATTATAGACATTTGGGAACTTTTGGCCAAAAAGCAGAAGGAGAATTTCAACATCGCACCAGGATGCCAAATTAGCGACAGAGGTTGAAAGGAATCTATTTTATACAGCTGCTACTTTGAAGGCGGTTAGTTTTGCTTGCCACAGCAAGACTGTGGGAAATTGTTTGCAAGCCGCCAATTTGAAATCTCAACATGTCGTGGTTATAAGGAGAAGCGAGTTTAGTCTTTGCAGTAAAAAATGGTGATCAGAATTTGAAAAGAGTAAGCTTTTCTGACGAGGTCACCTTTTCTATGACAAAGGAAGAACCCACTTTTGTTTATCATCCTCAGGGCACTGGAATGTGCTACAGATATGCCATTCATGCCCACAATGGTAGAGTGCATCTCGTGTTGAATTTATCATCAGAGAGTGGGCACATTCCATCACATTCACAGTAAATCTAACCAGCAGAATTATCAACAGTTGATGGAACACCATATGGTTCTTTACGCTAGACTATTATATCCCGATGGAATTCTTCAATTACAACAGGATATTATACTGTTAAGACTGGCCTCATTGCTGTATGGACTTGAACCCAATAATGGTTACAAGTAAATGGGCTATATATATACATAAAAATTTACGTCCTTATGACATGTGTAAGCTTGTCCAGGATGGATAGGAGACAAGAACCTCAGAGATTCAGCTGCAATTTGCCCTGCAGTAAAATTCTATTTTGCACAATGCTTTGAAAAAATTCAAAGTATGCATTTACCTGGAACATTCTTGACACTTAGTAAGGGCACCTAAGAAATACAATACCTTTGACAATTTCCTTGTGATAAAATCAATTGGTGAATTTGTGTGAATATCTTTCAACATTTGAAATTTGAGAAAGCTTGTTTCAGGAAGGACAGCTAGTATATGGGTGCAAAATTATTGACATTTGGGAACTTTTGGCCAAAAAGCTTGACAGCTTGACAGGGTCATCTTCGAAATGTTGAGAACTTAAGTTAAATATCAATGTTTAAATATTGTTGAAATTTAGTTAAGATCTTGTTTGGGTAAACCATCAAAGGATGAATATAAAGTATCATTTGTTATTTGTCGAACTTCATTTATGCTTCAAGAATGGTACTGACATTTCTTATCTCGTAATGTGAACCGAGGACAAGCTTGCCCAAATCATTCCTACCATGTGGGTAAATGCATTCATCTATAATTATTTCATGGAAAAGCTACAGAATTATTTAGAAACTAGAATAGTTGCTCGAGATACAAAAAACAAAAAAACTCATGACAAAGGGATGGATATCTGTATGTTCTGTACAAAATATACAGATATATTTAAATTTTCTATTCCTTAAAATTAGAAACCAAAGCTATTTTGAGTCATGTAGACTACACCAGGCCTGGGATTGTCTGGTCTACTGGAGCTTCCTTTTAATTTTTTTTTGTCGATTCTTTAGGGGGCTTTGCAACATCGTAGTCTTGTACTTGGCTGTGTGTAGAGGTTTTCTGATAACTTATGGCACTGTCATGTCCATACTAGCACGTGTAGTTTTAATCTAGGTAGAATTGGGTAGGAAGTGACTGTGGCCTTAAGTTAGGCATAGTTCCAGCATTTGCCTGGAGTAGAAGCAGGGAAACCACTTCCAGGATGGCCAAGGTAGGAATCAAACCCGCCTCTTCTCAGTTTTGCCTCACAAGGCTGAATGTACCCTGTTTCAACCCTCAGAACAGAATTAAATTTCTTGGCAGAGCCAGAAATCAAACCTGGGCTTCAGTGGATATAGCCAAGAATGCTATCCACTAGGCAATGAAGCGGACTCCTTTTAAAACCTCCAGAATATTTATCAAAGTAACATACTGAACACAATTTTAATCTTCCACGTGCAGTATGTTCACTGTTGTGCATTAAAACCTAAAACTCGAGGAAGATATACTCACATGCTAGAAACTGCAGTTTATTGCGTACCATATATTTTTAGCACGAGGTCTTGAAACCAGTCTCACGACCATTATTACCTAAGAATCATAGCGCTGTCAATAAGCTTGTCATATCACCAAGGTGACATTATTCCTCAAGTCAGCCACTTCGGCTTTCTCCATGCCGCCTGGGTATACCTAGTTAGTTCATCCGACTCTACAAGCAGAGTTCTCCTCCAAGCTTTCACCCTTCCCCTTTGCCACTGCACCCAGTTCCAACATAGCAAAATACAATCAGTAAACTGACTAGACCTAGTAATATGAACAAAAACAACATTGAGGTATGCTGCAAATACACTAATTACTCCTCTTATGAAATTACTACTGTTCTATTACTTCATATCACTAAAGCACTAATACACAGGTAACCTTCGAACCAAACATGTGATCATACGGTACAAGCCACTGACACAGTTGAACACAGGGTCCTTTAGGTGGCAACTATGCGAATTAAGATTGGAGAGTTGGAGATGTGATCACTGACATGCTCTTTTTGGTCAAAGAAACTACATACTGTATAGTATTAGCATGAATTATTAAAGTTGTATCTAGGTCACATTGTAAACTTAACCAAAAACAAAAATGGCCCCAACACAGCCCTGTGAAACACCTACCTCTCTTGCTTGTTTATGACCACGTAGGTAGGACCTCAGACCTCAGGATATCAGTTGCATGAGTTGTAACTCCATTGTAATGTAATTTTGGAATTAAATTTGGATGAGATACAAAGTTAAAAGCCTTTCTAAAATTACAATTGGAGAAACCCTCTTGATTTTGAAATAAAGAAAAATGTTCAAGCAGAGAGTCACCTACTCCAATAGTTCATTCACCCAATTGAAATCTAAACCCTATATATATTTTTAAGCCCAAAGAACAAATAAACAGGTACTGTAAGTCTTTAGAAGTATACCTTATAGGAGGAAAGACCAAACTGTAATCAGCAAATTACTTCACAACACTACAGCTCTCAGGTTCCTTCTTTTTTGCATCCGACTTCCCTGCTTTCCCATGACAAGAAATAACAATTGAAGAATCACTGAGAATTCGATCCTACAACCTCGGAGACAGCAGGCGAGAAAGTTACCGCTGCGCCACACAGCCAGCACAATTCTATGTCAAATGGTAATACAATGGCATGGTGTATGTGTAGGGATAAAATCCCATTTGACCACTGGGAAATGTAAAAAAAAAACAAAAAAAAAACGGGATTTTCATTTTCTGATTTCAAAATTTTCATTAAGCACAAAATTTAAACTTCTTGCTCTAATGAAGATGGAGAATATCTTGCATATTGATTCCTATCCAGCCTAGATCACACTCCTTGAGAACACCCGCTAGCAGCTGAAGAGAATTTCCAAACATGACCTCAACTCAGCTAGTCTATGAAGTACTGTATTTGCAAAAGTGAACATACCCTTTTCAGTGTTAAAAGTAATGGGAGCATGTCTTTTAGTTTTGTGTTCCCTTGGAATTATGGTGTGAAAAATGATTAACCAACTAGCAAAACCGAACGATTTAAGGCATGATTCTGAAGTGGAGTGAAGGATACTACTTTTTTTTATAGAACGATGGGAAAAATGGGAAAGTATTTCAGTTTTGTAATAAGAGATCCCTGTGTATGTGTGATTAATTTCTCATAACCTATAATGACTGCAATATCAGCAATGATGTCACAATCAGCTTTTCAAGATACAAGTGCAACGGTCGCTACGCTCGCTGTGACAAACGAAATCTCTATTCCTCTCCTTGCACGAAAATAATTAACTATTCAATTACTTTGATGATCCTATGTTACAGAGTTCAACATTTGGAAGTTGACTGTTCAAACCCTGTGATTGTATGACCAGCCATTCAAAAGATAACATCTGTCCTTGAATAGAAAGGATAATTAGACTGAGAAAGATTAGGTGTTGAAATATTTGGGTTCAGCGGGGAAACAAACTAGAGTGACAGTTTTGCTGTATCAATTCAGTAGCGGAGCTTTGAAGTGCTGCGAGCTGAAGTTTTCAACTTGTAACATGTCCTTTACCAAACCGAGTGGCAGCCGAACAATTTTGCACAGAAAGGCGAGAAATGTAATTCTTAGTGTGCATGGCTTTTTAAAGAAGCTTCTGAATACAGAAGTACGTGATAATGCAAATTTCTCTGGACAACCTGCATAATTGTGGTTTCTGCAATTGTGTGTGTGCTTTTGTATTTGAGGCAAGGAAAGTCAACTCTTCTCATTTATAGTGTATAGTGTACCCTGTTTAACCCTGAGACCAGAACTAAATTTCTTGACTGAGCCTTGGATCAAATCCGGACCTAATGGGTGACATCTAAGTATGCTAGCCATCACACTAGAAGGTGGTCCCCGATAAACGAAAACTGATCCCATTGAATTGTTTTCTTTATTTCTATTACCTTAATAGAGTCCACAAGCATTGTTACTCAGAGAATGATATGGGATGTAGATTACATCATGTGAAATAACAGTTTCATTTGAGGGGCTTGAATATCTTGGTCATTTATCCCCATGTACTTGGGTATGTGTAGAATTTGTCTGATAATCTGTGTTACTGTGGTGTCTGTATTTGTAATTCAGGTGAGGATTGGGAAGGGGGCAGCTGTGGCCTTAAGTTAGGATCCATCCCGGTAATTGCTTGGAGTAGGAATGGAAAACCACTTCCGGGAAGGCCAAGTTGAGAATTGAAGCCATCTTTTCTCAGTTTTGCCTCACGAGGCTGAGTGTACCCCATTCCAGCCCTCAGACCAGAATTAAATTACTTGACAGAGCATGGAATCGATCCCGGACCTCCTGGGCGACAGCCAGGAATGTTAGTCACTACACCAGTCACGGCGCAGAGTATACCCGGTTCCAATCCTCAGACCAGAATTCGGGGCCGATAACCTAGATGTTAGGCCCCTTAAAACAACAATTATCATCATCATCATCAGACCAGAATTCAATTACTTGGCAGAGCCGGGAATAGATCCCAGACCTCCTGGGCGACAACCAGGAAATGTAAGTCACTACACCAGGATGAGGACACATACACGAATAGTTTTATTGTAATATCTTATATCTGCCTTATATCATAATTGTAAAAATGTGCACACTCCATTGTAAGCATTGACATTCATCGATTAGGCCCATCTCGTACATGCAATTAAATTCGGAGCACCTTGTGTTCACGGAGAAGGTTGTGTGTGTACTGCCGAGCATAGAACCGTGCCTTCTCTGTTTCTCTCGCCTGTCTCATTAAGGCAAGGGGCAGATGACCTCTTAGTTCTTCCCCTTAAAACAACAATAACTAACTCATTGTAGCAACAGTGCTCAGCAGGACTAGCCCATGTTCACAGTTGTTCTGTGTTTGGTATGGAAAGCAGTAACTAACTAAATTTGTTTGTACATCTGTTATAAATAAATGTTTTATTGCGCACAAATATGCATGTACAAAATTCTTATAAACAATCGTCTGTACAGAATTTTGTTATGGATTCTAATCTCAGTTTACATTACGTGATAGCGTTCACAAAGTTCGCCACACCTTTTGCACCTGCAGTCCAGACTTGGCTCATGGAAACTCACTTTAATACACAGACATTGGTGAAACCCATGGACAGAGTCTGGTCACAACATGTCTCAACTCATAGCCTCCCTGAGTTCAGTTGGGGTTGATCATCACATCACATTGGTAGGAGTCCCACCATATGTTGTCCCTTTTTTGTTGAAGCTCTTGTAGGTGTCACACGCTGGGATGGCAGGGAGCAGTAGTTTCAAACACAACTCTTCCACAAAGAATGATTCCCTCGACAGTTGGTATACGAGGGGTGATGGAGCATATTTTGATAGGCAAAGCACTTTCTTTAATTAGAATGCCTTAACCTTCTCTATACTATGCAATTGCCTCTTTCCAAAATATATCCATATATTTTCCAATCCATAGGTGGCCACAGGACTAACCTTAAGATGAAATAACATGATGGCACAAAGATCTGATGTCGTAAACCGATTTTATGGCAGCATTTAGTTGATCTTTTACATGTAAAGAGAACACGTTCCCTGGTGTCTGAAAAGAGACTCCTAGGTACGTAATATTTGAGACCGACTTTAGTCATTGATTAAGAATGTTCCCCGTTTTCCTCCTTTTCTGAAGGTCAAAGAGACAGTCTTATTTTCATGTAATCTTAGCTGGTTCTCTTCTGCTCATTTCGTAACATTATTGAAAGTAGTCTACAAATCCGACTGAGAAGTTGAAGTCAGAACCATGTCATCCGCATATATGAATATATTGACATTTTCTGAAACTGACACTTAGTACAATGTCAGCTGTGGCGGCAATGAAAAACAATGGGCTTAGGGGGTCATCCTGAAGGACGCCGATAGGGTACACTGTTATAAATCCCTCGGAACAAATTGGCCCGTGAGTGAGAAAGTGAAGCAATGAATATTCCTGAAATGGGAATATGATATTTCCATTTGAGCAGATAAATTATCAATTAATATGATAAAGTTGGTCCGGTCAACTCAAACATAAAATGCCAGCGTTTCGCCCCAGTGTGCCGTTGGGCTCGTTACTTGGTACAGACACACCTCACCAATACGCGTGGCCAGCACATACTGAGAAGGCCATCTTATGACGCCGTCTCCCTCCGAAGGTTGTGATCCAATTGATTATCATTACACGCGAAACGGCAGCACGGAAGATTTCTATAGACGTATGTACATACAACCGCCGCAAGTCTTTCATCCAGGAATTTCTTAGTCTTCCCACAGATCTTTTACCATCAATCTTCCCTTGAATGACCAGCCGAAGAAGTTCATATCGTTCACCTCTCATGATGTGCCCGAGGTAGCTGAGCTTACGCTCCTTGATGGTTGTGAGAAGCTCTTTCTTCTTGTTCAAGATGTTGAGGACTTCATTTGTTTTCCTTTCTACCGAAGATATTCGAAGTATTCTTCTGTATAAATACATCTCAAAAGATTCAATCCGCTTCTCCAGTAATGGGCTGAGCGCCCATCCTTCGAAACCATACAAAAGGACAGGAAAAACATAGCAATGTAACATTCGAACTGAGCTGAAGGTTGAGTTCTCGGGCTGGTGAATAAGGTCCTCATGGTATTGAACATATTTTTTGCTTGTCCAATCCTGGATAATATTTCACTCTTTGAATCACAATGCTGGTTCACTAAAGTTCCAAGATATTTGATGGAAGATACTTGTTGGACGATGGTGTTGATGTGAAGGGAGACCCGTTTTGGTGTTTTCGAGAATACAATCAGCTTGGTCTTGTTAATATTCAAGCATAAACCATAGGTTTCACTGGTCCTCACGATATTGTTTATAATAATTTGAAGATCACTAGGGTTGCTGGCTAGCACAATCAGATGTTATTAATGACATAGCCATTGATCTTGATGCCTAGATTACCATCTTAAATAGCCTCTCTGAACACAGTTTCAGAGTAGATGTTAAAAAGGAGTGGGGACAGGGCACATCCCTGGCGGACACCTCTTCGTATAGCTATGTCCTCAGTAGTAGTTCCTTCTATTTTGACCTCTGCCGTTTGATTCCAGTACAGATGGGAAATTATATGAAGATTACCAACATCTACACCAGTAGATTTTAAAATCTCAACAAGTTTTTGATGAGATACACAATCAAAAGCTTTTCGGTAGTCGATGGAGCAAGCGTGCACATCTACATTCATATCTAGGCATTTTTGGGTCAAAACATTCAAGGAGAAAAGAGCCTCGTTGAGTACCCAGTCCATTCCTAAAGCCAAACTGAGTAGCCTATTACCAACATAGCGTTCCCATTTAAGGTAGATTCGATTGTGGATGATACGCAGAATACCTTTAGCACATGAGACATTAGGCTGATCATACGATTATCACAATATGATGCACTAGCCTTTTTTTAGGTATGGTGACATAAGATCTTAGCCAGTCAGTTGGAATTCTACCAGATTTATATATTGCATTGAATAAAGCAGTTAGCAGCTCTAGTCCTCTGCCATGGCCTTCAGCAATAAGTTTGAGAGTTGCTGCATGAATCTTGTCCAGACCTACAGCTTTTCCATTCTTCTGGAGTTTGATTGCATACAGTACTTCCTCTTGGCTTATACTTGGGACTTGCTTCACTGCATTCATCAATACAAGGTGGTTTATCTGGCCTTACATCACTAAATAGGTTTTCAACATATTCTTTCCAACACTTAGTTACAAAATACAAGTAGTATTGACGTCACGAGCGATGCCTATGTGCTACGAAAGTCAAGCTCCTTTTCATCAAACAAAAACCTTACCTTGGCAATCCAAATAGGTTATGAATATTCCCGAATGGGAATATGATGTTATTTCCATTTGAGCAGATAAATTATCAATTAATATGATAAAATGATAAAATTGACCGGACCAATTTAATCATATTAATTGATAATTTATCTGCTCAAATGGAAATAACATCATATTCCCGTTCGGGAATATTCATAACCTATTTGGATTGCCAAGGTAAGGTTTTCGTTTTATGAAAGGGAGCTTGACTTCCGTAGCACATTGGCATCGCTCGTGACGTCAATACTACTTGTATTTTGTGTCTTGCGATGGCCTTCCTAGTATGTGCTGGCCACGCGTATTGGTGAGGTGGTGACTGACTAGCCCAACGGCTCACTGGGGCGAAACGCTGGCATTTTATGTTTGATTTGACCGGACCAATTTTATCATACACAGAAGAAAATGGAAATTGCAACACCATGAAGGCATTGGTCGTTTGTGTTGATTTTCAAGATATGGAACAATGCCATGTAGGTATGTAAACGATCAAAGTTTCAGACCCATTGGATTGTTGCTACAGGTCTCCCCAAGTGATTGGTCGCGGAGGAATCAACTCCAGTATACGGACTCTGGTGTAGCGTAGTTGACTTGCAGTCTGTGTAGTAATGTGTTCCCCGTCAAACATGCCTCGATGACAGAGAAGAGCACGCTATCAACAACTGTTGCCGTTAGAGAGGGCTCGGATATTTGGGCGGTGTGAGGCTGGATTATCGCCAAGGACTGTCGCTGCACGTGTTGGCCGACACGCATCTACGGTACACCGTGTATGGCAGCAGTGGTCAAATGAAGGTACCCACACTCCTAGACCTGGCACAGGCCCAGAGTGACAGACAACTGTGAGAGAGGATCGCCGCATCATTCGGATGGCCCGGATGGAACCCCATGCGACAGGAGCGCAAATTCGAGCAGCTGTGACACCCCACGTTACACAACAAACAGTTGGTAATCGCCTGCGTGCAGCTGGCTTACGATCCCGTGTCCCTGCAGAAGGTGTTCCATTGACCCCACAACAGCGACGTGTAAGGCTGGCCTGGTGACAAGAACGATCGACGTGGGTCGACGTATGGCATAGGGTCGTCTTTAGTGATTAATCCTGCTTCTGTCTTACCCGCAGTGATCGCCGGAATCGTGTGCGCCGACGTACCGGGGAGAGGGGCCGCCCAGACCTTATTGTCGAGAGGCACACAGGGCCAACACCAAGCATTATGGTCTGGGGAGCTATTGGCTTTAATGCGAAATCACAATTAGTGCTTGTCGAGGGCACTATTGACTGCTCGACAGTACGTTGATAGGGTACTCAAACCAGTGGTTGTCCCTATGATGGCGAACATTGCTAATGGGATGTTTCAGCAGGACAATGCCCGGGTTCATACTGCACTCATCTCCAGAGAAGCTCTCCACGACATCACAACCTTAGAATGGCCCGCCAGATCCCCGGACCTCAGTCCTATTGAGCATGTGTGGGACATGATGGGTTGACAACTGGCCAACCGTCCTCAGCCACCCACAACTCTGGAACAACTGACCCGTGCAGTGCAGCAAGCATAGGCCACAATTCCTCAGGAAGTGATCCAGGGCCTTATTGACGCCATGCCTCGCCGAATTCATCAATGTATTGCAGCTCGTGGTGGGCACATCCTGTACCGATTGTTGTCCAAACTTGCGGTAAGAGGGACCTGAAAGTGTAATCATCGAATCACAACCGAACACTCGTCCTGCATGTTCAATTGCAGCAATGTAGCACCACTCCTTCTGGGTGTTGCAATTTCCATTTTCTTCAGTGTATTAATTGATAAAGTGAAGCTAGACAGAGCCTACCTCACGTTCAATGACAGTTTGGTACAAGGTAAGTAAATAATCAACAGCTTCAAATCAAATTTGGATACAAGACTTCCATATAAACCATACCAACAGACTTAACAGGATCCCTACATGACACAGTTCAATTAAGATTACTAGATAATTGAGACAATTTTTTTTACATTGAACAATACTTATAGTTATTCTTTTTGGATTTGAGTGCTTGAATATACAGGGTCATCCGTTTGGGATGTCAGAAAAGTATAACGTTATAGCTATTATGTTAATTCATATTATATCTATAAAATTTTCTGTAATGTACGTGACAATGATGGGAGTTAACAATAATTCTCTTTGCAACAATGAGTTCCGCGAGACAACGCAGCAGTGTAGTTCATAGTGCAATCACCAGATGTCAGGTACAGAGCGGTACACGTTAGCACGCGCTCAGTGTTGTTACCGAGTTTAGTGAAGATGGTCTTTACACCACAATAACGCGCTCAGCGTGTCGTATGGCATGCCAAATTTTCGAGTGTAGTGAAGACCCAGTGAGCTTTCAGACATCAGTACAACGTTAGGGATGTCCCATCACATCGGGACATTGTTAAATGGTACAACATGTTTTTGGAAAATGGATTGCAGATGCCTCACACAGGTGGAAGGCTGCGTTATAGCAAGGAGGAAGATATTCGACAAGCCATGACGCAGAGTCGACGAAAGACACTCAGCCGCTTATCAACAGAGCAGAATACACCATACACAACATGTCACAGGTTTGTTAGGCGTTATCTTCACATGCGTCCATACCGTATGCAGCGCGTGCAAGCATTGACACAGCTGAATTACGGAGCTCGACTCAGTTTTGTTACGACGATGTGCGAGTGGCAAGAAGGTGACGATCAATGGTTAAAACTATGGATATTCACGGACAAAGCCACATTCCATATGAGTGGCTGAGTCAACACTCATCACTGAATCATTTGGGGAACAGAAAATCCACATGTCTCATACGAACTCGAAAGAGCCAGCCCTAAAGTGAATGTGTGGTGCGGAGTGACCTCTGAGAAAGTCTACGGACCATTCTTTTTAGCGGAGGAGACTTCGTGCCGTCAATTATCTTGACATGATCGAGCAGTATGTGGTCCCTCAATTACAGCAAGATGGGTTACTGGACATGATTATCAACAGGATGGTGCTCCACCGCATTAGGCTCTCATGGTGAGGGAACAATTAAACCTCACATTCAACGATCGCTGGTGTGGCCGTGATGGACCTATCCCATGGCCTCCTAATAGCTCTGACCTAACTCCTCCAGATTTCTTTGTATGGGGCTACGTCAAGTTGACAGTGTACGCACAAAGACCACAGAACCTGGCTGACCTACGGAGGGAGATTACAGCGGCCATTCAGCAAATCACTCCAGAAATGCTGCGTGCCACAACATGGATTCGCGGAATCGTTAGTGCCGCGTGCGCGATGGTGGACATGAGTGCTAATGTGCTGTGACACAAACTCCAGACTCTCCTTAACAGCTATGTACCGTTAACAAGCAATAAATGTGCATAGTTTCTTGAGTATAGCATTTTACTTTTCTGACATCCCAAATGGATGACCCTGTATTTCTTGATTTAAATTGTAAGGACGTCCATTTCTTTTCACATACACCTAACAGAATATTAGTCTAATTAACCTTCTTGCGGTCGCGCCCCTTCATGTGTACACGCGGTCGTGCGACGGTAATATACCGTCCTCCCGCCTTTTTTAATTGTGATTTTCTTTTTCACTTTCAATGGCAACATGACCGGCTTTGAGGTGGATCGAACATGAAATTGACATACAGAGGTGTAAATATAGAAACATTTATTCAATAAAAATACTGAGAAATTAATTATAAATTATTCATAATTGCTGTACGGCGTTCACGTGCGCTGGAAAATGAACAGTATTCACTACACGTACAGTTGTACGAATTGCCTATGTTTACAAAAAAAATCCAAAGGCTCACTGGTGGGATTCGATCCAGTGATCCCGCGCTTACGAAGCAGGACTCTTACCGCTGCACCAAGCGCTCCTTGGCTTCATGTTAACGTACAACGCATATGAACGCCGTACAGCAATTACGAATAATTAATAATTAATTTCTCGGAATCGGCTGAGAAGCGCACCTTACTACTTGCACCTGATATACGCCTGGCAATGCCCTACACGTGTACCAAAGATGGTTCGAATCGGTGACCCATGCATCGTATCCTCCCCTTGTGAGTGAAAATTTCACCATGAAGAACCGCTACTCCTCTGTCATCTAGCAAAGGATATCGTACCTTGAGAATACATGTGCCTTTTGCGCCCTTTGTAACGATCAGAGGAGCTCCATGCGCGCTCTTTTCAATAGGACGGTAATCTACAGCGGGCGCGACCGGATGAAGGTTAATGGCCAAAAAAATGTTTCTACTATAAATAAATAAAAATATTACTATTAACAGGTGTACAAACGAATTTAATTAGTTATTGAAGTTAATATAAAGCATTTTTCAGTATGGTATGGTTAATGTTTTTGCCTCATATGGAGAGCAGTGTCAAACTACAATTTTGTTAAAGAGTTCATACTATCACATCAAGATGCGACATTTATACATGCAGGAAAAGTATCGTAAGAAACAATGTCTTTTACAATTAGAATTCATCATAACAATTTTAATCGAATGTAGAGTTTCATCAAATTCTCTTTAATGATACTGCCTTTCTACAGACAATGTAACAGACTTGCACATCGTCTTGATTTATGTGCCCACCTTGCTGATAATTTGTATTTCTGCCAAGTGCAACACAACATCCACTCATATACAATTAAAGGCACTTAAGGGTAAGGACTACATGAATTCTATTTCTCACCAATGACCACCTTACTCTAGGATGGCCCTTGTGGTACTCCTTTCAGTCAACCACTGGAAGGAACGCAGACACTAAATTACATTGAAATAGCATCAAATATGTAGGTCTGTTATTATTACACATATAGCCTCCATATACCAATGCAATGTTTTCTACACTGTCTTCCTTGAGCAGTGCTGTGTGTTAAGCATTTGCTAACCGGTCGCCCACGCAAAGGAGAGCGAGATACTGCGGAGAAATCGTATATCATCCGGCTAGAGCCGCCGCCTTATAAATATCGCTTGTACGTAATGGTGGCTTTGTTGTGTCTAAAGCCTTTACCTCCCCACAACAAAATCCTCTGCAGGCAGGCATATTGCACAGCACTGGTCAAGGAAGAGCCTATAGCACACCCATTTGAACAGGCAGGCATATTGCACAGCACTGGTCAAGGAAGAGTCTATAGCACACCCATTTGAACAACTGATTAGCCACGTCAGAACTGGCCAACTAGTACATAAGAAACAGCTGCTTTTGGCGGCTGGGATCACGGAACATGATGTACCAGTAAAGGAAATTTTCACCAATATTTTCTTAATATTAAACACTAAGCTAGTACCAATCTTCCTCATGCAAATAAGATCCGTTGGGGTTGTAGTTAACTTTGATCTCCATTTTTGCGAGATGTTGTACTGTGTGTTATGAAAGAGAGGCTAGCTAATTTTACTGCATTAACAGGCGAAGGCATGGAGCTAATTCACTCATTCCAATATCGAACAGCACACTGTTAATTTATTCTGCAATATTATAGGCATAAATACAGGGGAATGTGTTGCAGGTATATTGTAGTTTATAACACTAAATCGGTTAGATAGCTTTTGCCAGCAAAACCTGGATAAATCGTGCCCCACCCCAGTCCCCACCAAAACTGGCCTCGGGTGTTACGTATACGTGACGATAGGGAGAGTTACATACAGATTAGATCACTGTTAACAGTCTACAACCAAACTCCTAACGTATTCCAAAGCCAAACAGGTTTACTACCATCAGACCCATGCCAAATAAGATCTGTAACCCACGACAAACTTAAACCTAAAATAAGCATAACTTACTTAACTGTGGTCTTCAACAAACATTTGCTATATACAAATATAAAGAAAACATACAGCAAAAAACACCTTTACACCAGTAAAGCTGACATTTCATTTCAAATCACCAGCAAAGTAATTAAACTGAAAAGCAAATGGTAGGATAGGCTGTTTCTTGAGCATTACAAGAACAAAACCATACAGTAGTGAAACTATGAACATAGAAATCAGATATAAACTGGCTGGACATGGCATTAAAGAGTTATTACTTCAAAAGGTAGAAACAGAAAAATCTCATCAGAGTTAAGTTCCCGAGCCTATTAACGCTTAAAAATTAAATCTAATTCCGAACGACCGAAAGTGTTAAAACCTTCATTATATGTTTAGTACAGTTCATCTTTCCAGATTATATCTGAAATTAACCACTACTCACATTCAACGTGTTCAAAAAATGATATGTCGCTCACAGACATTTCATACTCGAATGACAAAGAGGAAAGGCCGAGAAGTCAACCCTGGAACACGTGTTCTTTACCCATTCCAACATAATTCTGACCTTGGTGTAACTGAAGTCCATCCTATTCCAATTGTACTTAACGACAACCTGCAAACTTGCATACCTGATTAACTTGCCAAATTGGTGGCAGGTAGGGTGGAGGTCAGCACAAAATGTCAAATTATTCAGAAAATAATTGAAAAAAACTTCGTATCTGCCCCGCCCCTTTACGCACAATGGGCGTAGATCTCGCAAAAAAAAATCCGAAATGCTCACAACTCTTACCTGGGATCAAATATAATCGCTGCGTCTAAAGTTAAACTTTACTATTAAAACGGGTCTGGACTAGTTTCGGGATAATAACCCTTGACAGTCTGCCTTGCACTCCTCTGCGTCAGTACATGAACAGATTGCACGTGGAGGAAAGTAGGGATGGCCGAGTTCAAGAAACTACTTCTCTAGTGAAACATATTGCTGTATATTTCGATAATAGCCTTTAGAATGAAGAACGAAAAATAAATACATTCCTGTCAATCTTCTCAAAACAAAATAAACCTAATTACTAGGTTTCTAAGATCATTTCCAAATATTAATTTATGGAAATGTATTACATTTTATTGATCCTACGTGACTTTTCTTCCTTACGTCAGAATGCGCATGAGTAACACAAAAGAATGAGAGAGACAACACTTAAGGCAGACAGAGATGCATACATTGAGGAAAAACTTGAGAAATTGAGCTAAAATTATGAAATTAGCACGCAGAAAGTGCGAAGAAGTGTAATAAGAAATCACACAGGTTTGCGTGTCAATAAAACTATCAACGATTTCTGTCTCTCTCTGTTCTACCCTCGCAAAGATATAAAGTGGCGGCTCAGAATAAGGGGCAATAAGGCGGTACACAAGGGTAAAGGTTATAAAGTTATAATTAAGTGGCATTAAAGCAATACAAGGTGGCATATTAAGAACAACTTTTAATGTTGCGTGTAAGCATCGCCGTCTATAACTCTCAAGCCGTGCTGTTGGTAGAATTGGCAACACTGAGTGGAGTCCTTATGTTCTATAAACACGTAAGACCACATGCTAAGTTTTATTCATAAATACCGGTATCATTTATTTTGATATGACAGCATCTAAAAGCAGTTCGTACTAACTGTTTCAACATCCGTGAAATTCCTGCTGAAAGTTATAGAAGTGAGTATTTCCCGTATTAAGTTGCATATGTAACCAATACCTGCTAATTAATTTAACCAACAAATTCTTCACTAATATTTCATTGAACTATTCCCGATGCCTTTATAAGTGTGTGTGTCTGGCTGTAAGTCAAACTATGGCAGCACTATTAAAATACGGTAACTGGTTATATCACTACGTTTTGATCACTACTGCGAGGTGGACTTTCAGTGCCTAGTAATTTGGTTTTGGTATATACGGTATCATCATGTGGCCTCTATATTCCTGTACATTATGAACTGTACTCAGTTGGCAAGTGCTTTTAGGTATATTTCATTAGAAAGCTCCCTATTTTAAAATTAAGTGACTAGTGGAGCATTATTGTCAAACTGTCAACATTAAGCTTGGAGGCCTATTGTGACTATGATCTGTGGACAAAAAGTGAAGAATATATTATCAAAGGCAGTCTCTAAGTTAGTAAGAATAGTCTTAAATATTTTTTTTTTCTGAGCGCGGCAATGACGGCAGTGAGCATAGCAGCAAGAAAAGGAAACTTCAGACATTGGGACATTGAGGTACAGTACAGCCTTTTATTATTACCTTATCGGGAATCGACAGTACATAGCATGATAATATGTATCCTTTATTTGTGATATTTGTGTCTGGATTTAGCGGACGTTATGTTCTGTTGCATTTTCGGTAACATTTGGCGTCAAACTCTATGTGTTTACGCAGTGTTAGCAATTACCATGTGCTTGCGGTAGGCCTCCCAGATGACAGATGGACGGTGTTGCCAAACCTTATGACACGGCTGGAGAATTGTAGACGGCGATGATGAAAGTGATTCTTATAAGGGAGAAATAAGGTACCAAATCAGGAACATCTAAGGGGGTACTAGATGGTACTAAGAGGAAATAAGGTGGTTAATTAAGAGCAACTTCTGAGATGGTATTACCTGTGTGATATATGTGTGACTAACACCGTTGGTAACAGTGAGAAAAAAAAGGACAAGGAACAGTGCTTCCAAGATGGAGTCTTTGCTGTTATTTGTAATATATGTTTTCTTTTGAGTAAAATATCTGGCATTTTCCTAAAGAAGTAGGAAGTGACGTGTCTGTTCGTAACATCTGGCGACCGTGACAGGACATAGAAAGGAGAATGAGCGATATTCGAAGTTTGATCAGAAAACGTGATGTATACCGTGTATCGTTTACGAAAATTGTAGCTTCACTTCAAGTTTTGTTAAAGAAAGAAATAAAGGATTTGGTCGCTATCCGAGGATATTATGCCTTGGTGGAAGAGAAGGCTCACCTCATAACTAGTCTGGACCTGGAGATCTTCCAACACCTCATGGAAGATGCGGTGTCAGAAGATGACCTGATCAGAGAAGTAGAGGGAGTAAATGACTTCAAAGGCAACTTTCATATGTTAGCAGCGGCCGTTTCCGATGCTCTTGCATGGGAGAGAAAACGAGATGAGGAATTCCAGTCAACGGTAAGCAACAGTAACACTCATGACCTAAAAAGAAAATATCGCCTTCCAAAGATCGAATTCCGAAATTTGGTGGAAATCTACGAGATTGGTTAGGGTTCTGGAATCAATTTCAAAAGATTGATGAAGATGAATAATTGGATAATGCTGATAAATACGAATATCTTATCCAAGTAACATTGTCAAACTCCAAAGCTCGCGACATCGTTGACAGTTTTCCATCCACAAGTGGAAATTACCCTGAAACAATACAGAAACTTAAATCGCGTTTTGGCAAAGATTCTTTGTTGATGGAAGTCTACACTAGAGAACTATTGGCAATTATGAATTCTTGTAGTAATCTTGACATCTCATCAATATATGACAGACTTGAAACTCAACTTGGTGCTTTGGAGAGCTTAGGTGTAACTTCCGAGAAATATGCAGCAATGTTATTTCCTATGATTGAATCATGTTTGTCTGAAGATATTGTTACGTGCCTGGCAGAGGAGAGTTGCAGACGGAAGGAATGTGGAAGGTAGGTAATGAAACGAAAATTGTAACTTCCTCACCCCCCCCCCCCCCCCCCCCTCTAAAAATCTTGTGGGCACCCATGCATTCTACTGAAGCTACCAATGAGAAACTTCAGTCTCATTCTTTGATTTCAAATGAAGAGCGAAGTGGTATGTAAGGTGCTATTTTGCAAACATTAAAGGTGAAGGTCATTGGACAATCTTATGCAATGGAGGTAAGGGCTCTACTGGATACTGGCAGTCAGAGGTCTTATGTGCTTGAAGCAGTTGCGCAGAAATTAGGTTACACAGAAACGCTACGCCATTCACTATTACTATTTGGTGGGGTAGTAACATAAGAGAGCCAGCATATGTGTTATATGATCTACATAGAGAGTTTAGGGAAACCTTATGCGTGGAATTTTGAAGTCTTAGGGCAACAAGTAATTATAGGGTAAAATACCATGTTAAAGGCCCTTGGTTGCAAGAACTAAGAGTGAAAGGGACACATATTAATAATACTGAAGATTCCAATGAACTACAAATAGGTGCAGATGTAGCTGGAAAGTTAATGACTGGACAAACGTGTACACTATGCAATGGTCTTGTATGTATTGAGACACTGCTGGGGTGGACTGTGATGGGTAAAGTAGTTTCAGGAAATAATTCAAGTATGACCAACCTTGTCACTTCTCTCTTTATCAGAGATGCTTCAATTGAAAATCCGTGGGAACTGGACATGCTTGGTATTAGCGATCCTGCTGTAAGGAAAACTAAAACTGAAGAAAACTTCGCAGCAATGGATCACTTAGAAAACCGTGTCTATTAATGAAGAATTTAGCTATGAAGTCCATTTACCCTGGAAAGAAAACAAATAATTTCTTGTATTTAGCAGGGTCATGGCTGAGAAGAGGTTAATTAACAAAATAAAGAAAGAAAGAAAGAAAGAAAGAAAGAGAGAAAGAAAGTGGAAAATTTTGGACTAGGTGAGACCTAATGAAAATATTTTCACTGCGTGGGAAAGGAGTGATGTTATTGAACCAGTCCAGGAGGATGAACACTCCAGACACTATCTACCGCATCGAGCTGATATGAAGGAAAGTAGTTCAACGACGCCTGTTCGTCCTGTATTTGACGCTTCAGCGAAGGAAGTGGGAACCCCTGCTTTGAACGATTGTTTGTATGATGGCCCCAAGCTAACAGAGCTAATCCCTGCTATTCTTCTGAGATTCAGAGAGAGGAAAGTAGGAATTATTGCAGACATCGAGAAGGCCTTCCTTCAGATAAGCATACGGAAAAAATTGAAACAATATCTGCTTCCTGATGTGGAAGGACGTTGGGGATAGTTACAAGATCTTCAAGCATTCCAGGCTGGTTTTCGGCTTAACGTGTAGCCCGTTTCTCCTGGTGGCTGTCTTGGAATATCACCCGAAGAAGTACTTGGAAAACACGCAATTCAATCCCCTATTATCAAGAGACTTCTACAGAGCTACTACGTGGATAAAATTGTCAATACCCTTGCCAGGGAATCGGTGGTGGGCGAGTTTATCAATCAAGCTAGCAGGGTGTTATTAGAAGGCAGTTTTAATTTGAGGGGATAACAGTTCTCTCAGGATGATGACCAGTCTGCAACCGTTTCATCTGTTTTGGGACTTTTATGGGATTGACAGGAGGTTACACTTACTCTAAATTTGCATTGGTTGAATAGTATTAAGGTGGGAGAAGTGACGAAAAGGACAATTTTGTCACTCGCGCATCGAATTTTTGATCCAGTTGGTGTGACATATCCTGTCACTCTTTGTGTCAAACTGTTGATTCAAAGGACATGGAAGACTCATTTAAGATGGAATAGTGCAGTTGATGAGAAGTCCAGAGACGAGTTTCTGGCCTGGACAAAAGATCTACCTCACCTGGTAGAAATCAAGATTCCTCGATGGTTTGGAAGAAGTGATCATCTGCAAATTCATGTCTTGTGTGATGCCAGCCAACTTGCATACGCAGTGGTATTCTTCATAAGATGAGATTCCAACTTTCAAGTGAATGTACAGTATCATGATGCAAGATCTTGTGTGATCCCCCTCAATGAAGTGGCAATCCCCAGATTGGAATTGCTGGCTGCTACAATTGGTGCACGGTTGCTTAAATGTGGGTTGGAATCAATTTCACTGAAAGTTCATGAGTTTTTTTCTCGGTCTGACTCGTCCACAGTTCTAGCATAGATCTGCAGGACTGACAACTGGTCGGTGTTTGTCCGCAATCATGTGAATGAGATCAGGAACTTGACCAATTCAAACTGCTGGCGACATGTTCAGGTTCATTGAATCCAGCTGATTTACCGTCACGTGGCTGTTCTGTTTCGCAATTAGTAGCCTCTCGATGGTGGGAGGGACCTTCCTGGTTGTATGAATCTCCAGATGTTGGCCTCTAAAAAGGTGGTGTATGATGAAGAGAGTATCGCAAAGGAAATTAAGAAGAAAAAACTGTGAATTCTATGACTGTAACCAATGAAGATCCCCTCTGGTATGTTAGGTATTTTTCCAGCTATCCCAGAATAGTTCATCTAATCGCATGGATTCTTTGTTTCTGTAAGAATTGTCTCAGACGTCAGAGGATCTCACAAGAAAATCTGCAAGTTGAAGAGTTAGAAAAGGCTGAAATTAGAATCATTGCTATAATTCAACGATAAAGCTTCCATGGATTAGTTGATAAACGGCTGTCTTCACTACATCCGTTCCTGGAAGATGGTGTTCTCAGGGTTAAAACGAGATTACTTCTGCGAGAAGATTTGAAGCAATTCAGGTTCCCAATGTGATTCTCCCGGCGAACCATGTCGTCACCTCTTGCTTGATTAGGGATGAGCACGTGAAAGAAAATCACATGGAGTGCAACTTCTTCTTCTTAGCCATCTGGATCATTGATGGAAGGAGGACAGTTAGAAAAATTATATGAAAATGTGTCAAGTGCCGGAGGCATGATGGACAACATACCGAAATCGCTCAGGCCCCTCTGACCCTGGACCGTATACGGGAAGCCTTTGTATTTGAAGTGATAGGAGTGGACTTGGCAGGTCCAGTGTTCCTGAGGGATGAAAGTAAAGCTTGGATTGTGGTTTTCACATGTGCGGTGTATCGCGATGTGCATCTCGAAATGGTTACTTCTCCCTCCACAGAGGCGTTTCTACAAGCGTTCCAGCGATTTGTAGCAAGAAGAGGACGGCCCTCTCTGATATACTCAGACAATGGTACAAATTTCACGGGTACAGATAACGCGTTTCAAAATGTTGCCTGGGAAAATATTTCTAAACACTATTCGGTTGAACGTGTTACTTGGGGATTTAATCCCCCAAGTGCTCCTTGGTGGGGAGGCTTCTGGGAAAGGTTAATAGTCTAATTAAACAGCTTCTGAAACGAGTTTTGGGTAAAGCCTGTCTAACTTACCAAGAAATGCTTACCCTTCTCTGCAGTATAGAAGCCACCATAAATGCAAGACCGCTAACATATCTGACCAATGGATATGAAGATATAAATCCACTCACCCCTGCCTGCTTTCTACAATAAATTAAGACAACTGGAGTTCCAGAATGTGATGCATTGGAGGGTATAACCCTGAATTAACGAAATCGTCATCTCTTCTGAACCTAAGAATGGCATTGAAGAAAAGATTCCACCAGGATTATCTGAGACTTTTGGCACTCGGTAAGCCTAGTAGTAAACCAACTCTTTTGTTCAAGAGAGGTGACATTGTCCTAGTTGGATCAGATGAAACTAAAAGGATAGATTGACCCCTTGGAAAAAGTGTGGACTTGTTCCCTGGAACTGGCGGTATTACAAGACTTGCAAGGGTTGTTATATCTAAAGGAGAACTCTTGAGACCCATATAGCGACTCTACCCACTAGAAGTATCTGATGAAGACAGCGCACCTTTGAGGGCTGGCCTGAATAAGAAAACAGCTACTGCTTTACGAGAGCCGTAGTGTATTCCTTGGAATACACGTTTAGTTAGAGTTGGCAGTCGCTGCTCTTTGCTAGCTTTCTTTTTCATTAGTTCTTCTATTTCCCTTTTCACAGACACCAACAGCGACCCTTCTGTATTCCCGTTTCTTTGAATATGTGCTTATTTTGTGTTTAAGTTTGTTTCGTTGTGTACTCCCTGCAACCCACCACCAGCTCACCACGCGGTAACCTGTCGAAGCGTTTGAATTCAGCAACTTCGAGAATAGTTTAAACCCATGCAAGCAGATGTCGTCCTTGTCGTTATCTGCATCTTCATGAAGGCTCTATTTCATGAACCAAAAATTGTATTATGTAGAGTGTTTTCATTTAATCATGTTACCCACTCTGTTTTTATTCCTTTGTCTCTCCATCCTCCCCTTCGTCATTCTGGCTATCCGTGTTTTCAAATTTCTCACTCACTACCAGTCTGGTCGCCTAAGTGAAAAGTTCAGTCTTCTGCAGGGGGCACACCTCCTTTTTCCATGAGGTGATTCAAATCGACGCCATGTCTTAAAGTTGGGCCTAACGGTTGCAGGAAAAATCATATCTACAATGGGAAGAAAAGTAACCGCTTCAAGTGATTTTAAACCCTGTTTTAAAGGGTTTTAATCTAGCCAAGTAAACTTTAATGAATTTTATGGCCAGTGTTTGAATTTCGGAATATTGTGCAACATTTTGCAAATTTTGCAAATGCCCTTCGTGGGAATTGTCATGCTTAGCCAACTAGGCTCGCTACTAAAGCCATGAAATCTAGCATTTCTTGTACGAAATAAAGGGGATACTTTCCCTGCATCGAGATATTTCTGACAAATTCATAGCTGTCTAAAACTCAACTTTTCTGCCTACGAGGGATCTCAGCTTGCCCCTTTAAACTGTAACTACTCAACACCGTCAAATTACTGATACCCAACTTCCTTCAACATTAAAACTCTATAACGCCAGAAACCTATTAACGTTCAGCTCAGTGCATCTCCATAAATTACAATAGGAACATTTTTCTCAGGTTCTACAAACTTTTCAGTGCTTTAAAAGTGAATGTGTGACTATCTCCCGCGTCGCATTTCGTTCGAACAAGTAAAATCATCCAGGATTTTGATTCCCTATTTCCTATACTTCCTTCCTTTACTAACACTATAGGTTAATTTAAACTAGTTTCTTGTATCTCAATGAGGCTTAGCCTATAGTTAGGCCCTCTCCCATATTTTCAGGTTTCTCATTTGTCATTTCTGCTTCATTATCTGTGTGGTTATAAATCCACATTTTAATCATTTATTTTTCTCCTGCTGATCCCAGGAATTTAAAATCTTATGTTTAAAGTTCCTTTCTCTTTACTACCAAGGCATTCTGATAAAACCTTGGAATTCTACCTAACCAATCTAAAGAAATATTTATATATTTCTAAACGAAATATCCACCCAAATTGTAAAACTTTTTATTATTGTTATTACAGCTCCCAGACCTCTTAATTATATGCATTGTTCAAAACCCTCGTGAGCGTCTTAAGTGGTTTTGTCATCGGTCTATGACCATCAAACTATTACAAAATATTTCTTAAATTGTAAAATCATTACAACACTAAGTTACTATTGTTGAAGCAATTAAAATTGCAATAATTTGGAGCTGCATTCTATTGCTCTAAGAGCAGTTAGGCATGACTTTCCTTTCCTTATCTTTTCTTTCAAATTACTATTGCATTCAAAGAAACAATCAAAATTACTGAATGATAAGCTTACTACAAACTCAATCACTTGTTGCGTTTAGAGCAAAACTTCTGCTAACATCACTCAAAAAGTTTCTTTTAGCTATTGTAGCTAATTCTAGTGAATCATTAAGGCAAGTATAGCTCGCTCAGCCAGCTTCCTACTTGAAACGATTTTCGCTTTGTACTATGACTCACTGTTTAGAATTTTGGTTTTGTTCAAATTAGGTTGGGTTTCTGACCCGTTCTAAACTTTTAGTCGGCACTCCGCTGGGTAAGAGTTTAGCCTTCTTTAAACGCATAGATTGATTCTTTTCAACAATTTCTAATAATAATAATAATAATAATAATAATCTTTCTGAAAGCTCTGAAAGCGCTTTATCTCTGTCCACTCTGGGGGCAATTAGTCTCTCTCACAGGGATCCGACCGTGGTGGGGAATAAAATTGTTCCTTCTCGTATCAATATCCTCAAAATATCAGTATTTGCTCAAAAACATTTCCTTTCAGAAAGGAAAGAGTACAATTTAAAATTCCCTTTTTGCTTTCCCTCGCAAGCGAGCAGTATACCTACATCCTTCATAGTAGCGTATTTTACGCTCGGAAGGGACGGGGTACTCAGCGGCCGCCTGCCGGTAACCTCAGCTCACGCTGCTCTTTCCGTTATTCTCGCTTAGGTACTCGCTTTTTCACTTTTCTTCGACAAGCTTTATCAACATAACTATTTTTTCTCACTATCTAATTATTTATTTTGTCCTGGATTCTTTTCCTTTCTGCTTAAGATAGTTTCCACTCCTAAACGATTTTCCTTGTCCTTTCAAATCATCTTCCCTCAGGTAGTGTCTGAGCTCAGGCTTAACCTACCAAGCCGACTGGAACTGGTGTTCAACCCTAAAATACCACACGTTCGGGTAGAACTGTCAATCTTCCTCCAATATAAGTGGAGTAGTTAAGGATGTCATTCTTCAACGGTGGGAGGATGTGACTGACACAGATGGAAACAGTTTTGTTTTGATAAAAAAGGACAAGGAACAGTGCATCCAAGATGGAGTCTTTGCTGTTATTTGTAATATGTGTTTTCTTGTGAATAAAATATCTGGCATTTTCCTAAATGAGTACGAAGTGACGTTTCTGTTCGTAACAATATCATTGCCGAAGACCAAATTAGGAATATGTGTTGTCTACAGCCAAGCTGAGCTTATATTGGAGCAACGATTACCTCTTTACCTCGCTATTCAAAAACCGCTGTGAATAACAAACATTAGGGTAGCCAAGGTTAGCAGCACTCGTATCACAAACATGTAATATTTACGTGGAATATAGGCTATGTGGCGTTAAGTGAAATTGCAGTTGAAGAAGAACTTTTAAGGCGGTATTTAAGTGAACCGTGTTCCACATCGTGTGATCTGGTATGCACTTCGTAACCATGGTGTACCAGAAATGCTTATCAGCTGGATCAAGATGCTATACACAAACACCACAAGTTGTGTACGTTGTGCTGTTGGCACCTCGGAGAGCTTCCCAGTGAAAGTCGGTGTACACCAAGGATCTGCACTGTCCCCATTGCTCTTTGTCCTAGTCATGGACACAGTCACACGGGATCTGCAAAGGAATGTCCCTTGGACACTCTTATATGCTGATGATGTCGCACTTGCTGATACCACCAGGATAGGATTGCAGCGTCAAGTTGAAAATTGGAACAGCCGTCTCTCACAATACGGTCTTCGACTGAACAAAAAGAAGACCGAATACCTTGAAACTGTCCCAACCAACGGATCCATCCAAGTTGATGGAGAGACATTGACGAAGACCTTAAGCTTCAGGTATCTAGGATCTCGCCTACAAGCTGATGGTGAGATAGGTGATGAAGTGCGAAGTAGGATAAAGGCTGCATGGATGAGATGGAGGGAAGTTACAGGCGTACTCTGCGACAGAAGGATGCCACTATACCTTAAGTCCAAAATATACCGCATGATAGTACGTCCTGTTGCTTTGTACAGTGCTGAATGTCGACCAGCTGACAAAGCTACGGAGCGCCAATTACATAGCATGGAAATGCGTATGCTCCGTTGGTCGATGGGCATCACACTCCTAGATCATATAAAGAATGACTCTGTTCGCCAGCAAATAGGAGTTGCACCCATCACTGAGAAGGCACGGGAAAAACGGCTTCGATGGTATGGCCACGTCTTGCGTGCTGCACCTGGAACTGTTGCCAATTCCGCTCTCTCCTTTGAAGTTAATGGGCACCGTCCACGTGGGCGCCCAAAACAGCGCTGGCATGATACAGCAAATGCGGATATGAAGGCTCTCAATCTAAGACCTCATGATGCCCAAGATCGTGCAAAATGGCGAGCCAAGACCAAAACAGCGGACCCTGCAGCAGCGGGAAAACGCTAGGAAGAAGAAGAAGAAGAGGAGATATAAAGTGGCAAATTAAAAAGTGGGCATTTAAAGACAAGGGGAAGTTAAGTTGCACACAAGAGTTTAGGGGGCAGTAAGTGGGAAATAAGGTGGCAATAGGGATTACGTTCTAAGGTTGTTCTAAATGCTAAAATATGGAAGGAAGCATATAGTTTTACGTTACCTTTAATCTCATAATAATGAGTCACGGGACCTCCATTCTTACGTGGAATCCAAACCATAGGACGTGATATTTCACTTCGAATATCTCACATGCATTAACTGGATATGTAACCCGGTCCGTCTTGGCGAGAGGCAAGCAGATTGACCAGTTCACCATCACACTCCTATTTAAAATGGTACTTAGGTGAATTTAACCTGCAATAAAAACTAACAACTCGCGGCATGCTCGGCGCCGTTTAGAGAGGATATTAGGCTGAAGACAAAGACACACGGAAAGGTTACAGTCGCGTTGAGTGCAGAATCGGGCAACGAGAGCGATAAAGCAATAAATACGGTGAACTAGGTGACAGACGAAGCGGTTTTCTACGAATTGTATCTGGGTAAGGAACGAATTATACTTCCGTCATTGATTATTTCATAGAAATGTAGGCAAAACGAGGGGATGTGTTTTATTTTCCAACTGAGGGAAATCGAACATCAAAAGTTTTGTTTTATACGTTATTTAATGAGCCACGTAAAAATATTTTATAATATTTTTTATCTTTGGATGAACTGTTAAATACTGTATTTTAAGCAAAAAAAATAGAATTTTAACTTTTGGTGAAAGGACTCTGGCAAGATGGGAAGACGGGAAGTTAAGTTGAATAGTTTGGCTGGTGACATCTAGTAGAAAAACTTAAGTTTATATATTTGTATAGATAGTGGCTAGAAAGGATGATAGACGAAAAATCGTTCTATATATAAAAATAAAAGTTTGTTTGTATTTTTCTGATTTTTTCTCTTCTTTTAGCGTTATTTGCGGGTTTTATACTGTTTTATCATGGGAGCGCGCAAAAATAATATTGAGTCTCTCTGTGCATCTGTGTTTATGTTTGTCTGTCTTTTTGCATGCTAGTAATTCGAGAACGACTGGTTGGATCAACGTAAAATTTGGTATGGTTATCCATCAAAGACAAGGCTCCAATCAATTTATTATAGAAATGTCTCACCGCACCACTCATTAAAATACGGATACAGGGCACAAACCCCCAAATTAGTTGAAACCAGATTAAGCTCCTTTAAAGCTCCTCCATGTGAGTAACAAAACTCTAGGCTCTACAGGTACCCCTAAAATCATGTTTAATGCCGTAACATCAACCGTTTCTAAGCTATTAGTATGAAACCACCCCCAGATAATTGAGACATTAAGAAAAGGCTAGTTGTAATCATGGCAAAGCCAGCTCAAAGGAACCCATTTAACTTCCCATGTATCTCTGCAGGAGATAATGCCCCCTCCGTTTCTCACCTAAAATACGATGCAAATGTTATGTATGAACTAGAGTTATGAACGTTTCAACGCCTGAACGATATTTTGAAAAATAAGATTAAACTAGGGTTAAACATATCCAAAACAATATTTAATTCCTCAAATGTTAGATCCGGCAAAGATTATGTCCCGGAAGAAATTATGTTACAAACATTAAACATAATGGGACAGGTCTGCTGACTTGAGGCAGAGAAGGGAACTCCAACCACACCCCTAGTTCGCCTCGGGGCTGTCGCAAACCAAGCCCTGCTTAGCCACACAGGTCAGTAACACACCTGGCCGCGCCGAGATGGTTCTATGTCTGGAAGCAGCTAGAGTAAGGCAGTCTTCCAGACAGTTCGGGCGACAGAAGTTACGAGAAGCTCCATCACAGGTATAAAAGACCCACGAGGTGAGGGCGCGGACAGTTCATAGTGGAGTTCCGTCTAGTCAGTCATGCAGTGAGTGCGAAACTGTGGAGCGACATTTGAGATGAAGGAGTATGTGCCGTCATAGACGACACATACTTTTCCTACGTCGTTTTCTTACTCTCCCGAATCAGATATCGGGCTCTAGCACTCATCCTTTTGAAGGTGATAAGGTTGGACATGGTGTTTTGCCTCCGATAGCATTTGAAAGCATGTCAACGATCTTTAATGGCTGCTACAATCTCGGCTGTCCATCAGGGGACAAGCTTCCGGCGGGAGTTACCGGATGAGGAAGGAATTTTTTCCTCTGCAGCAGCCAAAATACCATTCGTTATGTGAATGGTATGATAATCGACATTCTCAACGGTATCTTCGGCAAAAACCGCACGTGCTGTGAAAGTTGGCCAATCAGTCCGACGGAGAAGCCATCGACTTGGTAATTCGATGGCTCTCTGGTTCCGAAGAGTAACGATAATCGGGAAATGGTCACTATTACAAAGGTCATCGTGTACACCCCACACCGCACAACTGCACTAGGTGATGTCGACACTCTAAAAAGTGCCGAGTGCAACAAAGAAGTGCGTACGTTCCCCTGTGTTCAACAAACACAGGTCCAGCAGCCTGATTAGTCTCTCAAAATCTCTCTCTCTACCGCTAGTGGTAGCAGAGCCCCAGATGGTGTTATGGGCACTAACATCTTCCAGAATAAGAAAAGAAGGGGGAAGCTGAGAGACTAGATCCACCAGCTGGTTGTAATCCAGCTGAGAATCAGTTGGGATGTACACGTTACATACTTTTTCTATTACTGGCAACGAAGTACGAACTGCAACTGCTTCCAGCTGAGTACGCAGCGGCACCTCTTCACTCAAGAGGCTAGAGTGGACGAAAGTGCAGACGCCACCGGTGGCCACAGCTCCGTCCACGCGGCCTTTAGAGAAGAGTTTGAAGTGACGCATTGTTGTCTCATGTCCAGGACGAAACCTGGATTCCTGAAGACAGACAATGGTTGCCGAAAACGAAGATATTAATTGACGTAACTCAGCAAGATGACCAGAATAGCTATTGCAGTTCCATTGTAATAGTGCCATAGTGTGGACTTAAAGAGAAGTGGGTCTTCTACTTACTCTTGACCGTTTGCCACCCTTCCCCATCTCTAGGTGGAGATGATGGGGGAGGAGAGCTCACCTCGATCTCCACATCTCCGCCCCGAGAACGAAGAAAATGGAGGGGGCGCTCTCTTGGGTGGCGCGCGGTCCTCGTCGGACTTACTCATTCTCGCCCTTGGGGAAGAGCGAGAGCGGTGTTGAGGGACCTTCTCCTGGTCCGAAGACTGGGTCTCCGTTCCCGACACGTCCCGAACGTTCTTTTTTCTCGACCAGTGCTGACGTCTATTCGGCGAAGTAGGTGGTCCCTTACCCACAGACGCCAGATCCTTGCTATGCATGACTGCCCCTGCTGCCACCACTCTACTGATGGTAGTGGGAGCGTGATAGCCAGTGGATGTATTATCAGCCTTGTTAGCAGGAAAGTTGGAAACACGGCGCTGCACTCTCTCTTCTCCGCCTGTGATATTTTCTTCCTATAGGGGAGTTCCTTGGCTTCTGCCGGCTTCGCTCCCTTGATGGTCGTGGGAGCGGAAGAGCCAGCAGATACGGGTGCCATCCCATCAGCAGGAGGGCGAGAGAGACGGCGGCAAACCGACTCCTATCTTTTTCGGATCAGGTGGGCTGAAAGAATGACCAGCCCCGGTCGGCAAAGTATTCGTTCCCCTCTTAGCTGGAGAAGACTTGTTCGCCGACCATTTCGGAGAAGAAGAGGACTTCTCCGATTTCGCCGGTTTAGATGGTATGACCAGCGCCTTCTTTTCCGTGGCCGAAGAAGGTCCTGGGACCTTCTTCGTGCTGATAGGTTTCGCTGGTACAGCGAGGGGTGAGTTAAGAACAGCCCTTTAAGAGGAACTCGAGGGTACTGCACTTGGAACTATAACGGCAGGGGTGATAGGGGGCGTCGCTGCAGCTGTAAACGATACCCGAAATTCGGGGGCATTCACATCACGGTACCTCTTTCGAGCGTCGTGATATGAAAGCTTGTCAAGAGTCCGGATTTCCTGGATCTTTGCTTCCTTGGTAAACTCAGGGCACTGCTTCGACCGTGGAGAGTGGCTTCCTTGGCAGATGGAACAAATCGGGGGAGGCGTACACCTCTGCCCCTCATGTGTCCCTTTACCACACTCTCTGCAATCGGCCTTGGCTGTGCACCTGGCGGAAGCATGCCGGAATTTCTGGCATTGGTAGCAGCGCATAGGTGGAGGGATGTAAAGTCTAACGTCACAATGATATGACGTTACCTTCTCCTGCTCAGGTACGACATCACCCTCAAAATGGAGAATGAAAGCGCCGGTATCGACACTATCCTCTCCAATTTTTCGGGTGATGCGCCTAATCTTGGTGACACCCCTCTTCCCCAGGCTATTGAGAATGAGGTCGTGGTGGAAAATAACTCCACGAACCTCATTCAGCGTTTCGTGCATTGTGATCTTAACGGGAATTTCGCCGAATTGCGTGCATTCCAGCAACGATTCGTTTTGCTTCCGGTTGACGGTGTGCAGCAAGAGCTGCCCGTTCCGCAGCATGGAAATTCCGCTCAGATCACCAAATTTCCCCTCGATTTCCTCGCTGAAAATGATCGATTTTACTACTTTAAAATCACCCCCGTCTGTCCTAGAAGCTACCAGGTAGCGAGATGACCTATAAACAGCAAATCTTTGATTAATTGCCTCATCCCAAGGCGTATACATCCTGGGATTCGGTCGACAATCCATAGACGGCTTTTTAAGGGGGCACCCTCTGATAAAATTTTGGGCCGCTTACGCGTCATCCCAGAACCATCCTTCCCGAATACTACCTACTCCGAACGAGGGTCATCACTGTGGGCGCCACCCAGTCAAGGCAATACCTACCTGGCGATAGTATGTAGTGCCCGGGGTACTAGTGCCTTGAGCAGGCACATACCCCTCGGCATGCACAGTGATATGTTCGGCGCAAGTATTCGGCCGTGCAGGTACCTCCGTTGTGAGGCGGATACTACTGCAAGGGTACATGGCGCACCCATCTGACGGGATGGGGAATACCGTTTAGGCTTTCTGGCCAGATGGCCAAGTTGGTGGCCCTTCCCCAGGCAGCATGCATGTTTATTTCTAAGGGTCAAACCAAAAATGGGACCGGAAAATCGAAAGAGACCTTTGAAAAAGGACCCTCTATTAGTCACCTTTTACGACAGACATACCCCTCGGCATGCACAGTGATATGTTCGGCGCAAGTATTCGGCCGTGCAGGGACCTCCATTGTGAGGCGGATACTACTGCAAGGGTACATGGCGCACCCATCTGACGGGATGGGGAATACCGTTTAGGCTTTCTGGCCAGATGGCCAAGTTGGTGGCCCTTCCCCAGGAAGCATGCATGTTTATTTCTAAGGGTCAAACCAAAAATGGGACCGGAAAATCGAAAGAGTCCTTTGTAAAAGGGCCCTTTATTAGTCACCTTTTACGACAGACATACCCTCGGCGCGAGTATTCGGCCGTGCAGGGACCTCCGTTGTGAGGCGGATACTACTGCAAGGGTACATGGCGCACCCATCTGACGGGATGGGGAATACCGTTTAGGCTTTCTGGCCAGATGGCCAAGTTGGTGGCCCTTCCCCAGGCAGCATGCACGTTTATTTCTAAGGGTCAAACCAAAAATGGGACCGGAAAATCGAAAGAGACCTTTGAAAAAGGGCCCTCTATTAGTCACCTTTTACGACAGGCAGGGGATACCATGGATAAATTCTGCCCTCCCCATTCACAGAGGGTCTTCCAAATCAAAGTCAGTCATGTCAGTCGGTCTTGTCGGCCCCATTAGTCGCCTCCTACGACAGGCAGAGCTTACAGTGGGTGTATTTTAACCCGCAACCCACACGTCGTATTGCCAATTATTATTGTACTTATTTGTCTCATATGGAGTATATAGCGTTCCGTATCACCAATATAATGCATCACAAATAATGATGGATACAACTGTGGTTCAATGGCTTAGATAGCAGGTTAAAAGTGAAATGGACAGCTAGGTAGATATTTATGCAACGTAGTATTCATTATTAAGGGGTAGATTGTGAAAACTATCGAGAACGAGCGGCGATGGAGACGTTGTAGAGCTAATTCAAGATTTCGTCGCATGATATCATACACCAACTCTCGTTGGACAGACATTTTTTACTCTCACTAGAAATATCTGTTCGTTGCTCATCGTGGGCGATAACTGACGGTGGAGATATATCGGATGTCTTTATACCGAGGGGTAATTCTATATTGTTTACATCTCATTATAATATCTCACTGCACTATGCGCCATGTTGAGTGATTGGCCGTGAAATAGTATTCCGTGTGCAGCCAAGAGGATGACGTTTCCGACGCGCTGATAATGTTTCGTCATTACATTGTGACTCATAGCAGTAATTAAGATTCTAATGCTATATTTAACAGCGAAACGCGCAGTTAACAGATTTTTTTTACACGGACTGTTCTGTTCGTCTAGCAAAGCAAAAATAAAAAACCATGTCGATATACAGTAGGCTATGACGAGAGTGGGTGCGAACGGGATTACCTCAGAACTGATACCAAACGAACAGAATCAGAATACATCCTAAATGCTATTATAACCTCATGGAAAAGCCTTTTTCATAGTGACAGGAATAACTTTGGAGATATAAATGGTCTCTCGGCCAATCAGTTTCGGGCTAGTGTCGATCTAGTAGCCTATGTACTAAACTAGGTAAAAATGGTACAATCTGTGTTTGGGATAGTGTATTAAGTGAGAATCAAGTGAGTTCTGTTAGTAAAGAAGTGGCAAGTCCAGTGCCATGTGCGTCTTCAAATAATTCCAATGACAGGAAACTCAAATGGGCTACCGAAACAAAAGAAATGCGCACAAAGGGCCAAGAACATAATCGTGTAAAATGAACACAGCGTGCGTGGGAAAACGTGACTTTGTGAATAAGCCAAACATGGACTTACTCAACGTGCCTTTCTAATCAAAAAGTATTCTTCAGCCGAATGTTTGACATGTTCCTTGGCGATGAGGTTGTGGTAATTGCTAATATAATGCGTGTACACTCAAATGCTGTTGAAAAACGAACTTCGAATACCCTTCGAAATATTACATTTTTCCTGTTACAATGATATGACCGGGACAAGAATGTACTGGAAATTTACTTAAGATGTACATCTTGTTAGGGTGAGCACTGAAATGTAATGCATTCAGTTGAAGAAATTGGTTGATATTTTTGCAGCAACACAAAACAAGAATGCAATAACCATTTCGGAAAATTTCTTCTCATTTGGAATGAACGCTGTATTCGGAATTATCATGGTGATACGCATCATTCGATGGACGAGTCTGCCTATTTGGAAGACACGGCGCCAAACAACACATTCATAGCAAACCAATCCGTTTCGGCTATAAAGTTTGGAATTTGTCAATTCGTCTTGGGTATCAAGTTCAAGGAGAACCGTATCAAGCAACGACTACTTGAAAGACTACAAGAGTAGGTGGTTCAGTTGTTAAAGAACTGAATTTTCCGAGCTACTAAAATAAGTGTTGTAACTTAGCCTGTTATTCGATAATTATTTCACTTATTTTCGCATGTTGAAAAAAGCTACAGGAGACAAACCATGGGGGCACAGATACCTTTCGCCGGAATCGAAAGGAAAATGCTCCAGTTCAACACTGTAAAAAGAAAAGCAACGCAGCAGTTATCAACTCATCGAACATAACTCAAGTAGGCTATCACACTCGTAAGCTAATATTAGAATAATGTTGTTACGGTAGCCTCAACTATTCCTGGTGAAGCATCTGTAGAGCAAACCAGAAAATGGAGTAATGCTGTATAAAGTACGGTACCATAGTAATAGAGCCTGGCTTGTATAACTTTATTGATGAAAATGAAAATCCACAGCCTGCTTCCAGTCTCCGACCGGGTCAGGAATGGAATGAATGAAGTCCCCATCTAGCGGCGAGGATATGAACTGTGCCGGCTGCCGAGGCCTGACGCACTCCTCTGGGGCAATGATTAAATGAATGACAGATGAAATGAAATGATAGTGGAGAGTGTTGCTGGAATGAAATTTTGACAGGGAAAACCGGAGTACCCGGAGAAAAACCTGTCTGCCTCCGTTTTGTCCAGCACAGATCTCACATGGAGTGACCGGGATTTGAACCCCGGACCCAGCGGTGAGAGGCCGGCGTGCTGCCGCCTGAGCCACGGAGGCTATACACTTTATTGATAATATGTTTAAATGTTTTTGTGCGTAACCTTCGGAGAGCCTTAGTGCAGGTCTTTCATCCCGACACGTAGGTGACCTGCGCGTACCGTAATTTAAAGAAACCTTTCGCGTTTACCCTTACGCAAAAGTGGTGTACATTCTCTATAGAGACCAAACATTCTTCCATCTAATTTGCTACATGGCCGCGTTGTCGCAGCCCCTAAACGAAGGAAGGAACTATTTTGGTAATTCAACATTAATGTGACTTCATTGACGTCTTGTTTACCCTACAAATGCATGCTCATTGTCGACATGGAAAATCACCAGAAAACTGAAATATAAAGTTATATAACCAGATCCTTTAGGTTATAGGCCATATAAACAAAAATAATTTGGGTAGATACGAATTTGGAAGTGCACCTCGAGTTTGCACAAGAAGAAAATGTCATGCTTTATCTTCAGGAGATGACCTCACTGTTCCGTCCCTTAAAACCTCAATAAGAAACTATCTTCAGGAAGGGTATTAGAACCTGATAGTACCTCGAATCCGAATCCTCCCGTTCTCAAGGTGGATGTAATATAATTTTGCTTCACACAAGACCGTATAATCCTTAACTTATCGGTATTATTAATGTTGCTGCCAGGCTGGATGCAAAGCAGTAATATAATAACATGTCTACTTGTTTGGAAACTTATCAATGTTGTAATAACACCTTATTTTATTCCTACTTTTTTCTATAGCTAGAACTTGCCTATAGGTACTTGATCCTTCATCTCGTAGGGCTACGTGGTATTAAAACATTGTCTCCTGGCTGTGAGATGGAGAAAAGCTCTTCAAGCTTGTTATTACCCTATGCTCGTTACAGTATATTTCAGAGGGGTTCATAAATCAGTGATAGCAACTTCGACGAATACGGTATTTTAGAATATTTCATTTTATGAGCACGTATGATTGTTTAGTGAAGAAAGGCAACGATCTTGAGCAATATTATCCTCTACCAATAATTATATAAATTTATTTGCCACTTGGGACTATGCTATGGTGGCAAATTAATTTCGTTTCTATATTTTGAATTGGCATGTGCCTCTTTATGATCATTCGTTTATAGGCTATAAACCGGCGAGGAAACCTTAGCATCAAGCAGTTTCGATGTATAAAAATAATCACGTAGGCTCGTTAAATTTTGGTTTATGATTATACGCATTCGAAATCCCAGAAATCAGTATTATGTGCATAGATTTGAAAGCATTACCTGAAATATCGTTGGTTTCGTCCAGTGATGGATATTTAAAACTATTGTTTGTTATTTCTTTACTCTTCTATAAATTCTGCCACTGAAAGCGCAGAAGAAAATATAAAATGCAAAGAATAACGAAGGTCATAACACTTGAATGTAGACATTTTATTTCAGGTTTCTCGGGGCCTTAGGGCAGTAGAATCATTGCTCGTACACGGCTTGCGAGATCACTAAAAGCCTTCGCATTGCGGTATACTACCCGTAATAATTCTCCTAGTTTCAAATCCGTCGTAGAAGACGCCATAGCCTATTAAATTAGTTCTTATCAAAGAGGGTTCTCATTCAGCATTGCTTTTGCAAAGATTTATAAATGTACCAAAAGATGGCAGCTCACACGGTAGAAAAACACAGTGACCATACAAAATTGTTAGGTATTTATTGTTGTTTTGAAATGAAAAATTATTGCAGCCAAATAACCAGTTAGTACATTTATAATTAATACATTAATACCGAAAAGGTTTGCAGTATCTTATGATGATATGATATTAGCATTAGGTCTCTTTGCTGTATTCAGTCATCTTTTCTTGCACATCTCTTGCCACATATCGTGCACTTGCCATCTTCTGTTACTTCGTGGTAACCATTGAAATCTAGGTAATACTGGAATGCCGACTGTATGGGAGCAAAGTGCGGTTTCTAGTGCGACTATAGATAGTTCAATGGTTACGCCTGGGCCCTATTTCATAAAACTTGACAAGTCGACACATGTCAGCTGGTAGTGCACGTCAAGGAGGCGATGACCAGGTAGCAGTTTTCAGCGAGGGTTACCATAGGAGGAGTTGTTCCAGTAGTACCTACAGTTCAATGGAGATAACGTGCCGTCGCACAGAGTTTGTGGTGGAACCCATGAATGGCCATTCTTCTTAATACCTGTCGTAGTCCTTGGTTTAGGCCAGTCCATTTCCTCTCTATCATAGCGTCAATTGTGTAGAATCGTTGGCCGTGTGTAGAATTCAGGCCATATTTCCTCACTTTTACATACAAACATACATACATACATACATACATACATACATCTTTATTCACGGCTTACACCATTTGTTTTCTTTTTCAGAATCTGTATGTATTGAAGTGTGGTTGGTGTTTATATCTCAGGTCCTCGATGTAATATGTTTCCTTTGCTAGTACGTATACTGGTACCAATCTTGATTTGTGTATTAAGGGGCGGAACAGCGAGGTTATCTTCCCCTATTGCAATATTGATATGGCCATGTTGTACACCCACTATGCCAGTTATGCCAGAATCGAAAGAAGTAAATATATTTGTTTTCGTAAAATACTAAGTTACGGTACTAAGTGAAATTTAATAATTTATCGTAGTATAATAAATATGAAGTAATAAAGAAAATATAGTAATACAACTAATATTTACCGAACCATTTCCATCCTCCCACCCATATCCAAGGTACTCGAAACAGTAGAAAAAAACAGAATTGTTAATGTTTTTAATAAAACTTATTACTTCTACAAAGGGCAGTATGGATTCCGAGATAACTCAAGCAAAGAAATAGCCACAATTGATATAATCTCTAACTTGCAGGATGTCATAGAAAATAAGATGACAGCGAGTGGCCTTTTCATAGACCTGAGGGAGGCGTTTGCTACTGTTGACCATGAGATGCTTTTAGGGAAACTTGATAAAGCAGGTATCCGAGGAGTAGCTTGGGCATGGTTTAAAAATTACATATCTAATCGTAAGCAGTATCTTGAAATAAATGGCTACAGAAGTGAGGAAGTAAATATTACCCACGGTGTGCCCCAAGGATCAATACTGGGTCCTTCCCTCTTCTTAGTATATATTATTGACATAGCAACACTCAGTTTTCATGGTAATATAACGTTGTTTGCAGATGACTTAAGCATCTTTTACAATGCATAAACCACCAATACGCTGATTACTTACATACAGGAGGACATGAATACAATTCTTGGCTGGATCCAGTCAAATAAATTAACAATAAATGAAGATATAACAAATTATTTAATAATATCTAAGCGTAGAACAAAGTTAGACATCACTCAGAATATAATGCTGAATGGAAAGGCAGTTAAAAGGGTCTCATCTGTCAAATACCTAGGCCTAATAATAGATGAAAATCTCTCCTGGCAAAAGCACATTGATGCATTAGTTTAAAAAATATCACCTGCCTCTGGGATGATAAAAAAATGGAGCTACTATATCCCAAAATATCTACTCAGGAAAGTGTATTTTTCCTTAATCCACAGCCACTTACAATACTTGAATACAATTTGGATAAAATGCTCAAATTACCTAAAAAAGGAAATTGAGGTAATTCAGAATAGAGCCATAAGAAATATTTATAACTACCCTTTTTTAACACCAACCAAACACCTTTATATTACGAGTAAAATTCAACCAGTAGCCCTAAATGCAGAAATCAAATCAAAGTCCTGATGTACCAAATCCTACACAAAGGTATCCACACAAATTTAAACTTCACTAAACAATCTGATTTACACGCTCACAAAACTAGACATGCAGATGACATATCACTTTTCCATATCAATTCCAAACAATATGGCAGTAATAGCATTAAGTATGCCTTTGTAAAGTTCAATAGACTACCAGAAAATATACATATTGCACCTAGTCTACCAATCTTTAAAAGGAGGCTAAAACAGTTTATGTGGAATGATTATAAAATGTCAGTTTGAAGAAATTTCATAATCTGAGAAGACAAAAGAAGACTACATAGTGTACAAAAACTTATGAAAGCTACAAAATGTTGTATATATTTTCATACTGAAAACTTTGTAAACTAAACATTGAATTGTAATTTGTCGCCAACAAGATAAAACTGTACGATTCCTTTGTATATGAGTCCTTGACTCGTTAAGGGATTAATAAAATGCATTATCATAGCAAGGTTCTTCCCCTGTTGTTGACCGTCCTCTTCTAATGTCCGTCGCCTTGTCATCCTGGGCCTGCCTCTTTACCGTTTTCCTAGCTGGTTCCAATGAAGTGCCTCCTTTGCAATGTGGCCTAAGAGGTTAATAAGTTCGGCTGTATAGGGTAAGAGAAGCAGAGGTAGAACTAGGATGCGATGGTTAGATTCAGTGTAAAGATAACTTAGATGCCATTTTTCAGATATGCCTCATTAACAATTTATGATGTACGGTAACATTCAGTTGGACAACAGAAAATAATTCCAATTACGGTACTAGAATAATGTGAAAACATAACCGGGAATAAATTACATGTGATTAAGATATATATATACAGGGTGTCCGAGAAGTATCCGTACCCCTAGTTCCATATTATTATTTTGTTATATTATGGCATAGACAATTAAGTTTGTATAATTGGAGAATTAAATAGTTGTTTTATTGGTATCCCTGCTTTGATGCTCTCAAAAGCTTTGTTGTCAGTCTCATTTCAATTGTGAAGCCATGGTTGACGTGAGCGGACACATCTACACAGTTGAGGAGCGATTAGTAGCGTGTGTGTGGTTGCACGAACGAGCACATACGGGGCAAACAATGACACTGATAATGGGTGCGTTTAGAGATCGCTTTGGCAAGCCCCCCACTCTGCTTGATTGGGAGAAACGTGCGTTTGCTTCAGGCAGTGTCAAAGACAGGCCGCGTAGTGGACGTAAGAAAACACGAGAAGAAACGTGTGCCTCCGTCGCTCAATCAATTGAGCAGTCTCCAATTAAATCCATTCACAAAAGAGCAGCTGAACTTCATGTACCGCGGTCAACAATGCATGACCACATTAAAGAGATTTTAAATGGCCTCCATGAAGCCCGGACTTTACCACGCCCGACAACTCATTATGGGGAATAATCAAGTCCCATGTAGCTCAACGTCGGTACATGACTAATGAAGAATTGCGCCAGAGAGTGAAGGAAGCCTTTCATACCATAACTCCTAAGATGCTCCGCAAGATGTCAATGAGGATTTGGAGACGGATAGAACTCTGTGTAAAGCATGATGGTGCACATACAGATCCCCTAGATACATAGCTTTTATATGTAAGTACTCCACTATACAGTATAATGTTTTGACGAAGGGGTACGGGAACTTCTCTGACTTGTTATGGACTATTGAAAATGAGAAAACTAAGGGATGGCATGTTTCGCTCGTCAAGCGAGCCTAATCAGATCCAAATTTGCAAGCCAAATTACTCTACAAAACACTACCAAACCTACAGTGAAACCCACAGTGACACTCTTCCCTCCAAAAACAAAAGAATAAAATTTAAAAACCTGTCAGTAAATTTAGCAAGTGTGGTAATTATTAACTAATAAATATTAAGGCATTTATTTTAATGTGCAACACTTAGAAATGACGATCCCATCAACAAAACAGTCTTCCTCCCCCAACTAATCTATGAATGTGTATCTACTATATATGTGATACAATTAAGCAATAAACCCTAAACTACTCTAGAATTGTAAACTAATATGCGGAAATGACCTGTGATGATATTAAAAAACTGTAACTCCAACATACGAAAGAGCGGTTGTCTCTTATTATAATGTGTTGAAAGATCTGATGTGGATACTTATCTGAATTGTGGAAAGTCTATTGACTGCTCAGACAACCACTTTTTGGTATAGTAAACTATTGCTATGAAATGAACTTTTGCATTGAATGCTTTGACTTTGAGTAGCTTTCAGATTATTTTATCTATAAACATCTCAAGAGATAATTGCTTTTACAAAAACTAAACAAATTCAAAGTATTGGAAGCAAAATTGTATTCCCATTCTTCAACTGTTTGATTGCTCGGACAATATCCTCCTTAGTGGCCGGCTTGGTGTTGATTCCCTGTTCTTGTGGAAGTACCTCTTCTCCTGTGCATTGTCCCATCAATACCAACACGATTTGTCTTACAGTCCAATACATTCTCAAAATCTACCTTCCACCTCTGCACTTGAACTTCCAGTATTGCAAGCAGATTACCGTCTCTGTTCTTGACTGGCTTTTATAAGTTAAAGTTTTTCTTGGATAGTCTCTTTGTTGTCTTGTAAAAGGTATTGCTGTCACCGCGTCTGGTTGCTGCTTCTGCTTCTGTTGCCTGATTGTTGACAGTTGTCTTTTTTCCTTTAGGAAGCTCTTTTTAACTACCCTATTTTGAGAATGGAACTCCTCTAGTACAATTTTCTTGGTTTCCCTTGTCCGGACCAAGTTTAGCCTGTTTTTCACCTTTCGTCGTTGCCTTATTGCATGCTAGTTTTATTGAGAGACACCTTCTTCCCTACCACGCTCCATTACCCTTAAGTACTTCTTCGCAGGTTTGTTTGAGGATCACCTTCATTTTCAATATCTTCACATCTTCTCAGCACTTCAAAGCGTTTTTTTTTTTTGTGCAGTTGGAGCGATAACACCAGCAAGCTTGCTGCGTCCTTTAGCTTACTCAATTTCTTCTATCATAATTTCATAGCTACAACATACTTATATATATTCGCTCACGTATATGTTTACGTCAGTCGTTAACCTACAAATTTCCATGCACATATAAAAACTACATCACTGTTTCAAAGTCAAGCTGCTTTTTTTTATCAAGATTTATATCTTTCATTTTATAACACATTGTAACAGATCTGATTTTTAAAATGTTTGAAGTGTTTTTCAGCCTTTAGACTATTAGCATTTTAAGCAATTATTTTGATAACGACTTTTGATAAGGACATTTTTGTATGTAAGTCTTGCTTCTTTTCGTATTTTATAATATAATAACGCTGAAGAAGGTCACAATGTGGCCGAAACCGGTACTTGATTAAAGTACAACTGGTTATTGACTAAAGGTTTCAATTTACTGAATATTTAAACTTCGTCAATAAGGACAAGGGCTGCCATGATCATAATCTTTGCTTTTCATTAAATCTGGCCCTTCTTCGTCCACACAATTACCTAACTGCCGCAATTTAAAGACGAATTGTCGCCAACATTAGGTGGTGGTCGTTGCCGACATATGCTCCTCTTTTGCTCCTAACGTCTAAGAGTGATCTTCTCCAAGTCCTACTAACTGCAAAGGGCTAATTTTTTTCTGTCCTGTTATTATTTGACTCCCATGATGCTTTGCGACACAGCTGGTGAGGGAAGATAGTGTCCCCAATAACTAGATTGAACATGGCACACATGTCTAGCAGTCTTTCTCCATTATCATTACGTCTACCCAACCCATGTTATCTCATTATTTGCTCTACTCCATTGTTCCCATTTTATGCTTTGGCATTGAGATCACCCATCAGCATCAAAATATCTCTCTTTCGGAAATTCTGAAGTGTCTCTTGTAATTTTCTGTAAAATTACTCCTTATCCTCTTCATCGGACACTTCAGTTGGTGCATAACACTGCACAATGCTCACTGATCTCACATTGGACCTGAATCGGGCTACCGTAATCTGCTCTGAGATAGGGTGCCATTCAGTCCGACACCTCTTCGCTTTTTTTTTTGTCTAGCAGAATTGCCACTCCCTCACTCTGGTGTTCATATTCTCTCCCAGAATATAGAAGGGTGAATCCATCACTCGTTCTTATCTATACAAAGCCCGTCAGTCTCATTTCATTCAGTCCCAATATAGTTAGTCGATACCGCTCCATGTCTCTCGTCACCTCTGCTAGTCTTCCTGTTTGCCACATTGTCTTAACATTCCAATACCCAACGCGTATTTCCTTTTTCGTTGCAAAAGTTGTTACTGTAGAATCCATCTGGCTATCTTCTTTTGTTGTCTTAGTTTCCATGATATCTATACCTAGTAAGTACAGGTCCATAAAGTTATCAGCACAAGGACCCTAGCTATATAAGAGGGCTGCCCCCTTTCCGCGTTGAAGCCTACGAAGGTTTTATGTTGAGGTTCTTTACCCTAGCCCCTGGAGCTCTCTTCATAACTGCAAACTAGCAGTTTACTATTCTACTGATACTTCCATCTGTGGGTTGCTCTTACCGTTATCCCCGCCGTATCGAAGGTCTCCTTCTCCACTGTAGCTGCCGTTGAGTATTTCACCAGAACTCCGTTAGCCGTCACTTTTCAGGGTTCCTGTCACAGCTACCGTAGCGGTCCTGGGGCAGACAAGATCTGCGCTGCACTTCACCCCTACAGGCCTTCCCCTACGTCCCACGACAAGGACGAGGGGTTGGACTTCTGAGGGACGATTCAAGACACCATTGGACAGTAATACTTTTGTTTTTAATTAATTTATGGAGTTGGACTATCTTAGCCAGCCTCCCCAGGGACTGCAGGACGAGGTTTGGTGACTACGAAACCCTAGCTGAACATGGCATTGCATCCATGTACTTGTGCCGTGCTCCTCTCTATCATTTTTCCAGTCAGTTTCCTTTGGTAAATTCTTCATACCCCAATAGCATTAGAGTATCCGAGGCCCAAGGTGACTGTCATGTTCATGCCTTAATTGGACCTTATCTTTGCTTTCCTGAAACCCTCACCTTTCAAGAGGTCAGATCCCTTCTTTCTTCCACAGTAGTTCCTGACTAGTGTAAGATGCCCTAAAGGAGACAATGTACAGAATGGTCCAAAAGTGGGCGTACCCCATATTTGTTTGACGGTGGAGGAAATGATTTTTACATGTTGGCAACATTGATTGCCCTGTTCTACTCATTCGTTTTGTGTTTCAGTTTATTAACCGTGGTAACCGTTAAGTTGGAGTTATAATCAACCATGTGTGATCTAAGTCCATATAGCATTGAACAAAGATTGGTTCTTTTAGCGGCTTCGGTGGCGTAGTTGGTAGCATGCTGAGCTTCTATGCCCAAGATGGCGGGTTCAAACCCGGCCGAGGTCATCGGATTTTTTAAGAACGTTCAAAATCCCTCAGTATGCCTTCCTTCGGAGGGAAAGTAAAGCCGGCGGTCCCATGTCATAAATTTATGTCATGTTAAAGAACCTTCCACTAATTAAACATGTGTGAAGCTAAATTAGGTTAAACATTTGACAAACGTTCTTAGGTCGTCAAGAGCCGACTGCGGTGGCATCTGGTAACTAAGTTATGAACTAGTTGGTCGTTGACGGTGGCGTTTGGCGGCAAAAGTAGGAACTACTTGAAAAAATTCAATGTCAGCAGTCCTTAATTGATTTAAAACAGATACACACAGCCATCACAATTAACACCGGTTATCAGACAGATTCTACACACACCCAAAGTACACGGGGCTACATGACCGCGTTGTCGCAGCCCCTAAATTGAGGAACCAAGCAACCATTGGTTGTTGCGGTTTGGCTTCACGAAATACATCGCACAGGTGACACCATTGAAAGCGTTAAAGCGAAATTTACAGACCGCTTTGGTATTAATCCACCAAGAAAAGCAAAAATCTTGGGGGTGGGGAAAACGTGCATTTGCTACGTGCAACGTAAAAGACCTTCCCCGAAACGGTCGACCGATAAAACGGAGGGAAACGTGCCGTGAAGTGGAAGCATCAGTGCAGCAATCTCCTTTAAAATCAACACGTAAAAGGCAGGGGCGGTTCTAGGTGTAGTGCCACCGTGCCATGGCACTGCCCTCTAAGAGAAAATAAATTATTCATAGTCCTGAAATAATAATTTCGAACGCCTACGTTTAATACCGGTATCTTATTAGTTTCAAATTACTTAGTAGTTTAAATATTCCGTCCGTAGAGTATGATCATTGATTCCAACTTCGCCCCCAGTGCTCTTGAGCCGCGGTCTATACGGCACTGTTGACGCATGCGCAGTCCAATTTACGATCTTTTCCGTAGCCTCTTTCGTCACTCGCTATGAGGAAATATGCTGGCCTCCGTGCCGGACAGAGTTTGGCTCGAGGCAGTACTGAAAGTGAAGTGCAATGCTATCTATCGGTCATTATGAGGTACTGGGCCAGCGCCAAGCCTGTCACAGGCTGTCACAAAGGGAGGAAGGGAAAGGGTGTGGACCAATGGTCTGATTGGCTGGAAGTAATTTGACACATTGGCTATTGGTGGGGTGGAGCGTTGGTTGACACAAACTTACAACCAATCGCTCTCACACAAAGTGCATTAATTCTAGATTTCTATAAAAGGGGGCTCTGCGTCCAACAGTGAAATTTAAACTTGCCCTAATAAATAGTGAAAATAATATGTATTTATTAATTCCTTATTTGGTAAAGTAAATAACTAAGCTAATGAATAAAAGAGAAAAGAAGTACGATCATGACTACCGTACATGTTAAGGCTTCACGGATTACTCTCGGTAGCTAAATATTTATGGTTGATAAACCATCTGCAACTGTCAGGCCTGGATGAAATCGCGCGAATTCTTGTATGTAGCCTATCTTCAGTTCTTATTAACGGTTCGTGGTTATTTTTAGTGAGTGTCAAGGTGTTAAAGAGGCAAACATTGAGTTTGTGTCGTAAGCTATTCGTGAGTGAATGGTTGAGTGCTGAAAAAGTTTCTTTTATATATTTTATATATTTTCTTATCGTATATATTATTATCGGTACGTCCCGATGTGAAATATTGACTATCAAGATTAGTGTAGGCCCTATATATACATCGGAAATCGAACCCTGCTCTGATATAATGTTATGAAAATACCAATATTTTCGTATTTTTTACTTGACACTACCTCTTGTGCGGCATTGGAGCCGCCCCTGGTAAAAGGTCTGCGGAGCTTGGCATTCCTCGGACCACCATGATGACTCACACGAAAGAAGATTTGAAATTGAAGTTTTACCGTCCAATGCATGTGAATGAACTGAGTGACGCAGACATGCATGCGCGGAAAGAGACATGAACTCTTCTTAATGCGTTCCGTTCCCAACGAGCCCGTGGTGCAGTCCTCTTCACAGACGAGTGCGCTATCTACCGGAGTATGCATTCTCGGTACGTTGTAATGTTGTGTAAGGAAAATCCCCGGTTTTGCGAAGAGATGGAGAAAAACCCATCACACGTGATGGTGTGAACTGGACTGAGTGCAACACAAATTTTTGGGCCTTTCTTCTTCGAAGACAATGTTAATGGACATTCTTACTAGGAGATGTTTAATGAGTGGTTGGTACCACAACTGCAACAAAATGGTGTCGAAGACACTGTTGTCTAACTATAGGATGGAGCACCAGGGCACTTCGCGATTCACGTGTGCAATTACCTGAATCAGACCTTTACTGGCCGGTAGATTGGAAGAGGTTCTGCATCTTTATCAGCTCCCTTTGCCTGACCTGTAAGAAGTCCCGATCTGACCACACCAGACAATGCTCTCTCGATTTCAAAATGCAACAAGTAAGAAACACTCGATATCACACAACACGGGAATTACGAGCAGCTGTGGAACACGCCTTCACCCTCGTGACTCCGGAGTATATCCGCAAAACATCTGCGAGAACATGGCGCAGAATTCAGCTGTGTTACGACAAGTATGGTGCTCATACCGATGTTTATAACTCTTAAGACTTAAGGTATCTGTGTATAACAAACATTCAACCATAACTAACATAATATAGAAAATTAAGGGGGGAGGTACGCTAACTTCTGGACTACCCTGTAGGTGTAGCCCCACTACACAAGGTGCATTTCCCTTTAAGTTTTCTAACCTTCCACTGCCTAGCAGACTTCTAACATTCCACGCTCCGATCCGTAGAATGTCAGATTTCCTCTTTGTCACTCCTGTGATGTTAACCCCCTCTCGAGTAGTCCCCACCCGGAGATTCGACGGGAGACTAGTTTACCTCCGGACTGGAATTTTACAACAGAGGAGGCCATCATCACATGTAATTATGCATAGAGAGGGGCATATCATCGGGATTATCATTACGGCTGTAGTTTCCCGTTGCTTTCAGCCGTGCAGTAGAACGCAGTGTATCCATTAGTTGGCTAATTTTATAAACATCTTAACCGTCTATAAGAAAATAGCATGGTAATAATGATATGTTAATAATAGGCTTTATTTCAGGCAGATTGCCATATTACATAACTTATGTGAGCACTTAGAACATATACAGACGGGTCCAGAAAAATGTAGACACTTTTTGATAGTAAATATCTTTGGAAAAAAATGACATACCGTTACAATTCTTGCACGGTAGCGTAGTCCATTGTATTCTCAACAGATGATGAAGTTCACGTGAGTGGCGCAACAATCTTAGCGTGTTTACCAGGAGATGACAGTGCAGCAATGAATAAAGCTTCGAGCTTCGATCTAAAGAATAAAGTAAGATTGTCGTTTGAGCAATGCAAAGCCGTATTGAAGTGGTACGGTATTGGAAGGTACAACGGTAATAGCGTTTATCGTATTCCGGATGGATTTGAAGCCGACGGTAGACGGTACTCTTCAGGATGTGCATAAGGAAAGGTCTGGCCGACCAAAAATATCAACAAGTCCAGCTTCCAGCGCAGCAGTGTTGCAACATTATGCCAGGTCACCTCAAAAATCTGTGAATCAGGGTGCACGTGAAAGCGGGATAAGCCGATCAAGTGTACGATGAATTCTGACAGCTGCAAAGTGGAAAGTGTACATTCTACGTTCGCTGCATGCTATGAACGAGGACGACCGGGATGGAAGGATGGAGTACTGCGAGTGGTTTGGAGACATGGTTCGCGAGGATGAACAGTTTGCAGGGATGGTTATCTAGTCTGACCAGGCGCAGTTCAAACTTAACGGTACTCTAAACCGCCACAACAGCGTGTACTGGGCTCCCGAAAATCCTCACGTTCACGTGGACAAACATGTTAATCTACCGGGTGTTAATGTGTGGTGTGGTCTGCCATCGCGCGGTTTGATTGGGTCATTCTTCTTCTTTGAAGGTACCGTAACTGGTGAGGTGTATCTTCATATGCTGCAAACATCGATTTTACCTGCCATCCGAGAGGTGTTTGGAAATGAAATATATTACCTAGAACAAGATGGCGCTCTCTACCACAGATATGTCAGAGGCCACTTGGAAGAAAATCTACTTGGACGACGGATAGGTCGGATAGGAGCTGTTGAGTACCCACCACGGCCTCCAGACCTTACACCTCTTGACTTCTAGCTATGGGGGACCTTGAAAAATGAAGTTCATCAACAGTTTATCAAGTGTATACACTGAATGAGCTACGAGAAACCATCGAATGACTGCTGTATGGTTTCTGTATAGATTGTAGATCACCCTCCTATCCCTGTACTTTATTCCAATTGGTTTAAAAATGTCAAACAATTTAGCCCAATCAACTATTACGTGCTACCTCTAGTAGCACGTTCGTTAATTGGATTGCAGTAGGTAAAGTACAACCCAAATGATCCTTTACAACCAATATATTAGTTTTAATGCAGGTCTAGAGACATACACCGTACAATAAATACACAGAAACCATTAGCAGCCTTTATTCAAGCCTATTCCTCATAGAGCACACTCACCCTTTTCCTCTTTCTCTTGTTCATCCACTAATAAACAATCCCGTGTCCTGGCTAGTAATACACGCACCTCTTCTGCTGGTACACAAGCCGCCGATATTTACAATAATCCGTCACTCACCACTAAATGCTTGTCTTCTTCACAGTTCCTGAATAATTAACACTGCCTCGCTATCTGAAGAGTCTCTCAAAATAGAAAACAGGATTTTACTGGGTATCGCAATTCATACAGCACATCGCTCCAATCACTCGTAACACAACACCTCCGGTCACTCCATGGAATGCTCAACATCAAGAAAGCCAGAGGAAACTCAGTCAGATGTTATGCAACTCCAAACGTAGTACTCCCATTGAGCGTACGATAGCAGCACTCGTAACACTGCCCCTTCCTAAAAGCTGATCGCCCCGATCAGACATTGGCTCGTCTGTGTCCCTCCGTATTCTGCCAGGCGATCTCGATGTACGATCTTCATCTTTGCCCTCGGGCTCCGTTGGATCCTGTAGACGACATCGTTGATCCGATTCACGTCACGGTACGGGCCCTCCCAGGACTTCTGCAGTTTGGGTAACAGGCCTTTCTTCCGTATTGGGTTGAAGAGCCAGACCAGGTCGTCCTCGTGGAATCCGCCGGCATCCGTCTGCTGGTCGTATCGGGCCTTCATTCGGTCGGTCTCGATCCGCAGTCTCCTCCTTGTGAACGCGTGCACATCCTCCAGACGGTCGACCAGTTCTTGGCAATACTGGCTTAACGGGACCGGATGGTCTGCAGGTCGGCCGAAGGCAAGGTCGACAGGTAGACAGAGTTCCTTCCCAAACATGGCCCAGGCTGGTGTGCACCCGGTGGCTTCAGGCACGGCGGTGCGGTAGGCCAGGAGAAATAGTGGAAGATGTATGTCCTAATCCCTCTGTTGCTCGCTGGCGACTATCCGGGGATGGTTTTCTATGGTGCGATTGAATCGTTCTACCAACCCGTCGGACTAGGGATGTAGCGGCGTCGTCCTTGTCTTCCGGATTCCCAGCAGCTGGCATAGATTCTGGAACACCTGCGAATTGAAATTCCTCCCTTGGTCGGAGTGCAGCTCCCAGGGTACTCCCTACCGGCTGATGAGTTCCTTCACTAGGATCTCTGCGATCGTCACGACCTCTTGGTTAGGGAGTGCATACGCTTCCGGCCATTTGGTGAAGTAGTCGCTGATGACCAATATGTAGCAGTTCCCTGTCTCACTCAACGGGAATGGCCCAGCAACATCGATGGCCACTCTCTCCATGGGGGCACCCACGTTGTAGGTCTTCAGTGGGCCCCTTCGTCTTCGTCCTGGGCCTTTGCTGGATGCGCAATCGTGGCACCTCGCGCAGTAGTTCTCCATGCCTGCTCGGCATCCAATCCAATAAAACCGCTCTCTCAGTTTCTCCAGGGTCTTCTTTACCCCCAGGTGTCCACCAGTTGATCCTCCATGGACCTCATTCAGGACTTCCCCCGACATAGCCTTTGGATCGACGACTTGTTCCCGAGATGTCTTCCCGTCGGTCCTCTCCCAGGTACGGCCGATGAGGCCGTCCCTTACAACCAGCGAGTCCCACTGCGCCCAGTATGACTTAAACTACGGGCTGCAGTCGGTCGCAATGTTCCACCCGGATCTGGGAACACAGGCCCTCTTCCATTCGACTATCAGTCCCAAGTCATCATATTCCGCTTGTGCCTGCGTGAAAAATTCGCGGCTCCAGCTCCCTTGAAATTCTACGGCAGTTCTTCGGCACTGTACCCCGGCGTTCTCCACCCTTCTGGCACAGAAGGTGCAGTCTTCGGGGCAGGGTCGTGGCGAGAGAGCGTCGGCGTTAGAGTGCAATTGGCCTTTCCTGTGTTGGATATCAAAGTTGTACTATTGGAGCCTCTCTAACCACCGCGCGAGTTGTCCCTCGGGCTGCTTGAAGCTCAGGAGCCACCGCAGGGATGGAAGGTGGGTCCTGTTGAGAAATTCTTGCCCGTACAGGTCCTTGTGGAAGTGTTCAATGGTCTTCATGATGGCGAGCAGGTCCTTCCTGGTAACGCAGTAGTTCCTTTCTGGCTTTGGCAAGGCCTTGCTGAAATGGACCACTACTCTCTTCTCACCGCCACTACTTGCGACAGGACTACCCCTATACCAAAGTCCCTGGCATCGGTATCGACGATAAACCTTGTTCCAGATCTGGGTTAGGCCTGCATAGAGCCTGCTTGAGTTGTTCGAAGGCTTTGTGACATTCTGCTGTCCACGTGAAGAGTTGGTCGTTCCCGGTCAGCCGATGCAGTGGTTTGGCGATGTCGGCGAATCCCTTCACGAAGCGACGTTAATATGTGCAGAGCCCCAGGAAGATTCGTAGTTGGGTCATGTCCTTCGGAACTGGCAACTCCCTCACAGCTGCGGTATTCCCTGGGTCGGTGCGTACCCCTTTCACGGAGACGATATGCCCAAGGTACTGAACCCAAATTCACCCCAGCTTCAGATACTGACTGAGTCGAGGATCGAACCGACTTGCAAACCTATTGATTTAAGAAGTGGAAATTGGAAATAGAAATTTATTTTATTCACATATATATTGTGGGAAGTGAATATTGGAAAAGTTTTTGAAAAATTTTGGATTATTTGGAAATATATAAATTTGGGAATATTTCAGTGAATGCTAATTTAGCCAAGGGAGAGTAAGATCATTCGATGCTGGAATATGTCCGAGGCATCAAGTTAGCACGCACAAGACCAGTTTTGGTTAGTTGAGTTGACAACAACAAGATTATGCACACGACCCTATGATAAGATGCTAGAACTGGGAGGTTTTTGATGATAAACCAACAGCCAATCAGAATGGATCAGATTATTTTTTGTGGGAATTGCTATTATATCAAATTTGCTTATATAAAGCGAGATTAGCATTTCTACAGATCCAGAAGAGTAAACGAAATTAATTTGGAAAAACTGAATTATATATTTATGCATAGGAGAGGAGATATTAGCGAAATTCTGAATAAAAATACTCGACGCGAGGCTAGAACCAAGTCGAGACTGCCACGCGCGCGATTGCAAGAAGGGGAGCAGGGATTCCTACTGATATTCCTGAAGCGACCGGACTTGTTTGTCAAAACGTCACGAGTGAGCGCTATAGTAATTGAAAGTGGGGCCAGGAGATTCCACTGAACTGCTAGCAGACGCGCGATTGCCGAGGAAGATATGGAGATCCCGGTGAAACAGCTAAAGTATTAATTGACTATTGAAAGAAGCAACTTTGAAACATAACGCTTCGAAAGAAGACTTCGCTTATACAAGTTATATATCACAATAGAACGAGCAGCTTTACCATTAACAAGCTACCACATTACTTCAGAATATATCCTGAGACTTGTTCATCTATTATTCTCCATGGTGACAGAATCAAGTCAGAGGGGATATTTGCATTCTACGATTATTGAGAAGATTACAATGAACTACCAAATCATGGTAGGAGGTTAATCTACATTATGGAACGGGGAATTCAGAGTTGATCTAGAAGACCATGGATCGATGTCACCGCTACTGCATAACCAACTTGCAGTGTTCTGAATACACCGTTAATGCTACTCAAATGTCCACTACAAACATGAAGAGATATCAACCGAGGACGCTCAAAGCTACTTTGATGACGAGATGCCACATGAAGAAAAGGGATGGAAGATTTCATCATTGTGGGTTCCAGTGTCTAGACCTCAAGTCGAGAAGATACAAGAGTCAGACTGCGGGGAGACGGGAGAACAGGTGTTCGCGAGCCAAGCAGAGGGGAAGCGATCAGCTGAGTGCCACGCTCCAAGCAGCAACTCGATCCAGACGGAGGACCAGCGCATGCCAGCCCGAGGGAGAAACATCGAACCTATCTGATGAGGTATTTCAGAGGCAGATCGACGGAAAGGTACAGAATTGACTGGTCCACTATCTCAGTAGTTTGTCGTAGTATTTGCATGTATTTCTAGGGTGACTAATTCATATTTTAGTAGATTTTCTTTCGCATAACTCATGCTATTATATTGTCTATTTTAGAGATGTATTGGTAAATTTTAATATACGTCAACGTGTGTCGTTTTAGAAGTAATTTTATTAGCATTTGGACTTAGATATTCCGTTTTAGTATTTCTTTAGGATCGTTTTGATATACTCACTTTTAGCGAAAACTGTTCTATGAAAGGGAATGCTTCGATCTATACACTTGCGTAATAAACTATTTAAATGCATTTCTATCGCTAGAATACACTGTTATTCTAATAAAGCACTACTGTAAAATGCTATAACATTGTTAATAAAAATTTTAATATGTCAGAATTTAATTGCAACATTTTTAAATATTATAAATAATAATATTGTACAAGAACAATTCCAATTAAGAAATGTCAACATTATATGACGTTAATTAAGGTCATAAACAAATGATATAACAGTAATAAATGGGAGATAGGATCACATTGTTGACAATGGAAAACAAGCGATGCCTATAATTAGCAACAATTATTTTGCAATAATTTGCTATAACGAAACTATAGACCAGGAGATTTGCAGATCTACCTGAAGTCTAATATGTATTGAAACAAGTTTAAATATGAATAATTGATTCATAAATGTTTACCAGAAGTGGAAGGATGAATATTATTGTTATTATTTTGGTAAAGACGAGCGGACTACCGTGTTTTGAAGTTAACACTCTATTGTAACGTGGAAATACAAGATGTTGATAAGATTTATAAACGAAATGTATTAATGAAATTTACGTGGAATATTATAAAAGGTGTACAGTTGTGAACAATAATATTATTGATGTTTAAGAGCACGAGGATATTTAACTTCGAGATGAGGAGGTTAGGAGTGCATCATGAACCGTATTACACCGTTGGTGTTTACGAAGTAAGATCACTGATTCTTCTACACGTTTGTAGCAAGCAAGAGCGGCTGGCCCATAAGGACTCCAGGACGGTGTCCTTCCTAGAGAAGGAAAAGGGATTTACATTTCCTCTTGATATTTTAAGTCAAAAATTGAACTCTAATAATGCTAAGAAAATTACATGTAGCTCCATCAATCAGGAAGACTGTGTTTGGTGGTATCACGCTTTGTCAGCGCGCAGCACACCACAGAACACTGGTCAGTATGGAGTTACGGACTCTTGGCCTTCCGGCCTAAGATTGTGCCCGGGCGAGGGGGTTGACACGTGAGGGGAGAATGGAGACTGGTGTGCTTTCGGGCTGCCAGAGAGGTAATCTGTGGGCACGGTGTGCGGGCAGTTGTCTTGAAGCCGAGCGGTGTCCTTAACAGCTCTGTAGCACCGGTAAATACGTCATCTCCCTTCGCTACTCTAGACGTCATGCAACAGTATCTACTACTATTGGTTGGTAAGAAAACTTGTGACTAGCATCAGAAGCCAATAAGAAGTAGATCGTTCAGGGTTGTCAGATGTGTCATTATTATCATTCTGCTGTCAGCTTCCGCACACTGAACTTCCATTAGACAAGCACTGTCGCCTGATCCCAACCCGCTGTGACACAGGTTTGACAACTGTGAACAGCAGCAGCATTTCCTCGCACACCCCTCTACTGCATGCGCCCAGCTGGGGATTTACCCCATTAGCATATAAATTAGATGAATGAATAAAAGAAATCTCCATGGTTGCATATAATAAAAATTAAAATTAAATAACAATAATCCATGATGTAGTATCATTATCTTTACTTTGAACACAAAAAATATATAATTATATTAAATTGTAGCATCTGAGACCAGGGATCTCGATTCAAATTGCAAGGATGAAACAACATGGACCTCTCGTTAGCATCCTGCGGTTAGTGAAGGTTGGCACTAGTGAGCTATTTCGCTTTCGTGCTGGAAAGTCTTAAAGCGGTGGTAATATTCAGCAGTTGCAATCTCTCTGTTGTTGATAATTAATCTGAAAGTCATTAAGCTTTGTAAGTAGTGTCTTTTTTTTTAATTACCGGTGCGAGTGTGGTTTGGAAGTGCTTGTGGCGAAAGTGATACTCTGTGATTTCTCTATCGGTGCTTAATAACAATAATAATAATACCGTAATAATAATAATAATAATAATAATACGGCACCGTTATTATTTTTAATTCTTGTTACGACTGTGCTCTATTGAGAAGAACCTGTTGGTCACAAATGACTTCAATAAGCTTGTAATAAACCACTTTGCTGAGCAAAAAGAGCGGCGAATGGACTTCATCTTCAAGAGAGTCAGTTAAGATAGGTCTATTTACTTGAACATTGTCCTGTCCTGGTAATTTTCTTATCTTTCATAGTTTGTGTATTGCCGGCAATGATATATCTTATGGAAAAACATTGTTGCAAGATTTTCTTTTATTTCATGACATAACCAGTATGTTTTACGTCATTGCATTCATAACCGTATTCAAACTAAAAACTGTAAAAGTAAAGAGTTGGGCAAGAATTCTCAAACTCTGTCCATGTGTAATAAATGTTACGCTTAAATTCCTGCCACGTTATTATAATTATTATTCCCGTTTTTAATTTGCAGTTAAATTCACCCTCTGTTAGAAATTTAAGTGATCTATCAGAATAAAAAGCAGTTCAATAGTTTAGTAATGAATGAAAATGAAACATAATGTGACTCGGGAGGAACATTTTCCTAAAATTCATCTGTCAGCTCGAACACTGGCATTGATTGTTACTGGCACTTGCATATTTTCAAATTTGCATATTAAAGTATATTTCCAAATTTGAATATTAAAAAAACTCGTGTTCTATGCCGAATTCAAGTGATAATCCAATATCCACATTTTAACAGCCAACGTTTTAGGCTTGAGTTTGGAGTTATTAAAAGAATAATATTGTATATTCTATGTTATTATGTACTGGATAAATCGTTGTTTAATTCGTGTATTCATGCAAACTGGGATATGTCAAGTTTAGAGCTCACAAGGATAATGCTATGATAAAGAAAAAGACCCAAACACAAGCTCCCTCGGATTCACGTTTTGCGTTTTCGTCTATACGTAATTTTCACATCAGGTTCTCAGTGTTGTTACCCTATGAAATCATAGTTGTAATACTAAATGAGAAAATCCTCTGATCCGACATCAAGAATATTGAGCAATAACGCGATATTTTCATTGCATATAAAAGTAACTCGATTTTACTCTTTTTGCCCTCTATCAATTTACGAAGAGGTGCGGGAAAAATACTGTGATCGCCCTCCCAGCCTAAGAGTCTGTCGGCCGCTACTAATAGCAAGATGGGTTTTTGTATTTATGGAATGCCGTGCAGTATTAATTTGATGATTATCGTTGAGAGGAAAGGAAAGATGTGTGTCATGTTGAAAACGTAGTTGACGCTAACATAAGATGTTGTTCACGTTTATGAAAGGAATATGAGTATTGTCGTTGGAGCAAAGTATTACTACAGTGTGTTGACAAAGTAACTGACATTAGGAGTGTATTTGTGTGTTGTTCACGTCAGTTAGCGTTATTATCAAATCCACGACGTCTATTATATAATTGAGTAGTCCCTTCTCGATCTTTGAAACTATTATTATTATTCATTGCTATGACAATCTAGAACTATAATTAACTCAACCGTTTGTTATAAATAGTTCAACTGAATATGGCAGAAACTTAAGTGATACTAGAATTTCATTATTTGTGAACCAGTGTTGGAAAGTATTGTTTGTAAGACAGGAGCGCTTGTAGATTGACAGATCACGTCAAATCTAGTACAGATTTTTGAATACTGTGCTGGACATGGTTATTTCAGTTATGTAAATATTTTATTATTCTTATAGTTGCTATTTTACTAATTTTATATTCACGTGTGTAACTGATATATGTATATAGTAGGGCTATGTAATGTAAATATTACTTATTTGACATACAGCTGATGTCAGATCAAGCTGCATTTTGTGATTGAGTCACAGAGTGTTAAGTTTATCCATTCGATATTTATTTTGGATTGTAATTTTTGCAACGCAATTCTTATTGAAACTGCATTTTGAAGGGTAGAAAGTTTATCTACCAGCTTAAATATTTTTAATTTAATTTTTACTTAATTTATTGGTGATAGGGAACGTTACTTGTTTGTACAATTTTAGTGAATAAATCTCAGGCCATAGTTCTGGTCTGTCTGCTTATTTTTATAGAAACTTATCATCTCTTCATTTCGCAATCGACTTGCGATAATACTGTCAGTTAGTTACTAGTATTCACGTAGTCTCAACTTCACCGTTCACGCTCGAGATCCGAGATTCTCGTACTACCATTTTTGTTATGGAATTTGATATGCTAGTAAATGTGTAACTGATTTGTAGTGTTATTGCATGACTGTATGCATCAAGGGTTTCCTAGTCATTCGCCCAGTAGGGTAGTGTTGATGTATCTGGCTGGGTATCGACGTCCTTACAATCCTTTTCCATCTCAGCGGATATGGGTGGTGGCTAATGAGAGATTCGGGCGCAGTACAGGACCTGCTTCTGAAAGAACTGACACTTCTTGGGGCTCAACTTCAGCTGGGCAGCCCGTAGCTTCTCCAAGATCTCCTTCAGGTTGCTGTAGTGCTCCTCGAAGCTCATTCTCAGAACAATGACGTCGTCTAGAAAGACCAGGCAGGTCTTCCAGTCTAGTACCCTCAGAATGTACTCCATTAGCTTTTCGAAGGTCGCGGGGGCGTTGCACAAACCGAATGTTATGACGGTGAACTGCCAGAGTCCGCTGCCCACATAGAACACCGTTATCTCACGGTCCTTAGGGTGGACTCCACCTGTCAGTAGCCACTCTTCAAATCTAAGGTGGAGAACCATCTTGACCCTGATATGGTGTCTAGTGTGTCGTCGATCCGGGATAGAGGGTAGCTGTCCTTCGTGACGTCATTCACCCCCTGTAATCCACGCAGAACCTGGTGGAGCCGTGCTTCTTCACTAGCACGACCGGAGAGCTCCAAGGACTATGTGAAGGCTAGATCACCCCCTGCTACTTCATTTCTTCTACCATCCGGTCGACTTCAGCTTGCTTGGCTAGCTGGACACGCCGGAATGGGGCCCTAATAGGTGCTCTGTCCCCAACGTCGATTCTGTGCTGGTCCAGGCTTGTCCTGCCAAAGTCGTTGCTCTCCATGGAGAAGACGTCCTGGAATTCGCGTAGCAGGTCCTGAAGATGGCGTGATTTCTCCTCATCTAGATGGTCCTGGGATCCTTGGTACAGCTTATGTAGTTCTTCTGGCAGGGCGCGCCTTCATCGGATGACTGTCTGCAGGAGACCGTCCGTCATGTCCGTGATGTGGGCAATCCAGGTAACGGGCTCGCAGACTCCTAGGGTGGTGTCCCGGTGAACCGCAATGCCGTAGTCGTTCAGATTGTACAGGCGGACGTGCGGTCGAGACGTCGTGTTGATGAGGGTCTTGGCAATTAGCAATTCTTTGTCTGGATGTCCTCATATGACAACCGCCACTCCCTCAGCAGTTCCGTCGACAATTACAGCAGCGCTGACCTACGTCGTGCGGTTATGGGCTCGTGTGCAGGTTGCAAAGCAAGTTCCTCACCTCCGTAGTGGAGAGTGTTGGTACTCAGGTCCAAGATGATGTTGTTCTTGTCCAGAAAGTCCAGTCGACCAATGACGAACTTCAGTGATGCTTTGCCATGTACCGGTGCGGTCTTTCCAGTCGCGGTTATTAGTTGGAGGTTCCTTTGTGAGGGTCGCACGCTCTACTCCGGGATCACGGTGGGATTGACGATGGTCCTCGTCCATCCCGCGTCGATCAGCATAGGCCATCTCACTCCGTTGACGACTCTGTCGACCATCAGACTGCTATTGTCCCCCCGTAACTTCGTCACACGGACTTAGGACTGCCGGGGTTGACAACTATCACCAGCCAACCTTTGCCCCCTAAGGCTGGCTAATACTCGTTTCTCTGGGACGCGCGGTTTTCGGATGACTGATTTTCCGACGGAAACCCACGGCCTCGGCGATCACTGCAGTCCTTGCTTAGGTGGCCTTTCCTACCGGTAGTCCTCTCCCGGGCCGCCTATCCGGGTGTCTTTTAGCTGTGTCGTTGTTGGTGGTGCTGCGTTTAATGAAGAACCGGCCTAGCCACTCCATCAATTTATCCGCCAGGAGCTTGGTCTCGTTGGCTTTGGTTGGTTCGTCGACGTCCACTTGACGCACCCGCGCATGCATTCTAGATGCCTGCTTCGCCGTCTCGAACTCAAGTGCGTGGCTCAGCGCATCTGCAAGGGTCTTATTTCACGCAAGTCGCAGTGCCTGTTGAGTGTCCAAGTCCCGTAGTCCGTCGATGAAAGTCTGCGTCGCAACCTGTTCCAGAAAGTCCGCCGGCGCGAGGCGTGTGATGTCCGTCTCAAACTCCTGCAGGAATTCCGCGTTCGTCTGTACCCGGGTCTGGAGCTGCATTTGGTTGGCCTGCTGAAGATGGCTATCTCCATATGAGCGATCAGTGAAGCGCAGTCCAGAGATTCAGTCGGGATGGCCTGAAGGACGTTAAGGGCGTCCCCTCTCAGCCCTATAATGCGAGCTGTAGCCTTTTCTGTGTAGTTCCAGTTGTTTATGGAACAGGCTGCCTCGAACTGATGTAAGTAATTGCTCCACGGGACCTTCCCGTCGAAGGTAGGGGGCCTCACTCGGCTATGTCCCGTTCCTGATGTTTTCGATGTAACTGTGGGTGGGCGTCGGCGCAGCTCAGCAACTTCCTCTTATAGAGCGTTGAGTCTCTCTTCCATCGCCGTCGGTGGGCGTCGGCGCAGCTCAGCAAATTTCTCCTGTAAGGCGTCGAACTTCTTCTTCACTGCCGTGACTTCCTCACGTAGGCCCTGACAGACGGTATTGACTTCCTCCCGCAGACCCTGTTTTAATTTCGTTTGACTTTCCTCTAATTTATTAGTCGGCAGACACTGTTTCAAATTTTTCTGGTTTTCTTCCATCTTCTTCTGGCTAACCAGAAATTTGGTAGTCAGGTCCTCTGCTAACTTATTCTGACCGTTTTCCATCTTTTTCTGGCCGTCCTCTAATTTGGAAGTTAGGTCCTCAGCTAAATTCTTCTGGCCGTCTTCCAACTTCTTCTGGCCGCTTTCCATCTCCTTCTGGCCATCCTCCATCTTGGTTTCCATGCCACTTAATTTTTCTAGCAGTAGTCGTAATTGCGCATCCATTTTATTTGATTGTCTTGTGACGGGAATGCATTCACAGGTGAAATAGTGAACTGTGGTAAATGTTAGTGCTAAGAACAATTGCGCCCATTATTGGCGAGGGTTCAGGTAAATTCAGTGAGTGCTCATATCCACCGCTAGGTAGCGGATAACTTCCCTTGTGTGTTCCAACGGACTATCTCGCGAAGTTTGACCGCGTGCAGGACGAGCTTGTGTGAGCTCCGTATTTATATTCAATGCAATTGACCACCGAGTGTTAAGAACTAACAGTAAAATGACCTGCACTAGTTTTGAACCAGGACCTTCAGGTGTCGTGCTTGGGTTTGTAATCCCGCTTATGACACCAGTTATTACGTGCTACTAGGTAGCACGTTCTTAAATTGGATTACAGTAGGTAAAGCACAACTCAAAAGATCCCTTACAACCAAAATATTAGTTTTATTGCAGCTCTAGAAACATACACCGTACAATAAATACACAGAAACCATTAGCAGTCTTTATTCAAGCTTCTTCCTTATAGAGCACACTCACCATTTTTCTCTTTCTCTTGATCATCCTCCAATAATTAATCGCGTGTCCTGGCCAGAAATACACGCACCAGTGGCGGCTTTTCGGATGCAACAAGTTCAGCCTGGCTGCACTAACATTTCTCAAATCAATTGTCTATCATTTTCTGAATCCCTATATTTTCTCTTTAAAACATACCGTATTCGTTAAAAGAACGAAGAGTGCGCTTTATATTTTGTGATTACACAACTGGCGTAGCACTCATTAGTACCAAGCAAGCACCGCAGACCATTTCCTTCACGATTGCGCCTTGCAGTCTTGAGTGCAGCCCTGCCAATGCTCACAGCAGTGCGGGCAGACTTGTGACGTGTAACTCAACGGTAGTCATGACAACACGCCAAAGCTCCTGCAGTATTATACAGGATTATTCCGCTTGGTGCTGCCGAGCGAGCAACTGTAATATTTGGCTGCCTCGCACGAGCTGTGACGATAGTATCCGAACGCACCCGAATATAACCCGGGCTCTCCACTACTAGACATGGAGGGAAGAACGGAAGGAGATGCCTTCGCTGCGCTGCCTAGTGCAAGCTGCTGAAGCCAAACGGAGCGCACACTTTGGGTAGCAAGAAAAAGTCTGTTCCTATGATTAAAGCCGTAAACCACTCCAACTAGTCTTGGATTTTAGTGACATAAAACTGCAATGACAAATCAATATTTTATCTTGGATAGGCAGAATACACTCTGTGCATCACGGTACTTGCACAAACAAGCTGCGTTATCGTTTAAAAGCCAATTTAAATAGAAATATGAGAGCACCTATGCAAGGCTATTATTTGTAAGAAAGACATGGCAAAACGAAATAATAAGCTGACACACTGATTAAATTGAATACAGGTGCCTGAAGGTGCGAGTTATACCAAAGAAGGAACATCTTGGGAACTATCATAATGATGCCAAACTAATCACGACATTTACAGCAAATTGATTTTTAAGTTTTTATAGGTGTTGAGGCATTCATCAGTTTTTAGGTCTAATTTCGAGCACGGCCTTATTCACTCATTTTTCAAACACATTTTGGTATCAAGAATACGAACCTTAAAATTAATAAGCAGAACACTTATTCGATTCGTACAACCATATGCAAGTCACGGAACACCGAATGCAAATTAAGGTTACGCCCACTTTGGTCGCAGCACTTGTCTTCACTCAAACGAGCTCAGGGCATCTCCTCTTAATCATTCCTCCATGCTCCTAGACCATTGCTGCCAGTGTTAGTATCTCAATCACACTAAAACACAATCACGCAAAGACGTATTTACTAGTATATTTTGTCGCGTGAGTTGTGGCTACTGCTCCATCACTTGCAACAAGAAGTTTGTTATAAATAATAATTTTGTCGCTCAATAAGAATGAACTTAAGGACGTGTTCAAGGAAGTGTATACATTATTTTGTTTGATACTTAATATACCGTCTACCAGTTCCTCAGCAAAAGAAGCTTTTCGTGCCTTAAGCGGATTAAAGCACACTTAAGGAATTCAACATCACAGGAGGGGCTGACTGCGCTGGCAACCATATCCCTGGAGAAGTCACTGCTCAACGACTTGTTGAATAAATACTCTTTTACGATGACATAAAAGACAAGATCGCTGCTTCAAAAGACCGAAGAATAGATTTAACAAACAAGCAATAGACGTGACCGAATGTGAGTATTATTTGCTCTTTTAGTTAATTTTATACTTATGTTGTGTCATTTAAAGTAAGTGCATGAAAATAATACAGCAGATGATTTGTATGCCATTGTCTTCCCAAAGCATCACCCCGATACCACATTTCCTCCTAGCTAAATGACCCAACACACCTATTCAAAATGTATACGTTTACTGCACATGAGCGTGTGTTGGGCTGCACTGAACTTACACCCCACGAGCCGCTGCTAACATGCACCTCTTTTGCTGGTACACAAGCCACAGATATTTGCAATAATCCGTCACTCTCCACTAAATGCTTGTCTTCATCACAGTTCCTGAATAATTAACACTGCCTCGCTGTCTGAAGAGTCTCGCAAACTAGAAAACAGTCTTTTACTCGCAATTAATACAGCACATCTCTCCAATCACTCGTAACACAACACCTCCGGTCACTCCATGCAAGACTCCATGGAATGCTCATCAACAAAGCTAGAGGAAACTCCAAACGTAGTACTGCCATTGAGCGTACTGTACCCGTAAAAATCGAGAAGTTACTTGCTGACCAACCGAAGCAAAGCTGGATTGTAGAATAATGAAAGTTTCCGGCTAGATAATCAATCAAAATCACGCCAACAAGCTCTTCGGGATTATGCACAGTAGTCTACGAGCGTGTTATGGATAAAACAAACTAGCTTTTATTGGTAGAGTGTAAAACTTAATCTCGTGGCTTTGTAGGATAAATAAAGACATCCTATCTATATTAGGCTGTTCCATAACACGTCTCCACTTATAGTATAAAATAAAGCACACGAAACCAGCCGTAGAAAATTATAAATTTATTAATAAAACTAATTAACAATAAATAACAAATAACACCCAAATATCATTTCTCATTCAAGCCACTGAAGTTCTCATGACTCCACACATACACACTAACATTCCTAATTACAATATGTATTGACTCTGCCATTTACGAAATCATAAAAATATAATAAAACAATTAATTTGAAATCTAATGATTCTTGCATTCCATCTAAAAACGTTTAACATTCCGGACACGTGCCTGTCACATGACTGGCTTGTCGTCTCGTAAGGCTTTGACACGGTCCATAGACTCGTTCATGCATAATACGCACAGCAGGAGAAATACCCTCACTTATATAACAATCTGACCTTGGCAGATTAACGGGGCCTGCTTGCCTTGCACGTGTTTAAGTTTCCTGTCGGTTCTAGCATATGAAATACGAAAAATGAACTCATTGAAACACATCGTAATCTAAATTATTTAAACGCACACAATTTGTGTGCCTTATTAAATTAATTAATTATTTAAACGCTACAAATCTCCTCATAAAACAATCATTCTTATGAAAAATACACACACAATTTAATACACACTTTCTAACATCTACTTACATCATTCGCGACTGATGAAGTTTCCATACACGCCTCATTCATCGCTATCACAAACACTCACTTCAAAACATTTACTCCTACTAACTATAGACAATATTAAAAGCATTCAGTAAATAAGTATTATTAAAAATAATAAAAACACTTAATTAAATAATTATGGAAAGTTTATATACAATATCTAGACACGTCTATCGTTCCAAAGCTTATTTTCTTAGGGAAATTACTATGTTAATCTGATTATTAACATGATCTCTGGTTTAAAGTTTCCCTCTTCGATACATTTACAATGCGATACCATCAAAGTCAAAATTGGTTAGTAGTCATCTCCGGTTTGATATGACCGATCAACAAAGGTGAGTTCATATTATTATTACAATTCCAGGTTTAATATAAAGTAATAAAAGTTTAGTGGACAAGGATTAGATAACGTTTCCCAGCGTCATTCCGCCTACTTCCGACTTCTATGTCATAGATCTATTCATACTCAGGAGTTCTCAACAACTCTACTAATATACGTACAACAATGCTTTCGATTCTCATTGCAGTACTTCAGTACGTCAATACGGCAATACCCTCGTATTTCACAATGATCTATATACGGCATAAATCCCTCGTATATCCAATACATAACTTCAACGACTTCTCCTCAATTGTTCCCAACAATTGTTCAATAGTACTTGTATTACTACCTTCTAGCATTTATTTTATCGTTGTTCCAATCAACTGCTTACATGCTAACAGCACTATCTGTTCTAATGGCACACTTATCGTTCTCAAAACGATTATAATGAAAGATCTTAGAGGTTTACTAAACGTTGTTACTCTGACAACAATGCCAAGTCTCTATACATTTAATAAAATATAAATACATGTTTCTCCATACTGATCATTACTACAAAGCTACACGGCTGCAATACTACGTTGACAAATAGCGTAGTGTTATATTTGTGTATAAATAACAACTTGTGTTATTTCAGTGTTCAATAAGTATCAACCACGACTGGATGAGATTCTATCTAACTTTCCCTAATGTTGGATGAATTATCTTTCAAAAAGATATGTCTCAAATATTTTACATTTAATGAAGGGCAAAGCCATCCTACAACTCAATATAGGTTTGTCAACGACCGAATGTATCTTCATTCTATACAAAGAATGTTCATAAGTACTTGACTTCACGTCGTAATCATAACGAATATAACTTGATAGATCGACGAATTGTTCATAGAAATGGGTGATATTTCACAGTATATCACGCGTAGACCTCTTCTCCTAACTAAAATTCTTCAGACAATAAGAATGCCCAATTCATTTTACTCAAAAATAAATTTACTAAAATATCAAAGACAAACTGTCTGAAATCTTGAATTAAAAATTGAAAATCGTCGAATAATAACTTCTTAAAGTTTTTCCAAGTGGAAAATAAATTCTCAAACAAATAGACTTCAGTTCAGAAATTAAATCGTTAAATTTTTCAAGTATAGATGACTAAATACCACCATCCTATACGATCTTGTAGAGTAAACTTGATAAACATCGAAGTGAATATACATGAATTAAATATGGGGAATTGTTGCTCACAAATGCTGTCATAATACTCAAACTATAAAATAATGTAAAACATTTCTACCTTGACTTGTAGACAATTGAAGTTCATATCAGGTATTCGAAAATACCTAGCTGTTTCATCTTCCAGGTATGAATTGTTGAAACCAAATCCGTTCCACGCCAGTGTACACACTGCGAACTCGGGGATAGAAAGATTTGCTCCCCGGCAAACCCTCGTCTCCTCTGGACATCGAACTTCGTCTCTCGAACATGGACTCGAAGTCTCGTACAATCACCGGGCCTGGTATCTTCTGTCTTCCCAACGACGACTCTTCATTTGCCGACATCATTCGAAAGTTCTCCATCATTATCGAGCATTAAGCAAGATGGCGACAAGTGACAAATCAACCAAATGCGGTCAGTGTGAAAAATGGGTAACTGATAACGAAGACTACATAATTTGTGATGGGGAATGTGGTAAATCATACCACAGAACCCGTGTAAACATAAAAAAGAATGATTTTAACCATATTTTGTCCGACAAAGCCAAGCAATGGTATTGTGTCGAGTGCAGTGCAGTAAGTAGGCCAACTAAGGAAAAGGTTTCGCCAGACGAGAATGTAAGTAAACCAGATTTAGAAGATCTTGTTTGTAAAATCAACCTCCGACTGATAAAACTCGAAAACATTGAAAAGACTCAGAATGGCATGCTTAAGTCCGTGACATACTTTTCTGATAGTTTCGATAGTATGAAAAGTGACATTTCAACTGCCGCACAAACTCTGAAGCAAGCCCTGTCAGAAATTACAAAGCTCAGCCAAAGAGTTTGTGAGTTAGAGAAGGATAAGGATATAGCTTGCAATGAGGTTAAAATGTTAAAGCAAGAGAATCTCGAGCTTCAACAGTACGTTCGGCGAAACAATCTAGAGCTCCATGGCGTGCCGCACACTCCAAACGAAAATACCGTTCAGATTGTCATGACTATCACTGACTAATTGGGTGTCACAGTTGTTGAGTTCGATATTGACGCCTGCCATCGGCTACCACAAAGCAGAGAAGTTTTTCCACCTCCTTTACTAATCAAATTCTGCAGCCGGCTAAAAAAGAGGCAATTTTAAAAGGCAAAAGGTCCAAACCCATACTGAACTCAAGTGATGCTGGAATCAATGCAAGGGCTAGGCCTATCTACATAAACGAGCATTTGACGCCAGCTAATAAAGTACTCCACAAACAGGCAAGGGACCTCCGTAAATTAGGTTTTAAATAGCCTGGACCCGGGACTGCAAAATATTCGTCCGTAAATCAGATAGTGACAAGGCTGTCAGGATCAGCACACCAGAAGACATTAAAAGGCTAGTAAGAGACTCTTCCATCAACAAGGCTCAGCCATCCCATTCACAGAAATAATAATGAATTAAGTCATGGACCTACTAGTTGAAGTTGACTTACACACATCAATTGATGAGCGTAAATATGACTGTATCCACGACTACGTAGCAGACACTTAAAATGAGGTTAGCCAAATCAAGTGTTTTTACCTAAATAGCAGAAGCCTAAAAAATAAACTAGAAGTTATCGAGATACTAATACATATTGTTGAAAATCTAGATGTCATATTGGTAACCGAGACTTGGGTAAAAAGTAATGAAGCTAAATACTTCAACCTAAACAACTATTCTGTTGCTTTCGTACACAGAGACAATCGGGACGGTGGAGGCGTGGGAGTTTATGTCCACAAAAAATGGAATATCAAAGTTCTTAACCTAGTTGAGAGTAACCATAGCTTGATCCAGTTAGAGCTTATAAGAAGTGATACTGTTCGTTTCAATAACTTGCATACTATTAATATAATTGCAGTATATAATCCTAACATAAATAACGCAACAAATTTCATGCAATCTCTAGAGCACATTCTCTCGAAAAATAATGCCAATCTTTGCTTATGCATTGGTGATACAAATATTAACTTACTAAACAAAAATAATGTAACCAAATCATACCTCAATCTACTGTACCATCAAGCTATGGTTTCACACAAGGCAATACTCGGTATATCCAACAAGAATATGTGAATCAACAAGTACACTCCTTGATCAGGTAGCCACTAATAACTGTAAATATGCCTATAGAATAAGCAATATAAATAGTGATATTAGTGATCAAAATATTCATGTAACTGAGATTTTCTGGTCAAATTACTATCCAGGCAAAAGCCCAATCTCGAACATGACATTTAAACACCCCACCAACAAGCAAAGGTCTAGATCAAAAAACGTAAATAAAAATTACCGATACGTGAACAAAAACATATTCTCCAATGATCTCAATCAAATAGACTGTTTAGATGATGTAAATGAAACTTACATCGCCATGAAACACAAAATCTTGACACAGACACCCAACAAAGAAAACACTGACTCGCCTTTGAAGGAAATACACCAGAACCACAATACCCCATGGACAACAACAGAATTAATTCAGCTAATAAAACAAAGGGATCTACTACAAGCTAAACTTAAAATTGACATTCACAGAAACAACAACCTCTTAAAGGAAGAGCACATAATATGTAGGAACAAAGTGACAGCTTTAAAACGGAAACTGAAATCCTCATACTACGAACATAAATTAACATTGAACGCCAATTTCATAAAAAATACTTGGAAAGTAATCAATGAAATGATCTACAACTGCACAACTGAAAACAAAGATGGTCCCAGTGAGATAATAATTGACGGTAAATTTTTCACAGGAAAAGAAAATATTTGCAATGCTCTAAACACTCACTTTATAAACATAGCACACAAGTTAGCCAAAAACAACCTCGCAAGGAAGAAAGTTAATGAAATTAATGTCAACACAGAGTCGATATTTATGACCCCGACTAATGATATGGAAATTCGCAATATTATATTAAGCCTTAAAATGAAAAGTAGCCAAGACAAAGATGGTATGTCAGTAAAATTTTTAAAAAACTCCATTGACATGCTAAGTAGCCCACTAACTACTTTAATAAATTTATCGTTTGTGACTGGTTAGGTGCCTGATGATCTAAAAATAGCACGAGTCATACCAGTCTATAAAGGAGGTGAGAAAAGCAATCCAGACAATTACAGACCCATTTCCATCCTCCCACCCATATCCAAGGTACTCGAAACAGTAGTAAAAATAGAATTGTTAATGTTTTAAATAAAAATGATTACTTCTACAAAGGCCAGTATGGATTCCGTGAAAACTCAAGTACATAAATAGCCAAAATTGATATAATCTCTAACTTGCAGGATGCCATAGACAATAAGATGACAGCGAGTGGCCTTTTCATAGACCTGAGAAAGGCGTTTGATACTGTTGACCATGAAATTCTTTTAGGGAAACTTGATAAAGCAGGTATCCGAGGAGCAGCTTGGACATGGTTTAAAAACTACCTATCTAATCGTAAGCAGTATGTTGAAATAAATGGCTACAGAAGTGAGGAAGTAAATATTACCCACGGTGTGCCCCAAGGATCAATACTGGGTCCTTCCCTCTTCTTAGTATATATTAATGACATAGCAACACTCAGTTTTCATGGTAATATAACGTTGTTTGTAGATGACTTAAGCATCTTTTACAATGCGTACACCACCAACACGCTTATTACACAAATGCAGGAGGACATGAATACAATATTTGGCTGGACCCAGTCAAATAAATTAACAATAAATGAAGATAAAACAAATTATTTAATAATATCTAAGCGTAGAACAAAGTTAGACATCACTCAGAATATAATGCTGAATGGAAAGGCAGTTAAAAGGGTCTCATCTGTCAAATACCTAGGCCTAATAATAGATGAAAATATCTCCTGGCAAAAGCCCATTGATGCATTAGTTTAAAAAATATCACCTGCCTCTGGGATGATAAAAAAATTGAGCTACTATATCCCAAAATATCTACTCAGGAAAGTGTATTTTTCCTTAATCCATAGCCACTTACAATATATGAATACAATTTGGATAACATGTTCATATTACCTAAAAAAAAAAGGAAATTGAGGTAATTCAGAATAGAGCCATAAGAAATATGTATAACTACCCTTTTTTTTTAACACCAACCAAACTTCTTTATATTACGAGTAAAATTCAACCGGTAGCCCTAAATGCAGAAATCAAATCAAATGTCCTGATGTACCAAATCCTACACAAAAGTATCCACACAAATTTAAACTTCACTAAACAATCTAATTTACACGCTTGCAAAACTAGACATGCAGATGACATATCACTCTTCCATATCAATTTCAAACAATATGGCAGTAATAGCATTAAGTACAGTGCCTCTTTAAAGTTCAATAGACTACCAGAAAATATAAAAATTGCACCTAGCCTACCAATCTTTAAAAGGAAGCTAAAACAGTTTATGTGGAATGATTATAAAATGCCAGTTTGAAGAAATTCCAAACTCTGAGAAGACAAAAGAAAATTACATTGTGTACAAAAGCTTATGAAAGCTACAAAATGTTGTATATATTTTCATACTAAAAACTTTGTAAACTAAACATTGAATTGTAATTTGTCGCCAACATGATAAAACTGTACGATTCCTTTGTATATGGTCCTTGACTCGTTAAGGGATTAATAAAATGCATTATTATTTTTATTATTATAATTATTATTTAAAAAATGAATACGACATAGTGTCTTCGTTAAAAATAAAATTTGTAAGTTGTACGTCGAATCACTATCGTAGATGTTAATGCTCATTTGGTTGGTCAATGAAAGATCATATTTACTCATAGTGGATAATTAATGTACATCAATGTACATTAAATGTACTGGAAGTGTACATAATGTTTCATGTTGTCTTGGCATTGTAGACATCCTAGATGTTATACATATTTCCGTCGTTAATTAACATTGTTCCATGTTGTCAATCACAACTCTGTATCGGTATGCCCCAATCGCGTATAAGTCTTAGTCCATAATCTCTCTCATTATCAATGTGTTATAAAACAATTCCTATTGATAAATGTTTGTAGCCATCATAATGTTCAAATAATACAGTCTCAATGTTCATATAGAATCACTGTGTTACTCACTTATTTCCGTAACGTGGAATTGACTATGCTGTATTCTCGCCGCACTAAAAAGTGTTTCTTCTTACTGAGATAAGTAACTTTCTCTGGCAGATATAAATCGTCCTAAAACTGTCTAATTTCTCACCTTATTCACTTCAAATTTTCATAAACCGTTGCTATGTATCTAAATGTATATACTGGATAAAATTTCCTTTCTAAAAACTCGAACACTTGTTCGCTATAGATTATTATTGCCTTCGCTCAACTTCACTTAGTTTGGTTAGCGAGGCTTCTACTATAAAGTAGCCGTGATCGGCGCTGTTCCTCGGGTCGGGTCTGACCGTACTCGGCTGAAGTCTACGGGAGTGAATTGTCCGGAATAACACGTCTTATATCGTCGAAGTCTCCCAGAATAAGAACGTTTCTTCAATTCGTCCCCACTCCAGCTTGCCTTTTAATGTCGACGCCATTGTTGGTCCCACGCAGATAATGGCGCGCACTTGTAATAATGCTTATTACAGTGAATTTCTTCTCTTTTGCGACATTGAAAGTATTACTAATATCTTCTCTTAATATTCTTGATAATTTCAATGGAATAAAATTGTTACATAGGGCTTAAATGGAATAGTTAATCACATTAACTAGGTAAAATCCATATCTGCTTCCATACACCCTTCTCTGATTGGCTGTGGGCATATATCCAAGACCAACTAAAATCCTCAGACCGTAATGTAGAAAAACATGGCGGCGATGGTTGCCCTACCAATAGCATGTCATCGGGCTTGTCACAGTTCGTGTAAATTATTATTTTTACTCACCTAAGAGCATAAAAGATATCACAAGACGAGACTAGGTTCCGAAGAAATATGCATCATTAATTTAGACTTCCTAAATTAATTTATCTATATAGTGCTGGCCTCGAATTATAAGTTTCTTCGTCTTCACCCAAGGAGCAGCTACAATAGTCTCACTATTTCTGTGATTGCATAAGAAGCTTTTTGGCGAGTTATCAAGATTTGTATTTAAGTTCAGTAATTATAGATTAGTATTATTAGCATGAAGTAGGACTAGAAGAAAGTACCCGGTTACTGAAGTGCTGTCACAGCACATGCAGAGTATTTGTGTACACGATCGGAATGAGAATAGTTGCCTGAAATAATCGAACCAACGCCAAGAAATACAATTCAATTAAGACCTCTCGTGGAAATGTCTAAAATCTCGAGTAAAACATCACACCGAATTAGTTGATTGCAATATGCAAAGAAGTCGTCGTGTGGATATCAGCATATAATTATGGAGAATACTACACACAAGGGACTTTATAATATGTTACCATCTAACCTATTAAACATTCGCTGTTACCGTTTGGAATAGCTGTACGCTGGAAATAGTTGATTTAGTAAAACACTATAGGTTGGAAAGCACCACCTCCCTCTTACGGAAATATCGCGGCCCACCATCTCGCAATATAAGTACATAATTGGCAAGGTACTCACAACACATTATTACACACATCATAATAAAAAAGTCCTCTCGGCACGCCGGAAGGCGGAGGTAGATTTCACCGGACAAACTTGGGGATAGGCGAAAATAGGCAGAATATGCAGGTTTTCGTAGAAGGATCAGACCTCATTTATTGCGAGAAAGTATTTTATAATTGGAGATTAATTAACTTTGTTTTTCGTCATTTTATGCATATTTTAAACATTTTATTATCTTATGGGGACGGTAACCTTCTTGTCATTTGGGGTCCATTTTTATACTTGTGGTCACACTGTCCTTATGCAAGGTTTCGACACTGATGTGTAACTATGTAACGGTCTGTTACTTCTTCACGCAAAATTATATCTCCCGCAGAGATTTTGGTTGGTTCCTCAGTTTAGGGGCTGCGACAACGCGGTCATGTAACCCCGTGTACTGTGGGTGAGTGTAGAATCTGTCTGATAAACGGTGTGAATTGTGATGGCTGTATTAGTCTGTAATTCAGGTAAGGACTGCAGACGGTCAATTTCAAGCAGTAGTTCCTAATGTTGCTACCAGATACTACCATCAACGACATCTAGCTGTGAACTTGGATACTAGATGCCACCGCAACCAGCAACGAACGTTGGAACTTCCCCTCCAAATGAAAGCATACTGAGGGACTTTTAGCGCTCTTAGAAAATCCGAAGACTTCGGCCGGCTTTGAACCCGCGACCTTGGGCAAAGAAGTTCAGCATGCTACCAGTTACGTCACCGAAGCCGCTTCACACTTAGTCAGATGGAAATCTGAATCTGATCTCGTGCAAGTGTGTTGTCATGGCAACGTCTGATGGCTCATCCCTCATCAATGTAGTAGTGTTGCCATGGCAACCTCTGATAGCTCTTGGCATTTTCTTATAATTCCGAAATCATTTTTCTCATCCCTTGGCGTAATGGTGGGTCATATCAAAAATTCTACCAGACAAAAGTTTTAGGTATTTATTAGGGGAATATTGTCCATTTTGTACGGTTTTGATATTGTGCCTATTAAGAGAGATATGATTAATGTTTCCCGAAAAACCCACTTTTTCCCACCCTTTTGGTCAATGGTTGGTGCTATATAAAAACTCTTCAAACATAAATTGTTGGGCTTTATCCGACACATAGTACGAACTTTGAACGGATTCGATATTTCACATATTAAGAGAGTTATAGCAATATTTCACTTTTTCGAAAAAAAAAAAAAAAAAGCCCCCCATTTTCACTCCCTTCGACCTATTTAGCCCAGTAACGAACTCGACCGAGATTTTATAGGTATACATATTCGGTAAAAAAAAAATCAAAGTGATTGGTGCAAAACTACGGCGGTTATCGTGTCCACAAGAAACTGATATACATACATATATATGTCAGGCCGTACATTCCGCCTCCTATGCGATGTTATATCTACCAGAAGTTCCGGCGCATGGTATCTCGTTGCTCGAACTCTGCAATCTGTGGAACGTGTGGTAAGGTACCTCATGAAGCGGAGCAGTGCACAAAGCTTTATCAGTGCACCGACTGCCCTGGATTTCATTCTCCTCGGCACAGGGACTGTCCTGTGTTCCTGAATGAGAAGAAAATCCAGGAGTTCAAAACTCTGGATGGTCTCACCTACCAGGAGGCACGCAAGAGGTACCAAACTACGATTGCTACTGCTCCCACGATTGACCTGGCCTGGTTCCATCAACCTCATCTTTTGTACCAGCTGTGAACTGCTCTGTTTTGACTCCCACGATCCCGAGATCAGCACCCGTGAACTTGAATAACAGCTCGAAGGTGGGACCTGTCTCACCTACGACCTCCAAGCAGACTGTGCGGGCGAAGGGTCCGGGGGAAAGTCCATGACGTCTTCCCCACCCAAATAATCGGCGAAAGCTGGCTGAGGCGGTATCGTCGACCGGGGTCAGGAGTCCCTCTCCTGGCCCGTCTAATCTTAGGAGAGAGGCGGGGAAGAAGGTATCACGTACCGCACGATCCCTTACTCCTCCGAACAAGGGGAAGCCATCCGCCCCACCAGCTGTGGATACTTCTGCGCCTGGAGACGTTCTGGTCTCCAAGTCTGCGCGCTCCCCACGGAGGTCCCCCCGCCGCCGGAAATCGTCCCATAGATCTTCCGCTGTGTCGACCCACTCCACGGCCTCGAATGAGGACAAGGAGGTTGTCAACGTAGTGGGAGATACTACGCCTTAGCGTCAGGTAGCATTAGCTGCTAACCTTTATATATTAACTTAACAGTTCAAACAATAGCATTGTTGCAGTGGAATTGTAACAGTTATAACAGGCATTTGACTGAGCTACGTCAGCTCATTGCACAATACGCAGCAAGTATAGTTTGTCTACAAGAAACTAATCTCCGGCCTGACCATCAGATGGTCAATGAGAGGTTTCGACCTATACTCAACAGCGACCAGACGCCACTCAAGCTTCCAGGAGCGTATGCACTTTGGTTCGCTCTGACTGCTATAGTGAAGAGTTTCCGTCAACTACTCCTCTGGAAGCTATTGCAGTTCGCGTGCCATTGCCTGTTATGACAACAGTTTGTAACGTGTACCTTTCACCGAACCAGACCCTTGAAATTAATGACGTCTTTGATCTTGTCGATCAACTTCCAGCCCCTTTCCTACTTGAGGGTGATTTCAACTCTCATCACCCACAATGGGGATCACCATCTTCCTGCCCCAAAGGAAGGGACGTGGAGGGCTTAATTCAAGGGTTTGATTTATCGATATTAAATACAGGGGAAGCCACCCATTTTAGCATAGCGCATGGCACGTACTCACACATTGACCTGAGTGTGTGTAGCCGAGCGCTGGTTCCCCCGTTTGGTTGGTATGTACACGATGACCTCTGTGACAGTGACCATTTTCCGATAATACTTAATCCTCTTAACCAGAAACCCGTTGAGTTCACCAGTCGTTGGGTCCTAAAACGGGCCAATTGGCCATCGTTTATCAATCGAGCTGTGTTCGTTGATCTTGGTTGCTGGAGCGTCGATGACGAGGTACAGCACATCGCCGATGTGCTTCTTGCTGCCGCCAAGGAGTCCATTCCATCATTTTCTGGAACTCCTCACTCATCGCAAACTCGTCCCCTGGTGGTCAGAGGATATTGCAGCGGCAATAAGAGACAGTCGTCGAGCTCATAAGCACTATCGTCGGCATCCAACCATGGCCAATTTGGTGGCGTTTAAGAAATGTTGTGCCAAGGCACGGATTCTTATTCGCCAGAGTAAGAAACAATCCTGGGAACGGTATGAGTCGTCTATTACAGCACATACCCCCTCCTCTCGAGCGTGGACAAAACTAGGACGCATTTCGCGAATTCAGACATCTTCAACTGTACCGGGAATTTCCATTGATAATGAATTGGTCACAGATCCTTAACACGTTGCAAACCATCTCGCATCGTATTTTGCGGATATATCTGGTTCCTATAACTATGATCCAGATTTCGTGGCTCTGAAGCGCGAGGCAGAACGTTCCCAGCGCAGTTTTGCTTCCCATGCTTCGGAGAAGTACAACGTGCCCTTTACGGAGTGGGAACAGCTGGACACGTCACCCGGCCCGTATTATATTCACAACCAGATACTTTAAACACCTTAACTATGAGAGCATTCGCTATTTGCTCAGGGTGTTCAATCGTATCTGGTTGGAAGGTGTGTTTCCAGCGCAATGGCAGAAAGTTATAATTATACCTATCCTGAAGCCTGATAAGGGTCCCAATTTGACAGGGAGTTACAGGTCTATTTGTCTCAAAAACGGTCTCTGCAAGCTCTTTGAGAGGGTGGTCAATCGGCGACTGGTGTGGATCCTGGAGAAACGTGAACTTCTGTCTGAATACTAGTGTGGTTTCAGGGCGTCTCAGTGTACCGACGGCCATCTGGTACTCCTGGAGACCGCCATACAGGGCGCTTTTTTTTTCCGGAGACAGCACCTTGTCGCTGTTTTCTTTGACCTCGAGAAGGCCTATTACACCACTTGGCGTTACGGCATCCTCCCTACCCTGCATTAATCGAAATTCCAAGGTAACTTGCTGGTCTTCTGTCCCTTCGCCTATCCCGTGTCCGAATAGGGGGGGGGGGGGACATATTCGCAATATCATGTACAGAAAAACGGAGCCCCACAGGGATCGGTGCTTAGCGTAACATTATTTGCGATTGCCATAAACTCTGGTCGCTTCTGCTGGTCCAGCAGTGGTGCCTCGTCACATATTAATCTCATCACAATAATTGCGCTTAATAGCATATCTCGAACCCACACTTAACACAGTAATTCAACCTTATCTGGACAACGAAGTCGTACGATAACATGAAACCTTGTCCAAGGAACCATACCATACCTGACAACTATTAACCAAATCCAGCGTCTTATTTCATATCACATTTCTGGAATTCATAATAGACCCTTTTGGAATAAAATTGTTTCATAATTTTCATGCCCAATTATTTCGAACAATATTTCTGTTTCATGGCCATGCATGATTATCACCAACTATATTTTCGTTACTGATTATAGCAGTATTTATCAATCTTTAACCAAGATGCCTAACAAAATTCAATGTCAACAATCCATAATCAAAAATGGACACCTCGTATCCTCGTTACTCATACCCAAAATGTATTATTATCATTATATAATTATATTTCAAAGTATAACTATTTATCTTACTCCTAACATTGATGCTGTTTATTGTAAAAGTCAAAACGACTCGAAGTTACAGAATATCTGCACAACCTTAAGAAAACAAAAATGATGCTCTTATTTAATCTAGAATCTTCTATCTATATATTTAAAACACTAAGGTGATTTTTGTTAACACGAGATTGAGAGAACGACAGAACCGATTTACTTCGTAGAGCCTGTAGATTTGCAGTGTGTCTCTAAAATAAACAAATATGTTACAGTATATTTTAAATTAATATAGAAAATAGCAGAATTCTTTCCCCGCACACATGCGCACAAATCGCCTTGGCTCATGACAAAATGGCGTTGGGAAGTCCATTAAAATGTAAGTTATTTAATAAGCTTCCGTGTAATTGAAAACATACATTAACCAAGTTCTGACAATAAAATATAATAACAGTATGAACGTATACGAATGTGCAACATTGATTTTTTTGTTAATGAAATGGATTATTTTCTTCAGACAGCGGGTTTTGAAGATAGTGAATGGTTGCGTCTGTTGCTGAACAAGAGTGCGCGAGTAGCTATTTGGTTAAGGTGATTGACTGTGGATCCAAGGGGCACAGGTTCGATCCCACCTCTCGCCAGGTTTTTTTTACTACTGAAATATTGTTTTATCAAGGAGTATTAGTAACGTTTAATGTCAGTTAAAGCACGGCCGACTGAATGCGCTCATACCGGCCTAGACAATGAGACCTTTTTCATGAAATCTTGTTAGTTACTCAACTGCTCACACAGCGCTGTTAACCAAGCATTGCACGACTAAAACTTATCTCTACTTAGTGAAAAACAAAGTCCCCAATTCTGGGATATCACGGGTAATCTCGAGAACCACTGGATGGATTTTGATGCGGCTTTCACCATTCTGTACAGGTAATATCGAGGAAGATTTCTGTAGAAAATAATTTATTTATGATCAAAGCGAGCCTAGCAGTAACGATTTTAGATTTCAGTGAATAGGTCGAAGAAAGAACTTGACGTCCGTGCGCTTTTTAAGCTTACGCTGGACAAACCGTAAAAATATCAATATACTATGAGTGTAAGAATTGTTCAGCATGAAAAATTGTACAAAAAAGTCCGCGTGAGCATATCTCTATCTTCGATACATCGCCCACTATAAGTGTTTTTAGTTTGGACGGGAGGGGGATTTGGCTTGCACCTCGCCATTCTTAAATTACGTCTGACAGGAATTCCTTGCACATTCATAACTGTTCCCGGGCGAAGCCGGGGTGGGTTGCTAGTGACACTATTATATTATCATTATAATTCCCACAATATCAAAATGCAAATTATGTCACAAAATAAAATAGCGTGCTAATAAATCTAAGAGAAATTAGACATGCCTTGCACCTCGTTACAGTTGAATTCGATCAGAATCACTCGGTTTTCATTAAAGTTTATGCATTTTCCTGCTGAACGGTTTGGAAGTTCGGCAACAGGAAACTAGGACTGTTATTTACATAAACTATTCATTTTTGTATTTTTGTACTATTTGTGTTCATGATTTCATTACATTGTCAGAATTACCGACAGTAGTGGCTACGCTGGTTGAAGCGCAGCGTTAGGCCATGGGGCCAAGCTCCCTGCTGACTCGGTAGACGCGTGTGTTCGAGCCCCACCGTCGGCCGTCCTTGAAATGATTTTCCGTGGTTTCCCATTTTTCAACACCAGGCAAATGCTGGGACGGTACCTTCTAACAGGCCACGGCCGCTTCCTTCCACATCCTTGCCCAGTTTCATTCATCTTCATCCATTCCATCTCTCATCCTGACGCGCAGGTCGCCCACGGGCGTCGACTAGAAAGACCTGCACTCGGCCTCTCAGGAGGCCACACGAAAAAAAATATGTCAGAATTAATGCTTTAATTAGTAGGGTATACTATTCAGTGTACCTATTATAAATAAAAACCGTGAGGTTTCTCACCTCCCCATATTACGAAACCCGGTTGCCTAATACGGGGAAAGTGCACTTTTAAAGTTAACAATAATATCAGAGGGTATTACAACATCAAACGTGCCCATATTTGTAATATACATAGTATATCGCCTGAGGTTTACATTGGTGAGAGAACCAAAATTATTCCGTTCCTTCTTATGTCTAATGTGAGCCCTATAAAAAAACCTCCCCATATTTGGCGACTTTCCTCTACCCATTTTTAGAAGATACCTTATGCACTGGACAGCTGAATCCGTGATTAATTCTATAGGTAGCTTCGTAAGTCTCAGAACTCAGGAAGTCCTTTCTAGCAGCGTTACTAGCAGCTTTCAAAGTTTCAAGGTAAGAAAGAAAATATTCCTCTAGCCTGTTTAGGCGACTGACATTTAATGAGAAAAAATGCCCTTTATCTGGATTTCTAGACTGAATATGATGATATGTGATGCTTACGTCATGCATAGCGAACCATTAACGTTTTTCAAAAAAAAATGGTTGCTTCTGCGTCCATGAATGTGTACGCTTCCGGGTGCATGCCTATATTTTCTTTCAGTGTACTAATGGCACCAATAACTTCTGACGAGAACACTTCCTTGGCACGACGAACATTCATTTTTTTCAAATTTAGTGGGCTCGATGTGTTTTTTAGTGAGGTGTCGGACCGGTTTGACGATCTCACCCTTTTGCATTGTGTATAGTAATGACAAGTATTTCCCTGGAATTATTCCAGTACCATCAGTCATCTCTCGTTACAGAAACTGCCTTCTAATGTTTTTTTTTAGAATGTGACAATGATCAAAACTAGGGAATACATTCCTAGACTCGTCGTATGGGTGATTGACCATTGGTTGCAAATTCCCTCCCCCTAAATGCCTCATCATTGTAGTGTTAGTTTTGTGATTATCAGAGACAGTTATAATTATGAAACCGCATTTTTCAACCTCGAGAATAACGTCCAGCAGGAGTTTATGTAAGTCCCGTCCTGACAGCTGCTTCGTGAAAAAGAAGGCACACGGTATCTGATAATTTGTCGAAAGATCTCTTAGCACAAAACACAACACACGATTAGCTGCTACTTGTTCCCGGCTGTAATTTTGATCCTCTCTTTCCTTTTAATGAGACGGTGCTGGAGTAGTGTCCTTGTACCCGAAGAAGGTGCAAGGTATGTCTAATTTCTCTTAGATTTATTAGCACGCTATTTTATTTTGTGATATAATTTTAATTTTGATAATGCGGAAATTATAATGATAATAATTATATAGTGTCACTAGCAACCCACCCCGGCTTCGCCCGGGAACAGTTATGAATGTGCAAGGAATTTCTGTCAGACGTAATTTAAGAATGGCGAGGTGCAAGCCAAATGCCCCTCCCGTCCAAACTAAAAACACTTATAGTGGGCGATGTATCGAAGATAGAGATATGCTCTCGCGGACTTCTTTTTGTAGAATTTCTCACGCTGAACAATTCTTACACTCATAATATAATGATATTTTTAACGGTTCGCCCAACGTAAGCTTAAAAAGCGCACGGACACCAGGCTATTTTTTCGACCTTTCCACTGAAATCGTTCCTGCTTGGCTCCCTTTGGTCATAAATAAATTATTTTCTACACAAATCTTCCTCGAGATCACCTTTACAGAATGGTGAAAGCAGCATCAAAATCCATCCAGTGGTTCTTGAGATTACACATTTAATATACGTACTGTACAGCTGATTCCTTTTCGCGCCTATAATGGGAGGGGAGTGCGCTCTACCGGCAACGAGTAGAAACTTTCCAATTACATGTTATACATGGGTTCTGACTGGGAATGTCAAGGCCGGTATAGAGCGCAGCTCGTATTCAGTCGGCCGTGGTTAAAGATACATATTTCTACATTCCCTCTCATTAAGTTTTATTTCCGTTTTACCATTGCATTACAGCATGTGATCAAAAGAGCTAACTGTTGTCCTCTATATGCCGTTTGAATATCTGCAATCAGTTCCAGTAACTGACAACAGATGGCAGTACCTCGCGCATATGGTTCCAGTAACTGACAAGAGATGGCAGCACCATTGCATCGATATATATAAAACACAAGACATGGCGCATTTTCACGTGATAGTTAGGCTATTTCTGAGAATTATAAAGGAGGGGAATACTTAAGAAGGGAAATATTGATGAACATTAACTGACAGTTGAATGTGTAGGCTATGTTGTTTATGTACCTTAATATTGCAATTTCTTCCCAATGCTTCGGTGGTCAAGTTGGTAGCGTCCTAGACGAATAGTTATAATTATGCATCGTCGATATACTCTTAAATTATTAAAGAAAAAAGTAGTTTTCCAGGCACTCACGCGTGTCCACAATTACTTTCGCCATGAGAGACACTTGGCAAACATAATTCGTTTGAAGGGCTCCGACATCGTGGTCACTCAGCCCCGTGTACTTGGGTGTGTATGTGTACAATTTTCTCTGATAACCTGTGTTATTGTGATGGCTGCATTAATGTGTGTATTTGTAATTAAGGTGGGAAATGGCAAGGAGACGGCCGAGGCCTTAAGTTAGGAACCATCCCGGTATTTGCCTTGAGTGGAAGTGAGAAACCACGGAAAACCACATCCAAGAAGTCGAGGTGGGAATCAAACCTTCCTCTTCTTAGTTATACCTCAAGAGACTGAATTTGGCCTGTTGTTGCCCTCAGACCGGAATTAAATTTCTTAGCAGAGCAGGAAATGTAACCCGGGTCTCCGAAGCGATAGCCAAGAATGGGTGAGCTTCCATGTGTTAATACGATTTTTATATAATTTTCACAAAAGAAAAATATGTATTGTCCGTTGAGCCATTATATATTTAAACACAAAATGTGATAAATGTTCCGGCATAACTCAACAAATTGCCAGCGTTTCGCCCCGGTGTTCCATTGGGCTCTTCAGTTGGTTAAAGTACACCTCACCAAGACGCTGGCTAGCACACACTGGGAAGGCCATTGCAAGACGTATTTGATACATGTGTACCCACATCACGAGCAATGCCTGTGCACTACGGCTGTCAAAACTCCACTCCTCTGATAAAACACTTGCAGTACAGTACATTTTCGTTTAATAGGCAACAATGTCCTATTCGCTCGGCCTACTTTATCGCAATCAAGCTCAAGGAGAAACTCTGGAACGTATTGAGCTATTTACCTCATCACGTTTTCAGTCATGACCAGCATTATGTTGCAATGTTGAGTGTGCTATCTTTTGACGCCCTTAAAGTTGCAATAGTGCTAAAAAGTAATCGTACAAAGAATGTAACTTATATAAGAAGCTTCTTCGGTAAATATTTTTTTCCATTGTCCGTCATGTTTTGACGGGTTTCAACTAGTTGATTATTAATAGCGTTAAACTATGTTACGATGTTGGTCAGTATGAGATGATGCCTGGACCACGTGGTATGGTATCCATGGCCGCACAAAATACAAAGCAAGTAATTAATATTTAAACCTGATCTGGGCAAACCATGATAGGACATTTACAAAACACGAACAAATTCCTAATAAACCACTTTGATCAGGGCGAACACATGAAAGAGGAGGAGGACATTATACGCGTCCATTACACAAGGGGACACAAATACCAACCCGACTAGTCTCTTTGTCATTCCCGATTCAAAAGACCATGAGCACAAGAAAGGCGCATCACTTGCTAGATGATAAAAATATAATATGGAAATTTCAAATAACAATTCAAAAATCACAGAAGGAAAACAAATTTAAGTAAACAAAAACCAGCACTGTCATAATTAATTAAATTTTAAACGTCCAACTGTTCTGTTTCAAAATAATCAGTGCGAGTTAACAGAGAAGCACTTATACATTGTTATACACTTTATCTTATTTCAGTGGGTTCCCAAGACCAGCATGGTATTTTATTAAGATTTTGAATTTGTTCATTGATAAGCACAGATATATGCTTTGCATATAGAAATTCATATGCAAAGCATTCAGACTGAAAATCATGTTATTATTGAGCAATGAAAACGGAATCTGATCCCGACAGTTCTTTAAGACTTATTTCCTAGTAGTGATATTAATGATAGTTGGTCCAATCTTAGGTTCACTACTTTGATCTCTGTACATTGACTATCATCTCACTTCCTGTAATAATGTACCATACTGGTAGTACCTTTTCAGGGTGATATGTTTACAGGTTATGTGTAAAATAAACTTACGTAATGTCTTTAATTTATAATGTCTGCTTTGAGGTTTTGTGGGTATCTACCGACCTACCTAGAGATCTCGGGTTCGAATCCGGGACGGGGTAGATACTTTCGCTACCAGATTATCATTTTAAATTTTGTAAATATTGTCAATTCAATTACAGTACAGTAAGTATGTAGTTAGTTTTAGTTGTAAGTATGAAGTTAATTTGTTTATTAGATATATGTCATTGTTCTATTAGACTGTGGTGTGTGAGTGTGCTGGTGAGGGTGCATGTGAGTGGGCCTGGTGACAGACTGTTTTAGTGGTAGTATTTGCTGTTGGTGAAACTTTAGTATTTTTTTCGTTAGTAGAATTTTGGTATTTAATTGTTAGTAGAAGGTTAGTATGTTGTAGTAGAATTGCTCTTTACTTATTCTGAAAGGGAGTAGCATCCTTTCAGAATAAATCAATTCTTTACTAGTCTAATAGACGGTTAAGATATTGATAATATAAGCCAAATAATGGCTACACTGCGTTCTGCTGCACGGCTGAAAGCAACGGGAAACTACAGCCGTAATGCTATTCCCGAGGATATGCACCTCTCTATGCATAATTACATGTGATGATGGCCTCCTCCCTTGTAAAATTTCAATCCGGAGGTAAACTAGTCCCCCGTTCGGATCTCCGGGTGGGGACTACTCGAGAGGGGGTTAACATCACAGAAGTGACAAAGAGGAAATCTGACATTCTACGGATCGGAGCGTGGAATGTTAGAAGTCTGCTAGGAAGTGGAAAGTTAGGAAACTTAGAAAGGGAAATGGATAGGTTGAGGTTGGATTTGGTTGGGATTAGTGAAATGCGCTGGCAGGAAGAACAGGACTTTTGGTCAGGAGACTATAGGGTCATTAGCACTAAATCAAACAATGGCCGAGCAGGAGTTGGTCTCATATTGAGTAGGAAACTTGGACAGCGGGTGGAATATTATGAGCAATACAGTGAACGGATTATTGTAGCAAAAATCAATACTAAACCTACGTGCACCACAGTGGTACAAGTCTATATGCCTACCAGTCAAGCTGATGATGAGGATGTTGAAAAGGTCTACGAAGAAATAGATGACATTCTGAGGTATATCAAAGGTGATGAAAATATTATAGTAATGGGAGATTGGAATGCTGTGGTAGGAGAAGGGAGGGAAGGGAAGATAGTAGGAGATTTCGGATTAGGTGAAAGGAATGATCGAGGAAGCAGGCTGATGGAATTCTGCACCGAACATGAGTTGGTCATAGCTAACACCTTATTCAATAACCCCAATAGAAGAATATACACATGGATGAGACCAGGAGATACAGGGCGTTACCAAATCGACTTCATTATGGTCAAGCAGAGGTTTCGAAACCAGATTTTGGATTGTAAAACATATCCTGGAGCTGACATAAACTCTGACCACAATCTGGTTGTAATGAAATGCAGATTAAAGTTGAACGAACTGAAGAAAATTCAAAAGCCAAAAAGGTGGGCAATAGACAGACTGAAAGTAAAGGATGTGAACGAAAGATTCAAGAAGAGTATAAAGGAAGGACTAATCAAAACCCCTAAACAAACTTCAATTGCAGACGAATGGGCACTTTTGAAGAATGAAATAACGAAATCGGCAGAAGAAAACATTGGTAGGAAAGAAAGAATAGGTAGAAAACCGTGGATCACTCAGGATATACTAGAATTGATGGATGAAAGGCGGAGACACAAGAATCTAAGAGATGAAGAGGGGAAAGCAGAATACAGACGTCTGAGAAATGAGGTTAACAAGAAGTGCAAGGAAGCGAAAGAAGAATGGTTGAAAGAGAAATGTACAGGTATAGAAAAGTGTCTGAAATTAGGAAAAGTAGACACAGCTTATCGAAGGATTAAGAATACTTTAGGGGAAAAGAAGACTAAGTGCTGTAATATTAGGGACACAAATGGAAAGCCTCTAACAGATAGGGAATAAAAGGTTGAGAGATGGAAAGCTTACATAGAGTGCTTGTATAAGGGAAAGGAGATTGAGAATCATGTAATGGAAAGGGAGGAGGAAATTGATGAGGATGCAAAAGGAGATTTAATATTGAGATCAGAATTTGACAGAGCATTAGAGGACTTAGGCAGGAACAAAGCATCAGGCATAGATGATATACCGATTGAGTTGCTACGCTGCATAGGGGATGAAGGTCTGATCAGGTTATTTCACTTAGTGTGTAGGATTTATGAGACAGGTGAGGTACCCCCTGATTTCAAGAAGAATGTTATCATCCCTATACCAAAGAAAGTGGGAGCTGACAGATGTGAAGATTACCGTACAATCAGCTTGATTACTCATGCTTCAAAGATCCTGTCTAGAATAATTTACAAGAGGATTGAAAGCCAGATAGAAACGGAGTTGGGTGAAGACCAGTTTGGTTTCAGGAGAAATGTAGGAACAAGGGAAGCTGTACTAAGTCTTAGGCTGATTTTGGAAGGTAGAATAAGGAAAGATAAGAGAACGTTCATGGCATTTGTAGACTTAGAAAAGACTTTTGATATACGTTGATTGGACTAAATTGTTTGACATTTTGAAATCTATTGGAATAAAGTACAGGGATAGGAGGGTGATATACAATCTATACAGAAACCAGACAGCAGTCATTCGAGTTGAAGGATATGAGAGAGAAGCTGGTATTATGAAAGGTGTAAGGCAAGGCTGCAACTTATCACCCATACTTTTCAATCTTTACATTGAACAAGCAATGAAGGAAATCGGAGAAAAATTTAAAGTGGGAGTGAAGATTCAAGGAGAAATAATTTCAACTCTGAGATTTGCTGATGACATCGTCATCTTGGCCGACAAGTCTGAGGATTTGAATGAGTTTTTGAATGGTATGGATTCCGTCTTACGGAATGAATCCATGATGAAAATTAATAAATGTAAATCAAAAATACTGGAATGCAGCCGAAATAAATCAGAAACCTCTATGGAGATCAAATTGGCAGGTGAAAAGCTGAAGGAAGTAGGAGACTTCTGCTACTTAGGAAGCAGACTAACCAGTGATGGACGAAGCAAAGAGGATATAAAAAGTAGGTTGGCTCAGGCAAGGAAAGCCTTTCTACAAAAAAGGAATCTGTAGACATCGAATATAGATTTAGGTATTAGGAAGTCATTTTTGAAAGCCTTTGTCTGGAGCGTGGCGCTCTATGGAAGTGAAACTTGGACTATTGGTGCAGCAGAAAAGAGGAGAATTGAGGCATTTGAAATGTGGTGTTACAGGAGAATGATGAAGTTCAGATGGGTAGATAGGGTTACAAACGAAGAGGTATTAAGGCGAGTGGGAGAGGAGAGATGTTTCTGGCGACTGCTAATGAAGAGAAGAGATAGGTTGGTAGGACACATACTAAGACACCCAGGAATAGCAAGCTTAGTTATGGAAGGAAGGGTCGAGGACAAGAACTGTAGGGGTAGACCAAGGTTAGAATATGTTAAACAGATTGCCTCGGATGTAGGGTGTGGTAGCTATGTAGAGATGAAACGATTAGCTCAGGACAGGGAGGCATGGAGAGCTGCATCAAACCAGTCAAAAGACTGAAGACTAAAACAACAACATATATATATATATATACTGTATATACATACATAAATTATACATAAACTTTTGAACTGACGGTGGTTTTGGGGTCTGGGGGATGTGAAACCCGAAGATATGTCGAAATTTTCCGGAAGTCGAAACATGGTACCCATTGCAATAGTTAGCTTTCTAAAGAAATCTACCTAAAATAACTTGCGAGCTGTATGAATCACAAACGTATGAATAATGACGCTACACAATGAGATCACTGTTTGGAACAGGGGGAACATCTTCCTTAACGATTATGAGTGACATGACAAATGATAATTCCTTGATCAGATGAAGCTGGTTTTAGATAGAACAAACAGAACTTGGTTATATGTTGCTTGAAGTGAGTATAGAAAACAAACTTGCTGGGGCAGACTGACAGGATGTGGATGTTATTTGAGCTTATTGGAATGCATTGACCTAACTTGACAACAGGGCAATGAAAAAGGCACAGAGATGCTGAGGACACTTGAAGGTCAAACGATATGGCAACCATGGTGGGAGGGGGAAGCGAGGATGATGTCGCCGATCATGTTCAATGTTCAATAGATGAATATATATTTTGCAAAGCATTGTTCGGAGAGGGTCATGTGACGACTTGTTTTAAGGGTATTTATTTTTACGATCTTTCCTAAGGTGGACTCATTGATTGAAATAATCCAAAACTGCTAGGGCATGGCCTTGAGATTTTATAAACCGATAATGGGATTTTGACATACAAGGTCCCCACCCCCCAGAACTTGACATGATGTCATTCTTTTTATGGCTTATAATTTCCCCGAAGAGGACCCAAAACAACAAGATCATGGACTTTTGCTTTTCTTAATATATTGCAAACCCATAATGTTAGAGTTTACTGTGAGTGACGAAACCTAGCTAGGTAAAGAAAGAATTATTGTGGGCTAAATGTATGGTGACTGACACGTCTTTGACCATTGGAACTTGTTTTCAGATCTGACTGTAGTACATAGGGAGTATAGGTTGTAGGCATGGCTTGACAAACGGTGTACACAAAATTCAATATCGATTCAAGAATTAAGAGTAGACTATCATTAATTAATTGGTTAAAGAGTGTAGCTAAAAATAAAAAAATGGTGACTTCATTAAACTAAACTGAACCAAGTCGAATCAAACCCAACTGAACTAAACCAAGCCTAAAGCAAAGCAAACCTAATCAAGAACAAGCCAAAGGCTTAAGTGTAAAATTTGTGGGGGAATGCAGTCATTGGCAATGTCCAAAGGAAGGGATAATGCTCTAACTTTAGAGGGTAAGGTAAAGCTAGCACATGGTGCTAATGCATATTCCCAAGTACATGAACCATACACACACACACAACTATCCTATGCTGTTTTGATGAGTTGACTGTTAAAACTTACTCAGTGGTTACTGAGCAAGATGGTCGCTACACACAACAAGCTTTAAATACTTGAGGCTAATAATCTATACACACACACACAAACTCGCTTGTTCTAAATTAAATTGTCTTGCTGGCAGTGCTCACACAGTAGACAAATGACAGAAATACAATCATTTTCGGTTGTGTAATGTTACCAGCTAACCATTACGTGCTATAGTGGTGAGCACATGTGGCTCTTGCACTGGAGATCGTAACTCGATTTCTAGCTCTAAGGCCTAGACCGAATCAAACTAAGAAAGAAGGGTATGGTGACCTAGTGGTTAAACTGTTAGCCTTTCACTAAGGTAGACTAGGGTTTGATTATAGGTTAATATACATGTCATAAACAAACAAACAAAAAAGCAGAGATAATGTTTAAAACTGATTACACTTGTCTCTTTTCAAATTATTACTTAGATTACAAATACAAAGGTGGACTGGGTTTGATATACAGTTAATGCAGCCTATCGCATACTAGCCTGTAAGAAAGCCAAACAAGCAAAAAGCGTAGGTAGAGCAGTGGTAAAATCGCTATGTGTAGAGAACTACCTAACGGTTTTATGAACTGGCAATGGTATGTCGCATAAACAGTGCAGGATACAATCCAGCAACCATAATTTTTATCTTGTGGAACAGAGAAAACATATATATATATATAGAGAGAGAGAGAGAGAGAGAGAGAGAGAGAGAAAGCTTGTGTATGTATGGGTAGCATTGATTGTTTGACCAGAGAAAATACGGTGAGGTAGGGTGGGTAGAGGGAGAATTAACACTTATATATGAATGAATGGTAAATAGTATTTTCTGTTTTTTTCAATAGTTTTGTTTTTCAAATGCAGTGGTAGATAGCCGTTATTTTGTAAAACATTCTTACTTGCAGTAGTAATAAGCCTCTACGGTCCCGCTAACACACATAGACAGACTGTACTAGAGCCATGGTCAAGCACTCACATTAAAATCATTTACAAAAACATAAAATGAAAAATAAAAATCTTGTTTTAGAAATATCGTATTTCAACATACACAAAATAAATAAAAAATGTATAAACAGCAAAATGGAAAATCCATGTTTCCATATAGACAAAATTTTAAAACCTTAAACGAACATTTAAAAAAAATATAAATAAATAAATAAATAAATAAATAGCCTTACAAATCCCATAAGGGCTATGGCCTCCTGCTTTGCAGGGAATTGCTCAGTTTTAACTCATCAGGTGAGCAAGTCCTGAGGAGCATTCGGGGTTATTCTTTCTGATTGGGCCTTCTATATAGATGTGCAGCTGATTAAAGATTAAGTAAATTATTACGATGGCATAAAATTCGCTACAACAATCTTCATTTCTGAGTCTGGCGATATCAAGGCCTCAAATATCCATTAGTATTACGGAAATCATAATAGCCATCAATTAATATCTGGGAGCTTCCCATTGCCACTAAGCACAAAGATTACCCTGTCTAAGCACTTGAACAATGACAGAAACTGCGAAGTCTTCATTCTTCAGTAAAATCTACGTATATTGAACCGTTTCAAATAGGTCTTTTTAAAATGCAATACAAAACCTTACCGGTGGAGTTTTAATGGGAAATTGACAAATGTGTAAATATGAAAAAGGAAAATTCATGTTTCCATATCATGAAATTGAAAAAAACATCAAACTGTAATTTAAAAAAATTCTAATGGAAAATTGACAAATTGCAATGTGTGAAATGTGAAATTGAACAAATGGCTATCATTATTTAAAAAAAAACACGGTGCCTTATGGTTAAGGTGTGAATCAAACCCTCTATACTTATTTTGGACCACCCGAGACTGAGTATACTTGTTTTAGTCCTCATAGCACTTTTAAAATTTTGTGTTAAAGCTAGGAATTGAACCCAAGAGCTTGTAGGGGGAGAGCAAGGTTAGAATATGTTAAACAGATAGTCTTGATTGTAGGGTGTGGCAGCTATATAGAGATGAAACGATTAGCTCGGGACAGGGGGCATTGACATCTGCAGCAAACCAGTCAAACGGCTAAAGACTCAAACAACAACATGTAAGCTCACCAAAATAATATTGAGTAACGGTAAATGTTAGTCAATGAACAGTAATGCATTACTAAAACCCATGACACGATATCTAAGAGCTTTTCTAAAATTATTTTAAAATCCCTTTAACGCTATATTAAACACCCAGTTCACAATACTCATAACTGCAATGTTATGGTAAAACAAAACAAAATCTATATTTCAAAACCAGCAAGTGGTTTAGTCAATGTATACTGGGAATTTTTTTGTAAACACTCAAGTCCACAAGACTAATTAAATTAGTAACTGTCAGGTTGGCCGAGTGGTTAAGGTGTTTGACTTAAGATCAAATTTCCTGTACAAGGAAGCAAGGGTTCGAATCCCTTACCTGACATAACTATTGCCTTAACATGGCTTGTCCACACTGAATTATTATGATACTCGCTACACAAACCATGGACAGAGTGTATTGTTTAAGGCACTCTCTTTATGAACATAGTCAGAGACTGTTGATGGTTAACAATTGCATTAATAGTGGGACATGGGGATAGCAATTAAGAAAATAAGAAAAATAGCCAATACCCATACAATATTTTTATTCATTTAGTTTTTTTACAGTAGTTACACACTGAATACAACTTGTTATCTTTTTATCATTGTTTGATATAGATTTTAAACACAATGCTTGTTGTAGATCCTTTTATAACTTTCTCCAGGCACTCTTGTTCTTAAAAACTGGGGAAGCCGCAATGGTTTTATAGACATTAAACCCTCATTCTCTTTTTTTTTCATTATCATTATCATCATTATACATATTATCATTATAATTATTATAGTCATTGTCACCAACATTATCATCATCATCATCATCATCCTCAACATCACTAGAACTATCCAATTCTTTTTTTCCTTTTCAAAAGGGACCTCTTGAAGAGTCTGTGTTGCTTTTAATAGTGTTAAGGGTTTTTTGAACGTTGTTCAACTGTCCTAACATGACTTTTTGAGATGATAATTGCTTTTCAACAAACACTGCACTATCTTGAGCAGCAATATCATTTTCTTGAACTTCCTTTTTAGCATTTTCATGATATTTTGTTGACAGCAACAATGTTATATCTGGTACACTACATTGATGATTACCCACACTTAAGACCTTACCATTCTTACTTTTTAGATGACCTAAACATTTTGTTGTCCTTTGTTTTGAGCACTGCCAAAATATGATTCCATTCACATTTTGCCGCTTATAGTTATAGGAGTAGCCATGAAACAGTGCACGTGGTTTGCCTTTATTGGTTATAGTATATTCCATAGTAGTAACTGACTTGTCAAGTTGATCTACCTACTACAAAGGTCAGAACAATTCTGGTGAAAGTGTGATTTTGTGTTGACGTTTTATATAGGATGATGTAGGTAGCTTATGTTGGTGGCTTATTTTGGTGGTTTATGTTGGTGGCATATGTTGGTAGCTTATGTTGGTGGCTTATTTTGGTGGCTTATTTTGGTGGCTTAGTTTAGTGGCTTATTTTGGTGGCTTATGTTGGTGTCTTATTTTGGTGGATTATGTTGATGGTTTATGTTGGTGGCTTATTTTTGTGGCTTATTTTGGTGGCTTATGTTCGTGGCTTATGTTGGTGGCTTATATCGGTGGCTTATACTGATGGCTATGTTGGTGGCTTATGTTGGTGGCTTATGTTAATGTCTTATGTTGGTGGCATATTTTGGTGGCTTATGCTGATGGTTTATGTTGGTGGCTTATTTTGGTGGCTTATGTTTGTGGCTTATGTTGGTGGCTTATATTGGTGGCTTATGTTGATGGCTATGTGGTGGCTTACGTTGGTGGCTTATGTTAATGCCTTATGTTGGTGGCTTATTTTGATGTCAGTTTTTGTTATATAATGTATTTGATCCATTAATTTATGACGTCATAGCCAGTCTTAAGGCAAGTCTAAACTTGTCCGACATGTTGGATTTTTTGTTCATGTGTGAAACTATCAAGTACCAATGATCAAGTGAGCTTCTTTCTCTCTAATCCACAGTTCTGTTGAGAATATTTATTGTAGTAGCCTATAAAGAAACAAAAAATATATCATGTCTAATACAGTTTAGCTATAAGTGACCAGAACCACTATATATACCATTTTATTCTATGAGCTTTCCATAATGATAAGAAAAAAAGAGCTTACCATAATGATGGATTGTGTAAGTAAACGTCTTTTTCTGCTTGATGCCACTACTAAAGTGATACTCATACAACAGACAAGTGAGTTCATGTTTCGTGCGGTGAGGTTTTAAGTGTGAGTGATCATTAATGTATGCTCCAATTAAAACACTGTTAGTGTCAACAAAAAATCATAACAATGTTAAAAAGCTAGTACAAGAAAAAATGTTACTACTCAAATGAGTGAAGTGTTTAGTTGACAACGATTAACCCCTAGCAACTAACCTATTAGTATGATTTGTTCACTACTCAGGTTATAACTGTTCAAGTAATAGAATGATTTAGCGTTGACTTTTATATTTAATATGTACAGTTTTAAGTGGTAGAAAAGTGGTAGAAAATTGGAAGCAAAGTGCTAGCAAAGTAGAAAAGTGGTGGAAAAGTGGTAGAAAAGTGGTAGCAAAGTAGAAAAGTGGTGGAAAAGTGGTAGCAAAGTGGTCGAACGGTGGTAGCAAAGTGGTAAAACATATTACATGTATTGTTAAGAAATAGTTTAAACAGTTCTGTGGATCCATTACATAATAATTTTGGACACATAGTACACGTTCACCATACACTGTGTCCACTCATACAACAAAGTGAGTTCATGTTTCTCTGACGTAATCGTATGTTTCCCCGCACGCACACGCCTTTGGCGACGCAGATGGTCCCTGTGGACGGGTCCTTGTTGACGGGTCATTGTTGACGGGTCCCTGTGGACGAGTCCTTGTGGACGGGTCCTTGCTGACGGGTCCCTGTGGACCGGTCCCTATGGACTGGCCCATGCATTTATCCAAATTATCTCAAAGGGTCCAGTCCATAGGGACCAGTCCAAAGGGACCCGTCCACAGGGACCCGTCAACAAGGACTCGTCCACAGGGACTCGTCCACAGGGACCCGTCAACAATGACCCGTCAACAAGGACCCGTCCACAGGGACCATCTGCGTCGCCAAAGGCATGTGCGTGCGGGGAACATACGATTACGTCAGCGAAACATGAACTCACTTGTATGTTGTATGAGTGGGCACAATGTATGGTGAACGTGTACTATGTGTCCAAAATTATTATGTAATGGATCCACAAAACTGTTTAAACTATTTCTTAATAATACATGTAATATGTTTTACCACTTTGCTACCACCGTTCTACCACTTTGCTACCATTTTTCCACCACTTTTCTACTTTGCTACCACTTTTCTACCACTTTTCCACCACTTTTTTACTTTGCTAGCACTTTGCTTCCAATTTTCTACCACTTTTCTACCACTTTGCTACCACTTTTCTACCACTTAAAACTGTACATATTAAATATAAAAGTCAACGCTAAATCATTCTATTACTTGAAAAGTTATAACCTGAGGAGTGAACAAATCATACTAATAGGTTAGTTGCTAGGGGTTAATCGTTGTCAACTAAACACTTCACTCATTTGAGTAGTAATTTTTTTTCTTGTACTAGCTTTTTAACATTGTTATGATTTTTTTGTTGACACTAACAGTGTTTCAATTGGAGCATACATCAATGATCACTCACACTTAAAACCTCACCGCACGAAACATGAACTCACTTGTCTGTTGTATGAGTATCACTTTAGTAGTGGCATCAAGCAGAAAAAGACGTTTACTTACACAATCCATCATTATGGTAAGCTCTTTTTTTTCTTCTCATTATGGAAAGCTCTTAGAATAAAATGTTATATATAGTGGTTCTGATCACTTATAGCTAAACTGGGGGCGTGGTGGCTCAGCGGTCTAGCTGTATGCCTCTCACCAAGGTGGTCCGGGTTCAATTCCCGGTCAATGCATGTGAGATTTTCAAAGTGAAATGCCATGTCCTGTGGTTCGGATTCCACGTAAAAAGGAGGTCCCGTGGCTCATGATCTCAAGATTAACGGTCACGTTAAACTACAAACTTCCTTTTTTTATAGCTAAACTGTATTAGACATGATATATTTATTTGTTTCTTTATAGGCTACTACAGAAGCCTCCGTGGCTTAGGCGGCAGCACGCCGGCCTCTCCCGCTGGGTCCGTGGTTCAAGTCCCGGTCACTCCATGTGAGGTCTGTGCTGGACAAAACGGAGGCAGACAGGTTTTTCTCCGGGTACTCCGGTTTTCCCTGTTAACATTTCATTCCAGCAACACTCTCCACTATCATTTCATTTCATCTGTCATTCATTTAATCATTGCCCCAGAGGAGTGCGTCAGGCCTCGCAGCCGGCACAGTTCATATCCTCGCCGCTAGATGGGGTCTTCATTCATTCCATACCTGACCCGGTCGGAGACTGGAAGCAGGCTGTGGATTTTCATTTTTCATAGGCTACTACAATAAATATTCTCAACAGAACTGCGGATTAGAGAGAAAGAAGCTCACTTGATCATTGGTACTTGATAGTTTCACACATAGACAAAAAATCCAACATGTCGGACAAGTTTAGACTTGCTTTAAGACTGGCTATGACGTCATAAATGAATGGATCAAATACATTATATAACAAAAACTGACATTAAAATAAGCCACCAACATAAGGCATTAACATAAGCCACCAACATAAGCCACCAACATAGCCATCAACATAAGCCACCAATATAAGCCACCAGCATAAGCCAAAACATAAGCCACCAAAATAAGCCACCAAAATAAGCCACCAACATAAACCATCAGCATAAGCCACCAAAATATGCCACCAACATAAAGCATTAACATAAGCCACCAACATAAGCCACCAACATAGCCATCAACATAAGCCACCAACATAAACCATCAACATAAGCCACCAAAATAAGCCACCAACACAAGCCACCAAAATAAGCCACCAAACTAAGCCACCAAAATAAGCCACCAAAATAAGCCACCAACATAAGCTACCAACATAAGCCACCAACATAAGCCACCAAAATAAGCCACCAACATAAGCTACCAATATCATCCTAAATAAAACGTCAGTAACCACTGAGTAAGTTTTAACAGTCAACTCATCAAAACAGCATAGGATAGTTGTGTGTGTGTGTGTGTGTATGGTTCATGTACTTGGGAATATGCATTAGCACCATGCGCTAGCTTTACCTTACTCTCTAAAGTTAGAGCATTATCCCTTCCTTTGGACATTGTCAATGACTGCATTCCCCCACAAATTTTACACTTAAGCCCTTGGCTTGTTCTTGTAGGTTTGGTTTGCTTTAGGCTTGGTTTGGTTCAGTTGGGTTTGATTCGACTTGGTTCAGTTTAGTTTAATGAAGTCACCATTTATTTTTTATTTTTAGCTACACTCTTTAACCAATTAATTAATGATAGTCTACTCTTAATTCTTGAATCGATAAATTGAATTTTGTGTACACCGTTTGTCAAGCCATGCCTACAACCTATACTCCCTATGTACTACAGTCAGATCTGAAAACAAGTTCCAATGGTCAGAGACGTGTCAGTCACCATACATTTAGCCCACAATAATTCTTTCTTTACCTAGCTAGGTTTCGTCACTCACAGTAAACTCTAACATTATGGGTTTGCAATATATTAAGAAAAGCAAAAGTCCATGATCTTGTTGTTTTGGGTCCTCTTCGGGGAAATTATAAGCCATAAAAAAGAATGACATCATGTCAAGTTCTGGGGGGTGGGGACCTTGTATGTCAAAATCCCATTATCGGTTTATAAAATCTCAAGGCCATGCCCTAGGAGTTTTGGATTATTTCAATCAATGAGTCCACCATAGGAAAGATCGGAAAAATAAATACCCTTAAAACAAGTCGTCACATGACCCTCTCCGAACAATGCTTCGCAAAATATTAATTCATCTATTGAACATTGAACATGATCGGCGACATCATCCTCGCTTCCCCCTCCCACCATGGTTGCCATATCGTTTGACCTTCAAGTGTCCTCAGCATCTCTGTGCTTTTTTCATTGCCCTGTTGTCAAGTTAGGTCAATGCATTCCAATAAGCTCAAATAACATCCACATCCTGTCAGTCTGCCCCAGCAAGTTTGTTTTCTATACTCACTTCAAGCAACATATAACCAAGTTCTGTTTGTTCTATCTAAAACCAGCTTCATCTGATCAAGGAATTATCATTTGTCATGTCACTCATAATCGTTTACACGTTAAAGACCCCCTTCAGGGGGTTTAGGAATCAGGAATTCCATCATAGGAAAAATCGGAAAACGAACCCTCGACCCGCCGTCTCATCGAAATAGCTAATACAGTATTGGTACATCACCACCGTGGCCAGTAATAGCTTCGTTGAAACACGTGCCCAGTGGTATCGTCTCTTTCTATCTACAACCACTCTTCATGAACATTTTAGACAGATTAAAAAAAAGTTTTAAAAACTAAAATGTTTTCAACAAAAGTGTCGTTAGACCCTTTCGCATTAAAAAACATAAATTCTATATTCGAAAGGGGTGAGGGGAGGGGCGTCACCCCGAGTCCTACGACCCCTCGTATACGTCTCTGGCGTTATTGGTTTGTGAGATATAACAGAAAATCTAAAATCACAGTTTTACACCAAAAAATTCTGTTTCCCTCATTCTCAAAAACTTTAACCTATTACCAAACTAAAGAGGGTTTCGAGAAAAGCCATTTGACACGTCATAGGACCAAATCCGACCATGCATTCGTGAGATATCAGAAAAAGTCTAAAATCATAGTTTTACCCCCCCCCCCAAAAGCCTCTTTCCCTCATTCTCAAAACTTTAACCTATTAATAACATATACAGGGCTTCGAGACAAGCGATTTGACACGTCACACTTCCAAATCCTACCTTGCGTTTGAGAGATATCGGCAAACTTCGTAGGAAAGTAGGCGACTATCTCGCTCTCTCCTCACCACCAAAACCCCTTCTTATAAATCATTATTTTTTTAAAGAGCGCCCTCTTACAAAAATCCCAAGTGCGCATGCGTACAAAACAAAAACAAAAATATTGATACATAGCGGCTTCCAGGAAAACGCATGCGCTATATGAGCAACAACGTTTAAGTTCATTTTAGCAGCGCACCTTATACATGTCGCATTTGAAAAGAGACTTTCACCAAAAAAATTGCAAGTTCACCCCCTAGTAGGGGTAGGTTTTATTTAGGGGTTGAAATAAGTTGTCCATTGGAAAGAGGGCGTCAGCCCGAGTCCAACGATATGTTGCATGCCAAAATCGGACCATGGGTTCGAGTGATATAGACTTTGCCCCTGAATGTATTGCGGGTTAGTATGTGACGTCACCAGGAAAGTAGGCTGTGGGTTTAAACACCTACAGTAGCCCCCTAGATGACATAATGCCATCGGTTGACTGGACAATCATCACACAAGTGAACCAGTCCATATTAAGCGTATTATCACATATTTACATACGATTACAGTACATTAACGCGAACTGTACTTTACAGACATACAGAAGACACTAAAAATTACAGATGAGCGACAGTTTATCTCAACTTTCATTAAACGAAGCTAATCAAAGCTATTGACGTCCGAAACGGGGGAGGAGCTTACGGTCAGCTGTTTGCAATATGGCGGCGATATAGTGACGTGAAGTAATTTGGTGTGCGTTTGTTATGGCTTCTAATTTATGATGGCAAAATACTACATATTTCCTTTCATTGATAGAAATATTTTTATAATCAATTTAAATGCAGTGCCTAATTACTACCAGTTAAAAATATTACCCACATGTAGATAGTTAATTTACTGTCTGCTGTTACATATGAAGCCTGTACTTGGGAGCCTAGCGGTATCGATGTTTTTATTAATTTCACAATATATATAGGCTATATCTCATAACACAAAGGACGACTCCCTGATAATAAATTGAATCAAGCAACCCTGAATTTGCATGAATGTTTTGGGTTCAAAGAAGCGTTACTTGGGATGCTCAAATCATACTTCAATATTGCAATTATTGACCTACATACTTGCTGTTCAAAGGCAAGAATATTAATTTATTAATCTCTTGCCACAGGCAAGTTAAAATGGAGGCATCCTCTTTATCAATATATTTAATTAAATATTTAAAATACAGATATTTAACAAAGCTGGAGTCTCCATTTGAACTTGTCATAAGCAAACGGAACAGATCAAAAACTACACTATAAGCCAAACCAAATTCACTCCTCAGCTCGACATAAACCATAATACCAATTAAAACCTAAACATAACATACTCTCCTTACTGTTGTACTACTTTCAAACCAACTATTCGCACTCAAAACTGTAAAACCCTGAAATGGGAACTAATTAAAGTTAGAATTGCCTAGGCCGATCCGGTCTCCTGCTACATTACCGCATATGTATACTTAACATCACTATAACTTCAAAATTACGGCTAAGTGACCTATCTGCCTGAGTAGTATAAGTGTTGCCGGCCTGCCTGGGATGATGGGTCACCAAACCGGTACTTAAAACTAAGATTTTATATTTTAATTAACTAAATTCAACAGTAGGGAGATCATAGCCAAAAACACAATTGAAGCCAAATCATACTTCAATGACCTACATACTTGCTGTTCAAAGGCAAGAATATAAATTATCTGGCAAATTAAGGCTAGGAACAGCATTTTTCTTAAGTTTTCTAACCATTCGGCTATTGTCAATCGGAAGAACCCCTAAAATAAATTTACGAAGAGCGGATTACATTCTTTGTACGGCACAGAAGTAATAGGCTATAAGTTTATCAGTATTTTTGATGTAGCTAAATCCATGTGAATACAAATTAGAGACAATAACTATCAATAATCAACAGTACCGGTGGAAAGAAGTCGTCTTCACAAAAATGCAGACTGCACACTGTCATGTAACATGTAACACGTTTTCCAATTGACAGCGCCGAAGTCCATCTTTCTCTCTGAATTTTTTGTACAGGAAAGTAGTGAAGATATTTCGTAGCCGTTTTATACGATTTGCAACCGTATACAGAGCAGTACCTCCTCGAATTTGACAAATTTCTTTCTGTTCCCATCACGACGTCAATGCTTCACCATCTAAATAAATCTCACCAGTCACAATGTTACAGTTTCAACATTCTGCCGCGTGGCTGCGCCATCCAACTTTTCTGGCGTCAATATATAGTATCCCAGCAACAAATGTAAACAACCAATATGCCGGGGCTTCAGCATACGCCATTTTCACACTTTCGAGACCTGCATTAAAGTCTGAGTATTGTAGTTGGTCTTGATATATCCAATGATATATTTTATAACAATTAATTGGTAATATTTTGCGGTATTACCTTGTGGCTAGGCACTTGTCAATGTTCTAGTATATTCTGGAGCGTCTCAAATCACGTGAAAGGTTTCTCCCACTGCCTGCGTTCGCTAACAAAGCTCGCCTGAGCCAATTTCCAGGATTTATATTTCAATGTTAAACTGTATCATGGGGCTCGAAAAATATCATTTTCATCATGTAGCATTCAAATTTCGGGTGCAGTACGATCGCAGCACTCGTAACACAAGGCTATCAAATGGCTTTTATAAGTCTTCAAATGCCATGAACGTTATCTTATCTTTCCTTATTCTGCCTTTCAAAATCAGCCTAAGACTTAGTACAGCTTCCCTTGTCCCTACATTTCTCCTGAAACCAAACTGGTTTCCACCCAACTCCGTTTCTACCTGGCTTTCCATCCTCTTGTAAATTATTCTAGACAGGATCTTTGAAGCATGAGTAATCATGCTTATTGTACGGTAATCTTCACATTTGTCAGCTCCTACTTTTTATGGTATAGGGATGATAACATTCTTCTTAAAATCAGAGGGTACCTCACCTGTCTCATAAATCCTACACACCAAGTGAAATAACCTGACCAGACCATCATCACCTATGCAGCATAGCAACTCAATCGGTATATCATCTATGCCCGGTCCTTTGTTCCTGCTTAAGTCTTCCAATGCTGTTGTAATTCTTATGCTCCGAGCAGGGATGAATGATCAAGTCGTTTTCAATGTGTATGACGTCCTTTTATTTATCAAATTAAACAACAAGTATCATCAAAAGGCGCCTTTTGACTCTACAGCATAACACATGTTTATGAGTTATCAAAAACTTCCCTACATTCAATATTGATACAATTTTGATGGCTGATGGCTTCAGATTTCAAAGGCAATATCTTACACATACATTCCGCCATTAGCTGTACATCTCCTTCTGGTTTAAAACAATTGCCAACTTATAAAAGTAAAATACATTTTATATCACATTGTTGCCAACTTAGATTTACAGTAGAGGTTATAGTCAGTTGTAAACACAATTAAATTTCAACACTCCTCCTTAATTATTTTACAACGAAGTGATTCAAACAATTTTCTATTGAGGGGTTTGGTCAGGATATCAGCAAGTTGCTTGGAGCTCTCGACATGTTTGAGAGCAACAGTTTTGCCCACGTGTTCCTGGATGAATTTGCGTGGAATCTCTATATGTTTCTTTCCTTTTGTAGTCTTCCCTTCGTGTGCATTGTGCAGCATGTGGATTCCTGACTGGTTGTCAACAAACAGCGTGACTGGTTTGTCTGACTTCAACATTTCTAGTTCCAGTCCAATTCTCTTGATCCAGCTGATGTCATCCATCGATGAGACAGCTGCTCGGTATTCTGCTTCTGCTGTTGACGTAGCAACGAGTCGCTGCTTCTGTGTGTACCAAATGATTGGTCCTCCTCTCAACAGTGGAACACCACTTGTTGAACGGCCTGTTACGGTGTCTCCACCGTAGTCTGAATCTGTATATGCCGCAAGTTTGTCGTCTCCATTGAAGAAAATTCCATAGTCTGGTTTCCCTTCAAATACTGAAATACTTTCTTCACCATTTCCCAGTGGCTCCTCATGGATTTGTGTTGAAATTTAATTATATTTACAACTGACTATAACCTCTACTGTAAATCTAAGTTGGCAACAATGTGATCAAAAATGTATTTTACTTTTATAAGTTTGCAATTGTTTTAAACCAGAAGAAGATGTACAGCTATTGGCGGAATGTATGTGTAAAATATTGTCTGTGAAATCTGAAGCCATCAGCCATCAAAATTGTACCTATATTGAATGTAGGGAAGTTTTTGATAACTCCAACATGTGTTATGCTGTAGAGTCAAAAGGTATGATATAGTCGACTTATCTAATATGTATTTTTCAACTTTTATTTGAATGAGGTTATATGTTGTATGGAAGCACACCTTAAGTTTACAAAATGTTCATAATAATAGAAGAAGTTTGTAACTGAGAGTGTAAACCATTATTGTATTATTTCTGTGTTTGCCAGGTGTTTTTTGATGATACTTGCTGTTAATTTTTTGATAAGTAAAAGGACGTCATACATATTGACAATGACTTGATCGTTCATCCCTGCTCGGAGAATAAGAATTACAACAGGTTATCGGCCCAGATACCGCTCATACGTCAGACACGCCGAGCATTACGGGATACAATTTGGACGTCGAGAAAAAGTCAGCCGAGTCAGTCGTCGTCGTCCAAGTCAGAAGTCGTCAGGCCAGTCCAGTCAGCCGAGAAAGTCCACGCCAGTCATCGCAGACAACGTCAGCCCCGTCGAAGAGAACGTCAACCACATCGTCAGCCCAAGAAACGTCAGCTAAGTCAATCTAACCTCAAAATGTCAGTCAAGTAGCCTATACATGAGTCAGAGTAAATTGATAAAACTATTTGACAATAGATAGTAAAATCTTGTGAAATCAAACGTTTGTAAATTTGTCATATTTTTGAAACTTAATTTTGCTTTTTAAGTCAAGTCATGTATACAGTAAAGGTTCATTTAGAAACTTTGACAGAAGATTTGCATGGAAATGTCAATTATGATTCTTAGCGTTACAAAATTAATTTAGCTATGAGAACAAAATAATGTTTTGATATTGCAACAGGTCTGACTCTCAAACCATCAGGTACAAACTCCGATCCTCTACGTAATTGGATAAAGAAAGATGTAGAAGCTCAAGCACTTATTGGTTTAAATGTCAGTAGTAATATAGCGAAAAAGCTAGTCAAATGCCAAACTGCAAAACAAATGTTAGATAAGCTAGAAAATGTTTATGGTAAAAAGTCTGATATTACTGTTGAGGGTTTGCAAAGGAAATTTTTTGGTTATGTTTTTGACAGCCACAAATCAGCTGTTGAGAATTGCTTGGAGATTCAACAGATAGCCGAAGACCTGTCATCAGATTACGACAGGGTGAAAGACAGTTGGATCATGACACGAATGCTGAGTATGCTACCACCTAAGCTGCACCATTTCAGAACAGCCTGGGACAATGTGACAGGAGCCGACAAAACTATTGAAACACTCATCGAAAGATTGAGGCTGGAGGAGGATCGACTCAATGAAGGTAAAAATGAAAGTGGTGCAACTGCTGTCAACGCACTCATCGCAAAGGAGAAGAAAACAGGAAATCAGTGAACTCACAACAATAGCAACAGACAAGGTGGAAGCGGGCCAGTCAGCTGCTTTAAGTGTGGACAGAAAGGACATGTGAAGAAACACTGCAGAAACAAACCCTGTGCCAAATATCTTGCCTATTGTAAAGAAAACTACCCTTGCCATGTGTGTGGACAGAAATGTCATTTCGCAAGAGACTGTACTAAGAAGGATGACAACAAAAATTGAAATGAAAGGTCAGAACGGAGTGAACAGAAGAGCACGAATCGCCCATACCGTGCACTAGCGTCAGTGGGACTGTCAACTGCAGAGCTGAACAGTCTAAATTCGAAATGTAACACACGAAATCAATGGTACCAGGACTGTGGAGCTACACAACATATGACATCACACAGGAACTGGTTCGTCAAATTGATTGAATTGGAAACTCCATCTCCTATTGTCATCGGAGATGCGACTGTACTAGAGGGTGTTGGCATTGGCAACGTTCAACTTGAGGCGTTCAACGGAACAGAATGGTACAAGGTCATCCTGGAGGATGTGCTTTATGTGCCTAAGCTCAACTACAATTTGATATCTGTCAGTCATATACTCGACAGAGGTTATGTCCAAACTGCAAACAAAGATAAGTCAATATTTGAAACGTCTGATCATCGTGAAATTGTGGCCATGGCAGTCAGAGAAGGTGACCTGTACAGAATGATGCTACGCCAGGAGAAGTCGGAAGCCTGTATGGTAGCCACATCGATCGTAACCTGGCACGAGAGGCTCGAACACCAAAACCTGAAGTATGTAAAGGATGCTTTGGACAGGAATGGCATTCCATATGTTGATGATTGGAACGAGAGAGTCTGCGAAGGATGCACCTACGGTAAACAACATCGGGTATCTCACCCACTGTACGAGAAGGTTGCTACCCAACCATTGGATCTGGTCCATGTAGATATTGGAGAGATAGCGACACCATCGCTAGGAGGAGCAAAATATTTCTTGCTTTTCAAGGATGATTTTTCACATTTCCGAACAGTATACTTCTTGAAGACGAAGGACGAAGCCGCAGACAAACTGGATGTTTTCATGAAGCTGGTGGAAAACCAATTCGGAAGAAAGGTGAAAATTCTACGATCTGATAATGAAACCGAGATCAAGAATGCCAACACACGTAAGCTGCTGGAGGAGCTAGGTGTCTTTCACACTTTTTCAACAGCTTACACCCCAGCACAGAACGGAAGAGTGGAACGTGAAATGAGAACAATTGTAGAGTCAGCAAGGACAGCAATTCATGCACGAAACCTGAAGGACAATTTGTGGGTAGAAGCAGTGAACTATTCTGTGTTCACGATCAACCAGACTGGCACAAGTTCAGTGAAAGGAAAGAGTCCAGCCAACCTATGGTTTGGACGACAGGTCAACATGAACAAACTGAAAACCTTCGGATGCGACTGCTACGTTTTGACTCCCAACCACAAGAGAAGCAAGCTTGACAAGAATTCTAGGAAAGGTATATTTGTTGGATACGACATTGACTCTCCATCCTACAGAGTCTATCTACCTGAAGAACGTGATGTTGTAAGTTCAGACAACGTCGTGTTTAATGACGGAGAAAAAGATGAGCGAAACCTGACAGATGTTGAAATGGCCATGAACGAGAACGAGTTGATTGAAGAAGATGAGTATGAAGACAGCATAGACCTGAGACAAGACAGAAACGAAGAAAGAGATGAAGCCAGAGAAGAAGAAGAACAACCAAGAAGACCAGGACTACGCAATCGTCAAAATATTCAGCTACCTGCCAAACTATCAGACTATGTCATGGGCTACCTCCGGGGAGGAAAGAGGACCATCTTAGCCATGATAGGAGATTGTCTTGCTTGTTGCTTCCATGTTGACACACCGTTTCAGTACAGCACAGTCTCCGTCCGACTCAGCACGGCTCTGTTAGCTCATTGCCACATTACATCTTTGGAATGGTCACCCCTTGCTTGGGCTTTTGAAGCTAACATTAGAAATAAACCAGGAAAGATTGCCAAGCCCGGCTGAGGATTTTATTGAGCTTTTAACATAAGAAAATGTTTTAACAACTTTTTAATGTGTTACAGTGATCTATGTGTGTTTTTATGTACAATTTGTATATACACCCAATATATAAAGGGAATGTTTTAAGTGCTGCCCAAATATTTAGGCTGATGAAGACGTCAATAAGTGTCAGACGTCGAAACATGTACCATGTGTTAAAAGACAGGTGATTGTATCACGACAGTTTAATAAACAGTATTGACGAGGCGGAACCATTTGGAACTTTGTTCTTAATATGATAGGAGAAATCCAGGATATCTCTATTTCCAAAGCGTTGAAAGATGCCAAGTGGCTGAAAGCCATGACAGAAGAATTTGAATCTTTACAGAAGATGGAGACTTGGAAATTAGTGAAATGTCCGGAAGCAGTTCGACCCCTGACCTGCCGCTGGGTGTTACGATAGAAGCCTGATGGGAGAATGAAAGCACGACTGGTAGCACGTGGCTTTGTGCAGGAAGAAGGAGTTGACTATTCAGAAACATTTAGTCTAGTAGCAAACCATGCCTCTATTAGACTGATTCTCAGTCATGCTGCTACTGAGAAGATGAAACTTGTTCCCTTTGATGTGAAGACAACCTTCTTGCACGGAGACTTGGAGGAGAACTTGTACATGTATCAACCTGAAGGATTTGAAGATGGTACTGGCAGAGTCTGTAAACTAATGAAAAGCATATATGGACTAAAGCAAGCACCAAGAAAGTGGAATGAGAAAATGTCAGATTTTCTTGAGAAGAAACTTGGACTAGTGAACACCGACGATGACCCCTGCATTTACTATAACGAGAAGATAACTTTGATGATGGCTCTTTTCGTCGAAGACGGGCTCATCGCTGGATATAATGAAAAATAAATCTTTGAAGTCTTGGATGTCATAAATCAGGAATTTGAAATCACTTACCAACGATTAGTTCAGAAGCAATTCACGTACCTAGGCATGGAAGTCAGAATAGAGAATGAATGAATCTTTGTGAACCAGCCTGGATACACCAGAAAGATCATCAATCGTTTTCGGTTCGACACCTGCAACCCAAGTTCAACACCCATGGAGAAAGGAATGGTGGCAAACGAAGAAGATCGAATCAACGACAGACCAGCGCCACCTACAACTCCATATCGAGAAGCAGTGGGAAGTCTACTCTACCTGGCTACAATATCCCGACCGGATATCTGCTACGCAGTGAACTACTTGAGCCGCTTCAACGGCAAAGCCATGCAGAGCAACTGGAAAATGGTGAAGAAGGTATTTCAGTATTTGAAGGGAACTCCAGACTATGGAATTTTCTTCAATGGAGACGACAAACTTGTGGCATATACATGTTCAGACTACGGTGGGGACACCGTAACAGGGCGCTCAACAAGTGGTGTTCTACTGTTGAGAGGAGGACCAATCATTTGGTACACACAGAAGCAGCGACTCGTTGCTACGTCAACAGCAGAAGCAGAATACCGAGCAGCTAACTCATCGATAGATGACATCAGCTGGATCAAGAGAATTGGACTGGAACTCGAAATTTTGAAGTCAAACAAACCAGTCACGCTGTTTGTTGACAACCAGTCAGCAATCCACATGCTGCACAATGCACACGAGGGGAAGACTACAAAAGGAAAGAAACCTATAGAGATTCCACGCAAATTCATCCAGGAACACTTGGGCAAAACTGTTGCTCTCAAACATGTCGAGAGCTCCAAGCAACTTGCTGATATCCTGACCAAACCCCTCAATAGAAAATTGTTTGAATCGCTTCGTTGTAAAATAATTAAGGAGGAGTGTTGAAATTTAATTATGTTTACAACTGACTATAACCTCTACTGTAAATCTAAGTTGGCAACAATGTGATCAAAAATGTATTTTACTTTTATATGTTGGCAATTGTTTTTAACCAGAATAAGATGTACAGCTAATGGCAGAAAGTATGTGTAAGATATTGTCTGTGAAATCTGAAGCAATCAGCCATCAAAATTGTATCTATATTGAACAAAGGGAAGTTTTTGATAACTCATAAACATGTGTTATGCGGTAGAGTCAAAAGGTATGATATTGTCGACTTATCTAATATGTATTTTTCAACTTGTATTTGAATGATGTTATATGTTGTATGGAAGCACACCTTAAGTTTACAAAATGTTCATAATAATAGAAGAAGTTTGTAACTGAGAGTGTAAACCATTATTGTATTATTTCTTTGTTTGCCAGGCGCTTTTTGATGATACTTGCTGTTTAATTTTTGATAAATAAAAGGACGTCATACATATTGACAATGACTTGATCATTCATCCCTGCTCAGAGAATGAGAATTACAACACTGTGCCGTTGAAGCGGCTCAAGTAGTTCTCTGCGTAGCAGATACCCGGTCGGGATATTGTAGCCAGGTAGAGTAGACTTCCCACTGCTTTTCGATATGGAGTTGTAGATGGCGCTGTTCTGTCGTTGATTCGATCTTCTTCGTTTGTCACCATTCCTTTCTCCACGGGTGTTGAACTTGGGTTGCAAGTGTCGAACTGAAAACGATTGATGATCTTTCAGGTGTATCCAGGCTGGTTCACAAAAATTCCTTCATTCTCTATTCTGACTTCCATGCCTAGGTACGTGAATTGCTTTTGAACTGATCGTTGGTAAGTGATTTCAAATTCTCGATTTATGACATCCAAGACTTCAAAGATTTCTTCTTCATTATATCCAGCGATGAGCCCGTCGTCGACGAAAAGAGCCATCATCAAAGTTATCTTCTCGTTATAGTAAATGCAGGGGCCATCGTCGGGATTTTCTAGTCCAAGTTTCTTCTCAAGAAAATCTGACATTTTCTCATTCCACTTTCTTGGTGCTTGCTTTAGTCCATATGCGCTTTTCATTAATTTGCAGACTCTGCCAGTACCATCTTTAAATCCTTCAGGTTGATACATGTACAAGTTCTCCTCCAAGTCTCCGTGCAAGAAGGTTGTCTTCACATCAAAGGGAACAAGTTACATCTTATCAGTAGCGGCATGACTGAGAATCAGTCTAATAGAAGCATGGTTTGCTACTGGACTAAAAGTTTCTGAATAGTCAACTCCTTCTTCCTGCTCAAAGCCACGTGCTACCAGTCATGCTTTTGTTCTCCCATCAGGCTTCTCTCGTAACACCCAGCGGCAGGTGAGGGGTCGAACTGCTTCCGGACATTTCACTAATTTCCATCTTCTGTAAGGATTCGAATTCTTCTGTCATGGCGTTCAGCCATTTGGCATCTTTCAACGGTTTGGGAATAGAGATATCCTGGATTTCTCCTATCAAGGCTAAGTTGGCACTCTTTCCTCCCGGGAGGTAGCCCATGGCGTAGTCAGATAGTTTGGCAGGTAGCTGAATATTTTGACGATTGCATACTCCTGGCCTTCTTGGTTGTTCACCTTCTTCTCTGGCTTCATCTCTTTCTTCGTTTCTGTCTTGTCTCAGGTCTATGCTGTCTTCATACGGTACTCATCTTCTTCAAACAACTCGTTCTCGTTCATGGCCATTTCAACATCTGTCAGGTTTCGCTCATCTTTTTCTCCGTCATTAAACACGACGTTGTCTGAACTTACAACATCACGTTCTTCAGGCAGGTAGATTCTGTAGGGTGGAGAGTCTATGTCGTATCCAACAAATATACCTTTCCTAGACTTCTTGTCAAGCTTGCTTCTCTTGTAGTTGGGAGTCAAAACGTAGCAGTCGCATCCGAAGGTTTTCAGTTTGTTCATGTTGACCTGCCGTCCAAACCATAGGTTGGCTGGACTCTTTCCTTTTACCGAACTTGTGCCAGTCTGGTTGATCGTGAACACAGAATAATTCACTGCTTCTACCCACAAATTGTCCTTCAGGTTTCGTGCATGAATTGCTGTCCTTGCTGACTCTACAATTGTTCTCATTTCACATTCCACTCTTCCGTTCTGTTCTGGGGTGTAAGCTGTTGAAAAAGTGTGGAAGACACCTAGTTCCTCCAGGAGCGTTCGTGTGTTAGCATTCTTGATCTCGGTTCCATCTGATCGTAGAATTTTCACCTTTCTTCCGAATTGGTTTTCCACCAGCTTCATGAAAACATCTAGTTTGGCTGCGGCTTCGTCCTTCGTCTTCAAGAAGTATACTGTTCGGAAATGTGAAAAATCATCATTGAAAAGCAAGAAGTAATTTGCTCCTCCTAGCGATGGTGTCGCCATCTCTCCAATATCTACATGGACCAGATCCAATGGTTGGGTAGCAACCTTCTCGTTCAGTGGGTGAGATACCCGATGTTGTTTACCGTAGGTGCATCCTTCGCAGACTCTCTCGTTCCAATCATCAACGTATGGAATGCCATTCCTTTCCAAAGCATCCTTCACATACTTCAGGTTTTGGTGTGCGAGCCTCTCGTGCCAGGTTACGATCGAGGTGGTTACCATACAGGCTTCAGACTTCTCTTGGCGTAGCATCATTCTGTACAGGTCACCTTCTCTGACTGCCATGGCCACAATTTCACGATGATCAGACGTTTCATATATTGACTTATCTTTGTTTGCAGTTTGGACATAACCTCTGTCGAGTATCTGACTGACAGATATCAAATTGTAGTTGAGCTTAGGCACATAAAGCACATCCTCCAGGATGACCTTGTACCATTCTGTTCCGTTGAACGCCTCAAGTTGAACGTTGCCGATACCAACACCCTCTAGTACAGTCGCATCTCCGATGACAATAGGAGATGGAGTTTCCAACTCAATCAATTTGACGAACCAGTTCCTGTGTGATGTCATACGTTGTGTAGCTCCACTGTCCTGGTACCAGTGATTTCGTGTGTTACATTTCGAATTGAGACTGTTCAGCTCTGCAGTTGACAGTCCCACTGACACTAGTGCGCGGTATGGGCGATTCGTGCTCCTCTGTTCACTCCGTTCTGACCTTTCATTTCCATTTTTGTTGTCATCCTTTTTTGTACAGTCTCTTGCGAAGTGACCTTTCTGTCCACACACATGGTAAGGGTAGTTTTCTTTACAATAGGCAAGATATTTGGCACAGGGTTTGTTTCTGCATGGTTTCTTCACATGTCCTTTCTGTCCACTCCTAAAGTAGCTGACTAGCGCGCTTCCACCTTGTCTGTTTTGTTATTGTTGTGAGCAGACTGATTTCCAGTTTTCTTCTCCTTTGCGATGAGTGCGTTGTCTGCAGTTGCTTCACTTTCCTTTTTACCTTCATTGAGTCGATCCTCTTCCAGCCTCAATCTTTCGATGAGTGTTTGGATAGTTTTGTCGGCTCCTGTCACATTGTCCCAGGCTGTTCTGAAATGGTGCAGCTTAGGTGGTAGCATACTCAGCATTCGTGTCATGATCCAACTGTGTTTCACCCTGTCGTCATCTGATGACAGGTCTTGGCTATCTGTTGAATCTCCAAGCAATTCTCAACAGCTGATTTTTGGCTGTCAAAAACATAACCAAAAAATTTCCTTTGCAAACCCTCAACAGTAATATCAGACTTTTTACCATAAACATTTTCTAGCTTATCTAACATTTGTTTTGCAGTTTGGCATTTGACTAGCTTTCTCGCTATATTACTACTGACATTTAAACCTATAAGCGCTTGAGCTTCTATATCTTTCTTTATCCAATTACGTAGAGGATCGGAGTTTGTACCTGATGGTTTGAGAGTCAAACCTGTTGGAATATCAAAACATTATTTTGTTCTCATAGCTAAATTAATTTTGAAACGCCAAGAATCATAATTGACATTTCCATGCAAATCTTCTGTCAAAGTTTCTAAATGAACCTTTACTGTATACATGACTTGACTTAAAAAGCAAAATTAAATTTCAAAAATATGACAAATTTACAAAAGTGTGATCTCACAAGATTTTACTACCTATTTTCAAATTGTTTTATCAATTTACTCTGACTCATGTATAGGCTACATGACTGACATTTTAAGGTTAGATTGACTTAGCTGATGTTTCTCTGGCTGACGATGTGGTAGACGTCCTCTTCAACGGGACTGACTTTGTCTGCGATGACTGACGTGGACTTTCTCGGCTGACTGGACTGACCTGACGACTTCTGACTTTTTCTCGACGTCCAAATTGCTTCCCGTAATACTCGGCGTGTCTGACGTATGAGCGGTACCTGGGCCGATAACCTGTTGTAATTCTTATGCTCCGAGCAGGGATGAATGATCAAGTCGTTTCCAATATGTATGACGTCCTTTTATTTATCAAATTAAACAGCAAGTATCATCAAATTGCGCCTTTTGACTCTACAGCATAACACATGTTTATCAAAAACTTCCCTACATTCAATATAGATACAATTTTGATGGCTGATGGCTTCAGATTTCACAGACAATATCTTACACATACATTCCGCCATTAACTGTACATCTCCTTCTGGTTTAAAACAATTGCCAACTTATAAAATTAAAATACATTTTTGATCACATTGTTGCCAACTTAGATTTACAGTAGAGGTTATAGCCAGTTGTAAACATAATTAAATTTCAACAAATGCTCTGCCTAATTCTGATCTCAATATTAAATCTCCTCTCTCTTCTTCATCAATTTCCTCATCCCTTTCCATTACATGATTCTCAATCTCCTTTCCCTTAACACAAATACTCTATGTAAGCTTTCCATCTCTCAACCTTTTCTTCCCTATCTGTTAGAGGCTTTCCATCTGTGTCCTTAATATTACAACACATAAGTCTTTTTTTCCCCAAGTCTCCGTGGCTTCGGCGGCAGCACGCCGGCCTCTCACCGCTGGGTCCGTGGTTCAAATCCCGGTCACTCCATGTGAGATTTGTGCTGGACAAAACGGAGGCAGACAGGTTTTTCTCCGGGTACCAGTACTCTGGTTTTCGCTGTCAACTATTTCATTCCAACAACACTCTCCACTATCATTTCATTTCATCATTGCGCCACGGGAGTGCGACAGGCTTCGGCAGCCGGCACAGTTCATATCCTCGCCTCTAGATGGGGGCTTCATTCATTCCATTCCCTGACCCGGTCGGTCGACTTGAAGCAGGCTGTGGATTTTCATTTCAGTCTTCTTTTCCCCAAACGTATTCTTAAGGACATGTGAGAGAAGCTGGTATTCAGAAAGGAGTAAGGCAAGACTGCAACTTATCACCCATACTTTTCAATCTTTACATTGAACAAGCAATTAAAGTAGGACTGAGGATTCAAGGGGAAATAATTTCAACTCTGAGATTTGCTGATGACATCATCATCTTGGCTGACACGCCAAAGGATTTGAATGAGTTTTTGAATGGTATGGACTCCGTCTTACGGAAAGAATGAAAATTAATGGACATCAAATTGGCAGGTGAAAAGCTGAAGGAAGTAGGAGACTTCTGTTACTTAGGAAGCAATATAACAAGTGATGGACGAAGCAAAGAGGATATAAAAAGTAGGTTGGCTCAGGCAAGGAAAGCATTTCTACAAAAAAGGAATCTGTTGACATCGAATATAGATTTAGGTATTAGGAAGTCATTTTTGAAAGCCTTTGTCTGGAGCGTGGCGCTCTAAGGAAGTGAAACCTGGACTATTGGTGCAGCAGAAAAGAGGAGAATTGAAGCATTTGAAATGTAGTGTTACAGGAGAATGATGAAGATCAGATGGGTGGATAGGGTTACAAACGAAGAGGTATTAAGACGAGTGGGAGAGGAGAGATGTTGCCTGCGGCAAGATGGCGTCACAGTGAGAGTGTAGTGAAATAGCAGCTAGTGTAAATATTTGATAAAAGTGGTAAAATATTATAACAGAGCTTTAAAATCTATAAAGTTACTTTCCTTAGGTCAAGTGAAATATGGAATATTGATAGTATTTAGAAATTCTTATTGATAATTTAATAAACTTAAACTAAGTTGTGGGAACGTGTATACAAAGATTCGGTGACATCTTCAATCACTGTTTGAACCAAGTAGAGCAGTGGTGCTTTTACGAGTTTTCACCCGATTGGAAGATATACGTATTTCACATTCTTCTTTATTGGTAGGTAATTAGATTAATTCATTTAGGTAGTAATGAAATGAAAATCCACAGCCTGCTTCCAGTCTCCAACCGGGTCAGGAATGGAATGAATGAAGCCCCCATCTAGCGGTGAGGATAGATAGATATATAGATATATTTTTATTAATTCCATTTGATCAAATACATGCATTCAATACATTTTTGATATAGGACACGTCAGAATTTACATGCATAAAATAAAAGAACTAACAGGTATATATTACTAAGATTATAACTATTTATAACTTATTATAATAGCAAATCTTAATAGATACAATCTTATTGCACAACTATTTACACCTCACTCTATTATCATAATATGAAAACTTAATTCTATAAATACAACAACATACAGCTAGGTATTAAAATTAAATTAAAAAAGTAAAATATAGTTATAGATTCCATCACTCCCATACGCTAAAATATTCAACTACTGAGTAAAAACAATGGCACTGCAGATAAGCTTTCAACATTCTATCAAAGGTTTTTATTTTTGGGGCCAGTTTTATATACTGGGGTAGTTTATTGTATAATTTAACTCCAGTGTGAAAAGTTCCTTTTTGATATATGCTTGTGTATGTGTGTGAAATATGAATGTTTTGATTTTGTCTTGTGTTATGCCTATGAACATCATTGTTTGTTTTAAGAAAAACATCTTTATTCATTAAATTCTTTTTAAAAAACATAATACTTTCAAAGATATATATGCAGGGCAGTGGGAGAATGTTTAAATCTTTAAACAGAGGTCTACATGATTCTCTAGAGTTTACATTTGCCATAATTCTAATCGCCCTTTTTTGTATCCTAAACGTGCTTAGTACATCTGGCGACATACCCCAAAATATGATCCCATATCTTAAGTATGAATGGAAATAAGCAAAATAAGTATTTCTTAATGTGTGCATGCTAGTGCAGGTTTTCAAAATACGTAACGCAAAGCACATAGAGTTCAGTTTAGTATTCAGATATTGTATATGTTTATTCCATTTCAAGTCTTGTTGTATCCATAGTCCTAAAAACTTCGTTTCTGATTTATTTTCTATTTGATGACCATTTAATGGTATATTGGGCATCGCAGGATTCCTATTCTGTATAGTGTGGAAATTTAGACATACTGTCTATATGAACTGTGCCGGCTGTCGAGGCCTGACGCACTCCTCTGGGGCAATGATTAAATGAATGACAGATGAAATGAAATGATAGTGGAGAGTGTTGCTGGAATGAAATTTTGACAGGGAAAACCGGAGTACCCGGAGAAAAACCTGTCTCCCTCCGCCTTGTCCAGCACAGATCTCACATGGACTGACCGGGATTTGAACCACGGACCCAGCGGTGAGAGGCCGGCGTGCTGCCGCCTAAGCCACGGAGGCTTAAGTTAGGTAGTAATAATTAACATAAATTTAGTGTAATTTGGTGTAAACATCAAGGCTAACTTAGATCTCTAGTATGTCGGCAGTAAACAGTGTTAGTGTCTCGTCAGGTAATGTAACCGTTACGGATTTATCCTCGTCGTGCAAAATAAAAGTAAAAAATGCAAATAAAATCATCACAATATCTCAGGTAAAATTGAGTGAGGAGAAAAGTGAAACCGATTGTCGTAGGCCTACCGGTACCGTCATGCGAATGTCATAACCTGAGAAATGAACTGTCCTCAAAAGATGAAATTATAAAGCTGCTAAAGGAAGATATTACTAAGTTAATGGAAGAGTTGAATAAATTAAAAGGAAACCGAGAGGAAAGCAAGGAAACTTGGTCCAAAGTGGTTGCTGATAAGGTAAGATTGAATATGCCTAGGCCTATAAATGGAGTACCGGTACATGTAACTGAAATTCCCGTCTCAAATTCATTTGGAGCGCTCGTCGAAGAAAATGGTGACTTTCTTCAAGAAGAAAAGAAGAAAGTGATAAAGAGAAAATCCAGGAAGATGCGGATATTTGCGGATAGTCACGGGCGAGATGTAGCAGCAAGCGTATTGGAGAGAAGCGGAGAAATGGAGGTCACTTTGACAGTAAAGCCAGGAGCACCCATTGCAGCGGTCAAGAACGGGATGGTAGGGGTGTGCAACACTCACTTCAAAGGACTATGCAGTAATCATCGCTGGAGCAAACGACATCTATAGAAACGAGAGTAAAAAGGTAATCAAAGATTTAAAGGGTAGATTGCCATCCATGCTTAACACAAATGTCATTATTGTAAACATTCCGCAGAGATACGATTTAATTCCCAAATCATGTGTAAATCTAAAAATAGAGGCTACAAACGGAAAAATTCGTAAAATTTGTAAGAATTTTCCAAATGACCAAATTATAGATGCAAGTAAATTATACAGGAAGTTCCACACTCGACATGGCCTACACTTAAACAGGTTAGGAAAATAGTATCTTAGTGATGAAATCTGCAAAATTGTAAATTCAAATGGTAAGAATAGTTCAACAGTAATATCTTTAGAGTGGAAGCAGGGAAATTTGTAAAAGAAGCCAAACGAGATGTCAAATTTAACTGAGTGGAACAATGGTATTTCGGATTTGTCTAGCAACAATAATAATAATAATAATAATAATAATAATAATAATGAATGAAAAAATCCACAGCCTGCTTCCAGTCTCCGACCGGGTCAGGAATGGAATGAATGAAGCCCCCATCTAGCGGCGAGGATATGAACTGTGCCGGCTGCCGCGGCCTGACGCACTCCTCTGGGGCAATGATTCAATGAATGACAGATGAAATGAAATGATAGTGGAGAGTGTTGCTGGAATGAAATTTTGACAGGGAAAACCGGAGTACCCGGAGAAAAACCTGTCTGCCTCCGTTTTGTCCAGCACAGATCTCACATGGAGTGACCGGGATTTGAACCACGGACCCAGCGGTGAGAGGCCGGCTTGCTGCCGCCTAAGCCACGGAGGCTTGATAATAATAATAATAATAATAATAATGTAAATAAATCACCAACACAAGCTTGCAAAAGTAACAAATTTAAAATTTACCACCAGAATGTTCAGTCTCTCTATAATAAAATTGATTACATAAATCTAAGGCTTAAAAATGAACTTAAAGACGTCTCATCACTATGTATTTCAGAACATTGGCTGAAAGAGGAACAACTCGAATTAATTAAATTCCCAGGGTTTATACAAGCTAGTAAATACTCTAGAAATAATATTAGCCATGGTGGTACTTGTATATTCTTAAGAAATAATTTAGATCATGAACAGTTAACAGCTTATGATTATCTAATTATGGAACAGGATTTTGAATTTTCTGCGGTAAAAATACAGCAGTTTAAGTTCATAATTGTATGCGTATACCGTTCACCGTCAGGAAAGTTTCCTTTATTTATAGATAAATTAGAATTGTTACTCAATAAACTGAGCAAAGTAAATTTTGATATAATAATTTGTAGGGATGTAAATGTGGATTTCTTAAAATTCGATAGAAATTGTGAATTATTAACAAAGTTACTAATTTCCTATGGACTGAAACCTACAGTAAATACCCAACAAGAATAAAAAAAATTAGTAAAACCACTCCTGATCAATTTTTTTAAAATACAGATAAATATCACCATTCAATATAAGTCTATTGTCCGGGTATTAGTGACCACCATGGACAAATACTGAGTTTTGAAATACCCGAAAAACAATCAATAAAAATGATAATGGAGTAAAATCAAAGTGCAGGTCATTCACTGAAACAAATGTTACATATTTCAATGACTTATTAAATAAGGAAACATGGTCAGAAATGTATAAACTAGAAAATGTAAATGATAAATTTAATGCAATTAACAGTACCCTAAAACACTATTTTGAAACAGCATTCCCCTTTAGACAAAGAACTGATCAAAATAACAAAACTAGCAATTGGATAACAACAGGGATTATGAATTCATGTCAAAGAAAAAAAAATCTACACAAATTATATAAACAATACCACACAACACCTGAATTCAATTTATACTACAAAAATACACTAGCATATTAAATAAGGTAATAAGACAAGCAAAGAAAATGCATAATGATAATTTTATTTCCCAATTATCCAATAAAAACAGGGCTATGTGGTCCGTGATAAAGAAAGAAACTGGAAAATCTGCTAAAATACAAAGGAACATTACACTGACCAGAGATAATAAAGTGATTAATAATCCAGAGGAAATAGCAAACACTTTCAATGACTATTTTCTGGAAATTGCACAAAAATTATTAAATAAATCACAGATAAATATAATAAATTCTAATAATGAAATAAAAATATGTAGTGGTTCTTTATTTATAAATCATGTCACAAGTGAAGAGGTAAGAATAGTTATCAAAGAGCAAAAAAATAAATTTTGTGCTGGCATTGATGGCTTCCCTGATGCTATTTTAAAGAAATGTGCAGAAAATATAATAAATCCACTTACACACTTAATAAACAGTTCAATTCTCTCAGGAACTTACCCGGATATTTTGAAGTTATCAAAAGTAACTCCAGTGTACAAAGACGGTTCAAAAGATGAATTAGATAACTATCGTCCCATTACCTTACCAACTGGTATTGCAAAAATTGTGGAAAAATCATGTATAAGAGACTGATAAGTTTTATAGAAAAAATAAAATATTATCAATCTCACAACATGGATTCAGAACAGAAAAATCTACACAGAGAGCAATTTATGAATGTATGAATAGTATACTGAAATTAATTGACAATAAGGAACACGTAACTGGCCCATTATTGGATCTATCGAAAGCATTTGATGTTGTTGTCCATAAAATCCTCCTTACAAAACTAAATCAATATGGTATTAGAGGTCTAGCTAATAAATGGATAGAGTCTTACTTAACAAGGCGTAAACAAATAGTAAGCTTGAGACACAAGGATGATGGAACCAAATTACTTAATGAAACATTGTCCAATGAGGGAATTATTAAATTTGGAGTTCCCCAGGGATCGGTTTTGGGCCCACTACTCTCTCTTCTATATATCAGTGATATAACACAGAACGTTCATTCACGTAGGGAAATTTTGTTTGCGGACGATACAACACTCGTAATAAAAAAAAGGTGAAACTAAACAGGTCATACAGCAGTCTGCTGACTCCGTTACAGGAGAGTTAACCAAATGGTCACAAGATAATCGCCTCATAATCAACTATAAAAAACAGTAGGCCTATGTCTAAATTACCACACTATACAGAATAGGAATCCTGCGAAGCCTAATATAGCATTAAATGGTCATCAAATAGAAAATAAATCCGAAACAAAGTTTTTAGGACTATGGATACAACATGACTTGAAATGGAATAAACATATACAATATCTGAATACTAAACTGAACTCGATGTTCTTTGCGTTACGTATTTTGAAAACCTGCACTAGCATGCACACATTAAGAAATACTTATTTTGCTTATTTCCATTCATACTTAAGATATGGGGTCATATTTTGGGGTATGTCGCCAGATTTACTAAGCACGTTTAGGAAACAAAAGAGGGCGATTAGAATTGTGGCAAATGTAAACACCAGAGGATCATGTAGACCTCTGTTTAAAGATTTAAACATTCTCCCTGTGCCCTGCATATACTTCTTTGAAAGTATTATGTTTTGTAAAAAGAATTTAATGAATAAGGATGTTTTTCTTAAAACGAACAATGATGTTCATAGGCATAACACAAGACAAAATCAAAACATTCATATTTCACACACACACAAGCATATATCAAAAATTGAACTTATCACACAGGAGTTAAATTATGCAATAAACTACCCCAGTATATAAAACTTGCCCTCAATATAAAAACCTTTGATAGAATGTTGAAAGCTTATCTGCGGTGCCATTGTTTTTACTCTGTAGTTGAATACCTTAGCGTATAGGAGCGATGAAATCTATAATTATATTTTACTTTTTTAATTTAATTGTAATACCTAGCTGTATGTTGTTGTATTTATAGAATTAAGTTTTCATATTATGATAATAGAATAAGGTGTAAATAGTTGTCCAATAAGATTGTATCTCTTAAGATCTGCTATTATAATAAGTTATAAATAGTTATAGTATTACTATTACTGTATATACCTATTAGTACTTTTATTTTATAGATGTAAATTCTGACGTGTCCTATATAAAAATGTATTGTATACTTGCATTTGTTCATCTATATATATACAAATCAATTTTACGTGATAGTTTGTCTGTCTGTCTGTGGGTGTGTATGTCTCCAATGTGTTCATATACCATTCATCCGAATGCGATGAAACTTGGGTGAGATATTGAGTATACTCCAAGGAAGGTTTCTGACGTAGTAAATCCATTTTACAATAGGTAGCGCACGCGTAGATTCAACAAATGAGCGACGATGTGCGAAGCATTTCGACAAAGTCCCGTATGTGTTCATATACCATTCGCCCGATAGCGATGAAACTTGGGTGAGATGTTGTGTACACTTACGTGAAGGTTTCAAAATGAGTGAATACATTTCACAGTAGATAGCGCACGAGTAGATTCAACAAATGGGTGACGACACGCAAAGCGTTTCAACAAAGTCCCGTATGCATTCATATACCATTCGTCTGATAGCTATGAAACATTCGTAAAATGTTGTGTACACTGCAGGGAAATTTTCCGGCTTAGTAAATCCACTTTACAATAGGCAAAGCAGGAGTAGATCCAACAAATGAGCTACGACGCGCGAAGCATTTCAACAAAGTCACGTATGCGTTCATATACCATTCGTCTGATAGCGATGAAACTAGGCTGAGATTTTGTGTGCACTCCAGGGAAGGTTTAGCTTAGTAAATCCCTTTAAAAATAGGTAGAGCACGAGTAGAATCAACAAATGGGCGACGACGCGCGAAGCGTTTCAACAAAGTCCCATATAAGGTCATATACCATTCATCCGATAGCGATGAAACTTGGGTGAGATGTTGTGTACACTCCAGGGAAGGTTTCTGGCTTAGTACATCCATTTTACAACAGGTAGCGCACCAGTGGATTCAACAAATGAGCGATGACAAGCGAAGCGTTTCAACATTGTCCCGTATAAGGTCATATACCATTCGTCTGATATTGATAAATGTTTGGTGAATTGTTGTGTACACTCCAGGAAAGGTTTCTGGCTAAGTAAATCAATTTTACAATACGAAGCGCACGTTCAGATTCAACAAATGAGTGACTACGCGCGAAGCGTTTCGATAACGTCCCGTATAAGTTCACATACCATTCATCCGATTGCGATGAAACTTGGGTGAGATGTTGTGTACACTCCAGAGAAGGTTTCTGGCTGAGTACATCCATATTACAATATGTAGTGCAAGAGTAGAATCAACAAATGAACGACGATACGTGAAGCGTTTCAACCAATTCCCGTATGCATTCATATACCATTCGTCCGATAGCTATGAAACTTGGGTGAGATGTAGTGTACACGTCATGGAAGGTTTCTGGCTTAGTAAATCCACTATACAATATGCAGCGCACAAGTAGATTCAACAAATGAGGGACGACGCGCGAAGCGTTTCAACAAAGTCCCGTATAAGGTCATATACCATTCTGCCGTTAGCGGTGAAACTTGGGTGAAATATGGTGGACACTCCAAGGAAGGTTTCTGGCTTAGTAAATACATTTCACAGTAGGTAGCACACGAGTAGATTCGACAAATTAACGACGACACGCGGAGCGTTTCAATACAGTCCCCTATGTCTTCATATCCCATTAGTCCGATAGCGATGAAACTTGGGTGAGATGTTGTGGACACTTACGTGACGGTTTCTAACTTAGTAAATACATTTTACAGTAGGTAGCGCACGAGTAGATTCAACAAATGTGTGACGGGGCGCGAATCGTTTAAACAAAATCAGGTATGCGTTCATATACTATTCATCCGATTGCGATGAAACATTGATCAGTTATTGTGTACCCGCCAGGGAAGGGGACTTAGTAAATCCATTTCACAATAAGTAGCGCAAGAGTAGATGCAACAAATGGGTGACGATGCGCGAAGCGTTTCAACAAAATCCCCTATTGCGTTCATATAACCTTCTTCGATTGCGATGAAACCTTGATGAGTTATTGTGTACACGCCAGGGAAGGGCTTCGACTTAGTAATACATTTCTCAATAGGTAGCGCACGAGTAGATTCAACAAATGAGTGACAGCGAACGAATCGTTTAGACAAAACCCCGTATACGTGCATATACCATTCATCCGATTGCGATGAATCATTGATGAGTTATTGTGTACACGCCAGGGAAAGGTTTCGACTTCGTAAATCCATTTCACAATAGGTAGCGCACGAGTATATGCAACAAATGGGTGACGACGTGCGAAGCGTTTTAACAAAAGCCCCTATGCGTTCATATAACCTTCTTCGATTGTGATGAAACCTTGATGAGTTATTGTGTACACACCAGGGTAGGGTTTCGACTTAGTAAATCCATTTCTCAATAGGTAGCGTACGAGTAGAATCAACAAATGAATGACAGCGCACGAATCGTTCAAACAAAATCCCGTATACCTTCATATGCCATTCATCCGATTGCGATGAAACTTTCGAAAGTTGTTGTGCATGCCCTCACGAATGGTTCTAAATTAGAAAATCCACTTTACGATAGCTTAGAGGCAGTTAACGGAAATTGAAAAACATGTTGTGTATCCAAAAGCACTTCAAGAAACAGAATTTCAACGCCAACACTTTCTTTGATTGGCATTGCAACGCATGCCGGGTACAGCTTGATATTAATAAAAACTATATATCTATCTATCTATCTATCTATCTTTCTTGGACACATACTAAGACACCCAGGAATAGCAAGCTTAGTTATAGAAGGAAGGGTTGAGGACAAGAACTGTAGGGGTAGACCAAGGTTAGAATATGTTAAACAGATTGCCTCGGATGAGGGTGTGGTACTTATGTAGAGATTAAACGATTAGCTCAGGACAAGGAGGCATGGAAGACTGCTTCAATCCAGTCAAAAGACTGAAGATTCAAACAACACAACACCATTCGCCTATGGGAGTAGCATCGTGTCGAGTTCGTTGGTGATTTTATTGATGTCTGCTGTTGCGATGTTAAAAAGCGTTGGACTCTATGGGTCGGCCTCTAGCACACCTTTTGTTTGCTGAATGACACTCTGTCATTGATTCTTATAGTTGATTTTCCTTGAGCATTTCCCGAATGATGGCCGGCATTTCGTTTATTTCTCCTATGCTATTCTATAGACAATGTGACTGGGGTATCTGGGCAGAATGTATGTAGTTTACTGCCTCTGCTTAGTATTTCTTTAGCTGGTTCCATTTCTCATTCATTTTGATGAAGCACGTCCTGATTATATTCTAGTTTAGCCTGAAATTACAAATAATCCCAAAATATTTGTTTTTGGGTCAAGCGCTATGGTTGTATCCAGAAATCGATGAGAAGAAGAGAAATAATAATATGCATTCCTTGGTTCAATTTGGCGGGGTATTTGTTTTGTTCCTCAGTCCACATCTGTCTGTTACTTTCTTCGAGCATAGGGTTTATGATCGAAAGTTTCTTTGGTGTGTTTCAAGTCATCGTGACTGTGTGTGCCCCAGTGTGTTTTATTCTTGATTACATTCATCATGGACATTTTTGAACGAAGTATCTATTGTTATCGTTTTGTAACTGAACCGCTGTTATTATTTCGTTATTGCTAATGATGTATGAACTTTGTGTTTTTGTGCTGTAGGGAATGGAAATTCAGGAACAGACGGTGAAGATTTATCCCTCCTTAATAATATTGACTCTGATCTATTTGCGGAAATAGAGACAATGTGTAAGGAGCAAGGAAAATGTAAGTTTATTTTTATTGAAAAGAAACTGATGCTATGTAAATATATATTACAATCGCACGCTTATATTTATTTAGGGCAGGGCGGCATATCATGGAGAGTTGAGTCCGCAGGGCACCTGATGACATGGCCATGCGTTACGAGCCATGCATCCTGCATCTTTGTAATTGGTGCAACTCCTGTTCGCCCTCTGCCATCGATATTCCTGACATGATCCAGTCTTGTAAAATTATGTGTCCAATGTAACATCTGCATCTCCATAGGCCTACCACGCTTGTGCTTTTCTGATGCAGCCCAATATCCTGATGCATTATAGTTCATATAGCCTAGATTAGCTGCTAGTGATGACCAGGAGCCCAGCTGAAGCTCAGGTGGTTGCCTGCCTTGAGAGGTGCTAGCCTGAGCGAAGTGACTATCCTACTGCAGCACCAAGCTCATGTTTGACAAGTAGAATATTTTGTGATAGGCAAAATATGGAGAGATAGAAGGCAATAGAAGACTGACAAACACTTACCTAAGTTGGCAATAATGGTGGATGGTGTACCGTAAAGAAGGAAGTGGGAACTCCACATAATAACAAATGTAATATTGAAACTGAATGAGATACCGGTAAGTTAAATGGGCGCTGATGCCCCAAGAGCATTAGTTAGTAGGCCTACCCTACAAATTAAGCTGCAAGAAGATTTAGAAAAGAATACAATGGTTAATGAGGCACAACTTGGTATTAAATAGGGCTGCGATTTGCCCTTAAAATGATGCAGAATTAGTATGGTTTATTAAAAGTTCAAGTTTGAATGGCCTGACTAGCAGTGTTGGCTTTAATTTGAGTGGAAGATTCTGGTATAAATTTATATGGTTGGTCGAGAGTACTTAACTTTTGGTAGAGGTCATATGCCCATTTGTTTTAATTTAAAACTGTATCACATGGAGCTGCTGGTTCAAGTAGTCTATATACTGCGTTTACTACGTGTCCAGGGATAGATAGATTTTTATTAATTCCATTTGATCAAATACATGCATTCAATACATTTTTGATATAGGACACGTCAGAATTTACATGCATAAAATAAAAGAACTAACAGGTATATATTACTAAGATTAAAACTATTTATAACTTATTATAATAGCAAATCTTAATAGATACAATCTTATTGCACAACTATTTACACCTCACTCTATTATCATAATATGAAAACTTAATTCTATAAATACAACAACATACAGCTAGGTATTAAAATTAAATTAAAAAAGTAAAATATAGTTATAGATTCCATCACTCCTATACGCTAAAATATTCAACTACTGAGTAAAAACAATGGCACTGCAGATAAGCTTTCAACATTCTATCAAAGGTTTTTATTTTTGGGGCCAGTTTTATATACTGGGGTAGTTTATTGTATAATTTAACTCCAGTGTGAAAAGTTCCTTTTTGATATATGCTTGTGTGTGTGTGTGAAATATGAATGTTTTGATTTTGTCTTGTGTTATGCCTATGGACATCATTGTTTGTTTTAAGAAAAACATCTTTATTCATTAAATTCTTTTTAAAAAACATAATACTTTCAAAGATATATATTGTTTAGTGTAATCGATTATGTCACAGATGATGTACAGATGTTGATGTTAGTTTGTTTGATGTATTAGGGGCAGATAACCTTGCTGTTCTGCCCCCTAACAAAAATAATTAACTGTTTGATATACTGCTTTGAATTGCCGCTACATATCTCTGCTGTTTGAGGTTTCACATAGTGCGTCGTCAAATGCAGATGCAATCACGTGTTGGAGTTCGAGGTTTGGTTATAAGTCACAAATGTTCATAACTTACTTTTGGTTGTTCAATTTAACTTAATTGAAAGGTTGTACTGCATTCTTCTGAAGGCATGGTGACATGAAACCATTGGTCACTACTAGGTTATGACCACTCTCTGGATGAAAATGAAGCTGCTTGTATTACAAGTATGGTGGTCTGGGGTGTAAGCCCCAGGTTAGGTTTGTGTGTAAACCCTTAATAACATGCAGAATTTGACATGTATGCCTTCGTTCAAGGGTTCAAGGGCAGGGTCTTTATATTTGCTTGGCTAGGACATTCTCGCTCACGCGCTCCGCCAGTCACGGCTCAGTTGCCGCGGGCGCATATGTTCGGCAGAATACGGTGCTTAAAATCAGTATCATGCATTTTTACTCACTATGTTTACAGTAGATGCTGAAAATGTTCCCCATCCACTGACAAACATAATCGGCATCTTCTTATGAAGTTTCTGGTTAATCAGGTTAATTTAGCTTCAATAAGGAAATAACGACCCTACCGTCTATTTTTATTGTTTACTGAACCTGTCCGTTTGAATCTCAAATTAGCCAGTTGTTTTATTGTCTGATTTATAGGAATGGGTCTCCCTGGAAATTACACTCGAAAGTTTTTTCATGTTCTAGCACACGATTTCCTGCACTTTATGTCGTATTGTGCAGATATACACTTTCAAGTAACGAATATTTCACATAAGGCATTACAGCACTATACACAATCACAATAAACAACTGGCTAAGAGAGTCAAACATACAGGCTCAGTAAAGGATAAAAATAGACGTAAAGGTCGTTATTTCCTTAGTGAAGCTAAATTAACCGCAATAACCGGAAACTTCATAAGTAGATGCCCATTATGTTTGGCAGCGGATGGGGAACATTTTCAGCATCTACTGTAAGCATGGTGAGTAAAAATGCATTATACTGATTGTAAGCACCAACTCTGCCGTACATACGCGCACGTGGCAACCGGCAACTGAGGCGTCACTGGCGGAGCGCGTGAGCGAGAAAGTCCTAGCCAAGCAAATATAAAGACCCTGTATATACCGCTTTATGTACATGCGTATGGGATTTTTTTTAGTGTAGTTGATCACGCCATGGATGATGTACAGACGTTGATGTTCGTTTGTTTAATTTTGTGGCTTGAATTGCTGCTGACGGTCCTGGAGAGACCATTGGTCGCTGCTGGGTTTGACGAATGTCTGGATGAAACCATTGACCGCTGCTAGGTTAGAAGACTGTCTGGACAAAAATTACTGCTTGCACTACAAGCAAGGGGGTCTGGGTTAGGTTTGTATTTGTATGAAAACCTTACCGGTACTAACACATAGAATTTAATATGTATGCATTGTTTAAGCCTCTAGTATCGTTCATGATATCAAGGATGCCACCATTTTGTGTCCAGGTGAATTAATTAGTACGTACAATTGGTGTTTGTATTTTGATTCGCTGTTTGAATCTCGTTATGTCAGGTTAGTCAATGAATTTTGCAGTGTGAGGAATCACGTAGGCCCTACTATACTACTCCATGATGTCATGGATGCTGTCATTAGTGAATAACAACAGTATTATTCATTGGCATAAAGTCAAGGAGGAGGTGGGTATATTGTTGGTGGGGTCCGGGTGCCCTCAATATATAATGGAAAGGTTACAGTACTCAGAACCAATACTTTGAATCTATATGAGTACTTCTATGCCATAGCAGCAAATACTGTGTTTCTATTCATTCATTTAATGTTTCAACAGAGGGCATTTGAATTAAAAGTAAGTTACTTAATTAAAAAGAAAAGAACAGAATGCACATTTCCTTGTAGTCACATGTTAAGGCAATCAACAATGTGAATCAGGAAGTCAGTCTGATACAATCAAGGGCATTGACATATCAACAAATGCACAAGCAGGTTGTAGCTCGGTTCGCATGTCCTGCAGAAGGAAAAAGACAGCCACCCGAAATGAAGATTTTTTATGGTTTTGCCCACTCACCAAATAAGCAAGACAACACAAAGGAATAGTTCTTCGTCTAAAGATATTAATATCAGTGGTTATTATCAGAATGTAAATGGACTAAGGTCAAAATTAACTGTTCTTTCTCAATCAATTAATATGGCGAATTACGATTTCAATCCTTACTGAATCTAACCTTTGTGAAATCATAGGTAACGGTGAGTTAGCTCGAGAACAATATGATGTTTATCGTTGTGATTGTTCCAAAGATGCTAGTGAATTAGAAGCAGGAGGTGGTGTCTTAATTGCAATCAGGAAAACTCACAAATCTAAACTAATATCCCTAAAAATTAAATCTGTTGAACAAGTCTTTGTTGAAGTCCAAATTCATGACCAAACATTCATTCTAGGCTCTGTATATCTATCTCCAAGCTTAGAATTACAAAAGTACATAGAGCATACCATTACAGTTGAAGACATATTGGACTCGCAAAATGAAAATTGCCATTTTCAGTTAATGGGCGATTACAATCTCCCGAATATAACATGGTTTCAATCAAATGAAGACTGTATGGGGTTCCTCCCATGTGGAATTAATACTGACAAATCAGAACAAATTATTGACTCCTTTTGCTATCTAAACTTATATCAGTTCAATAACATTCCAAATATTCTTAATCGTAATCTAGATTTAATATTCTCCAATTTTTCCTTAACTGTTAACCCTAGCTTAGATGTTCTAATTCCTGAGGATAAGTACCACCCTCCTCTAGATATTGATTTTAAGTTGGCGGTTGATCATCAACCTCTTTCAAGCAATTATAGTTATCACAATTTTGATAAAGGTAATTATATCGGTCTCAATAATTACTTGGCTACAATAGACTGGAGCTCTGCATTGAAGGAACAAGACATAAATTCTGCTGTAAGCATTTTTTACTCTATTCTATATGAAGGCATTGATAGATTTATTCCTCTTGCTTATTATAAGGACCCATGTTTCCCAAAGTGGTTTAACAGTGAACTAAGAGCCAGTGTCTTACAGAAGAAAGCGACCCATGCCTTATAAAAAAGTCGGGCAGCACTCATGATTATTATGCTTTCTCGGAGCTTAGAGCCAAATGTAAACACTTGTCTAAACTATGTTATACTGAATATTTAAACAAAATTAGATCTAATCTATACAGCGACCCAAAAAGCTTTTGGGCTTTTATCAAGACAAAAAAGAATGATAAAGGTATTCCTGGTACAGTTCATCTTGACAATGTGAATGAAAGTGATGGACCAGGTATTGTCAATCTTTTTGCTAAACATTTCTCCGCAGTCTATAAGGCACCAATCGTTAACACCCAAAAATTTGAAACTCCTTTCTCTATTAACGTCTCCACCTGCCAGGTTGAAAAGAGTGATATTTATAACAAATTAGAGAAACTCTCAAATAACAAATCATTTGGTCCTGATGGTCTCCCACCAATTCTATTAAAATCTTGTCGATTCATTATAACAGAACCATTATTCATCTTATTTAACCTCTCTCTTGGAACTGGTAAATTTCCTGATAGATGGAAGAGTAGCTATGTAACTCCTGTCTTGAAATGTGGTGACAAATCCAATGTTAAAAATGATAGAGCTGTTTGTAAATTGTCCTTCATACCCAAATTATTTGAATCTATAATTACTGACAAAATTACACCCCAATTTTCCTCCTACATAATTGAACAACAGCATGGCTTTATGCCAGGTCATTCAACATGTACAAATCTCCTAGTTTATTTGGAGTACTTACTGAAAGCAGTAGAAGAGCACAATCAAGTGGACTGCATCTACACTGATCTAGCCAAAGCCTTCGACTCTCTCGACCATAAAATTCTTCTTTCAAAATTACAATCTTATGGTATACAAAACCCTCTATTATCATGGCTGTCTCATATTTAGAAGGCAGAACTCAGATTGTCAAAATACTCAATTTCTTATCTCAACCAATAGCTGTCTCTTCTGGCGTTCCGCAAGGTGCCCATCTTTCTCCTTTGTTATTTCTAATCTTTATTAATGATATCAATACAGTTTTCAAACATGCCAAAATCCTCCTGTTAGCCGATGATACAAAGTTCTTTATGAAAGTTCAATCTCTACAGGACTGTATACTTCTTCAGGAAGAACTTTGGCGTCTAGAGGAGTATTGTTCTTTAAATGGGTTACTGCTGAACGAAACTAAATGTAAACTAGTTAGATTCTCGAAGAAGAAACAGAATATTCAATTCTCTTATCACTTTCTATCATCTACTCCACTTCATGCTGTTAGAAGTATTTGTGACCTGGGAGTAAAATTCTCAGACACGCTTAATTTTAACGAGCATATGGTAAATATTAAAAAAAAAGGCTTTGCAGAGATTAGGTTGCATAACTCGTTATTCCAAGGAATTTTGTGACTCAAATATATATTTCCTACTGTACTTGACCCTTGTCAGACCCTTAATTGAATATTGTACACTGATTTGGAGCCCTTTCAATAAAACACAAATTGAGAGTTTAGAGAAAGTACAACACAAATTCCTACGAATTTATGCACATCGTTTCCTACACCCAATAACGAATCATAACTACACTGAAGTAATGATGCAATTGAAGCTGCCAACCCTTAAATCCCGTCATGATAATTTTTATATTCTTAATATGTACAAAATTGTAAACTCTCACATAAACTGCCCAGAATTACTAAATGAAATCAATATCTATGTGCCACCCCGTTCGATGCGCAAGCATCATGTCTTTGAAACAAACTGGCATCCAACTAATTATGGTCTAAATAGTCCCACTGACAGAATGATGCGAATCTCAAATGGGGTCAACATAGACTTGTTCAATACCGATGAAAGACCCCTGAGAAAATATCTGTTTTCCTATTCATTAGACAATCTGTATGAAATTGCTGAATGTAATATGACTTTATACAATATTAATAAATTATTCTATGTTATCAAAAGCCCAGCCTTGGTATCTGGCTCCTAACAGTTTGTGGCGATAAATTAAGATTGTGCGCAGGTTGTTGAGTGTGTTTAGGTAGTTACCACAAAAAATAACTTGAAACATTAGATACATTAGATGGGATTGAATGCACGTCGTCACTGGATGTTGCATCTATGATGCTTGCATGCACTAACCTATCATACTGTGAACTGTTGCCTGGTGTGAGCTATCAATAGATTTCAAGCATTGGATTTTCACAACTGTTATCATGACAAATGAAGACTAGGCTATTAGATCATGTAATGCACAAATTGTGCTTACTCTAACTTCATTAAAAATTTCATTTTGCTTGAATTAATCAGCAGATTTGTTGTTGATTCATTCAGGGTCATTTCTACATCATGCTCCCCCCATCAGCAGATTCATGAAAAAGAAAAATGCATAGATCTACTGGAAAGTCAGTACCGTAGGGTTGGCAACTTCATGCGGACATCAAGAAAGCAAAGCCTATACGGTAGGCCTACATGTTACGTGTTTACTTCACAATAATATTTTTATGGGTTTAACATCATTATCTGCTTTGGCTTTAGATATCCAGGATTGTAGGAATTTTCCAAAAAGGGGTTACGGCAAATTTTTTTTTACAAAAGAATAATAATGTTATTGGTTTTACATCCCTTTGAACTACCGCGACTTTAAGAGTCACCGGCATGCCAGAATTTTGCTCCGAAGGGTATCTTTAACGTGCCAGTAAGTTAAATCTACTGACACGGCTCCCTCGCATCCTGCAACCATGGGCACATCAGGCGAGAACATTACCGCTGAGCTACGCAGCCAGCATTTTTTACGAAAGATCACAAGCATGCAACTTAGGTGTTAATTGTTATACCTACAATCACAGTACAGACAATACAAACAAATTCCTTCTTCGGACTGAACTACTCCAGAAGGTTTTACCCGACGCCTTAAAGACAGCTGGAAATGCGCATTTTGTGGCTCGGGCGGTGAGACTGCTATATGAGACCCATTGACCATGGTGACACGAGGTCCCCCAAGTAAAATAATGCTTAATGGTCCCAAACTCATTTAAAATTAGCTCATCGATGGGCTACAGAATTGGGCAATTGGTCTCAAAAGCCAATAAACGGTCTCATGTGTATTTAAGCCTTCTTAACCAAAATCTCAATAAGGCTCTTTCCATAAGCTACTAGAACTATACATTTTGTCTTGTTTGTGAGTATCTTCCTTTGAGTTACATGGATTATGATAAATTATATAATTCTATTATTTTGCTTTTTACAGTGAGTGATCAAGGACTTCTGGCTCTTTATTCATTGTATGGAAGTACTTTGGAGAGGGCATTAGAATTGCTGGAGAAGAACTGTGTGACATACCTGCGAATTCCAAAGAAAATAAGATATGTTGTGCAGGTAGGATAATTTTATTCCTGATACTATTTTGATTCTTCTGTGTAGTTGCCATATCATGACATAATTACAGTCTGCAGTTTAACACATTCACTGGTGGCACATTTTCCCATTCCCTATCTATCCAGTTCACAAAACCTCGAAGTTCCGCCCTTGTAACTGTGTTCTGGTGGGCCCTGGATGCACATCAGGATTTTTTTTTTTAGTGTAGTCGATCACGCCGTGGATGATGTACAGACATTGATGTTCGTTTGTTTAATTTTGTGGCATGAATTGCTGCTGACGGTCCTGACAAAACCATTGGTCGCTGCTGGTTTAGACGAATGTCTGGAGGAAATCATCAGGAAATGATACAGTCTGCGAGTCTCAAATTCTAGAGTATGCGCGTAAATTGTCAGTCATTTAAAGAGCTTGGCCGGGTCACAGTCATGGATAAACCACGAGCTGTGGGCCAGCAATGCCTGTAGTGTGGGCTGTTACTCGACCACTACACTTGCTTCAATGCGAGAGCTCTCAAGGACATCGGCAGAAATCGATGGAGTAAACTGTACCTACTTTGCAAAAATAACATTTTCATAATTTATCCATAGACATTGGGTAAGGCTCATGTTCCCATACATCCAACTGCTCCTGTACTTCCTCCTCCTTGTTTTCCCAGATCATCAAATCATCTGCAAACGCCATTACTTTCATCCTTCTTTCGCCAATCACTTCCGCCACTCTGGTCATTATATCGTCTATCACTAGAATGAAGAGTAGTGGTGAAAGTGCACTTCCATGCCTCAAGCCATTCTTCTGTTCCAGCCAATCTGATCTCTCTTCTCCTACTTTCACACAGCTTATACTTCCATTGTACATTTCCCTTATCCTCCATATAGTCTGCTTTCCTACTCCTCTCTTCTCCAAAGCCTTCCATACCTTACTTCTACGTACACTATCAGATGCTTTTTCAATGTCCAGGAAGGCCATCAGTAGGTCTATTCCATATTGATAATGTTTTTCCTGCAACTGTCTTACAGCAAAAATTAGATCTATTGTGGACCTTCCTGCTCTGAAGCCATGTTGTTCTTCTCTCATCTTTCCTTCTAATTTTGCCCGAATTCTCTTTTCCAAAACTTTCTCAAAGATCTTCACACAATGGCTCGTAATCCCCCGATAATTCTTGCACTCCTTTCTGCTACCTTTCTTGAAGATTGGGACAATTATTCCCTTCTTCCAGTTCTCAGGGGTCCTCCTCTCTTTCCATACAGCCCTCATTACTCGATATAGCCATTGCATCCCCACCTCTTCTGCCGCTCTCAGCGTCTCTACACATATCTCATCCAGACCTGGTGCCTTCCCTCCTTTCATCTTCCTCACTGCGCCCTCCACTTCCCTCCATGTTAAGTCCTTTTCTGTTCCTGGTGACTCCTCTCCTTTCATCTTCCTCACTGCATCCTCCTCTTCCCTCCATGTTAAGTCCTCTTCTGTTCCCAGTTCCTTTATTTCTTCATCAGGGTCACCATTTGGGTTCAAGGGTTCTTCAAAGTACTCCCTCCACATGATCTTGAGTTCATCCTTATTCCCTACTTCTCGGCCACTTTTGTTCACCATTCGAACGTAGTCCGTCATATCATTCCTCCTCTTACTTTTAACCATCCCATATAGGACCTTTTTGGTACCTTCACTATCCTCCTCCATCATCCTTGTCCATTCTTCCATCCACTTTCTTCTCTCCTCAGCTACCACTCTTTTCACTTCTTTCTTTCGTATTTAGTTCTCCTTTCTTGTCTCTATTGTCCTATTTTGGAACCACACCCTAAAGGCTGTATTCTTCTTCTAGACTATATCTTTTAGACTATATCTTTTGTTTCCTGATGAAAGGAGGGGAGTCACAGGAACTCGACGGATAACTGTGAGGGATGATTGTCCTTTTTGGATGGCCCGAATGGAACCCTGTTCAACAGCCGTGCAAATTTGAGCAACAGTGGGACAGTTGGCCATCGTCTGCGTGTAGGTGGCTTACGAGCAGTGTTCCTGCAGAAGTTGTTCCATGGACCCCACACCATCGATGTTGAGGAAGATAAGCATAGGTTGACAAATGACGTATCATAGGTTGACAAATGACGTAGTGTCTTCTTTAGTGATGAATTACGCTTCTAGTTTGCTCATAGTGATCGTCGCAATCGTCTGTGACGTACTGGGGAGAGGGGCTGTCTAGACCTTATTGTCGAGAGACACATAGGACCAACACTGGGCATTATGGTCTGAGGAGATATTGGCTTGTGAAATCACAATAGGGATGTAGCGGGAGAAAGTTCGCGCCAGATAGCGCTCGTGTAGTACTGGGTAAGCGCAAGGCGATCGTCTTATGTTTCTCCCAGTCAGCTGCGAAGAATGTATAAATTGTGACCGAGTTTTCTAAGCTAAAGTAAATTATATCTTCTTTAATTTTACTCCAAGACTTTATTAATTAATTCTATAGGTATATCTCCTAATATATTATGGACGATTTTCAGCGTTTAAGCGTTAAACAGCTGCAAAATGAGCTACGGACTAGAGACACTAAAACTAGCGGGAGGAAGGAAGAATTAATGGCCTACAGCGGTAATAACAAAATTCTAACACGCTTTATTATTCAAATAATCAATATGATTCAGCATGCTTTTTCCAAATGATTACAATTACTAGAGTATTGTAGGCCTATATTGATAAATATATCTCCATAAGACTTAAATCATAAACAGAGATTTAAATATTCACTTGCTCCCCCTGCTTACAGACTTCGATTCATGTTTTTTTTTTTTTTAGGTTGATAGCTTACATGAAACTGTCGTGTTTTAAGGTAAACATAATCAAAGAAAGTTGATACCGGTAATGTGTACCTCGAAAATGCATCGCAACGTTTGGTTCTTATGAAATTTTGCCAATTTCTCAATAAGAATCGTTCCCTTACCTCTGGAAAAGGACTTGGGGGTACAATTTTTTAAAAGTTTGAGAATCCCTGCTTTAGAGCCACGAACTGTTTCCATTCATCTGACTATGTCTCAAGAATGTACTGTAGAAGTCAGTCGCTACCACATTCTCCGTCGGCCAGATGGAAGTTGACGATTAATTCTGATTTCAAGAAACCAACCATAATACGTTTGTGACTGTTAATGTTGCGACATTTATTCTTGAAGTATTTGACAGAGTAGCCTATTGATGTCTTTGAAAATGGGAGTCAGAAATGTTACTTTCATATCTTCGTGTATATTGACGATTTCTTCCCGACTTCAATGGAGATGATTTCTGCAGATTCCGATTTTGTAGGCTTATCGTGATAATCGGGCAATTTTCTTGTGTATGGCCTCTTCCTAAATAATTCTTTTTGTTGTGTTCGTGGTCCACGGAAAAAGCGATGGAACAGCGCCCGGTTTTTATCTTGCTCTCTCACCTTCAGATACAAACGCATAAATTCAGTGGTTGTTATCGAAATGTCTAATCAGTTTATAGGTACAAAAAAGGAATTATTTCCCTTTGTAAGTCACACTAATCCAACACAGTTTTCGTGAAGTCATCGGGTTGTAAATGATGGAAACACACTTTAATATATTCGGTCAGATTTTTCTCACCGAAATTTTTCCTTCTGATAACATGTGACCATTTCTTCCTCATTTCTTTATTTTGTGGAAATCGGTGAAACGAAAACGGGCTTCCCTGATTTTTGCAAAGAGGAACACTGCAATAGCTCGGCATAGTCACGAAAATAACAATTTAAACAACTTAAATTCGTACATATTAGCGGCATGAGAACACAGGAGACAAATGAAGAGCGCCATGCGCTTACCCAGTACAACAACAGTGCGCTCTGTCGGTGCTAGTTCTATACATCCCTATTAGTGATTGTTGAGGGCAATGTGACTTTGTTGTATGCAGTATGTTGACCGGGTTGTCCACGATGGTCAACATTGCAAATGGGATGATTGAGCTGGACATTGCCCATGTTCACACTGCAACTCATCTCCAGGGAAGCTCTCCATGATATCACAACCATACAATGGCCTGCTAGTTCTCCAGATCTTAACTCTATTGAGAATGTGTGGGACATGATGGTTTGACAACTGGCCAACTTGCCTGGCGACCCACAACTCTGGAACAATTGACCTGTGCAGTGCAGCAAGCATGGACCACAATGCCTAAAGAAGTGATCCAGGAGCTTATTGACTCCGTTGTCTCAAAGAATTTAGTGTATTTCAGCTGATGGTGGGCACACCCTGTTTTGATTAATGTCCTCATTTTTGGTCAGAGGGGCCCTAAAAGTGTTACCATCGTATCACAGCTAACCATTCATCCTACATGTTTAGTTGCAGCAGTGTAACACCACTCCTTCATTGTGTTGCAGTTTCAATTTTCATGAGTGTGTTTGGAACTGCTGATGAACATATTTGAAACAGGTAGAACTATGTTACTCTGACCATCTGCTCCATTAGCTCAGTGGTCACAGTAATGGCGTTCTAAGCCAGAGGATTGAGGCCTGAGTCCTGTATGGGCTAGATATTTACATTTTCTACTTTTCTCCCACAGAGGCTCACATGTAGTAAGACGTGGGTTGGTGACCATGGGACCCTAGCTGAGTCAGACATTGCTTCCTTTTGCTTGTGCTGGGCTCCTCTCTGTCATCTTTTCTTTCGACCTCCCTTGGTCAATTCTTGTTCTCTTCTGACTCCGACAGTAGGCCTATTAGGGTAAATTAAATCTCAATCAAAGTATGCTATAATATTGGTCTGCCTTGTCAATACGATTTATTCAACAATTTTAACAAATAGTACAGTTTCGAGTCTCAACTGATCCTAATTCTGCTAGATATTCAAGTTTAATAGTAAAATATAAAAAACATCACTTATTGGTATACAAAAATAGGAGTCAGGAGAATTAGGGTATCCTAGGCCTAGGGAGTCTTTCACTTTCCCGCCTTAATTGGCCCTTGTCTCAACTTTCCTGATACTCTCATTCTTCGTGGAGTCAGACCTCTTCTTATCCTTTTCATGGTATCTCCTGCCTTCTCCTCAAGGTCCTTAAGAAGGCAGAGTGTATGTAGCCCCACCAATTAAGGTGCACCACGAATGGTGCTACACCCTCAAGGGCTAACGGCTGGTGAGTTCGGGAATTGGCCACCCCGAGGGATTTCTGAGCTGGGTCTGTTTTTTTCCCCTTCTTCCAGTGACTCTGAGGTGGATTCTCACCTCTTTCCCTTTCCTGGCCCTACTTCTTTCCAAGTCCCTCAATTCTCATTCTTCGAGAATTGTGTATATATCTTTTCCCTGTTTTTTATTTCCATTATTCCTTCCTTTTTGCCCTTTTCTTCTTCTAGCCCGTAAATTAGTTGTAAGGAGTAGTTAGTTTTAGTTCTATTGTTCATTTCATCATTTTTCATTTCACCCAAACCATTAGGGGCCAATAACATTGATGTTAGATCCCTTAAAACACCAATTATCATCATCATCTGTATCGGATGAGTTAGCTGTGGTCGTTACGGCGTGGCTGCAGGCAATCCCTCACACCCGGGAGGCGAGGAGGTTCGAATGCCCCCCACCGGCAACCTTGAAGATGGTCTTCTGTGGTTTCCCATCTTCCTTCCAGGCAAATTCTGGGGTTGGTTCCTAACTATAGACCACAGCCACTACCTTCCAATTCCTTGTCCTTACATTCACATATTTCTCCCCAGACAACACTCCACACGCGACGGTACTTGTAGTTTACCCCCATGGATGTCTTCATAGAAGCAGCTACAAACTCTGGCGAGCCGAACATGTCCTCGGAAACTCCCGGCACTAAAAGCCATATGCTAAAGAATAAAAAGAAGAATATAATAATCATCATCTCTACTTTTCCATTTAAATGGCTTGTACTTTTTGTACAATACACGACCTAATAACTTCCACTTGTCATGAGTACAGGCATGAACATCCAATATAGTGGGAGGTATTGTATCATTTTTTATGTCTATCATCTATCATTCATATATTTTTGCTACAAAAGTTTCACATTTTTAGCACGCTAATTCCATATCTTGTCAAATGTTTCTTCTTCAAGTTATACTCTCTAGTAATGATTGATATTTATGATTAAGGGCTTACCATTAGGTTTATATGCTGTAGGTAATGCTACTTTTGGAATGTGATTATGGTATCTGTTTAATTTTTTCAATAGGTGAGTGGTAGCTCAGGTACTCTCTACACCCTGTTTCCTGGTATCAATTACTGCCCTTGTCCAGCATACCGCTATCAAGTCATCGGCACAAGAACTGATCTTACTTGCAAACATGTGATTGCTGCCCGCCTAGCAGAAATATTAGGGCAGGGTAAAGAAATACAAGTGTCTGACAGTGAGCTTACTCGAATCTTGACAGAATCAGTTGGACTTTCTACAATGTAGCTTGTGAAACAACAGTGAACCAATGAAGTGAGCAGTAATGTAAAGTTACTCAATTGTATATACAGGGTGTAACAAAAAGGTACAGCACAAATTGCAGGACACATTCCTGACAAGTAGACGAAGAAATTATATTATATAAACATGGGTCCGGAAATGCTTTGTTTCCATGTTACACCTCATTGTCTCCAACTCATTACGCATGGGAATCACACAAGAACAGAAAGTTAGAATCGTGGGAAACATGCACTCTTGGTTACGTTGTCATTATCATAGGTGCACCGCCAGTGGTTTGTTTTACATGACCCTGTTGCCATGCGACTTAGCAGATGTGCCTTTAGCTGTGCGACAAAACATGTACTTCATGCACGATGGAGCACCTCCTCATTTTAGTGCAAATGTCCGTCGGCTTCTAAATAACATATTTGGTGACAAATGGATAGGTAGAGGTGGACCATTTACCTGGCCTCCACGCTCTCCGGACCTAAAATCACTGAACTTGATTTGTGAGGGCATTTGGAAGTTCTTGTGTATTGAACCCCAGTAGAAGATGTTCAGAGTCTCCGTGCCCGTATTATGGAAGGCTACGAAACCATATGCAGTACTCCAGGGATACATCAGCGCATCCGAGATTCACTACGACGGTGGGTTGATGAATGTATCAATGCGCACGTAGGGCATATTGAACATTTCCTGTGAGAATGAGTTGCATATGCTGGTACGTTCTGTTCCTGTATGTTTCCCATGATAAATGAGTTGGAAACAATGAGGTATAATATGGAAACAAAGCGTTTTCGTACCCATGTTCATATAACATAATTTCTTCATCTACGTGTCAGGAATGTGTCCTGCAATTTGTGCCGTACCTTTTTGTTACATCCTGTATATATCAAATCATATATGAAAGTTTTTAGCTTTCATGGTCATATGACAGAGAATTTAATATCGGTTGACACATATATCTGTGAGGGGAACTTAATTATATCTTCAAGATTAAAGGGTCAAAGGTTGAAAATGTAGATTTTAATTTATGTTACTGATTTTATTGTCTAAGAATAGCATCCAGGGTGAAATGCCAAAAGTTTACTTTTTGACGTACACCAAGGGTGGATGTTATAAAGAATATAGTGTCTAACAAAAGTGGGTAGTATTTTCTATAACTGTGTTTCTGAGAATAATAACAATGTAATGTATGTTCTCTTATAACTGTCTAGTGGTTTAACAAGAGGTACAGTTAATGTAAATCTTCAGATACAATAATCAGTAACAAGAAATTTATAAATTACAGTCAGTTTTGTTGCTACTTCAAAACCAAATGAAGTTCCTTTCCTCAGTTTGTGGTTGTGAGAAATATGATACCTACTGTCGACCAAAATATTATGTGCACTCGAGTTTGAAGGTTGTTTGTGAAGTAACCAATAGACCTACATAAAATCCAATAACATCATCATTTTCATTGTTCTATTTTACGTTAGCTCATTTAGGTTTGGAATTTTTAATTTATATCTTAATATTTTTTATCGCAGTTGGAACACCAAAAGTGCCCGTTTTAAGCGTGTTTCAACCATGCGTCACATTTAAGAATTATTATCTCACAAACTCGGCATCAGATCGAATCCAAATTTTAACACAATATACATGGGAATGTTGTATAACTGGTTTATTAATTTCTAAATTTTGTGTGTTCAAGAACGAAAGTTGTTATCATATTTGTAAGGTAACTTTTTCTCGGCTCGGGGTGGTTGGAAAATGTAGTTCTTGGTTGCGTTGTAATCCTTATACATCAAAAGGTTATGCTGTATGACTGGGAAATACGTAAATTAATTCACTTATTTTATATCGGTTAGTATTTTTACGGGGAATTAAGACATGGTTCACCAGCTAGCCGCTCCGGGGAATGCTGTACATCGTTGCTGAGAAGGAGCCCATCACTTCCGAGCAGCTAACTGGTGAACCATGTCTTAGTTCCCCGTACAAATACAAACCGATATAAAATAAGTGAATTAATTTACGTATTTCACAGTCCTACAGCATACCTTTTTGATGTATAAGGATCACAACGCTACCAAGAACTACATTTTACAACCACCCCGAGCCGAGAAAAAGTTACCTTACAAAAATGATAATAACTTTGTTTCTTGGACATACAAAATTTTGAAATTAATAAACCAGTTATACAACTTTCCAATGGATATTATGTTAAAATTTAGATTCGATCTGATGACGGGTTAGTGAGATAATAATTCATAAATGTGACTCATGGTTCAAACACGCTTAAAAACGGGCACTTTTTGTGTTCCAACTGCAATAAAAAATATTAAAATATAAATTAAAAATTCCAAACCTACAAGAACTAATGTAAAATAGAACGACGAAAATGATGATGTTATTGGATTTTATGTTAGGTCTATTGGTTACTTCACAAACAACCTTCAAACTCGAGTACACATAATACTTTGGTCGACAGTAAGACTTTGTGAATACAATACATACATTCATACCAAGGACAGATTTCAGGGTGAGGGGTGGTCGCCATCCCCCCACAAAATTACTCCAAATAAGTGGTGAATTTAAAAACTTCATGTAATTAATAGCTGTTCAATGGAAAGAACAGGTTGCTATCTGCTTTCTTTTCATCATGTGATTGATTGTATTGTCAACCTATGGTATTTTAAAGTGATATAAATTTACCCTGAATATTTATTTTCTTCCTCTCTGTCTGTTTTTCATGTTCCATCTGTGGTATTTTCGGTGTTTTAAATTAAACATGGATATTTATTTTTTTGTTTCATGTCTGTTTTCTATGTTCCTTCGGTATGTACAGAGTTAGTAGTCGATGTCCCTCTCAAATATCTTCTTATCCGTTACAGATCTCTAAATTTGCAATAAAGTGGTTACAATGAAATTTGGAAAGTTGTCCTGTCACATTGTTAATAGCCCTTCATGGGCTGTAGTGCCACATTTTTTAATTTTTTTATAACTATACGTATTTTGGCCCCAAGCATGGCAGTTCTCTATTAGACTAGGCAGTGTAAGTATGCCTAAAATCAGATGAGTACTTTTGGAGAAAAAGAACATACAAAGTTACCGTTGTTAAGTACACAGGAACCTTGTTTATCCGGCCCTCATTAATCCTGATCTCTGGTTTATCCAGATCAAAAATAATAATAATAATAAAAAAATCTGTGCAGTATTTCTTTTACGGGGTCAACCCTTCTTGAATGTCATTTCTGCCAAGGATAGTTAAGAACAGGAATTGGAAGTAATTCGGCCACGGTCTATGAAAGGTACTGTCCCGGCATTCACCTGGAATTGAGAACTGATGTTAGTAAACTGTCTTCTTGATCATGCTGCGCACAAACGCCATACAAATGTAAAACAGATAAAACTCACACATTAGGTATTTTAGTACATAAAACAGTTGTAAATGTAAGAAAAGTGTTTTTATATTTTCTTGTACAATTGAAAAAAGGTATTACAACTTATGCTAATAAATTATATAACATGTTTTTTTCTTTCTTTCTGGATTATCCGGATTTTTGATAATCCGGATCAGTTCTGGTCCCACTTAATCTGGATAAATGAGATTCTTGTGTACTGTATAGTTGCAGCTGTAGCTTTCTACTTCATGACTGTTCAAGTGGAGCACTATTCAACTAGACATGCATACCCCTGAAAATATGCACTTTTCAATATGCTCTTTCTCCAAATTCTAGTCTATTTAAAAAAATACACCACTTAGTTTGTATGGCTTAAATCTGCCATAATGGTGGCAGGATTAATGCAGTAATATTAAAAAAGAAAAAAGAAAGTTGGTCTCAGAGATTTTAATAATGCCACAGGGTATTGTACATTGTTTTGTGAGCTCCTTATTTCCATCAAAGTGAAAACAATCTTCAAAGGAACAGAAGATATTTGAGAATAACATCTTAGGAGACTAACCTTGTATAATCATGCCTTTCCCAATATTCTTTTCCTGTGTACCTCTGGTTGTCACTCCTTCATGATACATGCCATACAAAACTAGTGCTATCATGGAAAGTTAACTCATTTCACAATTTGATTGTGTAAGAATGATCACACATCGCCCACATCGCCTTGAATTCCTAGTGTTTGCCTGATCACTGAGACTGCAGCAGTGTGAAATACTGAGAATGAGGCAGTTTGACAGTGGTCTGGCTGACAGCGAGCAACTGTTAACTTGCCTACTGCACTCTGCTTGGCAAAACCCTATGGGGAAAATTTTGTGTTAGAACTGGAACAGTGTTATCAATGAAAACTTTGAATATTGTCTGCACCAACACCACTTTAAGGTTAGAGGACCTTGGCGATTCCCAAAAGCACAGCATATGACCAGCGAGTTCATATGAATGGGTAAGGGAACATCAAGAATGAAGTAATGGTCGTTGACATGAAGTGTTCTTCTGTGACAGACCCTGCTCATACCTGTAGAGATGTGTATGGAGAAGTCCTGGCAATCATGTCATATCTCACATACACAACAATTGTTAATCTGTAACTTAGAGCTCGATTATCCATGGCTGCAGGACATCCCCTTGTCCATATGCAGGAATCACAGGCAGGAAATACTGGTGTGATATCTTTGTACACATTGGCCATTCTAGCATGAGCTCTGGCTTGATGCACAAGAGGGGAGGTAGCCGGTGAGGTAGGAGAAGCAGCGACTCGTGGGCAGTGCACAAGTCAGCATTACGGAATGAAAATATAGCGTCATGTCATGTGCTGTAACAATTGTAAATACTGTAATACAATTTATAAGTACTTATAATAAAAATGTGAAGAATAGATATCGTAAAGTAAAGTACAAATAGTAAATACATTTATGTATGTACTGATTCCTCTTTATCAAGGTTCAATTCCACTGATATCTCTGTCACTTTTGCTATCACTGTCACTGTCGGAATCTTCACTTAAATTCAATATTATATGTTCACTTGTATTGTCAATGGCAGGTTCCAGTTCCATAAAGGCCTGCTTGTTTTTTTTCTTTTTTTTTTTTCTGTGGTTAATTCAAGATAGCCAGTCCTCGGGTGTTATTGCACAGCATATACGAGTATCTTCGACTGTGTTTTTCACAACTTCTGTTAAAAATTTTAAAAAAGATTTGTTTTTGCAACCCCCAATTTTTTAACAAACTCCACACCAGTTCGATGGGATTCAAGTCGGAATGATTGCATTGTGTCAGCTTTACAATCTACTATACTTATTATGTCCACTGTACAACACAACTTACTTTGTTTGATGTGCTAACTCCTCTTCAGGTGTATGTTTCGGACTTAATGAGGATGAAGTGACACTGATTGGTGGATGAAAGTTCTTTTAAAAGACAATTAATAGAAATTTAAAAGACAGATAAAAGTTTAAAATGCGTCACTCTAATTGTCCGCTGCAGCTGAATTTGACGATGGGAAATTGTTCTGAAATACCATCTTTATATCACCACTGTACTGATCTTCATCACTGTACTTTTTTGGTGCAATAAAATATACATTTGTTTCTTCCAAAACAACTGTTGTGAATAAATGTATGAATTCAGATTTAGTAATTAGTGATTTTTGATACACTTATCTTCATGTTCTTAACGCGACTAGTTACGCCTGGTAGTGCATGTCAAGGAGGCGATGACCAGGAAGCAGTTTTCAGCGAGGGTTACCATGGGAAGAGTTGTTCCAGTAGTATCTATAGTTCAATGGCACAGACTACCCGCCCGGCGCTAGTGCTATGCGGACTGTACACGAAACAGTCCTGCCAGGGGCTTTCGTCTTGTTTATTTGTTTGAAAGCACTTTATAAACAAATTACTATATTTCCGTTGACTTTTCAAAAAATGCAAGATTTTTCCTGTGCTATTGAGACGATTTGGAAGAAATTTGGTACAAACCACACCTTCTAACTCCCTCTGGTTTAGGAGCTTGAGTATTGTGAAACATACACTTTAGCATATTATATAATAAGATTATATCCAAAACAAATATTTTTTAAATTATAATTACCGGTATATATAGTTTGTACATCTTTTGAACATCTTGGTTCTTCTTTATTGAAATAAATACACCTGAGACATTATTGTTAACTATAAAAGTATACTTTTAAAAATTGAATGTGCACCTTTGAAACACTGATATTGTGAGATTTGTAACCATGAAGGATTGTGAAATAGCATTAGATGAAAGAACATTTTATAATACACAACTAGAAGTTGAATCTCGCAAAGTTTGTCTAGAAATTGTACACCCTATAAAGACTTGTCAAGGGAAACTTTACTATTTCTCTGGCTGTGAAGAAACAAACATAGGCCCTATTGGTTATTTACAAAACACATCTTGTGTTCTCTTTAAAATATTTTGTAGTTTATTCACTGGATTCAGATACCGTTCATTAAATAATGGTCCATCAATATTTCATATTTGCTGCGCAATTAATGAGTAAAATGTGTTCTCTGGGCTCCTCCACTTCCCCAGGTTCCTCTTTTGCCCCTTTCTCTCATCAGGCCTGTGTGGAAGACGTTAATCATCCATGATAGAATGATATTTTTGTGTTTCGACTATGTGGAAACTTAAGAGGTAGGATGCTTTTAGTGCCTTGCTATTTAACCAATGGCTGAAACGTTATCTTTCCCATAATTTAATGATAAATAGGGCCGTGTCGCTGGAGAAATTCTATTGGTTTTTTTTTACGTCATAATGCTTTCTTTCTATAAGGCATGATCAAAAAGTTTCCGTTTGACGACCTTACAGTCCAGAATTGGTATGCCAATCAGGCACAATCGCCGCGGGCATTTAGGTACTCATCGCACCGATCCACCAGGTTCAAAATCCCTGTGTGGTAAAATACCGTGTCCTGATGCGTGAAGAAGTCCGTAACCGCTTGCTTCACATCCACGTCCGACAGGAATCGTCGACCTTTCAAGGCCTTTTTTTAGGGGACCGAAGGCGTAATAATCGCACGGGGAGAGATCAGGATTATAGGACGAATGCTCGAGTGTATCCCACTTGAGTTGGCATACCTTCTGCGTTACGACCTTTGGGGTATGGGGACGTGCGTTATCAGGAAACAGCAGCACCCCTTGTCGCAGTTTTCCCGGACGTTTCGCCTTATTCGCACGCCGTATTTGCGCAGTACCGTTCCCCAGAGATGGAGACACCAGGTTCTACGAAATCAATAAGCAATGGGCCCCAGTAATCAAAGAGCAGGCTGAGCATCAAGTCACCTTTCCAGCGGATGGTTAGCTCTTGAACTTCTTGAAACGCGGAGACACCACTGCATCGTCGACGGTTTCGATTCCGGTTCCCAGTGGTGGCACCAGCTTTCGTCGCCTGCAACAATGTGCTCCAGGAACGCGTTGCCTTCAACATTAAAACTCATCAGGTGCTGCAGGCAAACAGCCATCCGGTGTGCTTTTTGTTCGGCATTCAACGCCCGATGTATCCAATGGCTGCAGACTTTCCGTTAGTAACGCCATAAAACGGACATTTTTGATCACGCCTTATGTAATAAATGTTTTCAGAGTTTTTCAGGTTCGACTTGTTCGGCTAAACTTCTTAACTGTGAAACTGTGGTTTTTGTTCGTTCACTTTTATCACCGCATCAAGTAAATCCCAATTGCAAATATATAATGTTACCGGTATCGGTTTTACGTCCCTTTGGACAACTGCGACTTTTAGATACAACGGGGGTGCCGGAATTTTGCCTCGAAGAGGATCTTTACTGACACGGCTCTCTCGCATTTACGCACTCTAGAGTGCCATCTGGCTGCGCTACGATTCGATCCTGCAACCTTGGGAACAGCAGGCGAGAAATTTACCGCTGAGCCACGCAGCCAGCCTGATACTTGCAAGTACGAACATACTTTATTTTTATTTTCTTGATCTGCTTGCTTCAACTTAAATAGTAGTCTAGACCTCCTGTCACATATACTCACCCATGGAACGCACGTTTGTATGTGTCATTTGCTTTTCTAATTTCTAAGCCACTATTAAACCATCATTAAACGAGTTTCCGAAAATGTAATATTAAAGCTGAAGTTAACTCACGATGCACTTATTAGTCCAACTGTAACTTGCACTGTTGAAGATCTACTGAGCTTTGATTTAACCCGTCACTACTGTAGTGGCACTATTACCGCATAGCAAACTGGTGACGCCTGGGTCACCATGACCCACAGTTCTTAAAGTGGTTATTTTTCAAAACCGTTTTGTTTATATAAATTCATAGACTACCTATTAATAAACATTTTTGAATTAAAATAATGAAACGTGTTTATTAACCAATCTACAATAACATTAAATCTGAAAAATAAATCAATGGATAAATTACACCGTTTTGAAACAACACACACAAAATACTAGCGTATTGTATAATATACCGTACTGTAAGGTGTTTAGGAACAAACAAGTTAAAATATCCTTTCTAGTTGTACTTCTGCATACTTTACACGCAGTCATCACATACCATACATACACAAGAAACTAGTGGCAAGGGGTCACTGTGACCCGGACATGTCCACACCGCACAAGAATTGTGCGGGAACTGAGTTATGGTATCCGCGTTGGGTTGAGAGGGGGGTGACTAGATGCTGCAGTAGTAGGACGGGTACGTTCAGTTACTGGCCGGTTGAGGATTAACAATCAGGAATGTGTGGTGTTGGGTGTAGGTGACAAAGGAATACACAAGTTAAAATTCCAAAGGAAATTGGATCTTCAGAAATATGTGCAAAGTAATGTTTAAATTTTGTAATAATTTATGCAGAAATGTGTTAGGCTAATTCGAATATACCGTAAGTCTAAATCTAGACTAAAGAATTTTGTGTCCTCATTTTTTCTTCTTTCCAACATTTTTGTCATTTTTAAGTAATTTAGTACTTAATAAAATCGATGTGCATCTGGTCACCCTAAAATTAACTTTGCTTTGCTGTGTTACATTAAAGATTTTCTCCCCTGAAATCTCCGGGGTTAAAAAAAAACTTTATTCGGCTTTTTCCAATTAATTGGGGTCGCCGGAGCCAACCAGGCTCATTTTGGTTTTGGCCGGAGATTTAAGGCCGGATGCCCTTCCTGACGCCACGTGATTTCTCAGGTGAAAATTCCACCCAGCTGTCACCGGAATTCGAACCCCGGCCGTCCGGGTGAAAGACGAGCAGCTAAGCAACTGCGCCATCACGCTCCCCTTCCGGGGTTGATCTGTAGAATTTCTTGGATTGGAGATGAGGGATCTCTCCGTATGAGTGCTTGCAAGATAAAAATATTGCTCTTTTCTTAATAAAAAAAATGTTTAGGCCTATACAATATTATTTGTTCTCTCAGACTTATTCAAGGGTATTTACAACATGCAACTATCATCTTCGAAGAGTACAAGCATACGTATGTTGTACTTCGAGCAGCTACCAAGGGGAGGTTGTTGACAGGCTGCTAGGAAAATTAATAAATACGTCGTATGGCTTCTGTTTCCGTGGCATAGATGAGTTGTAGCCATGTAGGCGATCTAGTCTCTAAGTTGAACGTTCCGCTTTGCTCTGCTGTCTAAGCAGAGAACCCGGAACTCGATTGGGAGAGCTATGGCTGAGCTTTAGTTAATTTTGTCTCATCACCAAATCGAGCCGACACCGTACGACTCTGAGTGCCATTTTTCCGTCCTTCCAAAATTAGACTTCCTCGGACGGAAATCGAATCTGCAATCTTTGGATCATGATCCACTGAGGAAAATAAAAGCAACAGAGCAATTTGTCCGAGTTGGAAATTCAGATCAGTGGGCTCTATGACTCCCGAATAAAGCAATGTTGTCTTCTCTACAGATGCCGAAAGTCAATTTAAGGGACGAAATACCACCACGGATTTTTTCCTTGTCTTCCAATCTAAATTTGTGCAAAGTTTCTCCAGGATTGGGGAGGCCACGTTCGCGAGCCACCCCATTTTAGACATCACGGCTGCGCAAGTACTGTAGGTTTACACAGATGTTCAACCCGAAGGTTGGTTGGGTTCTTACCAGGGACTCCCTTAGCGGCAGTTTTACATTACGAGAGGTCAGTGAGTTCCTTTCCACTCCTTGTTGGTTGTATGAAAATTCATGCCTTCTGCTATAAATCCCCTATGTTAAGACTAAAGATAAGAATTTAGCTTGGAGATGTTCATTGTAATGTTTTCGGGCAGACGAGTGGGTAATTTGGTCCATTAAATTCTTTACCGACCACAATCACTATTATATCCGCCCGTTTCTGTTTGACGAAGCTCAGTGTATTTGCTGTTATTACTAGCAGTAGTATCTTTGTTATGGCAAAGAATGATTTTACCATTTGCAATTAGAAGAGGCGACTTCTCAGTAGTGCAGTGACGTGAGTGAAACTGGACCACGCCTCTTTCCATGTTTGGTGAACACTCTTGATCAGCATGTAGGAAGTGGACAAACTAGCGCTCTGCAGGGCTTGGCCGTTCGCCTAAATTTAATTTACTAATCGTAACACAATCATTTCCGTTTGTCTTATCGCTCTACCACAAGTAGAACCTCGGTTCAGCATTTTATTTTTATTTTTTACTAAGTGCTGTATTTTGTGTGCTGAATTTCAGTTTTCGTTAATGAGCTTCATAACAAAGAAAACTAGTTCGTTGTAGTTAATATTAGTGGTTGTCCGGCTCGTGGTTAACTGACTTACACGTCTTTTAACCTCTTATGGTAAATTCTCCTGGATGGGGATTTGGGTGTTTATAATAGTAGTCTATGTTATGGGATTTACAATCCTTTTAACTATTGCAGCTTTAGAGATGCCGGGGTGCCGGAATGTTGCCCTTGACGTGCCAGTAAATCTATTGACACGGTTCCGTCGCATTTTAGCACCCTCAGGGATTCGATCCCGTAACCTTGGGCACACCAGGCGAGAACAGGTATAGAGTCACTATTGTGCATAAATATGGTTTTTTTACCCTTTCTTTTCCAACAAGGGACATAATTTTCTGGTGGAAGTATTTAATAACCTAACAGACCGAGTTACCGTAGCGCTTTTAAGTGCGGTGCCTACAGGGCAACGCTATCACCGGACTCTGAAGGCGAGTGGATTGAAATCCCTCTGCCGACTGTCCTCGAAATTGCTTTTCGTTTCAGTTCCAAGAAAGTAATGGTACTGCACTCTCGTCAGACCACCGCTATCTCCTTCGTTCTTTCTAGGTAATCCTATCTTAATGTCCATTCCGTTCGACGTACAGCTCAACAGTAGTAGCAGCAGATGCCACCTGGGCGTAGATGTCGGTTCCCCTCTCCCAAATGTCTCCAGCTCCAAGACACTGTCATCGAAGGCGGTAGGTAGGAAACCTTGGAGAGTAAAACGTCTACTAGATAGCACAGAGGATTTGTATTAGGGAGAGATTGTTCTAGGAAGTGGGAAGGAGGTGGCTGTGGTATAAATAGAGGTACCATCCCGGTATTTGACTGGACTTGAAATGGGAAATCATGGTACACCATTTCAAGAATGACCGACGGTGGATCGTGAACCTGTCTCTCAGATCCAAAGATAATGGTGTCCGCTGCACATGCACTGAGCTAAACTAATCGCTAAAACATTATTATTATTGATTTTTGCATTCATTCATTTTTTTTTGCGTATGGCTTTTAGTGCCGGGAGTGTCCGAGGACATGTTCGGCTCGCCAGTTTTGTAGCTGCTTCGAGACGACACCCAATGGGTGAGCTACAAGTACCGTTGGGGAGGAAAGTTGGAAGGGAGGGTCGAGGAGTTGGAAGGTAGCGGCTGTGGCCTATAGTTAAGGACCAACCCCGGCATTTGCCTGGAAGGAAGATGGGAAACCACAGAAGACCATCTTCAAGGTTGCCGGCGTGGGGATTCGAACCTCCTCGCCTCCCGGATGTGAGCGACTGCCAACAGTCATGCCGCAACGACCTCGGCTAACTCACCCGGTATTCATTCATTAGTTTCGACAGAGACTATAACTTACGGCACGATATTGTACTTTTACGGACCTTAGTGTAGAATCTTTGCACAATGAAACATTAAATGTTGCCCAGTGGCTTAGCCGTCTTCAAACACTACCCGCGAGATCCCCGTATTTACGCAACGTTGGGCGGGGTCAGTACTTTGATGATCGTCCGGGTGGTGCGGTTCACCCATCCTCGTGAGGGTGATTAAGAAAAGTTGGTTTCGAATGCAACTCTCCGAATCCTAGAAGTGGTTTATTCGTGGTTATCCAACTCAACTCTAGGCGAATACCGGGATGGTATCTTCATAACAGTCCACGGCAGCCTCGTTTATAATCCTTACCCAACCCTTGTGGAGTGTGGAATAAATCCTACGTGGTGGAAGGAAGGACATCCAACCTTCAATCTCCGGCCAAATTTAGAGCCACGTGAAAGATCTGAAAGCGGGGAAACTGAAAAAAGAAATAAAACTACAACACGAAATCGTTTCCTTTACTAGTACGGTAGTTATTTATTTATTTATTTATTTGTTGAGGTTTTAAGGGGAGGAACAGCGAGAGCATCTGCCCCCTTTACTAGTAGGATAGAAAGAATGAAATTAAATAAGTAACAATTAGCCTTGTGCCCAAAGTGCAACCTATGCTTGGTAACCAGACGATAAACCACTTTGCTACGGAAATTTGTATTGAGCTGTTAATTCTCAATGATATAGGATAACATTCTACCTTAGGCTACTAACAATTTGTCAATGAAGGCTACAGAGTTCACTACTGAAAGAGCTTGCCACGGTGGGTGAGTGGTTAAAGTGTCGGTCTACTAACCCCAAGCTTGCAGGTTCGCTCCTGACCGTGGTAAGTGATTTTTGAGAGGCGGAAAAAATACGACACGAATGTCATACGATGTTGGCATGTCAAAGAACCCATTTGAATTCAGTAGGCCGTGTTTATAATGGCAAAATTAATCTCGGGAGTTTCCGCCAACACACAGCTCCTAATTTATCTATTAGAAAGCGCTATAGTGTTCAAGGAGCTTAGATATTTAACCTCCTTGACTTCCATAGTGCTTCAAGGAACAACGAAATTCGACATGCAAGCTACCCTCTGGGTGTCAAATAACAAAGCTTGCACCCGGCACCCGAGGCCATAAGATATTATTATTATTACTACTAAAAGGTAAATTAAATTTGTGACCACAACACTACGCAGTACTTTCTTCTTGTTTGTCTATTGAAAAAAAGTGTTGCCAACTCCGGTTTTTAAAAAATCACCAAGTAATAACCAAAATTGCTAGAGTCCTAAGTTACCGTATCAATATTTAAATATATATATATATATATATATTTTACCGATAACGGCAGTTTACATTGTCACTAAATCCCCATCTAAACAATACTAATTTAAAAAAATATATTTTGACATCAACATTTTCGGGAAAGTCACTAGATCTAGTAACAGAGTCACTGAATTGGCAACACTGTTGGGAAAGATAACCCTGACAACAAAACTTCTGGACTGGAGCATAAATGCTGTGCATGTAGCGTTACACAGTGAGGACCCCCCCCCTATCGAACGGAGAGTCGTGATGGCCAGGGCAGTGTGGCTAACTGCTTGTCGAGCAAGACACTGGCGCTAGCAGCAGCCTAGCGCCCAACTAGTTTAACACATTTTCACTTTTTAACGTATTTAATAATCACGGGTTAAGTTACAATCTACAGTACTTCACTACAAATCTTAATTATCTGAACTAAGGTATCTTGCCAGCTCCGTATCTAATAAATGCAATGCCAGCATTGGGGGCTTCCCGACCTGCTCTTGTGTCATCGCTAATTGCTAGTCAAGTGGCGGTGACTATTCATCTCCGCGCGCAAGCAGGCCCTCACTGTAGTAACACGCACTAATTTAGTTGTGACCATCTCTCGTGGGGTAGCGGCTAGCTTTCTTGGCTTGCTTTGTTACCTGTTTTTTTTTTCAGTTCTTTGCCGCAATGTATCCTCATTTTGCCATACAAAATAAATTATATTTATCTGAAATATCTCTGTATACTAATGGCCTGTACTCTAGAATATGAAATATAACATTTTTCATCAGGGCATTTCTTACATTAAAAGGAAGATCCGGTAAATTTCGACTGAACTGATGAAGAATACCAGTAATTTTTCTGACCACAATTCCCAAGTTTTTTACACATTCTTGATATTTAACCACAGATCTATTAACGACTATTGGAGGAATGAAACGAGTTAGTAACATCGTTACCCTCTCGTTATCGTAGAAAGTAATCAATTTTTAACGCATATCAATACTTTGCCATGAAACATTTATTCATTAAATTAAAATGAAATGTTTTAGCGCACGTTTGTGCCATCTTCAGCATATCTTATTTAAACTAAATGCACTAAGATTTTTATTAGATAAGCTAAGCTGAAGATAGACCAACGGGTGCCGAAACAATATCATTTTAACTTAATAAAATAAGTTTTTTCATGACAAAGTAGACTATTGATAAGCGTTATAATTTGATTACAAACATGTTATAAGTCAATACTGAACATATTCTAACATAACCTACAATGCCTAATGTTTTGGCATTTTATTTAAAAAGTAACGGTTTAAGTAACGCGTTATTTCCCAAATCTGGTAATTTATATGCCAAACGAATTACTATCCTGCTCATAAGTTGGGTGGTTCAAATTATTTCTTTATTACGCATTTAGGAGGCAAAATAAGAGGTTATTTTAAGGTCTTATTGAAATTCTTTTGTTCATGAATGTATTGTTTTTATGTCATTTTGTATAATTTATTGATCGACAAAATCCTAGCGCTGCTCTTAATAAAGTGTACTGAGAGAATGATTGGTTTTCCTCTAAAGCCCCTAAAGTATAGCAACAACAACAACAACACTGTTACCTTTCGCGGTCTCAGAATACATATTGAAGCTCTTTTCCCAATGGTCTAAACTTTATTCTGCTCTGAGGGCTGAAACATGGTGAAATCAGTCGCGTGTGGATGATTAGCAATGATGATGATAATAATAATAATAATAATAATAATTTTCACCTCTCCCATCCTTGAAGTGGATTTCCAAGTTTTTATCACTTCGTTGTTAATTCATTTTCAGAAAAATGCCAAAGTAGGATTTTTGAAGAGCGTTAGAATCCTTCAGTATGCCTGCCTTCGGAGGGGAAGTAAAGCCGGCGGTCCCATGACATAGATTTATGGCATGTAAAAGATCCTTCCACTGACTAAACTTGTGTGAAGCTAACTTTATAGCTTAGATTTCGTTGAAACGTTCTATCAAAGTTTCAACGTTCACCACTAGGTGCCAGTGACATCTGGTAGCGAAAGTTGGTACTATTTGAAATTGAAATGAACTTGTAGCTCACCCCATGGGTGTTCACTTGAAGCAGCTACAGCCTCTGGCAAGCCGAACATGTCCTCGGACACTCCCGGCACAAAAAGCCACGCGCTAAATAAATAATAATAATAACCTCCTTCCTAGGAGCAGATGGCCTCGTAGTTCCGACCCTTAAAACCTCAATAACTAACCTAACCTCCTTCCTCATATTTGACCGAGTACAAGTACGAACACTAGTACAGCCACTATAGCAACATAGGTTATCAGACAGATTTCATAAACATGGAACTGAAACCATAATAGTATTCCTACATAGGCTAGTATTTATAAAACAAAGTCCCCGATTCTTGGATGTAACGGGTAATCTTGAGACCACTGGATGGATTTTGATGCGGATTTCGCCATTCTGTAAAGGATTTCTCGAGGAAGGTTTCTGTAGAAATACATTTATTTATGACCAAAGGAAGCCGAGCATTATCGATTTCAGTGAATCGAGTCGAAGAAAAACCTGCCGTTCGTGCGCCTTTTAATCTCATGCTGGGTAAGCCGTTAAAAAATTTATATCTATGAGTGTAAGAATATTATTCAGCACGAAAAGTTCTACAAAAACGTCCGCGACAGCATATCTCTATCTTTAATACTTCGCCCACTACAAGTTGTTTTAATTTCTTCTAACAATCTCCATTCAGTGGAAATTTAAATTAGAAAATTACTAGCTTCGGAGCGAGTTTACGAGCTAGTGAGCGTGCCTATCACTCCAGCTTCGGCCAGCATCAAACTGTCGAGTCGAGTTGAGAAGAGTTTATGTGTTTGGAGTTCCGCTGTTCACCTCGGCTTTTCTGAATTGCATCTGGGACCTGCCATCCGTGCGCCTTTTAAGCTTACACTTGGTTAACCGTTAAAGATACCGGGCGAAGCCGGGGCGAGTTGCTAGTTAAAAAATAATTTAAAAAAACATATAGGCCTAATCAGTAAGTTGTCAACTTATTAAAATAGAGGCGGCAGGCTTACCCGGCGAGCGAGTGTGTAAGGGGCCGGTGGCGGAAGCTCTACTCTATAATACTGTAGATGGTGTCTTCCTGATTGCGGTCATTCCAGATTGCGTTCACCTCATTAGTAATCCAGATTGCGGTTACTTTCATTTTAGGGAAGAGCTATAAACATTCCAGCGTCCAGATTGCGATCACTTTTCTTGGGACCCTACGCACTTGCAGGAGTACCCTAGCTTGACCACATCATTGAGGGCAAGGTGGGGGAAAGCTTCCTTCAAAAATACCATCTTATATTTTGAGTAGTTTTGACAGTGAACTTATTGATTTTGACTTATCTAAAGTCACAGATTTCAAATTTGGAATGTTAATAAACCTAAAACTTCAAATGTTTGATTTTGTGGGTAGGAGGGGGAGGGGGCAAAATTATTACAAAGGGGATTTAGAATCTAACGCAGAACAAATTACTTTTACGAGACGAATTTTTCGAGGTAATGAAAATAATGTTTTTCACGATATACAGTACCTATTATAAAAATAGATATCTCGCGCCTCAAATGAGAGAGGAGGGGCAGATATTAAAAAGTATATCCTGTAAGTACAACATTTCCCGTTACAACAATTTTGTTGAAAGTGAGGGACGTTAATTCCGATCCTGAAACGTTTCTATTCTTAAGACTGAAAATGTTATAATCATTGCTTTACGAGGTGCCGTCAGGTTGGGGAGGGACTTGATTTTTTTAAGCGAAGTTTTATGGGGTGTGCTCAGCTGAACACTGAACTATATTCTTTGGTTAGGTAGTGAAATATCAGTTTCCCCTTGTTATCCACAAAACTTACGGAAGGTATGAGTCAGTCGGGAAGAACCAAGCACCAAGGACCGATCTCCCAAGAAAAGTGATCGCAATCTGGACGCTGGAATGTTTATAGTTCTTCCCTAAAATGAAAGTGACGGCAATCTGGACTGCTAATGAAGTGAACGCAATCTGGAATGACCGCAATCAGGACACAACCCTGTAGATATGCAGTTAAAGCAGCATAGTGTCGCAAGACAGCAAGATTTTGGTCATACATTCTTCTAAGCTGTTTGTTTGTGATTAATTTGAGGAGCTTGTGATATCTTGGTCATCAGCCCCGTGTTGTTGTGAGTGTGTTGAACTTGCCTAATAACCTGTATTCCTGTGATGACTGTAGTATAACTGTAGCCTATCGTGGGCAGATATGAAGTGAGGTACTATACAGGCATTTGGGAAAAACACTCAGGATAGCCACTGTCAACGCCGGGATTCGAACCTGCGACCTCAGGACTTGCTGAAACTGCCCACTCGGCCATGATGCACGATTTACCCGCGGGGTTTTCTTCAACGCAGCGTGAAACTAAAAAATCTTCGTAAGGCATTCATTACGACTATTTAATGAGTACGAGAAAAGCAACAATGTCATGAACTGCTGTAGATACAGTTATTCTTATAAGAATGTTCTGATAACCAGTGGTATTGTGGTGTCTGTAGTAATGTATACATTTGCAACTTAGGCTACGATTGGGAAGAAGGCCGTAACCTTAAATTGGTAACCATCCCGGCATTTGCCCGGAGCAGAAGTAGGAAACTTTGGAAAACTCCTTATAGGATGCCTGAGGTGAGAATTCAACCCACCTCTTCTCAGTGTTGCTTCATTAGGCTGAGTGCTTCTCGTTGCAATCCCCAGACCAGAATTCAATTGTTTTGCAGAACCATGAATGGAACCCAGACCTCAGGGGTGACAAGTCAAGTCACTACACTACGAGGCAGTCTGTGGTCTTGAATATTAGTCTGTTATAATTTGTCAAACGTACTAACATTTTCAAATTAACTGACCAAGTTGAAAAATACTTACTGAAAGGTGGTATGCAATAATTGTTTAATGATTCAGCCAATGGCCATTTATTTTATTTTCGGGTATTTTGAAAGGAAATCAGCCTTGGACCTATTGAAAGGTACCGTCCCGACATTTGCCTGGTGGTTTTATTATTTATTTATTTATTTATGTATTTATTTATTTATTTATTTATTTATTTATTTATTTATTTATTTAGCGTATGGCTTTTAGTGCCGGGAGTGTCCGAGGACATGTTCGAATCGCCAGAGGTTGTAGTTGCTTCAATGCGGACACCCATGCGGTAAGCTACAAGTACCGTTCAATTTCAAGTAGTTCCAACTTTCGCTACCAGATGTCACTGACACCTAGTGGTGAACGCTGGAACTTCGATAGAGCGTTTCAACGAAATCTAATCTGCAAATTTAGCTTCACACAAGTTTAATTAGTGGAAGGTTCTTTTACATGTCATACATCCGTGACATGGGACCGCCGCACAGTGAGTCAAAATCAAAATCTAGGGGGACAAAATTATTTTTACGTTTTAATAATGATTTTAGAGTGAAAGCAACGTATATAATTTGTTTACTTCATAATAAACATCAGTTAAGACCTTTTTTAAGCTACGTCTACATATGCAAGAAATTGTCTATGACTAAGAGTTGGATAGAGCATTCAGTTATCTCTTCAGAACAATTTTCTACCCCTAATTTACTTTTAACAAAGTCACAAAGTTCCACTTTTGGCATAAACGTCAAATCCAGTGCTTCAGACTGTTGTAAACGTGTGAGAACTGGATGCGCGTCATCTTCTGAAACGTCAAATAACTAAGTAAGTTGCAAAAAGATGCAAAAAATCTTATGGCAGGCTTAAACTTCAAGACTTTATCTACATTTTAACATTAAGTAGAAAGTGACGCCGAGTGACGTGACATACTAAAAATCTAGGTGAAAATATAATTTTAAAAATAATAGTTAAATATTATATAATGCAAATATAGTTAAAATTACGAAACAATTACGCCCATTAATAAATGAAACACGTTACAAAGTTCATACTTTCAGCTGCTTGTTCCATCTTAGAGCATCACACTAACCACAAAGACAACCAAGCCACAGCCACTTACAGTCACCCTCCAATTCAGACTGCTCGAACAGTGGTGACAGATTTACACTAAAATGCGTTTATATCCCAGAATAGTGAGCGGCAATTATATGAGAATGCTGTAGAAGTAATAAATTTTGATTTTTTAATTATGAAAATAATTAATTTTGTCCTCCTAGATTTCGATTTTGACCCACTGTGCGCCGGCTTTACTTCCCCTCCGAAGGAAGGCATACTGAAGGATTTTAACGCTCTTAGAAAATCCGACGACTTCGGCCGGGTTTGCACCCGCGATCTTGGGAATAGAAGGTCAGCATGCCACCGACTACGCCACCGAAGATGCCCGCGTGGCGGTAAGAATGAGGAAAACCACGAAAAGCATTTTCAAGACGGTTGAGGTGGAATTCGAACACACGCTCTTCCGATGCCAGCGAGGCACGAGATAGTGCCTTAGCGCTCTCTACCCCGGCCGGCCGGTAGTGTACCTACTTTCTAATCGTAGGGCTATCAACCCCTACATAGAACAGATTAACTGGTAAATCGGTACTGTGTATGTAGATCTTGATTTGAAGATCTTAATGTTCTTCACATAACTTCTTGTTTCACTTGTGGCAATTCTTTCGAATATAGTGGCTGAAATAGAGCAAAGTTTCTTGGTCTAGCCTGACTCATCTTTAACACCAGATTTTGTGTTTTATTAATAAACTTCTTCTGTTATTAATTAACTCGCTTCTAGAGAACAAACAGGGGTCAAATCTCAAGATTTCACCGCATCGATTTATCACTGGATTATTTTTGAACTCCGGTTATCTTTGCCTGTGTTGTATATTCTATATTAAAACGGAAGACTCGCCCCGTGACTGAGCTGCGTAGGTTGCCTCCGGAGATATGAAGTTCAAATCCCGGCGCTGACAGTGGCAATCCTGAGCTTTCTCCACACTCACTCCAGGCAAATTCCGAAATGGTGCCTTATTTTCAGTCTTGGGGTACTTATTTCAATAGCTGGCTGCGTGGCTCAGCGGTAACGTTCTCGCTTGTAGTGTCCAAGGTTGCAGGATCGAATCCTGGTGCAGTCAGCTGGCATTTGAGGGTGCGCAAATCCGAGGGAGCCGTGTGTTTAAGATCCCTTTTGGGGCAACATTCCAGCACCCCGGTGACTATAAAAAGCCACAGATGTTAAAAGGGATGTAAAACAAATAACATTACTTACTTATTTCAATCCGAGACCCTAATAATTACTGTTACACACATTGGAACAGTCATTAGATTACAATAACTCAGGTCATCAGACAAAATCTCAAACAGACCACGAATGCCTCCTTACAAATCCTAGCCTCTGTTAAAAGAGGATCCACGGATATATACACTATGATAATACAGGTTATCAGACAGATTCCACACATAACCAAGTGCATGCGCCGATGATCACGATGTTTCAAACACCTAATAGAGAATCAACCTCGACGTCGTTTTAAATTACTGTAGTTTTATTACAAGTGTATTCACTATAATCAATAAGGTACAAATACTATTCGTGATATTATACCTTATATCTGAATCATCGCATGCTGAACTGCTATGCGCAAGATCGCGGGTTCAAACCTGGCCGAAGTCATCGGATTTTTAAGAATGTTAAAATCCTTCAGTATGCCTTCCTTCGGAAGGGAAGTAAAGCCGTCGGGCCCATGTTATAGATTGATGGCATGTAAAATAACCTGCCGCTATAATTGGTAGTGTGTAGGTTATTTGGTTGGCAACGCTCTATCAAGCTCGAACGTTCACCGCTAGGTGTCAGTGACAGTGGCATCGCTGTTGACCAAAGTTGGAACTACTTGATATTGAACTTGATGGGGAGCCTACAGGTGTTCAATTAAAATGCCCAATGACCATTGGCTGCAATTAAAATATAATAATATCCGAGTCTTCGCTGGCCGTAAAATTTGGTCAGTTCGCTGAAACGGTGTAGATTTGTATACATAACAAACAGACAAATGGGCCCGAAAACCACGTTTTATAACCCTAGAGCCAACCGTGTCGGAAGTAATTCGGGGTTGTAATAGGGGCCCAGAGATGCTCAGAATTGAGGTGTAAATGTAAGAATATTTAAATGAGTCTACTTTTGGTGCAATGCGGGCTGCATCACGCCGCCTCTACCCGTGTTCTGGTGCGGAATTGCGATAATAGTTATATCTTGCGCTGCTTTCAAATTGCAGTCACGGGGAGTAATTAGTGCAAAATGATTTCTTACGCCCCGTAAAACAGTTAACATCATGCATAGCAGCTGTTAACCACATCTGTTAACTTAGGATATGGCCTCTTTATGACGGATTCCCCGTGGCTCATAATCACACGATTCTCGGTCATGTAAAACTACTAACTACTTCCTTATGATGGCGATGGCATTGGCGCAGTACATTGAGGCTATCAGCTGCAATAAGTGTCGGTGCTTTCAAATTTTCTTTGATGTACTCCGATCATTCTCCTACAACTCTATGTGGCGAAAAATGACAATGTTGCTCCCTCAGGAGCTCAGGACTGCTGAAGTTTTCCGTGTGCTCCGATTATTTTTCTACAGACGACACTATTGCTCTCTACTTTTCTAACAGCCAATGAGATTTAGGCAGCGTCTTTTATTTCACTTACCCCTCATACTAAACAATTGTTTCAATTTGTTAGTAAATTACATGTGTAAGTAGTTGGTAAATAGCCGTTTCCATGTTCATTATTATCATTATCATTAGGTGAAAATGACCTTGATCTTACGTCCATTATACTACTCATCACCACCACCATCACAAGAAGACTTCCTCGACTGTTTTTTTGGTATTAATTTGTAAGTTTGATGTTTCAGTTCAGTAGTAATTCATTATCATCCATAAAACAAATAGATCCACCGGGTGAAGCCGGGTACTACTGATAGTATATAATATAAATTTGAAATTTATTCAGTGATTTCTCATGTCATTTTATTAATACATACTGTTTGGGATCATATCCTAGACTATAACTGCGTTGTGTGTAGGTAGATTTCATTAGAAAGCTAACTATTGCAATGGGTACCATGTTTCGACCTATCTTCGCGTTTCACATCCCCTAGACCCCAAAACCACTTTCAGTTCAAAAGTTTATATATAATTTATGTATGTATTGTATATATGTAGGTATATCACTATCTTGTGGACACGATAAATACCGCAATTTTGCACCAATCACTTCGAACGTTTTATCCTTATAAAATCTCGGTCGAGTTCGTTAATGGGCAAAATCGGTCGAAACGGTGAAAATGGGGGCTTTTTTTTTTCTTCAAAAAGGGAAATATTGCTATAACTCTCTTAATATTGTGGCCATTTCAACAATGAAATATGCAAATAACAGTTTGCCAGCAATGCTCAATCGGGAGTATCGGGGTTCATGGTTTGTTCTCCCACTCTGTGACTTACACACTTTGGATTAAGCAGAGGATACACTTCCAAAAAAATAAACAAAAATCAAATCCTACTATCAAAACATTTAATTATCCAAAAATATGGCGCTACAAAAATTAAACAAATAAAAATACTGACACTCCACTTCACACTTGTCCAAAGTTGAACAAGGAATTCATATTAAACAATTGCAAAATCATGACTGGTTTTCCAAAAACCAACAAAACTTCAATTAAGTTTCACTTCCATATGGTGTCAATTCAAATTCTTTAAAATAACGAGCTCCAAATGGCCCGGTAAGGTTTACATACACTGTGCTAACCATTAAACACAAATCAATTAATATTTACATGAGTATATCTTTTTTAAAATCATAAATATCAAAGTATGGCTAATCATCAATTAATTTTGGGCTTTCACAATGCTCCTATGTTACCATCACTCTCTCTCTCAAGCCACCAACTCACTACCGTGATCGGGAAAAATTTGCGTATTCCCGAGCTATAGAAGACTACTAAGCCAGTCAAACTTAAGATTACTCCCGGAATCTAATGTCTTCAATAGAACTCGTGAATCACTGAATCATTGAATAATAAAGTTAGGGATTTATCATTTTTGTCTTAAAAGACAATTATATCTTTAGAAAGCAACGATCTGAACTCTGCAAGCGATAATAATGGATATAAAGGGACCTCGGTTTAACTACCGGGTCGTTAAAACAATCTTAAACACTTCTGTGTATTATGACTCAGACAGTCCGTTCCCCAACCTACCGCAATACCAGAGGGTAAGGGCCTGTCTTACTACTTGGCTCGATTTATTGCAGGGAGAGAAGAGAGCCCACAGTATCGCTTTCACAAGGGACTGGCTACTTCAGCTTTACACACAGCTGTTTCAAATGCAATTCTCTGAATGACAAGGCTTCCGATACAAATTAACCATAAAACAACAAATTTTATTGTCGAAAATTATGAACAGATGCATTCTTTCAATGTTTACACTGATGGAAGTAAAAGTGAGCATGGAATAGGATCTGGAATTGCCATATACAATGGAAACGAGTTCATTCAACAGCTGCAATATAAACTAGACAAACGATGTTCTAATAATCAAGCAGAACAGCTAGCTATTGTTAAGGCTTCGCAACATCTAGAATCCATGGCCATGGAGCAGAGAACCGCACTCATTTTCACAGACAGCCAAATTACAATAGATTCACTTAAAAACTACAAAAACCATGCATTTCTCATAGAGGAAATTAGAAGAAAAGCAATTGAATTGGAGAAACAGAATTGGGTGATTGTCTTCAGTTGGGTTAAGGCGCATAACGGAAATGAGGGAAATGAATTAGCGGACCAGCTGGCTAAAGAACCAGCACAAAGCGGTTTAAGTGAGTGCTATAATATAATTCCAAAAAGTAATATGCTAAAAGAATTAAGTGTGTTTAGTTTGAGAAAGTGGCAGAATGAATGGGACAATGCATCCAAGGGCAAAATTACAAAATCATTTTTCCCCAGTGTACAGGACAGACTAAAATTGAAAATGAACATAACGCCCAATTTTACAGTTATGACAACAGGACACGGCAATATTAAATCATACTTATACAGATTTAAAATTATAGATAGTCCAACATGTATATGCAATAACGGTCACCAGACTGTAGATCACTTACTATTTGAGTGTAAGTTATTTGGGAAAGAAAGAGATATATTTAATAGCACATGATTTAAGATCAAGCAACTGGCCTATAAAGAAAGAAGAACTTGTTTGAAACTACCTTAGGGAATTCTTTACTTTTGCAAAATCTATCTCATTTGAAACACTAAATAGATAATTTTTATTTATATTTTCTTAACTGTTAATCATTGTTCTATTAGACTGTGGTGTGTGAGTGTGTCTGGTAACAGTTGCATTGTTTATTAGTTATAGTTCATTGTTTCAGTAGACTGTGATGTGTGATTGCATGTGAGTGTGTCTGGTGACAGACTGTTTTAGTGGTAGTATTTGTTGTTGGTGGAACTTTAGTATTTTTTCGTTAGTAGAATTTTGGTATTTAATTGTTAGTACAGTAGAAGGTTAGTATTTTTGTTAGTAGAATTGCTCTTTACTTATTCTGAAAGGGAGTAGCAGCCTTTCAGAATAAATCAATTCTTTACTAGTCTTATAGACGGTTAAGATATTGCTAATATAAGCCAAATAATGGCTACACTACGTCCTGCTGCACGGCTGAAAGCAACGGGAAACTACAGCCGTATGCTATTCCCGAGGATATGCACCTCTCTATGCATAAATACATGTGATGATGGCCTCCTCCCTTGTAAAATTTCAATCCGGAGGTAAACTAGTCCCCCGTTCGGATCTCCGGGTGGGGACTACTCGAGAGGGGGTTAACATCACAGAAGTGACAAAGAGGAACTCTGACATTCTACGGATCGGAGCGTGGAATGTTAGAAGTCTGCTAGGAAATGGAAGGTTAGAAAACTTAGAAAGGGAAATGGATAGGTTGAGGTTGGATTTGGTTGGGATTAGTGAAATACGCTGGCAGGAAGAACAGGACTTTTGGTCAGGAGACTATAGGGTCATTAGCACTAAATCAAACAATGGCCAAGCAGGGGTTGGCCTCATATTGAGTAGGAAACTTGGACAGCGGGTGGAATATTATGAGCAATATAGTGAACGGATTATTGTAGCAAAAATCAATACTAAACCTACGTGCACCACAGTGGTACAAGTCTATATGCCTACCAGTCAAGCTGATGATGAGGATGTTGAAAAGGTCTACGAAGAAATAGACGAAATTCTGAGGTATATCAAGGGTGATGAAAATGTTATAGTAATGGGAGATTGGAATGCTGTGGTAGGAAAAGGGAGAGAAGGGAAGATAGTAGGAGATTTCGGATTAGGCGAAAGGAATGATCGAGGAAGCAGGCTGGTAGAATTCTGCACTGAGCATGAGTTGGTCATAGCTAACACCTTATTCAATAACCACAATAGAAGAATATACACATGGATGAGACCAGGAGATACAGGGCGTTACCAAATCGACTTCATTATGGTCAAGCAGAGGTTTCGAAACCAGATTTTGGATTGTAAAACATATCCTGGTGCTGACATAAACTCTGACCACAATCTGGTTGTAATGAAATGCAGATTAAAGTTGAAGAAACTGAAGAAAAGTCAAAAGCCAAAAAGGTGGGCAATAGACAGACTGAAAGAGAAGGATGTAAACGAAAGATTCAAGAAGAGTATAAAGGAAGGACTAATGAAAACCCCTAAACAAACTTCAATTGCAGACGAATGGGCACTTTTGAGGAATGAAATAACAAAATCCGCAGAAGAAAACATTGGTAGGAAAGAGAGAATAGGTAGAAAACCGTGGATCACTCAGGATATACTCGAATTGATGGATGAAAGGCGGAAGCACAAGAATGTAAGAGATGAAAAGGGGAAAGCAGAATACAGACGTCTGAGAAATGAGGTTAACAAGAAGTGCAAGGAAGCGAAAGAAGAATGGTTGAAAGAGAAATGTGCTGGTATAGAAAATTGTCTGAAATTAGGAAAAGTAGACACAGCTTATCGAAGGATTAAGAATACTTTTGGGGAAAAGAAGACTAAGTGCTGTAATATTAAGGACACAAAGCCTCTAACAGATAGGGAAGAAAAGGTTGAGAGATGGAAAGCTTACATAGAGAGTTTGTATAAGGGAAAGGAGATTGAGAATCATGTAATGGAAAGGGAAAGGGAGGAGGAAATTGATGAGGATGCGAAAGGAGATTTAATATTGAGATCAGAATTTGATAGAGCTTTGGAAGACTTAAGCAGGAACAAAGCACCAGGCATAGATGATATACCGATTGAGTTGCTACGCTGCATAGGAGAGGAAGGTCTGATCAGGTTATTTCACTTGGTGTGTAGGATTTATGAGACAGGTGAGGTACCCCCTGATTTCAAGAAGAATGTAATCATCCCTATACCAAAGAAAGTGGGAGCTGACAGATGTGAAGATTACCGTACAATCAGCTTGATTATGCATGCTTCAAAGATCCTGTCTAGAATAATTTACAAGAGGATTGAGAGCCAGATAGAAACGGAGTTGGGTGAAGACCAGTTTGGTTTCAGGAGAAATGTAGGAACAAGGGAAGCTGTACTAAGTCTTAGGCTGATTTTGGAAGGTAGAATAAGGAAAGATAAGAGAACGTTCATGGCTTTTGTAGACTTAGAAAAGGCTTTTGATAACGTTGATTGGACTAAATTGTTTGACATTTTGAAATCGATTGGAATAAAGTACAGGGATAGGAGGGTGATATACAATCTATACAGAAACCAGACAGCAGTCATTCGAGTTGAAGGACATGAGAGAGAAGCTGGTATTCAGAAAGGTGTAAGGCAAGGCTGCAACTTATCACCCATACTTTTCAATCTTTACATTGAACAAGCAATGAAGGAAATTAGAGAAAAATTTAAAGTGGGAGTGAAGATTCAAGGAGAAATAATTTCAACTCTGAGATTTGCTGATGACATCGTCATCTTGGCCAACAAGCCTGAGGATTTGAATGAGTTTTTGAATGGTATGGACTCCGTCTTACGGAAAGAATTCATGATGAAAATTAATAAATGTAAAACAAAAATACTGGAATGCAGCCGAAATAAATCAGAAACCTCTATGGAGATCAAATTGGCAGGTGAAAAGCTGAAGGAAGTAGGAGATTTCTGTTACTTAGGAAGCAGAATAACCAGTGATGGACGAAGCAAAGAGGATATAAAAAGTAGGTTGGCTCAGGCAAGAAAAGCATTTCTACAAAAAAGGAATCTGCTGACATCGAATATAGATTTAGGTATTAGGAAGTCATTTTTGAAAGCCTTTGTCTGGAGCGTGGCGCTCTATGGAAGTGAAACTTGGACTATTGGTGCAGCAGAAAAGAGGAGAATTGAAGCATTTGAAATGTGGTGTTACAGGAGAATGATGAAGATCAGATGGGTAGATAGGGTTACAAACAAAGAGGTATTAAGACGAGTGGGAGAGGAGAGATGTTTCTGGCGACTGCTAATGAAGAGAAGAGATAGGTTGGTAGGACACATACTAAGACACCCTGGAATAGCAAGCTTAGTTATGGAAGGAAGGGTCGAGGACAAGAACTGTAGGGGTAGACCAAGGTTAGAATATGTTAAACAGATTGCCTCGGATGTAGGGTGTGGTAGCTATGTAGAGATGAAACGATTAGCTCAGGACAGGGAGGCATGGAGAGCTGCATCAAACCAGTCAAAAGACTGAAGACTCAAACAACAAACAGACCTTATTCTCTTAGCTTCGGTATAGAATAATTATGAAGTGTCCTCATTAGGGGGTAAGAAAAATTCAATAATACAACCAATATTAAGGGGCTTTAACACGGACGACTCTGAGTTCGATCCTTTCAAATGCCTCGGGAGCAGTATCCCAAATTTGAGGACTTATAACATTAGCGACTTAGGGTAGGCCTTGCCCATTACCAGCGCTCATAATACAACATAAATAGCACCCTTTTCAACATACAACACACAATGCCTCGTGATCACTATCACAACTTTGAGGACTTATAACAGTTCATTTACCACGACTAACTGTCCCTCATAATTACTTTTACCGAGCATTTCAACGCATTCCTAGCGTGACAAATTACTTCAATGCGCGACATGGCGCTCATACATTAATTAGCCAAGTTGCCTTCAAAGAACTAAATAAATTCAAATCAACGTTTGATCTACATCTCAAAATATATATTACTCTTCCTCCATTTACAATAATAATTTTTACCATAAAGAACATGTATTCATAACATGTATTAATTCATCTAAAGGAGCTCTAAAGCTACCACTTTTCATATATCAAATTCACGACATTTATTTATCCGTATAATTATTATTATTATTATTATTACGCTTGCTTTCTCATATTTATATCATTTACCATTTAAACTGATATTTTACTGAATATATTCCACAAGGGATTCATTTATATTTCACATATTTATTATATTTCTCTCAAATTAATCGTTCAGATCGCGCAGTCTTTCTTTCACCTGTTATTAAACATCCCTACTCTTACTCATGAGGGTTATACGCAAATCCTCCCAAAACACATAATAATGAAATAGTTACTCACATGACTGTACGGCCAGCGACCGAATTCTCCAACGATGGAACATTTTTCACCCACCAACTTCTTAAGCCATTTTCATGGTTACATTCACACTCAATGACACTTTCTTAACAGCACATAAAATATATACCCTAATCACTTGGATTATAACGAATACCATTTTGTATTAGTTTTCACTTAATACAATACAATTTCACTAAAATATTACACTCAAAAATTTCACTATATTTACATTACATAATTTTTTTATCACTCTGGCGTTAATTATTCGCCTTACACACGTGATTTCTTTTCCTTTCCCGTTTCCAAGGGTTGCACTATAGCACGTCGGCTTCCTAATCTGAAGAGATGATGGAAAGTCTCGATCGAACTAAACCTCACTGGAACGGCGGATCTTCTAATCCTGGGTTTGACTATCGGCTTCTACAACTTTACTGCACGATGTCGTATCTTGCTAGACGCTAACTTGTTCGTCTAATAAAAGTCTGTCCTTGATGTATTACTATTACGATCGCTCGAACTGTTTATCGGTGACCTAGTAATTGCCTTGCATTACTTGCTGTTACTTTGATTCGGGGCTTATTGGAGTACTCCCCAATGTTTAATGTTCATTTGTCCTCCTAGACAAAGCCTGGAACTACAATTCCTAATTTTTATCGTACTGCGCTCTAGTCACCTTGATTTCAGGAACACTAGGCGTTACTATTTCGTTCTACCCTGATCTGGTTCCTTAACGTTGATAGAACTGTCTATTTCACTTTCCTTAGGTACTTCGAAACCTTATGATGCGTCGGTTCTTTAACTGAACTATTATATTCGAGTACCTATCGCCTGTTATTTCTTAAGTCCACAGCCTAAACTTGGACTGTAATAGTGAACTTTAACAATAATTGTTCCTGCGTGCAGCGTCTAAGCGCTCACTAAAATAACTTGTTGTACTTTGCGACACAGTATCACGCTCTCTGGCGTCTTTTATAAACTGAATGTACTGTGATGCAGCACTCCTGCACTAGGAGTTTACTTGTAGCTGGTCTTGTAGTTGATGATCCATCGTGCAGCGCCTCTGCGCTCACGGAACTGAATTATTGGCGAAACAGTACGACCCGCCTCAGCGGTCGCTCAAGACTGAATTGTTGTGACACAGCGTCACGCCCGTGGGCTGACAATAACTGCATGTGCTGTGATGCAGCACCTCCGTACGAGGTCTGTTGTAAACTGCATTTGTTGGTTGAAACAGAACCATGCGCTCCCGCGCCCTTGGTAAACTGAATGCTCTTCCTGGCTCATCCAGGGTTTATATCGAAATCGGCGGCAAAAAGATCAAATCCGCGTCTTCTCCAGCACTAACTTCTGAAGTAATTGTATAATTTTGAAAAATATATCTCTGGAAAGCTCTTGTTTTAAACGTAAACTGGTTTCTTTGATCATGAAAATCGATCATACAATTCCAAGATATTAAATAATTTGGCTCCTCAGATATGTGGGTGGTGAGGCTTATTTTTCCATCTCTACCAACTCTGGGCTCGGGGAATTACTAACTACGTCATGCCACGTCTGCAGTTCTTTCCTGTGCGAATATTATAAACTTTTTCCCCACACAAAAATCTCTTTTCCAGAATGTCAACAATGATGTGTTTCTTTCATTAATTAAATGCTCGCAAATGGCTTAATTCTAATTATTTCTCTCCTTGCGCCATTGCAAGGTTGCCATTTTATAGCTGAGTAAGGTCTATTTCCGAAACTCATTCTCTCTTACTCGTCGTGGAAAGTTTTTCTCGTTCTATTAATAATCATGCGCCAGCTCCTTATCGATGCGTCAAGCATGATCTCACGTCCGCATGACTCGTGGTCACCCATTCTTGCGCCACATTATAACAGCCCATTCTTAAAATCTTTCCAAGTCATTCTAAAGACTGTATTATTTCATCTCTTCTTTTGCAATTAAAATATGGATTCGACGCTTGAACCAATTGCAGATGGGTTCAATACAGGGGCGATTTCTCCGAGCATGCTACGCTTGCTGCGCAAGCGCAATATTTTTCTAAAGCAGGCGAGTTAAAAAGAAATTACAATATGCACCGTATCTGTAATAGATCTGTGTCATACAAATCGCATGTTGCATATATCTTGGCGAGTTCAGCGAGGCTTGCTCGAGTCCTGGGAGCTTCAGCGGAGCAGTCGACACAGCGAGAAATGTATGCGCGCGCAGGTTTCTTCTGTCCAAGGCCGGCTGCGAGCTGTCACGTTTGTAACGTGCAGTTGGAAGCTCTGGTCTGAGAGCTACAGATCTACAGGGATGGAGACGCTACCGTACATTGAAAGCACAAGGAATTTGTTCTTCTTACTTAAGTTCAACACGAGATCTGCTGGCAATGTTCTCCAAGATTTTTTCATTCTCCGACACCGTGTTCAATATTTTACAAACAAAAGGTTTGGATATACAGTACTGTGGCAAGAAGGTTGAGGAGTCCTTTTTAAATATCCAGTCTATGAGATATGAAGATTTTGATAGTTTTGATGGACATGTTGATACTGATATCGATGTTTATGGAGGGCAGCCGTGCTCTAAAAAGCGTGCAATTAGTGATGAACCAGAAAAATCGAAATACTAACGCCTATTCAATGAAATTATTGACAATGCACTTGTCCAAATAGGAGAGCGTTTTAAATGTATAAATAAATTTGTGTTCTTCTCGCTGCAGGATTGTGATTTGTTTGAGAATCAAAGAAATACGTTTCCAGACAGTTATGTTACTGCCCTTTTTATTGACGTGTGGCCTCCTGAGGGGCCGAGTGCAGGTCTTTCTAGTCGACGTCCGTGGGCGACCTGCGCGTCGGGATGAGAGATGGAATTGATGAAGGTGAATGAAACTGGCAGGGATGTGGAAGGAAGCGGCCGTGGCCTGTCGAAGGTACCGTCCCAGCATTTGCCTGGTGTTGAAAATGGGAAACCACGGAAAACCATTTCAAGGGCGGCCGACGGTGGGGCTCGAACCCACGCGTCTACCGAGTCAGCAGAGAGCTTGGCCCCATGACCTAACGCTGCGCTTTAGCCAGCGTAGCCACTGCTGTCGGTGTTACTGCCCTAGAAAAGACCTATGGATCATTTGTTTTTCCACATTGTTTGCTTAAAAACTGAATTAAGTGTGATGTACCGTATTCATCTTCTGACTTTAAAGAGAAAAGTTTTTCAGACTTAAGGCAGTTTATGCATACTAACAAATTGTTAGTAGCAACAATTCCTGCTGCTACATCCTCTGCAGAACGTTTTTTTTTTTTTCAACACTGAGACGCATTAATACATATTGCAGATCGACTCAAGTTCAGGAGAGGCTATCATCATTAGCTATGTTGTCGATTGAAAAAGGATTGCTTGCAAAAATTAGATTACAGTCCTCTTTCTATGATGAAGTTATTGATGGTTTTGTAAAGAAAAGCCGCAGAGTAGAGTTTGTTTTCAAGTAGGTAGATCTTACACACATCAAAAAAAGTTTTGCATCACCTCGGTTCCAAGAGTTCCGGAACCGTTAAATACAAAGGGAATAGAGATCAACACAAACAACATTTCAGCTCGTTTTATTGCTCATGAGACCCACACATTGCATGTTGTACCATCATACAGCTAGACTTTCAGCATTTGTGGTCCAGATTGCAGTACACACCACTACCTCTAATACCCAGTAGCACGTCCTCTTGCATTGATGCATGCCTGTATTCGCCGTGGCATACTATCCACAAGTTCATCAAGACACTGTTGGTCCAAATTGTCCCACTCTTTAACGACAATTCGGCGTAAATCTCTCAGAGTGGTTGGTGGGTCAAGACGTCCATAAACAGCCCTTTTCAACATATCCCAGGCATGTTCGATAGGGTTCATGTCTGGCGAACATGCTGGCCACTGTAGTCGAGCGATGTCGTTATCTTGAAGGAACGCATTCACAAGATGTGCACGATGAGGTCGAGAATTGTCGTCCATGAAGACAAATGCCTCTCCAATATTCTGCCGATATGGTTGCACTATGGGTCGGAGGATGTCATTCAGGTATCGTAAAGCCGTTTCGGAGCCTTCCATGACCACCAGTGGCGTACGTCGGCCCCACATAATGCCACCCCAAAACATCAGGGAACCACCACCTTGCTGCACTCGCTGGACAGTGTGTCTAAGACGTTCAGCCTGACCAGGGTGCCTCCAAACACGTCTCCGACGATTGTCTGGTTGAAGGCATATGCGACACTCATCGGTGAAGAGAACGTGATGCCAATTCCGTGGGGTCCATTCAGCATGTTGTTGGGCCCATCTGTACCGCGCTGCATGGTGTCGGGGTTGCAAAGCTGGACCTCGCCATGGACGTCGGGGGTGAAGTTGCGCATCATGCAGCCTATTGCGCACAGTTTGAGTTGAAACACGACGTCCTGTGGCTGAACGAAACGCATTATTCAACATGGTGGCATTGCTGTCAGGGTTCCTCCGAGCGGCAATCCGTAAGTAGCGGTCATCCACTACAGTAGTAGCCCTTGGGCGGCCTGAGCGAGGCCTGTCATCGACAGTTCCTGTATCTCTGTACCTCCTCCATGTCCGAACAACATCGCTTTGGTTCACTCTGAGACGCCTGGAAACTTCCCTTGTTGAGAGCCCTTCTTGACACAAAGTAACAATGCGGACGCGATCGAACTGCGGTATTGACCTTCTAGGCATGGTAGAACTACAGACAACATGAGCAGCGTACCTTCGTCCTGGTGGAATGACTGGAACTGATCGGCTGTCGTACCCCCTCCGTCTAATAGGCCCTGCTCATGCATGGTTGTTTACATCTTTGAGCAGTTTTAGTGACATCTATGAACAGTCAAAGGGACTGTATCTTGGATACAATATACACAGTCAACGTCTATATGCCGGAGATCTGGGAACCGAGGTGATGCAAAACTTTTTTTGATGTGTGTAGTTGATGCATTGTTTTATTGGTCACTGCATGCGAGTCTCCCTAGGTCTTTCCACTCCTGCCTCATCTTCGCTGTTCTTGTCCATTGTTTTCCTCCCCATTTTACGAACCAGTCTGCCCATCTGATTCTTTGTCTCCCAACGGAACGTTCTTGGGTCCCACATCGTCATTTTGTACGTCCATCGGTTAGGATCTAATCTCGCTACATGTCCACCCCATCTCCATTTGAGCTGGTCTGCTGATGTCATAGCGTCTTTCATGCCGGTTCTCCTTCTTAAATCTTCGTTCCGTATTCCATCTCTCAATGAGACATGAAGTATCTTCCTTTCCATTTTACGTTGACATCTCTGGATCATTTGTCTTTGTTTCGATGTTAATGCCCAAGTTTGGCAACCATATAGTAACACCGGTATAACGCATTTTTCCAGAACTTCAGCCTTTAAAGTGTGTTTTTGGGTCTTGTCAGCCAGTATAAACTTTAGGGACCAAAAGCTCTTCCATGCTTGTCCTATTCTTCGTTTGACCTCTTTCTCTGAACGACTTGAAAATGACATGTTCTGACCGAGATATACATATTCTTCAACATATTCCAGTGTTTCTCCGTTCACATTAATTGGGGCTTCTAACGCATTGGTCATCAGCTTCGTTTTCTTCGGGTTCATTGTAAGGCCCACTTCTTTACTTGTTTTGTTTAATTCTTTTATCATTTGTTCCAGCTCTTTCGCTGATTCAGCCACCAAAACAATGTCGTCTGCGAACCGTAAATGGGTTAGTCTTGTCCCATCGATTCTGATGCCATATTTTTCTTCCCAGTCTAGTTTTCTAAACTGATTTTCCAGCAAACAGGTGAATAATTTTGGTGAGAGGGGGTCTCCCTGTTTTACTCCCCTTTCTATCATGATGTTACATCCTTCTCTTTCTGTCTTTATTCTGGCTTGGTTACCGTCGTAGAGTTTGCCAAGGAGTCTAACGAATTTGTTTGGGATGCCTTGTTTTTCCAGTGCTTCTAAGACGCTTCCCTGTTCTACGGAGTCAAATGCTTTGTTGTAATCCACAAATGCGATATACACTTCTAGATTAAATTCCTGAACTTTCTCCATGAGTTGATTTATTGTTTGCAAGTGGTCTGATGTACTGAAACTCTTTCTGAATCCTGCTTGCTCTATCGGTTGCTGTTCGTCCAGTGCCTTTGTCATTCTATTGGTTAGGGTCTTCATAAATAGCTTGTAGAGGTTTACAATTAGGTTGATCGGTCTGTAGTTGTTTATGTCGTCCTTGGCTCCCTTTTTGTGTAGAAGTATGATAATGCTTTGTTTCCACTGCATTGGTATGTCTTCTGATGTGAGTATGGAATTAAATAATGTTGTGATGACTGGGATTAGGTCTTCTTCACCCCATTTTAGAAATTCATTGTAAATTCCATCTTCACCTGGGCATTTTTCGGTTTTCGTTTGTCGAATGGCTGCTCTTACTTCACTGGGTAGTATTGGAGGTGTTTCTTCCTCTAGGTTTTCTTCTGATGTATTCTGGTCCTGATGCAAGTTGGATCTTTGAGAGTTACTTGAGTATAGTGTCCTATAGAACTCTGTCGCTTGCGTCATTATCTCTTCTCTTGAGGCTTGTCTTTTTTCGTTGTTGTCCTTTACTCCCAGCATCCAATGTTTGCCTGGAGTTAATTCTTTTCTAATCTTCTTTATTGATTTTGTGGTATCCATGATTTCTTTGACCACTTTAGTGTTGTGTTCTCTGATGTCTCTTCGGATTTCCCTTTTTGATTGTTTATTGACTTCCGCATATTACAGCTTTTTGTGTTCGTTTTCTATGGCTTGTGATTTTAGGCGTTCTCTTTCTTCGATCAAACATTTGGTGCTATCCTTAAGTTTTATTCTATTTTTCATACTGTTTCCAGGTGTTGACGATTGTTTGGCTGCGCGGGATATGCAATTTACGAGCTCTGTATAGTGTTGTTGGACTTTTTGCTCCGTTTGTTGGTTGAAGTCTCGTAGGTTTTGTTGTAGTGCTTTTACATACTCCGCCCTGTCTATGCATCCTGGATGTGTAGTTTTGTTGTTGAAGTAGTGTCTCCTTTTCTTCTTTATTCTCACTGTCAATCGTACCATTCTGTGATCTGTGTCAAACTTCAGACCATTTATCACTTGTATGTTTTTCACCTCTGTTAGTCTATTGGTTAGGATGAAGTCCATTTCGTTTTTGATTTTCCCATTCGGAGATTTCCATGTCCATTTGCTTTCTGGGTTTTTCTTGTAAAATGTGTTCACAATTTTAAGTCTTTGTCCCAGTGCAAACTGTATTAGTCTTTCTCCTCTTTCGTTCCTTGTTCCGTATCCGTGAAGGCCCATAGGTTCTTCTTCTTCGTATTCCTTTCTTCCTACCTTGCTGTTGAAGTCTCCAATTATGAATGTTGTGTGTGCTTCGTACTCGGCTAGTGTGTCTTCGAGGAGCATATAGAAGTCTTCAATTTCTTCTTCCGTACTTGCTTCTGTGGGAGCATAGACTTGAATTATTATGAATGTGTTGTCATTTAATTTTAGGGATAATACTATGATTCTTTCTGAGATTCCCTTTATTTGGTAGCAAAATTAGGAACTACTACTTGAAATTGACCGTCTGCAGTCCTTACCTGAATTACAGACTAATACAGCCACACAATTAACACAGTTTATCCGACATATTCTACACACACCCAAAGTACACGGGGCTGCATGATCGCGTTGTCGCAGCCTCTAAAGGAACCAACCGACATCTCTGCGGGAGATAACATTTTGCGTGAAGAAGTAACAGACCGTTAGATAGTTACACATCAGTGTCGAAACCTTGCGTAAGGATGGTGTGACCACAAGTATAAAAATGGACCCCAAATGACGAGAAGGTTACCGTCCCCTTAGGACAATAAAATGTTAAAAATATGCATGAAAAGACGAAAAACAAAGTTAATTAAGTTCCAATTGTAAAATACTTTCTCGCAATAAATGAGGTCTGATCCTTCTACGAAAACCTGCATATTCTGCCTATTCCCGCCTTTCCCCTAGTTTTCCCGGTGAAATCTACCTCCGCCTTCCGGCGTGACGAGATATTTTTTTGTTTTGTTTAAGATACCATCTCTATACCCTTTTGTCTCTCATGCATCTTAGTTGTGTGCCTCTTTCCTATCCCGTATTCCCATGTTAACATTACATAGTTTCGCTAATTACCTGTCTTTCCCCATTCCCGATTTAATAATAATTTTATTACAGTTTGATATTAATTTTCTCTTCTAACATGTTTAAATCTCCCTTATCTACAAACTTTTCTCTTATTCTTCTTAATTTCCCGTTTCCAGTTCCCTGGGTCTGGTTGCGAATCAAGGACCTCCACAGTTGTCTATCCCTCCACCAGTCATTTCCTTCTTTCAATACTTCTTTTTCTTTTACTCCTCTCTTCTCTATGCTTTCCTTCACCGTATCTATCCACCTCTTTCTGGGCCTTTCTCGTGGTCTTCTTCCTGGTATTTTTTCCATAAATATTCTTTTTGGTACTCTATATTCTTCCATTCTCTTCATATGTCCGTACCACTTCAGCTTACTGGTCTCTATCTTGTCTTGCAGTTTTTGGAACCCAGTTCTCTCCCTAATGTCCACATTTCTGATTTTATCCCTCAGTGTCTTCCCAATTATTCCTCTAAGGAACTTAATCTCGGCTGCTTGGATTCGACTTTCATCGCGTTTTGTTCTTATTATCTTCATTTCATTGCATAATCTAAACAGGCGTGCTGCACCCAAATCCTTCCCACATAAGAGGGAAAGGATCTCTTTTCGTACTCTTCTCTATTTGTTTGTTTTTGTGCACCCCATTAACCACCAAATTATCCCTCTCATTTCCGTTTTTGTTAGATCTTCAAGCTTTTTTTCTCATATATTGACTTATTTCACAAAACTCTTAAGGCTCTCCAGTTACTGCTCTCTTCTCTGAGTGCCTGCAACTCTATGTCCTTTACCATTCTGCACACGTTATTGCACACCTTATCCTCCTCCCTTCGTTAGTCCCTGTCCCATAAGTACCCCATTCCTAGTCTTTCCACCAGTATACCAGGTGAATCACCTGCCCCTAATAATATCGTTTTATGCAGCCCAACTGGCGTGTGTTATCAGGAAGGTCGATATTTCTCTGCTTGCATCCCGTATGATACTAATGCACTGCAAGCAACCTTGCAAACGAAACTTAACACTATTATTTTTCGCTCAATGTGACCACAGACAAATACGAGGGAAAAATTATAGTGTACAGTATCGTTTGCGGGATATGCTTGAAGTACAAACGTACCATACGAGATGCAAGCAGAAAAATATCTACCTTTCCTGACAACACGCGTTAGTTGGGCTGCATAAAACAATACTATTAGGGGCAGCTGATTCACTTGGTATATCTTACCCCCACCCAGTACCCTTTTCCTGATGCTTCGTTTGATGTAAGTACCTTTAGAAATTCACCCCTTCCACCTACTTTGAGTCGTAGGAAGGAAGGAAAGAAGCTTGACTGTTAATCTCGCGATCATTAGTCACGATACCTCCTTTTTACGTGGAATCCGAACCACTGGACGTGACATTTTATCGTGAAATTCTCACATGCATTGACCGGGAATCGAACCCTGTCCACCTTGGGGAGAGGGAGAAAGATTGACCACTGCGGCACCACGCCCTTGGGGGATTGTCGAGGGAGAAGTTACGTCCAGTGGTTCATATTCTACGTAAAAGGAAAGGAGGTTCGGTGGCTTATGAACGTGAGGTTAAGAGCCTCGCTCAACTACAGGCTTGCTTTCGTTTCAATGAATTTTGTGTTTTTCCGTAACATCAGTGCTGCGAACTTCAATTATTGGGCGACGAAAACTTGGCCATCGTCCAGGCCACGGTGACTGAGAGCACTAACGCGCTACCCCATGCTTCGCTGGCATCGAATCCCACCTTGGCCGTCCTGAAAATGGTTTTCGTGGTTTCCCATTTTCACCACCAGGCAAATGTCGGGTCGGTTCCTTTCAACAGGTCCACGGCATATCTCCTTCGAAAATCCCTTCCCTGATCCACCCTGAAAATAAAATAACCCCCCAGGGGCTCACATCTAGTGGGACGTGGGTTGGCGACCATGGGACCCCAGCTGTGTCCGGCATTGCTTCCACTTACTTGTGCCGGGCTCCTCTCCGTATTCTTTCCTGTCGACCTCCCTTGGTCAACTCTTGTTCTTTTCCGACCCCGCCTTAATTGGCCCTTGTCTCATCTTTCCTGATCCCTCATTCTTCGAGGGGTCCGACTTCTTATTTTCTTTTCATTATATTTCCTTTTCTCTTTAAGATTCCCGTACTGTTTTTGTTAATTGGCTCCCCGTATATCCAGATTACCTTAAGGGATTTTTTTTAAGTCTACACTACATTTTGTAGGTCTCTTCAATCTAAGTTGCATTTTGTAAGTCTTTTCGATCCAAATTGCATTTTGCGAGTATTTTCAACCTCAATTGCATTTTGTAAGGATTGACAATCTAAATTGCTTTTTAGTAAGCCTTTCAATGTAGGGGATGTCACTTTAGTGATTATTCTGAATTTCAATTGCATTTTGTAAGTATTTTCAACCTGAACCGCATTTTGTAAGTATTTTGATTCTCAATTGCATTTTGTGAGTATTTTGAATCTAAATTATGTTACATTTTTAAGTATTTTCAATCTAAATTGCTTTTTGTAAGTACAGTATTGTCAATCCAACTAAGTAGTTTGAATCTATACTACATTTTGTAAGCATTTTCAATTTCAATTGCATTTTGTGAGTATTTTGAATTTTAATTGCACTTTGTATTTTGAATCTGAAATGGGCTTTTTCAATCTAAATTCCATAGTGTATTTTCAATTTCAATTGCATTTTGTAAGTATTTTCAATTTCATTTGCATTTTGTGAGTATTTTGAATTTGAATTGCATTTTGTAAGTATTTCGACTCTACATTGCATTTTTAACGTATTTTGAACCTAACGTACATTTTGTGCGTGTTTTCCGATCTATTCCTTTTGTGAGTATTTTCCTTCTAAATTCCCTTTTGTAAGTATTTCCACTTGCGGCTTCGGTGGCGTAGTTGGTAGCGTGCTGAGCTTCTATGCCCAAGATCGGTTGGGTTGGTTGGTTCCTTAGTTTAGGGGCTGCGACAACGCGGTCATGTAGCCCCGTGTACTTTGGGTGTGTGTAGAATCTCTCTGATAACCGGTGTTAATTGTGATGGCTGTATTAGTGTGTGTTATCTGTTTTTTTTTTAATTTAAGTACTGCAACTTTGAATTTTTCAAATAGTTCCTACTTTTGCCGCCAAGCGCCACCGTCAACGATTACTAGGCCAAGTTCAGAACTTAGCTACTAGACACCACCGCAGTCGACTCTTGGCAACGAACATAGAAACCTAAGAGCGTTGTTTACATTCTTAACCTATCCAATTTAGCTTCACACAGGTGTAATTAGTGGAAGGTTCTTTAACATGCCATAAATCTATGACATGGGTCCGCCGGCTTTACTTCCCCTCCGAAGGAAGGCAATGCCCAAGATCGTGGGTTCAAACCCGACCGAAGTCGTCGGATTTTTAAGAGCGTTAAAAATCCCTTAGTATGCCTTCCTTCGCAGGGGAAGTAAAGTAGAGTCCCATGGCATATTAAAGAACCTTTCACTAATTACACCTGTGTGAAGCTAAATTATATACGGTTAAGAATGTAAACAACGCTCTTAGGTTCCTACGTTGGTCGCCAGGAGCCGACTGCGGTGGCGTCTAGTAGCCAAGTTCTGAACTAGTAGTCGTTGACGGTGGCGTTTGACGGCAAAAGTAGGAACTATTTGAAAAATTCAAAGACTGATAACACACACTTATACAGTCATCACAATTAACACAGGTTATCATACAGATTCTACACACACCCAAAGTACACGGGGCTACATGACCGCGTTGTGGTAGCCCCTAAACTGAGACCAACCAACCAAGTATTTCCATTCTCCATTTTGTGAGCCATATCAATCTGAGTTCCATTTTGTAAGTATTTTCAGTCTCCCTTAATTTTCGATTTGGTTTTCATTTCTTTGCCATTTTCGCTATCACCCAGATTAGGGGCCGATAACTTAGAAGTTAGGCCTCTTAAAACAACAATTATCATCATAATCGTCATCATCAAAATAAAATAAATGGCCGTTGGTTACATTAAAACAATTATTATAAATAAATAACATTAGGAGAGCGATCTTGATTTGCAGGGACGGTTTACGTTACATTGTCACAATTATTTTGCCGATTTAAATGCTCATATTCCCTCCCTATTTCTTGTGCGAGTATACTGAATATTCCCGAAATGCAATTCAACAGCTAATGCATGCTATTTGGCTAACACATAATTGTGCGAATCAGCATTGTCAACTATCGTGTTTTTGAAGAACTAGTGCGGGAAATGACAATGTTGAATCCGATTTAGAACTTACGGTGTTTACCATTGATCCTAATCTCGAGAAAATGTCAGGTTCAATACTGGACAAACATCACAGTGAATATTTCAAGTAAATTGAATACATTTTTATTTATTTTGTATTTATGAGATGTGTTTCATGTAACTTAAAATCCATTGCATTCAGGGCCATCTTATGAAACATTAATGTAATATTGCAACCAAATTAGCCAGGCAAAATGATGCAAATATTCCATAGGGGTGCACCAAAACATAAGAAGTAATTCCAGGACTCCGTGGCATTTACGGTTTACGCCACAATTTTTGACCAGTCAGGCCTGGTTGCGCAGTTGTACAGAGGACAGTCGGTGAGCCTCACGCATGTGCAATTGATAAGTGAATTGTCAGTTGCACGGAAAGCAACTCGTGTATCAATTGCAAATGCCTGAGGCTCACCGACTGTCCTCTGTACGACTTCGCATCCGGGCCTGACCGGCCAACAATTGTGGCGTAAACTGTAAAAGGTTGGAAACTGCTGATGTGTGGGAATTGCACTGCGGAGTTGTTTATTTTTCGCTACAGGCGTAGTTGGTGGTCACTTCTTTCAAAGGAGTTCTTTGACCTGATTTTGTCATCCAGATCAGGACTTAATACGGTGCACTGCACTGTGCAATACACTTTGCATGTGCATAAGAAATTAATACCAAGTAATATGGAAAGCAGAATGACTTGGCAATGGCTGACAGATTTCCACGAAGATGGCCAGGGTTCGATATCCAGCTCTATCATCAACGGTGCTGAAATACGGCATGAAAATAAACACCTCAAAGACAAAATGTATGACAGTCTCAAAATTCCCAAAACCTCTTCGATTAAAGATTTATAACTCGGACATACAACAAGTCAAATCCTTCACTTACCTAGGTCAAAAGATTACAGAGGACGGAAGGTGCACCACTGAAGTTAAATGCCGCATTGCTCAGGCAAAACTAGGTTTTATGCAGAAGAGGAGATTACTGTGTACCAGTCGGCTTAAGCGTTCCCTCCGAATGAGAATGCTACATGCTTTTGTATGGACAGTTGCGTTGTATGCCTGTGAAACGTGGACACTAAATAAAAATGAAAAGAACCGTCTTGAAGCCGTTGAGATGTGGTGCTATCGTAAGATGATAAATGTGACGTGGAGAGACAGGATATCGAACACAAGGGTTCTCACACCGTGAACCAACGGAGATCAATCCGTAAACGTCGTCTCGCATGGTGGGGTCACACAATGCGCCTCTCCAATTTAATGGGAACTGTGGCAGAAGGGTTCATTGAGGGAAAACATCCACGAGGAAGATGTAGAAATACCTTCCGTAGACAAATTCTAAAAGACACCCAAGCAAAGAATTATAATTCAATAAAGGAAGCGGCAGATGACAGGACGATCTGGACATGTTTTTATGGCAACTGACCAGTTTTAGGACTGTAAACCACTGATGATGATAATCATCATCAATTTTAATCCTAGTATGAGGTTTTCAGTCTCTAGAGGACAGCTAAGAACAGTGGTGAGTGGTGGGTTCGTATCCTACTCTCGATCATCCTAGAAGTGGTTTCCCGTGGTATTCCAAAATAAATTCATATCTTGACTGCCTTCTTCCCAATCTAGTTACAATCACATCACATTTTCCACAATAACGCAGGTTATCAGATAGATTCCACCTAAATATAAATACCCGGGCTGATGACCATTAACTCGCAAGTCCTTAATGAAACAATACATCACTCGTTGGCTTTTTTTTAAGGTTATTCACTACTATTTATTTGTTTGTTAGTTAATTGATTCATTCATACATTTACTAGCTTCACCCGGGAACAGTTATGAATGCATTACGTGATAAGCCCTTTTTTCCAATGTCAATGAACAATGACCAATATCCGTTTTACGTCTCGGCATGATGGGTTAAAATCACTGACTGGACTATTAATTATATTATCATGGAGATGCATGTGCAACGAATTCTTGTCAGACGTAATTTAAGAATGGTGAGGTGCATGAAACACAAATCCCCCTTCCATCCAATCTTAACTTGACTGTAAATTTTACAGAACGAGAAGTTCACAGGCGAAATGAAGAAAAGCTGAGTTGCACTTCCAGGGAAACTCCAAACACAACCACCCTTCTCTAAAGTTTTTAACTCAACACGACTCGACAGTTTGCTGCTGGCTATATCTGGGGCAATAAGCTCGTCCGCTAGCTAAGCTGCAACTGGGGTGATAGACTCGCCCCTAGCTAGCTCGTAAACTGTCGCCTCAGTAACTGAATGGAGATTGTTGGAGGAAATGAAAACGTAAAAACACTTATAGTAGGCGATGTATTGAAGATAGAGATATGCTCTCCTGGGCTTTTTTGTATAACTTTTCATGCTGAACAATTCTTACACTCATAGTATATAGATATTTTTAACGGTTTGCCCAGCGTAAGCTTACAAAAGCGCACGGACGTCATTTTTTTCGACGTTTTCACTGAAATCGTTAGTGCTTGACTTCCTTTGGTCATAAATAAATTATTTTCTACAGACACCTTCCTCGAGATATCCGTTTGAGAACGGTGAAAACCGCATCAAAATCCATTCAGTGGTTCTCGAGAGTACCCGTGACATCCACGAATCAGGGAGTATGTTTTATACTAAGTAGAGATTTATTCATTTAATTATTTATTTATCTATCTATTTGTCTATTTATCTATTTATTTATCTATTTGTCTACTTAACTATCTATTTATCTATTTGTATATTTATCTTCTTATCTATTTATTTATTAATCTTTGGCATTAAGATACGTGGTCAATACAGTATAACAATGTTATTTACAATATTGCTTGCCACGGTGGGTGAGTGGTTATCGTGTCGGTCTACCAACCCCAAGCTTGCAGGTTCGCTCCTGGCCACTGTAAGTGATATTTGAAAGGCGAAAAAATCACGACACGCATGTCATACGTTGTTGGCATATTAAAGAATCCATCTGAATTCAGTAGGCCGTGTTCATAATGGCAAAATTAATCTTGGGATTTTACGCCAACCATAAAGTTCTGCTTTCCTCTACTAGAAGGCGCTTTAGTGTCAAGGAGCTTAGATATATAACGTCCTTGACTTTCATAGCGCTCCAAGGAACAACAAAATTCGACATGCATGCTGTTCTGGGCGTCAAATAACAAAGCTTGTACCCGGCACCGAGGCCATACGATATTATTATTATTACAATATTTGGAGTCACATAACAAGGTGGGATTATAGCCTCAGGTTTAGCTAGTTGATCCATCGTATAGCTGCAAGGGTTGTCAATAAAATATCAGATATATTGATAGTACCTCTTCTTACATCCAAGAACAATGTGCTCAATAGTTTGTGAAGGAGCACCACAACCACACGGAGGAAAGGTACTTTACCACACATGAAGAGGGATTCATTGCAGATAGATTGGTTGGTCGGAATCCTATTGAGAGCAGTTCATGTTTCCACCACTGACATGTGTCACTCTCTGCCCGTTTCAGGTACTATATCGGGGTTAGTCCCCAAAGCCAGTGCTGGATTACCCATTAGGCAAGACCACTCCCAGGCCTAGGGCCCCAATTATCTGGGGCCCCCAAAATTTTATTCCGAAGATTTAGAAAAAAATAGCCAGAACTGAGACAGTTTCAGCTTTATATTAAACTACAATGTCATATAAAAACTGAGTTCACTCATTCTGAAATTGACGAAATTCTAATTCGAGACAAGCTTGAGTCTGTTTTTCCGAACGTTGAAATTGCTTTTCGCATTTTCCTGACCCTCATGATAACGAATTGTTCTGTGGAGCGCTCGTTTTCAAAATTGAAATGGATCAAAAGTGCGCAAAGAAGTATCATGTCACAAGAACGATTAGACATGCTAAGTTTAATGTATATCGAGTCAGATGTTCTGCGGGAAATTGATTTTGATGACATTGTAGAAGATTTTATTGACCAAAACGAAAAAAACAGGAAAAACATATTTTGATTACATTTTACAGAAGTAAAAAATAGTATGATTTGTTAAATTGTTCATCAAATCATCTGAAATGTTTTTAAATAACGATGATCGTTTCAATTGAAATGTATGTAGCCTATATACAGTATGTATATATGATTTAATAAAAAGTGTATTATTCATCTTGAGAAAAAAAACCACTTGTATATACTTTACTAAATGTATGTACAGGTGCTAAAAGATAAAAATTATTTGAAAAAAAATAAAGGGGCCCCAAAAATCTGAGGGACTTTTACCTTAATCCGGCACTGCCCAAATCACTCCACCTTGAAAAAATTAAGAGCATTTACGTTACATTGTCACTGTTAAAAGTAGCGGCATTGCAGTTGAATTAGTGGACTGTGTTTGAGGGGCAGTTGGATGCACAGAGATGGGATGTAAGGCGAGGCGGGGAGAGCGCTACTTAAGGCCGCGAGGCTCGACGCGCACCACAGTCGCTCAAGATGCGGGCCCTGCTCTCGTTCGCGACCTGCGTGCTGTGCGTAGTCGCCATCTCCGTCGACCAAGGTGGGTACCCACACCTGTTACCTTAAATACTCTCAAATAAGTCACCAGACATGTCGCATCATGGACATTCTTCGAATACACCATTATCTTGAAGTGTGGCTGGAAAATCTATATAGGTCTGCAAATATCAGATGAAAAAGAATCTTTAAAAATATTAATGCTCAACGATGATTGTCGTTCTTTTCTTGTGAAATATTTAGATTTTTCCACGTGCAAGTGAAATAGATTATCGTGAATTTGAACTAAGTGGTTGTTTCATTGAAGGAATTGTGATATAGTGGTTATCAGCTCGTGTATTTGAGTGTGTGTTGATTCTGTGTTCTTTTGGTGTCTGTGCATTTGTGACGGGGGTTCAGATTGGCAAGAAGACGACTGTGTCTTGAGTTAGGTATCATCCCGACATTTTCTCGAATGGAAGTGGAAAGGGAGAGAAAAGCAATTCTATAATAGCTTAAGTTTTAATCTACCCACCATTCTTCAATATTATCAATATGAGGATGAACTCCATTCCAACTCTCATACCAGAATTAAACTTATGCGCCGGGCCGTGAGTTGAACCTGGATAGGCGTTTCAACACTTAGCCCTTGGCCACAGAGACCACCCCTTGAATTGAATTACCACTGTTCTTAGGGACCACAAGCCCCTTAAGTCAACGGGCTATAATAATAATAATAATAATAATAATAGTATGCAGAAAGTAGTTATTTTAGAGACCTGCTTTATAGTTCGTTCGTTCCTCAACCTACCAGTATAGAGAACTCCACTCAATCTTGCAACAAATGCCGATGAAATGGTGAATTTTTCCCAATAACATGGTGAACATATGAACAATAATAATAATATCGTATGGCCTCCGGTTCCGGGTGCAAGCTTTGTTATTTGACACCCAGAAGGTAGCTTGCATGTCGAATTTTTGTTGTCCCTTGAAGCACTATGAAAGTCAAGGAGGTTAGATATCTAAGCTCCTTGACACTATAGCGCGCTGTAGTGGAGAAATGAGGAACTTTGTGGTGGCGAAAAATCCCGATACTAATTCTTGCCATTATGAACACGGCCTACTGAATTCAAATGGGTTCTTTAACATGCCAACATCGTATGACATGCGTATCGTAATTTTTGCCGCCTTTCAAAAATCACTTACCACGGCCAGGAGCGAACCTACAAGCTTGGGGTTGGTAGACCGACACGTTAACCACTCACCCACCGTGGCAAGCAGTCAACGAGCTTGCGGTATGTGAACTTTGTCTGGTAGTGTATGCGACTTTTCGACTGGAGTCTGGAACAAGTATCGGATGCCATGCCAGTGTTTGTCTGAAGTCATTAGGTAGAACCACTCTCAGATAGTCTCCTAACTTTGCAGGGATTCAAACCTAAGACCACTCAATATTTCAGGTCTCGCTGTGTTCGTCAGATTCGTGCCTGTTCCCACGATTCATTCTTTTCCTTTGACTTCACCACGGTGATCGCTCGTCGTTTGGGTGATGCTATGACTTGATCCTGGCGCTGATTAAGGATATTCTAAGTGTGTTGTGTTTCAATATTTCTCGAGCAAATAGTACTCAATTTTCAAATCTAACTTTCTTCGGCTTTTCCCAATTAATTGGGGTCGCCGGAGACTACTAGGCTCATTTTGGTTTTGGCTCGGAGATTTAAGGCCGGATGCCCTTCCTGACGCCACGTGATTTTTCAGGTGAAAATCCACCCCACTGTCACCGGGATTCGAACCCCGGCCGTCCGGGTGAAAGACGAGCAGCTAAGCCACTGCGCCATCATGCTCCCCCACTCAATTTTCAAATCTGTGACTACTTTCTAAGGTTAAGCTTAGAATAATATTACATAAAGTACAATAAATACGGCAATCCCTTGCTCCGAAAGCAGAAATGAAAGTACATGCAAGCGTAGGCTAATTAAATTCTACTCGTAGAAACATGCTGCAGCGACAAATTTCCGACATCTTGTTACCATGGCAACAAGTGCAAACGTAATTAAATTCCACTCGGGCGGCTTCGGTGGCGTAGTTGGTAGCATGCTGAGCTTCTATGCCCAAGGTCACGGGTTCAAACCCGGCCGAAGTCGTCGGATTTTTTTGAGAGCGTTAAAACTCCCTCAGTATGCCTCAGTAAAGCCGGCGGTCCCATGTCATAGATTTATGGTATGAAGATGAACCTTCTACTAACTACAATTGTGTGAAGCCAAAATTTGTTGGTTAGAAATGATAACGCTGTATTAGTTCCAAAGTGCGCCGCCAGGTGCTGACTGCGATGCTATCTAGTAGTCAAGTCCGCAAGCTAGGTGTTGTGGACGGTAGCATTTGGTAGCAAAAGTAGGAACCATTTGAAATTACTGTCTGCATTCCTTACTTGAATTAGAACAGATAACACACACTAATACAGTCATCACAATTAACATCGGTTACCATACAGATTCTAAACACACCCAAAGTACACGGGGCTACATGACTGCGTTGTCGCAGCCCCTGACCTAAGGAACCAACCAAATTCCACTCGTAGAAACGTGCTGCAGTGATCAATTTCTGACACCAAGTTACCATGGCAATAAGTGCAAGGGCACTTAATTCCTACTCGACGAAGCGTGTGCGGTACTTATACGAATAGAGGAATAGAGACATAATCACAATTCTGTATTTTGGTTCAGCAACACCATAGCGACTTTTTTTTTGGTGTAAGATTTCGTATTTCTCGCCTATTGTAATTGGGTATAGTCCGGTTCTGTGGCTAAATGGCCCGCCGTGTCCCCGGTTCGATTCCTGGCTGGGCCATCAAGGATTTTAATTTCCTGGGGTTAATTCCCATGGCTCGGGGACTGGGTGTATGTGCCGTCTTCATTATCACTTCATCGTCATTACGAACGCGCAGGTCGCTCACAGGCGTCAATTAGAGAGACCTGCACTCGGCCTCTCAGGAGGCCACACGATCATCATCACATTGGACATAAATTCCTGTTTACCGATTGAAAGTTATCAATCAATTGTTAATAAAGCAACACTTAAAATGGCTTTTTTTTCTATTTTGTGTGTCATATATGATTTTAAGAAATTTAGATTTGTTTTCGTCGGCGCGCTCTTCAAATACACAGTTGGTCAAATGATAATGGTAAAGCTGAAAAGAACCAAATTAGTTATTTGTAATTGGTTCATAGAACCGTAAACAATGTATACATTTCCTCTATCCTGATGAAGAGATTATGTTTTTGTAACATCCTAACCAGATCAGTGTTGGCCGCCAATTGAGCCGACGTGGCAGGAAATCAATAACATTAATGATTTCCAGTCGATGATTTGCTGTGAAATAATGCCTTCTATCCAACGTATGCTATTCGCATGCCATACACTACTTGTAACATAAGAAGAAACGGTGACACATTTGGTTTTAGGAAAGGGTAAGATCCCACACCACATTTTTTTTTTTTGTCGTGTAGCCTCCTGCGGGGCCGAGTGCAGGTCTTTCTAGTCAACGCCCGTGGGCGACCTGCGCGTCGGGATGAGAGATGGAATGGATGAAGATGAATGAAACTGGGCAAGGATGTGGAAGGAAGCGGCCGTGGCCTGTCAGAAGGTACTGTCCCAGCATTTGCCTGGTGTTGAAAATGGGGAAACCACGGAAAACCATTTCAAGGACAGCCGACGGTGGGGCTCGAATCCACGCGTCTACCGAGTCAGCAGAGAGCCTTGCCCCTTGACCTAACGCAGCGCTTTAGCCCGCGTAGCCACTACTGTCGGTACACCACAAATAAAAGCGGTTTAAAGGTAAATTAGTAAAGCAAAATGCGTACAGATTGTTTCACTTGAATAGCCTGCACAACAGGCATGTGGGAAACTGTTGAGCAATTTTAGTAAGAATATTGTTATTTGCCTGACAATGGGCCAACAAGAAAACCAAGTTGTTCCGTGAAGAACTAAACAGCCTATTTTCATATATACTACTAATATCAATTGCCTCTATCAACATCTAAATTGTCAGTTTGATTGCTGTAATAGATTCGTAGATATTGAGAACCGTCTAAATATTTTGGAAGGTCACCATGTTGGATTTTTATATTATAGGCCTTAGATTTATGTACTATTACATGAAGATTATTGTGTAGATGTTTTATTCAAACTTCAAAAGCATGATTAGGACACAAGAAATAAAAGCGGGATTTAATTTTTTTCTCAGCCGCCATCTTGTTGTTATGAAACTAATTTAAATGAATTGGATGCCAGTCGATTAAAATTCGTATAAGCATATACCGTATCAAGTTTCACTGTGCTCGGATGGTTAAAACGCAAGAAACGTCCATTTGAATATTTAAATTTCGCGTCGCCGCCATTTTGGATTTGTGGCCGCCAGTTTAATTAACGTCCCATAAGTGAACTTACGCTTATAGCCTCTATACACTTACAACATTTTCAGTTTGATTGCTGTAGTAGATTAATAGATATTGAGAACTGTCTAAATATTTCGGATGGTCGCCATGTTGGATTTTAATATATGTAGGCATAGAGTTATGTACTATTAGATGATGATTATTGTGTACGTTCATTATGCAAATGTTGATTTCGATCACATGATTAGAACACAAGAAATAAAAACTTAATTTTCGAAATTCGGACAGCCGCCATCTTGAGGTTATATAAACAATTTAACTAAATTAGATACCAGTGCATTACAATGCGTATAAACATTTTCTGTACGAAGTTTCATTGCGTTTGGATCATTAAATCGCGAGAAAAGTGTATTTAAAACTTTCAACTTTGCTTGGCCGTCGTATTCGTTTTGTAGTTAACCGGTTTTTGAAAGTCTCTTTAGTGAACTTCCAGTAGTGCCCTTTATCTCCGTACAAAATTTCATGGTGATATCGATAATAGTTTCAGAGATATAGAATACCGGTGAAATATTTCGCACAGCCGCCATCTTGAGGTTATGTAAACAATTGAACAAAGTTAGATGTCGGTGCATTACAATGTGTATAAACATATACTGTATCAAGTTTCATTGCGATTGGTTGGTTAAATCGCGAGAAACGTCTATTTAAAAGTCGCAACTTCGCTTGGCCGCCATGTTGGTTTTGTAGTTACCAGGTTTTCAAAAGTCACATAGGTGAATTTCTAGTAGTTCCCTTTATCACCGTACAAAGTTCCAGGGTGATATCAGTAATAGTTTCGGAGATATTGAATGCTGGTGAAATATTTGGCACAGCCGCCAAGTTGGATTGGTGAGACGTTAAAAAAATTGAAGGGCACTGTCGGGGTCGCCCGGAATAGTGCTATGAACTTACCGAGTTTCATTGAAATCGCTCAAGCCGTTTAGAAGTTATTAGGGGGTGACACACAAAAATCCATCACACACACTGTAATGGTTTCTTTTGCTCCACGTTGAGTGTACAAGTGTAACGGGTTCTCTTGTGAGAGTGTGGAAAAACCACAACACGTCCCTCGTTTGAGGTGATAAATGTAATGTTTTCCTCTGACTAAGATGCGTTGTATTAATGGGCGCCAAGACCTCAACGCTATGTTGAAATCTAAATTTATATTTAACAACACCTAGCTCTGGCAGAACACCTTTAAGAATCTTCACACTCAGATCGTGATATGATTTGATCATTAACCCAACAAACAATTGTATCAGGAGAAGGAATTTGGTCTATATCTAATGCTACCTACTGAAAGCAAAGATTGCATAGTATAAGAAATGAATTTATTATATAAAAAACAAGTAGTGGCAATTTTAATAATAATAATAATAATAATAATAAATTTAAATTGGAGCGTAACGATTTGAATTTATCACTAGAGAATTATGTGAAAACGGAGTCGGATGAATTACTGATTTTACTATCATTCCCAAGCTAAGACGTTACTGAAATACTTAATATGAAACAATGAAACGAGAGATTATGTAGTTCTGAGTCATTCGCGCTTACCATTGGAAATTGCCGTGGCATTTCCCTCGTACTTGTTGCTGAAGAGAGCTTCCCACAGCCTTCTGGACGTCGCCATCTTCTTCGTCAGTTGTGGAGATTGTTGTAGAAATGTAAAGTTATGGTCCGATCACACCGGAACCAACCACACGAGCAACCACAACGGTCAAGTTTTACAATGATAATCCTCGTCCCTTCTCGGCGCGCAAACAATATATGCATTCGCCGAACCCCCTCTCCGGAGCCGTCTTCTACTCGCCCGGTCTCCACTGATTGGCTGAGCCACCACGCGATACTCCCGGTACAAGGGTCAATATACTCGGCGCGACGATGTCGATTACCGGTCCAGGCCATTTCGCCTTTTCTTAATGCAGCCAGCTGGAAGTGCCCCATGGCTTGCGTCACGCTTCTCGACAAGAATATACTTGTAGCTGAATTCCCAATGGCTCATCTCTCTCACAATACCCTAACTGACTAAAATCCGTAAAATTCCGTAATTATATAATTTTCCGCGATAATGTTGTACGTAATAATTCGCTTGATAGTGTTTTCTATAACATCGAAAACCTATCTGTAGACTTATAATCTTATTAAAAAAACGCTCCAAAACAATACCTTAATAATAATAATAATAATAATAATAATAATAATAATAATAATAATAATAATAAGTTACATGAAACATAACTTGGCTAAAGAAGTTGCCGCGTAAATAAACATTGAATGGCTTCCTACTGACTTATGTCAGTGGCGTAAAATACCCTCGAAAAACACGTTACAACACCATCATACACACGCATACACAGACAGACACACGGACAAAAGGTGATATCATAAGCCTATTTTTTCATAAATTAAAATAGGCTAATAATTTGAGTCAGGACCATAGGCTCCGCAGTCTCTTGTGCTAGCGTCTGAGGCACCGTGACAGTCTTTGAAACGAGAGGACAGAAAACACCAAGGTACAGGGACCAGAGATAGACGAATTAGCGAGCAAGAAATTCTCGCGGCTCTATTGCAGGTGGTAGGCAACCCACATGCCTGTTGTGCAGGCTATTCAAGTGAAACACGCTGTACATTCTGTGCATACGATGTTGATTCGTAAGGGATATCTTGTAACACATCTGGTGAATGCATGACAAAATACATCAAAGGTAAGTCCTGCAACGGAGACTCGTCCTCAAACGAAATTCTCCATTGTAATGCATTATAGTCTATCTTAATTTGCAATACAGAATCTGGTTCTATTCAACTTTGCCATAATACTCGTAATTTGGCCACCTCTGTAGTTTTCATGTTCCAAACCAATATTAATCTAATGTATTTTATTAATACATTTAATTTTTAATTTTTTTTAAATTATTTTTTCGTATCTATTTTATTTATTTTAATTCATTTTTTTTTAAATTTTATTTAATCAATTAATTTATTCATTTCTTTTTTTTTTCATTTCGTTTACGAGACACTCGTGTCATAGGGTTGTCTTCCTCGTCAGCTTGTTGTTTAATTTGGGGAGCTTGGCATAGTGGCCATTTAGTCCAGTGTGCTTGGATGTGTGCAATTTTGTCTGATAACCTGTGTTATTGTGATGGCTACATTAGTGTTTGTTTTGTGGGAAGGAGTCGGCCATGGCCTTGAGTTAGAACCATCCCGGCATTTGCCGGCAGTAGAAGTGGGAAATCACTTACAGGATGGCTGAGGTGGGAATCGAACCCACCTCTTCTCACTTTTGTCTCACGAGGCTGAGTTTACCCCGTTTTAGCCCTCAGAACAGAATTAAATTTCTTGGCATAACGGGGAATCGATCCCGGACCTCCGGGATGACAGACAACAATGCTAGCCTCTATACCATGACATGATCTTTCAACCAGCTACTGCTACAGTAAAGGATAAGGTAATGTCCAGACATAGGAAGTGGCAGTAGTCCGTGTTACACCCACATGACGTACTTACACAATAATATACCCAAGGACTCAGCAAGATAAGAACCATTATGAAGATATTTGAAATACAATACACAATGCGTTACGTTGTTCATCCACATTCCATCACCCTTTGAATCCAATGACAGAATTGGTAATGTCTGTGCTCTGTCATCCCATTGTGCTATTAAATAGCAGACTAATGGCAATGGTGAAACTCTCCGTCTCGGCATGGAAAAGTGAGTGCGTAGTATCGCCCGACACTCTTTACGTTATTGGTAAAGGACCTCTCCAGGGCAACTTATAAAACGTGTTAGATAATTGATTTTTACGGTGTATAGTTGATGATGATAATGCATCAATCAAATACCAAATGGTTTGAAACATTAATCCACCAAGCCACTCTAAGAACTCAGTAAACTTAAGCATAGTGACTAACATAGAACATTAACGATTCTACCATAAATTGTTCGATTTCCTTGGGAAAGTCTATAACATTAATTAGACAGGAAACCAGATCTTTCCTTAAAATATTAATTCTTAATAACATTAATAATAATAAGTTTATTACAGCCGAATGGCTATCTATCAATACAATTAAATTTGCACTTGAATGAACATTCAATAACTGTCCATTTGGCTGCTTTTATAAGTTCATTTAACGTTCATGTCCTTTTTTTGGGCACTGATTGAAGTGGTAACGTTCGCACGTTTTGCCACCTATTTTGCACACGCATTGTTCATTTGCACGATGATATTTTGTATATAGGCTACACACATTTTATGGTGAAATCCGTGAATCGCGAGTCCTATAATTGCCTACCTTTGTAATAACATTAATAATGAATTAATATGGTAGAATAAAGCCTTCCATATTTTTAGAGAGATGTTAATGTTTGAAGTGAGATAATAATTGAAGTTGCCAATTTAAAATATGAATTTTCTTGAAAATTTGTTCTAAAAATATCTCTGTATAAAATATGGTAGACGTAATTAATCTTTGAAATAACTAAAACCTGACATTAGAAATAAAAGGATGTCACTTTAAATTCTATTGTGGATTATATCTCTACTTAGCATGAAACAAAGTCCCCGATTCTTGGATGTCACGGGTAATCTCGAGAACTGCTGAATGGATTATGATACGGTTTCCACCATTCTGTAAAGGGTATTTCGAGGAAGGTTTCTGTAGAAGATAATTTATTTATGATCAAAGGAAGCCAAGCAGTAACGATTTCAGTGAAAAAGTCTAAGAAAGACCCTGGCGTCCGTGCGCTTTTTAAACTTACGCTGGGCAAACCGTTAAAATATCAATATACTATGAGTGTAAGAATTGTTCAGCATTGCAAAGTTCTACAAAAAAGTCCTGGAGAACATATCTCTATCTTCAATACACCACCCACTATAAGTGTTTTAGATTAGTCGGAAGGGGGATTTGTGTTTCATGCACCTCGCCATTCTTAAATTACGTCTGACAAGAATTCGTTGCACATGCATCTCCAGGATAATATAATTAATAGCCCAGTCAGTGATTTTAACCCATCATGCCGAGACTTTTTTTTTTGTCGTGTAGCCTCCTAAGAGGCCGAGTGCAGGTCTTTCTAGTCAACGGATATAGGTCGTAGTTCATTGATATCGAAAAAAAAGCGCTTATCACGTAATTCATTCATAACTGTTCCCGGGCGAAGCCATTCTAGTAACGTCCCTGATTAACTTCTGTCTATTATCCCCATTGTACGATACTGATTGAGGTTATTGTTACTGTAAGAAGCGAAACATAGAAGTCCTCTTTCCCAATCAAATACTATTTCAATATTTTAATCTGTCAGATCTTAAGAGTACTATGATGATGATTTCACATGTATTTGTTGTTGTTGTTGTTGTGTTTGAGTCTTGATTCTTTTGACTGGTTTGATGCAGATTTCCATGCCTCCCTGTCCTGAGCTAATAATTTAATCTCTAAATAGCTACCACATCTTATATACGAGGCAATCTGAATAACATATTCTAACCTTGGTCTACCCCTACAGTTCTTGTCCCATGGACGCCCCCGGGGAGGGGTTCAAGGTCGGGCCGTGCCCCCTCCCCCCTGGAATCCCGAGAATATTTCGATTCTTCATTGTCACACCAGTTTATTTTATAAATTAAAGTTAACTGATTTAGATGCAGGAACAATTCCTCAGTTTTATTTAACTTAGTAATTTTGGATTATTTGAAAATATCTCCAATTATTTAGAAAATCGGTGATCTGGATTGACATTACCATTTTAATGAACCGCTTGATTTTTTTGTCGATACCTGGTGATACAACTAATTTTTACCCATTTTTAAGAAATGACCATTATGACAATGATTCACAAAGAAAAGCGAACTTCCATGGACAACAACTATTCTTCCCATTCAATCCTTTTATTCAACGGTTTCAGAGTCGCGAAATAATGAAAATCACTAAGCAAGTAAGAAATGAAACGAAAATTGCGGGGGTGGGGTACGTCTCATCATCACCTAATGACAGGTAGGTAATGAAAGGAAAAATTTAACCCCCCTCCCCTCGCCCTGGAAGAACTCCTGCTGGCGCCCATGGTGTTGCAGGTTACATACTATACAGGGTTATGGCAGACAGCTGTTCCAGATCTTTACATTAATGGCTAGTTACGAAGTTGTATCTCGTATCGAACACATGTTAGTACTGCTGCAGGGACTCACAACTCATAGGACGTGGGTTGGTGACCACAAGACTCTAGCTGTGTCCATAATACTTCAACTTAAATTCTTGGATCACCTTATATTAATTTCGAGCCTGTTTTTGTTCCCCTCTGTTGTCAGCGGGCCGAGCCTCATCTCCCACAGAGTTATGAATGACATAACTTTAAGGTGATGTTCCATTGTTTGTTAATCAGGATGTGTTAACATTCCTAGTTAGGGTGCGTTCTGATGGAGGGTCCCATCCGAGAAAGTAGGTGATAGAAGTGGAAGATTGCAATGCATTTCGAAGTGGGTAGAAAAAAAACGTAGCATTAAAGCCCAATGTAGGACTTTAGCCCACTAAGTGGCCCTGCTAAGCCATTTTGCTTACAGATGTATGGTCAGCGCGTTAATTTTGGCTATCTTAACCGAGGCGTTGCCTCTCGGATATGGCAGCTGCTTATTTGTCCTCACGAGAATGAGTGCACCCCGTGGAAAGCTCGTGTCACGACACGACAAATGTTTCAATCGTTGTTGCGACTATGTTGAAAAATAAGTACAAAACAAGCAGGCCTACACTTTTAGTAATAAAATCATTTTGTTACGTCTTTGTCATTTTTATATAGCCCATCGGAGGTTGAAAAAAAAAAGCTCTCGTATGTATGTACTGCTTCCGCCTGAAAATGGAACTCATTTCAATTTTACAGTAAATTACGTCACTCAGAAACTAACCGCACGACGATATCAAGATTAAATCATTCATATTTTAAAATAAACTGGCCACAGTGGCCGAGAGTGCTAACGTGCTAACTCGTGGCTCGCTTGGATCGGGATAGTGTGGGTTCGAATTCCACCTCGGCCGTCCTGGAAATGCTTTTCGTGGTTTCCCATTTTCACCACCAGGCAAATGCCGGGATGGTTCCTTTTAACAGGTCCACGGCTGACTTACCTCCAAAATCCCTTCCCTGACCCTTCCTTAATTTAGACCCAAATTAGCGATTGGCCTGTCATCATCCCCAGTTGTATCTGCTGACAAAGGGTGCTCATCTCCCATACACCGTCCTTGACTGTGCCAGTGTATTTGCAATTGGGGCAAGGATTGGGCGGGAGGCTGCCGTGGCCTTAAGTACCATCCCGGCATTCGTTTGAAAGTGGAGAACCAAGGAAAACAGTCTCTAGGATGGCTGAGGCGGGAATCGAACCCATCTCTTCTCAGTTTTGTTTCACGAGATTGAGTGTACACCGTTCCAGCCTTCTGACAGGAATAAAATACTACGTTTGTACGGATTGTGCTCACCATCCAGAGCGCGCTTGCAGGACATGTGCATAACGGCGTGCACAAGAGATAGTAGTTAGTTTTTATTGAGTTTTAAGGGGTGGAACAGCGAAGTCACCTTCCCCTGCGCAACAGATATGCTGGCAGATTGAGAGGGAGAGAGTTCTTTGTCTTTGAGATAATAATGACAGTATACTTGACTAATACAGACATATCAGTCATTTTAGGAATTATTTACAAAAAGTAGGGGGCTGCGAGGCGCAGTTGGTAGAGGCGCTGAGCTTCTAAGTGAAAGGGAGTGGGTTTGATCCCCACCCAGGTAGTGGATTTTAGAAACAAAACTACCACTTTCGGAAACGCAAATAGCCCTGGGGTTCACTCAGCCTACACCAGAAATGAGTACCAGTGTAATTCCTGGGAGCAAAGACGGCCGGACGTGTAGCTGACAACTCCATCCCATCTAGTGCCGATGTTACAAAAAGTGGAAGCCTCTACCTTCCACTACTCCCAGGGCCTCCATGACCTGTACGGAGTTGGCTTTGCTTTTTTTTTTATTTACAAAAAGTACGCAACAATTGGATTCGATTGCCGCAATAACCATACAAATACTGTTACTTTTTATGTAATCCGATCTGAGAAGAATCTGGTGTGCTGAATCGATAGCAGAAGCTAAATATTCTTGTATGTAATTTTCAAGGGTGGTCTCTTAAATTATAGAAGACGCGTATGTCAATCCTCAGAAACTAATCTATCCATCACGGAATGATCCGACCTCAGTGAAATCTTGTATATTGAACCAATACCGTGAGTTAAGATTTTCTGAATGTTATTTTCAATATGGTGTGCGTGTCAGTTTCACAAAGTGTATTTCCATCACCAATCATATAATAATCCTAACTCACCAGGATAGGGTATAATGAACCAATAATACTATATTTAAAAACGCAATACCTTTCAATCATTTGGAACGACAATTTATGACTATCTATCTGGTCCTTGCCAGAGACTGGCGGGCTTAGTTAGCCAGAATATTCTCGACAGGCTATCCTGGCTGATCTACTCCCCACAATGTGCAACTCTGTCAATGATTCTGAAGGCTTGTTCATAGATAGCGGGTTGGTTGACATTAGTTTCTTCCACCTTCCAGTTGTCTGTTTTCCCGTTAAGAGTGGAACTCAGGTAATTGATCAATGTTCTGCGAAATTGACACGAATGAGGTCAGAGCCACATTACGGTAATTATTTTTTACCCATTTCGTGTGAAGTTCAAGAGGTCTTCAGCATTAACCAATTTACTGTACTTGCAATAAATTTCAAATCATTCGCAGAGGTGCATAATCTTAAAAGAGAAATATCTTTGAAGAACACATAATGGTAGCTTAGTTCGGGTGTGGTGAACTTGTATACATTTTTGGAAGAACCAAATTTTTCAAAAGGTGGCATTAGATACAGTACATTTAAATGGGCCAATAATGATGTCCCTTGAAAGCTCCTAATCAATATTGTTGAACACTCGTTACTCGCATACGATCTTAGAAGGCCGGAGACTGCACTATCATCGATAAATCCCATCGAAAACAAAATGATGTTAAACAGGGAGGATTTACTTTAATAATACATTATGCAAAGAGTCTATAATGACAATAATTAAGACACGAGTATGTTTATAAAATAAGCGACGAGTTTTATAATTTCCATACGAGTGTCTTAATTACCATTATAGGCGAGTTGCATACGACTGTTTATGTTCTACGATAATTATAATTTTATTATATGTTCTAACATAAATATTCATAAATATCTGTCGAGATTCTGTCAGTTGACGTAAGTGCATGCGTTGGGCTCAGTATTTGCTCTCTACCCAATAGCAATATTCTAAAGCTTTGAAACATTGTTTATCCTGAACTAGTACCAACAGATAGCGCACGGGTACTATGTTGGATCATTTTGTTATTTTGGTCAAATAACACACAATAGGCTTTAACAAACGCTTTAAAATTAAAATTAATCGTATTATCAACTAGTTATTCTTCAAATTCGATGCGCATAGAATGTCAACGGAAGGCAAATCAATGGAGTCCCACATCTGGCGGAAAAGTTTCGAATAAGTAATCCCTTTACTGAACAGAGAGCTGGGTTATTGATTTTCGTGGATCTAATATCATATGTTTGCTGCTTCCATGACGTAGTTATATCAACACCAGCATTCACTAAAATTGTCGCCGAAATCGTACGAAAGCAATGCCCTGTGTAGACATTGGAGTTGGGGTTATTAAGGTACAGTGGTATTTACTTTCCCATATTCCCCAGTTTACTTATGCAAACATTTGTGATCGGATATCCTTTACATAGTCAACTTTCAAATCATGTATTTCATGTGCGACATGTTGGATTTTCAGTGCACGTGCGAAGCTATCCTTACCTAATTGGTCACACAACTGTTTCATAATGAAAATCTTGAGCTTTGATTGGTGGAGAGAAACTGTATCATAATGAAAACTAGTACTTTAATGACTTTCATGATAGTACAGTTTTCTGACAAAGGCTATACTATTTACATTTCGACATCGTCGAACATAAATGTATTTAGCCTAAGAAACGTTCTACAATTATTTTATATAATCGCGAGACTTAACCAGAGCAGATGGGTGCAGAGAATAACCATGTGGGACTCACACACAGGCAAAAGAAGCCGCGGTAGACCGAGAAGAAGATGGGCGGACGACTTCCGACATTTACTAGGACCACACTGGTCTAGAACGGCAAGACGCAGAACGGATTGGAAGGCGTTTGAAAGACGGTGGTTCAAGCAATTGTGGGAATTGTTAAATGATAAAAGTTCTATGATATACTGTAAGTGTATAGTCAAATAATTTGAACGGGCAGAAGATTAGTGTCGGACTGAGTGCTACGTGTAGACTTAGAGACGAAGTTAAGTCAGAACATTATGACTATCATACTGACAAATATAACCATCTCACTAGCTCACCGCGTGAGATGTAATCAACGAGCTCCTCCTTTCGAGGGAGACCTTTGCCCTTCTAGGGACACTTCAGGTTTTATTAATTCATTCAATTATAATGCAAGTAGTGACAACTAAATTAATTTATTTCCAGGCACCGTTATTCTTAATGTCCCACATGCTCCTCGACATTATTTTCTTGGCACCACCCTTTGTGATAGTACCGATTGGCCACTGACCTTCAGTCTAAAGAAACTACACACATCAAAAAAAGTTTTGCATCACCTCGGTTCCAAGAGTTCCGGAACCGTTAAATACAAAGGGAATAGAGATCAACACAAACAACATTTCAGCTCGTTTTATTGCTCATGAGACCCACACATTGCATGTTGTACCATCATACAGCTAGACTTTCAGCATTTGTGGTCCAGATTGCAGTACACACCACTACCTCTAATACCCAGTAGCACGTCCTCTTGCATTGATGCATGCCTGTATTCGCCGTGGCATACTATCCACAAGTTCATCAAGACACTGTTGGTCCAAATTGTCCCACTCCTCAACGACAATTCGGCGTAAATCTCTCAGAGTGGTTGGTGGGTCAAGACGTCCATAAACAGCCCTTTTCAACATATCCCAGGCATGTTCGATAGGGTTCATGTCTGGCGAACATGCTGGCCACTATAGTCGAGCGATGTCGTTATCTTGAAGGAACGCATTCACAAGATGTGCACGATGAGGTCGAGAATTGTCGTCCATGAAGACAAATGCCTCTCCAATATTCTGCCGATATGGTTGCACTATGGGTCGGAGGATGTCATTCAGGTATCGTAAAGCCGTTTCGGAGCCTTCCATGACCACCAGTGGCGTACGTCGGCCCCACATAATGCCACCCCAAAACATCAGGGAACCACCACCTTGCTGCACTCGCTGGACAGTGTGTCTAAGACGTTCAGCCTGACCAGGGTGCCTCCAAACACGTCTCCGACGATTGTCTGGTTGAAGGCATATGCGACACTCATCGGTGAAGAGAACGTGATGCCAATTCCGTGGGGTCCATTCAGCATGTTGTTGGGCCCATCTGTACCGCGCTGCATGGTGTCGGGGTTGCAAAGCTGGACCTCGCCATGGACGTCGGGAGTGAAGTTGCGCATCATGCAGCCTATTGCGCACAGTTTGAGTTGAAACACGACGTCCTGTGGCTGAACGAAACGCATTATTCAACATGGTGGCATTGCTGTCAGGGTTCCTCCGAGCGGCAATCCGTAAGTAGCGGTCATCCACTACAGTAGTAGCCCTTGGGCGGCCTGAGCGAGGCCTGTCATCGACAGTTCCTGTATCTCTGTACCTCCTCCATGTCCGAACAACATCGCTTTGGTTCACTCTGAGACGCCTGGAAACTTCCCTTGTTGAGAGCCCTTCTTGACACAAAGTAACAATGCGGACGCGATCGAACTGCGGTATTGACCTTCTAGGCATGGTAGAACTACAGACAACATGAGCAGCGTACCTTCGTCCTGGTGGAATGACTGGAACTGATCGGCTGTCGTACCCCCTCCGTCTAATAGGCCCTGCTCATGCATGGTTGTTTACATCTTTGAGCAGTTTTAGTGACATCTATGAACAGTCAAAGGGACTGTATCTTGGATACAATATACACAGTCAACGTCTATATGCCGGAGATCTGGGAACCGAGGTGATGCAAAACTTTTTTTGATGTGTGTATGTTAAAAGGGAGAGATATGCACCTCAGATGACCTAATTTGGTCACGATGGCTCTTACGATAGCTATGATATTCCTATAATAATTTGACGGACCTAAGAATGCTTGTGGCAGCGTCTTCAAAACCTCGGCTTCTTAGCAGTACTTACGCGCATAATGCTACTGAGTTTTCTCAATCTTCGGGACTTACAGGCATCTCAGTGAGTTGTTTATGCTTCTTAACCTCCTTAGGCAATGCTCAATTAGCCTATTGGACGATCAGCACCAACTTCTTCAACAATTGTTTTTCTTCTCTAAAAATTCCTAAAATATGGAGAAAATTCAGGGTGATCGCATTTTTGAAACCTGGAAAAGAACCTTCGGATCCTAAGAATTTCAGACCAATCTCCTTACTCTGCCACCTATACAAAATAATGGAAAGGATGATACTCAAACGCTTAATGGGAGTAGTAGACCAAGTACTAATCCCTCAGCAGTGTGGCTTCCGCCCAGGTAAGAGCTGCACGGCACAGGTACTACATTTGACTCAGCACATTGAGGACGGTTTTGAGATGAAGAAGATCACTGGTTTGGCATTTGTGGATCTATCCGCCACCTACTATACGGTTAATCATAGAATATTATTACCGACATCAAGGTAACCAAGATGATAGCTACTCTCCTGGAAAATCGTCGCTTTTTTTTTTGTTGAATTTCAAGGCTGCCGAAGTAGATGGAGAAATCAAAGGAATGGTGTCCCTCAAGGCAGTGTATTGGCTCCTATTCTTTTCAATATCTACACAAATGACCAGCCATTGCCAGAAGGCACTAAAAGTTTTATCTATGCCGACGGCCTTGCACTTACTACTCAGACTGATACCTTTGATGAAGCTGAGATTTCTTTAACTGTAGCATTATAAGAGGTAGGTATTTACTATGAGAAAAATCACCTGAAACCAAATCCAGCTAAGACCCAAATTTGCGCCTTCCATTTACGGCATGTGCAGGTCTCTCAGAAGCTCAATGTTTTCTGGAAAGGGAGTTTACTGGCACATTGCTTTACACCAAAGTACTTGGGAGTTATGCTGGATCGCACATTAACATACAAGAAACATTGCCAAAACTTAAAACTTAAGATAGCTGCTAGAAACAACATCCTACGCAAATTGTCAGGAACCAGTTGGGGAACACAACCACAAACAATCAGAACATCAGCTCTAGCTCTATGCTACTCTGCTGGCGAATATGCCTCCCCGGTTTGGTACAGATCAGCCCATGCGAAGCATATCGACATCGCTCTCAACGAAAATTGCAGGATCTTTACAGGATGCTTAGAACCAACACATATTGAGAAGATCCAACTTCTGGCTGGTATTGCTCCTGGTGAGATTCGTGGGGAGGTAGCAGCTAACAAAGAGAGGCTCCTATCATCTACTTCAGAAGCACATCCTCTCTATGGATACCATCCAGCCACACGGAGGCTGAAATCTAGAAAGTGTTTTCTCCGCACATCAGTTAAGCTTCAAGGGAAAGCAGAGAATGCTAAGATCAAGATGTGGAAAGAAAGAACTAACCACCTTTCCAACTGGATGGAGCCGAAGGAAAGTCTTCCATGTGGACACCAGGAGAAGTGGACAACCTGGAAAGCCCTTAACAGGCTCCGTACATGAGTCGGCAGAATAAGAGTAAATCTGAGGAAGTGGGGTTTCTCAAGCGACTCATCACTCTGTGACTGTGGAGAGCTGCAGACAATCCAACATTTATGTCAGTGTGACTTATGTCCTTCAAAGTGCACTATGAAAGTTTTAATTGCAGCCTCCTCCAGCGCTATTTACGTCGCCCAATACTGGGCAAAATTCATCTAGCTCTCAAATTTGTTGCTCAATGTTTGATTTGTTTTTGTATAATATACCTGTATAGTCTATATATCTATGGTAGTAATGTAGATATTCTGTATTCAATATTCGTATTGATACTTCTGACACGAATACTTCTGACACGAATAAAGAAAGAAAGCAACAAATATACAAACTCGGGAAATCCTTCGTCGGAATGGTATTCAGTATTGGTTCGAAATTATCAATAAACACACGGGAACACTTACTTTAGTTGAACATCTGAAGCTTTCTTCCATTGCTTCTGCTTCATGGATGAACCAGTCTGCCTCGTTCCGTAGTGGATAGTATTCTTGACTGTCACAGCGGACGCCCGGGTTCGATTCCTGGCTCTGACAAGAAATTTAATTCCGGTTGGAGGGCTGGAACGAGGTATACTTCATCCATCTTGGAGGTGGTCTTCTACTCCAGGCGAATGCCGGGATGGTTCCTAAATTAAGGCCACAATCGCCTCCTTCCCAATCTTAATCTGAATTACAAATACACACACTAATACAGCCATCGCAGGTTATCAGACAAATTCCACACACACACAAATACACGATGTCACTAAGCCCCTAAAGCAGTCATGGGCAAAGTACGGCCCGCGGGCCAAGTGCGGCCCTTGAGCTCGTCTAATCCGGCCCGCGACATTATACTAGCTACAATTACACATAGGTTATATTTCCTGTTCTGTGTACCTAGAAGTGAAAAACTGTTTCAATCTCATTGTGTTTATGCGTTTTGTGTAATAACTTTTTGTGCGAAAAATTTCCACGACGAATTTGAATGATGATTTCAGAACTTCAAAGTTAATGTTGACTGTAAAACAGTGAAATCAAGAGTTGCAGCTAGAACTGATTGAGTTACAATGTAACAACAAATTAAAGCAACTATTCCTCAACGCTTCGAAAATTGAGTTTTACAAGGCGCTACCAAAATCAAGCTTCCCAAACTTGAAATCGCATGCAGAAAAGATAACTGCCATGTTCGCTTCTTACCATATCTGTGAACAGGTGTTTTCTACAATGAAGCTTTACAAAAAAAATAGCGTCATAAATAGATTGACAGACCACCATTTAGCTGCACTACTAAGAATCAGCTCATCCCAGTTTCAACCAGATTATGAAAAACGTTTAGAAGCACAGTCACAGTTTCACTTGTCACATACTCCTTCCTTTTCTAACAAATAATGGAGTGTTCTTTTTTCCTAAGTTTTCTACCATTTGTAGCCTATAAGTTTTGTTTGGTTTAAAATTCAGAAACAAAAAGTTTATTTTATACTAGCATTACCCGTCGTGGCTTCGCCCGCGAATATTCTAGTTGTAAAGAGTACACTTAGCAAAATCTCAATCATGAATGCTATGACTGATTTATCCTTGGTATGAATAATCAGACTTGATCAATTCAGCTACTGGTGCAGTGGTTAGGGGTTTGTCATTCCTTCATAGGTATATCAGAGTGAAGTTAGTTTTCTGGGAATATCACAGACACTGTTAATTTAAGGGCCTTTAAATGTGGTTTTCGGAGACCCTTTATAGTCGGGTGAAAAAGACCTTTCGTACCACACTCACGCGTGAAAATTGTGTGAAAAAAATCTAGAGTGCCCCTTGACCCCCTTAAGCGCATTATACTGTATGTATTGATGAATTTTACAGCTTATAACCGTCTGGAAACTTTAACAGTAATGTAATAATTGGAATTGCATTGCGTCTTACTGAAATAGATGGACCTGTGAGATTCTGTTACCATGGTTACCGTGTTGCATTCTTTCATTATTTCATTGTAAATATACATGTTTTAAGGTATTTATGTAATTGTGAGACATTTAAAGAGTACGTGAGTGCATTTCGCTTACGCATTGGGTTATGCTGAACCTGTAGATACCCCATATGTGTAGGTTGGTGTTAATGGGACCTTATTTTCCGTACAAAACTGGAATGGGATCTCAGAAGAATAATATAGGGAGGGATCTATAAACATGTGTTGTTCTTTTTATCGGCCCGTCTAGATTATTTAGTATTGCATCTGGCCCTGTCCCTAAAACGTTTGCCCATGTCTGCCATAAAGGAATCATCAACAACAACATCTTCATCAATGTTCCCATCTGGCGATTCCTGGCAAAATCACGGTAATTGTAATCAATTTAACTGACATGTTTGTAAGAAATAGAAGAATATTATGAGGGCTGTGTAAGGAACTATCTGAGCATTTTCCTCGAATGAGCAGGGAAGGCTCCGCAGGCTGGCGGTTCAGGGTCGCTCATTCTACTTGGTAGGTGTGACAGGAAACGAAGATGTGGGAGGACACACTAGTGACTGCTGAAAACAGCTGATCCTTGCCTGCCTCAAGGGTCACCATGCATACGACATCAAGAGAACCGACACATATGGAGAAGACACTGCTACGTGCCTCCGGCATGATGCCGCATAGAGTAATAGCCTTGTTGTTGATCATACACTATTTGTATATCTCTTGGAACATTACTCACCACTGGATCATGTGCGAGCATAACTCCAGATGGTCATCTGCGCGGGATTTATCTTCGGGCGTTCCTTCATTGGCCTCGGGCAGAGCTGTGTGTCTATAACTAGTGTCCTGCGCGGATAAACAAAACGTTATCCGCATCCGTCCCGCATCCGCACAACTGTTATCCACATCCGCACAACTGTTATCTGCATTCGCCCCACATCCGCACTACTGTTATCGGCATCCGCCCCGCACCCGCACGATTTTGATCTGCATGTTTTGATCGCTACTGTCATCGCTGTGTTCCCTAATAACAAGCAAACAGTATACTTTGTACTCACCACAGCCAGGGCGAATAGAGTAATAAGTGGTGGAACTTCCGTATGAGTCAATGGTTAAGATGAAGTAGTTCTAAATTTCAACACCAGGCGCCGCGCCGAGCATATGGTCTAAAGCACAAGACGGGACGGCAGTCAAGCAGTGATACATTACCGCGCGCAAATTGTACTTACGTGTTATTTCTATGCTTGTTTTAAACTTCTGTTATCATCATGCATAGGCCTACCAGTGAAAGAGGTCCTTTCTTCACAAACTAATTATGAGGACGTTATAGACAATTAGCTTTCTTCTCTTAATGAATACGGTCAATGGCGAGAAATGAAATACATACGAGCAGAGAGGTGAAGGATAACAATTGTCAGCAAATTAAAGAAACTATTACACTGACAGAAATTGAACCCTACAATCCTGTCAGTTAATGATGAGAGTTCTGAGAGAGCAGGCGATAACGTTGTTTATTATTTGAGTGGTTACCTGATTCACACAGCAGCAACGAAGGTTGTCATATGTAGTCTACTTCCTGCATTTGGTCATTGGAAAGTGATTCCGAAACATTTAATGCTGTTAGTGATGTATGTATCCTCACCATGCTGAGAGACTTTGGCGGAAGTGAATCTAAATTTCGCAAATACCCGTCTTTATCTTTATTTCACGTGATGAATTAAATGATCGTGTGGCCTCCTGAGAGGCCGAGTGCAGGTCTTTCTAATTGACGCACGTGGGTGACCCGCGGGTCGTAATGAGGATGAGGTTATGATGAAGACGACGCATACACCCAGTCCCCGAGCCACGGGAATTAACCCCAAGAGATTATAATCCCCAATGGCCCGGTCAGGAATCGAACCCGGGACACGGCGGACCAAAGCCTAGCGCGCTAAACATTTAATCACGGAGCCGGACTTTTCACGCAATAAAATTTGTAATGAAACGTGTAGATGCAGTAGTGGAGGCAAAGTTGGAGCAAGAAGGCGCGTTGTGGGGCGATATCTTTTCAGATTGTGTGGATATAATCTGTGAACTTCCTGTGTTCCGAAAGGTGTGCTGCTCAGAGGATCAAAATAATAATCCCTGGCACTACAGCCCTTGAAGAGCCTAGGCCTACCAAGCGACCGCTGCCCAGCCATTTGGCCTGCAGATATTGGGGTGAAGCGTGGTCAGCGCATCGGGTCCCCTCGGCCGTTAATCTTGTTTTTCGTGACAGGGGCGCTGTCTCACTGTCAGACAGCTACTCAACTGTCCTCACGAGGCTGAGTGCACCCCGTTCCAGCCCTCACGTCAGTTTCTAAAATCCCTGACGGAGCCGGGAATGGAACCCGGGGCCTCCGGATGAGAGGCAGGTGCGCTACTCCAACACCACAGGGCCGGCGCTCAGAGGATCATCTGTTACTATATTTCCCTAGGATAGTGTTTCATTACATTAAATGCCGGTTCATTTTCCGGGCGAAAGAAATGTCCAGGGAACTGAGATCCAGATCGTCTTAAAAATGAAGGTCTCTTCTGTTTAGAGGTAAGTTAAGCTCTTCTCTTCTTAGAAATTTATTTTAGTGTGTTCTGGATAGTATTTTAATATGTTCGTATTCCCTTGAAGATTTGTTTCTGTTATTCGCAACTTGCTTAGTATTTAGTGCAATACTTCTTTTAATAAACGACTAGCAACCCTCCCCGGCTTCGCCCGGGAACAGCTATGAATGTGCAAGGAATTTCTGTCAGACGTAATTTAAAAATGGCGAGGTGCATGAGACACAAAAATAAACTTCCGTCCAAACTAAAAGCACTTATATTGGGCGAAGTATCGAAGATAGAGATATGCTCTCGCGGATATTTTTGGAGAATTTTTCATGCTGAACAATTCTTACACTCATAGTATATTGATATTTTTAACGGTTTGCCCAGCGTAAGCTTAAAAAGCGCACGGACGCGAGGTTCTATTTTGGACCTTTTCATTGAAATCTGAAATCGTTACTGCTTTGCTCCCTTTGATCATAAATAAATTATTTTCCACAGAAATCTTCCTCGAGATTACTTTTACAGAATGGTGAAAGCCGCATCAAAATCCATCGAGTGGTTCTGAAGATTACCCGTGATATCCAAGAATCGGGGAGTTTGGTTTATACTAAGTAGAGACAAGCCAGACAGGAACGCGGAGGCCAAGTTACGCTAGTACCACCTAGCGGCGGAAACGGTCAACTACCGGAGTTCCTTCACTTATTACTCTATTCGCCCTGCCACAGCCATTCATAACAGATGTTGGAAGAGCTGATGACACATACGCTCGCTAATTGCAATACACACTGACAATTTCGACAGGCTACAGCCCACACGTGTGGGATTCACCCTGTCAAGGACACCGTGCTACCAACTAAACCGATGAGGCAACCACTCACAGCTGCACGTAACCACTGCGGAGAACATTCTCGGGCGCCCTGTATATCCGCATGGCAAAAAAATAAAAAATGCGGATATCCACGGGGGCTTTATCTATAACCCCGGCCTACAAATTAGAAGGGTGGCGTTATTGCAGTTCTATTATCATTAATAAGACGATACACCGTATCGTATATAGGACGCAATCGCATTTAATAATAATAATAATAATAATAATAATAATAATAATAATGCATGCCTCTGGCTTAAGGGATCCGGCAGGTATGGTGACAGGATTTTGTATTGCCTACCTCTTCCACTGGGTTCATACCGAAGTCGCTAAGGGCCAACCTCGATAATTTGGTGCTCCACCATAATCTGCATATCAATATACAGAAAGCAGTCATTTTACAGACCTGCTCCATAGTTCGTTCGATCCTCATCCTACCAACATAGAGAACTCCACTCCATCTTGCAACAATTGCCGATGGAATGGTGAATTGTACCCAATGACTTGGTGAACATATGAATAATAATAATAATAATAATAATCATTTCAGGAAGTCTACGAACTCTACCTACACATTGAGAGGGTAACAGACATGATTCGGAAAAGGGGGATTCAATTTTATGGCCACATAACATGTGTGAGCTCGCAGATAGACCAACAAGATCTTTTCCTACTTTGTTAACAAGAAAACCAAGGGACCCTAGTTCATCGAAGTTGAAAAAGATCTTCGTGAAGTAGGAATCACACTTGAAGACATCCAGGAACGTGTACCTCTCCAGAGAAGACATCGAGCATACAAGAGCTTCCAAGTAAAGCCAATATTGAAAAACGGCAAGAAGTGGACTGAGGAAAGAAAGGAGGCTCATAGAACGCGAATGCGAGAATATTGGGGAAGAGTTAAAGCTGGGGTGCACACGGTTGAAGTAACGTGGTCCACAGCAGGTTGAAACGAAGAAAGAAAGAAAGAAAGAAAGAAAGAAAGAAGAATTATTTCAAGAAGTGGCCTCCCTGTGAGCGGTCTTATTTTCAAGTCTTGCTCAACAAATAAGTTGCCTAATTTAGGGACTTGGGCATCGTGGTCATTTCATTTCCGTGTACTTGGGTATGTGTGTATGTATGTAGAAAAAAAAAGCATCTGATAACCTGTGTTTTTGTGGTGTCTATACTAGACTAGTAATGTTCTTGTGATTAAAGCTACCATAGGGAGAGAGGTGCCAGTGGCCTTGGGCTTGGGCTGTCTGCGATCTTTGCCTCGAATTGAAGAGAGAAATTATATGAGATCACTTCTAGGGTAGGTGGAAAAGTAATGCTAAGTTTTGAAGCCATTCTTTCAGCGTTGCCTATACAAACTGCTCTTTGTAACTTTTCAGTCAGTCAACAAGAATTTGTCCAATGACTGGGTGTAGTACAATGTTTGTGAATGTCTATCCCTTATTATTCCCGTTTCCCAACGGGGTCGGGGATGAGATGTGATGGAAGTCTTTGTGGCGGATGGCTTTTATGGCCAGATGCCCTTCCTGACGTCAACCTCATGAGAGGAGTTAATGAGAGATGAAATAAATGATGGTGAATGAAACTGGGCAAGGATGTGTAAGGAAGCGGCCGTGGCCTGTCAGAAGGTACCGTCCCAGCATTTGCCTGGAGTTGAAAATGGGGGAAACCATTGAAAACCATTTCAAGGACGGCCGACGGTGGGGCTCAAACCCACGCGTCTACCGAATCAGCAGAGAGCTTGACCCCATGAGCTAACACTGCGCTTTAGCGAGCGTAGTCACCACTGTCGGTTGGGCTACGATGTACTGTATATAATATGTAAATAACACTCTTGGAAGAAAATACTTATATTGGTTAATTATCACTAGGGCCCGGATGTTGATGAAATGTCATCTTTTTACTGAGCTGTCTAAAACAATGCTGAAGTACATAGAAACTCCGGACGGGCCACCCCGTCTTCAAATATGTCATACATTAGCAGTAAAGCATTGTGAATTAGATCTTGCATATTCAGGAGCCGCCTATGGTTTAAGCCTACGTTGGCGGCTATGAATGAGGCAATGCTCTTGCTGGCACGGCAGCGCTCCTCACTTGTTAGTCGTCATGGTTGATAACATTTGACATGTTATATCAGTATGTCCACAAAGAGCCGGCTTATTCTTTCAGGACATAATTAAACAACCAGTTGACTCAGTGAGTAAAGGAATAGAAAATTACCTCACTCCTCATCTAGCCTCTAGTACGCTTCAAATAGTGCTGCCTTGGGTTTCTTTGTTTCTACACACATAAACTACAGCAATTCATTTTGAGGTTGCAGCCAGCATCCGGGTTGACTACGGACGCCAAGATTGGAAGGGAAGTCGCATTTCGACCAAATGTGGAAAAGTACAGCCTACATGAAGAGTGCAATAGAAACGGATTAAGACTGGTTGATTTTGCTGTAACCAAAAACCTCACAATAAGTGGCACCATATTCCCCCTTAAGAGCATTTATAAAGGGACTTGGAAATCTCCGAATGGGGCCACAGTCAACCAGATAGACCATGAAGGCATGACTCAGACATTACTGTCGACCAACATATTATGTGCACTCGAGTTTGATGGTTGTTTGTGAAGTAACCAATAGACCTACATAAAATCCAATAACATCATTTTCTTCGTTCTATTGTACGTTAGTTCATGTAGGTTTAGAATTTTTAATTAATATTTTAATATTTTTAAAAATCACAATTGGAACACAAAAAGTGCCCGTTTATAAGCGTGTTTCAACCATGTGTCTCATTTAAGATTTATTATCTCAAAATCCCGTCATCAGATCTAATCCAAATTTTAACACAGTATACATTAGAATGTTTTATAACTGGTGTATTAATTTTGAAATTTTGTGTGTCCAAGAAACAAAGTTGTTATCATGTTTGTAAGGTAACATTTTCTCGGCTCGGGGTGGTTGGAAAATGTAGTTCTTGGTCGCGTTGTAAACCTTATACATCAGAAGGTTATGCTGTATGACTGTGAAATACGTAAATTAATTCACTTATTTTATATCTGTTTGTATTTCTACGGGGAAATAAGACATGGTCACGCAGCTAGCCGATACAGAAAAAGCTGTACAGCGTTGCAAAGATGGAGCCCATCACGCGTCATGGCGCGCCTCACTCGGAAGTGATGGACTGCATCTCGGCAACGCTGTACAGCTTTCTACGTATCGGCTAGCTGTAGAACCATGTCTTATTTCCCCGTAGAAATACAACCCGATATAAAATAAGTGAATTAATTTACGTATTTCACAGTCATACAGCACAACCTTCTGATGTATAAGGTTTACAACGCGATCAAGAACTACATTTTCCAACCACCCCGAGCCGAGAAAATGTTACCTTACAAAAATGATAACAACTTTGTTTCTTGGACACACAAAATTTCAAAATTAATACACCAGTTTTAAAACATTCTAATGTATACTGTGTTAAAATTTGGATTAGATCTGATGACGGGATTTTGAGATAATAAATCTTAAATGAGACGCATGGTTGAAACACGCTTATAAACGGGCACTTTTTGTGTTCCAACTGCGATAAGAAAGTATTAAAATATTAATTAACAAGTAGTTCCGTGACGAACTAAAGAGCCTACTTTTCTTAAAATTTCAGATTGATGCCAATCTATATAGACCTATCTAGAATAATGACGAAATCAAGTAATAGAGTAAATTACTACAGTAGGCAGCCCTGGGGACTCTAAATATATACTTAGTTCCATCTCTTAAGATATAGAATGCACGTACAGAATTTGGCTGAAGTCTAATGGATATTATGGACGTTACATGCTGTTCCATATTGGATTTATCAGTACGCGTAAAATATGTTGGTAACCATAGCATGTATGTGACGCTCAGAATTAATCTGAAATATTACGATCTATTATAGTGCCAATTTTGGATAAAATCCATTTGTTAGTATAGAAGTTATATGTAAATAAAAATTGAAACTATCAGAAAGCTTAGAATCATGTTGGCAGCACTGAGGTATATTAGTTACTCCAAATTTATCTAGAATGCCAGGTACTATACGTGTGCAAAGTTTAGAGATGATGCCTTGCATACTTTCTGATATATTGATATTAGGATTAAACAAATAGAGAGAGCATTTATTAACAGTTGGCAGCCCTGCTTGTTCTTACGAATACGCATAGTCATAACTGTTATGGTACACAAAGCACATACGAAATTTGGTTGACATCCATTTGTTAGTATAGAAGTTATATGCATTTAAAAACTGGACTTATCAGCAGGCTTAGAATCATGTTGGCAGCATTGATGTGTATAAGTTACACCGAACTAAGGTAGAATATCAGGTACTATACGTGTGCAAAGTTTAGAGCTGTTGGCTTTTATACTTTCTGATATATTGACATTAGGGTAAAAACATAGTGAGAGTATTTATTAACAGTTGGCAGCCCTGGTGGCTCATTAGAATATGCACAGTCATATCTGCTGTAGTACACATAGTACATACGAAATCTGGTTGAAATCCAATCGATAGTATAGAAGTTACATGCATTTAGAAATTGGACCTATCGGCAGGCTTAGAATCATGTTGGCAATACTGGCACGTATGGTCTTCTGAAAATTAATCTGGAATGGTATTGTCTATGTGTGTGCCAATTTTGGAATAGTTCGCTTGCATAACTTCTGAGATATTCAACATAGAGCTCAAATTCCAATTGCGATTTTTCAGCAGTTGGTAGCACTGACGTCAATTTAAAATATGGCCGTGAGATATTCATGCATAGATCTTTGCTCTTATCAAGTTTGGTTCCGATAGCTGCAGCCGTTTAGGAGTTGATAGGGGGGGACACACACACAGCCAGACAGACGGACAGACAGACACACACACATTTTCCCGGATCGATCTCATAAGTCTACTTTTTCCTCATTTTTACAAAATGTGAAAAGTAGGCTAAAAATTCCAAACCTACACGAACTAACGTAAAATAGAACGACGAAAATGATGATGTTATTGGATTTTATGTTGGTCTATTGGTTACTTCATAAACAACCTTCAAACTCAAGTGCACATAAATTTTTTGTCGACAGGGATGTCAGGGAGTGTAGGGGGCAGATGTAGACTCGGACCACTATATGGTGATGGGTATAGACAGAGAGTATCAACTACCGATAACCACGTAGAAAGGGATAGGAAATATAACTTGGGCTCAGTGATCACCAATGAGAAGGAAAGGGTGGAATTCCAAAATGAAATGGATAAAGCGTTGAGAGCGATGGCTATGGTAAATATGAACTGACTAAGAAACAAATGAATGGCGAACATGACCAAACTTGACAGTGCAATTATTTTTATAATCAAAGGCTCATGGTTAGTATTTATTCTGTAGGTTGAAGAGCAAATGCCATATCATTTAAAAACAGAACCCTTTTCTTTTTATATTACTGTGAGGGTAATTAGATCGGATCGGGAACAGTCCACAACTCAAGGACGTATGCTGCTGCTGTTTATATTTTAGCCTGTTCACACGTATACTGGCAGATGCCATGTGACATGCTCCATGGTAATGTAATTAGCCCACATAAGAATGTTCCAGTCTGTCACTACCGCTAGGACAGCTCTTTTTCTCGCGGGACTTGTTCATTTTAAACATAGAAATGCTTGTTTAAAAGAAAAAGCGGAGGCACATAAGAGAAACTTGAATTATAACATGTGAGTACTTGCTCCTCGATTACTTCTTATGTGTTGCGTCGTTTCTGACCAAAGTTATAGGAGCACGCTATAGTGTTTTCAACTTTAGGGGGATGTGCCTAAATCAAGGGGATTTGAAAGATTGTGAATTTGAGAAAACGAGACAAGTGAAATGATTTATGATTTTATGATTAAAAATTACATGAAAATAAATTTCGCAACATTTACATGTTCACTTTACTTCTATCACTTCTAGAAAAGAAGCCAACAACTTTCGTGATTCACCATATAGAAACTTTCAACTTCAAAACAATATTTTTTTTTATCGTGTTTACCCTCCAGGGTGGTGGCTCCCAGGGAACTCACCCCTGCCGCCTATCCAGGCAGTGTCCTAGAGCTGGGAACATCTAATCGGAAGGGATACAACTGGTGAGGTGGGATTAGCACCTCGCCCAGGCGGCCTCACCTGCAAAGCGAACAGGGGCCTCATGAGGGAAGGGAGGGGAAGATTGGGATGGATAGGCAAGGAAGAGGGAAGGAGGTGGCCGTGGCCTTACGGTAGGGACCATCCCGGCATTTGCCCGAAGACGAAGTGGGAAACCACGGAAAACCACTTCGAGGATGGCTGAGGGGGAATCGAACCCCCTCGACTCATTTGGGCCACCCGAGGCTGAGTAGACCCCGTTCCAGTCCTCGTACCACTTTTCAAATTTCGTGGCAGAGCCGGGAATCGAACCCAGGACCTCCGGGGCGGCAGCTAACCATGCTGACCGCTACGCTACGGAGGCGACAACTCCAAAACAATATTTGTTAAAATTAGATACGCCGGGATCTTAACTTGAGATAAGACTTAGTGATGTGTGATGACTGGGCTCGCACGCTACCACCGTAGTGTTGGGTCAGCTATGTGTACTACTGTGCAAGGACGGGGGCGCACATCTAGTCCTAGGTACAGTTACCGAGTGTAGACGAGGGTAGAGCGAGCAGTGTGGTTCCCACTAACTACGAGGCACCGCAAGGTACCTTTCTTACGAATTAATGTATGCAATGGACGGCGTATTAAACCAGAGTACATGTGCCTCGTACGTTAACCACTTCAGTTACGCCAAATTAATCTTTATCATTTCAAATGATCTTGTCGACTTCATCGTTATGCTTTGGTCTACCGTTACGCGTTACGGTTACGGAGAGGAAATGTACTAAGGTTGCACTTGAGCGTATGACGTCATCATGTTGAAAGAATAATAAAATTTCCGCCTTTCAATACTATTTATTGAAAGGCGGAAATTTTATTATTCTTTCAAAGTTATAGTTACGTCAATACGGACCTGAATAATCGACATTATGAGTCATCATGTTGTTCAGTGCATATGCACCGAGTCTGAGCTTACTCCTGGGCTATGGCGTTATGCGATACGGAGATGGAGAGCGCGTGACGTCATGCAGCAGAGTGCACCTCCCGCTCTCCGTTCCCCGCGCGGGAAGCCTAAGTTAATGGGTAATGGAGTCTGTTGAAAGAGTCCTGGGAAGCCCTCGAGCCTTTCTAACATGTGTAGCATTTGTAGCATGCGTCATTTGAAATGATATAAAGTCTGGTCTTCCAGACTGATTGTAACTTTTTTTTAGTATACATTGAAAAGTAAATTATTGTAATTTATAATTCGCTACGATATAACTTTTGTATAGGCTATATTTCTTTACTGGCCACGGTGGCCGAGAGCGCCAGCGTGTAGCTCGTGGCTCACTGGCACCGGGAGAGCGTGGGTTGGAATCCCACCTCAGCCATTCTGAAAATGGTTTTCGTTTTTCCCATTTTCATCATCAAGCAAATGCCGAGACGGTTCCTTTCAACAGGTCCACGGCTGACTTCCTTCCAAACGCCCTGGAGGGTGTGTGTGAACACCACACTCAGGATAGCCACTGACAGCACTGGGATTCGAACCACCGATCTACGGACGTGTTGCAGCTACCCTCGCGGCCGTGGTGCCGGGTAGTTAATTATGAAGGGCACATTGTATCTTCTCACTAGGCAAGACTGCAGTTCGATATCATGTATAACAATACTGTAATCTCTCTTGCCGTAGGCGGCTTCGGTGGCGTAGTCAGTAGCATGCTGAGCTTCTATGCCCATGATCGCGGGTTCAAACCCGGCCGAAGCCGTCGGATTTTTAAGAGCGTTAAAAATCCCTCAGTATGCCTTCCTTCGGAGGGGAAGTAAAACCGGCGGTCCCATGTCATAGATTTATGGCATGTTAAAGAACCTTCCACTAATTACATCTGTGTGTAGCTAAATTGTATAGGTTAAGAATGTAAACAACGCTCTTAGGTTTCTACGTTCGTTGCCAAGAGCCGACTGCGGTGGCGTCTAGTAGCTAAGTTCTGAACTTGGCCTAGTAGTCGTTAACGGTGGCGCTTGGTGGCAAAAGTAGGAACTATTTGAAAAATTCTAAGTTGCAGTACTTAAATTAAAAAAACAGATAACACACACTAATACAGCCATGACAATTAACTCCGGTTATCAGACAGATTCTACACATAACCAAAGTACACGGGGCTACATGACCGCGTTGTCGCAGCCCCTAAACTTAAGAACCAACCAATCATCTTTTGTCCTACTTTTCTGAGGAGCTTTGAATCTGTAACAGAGTTGTATTATCCTCAGGAAGCACAACGATTCAATGCTTTCAGCGACCAGTATCCGCCTTGCATAATGCCCAGGTTTCAGAGACAGAACGCTCCACTGTTCTTACTGTCCATGTGTGCAGCAACCTTATTTGTAGACGGAGATTTGACTTGTTTGTGCTGAATGGTCTCTTCTTCTGCATGAATGCTGCTTTGACTTGAGCATTCTGATACTTACAGTAGTTTCAGTGGCGCATTTCTAATTTCTGTGATCTGATTAAGATCAGTAAATGTCTTTCCTTGTTCTGTACTGGTATCATGAAGACGTCGTGATAATAATCATCATCGTCCACCTTGCGGCGCTGTGAACAGCATTCATGGCGGATACCGTGGAGGTCCGGGTTCGATTCCCGGCTCTGCCAAGAAATGTAATTGAGACTCAGCAAGTTTTAATTCACCGGCCGTGAAAGCCAATATACCATCTAATGTAATTGAGGTTTGAGGACTGGACGGTGTTCACTCGGCCTCGTGAGGCAAAATTGAGAAGAAATAGGTTTTTCTGTGGTTACCCCACTTGAACCGGGTGAGTTAGCCGTGGTCGTTACGGTGTGGCTGCAGGCAGTCGCTCACATCCGGGAGGCGAGGAGATTCGATTCCCCCCGCCGACAACCTTGAAGATGGTTTTCTGCGGTTTCCCATCTTTCTTCCAGGCAAATGCCGGGGTTAGTCCCTAACTACAGACCACAGCCGCTACCTTCCAATTCCTCGTCCTTACATTAACACTTTCCTCCCCAGACAACACTCCACACGCGACGGAACTTATTGCTCACCCAATGGCAGCTACAAAACTCTGGCGAGCCGAACATGTCCTCAGACACTCCCGGCACTAAAAGCCATACGCTAAAAAAAAACACTTCTTCTCCAGATGAATGCCGGGATAGTAGGCTACCTAAAATAAGGCCTTGACCACCTCGTACCCAAATCCTATCCCCACACGCTATTACAGCCATCACTCATCAGTCACTATGACACAGATTATCAGAAATATTTGACTCACACACACCCAAGTACACAGAGCTATATGATCATGAAGTCACGATGTCCGTAGGGGAATCTACATCATCGTCAATGCCTCGACGATGCAAACATGAGCTTCTGTCCTCAGTTGCATGCTTCTTCTCATGATAGGACCCAGTGCGAAGACTTAGCAATAAAGCTTGAAGATACTGTACATACAGTAAACATTGCATTATCTTCCATCAGCACTTCTATGAAAACCAACGCGTGCATTAACACCTATTTTAATTCTACCTCAACATTGATATCAATGCGACATTTTCTCAGTCAAAACCGGCCGCGGTGGCCGAGAGCGCTAACGCGCTACCTCGTGCCTCGATGGTATTAGGAGAGCGTGGGTTCGATCCCACCTCGGTCGTCCTGAAAATGGTTTTCGTAGTTTCCCATTTTCACCACCAGGCAAATGCCGGGACGGTTCCTTTCAACAGGTCCACGGCCGATTTCCTTCCAATATCCCTTCCCTGACCCGCCCTGAAAAGAAAAGTACATGGCCATTGGCTGCATTAATAAAATTATTATTTTCTCAGTCAAAGACCATCAGCTTCATCCATACCACATACATTGAAGCAAAGAATATATACAATAAATTTCAAAACCATGTCCCCCTCATTTATTTCATCTTATGGAAAACCATCTCAAGGTATTTCAATAAATCTATTTATAAAAAAAAATTACTATCACCAGATAGTTTAGATACACGTATCTTTCAGAAAATTATTGTTACAGATCTGTTTTTGAATACTTTTGATGTGTAACATCTTTTCACTCGGTTGCTGGATATTTTTGTGTGAGTGATTTTGAAAAAATGGGACGGAAGTGTGTAAGACGCACTACTAGCTGGATCACATCACTCGTGGCAGCTTTAGGAAACAATGAGCGCGCGGTGTTGGAGATTGTTACCATGACGCACTGCCGGCCATGTGGAATGTATATCACATATGGATTACTTCAAGGTTTGGAGGCGCCATTAAGAATATTCCTACAGTAAATCATCTTCAAGTTGTCGTTCTTGGGTGTAAAAATATTCATTATAGCATATTTGCTGAAAACAATTATGATTTATTAGGAGTCTCTTTTCAAATCTCTGGATAAAAGTGATGGCTACTCCCCTAGCAACTTTAATCAACACTTTCATAGTGAACGGTAAACGCTCATGTGAACTCTGGTGTCAACTGATTGAAACGCAAACCACATATCCAAAATCTTCGTATCAGTATTTAAATGATGATATGTTTTAATAATGAAACATTGTAACTAGTCGGCAAAGCCGGTATTATATTACTGCACAATGGCTATTCAGATATTTACCCACATTGCGGTAATGCAGTGATCAATATAATATATATAGATTTTATACGGGAACTGGGCTAGCCTTTCATAGGAATTCCCTTTACTGTCAAGTAGGCGTATTCATAACTAATTTAAAACTCAATTCCACGCAGGAACATTATCGAAAAAAAGCAAAATATTAATGGAGCATAAAAATTACTTCCATATTATTACCGGCACGTGAAAATAAGTAGCTGTCTTGTACTCTAAATATCTGTGGGTGTAATGGCTGCGTTGGCTAGCCCCTTGGTCTGCTATTCATGAGGTCTCGGGTTCGAACTCCAGTCCCGGCACATGTTTTTGCTACCAGATTATCGATTTAATCGATATCTATCATAACATTATGCGTCATTTTAACAGAATCTGCATGAAATTACGATTTATCTAATTTTAATTACAATAGTTTGCACTAAGTAGGAGTTGATTGTATTGAACATTATTTCTAGTAGTCTATAGATAGGCTAGAGACTATGGTTTCATTCCTCCTCTTCATTTACAATATAATATGTGATGTTTGTTCAAACAAGTGTGACAGTAGCATCTCCAATTCAATCTATACATTCATCATAGTACCAGTATGAAAATGGAGCGTAAATTAACATTTTAAGAATGTCCATGCTGTGTAGTATACGAGTAGGATAACATGTCAGATGTTACACATCATATGTGACTACTGTAAGGCTCGTATCTATTTTATCAAAATATTTTATAAAAGAAAAGGAAACCCCAAATTAAATAGTGATTCAGTAACTTTGCTTGCAATTCAAATAGTTTTGATTTATTTTAGAAAAGAATTACTGAAGAGGGCCACAATGTGGTTTAATTAATGTATTCTATGTTCATTATTTACTGACTAAAGTGTATTAAATTTAATAAATATTATGGTATTTTATTTCCGATACTGTACGTATCACTCGGTCCTCACCATCCACCCTTTCTCAAGATTTTCCTTTAGAAATGTTGGTCTAAAATAATTTACTGCCCAAAGTTTGCCCAAGAAATTTACCTTTTCTGCCTAATTAGCTGATGGTTGCTCTTCCCTTGGATTTCATTGGTCCATTTGTCCACCTAACATATTGTCCAGATGAAATGCTTCCAAGATGGTTTTCGAAGGGGGACAGGGCACGTGTCGCCTTGTTGAATCTCGCCCCATGTACTTCCGGTCAATGCGACGGCCATGGATGTTTATCGAGAAGTAACGAGACTGGTAAGTTGGTAGACTCTTGAGATTTGTGAATGGGTGATCTGCATGCTGGTGAGGTCGTGGTGTCGCAAGCTGGCAGGTGTCAGGAGGGTACTCGGGCGCTGTACCGCAGGTACAGTAAGTGGGCTGTACGAGATCCCCCACGCGCCTCACCCACTGGCAACCCGCCCGACCTTGCTGCTCGCATGGGCCAATAACTTCTGGGGCTTCTCACACCGGCATACACATCGGTAGTGCCCGCATTTCATAATCGGACAGTAGCGATCAAAACATGCAATTATCATGTGCATTCACTCAATTCAGTTGTATACATTTAATTTAATTCCTTTTTACTTTTGTTGTTGTTGTTGTTGTTGTTGTTGTTGATGTTCATTTTGGGGCTTTACGACATGGCGGCCATGTATCCCCGTGTAATTGGGTGTGTGTGTTAGAATTTGTCTGATGACCTGTGTCACTGTAATGTCTGTAATAGTGCGGTGTATTTGTAATTGAGGCGAGGATTTGGGTAGGAAACGGCCGTGGCCTTAAGTTAGGTACCATCATCGCATTTTGCCTGCAGTAGAAATGGGATGCCACGGAAAACCACTTCCAGGATAGCTGAGGTATGAATAGTACCCGCCTCTTCTTAGTTTTGCTTCATGAAGCTGAGTGTACCCTGTTCCAGCCCTCAGACCAGAATTACATTTCTTGGCAGAGCCAGGAATCGAAACCGGGCTTTCGCAGTGACAGCCAAGAATACTATGCAATGATGCGTTTCTTTATTTGAATGATTAATTAATTAATGAATGAATTAATTAATTATTTTAACATCAGAATGGAAATTTTCAGGCCTAATATCAACTACTGCCACACTGTTAACCCATTAATCATTAGTACACCGAAAATATTTCTGGGGGTAAGTTAGTTTGTGTAGTCAAGCAGAGTATTCAAATATTCACTTTACAGGAATTGTATGGTTGGTTGGTTCCTCAGTTTAGGGGCTGCGACAACGTGGTCATGTAGCCCCGTGTACTTAGGGTGTGTGTAGAATCTGTCTGATAACCGGTGATAATTGTGATGGCTGTATTAGTGTGTGTTATCTGTAATTCAGGTAAGGACTGCAGACGATCAATTTCAAGTAGTTCCTACTTTCGCTACCAAATGCCACCGTCAACGAAACCTAGCTGTGGACTTGGCTATTAGATTCCACCGCAACGGGCACTTGGCGGGGAACGTTGGAACTTAAAAGAGCGTTAATCAAATCTAACCTACAAATTTAGCTTCACACAATTGTAGTTTGTGGAAGGTTCCTTTACATGCCATAAATCTATGACATGGGCCCGCCAGCTTTACTTCTCCTCGAAAGGAAGGCATGCTGAGGGATTTTAAAGCTGTTAAGAAATCCGACGACTGCGGCTGGGTTTGAACCCGCGATCTTGGACATAGAAGCTCAGCATGCTACCATCTACGCCACCAAAGTCGCTTAACAGTAATTGTATAGTTCTTGTTTGGTGTTGTCTGTAAGACCCCGGTCTAGAGCACACACTAGAATCTCAGGCATTACTCAACTAAAAGTATTTATTTTAGCCTATTTTCATCAAATTTCACCTAAGATATATCCATCATTATTATTCATATTACATATTATGAAAAGTAGGCTTATGAGATAATCTTTTGTCCGTGATAAATTTTGATCGGCCGGAACAATTCCAATGAAGCAGAGTGAGGGATTGATACGATATCGACCGTGCCTTTCAAATACTTCACTTATAGCAACGGTCCATTATATCAAGCTTCATTGGGATAGAATCCTTTCGCACACATGTGATATATCGTATGTTTGCTGATCTATGTACAGTTCGAAAACAAAATTATTTGTTGTCAGGAAATCACATGGTGAAATATCAACAAACATGAAGATAAATGGTGACACCGTATAACAAGTCAATCAATTCTGTTACTTGGGAAGCATTATCACACACGACAATAAGTGCACCACAGATATCAGGAGGAGGATTGCTCTAGCTAAACAGACTTTCAGTAACAAGAAGCATCTTCTGACAAACATAAACATCATATATATTATTTCAGTAGTATAGATCCCTCCTGCGGCGCTCACAAGCGATCGATCGGGAAAAATTAGCATTCAATTGAATCATAAATATCTATAATTTCTTTAAAAATGACTTTAAAGAAACTGTACAAAGTGTGCGATTTGCAGATACTGTTGCTGCAGGGAGATACGCTCCATAATTGCTGTCCACTTCACATTTTGGCCGCTGTGACGCCTGTTTCATGTCATATTAACATTCTGAGATCTTTCCTTTATCATTTTGCAAGGATTTCAGAAGCAGTAATTTAAAGGAATGAGTACTCAAATCGTATAATTTCATAAATATCGAATAACCAGTAAGTGTTACGGCTAAGCTGTCAATCAATAGACTCAGAACACGAATGACATTAGCACTGACGAATTGCATTCTAATTTCATAAATATCAATTTCTGTAAGAAGTGTGCGATTTGCAAATAATGTTGCTGTAGGAAAATACGCGATATCAGTTCGCATTTTGGCCGTAGAGATCGCCGGGAAAAGTGTGGTTTATGAACATGAGAGATTTCTCGCACGGATCCGCTAGTAAACACTAAAATTAGAAAAAGATTTTGTCACAATATTTGTTTGGAGTGTTTTCTTGTATGGCTGTAAAACACGGGTTTTTAGCAAAACAAGATATAAAATGCCTGGAAGCAACGGAAATGTGGATAATGGAGGACGATGCTGAAAATAAGCTGGATAGAGAAAAGTCAAACCGAAAGGTCCTTAATGAAGTAGATGAAACATGGGAGTTGATAAACATTATAGAAAAGAGGAAAACAATATGCCTTGGCCACACACTATGCCATAACAATTTCCTAACGATCGTGTTGGAAGGAAATTTTTGGGGAAGAAGGGAAGAGAGGAAGAAGTATCTGTATTCTGTGATGGACGGACTCAATTTCCAGGAATATGCTGATTTGAAACGTTGAGCAGAGGTGAGTAAAATGTGGTTGCTGCGACAAGGCCTTGCCTTTAGGATATGATACACCACGTCACAATGTTGCAATACACACCTAGTTTTGCTGGCCAAAGAAGCAACGCAAAGCGTTTTAAGTGAGTACTATAATATAATTCCAAAAAGTAATATGCTAAAAGAATTAAGTGTGTTTAGTTTGAGAAAGTGGCAGAATGGATGGGACAATACATCCAAGGGCGAAATTACAAAATCATTTTTCCCCAGTGTACAGGACAGACTAAATTTGAAAATGAACATAACGCCCATTTTTACGGTTATGACAACCGGACACCGCAATATTAAATCATACTTGTACAGATTTAAAATTATAGATAGTCCAACATGTATATGCAATAACGGTCACCAGACTGTAGATCACTTACTATGTGCGTGTAAGTTATTAGGGAAAGAAAGAGATATATTAATAGCACATGTTTTAAGATCAGGAAACTGGCCTATAAAGAAAGATGAACTTGTTAGAAACTACCTTAAGGAATTCTTTACTTTTGCAAACTCTATCCCATTTGAAACACTAAATAGATAATTTTTATTTATATTTTTTTAACTGGTAATATTGACAGGTATTATTTTAGTGACACAAATTTCATTTAACAAGCCATAGATATAAAATATTTATAATATAAATTGTATAGTTTTAGTCTGAAATGATTAAAAAGTAATAATTAAGCATGTAGTATCACTACATTGTTATGGGGCATGCTGTAAATAAAATAAATAAATAAATAAATAAATAAAATAAAAACACCTAGTTTTAAAGCCACATGATAGCTTCACCAGGTATCGATCTGAATGAGCTAGACAATGCACAGGCTTTACCTCAATGTCATGGCATCACAGACGTGTTCATCAACGCTTTTGGTAATCACGATTAGTTATTTTTGATGTCCTGTGCCAGAGTAATAGGGATATATGCTATGTCTTGCGTCAACTGCGTTCTCTAAAAGGTGTACACATAAGTCAGCAAATTTCACCTAAGATATACCCATCAACATTATTCATATTAACTTAGTTGAATTATTATAATGCATTACGACAGCTTCTGTTACTAGTACTTACAAAACAAATCTGTTAAGTAGAGGGTGTTTTTCAAAGAATAGATTACGCATAGATGTTTCCTGATCACAACTCATCCTTTAAAATGTGCAGAGCAACTAAACTTACTGAAGTAGTTGATATCCAGGGGAAAAATATTATATTTGTTATTTCAAAATTTGATCATATTACTATCAATGGAGAACTAAAATATACCGTAAGCCTCAGCCAGTCTTCATCAGGACTCGTAAAACTTTTCCTGTGGGAAGCCTTGGAGAAAACCGGTACATCTGTGGCTAGAGCAAATCCCCTCTCTAGGAGAATTCCTATCAACGCCCCTGCAATGGGCGGGCTGGAAGAATAACTGTAAACACGTTATGACCCAGATGAATTGTGTTCGTCAAGCTGTTTCCTAAGCTTGTGCAACACACCAAACAGGGCTGTGTTGGCGGATCACCCAATTTATCATGCCCATTGGGGCATCATTTTTGGTCGATCACCATCGTTTGTACTTGGGCGAGTGTGTGGGATATTTGTCTGATTACCTGTGTTATTGTGATGGCTCTATTAGTGTGTGTATTTGCAATTCAGATGAGGATTTGGAAGGAGGCAGCCGTGGCCTTAAGTTAGGAACAATCCCGGCATTTGCCTGGAGAAGAAGTGGGAAACTACGGAAAACCACTTCCAGGATAGCTGAGGTAGGAATCGAACCCGCCTCATCTTAGTTTTGCCTCACGAGGCTGGGTATGCCCTGTTCCAGTCCTCAGACCGGAATTAAATTTCCTGGCAAAGCCGGGAACCAAGCATGCTAGCTAGCCACTACGCAACGAGGTGGACATTGCTTCATTTTGATTGAGTGAGCATGTTCATAGTTGAATCTTAAGACAAACGAATCCGTTTGAATGAATCTGAAATTGGGAGGTTGCTTGATACTGATCCTGTGACAGAAGCTGTTTGATTTTTATAAAACCAATAACATTACTGGAGACGATCTGTTTTTGATGTGTAACATCTTTCCACTCGGTAGCTGGATATTTTTTGTGGAAGTAATTTTGGAAATCGGACGGAAATGGGACAGAAACAATGAGCGCGCGCGGTGGCGGAGATTGGTACCACGGCGTACTGTCGGTTGTGGCTATGTGGAATGTATATCGCATACGGTTTACTTCAAGGTTTGGAGGCCCCATTAAAATATTCCTACAATAAATCATCTTCAAGTTGTCGTTCTTTGTTGTGAAAATATTCAGAGCCATACAGTAGTCGCATGTGATGTGTAACATGTGACATGTTATCCTACTATGTGTCTGCCGGGAGCGCAAACAGTGAACTCTGTTGGTCATTGAAATAACTACTTGTAAAACTCCAGTGCCAAATCCTGGCCGGTTCGCACATGTCGGCCATGTGGCTATGTGGAATGTATATCGCATACGGTTTACTTCAATGTTTGGAGGCCCCATTAAAGATATTCCTGCAATAAATCATCTTCAAGTGGTAGTTCTTTGGTGTGAAAATATTCATTATATCATATTTGCTGAAAACAATAATTATGATTTATTAAATTTTCACACTTTTGCTGAATTTTTATTTAATGTTAGCATTCGAGGTACTGTTGGCCAACATACAGCCCTATGTGGAATGTATATCGCATACGGTTTACTTCAAGGTTTGGAGGCCCCATTAAAGATATTCCTAGAATAAATCATTGTCGACCATCCGAAATATTTAGACGGTTCTCAATATCTACGAATCTATTACAGCAATTAAACTGAATATTTTATGTTCATAGGGGCTATGAAAATAAGTTCACCTATAGGACTTTCAATAACCTGGTTATCACAAATCCAACATGGTGGCGACGCGAAGTATAAATATTCACATGGACGTTTCTCGCAATTGAACCATCCGAATGCAGTGAAACTTGGTACAGTAAATCCTAATACAAATGTTAATCCACTGGTATATAATTTATTTCCATTGTTTTCATAACCAGAAGATGGCAGTTGTGCGAAATTTAAAAATCTCGTGTTTACTTCTTGTGTACTAATCATGCGATTGAAATTTGAATACTTTACCTACACAATAATCTTCATGTAAGAATACATAACTCTAAGACCTACATATATAAAACTCCAACAAAGCGACCGTCCGAAATATTACACGGTTCTCAATATCTACGAATCTATTACAATCAAACTGAAATTTTGTATGTTGATAGAGGCAATTAACATAAGTAGGATATATGAAAATAGTTCTTCACGGAACTACTTGTTATAAATGTTTCCAGACACTTAACGGTGTTGCATGACACTTTTATAAATGACAATATCAATTGAAGTGAATTCTGTGTCTTGTACGCAGATTATATTTGCTATATTACCATAATTTGTGATACGGCTGAGCAGGGGTATAGAGTATATAATGGATCGTGAGGAGTTTTACGAGAAGACTATCACGCCACAAATAAGTTGTAAATCCCTGTCTATAGACGCATAGACTGAAGTGAATTAGTCTTCGCAAATGCCCCGCTTTCCCGGTACAGGCAAGGGCTTGAATTACAATGCTCACTGCCCCAAACAATTTTAGCGTCATATCTGCGTGTATCATTGTGGAAGGTTCCCTGACAAACTGGTCGTACACTGCAGTTCCCGAATATACCACCACGGCCACCTCCTTCCCAATCCTCACTTGAATTACAAATACTAATACAAGCACCACAATAACACAGGTCATCAGACAAATTTCCACACACCCAAGTACACGGGGCTGAATGACCACTATGCCCAAGCACTTGAAATGAATCAGCAATTCTAAGAGGAGTACTTTATCTTAAAGCATTTGCTGTATGAGCAAAGAAAATACCTAAAAATAACAAAATGATCGTTCCACAGAAATTTGAGATACCAGCGAGTAGATAATTATTTCTTACAACGATCTAATAGCAGAAGCCTTCGTGAATTGGCTGTTGTTTTGTTATTATTTGCTGTTAGTTGCTGGTCGAGGGGTCGTACCATCTTCCCTGAGGAGAGGGATGAGTTGGCCTGGATGATCATTGTTACATTCCGTAAATTTCGACCCAAAGTTCAAAACCGATAGTTGCCAGTGCCAGTTTCCACTGTCTGTTTCATCGAATTATCTGCTTTTAAGAAAGATCTTGACTTCCACAAAAGAACGCACTATGACTTTGCAGAACAAGGATTTAGATACCTCAGGAAATATGAGTGCTGATTTTTATTACGAGAAAGCAGTAGAATTACAATTTTTTTTGGGTAGATGTCAAGAAATGTTTAGACTTAATTATCTAAATGAAAGGTTATTGTTCCGAGCTCACAGTGGATCTGTCTTGCCTGAACAACCCTGAGCCATATACGAAGGGCTTAAACTGCCTCGATCTGTGTTCAAAGTGTGAAGAGCTTCTGAAGCAAGACCAGTTGCTTGAATCTCAGGCTACTAACGAACAGCAAGAGAAAGGAGGCAGAAAATGGATATTATATTTTATGAAAGTTCTGTAAACAGAGTTTGTGTCTTAAACATTGGACGAGCACATGGCAACTCGCAGAGCTTCGGGTCGAGAGAGCACCCGTACGAATCGCATGTAATAACAAGCACACATAATAAATAGCACATAATCGAAAATGTTTTAAAATGAATTACATATTACAGTTTGTCAATAGCAAGATTTTAATGAATGTTTGAATTTTCAAAGAAAAGAAACCAGTGTGTGATGCTTGGTTAGTACATCGTAGTACAGGGTCTTTCACTCAAAGTGGGGCCGGCCGCATGGCGCGAGGAGGGTCGGACGAGCACTTGGCAACACACTGAGCGCCCGTACGAATCGCATGTAAATAACAAGCACACATAATAACACATGAAAATGAAAATCCACAGCCTGCTTCCAGTCTCCGACCGGGTCAGGAATGGAATGAATGAAGCCCCCATCTAGCGGCGAGGATATGAACTGTGCCGGCTGCGGAGGCCTGACACACTCCTCTGGGGCAATGATTAAATGAATGACAGATGAAATGAAATGATAGTGGAGAGTGCTGCTGGAATGAAATTTTGACAGGGAAAACCGGAGTACCCGGAGAAAAACCTGTCTGCCTCCGTTTTGTCCAGCACAGATCTCACATGGAGTGACCGGGATTTGAACCACGGACCCAGCGGTGAGAGGCCGGCGTGCTGCCGCCTAAGCCACGGAGGCTTCATAATAACACACAATCAAAGTAAAATAATTACTCAACTTGTCACAAAAGGTGTTGAAAATGTCCTCCACCTGCATCTACACCTTTCTGACGTCTTCTAAGGAAATTTTCATTCACACGCATTAGTTCATCTACCGAGATATCCTCAGATTCTCTCGTGATATTTAGTTTGAGTTCATCTAGAGTGTTGATGTATAAACCTTATTTTTCAATTTCCCCACAGATAAAAATTGAAGCAATAGCCTTTAACACTTAGCAATAACACGTTATTAAATTTTGAACAATAACAATTAAACAATAACAATGTACACACGTTATAAACTTATAAAACTTATAACTTAAAATAGGCTATAAGCGAAATAACGAAGTCAACTTTACTCGTCAAATCCTGCGTCACAACTGTCTCAGCTCCGTGTTATCCTGTGCTCGTCTGACCTTTGGCTCGACCTTCTACCTGCAGCGCTGTGCCGGCCGTGCGGCCGGCCCAACTTTGAGTGAAAGACCCTGTATAAGTGCGGCGCGGTTCTTTACCTTCCCGCGCGGCTGAAGATCTCACAATCAGTATGTTTCAAATAGCACATTTCGATCACAGTACTAAAACTGTACGTTTATTTGCACAGACGTTGGTAACAGTGCTCTTTTCATCGCTCGTGGAGCATCATGGGAGACGTTACGTGTATGTAGCTTATTCATTTCGTCCCTTTCACAGATACCAATATGCGGTTTTAAGTTTTCATTTGCCTCTATCAAGGTAGACCGGGTTCGATTCCTGGTTAATGCATGTGAGACATCACGTCCAGGGCTTTGGATCCCGAATAAAAGGGAAGTCCAGTGGCTTATGAACTCAAAGTTAAGTGCCACTTGCAAAATTATTACCTTGTTTGCTTTCAGCATACATTTGAAGTAGAAATTTGCATCAACTAACAGCCTACTCAATTAATGTTAATATTACTCACTGAATTTATACTTGGTTGGTTCCTCGGTTTAGGGGCTGCGACAATGCGGTCATGTAGCGCCGTGTACTTTGGGTGTGTGTAGAATCTGTCAAACCGGTGTTAATTGTGATGGCTGTATTAGTGTATGTTATCTGTTATTCAGACGATTGATTTCAAGTAGTTCCCACTTTTGCCACCAAATGCTACCGTCCACGATACCTATCCGATAACTTGGCCACTAGATGCCATCGCAACCAGCACCTGGCAACGAACGTTGGAACTGAGAGCGCTAATCAATTCTAACCTACAAATTTTAGCTTCACACAGATGTAGTTAGTGGAAGGTTCTATAACAAGCCATACATCTATGGCATGGGCCCGCCGCTTTTACTTCCCCTACGAAGGAAGGTATACTGAGGGATTTTTAACTCTGTTAAAAACTCCGACGACTTCGGCCGGGTTTGAACCCGCGATCTTTTGCATAAAAGCTCAGCATGCTACGAACTACGCCACCGAAGCCACTGAAGAATTTATACTTGTTTTGTGTAATTTACTCAATAAAATCAAACCCCATGACGTAGACGTGCCCGTTAAATTGCACACCATCACCGCGAGAGGCAACTGTACCAAGATCAGTGGGTCGAATCCCGGTGGTTTATTGAGTTTTGTTTTCCCCCAGATTCTCCACACTCCCTCCAGGCAAATGCCAGGATAGTATCTTATTTCAAGTCACGGGGCACCTACCCCATTCCCGACCCTAATCATTTCAGTTACACACACTTTTACAGTCACCGCAAAACCACAGGTCATCAGACAAATTCATCACACACTTAAATACTCGGGGCTGATGAGAAAGATGTCCCAAGCTCTTAAAACGAAATTACATCATTTTAGCACCGTAAAAGCTTTGTGAAGTTTGACGGTTTCCTCACAAATTACTACTCAGTATAATGATGAAATTTCCATAGGGTGTTTCATTCCTCTATTAACCGCGAGAAACGCACCAAATCTGGCAGCCATACTCCAGTCAGGTCAAAGACCATGTATGGCTAGAAAGGTTCGATGTGGTAAGCTTGAACGGACGTCCTCCCCTGTTTGACCGCATCCTCTGGCTCCACCGTCATCGCCTTATCTGGTCGCGGCATCGTTCAAACCACAGTGGTCTGTTGTTGCAGCATCGCTACTGCAGATTATTAGTGTGCTGCTCCGCTATTTATAGAATTATCAGGTAAATATACCGTGGAGGAATTGTGAGGGATTATGAAGGGGGTAAGAGCCCCAGTAGTGGTCACTTTACCACCACCAATCATAGAAATAGGCTATTTGGTTGGAAGTATTTTACAAAATAGCTTCATGGTTACGAAATGAATAAATAAATAAATAAATAAGTAAATAAATACATTAAAATTGAAATTAAAATCAAAATTAACATTAACATTAAAATTAAAATTATTTTTTAAATTATTATTTTAATCGCTTATCCTCCCACATACTCTGCCGTTGAAAGGTCGGTGTCTGGTAATCCGAACACACTTTAGTAGCAGATACAACTGGGGATGGTGACAGACCGATCGCCCAGGCGACCGCTAATGAAGGAAAGGCCAGAATTGTCCCGGTATTTGCTTGGTGCTGAAAATGGGGAAACTACGAATACCATTTTCAGGACGGCTGAGGTGGGAGTCGAACCCACGCTCTTCCGATACCAGCGAGGCACGAGATTGCCCGTTAGTGCTCTCGGCCACCATGACAGGTGTTGATGCTTTTGCTTTACATTCATCAGGAGGGAGCAGAAGGACTTTTCCTCCAAGAAGACTTTTCTTGAATCGAATTTAATTGGCGCTAGAGAGTGAGATGTCTATTTCTGTAGACGTTCCTAAGAGTCTGCATCACAACGTTCATTTTTTTGCCGTAAGTTATCTGTTGCGGGGTTCCGCCTAGGTGCACTATGTTAGGTTCATCAGCGGGCTCTTGGTGACCCTGCCCCGACCACTGCTGGGATAGAGCACGATGCACTTATAGCTACGTTGTGCTACTTTGCTGCGGGAACCATGAGCTCCCACAGCTTATTCTCTTCACTATAGAGGTTTCCAAAATATGACCGAGCTCTTCTCATCCCTATGGAGTTTTCCGCCCCCTTAAAACAGCAATAACTAACATATTGACTTTCACGGTCGATATTACATCAATTTTGGAAACCTATATAGGGAGGTGAAACCGACCGCAGTAGTCGAGAGCGCTGGAGCGCTACCTCGTGCCCCGCTGGTATCGGGAGAGCGTGGGTTCGAATCCTACCGCGGCCGTTCTGAAAATGGTTTTCGTGATTTCCCATTTTCACTACCAGGCAAATGCCGGGGTGGAATAGGTCCACGGACGATTTCCTTCCCTGATCCGTCCTGAAAATAAAATAATTTACCATTGGCTGCATTGAAAAAATTATTATAGGGAGATGAAAATCTGTGGGAGCTGTTGGTTCCTTCAGCAAAGTAGCACAACGGGTATTATAAATATGGGACGAAGTGCAAGATGCGCTACCCCAGTGGGGTATCAAGGGCCCGCTGATGAGTCTGACTTGCTGCAACGAGGTGAAACCTCGCAACAGACACAAGACACTTCTAATAAAGGACTTACTGGAGTATAATTAATAGCCTTGAAAACCAATGTGTCATATTTCCTGAGAGAATCAACCTGATTGGGCGAAATTAAAGATAAAATTGTTAGTCACAAATTCAAGAAGGTCCATCACAACCATATTAGAATTTCACCAGCAATGAGTCCTGTGTACTTGGGTGTGCGTTGAATTTGTTTGATAACCTGTTTTTCCTGCGATGACTGCAGTTGTGTGTGTGTAATTATAATGATTGGCGTCGGGAACGGGGTACATGCCCCGGGACTAGAAGTCAGATACTATCCCGGCATTTGTTTGTAGGGAGTGTGGACAAACCCTGGTAAGACCACACTCAAGATAGTTGCTGACAGCGTCGGGATTCGAACCTTTAGCTCTCCGGACCTGCATCCCTCTCTCGGGATGGTCGAACTCCGCTAATTAGGTTAAACCCAAACAGTCCTGTCAGGTCACGCTAATGGGTTTGGGAAGAGAGTGGGGGTAGGCAACCTCCCCTGAAATGTTGGTTAAGCCATGAGTTAACTGACAGCTGGACCCCATGGAGGTTTCGTAGATATAATCAGTGCAGCTAACATGTTATCCGTGTACAGTCAAAGAGGTGGAGAATTGAGAATTATAGGAAACTATACATTTCATAAGTGTGAGTTGTCAAAACGGGGCAAAAGTGGAGTTGTTCAAACAAGGTATGTTCTGCCCATTTATTTACAAATGGTTTTACAAAGTTTTAACGTTAACTCCACGAACTGTCAGTGGAAGTAAAGCTTTCGTCTGCAGCAGAATACATATACGCATTTGGTTCCCACGATATCGTTTTAATGCCCATAGTGCACGATATAACTTTCATACGATAACATTTTTACGAAGCTACAACATACAAATTAAAATGTGCATATTGATCAGTACAGTATCTCGGAAACACAAGGACAAGTATTGCACTTGAGTTTAAAGGCAAATCTGGAATAACGCCTACAATTTCTAATGAGTGGTACGGAATACGTGTTTGAGATAACAAGAGTAGATAGTGAAGATCAGCGCAGGTTGACACAGTTCGACAATATTTACTACCACGTCCACTTTGTAGTCACGACAGTCAAGCTGTGGGGTCCAAGTATAAGGAGTTGATTACCACGATGTCGCAAACCCTGATAGGAAATAAGATCACAGAGGGTGCTGAACCTCAGTGCTCCGGTTCATTCCCCTTACTCAACACTGCACGAGTGACAGAACAATGATCAAGGTAACGAGGCTATGGTCAGGAAACCAGCTCTCCTACGCAAGCGATATGAAACATATTGAAGGTCGCACTGCAATAACGCAACACCCAGGCATGTTGATTATTTATGGTGCATATTACATTTGCAACGTGTGAGATGTCAGTACCATCAGTGTCTTAATTAAAATGAAAGTTTGGTTTACTCTCAGTATCAACAACACCTAAAGGACGATAAACTCCTCCTTTCTACTATTTAACCTAATACCTCGACCACAATGGGGAGTTCCATCAAATTCGGAGATCGGTTACTCGATTGAAATTGAGAGTGGCCATCCTGAGTAATAGAGAGCTTTGCTTCGTTGGTTCCTTAGTTTAGAGGCTGCGACAACGCAGTCATGTAGCCCCGTGTACTTTGTGTGTAGAGTATGTCTGATAACCGGTGTTAATTGTGATGGCTGTATTAGTGTGTGTTATCTGTTTTAATTCAAGTAAGGACTGCAGACGATAATTTCGAGTAGTTCCTACTTTTGCTACCAAATGCTACCGTCCACGACAACTAGCTGCAAACTTGGCTACTAGATGTCATCGCAACCAGCGCCTGTGACGAACGGTGGAACTTAAGAGCATTAATCAAATCTAACCTACAAATTTTGCTTCACACAATTGAAGTTAGTGGAAGGTTCTTTTACATGTCATAAATCTATGACATGGACCAGCCAGTTTTACTTCCACTCCGAAGGAAGGCTTACTGAGGGATTTTCGGCCGGGTTTGAACCCGCGATTTTAGGCATAGAAGCTCAGCATGCTATCAACTACGCCACCGAAGCCACATAGAGAGCTTTGCCACCATCTTTAAATAAATAGTTAATTTTTCGGGTGCTTATTGATTAAGTATTTACCAGTAATAGTTGCCACACTTTCTAAATTTTTGTCGTGCTTTTTGTTTTTGGAGGGCGGAGATCGTTTGTGGGGTTAGTGTGGTTTTGTAGAGCTATGTTGTCTTGTATGTTCGGATCTGATGATGCTCGGTTGACGAGGAAAACATGGCATCCCATAGTGTTCTCCCTCATCTGTGGTTTACAACAAATATATATACTGTATACTGTACACCAGGTGAATCAGCTGCCCCTAATAATATTGTTTTATGCAGCCCAACTAACATTGTTATCAGTAAGTTCGATATTTCTCTGCTCGCATCGTGTATGCCGTAGGACTGACGAACCTACGGCCGGAGAGACTATATTGTCCAACCCGCGCCGTGTCACCAAAACTTTGAAACAAGTTCCAGTCGTCGCACTAAACTAAATTATCATGAACTTGAGTTCATAATTTGATTATTAATTGTGTCAAATGAACATAAATACTCACTCTTTGTCATTCATGCTGTATGCGTGTATTGAATATCATAATTTATGGGCAGATGACCTCGTAGTTCCTCCCCTTAAAACAACAATAACTATCATCGTACTTCTATTTTAAAGGGATTTATTAAAACTATTTAAATTTATTTTTAGTGTTTTATTTTCTTATCCACTACAAATAAATGTAGAAAATGCCAACAACACTAATAAAACTAATCTCAGACAACCACAGAAACATCCATACCCCTCAAAGCCCCCGGAGTGTCATTGGCTCGCAAGGTTCCCCAACTATTTACTATGTGGCCCTTAGTTAAAATAGGTTGGGCACCCCTGCTGTATGGTAGTAATCCACTGCAAGTATATCCTGCAAACGATACTGAACACTATTATTTTTCTCTCGATGTGACTAAAGATCAATACGAAAGAAAATAATAGTGTTCAGTATCCTCATATCTTCGTTAAAAAAATATTTCCTTTATGTGCAATGTAAAGTTGTAATTGAGACAATTGTAGGTCTAAAAGCAATTTTTATTTCATTCAGAACAAATGAAGCTGTAATGTTTTGTTACTTTCTGAACGATTTAATCTTCGGACTTGTCTGGTTCTTGGAATGAACCCTTCATTTATTTCTTTATGTTCGACGATGTCGAAATGTAAATATTATATGTCAGAAAACTGTATCATAATGAGGCTCATTATAGTACTATTCTTCATTATGAGACAGTTTCTGAAGACAATCAGAGCTCATTCATTGACCAATTAGATAAGGATAGCTTCGCGCATGCGCTCAAAATCCGACATGTCGGACATGAATTACATGATTTGAAAGTTCAAATTGGATATCGGATCAACCATTGTAGTTACAATCCCAAACACAAAGACTAAATTAGCACGAACCTTTACGGTAACAAGAAAATACTATAACTTATGCAAGAAATTTATGAATCTACGTCCAGAAGTTAGCAACACAGCATCCTTCTATATAACTATAAATTACCGACATGGAAAGTGCACCCTCCATATGTTCGCGTAAATAAACTGGCGAATATGAGACAAGAAATATCACTGTACCTTAATATCCCCAACTCCAATTTCTACACAGCGCATTGCTTTCAAACGACTTCGGTGACAATATTAGTGAATGCTAGTTCTGATTGGCACTAGACATCATGCAGGCTGTAAACAATAGCATTGCCACGCAAAGTAGAAGGTATCTGCTTTCGAAATTCTTTGACCCACCTTCAATCAGCAAACCACCAAGTGCGCTCTGTTCACTAACTGAAGTTACTGAATCCCACAGATATTTATGAATATTTATGTTAAAACATATAATAAAGTTATAATTATCGTCGAACATAAACATAAACTCGCTTATAATAGTAATCAAGACACTCGTATGGAAATTTTAAAACTCGCTACGCTCGTTTTATAAACATACTCGTGTATTGTCATTATAGCCTCGTTGCATAATGCACTATTAAAGTTTTATTTATTTATTTTTATTCTGGGAGGATAAGCGGTAAAAGAAAAACAAAGTATTGATGGAGTAGTCAACCTAATCGAGCTTGTGAATTCTGTTTGGTGAGTGAGTGTTGAGTTGTGTGAGGTCACGGTGCATCCGAGTGTTCTTAACGCATTTGACACACCATGCCGTGATCCATGGCCTTCCCTTGACCTTCGCGAGGCGCAAAGTGATCTGCAGGATGTGCTGCCCTGACATTGTAGTGCGCCATTGAGGACAAGCTTTTGAACATACATCTAACCCATGTGGGTGGAAGAATAAATTACAACAACAATAGGTTGTTGCAATGATTTCAAGTGGAAATGCACAATTTCTGACACTGACTCTTTCTGTGGACATTTGTAGGGGACTGCACCCCGCCAAACATGTACGTTAAAGAAGTTGCCAGCAGCCATTTATATCCGGAACCGCAAGGTCACCCTTGAGGGAAATGAAATTCTAAACCAAGGGAGCCATATATTTAAAATTCATGGTGATATAAGTAGATTGTAAAACAGATTTTACAGCAGTAGCTTTAATTGTTTGTATGTTAAAACTAATTTTTTCTACCTCGACGAAAATGAAAAGTCTCTTGCGTTACAAATTTCAATTTTTTGGTCCCATACTTTGTCAGACCACATCGTGGTGGAGTGTCTCGCATTGTTGGCTGCCACCCCCAGAGGTCTCGTGTTCGAATCCCGACCTTGGATAGAGTTGAAAAGTCTTGGTATGATCTGGTACGGGGTCTCCCATCCTCGTGATGTTAAAGGGAAACATAAGGGACTAATACAATAACCAATTTAATAGTATAACTCTGCCTGTCATAGATCTTGTATAACAATTATATACATGTCCTAGGGAACACACACATCTTGCTGTTAAAATCAACGTTTTACATTTTCAAAATTCAAATTGTTACAATTTTTCTCCATTTTTTTGACATTTGGTTCTTGCTTTGTGCAGACCTTCACCATCTCCCTCATATCTCCCGCGCTTATACGAAATGTTGAACTTTTCTTCTTTAAAGTGGATGTTAAACCTTCAGCTGCAAAATGAAACTCACTCAAACCTGTGTGGCTATAATTAGTAGTCTATTTCTATGAAACGTTAAAAATATTTTTTGAGTTTGTGCAGAATAAAAATGAAATAACAACACTTAATTAATAATGTGGAAATGAGTGAGATTTATTTTAACGCCGGCAGGTAGCAGCAAGAAGTCTTCGCTCCTCAGCTGCTGCACTTCTCACTGAAACAGAGGAATTGTAAGACGTTCCTAAACTGCTGTAGTGGATGTTGAGTAGACCCCGCGCCGGCAGGTAGCAACAAGAAGTCTTCCGCTCCTCGGCTGCTGCTGGTGCCACCGGACCAATTGACCCTGTTGCAACAGACGTCACGATGTGAACTTAAATCTATCTGTTTTATTGATGACCAACAGCGTGATTTACGCATCGGGTTTATATGATTGAATCAGTGTGGAGTCACGAAGTTCGCGGGTGAATAGTGAGACCGTGTCAAAACCATTCCTCGCGTTCCTCAGGCAGCACGCAACTGATAGCGAGAAGCTCAGATAATGTGCTCACGCCGTGCTCGGTTCTCGCAATGAGCGTTTAACTATCATACATTGGTGCTAAGCGCAACAATCTCCAGTCTTGGGGTGGATCGTGAATAGTTCCAAAGTTTATTTGTTTTCTTAGCATAGAATAATACCCCGTTTAGATGGCACGGTCGCGATCCCGATTCGGCCCCGATCCAGATTAAGTTGGTACGTCTAAACGCAATGAGATTTCATCATCTAGATTACTGTCCTCCAAACAAGATCAGCAGCTCCTGTTCCAACAACTGGACATTGCGATCGTCGGTGTGTTCTATCCTCCTGCATTGTGTGATTGAAGTAGGCAATGGAAATGATGACCATTTTGAATTGTCTTGTGTTTTTAAAGCGAAAAGTATGACATGTTGGACATGATGGTTATATTTATGTTGGTTGTTATCATATGAAGATTGAGAGACACGAAATGACGGAGAGAGAACAAAAATATCAGTATTTAAATACGGGGAAATTCTTAGCGTCGGGAAAAGTTGTTGAAGAATAATAAAAGCATAAGGAGGGTCGAGTCATAAGTCATGGCAACTATTCTTTTCTCGCCAACAGGGGACAACACGTAAAATCTACTATATGCATTTGGACATATAGGGCATGTACGTATGCGTAGTGTCTTAATATAAATTCTGACGTCAGGAGATGCTCGTAGGTAAGTGACAGAACACAGGCCATTGGTAAACATTGTTTTATTATGGTACAGACAGCAAATACACAAGACTACGTACAAAGGACAGGTCTCCACTGGTTACAGACCTTCGAAATAATCACCCAAGGTGTCTACTGTGCGTTGCCAGCTGTGTGGCAGGCGCTGAATACCATTCGCTGCATGTGTATCGCTAACGTGTAACACCTCCCTCCGAAATGCTGTTACGATGTCTTCTTTGTTAGCAAACTGTCGTCCACGCAGTGGCTTCTTGACTTTGGGGATTAGATCATAGTATCATGGGCTCAGATCAGGCGAATAAGGCGGGTGTGGAAGAACCTCCCATTCCCACCGTTGTAAGCGACGCTGAACGATGGCTGCTGTGTGAGCTGTCGTATTAATATGGCGTCGTCCAAACAATCAGGATGTTTGGTTCGCACTGAACTGCGCAATTTGTACAACAAAAAGGAATTGTAATGCACAGCATTGACAGTGTGCCCCTCACGCACTGGATGACACACAAGAACACCTTGAACATCGTACGCCAGGATGACCATAAACTTTTTGGGCGACAGATTTTGTCGAACCTTGTGTCTCTGTGGTGATCCCTGACGACGCCATTCACGTGACTGTCCCTTCAGTTGAGGTTCATAAGCACGTGCCCATGTTTCATCGACTGCAATTATGTGATTCAACATGGCCTGTCCTTCCTGCTGAAACCTTTCCAGATTGATGCGACATGTCTCGTAACGAGTCCACTTCTGTAACTCCGTTAAGTCATGTGGCACCTTTTTTGCACAAATTTTACGCATCTGTAGGTCCTTGTGTAAAATGCAGCGTATTGTTGCCGCTGGTATTGCTGTATGTTCTTGCAATTCCGCTATAGTCCAGCACCTGTCCTTCTGTAAACATTGATCGATCACCATTATCCGTACATCTTTGTTCATGGACACTGGACGGCCTGGGCGAGGCAAATCGGCAGTTGATACTCTACCCCGTTTGAACGTCTCCACCCACCTCGCCACTGTTCTATAGGGCATGGCATGCACACCTAATGCTTCCCGCAGCTCTGCTGGCGTGCATTTCTGCCGCGGAGAATTGCGATTTTAATATACGATCGTTGCTCCTGACTTCCATTGTGTGACGCTCTCACTCACACACTGAACTTGGGGGCATGCTCAGACCCACACTGTTGTTTACATACACCATCTAGTGGCATCCTACGTAAGTACGTACCGTACGTTTCCAAATACATATTGTAGATTTTCCGTGTTGTCTCCTGTTCGCGAGAAAAAAAAAGTTGCCATGACTTCTAGAGCCCTGCGCGGATAAGCAAAACGTTATCCCTATTCGCACGACTGTTATCCGCATCAGCACTACTGTTATCCGACTCCCCCCCCCACAACCGCACGACTTATTTTTCGTATTCCCACGTTTGTTGTCGGAATCTACTGGCATTACATTAATATTTTTAATTAGATAAAGTATAAATTACTAAAGCAACACATTTAGACATTTGAGGAAAAAGTCGTTCCCTTAGGCTTTGTTGGTTAGTTGGTTCCTCAGTTTAGGGGCTGCGACACCGCGGTCATGTAGCACCGTGTACTTCGGGTGTGTGTAGAATCTGTCTGATAACCAGTGTTAATTGTGATGACTGTATTATTATTATTTATTTACCATAAATCGTACACGAAGTATGGAAGGCCTAGTGAAAAAGGGCAAGCCCCACATACATATTTCATGCTCCACAGGCACAGCTTACATCTACATTTGTTTTAACAATATTTACAAGTTTTACAAAGATATTTGCAGTATTTACATATTTAGAATATTGACATAGTACATTTTCCTGTTCACTCACTCTCTCACGCACGCACTTTCATAACCTCAATCACTCGATACATTCATTCATTCATTCCATTCAGATACTCATTCATTCAGCGAGACAATCAATCACTCATACATACGTTTATTTATACAATGTACCTTTTTACGTACGGCTTGAATTTCCTAAGAGGCAAGATCTTGGCATCTCCTGGCAGCGCGTTCCATAACCGCGCAGAGCGGCCGTAGAAACCTGTCAGGTAAGCATTGCTACGTGCGAAGGGCGGAACGAGGGTTACACCTCGTCCTCTCCGAACTGAGCGATATGCCAATGACAGTCGGCAAAAAGGGTCAATATTAATGGAACCTGTAAGGGATTTTTTAAGGAAAATTAGATCAATTTGTTTGGCTGTTGCCTCTATAGATGGAAATTTTGACAAAGGGGAAGGGGAATAACGAGCTATTAGCCTTTCTGCGCGGCGCTGTACACGCTGGAGCTTGTTCATGTTTTCCGCTGTAGTGGGATGCCAGGCAGGTAATACGTACGTTAATATTGGACGGACCATGCATGTGTAAGCCATCCTGAAGGCTCTAGGTTTACAACCTCTCATGTTTCTGTACAAGAAACCCAGAACTTTGGTGGCCTTACATCTTGCCTCTTCACTTTGAATGTTCCAATTCAGGGTGTCGGAGATTGTTACCCCTAATAGCTTTAAGTTTGTGCACTGTGGGATGACACTGTTCATAATTTTGTATTCATTCTCAATGGGTTTTTGTGACCTGGTTATTGTTATGTATTTACATTTTTGTACATTTATATTTAAATTATTCACAGAACACCACAGCGATAAGTTGTCCAGATCTGATTTAAGACAGAGGGAATCTTCTTCACATTAGTGTGTGTATCTGTTTTTTTTTAAATTCAAGTAAGGACTGGAACTTTTGAATTTTTCAAATACTACTTTTGCCGCCAAACGCCACCGTTAACGACTACTAGGCCTAGTTCAGAACTTAGCTACCAGACGCCACAGCAGTCGGCTCTTGGCAACGAACGTAGCAACCTAAGAGCGTTGTTTACATTCTTAGCCTATACAATTTAGCTTCACCCAGGTGTAATTAGTGGAAAGTTCTTTACCACGCCATCAATCTATGACATGGGACCGCCGGCTTTACTTCCCCTCCGAAGGAAGGCAAACTGAGGGATTTTTAACGCTCTTAAAAAATCCGCCGGGTTTGAACCCGTGACCTTGGGCACAGAAGCTCAGCATGCTAACAACTACACCACCGCTTAATTGCAGTTGAATGTCGAATAATAATTGTTGGTTGATTTTTATTGTTTTTGAAAGCGAACCTTATTTCGGTTCCAATCCATAGCGCTTTGGCTTGTTTTGATGAAATGATCGTCACTCGTGCTTATGGTATGGTTTCTATTTGTACGTATTTTGGGGTTAGATTCAGTTCTCTGTATTTTCTTGTTGAACCATATTGTCTGGTCTAAATTCATGAGTTTAAGCCTGAGTGATTTGAATCTTTTAGCTTCACGATTTGCCTGACTAGCCGTGCTGAAAGCCTCAGTGTTGGCGATACTGAAAAATCGCTTCCATCACGATAACTGGTCATGTCAGTTCCTGGATTCTAACCTCCCTTCTTCGAACTCGCAGCTGTTCAGTCCTCAACAAGGAGCATGACTTACCGCATCCAGCTATGGAGGTGATAGAGAAACACATCTACCACATCCTGACTGTCTTTCTCAGAGTTTACAATGTCCAGATTTCAATGGAATTCCTCAATGCTAGTACCAATATACAGAGTGTTTATTTATTTACTCGAGTCAAAAGCATTACAACATACACAGAGGGATGATACACAATATTAAAAAGAAATAATAGATACAACAATGTCTCGAATTAGATTGTCTTAGCCCAGAAACGAGCCACTGTCACACCCTTTTCATGACCTTCCATTAACTCCTGCGTTGTGCAAGAGCACGGGCACAGTTCACAGGAACAAAGGTGTATCATGGTCTGTCTCTCCCCACACTCACAGAGTTCTGATTCCTGTAGGTATCCCCATTTGTGGAGATTAACTTTGCATCTCCCAACACCAGTCCGAAGTCTGTTGAGTGACCGCCAAGTTTCCCAGTTGTTGTTGTGGCCTGCTGGAAGCCTTTCCATGGTCTTCATCCAATCTGGTGGTATGGTGGATTGCCATAGCTGTATCCTGGCTACTTCGGGTTTTGTAGTAGGCATCGATGTAGTTTTCAGGAAGCTTTTCCTTGATTTTAGCCGCCTTCTTGGAGGCTGGTGACCAAAAAGGGGGTGAGCATGGTCCTCTGCGGACTTTTTTCGTTCCGTTTGTGCTATGACCTCACGGCGTACCTCAGGAGGGTCTATTCCTGCCAAGGAATGTCGTTTGTGGACAGGTGTAGGTTTCAGGCAACCAGTAATTATTCTGCACGACTCGTTGAGGGCAACATCAACCTGTTTTACATGAGCTGAGTGATACCATACAGGGCTAGCATGCTCAGCAGCTGAATAACACAGAGCTAATGCAGACATACGTAGTGTTTCAGCATGGGCGCCCCAGTCGGCCCCTATCAACTTACGAAGTATGTTATTTCGTGTAGATACTTTTTGTTTAACATTCATACAATGTTTCTTGTAAGATAGGGTGCGATCTAAAGTTACCCCTAGGTATTTTGCGGTAAAACAATGTTCCAGGTGAGCTCCTCCCCAGCTAATATTGAGTTTCCTTGCTGCTTCCCTGTTTCTGAGGTGGAAAGCACAAACCTGTGTCTTGGATGGATTGGGTTTGAGTTGATTTCTCTTGTAGTAAAGTGAAAGGTCCTCCAGTGTATCAGAGAGAATCTGCTCCACTTCTTCAAACTTTTCACTTTGTGCTGTCAGACAGAGGTCATCTGCATAGATAAATCTCTTGGTATGCAGAGATGTAGGCTGATCATTAGTGTACACATTAAACAGAAAAGGTGATAGAACACTGCCCTGTGGTAGACCATTTCGTTGGGTTTTCCAGCGACTGCGGGTTCCTTGGAACTCGACATAAAACCTTCTGTTTTGTAGAAGACAAGCAACAATTTCTGTGAGTCCAAAATCTTTGGTAATCTGGTACAGTTTACCAAGCAGGATTTGATGTTGAATAGTATCGCAGGCAGCCGTTAGATCCACCAAAACTGCACCAGTTGTCTTCCTGTTCTCCAAACCATCTTCGATGTGCTGTGTTAGGCACAATATCTGTGAAGTACAGCTCTTTCCTGGTCTGAAGCCTCCTTGTTCTGGGATCAGAAGTGGATCAAGTTTTGGAGATAGTCTGTTAAGGAGCATTCTCTCAAACACTTTGTATAAATGGCATAACAGCGAAACTGGTCTGTAGTTCTTAGGATCAGATGGATCTTTGCCAGGCTTCAGGATGGCTATGATTTTTGCTTTCCGCCATATTTTTGGAATTTGTTTGCGGCAAATGATGTTGTTGAAAAGTTGTAGAAGCCACTCCTTTGTGTTTTTACCAATTTTTTTTATTTGCTCTATGCGGATGTCATCAAGACCAGCAGCTTTACCATTCTTGCACATTTGTATGGCCATCTCCAGTTCTTTTAAGCTGAAGACACACGAAAAGTCACTTGTTTCATTGTCGTAGTCTCTTTGGATTTTGGTTTCCTTCATGTGCTCCTCGACTTTGCCGTTCAACACTAGCTGATGGGCTATTTGGTTGGGAGATATGTTAGAATGCAATTTTCTGTTGGATGGTTCATTATTTAATCTCTTCATTAGGCTCCAAGCTTTTTGACTGTTTTATGACATGTTGATGTTAGATACTGTTTGAGCCCATTTGTTCCGTTTTCTTTCTGCCAGAGCAGTATTGAGTTGACGACCTAGGTGAATTGTTTCGTTTCCAAATGGATTCATATTGAAGGAACAAATGTACTCTGAGTATAAGTCTTTTATCTCTGGGGTAAGACCTGCAATGTATACTGTTCTGCAACCCCGTGGAATGCACTGACGGGAGCATTTCTGGACAGTAGCCACAAACTGTTCATAATTCTCTGGAGATGCATCCAGCTCAAGAACAGATTCATCAAGTAATGCCGTAAATTTGTTCCACTTAGCTTTCTGGAAGTTATATCTTCTTCGAAATGGCAAGCACTGAGGGCGAACTGCAGCGAAAACTTGGCACACAATAGGTCTATGTTGTGTATTTGGGATTGGGTTTGCTACGGTCTTTACGCACTGCCCAGCAATGGTTTCGCTTGAAAAAATTAAATCGGGGTTGTAGCCACGTTTCCATCTTCCACTGTTGAATGACGGAGGCAACTTCGGGTCGTGTACAAGGCACAGCTCATTTGATTCAGCCCAATTTATTACAGCTTCACCATTTTCGTCATCATGAAGGTAACCCCATACATTACTATGACTATTAAAATCTCCAATTACAAAGTGAGTGTCTTTGTTGTCCATATTTTTAGTCTTCTTAAAGGAGAACGGAGAATTGGGTGGTTTATATATTGAAGATATTGTGCAACTTGATAGCTCCACTGTTAGTATCTCTATATTATCTTCATCAGAACAGTCAGTGGACAATACTGTGATACCTGATCTAATAAAGATGGCACTCCCATATTGCTCGTGAGATCTTTCAGCGACTAGTATCATTCCTGGAATTGCTGGTAGTCTCTGCTGGTTACTTCTGTGGGTTTCCTGGATACAGAGTACATCACACTGATGTTCGTGACAGAGAGCAGATAAGAGATCTGCCTTGCTGTAGGAGATTCCTTCGATGTTAATCGAGACAATAGTTAGCTATTCATTATATCATTTACCATCGTAACACAAATGAATTGAAATGCTTTTGGAATGCTGACGTTCAGTTCAGTACTAGAAATTCTATTCCAGTACCTATGCAGGGACACCACTTGCAGGAATCAGCTTCATCCCCTACAGAGTGTTAAAACGTACCCAATGTTTTAGGAGGTGAAAGTATGCATCAACCAAGAATAAAATGTCTAATAAACATGGGTCTATGAGATCTGAACATTTGTCTCTATACTCTGATTTACAAAAGATGAACAGTGAATGCTGTCTTCCGCTTGAAGGGTGAGGTTATTTATTTATTTATTTATTTATTTATTTATTTATTTATTTATTTATTTATTTATTTATTTATCGTATGGCTTTTAGTGCCGGGAGTGTCCGAGGACATGTCCGGGTCGCCAGAGGCTGTAGCTGCTTCAAGCGGACACCCTAGGGTGAGCTACAAGTTTCGTTCAATTTCAAGTAGTTACAACTTTCGCTACCATATGTCAATGATACCTAGTGGTGAACGTTGGAACTTTTATAGAGCGTTCCAACGAAATCGAAGTTGGAAATATAGCTTCACACAAGTTTAGTCTGCGGAAGGATCTTTTGAAAAATGAAAATCCACAGCCTGCTTCCAGTCTCCGACCAGGTCAGGAATGGAATGAATGAAGCCCCTATCTAGCGGCGAGGATATGGACTGTGCCGGCTGCCGAGGCCTGACGCACTCCCCTGGGGCAATGATTAAATGAATGACAGATGAAATGAAATGATAGTGGAGAGTGTTGCTGAAATTAAATATTGACAAGGAAAACCGGAGTACCCGGAGAAAAACCTGTCTGCCTCCGTTATGACTAGCACAGATCTCACATGGAGTGACCGGGATTTGAACCACGGGCCCAGCGGTGAGAGGCCAGCGTGGTGCCGCCTAAGCCACGGAGGATCTTTTACATGCCATAAATCTATGACATGGGACCGCCAGCTTTACTTCCCCTCCGAAGGAAGGCATGCTGAAGGATTTTAACGCTCTTAAAAAATCCGACGACTTCGGCCGGGTTTGAACCCGCAATACGGGTAAGGTGAGGAGTGGAGACGAGAGGGGTAACGGTCCCCATGGCAACAGCGAGCAGTGTTGCAATGTATGCAGACACAGCAGTGAGCACATGGTTAGACTCAGTCTTCTACTGTGGCTTCACTCGTCACGGTCATTAGACCGCCAGGCAGGGAGGCTAACTTCCCCAGTATTCCTGCAAGCCTCTTAGAATGTTATGAGTCATGATTTGCCTCAGTGGCAACGCAGCATTTCCCCACATGCTAGCATTGACAGCTGTCACCGTTCATTATTGGCAAATCAGAGTATTGGCAACTCCAGCTATCTGATATGACATCTAGCGGTAAAAATGAGAAACTTACCAAGTAGGGTACATTTGTCACGTGGTGACTGTTTGTATATGGTTTCTTGTATTGGTAAACAGATCGTGGTAAATTGTTCGTGTCTTTATACATAAGTAATAAGTTTTACTCGTTGATAGAGTGAAAAATGAGTAAAAGCAAAGTGTATTGCTCAGTTTACGGCTGTAAGTCGATGTATAAGAGGGCTGCGGATATACGTTTTCATCACTTTCCAAAAGATGCAAATAGCAATAGCCGATATGTGATGATACCTAATAATACCTAATAATAATACCTTTCCACCCCGGGAAGGATCTAACACTCGTCGAGGTAGACAGACAGAAGACCTGCGACGTAAAGCCAGCGAAGGTTAGTCAGTTTAAAAACAGCTGTTACGATGGACGCGCTGGTAAGATTGAAGTTACTTGAATAATTAATTAAATAATTAATTATTGGCTGCTTGGTAGGGAGAAGGGATGAGTCTAACTTGTATTAAAACTCGGGGGGCGACAGGAATTGCTTGATTTGGATGGTTAAAAGGTGGGTTTGGTGTTGAATATTTGAATGGTAGCGGAATCACTCATTCTACAGTGCCCACGGGGAGGCAAATTAGGCCTATATGACTCGTAGTGGAATAGCTCGAATATCGAAGAACTTAGCGATTACGAGGTGTAGGCTTGGCGGAAAGGCTGGCGGATCATCAGTTTGACATCAATTCACGATATAAGTCGGAGCTTGGAACAGTGGCGTCTGGTTTGCGTGGATGCTAGTCTCGGAATGATAAAAGTAGCACAGCTTCGGTGTGTTATTTATTTGTTTATGTACCGTATTTCTCTATTTGAATGTCCTCGGCGTTGACTCAGGATCGACATTTACATTATATTGCGCATAATAGTACCGAAATAATGTCCGAAGTGTAGCCCTGTGTAAATTTGAATCAGCTGATCTACATCACCTATAAAAATTGATGCTTGATAATATGCAAATGACACCAAAAAATCCAGTGGAACACACAAATTAGATCACGTGTATCGCACAGTTATACATATATACAATTAAAAATAACACTGTCATTACTTTAGAGACCATATTTACTGATTATAACCGAAAAATAAAAAGTGTTCCATATCAAACGCGTGTTATTGAGTATTTTAAACCCTACTTATCCAGACCGACCGCAGCGCCCCAAGTGTTAGTTTGAGTTGCCAATAGAAGCCGCAGACCACCAGATAATCATAGTGGACACCCCTGGTATGGGATACTGATACGTCACAAGGAATAATGAAAACAGCAGTCTGGTTGTGAATATGAGCAGAGTCGTTGTACAGACGCTGTGGTTCCAGTCATGTTAGAGTTTGTTACTCTTAACCCTAGGGCTGGCTGCGGTGCAGCAGTAACGTTCTCGCCTGCTGTGCCCAAAGGTGAAGGATCGAATGCCGGCGCAGTTAGTTGGCATTTGAGGGTGCTTCAATGCGAGGGAGCCGTGTCAATAGCTTTACTGGCACGTTAAAGATCCCGTTTGGAGCAAAATTCTGGCATCCCGATGCAGCGTCTCTAAAAGCCGCAGTACAGTAGTTAAAAGGGAAGTAAAATCAATAACATTATTATTATTATTATTATTATTATTATTATTATTCATTCAATTTCGCTAATTGGCCAACTAGGGACCACGATAAGCATCATTTTACATTCTGGCATTTGCTCATTTTTCGCTTGATCCACATTGCCTTCATGAGCTCACTGTGTTTAGCACGACGTTCTTCTGTCCATTTCGCACCAGTTGTCCGTTTTTCGTCCCGGAAAGCCCAAACGTCTTGATGGCTGCTCTATAAAGATTTCGGTCTTGTGCACCTTCTGCTCGTATCCCCATTTCTTTAAGATATTTCTGCACGTTAACGTACCATTGCATTGTTGTTTTTGGTTTTGAGTCAAAGATACTGAAGATACGTTACGTCCATCGGGAGTAGATCATCCGTCGTATATGACCGTAGAAGCAAACTCTGCGTTTTCACATTGTGTCTGTGATCTTCTCTATCTTAGAGTATATTTCTTGTCTGGATTTTCTGATGTAGATGCCATTTTTGTAGTCCGGGCCAAGTATCATGTGTAGGATTTTTTTTTCTTTTTTTTCTCTCTAAATTCACGAGCAAACATTTCTGGGTTAGGATAAGGCAGCGGTTCCCAAACTGGGGGGTCGCGACCCCCAGGGGGGTCGCGGGCCGTTCGTAAAGGGGTCGCGAGTTGTATACAAATAATGGTGAACTATGTACTTAAACTTAGACGGCCATCGGGAGTTTTAAATTAAATAACTTTGTACATTTACAAAATATCAATATATTTTACAGATTTTGTCAAAACAAAACAGAAACATTTAATAATTTTGATATGTAATTGTTAATACATTTCTAAGTAAAAAAGACTTCTTTAGTGAGAAACATGGGCCTGTTTTTTGTCAACAAGTTTCTTAAAATTCGGCTTAGTTTTAGATACACATACAATAAGGTCGTCTTCTACGTCCAGTCGATTTCTTGCCTTGGTTTTAATGTTGACCAATGTAGAAAATCCGAGTTCGCAGAGGTAGGATGTTGCAAAGGGCATGATGATTCTCAGAGCCACTGATGTTAAGCTTGGATACTCAGCTCTTCTTTGTAGCCAGAACTTGTCAACATTTTGGGTGCTGAAGGACAGTTGCAAAGTCATGTCACAGGATAGCTCGATGAGTTTGTCATGAATCAGTGGGTTTAAGTCTGCCTCGTTCACAGCCTGCTCGTTGAAGGGGTTAAGCACCCAGTTCCAACCGGTGTGTTGATCCTCGGGAATGTAGCTAAGGATCTGCTCTTGTAGACCTTGCAAGTGAGTAGTAACCAGTTTGGACAGGTTGTCAATGTCGGGATAATATTCATCGCTTCGATCAAGGGATGTGATAAGCTCATTTGTCAATTCAAAGTTTTCAAATGTATTCTTCTCAACCCTGGTTGACCAAGTGGCTAATTTCTTTAAAAACGAATTGACTTTTTCTTGTGCAAAAAGTATGGTTTTGTCTCTTCCCTGCAAGGAAACGTTGAGATCGTTCAGATGATGAAATATGTCCGCTAAATAAGCAAGTTTTAACAGCCATTCATTGTCACTCAAAAAACCGGCAAGGTCTTTGTTTGCAACTTGAAAAAATGTCTTAAGCTCAGAGCGCAAAGCGAACACTCGAGAAAACACCTTCCCTCGTGACAGCCACCTTGCCTCTGTGTGAAGCAAGAGGCATTTGTACTGTGCCTCCATTTCTTCGCATAACTGTGATAACAGTCGAGACTGTAATGGCCGGCTTTTTACAAAATTAACCAACTTAACAGTTTCGTTCAACACTGTTTTTAGCTCAGTTGGCATTACCTTGGTAGCTAATGCCTGGCGATGCAGAAAACAATGAACCCAAGTGGCATTAGGCATGACATTTTTCATCCGTCTCACGAAACCGCTGTCTTTCCCAGTCATTGCTTTGGCACCATCACTGCAGATTGAAATACACTTTTGAAAGTCAATTTGAAGCGAATCGGTTGCAGACATGAACATTTTAAACATTTCCTCACCTGTTACGTGGTCAGGCAAAGGTTTGCAAAATAAAATGTCTTCTTCCACACTACCGTCATCCTCAAAACGAACAAAGCACATAAACTGCGCCAAACTCGACACGTCCGTAGACTCGTCAACTTGAATGGAAAAGTACTCACTTTTCTGCAACTTTGTTTTCAACTGATCCTTTATGTCTTGAGCCATCTCGGTAATGCGCCTCCCCACCGAGTTGTTCGACAGAGGAATGGTGGAAAGCTTCTTAGCTGCATCTGGGCTGATCATAGTTGAAACCATATCCTGAGCAGCAGGTAGAATGAGCTCTTCAGCAATCGTGTGTGGTTTACCTTTCTTTGCTATTCGTAAAGCCACTTGATACAATGGTAGCAAAGCACTTTTGCTCATATTATTTACACTTAACTGAACTACTGCATTTTTCTGGTAATCTAAAGCAGTTAACTTACGTTCAAAAAAATCTGCCGGCTTATCTTTAAAACTGGGATGTTTACTTTCTAAATGGCGAATCATCTTGGAAGGTTTCATACTCTCGGCCGATAACAACTCGCTGCAAATAACACACTGTGGCCGATTTCCGAGCACCGTAAATCCATACTTAATATAACTGTCACTATACTTTCTCACCTTTACCCTCTTCTGTTCATGATCATCATGAGAAGTCGAAGGCCCTGCACACTTAACAAACTTATCCATAGTTAGAACAAAATCAAACAATACGCGAGCGAACAAAACACAAGAGACGTACAGTACAAGCCAGGCAGCTTGAAGCGCGGCTGACGCATGCTCATACGAGCCCTTCTCCCTCCACACGTCACTAACGTCACAACTACAGTCAAGTGAAGACAGTCGAGCTACTAGGTTCCTTTGTGACTATTTAAAAGCATTTATAAAAGTTAATAGCAGGTTATAGGCACTACTACTTTTCGTTTTTAAAATAATACCCTGGTAGTCTAAAAAGAATTACTACCATTTATTTAAATATCATTATACTATTGAACCGCCAAATATTATTTTTTGTGTCATATTATTTTACATTTAAGTTTCTCAGTAAACATCAAACAGGTCAGTAACATCAGAATAAGATTAAAATTTTAAAATCTGAACAAAGTAAATAAATAAACATTTAAACGAATAACCTACCGGTCACTTAAGTTAAATTCCAAAGTAATTTTATCCCTCCACTTTGTCCCCCCCCCCCCCTCACAGACACCTGCGCTAAAACGGGGGTCGCGGCTAAAACGTATGGGCTAAAATGGGTCACGGAAAGAAAAAGTTTGGGAACCGCTGGGATAAGGCATTCAAATGCATATAGCGGTACTGGTTTGATGACAGTGTTGTAGTGACGAATTTGTGTGTTCATATTTTTTTTCGTGTGGCCTCCTCAGAGGCCGAGTGCAGGTCTTTCTATTCGACGCCCGTGGGCGACCTGCGCGTCGGGATAAGAGATGGAATGGATGAAGATGAATGAGTAATAATAATAATAATAATGATAATAATAATAATAATAATAATAATAATAATAATAATAATAATAATAATCGCTTATCCTCCCTGCTCGGCTTCATCCACACACCCTACGCTTGATCATTGCTCTTTCGTCACAAGGACGATGTCTGGGAGCTGAAGACACTTTGCTAGAAGATACAACTGGGGATGTTGACAGGCCGACCACTAACTTGGGTCTAATTAAGGAAGGGTCAGGGAAGGGATTTTGGAAGGAAGTCAGGCGTGGATCTGTTGAAAGGAATCGTCCCGGTATTTTCAGTATTCTAACCCACGCTCTCCCGATGCCAGCGAGGCACAAGCTAGAAGCTAGCACGTTAGCGCTCTCGGCCACCGTGGCCGGTATTATTATTTTTATATCGTCATCTTAACGTTGGGTACGTATCGTGTTGTCTTACTTACTTCGAAAGGCAGAGGGATGCATTACAGTGGATGGACATCGCGCTATAAATAATAATAATAATAATAATAATAATAATAATAATAATAATAATAATAATAATAATAATAATATCGTATGGCCTCGGATGCCGGGTGCAAGCTTTATTTGACACCCAGAGGGTAGCTTGCATGTCGAATTTCGTTGTTCCTTGACGCATTATGAAAGTCAAGGAGATTAATTTTGCCATTATGAGCACAGCCTACTGAATTCAAATGGATTCTTTGACATGCCAACATCGTATGACATGTGTGTCGTTATTTTTGCCGCCTTTCAAAAAATCACTTAGCACGGTCAGGAGTGAACCTGCAATCTTGGGGTTAGTAGACAGACACGTTAAACACTCACCCACTTTGGCAAGCAACATCACGCTGGACACCTCCTTCGCACGAGGGTTACGATCTCAGAATGTAGGCGCTGTAGGACACATGTTATTGATACATTTTATTCTTGTTTTCAAGCAAACTTTCTTCTCATAAATTATTGGATATTTAACACCCTCTATACATCGTCCTCTTAAGATACATTAGCACAAAACTGGCATTGGATCGTCGTACGAGCTTGATCCCTGAGAATCAAATCCACTTGTGTGATGTTGCTCCTTAAAGAAAGACTGCTAATGTCCAAGATCGACAGCAACATCGCCAGAATATTTTACTCGAATGTGCAAGTCGGGTGGTAGATACAGTAAGGGATGGGCAGAGGTTCAACATTTTCTGGCGATGCTTTGCTTGGAAAGTGGTCTTGCTCAAAAGTTGCACTTTCAAGAAATAATATAATATTTTGCGAGCCAAAAAACAAAAAAACCTCCAATGTTGTTTTCTTCAAAAAATTAGTTCTTAAAATGTAAAGGCTACAAAATTGGTTCAATTAGAATGATCGACTCTACGTTATTGGCATTTTTAGCCTACTTTCGATTTTTGTACAAAAAAAGTAGACTTAGCAAATCTACACGGGCCAAAAGCTGTAAACCTGTCTGTGTGTGTGTATCTGTCCCCTCCCACTATCAATTCAAACACGACAAAACCGAATTGAACGAAATTTGGTACAGAGGTATCACTGGCAAAGGACAACTCAGTGTCATGTTTTATATCACCGCCATCTTGACGGAAACGTAATGGCGGCCACCCAAATGTTCAAAGTTTAAATAAAATTACGACTATCCTAATCATCTGATCTCTACCAAATTTTTCAACAACATACCTTCATGTGGGAAGCGTCTTTTATCCAAACTACAAGGTCATCAGCTAAATAGTTTCAAGATGGCGGACGTATGAATCATGCAAGTATTATAGCCTAAACGTTATCTACGATTCAACAAGGCCTGGCCTCACCAAATCCGTTTATCGTACAGAGGGTGGTTTAAACTGCCCTCAAGGAGATGACCCGTAGGATATTAACATCTTATAATAGAATATGATACCACAGAAGTGACTAACAGTTCAGGCCGACCGTGCAGTATCGTGCTGGGCCGTGCCGTCCCGTTGGATCAAAATTGAGGCTATTGTTTGCTCGCTAGTCCATATTTTAGTAGCTTGATAGTCTTCCAGGAATGTACTGAACAAATTAATACAAATTTGGTATCAAATTGTATCAAAAACGGCAGAAAACGTTAATAAAATCGTTCATTCCAAGATAAAGTAAAATGCTAGTCAGGTAGCATGCTGAGCTTCTATGCCCAAGATCGCGGGTTCAAACCCGGCCGAAGTCGTCGGATTTTTAAGAGCGTTAAAAATCCCTCAGTATGCCTTCCTTCGGAGGGGAAGTAAAGCCGGCGGTCCCATGTCATAAATTTATGGCATGTTAAAGAACCTTCCACTAATTAACCTGTGAGAAGCTAAATTAGGTTAAAAATGTAAACAACGCTCAGGTTCCTACGTTCGTCGCCAGGAGCCGACTGCGGTGGCGTAGAGTAGCCATGTTCTGAACTAGTAGTTGTTGACGGAGGCGTTTGGCGGCAAAAGTAGGAATAACTTGAAAAATTCAAAGTATGCAGTCCTTACTAGAATTAAGAAACAGAAACACACACAAATACAGTCATCACAATATTAACACCGGTTATCAGACAGATTCTACACACACCCAAAGTACACGGGGCTACACGACCACGTTGTCGCAGCCCCTAAACTGAGGAACCAACCAACCAATGATAGGCAGTTATACTAAAGCTGTTGTTAACGTTGCTAGGTGTAGTGGCCATGTGTAGCAGTGTGATAGCGTGCTAGACTCCGAATTTTGAGGTTCAAATCCTAGTGATTTCAATTTTTTTACTTGATTTTTTAATATTTATTGATTTATAACTACTCACACTTTATAATCTTAAGCATATATAGTGTGTATTTGCAATCGAAAATATTATATATAGTCTACCTAAAACACCACATATTTCAACACTGGACTACAGCGATTAAAATTCGTTGTCTTTGATCCACGGTAGAGTCTGTTGTTCATTCTTTAGGGGCTTTGTGGAATCATGGTAATGTAGCCCCGTGTACTCGGGCGTGTGTATAAGTTGTCTGATAACCTGTGTCACTGAGATGTCTGTACTAGTGTGTGTACTTGTACGGTAAATGAGGAAGGATTTGTGTAGGAAGCTGTCGTTGATCCGCGGTAGAGTCTGCTGATTGTTGTTGTTGTTGCTGCTGTTGCTGATTCTTTAGGGGCTTTGCGGCATCGTGGTTATGTAGCCCGTGTACTTAGGTGAGTGTTGAATATTGTCTGCTAACCTGTGTCATTGTAATGGCTGTGTGTATTGATAATACAGGTGAGAATTCAATCAATCAATGTATAATATAGCACGTTGTTATTCAGCAAGCAAATACCACCAACATTCAATTATACTCCTTGAAAAGGACAATGAGTTATAACTATACCCATGCATTTAGGAGAAAGTAGGCTATATGTTCTTTTTTGAACATCTTGTTTAATTATTAATATTTATATAATGTTTTAATTGAAGAAATATTTTATGTGTAGTGTTATTAGTATATATCTACTGTATTGGCACATGAGAGTCATTTGATTAATAATAATTTAAGATTATGCGATAGGAGTGTGGTATACCTAGAAATGTCACAACCACCCGTGATAATAGAGACAATATCTAACAATATGCGGGATAATTACTTTATTAATATTGTAAATCGTTACTAATATACATTTTTAGCCTACTTTCGATTTATGCAAAAAATGAAAGTAGACTTATGAGATCTACACACGGCCAAAAATTGTGTGTCTGTATGTGTGAGAGTCTGTGTGTGTGTGTGTGTACTCTGGATGCCCCCCCCCCCTATCAATTCGAACACGGTGAAACCGAATTGAACGACATTTGGTACAGAGGTAGAACTAGCAAAGGGCACCTCAGTGTCATGTTTTATATCGCCACCATCTTGACGGGAACGTAAAGGCGGCTACCCAAATGTCCAAAGCTTAAATCAAATTACGACTAACCTAATCATCCGATCTCTACCAAATTTCGCAAAAACATAAACTTATATGGCGAGCATCTTTCGACTAAACTACAAGGTCATCAGCACAATAGTTTACGGATGGTGGCCATGTATGTGTGCAAATCGATTCGCCCTATCAATTCAAACACGGTGAAACCGAATGGAACGAAATTTGGTACAGAGTTATCACTAGCAATGTACATCTCAGTGTCATGTTTTATATCGCCGCTATCTTGACGAAAACGTAATGGCAGCCACCCAAATGTTAGAAAGCTTAAATCAAATTACGACCAACCTAACCTTTTGATCTCTACCAAATTTTGTAACATGATACCTTTATGTATGAAGTATCTTTTGTCCAAACTACAAGGTCATCAGCTCAATATTTTGTGGATGGCGGCCATGTATTTGTGCAAATCGATTCCCCTATCTATTCAAACACGGTGAAATCGAATTGAACAAAAATGGTACAGAGGTAGCACTAGCAAAGGGCACCTCAGTGTCATGTTTTATATCGCCGCCATCTTGACGGGAACGTAAAGGCGGCTACCCAAATGTCCAAAGCTTAAATCAAATTACGACTAACCTAATCATCCGATCTCTACCAAATTTTGTAACGTTATGCCTTTGTGAAGTATCTTTTGTCCAAACTACAAGGTCATCAGCCCAATATTTTGTGGATGGCGGCCAAGTATTTGTGCAAATCGATTCCCCTATCTATTCAAACACGGTGAAATCGAATTGAACAAAAATGGTACAGAGGTAGCACTAGCAAAGGGCACCTCAGTGTCATGTTTCATATCGCCGCCATCTTGACGGAAACGTAATGGCGACCACCCAAATGTTCAAAGCTTAAATCAAATTACGACTAACCTAATCATCCGATCTCTACCAAATTGTGTAACAACATATATTACTATAGCGTGCGTCTTTTGACTAAACTACAAGGTCATCAGCCCAATAATTTGCAGATGGCGGCCATGTATGAGTGCAAATCGATTCCCCCTATCAATTCAAACACGGTGAAACCGAATTGAACGAAATGTGGTACAGAGGCAGCACTAGCAAAGGGCACCTCAGTGTCTGTTTTATATCGCCGCCATCTTGACGGAAACGTAATGGTGGCCACCCAAATGTAAAAAGCTTAAATCAAATTACGACTAACCTAATCATCTGATCTCTACCAAATTGTTTAACAACATATATTCATATAGCGTGCGTCTTTTGACTAAACTACAAGGTCATCAGTCCAATAATTTGCTAATGGCGGCCATGTATGTGTGCAACTCGATTCCCCCTATCTTTTCAAAGACGGTCAATCCGAATTGAACGAAATTTTTTACAGAGGTAGCACTAGCAAAGGGCACCTCATATTCATGTTTAATATCCGTATAGCACGTTGTATTTCAACAAGCTACTACAACCAACATTATTCAATTATACTCCTTGACAAGGACAGTTATAACAATACCCATTCATTTAGGAGAAAGTAGGCGATATGTTCTTTACTGAGCATCTTGTTTCCTTCTTTTTTTTTTATTTTTTTTTATTTTTTTTTTCATCATAAGTTTATTGAATACAATGATTTGTTACTATTACATTATTCTCCTGCATTTCAAGTTTAAATTCTTGTTAATGTCATAATAGAATGATATGACTTAATAACTAGCATATTAATTATCTGATTCTTATTAAGCTAAGTTATCTTAGAAGTGTGCAATAAACAGAGAGTAAAACAAAATTTGTCTTCGCATGTCATACAGTTGATGGAGAGGAATCTTGTCAAGACGCTGTTGACGTTATCCCTGCACAGTTTATTTCATATACAGTAGCGATATTTTGTTTATAAGTGAGCTCAAGCCTCTCAGTAATTACTGTTTATAATAGATCTTCAATTTGAGTAATATACCTTCCAATATTATATATTGGAAAAATATAGAAGAAATATTTCACTGTATAACAAAAGAAAAACGACACATCAGGAAGGAATTGTCCGATGGCGATAAAATTGGGTGGATGTGAGGAACAGACATAGAACAACAAACAAACGATCAAAAGTTCAGAACAATCGAATGATTTATTGCAGAGTTAGAGCGTTACAAAGTGAGGACGTCAATGACGTGTTGGTCCACCCCTGGCCTGGATGCAAGCTCTCACTCGACGTGGCATGGACTGATAAAGTTCCCGGATGGTGTCCTGCGGAATTTAGTGCCAAATGTCTCCAACTGATGGGCTAAATCGGCGACTTTCCGGGATCTTTGCAATCGCCTTCTCATGACGTCCCAAATGTGCTCTGTGGGAGAGAGATCAGGCGACCAAGCTGGCGAAGGAAGGATAGGGTAAGCTTGAAGACAGTTCATAGCAACACGTGCCGTGTGCGGCCGGGCATTATCCTGTTGGAAAGTACGGACTGGATGTCGCTGAAGGAACGGTAACACAACCGGTCGTAAAATGTCATCAACATACCGCTGTGCTGTCAGTGTGCCAGGAATGACTACCAGACGGGTCCGGCTATCAAAGGAGATGCCACCCCAGACCATCACCCCCCTGTTGTGGGGCTGTGTGGCGTGCGATAGTCAAGGCAGGATCCCCACGCTGGCCTGGACGTCTCCAAACACGTATGTGGTTGTCGTCAGGCCACCGTTGGAAACGGGACTCGTCACTAAAGACTATATGTCCCCAGTCAACGCAGTTCCACTTTGCTCGAGCGCGGCACCACTGTAATCTGACCCAAATGTCCAGCGACAGCTCAATTCGACCAACCAGCTTATTTCAATCCGATCGCACGACCTCTTTCAAACTCTGACATCTGCTCGTAACGAGCACGAATCCTTCGGCGTGGCATTCTTACAGCCGACGTTCAGATATCGAGGTCATATGCAACAGCTACTTTCAGCATACGCTTCAGAATCGCGCCTTATATACACCTGATGCATGCGCAGTTCGGATGCGCGGGGGCTCCCGCTATTCATTCATTGGACACGATGCTTTAATCAGTTGCATGTTCGGTCCGAATGTCTTTGCATACGTAATTTCCTTATAATCGGACAACGCCTTCTCGGTGCGTAGTTTTCTTTTGTTATTCAGTGTATTTCTTCTTACATAAGTCTAAAACAATAAAGTTCCTTGGACATGTATTCAGGCACGACTCACTTCTCCAAACCATTATCAATGGCCAAGTATTGGGAAAGAACCCTAGGGGACGTCCAAGGATGTCGTACATCAAGAACTCCATTGGAGAACTGGCAGCATGAAGAGACTAGCAAATGTGGCTGCAGCGACAAGGCTTTGCCTTTAGTAAATGATGATGATGACATAAGTCCATTGGTGTGGCTTCTTCTTCTACTTCTTCTTCTCGCGGATGGGTCACTTAGGACCACGCGGAATCAACGTATGTTTAGCCTTCCTCCTTGCCCAATAGCTCTCCATATGCATGGATTGTTGTAGTTTCTGTTCCTCCTACCATGCACGTCGTGTTGGTCTTCTCAAATCCCCTTGTGTGAACAATATTCCTGATTACATTTCTACTCATCAGATCTGGCGATCCCATCTCCACTAGATCCCTCTCCACCTGTTTGTACCACTTTGGTATTGTACGTTTGTTCTGCAGAAATTTGTGAATTCGGTAAGTAAGTCTCGTATGATTCATTCTTTCCAAATGGCCCAAAAATTGAATTCGTCTCATTCTCATGGTATCGGTAAGTTTAGACATTTTCCTATATATTTCAGAGTTGGGTTTGGGATAGTGTATGCCATTTTTAAATATGGGCCCTAAGATCTTTCGCATAATTTTCCTTTCCTTAATCTCTAATAATTGTTCCTTTAATGTTTTAAATTGTAAATTGAGCGTTTCTGAAACATAATCAGCTTCCACTTTAATCACTGTTAAGTAATGGTGAATTTTACTATTCCATGACAAGTATTGCTTGTTATAAACATATTTTGTGTATTGAAAAGCAACCTCCAATTTCTGGATTCTTGATATTACAGATTTATTTTCATTGCCAGTGGTGTGTATATGTTACTCTTCCAGGAAAAAACTAATGAACCGATTTACCTGACATTTTGTATGACATAGTTTATATACCAGGGAAAATCATAGAACTAATGTCGTTTCGAAATGTTTCGCCGTTTCAATATGGTAGCAAAAATCACGTTTCATTTCAGTAGCATCCAGCCCGGCGCTCAAGTACAACATATGCGGCTGGTTGCATACATTCACAATTGCCCACATCTCTTGCTGCTAAATTGTCGCTTTTGATTCAGAGTTTATTTACTCAAGTTAGAACATTACAAGTGTTCGGAGAGTAAGATACACATCAAAAACCCAAAATAAACCTCGTGGCGCAAGAGCCCTTGAAGAGCCCTGGCCAACCAAACGGCAGCTGCCCAGCCATTCTGCCTAAAGATTGCGGGGAGACGCGTAGTCACCGCGTCGGATATCTTTGTCCGTTAATCTTAGTTTCCTAATATGCACACACAAGGACATTTTTACCCATACGAAGGATGGGCAACCAGTTAGTAGAAAATAAATTGGAATATTTTGTAATCACAGATTATATTTAAAGTTGTATTTTAAGGGGCAGATGACCTCGTAGTTCCGCCCCTTAAAACAACAATAACTAACTAACTAAAGTTGTATTTTGATTTTCTTTGAGATAAGAAGTTTATCCTAATAATTTGACCAACTCTGTAAGTTAATGTATACTTTATGAAACGAGTTTTCCATTTCTGTAATAGATTAATTTCATAAAATTGCGTATTCCTCCAATATCTTTGATATTATTACTAATAAGAAAAGTGCGCTCAAGTGGAGACAAAACAACATTCACATTTTTAGTCTTTGCTATAGTCTGTTATAGATTTTGTTTTCGTTGCACATATTGTAAGGTGGTATTTTTCACATCTTTGTCCACATAGCGTACATTGACAGTCTTCGATCGGTTCATGGAATCTCTTGTTCTCGCATATTTTGTGAAATAATCCATGGATTGCGAGTCTTGTTGTGACGTGTCTTTGGTTTTGGCACTCTTTTTTACAGCTGTCATACGCCATGACTAGTGTGATGTAGATATCCAGTCCTAATCCATTTTTCTTCTGGTCTCTGATATTGATCAGTTGCTGATAGAGTCCTGTGGATGGTAACCAATGCTGCAGCTTGACGTCTTCTACGAAATATGTCTCCCTCATGAGCACGTGTACCAGTCGTGATTGCGCTGTTTTTCCAACTCGTAGTGTAGTGTCTGTAATAAATATACATTTGCATGCTCGTTTACACATGCGTTTTCTTGCCTATAGGCCTAGACGTAGTAAGCTCCCAGCCATGTGTCCTCTTTGGCTCTATGCAGCCCTGAGCATGATACCTTTTAAAGTTGAGCGGACTATATAACTTCAAACTTGCTTGCCTGCTTTGCTTTGCGTGATGTTACCATGTGCTTCTTATTGCAGAGGCGACGCGAGAGCTGGAGGATACCATCAAGAGCGACGTCTTCGTCATGAACTTGAAGCACATCAAGCCCAAGCGCAGACTACGGGGCAGTGTGGAAACCCTGTTCGCTGTGGACTTCCCCGGCTCCATGCAGAAGTTCGCGCTCATGCTGGACCGTCGTGCCAAGCGGGGTGAGTCACTCTTTCTAATCAGTGTTGCCAATTTAGGACAAAAGTCACTAAATAAAGAAGATTCGAAATTCACTGTGGTGACAAACTTTCACATTTCCGATTAGCGACTTTAAAGGGATATTTCTTGCATTTTGGGGGAAGATATAGAGTGTTGCCAAATGAAGGGGAAAACTATTAAATCTATGGTTTTGAAGACCACTGTGTGGAAAAAATGTTGCACTTTCAATTATCGACTCTTTCTTGGCCTCTGGAGAAAAATGTAGGGTATTTTAGAAATAAATATTCATAACATGTGTGCGACGAACTACAGCAGAGGCCGTACAGATTATTACTGTTATTATTAGGCCTATTATTATTACTTACTTTTATCGTTGCGGCCAATAGGGACCGTGAGATCTCAACTGTTTTTCTTCTTGTTTGTCCACCACGCCTTCATCCTTTCGGAATGGGATTTCTTCAATTCATCCGAGAGCATGACGGAGTTTTAGTTTCACTGAGCAAGATATCTGATTCAGAAATTTCAAACTTTAACAAGTCCTTATCCACTTTCACCAGCCAAAGAGGCATCATCTTTGAACCTCGGAAGTATGATATAGAAGTATGATGGAGAATCTACTGACTGGCATTCTGGGGAGGTGGGCATAGAATGTTATTCTCCGTTTCGGGATTACAATTGAGATCTTTTCAGTGTGGGAGTACATTTCTGAATCACTCCAGAGCTTGTAGCTCCTCCAACTTTGAACTTAGGACCAAGAATATTCCTAATGAACTTTCTTTCCTTAATTTCAAGTCTATCGATCGGGCGAGCTGCGCGTTTTGTTACGCATTCCACTGCATACAGTGCTCCCGGTCTAATCACAGTTTCATAGTGTCTTAACTTTGCATTCCAATTTTTTTTATTTTTTTTTTTTGTCGTGTGGCCTCCTGAGAGGCCGAGTGCAGGTCTTTCCCGTGGGCGACCTGCGCGTCTGGATGAGAGATGGAATGGATGAAGATGAATGAAATGGGGGCAAGGATGTGGAAGGAAGTGGCCGCGGCCTATCAGAAGGTACCGTCCCAGCATTTGCGTGGTGTTGAAAATAGGAAACCACGGAAAATCATTTCTAGGACGGCTCGAACCCACGCGCCTACCGAGTCAGCAGAGAGCTTGGCCGCATGAACTAACACTGCGCTTTAGCCACTGCTCTCGGTATTCCTAGAGATGGACTTTTTATTGTACAGATGGTGTGTGAAACGGAAGGCTGTTTCGAATTTATTGACTCGAGTTGGAGATGGCGAACTTTTCAGAATTATTTAGTTCGATCCACTCACCAAGATACTGTATTGTTATTTTTGATGTGTAACATCTTTCCACTCGGTTGCTGGATATTTTTGTGGGAGTGATTTTGGAAATGGGACGGAAACAATGAGCGCACGCGGTGGCGGAGATTGGTACCACGACGTAGTGTCGGCCATGTGGCTATGTGGAAGTATATCGCATACGGTTTACTTCAAGGTTTGGAGGCCCCATTAAAGATATTCCTACAATAAATCATCTTCAAGTTGTCCTTCTTTGATGAGAAAATATTCATTAGATCATATTTGCTGAAAACAATTTTGATTTATTAAATCTCCATACTTTTGCTGTATTCTTATTTAATGTTAGCATTCGAGGTACTGTCGGCCAACATACATCCTTATGTGGAATGTATATCTATCGCATACGGTTTATTTCAAGGCTTGGAGGCCCCATTTAAGATATTCATACAATACATTATCTTCAAGTTGTCGTTCTTTGGTGTGAAAATATTCATTAGGCTACATCATATTTGCTGAAAACAATTATGATTTATAAATATTCATACTTTTGCTGTGGAATGTATATCGCATACGGTTTATTTCAAGGGTTGGAGGCCTCATTAAAGATATTCCTACAATAAATCATGTACCTCGCGCATGCGCACCGGTCAAGATTTGGCACTGGAGTTTTACAAGTAGTTATTTCAATGACCGACAGAGTTCACTGTTACCAAGGGAATTGCGCTCCCGGCAGACATATAGTAGGGAAGCATGTCACATGTTAGACATCATATGCGACTACTGTAAGGATCGTATTTTTATTATTATTATCTCATCATCATCATCATCATCTTCATCATCATTATCATCATCATCATAATTGGTGAGTAACGTTGGGTGATGTATCGACAACCTATGAATACGGCTATGAAAAAGTAGAAAGTAGCGTAGTGTTCTGTTGCTGGCGTTGTATCACGGGCATCCAAACTGTTTAGTCTTGGCTGGTTGGTTGGTTGCTCAGTTTAGGGGCTGCGACAACGCGGTCATGTAGCCCCGTGTACTTTGTGTGTGTTTAGAATCTGCCTGATAACCAGTGTTAATTGTGATAATTGTTTTAGTTTGTGTTATCTGTTTTGAATTCAAGTAAGGACTGCAGGCATTGAATTTTTCAAGTAGTTCCTACTATTGCGCCAACGTCAACGACTACTAGTTCTGACCTTGGCTACTAGATGCCACCACAGTTGGCTCCTGGCGACGAACGTAGGAATCTAAGAGCGTTGTTTAAACTTAACCTATATAATTTAGCTTCACACAGGTGTAATTAGATGAAGGTTCTTTAACATGCCATAAATCTATGGCATGGGACCGCCGGCTTTTCTTCCCCTCCGAAGGAAGGCATACTGTGGGATTTTTAACGCTCTTAAAAAATCCGACGACTTCGGCCGGGTTACTATTTAGTCTAAGGGCCACACTGACTCCTCCACTAAGTCCCAAGGGCTAGCTCATCATACCAACATACTGTGGTTATTGAATTATGCGCTAATTTTCGTTTCGGACTCGCTGGTATCCATGGCGCAGAGCGCTCGTGGCTTTTTTAAATTCCTATTTCGGCGTTATTTATCTGTGTAAATAACATTCTCCAAAATGGAATATACAAAAAATTATACAAATCCAAATTCACTGATGCGCATTTGAAGTCGCTGCCGATAATTTCCACTGGAAAACTTGATCTACAACGGCAAGCAATTGTTGGGTAGTTTATTGGCTGAGGAATAACCCACCCACCAAGGGAAGATGATTAAAAAAAAGGGAAGTAGGTTTTGGATTGAAAAAAAGGATAGAAAATAGGAGGAGAGTCCCACAAAATTAATAAGTTTAGTTTTAAACACACTTAAAGGTGGTTGCCACCGAAAATCCGCTTTCGGATACCTAAAATGAGTAAGGACTTGGTCTAAGCTGACGAGAAACACAGATAGAACTTGGGCGGTTTGCAAGAGAGTGGCTTTCGTATAATCCCTCTCAAGCATATATAAAACTACTATGGGGAAGAGTGATGGTCTGGCAAGACTGAGAGGAACAAATTTACTGTATGTCTTCTCAAAGAAATTAGGTTTTACAAAGTAATTCGAAGAATGCCAATAATTCAAATCAAGTTCGGAATTTCCAATTTTCGAAATTATAGAGTTTCTAGAAAAAGAGACCCAGTGCTTCCAGGAAGGATAGTGACGAAAAATTATAACTTGGAAAGTAATCTTTGTAAGTGAACCAATGGTTGCCTTTGGAAATGGCTAAGCTTTTACTCGGCGAGAAGCCGGCTAAAAGTTTAGACAAAAAGAAACACTTATCTTTTTGAAAACTGACCATAAGTTTTCGGAGAGGATCTCCACAAGCAGGTAGCTGGCGTAGCGAGCTTTACTTGCCTTACTGGCCAATTAGAATTAGCTATTAAAGCTAAAAGAATCTTTAGTGAGGTTACTGCTAAGAGTTCTTGCTCAAATGCAACGAGTGGTGAAAGCCCTATTAATGGTTTTAATGGCATCAAGTAGGGAGAGCCAAGGAGGACAGGACTTTGTTTAACCTTTGTATTAGAAAAAATGAAAAAGAGAAAAAGAACGCTCAATTTATTTAACAATTCAGGAGAAATTAATATTTTTAACAAATAAATATTTTCCAATCTTATTAACAATTTGAGGTCGCAGACCTCCGACAACATTCAGAAATTGCTCCAGGCAAATAACAATTTTTAAGGTTTTAAACCTGGTATTAAAATCTTTTTAAGATTTGAAAAAGGACTAAATGAAATGATTAAAGTTTAAACATTTACAAGAGTACAAGGAGTGTACTATAAGAAATTTTTGAAGGAATATTCTAGAGAGAACAACAACTTTCAAGCTAACTGTAAGGAAAACATAAAGCATAAAAATAGAAGTTCCTACAACTTCTTATATTTAAACAGGATTACTTTATGAGAATTATACAAAGGAGGGCAGGTCACTTACTGTGAAACCTAAGTAAGTAATCAAAAGGAAGGTTCTAGACTTCCTATGTTTAATTAGGAATCACGAGCCAAATGGGGTAGTTTCCATTTCGTGAGACCTAAAAATAACTCACTCAAGAGTTGAAAATATTGGTTTTCCTGATAATAGAGAAAAAACAATGTAAACTTAAACCGTGTATAAAACACGTAATTATACAGCAATTACTTAATGATAAACAAGAAAAATGGAAGGGCACTTCGCAGAGTGACACCTTATTGAAACAGACCTATATTGAAAAATTTATTACGGATTGTTAGTAGGAAGTTTAGGAAAGAGAAATAGGGGATGGAGGAAAAATGTCCATGGCCTTATTTAAATATGAACGGACGATCGCGACGCGGTAGAAAGTTGAACAAACACTGATTTTCACTATAGTTCGTTGAAACTTATGAAAAGTTCACTATGGAAACACGAAAGTTTTTGGCAGAGAAAGTTATTTCAATTTGAACAAAATGACTGGTTGCACTAAATGGACGAAAGTCTATTGCTTGAGAACATGGTGGATTACAGTTAAATGCGCCATAGAACATTCCAGCGGTTCCAGCGGTGGAAGAAAGTTAGCTATTAAGCTTTTAATTCAGAAACGAAATTCTTCAATTTTAAATAGCATTCTTACAAGTGAGTGAAAATTTCAAAACGGCAGGACTTGTAGATGAAATACAGAATCTAGAAGGTTCCAGAACGACCTTGGTAGAAAAAATGGAGTTGAGAAAATCCAACGGAGGAACTAACTTGTTGAGTTATAGACAGCGGGTATTAGATAATATCCCACGTAGTGAGAGGATTTCTCATTTGAATAGCCTAAGAAAAGTTCTTTTTTAATAAGGTTGGCTTATACAACCAAAGGCTCAACATGGCAAATCCCACGAAGAATGATTTTTGCCCCAAAATAAGCAATCGCACACTGTCTATAAAACATCTTTAAAAGCACGTGAAAGTTAAAACCATGAAGATGAGGTTAAAACTTTAAGATGGTACTTATCTTGATTTCATGTAGAAGATGAAGTTCCCTTTGACGATGACTACTTTGCCAACATGGCGTAGAAGAGAGTTTGCCTCTTGGGTTGAGGAGACTAGCTCGAGAGGAGCTTTGACTGACCGAGTCAACTGCCGATTGCGAAGTGAGACCTGCTCAACGGAGCACAGAAGGTCCAAGGAAGGGAAAAAGAGTGGGGGGTAGGAAACAAAAGGAGAACATATAAACATTGCCAACTTGTCAAAAATAAATGTTCTTCTTGATGAATGGTCTTCAAGGAGTTGATAGTAGGCGATATTAGCGCAGCATGGTGAGTAAAGAGGTAGACGTAGTCCTCTTGCTCAAGGAGAAAATAGCTGGCGATGGTAACAGGATCTGGTGGCCAAATGAATAAGTAAGTCCTCTAACACCAGGAAGAATTGAGGAGCTTCAGAGATTCGCTGCGAGATGACGCTAGGTGGGTCACAGAAGTTATATATCTGAAACAAACTTATGAAGACATAAGAGATTTGCCCATCAAGGAGAAGACAGAAGATCACTGTTGGTGTTTTGACAAAGAGGAAGGAAAAAATGGACATGCAAAGAGCAATAGACTTTATTCTCTCGTACCGTGTATTCAAAGAATACACCAATTGTCAGTGGAAAGTTACAGCTACATAAATCTCAAACATTTATAATGTTCATTTTCATTATGTGAATTGCATATGTATGCCTCTTAATGTAAGGCTTTAGGTTATTTTTTTTATTTAGCGTATGGGTTTTAGTGCCGGTAGTGTCCGAGGACATGTTCGACTCGCCAGAGGCTGTAGCTGCTTCAAGCGGACACCCATGGGGTGAGCTACAAGTTCCGTTCAATTTCAAGTACAGTAGTTCCAACTTTCGCTATCCAATGTCACTGACACTTAGCGGTGAAGGTTGGGACTTTGATAGAGCGTTTCGACGAAATCTAACCTAGAAATGTAGCTTCACACAAGTTCAGTTAGTGGAAGGATCTTTTACACGCCATAAATCTATGACATGTGACCGCCGGCTTTACTTCCCCTCCGAAGGAAGGCATACTGAAGGATTTTAAGGCACTTAAAAAATCCGACGACTTTAGACGGGTTTGGACCCGCGATCATGGGCACAGCCGTTCAGCGTGCTACCAACTACTAATTACAGTTAAAATGTTCAATATTTATGTCAGTTATTGTGTTTTTAATTTTTCCTTAAAGAAAAACATTTGACTATTATCTTGTATGATTTACTTACATTCAAAATAAACTATGGTGGACCAGATTGGTGCCACTCTGGGCCGGTGTTGACCCGCGGGCCGTAGTTTGGAGACTCCTGTGTTATATAATACTATTTCTACTGTAATAATACACTACTCTTCAGTTAAGCAAGTGAATACCTTACAACTATTCACTAACATAGACTTGCGATACCCAACTGACTATAGAGCATTCAGCGTTTAGAAAAGACTGTGGAGCCTTTTGGCGACAGTGTTGCTAGCTCTAGGCAGAGGTAGAGCTGACGTCATACGTTATGTTCACCCGCTTCGAGTACTGTTCTTTCATAAGTTTGCGAGACAACACAACCCCAGCAGCTACCTGAAGTAGAACACGCACAGGAAGGAGCAGTTTTGCAGGTGTTAATGGATTGGACCAGCATTAAGGATACCGTACGCGAAGAGAACCAATAACGACATTCATTTCGTTGTGATATGACGCATTACTGATTGACAGATGTCGAGAGCACAACCCTTCTTTCTTTCTCGGATGTACTGTATGCTGACGATGTTAACAATTTTTACGTCAGCAATATTGTTGATCATCACTTTTTTTGTTATTAGTCAGGCTATAATTTAGTTTCTTTCAAGTCTATTCTTGTTGTTTTGTTTAGATTAATATTTTTAATATTGTAGTGAGTTAGCCATGTGGTTAGGGGCGCGCAGCCGTGAGCTTGCATTCGGGAGATAGTGGGTTCGAACCCAACTGTCGGCAGCCCTGATTCGATCTAACAGAAAATAAAACAGGCACACAACTACAAACCAATGACTGATAGTGCTTCAGAACTTCTGTTGCCGGCGGAACTGAGCACGTGCTCCACTCCGGGCGAGCATGCAGCACAGGACGAGGCTTTTCTTTCCAGCGTGCTAACCTTGAAAATGTTTAAATTACTAAGACGTAATATAAACGATACTTGTATGCAATAACAAAGGTACCGTAATCAATTGGCAGATAATTGCAGGAAGCTATTATGACGAAAAATATATATGTTCAGAGTTCCTTCATGATAAAAGGTGAGGTAACAAAACCAGTGTAGGGGGTGTTTCCGTTAAAAGTAAAAGTCCATAAGACCCACAGTCTTTTCTAAACGGTGGATGCTCTATAGAAGCAAATCTCGTGCCACAGTGCGGTCTGTACTGCTCGGTTCCAAGCTCTGTGAACTTGCGAGATGAAGGGCACAGGCAGGGTAGGAGCAGGCGTGAATTGAGAAGCCTGTCGACAGCCCGCCGTGTTACCTGACATTTTCGTCTATTCCAATACTGCTAACATAGGGTCTTTTCTGAAACCAGTGTGGTGTTATGAATAAGTCAGTGAGTCACCGACCAATGTATTTGGTTCGGTACTATGCACGGACCGAGAAACCTCATCACTCGTCAACTCCATTTCTCATAGTCCGCGATGCACATTCCTCTCAGGTTCACGCAGCTTAGACTCGAGCAGTACCGCGCTCTCCAACAAGACAGATATCGTCACACTGTTGACAACTCGTAATTCATAAATTACCGCCGGGAAGGATTCGTCTGACGGGTATTAAGGCTAAGATATGAGTGCCGCCGAAATTGGCTGAGCCAGCGTTTGTTGTTTATAGCAGCAGGTGGACACAGAGTGCAGTCTGCACATACTGCTCGAGTCAAAGCTGCGTGAACCTGAGAGCACTGTGTATCGCGGACTATGAGAAGTGGTGTTGACGAGTGATGAGGTTTCTCGGTCCGTGCATAGTACAGTACCAAATACATTGGTCGGTGACTCACTCACTCGTTCGTAACACCACAGTGGTTTGAGTAACGGCCCTATGTTAGCAGTATTGGAATACCAGATATCACGGCGGGCTGTTGAGAGACCCTTCTCTTCTCGCCTGACCCTTCCCTGCTCTTTCCCCTCACCCCGCAAGTTCACAGAGCTTGGACCCGAGCAGTAAATCAAGTAGCATTGGGCGTGCTACATGTGTTAGACAGAAGTCATGTTATGAATTGTGAACTGAATAGTTAATAATAAAGGTCGAATTAAGAATGGGGTGTTAGCTCGTGTCACCACGGAGATTAAAACGATGAATTATTACTGGACATGAGTTACAGACTACTGTACGAGGGCTGTTTTATAAGTAGGGGCCATTTTTTTAATTATCCGAACATTTTATTTTGAAACCACATTTATTTTTGGGTTTTACATACCTTCCTCTTTTTTTCTACATAGTTGCCTTGTTTATTTAGGCACTTGTCATACCTTAAAACTAAGTTCTGAAATCCCTCTGCATAAAAGTTTGCCGCCTGGTCTGACAGCCAATAATTCACACTTGAGGAAAATCCATTGATAGAGTGCGTATCATGAATCTTCGGTCCTCGTGAATTTTCGTGCCATTTGCAGTCTACAAGTCATCTGTGATCACAGACCTGAGCGTTCATCGTCATGAACATTTTCACGGCCACTTTTGAACTCGCGTACCCATTTTCACACTTTACCTTCCGTCATTGCATTATCACCATACACCTCACAAAGCTGACGTTGAATGTCTACAGCCGACATTTTCTTGCACTCAAAAAAACATATCACTGATCGTACCTCACTCGCGGCGGGCGAATCAATAATCTTGAACATTGTAAAGATGCACAGTTCAGCGTACAGGTTAGCTACACAGCTGCAACTGACGCCTGCTTGTTCGCAAAGGATGCCGGGAGGTAGCGCGCACGCTTGTTGCGGGCTTAAAAAAAACGGCCCTTATTTAAAAAACAACCCTCGTACTTGTCTACCATGCAGGCTGACAGCATGACATAAGCAAACAAAGAATAGTTCCCATCTCGACCGCCGGCAATTGTATCTCGAAAGGCTAATGATAGCACACCATTTCCAGGGGAACAGAAGTCCCGGCCATGTTTCATTTTCATAATTTCCACTTAAGATACTAAGTCTATGTTAAGTGAATAGTTGTAAGGTATCCACTTGCTTAACTGAAGAGTGGTGTATTATTACAGTAGAAATAGTATTATATAACACAGGAGTCTCCAAACTACGGCCCGCGGGTCAACACCGGCCCAGAGTGGCACCAATCTGGTCCACCATAGTTTATTTTGAATGTAAGTAAATCATACAAGATAATAGTCAAATGTTTTTCTTTAAGGAACAATTAAAAACACAATAACTGACATAAATATTGAACATTTTAATTGTAATTAGTAGTTGGTAGCACGCTGAACTGCTGTGCCCATGATCGCGGGTTCAAACCCATCCAAAGTCGTCGGATTTTTTAAGTGCCTTAAAATCCTTCAGTATGCCTTCCTTCGGGGGGGAGTAAAGCCGGCGGTCACATGTCATAGATTTATGGCATGTAATAGATCCTTCCACTAACTGAACGTGTGTGAAGCTACATTTCTAGGTTAGATTTCGTCGAAACGCTCTATCAAAGTCCCAACCTTCACCACTAGGTGTCAGTGACATTGGATAGCGATAGTTGGAACTACTTGAAATTGAACGGAACTTGTAGCTCACATAGGCTTACTCGCATTTGCGCACCCTCTAATGGCAACTGACTGCGCCAGGAATCGATCCTGCAACCTTGAGCACAGCAGGCGAGAACGTTACCGCTGCGCCACGCAGTCAGTCAGCTACTACGAGTGAATTCAAACATTCCCGCTGGGCGTCCATGACATGGTTTTCCATATTTTCCCATCTTCAACTTCAGGCAATTGCCGGGTCTCCAATAAGCATCAGCCACTTCCTTCACACCCCTTGCCCACCCATCCCTCGTGAGGCTGGGGTCAGGAGGGACATCCACCACGAAGAATGCTCATCTCAACACATCCCTGACCACGCAGAAATGGGAGTAATGGGAACTACATTTAAAACCAAATGTTCCTCCACGGAACTCTGATCTTGTTTATAAAATATCGGCTCGTCTTTGTATTTCAGCATGTTTCTCAGAATAATACGGTGCACAAGAAATGTGGAACACTTAGAAAGAGAAAGCGGCTTTGATTCCTGCCTACAGAAGGAAATTCCTCGGGAACAGCTGTGTCTGCTGTGAGTTTCAACTTACTAACTTGATATCGACAATTCATCCAGCTGGGGAGAGAACAGAGAGGTCCTCCTGAGGCCAAAGGTTCAGGCCCAAGAAGATGGCTACTCAGTGTAACTTGCGGGGGCGATTCTTGTTTTATGGGGTAGATCAGTCTGGTTGGTTGGTTCCTTAGTTTAGGGGCTGCGACAACGCGGTCATGTATCCCCGTGTACTTTGGGTGTGTGTAGAATCTGTCTGATAACCGGTGTTAATTGTGATGGCTGTATTAGTGTGTGTTATCTGTGATTCAAGTAAGAGGACTGCAGACGATTAACTTTTTCAAGTAGTTCCTACTTTTGGTACCAAATGCTACCATCCACGACATCTAGCTGCGGACATGGCAACTAAATGCCATCGCAGTCAGCTCCTGGCGGCGAACGTTGAAACTAATAAAACATTATAAAACTAACCTACAAATTTTCGCTTCCACAAGTGTAGTTAGTGGAAGGTTCTTTTTCATGGCATAAATCTATGACATTGGACCGCCAGCTTTACTTCCCCTCCGAAGGAAGGCATACTGAGGAATTTTTAACGCTCTTAAAAAATCCGACGATTTCAACCGGGTTTAACCCGCGGTCTTGGGCATAGAAGTACAGCATGCTACCAACTACGCCGTAGATCAGCCTCTCGCAGCATTTTATGCCCTATTCTTTGATCTAGGGGGTGGGTATCGATATTCTGTCTCAAAGGTTCCTAGAACTAGAAATGGCTTCCTGTGGTTCGCACTTCCATTCCAAGCAAATGCCGCGGTGGTACCTAACATAACATCACGGCAACCTCCTTCCTAATCCTATCCTGAATTCCATATACTGTAGCCTATATCCAAGCACAGGGGGAAGAAGACCACGATGTTTCAATCTCTTACATAATTTTCATCTATTAGAAATGCAGTAGGAGACGGCCCCGGGTTTGACTCCCGGCTCCATCAGGCATTTTAGAAATTGACGTGAGGGCTGGAACGGGGTGCACTCAGTCTCGTGAGGACAATTGAGTAGCTGTCTGACAGTGTGGCAGCTCCCCGGTCACGAAACCCAAGATTAACGGACGAGGGGACCCGACGCGCTGACCACGTGTCACCCCAATATCCGCAGGTTAAATGGCTGGGCAGCGATCGCTTGGTAGTCCTAGCCCCTTCAAGGGCTGTAGTGCCAGGGGTTATTTTATTAAAATGTAGTATGTTCTCGTAATGATGTTAATCATAATGCCTTAGTAGGGACTTCGGCAGCGTAGTTGGTAGCATGCTGAGCTTCTATGCCCAAGATCGCGGGTTCAAACCCGACCGAAGACGTCAGATTTTTTAAACACATTAAAATCCTTCAGTATGCCTTCCTTCGGAGGGGAAGTAAATCCCATGTCATAGATTTATGGCATGTAAAAGAACCTTCCACTAATTAAACTTGTATGAAGCTAAATTGTAGGTTATATTTCGTTGAAATGCTCTATGAAAGTTCCAACGTTCACCACAAGGTGTCAGTGACATCTGGTAGCGAAAGTTGGAACTACTTGAAATTGACCGGAACTTGTAGCTCACCCTATGGGTGTCCGCATTGAAGCAGCTACAGCCTCTGTCGAGCCGAACATATCCTCGGACACTCCCGGCACTGAAAGCTATACGCTAAATGAAGAAATAATGTCTTAGTTAAAACCGTTGGTTGGTTCCTTAGTTTAGGGGCTGTGACAACACGGTCATGTAACCCCGTGTACTTTGGGTGTGTGTAGAATCTGTCTGATAACCGGTGTTAATTGTGATGACTGTATTAGTGTGTGTTATCTGTTTTTTAATTTAAGTACTGCAACTTAGAATTTTTCAAATAGTTCCTACTTTTGCCGCCAAGCGCCACCGTCAACGACTACTAGCCCAAGTTCAGAACTTAGCTACTAGACGCCACCGCAGTCGGTTCTTGGCAACGAACGTAGAAACCTAAGAGCGTTGTTTACATTCTTAACCTATCCAATTTAGCTTCACACAGGTGCAATTAGTGGAAGGTTCTTTAACATGCCATAAATCTATGACATGCGACCGCCGGCTTTACTTCCCCATCGAAAGAAGGCATACTGAGGGATTTTTAACGCACTAAAAATATCCGACGGCTTCGGCCGGGTTTGAACCCGCTATCTTGGGCATAGAAGCTCAGCATGCTACCGACTACGCCACCGAAGCCGCGTTAGTTAAAACCGTATTGATAATAAATGAAATAAACTACTGAGGTTAGAAGAAAACAAAGTGTCAACCTTAATCATTACTTTACTACTAAATGTATTAGTGCATGTTTCGAGTGGTCATTACAACCTTCATCAGCTAAAATAAGATTTAAATATTGTTAAACTTAAAACGAAAAAGCGAGCATATTACAATAATATAGTTAAGACTGACTATAAAATGTGAACAAACATGAACTTGCTAGAAGAATATTTCTATCATTTTTTAGCTGATAAAGGCTGCAATGACCAGCCGAAACATATTTGTTTGTTGTTGATTAATTTAGGGGATTTGCGACATCGTGGTCATCTATACCCGTGTACTTGGTGTATAGAGAGATAACTTATCTGCTAACTTGAGTGTTTGCTTAGACCCACATCGTTGTTCATCTACAACAGTCGTTCCCAATTATCACGTATTTTCTTACAGCGACAGTATTTGCAAATCGCACACTTCTTACAAAATTTTATATTTATGAAATTAGAATGCAATTCGTCACTGCTAATATAATTTGTGTGCTGAGTCCATCGATTGACAGCTTAGCTGTAACACTCACTGTAGTGGGCAAACTTATCTATGGAGTGAGAAGTCTTATAGAGTCTACTTTTCTCTTTACCCGCTACAAGGTCAGTCGGAGACTACTGACATAAACCATCCGATGGATTCATTCAAAAGTACATTCCATACACCTCCAAACGTATATCTTAGAGATTCTTCGTGCTAACCCTTATTTGTGGGGGGGGGGGGGAATATGAATTGAATCGGTCATCTGGAAAAGGGCAGATGTCCACTTTTTTGCCAATTGCATGTCTTCTCATATTCGTGCAGTTGAAATGTATACGCGTTGAAGCATGCGAAAAATACACTCTATCTACGCAAGGAAAATAGAATTTACACCCCAAACAGTACAGTAGCCTGATTATACAGTCATCAAACACAATAAATCTTCTGTGAAACGTGCGAGCACTTCATATACTCGTATTATCGACCACATAAGATGGTGGCCTATACATCATCATATATATTATTTCTGCGGCGCTCACAAGCGACCGATCGTGACCGATTCAAATGAAAGATAATAAACATTAGCAGTGACGAATTGCACTCTAATTTCATAAATATCTATAATTTCTTTAAATAATGACTTTAAAAAAATATATGTAGCCTGCGATTTCCAGATACTGTTGCTGTTGGAAAATACGCTCCATAATTGCTGTCCACTTCACATTTTGGCCGCTGTGATACCTGTTTCATGTCATTGTAACATTCTGAGGTCTTTCCTTTATCATTTTTCATGGATTTCAGAAAAGGTAAATCAAAGAGGAATGAGTAGGCCTACTCAAATCGTCTAGTTTTATAAATATCGAATAACCGGTGTTTTATGTCCAAACTATTAAACGTTAATTCATTTACAGGTTCGCTGTCAATCAATGGTCTCAGCACACAAGTGGCATTAGCAGTGACGAATTGCATTCTAATTTCATAAATATCGATTTTTGTAAGAAGTGTGCGATTTTCAAATACAGATTTCTGCTTAAGTCTCTCATTATAGACCTATTAGGGAAAGTATGGTTTATGAACATGCGAGATTTCTCTCACGAGTCCACTAGTTATAATAAATCATTGTTATCAACTACTTAGGAAGAAACATACCTAGAAAGGACAAAATAACTTTCCACGTTTCTGGGTTTAATGAATTTCAGTACGATTGTGTAGCACTTGGGAGTTCTAACAGTGTCTGTGGATACCGAGCCTCTCAAAATTGTCAGGAAAATTTGCTTTGTATACGCCGAATGGACTTCGCCCCAGTTTACCGACACTACACGACTTTTAAGCCTATATTGGAAAATTGTCCATTGATATTAAGAAGGCGAATGACATCAGAAAATTGCTACAGTATATTGATGATGAACATATTAGTTTCTACCATGACATCACCGACAGCAGTGGCTACGCTGGCTAAAGCGCAGCGTTAGGTCATGGGGCCAAGCTCTCGGCTGACTCGGTAGACGCGTGGGTCCGAGCCCCACCGTCGGCCGTCCTTGAAATGGTTTTCCGTGGTTTCCCATTTTCAACACCAGGCAAATGCTGGGACGTACCTTCTGATAGGCCACGGCCGCTTCCTTCCACATCCTTGCCCAAATTCATTCATCTTCATCAATTCCATCTCTCATCCCGACGCGCAGGTCGCCCACGGGCGTCGACTGGAAAGTCCTGCACTCGGCCTCTCAGGAGGCCACACGACAAAAGAAAGACCATGACATCGTGAACAACTGACCAACTACTGACTAGGAAGCACTCCAAAGAAGAAACATTCTAATCCTCGAGAGAAGCTATGTTTGGAAGTTCTTGTTTTTTATTTTCAATTTACATACCGTCATTGACCATAATTCTAGATTGATTGAATACACATTGTAATGATATCAAAATCAAAATTAAACAGACAGTGATGAAATTGGTGAGTTTAATTCCTAAGAAAATTCAATTCACTTGGAAAAGGGCACATCTCCCAAAACAATATTCGATTTTTTGCGCATTAGGGATGGAATTTGAAATCCGCAACATAGGAATACTTGTTATATGCATTGCCAAAATGCAGCGTTGATCGTTTAACTCATTCACCATTTATTCAGTTTTTTGTATCTCCCATAAAATTTACTTTTGTGGACATGTGCCCTTTTCCAAATGACCGATTCAATTATACTGTAAATCATCCTCCGTAGGTGAGTTCAAGATTACGACGTACTTGTCTTTGGGATCAATGTCAGTTCTTCAGCAGAAGCTTCTTCATACGCGGTATCCCAATGTTTCGTTTACAGTGGGAATTTGCAATGTTCACGCGGTGCTATCGTGCCTGATGTTTTTAAGCAGGTCTTGAATATTCTATTAACTCAAGACCAGTGGTGTTGGGCTGTCCACCACACTGATTGCTCTGGGCAGGTATAAATAATCTGCCCCCTGCTTTAGGCTGCCCATGCCTGTATTTGGTTGCTTTTTGTTGGGGGCACCACTCCAATGAAGATCTTGCTGGTGTTTAGTGAGCATAGTCCTCATTTTTCGCTCAAGATCGATGTTCCTTCTACTCCACTTGATTATGTCGAAGGAGTTGCTCAGCACTATTTTTCACTGCTCAAAGTCCTCTTGATATATCTTTCTTGAATAAAGCGTGGTCAATATGCCTAACCTTCTGTATGTACAGGGTGTCAATGTAGACGCAATGTGCTCTCCGTTTTACAGGGCCTACATAACTAAATAAATCACTTAAGCGCTTACTAAATTGCACAATCAACAGCATTTCAGCGGGAGAATACTATTGGATGACATTTTATCTACCAGACATTGATTTTTGATGTGTAACATCTTTCCACTCGGTTGCTGGATATTATTGTGGGAGTGATTTTGGAAAAAAAAAGGACTGAAATGGGACGGAAACAATGAGCGCGCGCGGTGGCGGAGAATGGTACCACGACGTACTGTCGGCCATGTGGCTATGTGGAATGTATATCGCATACGGTTTACTTCAAGGTTTGGAGGCCCCATTAAAGATATTCCTACAATACATCATTGGTACCACGACGTAGGCTACCTCGCGTGTGCGCACCGGTCAGGATTTGGCACTGGAGTTTTACAAGTAGTTATTTCAATGACCAACAGAGTTCACTGTTAACAAGGGATTTGCGCTCCCGGCAGACACATAGTAGGATAACATGTCACATGTTACACAACATAGGCGACTACTGTAAGGTTATTTTTTTTTAATGTTACTATTTGTAAAATCAGGGAATTATGTAATGAGTGTCATGTAATATATATGTGTACATGTTCATGCAAGTTATTTCGGTTTATGGTAATGCTGTACGAAGGTGTTGTTCCCGTGTAGAAGCAGTGGCTCAAGGAACAGACTTTATAACAATTTCAAACATTTAACTACATAAGACTTCTTTTAGGTTTATAAATGCCTTAAAGAGTAATTACAATAAGCATAGTGCATCGTCTAATATCGTTTTAAACCTTACAAAATCTGAACATTCTGCACGAAATACGTTTAAAATGTGAATTTTTGTATAACATCAATTTGCTTCAACGACAAGAAATTTTGCACAGATCCCTTTTTTTAATATATCAGGTGAATTAGCTACCCCTAGTATTATTGTTTTATGCAGCCCACCTAACGCCTGTTGTCAGGAAGGTCGATATTTCTCTACTTGCATCCCGTTTGGTACTAATGCACTGAACATTATTATTTCCCCCTCGTATTTGTCTGTAGTCTCATCCAGGGAAAAGTAAGCGTGTTCAGAATCGTTTGCTGGATATGCTTGCAGTCCATTAGTACCATACGGGATGCAAGTAGAGAAATATCGACCCTCATGATAACAACGCTAGTTGGGCTGCATAAAACAATATTATTAAGGGCAGTTGATCCACCTGGTATATAACCGATGTCGCCGCTGTGGCAACAAGATTGAAACTCTCCCTCGTATCCTTGGATTCTGCAACTACGGTGAGGCTCAACGTAACACAAGACATCACTCACAGTCAGTGCGATCCATCCTTGCGGAGAGTCTGAGGGATGTTGGCTTCGTGGTGCATGGAGGAGTTTCAGGGCTAACCACGCAAGTGCCAGGCGCATTGTCATCATTGCCTACATGGAAGATAAAAAAGAAGGGATATACTGTATATTGGATCACACCGTGCGTGTGAATCACATGCCGAGCAGACTGATGAAGCCAATGATGAAAAGGACATATAGCCTACAGTCCCTTTCTACAAAGATAAATACCACCTTCAAGATATAGCAGTTATTGGGTTACAAGTGGGGACCCGGGGAGAAATGCAGAGCGTCCGCAAAGTCTCTCCGCAGCGGCAAGCTACGCGGTTCTCGCCTTGTGGGACGTGTTAGGTTGGTAGCACATTCACGTCTCTGTATACGCGAAGTCTCTCCGCAGCGGCGAGCTACCTGAGAATCACCTTGCAGGACGTGTTAGGTTGGTAGCACATTCATGTCGCTGTATACGCGAAGTCTCTCCGCAGCAGCAAGCTACGTGCCTCACCTTGCAGGACGTGTTAGGTTGACAGCACTTTCTTGTCGCTGTATACGCAAAGCCTCTCGGCAGCGACGAGCTACGTGGGTCTCACCTTGCGGAACGTGTTAGGTCGGTAGCACATTCATGTCGCTGTATACGCAAAGTATCTCCACAGCGGCGAGCTACGCGAATCTCGCCTTGCGGGACGTGATAGGTTGGCAGTACATTCATGGTGCTGTATACGCAAAGTCTCTCCGCAGCGGCAAGTTACGCGAGTCTCGCCTTGCGTGATGTGTTAGGTTGGTAGCACAATATTGTCGCTGTATACGCAAAGTCTCTCTGCAACGGCGAGCTACGCGTGTCTTACATTGCGTGGCGTGTTAGGTTGGCAGCACATTCATGTCGCTGTATACGCAAAGTCTCACGCAGTGGTTGGCATAAGCATGCACCTGATCCGTGTTGACCATCATCTGGAGTGATAGGGTGGGGAATACCGGTTCATTACTGCTGACAGTGAGTGCCCGTGCGTAGCAGTGTTGACGCTGTAAGTTGTGCTATTGTCAAGTACTGGTGTAAGCTGAGCCTAGTGGGAATGCTGACTACTGAAGAGCGTGTGTTTTAGTGCAAGAGGCTTTCCGTGCTGGTGGAAACTTTACGGTGCATAGTGTGATTTTGGTGAGTACCGTATATATAATTGCATTACTTAATTTAATGTAATAGTTTTCCTTGTATCAGCATAACATGAACGTACTGCCAACCCAACACGTCCCGCAAGGCGAGACACGCGCTGCGGATAGACTTTGCGGACACACTGTACCTTCTCTTTTTCTTACAACCTGTAGAAAATTTCGGATCTGAAATACCACCATGAACACCATAGCAGTAACAGCCCTTAAAAGATCTATTAGTATTTTAGGAATCACGTATATTCATGAATTATGTGCATTTTAAGGCTGAAGAGCTATTCTAATTTTTTATTATAGTTGCGGTTCACACGCTCTTCAGTCTATGTCTTATTTATATTTATGAGATACATTTCATGGCTTAGTATTTTGTTCACCTTCTAATTTGTCTTCTTTCACCTTAATATGATATTTGTTAAGCATTGTATATAATAGCAGCCTTCTAAGTCGAGGGAGCATATAACATAAAAATATACCAGAAATAATCACAGAACCCTAAAGCTTTCCTGCTTCGGGAAAATTGCACCTCAATCATCAAGCTGCTCCGTTAGCTCGTATAACCAAGAAAGCAGGCCTTTGTGTGTTATTGGCTCATCTCAAATACCTATCACATGCGCACTCCCGGTGCCCTTCAATTATCATGCCATAAGTAACGTTAACCAAGAAATACTATATATAGTCAGGAGCGGGATTACTACACGCTCTGTGCGAGCCATCGAAGGACATGTGTATTGTGTATGGACCACCTCAAGTCACGCAGACAAAAGAAACATGGAGCAGTCCTTTTGACTAAAGAAAAACGAATACTGTAAGTGCCACGACTCTTATACTAATATTGAAAAGGTTCACGTCCCTGCCAGCCAATAACACTGTTATCGTTAAGGGATGTTGGCAAATGATTATCCTGTTGTAAAAACACGTGGAACATTAGGTTAACGGTAAATCTTTCATGTTTGCGATGAATATAAGTTATTGAACTGTTTGTCAAAATCGCCATTCATTGCCCATATAGTATTCATCATCACGACTACCCAAGCTCTGTGGGTGGGTAAAAACCTACATTACAAGTAGAGTTGTCGCGGTTTCTTTTATTCTATTCCTTATGGCTAGAGTATAATATACCGTCGGTCAGTGGAGGAAGATTCCAAACTAATGTGCAACTTTCCTAAACAAGGAATCCACTTTAAATAGAGTACAAGAGGAGAGGTCTCGGGTACATCGCTCCTGACGTAAATGGAGGAAGAATTCACACTATGAAGCGCATCTAAACACTGTGTCCACTTTAAACAGGGTACAGGAAGAGAGGTCTCACGTGCATCTCTCCTGACTTCAGTGGAGGAAGATTTGACACTATGACGCGCATCTAAACACTGTGTCCACTTTAAATTGGGTACAGGAGGAGAGTCTTCACGTGCATCTCTCCTTACGTACTGTAAATGGAGGAAGATTTCACACTATGAAGTGCATCTAAACACTGTGTCCACTTTAAATAGGGTACAGGAGGAGAGGTCTCACGTGCATCTCTCATGACGAAAATGGAGGAAGATTTCACACTATGAAGCGCATCTAAACACTGTGTCCACTTTAAATAAGGTACAAGAGGAGAGATCTCACGTGCATCTCCCTGACTTCAGTGGAGGAAGATTTCACACTATGAAGCGCATCTGCACAGTGTGCCCATTTTAAGTAGGGTACATTAGGGGAGGTCTCACATGCATCTCTCCTAACTTCAATGGAGGAAGATTTCACACTATGAAGCGCATCTGCACAGTGTGTCCACTTTAAATAGGGTACAAGAGGGGAGGTCTCACATGCATCTCTCCTGACTTCAGTGGAGGAAGATTTGACACTATGAAGCGCATATAAACACTGTCTCCTCTTTAAATATAGTACAAGAGGAGAGGTCTCACATGCATCTCTCCTGTCGTCAGTGGAGGAGGATTTCACACAATGAAGCGCATCTGCACACTGTGTCCACTTTAAATAGGGTACATTAGGGGAGGTGTCACGTGCATCTCTACTATCGTCAGTGGAGAAAGATTTGACACTATGAAGCGCATCTGCACACTGTGTCCACCTTAAATAGGGTACAGGAAGAGAGGTCTCACGTGCATCTCTCCTGATGTAAATGGAGGAAGAATTCACACTATGAAGCGCATCTAAAAACTGTGTCCACTTTGAACAGGGTACAGGAGGAGGGGTCTCACGTGCATCTCTCATGACGTAAATGGAGGAAGAATTCACACTATGAAGCGCATCTAAAACTGTGTCCACTTTAAACAGGGTACAGGAAGAAAGGTCTCTCGTGCATCTCTCCTGACGTAAATAGAGGAAGAATTCACACTATGAAGCGCATCTAAACACTGTGTCCACTTTAAATAGGGTACAGGAAGAGAGATCTCACGTGCATCTCTCCTGACGTAAATGGAGGAAGAGTTCACACTATGAAGCGCATCTAAACACTGTGTTCACTTTAAATAGGGTACAGGAGGAGAGGTCTCACGTGCATCTCTCCTGACTTCAGTGGATGGAAGATTTGACACTATGACGCGCATCTAAACACTGTGTTTACTTTAAATATGGTACAGGAAGAGAGGTCTCACGTGCATCTCTCATGACGTAAATGGAGGAAGAATTCACACTATGAAGCGCATCTAAAACTGTGTCCACTTTAAACAGGGTACAGGAAGACAGGTCTCTCGTGCATCTCTCCTGACGTAAATGGAGGAAGAATTCACACTATGAAGCGCATCTAAACACTGTGTCCACTTTAAATAGGGTACAGGAAGAGAGATCTCACGTGCATCTCTCCTGACGTAAATGGAGGAAGAATTCACACTATGAAGCGCATCTAAACACTGTGTCCACTTTAAACAGGGTACAGGAAGAGAGGTCTCACGTGCATCTCTCCTGATGTACTGTAAATGGAGGAAGATTTCACCCTATGAAGCGCATCTAAACACTGTGTCCACTTTAAACAGGGTACAGGAAGAGAGGTCTCACGTGAATCTCTCCTGACGTAAATGGAGGAAGAATTCACACTATGAAGCGCATCTAAACACTGTGTCCACTTTAAACAGGGTACAGGAAGATAGGTCTCACGTGCATCTCTCCTGACGTAAATGGAGGAAGAATTCACACTATGAAGTGCATCTAAACACTGTGTCCACTTTAAACAGGGTACAGGAGGACAGGTCTCGGGTATATCTCTCATGACGTAAATGGAGGAAAATTTCACACTATGAAGTGCATCTAAACACTGTGTCCACTTTAAACAGGGTACAGGAAGAGAGGTCTCACGTGCATCTCTCCTGACGTAAATGGAGGAAGAATTCACACTATGAAGCGCATCTAAACACTGTGTCCACTTTAAACAGGTTACAGGAAGAGAGGTCTCACGTGCATCTCTCCTGACTTCAGTGGAGGAAGATTTGGCACTATGACGCGCATCTAAACACTGTACCCACTTTAAATTGGGTACAGGAGGAGAGGCTTCACGTGCATCTCTCTTGACGTACTGTAAATGAAGGAAGATTTCACACTATGACGCGCATCTAAACACTGTGTCCACTTTAAATAGGGTACAGGAGGAGAGGTCTCACGTGCATCTCTCATGACGTAAAAGGAGGAAGATTTCACACTATGAAGCGCTTCTGCACATTGTGTCCACTTTAAATAGGGTACAAGGGGGGAGGTCTCACATGCATCTCTCCTGATTTCAGTGGAGGAAGTTTTGACACTATGAAGCGCATCTATACACTGTGTCCACTTTGAACAGGGTACAGGAGGAGAGGTCTCACGTGCATCTCTCATGACGTAAATGGAGGAAGAATTCACACTATGAAGCGCATATAAACACTGTGTCCACTTTAAATAGGGTACAGGAAGAGAGATCTCACGTGCATCTCTCCTGACGTAAATGGAGGAAGAATTCACACTATGAAGCGCATCTAAACACTGTGTTCACTTTAAATAGGGTACAGGAGGAGAGGTCTCACGTGCATCTCTCCTGACTTCAGTGGAGGAAGATTTGACACTATGACGCGCATCTAAACACTGTGTTTACTTTAAATATGGTACAGGAAGAGAGGTCTCACGTGCATCTCTCATGACGTAAATGGAGGAAGAATTCACACTATGAAGCGCATCTAAAACTGTGTCCACTTTAAACAGGGTACAGGAAGACAGGTCTCTCGTGCATCTCTCCTGACGTAAATGGAGGAAGAATTCACACTATGAAGCGCATCTAAACACTGTGTCCACTTTAAATAGGGTACAGGAAGAAAGATCTCACGTGCATCTCTCCTGACGTAAATGGAGGAAGAATTCACACTATGAAGCGCATCTAAACACTGTGTCCACTTTAAACAGGGTACAGGAAGAGAGGTCTCACGTGCATCTCTCCTGATGTACTGTAAATGGAGGAAGATTTCACCCTATGAAGCGCATCTAAACACTGTGTCCACTTTAAACAGGGTACAGGAAGAGAGGTCTCACGTGCATCTCTCCTGACGTTAATGGAGGAAGAATTCACACTATGAAGCGCATCTAAACACTGTGTCCACTTTTAACAGGGTACAGGAAGAGAGGTCTCACGTGAATCTCTCCTGACGTAAATGGAGGAAGAATTCACACTATGAAGCGCATCAAAACACTGTGTCCACTTTAAACAGGGTACAGGAAGATAGGTCTCACGTGCATCTCTCCTGACGTAAATGGAGGAAGAATTCACACTATGAAGTGCATCTAAACACTGTGTCCACTTTAAACAGGGTACAGGAGGACAGGTCTCGGGTATATCTCTCATGACGTAAATGGAGGAAAATTTCACACTATGAAGTGCATCTAAACACTGTGTCCACTTTAAACAGGGTACAGGAAGAGAGGTCTCACGTGCATCTCTCCTGACGTAAATGGAGGAAGAATTCACACTATGAAGCGCATCTAAACACTGTGTCCACTTTAAACAGGTTACAGGAAGAGAGGTCTCACGTGCATCTCTCCTGACTTCAGTGGAGGAAGATTTGACACTATGACGCGCATCTAAACACTGTACCCACTTTAAATTGGGTACAGGAGGAGAGGCTTCACGTGCATCTCTCTTGACGTACTGTAAATGAAGGAAGATTTCACACTATGACGCGCATCTAAACACTGTGTCCACTTTAAATAGGGTACAGGAGGAGAGGTCTCACGTGCATCTCTCATGACGTAAAAGGAGGAAGATTTCACACTATGAAGCGCTTCTGCACAGTGTGTCCACTTTAAATAGGGTACAAGAGGGGAGGTCTCACATGCATCTCTCCTGACTTCAGTGGAGGAAGATTTGACACTATGAAGCGCATCTAAACACTGTGTCCACTTTAAATAGAGTACAAGAGGAGAGGTCTCACATGCATCTCTCCCGACTTCAGTGGAGGAAGATTTCACACTATGAAGCGCATCTGCACAGTGTGTCCACTTTAAATAGGGTACAGGAGGAGAGGTCTCACATGCATCTCTCCTGTCGTCAGTGGAGGAAGATTTCACACTATGAAGCGCATCTGCACAGTGTGACCACTTAAAATAGGGTACATTAGGGGAGGTCTCACGTGCATTTCTCCTGTCGTCAGTGGAGGAAGAGTTCTCACTATGAAGCACATCTGCACAGTGTGTCCACTTTAAATAGGGTACAAGAGGAGAGGTCTCACATGCATTCCTCCTGACTTCAGTGGAGGAAGATTTCACACAATGAAGCGCATCTGCGCACTGTGTCCACTTTAAATAGGGTACAATAGGGGAGGTATCACATGCATCTCTCCCGACTTCAGTGGAGGAAGATTTCACACTATGAAGCGCATCTGCACAGTGTGTCCACTTTAAATAAGGTACAGGAGGAGAGGTCTCACATGCATCTCTCCTGACTTCTGTGGAGGGAGATTTGACACTACGAAGCGCATCTGCACACTGTGTCCACTTTAAATAGGATACAAGAGGAGAGGTCTCACATGCATCTCTTCTGTCGTCTGTGGAGGAAGATTTCAGACTATGAAGCGCTTCTGCACAGTGTGTCCACTTTAAATAGGGTACAGGAGGAGAGGTCTCACATGCATCTCTCCTGTCGTCAGTGGAGGAAGATTTCACACAATGAAGCGCATCTGCGCACTGTGTCCATTTTAAATAGGGTACATTAGGGGAGGTATCACGTGCATCTCTCCTATCGTCAGTGGAGGAAGATTTGACACTACGAAGCGCATCTGCACACTGTGTCCACTTTAAATGGGATACAAGAGGAGAGGTCTCACATGCATCTCTCCTGACTTCAGTGGAGGAAGATTTCACACTAGGAAGCGCATCTCCACAGTGTGTCCACTTTAAATAGGGTACAAGAGGAGAGGTCTCACGTGCATCTCCCTGACTTCTGTGGAGGATGATTTGACACTGAAGCGCATCTGCACATTGTGTCCACTTTAAATAGGATACAAGATGAGAGGACTCACGTGCATCTCTCCCGACTTCAGTGGAGGAAGATTACACACTATGAAGCGCATCTGCACAGTGTGTCCACTTTTAATAGAGTACAAGAGATGATGATGATAATTGTTGTTTTAAGGGGCCTAACATCGACGTTATCGGCCCCTAATGATCTGGGTGATAGCGAAAATGATAATGAAATGGAAACCAGAACAAAATTATCCGAGACGGAAAATACTTACAAAAAGGAACTCAGATGGAAACAACTCACAATATGGTCTTACAAAAGGGAATTTAGAACGAATAGTTGCACAAAAAGAATAGATTGAAAAAGACCCACAAAACGTAGGCTAGATTCAATATACGTACAAAATGCAATGTAGCGTCGAAATACTTACAAAATGCAACTGAAATTCAAAATACTTACAAAATCCAAATGAGATCGAAAATACGTACAAAATGCAATTGAGGTTCAAAATACCTACAAACTGCAATTGAAATTGAAAATACACAATGCAATTCAGATTGCAATAGGCCCTATCCCAGTTCCAATCCAAATTATTCACAAAGTGCAAATGAAATTCAAAATACTTACAAAATTCAATTGAAATTGAAAATGCTTATAAAATCTACGGTAGATTCAAAGGACTCATGTGGATTGACAATACTTACAAAAAGCAATTTAGATTGGAAATACTTGACAAAATGCAATTGAGATTGAAAACAATCGCGAGATGTAATTTAGATCGAAAAAACATACAAAAAGCAACATAGATTAAAAATGCCTTAAAGAACCTTAGAAGGGAATTTAGATACACGGTGAACCAAGTAAAAAAACAGTGCGGGAATCTTAAAGAGAAAAGTAAATCTAATGAAAAGAGGAGAGGAGAGGGGGAGGGGAGAGAGGAGAAGGTCCGCTCCAAAGGTAAGGGACAAAAGGGGAAAACGGACCCAGCTCAGGAATCCCTCGGGGTCGCCAACTCCCGAACTCACCAGCCGTGAGCCCCTGAGGGTGTAGCATTATCTAGGGTGCACCAGAAGTGGTGGGGCTACATACACCCTGCCTACTTAAGGGCCTTGCGCACAAGGCAGGAGGTAAAAGGAAAAGAAAAAGAAGGCTGACCCCACACAGAAGGAGGGTAGCAGGAAAGATGAGACAAGGGCCAATTAAGGCGGGAAAAGGAAAGACTCCCTAGGCCTCGGATAACCCAATACCGTCGGGGTCGGAAGAGAACAAGAGTTGACCAAGGGATGTCGACAGGAAAGAAGACGGAGAGGAGCCCGGCACATGTAAGTGGAAGCAATGCCGGACTCAGCTGGGGTCCCGTGGTCGCCAACCCACGCCCCACTAGATGTGAGCCCCTGGGGGAAGTACGAGAGAGGAGGTCTCACATGCATCTCTCCTGACTTCCTGTAGCCCCATCTGCTCTTTTTGGGTTGGGGGGTGGGGCGCCGAAAAGTACTCCCGCACGCTCCGCGGGGCACCCGACCTTACTACTGAGCCTCCGACAAGCAGTTAGTCTACATAGTAGAAGAGAAAGCATAGGGGTTTGGAAAAGGATTGCCCTTTGAGGCTTAGCGCCCGTCCGATCGCGGTCGCGATTTACCAGACATCATGGGTATATATTAACATAGGTATATTTTACATATATGCACATATAAATTCGCATAGGTAGAAAAGAAAGATTGCCTACACGTAAAACCTGGCGGCTTGGTTATTGCCACATGCAAGGAACTGGGTATGGAAATGAGTAGGTTTTGTTAATACGGGAGGTGTGTCATGCAACAGTTGCAAAATCAGTTTCCTCGCCGCACAGTGTGTCCACTTTAAATAGGGTACAGGAGGGGAGTTCTCACGTGCATCTCTCCTGTCGTCAGTGGAGGAAGATTTCACACTATGAAGCGCATCTGCACAGTGTGACCACTTAAAATAGGGTACATTAGGGGAGGTCTCACGTGCATTTCTCCTGTCGTCAGTGGAGGAAGAGTTCTCACTATGAAGCACATCTGCACAGTGTGTCCACATTAAATAGGGTACAAGAGGAGAGGTCTCACATGCATTCCTCCTGACTTCAGTGGAGGAAGATTTCACACAATGAAGCGCATCTAAACACTGTGTCCACTTTAAATAGAGTACAAGAGGAGAGGTCTCACATGCATCTCTCCCGACTTCAGTGGAGGAAGATTTCACACTATGAAGCGCATCTGCACAGTGTGTCCACTTTAAATAAGGTACAGGAGGAGAGGTCTCACATGCATCTCTCCTGACTTCTGTGGAGGGAGATTTGACACTACGAAGCGCATCTGCACACTGAGTCCACTTTAAATAGGATACAAGAGGAGAGGTCTCACATGCATCTCTCCTGTCGTCTGTGGAGGAAGATTTCAGACTATGAAGCGCTTCTGCACAGTGTGTCCACTTTAAATAGGGTACAGGAGGAGAGGTCTCACATGCATCTCTCCTGTCGTCAGTGGAGGAAGATTTCACACAATGAAGCGCATCTGCGCACTGTGTCCATTTTAAATAGGGTACATTAGGGGAGGTATCACGTGCATCTCTCCTATCGTCAGTGGAGGAAGATTTGACACTACGAAGCGCATCTGCACACTGTGTCCACTTTAAATGGGATACAAGAGGAGAGGTCTCACATGCATCTCTCCTGACTTCAGTGGAGGAAGATTTCACACTAGGAAGCGCATCTGCACAGTGTGTCCACTTTAAATAGGGTACAAGAGGAGAGGTCTCACGTGCATCTCCCTGACTTCTGTGGAGGATGATTTGACACTGAAGCGCATCTGCACATTGTGTCCACTTTAAATAGGATACAAGATGAGAGGACTCACGTGCATCTCTCCCGACTTCAGTGGAGGAAGATTACACACTATGAAGCGCATCTGCACAGTGTGTCCACTTTAAATAGAGTACAAGAGATGATGATGATAATTGTTGTTTTAAGGGGCCTAACATCGAGGTTATCGGCCCCTAATGATCTGGGTGATAGCGAAAATGATAATGAAATGGAAACCAGAACAAAATTATCCGAGACGGAAAATACTTACAAAAAGGAACTCAGATGGAAACAACTCACAATATGGTCTTACAAAAGGGAATTTAGAACGAATAGTTGCACAAAAAGAATAGATTGAAAAAGACCCACACAACGTAGGCTAGATTCAATATACGTACAAAATGCAATGTAGCGTCGAAATACTTACAAAATGCAACTGAAATTCAAAATACTTACAAAATCCAAATGAGATCGAAAATACGTACAAAATGCAATTGAGGTTCAAAATACCTACAAACTGCAATTGAAATTGAAAATACACAATGCAATTCAGATTGCAATAGGCCCTATCCCAGTTCCAATCCAAATTATTCACAAAGTGCAAATGAAATTCAAAATACTTACAAAATTCAATTGAAATTGAAAATGCTTATAAAATCTACGGTAGATTCAAAGGACTCATGTGGATTGACAATACTTACAAAAAGCAATTTAGATTGGAAATACTTGACAAAATGCAATTGAGATTGAAAACAATCGCGAGATGTAATTTAGATCGAAAAAACATACAAAAAGCAACATAGATTAAAAATGCCTTAAAAAACCTTAGAAGGGAATTTAGATACACGGTGAACCAAGTAAAAAAACAGTGCGGGAATCTTAAAGAGAAAAGTAAATCTAATGAAAAGAGGAGAGGAGAGGGGGAGGGGAGAGAGGAGAAGGTCCGCTCCAAAGGTAAGGGACAAAAGGGGAAAACGGACCCAGCTCAGGAATCCCTCGGGGTCGCCAACTCCCGAACTCACCAGCCGTGAGCCCCTGAGGGTGTAGCATTATCTAGGGTGCACCAGAAGTGGTGGGGCTACATACACCCTGCCTCCTTAAGGGCCTTGCGCACAAGGCAGGAGGTAAAAGGAAAAGAAAAAGAAGGCTGACCCCTCACAGAAGGAGGGTAGCAGGAAAGATGAGACAAGGGCCAATTAAGGCGGGAAAAGGAAAGACTCCCTAGGCCTCGGATAACCCAATACCGTCGGGGTCGGAAGAGAACAAGAGTTGACCAAGGGATGTCGACAGGAAAGAAGACGGAGAGGAGCCCGGCACATGTAAGTGGAAGCAATGCCGGACTCAGCTGGGGTCCCGTGGTCGCCAACCCACGCCCCACTAGATGTGAGCCCCTGGGGGAAGTACGAGAGAGGAGGTCTCACATGCATCTCTCCTGACTTCCTGTAGCCCCATCTGCTCTTTTTGGGTTGGGGGGTGGGGCGCCGAAAAGTACTCCCGCACGCTCCGCGGGGCACCCGACCTTACTACTGAGCCTCCGACAAGCAGTTAGTCTACATAGTAGAAGAGAAAGCATAGGGGTTTGGAAAAGGATTGCCCTTTGAAGCTTAGCGCCCGTCCGATCGCGGTCGCGATTTACCAGACATCATGGGTATATATTAACATAGGTATATTTTACATATATGCACATATAAATTCGCATAGGTAGAAAAGAAAGATTGCCTACACGTAAAACCTGGCGGCTTGGTTATTGCCACATGCAAGGAACTGGGTATGGAAATGAGTAGGTTTTGTTAATACGGGAGGTGTGTCATGCAACAGTTGCAAAATCAGTTTCCTCGCCGCACAGTGTGTCCACTTTAAATAGGGTACAGGAGGGGAGTTCTCACGTGCATCTCTCCTGTCGTCAGTGGAGGGAGATTTCACACTTTGTAGCGCATCTGCACAGTGTGTCCACTTTAAATAGGGTACAAGAGGAGTGGTCTCACGTGCATCTCTCCTGTCGTCAGTAGAGGGAGATTTCACACTATGAAGCGCATCTAAACACTGTGTCCACTTTAAATGGGGTACAAGAGGAGAGGTCTCACGTGCATCTCTCCTGTCGTCAGTGGAGGGAGATTTCACACTATGAAGCACATCTGCACAGTGTGTCCACATTAAATAAAGTACAAGAGGGGAGGTCTCACGCGCCTCTCTCCTGACTTCAGTGGAGGAAGATTTCACACTATGAAGCGCATCTGCACAGTGTGTCCACTTTAAATAGGGTACAAGAGAGGAGGTCTCACGTGCATCTCTCCTGACTTCAGTGGAGGAAGATTTCACAATATGAAGCGCATCTGCACAGTGTGTCCACTTTAAATAGAGCAAACGAGGAGAGGTCTCACGCGAATCTCTCCTAACTTCAGTGGAGGGAGATTTCACACTTTGAAGCGCATCTGCACAGTGTGTCCACTTTAAATAGAGCAAACGAGGAGAGGTCTCACGTACATCTCTTATGGCGTCAATGGATGAAGATTTCACACTATGAAGCGCATCTAAACACTGTGCCCAGTTTCTGGTTAATTTTTCATTAAGCCTGGAGGCTGTCGAGTCCTCACAAGACAATGGTATAGATTTAGTGGGTAAAACTTTGATAACCCAAGAGAGAAAATGGGGGGTGAGTTAGTTTGTCATTGATTTCCTCAATAAACGAGTTTTTTCAGTGCCGAGAAATGGAAACCGTACTGGTTGGCGAGAACTGTCACATTTCCCCAAGGCGTTACGAAATTCTGACGGAGCGTTATTGGAAGAAAGTAACAGAGATAAGTTGTCCTGCCTGCGCGCGCCACTCGGTCTGCACAGACTGTGATTCCAACCAGGGAACGCCGCACGCTGCTCATCATAGCTGTCGCTCCTTTGGCATATTCCATCTTAACGTGTCTACAGTAGTTCCTCGTTTCATTTCTAAACACGTTCCCTCAACTTATAGCTAATTAAATTGCAATATCAGACAGTGTCGATCCTTAACGCAGTAACAATATTATGAAGTGAGGACTCGACAGCTGTGAAAGTGAAAGCGAAGCTAACACGATTATTACCGTGACAGAACTTGACATCTAGTTGTGACAGAGTGGTGGAACAGTGATACGTTAAAGACGAAGGAACGGAGAAAGGAAAAAAGAAAGGAAGGAAGGAAGGAAAAAAGGAAAGGAAGAATTTTTCGACACTGTTAATCTCGCGATCATAAGCTTTATTTTATTCAATTATCTAAATTCTTGTTGAGCCTCCGTGGCTTAGGCGGCAGCACGCCGGCCTCTCACCACTGGGTCCGTGGTTCAAATCCCGGTCACTCCATGTGAGATCTGTGCTGGACAAAACGGAGGCAGACAGGTTTTTCTTCGGGTACTCCGGTTTTCCCTGTCAAAATTTCATTCCAGCAACACTCTCCACTATCATTTTATTTCACCTGTCATTCATTTAATCATTGCCCCAGAGGAGTGTGTCAGGCTTCGGCAGCCGGCACAGATGGGGGTTTCATTCATTCCATTCCTGACCCGGTCGGAGACTGGAAGCAGGATGTGGATTTTCATTCATCTAAATTCTTATAATTTCTACATTATTCAATTTTAAAAATTATAACCATTACTATTTTATTAAATTTCAAAAATTCTATCAATATTATTCTATTCATTTTTCAAAATTATAACCATTACTATTTTATTCGATTTTCAAAATGCCAATCATCACTATTTTATTCAATTTTCAAAATTTTAATATTATTATTTTATTCTCTTTTCAAAATTCAAATCATAACTATTTTATTCAATTTTCAGAAATCATATCATTGCTATTTCATTCAATTTTCAAACTTCTATTCGTTACTACTGTATTTTATTTAATTTTTAAAACTCTAATAAATACGATTTCATTACATTTTCAGGAATCTAATTATTACTATTTTATTCAATTTTCAAAATGTATTCATTACTATTTTATTGATTTTTCAGATATTAAGGCATTGCTATTAAATTCAATTTTAAACTTGTAATCATACCTATTTTATTAAATTTTCACAATTGTATCTTTAATATTTTATTCAATTTTTAAAATTCTAATCAATACAATTTTATTGAATTTTTACATCGCTAGTCATTACTATTTATTTCAATTTTCAAAATTCTAACCATTATATATATTCAATTTTTAATTTGCCGTTACCCTCATAACTCCTATGTTCGTATTTTTTTACAGTGCGTGTTAAACCTCCATCTACAAATTGAACCTCACTGAGACCAGTTGGGCTATAAATATAAATATAAGACTCGTGCTGCTCAGCAGCATTCATCTCAACAACCCTATAGCACTTCTTTCAATACGATATTTGCTGTGCGCAATCCTTCATGCTAATGTCCTGAACAGACAGTTACCGTCACCTTTCATTTTACAACTTCAGACTCGTCATATGAATCATCTTGTTGAGAGCACACACAACCTCCAAGAATGAATGCTGAAATATAATGGCAACCAGTCAGCGCCGCATGTTGCAGCGGGGCAGGCCATCTAGCTCCAGGGCGCATGCGTGTTGCAAAACACTGCACACCGCTCGACCAGGAGAATGGCCTTGGTGAAATGAATATTTTCAATTATTTTAATAATCTACACTTTAATGCACGGATGACAGAATCGTGTAAGTTGTACCTCAATGGATAATGTATAACGTGCGCAGTGTCTCAAGCCAGCAAACGTCTCTGTAGCACAATTACTTGTTAAGATATTTCAGTTTTAACACACACACACACACAAAAAAACCATTTCTTCCCTTGACTTTCATAGCGCTCCAAAGAACGACAAAATTCGGCACGCAAGCTGCCCTCTAGGCGGCAACTAACAAAGCTTGCACCCGGCATCCGAGACCATACTATATTATTATTATTATTATTATTATTATTATTATTATTATTATTATTATTATTATTATTATTATTATTATTATTATTATTATTATTATTATAAATATAATATTTTCATGGTTCCACTTTGGCCGTTGTGCCCACTACATCATTAATATTATTTAGTTAGCTATTGTTGCTTTAAGGGACGGAACGGCGAGGTCATCTGCCCCAAACATCATTAGTCTCATTAGTAGAGTTGGGATTTTTATGTAATATCAAGTGGTATAATATGTACATAAATGTGTAACAAAAAGCACCAAAATATGTAGCAAAATATGTAATATCATATTAATTAATATAAACTTACCATTGTGTCAGTTACAACACTCTAAACACGCTTTATATTACATTTTGTAGCACAGTGAACAATTAAGTATTTTTCAATGTTCTTTGGAGTCATAGAAAGGCGTTTGTCATTTAGGGTGTTCTTATAAACAGAAAACGATCTTTCAACATCACATGATGTAACTGGGGCAAATTTTAGGAGAGGAATTTTCGCTGAAGAAATGTCCTTGGGAGGATCAAAGTCATCTCCATTTAGAATTCGGCACGCTGTGAAATGTTGAATAATCAGATTTCCCTTCAACACTTTTTGCAATTTACTCAATACACTTGCACCAGTTTCCCCATGCACAGGACTTATCATCCCATCATCCTCTCAAATACATGTCACTCATAATTACCTTAATCCCCCTGTTGAGAGGACAGACAACAGCCCCACATTTAGTGTGAAACTTCAATTCAGCAATTTATTTCATATAAAAACAGGAAAACTCTGAAATATGTAATTTTATGTAATATCACTAAGAATATGTAGAATACCCACAAATATGAAAAAATATGTAAAACATGTAATTACATAGAAATCCCAGCTCTACTCATTAGGTATGTCTGCTATAAGATCGGAAGCGGCCGAGACACTGGTGATAAACGAAGTTTTATTCAGTGTTATTTTAGAGACGCCAGGGTGCAGAAATGTTGCTACAGGAGGATCTCGAAGGTGCCAGTGAATCTACTGACAAGGGACTCTTACATTTAATCACCCATGTAAGCCAAACGACTGTGCAAGTCGAGCAAGGAGCACTAGGAGTACAGTAGTTGATCGGTTTAGGCGTGAAGGGGGAAATCCAAGCTTTAGTTTCAAAGACCGGTAGTGATTCTGTGTCCTGTCGTGTGTGTTTTATAGTGCTGCACACATACATTTATAGCCAAGAAATGGGTTCGCTTCGCAATTAGTTTCTTGTCACGTCTCAACGCTTTGCCCAGTTGGTCTGATGTCGTAAGAAGTTGTTGTGAGGACAATGACTTCACCAGCTGAACACACTTTACTGGATTAGTTTCAGACATTTATTAACTTGCTTACTATAGTATTTTCGCTGCTTGTAACATGTAGTACTCGTAGCGTGTATTATCGGTCTACATGTAGCGAGAGAAGTTGACAGGTAGTTCACATTGTTACAGATGTTCATTTAGGATTATAGTTTGGCATTAAAAAGCCCCACTAACATTTGTGAGTTTCTGCTGTTGTGGCCTTGATGCAAACCTATCTATTTTAATTTAATTTTTGATCCGTAACATCTTTCCACTCGGTTGCTGGATATTTTTGTGGGAGTGATTTTGAAAAATGGGACGGAAGTGGATCGGAACGATCGAGGTGGCACCAGCTGGCACACTTCCGTTCCATCGAACGGAAGTGTGCTAGCTGGCAGTGGTGGATCGAACGGAAGTGTAAGACGCACTGCCAACACGATCGATCGATCCAGCTGGCAGTGGTAAGAGAAACAATGAGCGCGCGGTGTCGGAAATTGATACCATGTCGTACTCTCGGCCATGTGGAATGTATATGACATACTGAATTGTAAACGCTCATGTGAACTCTGGTGTCAAGTGATTGAAATAAAGCACATGGTACATGTTCGAAGTCTTCGTATCTGTATTTAAATGGTAAAATGCCTTAATATCAAATATTGTAAGTAGTCGGCATTGCCAGTATTATGTTTCTGCACAATGGCTATTCAAATATTAACCCACATAACGGTAATGCAGTCATCAATATAATATAATCGTTGTGGTTATACGAGAATTGAGCAAGCCTTCATGAACTATTGCTGAATACATTCACTTTACTCACAAGAGGGCCTATTCATAAGGCATTTTAAACTCAATTTCACGCAGGAACATTATCGAAACAAGCAAAATATAAATGAAACATAATTCCGTAATGCAGTATTATTGGAACGTGGAAATAAGTCACATCTTGTGCACTATATTTGCGTAGTCGAAATAGCAGTGGGGTTAGCGCCTATGACTGTGAATCTAGAGATCTCGGGTTCGAATCCCGGACGGGGTAGACAGTTTTGCTACCAGATTATCATTTTAAACGATATTTATCATATCAATATGACTTATTTTAACAGAATCCATGAGAAATTACGTGTTGGTCTGTGAATCAAGAGGACCTGTTTATAAGGAATTTAAGGTTATGAGCGTTGTCGCGTCTATTAATCTAGTTGATCCATATCGTATTCTTTATTTAGGCTAGTGCTGGTGGAAGCTACAAATCATCTAATAAAATGAGTTCCGTATTATAAACTACAATATCTGTAAAACACTCCCGTTTACAATAGATTAATATTTGTGCCAATAATAGTATGTATCAACAATTTCACGTGAGGTTTCCTCTATGTCAGATGTTACACATCATATGCGACTACTGTAAGGCTCATATTTTTTTAAAATTGTTCGTTACAACCTCTTTAAAAAATAATAAATGTTCGTTACAAAGGACAGTTGAATATTGAGTTTCTAGCGAAAATAGTTATTTCACAGTTAAATGAAGAGAGATCATTTTATTGTGAATGACGACACAGGGAAAAATAATTGATATCAACATAATTACCACCAAGGCCGGTGAGAGGGAGGGGCAAGCGGGGTTGTGATATCAGTAATAGTTTCGGAGGTATAGAATGCTGGTGAAATATTTCGCACAGCCGCCATCTTGAGGTTATGTAAACAATGCAACTAAATTAGATGCCAGTGCATTACAATGTGTATATGCATTTGCAGTACCAAGTTTCATTGCGTTTGGATGGTTAAATTGCGAGAAAAGTATATTTAAATGTTTCAACTTCGCTTGGCCGCCATGTTTTTGTTTTCGTTTTTGAAAGTCACATAGATGAACTTCTAGTAGTGCCCTTTATCACCGTACAAAATCTCAAGGTGATATCAGTAATAGTTTCGGAGATATAGAATGCCGGTGAAATACTTCGCACAGCCGCCATGTTGGATTGATGAGACGTAACAGACAAAGGATGATCTCATAGCCTTTCATAAATGAAAATAGGCTAAAATGAGGGGTACTGTTGTTTACATAAAAGCGTGTTATTTTGTGATAAATATATTATGTAGTGTTTTCATGTTCGGGCATATAAATACTTGTTTTCCCGGCTAATGTAATTGGGCACAAAAATATTTGTTGACCGACTGAAAAGCTTTCTTTATTAGAACTAAGCAACACTGAAATATGGCTACTATCACTTCAGGAGAACTATAATGAATTTCCATTGTGTATTTCGCTCCTCAGCCGGAGAAATAACGAAGTTGTTAGACTTGTCCATACGGAAGTTGAAGGCACCTTTATATGGCAGTGAGTTCCTAATTCATACTCTGAAAATCTCCACCATATTCTTCATACACCTCTGAAAGAAGTCACATACAACGAAAATATAATTTTAAATGCACAGTGATCGAAATCATGAAGTAAAACAACAAGTAATGAGACACGAAAAGAAGAATGTCTGAAGAACTGATAACCAAGTAAACCACGGAGTTATTTATGGGTTAAAAATGCAAGCTTAATACTTCCATAAAAGTAGGTATCGAATATAGATTTAGGTATTAGGAAGTCATTTTTGAAAGTCTTTTTCTGGAGTGTGGCACTGTATGGAAGTGAAACTTGGACTGTTGGTGCAGCAGAAAAGAGGAGAATAGAAGCGTTTGAAATGTGGTGTTACAGGAGAATGATGAAGATCAGATGGGTGGATAGCGTAACAAATGAAGAGGTATTAAGACTAGTGGGAGAGGAGAGATGTTTGTGGCGACTGCTAATGAAGAGAAGAGATAGGTTGTAAGGACACATAAGCCTACTACCTAGGAATACCAAACTTAGTTATGGAAGGAAGGGTCGAGGATAAGAACTGTAGGGGTAGACCAAGGTTAATTGCCTCAGATGTAGGGTGTAGGAGCTATGTACATATGAAAAGAATAACTCAGGACAGGGAAGTATCTAGTGCTGCGTCAAACCAAACAAAAGACTGAAAACTCAAACAACAACAACAACTTCCAAATAATGTAACAGGTTGAAAAATGGAGAGTCCAGGAAGCCCTCGATCTAGGGTCCATGATCGCTCCCTACGGACCTGATTACTGTACTACTAGCGGTAACTCAAAACTCACAGCACTCTTTTCTAAAACTAGGGTTGGTGATTAATAGGGGTCAAGTTTGCGGAACACATCCAGAATATTAAATAATGTTAATGCATTTTAGAGGCGTGTGGCCCTGAATAGGTTACTTGGGTGTGTGTTGGATTTGTCCAATAAGCAGTATTTCTGTGGTAGGCTACAGGATAAGACTATGATATCTTGGTATACACATACACGCTATACCACAATGCAGCATTCGCTAATTATATTTTTTCTGCTATTTGCCGACAAAATATTTCAAGAATATACGTAACAGTAAATAATAGAATATTTTCAACGTGAGATGTTTTATACAAGAAGAAGAGATTGTGGTCGTTATTACTTCTTGTCCATAAATCAGATATCGTCTCGCCTATCGCACATAATACCTCATGACAATAACAAACATTTGGGGTGTTTGCTCTTCTCTTGCGTAGCATTGTATACCAGTTACGGGTGATGTGGTTTCTCAGTATTCAAAATTGTCTTGTAACTTGAATACGGTAAAGGCGAGCTTGCTAACATTTCTCAAGCTGCCATTCTTTAGCATGGGTTGGTTGGTTGGTTCCTCAGTTTAGGGGCTGCGACAACGCGGTCAAGTAGCCCCGTGTACCTTGGGTGTGTGTAGAATTTGTCTGATAACCGGTGTTAATTGTGATGGCTGTATTAGTGTGTGTTATCTGTTTTATTTAATTCAAGTAAGGACTGCAAACATTGGATTTCAAGTAGTTCCTAATTTTGCTACCAAACGCCACCGTCAACGACCAACTAGTTATGAACTTTGTTACTAGATGCCACCGCAGCCGGCTCCTGGCGACGAACGTTGGAACCTAAGAGCTTTAGTCAAATATAACCTATAATTTAGCTTCACACAAATGTAATTAGTGGAAGGTTCTTTTTTCATGCCATAAATGTATGACATGGGACCGCCGGCTTTACGTCCCCTCCGAAGGAAGGCATACTGAGGCATTTTTAACGCTCTTAAAAAGTCCAACGACTTCGACTGCGTTTGAACCCGTGACCTTGGGCTTAGAAACTCAGCATGATACCAACTACGCCACCGAAGCCGCTTTGAACATGGGTGGATCAAACAGCAAATTGACCATTCTCGTGCGTAACGCCTCTTATTTATGGTAACCTCCGACACTGTGGAAGAAGCAGGACTTGGAACGTATTACTTAGTCCTTAGTGGATAGGGGACAGAGAGCAAATAGCTCTTGGTTAGGGGACGTATATTAACAATACTTCACTCAATATTTGCCGACAGAACACAGGAACAACGGGCCCTATGTCTTGAAAACTTCGATCCCATAATCTCGGATATCCTCGGAATATCACGTTTGGAATTTCATCCCCCTCTCGTTACCATGATAAAAGCGGATTCTGTAGAACTTAGAGCCAATCGCATATCAGTTTATTTTCTGGAACTCCTGTAATCAATAGCCTATGCTTTTTTTTTTCAATTAGTCTCTCGCTGTGGTTCTCGATTTTTGTATAACATTCGTGACCATTATACATTTTAACTGAGATTTTTATTGTATCTGACCAAAATGCATGCGCTCTCTAGAAGAACAAAATGAACTAAATCGTCTGTATTTTGGGATTTATAGGTGTTCGTCCCTAGTGCGTGCGCTAAAGATTTAAATGACTAACTCGGTCAACTGTGCCTTTTCCCGGTTATTCACAAAATACAACGTATTAATTATTTTTATGTTCGACCCTGCCTATTATATGTCTGAAAACTGTATCCTAATGATGGTCATTATAACACTATTTTTCATTATGAAACAGTTTCTCCCACCAATCACAGCTCAAGAAACAGTTGTTTGACCAATTAGATAAGGATACCTTCGCGCATGCGCTCAAAATCCAACATGTCTATATCAATTACCGAAAGTGCACCGTCCATATGTTCGCGTAAATAAAATGGTGAATATGAGACAAGAAATAGCACTGTACCTTAATATCCCCAAATCCAATTTCTACACACCGCGTTGTATTCAAACGACTTCGGTGACAGTTTTACTGAATACTGGTGCAAAATCTGCACATATGGCATTGAAGCACACAGAGCGCATGCGTCGGTCGGCCAGAGAGCTTGGAGAACAAAGATATCCTACCCAGCGCATCACCCGATCACAAAATTCTAGTGACTGGACAGATATTTATGAATGAAATGAAAATCCACAGCCTGCTTCCAGTCTCCGACCGGGTCAGGAATGGAATGAATGAAGCCCCTATCTAGCGGCGAGGATATGAACTGTGCCGGCTGCCGAGGCCTGACGCACTCCTCTGGGGCAATGATTAAATGAATGACAGATGAAGTGAAATGATAGTGGAGAGTGTTGCTGGAATGAAATTTTGACAGGGAAAACCGGAGTACCCGGAGAAAAACCTGTCTGCCTCCGTTTTGTCCAGCACAGATCTCACATGGAGTGACCGGGATTTGAACCACGGACCCAGCGGTGAGAGGCCGGCGTGCTGCCGCCTAAGCCACGGAGGCTTATATTTATGAATATTTATGTTAAAACATATAATAAAGTTATAATTATCGTCGAACATAAACAGTCGTATGCAACTCGCCTATAATGGTAATTAAGACACTCGTATGGAAATTATAAAACTCGCATTATGTACTGTTAAAAGGTCATTTGCAAAGGGAAACCAACTAGTTTTATGATGTCATAACACTTGATCCTAAAACTGTCCTCAATCAACTGCGAGCATATGATCCCCCCCTGACCACAAAAAGCGCAATATGGTAAATTCTAAGACAGAATGTCAATTACACCATAAAACAAGTTGTAATCATGATTTACAAGAACCTCACCATCCATTTGAGCGTACTGTAAACTAGAAGGAGTGTTGTTGTTTCATTTGAGCGGCTTGTCCATCGTGATCATTCAGCCCCGTGTAGGCCTACTTGACTGTGTTTAATTTTGTTTTATTACCTGTGTTATTGTGATGGTTTCGATGGCGTAGTTGGTAGCATACTGAACTGCTGTGACCAAGATCGCGGGTTCAAACCCGGCCAAAGTCGTCGGATTTTTTAGGAGCGTTGAATCCTTCAGTATGCCTTCCTTCGGAGGGGAAGTAAAGCCGGCGGGTCCATGTCATAGATTTATGGCATGTAAAAGATCCTTCCACTAACTCAACTTGTGTGAAGCTAAATTTCTAGGTTAGATTATGTTGTAACGCTCTATCAAAGTTCCAACGTTCACCAGTAGGTGTCAGTGGTATATGGTAGCGAAAGTTGGAACTACTTGAAATTGAACGGAACTTGTAGCTTACCCTATGGGTGTCCGCTTGAAGCAGTTGCAGCCTCTGGCGAGCCAAACATGTCCTCGGACACTCCAGGCACTAAACGCCATACGATAAATAAATAATAATAATAATAAATAAATAAATAAATAATGTGATGGCTGTATTAGTGCATGTATTTGTAATTCAGGTGAGGATTGGTTAGGAATCGGCCCTGGCCTTAAGTTTGAAACCATCCCGGCATTCGCCTGAAGTAGAATTGGGGAAACCACGGAAAACCACTTCCAAGATGGCTCAGTTTGGAATCGAACCCACTTCTTCTTAGTTTTGCCTCACAAGGCTGAGTGTACACCGTATTAACCCTCAGACCAGAATTATATTTCTTGGCTGGACCGGAATTCAAACCCGGACCTCCAGGGCGACAGCCAAGAATGCTAGCCACTTCTACCGATCCGAAGAAAAGTGTGCTTTTGCGTCGCTTGTCTATCTGAGGAAGGAATTCATGATAAAAATTAATAAATTTAAAACAAAAGGATTGGAATGCAGCCGGGAAAAAAATCAGAAACCTCTATGGACATCAAATTGGCAGGTGAAACGCTGAAGGAAGTAGGTGACTTCTGTTACTTAGGAAGCAAAATAACCAGTGATGGACGAAGCAAGGAGGATATAAAAAGTAGTTTGGCTCAGGCAAGAAAAGTATTTTTACAAAATAGGAATCTGTTGACATCAAATATATATTTAGGTATTAGGAAGTCATTTTTGAAGGCGTTTGTCTGGATCGTGGCACTCTATAGAAGTGAAACTTGGACTATTGGTGCAACAGAAAATGGAGAATTGAAGCGTTTGAAATGTGGTGTTACAGGAGAATGATGAAGATCAGATGGGTAGATAGGGTTACAAACGAAGATGTATTAAGACGAGTGGGAGAGGAGAGATGTTTCTGGCGACTGCTAATGAAGAGAAGGGATAGGTTGGTAGGACAAATACTAAGACACCCAGGAATAGCAAGCTTAGTTATGGAAGGAAAGGTCGAGGACAAGAACTGTAGGGGTAGGCCAAGGTTAGAATATGTTAAACAGATTGCATCGGATGTAGGATGTTGTAGCATGTAGAGATCAAACGATTAGCTCAGGACAGGGAGGCATGGAGGGCTGCATCAAACCAGTCCAAAGACTGAAGACTCCAACAAACAACAACATCAACATCTATAACTGATTGTGTGGTGTATCACTGCTAGCCGCTGTCCTGGGATCGAGCGCGGCCATGACCTTGTCGCCAGACTGCAAGAAGCTTGCGAAGTGACTGACAGGTTCTGCTTCACGGCCTGCGGTTCTACCACATACCAGGAATAGGGAAAGGGACGTGGACAGTTTGGATGCTGATCACACGTCTCCACGAGGCTTCCTCGGTAAATCAGTTATTTAAAACCCGCCTCCTGATTCCAAGCCCGCGGGTTTGATTCCCGACCGAGGAAGTCGGATTATTGAAAGGTTAGAAAATCCGCGATACCTCGAGTTGTACGAATTCGGGTCGCTAATGACTTCTTGTCTCTCGTTTGGTGATTACATGATATATCAAAGAATATAATAAAAATAATAGACTAATGTTCATGATCGACCATGACGAAATGTAAGTCAAAAGACTTAACTATAATGAGTCTCATTATGATTATTATGATACAGTTTCTCCCACCAATCAGAGCTCAAGAAACAGTTGTGTGACCAATTACGTAAGGATAGCATCGCATCTATGATGACTTCCACGGCCTCCTATTTTAAATTTCACTGCGTGCCTAGTGTCATAGTGGGGTATTCGAGGAGGCCATGGTCGAACACAAGGTATTCTCTGCGTCCCATGCGCTCTGTTCAGTACATAAAACTGGCGAAATCTTGACAGATATTTATGAATATTTATGTTCGAACATAAAATAGTTATAATTCTCGTCGTACATAAACAGCCGTATGCAACTCGCCTATAATGGTAATTAAGTAACTCGCTTCGCTCGTTTTATAAATTTACTCGTGTCTTAATTATTGCCATTATAGGCTTCTTGCATAATGTACTATACAGGTTTTACGTTCCTTTTAACTACTGGCTGGCTGCGTGGCTCAGCGGTAACGTTCTCACTTGCTGTGCCCAAGGTTGCAGGATCGATCCCGGCGCAGTCAGCTGGCATTTGATGGTGCGCAAATGTGAGGGAGCCGTGTCAGTAGATTTACTGACACGTTAAAGATCCCCTTCGGGGCAAAATTCCGACATCCTGGCGTCTCTAAAAATCGCAGTTGTTAAAAAGGACGAAAAACCAATAACATTATTATTACTTTTAACTCCTGCGGTTTTAGTGACGCCGGGGAGCCGGAATTTTGCCCCAAAGGGGATCCTTAACGTTAATGACACGGCTCCCTTGCATTTGCGCACCCTCAATTGCCAGCTGACTGCGCCAAGATTCGATCCTGCAACCTTGGGCACAGCAGAAGAGGACAATACCGCTGAGCTGCGCAGCCACTCTAATGTCAAAAGAATAAAGAGTGGCAAATCCACAAAGGATGTAAATGACACGATAAGAGTCCCTGGCTGTGTCAAGGCGTCCTGATCCGGAGTTTACGTGCGGTAGGGTGGCCAATTTTCCTCTTGCCACAGCATGCGGTAGGTTACCATTTATTCCGCCTAGTTGCGTACTGGCTAGCATTCTTGGCTGTCACCGTGGAGGTCTGGGTTCGACTCCCGGCTCTGTCAAGGAATGTAATTCTGGTGTGAAGGCTACAACTGGGTACATTCAGCCTCTTGACGGAAAAAGTGTGAAGAGGCGGGTTTGATTCCTACCTCAGCTATCCTGGAAGTGGTTTTCCGCGGTTTCCCCACCTCTACTCCAGGAAAATGTCGGGATGGTACCTAACTTAAGGGCACGGCAGCTTCTTACCCAAATCCTACCTCAAATACAATTTTGCACCCTAGTTTAGGCATCACAGTGACTCAACACACTAGTATAGGCATCACAGTGACACAGGTTATCGGACAAATTCTACACACGCCCAAGTACTCGGGACTACATGGCACGATGTCGCAAAGCCCCTAAAAGAATCAACAACAACAGGGTTCCCATTTAGCATCACGAGGCTGGGAGACCCCGTACCAGACCATACCAAGGCTTTTTAATTCTTGTCAGAGCCGGGAATCGAACCCCAAATCTCTGGGTGGCAGACAATAACGCTATCTGCTGCACCATGAGGCGGTCCCACAAGATTTACGTAGGTTGCCCAAAATAGTTCCTGTTGCCTGCTAGGGTCAGTGTGAAATGGAACGTCGAAATTGGTCAGTAGATCGCTTAAATGGTTCCATTTAAAAAGACAGGTCACTGAGGTGATACGATTATTATTAGGCTAGCCTATTATTCTTATTCTTATTCTTCTTCTTCTTCTTCTTCTTCTTATTATTATTATTATTATCATTATTATTATTATCGACCGCGGTGGCCGAGGGCGTTAACATGGCACCTCGTGTCTCGCTGGTATCGGAAGAGCGTGGGATTGAATCCCACCTCGGCCGTACTGAAAATGGTTTTCCATGGTTTCCCATTTCCACCACCAGGCAAATGCCAGGACGGTTCCTTTTAACAGGTCCACGGCCGACTTCCTTCCAAAAATTCCTTCCCTGACCCTTGCTTAATTAGACAAGTTAGCGGTCGCCTGTCACCATCCCCAGTTGTATCTGCTGACCAAGAGAATCCAGCTGTAAGACACCGTCCTTGCGGCAGTAGATGAATGATCCCTCGCAAAGCCCATGGGTGAAGTCGAGATTGGAGGATACTTGATTTAAAATATATAGACTACTAGCTGAAGTACCCGTGCTTCGCTACTGGTCATAAATGAATTGAAATGTGAAGGGGGATAGGTGAGGTGCTGCGCGGAGGGAGAGTAAGGATGGAACATTTTGTCCAACTACATCGCTCGGCGTTGACCGTGTTTTATAGCACACATTTAGGTTTTACTCGCTAACCGTTGGAGATACACGAAATGTGATAAGGACCTTTCGGATAGAAAATTAAATTTTTAACCTCGTACATGCCATCAAAAGTTTTCTATTTCTTAGCGTTCTCCTTTCATTTGAAATTGAAATATGAAAGTTTGAAACCAAAGGGTTTAGTGACGTCACTAAAATGGTCTCCATCTTTAAATAGTGCAAAGTCAAAAGTAGCCTATATATTAACCAGGTAAATCAGCTACTTCCATGTAAAATTTCATGTACATCGGACCAGTGTTTCTTTGGTGATTGAGTAATACACAGACACACACCATCTCATTTTTACATATTAGTATAGATGCAGTTTTTTCATGGGGAGAGTGGGGCACATTGAACCGGAAAAAATAGTTTTCACTGCTACTCATCCAGTAATTTTAATACAGAGCTGTGGTTTTCTCCCTTTAGAAGTTTAATCATTCAAGTATCAAATTCCCTCATATGAATACACTGTGCATAGTAGTTTCTAAGCTACTAGGTACATGTCTTTAAATAAAAATAGGTAAATGGTTCATTCTGCCCCACCCGTGGGGTACCATGAACCAGTCTACAGAGTTGCATTAGAAGAACTTAATTACAGAGTTATTTCCAAATTTAATATAATCTTTTACAAAAGTAAAAGCTTGTCCCGGAATGTCAAACTTTGTCATTATAACACAGTAATTAGGCCGTTAGCACTGTATGCCGCAGAATGCTTACAGATGACAAACAAAGGCCCATTGAGAAAATTAGAACTTAAGGATCGGAAAAATTCTAAGGAAAATATTAGGACCTGTTAATGATACTTACAGAAGAAGACATAACAATGAATTATTTGAACATATAGAAGATTTGGTGAGTGTGATGAGAAAAAGGAGAATGTCTTTCTTTGGACATTTGGAACGGATGGAGCATTATCGACTTTCATATCGAATACACTCATCAATCTCTAAAAAATATCCTATTGTAAATGGTCGATGCAAGTTAAAAAGGACCTAATAGAAGCTCGAATCAATCAAGCTCTGGTTTGGGATAGGAACCTGTTCAGAAAGGCGGTTAAATCAACCAGTAATCTACACCCTTTAACATCTGTGATGCCTCGCCCTCACTGCAAGTGGACGGAAGAAAGGAGAGCTGAACATTCGTCAAGAAGAAGATCTACTGGCAGACAAGAAAACCAGCATTACAGTGATCATATGAGTGGAGAACATCGTGGTCCATTGATGGCCGAAACGAATCAACTATATATATATATATATATGGGCTTCGCATACAATCCTCTTATAAATCATATAAATAAACATATAGGCATTCAACCACACACACACATTTGAAATTAACAGAATTCATTGGACTGGAAGTTAATACCAAATTTGAGGTATGATTTTTGTCTCTTTGTCACCCCCTGTTCAGTAGGATATGGCAACACATATACTATATTACTTGCTGGAACAGATGCTTCATCCCTTAACTGAATAAATAAGAACATTCCACCCATTCTTCCACTCTTTCTCAAGAATGACACCTGATTGTCGCCTGCATCATCCTTCGGTGTACGTCTATGACTTTCAAAAATTTCCCCACATAGTAATCATACTTTTTGTTTTTCAGTTCAAACTTGGCCAGAATCAGAACAAAATCATCTGTTTCTGGAGATTTGTCCAAATCCTCAAAGTTGCATTTGGTTTCATCAAACTCATTCAGGTTGGCATCGCACTCTTCGTACTGAACCTAACTATTCTCTTCCTCAGATTCCAGCTCATAAAGCTTCCGTTTGGCCTAGTTAAATTATGTAAATGAATAGAAATTACCAGCACCTTAGGTATTTACCCATGCTAAGAAACCCACAAGAGGACTCACGGCATTTAGGGAAAATTGAATCACTCCCGGGGCACAATGAACCATGGCTCATTGTGCCCCGGGAGAGCTTGGCTCAATGTGCCCCAACAGTACATATTTCTATACAACGCTATCGTGAGGTTATGTATGAACATTCTTCAAATTATAAGATATATAAATTTAAGACACGATTCTGATGTTATTTAATAACTTACTTAATCTGAATTTCAACCAATCATTTGCCCCCAAAGTACCGGTACCCATGTTTAAGTACAAAAGGAGCCTGGTCATGGCTTCAAATGATTACTTTGAGAATTATTGGTGACGTCAGTTATCTGTAAGTTTACTTCGGTACTGCATCTGTTGAGGGAAGTGAAGAAGGTAATGAATGTTCTGTACAAATCATTTACTCTTATAGTCATCTTTTTGACTCATTGAGTGTTCAGGGAGCTGCCGTAGTACCTATAAACTGAACCCAACGTCTTAAGTAGAAAAGAGGGAGTGTTCATGGCGTGGTGAATCATTTTAGGTTACTGTTTCATTTTGGTTGCTACAAATTATTCTGGTTCTGTTAGTCTTAGTCAAGTCTTATCACAGTTACTGTATTCCTGATTTGTAATACAAAAGACAGCCGGTACAGGTTAACACTGCCAACAATAAAAAATGCAGCATAAAAACATTAGGATTAATGAAACATAAACATCAACATATCAGTAGTAGAACACACCTTATCGGAGAGTATAACAATGCAATACGATATATTGCGCGTGATACCTTCCGTCATAAGGTAAAGATTCAAAATCTCCCAAAAAAGCAGCGGCATCAAGAGTATGAAATTAGACTCAAGATGTCACATTTAGAACACCACGTGGATTAGCGCCTAACATTCTCGGCTGTCGCCTTGGAGGTCCGAGTTTGAATCCCGGCTCTGCCAAGAAATTTTAATTCTGGTCAGAGAGCTGGAACGGGGTAAAATACACTGCGCCTCCCGAGGCAAAACTTGGAAGATGTTTTCAGTGGTTTCCCAATTCTACTCGAAGCAATTACCGGGATAGTTTCTAACTGGAGGCAACAGCAACCTCCTTTTTAATCCTCACCTGAATTACAAATACACACACTACTACAGCCATCACACTAACACAGGTTATCAGAAATAAATTATACACATTTTAGTTCATGGGGCTACATGGCCATGATGTCGCCAAGCCTCTAAATCAATCAACAATAACAGAATCATTTAAACTCATTTAATCTTAATACTAAGTTTCGTGATGATATCTAGAGCCGTTGTTACGTCAGGTCGCGTGCAGGGTTAGCCGATGTATTTATTTTATTACTATTTTAATTCCCTACATCGACCCCTGTTAATAAAATTTAAAAAACTACGTATTCAGATTTTTATGGCGTTCAGATTCCTAATGTTCTTATCGTGGTTTGGATAGAAAATGGAGGTCCATGGCCTGGTGTTTACGTCTTGAGCTAATATAGTCATGGAGAAAATGGAGTAGCATGGCCCCTTACAGAGACAGGTGGAAACCTGGTGATCACTTCTTGAGGTACTGTTGCCTTTCAGACAATTGAATGGCATGACTGGTCGTTCTTCCCACCTATTTTATCGCCTCTTACAACAATGTTGCTTATTCATTTTAGAGGTTTGGGACATATTGGTCTTCATCCCCGTGTACTTGGCTGTGTGTTCAATAACCTGAGTTTCTGTGATGACTTACTGTAATTATTAGGGATGGTTGGTTCCTCAGTTTAGGGGCTGCAACAACGCGGTCATGTAGCCCCGTGTACTTTGGGTGTGTGTGGAACCTATCTGATAACCGGTGTTAATTTTGATGACTGTATTGGTGTGTGTTATCTGTTTTTAATTCAAGTAAGGACTGCAGACATTGAATTTCAAGTAGTTCCTACATTTGCCGCCAAACGCCACCGTCAACGACTACTAGTTCATAACTTGGTTACTAGACGCCACCACAGTCGGCTCCTGACGACGAACGTTGGAACCTAAGAGCGTTGTTCAAATTTTTAACCTATAATTTAGCTTCACACAGGTGTAATTGGTGGAAGGTTCTTTAACATGCCATAAATCTATGACATGGGACCGCCGGCTTAGTTCCCCTCCGAAGGAAGGCACACTGAGGGATTTTTAACGTTCTTAAAAAATCCGACGACTTCGGCCGGGTTTGAACCCGCGACCTTGGGAATAGAAGCTCAGCATGCTACCAACTACGCCACTGAAGCCGCCAAGTATTAGCATAGGGATGGGGTTGGTGCCCAGGGACTTGAAGTAAAGGATGATCCTGACTTTGTGTGGGAAAACTCCGGGAAAGATCACGCTCAGGATGGCCGCAGTCAGCGCCGGGATTCTTACCTTCGATATCCGGACTTACTGCAACTCCCCATCGCGGTTTAACGCGCGCGGCTTCCTCGCGGGGTGCTCTTATACAACAAGCTGGGAATGTCACGCACGATTTCTTATCCAACCAATCCACTGCACATGAGCAAAGAAGTTAAGGTCGTCGTTAACCATCGTTAACCTTTTCCTTGAGAATTGTCCTAATGTTTCATCTTTATAAATCTGTGACGTGTTATTAGTGTTTGGAAACGGAATGAAGTCATCGTAGGTCACTGCTTGTGCTTAAACATTCCATGACTAACTTCCTGTGGCTTTCACTTCATAAGCGTGGGCGTTGGTTGAAACTCTTAACAATTAACAGAGTCTTTGATTCCCTCGCAGCTTACCCGTGTGCGTTACAATGTGGTGTGCGTCAGGAAGGACTTCCAGCCGTAGAAACCATTTGCCACATTACATAAAGCGTCGTACCTCATCCCTGACCCCGTAATAACCGAAATGATAACGGATGGCGTTGCAGTCATTACACACTTGAATCGATAAGATACAAAATATCCGTGTATTTGGGTGTTGTTCTTTAGTGCTGGCGGTGAGCATTCGTTGAACTTAAAACGTTCTGGTTGTCTGCGTCTGCTGTGTCCTAGGTTGGTCAATTCTTACTCCCTCTTCTGCTCCTAAAGGTATTAGGCTAACCGAGACCTAGGGTGTCCTTCATATTCTTACCTTCATTGAACGTCTTTTCTTCCTTGATAACCTCAGTTTTAGAGGGGTTAGACCACTTCTTATTTTCTTCCATGGTATCCCCTGCCTACTGTAAGAGGGCTGAAAAGAAGCAGGGTGTGTGCAGCCCCACCACATGGGGTGCATCCGGTATGTGCCTACACCCATATCTTGACTGGCTGTGTGGCCAAGTGGTAACGTTATCACCTGCTGTTGCAGGATCGAATCCTGGCGCAGTCAGTTGGGACTGCGAGGGAGCCGTGTCCGTACATTTACTGGCACGTTAAATATCCCATTCGGGGACAAATTCCGGCTCCCCGGTGACTCAAACAGCCGCAGAAGTTAAAATAGACGTATAACCTATAACATTATTTATTATTTAACAACCATACCTTAACAAAAAGTATCATTAGTCACACGGCACGCAATACCCAATGACAAAATGCTAGTCGAGCATCGAAATCACATCCGTTGAGCTGGTGGTGTAACTCCAGATGATACGAATGAAATCTATTTTCATGCAATAATCGCTTAACAACCGACTGATGTTGGTCTGTTTTGCAAGTGTCCGTGCACTAATATGAGGATTATTCTGGACAGCAACCAAACCAGTTCATTTGGACCTGACGTTATAGGAGTATCTTCAACAGACGGTACCCTTTCAAGTGTCCCAGATGACCGCAATCGTTGATCCAGGTTCCCGAACGTATTGGTGGTCGGTAGTATTCTGCAAGGAAATCGCTCGTGGTACTGGCGCTGCGTTCTGCCATGCTTCTCCATAAATTAGTAACATATCAACATACACAGAATACTGACTCAATGTTGTACATTGCTAACATATAGGCAGGATGTAGAGAGAAATGTATTATTGATTAGGTTTCATGAAACGAAATAATAAGGGGCTAGTGGATCACCCGGCCTGCGAAATTTAACTTTTTCTAAAATACGAGAGAAGTTTTCACTCGTTTGTATGTTATTTGGTGTGCTTACTTCGAATATGAACTCCATCCCCTCCCCTTTACGTCAGTTTTTTTTTGTAAAATCGATATCGATATTTTTGCTAAAATCGAGAGCAAAATATCCACCTGAGTTGAAACTTTTTACATCAAATTATGGTGCAGTTTCTAGAATAAACTAACATAAAATAGAAGATTGACCAGGAGGAACAAATATTGTGTATGTTTACATGAACGTTCGAAACAAATTTTAAACTTAGCAAAAACTTGAAACTTCTTTTTCAATCTCAGGTAAATTTTCATAAAAATCCAAGTACAATTGAATTTTCAGGAAAATGTGACGTGATAAAACTTTTTAATTACTGTTTTCGAAATCACCACCGAAAAAACAAAGTTTCCTTGTATTTATTTTTTCTTCGCAGGCCTGGGTTATATATTTCTTAAACATTATTATTCAACCGTAGCCTCCGTGGCTTAGGCGGCAGCACGCCGGCCTCCCACCGCTGGATCCATGATTCAAATCCCGGTCACTCCATGTGAGATTTGTGCTGGACAAAGAGGAGGCAGACGGGGTTTTCTCCGGGTACTCCGGTTTTTCCTGTCACGATTTCATTCCAGCATCACTCTCCACTATCATTTCATTTCATCTGTCATTCATTTAATCATTGCCCCATGGGAGTGTGACAGGCTTCGGCAGCCGGCATAGTTCATATCCTCGCCGCTAGATGAGGGCTTCATTCATTCCAGTGGTTGGTTGGTTGGTTGTTGGTTGGTTCCTCAGTTTAAGGGCTGCGACAACGCAGTCATGTAGCCCCGTGTACTTTGGGTGTGTGTAGAATCTGTTTGATAACCGGTGTTAATTGTGATGACTGTATTAGTGTGTGTTATCTGTTTTTTTAATTCAAGTAAGGACTGCAGACTTTGAGTTTTTCAAATAGTTCCTACTTTTGCCGCCAAACGCCACCGTCAACGAATTCTAGTTCAGAACATAGCTACTAGACGCCACCGCAGTCGGCTCCTAGCAACGAACGTAGGAACCTGAGAGCGTTGTTTACATTCTTAACCTACCTATATATAATTTAGCTTCACACAGGTGTAATTAGTGGAAGGTTCTTTAACATGCCATAAATCTATGACACGGGACCGCCGGCTTTACTTCCCCTCCGAAGGAAGGTATACTGAGGGATTTTTAACGCTCTTAAAAGATCCGACGACTTCGGCCGGGTTTGAACCCGCGATCTTGGGCATAGAAGCTCAGCATGCTACCGACTACGCCACCGAAGCCGCCCATTCATTCCATTCCCTGACCCTGAAGCAGGCTGTGGATTTTCATTAATTCATCCCTGGTAAGCTGGTACGTATTCAGGACTCGAACTTGGAACCAGATACGCCTGGTGCTGGGATCCCCCACGCATCTCGCCGACACACTCATGCATAGCGGTCGACCTTCCTCCCAGGCGTGGGTCTACCTGGCCCTCGACCGGGACAAAACTTCTTGACTTCTTCCAGTATTTCGTCATGAAGCGCGAACAGAATCCGTTGTACGTTTTGAAATGCGGGTGGGGTCTAAGCGACACCCACGAGGTTTGGTCACGGTTCCTCGACCGCTCAAGAAGCTCGACAAGCGCGACATAGGCTACTCACCGTCTGTGTTCCGCCTTGTAGTCGCTATTTCTGGCAACCCATTCATCAATCCTCCACCAATACTCTTGAGTGACCTTTCAATGAATACGTCTCCAAAATAACCAATGACGAGAGTGAAAGAGCATAGACAGGGTTGTTTGATTTAGTGCCTCGCAGTCATCGACCCCATTTCTGGGTGTTGTCCTTTCGTAGTGATGGTAGTCATTTTGAGGAGCTAACATATAGGCCATTTGCCCCTAATGATATGGAGCATAATGAAAATGAATATGAACATTACTACTACTACTGACTTAACTCTAGACGAAAAATGAATAAAATAGAATATGATAATAAAATACACGAGGAAACAATTAGTTCCGTGAAGAACTAAACAGCCTATTTTCATATATTCTCCTTATGTTAATTGCCTCTATCAACATACAAAATTTCAGTTTGATTGCTGTAATAGATTCGTTGATACTCAGAACCGTCTAAATATTTCAGATGGTCGCCATGTTGGATTTTTATATATGTAGGCTGTGGAGTTATGAACTATTACATGAAGCTTATTGCGTAGGTGTATTATTCAAACTTCAATCGCATGATTAGGACACAAGAAATAAAAACCCGATTTTAAAACTTCGCACAGCCGACATCTTGTGTTTATAAGTTTCACTACGCTCGGATAGTTAAATCGTGAGAAACATTCATTTAAATATTTAAATTTTGCGTCGCCGCCATGTTGGATTTGTGCTCACCAGGTTATTAAAAGTCCCATAGGTGAACTTATGCTTATAGCCTTTATCAACATACAAAATTTTAGTTTAATTGCTGTCATAGATTAGTAGATTTAGAGAACCATCTAAATATTTCGGATTCTCGCCATGTTGGATTTTTATATATCTAGGCCATTGAGTTATGTACTATTAGTTGGCGTTTATTGCGTAGGTTCATTATTTAAACGTTGACTCTGATCGCATGATTTTGACACAAGAAATACAAACTTAATTTTAAAATGTTGGACAGCTGCCATCTTGAGGTTATGTAAACAAATGAATTAAATTAGATGTCAGTGCATTACAATGTGTATAAACATTTGCTGCACCAAGTGTCAAAAGTGTCAAATGGTTAAATCGCAAGAAATGTGTATTTAAATGTTTCAACTTCGCTTGACTGCCATGCTCGTTTTGTACTTAACAGGTTTTTGAAAGTTACATAGATGACCTTCTAATAGTGCCCTTTATCAGCGGGCAAAGTATTAGGGTGATATCAGTAATAGTTTCGGAGATATACTGTAGAATGCCGGTGAAATATTTCGCACAGCCGCCATGTTGGATTGGTAGGACGTAATAAACTTTGAAGAGCACGGACAAAATAGTACTATGACCTTACCGAGTTTCATTGAAATCGCTCCAGCCATTTAGATTTTATTAGGGGGAGGGGACACACATACACACACACGGACAAAAGGTGATCTCATAAGCCAATTTTTCATAAATGAAAATAGGCTAAAATTCCGACAACCCTTGCATAATTAGGATTGAGGGACTTGGAATGAAGTAGAGCCACGAAAGGCAGGGAGAAAAGGAACCAAGTTCACGAATGCTTCGAGTCACCAACTCTCGAACTTTTTTTTTAGCGTATGGCTTTTTAGTGCCGGGAGTGTCCGAGGACATGTTCGGCTCGCCAATTTGTAGCTACTCTGAGCGGACACCCATTGGGTGAGCTACACGTACCGTCGCGTGTGGAGTGTTGTCAGAGGAGGAAAGTTTGAATGTGTGGACGAGGAATTGGAAGGTAGCGGCTGTGGCCTATAGTTAGGGACCAACCCCGGCATTTGCCTGGAAAGAAGATGGGAAACCACGGAAGACCATCTTAAGGTTGCCGGCGGGGGGATTCGAACCTCCTCCCCTCGCGGATGCGAGCGACTGCGAGCAGTCATGCCGTAATGACCACGGTTAACTCACCCGGGCTCTCGAACTCACCAGCCGTGAGCCCTTAGTTCTGTTTTCAGGTGAGTGCCTATTTAGACCATATTTCTTCAATGGCCAACACCTGATGGGAGCACGCTACCTTCATTTCTTTCAGATGGACCCCGTCAGTTGCTAAAGATCGTACCACTGTGCGACCGATTACGAATAAACAGGACGGGACCGCACCTCACTGATCAGTAGTTGTTGAAACCATCTTCTTCAAGCTTCAAATCCTAAGAAAAGAAAGATTAGGAAGGGGTTGATGACCCATTCCCTAGCTCGCCAGATCACCCTATCATACGCCACGTAACGCCTTCCAGTGGGGTCACTTAAAGCAGGTGATATATGCACAGGAACCTGAAGATCCTGGCCATTGTCAATGAATTGATCACCGAGGTATAGCATTCTGTTGCTCCTCACACGCTACAACGAGCATCAATTTCTTTACAAAGTCATGCTTAATCAAGGTGGTCAACATTTCGAACACTTGATGCAGGGCACCATGCTTTCTTCCCTTCACAACGTAGTCCAAATTGCCAACGTAACACAATAAATAAATGAAAATACACAGCCTGCTTCCAGTCCACCGACCGGGTCAGGGAATAGAATGAATGAAGACCCCATCTAGCGGCGAAGATATGAACTGTGCCGGCTGCCGAAGACTGTCGCTCTCCTCTGGGGCAATGGTTAAATGAATGACAGATGAAATGAAATGAAATGATAGTGGAAGTGTTGCTGGAATTAAATTGTGACAGAGAAAACCGGAGTACCCAGAGAGAAAAACCTTACTTTGTCCAGCACAAATCTCACATGGAGTGACCGGGATTTGAACCACGGACCCAGCGGTGAGAGGCCGGCGTGCAATCCCGTCCCTGACCCTTCCTTAATTAGACCCAAGTTAACGGTCGCATATCACCATCCCCAGTTGTATCTGCTCTCAGACACTGTCCTTACGACGGTAGAGGAATGATCCCTCGCAGAGACCGTGGGTGAAGCCGAGCTGGGAGGATGAGTGATTAAAATAACGATTGTATTAACATTTGAATTTATTATCTTTAATAATAAGTGAATTTCGCACAAACGTACATTAGAAGTACCGTAGTAATTACAACGAGAAATCACTGCTGTAATCCATTAATGATTTTGTTCTCTTCCGATACACACTGAAGCGATATCGAAGGCACTGTTTTTCACAAAGTTTGCACACACAATCCTCGGAAGGTTTGTGATATTCATTTCTTTTGCATAATTTGTGATGGTATCCATAGATCGCCAGTCTTGTTAACGCGCTGTGGAACTTGTTATTGGGGCCTGTGCAATTCTATTTCAGCATCGCATCGGTTGAATAGAAATCATCCCAAATTTCTTTTCTCTTATCTTGTCTACTATTTTTCAGTCGAGTTTCTTGTCCTGTGGATGGTAGCAATAATTTTGTGCGTAGATCCTCTATTAAAAATGTTTCATGAGCAAGTTCATAGTCTGTATGCTAGCCTGGAGGAAGCGAACTTTAAAATCCCAAAAACCGTTTTGAGATATCGTTTATCATTTTATAGTGAGATTTAAACATGTATATTAGGTCATGATTCTATACCTTACTGAGTTATATTTATGGATTCAGCTTCCTCCGATTTATTTTTTAATTTATCGTATGGCTTTTAGTGCCGGGAGTGTCCGAGGACATGTTCGGCTCGCCTGATTCTGTAGCTGCTTCCAGCAGACACCCATAGGGTGAGCTACAAGTTCCGTTCAATTTCAAGTAGTTCCAACTTTCGCTACCAGATATCAATGATACCTAGTGGTGAACGTTGGAACTTTGATAGAGCGTTCCGACGAAATCTAACCTAACAATTTAGCTTCATACAAGTTTAATCTGTGGAAGGATCTTTTACATGCCATAAATCTATGACATGGGACCACCGGCTTTACTTCCCCTCCGAAGGAAGGCATACTGAAGGATTTTAACGCTCTTAAAAAATCCGATGACTTCGGCCGGGTTTGAACCCGCTATCTTGGGCACAGCAGTTCAGCATGCTACCAATTACGCCACCGAAGCCGCACTTCCTCCGAAAAGAACGGTGAACGTGCGCCTGTCTCTAGATATAGCCAATAAACAGTCATGATCGGGCTGACTTTACGTACACATTGAGAATATCTTCAGAAATACCCGCTATGATATTATCAACCAGTCCATTCCCTCTCACATTGGGTTATAGACGGATCAGCTTGGTTATAGACTCTTCGGCATGAATATTTTTTATGTCACAAAGTCTATAATATTTGTAATTACAGTATTAGCAAAGTTATCGGAGGATAGCCTAGCAAGCTCGTGAGCAAGCAATTCCTTACAAGTCTTGAAAATATGTCTCGTTTGTATGTGGCCGTGATATTGCAGTGGCAACAATCCCGTTGTATGAATCTGGGAACTTGTGTTGAGTCCTGGTTACGTATTCTTCTTTATCACTTTCATTTTGTAATATTAAGTTCTGATAGCAGAAGCAACCACTCCTGTAATAATAATAATAATAATAATAACACACGTCATATCGTCATGAAGTTCCTTGGAGAAATCACTCAACTCCATCACTCAGCAAGAATCGAAGATGATTCAGATGCAAACTTAGCTCATTCTACAAATGCAAGAGACTCATGAGGTTTATGTACAGTGTAATCTACAAACTTGTACCTCAGTACAGATGGTTCCTTCCTAAGGTCGATCCTGGCTGTAACTTAAAAGATGTAGCAGGACTATGCCGTGATAGTAATGTCAATAAATAAATAATAAGAATGGATTCAAATATTATAATATTATAATAAGAAAAGCATATCAAGACAGGCCAAACTTAGACACTACAAAACAGTTGTATTACCAGAAGCATTGTATGCGTCAGAAACGACCACAATTGGAGCATCTGGCATCATAGAAACAGAAAAAATTGAACGTAAAATTCTGAGAAAAATATTTGAAGCAGTACACAGAGATGGGATATGGGTGAAAAGACCTACCCATGAGCTATATGAACACACAGACAGACTCAAAGATATCATTAGAAAACGCAGACTAACTTTCTACGGGCACATACAGAGAATGAACAATAAACGACTTACAAAGTAAACAGTTCAAGAAGGAAAACAAATTGGTATCATGAAATAGAAGACGACTTAAAGCAATTAGGGATCAACAAGCAAATGATAGAAGACAGAGAAAATTTCAGAAACAAAATTAAGAACGCCAAATTTTTAGTAAGTGAAAGGAAGAAGATAGGAACATTGTGGACGGAACAAAGGAAACAGGAGCACAGTCAAAGGATGAAGAGATTTTGGGAAGAGAAGAAGAAGGGAAAGAAGTGAAAATTGTGACATCATGAGATATTAGTTCAAACACTGTCCATAAGGGCAAAAATGTTGTAATAATAATAATAATAATTCATAATGCAAATATCCTTGAAAATGACCGCAGGTATGCAGGCCTACCATCTGATTGTGTCGTTCCTCCGTCCATAGAGCCAGTTATGTTTCTTGATTGAATGGATCTGTTTGGGTGTCTTTGTATTGACTTTATACGCACATAAAACGCTTGAGTTACGACAGAACGAGTTTCAGTGTACCCTCAGACCAGAATGAAATTTCTTGTAAAAGTGGTTAGGTTCGATTTCCATCTCAGCCATTCTAGAAGTTTTCAGGTTTCGTCACTTAGCTATATGAATGTACAGAATGTGTGGCATCAATGAAATATATCCAATTTGCTTCCCACTCGTGGTGTACTATAATAATATCGTGTAGCCTCGAGTTCCAGGTGCAAGCTTTGTTATTTGACGCCCAGAGGGCAGCTTGCAAGTTAATTTTTTTTTCTTTCCTTGGAACGCTATGAAAGTCAAGGAGGTTAGATATCTAAGCTCCTTGACACTATAGCGCTTTCTAGTAGAGAATGGAGGAACTTTGTGTTGGCGGAAAGTCCCGAGAATAATGTTCCCATTATGAACACGGTCTACTGGATGCAAATGGGTTCTTTAACATGCCAACAACGTATGTACTGTATAATATTGTTGTTATACGATCCTTAGATTGGTTTTGCCTATTCGTTGTTATTCTTGATCTTATATTTACTGTATTAACTGATCTGTAATGTACAGCTACATTTCTCCTTAGTGTCATTTACCGGATAAAATAAGTTAACAAATGCCGTTTAGTGGTTTCAGAGTTTCCCGTGTTATCAGTTTTAAATACTGGCAACATTGGAATGCACAGTGTATTTTAAAGAGGAGTTTGCAACATTGTAAGAATATTGCCCTCATTCATGGCAGCCCGGACACTTGTCGCACAAAATAGGACATAAAAGTTACAGCTTACGGATATTATTGCCGCATTCTTCTAACGATGGGTTGTTGTCCTATTACACAGTGTTACTGGGCCATGTGAAATGGATGTTACAAGGTCGTTCTATATCACATAACAATGATGCCCCTGTTAAGATTAGCTTTCACATGGGTCATCCATTTCCGGATCTTTTAACCTTTTCACTGCTGTTCCCAAGATATCAGCAATAACTAGTCCTTATTTTTGTAAAAAGTAAAACGCATCGTATTTTTGTTGTTTTATTTAGGCGATTGGATATTGCGGTCATCAGTCACGTGTACTTACAGTATCTGGGGGGAAATTTGTTTGATAACATTAGTTATTGAGGCGCATGTAGTTTGATTCATTGATTGATTTGAATTAATTTTACGAGATTAAGGCCGTCCTGGAAATGGTGCACCATGGTTTTCAACTTCTAACAGTAGACAAATGCCGCGACGGCTCCTTCTAATAGGCCATGGACCAGGTGAAAGGTGTCATTGCCCAGTCAAATGCATCATCATTCATTTCATCTTCGGAGAAAATATCTCCAAATTATGTGCTAGACCAGAGTGCGTGAGTTGAGACATCATTTTTAATATTTAAACATTCTTAGAATTATATTAGAACAAGCGCTCTGATATTCGGATTATTATCAATCACGCTGTGAATTAGCTAAAGAAAGCTATACATATGAAGGGCACAGGGCTGAGTCAAAATTTTCAAATGTTCAGTAATCGCGTTTCAAGAGTTTAACTATGTTATCATACACCGAATTAGTGTTATTCAATAATAATCAGTTATACAGTATTTGTTTCTTTCCCTACTGCCTGTATATTTTTAAACAATTTAAACTTATATCAGGAGTAAAAACACATTATATGGTTGGAAAGATACACTCATGACTCCGTCTTTCACGGTGGCTTCGGTGGCATAGTTGGTAGCATGCTGAGCTTCTATGCTCAAGAACGTGGGTTCAAACCTGGTCAGAATCGTTGGATTTTTAAGAGCGTTAAAAATCTCTCAGTATGCCTTCCTTCGGAGGGGAAGCAGAGTCGGCGAGTCCATGTCATGGATTTATGGCATGCAAAAGAATCTTCCACTAACTACAATTGTGTGAAACTAAATGTGTAGGTTAGATTTGATCAACGCTCTATTAAATTCCAACGTTCGCCACCAGGTGCCAGTTGTGGTGGCATCTAGTAGCCAAGTTCTGAGCTAGGTGACGTTGACGGTAGCATTTGGTAGCAAAAGTAGGAACTACATGAAATTGATCGTCTGCAGTTCTTACCTGAATTACAGATAACACACTAATACAGCCATCACAATTAACACCGGTTATCAGACAGATTCTACACACATCCAAAGCACACGGGGCTATGTGACCACGTTGTCGCAGCCCCTAAACTGAAGAACCAACCATCCGTCTTTCACGGTTTACTTTTTCTTGTTTTCCCGTTATAATTGAACCTAAGTCATCGTTTTATTAAGATCAGGAAAGAACCTCTCATGCACTTAAAAATACAAATATTAAAAAATGGACATACAGTAGCCTAGCTTTTCCTTTCTTGTAGCCTTCATACATATTGTATATTTTGTTCTACACCTGCGTGTATATTTATTAAGAGGCTCTATCTTACACCCAAATGCAGTATACAGTATAATCCCGTCAACGGCGGGTACATACAGGCAGTCATTAAATAAAAAATAAACATGAACATAATCTAGACTCGAATCATTGTCCCTCGTTACCACAAGCTGATGATGATGGGATGTTTGTGGAACATCGAGGTCATCTGCTCCTACACCACGAGGCTGTAGAGCACTTGCAACGTGATACCGAAGCTTTTTGTCCTTTTTAGGAGTCTCTTAGGTTGCAGGGTGTTGCCAAAATGGCCTTTAGTGTGGACTGTAAACTGTTAGAATTATGGTTTTCTTCTAGCAGTTGTCATTTCTTGCTGGTCTACGACCTCTGTGAACGTGAACCACACCTCGTGTCCACTGTCGTACGAAACTACATCGTGACTGTGTTAGTCTCGGTCCGCGACATAATCTTCACTCAAAGTCAACGTTCACAGTAAGTTCCATTTAGTCGTCTATGCCTTGAAAGAGACTAAATATTCAGGCGATGATCTTCCTTCCGAGGAGACTGGTTTACCAGCAGTAGTGTGTATTTCTACCGAACAATTCGCTTCTTTATAATAAGAGACCAGGTTCTGTGGCAGGAAACCCACCTCCGTGGCGCACAGTGGTCAATGTAAAGATGACCTCTTATCACCAAATAATTCATAGGGATGTAGAAAGTAAGGTTTAGTCTACTAAAATGCCCTTTTCGATCACACGATAGGTTCCTATCCTGTTTTACACGAATTCAAGTGTTGTACGTTATGGAAATGAAAATCCACAGCCTGCTTCCAGTCTCCGACCGGGTCAGGAATGGAATGAATGAAGCCCCCATCTAGCGGCGAGGATATGGACTGTGTCGGCTGCCGAGGCCTGACGTACTCCTCTGGGGCAATGATGAAATGAATGACAGATGAAATGAAATGATAGTGGAGAGTGTTGCTGGAATGAAATTTTTACAGTGAAAACCGGAGTACCCGGAGAAAAAACCTGGCTGCCTCCGTTTTGTCCAGCACAGATCTCACATGGAGTGACCGGGATTTGAACCACGGACCCAGCGGTGAGAAGCTGGTTGTACTTTATACTGTATGTAAAAACAATTGGGAGTCTGTGCTTTGAGTAAACTTCCCTTTATGAGGCTGTGTGGCATAGTCGGTAAGGCTACCGCCTACTGTGCCTTAATTTATGAGACTGGAACACAAGAGACCTGTGTCAATAGTTTTATTAAAGATCCTCTCTCTAAAATTGCAGCAGTTAAAAGGGACGTTAATTTGATAATGAAGAACTCTGTGATTTACCGCGCGAAGACGTTAAGGGGTCAGGCTACAACCGAATTTGGAAGAAGAGTGGGTTCAATTGTCCTTGAAATGGTTTTCAACTCCAGACAAATGCTGAGATGGTACCTTGTATTACACCACGGCCGCTTCCATTCAACTTCATCCATTCCTCTTCAGTCATTTCATCTCTGAACCATAAAGGGCATCAGGCTGTAAAGAAAACAAATCGCCACATAGACTCGTTTCTCATCCTGTAGAAACAGTAGTCTAGGAGCTAGGAATAAAAAATGACAACTTGAGAAGGAGTTTAAAGAAAAGACCACCGCTCCGTCGGAACTCAAACTCTAATTCCCTTGTTTCCGGGAAGGTGGGAAAACCGATTACACTACGAACGGTCCACTCCAGAAGTGGCTCATTTGTCACCTCTTGATGACGCGTTGGAGCGCCATGCAGTCTCCGATCAAAGCTTCTGTGTCTTGGCTTGCGATCGCTCACTTTTTAAGCTCTTACTCGTCTTAGTAGTGGAACTGGGAAGTTGTTGTTAATAATTCTTTTAAAGACTTGGGACAACATGGTCATCAGTCTCGTGTACTTATGTGCGTGCTGAATTCGTCTGCCACCTTCTGTGGTCTCGGGGTGCAAATTGAAAGGCCATGGGTTTGATTCCCGGCTGGTTTGAGAGTTTGAACAAAACTGAGAAGAAGTGAGTTCGATTCCAAATTCAACTGTCCTAGAAGTGATTTTCCGTGGTCTCCCTCGTCGACAATGACGGACTTAATTAACAATCTATTTGATAAATAATGTTGGGAAAACTCTTAATTAACGTTCTAGAATCCAATAAAATCGGTAAAACTTATTTCGCCGCAGACGCCAGACCAAACGGATATAACGCCCTTTTGGGTTTTTGTGGATATCTACCCTCATAACCTAATGGCGGTACTTTTTGAGGATCCAACCAGCCTTCGGGCTGACTACCTAACAGACAGACAGACAAAAAAAAAACATTAATGGTGGCCTTAATTAACAATTAGATTCATAAACAATGTTGGGAAACCCTTAAATAACATTCTGAAACCCATTAAAATCGGTAAAAATTATTTCGACGCCAACGTCAAACCCGTCGGGTTTAGCACCAGTTACCTGTACGTTACAAACAACATTAATGACGGCCTTAATTGACAATTTAATCCATTAATAATGTTGGGAAAACCCATAATTAGCATTCCGGAATCCATTAAAATCGGTAGAATAATATCGACGCCCACGCCGTACTCGGCGGGATTGGGAAATCCCCTTAATTAACCCGGGATGTTACCTAACTTAAGGCCACGGCCGCCTCCTACCCAATCCTAGCGCCAGTTACAAACACATACACTAATAACACAGGTTATCAAACACAAATACACGGAGTAACATGACGACAATGTCGCAAATCCCCAACATGAATCAAGAAACAACGTATTGATGAATAAATCGTGTGCAAGTTTAGCAATGGCGCGATGGTCTCTTATGCTCCATCCTCTTGAGCGACCATCCAACGCTATAGTGGAACAGCACAATGAGGTGAGGGGCAGACATAACTTACATGAAGGGTAACAACTAGGAAATGCAGAACAGGTTTGTAATGATTGTGCGCGGGTTGTGGGCAGTCATGAACACATGTCGGGAACCTCATAAACGTCGTGTCTCAAGGTTTAGGTTGGAATCTTGGCGCCCCATGTCTGACAGCTCGCTGGAACACCTACAGACGCCCGTGGGAGAGGAGAGATGACTCTCAACCACAGAACGTGTTGTATTAACAGTAAGCCTACACAGCTACATCACAATATTATGACTAATACAAGTGAGAGCTCTTATATGATACACAACTCTTGGCAAGATTCGTCTTAATGGTGCATCAAGGATAGACACGCTCTAGACTTGTGATTTATTTGAAAAACAGACAAGCAAAGTAGTCGTTTGTAAACCATGGAACACTAACATTCCTTTGATGAGTTCGGAAGTTGGTGACCTCGAGGGATTCCTGAGCTGGGCCCGGGTTTTCCCCTTTTTTACATTGACTTTGAGGTGGGCTCTCTCTTGTCTTCGTTTCATGGCTTTACTTCTTTCCAATTCTCATTGTTCGAAGAGTGAGGTGATCTTTTTCCCTATCTTTTGTTTCCCTTATTCCTCTTTGTTGTCCATTTCTTCCTTTATTACGTAAGATAGGTGTTGTTGTTTCATTTAAGGGGCTCTGACATCGTGGTTATTTAGCCCCGTGTAGTTGTGTGTGTATTCTGCCTGATATGCTGTGTTATTATTGTGTCTGTAATGTGTGTGTAATTTTTTATTCAGTGTAGCCTTAAGGGGCCACATACAGCTCAAGGAGCCACAACAATAACGATTTTAATATTATACCTGTGTCTGTCACAAATCTCGTACAACAATGATATACATATCCAAGGAAACACACACACCTTACTATTAGAAGCAAAGTAAAAAAATCAAAATTCAAATGTTTTTTTTTTTTTTTTTTTTTTTTTTTTTTTTCGGGGGACAAAGACTGTTCGCGTCGGTAGCATTCCTTAAGCTACACGTGTCCCCTGGGTGGTGCTAAAGAACGGTCACTCCGTGGGAAACATCTACACCAAGGAGTTTAGGCAGCCAGACAATCCCAGTGATCTCCTGGCTCAAAATATTGCTTGATGTCACAAAACGTGAATACAAATAGCCCTTCTCAGGGTTTTCCAGTTAAGGCATAAGAAGATCGAAATGTCAAGTACTACAAAAAATTGTTGTTTGAGTCTTCAGTCTTTTGACTGGTTTGATGCAGCTCTCCATGCCTCCCTGTCCTGAGCTAATCGTTTCATCTCTACATAGCTACCACACCCTACATCCGAGGCAATCTGTTTAACATATTCTAACCTTGGTCTACCCCTACAGTTCTTGTCCTCGACCCTTCCTTCCATAACTAAGCTTGCTATTCCTGGGTGTCTTAGTATGTGTCCTACCAACCTATCTCTTCTCTTCATTAGCAGTCGCCAGAAACATCTCTCCTCTCCCACTCGTCTTAATACCTCTTTGTTTGTAACCCTATCTACCCATCTGATCTTCATCATTCTCCTGTAACACCACATTTCAAATGCTTCAATTCTCCTCTTTTCTGCTGCACCAATAGTCCAAGTTTCACTTCCATAGAGCGCCACGCTCCAGACAAAGGCTTTCAAAAATGACTTCCTAATACCTAAATCTATATTCGATGTCAGCAGATTCCTTTTTTGTAGAAATGCTTTTCTTGCCTGAGCCAACCTACTTTTTATATCCTCTTTGCTTCGTCCATCACTGGTTATTCTGCTTCCTAAGTAACAGAAATCTCCTACTTCCTTCAGCTTTTCACCTGCCAATTTGATCTCCATAGAGGTTTGTGATTTATTTCGGCTGCATTCCAGTATTTTTGTTTTACATTTATTAATTTTCATCATGAATTCTTTCCGTAATACGGAGTCCATACCATTCAAAAACTCATTCAAATCTTCAGGCTTGTTGGCCAAGATGACGATGTCATCAGCAAATCTCAGAGTTGAAATTATTTCTCCTTGAATCTTCACTCCCACTTTAAATTTTTCTCTAATTTCCTTCATTGCTTGTTCAATGTAAAGATTGAAAAGTATGGGTGATAAGTTGCAGCCTTGCCTTACACCTTTCTGAATACCAGCTTCTCTCTCATGTCCTTCAACTCGAATGACTGCTGTCTGGTTTCTGTATAGATTGTATATCACCCTCCTATCCCTGTACTTTATTCCAATAGATTTCAAAATGTCAAACAATTTAGTCCAATCAGCGTTATCAAAAGCCTTTTCTAAGTCTACAAAAGCCATGAACGTTCTCTTATCTTTCCTTATTCTACCTTCTAAAATCAGCCTAAGACTTAGTACAGCTTCCCTTGTTCCTACATTTCTCCTGAAACCAAACTGGTCTTCACCCAACTCCGTTTCTATCTGGCTTTCAATCCTCTTGTAAATTATTCTAGAGAGGATCTTTGAAGCATGAGTAATCAAGCTGATTGTACGGTAATCTTCACATCTGTCAGCTCCCACTTTCTTTGGTATAGGGATGATAACATTCTTCTTGAAATCAGGGGGTACCTCACCTGTCTCATAAATCCTACACACCAAGTGAAATAACCTGATCAGACCTTCATCTCCTATGCAGCGTAGCAACTCAATCGGTATATCATCTATGCCTGGTGCTTTGTTCCTATTACAAAATGAAATCCAATATTTGTATACCGATTTGTGTAGATAGTTGTAACAGCTGGAATTTGTGTCAAACTCATGTATGTGATAATTTAATGTTTTAATGTGCCATACGCTAAATAAATAAATAAATAAATCATTTTTTTTTCAAAATTGGTTCTTGTTTTGTGCTGACCTTCACCGTTTCCCTGATATCCCCCGTGTTTATAGGGATTTTTGGAGTTTTCTTTTTTTAATGTGGGTATTAAACCTTCTGCTACAAAATGAATCTCGCATATTTTCACATTATTAATTAATTCATTAATTAAGCGTCATTATTTAGAATTTTATTCTGAGCAAACTCAAAAAAAAGTTAAAGTTTCATAGAAAGACTAATTAAAGTCACAATGGTTTTGAGTGAGATTCATTTTGTAGCAGAAGGTTTAACACCCACATTAAAAAAAGAAAACTCAAAAAATCCCTATAAACACTGGAGATATCAGGGAAACGGTGAAGGTCAGCACAAAACAAGAACCAATTTTGAAAAAATTGACAAAAATAATTATCATTTCAATTTTGATAATTTTTAACTTTGCTTCTAATAGCAAGGTGTGTGTGTTTCCTTGGATATGAATATCATTGTTGTACAAGATTTGAGGCAGGCACAGTTATAATATTAAACTCGTTATTGTTGTGGCTCCTTGAGCTGTATGTGCCCCCGTTAGAAACCATCGCGACATTTGCCTGGAGTAGAGGTGAGGAAACCACGGAAAACCACTTCTAGGATGGCTGAGGTGGGTATTAAACCCACCTCTTCTTAGTTTTGCCTCACGACGCTGAGTGTACCTCGATACAGCCCTCAGACCAGAATTAAAATTCTTGGCCGAGCCGAGTCAAGAAAGCTAGCCACTACGTCACGAGGTGGACTATATAAGCCAGTAGTTAGTGGTGGCTGTAGTTGTAGTTTTTCATTTCATAATTATTGTCACTACCACTAAGGGCAGATGACATAGATGTTATACCCCTTTACACACACTCAAAGTACATGGGACTACAAGACCGCGTTGTTGCAGCCCCTAAACTAAGGAACCTACCAATATTCCTTGGGGGTGACCGGTCCCGACCAATCCTCACTTAAGCCTGGAGTTCCACTTCCTACATTGTTGAAATACTGTATTTAGCCATCATTGTCCTCTGCCTCACTGACCGTGACAGCCAACAGTGCAGTGTCAAAGAGCCAAGGAGGAGTCCACTCAAGGGCACTTGGTCAAGGAAGTTGAGGATTAGAGCGCGCATAACAAACCCAACTCGCGCGGACACGGGTCAGGGGCACTACAGCATGACTGATGAGTCCAATCTAAACCATAAAACTTATTTTGTGATGGCGCAGCGGTCAAGCTGCTTGTGTCCCACCAAGGCGGGCTGGGTTCGATTCCCGATTATTACATATTGAAATTGAAATGTATTTATTTTTGGTTATTTACAATTAGGACTAAAAGTCCCTTTAGCTGCACCTAACTGCAACTACTATACATGTTTCTTTTATACATAGTCTTAAATTAACCTAATTAAACTAAATACTACGGAAAGAAAGAAATATATACAAAAATTGTTTTAACCTATTTAATTAATATTAAGTATTACTATAATCATAACGAATAGAATATAAAGTGTGATCTCTTCTCCCTCAATAGAAAGTAATGAATACGGATCGGGTTGGCACTCGCCGCTACGCAGCGCTACAGTCGACTTGAGATTGTTGATTTCCACAAATGTTTATGTGTTTATGTGCGATATATTAAGTATTTAATCGGTCGGAGTGTTTTGGTGGTGTTCTGTGCAAACGTTTATTGATATACAAGTGCTTACACTATTACTTCATAGTATTAATACCCGAAATGCTATTGTAGGAAGCATTAACTGAAATGGAATTTGATTTCTTGTTGTGTGTTGACGTTATCTTCGTGTGTTAATTTTATTGTTATTTAATGTAAGTAAACAGCAGTTTAGCCCTTACATTTTCATGAGTGCTTAATGTGAGGAGTGAAGATGCCTTGCTCTTTTGTACCAGGACGCAGATCTAGCTATGGGGACTGTAAAGAGGTCAGACGGTTTTTCAAACCTCCTAAAGATAAGGAACGTTTTATCAAGTGCAAAGGGGCCATACCAGGGAAGGATAGGGAACTTACTGAAAAGTCCTACATCTGTGATGCTCACTTTTCAGAAGATTTAATTGTTAAATTTGACAAATTTGTGATAGAAGGGAAGGAAGTAGTACTTCTCCCAAGAACCAACTGGCGATTGAAAGACTATTCTGTTCCACATATATTTCCTAATTTGCCTAAGTATTTGTCCAGTATGGTGTAAATAAAAATGCTCTTGATGCCATTAAAGACTACTTCTGTGAAGAAAGGGATGAGAATAAAAAGACAATGAGTTAAAAACATGTCTGTTTAATGTTAAGTTCTTCTGAAATGATGGTAGTTTACTGATTTTGGTGTTTGTGGAGTGAAATTTATGGTTATTGAATTTTATAGTAATCTACGGTAAAGTTGAAAGTTGCGTTCGTACGGCTTTTTTTGTTTTTGTTTGCTGCGTTGCAAGTCTGTTAAGGGAATGTAAATTGTGTAACAATGTGAAGAAATCATTTCTTATAGCGAGGTTAACTTTCCCGTTCTTTTTTATTATTATTATTTACCGATAGCTGGCAAAACTAATTGCATTTTGAACTTGCTCTCTGTCTTCGCTTATTGTCGAAACTGGACTATTACAGGAGACGACTTATTAAATTAGAATTGGGCACAGTAAAATAAGTGGAGATGTCGAACTTATTAGCGCCTATGAGGATATCTTGCGGTGTTTTAACATGTAAAACAGGTCGCAAAGTTTTAAAAGTCTCGTAAGCGCCAATGCTAACTTACATCACAGACCGGAGCCAGCGCTGTGCTGCGGCGGACCAGGCGTACTAGGCCAGTGATATCACTTCTTATTCTATTCGTTATGGTATAATGTTACAATTTTATCATAAACCTATACCCTATGTTTTAATAATTACACATATAATAGGAGCGAATATGCGATTTCTGAGCCTTGACACTACTCTGCCGTACTTCGCCCAGTCTTAAATTGTTGTATATGTTTGAGGCATTTACCACAAATGATGTATTACCTTTGATTGTACGTACGATGCTGAGGGATCTGCAGAGTTATAGCGGTGGATCTATTGTTCCGATCATGCACTTGACTCATTTGAACAAAGAATTTAGCCAGGTAAGGGCGTGTATTAGTTTTTAAAATTCTCAATAGTAGGCAAGAAGTCGAGTATGACGGTCTTTCCCTAAGCTTTAGCCAGCCAATTGTTTTATAAAAGGGTGTAACATGACATTGCTTACGAATGTTGAAGAATAACGTAGACATGCATTCTGTACTCCCTGCAGCTTCATATTGTATTTATCTGAAATATCGCTGAATATTAATGACCCGTAATATAGAATAGGAAATATCACGTTCTGTATCAGGGTCTTCCTTACATTAAAAGGAAGATATGGTAGATTTCGACAGAACTGGTGAAGAATACCAGTCACCTTTTTGACTACATGGTTGGTATGGTTGGACCAACATAGAGTATTATCTATGTAGAGTCCCAAGTTTTTAACACATTCTTGAAATTTCACCACAGATCCATTGACCGTTCAACTATTGGAGGAATGACACTGTTGTTGAGATTTGATAAGAGTTTTCGGTACCCCACAAACATGGCTAATGTTTTATTTTCGTTTAATAGAAGACTGTGGCTTTGAGCATATTCGAAGAGCCTTTCAATATCGGAATTTACTTTGCTGATGCAGTCATTGAGACAGGTTACAGGAAAATGGTAGTAAATTTGCAGATCATCAGCATACATGTGATGTTTGGTATGGGACTTTCAAAGCGAAATATATTGTTCGGTGGTTCGGATTCCACGTAAAAAGTAAATCCCGTGTCTTATGATCGCGAGATTAACGGTCACCTAAAACTACATGCGTCCTTCATTTTGTTAACTTCATTAAACAGAGAATCGTCGCGTGGAAGTGGAAAAACAAAATGGCCCCGTGACGAACATAATGCATATCAAATGGCGTACAGTAATTCGCTTCTAAGTAGAAGGTGACGGGAAAATGTTCAAGACCATGTACATTGTCCGTTTAATCGCAATTATCGAAGTAGGATACTTTTGTTAAAATTATAAACAAGATGTTCAGTAAAGAACATACAGCCTACTTTCTCCTAAATGCATGGGTATTGTTATAACTCTTTGTTCTTTTCAAGGAGTATACTTGAATGTTGATTGTAGTAGCTTGTTGAAATACAACGTGCTATACGGATATTTAACATGAATATGAGGTGCCCTTTGCTAGTGCTACCTCTGTAAAAAATTTCATTCAGTTCGGTTTCACGGTGTTTGAATTGATATGGGGAATCGATTGCACACATACATGGCCGCTATCTGCAAACGATTGGCCTGATGACCTTGTAGTTCAGTCAAAAGATGCATCCCACAAAAAGGTATGTTGTTGCAAAATTTAGTAGAGATTAAATGATTAGGTGGGTCGTAATTTGATGTAAGCTTTTAGCATTTGGGTGGCCGCCATACCGTTTCCGTCAAGATAGCGGTGATATAAAACATGACACTGAGGTGCCCATTGCTAGTGCTACCTCTGAACCAAATTTCGTTCAATTCGGTTTTACCGTGTTTGAATTGATAGGGGGAATCGATTTGCACACTTACATGGCCGCCATCTGCAAACTATTGGGCTGATGACTTTGTAGTTTAGTAAAATGACGCTCGCCATATAAATATATGTTGCTGCAAAATTTGGTAGGGATCGGATGATTAGGTTAGTCGTCATTTGATTCAAGCTTTGAACATTTGGGTGGCCACCATTACGTTTCCGTCAAGATGGCGGCGATATAAAACATGATACTGAGTTGCTCTTTGCTAGTGCTACCTCTGTACCAAATTTCGTTCAATTCGGTTTCACCGTGTTTGAATTGATAGGGGGGATCGATTTGCACACATACATGGCCGCCATCTGCAAACTATTGGGCTGATGATCTTGCAGTTTGGTCAAAATATGCTTCCCACATAAAGGTATGTTGTTGCAAAATTTGGTAGAGATCAGATTATTTGGTTGGTCGTAGTTGGATTTAAGCTTTTAACATTTGGGTGGCCGCCATTACGTTTTCGTCAAGATGGCGACTATATAAAACATGACACTGAGGTGGCCTTTACTAGTGCTACCTCTGTACCAAATTTTGTTCAATTCGGTTTCACCGTGTTTGAATTGATAGGGGGAATCGATTTGCACACATACATGGCCGCCATCTGCAAAGTATTGGGCTGATGGCCTTGTAGTTTCCTCAAAAGAGTCTTCATACATAAAGGTATAATGTTGCAAAATTTGGTAGAGATCAGATGATTAGGTTGGTCGTAATTTGATTTAAGCTTTTAACATTTGGGTGGCCGCCATTACGTTTTCGTCAAGATGGCGGCGATATAAAACGTGGCACTGAGTTGTCCTTTGCTAGTGCTACCTCTATACCAAATTTCGTTCAATTCGGTTTCACCGTGTTTGAAATGATAGGGGGAATCGATTTGCACACATACATGGCCGCCATCTGCAAACTATTGGTCTGATGACCTTGTAGGTTAGATGAAAGATGCTCGCCATATAAGTATATGTTGTTGAAAAATTTGGTAGAGATCGGATGATTAGGTTAGTCGTAATTTGATTTAAGCTTTGAACATTTGGGTGGCCGCCATTACGTTTCCGTCGAGATGGCGGCGATATAAAACATGACACGGAGGTGCCCTTTGCTAATTCTACCTCTGTACCAAATTTCGTTACATTCCGAGTACACACGCACACTCACACACGACACACAATGTTTGGCCCTGCGTAGATCTCATAAGTCTACTTTCATTTTTTGCAAAAATCGAAAGTAGGCTAATAGATGTCTACTGTCATAGACCTATAGGTGATTGTATCAATGGTGATATAATGGATGAAAACAGTAATGAAAAGTTTATTTAAGCGCATTTCAATAACATTATTTTCTTTCTAAAAAAAGGAACCTTTTTTTTAGAGTAAAACATATTAAAATCATAATAAGATGTTTACATTTGTTCTAAGTTTCCCATACATTCAATTGCCGATTCCATGTCCTGTTCCGAGTCTATGAAGACTAGGATTTACGTCTGTTTGTTTACGTGTTTGTTTGTTGCTTCATCATAGAAAAATGGACGACCTGAAATACATACAATATCGTATGTGTGTTTCTATCAGGCAAAGTAAAACTTTACGATATATTTTGTTGTATGTTGCTGCGAGGATCGACCGTGCTAGTAGTAGTCGTCGCCAGCGAATTATGTCCTGCGTGAAGCCATGGGACGTGTGATCTACAAGCTGGAAGTGAGAAAGAATCGATTACATCATAGGCTATTAGAATTCCCTAAATCTGTTGTTTTAGAGCATTAGGACTATGATGATTGTCTCAGGAATTGACTGAGGGTTACCAGCCATGAAGTAGTGTGTGTATAAAATATAGCCTACAATGCCTCCTCACAAGGACGGTGTCTGGGAGCTGAACACAGTTTGACAGCAGATACAACTGGGGTTGGCGAAAGGCCGATCGCTCAAGCGACCGCTAACTGGGGCCTAATTAAGGGAGGGTCAGGGAAGGAATTTTGAAAGGAAGTCGGCCTCTCTTTCGGTGACCGAAGACACAGAACTGAGAGGGTGGGTATTGTTCAGCACTAGAGGAAAATTCTCTGCAATTCATTTTAAATGTAAGCCGAGTAAAGGCAGTCACTCTTTTCACTTGGATAATGGAAATCTGAACCTGCAAAGAAAGCGGATTCAGACTTAGAGGTTTATTTAAATGGCTTATCCTCCCGGCTTGGCTTCTACCCACGGTCTCTGCCAGGGATCATTCCTCTACCCTCACAAGGACGGTGTCTGGGAGCTGAACACAGTTTGACAGTAGATACAACTGGGGTTGGCGAAAGGCCGATCGCTCAAGCGACCGCTAACTGGGGCCTAATTAAGGGAGGGTCAGGGAAGGAATTTTGAAAGGAAGTCGGCCCTGGACCTTTTGAAAGGAACCATCCCGGAATTTGTCTGGTGGTGAAAATGGGAAACCACGAAAACAAGACGGCTGAGGTGGGATTTTGCTCTCAGCCACCGTGGCCGGTCAGACTTGGAGTGAACAGAAATTTTGGAGGAAATTGTTGCTGTTGGTTGTTGACTCATTTAGGGGCTCTGCGACTTCGTGGCCACGTGTATATGTTATTTTACTATAACCTGTGTTATTGCGATGGCTGTATTAGTGAGTGAATTTGTAATTGGGGTTAGAATTGTGCAGGAGGCGGCCATTTTCGTAAATTATGCACCATCCCAGCATTTACCTGAAGTAGAAATGTGGAATCCACGAAATACCACTCCTGAGATAGGAATCAAATGCACCTCTTCTCAGTTCTGCCTCACGAGGCTGAGTGAACCCCGTTTCAGTCCTCACACCAGAATTAAATTACTTGGCAGAGCCCTGAGTCGAACCCAACCCTCAGGGATGATATCCGAGAATGCTAGTCTCTACACCATACTACGATTGGATTGGAGGCGACCGTGGCCTTAAGTTAGGTTACATCCTGGCTGTTACATGCAGAAGAAGTGAGAAACCACCACTCCTAGAATAGCTGAGAGGGGAATCGACCCGAAGTTACCCACCATCCCCTCCTTCCCTATTGATCTACCAGCTGTGTAACAAGTTTGGGTAGATGACTAAGATGTCCCAAGCCCCTCAAATGAATTAAGAACATCAGCATGTGTAAGAAGCTTTTAATCCCGCGTATAACGTGCAATTCCTTCCAAAGTGGGCAGTAACTATCATTCTGGTTATTGCAGATTTGTCACATATGACACCACGTTAAGTAATGACAATGAACCCAATTTTCGAGGTTGTGTAAGCTGGCATTTCAAGTAATGTCGCTGATTGTTATGGTCGGAGCTGGCCGTGACTACAGTACTCGTCTCTGCCCTAAGCATTGATTGCCTCGCCATCTGTTGACTCGTGGAAGATCATAAAATCTATTTCAATTCTTCAGTGAATGAACGTTATGGCTCATCTGAGACACAAACACTCGGTGTGATTCAGTGGGGACCAAAGAGTCAAGTCAAGCAACATCTATGTTCCAACGGGGAAGATGACCTTACAGTTCCGACCCTTAAAACAACAATAACCAGCCTATAACAAACTGTGTTCCAAGATATTGCTTGTTTTCTGTTGTTGTTGTTGTTGTTGTTGTTTGAGTCTTCAGTCTTTCGACTAGTTTGATGCAGCGCTCCATGCTTCCCTGTCCTAATCTAATCGTTTCATCTCCACACAGCTAGCACACCCTACATCCGAGGCAATCTGTTTAACATATTTTAACCTTGGTCTACCCCTACAGTTATTGTCCTCGATTCTTCCTTCCATAACTAAGTTTGCTCTTTCTGGGTGTCTTAGTACGTCTCCTACCAACTTATCTCTTCTCTTCATTAGCAGTCGCCAGAAACATCTCTCCTCTCCCACTCGTCTTAACACCTCTTCATTCGTAACCCTATCTACCCATCTGATCTTCATCATTCTCCTGGAACACCACATTTCAAAATCTTCAATTCTCCTCTTTTCTGCTGCTCCAACAGTCCAAGTTTCACTTCCATAGAGTGCCACACTCCAGACAAGGCCTTCAAAAATGACTTCCTAATAGGCATTCGATGTCAACAGATTCCTTTTCTGTAGAAATGCTTTCCTTGCCTGTGCTATCCTACTTTTTATATCCTCATTGCTTTGTCCATTGGTTATTTTTCTTCCTAAGTAACGGAAATCCCCTAACTTCCTTTAGGTTTTCACCTCCCAATTCGATATTCATAGGGGTTTCTGATTTATTTCGACTGCATTCCAATATTTTGTTTTACATTTATTAGTTTTCATCAACAATTCTTTCCTCAAGACAGAATCCATACCATTTAAAAACTCATTCTAATCCTCTGGTGTGTCAGCTATTAATTCATTTTAAGGGCGAGACATCCTGGTTATCATCCCCCGTGTACTTGGATGTGTCTTGTGTGTATTGCATTTGTCTGATAACCTGTGTTTCTGTGGTAGCTGTAGCAGTGTCTGTTACTGTGATTATTGGGGGTAATGGATTGGGTTAGGTGCCCCGGGACTTGAATTAATGTATCTGAAAATCGAACCACCTATTTCCAGATTTTCTGCAGCCCTCCATCACAGTTGTGATACTTTATTGGGGGTCGCTATCCTACAGCTAATTTTTTAAATATAATCCTACTCTTCTAGTTCAAATTGGTGAAAGATTTTTATAAATATCTGCATTAGTTTAGGACTGATTTTAAAAGCTAGGCATTGCACAGGCTATTTAAGAAGTCAGATAATTTTGCGGTTAATTTTCTCAAAACTGTATTTTTCAAATCTGTTTTCTTTGTAACTTCTAAAGCATAAGGTGTATTACAATGCATCACGTGTTCTTAGTGATAGGGTCTACAGAACTGACCAACATCGTGAGCCTTGGTTGGATGGTTGTTTGAAAAACAAATATGTCCACAAAGAAATATGCAAATTTGCGTTAATTTATCACATGATAAAAAATACTAAATTTAATATGAGAGTTCTGAAAGAGGTGCGTATTGTAGCTGTTATATTACAAAGCACCATATATGTAGGTCGTAGAAAAATATTTTAAAGCATAGAACAAAATTAAATAGTTTGTGACGGTGATAGTATTTTGCTGATGACACCGTCACAAACTATTTCATTTGTTCTATACCGGTACTTTAAAATATTTTTCTACAACCTACTATGCTGCACCATATTAGGTTAAATAACCATTTATATTTAAGTGCTACGCTACATCATAATTTTCATTATGCTTTACAATTGGCTGATGAAGGGGATAAAAAAAATGTTGTTGATTAATCCTTGGAACATGTACCAAGAACAACTTTAATAATTATTATTTTCATTTATGTATTGATTAAGGCAAAGCCTCCGTGGCTTAGGCGGCAGCACGCCGGCCTCTCACCACTGGGTCCGTGGTTCAAATCCCGGTCACTCCAAGTGAGATCTGTGCTGGACAAAACGGAGGCAGACAGGTTTTTCTCCGGGTACTCCGGTTTTCCCTGTCAAAATTTCATTCCAGCAACACTCTCCACTATCATTTCATTTCATCTGTCATTCATTTAATCATTGTCCCAGGGGAGTGCGTCAGGCCTCGGCAGCCGGCACAGTTCATATCCTCGCCGCTAGATGGGGGCTTCATTCATTCCATTCCTGACCCGGTCGGAGACTGGATTTTCATTTTCATGTATTGATTAAGGCGGTAATATAATTCTTATTAAAAACTAATATTAGGTGTAAAACATTTGTTAGACCTTAACATTCCGTTGCTGAACAGTGTTGTTTTGTTAATTCGTTTTAGGGGCTTGGGAAAATTTGGTCAGTGGTCCCGTGTCCTTGGGTGTATGTTTAATTTGTCTGATAACGTATGTTTAGCGTGTGTTAATGGAACTATTAGGTGTAGCAATGGGGTACGTTTCCCGGGACTTAAAATAAGGTTCTATCGCGGTATTTTCCTTAGGGAGTGTGGAGAAAAACTGGGAAAACTATAGTCAGGATGGCAGCTGTCAGCGCCGAGATTCGAACCTCCGATCTCCGGATTTGCTTCAGTTCCCACATCATAGTCGCCGTGAGCGCTTTCACGCGCACGACTACGCCGTTGCCCGAAAGGACAGGGGTCAGTTGCAACCATTGAGATTCTTGGTCGCTATCAATGTCAGGGGCGGTTTTAGCATAAGGGCACGCAGTCACGTGTACCTCCATTAAAATCCTTAAACCCGACTTGGATTATACAGTAGTTTGTATTAATACACTCTCCGTAACAATGGCGCTGATGTCGCGACCACGAAGTGCTGCAGACTCATCTACCGGTAGGAGCACACGGCATAGGTGGCTATGCCTGGGCTCATTTCAAAAACCTTCTGCTACTGTGTTGCCACATGTTCTTCCTGTCTGGCTATTTAACATCATCCCATGCTTTCATTGGGGTGAAGTGGACTGAAGGGTTACGGGAAATTCCTGAGCCTTTGGCCACAAGACGGCCCACGGCCCACGAGACGGCCGTGACCAATCGCAGTAAAAGAGGAGCGATTAGGGTGTGAAAGTTTAGTGGCAAAGGGGTGTAAGGTCATTGACAACAATATCCCCACTCTCTTAATCTCTACATAGTATAAAAATAAGTCCCCGATTCTTGGATGTAACGGGTAATCTCGAGAACCACTGGATGGATTTTGATGCGGTTTTCACAATTCTGTAAAGAATTTTTCGAAGAAGGGTTTTGTAGAAAATCATTTATTTATGACCAAAGGAAGCCGAGCAGTAACGGTTTCAGTGAACCGACTCGAAGAAAAACCTGCCGTCGTGCGCCTTTTAAGCTTACGCTGGGTAAACCATTAAAATATCCATAATATGCTATGAGTTACGAATTGTTCAGCATGATAAGTTCTACAAAAATGTCCCGGACAGCATACCGTATCACTATCTTTAATACATCGCCCACTATAAGTGTTTTTACGTTTTCATTTCTTCCAACAATCTCCATTCAGTGGAAATTTAAATTACTAGCTTCGGAGTGAGCGAGCCTTCGGCCAGCATCAAACTGTCGAGTTCGACTTCAGAGAAGAGTAACTTGTATGTGTTTGGAGTTTCGCTGTTCACCTCGGCGTTTCTGAATTGCGTCTGAGACCTGCCGTCCGTGCGCCTTTTAAGCTTACGCTGGGTAAACTGTTAAATATACCGGGCGAAGCCGGGGCGGGTTGCTAGTCTATTTACTAAAATACTATAGGGCCTACTCATTATACGTTAAAACTCCCACAGTATGCCTTCCTTCGGAGGGGAAGTAAAGCCGGCGGGCCTATGGCATGTAAAAGAACCTTCCACTAACTACAATTGTGTGAAGCTAAATTTCTAGCTTAGATTTGATTAACGCTCTTAAGTTCCAACGTTTGCCGCCAGGTGTCGGTTGCGGTGGCATCTAGAAGCCAAGTTCACTGCTAGGTGTAGTTGACGGTAGCATTTGGTAGCAAAAGTAGAAACTACTTGAAATTGATCGTCTGCAGTCCTTACCTGAATTACAGAAAACCCACACTAATACACCCATCACAAGTAAAACCAGTTATCAGACGATTCTACACACACCCAAAGTACACGGGGCTACATGACCGCGTTGTCGCAGCCCCTAAACTGAGGAAGCAACCAACCGACCTTTCGTTTGTTTACTGTGCATCATTGACCTTCCTTGTGGTACGTAATAATTGTCATTAGAAACGTATTTTAGGAGGAGAAAAGTAAGTTATCCATAATGCGTGTCATTTCTTTTTACCATAGTTAATAAAATATACGCTGTGTGTCATACTAGTCACCCCTGGGGGCTATAGTAAGAAAATGAATTCAGATTTTTTTAAAATTATCGGCATCACATTGTTATTAGACTGGAGCTGAATGCTACTATTAATGTGAAATGATTGAGTTAAAATAACCTACTTGAGGAATATCGGGAGGAATAGAAAGAGTGCTTTACTGTTACGTGACCATTAACTTCGCGATCATAAAACGAGCCACCAGACGTGACATTTCACATCGGAAATCCCGTAAGCATTAATCGGAAATCGAACCCAACCAGCCTTGGTGGGAGGCAAGCAGCTTGATCGCTGCGCCATCACAGCCCGGTAAAACCACAGAGAAACGATGGTCAAGATGGATGCCACAATCAAACCAATTGAGTAACATTGGTTTCCTTGTCCACTCATAATACGGGCAACATGTACCATTATAGGCGTATGCTCTCTCTAAAAATGTGCTGTGGTCCGCCCTTCTAAGTACACGAACCGCCACTGGTAAATCTTAGGTTATCATTTTGATATTGTACAGGGAATACTTTGATTTCCATACAAATTATGGGAATGAGCGTCCAGCTTATGGAAAGTTCTTTCGTTTTGTTCTAAGAGGTAAGCAATAATGGTACATTTCTACACAGTTGGCAATCCTGCTTCAAGCGCTTCCTAAATCAAGGGCCCACATGTGTAAATATTACGAACATTTTAGTTTCTCTGACATACCATTTTGTGTGAATGTTACGCAAGTCTATGTACCAGTTCCTCTGAGTTACAACACATGTGTAACGGCTAGCATTCTTGGTTGTCACCCCGGAGACCCGGGTTCGATCCCCGGCTCTACCAAGACATTTAATTTTGGTCTGAGGACTGGAACGGGGTACACTCAGCCTCACGAGGAAAACTGAAAAGAGGACGGTTTGATTCCCACCTTAGTCACCCTGGAAGTGGTTTTCCGTGGGTTTTCGCTTCTATTCCAGGAAAATGCCGGGATGATTCTTAACATAAGGCAACGGCCGCTTACTTCCCAACTTTCACCTGAATTACAAATACACCACAATAACACAGATTATTATCAGACAAATTATTCACACAACCAAGTGCACGGGGATAGTGAGCAAGATGTCCCAAGCTCCTAACGTGAATTAACAACAACTTCTTCATTTATGTCATTCTCATAACGACGTGCAAGTCGCCCACAGCCCTTGTACAAGAAATTTGGTCAGGTGCACCAAAATGTAAAATAAAACTTTAAAGACCAATCATCAATTTCAATTGGGGAGCGTGATGACGCAGTGGCTTGGATGCTCGTCTTACACCCGAACGGCCAGGGTTCGAACCCCGGTGACAGAGGGGTGGAATTTTCACCTGAAAATCACGTGGCGTCAGGAAGGGCATGCGGCCTTAAATCCCAGGCCAAAACCAAAATGAGCCTGGTTGGATCCAGCGACCCTAATTAATTGGGAAAAGCCGAAGAAAGAAAGAAAGAAAGAAAGAAAGAAAGACAATCACGAATTTCAATTATCCGGAGTGCGCCCCAGAGAATACATTACAACTCAGGGAGACGTAGGTGAACAAGCTTGTGCTAGTTCTGTGCACCTTTGAATCGAATTGTGAAACTGAACTTCAGCCAATCTTGACTGTGATTGGATTGCAATTCACAACGTCTTATGTAGAGCAATTTGAGCCTTGACGTGATGATCAATGGTATTTCCAACAGACCATAAATCTTGATCCACTCCTAGTCATTGAACGCACAAGATTCAGGGGGGTCACACTCCAATTTAACTAATTCTATCAGTTCATGACGATCAGTAACTGTAACTATATACTTTGTTGCGGGTGCAACTTTCAGCCTTAGTGCTATTGAGGGTAGACCAAGGATTAATGAGGAGGTGCCCTGGTCGCTCTCTAGCACACTGTGAGTTGAAGCACGCCTCCGTAATGGCTCTAGCTGCTCGTTCCTCTGTTTTCAATACCAAATAATTGGGTTATTGTAATGAATAGCTTATAGACTTGGTCAGTAAAATGATGCATTTCCGTGGACGATAGAGTGTTTAAGCAATATGAGACCATTTACAAACATGAGGGTGAATTTTCACAGTAAATATTCCGTTATACCGTATCCATTATGCTATATTTCAAGCGGCTTCGGTGGCGTAGTTTTTAGCATGCTGAACTTCTGTGCCCAAGATCGTAGGTTCAAACCCGGCCGAAGTCGTCGGATTTTTTGAGAGCGTTAAAATCCTTCAGTATGCCTTCCTTCGGAGGGGAAGTAAAGCCGCTGGTCCCATGTCATAGATTTATGTCATGTAAAAGATGCTTCCACTAACTAAACTTGTGTGAAGCTAAATTTCTAGGTTAAATTTCGTTGTAACGCTCGTTGTAAAGTTCCAACGTTCGCCACTAAGTGTCAGTGATATCTGGTAGCGAAAGTTGGAACTACTTTAAATTGAACGGACCTTAGTAGCTCACCCTATGGATGTCCGCTTGAAGCAGCTACAGCCTCTGGCGAGCCGAACATGTCCCCGGAATAAATAAATGTATTATATATTTCAGAAGTCTACTCAGAAATAAAGAACAGTAAATGGTAAGAGAACCACGTGCAATGCCCATAGCGGTTTCACAATGTATATGCATTTCCATCAGTTTCAGTTTGATTAGGCTAAAAGGACTTAAAAATTAAATGGAAATAGTTCGTTAGGAATTAAGGTCTGACCCGGTTGTTTCACTTAGTATATAGGATTTATGATGCCGGTGAGGTACCCTCTGCTCTATTCGCCCTGCTCTGGTTGTAACAATAATGTTATCACCCCCTATACCGAAGAATGCAGGAGCTGACAGATGTGAAGATTTCCGTGCAATCAGCTTCATTACTCATGCTTCAAAGATCATGACTAATATAATTTACAAGAGGATGAAAATACGGACGGAAAACAAGTTGGGTGAAGACCAATTTGGTTTCAGGAGAAATTTATGAACAAGAGAATCTGTACTAAGTCTTACGTTGATCTTGAAAAGTAGAATAAGGAAATAAGAGAACGTTCATGGCATTTGTGGACTTAGAAAAATACCTTTGATAACGTTGATTGGAAAGTTGTTGGACATTTTGAAAAGGATTGAAATAAAGTACAGGGATAGGAGGGTGCTCTACAGTCTAAACAGAAAGCAGAGAACAGTTATTCGAGCCGAACGACATGAGAGAGAAGCTGGTAGAAAGGTGTAAGGCAAGGCTGCAACTTATCACTCATATCTACTTTTCATTCTACACATTGAACAAGCAATGAAGGGAATTGGAGAAAAATTCGAAGTGGGAGTGAAGATTCAAGGAGAAATAATTTCAACTCTGAGATTTGCTGGTGACATCGTCATCTTAGCCGATTTACCAGAGGATTTGATTGAGTTCTTAAATGGTATGGATTCCGTCTTCGTATCCTGACAGAATAATATTACTGTATTAACTTATGTGTATATTTTTCTATTCAATTCAGCATGAGTCACCCGCCACCCCCCACCCACCCAGTCAGTTTGACTTCGGTGTTCTGCGGGTTTGACGCGACGCAGTTCTGATAGAGGCATGGCGTCAGGAAGGACATCCGACCTTAAATCCCCAGCTAAAACTAAAAATGAGCCTGGTTGGCTCCGGCGACCCCTATTAATTGGGAAAAGCCGAAGAAAGTACTAATTGCAATCGTATTTCTTTATTCGTGGAAATACATAAATAAGAAATTTCGCCATGTTAGTTTCCTTTTAAAATCTTTTTGTATAATTCACCATATGTGTTCAGTATTAGTGATGAAGCAAGACTTGAGTCCTCGGAATGCTCGTTACACGCATCTGTTGTTTATATGAGTGCAAGTTTCGAGGAAGATGACCTCTGCATTGAATCATCCAGACATTAATTGACCGTTCATCGACAGCTACGACTGTTAGCCTATTTATAAATATAATTGCACGTTATCCGCAGTGGTCGGACACAGGGGAAAAGGCGTTTTATTTCTGTGATCGTGTAAGTATTCACTTTGCATATCCAATACAATATAGTACTTACATACATATAATAGTAAATTATGCAACGAGCCTATAATTGCAATTACCATTATAGGCGAGTTGCATACGACTGTTTATGTTCGACGATAATTATAACTTTATTATATGTTTTAACATAAATATTCATAAATATCTGTGGGATTCAGTAACTTCAGTTAGTGAACAGAGCGCGCTGGGTGGTTTGCTGACTGAACAGAGCGCATTAGCATTCACTAATATTGTCACCGAAGTCGTTTGAAAGCAATGCGCTGTGTAGAAATTGGCGTTGGGGATATAAAGGTACAGTGCTATTTCTTGTCTCATATTCGCCAGTTTATTTACGTGAACATATGGGACGGTGCATGTCGGTAATTTATATAGAAGGATGCTGTGTTGCTTGCTTCTGGACGTAGATTCAAAAATTTCTTGCATATGTCATAGTATTTTCTTGTTACCGCAAAGGTTCGTGCTGATTTTGTCTTTGTGTTTGGGATTGTAACTACAATGGTTGATCCGATATCCAATATGAACTTTCAAATCATGTAATTCATGTCTGACATGTTGGATTTTGAGCGCATGCGCGAAGCTATCCTTACCTAATTGGTCAATGAATGAGCTCTGATTGGCTGGAGAAACTGTCTCAAAATGAAGAATAGTACTATAATGACCCTCATTATGATACGGTTTTCTGACATAATATTTACATTTCGACATCGTCGAACATAAATATATTTATTTGCAAATGTGGATGCTGTTCATGGTGACAAATTACAAAAACTAAGCAAAATAAATCATTCATACAACTGCAAAAATACATTTTAGAGTACAAGGATTAATTGGCATAAGAAAATAATAATAATTATAATAATAGAGATAATTATAAAATAATAACTTAAGGATAATTTACACTAATCTTCATCCATTAAGTTATGTACCAGACATCACTGGCTCCTGATCTGGTGCTTTCTTGCGAACTCCTTGAATTTTCCAACATCAGAGGCAAAGGACTGAAAATGTCCCCTGGTGAAATGCGCAACCCAATGTTCATTCTCCTTCTCTTTCATCATGCTGCTGAGCATGCTTAACGTCTAAGTTACATCCTTTTAAAGAATACCATATCTCTTCTTTAACTAAACGTTAACAACCCAACGACGTAGCAGAGTGCGTTTAATTGTGCGCCATAACTGCGACTACTTGTCCGGAGATCGGTGGTTCAAAACCCAGTACTGTCAGCGGCCAACCTAGGATTTTCCACAATCCGCCAGACAGGTGTCGGGATTGTTCCTTATTCCAAGTCCAGGACACTTACTCCAATCCCTGACCGAATTAATAAAGTTACACACGCTAGCCTACTACAGTTACACAGGTTATCAGACAAATGCAACACCCACACAAGCACACGAGACTAAATGACCAAGCCCACAAATAAATTAACAATTATATATGAATTGCAGCCAATGGCCATAGCAGGGTATTTTAATTGAATGCCCGTAGGCTCCCAGCAAGTTCAATTTAAAGTAGTTCCAACTTTGGCTACCAGATGCTGTCACTGACACCTAGCGGCAAACGTTGGGAATGATGGAGAGTTTTTAGCCAAATATAACCTACAAATTTGGCTACACACTACCTATTGTAGTGGTAGGTTCTTTTACATGCCATAAATCTATGACATGGGCCCGTCGGCTGAGGGCATGGTTGGTTGGTTCCCCAGTTTAGGTGCTGCGACAACGTGGTAATGTAGCCCCGTGTACTTTGGGTGTGTGTAGAATCTGTGTGATAACCTGTGTTAATTGTGATGGCCGTATTAGTGTGTGGTATCTGTAATTCGGGTAAGGACTGCAGACGATCAATTTCAAGTAGTTCCTACTTTTGCTACAAAATGCTACAGTCAACGACACCTAGCCATGAACTTGGATACTATATGTCACTGCAACCGGCACCTGGCACCGAACGTTGGAACTTAGAGCGTTAATCAAATCTAACCTAGAAATTTAGCTTCACACAATTGTAGTTTGTGGAAGGTTCTTTTACATACCATAAATCTATGACATGGGCCCGCCGGCTTTACTTCCCTCCGAAGGAAGACATACTGATGGATTTTTAACACTTAAAAATCCGTCAACTTCGGCCGAGTTTGAACCCGCAATCTTGGGCATAGCAGTTCAGCATGCTACCAACTACGCCACCGAAGCCGCAAATAAATTAATAATAACAACAAAAACATAAACAATAACAACAAACGTAAACGTTGACGCGACTCATGGATAAGCAATGAAACTTCAACAAGCATTGAACTCTTTGTCTTTGGTTTGCTTTCAGTCTAAGATACGATGGCCACATAACCCCGAGCTACCGAACTCTTTCTTGACTTAAAGCTGATGAACGCCGTAAACTTCACTTATTAACATCCATCTATGGATTTCTGCATGAGAGCACCCCCATGTAGGCCTAGATGTCATCAAAATTTAGTTACTTGTCCTCATATCATAACCGAAACACTCGATCTGGCTCTTCCCTCGCCATCCCCATCACTCACTCATCTATGTTCAGTCGTTATTTTGCTGTAGCTTGGTCTCAACTATGGAATTCAACTCCTGCCGATATCGACAGCAGTGGCTAGAGCTTCCACGAGTTAAAATGACACCGAAGCTTATGCATAGCGAACTTCCGGTCCGCGAATTCCCATTTGATTTTCATTGGCAATGAATTGTCCGTGATTATTGTCATTATTATTTCGAATTGTGGTTTTATTTTTAGGTGCTCAACTTATGAAATAAGAACTAGAGAGATGGCCTTTATTTAATATTCCAAACACAAGTGTCTCCTGAAAGAGTATTTAGTAAAACTTTGCAACAGAAGGGACCATAACAAACAGCTTGCCTACAAAGTGTGCGATTTGCACATTTCAAACTTCACTGGTCTAACATATCTTGGACTATTGTATTAAGTTGGCAGGGGCGGATCCAAGAGGGGGATAAGGGTGTTGTATCCCCCCCCCCCCCCGAAAATTTGGAAACCATTAAGGGGATAAAAGTGTTCACATTAATTCAATAACGTATATTCAAAGGATCTGAGCGTTTTCTACGTTAATTATATTCATTAAAACACTAAATGTACATGTAATGTACTGCAGGCTTTCAATTTTCCTTCCTTTCCTAGATTATTTCACGATCAGCTCAAGGACAAATTTTTGAATCATAAAGGGATCCTACAAACCACACAAACGTTGCTGCCCACAAGCTGTGCAAGCCTCAGATGAACATCTGCAAAAAGCATTTGATGCCATAGTAAACCAATGGCCGGATGATATTGATGCATCACCAGAGTCATCCTTCAATGAGCTTAAGATGTGGACAAGAAGTTTCCTTGAACAGAATGATCATCATGAGTTCCGTAAGGATTTTACATCATCTTTGAATAGGTGTAATGAAATTATTTTCCCCTTCATACACAAGGCGTTGAAGATTTTCTGCACTTTACCGGTAACTACAGCAACACCAGAACGTTCGTCCTTAACATTACGGTATCTGAAGACCTATTTGAGGAACACCATGGGAGCAGACAGTTTGAATGGACTACCGTTAATGTAGGCCTATAAACAGTGCATAGAAATGTGGAAATTAAAACTCAAGAAGTACTGGATAAAATGTGTAAAAAGCCTCGTCGGCATCTTCCTTAAATGTAATTGGTTAACACTGTAATCCTGATACCGTATATGTGTATGCATTCGATGACATTTCCAAATTTTCTAATTATAGCACCTCATCAGAAGCCCCATCCCCCTCCCGAAATCAAATCCTGCGTCCGCCCTGTAAGTTGGTGTCAATTAAATATGTTGCATGTGAGAATATTATAATCAGTTGCTACCCGGTTGTTATATTGGTATATTAAACATTAACTTGACCCATTTAAATTCTAAAATGGGACAACGGCTACCGGTACGCCGAGGTACGCCGTACCGGTAACATGTCATCCTTTCTTCTTTAATATTTATTTAATCATTGTAATTATAATACCGTTAGCCTATATATTAACACTTGTGGCTATATCGTACTCATTCCAGGTAGCATATTGCAAGAAAGCAATATTTGATAACACATGCGTTTCCATCTCTAAATCCAACTGTGCCTGGTTTTTAGTGAAAATGAAAATCCACAGCCTGTTTCCAGTCGTCCGACCGGATCAGGGATGGAATGAATGATGCCCACCCCCATCTAGCGGCGAGGATATGTACTGTGCCGGCTGCCGAAGCCTGTCGCACTCCTCAGGGGCAATGATTGAATGAATGACAGATTAAATGAAATGATAGCCTAGTGGAGAGTGTTGCTGGAATGAAAGTTTCTTAGTTTTCAGTACGGTATGGAAAACATGAAAAATTTGAAGTTACTAGACCAAACAACCGGCGACATTTTTTTTTAAATGCTCATTTACATCTTTACCCTAGTCTACGTAAAGTAGCCTACCATATGGTAATCAATCACTGAAAGGGTAGGGGTGTTTAGGCCTGTGGTCTCAATTAGACAAACGAACCTCAGTTTGCATGAACTATGAAGACCGAAACCTTCCAATGGAGGCATGGATTGTTTAGAAATATTTTAGTCAATAATTTAGGACAAGTTGCCAGAAAACTAAATACAAGCAGCTGCGTGCCTACTACGGTGTAAAGTTGCTCCTAACCTAGCGAAGGTTATAGGGCGGGTGTAGACTATATTTATTCAATCTTCCATTTGGAGAAACACTTTCTTCGTCACGATCTTAAAAATATTTCAAACATAATGTGTTGAAAATTGACGGGGAAATTTGCAACATTTAGAGACTACGAGTGTTGTATGCGGCACAACGTTAGCTGACATTTCGCATCATTAATACATAAGGAATAAACACATGCAGAGCTTTCTCGTTGTACACGACTGAAGATCATATCATTCTTGGTGCATTTTACAACTTTTATTTCTCCTAACAACAATAATTTGCTTAGTTACATGCAACGAAAATTGTAGTGCACAGTTTCCATTGCTTTCATTACCTGACTACTACAGTAGGCTAAACCGGAAGCTGGTAATGCATAACCATACGTCGGTGGCGCGTCCTATGGCAAGTGAAATAACGACAAAAAGTGTAAGCTCTCTACGCTGGCTAAAGTGTAGCGTTAGATCATGGGGCCAAGCTCTCTGCTGACTCGGTAGACACGTGGGTTCGAGCCTCACCGTCGGCCGTCCTTGAAATGGCTTTCCGTGGTTTCCCGTTTTCAACACCAGGCAAATGCTGGGACGGTACCTTCTGACAGGCCACGGCCGCTTCCTTCAACATCCTTGCCCATTTTCTTTCATCTTCATCCATTTCATCTCTCATCCCGACGCGCAGGTCGCCCACGGGCGTCGACTAGAAAGACCTGCACTCGGACTCTCAGAAGACCACACGACAAAAAAAAAAAAAAAAAGATTCTGCCGATATCATAAATTCTAAAACAATAAAGAAATTTAAGACCACATACCGACATTACCTGTTGAATACTACTCAGACCCGAGTGAATGGTGATGGATGTTAGGACGTATGACTGAGCTAGGATAATATTTAGAAAATTATAGAACAGTTTGTAACATTGTGTTTATTATTGTTATAACTAATATTGTTGTTATTAGCTTATTCATGTGCCACATTCATTAATATTAGTATTTAACAATAATTTACTCTTTATAGATCATCATAATGAACTTTATGTAGCCTATATTGTATTCCAAAATTTGTTTCATATGTACCGGTACCATATTGCGTGGTTAAGTGTAACTTCGCCACTACCGAAGATATACAATAAAAATAAAAATTAGGCAGCTTCAGTGGCGTAGTTGGTAGCATGCTGAGCTTCTATGCCCAAGATCGCGGGTTCAAACCCGGCCGAAGTCGCCGGATTTTTAAGAGCGTTAAAAATCCCTCAGTACGCCTTCCTTTGGAGGGAAGTAAAGCCGGTGGGCCCATGTCATAGATTTATGGTACGTAAAAGAACATTCCACAAACGACAATTGTGTGAAGCTAAATTTGTGGGTTATATTTGATTAACGCTCTATTAAGTTCCAACGCTCGCTGCCAGGTGCCGGTTGCGTTGGCATCTAGTAGCCAAGTTCACAGCTAGGTGTCGTTGACGGTATCATTTGGTAGAAAATGTAGAAACTACTTGAAATTGATCGTCTGCAGTTCTTACCTGAATTACAGATAACACACACTAATACAGTCATCACAATTAACACCAGTTATCAGACAGATTCTACACACACCCAAAGTACACGGGGCTACATGACCGCGTTGTCGCAGCTCCTAAACTGAGAAACCAACCAACAAAAATTAAAATTAAAAATATAAAATAAATAAAGAATTGTTAATATAAGCGTTTTTATTTTCGATGATTGATTTAGTGGCTTTGAGACATCGTGGTAATGTAGCCCCGTGTACTTGGGTGTGTGTGCGTAATTTGTCTGATAGCCTGTGTTATTTTGATGGTTGTATTAGTGTGTGTATTTGTAATTCGTATAAGGATTGGGAAGGAGGCGGCCGAGGCCTTAAGTTAGGAACCATCCCGGGGAAACCACTTCTAGGATGGTTAGGTAGGAATCGAACCCACCTCTTCTCAGTTCTGCCTCACGAGGTTGAGTGTGCATCGTTCCGGCATGGTATTATGATGTCTAGTATTGTGTGTAATTGCGTATTGAGATATCCAACCTCGAGGACGCACAGACACATACTCAGCACTTCACCGTGGACTCGCTCACTCATGGCTATGTATGTTTGTTACAGTGATCATTGAGACGCTCGAGGATGGACAGACTCGTGCTCAGCACTTCACCGTGGATTCGCTCACTGATGGCTCTCTCCTACGGTCACTGGTGCTGCACGTGAACCAGACCCAGCCTGGTGCTCATGTCAGCCTCTATGTGGACTGTATGTCTCAAGGTGTGGTCACTACCCCTCGCACCATGAGGGAGATGTTCCTCAAGATGAACAACCCTCAGCTGCAGGTGGTGAGTAGCAGGACGCTAGTTGTATACAATATTAAAATATTCCGATTAATATTCACAAAACAGCAATAATCAAAACTATTTTAGTTATATTACGGTAGTTGTGTATGAATGAACGAGTTTCCTGGAGTCGTATAGAGCTCCATTATACGGACTCGACGTGCACATACACTTTTCTTCATTTTGGTTTAGCTCCAATAAGGTTATAAGGAACTTGTTCTTAGACAAGTTTAAGGGACTATATCTTCCAATTTGAATTAATAAATGTATCTTGGTCGCCTTCATGGTGTAGTGGTCAGCATGATTAGCTGCCACTCGGGAGGTCCACGGTTCGATTCCCGGCTCTGCCACGAAATTTGAAAAGTGGTATGTGGACTGGAACGGGGTCTATTCAGCCTCGGGTGATCCAAATGAGAAGAGGGGGTTCGATTCCCACCTCAGACATCCTCGAAGTGGTTTTCCCTGGTTTCCCACTTCGTATTCGGGCGAATGCCGGGATGGTACTGCACCCGTATCCACGTGGTCTTATCTGTTGAAATCCGATGGAACTGCTGGATCGTAGAATCTGGAAGCGCTCGGCTGAAATGCCCCTAAAATTCTACCAACTAGGATCAACCAGGGATAAGGATACCTCTCTTACAAAGAATGCGATAGGAAGATGCCAGTGGTCGATAAAATGAAAACGAAAAATAACTCAAAGTGAGCTAACGAGACTCTAAAAAAAACTAAATTAATCTCGAGCGTGGCGCTGTAGCGCATCCTATTTCTAGTATAAATGACCAAGACATCCGAAGTATTTAAAATTGGCCAACAGTTTATTAATCTAAAGACTGTTGCATGGTAGACTATCTCTCCACTAAACAAAATAATTCACCTTTACTGAAGTGTAGATATATCTCATAATAACCTTAGCATCGAAACATATTCAAAAATGCTCTCAAAATACAGCATCCTAATCGCATGTAAAACAGTTTCGAAAATATTTAAACATTATTATATACACTCGTTACATATTTAAATGATCCTCAAAGTTTATGATATTATTTACATTTATACATTATTGTTCACGTTCAAATTCTTCATCAGTAATAAATTCGATTCCATCAATAAGCATTCTATAGTATTAGTTAAAGTCAAATTAGGGCATGTTCGACGAATTGTTAAGTTTATCGAACGCATTATCATAGCATAACAATGTTAACAACATTTTAAATCACATAGTTATTCATGGTATTATTATTATTATCTCTAAAGCTTTTAGTGGTTATTATTACAGGATTATATCAATATTATTACTCGTCTTTCCAATTAACCTTTCTCCAAAAACAAATGTTATTAATTTGAACAATCCATTCTAGAACAATTATCACAATGCTGTTTCGGGGGGGCGTGGTGGCTCAGCGGTCTAGCTGTATGCCTCTCACCAAGGCGGTCCGGGTTCGATTCCCGGCCAATGCTTGTGAGATTTTCGAAGTGAAATGCCATGTCCTGTGGTTCGGATTCCACGTAAAAAGGAGGTCCCGTGGCTCATAATCACAAGATTCACGGTCACGTAAAACTGCAATCTTCCTTCCTTTTACAATGCTGTTTCACTTAAATGTTGGATGTATTAACCTCATACTAGCCTTCTAGTATTAATATTCGTGACTATACTGCACGTTCAAAATATACACATAATTGTATTCAAACATAGCTCAATAGCTAATTTATACTGGACAGAAAAATGACATAGATCATCCATTGATGTCTAATATCTCATTATAACAATCAAATTCGCAAATACACGTTGCTTCATTCATAGATAAGCTCTCCATAGCTTGTAACCATTTTTCCAAACATCATTAAGTTCAAATAAGCTTTAACATAAAAGTCATGAAATATCGTGCATCAAATTAACATAAGTTAAAGTATCATGGACAAATTTTATCAGAACTAAGGCAAATATAATATAATCAGCTGTTTAAATAACAGTGCTCGAGAATTTTTGACATTATCATTTCGCTTTGTAATGAAAATATTTTATACAATCATTTTACAATAGTAATTTATTTCTCATTATAATCTCATGTTCATAACTATATATTTCAAGAAATTGTGGATAGATCACTGTAAAAAGAACGATTCAGCTCCACTAGACAAAAACTCGACTGGTGATCCTCACCCAAAGAAACACGAAAGATTCTACACCATAGAAATGAGCCTGTCTTAAGAAGGTACACGAAAACTATTAGAATCCAACGCTTAACCAGGATGGAGTTCAACAAACGAATCATGAACAAAAAGAAACTGAACGATCTAATAGTGTCTAAGACCACTTCAAAAAGAAAAATCTCAAGAGCTGTAGATTACCAAAATCAATCCAAAAAATCGCAAATATCTGCTTTATAAATCATTATGTTTCCATATTTATACTGCACTTGATGAAAAATAGACCCGCACGTCTATTAGAGAAACTCGCATGAAATGCATAAGTGTTTAAGTTCAAATTCGAAATTCGTAGAAATGTCTATTCAAATAATCTTCAAGTATACGTAACGTATTGGTCATCTGCTTGCTAACTACTATTCTTATATAAAGTTATCGTAGTCTTCTCTCTACTCTTCATATTAATCTTCTCAACAAGTTATATAATTCCATTAAATGCTCAGATTTAGAAAGAAAAAGAAGTGAATTAATGCATAAAAAATTGGCATAATAAAATATTAATGTTAACTACAAAAATAAAATACACTACAAAACATAAGTGATAGAGAATCGGGTCTAGCCCTGGAGTGCATTTTCTAACTACTAAGAAAAATTGGTGAAAAGGAACACTCTAGACTAGAGTATGTCTAATTCATACTGTCTACTATGAAAATGGGAGGTCAGCTACCTTGTACGTTGCCATCTGGTTGAAATATGAGTATGCGAGAAACACACTGTCCTCGTTCTGGAACTGAACCCTCGTTCATCAGGTCGCGTAGTCCTCGATACGACTGGATCTTGTAGAGAACCGAACTCGAGTCCGAACGTTTGAAAAGGAAAAACAGCTGTTCGCGAAACAAGTTCATCGCTCTCACACGTTCCCAAGATATAGCTGGAGCTTATTCGTAGTATGCGATTGTATTTCATGCAGTTACAGTATGAATGTATAATAAACATCTCCAAGACGTCTTCCACCTCTTCTTAAAGAATTTTCTGCTGTGCTGGTGATCATCCTAAGTAGTCAATTCCACTATTGTATCGAATTCCTGCTTTCCATTTTAGCCCATACGTGACATAGTCATGTCTTGGTGAAGTCTCCGTTCAATCAACTTCTGTTCTGAAGTCATAATGATAATATGCTTGAATACTGTAAACTGTACTGTTGTAGAATAAAGTCTTGTACTGGCATATAAAATATCACACAAGTCCTGGTGAATACAAAGTTCACTGCTCCTGATGATGAAGTTTAACACAGTCTTCAGCTATAATAAGCTGAGACATAAAAATTTGCGGTACGAACTGTCTAACTATAAGTAAATACACGTCCGCGTTGCTCGCGCACGATATGAGTGTCGTACTCCCAGCGAAGTATATTGCAATCTCGTGTCTCTGCCTGGACAGATCTTAGCTTACTGCTCTGCGAAACCCATAGTGCTGTTCGTTCAGGAACGATATTGACTATCGATATCGACACTGGATCATGTTCGATAATATTCTGATATTTTGTTATCTGCATTTATATATGTGTGAAATACACTCAAGTTTCCTCTTCTTTAAACATAATGCATTTGTCCATTACTATTCTGTTCCATGGCTACTATATCAAAGTATATCATGTTGCATCAGATTGATGTTACTGCTGCCTCAATTTTGTAGAGCTCCCTTGTACTAAAACAAAGCACGTGCTCCAGGCTGTATGGCGTGCTGCCTATCTGCTCCTAACCTCGCCACGGAGTATCCATGCGCTGTGTGTCGTGCAAATAGCGCCTCAGGAATGCACCTAAGTACACACCTGTCCAACATAGATCCAACTCAATACAAAATACGGTCTCAGTACTGTACCCGATAATCCGGAAAGGATCCTGTTGGAATATCCATTGTCCCCGCTGGATTGCCTATTTCTAACAGCTCCGGCAAATACTACATTAGAAATCGCTTCCAACATGGCCTTTAGGGATTTACATACAGCAGTTACAAGAATATTGTGGATCAACAACCAACTACACGGGGCACTCACATTTACTTACCTCCTCGGGGACTGGGAATTCAGCTTCACCTACAATACATCCACAATACTCTTCTCCTTATATTTAAAATGAATCACACTCCAACAACACCGGATAACAAACGGAATAACATTTATTAACAATAGGGTAAACTAATCTAGTATAAACAAAATAACAATAAACGAATTTAACAATAGAAATTAAAATAAAACACGCAATCATTCACACTTCCTTTCAACTCTACATCTTACTACAATGCTGTATTAAAAATTAAGAGCATAAAATCTGGGCTTGTTCTAGGCCTACATTGCGTAAAATAAAACCGTTTAATGAAGGTTCTTGCACTCGTGGCATTCCAGACACCTGATTTCATTCACAAGCCCGCGTTTGTAAAACGCACGTGAAGTGAACTTGTTTCATCAATGAAACCTCAGCACCACGCCGCACTCGAAACTGTTTTATACAATTAATATACAAGGCGGCGAGTGTACCCCTGTTCATATTATGTCATCGCTCTTCAATGCTAACGGTGAATTATTCTCGCTAGCCCACTTAGAGACTGCTTGTGTGTGCGTTTATTAAAAACACGAAAAAATTAACATTTAGATCTTACAAAAATGCATAAAACTACTCTGTTTCTTAAACAATCATCCTGAAAATTTTTATACACTCTTTCATTCGCACCCTGTAATTGTTCATGACCAATTCGGTTCCACATTTACTCTTAACAGTGAGCAATCATTCATACCAAAAACATCCGCTCATAATATACACGCTATTCCAAAACAATTGACTAATAAATCCTACTAAATTATTTAACTAATTAAATCATTTCCAAAAATTATTTACATGTAATATGCTCATAATAATATACATTATTTAGTGCTGCTAACGCGACACTTTCGAGATTCTGGCTTCTCAGTTACTGTACAATTCTTAACTAAATATATACACTGGTTTTTCACATAACCATTCTCTAACGTTCTGTAGTTTGATATACTGCTAACACATCGTCTTATATAGGTTTCATTACATTGTCGGTATAATACAGTCGACTAATTCAAGTAAACTGTACGTAATTACATAACTTCGGGTTTAATAAAATTAATAATTGTATTATAGACATGAGTAGACAATCTTTCTCAAGTTGTATTTCCGCTGAAACCCTCCTGTTAACACAGCTAAATCGTTAATTCACAAGAACTGGACTACTTGTATACAATGGCTCTTATCATGATCCATGCCTTCTTATCAAAGAACAATAATACTTCGAATTCCTTAATATTGCAGAACTCCATCGCATGAGCACTCTTCATAGCTCTACAAATCCTCATATAACAGTATATATGACATAAACAATTATCATCTACTATGTTAAACAATAACCAAAAAGGATTAATTGTTATTAACATATCTTATGTAGGAACTTCTCTCAAATAATGGCATGACCCTCAGTATCATTACACATGATTACTGGACTACATTTATACATGCTTAAGTTCTTCAAACGAAACTTCCAATTGTAATGAACGATATTAGACAGTCGTGATTAACCTCCTAAAGTTTACTCCACAACAAGATAATTAACTGTTAACTCGTCTGTCGCAAATACATGTAATAAAAATAATACTCCTGTCTCACCTCATTTGTCAAGCTTTAAATTGTTTATCGTTGTAATATCATGTCGACAAAATGACTTGATGTTACACAAATAGAATAAAATAACACACATGTTATTTATAGTGTCGGATAGAATTCAATCTTGACCGGGATAAACTAGCTTTGAATTCCTAGCCAAAGATTTGAATAATCTTCTATCAAAAGGTATTTTCTCTAGCATATTAAATGAAAAAAGCTCTTAGCTTTACAAATAATAAAAAAAGTTTGTCAATGTCGTAATGTTTTTCCACTCTACACAAAGAATATTCATAGGGATTAAGACTTCGGTCTTATCAAACTACTAGTATTTCATAGATCGTCGATAGTTTATGTACAATAATGATATAACAATATCATTCGATGTTTCTTCTTTTCTTGAAGTTAAATGTTGTTACATTAAAGTGCTCAAATTAAATTTAATAAGAATTTAATTTGAAGCTATGGCACAATGTCAGAATGCTTGGTTTAAATGAAATTATAAAAATTCGAGAGTCGAAACGACTAGTCTCCTATGAGGCAATATGATTCCTCAAACAAAATTTTTAATGTCAGTTCCACAACTGATCCGTAGAATAAAATTGAAAAATAGATGAAAGGCAATCATCTCCTAAATAATCTTGAAGCATAAAAATCTCAACACACATCTGAAGTGTAAAATACATGAAAACACTGAAATACATGAAATGTGAAAATATGGAATAAGATCGCTGGCTCAGAATGTCACTAATCAAGCTCTATACTATAATTGAGATACACTGATACCTTATTTGGACGAAAACTTGAAGATCTACGTAAGTATTCCCACAATACTTTAGATGTTTCCTCAGTACAAGACACTGAGATGGATCTGCATTCGAACCTCGGATCTGTGACCTCACAGATAGGAAACGTCCCTTTCTGGAATTCACCAACATTCGCCTGGGCTCGAACGACATCCTTCTGGCAAATTCTTCTGTGTTGCTGGACTATCCTGCCCGAGCATCTTGACAAATCTCTTCTTTAGAGTCTTCATTCTCCGTCGTAAATATGTATCAGCTTCATCATTGGAATATAATTCTAGAAATATTCATATAAATGGTGAATGAAATATTTCCATTGCTAATTGATGTTATATTAGTGTTCGTAGACTGACGAAAATGTACATGATGGACCGTACACTACGTCTGTATTCAAGAATACGTTGTCTAGCGAAGCTCCATCGTTGTATCTTAACTCCTACTATCGAATATGTCTCTGGCGCATGACTATTTAGTTCAACATATCAACAATGTTAATTGTGTTGAATGAGAACATTTGAAGAATAATAATAGTCATTCTGTTAATGTTTATGTGTTGCGCCAATATTAAAAGTTCTCCACTACTGTTCACTTGAACTGTGTTCGCCAACTTCTCGTTGCAATTTAAAATGATAATCAGCTTTATTTCCTACCCATTTGGAAATCTATCTTAACAGGCTTATATTGTCGAAACGGTGAATTTTAAAACGCTCGACTTTTCACAATATATAGTATGCGACCTGTTCTTTATATATATTCGCTTCCTTATATTCAAATCTCAATCATATATGAGATATAATCAAATCAATGTTCCTCGCAACTTCACGTAGAATGGAAGTGCGGTCATCTCCTACGTTCCACCTAGCTATCCACGCGTCTCCACAAGTCGACAGTCGTCGCACTCGGACTAAGCCTTGGGATCTCCGTTAACCCAGTAAAAACACTTCCTCACTCTTCAAAGACTGCTGAAATAAGAACCTCGATCCTTGGATCTCCCCCTCCAAGTCGAATTTTTGGCGGCCATACAATCTCCCACCATAATTTTAGCGCGTAGATTACTAATGCTTATTACTGCGTAGATTAACCGATCTGTGGTTTTTAAAGTGTCAGACATAATTTATTTTAATATTCTCTTCATTACCAAATAAGAAAATCTTCTTCTAAGGGCCTAAATGCATAAATTCATCATATTGTGTAATTAAAGTTGATCCCGTCTTCAATAAGACCTCTTCTCATTGGCTCTGGACTGAGATCCAATAGCATAATTTATAACCATATTTATAATATTAATTTCCAAACTCGCTGTTGCTATGCCAATTATAGCCTTCTAGAAGCGTCCATTGTGCAATATATCACGTGATCGGGCTCTCCCACAGCCTCGAGCTTGTAACACCACCCTCCTGTGTCACACTTCCAGAAATTATATTTGCTGGTTAAATTTTATCATGGGGACGGAAAATACTCTCTTTTCGTCCCTAAATAATTCAATTTACGGGGGCATTCCTCCGTCATCTCAAGTTAAAAACAGTTGCAAATTGTTTTTAATCATTCTAATTCAAGACTTTTGATATGTCACTTGAACTCGAATATTGAATTATTTTAGCCTATTTTCTTATGATACTTTCTTAAATTCTTAGCGTTGAGTTTTTCTAGAATAACGTTATTTTTATCATCGAACAACTCATAACAGTTATTCCCATAAGCATTAGTTATGCGGAACGCTCTTTCTTCTTGGTTTTAATGCAGTTATCTTCATCTGACCCGTTCCTCTTCTTCTATTCTTCTCTTCTTCAACGTCTTCTTCTTCTTTTCTTGATTCTTCAACGTCTTCTTCTTCTTTTCTTGGTTCTGTGCAGTAGTATATCCTCTTCTTTCTTCTACTTATTTTGGTCAACGTAAATGGTCCCTCCATATCGTCTATGAGAACCATTTCGATTACCTTCTCCTTTACTGGTGCTTGGTTTGGAATCGCTATTCAAATCCTTTTATCCCCATTCCGATTTTCCTTGTCTCTTAAATGTTTAAGATATTCTTGTCCTTCCTTATGACGTTCACCATACTTCTCCTTCGTCATAATTTCATCTTGGGAGTTTCTGTTACGATTATAGTTCTGGTTGTTCCTATTGTTATTCCTGTTATAATAACCATTATTATTGTATCGGTAGTTATTATTATTATTATTATTATTATTATTATTGTGATAATAACCACTTCTACGGTTGCCATTGCTATTATCATTACTACGTCCTTGCTGTTGCTGATATGGACGGCCTCCACGGAATCTCCTGTATCTGGGTTCTGGTCTACGATCGCGGAAATAATTATTCCTTTCAGGACCAATATTTCCCTTTTCTGATTCTTTCGGATTGTCTGTCTGTTGTGTTTGGTCAAGATATACTGTGTTAATGTCTTTGTATTCTTGCCTTTGGTTCTTCGCAACAACCTTTGGCATCGGGGTCGTGTAATCGAGTTTTCTGAGTAATTCGTCCATACTTGCTAGATCGTTGATCCCTGACGAGATAATTAGACGTCTGACTTCAACAGGGAGCATCCTGGCTATCGCGTCTATCAACTGAGCTGTAGATAACGGGGGTTGAAGAAATCTGAGTCTGGCTAACTGACTCGTGAAGAAGTCTGCGTAGCGTGTAGGAAGAGTTTCTGAATATTTTCGTGAGTATACTTCTGCGCGTAGGGAATTTTGAGCTTCAAGCGACGAGAAACGCTTTATTAGTGCTTCTGCGAATTCATCGAAGTTCATGAAGGTATATCTAAAGGCGCAAAACCTTTCAAAGGGCCCATCTGACAAATAGCGTTCTACGATCTTCATTTCTCTCTCTTGGAATATGCGCTTCGATGAAGTAATCTTTGAGATTTCTGATGTACTCTATCGGTGTGAAACTATCTAGGTTGCTGAACTCGCGAGGGTTGTCTTCAAAGTTCCTTATGACCGTCACGTTTCTCGGATATGAATCCTGAAGGTTTGGCCGAAAATCACTATTGTAACTTTCGGGCTCTTTACTCCTCTCCTCTAAACCTTCCGTAAACCTGAATAATCTTTCTTACGGCCTGATTTCCCTTTCTTCCACTTCTAGGCTATTTCTTCTAGTCTGATTCCTCGAATCTTCGAAATCTATCTTCTCCCTTTCCTTTTCTTCTACCTCAGCGATAATCTTCTTCAACTGTTGGCCTACTTCGGTCTTTAAAGCTTCCTTATACGTCTCAAGCTTGGCAACATCTCCCAGATTAAGATTTTGTAATTTCTTGGATACGTATTCTTCTAATTCATTAGTTTTCTTCTCACTCATAGCATTAACGTTAGTGACAACCTTGTTTAATCTTTCCTCTATCGTTTTAGTCTTACTCTCTAACGATTCTTCCAAAGCTTGCACATCCTGACTAGATTGAGTTCTATCTTCTACTTGCTTTTCAGGAGCGTATCAATCCTTTTACCTAAATCCGTTCTTACTTCAATAACCTCTCGATTAATTTCTACTTGGGTACTGGCTAATTTCTTTTCTATGTTAACTTGGATTTGCTTAACATGTTCCCCACTGGATTTGTTCCACTCGTCTTTCCAGACAACTACATTAGCTTTTAACATTGCAGCTATGTCCTCCTCAATATCTATCTGCCTTAAGAATTTTATTATGGTCAATAACCTGCGTTCGTAAAGTTTCTACGTTACCTTTTAACTCGACCAGAGAAGCTGTAGTTTTTAACGCATCGTTAACAAAACATGTCGTTAAAGCAGTTATATTCTGTGTACACAATTCTTTAGACGCCTCTACCTCTTGTCTAATCTTATTAATGTCCACTTGGACTTTTGTTACATCTACAAATACCGTATTGACTTCTGTTTGTATTTTACTTATGTCAGACTGTACATCAGTGACATCTGACTGCATATTGTGTATGTCAACCTGAACATTAGTGACATCGGCTTGGACTGTATCTACTTTAGATTGGACATTGGATACCTCTAACCTCACATTACCAATATCGGACTGTACATTAGACACATCTACTTGCACTAAGTCTACTTTGGATTGGACTGTATCGACTTTACTTTGAACTGTGGATACATCTTCTTGGACTGTATCTACTTTACTTTGAACATGGGACACATCTGACCTAACATTACTAACATCGGACTGTACTATGTCTACTTTTGTCCGTACACCACTTACATCATCCTGAATCTGCTTCGAGCTGGCCTGTAAACGCGTGACATTTGCAACCATTTTAGAGGCACTAGTATGTAAACCCTCTAAAGAAGTCTGAACTTCCTGAATTTCAGTTTTGAAACTCTCTTTGACACTTTCTGCGACTTTATCTGTAATAGAATCAACAACTTTAACAACCACTGTGTTAAGGTCCTCCTTTCGTTCCCGCTTCAGTTGTTCTAGGTCCTGCTTGGCTTCCTGAAATTTACCTTCAACAGCATTCAAATTGCTCTGCAGTTGCTCCAACTCCTCCAACATCCTCTTTACATCCTCACTTGCCATTGCAATAACCATTTATATAATGCTGTAGAGACATAAACGATAACAGAGCAAAATAACAACATCTGAGCAACGTCCATATATACTTTTGAGCACCTTAATGTCTAAAAGTAACTTAAAATTACCTTAGCATTAACTTAAAATACACCCTAAGTTAAATAAACTTACTCCTAATGTTCGTTCTCCTGTGATTCACTTTAAATATACTACCACATAGAAAATTCTAACATTACAATCATAAAACAAGTTAGCTTTATTTTAACATGACCTTAGCAATCGTCATGTACCGGTGAAATAAAATAGATATTCAGATCGTACGTCGTTTTTCGAAACTGTCTACCTACTACACCTCCCTCGGGTTTCTAAGATCTGATCTTTATCTGAGTGTAACCTTCCTAATATAAATTTAAATTAAGCCTATATAATTACACTCACATCCATCCGAAATTGGATAAGACATCCCACAAGTCTGGTAATTATTTCTTTCACTAGAAATGTTCAAACCAACTTCCTTTAGAGACACTACGAAGCCAATTTCGTAGCCCCAAAGTTCATAGGGCGCCATTCCTACTGTACCCGATAATCCGGAAAGGATCCTGTTGGAATATCCATTGCTCCCGCTGGATTGCCTATTTCTAACAGCTCCGGCAAATACTACATTAGAAATCGCTTCCAACATGGCCTTTAGGGATTTATATACAGCAGTTACAAGAATGTTGTGGATCAACAACCAACTACAGGGGGGCACTCACCTTTACTTACCTCCTCGGGGACTGGGAATTCAGCTTCGCCTACAATACATCCACAATACTCTTCACCTTATATTTAAAATGAATCACACTCCAACAACACCGGATAACAAACGGAATAAAATTTATTAACAATAGGGTAAACTAATCTAGTATAAACAAAATAACAATAAACGAATTTAACAATAGTAATTAAAATAAAACACGCAATCATTCACACTTCCTTTCAACTCTACATCTTACTACAATGCTGTATTAAAAATTAAGAGCATAAAATCTGGGCTTGTTCTAGGCCTACATTGCGTAAAATAAAACCGTTTAATGAAGGTTCTTGCACTCGTGGTATTCCAGACACCTGATTTCATTCACAAGCCCGCGTTTGTAAAACGCACGTGTAGTGAACTTGTTTCATCAATGAAACCTCAGCACCACGCCGCACTCGAAACTGTTTTATACAATTAATATACAAGGCGGTGAGTGTACACATGTTCATATTATGTCATCGCTCTTCAATGCTAACGGTGAATTATTCTCGCTAGCCGACATAGAGACTGCTTGTGTGTGCGTTTATTAAAAACACGAAAAAATTAACATTTAGATCTTACAAAAATGCATAAAACTACTCTGTTTCTTAAACAATCATCCTGAAAATTTTTATACACTCTTTCATTCGCACCCCGTAATTGTTCATGACCAATTCGGTTCCACATTTACTCTTAACAGTGAGCAATCATTCATACCAAAAACATCCGCTCATAATATACACGCTATTCCAAAACAATTGACTAATAAATCCTACTAAATTATTTAACTAATTAAATCATTTCCAAAAATTATTTACATGTAATATGCTCATAATAATATACATTATTTAGTGCTGCTAACGCGACACTTTCGAGATTCTGGCTTCTCGGTTACTGTACAATTCTTAACTAAATATATACACTGGTTTTTCACATAACCATTCTCTAACGTTCTGTAGTTTGATATACTGCTTACACATCGTCTTATATAGGTTTCATTACATTGTCGGTATAATACAGTCGACTAATTCAAGTAAACTGTACGTAATTACATAACTTCGGGTTTAATAAAATTAATAATTGTATTATAGACATGAGTAGACAATCTTTCTCAAGTTGTATTTCCGCTGAAACCCTCCTGTTAACACAGCTAAATCGTTAATTCACAAGAACTGGACTACTTGTATACAATGGCTCTTATCATGATCCATGCCTTCTTATCAAAGAACAATAATACTTCGAATTCCTTAATATTGCAGAACTCCATCGCATGAGCACTCTTCATAGCTCTGCAAATCCTCATATAACAGTATATAAGGCATAAACAATTATCACCTACTATGTTAAACAATAACCAAAAAGGATTAATTGTTATTAACATATCTTGTGTAGGAACTTCTCTCAAATAATGGCATGACCCTCAGTATCATTACACATGATTACTGGACTACATTTATACATGCTTAAGTTCTTCAAACGAAACTTCCAATTGTAATGAACGATATTAGACAGTCGTGATTAACCTCCTAAAGTTTACTCCACAACAAGATAATTAACTGTTAACTCGTCTGTCGCAAATACATGTAATAAAAATAATACTCCTGTCTCACCTCACTTGTCAAGCTTTAAATTGTTTATGTTTGTAATATCATGTCGACAAAATGACTTGATGTTACACAAATAGAATAAAATAACACACATGTTATTTATAGTGTCGGATAGAATTCAATCTTGACCGGGATAAACTAGCTTTGAATTCCTAGCCAAAGATTTGAATAATCTTCTATCAAAAGGTATTTTCTCTAGCATATTAAATGAACAAAGCCCTTAGCTTTACAAATAATAAAAAAAGTTTGTCAATGTCGTAATGTTTTTCCACTCTACACAAAGAATGTTCATAGGGATTAAGACTTCGGTCTTATCAAACGACTATATTTCTTAGATCGTCGATAGTTTATGTACAATAATGATATAACAATATCATTCGATGTTTCTTCTTTTCTTGAAGTTAAATGTTGTTACATTAAAGTGCTCAAATTAAATTTAATAAGAATTTAATTTGAAGCTATGACACAATGTCAGAATGCTTGGTTTAAATGAAATTATAAAAATTCGAGAGTCGAAACGACTAGTCTCCTATGAGGCAATATGATTCCTCAAACAAAATTTTTAATGTCAGTTCCACAACTGATCCGTAGAATAAAATTGAAAAATAGATGAAAGGCAATCATCTCCTAAATAATCTTGAAGCATAAAAATCTCAACACACATCTGAAGTGTAAAATACATGAAAACACTGAAATACATGAAATGTGAAAATATGGAATAAGATCGCTGGCTCAGAATGTCACTAATCAAGCTCTATTCTATAATTGAGATTCACCGATACCTTATTTGGACGTAACTTGAAGATCTACGTAAGTATTCCCACAATACTTTAGATGTTTCCTCAGTACAAGACACTGAGATGGATCTGCATTCGAACCTCGGATCTGCGACCTCAGAGATAGGAAACGTCCCTTTCTGGAATTCACCAACATTCGCCTGGGCTCGAACGACATCCTTCTGGCAAATTCTTCTGTGTTGCTGGGCTATCCTTCCCTAGCATCTTGACAAATCTCTTCTGTAGAGTCTTCATTCTCCGTCGTAAATATGTATCAGCTTCATCATTGGAGTATAATTATAGAAATCTCTCTATATATAAGAATGAAAGTTTGTCTGTTTTTTTCTGAATTTCCACGGAATTTCGCGATATTTGCGCGTTTCAGACTGTTTTATGATGGATGCGCGCAAAAATAAATTTTTTGTCTGTCTGTCTGTTTGTTTGTTTGTCTGACTGTGGACAATTTTTTGTGTCCTTATAACTCGAGAACGGCTGGGTGGATTAAAGTAAAATATGATACAGATATCCATCAAAGGCACGACACTAAACATTGATGTAACTCTTCTCCGTGCCTCTCATAACAGGGGGCCTACCCCCTTAAAATACAAGCTGAAATAAGCGTAGAAGGGTGAGACAAAGCTCATTTTCAGCCCCTCAATGTGAGAAACGAAACTCGGGGGCCCTAAATGAACCCCGAAAACCACATTTTAAGGCCCAAAAACCAACATTTTTCGAGATATTCCCAAAAAACTGATTTCACTTAATAAATTAATGAAGGAATGCATGCCGGTAACAATGGCAACAGAATCTCAGAGGTCCATCTATTTCTGTAAGACGCAATGCAATTCCATTTATTATATTACTGTGAAGGTTTTCAAACGACAATAAGGTTATAACGGATCCAAATTAAGCTGAAATATTCATCAATACATATAATGCGCCTAAGGGTTCAAGGGGTACTCTAGAATTTTTTAACGCAATTTACACGTGCGGGTATGGTACGGAAGGTCTATTATATCCGTATCCCTATATTGTTATATTATTAATATTACTATTATTTTAATTATTATCATTATTATGGCGTACAACGACGAGACAAACTCATTTTCAAACCCTTGGTGTCAGAAACAAAACTCGGGGCCCCTCAAGAGCCGTAAAGGGTCCCCGAAAACTATATTTTAAGGCTCTAAACCCAACAGTTTCCTAGATATTCCCAGAAAACTAATTTCATTTAATAAACTAAAGAAGGAATGCAAGCCACTAACCATGACAAAAGTATCTCAAGAGGGGCATCCAACTTTCCATCTATTTCTGGAATAATTATTGCCACTGCATTTATTACATTTCTGTGAAAGGTTGCAAATGGCTATAAGGTTATCACGGAACCAACTAAAATTGTAAAATTCATCAATGCGCTTAAGGGGTTCAAGGAGTACCGTACCCTAGATTTTTTCACACGACTTACACGTGCGATATGTCGTACAGAAGGTCTATTATATCTCCAAACAGGAACATTATTTTCAAAAATTCCTGATTTGAAATAGTAGACAGTTTTTTGCTGATTTTAGGAATTTGGGCCATTGGAGGCTAAAAAAACAGAATTTCCATGCACCACAAGCCTTTATAATTTATAAAAGGGGTTTTCCGGTAGTTAGGCACTTGACACAACGGTTAGGGTCAGTTCGTATGTGACGTGTATTGCGATTCGTCTACGAGGTTTTCAATTTTATTTTCACGCCAGGAAGAACACGTTAGGTAAATTTAGTTTGAGAGCACATTTTAGCTAGGCCTAATCATTTTTCTTTGCCAACAAACAGGTTCCAAGCCCCTAAACATTGCAACAGTAGATCAATTGGTAACATCTGGTTATTAATACCGAAGACCGTTCGAAGAATGGGTACTTCTGCTAGTATTCATATAAATGGTGAATGAAATATTTCCATTGCTAATTGATGTTATATTAGTGTTCGTAGACTGACGAAAATGTACAAGATGGACCGTACACTACGTCTGTATTCAAGAATACGTTGTCTAACGAAGCTCCATCGTTGTATCTTAACTCCTACTATCGAATATGTCTCTGGCGCATGACTATTTAGTTCAACATATCAACAATGTTAATTGTGTTGAATGAGAACATTTGAAGAATAATAATAGTCATTCTGTTAAAGTTTATGTGTTGCGCCAATATTAAAAGTTCTCCACTACTGTTCACTTGAACTGCGTTCGCCAACTTCACGTTGCAATTTAAAATGATAATCAGCTTTATTTCCAACACATTTGGAAATCTATCTTAACAGGCTTATATTGTCGAAACGGTGAATTTTAAAACGCTCGACTTTTCACAATATATAGTATGCGACCTGTTCTTTATATATATATATATATATATATATATTCGCTTCGTTATATTCAAATCTCAATTATATATGAGATATAATCAATTCAATGTTCCTCGCAACTTCACGTAGAATGGAAGTGCGGTGATCTCCTACGTTCCACCTAGCTATCCTCGTGTCTCCACAAGTCGACAGTCGTCGCACTCGGACTAAGCCTTGGGATCTCCGTTACACTTCCTCACTCTTCAAAGACTGCTGGAATAAGAACTTCGATCCTTGGATCTCCCCCTCCAAGTCGAATTTATGGCGGTCATACAATCTCCCACCATAATTTTAGCGCGTAGATTACTAATGCTTATTACTGCGTAGATTAACCGATCTGCGGTTTTTAAAGTATCAGACATAATTTATTTTAATATTCTCTTCATTACCAAATAAGAAAATCTTCTTCTAAGGGCCTAAATGCATAATTTCATCATATTGTATAATTAAAGTTGATCCCGTCTTCAATAAGACATCTTCTCATTGGCTCTGGGCTGCGATCCATTAGCATAATTTATAACAATATTTATAATATTAATTTCCAAACTCGCTGTTGCTATGCCAATTATAGCCTTCTAGAAGCGTCCATTGTGCAATATATCACGTGATCGGGCTCTCCCACAGCCTCGAGCTTGTAACACCACCCTCCTGTGTCACACTTCCAGAAATTATATTTGCTGGTTAAATTTTATCATGGGGACGGAAAATACTCTCTTTTCGTCCCTAAATAATTCAATTTACGGGGGCATTCCTCCGTCATCTCAAGTTAAAAACAGTTGCAAATTGTTTTTAATCATTCTAATTCAAGACTTTTGATATGTCACTTGAACTCGAATATTGAATTCTTTTAGCCTATTTTCTTATGATACTTTCTTAAATTCTTAGCTCCAGCCCCTCCCCCGAAAAAAGCCAATAGAAATTAAAAAAGAGTTGCTTTGGTAAAAGCATAAAATAATTGTAAATTTGTTTGTACTGTAACCTTAACTTATTGGCTAAGTTATAAACAATATTAAGATTGAAATTTGACTACCTCGTGATGTAGTGGCTTGCATTCTTGGCTGCCGCCCCGGAGGTCCGAATTCGATTCCCGGCTCTGCTCTGCTCAGAAATGGGCAGGGTAGGGCTGCGCTTCGCCGGAACGAGTAAATTTCTCGCTAGCACTGCTTCACCTTGTCCATTGCACGGCCCTGCGGCAGTTTCGTTCATCCGCATCCATTCTTCATCCATACTTCTTAGGCGGACATTTTGTATAATTTTCAAACAATTATCATATAATTATATAATCGTCAATACGGATCCATGATGAACTTTAAAATTCCTGCAAATGTAATTCTGTTCTGAGGGCTCGTACGGGGTACATTCAGCCTCGTGAGGCAAAACGGAGAAGAGGAGGGTTTGATTCCCACCTCAGTCATCCTGGAAGTGGTTTTCCGTGGTTTCGCCCACTTTTACTCCAGGCAAGTGCTGGTTCCTAAGCTAAGGCCATGGCCGCCTCTTTCCCAATCCTATCCCCAATTTACAAATACACACTACCACAGCCATCATAATAATACAGGTTATCACACAAATTACACACACACCCAAATACACGGGTTATATGACCACAAAGTCGTAGTCCCTAAAATAAGCAACAACAACGATCTGAAGTTTGAAAAGCTCTAGGGATATAGGGGGCGTGGTGGCGCAGAGGTCAAGCTGTTGGCCTCTCACCAAGGTGGACCGGGTTCGATTCCCGGTCAATGCATGTGAGATTTTCTATCTGAAATGCCATGTCCTGTGGTTCGAATTCCACGTTAAAAGGTGGTCCCGTGGCTCATGATCTCAAGATTAACGGTCACGTTAAACTACAAGCTTCTTTCCTTTGCTCTAGGGATGGCTGCTGTCAATGCCGGGATTTAAATCTTTTTGTCTGTACGCTCATCTGTCCAGTTCAGCTGTGGAGTGGGTATCCTAATATTAATACAAAGTTTGAAACAAATTTATGGTTATATAACACCAAAAATACCGGTCCTTTTTAAGTCCAACTCTTCTGGGGATTTTGAGAGTATTTCGGAGGGAGCTGAATACGCCCCTGCCTTAGTGCCATCCATCGCCACTGTGGTACTGGTTCTTTGAAAGTTGCTGGCTTTATTTGCTCCCTAGGCTATTATGTTCTGACAATCAAGTTCTCCTACTCTCTCTTCTAGCAACCAATCAGTCGATCAAAGTTGATTTTCATAATTTTTCAATTTATTAATGACGGCACCTTCAATTTTATACTAAACCCTTCCTGTGACTCTATAGCCGATTGCGAGCCTTGACCGAACAAGCGACCACTGCTCAGCCGCATGGCCTGTAAATTGGGGGGTGACGTCTGGTCAGCTCGTAAAGTCCTATCTACAGTTCGTGTGACAGAAACAGAGCAGGAATGTTATTCATTGATTGATTGAAACGATTTATTTATTAGTTGGTGTTGTTGAGTACTTGGGTGAAATTTCAGGGTTTTAATATACGGTACCTACTGTATATTACACTATAGCATAAGGAAGTTAACTAATGTATTTCACCCCCTTTTATATTAATACTTTAAAGATGAAAGTCAAGTGTCCCAGATTTTAACTTAACCTAAGCATATCAGTGAATGTTACTCCTACTGTTACAGTTCCGTGAGCGCAGATATGTGTTGGAAGTAGACGCCAATATGGGTCTTAAAAGCATCCTTAACCGAAACAACTGTCCAAACAACCAGATGCAGGCAATCCAACCAGACCCAAATCCCAACGAGATCAACACTATCAGAAGAAGTAAGTACACTAACAAACTCTTTCAGTCACTAGCCCAGTGCTCTGAGTTAAGTATGGCATTTCTTCTGTCTATTCCAAGATCCTCTCTCTCTCCTTCTTATGTTTCCTGTCTGATCTCCTTTGATCAGCTCTTGTTTCCTCCTAATTCTTATGGTAATAGATTTTCAAAAGCTAGTTTGTCTTACATTTATTCACCATTCAGTGCCCTTCTCTACCCCAAGACCATCAGTCTTCAAAGTGTCAGGACTTCCAATTTTTTCCTTCTTCTGCTCTAATCTGAGCTAATTTTAAACTGAACTGTAAATCCATCTTCTCCATCAATTTATTATCTAGGCTTTCAGGATGGAACCGCGTTGTGTGTCGGTGATAGTTTCCCGGCGTTTCGGCTGTCATTGCAGCATAGGGTTGCCAGATTTCAAGAATGGTAAAACGGAACAAACGTCCGAAAACATGTGGTTTTTTTTTTAGTTAAGGTTGTTAAATATTGTAATAAATAATACACATACCTATTAAATAATCAAATACACAAAATTAAAATGAGATATTGCTGACAAATCATATAGGCCTATGACACCAGCAACTTACAAATACTTTACATTTGAACGACCCTTTGCAAGGACTTTTATTTGTAAGTACCCTACCTTCTCATAAAATTGACTACAATTTTCGTCATAATTGTAATATGTGAACAATTCTTGTTTTATCAAACTAATGAAGCTTCTGTTTCTATCATCTCTCCATTTGATATTCATGACAGAAAAAACTCTCTCCGAAAAACCATTGGAGGGGAAAATGCTGAGCATTAACTTCACAAGAACTAAGATATTCCTTAATTTTGTTGCCCCTAATAAATCTATAACATGTACCCATCTATCTGACACAGACATAGAAATCATTTTCTCTTTCAAACTTACACCTGTACCACCAGAAATCAAGTTAGATATTACAATCAATAATTATGAAGCGAGACATTTGAAAATTGGTGCGAAATTGAATATATTATCAAATTAACCACAAAAAAAACCACGAATATTTGGCGTTCCGTTAATGATGAAAACGGAACGTGGAACAAAACAAGAAAAAACGGAATTGTTCCGGGTAAAACGGAACGTCTGGCAACCCTATTGCAGCAGCCTTAATCAGTTTGAGTACTGATACGAACTCGTACCCATGGATGTTTGTGTAATACTAGCAGTCATGCCCAGGTGGAATGCGATCACGTGGACGACCTGCGAAGCGTTGGATCGACAACATTAAGACGGATTGCACGATGTTGGCTTACAACCTGCAGATGTCAACGACAGGAAAAAGTGGAGAAGATGTAGTAGAGCAGCGGACCCCATACTGGGATAAACGCTAGGAAAGAAGAAGACTAGCAGTCATGCCCAGCTCTGTCTGTACCTGCTGGAGTCTTGGCATCTCTGGTCTCACCATCCTTTCTCACTTCCCTTATTACTTGTCTATGTCTTATTGGCAACTTGTATGTATTCCCACTTGTCTTACGTTCATCATCACTGCTTATCTCCCCCAAACGATGCATCAAGATGGTTAGGGTTTCAAATCTTCCCTGAAGGGAAAACCACATCCAAATTGGTCAAGTAGTTCCTGATTTCATTAACAGCAAATGAACAGGCAGACATCAAAACTAATCATTTGAATCACTTTTATTTTACCTGAAACAGGTAAGAATAAAAATGAACTTTTAAAATAATCAACATACTGACATGAGATCTTAATAATTTGATTTATTGAATCTGTTATTAGTAATATTCCACAACCTACTGTATTTTCATATGTTATCCCAACAATGGCACAATTAAGGTGGGGTGTTGTAATTCTGTTGCTCCGAGCAGGGATGAATGGTCAAGTCATTTTCAATATGTATGACGTCCTTTTATTTATCAAATTAAACAGCAAGTATCATCAAAAGGTGCCTTTTGACTCTACAGCATAAGCATGTTTATTAGTTATCAAAAACTTCACTACATTCGATAAAGATACAATTTTGATGGCTGATTGCTTCAGATGTCGCAGACAATATTTTTCACATACAATTTGCCATTAGCTGTTCTTCTTCTTCTTCTTGTTTAAAACAGTTGCCAACTTATAAAAGTAAAATACATTTTTGATCACATTGTTGCCAACTTAGATTTACAGTAGAGGTTATAGTCAGTTGTAAACATAATTAAATTTCAACATGGGTGCTATCTTGAAATACTCATTTCCCCAGTGTTGTCCACGTATGGACATGTTTGGCAGCCATGACAGTGTGTAATGTGAGTTAGCACACTAGTAGGTCTGACAGCCACACATGGAACATCACTGTACTTCTACCCAGTCCTTGTAGTTCCGCCCCTTAAAACGACAATAACTAACTAACTTCTGCCCAGTGGCGGCTGGCAGATAATTGTTCTGGGTGTTGCACTATTTTCATTAAGGATTGGTTATAAAAGACTGCTTGACATCAGAGAAAACTGTATTCTATTGCGCGGTAAAACGGATGTACCTCATTCATCACAAATGCTGCATTTCAGACATCATGTAACGTGTTTTTCGAGGGGTTTTATGCAACTGGCATAAGTCAGTAGGAAGCCATTCTATATTTATTTACGCGGCAAATTGTTCAGCCAAGAGAATTTTTCATGTTAATTTATTATTATTATTAATTTATTATAATTATTATTAAGGTATTTTCGGAGCATTTTATAAAAATTATTAGCATTCAGATAGGTTTTCTATGTCTTAGAAAACGCTATCCAGCAAATTATTACGAACGACGATATCATAGAAAATTATCTGATTACGGAATTTTACGGAGTTTTGTCAGTTAGGGTATTTGAGAGACATGACTCACTGGGATTTCAAGTACAAGCTGATTCCTGTCGAGAAGTATTGCGCAAGGCTGGGTCGCAAGGTCTAGAAAAGGCGAATTGTTGGAACGGAACCCTCCTGCCGAGTGTAATGACCCGGAGGAGGAGAAGATCGCGTGGTGGGGGGCAGCCAATCAAGGAGGACGACGTAAGCTAGATGTCGGTACCATGGTAGGGGAGCCGGCGGGTGGTTATATCGTTCGACGCGCCGTGAAACGTGAACAATCTGTATAGTACTTGACGAGTATGGATGCGCGTGCGAGTGGCTCCGATGTTCGGTGGAGTTAGCGACTATCTGTGTAGAACTTGCGGTGTACGGTCGCAAGTGCGTGACGCTCCGATGTTCAGTGGAGTTAGCGACGAACTTTTGTAAAACGTAACCAGTGCGGTTTTACGAGAGTTTGGGTCCGATGTACGGACCATAGAATTATATAATCTACCAGGATATCATCAAATTTCGACGGAGATGACGACGTCCAGGAGACTGTGGGAAGCACACAGCATCATCAAGAACGAGGGAGATGCTTTGGCAATTTCCAATGGTAAGCGCACATGACGCAGAAATACGCAATCTCTCATTTTCTTTGTTTTATATTTCATATTTCAGTAACTTCATAGCTTGGAAATAAGAGTAAAATCAATTTATCAGACTCCGTTTTCACGTAATTTTCTATCGGTAATATTCAAATCACAACGCTCCAATTTAAATTTTAAACTTATTATTATTATTAATTTTGCTATACTTGTTTTATATAATAAATTCATTTCTTTTACAATGCAATCTTTGCTTTCAGTAGGTAGCATTAGATATAGACCAATTCCTTCTCCTGATACAATTGTTTGTTGGGTTAATGATCAAATCATACCACGATCTGAGTGAATAGAGTCTTGAAGGTGTTCTGCCAGAGCTAGACGTTGTTAAATACAAATTTAGATTTCAACATTGCATTGAGGTCTTGGCGCCCATTAAAACAACATAGCTTAGGCAAAGGTAAACAGTTACATTTCTCACCCAACAGTGTGGGCTAGCGAAACCATTACATTTGTACGCTCAACGTGGAGCAAAGTAAATACCGTTTCACTTGTCATCCCAGCCTAAGCAAGACCATTACATTTGTCGCTACCAACATGGGGCACTAACTAATTAACGTTACATTTGTCGCCGACAACTTGGGGCTGAAAACCTAATAACATTTGTGGAAGGAGAAGGGTATATATTTCTGTGCCTGTATTTTGGGGGTTATTTGTCTTTATCAGTGTATATCATTATGGGGGATGAGAAAGAAAGACAGATGAGGTTACGTAGTGGTCATCAACTGGAGAATGATGATACGAGCAGTATGTCGAGTGATGGTAGTACCGGGGTAGCGGAGGTAAATCCCGATACTGAAACAGGGAGTGTAGGCGGCCAACCAGAATTAAAAACTTTACTTCTCGAGTTCATGTATCAGAACAAAGTTAGTAGTGATGCTTTAAATGCAAAATTAGAACAGAATAATGCAAAATTAGAACAAAACAGTAGGGAAAATAAAGAAAGTACAGATGCTTTAAATGCAAAATTAGAACAGAATAATGCAAAATTAGAACAAAACAGTAGGGAAAATAAAAAAAGTACAGAAGCTTTAAATGCAAAATTAGAACAGAATAATGCAAAATTAGAACAGAATAATGCAAAATTAGAACAAAACAGTAGGGAAAATAGAGAGAGTAATGAAACTTTAAATGCTAAATTAGAACAAAACAGTAGGGAAATGAGTGACAAATTCGAACTGATTAGAGGTGAGATCAGGGGGGTGATGGAAGAAAAGGCTAAAGAGATTATTGCAGATGTAGACAGAAAATTAGGAAAAGTACAGGAGGAGTTGGAAATTAGAATCAGTACACAGGCTGAAAATTTAAAAGAACTAGTGCAACTGGAAACACAGCAGGTCAAAAAGCAATTGGGGGGAGAAATTGACAAAATTCAGGTAGCTACTAAAGAGGTTAAGGAACAGCTGGGGGGTAGAATTGAGAAAGTCCACTCACAAGTAGTTGCAGAAGTAAATGATTTAAGAGAGAGTAATAGGGAAAGCATTAGCAAGATTGAGGAGAAACAAGCAAAGCTATATGATAAAGTAGAAGAATCAGAAGGAAACATTAAATTAACAGTAAACAGTATTGAGAGGAAGGCTGAGGAGAAAATCGCAGAATTAGAATTAAAATTAAAAGCTAGGATCAGGCAAGAAAATAGTCAGAATAGGCCAGTTTTTGTGAATAGCACATACAGGGAGGTAGAACTGGGTAAGTTCAGCAATCGACAGGGGTGCCCAATGGAGTTCATGAACACTATAGAAAATAAATTCGGGGAGAGGTTGGAAAATGGTAGTATTGAGTGGTGCCAGGTAGTTGAAATTTTAGAACAAGTGTTTGTGGGGGAAACGAGGAATTGGTTTGCTGTCTACAGAGACAAGTTTACTGATATCAATGATTTTAAAATGAAATTCTGTGAAAAGTTCTGGAATGAGGTTATTCAGTCGCAGCATCGTGAGGGAGTAGTGTGTGGTAAATATAACCCTAAAGGAAGCTCCACCATGACCGAATACTTTTTAGGGCAGGTATTAGTGTGTAAATATCTGGATGGCTTGAAGGAGGAAAGTGATGTGGTAAGGTTGCTACTTAGGCACTTTCCCTATAGGATCAAGGAGGCTGCTTGTATCCAGAATGTAAAGACTATATCACAAGTAGAAAATTTGTTAAGCACATTTGATGCACTAGGGAAAGGGGGTTATGAGGACAATTTCAATAGGAACCAGGGTAATAATAATAATAGACCTAATGAAGCCAGGCATCAGGAAGTTCAAGGGAACGGTGGCGAAGGGGCCAACGCTCAAAATAGAAATAATAATAATCAGCTATATCAGAACAGAGGAAATGGCTATGGTAATCAGTATCAAGGGAGGAACAATGATTACAGGGGAAATCAAGGGAGAAACAATGATTTCAGGGGAAATCAAGGGAGAAATTATAATGACAATAATTACAACCAGAATAGGGGTCAAGGAAGAGGACAGCCTAGTGGTAGTAATATACAGCCAAACAATGACAACACAACTCAGAACAACCAGACCAGTGCAGTAGTAACTAGTACTACGGCCAGCTGTAGCGGTTCTTTAAACGCGAACCAGGCTGCGAAGTAAGGTCAGAATCTCAGTCTGTAGCATGCCCTGTCCATACAATTATACAGGAACCCTATGACCTAAATGTGAGAAATGAATTATTACATGAACTAAATGATGAAGGTATTATTCAGGAAGTGGTTAGTAAGAGCCCCATAGTTAAATTTAACGTGTCCGAGGCGTACACAGATGTTTTAATTGATAGTGGTTGTATGAAGAGTTGCATAAGTAGTGCATTTTATGATAAAATGAAAGGAACTGGAGTAAATTTTGAGGAGATGCCAATCAAAAGCACTTTTGTTATCACAGCTGTTGGGAAGAGGTCTAAAGTAATTTCTAAGCAAGTTTTAGTAGACATTAAAATTAATAATCATGTAGAGAAGCAGATTTGCCTTGTAATTCCAAATTTAGTATTCGGTGTTATCTTGGGTTCAGAGTGGCTAAGTAGAGTGTCTGGTAACTTATGTTATGATGTAGGGAGTTTGAAATTTAAATGGGGAGATTCTGAAGTAGAAGTAGCGTTCAATGACCATATTCAGAGGAGTAGTATTGTAGGTGTGATTTGTACTTTAAATGAGATATCGCCAGCCGTAGAGCGGGGTTCTCCATGTTTTGTGGGCAGTGTGATTACGAACGGAAGTCTAGAGGACTCGTTACGTGAGGCTGCATTTCAGGGAAATATAGAGGATGAACAGTGTGTTCGGCTCTATGATGTGTTATGGTGTAATAGGAGAGTTTTTGAGGATCGCATTGGTATGACCAATTGCTATACACATTCATTGAACGTTATTGATAGGTCAGTATTCACAGGACATAGATATCCTGTACCTTTCGCTTATCAGAGTGCAGTTGAGGCACAAATTAATCAGATGCTTGAAGATGGGATTATTGAGCACTCGAACAGTCCATATGTTAATTCTTTGATCACGGTACCCAAGACCGACGGCACTGTTCGTATTTGTTTAGACGCTCGTTTGGTTAACAGTAGAATTAGTTCAGATCAGCTGAAATCTATGTCAATAGAGGAATTAATGCAAACATTTGAGGGGAAGAAGTATTTCACTTGTGTAGATTTGAGTTCCAGTTTTTGGCAAGTGCCACTTATGTACGAAGATAGACCATTTACAGCTTTTAGTCATAAATATAACCTTTATCAATTTTGTAGAACACCTTATGGGTTAAAGAGTAGTTCAGCTGCTTTAATTAGGGCTTTAAACATCGCATTAGGGGATGACACAGGAGAGTTTGTAACCATTTACATAGATGATATGGTAATTAGTTCACGCAGTTTTGAGGAGCATCTACATCATTTAAATATAGTTTTTCAGAAGTTAGATCAGGCAGGGTTCACTTTGAAGCTGTCTAAGTCGTCATTCTGTCAGTCAGAAGTGACATTTTTAGGTCATAGAGTGTCGAGTAGTGGTGTGACACCAGAGGAAAGTAGGGTTAGCATGTGTGGACAGTAGCAACAGGGCATCGTTACAGACACTGAGAAATATGCTAAGTAGAGCAACATGATGACGTTCATTTAAAGGGAGCCACTTGCAAGGTTGGAAGCAGGTGACGCAGAAACATTTATAGTTTCCAAACGTATTGGGAAAACAGCATATGTGCTGGAGAATAGTGAGGGAAACAGATTATACGGGACGTATAATATACATAGTCTACGAAAATATGTGTCATAAAGTGAGTGTGTTTAGCTGGCGAGCCAGCCTATCAAATGAGTAAGTGTAGTATCTGGTGCGTGGAGGATCTGGTCTTAAGGCAGGCGTATCGGAAGTCACACAGGGGGGTAGTATGTAAGTAAATGAGAGTTTTTAAGGTACAGGGAAATATGACGGGATTGTCGGATGCTGTTGAGCACTAAATTGTCTCGATGCACCAAGGCCATTTTGGCAGCGCTGATGGGTTCCCATTTATCTCCAAGAGATGGGGGAGCGCTTGAATAGGGCTTGTTAGCTTAAGGCGTCCACGAGATAAAAGATGGGCCATCAGAATGCGAGACAGTCCTTCATGAAACTCATACATATCAGCACACGTGATTTCTGTTTACGGCCTCGCCATGTAAGATTTGTAGGTGTGTAATTTAAGATAATATGTACAATGGTATTATTTGTGTGAGGAGAAATGGTCTGTGTTGAGAACTAGTATTAAGTAGAATATGGTGTACGGGAACTTAACAAGACAGGGCGATTACGGCACAGAAATATTTGGTGTTATATGTAAGGCGCATTTACTGTTTTTTTTTCAGAAGTCAATATTAATTTAATCTACTTTAAAGAGAGATTAAGTATTATGGTCACGAGGCGCTGCCACAATAGTGTGATCGTGTGCTCAGTGATAAGTGGAATTAAATGTCACCATAAGGAGGGGACCTCCAGTGAAATTAGGAAGTTCTATGGTGATATAAATATATCAGAACACCTTCAATGCGTGTGATATGACATCATAAATACATAGTGCTCACACATTAATTATGTCTATTTCTCCAACATAGAGAAATTTGAGAGGCGGAAATATCCGTGGAACACTATTCCATATGTAAAACATTGGACTGGTTGCAGAGTGCAATCCATTGTGACAACAAACTTTGACGCAAAGTGCGTGAAGAAAAAATATGAGTGTATATATCTGTAATTTAGGGTGATTTCATTTATGTAATATGTATTTTGGATGGGGTTTATTAACGTGTCTGGGATAATCGGATAATGGACCGTCGTCACGGTAAATCATCCGATGATCCGAGGCGAATATGTAACGTGTTTTTCGAGGGGTTTTATGCAACTGGCATAAGTCAGTAGGAAGCCATTCTATATTTATTTACGCGGCAAATTGTTCAGCCAAGAGAATTTTTCATGTTAATTTATTATTATTATTAATTTATTATAATTATTATTAAGGTATTTTCGGAGCATTTTATAAAAATTATTAGCATTCAGATAGGTTTTCTATGTCTTAGAAAACGCTATCCAGCAAATTATTACGAACGACGATATCATAGAAAATTATCTGATTACGGAATTTTACGGAGTTTTGTCAGTTAGGGTATTTGAGAGACATGACTCACTGGGATTTCAAGTACAAGCTGATTCCTGTCGAGAAGTATTGCGCAAGGCTGGGTCGCAAGGTCTAGAAAAGGCGAATTGTTGGAACGGAACCCTCCTGCCGAGTGTAATGACCCGGAGGAGGAGAAGATCGCGTGGTGGGGGGCAGCCAATCAAGGAGGACGACGTAAGCTAGATGTCGGTACCATGGTAGGGGAGCCGGCGGGTGGTTATATCGTTCGACGCGCCGTGAAACGTGAACAATCTGTATAGTACTTGACGAGTATGGATGCGCGTGCGAGTGGCTCCGATGTTCGGTGGAGTTAGCGACTATCTGTGTAGAACTTGCGGTGTACGGTCGCAAGTGCGTGACGCTCCGATGTTCAGTGGAGTTAGCGACGAACTTTTGTAAAACGTAACCAGTGCGGTTTTACGAGAGTTTGGGTCCGATGTACGGACCATAGAATTATATAATCTACCAGGATATCATCAAATTTCGACGGAGATGACGACGTCCAGGAGACTGTGGGAAGCACACAGCATCATCAAGAACGAGGGAGATGCTTTGGCAATTTCCAATGGTAAGCGCACATGACGCAGAAATACGCAATCTCTCATTTTCTTTGTTTTATATTTCATATTTCAGTAACTTCATAGCTTGGAAATAAGAGTAAAATCAATTTATCAGACTCCGTTTTCACGTAATTTTCTATCGGTAATATTCAAATCACAACGCTCCAATTTAAATTTTAAACTTATTATTATTATTAATTTTGCTATACTTGTTTTATATAATAAATTCATTTCTTTTACAATGCAATCTTTGCTTTCAGTAGGTAGCATTAGATATAGACCAATTCCTTCTCCTGATACAATTGTTTGTTGGGTTAATGATCAAATCATACCACGATCTGAGTGAATAGAGTCTTGAAGGTGTTCTGCCAGAGCTAGACGTTGTTAAATACAAATTTAGATTTCAACATTGCATTGAGGTCTTGGCGCCCATTAAAACAACATAGCTTAGGCAAAGGTAAACAGTTACATTTCTCACCCAACAGTGTGGGCTAGCGAAACCATTACATTTGTACGCTCAACGTGGAGCAAAGTAAATACCGTTTCACTTGTCATCCCAGCCTAAGCAAGACCATTACATTTGTCGCTACCAACATGGGGCACTAACTAATTAACGTTACAATCACATTGTCGAATGAAATGGATTATAAGGTTGTGTACACAGGGGCGGCTGCACCTTATGTGCTGAAGTGCTGCAGCACATTGTTTTATTTGAAAATAAATTACTTTAATAATATTATCTACAGTCAAACACAGTGCATTAAAAAGACATCAGTCACAGAATAGGAAATATGTCAACTCCCCTCACAATGACGTAGCCTATCTAGTCATGTGACCCACTCCCCGTCCGGCAATGGCTGTGTAGATCGCAGCTTAGCGAGAATTTCTACGTTTATTGCTTACAAACATGAACTCTGCCTTTTGCGCATGCGTGCCCAACCTTTCCGTTGTGCTGTTGCAACATCAGCCAAAACCAAAACCAAGACTTCACAACGATTCCTCGCTCAAACACAGAGAGGCAGCACTGGTCACACGAAATGAGAACACAGCAGGGGGCTCCCTCTAGAGTCTGCGGTAGCATTTAAGAGGGAATTGCTCAAAGCAAACGGGGGGAAATATTAGAGGTAGGCATCATCTGCTCCCGCCAGAAGGTCTTTTAATCTCGCAACTTATTTATTCTATAGACACATTTTGTCAATTGATGCACTATAAAAATTCTAATTGTGTTTCTAATTTTATTTTTGAAGGGGGTATGGGTTTACAGCACACAACTGATTTTCTGCACCAGCCGCCACTGAATGAAAACCTTCATGAGAACAAAACAACATAAGTTATATATGAGGGTGAGAATGAACCGCGAGTGTCACAAGTACGCACAAATTATATTGCAATATATAGTATCGGTAGTTGATGGAGCATCTCGGATGTATCCGTCCGCACCTCGGCTCCCTTGTTGCAACCAGCGGGCAACGACCAGCCGAATTAACTGATGGGATAGAACTTACTCTGTCTAGCATCTCTGCCATACCCTTCACTATTGAGATCTGGCCGGTGCTCGGGCCTAGCAACGACCAAAGGGACGAGCGCTCCTAGACAGTTGACGCGCTTCCATATTGTGTTCTGTGCGCTTTGCTTTCTCAGACAGTTCACAGCAACTTACTATAAGATTTCCTGAATTAGTAAAGAACAAAATTATGAATTCCTATACATATAAAAGGAAACATACAGCTTTTATTACTAAGACTATTATTACGGTGTTAATTGTTTTTCTTGAATTAATATGGTCATTGTGCAACACTGCAACCATATTACCAGCCGCCACTGCATTCTGCCATGCTTGAGGAGTTCTTATCAGACTGATCAGATTGTCACTTCCTTAAAGATTTGACAAAGGTATGCTGCATGATGTCCTAGGTCAATAAAGATGCAATGTATTGAAACTAAACAAAATCATGGGGCTGTCAAACCCACATATGACTAGCAGAGGGTTAAGGCTGGAAGAGAACGATACCATTTTCTGTTCTGTTGGCTCCACTGACTAGACTTGTGAAATGTTTCTGTTTATATTTTCAGGTGATATACCCATCACTCACTGCTGTGAAGAAAGTAAGTTCATTTGCACTTTTCAATTACCTACAAACATTAAAAATTACTTTTAAAAACATAACACATAGACTGTACATATGGTATATATTCAACAATCATCATCATCATCAATGATTAAAAATCTATATATTTAAAACAGTAAGGTGATTTTTGTTATCACGAGATTGAGAGAACGACAGAACCGATTTACTTCGTAGAGCACTCTAACGAAAGCTCTTGGCCTCTAGATTTGCAGAGTGACTCTAAAATAAACAAATATATTACGGTATATTTTTGAATTAATATAGAAAATAGCAGAATTCTTTCCCCTCACGCATGCGCACAATCCGCCTGGGGTCATGACAAAATGGCGGTGAGAAGTCCATTAAAATGTAAGTTATTTAATAAGCTTCCATGTAATTGAAAACATGCATTAACCAAGTTCTGACAATAAAATATAATAACAGTATGAACGTATACGAATGTGCAACATTTATTTGGATAATAAAACGGATTATTTCCTTCCGACAGCGGCTTTTGAAGATAATGAACGGCTGCGTCAGCTGCTGAAGAAGAGTGCGCGAGTAGCTATGTGGTTAAGGCGACTGACTGTGGTTCGTAGGTTCACTGGTTCGATCCGAGCCCTCTCCGATATAATTTTTTTTACCACTGAAATATTGTTTAATCAAGGAGTATTAGTAAGGTTTTATGTCTGTTAAACATACATATTTCTACATTCCCTCTCAATATGTTTTATTTCCGTTTTACCATTGCATTACAGCATGTGATAAAGAGAGCTAACTGTTGTCCTCAATACGCCCAAATACGCCGTTCGAATATCTGCAATCAGTTCCAGTAACTGACAACAGATGGCAGCACCATTGCATCGCTATATTTAAAAGACAAGACATGGTGCGTTTTCACGTGATGGAGAATTATAAAGGAGGGGAATATTTAAGAAGGGAAATGTTGAAGAACATTAACTGACAGTTGAATGTGTAGGCTATGTTGTTTATGTACCTCAATATTGCAATTCTTCCCAATGCTTCGGAGGTCAAGTTATTAGCGTCCTAGACTAAAAGTTATAATTATGCATCGTTGATATACTCTTAAATTATTAAAGAAAAAAGAAGTTTTCCAGGCACTCGCGCGTGTCCACAATTGCTCTCGCCACGAGAGACACTTGGCAAACATAATTCGTTTTTAGGGCTCCGACATCGTGGTCACTCAGCCCCGTGTACTTTGGTGTGTATGTGTAGAATTTTCTCTGATAACCTGCGTTATTGTGAAGGCTGCATTAATGTGTGTATTTGTAATTAAGGTGGGAAATGGCAAAGAGACGGCCAAGGCCTTAAGTAAGGAACCATCCCGGTATTTGCCTTGAGTGGAAGTGGGAAACCACATCCAAGATTGTCGAGGTGGGAATCAAACCTTCCTCTTCTTAGTTATACCTCAAGAGACTGAATGTGCCCCTTTTTGCCCTCAGACCCGAATTAAATTTCTTGGCAGAGCAGGAAATGTAACCCGGGTCTCCGAGGCGATAGCCAAGAATGGGTGGGCTTCCATGTGTTAATACGATTTTTGACATGCACGGGACATAGAATTCTAAAACTGCCTCCATTAGGGTGACTGCCGAAGTGAGTATTGAGTATAGGCCTATGGTCATTCCAGTAGTTGGCGAAGTGATTCTATGTTCCCCTGCAAAATGTACCGCCATAACCTATAACAGGTGATGGAAATTGCTTATTTAGAGCAGTTTTGTACTGTTTATAACAAAATGAAGAACGTCATTCTGAGCTGCATTTTCAAGCTATTGCAAACAATTTCGTTGGCAGGAACAATTATAAGGAATTTATTTTAAGCGATCAGTCTCATCGCATTCTCCTCTCCAACCAACTTGAGTATGAAAGTCTTTGGACGGTCATGTTGAACTTCATTGTATAATTTTATCTGATGACCTGCATTAATGTGTGTATTTGTAATTAAGGAGGGGAATGGCAAGGAGACGGCCGAGGCCTAGAAACCGTCCCGGTATTTGCCTTGAGTGGAAGTGGGAAATTACGGAAAACCACATCCAAGATTGTTGAGGTGAGAATCGAACCTTCCTCTTCTTAGTTATACCTCAAGAGACTTGAGTGTGCCCCGTTTTTGCCCTCAGACCAGAATTAAATTTCTTGGCAGAGCAGGAAATGTAACCCGGGTCTCCGGGGCGATAGCCAAGAATAGGTGGGCTTCCATGTGTTAATACGATTTTTGCCATGCACTGGTCATAGAATTCTAAAACTGCTTCCATTAGGGTGACTGCCGAAGTGAATATTGAGTATAGGCCTATGCTCATTCCAGTAGTTGGCGAAGTGATTCTATGTTCCCCTGCAAGATGTACTGCCATAACCTATAACAGGGGATGGAAATTGCTTATTTAGAGCAGTTTCGGACTGATTATATCAAAATGAAGAACGTCATTCTGAGCTGCATTTTCAAGCTATTACAAAAAAATTCGCTGGCAGGAACAATTATAAGGATTATATTATAGGCGATCAGTCTCATCGCATTTTCCTCAGCAACCAACTTGAGTATGAAAGTGTCTGGACGGTGAATACACTGGTCATGTTGAACTTCATTGTATAAAACAATATTGTTTAATGATTATTTGTTTAGAGTACTGAGTCTAACTACGCAGTTGATTTCGGTAATGGAAGTATTATTTGCCATTTATTATTTAGCGGCTCCGTTATTGCAGGACACTATAGTGTTATCGAATAATACGAAGCCACATTTAAAATCCAATATAAATAGGCCGTTTCAGAAACAATTCCAGATATTATGCAGACTATGCAGTACAGTGTACGGTCTTTGACGATCAAATGTAAACATTGTTCTAAATTGTATTTCTCTTGCGTAAAATCTACGCGTGGTTATTTTGGCCTTTACTGTTGTGATGGTAAAATTGATCTGCTGGAATATATAATACATGTATTTGCCAATTTGCAACAATGTAATGATATTAATTTAAAAGTCATTGAACTTATGTCCAGTAGTTCAAACACATACATCAGCGTTAACAAATTGGATACTGAAGATGAAAGCCAGCTACTTGATTTCCCTATTATAGAATTCTTCAATTCCTTGGAATTAAGTGATTCGCTTCCACATACTGCGAACGTTTGAGCCATAGTTATGCTCCTTAGAAATCTGAACGTTTCCCAAGGACTCATATATGGAAATATATTAATTGTAAGAAATATGTAAGAAATTGCTTGGATTCGGATATAATAGGTGTAGTAATATTAGGCAGAGAGCTCAAATCCTACGACTTGATTTAACACCTTCCGATAAAACACTTGCAGGTACAGTACATTTTCTTTTAATAGGCAACAATGTCTTATTCGCTCGGCCTACTTTATCACAATCAATCAAGCTCAAGGAGAAACTCTGGAACGTATTGGGCTCTTTACCTCATCACGTTTTCAGTCATGACCAGCATTATGTTGCAATGTTGAGAGTGCTATCCTTTGACGCCCTTTAAGTTGCAATAGTGCTAAAAAGTAATCGTACAAAGAATGTAACTTATATAAGAAGCTTCTTCAGTAAATATATATTTCCATTGTCCGTCATGTTTTGACGGGTTTCATCTAGTTACTTTTTAAAACATAACACATAGACTGTATATATGGTATATATTCAACAATGATTTGTAATAACATCACAAAATAGCCGTACATTTTGGAAAGCAGAATATATAATGAACACTGCAACTAAATTGAGTATCAGAAACCAAAGAAAGAGCCTAAGAAACCAAAATCAAAATAGAAACTCTAGAGTCAAGTTTAAAAAGCTAACTTGCCGTATGTATCCCCACATTCTATGAGCAGTCATTGTACACAATGTTACAACCAATATTTATACACCGGTCAGTTAGGTCCATTAGGTTCTGAAAGGGAACTTCAAAGAATATAGGTGTAACTTGACAAAATATGGAGCAGCTCTTAGAATTGTAAAGGAAGCACCAGATCAGGAGCCAGTGACATGACATGGATGGATGAAGAATTATCCTTATTCTTATTTTATAATTGTTTCTATTTTATTATTTTATTATCCCAATTAATCCTTGTGTTGTAACTTTGGTAGTTTTATTCTTATTTATCAAGTATGCGGTTCTATATATGTAAGGTGCTGCCACCTGCCCTTTATGCTTTCAGTTTGTCTAAAACTCGCGCCATTTTCGCACATGTTTAGTTTGCGCGGTTCCGCTATTGCCATCCATGTACATCAGATCGTTATTATTATTATTATTATTATTATTAAATTCACATCAGTTCGCTTTGCTTATATATCTCTGGTTTCCTTATATCCTCTTACAGGTTATGGACTCAGATGCGCGTGACTAAGTGCGTAAATAACAAATCGTAATTATTCGTAAAAACGTGCCAGAAGTTAGCCTCAAAAATGAACGCCAGAAGTATTGGGAGAATTGAACCCCTCGGTAAGGATAATTTCGACACGTGGACCGTGCAGATGCAGGCTATCCTCATTACGGGCGATTTGTGGGAATTCGTCGGCGGGAATTCTACGATACTAGAACCAGGGGCTGGAAATGCAAACGCGGCGGCAATTCAAGAGTGGGACAAGAAGGATCAAAAAGCTCGGTCGCTGATCATTTTGTCGATGTCTCCAAGTGAAATAAAGCAAGTCAAGAATTGTGTCACGGCACGTGATACATGGCAACGACTGAAACTGATCTACCAATCCCAGGGACCGGCTCGGAAGGCGACCTTACTGAAAAGGCTAACCTTACAAAAATTGGCGGACGATGGCGATGTGCGTGACCATCTGAACGATTTCTTCGACACCGTGGACAAATTGGGAGATATGAACATCACGATCAATCAGGAATTGTTGACAGTTATGTGTTTATACAGTCTGCCGGCACGGTTCGAGAACTTTAGGTGTGCAATAGAGTCACGTGACAACCTACCGACTCCCGAGACTCTTCGGACCAAAATCATCGAAGAGGATGACGCACGAAAATCGAGCACACAAGGTGAAATAGCGGGAGTTATGTTCGTCAAGAAGAAGACTGGTCCAGGTAACAAGAACTATAAGAAACAAACACCTAAACTAAACAACAATAGTGAACCAGAAGGAGGCGGATCTGAGTTCCGGTGCTACGTGTGCAAAAAGCAAGGTCATCGAGCCAGCCAGTGCAGATTTAAATAAAGAGATCCATCGAAAAACAAAGGTAAAGACAGTTCTAATACTCAATCAGCAAATTTCACTCGAGAACTATGCTTACAGGCGACGACAACTCAGAGCAGTGGCGTACGCAGAATAGGCTATGGTGCCTCGACAGTGGCGACCCTGCGATTTGTTGGAAGATCGATGAGTCACGAAGGGGTGTGGTGAAATTGGCTGATGATTCAACGGCAGAGATCGTGGGAAAAGGCAGTGTTCGCTTATCTACCCGCATTGCGAACGAAGAGATAGATGTCTCTCTCTCAGATGTTTCTCACGTTCCAGACCTCAGGACAAACTTGCTATCGGTGGGAAAGATCACCGACCGCGGCCACGAGGTGATTTTTGACAAGAAAGGCGCGCCGTCGTGAACGAAAAAGGAGAAGTCTTGATGGGAGCTGAGAGGAAGAATAACCTATATTACGTCAGTGAGAGTCAAGAACGAGCAATTATGGCTGCATCACCCAAAATAATTGATCTAAAATTGCTACACCATCGGCTCGGACATTTCAACGTGGGCGACATCTTGGTAGCTGTGGGAAAAGGGAGGGTTTCTGGCGTTGAGCTGAGGAATCCATCGACGACTCTGGACTGTAGAGTCTGCCTCGAGGGGAAGATGTCCAGGACGTAGTTTCCAAAGAAATCCGATCGACGGACGGAGCTACTCGATTTGATCCACAAGGACGTGTGTGGACCGATGCCGACTCCATCTATGGGAGGTTCAAGGTACCTCTTGTAATTCATCGACGATCACTCTCATTGGTGTGAAGTGAGATTTCTGAAGGCAAAATCAGAGGTCTACGAAGCTACCGTCGAGTACGTTACCAGGATGGAGAATCAGAAAGGAAAGCTAGTAAAGGTGATCCAGTCTGACAACGGCAGGGAATACCTGAATCAAGAGTTCGACAACTACCTGAAAAAGCGCGGAATCACAAGACGCCTCACAGTCCCTCACAACCCTGAACAAAACGGGAAGTCGGAGAGGATGAATAGGACTTTGATGGAGACTGCCAGGTGCATGTTGTTCGACGCCGGATTACCTCACCGCTTCTGGGCGGAAGCAGTAAATACTGCAAATTACATCCGTAATCGCCTGCCATCAAAAAGTATCGGAGGCAAAACACCGTACGAATTGTGGACAGGAGAGATTCCTGACGTTTCACAATTCAGAACGTTTGGAAGCAAGGTTTACTTCCTGGACAGGGATCCCGGAAGAGGGAAACTGGATCAACGAGGCAGAGAAGGCGTGTTCATGGGTTACTCCGAAGAAACCAAGGGCTTTCGCATATACTCCCCTGACAAAGACAAAGTTTTGATTAGCCGAGATGTAAAATTCTTCGAGAATGAAAAGCCACTGGAAGAGACTAGGATGGAGCGCCCGGAATCCTCGAAGAAAGATATTTGTTGGGAGCTGTTCTTTGCAGAACCACCGCCACAATCACCAAGAGAAAAAGATCAACCAGCTGTCATGGAGGAACCAGTCTCTCAACACGAAATGGGAGAAGATGATGAACCTTTCCTCGGTTTCGATGTGACGCCAGTGGATGATCATGATAGAACGACTGTCGAAACATCCGATACTACTCAATTGATACAAGGACCTGGTCGACCCAAGATTCTGCGAACTGAAAAAAGGGGAAGACCGAAGAAACTTTTTCAAACAAATCTCCAAGATGTGGAGGAGCAAGAAGAAGACGAGGAGATTTTTCTAGCAGAGATTCCATTCAGGACCAAACTCTAACGAGTGGCATGGTGCCATGGTCATGGAAATGGAATCTATCCTGAGAAACAATACATGGGTGATGGTGGATCCTCCCCGTGATGCCAAAGTCATCGGATGCCGGATGGTGTTGCGCGGCAAACTAAAACCTGATGGAACACTTGAGAAGAGGAAGGCCAGGCTGGTGGCTCAAGGTTTCAACCAGGAGTATGGAATCAACTACTTTGACACGTTCGCACCGGTGGCGTGAATGGAATCAATTCGATTGATGGTTTGTCTCGCTGCCAAGCTTGGTGTAAAAATCAGACAGTACGATATCACAACAGCTTATCTGTATGGTGACCTAGACGAGGAAATATTCATGAAACAACCGAAGAACTTCAGGGAGATGTTAAAGAGCATTGCGATGTCTGGAACTGACGACGAAACCAAGGAGAAGGCCAAGAACATGCTTCGCCAGTTGCAGGGAGGCGACAAGGTCTGCTTACTACAAAAATCACTGTATGGATTGAAACAGGCCGGTAGAAACTGGTATGCCAAGCTGCGTGAGGTCTTGAGGAGGTGCGGTGCCAAACCAACCGCATCGGATCCGTGTCTATTCCAAAATTGGTTCCGGAAATAACATAACTTTGATTGCCGTTTACGTTGACGACATGATGGTGCTGTCAAAATGCAAAAAGACGATCGCCGAGATTTCCAGAGTCCTGAGTGAAAATTTCAAGGTCAAGGACTTAGGATTGGCCAAACACTTCCTAGGCATCGAACTAATCCATGAGAACGGATGTATAGCCATGCAACAGCAAGGTTACATTGAAGAGCTCCTCCAACGCTACGAGATGGCCGACTGCAACCCTGTAGTCACACCACTCGACCCTGGAACGAAGTTGAGCAAAAATGAGAATCCCAGTACTGACGAGTTGAAGTTGCCTTACCGCGAATTGGTAGGCGCGCTGACATACCTATCAACAACTACACGTCCGGACATTTCGTTCGCTGTCAGCTGCCTGGGACAGTTCAACATTTGCTTCGGAGTCGAACATTGGAAAGCTGCCAAGAGAGTGCTGCGGTACTTGAAGGAGACTTCGAACATCGGGCTAATCTACGAAGCAGACACCGAACCGATCCAAGGATTCGTCGACGCCGACTGGTGAAGCTGCCAAGAAGATAGGAGGTCCTACACGGGGTACTTGTTCCTGCTCGGCGGATGCCCTATATCGTGGGACTCAAGAAAACAAAGAACAGTGGCCCTTAGCACCACGGAGGCTGAGTACATGGCGTTGTCAGAGTGCGCCAAGGAAGCTGTGTACTTACGTCGATTTCTGCTCGAGTTAGGCTTCAAAGACTTAGCCACTATGTTCATCTTTTGTGATAATCAAAGTGCAATTAATTTGGCAAAGAACGCGATGTATCACAGTAGAAGCAAACATATTGATATCAACCATCACTTTGTTCGTGAAGTCTTTGAGTGTAATTTATTTGTTTTGAAGTATATCTCTACGAACGATCAAGTTGCTGACTTTCTCACGAAGAGTTTAAATCGAATGAAACATGAACGTTGCTTGAAGTTTGCTGGTTTGGAGAGTGTAAAGATTGTATGAACCTGTACTTGAGGGGTAATTTTATTCTTATTTATCAAGTATGCGGTTCTATATATGTAAGGTGCTGCCACCTGCCCTTTATGCTTTCAGTTTGTCTAAAACTCGCGCCATGTTCGCACATGTTTAGTTTGCGCGGTTCCGCTATTGCCATCCATGTACATCAGTTCGTTATTATTATTAAACTCACATCAGTTCGCTTTGCTTATATATCTCTGGTTTCCTTATATCCCCTTACACCTTGTATCTAAAATGTATTTTTGTAGTTGTATGAATGATTTATTTTGCTTAGTTTTTTTTTGCCACTGTGGACAGCGTCCACATCTGCAAATAAATATATGTATGTATGTATGAAAACACATGCACACAAACATTCTGATTTATATTTATTATCTTCTTCTTCCTCTTCTGCTTTTACGGCCTCATTGGACCACTTCAATCATTTCTTGGTCCTCTTCTTCAGTAAATTTTCTTTATATTTATTTTATATGGGTATAATACCCTAAATAATATTTACTTTCTAAGACTCTTGTGACGTATTTTACGCCACTTAGCTGACATAAAAGTATACCTAACCTGAGATATTCCTTCCTGCCAAATTTCACCCGTCCCTGTTTCTCCTGTTGAGGCGAACGCCTCATAAATTCCTTCACTTACCCAAAATCAGAAGAAAGTTATGGCCTGTGCTGACAGTCGCAATTTCGACCTGTGAAGACCTTGTGAAACGAATCTTCATGTCTGCAACATCACTCTCGCAGTCCAAACACGCGAGGTACACTCTCGACCTGATGTGCACTGGTTCTGGAATTAATGTGTTCCCTAACCTCAAAAAAAAAAAAACATTGGATTTGCGTATTTAAAATATGTCAACATTGCCTGTATCGATTGTTCCGAACTCGAACCATCACCCGATGTATCGACTGCAGTAGATGACAAACGACGTACGCATGGCGAAATGCCAGGGTGGCCAACTCTCACGGAAGTGAACACGGAACTGTCTTATGAACTACGTTCAAGAAAGCCAGGGGATTCGTGTGTGCGTGTGTGGCTACATCTATTTCTTTGTCCAAAATTTTGGTGCCTGATATATGTACGGAGTTTTAGCGTGGGTATGTCTCTCTTACCTGTTGACCATCAAGAAGGACACTTGGCTCGGGGTCTCGGATCCCCCGAGGTCGAAAAGACAGGTATCAGTCACCAAGTCCGGTGGCTTTAGTCATAGTTTAGTGAAATATGTGGTGTGCAAGGTAAGTTCCAGGAAGTGTGATATTTATTTTGCTTGTCTGCCCATTTTAATTTGGGGCTTGTTTTTCATTACCGTGTTATTGCGTCGTGGAATTGCGTACCTCGTGGGTACGACGCACTGGTTGATGTTCGGCCGATCTATGGGTTGATGTTCCCTACTGTAAGTGCTGAATTGTTTATCAATTTTCTTTCTTCGGAAGTTGTTTGCAGTGTGGCGAATTTTCATGTTTTTCGGGCAAGTTTCCTGTGTTGTGTAACCGTGCGCGTCCCTAATTTGGATTCCAAATTTATTCATTCTGTTTCCCTAATGATCACGCTTCCTGGGATTTTCTCATTCCAGTCATGTAGAGTTATTATTATTTAAGTTTTATGGGGGCCCTGTTCCTAAAGTTGCGTCACCTTATGTCCACGTGCAAGTGGTAGGTTATGTGACGCTTTGCTTTGGTTTTTCCTCCCTTACGCCCTTGTGCGTTTCCCTTTTGAATTTCTAATCGCTGTATTTCTGTTTTACCTATGGGATTGGTTCAAATCCCAAATTTTGGGAGTAGCGCCCGTATGGTGCAACCCGCCTTAGCGTCCCGTTATGTGTCTGCCATTGTGCAGTCGAGTTCGCGTCAGGTCCCGTGATGGTAATGTGAGACTGTCCACTCCGTTTTTCGGGAGTTAGTCATTTGTAATGTAGTTTTCTTTTGATTTAGATTTCTTTTCCTCTTACGTAATTCCGGACGTGTTGGTATGTATGTTGGTAACTTATTTCCATTCCGGGTGTAACTTGTAAAAATTATGTCGGTATTGCACAACCATTTGCCGTGGTTCGTAAAATTATTTGACTAGGGATAATTCGTAATTGTAAGATATTACCTTTCTGTGTACCTGTTCATTACTCAAGTTTGTTAGTCATAAACATGTGACGTGGTGTGTCGTGCCACGTGACGTCAAAGACATTTACCATCCTCTCAAGTGACAATTTTTCATGTAATACTAGTCTGTAACATCAAATTGTTCCTATTTTTATATTTCTTACAATACAGACCCCTTTAATATATTGATTTCGGCTTCATTTTCCCTTTAATGTTCAATCCCCACCCACAAGACAGCTGCGGTGGAATGAAACTTCACCAGGTAAGTCTTCCACTTTTCACCTAGTGGATAAAAGCGACATGCTGCCTCTCTTGTACATCTGAGGGGGTCCCCCGAGTGTGTCGTCAACTCCGGCCACCGAGGCAAGGCCATCAAGTCCCGCAAAGGATGTCTCGAGGCCGCCGTTGGTAAGTTTCTTTCAGGTTGGCAGGCCCTCTGGAAGTCTGTCGAGCTGAGCGAGTAGAGTGTAGGAGTAGAGGTAGGGAGTGGGGGTAACAACTCTATTGTTGGTTTCTAAATTGCACTGCTATTTTCATTTTTACATTACTGACTCAGATCTCATTGTTATGATATGCTTAATACTAATGAGATTTCCTCATTTGCAGCTGGTGAGGTCCTGAAACATGTGACAACATTAACTTCCATCATTGAGAAACTAAAGGAGGATATTGAAAGTCAGGTAATTTTTTCATCTTTTTTTTTCTTTTTTTTTTTCAAGTTAATAAATCACAGGAAAGTATTTCCAAGCAATCGGCCAATTGGCTAAGATATTGAAGAGGTAGCCTATTGATAGGACTGATGGCATGAGTGTCTACCTTGGAAGACAGCGGTATGTCCGGCTGTGGAGATTGTCCTTGTCTTTTGCATGTGTGTTTGACTTTGGTTTCTCTCATTATCTCTCCCTCTGCCTGCACCAGAGTGTCATTGTGTAGAATAAGAATTTTCAATCTTTCTGCCTATTCAATACTTTAATTTATGTCACATTTCAGGGGTACATGTTTCGAGTCCCGCTTTTGGACCCTTCCTCAGCCCACAATCTTATATTTAGAAAACATCTAAAAACAAAGAACATCGAAAATCTTTACGATGGCATGGAAAATACACATTACACAATAAATGGTTAAAAACACTAAAACAATATCTAAAATCTAAAAAATAGCATGCATCGTTCACAAATTTCAGCTACACATTTGCACTTGTTCTGTTCTATGTTATTATGAAGAACGTCATTTGACACTATATGACGACAGACACATTTGTTGACGGTCGATGTCTATAATTGTTATATTGTTGGACACCTTTTGTGGCATGTCTTGTATTATAATTCCTAAAACACTTTAACTGATGTGGCTGAAGACGATGTTGGACGGCGATTGCTGAACATTTCGATCAAATTCTTTATTACAAATTTGTCTGTCGTCATATAGTGTCAAATGACGTTCTTCATAATAACATAGAACAGAACAAGTGCAAATGTGTACCTGAAATTTGTGAACAATGCATGCTATTTTTTAGATTTTAGATATTGTTTTAGTGTTTTTAACCATTTATTGTGTAATGTGTATTTTCCATGCCATCGTAAAGATTTTCGATGTTCTTTGTTTTTAGATGTTTTCTAAATATAAGATTGTGGGCTGAGGAAGGGTCCAAAAGCGGGACTCGAAACATGTACCCCTGAAATGTGACATAAATTAAAGTATTGAATAGGCGGAAAGATTGAAAATTCTTATTCTTCACTGTCAATACGGAACCTGAAATGAATAATATTTCTAATAGTGTCATTATGTGCATTTCTATCCTTTCTTTCGTGTCCATTGATTGTTTTCTTAGACATCTTAGACAGATTTAAAGAGACACACCTCATGGAAATACTTCACTATCTTGCTCTGTTAATTGAATATTCTTTCTTTTGCAGCGAACAGAGATCCGCTACTTAAGAACCCTGATGGAGCAGTGCGAGGCGTGTCGACGAGGTAAGTGCCTATTGTCAACAGTAATATCAATTTTCAGGTCTAAATTTCTGCAATATTTGATTCAATTTTCCAGTTTTATTCGTCTCCTAAAATGTTCGTATGGTACATAATCTCCTCATACCATCCATGTTATTTTCAAATTTCTTGTTATCTGCCCAGGTGGGTACCGGTACTACAGTATAATCTAAAATAGTGGTGGCTGGTGGCTTTGCCTGCTGGGAAGGCACCTCAAAATTATTTCTATTAAAAAACAAAAGCTTGTCTGGTTCCACAGCCTTATACATTACATGGTGTGTGATTAAACTATATTTAGGGTCTTTGAATTGACTAGGAAATAGTTCCGATTGGAGTGTAAACTGTTAAATAAGACTTAAAAATATGTCCAGGATTTGAGGTCAAATCTTGTGCTGTCCGGGCAGGTGTGTTTAGCCACTTGTGTTTTGAGATTTGTACGGTATTTTTGTTTTTTAAGGCATTTGTTTTAATAATGATAGGATTTTATTTTATTATGAACAGTAGTTCCGTGAAGAGCTAAATAACCTATTTTCATATATCCTACTCATGTTGATTGCCTCTATCAACATACAACATTTCAGTTTGATAGCTGTAATATATTCGTAGATATTGAGAACCGTCAAAATATTTCGGATGGTCGCCATGTTGGATTTGTATATACGAATATGTAGGCCATAGAGTTTTGTATTACCGGTATTAGATGACAATTATTGCATAGGTTCATTAATCAAACGTTGACTTCGGTCGCATGATTAGGACACAGGAAATAAAAACTTAATTTTAAAATTTCGCACAGCCACTATCTCGAAGTTATGTAAACAATTGAACTAAATTAGATGTCTGTCCATTACAATGTGTATAAACATTTGCTGCACCATGTTTCACTATGCGCGAATGGTGAAATCGCAGGAAAGGTCTATTTAAATGTTGAACTTCGCTTGGCCACCCTGTTCGTTTTATACTTAACAGGTTTTTGAATGTCACATAAGTGAATTATGGGAGAAGACTAGGTTCTTTCACAGCTTGATGAATTTTAAACTAAATTTACTAGGATTTTGCTTGTTGTGGGGTTCCACCCAGGTATGCTAAATTGGACTCATCAGCAGGCTTTTGGTGCACCTTGTTTATAAGACCTTGTCCTACATCCCATACTTGGTGTAAATTGCGAAGATTTGCTAGATATTAATTACTTAGCTGTGGAAAGCTTTTCGGTCAATAAGAGTGTGCACAAATTAAATACAGTAAATTAAATGAATTATTTATACACTTAATAAAACGCATCTAACAGAAGGGGGGATGACTAGTTTCATTCATCAAGCAAGCATCATCAGGTCCTGCTCACTTATGCTTAGTTAGTTAGTTAGTTAGTTATTGGAGATTTTAGGGGCAAAACAGATTGGTCATCTGCCTCTTAGGCTTAATTAGGTTCAGTGAATATGTACAGTATATAACATTTATGCTCAAGATTACGGGTTCTAACCCGGCCAAAGTTGTCAGATTTTTTAGGAACGTTAAGAATCCTTCAGTATGCCTTCCTTCGGAGGGGAAGTAAAGCCGGCGGACCCATATCATAGATTTATGGCTTGTAAAAGAACCTTCCACAACTACAATTGTGTGAAGCTAAATTTGTGGGTTAGATTTCATTAACACTCCATTAAGTTCTAACTTTCGTCGCCAGGTGCCGGTTGTGATGGCATGTAGTAGCCAAGTTCACAGCTAGGTGTCATTGACAGTAGCATCTGGTAGATAAAGTAGTACCGGTATCTACTTGAAATTGATCGTCTGCAATCCTTACCTGAATCACAGATAACACACACTAATTCAGCCATCACAATTAACACCAGTTATCAGACAGATTCTACACACACCCAAAGTACACGGGGCTATATGACCGCGTTGTCGCAGCCCCTAAACTGAGGAACCAACCAACACCCCTGTTGACCGATTGAAAAGCTTCTAATAATAAATTACTTAGTTGGTTGGTTGGTTGGTTCTTAAGTTTAGGGGCTGCGACAACGCGGTCATGTAGCCCCGTGTACTTTGGGTGTGTGTAGAATCTGTCTGATAACCGGTGTTAATTGTGATGACTGTATTAGTGTGTGTTATCTGTTTGTTAATTTAAGTACTGCAACTAAGAATTTTTCAAATAGTTCCTACTTTTGCCGCCAAGCGCCACCGTCAACGACTACTAGGCCAAGTTCAGGACTGAGCTACTAGATGCCGCCGCAGTCGGCTCTTGGCAACGAACATAGAAACCTAAGAGCGTTGTTTACATTCTTAACCTATCCAATTTAGCTTCACACAGGTGCAATTAGTGGAAGGATCTTTAACATGCCATAAATCTATGACATGGGACCGCCGGCTTTACTTCCCCTCCGAAGGAAGGCATACTGAGGGATTTTTAACGCTCTTAAAAAATCCGACGACTTCGGCCGGGTTTGAACCCGCTATCTTGGGCATAGAAGCTCAGCATGCTACCGACTACGCCACCGAAGCCGCTAATAAATTACTTAGGCAACACTAATAAATCACTTCCAACATTTCAATTAGCTATTAAAGTTAATATTCCATAATTTTAATATATTTTTCAATTAATGGAAGTCCACATAAATCATAATATTGGTACAAATGTTACCTTCATAACACAAAAATTTTCATCTTTTTATAATGACCATTAAGAAATATCTGTAATATAGAAGCATTGATTCATTTCTAGGTTCAAGAGAGTCCTGTTCTAGCAACCCATCTCCCTGCTTCTCTGGTGTGGCATGTAGGGACACAGCGGAAGGTGTGCGATGTGGACGCTGCCCTGCAGGCTACGTGGGCGATGGTCGAACTTGCAAGCCAGGAATTACTTGCCAGGAGCAACCCTGCCATCCAGGTACAGTACATCAACTCCTAATTCTCACTGTTAAAAGTACCACAATAGAGTAAATTGCAGGAAGAGCAGCATACAATTCACAATTGGGTGTAACTGAAAAGTTTTGCTAGCCCCTAACTGTTGGGTGAGAAATGTAACTGTTTACCTTTGCCTAAGCTATGTTGTTTTAATGGGCGCCAAGACCTCAACGCAATGTTGAAATCTAAATTTGTATTTAACAACGTCTAGCTCTGGCAGAACACATTCAAGACTCTATTCACTCAGATCGTGGTATGATTTGATCATTAACCCAACAAACAATTGTATCAGGAGAAGGAATTGGTCTATATCTAATGCTACCTACTGAAAGCAAAGATTGCATTGTAAAAGAAATGAATTTATTATATAAAACAAGTATAGCAAAATTAATAATAATAATAAGTTTAAAATTTAAATTGGAGCGTTGCGATTTTAATATTACCGATAGAAAATTACGTGAAAACGGAGTCTGATAAATTATTGATTTTACTCTTATTCCCAAGCTATGAAGTTACTGAAATATGAAATATAAAACCAAGAGAAATGAGAGATTGCGTATTTCTGCGTCATTAGCGCTTACCACTGGAAATGCCCGAAGCCTTTCCCTCGTACTGGATGATGCTGTGAGCTTCCCACAGTCTCCTGGATGTCGTCATCTTCGTCGATGTTTGATGAGATCCTGGTAGATTAGATAATTCTATGGTCCGTACCTCGGACCCAAACACTCGTACAACCGCACTGGTTAAGTGTTACAAAAGTTAGTCCTCCAATCCACGGAACATCGGAGCGATTCCCGCGTACAACCGTACTCGTTAAATTCTATACAGATTGTTGCTAACTCCACCGAACATCGGAGCCACTCGCACGCGCACCCATACTCGTCAAGTATTTCACAGATTGTTCTCGTTTCACGGCGCGTCGAACGATATATGCACCTGTCGGCTCCCCCACCATGGTACCGACTTCCAGCTTACGTGGTCTCCACTGATTGACTGAGCACGCCGCTACTTCCCCTCCTCTGGTTCATTACACACGGCGCGCGAATGAAGAAGTTGATTTCCGTTCCATATATTCGCCTTTTCTTGACGATGCGACCCAGCCTTGCGTAATACTTCCTGACAAGATTAAGCTTGTATTTGAATTCCCCGTGACTCATCTCTCTCAAATACCCTAACTGACAAAACTCCGTAAAATTCCGTAATCAGATAATTTTCTATGATATCGTCGTTCGTAATAATTTGCTTGATAGCGTTTTCTAAGACATAGAAAACCTATCTGTATGCTTATAATTTTTATAAAATGCTCCGAAAATATCTTAATAATAATTATAATAAATTAATAATAATAATAAATTAACATGAAAAATTCTCTTGGCTGAACAATTTGCCGCGTAAATAAATATAGAATGGCTTCCTACTGACTTATGCCAGTTGCATAAAAACCCCTCGAAAAACACGTTACATATTCGCCTCGGATCATCGGATGATTTACCGTGGCGACGGTCCATTATCCGATTATCCCAGACACGTTAATAAACCCCATCCAAAATACATATTACATAAATGAAATCTCCCTAAATTACAGATATATACACTCATAATGTTTCTTCACGCACTTTGCGTCAAAGTTTGTTGTCACTATGGATTGCACTTTGCAACCAGTCCAATGTTTCTCATATAAAATAGTGTTCCACGGATATTTCCGCCTCTCAAATTCCTCTATGTTGGAGAAATAGACATAATTAATGTGTGAGCACTATGTATTTACGATGTCATATCACACGCATTGAAGGTGTTCTGATATATTTATATCACCATAGAACTTCCTAATTTCACTGGAGGTCCCTTCCTTATGGTGAAATTTAATCTCACTTATCACTGAGCACACGATCACACTATTGTGGCAGCGCCTCGTGACCATAATACATGATCTCTCTTTATAAAAGATGATTAAATTAATATTGACTTCTGAAAAAAAAACCAGTAAATGTGCATTACATATAACACCAAATATTTCTGTGCCGTAATCGCCCTGTCTTGTTAAGTTCCCGTAGACCATATTCTACTTAATACTAGTTCTCAACACAGATCAATTCTTCTCACACAAATAATACCTTTGTACAAATTATCTTAAATTACACACTTACAAATCTTACATGGCGAGGCCGTAAACAGAAATCACGTGTGCTGATATGTATGAGTTTCATGAAGGACTGTCTCGCATTCTGATGGCCCATCTTTTGCCTCGTGGACGCCTTAAGCAAAAATACCCTGTTCAAGCGCTCACCCATCTCTTGGAGGCAAATGGGAATTCACCAGCGCTACCAAATTCTGGCCTTGGTGTATCGAGACATTTTAGTGCTCAAGAGCATCCGACAATCCCGTCATATTTCCCTGTACCTTAAAAACTCTCATTTACTTACATACTATCCCCCTGTGCGACTTCTGATACGCCTGCCTTGAAGACCAGATCTTCCACGCACCAGACACCACACTTACTCATTTGATAGGCTGGCTCGCCAGCTAAACACACTCACTTTATGACACATATTTTCGTAGACTATGTATATTATACGTTCCGTATAATCTGTTTCCCTCACTATTCTCCAGCACATATGCTGTTTTCCCAATACGTTTGGAAACTATAAATGGGCCCTCGTAGAGATAAAAGAACTTGGACATGACTTTCTCTAGCTTATTTGACTGTTTCGGCACTCTAAGTAAGACTCTGTCTCCCGGCTCGAATAGGTCAAATTTAGTTTCTTTTTGTTGGCGAATTCTCTTTTGTGCTGACTTAGATAAATTCTGTTTCGCCAACTGGACAATGTAATCCATCCCCGGTTGCTTACCCTCATTTAATCCCAACACCCTCGCTAGTTCATTTTGTGGTCTTTTTCCGAAGTGAACTTCGTATGGCGTCAATTTCGTGCTCTCATGCTGGACAGAATTCAGCCAAGTCTCGACCTTGGGAAGATGTCCAACCCAGGCCGCATGCTTGTCATGCACTAGAGTCCGAAAAAGACGAGCCACTTCCCTTAATGGACGCTCTGCAGAATTACCCTGAGGGTACCTTACAGAGGAATGAACGTGTGTTATACCAGCTTCCTGCATACTGGTTCTCCATTTCTTTGCAGTAAACTGTGGTCCACTGTCAGATAGTATCCTGAGAGGAATGCCAAACTCAGGTACATACTTATTAATGATCAGACGGCTACACGCTAGTCCCGTGGCTTTCCTTAGCGGATATAGCTTGACATACTTACTAAAAGCGTCAATAACTATAAAAATGTACTCGTAGCCGTACTGTCCTTTAACGATCGGGCCAAATAAATCCACACACAGTAGTTCGCCGGGACTACTGGTGAGAACTGCAGATCTCTCCCCCACTAAATATTTAACTGGATATTTACTCCTTTGACAGGTGTCACACTTAGCTAAAATCCTCCTAACATCCCTTCTCATTTTACTCCAAATGAAGTCACGACCGATTTCATAGAAGACCTTGGCAGCACCAAAGTGTCCTAATTCCCTATGAATGAACCAAATTAGCTCCTCCCGCAAAGTGGCAGGAACACATATTGCCCACCGATTATTCCTACATTTCCTTGCAAGAAGCCCATCCTGCATCTTGTACGTGAACCGTCCTACTTTCACATACTCTTCTTCACCTATTTCCAACCTAGCCAGTGGCTCCTTTAACTTAACGTCATCACGTTGCTCCACTAGCATATTTCTCAGTGTCTGTAACGATGCCCTGTTGCTACTGTCCACACATGCACATATTAAAATACCGTCCTCTGCTTTAACCACAGGATAATCCCTACATAAATTAGTGTCCCTCGATAGCATGTCTGCAAGAATGTTATCTTTACCTTTAATATATTTTACTGTGAATTCGTATTCCTGCAGAGCAAGAATCCACCTACTAACTCTGTTAGAACTGAGTTTACAAGTTCTCATATACAGTAATGCATGGTGATCTGTGTGGATCTCAAATTTCCCCCCTGCTAAATACATTCTAAATTTCCCTAAACTGAAAACGATACCTAAAAGCTCTAACTCAGTAATCGTGTATCTTTTCTCTGCTGCTGTCAGTCCTCGCGAGGCTAAAGATACAATGCACAGATTACCCTCATCATCTCTCTGACATAATACTCCAGTAATGCCTATATGTGAAGCATCTGTCATAACCACATATTCCTTATCTTTTAACGGATATTTCAGCACTACAGCTTTCTCAAAACCTTCCTTCAGCGCTCTAAAAGCCTGATCATGCTTGGACTCCCATCTCCACCGAGTCCCACTTTTAAGCAATTCCCTGAGTGGTTCTACCAACCCAGAGTATTTAAGAACGAACCTCCTGAAAAAGTTGCAAATTCCCAGGTACGTTTTTAACTGTTTAACATTCTGTGGCACCTCTGCGTTAAGTATCTTATTAACCCTACTTTCTTCTGGTGTTACACCTCTACTCGACACTCTATGACCTAAAAATGTCACTTCTGACTGACAGAATGACGACTTAAACAGCTTCAAAGTGAGCCCTGCCTGATCTAACTTCTGAAAAACTATATCTAAATGACGTAGATGCTCCTCAAAACTGCGTGAACTAATTACCATATCATCAATGTAAATGGTTACAAACTCTCCTGTGTCATCCCCTAATGCGATGTTTAAAGCCCTAATTAAAGCTGCTGAACCACTCTTTAACCCATAAGGTGTTCTACAAAATTGATAAAGGTTATATTTATGACTAAAAGCTGTAAATGGTCTATCTTCATACAAAAGTAGCACTTGCCAAAAACTGGAACTCAAATCTACACAAGTGAAATACTTCTTCCCCTCAAATGTTTGCATTAATTCCTCTATTGACATAGATTTCAGCTGATCTGAACTAATTCTACTGTTAACCAAACGAGCGTCTAAACAAATACGAACCGTGCCGTCGGTCTTGGGTACCGTGATCAAAGAATTAACATATGGACTGTTAGAGTGCTCAATAATCCCATCTTCAAGCATCTGATTAATTTGTGCCTCAACTGCACTCTGATAAGCGAAAGGTACAGGATATCTATGTCCTGTGAATACTGACCTATCAATAACGTTCAATGAATGTGTATAGCAATTGGCCATACCAATGCGATCCTCAAAAACTCTCCTATTACACAATAACACATCATAGAGCCGAACACATTGTTCCACCTCTATATTACCCTGAAATGCAGCATCACGTAACGAGTCCTCTAGACTTCCGTTCGTAATCACACTGCCCACAAAACATGGAGAACCCCGCTCTACGGCTGGCGATATCTCATTTAAAGTACAAATCACACCTACAATACTACTCCTCTGAATATGGTCATTGAACGCTACTTCTACTTCAGAATCTCCCCATTTAAATTTCAAACTCCCTACATCATAACATAAGTTACCAGACACTCTTCTTAGCCACTCTGAACCCAAGATAACACTGAATACTAAATTTGGAATTACAAGGCAAATCTGCTTCTCTACATGATTATTAATTTTAATGTCTACTAAAACTTGCTTAGAAATTAATTTAGACCTCTTCCCAACAGCTGTGATAACAAAAGTGCTTTTAATTGGCATCTCTCAAAATTTACTCCAGTTCCTTTCATTTTATCATAAAATGCACTACTTATGCAACTCTTCATACAACCACTATCAATTAAAACATCTGTGTACGCCTCGGACACGTTAAATTTAACTATGGGGCTCTTACTAACCACTTCCTGAATAATACCTTCATCATTTAGTTCATGTAATAATTCATTTCTTACATTTAGGTCATAGGGTTCCTGTATAATTGTATGGACAGGGCATGCTACAGACTGAGATTCTGTCCTTACTTCGCAGCCTGGTTCGCGTTTAAAGAACCGCTACAGCTGGCCGTATACTAGTTACTACTGCACTGGTCTGGTTGTTCTGAGTAAACTTGTCTCTGTAGACAGCAAACCAATTCCTCGTTTCCCCCACAAACACTTGTTCTAAAATTTCAACTACCTGGCACCACTCAATACTACTATTTTCCAGCCTTTCCCCGAATTTATTTTCTATAGTGTTCATGAACTCCATTGGGCACCCCTGTCGATTGCTGAACTTACCCAGTTCTACCTCCCTGTGTGTGCTATTCACAAAAACTGGCCTATTCTGACTATTTTCTTGCCTGATCCTAGCTTTTAATTTTAACTCTAATTCTGCGATTTTCTCCTCAGCCTTCCTCTCAATACTGTTTACTGTTAATTTAATGTTTCCTTCTGATTCTTCTACTTTATCATATAGCTTTGCTTGTTTCTCCTCAATCTTGCTAATGCTCTCTCTATTACTCTCTCTTAAATCATTTACTTCTGCAACTATTTGTGAGTGGACTTTCTCAATTCTACCCCCCAGCTGTTCCTTAACCTCTTTAGTAGCTACCTGAATTTTGTCAATTTCCCCCCCCCAATTGCTTTTTGACCTGCTGTGTTTCCAGTTGCACTAGTTCTTTTAAATTTTCAGCCTGTGTACTGATTCTAATTTCCAACTCCTCCTGTACTTTTCCTAATTTTCTGTCTACATCTGCAATAATCTCTTTAGCCTTTTCTTCCATCACCCCCCTGATCTCACCTCTAATCAGTTCGAATTTGTCACTCATTTCCCTACTGTTTTGTTCTAATTTAGCATTTAAAGTTTCAGTACTCTCTCTATTTTCCTTACTGTTTTGTTCTAATCTGGCGTTTAAAGTTTCATTACTCTCTCTATTTTCCCTACTGTTTTTTTCTAATTTAGCATTTAAGGCATCTGTACTTTCTTTATTTTCCCTACTGTTTTGTTCTAATTTTGCATTTAAGGCATCACTACTAACTTTGTTCTGATACATGAACTCGAGAAGTAAAGTTTTTAATTCTGGTTGGCCGCCTACACTCCCTGTTTCAGTATCGGGATTTACCTCCGCTACCCCGGTACTACCATCACTCGACATACTGCTCGTATCATCACTCTCCCGTTGATGACCACTACGTAACCTCATCTGTCTTTCTTTCTCATCCCCCATAATGATATACACTGATACAGACAAATAACCCCCAAAATACAGGCACAGAAATATATACCCTTCTCCTTCCACAAATGTTATTAGGTTTTCAGCCCCAAGTTGTCGGCGACAAATGAAACGTTTTGCTAGCCCCTAACTGTTGGGTGAGAAATGTAACTGTTTACCTTTGCCTAAGCTATGTTGTTTTAATGGGCGCCAAGACCTCAACGCAATGTTGAAATCTAAATTTGTATTTAACAACGTCTAGCTCTGGCAGAACACATTCAAGACTCTATTCACTCAGATCGTGGTATGATTTGATCATTAACCCAACAAACAATTGTATCAGGAGAAGGAATTGGTCTATATCTAATGCTACCTACTGAAAGCAAAGATTGCATTGTAAAAGAAATGAATTTATTATATAAAACAAGTATAGCAAAATTAATAATAATAATAAGTTTAAAATTTAAATTGGAGCGTTGCGATTTTAATATTACCGATAGAAAACTACGTGAAAACGGAGTCTGATAAATTATTGATTTTACTCTTATTCCCAAGCTATGAAGTTACTGAAATATGAAATATAAAACCAAGAGAAATGAGAGATTGCGTATTTCTGCGTCATTAGCGCTTACCACTGGAAATGCCCGAAGCCTTTCCCTCGTACTGGATGATGCTGTGAGCTTCCCACAGTCTCCTGGATGTCGTCATCTTCGTCGATGTTTGATGAGATCCTGGTAGATTAGATAATTCTATGGTCCGTACCTCGGACCCAAACACTCGTACAACCGCACTGGTTAAGTTTTACAAAAGTTAGTCCTCCAATCCACGGAACATCGGAGCGATTCCCGCGTACAACCGTACTCGTTAAATTCTATACAGATTGTTGCTAACTCCACCGAACATCGGAGCCACTCGCACGCGCACCCATACTCGTCAAGTATTTCACAGATTGTTCTCGTTTCACGGCGCGTCGAACGATATATGCACCTGTCGGCTCCCCCACCATGGTACCGACTTCCAGCTTACGTGGTCTCCACTGATTGGCTGAGCACGCCGCTACTTCCCCTCCTCTGGTTCATTACACACGGCGCGCGAATGAAGAAGTTGATTTCCGTTCCATATATTCGCCTTTTCTTGACGATGCGACCCAGCCTTGCGTAATACTTCCTGACAAGATTAAGCTTGTATTTGAATTCCCCGTGACTCATCTCTCTCAAATACCCTAACTGACAAAACTCCGTAAAATTCCGTAATCAGATAATTTTCTATGATATCGTCGTTCGTAATAATTTGCTTGATAGCGTTTTCTAAGACATAGAAAACCTATCTGTATGCTTATAATTTTTATAAAATGCTCCGAAAATATCTTAATAATAATTATAATATATTAATAATAATAATAAATTAACATGAAAAATTCTCTTGGCTGAACAATTTGCCGCGTAAATAAATATAGAATGGCTTCCTACTGACTTATGCCAGTTGCATAAAAACCCCTCGAAAAACACGTTACATAACATATATTATAAATGGATATAAAGTCCAGATGACCTCACCAGAAAACAAAAATATTGACATTTGAATAGCCTATCACTGGGGTTAAAGTGACCACTTCAAATATCTGCATATAAGGAGGCTTCATTAGGGTAAACATATAAGAGATCTTTGCACAATGTTTAATGAGGAAAATGAGAAATTTCAGTAAGGAGAATTAAAAAGAAAAAGTGCATAAAACAACTGGCAGTTGTCCAGGATAACATACGAGTTCATACCTATTATATTTATTCCCATGATTATAAATTAATAACAAAGGCAGAAAACAAGCATAATTATCAAGCTGGCAAGGGGAAAATAGAGAGGAAGAGTGACTTACTGGGGCAACTATATCATAGAGCCCTGCATGGATGCAGATATCCATGTTTATCCCCAAAATTTTACACCAACAGATACAAACTCAATGGCTATGCAGATAGTGGATAATTTAAGTATAATGGTACAGTAAATTAAAATACTTTAAGATAGTTTAAAACTTTGCAAATTGTAACAGTTCTTCATACTTTTCTTAAAGATTCATTTGCCAGCCTGGCACGATACTAAATGTTGCTGTGGAAGTACTGAATGGTATGCTGTTATATTACGCAAAAACATGGCAGCTTATAATAATGTACAGTCATTTTTTTTTTTATTTTACCAGAAATAAATGGTGTAATCTTTTAAATATTTCCTTGAACTCATGAAGTCATGATGTAATGGTTATAGAATATGAATAGGAAATGTTAAATGTTATTCAAAAGACCTGTAATTATGTTTCATTCTCTTAGAAGAAAAATTTCACTAATTGTTGTAATATCTGCAGATGTGGATATTATGTAGATGTTCACAGATGCAGTTGAGGATAAAGGATAATATGCAGATATGGAGAGGATGTGGATAATGTCATGTGTATCAGATCGGTGATCAAATTATAGACACACACATCATATAACAGGATATAACAAACAAACAAAAATACTGGGATAGTACTGCTGAGGGGCAGATGACTTCACTGTTCCACCCCTTAAAAACAACAACAACAACAACAATGTACTGCTGGCATTGTTGTTACATGTTGGTATTTTTGGCTAGTTAATCTTTTAAGTGCTGACTTTTTTCATTCTCATTTTAAAAGAATGTAGAAGGCATAATCATAAGGCCTATAGGTTTTGGGTTTAATTTATCTATGGTAAATGTAAATTCAAAATCCTACGTTTATATAATTTTTCAATTTGAGACGAATCAAAATTGAATTTTTTGTGTGGGCATTATCTCCAAACCAGGTAATGGGCCCAGAATAAAGTTATTACCTAAAATCAGTAGGCAAATAATACTTGTTCCTCCGTATTAGTACAAAAATTGATATTCATTGATCCAAAATCACAACGCGGAGTGAAAAATGCCCAATAATGGCAGAACATGCTAGGGATTGACTCGGTACTCGAAAGCGAATGGGGAATAAAACAAAATTAAAAAATCTTGAGCAACGTTTATAGACGGGCGAAGCACTCAACCGGTTAATCACAAAGTCAAGTGAGAAAAGTAAAATGTGAGCTGTACCTTGGAGTGTGTTCCTTCAAGTGTTCGTTAAGGGAAATTGTGGTGATTGTTGTTTTTAAGGGGCTTAACATCTAAGACAGCTGCCCCAGAAAGGTAAAAGGTGAAGGGGAAAAGGTCTGGATCAGTGAAGCGCTGGTTAAAATGCTGGAATTCTTGTTACATGTTTTATATTCCTAGCTCGCTAATCACTAATATTTGACAGGTGTACAGTGCTACGACACGGTGGAAGGGTTCCGCTGTGGTCCATGCCCACGGGGCTATGTGGGAGATGGCCAGCGCTGCAAGGCACGTGGAGGCTGTGACAACAACCCCTGTCATCCAGGCAAGTCTCCACTTGAGTTATGATTGTATTGTGCACAAAATAAACAAGAGTATAACAACTGTGGTGTATTTGTGTCCACAGGTGTACAGTGTATTAGTGACGATAATCCTCCTTATTACCGATGTGGCCCATGTCCGAGAGGCACTACGGGAAACGGAACATCCTGCCATGATCTTGATGAGGTAAGTATTACTAATTCACTCTTGAAGACCTATTGATAAGATTGATGTCATCATTTGCCACCTTTCAAGTCCACAGTGTGTCTGGCTGTCCTTTCGTGTTTTTCCATTTTATCTCTCTCTTCACCTGCATCTGCTTGTAATTGTGTTTGACCTTTGACTCATTTCTATCTTCCTTTTTCTGTCCAGTGGTGATTGTAAATGCACTCTTCTAAAGTTATGTTGTTTAAAAGAACAGTCACCACTCATCAACAAGGGCCCTTTTTATTCTTTTGTTTCACAATATCCACAGTTTTTAGCATTTGCTCGACTTTTCGCGAAATTGGTTCTTTTTACACAGCAAAATTAGTATGATAAGTCTAAAGCTTTCCTTATAACTATTTTATACTCTGTTCATTCAAATCTATTGAAAACACAAGTAAAATATATTAAAAACAAAGTGAACATAAATCACATTAATTTTTCTTTTTTTAATGGCCTGTTCAACACTCTGCTCGCCTTTCTTAGAAGCAATGTTCCTCCTTATTGGGAGCCGTTGCTTCTTCCTGATGTTCCACATAGTTTGTTATTTGTTCAATTGCCTTGAATGCCTCGCAGAGAGATGGTGATAGTTTCTTATCTTTATCGTTGTCATCAGGCTCTGGGATTGTTCATTCTGTGTTGGATACCATGCTACTAATGTCACTGTTGATGAACTTGTATTCTTCATCCGCCTTGAACTACATGTTCAGTCCATCATTATTGATTTACTCACAAGGAATACTGTTTAATCATACACTTTTTTTTAATCATCTTTGGAAACCAAGCCAAGGGTTCAGATATTAGAAGGCTGGATATGAGATATTTTAATATACTGTAATATAAAATAAAATTAGAACCCCAGAATTTTTTTACAAGGGACTAAATTTAGCTGGGTACTTAAAGTTAACTTGTACACAACTCTTTAGGATTTGCTCGCCTAACGAGTTTAAACCAGAGCACGTCCCTGCTCGCAGGAGGCCTTTACTCTTATGGGATTAGCTAGGCTATATTTATTTATTTATTTACTTAACTAGCAACCTGCCCCGGCTTCACCCGGGAACAGTTATGAATGCATTACCGGTACGTGATAAGTGCTTTTTTTCCCCTAGCTAGCTCGTAAAGTGTCGCCTCATAATTGAATGGAGATTGGTTGGAAGAAATTAAAACGTAAAAACACTTATAATGGGCGATTTATTGAAGATAGAGGTATGCTCTCGCAGACTTTTTTGTAGAACTTACAATTCTTACACTCATAGTATGTTGATATTTTAACGGTTTGCCCAGCGTAAGCTTAAAAAGCGCACGGACGCCAGTTTTTTTTTTTCAACATTTTCACTGAAATCGTCACTGCTTGGCTTCCTTTGATCATAAATAAATAATTTTCTACAGAAGCCTTCCTCGAGATATTCCTTACAGAATGGTGAAAACCGCATCAAAATACATCCAGTGGTTCTCGCTCGACATCACCCGTGACATCCAAGAATCGGGGACTTGGTTTTATACTAAGGAGAGATAATCAAAACATGGTTTGTCTCTGAAAATTAGAGATATTTGTTATATCCTATAGACTAAAGTTTAATAACTTATCTACTGGAATCCACAATGCTACAGTAAAACTCTTGGTTTTTGTCTAAACAGTGTGACTTAGCCGAACCTTGTGATCCACGAGTTCGCTGCACTAATCTGAATCCAGGGTTCCGCTGTGATGCATGCCCACCAGGCTTCACAGGAAGTCAAGCATTCGAAGGAGTAGGCCTTGAAGGTATTCGTCGTCAACAGTGTTATGACATCGATGAATGTGCAGATGGCAACAATGGAGGCTGTGCATCTAATTCATTGTGTACCAATCTGGAGGTAAGTTGTATTAGAGCTTTGTTAATTGGATGAGTAGCAGTAGGTATTTAAGAGCTCCATAATTAGAGCCTAGCGCAAATACATAAAAGGTTATCTCCATCCACACATCCTTCAACTGCAACCGCATCTGCTAATGCCACGAAAATTTGCATCTGTAGATATTTCAGCTATTATTTGATAGGATTCTAAGAAAATTCCATTTCAATAAGCTTTTTATTTCCATGGTTGCTTAAGAAGTAAAAATTGTTGTTTTCAGTACCGTATACAATGTAGTCTACATTCACTGCATCAGTCACACCTTCAGTTCATGAAATAGGAGGGTTGTTTATTATTCAATGCTCGATGGGCTATATAAAAATAACAGATTGATATACCAAACTGATTTTATTACTAAATGTTTGCTTGTTTTGTACTTATGTTTCAACATAATCGCCAAAACGATTGAATCATTTGTCGTATCGTTACACCAGCTTTCCAATGCCGTCTGCAAAGAATTCTGCTGCCACTGAGGTGGGTACGTCTGGACAGTCTCCTGAAGTTTTTCCTTTTTGGCTAGGCGTTGCCACCCAACCATACCTTCAACTCTCTAAAAAGGTGAAAATCATTCATGACCGAAAAAGGTGAAAATCATTCATGACCGCACTGTGCCAACGTTATGACAGACTTTCTCAAAGAATTCAAGTGGGAAGTTTTCGACCATCCGCCATTTAGTCCAAACCAGCACTGAATGATTTTCACCCTTTTCGAGAATTGCAGGTATGGTTGGGCGTCAACGCCTAGCAAAAAAAGGAAAAACTTCAGGAGACCGTCCAGTCTTACCGGCCTCTGTGGCTGCAGAATTCTTTGCAGAGGGCATTGGAAAGCTGGTGTAACGATTCGACAAATATTTCAATCGTTTTTGCGATTATGTTGAAACATAAGTACAAAACAAGCAAACATTTAGTAATAAAATCAGTTTGGTATGTCAATCTGTTATTTTTATATCGTCCATCGGACGTTGAAAAATGACAGCCCTCGTATTAAAATATTGCTCCTGAAAATTAGAGATATCTGTTATTTATAAGCTATAGACCTTCTGGTGTTGTGGCTAGCATGCTTGGCTGTGGCCCCAGAGTTCCGAGTTCGATCTCTGGCTCTGCCAAGAACTTTAATTCTGGTCTCTGGCCTGGAATGGGGCTCAATCAGCCTCATGAGGCAAAAACAGAGAAGAGGTGGGTTTGATTCCCAACTCAATCATCCTGAAAGTGGTTTTTCATGCTTTTCCACTTGTACTCCAGGCAAATGCCAGGATGGTCCCTAACTTAAGTTCTTGGACACCTTCGACCCTATCTTCATCTGAATTACAAACACACACTCTAGTACAGGCACCACAAAACGCAGGTTACCAGACAAATTAATTAATTGTTTTTTTGTATTTATTAATTTATTTATTTATTTACACACACATCAAAGGGCATGGGGAGAATGACCACGGTGTCACAGCCCCTCAAATGAAACACCAACAACAAAATAAAATAGCTCCTCAACGAGCTCGTTTTGACATCCCAGTCTCACTGGTTCTCCTGTGCTTAGCTGTTCGAGGGTTATTGATTGGATTGTTGGTTGGTTATGGTTGTTTTAAGGGTCGGAACTACGAGGTCATCTGCCCCGGATTGATGGTATAAAGATGGTGGTGTGTCCGGCAGTGGAGATTATCCCTATCCTTTCTATACATTTTATCAGTCCCTCTGACCGTACCTGACTGTTTGTCCTTTTGTATGTTTCTATTTTTATTTTTTATTTTTTCCTGTCAAATGATTGATTACATGTCCACACCTTGTTGTAAGTTCCTTTATAGATCTGTACCACAGTACTTAATTTGTTATTTTATAATTCCTGTCAAGACTCCTCTCCAAAAGACCATTTTTTGTAATTGGTTGCTTATTGCAGATTTCATTCTATATAATGATGAAAATTAGAAGCTGGTATTCAGAAAGGTGTAAGGCAAGGCTGCAACTTATCATCCATACTTTCCAATCTTTACATTGAACAAGCAATGAAAGAAATTGGAGAAAAGTTTAAAGTAGGAGTGAAGATTCAAGGAGAAATGATTTCAACTCTGAGATTTGCTGATGACATCGTCATCTTGGCTGACACGCCAGAGGATTGGAATGAGTTTTTGAATGGTATGGACTCCGTCTTGAGGAAAGAATTCATGATGAAAATTAATAAAAGTAAAACAAAAACATTGGAATGCAGCCGAAATAAATCAGAAACCTCTACTGACATCAAATTGGCAGGTGAAAAGCTAAAGGAAGTAGGAGACTTCTGTTACTTAGGAAGCAAAATAACCAGTGATGGACAAAGCAAAGAGGATATAAAAAGTAGGTTGGCTCAGGCAAGGAAAGTATTTCTACTAAATAGGAATCTGTTGACATCGAATATAGATTTAGGTAATAGGAAAACATTTTTTAAAGCCTTTGTCTGGAGCATGGCACTCTATGGAAGTGAAACTTGGACTATTGGTGTAGCAGGAAAGAGGAGAATTGAAGCGTTAGAAATTTGGTGTTATAGGAGAATGATGAAGATCAGATGAGTAGATAGGGTTAGAAATGAAAAGGTATTAAAACGAGTGGGGGAGGAGAGATGTTTCTGGCGATTGCTGATGAAGAGAAGAGATAGGTTGGTAGGACAAGAAAGGGTCGAGGACAAGAACTGTAGGGGTAGACCAAGGTTAGAATATGTTAAACAGATTGCCTCGGATGTAGGGTGTGGTTGCTTTGTAGAGATGAAACGATTAACTCAGGACAGGGAGGTGTGGAGAGATGCATCAAACCAGCCGAAAGACTGAAGACTCAAACAACAACATTCATGTGCAATAATTATGGTAAATAAAAGGAGAAAAGTTCAGAAAGTTAAATGTTAACTACTGTGTTCTTGATTTCAGGGTTCCTACAGATGTGATGGTTGCAGGTCTGGCTATGTTGGTAACCAGACAATAGGTTGCCGTAACTCTCCAGGCTTCTGTCCAGATGGCACCCAATGTGATGAGCATGCCGAGTGCATTCGCAGAAGAGGGGTCAATAATTATGAATGTAAAGTAAGTTCATTCACAGATATTGACAAATGTTTTATGGTATCTCTTACTTTCAATACGTTCAATTAATTTCTCTTGTTTCATTTCAGTGCAAAATTGGTTGGGCTGGAGATGGCAGAATTTGTGGTCCTGATGGAGATTTGGATGGTTGGCCAGATTATGACCTTGGCTGTGCAGATGCCAGGTGTAGAAAGGTAGAAAATAAAAATATGCTCACTAAAAATGTAATGAGCAATATTTAAGTATTAGGGATTCCAAGCAAAGATGAGAAGTAATGAATATATATTTGTAATCACTAACTTTAGCACATTCTACTTATAATAATATCTATTATATAATTCTTCCGACAAAAAACTCAAGCTCCTGAACCAGGAGTTAGGAGGTGCGTTTTGTGCCGAAATATCCCAAATCGTCTCAATAGTACAGGAAAAATCTTGCATTTCTTGAAAATTCAATGGATATATTTGTTTAAATACTGAGTTTAAACAAATAAACAAGACAATAGCCCCGGGCAGACTGTGTCGCGTCCAGCCCTCATAACACTAGACCTGGGCGAGTAGTCTATACACATGGGGCGCACACAACCCATTGTGCATTGAAAAGAATATTCAAACAGAATTACCCACAACAGTGACGAAGAGAAAATTCGAAGTGGAGAGACAACAAATGACAGAAATGAGGATAAAATCAGATCACTTGCTCAAGAATATCGAGAGCACAAATTAAGAGTTAAACGCATAATTAATGAAGAGAAGGATAAGATTTGGGATGAATTTGCGAAGAAACTGGAGGAAGATACACAAGGTAATAAGAAATTACTACATAAAACGGTGAAAAACAATAAAAGACATCAGGAATCAGTTACAGCTTTGGAAGGAAATAATGGAGAAGTGATAAGAAGCATAAATGAAATCAGGAAATTAATGGGACAGTATTTTGATCAACTGTTAAATGATGCATCTAATAATGACAGTGGGGACACGAACATCAATTTAGGGGCCAATGATGAAAACCACCAAGAACCACCCCCAACCTGGTCTGAAGTGGAAGAAGCTTTAAAAGCCATGATCAAAGGGAAATCCACTGGAGTTCACGAAGTAAGTTCAGACATGATAAAAGCAGCAGGAATTAATGGGATACATTGGTTGTACAGAGTATTACATGCTATATGGAAGGACAATAAGATCCCTGATGACTGGTCTAAAGGTGTAATAGTGCCATTGTTTAAAAAAGGAAACCAGAAAAAGTGTGAGAACTATAGTGGAATTACTTTGTTATCCCATGGTCTAAAGATCTTGGAAAAAATAATTGCGAAAAGACTACGCAGACACTTAGAAAAGGCTTTAGAAGAAGAACAACATGGCTTTTGACCAGGAAGGAGTACTATTGACTTGATCTTTGCTGCAAGAATGCTTATTGAGAAACATCTTGAAAAAGGGAAAGAATTAGTAATGGTATTTCTAGATATAGAAAAAGCTTATGATAGCATTGCAAGATCAAAAATTTGGGAATGTTTAGAAAGGCACAATGTCCCAAAAGGCTTGATAAACAAGATCAAAATGCTGTATGAAAACACAAGGGCATGTGTAAGAATAGGTAATGGGGAAAGCAGATGGTTCACAACAAAACAAGGAGTCCAACAAGGAAGTTCACTGTCTCCATTACTATTCATCACAGTGATGGACATAATCCTGAAGAGAATAAAAGAAGAACAGGGTAATGAAACAAATGCCCTTGTCTTTGCAGATGATGTCATGATTTGGGGAGAAAGTGCCAGAGAGGTACAAGAAAAACTGGATTCATGGGACAAGCTGTTCAAGGAGTATGGGTTGAAAATCAGCCAAAGTAAGACAGTAGTGATGACAACAGGACTGTCTAATGCAACCATTTACCTGAATAATCAGCCTCTACAAATTGTTGATCAATTTAAATATCTTGGTAGCACAGTGTGTAAGGATAACAACAACAACAGTGAAGTAACAAATAGAACTAGTAATGCAGCCTCCTTCTATGCACAAGTTAGAACACTACTGTGGGATAATAAAGTGCCCAGGAAGTGTAAACATATACTGTTTAAGACATACTACATCCCAATTCTAACTTATGGAGTAGAAACATGCACCCTGTCCAGAAGAGAAGAAAGTAGGATTCAGACATCCGAAATGAAGTTTATAAGAACAATGCTTCAAAGGACAAGGAGAGACAAAGTAAGGAACGAAACAAACAGGACAGAGGCTGGCATAGATATCAGTGCTACAAAATATTTGCAGAAGCAACGATTAGGATGGTATGGGCATCTTCAAAGAATGGGAGATGAGAGGACACCAAAACCTTATTTCAACAAGATTATCCCAGGAAAAAGACCAGTAGGAAGACCAAAGAAGAAATGGTTGGACCAAATCAAGGATGATCTTGAAGACAAAGGACTAGACTGGAGAAGGACCATGAAGACCAACTATTCATGGACAGGAAAAGGTGGCGAGGGCTCGTTAACAGCACCCGGGCGACTGGAGCTGGAATTTGATGATGATGATGATGATGAGTGACGAATTGCACTCTGATTTCATAAATATCAACAATTTGTTTAAAAAGTGCGTTTAAACAAATAAACATATTTATACAGGGCGCCAGGAAATGTTCTCCGCAGTGACTGCCAGAGCTAGCATAAGCAGTTTAGTTGGCAGCACGGTGTCCTTGACAGGGTGAATCCCACACGTGTGGGCTGTAGGCTGTCGAAATCGTCAGTGTGTGTTGCAATAAGCGAGCGTATGTGTCATCAGCACCCCCAGCTTCTGTTATGAATGGCTGTCATGAGTACAAAGTTTGTTAGTTTGTTTAGTTTGTTTTGATACAAGCGACAGTCGTGCTGCCAACGTAACTACTGATGATAGCTCTCGCAGACTCGTGTAGGCACTGCGGAGAACATTTCCTGGTGCCCTGTAGAAGCCCGCATAACAGTAAAGTCGGGAGGGTGGTTAATGAGCATGTGGGATTTCTCGCACAGGTCCCCTAGTATATATTTAATGGCATTATTTTTACTAGAACTGATTAATTATAACTTTTCTACAACACTACATTCTCCCAGTCTCTCTTTTTTTATTATTTTTTTTATTATTTTTTTCCGATTTTGCTTTATAATCTGCAGGGACACCAAGAAGGTGAGGGGGGGGGAGCAAAGGGGGGCAAATACATAGGGGCTGTAAGCCATGAGGGCCCGTTAGTTTCAGTTTATTTTACCTACTTTTGCATTATGTAAAATGCTGGCTTTAACTTAAACCTATACGAGGCTTTGTAGAGTAAGGATGTTGATTTATCTACAGCTCTGCAGAATATGTATCATGTTACCGAACTTTAACTGCTGCCAAAAGAAATAAGTCAGAAAACACTTAAGAGCCGGCGGTTGGTGTGCTCCGCTGACTCATATCATTAGTTCACACGTGTTTTGTCATTCATATGGGCGTGTATTTGCAAAACTTAGACGTTAGTGTTGCACGTTTAGTGAGTATTGTGATTACTGTGATTGTTGGTCATGCCTAGACACCAATTCACATTGCGCGAACGTGTGTATATCCATAATTCGTATATGAAAAGCAGAAAATCTTGTTCTGCAACAAGACGAACATTTTGAATCAAGTTTCCATGAAGACCTGTGCCTAATGCCAGTACAATTAGGAGGCTCGCTAAACGATTCAAGGAAACAGGCTCCGTAAATAATAAAAGAGTTGACAGACATTCTTTCATCAGAAGATGTCAGGTGTGTGTTACAAGGGAGGGAGGACATTTTCAACATCGCCTATGAGCACTGTAAGTACACATTATTGAACATATTTGGTGTGATAGTGGGCGCCAACCACCGGCTGGACCGAGTGCGCGCGGCCGCGATCTGCGCTAGTCACGGCCGGCTTAGCTTGCCGTGTTTACTGGTGCGCACACACATAATGACCCTGAACATGGGGCTACATGACCAAGATATCACAAAGCCCCTAAATAATCATCAACGACAACGGAGAGATGGAGTAACGAAAGAAGGAAATAAATAAAGAAAGAAGTTTTGTATTGATATTTTATTTTAAAATTAAAATAATCCAACCATTCAGTAGATAAAACCATAAGTAAATTGTATGAATTGTCATTGCACTATAAAGCAGTTTTACTGCCCAAAAGCAAATAGGATATTAGAAAACATGAAGGAAGGAAACTTGTAGTTTTACATGACCATTAATCTCACGATCATGAGTCATGGGACCTTCATTTTATGTGAATCCGAACCACAGGATGTGTGATATTTCAGTTTGAAAATTTCACATGCAATGATGAGTAATCAAACCCAGTCTGCCTTGGTGAGAGGCAAACAGCTTGACCACTGCACCATCATGCCCCTCCTTTTAGGAAACATACTTTGAGTCTAATAATATTCTGTATGTTGAATTATCAGGAAAACAAAGCATCATTATTCTTGGTTATATAAAAATAATTATTCCATGCTCATTCACAATTCACTGTTAACACTCCAAACGAAAATTATATCAGCAAAAATTAAATTATTTTCTTAAGAAGATAGGCTTCATTCTCTTATTTATTTTTTCTAACCAACCGCAGGTGCTACACAATGCAAGGCTACTCACGACTTGGTAAATGAGTGGGTATGAAATCCACCAATGACCATCTTTGAAATGGTTTTCCATAGTTTACCATTTTCAACTGCAGGCAAATGGTGGGACATTGACTTCAGGAAGGGCATCTGGCTGTAAAAATCATAGCCACATAGAAATTAATCACATATCATCCATGATGGGAGTAATAAGAGATAGACATACAGTGCTCACATCTGCTTGACCACCTCTTAGTGTAGTAGCTGACATTATTAGCTACCTTCCCTCAGGTCCCAAGTTCAACTCATAGTTGGTAGCATGCTGAGCTTCTATGTCCAAGATAGCAGGTTCAAACACGGCCGAAGTCGTTGGATTTTTTAAGAGCATTAAAAATCCCTCAGTGTGCCTTCCTTCAGAGGGGAAGTAAAGCCGGCGGTCCCATGTCATAGATCTATGACATGTTAAAGAACCTTCCACTAATTACACCTGTGTGAAGCTAAATTGTATAGGTTAAGAATGTAAACAATGCTCTTAGGTTCCTACGTTCGTTGCCAAGAGCCGACTGTGGTGACGTCTAGTAGCTAAGTTCTGAACTAGTAGTCGTTGACGGTGGTGTTTGGCGGCAAAAGTAGGAACTATTTGAAAAATTCAAAGTCTGCAGTCCTTACTTGAATTAAAAAACAGATAACATACACTAATACAGCCATTACAATTAACACCGGTTATCAGACAGATTCTACACATACCCAAAGTACACGGGGCTACATGACCGTGTTGTCGCAGCCCCTAAACCGAGGAACCAACCAAGTTTATCTCTACCAAAATTGTACTTCTGGCCTGAGAATGGAATGGGGTATACGGTACTAAATTTCATGACGAGAAGATTGGTCTCTGACATAAATTTACAGTTGCCTCCTTCCAAATAATACCTTCAGTTACAAATATGCACACGTGTACTAACACCACAATAACACAGGTTATGAGGAATATTCTACAAACACCCAAGTAGACCTAGCTGATGACTGTGGTATCACAAGCCCTTGAATGAAACAACAACAACAAAGACTCCTTTCTGGTGAGAAAATAGCTATTGTTAAATCTATCTACTATCTATTACTACAGTACTTTCAGTCAAATATGTCAATATAGTGAATAACATGTTGCAAATAAATTAAGAAACTGTGTTCATTAAGCCCACGCTCAAGTTTATCTTATGTGGGATCACCCTGTATTTTGATACAACATCTGTATATACATGTGGCTGCGTGATTCAGCGGTAACGTTCTCGCTTTCTGGGCTCAAGTTGCAGGTTAGTATCCTGGCGCTGTCAGCTGGCATTTGAGGGTGCGCAAATGTGAGGGAGCCGTGTCAGTAAAATTACTGCCACGTTAAAGATCCCCCTCAGGGCAAAATTCCTGCACCCCGGCATCTCTAAAAGCCAGAGTAGTTAAAAAGGATGTAAAACCAATAAAATTACTATTATTATTTATTGTATATACATGTTTTTCCGTCAGAGAATAAAAATAATTTCTGGTTAAAAAAACTATGTAATTGCATTTAGGTCATATCCCCTGGTGGTGAGATCTACTACCATTCCTATATAGTTGATTTAAAAAACGACATGATTGCAGTTTTTGACATTGTACTTTATCAGAACTGCTAGTTTCTACTGTTAATATGGATTGTATTTACAGGATAATTGTGTGGGTCTGCCCAATTCTGGCCAAGAGGATGCAGACAGAGATAACGAGGGAGACATCTGTGATAAGGATGCTGACAATGATGGTATCCTCAACAGTCCTGTAAGTATTCATAGTCAGCAATCATGTTACTGTGAATTCATTTTCATTCATTCATCTATCTGGTTTTGTGGTTAAGTTGATAGGTCACTTTCATTTAATCCCAAAGGCCCTAGGTTTGATTCCTGGCCAGGTCATGGGATTTTAACTTCGTACTGTTAATTCCCCTAGCATGAGGACTGAGGTGTTTGTGATGTCTGTATCATTCATTTTGTTCTCATCACAACATGTATGTTGCCAATGGGCACCAACTCTAAAAACCTGCACCAGATCTTTCCGTAGACCATATGCCATTATAATTCTTTTTCTTGGAGTCGTTTCGACTCTTGTTTATATAGGGTCCTTTTCTTCCTTTCGGCCCAGAACGCTCTCATTGTCTGGGTATGTGCCAGCTGTCTCTCCTCTGGTGGTCCCTGTGTTCTTCTTGCTGGTGAGGAACAGTGGGAAGGCATCCTTTGCGATTACTATTGTTGTTGTTAATACTGTATTATTTTCATCTTATGAATTGCTGCCTTCTGTGGTCGTGCGGTATGAATTGGGACTCTGGCCCACAAGGTCTTGGGTTTGATGCCTTACTCTGACAAGAAATTTCTTTCTGGTCTGAAGATTGGAACGGGGTACATTCAGCCTTGTGAAGTAAAATTGAGAAGATGTTGGATCAGTTTATACCGAGATTGCTCCTAACTTACGAACGTGGTTGCTTTCCCAATACTATTAATAGTAGATTTTAAAAATGTAAAAAACTTTTCCACCTATCACTAAAATAAATAAAGGACGTATAGTGGGACATATTTAGGATATGAAATTAATCATAGTCTTCATGGACTGAAAGTGTCCAAGATACAAAACATCACATTAATTAAAATATTATATGAAATCAGACAAGAATTATATTTTTATCTGCCTCGTCAATACTTTTTAATTCTAGTTTATTTTTTAGTACATGTTTCAAACTCAATGTGGTACTCTATATAACATGTTACATCTGAACATTTATGATGATGGATGATAACTGAAACATGTTACACCTGAACTTGTGATGTATGGCATTTAGAATACTTTCCAGATGAACCTTTGTTGTAATGTACAGCAACTATAACACATTTCAGAAGACCTTTTATATTGATGTACGGCAATTATAACACTTTACAGATGACCTTTTATTTTGATGTACAGCAATTATAACACATTACAGAAGACCTTTTATATTGATGTACACCACTTATAACACATTACAGAAGACCTTTTATATTGATGTATGGCAATTATAACACATTACAGAAGACCTTTTATAATGATGTACGGCAATTAAAACACATTACAGATGAGCTTTTATTTTGATGCACGGCAATTATAACACATTACAGAAGACCTTTTATATTGATGTACACCATTTATAACACATTACAGAAGACCTTTTATATTGATGTATGGCAATTATAACACATTACAGAAGACCTATTATTATGATGTACGGCAATCAACTGTCACAATATTCACAAGCAAGAGATTAAAAACTGAATTTCAATATACATTGGATGGGGTAATCGTACCAAAAGATGACAAGTGTAAATACTTAGGTGTGAGATTTGATAGTAAATTGCACTGGAAGGGTCATGTTGGGGACATTGTTGGGAAAGCATACAGATCGTTGCATGTCATTATGCGACTACTTAGAGGATGCAACAAAGAAATAAGAGAGAAAAGTTACCTAAGTTTGGTTCGTCCAATATTGGAATATGCAAACAGTGTATGGGATCCGCACCAGGAATACCTAATAAAAGAAATTGAGTGTGTTCAAAGGAAAGCAGCAAGATTTGTGATAGGGGATTTTAGGAGAAGAAGCAGTATATCAGATATGTTAGAGAAGCTTGGGTGGGAAACATTAAGTAAGAGAAGGGAGAAAAACAGACTTGTAGGGTTATATAGAGCATATACAGGAGAGGAAGCATGGGGGGAAATCCATGAGAGGCTTCAATTGGAAAGTAATTATATTGGCAGAGCAGACCACAAATTCAAAATTGGACGGCACTTTAGCAGAAGCGATTGGGGTAAATTTTCATTCATTGGGAAGGGTGTGAAGGAATGGAACAGTTTACTAGTCCAGTTATTCAAGAGCAGAGTAGACAAAACCAGGGAAAAGAAAGAAGTGGTATAACTTAGTGCTGTATTCCTAGAAACATTATACGTGCTATGTAATTCCTACAGCAGTTGTGAGAGGGGAGTTCAATCAATGTATGAATAGTACATTAAGTTACTGTATTCTTATTGTGTAGTGTTTGTTACTGTATCCTTTTGGGTGTTTGTTACTTTATTCTTTTAATATTGTGTAGTGTTTGTATATTAAGTTGCTGTATTCTTTTAATATTGTGTAGTGTTTGTAAATTATGTACCTCATTTGCCACCGAGGTTGACACCTCATTGCAAATAAAGTGATTTTGATTTGATTTGAATTAAAACACATTACAGATGACCTTTTATTTTGATGCACGGCAATTATAACACATTATAGAAGACCTTTTATATTGATGTACGGCAATTATAACATGCTGCAGAAGACGTTTTATATTGATGTACGGCAATTATAACACATTACAGATGACCTTTTATTATGATATATAGCAATTATAACACATTAAAGCTCACCTTTTATTCTAATGTACAGCAACTGTTACATGTTAAGCTGATAGAGACTTAGTTTAATAGCTGAAATATGTCCCACCACTAAGTGCTTTATTTATTTTAGTGTTGAATTGGCAGAAAAGGATTTTAACTTCATTTTTATTAATTAGATATATCAATACAGACCCACAACTAAGATCTAACATGGTTTGTTTATGTCTATGTTTCTAGTCCCAATTACACAAATGCGCACATTACTACAGATATAACATACACACAGGTTTTTATACAAATTGTACACACACACCAAATGAAAGCTCAATACACTTACTCATGAATACTATTTGCAGGACAACTGCCCACTAGTCGCTAACCCTGACCAGCTGGACACAGATGAGGATGGAGGAGACAAGCAGGGAGATGCATGTGACAACTGCCCCACTGTTCCTAATTACGACCAAGAAGATGCTGACAAGGACGGCCTTGGAGACGTCTGCGATCCAGACATAGACAATGATGGTACGACATTAGATCATCTAAATCATAATTGCCCAAATGCTATGCAAGGAGCCAAATGTCTTGATTTCACTCCTCTTTGCAACTCTAAGCTTTCCTCAACTAGCTGGCTTGCTTAGTGCTTAACCCTCAACAACAGGCTTGCAAAATGTGAGCTGCCTGCACAGAGGTGTGCTCCCTGATACAGCTATTGTATTTAGTATTTTTGATCTGCACAGTAATGAAATGATGGATGTGAAATAACTACCAGTGCTCATGAAAGTTCAATTAAGTTGTTGATTTTTCTTTTTTCTTTTCAAAACATGAACTACGGCTATTGAGCCCTTCACACTTACACGAATAACAGACAGTATAATTAGGCCTATGAGATGAAGAGATGTATTTTGCTTTCCTCTCTGCCATGTATCAACGTTTCAATAAAGCAATGGGCCATGGCCCAATGACTTCCTTTGCCTGCTGCTGGGCTACGCACATTACTTCTCTCATTACACACGTTTGACCAAACTGTACAGAAGGTCATCATGGAGAGACAGCAGGAGCAGTTCAGTGGCAGGCAGGGGGTCTAGCAGCTGTATTGATTTACAAATGGTACTCTCAAAATACTTTTGAGCACAACAATATCTGTAGATTTGTTAATTTGGTTGTTAAATCACCAGACGAGTTATATTATTTTATTTCAGAAAACACTTTGGAGCAACATAGTAAACAAACACCCCATGTTCTACCTGTGGGATGCATATCACAAATTCAATATCAAACGTGACTGACTGCATGATACTGATGCATGTGGTCTGGTTAAAGGAGACCTTTTAATAGACATGTCTGGAATGTTTTAGGTGTTAAAAATCATTTGGACAACTGTCCCAAGAGAGCTAATCCTGATCAGCGTGACAGTGATGGTGATGGCCTGGGAGATGTGTGCGACAACTGCCCTCGCGTGCCAAACCCCAACCAGCACGACTCTGACAATGACTTGGTGGGAGATCTGTGTGACAGTGATCTTGACAGAGACAGGTAAGCCTTGTCTGGATTTATTGACAGAACTAAAGAGAACCTCTGTATGTGACTAAAAAGTGAGACTACTTTCCATTAGATCACAGAAGTAATCACCATTAATACACAAATAATATTACATTTATATGACAATGTAGAAAAGAATAATACAGCGAACATAATCAACCTCACAAATGGATAATAACAACCTAATGCCAAATGATATGCTCCTTGTAGAGGGCTCAACATTTTCATGGTCTTAATCCCATAGAGGATTTCATATACCCTTTTAACTGATTGGTAGATTTTATTGTTCTAATTCAGCTGCTAGCATGTTGTAGTATTTGCAAAAACAAGTCTTGCTACCTACCTATCTACGAGCTGATTGAATATCCATAAAGGACAAAGGACAAATCTGCTAACCCCCTTCTGGCCAAGTGCTGGGTCAGTTATGATGGCCCATACAGCAGGTCTCAAGGACAAACAGCTTCTCATTTAAAGACCACTATAAAATTATTCTGCTGTAGATTATAAAATCTAAACTTAAAAACAAAATCTGCTAACCTCCTTCCAGCCAAGAGCTGGAATTGAAACAAGTCAAGTCAAGTTCTATCATGTTCCTCTGGTGCAATAAGAAATGAGTGATGATGAATATTACTGGAATAAAAGGGGAAACTTAAGATCCCAGAAAAATCATATCCCACCTCCACTCTGCCCAGCACAAAGTTTCACACACATTGATCCAGATTTGAAACTGGGATGCAGCGATGAAAGGGTGGCATCTAACCACATGAGTCTTGAAGAGGCTAAAAATTAAGAATTTAGAACACTGGGAGAAAGTTGAACATTTTATTTTTCTTTGACTTTATGTATTTATAGTAACAAAGTATTGCATGTTGTGCATTCACCTCAAGATTTTGAAAACCACTGGCTTAGATTTAAGCCACCTTCCAAGTCTATTTTAGCCTGCCTATACCTAGTCACACTTGTTCTATTTACTTCAGGGATGGGGTGCAGGACACAGAGGACAACTGCCCCAAGATTGCCAATGCTGATCAGCTGGACACAGATAATGATGGCCGAGGAGATGAATGTGACACTGATGCTGATGGAGATGGAATTCCTAATCATCTTGACAACTGCCGCCTTGCACCCAACCCTTATCAGGAAGATAATGACAGTGAGTATTTCAGAACATACCGTATTAAGCAACTGATGAAATCTAAAATATCTGGAGAGACATTGACAAACACTTCCAAATCATATTTCACATCCCATCGTAAATCAAGAATAACCAGAATGAAAAATCAACACAATACAGTAAAGTATCTTCGTATTACTGTTGTGAGACGTGTGTGAGTTAAAAGAAATACAACGTGTTAGGACTTCATTGAAAATGTATTTTAAAAGCTGCATTGGTTTTTGCATCTTGATTAGTTTAGTACCGGGTAGTGGTAGTAGTTTGTAGTTTTATGTGACTCTAAACCTCGTAATCCACAGGACCTCCATTTTTATATGGAATCTCAACCACTAAACATGACTTTTCAACTAAGAAATGCCCAGCAAGTTTTAAAATGTACCGTTTGCTTATCTTTTGAAAAATATTTTGGCCTTAAGGTAAAAATAAACTTCCTTGGAACATATTTTGTAGTTCTGTTATATCTCTCCTTTCTAACTGGATTATATATGGGCTTAGCCTACAACTTCTTCCCTTCATACATTCCTGATCACGAATCATGAAAATCTTGAGATATGGCTGCATATTCAAGCTGTTTGTAATTCAAATACATACCGGTACATGTAATATAGATGTAGAGAAAACCCCCTTAAAATACAATGGATAGCCTACAACCAAAATCTCATCAGCTCTGCCCCTTGTCAGGGATAGACAACCTCCATGTTCTATCTCTTAAAACAACAATCACAATCTATATCTATACAATTCTTCCTATATGCTTTTAGATGATGGAGTTGGAGATATTTGCCAAGATGACTTTGATTTGGATGGCTTTCCAAATTACTTAGATAACTGCCCAAATAATTCCAAGATTTACTCAACAGATTTCAGGTAATGTATTCAAAATTATTTTGCCTTCTATAAAAAGAAACTTTGAATGGTCTTCAAGAAGTCATGTTTTGGACTTTTCATTATACTTGCATTTGTTTCTTTCTGTAAAGCAAGTCAGGTGCGTCCTTTCAGCACATAAATGAAGAAAGGGCAAGTCCAATATAATAAAGGAAAGTGGAAATGGCACGAAACTACTGTCTCATGGTTCATCCGAACACACTTTTGGTGGAAACAATCAGTTTGTTATATGACATAAATGAACAGAGTTGTACAATAATAAATTAGTAAGTCATCTTGGAAAAGGATAGAAACAAAGGCCGAACATAATGACAGGCAGGTGCAGGTGGAAGGAGAGATAAAAGGGAGAAACAAGGACAAAGCTAATCTCCACACCCTGGAAAATGGTATTTACTTGAATGTATTGTCTCATCAGAAGGGGTTGGGCAACAAACAGTCCCTCTGTAGCTCAAAGCAGTGCATCTTTCTACTGTTGTTATCCTTTTACTTTTCCAATCTTCCTTTCCTTTGTTTATCTGGTTTTGACTACAACCTGCACCATCCACTTTTAGACACAGGATTGTTTTGAGCATCAGAAGAACTGGTTGCTGCCTGTCCTCCTGATTAGATTGGGAGGCTGAAACGAGCTTGTTGGGGGCTTTTGAGTGGATTGATGACATGAATGCCTACCCTTGATGGTGGTTGACTGCAGGGATTGTCCTTCCCCTTTTTATGTGTTCTTCCCTTTGCCTGTACCTGCCTGTCATTGTGTTTGTCCTTTATCCATGTTTCTATCTCCCTTTTCCTGTACATTGATTGATTATATGTGCACTTTGTTGTGTTTTCCTATATGGATAAAAAAAAGAGCTAGTTACATTGTTTTTGAAGTATTAGCCTAACAGCATTATTTTCAATCACATATGACTAAAATGACATACTGACTAAATAAATGAGAGGGGCTAAATAAGTGGCAGAGATTTATAGTATTCCAGCAATATGCTTTGCTAATGCAATTGCTGACACATATCAAAATACCTGTAAAGATTGTAAAAGTGCATGTTAATTTAGGGGGGCGGGCAATCACCTCTTAAGCAAACTCAATACAGTATTAATCTTATCAGTGTTTGAGACTGAAATTGAAAAATGTGAAATGATTGTTCGAGGCAGATCACAAAGACTGCAAGAGGTATGTTAATTTAAAGAGATGAACAAAGATTATTTGGGATAAGGAAGTACGGAGGAATATGAAGTTGAGTATAGGAAAAATACATCTTCATTTTTAACATGTTTCAATAGTTTTCTTAAGCCCCCAATATTCTCCAATTTTATTGGAACTTTACCCTCTGGGTATACTGCCAACGACTGCAAGGAAAACATGCAAAAGTTACCTTTCCCCAGAAGAAATGTACACTATATGGCCAAAAGTATCTGGACACCATACTGATTGTGCACTAGGTAAGTGCAGGTGCAATGTTTAACATTATAGAAATGTTTTCTGTCAGAATGAGTCAACAAAGAGAACTGAGTGAGTTCAAATGGGGCATATTTTAGGGCACCACAAGTTCGGGCATTCCGTCACTGAGATTTCAGAGAAATTACATGTGCGCAGAACCGCTGTTAGTGGTGTTATTGTGAAGTGGAAATGTCAGAGAAGCACTGAACCCAATCATTGCTCTGGTAGGCCTAAAAACTCTACAGCATACTGTACGAACCGTTCATCAGGCGTCCTTGTCTACTATTTCAGATGACTTCAGTTGTAGATCAGGTACATAGATCAGTGATAGAACAATCCACTAAGAGACGATAGAACTCGGTTTTCATGGTCGTGTTACTGTCCCAAAAGCCACAGATCACAAGAACAAATGTATGGTATTGCTTAGAGTGATGCAAACAATGTTGTTATTAATCTGTGGAACTGTGGAAGAAGGTCACAGTATACAATGTGGTACTCAGATAGGCATGTGTGGATCTAGTGAATGCCTGAAAAATGGTGTTTACTTGAGTGTATTGTGCCGACAGTGAAATTTGGTGAAGGTGGTATGATGGTCTGGGGTTGTTCTTCCTTACTTATTGTACATCATTAGTTACAGGGCTGGCATCTTTGAAACAAACAGCAATGGGTGTCTGGTGGTTTATCTAGACTATACCTGTATTCTTTAAATAAAAAAGGGAACATTTAATATTTGCAGCACTTGAATTCAGTTGCTAAGTCATGCATTGCAAGTGGTGGATGAAGGAATCAGATCAATTTGCATTATGTATGATAGCCATAGACAGTTCCTCCTGTAATGAGGCTAAGTTAGTTCTTTAACAATAGGCTTGGTTATTTGTGGCAAGCAAAAAAATGGAAAAGGTTGATTTTTGACTTGGTTCCTTACTCGACTACATGATTCAGTTAGCAATTCATTGCTCCTCAATAATGATTTTACACTAGGCCTATTCATACTACCGAATACACTCCAAAAATCTGCAACTCTATTCTTGATTTCAGAACATATCAAACAGTTGTACTGGACCCTGAAGGAGATTCTCAAATAGATCCTAACTGGGTTATCTATAACAAAGGAGCTGAGATTGTTCAGACCATGAATAGCGATCCTGGACTTGCTGTGGGTAAGTAGGCTATATACATTCAGTCATTCGTCCTGCACATTGTCTGTCTTGAGCTCACTCTTTCTAGTTGCCAAATATGAGGTGTTTGCAGAGTTAAGTAGTCTGACCCATCCAATTGCTCCATAGTCTACCTGGAGGTCTCATCCTAGTTAAAGACATTTTATATATTTTTGACACTGCCCCATCATCCTTCATTCTCAGTACATGGCCAGTCCAATGAAATCTGATTGTATCTACTAATTTTATTATTGTTTGTTGATTGGACAGTATGTAGGTTAAATTTCATGGTTAATTCTCCCTTTCCAGTTTTGGAATATAGGGTCAAAATATAGACAGAAATTTCCAACTGTTCAAGTTTCAAACCCCTGAAGTTGGTGGCTTCCTTTTTAAGTTAAACTCAATGATTCTACTACTACTACTCCTCCTCCTCCTCGGCACTACAGTCCATGTAGGACCTTGGCCTCTCCAACAATCGTTGCCCGATCCTGACGATTTTCTGTACGTTTCCTCCATCTTCTTACTCCCATCATGCGTAAGTCGTCCTCCACGTCATCCAACCATCGTTTCCTAGGTCTTCCTTTACATCTTCTTCCACCTGGATTTCCTCTATAGGTCTTTTTAACCACTCTATCACCTGCCATTCTCTCCACATGTCCCAGCCATCTTAGCCTATTACTCTTTACTGCCGAAACTATATCAGGATGACCATATAATTCCTCCAATTCTTTGTTTTCCCGTATTCTCCATCTTCCTGCCTCATTCACTGCCCCATAAATCTTCCTTTCCCATCTTCTCAAAAGCTCCTCTTCTGTCACAGTTATAAAAAAAGGAAAGGAAGCTTGTAGTTTAACGTGACCGTTAATCTTGAGATCATGAGCCACGGGACCTCCTTTTTACGTGGAATCCGAACCACAGGACATGGCATTTCACTTCGAAAATCTCACATGCATTGACCGGGAATCGAACCCGGACCGCCTTGGTGAGAGGCATACAGCTAGACCGCTGAGCCACCACGCCCCCTGTCACAGTTATAGTCCATGTTTCCAAGCCGTACATTACCACTGGTCTTATAACTGTTCGGTACACTGTCACCTTTGATCTTCTACTGAGGATTTTTATCAGTACCCAATAAGCTCTATTACCGGCTGCAATTCTTGCTTTTATTTCTTCTCTTGTGCTATTATCTTCAGTAACTAGTACTCCCAAAAACTTGAAACTTTCACACCTCTCAAAATTCACCCCATTTAGGTTTATAAATAAATTTATATATTTATCTTTCTCCACAGTATTTCTCCTCGATAATAATAAATATTGAGTAGTGTTGTAGTTCACTCGTAATCCTACTTCTTCTCATTCTTTTTCTAACCGTCCCAACCCTTCTTCAAGATCCTTCAGTCTTCGTGACAGCATACATACATCATCAGCATACGCTAGATTTTGGCTCATGCGGTTTAACAGCGTGCCTCCTGGATTGCTGATATCTATCTTCCTCATTACTCTCTCTAGTACTATATTGAACAGCAGCGTGGACAGTACGTCTCCCTGTCGTAAGCCTTGGTTTAGTCCAAAAACTTTTGAGAGTCTTCCTTCAACTTTAACTCGACATTTTGTGCCACTAAGAGTCATTTGCACCAATCTGATTAGTTTGGGCGGGAATCCCATGTCCATCAAGGTCTGATACAGAGCTTTCCTTCTTACACTATCATAAGCCTGTTTGAAATCCACATATAGTTGGTGCACTTCCACATTCTATTCATAACACTATTCCATTATTTGCCTTATTGTGAAGATATGGTCCATCGTCGATTCACCCTGTCGGAGTCCACACTGGTATTCTCACTCAATGTTTCTGCACCATATAAATGAACAGGTCTGATTAGAGTGTTGTCGTCTTTCTAGTTAAATACTTGGATCATAATAAAGTACTTAGGCCTGCTGAATAGTAGACCGATACCTTTTTGGCTTTAAACTCCACCAGTCTTTGATTCTATTCTTTGATTAGAATTCCTACAAATATTAAACCTCAACTCTCTTAATAATGATTCTATTCTTTGATTAGAATTCCTACAAATGTTAAACCTCAACTCTCTTAATAAATATTGTCGGAGGTAAATTATCCTTCCTGTATATTACATAGTCTCTATACAATCATTTATTGTGTGTGTTTTTATAGACGGTATGCATTTTATGTAATGGGAAAGAAAATTGGGTGAATTAAAGTGTTGCACCACCATGTGTGTCCACTGTGGTGGAATGGTTTTACACCAGGTCTTGAGATGCTTGGGATCTAGGTGCAAGTCTTGCTGGTATTCCCACTTTAGGACTTGGAAATGGTATGCTTTGGATTTTAAGGGGTGGAACTCCAAAATCATCTACCACAATTTTCTATTGTAGGCATCATGAACTATAGATTATACATACATTCATTTCTTAAAAGGAACTTATTTTACTGTTGTTATATTGAACCGGTCTCTCGGTAAGTTGCTAAACCAGTACCGTACCATGAACTAAATATTCTGGTATACAATTCCTAAGTGTTGTATTCATGTATTGTAGCTAACCCTCATCGTGTACATTTGCACATATATTTTTCAGTGCTGAACATGTGTTGATGTGAGTGATCTTGTAACGTGTTTTTCGAGGGGTTTTTATGCCACTGGCATAAGTCAGTAGAAAGCCATTCTATATTTATTTACGCGGCAAATTGTTCAGCCAAGAGAATTTTTCATGTTAATTTATTAATATTATTAATTTATTATAATTATTATTAAAATATTTACGGAGCATTTTATAAAATTTATAAGCATACAGATAGGTTTTCTATGTCTTAGAAAACGCTATCAAGCAAATTATTACGAACGACAATATCATAGAAAGTTATGTGATTACGGAATTTAACGGAGTTTCGTCAGTTAGGGTATATAGAGAGACGTGACTCACTGGGAATTCAAGTACACGCTTAATCTTGTCGGGAAGTATTACGCAAGCGGGGTTGCAGCGTCAAGAAAAGGCGGATAGTTGGAACGGAACCCTCCCGCCGAGTGTAATGAGCCAGAGGAGGGGGAGTATAGCGCGTGGGGTGCAGCCAATCAGTGGAGACCACGTAAGCTAGAAGTCGGGACTGGAGAGGGGAGCCGACGTGTGCATATATCGTTCAGCGCGCCGTGGAACGAGGACTATCTGGGTAGAACTTGCCGAGTATGTTTGCACGCGGGAGTCGCTCCGATGTTCCGTGGAGTGGGGGACTATCTGTGTAGAACTTGCCGAGTATGGTTATACGCGGGGGTCGCTCCGATGTTCCGTGGAACGAAGACAATCTGTGTAGAACTTAACGAGTACGGTTGCACGCGGGAGTCGCTCCGATGTTCCGTGGAGTGGAGGACTAACTTTTGTAAAACTTAACCAGTGTGGTTGTACGAGTGTTTGGGTCCGATGTACGGACCATAGAATTATCTAATCTACCAGAATATCATCAAATATCGACAAAGATGACGACGTCCAGGAGACTGTGGGAAGCTCACAGCATCATCCAGTACGAGGGAAAGGCTTCGGCCATTTCCAGTGGTAAGCGCGAATGACGCAGAAATACGCAATCTCTCATTTCTCTTTGTTTTATATTTCATATTTCAGTAACTTCATAGCTTGGGTATAAGAGTAAAATCAATAATTTATCAGACTCCGTTTTCACGTAATTTTCTACCGGTAATATTAAAATCGCAACTCTCCAATTTAAATTTTATACTTATTATTATTATTAATTTTGCTATACTTGTTTTATATAATAAATTCATTTCTTTTACAATGTAATCTTTGCTTTCAGTAGGTAGCATTAGATATAGACCAATTCCTTCTCCTGATACAATTGTTTGTTGGGTTAATGATCAAATCATACCACGATCTGAGTGAATAGAGTCTTGAAGGTGTTCTGCCAGAGCTAGACGTTGTTAAATACAAATTTAGATTTCAACATTGCGTTGAGGTCTTGGCGCCCATTAAAACAACACAGCTTAGGCAAAGGTAAACAGTTACATTTATCTCCCAACAGTTAGGGGCAGCCAACCCGTTACACTTGTTGCTACCAACATGGGGCATTAATTAACATTACACTTGTACGCTCAACGTGGAGCAAAGTGAAAACGTTACAATTGTCGCTCAACGTGTGGGCTAGCAAAACTGCTACACTTGTCATCCCAACGTGGAGAAAACCATTACACTTGGCGCCCAACGTGGGGATGAAAACCTAATAACATTTGTGGAAGGAGAAGGGTATATATTTCTGTGCCTGTATTTTGGGGGTTATTTGTCTGTATCAGTGTATATCATTATGGGGGATGAGAAAGAAAGACAGATGAGGTTACGTAGTGGTCATCAACTGGAGAGTGATGATACGAGCAGTATGTCGAGTGATGGTAGTACCGGGGTAGCGGAGGAAAATCCCGATACTGAAACAGGGAGTGTAGGCGGCCAACCAGAATTAAAAACTTTACTTCTCGAGTTCATGTATCAGAACAAAGTTAGTAGTGATGCCTTAAATGCAAAATTAGAACAAAACAGTAGGGAAAATAAAGAAAGTACAGATGCCTTAAACGCCAAATTAGAACAAAACAGTAGGGAAAATAAAGAAAGTACAGACGCTTTAAATGCAAAACTAGAACAAAACAACGCTAAACTAGAACAAAACAGTAGGGAAAATAGAGAGAGTACTGAAACTTTAAATGCTAAATTAGAACAAAACAGTAAGGAAATTAGTGTGAAAATGGAGCAGATTAGAGGAGAAATCAGAGGAGTAATGGAAGAGAAGGTTAAAGAGATCATTGCAGATGTAGACAAGAAATTAGGAAAAGTACAGGAGGAGTTGGAAAGTAGAATCAGCACACAGGCTGAAAATTTAAAGGAATTAGTTAAATTAGAAACACTGCAGGTTAAAAAGAAATTGGGGGGAGAAATTGACAGGATTCAAGTATCAACTAAAGAGGTTAAGGAACAGCTGGGGGGTAGAATTGAGAAAGTCCACTCGCAAATAGTTGCAGAAGTAAATGATTTAAGAGGGAGTAATAGAGAGAGCATTAGCAAGATTGAGGAGAAACAAGCAAAGCTATATGATAAAGTAGAAGAATCAGAAGGAAACATTAAATTAACAGTAAACAGTATTGAGAGGAAGGCTGAGGAGAAAATCGCAGAATTAGAGTTAAAATTAAAAGCTAGGATCAGGCAAGAAAATAGTCAGAATAGGCCAGTTTTTGTGAATAGCACACACAGGGAGGTAGAACTGGGTAAGTTCAGCAATCGACAGGGGTGCCCAATGGAGTTCATGAACACTATAGAAAATAAATTCGGGGAGAGGTTGGAAAATGGTAGTATTGAGTGGTGCCAGGTAGTTGAAATTTTAGAACAAGTGTTTGTGGGGGAAACGAGGAATTGGTTTGCTGTCTACAGAGACAAGTTTACTGATATCAATGAGTTTAAAATGAAATTCTGGAATGAGGTTATTCAGTCGCAGCATCGTGAGGGAGTAGTGTGTGGTAAATATAACCCTAAAGGAAGCTCCACCATGACCGAATACTTTTTAGGGCAGGTATTAGTGTGTAAATATCTGGATGGGTTGAAGGAAGAAAGTGATGTGGTGAGGTTGCTACTTAGGCACTTTCCCTATAGGATCAAGGAGGCTGCTTGTATCCAGAATGTAAAGACTATATCACAAGTAGAAAATTTGTTAAGCACATTTGATGCACTAGGGAGAGGGGGTTATGAGGACAATTTCAATCGGAACCAGGGTAATAATAATAATAGGCCTAATGAAGCCAGGCATCAGGAAGTTCAAGGGAATGGTGGCGAAGGGGCCAACGCTCAAAATAGAAATAATAATAATCAGCTAAATCAGAACAGAGGAAATGGCTATGGTAATCAGTATCAAGGGAGGAACAATGATTTCAGAGGAAATCAAGGGAGGAACAATGATTACAGGGGAAATCAAGGGAGAAACAATGATTTCAGGGGAAATCAAGGGAGAAATTATAATGACAATAATTACAACCAGAATAGGGGTCAAGGAAGAGGACAGCCTAGTGGTAGTAATATACAGCCAAACAATGACAACACAGCCCAGAACAACCAGACCAGTTCAGTAGTTAGTAGTACTACGGCCAGCTGTAGCGGTTCTTTAAACGCGAACCAGGCTGCGAAGTAAGGTCAGAATCTCAGTCTGTAGCATGCCCAGTCCATAGAATTATACAGGAACCCTATGACCTAAATGTAAGAAATGAATTATTACATGAACTAAATGATGAAGGTATTATTCAGGAAGTGGTTAGTAAGAGCCCCATAGTTAAATTTAACGTGTCCGAGGCGTACACAGATGTTTTAATTGATAGTGGTTGTATGAAGAGTTGCATAAGTAGTGCATTTTATGATAAAATGAAAGGAACTGGAGTAAATTTTGAGGAGATGCCAATTAAAAGCACTTTTGTTATCACAGCTGTTGGGAAGAGGTCTAAAGTAATTTCTAAGCAAGTTTTAGTAGACATTAAAATTAATAATCATGTAGAGAAGCAGATTTGCCTTGTAATTCCAAATTTAGTATTCAGTGTTATCTTGGGTTCAGAGTGGCTAAGTAGAGTGTCTGGTAACTTATGTTATGATGTAGGGAGTTTGAAATTTAAATGGGGAGATTCTGAAGTAGAAGTAGCGTTCAATGACCATATTCAGAGGAGTAGTATTGTAGGTGTGATTTGTACGTTAAATGAGATATCGCCAGCCGTAGAGCGGGGTTCTCCATGTTTTGTGGGCAGTGTGATTACGAACGGTAGTCTAAAGGACTCGTTACGTGATGCTGCATTTCAGGGAAATATAGAGGATGAACAGTGTGTTCGGCTCTATGATGTGTTATTGTGTAATAGGAGAGTTTTTGAGGATCGCATTGGTATGGCCAATTGCTATACACATTCATTGAACGTTATTGATAGGTCAGTATTCACAGGACATAGATATCCTGTACCTTTCGCTTATCAGAGTGCAGTTGAGGCACAAATTAATCAGATGCTTGAAGATGGGATTATTGAGCACTCTAACAGTCCATATGTTAATTCTTTGATCACGGTACCCAAGACCGACGGCACAGTTCGTATTTGTTTAGACGCTCGTTTGGTTAACAGTAGAATTAGTTCAGATCAGCTGAAATCTATGTCAATAGAGGAATTAATGCAAACATTTGAGGGGAAGAAGTATTTCACTTGTGTAGATTTGAGTTCCAGTTTTTGGCAAGTGCCACTTATGTACGAAGATAGACCATTTACAGCTTTTAGTCATAAATATAACCTTTATCAATTTTGTAGAACACCTTATGGGTTAAAGAGTAGTTCAGCAGCTTTAATTAGGGCTTTAAACATCGCATTAGGGGATGACACAGGAGAGTTTGTAACCATTTACATAGATGATATGGTAATTAGTTCACGCAGTTTTGAGGAGCATCTACGTCATTTAAATATAGTTTTTCAGAAGTTAGATCAGGCAGGGTTCACTTTGAAGCTGTCTAAGTCGTCATTCTGTCAGTCGGAAGTGACATTTTTAGGTCATAGAGTGTCAAGTAGAGGTGTTACACCAGAGGAAAGTAGGGTTAGCATGTGTGGACAGTAGCAACAGGGCATCGTTACAGACACTGAGAAATATGGTAGGTAGAGCAACGTGATGACGTTCATTTAAAGGGAGCCACTTGCAAGGTTGGAAGCAGGTGACACAGGGCCCATTTATAGTTTCCAAACTTATTGGGAAAACAGCATATGTGCTGGAGAATAGTGAGGGAAACAGATTATACGGAACGTATAATATACATAGTCTACGAAAATATGTGTCATAAAGTGAGTGTGTTTAGCTGGCGAGCCAGCCTATCAAATGAGTAAGTGTGGTATTTGGTGCGTGGGAGGAGATGGTCTTCCAGGCAGGCGTATCAGAAGTCGCACAGGGGGGTAGTATGTAAGTAAATGAGAGTTTTTAAGGTACAGGGAAATATGACGGGATTGTCGGATGCTCTTGAGCACTAAAATGTCTCGATACACCAAGGCCAGAATTTGGTAGCGCTGGTGAATTCCCATTTGCCTCCTAGAGATGGGTGAGTGCTTGGACAGGGTATTTTTGCTTAAGGCGTCCACGAGGCAAAAGATGGGCCATCAGAAGGCGAGACAGTCCTTCATGAAACTCATACATATCAGCACACGTGATTTCTGTTTACGGCCTCGCCATGTAAGATTTGTAAGTGTGTAATTTAAGGTAATTTGTACAAAGGCATTATTTGTGTCAGGAGAACTGGTCTGTGTTGAGAACTAGTATTAAGTAGAATATGGTCTACGGGAACTTAACAAGACAGGGCGATTACGGCACAGAAATATTTGGTGTTATATGTAATGCGCATTTACTGTTTTTTTTTCAGAAGTCAATATTAATTTAATCTACTTTAAAGAGAGATTAAGTATTATGGTCACGAGGCGCTGCCACAATAGTGTGATTGTGTGCTCAGTGATAAGTGAGATTAAATTTCACCATAAGGAAGGGACCTCCAGTGAAATTAGGAAGTTCTATGGAGATATAAATATATCAGAACACCTTCAATGCGTGTGATATGACATCATAAATACATAGTGCTCACACATTAATTATGTCTATTTCTCCAACATAGAGAAATTTGAGAGGCGGAAATATCCGTGGAACACTATTCTATATGTAAAACATTGGACTGGTTGCAAAGTGCAATCCATAGTGACAACAAACTTTGACGCAAAGTGCGTGAAGAAAAATTATGAGTGTATATATCTGTAATTTAGGGTGATCTCATTTATGTAATATGTATTTTGGATGGGGTTTATTAACGTGTCTGGGATAATCGGATAATGGACCGTCGTCACGGTAAATCATCCGATGATCCGAGGCGAATATGTATCGTGTTTTTCGAGGGATTTTTATGCCACTGGCATAAGTCAGTAGAAAGCCATTCTATATTTATTTACGCGGCAAATTGTTCAGCCAAGAGAATTTTTCATGTTAATTTATTATTATTATTAATTTATTATAATTATTATTGAGATATTTACGGAGCATTTTATAAAAATTATAAGCATACAGATAGGTTTTCTATGTCTTAGAAAACGCTATCAAGCAAATTATTACGAACGACAATATCATAGAAAGTTATGTGATTACGGAATTTAACGGAGTTTCGTCAGTTAGGGTATATAGAGAGACGTGACTCACTGGGAATTCAAGTACACGCTTAATCTTGTCGGGAAGTATTACGCAAGCGGGGTTGCAGCGTCAAGAAAAGGCGGATAGTTGGAACGGAACCCTCCCGCCGAGTGTAATGAGCCAGAGGAGGGGAGTATAGCGCGTGGGGTGCAGCCAATCAGTGGAGACCACGCAAGCTAGAAGTCGGGACTGGAGAGGGGAGCCGACTTGTGCATATATCGTTCAGCGCGCCGTGGAACGAGGACTATCTGGGTAGAACTTGCCGAGTATGTTTGCACGCGGGAGTCGCTCCGATGTTCCGTGGAGTGGGGGACTATCTGTGTAGAACTTGCCGAGTATGGTTATACGCGGGGGTCGCTCCGATGTTCCGTGGAACGAAGACAATCTGTGTAGAACTTAACGAGTACGGTTGCACGCGGGAGTCGCTCCGATGTTCCGTGGAGTGGAGGACTAACTTTTGTAAAACTTAACCAGTGTGGTTGTACGAGTGTTTGGGTCCGATGTACGGACCATAGAATTATCTAATCTACCAGAATATCATCAAATATCGACAAAGATGACGACGTCCAGGAGACTGTGGGAAGCTCACAGCATCATCCAGTACGAGGGAAAGGCTTCGGCCATTTCCAGTGGTAAGCGCGAATGACGCAGAAATACGCAATCTCTCATTTCTCTTTGTTTTATATTTCATATTTCAGTAACTTCATAGCTTGGGTATAAGAGTAAAATCAATAATTTATCAGACTCCGTTTTCACGTAATTTTCTACCGGTAATATTAAAATCGCAACGCTCCAATTTAAATTTTATACTTATTATTATTATTATTAATTTTGCTATACTTGTTTTATATAATAAATTCATTTCTTTTACAATGCAATCTTTGCTTTCAGTAGGTAGCATTAGATATAGACCAATTCCTTCTCCTGATACAATTGTTTGTTGGGTTAATTATCAAATCATACCACGATCTGAGTGAATAGAGTCTTGAAGGTGTTCTGCCAGAGCTAGACGTTGTTAAATACAAATTTAGATTTCAACATTGCGTTGAGGTCTTGGCGCCCATTAAAACAACACAGCTTAGGCAAAGGTAAACAGTTACATTTATCTCCCAACAGTTAGGGGCAGCCAACCCGTTACACTTGTTGCTACCAACATGGGGCATTAATTAACATTACACATGTACGCTCAACGTGGAGCAAAGTGAAAACGTTACAATTGTCGCTCAACGTGTGGGCTAGCAAAACTGCTACACTTGTCATCCCAACGTGGAGAAAACCATTACAATCTCGAGTAACAATGAAAGCTTTAATTTAAGATAGGACATGCTCTGGTACCATAGTAAGACCATTTTATCATTTCAAATGATTTTGTCGACTTCGTCGCTATGCTTGAGTCTAAAGTTATGCGTTACGGAGACGGAAGTGACATCATGCAGCCGCGCGGGAAGCGAGTGTGTGACGCCATGCAGCCACGCGAGAAGCAGAAGCTAATGGTTAATAGGGTATGTTGAAAGAGTCCTGGGGCGTCGAGCGACCTGGGGCTTTGAGCGAAGCGAAAAGAATACAGGGTGACTCCTAAAGTGATGTACAAGATGCCAGATAAGAATACAGGGTGACTCCTAAAGAGATATACAAGACGCCAGACAAGAATACAAGGCGACTCTTAAAGAGGTTTACAAGATGGCAGATAAGAATACAGGGTGACTCCTAAAGAGGTGCACAAGATGTCAGACAAGAATACAGGGTGACTCCTAAAGAGGTGTACAAGATGTCACACAAGAATACAAGGTGACTTCTAAAGAGATATACAAGATGCCATATAAGAATACAGGGTGCCTCCTAAAGAGGTGTGCAGGATGTCAGAGCAAATTACAGGGTGACACTTAACGAGGTGTACAGTATGTTAGATTCAATTCAAATACAGGGTGACCCTTAAAGAGGTTTGCAAGATATCAGATTCAAATAATGGGTGACTCTTAAAGAGTTGTAAAAGATGTCAGACTCAAATACAGGGTGACCCTTAAAGAGGTGCCCGCGCGGGAAGCCCAAGTTAATGGGTAATGGAGCCTGTTGAAAGAGTCCTGGGGTTTCGAGCGAAGCGAGAAGCCCTCCTGAGCCTTTCTAACATGTGTAGCATGCGTCATTTGAAATGATATAATGTCATAGTCTTTCAGACTGACTGTATTTTTTTATTTCTGTTTTTTATTTTTTATTGTCTGAAATGTTTGGATATTTGTGTTTTGAGAGTGAAATTGTTGCTCTATACTTCATCACAATTTAGGTCGTATACCAAAAGCTATTAGTACATCACATGGAAAATCCTTTTAATAGGCAGGAGAGATTTTAAATGGAAAAGACCAGTAGAATATATGAAAATAGGCTATTTAGTTCTTGTTTAATTTTACCATACTATGCCTGGTTTTCTTTCTATTCCACAGGTTATGATGAATTTGGAGGAGTGGATTTTGAAGGAACCTTCTTTATTGATACAGAAATTGATGACGATTATGTTGGCTTTATTTTCAGGTAAGTCAACTGTATTCCCTTTCAGTTTAGCTGAATGGTCAGATGATGAGGAAATGCATTAATATTATTTTATAGGTAACTAGAGAAGTAAGAAGTACAATTATGGGAGTATGTAGATTATTCGCAATTAAGAAATGAAAGTCAAGAAGCATCACAATTTCTTCTCATTAATAAATCTACCCTTGACTCCAATAGCGCTCTTCAGTATGTTCTACATTCTGTAGTCTAGTTTTTGCAAAACTATAGGTGGAATTTCCCTCCAGGCAGCTTCTAGAAGTTCTCAAAGCATTCCCTCTGGCAAGGGACACAATTTTGACAGTGTGATCTAGTTCCTCCCCATCATAGAAGCAATTGAGACACAATAGATACCCTAAATATCTGGGGGTCACATTAGATAGAACGCTGTCTTACAAACAACATCTCCAGAATGTTGCTGCAAAAATAGGAACCCACAACAACATAATTCATAAGCTATGTGGAACAACTTGGGGATCCTCTGCTGCAACTCTGCGATGCTCAGCTCTAGGTTTGGTGTACTCTACTGCTGAATACTGTGCTCCTGTCTGGCTCAATAGTGCTCACACAAAATTGTAGATACCCAACTGAACAGCACAATGCGTCTCATCACTGGCACAATCAAATCTACTCCCACACATTGGCTACGAGTGCTAAGTCATATCCTACCTCCAGATCTCAGACGTAAAGGTGTTCTCCTAAGAGAATTCAATAAAATAATGAACAATTCAGGACTGCCGATACATGATGACATCAACGATCAACTACTGGTCGCCTGCGTTCCAGAAAACCATCAACACGAGATGCCATGAACTTGAGGACCAACAACTACCAAACTTTCGTTGAGTGGCAGAAGAGACTCAACTACAAATGTTGTCTAACAATGCTTCCTGTGAAGAAGACACCACCACCTGGTTTCAACCTCCCTCGTAGACTATGGTCCACATTAAACCGGATACGAACCAACCATGGGAACTGTGCAGCCTTCCACTACAAGTGGAACAGAATTTCAACGCCTGAGTGTGACTGTGGTGCTACAGAACAGACGATCCAGCACATCATCACCGAGTGCAGCAAAAGAAAGTACAGTGGCAGTTCTAGTGACTTTGCTCTTGTGACCTCAGAGACTATTGGCTATATCCAGAATTTGGATACACGTATATAAATTCTCCTGTATCTCTAGCCATAAGGTAAATAAATAGATAAATTTGAGAAGAGAACAGGGAACAGAGGTAGCCATTCCATGATCTGGGGCTCTCCTTCGGATCATTATCTTGCTGGAAGACAAATCTATGTCCAACCAGTTGCTTCGTAGATGGTATTGCACTCCCAATGAGAATGCTGTGATAGCCCTGAATTTATATGGTACCCTTCAATTTATGGGGTTCCTAGGTTCCAATGAATTAAAAACAACCACAGACCCAACCACCTCAAAGCTTGATTGTTGGAACAATACAATCAGGATGCATCTTTTCTGTTGATGAATGACAAACATAGATGTCAAAATGTTTCAAATTTTGATTCTTTGCTCCACATCACTGATTTCCAGTTTACCAAAGTCTATATTTTGTGTATCAGAATCCACTCCAGTCTTTTCTGTTTAATGTTACTCCTCAGCAAGGCTAACAGCAGCCCTGCCCATGAAGTTGCTTACCACCCCACCAGATGGTTCTTAACAATTTCCTTGTTATAACTTACTGAACTCTGCTTGAAGTTCTGATGCAGCATGTTTCATGTTTCTTTTCCTGGCCAGTATAATTGATTGCTTCTCTGCTTTGGTAGTGATATGAGGCCTACTGATTCATTACCTGTCTTTATTTGATCCTGTTCTGTGTTATTTCTGAATGGTGTGTATGGTGGAATGAGACATCTTCAGATTTCTCCTATCACCATGGATGGCAAGATGGCGTCACAGTGAAAGTGTAGTGAAATAGCAGCTAGTGTAAATATTTGATGAAAGTGGTAAAATATTATAACAGAGGTTTAAAATCTATAAAGTTACTTTCCTTAGATTAAGTGTAATACGGAATATTGATAGTATTTAGAAATTCTTATTGATAATTTAATAAACTTAAACTAAGTTGTGGGAACGTGTATCCAAAGATTCGGTGACTACTTCAATCACTGTTTGAACCAAGTAGAGCAGTGGTGCTTTTACGAGACTTCACCTGATTGGAAGATATACGTATTTCACATTCTTCTTTATTGGTAGGTAATTAGATTAATTCTATTAGGTAGTAATAATTAAAATAAATTTAGTGTAAATTGGTGTAAACATCTAGGCTAACTTAGATCTCTAGTATGACGACAGTAAACAGTGTTAGTGTCTCGTCAGGTAGTGTAACCGTAACGGATTTATGCTCGTCGTGCAAAATAAAAGTAAAAAGATGCAAATAAAATCATCACAAGATCTCAGGTAAAATTGAATGAGGAGAAAAGTGAAACCGATTGTCGTAATGTAGGCCTACCGCTACCGTCATGCGAATGTCATAACCTGAGAAACGAACTGTCCTCAAAAGACGAAATTATAAAGCTGCTAAAGGAAGATATTGCTAAGTTAATGGAAGAGTTGAATAAATTAAAAGGAAACAGAGAGGAAAGCAAGGAAACTTGGTCGACAGTGATTGCTGGTAAGGTAAGATTGAATAATGATGATGATGATAATTGTTGTTTTAAGGGGCCTAACAAGATTGAATAAGCCTAGGCCTATAAATGGAGTACATGTAACTGAAATTCCCGTCTCAAATACATTTGGAGTGCTTGTCGAAGAAAATGATGACTTTCCTCAAGAAGAAAAGAAGAAAGTGATAAAGAGAAAACCCAGGAAGATGCGGATATTTGCGGATAGCCACGGGCGAGATGTAGCAGCAAGCGTATTGGAGAGAAGCAGAGAAATGGAGGCCACTTCGACAGTAAAGCCAGGAGCTCAAATTGCAGAGGTCACGAACGAGATGATAGGAGAGTGTGCGTCCCTTACTGCAAAGGACTACGCAGTGATCATCGCTGGAGCAAACGACGTCTATAGAAATGAGAGTAAAAAGGTAATCAAAGATTTAAAGGGTACATTGCCATCCATGCAAAAAACAAATGTCATTATTGTAAACATTCCGCAGAGATACGATTTAATTCCCAAATCATGTGTAAATGTAGAAATAGAGGCTACAAATGGAAAAATTCATAAAATTTGTAAGAGTTTTCCAAATGTCCAAATTGTAGATGTAAGTAAATTAGACAGGAAGTTTCATACTCGGCATGGCCTACACTTAAATAGATTAGGAAAAGAGTATCTTAGTGATGAAATCTGAAAAATTGTAAATTCAATTGGTAAGAATAATTCAACAGTAATATCATTAGAGTGGAAGCAGGGAAACTGGTAGAAGAAGCCAAACGTGAGGTTTGGCATTCAGATCTTTTGAAGTCAAATTTAACGGAGTGCAACAATGGTATTTCGGATTTGTCTAGCAACAATAATAATAACAATTATGATAATAATAATGTAAATAAATCACCAATACAAGCTTGCAAAAGTAACAAATTTAAAATTTACCACCAGAATGTCCAGTCTCTTAATAATAAAATTGATTACATAAATCTAATGCTTAAAAATGAACTTAAAGACATCTTAGCACTATGTATTTCAGAACATTGGCTGAAAAAGGAACAACTCGAATTAATTCAATTCTCAGGGTTTATACAAGCTAGTAAATACTCTAGATCTAATATTAGCCATGGTGGTACTTGCATCTTCTTAAGAAATAATTTAGATCATGAACAGATAACAGCTTATGATTATCTAATTATGGAACAGGATTTTGAATTCTCTGCCGTAAAAATGCAGCAGTTTAAGTTAATAATTGTATGCGTATACCGTTCTCCGTCAGGAAAGTTTCCTTTATTTATAGATAAATTAGAATTGTTACTCAATAACATGGCAAAGTAAATTTCGATATAATAATTTGTGGGGATGTAAATGTGGATTTCTTAAAATTTGATAGAAATTGTGAATTATTAACACAGTTACTAATTTCCTATGGACTGAAACCTACAGTAAATACCCCAACAAGAATAACAAAATTTAATAAAACCACTCCTGATCACATTTTTATAAATACAGATAAATATCACCATTCAATAGAAGTCTATTGTCCGGGTTTTAGTGACCACCATGGACAAATACTGAGTTTTGAAGTATCCGAAACAATCAATAATAATGATAATGGAGTAATATCAAAGTGCAGGTCATTCACTGTGTAACGTGTTTTCGAGGGGTTTTTATGCAACTGGCATAAGTCAGTAGGAAGCCATTCTATATTTATTTACGTGGCAAATTGTTCAGCCAAGAGAATTTTCATGTTAATTTATTATTATTATTAATTTATTATAATTTTTATTAAGGTATTTTCGGAGCATTTTATAAAAATTATTATCATTCAGATAGGTTTTCTATGTCTTAGAAAACGCTATCAAGCAAATTATTACGAACGACAATATCATAGAAAATTATGTGATTACGGAATTTTACGGAGTTTTGTCAGTTAGGGTATTTGAGAGACATGAGTCACGGGGAATTCAAATACAAGCTTAATCTTGTCGGGAAGCATGACGCAAGCTTGGGTCGCATCGTCAAGAAAAGGCGAATATATGGAACGGAAATCGACTTCTTCGTTCGCGCGCCGTGTGTAATGAACCAGAGGAGGGGAAGTAGCGGCGTGCTCAGCCAATCAGTGAAGACCACGTAAGCTGGAAGTTGAGACTAGAGTGGGAGCCGGCGTGTGGATATATCGTTCGGCGCGGCGTGGTACGAGGACAATCTGTGTAGTTCTTGCCGAGTGTGGTTATACGCGGGGGTTGCTCCGATGTTCCGAGGAACGAAGACTATCTGTATAGAACTTAACGAGTACGGTTGTACGCGGGAGTCGCTCCGATGTTCCGTGGATTGGAGGACTAACTTTTGTAAAACTTAACCAGTGAGGTTGTACGTGTGTTTGGGTCCGATGTACGGACCATAGAATTATCTAATCTACCAGAATATCATCAAATAACGAAGAAGATGGCGACGTCCAGGAGACTGTGGGAAGCACACAGCATCATCCAGTACGAGGGAAATGCTTTGGCAATTTCCAGTGGTAAGCGCATATGACGCAGAAATACGCAATCTCTCATTTTTCTTTGTTTTACATTTCATATTTCAGTAACTTCATAGCTTGGAAATAAGAGTAAAATCCATTTATCAGACTCCGTTTTCACGTAATTTTCTATCGGTAATATTAAAATCGCAACGCTCCAATTTAAATTTTAAACTTATTAGTATTATTAATTTTGCTATTCTTGTTTTTATATAATAAACTCATTTCTTTTACAATGCAATCTTTGCTTTCAGTAGGTAGCATTAGATATAGACCAATTCCTTCTCCTGATACAATTGTTTGTTGGGTTAATGATCAAATCATACCACGATCTGAGTGAATAGAGTCTTGAAGGTGTTCTGCCAGAGCTAGACGTTGTTAAATACAAATTTAGATTTCAACATTGCATTGAGGTCTTGGCGCCCATTAAAACAACATAGCTTAGGCAAAGGGTGGGATAGCAAAACTGCTACATTTGTCGCTACCAACATGGGGCATTAATTAACGTTACAACTGAATCAAATGTTACATATTTCAATGACTTATTAAATAAGGAAACATGGTCAGAAATTTATGAACTAGAAAATGTAAATGATAAATTTAATGCATTTAACAGTACCCTAAAATACTATTTTGAAATAGCATTCCCCTTTAAACGAAGAACTGTTCAAAATAACAAAAATAGCAATTGGATAACAACAGGGATTATAAATTCATGTCGAAGAAAGAAATTTCTACACAAATTATATAAACAATACCACACAACACCTGAATTCAATTTATACTACAAAAAATACACTAGCATATTAAATAAGGTAATAAGACTTGCAAAGAAAATGCATAATGATAATTTTATTTCCCAATCATCTAATAAAAACAGGGCTATGTGGTCCGTGATAAAGAAAGAAACTGGAAAATCTGCTAAAATACAAAGGAACATTACACTGACCAGAAATAATAAAGTGATTAATAATCCAGAGAAAATAGCAAACACTTTTAATGACTATTTTCTGGAAATTCCACAAAAAATATTAAATAAATCACAGGTAAATACACTAAATTCTAATAATAAAATAAATATATGCAGTGATTCTTTATTTATAAATCATGTCACAAGTGAAGAGGTAAGAATAGTTATAAAAGAGCTAAAAAATAAATTCTTTGCTGGCATTGATGGCATCCCTGATGCAATTTTAAAGAAATGTGCAGAAAATATAATAAATCCACTTACGCACTTAATAAACAGTTCAATTCTCTCAGGAACTTACCCGGATATTTTGAAGTTATCAAAAGTAATTCCAGTGCACAAAAACGGCTCAAAAGTTGAATTAGATAACTATCGTCCTATTACCTTACCAACTGGTATTGCAAAAATTGAGGAAAAAATTATGTATAAGAGACTGATAAGTTTCATAGAAAAAAATAAAATATTATCAAACTCACAACATGGATTCAGAACGGAAAAATCTACACAGACAGCAATTTACGAATGTAGTAATTGTATACTGAAATTAATTGACAATAAGGAACATGTAACTGGCCTATTCTTGGATTTATCGAAAGCATTTGATGTTGTTGACCATAAAATCCTCCTTACCAAACTAAATCAATATGGTATTAGAGGTCTAGCTAATAAATGGATAGAGTCTTACTTAACAAGGCATAAACAAATAGTAAGTTTGAGACACAAGGATGATGGAACCAAATTACTTAATGAAACATTGTCCAATGAGGGAATTATTGAATTTGGAGTACCCCAGGGATCGGTTTTTGGCCCACTACTCTTTCTTCTATATATCAATGATATAACACAGAACTTTCATTCACATAAGTAAATTTTGTTGCGGGCGATACAACACTCGTAATAAAAGGTGAAACTAAACAGGTCATACAGCAGTCTGCTGACTCCGTTACAGGAGAGTTAACCAAATGGTCACAAGATAATCGCCTCATAATAAATGATAAAAAAACAGTATGTCTAAATTTCCACACTATACAGAATAGGAATCCTGCGAAACCCAATATAACATTAAATGGTCATCAGATAGAAAATAAATCAGAAACAAAGTTTTTGGGACTATGGATACAACAAGACTTGAAATGGAATAAACATATACAATATCTGAATACTAAACTGAACTCGATGTGCTTTGCGTTACGTATTTTGAAAACCTGCACTAGCATGCATACATTAAGAAATACTTATTTTGCTTATTTCCATTCATACTAAAGATATGGGATCATATTTTGGGGTATGTCGCCAGATGTACTAAGCACGTTTAGGATACAAAAGAGGGCGATTAGAATTATGGCAAATGTAAACTCTAGAGAATCATGTAGACCTCTGTTTAAAGATTTAAACATTCTCCCACTGCCCTGCATATATATCTTTGAAAGTATTATGTTTTTTAAATGTATTTAATGAATAAAGATGTTTTTCTTAAAACAAACAATGATGTTCATAGGCATAACACAAGACAAAATCAAAACATTCATATTTCACACACACACACAAGCATATATCAAAAAGGAACTTTTCACACTGGAGTTAAATTATACAATAAACTACCACAGTATATAAAACTGGCCCCAAAAATAAAAACCTTTGATAGAATGTTGAAAGGTTATCTGCAGTGCCATTGTTTTTACTCAGTAGTTGAATATCTTAGCGTATAGGAGCGATGAAATCTATAATTATATTTTACTTTTTTAATTTAATTGTAATACCTAGCTGTATGTTGTTGTATTTATAGAATTAAGTTTTCATATTATGATAATAGAGTGAGGTGTAAATAGTTGTGCAATAAGATTGTATCTATTAAGATTTTCTATTATAATAAGTTAAATAGTTATAATATTAGTAAGCCTCCGTGGCTTAGGCGGCAGCACGCTGGCCTCTCACCGCTGGTTCCGTGGTTCAAATCCCGGTCACTCCATGTGAGATCTGTGCTGGACAAAACAGAGGCAGACAGGTTTTTCTCCGGGTACTCCGGTTTTCCCTGTCAAAATTTCATTCCAGCAACACTCTCCACTATCATTTCATTTCATCTGTCATTCATTTAATCATTGCCCCAGAGGAGTGCGTCAGGTCTCGGCAGCCGGCACAGTTCATATCCTCGCCGCTAGATGGGGGCTTCATTCATTCCATTCCTGACCCGGTCGGAGACTGGAAGCAGGCTGTGGATTTTCATTTCAAATAGTTATAATATTAGTAATATATACCTGTTAGTTCTTTTATTTTATAGATGTAAATTCTGTTGTGTCCTATATCAAAAATGTATTGAATGCATGTATTTGATCAAATGGAATTAATAAAATCTATCTATCTATCTATCTATCTAGAATACCCTTTGTTATGCAGTGTCATGATGGTTGGACATTCGTCTACACTTACAGTATGCCCATGGCACATTCTGTGGTAAATGAGAAGTAAAATAGAACGAATCAGGTTTAACGTGATAGTTTGTCTGTCTGTGGGTATGTCTCCTATGCGTTCATATACCACTCATCCGATTGCGCTGAAACTTGGGTGAAATGTTGAGTACACTCCAAGGATGGTTTCTGGCTTAGTAAATCCATTTTACAATAGGTAGCGCAGGAGTAGATACAACAAATGAACGACGACGCGCGAAGTATTTCAACAAAGTCCCGTATGTGTTCGTATACCATTCGTCCGATAGCGATAAAACTTGGGTGAGACGTTGTGTACAGTTATGTGAAGCTTTCTAACTTAGTAAATACATTTCACAGTAGATGGCGCACGAGTAGATTCAACAAATGAGTGACGACACGCAAAGCGTTAACAAAGTCCCGTATGCATTCATATACCATTCGTCCGATAGCGATGGAATTTGGGTGAAATGTTGTACACACTCCATGGAAGGTTTCTGGCTTAGTAAATCCATTTTACAATTGATAGCGCGCATTCAACAAATGAGTGACGACACCCGAAGCGTTTCAACCAAGTCCCGTATGCGTTCATATACAATTCATCCAATTGCGATGAAACTTGGGTGAGTTTTTTGTGCACACGGCAGGGAAGGTTTTTGACTTAGTGAATCCATTGTACAATAGGTAGCGCACGAGTAGATTAAACAAATGTGTGACGGCGCTCAAATCGTGTAAATAAAATCCCTTATGTGTTCATATACCATTCATCCGAAGATGAAACTTGAGTAAATTATTGTGTACATTGCAGGGAACGTTTCTAATTTAGTAAGTCCATTGTGTAACAGGTAGCACACGAGTAGTTTCAACAAATGTGTGACGGCGCGCGAATCGTTTCAACAAAGTTCTATCTGCGTTCATATACAATTCCTCCGATTGTGATGAAACTAGGGTGAATTGTTGTGCACACTACAGGTAAGGGGGTCTGAATTAGTAAATGCATTGTACAATAGGTAGCGCACGAGTTGATTCATCAAATGAGTGACGGCGCGCGAATCGCTTAAACAAAATCCCGTATGCGTGCATATGCCATTCATCCGATTGCGATGAAACATTGATGATTTGTTGTGTGTACGCCAAGGAAGGTTTTCGACTTAGTAAATACATTTTACAATACGTAGCGCACGCATAGATTCAAAAAATGAGCGACGATGCGCGAAGCGTTTCAACCAAGTCCCGTATGTGTTCATATACCATTCGTCCGATAGCGATGAAACTTGGGTGAGATGTTGTAAACACTTACGTGAAGGTTTCAAAATTAGTGAATACATTTCACAGTAGATAGCACGCGAGTAGATTCAACAAATGAGCGACGACACGCAAAGCGTTTCAACAAAGTCCCGTATGCATTCATATACCATTCGTCCGACAGCTATGAAACTTGGGTTAGATGTTGTGTACACTATTGGGAAGGTTTCTGGCTGAGTAAATCTACTTTACAATAGGCAGCGCACGTGTAGATTCAACAAATGAGCTACGACGCGCGAAGCGTTTCAACAAAGTCAAGTATTCGTTCATATACCATTCGTCCGATAGCGATGTAGATTGGGTGAGATATTGAGTACACTCTAAGGAAGGATTCAGGCTTAGCAAATATACTTTACAATAGGTAGCGCACGAGTAGATTCAACAAATGAGCGACGACGCGCGAAGCGTTTCAGCAAAGTACCGTATGCGTTCATATAGGCCTACCATTCGTCCGATAACTATGAAACTTGGCTGAGATGTGGTGCACAGTCCAGGGAAGGTTTTTGACTTACAAAATCCATTGCACAATAGGTAGCGCACGAGTAGATTCAACTAATGAGCGAAGGCACGCGAATCGCTTCAACAAAGTCCCGTATGCGTTCATATAGGCCTACTATTCATCCAATTGCGATGAAACTTGGGTGAGTTGTTGTGCACGCTGCAGGGAACGTTTCTAATTTAGTAATTCCATTGTATAATGGCTTGCGCACGAGTAGATTCAACAAATGAGTGACGGCGCACAAACCGTTTCAACAAAGTTCCATCTGCGTTCATATACCATTCATCCGATTGTGATGAAACTAGGGTGAGTTGTTGTGCACACTGCAGGGAAGGTTACTGACTTAGTAAATCCATAGTACAGTTGGTAGCGCGCGAGTTGATTCAACAACTGAGTGACGGCGCGCGAATCATTTAAACAAAATTCCGTAAGCGTTCATATGCCATTCATACGATTGCGATGAAACTTTGATGATTTGTTGTGTATACGCCAGGGAAGGTTTTCGACTTAGTAAATCGATTTTACAATAGGTAGCGCAAGAGTAGATGCAGCAAATGAGTGACGACGCGTGAAGTGCTTCAGCAAAGTTCCATCTGCGTTCATATACCATTCATCCGATTGCGATGAAACTTTGGTGAGTTGTTGCGCACTCTCCCACAAATGTTTCAAAATTAGTAAATCCATTTTACGATAGCTTAGAGGCAGTTAACGGAAATTGAAGGAAAAATTGTGTATACAAAAGCACTTGAAGAAACCAAATTACAATGCCAACACTTTCTTTGATTGGCATTGCAACGCATGCCGGGTACAGCTTGTATATCTATAAAAATCAATGTAACGTGATAGTTTGTCTGTGGGTATGTCTGTATGTCTCCTATGCGTTCATATACCATTCGTCCGTTTGCGATGAAACTTGGGTAAGATGTTGAGTACACTCCAAGGAAGGTTTCTGACTTAGTAAATCCATTTTACAATTGGTAGCGCACGCGTAGATTCAACAAATGAGCGACGATGCGTGAAGCATTTCAACAAAGTCCCGTATGTGTTCATATACCATTCGTCCGATAGCGATGAAACTTGGGTGAGATGTTGTGTACACTTACGTGAAGGTTTCAAAATTAGTGAATACATTTCACAGTAGATAGCGCAAAAGTAGATTCAACAAATGAGCGACGACACGCAATGCGTTTCAACAAAGTCCCGTATGCATTCATATACCATTCGTCCGATAGCTATGAAACTTGCGTAAAATGTTGTGTACACTGCAGGGAAATTTTCTGGCTTAGTACTGTCCCCGATAATCCGGATAGTAGGCTGTCAGATATCCGCCCCCTCAATCGGATTGCCAATAATCAATCGCACCGGCACAGCTACATCAATGAAAATGGCACTGACAGATACTACCGAGATTAGAGCACAGTAGTTAACAAGAAATTATTGTGGAACACACCAAAATATACGGGGGTTCATACTTACCTTTTACTTACCTATTCAATTTAATCTCGGGTCTGGGTTTTCAACTGGATCACTTAAAAGTATGCCCTCACAATAACCTCCACCACGATATTTAAAATGAACCAAGTCGAAACAAGAAAATTTAAACTGCACAAAAATGTATTTCACATAAAGTAAAATATAATTTAACAAAATTTAACAACAAAATATACGTGGCAATCAGAAGCCATTGTCAATGTAACATGTCCTCCTGTAGGACTTGTAGACTTCACACACAAAAATTCAGCTTTCTCTAGCTCAAAAGAACGTAATAATAATAATGCACTTTGGAATGGATAAGGGAGCTGGGACGAGACATATAGCATTTGTTTCCTTGTTCATGAACTTCACATTTTATTTATAACCGCAAGGCTGCTATGTAGATGACCTTGGCCTCTATCATACAGTTATCTGGCCACCTGCGATACACCCTGCACCGTGTCGCATGCTTGCTTCGTCAAATGGACGCACCTGTCCAGTCAATGTTAGCATATGCTAGTTACCTCAGAGCCTAGCTCCTTTTCAAAACACTGTAAATGTTCACATCTCAACTCAAATATTATCACGCGAATCTTTTAAATGCTCCGTTCAAATATCAATGGATTACTCTAATAATCCCAAATCTTGTTTAATTGCATATTCCAATTGTTGAACTAGCGTTGTTTAGAGTATAATAACGAAAACGCTTAATGTTTATAACAAAATGTTCATTAATTATTTATAACATTTTAAATTGTTTATAACATTGTCAAACGACAATTGAAAAATTTATACACGCCTCTATTAATCCCGTTCGTTTCAAATTATTATTAAAGATATTTACATAGTTATTTACATTATTTATATTATTTATATTAGAAATACATTAAACCACACGTTTATCCGGTTGATAATTACTTAAATCGTGGTGATATAATCGACCAATGAAGGTTAGTTATATTTAAATTTTAGATTCAGGTTTAATAAGATTTAATAATTATTATTATTTGTGACGGTAACCTCCATTCAAAATCTTTATCTCAAATTATTTAAACACTCATGTAAATTTTAACAGTTACTTTACATGAATAATTTTCAAGGGACCTGAACAATACACTCAGCGGAAAAATACCTCGCTCAAAACGCACAAAAATGCACAAAAATTGGCCCATAATTCCTCATATATCTCATTATATATGGCATCAAAATCTTCCACAATACACACGAAAACCTCCACTTATAAATTCATCATCTTCATCAATATTACTGTGGGAACCTCCTTCACTTATTACAGGGCATTATTCATCAGCGACTTTTACACGTCCACTGAACTAACGATTATACATCCATAGTTCCTCTTTAAAAATTCTTATATTCATCAATTGTATCGAAAACTGTTATTATATTTAACCTTCGTGGGTTTCATTCATGAATCGATATGAAGTAAAAATTTGCCAGTCACAAATAAATTTAATAGCAAATACGATTAGACACGCCTCCCTGGTCTATCAAAATTGAGATTAATATCATCAAAGTATCGCAGTATAAAAATACTATCTTCAATCAAAGTTCATCTAAACTGCATAAATAGTCGAATAGAATACAATTAGACTGTGGACTACAAACATTATTGTTCCAATCAACAATTGAGAAAAACTCCTATCAAATGTTCATTACTATAGTGTACTCAATAAATCGTACTCAAAGTTCATATTTCATAAAATTGTCTATAATGCAATGGTATTTCAGAATTGACGATAAATGTCTATGTTGCAATCATGTTCATAAAACGACTAGTATTTCCAAGATCGTCGATAAAGTAGTAGATTTTAACGCTCTAAAATCTTTTAATCATTCTTCTTTCTTGAGGATGACAGAAAATTGGTCAAAGTAATTTACTGAATAGAATTACTTTAATAAAATGACACGCTGTCTGAATTCAAATTTGCCATAGAAAATCGTTAACTTTACAGTCAAATCGTGACTACAAAAATATGCAAATTACTGAAAGAATATATAATATCAGTCTCAACTGATCCAAAATTATTTAAATATGCCAATGACATAATAATGTCTCAATAAATCGTAGAAAAAGGCATAAATCAGCAAAGTGTACAGAGTACAGAAATATCAAGCAAGAATATGGGGCAAAATATATGGGACAGAAAATATGGGAAAAATGGTTGCTCAGATATCGCTAAATGGCTCAAATAAATCAAGAAACGTTCACGACTGCATTATCTGTTGATTGAAGTTCTAGAGGAAAATTTCCAAAGAAGACTGCTGTTGGTTCCATTTCACCACGGTAAAGATGTGCTCCGACCTCGAACCTGGAACCTGCGCCCTCGGAGAATAGAACAGTTTCCTCCTCCGGAACTAGCACTGCTCCGTGTAGACGATAGACATCCTTCTGGCAAAACTCTTCTTTGTGAGCCGGGTCCACCCTGGCCTCTCTTGAAAGTTCCCTGAAGTTCTGGTAGAAATTCGCCATGAAGTTTATTGCAATTATTTCCGCAGAAATGTTCATAATTGTGGAGTATGAAGATATTTCCACTGCCATTTGATGTAATTCAGCGATGGATTACGATGCATGAGTGTAGTTGGATGTTCACTACATGCTCGCTTTTGTAGAATGACGATTAACGAAGCTCCATGCTGCTATTTCACTCCATTGATATATGTCCCACTTGCATTAAAGTTTTAGTCTTCCATCTCCACTTCCGTTATAATAATAGTCGAAAGTACTTCCAGATTATATTGTACCATTGTAGAATGTAGCGTTGTATCACCAAATGTAACCTTCAGTATCACGGTTGCAATACCTATGTCAGCCGTAGCGTAGAATGTGGTATTATAAAAGTGCTTCTCAGGTGTCGAGAAAATCACTTTTGTCTGCAGTCTTAAAATGCGAATATCTTCCAAAGTATAATAGTGAAAATGTTCAACTTTCGTACACGCCTCAATATTGTAATGCACAATTGAATTAGCATAAATGCAGTAGCTAACTCTTGATAGATAATCTTGTAGACTCGTTTATGTGTGCGCTCCAACTTCGCCTAGTTTTAGTAACCGTAAAATTGTACTGCTGCACGCTCAATGCTTGTTCGATGCTGTGGGCTCTACCACCCTTGCTAATGACGACTTGCTTCACTGAATAACTCGAAGTCTGACAATGTGAGAATCAGAAAAATGAGCCATGAGAGCCTCCTCTTTGCTGTGCAAGGCCTTTTATCAACTTCTTAAGGGGCGTATCCATCCCTACCATAGCTTGTTCCTCCGTCATTGCTAGAAGTTCTAACTTTGGCTATACTTGACGGATTTTCAAATTTCAAAAACTCATAATTAATTTCTTCAAAATTCCAAATCAATGCCATAACTGAAAATAGATTTCCACAATTCTGCATGCCAAAAGTAATTAAATATGGTAGTTTCAGCAATCTCCGTCTCCCTCCAAGCTATCATTCATTGGTTCGAGCCTCTCCTCCAATAGCGTAACTTCTTCCTCAGCACAATTCCATGCTTCCCTGCGACTGCGTCGTAAATCTCAGATCTTTCTCGAACAAAATCATGACGTCACCAAGAATCTCAGCTCATCCAGCCTACTTGCATGAAGTCTGCGTCATCCGTGCCTACGTCATGAATATACACGTCACAACTATGACGGCCATAACTATATTCACATATGCCAATACAGCCACCGTGGTCTCAGTATAATTCAATTTACGGGGGCAGTACATCCACTTTACAATAGGCAGCGCACGAGTAGATTCAACAAATGAGCTACGACGCGCGAAGCATTTCAACAAAGTCACGTTTGCGTTCATATAATTTTCGTCCGATAGCGATGTAACTAGGCTGAGATTTTGTGTGCACTCCAGGGAAGGTTTCTAGCTTAGTAAATCCCTTTAAAAATAGGTAGAGCACGAGTAGAATCAACAAATGAGTGACGACGCGCGAAGCGTTTCAACAAAGTCCCATATAATTTCATATACCATTCATCCGATAGCGATGAAACTTGGGTGAGATGTTGTGTATACTCCAGGGAAGGTTTCTGGCTTAGTACATACATTTTACAATAGGTAGCGCACCAGTAGATTCAACAAATGAGCAATGACACGCGAAACGTTTCAACAAAGTCCCGTATAAAGTCATATACCATTCGTTTGATAGTGATAAATGTTTGGTGAATTGTTGTGTACACTCCAGGAAAGGTTTCTGGCTAAGTAAATGCATTTTACAATACGAAGTGCACGTTTATGTTCAACAAATGAGTGACTATGCGCGAAGCGTTTCGACAGCGTCCCGTATACGTTCACATACCATTCATCCGATTGCGATGAAACTTGGGTGAGATGTTGTGTACACTCCAGGGAAGGTTTCTGGCTGAGTACATCCATATTACAATATGTAGCGCAAGAGTAGAATCAACAAATGAGCGACGACACGTGAAGCGTTTCAACCAAGTCCCGTATGCATACATGTACCGTTCGTCCGTAGCTATGAAACTTGGGTGAGATGTTATGTACACGTCATGGAAAATTTCTGGCTTAGTAAATCCCCTATACAATATGCAGCGCACAAGTTGATTCAACAAATGAGGGACGACGCGCGAAGTGTTTCAACCAAGTCCCGTATAAGGTCATATACCATTCTGCCGTTAGCGGTGAAACTTGGGTGAAATATGGTGGACACTCCAAGGAAGGTTTCTGGCTCAGTAAATACATTTCACAGTAGGTAGCACACGAGTAGATTCGACAAATGAACGACGACACGCGGAGCGTTTCAATACAGTCCCCTGTGTCTTCATATCCCATTAGTCCGATAGCGATGAAACTTGGGTGAGATGTTGTGGACACTTACGTGACGGTTTCTAACTTAGTAAATACATTTTACAGTAGGTAGCGCAAGAGTAGATTCAACAAATGAATGACGGAGCGCGAATCGTTTAAACAAAATCAGGTATGCGTTCATATACTATTTATCCGATTGCGATGAAACATTGATCAGTTATTGTGTACCCGCCAGGGAAGGGGACTTAGTAAATCCATTTCACAATAAGTAGCGCAAGAGTAGATGCAACAAATGGGTGACGACGTGCGAAGCGTTTCAACAAAATCCCCTATTGCGTTCATATAACATTCTTCGATTGCGATGAAACCTTGATGAGTGTACACGCCAGGGAAGGGCTTCGACTTAGTAATACATTTTTCAATAGGTAGCGCACGAGTAGATTCAACAAATGAGTGACAGCGCACGAATCGTTTAAACAAAAACCCCTATACGTGCTTATACCATTCATCCGATTGCGATGAATCATTGTGTACACGCCAGGGAAGGGTTTCGACGTAGTAAATCCATTTCACAATAGGTAGCGTACGAGTAGATTCAACAAATTAGTGACAGCGATGAAACTTTTGAAAGTTGTTGTGCACGCTCCCACGAATGGTTCTAAATTAGAAAATCCATTTTACGATAGCTTAGAGGCAGTTAACATGTTGTGTAACCAAAAGCACTTCAAGAAACAGAATTTCAACGCCAACACTTTCTTTGATTGGCATTGCAACGCATGCCGGGTACAGCTTGTACTTCATAAAAAACACTATCATAATCGAGTACAATACCCAACCTATCCCTTTTTCAAAAAAAAAAAAATCCTTGTGTTTTGTGTCAGTTGGTAATACAAAAAAAAAGAATAAGTTGTTGTTTGTCATTAATTCATTTCAGGGGCTTAGGACATCTTGGTCATCATCCCCGTGTACTTGAGCTTATGTTTAATTTGTGTAACCTATGTTTCTGTGGTAACTGTTGTGTTGTTTGAGTTGTAATTATGTATGTAATTATTACAGTCATGAACGGAGTTGTTGTTGTTGTTTGAGTCTTCAGTCTATTGACTGGTTTGATGCAGCTTTCCATGCCTCCCTGTCTTGAGCTAATCGTTTCATCTCTACATAGCTACCGCACCCTACATCCGAAGCAATCTGTTTAACATATTCTAACCTTGGTCTACCCCTACAGTTCTTGTCCTCAACCCTTCCTTCCATAACTAAGCTTGCTATTCCTGGGAGTCTTAGTATATGTCCTACCAACCTATCTCTTCTCTTCATTAGCAGTCACCAGAAACATCTCTCCTCTCCCACTCATCTTAATACCTCTTCGTTTGTCACCCTATCTACCCATCTGATCTTCGACATTCTCTTGTAACACCACATTTCAAATGCTTCAATTCTCCTCTTTTCTGCTGCACCAATAGTCCAAGTTTCACTTCCATAGAGCACCACGCTCCAGACAAAGACTTTCAAAAATGACTTCCTAATACCTAAATCTATATTCGATGTCAACAGATTCCTTTTTTGTAGAAATGCTTTCCTTGCCTGAGCCAACCTACTTTTTATATCCTCTTTGCTTCGTCCATCACTGGTTGTTTTGCTTCCTAAGTAACAGAAGTCTCCTACTTCCTTCAGCTTTTCACCTGCCAATTTGATGTCCATAGAGGTTTCTGTTTTATTTCAGCTGCATTCCAGTATTTTTGTTTTACATTTATTAATTTTCATCATGTATTCATTCCGTAAGACGGAGTCCATACCATTCAAAACCTCATTCAAATCCTCAGGCGTGTCGGCCAAGATGACGATGTCATCAGCAAATCTCAAGAGTTGAAATTATTTCTCCTTGAATCTTCACTCCCACTTTAAATTTTTTCTCCAATTTCCTTCATTGCTTGTTCAATGTAAAGATTGAAAAGTATGGGTGATAAGTAGCAGCCTTGCCTTACACCTTTCTGAATACCAGCTTCTCTCTCATGTCCTTCAGCTCGAATGACTGCTGTCTGGTTTCGGTATAGATTGTAGATCACCCTCCTATCCCTGTACTTTATTCCAATTGATTTCAAAATGTCAAACAATTTAGTCCAATCAACGTTATCAAAAGCCTTTTCTAAGTCTACAAATGCCATGGACGTTCTCTTATTTTTCCTTATTCTACCTTCCAAAATCAGCCTAAGACTTAGTACAGCTTCCGTTGTTCCTACATTTCTCCTGAAACCAAACTGGTCTTCACCCAACTCCGTTTCTATCTGGCTTTCCAACCTGTTGTAAATTATTCTAGACAGGATTTTTGAAGCATGAGTAATCAAGCTGATTGTACGGTAATCTTCACATCTGTCAGCTCCCACTTTCTTAGGTATAGGGATAATAACATTCTTCTTGAAATCAGGGGGTACTTAACCTGTCTCATAAATCCTACACACCAAGTGAAATAACCTGATCAGACCTTCATCTCCTATGCAGGTAGGCTACTATCCCATCAATTACTTGGAGGGAATGTGGAAAAATCCAGGGATGAACCACATTCAGGATAGCCACTGTCAGGGCTGGGATACGAACCTCCAATTTCCGGACTTGCTACAGCTCCCCATAACTAAGACACTAATGGTCTAATGTTAGGCTTTCCCTAAAACACTTAGGTCCAAATGTGAATAAAATAAAGCATTAAAAACTCCCTTTCCAAAATTTTATATCAGGAGAAATGACACAATTAGTAACATACAGTCAGTATGTTTATGTTCGACGATGTCGAAATGTAAATATTATATGTCAGAAAACTGTATCATAATGAGGGTCATTATAGTACTATTCTTCATTATGAAACAGTGTCTCCAGCCAATTAGAGCTCATTCATTGACATGGTGTCCACAGAATTTTCAATGTCAATTTTCCTGACTTTTCCTGACCATTTTTCAATAAAATTCCTGACTTGCGAAGTCATCGTAACATCGGAAAAAAGGTTTATTGAGCAAATATATTTTTTATTTATTTGCAACCTCCACCATCCCCATAGCTGCCCCAATGCTCGCCTCTTTATTCATTTAAAATACAAAATAATACATAAATCGAAGTACTTAATGAGCTAAACTATAGTGATGGGGTCGCCACATCCATACGCCAACACCAAAAAAGCGTAAAAAAAATAGGTAAAAGAGGTTTTTACTATGATGTACTGTAAAATGGAAACTTACCATAATGTCCAGTGAGTTATTGCTTTTTATCTTCAGAGATTAGTTGAACTAGTAACATCAAAGTATGACTGTAAAACACAAAATACTGTATGGTTAATATAAAATTCCTGACTTTCTAATACTTTTCGCCATTGTTTCCTGACTCACGCCATTTTTTCATACTTTTTCCTGACTTTTCCTGACTATTCCTGCCTGTGGACACCATGATTGACCAATTAGGTAAGGATAGCTTCGTGCATGCGCTCAAAATCCAACATGTCGGACATGAATTACATGATTTGAAAGTTCAAATTGGATATCGGATCAACCATTGTAGTTACAATCCCAAACACAAAATCAGCACGAACCTTTACGGTAACAAGAAAATACTATGACATATACAAGAAATTTATGAATCTACGTCCAGAAGTTAGCAAAACAGCATCCTTCTATATAAATTACCGACATGGAAAGTGCACCGTCCCATCTGTTCGCGTAAATAAACTGGCGAATATGAGACAAGAAATAGCACTGTACCTTAATATCCCCAACTCCAATTTCTATACAGCGTATTGCTTTCAAACGACTTCGGTGACAATATTAGTGAATGCTAGTTCTGATCGGCACTAGACATCATGCAGGCTGTAAACAATAGCATTGCCAAGCAAAGTTAATGGTCGCTGCTTTCGAAATTCTTTGACTCACGCATGCGCTCTGTTCAGTCAGCAAACCACCCAGTGCGGTCTGTTCACTAACTGAAGTTACTGAATCCCACAGATATTTATGAATATTTATGTTAAAACATACAATAAAGTTATAATTATCGTTGAACATGAACAGTCGTATGCATCTCACGTATAATGGTAATTAAGACACTCGTATGGAAATTATAAAACGAGCGAAGCGATTGCCATTATAGGCTCGTTGCATAATGTACTATTAAAGTACAGTACTGTACCAAAATAGAATCCAGTTTTCAGTGTTGCCTAGTTCTATTATAGAAAGCTTTCCAGTCGGTCAACACAAATTGTGCCCAATTACATTAGGCGGGAAAACAAGTATTTAAACACCCTAACCTGAAAGATATGTAATATTTCTTTCCTGAAAGGTTAGAGTGTTTAAATGTAATATTTCTTTCAGGTTAGGGTGTTTAAATACTTGTTTTCTCATCTAATGTAATTGGGAACAATTTGTGTTGACCGACTGGAAAGCTTTCTATCATTTTCATATCTTAATCAAATGTTTAAATGTTATGAATATTGTATCTTTCGTAACTAATTGAGGACTATTTTGTTTTCAGTTATCAGAACAATCACAAATTTTACACTGTAATGTGGAAGAAGAATACTCAAACATATTGGCAGGCCACACCATTCCGTGCAGTTGCAGAGCCTGGTATTCAGCTGAAGCTCATCAACTCCAATACAGGGCCAGGACAAATGCTGCGCAACTCCTTATGGCATACAGGCGACACGGAGGAACAGGTGAGAACTCAGCATTGTACAGGGCGCCAGGAAATGTTCTCCGCAGTGGCTACGTGCAGCTGCGAGAGGTTGCGCCATGAGTGTAGTTGGCAGCAGTGTCCTTGATAGGGTTAAGGCCACATGTGTGGGCTGTGGGCTGTCGAAATCGTGAGTGCCTATAGTTAGATTATTGGAAGAGTGCAACAGTATGTTATGAATGGCTGTGGTGAGTATAACGTTTACTGTTTGTATTAATACAAGCGACAGCCATGCTGCCAAAGTAACTAATGACGTAATCTCTCGCAGCAGCTTGTAGGCACTGCTGAGAACATTCATTGGTGCACTGTATTGCTGTTGATGCTTTAATCAGAATAATACAGGTACCAGTAATATTAAAAACTGACTTTTATTAATAAAATGTATCTAGATATTTGATCTGATAGATTGGAATAGAACTCTGTAACTCCCATTGGCACAAGACTGGCTAAGACATCAATAGGAGGCTTGGCAGGAGACATCTGTGCAGCAGGTTGCTACAGCCTCACAAGTTTTGCTCAAAAGCACTTTTTAAACAAATTGTCAATATCTATGAAATCAAGAGTGCAATTCTCCACTGCTGCAGATAATTCTCTTTTTTTTTTTTTTTTTTGAATGCTCATTTGTTCTGGTCGGATACCTGTCTATATGCCACCCGCCTGGCTTTACTGTTATGCAGACTCAACGTGACACAAGTCCGGCAGGGGCTATCGTCTTCTTTAAACACACTTTCTTCTTCACCTTTTGAGACCACAAATGATCACTTTAACCAACCATTAGTTCGTCAACTTGTAGGAACTGTATGAGCCTTGCGGTCCTCCCAGTACTTCTTCATTTGTATTGATCTTCTTGCCTTTTCTTGGGTGGAAAATATTCTTGATGGAATTTTCTTTTTTATGAGTGGAAAATGAAAAGTCATATTTTTAAGTGCTGTAGTTAAACTTTTCTTATTTATAGCATCTTCTATTGTTAGGCCAATTTCTTTTAAGTCCTCTCTGATTTCTTTTAACCATCGGCATCCAGTTGTTGTGTTTTTTGAAGCACGATTGTACCGTACTAGTTGCTTTAGAAGACGTAAATCTGGCATTCTCATGATGTGCCCAAAGAATCCTAGTCTTTTCTTTCGCATGGTATCAGTATTGAGTTCTAGGTTGTTATAGACAATATTGTTAGGTATTACCGTATTCGCCATTGCTCATCTTTCTTATAACTTTTATTGATACACTTTGAAAATGAAAATCCACAGCCTGCTTCCAGTCGACCGACCGGGTCAGGGAAAGGAATGAATGAAGCCCCCCATCTAGCGGTGAGGATATGAACTGTGCCGGCTGCCGAAGCCTGTCGCACTCCCCTGGGGCAATGATTAAATGAATGGCAGATGAAATGGAATGACAGGGGAGAGTATTGCTGGAATGAAATTTGTGACAGGGAAAACCGGAGTACCCGGAGAAAAACCTGTCTGCCTCCGCTTTGTCCAGCACAAATCGCACATGGAGTGATCGGGATTTGAACCACGGACCCAGCGTTGAGAGGCCGACGTGCTGTCGCCTAAGCCATGAGTGCTTCTTGATACACTTTAAAAACAAATAAATATATTTCCATTGATTTTTCAACAAATGCAAGATTTTTCCTGTACTATTGACACGATTTGGAAGATTTTGGTACAAACCACACCTTCTAACTTCCTCTGGTTTAGGAGTTTGATTTTTGTGAAATATACGTTTTATATAATTATGTCGTAGTCAGATAGTGAAATCCGTCATGTCATGAAAATCCTAGGCACTTCATGGAAAGCCGGCATATGATGTAAAAAGGGATTGTTGCACTATCTGGTGCGTTTCTTCATGAAGTGATGGATTGATTTAGGCAGATGGTGTAAGAAATTATTTTACATTATCAGCTGAGGCACTTCTTAAAGATCATTGATTCAACTCTCATGCATTCACTTTTGACCATCATGAGCTATTCCAAGAAATAAATTAATACTTGTCTATTATGGTTTATGATGAATTTACAACAATAAAACAACAATAATAGAACAACAGAATGATCAGATAGAACAAAAAAATTACAGAAATCGTTAATTGGCAATTTGAATTGCAGCCAATGGCCATAGCAGGGCATTTCAATTGAATGCCCATAGGCTCCCAACAAGTTCAATTGCAAGTAGTTCCAACTTTGGCCACCAGACGCCACTGTCACTGACACCCAATGGTAAATGTTGGAACTTGATAGAGTGTTTCTAACCAAATAACCTACAAAGTTTGGCTACACACTACCAATTGTAGTGGTAGGTTCTTTACATGCCATAAATCTATGTCATTGGCCCACCGGCTTTACTTCTCCTCTGAAGGAAGGCATACTAAAGGATTTAAACGCTCTTAAAATCCGACAACTTTGGCCGGGTTTGAACCCGCGATCTTGAGCATAGCAGTTCAGCATGCTACCGACAATGCCACCGAAGCCGTTAATTGGCAAAAATACTCCTCAAGAAATACCAGCCTTTGAACGTCTACGGTGACTTCCGTACAGAATATTGCCACTATCAATATTCTTCGAATGCACACTTATCTCACGAGTACACCACTACTGCTACTTCATGAAGTGGCGGGCTGGACTTCACGTCAGATAATGTACAAAAATGTTACGTAATGCAACGGCGAAATTTAGTCATTTCATGAAACCATACAACAAATAGTGCAACTATCCCTTTTAACATCTCAAAGTGCCTAGGATTTTCATGAAATGACTGATTTCACTATCTGACTACGACATATGTATGATTACAAGATGTATAACACAATTTAACTCGCCAAATCAATACTTTACTTTACTAAAAAATACTATAGGTACTGTGCCCAATCAGTCACGGCAGTCTGGCATCGAACTCAGGTCTCATCAGAAAAGACCAGGCACATGGTTATGCCTAGAGTCGAACCATTGATCTCTGCGGGGGAGCAGTTACAGGGAACCCAAAGAGCAATGAGAGGTATACTGACATATAATAAGGTAGCGTGATTTCACGATCTATATGTGAATATCATAGCAATTTAAGGCGAAGAATTGTAGCCAAATGCAAGGAAATATACATTTTCAGAGCATACGAGAATGAGAGGAGGCCAGTTTGAAGTTTTACAAATTACCCTTAGCAAGTGGGCGGAGAGCTTAGACGCCGACCGCACTATTTACGTCTGGAGCGGAAAGACAGCTCAAAATTAATGACCCGGGTATCCACCGCTTGACAACGGTGAAACTTAGAGTAGGGATGATGGCTCACGGAAATTAATTAATTACAGCCAAGTGGAGTATTGATATGCATTGAAATATACACCCAGGTGAATATATTCACGGAGAGGTAATTTAGGAGTGGTTTTTCACCTAAATTAAAGCTTTTATCTCCAAATGAACGAATTACAACCTAGCCTACGCTCAAGAGCAGTGACTTTGGGACCAGTCAACGGGGAATTACCACGATGGCGTCCCCACGCGCTGAACTAAGGCAATTAATTGTAATTAATTGGCCGAAGCGATCGCCGGCACGCGAATGTTTTTGAAACCTCCACACCTAAATAAACAAGATGTAGATGTCATTTCGGCTGAAGAGGTATTATGTCAAGAAAGGAGTCGCTCTCATGTGTCCAGTGGACTATTTTGTACGAGAAACCTTTATATAGGGGGAGTAAGGCAAGCCAAGCCAGTTGTTCTCCAGTCTTCACCAGTTCGCCTAGAGTTATTCTACAGTATACACGTAACTAAGACGCCGCCAGTAAGCACGCCAAATGTTAAAGTATCAACGCTCCGCCGTTGAAGAACAATAGAAGCAAGTTATAAGCTTCATAAGTAATCATGAAGCGCGTCGAAAGTAAATTAATACAGATATTTACCTATTATCTGACGCAAATATAAATTCGCCACAGCGAAAAAGGAACTTATAATGTTTTTGAACAGTTCTTATACCGGGAGGTATTGTCAGAATTATATGACATCATCATCAGGATCACTACAATGATGGGAGCTTGGAAATCATTGCCACCTAATCTGGATAGTGAGCTGAACAAGAGTGCAGGGAACGAGGATCGAACGTCCGTAAAACGCTGTTAGATTTTCACGGAGACCAGCGGTTGTCATAATTGCATCGCATCTCTGAGATCAGGCGTAGGAGAAGTCCAATTTAAGGATCAACATGTGAAGTAGTGGATAAATGTATATAAATTGTGTAATAGTGATTTAAAAGTGTTCATGTGTATAGTGATTAATATGCAGTGTGTAGCAGTGATAAAGGCCACTGATAAAAATATGTGTATCATGTGGAAAGTGTGTGAATCTAAGTGTTGTGTAAAGGATAACATGATGGCTTAAATCAAGCGTCATGGTAGCGCTAAAGCTGAAGCGCTGGCACTATCCAGCAAAGAGGAAAAAGTGAGTACCCATTTTATAATGTCATTATAACTAAATAGTTCACCATATAACGATGCATCACTTTGAGAATAGGATGTAATAGTCACTTACTGAACGAGTTTTCACCACTCGTCTTGAATAAAATATGGCTTGGAAGGTGATTTGTTTAAGGCCATTCAGGCAAAAATAGTGATGGATGTAACGGTAACGTTAAATGAGTAATAATAATAATATTATTGGGTCGGCAACAGTAAAGTAATAGGCATTTTTGGCCTAAATAATGTTCAAATAGTGTCATGTCTAATGTAAAGATACTGTATTTTGGTAAACAGTAAGAGTGTAACATGGAATATAGAGAAATACGAGAGCTTTTTCAGTGTCAGTGAAATATGAATGAATATTTGATGTGGTCAATCCTTAGGATTATGTTTGAGGACCATTAAAGTAAAGAAAGCCAGTAAATTTATTACATTTTGTTAGGAGCTATGTAAAGCTTTGGCTTAAGTGGTATGACAGAGAGAACGCGGGTGCCTTAATAATTGAGTCATCTATGTGAAGTATTGTTTGAGCCGCATGTAAGTGTGCAGAATTAACGTAGAATCCAGTGATTTACGTAAATAAATATTGCGGGGACCAAACTAGTATAGCTTGCGCGTTAGGTGAGAAGTTGGCTAAATCTACGAGTAGTATCGCCCTTGAGCATACTGTATTATTTGCAGCGAATTGGACAGAGCCTGTCTGTATCCAACGCTTGAATGAATTATGGCCACTATTGACGTCCGTCGAGACGCAGTGAGCATGTGTGTATAATGACCTACCCTGAGAGGTAAGGATCATATTCGTCGTTTAGGAACGCAGATTTCCTTATATTTTATTGACAGCTGCTGGTGAAAATCGTGGATTTTCACTATGATGCGCGTCTAAAGCCACTAGTAGTCACCATAGAACGGCAAGGCTATCACTAGAATTCCACCCCAGCCATGAATGTTAATTAAGGAGCCAGTGGAGCCCAAGACACTATAAAGATAGGTGTTAAATATTTAAATGACTCAATTACTTAGGAGCCACACTTAGCGTAACTCCAGTAATGCGATTGTAAACAAACTTGACCTTGACGGCAGAGAGAGGAGGGGTTATAGACCACTTCTGTGGCAGCCATTTTGACTAGCCAGCTGGAACGAATTTTATTGCCTGCTGAGGGGGAGGAAGGTCGTTCGACCGGTCCCTTGGAAATTAGAGTCACAATAGGACACTGAGGAATCTTGATATTTCAATATGCAATTAAGATATGAGTGTTATGATGATGCCAATTGAAATGAACGGTGTGTTGCAACTCACATACGTTGTTGGGTCATAGAAATCAGATAATATTAGGCTCAGTTATTCTCTGAGGAGGAAAGCTGAACCAAAATAATGTAGGCATCTTCTTTAGAGTGCATTTTGCCAGTTCCTGCTAATTTATGCAGACGGGTATGTGTTTTCCCAGAACATGACACATATGTAACGATGATAAGCCCGACAAGACCCAGAAAATCGTTATATGGTGAAACTATAAAATATTCTATCCATGTTTATTTTGGAAGGGATGAGTACCACTTTTCTTTAAGCGTTCATATGGATGGAAAGAAGGAAGACGATTCACACGACACAACAAATATTTGTTAATGATTGCAGAAAATAATGAATTCATGCTAATCAAGGTAAATGCCATAAGAAACGGAGTAATATTTTATTAATATCATTTTTATGTGATATGTGATTTTTGTGTTATGATACTCCCATTAACTAAGATTGTGTCACATGATGAATACTATGGAAACCCATGGAAGTCTGAAAATATCATTGACAGGATGCTAGAATTAGATTTGGGTGCAGTGTAGCACTATTTTAAGAAGAAAGCTCTCAGAATAACCCTATATTTATTTGTGGGAATTAAATATAATTTGTCCTTTATTTGTATTTGTTGTATAGCCATGATTTTAGACCAGTAAATAGTTAATTTAGGAAAATGTTGTGTATTTCCTGTAGAGTAGTTACCTGGTAGACTCAAATCCTGAGCATGTGGTCGTATGGTGGGCAGGAACGTCCCATACCTCGAAAGACCGTGAGTTAGTTGGGATACGAACACATGGTCCACATGATGACAGTTGGGTACAGTACATGTTTTGGAAACTTGATATGTTTCCTTCTTCAGCCCATATGTTGGTGTGAAACATCATATGACATCGAAATCCTAACCAAAAATAAAAATACAGTTCGTACGAACATGTACCTATAGTATTTTTTAGTAAAGTAAAGTATTGATTTGGCGAGTTAAATTGTGTTATACATCTTGTAAACATGGTCAATACGGAACCTGGAACGAGTGCGGTTTATATGTATGATTACTTGATCATTATTAGAATTTTTCATTTCTCTTAGCTCCAAATACTAACTTACTGTAAGTTTTAAATGCTATGTCCATGCTGCATTGGATCTTTAATTACATCTTCGAATGATTCCATCCTGGACACCCGGATGAGAGTCAATGCAGCATGGCTAAACTGGAGGCAAGTCACTGGTGTCCTTTGTGATAAACAGAGGCCTGTTCACCTGAAGGCAAAAATGTATAAAACAGTAGTGCGCCCAGTAGCCCTCTACAGGTTAGAATGCCGACCATTGACAAGAAAACAGGGACAGGTTCTCCACACGATGAAGATGAGGATGCTACGATGATCCCTTGGTTTAACTCGTTACAACCATGTACTAAATGACATCGTGTGTCAAAGGCTTGGTGATAGATTAAGATGGCGATGTTAAACGCAAGTCACGAACGGTTATCTCTTGAAAATTGTTCCCAATCGAGTGATGTAAGTGTTCAATGTGATAACAATTCTTTATCCATTGAAGAGGTGTGTCTTAATTGTGAAGATAAAGCATGTAGTGGCGAAAAAATTGTGAGATGTGAAGGAAATCAACTGGGAAAAAAGTACGAGTTGCCGCGAGCGGCGAGTGAATCTGAACTCCTCAAATTAGAATTGGCCTCCAAAGAGGAAATAATCAAAATGCTTGTGGTTGATTTAAAAAACGCACAATCTCAAATAAGTTTCCTTAAAGAAAGACTACAAGCAGAAGAAGATAGGCCTACTCAGGCAGACTATTTAGAGGTTAGGTCTAAAACGAATGCACGCTTTCCAAGACGTAGGCCTACCTTGGTGAAATCTGGGAATATTCCTAACAACTTTATCTCCCAGAATCCATTTGAAATCCTCAGCCGTTCCGATTCCCAATTAGAAGAAAGACAAGATACCGGTATTGAAAACGGGACATCCAGATACGACAAACCTATCCATAACCCTACTAATAATAAAAGGAGACGTCCCCGTGTACTTGTCATGGGTGACTCAATTCTGCGAAATGTAGGCCCAGTAGTTGATGATGCCGCAGTCTATTGCTATCCAGGAATAAGAACTGAGCAATTAACTAGAAAGGTATGTGCAAACGAGGTTCGTGAAGACCCTGAGGTGGTAATGATTCATGTAGGGACCAATTGCTTGAACAGTTCTCCAACACCAACTCACATTATGAATGACGTGGACAAGCTCGTGGACGAAGTGAAAAGTGCCTTTCCGAGTGCAAAAGTGTGTATTAGTGGTGTATTGCAAAGACGTGACATAGACCCACGATACATTAATGCAGTGAATTCAACACTGGATTGGTTGTGTGGTGAAAAAAACATTATGTTTTTAGAAGGGAACTCTTGGTTACAAGACAGGGACCTTGCTTATGATGGTCTCCACCTCAATAGAAGAGGAACAATGAAATTTGGAAAACTTTTAAACAGAGTTGCCAAGTTTTTACTCTCGGAAAACTAATTGCTGGAACGAGTGATGACATTTTATTGTTTAGAGAGAAGAAAGCGCTGACTACAAGTGGACACCTAGGTGAAGTACAGTGCAGTGAACATAAGTACAACTGTTTGGATGATTTCAAGCAACAGGACTCTAATATAAGTGCATGCATAAACTCATTAGAATTAGGTGGAGAGGTTAGGTGTTTGTACATTAATAGCAGAAGTATTCGGAATAAGCTTGATGACATTGAAATTCTCGTGCAGATGATAGGTCAGATAGATGTATTGGTAGTTACAGAAACCTGGGTGAAAAGTAATGAGGCAGATTTTTATAACTTCAACAATTTCACAAGCGTGTTTGCTCATAGAGATGACAAAGTTGGTGGGGGTCTGGGTATTTATGTATCACACAAATGGAAAGTGAACGTTAAAAGAAAGTGTGAAATGAATCATAGTTTGATGTGGATTGAGGTATTCAGAGATGATGTTAAAAGTAATAGGCCAACATACAAAAGCATTGACATTATTGCAGCATATAACCCCAATAGAAGCAATGCCATACCCTTCTTAAATTCATTTGAAAGTTTTCTTAGCCTGATAAACAATAAATTATGCATCTTCCTCGGAGATACCAACATTGATATCCTAGCTGATGATCAATTAAGAAGGAAATATCTAAATGTAATAGCATGCTATGGTTTTAAACAATGCAACACTAAATATGCTACACGACTTTGTGACACTGCAGCTACCTTAATAGACCACGTGTCACTAAACAATTCAGAATTAAGTTATAAAATATCAAATGTCAGCAATGATATTAGTGATCACAGTATATTAATTCTTGATATTTCCAAGACCAATTATAGCACGTACACTCTGTCACATAAGCCGACAAAATCAACAACACACGAGGACTCTTGGGATAGGCAACACACTCCTGAAACTAATATATCTATAAATGCAGATTCCCATAATGATGCAGATAGTACTGTTAACTCTCTATATAACTCTTTCATCAAACAATTGAATCTAAGGAACAGGCATAGCCAAAGAAAAATAACAAACAATACTAACAATAACAGACAGACTACTAACTTACCATGGGTCACAGCTGAACTCCTTACACTTATAAAACAACGAGACACTCTGCATGCAAAGCTCAAAAATCCCATTCACAGAAATAATAATGATATGAACCAAGAATACTGTAGATGCCGGAATAATGTAACAAACTTAAAAAGAAGACTAAAGTCAAATTACTACTCAGATAAATTCAGAACATATGGAAACAATTCTAATAAAACTTGGGAGACTATCAAAGAAATCATACACAACAAAAAACCAACAGTTGAGACATGCACTTCACTTGAAATAGACAACAAAATTATCACAGACAATCAAGAACTATGTGAATCATTTAACTTGTTCTTCACAAACATTGCTGGAAGTCTAGCAAAAGCTATTCCTGAACAGAAGGAAATCCTCAGTAAGGACCACAATCGGTCAAATTCTCTCTACTTATATCCGACAGATGAAGCAGAGGTCAAGTCCATCATCACAAATTTAAAGAATAAAAAGAGCTGTGGATTAGATAGGATCAAGACAAATTTCATTAAAAACAATATACAATCATTTATTAAAATCTTGGTTGAAATGATTAATGAGTCCTTAGTTACTGGCATGATACCAGATGACTTAAAAGTGGCCAAAGTAGTTCCTATATTTAAGGGTGGTGACAAAAGAAATCCAAATAATTATAGACCTGTTTCTATTTGATCGGTAGTTTCAAAAATTCTGGAAGAAGTGGTAAAAACAAGATTGCTTTCATTTCTGAACAAGAATACATTCTTTCATAATATGCAATATGGATTCAGGGAAAAATCTAGTACTGAGGCAGCAACTATTGACCTAATAACAATGCTACAAGAAACTATTGACAAAAATAATATGGCAGTTGGGTTATTTATTGATCTCACAAAAGCCTTTGATACAGTAGATCATAAAATACTGTTATCAAAATTAGAAATTGCTGGTGTCCGAGGTATAGCACTAAAATGGTTCCAAAGCTACCTTATTGGAAGAAAGCAACATGTAGCTTTGAATAAATGCATAAGTTCAGGAAAATATATAACTCATGGAGTTCCACAAGGATCTATACTTGGACCTACATTATTCTTAATTTATATAAATGATATTGTGGAATGTAATTTGAGAGGGCATATCAAATTGTATGCAGATGATACAAATATCTTCTACACTGGGAAAGACATAATTGAAATCATACAAAATGTGCAACAAGATATAAATACTCTTTCACAATGGTTCCAGGCCAATAAATTAACAATGAACCTACAGAAGACCAATTACATGGTAATTTCAAAGCAAAGCATGAAAGAAATCACACATGACAAAATATATATAAATAATATTGAAATAAAAGAGGTTAATCAGGCAAAGTATTTAGGTCTAATCATCGACAAACACCTGACCTGGATTGAACACGTTGAACGAATTGCTAAGAAACTCTCACCTATAGTAGGGATCCTAAGGAAACTTCGGTATCTTATTCCCCTAAACCTTGTAAAACAAATCTACTATTCACTTGTACATAGCAAGCTCCAATATTTAAATGTTATTTGGGCTCACTGCAGGAAATCCACACTGAATGATTTAATGACTATTCAGAATAGGGCTATTAGAAACATATTTAACCTTCCTTACTGCACTCCAGTAAAAGATCTGTACATCAGAAGTAAAATTCTACCCCTCAGCATAAGTGCAGATCTCCGAGCAGCTATGCTAATATACAAAATTAAACACAACACAATACTCTATAGCTCTCCCTACATCTTGAACTCGGACAATCATTCTTATGGAACTAGGCATGCGAAAGACGTAGCCTTATATATCATTCACTCTTCTAAATACGGTAGAAATAGTTTCAAGTTCTCTGCATCACAGTCATATAATAAACTTCCCGATGAAGTAAAAAGTGCACCAACTTTGTCAGTATTTAAGAGGAAAACTACGAAAGTATTGTGGGAAAAATTCGATGCATCGTAATACATCAAATAAGCTTAAAAATCCTGTGCTTATCATTTTAAGAGACCTTGGCCTAAACAATCTTAGATATAGTATCAACTTTACTAATAGGCCTATGCCCTTATTCATCAAATTGTGTTACCTTCAGAATTTTCTTCCTGGTGTGTAAACACACATATTACTGTACAATTCCTCTGTACGAGCCTATGGCTCTTTGGAATTAATTGAATAAATATCATAAGCCCCAGTTGTGGAGAAAGCAAGAGGCCCGACTCTGGTGGTATTTATTTATCGTATGGCTTTTAGTGCCGGGAGTGTCCGAGGACATGTTCGGCTCGCCTGAGTCTGTAGCTGCTTCCAGCGGACACCCTTAGGGTGAGCTACAAGTTCCGTTCAATTTCAAGTAGTTCCAACTTTCGCTACCAGATATCGATGATACCTGGTGGTGAACATTGGAACTTTGATAGAGCGTTCCGACGAAATCTAACCTAACAATTTAGCTTCACACAAGTTTAGTCTGAGGAAGAATCTTTTACATGCCATAAATCTATGACATGGGACCACCACCGGCTTTACTTCCCCTCCGAAGGAAGGCATGCTGAAGGATTTTTAACACTCTTAAAAAAATCCGACGACTTCGGCCGGGTTTGAACCCGCTATCTTGGGCACAGCAGTTCAGCATGCTACCAACTACGCCACCGTCACGTCATGCGGAAAGACGACGATTCGGTGGCCAAAACAGCACTCCAACTCAATGCTGATGGACATCGACCCTGTGGTAGATCGCTAAAGAGGTGGAAGGACAACGTCAGAGACGACATGAGAGATGTAAATCTCAATTCTGAAGACGTCCACAACAGAGCCTTGTGGAAGAGATGTAGCAGTAAAGCAGACCCCATGTGAATGGGATAAATGCTAGGAAAGAAGAAGAGTCCATGCTGCATTAGGTTTTTTCACTCTGTTTTACAGCCAAGTTTTAATTGTTTGTTATATTTTGAAATAGGTGAAGCTGCTGTGGAAAGATCCCCGCAATGTTGGCTGGAAGGAGAAGGTGGCTTATCGCTGGCTGCTACTACATCGACCAAGGATTGGTCTTATCAGACTGAGAATATTTGAAGGAGAAAATATGGTTGCTGACTCAGGCAACGTGTACGACTCCACGCTCAAGGGTGGGCGACTTGGAGTTTTCTGCTTCTCTCAGGAGATGATCATCTGGTCTGATCTTGTATATCGCTGTAATGGTGAGCAACTGATCCTTCTTAAATAATAGCATAGTCTTAATTTCCTAAAGGGTGGGGGATTATGCTCTCCTCTATGCCAGCCCCTCTCTCCAACTCCCATTCACATTTACAAATAAAATAGGTTTGTTTCTCAGTTTAGGGGCTGCGACAATGAGGTCATGTAGCCCCGTGTACTTTGGGTGTGTGTAGAATCTGTCTGATAACCGGAGTTAATTGTGATGGCTGTATTAGTGTGTGTATCTGTTTTCAATTCAAGTGAGGACTGCGGACGATCAATTTCAAGTAGTTTCTAATTTTGCTACCAAATGCTACTAATCAACTATTCAATAATACGCCAAATCAATACTCAATTTATATATAAATCTATATAAATAGGACATGTTTCGGCCTTCAACGAGGCCATCTTCAGCTAAACAAGAATCAATTAAGAATTAAGCTAAACTATTATAAAAGTACTTAAATCTAATAACAAAAGAAATATTAATGTTAAAATTGAATAAAATGAATCACTATTAAAATGGATATCCTTACAAATCAAATTAAATAAAATGAAAATAAAATACTTGTCATTTTTCTTCAAAATGTAGTTAAAAACGAGAACATATTATTGGCGAATGTAAACAAATATTAAACTACCGTATATATTAATTCTTAGTCGCCTCCGTAGCGTAGCGGTCAGCATGGTTAGCTGCCGCCCCGGAGGTCCTGGGTTCGATTCCCGGCTCTGCCACGAAATTTGAAAAGTGGTACGAGGACTGGAACGGGGTCTACTCAGCCTCGGGTGGCCCAAATGAGTAGAGGGGGTTCGATTCCCCCTCAGCCATCCTCGAAGTGGTTTTCCGTGGCTTCCCACTTCATCTTCGGGCAAATGCCGGGATGGTACCTTCTTCAAGGCCACAGCCGCCTCCTTCCCTCTTCCTTGCCTATCCATCCTACCGATCCCTTACCTTCCCTCATGAGGCCCCTGTTCACTTTGCAGGTGAGGCCGCCTGGGCGAGGTGCCAATCCCACCTCACCAGTTGAATCCCTTCCGATTCGATGAAATTGAATAAGCACATAGTTAAGTGCTTAAATGAATAAGTAAATCTTCTATCTTCAACATGAAGTTAAAATTCTGAATAGGTGCCAAATACTAAGTGTGCCGACATGAACGTAGTTCAGAGCTTGAAATATTATATATTCACCAATTACTTTTAATGACATGCCACCTATCATATACATAGTAATGCTACAACGGCTAGTTTACTAACCTTCTCCGTATCTCCTTGGACACTTCACATTACATTCAGTTACCAGCCATATACCTAAACCTTTATCTCAATAAGAATTATATATTTATCCAGGATATAGTCAATTCAAGAAACGCACATACTCTATACACTTATTATTAATATTACATTTAAAACAACATTTCATACAGATAAAATGTAATATACTTGGTCAATTATTTTTATTTGTGAAATATAAAGAAGATTTATTTTTATACATAGCAATGCTACAATGGCACTTTTTTAAACTTCATTATTATTCTTCCTTGAAATTATATATTTCATTTTAGTTACATATCGAATGCAATTTACTTAAACATTAAATCTCACTAACAGTTATATATTCACCAAATTGTTTTAATGACGTGCCACCTATCATATATATAGTAACGCTACAACGGCTAGTTTATTAACCTTCTCCGTATCTCCTTGGACATTTCACATTACATTCAGTTACCGTAATGCAATACACCTAAACTTTTATCTCAATAAAATTTATATATATTAGAGGTTTTAAAGTGGCAATGAAATGTAACGCCCGTTTAAATGTAACTCAACTGATTTATTTAACACAAAATACATAAATGCGTTGTGCCGTGAACAGATCATAAAACGAACTGTTTAAAAGTTAGTTGAGGGCGCTAGTTGCGCCTATCGATCAGGATGGAGGTAGATACCGGCGGGTGCCGAATCTCACCAACACTTCCCCTCAACCAACAGCCGGAGTCATCCTGGTGCATGTGGTCTCAAGCCAAGGCTTTGAGCACATTTCTCGTGCTTGGGCCTTGACAATCCTTTTGTCAATATGTCGGCAGGCATCTCATCCGTTGGATTGTACTCCACCGAAACCACCTTTTTGGCCACGGCATCTCGGACAAAATGGTGCCTGATGTCGATGTGCTTCGTCCGTGAATGAAACATAGGATTGGACGTCAGCTTCTGCGCACCTACATTGTCGTTCTTCACTGGGACAACATCTATCGGTTTTCCGAAGTCTTTCAGGAGTTTCCGCATGTGTAGAGCTTCCTTGGTTGCTTCTGTCAAGGCCATGTATTCGGCCTCCGTCGACGACAGGGCCACAGTAGGCTGCTTCCTGGACTCCCAACTCACTGCAACGCCGCCTAGTGTGAACGCGTATCCGGTGTACGATTTTCGATCAACCAGGCAGTTTCCCCAGTCAGCGTCCACGCACATCACCGCTGGACCACTGGATTTGGAGTACATGAGGCCGAGATCACGTGTGTTAGCGAGGTATCGCAAGACACGTTTTGCAGCCTTCCAGTGCTGCTGTCCATGACAGTCGTTGAACTGAGAGAGAGAACTGACTGCATGGGATATGTCCGGCCTCGTTCCCACTGACAGGTACATTAGAGCTCCTATCAACTGTCGGTAGGGGACGCTCTCCGCTTGTACGCCAGGGTTCACGTCTTCCCTCTGCAGCTTCGTACTTGGATCAATGGGAGTGCTGACAAGCCTGCACTCTGCCATTCCGAATCTCTCCAGGACCTCGTCTATGTATCCTTTCTGGCTGAGTTTCATCTGGTTGGCGATCCTCTCGAACTCCAGCCCCAGACAATACCGCACGTCCCCCAAGTCCTTGATCTCGAACTTTGTATTCAGATAGTCTCTCACCACGTCGATCTTCTTGTCGTCTCGAGCCATGATCATCATGTCGTCGACATAGATGATTATATAAATCCTATCTTCGACCGGTCCGATGTGGTACATGCATGGGTCTGCATCCGAGCGAGTCGCCTTGAGATTTTTCATCTCTTCCTCGCGACGGTGATACCAAGCGCGTCCTGCCTGTCGCAGTCCGTACATCGCTTTGTTTAGTGAGCACACCATGTCACGATTGGTCAACTTCTCCAGCATCTCATCTGCGGTCTTTCGCACAGTCTCGTCAACCGACTCGTCTTGAACGGTATGGGCAAGAACGTCCTCGAAGTGGTCTGGGGCCTCCATGAAGATTTGCTCCTCGACTTCTCCATTCAAGTACGCCGTCTTGACGTCTAGCTGTCGGATCTTTAGATTATCTTGTACAGCTAATGCCACAGCAGTCCTTATTGTGCTCAGCCTTGCGACTGGAGCGAACGTGTCGTGAAACTCTATTCCTGGTCTCTGCGTAAAACCCCTCGCTACCACGCGCGCCTTCCGCTTGCTGATAGTGCCGTCAGGGTTAAACTTATTCCGGAGAACGAATCTGCTTCCTATCACACGTTGCCCCCTGGGACGGTCGACCAGCTTCCACGTATTGTTCCGAATCAGTGAAACTGCTTCTTCTGACATTGCTTCGATCCACGCAGGTGAGTCCTCTCCGGAGATAGCCTGGGTCACTGGGATTTCAGCGACGTTAGCCGCTTGCCCTGGTCGATCACCTAGTCCTTGCGGTGTCGCCCAGATTTTCCAGTTCTAATCGAACGAGGCCGTCCGCCTCTTCTCCTAGATGATGCCGCTTGTTGCTCATCGAATTGGATCTCTGGTTCAACAAAGTAATCGTCGGCAGGAAAGCCTATGAAGCCATCGGGGAATTCCCATTCAGCAACATCAGGTTGGTTTTCTGCCAGAACTTCGTCTCTCGACACCAGCTCGAACTCCAGTTCATGGATCGGATCCTCTGGTTCAATGCGTACTTTGTCCGGAGAGTCACGCGGGAACAGATCATCGACTGATTTCTTAGGCACGGTCATCTCCTCACGAAAAACAACGTCTCTCGTGATCTCGATCTTCTTCGTTTCAGGAATCCAGTTACGGTAAGCCTTCGACTGCTCCGAATATCCAACAAAAATTCCCTCTTTTGAGCGAGGGCTAAACTTCCTCTTGTTTGGGGTCTTGTCCAGGCAGAACACCTTGCTCCCAAAGTCCTTGAAATAGTGTGCAGTCGGAGTTCTGTCGAACCAGCGCTCAAATGGAGTCTTCCCGTTTAGCTTTTTGGTTGGACATCGGTTCCTCAGATAATTTGCGGTGTTGATCGCCTCCGCCCAGAATGTCATCGGTAGGCCAGATTGCAGGAGTAAACATCGTGCTGCCTCTTCAAGGGTCCGATTTTTCTTCTCGGCCACACCATTTTGTTCAGGCGTATATGGTGTTGTGAGACGGCGCTCGATCCCCTCAGATTTCAAGAACTCGTCAAATTCCCTGTTGACATATTCACGTCCATTGTCGGACTGTACGCACTTTATTTTCAGACCGCGCTGCTTCTCGACGAAAGCCTTGTACTCTTGCAACATTTGCAACGCCTCGCACTTCGTCTTCTTAAACCGTACCTCTGTCCATCTCGAGTAGTCGTCCGTAAATGTGATCATGTACTTGGATCCACCGTTCGACAGAACACCCACAGGGCCACAAACGTCTGTGTGAATAATATCGAGCTTACCGGTCACACGATTTGACTCTTTCGGGAAAGGTATTCGAGTCATTTTGCATTTCGTGCAAATGTCACACGTTAGATCTCCACATCTCCCTTCTTGTTGCACACCTCGAATGGATCCACTCTTCACTGCCGTATCTAGATCACGAAAGTTGACGTGACCCATCCTTCGATGCCACAGCTGCGCCACATTCTCGTTGCGCTTGTCTTCTGACACTGCGTTTTGACATTTTTCCAGTGGGGTGCCCTGTACTGTGCCCATTTAGCATGAAATATGCCAATCACAGTATACCAGCGTAGCTCAATTCGGGATTTCGGGGCAGTGGTAAGTTCCCCCAATCTGTGACTCACATATTTTGGATTAATTAGAGGATACACTTGCAAAAATAACAACAAAATCAACTCCTATTTAAACATATTTAATTAATAAAATTAATGGCGCTACAAACATTTTTAACAAATTAATTACTGACCCAAATAATCAACTGCTTGTTCCAAATGAACAAGGGATCACAAAATAAAATAAACAAATATTGTATTCAAAACCTGTGGTTTTCACATAAACCAACAATTCTTACTTAGTCTCACTTCCATAAAGCACTAACATTAAGTTTACAAAACTCCGAGCTCTTTGGCTCCATGCATTTACATTATTACGGTGTCATTCTTGCACACCTCAAACACTAGCTTTTATATTTTCTTATTTCTCAAGAACAAACATATAATTATATTTAAAATCTATGTTAATTATCTAATTCAATATTTTTGGGCATGTCCACACATTCAGTTGTTATCATCTCTCTTTATTTCACAAACATATTAAGGTAATCAGAAAATCAATTGTGTACTCCAGAGCGTGAAGGTACTTGACACAGTCAAAAACTATAGTTACTCCCGAACTCAGTTGCCTTCAATCAACTCGTGGAATCCCACGTCCATACATTATTACAATAGGGATTGTTATTTATCTCTTATGTCTTAATAGACCATTATCATATAAGAAACTACGATCTGAACCGGCAAACGAAATATCCATCTTTAAGGACCTCGGTTCAACGCCCGGGTCGTTAACAACTTTAAACACTCCTGGTGTATTCATTTCTCTTTTACAACAGCTTACGAGACGGTCTCTGTTCCATCTCGCTTTAAGAAAGCTAGTCTCTACTACAAGGGGTGCGATTTATGACATGTTAGGGTGGTGGAGACATCCCGTCTGACCCAACATTTTAGTAGCTTATTTTCAAGGCTTTCAAAACAAACCTTTCCATTCTATCCAGTTCTGAGGAGACCAGGCTTTATTGTACCGTAACATTCAAACAACTATTCTTTGGTTCAAAGACCATTATCATATCCTTGGCATTTATTAATTATGAGAGGGTCCTCATTGATTGGGAAGATTAAATACACATACGACGACGGAGAATTTCAGGGGCTTTTATCATAAGAAGATCCTGCATTCGAATCTCTTCAGGTGCCTCGGGAACTAATCCCGTACAGAGGACTTATTACAAAATGCGATTTAGAGTCGGCCGTGGCCCAATGACATACGCTCAATAATACCATATATTAGCTCCCTTTTTAAATACATACACAATGCCTCGTGATACCAATGTCACAAATAGAGGACTTACACAATTATCAATTCACTGCAATCAACTACCCTCCATAAGTAATGTACCAAGTATTTCAACCACTACGCGTTCCTAGCGTGACACTTTAATATTATGTTTGCGCTCATTATGCACTATGCATTATTTTAAGCCGAAATGTCTTCCCAAGAACTGATAAAATCTCTTTAGTAACAATTCATATTATTTTAATTCACATATTAATCTTTCCATGGTCGATAAATCGCTCCCTGTTTTAAAATATTCCATTTAACCTCATTTCTTACACATACGTTAAAGCTTAACGTTCTTATGTTCATATCAATTTATTTGATTTTTATTTAACATTTCCATATTTAATTATTATTATTATTATCTTTATTCTTTATACAAGCTCCAAAGCTATTTCTTTCATATCTCAACTTTACTTTATTTCAATGTCTTTCATGATTCATTAATGATATTTCGCTTGCTCTTTTGACATTTGTTAAATACATTAACCCTTTATTCACATATTTCCTATACTGGATTTATTCTTTACATAATTATTCATAATTTCTCTATTTATTTTATTATTATTGTTCAGACCGTGTTCTTGATTATTCAGTATTTATTCATTAAAACACATCCCTTTCACTCCAAAAACTCTGGTGGGTTTTGTACACAATCAATTTCTGACACCAAAATAAAAATGAATTTTGTACTTACATATTTTCCAGATCATCCCTGATCTTAAATCTGGTGTGGTGTTTCATTTTTGGGCCCACTTCGAACTTCTTACACCATATTAAAGGTATTCATCTTACGTATAAACACAAATAAACATATATCTAAAACACTTAATATTGACGACATTTTTATATACTGGTGTGTCCCTTTTGAACACATAATAACACTAAAAATATTATCTAACACACAATCTTGATTATTTTACACTTCACAATTACTCGATCACTAGGCCGTACTTCTGAGCCTATCACACGTGATCTTCTTTAATTCCCGTCTCCAAGGGTGAGATTTATCTGATGTCGGCTTCCTATTCTGAAGAATCCGAAAGTCCCGAAACATCTACTGTTCCCTGGAGTTCAATTCTGCTATTCCTATCCTGGATAACCGGCTATTGATCTAGCTTGAACGGCTTCTCTGTAGATCTGTCTATCGATCCTAACGAAAGTCTATATGGATCGAGGTCTCCTCTAAGACCTATAGATTTAGTTTCTAGCAGCTAGCACTTCTCGATTCTAGTACTGTTAGAATTGTTCGCCTGCTTTCTGGAGCTAATGTTTATAGTCTCCTATCCTCTTTGTTTGAACTGTTTTTAACACTCTTACGTTCGAACCTATTCTGTTCTTCTCTTTTAGGTTTCTTCAATTTAACTAACAGTTTATCTGTCTGGTACGATACTTCCGTACGTTATGATCTGTTCGTTCGTACATTTAACGACCTATCGCCTTTAAGTCCGACGTTCGCAGCCTGCTCTGACTATAACTTGCGAATTTTCACTTTAACTTGTATACAGTCGGGCCTAAATCCTATAATTAGGATTTTCCTAATACTTCACTGCGGCGATACTTTAAAATTTCGCCTTAAATGTTCCTTATGGAGGCAAGCAAGTCGTTACTACTGTGACGCCTGTGGCTATCGGATCTTCCTTCGGTGGTGTGAAACAGCGTTTTCTCCCCTCAAGGAGTCTGTCGTGAACTGCATTCGATGCGATGTGACACAGCGTTACGCCCCCTCACGGGCTCTCAGAATAACTGCATGATTGGCTTGGAAACGCCCGAAGCTTTATACTGTTTTACTACAAAAAAATAAGACTCAAGCCTTTCCTGAGGTCAACTTCTAAAATAATGGTGCCACAAATATAAAAATTATACCTTCCGAAAGCTCGTCTTCTCAATGTCAAATGATCTTATTGCACCTAAGAATCGATCGTGCAATTTGGAGATATTAATTAATTTCTCGTCCTCAATTGTGTGGGTGTTGCATTCTTTTTGTTCTCTCCCCTCCACAGAGGCTTAGGTAATTCACCGATGACGTCGTCTTACGTCGGCAGTTTATTTCTGCACAATTATTACATGGTTTCTCTATACTGAAAAATCTCTCATTCAAAATGATTCACTGTACTGTGCTTGTTTACTCATTATTATGCTCGTAAACGTGTTAATTTTAATTATTCCTCTTCTGGTGCATATGCGACGTTGTCAATTTCCAGCCACGTCAGCTTGAATTCCGATTCAGGCTTCTCTTTCTATCACGGTGGAAGATTCCACTCAGTTATTAATACTCGTGACCGGCCCTCTCTGGCATGTCGAGTGGAATGATCTCATCTAAGGAGCATCTGTCCCTAGTCGCTTGCACAATGTTAAGCTATATTCCTGGCTTAAAATCTCTCTCCATTCCTTTAAGAAACTATACTTTTCTTTCATTTCTTCCTTAAGGACATTGGTTCGACCGTCATGGACCCTATGGCCCATGGGTTCATCTCTCCCCTCCTTAGGTAAATAAATTTTCGAAAATCTTGAGGAAATTTATTTCAATTTAATTTGTATTTCCTTTCCGTCGAATCCATCATAACGTCATCCGTATTTACTGTTGTTTTTACTTCTTTTAAGTCGTATCCGGTAATTGTGTAGGTCGGGTATGCTCTGTCCCTACCCTTTCTTTCTTTCTTTATATGTCTGGACTTTAAGTTCCCAGAACCTCATTCTCCCTTACGGGTTTGGTCTATCCCTACCCGTTTCCTTATTTCATCATTTTCTTTTCTTAAATTGGAATTTTCTTCTTCAATAAATTCAATTATTTCTTTAATTTCCCAATATACTTTCTCCAATTCGCATTCGCACTCGAATGCTTGAGCTCTATTTTCTATTTCTTCCTTATTCTTATTTATGTCAAAAGCGGATTCATCTCTAAATGTTTCCATGACCAGGGCTTGTTCATTTTCTTCATCAAAATCTTCGGGAGGGTAATATAATTTCAAATTTGCTGAATTCATGGTCACTTCGTGATCCGTTTCACAGTGCCGAATTCTATATGCGTTATTCCTCAAATCTCTGATTATCTGATATGGTCCGTGGTACATTTTCTGGAACTTCTTGTACACACGGTTCCCTGGATCCGAAATGGCTGGTCTTTTCACTAACACCATTTCTCCTGCTAATAATGGTCGATGATACCTCTTATGCCTATTTCTTCTCTGCCTCCTGTCGGCTTGAGCTTTTAGATGCTCAAAGGCTCTCCTAATTCGTACATCTCTTCCCGGCTGAGCGTCTGCTGGTCTAGGAATTACCAGATTCCAAGGTCTTTCTGGTTGCTCATTCCGATGTAACGTTATGGGTATCTCTCCTGTGGATTCATGGATTGTATTATTTATACAAAATTCAATAATATCCAAAATATCTATCCACTTCCAATTTTCTTCGGCACAGTATATTCTACAATACTTGGCCGTTTCTCTCATAACTCTCTCTACAGGGTTTGCCTCAGGATGGCGAATACTTGACAAAATTTGACGTATTCCAAGTCTTTCTAATTCTCGTCTGAACTCTACACTGGTGAAACAACTGCCGTGATCCGACAACAAATTCTCAGGTTTCCCCAGAATCGGTATCACTTTTTCTTTAAGTCGTTTTAACACCTGTTTGGTACTAGTCTTCTGTATGGGAGCAAGGACAACCATTTTAGTGAAGACATCCATAGCCACCATTATGTGTCGATTTCCTCTTCTTGCCTTTGGCAAAGGTCCAAAATTATCGATAGATATGATTTGGCCGGGCCTTTCAGGCAACAATGGTATAGGCTTCTGTCTCATCAAAAATGCTTTAGGTTTAATCCTTTGACATAGATCACATGTCTTTAGCGTGTCCCTTACAGTTTCTCTCAGTCTCGGCCATATAAATGCTTCTTTCAGCATCGAGACTGTTTTGTCGACTCCCATATGTCCGAACGATCTATGGGCTAACCATACTATTTTCCTCTGCAAAATTGCAGGTACAACAATCCTTAATTTCGTATGGTCAGAGTCCACAAACTTATACAATAACCCATTATAAAACGTGTAGTCCTGTGCTATCTTCTCAGCTTCCGTGTACGCTGGTGTTCCTCTTATCAAGCTTCCCTCAAGGAATGATATGAGCATGTTCATCCATGGATCCTCCCGTTGCCTTTGACTAATGCTTCTTAACTCATTAAGAGTACGCTGATCCCTGTCTTCCAAATCTATAGCCATTACTTCCTCTTCTATGGACTCTGGCTGTCTACTTAAGTAGTCTGGAACTATGTTTTCCTTTCCTGGGCAGTACTCTATCTTGACATCAAATTGTTGAATATATAAAGCCCAACGCATCAACCTTTGACTGGATAAATCCGTCTTCATCAAAAAGGTTAAGGCTTTATGATCCGTCCTTAGAATGACCTGAAACCCATATACGATCTTCCGCCAATATTGCAACGCATGCAATATCGCTAACAGCTCGATCTCGCTGATCGTATAATTTTTCTCGTGTGGTTTCAGTCTCCTACTTGTGAAAGCTAGATAGTTCTTCTTATCAGGGTTTTCCGGGTTCTCCTGATATAGCATTGCCCCTATTCCAATCTGGGATGCATCTGTCTGAATGATAAATCTCTGATTAAAATCAGGATATCCTAGCTTCACGTAATTTAAGAGCATTTCCTTGGCCCCCACGAATGCTTTTTCTGCTTCCTCCGTCCATTTCCACTTGCCCCCCTTCTTCAGAAGGTCCTGTAGTGGTGCCACAGTTTTGGTGTATGATGGACAATGTCCTGAGAAGAACCCAATCAATCCCAAAAACTGGCGAACGTTCTTCACTTTCAAAGGCCTTGGAAAATCCCTTATCGATTCCAATTTGCATGGATTTGGTTTAACACCATCCTTGTCAATCACATGCCCTAAAAATGTCACTTGCCTTTGACAGAAGTTCGACTTCTTTAAATTTATCTTAAAATTTGCCCTTCTTAGGTCTTCTAATAATTTCTTCAAATTTTCTAAATGTTCCTCAATGTTCTCCGAGGTAAGCAAAATGTCATCTACGTATCGGATAGTGCACTCTTTCACTTCCTCTGACAGGTTTCGATCAAGCGCTCTTATTAATGCGGATCCTGCAGTCTTTAATCCAAACGGACATCTTCTAAAGCAGTATGTTTGTTGATCGAACTGAAATCCAGTCAACAAGCTGGTTTTCTCTTCCAGTTCGAGATGATGATACGAAGAAGTCATGTCAATATTTGTAAAAATCTTCTTGCCTTTAAACTTCCTCAGTATTTCTTTTATGGGTGGTGCCGAATCATTTTCTGGTATAATTTTTGCATTTAGATTTCTGGCATCTAAACACACCCTTACTGAGCCATCCGGTTTACTCACAATCACTAATGGACTAACATATGGTGTCGCCATCTTTTCTATAACACCTGCATTCATCATCTCCTGCAGTGTTTTCTTGGTTTGTGGGTAATGTTTTTCCGCAACCGGGTATGGTTTTTGTTTGAACGGTGCCCAATCGTTGACTTGGAACGCGTATTTAAAATTTTCAATCTTCCCTGGCTTGGAATCAAATACGTCCCTATAATCCAATAATAATTTCTTTAACTGTTCCTTAATTTCGAGGCTGACTTTAGCTTCCTCCACTTTTCCTGACAGGTTGGTCTCGAACTCATTTTCTACATTATCTTCGAGTTCTATGTTGAGGACTTCAAATATTTTTTCTATGTCCTTATAATCTTCCTCAATCACTTCTTCCATATGCCATACCTGTTCTGCTATTTTCACCTCCTGATCCTGTAGGTTAATGTTTTGCTCATCCACATCCTCTCTTTGAATTCTAATGCAATTTTGCGCTAGGTCTATAATGACCTTGTTCTCACGGATAAAATCAATACCTAAAATGACATTATACGGTAATTGATTTACCAGCAAAAAGCACTGCGAAATTTCAGTGTTACCCATGATTAAATCAATGTATACCTGAAATTTACATGTCAAAGATTTTTCAGGGATAATTCCCTTAATCTTTACACTTGATGTGGGAATCTTTAGTACTCGGCCCCTTGTTTCCAATTCATTTAAAAGGGTTTGTGTAATTAAACTTATTGTGGATCCAGTATCCATCAATGCTCTGACCAGTAATCCTTCTATCCTAAGCATAATTATAGGTAGTTCTCTTTTAATAGGTGGGATTCCTTCCACATCCTCGTTAATTAGTTCATCTGGTCTGGCTATCCAATTTACAATTTCTACCTCCTCCCAGCTCCTGGTATGTTTCCACTTTTGACAATTTAAATTTGGAGTTTTTTTTATCCTGAGGGCTCCCTTTTCCCTCATTCTTTAGCTGAGCTTGTAGTTCCAAGCTTTGAGCTCCGTCTAGTCGGTCGGGTGATTTCCGGTTCTTGATTGCCTCACTCCAACGGACTTTTTGCCTATCAGGTTCATCTGGTCTTTCGTTCATATAACGAAGACTCTCCTGATATCTTTCTTCTATTTCAGCCCGATATTCATCATCCCTATCGTCTGGCCTTACATTCCTCCTGGGATAATTCTCCCATTTCTTTCTATTGTCCGGCCTTTGCTGGTTATTATTATAGGGTCGGCTTTCCTGTTGCCTATAACCCGTCGTTCTAGGATTCCTTCCTCGATATCCTCCCCGGTAATATGGCTGTATCCTTCTAGGCTCCTGGTGCCCATACTCTCGATCTCGTCCTTGAGTATCCGTACTGGTGGACTGATTCCTGGTCGCTGGTTTTTCTCCAGTTTCCTGACTGCTGGCCATGTGTACTTGCTCAGTTTGTCTCTGATGCCGAGGTGTTATGTGCGAAGTCGTCATATCTAACTGACGTAATACGCTTTCCACTTCCACAGCACTTCTGGCTTTGGATGAGATTAACAGCCTCTGAATCTCATATGGAAGCTGTCTTGCAATGGCAGCACATAGGTCGTTTTCTGCCGGAGCAATATCCAGTTCGCGGAATTTACACAGCTGAGCAGTGAAAAATTCCGAGTATTTAGTAGGTGCATTGGTGCTGTACTTCCTAGAGTACAGATCTAGCCTTAAGTTTTCTTGGACATCTGCTGCCCAATATCGCTTCAAAAATGCTTCCCTAAAGCCTTCCACCGTATCAAAAGTGTATCTGAAGCTTCTGAACCAGGTGAGACAATCACCTGCCAACAGCTTTTCAATAGCTCTCAGTCTCCGATCCTGAGGAACCTTCATTTCATTTAGATACTCTGCCACTTCTTTTAGCCAGTATTTGGGAGTAATAGACATGTTATTACCCGTAAACTTTACTGGTCTGTCCTCATTGGATTTTATAATATTTATTATTTGGCCATTTGTCTGATTCGTGTACGGGGTTGACATCGCCATTGGATATCCTGGGATCTTATAAGGGCTCTCCCCTCCTAAGTCCCTCTCCGCATCTGTGCCTTGTTCACGAGAATCTGCCCATCCTGTTTTTGGAAACTCCTCCTGATTTTCGAATTCTAGCTTCCTTTCTCTTCGGGCACTTTCTTCATTTGCCATGAGTTGGATTTCCATTTGACTGTTCTTATGTTCCGTCCTCTCCAATCGGGATCTTAATTCATTCTGAATTCTTTCTTGATTCCTTTTAATCTCTTCCTCTTCCTTTTTGGATTGGAATTTCTCATCCCTGTAACTATCCCTGAATTCCTTTAGTTGTTCTTCTACCTCTTTCTTAAAGATCATGACCCTTTGATCGATAATTTCTGGCTTAACGTCACCTATGGTCTCCAAGCCCTCTCGTATCTCCTTTATTTGCTTATCCACTTCTTTTCGTCCTTTGACCATATCTATTTTCATTCCTTCAAGCCTTCCCTCAGTCTTCTCTTGACTCTTATATAACTTCATCATTTCATCTTGGACCTGATTAATTTCCTTATTGGTTTTTCCTACATGAACCTTTAATGTTCCGATGGTTTCCTGAACCTCAATAATACCCTGACTTATTTCATTTATTTTATGGGTACTTTCCTTACTCTCGTTCTCTCGTTGTTTTCTTTCACTCTGGAGATGCCCTTCGTATACACCTAATCTTTGATCTATTTTCGTTTCGTATGTCTTCAGATTCTCATCTACCTGCCCGGTAAAATGATCAATTCGATCTTTCATCTCCTTAACATCCTTTAGATTTTGATTTTTCATCTCAGTTACCTCAGTCTGAACTACACCGATTTTGTCCTCGAGGGTCCCTACTTTCTCTTCAACCCCTTCAAATCTATCTCCTAGCTTACTCACGCTTTGTCTTATTTCCTCCCGGGATGCCTTACAAATATCGCTGTTAGATTTTATCTGAGCTTCCAATTTTTTCTGCACATCTTGGATCTGGGTTACAAGTTTTTCCTCACATGCCTTTACATTTTTTTTTACAAGATTCTTCCATGCTATTTAATTTAGTTTCTATAGCACCAAATTTATTTTCCATGGTATCAATTTTATACCCTATACTTTTAAAATTATCTTGGCACTCCCTTTTGGATTCTATACTATTTTTTTCTATAGTACTTATCTGGGTTCTCAATCCTGCATTAAACGTGTTACTCTCAGTTTGCAATTCCTTTAACTTCTCCCCAAATGCTTTATCCAATATTTGAAATTTGGAATCTATGTCTCCTTCTATACTTTCTCGGAGTTCATCTGACCCCTGTTTTATTCCCCTTTTTAATTCATTTAATTTATTCCCAAAATCAGTGTCCAAAGCTTGAAATTTGTTATTAATTGTTTCTTCTATTTCAGCCTTCAGTACTCCATTGTTTTCGTTACTGTTGGCTTTCAGAGACTCTAACGTCTCCGTTTTCATCACTTCCCACTGTTGTTTAATGGTTTTCCCACTTTCTGTTTTCATCTTTTCTATCTCAGCCTTCAGTTCCTTATTCATGTTTATACAGTCGGCTTTGATAGCTTCTAATTTAATTCCCATGGTATTACCTTTAACTTCGATATTCTCTAATTTAGTGCTCATATTAGCACTATCAGTTTTTAGTGACTCCAAACTTAGATTCATGGATCCTAACCTTTGGTTATTTTCCTCCTGTTGGCTGTCCAATTTATTGTTTATAGATCCTAACCCTTCTTTATTTTCAGTCTGTTGTTTATCCAACTTATTCAAACTCTCATTTATGGATTCGAACACTTTGTTATTTTCATCCTTTTGGAGACCCAATGTATTGTCTATTGTTCCCAATTTATTGTTCAGGGTCTCCCACTTTCCTTTGCTATCAGCTTTTATCGCCTCCAACTTCTCATTACTATCGGCTTTGATAGCCTCCAATTTCTCATTACTATCGGCTTTTATCGCCTCCAAAAGCCCCTGCAATTCCTCACTCAATACCATCTTATGAGACTACAGTGGGCCACAAATGCCACCACACTAGTACATGCTTGAGAGATGATACTCTGAATTCGTGTGTCCCAATTTCTTTTAAAATATTACCTTGGTACGGGTATTCACTTACAACGTACCCTTTTACTACTTTTATTCAATTTCATAAACCTTTATGGAAGTGTTTAAAATTCAAAATTTCGAAAAACCATTTTTTTTCAAACATGAAAATTTTGATTTTTCGAGAAAAACTCGGGTTTTCCCTAGGAAAACTCAGCCCTGCGTACTGGGCGCCATGTTTACTTTTGCTAGGGGGTTTAATAATATATAATATATTTAGGGCTGCTCGGTATGAGTTTCCAGGGACCCATGCGGTCGGTTAATATTTTACGTTGTAGCTTTTCCTATCATTACTTTAATTTTACATGATATGACCGACTTAAGTGTTCCTCTAGTTATCAATCCAGCACAGTATTTATATATCCCCCTGTGCCCATTTAGCATGAAATATGCCAATCACAGTATACCAGCGTAGCTCAATTCGGGATTTCGGGGCAGTGGTAAGTTCCCCCACTCTGTGACTCACATATTTTGGATTAATTAGAGGATACACTTGCAAAAATAACAACAAAATCAACTCCTATTTAAACATATTTAATTAATAAAATTAATGGCGCTACAAACATTTTTAACAAATTAATTACTGACCCAAATAATCAACTGCTTGTTCCAAATGAACAAGGGATCACAAAATAAAATAAACAAATATTGTATTCAAAACCTGTGGTTTTCACATAAACCAACAATTCTTACTTAGTCTCACTTCCATAAAGCACTAACATTAAGTTTACAAAACTCCGAGCTCTTTGGCTCCATGCATTTACATTATTACGGTGTCATTCTTGCACACCTCAAACACTAGCTTTTATATTTTCTTATTTCTCAAGAACAAACATATAATTATATTTAAAATCTATGTTAATTATCTAATTCAATATTTTTGGGCATGTCCACACATTCAGTTGTTATCATCTCTCTTTATTTCACAAACATATTAAGGTAATCAGAAAATCAATTGTGTACTCCAGAGCGTGAAGGTACTTGACACAGTCAAAAACTATAGTTACTCCCGAACTCAGTTGCCTTCAATCAACTCGTGGAATCCCACGTCCATACATTATTACAATAGGGATTGTTATTTATCTCTTATGTCTTAATAGACCATTATCATATAAGAAACTACGATCTGAACCGGCAAACGAAATATCCATCTTTAAGGACCTCGGTTCAACGCCCGGGTCGTTAACAACTTTAAACACTCCTGGTGTATTCATTTCTCTTTTACAACAGCTTACGAGACGGTCTCTGTTCCATCTCGCTTTAAGAAAGCTAGTCTCTACTACAAGGGGTGCGATTTATGACATGTTAGGGTGGTGGAGACATCCCGTCTGACCCAACATTTTAGTAGCTTATTTTCAAGGCTTTCAAAACAAACCTTTCCATTCTATCCAGTTCTGAGGAGACCAGGCTTTATTGTACCGTAACATTCAAACAACTATTCTTTGGTTCAAAGACCATTATCATATCCTTGGCATTTATTAATTATGAGAGGGTCCTCATTGATTGGGAAGATTAAATACACATACGACGACGGAGAATTTCAGGGGCTTTTATCATAAGAAGATCCTGCATTCGAATCTCTTCAGGTGCCTCGGGAACTAATCCCGTACAGAGGACTTATTACAAAATGCGATTTAGAGTCGGCCGTGGCCCAATGACATACGCTCAATAATACCATATATTAGCTCCCTTTTTAAATACATACACAATGCCTCGTGATACCAATGTCACAAATAGAGGACTTACACAATTATCAATTCACTGCAATCAACTACCCTCCATAAGTAATGTACCAAGTATTTCAACCACTACGCGTTCCTAGCGTGACACTTTAATATTATGTTTGCGCTCATTATGCACTATGCATTATTTTAAGCCGAAATGTCTTCCCAAGAACTGATAAAATCTCTTTAGTAACAATTCATATTATTTTAATTCACATATTAATCTTTCCATGGTCGATAAATCGCTCCCTGTTTTAAAATATTCCATTTAACCTCATTTCTTACACATACGTTAAAGCTTAACGTTCTTATGTTCATATCAATTTATTTGATTTTTATTTAACATTTCCATATTTAATTATTATTATTATTATCTTTATTCTTTATACAAGCTCCAAAGCTATTTCTTTCATATCTCAACTTTACTTTATTTCAATGTCTTTCATGATTCATTAATGATATTTCGCTTGCTCTTTTGACATTTGTTAAATACATTAACCCTTTATTCACATATTTCCTATACTGGATTTATTCTTTACATAATTATTCATAATTTCTCTATTTATTTTATTATTATTGTTCAGACCGTGTTCTTGATTATTCAGTATTTATTCATTAAAACACATCCCTTTCACTCCAAAAACTCTGGTGGGTTTTGCACACAATCAATTTCTGACACCAAAATAAAAATGAATTTTGTACTTACATATTTTCCAGATCATCCCTGATCTTAAATCTGGTGTGGTGTTTCATTTTTGGGCCCACTTCGAACTTCTTACACCATATTAAAGGTATTCATCTTACGTATAAACACAAATAAACATATATCTAAAACACTTAATATTGACGACATTTTTATATACTGGTGTGTCCCTTTTGAACACATAATAACACTAAAAATATTATCTAACACACAATCTTGATTATTTTACACTTCACAATTACTCGATCACTAGGCCGTACTTCTGAGCCTATCACACGTGATCTTCTTTAATTCCCGTCTCCAAGGGTGAGATTTATCTGATGTCGGCTTCCTATTCTGAAGAATCCGAAAGTCCCGAAACATCTACTGTTCCCTGGAGTTCAATTCTGCTATTCCTATCCTGGATAACCGGCTATTGATCTAGCTTGAACGGCTTCTCTGTAGATCTGTCTATCGATCCTAACGAAAGTCTATATGGATCGAGGTCTCCTCTAAGACCTATAGATTTAGTTTCTAGCAGCTAGCACTTCTCGATTCTAGTACTGTTAGAATTGTTCGCCTGCTTTCTGGAGCTAATGTTTATAGTCTCCTATCCTCTTTGTTTGAACTGTTTTTAACACTCTTACGTTCGAACCTATTCTGTTCTTCTCTTTTAGGTTTCTTCAATTTAACTAACAGTTTATCTGTCTGGTACGATACTTCCGTACGTTATGATCTGTTCGTTCGTACATTTAACGACCTATCACCTTTAAGTCCGACGTTCGCAGCCTGCTCTGACTATAACTTGCGAATTTTCACTTTAACTTGTATACAGTCGGGCCTAAATCCTATAATTAGGATTTTCCTAATACTCCACTGCGGCGATACTTTAAAATTTCGCCTTAAATGTTCCTTATGGAGGCAAGCAAGTCGTTACTACTGTGACGCCTGTGGCTATCGGATCTTCCTTCGGCGGTGTGAAACAGCGTTTTCTCCCCTCAAGGAGTCTGTCGTGAACTGCATTCGATGCGATGTGACACAGCGTTACGCCCCCTCACGGGCTCTCAGAATAACTGCATGATTGGCTTGGAAACGCCCGAAGCTTTATACTGTTTTACTACAAAAAAATAAGACTCAAGCCTTTCCTGTGGTCAACTTCTAAAATAATGGTGCCACAAATATAAAAATTATACCTTCCGAAAGCTCGTCTTCTCAATGTCAAATGATCTTATTGCACCTAAGAATCGATCGTGCAATTTGGAGATATTAATTAATTTCTCGTCCTCAATTGTGTGGGTGTTGCATTCTTTTTGTTCTCTCCCCTCCACAGAGGCTTAGGTAATTCACCGATGACGTCGTCTTACGTCGGCAGTTTATTTCTGCACAATTATTACATGGTTTCTCTATACTGAAAAATCTCTCATTCAAAATGATTCACTGTACTGTGCTTGTTTACTCATTATTATGCTCGTAAACGTGTTAATTTTAATTATTCCTCTTCTGGTGCATATGCGACGTTGTCAATTTCCAGCCACGTCAGCTTGAATTCCGATTCAGGCTTCTCTTTCTATCACGGTGGAAGATTCCACTCAGTTATTAATACTCGTGACCGGCCCTCTCTGGCATGTCGAGTGGAATGATCTCATCTAAGGAGCATCTGTCCCTAGTCGCTTGCACAATGTTAAGCTATATTCCTGGCTTAAAATCTCTCTCCATTCCTTTAAGAAACTATACTTTTCTTTCATTTCTTCCTTAAGGACATTGGTTCGACCGTCATGGACCCTATGGTCCATGGGTTCAGTACATAGTACAGATTGTCCTTGCGCTGTGCAACTAACCTCGTCAGTCCATTCTGGTCAAAAACTTCCGCCTTCTCTTTGCCAAAAACAACCGAGAAACCACGGTCTGTCATCTTCGAGACTGATAAGAGATTAGTGCGGATCTCAGGAACGTGCAAAATCTCATTGAGAGTAACGTTGCAAGTCTTACCGTCTACACTTGTTGCAATTTTTGCAGTTCCTCGGGCCTTTATCTCTATGGTTGCGCTGCTCGCTAACTTCAGCTTGCTAGTCTCGCCCTTGTCCATCTCTGTAAACACAGTCGCATCACCGCACAGATGAGACGTGCACCCACTGTCGAGACACCACAGGTTTTCGACGCTGCTCGTCGCGATCTGGCACGTATCAGGTTCCTCAACTGATAAGAGTGACGCGTCCGAGAGCTGATTTTTGTTGACCTTAACATTGCAGTCCACTGCCTTATGTCCCTTGATTCCGCACTTCGAGCATTTGAATGGAAACGATTTCTCCTTGTCACTCTTACCACCCGAGTAGCCGTGGTTTTTGTTTTGAGGCTTCGACTGTGGTTTCCTTGAAGGACCTTTCTTCTTCACGTACATGGCGCCTTGATTTTCCATCGGTGTTGACGAGGCAACTCTGGCATCGTGTTCTTCGATTATCTTCGTACGTAGATTCTCAGGCTTCGGTAGATTGTCCCGGCTCTCGATGGCAATTCTGAAATTTTCAAAACTTGCCGGCAAACTGTACAGCATCATGATGGTAAGTTGGTCTGGGTTAATAACTACGTCCATGTCAGCCAACTTGTCGACACAGTCAAAGTAGTTGTTGAGGTGCTCACGGATGTCGCCACCTTCAGTCACCTTTTGCAAGGTTAGACTCTTCAACAACGTGGCCTTGCGAGCCGGCCCCTTCGACTGAAACGTATCCTCAAGTTTCTGCCTTATCTCGCTTGATGACCTGCAGTTCTTCACCAACTTGAGCTGGCTTGGTCCGATGGATAGGATTAGGTCTGACATGGCCTATTCATCCCTAGTCGTCCACTCGGTCACTTGGGCTGCATTGTCCTCACCCGGCTCGGGTTTGACGATTTGGCGGTTGACATAACCCCACGCGTCATTCTTTATCAGAATGGCGCGCATTTGTATTTTCCAGGTGTCGTAATTATCGCGCCCTAAGGCCTCGATGCGCACTACACCGTTTGAATTCATTGTCTCACTTCAATCGTGCCGCGTGTTAATGTCCGGAACACTCACGATTGTTCACAATAAATTTGCTGTGCCGCGTGTTATTGTTTGAAACACTCACAACCGGCCATACACTTTGCATCGCGTGCTATTGTCCGGAACACTCGCAAATAGGCCTGCGGGATTTTATGTCGCGCACGTTTGTACACAACTCGCACGTTAAGCACGTTTTCTTGCGTCACGTGTTATATAGTCCAAAACACTCGCAATAAGCGAAAATTCGCGTCGCGTGTTATTGTCCAAACACTCGCGATTGGCTTTTTCACTGTTCACTCACGATCAAGCACACAATATTCGAGAAGACGGCGTTTGTTCCTTCTCGCTTTGTCGATGTCCAGAAGTTTCTCGAAGGAGCAAGATGTCTGCCGATTCGACGCGTTCTTCTCTTTGTGTCTCCGCTTGATCTCGCTGTTTCCAGTTTTCAGTTAATTTAAATCTGAGCCAATCGTTCTGGGCCCATAACCTATTAGAGGTTTTAAAGCGGCAATGAAATGTAACGCTCGTTTAAATGTAACTCAACTGATTTATTTAACACAAAATACATGAACTGTTTACATGCGTTGTGCCGTGAACAGATCATAAAACGAACTGTTTAAAAGTTAGTTGAGGGCGCTAGTTGCGCCTATCGATCAGGATGGAGGTCGATACCGGCGGGTGCCGAATATATATTTAACCAAGATATAGTCAATTAAAGAGATGCACATACACTATTCATACTTTATTATATGTATTTCACATTTAAGACAACATTTCATACAGATTAAATATAATATACATGAGCAATTATTTTACACAGCCACACCACTACGGAACTTTATTAAACTTTATTCTCATGCTTCTTTGATACTATAAAATTGCACTTCGGTTACCTATGGAGTGCTATGTACCAAACATTAAATCTCGCTGACTTTCATTTTATTTTCACAGAGACAATAATAATGACATACTTAGCCTCATTGATCAAAACGGGGAACATATTATAGGTTACATATGTTATTTACATACCACGATAAAGCTATAGAAGATAAGAATACATAATAATATATAAATGCAGTTAACATTTCTTCAATCATCTAAACATGTGCTTCATATTGCCCACTATTTCTTCACAGACATTTGTGCACAAGAAGCTTTTATCTAACATTGTTGCACCAATTTCTTCGTTCTCTTACGTCAAATAAATGTAGATCTTTACCACAATCATATATCTATTAATTTTTTATTTTCATTCATAAAAATTTTCTCTGACATATTTATTTTCTTAGCAGGGCACTTTATGTCAACACGCTTACTTATTGGCACGTATTCAAAATTTTAACTCCATCTTGAGTGAAGATCTTATTCGTCTCAAGCACTGATCCATTTACTTAATATTTCAAGCCCTGAACTACGTTCATGTTGGCACACTTAGTATTTGGCACCTATTCAGAATTTTAACTTCATGTTGAAGAGAGAAGATTTACTTATTCATTTAAGCACTTAACTATGTGCTTATTCAATTTCACTGATCTATATTAATTATTGGTTACAGATCTTTAATTTTAAATTATTTTAAGTGTATTATTTTGATAAGAATTATTATTTAGTTTAATATTTGTTTACATTCGCCAATAATATGTTCTCGTTTTTAACTACATTTTGAAGAAAAATGACAAGTATTTTATTTTCATTTTATTTAATTTGTTTTGTAAGGATATCCATTTTAATAGTGATTCATTTTATTCAATTTTAACATTAATATTTCTTTTGTTATTAGATTTAAGTACTTTTATAATAGTTTAGCTTAATTCTTAATTGATTCTTGTTTAGCTGAAGATGGCCTCGTTGAAGGCCGAAACATGTCCTATTTATATAGATTTATATATAAATTGAGTATTGATTTGGCATATTATTTGAATAGTTGATTAACTTCTATCAATACGGATTTTAATGGCGAATGTCTTCGCATTTATCAAATGTTACTGTCAACGGCACCTAGCCACGAACTTGGCTACTAGATGCCACCACAACCATCCCCTGGCGACGAACGTTGGAACTTATAGAGCGTTAATCAAATCTAACCAACAATGTTATCTTCACACAATTGTAGTTAGTGGAAGGTTCCTTTACATAAATCTATGACATGGTCCCTCCGGCTTTAACTTCCCCTCCGAAGGAAGGCTTACAGCAGGATTTCTAACGCTCTTAAAAAGTCCGACAACTTCGACCGAGTTTGAACCCGCAATCTTGGGCATAGAAGCTCAGCATGCTACCAACTCCACCACCGAACTGCCACAAATAAGATAATAAATGAAAACAAAGCAAAAGTTTCCCTGCGACAGTATATTGAAAAGAGTGTGACCCCAGAAGTCCTGAGAGAGCTGTTTCCTCATAAGAAACATTTTTTTGCAAGACTGTTGGTATCAAACTACAGCAAAGACCCAGGTTTACTGTATAAACTCATTATCAAGAGGCGGCTTCGGTGGCGTAGTTGGTAGCATGCTGAGCTTCTATGCCCAAGATAGCGGGTTCAAACCCGGCCGAAGCCGTCGGATTTTTTTAAGAGCGTTAAAAATCCCTCAGTATGCCTTCCTTCGGAGGGGAAGTAAAGCCGGCGGTCCCATGTCATAGATTTATGGCATGTTAAAGATCTTTCCACTAATTACACCTGTGTGAAACTAAATTGGATAGGTTAAGAATGTAAACAACGCTCTTAGGTTGCTACGTTCGTTGCCAAGAGCCGACTGCGGTGGCGTCTAGTAGCTAGTTCTGAACTAGGCCTAGTAGTCGTTGACGGTGGCGTTTGGCGGCAAAAGTAGGAACTATTTGAAAATTCAAAGTTGCAGTCTCTACTTGAATTAAAAAACAGATACACACACTAATACAGTCATCACAATTAACACCGGTTATCAGACAGATTCTACACACACCCAAAGTACACGGGGCTACATGACCGCGTTGTCGCAGCCCCTAAACTAAGGAACCAACCAACCAACCATTATCAAGAGGTCATGTTTTACAAATCATAGCAATTTTAGTATTTGAATGGTTCATTCTGGTTCCATATTGATGAAACAATAATAAGATTTTTGAAGGGAATTAGTGTTATTAGTGTTAAGCTATCCAACCACATTTTATCTACATCGGCTGATGAAGGGCCCAAAACAATTAGGCCTCGAAACATGTACCAATGACCACTAAGTAATCATTTATATACAATACAATAAAGGTATTGATTAGGCGGAACTTTTGCAAAATATTAATACTAAATCATAGTAAGTCAGGTAAGCTCAGTTATGCCAGAAGAGAACAGATTGTTATGTGATCAGCTGTATGAGATTGGTGAGAAAATGAGCTTTGCATGCTTATATACTCCCTCCCCCCCCCCCCCCCCCCCTCTCCTTCATGGTACCACAATCTATGAAAGACCTACCAAGCAACCGCTACCCAGCCATTCGGGGTACAAATTGCAAATACATTATGCACTTTATTTGCACTGGTCACAAAAGATATGAAGGCTCACTGTGCGTGGAGACACCATTGCACAAGTAAACTGTACTGGCCTAGAAGGAATAGTCCATTTACACCCATAATGGTTATGATTAATCCAATTTGGCAGACATTTTCACTGTCTTTAAATGTGAGTGTTCCCGTTAATTTATTTGCCCTGACATCTATCATTACTTTTATATTGATTTTCAGTCCCATCTCATTGCTTGTATATATTACATGAGCAAGGAGTGTTCTAATTATCATCCCATCCACTGCAATGAGACGAGTGTCATCTGCATATTGAATATTTGAGAACTTTCTAGCTCAAACAGAAAATCCTTCATTTTATCCAATAAGTGCAAAGCTCACGATGAATTCACTATAAATGTTAAAGAATAGGCCTACTATGACAATATACCTGCTCAGCCTTGATGACCACCTTTCTGTGTTTTAAAATCTGTAGATATCTTAACATAAACCACACTAAATTTAAATGATACCAATCATGTGTTCATACTCCCATCATGGGCCTTCATCACCATGTCCATAGGCACGGTTGCTCCAGTCAAGCTCTTATCATATCACTTCTCCTATTCACAAGACGATGAGTAGTGGGGTGGCTGACATTGTGTTCGTTTCTATCCTTTCTTCTTCTCATATATAATTTGTAAATTGTGATTCTTTCTTTTATTCTGTGATTCCAGACAATGTTCCTGAAGCCATCTATCGTGAGCTACCAAGCAGACTGCGACAAGAAGTGCATATCGATAACTCAAGACCACCTCACCCATAACATGTGCTCGTATTCTCTCAACAACAGCTGCAATCATAGGATGTATTTATTTGTCATTATAACTACTCAACTTTTGTACAATATTTTAAGTGTTAGCTCGCACAATATTTTTACCTGTAAATATTTTGTATGAGATATAAAACAGGAAGTGAGAATACATGTACCGTACCGTTACTTTAAAATGAAGAGGTAGGATATATATTAATGAACTATTTATCTTATCCTCACAATGTGAGGATGAATGTCAGTGCCAGAAGGGAGGATTGCCCGAGTACCATACTAGGATATGGCATAATGAGAACTTCTTTCCAAGTCATAAGAAAACTGAGATGGGACTGAAAATACTTTTGACAGTGTTAGCTAAGCCCAATGTGACCCTAAATTCCAAGACACTAAATTAGATAAAATGACAGTTGGTATGAGTGCAGTAATCTAAACAATCACAAATACAATAACTTTAGCAACAGCCAATCAATATTTTCCATATATGGCTATGACTTACTGGGCAAGTCACAGTTTTCCACCTACAGTAGGCCTATCTATCCATGACACTAGAGCTCGCGTCAGCTCGGAAGGCGGCCGGCTCTCTGGGATTTGTGCAGAGAGGGAAAGAGATACATGTCCACTGTTGCAACAGGTCCACCATGTCAGAGTTCCTACACCGCAGGCTGCTGCCATGAGATCCTGCGGTATGGCAACACCGTGGCTTAGCTCATCGAGCCTGTCTCTTTCACGCTACTTTACACTTGGCTTTCCTGACAACACACTAGCTCAGATTCTCAAGACAGACTGAATGTGATTGGTGGGATGGAAGTGAGGCATGACGTAATGGTAGCGTTGTGTTCTGCGCACCGCCTTCCGGGCTGACTCGAGCTCTAACATAAATGTAATGAAAAATTAACAGAGACTGGCATTATGGAACAAAATAGTAGACACTAAAAGATATTACACTTACTGAGATTGTTAAAAGCAAGGAATATAAAAATTATAACAATTTGTCTCCAAGGATGTTTAGAAATCACTAGATCCCACAACAAAATTTCTAAATTAACAACACTGAAGATGAGCCATTTTCTTTCAGTTCTGCATTTACCATACTTTCAAGTGACCAGGATGCATAGTACTTAGATCCAGAAAGGCATGGTTATTTCTATTTTAGAAATGAAAAATCAGTTGTTGGAATGGAATTTAGTTTCATGTTGCTTCAATAGTACTGGAGGGAGTGTTGTACATATCATAAGGGATGATTTACTTTCTACAAAACATTAACCTCCCATATTTCTGGGCTGCCAATAGTGGACACAGTGTACAAGAAACAAAGGAAAAATGTGTAAACAGTACACAGCAAAGAAGAAATTAGGATATGTTAAGTGCCATACAATTACAGATGAGCAACATTTTCACCTTTCATAATCTCATTAATATCCTAGCAATACTGTATCATAATTCTTAAACCACATCAGAACAAACTGTATATTTTATAAGTAACACATCAAAGTGCTTGTAAATGTAAAAGAAAGTACCATACTCTGAGTGTAATCTATTGATGAATTACAGTGTGTTTGTAAGTGAACTGTGTATAAATGTTCAAAATTGTATGTCGATTTTTCATGAAGAAAATACATTAACTTACGGTAATTGAAAGAGTCTTTTATATTCCCACATTCTTGACCTTATCTATTCATTCATATAAAATGGCATTAGAATTTCACTATGTCACTGTGTCATCATGCTCTTAACCATATCATAATTATTGTGTTAGTGCTTTGATCTAATTGGAACATTTAAGTCAGTCAAAATTTTCCAAAGACAACGGATCAAAGCACTAGAAAAACGATAATTTTACTTTTTATTCCAAATAACAAATCTTTTGGACACCAATTCACTCAAAATGTAAAAGAAACTTTTAAAAAGGCCCAAAACACTATTGTCCTACTCCAATGAACAAGAACACATTGGACCACTTGAGTCGTTCCACAATCACTTCTTCTTTGAAGGTAGTACTGCTTGGTTCTTGCGCTCTTTCCAGTACTTTTTCATTCTTTCAGATCGGGATTTTCTCAACTCATCTGAAATCTCCAAAGGCTTTCTGTGTGTCATTTCTGCAGAAAATTTGTGAGTTTTAAGAATGGTGTTAATTTTATTTTTCTCCTCGGCATCTGTTATCTTGAGTCCAACTGCTTTGAGATCTTGTTGGATTTCTTGGATCCATTTTCCTCCAGTTTTCTTTCCTAGATTTCTCATCACCAGTTGGCGTACAATTCTGTTTTCTGGAAGCCGTAAGATGTGAAAAAAAAAATGAAATTCTTTTCTTCTTCGTTGTGCTGGTGATTGGATCAATCTCACGATAGACAGTTTCATTTGGGAGAATCCTCCAGACTCCCTCAACCTGATACTTTTTATTTATGAACGTTCTAATGATTCTTCTTTCCGTTTTGAGGAGCTGATCAGTTCTTTGTTCATTTTTAATTTGGAACAGTGTTTCACAAGCATAAGTGGCTTCAGGACCTTTGGGTGTGGCGAACCCATCGTACAAATAGCCTAAATATGATAGTGTGCGAGTCGAGGCCTCGGATGGAGGTCCTTGATTCACGCCCCGACCCAGATCACTGGAACCGGGAAAAGAAGAAGAAGAAGTGGCTTCAGGGAGAGTTACAGTTTTATAATGTTGGATCTTAGCAGCCATTGACAGGCATTTCTTATTATATGTTGACCAGGTTAGAGATTGTGCCTTTTTCATTTTATTTGTTCTATTTATCCAAGTTTGCCGGCCCCGTGGTGTTGGGGTAGCGCGCCTGCCTCTCACCCGGAGGCCCCGGGTTCGATCCCCGGCTCCGTCAGGGATTTTAAAACTGACGTGAGGGTTGGAACGGGGTGCACTCAGCCTCGTGAGGACAATTGAGTAGCTGTCTGACAGTGAGACAGTGCCCCGGTCACGAAAACCAAGATCAACGGCCGAGGGGACCCGACGCGCTGACCACGCGTCACCCCAAAATCTGCAGGCCAATTGGCTGGGCAGCGGTCGCTTGGTAGGCCTAGGCCCTTCAAGGGCTGTAGTGCCACGGGGTTAGTTTTTTATTTATCCAAGTTGCTTTTTCGTTTAAGTTATGTGTTATAATTTCTCCAAGAATCTTAAATTGAGGAACTAGGTTAATTTTATGATCATTTATATAGACTTCATTTATATCTAAGGGTTTCATAGGCATGATCTCAGTTTTTTCAAAGGATATCTGTAATCCTATCCCTTGAGCAATATCTTGGAGACTAGTGATCTGAGTACAAACCTCTTCCTTGTCTAGTGCTAAAAGAGCCAAGTCATCTGCAAATCCTAAGCAGTTTATTTTTATTGATGGTTTTGTTCCAATTTTGATCTTAGGAGGGTTTTCCTTTTGCCAAACCTTCATGATATAATCAAGAGCCACATTGAAAAGCAGAGGGGATAATCCATCACCTTGTCTGAGACCAGTTTTTACTGTGAAAGCTGTTGATATTTCTCCCCTAAATTTAACTTTCGAATTTGTGTTTGTTAATGTTAATTGAATGATTTTTATCAATTTAGGATGGAGACCGTATGATCTGAGGATTTTTAGCAATGTCAGTCTATGAATACTATCATAGGCTTTCTTGAAATCTATAAAAGAGATAAAGAGTTGCTTATTTCTGTTTTTGTAATATTCCATTATTAATTTCAGGCTAAGGATTTGGTCTGGACAACTTCTGTAAGGGCGAAATCCTCCTTGATATTCTCCAAGTTGTGGTTCCAGAATGATTTTCATCCTGTTGTAAATTATACGAGAGAAAATTTTATATGTGCAGTCCAGAAGGGTAATTCCTCTGTAGTTATCTGGGTTCGTTTTGTCTCCTTTCTTAAATAATGGATGGATTATTCCTGTGGTCCAGTGTGCAGGAATTTCTTCAGTAATCCACATTTTAACTAGATGTTGATGAAGATTTATAATCGCAGGTTTACCAGCATTTTTCCAGATTTCAGCAAAGACTAAGTCTTCGCCACAAGTTTTGTAATTTTTTTGTTCTTTAATTGCGAGTTCTACTTCATTAATGTTTGGAGGATTTATTAAATAGGTGAAGTTAAAATAGGTGTATCAGTGTTTACTTGCAGGGTTTCCAGTGGATCATCACAATTTAACAGTTTCTCGAATGCTTCTGCAAGGATCTCTGTATTTTCTTGGTTAGAATGTGCTAACTTTCCTGTTTGATTTTTCAACATTAATGTTGGAACTTCAAATTTTTTTAGATATTTACCAAATGTTTTGTAATAATCTCGAGATTGCTATTTCTTGAAATCGTCTTCTATCTTTTCCAGTGTATTTTTAAGATGATTACGTTTCGTTTGTCTGATGATTTTATGGGTTAATTTTCTTTGTATAGTTAGTTCTAAATTTGATTCTTCTGACTTTAGAGCTTGATGTTTTATCCATGCTTGGTGTCTTTTCTCTATTGCTTGATCACAATCTACATTCCACCATTCATGTTTTTCCTTGGATTTATTGGTGCTAACTCCTCTGCTATTGATTTTAATTTAGTGATTAATTCGTCCAATGTTTTAGTGTTGAGAGATTCTTCTCCTGTTCTTTCACAGTACTCTATATTTTTTATTAAGGTAGATGGATCAAATTTCCTCCTATTGTTATTATTAGGTCTTTTCTTGGCCATTGGAGTTAATTTTATTTTGATCTTTACCACATAGTGGTCTGATCCTGAGTCAACTCCCCTTAGAACCTTGACATTGTGAATTTCGCGATGGTGAAATTTATCCATGCAGACATGATCCAACTGCCATTCACCCCTTCTGAAGTCAGGATGTTTCCAAGTTTTCAATTTATGGGGCTGTCTTTTAAAACATGTTGATTTAGAGATTAATTTGTGGTTTCTACAAATTTCGACTAATCTTTGACCATTTTTATTGGTTCGTTTATGTGCTGTCCATTTTCCAATGATATCTCTATATCTTCTTTCTTGTCCAAGTTGCGCATTGAAATCACCAAGGAGAATTTTGATGTTTGATGAAGGGATGTTTATTCAAGTTTGATCCAAAAGATCCCAGAATTTTTGTACTTCTTCTCTGTCCTTAATGGTGTTGTTTTTTGATTAGTAGGAGATTTGATTTTTGCTGTAAGGCAGTTACAAGAACAGCACTATGAGTATGGAACAGATCTACTGATGGCCTTCCTGGACATTGAGAAAGCATATGACAGTGTATGCAGAAACAAAGTAGGAAGTCCCTGGAGGATAGAGGAGTAGAGAAATGGACTATAAAGAGGATAAAGGAGATGTACAAGGGAAGCGTGAGCTGTGTGAAAGTGGGAGGAGAGAGATCAGACTGGTTGGAACAGAGAAACGGCCTGAAACAAGGAAGTGCACTGTCACCGTTACTTTTCATTGTGGTGATGGATGACATAATGACCCGAGTGACACAAGTAATTGGGGACGGAAAGATGAAAGCAATGGTGTTTGCAGATGATTTGATGATTTGGGGAAACAAGGAGGAGGAGGTACAGGAACAGTTGGACGTGTGGGAAGGAATAATACAAGGATATGGGATGAAATTTAGCATAAATAAGAGTGAGATGGTGATCACAACAAGGAAGAAGGAAAGAACCACAACGGGAATAACAATTGGTGGGGGACAGCTGAAGAAAGTGGAGAGTTTCAAGTATCTCGGAAGCCTGATACAAGATAATGGAAGAAACGATAGAGAAATAAATGAGCGGGAAAGGCAGGCAGAAGCATTTCGGAGGAGTGTGAGAAGCATGTTATGGAGCAAGGATGTCCCTCAGAACAGCAAAAAGGTCATATATCGGACGTACTATGTCCCTATCCTGACGTATGCCTCAGAGACCTGGGTTATGAAAGGAAGGGAGAAGAGCAAAATACAGGCCAGTGAGATGAGGTTCTTGAGAAGCAGTATTGGAGCTACAAAGATGGACAGAATAAGAAATGAGAGGACCAGAGAATTAATGAAGGAGGAACCATTACAGGATGGTATAGAGAAATCTAGACTTAGATGGTATGGACATGTAAAACGAATGGAGGAGAAGAGGATACCCAGGAGAGTACATGAGACGAAGTGGGAAGGAAAGAGACCGAGGGGAAGACCGAGAGACAGGTGGCTGAAGGGGGTGGAAGAAAGCGTGAAGAAGAGAGGAGAAGACTGGACAAGGGTGGAGGCTGAGAGATGGTGGGAAGACAGAAGACGTTGGAGAGGCTTGTGTTCCAAACAGACCCGGCCAGTGGCTGGAAACTGTGCAAGATGATGATGATGAGGAGCATAATAAATATAACAGCAGAAATTGAAGCAGCCATTGTAATAGTTAATGTGGAAGAACAACAAACAGCTAGAAATGGAGCTGAAAACAATTAGAAAATAATAAACAAAAAACCTCAATCAAGATATAAAAGATAACTTGGTCATAATTAAGGCAGATAAGGGAAATACTACAGTCGTGTTAGAGAAAGGATGATTGCATAAAAAGACGGAACAATTTTTCGAAGGGAACATTTTCAAAAATAAATAAAAGACCCCAAAACGAGCATTCAGAATAAAATCAAACAAATTTTAAAGTTCAGCATATTATTACTAAATGAAACAGCATCCCAAAATTTACATTAATGAACACAAATCTTTCCACCACGAGAGCACTTAATCAAATTCGCACAATATCCCCATTTGACTAATAAACAATTTCAAGAATAGTCCAACTTACTAAAAACATATAACTTACCACCTTGTAATATGTGCAAATAATCAATCACAAGTCGATCTTTTTCAGGTAGAAACTTGTAATTCCTGCCTAATATAATTGAGCATAAATGATCAATCAATATTCATAATACATTTTAGCCTATCATAACTAGAATCCCTAAAAGTTTGCCATGCCGTTGGATAACACTAATTCCCATAAACAGCCCTAAATAAAAGTGAAGGGCAGCAGGCCGAGTAGTAGGTGTAGCATGCCGTACAACACTGTAGCTCAGTTAATACCGACTCAGGTTCACAGTTGATAGGTGGCTAGTTTGAATCCACCTGGGGTTACTTTTTCAATCCACTATTCATTCATTTATGTATTAAATCTTAATATACCATATAAATGGTTGAGGATGTTAAAACATATAAGGTTCCGTACCATACACATACATTAGCCTGTACACACATTACATTGTATCATCATCATCATCATTTCCCCTTATCCAGCTCCTGCCGGGTCGGGGTATTTATGGCACTTCTCCACTTTCCTCTTTCCTTCCACAATTCTTCTTCCACAATCTTGTCCCAGTCCAGATTCCTTTTTCTCACGCTGTTCTTCACTGAATCGATCCACCTTGTTCTAGGTCTTCCCCTTGCTCTCTTACCCTTGCACTTGGCCTCCAGCATCTGTCTTGGTATTCTATTTTCCTCCACCCTCTTTACATGTCCAAACCACCTTAGTTTATTCTTCTCAATTCTCTCATTTAGTTTTCCCATCCCAACTTCCTTCCTAACATCTTCATTCTTCACTCTGTCTTTCCTTGTCTTACCTATCATACTTCTTAGGAATTTCATTTCACTGGATTGGATTCTACTCTCTTGCCTGCTCGTCAGGGTCCAAGTCTCAGCTGCATAAGTTAATATGGGTACATAGTACATTTTATACATTACCTCCTTGCTTTTCCTTGGTACTTCCTTATCCCAAACAAGTTTTCTTACACTTTGATAGAATGCATTGCTCTGCTGTACCCTCCTGCCAATCTCCATGTCCAACCTACCAGTTTGCATCAATTCACTTCCTAGGTATTTGAACGTGTCCACTAATGCCAAACTCTGACTTCCAATTTTCACAGTGCCCTTTCCTTGTCTTTCCCCTCTTGTCATCACCATGGTCTTGCTTTTCTCTATACTGATTTTCAGGCCATACTTCTGAATATTTTCGTTCAGTGCATCTAGTTGTTTTTGCACTTCTTCGGTGTTCCTTCCCCAGACCACAATATCGTCTGCAAATAATAGTAACTTCATTTCTTTATGTCCATATGCTTCCTTTGTTTCCTTTACAATTTCATCCATTACCATTATGAATAAAACAGGTGACAGCACACTCCCCTGTCTTAGTCCAGTCTTGTTCCTAAACCAATCTGTCTTTCCAACTGGGGTCAGTACCCTGCTAACACAGTTGTTGTACATTGCTTGCACCATTTCCAACATTTCTCTTCCCAGTCTCTTCTTAACCATGGTTTCCCATACCTTCTCTCTGGGGACACTATCATATGCCTTTTCTAGATCTATGAAAGTCATGATCAAATCCTCTCCATATTCCCAGTTCTTTTCCATCACCTGCCTCAAGCTAAAGATTGGGTCCACTGTGGATCTTCCACTCCTGAAGCCATACTGTTCCTCTTGCAACTCTCCTTCCACCTTTCTTCTCATTCTTCTTTCTAATATCCTTTCCAGTATTTTCACTATCTGTGATAAGAGGGTGATCCCTCTATAGTTATCACACACCTTCTTGTCCCCCTTCTTAAACACTGGTATTATTAGCCCTTTCTCCCAGTCTTCTGGTACACATTTCCGTTTCCACACACACTTTAGCAGTCGATACAGCCATTGCATACCAACAGGTCCAGCAGCCTTTATCATTTCTACACTGATTTCATCCACCCCTGTTGCTTTTCCTATCTTCATTTTCTGTACTGCTAATTCCACCTCCAGCATTGTTATATCATCTTCTGTTATAGAGTCATCAGGCTGTGTCACTTCGATCTCACCAGTACAATTGCTCACATTCAATAGCTTATCGAAATACTCCTTCCATCGTCCCTTTATCTCATCTGGGTGTGTTAACAACTCTCCATCTTCCTTTTTCACCAGCTTTGTAGTAACTCTTTCTTTCCTCTTACTTCTTAGAAGCCCATACAGCATCCTTTTACTGCCACTTACATCTGTTTCCATTCTTCGTGTAAATTCTTCCCAACTTTTCTTCTTCTACCACTTTCTTACACCTCCGTTTGCTGTCGTGATACTTCCTTTTGCTTTGTTCTGTTTGATCTCGGTTCCATTCTTTCCATGCAGACTTCTTTTCTTTCACTGCTTTCCTCACTTCCTCATTCCACCACGGTGTCTCCTTCTCTTTAACTCTTGTTGACGTCCTACCACAAGCACTCTCTGCTGCACCAGCAAATGCCTTTTTAAAGTGGGACCATTCCTCTTCTACATTTCCCACTTCAGTAACTGGGATTTGTTGCTTCAATCTCTCCTGAAAATCTTCCTGTACAGCTTTGTCTTTCAATTTCCATACTTTTATTTTACTTTCTCTGATCTCCTTTAGGTTTTCCAATTTTCCCCATCTAAATTTTGCCACCACAGCTCTATGGTCCCCATCAAATGCTTCTCCTGGTAAAGCTGTCACATCCATCAGCTTTCTGCGATTTGTCCTTTCTACCAGGAAGTAGTCAATTACTGATTTTGTTCTTCTATCACCCCACCCATATCTCGTAATTTTCCTGCTGTTTTTCTTCCGAAACCATGAATTACCCACTATCAGTCCATTCCTTTCACAAAAGTTTACAAGTTCCTCTCCTTCCCGGTTCTTTTTCCCATATCCATATGGTCCAATGACTTCTTCCTTTCCTTGTCTCTCAATTCCGACTTGTGCATTCATATCTCCCATGATCACCACTTCTACATCTGAGATTACTCTTTCTACATCCTCCAGGAATACTTCAATATCTTCTTCTCTGTTTCCAGTCTGTGGTGCATACACTTGTATGAAGTCCATCACGTCATTCTTCATCTTCATTCTAATTTTCATTATTCTGTCACTCACACACTCTACCACTTCAACATACTCCTCCAGTTGTTTCGAAGTTATCAGTCCCACGCCATTTTTTGCCTCTTGGCCACCACTCCAGTATAAAGTATATCCTTTCCTCAATTTCTTCCTTCCTTTACCTTTCCATTTCACTTCACTCAGCCCCATCATTCCAACCTTCTCCCTCTCCATGAAGTCTACCACCTCCTCCACCTTGCCTGTCAGGGTCATGACATTCATGATTCCCACTTTCATTTCGGTTACTGGTCGCCCATTTCTCACAGTTCCCCCAGTACCAAAGGAACTGCGCGTCGCCCGCAGGGTACGCCCTAACCTTTTCCGAATCATTGAAAGTGCCATTTCCAATTTAGGCTATTATTACGATGGGGTCGCCACTCCCAAAGGCATTTTATGAAGCTACTGCCAGCTATTATTCAGGCCGCCCCTAACATGGAGAACAGACGCCCTTGCAGCCGCCCCTAACATGGGAAACAGACGCTGCCGATTGATGCTGTACTCATACTATTCCCTGAGTACTGGGTTGCCTCTTCCGCAATCTCCACCGTTCTGAAGTCCATCTTCTCCGCTGTAGATTCCGTTGAGGTCTTCGCACGTAACCCTGTGCACGGGGCCTATGTTATACCCCATAGGACTGGGTCCTCACCAGAACTTAGCCGGTACTGTAGTTCCATGGTATATTACAGTACCGTTGCCCACCCCCGCGACGTGGACGCGCCTGGCAAGAATTATCCATGTAGCCAATTAGGATTGACTCATGGACCGGGTTAAGGAGCTGTCTAAATCCAGCCTCCATCATATGAGTATAAACAGCTTATAAATTACATATTATAGTACATATTATAGCTTTAGTCAGACTGACTGTGTGATTGATACCGTACTCTTCAATAGAATAGAAGCAATGTCCCAACAAAATTTCATCTGCATTTCCATGAATACTGTACCATATTTATTTAGTTTGTTTCATAAAATAACATGACCTATAAAGTCAAAAGTTTTTGATGAGTTCAGAAATATGCCTGCTATAGGCTCTCTTTGATCAAGAGTTTGAGTAGTCTAAATAGCAGTCTAGCAAGCAAACTAATGAGACTACTAGTGCATGATGTCCCCAACATGCTTATTGAACACAGTCAATCAATGGACAGATAAAGATGATAGAAACATGGACAAACTAAACAGAGTGCTTGATCAATCAATTTTATTCTGTCATTAAGCATCGAGTATGCAATAGACATTGTCACATACATGTTGTAAACAAATAATTACATATACATAATTATATATATTACACTTTTAGTACATAATATTTCCAGAAATCTTAATTAAATACCGATTACTTCCATTTCAAAGAACTCCTTAGTTGAATAAAAAGGATGTTGTAAGAGTCATTGCTTCAGTTTTGTACTAAATTTAATTATTAGGAAGAACCTGTACACTAGGTGGTAATCTGTTGAAGAGCTTCAACGGATAAATTGAATGACCTGCCTTTGTTTTCTGCAACCTACAATAGGGTATATCCACCTGATTTCTACTCCTAGTGTTGTGATTATGGAAGTCATTTTGGTATTTAACATCTGTGATTTTAACTTTACATTATGCATTAAAAATGTACAAATTATTCACTGTCATAATAGAATTATCAATAAACAAGGGTTTACAGTGTGTACCTGGTGGAGACTTAGATGTAAGACGTAGAGCTTTCTTTTGGATTACAAGAACCTCTGAGATTCTACTGCAATTTCCCAATCGTAAAATTCCATATTGCACGATGCTTTGAAAAAATGCAAAGTATGCATTTAACAGGAACTTTCTTCGAACTTTATGAATGAGGGCTGTTAATAAACACAGTATCTTTGACAATTTCATTGTAATAAATTCAATAAGTGCATCCCAAGACAGTTTAGCATCCAAATAAATTCCTAACAGCTTGACAGGGTCATTTTCTTCATTAATTTGATGAGTACCGGTACTCAAACTAAATATCAATGTTTGAATTTTGTTAGAATTAAGTAATAGTTTGTTTGCTGTAAACCATTCTATTGCTGAATATAGGGTATCCTTTGTTTGCTGTCTAACTTTGTCTACTGTATTAGTGTTTGTTATGAAAGTTATATCATCCACATTCCACATATAAGACCGAACTGGCTGTAGAGTTCACATAATAAACTAGATCAGTTATTAGCACCAAACACAAAAATGGTCCCAGAACTGAGCCCTGTGGGACACCAAGTTTAATATAAAGATTAGATGAACTTTCACCTCCCACTTCAACTGCTTGTTTTTCGACCACCTAGGTATGACCTCAGAATGTCAAGCTGCTTATCTCTAACTCCATAGTAATGTAATTTTTTAATCAGATTTGGATGGGACACACAATGAAAAGCCTTGCTAAGATTGCATAATGTAATCTGAGTAAGCTTCTTGTTTTCAAAAGCAAAGAATATGTGTTCAAGCAGTGAGTCTATTGCTCCAATAGTTGATTTACCTAATCGAAATCCAAACTGTTCCTCACATAAGAGATTATCAGTATCAAAAAAGTCTACTAGTTGCCCAACCATAATATATTCAAGAATTTTATAAAATACTGGGACAATTGAAACTTTACGGAAATTGCTCAGTACATTGTGTTCTTCGTTTTTAAATACTGGAATTACTGGATAGTCGGGTAGGTAAGAGAGCAAGAATTATATGCTCAGCTATGACACATAATAGAGAGGGGTTGTTGGTCTCTTTTAATAGGAAGATCTAACTGCAACAGGAGCCAGACGACCATCCCTCAGAGTACAGCAACTTAATCAGAGTAGAACAAATCTTAATAAAAGTAACTACTGTACATTACAGTTACCATTATTGACCAGAAATAATGACTAAGTTAATTTTACAGTTACTCTGTGTGAAAGGGGCAGATGACCTTTTAGTTCCGCCCCTTAAAACAACAATAACTAACTAAAATAACTAACTCTGTGTGAAAAATACCTGTGTTACAGTTACAACTGTCAAAGTACCACATCAATGCTTTTCCATTACTTTTGTATAAAATACTTGCTTAATAATACCTTTCCAGCTTCTATAATTTCCTGTCTACTTAAATTCATCAGCTCGTTTACATTGAGAAACCCACACAAGTCTCAACTTCTCATTTTCTGGAAATCTGTGGTATAATAATATAGTAATAACTACTGCCCATGAAGGGCCTAAGCCTACCAAGCAACCACTGCCCAGCCATTTGACCTTCAGATATTGGGGTGACGCATGGTCAGCGCGTCGGGTCCCTTCGGCCGGGGCGCTGCCTCACCGTCAGACAGCTACTCAATTGTCCTCACGAGGCTGAGTGCACCCCGTTCCAGCCCTCATATCAGTTTCTAAAATCCCTGTCGGAGCCGGAAATCAAACCCGGGGCCTCCAGGCGGGAGGCAGACCCGCTACCCCAACACCACAGGGATGGCTTTAAATCTGTGATATGTAGTACCTTATTCCTTATACAGGCCCAACAAGAGGGAGGGGCAAGTGGGGCTGTAGCCCCAGGGCCCGAGGTGGTAAAAGGACTTAGAGTGGACAACTTTATTTAATTTAATGTCAAAAGAGAATTAGTAAATATTCTGATATGATTGTTTGATGTAAATACAACCTGTGAATAATATCCAAAACATTACAAAGAAAACATATCATTAATTTTATAAATAACCATTGTGTTTTTCGTTTTTCTTCCCGGAAAAAGGCAAAGTTGCCAGAGTTGTCCATTTAATTCATAACTTGCTGAAGTTCAAGAACTCTTTGTGGAGCATAAAGTTTCTAATTCAATCTCAGGAAAAATCGACTCGTTTCTTCATACATTTTGGAAAGGAGTAGGCCTATGGCTAATTCTTGTGGTACCTCGACTCGTTCAGATACAACGAAAATGAAATGTTTAATGCACAGTGAAGTGGAAGAGCAAGCAATGAGAGTGAAAATATATAAGGAAAGTGCTGAACAACTAAAAACGAAGTAAATTAGCAGCCTATTCAGTTGGGCAAACTAAATTCCATGGAGTTTTTTGTTTGTTTTGTTTGGGGGGGGGTTAAAAATTTGCAAGCTTACCTTAATACCACAATTTCAAAATTGCGTCAGGTTTATTATAAATGGAGGGGCCCGGAAGACGTTGTCCTAGGGCCCGTGAGCGCTCTCTACTGCCCTGTCCATATATCCCCAATTAGTACACTGTGCAACAGCACAAGAAGCGCCAGATTTGCTCGTTATTACCGACAGGCTATGTTATATAACTCAACATTATACCACACAACTTTCCACATTACTAAACTACGCTATTCTTAAATTAAACTATTAGCAATACGATATAAATAAAGAATTGCGGTATAACTTAGCCTACGATAGTAGGTCAAATTATTTACACAACGATGTAAGCAATAGGGATTAAACCTAAAAGAAAGCATCACACTCAACTTGTCCGTGCAGAAGAAAAGAAGGCTTTTAATTTTACGTGACCGTTAATCATGCATTCATGGACCACGGGATCTCATTTTTACGTGGAATCCAAACCACAGAACATGGCATGCATGGCATTTCACTTTGAAATTCTCACATGCATTGACCGGAAATTAAACCCGGTCCACCTTGGTGAGAGACCACCAGATGTCATCTTCTGCACGCCAATCCTCTCACGCAGCATCTCGAATCTGGCCCTCTCCAGAGGTTTAGTTAGAAGATCAGCTAATTGATTGGTCCCGTCGATGTGCTCCAGCTCAAGGTCTCCGTCCAAAAATCTTTCCCTCACATAGAAATGACGTACCTCAATATGCTTGGATTTTCGATGGTACTCCGGATTTTTAGCCAATTTAACTACACCAGCATTGTCGATGTAAAGCGTAGGAGGTTTGTCAGCAGTTCCCAGTAATTCAGAAAACAGTCTTTTCAGCCAAATCAACTCCTTTGCTCCTTCACTTGCAGACACAATTTCAGCTTCAGTTGTCGATGTTGACACAGAGTTCTGTAAATGACTTCTCCACGATACAGCTCCATGATTGTAGGTCGAAATGACACTCGTCGTTGAACGTCTCGTCCTCTTGTCACCGGCGTAGTCAGCATCACTGTAGACCTTTAAAACGTCCTCTTTCCTATAGACGATTCCATAGTTCACTGTGCTGTTTAAATATCGAAATATCCGTTTCACTTGACTCCAGTCTTGAACTGTAGGATTCTCCATGGCTCGAGCAGCTTTGTTGACCGCGAATGCGATATTTGGACGTGTAGCTGTAGTCAGCTATATCAACGATCCCACCGCCTCACGATAGGGAACCCTGGCCAAAACCTTTTCTCCGTCTTCACTTTCTTCGCGTCCAACTGGGGTAGACACTCCATTTGACTCGGCCATTCCAAATTTTTCTAGGATTTTCCTCGTGCAATCCTCTTGACTGATTGCAATTGATCCATCATGGTTTTCTTGTATCTTCATGCCCAGGAAATTGTTGAGAGATCCTCTGGTCGTGTGAAATTCCTGCTGAAGTTTTTCCATGAACTGCTCGATGTCTTCTTCGTTGCCAATTACCAGACCATCATCCACAAAGATTACAACAGCCAACCACTTTCCATTTTTGTTGCTGTAAAAGAGACAAGGATCAGCTTTGCTGTTTTTGAATCCAGCTTTCTCCATGAATTTCTTGAAACGCTTGTTCCAGCAGCGTGGAGCCTGTTTTAAACCATATAAGCTTCTCTTTAGATGACACACTCGGCCAGTACCATCCTGATGACCTTCTGGCTGTTCCATGAACACATCTTCTTCAAGCTCGCCGTTCAAGAAGGCCGTCTTGACATCAAATCGACCAAGTTTCATCTCCTTTTCAACAGCTACTGTCAACAGAGCTCGAATGGTAGCATACCGTGCAACAGGGCTGAATGTTTCTTCATAATCGATTCCTTGCTGTTGCGCATAGCCTTTGGCTACCAATCCTGCCTTGAAGCGAACTTCTCCACTGTCCGTTGTCTTCTGTCGAAGAACCCACCGATTGTTCAGGACCCGTGCACCATTTGGACGCTCAACCAATTTCCAGGTATCATTTTCCTTTAAGGACTCCAATTCTTCATTAATTGCTTTCAGCCACTGATTTTTATCACTAGACTGCAGCGCTTCAGAGTATGAGTCAGGATTCTTTTCAGCGATAGATGGTCCAGCCATGTACATGTAATTTCCACTGATCATCCACGATGGCTTCTTACTTTCACGCTTGCTTTTCCTTCTTTCTTCAGTCTCTCCTTCTTCCTCATCTTCGCTTCCTCCGGAACTGGATGCCGAAGAAAAATCTTCAATTTCGCTTAAGTTCTCATCTGACTCTGACGTCCTCTGTAGGCCTACATCAGACGATGAATTAGACTGATTCCTCTCCACACGTTCTTCAAGCGTCACTTCAACCTTTCCGGCGTTGGCGCGTAGATTGCAGACAACTTCAGGTTTGAATTTCACATCATGGCTTAGAACAACTTTTCCCTGAGTTGGAATCCAGACTCTAAATCCATCCCTGTCGTTCACGTACCCAACCAGATGTCCAAAAACAGCTTTGTCGTCGAACTTTGAGCGAAAATTCTTGTCGATATGCACGTAGCATTCTGTTCCGAAGATCTTCAGATGACTGGGACTTCCCACTGGTCGTCCATACCACAATTCATAGGGAGATTTGTTTTCAATGGATGACTTCCCAGTGCGATTCAGGAGGTACACCGCAGTGTTGCAGGCTTCAGGCCAAAGTTGTTTCGTTAACTTGCTGGGATTCAGCATAGATTTTGCGCACTCCACAATCGTCCGATTTTCACGTTCCGCAACTCCGTTTTGTTGTGGTGTGTACGGCGTAGTAATGCTGTGTTCTATGCCTCTGCTTGCGAGTAGTTCAGAAACCTTCTTGTTATCAAATTCTTTTCCTCCATCACACCTGAACAGCTTCACGACGTGTCCATTTGTTTTGGCTTCATTCAGGAACTGTTCCAGAACGGTGTACACTTCACTTTTGTGCTTTAAAAAGAAAACTCGTCGAAACTTGCTGAAATCATCCCTGAAACATTCGTAGTAGCGTGCCTTTCCAAGAGATTCAGTAGACATTGGTCCATTCACATCGGCGTAGATTTGTTCACCGGTGGCTGTTGGTCGATTCATTCGTGTCTTGAATGACAGTCGATGCATTTTTCCCAGTGCACATCCATCGCAGAAATCCTCTTTACACATGTCTACATTGATGTTCATCTGCTTCAGTACATTCTTGACATGCGCCTTGTGTTGATGACCAAATCGTTCATGGTAGATCTGCAGTTTGTCCGACGATGTAGCTAAATTCACTTGAATGGGTTGCGTCGGTTTCACGACGCGCATGTCAAGTACATACAGACCATGACTCACACGTCCAGCCATCATCGCCTTTCCAGTAACCTTGTCTTCAATTCTAACAGTTAGGTCGTCAAGTCTTGCACAAAAACCTTTCCTTGCAGCAGCTTTCACAGAAAACAGATCAGCCATTGCATCGGGAACATACAAAACTTCAGTCATCTCAGCACTCAACCAAGCGTTGTTCAGCCGCACTTGAATGTTTACAGTTCCTTTGCCGTGAGCTAGCATGCTCACACCTCGTTTTCCTAGCAAAATCTTCTCTGGAGCAGCAAACTTGACGTATGTTGTAAAATACTGTTTGTTCGCGGTGATGTGATTTGTGGCGCCACTGTCGCAGTACCACTCGTCGGCTTGAACAAAGTCGCCGTCTAACGCACTCATCGCATGTGTCAGAAACGAAGCATTGTTCTCCTTATTTTTGTTTCTAGTGTCACCCTCTTTCTTCTTCACTGGACATTCACTTGCCCAATGGCCCAATTCCTTACATTTGAAACATGTAAACTTCTGCTTTATTCGTTGAACATTTTTCTTCGACTTGTCATCAGCACTGCCTTTGCCACGGCCATACTGGGAATGCTTCTTGGGAGCACTTCGTACCACAAACGTAGTCGATTCCACATTTCCTTGGTCACGCAGTTCAATCGTGCACAATTTTTCAATCAACAAGTTCACAGTTTGATTTTCCGTCGGAATCGTGTCCCACACATCCTTGAAATTATCATATTCTTTTCCCAGCGTGGATAAAATTCGACCGTTCAAAATCCTTTCAGATAACGTGTTTTCGTTGTGCTTTTGTAGTTCGTCGTTCAGATCCTGATAAAGCTTATGTAACTTCGCGACATGGGTGCTGATGTCCTCCTTGTCGTCACGTGTCACTCGGAAGAATGACTCGATCAACATGTTCAGTACTGCTTCGTTCGAACCGTGCGCTCAATTTTGTCCAAATTTCACTGGCATTGGTGCACGTCAACACGAGCTCGGCAACAGATTTTCCTAGCGTACCTGCTAGCAAACTGGCCGCTTTCGCGTCCTCTTTCAACCACTGCTTATATGCCGCTTTTTGTTGCGCAGTTGCATCTGCCGGCAACACAGGACACTTTTTCGAACCATCAACAATATTTTCCAGTTCATACGACCGCAAAACCATCAACACATGCCATTTCCACTTTGCCCAGTCTTCAGGTCCTTCAAGTTTATCCACTTGAACTTTGTAGTCACTGCCGGCTGCCATTTTGGGGTTATCCTTACTCACAAAAAATACAGCACGTGTTCCACAGGCGCTCAGCTTCAGATCCACTCACGAGATAATACCATTTACACGTGGCCTGTGCCCATAACCTGTTAGTTTTAATGTAAATCTTTATTTATCAAGTGAGAAATACAATACAAAATACAAATCATCTTTTGAGACGCTTGTCACATGTCACGCGAACACGCTCAGGCTTTGCACTGACTCGTCTTTTGTTCTCTTCTATATTGTACATGTCTATTTCACCAGGTGGCGCTACTGTGATATTTTTCTTTCAAATATTAACAAGAAGGATCCTATGGTTTCATAATCGGGAGAGTCCTTCTGTAACTACAACTCTCTCGGAGGCAAAAATCCACAGTTCTTGCCCTTCTGGCAAGCAACTCATACACTAGACCTTCTATCGTACCGGTACTGCATACTATGAAATTCCCAAATGCGGGATTAGCCTATAACACAGTGATGAGCAAATTACGGCCCGCGGGCCAAGTGCGTCCCTTTAGCTAGTTTAATACGGCCCGGGACACGGTTAGGAATTATACCTGTACTATCTACAATTACATAGATCATACTTTCTGTTCTGCATACCTAGAAGTGAAAAACTGTTTCAATCTCATTGGGTTTATGTGTTTTGTGTAATAGAGTTGCAGCTAGAACTGATTGAGTTGTAATGTGACAATGAATTGAAGAAACTATTCCTCAATGTTTTGAAAATTGAGTTCTACAAGGCCCTACGAAAATCAAGCTTCCCAAACTTGAAATCTCATGCACCGAAGATAACTGCCATGTTCACATCTTCCTATATCTGTGAACAGGTGTTTTCTACAATGAAGCTTCGCAAAAATAGCGTCGGAAATAGATTAACAGACCACCATTTAAGCGCTATTAAGAATCAGCTCATCCCAGTTTCGACCAAATTATGAAAAACTTTTATAAGCACAGTCGCAGTGCTTGCCACTTACTCCTTCCTCTTCTAACAAATAATGAAGGTGTGTTCATAGTGCAAATATGAAGGAATACTGTACTGGGCTAAGAAGAAAGCTCGCCAGAGTTAGGAACCACTTCGTCCAAGGGGCCTCAACGAACCAAGAATAAGGTGCTTTCTTTTTTGTTATGTTTTCTATCATTGTAGCCTATAAGTTTTGTTTGATTTAAAAATCAGATTTTTTTTATTTAAAATTCAGAAATAATAAGTTTATAATCTATCAATAAACATGTGTTGTTTTTCTTTTCGGCCCGCCTACATTATTTTGTATTGCATCTGTCCCTGTCCCTAAAAGGTTTGCCCATGTCTGCTATAATCAATCTTAACCAAAGTGCTCCATTCGAAACTATTTACTTTCACTCGACGAAGTTGATTCAACCACCATATACGATCACATACCATACGTGACAGTATTCATTGAGCATGTTACCGAAGAAATTGACGTCCATATATTGTTTAAACGACTCCAATCACTTTTCATAAACTACCGGTATTATAACTTTCTTCTGATTATAAACTTTACGTTGTCTTTTCTTGGGAGATTCCTTATCGTTCGTGCAGGGCCATGAAGAGCAGCGACGGGCGCTGGGGCTGTAGTCTCCCAGGCCCTCCTTCTATAACCAAATTCTGTAAAATTAATTTATAATTGTCCTACATCTGCCCAAAGTGATATTGCGCCATTTTTTGCACAAATTGTTCATAACGAAATCAATTAAAAGAACAAGCCAGCAATAATAAAAATAATACTGGCAAGAATAACAACAATATTAATAGTAATAATAATAATAAAATTTCAATTTTATATTCCACTAAATCCAGGCTATATTTACTATCATGAGCAGAGCGTGCATTACTATCAATACAGCCTAAATAAGTTAATGGTGGTATGTAAAATTTACAACAATGAAACTGGAGGAATGCATGCAAAATTAATTGCAAATTCAATGTTTATATCTGGCAAGCGTGTACAACTGCGTTATTTTCAATTAACATACATAAATATCAGAGTTGAGCCATCTAAAATTGGGTAGTAATTTGCATTAAATTCACTATACTGTTAAGTTTTGGCGCTTGATTGAGAGAAGCAAACAGCCTTCTCATAGGCAACACCGATTGTGTTGCCCCCCTACATAAACTATTCATTGCAGACCTGAGGAGCAGTAAACGCAGAATAGGTGGATGTACAAGAGTCTCAACAAAAGTAAAGTGGTGGAAACTACAAGACCAGAAATCAGCATTGGTTAACAGTATAACATTTCCTATTGTCAATCCGAATTCCATCGACACCACATGGACTGATCTCTGTGAGTCAGTGACTACTGCTGCATCAGAAACATTGGGTACCACAAAACCAGGGCGTCGCCTAATTGACAAGCAGACATGGCTATGGACAGATCAGGTACAAGATAAGGTCCGTGATAAGAAGAAAGCATATAAAAGCTGGCTTTCTCTAAAGACAGACGTGAACAGAGAAAGGTACTGCCCCCGTAAATTGAATTATTTAGGGACAAAATGAGAGTATTTTCCGTCCCCATGATAAAATTTAACTAGCAAATATAATTTCTGGAAGTGTGACACAAGAGTGTAGTGTGACAAGCTCGAGACTGTGGGAGAGCCCGATCACGTGTTATGTTGCACAATGGACGATTCTAGAAGGCTATATTTAGCATAGCAACCGCTCTTCCTCTCCTCCCAAAATCTCCTCATGAACTCGCTATGCCCCTTCTTACGTTCCTCCGTCCATATTTTTTTTCCAGTGGTCTTCTTTTTAGCTTTTCGGTGAAAGAGTGATTTGTAAATAATTTTTAATTATTATTTTACTTTTATTATGTTATTTACATTGTACATATTCTTTTGGTAAGCTAATTACAGTGTTAGGTCAAGTATCATTGCCGAAAATTAACTTAATCACGCAGCAAATGTGTATGTAAGGTATATATGTATATAAAATTGTAGTAGACGCCAATAAATTTGTATTGTACAATTCCTATGTAAGAGCCTCTGGCTCGTTGGAATTAATTGTTCAATAAATGATGATGATAAATATTGTTATAAATTATGCTATTGGATCCCAGCCCAGAGCCAATGAGAACAGGTCTTATTGAAGACGGGATCAACTTTAATTACACAATATGATGAAATTATGCATTTAGGCCCTTAGAAGAAGATTTTCTTATTTGGTAATGAAGAGAATATTAAGAGAAATTATGTCTGATACTTTAAAAACCGCAGCTCGGTTAATCTACGCAGTAATAAGCATTAGTAATCTACGCGCTAAAATTATGGTGGGAGATTGATATGGCCGCCAAAAATTCGACTTGGAGGGGGAGATCCAAGGATCGAAGTTCTTATTCCAGCAGACTTTGAAGAGTGAGGAAGTACTTTACTGGGGTAACGGAGAACCCAAACTTAGTCCGAGTGCGACGACTATCGACTTGTGGAGACGCGAGGATAGCTAGGTGGAACGTAGGAGGTCACCGCACTTCCATTCTACGTGAAGTTGCGAGAAACATTGCATATCTCTTATATAATTGAGATCTGAAGTTAAATAAGCGAATATATATAAAGAACAGGTTTCTTACTATATATTGTGAAAAGTCGAGCGTTTTACAATTCACCGTTTCGACAATATAAGTCTGTCAAGTTAAATTTCCAAATGTGTTGGAAATAAAGCTGAATATCATTATAAATTGCAACGTGAAGTTGGCGAACGCAGTTCAAGTGAACAGTAGTGGAGAACTTTTAATATTGGCGCAACACATAAACATTAACAGAATGACTATTATTATTCTTCAAACGTTATCATTCAGCATAATTAACATTGTTGATATGATTAACTAAATAGTCATGCGCCAGAGATATATTCGATAGCAGGAGTTAAGATACAACCATGGAGCTTCGTTAGACAACGTATTCTTGAATACAGACGTAGTGTACGGTCCATCTTGTGCATTTTCGTCAGTCTACGAACACTAATATAACATCAATTAGCAATGGAAATATTTCATTCACCATTTATATGAATATTTCCATAATTATATTCCAATGATGAAGCTGATACATATTTACGACGGAGAATGAAGACTTTACTGAAGAGATTTGTCAAGATGCTAGGGTAGCCCAGCAAACACAGAAGAATTTGCCAGAAGGATGTCGTTCGAGCCCAGGCGAATGTTGGTGAATTCCAGAGAGGGACGTTTCTTATCTCTGAGGTCGCAGATCCGAGGTTCGAATGCAGATCCATCTCAGTGACTTGTACTGAGGAAACATCTAAAGTATTGTGGGAATACTTACATTGGTCTTCAAGTTTTCGTCCAAATAAGGTATTAGTGTATCTCAATTGTTATATAGAGCTTGATTAGTAACATTCTGAGCCATCGATCTTATTCCATATTTCCAGCGATCTTATTCCATATTTTAAGCGATCTTATTCCATATAGCCAGCGATCTTATTCCATATTTCAATATTTTCACATTTCATGTATTTCAGTGCTTTTATGTATTATACACTTCAGATGTGTGTTGAGATTTTTAGCCTACTTTCGATTTTTGCAAAAAATGAAAGTAGACTTATGAGACCAACACAGGGCGAAAAAAGTGTGTCTGTCTGTGTGTGTGTATGTGTGTGTGTGAGTCTGTGTGTGTGTGTGTGTGTGTGTGTGTATATATGTGTGTGTGTGTGTGTCTGTGTGTGTGAGTGTGTGTACTCTGAATGTCTGTCCCCCCCTATCAATTCGAACACGGTGAATGCGAATTGAACGAAATTTGGTACAAAGGTAGCACTAGCAAAGGACACCTCAGTGTCATATTTTATATCGCCGCCATCTTGACGGAAACGTAATGGCGGCCACACAAATGTTCAAAGCTTAAATCAAATTACGACTAACCTAATCATCCGATCTCTACCAAATTTTGCAACAACATACCTGAATGGGGGGAGCATCCTTTGACCAAACCAATAGGCCATCAGCGTAATAGTTTGCGGATGGCGGCCATCTTTGTGTGAAAATCGATTCCCCCTATTAATTCGAACACGGTGCAACCGAATGGAACGAAATTTGGTACAAAGGTAGTACTAACAAAAGGCACCTCAGTGTCATGTTTTATATCGCCGCCATCTTGACGGAAACGTAATGGCGGCCACACAAATGTTCAAAGCTTAAATCAAATTACGACTAACCTAATCATCCGATCTCTACCAAATTTTGCAACAATATACCTTTATGGGGGGAGCATCCTTCGACCAAACTAATTGGTCATCAGCGTAATAGTTTGCGGATGGCGGCCATCTTTGTGTGAAAATCGATTCCCCCTATTAATTTGAACACGGTGCAACCGAATTGAACGAAATTTGGTACAGAGGTAGTGCTAACAAAAGGCACCTCAGTGTCATGTTTTATATCGCCGCCATCTTGACGGAAACGTAATGGCGGCCACACAAATGTTTAAAGCTTAAGTTAAATTACGACTAACATAACCATCCGATCTCTACCAAACTTTGCAACAACATACCTTTATGTAGGGAGCATCCTTTGACCAATCTAATACGTCATTAGCCTAATAGTTTGCGGATGGCGGCCATCTTTATGTCAAAATTGATTCCCCCTATTAATTCGAACCGGTGGAACCGAATGGAACGAAATTTGGTACAGGGGTAGCACTAGCAAAGGGCACCTCATTGTCATGTTTTATATCGCCGCCATCTTGACTGGAACGTAATGGCGGCCACACAAATGTTCAAAGCTTAAATCAAATTACGATTAGCCTAATCATCCGATCTCTAGCAAATTTAGCAACAACATACCTTTATGGAGGGAGCATCCTTTGACCAAACTAATAGGTCATTAGCCTAATATTTTGCGGATGGCGGCCATCTTTGTGTGAAATTCGATTCCCCTTATCAATTCGAACACGGTGAAACCGAATGGAACGAAATTTGGTTCAGAGGTAGCACTAGCAAATGGCACCTCAGTGTCATGTTTTATATCACCGCTATCTTGACGGAAACGTAATCGCGGCCACCCAAATGTTAAAAGCTAAAATGTAATTACGACCAACCTAATAATCTAGTCTCTACCAAATTTTGCAACACCATATCTTTATGTGGGAAACATATTCTGACCAAACTGCTAGAACATCAGCCCAATAGTTTGCAGATGGGGGCCAAGTATGTGTGCAAATCGATTCCCCCTATCAATTCAAACACGGTGAAACCGAATTGAACGAAATTTGGTACAGAGGTAGCACTAGCAAAGGGCACTTCATATTCATGTTTAATATCCCTATAGCACTTTGTATTTCAACAAGCTACTACAACCAACATTCAATCATACTCCTTGAAAAGGACAAAGAGTTATAACAATACCCATGCGTTTAGGAGAAAGTAGGCTATATGTTCTTTACTGAACATCTTGTTATGCTTCAAGATTATTTAGGAGATGATTGCCTTTCATCTATTTTTCAATTTTATTCTACGGATCAGTTGTGGAACTGACATTAAAAAATTTCTTTGAGGAATCATATTGCCTCATAGGAGACTAGTCGTTTCGACTCTCGAATTTTTATAATTTCATTTAAACCAAGCATTCTGACATTGTGCCATAGCTTCAAATTAAATTCTTATTAAATTTAATTTGAGCACCTTAATGTAACAACATTGAACTTCAAGAAAAGAAGAAACTTCGAATGATATTGTTATATCATTATTGTACATAAACTATCGACGATCTAAGAAATACTAGTCGTTTGATAAGACCGAAGTCTTAGTCCCAATGAACATTCTTTGTGTAGAGTGGAAAAACATTACGACATTGATAAACCTTTCTTATTATTTGTAAAGCTAAGAGCTTTGTTCATTTAATATGTTAGAGGAAATACCTTTTGATAGAAGGTTATTCAAATCTTTGGCTAGGAATTCAAAGCTAGTTTATCCCGAGTCAAGATTGAATTCTATCTGACACTATAAATAACATGCGTGTTATTTTATCCTATTTGTGTAACATCACGTCATTTGTGGACATGATATTACAACGATAAAAAATGTAAAGCTTGACAAGTGAGATGAGACAGGAGTATTATCTTTATTACATGTATTTGCGACAGACGAGTTAACAGTTAATTATCTTGTTGTGGAGTAAACTTTAGGAGGTTAATCACGACTGTCTAATATCGTTCATTTCAATTGGAAGTTACGTTTGAAGAACTTACGCATGTATAATTGAAGTCCAGTAGTCATGTGCAATGATACTGAGGGTCATGCCAATATTTGAGAGAAGTTCCTACATAAGATATGTTAATAACATTTAATCCCTTTTGGATATTGTTTAACATAGTAGATGTTAATTGTTTATGCCATATATACTGTTAAATGAGGATTTGTAGAGCTATGAAGAGTGCTCATGCGAGGGAATTACACATTTTAAGGAAGTCAAAGTATTGTTCTTTGATGAAAAGGCATGTATCATGATAAGAGCCGTTGTATACAAGTAGTCCAGTTCTTGTGAATGAACGATTTAGCTGTGTTAACAGGAGGGTTTCAGCAGAAATGCAACTTGAGAAAGATTGTCTACTCATGTCTATAATACAATTATTAAATTTTATTAAACCCGAAGTTATGTAATTACGTACAGTTTACCTTAATTAGTCGACTGTATTATACTGACAGTGTAATGAAACCTATATAAGACGATGTGTAAGCAGTATATCAAAAGTACAGAACGTGAGAGAAGGATGGTTATGTGAAAAACCAGTGTATATTTAGTTAAGAATTTTATTGTAACCGAGAAGTTAGAATCTCGAAAGTGTCGCGTTAGCAACACTAGATAATGGATATTATTATAAACATATTACATGTAAATAATTTTTGTGGAAATGATTTAATTAGTTAAATAATTTAGTAGGATTTATTAATCAATTGTTTTGGAACAGTGTGTGTTTATGAGCGGATGTTTTGGGAATGAATGAATGATTGTTCATTGTTAAGAGAAAATGTGGAACCGGATTGGTCTAGAACAATTACGGGGTGTGAATGAAAGAGTGTATAAATTTTTTAGAATGATTGTTTAAGAAACAGAGTTGTTATGTGAACTTTTGTAAGATCTAAATGTTAATTTTTACGTGTTTCTATAAACGCACACACAATCAGTCTCTGTGGACTAGCGAGAATGATTCACCGTTATGTTGGAGAGCGATGACATAATATAAGCAGGTGTAAACTCACCGCCCTTATTAATTGTATAAACCCGTTTCGAGTACGGCGTGGTGCCGGTATTTCATTGATGAAACAAAGTTACTGCACGTGCGTTCTGCAAACGCAGGCTTGTGAATGAAACCATGTGTCTGGAATGCCATTTAGGGACTTCATTAAACGTTTTTATTTTTACGCAGTGTAGGTCTAAAACAAACCAAGATTTATGCTCATAATTTTTAATACAGCATTGTAGTAAGATGTAGAGTTGAAAGGAGGTGTGAATGATTGCGTGTTTTATTTTAATTTCTATTGTTATATTCGTTTATTGTTATTTTGTTTACACTAGATTAGTTTACCCTATTGTTAATAAATTTTATTCGGATTGTTTTACATTGTTGTTGGAGTGTGATTCATTTTAAATATAAGGAGCAGAGTATTGAGGGTGTATTGTAGGCGAAGCTGAAGTCCCAGTCCCCGAGAGGTAAGTAAAGGTGAGTGCCCCGTGTAGTTGGTTGTTGATCCACAATATTCTGGTAACTGCTGTCTGCAAATCCCTAAAGGCCATGTTGGAAGCGATTTCTAATGTAGTATATGCCGGAGCTGTTAGAAATAGGCAATCCAGCGAGGGCAATGGATATTCCAACAGGATCCTTTCCGGATTATCGGGTACAGTACGTCACTGCTAAACGAGAGGCAAAGAAAGCCATGTCTGAAGCAAGAGCCAACCACTACAACAGCCTCTATCTTAACTTGGACACCAAAGAAGGTGAAAAGGATATTTACAGTCTGGCCAAATCCCGAGCAAGAACAGCAATGGATATTGAACACTATGTGTGCATAAAGTGCAAGGAAGGCCAAAGACTACAGAACAAACATGCTATTCTCATGCGATGGAAAGAGCATTTCGAGGAGATCTCAAACATAGAGTTTCCGCATCCAACATTCCCAGTAGGTGTCCCAATTAATGGGCCTATCTCCCAAATCACTCCACAGGAAGTTACCACTGCCCTAAAAAGCATGAGAAACCATAAATCTCCTGGGCCAGACAACCTCCCTGCTGACTTCTGGAAACTTCAAGAACTGCAATCTACTGCGATAGATTGGCTTGTTACCTTTTTCAATGCCATATTGGACTCTGACTACATCCCTATTAACTGGGCTACAAGCATTACAGTACCGATTTTCAAGAACAATGGAGACCTAGCGGAATGTTCAAACTATCGCCCAGTACGTCTTCTCTCACATACAATGAAGATCTTTGAGAGTATTCTTGATCGACGCCTACGTGCCATCACCGAAATCAGCTCCAACCAGTGCGGGTTTGTCAAGGGGGCTGGAACCGCTGACGCCATCTTCGCAGCACGGTTACTCATGAAGAAGCACCATGAGAAAAGAAAGCCTCTGCTTATTGCCTTTCTTGACCTTGAAAAGGCCTTCGATCATGTTCCTCATGAGTTGATATGGTATGCGCTCCGCAACCATGGTGTGCCAGAGTCATTTGTAAATGTGGTCAAGTTGTTATACACGAACACCAGCAGTAGAGTACGTTGTGCTGTTGGCACCTCGGAAAACTTTCCTGTAAATGTCGGCGTCCACCAAGGCTCAGCACTATCACCGTCCCTTTTTGTTCTTGTGATGGACATTATCACACGTGACCAGCAACGGAATGTTCCTTGGACCCTTCTGTTTGCAGATGATATAATGGTTGCAGATGACACCCGAGAAAAACTCCAATGTCAAGTTGAAGACTGGAATAACCACCTCTCCTAGTATGGCCTATGCCTGAATGTGAAAAAGACGGAGTATCTGGAGTTAAACCCAAGCGATGGTATCATTCAAGTCGCTGGACAAAATCTAGTCAAGACAGAATGCTTCAGGTACCTTGGATCTCGTCTTCAGAGTGATGGCAACTTCAATGATGAAGTAAGAGCCAGGGTAAACGCAACCTGGTTGCGGTGGAAGGAGGTCACGGGTGTGCTTTGCGACAAGAAAATGCCACTTCGTCTCAAATCGAAGATATATCGGGCAGTGGTACGGCCAGTTGCGCTGTATGGTGTTGAATGTAGACCATCCGACAAAATTTCAGAACATCGCCTGCACGCCATGGAAATGAGAATGCTTCGTTGGACAATGGGCATCTCCCTTATTGACCATGTCAGAAACGACACAATTCGGGAGCAAATGGGTGTCGCCCCAATTGTGGACAAAATGAGAGAGAAACGGCTCCGATGGTATGGCCATGGCCTGCGTGCAACACCGGATACTGTTACTAACTCTGTCCTTCATTTTGAGGTTGAAGGCCTACGCCCCAGAGGACGACCTATGCAGCGTTGGCAAGACACTATAAAAGGTGACTTAAAAATTACCGGCCAAAATCCAGCTGACGCACGAAACCGGACAAAATGAAGGTCAATGACCAAAAAAGCGGACTCTGCACCAGTGGGACAACGCTAGGAATAATAATAATAATAAGAAGAAGAAGAAGAAGATTGAGAGATCTAAATTTGTCCGGATAAAACAAGACTGCAAACATGCACAGGGTTCAGATTCAAAGTTCTGCCAATCCTCTTTGATGTAAATAATTTTAGAACCTCAGTGCTAAGAACGAAATGCTCGTTTGACGTACTGGTACGCAAATTTGAAAGAAATTGCTTGTATTGTATTTGACTGGAGAAAAAAATCATTTTGATAAAAGCTGCTGTCCATGAGCTCAGGAAACAGGTGGGTTCGAATTCCATCGTCGGCCATTCTAAGCTTATTTGCCATGATTCAACGCTCTGAGATTGCACCATCTTATTTATTTAATCGTATGGTGAATTATATACAAAATTTACATCATACAACATTATCCACATTCTGCAGCCAAGTTATGACATTTGGAGTGACATGAAAGAGTTCAGCAGGTTTCCCAGGGAACGAGAACAGAGGGCAGCGTCGGAGCAGATGATCCATTGTCTGCTCCTCTTGATCACAGTCGCACATTGCTGAATTGATCCAGCCCCATCTGTGTTGAAAGAATTTACAGCAGCCATGGCCGGTTCTGAATCTGTTAAGACGGCACCACAGTTTCCTTGGGAGGTCAGAACCTTTCAGTTCCTTTGTAGGATCAAGAGAATGGGCACTTGTCCCCGCTGTTTTAGTTGACCACTCGTTTCTCCAACTTTGGTTTAAATTAAACCCATCCACATACAGTATTTCTGCAGTAACACATGTTGTCCTCCTAGACCGTAGTCGATGTTGTGAGGGATGGCAAAATTCATGGTATAGTGGTAAAGTAGGTGAAGCCCTGATCTTCTTAGCCTCTCTCAACAATGCTTGTTTCCTTCTTAGATGTGGTGGAGGAATGTGGCTCAGCACAGGCAGCCAATGGCAAGACGTTGACTTAATAGTACCAGTGATGCATCGCATTGTATCATTATGCACATGTGCACTTTCCAACCACACGGGTGCACAGTATTCTGCTGTTGAATAGACAAGGCTAATGCCAGTTAGGCGTAAGCAGTCGGCAGAGGCTCCCCCGGAAGTACCACTAAGTTTATGTAGGATGTTGTTTCTTGCAGCAATTTTATGGGAGAACTTGATGAGATGCTCTTTGTAGGTCAGGGTTCTATCCAAAGTCACTCCAAGATAAGTAGGAATGGGATTGTAACTAAGCTGTTGTCCGTCAAGCAAAATATTTGGTTTGTAATTAGAAAACCGATGTGCAAGGTGGAAGCAAGATACTTCTGTTTTATTCAGGCTCGGAATCAATCTCCAGGACTGAAGGAAAGCTGACATTCTCTTAAGGTCTTCAGTAAGGGTGTTTTCTGCATCTTCAAAATTTCTGCTCTGCGTTACAAGCGCAATATCGTCAGCATAAATGAACTTTCTTGCCTTAGTATTTGGCAAGTCATGAATATACAGGTTGAAAAGGATTGGGGCCAAAACAGATCCTTGTGGGAGTCCATTATTTAGCTTCCTCTTGTGATTTTTAGAGTCACCCAAGAACACCTCAAACTGTTTTTCACTGAGAATGTTTGATAACAAATTCACAATTTCAAAAGATGGAATAACTTGAAACAGTTTGAAAAGTAACCCTTGTCTCCAGACAGTATCATAGGCTGCCGTGAGATCAATGAAGACAGCTGTGGATTTTAGATGGTTTTGGAAACCTGCTTCAATATGTGCTGTAAGGGCAAGAACTTGATCTGTGCAACTACGGCCGTTTCGGAAGCCAGCTTGTTCAGGTGGTATGACATCTTCAATGTACGGTGCTATCCTGTTCAGAAGGACACGTTCCAGAAGTTTAAACATGGCGCTAAGCAGGGCAATGGGAGGATAGCTTTCAGGATTGAGTTCAGATTTACCTGGTTTCAGAATAGCTATAACTTTGGATAGTTTAAACTGTTTGGGTATGTGATTCTTTTCAAGGATATATGTGAAAAGAGAAGTAATCCAGTTTATACTGAGTGGACCCATGTGTATGATGAATTCATTATAGATGTTATCAGGACCAGCTGCCTTGTTGGTCTTCAACTGCTTGATAGCTGCTACAACTTCTTCAACAGAAAACGCCCTGGATAGTTGATTATTTCTCTGGGCGTTCTTTTTGAGGAGAGTGAGGTTACGTTTCACCATTTTGGTGTGACACTTGTCTCGCTTTGCTTTGCCCTTGTAATATCTACCATTCTATTAGCAATGGTGTCAGGACTTAAAGTACCGTATGTCTTTCTGGAGTTTTTCTTACCAGTCAGTCCGTGAAGTATTCTCCAAGCTTTTCTGCTCGACTTTACAAAATTCATTTCTGTAACAGTTGCTTCCCACTTCTCTCTCCAGCTTTTATTGAGGGACAGTAGTAGCTGAGTGCCTAATGATTGATCTCCAGTACTTTGATATTCTTTATACAAGTCCTCACTGTCCTTATTCCATCCAGGCACATATTCCTTCCTATAACCCCTAGGAATGTTTGCTTTTGCAGCCTTAATAACGAGTTCAACAAATTCGCCATAGTTGGTTGCTGTTGATTGTAAGTTCTTCTCAGTTAAGTTTTTATCAAGTTCCTTAGAGAATGCGTCCCAATTAGCGCGTTGGAAATTCCATCTGGGTAAGGGCATCGAATTCACAAGAGGGATTTTCAGCCCTACCTCTACAATTACAGGACGGTGTTGGCTGTTTGGAAAGTTAGACAGAACATTTCGTGAGGTATATAAGGGTTGCGATAGTTGATCCATAGAAACAAATACTAGATCTGGGTTGTAGTCCCTATTCCAGCGTGCGGAATGGAAAGTACCTTTGTCCTTTACATCAAACACCAGATGTAACTTGGATATTTCTGCCCATAAAAGTAATGTCTCTCCATCTTACAGAGCCGCATTAATTCCCTCGTCAATCATATCCCAAATCAATATTCTTAACATTTGCTGCCCTTGAAGAGTCACACCCTTGGGTCAAAGCCTAAACACTGATATGCGTTTGGTTGAACGGCGATCACACATCTTAGCACATTACAATAAGCCAAATATATTTTCATAATTAACCACAGGTAAGTCATGTTCATGTACTAGCGGTAGATTGCAGACGCCATATCAATAAGTGTTTTCGCAATGGAAGAAAATGTGAATTTGAACTATATTTTGTAATTTCCAGCCAGTGGATTTCTTATACAACCTGTGACAATAAAGTTCAGTGAATAGTCCTGTACTATCAACATAGATGAACAACAGTGCCCCTACTGTTATTCGAAATAGTCCCCTCCCGTAATTATGCAATGCTGAGATCAGCGATACATATCCTGGAAACTAATTAATTCAATTGTTTACATAACCTCAAGATGGCGGCTGTGCGAAATATTTCACCGGCATTCTATATCTCCGAAACTATCACTGATATCACCCTGAAATTGTATACAGTGGAAAGGGTACAACTGGAAGTTCAGCTATGATACTTCCAAAGACCTACAAAATACAAAAGGAACATGGCGGCCAAGCGAAGGTGAATCATTTTAATATACTCTTCTCGCGATTTAACCATCTGAGCGCAGTGAAATATGGTACAGTAAATCTTTCTACTCATTGTAATGCACTGGCATCTAAGTTAGTTCAATTGTTCACATAATCTTAAGATGGCGTCTGTGCGCAATTTGAAAATCAAGTTTTTTATTTCTTGTGTATTAATCATGCGATCGAAGTGAACGTTTGAACAAAAAACCTACGCAAAAATCGTCCTCTATGGCCAACATATTTCAAAATACAACATGGCCTCCATCCGAAATATCTAGATGATTCTCAACACCTACGAATCTATTACAGCAATCAAACTGAAATTTTGTATGTTGATAGGGGCAATTAACATAAGTAGGATATATGAAAATAGGCTGTATAGTTCTTCACGGAACAACTTGTTTCTATGTCTGACAACAGAAACATGCCACACTTTCGCAAGATATTTAGCCAGCATCAATAGTTTTCACATAGTACGAAAGTGAATTTTTGTGTCGACGCTCCTTTAAAAACTATATTACTTTTACGGAATACAATACGCCTAGCGTTATATTCATTTCACCCCAATATCTAAGCTCTACGTGTCTCACCAAACTCAAACTCGAAACTCTTGAGTAATTTGACCAACCACACCAGGATAGCCTTGGCCTTGGTGAAATTGAAGTGAAGTGATGAAAAAGTTCAATGAAGGTTTGGTGCATAAGCCATTAACTCGCCCGAGCTAAATTTTGAATAATGGAATGCTCTGTCTTCGGATATATTCTGAGAACAATACATAGGGAAGCCCCATCGCCTATGTTGACTGCTTTGAGACAGTTGTTCTTCCCACAAGCGCTTTGTAAAGGAAGATATTGTCCTCTTGGCAGAATATGTTTTCAATCCTTGTAACATTGTACACAGACAGTTCATTGAATTCACCAAATTATAGCAATAGCAGATTCAAGTCACATAAAGGCAATATTGATCCACTGCCCAATCGGGCCTCTCCTCCTAAGACGTAAGGCCCCCCTGGGAGGGTCGGGCCCCGGGGCACCAGTCCTGCTTGTCCACCCCCATCTCGTCGGGCCTGCGTTCATGACACTATCTTCTCGTTGTCTGTCGATCACTATTAGCTTACATTTTCGTCCGATTGCCGACTCGAACCCGGTTCATCACTGAATCTTATTGTCGGTGCATTTGTAAGTTAATTAATTTTCGTTATTTTCTCAACGTTATAAAGAGATAGGTATAAACAATATATTGCAGTGGTTTGTAATGCGAAATATACTTCATAAACACACAAAAAATAATACTTCAGATTAGCTACGCTACCCCACCTTAGTATCAACTGAGATAAAGAAGAGCCTCACAAAACACAATAACAGACATGCTAAGGATAGAAATACGAATATAGCAATAGATAGGCTACATAATCATGCTTTAGCGATCGTGCGGTGTAGTCAAGTGGGTTAAATTGCTTGCTACGACCGCGATGGGAAGCTGCAGCAAGTCGGGAGTTCAGAGGTTCAAATCCAGGCACTGACAGCGGCTACCTGACTGTGGTTTTCAACACTCCCTCCAGGCAAATACCAAGATAGTACTGCACCCGAATTCTCCAATCAGCATCTATATCCGCTGAGATGAAAAGGATTGCAGACTCACAAATACCCAGCTCAAAATATCTTACCGTGGCCTGCTAAGTAAGAATTGGGAATTCTAGGATCACATTGTGCATATTTAAATAGCACCACCTGAACAGCTACATACTTCTACTATTATTTACATTTAATAGTGAATTCGAGAAACTCCAATCTCGAAGGGTGTTAAGGTCTAACTATAGTGGGCGCCTGTAGCTATCCAGCAGTGCCAGTTACGAAGATTATCGAATGAGTAAGCGATCAGTTAAAATAGAATTGACTGAGTCACTAAAAAGTGCCAGCCGTTTATTCACTAAGGAACGATACAAGAAATGTCCCCATCGCAAATAATCTGACATAGTGTCCCATTTGACACTACAAAAATTTAACACAAAAAAATCTAACTGACAATAACTATGTCCTGAAAAAGAAATCAATTTGGAGAATTCGGCACTCCATTTGAGCCCCAATTCCTCCCAAGAATAAATCTTGTGCATAAATGTGCACCTCAATAAACATGAAAATGATTTACAAAATATCCAATCCTTGTGAAATTCCTTTGAACTTTCACGAAGAGAAAAAAATCAAATTATGAAACGACGTTAGCTGTAGACATTGCCTTAGTCTATACAGATTCGTTTCATTTTCTTGAACCGTAGTTCCAAATCTAAAATTGTAATGGTGAAAATGTTAACTATCAAGTATTAATTATGAAGCTTATGTGCAAATGTACAACGTTTTGTGATCAGCACAAATTATAATTTCTTACATGAAATTAATTTAATTTTCTTTCTATCACGATTTCTAATAAATCTTTATGATTTTTCTTCCACAATCACCACGCCTTCCTAGGTTAAAGTATTTAATATAAGTCGTTGCAAAATGAGCATTCTTGCCGAATGGTAAAGTATAGCACTGCTCTGATCTCATAACTGGTGATAATTCCGATAATGTAATTCATTTCAAGACTATCAGTTACGTAAAAATAGTGGATTCTAGAAGTGCTTGGCATTATTTTCTCATTCAACACTTCTCTTTCAAAGATTACATACATAGTTGCTCTACTTTCCTAACGTACTGTACAGACACTTGCCTCGATGCAATATAATATTTTCACACTACCTGTGAACAAACTGGGAAAACATTTACGCTATGCCTCCTTATTCAATAAAACGTAATTTCATCTACGTTCATGGCCTTGCACGGAATTCTACTATAACACCCATTTCAATTGCATTTTATCTATAATGCATAACTCCAACAAAACTTCTACTATCCTGATACATTTATTCCTCGTGCTACAACATTTCAAACTTCAACTACGTCTGTACAGCTTTTTAAATATCTTGTATGAAGATTTTATTTACCTTAATCCACGTATAAATTTCGTTGTGATAATACCGTAACTAACAATTTGACTAGTCTGCAAGAATTCAAAGAAATAAAAATACGAACATATCCTCTCCTTCTGGTATTTCAAAAACTCTGAATATAATTCAATTAAATCTATATTGGCTTATTTTACAGACACCGGTCGACTTATACAATGTCGCCTGTCATTTCCTTTCGTTACTTAATTACATTTTCTGATCAATGAAGTTCCAAGGTTTCCTTCATGAAATATAAATTTATTCACAAATATAGAGACTTTTTAATGCTCTAATTAAAACCTTAATTCACCAATGAGAATGTTCTCTTATCATTTCTTAATTGGAAATATAGTTTAATCCATTATTCTACTAACAGTATAATTTCAAATAACTATCTGCCTTGTCAACTACAAATGACATTTATTATAAATTGGATTTGTTTGTTAAAAGTCTAACATTTATTAACAATTGATTGTCGTGTAATTAGGCATTAATTGCACGCTGTAAGTTTGTAATTGGGATTGAAACTTGAATCAACATCGTAAGTTTCGATTATCCCCGTATTTTCCCTGAAAATACCGATTTTCTTATCCTACAATGCCGTATCTAGATTTATCAATGCGTGTTCCATCTCACTATAAAATACAGATATAGATAACGTTGCGCATATTTAAAGCTTATTTAATGAAGTTACGATCTACTATCCGACATGAGCAAAATGGTTATTCGCTCATAAAACGTCAAAGTGACTTAAATCTGAATGAAAAAGTGGCAATAAAAATGAATTTAACGGATTTGAAGAATCTACAAAAATTTATAATAATAATAATAATAATAATAATAATAATAATATTGGTCAATCACCGAATGACTCACAGAAAAGAAACTACTACTACAAACATGGATTATATAAACTGACAGCTTCAGCTACCTTATGTTGAACGACGAGATTCTTGGAGTACTTGCTATTAGCAAGCAGAGTTCTGCTCGGAACCTCCAAAGACAGCTGTGGCCCCCACCTGTGGTCGGACCGTGACGTAGCCAGCGAAACTGGGTCAATGGCCAGCGTGATGACCTCGCCTCGCGTTCCTGGCATCTCCTCGATTTGTTGGCTGTCCTCCAGCGTATCATGATGCATTTTGATGTTACTTCTCAATGCTGCTTTACAATCGCATTTGGTTTGCTCCGAATCCCGTTCCATTGTAGTTTGTAAGAGCATTTCAAGATGTGAGTGAAATCTCTTGTCGTATAGTAGTTCCATTCGTAGTTTCAGAGTATCGCGTGGTTGGTTCACCGCGATCTCCATCTATGTCGAAGTATTCTGGACTTCATTGTAGATACTGCGTTTCTGTTTCCCTACATTAATGCAATTAGCAGTACATCACTATTTGGTTAAAGAGTGAACCAATGATATCTCCCCTTTGCCTGACTGTAACTTGCATTTTTGATACTGGCATTTGTAGTGTAAAACCACCGTCGAATACTGCTTTGAGGTGTGGAGTATAGACTGCAGTAAGATTATCGTCGTGTGGAAATATCAGTTTTAAACGGTGGCTGCAAGATATACTTCCGTCCTCCTGTAGTAAACTGAGCCGTAAGAATGAACTGATTGCACGCTGTGTGTGTAGTGGACAGCTGCAAGTCTGCCTAGCAATGCTAGCCTGCACGGTGAGAGCTCTGCTTTCACGCAGATTTCACTGCCTTCTGAAGCCTCGCATTTCACTTGTTATACGTTGCACTGTTATACGAAGTTTGTTCCCAGACTAGGTCTTGCCTCGACCTGGTCAATGTATAGAGTGAATACGAGCGATTTCCTCCTAGTCTCAGGAACTCTCTTCAAGTTTCCCCCACTCTTTCTCCTTCTGTGACGCGAATGCTAACCTCCCCAGGCTGTTGTCACATGTTGTTACCTCTCCTCTCTTGTGACGACACACTACCTTCTCCGGATGTGCGATCCACGCTTCTAGCGATGTCAGCCTGTCCATTCCAATAATTCACCTATTTATTGTTTAAATAATTTCTAAATTTCCATCCTTCCTTCCGACCTTTTTTAAATGTTACTAGTACTTGCTTGACATAATAAAATACTCATCCTGAGTATAAAATCTTTAGATCTTCGATTTTATTTATTCTGAATAATTTCATTCCGTCATTTCTCAAATTTGCGGGTTTTTGTTCTCATCTCGTCTGAGTCATGGTCTTGGCCATAAATAAATTCGGGCGCAGTACCTTGTTTCAAGTTCCAGAGCACTTACCCCATTTACGTCCCTAATAATTACGGTCACACCCACACTACAACAGTCACCTCAAAAGCACGGAGTACAAATTGAACACACAAGTACACGGAGCTGATGATCAAGTGTCCCAGTCTCAACAGAATACATTATTAATGTAACATTGGTATGAAAATGATCAGTCCCCTTACCTTTTATGCGACTTGAGTTTTAGATGACGAAGCGAGCAAGAGTTTTTTTTGCTGCATATTTCTCCAGTAATTTGATCTTGATATTCCTATTCAGGTGACGGATTCTGATAAATGTCCTTGTCCTCACGTATAAACGAATTATCTTATCATTCACTTCTGGGAATTTTGATTTTATTAAGGTGGTCAGGTAGGTCATTACATTTTTCTTTTTAGATATAGTTCGTCCATGAAAAGAACAAAACTTCAAATTCAATAATTTTATGGAGCCACTCATGTGTTGGACGAGAGTAGGTTTGTAGTGACAGTCTAAACCCACCCCACCACCTCTCCCTCTGACGTCACATACTAACCCGCAATACATTCAGGGGCAAAGCCTATAACTCTCGAACCCGTGGTCGGAGTTTCACAAATGAGGTATCGTTGGACTCGAGCTGACGGGGGCTTTGCTATGGACCAATCATTATAATTTTTTATTTTTTTTTGAAAATTTTGGTTTTTGAAAGTAGGCGTTAGTTTGAAAACCAAACATGATAGAACGTTGTGCCATGGTTCAAACGAATGGTCTCTATGTCGTTTATGTTTTATAATAAAACTTTTTTGTTTTGTTTTTTTGAAAACAGTTCAATTTTGAAATTCTTATATTTTGGAAACTAGGAAGTTTACAAAAAAGTTGGTTTGGCGTAAATGAAAGATCTCTACCCCCGCTACCACGAAAATAAATGTTAAGTCTCTAGGACAAAAACTCTGTAGTAGTGTTAACTTAGGAGTTATAATCCACTTAGGAAGTTGTGAGCCCCTAACGGCCTTGGGAAGGAAGGAGTAATGCTAGGAGAGCGTGTTTGGATTCGTTTCTTTCGTCTCGTTGCACTCTTTACGGGGATGTAGGTGTTGAAAAGATGACAAAATGTTTTTATGGGGTAAAAACGTGATTTTAGACTTTTTGTTATATCTCGCGAACCAATCATGCCAGAGGCGTGTACGAGGGGTCCAAGGACCCGGGGTGACATCCTATTTGCTATGGATCACTCATTATGTATTTTTAACTTTTGAATTGTTTTGTTTTTGAAAGTAGGTGATAGTTTGAAAACCAAACGTGATAGAACGTTGTGCCATGGTTGAAGCGAACGATCTCTATGACCTTTAGTTTTTACAATAAAACTTCTTTATTTTTTATTAAAAAAAATGTTCATTTCTGAAATTCTTATGTTTTTGAAACGGTGAAGTTGACAAAACAGTTTGTTTGACGTAAATTAAAGGTCTCTACCCCCTGTACCAACAAAATAAATTTCAAGTCTCTAGGATAAAAACTGTGCATTTTTAAAACCTTTTTTACCTTTTTAAATATTAAATGAAAAGTTGTCGTAGGGAGACGATACCGCTGTGGTGTGTTTGGACGAGCCTGTCGCCGGCTGCGGTGAATACAGCAAATGGCTACTTGACGGGGCGACAAGACGAGGGGTCGCTTTCCGACTTTTTCCTATGACGGATGAATGAAGGCGAATATTTCGAAGAAAAAAACCCCGATCTTTAAACATGTTAATAAACGGGTGATCAGTAACATGACAAATTCATAATGGTTTAATCCGAATGAAAGCGAGGCTTTTACAGTCAACAACAACAAGAACATGGCTATGTCTGGCTGCAATGCAGATCGGCAAGGAAAGAAATCGGCTCGAGGCTGGCTAGCCGGCTAAGAGAATGGAATGTGAAACCTTATCGCAGGACATGACTTGGCAACAACACTGTCAGATGATAATAAGTGGAACAATGTGGCAACTCTGTAAAAGGTGATAACGGCCAGCCAGCCGAGTAGACAGCAGCGGGCAGGGTCCCGCAGACGCAGGGGAGGGGAGAGGTGGGAAACCTGCACACGGATCATGGAATCAAGTGATTGCTATGCCAAGAGCTCGGCAACAGCGGTGAGGGGGAGGCCAGGGGTCAGAGGAGCGGGGGGGGGGAGCGGGGAATTCAAGTCAGCCAATAGCTAAACGAAGTGAGTGTAAACTGGGAGTGGAGGGGGAAGAGGGGAGGGGCGTGGAGTGAAGGAGTGAGACACAGGTGAGGGAAGAGAGAGAAAGAGAAACATGTGTGGACATGCAAAAAGCGCTGAGCGGCATACACAGGGCTATAGTACAACTTCATTCAATAAATAAATAAATAAATAAATAAATAAAAGGTGCACAGGTTCACACAACATGTAATTTATTGATCCAAGAATTAAAGTTAGAGTTAAATCCCAACCATTTTACATATAGTTTATTTCCATTTTGTTTTAACACTTTTTCCACAAGATAATGTCTTGGAAACGCTGTCTTTTGAAGTTCATGCAGATAAAACCTGCCTTTTATGGGTTGATGGTTGAGGTCCTCGAGTAAATAGGTGACTGGGCTGTCCAGGTTGACTTGACGAATTCAAAATAGTTCAGTCCCCCACTGAGGCGTGTAGCCCTTATTGAAGGCAGACTTAAATTTGCTCACACGAACAAAATCCCCCAATTTTCAGTCGGTGACGTTTAGGGTCTGCTGTTTTTATGGGGTTAAATAGTTGATCCAGTCGCTGAATATTTTTGGTCACGACGCGTGACTTGGTCCCAATGGTTCAATATTTGGTGTAATTGTAACGTGACACTAGCTCAGGTAACATGTCCAACCAGCGATAAGTGCCCTGAGCGGTAAACGCTTTCCACATATGCGTTTTCAATGTTCGGTTAAACCGCTCAACCACGCTGGCTTTGAGATTGCTGTGCGTGGTGTAATGGTGAATGTCCAAGGATTTGAGAAAACTTGAGAAATCCTTGTTGAAAAATCATTTCCCTTGGTCAGTTTAACAACAGAGGTTAACGTTTGGATTGTTGAATAATATGTTGAAAGGCCTTGGTGACTATTGGACCAGACTTGCGACGCACAGCTTCAACAAAGGCCATTTTGGAATACACATCAATGACGGTTAACAAATAGCGTACACCATCGTTAACACTAGCATAGGGGATCATATCAACCAGGTCTGCTTGCCAAAGTTCATCCACATCTCGTGAAATTACCATGAGTCGCGGATAGTGACGCCTAGCTGGACGATGTAACTCATGAGCAATGCCCATTTTAATGGGTGAGGGCTGAAACAATAATTTTGGCATTTCGAAGTTCTTGTTCAATTTCTTGAATCTCCCAATCGTGACCGGTATGGCCAGCTTGACGTGAAACATGCAACAGCTGTAGTCGCTGGACGAGCTTATTGGGATTGTGCCAGTAGGTGCCACAAGGGGTTTTAATGGTTTAAATGTCACTCCCGATGCGGACGCTTTACGACGAGTACTTTGACTGTTGGGAAACATTTTTGCAATGATGGTTTTATATTTTTGAGATATATTGGCATTCACTTGTTGAGTGGGATCATACTGTCTTTTGTGGGCAAGGGTGTCCAATAAAATGGATTTATATTTGACAAGGTCCTCTGGTGTATAATCATGGAAAGAGGGTGATCGAGAGAATAGCAGCTTTAACAGTCCTTGTGTTAATTTATAGTTGATCTTTTTAATGACAGCTTTAGTTCGAGCAAATTTAATGGATGAATACCCAATTTTAAAACTATCATCCTCATAGCGAACACCATTCGTGGTATCTGTGTTTCCAATAAATAGATAGGTGAAATACGGTTCCAGTGTTGATCCATAATATGTTATTAAAATGCTTTTCAGCTGAGCTTTATGTTGAGGGGTGGCCAAGACTTGTGAAAACGAAGACAATCTGGAAGGGCAAGGTGTTTCGACCATGGCCAAGGATTTATTTTTTCTCAAAAACTCTGCAAGGGGTGAGGACTTTTTCTTCCTCATACTCAACTTCGCTAACACTAGTCAAATCTTCCTGTTCCTGTTCCTCTTCCACAGGGTCCTCGTATAGCGTCTGTGTGGCTTGTAAAACGGTGGGTAGCTTTTCAGATGGCTTGAAAGAGGGTTGCAACATGGCTTTTAGCGGAGGTGCTAAATGTTGTTGAATAAACAAAGCATGATCCGCACGTGATCATTTCAATTGACGAAACTTTTGGCGAATAGTATATTTTGCTCTAACAATATGCTTTTTCAATTGACTCTCTGCTAACGCCATGGTGTCTTGAGAAATGACTTGAGAGGGAATGAGACAGTGCCTTAAATAGCAATAAAATTATCAAACCCTAAGCGATAACGTCCTTGGTTGAGTTCACATTGTTTGTCAATGACCAAACAGGCATGACGTTGAGTGCTCCAGCACTTGGCACACAATTCAGTAAACATTTGAAAGGTCATATCCAGATTCACATGTTCATTATAAATGTGACGACTGTTCCACTCGTCCTGGCGAAATAAAACAATGACATTGGCATTGTCACGAATCAACTGTTTGGACATTTTAGAATACGTTTGTCCAAGATAGAAGCAATCGTTATGTTTGTGACGACCCATGCTGAAATAGCTTTGAATGATGCCTTGTCATTCAGTGGATACATCATCGAAAATCATGAGTGCATCGGGCTTTACCTCATCCGGGGCAATAACATTTTCTTGCATGGAAAATGTGAAATAACACATATTATCATTTTGTAATCAGACATGACTTGATCCAGAAACACGTAGAGGGGTTGATAGAGAGTTTTTGCAAAAATATAAATATTTTGAAAACGCAGACTCTTGCTGCTTAATAATCTTCATTTCAACAAAGGCTTAGAGAGGCTAGCAGGCTGTCTATATACATGGAACCGAGCCTTGTCATAGAAACAGTAGACTCGTACTACAGGTTGACGATGGATGTCTTTGGACGTGCGCTGATGTTCCCATACATGATCCTAAACAAGAAACAGATCCTGCTAATAAACACTATGTGGATAGGTCTGTAGTGCCAGGCACGAAACAGGGAGATTATGATTTTAAGGGAAAGTGGTTAACCCATGTGAAACATCCTCAAGTGTCTACAGACGTTACTACAAAAAAGTATGTGGATAACAAGGTGTATGAGTTTTATGACAAAGTGCCTCAGCTTAGCTTACAGTGAATGGCTGTACCGCTAATCATCACCGCATTATTCACGTGGAATACCCGCAAGACGAAGACGATGTCTGTACCAAACGTTATGTGACCTATGAAATGAAAATACTTTATAAATTTATCCCATCCGTATTTTAGTGTATCTGACAAATGAAAATCCTATGAATGACAGAAACCATTTACCGCTAGTCCATGGCCAGCACCTGACCTATGTGCTTGCTTCGGATTTGAACCACTATCGATTACACTATGATGGAACCAGTCACATGAAATATGCCATGCCTGATGAGAACCATTTACAAATAGAGATAAATGGTCATAGGATGTAGGTCCATAACCATGAAATGGTCAATGCAGGTGACGAATTATCCTTTCATCTCATGTTAACATGGGATGAAAAGCATGCGAGAAAAACCATAAACGATTTCCCATTCTATGTGGAATTGGAATATACAGCCATGAAATAAAAACCTGACGTTAGTTGTGACTTAAACTTTCTTGTGAAAGGTTGTTGGTCATCATCATGGTGAAACAAAGATATCTGGTGACAAAAACTAAATACACTAAAAATAAGACCCTGTCATTGTCAAAGCCTGGGCTTAAGCCATTAGTGGGCAAGCCGTTGCGAAAGAAAAAAAAGAATAACGTGTTGACCATAAGAAAAGCCCTTCGAGCAGCACAGAGCCATGCCATTCCAAAACGTCGACGACAGGGTTCGAAACGAGGGCGAGTGATTCCCGTCCCCAAACGAGCGGGATTTTTATCTGCTTTATTTGCCGGTTTGGCTGCTCTGGGTTCACTTTGGGACGGAGCCAGTGCGGTGGCGAAAACCATTAAAGCCACGCAGCAGTGCAAGCAACAACTATAAGAAAGTCAGCGACACAATGAAACCGTGGAAGCGATTGCTATGGGTGCTAGAAATGCCAATTTAAAGCCAGCCTTTTATCAACAAGGATTTGGGATTTCACCATTTCGAAATATATATAAAAACAATAACCTCAGCCATAGCAATACATGCCCTGACGCATCAACAAGTGGAAAGCTATGCTAAACAAATAAAGCTTTCTCATTTTCGAGGTGTATTTATGCGAAACCAATTACCCCCACGACCCTGGAAACAGGAATGTGCTGTTGTCAATTTGGATGATCACCAAGGACCAGGAACACATTATGTAGCTTATATCAAAGAGGGATCTACTGTATGGTACTTGGACAGTTTTGGGAATCTGCCCTCGCCCATGGAACTAGTGACCTATTTTGGAAACAGGACCAAGATATACTATAATGTGAAACGTGAGCAAACGTTTAACAGTCAAGAGTGCGGACGTTTGTGTTTATTTTTTTATATAAGACACAGCATAAGCAAAAACGACAACAGTATGTCGGCAGAAATTAAAAAGTTTACACCGCATGGACGTGGACCTGAAATCAACCTAGACTTTTACCCGCCTAAACCTTATGGTTTAGGACTTGTTTCACTTGAAACATACAATAGAATATACAACATACGTGAAAATGTGAACAACAAAATTTACTATGATGATTCTGTGCTCACCCTGAACTCTGGTGGATACACGATAGATGACATTTATGAACACATTTATGTGGTTTTGATCAATGAATATGGTTTAAAGTCATTTCTCGATGGATCGCAAAAGTTTGAACTTATAGGAAATACCAACACTCATCGCTGCAGTATTTGCTCTACATTCAAGATTGACTTTAAAACACGCCCCGATTCCATTGGTCCATTACTAGGATTTAAACCACGCGTGTTGGAGCACAACCAAAAAACATGAATCAGACCATGAAGTGAAATTCATTGAGGACCATCATGTGTCGGTGACGTGTAATATTATTAGCCAAGTCTACACCAATCAAGAACCACCGCATTCGCTTTATGACTTTATTGTGATAACGCCCAATGGCTATATTATTCGTGAAAACCCTCCAGTGGTGCTTTTTCATTCTGAGGCTGTCAATGGTATTAGTAATATAACATTAAGACTGATCAATAGAGATCAACAACTCATTCAACTAGATTCTACCACACCAGTGACTTACAAGTTGGTGATAAAGCCACTATGAAGTTTGTGTATAAAGCAACAACACCGTCTAGGAATGGTGTTAGTTGTTTGCCACGTGATTACACGTTAACATCTAAGGACAAGCAGATTTTACAGCAATTGGGTTACCACGTCAACCCGCATGATGAATTCTATCCTAGAGGTAGCGAGCCACATCGAGCAGAAACCAGGGGTGGTAAGAATTGATCTCCATTCCTATCAAGCTCAAACATCTGGACTCAATAGCAATGATGAAATTCAATTTGTTATCAACAACCAAGATATTTACACCCTACCGCATGAAGTGTCGTTCAGATTGAAGGTCGGCTCACTAAAGCCGATGGCTCTACACCCACCACATCCAAGTTAGCCAATCATCCCTTTCTGTTATCTGAGGTGCGTTATGTGATTAACGATATCGTGGTGGATAGCACTCGAAATGTGGGTATTTCCAGTGTCATGTAACTATACCCCTCTTATAGTGAGGAAGAAGGTAAAACACTTTGCATGGCGTGTTGGTGTCCTGACTCAACCAATGACTGGATGGTACACACTGATGACACCTTGACTGGATATTTACCTCTTAAACTGGTTTTAGGCTTTGCCGAAGATTACCAGCGCATTGTGGTCAACGCAAGGCAAGTACTTTATTTGGTGAGAGACAGGAGTGATAATAATGCACTCAAGGGAGCCGACATTGCCCCCATAGATTCAAAAATTCAACTACAACGCGTGCTATGGAAAGTGCCTCATGTGACCCTTGACGATAGCAAAAAACTGGACATACTCAAGATGGTAAAGAGAGATATGCCTCCACCCAAGGAATTTAGAAGCTGGGCACTCCATGAGTACCCGCTATTGCCCACCACCAACACGCACAGTAGGTCTGTAAAAACAGCCCGCTATACAGAGAGACCTCTCTACATCATCGTGGGTTTTCAAACGAATCGCAAGTATCAACAAACCAAATAAGCAACGCAAATTGATCACCTGCAATTGAGAAATGCACGTCTTTTTCTCAACGGAGCTGTGTTTCCCTATGATGGACTGGATTTGGATTTTTCAAAAAATAAGTTTGGTGCCCTGTACGACTTGTTTTCTAAATTTCGATGGTCGTATTATCAAAAAGAGAATAGCCCCATGCTGTCACCCCAAGCGTTTAAGGCAAGGGCGCCACTGATTGTGTTTGACTGTTCTTACTTGGAAGAGTCTGTCAATCCATCCAATATTGACATTCGACTAGATTTTGAAACGCATGACAATGTACCAACCAATACGACGGCCTACTGTTTGATTATTCATCACAAACAAGTCAACTATTATCCACTGTCCAACCAAGTGACGAGTGTATAAATAACAGGTCAACTCACGTCAAGCCGCTCAGTCATATCTTGCTTTAAAACATCAAGAGACGTCACACCTATGAATTTAAACTCTGAGGAACAACGTTTCAAGACCTTTGCAACGTGGCCAGTGCCTTTCATAAACCCTCAAGCCTTGGCGGCCGCTGGCTTCTATTATTGAAAAACAAGAGATGAAGTGTAATGTGCCTTTTGTGCCATCACCATAGACCAATGGCAAGAGAGTGATGAACCCATGCAGGAACATCATCGCTGGTCACCCGCCTGCCCCTACCTGTTCAGAATAGAGGTGGGAAATATACCCTGTCATTCAAGCTACCCCTCACTCGTGCCTCTGAGTGATGAAAAAACAAGTTACGATACATGTGGACTGTATGGCGTCCATGGTGCTTCGGCGAGCAGCTCACCGACAAAAACGCCTAGTTTAGAGACATTCGAACATCATCGGTGTTATGGACGTTATAAACACAAAAGACTGTATTGTTGTATGAGTTGATATCGTCCCTATCCCAAAATGACTAAAGCCTGTAAGACGTGTTATGACAATAAAATGATGTAATAAAAAATGTGGTTCTTGTTATTCTTATTCTTATTTTTCATGTCCCACTGTCCTACCCTAACCTCAATTTTTTTTGAAACTAGCATGGCAGGTAAGTCCATGTTATTGGCATACCTTAGTGGTCGATCGTCAGTCAGTCGTCAGTTGAACTTGGTCCAGGAAAGCGTCAACATGTTGCGCAAACTCATTGTGGATTGCCACCGACAGCAGTGGCTACGCTGGCTAAGGCGCAGCGTTAGGTCATGGGGCCAAGCTCTCTGCTGACTTGGTAGACGCGTGGGTTTGAGCCCCACCGTCGGCCTCCTAGAATGGTTTTCCGTGGTTTCCCATTTTCAGCACCAGGCAAATACTGGGACGGTACCTTCTGTTAGGCCACGGCCGCTTCCTTCCACATCCTTGCCCAGTTTCATTCATCTTCATCCATTCCATCTCTCATCCCGACGCGCAGGTCGCCTACGGGCGTCGGATAGAAAGACCTGCACTCGGCCTCTGAGGAGACCACACGACAACGACAACAAATTTATATTTAAACAAGTGGCCTTTATCTATTGTACCACTTTTCGGATATCGCAAGCTACGCATTTGATATTTAAACCGCCTCATGCTTTTGATTTATTGGTGAAAAAGACCGTAAACAAACCCAGAGGATTTAAAATCATAGGCAACTAGATTGTAATCAAGGAACCATTTCCTATAAATATTTGGACATGGTCATGAAAGCGCACTTGTCCTCAGCCAATGTGGTATTTGTGAAAGGTAATGAAAAACGTGGATGGTTGCAACCATTTTTGGCGCCTTAGTGTCAATGTATCGACCTCATGGACTAGGGCTGCCCATCCCTGCAAACGCTCATGGATACTTGTCCCTGTGGCAACATTACCCATACAGCCCTAGCACATGTGTGGCATCTCTTTCATTGGTTAACCACCCATGCCTGCTAGGTGTTGTTGAACAAAATTAAAACTCAAGATTTACCTGTGAATCACGCCAGTGAGATTTCAACAAGCAACGTGTAAACATCTACAGCACGTGATACCATGGAGAAAGGCAATGCTACAGACAAAGCCATCGGCAAGTTCTTTGTGTGCAAAAAGAAACTAGACAGTGTTACCTAGAGGAACTCTTGGCGCTCCCCAAGTCATTCATTTATTATGTGGCCGCCAACGCGGTGAAAGAAATCTGGCAACATGTACCAAAATCATGGACTCAAGACCCTGTGTTGAGTGAAATTGCAACCCTGTACGGATTACGAACACCATAATCAAGTGGCCATGGAAAAAATACCTCCTATGTGACATTGCGCGACTTGCCAGCTGGTGAAACTGTATCACGGTCATAAAAGGCAGTGTAAAGACTTTGTTGAATCATTCCACGGGTGTCATGGCGAAAAAAAAGCAACAACAACAACAACAACAACAACAACAACAACAACAAACACAAACATCGTCCACAGAGGAGGAAGAAGATCAAACATTTTCACCATCGATGGAGAAGAATATGCCAGACCTGTACTAGCAATGGCGTCATTGACAAAGTGATTCATTACTTACCTTTCAAAATCCATCTCCCAGGGTATCGTTTTTGTGGCCCTGGAATTCATCTTGAAAAACCTTTTGCAGCGTGGTGATGTGCCCATTAATCTTTTGGATCAAGCATGTAAAGAACACGATCTTTCTTATCGTCATAGTCATCCTGGTTTAAGACATGTGGCAGATAAATTGTTATTGAAAAAAGCTAAACAACGTTTCACATCCTGTGATGCCTAAGTGGGAGAGAGGATGGCAGCCCTGATTGTGATAGTGCTATGAAAGGAAAGTTGATGATGCATGGACATAAACATTGAGGAAATGAGGAGTGAGGAATTGGGATTTGTTTGTATTCTATTTCCTTTTGCCAATCCCTATGGTTATGAAATAAAAACAAAGGTTCACCACAGCACGATGTTTTTCTTATTTAAAAAAAATCATGATGGTGATGGGCTCATTTTTCATTTTCACATTTCACACATGACCAATTCACACATTGCCATTTGTCATTTTCACTTGACAGTATTTTAAAAATGTCCATTTGAAGTTTTTTGAATTTTCATATTTCACACATGGCCATTTCCAGTTTTTAAAATGACAGTTTTACGTTTTTGTATTTTGGTGATATCGAAACATGAATTTTCCATTTTGCTGTTTACACATTTTTTACATTTGGTGTATGTTGCAAGTTCATTTTGTCAATGATGTCCATGTGAGTGCTTGACCATGATAATGCTGCAGTGTGTTTATGGGTTTGCGGAAACTTACAGGTCTACGACTACTGCAGGTAAGATTGTTTTACAAAAATCATGTCTATTTACCGCTACATTTGAAAGAAAACGAAACTATTGACAAATTAAAATAACCAATTACCATTTACATACAAGTGTTGATTTCCCCCTCCCCACCCGTCCTACCTCACCGTGTTTGCTCTACTCATACATACACACTAGCTTTCTCTCTACTCATACATTCACACCTGTCTTTGGGAACAACCACAACCACTTTATTCATTCCCAAAGCACATTCTCGACAAGCACACTTATCCCAAAAGAACTTTTTAGTTTACCGATTACCGTTTACATTACAAAAAATTAAATACTAGTCATTAAAGTTACTAAAAAAAACACTATTACACATTTCATATTTACCAAAAAAACACTACAACGTTGTACAGCTTTATAAGAATCCAACTACTTACCAATTTCCAATACCCAACTCTGTTAAATTTAAAATTAAAATAAACTAGGGTTGCACTGGGCTTTTAAAGAGCAAAAGGCCTATGTGGGTTGCCACTATTTACAAAATCCCCTATTTACAAAATACTAAATCTACGAGTTACAAAAAAACCATGTCCCTAAATGATTAAACATAGAAATCACACCTCCTACTCCTCCTTGCGGTCATAACCCCAGGGCTGGCTGGTAAGCATGTCATCAGCCCACACACGTTTGTTATCCATGGAGGAGAGGGTGCATTTCCTCTGTTCCACAAGATGCAAATGATGGTTGCTGGGTTGTATCCTGCACTGTGTATGGGACATAGCTTTGCCAGTGTGTAAAACCGCTAGGTAGTCGTCTACACGTAGCGATTTTACCACTGCCCTACCTACACCTTTTGCTCCTTTGGCTTCCTTACAGTCTAGTGTGCGATAAGCATACATTTTAGAGGCCAAGCCTACGAATTCCGTCATCACAGAATCACCATATTCATCTTTTAAAATGCCCGTTTTCTTTTTTTGTTGATGGGCAGCTAAAACATGTTGTCAGCGCTATAGGAAGAGGTGTCGAACCAGTCACTATGCTGCCTCATGACGTCATAGGGGTTGCAGTGGCGAATGTGGTAAATGTATGTGTCCGTATCCATATACAAAAGAGATACATCCTCAAAATGTTATTTGGCAAACTGGTAGTGGAATCGATACATGAATGATTTGGAAAAGTCTAAAATGACTTGACCCAAGTAAATGGGCTTATCCATGGTCACACTGGTCTTACTCAAATCAACAGTGGCCAAATCCTCATCGATAATGTTGATCGATTTAAAATTTGGCTTGGCAATATACCGCCGGGCACTCCACCGCTCGTCCCAGACATTAACCAATTTAATGTCACGGTATTTGCGGACATTCTCCATGGACTTGCCATAAATGCAGTTTTTCATTAATAAAAAAAATCAAACTGCTGTGTTGCCATTTGTCGGTGCTCGGTGTTGAGTCACATGTATGGCTCGATCCATGCTTTTTGAGCAAAATAAATACCCCTGTGGATTTTCTTCAACACCAACCCTTGGGCGAGGCATTGCACCAACAATTGGATATGTAGCACATACCGATTTTTGTTGTAAAGTGTGCCCATGAGTTTTTCAAATTTCACTTAACTGTCAGGGGGGGGGGGAATTTCTCTAGGCAGAATGGGAAATCGGCATGTTCATCATACAAGGATGAGGGATGTTCAATATCCACTTCCAAAACATATCCACGGCCAGTTTCTTGGCTAGCCTTGTTCACATCAAATTCTGACACTAGTTTTTCTGTCAGCCAAGCAAAATCCCCATAGGGCAAAGGCTGACTCATGGCATAGCCATACAAATTATTCACTTCATAGTATATTAAGAACGATTCTGGTTTGTCTGGTGAATAATCCGGCATGTAGACATTGGTAGCTTGGGCATGGCGCTGGTTAAGCGACTCAAAGCCGCCGCGAATGCCCTTTTCAAAAATAGAACCATGTCTACATCAGTGAGTAAATCCAATTCCACTTGAGTGTATTTCAAAGCGGCATCGAACGAGAGCCCAGGACTCGTATAATAGTGAGCTGGGTCAAGACCATAAATGTGCTGACACAACTCACGGAATTTTTGAAACACATCGGTGAGCAGCATATTCAACTAGCGTGTTAATGCCAAACACTCGCCAAACTTGACATGCATGTGCATAGTCTTCATAGGAAACAGTACTGCGTGTTAGTTTCGAGTAAAATTTCTCTTGTGGTGGGAGAGTTTTTTGCTTTAACACGTCCCAGTTGTTACAGAAATCGTAGGGAAATATACCTTTCCGAGTGCACAATTGAAATTGCTCAGGATCATTAAAATGCATTCTGGTATTTTAATGCATCCTCACCCTAGTCATTCACAAGACTGTCTAGCGAGGATGACATAAACTTAAAGGAATCCAAAAATAGAATGGAAAAGTTGCTCAACCGCCATGTCAGTGTAAAACGCTCGTCGTTCTGGGGGATAATGGTAAACGAGCCCTTGTTGACATGACCCAATTCACGAATCAAAAACTGAATGACATAATTCGCCAGATTGTGGAAAAAGACACTGATAAAACGAGGATCTGTAAAGTTCAAATTGCATTTACTGTGTGCAGTTCCACGAAACTCTCCCGTAAAGTGCGAGTGGTCACGAACGGTGTCTTCAGCACTGATCAGTGTCTTTTCGCAAATATGACATGTCGTGGCATGCTCATACTGCTGCTGTTCTGGAGTTAGGATCATGGGTACTGGGTGGTCCAGTAATCCCTGTACACGATGAGTCAACTTAACAAGTTCATCCAAAAACCATCTGGCACAATCTGGCCCCTCGCGGGATTTATAAAAGGATTGTGTGGGGTCATAGGCACACATCACATTAAATCCTATGGCAAATGGTTCATGTTTTTGAATGGGTGTGGTTGAGCTGATGGTGGGATCTGGTTCACATCCCACCATGGGTGTGGTGAGAGCTCCAAAATCTGCATACACCACATAGGGGACAGTGTCACGCTTATGAATGTTCTTGAATTTCAACACAGCCTTGTCCCCTTGTGGCAATATCAATCTCACCGCTTCCTGAGAAACACAATCTACCCTATGACGTTCCAAAAGTGTAAGAGTGGTAAAATATTGCAGGCAACGCTCGCAAATGTACTTCCTACCATCATGTTCGGACACTTGACTGCCTACCAATTTACCTAAATTCTTAATCAGGCAATAGTGATTTACCTCTCCGTAAGACAGATATAAAAGATTAATGTGGTGTTGTTTCGGTTCTTTTGTGGCATAAAGAGGATCCACAATCTCATTACCATTAAGGCCATACACCATGAACGAAAAGTTCTGGTTGTCTAGTTCAAACCTATGGATCTCTTCTAAGTCCATAGGGAACGACACACGAGTTAAATTTAAAGTGTGTTTCAATTTATCACACTTGGCCTTGTACATTCTTGGTCTCTCAACGTACTGGCTGCAAATAGGTGGCCACAGACCACAGAAAGTAATCATTGTCAACATTTTCAATATTCACCACAGCTCTCCGGTAGGCAATCGCTGGTGGTGTTATAATAAAGCTAGACCCAGCATTTAACGGGTTGAAATGACAAATGTTGATTTGCAGGTAATGGATTTTGTTTAAAGGTACACCACTGGGTCCTTGTTGCAGTTTATCAAATTTTGATAGCAAGGCATTTATCACTTTGGATTGATACCACTCGTTCAGATTATCGGCTATCAAAAGCTGTTGCTTTTTACAGCCAATATAAAATGGTTTTTTATGCTCACCGTCCTTGCTTTTATATATGAAATCGCACAAGAGTTGTGTATTGACCTTTAAAGCCGTATACAACCTTTGTGCTGTACAAATTTGTTCTTTAAAAATTTCAAAACACGATTCGATAAAGTCTTATGGGATTAAAGTCTCTCTAACATTCACCACGCGGCCAGAGCAGACACGTTTCTTAAAACAGGACTCGAGGGGCTCCCAAGTTAATGTATCGGTAGCAGTGAAAGACATTATTAATATAAGAAAAACAATCTCACCAGAGTTTTCAGCCGTAGATTGCCTGGTAAGCAATGGTCCCAAACACACTCATTCCGGGTTTTCAGCAGTGGCTGTAGCGGACAAGAGTTTTCCAACACACACTAAAAAGAATTAAAATAAACCTCCATAAGTATATCCATTTCAAATAGCACCTTCCATAAACAAACAAAACACAACAACATAAAACAGGTTATATACATAGCAAGAAAATAAATCTTACCTCAGTTTTGTAAAACAAAGCCTTGGTTTTGCGTTCTCCTAGGTTCTAGGGGAATGGGGTTTCCGTCTTTTGGCACAACAGTTATGCAGATTATCTAAAACAAACAAAATAAAACAATCCATCAATATAAATGGTAAACCAATAATAATTTAAACTTTCATTAGCATTAAAATAAACTAAACAGTAATAAGTTATGTCGATTCTCACTAGGTGGCAGCTCCCTTCAGCGTGAAATGATGTATTTGTACGAATGCTCACCAGAGGGTAGCATAGTTCTGAGAGAGACTGAGGATATTTGTCGTCGCCCTGTAATTAGAGCGCTGCGTTCCTCTACTGTCTTTGTGTAGAGTTGTCTACGAATCGGGTTTGCCAACTGAATGGAAACATTTGTGCGGACTTTATTATGTATTGCCTTGAGATGTAGCAAATGTTAGAACGTATTTGTATTCTTTTGCTTTCTACTCCCTTATGTCTGCACTTACGTAAGATTATCTAGTAACGTCAACTTTTTATCTAGGATTCACTTAATTATATTTTAATTATTTGTGTATGGCATCAGTGCTATAGGGAGATACGAGATGTTCTGATTGGTTGCAGATCAAACATGGTTTCCCTGATGTTAAGCATGCCGAGAATATCTAACTTGTTTATTTATTTCTTCAGTTTTGTCGTTTATGTAAGTTGTTGTTTGTTTGTTTGTTTGTTGCCGTTCGGGTAAGTTTGTATTTTCGGTTTATTTATTTGGGGAAATTATGATGTATCTGGTACTAATTATGAGCATCTCGGATCTGCTGTGCTTCTTGTTATTCTTTGTTTTCATGTCAACTCGTGAATGTCCTTCACTGAGGTTTGACATCTCACCTTTGTTTTACGCAGTTTAAAGTTTTTCTATTTAATTTAAATGTAACTTGCCCTCCCTTTAATCTGTGTATGTAGTGTGTCTCCTTGACCTGTTTATTCCTTTTGTTTTATTTCCTCTTCTCGTTGGCCTGGTTATGTGATCTTAGATTCTTTTCTGTTTTGGCTGATGTTATGGGCGGAGATGATTATTGTCCAACTATGGTTGGAGATCAGATGTTTTTAATTCAAAGAGTTTTTGGGAACCATTAAGGCGATATAGACGTATTTCTGGAGTCGTCCATATTTGATGATAGTCGACGATTGATATTTAATTATGAAGCCTATTTGATGATGTCGAAGTCGTGGGACGTTGTTTGGGAATTTATATAAGTCGACTTCTTGATATTTTCTATAATATGTACGGACCGAAACTCTTATGTATGCTGCGAGATACTTGTCTTCAATCTGTAAATGGAATGCTGATCTCCTTAAATAAGGATATATGATTGTACGACGACGTTTCTAGAATATTAGTTGAGACGTTTGAAGTAGTTCTTGGTTATAGTTCTAACAAATTGCATGAAGACGTACGTTATGAAGATTTAACTATTGCATGTTGGATTTGTCGAGCAATTGAGCATGAATCAGGGGTTGATTTATTTAAAGGATGGTATGTTGGGATTATGACGATGCAGAATGGTACTCCAGTAATACATGTAAGTTTGAGTTTCACACCTTAAGTTATTTATGTGCATGTTAATTAGGTTAAGTGCATGTGTTTTAAATTTGTAAATATGTTTGTCAGAATAGATAATGACGCAATTGATATAAGTGTATCATTTCTGAGTACTGGTTCTCAATGACATTTCCGAAGATATTCCTCGGGTATGGTTTGCAAAAAGCACAGTGGCTCCACACACACATATTATTTATTTTAAGTAGGAGGGAGTTGTTAATAATAATAATAATAATAATAATAATAATAATAATAATAATAATAATACACTTACCTCTAATATATAATTTATCCAATATCGTCACTAACTGCGTTGAGCACACGAATGCATTCACCTTTCACATAGTTAATATACATCCTATGTGTGTACACTATAGACATCAACACAGGAATGACAGACAAGGCGCTATTACAAGCTGAACACTCTAATACCTCACCTCTCTCCGCCCCTCTGGCCCCTCTGGCCCCTCCCCCCCCCCCCCTCTTCGCTGTTGCCGGGCTCTTGGCATAGCAATCACGTGATTCCATGATCCGTGTGCAGGTTTCCCATCTCTCCCCTCCCCTCTCTGTCTGCGGGGACCCAGCCCGCTGCAATCTGCTCGGCTGGCTGGCCGTTATCACCGGGTGACTCACAGCCGAGAGATTATATTAAATGCAGCAAGGCCGGAGAGAGCGGCCGCAGACCCCGGTGCTGGGGGTTTTTCGGGCCCTTGCCATTTATAAATTTTTGTGCAACCCAAATTCACTAATCACAGCCATGTAGTTAGTGTATTATACATAGGCCTACACATACTGTATATTTATAACTCTCCATAAAATGCATTACCGATTTTAAACCATATTTTTGTAAAGTTTAAATGTCAAGTCATGTAAGCACTCCAGTTCTTTTTATTAATTCTCACTCCCAAATAAACAGTAACCCATTCACTTTAAAAACAATGCAGTTCATATAACTAATTGTTTTAAAACTTAAGAATCCAATCTATTTGTTTTTAAAATCGATTGTCATTTGTAAACTGATCTGAGAGGTTAGAAATTAAATATTAAAACACTAAATTCACCATAAACTTACATCTTTAATAGCTCACAGTATACAGTATGTACCGTACATGTACAACATAAACCTACAATACCTACAAACAGCTACATTGACTTAGGCTAAGACCCCCTTTCTGGCCTTTTTTTTCTGGGAAAAATCATCTATGATATTGCCAAAATTGGTAGACTTCACAAGTTCCCTTTCAACACCCAAGGCTTGAAAGTCTATTTTGGCACATTATCGAGCGGAAAATGTTTTTTACGCGATTGAGAACCGAGAACTGTTTCGGGCATGGTAACAAATATTCTCAATGCTACATTAAGATTAGGAAATAGGGTTTCCAAATTTAAAGTTTTAACTTTATTGAGAAGGTCCAAGGGCGTAAGAGTTTTGCTACCGAAGTTAGCATGGTAAATGAATTTCAGGTTTTGTAATTCATCAGAAAGGTCGTTTCCTATGTCAATAGAATTGCGCCTCACAAGCTCAGCTGATTTTTCCCAATTTGATTCATCTGCCATTTCATTGCATTGCCACAAAACAGAAAACCCGCTACAAAGAGATTGTACTGATCGAAACCGCACTGTCATGTCCCCTATGATACTGTCCTTAATCACATTGAACACATCATTTCTGAAATTAGTATTTGCATCATTACTGTCTTCATGACTGTCATCCTCTTCATCAGCTTGACTCTTTCTTTTCTTTCGTCTCTTTTCTTCCTCTTCAAGTCGGTGAGGCCATTCTATATTTTAGCCACTACTTCAGCTTCAGAGTCCCACCCTTCGCTACGTATAGTTTTCAAGTCTTCTATCAGAGAACCTAAGTTATTTGCTGCTACATCCATAGTTTCACTTCGGTGTTGAAGAACGCTGTTGACAATGTCTATTGATTTTAAAACCTGAAAGAAAGAAATAATTTGTTTGTTTCCTTATTTTAAAAACATGACATCAGTAATATTTAAATTGCCATCATTACACTGCAACTGCACGGAGGATTATTGCACTCAACTATAACAAAAACGAGACCTTTGCTAACTCTTATTATCTGTAGAGACACGATTTTATGGTGTATCGCGAAAATGCGAAATGTGTTTATATGTGCATCAAAGGTGTTTTAAATGTGTATTTAATATTGTTTGATCATAAAGCACTGAATTTGTCCTCACGACTAAACGCGAAATTCCACCTTATTTGCGATGTACGTCCGTATTTGCGACATATCACGAAATCGGCTTGTTTATTACGTCTCTACACGATTTGGCGCGATATCGCGAGCCTTTAGTGGTTTTCATCTTGTTAGCATTGCTGGTAGAACCCAATTCAAATGTATTTTTAAGTGTTTAAAGCCTAAGCATATCCTAACCATCTTTCCTCCATGATCCTAACATCACGTAGCAGGAAATTACTAAACAGTTTCAATATTGGCTATCCTGTCGTACTGGGAGACAAGTGAGAGAGTTGGGCCGCGCATTGCTGACCACGTGGGTGCGCTGTGATTTGTAGTTGAAATTTCTATTTCTAATGTCAATTCGCAATGCCGAATATAACGACGTGTTTTGATAGATGCGCGGCAGAAGATAGTTATGTGCAAATTCTGCAACATTAGACTAGATTGGAAGCGTCGCGATTCATGTGTGAAACACAACTTTAGTAAAAATCACAAAAAGATGATGATGATAATTGTTGTTTTAAGGGGCCTAACATCTAGGTTATCGGCCCCTGACGGTTTGGGTGAACGTGAAGATGAAATGCAAACATAAAACTAAAACTAACTACTAACTTATATACTAGAAGAAGAAATGGAAAACTAAAGGAGAATAAGGCGAATAAAGGACAGGAGGAAAAGAATGCCCTCAACCCACGAAGAATGCGGATTGAGGGACTTGGAAGAAAGGAGATCCATGAAAGGCAGATAGGAAAGTGAAAGAGGAGAGGGTCCACCCCACAGGTAAGGGACAAAAAGGGGAAACCGGACCCAGCTCAGGAATCCCTCGGGGTCGCCAACTCCCGAACTCACCAGCCGTGAGCCCCTGAGGGTGTAGCAATATCCAGGGTGCACCAGTAGTGGTGGGGCTACATACACCCGGCCTCCTTAAGGGCCTTGAGCAGAAGGCAGGAGATAACATGAAAAGAAAAAGAAGGCTGACCCCTCGCAGAAGGAGGGTATCAGAAAAGATGAGACAAGGGCCAATTAAGGCGGGAAAGGAAGATACTCCCTATGCCTCGGATACCCTAATACCGTCGGGGTCGGAAGAGAACAAGAGTTGACCAAGTGAGGTCGACAGGAAAGGAGACAGAGAGGAGCCCGGCACAAGTAAGTGGAAGCAATGCCGGACTCAGCTGGGGCCCCGTGGTCGCCAACCCACGTCCCACTAGATGTGAGCCCCTGGGGGTCACAAAAAGAAGAAAAGGATTTTGTCTGAAGGAGGTACCAAAAGACAGATATCAGTTCAAGAGGCGGTCGGGAATGCCAAAAAAGTGAGAAATGACTCCGACGAATTTGTAATGTCAACAGTGGAGGCCTTTTTGAGTGCCAACATTCCTTTAGAAAAGCTAGATTATCCAACAATGAAGGATTGGATGAACAAACATATACCAGGCGAGTTAATTTTTTTTCGGATGCCGCTACACTTACCTGTATCCCGCAGCCCCAATTTTCGTAGCGATAAAAATAATAATAGGTGGAAAGACGTAGTTTTATTTAACGAATTTTATCAGGGAGGGAAGGTAATTCTTTTACGATTGCCGAGAATCCACCAACCCGCCGTGACATTTACAGCTGAAAGTTTTGCAGCCACCATGGAAACGTGATGTGGGATACTAGAAAGTGTAGTAATGACTTAGTTTACTTTTAAATACTTTTAAGTCCATATCATAAACAACAAATAAGTCTGATTTATTAATATTTTAAATTAAAATGATTTTCTTGCTAATAGATTTTTTCATTACACTGTTTTAGGGAGTGGAAATTTTTGAAGTTCTACATTCAACTGCAAATCACCTGTAAATCTCTTTCATGTAGTCACGGTAATGTAGTTGAAGATGTATTGAAGGGAATGTTAGAGGAATATCCTATAGCTGTGAAATGTCTTCAATCTATGTACATTTCCATTTCAAATGTTGACAGTGAAAGGGCCCTTTCTGCCTACAATGATATTTTTTCTGACAAGCGTACCAACCTGTCAAATGATAACTTAGAAACATTACTGAGTTACTACTTCAACAGCAAATGAATACTGTAAACCAAGCCATACTTAGTGTGTTTGTTGTTTCCTTCATTGCAACATAAGGCAAAGTATTGTTACGGCTGTGAGTTCGTTTCATCGCTCGCCGCATGAGTCACAACTGCCCCAGGGCTGGGCTGCTCTGCCTCAGTGTATTGCGTGCACCTTATGCAACAGGACTACTAGGACAAACGGATGGTCCAGAATATTCGTGACTCAGCCAGTGAAGGAAGCCTCGAGAAGCCGTGAACCCTGGATGGGTCTAGAAGCATTTATTGAGTCACCGGCCTGCTATATAAGAGCGACCTCTCAACCCGTGTGTGTTGTGTTTTTATGAAATAGTGCGAGCGTTTATCCTGAGCGACAGAAGTGTGGTGACTTGCGAAACCCCTAGTGAAGCTGATTCTCTTGACAGCGGGGAAGTGAGAAGCCTACATAGGAACTGTGTCTTGAACGAGTGTGTTTTTCCAGTGCGACAGAAGTGATTGTGGTGCATTGTGAAACAGTGTGTAGTACGGTGACAGGCTGAGTGCAGATATTTCCAGCCAACGCACGGGGCCACCTCATTACGAGGGATTAACTTTTGCGGCTTACTGACAAGTGAAAGGGGAAGTGTTCTCGCCGTGAGGAAACTGGAGTAAGGTAATAATTGCTTGTATTTACTGATGAGTGCTGTATCTTTCTGGCCGCAATAAAGTTAATTATTTCATTTAAAGGAACAATCTGTGTTGTGCTTCAACCCACCGTAATCCAGTTAACAAAAAGTGCCACTAGGGGGGTGTGACCGATATCGCATGGTTTTGAGAGCTCTGGCAACGTCGCATAGCAGGAGGAAGGATGCAAGCGGAAGTAACCTGAGGTTGACGTTTTTACGTCATGGACATAGTCGACAGCATGACTAGGCGAAGGTTCCAGAAGTGTAGAGGGCGCTGATGAGCTCCAGGAAAAGTTGAGGTGGAAAGGTCACACCGGAGAAGCGGGTCACTTTCTTTCCTATCACCATACAACGAGGTTCACTTTTATTTTGCATCGCCGTCCAACGAAGTTCACTTTCTTTTGTGTCGCCGTACGCCGAAGTTCATCTTTATTTTTGTGTCGCCGCACGCTGAAGTTCCTAACAAGTGTGTAGTAGCAGTCGTACCGTGGCCGCTTGGAACCAGTGTGGTATTCCGACAGTTTTTGGGACATAGCTGAAAGGCTCAGTATTATTTCTTGCGTGGACAGTTCTGTGTTAACGAATACTAAAGCTGAATGTGGCGAGGTGATATTATAACGCAGATCATAATGCATTATGTTGTGGGACACTAGTCATTTGTACGATGAAGTGCGAGCAGACACACGTGGTGTCTCAAGCCTTTACCAGGTACGGGACTGTATGGGCCGTGCGCTATATAATTGACGCCCAGAACATATGAACGAAGCGATGTGCTTTTGTTTGACGAGCAAACAAATGAGTATCAAGGGTCAGTGAACTATGAGAGATAAACTGAGTGTAGTCCAAATATAGAGCGACATTCTAGGTCAAGGACGGACGTAATCTCTTATGAGTACAGGCTGGTGTTGACGCGTACGATATAACCTGTGCCGTTATAGAGTTATTATCACGGCCATGAGTTGATATTACTTGGCATATTCGACATGAAGATTGCAGCGATGTATTGGACGGACATAAAGGCTATCAGTACAGACCAGTGCGAGTTTTGTGTCAAGAACTTTACGAGCGAAGAGATGGCAAGCTAAGTTTAGTATGTGGAAGCTGTTACGATGACGTGGAAACGAAGGCGAGCCAGGACCATGGACACCCCGAGGGTCGCGAGCTGGATCCAGGACGAGAGGGGAGGATGTTCAATGGGAAGAACGTGGACCCAAACCCCCAGGAAACGTGTCAGCGGAACCAAGACTGAGGTGGCCGAAAGGTACTGAAAACCATGTTAATTCTTAAGTAGTGGTTAATGGGTAGTGGTTACTAAGATTTGGACAGTTGGGCAAAAATCGAAATTGAAGTTAATCAATAAGGATAAAATGCGATATAATGACATGATTAATAGGATAGTAAATTTTAAGTTTTCTTTTGAGAGATTAATGCAGTCATATTTAGGGTTTAAAAATAAATATATGGATGCTTTAAAATATAATTTGAGTACAGGGATCTTTCAGCGTGTTAAGTCGCTGTGTTCTTTGAATTGGTGCAACCTGGATGACAATTTATGGTTTGAACAGGCTTAAATTACAAGGGATTCATTTACACTTAATGGGCCACTTTTTGTGCGCACATCACATTTATGCTAAACACTCACACGTCACTGAGGTTTCCCTTTACATGCTAACATGAGGAGATGCGTTTGGTAGGTAACTGATACAAGGTTGTGTAAATAATTATACTGCATTGATAAAATAGCAGGGTTGCCTAATACGAAGTTATGATGAAACTGAAGGTTCTCGCTATAGCGAGGTGAATAAAATAAATGATTATAATTAATGTTAAGTGATAGGTTCAAGTATATGAAATTTTGAGGCAATTGTCAGTTGAAAAATAATACAGATAGGCAGAGGCCATCTACTTAAATGTTTATGGTGTAGTTATAAATATGTGAAGAGCATGCAGTGATTAATAAATAAATAAATAAATATCTGGGATCATAAAGATGTTACAATGTAAAGTGATAAATGTAAAAGCCAACAACCAGTCATTTTTCTGAGTGAGGCACAGCTGAACGAAAACCAGTGAAAATAATAATGAAAGTATTTAATACATGAATAAAAGGTCTGAAAATAAATTCTTTAACGCCAGTGACATCCATATATAAAAAATATTCTTTTTCCTACTTTGGTGATTACATTTAGTTAGAAGGAGATCGAATGAGGCAACAATTATTTTTCTTTGAATATCTTTTCAGATTTATGCACCTGCTCATTTATGGACTATTAGCGGAGAGGTGACATAGCATTTTGAAGTAATGGTTGTAATACTAGAATGATATAGCTCTGATCTCCGTAAGTTATTTTGTATCCAAAGATTAGGACGCCCGGAGATTTTTGTCCTCATTAATTTGAATTTTGCTTCTGCGTCATTTTTTTTTATTTTGCACATCAAGAGTAATTTTGAGAAGTCTCCGAGCGGAGGTAGGCTTCTGTGTGTGATTCTATGTATTTAGTGGTGTGGTTCTGTAATAAATGGTGGATGAGTTTTATCTTAACAGCGGAGTTTTTTGTCATTCTTGTTCGATTGTCATACTTGTGTGTCCACCGGATCAATTTTGAGATTTTACCCCAGTTGTACCCATCATTATAAAGACCCCGGGATTGCTTGAATCTCGCTCCCGACAGTTTTTTTAAGGCCAAAATTGATTCGGACATTCAAGATTTTTTTTTCTTTTCGAGTTGTACCGAATTCTGGGTGAGGGTTGAAGTGTGTGTCGGGCCACCCAATCCAAAGCCAGATTATCGGGCACAGGGGTGGCACGTAACAGTATGTATATAGTCTAGTAAACCGTTTTTCTACACCGTAAGCAATGGCATTTATTCCCCGCTTTTATCCCGCTTTGCCCTTAGTTTTTACACCGCTATTGTGGTTTTTTATTCACCATAAAATCGTGTCTCTAATTATCTGTAAACAACTGACAATATTCTTTTAAATGAAACCGGTATCGCTATAATTTAAAATAACAAAAATATTCAAAGCAGGATATGATTTTTTGTGAAATCATCACTTATTGTGGCTAATCAGTGGGATACCCACGGGAGGCTTAAGCGTCTCCTCAGTAATTGAAAAAAAAAACTGGGAATAATTCAAAAATGTTTGGGTTATTATTCTACATAATGATTATTTATTAAAGTATATGAACTACTAAATTGCCTTTCGTGCAATTCACTTTTAAAAACTAATAAACGTGTCAACTGATAACCGACAGGCTTCATCTTATTAGTGTGCGTGGTAGTTAGCAGAGTGGTAGCAGTGCGCGTTCTCACTCATCAGCTGGTATAATGTTGATGCGGTGTGATTGAATACAACAGGTTTACTCCATTGGCGCGGGGGTGAGGGTATGGGCGATGACTCATCATCTACGCAGTCACGATAGTGAGTACAGTACTGCCCCGTCAAACAAAACTGGTCCAATCGCACTGCCAGTTTACCGATTCAAGGGACATTAACTGAGTAGTAAATGTTACAACAAAAAATAAAAACAACTAAACCTAGTCCGTGTTACGCAGATGGGCGCGCTAAAGAGGGCCAACTTAACGAGGTTCTACTGTAGTTAGTATTTTTGTGTTAGGTGTTTGTTTCTTATGACTTTTATGTGGCTTGAAATATCTTTGTAGGTCAAAGAAATACTATTTTACGGAAAATAAATAATATTTTCTTTGGTAGTTAAGACCATTTATCCCGCAGGTATTTTTGTCTACCGTAGCTACACGCCTCTTTCCTAACGAATATATGGTATATAATGAATAATATATATATATATATATTATATATATATATGATGTATTCTTACCTTGAACCATATAGACTCAAGAGGAAGGCAGTTGAAGGTCTCTACGACATTCAGAAGTTAGGCTCAGTTCAGTCAATGCCTCCAGTGCTTCCATTATCCCTGGAAGGTGAGTTGCGACTGGTTTAACGCTGTCTACTCTAGCGGACCAGAGAGTCTTCGGCATCGAGTAATGGGAGCTTGGTATTTTTGCTTTCAAAATTTCCCATCTTTGGGGGCTAGAGCTAAATATGTTCAACTCATGAACAGCTCCAAAGAATGTTACTGCAGTCACATAGCTCTTCGCTGCTTATTCTCCACACAGTTTCAAGGAATGACAAGTGCAAGCAGAGTAAACTGCTTCACTGTTAGCAGACAGAATTCTTGCCTGAGCTCCTATGTACGCCTTTCATGTTACCGGTACTCCCATTGATGTCGTAGCCTTGACCCCTACAGTCTTTTAATGGGATGTCACACTCCTTTAGCTTATCTAAAATAAGCTCTGCAATGGCTTCTCCACTATATTTGGTACAGTCGGTAAAGCAAAGTAGCCTTTCTTCGACTTAGTAAGGCTGAGTTTCATTTTTAGTCAAATAAGCGTATCTCAAAAGAAACGCAGTCTGTTCAACATGTGCAGAATCCGGTGTTGCATCAACTATTATGGCATAGTATTTTGCCATTTCTCTTTCTTCTAAAAATTTCTTCGTAACTTGCGCAGCGCAAAGAGTAATAAACTCATTTTGAATATCATGAGACTGATAATTCACATGCAATCTTTCTCCCTTTTCATGAAACGAGCGGACTCTATTTAAATGTTCATTCAAACCTGGATCATAAATGGCCAGCAGTTCTAAAATTCTAAAAAATTGCCATTTGAGGGGTTCCCGATTTTATCAATATTATCCCGAGAAGCAAGTCCTCTTTCTGCTAGGAATAAAGTGACATAAAGAAGGCGCTTTAAAAGATCACGCCACTTGTCCTTTTCTTGTTGAATAGAGTGAAATATTACGTCCGTTAGCGATTTATAATTTTTTGATTTGATCACCACTGACTTCCACTCAACATAGCAGCATTTATGACTGGAGCTACTCTCATGTTCTGGCACATTCTTGAAGATTTTTTTCCAGCGTTTTTCCGCAGAATATCCTTCAGAAAGAGCGAACGAAGATCGTTTTGGCTGGGGAAACGTACTGAATATTCTGCAAGGTAAACAGTAAAACGCTTTCTTAACCTTGCTCCAACTAAGCCAATCAAGAGTAATCAGTTCACCATTTGTATGTTTAATTTGGAAGACCGACACGGGAACGGAATAGCCTACCGAATCAACAGGAAATTGTTCAAGCGAGGGAACATGAGGGTATTTTAAGTCTCGGCTGCTATCGAAAGCTGGGTAACCTTCATCAATATTTTCGTCTGGTAAATGTAAAGACGGTTTGTGGCCTTTGATAGATTCAATATTCGTAGGCGACACAGACTGAATAGGATTAGGAGTCCCTGTTTCAGTGATGGGAACTGGTTCTTCCTTGTTTGATTCGATTTCATTTTGTTGTTCATTTGTAGGTTAAACATCTACTTTATAACTATTACTATCGGTGGGCCTATTAGTAATGTTGCCTTTTTCCTAAAACTGACGAGGTTGAAGGACATTTTAAAAACTGTCCAAGCGATAGCTGGCCTTTCTACGATGCTCTTTCCTTCAACTCCCTGTCTTCTCTCTCCTTCCTTTTTTTGAGCACCTGATTTGTGTTTGTAATTGCAATTCATAGTAAGTTTCACTAAAAACACACTATATGCATTCTAAATTGTAATCCGTAATCAGACAATATTACACACCGACACCATTAAAACTGACGTATACAAATCATACAAACCTTGGCGAATCATTAACACAACGTACTACTATTGGATTACATTAGACAATCGACTGACAGTGGATGACAATGACAAAGCATTATTTATGCAGCACAGTGCGGCCAGTGCATGGACAGCGGGGAACACCCTTCCTCGGTGTGGGAATCCTCGCGCACGCGCTTCATAGATTGTTGTGCAGCATTGCCAACATCAATTTTTCAAACAGTAAGCTTGCAACGTAAGTTTGTTTTGTGATTTGTATGGTATAAATAATAAATCAAGTTAATTTAACAGCCACACGCATTTCTAGTTTCCCAGTTGGAACTGGATGAAGTAGGCATAGAATTCTGTACTGTACCCGTTCGGCCGAGGGATGCGATGACCCATCTGCCATTACATCGCATTCCTGGATTTCCAGGACAGAGTGGAGTTAAATGAACATGAAGTCAAATAAGGAATGTGTCGGAAATTCAGTTGAAAATTCACAAAAGCAGAGGGTAACACGAGATAAAGTATCTCCAGGGTCGTTACGGGCTTAAATTTAATTTTAAAAAAATACAAATAGAAATGGGCGCCACCAACTGAATTCCTAGCAAACAACATCCTTCCTGGTTAAGCCTTAATTAAGACAAGGAAAGGATTAGGAAAACCACATCATCATCAGATCACAACTAAGATAAAAACAAATTTATTCAAACTTTGATAGTCAGACAGAAATATTAACATACATCCTACCTAAGAGTATGGTCGAATGCCAACGTTAGATTGTCATTGTACTGAAAATCGAACCATCTCCATGCTATTCAAGAGTGTATTTCATCCACCAAAAAATATGAAAAATTTCTAAAGTTCGCTTGGGTTCTCAGGTTCACCGTAGCACCATGTCTATGCGTCACTGACATTAGTGATTCCTGAGACCTAACTTCTCTTTAAGTTAACATCATGAATTTGGATGTCAAAAAAAAATATAAATCTGTCTAAACAAATTATTCTAATAACACATATTCAAATATCAACTTATTTTATGGCTTGAATGGCATTATTCACATGCTGAAAAATTTATTAAATGCTCCAATAAATCTAACAATTAATTTACACTATATTTACCCTGTCACTAATTATTGCTTGTTTGTGAATCAAAGAAACTTTACTATTCATTGGTTATCATCATCATCATATCACAATTAAATATCTCTTACATTAGTTCTCATCTCATTAATTCATTATATTCAAGTCAGAATAATCAATTCATTACCATCAAATCATTTAAATGAATATTATAATCACCAATTCATTATATTCTTCAATTATCCACACGCTCTCATTTCATTATCTCATTCAGATTAAATCATCTCAATTCATCTATTTAAATTGTTTAATTCATTAATTCAAGTTGCAATTCATCAAATTATTTAAATCATATTTCTTATTTAAATTTATTTAAATCCATTTAAATTTTATTAATCATCAGCTTCTTTAATTAATTATCACCTTTTAATTCAGTTATTCATCAGCTGTTTAATCACCTATTAATTTATTCAATTCAGTTAATTTATTTAACAATTAATTCATTCATTTATTTAATTCATCGATTTATTCAAAATTTAATTTATCAAATTATTTAAATTTTAATTCATTTGGTTATTTAGATTTTTATTTCATCGGGTCAGATCATTAATATGCTTAAACTTCAGATTATTATTTTATAAATTATTATTATCAGAAAATCTTGTACTATCAAAATTATTTATTTATTTAATTTCCTAACAAATTGTTTAATATAGGTTATAGAACGTTGTCTTACAGTTTTATCACTTCCAAGTTATATCTCGTATTTAATTATCATGCCAAAATAATATTATTGCCTTCACAAAATCACGTTGGATCTCACTATCCAAAACTTCATCATATACTCTCACTTTATCAAATACCATATTTGAATACCATAATTATTCCACATAACACCATAATTATTCCACATAACACCATAACTATTCCACATAACACCATAAATATTCAGCGCACAGCATGAATCTCAAAAATATGCTAGACTGGGTTCAACAACCTCATGTCTGCCTCAAAATACTCATTAGCAATATTGCAACTTCCACTTGGCAACTTCCAAATAATATACCTATCACAAACTTCACTTAATCACGTTGCATGATCTACAAAAATATATAACTGGCTTCAAATTATTAACGCACACAATCTCCAAGAACTGTAATTAATCTGATCATATCTAGACAACTTCTTAAACAATAAGGAAAAATTACCTTAATAATCGTAATCCAATTCAAGATCTGCTTTTAAATAGAGCATAAATTCTCTTAAAATTCTCAAAATTCACTTCAAAGAAAAACACCAACGTGTTATAATATCTCACATCAAAAATATGTAATACTGATCTGCCTCAAAATAAATCTGCCCATAAATGATTCATCTTACAAGATTCAATTACTTGAAATCCTTCTCAAAGGTATCAAACTAATCACAAAAGAGTATCAAAGGTATCAAAAGTATCAGCTGTTAAATGAATGTACTCTCAAAAGAGTATAGCAACAAAATATTGGATTGGCAAAACAAGAATTACAAAATGTAACCCTGCTGACATTTATTTTTAATTTATTTGACAAAATTCGACTGATGTGTGACTAGTAGTTTCTTGTTTAATCCTCTTACGATCTTAAGTACACTCGGATGATAAAAACGAGGCCCTCGACTGGCAGATAAGGTGTGTGCCACCACGCAATCGCCTAAAGCGAAAGGCCCTGCACCGTAGACTACCATGATAATGCCCTAGACGATGGGTCAGGTGTGTGCCACCACGCAATCGTATAAAACGACAGGCCCCATCTCGTAGACTGATGAGTGAGTGTACCAGATTGGAATCAACAAGACTCTAGTTGTCACATAAAAGCGATATTCATTCACTTGAGTGCATAACATTTTAATATCTCCAAACAATCCAATAAAAATCCCTACTGATGAATTATACATACTCGCTAGTATGCAATGAACTGACGAAATAATTTAAATTATCCAATTGCAGATCACGAGTTCGAAATACTCGCCACAAAAAAATATCTATCCAAGAAATACTATCCATACTGAAAAATATCAAACTGACCAAACTTCTGCCTAATAAAGCCAGCCAATGGTGAGAACGTCGTATAACGGTGCCTGCCATATCATATGGTAACACCATATTCTAGCAAATGGAGCAAAAAGTATCTAAGCCATTTCAAAATAATCGTAGAACTCCTACTAGAAATATATACAAGTATGCCCAGTGTTCATGAAAAATCATATCAGGAAAGTCATAACTCTTACAATACCTTCTTATTTCTGCTGTTAATATAATTCAAAGATCGCCGATAATCCTCGTGTGTGCCACAAATTTCTCGAAAGATCGACGAAAACATTGTATCACCCACTGAACTAACAATTGACTTCATATTCCAAGTGAATCTGATGTTGGATATCCTCTTCTTCAGGAACCGAATCCATCGCTCTGTGGTGCCATCACGTCTCCGTATTCACCTAGCCCGACATGATGAATTCAATATTATCCATCACGGATATTGTCCAAACTCTTCCATAAAAGTTCAAAAATGTAGAGTACCCCATACTCTTCCAATATGTCACGCCACTGTCCCATACAATGTTCGGTTTGCATATGACAAAAAGTTAATCTCCACAGCGGCTGAATTTCACTAGTAGAAAATAAATATTTTATAAGTGTATTGATTTCTTAAACACCCTGTATCTGTGTTCGTAACTGATATTTCATAATTGTTCATGAAAAGCAACTATAATGCTGCACGTGCCACTGTTCACAAAGTGCATATTCTCGTAACTGTTCATCTGCCTAAAAGCAGTAATGTTGGAACGACCCCATGGTCGCCTTAAATATTCCGGTCTAAAATGCATCATCTAACATGCCGTAATACCGTTGAAATATATCTAAGTCCATTTAGAAGTTCACAATAGCAGTGTATAATTGCTATCTGCCTGCACAATTGGACTGTCGAACACAAGTCCAAACTTATTAAGTTTGACAAAATGTCGAAATAATGTTCAGCTGCTTGCATGTCGCCTACTTGTAAAATGTCGGCCCCAGCACGACCTGTTCCGCCTCACTGTTCTCGTATAATGCGACGCTGAAAAACTGGCCTCATTATATCACTTCGCTGTGCTGTTCTGTATTAAGAATGTAGCTCGAAATAATGTTCTCAGTTCTATCACAATGCTGCGTATTACTTTAACGAACTGTAACATTGGAAAAGCATTGCTGTTTCACATAATTGTAACCACGATGTTGAAAATACATCTGCCCGAACACCGGCTTTCTTTCACTTCCACGGCTTGTGTAACTTGCCTTGCTAACAGATTCTCGCACTGCACACCGTGCTCCGCTCAGCTTAACTGACTGACCTACTTTCGTTGCCCTGGCGCACGTTGCTAGCAGCTTAACTTGCTGGACTAATAATGCTGTCGTTTTCCTAGCGCACATGTGCTCTGCTCAGCTTGACTTGCTGGACTCATACTGCTGTTCTCAGACGGTGCGATGGGCTCCGCTCGGCGCTCTCACGTGACCTTCCCCTTCCTTCTGCGGTCATACGTCACAACTATAATCTCGACCACAATTATATCGGCAATTAAGTTATAACATAACTTAAGGAGTTATCTGCCTTTCTCCAAGTAATCACCATAATTTCTTGATATATCCTTCTCTTCTGAGATTATATAATATTACATTCCATATAGATCTTTATAATACTCCAATATTCCTCCCATAATTCCATCTGCTTTACTGGTAGTGCCTCCTTCATCCTTGGCCTCCTACGTCATTTCCTACCACTCTTCTCGACTCGATCTGAGGGCTATCTTTTCTTCTTTTCCCATAAATCTCAACTATGGCTCGATCTCAACTGGCGTAGCCGATAGCCTCAACTAGGTATCGGGTACAGTACCAACCACAAAAATGTACATTACACCATTGTGCCCGGGCCAGGCCCCTTAGGGCCCCGGTGCTATAGCACCCCCTACACCGGCCTCTCGCCGGCCCTGAATGCAACAGCTATATTGCTAGATAATATAATTAATGTTATTGGTTGTGCGTCCCTTTTAACTGATGTTTTAGAGACGCCACGCCGGGGTGCCAGAATTTAGCCTCTAAGGGGATCATTAACGTGCCAGTAAATCTGTTAACACGGCTCCTTCATATTTGCGCACCCTCAAATGCCAGCTGACTGCACCAGGATTCGATCCAGCAAACTTGGGCATAGGAGGCGAGAATGTTACCGCTAAGCCACGCAGCCAGCCTATATATTACTTGACCGATAAGGAAGACTCTGTAGTTTCGTAAGCGCGAGAGTCCTTTTGTAACTGTACCACAACTTTCTGCGAGTGTGTGTCTGATCCTAGAAAATGTTAAGAACTGAGAACAACGATATTTAACCTATTTAAAAGATGTGCATTTGTATGATCTATGTATATTATGAGAGTCCAGAATACTCTCACGTTTCAAGTTATTTGTACGATACAATGCCAAAGAATAAAGTGTCCAATGCAATTAGCTTATTGATTATTTAGCATTTTATTATATTTCTTATTTAAAACTACAGTACTTTTCAAGAAGTACCGGTAGTAAATCAGTTGGGTGCAGCCCAAAATATAACTGTTGATTCATTTGAGGAGTTTGGACATCGTGGCCATTTAACCCCGTGCACTTGGGTGTGTGTTAAATTTGTCTGGTAACCTGTGTTATTGTGGTGTCTGTGTATTTTTAAATCAGATGAGAATTGAAAAGAAGGCGGACGTGGCCTAAGTTAGGAACCATCCCGGCAGTGGCAACCCACTGATAACCACTTCCAGGCTGGCTGAGGTGGGAATCGATCCCACATCTTCTCAGTTTTGCCTCACAAGGCTGAGTGTACCCGGACAGAAACGAATGTTAACCACTACACTACGTGGTGGTCACACAGTAGTCTGACTTGGGACTCCGATAACCGTTTAGCTCTTGGTTCAATGTTGTTTACCTCTTTGATTAATTTTCAACATTTTGTTTTGGAGTTCTATTTTATTAGTAAAGAGATTGTAGTTTTACATAACAGTGAATCTTGTGATTCTGAGCCACGGGACCTCCTTTTAACGTGGAATCCGAACCAGAAAATGGCATTTCACTTTGAAAATCTCACATGCATTGACCGGGTTATTTTATTAGTCTCCTGGCAATAGGGTAGCAAGTTTAATGGTACATACTGTACTGATAAGTACTGATTAGTTGACAGCAGGAAGTGCGAGGACCAGCACATTCATATTTCTCTTTTAAAACGTCCCTTTTTGTTGCCATAGACAGCTGTGAGCTGTATGTTATACCACTGTTATACATGGTCGGCCGCGAAAGGAAGACAAGATGGCGGCTATGGCTAGTAATGTTTGTTCTCCGTGCGGGAAAAAAGTGAAAAATTGCGAAGAATTCGTTAGTTGTGAAGGGGATTGTGGGCGTAATTTCCACAAGGAATGCACAAGACTTTCGAAGAAAGCCTACGAGTCTATAAAAAGTGATCCTCAAAAGGTGTGGAAATGCAATCGCGAGGATTGTCACCCTCCACTCAAGTTCAGTGAATGTGACTTGGTGAAGGAGGTGACAGAAAAGATTCAGTTGTCAGTAAATGAACTAAGGAACACTTTCATGAAGGATTTGAAAATAATTAGGTCACAGCGGTCAAGCTGTTGGCCTCTCACCAAGGTGGACTGGGTTCGATTCCCGGTCAATGCATGTGAGATTTTCGAAGTGAAATGCCATGCCCTGTGGTTCGGATTCCACGTTAAAAGTAAGTCCCGTGGCTCATAATCACAAGATTCACGGTCACGTTAAACTACAATCATCAACATGAAAATAATTAAGCAAGCCACGGAATTCATTAACGAACAATTTGAAGATTTCATAAACCTCACAAATGAGATAAGAAAAAGAACACTAGAAATGGAAAAGTCGGTGGCAGGTATCAGCAGTGATACAAAGCAAGCGTTAGATGGGTCAGAAGACCTTAAACAGTACACACGTAGGAATAATTTGCTATTTAGTGGAATGCCAGAAATGCCGAGGGAAAATGTGTACGACCTAGTGATCCAAGTTTCCAGGGCATTGGGGGTTGAGTTAGGACTCCGCGACATCGATGTCGCCCATCGTTTGCCGCGAGAGGCGGAGACGTGGGGAGAATCGTGGTGAAATTCACCAACAGGTGGAAGGAGGATGAAATAGTGAATGCGAGAATTCAGAAGAGAGTTCTAACAACCCAGGACATTGGACTGAATTGCCCATCACGCAATATTTTTATAAATGACCACCTATCACCCAGGAACGACTATGTTGCAAGATGATGCTGGATCCTGAAGCAGAATGGGAAGATATTTGGAACCTGGACAAGAGACTGCAAGATTTATGTTCGGGAAGCTCGAGATGGCCCAAGCACACTCATCTGCGGTGAAGCGAAAATCGCCCACCTCGAGAAAAAATACGGACAATAAGTGCTGCAGGTATCACACACCCAAAGTTGCATATATATTAAATGGTCGGAGACGACTATAAACACAACGAAACATTAAGATCTGTCGAAATTCATTGTGATTCTATAGAAAACTATAATTTACAAACTAAAAATCAGATTTTGAATTCAAAATTTAAATGTATCTACATCAATGCACGAAGTATTCGGAATAATTTCGAGGATATTATGCTCCTTATTGACGAGATTTTAGAAACAGATTTAATAGTCATAACAGAAAATTGGTTGTCAGACCAAGAAACACACTATTATAACATTCCCGGCTTTGACTCTCACCATGTAACACGAATCGGTACTGGAGGAGGTCTGTCGATTTATATATCTAGACTAGATGTTAGGCCCCTTAAAACAACAATTATCATCATCATATATATCTAGAAAATGGGCGACCAAAGTTATTAACACCATTAACAGTTATCACAGTATACTTCAAATCGACATATTTCAGAAACACAGAAGATATAATGTTATTTCTTACTATAATCCAAGGGAGAGTAATGCAAACGAATTTATGCTTGATCTTGAATACATACTTTGCAATACTAACAAATCAAACACACTACTAATCGGAGACAATAATGTAGATTTTCTAAAAGACAGCATTATTTACAGGGCCTATTCATCTTTACTGAATTGCTTTAGTTTTATCCATGCAATACAAAACTGCCAACAAGAATAACGCCTACTTTTTCAACTTTAATTGACCATATACATTCTAACTTTGCCAATAATGATAATTTCTATTTGTATAATGTTATGTGTGACCTTAGTGATCATAATATCTTAATTCTAGAAATTACATCACAACCAGAAGTGAATACGCAATCCAATAATCGTTCGAATATAGAAACATTTACGAAAATAAGTGATGCCAAACTGAACAATTTCTTTTCAAAAAATAAATTTCCAAATCTAACTGCTGACGTCAACGAAGCATATAATCAGCTTTGCAATTTCATTAGTGATGGACTTAGGACAGCCAGTATAAATATTAAGCAAGAACCACAGGTAAAAGGCGGAGTATTTTTGGAAATACATTTCTTTCCCGCACACACCAACATCGAACTGTTACCTCCTGTTTGCCTCGTGCATTTGTTCATTTTTATGTCAGTTTTTTTTTTACAGAAACGCATATTCCGTTGAATCAGCCTGACAGCGTCCCATCGCTGCCTTCCGTACTTCCATTGCTTCAAGCCATGAAGACTTCTACATTAATCCTCAGGGCGTCGTGTTCTTCACCAACCCACTACTCCATGAAGACACCGCTCCAAGAAGAATTTTGGTTTTGTAAAGTTTTTTCATGTTTATGTATAACCTCTTTGTTTCCTCCCCTTACTCGCCCGCTTCCCCATCTTCTTTCCTCCTCCTACTGCTCTCTTCTCCGCGCGCGCAGCCCGCTCGCTCGGTCACTTCACTTCTACACTTCGTCTCGACTTGTCTCCGTGCTGTGAGCAACCGCTCACCCTCTCAGTGCACTCAACTTCTTGTTGGACATGCCGTCTAGGCTAGTATACTTTCTCTGCGTCTAGCAGCCCTCACTTGTACGTCGGAAGTCAACCCAGTCAGTTAGAGATTAACTAAAGCTCGCCTCCTCAACTCACGAGGCAAATTTTAAATTCGACGCCATGTTCGAATTTTAGTATCAACCGTCAACTGCAACATCGCCTTCTTCATGAAGCAAAGATAAGTATCGACTTCGTGTTTTAACCTCATTCTCATCGCTTTTAAAAGGCTCAATGCTTTTATTTGGATTTTATAGACAGTGAAAGTTGCTATGTGAAAATAACTGCTTTCAAGAGATCTTCTTGATCAAACTCAAACTATCAAGTCTAACTTTCAATATGAAAGATTTTCTGAGATATATATTTCCAAAATACCCACTGTCTATATAATCTAGCTTTCCGCCGAGGGATTCTCTACCCAATTTAAACAAGTTATCATTGCTCTGGAACCTTCCAGAACCTGCATTCTATCTACCAGTTATACTGTCATGTACTTTCCACTCACATATGGAAATACTTTTTCAACTTCAGGAATCTTCCTTATGAACTGCTAATCAATATCTAATTTTTCTTCCTCCGTTGGGATTTTTCTGGTGCATTCAACTATAACCTACAAGTTTCTTAAGCAATAGACTCTCGCTAATCTAGTGTAACTAGTTATTTTCCACCATTGCAATAACTTTCTTTCCTATAAACGTTTTGCGCTACTACAGTGAACTCTTCAAATATATCAACAGACTATAGTGAAAACAGTGCCTGTTCAACTTTTCATCCGCGTCGCGCTCGTCCAAGTACAATAAATACGGCCATGAACACTTTTCCACAATCCCATTTGATCTTTCCCAAACCCTTTACTAACAAACCAAAATAATAAAATTGTTACTTTAGGTCTTTTTTCAATGAGGTGTCACTCTACATAAGTGCCCTCCCTTATTTGCTCCATGTATAACGAATTAATGTCTGTAAAACTTCGTGTCTAGTACACGCCTTAAATTATATCGTTTCTCCCTTCTAATGACAGAATCCAATTCTTTCAACTTATAAGTGAGTTATCTCTAGGTTTCACGAAAGGGAAACTTGCCCCATTTTTCTCGTGATCCCTAATTAAACATAGGAGTTCTAGAAACTGCCTTTCGATTGTTCTCTTCAGGTTTCACAATAAGTGACCTGCCCTATTTGTATAATCTCCTATGTATAATCATTAAGCGTATTTCTGTATAAATACAAGAAGTTATAGAAACTTCTATTTCATTTCTTCCTGTTTTTTTTGTTGTTGCTTTCGAAGTTGTTCTTATTTCTAAGATACTTATCTAGAAATCCTTAAAGTACACACCTTGTACTTGATTTTTTGTTTAACTTTAATTACGTCAGTTATCTTTACATTTTTCATTTATTCATCTTAGCCATTTCAAAATCTTACGAAGATTTTAAAGCATATAAAAGGTTTAAAACCAAAAGAGTTATCAATCGCCTGGCGCAAGCTTTAGATGTTTTCGGTGGTCTGCGACCCCAATTGTTTATAAAAAATAAAAATTATATATTTGTTACAAAAACTACTTCCTTTTACATTGTTAAATAAATTAAAGATTTGTTTTTCGCTTTATCATTTCTCGAACATAACGGTTAGGCAAGATCCTGTCTTCCTTGACTCTTCCTCTTTAATAAAAATAAATCTATTGATAGGGTTTTCACCACTTGTTGCATTTGAGCAAGAACTCTTAGTTGGTAACTTAGTAAAGTCTCTCTTAGCTTTAATAGCTAATTCTAACTGGCCAGTAAGGCAAGCATAGCTCGCTACGCCAGCTTCCTGCTTGTGGAGATTCTCTCTAACACTTATGGTTGGTTTTTCAAAATATGTTTCTCATTGTCTAAACTTTTAGTCGGCGCCTTGCTGGGTAAAAGCTTAGCCATTTCTAAATGCAACTATTGGTACACTTACCAAAATTATTCCCAAAGGTATAATTGCTTTATCCCTATCCTTCTTGGAAGCATTTGATCGCTCTTTAGAAATTCTACAATTTCAAAAACTAAAATATCGAAGTTGATTCAAATTATTTGCACTCTTCAAATTACCTGTTTAGAAACAAACACCTTTGAACAGATACACAATAAATCTGTTACTCTTTGTCTTGCCAGACCACCACCCTTCCCCATAGTAGGCATATGTATGCTTGAGAGGGAATACGCTACAGCAACTTTTTTTGCAAACAACCCAAGTTCCATCTGCGTTTCCCGTTAGATTTGCCCAGGTCCCTACCCACTTTAGGTATCGGAGAGCGGATTTGCAGTGGCAGCTGCCTTTGAGTATACTTAAAGTTAAAATTATAACTTCTGTTGGACTCTCGTCCTATTTCTCCATCCTTTTTCTCCAGTCCGAAACCCACTTCTTTTTCTTTATCATCTTCCCTAGGGGGTTAGGTTATTCCCAAGCCAATAATCTACCCAAATTTTTGGTCCCAGAAACCCGGGAGAGTCCATTTATGATATTTTTTATTTGTCAAGGGTTATTTGACAATATTTTCAAATCATTAATATCTTCTTTGAATCTTTCAGCTATAGCTTCACCGTGCAAAGCCTGTGAAGTGGAAAGAGGCCGGTCCTGTCTCCTTTGGTGTGTCCCTTTCTTTCAACTTATTTGCTGCTGCCAGCTTGACAGCATTTCCAAGGTTCCACAGTTTCGTAAGTTATACTTTATTTTACCTATTTTGTCATGGCTTCTACAGAAAAGGATAAAGATAAAAACTTACTTCTAAACGAGCATCCTATAAAGGACAAATTACCCGATTTAGAAAATACATCCCTCAGAAGCTCAATTAGATTTGTTAAAACATCGTGTAAAGGATTTTGAACGTTCATATGAAAATTATTGTAACATCCAAACTGAAATTGAAACTTGTATGCTCAATCAAACTGAAGATCGAGACGAAGTAGAAAACCAATATTACGAAGGTATAGGTTCTGCTTTTAAAATAATACGCCAACTCGAAGAAGAACAGAAAAAAGATGGTTCTGTTCTTGGTTCCCTTCACGAACAACAAACCTCCTCTCGCGATGGCACTCACAAGCCCAAACCAATTCTACCTAAGATTGATTTACCCCACTTCTCTGGAGACGAATCTACTTGGGATTCTTTTTATGAACTATTATGTTCTCTTGTTCATGACAATGAAGACATTCAAGTCATCTACAAGTTTCATTATTTGAGATCTATCCTCCGAGGTTAAGCTCTGCAGTTAATTGAAGCCCTCCCATTAAGTGCCGATAACTACCACATCGCCTTTAATCTCCTTAAAGAGAGATATGGTAATGTACGTTTGTGTGTTGCTCGCCACATTCGCTGCCTGTTCAAATTGCCAGTCGTAAAACCTAATGACGTCACCTTTTTAAGAGACCTGTTAGACTCCATGCAATTGCACGTGAGAGCATTATACCATCTTAAGCAACCAGTCCAAACTTGGGACACCGTCCATATTCATCTAGCTACATCCAGATTCGACTTTTCAACATTAAAGGCTTGGGAAATCGAACTCACTCACAAGGAGGAGCATTCTTTCGAACACCTCATCGCGTTTCTCAACAGCCGGTGCCAATTCCTTACAGCACCCTCATTTCAGTGCAAAAATGTCGAAACGAGTCCTCAGTGTCATATCCTGGATAAAAAACTTGTCCCTTCAAATGGTCATCAGTACCCATCTGTTGAGAACAAGCAAACTCGTTCTGCCTCTTTCAACCATCCAAGAGAACATATTAGGCCGCTCAACAAATCTTTAAAATGCACGCTCTGTAAAAAGTTTCACACTTTGTATTTCTGCAAATCCTTTAAAGAATTGTCTACTGAAGACAGAAGGAAGTTTGTCTTCAATAATAAATATTGCCATAACTGCCTGTCATCTAAGCATTCTGCTTCTAATTGTACGTCTTCCAACCTCTGTTTTCAATGCAAAAGACCGCATCATTCTTTATTGCACTTTCATGATCAATCGAGGTCACTAGTACCTGCTTCTTCAAATTCCACGCAGAGCAGCTCCGAACAAACTAATGCTTCTTCCTACATTTCTAACGCCAAAACTTCTCACAGTGCGTGGTGCATTCTTTGAACCAGAGATTATAATTTTCAATGCTTTTGCATGTTCTTTCCTTCCTCTTTGTCAAACACCAACAGTGATCTTCTGTTTTCTCTTAGGGGTTCAGGTTGCTTATATCTTTTATGAGTCTGTTCTAGATATATAACTTCTGTGACCCACCTAGCGTCATCTCGCAGCGAATCTCTGAAGCTCCTCAATTCTTCCTGGTGCTAGAGGACTTACTTATCCATTTGGCCACCAGATCCTGTTACCATCGCCAGCTATTTTCTCCTTGAGCAAGAGGACTACGTCTACTTCTTTACTCACCATGCTGCGCTAGTATCATCTGTTGTCAACTCTTTGAAGACCAGCTCACCAAGAGGAGATCAATTTTTTGTTTTAAAGTTGGCAATGTTTATATGTTCTCCTTTTGTCTCCTACCCCCCACTCTTTTTCCCTACCTTGGTCCCTCCGTGCTCCGTTGAGCAGGTCTCACTTCTCAGTCGGCAGTTGACTCGATCAGTCAGGGCTCTACTAGGGCCAGGCTCCTCTAAACAAGAGACGTTCTCTACGTTCTACGCCATGTTGGTGCATTAAGTATCGGTCAAGGGAACCTCACCTTCGCCATGCAACAAAGATAAGTACCTGCTTCATGTTTTAACCTCATCTTCATGATTTTACCGACCACATGCTTTTAACTATCTTTTTTAGGCAGTGTGAAATTACTTATTTTGGGGTAAAATCATCCTCCGCGGGATCTTCCATGTTAAGCTATTGTTTAATGAAGCTAATCTTAGTGAAAAGCAGCATTTCTTATGCTTGCTAAATGAGGAATCTTCTCACTACGTGGGATATTATCTAATACCCGCTGTTTATAATTTACAAAGCAAGTTCCTCCGCTGGATTTACATTGGCCCAATTTTTCTACTAAGATCGTTCTGGAACCTTCTAGATCTTGTACTCTATCTGCGAGTCTTGCCATCAGGCATTTTTCACTCACATGTGAAAATAATATTCAAAATAAGGAATTTTCTTTACCAATTACTGCAATAGCTAACTTTCGTCCACCGTTGGAATGATCTATGGCACATTCAATTGTAACTTACAACTTTCTCAAGAAATAGACTCTCACCTATATAGTGCAATCAGTTATTTCCATAATTGCAATAACTTTCTTTCTCATAAACTTAAGTGTTTCTATAGTGAACTTTGCATCCATCTTTATAGACTACAGTGATAACCAGTGCTTGCTCCACGTTTCTACCGCGTCGCGATCGTCCGTTTACATTAAATACGGCCATGAACATTGATCCTATATCCCAATGATCTTTCCTCAACCTTCTACTAACCACCATTATTAATAAAATTGTAACTTTCTTATAAGGTGTCACTCTCGAAGTGCCCTTACAACTTTGCTAGTTTAACATTAATTAAATTCTGCATAATTGCTTGTGTGATACAAGTTTCAAATTCACATTGTTCCTTTCCTATAATCAGGGAAAACAATTCTTTAAACTTTTGAGCGAGTCATGTTCAGGTTTCACGAAATGGAAACTGTCCCATTTGGCTAGTGATTCCTGCTCAAACTTGGGAAGTCTAGAACTTTCCTTTTCACTTTCTTCAGGTTTCACAGTAAGTGACCTGCCCTCTTTTGTATAATTCTCATATAGTAATTCTGTTTAAATATAAGAAGTTTTAGGAACTTCTATCTTATTTTTCATGTTTTTATTATTGTTATATTCGAAGTTGTCACTTTCTCTAGAACATTCTCTCAAGAATTTCTTAAGGTACACTCTTTGTACTCCAATTCACGTTCAAACTTTAATTGCTTCATTGTTTATTTGTTTAAATCTTATAAAGATTTTAGAAACATGTAAGGTTTGAAACCTTGTAAATTGTCAATTGCCTGGAGCAAACGTTTAATGTTGAGAGGTCTGCGACCCCATTTGTTAAAAAGTTCAAATGAACTATGTTTGTCAAAATAATATTACATGCTTGTTAATTTCCTCAAACTTCTTTGAATTGTTTAATAAATTAAATATTTGTTTTTGGATTCATCATTTCTCTGATACTACAGTTAGGCAAGATCCTGGCTTTCCTAGCTCTTCCTAGGTTTATGCCCTCGTTCATACTCAATAAAGCTTTTACTATTTGTCTGGCCAGACCATCACCCTTCCCTATAGTACTTTTATACATGCTTGGGAGGAAATACACTAAAGCCTTTCTCTGGCAAACCGCCAAAGTCTTAGCTGCGGTTCCCGTCAGCTTCGACCAAGCTCGTACCCACTTTAGGTATCCGAGAACGGATTTGCGGTGGCAACCGCTTCTAAGTGTATTGAAAGCTAAACTTATAAATTTTGTGGGACTCTCCTCCTATTTTTCTATCCTTCTTCTCCAATCCAAAATCTACTTCCTTCTCTTAATCATCTTCCCTTGGTGGGTGGGTTATTTCTCAGCCAATAAACTACCCAGTGCGCAAGTCCTTTTGTCCACTGTACAATTTGAAATCCAAGATAAATTTGGAAATTGGTTTCGAACCCGCGGTCTTCTCGACTCCGCTTCAACTCACAACTTTGTTTCGCAATCGTTAATTAAAAAACTAGGTCTTTCTTCATCACCTACTTCCATCAATGTATCCGGCATTGACAATTTGAAAACTCAAGCCTTGCAATCTTCAAAATTGAAAATCAGAGACATTTGTCAAAGAAACACCAATCTTAACTTAAACTGTCTCATTCTTACCAGTATTGGCAAGGACACTCCTAGCAGCTCTATTAATACTTCCGGTTTAAAGATTCCTTCGCATTTAATGTTAGCTGATGCTCAGTTTAATGGTCAAGGCCCCATTGATATACTTTTCAGTGCCAATATTTTCTGGAATTGCCTTCGTAAACAAACCCGTAGGCTACCTTCAAACGTGGTCGCCAGAGACACCGATTTTGGTTGGGTCATTACTGGTCAAATACAACATCCCAGTCTTCAAACCAAATCGCAATGTCATTTTGTTACTGCCGATTCAAATCCCTTTTCTGAGAAGAGAAAACTTATGTTTCCGATCTCAATACATTTGAAAAACACTTGCCGAAACTATGTCTCATTGTAAACAACTACGTCACTTTTGTAAGTTGCTTAAATGGTTTTGCCTTATTTCTGCACAAAATGGCAATTCAAGTTCGCCTCGCCTTGGGTCACTTGGTTTACTTTCTCATGTCATTTTTTGTAGCAGGTAATTGTTTAAACTTTCTGTCGAAAACTATCTTCCCCTTGTGTAAAACCATGGCTATCAGTCACCATCATTTCGCTGTAAGTTATGTTTCACTTCACTCGCTATTTAGTAGGATGGCCATGGCCGCCTCCTTCCCTCTTCCTCACACTCGGAAGCCGCTTTTGAAACCGCTTGAAAATCTGAGTTCTCTAGCATCTAGAATAACTATTCTTACGCATAAACTCCTTATCAATGTCCCAGCTTCTCTTCTTCGTTCAGAAGAATTACGCTTTTTTTCTGTTGAAATTTTTGTCGGATTCCGTGATCCTCAAAATTATGCGAAATTGATTACTTACTTGCCTTATTTCATATGTCTTTAAATTGGTTTTTCACGCCCAAGCTACGAATGACTGCATGACGTGTTACTTGAAATTCCGCTTTAAGTCTCGGCTGATTGCACTTGATTTGTTTGTTTATTCTGAACGGCTTGTTTGTCAATCTCATTTGTATACAAGCTCGGGTAAGGCCAAGCTGCGGCTTACTTCCTCTATGCTTGACAAAGGTCAGAGCAAGTTTTCCTTATCTCAACTTTGGCTGACTGCCAACCATTGTCTTGTGAGTTGCTCCCGTAATTTCAGAAGCTGCTCACCTCCTTACCAAAGTAAACTTTTTCTGGTCAAGGACTCTTTCTGCTATTTATATTCGTTATCTCGCTGTACTATGTGGGTCAAGGTCGTTCTTACCTATCTCTCCCAGTTGCTCATACTCGTATCCTATAACTCCTTGTTTCATAACATCGTTGCATATTTTTTATGTGCGCATGTATTGCACCCTGCTTATATATTTTGCACATTTATTGTTCATTGTTAAACAAACTTGTTTTTTCTCGTCGTTACACTCGATGTGTTTTTGCATCTATGCTTGTTACGTCACGTTTCTTGATGACTTAAGTATTTTATCTGATTAACCCTTTTGATGCTTATTATAACTTAAGGTCATCGTTTATGGCTACTAGATTGTTGTTACCTATGGCGTTTTTGCCTTCTACCCGCATAGTTCCTTTGGTATATTCTTATCCTTAATCGATGTACTTGTTTATATCCGCTTTGTTTAAAGTTGTTAACTCTCCTTTCGCATCTTGTCGCGATCTTCACTAGAGCTTTATTTCTCGCAGCTTCTAGCTACTTTGTGATTGACAGCGTTGTTAATTCGCGCCCGTCGCCCCCGCATTCTAATAACCCTATTAACTTGCTTCCACTTACACCTGGTCAGTTCCTCATAGGTGCTTCCCCTTTTTCCCTTTCTCCCTCTAGCATAGATCTTTGGCGAAATGACCGATTGTTACCCAAGAGGGAAGGGAAGAGTCAGAGAAAGAATGATCTCTACTACCAATGTGTTTATTATAAGACCTCTTTCATATTGTGTTCTTGTTCTTTGCTGGTGTTTGCTGTTGTCCCCCAACAGGGTGTATTTTTGGAAATACACGGAAAGAAAGAATTAGCTTTTGCTGTTCTTCATTACTTTACATCAGTCCATTTATTTACATTTATTTCCCGCACACACCAACATCTGTTCTGATTGCCTCGTGCATTTGTTCATTTTTTCTGTCAGTTTTTTACAGAAACACATATTCCGTTGAACCAGCCTGACAGCGTCCCATCGCTGCCTTCCGTACTTCCATTGCTTCAAGCCATGAAGACTTCTACATTAATCTGCAGGGCGTCGTGTTCTTCACCAACCCACTACTCCATGAAGACACCGCTCCTAGAAGAATATTTTTTGTAAAGTTTTTTTCATGTTTATGTATAACCTCTTTGTTTCCTCCCCTTACTCGCCCGCTTCCCCATCTTCTTTCCTCCTCCTACTGCTCTCTTCTCCGCGCGCGCAGCCCGCTCGCTCGGTCACTTCACTTCTAAACTTCGTCTCGACTTGTCTCCGTGCTGTGAGCAACCGCTCACCCTCTCAGTGCACTCAACTTCTTGTTGGACATGCCGTCTAGGCTAGTGTACTTTCTCTGCGTCTAGCAGCCCTCACTTGTACGTCGGAAGTCAACCCAGTCAGTTAGAGATTAACTAAAGCTCGCCTCCTCAACTCACGAGGCAAATTTTAAATTCGACGCCATGTTCGAATTTTAGTATCAACAGTCAACTGCAACATCGCCTTCTTCATGAAGCAACGATAAGTACCGACTTCGTATTTTAACCTCATTCTCATCGCTTTTAAAAGGCTCAATGCTTTTATTTGGATTTTATAGACAGTGAAAGTTGCTATGTGAAAATAACTGCTTTCAAGAGATCTTCTTTATCAAACTTAAACTATCAAGTCTAACTTTCAATATGAAAGATTTTCTGAGATATATATTTCCAAAATACTCACTGTCTATATAATCTAGCTTTCCGCCGGGGGATTCTCTACCCAATTTAAACAAGTTATCATTGCTCTGGAACCTTCCAGAACCTGCACTCTATCTACCAGTTATACTGTCATGTACTTTCCACTCACATATGGGAATACTTTTTCAACTTCAGGAATCTTCCTTATGAACTGCTAATCAATATCTAATTTTTCTTCCTCCGTTGGGATTTTTCTGGTGCATTCAACTATAACCTACAAGTTTCTCAAGCAATAGACTCTCCATCCTTTTTCTCCAATCCGAAACCCACTTATTTTTCTTTATCATCTTCCCAAGGGGGTTAGGTTATTCCCAAGCCAATAATCTACCCAAAAGGTATACACAAACCATGGGTAACACGGGAGATTCTGGAAGTGGTAAAAAGAAAAATAATTTGTATGCAAAAACTAATACTAAAAACCCTTCAACTGAAACCATTGAAGAGTACACAAGATGCAGTAGGGATGTGACTAGAATGAAAAGAGAGCTGAAAAAGTTATACTACAATAATGTAATTAGAGAAGGGAATACGATGAAAGGAATGTGGAAGGCAGTACCGGTAAATCAAATACTTGGCAAACCTCATAATACACGAAACATTGTTGAAATTGAATATGAAAACATACAATACACCTCTAGCCAAGATATATGTAAAGCATTTAACATGTGTTTCAAAAATGTTGTAGAAAACTTGGTTAGAGGTACTCAAATGATCCCAAATTTGCAATCGAACCAGACGATCTGTAACTCAGTATTCATAAAACCAACAAATGTGGCGGAAGTTAAACAAATCATTCAAAACCTTGCGAACAAAAAGAATTACACAGATGATGGGATAAATAGCATACTCCTTAAGAGATGTGCCAATCATCTGGCTCCATTGCTTGCTGATATAATTAACTTGTCACTGCAAACAGGAGTAATACCCGATAAATGTAAACTAGCAAGAGTGGTACCAATATTTAAAAAAGGTGATGTATCTAACCCCTGTAATTACAGACCGTTGTGTATATTATCCTCACTTGTATTAGTACTGGAAATAGTAATCAAAAAACAAGTCCTGAATTTACTATCAACAATTTTTTCTTCAAATATCAGTACGGCTTCCTTCCCAAACATAGCACTAATTTAGTAGCATTTGACGTAGTGTCACTTATACATAAAGCATTAGATAACAATAAAATAGCAGCAGGACTATTTATAGATCTTGCTAAGGCGTTTGACACTGTTAACCATACCTTGTTGCTAAGTAAACTATCAAATGCAGGAATTAGAGGAATAGCCTTTGAGTGGTTTAAAAACTACCTGTCTAACAGGAAGCAGTATGTTAATATTAATAAAACTAAAGGGTCCATTTCTGATGTTAAATGTGGTGTCCCACAAGGGACAGTGCTCGGACCATTGCTGTTCCTGATATTTATTAATGATATAGGTTATTTAGAGTTTACTGGTAAAATATTTATATTTGCAGATAATATATTTGTACTTTATGAGAGCGCCTGTGAACACACGATTATGCAAAATATGTAAAAGGATCTAAATATACTAACAACATGGCTTTCAAAAAGTAAATTAATCATAAGTAGCTCAAAAACAAAATACATGCTATTTCATAAACCAGCTTACAGTCCAAGCACTTGCAACATAGTTAAAATTGGCAATGTACCCATCGAACGGGTGAAACAATACACATATTTAGGCCTAACTTTGGACAATAACTTAAGTTGGAATGAACATGTCACAAATGTGAAAAAGAAAATTGTTAGTGTAATTGGTGTTCTAAAAATATTAAGGGAGTATGGAATAAACAATCAACATTTAAGGAGCATATATGCCTCTCTTAGTCATTCTCACCTTATGTACATGAACACAATATAGGGTAAATGTGCACAGGAATCAATAAATGAGCTCGAAATTCTCCAAAAAAGAGCAATTAAAATCATGTATGGTTACGGTTTTAGGAAACCAACTGTACAAGTATTTCAGGAGACAAACATATTGCCATTACGTAGCCAGCTCAAATACTCTGAAGCTTTATTCATGTTCAAATATAAACAAGGTCTTATTAATCTTAATACTGAACTTCAATGCAGGAAAGATATTCATACCCATAACACAAGATCAGCAAACCAGTTATACATGGATTCAACAAACACAACTAGATATGGTATTAAAAGTATTTCCTATTCAGCCAGCACATCATATAACAACTTACCTCCAAAACTGACACAAATTGTAAACTTAAACAAATTCAAAAAGGAAGCACGCAGGTACTTCCTGAAACAATATGTTGACGAATATAGATGAACCCATAAAGACTGAATAAATGATCCTACCAACTTAGTATATTCAAGTATAAGTTACTAAGCCATATTTGTAAAGGGCAGTCCCCCCTTGAGCTACCAGCTTACTGGGACTTTCTGTACCCTATAATTAAATAAAATAAATTAAATTAAAGTGAACACCCGGTGACGTCACGGAGCAGCCTATGGATTGGCAAGCCGAAGCGCGGAGCCCAGAGTGGCTCCCCCTGCATTCTGTGCGTAGGCCGAAACAGAACAGTGTTCCTCACAGGACACGTGTTCCTGGGATTCCTCTTGAATACAGATCAGCCAACGTTTGGAAAGGGTAATTCATGTTCCAGAATCCAAAATTTCTTCAAGATATATAATTATTATATATTATTATATTATACTTGAGGACCCGCGCGAGAACTCTCGCATAATGGATTGTGTGCATCCCATGTATACAGACTACTTGCCCGGCGCTAGTGCTATGCGGCTGTATGCGACACAGTTCTGCCAGGGGCTATCAACTTGTTTATTTGTTTAAAAGCACTTTATAAATAAATAAATATATTTCCGTTGACTTTTCAAGAAATTCAAGATCTTTCCTGTACTATTTAGACAATTTGGAAGATTTTGGTACAAACCACACCTTCTAACTCCCTCTGGTTTAGGAGCTTGAGTTTTGTGAAACATGCCGGGTACACCTTAGCGAAATAAGATTATTTGATGTTAGAAGATTTCAACAATAAATATTCTGACAGAAGTAATAGGCCTACATCTCCTGAATAATTCTTTGACGATAAGATCTACAATGAAGAGGATATTTTATGAGGCAAACGATAATTTGAATTATCTCCTATCAGAATTTTATTGGGTACGGTACTTCTATTTAATATTTTAAAATACAGAAAGCTTTGCCTTCGTTGTTCATAACAATCGTATTACACAAAGGACGTTAAGGAGGCTGTCATAACCTATTATTATCCAGAGTTGCAATCTGGCAGTTCGGCGGAGAACCGTTGAACTGAAGGCAGCGTTGCCACGTATGCTACTGGCCACCACGTGCGTACTTCCACCCTCCTCTCTCTTCCTCATGCTCATAATATCATTATCACCGTTATTACATTTTTACTCAGATGGTTTTCAAAAATCTTAAACAAAGCAATGATTAAAACTGTTCGGTGCACACTGTAAAATAAAATAATAGCCCGTCAATTGAGGAGAGGCCTAAAATATTGTAATGAATAGCAATAGGTACTGTACCCGCAATTCACATAGCCACCACCTATTATCCGAAGGATGGAAAGGATCGCAAGGGACGCTGGTAACCAGCTAGATAAACCAACAATTCCCTGCTAGATGGTTAGTTAGGAACCACTCGACACAAATATATTTATAAAACTACGATAGTACTACCACCTAGTTACATACAAATCCTACAACAAAGTATTGGAGGACGAGATTCTCGGAATATCGAGGGTGAACGGTTTAAAAAGTGGGCGCCAGTATCTAACTAGTAGTACGACCACAGCTAATTATTAAATGAAGAGATCGCAATGTTCTATAAAAAGGAACAGGCAAACTAACCAGTGCCTGCTAATATTTATTCAAAAGGACAACACAAACAAAAAGGTCCAAAACAAAAAATAACAATTCACACGTTCAAAATTAAAACTCGTTACTCAAATAAAATAATAACTGACTTCATCTAGAAGCAAGATAAACCGTGAATTTCGGTACTGGGACTTCACTGTGTCCTCATTAAGGAGTAAATAACAACTCTATTAATAGACACCACGTCTATAAAATATTTGAAAAACATCAACTACTTGTTGATCACATTATACTTCCGATATCGATTAAAATACGTAAAATCACGCTTCCTATTTACATTTCTCACCCTAGATTATACATGGGTCTCCTTAATATGACATTCCTTAAAAATACTACCCCTAGTAAAATATTTAAAACTCAAATTATTATAATAAAAATATTTACAACATTCTTCAATTTTATCGTGGCTTGCACGATATTCCTAACTTCTCCACTATCTTTCAAGATCACACTACTTGCTTCTCTACGCTACCCTTACTTTAAGATCAAACTATTCCTTTCTCTCAATCGCTTAAAGTTTGTAAATTCCACAAGAACATCAGTAACGAACACTTAAGCTAATTACTGTTCAATTAATGTCATACTCTATCTATATAAAAATGAATGTAACGTGATAGTTTGTCTGCATGTCTGTGGGTATGTCTCCTATGCGTTCATATACCATTCGTCCTATTGCGATGAAACTTGGGTGTGATGTTGAGTACACTCCAAGGAAGGTTTCTGACTTAGTAAATCCATTTTACAATAGGTAGCGTACGCGTAGATTCAACAAATGTGCGACGATGCGCGAAGCATTTCAACAAAGTCCCTTATGTGTTCATATACCATTCGTCCGATAGCGATGAAACTTGGGTGAGATGTTGTGTACACTTACGTGAAGGTTTCAAAATTAGTGAATACATTTCACAGTAGATAGCGCACGAGTAGATTCAACAAATGAGCGACGACACGCAAAGCGTTTCAACAAAGTCCCGTATGCATTCATATACCATTCGTCCGATAGCTATGAAACTTGCGTAAAATGTTGTGTACACTGCAGGGAAATTTTCTGGCTTAGTACATCCACTTAACAATAGGCAGCGCGCGAGTAGGTTCAACAAATGAGCTACGACACGCGAAGCATTTCAACAAAGTCACGTTTGCGTTCATATACCATTCGTCCGATAGCGATGAAACTAGGCTGAGATTTTGTATGCACTCCAGGGAAGGTTTCTAGCTTAGTAAATCCATTTAACAATAGGTAGAGCACGAGTAGAATCAACAAATGAGCGACGAAGCGCGAAGCGTTTCAACAAAGTTCCATATAATTTCATATACCATTCATCCGATAGCGATGAAACTTTGGTGAGATGTTGTGTACACTCCAGGGAAGGTTTCTGTCTTAGTACATACATTTTACAATAGGTAGCGCACCAGTAGATTCAACAAATGAGGGATGACACGCGAAGCGTTTCAACCAAGTCCCGTATAAAGTCATATACTATTCGTCTAATAGTGATAAATGTTTGGTGAATTGTTGTGTACACTCCAGGAAATGTTTCTGGCTAAGTAAATCCATTTTACAATACGAAGCGCACGTTTATATTCAACAAATGAGTGACTACGCGCGAAGCGTTTCGACAACGTCCCGTATACGTTCACATACCATTCATCCGATTGCGATGAAACTTGGGTGAGATAGTGTGTACACTCCAGGGAAGGTTTCTGGCTGAGTACATCCATATTAAAATATGTAGCGCAAGAGTAGAATCAACAAATGAGCGACGACACGCGAAGCGTTTCAACCAGGTCCCGTATACATTCATGTACTATTCGTCCGTAACTATGAAACTTGGGTGAAATGTTGTGTAGACGTCATGGAAAATGTCTGGCTTAGTAAATCCACTATACAATATGCAGCGCACAAGTTGATTCAACAAATGAGGGACGACGCGCAAAGCGTTTCAACAAAGTCCCGTATAAGGTCATATACCATTCTGCCGTTAGCGGTGAAACTTGGGTGAAATATGGTGTGGACACTCCAAGGAAGGTTTCTGGCTTAGTAAATACATTTCACAGTAGGTAGCACACGAGTAGATTCGACAAATGAACGACGACACGCGGAGCGTTTCAATACAGTCCCCTATGTCTTCATATCCCATTAGTCCGATAGCAATGAAACTTGAGTGAGATGTTGTGGACACTTACGTTACGGTTTCTAACTTAGTAAATACATTTTACAGTAGGTAGCGCACGAGTAGATTCAACAAATGAGTGACGGAGCGCGAATCGTTTAAACAAAATCAGGTATGCGTTCATATACTATTCATCCGATTGCGATGAAACATTGATCAGTTATTGTGTACCCGCCAGGGAAGGGGACTTAGTAAATCCATTTCACAATAAGTAGCGCAAGAGTAGATGCAACAAATGGGTGACGACGCGAGAAGCGTTTCAACAAAATCCCCTATTGCGTTCATATAACATTCTTCGATTGCGATGAAACCTTGATGAGTTATTGCGTACACGCCAGGGAAGGGCTTCGACTTAGTAATACATTTCTCAATAGGTAGCGCACGAGTAGATTCAACAAATGAGTGACAGCGCACGAATCGTTTAAACAAAACCCCGTATACGTGAATATACCATTCATCCGATTGCGATGAATCATTGATGAGTTATTGTGTACACGCCAGGGAAGGGTTTCGACTTAGTAAATCCATTTCACAATAGGTAGCGCACGAGTATATGCAGCAAATGGGTGACGACGCGCGAAGCGTTTTAACAAAATCCCCTATGCGTTCAAGTAACCTTCTTCGATTGTGATGAAACCTTGATGAGTTATTGTGTACACGCCAGGGTAGGGTTTTGACTTAGTAAATCCATTTTTCAATAGGTAGCGTACGAGTAGATTCAACAAATGAGTGACAGCGCACGAATCGTTCAAACAAAATCCCGTATACGTTCATATGCCATTCATCCGATTGCGATGAAACTTTTGAAAGTTGTTGTGCACGCTCCCACGAATGGTTCTAAATTAGAAAATCCATTTTACGATAGCTTAGAGGCAGTTAACGGAAATTGAAAAACATGTTGTGTATCCAAAAGCACTTCAAGAAACAAAATTTCAACGCCAACACTTTCTTTGATTGGCATTGCAACGCATGCCGGGTACAGCTTGTCATTAATAAAATCGATAAGAGCTGAATTATATAACAGACTATCATTGTGGTTCCCTCAATATTCTAATATAGTGGTTTGCGGTACTCGACTTTACGTTTATATACATCGCATTACTTATACATTGTTTCCATTGACACCACTGTCATTAATACCATTTACATAACGCTATTCCACGTCGTAATCTCTAAAATATTTACACTTCCACTGAACAAATTTCTCAACTGGCGTTACATTATACGCATACATTTTACTATCAACATCTATCTACATCTCAACTTACTACTGCACGGAATTTCAGTAATTCTACTCCATCACACACGACTGCTGGATATACATCCAAAAATACTGTAATCACTATCGATTAAACATTCCATATTGTGCTCTTAAATATTCTTAACTTGTTCCATCTCCAACGCTTATAATTCCTGTATAACATTTCATCTTAATACACATTGTAGCGATTCATTTTCGAAGTTACTATTTTATCGCATACTTCACAAAACCACCTTTCATTGAACAATTACACCTTGCACCAATTACACCTGTATATAAACATCAGATTAATAAAAATATAAGCCATATCCTCACAATTCTTGTTACAATTAATGAATATTCATTCACTTCAACTTTATCTAACATCTGTCATTACAAAAGGTCGATGCATTCCAATTGCATCTGGTATTTCTTTCCTATTTACCGCTAGCTTAGCGTTGTCAAAATTCTGCTCTTGCAAATGAGCTATCAATACTCTCTCAAAATAACTTTCCTTTCAACAATACGTCGCTTCCTTCTAGACAAATACAATGACGTTCGAAATTGAACCCAGTCACTGTTAAAAATAAATCCACAGATTTATATAACTGCAATTTTGATCTTAATCATAAAAATAATACGGACATAGTTCGTAGAATTCGAAGTATAAAAATACTATGAAGTATTTTATAACATGTCTTCCAAAACATTATACAAAATTATGACGAAACCTTTAATGTTTTATAATGAAGCATTCCACATCTATAAGAACGAACTCGCATATGATCGAAAAATTATACATTATCAAAAATGCAACGAAGAATAAAAATTTACGCAACGTCAAAATCGACACACGATGGCGTTTAAAATATTAACTTGAAATCGCTGAAATAACTAATTAAAATGGAATATCAAAAGCTAAAACAACATGAAATAAATGGTCGCATAACTACATAAAATATTGGTCAAATCTAGATACCCAAAATATGGCAATCAACTACTAAATATAATTTGAGCGCTTAACTACCTTCTGCCCGTATAATCTCCATAACCTGGGTTATTGATGAAGCATTGGACGACTGCATTCCTGGCTCACATTCCAAGAATAGTTGACGATTCAGGCGGGCCTGCCTGCCTGGGGTTCCGAACAGCTGGACTGGCACGCTCCGCAGCGAGATCTCCCGTCCGCTGGAGTTGAACCACCCCTGCTTCTGCTCGTTCATTGGGACACGAACTGGGATCTCACGTTCGCTTCTGTACCGGATGGTTCTGTCGCCAATCTCTTCAATCGGCCCCTGTCTCGAAGGTCTTCGGTGAATTTGTATGCTGTAGCAATTATATTATGAGATTTTCTTGATAGCATCGGAGACTCAAGTAGTTGTAGTCAGTGGCATAGCCAAAGGGGTCCCCAGAGGGGCGGGGCCTCCTCCAAAATAAATCCAGAAATTGCGATGGGCATAAGCCTTCATATTTTCTTATGGCTCGAACAAATTTAGAACCTACAATCATATGTTAAATACAGTAAATCCGTTGACAAAGAATGTACTAACAATCTCTGCACGGCCAATCATCATTTGAGCGTCTGCACTGCTTCGAGTAGCTGAAATAACAGGGTAGTAATTAGGATTGTGACGTGTTTTTTTTTTCAATAACAGTAGGTGCCACAGTACTGGGGATACAACCAGATGATGACGAAAAAGTCTACCAAGAAAGTAGGAGATTGCCAATTAGTAAGAGACCTCTGATGTCCCAGGCTACAATAGGCTACTGGCGCAGCGTGGTTTATTGTCACCACTGTTGGGATTTACAGTGGTGGTGTATCTGTGCCAGAGGAGAGATACAGTTTGTAAGTGTTAGTATTGGGGTAGAGTCGAGAGTTGTTTAAAAGTTGCTCCTTTCTATCTTCTTTTTGACAAATTAGCGAGTGTTTAAAAGATTGACCGCTTTGTCATAAAGAAGGCAAAACTGGATACATATTCGGTAATTTATGACAAGATTTTATCGAAGGTGTATAAAATTGAGGCCCCCATTTCATTATATAGGCACAGCTTTTACAAATAATTTTCTCTCCACGAGAAAGACGCATTGCTCACTGATAGAAAGTAAAGTTATTCGATCTTTTTCAAAGGTTCGTATTTATATATTATAATTTCAAGGGTGTTACAGTTTCCTCTGAATAATAATAATAATAATAATAATAATAATAATAATAATAATAAACAAGAATGAGGTCCACGGCGACCTTTAAGGTTACCTTAAAACAGCAATGTATAAATTAGACTAACAATAATAGACCTAAATGTTTTGCAACGTACCTTCTTTGTTTGACGCCTTTATGAGTGTCCCTTCTTCCTGTTATCTACTCCTGATGTTTTTTGGACATATTCATTCAATTGACTATAGACATTTCCGATAAATAAACTATTTAAAAAACACCAAGACATAGTGCGGTATTACTGTAAAGAATATTTTTAAATGAAACGGGTGATAATTGAAAATCTGAGCGACAGAGACAAAACATATAGAAACTGAGACAGCGGTGAGCTGCCTCAAAACAAAGCAACGAAGGGCGGAATTCTAACAGACATGAACAGACTGAATATTTTTGTCCTAAGCTAAAAATGAACCCTTAAGTACTTATAATCAGAACAAGTAGTTCCATGAAGAACTACATAGCCTATTTTCATATATCCTATTGGTCTTCTTTACTAAAAAATTATCCCGCCTATGAAAAGGAACGCCATGTTGGATTGTTCTGAATGTAGGCCATAGAGTTATGCACCATTAGATGAAGATTATTGCAGGCCCGCATGTTAAATTGGTGAAACGTATAAAAATTTGAAAGGCTCGGTCGAGGTCGGACGAGGTAGTAGGCTAGTATGTGTTTACCAAGTTTCTGTTAAGAAAGACAATTTAACTCTTATTTACTTATTTATGTTATAAGATCCTTCACCGGCATATGTTGGCAACTATGTACCAAAGACAATGCAGACGTAATAAAAGTAAATCGATTCAGTGTAGTTGATATCGTAGAGCCAAAAGGACGTTAGCAAAGATCTGTGCCTGTTCATTTATTTGTTTCTACCACATATAACCCACAGGAAATATTACTCTTATAACAGGTTATGGGCCTAGAACGTACGGATAGTTTTTGTGAGTGAAACGGGAATCAATACTGTGAGGTTATCGGAATATCGGAGGAAGAATAGTGACTTTTTAGCGTCGGCCTACTTTGATACAAAAGGAAAAATGAACGACGAGGAAAGACAAAAAGCAAGATGTATGTTGTTGAGCTCAGGACTACAGAAGAATCTTTGGTCTGAAGCAGTAAGCGCAGCAGTGTACATTATCAACAGGAGCACTACAAATGCCTTATCAGACTGTGTACCAGCAACTCTCTGGTATGGGCATAAACCTGATGTCAGCAAGATCAGGGTATTTGGTTCACCAGCTTACCTTCATACTCCCAAACAACTGAGTGGAGGAAAATTTGACAGTCGATCGAGGAAACTTTACTTGGTTGGGTACTGTCATAATGGTTATAGATTGTGGTGTCCTGACACCCAAGAAATTATTGAAGGGAAAGATGTCATTTTTGATGAGAGTTCTCCATGTGAAAGGTTTGTAGATATTGATCCATCACACTATGAAACTAATAAGAAGCCTATTTCAAAGGAAGAAGGTACCGTGGAAGATCCAATTCCTGAAGATTGCAAAAATTCAGGGGAAGATCTTGAAGCCAATGACACACTGACAGAAGAACGGAGGCGTAGAACTCGTGTGAGGAAGAGACCGCAGTATCTGGATGATTATGAGGTTAACCTAAGAGAACTAGCTATGGGTGCAGTAGTAGATGATGTGCCTGAATCTGTCTGAAGGTCGACCTGACGCTACAGAATGGCGGAAAGCAGTTCAAGAAGAGATGAATGCACTGCAGGGAAATAAAACCTGGACACTGACAACGCTGCCACCTGGTAAGAAGGCAATCAACAACAGGTGGGTGTTTCGAATCAAACATGAAGCATCCGGATATGTTGAGAAGTATAAAGCCCGCCTTGTCATTAAAGGCTGTTCGCAAAAACGGGGCTTGGACTATTTTGAGACGTATGCACCAGTGGCCCGCCTAGTGACTGTGAGAGTATTGTTGTCAGTAATTAATCATCATGGATTGTTTACTCAACAACTTGATGTGAAGAACGCTTTCCTTCACGGCAGTATCAAGGAAGAAATCTACATGACTCAACCAGATAGCAGGTAGTTCAGCTGCAGCTCTGCAGGAATGTAAGAAGGCTCTCATGGCAGAATTCAAGATGACTGATCTTGGAGATCTCAGGGAATTTCTTGGAATCAAAATTGATCGCTCAGAGAGAGGAATGTTCTTAAGCTAGCCCCAATACATCCAAAACCTTCTGAAACGTTTTGGAATGGAAGACTGCAATCCAGCTAAAACTCCCATGGAGGTAGATGCAGCAAAGGAGCCTGTTGGTGAATGTATCCTTTCTGTCAGACATTACAAAGAACTAGTTGGATGTTTAATGTATCTCATGTTGACAACACGTCCTGATATAAGCATGGCAGTGAATTTCTATAGTAGGTTTCAAAGTAATGCTACTGATCCGCAATGGGTTGGGCTTAAACGTGTCTTACGTTATCTGAAGGGAACAAGCGAGATGGGACTCTTATTTCAAAGGCAATCAGGAACTAGTGCTAACCTAGTTGGCTATGCTGATGCAGACTGGGGGGGGATACCAAGAATAGGAAATCAATTTCTGGTTTCATGTTCGAAGTCTATGGTGCTAATGTACTTTGGGTGACTAGGAAACAAACTGCTGTTGCCCAGTCATCAACTGAAGCGGAGTACGTTTCTCTCGGATGTGCTGTAATGGAACTCATTTGGTTGAGAAATCTTGTTATGGACATAGGTGTTGAACTATGTGGACCAGTTGTCATCTTTGAAGACAATCAGTCAACTATTTTCTGTCTGGATAAGTGGGAAGAGAAAAGGCTAAAACACGTTGATGTCAAGTATAATATTGTGAAAGATATGTATCGGAAGAATGTAATCAAGGTTCTTCATATTCCTTCAGGTGAGCAGAAAGCAGATATTCTCACCAAACCACTGACTGGTAACCATTTCCAGACTCTTCGAGCTGGCTTGGGCATTGTTAGTATGTAAGCAACTTGTAAGCTGTTAAAGCTGTGAAAGATTATTTTTGTATTGTGATCATTAGTTTGTTAAACTTATTTAATATATTACTATCTATGTTAAATTGAGGGGAAGTGTTAAGAAAGACAATTTAACTCTTATTTACTTATTTATGTTATAAGATCTTTCACCGGCATATGTTGGCAACTATGTACCAAAGACAATGCAGACCCAATGAAAGTAAATCGATACAGTGTAGTTGGTATCGTAGAGCCAAAAGGACGTTAGCAAAGATCTGTGCCTGTTCATTTATTTGTTACTACCACATATAACCCACAGGAAATATTACTCTTATAACAGTTTCATTGAAATCTCTCCGGTCGTTGAGATCTTATTAGGGGGGACACACACGCACACACACACATGGACAAAAGGTGATCTCAAAAGACATTTTTTCTTTTCATAAATGAAAATAGGCTAAACTATATGAACTCCTGCAGTTACAGATGAGGACACAATGGGCCCCCTCCAAACTAAAATCCTGGCTACGCTACTGGTTGTAGTTGCATTGGTGACTTCAGAGGACTGCGATTGGTGTTGCAATACCACTGCTTCATGTTTCTTCCTCGTCGCGTTAGGTCACTTCTGGAATCCACATGATTGATATAGGTTATTTAGTAAGCCATTACTACTGCCGTCGAAGTATTCATGTTAAAGCGTCCTCGTCGACTCAGGTTCAAAATCATGTAAACTATTTCCGAACAGAATGGTTGAAATATTTTAATGTCCAATATATTTCTTTGTAGTCTCGTTGTATAATTTTATTATTTACGTAGATTATATAATTTTATAAGTACTTCTTCAGTATCGCAGATGTGCGTAGACTTTCTTATTATTCGCTGACTATAACGAATTCACTCCGTTTATAAATCGTATTCTTTCGTTGCTCTCAGACTACGTCTTTTCTCAATGCTGTAAAATCTCAGCGAAGCTTCTTCCCTGGCTTGACCGTAGGATACGCCGATCCTTCCGTCAACTCGTTTTACATACTCCCGTTCAATATATTTTCTGCTCAATGAAGCACGTCTGTCCTCAACAAGACTTCGAAATGGAATAATCTCTCTGTGACTTCATATATCCCTTCCTTAATTTAGAAAATTGCGTCAATGAGCGCGAACAATGAATGTTCACTTCAAATTCAATTATTACCTTACTGAGCTTTCGCCTTAAAATATTATTTAATCCACTATTTTATTTCCAAACATCTCCACATTTCTGTAGTCTAATTATTTATAATTGTTCTTTAGAGTAATTATAATTAGATATACGTCATCAGGTTCTAATTATTTCATTGGCTCAGCCGCTGTCACGTGACGCCTTTGTACACGCGTCAATAGTAGTGTCGTGTGCCACGGCTTCCCCTCCACCACGCGACCACTACGCTCCGTGCGCAAAAATACGCGGCTCTGTGATTCTCTCTCCCTCCTGTCACATGACTAAACAAAACAGGTTTCTCCTAGTGAAACCTCACAAGAACTTGAAAGTGTGTCGCTTTCCAGCTTACTCTGAATCTCATTTATCCCATGTTAAAATATTCCTCAATAAAAACTTAATCTTTGCACATAATTATAATGAGTTTACAAAGCCTTTCAATGGTGCCACAGCTCCTGCTTGCGTCGTAGAATGCATGCCTGCGATGCGGATCTCATATCTATCTCCTTTAAATTGAAACATTGAAATATTACGCGTGAGCCGGTTCGATCCTCTTCTCATGGCATACCTTGGACTCTTTTAAATACGGGTTCAGTACCTTACGAATACTATCATACAGTGGCGTATACTGGTCTGAAGATCTGAGCTACCACTGAGCTTAATATTACACAAAACATGCTTTTGAACTGCCGTGCGAAAAAAAACTTCCTTTCACGGCTAAATAACAAACACGGCCAGCAATACAATTTAGACAGTTTAGAACTGCCAGATAACCTATTCCACCTAGCATGTAGATGATGTGAAATGACGTGTATACATTGGCCCACAATTGCAGTTCAGGTGTAGGCCTTGTCATAAAATGTATAATATGAACTTTCTCACTGAATAGACGACGCCTGAAAGGAACTTCTAACAAACTCTCTATTATACAGTAATTGGCATTTAAAGCCCCCGCATGTGTTTGTTCCATAATTGTCTTACAAAATCACAACTGGCACAGTTAAAACAAAACACTACATAAAGATTCTTCAGCATACACACATTTAAATAAATCGCACATAGAGAATACTACAACTTCGAAAACATATTCACATATATGCGTGCGATAATGTATATTTATTGTAGGCTATTTGTTCCTTTAAACGCTTTTAACTTCAAAGAAACCGCTGGTACTCAATTTAATTAGCCTCTGGCTGCGCGAGCCAGCGGCGTGTGGGCCAGGTATGCGGTGCGACTAAGCGCTCCTTAGCCTGGGGTTTAACTTGAATCGGGGTTAAAAATTGGCGGTTTCTTGCGTGGTTTCAAGATGTTAAGCGAACAATTTTTATTTGATGTTGTGTAAGCAATCATTTAAATATTTGGTAGTTTCATGTTATTTTGCGTGGTATAAATGTGTTAGTACCTATTTCGCTCCGTGTTACTCAGACCATCGCACACCATATGCCTTCCCGGCCGTGGAGTGCAGTAGTAGCAGCATTAGCTGGTGTTGTGTTATAATAATGTTATTGGTTTTACGTCCCTTTTAACTACCCTGGCTTTTAGAGACGCCGGGGTGCCGGAATTTTGCCCCGAAGGGGATCTTTAACGTGCCAGTAAATGTACTAACACGGCTCCCTCACATTTGCGCACCCTCAAATGCCAGCTGACTGCGCCAGGTTTCGAACCTGCAACCTTGGGATCAGCAAGCGAGAACGTTACCCCTGAGCCACGAAGCCAGACTCTGGTGGTGCTGGTGTTGTTAAGTGCGGCCCAGTTGTCCGACTAAGCATAGGCCTGGCTCACGCAATCGTCACCGACTTCGTTGCGTACTTGTTTGACCTGTCAGCCCCAAAGGGGCCTTAAGAGTCTTATCTGAAAGGATGGTTCGACCAGAAGCATTTGATTGTGAGGGCTTGGGTGATTACCGGGAGTCTAATTGGCCAGGATGTGACCTAGTGCATTTAAGCATTAGGAAGACAGAAGGTAGAAAGGATAGTAGCATAGCCACGCTAGTGTGCTCCCTTATATACTATCGCCACCCCAAACTGTGTTTATTCTTGTTAGGCGCTGTCCAGTATGGTAAGAAACCGCTGGCCGTAGCGGCAACTCACTCGCTATGAGCGATGGGCCTGCACGGAACAAGGGTGGGTGTGGAGAGATGGGAAGAGCGGCGTAAGGCTGCTGCTTTCTCGTTCGGTTTCTGCTGCGTTGCCGCGTTGACTACCCACTAACCATTATTTCTTTCGATAAAGAAAAATGTGCTTGAAAGTCACGATTGTTTGAATGCTTTGTTGAACCTGTAATAAAGTGTTATTTATTTAAGCCCTAAGAATACGCCCCTGCTATCATACCGCAAAAATATTCAAAGCGGAACGACAACATATGTTTGTTTCAGTGATATTAACTATTTATATTTCCTGTAGAATAAGTTCCAAGGGAAAAGAAACATACAAATATATTACAAAATATACGCTCCATGTGTCGGCTATTAAATATTGACTCACCCTTCAGAAGACAGAAACTATTGCCTTCTATTCTCAAGAATTGGCAACACTGAGTATAGTCCTTAAGTTCTGTAAACATGTACGACCACTTGCTAAGTTTCATTCATAAATATTGTTTATTTTGTTATGATAGCATCTAAAAGCAGTTCGTACTAACTATTTCAACACCCGTGAAATTCCTCGTGGAAAATCAGACCTGCTGAAAGTTGTAGAAGTGAGTATTTCCCGTATTAAGTTGCATGTGTAACCAATACCTGCTAATGAATTTAACCAACAAATTCGTCACGGCGGTGCAGAAACTTATCACTGGGAAGAGGCTCTATCCTATCAATATCATCGTTTCTGTCCCGGGCCTCCCCGTCACTGGACCCCGCGCTGGAAGATGACGAATCGCCGAGGGATATGAGCCCGTCCACTGCTGTATCAACACTACCTTCACGTTCCCGCGCTTCGCTTAACACTCTTTCTACGTGCGACACCACTAATTAAGCTTTCACTTGCCCAACCCCTTCGACAATAAGTTTCTCAACCTCTGCCAAATTAAATGCTTTATTGTTAGCCGCAACGTATCGCTTAACTTAAGCCCAGATGATGGGATTGAAATGGCAGTGGTAAGGTGGAAGCCGGATAATCTCACGTCAATGATTTTTAGCCAGTTCATCAACGTGATAAATAAATAAGTTAGTTATTGTTGTTTTAAGGTGCGGAACTAAGAGGTCATCTGCCCCGAAATAAATAACGGACACTAAGTATAATTATAAGTATAAATCCTACACGTAAAGGTAAATAACTAATTAATTCAAAACAATTATAACTCATAAAAACAACAGATTATAAAAGGCAGCAAGGTCAGTGTTGCACACCGGAGGCATAACGAATAGAATTAGAAGTGATATCACTGGCCTAGTACGCCTGGTCCGCCGCAGCGGAGCGCTGGCTCCGATCTGTGATGTAAGTTAGCATTGGCGCTTACGAGACTTTTAAAACCTTGCGACCTGTTTTACATATTAAAACACCGCAAAATATCCTCATAGGCGCTAATAAGTTCGACATCTCCACTTACTTTACTGTGCCCAATTATAATTTAATAAGTAGTCTCCTGTAATAGTCCAGTTTCGACATTAAGCGAAGACAGAGAGCAAGTTCAAAATGCAATTAGTTTTGCCAGCTATCGGTAAATTTTTAAAAAAGAACGAAAAAATTAACCTCGCTATCAGAAAGGATTTCTTCACATTGTTACACATTTTACATTCCCTTAACAGTCTTGCAACACAGCCACACACACACAAAAAGCCGTACGAACGCAACTTTCAACTTTACCGTAGATTACTATAAAATTCAATAATAACTATAAATGTCACTCCACAAACACCAAAATCAGTGAACTACCATCATTTCAGAAGAACTTAACATTAAACAGACATAGAAGGCATAGTCATGACCCCTTCATAGAGTAGGCTATTGCCTAAACCCGATCACGGCTCCTTCAACCTTACCCTAGAATATTACAAAAATCAATTTCACCCATAAATTTCACTCCACAAACACCAAACTCAATAAACTACCATAATTTCAGAAGCACTTAACATTTAACAGACATAGAAGGCACAGTCATGACCCCTTCTTGGAGTAGGCTATTGCCTAAAACTGATCACGCCTCCTTCAGCATTACGGTAGATATATGTTTTTAAACCCATTGTCTGTTTATTCTCATCCCTTTCTTCACAGAAGTAGTCTTTAATGGCATCAAGAGCATTTTTATTTACACCATACTGGACAAATACTTGGGCAAATTAGGAAATATATGTGGAACAAAAGAAGTACTACTTCCTTCCCTTCTATCACAAATTTGTCAAATTTAACAATTAAATCTTCTGAAAAGTGAGCATCACAGATGTAGGACTTTTCAGTAAGTTCCCTATCCTTCCTTGGTATGGCCCCTTTGCATTTGATAAAACGTTCCTTATCTTTAGGAGGTTTGAAAAACCGGCTGACCTCTTTACAGTCCCCATAGCTAGATATGCATCCTGGTACAAAACAGCAAGGCATCTTCACTACTCACATTAAGCACTCATGAAAATGTAAGGGCTAAACTGCTGTTTACTTACATTAAATAACAATAAAATTAACACACGAAGATAACGTCAACACACGACAAGAAATTAAATTCCATTTCAGTTAATGCTTCCTACAATAGCATTTCAGGTATTAATACTATGAAGTAATAGTGTAAGAACTTGTATATCAATAAACGTTTGCACAGAACACCACCAAAACACTCCGACCGATTAAATACTTAATATATCGCACATAAACACATAAACATATGTGGAAATCAACAATCTCAAATCGACTGTAGCGCTGCATAGCGGCGAGTGCCAACCCGATCCGTATTCATTACATGCTATTGAGGAAGAAGAGATCACACTTTTTATTCTATTCGTTATGCTGGAGGCAAAACCAAATGCAAACAAGCGGTTGGTCAGCGACAAGCACGTGGCACTTGGCAGTGCTGTATGGTTTCCATGGCAACAAGCCTTGCGTGCGATCTGTCGTCAACTGTTTTTGCCTAGTGGCGCCGAAACTTCAGATCAGAGATTTCATCATTGGAAAATACAATGTTCATAGCCCCAGCATAACCCATTCTGCTGCATTTTGAGCGGCTGACGATCGTGATGTTTCAGACTCGTTCAGACTCCATAATTTTTGATCTCCAGGCACTGAGATTGAAGGTGATAAGAAAGAAGCAACGAAGGCTTCGATCCCAACAGATGGTACTGTAGGATACCCATTTTATAGAAAAAGTGGTTCAGGATGACATCTTCTTTGGGAGGACAGGAACAGGAAGCAGAGGTAGGAGCCAGTTAACCTAACCCACATTCTTTGAGTAACGATAACCCCCATGCTATTTGGGTAACCCTTTCCGCTACCAGGGATCGAACCTTGGTAATGATGTGATTTATCAACATGCTTCGAAGTCCAAAATCGAATTCACCCACCATTGTAGTTGCAGGTATCTCCTAAACCATCGCCGTAGAAGGCGATGCCTAAACTCATAAACTTACCTTGAATCGATTTTACAAATAATAGGCCTACCGACTTTCACAGATAAATTTTCTTTCCTGAATCTTTTCCATTGCACTCTTGGTAATGAAGGTATGTAATGCCTACGGATCGTTTTCTTTAATTACTGGATGTATGTAATCTTTAACCCAGTGACCATCTATTGGGATCTGAGCTGTTTGTTCTTCCCTATCAAGCCGGCTGATACTCGAGTTAAGGTTATGGACTTTTACCCCTCAGTTAATTGATTTGAGGCGACTATTCAAATATCTGTCCGTATTTCGATGAAATACTCTCTATTTATCTTGTCAATACATGTAGGCAGTGTATTATTAAAATCTGCAAATTTAACTGCGGTTTGCATGTGAGTAGACTATCTATATTTATTGCATTTACTTCATTCTTCATTGCATTTTATCTAATTTCCCATAGTATTTAAGGTATACAAAAATTACCTAACCTTAACTTTGATGTTAGAAATATTTCATGGTTTCATTTTTATGAGATTAAGAGTGACTAATTTCAGATAAGTTACTATGTATTACTATGTGAAATGTAAGCTTACATGTTTATTTTATGATACTATCTATTTTCCTTTTCAGCTGAGGTTTGACAATCAAATCGTATGAGGACTGAGACCGTCCAACATGTGCACAATTAATGCCCTTATTAGCAGAGGACTGATGTGCTTCCTTCCTAGAAGTGCTTCGGTATTGCAATCAAGAAAGTGTTTGTGTTTTTGTTCTCCTCATATTAGAGAATTGTCACGAACATCAGATCAGCTTAGGAGTATATTTAAGAACTGTCATCCGACGTTCTTGTTATCTAATGGAAGTATTTACACTATACATAGCTCACATAAGGAGTCTTTCATCAGACACAAGCATGTTCAACATGAGAGATTCCGTGAAGTACTTCAGGAGAAAAAGGAACGTTTCAAAGAAAGTGGGCAGGTACTCTTAAAGGATATACGGGAGACAAAAAATAAAGTGAAAGAAAGAATGGAGGGGATTATTGAGGTAAGTTATTATGTATGAATATATTTTGGGTGTGGTATAGGCTACTAATGAGAGGGGTAATGACATGGTGACATGCCAGAGATAAAGTAAAAATTGTGGCAGATGCAGGAAGGGCCCTTAGCTGCATTTTCGAGTCATATGATGTGGGCTTGTAAAACTCTTCTCATTTCGTGGTTACGAGGATAAATTAATCTACTATCGGCCACAGATTGGTCAATAGAGTTCTGGTTTCTCTACTAGATTGCAGGCCTAAATGGAACATCAAACTTGAAGAGTAGATTGCTTAAGAGGCTCCAACTAAAAAGATTTACACCAGATAACCGAGGGCATACAGTTATGATTATTATTAGTTATTTATTGTTCATTACGGACCATGTTGAGTGACTTAATGATTTAACTTTCTATTTTGTCTGTATTGGAACATTCTTCACCTGGCAGCCTCTCTCTTTTATGGTCTAGTTCTTCTTTGCACTAACCTTTTCCTGGAATTCCTTAAATTTTGAGTATTGAATCCGATAGTTAATAGAAATTTCTGTCTAATATTGAGCTTGAATTTTTATTGATAAGCAGTACAGTAACTTACATAGGCCTACTTCTTTAGACTCTTGGAACCATTTTAAGCTTGTTTTCAACCACTGATGTCAAAATATTTATTTGGCCACTGTACTGAAATCCATTCTCTTCAAGTGTCTCTTTGTTTTCTCATGGTAACTTATATGTAATCTTCTCTAGATGATTGAAAATCTCTTCTTAATCTATATAGTTGCTCTACTTACCTGGACCCAAGAATTGTTAGGATGTACCTAAATTTGCCAATTCTAAACATGTACAGAAAAATGGGTGACACTGTGAGTCAAAAAAATCTAGGGGATAGGCAAAAATAGGCAAAATATGGAGGTTTTTGTAGAAGGATAAGACCTCATTTTATACATCTCATTGCGTGAAAGTATTTTACAATATTGGAGCTTAATAAACTTTGTTTTTTGTCTTTTTATGTATATTTTTAACATTTTGTTATCTTATGGGAATGGTAGGAACCTTCTCGTCATTTGGGATCCATTTTTATACTTGTCGTCACACTGTCCTTACACAAGGTTTCGGCACTATTAATAATAATATCGTATGGCGCCGGGTGCAAGCTTTGTTATTTGACACCCAGAGGGCAGCTTGCATGTCGAATTGAGTTGTTCCTTGGAACGCTATGAAAGTCAAGGAGGTTAGATATCTAAGCTCCTTTCTATTAGAGAAGGGAGGAACTTTTGTGTTGGCAGAAATTTGCCATTATGAACACGGCCTACTGAATTCAAATGGGTTCTTTAACATCCCAACAACGTATGACATGAATGCTGTGATTTTTGTCGCCGTACAAAAATCACTTACTACAGCCAGGAGTGAACCTGCTAGCTTGGGGTTAGAAGTCCGACACGATAACCACTCAAACTGTAGCAAGCTATTTCGACACTGATGTGTAACTATCTAATGGTGTGTTACTTCTTCACGCAAAATTTTATCTCCAGCAGAGATGTTGGTTCCTCAGTTTAAGGCTGAGGCAATGTTGTCATGTAGTTCTTTAAGTTCCAACGTTCGTCACCCATCGCTGGTTGCGATGGCATCTAGTAGTAGCGAAGTTCACAACTAGGTGTCGTGGATGGTACCATTTGGTAGCGAAAGTAGGAACTACTTGAAATTATCGTCTGCACTCCTTCCTTGAATTAAAAACAGATAAAATACACTAATACCATAACGAATAGAATATAAAGTGTGATCTCTTCTCCCTCAATAGCATGTAATGAATACGGATCGGGTTGGCACTCGCCGCTACGCAGCGCTAGAGTCAATTTGAGATTGTTGATTTCCACATATGTTTATGTGTTTATGTGCGATATATTAAGTATTTAATTGGTCGGAGTGTTTTTGGTGGTGTTCTGTGCAAACGTTTATTGATATACAAGTGCTTACACTATTACTTCATAGTATTAATACCTGAAATGCTATTGTAGGAAGCATTAACTCTAATGGAATTTAATTTCTTGTCGTGTGTTGACGTTATCTTCGTGTGTTAATTTTATTGTTATTTAATGTAAGTAAACAGCAGTTTAGCCCTTACATTTTCATGAGTGCTTAATGTGAGTAGTACCAGGATGCAGATCTAGCTATGGGGACTGTAAAGAGGTCAGACGGTTTTTCAAACCTCCTAAAGATAAGGAACGTTTTATCAAGTGCAAAGGGGCCATACCAGGGAAGGATAGGGAACTTACTGAAAAGTCCTACATCTGTGATGCTCACTTTTCAGAAGATTTAATTGTTAAATTTGACAAATTTGTGATAGAAGGAAAGGAAGTAATACTTCTCCCAAGAACCAACTGGCGATTGAAAGACTATTCTGTTCCACATATATTTCCTAATTTGCCTAAGTATTTGTCCAGTATGGTGTAAATAAAAATGCTCTTGATGCCATTAAAGACTACTTCTGTGAAGAAAGGGATGAGAATAAAAAGACAATGAGTAAAAAAAAAATATGTACCGTAATGCTGAAGGAGGCGTGATCAGTTTTAGGCAATAGCCTACTCTAAGAAGGGGTCATGACTGTGCCTTCTATGTCTGTTAAATGTTAAGTTCTTCTGAAATGATGGTAGGTTACTGAGTTTGGTGTTTGTGGAGTGAAATTTATGGTTATTATTGAATTTTATAGTAATCTACGGTAAAGTTGAAAGTTGCGTGCGTACGGCTTTTTTTTTTTTTTTGCTGTGTTGCAAGTCTGTTAAGGGAATGTAAAATGTGTAAAAATGTGAAGAAATCCTTTTTGATAGCGAGGTTAATTTTTCCAATCTTTTTTTAACTTACCGATAGCTGTCAAAACTAATTGCATTTTGAACTTGCTCTCTGTCTTCGCTTACTGTCGAAACTGGACTATTACAGGAGACGACTTATTAAATTATAATTGGGCACAGTAAAGTAAGTGGAGATGTCGAACTTATTAGCGCCTATCTTGCGGTGTTTTAACATGTAAAACAGGTCGCAAGGTTTTAAAAGTCTCGTAAGCGCGAATGCTAACTTACATCACAGATCGGAGCCAGCTCTGCGCTGCGGCGGACCAGGCGTACTAGGCCAGTGATATCACTTCTTATTCTATTCGTTATGCTAATACAGTCATCACAATTAACACCGGTTATCAGACAGATTCTAAACACACCCAAAGTACACGGGGCTACATGACCGCGTTGTCGCAGCCCCTAAACTAAGGAACCAACCAGACTTTCACTCTCCTTCAGATAGACTGTATTGTCTTAAATACATCAGTAGATTATACACAATAGTAACTTAAATACACATGTCCCAATCAACAAAGAACCAAAACAAAGTAAAATGCTTCTGGGATAGCCTATGCTACAGAATGAGCTCCAAACAATGTCAGAATCTTATTAAGAGATTTTAATTCACAGATTGGAAAAGAAAACAAATTCAGATCAATAGTGGAGAAACTATCCAGAACACAAGAAAGCAAACAAAAATGGTCAAAGACTAATAAATATTTGTATATCCTTTAACTTATTATTGATGTCCAAAAACTTTAAAAAACTAAGTTAATAGAAAGCTAATTTTTTAAGAGCATTAAAAATCTCTCAGTATGCCTTCCTTTGAAGGGGAAGTTCCAGCCTTCCTTTGAAGGGGAAGTTCCAATGTCCGTTACCAGTTGCTGGTTGTGGTGGCATCTGGTAGCCAAGTTCATAACTAGGTGTCATTGATGGTGGCATTTTGTATCAAAATTAGGAACTACCACTTGAAATTGACCGTTTGCAGTCCTTACCTGAATTACAGACTAATACAGCCATCACAATTAACACTGGTTATCACTCGGACAGATTCAACACACACCCAAACATTTAAACATGTGTAACGTCAAACTGAATTAAGATAAGGGCATTAAGACTTTGTGGCAAGTATCTTCAAGACCACTGAGTGGGCATGTCAATCATGAGATCCATTCACTCACAACAGGTACAGTCTCAAAATAAAATGGGCACATCTGATTTGTATACTGTATATACATGTTTAATTATTGTAATCTGGTGATGGAAGCTTTAAATCTTAGGTTAGCAATTCAACGCACAGTTGTGTGTGTTCTTTTATTTCAGAGAGAAAATGTGTGGACAATTCCTAATCTTCTCTGTGTGTCACGCATTGCAATTTCACCATACCTGGGATATGTCATCACTCAATCGGAGTTTCATCTGGCTCTGGGTTTATTCGCATTTGCAGGCATAACTGATTTGGTAAGTCCTTTGTATTACAGGGTAACACTATGAATCTATTACTAACTGTTAGCTATATTATAGCATGTGTACAATATTTATGTAACACAAGTCCTGAAAAGAGATACATGTATTACTTATTATTCACATAATGACAATTGCTTATTTATGAACGATAAGTGATGTATGTAATCATATTGGGCAACTAGCATGTTGACTCACTTTAAAAGTATAAATTAATAGTTTGTACGGGCAATACTGAAAAATAGCTTCAAACCTTTTAAGACATAGCTCTTCTTGAAGTGGTCACTTCTGTTGAGTAAGACTTTAAAATGTGACCACAGTTGATTGCTTGTTGTGGTTTTAAAGGGCAAAACAGCGAGGTCACCTGCTCCTTTTAAAACGGATAAATTGATACAAATGTTAATAAATTTAAAATTTAGAGGTGAACGCCTAAACACAAAAAAAAAAGCCTAAAAATAATAAAACACAAAAATTAAATAAAACTAATAAAACACAAAAATATATGGAAAACAAAAAAATTGAAACTCGGTAATCTATCTAGGTTTGTGCCGTGTCTTTTGTGTGGTTTTTCCTACGACACCAAGCTGGCTCATCAGCGAGCACTTGGTGTCCGTGCCCGGACCCACAAGGAGTAGCGAACTGCGCATCACCTCCCTTTTTAATATGAAGCACATCTGCACCTCTTCACTGTGAGAGCTAAAAGCTCAAACAGTCCTGACCTCCCTATGAAGGCTTCTAAAGAGATGGTATATTGGCTTTCACAGCCTTGAAAGCCTTCATAGGGAGGTGAGGACTGCTTGAGCTTTTAGCTCTCGCGGTAAAGAGGTGCAGGAGCACTTCATAAAAAAGGGAGGTAGCGCGCAATTCGCTACTCCTGTGGGGGTCCGGGCGTGGACACCACGAGCCCCCTGATGAGCCAGCTTGGTGTTCTAGGCGAAACCCTTCACAAGTCATGGCATAAACCTAGAAAGACGCTGAGTTTAAAATCATTGGCCGTGAAAGCCAATATACCAAAAAAATAAAAATTGAACAGTAAAACCCCGTTATAGGGCGGTCCAATTTATTGCAGATTCGAATATAACTCTGGGAAGTATATTCCCCAGTAAAAAATATGTATTCATTATGGTGAACGGTACATTTTCATTTACAAAATGGGCTTGTAGCTGCTAACAAGCTTGAGATATTTTCCAGCCTTGGGAATTGGTATCGCGATTCCCTCCTGCCATCGAGATGGAAATGCCCCCTTAATCCATATACGGTTGAAGAGGGACAGCAGTTGTTTGATACTGGAATCACAAAGATGTACGGTATCAGCATTTTCCAGGAGATGTATCCCTACACAGACAAGTGGACTGCACAGTTCCTATTCTGAAAATGGTACATTGTGGAACTCGGAAGTGGCTGTGGCAAAGGACAAGGGGTGAACCTCTACCTCCCACTTCAGTCACAAATGTTGGATCATAACTCCCGGAGCAGGATACATCAGAGAAGTGCGATCCAACATTGGTGGCAATGGCGAGATGGTCCATGGCGATGACTCTGTTAATGGAGGTGTGGTCAACAATGTTGGGAGTTCGGAGATCCGACGACTTACGCTTGACCATTTTCCAACCGTCCCCGTAGAGCTAGAGCTGTGTCGAGGGACCTTCTCCTGGTCTGAAGACAGGGTGTCTGTCCCTGACAAGTCCTGACCATTTTTCTTTTTTGACCGGCGCTCGCATCTATTCGGGGAAGTAGGTGGTCCCTTCCCCTGAGGCATCTGCTCCTTGCAAAAATAAGGAAGCACTTGCCAGTACTGCTCTACTGATGGTAGTGGGAGCGGGATGGCCTGCAGGCGACTGAGCCGCCTTGTTCGCAGGAGGGCAAGAGAGACAGCATTGAACTGTTTCACTCTCCTCCACCGGATTTTCTTCCTTTTTAGATGAGCTGTTAGATGCTCCAGCCCTGGTCTGCAAAGGTTTCTTCTCCAAGGAAGTTGGGGGAAGGTTTTTTCTTAGACATTCTCGGAGAAGTTGCCTTCTCTGATGGCACCGGTTTGGGTGCTGTAACCGGCGCATTAGATTTTGGGGGCGAAAGAAGGTCCAGGTGCCTTCTTCGGGCTAGGTTTTCGTGCAGTTTGGGTATCTGGTGCTACTGAACTGACATTTTGTGTTACTCTGACATAAGGAAGCACTTGCCAGTACTGCTCTACTGATGGTAGTGGGAGCGGGATGGCCTGCAGGCGACTGAGCAACAACAACCACAAATTGTTTATTTATTTTATTTTAAATAGACAGTGAATTAGTAATCAGATCTACATACATACATGCATTTTCCTAAGCTGGTCAGCTGAATTTAGTCTAACTTATAGTCATCGACAGGCTGTGTGTATGCAGGTAAATGTGATGAAACAATATATAAAACTCATTTTGACATTTTTGAAAGACTTAAAAACATCAATTTTCCTAATTGGGGAACTTCGGAATAAATAAACAATAAATAAAGAAATAAACAAAGAAATAATGAATAAATAAATAAGTAAATAAATAATAAATAAATAATACATGAATAAATAAAGAAATAAATAATAAAGAAATACAGAAATAAATAAAGAATTAAATAATAATAAAGAAAAAAAGAAAGAAATAATAAGGAAATAAATAATAATTAAATAAGTAATAAACAAATAATAAATAATAAATGAATAAATAAATGAATAATTGAAGAAAGAAGGAAAAAAGAAATAATAAATAAATAACAATAATAAGAAATAAATATAGAAACAAATAAATAAATAGGCCTAAATAAAGAAATAATAAATAAATAGGCTAATAAATAAAGCAATAACAAGAATGAGCGAACACTGCGCCAATGTGAAAAAACGAGGGAAAAGGCAGTTGAAAGAACGTGGTCCATGGAAGACCGAAACGATTATAAAATAATAAAAAAAAGTAATAAATTAATGAATAAATAAATTTAAAAAATGAATAATGAAAGAAAGAAAGAAATAATAAAGAATGAAAGAAATATATTATAAAGAAATAAATAAGAAAGAAAGAATTAAATACTAAAGAATCAGATAAAAATTAAATAAATAATAAAGAAATAAGAAGAACACTGGACCAATGTGAAAGAACGAGCGAAAAGGCAGTTGAAAAAAAGGGATCCATAGAAGACCGAAACGATAAAAAAAAAAAAAAATATATATCCCTATATATATATATATTATAATTGTGAAAGTCTGTCCGTCTGTCTGTCTGTGTGTTAGTTTGTTACCTCTTGACACTAAAACGGCTGGTCGGATTTGGATGAAATTTGAAATGGAGACAGCTTATACCCTGGGATAACATATAGGCTGTCTTTTGTCCGGATATAAATAATTGTTCATGCGGAACGGGCAACATAACTGAAAAGTCACCAAAAATACTCAACCGGGGCAAAATATCGAAGTTGTCGCATAAAGACCGGACAAAGCTCATTTTACGCCCCTCGATGAAAGAAACAATACTCGGTATGTCCCTAAGGGACACCGAAAACTACATTTTAAGGCCCTAAAACCAACAGTTTCAAAGATATTCCCAGAAAACTATCTTCGCTCTGAATGATGAGCTAATCGCAAGTCCGTTTCCATGGCAACACTACCTCAAGGTATGACATCCGCTTTTCTATATATATATCTCTGCAGGAGGCAATGCCAATCCATTTATTATCTTTTTAAAGATATATATAAACACAATAAGAACAGGGTAGCGCGCCTGCTCTCATCCGGAAGCCCCGGGTTTGATTCCCGATTCTGTCAGAGATTTTAGACACTAACGTGAGGGCTGCAACGGGGTACACTCAGATTCGTGAGGACAATTGAGTAGCTGTCTGATAGTGAGGCAGCGCCCCGGTCACGAAGAACAAGATTAACGGCCGAGGGGACACGATGCACTGACCACGCGTCACCACAATATCTGCAGGCCAAATGGTGGTCGCATGATAGCCTAGGCCCTTCATGAGCTGTAGTACCAGGGGAAAAAGAAATAGGGAAAGCGCCTTCTAATACCACCTTTAATTTTTAAACACTACAGTAGTGGCTGCTAAATAAAGGTAGCGATATAGCTACGTTCAATTGAAGCAAAGAGGAATAAAAAGTAGGTTGGGTCAGGCAAGGAAAGCATTTCTACAGAAAAGGAATCTGTTGACATCGAATATACATTTAGGTATTAGCAAGTCTTTGATTTTTTTTTTCTGAGCGTGACACTATAAGGAAGTGAGACTTGGACTAATGGTGCAGCAGATAAGAGGAGAATTGAAGCGTTTGAAAGGTGGTGTTACAGGAGAATGAAGAAGATCAGATGGGTAGATATGGTAACAAATGAAGAGGTATTAAGACGAATGGGAGAGGAGAGATGTTTCTGGCAACTGTTAATGAAGAGAAGAGATAGGTTGGTAGGACACATATTAAGACACCCAGGAATAGAAAGCTTAGTTATGAATGGGAGGGTCGAGGACAAGAACTGTAGGGGTAGACCAGGGTTAAACAGATTGCCTCGGATGTAGGGTGTGGTAGCTATGTAAAGATATGAAGAGGTATTAAGACGATTAGGAGAGGAGAGATGTTTCTGGCGACTGTTAATGAAGAGAAGAGATAGGTTGGTAGGACACATATTAAGACACCCAGGAATAGCAAGCTTAGTTATGAATGGGAGAGTGAAGGACAAGAACTGTAGGGGTAGACCAGGGTTAAACAGATTGCCTCGGATGTAGGGTGTGGTAGCTATGTAGAGAAATGAAGAGGTATTAAGACGATTAGGAGAGGAGAGATGTTTCTGGTGACTATTAATGAAGAGAAGAGATAGGTTGGTAGGACACATATTTAGACACCCAGGAATAGCAAGCTTAGTTATGGATGGGAGGGTCGAGGACAAGAACTGTAGGGGTAGACCAGGGTTAAACAGATTGCCTCGGATGTAGGGTGTGGCAGCTATGTAGAGATGAAACTAGCTTAGAAAAGGAGGGGGGGGGGCATGGAGGGGAAAAAAAAACTGAAGACTCAAACGAGAACAATCAGGAATTTTTATTACTTAGAGATGCATGTGAGGCAAATGTGCTGTTGGAGAATTTCAATCCCTGGGATGTAACACTGGAAGAGACTGGATAATGTACATCAGCGACCAAGGTGAGAGATATTTTACTATAGGTCTATTAATAGCGACATGTTGACGTTCAAATCATCAATAAGTGTGGCCAAATTACACCCAGAATAGCTTAATGAAAAATACTTTTAATTCCCCATATTCCGATAATTTGCCATTCCAGAGTGCAAGACTGCAGTTCCCTCTTCAAACAATATTCGCAATTTCTATTAACAAAGCGCAATGACACACACTGAACAGCAGCAGGTGTACATTTAGACAAAACCATTTTTCCCATGTGGCGTTCTCGCGAGTATCCGGACAACAAGATCGTTATGTCTCAGCAGAAGATGGCAAAACCAAAAACGTAATTTTCAAATGTGTTCAGATAATGTAACATCGTACCCAGCAGACTTTCACAACTCTATAAAATTCCCACTTTGCTGCTCATGTCAATATACTGTATATATCAAAATTTTCAAAATTATAATGGACCCACCAGCAGCAGCGATTGCTGTAATAGAATAGACCAATTATCAGCAATAATGGATCGTCCCCATTGTCTTGATCGCGAGCGAAGCCGCGGGTACCTGCTAGTAAATAATAAATAGGCTAAGTAATGAATGATTAAATAAATGAATATATAAAGAAAGAAAGAAAGAAAGAAAGAAAGAAAGAAAGAAACAATAAATAAAGAAATAATAGGCCTAATAAAAAATAATAAAGAAATAAATAATACAGAAAGAATTAAATAATAAAGAATCAAATAAAAATTAATACATAATAAAGAAATAAATAATAAATAAAGAATGAATAAATAAATGCATAAATAGATGAAAAATGAATGAATAAATAAATTAATGAATTAATGAATGAAGAAGGAATGAATACATGAATAAATAAATTAATGAATAAATAAATAAATCTTACCACTCCGGAAGGTGAAGAGTAGTTAGTTCTGTACGACCTCTTGCACCAGCTACCGTCCGCGACTACCGTCTTCATACCGTCGAAAAGTTTTATCCGTCATTGATGGAATGTTCATTGATGATAAAAGTTCTTCGAGGTGGGCGTGTCCACTGCCCGTTGTAATGGAGCCACTGACTGCACATGTGTTAATGTCCATTTCATCACTATTGTCTTTTCCTGACCAGATAGTTTTCTTATGATTACACATGTTACATTTAAAAATAAAACCGCATCGAAGTCCAGATCTCTTTTCTCTCAAAAATGACATGTCTTTAAAAGAACATCCACATGGACCATGATTGTCCAAGTCTTTTAGCTGGTCGAACACGTCTCCTATGTTTATAATTCTTCGTCCACTTAGAGTAGGCGTATTAGCTTTGTCATTATCATCATTATTTTTGTGATTTTTGATTTTAGGTGAGTTGTTTCGTGCCCTGCAAGGCGAGAAATAATTGGTAATTTTAACTAAGGTAACTGTACCGGTTTTCGTCACTGATCCAGTCTTCGTCACTCTCGTGTATAAGTACAAAAAATAAGCATGTCAACGGGTCTTTCTCAATGCACGAAGTCTTACGAGATGCGTCATACCTTCCTTGCCGATAAGGAGCAACTTTGCGAAATCATGCGTGCGATGTAATAGGTGATTCCCTGCGTCAAACATCTCCTGTGAGCTGAGCTGTCTTGACGCGCCATTTGCTTCTTGCATGTGCTAAGCACGCGCGCGAGTTAATTATGTGCATGCGTGTTATGTTCCGACATTTTAAAATGTTACAAGTGCATGATATAGTTGGTAATTGTTTCTGTAACATATGTGATTTGTTATTTCTTGCTCACGTGCCTAGTTTTGTTAGAAATGCCGGTGACGAACACTGGATTTAAAAAATGCACTTTACCAATGCTTGTCATTTGTGACGAAAACTGGCACATTGTCATTTCTCCTTGCAAGACCTAACTAACAGCGGCAATATACTTATAATGCAGCTCTAAAGTACCCTGTATTATTTAAATTATCATTTGATCATTGTGTCCAGTAGTCGTCATAGCTGACAAACTTTAGAGCACATTCGTGACGAACACTAGTGCACGATAATGTTAATGTTTGTGTTAACGTTTTGCAACCAATTAACATTTACAGGGTATTGTTATTATTACGTAGGTCTCACTTCTTGATGGCCGCACCTCAGTAGGCCTAGGTTTTTTTGGCTAGGCGTGCTAAAGAGGACTTTTAAAATTTTTATTGAGATGATAAATAATATATTATTCTAAGACTAAATCTTTGCTTTCAGGCAATATGTTAGATTAGTTATTGTTGTTTTAAGGGGCGGAACTACGAGGTCACCTTCCCCAGGCAATGTTGAAACGCACAGTTCTGAATTATGATATTGAGCAAATGGAAGCTGCTATTAAGGCCGTTGTGGAGGACAGCATGAGTATTAAAAAGGCCGCGGAGAGGAAAGGTGTTCCGAGAAACACCCTCTCGGACAAAATCAAAGGAAAATCTCCTAGAGAGAGGAAAATGGGGCTAAGTTCCATTTTAACAAAGGAAGCTGAGGCTATGCTAGTTCAATGGGTAATGTCACTACGAAAAGCGGGGTCCCGGTAACAAAGGACGATTTGCAAAAGCGTCCAGTGCCTTACACAAGAATTGAAGAGGGACTTTCCTTTCAAAGATGGTCGCCAGGAAGGAAATGGCGTGAATCTTTCATAAAAAGAAATCCAGGTCTATCTTTTACGAATCCCTCAAAATTTGACAGTAAGCCGTGCTGCAATTACAGAACATCAAAATAAAACCTGGGTTTCAGAAGTCTACAGCTATTGAGTGGAAAACGACTTCCAGTCTATTTTGTCAGACCCTCGGCGACTGTTCAACGCTGACGAGTCGGTTTTATTTCTCAATCCGAAAGGTAACAAAGTGCTGGCGAACAGGGGTTACAAGACAATATATCTGCAAGTGAATTCAGATGAGAAAGAATGCTTGACGGTACTTCTAACCGGCAATGCCCACGGCGATATTTCTCCTTCCCTTGTAGTGTTCAAGTTTGAACATCTGCCGCAAGACATCTTTATTGCCTCAATGCCAGCACACTGGGGCATTGGCAAATCGCCAAACGGGTGAATGACGGGGGGAAGTGTTTTACGAATTTCTCAGTAACATATTTCATCCTGGGTTGGTTGAGATGGAGATTCCTCTCCCTGACATTATTCATAGACGGGCACTTCTCACACTTGACCATACATACTAGTAAATTTTGTGAGGATCATGGAATTGTTTTGGTTGCTTTACTACCTAATGTCACACATGTACGTCAACCCACGGATGTAGGGGTTTTTAAGCTAATAAAGACTGCCTGGAAGAAAAATGTACATGAGTGGCGAATTCAGAGGGTTTCTATGGCAACAATCGGTGTTTGGCCTCGGCAAATGGTCATTTTCCGGGCTGTTATGCCGTGGTCTCACTTGTTTAGAGCAGTTTTTTTAATTTTTTTAATATTCCATTTTTATTAAAAACATAATTACTGGTACTGTTTTATTCGTAAATGTTAGCCTCCAAGTCGATAAATCGGTGTATTACGCAACAATTGACAGAAATGCATTATAAAATCACTGTAGATTGTTTAGCTTTTGCGGATGACATTGCATTACTTACTGACTCACTGGATACTGCCCAAGAACAAATTAGAGAGTTGCAAAAACAGGCAGCCAAAGTCGGACTACAAATATCATTTGGAAAAACTAAGTTCATGACAAACATCACCGTTGCCCCCAAAAGTATCACAATTCACGACAGTTCAGTATGTAAAACAAATTCCTTTAAATACCTAGGAGAGTGGATAATGAATGACTCACAGGAAAAGACAGCAATAGAAACACGTATGCATAAATTACAAAGGTGTTTTCATATGACAAAAGATATATATAATAAAAAAAGCTTATCCTGGAACACTAAATTAAGGCATTATCAAACAGTAGTCAGACCTGAAACTCTGTATGCAGCAGAAACACTTAAATTAACAAGATTTGATGATTTAGACAAATTAGAGAAGACTGAAAGACGAATTCTGAGAAAAATACTGGGAGCTAAACAAAATAATAACGCAGAATATAGGTTACGACTAAATAGAGAGTTATATTTGAAATGTGAAAAATTAACTGATGTAATGAGAAAGAGAAGATTACAGTTTTTTGGGCACATCTATAGAATGGAAAATAGTAGACTAACTAAACAGATCTTCAACTTACTGACTAGTTACAAATCCAAACCCACATGGTTCATTGAAATTGACAAAGATTTGACAAATGCCAAAATTCAGACAGACACAATAGCAAACAGATCACTCTTCAGAGAAGCTATTCAAAACGCAAAATTTCAAGAAAGGAAGAAACAAACAACTGGCAGAAAGTGGACTCGGGAGGAGAAAGATCGTCACTCTAGAACGATGAAAGAAATTTGGAAACAACGGAAATTGAATACAATGGACAATAGCCAATGTTGATTCATCGTACCCTGCAAATGGGTTATTCGAAAGAAGAAGACAAGGAAAATTAACAATGCGATGGCAATTGGTGCAAACGGGTGACAAACATAGGAAAAATCCAAATACATCGTGCCAAACACTGGCGCAAAAACACACTTTTTAAAAAAATACATAATTTTTCCTAACACGAATATCTTTGATATTTGTCTTTCCTAGTGTTTGAGTAGAGTTTGAGGTTAGGTACAGTGCTTTTGTTGATTAAATTTACCAAATGTGTACGGTGTATATGATTTCTTGTCTAAATCTCCCTTAACATGACGACCATTGGTGCATTTACCTTAATGTATTTAAATTCAATTACCGGTACCGTAAATGATTTTAAAATATATTTCTACTTCTGAACGGTAATGTAGAATTCAGTAACGATCTAGGTCTGAACTTAATCCAATAAATATATTGACTGATAACTTACTTTTTGTTTTCGACGTACTTGCGTAGCTGCTCTGGTAGTCTTCTTTTTTAGCCTACTTTCGATTTTTGCAAAAATTGAAAGTAGACTTATGAAATCAACACCGGGCGAAAAATGGTGTGTCTGTGTGTGTACTCTGAATGTCTGTCCCCCCCCCCCTATCAATTCGAACACGGTGAAACCGAATTAAACGAAATTTGGTACAGAGGTAGCACTAGCAAAGGGCACCTCAGTGTCATGTTTTATATCGCCGCCATCTTGACGGAAACGTAATGGCGGCCACCCAAATGTTAAAAGCTTAAATCATATTTACGACCAAGCTAATCATATGATCTCTACCAAATTTTGCAACAACATACCTTTATGTGGTAAGCATCTTTTGACCAAACGATAAGGTCATCAACCCAATAGTTTGCAGAAAGCGGCAATGTATGTGTGCAAATCGATTACCCTATCAATTCGAACACGATAAAACCAAATTGAACGAAATTTGGCACAGAGGTAGCACTAGCAAGGGGCACCTCAGGGTTATGTCTTATATCGCCGCTATCTCGACGGAAACGTAATGGCGGCCACCCAAATGTTAAAAGCTTAAATCATATTACGACCAAGCTAATCATATGATCTCTACCAAATTTTACAACAACATACCTTTATGTAAGGAGTGTTCTTTGACCAAGCTACAAGGTCATCAGTCCAATTGTTTGCATATGGCGGCCATGTATGTGTGTAAATCGATTCCCCCTATCAATTCAAACACGGTAAAACCGAATTGAATGAAATTTGGTACAGAGGTAGCACTAGCAAGGGGCACCACAGGGTTATGTCATATCGCCGCCATCTCGACAGAAACGTAATGGCGGCCACTAAAATGTTAAAAGCTTAAATCAAATTACGACCAACCTAATTATTTGATCTCTACCAAATTTTGCAACAAGATACCTTTTTGTGGGAAGCATCTTTTGACTGAACTACAAGGTCATCAGCCCAATAGTTTGCAGATAGCGGTCATGTATGTGTGCAAATCGATTCACCATATCAATTCAAACACGGTGAAACCGAATTGAATGAAATTTTGTACAGATGTAGCACTAGCAAAGGGCATCTCATATTCATGTTAATATCCGTATAACACGTTGTATTTCAACAAGCTACTACAACCAAAATTCAAATTTACTCCTTGAAAAGGACAAAGAGTTATAACAATACCCATGCATTTAGGAGAAAGTAGGCTATATGTTCTTTAGTGAACATCTTTTTTTTCCTTTTGGTGGACATCAATACATTTTTTTAAATTCTGTGTTAAACTCATCGCAATAAAAAACTTACTACACAGCAAAAACCACACTGATTATAAAACAATAATAGAAAGAAGGAACATGCAATTAGAAGTTCATACCACAACTAAGAGAATAGCATATAACAAAGTAGTTTCACCGTGTCCACTGCCGATTGTAATGAAGTGACTGACAGCACCTGGACATTAGCTGATTTCATCACTTCCTGGCATGAGATTACCCTCTCCCAGAAGCCGTCTATCTTTCACCCTGTTTCAAGGACATGACTTTGCGACGATGCGGTACCTGATGGAAACCGCCTGAACTACCAGCACCTCGACACGGCTAGCATTAGCAACTCAATATGCTTACATTTTCTAAAATCACGATTAAACCTATACAAAGTTTTTAATTTTAAAATGTGTTTCAGTAGCACTCTAGAGAAAACTATAAGCCGTCTTGCAGTGGAGTTTGTTTCTGTTTTCAACATCATCTGAAGGCATAGAAGTGTTTGTGGAAAGTGCAGTTCAGAACTCTATTTTATATGGAGAATTGTGATTTTAACTACACTTTTTATAACTATCTTTGTATTCCTGTTCGATATGCTTTTGCACCGATGAAAAGTGTATAAAATACTACAGTGGGCTCATCATCATCATCATTTCCCCTTATCCAGCTCCTGCCGGGTCGGGGTATTTATGGCACTTCTCCACTTTCCTCTTTCCTTCCACCATTCTTCTTCCACGATCTTGTCCCAGTCCAGATTTCTTTTTCTCACGCTGTTCTTCACTGAATCAATCCACCTTGTTCTAGGTCTTCCCCTTGCTCTCTTACCCTTGCACTTCGCCTCCAGCATCTGTCTTGGTATTCTATTTTCCTCCATCCTCTTTACATGTCCAAACCACCTTAGTTTATTCTTCTCAATTCTCTCATTTAGTTTTCCCATCCCAACTTCCTTCCTAACATCTTCATTCCTCACTCTGTCTTTCCTTGTCTTACCTATCATACTTCTTAGGAATTTCATTTCACTGGCTTGGATTCTACTCTCTTGCCTGCTCGTCAGGGTCCAAGTCTCAGCTGCATACGTTAATATGGGTACATAGTACATTTTATACATTACCTCCTTGCTTTTCCTTGGTACTTCCTTATCCCAAACAAGTTTTCTTACACTTTGATAGAATGCATTGCTCTGCTGTACCCTCCTGCCAATCTCCATGTCCAACCTACCAGTTTGCATCAATTCACTTCCTAGGTATTTGAACGTGTCCACAATTTCCAAACTCTGACTTCCAATTTTCACAATGCCCTTTCCTTGTCTTTCCCCTCTTGTCATCACCATGGTCTTGCTTTTCTCTTTACTGATTTTCAGGCCATACTTCTGAATATTTTCGTTCAGTGCATCTAGTTGTTTTTGCACTTCTTCCGTGTTCCTTCCCCAGACCACAATATCGTCTGCAAATAATAGTAACTTCATTTCTTTATGTCCATATGCTTCCTTTGTTTCCTTTACAATTTCATCCATTACCATTATGAATAGAAGAGGTGACAGCACACTCCCCTGTCTTAGTCCAGTCTTGTTCCTAAACCAATCTGTCTTTCCAACAGGGGTCAGAACCCTGCTAACACAGTTGTTGTACATTGCTTGCACCATTTCCAACATTTCTCTTCCCAGTCTCTTCTTAACCATGGTTTCCCATACCTTCTCTCTGGGGACACTATCATATGCCTTTTCTAGATCTATGAAAGTCATGATCAAATCCTCTCCATATTCCCAGTTCTTTTCCATCACCTGCCTCAAGCTAAAGATTGGGTCCACTGTGGATCTTCCACTCCTGAAGCCATACTGTTCCTCTTGCAACTCTCCTTCCACCTTTCTTCTCATTCTTCTTTCTAATATCCTTTCCAGTATTTTTACTATCTGTGATATGAGGGTGATCCCTCTATAGTTATCACACACTTTCTTGTCCCCTTTCTTAAACACTGGTATTATTAGCCCTTTCACCCAGTCTTCTGGTACACATTTCCGTTTCCACACACACTTTAACAGTCGATACAGCCATTGCATACCAACAGGTCCAGCAGCCTTTATCATTTCTACACTGATCTCATCCACCCCTGTTGCTTTTCCCATCTTCATCTTCTGTACTGCTAATTCTACCTCCAGCATTGTTATATCATCTTCTGTTATAGAGTCGTCAGGCTGTGTCACTTCGATCTCACCAGTACAATTGCTCACGTTCAATAGCTTATCGAAAGACTCCTTCCATCGTCCCTTTATCTCTTCCGGGTGTGTTAACAACTCTCCATCTTCCTTTTTCACCAGCTTTGTAGTAACCCTTTCTTTCCTCTTACTTCTTAGAAGCCCATACAGCATCCTTTTACTGCCACTTACATCTGTTTCCATTCTTCGTGTAAATTCTTCCCAACTTTTCTTCTTTTCTTCTCCTACCACTTTCTTACACCTCCGTTTGCTGTCGTGATACTTCCTTTTGCTTTCTTCTGTTTGATCTCGGTTCCATTCTTTCCATGCAGACTTCTTTTCTTTCACTGCTTTCCTCACTTCCTCATTCCACCACGGTGTCTCCTTCTCTTTCACTCTTGTTGACGTCCTACCACAAGCACTCTCTGCTGCACCAGCAAATGCCTTTTTAAAGTGGGACCATTCCTCTTCTACATTTTCCACTTCAGTAACTGGGATTTGTTGCTTCAATCTCTCCAGAAAATCTTCCTGTACAGCTTTGTCTTTCAATTTCCATACTTTTATTTTACTTTCTCTGATCTCCTTTAGGTTTTCCAATTTTCCCCATCTAAATTTTGCCACCACAGTTCTATGGTCCCCATCAAATGCTTCTCCTGGTAAAGCTGTCACATCCATCAGCTTTCTGCGATTTGTCCTTTCCACCAGGAAGTAGTCAATTACTGATTTTGTTCTTCTATCACCCCACCCATATCTCGTAATTTTCCTGCTGTTTTTCTTCCGAAACCATGAATTACCCACTATCAGTCCATTCCTTTCACAAAAGTTTACAAGTTCCTCTCCTTCCCGGTTCTTTTTCCCATATCCATATGGTCCAACGACTTCTTCCTTTCCTTGTCTCTCATTTCCGACTTGTGCATTCATATCTCCCATGATCACCACTTCTACATCTGAGATTACTCTTTCTACATCCTCCAGGAATACTTCAATATCTTCTTCTCTGTTTCCAGTCTGTGGTGCATACACTTGTATGAAGTCCATCACGTCATTCTTCATCTTCATTCTAATTTTCATTATTCTGTCACTCACACACTCTACCACTTCAACATACTCCTCCAGTTGTTTCGAGGTTATCAGTCCCACGCCATTTTTTGCCTCTTGGCCACCACTCCAGTATAATGTATATCCTTTCCTCAATTTCTTCCTTCCTTTACCTTTCCATTTCACTTCACTCAGCCCCATCATTCCAACCTTCTCCCTCTCCATGAAGTCTACCACCTCCTCCACCTTGCCTGTCAGGGTCATGACATTCATGATTCCCACTTTCATTTCGGTTACTGGTCGCCCATTTCTCACAGTTCCCCCAGTACCAAAGGAACTGCGCGTCGCCTGCAGGGTACGCCCTAACCTTTTCCGAATCATTGGAAGTGCCATTTCCATTTTAGGCTATTATTACGATGGGGTCGCCACTCCCAAAGGCATTTTATGAAGCTACTGCCAGCTATTATTCAGGCCGCCCCTAACATGGAGAACAGACGCCCTTGCAGCCGCCCCTAACATGGGAAACAGACGCTGCCGATTGATGCTGTACTCATACTATTCCCCGAGTACTGGGTTGCCTCTTCCGCAATCTCCACCGTTCCGAAGTCCATCTTCTCCGCTGCAGATTCCGTTGAGGTCTTCGCACGTAACCCTGTGCACGGGGCCTATGTTATACCCCATAGGACTGGGTCCTCACCAGAACTTAGCCGGTACTGTAGTTCCATGGTATATTACAGTACCGTTGCCCACCCCCGCGACGTGGACGCGCCTGGCAAGAATTATCCATGTAGCCAATTAGGATTGACTCATGGACCGGGTTAAGGAGCTGTCTAAATCCAGCCTCCAAGGCTATAGAAACAAAATAATTTTACCTTGTCCCGTTTCTTTATAAAGCGTTTCACAAACTTTTGATCCATGTTACAACAAGTGCTGGGCAGGCGGTCGGCCGTTCCCACTCCGGCCGGCTCTTAATCGCTGGAGTCAAGACAGATACATATGAGCTGGCTGCGTGGCTCAGCGGTAACGTTCTCGCTTGCTGGGCCCAAGGTTGCAGGTTCGTATCCCGGCGCAGTCAGCTGGCATTTGAGGGTGCGAAAATGTGAGGGAGCTGTGTCGCCAGATTTACTGGCACGTTAAAGATGCCCTTTGGGGCAAAATTCCGGTACCCTGGCATCTCTAAAAGCCATAGTAGTTAAAAGGGACATAAAACCAATAATATATTAGATACATAAGGCGGCTTAGGTGGCGTAGTCGGTAGCATGCTGAGCTTCTATGCCCAAGATAGCGGGTTCAAACCCGGCCGAAGCCGTCGGATTTTTTAAGAGCGTTAAAAATCCCTCAGTATGCCTTCCTTCGGAGGGGAAGTAAAGCCGGCGGTCCCATGTCATAGATTTATGGCATGTTAAAGAACCTTCCACTAATTGCACCTGTGTGAAGCTAAATTGGATAGGTTAAGAATGTAAACAACGCTCTTAGGTTTCTACGTTCGTTGCCAAGAGCCGACTGTGGTGGCGTCTAGTAGCTAAGTTCTGAACTTCACCTAGTAGTCGTTGACGGTGGCGCTTGGCGGCAAAAGTAGGAACTCTTTGAAAAATTCTGAGTTGCAGTACTTACATTAAAAAACAGATAACACACACTATTACAGTCATCACAATTAACACCGGTTATCAGACAGATTCTACACACACCCAAAGTACACGGGGCTACATGACCGCGTTGTCGCAGCCCCTAAACTTAAGAACCAACCAACCATTAGATACATATATGAGGCTGAAAATTGAGTAACTGGAATCGTACCGAAATGGTCGCATTTAAGAAACTTTTCTGTTTGAAGACCACTGGTAGGGATCATTGAATAGCTTTTCAATCCCATCAGGGTCACCGAATTTGTCTTCGATTTCCTCAGAGAACACGATAGATTTAACTAGTTGAAATGTATACCTGTCAGTTCTGGTAGCCACTAGATAACGAGGAGCATTGCCTGACGGGTTGGGGCATACTGTCTGGGCTTTCTGTTCAGATGGCTTAGTTGGTGGCCCTTCCCCAAATAGCATGCATGTTTATTTCAATCCGGGCTAGCCATAGGAAACAACACAAAAAAATGGGACCGAAAAATCGAAATTGACCTTTGAAGGGTCACCTTTTCAAAAATGCTTCATCCCAAAGTATATACTTTGGGATGATTTCCAACTTCAATAGATGGCTTTTTGAGGGGGCCACTCTGTACATTATTCCGTGAGCTCTTTGGCATCCCAGAATTCTTCCTTCCCGAATACTGCCCATTCCGAACGAGGCCCATCACAGTGGGCACTACTCAGCCAAGGCAATACCTACCTGGCATAGCAGGTATTGAGCCAGCCCCGTTGTCTTGGGGTAGCGTGCCTGCCTCTCACCCGGAGGCCCCGGATTCGATTCCCGGCTCCGTCTGGGATTTTAGAAACTGACGCGAGGACTGGAACGGGGTGCACTCAGCCTCGTGAGGACAATTGAGTAGCCCTCTGACAGTGAGGCAGCACCCCGGTCCTGGAAACCAAGATTAATGGCCGAGGGGACCCGATGCGCTCCATGCGTCACCCCAATATCTGCAGGCCAAATGGCTGGGCAGCGGTCGCTTGGTAGGCCTAGGCCCTTCAAGGGCTGTAGTGCCAGGGGTTATTTATTATAGCAGGTATTTCCTGGGGTTCCAGTACCTCAAACAGGCACATGCATAGTGATTTGTACAGCTCATCAGTATTCGGCCAAGTAGGGACCTTTGTTGTAAGGCAGATACTACTGAAGGGTACATGGCGCACTCACCTGACAGGATGGGGCATACTGTCTAGGCTTTCTGTCCAGATGGCCTAGTTGGTGGCCCTTTATTTCAATAGTCAAACAAAAAATGGGACCGAAAAATCAAAATTGACCTTTGAAGGGTCGGTCACCTTTTAGTCGCCTTTTACAACAACCAGAGGCTGCCAAGGATGAATTCTTCCCTCCCCATCCTCCTCAGGGGGTCTTCACAAATCAAATACTGACAAGTTATGTCAACATTTTTAGTCGCCTCCTATGACAGGCAGGACATAGTGTGGGTGTATTCTGTCCCCCCAACCAAAGGCGGAGGAAGCTCATTGTTTTATGTGAACATTAATCTGATGAATCCAAACCCCTAGGATATGATATCTCGCTTAGAAAATCTCACATGCATTGACCGGGAATCAAACCCGGTCTGCCTTGGTAAGAGGCAAGCAGCTTGACCACTGCACTATCATGCCCCCCTAGTTGGGATATGAAAGCGAATCTCCTGCTGTCCAGACAGGTGCGTTTAGCCATTTACACCAATGCAGCCACGCTCCAACTGCCATAAATTTTCAAGTCTTGATTAGAGACTTGAATGCTGTGACTTTTGAAATGACTTGGAAATATCTCTGATTTTCCTAGACAACACAGACAGAGCCACCTGCGTGCCAAAGTCTTAACGTGACTTAGATTTTTGAAACATAGACTGTATAGACCTACTTTGTAGTGCCAAGTTTTATTTTCTAAGACACTCTGAAATGAGTATGCAACTTTTCATTTTGCTCTTTGTCTTCAACCTCAAATTATCACAGGTCAAATTTAAAACATATTAATCCAGAATTAATTTAGTAAGAAGGATTTTGGGTCACACGAGAATAAGCATCAGTCGTCACAGTATTCACATTGTTGACTTGTACATAACAAACATACTCTGCATCAGAATTTCACCACAGTGTGAACATTTACAGTATAACATACCACAGTATTTTACTTTGGGATTTAGTGTTTTCTGTGTGGGCTCTCTTATAAAATTAGGAAAATGCTGAGATAGTACATATCTCACGTTCCAGGTCCTTTTTCCCAATACTAACTTCAGTAATCCCTAAAATGAAACAGCAACAACAACTGAAATTAAATGCATTACCGGTATTCTGATAAAAGAAGAAATAGAAAACATACAATTTTTGCACATTATATAAAAAGAAAAAAAAAGAGGAAAGTTAATTTTCGGACATACAGTTTCTCTCATGCCAATACAAATGAAGAAATTGTTGGTCCATGCATAAATGGGGTTAATGACCCTGCAGGTTTACTTGCAACCTGTCTATGCTATACATGCATGCAGAAAATTGAATTGTGTCTCCTGTTTTCAGGTTGATGGCTGGATTGCACGTACTTATCCAAGTCAAGCAACTAAGATTGGAAGTTTCTTGGATCCCATGGCAGATAAAGTTTTGGTTGCTATTTTATTTTTAACCCTCACTTACATGGATTTTATTCCAGGTAAGACACTGGAACGACTAGCAAAGTTAACAGAGTAGTAGTTGTTTCATTTAGTGCTTAGGGACATCTAAACTGACATTTTGGAGGGGGATAATATTTTTGAACTCTGTCCTTGAGCTATAGTGGCACTCCCTCCTGCAAATGCTTTAATAACATTTTTGAACTAGATTGGAAAGGTTTTCCACACCAAATCCTCACTGTGCCACTAATTTAAGTGATTTTTGAATTTCTGGAACGTTAGGAGGCAGTGATGCACTAATGTCCAATTCCCTAAGTAAAACAACAAACAATAGCAAGTACTGTGAATTCATTTATCACACTTCCAATTTTATACAATAAGTAACTAATTTCCAAGATTGTGCTTCAAACAGAACTAGTGAATTTATTCTGGACCATAAATTATTCAAATTATGCTAAATAATATATTATGTAAGATGGCAAAGATATCAAAAGAAATAAATCATGAGTTTCTTGTTTCTTTAAGCATTTGACGAAGGGTTGATAACCAAGAAATTCAAAACAACTTAGTCATCAAATATTTTGTCATGTTTCGTGACTACATGGATAGGACTATTGTCGACCAAAATATTATGTGCACTCGAGTTTGAAGGTTGTTTCTGAAGTAACCAATAGGCGTACATAGAATCCAATAACCTCATCATTTTTGTCCTTCTATTGTACGTTCGTTGCCAAGAGCCGACTGCGGTGGCGTCTAGTAGCTAAGTTCTGAACTTGGCCTAGTAGTCGTTGACGGTGGCGCTTGGCGGCAAAAGTAGGAACTATTTGAAGAATTCTAAGTTGCAGTACTTAAATTAAAAAACAGATAACACACACTACTACAGTCATCACAATTAACACCGGTTATCAGGCAGATTATACACACACCCAAAGTTCACGGGGCTACATGACCGCGTTGTCGCAGCCCCTAAACTTAAGAACCAACTAACCGAAGGTTTGGAATTTTTAATTTATATTTTAATATTTTTTATCGCAGTTGGAACACAAAAAGTGCCCATTTTTAAGCGTGTTTCAACCATGCGTCCCATTTAAAAATTATCTCAAAAACCCGTCATCAGAGCGAATCCAAATTTTAACACAAAATACATTGAAATGTTTTATAACTGGTTTATTAATTTCAAAATTTTGTGAGTTAAGAAACAAAGTTGTTATCATTTTTGTAAGGTAACTTTTTCTCGGCTCGGGGTGGTTAGAAAATGCAGTTATTGGTCGCGTTGTAATCCTTATACATCAAAAGGTTATGCTGTATGACTGTGAGGCATGCGTTACGCAGCTAGCCGATACTGCGAAAGCTGTACAGCATTGCTGAGATGGAGCCCATTACGCGTAATGGTGCGCCTCACTCGGAAGTTATGTTGTAACATTACTTGCTAATTTAAGGCCTTAATTTCTTTAGGAGGCATCCATTTCAATTACATGATATTGGTCACATATTATGGAACACGACAGTACCTTTATCTCAATACCCGACATTTGGTCCCTTTTCATATGCCATGCACACATACAGGCTCTTTCATATAAAGTAAGAACGCCAAGCACCAGTTTCGTTATTCGCTGCTGCAGAGGCCTTGGCCGAGCTTGTGGTGCGCCACAGCCCCCTGTTTTAAGCGTGATGCTGTAAGTGTCGTCCTTCCTGGGTTATACAGGCATTGTATCTGGTAATCACTTTCTGGCTGACACGAGTGAGTTCTACCAATGTAATGGTTCTGATTTTTTAATTTTATGCTTTTTATTGAGCACTGAGTCAGTAGTGTCAAACTTATTTACAATTACGTGAATCTGTGCTAGTGAAGGCTTCATCAGGAAACTGTTGAACAAATGCATCAAATAAGTTTTAAATACAAAAATACGATGCTGTAATGATAACTGTCTCATGTTAATATCTGAGGTTCAGACTGGCGACTGAACACCTGCACGTTTATTGCAAGGTCCAGCATAGTATAGCATAGTATGCGCGCACTTTCAATACTACAACAGGGGGGCTGTCGCACGCCACACGCTCGGCTAAGGCCACTGGAGTTGCGGATAACAAAGTCGCCGCTCACCGTTCTCACTTTATATGAAAGACCCTGTAGTTATGCTCAGCATGAAAATATTAAGCCTCTGTATAAGGGCGATGGCGTTGGGTGCAGTACATTGAGGTTATCAAGTGCAAGTGTTGGTGCTTACAAATTTTCTTTGATGTACTCCGATCATTTTCCTACAGAGCTGTGGCAAAAAATTACACTATTGCTCCCTTAGGAGCTCCCAAAGTGCACTGATTATTTTCCTACAGTGTTATGTGGCAAATGACGACACTCTTGCTCTCTACTTTTCTAACAGCAGTGTCTTTTATTTCACATACTCCTCTTTATAATCATTTTTTTTTTCAATTAGTTAGTAAATTCATTGTGGTGATGGATGACATAATGACCCAAGTGGCACAAGTAATTGGGGAAGAAAAGATGAAAGCAGTGGTGTTTGTAGATGATTTGATGGGTTGGGTAAACAAGGAGGAGGAAGTACAGGAGCAGTTGGACGTATGGGAAGGAATAATACAAGGATATGGGATGAAATTTAGCATAAATAAGAGTAAGATGGTGACCACAACGGGAATAACAATTGGTGGGGAACAGCTGAAGAAAGTGGAGAGTTTAAAGTATCTGGGAAGCCTGATACAAGATAATGGAAGAAACGATAGAGAAATATGTGACCAGGGGAGACAAGCAGAAGCATTCCGGAGGAGTGTGAGAAGCATGATATGGAGCAAGGATGTCCCTTAGAACAGCAAAAAGGTCATATATCGGACGTACTATGTCTTTATCCGGAATTATGCCTCAGAGACCTGGGTTATGAAAGGGAGAAGAGCAAAATACAGGCTAGTGAGATGCGGTATTAGAGCTACAAAGATGGACAGAATAAGAATTGAGAGGACCAGAGAATTAATGAAGGAGGAACCATTACAGGATGGTATGGACATGTAAAACGAATGGAGGAGAAGAGGATACACGAGACGAAGTAGGAAGGAACGAGACCAAGAGAAAGCTGGCTGAAGGGGGTGGAAGAAAGCGTGAAGAAGACTAGACAAGGGTGGAGGTTGAGAGATAGTGGGAAGACAGAAGACCCGGCCAGTGGCTGGAAACTGTGCAAGATGATGATGATGATGAGTAAATTACATGTGTCAGTAGTTAGTAAATAGTCGTTTCCATGTTCATTATTATTATCATTAGGGGAAAATGACCTGGATGTTAATTCCATTATACTACTAATCACCCCCACAAAAAGTCTACCTCGACTAATTTTTAAAATATATTTTTCTATTTTGATGTGTCCATTATCATGCATAAAACAAATAAATAAATCCACCGGGGAAAGCCGGGTACTACTATTAGTAAAAGCAAAGCCAACTCCGTACAGGCCATGGAGGTCCTGGGAGTAGTGGCAGGTAGAGGCTTCCTTGTGACATCGGCGCTAGATGGGATGGAGTTGTCAGCTCCATGCCCGACCGTCTTTGCTCCCAGGAATTACCCTGGTACTCATTTCTGGTGTAGGCTGAGTGAACCCCAGGGCTATTTGCATTTCCGAAACTGGTAGTTTTGTTTTTAAAATCGGCTATCTGGGTGGGGATCGAACCCACTCCCTTTCAGTCAGAAGCTCAGCGCCTCTACCGACTGCCCCCTACTACTACTACTACTACTACTACTACTACTACTACTACTACTACTACTAATAGAGATGACCTCGTAGTTCCGCCCCTTAAAACATCAACTAACTAAGAGTGATGAAATAATTGTCACTTTCTGTCCAATCTATTTGGGCACTCTTGTATTGACCGACTGAAGAGCAATCCTGTTGATTGAGTCCATCTTGTGGCACAATTGTTTTCAGAGTAGATCCAAGTTTGATTCCTGACTCTGACAAGAAATTTAATTCTGGTCTGAGGGTTGGAACGGGTACACTCAACCTCACGAGGCAGAACCGAGAAGAGAAGGTTTGATTCCCATCTCAGTCATCCTAGAAGTGGTTTTCCCACTTTTACACCAGGCACTGCTCCTGAAGTGCAGCTGAAAGAATGAAACAGCTGCATGGTGTAGTCGGAAGATAGTACCCACATCCAGGCCATGGTCGCCTCTTACCGAACCATAATTACAAAACACACATATTACTGCAGCCATTATGAAGACATCGGTTATCAGACAGATTCTACATACCCAGGTACATGGGACCTCATGACCACAATGTGGCAAGGCTCCTAAATGAATCGACAATATATATACTCATCCCTACAAATCAAAACTGGGATGGAGATGACATGGCCCCTGTATATAGAACAACCCAAAAATCGTGCTTGTTTCTATACCATACAAGTTATGGACGAAAAAGAAGATGAAAATGTCTGTGAAAAAATTTGGGCTTGCAACATTTTACTACTAAAATATGCCAACGGTATATTTCAGAGGCAATGTAATAACTTCACATATTGTATTTTTATTTCCATCGAGATCCTGAAGAGCAGCTGAAAGAATGAAACAGCTGCATGGTGTAGTCGGAAGATATTGATGACAAAGAAAATGAAAATCCACAGCCTGCTTCCAGTCTCCGACCGGGTAAGGAATGGAATGAATGAAGCCCCCATCTAGCGGCGAGGATATGAACTGTGCCGGCTGCCGAGGTCTGATGCACTCCCCTGGGGCAATGATTAAATGAATGACAGATGAAATGAAATGATAGTGGAGAGTGTTGCTGGAATTAAATTTTGACAGGGAAAACCGGAGTACCCGGAGAAAAACTTGTCGCCTCCGTTTTGTCCAGCACAGATCTCACATGGAGTGACCGGGATTTGAACCACGGACCTAGCGGTGAGAGGCCGGCGTGCTGCCGCCTAAGCCACGGAGGCTTACTAATCAGAAGATATGCTTAAGAAATTAGGAAGAAAAGTACATTTTGCACCATGTAGTGCTGTCACATTGAGATCATACTCCCTATATGATTACACAGAAGAGCTCCTTAATGGTGTTTAGAAAAGGGGGAAGGGTTGCAGAAAAAGACAAGCTAAGCCTTGAAGAAAAGAAAATAGAAATAGTAAGCGAATACAAATATCTAGGAATCACCTTCCAAACATCAGGAAACTTCTTCAACAAACACATAAAACAAAAGACAATAACCGCCATCGCTGCAACGAGGGACATCAGAAAAATTCAATCACTATCATTAGACACTGCAATGAAGATTTTCAGAGTCAAAATAGTACCAATCCTGACATATGGACTTCAAATAATATGGGACTACTTGAAAACAAGAGATCTAAGAGCAATAGAGAATGTAAAAGCACTGTATCTAAAGAAAACACTAGGCATCTCAAAATATACACCCTCCAGGTATACATATTTACTGGCAAGAGAATCTTTCCTGATAGAGGAACTAAAATATACCCTACTACTACTACCAACCACGAAAGCATACAGCAATCTCCTAACAGAAAGGCAGCAAAAGAAGGAGAATTCTACGGCATGAGCGCCATGATCGACCGAAGCTGGGCAAAAGCTAACCAGCAGATGTGAAGCGCAGTCAACAGGCTGGCGGTCCATGGCTTCCATCACAAGACATGCCGCATAACATCATACCACAGCATCTCTGAGAAATGCGTGTGCTTACAGTGGAACGAAAAGTGCGACAAATACCACATCCTCTTATGCAAGAACAATACAAGACCACTAATGGAACTTAGTTCTGAAGAGTAAAGACATAGATACATCTCAAACAATCAAATGTATTAAAAAATTAATGTATGGCCACTTGGCTGCAATACTATTTATTATATGATTACCAACTACAGTGAGGACCACCCCTATAGAACGGGGCTTTCCGATTGCCGTGCTACGGACACGTCGCAATGACTCACCGTCACATTTATAGCATGTGCTGATTACAACAGCGTGCCGTGAAACCCTGGATTTTGTCATATATAGCATTGATTACATTCCCAGCTGGCAAGATACCTTAGTTCAGAGAGTGAAGACTTGTGGTGAAGTACTGTAGCCTGTCTTTTATCCCATCATCCTTTTCCGTCTCCTGTTTCCCAGGTGCGGTATACAAGCGCTCGCCACTGCTTTCTGTCATTGTACGACTTTTGTTCTACAACTTCTTCCCATTGTATCCCATATGATTATTAAATACGTTAAAAAGTGTAAATGTGTTAAACTAGTTGGGCCCTGCGCTTTTGGTAGCGCCGTGCTCGACAGGCGGCTACACTCAGTGGCCCGTCCGTCACGCGGCGACTGCAAAGTCCCGTTCTATAGGGAGGGCCCTTGCTGTATAAACATATGCTGGTATATGTGATGTTTCGAAGCCAGTTTTTCAGTATTGCCTATGCAAACTGTTAATTGTAAGTCTTCTGTCGATCAACACGAATTTGCCCATTATTTTATATTATATACATTGTACCCTCGCTCAGTCATTGAGCAAATTCGTGTTGATCAACTGGAGAGTTCATTCACTTCTGGTATTGGTCGGATATGAGTAAAATCTTGATGTGTTTTATCGAGGAGGGGTGATCATTTCTAGAGGTGTGCTACCCGCCAATATCTCCTCCTTTCCTATGCTGTTAATTTGTTATTCATTTATTGTTAATTGACAATTGTTCACAAATATCTTTCTACTTATGTATATTCATTGTTTGTGTCATGCAGCATTATTATTATTTTAAAATGTTGTATGTTGTGTCGATTGTTCATGAAAAATATAATGGGAATCCTGCTGTTCGGTATATCCATGCATTCAGTGTGAAATGGCAGTCATGGGAAGCAACCAATAGAAAGTCTCATTTGCATAGTGTTTCTCCTTACTAAAATCCTTATTGACTTTATTCTCCAACTTGTCAAAACTTTCTCTTCCATGAATGGCTAGGATGCTGAAAATACTCTTGCAAAATATTTCACTGCAGACTGTCCAGCTGTTCTAGTATACTGCCAATTGATATTATTAATCACACCAGTAAAACCATTTTTCTGATTCATTCATAAATGCCTGAGATATACTTTAAATGATAGTAAACTTTTAAATGGCTGCATTGGGCAAAGAATGGAATAAATCAGTCTGTCTGCAAACGTTCATATCAACAAGTGATCTGTCCCGGTGTATATTTCCCGGCCTTCCATTTCTTGTAGGCATTGATGAGACTTGAAACTCATTATTGCAACTTATTTTGCTTTTCTTTGCAGTTCCCCTGACTGGAATGATCATCGCTAGGGATTTACTTCTTGTGGGAGCTGGTTTCTACATCCGTTATCAGTCCTTGCCTGCGCCGGTATGTTGAGCAGTTCAAGTTTGTGTTGTGTTTGTTTTAAACATCCCAAGGTGGTGGTTCAGGGTAGTTACTGGGTATTTTGGAAACTTGCTGAATTATTTTCTCCCCATTGAATTGTAACAGAAAACAATTTAGTGCTTTAAATAATCCATTTACATTTGATATTATCTGTGTTTACAGAAAACTCTAGCTCGATACTTCGATGTTACTCATGCAACTGCTCAACTTGCTCCAACGTTCATCAGTAAAGTGAACACAGCCATTCAGCTCACACTAATAGCTACCACACTAGCTGCCCCTGTGTTTGATTATGTTGACCATCCCTATCTACAAGTTCTTTGGTATGTGTTCTGTACAAAATTATGAATGTGAATTACATTAATGCAACTAGTTTCTTGAAAGTTGTTTTTTAATTTCCAGGTATGTAACTGCAGCTACGACATTTGCTTCAGCATGCAGTTATGTAGTCACACAAGATACATACAAGTACCTCAAACGAAGAAAATAGTCTGTTAGTTCCTGGGGGGTTTATTTTCACTGAACTTGTATATAAAGAGCATTTAATAAAGATTTATATGAATAGTTCATTTACTTATCAATCTTATAAATTCCAATCAGAATCTGAGCACCAAATTATAAAATCGGATTAATGCTGCCATCTATAGAGCATTCAGAATTGAGAGGAGACATGGAGTGGTGGTACCATTTCACTTAGGAGCTAAGGGACTTTGAGGTCATGCAACCTCGTTTACATGGAATCTGTCTGTTAACTTGTAAGGGGCGATTTCTCCAAGCATGTTACACATGCTGTGTAAGCGCAATATTTTTCTAAAGCAGGAGAGTTAAAAAATAAAATATGTACCGTATCTGTAATACCGTAGATCTGCGTTGTACAAATCACATGTTGCAGATCTTGGTGAGTACAGCAAGGATTGCTCGTGTCTTAGGAGCTTCAGCGGAGCTTTCGACACAGCGAGAAATGTATGCGAGCACAGGTCTCTTCCATCCAAGGCCAGCTGCAAGCTGTCACGTTTGTAATGTGTAGTTGGAAGCTCTGGTCTGAGAGCTACACACTACATTGAAAGCACAAGGATTTTTGTTCTTCTTACTGAAGTTCAACACTACATTTCTGCTGGCAATGTTCTCCAAGATTTCTTCATTCTCCGATACTGTGTTCAATATTTTACAAACAAAAAGTTTGGATATACAGTACTGTGGCAAGAAGGTTGAGGACCTCTTCTTAAATATCCAGTCTATCTGAGATGAAGATTTTGATAGTTTGCAGTGGTGTATATACATTTATTTTTTTCGGGGGTGCAGACTAACCTGGAAAATTGTGAGTATTCTCAGGGGATTGTCATCGCAAATTACCCAGAAATAACAACCAATATCTTAGAGAACTTTGTGTAATTATTTTAGATAGGAGTTAATTGTAAAATTGTAAGTTTATATAGCCTACCAATTAGTGGCAATACAAAACAATTTTTGAAAGACAACACAACACACAAATAAAATTTTATACTTATACTTAATCTAATCCGTGAAACCCTCACAGACACCATATCAAAAGTAAAATTTTGGGGGAGAATATCTAAACCATTCAAAATAAAGACAGGTGTAAGGCAAGGTGATGGTTTATCTCCACTGCTATTCAACTGTGTCCTGGAGAAAATAGTAAGAATTTGGAATCAAAAACTGAGGGAACACAAGATATCACCCATAACACTAGGGAATAAAAACAGAGGTATTGAAATAAATTGTCTAGCATTTGCAGATGATTTTGCCATACTATCTGAAAATCTGACTGACGCAACAGTGCAAATTAATCTCTTAGAAGATATAGCCAACAGAACAGGTTTAAGAATTTTTGTAGAAAAAAACAAATTTATGACAAATATAAAAAATGCTCCAGAAATCCTAGTAACAGAAATTGGTAAAATTAAGAGGGTAAAGAAATTCAAATATTTGGGAGAAATCATTCAGGAAAATGGTTTAGAAAAATCTGCTGTAGAAGAAAGAGTACACAAGATGGAAAGAACATATGGTATAACTAGGAACACCTACAACAAAAAATGTTTATCTAGAAACTTGAAAATACAGCACTATAGAACAGTAATCAAATCAGAATGCCTATACGCAAGCGAATGTCTAGCACTGAATTATAAGTTAGATAAATTGGAAGTATTAGAAAGACGAATTGTACGGAAAATATTAGGTCCATTAAGAATTACAGAATTCTGGAAATTAAGAAGTAATGATGAAATGTACCGCAACATTGAAAACATAACAGACACAATAAAAAAGAGGCGATTGCTATTTTTTGGACATTTATATAGAATGAATGACAACAGGTTAACCAAACAGATATTCAAATATCTTTGGAACAAGAAATTAACAACAACTTGGATTCAAGAAGTTAAAAAGGATTTGGAAAGAAACAATATAAGAGAAGAAGATGCAATAGAGAGAGAAATGTTTAGGAAAAAAGTGTTGGGAATGGAAGGGTTCCAAGGAAGGAAAAGAAAAGAGGCTCAAAATGGTCCGAAGAGAGAAAGATGCATAGTGTGAAGATGGAGTCCTGGAGGAAGAAGGAGACCTGGAGGAAGAAGAAAGAACACCAAAGGACTAGACATTGAAATTGGCTCCTGGTCCTTAGAAGACCGTAAAAGAAGAAGAATTTTCTATTAAGACCTATGCTATGGACATGGTGGCCACTACTACTGGAAAGCTCCTGGATTTTTATTAGGTCTGGAAAATGACAAATTTGAAAACTCCTGGAAAATGGCCACTGTTAATTAATTATAAAAATCTTTCCATCTTAAATCATACTCCCACTGCGGTTTTGGTTGAGCATTCTATCGTTAACGAAAGAAATTTCCTCAGGCTACCTGTTTCCGTGTGGGAGAACACGCGAAAGTATTTTTGTAAAACATATTGAGTATAAACAACTTCACTGCAATAAAATTCCAGGCGGCATTCTTCCCTCTTTTTTTTCTCTAGCAGATATTTGAGTCACAAGGGCTTTTTTAAACAACAATAAAATCATTTGTGTATCAATAATGGATTCACCACTAATTTTTGTCAACATCTGTATAAGTAAACCAAACACAATTGCTTTATTTTGGTCTTGAAGTAGGGAACCGATAAAGCCGCCCCCCTCTCCCGGGACTCGCACTTATTTTTATGTCTGGAAAAATGAGAATTACTCCTGGAAAATCGTTGATCGATTTGAGTGGCCACCATGTATGGAGTATGAATGGCAAATATCTAATTATTTGTAAATTTATTAAGCAGAAAGGTAAACAGGTGTTTTTATTTTATTTTTACAAACTGATCAATTCATTTTCTCAAAAGTACAGTTCTGCAGTTTTTCCTCACAAGGCTGAGTGTACCCCGTTTCAGCACTCAGACCAGAATTAAAATTTCTTGGCAGAGCCGGGGAATCGAATTTGGACCTCCAGGACGGCAGGCAAGAATGCTAGCTGCTACACCACGAGGTAGTCTAATTTCAATGTGATTATTCTTTATACGGTAACTTAGCCAATAAGTTGAGATTAGGGTTCAACCAAATTTACAATTATTTTATGCTTTTACCAAAGCAACACTTTCTTAATTTTTATTGGCTTTTCTCGGGGGAGGGGGGGCTGGAGCCCCCACAGCTCTCCCCTTATATATGCCCCTGATAGTTTGTATAGACATGTTGATACCGAAATCGATGTTTATGGAGGACAGCCATGCTCTAAAAAGCATGCAATTAGTGATGAAGTTATTGATAATGCACTTGTCCAAATAGAGCATTTAAATGCATAAAGAAATTTGTGTTCTTCTCGCTGCTGGGTTGTGATATGTTTGGGAAGTTTCCAGACAGTTATGTTACTGCCCTAGAAAAGACCTATGGATCATTTTTCGACATTGTTCGCTTAAAAACTGAATTAAGTGTGATGTACCGTATTCATCTTCTGACTTTGAAGAGAAATGTGTTTCAGACTTAACGTACTTTATGCATACTAATAAATTGTACATGGGTATACCAGTGGTTTTCAAGTTCATCAAACTCGTAGCAACAATAATTTATTCCTGCTGCTACATCCTCTGCAGAACTTTCTTTTTCAACACCGAGAAGCATTAATACATATTGCAGATCGTCTCAAGTTCATGAGAGGCTATCATCATTAGCTGTCGATTGAAAAAGGATTGATTGCAGTCTTCCTTTTATGAAGTTATTGAGGTTTTGTAAAGAAAACCCAGCTGCAGAGTAGAGTTTGTTTTCAAGTAGGTAGATCTTACAAATAGTTGCAATTTTTCTGTTTACTTGTTTAAATTATATAATCACTGGCTTGTCTTGATTTGTTATGCGTACGATTGTGAAAATTTGTTATATTTTGGCCCTTCTTGAATTAGAGGTGCGACGTAACCAGTTTAAATGCATGTTCATGTGATTTAGCGATTAATGGTTTTATAAATTTTATTCATTCAGAACTATGCATGTCCCACCCGCACACCAACTTTCATGAATGGAAGAGCAAGCCTGACCTTCATGACCAGCATTCGCCCCTGTAACCTGTGTATTTGTAAGAAAGGCTAGGATTTTGAAGGAGGTGGCTACAAGTTAGGAACCATCCTGGCATTTGTCTGGAGTAGAACTGGGAAACCACTTCTACGACAGCTGAGGTAAGAATCAAGTCCATCTCTTGGCCTTTGGATCCAGAGTCTCAATATGTACCCTGAGACAGACTGTGGAATCTTAAGGTGACTTTCCAGCTGTTTGAGGCGGTGTTATTTGAAAGTAGACTTACTTGCTCTTTGGTGATAGTCCATAGAACCATTTATTTTGCATTTGTAATCTCGCTGGTGATGCAAATTATGCTTTCATTTGTTCAAAGAGACGGAAAAGTTCGACTTCTGTGCACCGTAATGGTTGAAAACAGACCTTGTAGTAGTTAGAGTAGTGGTGATTCTAAAAATTTACCATACCTAGGAGGAGGCATAGGGGATATATCCCCCTTAAAAGTCTGATTTGTCACCTGTAGTGGAAGGCCATTTAGCCAGTCTTTACCTACATCTACACTGACCAGCAAAAAAAAATGAACACTATTTTTTTTTTAGGCAATTCTTTAATTTATTCCATTAAAATGTATCGGTTTTCCAATATTTGCATTATTCATGTAAATTTTAATGGTTCGCTACAGAAACATGCTTTAACTCACAAATTTAGTTATATTTTGCAAAACTTACAAGTTTCTATTTTTTAGTAACGATCTTTTGGGCTGGTTTTTATCTAACAGCACTGCACTGCACTGCACGAGAACACTGGTCACTAAAAATGAGTGTTTCCACCCTTAGCATCTATGACGGCTTGAAAAACATTCAGGCATCGGTGGTTGCTCGAGCCGTGTGGGTTGCCTATTTTTACTCCTGTGAAGCTAACTCCATCTCTGCGCCATACTCGGAAACAGCCTGTCCACCATCTTGTTGTAAAGGCCAGTTGGTAAAGAATAGGGAGGTACTTGCATTTTGGGTGATAAAACTTAGAAAGTAGTCCTTTTCATCGTTGAATTAGAGATGGTATGCTGTGCAATTGTTACTTGTCACACGGGGACCAACAAGGATTAGAGCTGATCACAAGGAGGGTGTAAGTTTCTTCAGCATACCGTCAGTGATAAAGAACCAATGCGAACTCACGAAGAAATGAAGCGATAAGACGCCGAGCACTGTGGCTTTCTCGCATAAATCGGTAAGACCTGAGAGATCGTAGTCATCAGCCCCATGTATTTGGGTGTATGTTGAATTTGTCTGATAAAATGTGTCATTGTGGTAACTGTAGTAATGTGCAGTTAGATTCCCTCCTCAGCATTCCTGGAAGTGGTTTTCCATTGTTTCCCTACTTCTACTCCATGAAAATGCTGGGATGATTCCTAACTTAAGGCCATGCCCATGTCCTTCCTGATCCTATTCCCAATTTTCAAATACAGGCATTAATACAGCCATCACAATAACAGGTTATCACACAAATTCCACACGCACACACCCAAATGACCATGATGTCACAGCCTTTATGCAACAACAGCATAGAAGCGAGAAAGCGCTACGCTCCAGCTTTTAAACTTGCCTCCGAGGGATGTTGACCAACCCAGCACAAGGTCAAACATGTTGGCCTAGGTATGACTCGTGTGGTATTTTTGAGGCAGCAGTAGGTCGGAACGCGAGGTGACCTGTTTTGGTATTGCAGGACGGTCGACGGGAACACGAGTTCTTTCTTATCGGGACATTGTAGGAATTCGCGGCCAAGTGTTATTCTGAGGTGGTGTTATAAGTCATTCTATGAGTGAAAATATTATAGTGTGTAACTGGCCTGACGACTAATCGACCGCACGAGGGCCATAGTAAAATTGGTAACAGTTCAGAAGTGGTGAAAAAAAAGAAAATCCACAGCCTGCTTCCAGTCTCCGACCGGGTCAGGAATGGAATGAATGAAGCCCCCCATCTAGCGGCGAGGATATGAACTGTGCCGGCTGCCGAGGCCTGACGCACTCCTCTGGGGCAATGATTAAATGAATGACAGATGAAATGAAATGACAGTGGAGAGTGTTGCTGGAATGAAATTTTGACAGGGAAAACCGGAGTACCCGGAGAAAAACCTGTCTGCCTCCATTTTGTCCAGCACAGATCTCACATGGAGTGACCGGGACCTCCCCCTTTATACGGTTAGGTGCAACTGCACCACTTGACTGTGAAGGTACGATTTGGATCCTCGCCGCCAAGGCGGCGCGCTGCCGGGCAGTTGTGGTGTTTTCGTTCCTCGCTGCCTGGGCAGCGCGGCAGAGATCCAGTAGGCTGTTTACATTGAGGAAATTTAATGGCTGTACGATCATATCATGTGTAGTGCCGTTACCAAAATGGGAATTAGAAGGTTATTGGAGGAAGAGGAAGACGATGACAACTTAATTCTAGCCCTATTGGTGCGAAAAAGAAAAAGGAAAGCCACGAATGAGATCTACAAAACCCGAGAGAGCGAGGGGTGCTTCAAAATATTGATCGAAAGACATCTGCAAAGGGACGAAGATCTTTTTAGACAATACTGCAGGCTCAACTATGACCAATTTGAGATGGTTTTGAGGTTGGTTGCCGAGGATTTGATGCCATCTACACCGCGAAAATGCATCAGTGCCCAGCAGAAACTTTTTCTAACTTTGCGGTAAGTGATAATGGTTATGTCATTTTGTCGGTTCAATACATAACTTGCATATTTCTTAAATGAAGAAAGAGATAGTCTAACATTTTTGTGATTTCTATAATTAGTTATGTCAAGAACTTAACAAAATAATTTTACCACTTCAATTAACAAAATAAAGTCAATGCTCAAGGCACCTCATTAGTAAGCGTGTACCAATAGCTGTTGTTATTATTGGAATGATCCTGGATATTTGGAGCCTGAGATTCTTGATCGGGATGGATTTGAAGATGTCAAGGCAGAAGACCTTGGTCTTTGTTGGTGTCTAGGGATGATGCTGTGTTATGAGGGGAGTAGATTTGCAAAGAATCATCGGTGGCTGAAGTAGACTGAGTGTTCATTTGGGCCTGCCGAAGTTCAAACTTACTTAAAATATTGAAAAGTTCCGTTTTTGCCGGTATTAACAATGAAGGAGAAAGTGTACTTAGCACTGCCTTAAGGTGCTCCCCAAAACTTTCTATTGGAGGACTGTATTTTGAGGCACCTAATTTTTCAAATTCTTTCACCCGCTGCTCCTCTCTTCTTTTCATGAGCTTGATAAGTTCAGTGTGTTGATCATTGTCAGTGTTTTTCTTCTTTTTGGCACATCTGCGTGGATTTCTTTCGGTAGAAACACTTCCTGTTGGCTGTTCTTCAAGACTCGGCGTATTCATTGTGGGTTGTTGTTCCGTGCTCAGTGTGGGGGTGTCTGAAGTACAATGTGTGCTTATTTCTGAATCTACAGATGGTGTAGCAACATTACTGCTTTCACATTGTATTGGTTCGTGTATATTGGACATGCTTATTCGCTCTTTTTGTACCGCGTTGAGAAATGACAATCGATCGTACAGGTGCCATTTTGGTAATTTGCTCGATGCTGAACCAGTAACCTTTTTTCCTTTATTCTTGCACCTAAAATAAGAGTCCCGAAGCGACTTCCAACGTTTTTTGCACTCTTCATCTAAAAGGAAAGTAATTAATGGATATGATTTGAATGTAATATTATATTATGAATTGTAAAATTGTTAAATTATGCACACTGTACAAACAGTAACTTCTTGTAATTTGTTTTAGGTTTATAGCAACGGGAGAATCCTACAAATCATTGGCTTTTACATATCGCATTTCACCATCCTATGTTAGTGTCATCGTGAAGAAAACATTAGCCATAATGAACACAAAATTGATCCAAATTTTCATGCCTAATCCGACAGAGAGAGACTTAAAACGTATAGCGGACGATTTCTGGCACCAGTGGAACTTTCCAAATTGCATAGGTGCAATTGATGGTAAGCATGTTCGTATCAAATGTCCCGATGACAGCCAGTCACAGTTCTTCAATTATAAACAATATTTTTCAATTGTTCTACTGGCTCTAGTCAGTGCAGATTACAAATTTACTGCAGTGGATATTGGCTCTTATGGAAAAGAGGGTGACAGTGGCATTTTCAAGAAATCTGTCATGGGAAAGAATATTGCGGCCGGGCAGTTCAATATCCCTGAACCAAGTGCCTTACCAGGTAGTGATATATTATCCCCATATGTCATTGTAGGTGACGAAGACTTCGGTCTAGATACATTTATGATGAAACCTTATTCCAGAAAGGACGCCAAACAGTGTTTGTTGAAAGCAGTTTTCAACTATCGCTTGACTCGAGCAAGGAGGGTAACAGAAAACGCATTTGCGCTTCTTTGCCAAGTTTTTAGAGTGTTTTACACCCCCATTGCCTGCTCGCCTCAAACATGTGATTATCTCATATCAGTCGCATGCTGTTTACACAATTTATTAAGGGACGGATACTTAGAAAAACAAGGTAAACCACATTATATTGCATCTGATACAGTTAACCTCCCATCAGATAATATGGTACCATTTGATCGAATGGGTGGATATGCAAACGTTAATGGCTTCGAAGTGAGGGATAACTTCAAAAAATATTTCTCAGGTCCAGTTGGGCAATTAACTTGGCAACATGCCACAGTAAACAGAACTGGCCAAAACGAAGTTTTCTGATTATGTTCAGTGTGCGAAACCGAAATAGTGCCTATGAGTGTATAGAGTACTTAATGATAGAGTGATAATTACATGCATATAAAGGAATAAATGTTCAGATTTAGTTACCAGGTCTGTTTAATTTGCCTCCAATCTCCTTCCAAATGTTGTCACGCTTTACAGAGTCTTTATAACCAGCCACTTTTGCATCATACAAAACTGGGTATTTGGATACAAACTCCACGAGTTTTTCGTCATCTGCCGACGACATTGTTGATACAAAGGCACGCGGCTGGGTAATGTACGCCACAGGACATCAATTATAATAGAAGTAAGTTAATAGACGCAAGATAAAGCATGACAACAACAATCTACTGCAGCACACCTAGTGGTATGGCGGTCAAGTATGATAATATTGGCTCCCAAACATCTTAAAGTTTTTATTTTTATTTAAGCCAAACCGGGTCACTCCAATCCACACTTAATTTAGCCTAAGGACATATTTCCGTTACATAAAATTGGTCTAAAATTAAATGAAATGTCATTTAAATGTTCTTTAGATGCCGTATTATTTGAATAATTTACTTTTTCAGCCTTAAAAAGGCAAAAGATACAATTAATTTCCAATAATTGTTACGGGCAAATTAGTGACAAGTCGAGACATCTAGCGGACTTCTAAGAAACGCCATTTTGGATAGCAGTTTTATGCTCCATTTCCGGGTTCTGTATAATTTCGTTGCCAACGGTGCGGCGCCGCCAGACCGGTCCCGGCGCGGCCACGCTGCCCAGGCGGCGCTGCACAGGCAGCGGCGGCGGAGATCTAAATGTATCCCGTCTAAATACACATGTAGCGGTAGTGAGCTTCCGCCGCCTTTGCAGCGGCAGCGCGCCGCCTTGGCGGCGAGGATCCAAATCGTACCTTGAGAACTAAAAGCTCAGGCAGCCTTCACCTCCCTATGAAGGCTTCCGGCCGTGAAAGCCAATATACCATCTTTTTGGAAGCCTTCATAGGGAGGTTAAGGCTGCCTGAGCTTTTAGTTCTCGCAGTCAAGTGGTGCAGTTGCACCTAATATAAAGGGAGGTGGCGCGCAGTTCGACACCAAGAGCCCGCCGATGAGCCAGCTTGGTGTCCTAGGCGAAACCCCACACAAGACACGGCACAAACCTAGAAGAATTGCTGAGTTTTAATTCACCGGCCGTGAAAGCCAATATACCATCTTTTTGGAAGCCTTCATAGGGAGGTTAAGGCTGCCTGGGCTTTTAGTTCTCGCAGTCAAGTGGTGCAGTTGCACCTAATATAAAGGGAGGTGGCGCGCAGTTCGTCACTTCTGTGGGGGTCCGGGCGGGGACACCAAGAGCCTGCCGATGAGCCAGCTTGGTGTCCTAGGCGAAACCCCACACAAGACACGACACAAACCTAGAAGAATTGCTGAGTTTTAATTCACAGGCCGTGAAAGCCAATATACCATCTTTTTGGAAGCCTTCATAGGGAGGTTAAGGCTGCCTGAGCTTTTAGTTCTCGCAGTCAAGTGGTGCAGTTGCACCTAATATAAAGGGAAGTGGCGCACAGTTCGTCACTCCTGTGGGGGACACCAAGAGCCCGCCGATGAGCCAGCTTGGTGTTTTAGGCGAAACCCCACACAAGACACGGCACAAACCTAGAAGAATTGCTGAGTCTTAAAAGATATGTTAAGGGTGATTTCCCAATGCTTATCAGATATCACTTGTGTGTCTTGGCTTACAAGCCCCTCAAATGTGTTCAATGCAAAACACATTCGACTAAACCTCTAGATGTTAATCCAGCTCCTCTACCTGAGGACAGAGTACCGTACGTAATGCAAACATCTTCGGAGTTACTGGTGTTGATTTAGCTGGGCCACTGAACCTCAAGGTCAGAGAACAGAAGTCAAAAGAAGGAATGGGTGTGTATACCTGGGAGTTTATCGAGGAGTACAACTGGAGCTTGTATCTTCCTTCTCGACAGAGTGTTTCAATCAGAGTTTTAGAAGATTTCAAGTAGAAGAGGTCAACCATCTGTCATGTATAGTAATCAATGATGATACCAACTTTTCTGGAACTGACAATGCGTGCAAGAGACTTAATTGTTATGATAATCAGCCTTTATAGTACTGCCATTAAAATTAAATGGAAATGTAATCCTCAAACTGCATCATGAAGGGAGTGGCTGATTGGTGTGCTTAAGCAACTTCTACATCATGTCCTTGGTTGGACATCAGTGGAGTACGAGGAGATGCAAACAATTTTGTGCAACTGAGGCTGTTATTAATGCTCGCCCTCTAATGAAAAATGAAAATCCACAGCCTGCTTCCAGTCTCCGACCGTGTCAAGAATGGAATGGATGAAGCCCCCATCTAGCGGCGAGGATATGAACTGTGCCGGCTGCCGAGGCCCGACGCACTCCTCTGGGCTCGCCCTCTAATGTGTGTCCCAAAATCCAGCTGATTTGACTCGACTAATTCCCACTATGTTTCTGCGGGAATGAAAATTTGTGTCATCAATGTGGGCCTTCACCCCTCGCCAGATATCGAGGACTATGTTTCAAGAGCCTGGGTTTACAAAATTCAATTCTTTGGTTTTGTCTTCTCGCGGGATGAATTCTTGCCGATTTTCTGGAATCTGCACTTCGCACATGGAGAAGGAAATAAACCTCAACAGGGTGTTCTAGAGAAGATTAGACAAAAATGTATGCTTTTCTATCAACCAGTTTCTGTAGTTCCCATAGATGTAAGTACCATAAGTTTCAATGTAAGGGTTTCCTTCAAGATTTATAACCCAAATCAATCCACAAAATTTAGGTTGAAGGTTTTTGCCCTGTCTGATTTATAATTTATACCATACATGGGGAAAAAAACTAACTATGATAAGTGTCCTGAAGACAATGCAGGTTGTAAAAAAAACTGTTCATACCTCAAAGGGCATGAATGAAAATAGTAAAATATATTCTGTGTTTTCTGACGGTTAGTTATTGTTGTTTTAAGGGGCGGAACTACGAGGTCATTAGTGTTGGTAATCAAAATGAAAACCTAAAAAACCTCTTTTACGAGTATAGAAAACATAAAATGGAGGCTAACAGGAGATAAAAAACCGAGCCCTACTGGTAATAGCTTACTGCATACCTGCCAACCTATCGAACTGAAAAATCTGGAGATTTTGAAGACCATCGATGTATATTTCTTGGCCATATTACCAAGGAACCGACAAAATCACGATAGCCTACCGGCATATTAATGCCGACAAGTTATACACAAATAATTTCACATGTTGAACAGATACAATATTCCGCAGCCTTCAACTACCTCTCAGCCTCAGGCTATTATGAAAACTTCTAGGAACCGCCCTGAATTAACCATCGACTATTTCAAACAAAGAGGTACAGTATTCAAATCCAACTAAGTGGTAGGAGTAGTTACAGAGAATTATCTATAAATTATTGATACGAATCGAAACACACTACGCGTAAAATCGATGGAATACTGGAATTTATCATCTCGCACTTTTAGTCCGAAATGACGCGATATTTTTGAAAAATCGGGAGATTTAATACATTACGCGGGAGGGCAGAAGAAATGGTGCAAAATCGGGAGTCTCCCGCTTAAATCGTGAGAGTTGGCAAGTAGGCCTATGTTACTGGCAATGCAAGGCGATGGCACACCTACATCAGCAAAGACAACGGAGCTAGAGCCTTATCCTCGACCAGACAGCCGGTCTGGGTCTGGCACAGCTCTGCAGGTACCATGGCGAACACTGAACACCCTATGCAGGGGCGAGTATAGTAGGTTTCCACTTAGAGGGTCTGGGTTCAATTCCTGGCTCTTGACATGAAGGATTTAAATCCAGACATGAGGGTTAAAATACTGTCTGCTTAGCTTCGTGAGGACTACTAAAGAAGCTTCAAATCAAACTCCTGGCCACCCTATAACCGGCTTTCCATGGTTTCACATTTTTAGCTTACTAGTACAGACATCCTCAGTCTCACTCATGGCTGTGATTATATGGAAGCTACTGAGGTATGGGTGGTGCTTAGTAATGGCATTCGGGGCACGGTTAGTGCCTGTGAATGCTGTGAAAGGTTCTACTCGTAGGGTTAGGACTACTGTTCTGACTCAGTGAGGAAAGCAATGGCAAACTACCTCACTCCTCTTCTTGCCTAGAACGCCTCAATATAGCGCTGCCTTGGTTTTTTGTGGGTATCGACTCACATAACGTAACGGCGGTGCTTTTTGAGGATCCAACCAGCCTTCGGGCTGACTACCTAACAAACAGTACAGACATCACAGTGACAGGTTCACATACCCAAGATGTCGCAAAGCCCCTAAAGAATCAACAACTTCTGGCTTAACCCAGATAACCCTGAATTTTTTTCCCGTTAAAATTTGTGTTTGTTCCATGAAGATCTTCTTTTGAAGTTATGAGGAGGCCAGAAAAAGTGGTTTTAATTACGTACCATGCCTAGTTTACCGGAAATCAGACATCCTTCCAGAAGGACGTCAGGGATATTCACTATCAAAATTAATTCATTGGAAATCCGTGTGAATTAATTCATAATATTCATTTTAATACATGAAATACAATACAATTGAATTTTACATTAGAACTATTTATGAAACAACAGTTGAATGGTTACACCTACAAAGCAAGAAACATGCAAAGCACAGTCACATTTTATGCACCTTGTAGTGCATTTTTTCGAGCAGTGTTTGCAATGAAGTTGTTTTTTCTTCTTGTTTGTGAAGGTATATGTGGGAAGATCTGAGACGTGATGATGTATTCCATCGTAACAGACATCCGATTTCCTTGTTTCCGTGTTTTGGACGTCCTTGGGCAGAGCTCACTCTTTTATTGGATGCCTGGATAGATCTAGGTAGTTACACTCCTAAAGTGCTAGTGGTCAAGTTTCCCACCATCCTAGCGATACAGCTGCCAAACATTTTGCTCTGCGAAGTCTATAGTATGTGCTATTATGGGAAAATACCACTTTTTCCCTCTGATTGATACTCTGTAAAGTAACACATTTTCACGAGTTCGATCAATCCCACCCATTCCGTTGTTATAAGGGGAAAACAAGCTTGGCTGAGGTACGGAGATTATTGTTCTCTGCTGGCGGGAAAAATTGAGATACCTTACTCTAGGGGCTGACCTTGTCAAAGTTAGTAGTATGCCGATGAAAGACCACGTTTCAGCTTTAGACACATCACGAACTTTGTTCTTCTTTGCAGCATACTGATTGGGAAAACATATTATTGTTTGGACAACTTCTTCATCAAGGAATAATTTGAAATATTCGAGTGGTGTTTTCATTTGGTCCTGGCAAGTATGAATGGGTAACCATTCAACACACGGGGCTTTTAGTTCATTATTGATCCATTTACAGCCCGCAGGTTTGGGGCGTTGGCGAATTCTCCTAAATTTCTTACATCTACCTCGATTTTCTTGATTCGAGCAGCTTGGCAAACTAAAAACAAGAAATGAACGTGATTTATATCCTTTATAGAATAACGTGATACCTAATATGCAAATATTTAATATTTAGTATTTTCTGTATATACAAAATTACAAGGATGTATTATGAAGACAGTACACTTACTAGTTTGTGGTAAAGACTGAGGTTCAGGTATAATCACGATTAGCGAGGGATCATTTGAAATGCTGAGGAATGCTTCGGATTGCAGTTGGAAACCTGGAAGATGATCAATGGTATGATAATCTTCCACCCCTGTGTCCTCGTCTGTGATGTTTCCAGTAGGAGGAATTGCTGTTACGTCAAATGACTCAAGTTCAGGGGTGTCATTCCTTTCAATAATCGCTAGGAGTTCTTTCAGAGTAAGAACTTTGCTAAAACAAAAAACACATCGTATTTCCCTGACGTCCTTCTGGAAGGATCCGCATTTTTAGGTGATAATAACTTCAACTAATATTGGTTCAGCGAACAAAAATATCATCACATATGTTGAACAGCATCCAAAGAGTTGATGTGACAATATTTTTTAATCATCCAGGCATAACTGTGGTCATAATACTTACCTTTCTGCAATGATGTCAGCGAATTCGTCCATCAAAGAAACATTGGTTCACCTTTAACGCTATTGTTGCTAACAAACAGTCTGTACTGCAGTGCATTCAGTCACAAACTGATGACAAGTTATTGGCAGGACTGTAAATACATGCATGCACGCAGACAGCTACTTTTCTTTACCACTAGAGAACACAGAGTTTGAGCTATTCGTCTGTCCTTCTGGAAGGACGTCAGGGATATCTGGGTTAAGGCCGCATTAATCACCAGTTTAGCATTTCAATATTTATTTATTTACACTGTTTACGCCCGCATTAGAGCACCAAAAATCAAATCTTATACACAAAGTCTTCAAATAATAAGTTCAGTGCTTAATACTTCATAATTTTTTCTTTCCCAATACTTCTTCATTCTGGAAGATCTTGCAGCCCATTCTTCTGCAGATATAGCATATAGCTTACACTGTCAAATTTTGAATGTTAGTCGAGTGTATTTGTTATTCAGAAGCCGTATCTCTTCTGTAAGTTCAATTCGTCTAAATCCATTTGTATTTCTTTAAACCATGTGTTTTTTGTTTTACTGTTCCAAAAGAAGTCAAAGTTGTTTCAGGAGTCTAGTATTTGGCAAGCGGGATATGTGTCCAAAAAACACAATCCTTAGTTTTCGCATCGTGTCAATGATAGATTCATTTTCCTTGTAAGGTATTGAATTAGGCAAAAGTCTCCACTGCCCCTCAGTCTGGTGTTTTTTATTGATAATTGTCCGAAGAATCCGTCTTATCAACCTTCTGTAGTTTGTCAGTTGTTATCAGGTGTTTAGTTTAAATAAAGTTTCACTTGCATATGTTGCTTCTGGCGTAACGACGGAGAAATAATGTCGAAATTTAGCATTAATCGAAAGAGACTGTTTCTTTTATGTTGGCCAATATGCATCTAGATATTGAGATTAGGAAAAATTTTGTGATGTAATTTGTGTGGAGCACGTGGCCGACGAGAAAGACAGGCCATGGCGCGGATCTGTGACGTCAGAGGAGTGGTGTCGCTCGCTCGCCGCATTGATTGCACCAAGGTATTCTCATCTATAGAAGCCTACCAATAGCCGAGTAATTTGTTAGTGTGAATTTAAGGATACTCATAAATAAAGTTAAAAGCTGTGGAAGAAATCCACCCCTATCACTAGCTCAAAACCTTAGAGCAGTAGACTATTAAGCAGTGTAATACAAACGTTGAATGGATGTTCCAGTTTATGCAGATATACAAAACTGTACATATTATCCTCTTATCTTCGTTCATCAATAAGTTGTTTCCATATATACCAGTTTACATGTAAGTTTAACTTTAAAAGCAGCTGGAATTTAAAAAAAAAGAAGAAACAACCAAGCATTGCATTAGGAGAAAGTATTCAGTGCTTCATTTATTGCAAGGGAAGGGTCATTCATGCCCCAAAATAATAAAAACGAATATAAGAAATTTGAGCCTACACTCGTGGTTTTTAGCATTTTGCTTTTTTGAAAAGGCCTACCATAAGACAATCTTTTTCAACAACAAAAATTTAATGCATAGGACTACTTCAGATACATATATGAATTGCTGAGATTATACTTACCTCCTTTAGCAGAGAGCCTTTTATCTGACACCAATCCCCTGCAGTGGCAGGTTTACTTCTTGTGGCAACTACCTTCATGTTGGACATGTTTAACGGTTCTCTCCCGTTCCCAGTTAGGCTTAGGTCAAATTTATAGTTTTATGGGCTCAAGATTTTTATAACGAAGTATATTACTACAAATGAAGGACCTTGAAAACTTATTCATTGTGAGTTAATTCAGTGGATTGAAATGTCGTGGATATCAGCCCCATGCACTTATGTGTGTACTGTACTTGTAATAGAAAAGGATATGGTAGTGGTTTTCAGTTAGCTTTTATTTACAGTTGAGTTGGGAAGACACTTCCAGGATGCAAGGAGTGGGATTCAAATCATTCTATCAAGAGCCTTTGTGCGAAGCTTTGAAGACTAAATCCTATATCAGGTTTTAAATACTCCTTCGCAAAACAGGTCACCTGGACAAGAAGCCACTTTACTTACCCCTACTCCATGTAGGTGGAACTGTTCCATTTATTAAAATTAAAGAAAGACCATACTTGCCATTGTAATTTGGATCTATGCTGGCTACACGGACATGGTATCTCCCTCCCAATAAGATGTCCAAGATCTCCACCAAATGTCAAACGAGACCCTTCAAATTATTCAAATGAAAGCATTCCTCAACTTTTAAATATTTTTTCTATTTTTTGTTTCACCCTGGTGGTCTGGGGATGAAGAATTTTATAACATACCCAGTCCCCCCCTTCCCCTTCCTCCCAGAAAATATCGTATAATCCTCACCACATCCATTCCCCCTGAAAAAGAACATGGGCATCCTTGCAGGCCACATGGAAAATAAGCAGTTAACAGTACTACACACTGGGTAAATCGGTTTGAAATGGGTAAATCTAGAGCTTTAACAGAGAATTATGGATGTGGTGATTGGTAGGGCCCTGGAGTACAAAACTATGCCCGTATCTTCAAGAACACTAGCAAATTGCAAGTAATCTTCCTCCAATGACACAGTAATGTTTACACTTAATTATAATAAGCACACACAAAATGTATTACAGACATTATTTTATTTAGGACATTGGTTATAAATATAAGCATCTCAAGCACATTAACACATTGTCTGGAAGAATCTTAGAATGTAGAAAATGAAGTTTGCAGGTTTCACCAAGTAGGCTATAAAGGTGATATCTTGCTAATCTTGGATATATTACTGGCGATTATTAGGATCTAATATCCTCCAGCTATTAATATTCTCAAAAAATCCTGCACTGCACATAGGGCCTACAGCCATTATACCCTGCTGATGATTCATGATCTCTTCAGGATTTTAAATTTTTCTGACACCATTTCTCAATCTCACTGGAGCTTACTGGGTTACAAATTCATCGTTACAAAGATGCATGAACACAATTTGAGGACTGGACTGTCTAACTTGATTCCAGCTGCCTTGCTACTGTTTCCTTATGCAGTACAAAATCACTATCAATTATATTGGTATCTTGCAGCCTTGGCAACGAGAGTCTTGTATTAACTCTTGTACTATTTTCATCTCTAATTTATCTCAACAAAACAAGCCTGCCAACTTGTGTCAATAGCTTTAATGTGGACATGGAATGGAATTCACACTTACAAAATTCCCCTAGACACAAAATTGCATCATCCATGACAACGTGGACAACACTTAGGGTTTAAACGCTGCATACATGTTAAATTCTATGTGTTATACTCTGATTTACAAAATATGAACGGTGCAAGCTGCCATCCGCTTGAATGGTGAGGTGAGGAGTGGAGACAAGAGGGGTAACGGTGTCCATAGCAACAGCGAGCAGTGTTGCAATGAATGCCGACACAGCAGTGAGCACATGGTTTGACGCAGTGTTCTACTGTGAACTAACTCGTCACTGCCATTAGTAATATCCCGTGTATATATTGAAGTGCATTTGCTTATTCTTTCATAGGCTACAGTAAGCGTTATCGTTCTGTTTTTGTTGGAAGCGTGTGTATATACAGATTTTGAGTTTATTTCTTTTATTTGCATCATCGTGTCTATTCTCGTTGTGTAAAAATGGCATCGGTACATGCTCGCGGAAGGCCCAGGATCCATTCTCTGCGACAGAACAACTTCAGGCCGTGGTGTGACTCTCCATAGCCAAGTAAAGGAGATGGTATGTGCGGTGAGGAATTTTATGGAGGAAGAAGAGGAAAGTATGTGCTTACGGGAGAAACCTCTGATTCCATTTGTTCAGGTGAGGAAAAGAATGTCCAAGACTCTTGGTGTGAGTGAAATCACTGCATACTGAGTGACGGAAGGGAAGTTCCTGTCTGATGATGCTGGCCCGTCTAAACTATCAACTCCAGGGAAGAAGAGGCATAGAGAAGGGGTGGTCATTAATTTAGATGGCTTTCAACAAGATGCTGTTAGATGGCATATTTATAGCTATTATTTTAGGAAAGAAATTCCAACATGTCGCAAACTTCTTGTTTTTGCTCAGAGAGGCACAATTATTTCAAGGAAGCCTTTCTTCACTGAAAGTGTTGCACGATCTGGGGTTTAAATATAAGAAATTTAATGGGGGGAAGGTGATCATGGAGAGGCCAGATATTGTGGCTTTGAGGTGTCAGTTCCTACATGAAATGGGGAGACCCTACTGAGTTGTAGGCCAAAAATTACAAACAAAAGACCAAAATCTGGTTTCATGCCCTAGAAGTTACCTTATCACTTGGGGCACTTAAATATACATTTGTTTTTTATGTACGGCCATTTTTAAATACCTTACGGGGGCTTTTAAAGAACACGTGCTTAGATCTTGAAATGGGCAACGCCTACTTCCCAGAACCAAAAACCCCTCAATTTTGTTGTAATTTCATACTCTTGGCCAAGATTATCATGCCAATCATCTGAATACAAGCTTATGGTGCCATCTGTTGGTCAATTTATCAGTTATGAGTAGCCTAGGCAATGTTTGTCAAGTGTGAAACTTTTCTTACCGTACATGTTATTTTCTTATCCCATATAATTTTTAGCTGTATGACATTCACTAAAAGAATATCATTACTATACACATGCACATATTTAACATCGAACAGAAGTATTTTGGTTTGTAGTCAAGTATAGGCCATTTTGGATACATAGTGGAACCATGCGTCTTTGTTTATTTTGATGGTCAGTGGCTTTAGTGAAGTTTATTCGCAAGAATTATATTTTTATTGGTTTACTGCGAGTGGTGGAACTTGTGTAAGTTAATGGTATTTTAGAGATTTGTGTGCAGTTTATTAGATGTATTCTGTATCTAGTCGATGGCGTAAACCGAAAGTCCGTGAAACAAAGAAATGGAATAGTGCTATTTTGAATGTTGACAAACAGTGGGGTGATATTACATGTGAAGTTAAGTAATGCAAGTTCAACAGCTGCAACTACTTCTTCTGCCAGTGTCAGAAAACTGGAATAGGCCTATTTTAGTGAGGAGAATACTGTTAGACCTAGTGTTAATGACAAGCACATTCTCATTCATATATGGGTGCCCTCCAAAATTTGTTTACAGAACTGTGAGGTGAATGTGGCAGTAAATCTTCGTGTCAACGTCAGGGAGAAAGATGGGTTTAGTAATAAGTTACCTCTGAAGTGTGGGAAAAGTGATTTGTCAACTCAGGGAAGTCTTGATGCAGGAAATTCCACTAAAATACTGTTTTTTTTTTAATAAAGTTAGGTTTTTCTCAATACTATATTTTTCAGCATTTTAAATGTTCCAGTTGCCTGCCTTTTGATCCCATTACCTTCAAACTTGTTTTGCACATACCACTTTGTGGTCTTAATAATGTGTGGAATCCATTTTGAAAAATATTAATAACTTTCAGAAATATTTATGTTCAAATTTGAAAAAAAAATGACATATTTTAACAGAACAGGTCATTCTAAGATAAAAATATTTTAATAATAAACCATTTGCACTGATTTTAAAAGTAATACCAATTTTTATTTGTAGACCATTGATGATCATTCCATATAAGTTTTAGATTGATAACTTTAAATTTGATTTACCTGGGACATTTTCAAAATTTGCATATTTATTACATAAAATGTTATAATTTCTAAATGACTGAACCAAATAGCTCCAAAGTTTAGAATTCCCTTAATTATGCTCACTTTAAAGAACCTTCAAAATTTGGTGAAAATTGGGTGAAAATAGGCTACTGGAAAATTCAAAACTTAAGTTAATAGGGCAAAAATGTTATCGATATTGTGTGGTTAGGTGAAATGTGGGTCAATGCTGGTCACACAGTGTCTAAGGGTTGGAGTGACAACTCAGTTCAGGGGACAAGGAAGGGCCGTCAGGCAGAGGGGGTCGATTTATTATTCTACATGCCGGGCTATCACACGGCTTTGTTAATAATACACTTTTGCTCTTTAGGTCGAAAAGAACTGGTGATTACCATGAAGACATGGACTACAACTAGTTTTTAAAATGGTTCCAGGAACAATTGTTACCCAACATCCCTGAACACAGTGTTATTGTAATGGATAATGCTTCGTACCACATAGTACAGATAGAATAAGCTCCAACTACTTCAAGTACGAAGCCGCGAATGTTGGAATGGCTCGACCGCCATCGTGTAGCCTACCATGCGACAGCTCTCGGACAAAAGGAATCCTTCTCGGTAGTGCTGAATGAACATAGAACGAGCGATAACATTCTATATAATACATGAATTAGCCAAAATACCTTATAAAAGGATGAGAAATAAATCAGGAAGCAATGTTTTAATAGATGTTTCCTCCTCCGCCGTCTGTGACCCACCCAGCCATTCCAAATATAGCGAAAATTACAGCAGTGAGCGCCATTGTTCAAATCAATCTTCAAAAAAGTACCATAACAGTACTGCCAACCTCGCCCTTACGGTACTATGTGAAACAAAAAAGTGCCCAATTTACTCTCTAGTGGGCATCATTCGTTCGCTGCACTCAGTTCACGACTCTAATTATGCTAGTGTGTGCAATATTTCGCATCTCTGTACGGCTGAAATGAGTGTTTTTTGTTATCTGCTCTGTAATAACTATGCAGTATATCGCTCTCCTGTAATAAGTATGTGTATTTTTTCCCGCACAACTGTGGTTTTGACAAAGGTTACAGCCTAACGCGCCCAGATCAATGGTTTTGTGTCAACCATGCCCCGCTAGCAGCGCGCGGGCAAGGCTGTACCTACACCCGACCATTCTTACCTACACTTTGTCCAATCCAATGGTTTTTGACAATGGTTACAGCCTAACTCGCCCAGATCAATGAATTTTGGCAATGGTTACTGCCTAACGTGTCCCGATGATTCTTTTTTTTATCAACAGTGATTTTGCATCCTACTTCTTTCTATCAACAGTGATTTTGTATCTCACATGTGTGCCTCGGTGCGTGCTGCTAGAGTGAGCCTTGATGACGGTTAAACGAGATCAAGTGCTATCGAAGCATGGCAGCTGTTTTTAAAATAGCAAAAAACAAAAACACATATTTACGTACTTTAGCACATATATGAGGTTCAGTAGTAAGTTTTAATTAGGGTTCCTAATTTCAATACGTAATATCGCCCAAAAAATGAAACAAGGACACAAGGTATGTAAAAGTACATTCATGTCTGCTACAAGTGTATAAGCCGCGTTCCACTTTCATTCAGAATTAATATCCTTCTCAACCTTATACAGCAGCGCAAGCCTAAACCCATGTAGGCTACCACGTGGATGAACTGGCGAGAAAGCATGGCCATGAGATCACCACGCTGCCCCATATCATTGCCACTTCAATCCTATAGAAATGATATGGGGTCAAGTGAAGGGTTATCTAGCACGGCATAATAAGAATTTCACACTCCGTAAGGTTGAGAAGCTTACCGTTTAGGCTATTAGGGAAATGACTTCATAAAACTGGAAGCGTTTTGTGTTAATAGTGCAACGAGAACTGGATGAGGCTACGAAACGTGAATGTATACTCGATGATGGGGTAGATTGGTTCATAGTTTCCCTGGAAAGCAATACCAGATCCAATTCAGACACAAGTGACGAAGAGGGGGCGATGAAAGGAATAGACCCATAATTAAGTTAGTAGCAGCTAGAGCGATTAGGCAACTAAAAATTCCCCTAAACTCGCGTGCATCGCAATGTTTAATTGACCCTTCACACGAATACGGCTGACACACCACAGATCCCAGTATTTGTGTCTTCCTGGAAACTTCTTGGAATGTTATGAGTCATGATCTGCCTCAGTGGCAACGCAGCATTTCCTCACGTGTTAGCTTTGACAACTGCCAGTGCTCATTATTGGTACCGGCAATAGAGAGTATTCTTTGCGTACAAACACAAACCTAACCCCAGACCTCCTTGCTTGTACTAGGCCTACTAACAATAATTTTGGTCCAGATAGTCGCCTAACCAAGTAGCGACCAATGGCTTTGTCTCGCCATGACTTTAGAAGAGTACAGTTCAACTTTTCCATTAAAATGAACTACGGTAAAAGTAATTTATGAACATTCATGATCTTTCAAGAAATTATTCTTCTTTAGACTGAGATAGGCTACTCAATACTCCCAATAATGTCAAAAGTACTCAAATCAAACTTACCAAGCAACTTTTGAAGATTTGATGGATGAGGCAGATAAATATGACCACTCCGATGTAACTTTTTGTACACTGATGACAAGTGAACATATTATATGGAAGCTGCCAAGAGTAACGTGTCTCCACTGTACCTACGATTGTTTACCTAACATCTAAAAAATTAATTTGCTCTATTAAAGATTATAAGGGTGTGCAATCATCACTCGAAAAACTTCTCTGTAGGGTGTTCACAGGAGCATTCACTACTGACAACTTTCTTCCATTTTCATCGCACTCAGAATTTTCAATGAACTGAAGTAGGCTAGTTCATCAAATGAATTTTTATCAGTAATGCAAAGAAAGTTTTGTGGAACTTAATGTTTGGGAATCTGCAACCCATTGACTCAATGCTGAGGTTATTTAGAATATACACAGAACCTGTAATTATGGGCACTGCATCACTCAAATTCTTCAAGTACTTCACCAACTTGTCTTCTGTCTTGATATGTGTCCATTCCTGCTTAAATTTATTCCTGTTGGAGGAGAAGTGTTCAGATATATCCGATAGACTGTGCACAGAATTCTCTTCTTCGTAGTGTCTGAAGTCTTCCAAGCTCGCTTCTATGGCTTTATCCGAGATTTTCTACCTCTGCATCACACAGTCTTCTAGAAGAAGGCCCAGGAATGGATAGCTATTCTGGCAAATTCGAAAATATTGAAGATACTGCATCAGGTTTCAACTTCGGATAACTCCTAGCAAATGTCTTTATTTCCCCATCAACTTGCTCTGTCCTGATAACAGAGCTATCAGGAAAATGTTTTATACAAATTATAGGCTTGCTCACTTTAGAGAAGTCAGTGGGAATTTTTCTAGGCCATATATTTCTTAATTTTTCGTCCTTTGGGAGAGAAAATGTAGAAACATTTTCATGCTGGGATCTGTAATTGTTCTTACAGCCACATTACAGCATCTCGGCATTTTGATTTCCTGTAAAGAGACACATTCACTATCTAACTTTAACTCAGATAATTAACTTAGCATGCATTCTAATAGTCCTTAACATCCACAATATTAGGCTAACGTAAGTTCGTACATAACCTGCACCACACTTGCGTTTGATTAACCTGTGTCATTAATGAGAAATAAAGTGTTAACACTTACCCTGTAGGCTACGTGATTATTGCAGCTACATGATGCACCACAACACAAGTTGGATGTAAAGTTGGACATTACACTTTATAAAACACTAACTATTCTCACACTGCTATTCACAAACAAGTCTTCTCAACCGGAGTCACTACTTCGCCTACGTCACAGACAAGATGGCTGCTCGCACTGGGGCCAGTATCTTTCGTGGGCCACGTGTGGAGCATACTCTTATATGGATGTGAATCTTGGACAATTCGAGAACAGGATAGGAAACGGCTTGAAGCGTTTGAGATGTGGGTCTGGAGGCGAATGCTAAAGGTCAGTTGGACTGATAAAAGAACAAACGAAAGTAGACTGCGAGAAATCTAGGGGAAGAAACAGCTGATGGTAACAGTACATAGAAGAACAGCTAAATTCATTGGACACACCATGCATCATAATACCTTTCTAACCAATCTACTAGAAGGAAAGGTCTTAGGAAAGAAGGAACGAGGTTCACCTAGGAAGCAAAACGTACGATGTGGTTCCTACTGTGAGATGAAAAGACAAGCTGAAGGCAGAAGACAATGGTTGAATCGACAAGGCATCGATTGAGGTAATCTGTTGTGCTCGTCGCAATTTTAGTGTTCTATCTATTGATGTTCTTTCATTGGCATTCCAAGTGATGATCTCACCAAGATATTTAAATTTTTTCACAATCTTTATTTTCTGGGCATTATGCAGTACAAGTATGTGATGTGTCAACTTGAAAAGATGGCATCTTTTTTGTTTTCTCAAAAGAAATTTTAAACCCAACGTTTGCTTCTAATCTTTCCAATTCCTCTACCTGAAATTTAGCTTCTTCGATACTAAGTTGCTAATAATGCTAGATCACCTGCAAAGGTGAGACAATTTAGTCGAATATTTTTTTCCAATCTTAACATTCAGTGGACAAACCTTATTCCATTAACACAATTTTTTCCAGCACACAATGGAGATAATCCATCTCCCTGCCGAAGACCAGTATGGATTTCAAATAACTCAAGAGGTTTCACTTCCAAACCTAACTCTAAATTTAGTATTCTTAAGAGTGACCGCAATAAGGTTAACAAGTTTTTGATGTAAACCAAATTCAGTAAGGACATTTAATAGATTCGCTATGGATACTATCATAAGCTTTTTTGAAAATCAACGAAAGTGATCACTAAATCTTTGCTCCTAATCCTGTGATGTTTTATAATCCATTTGAGACTGATAATTTGATCTGGACGGAAACCACCCTGATATTCACCAAGTTCATTATCAAGTTGTTCATGAATTCTGGAATATAAAATCTTTGAAAAAATCATATATGTGACATCCAGCAACGATATTCCTTGATTATTGCTAGGAAAATGTAGAAGAGGAATGGTCCCACTTTAAAAAGGCATTTGCTGGTGCAGCAGAGAGTGCTTGTGGTAGGACGTCAACAAGAGTGAAAGAGAAGGAGACACCGTGGTGGAATGAGGAAGTGAGGAAAGCAGTGAAAGAAAAGAAGTCTGCATGGAAAGAATGGAACCGAGATCAAACAGAAGAAAGCAAAAGGAAGTATCACGACAGCAAACGGAGGTGTAAGAAAGTGGTAGGAGAAGAAAAGAAGAAAAGTTGGGAAGAATTTACACGAAGAATGGAAACAGATGTAAGTGGCAGTAAAAGGATGCTGTATGGGCTTCTAAGAAGTAAGAGGAAAGAAAGGGTTACTACAAAGCTGGTGAAAAAGGAAGATGGAGAGTTGTTAACACACCCGGAAGAGATAAAGGGACGATGGAAGGAGTATTTCGATAAGCTATTGAACGTGAGCAATTGTACTGGTGAGATCGAAGTGACACAGCCTGACGACTCTATAACAGAAGATGATATAACAATGCTGGAGGTAGAATTAGCAGTACAGAAGATGAAGATGGGAAAAGCAACAGGGGTGGATGAGATCAGTGTAGAAATGATAAAGGCTGCTGGACCTGTTGGTATGCAATGGCTGTATCGACTGCTAAAGTGTGTGTGGAAACGGAAATGTGTACCAGAAGACTGGGTGAAAGGGCTAATAATACCAGTGTTTAAGAAAGGGGACAAGAAAGTGTGTGATAACTATAGAGGGATCACCCTCATATCACAGATAGTAAAAATACTGGAAAGGATATTAGAAAGAAGAATGAGAAGAAAGGTGGAAGGAGAGTTGCAAGAGGAACAGTATGGCTTCAGGAGTGGAAGATCCACAGTGGACCCAATCTTTAGCTTGAGGCAGGTGATGGAAAAGAACTGGGAATATGGAGAGGATTTGATCATGACTTTCATAGATCTAGAAAAGGCATATGATAGTGTCCCCAGAGAGAAGGTATGGGAAACCATGGTTAAGAAGAGACTGGGAAGAGAAATGTTGGAAATGGTGCAAGCAATGTACAACAACTGTGTTAGCAGGGTTCTGACCCCTGTTGGAAAGACAGATTGGTTTAGGAACAAGACTGGACTAAGACAGGGGAGTGTGCTGTCACCTCTTTTATTCATAATGGTAATGGATGAAATTGTAAAGGAAACAAAGGAAGCATATGGACATAAAGAAATGAAGTTACTATTATTTGCAGACGATATTGTGGTCTGGGGAAGGAACACCGAAGAAGTGCAAAAACAACTAGATGCACTGAACGAAAATATTCAGAAGTATGGCCTGAAAATCAGTATAGAGAAAAGCAAGACCATGGTGATGACAAGAGGGGAAAGACAAGGAAAGGGCATTGTGAAAATTGGAAGTCAGAGTTTGGAAATTGTGGACACGTTCAAATACCTAGGAAGTGAATTGATGCAAACTGGTAGGTTGGACATGGAGATTGGCAGGAGGGTACAGCAGAGCAATGCATTCTATCAAAGTGTAAGAAAACTTGTTTGGGATAAGGAAGTACCAAGGAAAAGCAAGGAGGTAATGTATAAAATGTACTATGTACCCATATTAACGTATGCAGCTGAGACTTGGACCCTGACGAGCAGGCAAGAGAGTAGAATCCAAGCCAGTGAAATGAAATTCCTAAGAAGTATGATAGGTAAGACAAGGAAAGACAGAGTGAGGAATGAAGATGTTAGGAAGGAAGTTGGGATGGGAAAACTAAATGAGAGAATTGAGAAGAATAAACTAATGTGGTTTGGACATGTAAAGAGGATGGAGGAAAATAGAATACCAAGACAGATGCTGGAGGCGAAGTGCAAGGGTAAGAGAGCAAGGGGAAGACCTAGAACAAGGTGGATTGATTCAGTGAAGAACAGCGTGAGAAAAAGAAATCTGGACTGAGACAAGATCGTGGAAGAAGAATGGTGGAAGGAAAGAGGAAAGTGGAGAAGTGCCATAAATACCCCGACCCGGCAGAAGCTGGATAAGGGGAAATGATGATGATGATGATATTGCTAGGATCTGATCTATCGCTCTTTTTGTGTATGGAGTGTATAATTGCAATATTCCACTCTTCAGGCAATTTTTCTGTATTCCAAATGTCAATAAGATGTTATAGTTAGTTCTTGTTATTTTAAGGGGCAGAACTACGAGGTCATCTGCCCGGTCAATAAGATGTTTATGTAGGTTATGAATAATCTGTACATTAGCATTTTTCCAAATTTCTGCTACTACTTTATTCTCTCCTGCCGCTTTAAAATTCTTAAGTGAATCAATCGCTGCACGCACTTCATCATAAACCGGCGGAGTTTTATTTCTGGGATAGGGATCGAATTCAAAAGAATCTTCAGGTTCATCACTATTAAGTAATTTTATGAAGTAATCAGCCAAAATTTTTGCATTGTCATAATCAATATGGGCCAGCTGCCCGTTCATATCCTTCAGCAAAAGAGTAGGGGGAGTAAATTTTGATTGGTATTGTTTAAATGTCCTATAAGAGTCTCTTGTTTTATGGCGATTGAAAGCTTCATCAATAGATTTTAATGTTTCCTTCTGATATTCCCTTCTAACCCTCTATTTCTTTGGCCATCAACCATCTAGCATTGATTAATTCTTCCCTAGAACTTTCAGTTTTTGATCATTCAACCAAGCTGTATGCCAGCGTAGAATTGCTATATCGTCACAACCCTCATTCCACCATGCATGTTTCTTTCGTTTTTTAATGGGAACAACGTCTTCTCATAAGGCTTTTAATTTGTTAACAGTGGTCCCCAAGTCATCACTTAAAAGCCTGATGCTCAAAATATACTGGATTATTGATAACTGAACTAGGATCATACAATATTTTGCTATTGAATTTTTGTGGTTTATTTTTCCGTTTAGGAGTCAATTTGATTTTAATCTTGGAATCAACATCAACACCACGAAGGACTTTTACATTATAAATTTCTTTCTGAAATTTCCAATCCATGACCACATGATTTATCTAAAACTCTCGTAACTTAGTATTAGGACATTTCAATATACTGTACAAACAAATATTAGCCTATTTACTTTTAGTGAAAATGTTCTTGTAATAAATAAGCTAAAGACGAATACAATGTGGGTAGAAGAAACGAGAAAATACATGGAGGAAGTTGGCGTACATCCAAAAGACATCTGGAATAGGACTGTGTTTCGAGCTGAAATTGATAACTTCAAGGGGTTCAAGGTAAGACTCAGTAGAACGATCAATACACCTGGTCAGAGGAAAGGAGGAGGAACCACAGCGGAAGGATGAAGAAATTTTGGGTGAAGGAAAAGGAACTGACCAGCAAATCAATTGTTTCCCGAGGTCCACAGTAGGCCAAATTAGAAGAAAGAACTTCGAAAATTTAAATATACATGGTTTATCTACTAGACTATGTAAAATCTGGCTTTTAAGAGCTATAAAAAGTTGCACATTAGAAGGTCGGGAAACATTCCTTTAGGTCAAGGGTTTTCAACGCATAGCTTAAACTGCTGTGTGCCGGCCACTACCAGCTAATGAGAGGAAGTATATGTGAAGAGAGAGGGAAAAGGAGAGTCACTGTGTGCGAGGGAGGGAGCCACATACCAGTTGAGAAAATAGTTAAAACCATTTCATCTAACTGCATTATTAATCAACCATTTAATACAAAAATACAATAATTTGTTATGATAGAACATGAAGTATTGAAATGAACAGTGTGACATGTAAATGACTATAAACTCATTAAAATTCAGTGAAGGCACAATGTACGAGTTCTCGTGCAACCACACACATGCAAAATTTCCTCCACCCTTCAATAAATTGGAAAGCTGCACAAAATATATTTAGAAGAATACTCTCTTTTTGCTGAAAGTTCTTGCATTAAAATTTAAGGAGTAAAAAAGCTTCTGAAAAAACTAATCACAAAAGTTTTAAAAATTTGCTAACCGAAGGAACTCGGAATATTCTTACCTGGTGTTTATGTAGGGACAAGCTATTTACCCATGGACAGGGAATGAATCACAATGTTTTATACCCATCAGGCATGTACACAAATTCCCAGAACTACACATGCAAGTTCCAACTATGAACCTTTGCCGACTCAGGGGACTTCGAGAATCTTAGTAAGCTATTCTCACCACAATTTATCCTAAATTTTAGAACATGGCAGGTAGTTAAAGGATTATTATATACATACCTGCCAACTTTCCAGATGGCCTTTCCATAAAATACACTGGAAACCACATGCACCAAAACTTAGTCAAACACTAAAAAATGCCTGTTATTTTCTGCCCTTCCAGGTAAACAGGGCTCTTCAGCATTAATATACAAAGCTACTTGTTACTGATGATATCAGATGAGACAAACATTTCAGTTGATGTAACTACCACAAATATCTTTGAAATGAAATCCATTTACACAATGTGCATGCACATGACCTCAACTTTGTAACTCGTGGTAAAGGACAAGCTAACAAAAAGAGCTATAGGATGAATGAGACTAAGCGACTATGATTTAGAGCGTGAACCCTATACACGATTGAAGACCATTCGGCAAAATATAAATCAAAGTGATATATTGAATATTTGTCTGTCACACACACCATCTATTGTCAGCCTGCGGAAGCTAGTCTGGCACGATTCTAAAAGAGAATATCTCAGTTGGTAAAATCATAAAATATAGTCCATCCGTAATTCTTACGGAAAAGTAATCATAAAACAAGAATAGATTTTTTAAACCACCTAATCAATACTTTATTGCAGATCAAACGCTAAAATAGTTTAGTGGTCATGTTACGGGCTGTACTAAGACACCTTCTTCAGCACAAGATCAAAAACAACTTAAATCTAAAATCTCAATTAAATATTAGCAATTATTCCAGAAGTTGGGGAACCCATTTCTAATCCGTCAGTTTGTATACTTAGTTGTTAAATGAGAAAAGTGTAGTCTAACAGTGCTATAAATTAATTTTCACTTTGCTTAATTTGATGTGATTTATTAAATTATTTTTGATTATGTTAATAGTATTGTCTATAGGGATGTTTATGTACATATCTTTTATATCTAATGAGTGTATAGTATTCTTGTTTGCTAATGAATGTTCTTTGGTTTTAAAAAAAATTCACTTTGAGTTAGTGTACTGTACAGTATGATGTGTTAGCTTCAAATGTATAATGGAATTAGAGGAATGTATATACTTGGCTAGTTTATATGTTGGACTACTCGTATTATTGACTATTGGCAATGCTTAGCAAAAAAAAAAAAACACTAATAAAAATATTATAGAAACAATTAAGATCATGATTGGAAAACTAAATACAATAAATTCTTAAGAACGAATTGAAGAAAAAACTAGAATCTATTAAAGTTTTTTATGTTTCTTATGTTTAATTCCTCTTGGGTACATTGTTTTTATCATCCCTTTTCAAACTAAAATATTAGTTTTCCTTAATTTAGTGTCACTGACTCTTATGCACACATAATACACCATAATTTTCAGAAGCTGTATTAACAATATTACGTTACGTTTTAGAAAAAGGAGATGACTTGTACAACATATTTTATGTCTTCCAACAACAGTTCAGTTGGAAGATATTTTATTATTCCTTATATTGTATAAGAAATCAAATAGTTTTCTATTTTGAACGATTAGACCATTTTAATGTTTTCTTTAATTAATGAGTAATATTTTAGATTTAAGTTGTTTTTGTTATTGTGCTGAAGAAGGCCGAAGCATGTCCGCTAAACCATCCTTGTTTTATGATTGCATTTGTAAGTCAATACGGACCATCAAGGCTTATTATCTTACAGAAAAATCGTAGAAACTGGCAAGTATATATACACACACATACATAAAAGTGGGCAGCATAAACTGGTGCAACCTATTCCTATCGGTTATAAAAATAAAAGCTTTACCACTGGGAAAGGAGAGAGAAGTTACCGTTAAAAATGGCTTTAAAAACATTTGAACCATTTGACATTCAGGTGGGCCAGCACACCTTAACACTCCCATGGCTATGTACCCGACAACCATTCACTTCAGTGTTGCCTAGTTATAGTTACCTGGAAGTTAGTTTTCAGTCGGAACATTAATTTCAGACACGTTGAGGGGACCTTTGATAGAATAGCTAATAGAATGCACAAACACAGCAGAAAGCCCACTAAAACACTAGTATAGTGTTCTTACACCTGAAAATGGAAAAGAAAGTTGGTACAAAATTATAACACTAGGAAATAGTATTACCCCATGCTTTTTTCTTACTGGATCTTAATGTTCTAATTTTATATAAACTTATTTTTCTCCTAAAAGCATTAGTACATAATACTTTTTCTTTCAAGGACTATGGTTTAAAATTTTAGAACTGTGTGGTAACTCTGATCCTTGATCAAGATCTTAGAGCCTATCCCAAATTTAGGTGGTCAGACCGATTCTTTTCTGGCAGGAACTTAAGTGTAATCTATTTATTCCATATGTGTATATATATATATACACACACACACACACACATTCTTCTTCATCCAAAATGGATCCTGATTCATATGTAGCTTTCCAAAATCATTCTCAACATCAAGCTTCCAAATTTTTCATGAAAATGATCAGAAATTATTATCATTTGCACTTTTAATTGTTCAGTCTGGTGCAGAAATTGGTATGACAGGATGAGAAAATATTATAGGACATTTGAACAGATATGTTACATAGGAGCAGTCTTGAATAACACAAGTACAGTAATTTAAAAATTAAGATGCAAAGCAATTTGCTAAAGAAATAACTGTGCATTAACATCTTAACTTTTTACAAAAAAAAAAAATATATATATAATAAAAATAATTACACTAGTATTCACAACTGAGGTATGCAACACAATTTTTTAACAAGAGAAGTTGAAATTTATTTCTGAACAAATCTGCATGAAACTTTGCTAAGAATTCCTCATTCTTGACAAGACAATGTTAAGGCACTAATAGGCTGGCTAGTAATAATGCCAACCTCTTCAACCAAGTACATCATATCTTCAAACTTCATCACTGAGGAGAGTACCGTAGCTTAAAATATTCCCTTCAATCTAACATAGTAATTCAATATTCACAATAGGCTACCTGGCTTCTGCCCAAAGAAGGATGTAAGACCACAGACAGATTCTAGCCAAGAATGATCTAGAGTCCTTTCTAAATAGAAGCAATAGAATTATAAGGTGATGTTTACCAAATACCAGCATGATGTAACCTTAATCCGACTGAAGCCTAACCAGCTGTTTTTGATTTCTTATATTTATGCATATGTTACCAATATACAAGTGTGATGGTTTGGCACACACAATATTACAATTATATCTCAATACTTTCCCGCTGTTGCTATATGTACTTAGCCTAGTATATTCACCTATCTAACTTAGTTACTAGTGTATAAACATATTTACAACTGATAGTCTTTAATTACTGATCTCCACACAACATAATTATTTTCCATTTTGTTCCACTGGAGATGTTGTAATCTGCCGTTTGAACAGCAAGATGTGAGGTTCTACAAGAAAACAAAACAAAAACTATATTAAAACAACTTTTCTCACGCAATGCCAGCACAAACATATGCAAAAATTATAATTCAGCGAAAACTTTACCACAAATTTATAAAGAACCAAAATACATGAACACACACCCCTTCCCACCCATTCAATACTCTGTATTCTGGCAATCGGAAATGAAAGTGAACTAGTGGCCACCCAAATATATAAGACTAGGCATGAATTATAGTTAAATGTGGAGGTTACCCAACCCAGACAGTAGAGGAAGAATTCCATGGTAACCTAGTTCCCAAGTTGTACACTTCTGTCTAAGCCAACACACCAATAGATTTCTAACAGAGGGAAACAAGACTAATGCCAAGTTGCATACTGCCCACAAATATCATTGGAAATGTTATCCAGTTACATACATGCCAACCTTACAAAACAAAAAATCAGGAGATTTTCATACGAAAATCAGGAGATGCAGATAGTGCATATCAGCTCAATTAATGAGCAAACTATGCTTCAAAATGATTTGAATGATGTAAATTTGCATTCTCCATTTATAATTTTCCATTACTTTTATTCATGTTTAACACCAAGGTCTTTTTCTACTTTTTTGCTAAAAGTGTTTCGAAATATCACGGTACGAAATGCAAATTAATTGACTATTACTGGATTTGATCATGCACAGTAAATGTTCCAAAAACTGTTTCAAAAAAACAGACTTGTGTTTTTTGACCATAGTGAAGAATCAAACACCGAGCAAACACACTAGAATGTAACGAAAATGTCAATAAACAACCGCTTATACTGAAACAAAACCCATTGCAAATTCAGGTATTCAAATAACATTCATCTGCCCAGTATAAACACTACAAAAATACTGGAAAATGTTTGAAGTTCGCCAATAATTTACAAAAAATCGGGAGGATAACTTGGGCAATCGTGAGGCGGGAAAAACTAAGGAAAATCTGGAGTCTCCGCCCAAATCGGGAAAGTAGGCAAGTATGCAGTTACCTCTGATTCACCTATTACTTTTGCCCACTATATCGACAGTGGGAATGCAAGACCTCATAAGCGACAACACTGTGCCTTTCCACTCTCTTCCGTGCAGCAGGTCGCTACACCTAGACATACGTTGACACACATTCCCATCAAACATTGTATTTAAAGTTTAGTTTCCTATGCAAACAGCTGACGTCACTGACCCATAAAATTAGACAGGAGTGTACATCCACTTATGACTAGGTATTCTATACTTTACTTAACCTCTCAGCAAGGGAGGACTTGACCCCCCGGGCTACCCTGTGCTGCGGGAGGAAAGCGCAAAGCATGCTAGGAGTGTGGGCGTTTAGTTAATTAGGAACAACAGACAAAAATTTCAAAGGGTTTGGCCAAATTTTTGCAGTTTGTTAACAAGTAAACACACAAATAACAAGTTACTGGAATTATATGAAGCTCATATTCTGGTGTGAACATTTGTTTATCCCCGTGTAAACACTCTCGCCTTCCTAAAAATCCGCCATCGATAACATTATAACGCCAATATTTTTCCACACATTATTCCTTTTACTCTCAGATTCTCAATTCACGTCCTTGTTCAAGAGAAATCTTTCCATACGGTATGTTAAAACATCGTTGGCTAATTTTCGAATCTGCGATCAAAACACACATTTTGGCAGCCATGACAACAAAACCATCTCACTCTTTCAGACAATATGTATCATATCTAATCGATAGACACCATCATTATATACATCAAGATGGATATTTTGTCCACAAATGTATGTCGCAAGATTTGTAATAGTTTAAGAACTGGCTGCTATATAGAAGCACAAAGCACACACTGGTCCGTATATGCCACTCCACAGCAGCAAACGGCCACTTCATGACGTGCACCACACGCTGTTGGGGTTAAGCAAGAGAATGAAAAGGACCAGCATGGTGGCTAACGAGGTCTTGCATTCCCATTGTTTGTATCTCTTTGTCCCTAAAATATTTTGCTCACTTCACGTTTGAAATTGCTTACAGCTAGTAGGCCTTACAGATGTCCACAATTTAAAAGGTGTATTACTGTCTCTTATGTGTTAGTCTTTTATGACTTGGAAAAGGCATTTGATTCGGTTCAAAGACCAGCCATATGGGTGGTGCTGAAGCGGTTTGGTTGCCCTCAGCGTTTTGTAGATCTAATCAAGGCTCCCCATGATGGCATGACAGGTCAGGTTTGCCATCAGAATAAGATGTCCGATGAATTTCCTATTACCCATGGACTGAAACAAGGATGTGTACTGGCTCCAATGCTTTTCGCACTGTACTTGGCTGCAATGCTTTATGATTCACCCACAAACATCCCAGGTGTGGAGGTCAAGTATCGTTTTGATGGAGGGCTTTTCAACCTAACTCGTCTCCGCTCCTTGAGGAAAACTCAGGTTACTAACATGTTGTATGCAAATGATGCTGCGTCGCCAACTCACACCAGAAGAGCTTCAAGAGTCAGTTAATTGTTACAAAAGTGCATGTGATCGATTTGGTCTTATCATAAATGTCAATAAGACTAAAGTCTTGGCACAACCTTCACCAGGCACAACTCTTCCTCAGTTCAATATCTCCACAGGGCTCCCATCCACTCACTCGTCCAAAAATAGTGAAATAGTGAGTGTTTTTCTTTCAAAAAAGTGAAAAAAAAAAGGGGAGTTTATGCATGAAAAAGTGAGTAAATAGTGAGTAAATTCATAGCATTATTCGCATTTATGGCCTTATATATCTGGTTCATAATTTGATCTTTTGTTGATATCTGTAGGTGCAATTAGGGAGGGGGGGGGGGGGGGGCTTGGGTGGCTAAGCCTCCCCAAAAATGTGACAAAACTGTTTTGAAATAGACAAAATTTTTAGGAATGAGTATCTGAAAAACAAATTAGCCCCCAAAAATGTCAACCTAATTGCACCTATGTTAATATCTCTGAGTACTGTTCGTGATTTTTCATGTAGTTAGAGAGGACACTTTGAAATAAAGGATTGTAAAATCAATGCAACACTCAAGAAATTTAAATCGTAAAACAAAAATATAAATCTGGAATACAAAACAATGTGTATGTTATAATGGACTCTTTACTAGAAGAAAAAAAAAACTAAAATAATACTGCCATACTGCCACATAAGATTAAAAATAGATATCATTAGTCTTAAGATAAAACAATGTTAATGCACACCTTACTAGAAAAAAAAAACATAATTAATAACCCCTGGCACTACAGCCTGTGAAGGGCCTAGGCCTACCAAGCGACCGCTGCCCAGCCATTTGGCCTGCAGATTTTGGGGTGAGACACGATCAGCGTATCTGATCCGCTCAGCCATTAATCTTGGTTTTCATGATTGGGGCGCTGTCTCACTGTCAGACAGCTACTCAATTGTCCTCACGAGGCCGAGTGCACACCGTTCCAGCCCTCACGTCAGTTTCTAAAATCCCTGACGGAGCCGGGTGAGAGGCAGGCGCGCTACCCCAACACCACGGGGCCGGCCCAGGAAAAAAAACCCACTGTAAAACAAATAATACTGTCGTATTGCCACATAAAAAGAAAAGTAGATATCATCAGTCTTAAGATAAAATTCACAAGTTGTCATCAGTCTTAAAAATAAATTCTAGTGTCGGGGTCATCTGGATAGTCGCTGTTTTCATCGCGCCGTCGTTTCCCGACTTTCTTCCTTAGTGGCTCCGACTGCTTTTTGCGGAGATCTTCGGCCCAGAATCGCATGCTGCGGGCACCTTCTAGCATACCTTGGCAATTTTTGCACCTTTCAGATCACCCTTTACCAAAGCAGCTTTTAGCTTTTAGTTGGCCTCATCAATTAGGTCATCAGAAGCTTGTCTCTCCTCTTCTTCCACTTCTTTTTCCTTCCTGAACTCTTCCTGTAATTTTCCTATCTCCTTTCTTTAACTTGAGTTTTTTCCTGCTCTTCTTGCTTGCACCGAATATCCTCCGCCTCTTCCTTTCTCCTTTGCTCTTCCTCTGCGCTTAGCCTCTAAATAGTTTTCATATTTGCTGTGAGCGCCAGCAGCCACTTTCAGAAGAGCCTTTGTCATGGGAACTGCTTCAACCCGCCCACCGAACTCCTTCATACCGTCACAAATGTTCAATCGAGCATTCAGGGTGCGCTCTTCCATTGCGGCTCTATCTGCCGGAAGTTGATTTCTTGATTCCGAAAATCCACGTTCCACATCTGAGCGTCTACGAGCTGCTGGTAGGATGGCTTTCACAACTTTGCTCACAAGCCTGCCCAGTAAAGTCGAAAATGTCAAAAATTTGATGCCAATAATGGTCAATCCTTGGACTTTCCTTAAAACGTGGGAGATTTTCTGGCTGCAACAGCTTCCATTCACTGCGAAGCTTCTCTTCGTACACATCTTTTAAAGCCAGCTGCAACATTTTGTAAACAAAGACAATGCTCATCATACTTTCTTTGATGGCCTAACGCTGCAAGCATTTCAAGTGCTTGGCATCCTTTCCAGTATTAAGGATGGACTTGTTAAGCAAGTGCTTTGCCGCCTCTTGATGAAACTTCAATACTTATGGTTCACTACAGCTCTAATCGATCAGGAGACGTTCAGCACTCTTCCCAGTCAACATTTTTCAATTCCATAAAATTTTTGCCATCCATGATGAAAGATTCTTTCAAAAATTCACTGGTACTCTTCAATGCTTCTGCCTGGCAGAACCTACTCAAGAGCAATATGAATAAATTTGACACTTCTTCATACAGAACATGTATCATAGGTTGCTGTAATTAAAATACTTTTGAAAATCTTCCAAAAAAATTTGCACTATATACTACAAACGCAATCTGAGCGGGGGCAAGTATCATCTTTTAGAGCACTAGCAATAGCCTGATAACCTTTCGATTGCAGGAATTTTTCAGCATCCTTTCCCTTTTCAAGTGGCAGACGGGGTCGGTTATGTCATTCTAAAACCGACGGAAAATTCGTCAGTGTAAGGCCAACTATTGACTTACCTTTGATAAATTGTGAAATACTAGAATATATGGCGACGCCACGCTCCTTTCCGTCACAACACTTCTGTTAAAATTTTCGTCGATCGCTGCACAGCACCGGCTGTGGTATTGCACCATGGAAGCTTTTTATGCTTTCTGGCCGCCTGGCTCGCTGCCAGCAGCGGACTCAGGCACCGGTGGCAGAAAAACGAACTACCCATTCATGGGTATATTTTGTGTCGTTTCTAGCAATCTGATTGTGCACAAGACCATTTTATCATTTTAAATGATCTTGTCGACTTCGTCGTTATGCTGGGGTCTGGCGTTACGTTATGGTGACATACGAAATGTACCCAGATGCACTGAGGTGTGTGACGTCATAGTACCGCTTGGTGCATGTGTACCCCAACAATCTCTACTTCGTTAGTATAAGACAAAAATCCCCGATTCTTGGATGTCACGGGTAATCTCGAGAACCACTGGATGGATTTTGATGTGGTTTTCACCATTCTGTAAAGGATATCTCGAGGAAAGATTCTGTAGAAAATAATTTATGTATGATCAAAGGAAGCCAAGCAGTAACGATTTCAGTGAAAAAGTCGAAAACAAACTTGGCGTCCGTGCGCTTCTTAAGCTTGCGCAGGGCAAACCGTTAAAAATATCAATATACTATGAGCGCAAGAATTGGTCAGCATGAAAAGTTCTACAAAAAAGTCTGGGAGAGCATATCTCTATCTTCAATGCATCGCCCACTATAAGTGTTTTTAGACTGGATGGAAGGAGCAAGTCCCAGTGAATTTGAAACAAGATAAGCAAGATAAGTATTATGCAGATAATTTTCTAACATGTCAAGAGTCTTTGGCTTCGAGCGAAGCGAGAAGCCTCCATCCTTTCTAGCATTTTAAATTATACAAAGTCTAGTCTTTCAGACTGACTGTCACTTTTTTAACGCAGAATGTGACCAGTTTTGTTAAAAAAAGTGAAAATAGTGAGTAATTTCATCAAATAGTGAGAAAAGTGAGGCTGCTTTGAAAATAGTGAATAATAGTGAGAAAAGTGAGTCGCTGGTAGCCCTGTAACTCCATCTCAAATTTGCCATTAGAACAGGTAGACCACTTCTTCTACCTGGGCAGTACCATTTCTGTGAGTTGTACCTGTGAGCAGGATGTGTATAAGAGAATTGGCGCAGCCCATGCAGCATATGGACAATTAGCGTACCGGGTCTTCATGAATAAAGATCTGTCCAGGAGTACAAAGCTTATGGTGTACAAAGCAGTAGTCATTTCTACATTGTTGCATGGCTGTGAAACGTGGACCCTTTACCGACGTGATCTTAGGAAGCTTGAGCGCTTCCAACTACAAAAGCTTCGATCAATCCTGAGGATTAAATGGGAAGACCGCATTACCAATATTGCTGTTCTGGAAAAGGCTCAAATCAACAGCATAGAATCATCCATAATAGGTCACCAATTTAGATTGATTGGTCATGTCCATCGGATGGATGATGTGAGATTACCTCGTCAAATGCTATATGGCGAGTTATGCTATGGCACCAGACCTCATGGTGGTCCTAAGAGGCGCTACAAGGACCAATTTAAGCAGACCCTGAAATTGACAGGACTTGATTCACAAACCTGGGACATGCTGCCTGAAGACCGCTCAACTTGGCGCCGTACCATCTCGGATACTGTAAAGACGTTTGAAAGGGATCGACGCACACATGAAGAGGCCAAGCATCAAGCTAGGAAACTTCGAGCAGCCAAACCACGTCCTCCTCCAGCAATACTATGTGACTTGTGTGGACGCTTGTTCCATGCCAGGATTGGACTCTTTAGTCACCGTAAACACATCCACAAACTGGACTGAAGGAAGAAGATTTATACTCGGATTCGAGTTAAAGCCGATGATGACGACGATGATAAGATATGTTTGTAAAGGCTTTCATAGCGAGATCACAGCGAAGTAACACTGTAGTTTCTTCTGAAGTCTTTGCGAAGCATTGAACGAAGTTATAATTGAGTTTTTCTAACTATTACATTTTTTTACTACAATATACCACATCCAGCTATCACTGGGTAGTTACTCAGCTCACACAAAGCTGACCTCAGCAAGCTGAGTGGACCACAGGCAGTTGAACTAGGGAGGCTGTAACCTGTAATTACTCGGAGATATCAGCAGACTACTAACCCCTACTCGGCCAACCAGACATCCACCATTGTATTAACATATCACCTGCACAATGACATACTTAACTGCATTGAAGGGTATTATTTTCAAATGTATAAGGTCATTTCATTCTCCCTAGACTGGCTTCATGGTACAGTGGTAATAAAGTCTCACCTGCTGTTCTGTTCCCAAGGTTGTGGGATCGAATTTCAGTGCAATCAATTTAGCATTTGAAGGTGATTACATGCAAGAGGCCTGTGCCAGTAGATTTACTTGTTCAAGATCCCTGGGGAAAAATTCTTGCACCCCAGTGTGTCTAAAGCCACAGAAATTAAAAGGGACGTTAAACCCATAACATTATTCTTTATGAACTTACACAGTAACTATCTGTAAGATTTTATAAACTTCTGACTTTGCTGGAAGTGTATTAGGCCTACCTGTGGCAACCAAGAAAGCGAATTATTTTTTAAATAGGCAGTACGTACAAAAACCAGACAACAGTTATTCGAGCCGAAGAACATGAGAGAGAGGCTGGTATTCAGAAAGGAGTAAGGCAAGGCTGCAGCTGATCACCCATACTTTTCAATCTATACATTGAACAAGCAATGAAGAAAATTAGAAAACAATTTAAGTAGGAGTAAAGATTCAAGAAGAAATAATTTCAACTCTGAGATTTGCTGATGACATTATCATCCTAGCCGATTCACCTAAGGAGTTCAATGAATGGTATGGACACCATCTTGAGGAAAGAATTCATGGTGAAAATCAATAAATGCAAAACAAAAATAATGGAATGCAGCCGAAATAAATCAGAAACCCCTATTGACGCCAAATTGGCAGGTGAAAAGCTAAAGGAAGTAGAAGACTTCTGCTACTTCTGCAAAATAAATAATGGACGAAGCAAAGAGGATATAAAAAGTAGGTTGACAAGGAAAGCATTTCTACAGAAAATAAATCTGTTGACATCAAATATAGATTTAGATATTAGAAAGTCAATTTTGAAATCCTTTGCCTGGAAGTGAAACTTGAACTGTTGGCGCAGGAGAAAAAGGAGAATAGAATGTGCGACTCTCAGAGTCAAAAAGAGAATAGAAGCGTTTGAAATGTGGTGTAACAGGAGCATGATGAAGATCAGATTGGTGGATAGAGTAACAAATGAAGAAGTATTAAGATGAATGGGCGAGGAGAGATGTTTCTGGTGACTGTTAATGAAGAGAAGAGATAGGTTGGTAGGACACATACTCTATAAGACACGTAGGAAGAGCAAACTTAGTTATGGAAGGAAGGGTTGAGGATAAAAACTGTAGGGGTAGACCAAGGTTAGAATATGTTAAACAGATTGCTTCGGATGTAAGGTGTGCCAGCTATGACAGAGATGAAACGATTAGCTCAGGACAGGGAGACATGGACAGCTGCATCAAACCAGCCACAAGACTGAAGATGCAAATAACAAAAACATTTTCTCATTGTGAAAAAATAAATATTCCAAGTACGGTATTGCACATTCTCATAGCATCCCGAGTTCTTACACTGTGTATGAGCAAATTGCCTCAATGTGTATGTTTCAAAGATTTGTTTACAATTCAAGTAGAAAATGTATTTCTATTAATAATAAAGTAGAAAATTTGAACTTTTTTTTTTTTAATTAACACATGATTAATTTTGTTGGTATATTGAAAATTTAAAAATTTCAATGAACATAATTCATTATTGTTTTATTTTAGATGCTTCGACATAGCCCCATAGCCGGTACTCTGGCATCTATAAAAGCCGCAGTAGCTAAAAAGGACGTAAAACCAATAACATTATTAAACTGCCAAACTTAACGTAGGGCTAACGCCCCACAGCCCCTAGCTTGTAGTGCAAGCAGTAATTTTAGTCCAGATAGTAGTCTAACCTAGTAGCGACCAATGGCTTGTCTCACCATGACTTAAGAAGTTCACTTACAATTGAACAACAAAAAGTAATTTATGAACATTCGTAACCCAACACCACACCTCACACTTTAACACAGGTTACTAGATCAGCATGTAACGACGAACATGCATATGCATGTTGTTGATGGGTACATAGAGTAAAGGAAGTGATGACATCTTCTAGGACATATTCCCATCACCGAAGAAATAAAACAAAAGTTCTATGACAGAAAATACACATTGCCGAAGACCTGTGCAGGATTCTGTGGCATGCTCTTGCGTGTATTCTCCTTACTAACATTGGAATTTACAGCAAGAAATCAATATTAGCACATTTTTCGTCGAGGAAAAGAAATAAAAACAGTGGAGTTAAAGTGACTGCAACAAACAAATTAGCTGTGAAGAGAATCCTTATTGCTGGTGGTGAACATTAAAAAAAAAATCATGCTTTTGGTTTCACATCCCTTTTATCTACAGAGGCTTTTGAAGACTCTGGGGTGTCAGAATGTTGCCCCGAAGGGTATCTTTAACATGCCAGTAAATCTACTGACACAGCTCACTCGCATTTGGGCAGAGCAGGCTAGAAGGTCGGACAAACAATGTTGCGTTGCCTCGTTCTAATGGTTACGGGAAACATTCCATTGCTCTATCCTCATTTTGCAGAGTATCAAATATCAAACATGCATTCTTATCATTTCCATATTTGTCATTTCAAGCTAAGAGCACAATTTAAAGGTATGATTAGGGGCATATAACCTTGCTGTTCCACCCCTTAAAGCAACAATAGCTAACTATAGGTATGATTTTATAAGATGATGTAGAAATGGGAACTTGACAGAGCCAGAGACAAGCAAATAGTAGTGTGTAAGCAATGCAATTTAACATGGTGATAGCTGAGTTAACCCTAGAACTACGGACCGTCTTCCAGGAAGACGGTGTGTTGTTTAATCAAGTGCGACCGTCTCTCTGAAAGACGGTCTCGGTATTCAAAGATAGTACTACTGTTAGCCATCAGATGGCACTAATTTCAAGTCATGCTGGTTCCCGATGCTTTTATCTTTCGTTTTGTTACTCTTTGGCAAACAAATGACAATAAGCAGGCTATTATTTGGCTGCAGAAGTGGAAGTACTTTCATGTTGACATTGAAGTTGCATTGAGCAAAATGGCAGCCAACAAGCCTATGTAGATGATTCAGAAATTGAGCACTTTTTTTTAAGTAAATAACAGGAATGATTTAAAACTGGTTCCTGAAATAGTAACAAAAAACAGTGAACTTTTCATTTATGATGTGTCTGACTAACATTAAACTTGGCAATATGGTTTTCTAGAGCAGAAAAGTCAATTTTATTTCTTATATTTGGTAAAATAATTTTAATGATTAATTCAAACTTATGAGTTTGAATGATTCGCCTCTATAAAAATAATATAGAACAGTCTTTCAGCTTTCTATTGATGTATGATAAGTTATAGGCCTATTCATAAACACAGTTTGCTTACCGAAAAGTCAGAAGGTGAATTTCTCATATAGGCTATGTGCATAATGGAGAAATGTCATATTGTCAAAATATTTTTTTTAGTAAATAGCAGGAATTATTTAAAACTGGTTCTTGAAATAGTAACAAAAAACAACTGTGAAATTTTCATTTATGATGTGTCAGACAAACATTTAACTTGGCAATATGGTTTTCTAGAGCAGAAAAGTCAATTCTCATTTTTATTTTTATGAAATATTTTTTATGATTAATTCAAACTGATTAGTCTGAATGATTCACCTCTATAAAAGTAATATAGAACAGTCTTTCTGCTTTCTATTGATGTATGATAAGTTATAGGCCTATTCTTGAACACAGTTTGCTTACAGAAAAGGCAGAAGGTGAATTTCTCATATATGTGCATAATGGAGAAATGTCATACTGTAAAAGTAACTTTCTTTTCTAGTAAATAACAGGAATTATTTAAAACTGGTTCTTGAAATAGTAACAAAAAACTGAACTTTTCATTTAAGATGTGTCTGACAAACATTTAACTTGGCAATATGGTTTTCTAGAGCAGAAAAGTCAATTTTTTATTTTATTATTTTTACGAAATACTTTTTACGATTAATTCAAACTGATGAGTCTGAATGATTCACCTCTATAAAAATAATATAGAACAGTCTTTCAGCTTTCTATTGATGTATGATAAGTTATAGGCCTATTCTTGAACACAGTTTGCTTACAGAAAAGGCAGGTGAATTTCTCATATAGGCTATGTGCATAATGGAGAAATGTCCTATAGTAAAAATAATTTTCTTTTTTAGTAAATAACAGGAATTATTTAAAACTGGTTCTTGAAACAGTAACAAAAAACTGAACTTTTATGATGTGTCTGACAAACATTTAACTTGGCAATATGTTTTTTTAGAGCAGATAAGTCGATTTTATTTTTTATTTATTATTAAATACATTTTATGATTAATTCAAAATGATGAGTTTGAATGAATCACCTCTATAAAAATAATATAGAACAGTCTTTCAGATTTCTACTGATGTATGATAAGTTATAGGCCTATTCATGAATGCAGTTAGCTTACAGAAAAGGCAGAAGGTGAATTTCTCATATATGTGCATAATGGAGAAATGTCATATTGTACAAATAATTTTCTTTTTTAGTAAATAACAGGAATTATTTATAACTGGTTCTTGAAATAGTAACAAAAAACTGTGAACTTTTCATTTATGATGTGTCTGACACACATTTAACTTGGCAATATAGTTTTCTAGAGCAGAAAAGTAAACTTTTTTTATATATTTTTTTTTTATAAAATACTTTTTATGATTAATTCAAACTGATGAGTCTGAACGATTCACCTCTATATGAATAATATAGAACAGTCTTTCAGCTTTCTATTGATGTATGATAAGTTATATTCATGAACCCAGTTTGCTTACAGATACCAAATTCCCATAGTGTGTATTTTATGACAATGAACTGCAGCATTTGACGGATAAACCTGCAGCAGTTCTAGGGTTAAGTAGCACCACTTAGCATGTTGGACTGTAGGCTACTAGATTCTTACAAGATTCTTACCTGATTTGGCGTCTTTGATAATTACCAAGGTTATAAGTGGTTAAAATTTGTGGTTATAACCGCCAAAACGACTTGTTAACTAAACGGCGGAGTTTACTGACGTGCAATTCACAGAGAAACCTCAAATATATATATATGGATTACTGTCTATTAGGAGGTGGATTCGGCATACCTGCTTGCCAGATAGGAAAAAAAAGCTACCTTGCAATGTAAAATTAAAGTTCTGGCACGCTAATATAAGCCTAGTAACTGTGATCACTAAATTCATGGTTACGGTCGTGATACACTGCGTGTCTAGGTAGTTCTTCATGTGTATTTGTTTCGAGGCTTAGTAGCTACTGGGGCAGATGACCTCGTAGTTCCGCCCCTTAAAACAACAATAACTATAACTTAGTAGCTGCTTTTCATACTGGATACAATAATTGGGAGTACTTGTATATGTCAAGGTGTGAAAACTAATTAGTCATAGTAGGATTTCGTAGCGGAGGAAGACCCACATAAATTTACCGGATATATGAGGAAAATTCTGAGCATAGGTCTATGCCTGTCACTTGTGTTATTACAAGTTGCCTTTGAAGTATGTTTCAATGGAATGGGTTTGAATTTTCAAGTGAATTTCGTGAGCTTTATAATCAGTATATATTCAATAATAAAAATCGATTTGTTTCTGGGAAAGATCATTGAAGTCTGTTGTAAGTTGCCGCTTAAAGCTTTTGAACATGCAGTATTTCCACCCACTAAATGCGTTAATTTGCGCTCCAAGTTGAGGATTGCGAAGATTGCATTCTGGTTATCAAAAGCGATCATATTGTGTGTACTGTCTCTAGAATAATGCTGGAATGGTACTTGAATTGAAAACTCGGGTCACCTAGCTTCAAGGAATTGGTTACCTGCTGGCATGCTTAGTGGTCTGTAGACTAAATGACTGCACCCCCAGACCTTAATGATGCAGAAACAACAAAGTTTCAACAATTCATCTTAACCCTTCAAATAGGCCTACACTAAGCTTGTAACTGTACATTCACTAATCAACAGATTAGATGGCCTAGGAACATACTGGTACGTTTCAGTGATTCAAGTATTATGCGATAGCGTCAATAACGCTTTGTTAATTTATTTAAGGGGCTTAGGACATCTTGGTTATCAGCCCCATGTAGTTGGGTGTGTGTTCAGCTTGTTTAATAACCAGTATTTATGTCACTATAATGGTGTGTGTAGCTGTAGTACGGACAGGGATGGTGCAGGTGCCCCGGGACTTGAAGTAAGGTACTATTCCGGCATTAGTCTGGAAGGAGAGTGAGAAAACTTAGGGGAAAAAACACACTCAGGATAGCTGCTGTCAGCGCCAGGATTCGAACCTCAGATCTCCAGACTTGTTTCAGCTGCCCTTGAGACTGTAGTGCACAGCTTAACGAGCATGGCTTTGCTACGGGCGTCAATAATGCGTCAATGGCAACAATTGTTATTCCGCTTTCGAACTACGAACTTGTGTGATGCTCATAATCAATATCAACTGGTGAACAGTCTTTTTTCTTGAATGACTGTCTGGAGCTCACATGTGTCTGGCCATATACCTTGTTTTGTAGTAAATCTAAACTGTGGACTGGATAACTTATTTGATTATTTTTAATAACAGTGGTATAGTTCGTCATGAAAGCGTCGAATGATCCCTACCCTTAAATTATTTGACACTACCTCCCATAACTGTCAAATACATGTACTTCCCTGTATTTGCAGGGTAGATATTATGGATCAGTGAGATGTTCTGGAATACACGAGTGAAAAACTCTGTACAAGGACTAAGCCCACATGTTCGAAACCTAGTGCCTAAAGGGTCGATCAAAGAGCAACATAAATTAATATTTACATAATGCTATAACAGACTTCTCAGGCAAGTTGGATATTAAAGAGTTTACAAACCAGTTCTGAAATGTTGCACTGTTCATCTCTTCATGGTAATCGCCAGTTTTTTTAGATTTAAAAACGGGTAGGCAATTGGGCACAAAACCTTTCGCCGTACCGGTATGTACCACGATAATTCTTCCCCCCTTCCCAGTTGGTATTGGGATCATTCCCTGAAGAGATCCATCTGTCCATCCTTTACCAAGGGTATGATTGCTATTTACCCACGTTTCATCAAGCCATACAATAGATTCAAAGTCCTCTTCGATAATTTCCCTCAATCTGCAGCACCACATTACAATGTCACTTCTCTCCATTAGCACTCTCCGGCCGTTCACTTTCTTATACCAAACCACAGATCTTTCACAACTACGGTTAGCGAAGACTAGCTACCAGGGAAAAGATTCCACTCACGCAAAGAAACTAGCAGCTTCGCAAGAGTCGGATGTTCCTTTCTTCGATAATACGCATAAATATGCAGACGTATAGCATCTCTCTGAAGACTGCCTATATTTGTAACTCGTTTGGATCGATTCCTTAAATTACGGTACTGCTTCCCAATGCAATAATTGAGGAACGACTGGTTTTTGTAGCATCAGCCATTCTCTGCACTGCTTGCGCCACAGGTAATCGAGTGCTACTGTTGTCTTTCTCTCTTTCTAAATACTGGTGCACATTTCACAAGTCTGACTCCTCAGTGGAGTGCCTTGTTTAATTCCTTTCTTTCCCTTGGCATTCGCCTGCTTTGGGGTAGAACTGCCTGCTGACATTGTGAAATACACAAACACTCGCACGGACTTAAAATTAACATCCGACTACACTAAACTATTGAACCTATATTATTTTACGTCATGGTCTTCTATACTACACTATATTACTGAAGAGGAATTATTCAACTAACAATGAAATATTCAAAAGAACGCAGGAAACGATTGACAAAATAGCCCAACAGAACCGAACACTGTGCGCACTGAGCGGGGCACTATTATACATTGCGATGCAGCCGCGAACAAAATTACCCTAAAACTAAATGGCGACTTCCGTGACATCATCAACAACGTCACGAAATACTCCTCTAGCAAGCTTACGGGAAAAGTCCGGGTAATAGGGGTTTTTGGGTGGGGAAACACAAAAACCTTCAAAACGAGTTATGCATCGAAATCTGTAATTGACCTACATAGCTCAATTAAAGATTCCGATATATAGAAAAATTTCGCGATTTCAGTTGATATTTTTAATTTTCCACATCGAAATCTATAATTGGCCGATGTAGATCAATTACAGATTCCGATACACATCGTAATTATTGTAATTTCATAATTAAAAAAACATGCATCGAAATCTGTAATTGAACTACATAGCTCAATTAAAGATTCCGATGCATAGAAAAATTCGCGATTTTAGTTGATATTTTTAATTTTCCGCATCGAAATCTATAATTGGCCTATGTAGCAGATTCCGATACACATCGTAATTATTGTAATTTCACAATTATAAAAACGTGCATCGAAATCTGTAATTGACCTACATAGCTCAATGAAAGATTCCGACGCATAGAAAAATTTCGCGATTTCAGTTGATATTTTTAATTTTCCGCATCAAAATCTATAATTGGCCTATGTAGATTAATTACGGATTCAGATACATATAGTAATTTCATAATTACAAAACCATGCATCAAAATCTGTAATTAACCTACATAGCTAGGCTTGCCATACGTCCCGGTTTGACGGGGACAGTCCCGGTATTTTTCTCTTGTCCCGGTGTCCCGACCGGTTTTATCAATGTCCCGGAAAACGGCTGTAAGATGTAAAAAGTAATGAATTTGTGTGTTTAAGAATCAGCATCTGTGGAAAGGGTGTTTTCTCTATTGAACAATGCCTGGGGGATGACAGAGCATTAATGAGAGTCCACTACAAGAGCATTGATTGTATGTAAAATCAACTTTGGCCTATCTTGCTATGATTTTTATGAAAAGGTCAAGCTTAGGAAAGACATTTTGAAAAAAGTACTTTCAAGTCAAAAATATGAGTGGTTTGAAAGCAAAGATTAACATTGTTAACTCATTAATTGTTTTTTTAGTTTGACAAAAAAAAAATTTTGTAATTAGACAAAAAGTTGTAGTTTTTCAAAAAATAATAGGACTTGGTAATTGTTCAATTAAACAATTTTATGAAGTATTTTAAATTGTATCTTATTAACACTTCTTTCTAGATGGAAGACCAGAAAAAAAAAATTATGTAGCAAAAATTCCTTTTTTATTTTTAAAAGGTGTGTAGAACTAACAATTTAGGGTGCCAGATTCCCCCCTCACTTGCGAGGCTTAAAAAAGGATAAAAACTCAACCATTTTGCTTCTAATTTTTAAAACATTTCCCGGGGGAGGACCCCGGTAAGGCCATCCCATATTAATGTGTCCCGGTTTCACTCACCAAAAATAAGGCAAGCCTATACATAGCTCAATTAAAAATTCCGATGAATATTTTTTTTTCTCGCAATATCAGGTTAGATTTTAAAAAAAATTGTATCAAAATCTATAATTAGCCTTTATAGCTCAATTACATATTACAATACGCATCTAATTATTTGAATCTCATAATTATAAAATTGTCGGCTTCTGTAATGTTAACGACTTTACGAAATTCTTCTCTGGCAAGCTTACGGGAAAAGCCTTGGTTATAGATTATTTTGGGTGGTGACAACTCAATAACAGAAATAAACATTATAAAAAACTACAAAACGAATTGTGTATAGCAAGATATGGTTTTGTATAGTTTCGTTTTTTTTCCCAATGTTGGCTGCAAATGCGCAAACACAAACACAATAACATATGCAAAAACAATCAAAAACTAATAGTTTGGTATTTTTATGTTTTCCAATATTGACTGCAAATACTTGTATCTCAATTTGAAATCACCATCCATTACATACTGACTAATAACGCCACGCAAACATACTGAATGAAACGTAAAAACCGACCAATATATGTCTGATACAAAATACTGTTAGGCTATATGCCTTTGCAAGTGTCCTTGTAAATGCCAATTTTTCTCTATATTTTACACAGGCATATTCCCTCCCACCGCGCCTGACGTAATATTATCGTTTAGTCAAATGGCATTGTCTATGGCTTTAGAAGAGTACAGTGCAACTATTCAATTAAATGCAACAACGAAAATAAATATATGAACAACGTAGAAAACAAACTCACCGATAGGTCCCACAGTTCGTATTATTCCACATGTACAAGAAGAAGCAGTAATTTTCGCCCACACGTTCCCTCACGTAACACGTACTGTAACGGCATTTTAATTGAATGCGACAACTTCAATTTTATTACAAATCGCCAACACAATCGCGCACACGACACTGCTAACAACAAAATCTTGTTCTATAGGCATACCTGCCAACCTTTCAAACTGAAAAATCGGGAGATTTTGAAGACGATCGATGTCTAATCATTTTTCTTCGACGTAGCCTGTTACCGAGGAACCGACAAAATCACTCCAAAAAATTGCAATAGCCTACCGGCATATTAATGCCAACATCTACGTTATATACAAATAATTTCACGTGTTAAACAGGCCTACAACCTCCTCTCACCCACTGGCTATTATGAAAACACACGCTGAATTAACCATCGACTATTTCAAACAAAGAGTGATTCAAATCCAACTAGGCTGTATGTATGTCTACCCTGTATTATTCCCGTTTTCCAATGGGGTCGGGGATGAGATGCGATGGAAGTAATTGTGGCGATGGTTTTTACGGCCGGATGCCCTTCCTGACGCCAAACTCATGAGAGGAGTTAATGAGAGATGAAATGAATGATGGTGAATGAAACTGGGCAAGGAAGGAAGCGGCCGTGGCCTGTCAGAAGGTACCGTCCCAGCATTTGCCTGGTGCTGAAAATGGGAAACCACGGAAAACCATTTCAAGGACGGCCGACGGTGTGGCTCGAACCCATGCGTCTACCGAGTCAGCAGAGAGCTTGGCCCCCCAACTAAGCTGTACGAGTAGTTATTAAATTATCGATACGAAGTGAAACTGTGGTATTGAAACACACTTCTACACACGTAAAATCGACCTGTTTGATGGATGACTGAAGTTTGTCATCTCGCACTTCAGGTCCGAAATTACGCGCGAGAGTTTTAAAAAATCGGGAGATTTAATACGTTAAGCGGGAGGGCGGGAGAAATGGTGTAAAATCGGGAGTCTCCCGCTTAAATCGGGAGAGTTGGCAGGTATGTATAGGTTATTCACAGGAATAATAATTGTTAAAATTACGTTTACAAAACGCTAACAGGTGAAAAAAATAGCCAACCTTCTCAAACAAAACCACGCGCGAAACTGACGTATTAATCAGCTGACAAGCTTGCAAAGCAACTCTCAGCAAGCAAAGCGACTCAATATGAATATGTCAGCCGTGACATCACCGAGGTCCCTAAACGCGGCCGCATCGCAATGTAACAATGAACCCTGAGCGAGTTAACTTCACCACGTGGGAAATATAAACAAAGACTGGCGGCAACAAGGCCTCGCCAGATCGCCTTATCGATGTAAGCTGCTGCCTGACATTGGCTGGTTTAAAGTAATTCTTCTCCTCGCCACTTGACGGTGCCAAAACATCAAGTTGGAAGTAAGGACCGGCAGACTATACTGATATGAGCCAAAATACCTTCTGCAATGATGCAAATTAAATCTGAAAATGATGTATATAGTAATAGATGTTTATTCTTCCGCTGTCTATAATCCAACCACCATCCCTTTCTTTTAGATCAAGACTTATATAGTAAAATTCCAGGAGTTGGCCACTATACACGAGAATTATGGACAAATACAGCATTGCCAACCCCTCAATAATATTCATCCAGGCCAATGATTTTTACCTACACCAATATTTAGCGAATATATACAGCCCTGGTCTTTGTAATGCACAGTGGGAGCACTCGAGCATGAAGAATTTTTATCCAGACCAATCGCTTTCGTATCTCTCATGTTTACAACAGTAATGTGTGCAGCTCAGTAACAGTTGAAGAGACCTCATGTGCCTTGCAAATATGGCTACCTGCGTTGACTGAGCAAACGCATATTTACGTAATTTAGCACATATTTCCAGTACACTAATAATAATGGACAGAAATTTCAATTGGTAATGTTCCCCAGAATATGAAACAAGGTATGAAAATTGTGTATTATCCATATTAACCAAACTGTGCAAGCGTCGAAGGCAGGTCCTCCATTAATTTTTCCCTTGACCTGAACCGGATTTGTACAGAACCTGGAAGATAATTGAAAAAATTATGATTAACATACCTCTCTGGGAGTCATTAGGAATTGAAAATACTGTAAATTATCACTGGTGCACTGGAAATATTTGCAATATTACGTAAATAAAAGTTTTTATTTCTGGCTTGTTCAACAACAGCAGCCACTGTTTGACGTGCACACTTTGGCGTCATATCACGTCCCCTCGCTGTTGCCAACATGTCCGATACAAAATACACAGTTAAAATGGGTGTCTGGACGAAACTATTAGTCGCTACTTGGTTCGACGACTGTCTGGACAAAACTATTGGTCGCTATTTGGTTCGACGACTGCCTGGACGAAAATTACTGATTGCACTACAAGCAAGGGGGTTAGTTATTGTTTTAAGGGATGGAACTTCGAGGTCATCTACCCCTGAGCAAGGGGGTCTGGGGGCAGGTTTGTTTTGTTGTAGAACAGTATTAACCTTTGCAACTAAACTTGGCGCACTTTAACATTAACTTGATGGCACCCTTTTTGTTTTACTATACCGGATGCGAAATAGTACAGAATGCATGGGGTTGGCAATACTGTACATGTTCTAAAAATGGCTGAGTCAGCTGGAAATTTCATCTATATAAGTCATGATGATATTTTTTGGGATGGCTGGGTGGGTTATAGACAGCGGAGGAGTAAACATCTATTACTATATCATGGTGTCCACAGAATTTTCAATGTCAATTTTCCTGAACTTTCCTGACAATTTTTCAACAAAATTCCTGACTCGCGAACTCATCGTAACATCGGAAAAAAAAGGTTTATTGAGCAAATATGTATATATCTTTTTTCATTTGCAGAATTTGCCCAATGCTCGCGTCTTTATTCATTTAAAATAGAAAATAAAGTAAATTATAATGCAATAATACATAAATCAAAGTACTTAATGAGGGGCAGATGACCTCGTAGTTCCACCCCTTAAAACAACAATAACTAACACTCAAGTACTTAATAACCTAAACTATAGTGATGGGGTTAGTGATGGGGTCGCCACATCCCTACGCCAACGCCAAAAAAAGCGTACAAAAAATAGGTAAAAGAGGTTTTTACTATGATGTACTGTAAAATGGAAACTTACCATAATGTCCAGTGAGTTATTGCTTTTTATCTTCCAAGATTAGTTGAACTAGTAACATCAAAATATGGCTGTATAACACAAAATACTGTATGGTTAATATAAAATTCCTGATTTTCTAATACTTTTTGCCATTTTTTCCTGACTCATGCCATTTTTTCACACTTTTTCCTGACTTTTCCTGACCGAAAACAAAATTCCTGACTATTCCTGCCTGTGGACACCATGTATATCATCTCCAGATTTTTCGGCACTTATGGAGTTAAGGTGGTACGGATATTTTTTCTCGAAATGTGATTATTTTTATATCAATTATGGGTAAAAGGAGGGTGCTGATCACGAATATGCTATTAGTTTTGCACCCAGATTAATAGTTTGGCTGTAATAGAGAACCGCACGACTGCGAACAAATGAATCACATAAATGCGTCAGACAAACGTCACAGATGCGGGATAGCAACACAATCTCGCAGCACACTCTCAACAACTGCAGTCTTTTGTTCAGATGTAATAAACATGTATTATTAAACGTCTTCTGCCCTCGTCCCCAAGGGCGTTAGGTGTGACTTTTCGCACAGCCAACGTAAGGAACGTCTCCATACTATTTTTATTAACACAATACCTTATCTTTCCGGGTTACACGCCGCAAATTCGAATTTATGAGTTAGGGTCTGGCAGGGGAATCGAACCCTCGTCCCCAAGGGCGTTAGGTGTGACTTTTCGCACAGCCAACATAAGGAACGTCTCCATACTATTTTTATGAACACCATACCGTAACATTCTGGGTTACACACCGCAAATTCGAATTTATGACTTAGGACCTGGCAGGGGAATCGAACCCTCATCCCCAAGGGCGTTAGGTGTGCCTTTTTGCACAGCCAATGTAAGGAACGTCTCCTTACTATTTTTATGAACACCTTACCGTAACTTTCTGGGTTACACGCCGCAAATTCGAATTTATGACCTGGGGCTTAGTAACTTAAGGAGTTTACGTGGGACGGACATTTTTTCTCGAAATGAGACTTCTTTACATGAATTATGGGTAACTCGAAGGTGCTGATCACGAATATACTATTAGTTTTGCATCTTAAGAAAATTTTGCCATTCATTTCTCGACTCTCGTGTAGTATGCGTTGCCCGTTTCGAAAGTGCGTTATTTTACCTAGTAGCGCTCTGAAAATGGTTTGTAATTACTCTGCCATGTTATTAAAGCCATACGCCATTAACGAACACCGCGTAAACACTTCCAAAATAAGGAAATTGTCAACATTAACTTTCAAGTAATCAAGTTATCAAAAAGCACGTCGCCATGTTTGATTACGTAATGCCGCCAAATTACTGATTGTACTACTAGGCAAAACCATTGGCCTGGATAAAGATTATTGATGCGTGACTACCCCACTGTGTGTGACAAAAACCAGGGGTGTTATCTATTAGCCTCACGCGGCCACCGGACATTTATTGGCCTAGACAAAAACCATTGGTCTGGATGAAAATATTGGTCTGAAAACAATAATGTTGGCACTCTGAAAAAATACAGTAACACTCACTAGCGATAAAATATTCAACTCCTGTATATTAGTAACATGGCCATTTTTATAGAAAATTTTTCGGATTTTAATGGCGCCGGGCAACGTATACTACACATTTCTCATTCAGTGCTACCAATAAATCACCTGCTGCATAGAAATAAATTGCGTATCATCCCAGCCTTTTTGAAACCAGAGAGTAAGAGGCAGACGTACATGCATCAAAATGCTATCTGCTTAATGAACAACAGTAAGTAATAATACTTATTATAAAGGTTTTAATGAGGCCTACCATCTAGGTTATTGGCTAATAACCAAGTTTGATACCAACACTAGGCTATCAATGCAGGTCAAGTAAAATATGGCTTCTTTCCTAATGCAGGCTAGAATCTCTCACCTGGCTGATGAGTCATGTAATGAATCCATCCTTGGCTCTGCTGAACACCAATCTTTCGCCATTCAGATTCAGACATTAGGTGTGACTGCGGCACAAGCTTTGCAAGGTCCTTCGGGAGAACCACATGCCTACAAAATAATGTATCATTAGGATTCGATTAAACTCGATAGCAATGATTTCTGGAAGATAAGTTCTACATTACAACATGACTAGAGTTTATGACACAGTTAAAAAAATAGTTATTATACAGATTTAGAAGTCAACAATACATTATGAAAAAAGACTTCACGATTACAGCTATCCAAACTTGCAGAAACTATGCAACTGTCACCTACCTGTATTCATACTTATCATCGTAATATTTTTCAGAATAATATATATTTTTGTGCGCCATACCGTAGAATGCCCCCTGTAATTTGTTTACACAACACAAATACACGCTTTCTTCGCAATACTTCGCAATTAAACGAAATACGACGACTTAAATAGAAATCAACCGCCTGCTTTCAATTTCAAAGCTAAGGAACAAATCACTCATTACCATCATGACAAAATCGAAACATTGTTGGCAAGTAAAACAGATAAAATCATTCAAAGCTAAGAGTGCAACATAATCATTTCATAAATATTGATGAAGGCAATGAATTATTAATTATTACTTAATTTTCAATGCAAAATATAGACAAACATGATAGCTACAACAACATAGTATACCAATGTATGTTGGCTACATTGAATTACGTTACATTACACAACCCACGTTTGCGTCGCTTTCCATTAGCTCACACAAAAATTACATGAATCGTGCTGCCATCTATCAAAACTGGAATTATTGTCCATTTAAAGTCCATAAACAACATCGTTACTACATTCTCAAGCCCGATCATTACGTTTGGCAACGCTGCCCATCTACCATCTAGTGCAAGCACATGGTATTTGCAAGCACTCCCTAAACACATAGATTTTGACGCAAAATGTTTCCGAAAATACAACAGAAGATAACGTCCGCTAAATCTACACATAAATATCACAAATAGAGGATAAATATATTATCATGCTACGTAGCCTACTGTCAATTCCCGATAAGGTAATAATAAAAAAATGCTGTACGGTACCATACTGTGCCTCAATGTGCCAATATCCGATGTTTCCTTTTCTTGATGCTATGCTCACTGCCGACATTGACGCACTCAGAAAAATTATTTAAGACTATTCTTACGAACTTAGAGACTGACAATGATAATGAAGTCTTCACTTGCTGTCCACAGATGCACTCATGCCTGATGCCTCCAATCTTTATGTTGACAGTCCAACAATAATGCTCCACTGGTCACTTAATTTTAAAACAGATACTTTCTAATGAAATCTACCTAAAGGCACTTGTCAACTGAGCAAAATGTATTGGAATATAGAGGCCATATGAAGATACGGTATATACCAAAACTAAATTACTAGGCACTGAAAAACCACCTCGCTGTAAGTGATCAAAACGTAGTAATATAACCAGTTATTTTAATTGTGCTGCCATAATTTGACTTACAGCCAGGCACACAACACTTCCTAAGCATCTGAAATATTTTAAAGAAATATTAGTGGAGAATTTGTTGGTTAAAATCATTGTTAGGTATTGGTTATACATACAACTCCATACGGGAAATACTCACTTCTACAACTTCATACGGAAAAGACTCACTTCTACAACTTTCAGCAGGTCTGATTTACCACGAGGAATTTCACGAGTGTTGGAATAGTTAATACGAACTGCTTTTAGAAGCTGTCAGTTCAAAATAAACGATAGTTATGAACAAAACTTAGCATGCGATCTTACGTGTTTATACAACTTAGAGCCCATATTCTGTGTTGCCAATTCTACCTACAGCACGTCTTGAGAATTATAGATGGCGATGTTATAAATCATCTGAAATATTTCGCCGATTTTTAAAATCCACGAATAACAACAATCAAACGAAATTTTGTTTGTTGATAGAGGCTGGTAAAATAAGTTCACCTGTAGGACGATAATTTCAATAACAATGTAATGCACATTGTGCGCACTTATCTTTAATAATAATAATAATAATAATAATAATAATAATAAAGCTTATAAAGGAACATTTTGTTAGGCATTTGTCAAACCATACAAAGCCAACCTAAGGAAAAGTCAAGAAACGATGTATACGTTGACCGTATTACGCGTATGATTTATTTTTACTGTAATGTACACAGTAAGCAATACCCGTTATAACAAAGCCATTACAGAACCACCGATTCATAGGCTCTTCTCATTGGTCAGTGTGTGTAGCCTTATTCTTGAAAGGAAAAGGATTTTCAATTCGATGCACTAAATAGCTCTAGACACACGACCTACGTTGTTAGTTGGTTGGTTCTTAAGTTTAGGGGCTGCGACAACGCGGTCATGTAGCCTCGTAAACTTTGGGTATGTGTAGAATTTGTCTGATAACCGGTGTTAATTGTGATGACTGATAAAGTACAACGCAACAAAATTAAACTCAATATCCATAAGTTGAAGTCAGGCAAGAAACAAGAGTTTAGTGCTTTTCAGTCGGTCAACACGAATGTACCCAAAAGAGATGGGTTATGCCCTAATCCTGAAATAAATTACATGAGATTAATAAAACACTAGGATGACCAGTTTCGATCGTCAAGCGATCATCATCAGATCCAATACACTTAGGCTATAAAATCTATGTTTGAAATACAGGTGAAAATATTTACAATATGTACAATTATTTAGTTGCAGTATTGGTACTGCAACTGTCAGTGTATGCTAAATGCAGTATATATGTTAGGTGAAATGCTAAATGGTGATGGCTATCCGGAGATTGTACTTTAGAGAGATTATATGGTTGTAAACTATGGTTAAACTATATATTTTTTTAGGCTAACTACTTATCTGATTGTCTTCCGTACTACAGCTATTCGCAGTTTCCGTGCTCACTTGAACTCGCTGTGCGGTCGACTGCGGTGGTTATCTTAACGACTGGTTTTTCCCTGCCTTCCCCCCCCTGTCCCTACGTGCTGTGGGGAGTGATCGCGATGTGTTTATGTGAGGTGTTGCCAACCTAGATAAGATGTATGTTATTGAATGAGGTGGATCTACAACTATTAAAGACCGTGGATTAATCCTCGCCACGCGTGGAGCATAACCCATTCGAACTAAGCGTTGACGGTCTTATGAGGACGTCCCGGAACCTTTAATACTGCCTCTAATATGGGCCTTGGTTTATTGCAGAAGAAAAGTACATCGTACACCTGATCCAGATAACATTTACCTATTAAAAAACCCCTAATTTCCCCCCTTTTTTTATCTAGCTTGGCTGTGTCGCTAAATTGTGTTTTGTTTCCGACAGGGTGTGTTTTTTAGTAGCGTGAAGAGGGGTGAGCTCTCCATGAACGTGCGCGTTTCAACTATGTGAATGCGAATACATATAAAATCACTAACTTTTTCAAAAAGCAAGGCATAAAGATAGCTTTCACGACGAAAAACACAACCGCTAGGCACCTCCTAAATAGTAATCTAAATAAACGTGACCCGTATTCAAGGTCAGGGGTATATTCTATAACGTGCCAAGACACCGATTGTCAAGCTAATTACATCGGGCAGAGTGGAAGGCGAGTAGACACACGTTATAATGAACATAGAAATGCGATAAGATACGGAACACATTCAGTCGTGTGCGAACATATGTGTGACGCAGGGCATAGCTTTACCAACATAGAGTCGGACCTTAAAATAATCCATCACGAATCGAAAGGCAGAGCTCTTGACATAAAGGAAGCAATCGAGATACACCTAGCCAAACGAAACAATCCCAACAATCTAAATGAACACACGTTCATGGAGAGCTCACCCCTCTTCACGCTACTAAAAAACACACCCTGTCGGAAACAAAACACAATTTAGCGACACAGCCTAGCTAGATAAAAAAGGGGGGAAATTAGGGGTTTTTTAATAGGTAAATGTTATCTGGATCAGGTGTACGATGTACTTTTCTTCTGCAATAAACCAAGGCCCATATTAGAGGCAGTATTAAAGGTTCCGGGACGTCCTCATAAGACCGTCAACGCTTAGTTCGAATGGGTTATGCTCCACGCGTGGCGAGGATTAATCCACGGTCTTTAATAGTTGTAGATCCACCTCATTCAATAACATACATCTTATCTAGGTTGGCAACACCTCACATAAACACATCGCGATCACTCCCCACAGCACGTAGGGACAGGGGGGGAAGGCAGGGAAAAAACCAGTCGTTAAGATAACCACCGCAGTCGACCGCACAGCGAGTTCAAGTGAGCACGGAAACTGCGAATAGCTGTAGTACGGAAGACAATCAGATAAGTAGCCTAAAAAAAATGTATAGTTTAACCATAGTTTACAACCATATAATCTCTCTAAAGTACAATCTCCGGATAGCCATCACCATTTAGCATTTCACCTAACATATATACTGCATTTAGCATACACTGACAGTTGCAGTACCAATACTGCAACTAAATAATTGTACATATTGTAAATATTTTCACCTGTATTTCAAACATAGATTTTATAGCCTAAGTGTATTGGATCTGATGATGATCGCTTGACGATCGAAACTGGTCATCCTAGTGTTTTATTAATCTCATGTAATTTATTTCAGGATTAGGGCATAACCCATCTCTTTTGGGTACATTCGTGTTGACCGACTGAAAAGCACTAAACTCTTGTTTACTAAGGCAACACTGAAAATATGGCTTCAAACACCACAATCAGGCAAGAAATATAAAAATAATATACCAATAAAGCATATCATCTTAGTATGGTACTATTGCATGCCCTGTCTTAAATCAAACTTTCATCGTTTTTTCAAAATAACCCATGTCAACACATCTCAAGCATTGGAAAATATGTGACCAGTTACACGATGACGCTTTTAACGCGAAGTCATTGTGTACTAGCATCGCCGTCTATAATTCTCAAGCCGTGCTGTTCGTAGAATTGGCAAAACTGAGTAGAGTCCTTAAGTTCTATAAACATGAACAGTAAGACCACATGCTAAGTTTTATTCATAAATATCGTTTATTTTGATATGACAGAATCTAAAAGCAGTTGGTACTAACTATTTCAACCCCCGTGAAATTTACCGTGGTAAATCAGACCTGCTGAAAGTTTTAGAAGTGAGTAGAGGAGACTGGGGATGTCTGATACATAGGGAGGTATGATACAGTTAGGTAATTTCTTGTTTATACAATTGGTAGCATTGAATTACTCCTTCCCCATACTCATTATTTCCTGTTTGTTACTTCCTGTTGGTTGTAATTCTGTACAAGGAGAAGACACTGATATTTGCCACATTATCTGTTTACATCAAGTAAAAGTAAGGTATGTGTTTTGGCTTTAATACGTTATTTCATCACTTTATCATCTTCTAATGCAAATACAATTATTTTAGTAGACACTATACATATTTTAATCACTAAAACAAGAGTTATTTCCATCATTGAGTTCATAACCTCACTCTAAGGTTCAAATATTTCATTGATTGCATGTTGGGGAGGACTGATACACTGCAACTGGGGATATCTGATACATGTATCAAACCTCCCCATATCCGTAGGTGTTTTCACCGGTATATTTAAATCCAAATACTAACAGACATTGGGCTCAATGCATGACTTTCATATATATCAAAATTAAATTACCATCCTATATTGTATCACATAAGTCATAAGTAATCTCGAAAGTCGAACTTACTTGATTAATATCGAAATTTTACATTACAGATGCCAATGTTTTTCAAATCGAAACCTGAGGGAAAGGAAGTGAAAGAACATGCCCCAGATATAATTAAGGCAGCAGTGAAGGAAGTCGTTTAGATGCCATATTCAGGAGAGAACTGCAGCTGCGACAAGAGCAATCTCAGCCATAAAGAACCTTCCAGCTCTGTCCCTAGTTACAGCAATGAGACTTTTTAACGCCGCCATATCCCCTATAGTAACGTACGGATTAGAACTGATCTGGGAAAGTCTAAAACTTAGTGACTTTGAAAAACTAGAACGGGTCAAAGCCCGCTTCCTCAAAAATGCACTGAGAGTGGGAAAAGCAGCACCAACAAGAATGGTCTATAGACTAACAAAGGAGACCTACTACGCAGAAGACCTAAGGACCCAACTGCTTCTACCAGCTACAGAACATTACTCGAAACATCTGGAGAGGAGGAAAGCCAAAAGCGAAGATATAGATCCGGACTTCTACGCTACAAGCGCCATGATGGACAGGAACTGGATGAAGGAAAACCAGGAACTGAGACATGTCGTGACGAGACACGCCATCCACGGTTTTCATCACAGAGTGTGTGCAACAAAATCGTACCATAACCCAAGCGAAAGCTGTGTATGTGAGCTGTGTAACAAGAAATGTGACAGGTACCGCCTATCAAAGTGCTCCAAAAGAACATTATCATTGACTGAGTACAGTAAGATGTAAATTCTCTCCTTTTGGCCTTTCGGCTGCAATAAATTCTTATAGAAGGAAGTAGTAGAAAGTGGATCTGGTCTGAGAAGGACTGCTGATAAATATGGGATCGATAAGATGACTCTGAGTAGATACGTTAGCAAGTATAAAAACAACAAAGATGACATGTCTTTTTCTCCCAACTACATCTCATGTCAAATCTTCACTAATGATGAAGAAGGGTTATTAGCATCATATCTGAAGAAGGCATCGCAATTACACCATGGACTGGGAACCATCCAGTGTCGTCAGCTTGCATATGAATTCGCTGTCCAAAATAAGAAGAAATACCCTGAACAGTGGAATGAGACCAAAATAGCTGGTTATGACTGGTTTAGAGGATTCATGCACCGAAATAAAGACCTTTCTGTCAGGCAACCAGAAGCGACTAGCATTGCTAGATCAACTGCTTTCAACAGAGTTACAGTGAAGGAATTCTACGACAAACTAGAGGCTGTTTTGCTGAGGGAACATTTCGAACCCCAAGATATATGGAATGTAGATGAGACTGGTGTGACAACAACACACAAGCCAACAAAAGTTATTGCTGAAAGAGGGAGAGAAGCAAGTTGGACAGGCCACTTCCCAAGAACGTGGGACACTTGTCACTGTCTGCAATGCAGTTAACGCTGTTGGGAATTTTATTCCACCGTTTCTTGTCTTTCCAAGAGTTAATGTAAAAGAATACATGTACAAAGGAGGACCACCGGGGACAATGGGTGTAGGTCACCCGAAGCACTCAGGCTGGATGACTAAAGACAATTTTATTCAGTTTCTGGAACATTTTATTAAACATACTAAATGTTCATTAGAGAAGAAAGTGTTGTTACTCATGGACAATCATGAATCACACATTTCTGTTACTGCCATTAATAAAGCAAAAGAAAATGGTATTGTTTTGCAGACGTTCCCACCACATTGCTGTCACAAACTGCAACCATTAGATGTGACTGTCTATGCACCTTTCCAAAAATCTTTCAACTTGGCTGCACAACAATGGATGGTAAAATCATCCAGGACAATCGATGAGAATTTATGATATTCCAGACATAATTGGAAAGTGTTTTCCTCTATCGTTCACTGCCCGTAATATAATAGCTGGTTTTGAACACACTGGCATTTGTCCTTTTAACAGTGAAATATTTACCGATGTTGATTATATACGCAGCACAGTCACTGATGAGCCTGAAGAGGCAGCACAAAGTCAACCGACTGCTTCTCTAAGTTTAGGACAAGGATGCACATCTTCAACCCAGAGCTCCAGACAACTGAAAGCATCCAGCGCTTTAACTTCAAACTGCACATCAATCCCACAAGCAGTGACACCGACTCAGAGCTCCAAACCACTTCAAGTTCCCAGCACTTCGACTTCAAATTGCACATCTACCCCACAAGCAGTAACACCAGAAGAAATCTTACCATTTCCGAAGGCACAGCCTCGAATAAGGAGAAATGCAGGGCAAAGAAGTAGAAAATGTTTAACATTGACTGACACTCCTGTTAAAATGCAGGTTGAAGCAGAGCATAATGAGCGATTAGAGAAGAGAAAATTGACAGAAGAAAGAAAAATGGCGAAGGCTTTTGCTGTCAAGAAGCTGAAATTTGATCACTTCGTAAATAGAAAAGGAACTAAAAAACCACAGCCCCATTCAAGTTCAGATAGTGATAAAGAATCTTTTGAAAGTGACTCCAGCAGTTATGAACTTGAAGATGAAAGTGACAGTGATACATTTAAGGACATTGTTGAAGTTGGGAAATGGGTTCTAGTGTCGTTTAAGGGGAAGAGGTCTATTCGTAGATTTGTTGGGAATATTATAGAATCACCATCCCAAGAAACATGGACTGTAAAATTTTCTAGACATGTTACTGAACGAAAATTTAAAAGGAAAGAGTCCAGCCAATCTATGGTTTGGACGACAGGTCAACATGAACAAACTGAAAACCTTCGGATGCGACTGCTACGTTTTGACTCCCGACCACAAGAGAAGCAAGCTTGACAAGAAGTCTAGGAAAGGTATATTTGTTGGATACGACATAGACTCTCCATCCTACAGAGTCTGTCTAAGGAATGTGATGTTGTAAGTTCAGACAACGTCGTATTTAATGAAGGAGAAAAAGATGAGCGAAACCTGACAGATGTTGAAATGGCTATGAACAACGAGAACGAGTTGATTGAAGAAGAAGATGAGTATGAAGACAGCATAGTCCTGAGACAAGACAGAAACGAAGAAAGAGATGAAGCCAGAGAAGAAGATGAACAACCAAGAAGACCAGGACTACGCAATCGTCAAAATATTCAGCTACCTGCCAAACTATCAGACTACGTCATGGGCTACTTCCGGGGAGGAAAGAGTGCCAACCTAGCCATGATAGGAGAAATCCAGGATATCTCTATTTCCAAAGCGTTGAAAGATGCCAAGTGGCTGAAAGCCATGACAGAAGAATTTGAATCGTTACAGAAGATGGAAACTTGGAAATTAGTGAAATGTCCAGAAGAAGTTCGACCCCTGACCTGCCGCTGGGTGTTACGAGAGAAGCCTGATGGGAGAATAAAAGCACGACTGGTAGCACGTGGCTTTGAGCAGGAAGAAGGAGTTGACTATTCAGAAACATTTAGTCCAGTAGCAAACCATGCTTCAATTAGACTGATTCTCAGTCATGCCGCTACTGAGAAGGTGAAACTTGTTCCCTTTGATGTGAAGACAGCCTTCTTGCACGAAGACTTGGAGGAGAACTTGTACATGTATCAATCTGAAGGATTTGAAGATGGTACTGGTGGAGTCTACAGACTAATGAAAAGCATATATGGACTAAAGCAATAACCAAGAAAGTGGAATGAGAAAATGTCAGATTTTTTTGAGAATAAACTTGGACTAGCAAACACCGACGATGACCCCTGCATTTACTATAACGAGAAGAGAACTTTGATGATGGCTCTTTTCGTCGACGACGGGCTCATCATCAATATAATGAAGAAGAAATCTTTAAAGTTTTGGATGTCGTAAATCGGGAATTTGAAATCACTTACCAACGATCAGTTCAGAAGCAATTCACGTACCTAGGCATGGAAGTCAGAATAGAGAATGAAGGGATTTTTGTGAACCAGCCTGGATACACCAGAAAGTTCATCAATCGTTTTCGGTTCGACACTTGCAACCCAAGTTCAACACCCATGGAGAAAGGAATGGTGACAAACGAAGAAGATCGAATCAACGACAGACCAGCACCACCTACAACTCCATATCGAGAAGCAGTGGGAAGTCTACTCTACCTGGCTACAATATCCCGTCCGGATATCTGCTACGCAGTGAACTACTTGAGCCGCTTCAACGGCAAAGCCATGCAGAGCCACTGGAAAATGGTGAAGAAGGTATTTCAGTATTTGAAGGGAACTCCAGACTATGGAATTTTCTTCAATGGAGAAGACAAACTTGTGGCATATACAGATTCAGACTACGGTGGGGACACCGTAACAGGGTGCTCAACAAGTGGTGTTCTACTGTTGAGAGGAGGACCAATCATTTGGTACACACAGAAGCAGCGACTCGTTGCTACGTCAACAGCAGAAGCAGAATACCGAGCAGCTGTCTCATCGATAGATGACATCAGCTGGATCAAGAGAATTGGACTGGAACTCGAAATTTTGAAGTCAGACAAACCAGTCACACTGTTTGTTGACAACCAGTCAGCAATCCACATGCTGCACAATGCACTCGAGGGGAAGACTACAAAAGGAAAGAAAGACATAGAGATTCCACGCAAATTCATCGAGGAACACGTGGGCAAAACTGTTGCTCTCAAACATGTCGAGAGCTCCAAGCAACTTGCTGATATCCTGACCAAACCCCTCAATAGAAAATTGTTTGAATCACTTCGTTGTAAAATAATTAAGGAGGAGTGTTGAAATTTAATTATGTTTACAACTGACTATAACCTCTACTGTAAATCAAAGTTGGCAACAATGTGATCAAAAATGTATTTTACTTTTCTAAGTTGGCAATTGTTTTAAACCAAAAGGAGATGTACAGCTAATGGCGGAATGAATGTGTAATATATTGTCTGTGAAATCTGAAGCCATCAGCCATCAAAATTGTATCTATATTGAATGTAGGGAAGTTTTTGATAACTCATAAACATGTTTTATGCTGTAGAATCAAAAGGTATGATATTGTCGACTTATCTAATATGTATTTTTCAACTTGTATTTGAATGAGGTCATATGTTGTATGGAAGCACACCTTAAGTTTACAAAATGTTCATAATAATAGAAGAAGTTTGTAACTGAGAGTGTAAACCATTATTGTATTATTACTTTGTTTGCCAGGCGCTTTTTGATGATACTTGCTGTTTAATTTGATAAATAAAAGGACGTCATACATATTGACAACGACTTGATCATTCATCCCTGCTCGGAACATAAGAATTGCAACAACCAGCCCCCGTATAGAGTTAGCAGGAAGGAAAGGCAGGCCATTGCCAATAAAATACAGGGGATGATAGATGCTAAGATTATCGTGCCTACGGTATCAAATTATAGCACCCTAGTGATACTCACTAAGAAGAAGGATGGGTCACACCGATTCTGTACTGATTATCGTCGACTCAATAGGCTGATTAAAAGCGATAATTACCCACTCCCGCGCACAGACACTTATCTCGAAACACTTAGCGGCGCTAACTATTTTAGCTCCGTAGATTGCTATAGCGGGTTTTATACTATACCCATATATAATCCCGATATACACAAGCTGGCATTCGTCACCGAAAACGGCCTGTACACATATGGCGTATTGCCCATGGGTCTTAAGAATGCTAGTCAGACGTTTCAAAAACGGGTAGATAAGGCAACCCAGGGCTTAAGTGGAAATCAGTACTCATATAGCTCGATGATATTCCAATATTCTCACAAACATTTGAGGAACATATGACACACATGGAAGAGGCTTGTAATAGAATTCGACATGCGAAATTAAAATTGAAACCATCCAAATGCAAATTCGTGCAACAGAAAATACACATTCTAGGGCACATTGTAAGCCAGGATGGCATTATCCCTGACCCAGCTAAAATTTCCGCCATAACCGATATTGAAATGTCAGAAAACATTAAGCAACTAAGGAGTTTCCTGTGCCTCGCGAGCTATTATCGCAAATATATATTTCGATATGCCCACATTGCCAAACCCTTGACAGAACTGACACACGAGAAAACGCCGTTCATTATCACAGAAAAACACAGAGAAGCTTTTGAGACCCTCAAACACGTATTAACTACACCCCCACTGCTCCACCACTTCAGGGATGATAGACCCATATTTGTACATGTAGATGCCAGCCAGTATGGGATTGGGGCAGCATTGTTACAGGAGGATACCGAGGGACACAAGCGGCCAGTCGCCTACGCAAGCAGAAAGCTAATAGACGTGGAGAGTAATTACTCGGCCACCGAGCGGGAGATGCTCGCATTTTCCTGGGCCATAAACTATTCCCGGACTTATTTATACGGCATTCACTTCACTGTAGTCACAGACCATGCGTGTCGCTTATATTGGGACAAATTCAAAAATCCACACTCGCGGCTTAACCGATTTATTTTCAGGCTATACGACTATACATTCGATGTAAAACACAAGAAAGGTATTACCCATCTCGACGTGGACGGGCTATCGCGATTGCCAGTACTCGAACCGCCAGACGAAAATATTGACCATGATTGGGACACAATGCCTACATATACAATTACACAAGTAGATATGAGACAGGAGCAAATATACGACCCACGTCTAGGGCAGATAAGGATAGCATTGGAGAATTTAGACAAGGTGGATAGCAAAACCGCACGGTTATCCAGGCGATTCTTTATGGACAGCACAGGGGTGCTAAGATGCAAACCGACAGCTACACATGACACAGCATAAACACTCAAAACTCACATAATAACAGAGCACCATAACCCACCCCTGGCAGGCGCACACTTAGGCATACATAAGACGTATCACAGGGTGAGGGGAAAGTACTATTGGGAAAACATAAAAAAGACATAGATGAGTTTATAAAAACATGTCACACTTGCCAACGGTATAAAAATAGGCCCGGTAAGCCACACGGACTGCTAAACCCCATACCGGTAGGAGAGCTATTTCATAGGGTAGGAATTGACGTTAAGGGCCCGATTACCGTATCCGACAGGGTTAATAAATACATACTTGTAGCTACGGAGTATCTCACGCGATACATCATCAAGAAGGCCGTTCCGAAGGCAAACGCTCAGCAGATTGCAGAATTTCTGCTCGAAGTTATCACTCGGTATGGGACATTTCACACATTGCTATCGGACAGGGGGACAGTCTTTGCATCTAGGGTGATACAACAGTTACTGACACTGCTCAAAATAAGGGCGTACACAACGACAAGTTTCGCCCCCACAGAGTAACGGTCTGACGGAAGCCATGAACAAAATTATTGGTAGAGCCTTGGCCAAATTTACTAATTACAGTGCTAACGATTGGGACGAGTACCTGCAGGCGGTAACTTTCAGTCATAATACGTCAGTATCGCGAGCCACTAAATACACTCCACATTTTTGCTACATGAGTACCATCCGCGAAGTCCCTTCGACAATATATACATTCCACAAGAAACCCTCGCCGATAACACGGAGCGGTTACAATATTTACAGACTGCGAGAGTTACAGCGCGACAGAACATTGAGGCGGCACAGAAGAGACAGAAAAATATTGATGATAAGAAACATACACATCAGGAGTATAGGGTGGACCAGTTAGTTTTGATCTGGATACCCACGCGTATAAAAACGTGTCCGAATTCCTTATCCCTCAGTTTAAAGTCCACAGAAAATTATCAGATCTCAATTGCATTGTCAATATCCGGCACAATCACAAAATCATTAAGGACACAATTCACATTTGTCGAATGAAACCATACCATACACGAACGGTCATCCCCACGACCAAGACCCACAAACCCAAAAAAAAACGGAAGCGATGAACAGCATTGCACACCATTGGAAAACACATTTACACCACAGACAGATACAATAACACAGGGTGAAGGATACAATGAAAAATACAGACAGACACAGTAACACAGGTTGGAGGAGACACAATGAAAAACAGACAGATGCAATAACACAGATTGGAGGACACAATGAAAAAAGACAGATACAATAATACAGGTTGGGACAAACTAGGAAGGCAGACAGTACAATAGCACAGATTGGGACACACTAAGAAGGCAGACAGTACAATAACACAGGTTGGGACACACTAAGAAGGCAGACAGTACAATAACCCAGGTTGGGAGACGCTGAAAAGGCAGAGATGACAGGATTTGCATTATACACGCGTCTACACCTAGCGAGCAGACAGGGATGTTTTAATTCAGGCCAGAAAATCGTTATAAGAAATGAATATAGAAAAATACAACAAGTCGGTATATGAAACTAACATGCCGAGGCACAAAAGTGCGATGGGCCAACATGAAAAACAAATAAACATTCCAGTCACGTAGTTGCATATTTTTAAGCAGGACATCTGCACACAGTATTCAGACCATTTGCAAACCTATTGGCACGCACGTCATTGGGGACATAAGGAAGTAAAATAATGACGCAAAGTTGGGCATCAGCACTATCAAAGTAAACATTCAAGGTGGCCAGCACAGTATAGAAGCGCACATGTTGCAATACCACAGGGGTGAGAAAACCGAGCAGCGTACACAAAGTACAAAGCCACATAAGACACGGGCGGAAGAAAACAGACTCACACAAGCACTCAAGGCATTGTTATTTATATGTTATTTATATGTTATTTATATATGCTTTTACTTATAACCTGGATCGATTTTTCTCTTTGTTTTGAAAGTCAACTTGTCTAATTCTATACGGCATGAGACCATGCATAAAATTGGAAGTAGCAGGAGCATTATCATTTTAGACGACGATTAGGGAAATACATTCACCTATAAAAGCGTCGTTCATTATCATTCCACGAAACAGGGCGTACTGCGTAAGGCAGTGTCGATTGGGGATGCTCATAACTTGTACAGGGAAACCATATAATCACCAAATGCTAACAAGTTCGCCAATTTAATGCAGAGGTCACAAGTCACTAAAGTACAAATAAAACTTAATAATAATACATTTTAACGGAGACCACAAGGCTACTCCAAAACATGATCCAGTTACACGCTAGGATTACATTATTGCAAAGAATCATTTAATTGGCCTTAGTCACAATATCATAGATTAAAATAAATTCAACTCAACATCAGCAATAACTAAAAGGCAAAGCTTACCTCTCGTTTAAAATAAATGTACGTGTTGATACACGCTAAGTCACGTCTTTACCTTAATAGGAGGTAACCAACGCCATTTATATGACATATGGTCGCCTACAGTTGCGTCTAGGTTATGCTCAGGTGCATACATAGTAAGTAGCATTTTACTTAAAAGAGGAGGCAATCATGGCAAGCACATGTCAGAATCCTACATAAAATACGATAACAATTGAACATTAACGAGAGGCAAATGATTCTATAACTTACACGTCCATAACACACTTAAAACATATACACTTTACGCCTAGAAACATATTTCAACACAGGGATCATTTCTAAGCCTCGTTCCAATATACCTAATAGCTAAATAAATTAAAATCAAAGCGACCTCACCAACAGCGGAAAGGCACAGCTTATCTCTCGTTTAAAAGAAATGCACGTGTTGATACACGTTAAGTCACGTCTTTACCTAAATAGGAAATAAGTGAAGCCATCTATATGACATCGGAACGCTAACGGTTACAGCTAGTTTCTAGTTTCTTGGCTAAAAAAGATGTAATCTGTTTCGTTCGCCTGTCAAAATTTTAACTTAAAATACAGTAATAACGAAAGGCAAAATGATTCTATAACTTAAACGTTAAAAATGCACTCTCAAAGACATACAATTAACACAGTAACATACACATTAAGAAAACAAAATATATGATAATATCGCGAAAACCAGCATTGTCACAAGTCCTTTTAGTCGATGGACATCAGATTGAGCGAGTCAAGAGTTTGGTTTATTTAGGACAGAATATTAATGAGAATTGGGATCCTTCGGTTGAAATAAGATGCCGTATAGAGAAGGCTAGATCCATCTTTATGACAATGAAACAACTACTATGCTGTCGAGATCTCAGTATGACGCTTAAGAAAAGAATTGTGAAGTGTTATGTTGTCTCCACCCTTCTTTATGGTGTTGAAGCTTGGACCTTGTCCGTAGCTACAGAAAAGAAGATTCGAGCTTTTGAAATGTGGATATACCGGCGGATTCTTAAAATTTCGTGGACAGAACATGTGAGTAATGCCGAGGTTCTTCAGCGTGTGAGCAGCCAACCTGAGCTGTTAAACACAATTAAGAAGAGGAAATTGGAATACTTGGGACACATGATGAGGAATCCAAAATACCGTCTGCTCCAAGTTATACTTCAGGGTAAAATTGAAGGACGGCGTGGACCAGGAAGGAGACGAATAACTTGGATGGATAATTTAAAAACGTGGTTTGGGCTGTCTTCCACGGAACTCTTCAGGATTGCACAGGATAAGAAGGTGTTAGCCATGGTGGTAGCCAACGTCCGTATCGGATAAGGTAGAAGAAGAAGAAACATACACTAACATAATGTAACACATAGACACAATTTTTCCGTCTTACACAGGTATAGATCCGCGCAGACATAACTTTCCGCCATACAGAAAGGAAGCATATATAACTACGCTATACAAGAAACTTTACAGGCTATACATAGAAAAAGGAGAGAACCACAGATACTCCAACATATTTTAGTAGTAGATAGAGTGTAGAACGCAAGCAATAATCATTTTCCTGAAATAGAAATGTAAAACCAGGGACAAATACACTCAGAATGATCAAAACACAGAAATACACGATAAGGAATTGCCAAAACGAAGCGACACACAAGGACAGACACAATGAGCATAATCTTTAATTATCAGCGCATAGACAGGCACACGGGAGCTGTGCATAAACTAACATTTATCACGGAGATCTAGTAACTAATAGACAATGTACATACGGAAACACGTGCTATATGCGGGCGAAAAGCACTATAGTACAAAACAGTATTATTATTATTATTATTATTTTCGGTTTATACAGAACATATAACACATTTCTGGTATATTACAACGTAACTATACGGGCTTCAGTGAACCAAAATATAGCTACGGAAACAGCAACTTCTAAGCTAGAATTTCGCTACCCATGAACTTCCGAACGATTCTGGTTGTCGATAGAACTACTGCCTTCTGAATTAGTTTGTAGAGCCCAGTATCCAGATACAGTTCTTTAAGGCCTTGGAGCAAGGTACTTGGGATCACGCCCGTACTCGAGACAATGATAGGTATGGTCTTCACTCGCTCTACATGCCATTGTCTTTTGATAGGGTCGACCAACTCGCTGTATTTGCTGATCTTTTCAATGTGTTTTGACTGGAGATTCTTGTTGTTAGGAATCGCAACATCAATCAATGTAGTTTGCTTGGTTTTCTTGTTTACAACCACCAGGTCCGGCCTGTTGTGTGATACCGATTGATCAGTCAAAATAGTTCGGTCCCAATACAGTTTGTATTCATTGTTTTCAAGAACACACTCTGGCTGATATTGGTGGTACGGAACTTTCTTTCCTTTCAAAAGCTGAAACTTATCAGCCAACTCCTGATGCAAGATTTTAGCAACTGCATCATGCCTTTGTTTGTGCTCTGTTGCCAGGAAATATCTACATGCAGATGTAATATGCTGTATTGTTTCTGACTGTTGACATCCGTAGCGGCACTTATCATCTGGTACAGCGGGATCTTTTACAATGAACTTGAGGTAGTTCCTTGTAGGGATGACTTGGTCTTGAATTGCTAGCATAAAACCTTCAGTTTCTGGAAAGATCTGTCCTGAAGTGAGCCAGTAGTTTGACGCATTTATATCAACATTTGCTTGACTCACCTCATTTGGATGTCTTCCGTGCAAAGGTTTTGCTTTCCATGCTTCCATCTTCTGAATGTCAGTATGTAGGAGGTGTTGAATCTCTTGCTGACACAAGACCAGTGGCGTTGATCTGTCCGCCTCACTGATGGCTCTGTGAAGTACAGATGACCTCGCTTCTGCATAGAAGTACTCCCTAAGGCTGACTATCTGCCGTTTCATCTGATTATCAATGTCAACGAACCCACGTCCACCTAGGCTTCTGGGTAGAGTCAATCGCTCTATTGAAGATCGTGGGTGGTGTTTCCTTCCTTTTGTGAGCATCGTTCTCATTTTTCGTTCAAGTCCTTCGATGTCCGTTTTGCACCATTTGATTATGCCAAAGGAGTAGCTCAGCACAGGTACAGCATACGTGTTAACAGCTTTCACTAAGTTTTTGCTGTTCAAGTGCGTTTTTATAATTTGTTTTAATCTTTTGACAAATTCACAGGACAGATCTTTCTTTATTGACACATGGTCAATATGCTTAGCTTGTTTTACTCCTAAGTATCTGTAGGTGTCTTCTGCCAACATAGCCCTAATATGCTGTCCATCTTCCAGCTCATACCCGGACTTCTGTACTTTTCCTCTCACCACCTTTAGTGTCCGACACTTGTCCAAACCAAATCCCATTTGTATGTCTCGTGAGAATGCTTCAACTATTCTCAACAAGTTTTCCAGATGCGACTCTGTTTCGGCATAGAGTTTAAGGTCGTCCATGTATAGCAGATGATTTAGCCGAGTACCAATTCTCTTTCCAATCTTGATAGAAAAGCCGTAGTGAGTAGAGTTAAGCTGGGTAGATAACGGATTCATTGCCAGGACAAACCATAAGGGGCTAAGGGAGTCTCCTTGAAAGATGCCTCTCCGAATCGATATCTCATCTGTTCGTATATCTTCGCGTGGCGTACTGAGACACAGTCTAGTTTGCCATGCTGACATAACCCTTTCCAAGAAACTGACAAATACCTCATTGATCCTATACAATCGCAGCACTGCTACTAGCCAGTCATGGGGGACGGAATCAAAGGCCTTCTTATAATCGATGTACGCCATATGAAGGTTTCGGTGATTTAAGTGTGCCTGGCCACACACAACTGAGTCAATTATTAGTTGTTCTTTGCACCCTTTTGAACCCTTTTTACAACCTTTCTGTTGCACGGCAATTATATTGTTTCTTTCACAGTGTGCATATATCCTGTTAGCCAAGCATGATGTAATGATCTTATACAACGTGGGCAGACATGTGATGGGACGATATTTTGTAGGATCCCATGTATTCTGAAGATCTTTTGGAAGCAAATATGTGATGCCACGTGTGATGAATTCGGGTAAGCTATCAGGATGAAGGATGGAATCATTAATGAACTCACCTAGTCGATTGTGGATGCTCCAGAACTTCTTATACCAAAAATTCTGAATCTGGTCAGGGCCAGGGGCTTTCCAATTCGCTAAGTTGTTGATAACTTCCTTAATATCATTTGTGGTGAATTTCTCGTGCTGCATTTGCTCAAATCTTTGGGAAGCTTGCTGTTCTTCTCTTACCCAACTTGATTGAGTGTCGTGATGAGATGGTGTAGACAGATGTTTTCCCCAAAATTCTTGAACTTCTTCTTTAGTCGGATAGCTTTTGTCCGCAGAAACCTTTATCTTACCCAGAGTCTGATAGAATCTTCTCTCTGAGTTGGCGAAAAGGAAGTTATCCTTCTTCCTCTTCATACTCTCCCTATACTTTGCAAGTCTGGCGGATAAAACAGACAGCCTTTGTTTCAAGGTATCTAAGCACTCTTCAGGTGTTGAATTCGGTACATCTCGCTTTGTGTGGGCTGTGTTTTGTCTCATTATATGCTCAGCTTTCCTCAGTAATTTTCTTGTTCTTGTACCACGAACATATTGTGTCATTCTAGCAATATCTGCCCTGAGCTGTTCAATCCTTCCAACAAGTCTTCTTTCCCAGTTTGGCATCGATGGCATTTGCTTTTTCCGTTCATGTTGTCCAATACCCATAGCTTTCACAACAGTTACTGCACCACAGTAAATAATAGTATGAAGGGATTCCAGATTGGCAGATGCTTCAACATGTTCCGGCAAAACATCCCGATTCATGATACTCAGTATCTTTGTCAGCTTTCTTGAACCATTGACTTTCGGTATTTTCGGCCTGCAATTTGTATCAGTTCCATAAAACTCTATGACTGTAGTCATCATTTCATTCTTCAACTTTTCAATTTGGTGTTGATCGATAATTTGCATGGAAACTGGATCTACTTCTTGAAGGTCCTGGCTATCAGCTTGTGCCGACTCCAGTTCTTCAGGAACACTGTTCTGAGTGACTCCATTCACACCTTCCTTCTCACGCCGTACCTCTTCTTTAATGGTGTTCATTCTGGCTTCAGGGATAAGATTATTCCGGAGAATAGCCCTGTATTGATCAGATACTCTCTGTTCGGTCACAGTTAGTTCAGGGTAATGCAACAGAAATTCAGAATGTAAGCGTTGCCTATAACCAACTGAATTCTGTCCGAAGTCAGTAACCCTAAAATAAGTGCGTATTATGGTTTCGTTCATGACATTTGTCCATTTAATACGCTGTCGTGGCAGTCCTGCCTGGGTGAGCACAGGTTGAGTTACCTGTGCAGCACCTTCAGCAGGTGAAGTACTAGATAATGATTCACTTCTCTGCTCAGGCTCATCATGCAAACGCTTGTCGGCTGTAATGATTTCGGGATCTTGCCCGGTAGGGGCCCGCCTGTTCAGCCCTCTACCACCGGCGGCTCGCATACTGTCACGTCCAGCACCGGCTCCAAACGTGCCCTGGCGCTCCCCAGGCAGCGGCATTTCATCCGAGGCATTACTCGTTAATTTCTCCATCATGCATTAAATGGGTTTGCCTTTTATACCTACAGCCAGGTTTTGTTATCAGCCGTCCCTAACATGGGATACAGACGCTGTTGGCAGCCGCCCGTTCCGGATCAGACGCTACCATTGTAGGTTTAATTTTGGAGTTTTCCATCTCCTAGACAGGTTGCCTTCATTATTATTATTATTATTACTAATATTATTAGTATCATAATTACTATTACCAGTTTTTAGATAATAAGACATGATAGCACTAAATCAGGACCATAGATGCTATTTCTAGACGGGATATAATTCACCGTCGCAAGAGTATGTACTTTCATTATCCAGCGGCAATAATAGATCAAACATAACTATTATTCCTTAGCACAGCGCACACACAAAGAATTACGACATAGGCATCCTAATTCCCCCAGGGATCTTATACACAAATTACGGAGACAGTAGCGTGGTAACACGCAATTCATACAGTAGTAGACACTGATGTAAACAAAACACGGACATTTCCTTTTGCAGAAAAAGAATACACAATGACGGACGAGAGAGACACCAGCCCAAGCCACACCTAACACGATAAGCAGCCGCTAATGAAAGTCGCGCGAGTAGGCGGACCCATAGCGCACACCGCTGTAGCCAAACCCACCGTCTACACTTATAGACCGGCGACCTAGACTGCTTGGCACCAGACAAGGCCACAGCAGCCATAATTAATTCCAGTGACATTTAAACTCCAAGGCGCGGCAAATACAAACTCCACAAAGAGCTTGCACACAATTATACTCTAAGTGGTAGGAAAACTAGCACACAAATATTGCTACTATTATTGTTACCTACTAGGGAGAGGACAAGGAAACCTATCACAATGATATTCTAATTAGGATAACGGCAATGCCACGAGCGAATAATGACGATTAGTGCGAGGAAAATACTAGAAGAACCGGTGAAAAAGAAGAACTACAACAAGATAATTGCAATAAATACAAGGAGGTGATATTAGATTAATGAAAGATAAGAGCGATTATGAACGCTGAAGCGGAACACGTAGTATTGCAAAGACAAGTATAGGAAGTAACTATTAGGGTACCTTTCAACTAAATAGCAAACTAGCGACACTTAGAGCCAAATATAGGGCAATAACCTCAGACTAGCAGTCATTAATTAATAATGTAGTGTTACAGACGGATGAGGAAGATCAGATGAGCATATAGAGTTACAAACGAAGAGGTATTAAGGTATTGGGACAAGAACTATAGAGGGATACCAAGATTAGAACATGTTAAACAAATTGGCAGTAGATAATTAGTAATTTCACCCTCATACCCCCCCCCCCCCCCCACCACAACTCCTGCATTCAAACACTATCATTTCCTATTAGGGAGAGAACTAAAATGCGATAACAAGCTTCATAGGCCCATACCCAACTAGCAACACTTAGAGCCAAATATAGGGCAATAACCTCAGACTAGCAGTCATTAATTAATAATGTAGTGTTACAGACGGATGAGGAAGATCAGATGAGCATATAGAGTTACAAACGAAGAGGTATTAAGGTATTGGGACAAGAACTATAGAGGGATACCAAGATTAGAACATGTTAAACAAATTGGCAGTAGATAATTAGTAATTTCACCTTCATACCCCCACCACCACCACAACTCCTGCATTCAAACACTATCATTTCCTATTAGGGAGAGAACTAAAATGCGATAACAAGCTTCATAGGCCCATACCCAAACTCCCCGGAACCACCACATATAAACAAAAAGTCAGCACACCCCCCTACTACCCCATTTTATTCACACACATAGGGAGGGCTGCATCCCACCCCAAACGCACAGAGCCCACGCATGAAGGAAAGGGCCGTAAGGAAATAAATATGTAACGCTTGAAACTTACATAACGGCCAAAGAAATACTAACAAAAATATCCTATTATTATTAGCCATTGGTAAATCCCATAAAGGGAAAAGGCCTCCTGCTAGCAGGGTAGCTCTGAAATATTTCATCAGATGAGCTATGCTGATGAACATTTACCTTAATAGTAACATAAAACTAATATCCTATTAACACAACTAAAATACCTATATTTATAATTAACATGCCCCGCATGAAAAAAACACGCTAACAAGCCTCTATCCTACCCCCAAGCAATAACTAACACACGCTCGAACTCCATCAACAAGCATGCAATCCCCATAACGAGAATCCCGAAAACAAAACAAAAAAGGAAAGCCCAGAAAACAGAGAGAAAGTGGCTCAATGAAGTACCATCCCCACCTGCACGAACATCACAGACCCACCCACCCTTGCATGCACACGGGAATAACCACCTACTAATATACCATTATAACCTAAGTAACAAAAACCCATGCATGTAGCCCATTAATACCGACTAACGCCCTAGCCCTTATGTAAGAAATATCAGCGTAGAAGTCCGTTACGCTCAAAGTGCAAAAAAGCAGCGCATGCTAGATTATCCAAGACATTCCACATTATCCAAGACACTCTACACCATTCAAGACACTACATACTACCCATAATCCCAGCAAGAAACACAAACAGATCCTCGTGAGTACACTTCACCTAAATAATGTGTCCGAGGAAGATAGACTAAGGATCACGCATGAAAGACCACGGTTAGAATAAGAGTCAGAGATAGTCAGAACAGAATGAGAGATTATCAAAGTAGGACCAAACATTACTAACACGAAATCTGACAAGGCCAGAACGCCCACCTCGCCGAGTTATAACGTCACTTCGACCAGCCAGCAGAGTGGTAGGTTCAGGACGCCTGACATTGACCCTTTAGCCAGAAGGTAGTTCGATGTAAGTAACAAGCCCCCGTTGCGTGGGAGGTAGGACCTACAAGAGGTAGGCGAAGAGACAAAAGAGAAGAATGGATAATGAATGATAAATGATTTCCGCGATGAATTTTCCGCGATAATATGAATTATAAATGATTTCCGCGATGAATTTCCGCGATGATATGAATGAATGATAAATGATTTCCCGGGGACGCCTGACGATGCGATTTTAAAGCGATATATAGATGATTGGTAAGTGGCGAATCGGCATTTAAAGTCCGAACGATGCGATTTACAGGCGACAAATAGGTGATTGATAAATGCCGAATCGGCATTGCAAGGCCGAAGGTGCGATGACAATACGATATTAACGCGAGAATGAAGCGATTTAACAGCGAACCAGAGGCGATAAATAAATGACAACGAGCGCATACATGGCCGGAGTGATCATATTAATAATTGTGTATTTTATTTCAGGATGAGCTCCATCGCAGCAGCAGCAGCAAGAAAAAGATCATGGTAACTGGTAATGTCCATACATCATGGCACCACTTTTTCCCCATATAACACTATAGAACACATTTGTCACACTATGCCACACCATAAAATTTTACACTTTTACACAGACACACACGGGGCATAGCTATAAGAAGCTAATGTAAGGCTCCAGCCTGCTATAAATTAAGATATGGTAAGAAGGCGCCTGTAGAGACATCTGCGCATGACCGCACCGACGGCTGACCAGCCACAAAACAGCGTCGTATGAAGACTGGACGATTGACGAGTGAATATATACCATACATATTAATAGTCATGCGTTCTCTTTCAGATAAGCAGACATGAGGACATTGCACTAATACATGTACACTCTATTTTCCCTTTCAGATGGCGCAAAATGTAAATAAGCTTCTGTACACATATCTTCTAAACGCCGGAACATGAACATGTCTTCCTCTATTCACACAGCACTCATTATATTTACACTTTATTCCTTCCACTCCACACTAAAACATTTCATAATAACAAGTTCGTGCCAGGATCATAGGTACCTGTGGGGTACTAATCGACCTTGGGCGGCTAGAAAACGATACCTGCCATGAGGTATCATACTACGAGGGTAGGAGCCGGTATAACTTGCAAATATCGACCCTTACTGCCAAGATGGGCTAGCTCACCCACAGAGGGCAGCCTATATACACTAAGGTATTATAGGGCGGCCGTATAGCTTTAAGACTAGGTAAGACTAGCGCGCGTAAGATAGAGGTATGTAAACATGGCAAGGAAAGAGCTCCAACACACGAATATATTTTTATTTTTTGTATGAAATGTACCAGGATTCTTGTTATTATTATTATTATTATTTTTTTTTTATCGTTTCGGTCGTCTATGGACCACGTTATTTCAACTGCCTTTTCCCTCGTTCTTTCACATTGGCCCAGTATTCGCGCATTCTTCTTCGGTGAGCTTCCCTTCGTTCTTCGGTCCACTTCTTGCCAGTTTTCAATATAGGTTTTGGCTGAAAACTCCGTATCTCCCCAAGTTTCTTCTTCAAAGAGTCACGTTCCAAGATGTCCTCATGTGATATCCCCAGTTCTTGTAGGTCTTTTTCCACCTCTGTAAACCAGATCCCTTTGGTTTTCTTTCCCACAAAGTAGGCACAGATTCGATTGGACAATCTTCCGGAGTTCATTCGTGTTAAATGGCCATAAAAGGAGAGTCTTCTTTTGCGAATGGTGTCCGTTATTTTCTCCACATGTAGATAGAGTTCATCGTTGTGTCGTCTTCTATACTCTCCTCGTTCCTTGACCGGGCCCAAGATCTTTCTCAGAATCTTCCTCTCTTTGGCTTCGAGTTGTTCTGCTAGGCCTTTCTTATTCATCGCCAAGCATTCTGATGCATATAACGCCTCCGGGCGAATAACGGTAACGAAGTGCCTCAGTTTGGCCTTGAAGGACATTGATCGTGATTTGTAAATGTCTTTGGTTAAATGGTAAGCCATTTCCATTTTGTTATTATTATTATTATTATGTTTGGCATATAGTGTATTGTGCGTGGTACTGGTGTATTTACTCTCAATTAGGGAGCAAACGGGTTAGATAATTGTTTTGGCTACTTGGAATCAGCTGTGTATACATTCCTGTTACTACGCAACGTTTGGTGAGTGTGGAAAAAACTATTACTAACCTTTTTCAATAGATAAGTAGACTGATGTCGACATTTTGAGGTTAGATTCAAAAACAATAGACCTTGATATTACCTCTGGAAACAGACTGATAACATTCGTCATTAATTACTTTAGACGGCTGTGAGGCTGTTACTCCTTGGAAACAGCTACTGTAATTTAGGTCTTTAATATCCACTGCCATCTAGAGCAAGGAGTGGTAGTAAGCTTCTAGGTCCTGTTGTTAGGAGGAGAGGGAGGATCTGGACACTTTGGAGTCAGCGACATTTTCTTCCCACACCACAGGCCTGACCTACGCTTTACCAGTTTCGGAACATGAATAGTCTTCTAAGGAACCAAGAAAGAGATGCGGACGGGAAAAATGAGGTCTGGCCTCGATTGCCTAAGGTGAATATAACGGGAGAGTCATCGAGTGATGGGGCAGTTGCGGAAGATACAATACTTCTCCCATCTCAACATCATGACAAATTGAAGAGAACGGAAGAAGAGGCATTGCAAACATGCTAAAATATCATCCAAAAGATGAAGCTTGCTGCGGCGAAACAGAAAAACATGTCTAAGGATGTGAAGGATGGAATTGTGGAGATGGAGGAGGCCATTGACAGCATTGTCTTCTGTAAGAATGCTAGGTACAAGGATAAACAACAAGTTGACGCAACCACAATAACCGATCGAGCACAAGCATCAAACTCTCTTGATGACAAAAGAGAAATGGAAGAAAAGGAAAGAGGAGAAGTAGAGTCATGGACTAAGGTTGTGTTCAGGAAGAAACCACGAGAGAAAAGGACTCAAATGCAGGTTGAATTGCAGCGGGAAGATTCCCCAGGCAAGAGACAGTCAAATGCTCAAGAAGCAACCATCAAAGTCTCGACTGCCAGCTGTGCTAATTAAGTCAGCAGAAGGCAAGTCGTATGCCGATGTGTTACGGGAGATTCGGCAGAAGGCAAATCCTGCTGACACAGGAACGGAAGTTTGGTCTATAACCCAGACCAGAGCCGGTGAAGTTCGTGTTACTCTCGGAAAAAGCAATCGAGATAATGCGGCATTTAGCGACTCATTGAAGAATATCCTGGGACAAGATGCGACAGTCCGCAGTCTTGAGCCGAAGGTGACAATTGAGATTAGAGATCATGATGCTCTCACGACCAAAGGTGAAGTTTTAGAGTCCATTAAGGACATTACTAAAGAACCCACGGATGGTTTGAGGATTATGGTAACGCAGACTAACAGTCGGAAACAGAGAATGGAAAAGCTGCAAATAATATTCTAAGGGAAGGCTTGGTTCAAGTAGGATGGGTCAGTTGTAGAGTGAGACGGAGAATATCAGTCCTTCGATGCTACAGATGCCTTAGTGATGGTCATATTGCCAAAATTTGTGAGGGCCCTGACAGAAGCAATTCTTGCTTCAAATGTGGACAGAATGATCACAAGGCCAGGGATTGCATCAACCCAAAGAAGTGTGTCTTATGCGAGGAGATTGGCGTTACGCATGTGTCATGTGGCTGGATCGGGCCAATGTAAGGTGTTCCTAGAGGCCCTGCAGAAAGCGACGAACCTGAAACGAAAATGATCCGAGTTCTACAACCTAATATAAAAATGAGTAGAACAGCCCATCATCTGTTGTACCAGCTAGCTGCCGATAAACAAACTGATCTGCTGTTAATTAGTGAACAGTACCAAGATAAGGAGTCACCTCTCTGGCTTAGAGACCAATTAGGCACCTCTGTATTTGGATCTTAGACCCTGGAAAAATTCCAATAAAAGAACATGGGAGCGGGAACGGAAGATAATTCACTAAGGAGGAGTGCCCTACGGGCAAATATAAAATGACTCTAGCCTGAAGTAATGTGATTAACGGTTTCAGGCTAGTGTTGAGAAGTAATGGGGGTAGTTTTAGTCGGTAGTCTGCTACTCAGGAGAGGGAGCCCGACACTTTGTGCGTAAATGCATTTCTTCCCCCTAAAAAAATATTTTTAGGCTTAATATGCTTATTATTACGAGAATTACATTATTAAGAATATTATTATCACGCTCACCATTGTTTGTTTAATTGATATGCACAATTATTGTTATATTTACACTGTACACTTTATACATTTCCACATGATTTATTTTCTTTCCCTTTCACTCTTCTAACGCACACATTTGTAAAAATGCCCTATATATCCCATCCAATAAACACATTATAATCATTCCCATAAACTACACCTCAGGGCATTTATTTTTCTTTACCTTTCTTCTATTATATTTTTATACATTTTACGTTGTACACGCAGGGAGCAGTTTTTCATCATGCTGTAATGACAACAATAAGGGTATTTTATTACAAATGTGTTTCTTTCCTCTCTGCGTCAACGCCCGGATATGATCATGATTTATAACATGATGATTTTGACTTATAATTTATAATATGATGATTTATGACTTAGGATTGTAATTTATAACTTACGATTTATGATTTTGATTTACGCTGCTGATTTATATTCTATAATTTTCACAATTGATATGTTTACATTGTAATTAGCTTCACACACAAGAAAACATACATGTACAAAAATTGTTCCAAGCCTACACCTTTACCGACTCTGAGCACACGACGCCAAACACTACCGAGAACGACACTTCCCAATCTACGACCCATATACACCCCAAACATATGGCCAGCCTACCACGAGGCTACACACACTCCAAATACACTCCCCCATCACCGCCACCCTGGACTATTGATCAAGAAGAGAAGAGAAGAGCTGAAGAAAGAAGAAGAGGAAGAAGACGAAGAAGAAGTAAACCACGCCTACGTCTACTCACATTCTACGAGGCCGTAGAATAAAGCAACAGGGGGATTTGTTGCATCCCTAAGTTCCCCTAGGGACCTTATAGGGCTGAACCCCCTAAACTACACCATCTGCCCTATATCTCTACATACCTTCCAGAGCCTATTTTCAACACTATAAAATACATCATTAAACCCTGGACGGATCATCAGGCACACACCATTATTATTATTATTACGACATAATGGCTCGACAACGACAGCCAACACTATCTGGGTCAGCTATACAATGAAATGCCAGATTGCACAAGCTGAAACTATAGTCCGGGACACCTTAAATAAGTTACTAGAAAACCAACAGGGCCGCCACATTTGGTGTGGCCAGCCTACATCATTTATCACCAAAACGTCAGCACACGCATCCATGTAACACGTATCGCAAATGATCCAAACTAAGTAAAGGCCCTTTTACGAAAATACATTTTACATAAAGTTGTGAAGCAGTCCATGCTCAAGTTAGGGAAATCTTTGTCATCAGTCTCCAACAGTCTAACTCTTAAGCAGTATTAAGGTAGTGAAGTTAAATTAGCTCTTCTAGATTGATTTTTAAAGCATCATATAACATGCATAAGAACAGAAACATTATTACTTACTCAATGTTTTTTTTTTTTTTTCAGTTTTGCTGGGGAGCTAAAGATGAGCATGTTCATTTCTTCTTATAGGCTACATTTTTATAATTAGTCCAAAAATGCAGACCATTCTGTTTTAAGATGAGTGTTCAGAGAAGGATTTAGGAGTAGGAGAGAAATAGAATAGTAGGGTACATATTAGCTTATTATTTCTTTATTTTTGATAAGTACCCTACTCATTTCTAGCATAATGGAAGCAGAATTGAGACAGGCTATTGAAAGCATATTGGCAAATCCCTATTGAGATGCAAGAAGATGGTTGATCCAATGCTTAGGCCTAAAACCATTCGAACTAGTCGTGGATTTTAGGGCATAAGACTGTAATGGCAACTCTAAGATTTCTTCTTGGAATGGTAGAAAGCAGCAGTTGTTGGTTGATTTTGGGGCTTTGCGACATCATGGTCATGTAGATCTGTGTACTTGGGCATGTGCAATTTGTCTGATAACCTGTGTTATTGTGATGGCTGTATTAGTGTGTGCATTTATTATTCAGATAAGGATTGGGAATGAGGCCACTCTCCTCAGTTTTGCCTCACGTGGCTTAGTGTGCCTTGTTCCATGCCTCAGACCAAAATTAAAATTTCTTGGCACCGGAAATCAAACTTGGACCAACTGCCAAAAAATGCTAGCCGCACAGCGCGAGATGGTTGGTAGAATACTCTTCTGACCTCTCGTCACCTGGCACATTAAAACCCACTTGCAGAAAATTCACTGAATTCACTGACAAATTGACTAGTTAAATTCACGCGTTGAAAGGCAAGCTTTATCGACGGAGTAATACACTGACTGGCAAAAATGTGGAACAGTTAAAAATGCAATATAAATAGTATAAAATTAGCCATGAAAAAGATGTAATCACATTTTAAAAGCTTTTAACGCATTAGAACAAACATCTGAAACATCCGTGAATAGTAATTGATAATATGACACTTTTAGGGTGGTTTATTACCACCAATTACCCCCAATCTTCGATTAGCCTATCTTAATGGTTTTATGGCGGGAAGTGCACTGTACGCATTTAAGGGTTATGAGTGTTGCCGCTCTCTTATTGTTGTTCTAGTAACAACAACTGGCATTTGTTGAACACCTGTGAACCATTGTCATACATTTTAGTAAGTTATCGATGTGCAGTTCACACTAAAACATGCCTCTTAGCCGTGAAGGAGCTGCACAGGCAGTTGCATTGGTGGAGGGTTGCTGCAGTTACCGTTATGTTGCCGAGGTCATTGGATCATCTCTCGGTAGCATTCACCGTGCACTGCAACGTTACAGAGAACTCCAAACATACGACAGGAGACGAGGGTCAGGCCGTAGAGGAAGCACAAGTGCCAGGGATGACAGATTTCTCACCCTGCAAGTTCTACGTGATCGCCATACCACAGCAGTCCATGCACGAAATCGCCTGGAAAATGTCAGAAATGTGAGAGTGAGTGAGCGAACAGTAAGAAGAAAGTTTGAAGAAGCTCATCTTTCGTCCAGGAGACCTGCACGTGGACCCGCACTCGAACGACATCACAGAGAGGCGCGTCTTCTCTTCACAAGGCAGCATCTGGGATGGACCCACGAGCAGTGGGCCTTTGTTCCCTTCACTGACGAGAGTCGCTTTAATGTTAGATCTCCTGATGGAAGAGAAAGAATGTGGAGAAGGCGCGGGGAGAGGTACAGCCCTGTTGCTTTCTCCTCCAGGACTCCATTTGGAGGTGGCTCGGTTATGGTGTGGGGAGGCATCAACGTTATGAACCGCGCTGAGTTGGTGTGCATCGATCACGAGACACTCAATTCCCAAAGGTACATCGAAGAGATTCTGATGAACCATGTGATGGATGCCCTTTGCGCCTTTCATTGGTCAGAATTTCATGCTGATGCAGGATAATGCCCTCATACTGCTCGCTGTGTTGTATAATAACTGCAGGAAGTGGGGATTCAAACCCTGGACTAGCCAGCTCGTAGTCCTGACTTAAACCCCATCGAACATGTACGAGATATGCTTGGAAAGAACGTCAGACAGTGTGACGCCACCACCTTGGCACAACTGAGAACATCGCTGCTGGAGGAATGGGATCGCATCCCGGCAAATGTCATTCGACGAGTTGTGAACAGTATGCCTGAGCGTTTACAAGCTGTCATAGACGCTAAGGGCGGAAACACTTGTTTTTAGTGACCAGTGGTGTTGTGCAGTACAAACATTAACACTGTTTTGTTCGAAAAAAAAAACTGCCCAAAAGAACATTACTAAAAAATAGAAAATTGTAAGATTTGCAAAATGTAACGAAATTTGTGAGTTAAAGCGTTTTGTAAAACAGGTTTCAGTATTTTCTGTAGCCTACCATCTAAAATTTACATGTATAATGCAAATATTGGAAAACCGATACAAATCAGTGGAATAAATTAAGAAATTACATAAAATAATAGCCCGTCTTCAAGCAAAAATATTCAAGCAAAACGACATACGTACCGTAATAGAGGTAACACTTCAGGAGTGATGAACCAAGTAGAATACTTAAATTAGCCTAAATACCTTGTGTAATGATGAATAATAATTGTGGAAATGATGTCCTAATAGATGTTTTCTCCTTCGCTGTGTGTAACCCACTCGCTATCCCCTTTACAACACGACTTATATACTGTAGGGAAATATCAAATTAATTCTGTACCACGCATCACTCATTTCCTTTTCGCTTTCACTTTGATAATATATCATTTTCAAACCTTATTTTATCTTTTGGCGGGCGGTGGGGGGGGGGGGGACATTATCAATGTTAACTACTAAACTTGATCACTTCTGCACCAGATATATGTGCTAAATCACTTAAATATGTGTTTTCATTTATTGCATATTTAACAACCGCAGCCATGTTCGACAGCATATTTAGGCTGTGTCCGAATAGTACAATTTCAGCCGTAGTGAACTAGATAGTCGACTATTTTACCGGATGTGACGTCAGAAGTAGTGATCCAATACTGCTTAGCACATAGCAATCAAGTCTGTAGCATCTAGTGAACGAAAGTGCATGCTAGATTGTCGACTACGTCAAGGAAGTTATAGAAATTGTAGCTTATCGGAATTGTAGGTTATGTAAATTGTAGGTTGTCTTTGAATTAAACCAAACACAAACCATAATTAGGGCTCGGCTAAAAAGTGATCTTCTTGGCGCATCCATGATCGTATCATTCAGGTATTGTTTAGGTGGGTGAGTGGTTATAGTGTCGGACTACCAACCCCAAGATTGCAGGTTCGCTCCTGACCATGGTAAGTGATTTTTGAAGGCGACAAAAATCACGACACTCATGTCATACGTTGTTGGCATGTTAAAGAACCCATTTGAATTCAGTAGGCCGTGTTCAATGGCAAAATTAATCTCGGGATTTTCCGCCAACTAAAGTTCCTCCATTCTCTACTTGAAAGCGCTGTAGTGTCAAGGAGTTTAGATACCGTATCTAACCTCCTTGACTTTCATAGCGTTCATAGGAACGACGAAATTGACATGCAAGCTACCCTCTGGGTGTCAATTAGGCTGTGTCCCAATACTCAAGTTGTCTGCTATTGACTAGCTGCTAGCTACTATGTGCTGTGCACTACGGAGATTTGGGACAAGTCTGCTTGATCACAGCCTCCTTCATAGACTTGTGTTCTGAAACGCACTGGACTTACATGCTAGTGCCAAACCAACACTCAAAATGGCGGTGATCTGCTACTCCTTGTAAGCTCTTTGCACTTTCATCGGCTGTTTTAAATAAACAATACATGAACGATACGATCATGGATGCGCCAAGATCACTTTTTAGCCGAGCCCTAATAATGGTTTGTGTTTGGCTTAAGTCAAAGACAACCTACAATTTACATAACCTACAATTCCGATAAGCTACATATTTCTATAACTTCCTTGACGTAGTCGACAATCTAGCAAGAACTTTCATTCACTAGAGGCCGCGTTTTTTTTTTAAGCGAGAAATTGCAGCGCTGCATCAAGGGGAAGTAAATCGCTACATCACAACTACCTGTAAATAAAAACGGTAAAGATGGCGCGAATTGGCGGTCGTTTAAAACGTGTTTCAGTCATTATTTCGAAATAAATTTAATGTAATTAAATTATTTATAATTTACTTTGAATTGCGCATATGTTCCCAGCGAGACGTGTTTCCATTATTATAAATAACTTTCCTAGTTCGACTGTGTAAAGTTTCGGCACTCCCTAATTTAAAAGCGAAACGGTGGCATTGCGGTACACTGAATATTATGCGTCTACTAGGAGACCAAAGTTATGATGAATGCATAGTTATATCGCTCAATAAACAATTTTGTTAATTACCGTACACTAGGATTTCACCTTGCTTGTAATTTTTAGGTTAGGCCTAGCCCATGTCATTCGAGTTGCCTTCCACGAAGTAATGCCCTTGGCTTAGCCATTAAAGTCGCATTCAAAATGATCGTTTTACGAATGAAGTAGCGTTAGATAAATATTTCAGAACTTAAGGTTACCATATCTATAATAATCAGCATAACTTTTATGTGGCAAGGTAACTTGGATTTAAAAATTGCAAAATGGGACGACCTAGCTCTTGACTCCTTTTGCCTTCTTATAAATATTTCCTAACTAACCAACTGAGATGCTGCCAATGGAAATGTAGGCCTATCATTGTGCATTATTATATGCTACACCAATAGCCTGTGCATGTCACTAATGATTTCCCCAGGATAGTCACTTGTGGGGCAGTGTATAGCCTCTTCTGAATTATTATTAAAAGAAAAGCGCACAATGTGCAAATACATATTTGAACATATGATCAATTATACTAATGCCAGTCTTATTATTGAGGTTGTCCTCATTTTGCAGTTTTGTGTGTGGTACCTTTCACAATGATCGTTGCACAGGTCACATACAGTCTTCATTTGGTTGGTGCAAATTCTTGGTTTTGCAGAATCTATGGTGAAATCCATGGGTGGCGTAACGTGTTATTACGTGTCGTAGTTCGTAATTAGTTTGTTTCCACTCTTCCGTCATTATGGCATCTGTGGAGTAATAGTTGGACCAAATGGCATTTCGTTTCTCATTTAAGGTTCGGCGTGCATTCTCATAGGCTTTGGTGTTTGGTAGGTAAAACTGTATTTTGATGTCGTCGATGAAGTAGTCCTCCTTAGTTTATACATATGTCAACCTTGAAGGGGCAGACTTTCATATGCCTAAAATCTTCTGAATAATGCAGTATGGTGCATCTACTTACTTGTGCCAGGCTCCTCTTTCATCTTCCTGGCGATCTCCTTGGGTCAATGGGGCAGAAGACCTCATTGTTCCACCCCTTTAAATAATAACTACAACTCCCTTGGTCATCTCTCATTTTCTTCAGACCTTCGAAGCCTAGGGAGTCTGTCATGGCCTTTCTCTTTACTCACTACCCCAATTTTTTTAAAGAGTCGAAATTCTTCCTTCTATAGCCTAGCTCGACGCCAACAGGAAAGGGGGCCTCGATGTTACACTCCTTAAAACATTCATCCCCACCACCACCTGTCCAGCTACATAATTTTCAACATGAGCCCAAATCATTTAGATGGGATTCAAGTCGGGGTGGTACGATGGTAGACGCAAGATCGTGTGTCCATAGGTAGCAAGCAGTGTATCGATTTGATACGTCTCATAACGTGGTTTATGGGATTTAATCAAAGCGTACAGTTGAGGTTTTATCATCTCTGTAGAAAATGGAATACCCTTATCGGTCAACCAATCCTGCATAACTGTTTTTCGGGAAGATGATGTGGGTACGCACTCACATTGGACATTATGGTACGAGGTATTGTCAATCACGACTACAGAATTTGTTGGCAAATTGGGAATTCATTTTTCTGTCAGATATTTTTCGTTATTTCTATAGTTCATCTCATCGTGATAGTCCCCAGTTCTTTTGTTGGATTTTGAAAACCAACAAAGCATTTGGAAAGAAACATGCATCAGAACCGGCATATACCGCTATTAATCTTTGTCCTTTCGAGATAGGCGACTTCAGTCCATGAAGAGAACCGTCACTCCAAGCACTTGGCATAGTGTGCGAACTATGCAAATATGTCTCATCAGTGTAAACAATAGGCCTACCCTGTTGTCGGTACCGCCTTATGCTCTGTAAGTACTGCATGCGTTATGTCAGGCTTCTCCATAAGTATTCTATGCATGTCTTCTGTCTTCCTCCATCTGAAGCCTAGGCCTCGAACTATCTTGCTTAATGTTCGTACGCCACCTTTAAAATTTATAACCTCAACCAGTTTCCTACGGATCTTTTCCAGCGTTGGCCTCTCACCTTTGCTATAGTGAAAATTATGAATCGTATGCCTTACCACGCATTTATCAAAATCGTCTAACTTACACTTCTTGGCAGATTTTGGTCTTCTCTTTCCAGGCGTTGAAAATGAATCCACTTCACCACTTTCAATTCTTTTGGCGCCTTGTATTATATTCCGCACCGACCTTTCCGACACACCTGATGCTTCAGCCACTTTATTTTGAATTGCGTATAAGTTCCCAGCGAGATGTGTTTCCTTTTTCATGAATTTATACACATTATAAATAACTTCACTAGTTCGACTGTGTAAAGTTTTGGCACTCCCTAATTTAAAGCGAAACGGTGGCATTGTGGTACACTGAATATTATACACAAATTTCAAGGCTTCAGGTATTCAACAAACACACTTTCAGCTACGTAATATACATAAAATAGTAATAATACACACATGTGATGCCTCCTGCACTCTACGCTTGGTTTAAAGCTGTAGACCGTGTCTTGGAGCGAGCCGCATTGTTGATGAATGGAGTGAGCAGTGAGCCCAGTAATCAGCATTCGGGGGACACACAGGAGCCCCGCAATGAGCATTGAAATACGCCAATTGATATTGGTCTCTGCTCATCGTTGAGTTTCGGCAAGCTCTTCTTGCGTCTGCTCTACTATTGTCATCGCACCAGGAGATGGAAGTTCAACACACTGTGACGGGGTGTGTGTGGGTCTTGCAGTACGTATGCGCGGCCGGCTTATTCTAAACCTAAATATATCGGCTTCCCGCATGCCAATGGTTATCACAGCAGATGACTCGCAGCCAGTGAAAAAGGAATGTGCTGTGTGAGTGAAGCAAGTAGTGGCCAACTTAATGTTTTTGGAATGTGCGATGCGCAGTGAGCGGGAAGACATCTGCAGTTCAATCCCAACTGCCATCTCCTGGCACGATATCAAAACCGTTCGCCTTGCGAATATAGTTTGCACGACTGTGCGGATAGCGGATAATATTTAGAGTAAATTTGCGGATAGATTTTAGAATACAATGTTGAACTGGATTTTTAGTTCTTACTAAGAACTGCGTCTTTCACGTTTCTTGTTATTTCCCTATTTGCTTTCGGTTGGGTTGTACGAGAATGAGAAGTGAGAGAAGCCAGTCATGGAAATACCCTCAATTATTGTTACCACAAAAAAAAAAAAAAAAAGCTTTATACCTGCGCTTGCCTGCGTGGGTATATCCGATGACTAAGTAAGTGCTATAATTAGCCACCCGCTGTTCCACTTACCATTGCTCAGAGGGACAAAACTCGGTCGAAGGTGGATGAGAAAGTGGGTTGTGCTTACGTTATTGATGGTGCAAATACCAAGATCTCTTTGCCAGAGGCCTGTAGTGTGTTTACTGCGGAGCTCGTTGCCATCTATGAAGCTCTGCAGTTTGCACTACAGGATGCATGAATCCACTTTCTCGTGTGCACCGACTCTTTGAGTTCGTTGCAGTCAATTGCTACTTGATTCCTGCAACACCCCCTAGTGCAGCGAATCCACGACTTACTAGCCGGGCTGTGTCACGCTGACACTCGAATCACCTTTCTGTGGCTTTCAAGCCACATGGGAATTGCGGGAAATGAGTTAGCGGATCAAGCTGCAAAAGAGGCGGGATCACTACCACCTCGAACAATGGAGGTACCCGCTAGAGATATTCGCTCTCAGTTACGCCTACAAGTTCTGGTATTTTGGGAGAGTCAGTGGATAGCTGACCCACTGCCCAGTAAACTGAGAACGATCAAGGGAACTACATCGTGGCCCACATTTTAACCGAGTGTGTGGTTCTTACTGACTTACGAAGAAACCTTGGTTTGCAGATGACACTCAAACTTATATTAGCCGATGACGCGGTGGCTGTTGATCGCGTTATCCGCTTTATAAGCCAGAGTGGGTTAGGGCCAGCAATCTAAATTTTCCAGTGAATATTGACTCAACGACTTGTTCGTTTTTGAATGATAATTTTTTGTTTTTTCATAATTTTTGTTTATTTTTATAATTATTATTTTTATTTAATATTTTGTTTTATTAAATTTAGGTCTTTTCAAATTTAGGTGTCCACCTCTAAATTTTAAATTCAATTCCAAATTTGTATTCATTAATCTGTGTTAAGAGGGGCAGATGACCTCGTAGTTCCACCCCTTAAAACACACGGGCAATTGAGTATTCCATAACCCAGGCCTCGCCAACTCAGGTGCTTAGCGAGCACTGGCCGGCAACTGGAAAAGCACGGTGCTCTGCTGTAAGAGAGGAACTTGTAGTAGCAGCGCTTAGCGAGGCGAGAGTCGTGTTGTTTATTTGTAAATTGGGAGAATTGTCCCAATTTCCTTCTTGAAGCTGACTTTTAAAAAGCACAAGCTGCAATTTGAAACTTTCAATACGGTCACACATAGTACTGATTAATTTATTTTTGCTTTGCAACGAGTTATTTAAATACCCCGTGATATATTTCATGAAAGCGAGGTCAGTGATCCATTGCTCATCATCCAAGTCTGACTGTGGAGAAAGAGGGGTGGGAAGGGAAAAGCACCGGGGCGCGCAAGCACCAAGTGCTCGGGTTGGCATGGCGCATGCACAGTTGAGTATTTTATAGACTTTTAATATATTGGTTGTGCGTCGGCTCTGAGAAGCTTGAGTCCCACAAACTAAGTACAGTAGGCCTACACTCTGATTGTGACCTGACAAAAAATTCTGTATGCTTTGTTTTTAGAATTCTCACTAACATTTACACTCCACGCATGAATGAAATGTACAAAGTAGTCAGTAAAATCAAAATCCCCTTCCCTACGCCTTACAACTGTAGGAACATAAAAGCGCTACCATGGTACTCGAGAGTTTATCCAGGAATTATTTTCACCAACATAGATAGAGTCCCTTCTGTATAAATTTCTTGCCATTGTTGTGGTCTAGAAGTATGTATTGAGATTGTTTGATTCCCAGCTCTGGAATATCATACAATGAGCTTCATAAGGACAACTGAGAAGAGGTTGGTATGATTCTTATTACAGTTAAGTACAGAATTTAGTGGCAGTGTATTCTGAGTGGGTCATGGCATCCTTGTTCATATCGCATAATACCATAATTACAAGAACTTCAGCACATAACAGTCAGGGCCAAAATAAATATGTATAATTGGAGTGAATATGAATAGAGTACACACAGTGGGAGGAATGGAAGACAAATGAAACTATTTGTATACTTAGTTAAAATGCACCTTAGAGAAAGAAAATAGGCTAGTGTCCATATTATTTTTCATGAGAAACATAATAGAATTTGTTACCACCCGGCCAAGTACAGATATTAGTTACCATGCTGAGGTAGGGCCTATGTACACCAACAACAAAAATGGGGGAAAATGTTTGTAGACCGAAGACATAACATGCAGTATTTTTTCGTAACGACGTACTGTAAGTAAGATGCATTCACAAATCTGCGACTTCTTATGGAGTATGGTATAATAGTAAGGGTTTTCCACCATAGTTGGCCTACATAGCACAGAACATAACCAAATAAATTTAATCATCAATTCAATACTCGTGTGATTACGACTTCCAAAGCAATACTACGTCTTCGTAGGCTTGATCCTACTTTATCAAACTTGATATTCGGTCATACACACATGTACAACAACACTTTAAAGAAAATCACACATTCCAGAAAATCTTGCAGGATAAGAACGTATTCAATTGGAGCCATTTTGATTATCGAAGCAACGCAGCAAAGCAAAGTAGCTACAGACTTGATTGCTATGTGCTAAGCAGTATTGGATCACGACTTCTGACGTCACATCCGGCAAAGTAGTCGACTATCTAGTTCACTACGGCTGAAATTGTACTATTGGGACACAGCCTTAATAAAGCTTGCTCCAGGCACCCGAGGCCATACGATATTATTATTACTAGTTATTGTTTATTTAAAACAGCAGATGAAAGCGCAAAGAGCTTACAAGGAGTAGCAGATCACCGCCATCTTGAGTGTTGGTTTGGTACCAGCATGTAAGTTCAGTGCGTTTCAGAACACAAGTCTTTGAAGGAGGCTGTGATCAAGCAGACATGTCCCAAATCTCCCTAGTGCATAGCACATAGCACATAGTAGCTAGCAGCTAGTCAATAGCAGACAACTTGAGTATTGGGACACAGCCTTAGTATGTGAAACTGCCGCAGCGATCACATTGACGTCATTAGTTACCAACATATCCGATACAAAATAGACCTACATTAGACGACACATCTAATGTTGAAACTATGTGATAAAAATGAAATAATCGGGCTATTCTTAGTTAGACGACTGTCTGGACGAAACCATTGGTCGCTAGTTGGTTAGACGACTGCCTGGACGAAAATTACTGATTGCACTACAAGGAAGGAGTTCTGGGCGTAAGCTCAATGTTAGGTTCGTTTTGATGTAGAACCGTATTTACCACTGTAATGAACGCTGATCGCAAGGATTCCACGTTTTGAACTAATCGGCAAAACCAGCGCCTTACTGCCTAAAAATTATTGGTCTAGGCACAGTAACTTATGTAATGTGACTAAAGCCTGTATCACACGACACTCGCTAGCATGGAAGCTGCTACCGGTACGGGTATACTGGCTGGTATAGCCGCGTCTAGCACCGTGTGATTTCTACCTTCTATACTAGATTCTGCCTTCTATGACAGCCTTCATGGCATCTCAGTAACTGGTCCGGTGCTATTTTCGCTGGAAGATTGTATAGTGGGTTCAGCACCTGAGCCAATCTGCCCTTGCAGAGATCCCAGCGGTAGCATCTCCAAGTAATCTTGGTTAATCGTTTTCTCGAAGGCACCGTATTTCATAAACACAGGGTGTCACGTCCTTGGCCAAATGAGGTTATTTCTTCGCTTATTGAAAGGTACGAAAGTCATCCATGCCTTTATAACACTAAACTGCCGGTGTATCATACAATAATTACCATATCAATGCATTACTTCCACAAAAAGAAAACTTTTCAGACGGAATGGAGTCGATTACTTCGCGTCGCAAAGCCGATTTCGAAGGATATGATCGCATGCGGCTGGCATTTTACAAAGGAGAATTATATATCAACAAATACAATAACCAGTACCCTACATTCGTCCCTGCACTACAAACTAGGCGACTTAGCAAGGTCGATTTGACCGCTGTTCTTCCCATGTGACAAAAATTACTTTTAGGGTTCGCTTTATCGTAGGCCTACGTGTGGTCGTCTTTCTTTAACTTTCCCCATTGCTGCTTCAAATCTGTGAAGCTCTGGTCTTTTAAGTTTATAATCAGGCGCCTATTAAAAATTTAAAAAATCTTTATACGGTAGTCAACTTGTAGGCTAAGTTACAGTCGTTGATGTATTGACTTCGACAGTATTAGGCTACCGGTATATCTTCCAAATTTAAATGTATCTACTTACTGAAGTATGTAAAGCAATGTACCGACTCCACGCTTATTAGGCCTGCATTTTCCTGAAAAAAATTTTTTTTTTTCCTTGGCACATTAATGTCCGATGCAACTGTATAAGCCGTTCTACTTTCAGTCAGAATTAATAATACAAGTAGCCTAGGCTATAGTTGCGAGCAATATTTATAACGTATTGCAACCAGTGGCTTCGCCTGAACTGTGTCATCTAACCAAGTAGTGAACCATGACTTTGTCTCACCCAACGTAAGTACATCAGTAATTTTCACCCCGACATTCAGTGGTGCAGTAACTTATGTCGAAAACTAAAAGAGAGCCAAGAGATATTGTTGGTATTCTCTGAAAATGTGCATCTGTGACTCAAGCGCAGTGCATATCCCGTGCACATGTGAGTATATGGCTCTTCAGAATGATGATTGATTCATGTTGCACAACCCTTGAAGTTCGTTGAAGCCTTCCACACTAATCTGTCACAACCATGATTGAAACACGTAAAAGTGGGCCTAATATTAATATTTTATCTGCCTACTACCAAGTAGGCTATAGGTAAGTAGCCAACTACATAAATAATCACCAATACATTCACTACCACTAGCCGAGTGTGAATCATAGACTACTTTCAAGCTTACGAGTGACATATGCAATGTATTATAATATTATGGCTGACGGCACTTGGAAATCGAGAATAAGATACATTACAATATTAGAAGGCAAATTGATCCTAAGAATATGTTCCTGGGAGTGAACTTACATAGGATATATTTTAGGTTATGTTTGGTTTGTATTATACGAAAAATGCAGTCAGAAGACTATTTCAAAATTTCCAAAGACCATTAAGGTTCTTTATTACGTTATTTGTGCTCGGACTGAATATACAAATAAATAAAACAACGATTAAATAACTTTGTACTTTAAATTATGTAGGCAGGGTCTAGGCTACTTACTCAAAACGAAGTTGATTCGCCAGTGATCTTCGTAGAGTTTCTCCAATCCATCTCTAATCTTGTTCTCGTGTTTTTTTTAGGCGTCATGATGAAATCTAAATAAGAATTTATCCAAAAATGAATTAAATAAAAGCTTGCAAACATCTCAGACGAGTGGGTATGAACACGCCCTCAGTATGCCTTCCTTCGGAGGGGAAGTAAAGCCGGCGGTCCCATGTCATAGATTTATGGCATGTTAAAGATCTTTCCACTAATTACACCTGTGTGAAACTAAATTGGATAGGTTAAGAATGTAAACAACGCTCTTAGGTTGCTACGTTCGTTGCCAAGAGCCGACTGCGGTGGCGTCTAGTAGCTAGTTCTGAACTAGGCCTAGTAGTCGTTGACGGTGGCGCTTGGCGGCAAAAGTAGGAACTATTTGAAAATTCAAAGTTGCAGTCCCTACTTGAATTAAAAAAACAGATACACACACTAATACAGTCATCACAATTAACACCGGTTATCAGACAGATTCTACACACACCCAAAGTACACGGGGCTACATGACCGCGTTGTCGCAGCCCCTAAACTAAGGAACCAACCAACCAACATATTTCATAATCAAGAGTCTATAATAACTGTAAAAACTGTTTTAATCGATGTATGTTAGTAATACTTACCTTGTACAACTTGCTTTTACTTCATTAGACTTGAAATTCCAAAAAAAAACTGTGAAATTATTCGGATAATAATCATTAGTGAAAGTCGTAATTATTATGTTGGGAGAATGTGTAGAAATGCATTCTGGGAGTTATCGCCAGAAAAAGTCGGCAACTGGGTGTTAAGAAATTTTAGTGGTATTATGGTCTTTGGAGATGGCGAGATTTTAAGCAGGTTGGCAACAATGTTCTGGCACGTGAAAACAACTTAACGTCAAGAAATTCAAGCATAAACCAACATTTACGTAGGCATAGGGGACGGCTGTTAATGTTGGCTACCCTGTTTTGATCTAGTAGCTTATTTAAGCTGTCCCGGACTATATAAAAGGTCACACAGCCCATCGTCTTGGTCTGTGTCCTGCTGAATCCTTGACGGTTTACACCGCGACTGACGCCATCTTGGTAAGTGTGCTCACGAGTCTATACTCCGACATATTTCTTACATTTCACCCTTGTAACACTTTATAATTGTCTTGGTCATACACTGAAGTTTATAGCACCAAAACTGATCTGTGAAGTAATAAGACTTCACACATTCAGTAGAAATTAAACTACTTAAATACTATCTCTCTTGGTCTCACCGTTTATTTAATTGCACGATAACTCTCTACCCTCCATCCCTGACCTATTAGGATCCAGTATTATGTAATTATCTGTAAGCATTAGGTAAGCAGTTCGCTTTCCGACCTGTAGTAAAGTACCAATCAGCAGTTCTGCTCCACTCTTCATTCACACACACGTAGGCTGTCCGCACGCGCTGAACCACAGTCGTACGCCAGCAGGTTATCTTTTATCCCATCAACCCCTAGAAAACACCCCCAACCTTGAGCTCACCAGACACTCTGAACACCTGGAAGCTCATCCTCGAGTTCCATTTAATTCACGTAACCGATCCTTCCGTACCCCTATAGAGGACCTTCTTCTAAACCACCCCCTGATACCACAACACGCTAAACACACCCTAACACCCCATTTAAGCCCTTAAAGGCTAAACAATATGAAGAGAATCCCCAAACTTGACGTTATAACATAATACAAATTCACGTACGGAACATAGCCTACGTTCATAATGTTACAGCGGCTTCGGTGGCGTAGTTGGAAGCATGCTGAGCTTCTATGCCCAAGATTTCGGGTTCAAACACGACCTCAGTCTTCGATTTTTAGAGCGATAAAATCCCTTTGTATGGCTTCCTTCAGAGGGGAAGTAAAGCCGGCTGACCCATGTCATAGATTTATGGCATGTAAAATAACCTTCCACTAACTACAATTGTGTGAAGCTGAATTTGTAGGTTAGATTTGATAAACGCTCTAAGTTCCTACGTTCACCACCAGGTGCGGGTCTGTGGCATCTAGTAGCCAAGTTAACAGCTAGGTGTCGTTGACGGTGGCATTTGGTATCAAAAGTAGGAGCTACTTGAAATTGATCGTCTGCTGTCCTCACCTGAATTGCAGATGTATTGTGGTTGTTCTTTCACGCAAACAAATTCCATTGGGCGCCACTCATATACACTATGAGAATATATTGGAAAGAGCATGACATCTCTCCTCCCAGGTAGCAGGACAATGTGGCTTGCTTATGGCAAAAACACCCTCCCCCCTTCTCGTATGAATAATAAATATAAAGAATAAATATGGAAATCACAAAATAACAACTACGGAGTATAATAATAGGATGGAAAGTTATTATATTTAATGAATCAATATATATCTTACTAAACGGAAAGTGCCGTGATTACATATTCTATTGGATACCTAGGCTTACTTGTGGTTGGGGTATAACGTATATTCAGGTGTACTTTATATTCCGCAAACTTGCGACATATCTGGTTTATCTTATAAAGCAACATTTCATGGACACTTCTCCGTTATTTAGAGATACGAATCTTCTCTATTAAAGAATTACATTCACCAGGACATGTAGAATCTCGTCGCATTTTAACAACAGCATCCATTCAATACCAAACAATTATCTAATCACTGTCGGTTTCTAATCAATGCGTTAGTTCGACGTTATACCGTGTCGCTCCTTAATGGTCCATACATCTCAGTAGGTTTTTTTCATATAGAACACAATGCCATCCAACAACAGCCTGGTTACTTATTGCTTTCCTTAACTGGGCACTTTCCGATTAAATGTACATAAGATACAACTATACATGACAATAAATAATGTTGAGGAGTGTCTGTGCAGATCCAAGATCTGTCACAGAACGCCCCCATATGGTTGATCGAAATACTTATAAGAGAAAACATACAATAATAAAACTAATACGAGGACACTCCTCATCCAAAACGTTACAACCTATATACACAAACTAAACATAATGACAATATACAAATACTTCATTTAACTTTCTTCTTGGAAATAGTCCATGCAGCACTCAGCGTTGCAAATATAGTTATTCAGAGTAAACACGATAGGCCTTTTATTCTTGGTAGTCAAACACCAATAACGTCTGGTCCGACCACACCTCCAATTGCAGTAGCACCAATAATGACACAGGGCTTGACTGTTTTGACAATCTCCTTAAGTTCCTGGATAAGTGCATGTGTCTTGGCATAGTGAACCTTATATCCCGGCACACCTCCTTCATGTCTGTCATTCACAATAATATCCTTGGAATCCACCATCCAAATCTTCTCTCAAGCGTTCTCTTCTGAGGTCCCCTCATTCATCATAGCCATAACACACGGTTCAGCAATACCCAAGGATGCCTCATTAACTCCTTGGAAGAATATGGCATAGTCAAAAACACATTCTAGTGATGCGAAGAAATTCCAAAACTCCAACAACTGCGACAGAAGCATTTTCTTGAATATCATTGAAGTTACAATACCTATTACGATACATCCGAGAAGCGGAAAGCATTGCTGTTGACAAAGTCTTCAACATGAACAAGTGTAGTGTGACCACATACGCTGTTCCACTCATTTATATACGTAGATATATTATTGATATCCTTCACTAATTTCATGCACATGATTCAATACGTCCAAATTAGAACTTCAGAGTCTAGCATCACAATGTATTCATTGTATAACAGTTTATATGTGAACCCTTGGGCCATCGGGTCCATGACGGTCGAACCATGTCCTTAAGGAAGAAATCAAAGAAAAGTATAGTTTCTTAAAGGAATGGAGAGAGATTTTAAGCCAGGAATATAGCTTAACATTGTGCAAGCGACTAGGGACAGATGCTCCTTAGATGAGATCACCCCACTCGACATGCCAGAGAGGGCTGGTCACGAGTATTAATAACTGAGTGGAATCTTCCACCGTGATAGAAAGAGAAGCCTGAATCGGAATTCAAGCTGACGTGGCTGGAAATTGACAACGTCGCATACGCGCCAGAAGAGGAATAATTAAAATTAACACGTTTACGAGCATAATAATGAGTAAACAAGCACAGTACAGTGAATCATTTGGAATGAGAGATTTTTCAGTATAGAGAAACCATGTAATAATTGTGCAGAAATAAACTGCCGACGTAAGACGACGTCATCGGTGAATTACCTAAGCCTCTGTGGAAGGGAGAGAGCAAAAAGAATGCAACACCCACACAATTGAGGACGAGAAATTAATTAATATCTCCGAATTGCACGATCGATTCTTAGGTGCAATAAGATCATTTGACATTGAGAAGACGAGCTTTCGGAAGGTATGAATTTTATATTTGTGGCACCATTATTTTAGAAGTTGACCACAGGAAAGGCTTGAGTCTTATTTTTTTGTAGTAAAACAGTATAAAGCTTCGGGCGTTTCCAAGCCAATCATGCAGTATTCGAACGGCCCGAGGGGTATCGCCACGCATCACGCATCACGAATCCGTCCAGGAGGACGTGAAGTTATATCAGCACATGCAGTTATTCTGAGAGCCCGTGAGGGGACGTAACGCTGTATCACGTCACATCGCATGCAGTATTCAGACAGCCAGAGGGCACGTCGCTGTGTCACATCGCACGCAGTCCTACGAGCATTCCGTGAGGGGAAGTGCTGCTCCACGACGTAGAAGAAGTCATTCCGACAGTCCGTGAAGGGACGTAACTCTGCGTTACATCGATAACAGCTACCAGTACTCCTTGAGGGGAGAAACGCTGTTTAACACCGCCGAAGCAAGATCCGATAGCCACAGGCGTCACAGTAGTAACGACTTGCTTGCCTCCATAAGGAGCATTCAAGGCGAGATTTTAAAGTATCGCCGTAGTGAAATATTAGGAAAATCCTAATTATAGGATTTAGGCCCGACTGTATACAAGTTAAAGTGAAAATTCGCAAGATATAGTCAGAGCAGGCTGCGAACGTCGGACTTAAAGGCGATAGGTCGTTATATGTTCGAACGAACAGATCATAACGTACGGAAGTATCGTACCAGACAGATAAACTGTTATTTAAATTGAAGCAACCTAAAAAGGAAGAACAGAATAAGGTTCGAACGTAGGAGCGTTAAAACAGTTCCAATAAATAGAATAGGAGACTATAAACATTAGCTCCAGATATCAGGCGAACAATTCTAATAGTACTAGAATCAAGAACTGCTAGCTGCTAGAAACTAAATCTATAGGTCTTAGAGGAGACCTCGATCCATATAGACTCTCGTTAGGATCAATAGACAGATCGACAGAGAAGCCGTTCAAGCTAGATAATAGCCAGTTATCCAGGATAGGAATAGCAGAATTGAACTCCAGGGAACAGTAGATGTTTCAGGACTTTCGCATTTCTTCAGAATAGGAAGCCGACATCAGATAAATCTCACCCTTGGAGACGGGAATTAAAGAAGATCACGTGTGATAGGCTCAGAAGTACGGCCTAGTGATCGAGTAATTGTGAAGTGTAAAATAATCAAGATTGTGTGTTAGATAATATTTTTAGTGTTATTATGTGTTCAAAAGGGACACACTAGTATATAAAAATGTCGTCAATATTAAGTGTTCTAGATATAGGTCAAAAAGTGATTCTACGTAAGATGAATACCTTCAATATGGTGTAAAAAGTTCAAAGTGGGCCCCAAAAATGAAACACCACACCAGATTTAAGATCATGGGATGATCTGAAAATATGTAAGTACAAAATTCATTTTTATTTTGGTGTCAGAAATTGATTGTGTGCAACCCACCAGAGTTTTTGAGTGAAAGGGATGTGTTTTAATGAATAAATACTGAATAATCAAGAACACGGTCTGAACAATAATAATAAAATAAATAGAGAAATTATGAATAATTATGTAAAGAATAAATCCAGTATAGGAAATATGTGAATAAAGGGTTAATGTATTTAACAAATGTCATAAGAGCAAGCGAAATATCAGTTAATTATCACGAAAGACATTGAAATAAAGTAAAGTTGAGATATGAAAGAAATAGCTTTTGAGCTTGTATAAAGAATAAAGATAATAATAATAATAATTAAATATGGAAATGTTAAACAAAAATCAAATAAATTGATATGAACATAAGAACGTTAAGCCTTAACGTATGTGTAAGAAATGAGGTTCAATGGAATATTTTAAAACAGGGAGCGATTTATCGACCATGAAAGATTAATATGGGAATTAAAATAATATGAATTGTTACTAAAGAGATTTTATCAGTTCTTGGGAAGACATTTTCGGCTTAAAATAATGCATAGCGCATAATGAGCGCAAATATAATATTAAAGTGTCACGCTAGGAACGCGTAGTGATTGAAATACTTGGTACATTACTTATGGAGGGTAGTTGATTGCAGTGAATTGATAATTGTGTAAGTCCTCTATTAGTGACATGGTATCACGAGGCATTGTGTATGTATTTAAAAAGGGAGCTAATATATGTTATTATTGAGCGTATGTCATATGGGCCACGGCCGACTCTAAATCGCATTTTGTAATAAGTCCTCTGTACGGGATTAGTTCCCGAGGCACCTGAAGAGATTCGAATGCAGGATCTTCTTATGATAAAAGCCCCTGAAATTCTCCGTCGTCGTATGTGTATCTAATCTTCCCAATCAATGAGGACCCTCTCATAATTAATAAATGCCAAGGATATGAAAATGGTCTGTGAACCAAAGAATAGTTGTTTGAATGTTACGGTACAATAAAGCCTGGTCTCCTCAGAACTGGATAGAATGGAAAGGTTTGTTTTGAAAGCCTTGAAAATAAGCTCCTAAATGTTGGGTCAGACGGGATGTCTCCTCCACCCTAACATGTCATAAATCGCACTCCAGTAGTAGAGACTAGCTCTTTTAAAGCGAGAAGGAACATAGACCGTCTCGTAAGCTGTTGTAAGAGAAATGAATACACCAGGAGTGTTTAAAGTTGTAAACGACCCGGGCGTTGAACCGAGGTCCTTAAAGAGGGATATTTCGTTTGCCGGTTCAGATCGTAGTTTCTTATATGATAATGGTCTATTAAGACATAAGAGATAAATAACAATCCCTATTGTAAATATGTATGGACGTGGGATTCCACGAGTTGATTGAAGGCAACTGAGTTCGGGAGTAACTATAGTTTTTTGACTGTGTCAAGTACCTTCACGCTCTGGAGTACACAATTGATTTTCTGATTACCTTAATATGTTTGTGAAATAAAGAGAGATGATAACAACTGAATGTGTGGACATGCCCAAAAATATTGAGTTAGATAATTAACATATATTTTTAAATATAATTATATATTTGTTTTAAAGAATAAGAAAATATAAAAGACAGTGTTTGAGGTGTACAAGAATGACACCGTAATAATGTAAATGCATGGAGCCAAAGAGCTCGGAGTTATGTAAACTTAATGTTAGTGCTTTATGGAAGTGAGACTAAGTAAGAATTGATGGTTTATGTGGAAACCACAGGTTTTGAATACAATATTTGTTTATTTTATTTTGTGATCCCTTGTTCATTTGGAACAAGCAGTTGATATTTGGGTCAGTAATTAAATTGTTTAAATGTTTGTAGCGCCATTAATTTTATTAATTAAATATGTTTAAATAGGAGTTGATTTTGTTGTTATTTTTGCAAGTGTATCCTCTAATTAATCCAAAATATGTGAGTCACAGAGTGGGGGAACTTACCACTGCCCCGAAATCCCGAATTGAGCTACGCTGGTATACTGTGATTGGCATATTTCTTGCTAAATGGGCACAGGGGGATATATAAATACTGTGCTGGATTAATAACTAGAGGAACACTTAAGTCGGTCATATCATGTAAAATTAAAGTAATGATAGGAAAAGCTACAACGTAAAATATTAACTGACCGCATGGGTCCCTGGAAACTCATACCGAGCAGCCCTGAATATATATTATATTATTACAAACCCCCTAGCAAGACTAAACATGGCGCCCAGTACGCAGGGCTGAGTTTTCCTAGGGAAAACCCGAGTTTTCTCGAAAAATCAAAATTTTCATTTTTTGAAAAAAAAATGGTTTTTCGAAATTTTGAATTTTAAACACTTCCATAAAGGTTTATGAAATTGAATAAAGGTATTAAAAGGGTACGTTGTAAGTGAATACCCGTACCAAAGGAATATTTTAAAAGAAATTGGGACACACCGATTCAGAGTATCATCTCTCAAGCATGTACTAGTGTGGTGGCATTTGTGGCCCACTGTATTTTTATAGTAGAAAAGATGGTGACGATGATGGAGTTAAAGGAGTGTTTGGATGAACATTTCCATAAGAATAGGGAGGAGATAATAAAAATAAGTACGCAAAGTACGGAAGATGCAAAAAAAGAGAATAGGGTAGAGAGGCAGGAACTTTTGGAGGCGATAAAAGCCGATAGTAATGAGAAGTTGAACGCTTTAAAAGCCGATAGTAATGAGAAGTTGAACGCTTTAAAAGCCGATAGTAATGAGAAGTTGAACGCTTTAAAAGCCGATAGCAATGAGAAGTGGGAGGCCATAAACAATAAATTGGGAACAATAGACAATACATTGGGTCTCCAAAAGGATGAAAATAACAAAGTGTTCGAATCTATAAATGAAAGTTTGGAGTCAATAAAAACTGATAGTGCTAATATGGGAACCAAATTAGAAGCTATCGAATTAACTGTGTAAAAATGAACGATGAATTGAAGGCTGAGATAGAGGGCAAATTGAATAGTATAAAAACAGAAAATTCCGATCATTTGTCAGCACAATCCAGGGCTTTGGAAGATAAACTAGGAATAATGGAAGGGAAATTTGAAAACGAATTACATTCCTTTCAGGATAAGATTATAGGTGATAATTTCTTGAAAAGTCAAGCCATGAACACTAAACTAGAGGCCATGGAGACTAAAATACAAAGTAATATAAATGAGAAATTAGAAGGGATAATGAATAACAAATTTCAAGGTTTTGACACTAGGTTGGAGGACAAGTTCATTGAGTTAAAAGGGAAAATCACAAGTGAAATTAAACAGGAAAATAATGTACTTAAGTTAGAATTGCAAGACCAAATAAATGTCTTGAAGGAAAGTACAAAAACATCCCAAGTCAAATGTCAAGAAAATTTTGATAATTTAGAAGATAATTTTAAGGCTATAAAAACTAAGTTAAATAAGATGGAAACAACATGTCGAAAGAATGTAGACGATTGTAAAAACGAACTTGTAACCCAGATCCAAGGTGTGCAGAAAGAATTGAAAGATCAGATAAAATCTAACAGCGATATTTGTAAGGCATCCCGGGATGAAATAAAACAAAGCGTGAATGAGCTAGGAGATAGATTTGAAGGGGTTGAAGAGAAAGTAGGGATCCTCGAGAACAAAATCGGTGTAGTTCAGACTGAGGTAACTGAGATGAAAAATCAAAATCTAAAGGATGTTAAGGAGATGAAAGATCAAATTGATCATTTTACCGGGCAGGTAGATGAGAATCTGAAGACATACGAAACGAAAATAGATCAAAGATTAGGTGTATACGAGGGGCATCTCCAGAGTGAAAGAAAACAACGAGAGAACGAAAGTAAGGAAAGTACCCATAAAATAAATGAAATAAGTCAGGGTATTATTGAGGTTCAGGAAACCATCGGAACATTAAAGGTTCATGTAGGAAAAACCAATAAGGAAGTTAGTCAGGTCCAAGATGAAATGATGAAATTGTATAAGAGTCAAGAGAAGACTGAGGGAAGGCTTGAAGGAATAAAAATAGATATGGTCAAAGGACGAAAAGAAGTGGAGAAGCAAATAAAGGAGATACGAGAGGGCCTGGAAACCATAGGTGACGTTAAGCCAGAAATTATAGACCAACATGCTAAGATCATTAAGAAAGAGGTAGAAGACCAAATAAATGGATTTAGGGATAGCTTCAGGGATGAGAAATTCCAACTCAAAAAGATAGAGGAAGATATTAAAATGAATCAAGAAAGAATTCAGAATGAATTAAGATCCCGATTGGAGAGGACGGAACATAAGAACAGTCAAATGGAAATCCAACTCATGGCAAATGAAGAAAGTGCCCGAAGAGAAAGGAAGTTAGAATTCGAAAATCAGGAGGAGTTTCCAAAGACAGGATGGGTAGATTCCCGTGAACAAGGCACAGATGCGGAGAGGGACTTAGGAGGGGAGAGCCCTTATAAGATCCCAGGATATCCAATGGCGATGTCAACCCCGTACACGAATCAGACAAATGGCCAAATAATAAACATTATTAAATCCAATGAGGATAGACCAGTAAAGTTTACGGGTAATAACATGTCTATTACTCCAAAATACTGGCTAAAAGAAGTGGCAGAGTATCTAAATGAAATGAAGGTTCCTCAGGATCGGAGACTGAGAGCTATTGAAAAGCTGTTGGCAGGTGATTGTCTCACCTGGTTCAGAAGCTTCAGATACACTTTTGATACGGTGGAAGGCTTTAGGGAAGCATTTTTAAAGCGATATTGGGCAGCAGATGTCCAAGAAAACTTAAGGCTAGATCTGTACTCTAGGAAGTACAGCACCAATGCACCTACTAAATACTCGGAATTTTTCACCGCTCAGCTGTGTAAATTCCGCGAACTGGATATTGCTCCGGCAGAAAATGACCTGTGTGCCGCCATTGCAAGACAGCTTCCATATGAGATTCAGAGGCTGTTAATCTCATCCAAAGCCAGAAGTGCTGTGGAAGTGGAAAGCGTATTACGTCAGTTAGATATGACGACTTCGCACGTAACACCTCGGCATCAGAGACAAACTGAGCAAGTACACATGGCCAGCAGTCAGGAAACTGGAGAAAAACCAGCGACCAGGAATCAGTCCACCAGTACGGATACTCAAGGACGAGATCGAGAGTATGGGCACCAGGAGCCTAGAAGAATACAGCCATATTACCGGGGAGGATATCGAGGAAGAAATCCTAGAACGACGGGTTATAGGCAACAGGAAAGCCGACCCTATAACAATAACCAGCAAAGGCCGGACAATAGAAAGAAATGGGAGAATTATCCCAGGAGGAATGTAAGGCCAGATGATAGGGATGATGAATATCGGGCCGAAATAGAAGAAAGATATCAGGAGAGTCTTCGTTATATGAACGAAAGACCAGATGAACCTGATAGGCAAAAAGTCCGTTGGAGTGAGGCAATCAAGAACCGGAAATCACCCGACCGACTAGACGGAGCTCAAAGCTTGGAACTACAAGCTCAGCTAAAGAATGAGGGAAAAGGGAGCCCTCAGGATAAAAAAAAACTCCAAATTTAAATTGTCAAAAGTGGAAACATACCAGGAGCTGGGAGGAGGTAGAAATTGTAAATTGGATAGCCAGACCAGATGAACTAATTAACGAGGATGTGGAAGGAATCCCACCTGTTAAAAGAGAACTACCTATAATTATGCTTAGGATAGAAGGATTACTGGTCAGAGCATTGATTGATACTGGATCCACAATAAGTTTAATTACACAAACCCTTTTAAGTGAATTGGAAACAAGGGGCCGAGTACTAAAGATTCCCACATCAAGTGTAAAGATTAAGGGAATTATCCCTGAAAAATCTTTGACATGTAAATTTCAGGTATACATTGATTTAATCATGGGTAACGCTGAAATTTCGCAGTGCTTTTTGCTGGTAAATCAATTACCGTATAATGTTATATTAGGTATTGATTTTATCCGTGAGAACAAGGTCATTATAGACCTAGCGCAAAACTGCATTAGAATTCAAAGAGAGGATGTGGATGAGCAAAACATTAACCTACAGGATCAGGAGGCGAAAATAACAGAACAGGTATGGCATATGGAAGAAGTGATTGAGGAAGATTATAGGGACATAGAAAAGATATTTGAAGTCCTCAACATAGAACTCGAAGATAATGTGGAAAATGAGTTCGAGACCAACCTGTCAGGAAAAGTGGAGGAAGCTAAAGTCAGCCTCGAAATTAAGGAACAGTTAAAGAAACTATTATTGGATTATAGGGACGTATTTGATTCCAAGCCAGGGAAGATTGAAAATTTTAAATACGCGTTCCAAGTCAACGATTGGGCACCGTTCAAACAAAAACCATACCCGGTTGCGGAAAAACATTACCCACAAACCAAGAAAACACTGCAGGAGATGATGAATGCAGGTGTTATAGAAAAGATGGCGACACCATATGTTAGTCCATTAGTGATTGTGAGTAAACCGGATGGCTCAGTAAGGGTGTGTTTAGATGCCAGATATCTAAATGCAAAAATTATACCAGAAAATGATTCGGCACCACCCATAAAAGAAATACTGAGGAAGTTTAAAGGCAAGAAGATTTTTACGAATATTGACATGACTTCTTCGTATCATCATCTCGAACTGGAAGAGAAAACCAGCTTGTTAACTGGATTTCAGTTCGATCAACAAACATACTGCTTTAGAAGATGTCCGTTTGGATTAAAGACTGCAGGATCCGCATTAATAAGAGCGCTTGATCGAAACCTGTCAGAGGAAGTGAAAGATTGCACTATCCGATACGTAGATGACATTTTGCTTACCTCGGAGAACATTGAGGAACATTTAGAAAATTTGAAGAAATTATTAGAAGACCTAAGAAGGGCAAATTTTAAGATAAATTTAAAGAAGTCGAACTTCTGTCAAAGGCAAGTGACATTTTTAGGGCATGTGATTGACAAGGATGGTGTTAAACCAAATCCATGCAAATTGGAATCGATAAGGGATTTTCCAAGGCCTTTGAAAGTGAAGAACGTTCGCCAGTTTTTGGGATTGATTGGGTTCTTCTCAGGACATTGTCCATCATACACCAAAACTGTTGCACCACTACAGGACCTTCTGAAGAAGGGGGCAAGTGGAAATGGACGGAGGAAGCAGAAAAAGCATTCGTGGAGGCCAAGGAAATGCTCTTAAATTACGTGAAGCTAGGATATCCTGATTTTAATCAGAGATTTATCATTCAGACAGACGCATCCCAGATTGGAATAGGGGCAATGCTATATCAGGAGAACCCGGAAAACCCTGATAAAAAGAACTATCTAGCTTTCACAAGTAGGAGACTGAAACCACACGAGAAAAATTATACGATCAGCGAGATCGAGCTGTTAGCGATATTGCACGCGTTGCAATATTGGCGGAAGGTCGTATATGGGTTTCAGGTCATTCTAAGGACGGATCATAAAGCCTTAACCTTTTTGATGAAGACTGATTTATCCAGTCAAAGGTTGATGCGTTGGGCTTTATATATTCAACAATTTGATGTCAAGATAGAGTACTGCCCAGGAAAGGAAAACATAGTTCCAGACTACTTAAGTAGACAGCCAGAGTCCATAGAAGAGGAAGTAATGGCTATAGATTTGGAAGACAGGGATCAGCGTACTCTTAATGAGTTAAGAAGCATTAGTCAAAGGCAACGGGAGGATCCATGGATGAACATGCTCATATCATTCCTTGAGGGAAGCTTGATAAGAGGAACACCAGCATACACCGAAGCTGAGAAGATAGCACAGGACTACACGTTTTATAATGGGTTATTATATAAGTTTGTGGACTCTGACCATACGAAATTAAGGATTGTTGTACCTGCAATTTTGCAGAGGAAAATAGTATGGTTAGCCCATAGATCGTTCGGACATATGGGAGTCGACAAAACAGTCTCGATGCTGAAAGAAGCATTTATATGGCCGAGACTGAGAGAAACTGTAAGGGACACGCTAAAGACATGTGATCTATGTCAAAGGATTAAACCTAATGCATTTCTGATGAGACAGAAGCCTATACCATTGTTGCCCGAAAGGCCCGGCCAAATCATATCTATCGATAATTTTGGACCTTTGCCAAAGGCAAGAAGAGGAAATCGACACATAATGGTGGCTATGGATGTCTTCACTAAAATGGTTGTCCTTGCTCCCATACAGAAGACTAGTACCAAACAGGTGTTAAAACGACTTAAAGAAAAAGTGATACCGATTCTGGGGAAACCTGAGAACTTGTTGTCGGATCACGGCAGTTGTTTCACCAGTGTAGAGTTCAGACGAGAATTAGAAAGACTTGGGATACGTCAAATTTTGTCAAGTATTCGCCATCCTGAGGCAAACCCTGTAGAGAGAGTTATGAGAGAAACGGCCAAGTATTGTAGAATATACTGTGCCGAAGAAAATTGGAAGTGGATAGATATTTTGGATATTATTGAATTTTGTATAAATAATACAATCCATGAATCCACAGGAGAGATACCCATAACGTTACATCGGAATGAGCAACCAGAAAGACCTTGGAATCTGGTAATTCCTAGGCCAGCAGACGCTCAGCCGGGAAGAGATGTACGAATTAGGAGAGCCTTTGAACATCTAAAAGCTCAAGCCGACAGGAGGCAGAGAAGAAATAGGCATAAGAGGTATCATCGACCATTATTAGCAGGAGAAATGGTGTTAGTGAAAAGACCAGCCATTTCGGATCCAGGGAACCGTGTGTACAAGAAGTTCCAGAAAATGTACCACGGACCATATCAGATAATCAGAGATTTGAGGAATAACGCATATAGAATTCGGCACTGTGAAACGGATCACGAAGTGACTATGAATTCAGCAAATTTGAAATTATATTACCCTCCCGAAGATTTTGATGAAGAAAATGAACAAGCCTTGGTTATGGAAACATTTAGAGAGGAATCCGCTTTTGACATAAACAAGAATAAGGAAGAAATAGAAAATAGAGCTCAAGCAATCGAGTGCGAATGCGAATTGGAGAAAGTATATTGGGAAATTAAAGAAATAATTGAATTTATTGAAGAAGAAAATTCCAATTTAAGAAAAGAAAATGATGAAATAAGGAAACGGGTAGGGATAGACCAAACCCGTAAGGGAGAATGAGGTTCTGGGAACTTAAAGTCCAGACAATGAAAGAAAGAAAGAAAGGGTAGGGACAGAGCATACCCGACCTACACAATTACCGGATACGACTTAAAAGAAGTAAAAACAACAGTAAATACGGATGACGTCATGATGGATTCGACGAATAGAGTAATACAAATTAAATTGAAATAAATTTCCTCAAAATTTTCGAAAATTTATTTACCTAAGGAGGGGAGAGATGAACCCTTGGGCCATCGGGTCCATGACGGTCGAACCATGTCCTTAAGGAAGAAATCAAAGAAAAGTATAGTTTCTTAAAGGAATGGAGAGAGATTTTAAGCCAGGAATATAGCTTAACATTGTGCAAGCGACTAGGGACAGATGCTCCTTAGATGAGATCACCCCACTCGACATGCCAGAGAGGGCTGGTCACGAGTATTAATAACTGAGTGGAATCTTCCACCGTGATAGAAAGAGAAGCCTGAATCGGAATTCAAGCTGACGTGGCTGGAAATTGACAACGTCGCATACGCGCCAGAAGAGGAATAATTAAAATTAACACGTTTACGAGCATAATAATGAGTAAACAAGCACAGTACAGTGAATCATTTGGAATGAGAGATTTTTCAGTATAGAGAAACCATGTAATAATTGTGCAGAAATAAACTGCCGACGTAAGACGACGTCATCGGTGAATTACCTAAGCCTCTGTGGAAGGGAGAGAGCAAAAAGAATGCAACACCCACACAATTGAGGACGAGAAATTAATTAATATCTCCGAATTGCACGATCGATTCTTAGGTGCAATAAGATCATTTGACATTGAGAAGACGAGCTTTCGGAAGGTATGAATTTTATATTTGTGGCACCATTATTTTAGAAGTTGACCACAGGAAAGGCTTGAGTCTTATTTTTTTGTAGTAAAACAGTATAAAGCTTCGGGCGTTTCCAAGCCAATCATGCAGTATTCGAACGGCCCGAGGGGTATCGCCACGCATCACGCATCACGAATCCGTCCAGGAGGACGTGAAGTTATATCAGCACATGCAGTTATTCTGAGAGCCCGTGAGGGGACGTAACGCTGTATCACGTCACATCGCATGCAGTATTCAGACAGCCAGAGGGCACGTCGCTGTGTCACATCGCACGCAGTCCTACGAGCATTCCGTGAGGGGAAGTGCTGCTCCACGACGTAGAAGAAGTCATTCCGACAGTCCGTGAAGGGACGTAACTCTGCGTTACATCGATAACAGCTACCAGTACTCCTTGAGGGGAGAAACGCTGTTTAACACCGCCGAAGCAAGATCCGATAGCCACAGGCGTCACAGTAGTAACGACTTGCTTGCCTCCATAAGGAGCATTCAAGGCGAGATTTTAAAGTATCGCCGTAGTGAAATATTAGGAAAATCCTAATTATAGGATTTAGGCCCGACTGTATACAAGTTAAAGTGAAAATTCGCAAGATATAGTCAGAGCAGGCTGCGAACGTCGGACTTAAAGGCGATAGGTCGTTATATGTTCGAACGAACAGATCATAACGTACGGAAGTATCGTACCAGACAGATAAACTGTTATTTAAATTGAAGCAACCTAAAAAGGAAGAACAGAATAAGGTTCGAACGTAGGAGCGTTAAAACAGTTCCAATAAATAGAATAGGAGACTATAAACATTAGCTCCAGATATCAGGCGAACAATTCTAATAGTACTAGAATCAAGAACTGCTAGCTGCTAGAAACTAAATCTATAGGTCTTAGAGGAGACCTCGATCCATATAGACTCTCGTTAGGATCAATAGACAGATCGACAGAGAAGCCGTTCAAGCTAGATAATAGCCAGTTATCCAGGATAGGAATAGCAGAATTGAACTCCAGGGAACAGTAGATGTTTCAGGACTTTCGCATTTCTTCAGAATAGGAAGCCGACATCAGATAAATCTCACCCTTGGAGACGGGAATTAAAGAAGATCACGTGTGATAGGCTCAGAAGTACGGCCTAGTGATCGAGTAATTGTGAAGTGTAAAATAATCAAGATTGTGTGTTAGATAATATTTTTAGTGTTATTATGTGTTCAAAAGGGACACACTAGTATATAAAAATGTCGTCAATATTAAGTGTTCTAGATATAGGTCAAAAAGTGATTCTACGTAAGATGAATACCTTCAATATGGTGTAAAAAGTTCAAAGTGGGCCCCAAAAATGAAACACCACACCAGATTTAAGATCATGGGATGATCTGAAAATATGTAAGTACAAAATTCATTTTTATTTTGGTGTCAGAAATTGATTGTGTGCAACCCACCAGAGTTTTTGAGTGAAAGGGATGTGTTTTAATGAATAAATACTGAATAATCAAGAACACGGTCTGAACAATAATAATAAAATAAATAGAGAAATTATGAATAATTATGTAAAGAATAAATCCAGTATAGGAAATATGTGAATAAAGGGTTAATGTATTTAACAAATGTCATAAGAGCAAGCGAAATATCAGTTAATTATCACGAAAGACATTGAAATAAAGTAAAGTTGAGATATGAAAGAAATAGCTTTTGAGCTTGTATAAAGAATAAAGATAATAATAATAATAATTAAATATGGAAATGTTAAACAAAAATCAAATAAATTGATATGAACATAAGAACGTTAAGCCTTAACGTATGTGTAAGAAATGAGGTTCAATGGAATATTTTAAAACAGGGAGCGATTTATCGACCATGAAAGATTAATATGGGAATTAAAATAATATGAATTGTTACTAAAGAGATTTTATCAGTTCTTGGGAAGACATTTTCGGCTTAAAATAATGCATAGCGCATAATGAGCGCAAATATAATATTAAAGTGTCACGCTAGGAACGCGTAGTGATTGAAATACTTGGTACATTACTTATGGAGGGTAGTTGATTGCAGTGAATTGATAATTGTGTAAGTCCTCTATTAGTGACATGGTATCACGAGGCATTGTGTATGTATTTAAAAAGGGAGCTAATATATGTTATTATTGAGCGTATGTCATATGGGCCACGGCCGACTCTAAATCGCATTTTGTAATAAGTCCTCTGTACGGGATTAGTTCCCGAGGCACCTGAAGAGATTCGAATGCAGGATCTTCTTATGATAAAAGCCCCTGAAATTCTCCGTCGTCGTATGTGTATCTAATCTTCCCAATCAATGAGGACCCTCTCATAATTAATAAATGCCAAGGATATGAAAATGGTCTGTGAACCAAAGAATAGTTGTTTGAATGTTACGGTACAATAAAGCCTGGTCTCCTCAGAACTGGATAGAATGGAAAGGTTTGTTTTGAAAGCCTTGAAAATAAGCCCCTAAATGTTGGGTCAGACGGGATGTCTCCTCCACCCTAACATGTCATAAATCGCACCCCAGTAGTAGAGACTAGCTCTTTTAAAGCGAGAAGGAACATAGACCGTCTCGTAAGCTGTTGTAAGAGAAATGAATACACCAGGAGTGTTTAAAGTTGTAAACGACCCGGGCGTTGAACCGAGGTCCTTAAAGAGGGATATTTCGTTTGCCGGTTCAGATCGTAGTTTCTTATATGATAATGGTCTATTAAGACATAAGAGATAAATAACAATCCCTATTGTAAATATGTATGGACGTGGGATTCCACGAGTTGATTGAAGGCAACTGAGTTCGGGAGTAACTATAGTTTTTTGACTGTGTCAAGTACCTTCACGCTCTGGAGTACACAATTGATTTTCTGATTACCTTAATATGTTTGTGAAATAAAGAGAGATGATAACAACTGAATGTGTGGACATGCCCAAAAATATTGAGTTAGATAATTAACCTATATTTTTAAATATAATTATATATTTGTTTTAAAGAATAAGAAAATATAAAAGACAGTGTTTGAGGTGTACAAGAATGACACCGTAATAATGTAAATGCATGGAGCCAAAGAGCTCGGAGTTATGTAAACTTAATGTTAGTGCTTTATGGAAGTGAGACTAAGTAAGAATTGATGGTTTATGTGGAAACCACAGGTTTTGAATACAATATTTGTTTATTTTATTTTGTGATCCCTTGTTCATTTGGAACAAGCAGTTGATATTTGGGTCAGTAATTAAATTGTTTAAATGTTTGTAGCGCCATTAATTTTATTAATTAAATATGTTTAAATAGGAGTTGATTTTGTTGTTATTTTTGCAAGTGTATCCTCTAATTAATCCAAAATATGTGAGTCACAGAGTGGGGGAACTTACCACTGCCCCGAAATCCCGAATTGAGCTACGCTGGTATACTGTGATTGGCATATTTCTTGCTAAATGGGCACATATGTGACAAGGTATGCTCGGCAATGTACCATCACAGAACATGTAATGCAGCGGTCCTACGATATATATTTCTTCAAATTAAAAATATTATATGTACCCAATATAAGCCTCCGTGGCTCAGGCGGCAGCACGCCGGCCTCTCACCGCTGGGTCCGTGGTTCAAATCCCGGACACTCCATGTGAGATCTGTGCAGGACAAAACGGAGGCAGACAGGTGTTTCTCCGGGTACTCCGGTTTTCCCTGTCAACATTTCATTCCAGCAACACTCTCCACTATCATTTCATTTCATCAGTCATTCATTTAATCATTGCTCTAGAGGAGTGCGTCAGGCCTCGGCAGCCGGCACAGTCCATATCCTCGCCGCTAGATGGGGGCTTCATTCATTCCATTCCCTGACCCGGTCGGAGACTGGAAGCAGGCTGTGGATTTTTTTCATATGTACCCAATATAGTACCACCTGATTTCATTAAAGATTTTGCACATTTACCGACACGTCTCTCAATTGAGAACGGGCCATAATAGAGCAAGAAAAATTTCGATATCTGTTTATCTTCAGCGGATGACGGAAATGGAATCTTGAGCAAAACTTTATCACCGACACTGAATTCATCAGGAATACCTTTATTTTGTTGGCGAATTCTCCTAGCTCCTGCCTTTTCCAAATTCATTCTAGCCATCTGGAGTACTAACTCCTGAGATATACCCTATAAGTGAAAAATATGTTCTTCAAACTTACGAGACGCCACCACTAAATCATCAATATAACTAGTGACAAAATCCCCTGTGTCTCTTTCCAGAACAATGCTCATTGCCCTAATCAATACTGCTGATGAGGTTTTAATACCAAACGGGACCCTAGAAAATTGTAGTAGTCTATTCTTATAAGCAAAAGCGGTCAAAGGTCTATCCTCAATCCTGAGCGGAATTTGCCAAAATGAAGCCGACAAATCAACAATCGAAAACCACTTCCTCCCCTCAAAACGCTGTATCAGCTCCTCTACCTTTTCAGTACGCTGCTGATCTGACTGAATTCTAAGATTTAATAAGCGTGCATCGATACGTAATCTTACCGAATTTACCTTTTTAGAAATCACCACCAAAGGATTTAAGTATTTACTACAGGAAGGTTCAATGATCCCATGAACCAACATGATATTAATTTGATCTTCTACAGCTTTAGCATATTTATGCGCTATAGGATATCGGGGTCCTACAAACGTAGATTCATCATGAAGTACAAACTTGTGTTCATATAGATGCGTTCTACCAGGCTTGTCACCAAACAACTCTTTATATTCAATCAATAAGGATATTAACTTCTCACCTCTTTCATCATTTAACCCACATTTGGCTACAGTTTGATTCACCTCTGCCCAATGGTCCGTTTCTTTTGACATAAAGCCACATAAGATGTACGATGTATGACCATAACTGTCATCATATAATACCTCATCTTCCCCTTTTCCCTGAATACAACATAAAGTAGCAGACCGATCTTTATCTGCGATACTATACTCTAAAACCACTTCTTTATTTTCTTGGCCCCAAGAAAAACAAACATTGCCCAAATGAAAATCCATCTTCACCCTCTGAGTAGTCAACCAATCAATTCCCAATATCATTGGATACACCATATTAGGTACAATTAAACACGGCTGAAATACACATTCCTCTTTTATAATAATAAGAACAGCAACCTGCCTACATACCTTGTGGGATTTGCTACCCACAGCAGTCACAATAAAAGTACTACGTATAGGTATTTCTTCAATAGATCTATCTTCATCCTTTATCATATCGTAAAGCCTCATACTCATGCACGACATCTCGCTACCCGAATCTAACAAAGCATTTACCTTCCTACCTCATACATCCAATTCAATAATAGGTATTACTACCTCACTGTCCACTTCATGAAGATTACTTTGTATTAGGTCATACATCAGTTCATCTCGTAAGTCTAAATCAAGAATATTATTACCTGATTTAGCTATACAATTGTGAACCAAGTTATCGTTGGACTGACTCATTGACCCTGCTGAGTAGCCCGTTGGGAGTTTAAATCATTTGCACTATCTAGTTGCTGTTGTTGAGGCTGTCGGCTCTCTCTCTCATTCCCTCTCCAGTCTTCTCTTTCATTGATATATTGCTGGTGATCTTGTCCCCTAACTGGATGATCATTGTGTGGATTAAAACCACGCCCCCCATTTCTTAAATCATTTCCTTGCCTATTATCATGGATTCCCTGGCTCCTATTATACTGCTGATTCCTATTAGCCTGTTGACCATGCCCTGATTCATAATAATTCTGATTACCTCTTCCGAATATCCTACTACAATTACCAAGAGTATCACTATTCTGATTTAGAGCATCAAAATTCTCTAATAGGGTCTCTAAACCTTTTATAGTACAAACTTGCTGTACATACGCTGCTTCCTTAGTTCTATCTGGGAAGTGACGTAACATCAGCCTAATAATGTCGGTATCTGATCCTAACCCATCTAAATTCTGCCATATTAATACATGTGACAGGAAATACTCTGTTAACGAGATTCCCATCTGTGACCTGTATTTTCCAAAAATAATCTGTTCCCTCTCTATTCCTTGTATAGTTTCATTCCATAACTTGGCTGTAAACTTTTCTTTAAAATTCTCTAAGCTCGTCATACTACTTTTATACACTTGAAACCAAGATCTAGATTCGCCTACAAAAGCTACCGATAACATTTCTCTTCCAATTGACGCTTGAATTTCTTTTCCACCAGTTTCATAAATTTCACGGGGTTATTTTGTTTTCCTGTAAACTTAGATAATTCAACTTCTCTACCTAGTAGGCCTAATCTATTCATATCCATGTTCAAATATATGCCTCTATTTTTCCTAATTTCCTTCCGGAGTACACTCTGGCTATTCAAAACTTTCGTTTTTACTATTTCTTCCAGTTTCTTCTCTATCCTCCCGATTTCTTCTTTTATTTCTTTCTTATTTTCGTCCATTTACTGTAATAAAGTAACTTGTTTCTTCTTCAGTTCTGTTACTTGATTAAATCTTCCTTCCATTCCCTCTATTCTACTAAAACATTCCTTTGTATTCTTCTCTACCACGCTATCCACCCTATCCATCCTCTCCTTTAAAGTAACTTCTAGAGCTTCACTTTGTGTACCTACCCTATTTTCCAAAATCTCAATCTTGTGACTGTTATCACCATACTCTTTCTGAATCTTATCTACCTGCTTCTGTAGTGTAATCTGATTTACTTCCATTTTTACTCTTATCTTCTCACACTCCGAATCTAACTTCTCCTCCAATTTCCCTAGTTCATCATTCAACCCATCTACCTTGTTTTCCACTTTCCTAATACTGTGATCTATTTTGTCAATTCTACAGTTAATCTTATTATTCATGTCCTCAATTTTAGTGTTGGTATTATTTTTCATTTCCTCCATTTTATTCATCAGTAATTGGAGCCAGTCAAGGTTAGCCCCCTCTATTTTTTCACACGAGACCACATTCTCTTCGCTATTGGACCTTTCCGAACTACTTCTTGCACCTTCCCTTTCCGTCATCTCCCCCTCGTCACGCACAGGCACTAGTTTATCTCCAGATGATTTAACTATATCACTGCTTATTATCTTACTACTCCTATCATTTTCCATTTTAACTTCACGCTGAATAGTACGTGATCTCAATACAATCTCTGACATTCCCCCCAAAATTCACTCTTAAAATTACTAGCTATTTTAATTATATCACCTATAATGTGCATATTCAAGATCCTACCTTGGCAGTGGCGTTTTCTCCAATACCACGGGGTAAGCACCGCTTACCTAGCATATTCTCATAAAAATGAAGTTTATATTATGACTTTCTAAAGCGCGACGAACAGCAAAATCGCCGCTTTGAATGAAGTTCCTCGTTCTCTACCCTAGTTCTTCACGATCGCCCACCACTAATCTGTAGAGAAAGAGCGCGGCTGGTTGCTATGACAACGGCTCGTGTACATCTAGGAGCCTTCTGGCCCGGAACACCACTATGGCCGATGGAGTGGTACACTAAGAACGTCAGGTCGTCCTTGATTGGCTAAGACAGGGGGTGTGGCGTTCCAAAGCCACAGGGCTGACGTCAAAACAAGTCACAGGGTATGCTTCGGTAAGGACAGCTTACCGAGCTTGCCCTCGTGAGCATGGAACACCAGCACTGCGCGCCTCCCTAGTCCCCACCCTCCATCGCGCGGAGAAAGTTTCTGACCATCAGACCCCACCTTTGATGGGTGCGTTTGTTGCAATTCTGCTTCGTCCGGTATACTCACAACTGTATGTTTTTGAGTGCAATTAGCAAAATTTAGTATACGGTACCGTAACTAGATATTATTGTGTTTTAGTGTATAGTTGAACAAATTACCGTACGGTACGTCATAAATTATCATGTTTAGCGAGTAGTAGCCTGCGTTAATATCCTTTTAGTTTGTACTCTTTGGTGCATGGATATTTCAAAATTGAGACTGCACAACAGGGGCGGCAAATACATATTCACTTCATTTCTAATATTTCTATTTCTCGTCGGAGAAATCGCTTGCTTCTAAGAAATTATCTCAATAATTTAGTGAATGCTTTCCTTTGAAATGCATATTTTTCAAATTATTATATTTGAATCGTGCTTTACGTAATAATTTTTTTGCATCAATGGCAACTTCTTTTCTAATGCAATAAGCAACAACTATTTTTAAAATAATGTGATATGTCTTTAAAATATTATTCAAATTATACGGATGTGCATTTAAAATGATCTATCCTTTAAACCTACTCTTTGAAAATAGGCCTAATTTGAATGATATTCAGAGCAACTTGTCGGGTTGTTGGGCTACTCTGAAGATACCTACGCTGGCCGTGAAAGCCTACGTCAGTGTAATTTGGGGAATATCTGCAAAGAAATATTATCCGAACATGCAATGCAATGTCATAAGGTTATCTATTACTAGTAGCATGTTTATTATTTTAATGTTCACTTAGGTCCCATAACAGAAAAAGTGACAATGAGTCTGAAAGACTAGACTTTGTATCATTCTAAATTCTACAAATGCTGAAAAATGCTAGAAAGGCTGGAGGCTTCTCGCTTCGCTCGAAGCCAAAGACACTTGACATGTTAGAAAAATATCTGCATAATACTTATCTTGCTTATCTTGTTTCAAATTACTCGCGAACGGCAAGTGCAAACCAAGGGCAAAGCAAGGTCAAGCGCGCGGGATGCCGCACGCTCACCAGAGCGCGCGGGGACGTGCCCCTTCCATCCAGTCTAAAACACTTATAGTAGGCGATGTATTGAAGATAGATATATGCTCTCCCGGACTTTTTTGTAGACATTTTCATGCTGACCAATTCTTACGCTCATAGTGTATTGATATTTTTAACGGTTTGCCCAGCGTTAGCTTAAGAAGCGCACGGATGCCAAGTTTGTTTTCGACTTTTTCACTGAAATCGTTACTGCTTGGCTTCCTTTGATCATACATAAATTATTTTCTACAGAATCTTCCCTCGAGATATCCTTTACAGAATGGTGAAAACCGCATCAAAATCCACCCAGTGGTTCTCGAGATTACCTGTGACACCCAAGAATCGGGGATTTTTGTCTTATACTAACGAAGTAGAGATAGTCGGAGAACACATGCACCTAGCGGTACTATGACGTCACACAAAAAAGGAAGATTGTAGTTTTACGTGACCGTGAATCTTGTGATTATGAGCCACGGGACCTCCTGTTTACGTGGAATCCGAACCATGACGTCACACACCTCAGTGCATCTGGGCACATTTCGTCCCGTCACGGTAACGTAACGCCAGATCCCAGCGTAACGACGAAGTCGACAAGATCATTAAAATGATAAAATAATAATGTTATTGTTTTTACGTCCCTGTTAACTACTGAGGCTTTTAGAGACGCTGGGTGCCGGAATTTTGCCCCGAAGGGACTCTTTAACGTGCCAGTAAATCTACTTACACGCCTCCTTCGCATTTACGCACCCTCAAATTGCGACTGGCTGCGCCGGGCTTCCAACCCGCTATCTTGAGCTCAGCAGGCGAGAGCGTTGCCGCTGAGCCACGCAGCCAGTCATAATAGAAAATTGACAGGTAATAACCTGAATATTTAGCTCCTTAGACCAAGAAATGCGAACAACAAAAGCACAAACTGCCACACTGTTCAATCGTCAAATGACACACGATCAGAAAAGCTCGCCAACCCTGCTGAATAATTTACTCCGCCCTTAATACAGCTACATGGATTGGCATGCCTGAAATTGAAAAGGGAATAATGACCTGTGCTGCATTACAATTTCTTCATTTTTTTAAATGTGAAGGTCTCATAATTATGTGTGTACGATTGAGTAGTTGTTGCTACTTCAGATATCAACCTCTACATTGAAAAGGGCGTCGCTAGAACCAAGTGCTGAAGTTGCTCTATGGTGTAAGCCAATACTTTCAGTCTTCTTCACAGCTTACCCTCGAAAAAATTCCACGCCACGCCACTGTACCTTGGTGAATTGCCATAAATCGGGCCCCACGTAATGCGGCGTCACTTTGTGGTTGTTCTTTCACGCAAACAAATTCCATTGGGCGCCACACATATACACTACGGTATGAGAATATATTGGTGAGAGCATGACATCTCTCCTCCCAGGTAGCAGGACAATGTGGCTTGCTTATGGCAAAAACACCCTCCCCCCTTCTCGCATGAATAATAAATATAAAGAATAAATATGGAAATCACAAAATATCAACTGCGGAGTATAATAATAGGAAGGAAAGTTATTATATTTAATGAATCAATATGTGTACTTTATATTCCGCAAACTTGCGACATACCTACTTTATCTTATAAAGCATCATTTCATGGACACTTCTCCGTTATTTAGAGATACGAATCTTCTCTATTAAAGAATTACAGTCACCAGGACATGAAGAATCTCGTCGAATTTTTAACAACAGCATCCATTCAATACCAAACAATTATCTAATAAAATAACTTTTACCAAAGCTTGTATATAGCCAGTCACCGCCACCTAGATCACTGTCGGTTTCTAATCAATGCGTTAGTTCGACGTTATACCGTGTCGCTCCTTAATGGCCCATACATCGTAGTAGGTTTTTTTTTTCATTTAGAACACAAGGCCATCAGACAACAGCCTGGTTACTTATTTCGATTCCTTAACTGGGCACTTTCCGATTAAATTTACATAAGATACAACTATACATGACAATAAATAATGATGAGGAGTGTCTGTGGAGATCCAAGATCTGTCACAGTATGTATGTCTACCCCTTATTATTCCCGTTTACCAACGGGGTCAGGGATTAGATGCGATGACATTCTTTGTGGCGGAGGTTTTTACGGCCAAAAACCCCTTCCTGACGCCAACCTCATACGAGGAGTTAATGAGAGATAAAATGAATGAAGATGAATGAAACTGGGCAAGGATGTGAAAGGAAGCGGCCGTGGCCTGTCAGAAGTTACCGTCCCAGCATTTGCCTGGAGTTGAAAATGGAGAAAACCACGGAACACTATTTCAAGGACGGCCGATGGTGGGGATCAAACCCACGTCTACCGAGTCCACAGAGAGCTTGGCCCCATGGCCTAGCACTGCACTTTAGCGAGCTTAGCTACCGCTGTCGGTCCTTGCCTGAATTACAGATAACACACACTAATAAAGCCATCACAATTAACACCGGTTATCAGACAGATTCTAAACACACCCAAAGTATACGGGGCTATATGACCGCGTTGTCGCAGCCCCGAAACTGAGGAACCAACCTACCATAATGTTACGTTTTTGTCTCAATGCATATTGTACATGTTGATTTTTCTTTTTACATATTATTAAAGGGCAAAATATTCAAAGAGATACACCATATATTATTTTGGTGGAAAATTGTTGAGGATTGGTAAATATGCTATCTATGAACTTGTCTGTCCTCTACCGGTACATTTTAACACCCCTCTCCCACCTCACTACTTTCTAAGCCGTATCGCCGTCTGATCACGGAATTCTCTTGACCGAGGTCTAGGAAATTCCCATAGCCTCTCTGTCACCACGCCCCGCTGAAAAGCATGGGATGAGGTTAGGCCCCTTTCACACCGAAGATGCAAGACGCAAGATGCATGCATCTTAAACACCAGACTATGTAATTGAACGAGAGGTTTCACACCTAAGATGCAAGTGCGTCGAGCATCCTGGATGCAAGATGCACTTGCATCTTAAGAACCAGCCGGCTTGAGATTTCAGCGTGCATCTTTGTTGTGCTGTCTTGCATACTCGCCCCTCCCTTGGAAATCTGACTCCACCCGACTCTCGACAACACTGTATGTGATTCACACTTTTGCACGTGTGCTTGGCTCGCGCCATTTCATTTGAGTTTCATTAATTTCAGTCTTCAATTAGACGTTGAGTTCCAAGTACGAAACTTCCATCCACCCTTCAACTATGTTACCCGACACGGAGAACTTCAACGTGACCTTTGTTTAAGCAGTCGAAGATTATGCTGCAATATACGATACTACAAGTAAGGAGTACTCAAATAGGTTTGACCAAGAGAAATTATGGAAGGCTGGCACAAAAATTCGAATCAGCAGATAAGAGAGCTATGTACTTATAATTTATTCGCGTCAGTTAAAAAAAGAATCAACAACTTTAAATATTTCATAAATAAATCAATTACAGTAAAAATACTTATTTTAACATCAATTATCTCTATTTCAATGTCAAATTACGTTCTGTTCTGCCAAGGTAATGAGTTTTCTGGTTTAGAAAAGTAGTCTCGGAGGTAATCTCTATATTATTAAGGATAAGTGTGCACAATGTGCATTTCTCACGGTGGGTGAGTGGATAGCGTGACGGTCTACTAACCCCAATATTGCAGGTTCGCTCCTGGCCGTGGTGAGTGATTTTTGAAAGGCGGCAAAAATACGACACGCATGTCAAAGAACCCATTTGAATTCAGTAGGCCGTGTTCATAATGGCAAAATTAATCTCGGGAGTTTCCGCCAACACAAAGTTCCTCATTTCTCTACTAGAATGGGCTATAGTGTTCAAGGAGCTTAGATGTCTAACGTCCTTGACTTTCATAGTGATTCAAGGAACAACGAAATTCGACATGCAAGCTACCCTCTGGGTGTCAAATTACAAAGCTTGCACCTGGCACCCGAGGCCATACGATATTATTATTATTATTATTTACAAAATTCTGTAAGCGATGACATCCTTTTAGTACACACGAGAGCGTGGTAAGTATCGCATGACTTTTGACACAATTTACAAATGCACTCTGGTGTGGGCACATGGAACACCTCAGTCTCACATATCCTGTGGTGAAAACCGTGCTCCGCGCATCGGGTCACTGTGTCTCAACTGATAGGCAGTGCCCTTCCATTCTGTTGATGGCATGGCCGTCGTGGAGTAGAAACCAATTGGGATCTCCTTCTTTTTTGCAAGTAGTTCTTGTAGCAAATCGTTGTATTGTCTTGTGGATGGTACCGGTAGTTGGTGAGCCAGTCGGAGTTCTTCTATAAAGAAAAGTTCCCTCGCTAGTTCATACGCCAGTCTCGATGGGGTATATTTTGACAAACAAAGCAGTCTGCACAAGTCCGAATTATAATTTCGTCTGAAGAGTCGGATGATTGATTATTCATTTCTCAAACTCACGTACTAAACTAAACAGAGATAATGGATATTAACAGAAGGTGCAAGTGGCACGTGCATCTTTGGTGTGAAAGCCCGTTCATCAAGATGCAAGATGCATGTATCCTGCACCCTGCATCTTGCGGCTTGCATCTTCGGTGTGAAAGGGGCCTTAAAGAACCAGGAAGAGGAAGCATGTGGGGCACGTGACTATGTGCCCCTATTCAAAAACCGCCTCTGGATGGTACTAGTGTACGAGAGGCAGGTTCAATGGAACAGAGTAAAACATGTTCCTCTTCAGATACGGACATGCGAATAATCCATAATTTACGACGTCTGTAATAGAAAATTGGGGAAGATGACCTTGGTGTTTAACCCCTTGAAACAATCTCCACCAACACCATTACAATCAAAAAGTATGTGAGTTGACATTTTTCTGTAACAAATCACGAAAGTTAATTTTAAGAAAAGCCAATTCACGGCTTCTAAGATTTACGAAAAGTAAGGTACCGTACATAATTTAGTGCCATTAGATAGGCTAATGATTATTATCATAGCCCATCAAACGAACCTTCTCTTTAATCGCTTGGATAACCTACGAGAAATAAAAGAAAGTTATAAAATTTCGAACTGATTCCATTTTGAATTTTGAATTTTTGAATACTAAGCTCTGAATAAATATTCACTGTGACAAGTTTCAATGCACTCGGGGTCGCCAGAAAAGTAATTTTCAATAATTGAAAATTACTTGGCACCCATGTTCTTCTTGTGTGTCTCAGGATATTAAAAGTGACATATATATGCACTGACATAATACTCCTCTAGCGCCATAGAAAATTTCAGTTTGATTGTTTAAACAGTTTCAAAAATATTGGAACCCCGTGTAACATATGGCCTGGTCGCCATGTTGGATTCTTTATATATATGCTATAGAATTATATACCAGCAGACGTATATTGCAATGGTTGTTCATTATATTAACCTACATTACTATCGCTTATTTAGGACCAGTAGCGTAGCGTGAAGGAAAAAAATTGGGTAGATACAAATATATAAAAAGAAAAACTGCAGTAACACATTTTAAAGAAAATGTTAAATTTTAAACTTGAACCGTGCAATATGAAGAATTTTCATAATCTTACATGCCTATTAAAACATTTTCTTGTAAATAAGCTCGGTTCGTCGTGACTTCATATGAGGAAATACATCAATGACTTGTTCCTTGAAACCAGGATCCTTCTCCACAAATTACATAGATCTGCTTCAATTGAAAGTGTTGCCAGGTTTGACAGCTGGGTATTGGGCATTGCATTACGAAGGTAAGTCTTAATTATCTTAAGAGTACTCACAGAACGTTCAGAAGATGCAGATGTGACTGGAATGGTTAACACTAGCTTAATTAACTTCAATGTTTCCTCATAAACACATTCCAGTTGATTTTCAGTTATGAAAGTCAAGAGTTGAGTGACACGAAGATTTTTATCGTCACTATTGTAAATGTTAATTAGTTAATTTTTGAGGTATTTATTGCGAACGTATTTGGAAACAAATCTGTTAGTTTCTTGAGTTTTTCGTCAGGAAATTCTTTCTTATATTCATTAAACTTAACTTCATTAAGAAGCTCAACAAAACATAGATCACAAAAGTCACTTAATCTCCTATCCAATTGCACACTAAGAGAATCTATTATTTCAAATGCAAGCCTCTTTTAAGCTGAACTTAAAGAAGCGCCCTACCCAACTTCAGGATATATTTTATGAGATTCTTCCAGAAATGATTTCAAAACTTCATCTGAACGCAGACACTATATATTTTCCTTCGTTTGTCGAATCTCATCTAAGCAAAAATTAACATCACTCGTTGTTTTGACTTGCAAAATGCGGAAGAGGTTCTCAGTAAATATAAAAATACGATTATACAATCATAGCAAGAAGAGAAATGATGGGGATTTCAAAATATTTTGTAGGCCAATTGCAGCATTTACAGAATGTGGGTCCCAATCATCAGAATCAATATTATAAGACATAACATTTCGGAGTTCTTGGTTCGATTTAATGGTTGCCACAGCCCGGGAGTTAGAGTTCCATCTTGTTGCAGCAGAATGAGGCAATTTAAATCCTTTTTCTCGTAATAGCTCTGAACGAGATGATGATCGACTGAAAAAGGCATGAAAGGCTGTGATGTCGCAAATAAAAAGTTTAACTTCTTTGATGCTCTTGGCTCCATGTAAATGAACTAAGTTTAATTGACGAGCGTAACAATGTAAAAATAATGCCATGGGACAATGCTGTCTGATAATTGCTTGAAGACCATTGTTGCGAACCGACATTACAGTAGCTCCATCATAAGTCTGACACACTATTTTCTTATCTATTTTATATTCTTCAAGATCGGAAATTATGTGTGTTGCCAAACCCTGTGCACTTTTATCTGATGATACATCAAAGAAACCTAAAAATCTTTCCTCAACTCTCGAGTTACAGACATATCGCACAATTACACTTAATTGTGCCTTGACGGACACGTCAGTAGTCTCATCTGCTTGAAAGGCCACAAATTCACATGACGAAAGCTCTTCTGCAATCTTTTCCTTCACTGCATTAGTGACAGATTGGATTAAATCATTTTGTATGTCTGAAGACGTAACTTTAAAAACAGAGCTGCCTTCAAGGTGATCTTTCATAAATGATTCTTTTATTGCCAGCAAATCGAGGATTTCTAAATAATTGCCCTTATTAAGAGATTCGTGGTCTTCTCTGTGGCCTCTAAAGGCAAGTTCTTGCCGCCCGAGATGACACACTACATCTATTCGGCCACCCACTATTCGTCTATTTCGAGTTACATTTTCATTATGTTTCACAGCTACTAATCGCGTTGTTCCGCTAAACAATGGTCAATTCTGTTTCTTCCTACCATGTGAAACATCTCTGCATTTTAGGTAGATTTCATTAGAAAGCTAACTATTGCAATGGGTACCATGTTTCGACTTCCAGAAAATTTTGACATATCTTCGCGTTTCACATCCCCTAGACCCCAAAACCACCATCAGTTCAAAAGTTTATATATAATTTATGTATATATGTATCTATATATATATCACTTTCTTGTGGACACGATAACTACCGCAATTTTGCACCAATCACTTTGAAATTTTTACAGAATATGTATCCCTATAAAATCTTGGTCGAGTTTGTTAATGAGCACAATCGGTCGAAGGGGGTGAAAATGGGGGGGCTTTTTACGAAAAAGTGAAATATCACTATAACTCTCTTAATATTTGAAATATCGAATCCATTCAAAGTTCATACTATGTGTCGGATAAGGCCCAAAAATTTATGTTTGAAACGTTTTTTGATAGCACCAACCATTGACCAAAGGAGTGGGAAAAAGTGGGCTTTTTGGGAAACAATAATCATATCTCTCTTAATAGGCATAATATCAAAACCATACAAAATGGAAAATATTCCTCTAATAATTACCTAAAGAATTTTTGATATGACCCACCATTACGCCAAGGGATGAGAAAAATGATTTCGGAATTATAAAACAAGTAGTTCCGTGAAGAACTATACAGCCTATTTTCATATATCCTACATATGTTAACTGCCAATATCAACATACAAAATTTCAGTTGGATTGCTGTAATAGATGATGATGATGATGATGATAATTGTTGTTTTAAGGGGCCTAACATCTAGGTTATCGGCCCCAGCTGTAATAGATTCGTAGATATTGAGTACCGACTAAATATTTCAGTTGGTCGCCATGTTGGATTTTATATATGTAGGTCCTAGAGTTATGTAATGTTACATGAAGATTATTGTGTACGTGTAGCATTCAAACTTCAATCGCATGATTAGGACACAAGAAGTAATAAGGAGATTTTAAAATTTCGCACAGCTGCCATCTTGTGGTTATGGAAACAATTGAAATAAATTAGATGCCAGTGGATTAACATTCGTAAAAGGATTTACTGTACCAAGTTTCACTGCACTCGGATGGTTAAATTGCGAGAAACGTCCATGTGAATATTTATACTTCGCGTCGCCGCCATGTTGGATTTGTGATCACCAGGTTATTTAAAGTCCTATAGGTGAACTTAAAATCATAGCCCCCATGAATATAAAAAAAGACAGTTTGATTGCTATAATAGATTCGTAGATATTCAGAGTCGTCTGAATATTTCGGATGGTCGCCATGTTGGATTGTTAAATGTATAGGCCATAGAGTCATGTACCATTGAAGGAAAATTATTGCGTAGGTTCATTATTCAAATTTTCACTTCGATCGCTTGATTACGATACAAGAAATAAAAACTTAATTTTAAAATTCGCACAGCCGGCATCTTGAGGTTATGTAAACAATTCAACTAAATTAGATACCAGTGCATTACAATGTGTATAAACATTTCCTGTGCCAGATTTCATTGCGTTTGGAACATTAAATCGCGAGAAAGATCTATTTAAAATTTTAAAATTCGCTTGGCCGCCATGTTCGTTTGTTAGTTAACTGCTTTTTGAAAGTCATATAGATGAACTTCCAGTAGTGCCCTTTATCTCCGTATAAAATTTCAGGATGATACAGCTAATAGTTTCAAAGATATAGAATGCCGGTGAAATATTTCGCTCATCCGCCATCTTGTGGTTAAGTAAACAATTGAACGAAGTTAGATGTCGGTGCATTACAATGTGTATAAACATATACAGTACCAAGTTTTATTGTGTTTGGTTGGTTAAATCGCGAGAAACGTCTATTTAAATGTCGCAAATTCGCGTGGCCGCCATGTTGGTTTTGTAGTTACCAGGTTTTCAAAAGTTACATAGGTGAACTTCTAGTAGTTCCCTTTAACACCGTAATAAATTCCAGGGTGATATCGGTAATAGTTTCGGAGATATTGAATGCTGGTGTAATATTTCGCACAGCCGCCATGCTGGATTCGTGGGACGTAACAAAATTTGAAGGGCATGGTCGAGGTCGCCCGGAATAGTACTATGAACATACCGAGTTTTGAAATCACTCCAGCCGTTTAAAAGTTATTAGACACACACACACACACACACACACACACACACACACACACACGGACAAAAGGTGATCTCATAAGCCTATTTTTTCAAAATTGAAAATAGGCTAAAAATGCCAAGAGCTATCAGAGGTTGCCATGGCAACACTACTAAATTGATGAGGGATGAGCCATCAGACGTTGCCATGACAACGCACTTGCACGAGATCACATTCAGTTTTCCATAAGTGTGAAGCGGCTTCGGTGACGTAACTGGTAGCATGCTGAACTTCTATGCCGAAGGTCGCGGGTTCAAAGCCGGCCGAAGTCGTCGGATTTTCTAAGAGCGCTAAAAATCCCTCAGTATGCTTTCCTTTGTAGGGGAAGTTCCAACGATCGTTGCGAGTTGCTGGTTGCAGTGGCATCTAGTGGCCAAGATCACAACTAGATGTTGTTGACGGTAGTATGTGGTAGCAACATTAGGAACTACTGCTTGAAATTGACCGTCTCCAGTCCTTACCTGAATTACAGACTAACACAGTCATCAAAATTCACACCGTTTATTAGACAGATTCTACACTCACCCAAAGTACACGGGGTTACATGACCGCGTTGTCGCAGCCCCTAAACAGAGGAACCAACTAAAATCTCTGCGGGAGATAAAATTTTGCGTGAAGAAGTAACAGACCGTTAGATAGTTACTCATCAGTGTCGAAACCTTGCATAAGGACAGTGTGACCACAAGTATAAAAATGGACCCCAAATGACAAGAAGGTTACCGTCCCCATAAGACAATAAAATGTTTAAAATATGCATAAAACGACGAAAAAAAAAGTTAATTAAGCTCCAATTATAAAATACTGTCTCGCAATAAATAGGGTCTGATCCTCGTACGAAAACCTGCATATTCTGTCTATTTTCGCCTATCCCCAAGTTTGCCCGGTGAAATCTACCTCCGCCTTCCGGCGTGCCGAGAGGACTTTTTTTTAATGTGTGTTTTGGTCCCTGAATGTTCTAGAGATTTTGCCTCAAATCTTTTATTGTTGTGATACCATACGGGACCATGGTTCTTCGCCCCCAAATATCAAACAGTAATAACAATGTAGTGATTTCGTGTGCAGAGAACCACGTGACCATCTATATTTCGAATACCAACTGCTTTGAAATGTTCTTGTAACTTTGCCATCCTTTTGGGACAAATCCGACTGAGGGCGATTTATTTTAGATTTTAGATTTAACTTCTGTTGAAATATTAATGAGGATAGTGAATTACTATGAAGAAAACTAACATAATTAAAAGTTACACTGCCCATGTCAACTAATAGCTCATCACTTTCCATTGTTAATATATCTAGACACTAAGGCACAGTAAATACAGACATACGAAACGTTCCCGCATCACCAAAGAAAAGACATGTCTACTCTGGTAGTGAGCCGGAGCATGGGCGAAGAGGGGTGAGGGGATAGTGGCGCGCGCACGGTCTCGCATGCGTTAACAAGTAGCCAGGAGAGACATTCTCAAAGTGTCTATCTGCCTCGTTTGAACGCAGCAGCCTATGTTCAAGCGCTGAAAGTCTTAAGTCATGAAAATTGCTATTATGACTTAAGAACTATGAGAGAAAAAAATACAATACATAATAATATAACCTGTCATTTGTTTCGAAAATTTGGATAGACAGAGTCTGTCTTGTCTATCCTGACGCTACACTACTGTTTAGGACACTAGAAATAAAAATGAGACTGTTAAAAGTTTGCACAGCCACCCTTTTTAAGTTATCATAAAAATTGAATTAAATGAGGCACCAGCATATTAAGCCTAGTATGGAGATTTACCGTGATAAGTTTCACTGCGATCGGATGATTAAGTCGCGAGAGAAATCCATTTAAATATTTAAATTCCACGTCACCGCCATGTTGGTTTTGTGTTAATCAGTTTATTGAAATTCCCTTCCCATTGGAGAATTAATTTACTATCCTCTATCAACATACACAATTTTCGTTTGATTATTGTTATAGATCGTAGATATTAAAAACCGGCTAAATATATCACATGATTGCCATGTTGGATTGTTCCATATTATGCATAGTAGCGCCATCGTTACTTCGAACTTGAAGTTTCAATGCTACGCTACAGCTATCTAGCGGTCAGACGTGAAATCACTTTAACTAGCCAATCACAGGCAGCCATTCAAATCGATATATCACGACAAATCGAGTGTCGTTCATGATGTCACAATTTGGCGAATGATACTCCATTTGTCGTGATATATCGATTTGAATGGCTGCCTGTGATTGGCTAGTTAAAGTGATTTCAATTCTGACCGCTAGATAGCGTAGCACTGAAACTTCAAGTTGGAAGTAAGGATGGATCAACTACAGGCCATAGACGTATGTACCACTAGGAGAAGATCGTTGCGTTGGTTAATTAAGTATAGACCTCGTGCGCGCCTACTATGCTGCGCTCTGGTGACAAATCTACAGCTGGTGGGGATGACGCAGTTCTCTACTGTAAGGTATCGCTTGATGGAAAGGAATGTTCAGTTTGTCGCGATGGAAGCGAGTGTTACAAAGAGTCGAAGAAACTGTTGTGTGGTTGGTTGCAATTACACGTACAGAAACAGTCCTCCCGGTACTAGATTTTTTAGTTTTCCTAATGTTAAACAGCATATAATCGGAAGGAAAGCTTTGATACAGCAGTGAGACGAGAGACTGTTGACAGGAAACCATGGGCTCCCAGTAAAAATGCACGTATTTGTAGTCGTCATTTTGTGGGGTTTGATGCAATTTTTCAGTGTTACGGTACCTCAGTAAACAAAAGCACCAAACTTTAGTCGTCATTTTGTTAACGGAACCTGTACCTGGGTGTAATATACAAAGTTCTCCTTTAATTTTACTTCCCCATTGTTATTAATGTACAAATATGGGTTGTTGCACAGTTTCCTTTCAATAACAGGTTTTTCCCGGCACGAATACGGACACTTGATCTCGAGAAGAGATGGAAACCCTTCATGATGTTCCCGTAGAGCAATCCCGTCTGGACTGCAGCAGATCCATGGTTGTTCATGTTTTACAAGCAAGCCTACCTGCCTTACTGAACATTGGAACAATGCACATAATTCCATTATCGCATCCGTTTCATTATCCCTTCCATACCTAACTGCAAGACTACTTATGTCTTTGGAGTTATGAATTACGTACGCTAGGTTTTGGTAATCCCCACTTTGTAATGTTATGATCCTGTGCACATTCTGACTGGCGGAAATTCAAATCAATCTCCGCTGAAACCACAAGTGACATCGAGACTGTGCCATTGTCTCAAATGCAATTTCATATTTTTGCAAAATATTGATTTTTACTTAGTCACAATAAAAACTCAACACTTCACTAGGCAACATATCTTCATATTCTTTTTTGACTAGCGCTATCTCAGCACCGCCCTAGTGAGTGATTTCATAGCACTGATATGGTAGTTGAGATTGGTTGTCAAATCCATGGAGGCACTTAGTCACAGACGCTTTCTCAGCCAGTCCTACAGCATTATCCACGACGTGGTCTACAATAAGAGCTGGATTACCATTAGGCCCGACTAGGCCCAGGCCTAGGGCCCCCAATTATCTAGGGCCCCCAAGCAATTTCTAATTTAGTTCAATTTTATTTCGAAGATTTATAATATTTTTATCCGGATCTGAGACAGTTCCAGCATTATATTAAACTAGCTGAAGTACCCGTGCTTCGCTACGCGTCATAAATAAATTAAAATGTGAAGGTGACAGTTAAAACAGGGGATAGGCGAGATGCTGCGCAGAGGGATATTAAGGATGGAACATTTTGTCCAACTACACCGCTCGGCGTTGACCGTGTTTTATAGCACAAATTTAGGGTTTTCTCGCTAACCGTTGGAGATACCTTTCGGATAGAAAATGTAATTTTAAACCTCGTATATGCCATCAAAAGTTTGCTATTTCTTAGCGTTCTCTTTTTATTTGAAATGGAAATATGAAAGTTTGAAACCAAAGGGTGTAGTGACGTCACTAAAATGGTCGCCATCTTTAAATAGTGCAAATTATTGAAATCAAAAGTAACCTATATGTTAACCAGGTAAATCAGCTACTTCCATGTAAAATTCATGTAAATCGGACCAGTGGTACTTGCGTGATTGAGTAATACACACACCATCTCATTTTTAGCCTCGCTTCGCTCGCGTCATAGTCGTGTCATATTGTTATTGAATGAAATGCAGGTTTAACCCCGTTAACACCCCTTTAGAACCTGAATATCCAAAAATCCCTCCTTAGTAGACATTTTCGACACATAACAAACATATCCCCAAAATATCATTCTTCTAACTTTAATAGTTTTGGTTGGTCGATGAGAGTGAACATCCAAAAATCCTTCCTTAGTGGACGTTTTTCTTCCAGAATTTCACCCCTCCCCATAGGCCCCTTAAATTGTATTTATGAAAAAAACGGTCGAACGCCTATTTATTTTATATATTTATTTATTTATTTATTTATTTTTAAGCTGATTGATTTCCTCCGAGTTTCAAACACCTCGCTTATGTCGTTTAAGAGATACACGCTCCATTAGGAATCTTTCAAACCCCACTTTTCATCCCTTTCACCTTATAATATACACTACATCGAAAAACCATTAGACATGTGTCAGCTTATTTTAATGATTAGAATATATGCCAAGTATCACATCCCCAAATGAAACCACTCGTGAGATATTGTTATTCAATGAAATGCACATTTACCCCTTAACACCTCTTTAGAACCTGAATATCCAAAACTCTTTCCTTAGTGGACGTTTTCGACATACAACGAACATATCCCCAAAATTTCATGTTTCTAACATCAATAATTTTGGCTGGGCGATGATGAGAGAGTGAGTCAGTCAGGACATTTTCTTTCAATTATTTTTGATAATTTCACCCCTCCCCATGAACCCCTTAAATTGGATTTATGAAACAAACGGTCGAACACCTATTTACTTATTTAAAGCTGTTTTCCCCCTGAGTTTGATGAGTGAGTAAGTGAGTCAATCAGTTATGACACTTTCTTTCCTGGTTTTTTCCCCCCAGAATTTCACCCCTCTCCAAGGGCCCCTTAAATTGGATTTATGACAAAACGGTCGAACACCTCTTTACTTGTATTTAAAGCTGTTTTTCCCGTCGAATTTCAAACTTCTCGCCTATGTCGTTTCAGAAATACACGCTCCGTTAAGAATCCTTCAACACCCAATTTTCACTCCTTTCACCTCATAATATACACCACATCGATAAACCCTTCGACATATGTCAGATTATTTTTAATGATTAGTTTATATACCGAATAACACATCCCCAAAGTAACAACTCATGAGATATCGTTATTCAATGAAATGCACGTTTACCCCCTTAACACCTCTTTAAAACCCGAATAAACAAAAATCATTTCTTAGTTGACGTTTTCGACATACAGCGAACATATTCACAAATTTCCATGTATCCAACTTGAATAGTTTTCGTTGGGCGTGATGAGTGAGTGAGTCACACAGGACATTTTCTTTCAATTATTTTTACCAGAATTTCACCCCTCCCCACGGGCCTCTTAAATTGGATTGATGAAAAACGCTTGAACACCTATTAACTTGTTTTTTAAGCTGTCTTTTTTCCCTGAGTTTGATGAGTGAGTGAGTTAGTCAGTCAGTTAGGACACTTTCTCTCCTTTTCCCCCCCAGAATTTCACACCACCCCATTGGCCCCTTAAATGAATTTATGAAAAAACGGTCGAACACCGATTTACTTACTTTTTAAGCCGATTTTTTCGCTGAGTTTCAAATTTCTCGCCTATGCCGTTTAAGAGATAGGCCTACACGCTCCGTTAGGAATCCTTCAACCCCCACTTTTCACCCCTCTCACCTCATAATAATACACCACATCGAAAAACCCTTAGACACATGTCTGCTTATTTTTAATGATTAGTTTATATGCCGAGTATCACATCCACAAATGAAACCACTCGTGAGATATTGTTATTCAATGAAATGCATGCTTAACCCCCTTAAGACCCCTTTAGAACCTGAATATCCAAAAATCCTCCCTTAGTGTACGGTTTTGACATACAACGAACATATCCCCAAACTGCCATGATTCCAACTTCAATATTTTTGGCTGGGCGAAATGATGAGTGAGAGAATGAGTCAGGACATTTTCTTTAATTTATTTTCTTCAGAATTTCACCCCTCCCAATGAACCTCTTATATTTGATTGTTCAAAAAACTGTCGAAAAGCTATTTACATACTTTAAAGCAGTTTTTCCCCCCTAAGTTTGATGAGTGAGTCAGTCAGTCAATCAGTTAGGACACTTTCTTTTCTGCCCCCCCCCCCTCCAAGAATTTCACCCCTCCCCATGGGACCCTTAAATTGGATTTATGAATAAACTGTCAAACACATATTTACTTATTTTTATCCTGATTTTTTTCCCGCTGAGTTTCAAACTCCTCACCTATGTCGTTTATGAGATACACGCTCCGTTAGGAATCTTTCAATCCCCACTTTTCACCCCCTTTCACCTCATAATATACACCACATCGAAAAACCCTCAGACAGGTGTCATCTTACTTTTTAATGATGAGTTTATATGCCGTGTATCACATCCCCCAATGAAACCAATCGGGAGATATTGTTATTCAATGAAATGCAGGTTTAACCCCCTTAAGACCCCCTTTAGAACCTGATTATCCGAAAATCCTCCCTTAGTAGACGGTTTTGACAAACAATGAATATATCCCCAAACTGTCATGTTTCTAACTTCAATAATTTTGGCTGGGCGATGATGAGTGAGTGAGTCAGGACATTTTCTTTCAATTTTCTTTTTTCAGAAATTCACCCCTCCCCATGAACCCCTTAAATTTGATTTAAGAAAAAAACTGTCAAACAGCTATTTACTTACTTACTTACTTACTTAATTTTCCCCTGAGTTTGATGAGTGAGTGAGTCAGTCAATCAGTTAGGTCACTTTCTTTCCTGTTCCCCCCCCCCCGAATTTCACCCCTCCCCGTGGGCCCCATAAATTGGATTTATGAAAAACCGGTCAAACACATATTTACTTCTTTTTTATGTTGATTTTTTTCGCTGAGTTTCAAACTCCTCGCCTATGTCGTTTAAGGGATACACGCTCCGTTAGGAATCTTTTAATCCCCACTTTTCACCCCTTTCACCTCATAATATACACCACATCGGAAAACCCTCAGACACATGTATTCTTATTTTTAATGATTAGTTTATATGCCGAGTATCACATCCCCCAATGAAACCAATCGGGAGATATTGCTATTCAATGAAATGCAGGTCTACCCCCTTAACACCCCTTTAGAACCTGAATATGCAAAAATCCTCTCTTAGTGAGCATTTGCGTCCCTTGAGGAAGCTGCATACCAAATTTCATTCCAATCCGTTCGGTGGTTTCTGAGATTTCGTGATGAATGAATGAGTGAGTGAGTGAGTGGTATTTGACAAATATATAGTAGAAGATGGTGTCAAGTCTTTGTTATGCTGAACTCGGTTGACAGTGCTGTGTGAGTAGTTGAGTAACTAACGGGATTTCAAGTAAAGATCCTCATTTTCTATACCGGTAGTGCAGAGCGCGAATGGCATCCAGTCGGCCGTGTCTCGACTTGAGCTATGTTGCCATGGAAACTATATGCCTTGCCATTCCTTCATGAGTATATTTTATGATTTGGTTTGCCTGTGCTTGAGTGCAAAAGGGCCGAAATCAGAAGAATGAGAAAGTCTATCGAAAATTCATGTAGCCAGCGGTTCATTCTGGGTCCTAAACTATGTGTATGCAAAATTTGGTTGAGATTGGTGGAACGGTGTAGATTTGTATACGGAACAGACCCACCCACATACCCACATACATACATACAGACTTTCACTTTTATATATAAGATTACAATGTCCTTGAGTTCACTCATTCTGAACTTTACGAAATTCTTATTCGAGACAAGCTTGAGTCTGTTTTTCCGAACGTTGAAATTGCCTTTCGCATTTTCCTGACCCTCATGATAACGAATTGTTCTGCGGAGCACTCGTTTTCGAAATTGAAACGAATCAAAAGTGCGCTAAGAAGTATCATGTCACAAGAACGAATAGACATGCTAAGTTTAATGTATTTCGAGTCAGATGTTCTGCGGGAAATTGATTTTGATGACATTGTAGAAGATTTCATTGACCGAAAAAACAGAAAAAATAATTTTGATTACATTTTACAGAAGTAAAATATAGTATGATTTGTTAAATTGTTCAGCAAATCATCTGAAATGTTTTCAAATAACGATGATCGTCTCAATTGAAATGTATGTATATATGTAGGCCTATGTATGATTTAATAAAAAGTGTATTATTCATCTTGAGAAAAAGAACTCTTGTATATACTTTATTAAATGTACAGGTGCTAAAAAATAAAAATTATTTGGAAAAAAATAAAGGGGCCCCAAAAATCTGAGTTACTTGGGCCTCATTTTACCTTAATCCGACACTGTCTATAATTGAAGTACTTACGGAAGACGACTCTCCTTCGCATTCCACCTCTAAACTCCCGTTAATGCGCGATGGATGTTTTTAAGACGGGTAGGCAATATACAGTAGTTCTTCTTTGCTGAAATATTCGTCATTTCCCTTTTCTGGCATACAGTAAGCTGGTCGCTTAGTTGTTTTCTTCTCTATCAGTTGCCTTATGCTTTCACCTTTAATATATACTACGGGAACATTCCTAGGTTTCTCCCACCGCTGCAGAGAGGAAGTACTAGAATTGTCTCTTTCTGTGTTAACATAAATAACGCAGCAATATGCTTACAGAATTGGGAGAGGCCGGCTTTGCACCAGGGGCGAATATACATTTTTTTTCGGGGGGGCTGACTTTCCTGGAAAATTGTGAGTATTCCCAGGGGATTGTCACCGCAAAATACCCAGAAATATCAACCAATATCTTAGAGCATATAACTTTGTGTAATTATTTTAGATAAGATTAAAAATTTATATGCCGTAGCCTACAATTATATGTAATACAAAAAAGTTGTAAAATACAACACAGCACACAAATACAATTTTATACTTAATGCATTTTCTATTATGGCCTATGGAGTATGAATGGCAAATATATAAATATTTGTCAATTTACTAAGCAGAAGGATAAATAGTTTTTTTTTCTTTTAACAAATTGATAATTTATTTTTCAAAAGTACCGTACTGTGGAATTCACAGTTTTGCCTCACAAGGCTGAGAGTGTACCCCGTTCCAGCGCTCAGACCAGAATTAAAATTTCTTGTCAGAGCCGGGAATCAAATTCGGACCTCCGGGCGGCAGCCAAGAATGCTAGCCACTACACACGAGTTAGTCTAATTTCAATCTTAATATTGTTTATAACTTAGCCAATAAGTTAAGATTAGGGTACAACCAAATTTACCATTACTTTATGCTTTTACCAAAGCATCACTTTCTTATTTTTTTTGGCTTTTTCGGGGGGGGGGGGCACGAGCCCCCTCAGCCCCCCCCTTATATACGCCCCTGCTTTGCACTGGCATTCAGCGGATTGAAGATTTCTTTCACGATCGATCTGAACAGAAACACGAATTATAAAGTCATTCGACGGGCATGATAGCCTAGTGGCTTAGGCTACCCATGATAATGCTGATTGGGCCTACTGATAAAAAGTTTGCATAAGTATCATAAGAAATATATAATATTTTAATTCTTACTTGAAGTTTGACGGCATAAGGTGGTTGACGTATATTTGTTTCTCTCAAACATACGCCGACAATTTCCCCTCCCGACGTTTCTCTCACTTTGAATACTTGGCAACTCTCATTGAGCTTTGCACCTTTCTTCAGCGTGGAAGGTCTGAAATAAGTCTGAGTCCACTGTATCCTCTCAAAACCAACACAAACCTCAACAGAGCACGACATTGGAACGGTAAATATCATTGCTTGCTTGCATAGACTCAAAGGAAATTGCGTCAGCCAGTCATCCTACGTGTTGCACAAGCATCCGCTAGGGGCGCACGAGGTCTATACAAACGTTCACAACGATCGCATGATTAGGACACAAACATTTTTTTTTAATTCACTCAACCACCGGCTTGGGTTTATGAGAACAATGGAATTAAATTAAATACCAGTACATTTAATCTTGTATAGGCTCCGTGCGTATACTGAAGTGCTGATGTAAGTGGACGTTCCGAGAAGCTGCTACATGCCGCGATCAGCGACCTGAAAGAGGAACAACTCGAATTAATTCAATTCCCAAGGTTTATACTAGCTAGATCTAATATTAGCCATGGTGGTACTTGTATCTTCTTAAGAAATAATTTAGATCATGAACAGTTAACAGCTTATGAGTGTCTAATTATGGAACAGGAATTTGAATTCTCTGCCGTAAAAATACAGCAGTTTAAGTTAATAATGGTATGCGTATACCGTTCTCCGTCAGGAAAGTTTCCTTTATTTATAGATAAATTAGAATTGTTACTCAATAACATGAGCAAAGTAAATTTCGATATAATAATTTGTGGGGATGTAAATGTGGATTCCTTAAAATGTGATAGAAATTGTGAATTATTAACACAGTTACTAATTTCCTATGGACTGAAACCTACAGTAAATACCCCAACAAGAATAACAAAATTTAGTAAAACCACTCCTGATCATTTTTATTAAAATACAGATAAAAATCACCATTCAATAGAAGTCTATTGTCCGGGTTTTAGTGACCACCATGGACAAATACTGAGTTTTGAAGTACCCGAAACAATCAATAATAATGATAATGGAGTAAAATCAAAGTGCAGGTCATTCACTGAAACAAATGTTACATATTTCAATGACTTATTAAATAAGGAAACATGGTCAGAAATGTATAAACTAGAAAATGTATAAAATAAATTTAATGCATTTAACAGTACCCTAAAACACTATTTTGAAACAGCATTCCCTTTTATATAAAGAACTGTTCAAAATAACAAAACTAGCAATTGGATAACAACAGGGATTATAAATTCATGTCAAAGAAAGAAATGTCTACACAAATTATATAAACAATACCACACAACACCTGAATTCAATTTATACTACAAAAATACACTAGCATATTAAATAAGGTAATACGACTAGCAAAGAAAATGCATAATGATAATTTTATTTCCCAATCATCTAATAAAAACAATGCTATGTGGTCCGTGATAAAGAAAGAAAGTGGAAAATCTGCTAAAATACAAAGGAACATTACACTGACCAGAAATAATAAAGTGATTAATAATCCAGAGGAAATAGCAAACACTTTTAATGACTATTTTCTGGAAATTCCACAAAAATTATTAAATAAATCACAGGTAAATACACTAAATTCGAATAATAAAATATATATATGTAGTGACTCTTTATTTACAAATCATGTCACAAGTGAAGAGGTAAGAATAGTTATAAAAGAGCCAAAAATAAATTCTGTGCTGGCATTGATGGCATCCCTGATACAATTTTAAAGAAATGTGCAGAAAATATAATAAATCCATTTACGCACTTAATAAACAGTTCAATTCTCTCAGGAACTTACCCGGATATTTTGAAGTTATCAAAAGTAATTCCAGTGCACAAAAACGGTTCAAAATATGAATTAGATAACTATCGTCCTATTCTTCTTCTTCTTTATCGTTTAGGCCTACTTAGGACCACGGGGCTCGTATCTACTCTTCTGTAAAGTTGTTGCTTTCTTCTTCTTCTTCTTCTTCTTCTTCTTCCAATAGTCCCTCATTTTCTGACTATGATTCAGTATTCTTTCTTCTGTCCACTTAGCTCCTGTAGTCTTCTTACTTGTAAGGGACGTTGGGAAAACGCCCTGTCGGATGACCTGACGGAACATCAGACGGTCACGAGTTTGTTCCAGTGGGATCTCTAGTTGTTCCATATCTGACTTAACTGACGCAATCCATTTGTTCTTAGAAGCCTTGCCTCTTCCTGTTACTGTGAATATCCTTTTGGTGAGTCTTTCAGAATCCAGACGTGCCAAGTGTCCATAAAAGGGCAGGCGTCTTTTCCTTATAGAGGTGATGATGTCCTCCTGGTGTTCATACAATTCAACATTATGACGGATTCTGTAAATGCCTCCTTCCTCTCTAATTGGACCTAATATCCTCCTCAGGATCTTCCTCTCTTTTAACTCCAGTTTTCTGAGTGGACCCTTTCTGGTCATTACAAGGCACACAGAAGCAGACAGAACAGATGGCTTGACGACGGAGTTATAGTGTCTGAGTTTGAGGTTCTTGGAGAGGCACTTAGATGAATAGATACTACGACAGGAATGATAAGCCCTTTCAAACTTGGTACATCTGGCATCTATGGCTACCTTACCAACTGGTATTGCAAAAATTGTGGAAAAAATCATGTAGAAGAGACTGATAAGTGTTACAGATAGATAGATAGTTTTTTTAATTCCATTTGATCAAATACATGTAGGCTATACAATACATTTTTGATATAGTACACGTCAGAATTTACATCTATAAAATAGAAAAAAATAAAATATTATCAAACTCACAACATGGATTCAGAACGGAAAAATCTACACAGACAACAATTTATGAATGTATTAATAGGATACTGAAATTACCGACAGTAGTGGCTACGCTGGCTAACGCGCAGCATTAGGTCATGGGGCCAAGCTCTCTGCTGACTCGGTATACGCGTAGGTTCGAGCCCCACCGTTGGCTGTCCTTGAAATGGTTTTCCGTGATTTCCCATTTTAAACACCAGGCAAATGCTGGGACGGTACCTTCTGACAGGCCACGGCCGCTTCCTTCCACATCCTTGCCCAGTTTCATTCACCATCATTCATTTCATCTCTCATTAACTCCTCTCCTGAGGTTGGCGTCAGGAAGGGCATCCGGCCGTAAAAATCATCGCCACAAAGACTTCCATCGCATCTCATCCCCGACCCCGTTGGTAAACGGGAATAATAAGGGGTAGTCATACATTAATAGTATACTGAAATTAATTGACAATAAGGTAGGTGTAACTGGGCTATTCTTGGATTTATCGAAAGCATTTGATGTTGTTGACCATAAAATCCTCCTTACAAAACTAAATCAATATGGTATTAGAGGTCTAGCTAATAAATGGATAGAGTCTTACTTAACAAGGCGTAAACAAATAGTAAGCTTGAGACACAAGGATGATGGAACCAAATTACTTAATGAAACTTTGTCCAATGAGGGAATTATTAAATTGAAGTACCCCAGGGATCGGTTTTGGGCCCACTACTCTTTCTTCTATATATTAATGATATAACACAGAATGTTAATTCACATAAAGAAATTTAGTTTGCGGACGATACAACACTCGTAATAAAAGGTGTAACTAAACAGGTCATACAGCAGTCTGCTGACTCCGTTACAGGAGAGTTAACCAAATGGTCACAAGATAATCGCCTCATAATAAACTATAAAAAACAGTTTGTCTAAATTTCCACACTATACAGAATAGGAATCCTGCGAAGCCCAATATAACATTAAATGGTCATCAAATAGAAAATAAATCAGAAACAAAGTTTTTAGGACTATGGATACAACATGACTTGAAATGGAATAAACATATACAATATCTGAATACTAAACTGAACTCGATGTGCTTTGGGTTACGTATTTTGAAAACCTGCACTAGCATGCACACATTAAAAGAAATACTTATTTTGCTTATTTCCATTCATACTTAAGATATGGGGTCATATTTTGGGGTATGTCGCCAGATGTACTAAGCACGTTTAGGATACAAAAGAGGGCGATTAGAATTATGGCAAATGTAAACACTAGAGAATCATGTAGACCTCTGTTTAAAGATGTAAACATTCTCCCACTGCCCTGCATATATATATTTGAAATAACTTTTTATTAAAGAATTTAATCAATAACAAGGTGGCGACAAGTGACAAATCAACCAAGTGCGGTCAGTGTGAAAATGTGTAACTGATAATGAAGACTATATAATTTGTGATGAGGAATGTGGCAAATTATCCCACAGAAGCTGTGTAAACATAAAGAAGAAAGTTTTTAACCGGCTTTTGTCCGACAAAGCCAAGCAATGGTATTGTGTCGAGTGCAGTGCAATAAGTAGGTCAACTACGGAAAAGGTTTCTAAAATCACCTCGCCAGACGAGAATGTAAGTAAACCAGATTTAGAAGATCTTGTTTGTGAAATCAACCTCCGACTGATAAAACTCGAAAACATTGAAAGGACTCAGAATGACATGCTTAAGTCCGTGACATACTTTTCTGATTGTTTTGATTGTAAGAAAAGTGACATTTCAACTGCCGCACAAACTCTGAAGCAAGCCTTGTCAGAAATAACAAAGCTCATCCAAAGAGTTTGTGAGTTAGAGAAGGATAAGGATATCGCTTGCAGTGAGGTTAAAATGTTAAAGCAAGAGAATCTCGAGCTTCAACAGTACGTACGGCGAAACAATCTAGAACTTCATGGCGTGCCGCACATTTAAAACAAAAACACCGTTCAGATTGTCAAGACTATCGCTGACCAATTGGGTGTCACAGTTATTGAGTCCGATATTGACGCCTGCCATCGGCTACCACAAAGCAGAGTCTTCCACCTCTTTTACTAGTCAAATTCTGCAGCCGGCTAAAAAAGAGGCAATTTTAAAAGGCAAATGATCCAAACCCAACCTGAACTCAAGTGATGCTGGAATCAAAGCAAGGGCTAGGCCTATCTACATTAGCGAGCATTTGACGCCAGCTAATAAAGTACTCAACAAACAGGCAAGAGACCTCCGTAAATTAGGTTTTAAATACGTCTGGACCCGGGACTGCAAAATATTCGTCCGTAAATCAGATAGTGACAAGGCTGTCAGGATCAGCTCACCAGAAGACATTGAAAGGCTAGTAAGAGACTCATCCATCAACAAGGCTCAGCTATCCTATTCACAGAAATAATAATGAATCAAGACATGGACCTACTGGTTGATGTTGAGTTACACACATCAATTGATGAGCGTAAATATGACTGTATCCACGACTTTAGCAGACACTAAAAATGAGGTTAGCCAAATTGTTGTGTTGGCAGTAAGCACAAGAGTGTAGTGCAGTATCTTTGACATAGTCTTTGATATCAGTGAAGTTCAGTGTCAAAACAATATGGTGTGTGTCGTGTGAATTGTGAATCTTTCCACAACAAATAATAAAATATGCATTCTAGAGGAGTCTATGTGATTTATTAAGAAGTGAACCTAATATTTTATGGCGACCGTGACAGGATTCATTCATAGTAAAAGGCTCCCGTGAAGAAAGAAGATGGAAAGACTCGCTAAAGAAAGAACCGTAAAGCGGCGGTTATTTACGCGCTCACACAATCAACTAATGGCGTTGTTAGAAGATGATCAAACTGAAACGGAAAAAGTGCAAGTGCAACTTGAAATCCTTCAAGAAAAGTATGATGATATCTCTAATTTAGATGGATTAATATTTCAACAGATGATAGACGACGAGTGTGAGGATGACGAAATAGAAACGGAATGTGAATCAGCTGATGATTACAAACACAAATTATAATTTGTGAAGATGTCCCATATAATAAGAATGGTTCTTGGAGTGAGGAGATAAGGGATCTGAAAATATGTTTAACTGATGTACGAGAGCGAGGGCCTGTGCAGATTCTGATTGGGGCCGATAAGGCGGGTGAACTGCTCACTGGGAGGAAACATCAACTAAAATGTGGCCTAGTTTTGGTGGAGACTTCCCTAGGGTGGACACTAATGGGAAAAGTCATAGGTAACAAGGCCCAAAGGGATTCGGCATCATTATTAGTGTCATCATTGTTTTCCCAACATACAAGAATTTCTGATCTCTGGGACTTAGAAATTCTTGGAATTACTGACCCTGTTGTGAAAGAATCTATCGTCGAGAGGAATGAGCGTGTTAGAAATAACTTCCTTGAGACTGCACGACTGAATGAAGATAACAGATATGAAGTGTGTCTGCCTTGGAGTGAACAACATCCACCTCTCCCTGACAACAAAGAAATTGCTCAGCACAGATTAGAAATCACTACGAAGAAACTACAAGCTGAACAACATTATCAGGAGTACGATAATGTCTTACGAAGTTGGTTGGAGCAAGGAATCATCGAGAGGGTACCTGAAGAAGAACTGAAGAATAGTGGACACTATCTACCTCACCGACCTGTCTTCAAAGAAAACAGCACCACCAAGATCAGGCCTGTTTTTGATGCCTCGGCGAAGCAGAGAAACGCTCCATCTCTGAACGAATGTATTGAAAAAGGGCCTAACTTCATAGAGTTGATCCCTAGTTCGCTACTGAAGTTCAGAGAAAATGAGATCGGTGTGACGGCCGATGTAGAAAAAGCATTTCTTCAAATAAGTGTCAATCCTAGAGACCGTGATTTTCTGAGATTCCTTTGGTGGGAGGAGGAAAGTACAGGGAAGGTAGAAGTGTTCCGTCACAATAGAGTTGTCTTTGGACTTGCATGTTCTCCGTTCCTATTGTCGGCAACCATCAAACTCCACTTGAACGAGTTGAAGAGACAAACAGTCGATAATAGTTCCTACTCAACTTCAACAATAGAAAGATTGGAAGAATGTTTTATGTGGATAACTGTGCTATTAGTGTTAACAACAGAAATGACCTTCATTCATTCATGCGAGAGGCAAGCATAATAATGGATAAGGCATCTTTCAATCTCCGAGGGTGGGAGTATTCTCAGGATGGTACAGCTGAAAATCTTACTCATGTGCTAGGGCTCATTTGGAATAAAGGAGAAGATACCATTGAACTGAATCTAACTCATGTTAACGATTTCAAATATGATGTAATCACCAAAAGAGCTATACTAGGAGCTGCACATAAGGTGTTTGACCCTATTGGCTTCTCATGTCCGGTATTTCTCTGTCCAAAATTAATCTTGCAAGAACTATGGGTCACTGACTTGGGTTGGGACACCAGAGTAGACGAAACAACAAAGAGAAGATTCATGAAGTGGTTGGCAGAACTACCTCAGCTGTCTGAGATTAAGATTCCTAGATGTTTGATCGGTAGTGTCCAGTCGGTTGAAGATATATCTCTTCACGTGTTCTGCGACGCCAGTCAAACTGCGTATGCTGCAGTTATATTCTTGCGAATACAGAGGGTTGACAAAATAGAGCTACGATTTGTACAAGCCAAGACAAGAGTGGCACCCAAGAAGAGTATCACCATACCACGCCTGGAATTATTAGCAGCTACAATAGGGGTTCGACTAGTGACGTCAGTACTGCCAACATTAACTGCAAAAGAAATCGTTACTTATTATTGGAGTGACTCGTCGACTGTGTTGTCCTGGATCAAGTTAGACGAACCTTGGGGGACCTTCGTGTGGAACAGAGTGCAAGAAATTCGAAGACTGTCCAGAATAGAACAGTGGCGGCATGTTCCAGGAACCATGAATCCGGCTGACCTGGCATCGAGGGGATGTAGCACAAAACAGTTACTTCAACAGAGATGGTGGGAAGGGCCAAAATGGCTAAAACAATCTACTACACAATGGCCTAGCCCCGAAATTTCAACAAACGATGATGAAGTCTTCCAAGAAAGAAAAAAGAAAGTCAACACTATGATGGTGTTAGAAGACGAGTCCAATACCCAAGAATGGCACCTTGACTATTTCTCAAGTTTCCGTAGAACAGTTCGTATGATAGGATGGATCTTGAGGTTTCTGTATAATTGTCGACAGAAAAAATAATAGAAGAACTACCGAACTATCCATTGAAGAAACCACAGAAGCAGAAAAAGTCGTGATGAAGTTCATACAAAAGGAGTGTTTTGTTGGTGAAAAGGATGAAAGATTCAACTCACTATGTGTTTTCATGGATGATGAGGGAGTGATGAGACTGAAAACAAAAATTATATCGCGCAAAGATGATTATGCTTTCCGTTGTCCTGCTATCCTTCCTGCGAAGCATACAGCAGTTCACGCTCTCATTAGGAAGAAGCACAAAGACTTATGTCATGCTGGAACCCAGATTCTGCTCAGTGGGCTCAGACAGAAATATTGGATCCTTGGAGGAAGGAGAACGGTGAAGGGTGCAATTAAAACATGTGTTGTCTGCAGGAGGTACCATGGAAAACATCTTGAAGCAGAACAAACTCATCTCCCCATAGACAGAGTAAGAGAAGCCTCAATTTTTGAAATAACAGGGGTCGACTTTGCCGGGCCTCTGATTTTGAAAGGTGGAGAGAAAGCCTGGGTCTGTCTATTCACGTGTGCGGTTTTTCGTGCAGTACACCTGGAGCTAGTAACATCTTTGGCTACTGCAACATTCCTCGAAGCTTTTCGGCGCTTCGTGTCCAGACGTGGAAGGCCAATGATTGTCTATAGTGACAATGGGACAAACTTTCAAGGTACCTGCAATATGTTGGAGACAATTCAGTGGGATAAAATTGCTGAATATAGTTCTGTACACCAAATAAAATGGAAATTCAATCCTCCCACTGCAGGATGGTGGGAGAGGCTGATTGGTGTCCTCAAACAAATGCTCACGAAAGTTCTGGGAAAGTCATGTCTGTCGTACCAAGAAATGATGACTGTTCTGTGTGACATTGAAGCTGTCATGAATTCAAGACCACTTACTTACCTGTCCAATGATGGAGAAGACTTGATGGCTATCACCCCTGCAATGTTCCTACAGGAAGTCAAGGAGATTGGAATGCCCGATATCGACATGATAGAGGACATAAAACTTGACAGAAGATTCAGGTACAGACAGAAAGTAAAGGAAACATTAAGGGTAAGATTCAGGAATGAATATCTTGGACAGCTAATACAGAAGAACCACATTAGGAAAAGTCAGCACAAACCCTGCGTAGGTGAAGTAGTACTGGTAGCCAGTGACAACACGAAGAGACTAGACTGGCCGCTGGCAAGAGTGACGGAGGTCATCCCTGGCAAAGGTGGTGTCGTGAGAGTTGTTCGCTTGGTGACTACAAAAGGAGAGCTACTCAGGCCAGTACAGAGGGTGTATCCACTTGAAGTGACATCTGGAGAAGATCATGCTTTAAGACTGCAAGTTGAGCGGAATGAAAATGAGAAGAAGGAGAAAAATCCAAAGACGGTTAAACCATCTACTAATACTTCTGATCTCATCAAAACCAGTAGTGGGAGAGTGGTGGTTAAACCAAAGAGATATTTTGAGTGACTTATTTATTTCTGTGTTCATTTATTTTGTGAAAATATGTGTGTTATGTTATTTTATTGTTTTGTTGAGTTGTTTCCACAACTCAAGGTGGGAGAATGTTGTGTTGGCAGTAAGCACAAGAGTGTAGTGCAGTATCTTTGACATAGTCTTTGATATCAGTGAAGTTCAGTGTCAAAACAATATGGTGTGTGTCGTGTGAATTGTGAATCTTTCCACAACAAATAATAAAATATGCATTCTAGAGGAGTCTATGTGATTTATTAAGAAGTGAACCTAACACAAATCAAGTGTCATTACCGTACCTAAATAGCAGAAGCATCAAAAATAAACTAGAAGATATCGAGATACTAATACATATTGTTGAAAATCTAGATGTCATAGTGGTAACCGAGACTTGGGTAAAAAGTAATGAAGCTAAATACTTCAACGTAAACAACTATTCTGTTGCTTTTGTACACAGAGACAATCAGGACGGTGGAGGTGTGGGAGTTTAAGTCCACAAAAAATGGAATATAAAAGTTCTTAACCTAGTTGAGAGTAACCATAGCTTGATCCAGTTAGAGCTTATAAGAAGTGATACTGTTCGCTTCAATAACCTGCATACTATTAATAAAATTGCAGTATATAATCCTAACATAAATAACGCAACAAATTTCATGCAATCTCTAGAGCACATTCTCTCGAAAAACAATGCCAATCTTTGCTTATGCATTGGTGATACAAATATTAACTTACTAAACAAAAATAATGTAACCAAATCATACCTCAATCTACTATCAAGCTATGGTTTCACACAAGGCAATACTCGGTATCCAACAAGAATATGTGAATCAACAAGTACACTCCTTGATCAGATAGCCACTAATAACTATAAATATACCTATAGGATAATAATATTCTTGTAACTGAGATTTTCTGGTCAAATTACTATCCAGGCAAAAGCCCAGTCTCGAACATGACATTTAAATACCCCCACAACAAGCAAAGGTCTAGTTCAGGAAACGTAAATAAAAATTACCGGTACGTGAACAAAAACATATTCTCTAATGATCTCAATCAAATAGACTGTTTAGATGATGTAAACGAAACTTACATCGCCATGAAACACAAATTCTTGACACAGACACCCAACTAAGAAAACACTGACACACCTTTGAAGGAAATACACCAGAACCACAAAACCCATGGATATCAACAGAATTAATTCAGCCAAAAAACAAAGGGACCTACTACATGCTAAACTTAAAACTAACATTCACAGAAACAACAACCTCTTAAAGGAAGAGCACATAATATGTAGGAACAAAGTGACAGCTTTAATACGGAAACTGAAATCCTCATACTATGAACGTAAATTAACATTGAACGCCAATAGCATAAAATATACTTGGAAAGTAATCAATGAAATGATCTACAACTGCACAACTCAGTGAGATAATAATTGACGGTAAATCTTTCACAGGAAAATAAAATATTTGCAATGCTCTAAACACTCACTTTATAAACATAGCACACAAGTTAGCCAAAAACATCCTCCCAGGGAAGAAAGTTAACGAAATTAATGTCAATACAGATTCCATATTTATGACCCCGACTAATGAGATGGAAATTCGCAATATTATATTAAGCCTTAAAATGAAAAGTAGCCAAGACAAAGATGGTATGTCAGTAAAATTGTTAAAAAAAACTCCATTGACATGCTAACTAGCCCACTAACTACTTTAATAAATTTATCGTTAGAGACTGGTCTGGTGCCTGATGATCTAAAAATAGCACGAGTCATACCAGTCTATAAAGGAGGTGACAAAAGCAATCCAGAGAATTACAGACCCATTTCCATCCTCCCAACCATATCCAAGGTACTCGAAACAGTAGTAAAAACAGAATTGTCATTTAGACTTTCACGGCCCGTGTTATTATTCATAATGTTGAATTTTGGGCTTATGCCGTGTTTTATTATATTGCAATTCGACGCGTTTCTTTAATGTTGAATTTTGGGCTTATGCCGTGTTTTATTATATTGCAATTCGACGCGTTTCGAATAAAAACAGAATTGTTCATTTTTAAATAAAAATGATTGCTTCTACAAAGGGCAGTAGGGATTCCGATCAAGCACAGAAATAGCCACAATTGATAATATCTCTAACTTGCAGGATGTGATAGACAAAAAAATCACAGCGAGTGGCCTTTTCATAGACCTGAGAAAGGCGTTTGATTCTGTTGACCATGGAATTCTTTTAGAGAAACTTGATAAAGCAGGTATCCGAAGAGTAGCTTGGACATGGTTTAAAAATTACCTATCCAATCGTAAGCAGTATATTGAAATAAATGGCTACAGAAGTGAGGAATAAATATTGCAATGCTCTAAACACTCACTTTATAAACACAGCACAGAAGTTAGCCAAAAACATCCCACGGTGTGCCCCAATGATCAATATTGGGTCCTTCCCTCTTCTTAGTATATAATAATGACATAGCAACACTCCGTTTTCATGGTAATATAACGTTGTTTGCAGACGACTTAAGCATCTCTTACCATGCGTACACCACCAACACGCTGATTACACATATGCAGGAGGACATTAATACAATACTTGGCTCTGGACCCTGTCAAATAAATTAACAATAAATTAAGGTAAAACTAATTATTTAATAATATCTAAGCGTAGAAGAAAGTTAGACATCACTATGAATATAATACTGAATGGAAAGGTAGTTAAAAGGGTCTCATCTGTCAAATACCTAGGCCTAATGATAGATGAAAATCTCTCATGGCAAAAGCACATTGATGCATTAGTAAAGAAAATATCACCTGCCACTGGGATGATGAAAAAAATTGAGCTACTATATCCCAAAATATCTACTCAGGAAAGTGTATTTTTCCTTATTCCATGGCCACTTACAATATTTGAATACAATTTGGATAAAATGCTCAAATTAACTAAAAAGGAAATTGAGGTAATACAGAATAGAGCCATAAGAAATATTTATAACTACCCTTTTTAAAACCAACCAAACACCTTTATATTACGAGTAAAATTCAACCTGTAGCCCTAAATGCAGAAATCAAATCAAATGTCCTGATGTACCAAATCCTACACAAAGGTATACACACAAATTTAAACTTCACTAAACAATCTTATTTACACGTTTACAAAACTAGACATGCAGATGACATATCACTTTTCCATATCAATTCCAAATAATATGGCAGTAATAGCATTAAGTATAGTGCCTTTGTAAAGTTCAATATACTACCAGAGAATATAAAAAAAGTCCTCTCGGCACGCCGGAAGGCGGAGGTAGATTTCACCGGACAAACTTGGGGATAGGCGAAAATAGGCAGAATATGCAGGTTTTCGTAGAAGGTTCAGACCTCATTTATTGCGAGATGGTATTTTATAATTGGAGCTTAATTAACTTTAGTTTCGTCATTTTATGCTTATTTTAAACATTTTACTGTCTTATGGGAACGGTAACCTTCTTGTCATTTGGGGTCCATTTTTAGCCTATTTTCAATTTTGAAAAAAAAAAAATAGGCTTATGAGATCACCTTTTGTCCGTGTATGTGTGCGTGTGTGTGTGTGTGAGGTGTGTGTGTCCCCCCCCCCTAATAAAATCTAAACGGCTAGAGCGATTTCAATGAAACTCGGTACGTTCATAGCACTATTCCCGGCGACCTCGACCGTGCCCTTCAAATTTTGTTATGTCTCACCAATCCAACATGGCGGCTGTGCGAAATATTTCACTAGCATTCAATATCTCTGAAACTATTACCGAAATCGCCCTGAAATTGTGTACGGTGATAAAGGGCACTACTAGAAGTTCACCTATGAGACTTTCAAAAATCTGGTGACTACAAAACCAACATGGCGGTCAAGCGAAGTTGAGACTTTTAAATAGACATTTCTCGCGATTTAACTATCCAAACGTAATGAAACTTGGTACAGCAAATGCTTATACACATTGTAATGCACTGGAGTCTAATTTAGTTCAATTGTTTACAAAACCTCAAAATGGCGGCTGTGCGAAATATTTCACTGACATTCTATATCTCCGAAACTATTACAGATATCACCATGCAATTTTGTACGGTGATAAAGGGTACTGATGCAAATTTACCTATGTATATTTCATAAACCTGTAAAGTACAAAACGAACATGGCGACCAAGCGAATTTGAAATATTTTAATAGACTTTTCTCGTGATTTAACTCTCTGAGCGCAGTGAAATGTGGTAAAGTAAATGATTTTACAGATTGTAATGCACTGCCATCTAATTTAATTCAATTGTTTACATAACCTCAAGATGGCGGCTGTGAGAAATTTTTAAATTAAGTTTTTATTTCTTGTGTCGTAATCATGCGATCGAAGTGAAAGTTTGAATAATGAAGCTTGGCAATAATAAAATTGTCCTTGAATGGTATATAACTCTATGGCCTATACATATGACAATCCTAAATGGCGAACTTCCGAAATATTTAGACGGTTCTCAATATCTATGAATCTTTTACAGGGACCAAACTGAATTTTTTATGTTCATAGAGACTATGAACATATGTTCACCTATAGGACTTTCAGTAACCTGGTGACCACAAATCCAACATGGCGGCGACGCGAAGTATAAATATTTAAATGGACGTTTCTAGCGAATTAACTATCCGAGTGCCGTGAAACGTTGCACGTTAAATGCTTAAACAATTGTTGATCCACTGGCATGTAATTTATTTCAATTGTTTGCATAATCACAAGAAGGCTGGTGTGCGTACTTTTAAAATCTCGTTTTTACTTCTCGTGTTCTAATCATTCGATTGAAGTTTGAATACCACACGTACACAATAATCTTAATGTAATAGTACAAAAATAAAAATCCAACCTGGCGACCATCTGCAATATTTAGACGGTTCTCAATATCTACGAATCTGTTACAGCAATTAAACTGAAATTTTGTATGTTGATAGAGGCAATTAACATGAGCAGGATATATGAAAATAGGCTGTATAGTTCTTCACGGAACTACTTGTTATACTTGTGGTCACACTGTCCTTATGCAAGGTTTCGACACTGATGTGTAACTATGTAACGGTCTGTTACTTCTTCACGCAAAATTATATCTCCCGCAGAGATTTTGGTTGGTTCCTCAGTTTAGGGGCTGCGACAACGCGGTCATGTAACCCCGTGTACTTTGGGATCGCTGTATTAGTCTGTAATTCAGGCAAGGACTGCAGACGGTCAATTTCAAGCAGTAGTTCCTAATGTTGCTACCAGGTACTACCGTCAACGACACCTAGCTGTGAACTTGGCTACTAGATGCCACCGCAACCAGCAACTCGCAACGAACGTTGGAACTTCCCCTCAAAAGGAAAGCATACTGAGGGATTTTTAGCGCTCTTAGAAAATCCGACGACTTCGGCCGGCTTTGAACTCGCTACCTTGGGCATAGAAATTCTGCATGCTACCAGTTACGTCACCGAAGCCGCTTCACACTTAGATGGAAATCTGAATCTGATCTCGTGCAAGTGCGTTGTCATGGTAACGTCTGATGGCTCATCCCTCATCAATATAGTAGTGTTGCCATGGCAACCTCTGATAGCTCTTGGCATTTTCTTATAATTCCGAAATAATTTTTCTCATCCCTTGGCGTAATGGTGGGTCATATCAAAAATTCTTTCAGACAAAAGTTTTAGGTAATTATTATGGGAATATTGTCCATTTTTTACGGTTTTGATATTGGGCCTATTAAGAGAAATATGATTGTTTCCCGAAAAACCCACATTTTCCCACCCCTTTGGTCAATGGTTAGTGCTATAAAAAAACTCTTCAAACATAAATTTTTGGGCTTTATCCGACACATAGTATGAACGTTGAACGGATTCGATATTTCACATATTTAGAGAGTTATAGCAATAATTCACTTTTTCGAGAAAAAAAAGCCCCCCATTTTCACCCCCTTCGACTGATTTAGCCCAGTAACGAACTCGACCGAGATTTTATAGGTATACATATTCGGTAATAAATTCAAAGTGATTGGTGCAAAATTACGGCAGTTATCGTGTCCACAAGAAACTGATATACATATATATACATAAATTATATATAAACTTTTGAACTGACGGTGGTTTTGGGGTCTGGGGGATGTGAAACGCGAAGATATGTCGAAATTTTCCAGGAGTCGAAACATGGGACCCATTGCAATAGTTAGCTTTCTAATGAAATCTACCTAATAGCACCTAGCCTACCAATCTTTACAAGGAGGCTAAAACAGTTTATGTGGAATGATTATAAAATGTCAGTTTGAAGAAATTCCAAAATCTGAGAAGACAAAAGAAGACTACATTGTGTACAAAAACTTATTAAAGCTACAAAATGTTGTATATATTTTCATACTGAAAACTTTGTAAACTAAACATTGAATTGTAATTTGTCGCCAACAAGATAATACTGTACGATTTCTTTGTATATGAGTCCTTGACTCGTTAAGGGATTAATAAAATGCATTATTATTATTATTATTATTATTATTATTATTATTATTATTATTATTATTATTATTATCACTAAGGATGTTTTTCTTAAAACAAACAATGATGTTCAAAGGCATAACACAAGACAAAATCAAAACATTCATATTTCACACACACACACACACACACACACACACACACACACACACACACACACACACACACACACACACACACACACACACAAGTATATATCAAAAAGGAACTTTTCACACAGGAGTTAACTTATACGATAAACTACCCCAGTATATAAAACTTGCCCCAAAAATAAAAACCTTTGATAGAATGTTGAAAGCTTATCTGCAGTGCCATTGTTTTTACTCTGTAGTTGAATATCTTAGCGTATAGGAGCGATGAAATCTATAATTATATTTTACTTTTCTATTTTAATTGTAATACCTAGCTGTAAGTAGTTGTATTTATAGAATTAAGTTTTCATATTATGATAATAGAGTAAGGTGTAAATAGTTGTCCAATAAGATTGTATCTCTTAAGATCTGTTATTATAATAAGTTATAAATAGTTATAGTATTAGTAATATATACCTATTAGTACTTTTATTTTATAGATGTAAATTCTGATGTGTCCTATATAAAAATGTATTGTATACATGTAGCCTATTTGATCAAATGGAATTAATAAAATCTATCTATCTATCTATCTATCTATCTATCTATCTATCTATCTATCTATCTATCTATGTACATCGAAAACGTGTGAGCATTTATTCTCTTATTTTATACAGTAACGATGTCAAAACGTTGTGTATTATTGTTGGTTGCAATAATAAATATTGTATCACAGAAATATGTACTATTCTACATACTTTCCCTTCACGAACTCACAAAATTGATTTGAAAACACGGTGAACATTGACAGTGAATTGCTCGCAGTAAGTTTAAATTGTGCATTAGGGAATGAATTAGCCGATCTCTAACTAGGTTTGTTGATGTTAAAAGTTAATTTGAACTTTCAGCAAACGTCTGAGCTCACAAAAACTATAGGTAATCGCTTTGGAAAACAAGTTAACCTATGGGTGAAAATACGCTTGCGTCGGCCTACTTATGCCAAACTGCTTCTGAAATCCAATTTAAAGGCTCATCAGCTCGGCTTCTAACAAAACTCTTAGATATTTAGATTTTTCTAGGGATCATTGGGACATCAGCTTCTCTCGTACCGTTCCTAGTTTTAATTTTCTGGGATACTTTGAAGTGTTGCATACATTCATGTCTAATTTCTTTTTTGTATTTATTATACATCGTTACACCACGGCATTACCTCCTTAATATCTCGGAAAATTTTCCCAACAATTCCTCGGGGATTGAAGTTAAAAGTTAGTTTAGACTTTCAGCAAACTTTTGAGCTCACAAAAACAATAGGTCATCGCTTTGGAAAACAAATTAACCTATGGGTAAAAATACGCTTGCCTACTGTACCCTTTTCCCAGATGCCACGTCGGCCCGGCAATCACAACGTGATGTCCAAGAAGCGATACAGTGCGATAGTAATGAAATATATATATATCCGGAAAAAGCTTGCAAAATAAATCAAGTATACGCTCGGGCTGGGAAGAGATCTAATATCTTGGGTCGTTTAACGGGATAGGTGAGAATGGTTAACTCGGATATATATTTCCAAATAAAATAGTATCAGGGATACACTCAAATCTGCATGAATAATTTAGAATTTCTAAGATAAAATATTCTCTTTTATTCAAGAGCAGATGAACACAAAAATAAATTAAATCAAAAACACTCCTACGATCCAATTGGTCTGCAATTATGTTGGGATCGGGGATCCATAAGTCCTACACTCCCTAACCTGTCTTAATATTTGGGGTTATGCGCAATTAAAATTAAAGTTCAATTGTTCGCTGACTCAGCTGAATTCAAACAAAATATAACTTCACTATTTCACTGGTTCAGCTTGTAACGTGTTTTTCGAGGGTTTTTTATGCAACTGGCATAAGTCAGTAGGAAGCCATTCTATATTTATTTACGCGGCAAATTGTTCAGCCAAGAGAATTTTTCATGTTAATTTATTATTATTATTAATTTATTATAATTATTATTAAGATATTTTCGGAGCATTTTATAAAAATTATAAGCATACAGATAGGTTTTCTATGTCTTAGAAAACGCAATCAAGCAAATTATTACGAACGACGATATCATAGAAAATTATCTGATTACGGAATTTTACGGAGTTTTGTCAGTTAGGGTATTTGAGAGAGATGAGTCACGGGGAATTCAAATACAAGCTTAATCTTGTCAGGAAGTATTACGCAAGGCTGGGTCGCATCGTCAAGAAAAGGCGAATATATGGAACGGAAATCAACTTCTTCATTCGCGCGCCGTCTGTAATGAACCAGAGGAGGGGAAGTAGCAGCGTGCTCAGCCAATCAGGGAGACCACGTAAGCGGGAAGTCGGTACCATGGTGGGGGAGCCGACGTGTGCATATATCGTTCGACGCGCCGTGGTACGAGGACAATCAGTGAAATACTTGACGAGTATGGGTGCGCGTGCGAGTGGCTCCGATGTTCGGTGGAGTTAGCGACGATCTGTATAGAATTTAACGAGTACGGTTGTACGCGGGAATCGCTCCGATGTTCCGTGGATTGGAGGACTAACTTTTGGTAAAACTTAACCAGTGCGGTTGTACGAGCGTTTGGGTCCGAGGTACGGACCATAGAATTATCTAATCTACCAGAATCTCATCAAACATCGACGAAGATGACGACATCCAGGAGACTGTGGGAAGCTCACAGCATCATCCAGTACGAGGGAAAGGCTTCGGGCATTTCCAGTGGTAAGCGCTAATGACGCAGAAATACGCAATCTCTCATTTCTCTTGCTTTTATATTTCATATTTCAGTAACTTCATAGCTTGGGAATAAGAGTAAAATCAATAATTTATCAGACTCCGTTTTCACGTAATTTTCTATCGGTAATATTAAAATCGCAACGCTCCAATTTAAATTTTAAACTTATTATTATTATTAATTTTGCTATACTTGTTTTATATAATAAATTCATTTCTTTTACAATGCAATCTTTGCTTTCAGTAGGTAGCATTAGATATAGACCAATTCCTTCTCCTGATACAATTGTTTGTTGGGTTAATGATCAAATCACACCACGATATGAGTGAATAGAGTTTTGAATGTGTTCTGCCAGAGCTAGACGTTGTTAAATACAAATTTAGATTTCAACATTGCGTTGAGGTCTTGGCACCCATTAAAACAACATAGCTTAGGCAAAGGTAAACAGTTACATTTCTCACCCAACAGTTAGGGGCTAGCAAAACGTTTCATTTGTCGCCGACAACTTGGGGCTGAAAACCTAATAACATTTGTGGAAGGAGAAGGGTATATATTTCTGTGCCTGTATTTTGGGGGTTATTTGTCTGTATCAGTGTATATCATTATGGGGGATGAGTAAGAAAGACAGATGAGGTTACGTAGTGGTCATCAACGGGAGAGTGATGATACGAGCAGTATGTCGAGTGATGGTAGTACCGGGGTAGCGGAGGTAAATCCCGATACTGAAACAGGGAGTGTAGGCGGCCAACCAGAATTAAAAACTTTACTTCTCGAGTTCATGTATCAGAACAAAGTTAGTAGTGATGCCTTAAATGCAAAATTAGAACAGATAATGCAAAATTAGAACAAAACGACGCTAAATTAGAACAAAACAGTAGGGAAAATAAAGAAAGTACAGATGCCTTAAATGCTAAATTAGAACAAAACAGTAGGGAAAATAGAGAGAGTAATGAAACTTTAAACGCCAGATTAGAACAAAACAGTAAGGAAAATAGAGAGAGTACTGAAACTTTAAATGCTAAATTAGAACAAAACAGTAGGGAAATGAGTGACAAATTCGAACTGATTAGAGGTGAGATCAGGGGGGTGATGGAAGAAAAGGCTAAAGAGATTATTGCAGATGTAGACAGAAAATTAGGAAAAGTACAGGAGGAGTTGGAAATTAGAATCAGTACACAGGCTGAAATTTTAAAAGAACTAGTGCAACTGGAAACACAGCAGGTCAAAAAGCAATTGGGGGGAGAAATTGACAAAATTCAGGTAGCTACTAAAGAGGTTAAGGAACAGCTGGGGGGTAGAATTGAGAAAGTCCACTCACAAATAGTTGCAGAAATAAATGATTTAAGAGAGAGTAATAGAGAGAGCATTAGCAAGATTGAGGAGAAACAAGCAAAGCTATATGATAAAGTAGAAGAATCAGAAGGAAACATTAAATTAACAGTAAACAGTATTGAGAGGAAGGCTGAGGAGAAAATCGCAGAATTAGAGTTAAAATTAAAAGCTAGGAACAGGCAAGAAAATAGTCAGAATAGGCCAGTTTTTGTGAATAGCACACACAGGGAGGTAGAACTGGGTAAGTTCAGCAATCGACAGGGGTGCCCAATGGAGTTCATGAACACTATAGAAAATAAATTCGGGGAGAGGTTGGAAAATGGTAGTATTGAGTGGTGCCAGGTAGTTGAAATTTTAGAACAAGTGTTTGTGGGGGAAACTAGGAATTGGTTTGCTGTCTACAGAGACAAATTTACTGATATGAATGATTTTAAAATGAAATTCTGTGAAAAGTTCTGGAATGAGGTTATTCAGTCGCAGCATCGTGAGGGAGTAGTGTGTGGTAAATATAACCCTAAAGGAAGCTCCACCATGACCGAATACTTTTTAGGGCAGGTATTAGTGTGTAAATATCTGGATGGCTTGAAGGAGGAAAGTGATGTGGTAAGGTTGCTACTTAGGCACTTTCCCTATAGGATCAAGGAGGCTGCTTGTATCCAGAATGTAAAGACTATATCACAAGTAGAAAATTTGTTAAGCACATTTGATGCACTAGCGAGAGGGGGTTATGAGGACAATTTCAATCGGAACCAGGGTAATAATAATAATAGACCTAATGAAGCCAGGCATCAAGAAGTTCAAGGGAACGGTGGCGAAGGAGCCAACGCTCAAAATAGAAATAATAATAATCAGCTAAATCAGAACAGAGGAAATGGCTATGGTAATCAGTATCATGGAAGGAACAATGATTTCAGGGGAAATCAAGGGAGGAACAATGATTACAGGGGAAATCAAGGGAGAAACAATGATTTCAGGGGAAATCAAGGGAGAAATTATAATGACAATAATTACAACCAGAATAGGGGTCAAGGAAGAGGACAGCCTAGTGGTAGTAATATACAGCCAAACAATGACAACACAACTCAGAACAACCAGACCAGTGCAGTAGTAACTAGTACTACGGCCAGCTGTAGCGGTTCTTTAAACGCGAACCAGGCTGCGAAGTAAGGTCAGAATCTCAGTCTGTAGTATGCCCTGTCCATACAATTATACAGGAACCCTATGACCTAAATGTGAGAAATGAATTATTACGTGAATTAAATGATGAAGGTATTATTCAGGAAGTGGTTAGTAAGAGCCCCATAGTTAAATTTAACGTGTCCGAGGCGTACACAGATGTTTTAATTGATAGTGGTTGTATGAAGAGTTGCATAAGTAGTGCATTTTATGATAAAATGAAAGGAACTGGAGTAAATTTTGAGGAGATGCCAATTAAAAGCACTTTTGTTATCACAGCTGTTGGGAAGAGGTCTAAAGTAATTTCTAAGCAAGTTTTAGTAGACATTAAAATTAATAATCATGTAGAGAAGCAGATTTGCCTTGTAATTCCAAATTTAGTATTCAGTGTTATCTTGGGTTCAGAGTGGCTAAGTAGAGTGTCTGGTAACTTATGTTATGATGTAGGGAGTTTGAAATTTAAATGGGGAGATTCTGAAGTAGAAGTAGCGTTCAATGACCATATTCAGAGGAGTAGTATTGTAGGTGTGATTTGTACTTTAAATGAGATATCGCCAGCCGTAGAGCGGGGTTCTCCATGTTTTGTGGGCAGTGTGATTACGAACGGAAGTCTAGAGGACTCGTTACGTGATGCTGCATTTCAGGGAAATATAGAGGTGGAACAATGTGTTCGGCTCTATGATGTGTTATGGTGTAATAGGAGAGTTTTTGAGGATCGCATTGGTATGGCCAATTGCTATACACATTCATTGAACGTTATTGATAGATCAGTATTCACAGGCCATAGATATCCTGTACCTTTCGCTTATCAGAGTGCAGTTGAGATACAAATTAATCAGATGCTTGAAGATGGGATTATTGAGCACTCTAACAGTCCGTATGTTAATTCTTTGATCACGGTACCCAAAACCGACGGCACGGTTCGTATTTGTTTAGACGCTCGTTTGGTTAACAGTAGAATTAGTTCAGATCAGCTGAAATCTATGTCAATAGAGGAATTAATGCAAACATTTGAGGGGAAGAAGTATTTCACTTGTGTAGATTTGAGTTCCAGTTTTTGGCAAGTGCCACTTATGTACGAAGATAGACCATTTACAGCTTTTAGTCATAAATATAACCTTTATCAATTTTGTAGAACACCTTATGGGTTCAAGAGTAGTTCAGCAGCTTTAATTAGGGCTTTAAACATCGCATTAGGGGATGACACAGGAGAGTTTGTAACCATTTACATAGATGATATGGTAATTAGTTCACGCAGTTTTGAGGAGCATCTACGTCATTTAGATATAGTTTTTCAGAAGTTAGATCAGGCAGGGTTCACTTTGAAGCTGTCTAAGTCGTCATTCTGTCAGTCAGAAGTGACATTTTTAGGTCATAGAGTGTCGAGTAGAGGTGTAACACCAGAAGAAAGTAGGGTTAATAAGATACTTCACGCAGAGGTGCCACAGAATGTTAAACAGTTAAAAACTTACCTGGGAATTTGCAACTTTTTCAGGAGGTTCGTTTTTAAATACTCAGGGTTGGTAGAGCCATTCAGGGAATTGCTTAAAAGTGGGACTCGGTGGAGATGGGAGTCCAAGCATGATCAGGCTTTTAGAGCGCTGAAGGAAGGTTTTAAGAAAGCTGTAGTGCTGAAATATCCGTTAAAAGATAAGGAATATGTGGTTATGACAGATGATTCACATATAGGCATTGCTGGAGTATTATGTCAGAAAGATGATGAGGGTAATCTGTGCATTGTATCTTTAGCCTCGCGAGGACTGACAGCAGCAGAGAAAAGATACACGATTACTGAGTTAGAGCTTTTAGGTATCGTTTTCAGTTTAGGGAAATTTAGAATGTATTTAGTAGGGGGGAAATTTGAGATCCACACAGATCACCATGCATTACTGTATATGAGAACTTGTAAACTCAGTTCTAACAAAGTTAGTAGGTGGATTCTTGCTCTGCAGGAATACGAATTCACAGTAAAATATATTAAAGGTAAAGATAACATTCTTGCAGACATGCTATCGAGGGACACTAATTTATGTAGGGATTATCCTGTGGTTAAAGCAGAGGACGGTATTTTAATATGTGCATGTGTGGACAGTAGCAACAGGGCATCGTTACAGACACTGAGTAATATGCTAGGTAGAGCAACGTGATGACGTTCATTTAAGGGAGCCACTTGCAAGGTTGGAAGCAGGTGACGCAGAAACATTTATAGTTTCCAAACGTATTGGAAAAACAGCATATGTGCTGGAGGATAGTGAGGGAAACAGATTATACGGGACGTATAATATACATAGTCTACGAAAATATGTGTCATAAAGTGAGGATGTTTAGCTGGCGAGCCAGCCTATCAAATGAGTAAGTGTGGTATTTGGTGCGTGGGAGGAGATGGTCTTCCAGGCAGGCGTATCAGAAGTCACACAGGGGGGTAGTATGTAAGTAAATGAGAGTTTTTAAGGCACAGGGAAATATGACGGGATTGTCGGATGCTCTTGAGCACTAAAATGTCTCGATACACCAAGGCCAGAATTTGGTAGCGCTGGTGAATTCCCATTTGTCCCCAAGAGATGGGTGAGCGCTTGGACAGGGTATTTTTGCTTAAGGCGTCCACGGGACAAAAGATGGGCCATCAGAAGGCGAGGCAGTCATTCATGAAACTCATACATATCAGCACACGTGATTTCTGTTTGCGGCCTCGCCATGTAAGATTTGTAAGTGTGTAATTTAAGATAATTTGTACAAAGGTATTATTTGTGTGAGAAGAATTGATCTGTGTTGAGAACTAGTATTAAGTAGAATATGGTCTACGGGAATTTAACAAGACAGGGCGATTACGGCACAGAAATATTTGGTGATATATGTAATGCACATTTACTGTTTTTTTTCAGAAGTCAATATTAATTTAATCATCTTTTATAAAGAGAGATCATGTATTATGGTCACGAGGCGCTGCCACAATAGTGTGATCGTGTGCTCAGTGATAAGTGAGATTAAATTTCACCATAAGGAAGGGACCTCCAGTGAAATTAGGAAGTTCTATGGTGATATAAATATATCAGAACACCTTCAATGCGTGTGATATGACATCATAAATACATAGTGCTCACACATTAATTATGTCTATTTCTCCAACATAGAGGAATTTGAGAGGCGGAAATATCCGTGGAACACTATTTTATATGAGAAACATTGGACTGGTTGCAAAGTTCAATCCATAGTGACAACAAACTTTGACGCAAAGTGCGTGAAGAAAAATTATGAGTGTATATATCTGTAATTTAGGGAGATTTCATTTATGTAATATGTATTTTGGATGGGGTTTATTAACGTGTCTGGGATAATCGGATAATGGACCGTCGTCACGGTAAATCATCCGATGATCCGAGGCGAATATGTAACGTGTTTTTCGAGGGTTTTTTATGCAACTGGCATAAGTCAGTAGGAAGCCATTCTATATTTATTTACGCGGCAAATTGTTCAGCCAAGAGAATTTTTCATGTTAATTTATTATTATTATTAATTTATTATAATTATTATTAAGATATTTTCGGAGCATTTTATAAAAATTATAAGCATACAGATAGGTTTTCTATGTCTTAGAAAACGCTATCAAGCAAATTATTACGAACGACGATATCATAGAAAATTATCTGATTACTGAATTTTACGGAGTTTTGTCAGTTAGGGTATTTGAGAGAGATGAGCCACGGGGAATTCAAATACAAGCTTAATCTTGTCAGGAAGTATTACGCAAGGCTGGGTCGCATCGTCAAGAAAAGGCGAATATATGGAACGGAAATCAACTTCTTCATTCGCGCGCCGTGAGTAATGAACCAGAGGAGGGGAAGTAGCGGCGTGCTCAGCCAATCAGGGAGACCACGTAAGCGGGAAGTCGGTACCATGGTGGGGGAGCCGACGTGTGCATATATCGTTCGACGCGCCGTGGTACGAGGACAATCAGTGAAATACTTGACGAGTATGGGTGCGCGTGCGAGTGGCTCCGATGTTCGGTGGAGTTAGCGACGATCTGTATAGAATTTAACGAGTACGGTTGCACGCGGGAATCGCTCCGATGTTCCGTGGATTGGAGGACAAACTTTTGGTAAAACTTAACCAGTGCGGTTGTACGAGTGTTTGGGTCCGAGGTACGGACCATAGAATTATCTAATCTACCAGACTCTCATCAAACATCGACGAAGATGACGACATCCAGGAGACTGTGGGAAGCTCACAGCATCATCCAGTACGAGGGAAAGGCTTCGGGCATTTCCAGTGGTAAGCGCTAATGACGCAGAAATACGCAATCTCTCATTTCTCTTGGTTTTATATTTCATATTTCAGTAACTTCATAGCTTGGGAATAAGAGTAAAATCAATAATTTATCAGACTCCGTTTTCACGTAATTTTCTATCGGTAATATTAAAATCGCAACGCTCCAATTTAAATTTTAAACTTATTATTATTATTAATTTTGCTATACTTGTTTTATATAATAAATTCATTTCATTTACAATGCAATCTTTGCTTTCAGTAGGTAGCATTAGATATAGACCAATTCCTTCTCCTGATACAATTGTTTGTTGGGTTAATGATCAAATCATACCACGATCTGAGTGAATAGAGTCTTGAATGTGTTCTGCCAGAGCTAGACGTTGTTAAATACAAATTTAGATTTCAACATTGCGTTGAGGTCTTGGCGCCCATTAAAACAACATAGCTTAGGCAAAGTTAAACAGTTACATTTCTCACCCAACAGTTAGGGGCTAGCAAAACGTTTCAAGCTTTGAACTTAACAAACAATATATTTGGAAATTCACATATTTCATTTCCCCAGTCACAAATCTAACTGAAAAAAATCACTTTAAATTTCACACATATTTCATAAATGCGTTGACTGATCATCACTGATAAATCATAACCTTCAACCATCAAGCGAATTTGACGCAATAAATCGAAGGAAACAAATATGTACAAATTATTTACATTATCGTCATAATGTCACCTCTCTTAATTTCATATGATTTCGTATCAATGTTCATCAATAATTATCTAATCCATTTGATTAATTGTATAATTGTTTCTATCATGAATGTCTATTCCAGATTTTAATTCATTTGAATTACTATTATTATTTCCATAAACAAATATCATATTTTGCATTAATTATTATTATCATCAGAGAAACATTAAATAATTAAGATTGCGATGTTAAATATTCATTTAATTAGTTTCAGATCACCTGTGATTTCTTTAATCATTCAAATAAAAATGACCAAACTCAACTTAACTCCAATATATTATTTTAATGTTTCTTTAGTTTCATGTAATCAGTTTTCGTCTAACAGTAATATTATTCAATCAATACTAATAATCAATTCATCATTATAAGCACGCACATCATAAATTACTATATTAGGATTGTGTTAACACTGACACATCCTTAAATTCCTATAATCACCAACATCCGTAGGGAAATTCTCTTCTAATATGTTAATCCTTTAAATATGTTGCGTTGGCCACCTGACTCATATCTAACTGTTGCTACTATAAGCCCACTTTAAATAAAGTGTCTACAACATAAATACCGAATTAAATCATGCTACAATTATTTGTGCTGATCCAAATAGTTATGAATACTGTTTTATAATACTCGATAATCCATAAATGTAATTATCTGAATCCTTCTAAACTGATTAATTCAACATTAATAACCAATTTTATTAAAATCACTGTAGGTTAACTGTTTTATATTTGCAATCAAAAATCAAATTTTAGCCATAAATTGCCATAATATCTGCAATCATGATCCATAATAATTACCAAGTAATTATTATAATTTAATTAATTCTTCATAAATAATTCATTATAATTCAATATGTTCAACTTGACTCAATCAGTCAAAAATATTGTGTGAAATATTCGATATTCCATCGGCAATAGCATCAATAAATGAATTGTGCTTAAAAATTCACAAAAAAATATTGCTGAAAAGGAATTAAATTAATTTTATTTAATTATACAATTAATCAATTACATTATCAATAGTTAAATTCGTCGAAATATGTGTGAAGAAATTATTAATATCAACGTCTTATGTGATCTTTGTGTTTGGATATAACAGCTTAGGCTTTCACGGCCGGCGTTCATAATTAAATACAAGTTTTTCGGGCTTGTAGGCCGTGGTCCAGACAGGATATCTCCCGACCTTGCACCGGAAACTGCGTCCGGCATTATCAAGGGTTCCGCTCCTTTCCTTGGTCTGCAGTGGAATGAGGAAGAGGCTTGAAATAATGGGTAACGGCTAGTAGTGGAGTATTGTTGTTTAAATATGACTGTTGGTTGGATCTTGGCGATGAACTAACGGCTGGAAGGTAGTTTGGATCTTCAAATTAGCATGGTGAGCCGAGCGTTCTCTTCGCATTCCGGCTGGATCGTCTGATCTCACGTACATGTTGCGGGGTGTGGTGCGTGCTCCGGCTTCGGCGACCGAGCTTGTGAGGGTCGGGTGTTCCCTGCGCGACTGCCGGGCTGTAGCGGGAAGGTTCTTCAGGTTGACGTGTGAGTGATTTCTTGGCCTTGGTGTTCCTAAGAGCCGGGATCCATGTATTACGCACACGTTCAATTTCTTCCTTCCGATTGAAATTGTCGGGGTGTTTGAAGATTTCTATGGCTTCCCGTTGCAGCCAAGAAATCACTCACACGTCAACCTGAAGAACCTTCCCGCTACAGCCTGGCAGTCGCGCAGGGAACACCCGACCCTCACAAGCTCGGTCGCCGAAGCCGGAGCGCGCACCGCATCCCGCAACATGTACGTGAGATCAGACGATCCAGCCGGAATGCGAAGAGAACGCTCGGCTCACCATGCTAATTTGAAGATCCAAACTACCTTCCAGCCGTTAGTTCATCGCCAAGATCCAACCAACAGTCATATTTAAACAACAATACTCCACTACTAGCCGTTACCCATTATTTCAAGCCTCTTCCTCATTCCACTGCAGACCAAGGAAAGGAGCGGAACCCTTGATAATGCCGGACGCAGTTTCCGGTGAAACGTCGGGAGATATCCTGTCTGGACCACGGCCTACAAGCCGGAAAAACTAGTATTTAATTTGTGTTTGGACATCAGGCATAATATATCAGTCATCTGAAATAAAAATCAATGCATCAATTCATGGTGATGGCTGTCATGTGTTGAGTTGATGTAATATGGACTCACTGCCCTCGTAGGTGTTGTAATGGAGTATGATGTCTTAGTAGTTAATACTGATCTTCATCTTCCAAGATCGTCACCCTTTGAAACCCTGAAACTGAGTCATCTACGTGTTGTTTCTACCATGTTAAATGAATCTTCCTGAATCCTGGTTTGCATCTTGGCTCATACGTTAACCCTTAATTGATTTAAGCTGTCATCATGTTGTGTGAATTGAATTTCTGGAAAGTTACCTTCATGTCCAAATTACGTGTAATATGCATTCTTGAAATTCTTGACCCTTGAAAATTGTAATAGTGTTCGCCAATGCTGGTCAAATAAAGCATTTGTTTCATATGTTCATGAATTCCCATAAAACCAGAATATAGTTCATTGGATTATGCTATGCTGACAAATATGGTCCATTGCAGTGCAGAATAATTAACTATGTGTTGTGAGATTATAGTTTCAATTATAACGAAGTGAGAATGTCGTGTTAGAATGAGCTTGCATCCGCAGACAACTTGTCTGTCTTGATCCAGTGAACATGTGCTATGCGGTTGGCTTTGAATCTTGCGACCTGTGCTGTTCCTTTAACTATAGCGTGTAATTTAATCCGTTCATAATAATGTGGACTCGTTTGAATGTTCACTGTTTAGAATGATTTATCACCTTCTGTGTAGAATAGTTTATGCTGATTACTTACGTCAGCCACTGCTATATTCACCAATATTTACTATCACCTGTTGCTTGCGCACACGAAAAGAATATCATTCTGCAGTCTGAAATGCGAAGTAAATGTTTCAATCGCAATTAATCATCGAGTTCAAATCTGTTACACTCACGAGCTTAATTTGCGTGTATGCGATCATACCGTGACTGTAAGCGAATGTGTTATTGTCAGGTTCAAAATTGTACTGCAGACTAACTTCCTTGTCACGTGGGTGGAAAGGGGCAGTAGGAGAAATCATCCCTTTCTTTGTAGTCATCATGAGGAGCTTCACATAGGGTTAATAAGAAATGCTCGGTTTTCTGCCACAATAAGTTAACCGTTTATCAACTGATATATTCTGTTATATTTGCTTGAAAATAATAAGAAACGAAGACAGTTATAAGATGTTATAATAAATGTAAATCAGAGAGATTTCATAAAAATGGAGTTGCAAGCTGAACATATAAATTATATATATGCTTGAGTTCATAAACTCGCTCTCAAGCTCTCGGTGTAGATTGGATAGCTATCCTTCGTTTCGTTCTCGACCACGGCTGGGATAGTCGAGTCACATGACTGGATTTCGGTCACAGTACTTACACCAAACTGATTCTGAAACCCAATTTTAAAGCTCATCGACTCGGCCCCCTGGCATACCTTTTAGATACTTAGATTTTTCTAGAGATCATGGGGACATCAGATTCTCTGGCACCTAGTTTTAAGTTTCTGGGTCCCCGAAAACACAGAACAGACCAATAATGTGCCAAGTGTTTGTAGCAGCATAGCGTTTAGAAGAGAAAGTGTGCCGACTCCCGAGTTTGCCGTATCTTTAGTCACGGCCGACTGAATACGAGCTGCACTCTATACCGGCCTTGACATTCCCAGTCAGAACCCATGTATAACATGTAATTGGAAAGTTTCTACTCGTTGCCGGTAGAGCGCACTCCCCTCCCATTATATGCGCGATAAGGAATCAGCTGTACAGTACGTATATTAAATGTGTAATCTCAAGAACCACTGGATGGATTTTGATGCTGCTTTCACCATTCTGTAAAGGTGTTCTCGAGGAAGATTTGTGTAGAATATAATTTATTTATGACCAAAGGGAGCCAAGCAGTAACAATTTCAGTGAAAAGGTCGAAAAAATAGCCTGGCGTCCGTGCGCTTTTTAAGCTTACGCTGGGCGAACCGTTAAAAATATCACTATATTATGAGTGTAAGAATTGTTCAGCGTGAGAAATTCTACAAAAAAGTCCGCGAGAGCATATCTCTATCTTCGATACATCGCCCACTATAAATGTTTTTAGTTTGGACGGGAGGGGCATTTGGCTTGCACCTCGCCATTCTTAAATTACGTCTGACAGGAATTCCTTGCACATTCATAACTGTTCCCGGGCGAAGCCGGGGCGGGTTGCTAGTGACACTATATAATTATTATCATTATAATTTCCGCATTATCAAAATTAAAATTATATCACTAAATAAAATAGCGTGCTAATAAATCTAAGATAAATTAGACATACCTTGCACCTTCTTCGGGTACAAGGACACTACTCCAGCACCGTCTCATTAAAAGGAAAGAGAGGATCAAAATTACAGCCGGGAACAAGTAGCAGCTAATCGTGTGTTGTGTTTTGTGCTAAGAGATCTTTCGACAAATTATTAGATACCGTGTGCCTTCTTTTTCACGAAGCAGCTGTCAGGACGGGACTTACATAAACTCCTGCTGGACGTTATTCTCGAGGTTGAACAATGCGGTTTCATAATTATAATAACTGTCTCTGATAATCACAAAACTAACACTACAATGATGAGGCATTTAGGGGGAGGGAATTTGCAACCAATGGTCAATCACCCATACGACGAGTCTAGGAATGTATTCCCTAGTTTTGATCATTGTCACATTCTAAAAAAAAAAAAAAGAAAAAAAACATTAGAACGCTGTTTCTGTAACGAGAGATGACTGATGGTACTGGAAAAATTTCAGGGAAATACTTGTCATTACTATACACAATGCAAAAGGGTGAGATCGTCAAACCGGTCAGACACCTCACTAAAAAACACATCGAACCCACTAAATTTGAAAAAATGAATGTTCGGCGTGCCAAGGAAGTGTTCTCGTCAGAAGTTATTGGTGCCATTAGTACACTGAAAGAAAATATAGGCATGCACCCGGAAGCGTAGGGTACACATTCATGGACGCAGAAGCAAACATTTTTTTTTTGAAAAACGTTAATAAATGGTTCGCTATGCATGACGTAAGCATCACATATCATCATATTCAGTCTAGAAATCCAGATAAAGGGCATTTTTTCTCATTAAATGTCAGTCGCCTAAACTGGCTAGAGGAATATGTTCTTTCTTACCTTGAAACTTTGAAAGCTGCTAGTAACGCTGCTAGAAAGGACTTCCTGAGTTCTGAGACTTACGAAGCTACCTATACAATTAATCACGGATTCAGTTGTCCAGTGCATAAGGTATCTTCTAAAAATGGGTAGAGGAAAGTCGCCAAATATGGGGAGTTTTTTTTATAGGGCTCACATTAGACATGAGAAGGAACGGAATAATTTTGGTTTTCTCACCAATGTAAACCTCAGGCGATATACTATGTATATTACAAATATGGGCACGTTTGATGTTGTAATACCCTCTGATATTATTGTTAACTTTAAAAGTGCACTTTCCCCGTATTAGGCAACCGGGTTTCGTAATATGGGGAGGTGAGAAACCTCACGGTTTTTATTTATAATAGGTACACTGAATAGTATACCCTACTAATTAAAGCATTAATTCTGACATTTTTTTCGTGTGGCCTCCTGAGAGGCCGAGTGCAGGTCTTTCTAGTCGACGCCCGTGGGCGACCTGCGCGTCAGGATGAGAGATGGAATGGATGAAGATGAATGAAACTGGGCAAGGATGTGGAAGGAAGCAGCCGTGGCCTGTTAGAAGGTACCGTCCCAGCATTTGCCTGGTGTTGAAAAATGGGAAACCACGGAAAATCATTTCAAGGACGGCCGACGGTGGGGCTCGAACACAAGCGTCTACCGAGTCAGCAGAGAGCTTGGCCCCATGGCCTAACGCTGCGCTTTAGCCAGCGTAGCCACTACTGTCGGTAATTCTGACAATGTAATGAAATCATGAACACAAACAGTACAAAAATACAAAAATGAATATTTTAAGTAAATAACAGCCCTAGTTTCCTGTTGCCGAACTTCCAAACCGTTCAGCAGAAAAATGCATAAACTTTAATGAAAACCGAGTGATTCTGATCGAATTCAACTGTAACGAGGTGCAAGGTATGTCTAATTTCTCTTAGATTTATTAGCACGCTATTTTATTTTGTGATATAATTTGCATTTTGATATTGTAGGAATTATAATGATAATATAATAGTGTCACTAGCAACTCGCCCCGGCTTCGCCCGGGAACAGTTATGAATGTGCAAGGAATTCCTGTCAGACGTAATTTAAGAATGGCGAGGTGCAAGCCAAATCCCCCTCCCGTCCAAACTAAAAACACTTATAGTGGGCGATGTATCGAAGATAGAGATATGCTCACGCGGACTTTTTTGTACAATTTTTCATGCTGAACAATTCTTACACTCATAGTATATTGATATTTTTAACGGTTTGTCCAGCGTAAGCTTAAAAAGCGCACGGACGTAAAGTTCTTTCTTCGACCTATTCACTGAAATCTAAAATCGTTACTGCTTGGCTCCCTTTGATCACAAATAAATTATTTTCTACAGAAATCTTCCTCGATATTACCTGTACAGAATGGTGAAAGCCGCATCAAAATCCATCCAGTGGTTCTCGAGATTACCCGTGATATCCAAGAATCGGGGACTTTGTTTTACACTAAGTAGAGATAAGTCTTAGTCGTGCAATGCTTGGTCAACAGCGCTGTGTGAGCAGTTGAGTAACTAACAAGATTTCATGAAAAAGGTCTCATTGTCTAGGCCGGTATGAGCGCATTCAGTCGGCCGTGCTTTAGTATGGGTAGTTGCTGCGCCCGCCGGTAGACTGCGCAGCGGTTGGTTGTGGCTGGCTGGAGACACTTTCTAAGCGCTCGCGAGTTTGAAAACATGGAAATGCTGCCGTGTTTAGTCCTTATTTCTTCGTGTTGAAAAGTGTATGCGATCAAGAAGCGATAGTGAAATAATACATACGTTATGACACTGGTGTGTTTAGTATTTGTAAGCCTTTACACTTATTTCCTTCTATGCCCAAGATAGCGGGTTCAAACCCGGCCGAAGCCGTCGGATTTTTTAAGAGCGTTAAAAATCCCTCAGTATGCCTTCCTTCGGAGGGGAAGTAAAGCCGGCGGTCCCATGTCATAGATTTATGGCATGTTAAAGATCTTTCCACTAATTACACCTGTGTGAAACTAAATTGGATAGGTTAAGAATGTAAACAACGCTCTTAGGTTGCTACGTTCGTTGCCAAGAGCCGACTGCGGTGGCGTCTAGTAGCTAGTTCTGAACTAGGCCTAGTAGTCGTTGACGGTGGCGTTTGGCGGCAAAAGTAGGGACTATTTGAAAATTCAAAGTTGCAGTCCCTACTTGAATTTAAAAATAAAACAGATACACACACTAATACAGTCATCACAATTAACACCGGTTATCAGACAGATTCTACACACACCCAAAGTACACGGGGCTACATGACCGCGTTGTCGCAGCCCCTAAACTAAGGAACCAACCAACCAACACTTATTTCTTTACGTTTGTGCTGTCGAGTGAATTATAACCTGGTAAGATTCGTCAAACAAAACTGTGTAAGTGAATATGCCGTGTTGTTTTGTTCCCGGGTGCCGATCTGGATACGACAAGTCATCTGCAACAGGTAGGCACTTTTTTAGACCTCCAAAAGCCGAAGATGATTTATTTAAATGGGCTAAGGCCATTCCGAGGAAAGACATTAAATTGTCAAGTAAGTCATATGCAGGCTATGTGACAAACATTGCTCCGATAATTTCCTTATAAAAACGGACACTTTCATTATAGAAGGAATGACAGTCGAAATGGCGGGAATGAGATGGAGTTTGAAGCCTGGTGCAGTCCCACACTATCTAGCCGGGTATATTGTCAAGCAACTAAGGAAAGGGATCAGCTGTGTGAAGTGTGCAACAACCCTTCAAAGTGAAAAGGCCGTCGGACACAACAGCTGCAACTTTCACTAATATAAAGGACTTTAGCACAATAAATGCCCTTAGTTACCTAACTCAACCGTCTGACAGTGTCTTCAACATTCTTTTACAGGTCGAAGTAGTCGTTGAAATGGAATTATCTTCCCTTTCAAATTTGTGGGTTGATATATTTTATGAGTGTTACGACAGCATTGATGAGATTGTTTTAGGGCCGTGATTTTTTGATGGTGTATGGAACATAAACTGGACTTTATTGGAAAACTCGTTTTTCATTTCATGAAGTGCGCTTTTCCTTTCGTACGAAAGAAATTAGGAAAGAGCAGTCAACTTCTAAGTCTGGAAAATCATCGCGTAAGCTGTCCAAAGCTTCGGACAACTGAGAGCTATAAGTTATATGGGTGAGTTTGTCATTATTCTGTATTATATTATATTTACTTTATTTGTGCAGTAGTGAATGGTCTGTAGCTTTACGATTTTCACACATTCAGTTACATTTTGACCCCCGTCAGAATGTTTTATTTCCTTATTATATGAACCTATGACGCAATCTGGTGTTTCATAATCAACACAACGGACGTCAGCGTTATATATACTCAGTGTGGACAATTTTATATTTGGATCATCATGTCTAATACAACGTAGTGTAAGCTGATAACATTCAAGTACTGAAAAGTAACATTCAACTGCTTGTATTGATACCGTGCTCACTCAGCGCTAGCCGACGCTAGAGCCACCTAGCGGCTGGACCATACAAACTCCACAAGTCGCGTCACTTTCTCTTCTATACGCTATGGTAGCAGTAAGGCCTCAGAGCGTTTTTGCCGTAGGAGGTATAATTTCAAGAAAGCTAATTGGCTAAAGTTCACGGAGTTGTTGGATAATGTCGTATCCACTATTGAGCCAATTGGCAACTCCAGCTATCTGATATGACATCTAGCGGTAAAAATAAGAAACTTACCAAGTAGGGTACATTTGTCACGTGGTGACTGTTTGTATATGGTTTCTTGTATTGGTAAACAGATCGTGTTAAATTGTTCGTGTCTTTATACATAAGTAATAAGTTTTACTCGTGGATAGAGTGAAAAATGAGTAAAAGCAAAGTGTATTGCTCAGTTTACGGCTGTAAGTCGATGTATAAGAGGGCTGCGGACATACGTTTTCATCACTTTCCAAAAGATGCAAATAGCAATAGCCGAAATGTGATGATACCTAATAATACCTAATACCTAATAATAATAACTTTCCACCCCGGGAAGGATCTAACACTTGTCGAGGTAGACAGACAGAAGACCTGCGACGTAAAGCCAGCGAAGGTTATTCAGTTTAAAAACAGCTGTTATGATGGGCGCGCTGGTAAGATTGAAGTTACTTGAATAATTAATTAAATAATTAATTATTGGCTGCTTGGTAGGGAGAAGGGATGAGTTTAACTTGTATTAAAACTCGGGGGGCGACAGGAATTGCTTGATTTGGATGGTTAAAAGGTGGGTTTGGTGTTGAATATTTGAATGGTAGCTGAATCACTCATTCTACAGTGCCCACGGGGAGGCAAATTAGGCCTATATGACTCTAGTGGAATAGCTCGAATATCGAAGAACTTAGCGATTACGAGGTGTAGGCTTGGCGGAAAGGCTGGCTGATCATCAGTTTGACATCAATTCACGATATAAGTCGGAGCTTGAAACAGTGGCGTCTGGTTTGCGTGGATGCTAGTCTCGGAATGATAAAAGTAGCACAGCTTCGGTGTGTTATTTATTTGTTTATGTACCGTATTTCTCTATTTGAATGTCCTCTGCGTTGACTCAGGATCGACATTTACTTTATATTGCGCATAATAGTACCGAAATAATGTCCAAAGTGTAGCCCTGTATAAATTTGAATCAGCTGATCTACATCACCCATAAAAACTGATGCTTGATAATATGCAAATGACACCAAAAAATCCAGTGGAACACACAAATTAGATCACGTGTATCGCACAGTTATACATATATACAATTAAAAATAACACTGTCATTACTTTAGAGACCATATTTACTGATTATAACCGAAAAATAAAAAGTGTTCCATATCAAACGCGTGTTATTGAGTATTTTAAACCCTACTTATTCAGACCGACCGCAGCGCCCCAAGTGTTAGTTTGAGTTGCCAATACCAGAATCTAACGACACATTTGCTGCAGGTGTGAAAAAAGCTCCAGAATGTCTATTCCTCTTGTTTGTAGATCATCATATATTATAGATCTTACTTCTGACCTAGTTGCCCAGTTCACGGAATGTAAATCAACGTTTGAAAATAACTCTTTTGGAGAAGAGACAATTGAAGCTGGTAACCACCTTACATCATCTTTAGGCGCGGTAAAACGAGAACAGTGGATCAATACAGTAGGTAGATAGATTTTATCAATTCCATTTGATCAAATACATGTATACAATACATTTTTGATTTAGGACACGTCAGAATTTACATCTATAAAATAAAAGTACTAATAGGTATATAATGCTAATACTATCATCATCATCTTTCTTCGGCTTTTCCCAATTAATTGGGGTCACCGGAGCCAACCAAGCTCATTTTGGTTTTGGCCGGGGATTTAAGGTCGGATGCCCTTCCTGACACCACGTGATTTTTCAGGTGAAAATTCCACCCCGCTGTCACCGGGATTCGAACCACGGTCGTCCGGGTGAAAGACGAGCAGCTAAGCCACTGCGCCATCACGCTCCCCATAATGCTAATACTATAACTATTTATAACTTATTATAATAACAGATCTTAAGAGATACAATCTTATTGGACAACTATTTACACCTTACTCTATTATCATAATACGAAAACTTAATTCTATAAATACAACAACTTACAGCTAGGTATTACAATTAAAATAGAAAAGTAAAATATAATTATAGATTTCATCCCTCCTATACACTAACATATTCAACTACAGAGTAAAAACAATGGCGCTGCAGATAAACTTTCAACATTCTATCAAAGGTTTATATTTTTGGGGCAAGTTTTATATACTGGTGTAGTTTATTGTATAATTTAACTCCTGTGTGAAAAGTTCCTTTTTGATATATGCTTGTGTGTGCGTGAAATATGAATGTTTTGATTTTGTCTTGTGTTATGCACATGAACATCATTGTTTGCTTTAAGAAAAACATCCTTATTCATTAAATTCTTAAAAAAACATAATACTTTCAAAGATATATATGCAGGGCAGTGGGAGAATGTTTAAATCTTTAAACAGAGGTCTACATGATTCTCTAGTGTTTACATTTGCCATAATTCTAATCGCCCTCTTTTGTATCCTAAACGTGCTTAGTACATCTGGCGACTTACCCCAAAATATGACCCCATATCTTAAGTATGAATGGAAATAAGCAAAATAAGTATTTCTTAATGTGTGCATGCTAGTGCACGTTTTAAAAATACGTAACGCAAAGCACATCGAGTTCAGTTTAGTATTCAGATATTGTATATGTTTATTCCATTTCAAGTCATGTTGTATCCATAGTCCTAAAAACATTATTTCTGATTTATTCTCTATTTGATGACCATTTAATGTTATATTGGGCTTCGCAGGATTCCTATTCTGTATAGTGTGGAAATGTAGACATACTGTTTTTTATAGTTTATTATGGGGCGATTATCTTGTGACCATTTGGTTACCTCTCCTGTAACGGAGTCAGCAGACTACTGTATGACCTGTTTAGTTTCACCTTTTATTACGAGTGTTGTATCGTCCGCAAACATAATTTTCTTATGTAAATGAACGTTCTGTGTTATATCATTGATATATAGAAGAAAGAGTAGTGGGCCCAAAACCGATCCCTGGGGTACTTCAATTTAATAATTCCCTCCTTGGACAATGTTTCATTAAGTAATTTGGTTCCATCATCCTTGTGTCTAAAGCTTACTATTTGTTTACGCCTTGTTAAATAAGACTCTATCCATTTATTAGCTAGACCTCTAATACCGTATTGATTTAGTTTTGTAAGGAGGATTTTATGGTCAACGACATCAAATGTTTTCGATAAATCCAAGAATAGCCCAGTTACATCTACCTTATTGTCAATTAATTTCAGTAGAGTATTAATACATTCATAAATTGATGTCTGTGTAGATTTTTCCGTTCTGAATCCATGTTGTGAGTTTGATAATATTTTATTTTTTTCTATAAAACTTATCAGTCTCTTCTACATGATATTTTCCACAATGTTTGCAATACCAGTTGGTAAGGTAATGGGACGATAGTTATCTAATTCATATTTTGAACCGTTTTTGTGCTCTGGTATTACTTTTGATAACTTCTAAATATCCGGGTAAGTTCCTGAGAGAATTGAACTGTTTATTAAGCGTGTAAATGGATTTATTATATTTTCTGCACATTTCTTTAAAATTGCATCAGGGATGCCATCAATGCCAGCACAGAATTTATTTTTAGCACTTTCATAACTATTCTTACCTCTTCACTTGTGTCATGATTTATAAATAATCACTACATATATTTATTTTATTATTAGACTTTAGTGTATTTACCTGTGATTTATTTAATAATTTTTGTGGAATTTCCAGAAAATAGTCATTAAAAGTGTTTGCTATTTCCTCTGGATTATGAATCACTTTATTATATCTGGCCAGTGTAATGTTCCTTTGTATTTAATAGATTTTTCAGTTTCTTTCTTTATAACGGACCACATAGCCCTGTTTTTATTAGATGATTGGGAAATAAAATTATCATTATGCATTTTCTTTGCTAGTCTTATTACCTTATTTAATATGCTAGTGTATTTTTTGTAGTATAAATTGAATTCAGGTGTTGTGTGGTATTGTTTATATATATTTTGTGTAGACATTTCTTTCTTTGACATGAATTTATAATCCCTGTTGTTATCCAATCGCTAGTTTTGATATTTTGAACAGTTCTTTGTCTAAAGGGGAATGCTGTTTCAAAATAGTGTTTTAGGGTACTGTTTAATGCATAAAATGTATCATTTACATTTTCTAGTTTATACATTTCTGACCATGTTTCCTTATTTAATAAGTCATTGAAATTTGTAACATTTGTTTCAGTGAATGACCGGCACTTTGATTTTACTCCATTATCATTATTATTGATTGTTTCGGGTACTTCAAAACTCAGTATTTGTCCATGGTGGTCACTAAAACCCAGACAATAAACTTCTATTGAATGGTGATATTTATCTGTATTAAAAAAAAATGATCAGGAGTGGATTTACTAAATTTTGTTATTCTTGTTGGGGTATTTACTGTAGGTTTCAGTCCATAGGAAATTAGTAACTGTGTTAATAATTCACATTTTCTATCAAATTTTAAGAAATCCTCATTTACATCCCCACAAATTATTATATCGAAATTTACTTTGCTCATGTTATTGAGTAACAATTCTAATTTATCTATAAATAAAGGAAACTTTCCTGACGGAGAACGGTATACGCATACAATTATTAACTTAAACTGCTGTATTTTTACGGCAGAGAATTCAAAATCCTGTTCCATAATTATATACTCATAAGCTGTTAACTGTTCATGATCTAAATTATTTCTTAAGAAGATACAAGTACCACCGTGGCTAATATGAGATCTAGAGTATTTACTAGCAAGTATAAACCCTGGGAATTGAATTAATTCGAGTTGTTCCTCTTTCAGCCAATGTTCTGAAATACATAGTGCTGAGTTGTATTTAAGTTCATTTTTAAGCATTAGATTTATGTAATCAATTTTATTATAGAGAGAGTGAACATTATGGTGGTAAATTTTAAATTTGTTACTTTTGCAATGTTGTGTTGGTGATTTATTTACATTATTACTATCATAATTGTTATTATTATTGTTGCTAGACAAATCCGAAATACCATTGTTGGACACAGTTAAATTTGACATCAAAAGATCTGAATGCCAAACCTCACGTTTGGCTTCTTTTACCAGTTTCCCTACTTCCACTCTAAAGATATTACTGTTGAACTATTCTTACCATTTGAATTTACAATTTTGCAGATTTCATTACTAAGATTCTCTTTTCCTAACCTATTTAAGTGTAGGCCATGCCGAGTGTGGAACTTCCTGTCTAATTTACTTACATCTATAATTTGGACATTTGGAAAACTCTTACAAATTTTATGAATTTTTCCATTTTTAGCCTCTATTTCTACATTTACACATGATTTGGGAATCAAGTCGTATCTCTGCGGAATGTTGACAATGATGACATTTGTGTTATGCATGGATGGCAATGTACCCTTTAAATCTTTGATTACCTTTTTACTCTCTTTTCTATAGACGTCGTTTGCTCCAGCGATGATTACTGCATAGTCCTTTGAAGTAAGGGACGCACACTCTCCTACCATCCCGTTCGTGACCGCTGCAAATGGTGCTCCTGGCTTTACTGTCGAAGTGACCTCCATTTCTCCACTTCTCTCCAATACGCTTGCTGCTACATCTCGCCCGTGACTATCCGCATCTTCCTGGATCTTCTCTTTATCACTTTCTCCTTTTCTTTTTGAAGAAAGTCATCATTTTCTTCGACGAGCGCTCCAAATGAATTTGTGACGGGAATTTCAGTTACATGTGCCGGTACTCCATTTATAGGCCTAGGCATATTCAATCTTACCTTACCAGCAACCACTGTCGACCAAGTTTCCTTGCTTTCCTCTCTGTTTCCTTTTAATTTAATCAACTCTTCCATTAACTTAGTAATATCTTCCTTTAGCAGCTTTATAATTTCATCTTTTGAGGACAGTTCGTTTCTCAGGTTATGACATTCGCATGAGGGTACCGGTAGGCCTACATTACGACAATCGGTTTCACTTTTCTCCTCACTCAAATTTACCTGTGATCTTGTGATGATTTTATTTGCATTTTTTACTTTTATTTTGCACGACGAGCATAAATCCGTAACGGTTAAACTACCTGACGAGACACTAATACTGTTTACTGTCGACATACTTGAGATCTAAGTTAGCCTTGATGTTTACACCAAATTACTCTATATTTATTTTAATTATTACTACCTAAATGAATTAATCTAATTACCTACCAATGAAGAAGAATGTGAAATACGTATATCTTCCAAACGGGTGAAAACTCGTAAACCACCACTGCTCTACTTGGTTCAAACAGTGATTGAAGAAGTCACCGAATCTTTGGATACACGTTCCCACAACTTAGTTTAAGTTTATTAAATTATCAATAAGAATTTCTAAATACTATCAATACTCCATATTTCACTTGACCTAAGGAAAGTAACTTTATAGATTTTAAACCTCTGTTATAATATTTTACCACTTTTATCAAATATTTACACTAGCTGCTATTTCACTACACTTTCACTGTGACGCCATCTTGCCGCAGGCCTGAAGGACTAGATTTGACTAGAGACAGCCACAAGGCATGGGGATTATTGAAGCGCCTCAACAACGACCCAACGAAAAAGACTGGCCATTCTAACATCACTGCAAACAAGATTGCACATCAGCTACTGCTGAATGGAAAAGTTATCTATAAAGAAAAATTGCGAAGAACACGCAAAAACAGCTGGAAGACAGAGACCACTTCACTATCCCCTTCATTAAGGAAAATAACACTGGCAAGGCTGCGGGCCTAGATGATATCCGGTCCAAACAAATTAAGAATTTTGGACTCAAAACCAAAGAATGGGTTCTGCAGCTTTTCATTAATTGTATGAGCAAATACCAAACACCGAAATTATGGCGTAGGTCTAGAGTAATTGCCTTACTGAAACCCGGAATGGAGGGCACTGATTCAAAAGATTTCAGACCTTTAGCGCTTTTGTGTCACCTCTTCAAATTGTTCGAAAGATTTATTTTAAATCGTATATTATCTGCCATTGACACACTATTAATACCGCAACCGTGTGGGTTTCGTCCTGGCAAGAGATGTACCGGACAATTATTGAACCTAAAACAATTTATAGAGGATGGATATGAAACTCGTAAGATCTTTGTGGATCTATCAGAAGCATATGATACTGTCAACGAGCTAGAGAAAGGTATATAGAGTGGAAATGGCGCCACCATTATGGAAGAAGTTTGAACTGGTGGCCGTCATGATATACACCGTCAAGAGGGTGGGAGGCAGGGAGTGAGAGGCGTGACTAACGAGGCGTATGATTACGTAAGAACTGACAATTGAATTTGTACATTGAACGAAAACTGACAGTCATCTTACAAGACAATAAGCTAGGTTGCTTATGCTCAGTACATTGCATGATTTTATTGTCCTTTAAAAAGAGTAACTGTACAACTGACACAACTGTTTACCTCTCTCACGTTGAGCTGTATTTCTGCAGAAGTGGTGAAGCCTGGATGTATAATACTGTTTCACAATTCGCTCAATGAGTGAAGCATAGTGAGTTTTTTCCCCAGGCTCAGTAGCTGTAAATACAGTACTGTTTGTAGAAAGTGTAACATCCAGAAGAAATGGTCGGATACTCTCCCAGAACAGGAGTCGTGTAGGTCTGCGGTACTATACTAAGTGATTGAAATCGCAGAGAGATAACGTGCACATTGGTCCACCAGTGGCCTCTGTCGTGGGACAGGACGGGTCAGTGTTCCGCATAGCTCTGTAGGCGTGGGGCCGTCATACCAAGTGGAAACGTGTAAGCAAGTGCAACGATGCCTTGCCGACATCACAGGGTGGACTATCAGCACGTGAGTGTGGTTGAACGGGGCAGAATGCTTGGACTCCGGGAGGCGGGTCTGACGTTCCGCGACATTGCGGCTCGTACAGGGCACGCGGTGTCAACAGTAAGGCGTATGTGGATCCAGTGGAGAGAGGAGGGCTGTACACAGTGACGACAGGGTACAGGACGACGCAATGTGACCACAGCGCGAGATGACCGCCATATTCCCCGCATGGCAGTATCGGACAGAACAGCGTGGTCCTCGGTGTTGGCTCGACGTCGGAGCACTGCAACGGGGGTGGACATGTCTGCGTCGACGGTGCGGCGCCGTCTTTTGGGGGCTGGACTGGTAGCACGCATGCCACTGCGACAGGCTTCCATTGACTGGGAACCACCGACGCCTCCGACTACAATGGGCACGTGCACGCCGAGTGGCAAAACATAGTGTTTTCGGACGAGTCCCGCTTCAGCCTGTCCTACAGCGATTGCCGCATACGCGTTCGACGCGTGGAGAATGCAATCAGGCAGACTGTCTTGTTGAGCGGCATAGCGGACAAATACCAGGTGTAATGGTTTGGAGCGCAATTGCCTATAACAGGCGATCGCGCCTCGTACGTCTTGCGGGCAATCTGAACAGTGACCGCTACATCAGGGAAGTTTTACAGCCCACGGCACTGCCCCTCTTGCAGGCCGTTCCACAGGCCATATTTCGGTAGGACAATGCCCGCCCGCATGTGGCGATGAATGTGCAAGCCTTCTTCGCAGAACAACGGATACCTCTGCTTCCCTCGCCTGCCCGTTCGCCTGAGATGTCGCCATTCGGATATGTCTGGGATATGGTCGGTCGGAAACTTGTTCGTTCAGGTCCACCTGCCGCCATTGTTGATGCTTTGTGGACGCACTTACAAACCGCGTGGGCAATCCCCAGCAGCGTATTCAAGCGCTGTATGATTCGATGCCACGAGGTCTAGCGGCTCTGAGTGCAGCACGTGGTGGCGCGACGCCATACTGAACATCGACCGTCAACGTGCATGTACCGGACTGTCCTTCTAATCAGTAATGTATTGTCATGTCCCTAATCTGTGGTATAAATGCAATATGATCACATCTCTTGTTCTTGGTGTTTCACTTTCTACAAACAGTATTGTAGATGGTCAGATTTCTGAAACAGATAACCCGGCATTATAGCATAGACATCAGTCTGCAACTTCAGCATGAGATTCTTCGTGTTCGTTCGCAACATACTGTGATTCTTCCTGATGACACTCTCAGCTGTCTTACATAATTTCACTACATCATTTGAAGGATTCAAAAGACCATCTTTCACGTCTTTCTCATTAATCAGTCCTTCTTTCTCAACATCTTTATCTGATAAAACACTTCTAAGCATTCAATACAAGTTAATTTTAGACACTTGGCGAATGACACTTCCTGCTATGTACTGAACAATATTTTGTACAAGCAAGCTCAGTGAATTATAATCTGCACAGTGACCATTATCTGTCAGCATAGTATCGTCCTTCGCATTGACACTGTGAATACTTACAGTTGCAGTGGTCACATTTAGGTCACACTCCATAGGCTTACGGTTGGAATTCATGGATGGGTCTACCCTCGCAATTAAGCACTTCCTGTAAGCTGATATAAATTTTACTGCAAATAGAGCAAATATTGCTCTGAGTGATCCTGACTCAATCTGCGTGCTAATAAGTACCGGTATCTCAATACAGAATTTTGTCCCCACACGTATGTTTCTGCTAGTTGTATCACACCTAAGAGATCAATAATCAAACCGTATATTGGTATCTTTCTGCTGGAATCGCAAATAAGCTTTCCATCTGAAAGTTTCAGTTTCATGAGGTAGTCAACCCAAATGGCTACTTGGTTACAAATCGTGGCTCGGTCCTTCTTCGATACTGGTGCCTTTGTACCTTTTTCTCAAAGGATGACAGGAATAGAGTAAGACGAATATAACATCTATCATTTTTAGACATTTCACAGTAGGCCTACACGCACAGTCATTGGACTCCAAAAATCCTATTTTTTTCCAAAACACAAAACACTATGGCACAAGCAACAGATCTGTTAAGTGTTTCTGCTGCTAAAGCAACCTTCATTTTTTGGTTGTGATACTGTATGTGCTGTTTCTTTAGCTTATTAACAGCACATACACCTTCCTTTTCCTGTGCATTATGGAATTCTTCCAGATAACCCCACTTGATACTGGTGTTTTCAGTCTTTTTATCATCTCGAAGAATCTTCTTATCAGCTAATAAATTGCGTGCCTATTCTAACATGTGGGCAGCATCAAATAAGCAACACACTTTTTGTTTAGTATCTGAAGGGAGGGGGAATACCGATAATAAATGACCATCCTAGCTTCTCCATGACAGATCTATTTGTTGCAGTGCCATCACATACCACAGCAACAATGTTTATCTCGGTCTCATGCAGTTTCCTTAAATATTGTTCTACTAAATTTAATTTCATAGATGCAAACATACATCTTATTGGACAATAACCCGCCGGTATTTTCCAGCTGCGATTCAAACATGTGACCATAAAAACCATAGGTTATCTAGCTAGTGGACAGTCATCACTTTCTAGGCATCCTTGACCTAAATCTACGTAACCACGAAATTGATTTCCGTCCCATACTAAATCTTTCTTTATGGCCATTTCATCGAACATCAGCGAAACCAGTATTGGCTCTATACTTGTCTGCGCCTCCTGCTGCAATATCGAAAAACTCTCCTCCGTAAATCTAGGATTTCCATCTAGAATAGAAGCCCAATAACGTAGGGTCCTTGGATGTGGTATTTAGATCAATTTTCTGGGCTGAATAAAAATGAAGAGTCAAAGCAAATTTCCGCACTTCAGTACTAGGCCTATATCTTTGCACACCACAATCCTGGGTGACCCGTACAAGTTCCTTCAGAACGCCTTCAAAACATTTAGTTATCATTTCATATCCTGCTTCTCATAACCAGTTATTGAGCTCTTTCATAAATTTCTGATAATTAATTATAATGCATTTTATAAATCCCCTAACGAGTCAAGGACTCATATACGAACTACAAAGGAATCGTACAGTTTTATCTTCTTGGCGACAAATTACAATTCAATGTTTAGTTTACAAATGTTTAAGTATGAAAATATAAACAACATTTTGCAGATTTCATAAGTTTCGTACACAATGTGGTCTTCTTCTGTCTTCTCAGATTTTGGAATTACTTCAAACTGATTTTTTATAATCATTCCACATAAACTGTTTTAACCTCCTTTTAAAGATTGGTAGGCTAGGCGCAATTTTTATATTTTATGGTAGTCTATTGAACTTTACAAAAGCACTATACTTAATGCCATATTGTTTGGAATTGATTTTGAAAAGTGATATGTCATCCACATGTCTAGTTTTGTAAGCATGTAAATCAGATTGTTTAGTGCAGATTAAATTTGTGTGGATACTTTTGTGTAGGATTTGATGTGCCGTTGCGAACGTCACATTTCAATTTTCTTACATGTTGAGTCTTCGATAATGTAACTAGGAGTATACAGAAGGAAATAGTTCACTATTTCCCGCCAGGCAGCAGCACTTCTCAAGGTAAGGAAATCTTGGGTGTGTTATGTTGGTATACACAAGAGAGCGCCTATGTCGACTCGCTGCACAAGATAGCTGGACTTTGTTGACGTGCAGTTCTTGGTTACAATTATTGGTGTTTCTTTTGCATCAATATGAGTGTTGGATTTGTTCTTCGGACTGAGCAAGATGTAAAGTGATGTAACGGAGAGCGATCTTGAAGGCTACATTGCATAGGGTCACTCAAACTACCTTTGGGACTATATAACATCGTTAAAGTCGACGGTACTCGTGTCTACCTTGAAACAGCATTTTGATAAATTTTATTTTATGTTATTTTGTCTTCGAGTAAGACATAGATCTTACATGCATGGGGACTTCGATATTGTGCCAGTGTACCTACGAATGAATATCTTGTGAGAGAAATATCTACGCAGTGAAGAAATGTCACTTATTGAATGTGGCATACTACGTTAGATGAAAGTGGTCGAAAATGTGGACGACCAGTGTTGTAAGTAGTCGAGGTTGCTCAAAGGTAATTTTATTGTATCTTATTTTCTTGCATGTGAGATCCGTGTCTTATAAAACATGAGTTTAATACGTCGTCAGCATGGTGTCTTGTGCATGAAACGACTACCATATTTGAGGGTGGACTATTGCCATTTTGTTGTTAATCATGATTTTAATATTAATTCTTCCTTTGCCAATAATCCAAGTAGCATGTCCGTTAGGGTCTGTTTAATTTTATATATTTAGTTTTCTTGTTGGAACGTTCAAGCAATGACGATTGCTAAATGTTTTTCCTTTGTTTTAATTTGATCTTCTGTTGGTGATTGTCAACCATCAACGTCTGTCAGCTGATAGAGAGACAGGAGAGAATCGGCAGTAGCCATGTTGTGAGGAAAGTCGTATGCACAAGTTCACCGCGAATTTAATAGTTAATGATAGAATTATATTAACTTAAATATTTATCAAAGGTTCATGGATGTTATCGACGTTGAGTAAAGACTTTATGACGTTAAGCATGTATTTAGAAAGCTGCGTGATTGAATTTTGGAAAATGGACATGCTGGCAGAGATAATGTAGGCTATTAGAGTACGTCCAGAATGGTGGTGTGATTTTAATATTTGGCCTACTCACTGATGATTGATGGTTCTCAGGTCAAGAATAGTACTTGAAGTACAGATTAATACGGGAAATAATGATTTCGTAATTATTGGCATAGTAGGTTATAACTTCACATTATACCTATACTACGTGAAAGAGTAGGTTCTCCCGTTAAGGAGACTTCATTGAAAAGGCAAGTACCGAAGTTATTTCACTTCCACTTCTTTTTATAACATGTGTATTTGTTGGTGTGTATTTATTTTAATTTTGTATACGTATTCAGATGCGTTTGTCGCACTAGTATGACAGAGCGTGGTTTCGAATATTTTCCACATCTATATTTAATTGAGATTGCCTTGTTGGATACAGACATGGATATTAATAAATATAAAATGGAATTACGTAAGGTCTTTGTGATATTTTATATAACTCTAATTATTGTATGTTTTTTTTCATGTTATTTCGCCCGAAAACCAAATGGATTATCGAGCTATGCCTGCCATTTCATATCTGAATAAAATTCAGGTGGCCTATGATATTTTAATAAGAAATGGATCTCCATCCTATCATCGAGAATTAGATGTCATTGCTTTAAAAAACTAAAAGGAGTGCCTGTTGTCATTCCGCCTCATGACAATCTCTGTTGGAATGTTGGTAAGTCTGACATTGTACCCATTGTTTCTTGCTTAATGGATTCTTTAGGTGGTTTGAATTGTGTTGGAAATCAATCTGCTTCGCAATTAAATCGCATTAAGTACAGATCCATCCATTATTAAAATCCCATAGGCCACGTCACTTTTAATTCAGATGTGAAATGGCAGGCATAGCTCGATAATCCATTTGGGTTTGGTACGAAATAACATGAAACAAAAAAAAACATACAAGAGGTTATATAAAATATCACCAACTCCTTACGTAATTCCATTTTATATTTATTCATTTCCATGGATGTATCCAACAAGGCAATCTTAATTAAATATAGATGTGGAGAATATTCGAAACCACGCTCTGCTACCAGTGCGACAGCTGATATGTGGAATGACCGGACCTCTTATTCAAACATAACCCTGCCTATCAAATTGAGATCACGTTGTCGAACACAAACATAGAAATGATACGCAGGTACTCTGGTAAAATCATAATCTATTAACACACATCTGAGTACATTTACAAAATTAAAATAAATATCTTTACATTGAACAAGCAATGAAGGAAATTAGAGAAAAATTTAAAGTGGGAGTGAAGATTCAAGGAGAAATAATTTCAACTCTGTGATTTGCTGATGACATCGTCATCTTGGCCGACAAGCCTGAGGATTTGAATGAGTTTTTGAATGGTATGGACTCCGTCTTACGGAAAGAATACATGATGAAAAATAATAATTGTAAAACAAAAATACTAGAATGCAGCCGAAATAAATCAGAAACCTCTATGGACATCAAATTGGCAGGTGAAAAGCTGAAGGAAGTAGGAGACTTCTGTTACTTAGGAAGCAAAATAACCAGTGATGGAAGAAGCAAAGAGGATATAAAAAGTAGGTTGGCTCAGGCAAGGAAAGCATTTCTACAAAAAAGGAATCTGTTGACAACGAATATAGATTTAGGTATTAGGAAGTCATGTTTGAAAGCCTTTGTGTGGAGCGTGGCTCTCTATGGAAGTGAAACTTGGACTATTGGTGCAGCAGAAAAGAGGATAATTGAAGCATTTGAAATGTGGTGTTACAGGAGAATGATGAAGATCAGATGGGTCGATAGGGTTACAAACGAAGAGGTATTAAGACGAGTGGGAGAGGAGAGATGTTTCTGGCGACTGCTAATGAAGAGAAGAGATAGGTTAGTAGGACACATACTAAGACACCCAGGAATAGCAAGCTTAGTTATGGAAGGAAGGGTCGAGGACAAGAACTTTAGGGGTAGACCAACGTTAGAATATGTTAAACAGATTGCCTCGGATGTAGGGTGTGGTAGCTATGTAGAGATGAAACGATTAGCTCAGGACAGGGAGGCATGGAGAGTTGCATCAAACCAGTCAAAAGACTGAAGACTCAAACGACGACATATTAATAAATACACATGTTATAAAAAGAAGTGGAAGTGAAATACCTTCGGTATTTGCCTTTTTAATGAACTCTACTTAACAGGAGAACCTTGTCTTTCACGTAGTATAGGCCTAATGTGAAGTTATAACCTACTATGCCAATAATTACGAAATGCATGATTTCCCTGTATTAATCTGTACTTCAGGTACTATTCTTGACCTGAGAACCATCAATCATCAGTGAGTAGGCCAAATATTTAAATCACACCACCTTTCTGGACGTACTTTAATAGCCTACATTATTTCTGCCAGCATGTCCATTCTCCAAAATTCAATCACGCAGCTTTCTAAAGACATGCCTGACTTCATAAAGTATTTACTCAACGTCGATAACATCCATGAACCTTTGATAAATATATAAGTTAATATAATTCTATTATTAACTATTAAATTCACGGAGAACTTTTGCATACGACTTTCCTCACAACATGGCTACTGCCGATTCTCTCCTGTCTCTCTATCAGCTGACAGACGTTGATGGTTGACAATCACCAACAGAAGATCAAATTAAAACAAAGGAAAAACATATAGCAATCGTCATTGCTTGAACGTTCAAAACAAGAAACTTAAATATTAAACAGACCCTAACGGACATGCTACGTGGATTATTGGCAAGGGAAGAATTAATATTAAAATAAAAATTAACAACAAACTGGCAATAGTCCACCCTCAAATGTGTTAGTCGTTTCATGCACAAGACATCATGCTGACGACGTATTAAATTCATGTTTTTATAAGACACGGAACACACATGCAAGAAAATAAGATACAATAACATTACCTTTGAGCAACCTCGACTACTTACAACACTGGCCGTCCACATTTTTGACCACTTTCATCTAACGTAGTATGCCACATTCAATAAGTGACATTTCATCACTGAGTGGATATTTCTCTCACAAGATATTCATTCGAAGGTACACTGGTACAATATCAAAGTCCCCATGCATGTAAGATCTATGTCCTACTCGAAGACAAAATAACATAAAATAAAATTTATCAAAATGCAGTGTCAAGGTAGACACGAGTACCGTCGACTATAACGATGTTATATAGTCCCAAAGGTAGTTTGAGTGACCCTAGGCAATGTAGCCTACAAGATCGCTCTCCGTTACATCACTTTACATCTTGCTCAGTCCGGAGAACAAATCCAGCTCTCAAATTGATGCTAAAAAAACAATAATTATAACCAAGAACTGCACGTCAACAATGTCCAGCCATCTTGTGCAGCGAGTCGACATAGGCGCTCTCTTGTGTATACCAACATAACACACCCAAGATTTCCTCACCTTGAGAGGTGCTGCCGCTTGGCGGGAAATAGTGAACTATTTCCTTCTGTATACTCCTAGTTACATTATCGAAGACTCAACATGTACCAAAATTGAAATGTGACGTTAGTAACGGCACAAATCTCCCCCGCTACAATAGTTGTCGTAGGTTCGATGAAACAAGACAACTCCAAACAAGAACAGGTACTCCATGCAAGGAACATGCAAACTTCACCTAACAATAACGTTTTTATACTTCCATGTACCATATCATTCAACAAAATGTGAAATACTTCATTATAAAGTTCCATTCACCAACTGATCAAAAGTCTCCCAACAGATCTTTCTTTTAAACAACATTCACGTCTATGTCCACATCAGGTTTTGTTAACATGCATAACATTTAAATTTCTTACAGGATCCATTACATCAAATCAAGTTTTCTGAGCAAATACATTTTTTCTATCTACAACGACTCTTCTTTAATGACTAAGGCAGTTCCCAAACGTTCAGGTACGCTGGTAACAGTTCAGACATCCGGGCCCTGGAATACTTCATTGGCACACCACGCATCTTCCACGCAGAAATATGCATCGTAGGTATCTCATCTGAAACAAGTTCAACTACGACAATACTCGGTGGTAGTGACTTAAAACTAACATAAGACAAAGACATAAACCTTCTCGAAACAGCATGACAATAACGTTAAAAACAAATATCTCCTCAAGGAAATAAAATTAATTTCTCCCATTAACTAGTTTTTCCACTTTTACAATTAAAGTTTTAAGCTTTACTATCCTCGTTTTAAGTTTTCTATCATTTCATATACTCAAATGTAATTAAATATTAATAATCGTTAACAGCCAAAATATCCTCTTCAATTACACAGACATTAATTCAAATGAAAATGAGCTCCCTTATTAACAACCTAAACAAATCTCTCCAATTACACAGACTTTGACTCAAATGAACAATGAGCTTGCCTAGGAAAACAATATTTTCAAAAATCTAAATGAATGCAGGTTAAATCTTTCATTGCTCAACTGTTTTCACTCATCGAAACCCTGACAAGACCAGAAAATAACCAGAAGGAACATCAAATGAATATCGCCCCAGAAAATTCAAACAAACAAATTCCCTAAAAATAAAAATATAGCAGAATCAGACCACACGTACAAACCAACAAAATAAATACACAACCCTTTCATAACACCACTCACATAACCTCAATTTCACACAATCAACAAAATTAAAAATTACCACCTACAAATTACCCAGAAAATACCAGAATATATCCCAGTACTTGTTAAAACATCTATTCAAACACAACGACACAAATACATTATCCTTTAATATCACATCGCAACAACTCACTTACCAACAAAACACTTATCAACTATACCATTTTCTTTCTTTATCAACCAGCACTCTAGATTGAACTATTATCAATCGCATGGTGAAACAAGAATGGTTTAGCAAACACTTACCTTACAACTAATAATTAGTTTCTTTCACCTAAACCAGATCCCATACACTGTAAATGTCAAGGATCTTAAAGTAATTCTCTTAAACTAATACATACCTCATTGAAAGGTATCTTAACAAAATACTAGCTTATATATTCGGTAATAAATTAAATTAAGAAGTTACCCAAAAATCGCTAGAAACCTAACCTTACTTTGACACCAACAAGAAACGAAACATCCCACCCAAATTAAAATACAAAGCTAACATATAACACTCAATCATCCGTCCATCGAGAAACATACCTTGTGTCCATCTTACTGATCTGCACAATTTAGAAAATTGTCCGTACATAACAATTAAAATGAGCAAAATCCAAAAACGATGAAAACCCTCAAGCAAATCCCAAGATCAACCAAAAAACCTCTACAATTAATTAATAACGAGAACACACGTAAAGACAAACAAAATCACATAGTAAAACTTACATTCCTACATCCATCACACCTTACATACAACAAGTTACCACCCACAAATATCCCAAAAATCTGACAAAAATATAAATAGGCTCACATTAGAACACCGACACACAAAACAAAATTACCCTGAAACACTATTAATATGTCGACTCATAACCATAATTACCCTCGACATATTCTCATCGCCAACAACAACAACAATTACTTTTCGACATACTTCTTATAACCTAACTTACCTGTAAGTCTTTACATTCCGAAATCAACAAGCAGTTAAAAGTGCACTTAAGTCACTTACTTGGAGAATCATAAGGAATTGTTTCGTAAATACTTACCATCACATTTTTGAACACCTTATATCACCCAATCAAGTCCCATTCCTTGATAATACTAGGATCATAAGGTGCCCAATGCTATCCTAACGAGATCCCAATTTATATATTCTGTTATTCATGAAAAATACCTTAAACCATTAAATATAATTAAACCCTAAACTTATTTTACCATCAAAATCAACAACAAACCACCCAATTACCAAAACAAAGCTACATATTCACGATCACTCAACGTCCACTCATACAAGATGTGTCCCTTGTCTGACAAGTAACAAGATACACATACCACACACATGAGATATGGATTTTGTCTGTACAATACAATTTAGAAAAAATAACGATTCACACAAATCAAATTTCAAGAATAACGATTCACAGTGGCATCACACCATCGACGCAGATGATCATATGATCAACAACGATCACATCTCCTACCTTTGTTGCTACCGCTATCGCGTCTCTTGAAAGTACGCCACTGAGGAGTTTCAGCAGGAATACGAACTGTTACTATGCTGAAAATCATTACTAAGAAAAATAATTCTATTCTTGTCAAGCTGGTTACATCTGTCAGCATACTGCATCTCTTCACGCCTCTGAAAATAATTAGTACCTACAATAGCTCCAGAAGGAGGGAAACCAGTAGAACATAACCACAATGGACCACCCATGCGCCTTAAATTAGCTTCATTAACTTTCTCTGCTTCGAAGATAATATCGTTGAACTCTTTATTGCTTTTGGGTTTGGCATTCATAGCTAATGATAATCTGTAATTAGGTCTAATTCCCTCCACCATTGAAGTAACAATTTGTTGTTCAGACAACCCAACAGGAAATAACCTAGCATACCATCTGATGTCCAAAAAATAATTATTTAATGTTTCGTCCATGCGTTTTACTCGAAACAAATAATCTCTTTGCAGATCAGACAACAGACGAGGGGAAATAAAATAATGGAAAACTTCAGATTGAAAATATTCCAAAGAATAATTAGCAGACATACACTCTACTAACTTATCTCGAAGCATACAATTCGTGCATGGGTATACGAACCTAAAAATTTGCAACTCGGATAACCCATATATGACCGCAGCATCTCTTAATTCAATCAAATTCCTTAAAAATTTTACCAATAGATCACTATCAGTGCCATCACACACATGGAATTCTTTTAGAATTAAATTCATAGGATTGGGAATATTTTGGAACCTAACACCTTTATCAGGTATGGCATGCATCGGTACGTTACTCTGAGACTAAGCACAATTTCTCAATAGAGGATTGGAAATATCAGAATCAATCGCATCACTTATATCCAATAGACTACTCCCACTCTGCACAGACTTGCTAACACCAGATCAGCTATAATTCAGATTAAGAGGAGTCCTAATCACAGAAATATTTGGTACTGAAGTGGGTACCGAGGTACATCTTTCAATGGAATTGCTTTGCTTATTCACACCAGGCCTAATTGCGCACGACCTACCCCTGGATAAACTTATTGACAACCCTACCTGACTATTAACATCAGAAGTAATCCTATTTTCAAAATTACCTATCACGTTTTCATAACCACACAATGACACATGTTCTAAATTCTCGATAATATTAAGACCATCACTAATTTCACACGCTTCATCACAATTATTATTACCTCCACTCGCACACACAATAGAATCATTACTCTCATCTTCAGAAACCTCAGCAAAGATTTGGTCATAATACTCAACATGTTTAGCCCGCAATCTAGATAACTCTGCAGAAAATATTTTGCCACTTCGTGACCAAACATCAATCAAGTCGTGCAATCTATTAATCCAGTGAATGGATCTGTACTTAATACGATTTAATTGCGAAGCAGATTGATTTCCAACACAATTCAAACCACCTAAATAATCCAACAAGCAAGAAACCGTGGGTACAATGTCAGACTTACCAACATTCCAACAGAGATTGTCATGAGGCGGAATGACAACAGGCACTCCATTTAGTTTCCTTAAAGCAATGACATCTAATTCTCGATGATAGGATGGAGATCCATTTCTTAATAAAATCTCATAGGCCACCTCACTTTTATTCAGATATGAAATGGCAGGCATAGCTCGATAATACATTTGGTTTTCGTGCGAAATAACATGAAACAAAAAACATACAATAATTAGAGGTTATATAAAAATATCACAAACACCTTACGTAATTCCATTTTATATTTGTTAGTTTTAATGTAAATCTTTATTACCGACAGTAGTGGCTACGCTGCCTAAAGCACAGCATTTGGTCATGGGGCCAAGCTCTCTGCTGACTCGGTAGACGCGTGGGTTCGAGCCCCACCGTCGGCCGTCCTTGAAATGGTTTTCCGTGGTTTCCCATTTTCAACACCAGCTGGGACGGTACCTTCTGACAGGCCACGGCCGCTTCCTTCCACATCCTTGCCCAGTTTCATTCACCATCATTCATTTCATCTCTCATTAACTCCTCTCCTGAGGTTGGCGTCAGGAAGGGCATCCGGCCGTAAAAATCATCGCCACAAAGACTTCCATCGCATCTCATCCCCGACCCCGTTGGAAAACGGGAATAGTAAGAGGTAGTCATACAATGTAAATCTTTATTTATCATGTGAGAAATAAAATACAAAATACAAATCATCTTTTGAGACGCTTGTCACATGTCACGCGAACACGCACAGACTTCGCACTGACTCGTCTTTTGTTTTCTCTTTATTGTACATGTCTATTTCGCCAGGTGGTGCTACTGTGCTATTTTTCTTCCAAATATTAACACTTCCTCCAAAGAAAAATCAAATACAAATGAAAAAAATAAACAAGATGAACTATTGAACACTTTTCAGCCTCTAAGATGTCATCTTCTGCACACCAATCCTCTCACGCAGCATCTCGAATCTGACCCTCTCCAGAGGTTTAGTTAGAAGATCAGCTAATTGATTGGTCCCGTCGATGTGCTCCAGCTCAAGGTCTCCGTCCAAAAATCTTTCCCTCACATAGAAATGACGTACCTCAATATGCTTGAATTTTCGATGGTACTCCGGATTTTTAGCCAATTTAACTGCACCAGCATTGTCGATGTAAAGCGTAGGAGGTTTGTCAGCAGTTCCCAGTAATTCAGAAAACAGTCTTTTCAGCCAAATCATCTCCTTTGCTCCTTCACTTGCAGACACAATTTCAGCATCAGTTGTCGATGTTGACACAGACTTCTGTAACTGACTTCTCCACGATACAGCTCCATGATTGTGGGTCGAAATTAAACCCGTCGTTGAACGTCTCGTCCCCTTGTCAACGGCGTAGTCAGCATCACTGTAGTCCTTCAAAACGTCCTCTTTCCTATAGACGAATCCATGGTTCACTGTGCTCTTTAAATATCGAAATATCTGTTTCGCTTGACTCCAGTCTTGAACTGTAGGATTCTCCATGGCTCGAGAAGCTTTGTTGACCGCGAATGCGATATCTGGACGTGTAGCTGTAGTTAGGTACATCAAGGATCCCACCGCCTCACGATAAGGATCCCTGGCGAAACCTTTTCTCCATCTTCACTTTCTTCGCGTCCAACTGGGGTAGACACTCCATTTGACTTGGCCATCCCAAAGTTTTCTAGGATTTTCCTCGTATAATCCTCTTGACTGATTGCAATTGATCCATCATGGTTTTGTTGTATCTTCATGCCCAGGAAATTGTTGAGAGATCCTCTGGTCGTGTGAAATTCCTGCTGAAGTTTTTTCATGAACTGCTCGATGTCTTCTTCGTTGCCAATTACCAGACCATCATCCACAAAGATTACAACAGCCAACCACTTTCCATTTTTGTTGCTGTAAAAGAGACAAGGATCAGCTTTGCTGTTTTTGAATCCAGCTTTCTCCATGAATTTCTTGAAACGCTTGTTCCAGCAGCATGGAGCCTGTTTTAAACCATATAAACTTCTTTTTAGATGACACACTCGGCCAGTACCATCCTGATGACCTTCTGGCTGTTCCATGAACACATCCTCTTCAAGCTCGCCGTTCAAGAAGGCCGTCTTGACATCAAATTGACCAAGTTTCATCTCCTTTTCAACAGCTACTGCCAACAGAGCTCGAATGGTATCATACCGTGCAACAGGGCTGAATGTTTCTTCATAATCGATTCCTTGCTGTTGCACATAGCCTTTGGCTACCAATCGTGCCTTGAAGCGAACTTCTCCACTGTCCGTTGTCTTCTGTCGTAGAACCCATCGATTTTTCAGGACCCGTGCACCATTTGGACGCTCAACCAATTTCCAGGTATCATTTTCCTTTAAGGACTCCAATTCTTCATTAATTGCTTTCAGCCACTGATTTTTATCACTAGACTGCAGCGCTTCAGAGTATAAGTCAGGATTCTTTTCAACGACAGATGGTCCAGCCATGTACATGTAATTTCCACTGATCATCCACGATGGCTTCTTACTTTCACGTTTGCTTTTCCTTCTTTCTTCAGTCACTCCTTCTTCCTCATCTTCGCTTCCTCCGGAACTGAACGCCGAAGCAAAATCTTCAATTTCGCTTAAGTTCTCGTCTGTCTCTGACCTCCTCTGTAGGCCTACATCAGGCGATGAATTAGACTGATTCCTCTCCACACGTTCTTCAAGCGTCTCATCAACCTTTCCGGCGTTGGCGCGCAGATTGCAGACAACTTCAGGTTTGAATTTCACATCATGGCTTAGAACAACCTTTCCCTGAGTTGGAATCCAGACTCTAAATCCATCCCTGTCGTTCACGTACCTAACCAGATGTCCAAAAACAGCTTTGTCGTCGAACTTTGAGCGAAAATTCTTGTCGATATGCACGTAGCATTCTGTTTCGAAGATCTTCAGATGGCTGAGACTTCCCAATGGTCGTCCATACCACAATTTATAGGATGATTTGTTTTCAATGGATGACTTCCCAGTGCGATTCAGGAGGTACACCGCAGTGTTGCAGGCTTCAGCCCAAAGTTGTTTCGTTAACTTGCTGGGATTCATCATAGATTTTGCGCACTCCACAGTCGTCCGATTTTCACGTTCCGCAACTCCGTTTTGTTGTGGTGTGTACGGATAGTAATGCTGTGTTCTATGCCTCTGCTTGCGAGTAGTTCAGAAACCTTCTTGTTATCAAATTCTTTTCCTCCATCACACCTGAACAGCTTCACGACGTGTCCATTTGTTTTGGCTTCTATCAGGAACTGTTCCAGAACGGTCTACACTACACTTTTGTGCTTTAAAATGAAAACTCATCGAAACTTGCTGAAATCATCCTTGAAACATACGTAGTAGCGTGTCTTTCCAAGAGATTCAGTAGACATTGGTCCATTCACATCGGCGTGGATTTGTTCACCGGTGGCCGTTGGTCGATTCATTCGTGTCTTGAATGACAGTCGATGCATTTTTCCCAGTGCACATCCATCGCAGAAATCCTCTTTACACATGTCTACATTGATGTTCATCTGCTTCAGTACATTCTTGACATGCGCTTTGTGCTGATGACCAAATCGTTCATGGTAGATCTGCAGTTTGTCCCACGATGTAGCTAAATTCACTTGAATGGGTTGCGCCGATTTTACGACGCGCATGTCAATTACATACAGGCCATGACTCACACGTCCAGCCATCATCGCCTTTCCAGTATCCTTGTCTTCAATTCTAACAGTTTAGTCGTCAAGTCTTGCACAAAAACCTTTCCTTGCAGCAGCTTTCACAGAAAACAGATCAGCCATTGCATCGGGAACATTCAAAACTTCAGTCATCTCAGCACTCAACCAAGCGTTGTTCAGCCGCACTTGAATGTTTACAGTTCCTTTGTCGTGAGCTAGCATGCTCCCACCTCGTTTTCCGAGCAAAATCTTCACTGGAGCAGCAAACTTGACGTATGTTGTAAAATACTGTTTGTTTGCGTTGATGTGATTTGTGGCGCTACTGTCGCAGTACCACTCGTCGGCTTGAACAAAGTCGCCGTCTAACGCACTCATAGCATGTGTCAGAAACGAAGCATTGTTCTCCTTATTTTTGTTTCTAGTGTCACCCTCTTTCTTATTCACTGGACATTCACTTGCCCAATGGCCCAATTCCTTACATTTGAAACATGGAAACTTCTGCTTTACTCGTTGAACATTTTTCTTCGACTTGTCATCAACGCTGCCTTTGCCACTGCCATACTGGGAATGCTTCTTGGGAGCACTACGTACCACAAACGCAGTCGATTCCACGTTTCCTTGGTCACGCAGTTCAATCGTAAACAATTTTTCAATCAACAAGTTCAAAGTTTGATTTTCCGTCGGAATCGTGTCCCACACATCCTTGAAATTATCATATTCTTTTCCCAGCGTGGATAAAATTCGACCATTCAAAATCCTTTCAGATAACGTGTTTTCGTTGTGCTTTTGTAGTTCGTCGTTCAGATCCTGATAAAGCTTCTGTAACTTCGCGACATGGGAGCTGATGTCCTCCTTGTCGTCACGTGTCACTCGGAAGTATGACTCGATCAACATGTTCAGTCGCTGCGTACTGCTTCGTTCGAACCGTACGCTCAATTTTGTCCAAATTTCACTGGCATTGGTGCACGTCAACACGAGCTCGGCAACAGATTTTCCTGGCACACCTGCTAGCAAACTGGCCGCTTTCGCGTCTTCTTTCAACCACTGCTTATATGCCGCTTTTTGTTGCGCAGTTGTATCTCCCGGCAACACAGGACACTTTTTCGAACCATCAACAATATTTTCCAGTTCATACGACCGCAAAACCATCAACACATGCCATTTCCACTTTGCCCAGTCTTCAGGTCCTTCAAGTTTATCCACTTGAACTTTGTAGTCACTGCCGGTTGCCATTTTGAGGTTATCCTTAACTCACAAAAATACAGCACGTGTTCCACAGGCGCTCAGCTTCGGATCCACTTACGAGATAATACCATTTACACGTGGCCCGGGTCCATAACCTGTTAGTTTTAATGTAAATCTTAATTTATCAAGTGAGAAATAAAATACAAAATACAAATCATCTTTTGAGACGCTTGTCACATGTCACGCGAACACAAACAGACTTTGCACTGACTCGTCTTTTGTTTTCTGCATTAATGTACATGTCTATTTCGCCAGGCGGTGCTACTATGCTATTTTTCTTTCAAATATTAACTATATTTATTCATTTCCATGTCTGTATCCAACAAGGCAATCTCAATTAAATATAGATGTGGAAAATATTCGAAACCACGCCCTGCCATACTAGTGCGACAAACGCATCTGAATACGTATACAAAACTAAAATAAATACACATTAACAAATACAAATGTTATAAAAAGAAGTGAAGTGAAATACCTTCGGTACTTGCCTTTTCAATGAAGTCTCCTTAACGGGAGAACTTACTCTTTCACGTAGTATAGGCCTAATGTGAAGTTATAACCTACTATGCCAATAATTACGAAATCCATTATTTCCCTGTATTAATCTGTACTTCAAGTACTATTCTTGACCAGAGAACCATCAATTATCAGTGAGTAGGCCAAATATTAAAATCACACCACCTTTCTGGACGTACTCTAATAGTCTACATTATCTCTGCCAGCATGTCCATTTTCCAAAATTCAATCACGCAGCTTTCCAAATACATGCCTAACTTCATAATGTCTTTACACAACGTCGATAACATCCATGAAGCTTTGATAAATATTTAAGTTAACATAATTCTATTATTAACTATCAAATTTCACGGAGAACTTTTGCATACGACTTTCCTCACAACATGGCTCCTGCCGATTCTCTCCTGTCTCTCTATCAGCTGGCAGACGTTGATGGTTGACAATCACCAACAGAAGATCAAATTAAAACAAAGGAAAAACATATAGCAATCGTCATTGCTTGAACGTTCAAAACATGAAAGCTAAATATATAAAATTAAACAGACCCTAACGAACATGCTACTTGGATTATTGGCAAAGGAAGAATTAATATTAAAATCAAGATTAACAACAAAATGCCAATAGTCCACCCTTAAATGTGTTAGTCGTTTATGCACCAGACATCATGCTGACGACGTATTAAATTCATGTTTTTATAAGACACGGAACTCACATGCAAGAAAATGAGATACAATAACATTACTTTTGAGCAACCTCGACTACTTACAACACTGGCCCACATTTTTGACCACTTTCATCTAACGTAGTATGCCACATTCAATAAGTGACCTTAGGCCACATATTAACGAATAATATGAAGAACATTTCATCACTGCGTAGATATTTCTCTCACAAGATATTCATTCGTAGGTACACTGGCACAATATCAAAGTCCCCATGCATGTAAAATCTATGTCTTAATCGAAGACAAAATAACATAAAATAATATTTATCAAAATGCTCTTTCAAGGTAGACACGAGCACCGTCGACTATAACGATGTTACATAGTCCCAAAGGTAGTTTGAGTGACCCTAGGCAAAGTAGCCAACAAGATCGCCCTCCGTTACTTCACTTTACATCTTGCTCAGTCCAAAGAACAAATCCAACTCTCATATTGATACTAAAAAAAAACAATAATTGTAACCAAGAACTGCACGTCAACAAACTCCAGCCATCTTGTGCAGCGAGTCGACATAGGACATTTGATTTGATTTCTGCATTTAGGGCTACAGGTTGAATTTTACTCGTAATATAAAGGTGTTTGGTTGGTGTTAAAAAGGGTAGTTATAAATAATTCTTATGGCTCTATTATGTATTACCTCAATTTCTTTTTTAGTTACTTTGAGCATTTTACCCAAATTTTATTCAAATATTGTAAGTGGCCATGGAATAAGGAAAAATACACTTTCCTGTGTAGATATTTTGGGATACAGTAGCTCAATTTTTTTATCATCCCAGTGGCAGGTGATATTTTCTTTACTAATGCATCAATGTGCTTTTGCCATGAGAGATTTTCATCTATCATTAGGCCTAGGTATTTGACAAATGAGACCCTTTTAACTACCTTTCCAATCAGTATTATATTCTGAGTGATGTCTAGCTTTATTCTACGCTTAGATATTATTAAATAATTAGTTTTACCTTCATTTATTGTTAATTAATTTGACTGGGTCCAGAGCCAAGTATTGTATTAATGTCCTCCTGCATGTGTGTAATCAGCGTGTTGGTGGTGTACGCATGGTAAAAAATGCTTAAGTCGTCTGCAAACAACGTTATATTACCATGAAAATGGAGTGTTGCTATGTCATTATTTTATACTAAGAAGAGGGAAGGACCCAATATTGATCCTTGGGGCACACCGTGGGTAATATTTAATTCCTCACTTCTGTAGCCATTTATTTCAATATACTGCTTACGATTGGATAGGTAATTTTTAAACCATGTCCAAGCTACTCTTCGGATACCTGCTTTATCGAGTTTCTCTAAAAGAATTTCATGTTCTACAGTATCAAACGCCTTTCTCAGGTCTATGGAAAAGCCACTCGCTGTGATTTTTTTGTCTATCACATCCTGCAAGTTAGAGATATTATCAATTGTGGCTATTTCTGTGCTTGATCGGAATCCCTACTGCCCTTTGTAGAAGAAATCATTTTTATTTATAGACAGGTATGACTCGTGCTATTTTTAGATCATCAGGCACCAGGCCATTCTCTAACGATAAATTTATTTAAGTAGTTAGTGGGCTAGTTAGCATGTCAATGGAGTTTTTTTTAACAATTTTACTGACATACCATCTTTGTCTTGGCTACTTTTCATTTAAATTCTTTATATAATATTGCGAATTTCCATTTCGTTAGTCGGGGTCATAAATATGGAATCTTTGTTGACATTAATTTCATTAACTTTCTTCCCTGGGAGGATGTTTTTTGCTAATTTGTGTGCTATATTTATAAAGTGAGTATTTGGAGCATTGCAAATATTGTCTTTTCCTGTGAAATATTTATCGTCAATTATTATCTCATTGGGACCATCTTCGTTTTCAGTAGTGCAGTTGTTGATCATTTCATTGATTACTTTCCAAGTATCTTTTATGATATTGGCGTTAAATATTAATTTATGATCATAGTATGAGGGTTTCAGTTTCCGTTTTAAAGCTGTCACTTTGTTCCTACATATTACGTGCTCTTCATTTAAGTGGTTGTTGTTTCTGTGAATGCTAGTTTTAAGTTTAGCATGTAGTAGGTCCCTTTGTTTTATTAGCTGAATTAATTCTGTTGTTATCCATGGGGTTTTGTGGTTCTGGTGTATTTCCTGCAAAGGCGTGTCAGTGTTTTCTTAGTTGGGTGTCTGTATCAAGATTTTGTTTCATGGCGATGTACGTTTCGTTTACATCATTTAAGCAGTCTATTTGATTGAGATCATTAAAGATTTTTTTTCACGTACCGGTAATTTTTATTTACGTTTTTTGATCTAGACCTTTGCTTGTTGAGGGGGAATTTAAATGTCATGTTCGAAATTGGGCTTTTGCCTGGATAGTAATTTGACCAGAAAATCTCAGTTACAAGAATATTATGATCACTAATATCACTATTTATATTGCTTATTCTACAGGCATATTTACAGTTATTAGTGGCTACCTGATCAAGGAGTGAACTTGTTGATTCACATATTCTTGTTGGATAGCGAGTATTGCCTTGTGTGGAACCATAGCTTGATAGTTGGTGTATGATTTGATTACATTATTTTTGTTCAGTACGTTAATATTTATATCACCAATGCATAAGCAAAGATTGGCATTGTTTTTCGAGAGAATGTGCTCTAGAGGTTGCATGAAATTTGTTGCGTTATTTATGTTAGGATTAAATACTGCAATTATATTAATAGTATGCAGGTTATTGAAACGAACAATATCACTTCTTTTAAGCTCTAACTGGATCAAGCTATGGCTAGTCTCAACTAGGTTAAGAACTTTTATATTCCATTTTTTGTGGACATAAACTTCTGTTCTTTTCGGATAACAGTCTGTTTAGCAGTTTTGAGTTTCCTTTTTAACTCTGTATTTTTGTCCACTTCACGATCGAACATTTTCTGGTTCTTCTGCAGGTGTGCCTGGAAAATGAAAATTGTAGGTAGGCCTACTGCATTAGCTAGTAGACGTCATCTCTCATTTGCTACTTAAGTTACTTAATATTTATCTTCAAAGTGTGGAGAAAAAATAAATCTGTATTTCGTGGGGTAACATTTATCCCTTTTATGTTAACAACCCATTGTTTTGTTAGTTCCTGGTTCTGCAAAGGGACTTAAACTGCTGCATCACGTTTTCGTAGTCTACCTCATTAATTACTGAATTTGGACGACATTTCTTACCTGTTGTCTTATTACATATATTCATGCAATTGAATGACGAACACACTGACGGCATGGTCTATCGTATTTTTAAATAAATTTCATGAACTAAAAGATCACTGGCCGTGAAAGACAATATACCATCTTTTAGGAAGCCTTCATAGGAAGGTTATGGCTGCTTGTGTTAGTGTTAAGAACAATTGCGCGTATTATTGGGAAGAATACTAGTAATTCAGTGAGTGCTCATATCCACCGCTAGGTAGCGGAAACTTACTTTGTGTGTTCCATGTTACTATGTCGCGAAGTTTGGCCGCGTGCAAGACGTGCTTGAATGTGCTCCGTATATAAACTCAATATACAATTAACCACCAAGTGTTCAGAACTAACAGGTTATGTGCCCAGTTGACGTATAAACACTGCACGCGAAAGAAGACGACTTCAAATTGCAACCTAGGTTATATGAGAGGAAAAGCGACAAGCCTAACAAGCTACGCGGTACGCCAGAAACGATCTTAGTACAAATCGACTGTGGGAAGACTGCTACGAGAAGTTGTTGGTTGTTGATAGACGACGTACTGTACCCGTATATTCGAGAAGAAATCCGTCGAACATCTGGAGCTGGGCAGGATTGCGGATATTGAATGCACTGGCTAATTTACAAGTCGAAAATCCGCTCCGACATGATATTCTAGAACATACGGAGAAGTAATTGCAATGACACTGTAAAATACATAAATACACTTGAGCTCAGGCGAGCACCTAACCTTGCTTTCTCTCGGGGATAATGTAGTCAGCTTCATACCTTAAATGGGGGCTTTCATAGTGTTATTTCTCACTATATCTAAATTAAATCACGCTAAACCATCGTATAAAAACGAACTAAACAATTTAATAACACATGTAAACTAATTTCTAATCAAACAAAAATATTCCTAAACTAACAATTAATTAATACATACAAACACTCATTCACACCTCCCTTCATCTTCGCCACAGAAACGCTGTGTTTTTAGAACACCAGAACATAATATTGGTTGGCCTGAGCCTTTTCTAAAAGTTAAAACAATTAACAGAGTTTAGCGTGCTTCACATTCTTCTACAAGCTATTAAGAACATCTGGGCGAGCTCTGCACGCAAGCCTGGGTCATGTGACATGGTGACATAATGATTCCGTTGCTCTCCGAATCCACTGGCTGATTCTCATTCATCAATAGACGTGTTTAAAACTCCCCTGCACGTTTTGTAGGCAGCACTGGCCTTGAGCGAAAGAACAGGTTCTCCACACAAACCCTGTGCTCAAATGAAATCGGCCTAGCGAATTCACATCTCTGCTGCATTCTGACAATATTTTAAAATCACATTCTCTCTTAACAAAGTTGGAAATATTTCATTCATTCCTTACTCGAAATCGTTAAACCTTTCACACATCATTGCTTTCATTCCCTCACATAATGTTAACCTGATGGAGTTGTCCTCATCCGTACTGAACATTAAAACACTCATTCTAAACACATCGACTTTTACGCAAAGTACACTTCAAAAACATTGGACAAATTATAATTTCTAACATATTATTCCCTTGATTAAATAATCACTTGAAACTTATTTACAGCATAAATCTGCATTACAATTAATAGCGTGGGCTATTATAACGATATAAATTCGTTATCTGTATGTACATATGAGCGTTAGCTCTGATCACAAGTTCAATCTCAACACATATTATTGAGATCTAAAAATCTCCATCAGCTTTCAAAATACTACTGCACTTAGTCGTTATTGGTTTATAGTCGAATTCAGTCGAATATGTTCGCCCATTAAAAGGTAAAACATATGCATTTACTTAAATCATGATTAATAAAGGTTAATAATTATTAGTATACATATCAGACGTTAGTATCCGTTTTCTCGTCTTAATTTCCGAACAAACCTACCGTCTCCACATCTAAGTCGTGTATTAATTCAAAAGAGTTCTCCATAACTCACTTCCTATGCCAAAATGCCAAATGCTTATCCAAATACTTTACTTCAACGACTTTACTTCAATGCAGCAAATACCTCGCAAACGACACCTCGTAAATCAACTGTATACGGAAATACAAACAATTTATTACACACATAAATGCTATCATCATCTCTTCCACAAAACTAGCATTTCCTAAAATTGGCATACTCCTCAGCGTTGCCATAATCAACCGCTGGCATATCTAACAGTTACATGTGTTGTAATTACGTTACTTTTATACATACAAACGACTTTAGACACAACGTGTGAGACCTGCTTGAGTTTACTTTCAAAACGATACTGGGATATCTACATACTGTTGAATACACACTTAATAAAAATACTATACTGTCTCTCCGTACTCCTCTGGTTTCAACTTCACATATGTAGGAATAACACGTCTGCAATATGACGTTATATTACACATTGTGAATAAATACCTACAACTGTTATTTATGTAAGTCCGTTAAATATAAATCTCGACAGGGTAATCTGGCTAGGAATTCCCTACCGTTGGGTGATAATAATCTTCCAAGAAGATTAATCTCAAAAGTATTTAAATGAATGAAAGATCTTAGCTTTCTCCAATAAAAATAAAGATTGACAAATTCGGATTGTGTCTCCATTCTATACAAGAATGTCTATGAGTTTTATGACTTTCATCGACATCGTGACGAATGTTTCTTGCCAAATCGACGCCAAGATCATAATAGTTTTGTGATATTTCACAATATATCACATGTTCCATCTTCTTCTCTCCAAGTTTCTTCTCGACAAAATAAGATGTCCAAATTAAATTAATAAAAGAATTTAATTAGCATCGTAGACGAAAATGCTTATCTCCGGAATTGGAAATGAATTCATAAATGTCGAAAATAAATTTACTGATTTTCAATCAAAATTACTGGAATACTGATTCCTTAAACAAGTTAGCTATCTTAGTTCAGAAACTGGATCGAAATATAACAATATGAAAATATCGAAAGACGATCATCACAAATGACCTCGTAGAATAAAATTTTGTTACATGAATACATAAATGTGTCGAAATATGGATAAAGGAATTGCTCTAGAATGTAGCTCTAACTGCATATTAATAAACACTGCTACCTTGACTGAAAATCTCGAAGTTCAAGTGAAGTATTGGGTAATACTTATTTGATTCATCCTTCAAGAACCTAGGCTGGATCCTAGTTCGTCCCCTCGAACTCACGACCTCGTACAAGGGAGGACTCCCTCTCCGGAAAACATCAAGCTCCATCTGGGATCGAACCACAAAATCCTCTCCGTCAACCTTCATTGTTGCCGGGAACTCCTGGCATCTTAAATATATTCTTGTATCTTCTTTCTCCGTCATGATATAGTTTCATTATGATATATTGTAGTGTTGAAAGTTCAGCTTCATATTCCGAAATAAATTCGAAATGGAAGTCATGGACCTCACTCGTATATAAAATATTCATAAAGATGGACTATGAATTATTGTATGTAGTCTCAGATGTTAAGTTCAAGCTCATGTATAACGCTAATGTACGAGAATGTTGGTGTACATAACGTCTCATGCTTGCTTGAAAAGTAGACAATCATGAACAATCTCCTTATCGAAGCTCCATTGTTGAATATACTACTCTGCTTCGAATGTATTCCTGGCACACATAATTTCTTATTCCATAATCACAAGCATATTAAATTTCATAAATGTCTTCACTTGCTGAATATACACAGTCATTATACTTGTGTAGCAATATACTTTTTCAATGATAATGTCAATCACTGTTACTCACGTGAATCTGATAACACGGATCTGTATACTGTTTTATCCCTTGGTTGGGGGTGGGAAAAACACGTTAGTGTAAATGTGCTAATTTTGAGTATTGTTTCCAAAATGATAGTAGTTCCCCGTAATCGGGAGAGACTACTGGTGTAGTGTGTTGGTGTAAGTACTTAATCTATTGGGGGCGTTCCAGCAGAATGCAATTATCTGCGAGGGGATGAATGTCTAGTGACGGCTGCTAAACTAGCTTGCCAGCTGGGAATGATGAGCTATTAAATGAATGTGCAGTGACAGTGATTCAGTGCTCTGCAGTCGAGTCGTTTGCTCGAGTACAATGGAATCTGACGATGCAGTTATTGGCTTCTACAGTCACGGGCAATTGTGACTAAGGTCAGGTGGGGTATGAGGATGTGAAGTGGAGTGTAATTAGTAACAAGCGTGTAGTTTACTGACCATGTATTTATTGGTCAGTAGATGTAGTTTGATGTCCCTCTTGGGGAGTTTAGACAAATATAAAATACAATTTGTGATGTGTACAAGTTTAGGGTAGGTGTTTACAAGAATTAAAGGAGTCTGAGCACAAACTGGTTCTCACCTGGCGAAAAGCTGGAACGGACGTCGGGCAGGGCCGCTGGCGAAGAACAGAACAGAACAGATAATTCCTCCTGTCCAGGTTCCACTCTTATACGTTTCGGCGCTGCTTGGTCAGCATTGCGTCAATGTAGCTGCCCCAGATAGTTGTTAGTGTAAATGTTTATGTGTGTTTTGCAAGTCGTTGGCTAACCTCCTAGGCTTAGGTGGTCGCCGCTTGCTGTGTAGAGATATGTTCTGGAATTATAATGTTTCCAGTTGGGGTGGTTTTGGTAGAAGATGGAGGGGTGGCTCTCAGGGGGTACTGCCCCCCCCCCCCTCCGGGCTGTACAAGACTCCTCCGTCGTTAGTTCGCGTCCTCGCGAACGGGAAGTAAAGTGGGCGTGTCGTTGTGGTGATGTTTCGTCGTTTTCTGCATGTCCCTCTTCTTCTTTTCTTCAGTGTCGGCGTTGTGTTGTCCTGGTGGTGATGTGAGTTTAGTGTGTGCTCAGAGGGGGTGGATTGTGGGTATACATAGTTAATTGTTTATCTAAAATTGATCACCATGAAATTCGACATTAAAAATAATAAAAATATAAAATACAAAGAAAAAATACATGTTTTTGAAGTTTTATGCATATTGGTATTATGCAGGAAGGAAAAAAACATGGTTGGATGGGTGGTTGTGCCGTCCGACGCTGTGTGGAGAAAAAAATTGCTCCCTGCAAAGTATTGTATAAAAGATGGAAGAAAATAGAAAAACAGGTGCCCCAGGGTATAAGTTAAAGGTATATCAGAATGATTTATTGTTGGGATGCAACGGGACACCTTCACAAATTTTGTCGTTAGTAGAAAGAAAGGAAAGGAAAACAGTATACTCAGTGTTGAGTGGTGTTACATATGCATAGGTATACACTCGTGTGTTAATATTGTTGTGTGTGTCTAGGATTTGCAATGTTTTTACAATTATGATAAAATATAAAGTACTTATTACTATACCTTTCTGCTCATGAGCCTGATACCTTCTTTCTCACTCTCCAGGCCTTCTTTGAGCGCTCTCGTTTGGCTACTCCTTCTCACTTCATTTGCTATTTCCTTTGTAGCCGCTGTTTAGTGGTCATGCCGCTAATTCATCTATTTACCTATCGTGAGTTTTTCCTCGTGGGTAGGAAAAAATCACCTTGGTAGCGAGGGTGGGCGCTTACAACCTCTGCGCGGCCCCGGTCTACCGTATGTCGCTCATTAACGAAGCGTTTCGATACGCGTGATTTCGTCAGCATCACTCGGTGCCCCACGGTCACCTCGCATAGCTGACTGCGGCGTCGTCGCCTTAAGGGCGCGACTAAAATTGCTGCGGTGTGTACGTGTTTAAGCTAGGGAAAGTGTATTACATATGTGTGTGTGTGAAAGGTATATTTACAAAAGACATGTGTACAGTGCTGGTCATCTGAAAAAATAAGTACATCATTAATTAATTCCCCTCTTCGGTGGAAACGTGCGTACGTAGCGCCTTCTGGTTTGCCTGAAATAGGATTCGGTGTTATAATCACATACATTTTGACTATATCTCGTACACATACTTATGTCTACTGTGCTTTTTAAGTCTAGCTTAACCTAAAACGGCTAGAGTCTGATCTTAGCCTACTTTATTCTACTTTTTTATGTACCTGTGTAATTGTATGTCTCCTCAGTGTACTCCAATTGTGTGTAGTGTATGTGACGTCATCTTTACCTATAGTCATGATCATTTGTGCTCCCACGATGTTGCAGTGGTGGGGCCTATTGCTAAAAGAAAATGCATGTAAATTTAGTACATGTGGCCAATAAATTATGTGCACATATCGCGCAGCGCTGTTTTAAGGGTCGGCTTGGATAATGCCACCGCCCTTGAGACCTCTTCGGACGTCTCGTGTATCATCGGGGTCGGTCAGCTCCAGTGGCTGCACCGTACACCCCGCTGATGGGTCGGACGGCTTCAGTGCCTCCGCCCTGTTATGTTTACCTATTGTTACCCTATTTATTTATCGGACTTATCCTGGCAACGTCTAGCAGCCAGGTGCCAAACGCTCGATGTCGCGTTCGCATCGCATATTTCTTACCTATTTTAATGTGTTGTCGGACTTACCCTGGTAACGAATTTAGTTGCCGGGTGCCGAACGCTCAATGTTAGTTGAAAAGTATTTAACCTAAACGATATTAATTAATACTAAAAATATATATATTTTGTATTTACAAGCCGAAATGGTCCTTAGTCTAGTGCCGAAATGTGCTGTAGCTGCTGTTTTACAACAGCGCTTATTAAATTTGCTTAAGTCTAAGTTGCCTTATAAAGGTAACTGTGTCTTATGTACTAGAATTTTGATCGGAGGCTCGTCCGGTCGATTTCTCTTCCGGGGGCCCTTGTGACCTACTGTTGGGACCGGAACCCAGCAGTGGCCCGTAGTCCCCTCCCTTAATACTAATTGTCGACATCGCTCTCTTGGTAATTAGTATAGGCCTGGGCGACTGCGTTGCTAAAGAGCAAACGCCTCGCCCGGATATCCTGTCCGCTGATTTTATACCTGCCTGTGTTGGCATTATTCGCCATTTGTCATTTATTTGTATATTTATGCTGGGTTGCCCACAGAACCCCTTTTGGCAGCCCGTTGCATACCTATTTAATATCTCTGGCCGCCCGATGCGTGACCATTTAAGCTCTGGAGACTCGGTGTCATCCATTTATGTGGGCACGGGTCCGAATGATCGCATTCATTCCATATGCATTATGTATTATTCATTTGTTATTATATATTAAATCGTCTACACCTTGTCTTCCGGGACAAGGACTTGGCGGATCTAGGATTGGTCCCGCTGAATCCTGAGATCCTTCTTCACTTCCGCAAGTGGAAGACTAACTTCCTGCCATAGAAGCTCTACTTAGGTTACATGCTAACTAGAGTCTAGCCCTAGCGTGGTCGTCTCTAGGTTTGTCCCCTGAGTCTAGTGAGGAGCTGGCTCATTCTCCTACTAGCCGTCAAAAGTCTCCCCTGCAGGTCTGGCTTCGATGACCGTGGCGCATAGTGGGTGTAACTTTCTCCGCCCAGGGGGCAGGCTAGGCACACCCTAGGCTTCGACGTTTGCTCGCGCCAAGTCATCGATGCTTCAACCCTTCGTCTATTAGTCATTGAACTGGGTCAGGCTTCATCATCGCCTTCTCCAGGTCTGTTCTTGTGTGGCGCTTCTGCTCCCTCCGTTTACATCTCATCACCATCCAGTGTGATGTCAGACTCCTTTTTTTTAAATAAGTGTGATATGTAAATAAGTTTGTGTGTATCATGTTATTATGTAAACATTTTTTTTAGTGTTCTGGGGTTGTAGAATCTTCTAAATGCATAGTCTACTTTAGGCTTGTCACTACCCTGTCGGATTTCCAGCGGTAATGCCTTGGTAATTTCCTAGAGGTGTTAGTAGGTTTTTAGGGCGTTGGGTCCCTTGTTATTAGGATCCGGGGGTGTTATTGGCTGAATGTGGTTAAAGCGTGGTAGGAAGGGGTGATGCATCGTTGGACTCCATGTTTATGATGGCCGGGAGCCGGTGATGCTGCTGGGAGGTACTTACAGTGAGTGGATGTGGTGGGTTTTTCCCAAGTGTTCAAAATTTTAAAAATGTCATGCAGGTGTAATAATAGTAAAATCCCAGGTATGTGGATAGGATATTCCATGCATGGGGATGGATATGAGGCGTATCCGCTCTCATTTCGGGATAAGGCATGGGTCAAGGTATAATAAGTCTATGTCCCTTGCATGAGGGATTATTTAATACAAATACTTGTTAATATAATTATGGCCTCATCTCTGTACATGGAGATGTGCATTGCGCTTGATATTGGTTTCCGACTCACCCCTAATATTCAGGTGTAGGCGTTTAGGGCCAAGGTGTAGCATACCTTGATTTGTGAGGAGCATGAAGTCTATTAACCCCGATGTATATTTTGAAATGTAGTCAAGCTGTTTTTGCGTGTCTCTATGTCTGTGTTGGATGGCGTTGTAAGTGACAGGGTATGTAGGGAGAAGGGTGTTGGAATGGTAGCCCGTAGTTGGTACCATAGCCATCCTGATGGCACTATCCATCTCTACTCCTGTTGTGTTGAGTCATCCTCTCTTAGTCACTATATGCTCCTTGGGATGTACGCTGGCTAAGTTGGGATGCCATAAACACCTCCTCTGTCCTAAAATAGCAGTCTGTGGAGTGCCTGTGGGTCTGTGAAACCTATGTTGTGTGGAAATGTTTGTGTCTGTTGGCGCTGCCCTCGGGCTGCCCTTAGGAGGTTGGAGTGCAGTGATGCTGTGACGTCACGGCCTAATCTGGTTTCGTGTTCATAACGTTAGGGTAGCAAGTGATTGTAAGTGTAAATGGTCATGTCCTGATCGCCTATAATGATTTTTTAGAAATAAAATAAAACCAAGAAAATAAGTTATTAGGGGGGGGGGTTGTTCCCTCATGGAATCTGTCTGCATCCGCCCCTGATTGTTGGGCGCGTGTAGGAAGGGAGTGTCCGTGGCTGTAATTAGCGCGGCTGCGTGTGTGAGGTCGCATACAGCTGCCGCATGCTGGCGCGTGGGAAGCTATCGGAGGAGGCGTTATCTCGTGTCGCGTGGCTAATTGTTATCACCCTTGTAGATATGTTCCTGTACTCGTGAGATGAATCCGGCCCATAGTATTTGTGTATTAGTGGATGCAAGGCCTATTGTAATGCCGCTGCATCCTGTGTCAACATCCTTGTTACTCTATGTCGTTATGTTATTGTTTTTGTGTGAGTGTCATCATGTCTGCGTGTCATTGTCACTTCTGGCTATGAAAAAATGTCTACCGGCAATAGTGTTTTGCAACGCGCTGGAATTCGCTTATTCACAACGCAGTGCTTTTTTGTGTGTTTGTTTTTGTATCCCTGTTTACAGGAAGCTTCTAATGTTACGTATGAAGCCTGACGGAACGTGACTTTCGCCACTGCCCGTATGTGGACATGTGTTTTACATTTAAGGAAGGCCAATGTGTTAACCTGTGATACTTTCGGTCCCAAGCTTACTTGGACTTTGCTTCCGCAATACCTCTGCTTTATGTAATTATCTATGATTTGTGTCTAGCAAGTCTATTGTCTATGTTCGGGGTAATCCAAATTTGCCATGATTTTTGGCCCAATATGCGGTGTTACCTGTTTTGTGTGGGAAATTGTCTGTGAGAGTGGCGTCCCCCGTATTCAGGTGTCGGGCACTATGGTTCCAAAAGAAAATGTCTTGTGGTCCCCGTAGAAGCCTGGCGTTCCTGGTACGTCCCCTATTGGCAGTCCCGGGGTCGCTAATGCCCTAAGTAGGCTGTTGTAGCGAGTACCTTAGAACGAACCTACGCCCCTGTATCTATGTTAAAGAACCTTCCTGTATTCATGATTGTGTGGCTCAGTCGTTTGTGTGCTTGTATAGGGCATTAGTGCAGTGCATCTGCAACCTCTAATGTATGTTTGAAGCGTGTGCACAGTAATAATATGCCATTCATATACGTATAATTTAAACATTCTTATGCCTATTTTCACTTTTGGCTATACTCTATGGGGCACAGTGTTTGTGTGGGACCCTATGGTTTTTCCTGTATGGGATTGTGTATGCATGCTGTTTTTGCAATGCTGCCCGTGTAATTGTCTGTTCCCGTGTCCATGTTCCTGGTTTAATCTGGACGTACTTGCGGACTGCCTTAATTTTGGCCAGTTTCCGTCTAGGCGGGAATACATTTTCCCCTGTGAATGGGTCTATCTGGTGTCTGGCCGCGCTGGCTGGGTTTTCTGACTTTCTATGTTGAAAAAAAAACCGTATGTTGTATGTAACTGCTCTTTCGTCGGTCGACGATTTTTGTCTGTCACGGCGTCCGGTTTTACTGGGTGTTCGGACCCGTGATTCCGTGTAGCGCTCCGCGTTTTATGTCTGCGTTGTCTGTTGGGATTTTGTGCGTCCCTAGTGTGGCCTCTGATTGTGTTGTCGCGCCAAAAATGCCGTTGGCTAACTTCTTTCTTGGCACGTTTGTATCGTGTTTCTGTGTGTTGGCTGTATGAGGCCCTGGTGCATGCCTTGGTCTAAGGCCTCGGTACTACAATTTCTGTGTTTTATGTACCATGGTGCGTATTGTATGTTTGAGATACGCGTGCGAAAATATACCTTGGTGTGAGTGTTTTGTGTTACTCGGAACGACGCTCGTACCTTAATTTCGGGAGTTATCCGGCTTTGAAAATGGCGTGAATGACTGTGTATCTTACTGCCGGAGCGAAAGCAATCTTAGCCAGTCTGGCACACGTGAAAGTCGCATGCTCATGTATGTCTTATCGCTGACTAGCGATAGTGTCAAGTTTCAATTGTGTAGGAAGTACTTGCTTGCCTGTCTGGCGGTCCGCTTACCACATGTGTCGAGACAATGTGCGTAGATTTTCTGACGCACCTTTCTAATGTCTGCATATACAGTGTGACTGGGGTTCCTCGTAATGTAAAAGACCCTACCTCTGTTCATATATTGTGTCCCCAAATTTTGTGTTATTGTAAACCTGGGGTGAATATATTCGTGTTAGCGTGACTGTCCCTTATCGCCGTATCCTTCAATTGGATGGCTACCTGACCTTGCATTCCTGGTATTCGGAAGGTCGCGGGTTCGAGACCGTCTTTGTTCAGGGTAATTATTCCTGGTGCCTTTTGGGCCTGTGTCTCCGGGACAGTTTTGTCAGTGTTATTGACTGTTGGTATGGTATTTACGTTTAGTGTGTGACCTCAAATATAAATAATAGTATTTTCCCCTGAACTGTGAGTGTTATCCCATGGTATTTATGCTTAGTTTGAGCGCTGTTTTGGGGGACAAGAAAAATTCATGCTATGGGCAGTGTAATAAATAACGTACAGCTATGGATCAAATATATACAGTTCAACTTGGATAATTCGAACTTCAAGGGATTAGTAAAAAAAATTCGAGTTATCCAAAAATTCGAATTAAGAAAGTTCTTTGAAAAGAGTAGAGGAAATATATTGTATCACGTTTACATAATGATTTACGTTCACCAAAGCAGATTAACAGACGACGGTACTTTATAAAGATTGTATCGTGAATAATCTCAAAAGTTTCAAATGAAAAAATAAAACCTAAATGTACTATTCACCTATTTAACGACGTTAGTAATACAGTAATCTAGTTAAGTCTCAGAGAAATCTACTGTTTTTCAAAATAGTTTGAGATTCTTAACTGTTTCCTACAATTAAGTCCCTCAGTCATCACAAAAGAATCTAGCAAATTGTAGGAACGGAAAACAGAACAACTTAGTCATTTCTACTTAAAAAGACCCGCCTAAGCTCTGTGATGTGGTTTGTTGCTTAGGCTGCACTCGGAACAGTTCCTTCAGGAACTAAAAACTTTGAATTATCCAAAATATAATTCGAATTAACCACGATTATAAGCCATTGATTGTCTATAGAATGCTATGGGCCAAGAGAAAAATTTGAATTAAAAAGATTTCGAATTATATAATTTTGAATTAGCCACGTTCCACTGTATATACATGTAAAATGTACAGTTTTGTGCATGAGTCTTTGCGTGTCTACCGTTTACAGGGGTAGAACCTGTCTTTTGTGTCAATTGTAGTGTACACGCCCCCGTGAAGGTCTTGGGAACATTTATCCGTGGGCTTGTGCGGACAGTGAATTTCATTATCGGGCGCACGCCCTCGCACGTCGGGGTGAATTATTGCGCCCTGTCATGAAGGCATAGTCTTCAGGTTCCCATTGAGGCGCTTCTTTACTATCTTTCAGGGGTGTTTTAAGTAAAGCAGGCCTATGCCTACGTTCCCCGTAGTGCCTGTAAATAGGCGTAGGTATGCTGGTGTCTGAAGGGCTGTGTTGGCTTCGCGCTACCCTATTAGTGTCTGTGCGCGTGTATGCCCTCTTGTCTGCCTGGCCGCGTGGGGTGGCTAGTAAAATTTTCCTTAAACCCCGTGTATTTTGTTGTGGATGCAAGATAGTGTGTGCAGGCGTGTGTGTTACACCCTGGTGGACTGTAAATAATTCCCCTGTATGACCTTGCACTGGGGGTGCATATGTTAGTGTCCGCTTCCATCCTGGCGAAATCGCCCTCTGAACTGGCGGTAGGGGTCGTGTAATTGTCTGTGGGCGCTTGAGCAGCGTATTGGAGGGTAGTCTGACTGATTTCTGGCCAATGGCCACGGTAGACTCCTTCCCTCGCGTCTGTTTATGTGTGTGGGTTTGCGTGGGCTTATCGCGCTGTGGCACGGTCTCTACGTCCTCAGCCCATGACGTAGTTTCCTCCAGGTCTCTCTCTGTGTTATGGTGTGTGCCTGAGAGCCCTGGCGTCAACTCCCTCTCGTTCGTCCGTTCTGACGGGGTTGGCGTAGGTTCTGCCCCTCGGTCTGGCAAAATTGCCTCCCGGACCTAAGCTGAGGGACGTGTGTTCATGTGAGCTTGGCCCTGTAGTGCGTTGGAGGCTAGCCTGACCGATTTCTGGCCTATGGCCACGGCTGCCTCCTTCCCCTTTGTTTTGTTAGTGTCTGAGATAGACATTCGTGCGAATTGCTGCGTTAATGTGTCTATGTAGATGTCGTTTGTGTGCTTTGTGAAGTTTCCTATTGCCAGCTCAAAATGAATGTTAGTAACTTGGAGCTCTACAAATTCATCCCAAAGCTTGGCGTAATCGTTCGTGAGCTCTTTGGCTTGGTCGGCTACCTTTGTGTTCTGTGTTTGCGCCCTATGGTGTTCCTCCCTCAGTCTGTAGTATTGTTGTGTCAGTTCATCATGTCTTTTATGTAGCCGCCAGTGTGTAAGATTCAATTGTGTTCTAATTGTGGCTATCCGAGCATTGATTTCCCGGGACTCTCTGCTGGAGCTCAGCGGGTTGGCAAGTGCCCTCATGTTCGGCCCATAATGCATCCGCACGAGCTTTTGCACTTTTCGTAAGCGGTCCTGCTGGGCCCTAATTCTGCTGTGGGATGCTATGATCCCCTGGTACAAGTCAATGTTCCTCAGCATGGCCTGTCGTGCGGGCGAGTTCATATTTATATATGTGCTGAAAATAAAAAGTGATTTTAGTTGGGGGTTGTTAATAATAATGCAAGTCCCCGTGTAATAAAGAGGGGAAGAGAAAAAAATCCCTTGTGTTGCTAGGGTGAAGGAAAAATAATGCTTTCTGTCAAAAAAAAATCAACTTCTTCGCTTGGCTGTTTGATGTACGGATCGCTTCTACCACGAGGGCTCGTTGTTTGAGTCCCTACCCTTATTTTGCGTGGTAGTCGCGCCTCCACCAAATATGTTTTATCCCTTGGTTGGGGGTGGGAAAAACACGTTAGTGTAAATGTGCTAATTTTGAGTATTGTTTCCAAAATGATAGTAGTTCCCCGTAATCGGGAGAGACTACTGGTGTAGTGTGTTGGTGTAAGTACTTAATCTATTGGGGGCGTTCCTGCAGAATGCAATTATCTGCCAGGGGATGAATGTCTAGTGCCGGCTGCTAAACTAGCTCGCCAGCTGGGAATGATGAGCTATTAAATGAATGTGCAGCGTCAGTGATTCAGTGCTCTGCAGTCGAGTCGTGTGCTCGAGTACAATGGAATCTGACGATGCAGTTATTGGCCTCTACGGTCACGGGCAATTGTGACTAAGGTCAGGTGGGGTATAAGGATGTGAAGTGGAGTGTAATTAGTAACAAGCGTGTAGTTTACTGACCATGTATTTATTGGTCAGTAGATGTAGTTTGATGTCCCTCTTGGGGAGTTTAGACAAATATAAAATACAATTTGTGATGTGTACAGGTTTAGGGTAGGTGTTTACAAGAATTAAAGGAGTCTGAGCACAAACTGGTTCTCACCTGGCGAAAAGCTGGAACGGACGTCGGGCAGGGCCGCTGGCGAAGAACAGAACAGAACAGATAATTCCTCCTGTCCAGGTTCCACTCTTATACGTTTCGGCGCTGCTTGGTCAGCATTGCGTCAATGTAGCTGCCCCAGATAGTTGTTAGTGTAAATGTTTATGTGTGTTTTGCAAGTCGTTGGCTAACCTCCTAGGCTTAGGTGGTCGCCGCTTGCTGTGTAGAGATATGTTCTGGAATTATAATGTTTCCAGTTGGGGTGGTTTTGGTAGAAGATGGAGGGGTGGCACTCAGGGGTACTGCCCCCCCCCCGGACTGTACAATACTCTGCAGTCTGGTTGGACCTAAAATGCTTTACAGCGAGTCCGTCACATTTCTATCTCACTTCTAAAAATGGCTATAATTCTTGAAGTCTTCCTTTGTTCACGCTGAAAATTTATATAACACTTCTATGCGTTCTGTACTAGAGTCTGTGGTTGAAATATTTGTTCTGTTAACAAATAGCCGAAAGTTATTGAGGTATGAACTCTCCTCGCAACTTCACATCGATCGCAAGCAGGGGGGCGATCTCCACAAGCTACACACTAGATGCACTGTCTCCGTGAGTCAACCAAACTCGGACTCTGCTAAGATCTTCTGGTCTGCAACTCTCCCGGAATAAGCGTCTGTACACTTCCAACTTCTCAGGAACAAGAGCCCTGATCCCTTACGTCTCCCCTCCAAGACACCAGATTTAGCCGCCATTTTTCGTTCCCTCGAAAAATTGAGCGCGCACTAGAAAAATGCTTATTATGACGTATTTCGACCTCCCGTCGAATTTCAAAATATCTCAAATATTTTCTTATAATTTTCTTCTTGTTATCAATCCATAAAATAACTGGTTCGTATCCTGGCGCAGACAGCTGGCATTTCAGGGTGCGCAAATGCGAGGGAGCCGTTTCCGTAGATTTACTGGCACGTTAACGATCCCCTTCGGGGCAAAATTCCGGCACCCCGGCGTCTCTAAAAGCCGCAGTTCTTAAAAGGGACGTAAAACCAATAACATTATTATTATTATTTTAAAATAACTCTCTTGGGGCCTAAATGTGTTAATTCTCCAAATAATTTAGTTGAAGGAACTCCCGTCTTCACTAAGACTTCTCCTTATTGGATGTGGGCTTATATCCAATGGTATAATTTATAACAATATTTTAACATTTTCTGAGATAATTTTCTGTTGCTAGGTCAATTCTAAGCTTCTAGAACCTTCGATTGCGCAATAATAATACGTGACCGAGTCTCCCTCCTTGCTCAACGTAGCAACACGACTCGTTTGTGTCGTCAAGTTCCAGCATTTATATTGCCTGGATAAATTTTATCATTGGCTTCGAAAATAATCCCATTTTCATCCCAAATAACTCATTATTCGGGGGCATTCTCCCTCCATTTCAAGTTAAAAACAGTTGCAAAATTGTTTTTAATTATTTCGAATCAGGACCTTAGATACGTCACTGAACTCGAATAATGAATTATTTTTCAGCCTACTTTCTTAAAATATATTTTTTAAGTTCTTAGCGTTATATTTTCCCAGAATAACGTTATTTTCTTCATCATACAGCTCGTAACAGTTATTTCCATAGGTATTTTCTATGCGGATCGGTCCAATAGAGATAACCCCGAACTTTGGGTATATCTTCTTGCTGACACCCGCTTTGACTGGTCTACGCAATAAAGCCATGTCTCCTATTTCTAAAGGCTTGCTGAATCGTTTCCCTTCAACTCTTTTCATGCGTTTATCAGCTGTTTTCTGAAGCTTCTCCTTTGCTCTATCAATCCTTTCCTGTCTTTCTACATCAGGATCTCTAGGAATGAAATTAAATACGTTGTCCCATGGCCTTTCGGGTTTCCTTCCTAAATGCAAGACCATTGGAACCTCTGCCCTGCTCTCTTGAACTGTGGAGTTCAAACAATCCTCAATGATTGGCAGATACTTAACCCAACTGGGGTGATCGTTTGGGCAGAAAATTCTACAGAATTTACTAAATTCAGCCATATATCTCTCGTTGGAATTTGATTCAGGATAACGCACGCTAGAAAATATGTGTCTTATCCCTAGTCTTTCTATATCTGCTTCAAATTCTGTTGAAGTGAACTGGGCTCCGTGGTCTGATAACAGATATTCTGGTCTTCCTGCCTTAGGAAAGACAGCATTTTCCAATCTGCTTACTGCATTTCTCGTATTTGCTTTCTGCATCGGATCCATCGTGAGGAATTTAGAAAAGACGTCCACTGTCACTAACAAGAACTGGTTCCCTTGGTAGCCTTTCGGACAGGGGTCAAAGATATCCGCTGCCATCAACTCATGCGGTTTGGAAGGTATCATGGCTCTTGGTTTACCTTTTAACAACTCAGATGTGAATTTCCCTCTGTGACATTCATCGCATGATCTTATTATTCTCGCAATGGCAGATCTCATATTGATCCAGGTAAATATCTCTTTGAGTGTACTGAGAGTTTTATCTAGACCGCCATGTCCTATTAAGTGATGCGCTAACCACACTAACTTCGTGACAAAATTAGGGGGCACGACTATGCGGAATTTTGTATGCTCGGCATCTATGTATTTGCATACTAGATCACCGCTCAATACATAGTGACGTGACTGTCTTCGCGGCATAATCAGCATCTGCTATATCCATAAAACCCTTTAGAAACCTATACATTTTTCTTATTGGAGCGTGTCTCTTCTGTGACACACCGATTCGGGATAGTCCCCTAACTGTTTCCAGAGCTTCTTTCTCCAATTGTACATGGTTTATATGCACACATTTAACAGGATTTCTCGATAATGCATCAGCCAGTAAATTATTCTTCCCTGGCTGGTGGACTATAGTTGCGTTGAATTGTTGAGAGAATAGGGACCATCGTGTTAACTTATCACTAGACATATCGGTCTGAAGCATAAACTGTAATGCCTTGTGGTCGGTGACAATAATATGATATCCGATTAAAATCTTCTACAAGCCTGCAGAGCCGCCACGAAAGCTAACGCTTCCAGTTCCGTTATATAGTAGTTTTCATCATGTCGTTTCAGATTTCTACCAGTGAAAGCGATATAGTGCTTACCTCCGTCTTCGTCCTTTTGATACAAGACAACACTTATACCTACGCGTGAAGCATCGGATTCGATATAGAATATACGATCAAAATCCGGATATTCCAGCTTGACATTTTGCCTCGACATCACCTTCGCGTTTTCAAAGGCCTCGTTGGTGGTAGTGGTCCACTTCCAACGATTGTTTTTCTTTAGTAAATCATACAGAGGTGCCATGATCTCCGAATACTTTGGACAGTGACTGCTTATAAATTGGCAAGTACCCACGAACTCACGAACCTGTTTGTCCTTAGTGGGCTTCGGGAATCTTGTAATGGCGTCCACTTTCTCTAGGTTCGGGTGATAACCTTCTTGATCGATAGTGTGTCCGAGAAAATTAATTTTCTCGTGCATGAAATGGCACTTATCAAAGTTCACTTTGATATTTGCTTCCCTCAAGCTCTCGAAAAGCTTACGCAAATGTATCAAGTGTTCCTTTACATTCTGAGATGATATGATCAAATCATCGATATCTTATCACGTTCTTCTTCACCTCGTCAGTGAGCTTACCGTCAAGGGCTCGGATTAGTGCTGGTTCACTATTTACTATACCAAAGGGTAGCCTCTGAAAAACCCAGGAAGTTTGATCAAAGAGAAAACCAGTGTACTGTTTACTCTCTTCTTCAAGTTCTATTTGACAGAAAGACGCTGTGAGATCAAGGACAGAGAAACATGCCTTTCTTTTGAATTTTCTCTAGAAGTCACGTATTTTCGGTGGTCGGTCTGCCTCGGGTAGAATTTTCAAATTGATTGTGCGAGCATCTAGACATAAGCGTAATTGACCGTTATTCTTCTTCACCACAGTAATGGGGTTGATATATGAAGACGCCTGCTTCCTTATAATACAATCGGCTTCCATCTTCTTGATTATCCCTCGTAATTCTTCATAGTACTTTTCTGGAATGGGATATATCCTCTTCTGATATGGGTTTTCACCGGAAAATCTTATCTTGTACTTATAATATTTGATTAACCCAGGCTTTTCATCAAATATGTCACAAAATTCCATTATCAACTCCTCAAATTCTTCTTTAATCTCTTCAAATCCTTCAGCTCTGGGGGTAGGCATTTCTCTAGCATTCTCTACCCCTTCAATGACATTAGTTATAATTTCTTCCCTATAATCCATATCTATACTGTTATTCAATTCCTGTTCTTCTAACTCTTCTGTGGTTATTAACCCCTTCATTAAATTTTATGATCCTATTCTTCATATCAATTACCGCTCCAACTTTAGTAATAAAGTCTATGCCTAGCACAATATCAAAATTTATCTTATCAACCACGATGAAAATATGTTCATAAGCGCGTCCATTTATCTCAAAGTTTAACAAAACTTGAATCTTGCATTTCACAGCTGTATCTTGAAAAATGCTGCGCACTTTCACAGCAGATGCGGGCAAAGCAATCATCTTGTCACTTCAACAATCTCTGGTAACATTCATTTTACATAATGGACATGATGTCTCCAGTATCAATCAGAGACTTGCATGTCTGATCATCGACATTTACACATATAATTGGTAGTTCAAATGGCCTTTCCTCTTTAATGATTTCTTTCTCAAACAACAAATCCTCGTCTGTTACTTCGTATATCTCGTTTATCAATATTTAGTGCAGTGTAGTAGTATTTTCACTCTCTTCTACTTCCGTTTGGAAAATGAAGTTTTTTTTTGTTCCTGAGTGACATTTTCATGGTTTCCCCGCTGGCTAGTACCGGGTTTGGGATCCACGCTCAAGTTCTTATCACTTCTATTTCCACTTTCTTTTCCCCTCAATTCCTTCAAGTATTCTTGTCCTTCCTGATGACGTTCGTCATAGTTTTCCTTCGTGAACACTTCATTCTGCTAGGATTTATGCCGGTTATAACCTTGGTTATTCCGATTGTTTCTGTTGTAATAATTGTTATTATGGTATCTGTAGTTGTTATTATTGTGGTAGAAACCACTTCTACGATTTTCCTGATTATTACCGCGTCCTTGCTGCTGATAGGGACGACCTCCGCGGAATCTCCTGTACCTGGGTTCCGGTCCCCTATCTCTAAAGCACGTGTTTCTATCGGGACCTATATTTCCCTTCTCTTGGACTTTAGGGCTTTCGGTTTGATCTATGAACACAGTATTGATCTCTTTAAAATCCTGTCGGTGATTTCTGGCTACAACATTGGGCGTCGGACATGTATAGTCCAGTTTCCTGAGTACTTCGTCCATGCCAGCCAAATCGCTTATTCCTGACGAGATTATTAGTCGTCTAACCTCAACTGGCAACATCCTGGCGATAACATCTATCAATTGTGCCGTCGATAGCGTTGGCTGAAGGAGACGTAGGTGGGCGAGCTGTGTCGTAAAGAAATCAGCGTAGCGCGTCGGTAAAGTACCCGGATACTTTCTGGAATATACTTCCACGTGCAGACTGTTCTGAGCCTCGATAGACCAATAACGCCTTATTAGAGCTTCTGCGAACTCTTCAAAGTCCACGAATGTGTACTTGAAGGCACGGAACCACTCAAGGGGCCCATCTGACAAATATCGCTCCACAATTTTCATTTCTCTACCACGAGGAATGTGCGCTTCAGTAAAGTAATCACGGATGTTTCGGATGTAATCGATTGGGGTGAAACTGTCAAGGTTGCTAAAGTTACGAGGTTTGTCCTCAAAGTTACGGATCACTGTCACATTTTTCTGTTGAGAATCTTGGAAATTAGGACGATATTCTCTCATATCTCCTCCGGGCTCTCTACTTCCCTCTTCTTGTCCATCGGTGTATCTGAACACTCTCTCTTCTGGCCTGACCTCTCTATCATCTATCTCTATACTTGGTCTTCTACATGGGTTTGGTTTTTTAGTTTTGGCACCAATGCTTCAGTGCCAAGTTGCAACAATGTTAGGCGCTGTGGGTAGTTTATTACCTGAGGAATAACCCACCCACCAAGGGAAGATGATTGAGAGAAGGAAGTAGATTTGGGATTGGAAAAGAAGGATAGAAAAATAGGAGGAGAGTCCCACAAAATTAATAAGTCTAGCTTTAAACACACTTAAAGGTGGTTGCCACCGAAAATCCGCTTTCGGATACCTAAAATGAGTAAGGACTTGGTCTAAGCTGACGAGAAACACAGATAGAACTTGGGCGGTTTGCAACAGAGTGGCTTTCGTATAATCCCTCTCAAGCATATATAAAACTACAATGGGGAAGAGTGATGGTCTGGCAAGACTGAGAGGAACAAATTTACTGTATGTCTTCTCAAAGAAATTGGGTTTTTCAAAATAATTCGAAGAATGCCAATGATTCAACTCAGGTTTGGTATTTTCAATTTCCAAAATTATGGAGTTCCTGTAAGGGCGACCAAGTGTCTCTAAGAAGGAAAATGATAAAGGATTATGCCTTATGGAGTAATCTTGGTAAATGAACCAATGGTTGCATTGGAAAATGGCTAAGCTTTTACTCAGCGAGGAGCCGGCTAAAAGTTTAGACAAAAAGAAACACTTATCTTTTAGAAAACTGACCATAAGTTTTCGGAGAGGATCTCCACAAGCAGGTAGCTGGCTTAGCGAGCTTTACTTGCCTTACTGGCCAATTAGAATTAGCTATTAAAGCTAAAAAGAACTTTAGTGAGGTGAAAATTAAGAGTTCTTGCTCAAATGCAACAAAGGGGAAAAGCCCTATTAATGATTTTAATGTCATTAAGTGAGGAGAGTCAAGGAAGATAGGATTTTGCCTAAACTTTGTATTCGTAAATGAAAAAGCGAAAGGATACGCTTCATTTATTTTACAATTACAAGAAGTTTGAAGAAATTAACAATTATGTAATATAATTTAGACAAACAGTTCATTTGAACTTTTTAACAAATGGGGTCGCAGACCTCTCAACATTAAATGTTTGCTCCAGGCAATTGACAATTTACAAGGTTTCAAACCTTACATGTTTCCATTTCGTGAAACCTGAACATGACTCGCTCAAGAGTTTAAAGAAATGTTTTCCCTGATTATAGGAAAGGAACAATGTGATTTGAAACTTGTATCACACAAGCAATTATGCAGAATTTAATTAATGTTAAACTAGCAAAGTTGGAAGGGCACTTCGTGAGTGACACCTTATAGAAAGTTACAATTTTATTAATAATGGTGGTTAGTAGAAGGTTGAGGAAAGATCATTGGGATATAGGATCAATGTTCATGGCCGTATTTAATATAACCGGACGATCGCGACGCGGTAGAAACGTGGAGCCAGCACTGATTATCACGATAGTCTGTAAAGATTGATGCAAAGTTCACTATAGAAACTCGAAAGTTCATGAGAAAGAAAGTTTTTTCAATGCTGAAAAGAACTGGTTGCACTAGGTAGGCGAGAGTCTATTGCTGGAGAAAATGGTGGATTACAGTTAAATGCGCCATAAAACATCCCAACGGTGGACGAAAGTTAGCTATTGCAGTAATTTAAGGAAGATTCCTCATTTTAACTAGTATTTTCACAAGTGAGTGAAAAATACCTGACGGCAAGCCTCGCAGATAGAGTACCAGATCTGGAAAGTTCCAGAACGATCTTAGCAGAAAAATGGGTTGAGAAAATCCAACGGAGGAACTAGCTTTATAATTATAGACAGCGGGTATTAGATAATATCCCACGTAGCGAGAGGATTTCTCATTTGAATAGCTTAAGAAAAGCTCTTTTTTAGTAAGGTTGGCTTATACAAGCAAAAGCTCAACATGGCAAATCCCACGAAGAATGATTTTTGCCCCAAAGTAAATAATTTCACACTGTCTATAAAATATCATTAAAAGCACTTGGAAGTTAAAACCATGAAGATGAGGTTAAAACTTTTAAAATGGTACTTATCTTGATTTCATGTTGAAGTCGAAGTTTCCGTTGATGACTACCTAGCCAACATGGCGTAGAAGAGAGTATGCCTCTTGGTTTGAGGAGGCTAGCTCGAGTGGAGCTTTAACTGATCGAGTCAACTGCCGACTGAGAAGTGAGACCTGCTCATCGGAGCACGGAGGGTTCAAGGAAGGGGAAAAGAGTGGGGGGTAGGAGACAAAAGGAGAACATATAAACATTGCCAACTTTAAAACAAAAAATTGATCTCTTGCTGAGCCGGTCTTCAAAGAGTTGATAACAGATGATACTAGCACAGCATGATGAGTAAAGAAGTAGACGTAGTCCTCTTGCTCAAGGAGAAAATAGCTGGCGATGGTAGTAAAATCTGGTAGCCAGATGGAGAAGGAATTCCTCTTGCACCAGGAAGAATTTAGGAGCTTCAGATATTCGCTGCTATATGACGCTAGGTGGGTCATAGAATATATATCTGGAACAGACTCATACAAAATATAAGCGACTTGAACCCCTAAGAGAAAACAGAAGATCACTGTTGGTGTTTGACAAAGAGGAAGGAAAGAACATACAAAACATTGAAAATTATAATCTCAGGTACCGTGTATTCCAAGAATGCACCATACTGGGAGGGGCAGACACCAACAGCGAACAAGAAAAACAAGTACACATTTAAAGGTAATAAGCAATTGCGGAGAAGTAGTCTTGTGATCTGACCATTAGTGGTCAAGCCTCTGACTACCCTGACTCTCCAATCTCTTCCAGGGTAACACTCGGTCACTCTTCCAAAAGGCCAGACTAGGGGGGGGGTGAAACATCCCTAACTAAGACCAAGTCTCCCACTTTAATGTCGGGACTGGAAAGAAACCACTTCTGTCTCCCTTGCAAGGAAGTTAAATATTCCAAGTTCCACCTCTTCCAAAAGGAATTGCGGAGGGCTTCAAGTTTACGCCAAACAATAGGTAAATCAGAATCCCTGAAAGAATTAGGAAGGGGAGGATGGGCAGAGAGAGAAGTGCGTGTAAGACAGTGACCAGGTGTGAGTGGAAGGAGGTCATCAGGGTCATTAGAAAGCGGAGTTAAATAACGAGAATTAACGACATCTTCCATCACAAAATAACTAGAAGCTGAGGGAAATAAAGCACTAGTAAAGATTGCGATACGATGCAAAAGAAGAGTTGACAAGTTTAAACAAAGCGTATAGAAACAAGTACATCTATTCAGGACAAGAATATACCAAATAAACAAAGAAACTATGCGTGTAGAAAGCAAGAACGCCATAGGTAACAACCTAATAGCCATAAACAATGACCTCAAGTTATAATGAGTATCAAAGGGGTTACTCGGAAAAATACTTAAGTCAGCGAGAAACGTGACGTGACAAGTATAAATGCAAAAACACATCGAATGTGACGACGAGAAAAAACAAGTTTGTTCATCAATGAACAATAAGATTTCAAAATATGTAAGCAGAGTACAATACATGAGCGCGTGAGAAATACGCAACGAAGTTTTGAAACAAGGATCGAAGCAGTTATAGAATACGAGCATGAGTAAGTGGAAGACACAGGCAAGCGCGGCCTTGACACACATAGTACAACGAGATAAGGCATATAAATAGCTGAAAGAGTCCTTAACTGGAACAAGTTTATTTTGGGAAGTAGGTGAACGGCTTCTGTACTTGCAGGAGCGGCTCACTAGACAATGCTTGGCAATCAGCCAAAGTTGAGATAAGAGAAACTTGCTTTGAACTGTGTCAAGCGTACAGGAAATAAACAGTGACTTGACCTTAATCGGGCTTGTATACAAACAAGTCTGACAAACAAGCAGTTCAAAGTACACAAACAACACTTGTTGAATCAGCTGTAACTTAAAGCAGACATACAGGTTGGACGACATGCAGTCAATCGTAACTTGGACGTGAACAAACAATTTAAAGCTATATGAAATAAAGTAGGAAATCAATTTCGCATGATTTAGAGGATCACGGAATCCGACAATTTTCGACAGGAAAAAGCTTGATTCTTCCGAAATAGGAAGTGAAGCCGGGACATTGAGAAGGAAGTTATGCATAAGAATAGTTATTCTAGATGCTATAGAATTCAGATTTTCAAGCGGTTTCAAAAGCGGCTTCCAATTGTGAGGAAGGAGGAGGGAGCCGGCCGTGGCCGTCCTTCTACATAGCGAAAGAAGTGAAACATGGCTTACAGCGAAGTGATGGAGACTGATAGCCATGGTTTTACACAAGGGGAAGATAGCTTTCGAGAAAGAGTTTAAGCAATTAACTGCTATAAAAATGACATAAGAAGGTAGACGAAGTGACACAAAGCAAGGCGAACTTGAATTGCCATTTTGTGCGGGAAGAAGGAAAAACCATTTAAACAACTTACAGAGGTAGCGTAGTTGTTCACGATAAGACATCGTTTCGACAAGTGTTTTTCAAAAATATTGAGATCTGAAACATGAGCGTTCTCTTTTTCAGAAATGGGATTTATGTCAGCTGTAACGAAATGACATTGCGCTTTGGTTTGAACGCTGGGATATTGAATTTCACCAGTTATAACCCAACCAAAATCGGTGTCTCTGGCGACCACGGTTGAAGATAACTTGCGTGCTTGTTTGCGAATGCAATTCCAGAAAACATTGGCACTGAAAAGTACATCAATGGGACCTTGAGCATTAAACTGAGGATCAGGTAACCTTAAGTGCGAAGGAATCTTTAATCCGGAGGTATTAATAGAGTGACTTGGAGTGTCCTTGCCAATACTGGTAAGAATGAGACAGTTTATGTTAAGATTGGTGTTTCTTTGGCAAACGTCTCTGATTTTCAATTTTGAAGACTGCAAGACTTGAGTTTTCAAATTGTCAATGCCGGTCACATTGATAGAAGTAGGCGATGACGAAAGACCTAGTTTTTTAATCAACGATTGCGAAACAAAGTTGTGCGTTGAAGCCGAATCGAGAAGACCACGGGTTCTAAACCAATTTCCAAATTTATCTTGGATTTCGAATTGTACAGTGGTCAAAAGGGTTTGCGCACTGTAAGAAGTTTCGGCATTAGAAATGCAGGAAGAAGCATTAGTTTGTTCGGAGCTGCTCTGCATGGAGCTTGAAGAGGCAGGTACTGATGACCTCAATTTATCGTGAACGTGCAATAAAGAATGATGCGGTTTTTTACAATGGAAACAGAGATTTGATGACGTACAGTTCGAAGAAGAATGCTTAGGTGACAAGCAATTGAAACAATGTTTGCTATTTAAGACAAACTTCCTTCGATCTTCGACAGACAATTCTTTAAAGGATTTGCACAAATACAATGTGTGAAGCTTTTTACAGAGCGTGCATTTTAAAGATTTGTTGAGCGGCCTGATATGTTCTCTTGCATGATTGAAAGAAGAACGGGTTTGCTTGTTCTCGACAGATGGGGTCTGATGTCCCTTTGAAAAAGCAAGGTTTTTCTCAAAAATGTGAGACTGAAGATTCGTTTCGACCTTTTCGCACTGAAATGCGAGTGCTGTAAGGACTTGGCATCGGCTGTTAAGAAACGAGATTAAGTGTTCGAAGGAAAATTCTTCCTTGCGAGCGAGTTCAATTTCCCAAGCCTTTAAAGTTGAAAAATCGAATCTTGATGTAGCCAGATGAATGAGTATGGTGTCCCATGTTTGGACAGGCTGCTTGAGTTGGTATAATGCTCTGACATTCAACTGTATAGAGTCCAACAGGTTTCTTAAAGAGGTGACGTCATTAGGTTTGACGGCTGGTAAGTTGAAGAGACAACGTATGTGGCGAGCTACACTCAAACGTAAATTGCCATATCTCTCTTTAAGGAGATTAAAGGCGATGTGGTAGTTGTCTGCGCTTAAAGGCAGTGACTCCACTAAGGCTAAGGCCTCACATTCCAAAGACGTGCGGAGGAAATAAAATTTATGTATGTCAGAAATCTCGGTATTTTCATGAATTAGGGAGCAGTAAAGTTCATAAAAAGAATACCATTCACCTTCCTTGCCTGAGAAGTGCGGTAGGCTTATCTTGGGAAGTAACGGTTTCGGTTTGTTCTCGTGAACTGAAGCGGGTGCGAACTGGGCCGGATTGATGACCCTAGTGTCCGGTTCTGAGATATTGCGGATCAGTTGGTGGGCCTTTGCAATCCCTTCAAAGTACAAGGGTTCGACCTCGTCCCGATCCGATTGAAGTTCTGGGCAAGCGGATTCAATCTCGGTTTGAATTTGATCATAATAATCATAAGACCGTTCGTACAACTTAAGGCGATGTGTCAAGATGTCTAAATCACACTCGGCGGGATTTAACTTGTTGATAAAATTTCTGAATCTAGTGAGTTGCCCTTTATAGGAAGAACGTCTAGCAATGAGAGTTTCATCTTTTTCAGTAGGAGCCATGATAAAGAGAATAAATTGAAATACAACTCACGAAACTGTAGAACCTTGGAGATGCTGTCAAGTTTGAAGCAGCGAATGGGTGGAAAGAACGGGACACACCAAAGGAGACAGGAGCGGCCTCTTTCCCGTTCACAGGCTTTGCATGATGTAATTATAGCTGAAAAATTCAAAGCAGATATTAGTAATATGCAAAGTATTGTCAAATGACACTTTTTTAAAAAGAAAAAAGAAAAAATGGGCTCTCCCGGGTTTCTGGTACCAAATTTTGGGTAGTTTATTACCTGAGGAATAACCCACCCACCAAGGGAAGATGATTGAGAGAAGGAAGTAGATTTGGGATTGGAAAAGAAGGATAGAAAAATAGGAGAGTCCCACAAAATTAATAAGTCTAGCTTTAAACACACTTAAAGGTGGTTGCCACCGAAAATCCGCTTTCGGATACCTAAAATGAGTAAGGACTTGGTCTAAGCTGACGAGAAACACAGATAGAACTTGGGCGGTTTGCAACAGAGTGGCTTTCGTATAATCCCTCTCAAGCATATATAAAACTACTATGGGGAAGAGTGATGGTCTGGCAAGACTGAGAGGAACAAATTTACTGTATGTCTTCTCAAAGAAATTGGGTTTTTCAAAATAATTCGAAGAATGCCAATGATTTAACTCAGGTTTGGTATTTTCAATTTCCAAAATTATGGAGTTCCTGTAAGGGCGACCAAGTGTCTCTAAGAAGGAAAATGATAAAGGATTATGCCTTATGGAGTAATCTTGGTAAATGAACCAATGGTTGCATTGGAAAATGGCTAAGCTTTTACTCAGCGAGGAGCCGGCTAAAAGTTTAGACAAAAAGAAACACTTATCTTTTAGAAAACTGACCATAAGTTTTCGGAGAGGATCTCCACAAGCAGGTAGCTGGCTTAGCGAGCTTTACTTGCCTTACTGGCCAATTAGAATTAGCTATTAAAGCTAAAAAGAACTTTAGTGAGGTGAAAATTAAGAGTTCTTGCTCAAATGCAACAAAGGGGAAAAGCCCTATTAATGATTTTAATGTCATTAAGTGAGGAGAGTCAAGGAAGATAGGATTTTGCCTAAACTTTGTATTCGTAAATGAAAAAGCGAAAGGATACGCTTCATTTATTTTACAATTACAAGAAGTTTGAAGAAATTAACAATTATGTAATATAATTTAGACAAACAGTTCATTTGAACTTTTTAACAAATGGGGTCGCAGACCTCTCAACATTAAATGTTTGCTCCAGGCAATTGACAATTTACAAGGTTTCAAACCTTACATGTTTCTAAAATCTTTGTAAGATTTAAACAAATAAACAATGAAGGAATTAAAGTTTGAACGTGAATTAGGGTACAAAGAGTGTACCTTAAGAAATTCTTGAGAGAATGTTCTAGAAAAAGTGACAACTTTGAAAATAACGATAATAAAAACATGAAAAATAAGATAGAAGTTCCTACAACTTCTTATATTTATACAGCATTACTATATGAGAATTATACAAAAGAGGGCAGGTCACTTACTGTGAAACCTGAAGAAGGTAAAAAGGAAAGTTCTAGACTTCCCAAGTTTGAGCAGGAATCACTAGCCAAATGGGACAGTTTCCATTTCGTGAAACCTGAACATGACTCGCTCAAGAGTTTAAAGAAATGTTTTCCCTGATTATAGGAAAGGAACAATGTGATTTGAAACTTGTATCACACAAGCAATTATGCAGAATTTAATTAATGTTAAACTAGCAAAGTTGGAAGGGCACTTCGTGAGTGACACCTTATAGAAAGTTACAATTTTATTAATAATGGTGGTTAGTAGAAGGTTGAGGAAAGATCATTGGGATATAGGATCAATGTTCATGGCCGTATTTAATATAACCGGACGATCGCGACGCGGTAGAAACGTGGAGCCAGCACTGATTATCACTATAGTCTGTAAAGATTGATGCAAAGTTCACTATAGAAACTCGAAAGTTCATGAGAAAGAAAGTTTTTTCAATGCTGAAAAGAACTGGTTGCACTAGGTAGGCGAGAGTCTATTGCTGGAGAAAATGGTGGATTACAGTTAAATGCGCCATAAAACATCCCAACGGTGGACGAAAGTTAGCTATTGCAGTAATTTAAGGAAGATTCCTCATTTTAACTAGTATTTTCACAAGTGAGTGAAAAATACCTGACGGCAAGCCTCGCAGATAGAGTACCAGATCTGGAAAGTTCCAGAACGATCTTAGCAGAAAAATGGGTTGAGAAAATCCAACGGAGGAACTAGCTTTATAATTATAGACAGCGGGTATTAGATAATATCCCACGTAGCGAGAGGATTTCTCATTTGAATAGCTTAAGAAAAGCTCTTTTTTAGTAAGGTTGGCTTATACAAGCAAAAGCTCAACATGGCAAATCCCACGAAGAATGATTTTTGCCCCAAAGTAAATAATTTCACACTGTCTATAAAATATCATTAAAAGCACTTGGAAGTTAAAACCATGAAGATGAGGTTAAAACTTTTAAAATGGTACTTATCTTGATTTCATGTTGAAGTCGAAGTTTCCGTTGATGACTACCTAGCCAACATGGCGTAGAAGAGAGTATGCCTCTTGGTTTGAGGAGGCTAGCTCGAGTGGAGCTTTAACTGATCGAGTCAACTGCCGACTGAGAAGTGAGACCTGCTCATCGGAGCACGGAGGGTTCAAGGAAGGGGAAAAGAGTGGGGGGTAGGAGACAAAAGGAGAACATATAAACATTGCCAACTTTAAAACAAAAAATTGATCTCTTGCTGAGCCGGTCTTCAAAGAGTTGATAACAGATGATACTAGCACAGCATGGTGAGTAAAGAAGTAGACGTAGTCCTCTTGCTCAAGGAGAAAATAGCTGGCGATGGTAGTAAAATCTGGTAGCCAGATGGAGAAGGAATTCCTCTTGCACCAGGAAGAATTTAGGAGCTTCAGATATTCGCTGCTATATGACGCTAGGTGGGTCATAGAATATATATCTGGAACAGACTCATACAAAATATAAGCGACCTGAACCCCTAAGAGAAAACGGAAGATCGCTGTTGGTGTTTGACAAAGAGGAAGGAAAGAACATGCAAAAGCATTGAAAATTATAATCTCAGGTACCGTGTATTCCAAGAATGCACCACGCTGCCACGTTTACCGACGGTTGCTGCCCTGCATCCCCTCCCTCAGAGTACATGACCTCGACCGTCCTCACCACCGCTCGTGCGCAGTCGCGCCTGTTAGATGAGTAGTGTGAGACCAGCGCTCGCGAAAGACAGTCGCAATGTTTTCCAAGCAGGAGCAGAGAACGTGGATAAAAATTCAATGTGCTAGGGGTCGCAGTGCTAAACAGTGTCACCGAGGATTACAGGAAGCGTGCGGTGCAGCTGCGTTACCGTTCAGAACGGTAGCAAGATGGGTTGCATCCTTTCGAGATGGGCGCGAACGTGTGGAGCACATGCCTCGATCTGGTCACCCACCAGTAAGTGATGACAATGTACAGATGGTGTCCGCGTTAGTAGAGGTGGATTGGAACGTAACGATTCGTCAATTAGAGCAAGATGCCGGACTGGCGCATTCAACTGTCCTCCACATCCTGAAGGACTTACTGAAAATGAGGAAGATTGCGTCCAAATGGGTTCCGCATGACTTAACCGACATGCACAAATGGCTGCGATATGACGCTTGTCGTATGCACTTGCAGCGTTATGAGCGCAAAGGAGGGGGCCTTCTTACGGCGTATCACAACCATTGACAAGACGTGGGCTAGATCTTATGAGCCACAATTAAAACGCCAATCGAACGAGTGGCGGCACCACGGATCACCACGGAAACAAACAGTTCGACCAACCCCCACCAATGTGAAGGTAATGTTGTTTCTTGCCTATGATTGGGATGGTGTGATCATTCACCATACTCTTCCCCGAGGGCAAACCGTTAATTTTAAATTTAATTGGTATTCTGCCCGAAGGCTGGTCCGAGCCTCCGAAGAGGCTACCCCCAGACGGAATTTGCTTGCGGTAGGGTGGCCAGGGCCTTTCCGCTCCGCGCCAACAGCGCACAGTGCCTAGAACTGGCATACCATCCAAGTTCCGACTGCGCATAATGTTGCTTAACTGCGGAGTTCTCATGGGATCCGGTGTTTCAACACGGCTAGGCCGTTGGCAAACGGTTAATGCGGCGTACTATTGTTCGTTTCTGCAAGACCATCTCCGAGGAGCTCTGAGAAGGAAACGGCGCCACCACATGGTTACACCGCCCATCGTTCTGCATGACAATGCTAGGGCACACACAGAAGGCGTTGTGTCGGCATTGTTGGATCGCTGGGGCTGGGAAGTCCTCTATCGCCCCCTATATTCTCCCGACATCGGTCCCTGCGACTATGATCTCATCCCGAAGATGAAGATGAGAATGCGCGGGGAGCGCTTCCGTACCATTGAAGACGTTAAGCAGGCTGCCGATCGCTGTCTTCGTACCATCAATAGATTGGGCAGTGCCAACGGGATCCAACGACTTCCGCATCGCTGGGAACACGCTGTACGCAACGGTGGGGACTACATCGAGGGCCTGTGAAACTTGGAACCATCTAAGTGAGTTATTAATCCTGTTATAACTAAGGTGCCAAAACAAAAAAAAACCATGTTTGATGACTTTCATAGTTCTCAACATCTGTCTTTCCTAATCCTCTATTTCCGTAATTATATCCTTCAATTGCTTTCCTACTTCGTTCTTCAAGTCCTCCTTATAAACTTCGAGATTAGCAACACCCCCTAAGTTAAGACTTTGCAATCTCTTCCTGATATATTCTTCTATTCCTGCCGACTTTCCCTCATTAATCTCATTCACGACTGTGACAACTTTATCTATTCGCTCATCTAACGATTTCTTATCCTCCGTCGATTGTTTCTTAACGTCTATCTGTTTATGCAACAATTGATCAATACGCTTTCCCAAATCTGACCTTACACTAGTAACATCACGGTTTATTTGTAACTGTGTACTGGCTAGTTTACTCTCAATCTTACTTTGGAATAGCTTAACATGTTTGGTGCTGACCTATCCCACTCATCCTTCCAAATTACTACATTAGCCGTTATCATATCGGCGATGTCAACCTCTATATCATCCTTAAGGATTTTATTGTGATCTATCACCTGATTACGCAGAGTGTTAACGTTAGTTTTCAACTCAGCTAATGAAACAGTAGTTTTCAATGTGTCATCTACGAATTGTGTTTGCAAAGCACCTATGTTTTCGGAACACTGTGTCTTAGATTCCTCTACTTCTCTTCTAATTTTGTTTATGTCCCCTTAGACCTTAGTAATATCGACAAACATAGAGTTTACTTCAGATTGAATCTTACTAATGTCAGTCTGTACGCTAGAAATTTCAGTTTGTACATTATTGACATCAACCTGCATATTACTTTCGTCTTCCTGTACCTTATCTACCTTAGTCTGTACATTAAAAACATTAGTCTGAACCTGGGACACATCAGAACGTACATTGGCAACTTCAGACTGGACACACTCAACTTTGGTCTGTACACTATCAACCTTTGTTTGAACATGGGATACATCAGACTGGACACAGTCAACTTTGGTCTGTACATTGGACACAGCAGTGCGGACATTACTTACATCAGTGCGGACATTACTTACGTCACCCTTAATTTCTGTGGAACTGGTCTGAAAACCCTGTGCAGAAGTTTGAATACCCTGGATGTCTTCCTTAAAATTTTCTTCGACACCAACAACCTTAACTACAACAGTGTCAAGATCTGTCAGACGATCTTTTTAAGCTGCTCCAGATCCCGCTTCACCTCCTGAAATTTTCGCTGCATATCACACATATTCACTCTCAAATTTTCTTTAATTTGACATCTTTTGACATCTTTTGCATATTACCCTTCATTTTCTCTAACAGGCTCTCCTTCATCTCGTCGAACAGATTCCGGACATCCTCTTTCGCCATCGTTGCCATTACAACAATATCAATTACACAAATGCGGTAGGAATACAAACAAAACAGAGCAATATAACAACTTTTTCGAGCATCCTTTCAATCCATGTATTTGGGCATCTTATTTTCTTACCTTAATATTAACTTAATATTAAATTACCAGACACCCTATATCTAATACACCTATTCATATAGTTCGTTCGTTATGATTTATTTTAAATATACTACCATAAAGAACATTTACGTTTACTGTCGTTAAAACAAGTTAGCTTTACATTAACACAACTAACATCGGTCATGAACCGGTCAAAATGAAATGAGATTCAGATCATAGGTCATTTCGAAAAATTCCAAACTATCATTCCTTTCTCAGGCTTTCCATTGGGTCTGACCCTTGTTTGAGTGCAACTTTACTAAAAACAAATTAAATTAACTATATAATTACACTCACGTTCATCACAAATGGTATGGTTAATTTATCCTATAAACTCAAATAATTTAAGTTATCATCGGGATGACTTCTAAATGGCCTTACGAAGCTATTTTAGTTGTCCCTTAAGTTGGGCGACCATCTTACCACTGTAGCCGTAGCCTATATTCGAGACAGGGGCCGATAGCCTAGATGTTAGGCCTCTTAAAACAACAATTATCATCATCATAATATATTCGAGAAGAGAACCGTCGAAAATCCGGAGCTGGGCTGGATTGAGGATATTGAATGCATCGGCTAATTTACAAGTCGAAAATCCGCTCCGACATGATCTTCAAGAACATACGCAGAAGTAATTGCAATGAAACTGTGAAATACATAAATACAATTGAGCTCAGGCGAGCACCTACCTTGATTTCTCTCGGAGATAATGTAGTCAGCTTCAGACCTGAAATGGGGGCTTTCACAGTGTCATTTCTCACTATATCTAAAATAAATCACGCTAAACCATCGTATAAAAACGAACTAAACAATTTAATAACACATGTAAACTAATTTCTAATCAAACAAAAATATTCCTACACTAACAATTAATTAATAAATACAAACACTCATTCACACTTCCCTACATCTACGCCACTGAAACGCTGTGTTTCTAGAACACCAGAACATAAATTTTGGTTGGCTTAAGCCTTTTCTAAAAGTTAAAACAATTAACAGAGTTTAGCGTGCTTCACATTCTTCTACAAGCTATTAAGAACATCTGGGCGCGCTCTGCACGCAAGCCTGGGTCATGTGACACGGTGACATAATGATACCGTTGCTCTCCTAGTCCACTGGCTGGTTCTCATTCACCAATAGACGTGTTTACAACTCCTCTGCACGTTTTGTAGGCAGCACTGGCCTTGAGCGAAAGAACAGGTTCTCCACACAAACCCTGTGTTCAAATGAAATCGGCCTAGCGAATTCACATCTCTGCTGCATTCTGACAATATTTTAAAATCACATTCTCTCTTAACAAAGTTGGAAATAATACAGTCATTCCTTACTCGAAATCGTTAAAACATTCACACAACATTGCTTTCATTCCCTCACATCATGTTAACCTGATGGAGTTGATCTCATGCGTACTGAACATTAAAAAACACTCATTCTAAACACATCGACGTTTACGCAAAGTACACTTCAAAAACATTGGACAAATTATAATTTCTAACATATTATTCCCTTGATTAAATAATCACTTGAAACTTATTTACAGCATAAATCTGCATTACAATTAATAGCATGGGCTATTATAATGATATAAATTCGTTATCTGTATGTATATATGAGCGTTAGCTCTGATCACAAGTTTAATCTCAACACATATTATTGAGATCTAAAAATCTCCATCAGCTTTCAAAATACTACTGCACTAAGTCGTTATTGGTTTATAGCCGAATTCAGTCGATTATGTTCGACCAACAAAGGTAAAACATATGCATTTACTTAAATCATGATTAATAAAGGTTAATAATTATTAGTATACATAACAGACGTTAGTATCAGTTTTCTCGTCTTAATTTCCGAACAAACCTACCGTCTCCACATCTAAGTCGTGTATTAATTCAAAAGAGTTCTCCATAACTCACTTCCTATGCCATAATGCCAAATACTTATCCAAATACTTTACTTCAACGACTTTACTTCAATGCAGCAAATACCTCGCAAACGACACCTCGTAAATCAACTGTATACGGAAATACAAACAATTTATTACACACATAAATGCTATCATCATCTCTTCCACAAAACTAGCATTTCCTAAAATTGGCATACTCCTCAGCGTTGCCATAATCAACCGCCGGCATATCTAACAGTTACATGTGTTGTAATTACGTTACTTTTATACATACAAACGACTTTAGACACAACGTGTGAGACCTCCTTGAGTTTATTTTCAAAACGATACTGGAATATCTATATACTGTTGCATACACACTTAATAAAAATACTATACTGTCTCTCCGTACTCCTCTGGTTTCAACTTCACATATCTAGGAATAACACGTCTACAATATGACGTTATATTACACATTGTGAATAAATCACTACAACTGTTATTTATGTAAGTCCGATAAATATAAATCTCGACAGGGTAATCTGGCTAGGAATTCCCTACCTTTGGGTGATAATAATCTTCCAAGAAGAATAATCTCAAAAATATTTAAATGAATGAAAGATCTTAGCGTTCTCCAATAAAAATGAGGATGGTAAAAAATTCGGAATGTGTCTCCATTCTATACAAGAATGTCTATGAGTTTTATGACTTTCGTCGATATCGTGACGAATGTTTCTTGCCAAATCGACGCCAAGTTCATAACAGTTTTGTGATATTTCACAATATATCACATGTTCCATCTTCTTCTCTTCAAGTTTCTTCTCGACAAAATAAGATGCCCAAATTAAATTAATAAAAGAATTTAATTGGCATCGTAGACGAAAATGTCTATCTCATGAATTCGAAATGAATTCATAAATCTCGAAAATAAATTTACTGATCTTCAATCAAAATTACTGGAATGCTGATTCCTTAAACAAGTTAGCTATCTCAGTTCAGAAACTGGATCGAATTATAACTAGGGCCCGGATTTTGATGAAAAGTCATCTTTTTTCTGAGTACACGGATACGATGCTTAGTGGTAATTAAGTGTATTCTACAATAAATATGTTAGATATATGGTTTTTTTAAGTCATCAAAATGCATTTTTCCTACATTTTGCAGAATAAAGTCATTTTCTAACATTTAGGGGCATTTTAGGTCATTTTTCAGGTGTTTTACGTTTATAGGTATTTTTTTTATTGAATAACGTTAAATGCTCATTTTAAAGTTATGTTTTAGTACCGGTATCTGTATTTCTATACATGTCAGCGTTAACAGTCTTGGACTAACATGACTACATATTGTAGTTCTGCAGTGCTCATCTCTTTTCATTACTCGTTTCTTATCTACGCAGCTGATTTAATTTTTCTCGACGAAGCATTTGTGTGTACGTTTTGCGTCACTGATTTCTTCACGTGCACGTAAGTATTGCGTCAGTCTGAGAAAAGAAACGGGGTAATCCCCTCAGCGGCATGTGGTTTGTGTCGAGTTTATCTTTATTAGAAGTGTTGACAGCTCTGGTCGGCTCTGACGTCTGATCGTTCACTCAAATACCCTCCAACTATAGGACTTTTAAGGTGTGTTTGTGTTGTAGGTGTGTGACGTTTTGTTGTGCAGTGAAATTGAAATGCCAAAACAAAAGCAGTCAACTGCAAGCCGTTTAAAACAGTATGTGTCAGATTTCGGTGAAAACATATTCTCAACTGATGGAACTATTTTGTTCTGTAAAGTGTGCGATATCAAAGACGCTGCAGATAAACGGTTCACCGTACAATAACACGTCGGGCGCGATAAACATTTGCGAGGTCTTGAAAATGTGGAAAAAAGGAAAGTGTCTCAATTACTGTTAAAAGAAACTGCTTCGACATCAAATAACAAGTCATCTTCCTTTTATAAAGAATTATGTGAAGTGTTTGTTAGTGCTAATATTCCACTAGGAAAACTAAGCAATCCTAAATTAAGTGATTTCCTCGAACACTGGTCATACTATTCCAGACGAATCAACATTGCGTAAAAACTACCTATCAAAATGTTACGACATTTTTTAATTATCTCGAAGTTCAAGTGAAGTATTAGGGAATACTTAGTTGTTTCATCCTTCAAGAACCTAGGCTGGATCCTAGTTCATCCCCTCGAACTCACGACATTAGACAAGGGAGGACTCCCTCTCCGAAAACATCAAGCTCCATCTGGGATCGAACCACGAATTCCCCTCCGTCAATCTTCATTGTTGCCGGGAACCCCTGGCATCTTGAAAATATTCTTGTATCTTCTATCTCCGTCATGATATAGTTTCATTATGATATATTGTAGTGTTGAAAGTTCAGCTTCATATTCCGAAATAAATTCGAAATGGAAGTCATGGACCTCACTCGTATATAAAATATTCATAAAGATGGACTATGAATTGAGTAGTCCAGTTTCAAAACTGATCATCTGCATTGTTTGTGAAAATGAGTTAGGCACAGGATCTGAGTAATTGGACCTATACCCTCGTTCTGTGAGAAAATTGGAAACAAAACTTATCATTTGCCACCCTTAATGGCATGCGGAAATATCGATTTGCTTTCAAAACTGATCATCTACACCACTCGTTCGGTTTCAAAACTCATCATTTACATTACCGGAGTTTGCTTTCAAAAGTGTTCATCTGCAATGTTGTAGCATTAAGGTATCAATATACGGAATCAAAACTTATCATTATCGAAATACGTGTATAGTAAATTTCTTTAGATGAGTATATTTTAGAGAAGCTGTTGGTAATTCTGAGAAGTTTAGGCGTGAATTATCACTCCATTGTCGACTGAAATCATTTGTGATTACACGATGGAGACAGATGCAGAAATAGAAGTACGTCAATCTTTATTTGGTATAAAACCCGCAGAACGTAGGAAGGGGAGAAAGAAACAACCAGACCCCAAAGAGTGGATAGTGAATCAGAAAAAGCGAATTAGGTAAGTCTTTAAAACTTTTTTCTTTGTGTTACAGTGATATCCTAACCTCTGATTTACCTCGCGTGTAAAGGTAAACACAATAATGATTCCACATGTTCCCTATTATGGTTGTTCTATGGCTCTGAAGTGTAAATTTTTAAACTTTTAATGTATTTTATTTAATCACTATTTCAGACACTCTTCAAGCTTCCTTCCTAAACTTCCAACATGTGACCATGAAAGCAATAATAGTTTCAACTGCAAGAGTCTGACTATGCAAGATGTACGACGCTTTCATCAGGCATTTTACAAAACCTTCGACAAAATTGAGCAAGATAACTTCATTTTGATGCACACAAGACGTACAATTCCAAAACGAATACTGACACGTAAGGACGGAAATAACAGTAAACCCAAAAGTGTGAGCATCGCTTATTATGTACCTTGCTTGAGGCATAGATCAGGACACAGTGAAGTACAAGTATGTAAGAATGCCTTTGTAAAGATCCTTGGAATTTCCAAATTCAGGGTACAAAAACTCTGCAAAGAACATCTTTTAACTGGTGCCACGCCGCAAGAAAACCGGGGAGGTGATCATAAATCTAAAGTGTATGAATCTAGAAAGGTGAAGGTCAGAAGTCATATTGAATCTATCGTACCTCTCGAGCCACATTATTGTCGTGCAGGCTCCAAACGACAATATCTGCCTAGTGATCTTTCTATTACGAAACTGTGGAAACTTTATAATGATAGTGTTGAAGATGATTTGAAAGTTCGATATGATTACTATAGGTCAATATTTTGTTTAGAATACAATATCAGTTTTGGTTCACCATCAGTTGACGAATGTTCCAAATGTATTGAGTTGAAGGAAAGACTGAAAGTTGAAAAATGTGATAGTGGAAAAAAGACTTAAAATTAGAATTAGAAGTGCATGAGAGGCGTGCAAAATCGTTTTTCATGTTACTTCAAAGGGAACCACAGAACACGATTACATTTTCATTTGATTGCCAAAAGAATCTCGTACTGCCTAAAATCCCAGATCAAAGTGCATACTACTGTCGGCAGTTCTACCTTTATAATTTTACCGTATGCCAAGGTTCTTCCAAGTCCTTCTTGAACAAGTCAAACACATACATTTATACCTGGACTGAACTAGATAGCAGGAAGGGATCGAACGAGGTAGCTTCATTTCTATACCATCGTTTAAAGAATACAACATTTCAGGCTAATGTAGAAACTGTACGCATGTTTGCCGACGGCTGTGCTGGCCAGAATAAAAATTCAATAGTCCTTGGAATGGCTGCTGCTTGGCTTTACCAAAATGCTCCAGAAACAACTAAACATGTCGAGTTTATTTTTCCTGTCCCAGGGCATTCTTACATGCCACCAGACCGAGTGTTTGGGCACCTAGAAAAGATCATAAGAAAGAAAAAAGTTATTGCTGATCCCATGGAATATATCAGCATAAATTTGAATCGTATGGTAAAGTTTCCAAAGCAAATGATGTTGTAATATACGACTGGAAAACCGCTATAAGAGACGTAATGAAGCCGCCGAATCTCTGGCACTTTAAATTTGCAGAAGCAAAGCGTTTCTGCTTAACCAAATCCAAGGGCAAAGTCCAAGTACTCATTAGAGGAGAACAGGCATACAATATGGACTTTAACATAGCAAAGAGCACCTGTAAACCATCCAAGAGCATTGCTGACATCAGACCTATTCCAGTTTCTTTAGGATGTCAACCGAACGTCAAGAAAATGAAGGATGTGGAAAAGTTGCTGATAAAACATTATGGCAACAACTGGAGGGACCTGAGTAATCTCGCATTCTACAAGGACGCCTTAGGGAGAACAGCGCAAGATCACCCTCTATCAGACGATGATGAGGAGGAAGATCTTCCAATGATTGATGCTAGTTTTCATGTTTGATTTGTTCAATGGCATCGTGACTCGGCTTTCATGTTCTTCAAGGAAATTGTGTTATATGATTCCTAATAATACTAAACAATGTTAAAAATTATCAAAACTGTGCTTAATAATACAAAATCAGTGTATATTAAAGATTATTTCATTATTCATTGGTCATCTTGTTGATACCGCTGTTTCAAAACTGATCATACAAAACTTATCATCTACATATTTCATTTTCAAATTAAACCTATTTCCACAGGTTTCATTAAGCTGACAAAGATTTAACAGTTATTTGGGATGTCAATGAATCAAACAATACCAAATGTTCGGTCACTGCATCTTAGGTTCGCTCTCGAACAGTTTTTTGCCTCTCCTGTAAAATTGGTAAAATGTTAGATGATCAGTTTTGAAACTGGACTACTCAATTATTGTATGTAGTCTCAGATGTTAAGTTCAAGCTCATGTATAACGCTAATGTACGAGAATGTTGGTGTACATAACGTCTCATGCTTGCTTGAAAAGTAGACAATCATGAACAATCTCCTTACCGAAGCTCCATTGTTGAATATACTACTCTGCTTCGAATGTATTCCTGGCGCACATAATTTCTTATTCCATAATCACAAGCATATTAAATTTCATAAATGTCTTCACTTGCTGAATATACACAGTCATTATACTTGTGTAGCAATATACTTCTTCGATAATAATGTTAATCACTGTTACTCACGTGAATCTGATAACACGGATCTGTATTCGCTGCAGTCTGGTTGAAACAAAAATGCTTTACAGCGATTGAGTTCGTCACATTTCTATTTCACTTCTAAAAATGGCTATAATTCTTGAAGTCTTCCTTTGTTACCGCTGAAAATTTATATAACACTTCTATGCGTTCTGTACTAGAGTCTGCAGTTGAAATATTTGTTCTGTTAACAAATAGTCGAAAGTTATTGAGGTATGAACTCTCCTCGCAACTTCACATCGATCGCAAGCACGGGCGATCTCCACAAGCTACCCTCTAGATTCGCTGTCTCCATGAGTCAACCAAACTCGGACTCGGCTAAGACCTTCGAGACTGCAACTCTCCCGGAATAAACGTCTGTACTCTTCCAACTTCGCAGGAACAAGAGCCCTGATGCCTTGCGTCTCCTCTCCAAGACACCATATCTAGCCGCCATTTTTCGTTCCCTCGAAAAATTTAGCGCGCACTAGAAAAATGCTTATTACGACGTATTTCAACCTCCCGTCGAATTTCAAAATATCTCTAATATTTTCTTATAATTTTCTTCTTGTTATCAATCCATAAAATAACTCTCTTGGGGCCTAAATGTGTTAATTCTCCAAATAATTTAGTTGAAGGAACTCCCGTCTTCACTAAGACTTCTCCTTATTGGCTGTGGGCTTATATCCAATGGTATAATTTATAACAATATTTAAACATTTTCTGAGATAATTTTCTGTTGCTAGGTCAATTCTAAGCTTCTAGAACCTTCGATTGCGCAATAATATCACGTGACGGAGTCTCCCCCTTTGCTCAACGTAGCAACACGACTCGTTTGTTTCAAGTTCCAGCATTTATATTGCCTGGTCAAAGTTTATAATGGGCTTCGAAAATAATCCCATTTTCATCCCCAATAATTCATTTTTTGGGGGCAGTACATCAAACCGCAAGAGATTGGTGAAGTGCGAGACGCCGCGCAGATCTAAATTAAATCCATGCAAATTTCATATTCAAATCCACGCTAATGACGCAACAGATATATCTAATCGATTATGGTTGGTTTGTTCCTCAGTTTAGGGGCTGCAACAACGCGGTCATGTAGCCCCATGTACTTTGGGTGTGTGTAGAATCTGTCTGATAACCGGTGTCAATTGTGATGGCTGTATTAGTGTGTGTATCTGTTTTTTAATTCAAGTAAGGACTGCAAGTTTGAATTTTTCAAATAGTTGTTACTTTTGCCGCCAAACGCCACCGTCAACGACTACTAGGCCTAGTTCAGAACTTAGCTACTAGACACCACTGCAGTCGGTTCTTGGCAACGAACGTTGAAACCTAAGAGCGTTGTTTATATCCTAATCTATACAATTTAGCTTCACACAGGTGTAATTAGTGGAAGGTTCTTTAACATGCCATAAATCTATGACATGGGACCGCCGGCTTTACTTCCCCTCCGAAGGAAGGCATACTGAGGGATTTTAACGCTCTTAAAAATTCCGATGGCTTCGGTCGGGTTTGAACCCGCTATCTTGGGCATAGAAGCTCAGCATGCTACCAACTACGCCACCGAAGCCGCCTAATCGATTATAGCAGACGACTTCCACGCCATTTAAGTGACCGTAAGTTCGATAATCGAAAGTGAGCTTGATATATCGATTCTACTAGAAACGGGAGAACAATTTTTTTTGCAAAGTCAGAAAACGAAAACACAAGAACCAGACAAATAAAACTTACCGAATATTAACTGAAAAACAGTTTTTTTTTTTTTCATTTTATTCAATACTGAAAATATCTTTATTGCAATTATTATGTTCTGTTACAAGTGTACATATTTACAACTTTATACCTGTTATATAAAAACGATTATTTATATAACAAAATCAACTCCTCTATTTTGTTTAGCAAACCTTGTGATCGATGTTTATAATGATGTCACGATGAATGTGCAGCAATGCACGGATAGGAATTTGGGGCTTTTTTTGCACCAAAAAAAATTGCCGACGTCCAAACTGCAAGCCTGGTTGGCAATTTAAGCTGTGACTTTCTCCCTTTGTCGGTACCAACTCGACTTGCCGAAACTGTAACGTACCTCAATACTTTTCTCGAAGCTCGATGTAAAAGTCGCAAAACACGCCGTTGCAATTTGTACGAATATTTTTGGTGCGCTAAACGCATCAAATTTCAATCCAAGTAGCTTGCAAAAAATTGGTCTGGTTTTGTACGTTTGGTTATTTTGTAATTGCGCTTTTAGTGATACCATTTTTCTTAACAATTTCGATTCTATGACCCTTCCCCCAAAGCCAAACACTACATCCGCGCCTGTGCTGGGAAGCCATTGACCCTGGATTTGGCACAGCTCCTTTGACAAATGAGCAGAAGAAGGCCAACAACACGGTGCTAACGTTTCTGTTTCTTGTGGTTAATGACAGCCGACGACGACCAGTGAAGTGCTTCCGTTGTGGAAAGCTTGGTCACATTGCAAGGAAATGCCCTGAAGATAATGAAGAATCGAAGAGCCAGCAGCCGAATCTACAAGCAAAGACAGCATTCCATACGGCAATGTGTGCGAAGGTGGGTGACCATGTTTCATCCAGTAGCGGCTTTTCAGGTGCATCAGGTACTGTGCCCAACTCTAGGAATGGGTATTCCAAGATTCAGACACCTAGATATCAAGGGAAAGGCTGTAGCCGCTTTTGAAAGTTGAGATATTTGAATATCGCGCTACATTGCTTCTCGAAGCATTTGGAAATAATTTACCGATAGTTGGATGTCAAGTGACGTAGCGAGTAATAGCAGAGGTGGAGGCTATTTATTGATTAAATAGTTAACTATGGAGTAGAGACTTGAGACTGGGATCAGATTACTGGCACGGCCAAAAGAAAGAGAATGCAATTAGTATCAAGTAAATCGGACCAGGGATTCAAGAGATATGAGGATTTCTAGATATCAGGTGATGACGCGTGACCCTGACAGTTTTGAATAAAAGCCAGCTGGCCGAAGCAACTTCAGCTCATTCTAACACAAGCACTTGGCGAGCAAGTTGCTGCGACGCTGAGCCAAGGCACATGGTTGCCAGATCTACGCAGAAGTTCTTTTGAAAGTCGTGATAGTCACGAAAAGTGCTGCGCTACGAGTTGGAACTTAGTAAGTTTCTGGTGAGGAGAATCACTGAGGTGATTGATATTTCTACAGACATTGGTGGAAATATTTATATTTCTAAAAGGACATATGCTAGACTTTGTCTAGAAATAGTATTTTGTCACAGTCCAGTAATAACTTAATACTTGGATGTTTAAATCCATTCAGTCAGTTTTTCATATTTGTAACTAGTTAACCACTTCGATCTGTCAGTACACTGAATACTAGTCTATAACGGTGGCGTTCATTAGTCTACGCAAGGGAAACTGCAAGTTGCTTAGCGCATGGCAGATGGTGATATTAATAAACCATGCCCAGGGAACGATCTTCAGAACAGCCGTTAATTGCTTAGACTGTCAGTGTTTTCTTGTACTGATAAGATTACAGTGAGTTATGTTACAACTGACATATTTAAGAAGAGATCACTTAGATCTGACCCTATTTAAACAAACTGTTATGGCTTTGATAGAAGCCCATATTAAAATGGAACCACAGTTTATTCAAACGTCGAAAGATACTACCACTATGTCTGACTAGACGAATTGTGGGTATATGATGGCGGCGGATACAAGGATTATACGTGCTTGTCCGATAGGGCATGTCTATGGAATAATCTGGTACAGACCAGGTTTACTACGCTTCAAGACCATCAAGAAATGTAAGCCACATTTGAATTATATTATGCCTAGCTAATTGGAACAAACTATTTTTCTGCAGATGACCAACACATTTTTTTTCTTCGTATTTAAAGCTTGCAATGATTTACGCAAGACTTATTAGAGTGATTCTGAGCATTTGCAGCACTCAGAACAGTTTAGGATCGATGACTGAGCATTTCGAGCATTTATTTGAATATTTCATATTTTTGGGAAACCACGGAAAACAACCGATGTAACTGTAAAAGTTAAATTATTTTTGTTGAGGAATGGATATTTTTTTTCCATATTCGAAGTTTCGAACATGTGGATTCTCACATAATGAGATGATAATTAAACATATTTAAAATAATATAACAAATAATAATAATAATAATAATAATCCACTAATATATACACCGCGGACAGGCCAACAACGACCACGCAAATATCACTTCTTTATAGGTCTAGTTTCCTTCTTTCTCTTCCAGAAGTCTTTCATCCTGGTCGACTGTGCAGCTCTTCTTTCAGCAGTCCATTCTCCTCTGTTGAGATTTTTCTTCTCCCCGACAAGAATTTTGAGACCAAAAATTTTTTTTCTGTACTCTATTCGATTTAGACAATCTTCTTCAGTAATTTTGAATTTTTGAAGTTCTTCTTTCATTTGTTTTACATAGCCTCCTTGTCCTTTATAGTTCCAGATTTTATCAAAAATTTGTTTGTTTAACCTTGAGCAATCCATGCGGACCATATGTCCGTAGAACTGAAGTCGCCGTTTTCTGATCATCACTTCAAGGTTGTCGATTTTACTATAAATTTCTGCATTCGATCTCAGTCTATAACCTTCCTGTGTTTTCCTAGGACCATAATCCACTAATAATAATAATAATAATATTTTTTATAATTTTTCTAAATAATTCTTGGATATTATATTTTCTAATAATCATATGTATTGAGAGAGAGCCTGTGAAGTAGTTTAATCATTTCTAGTCTGGAACAGGAGATTTTCCGAAGGAGAGTGGTTAGCGCAAGCCCGCATTCAACCAACATGTCAGTTCTGGTTGAACAGTTGATATTTGCAATGAGCAAAGTATATTTTTCAGATAACACGGAGAGACATGAAACGGGAAGCAATTGATATTTGTATCCAATAGGATATTTTTGTATTTATATAAAATCATGACGTAAATACACTCGAAAGTGAAATAAAGATTTTCATTAGTATGGTAAATTCACGGGTTGAACTGAATGGTAAAATAAAATAAACTTATAAGTTTATTAATCTTCCAGTGTTGATAACAAGCAGAGGCTTGATTTATTGTATAAATTTTGGGAAGAAAATTTATGTGTGTGGAGTAGTTGAAATGCCATTCCCAGGTGCGCATGTTAAGTCGCAGGAATGAAGAGGTTTTTTCGAGCATCAATCAAATAGCAGGTTCGATGGCTCAGGTTTATAGTAGGAGTATTGGAGCCACACATTTCGTCGTATGAATGACCCGAAGGTTATTTCTTAGAAACCATCAGTTCTTATTTCAACCTTGTTTACGGATTCCATTTAGACTTTGATTTTGCTAGAACCCGGATTTGTCATGATAGTAGTTTAATCTTCTTCAGAGGAAGACCTTTGCCGTTGTTGTTGTAATATTGTGTTCTTACACAAATAATAGAATGGGCCACTGCCAATTAAAAATAATTCTTTAACCACGAATAATTTGAAGGATATTTTCAATCCTAGTGCCATGAACTAAATGATTTCATTATAAAACTACAATTCTAATTTCCGCATTCTGTCGAAGAATTGCAAATTGTGAAAGTTGCTAAAAATGGCCATGAATATAAATATTTTTTACAATAATGTTCCCAAGTGGAAAATCTAATAGTTGAATGGTTCAACCATTTATTGATCAAGCTGATGATTCAGAAATCATATATTTTGTTTGGAACTTGAAGTTCATAATCGAGTCACTTCTCGAATGTTTAATGTCAGAAGAACAATTAATTGTTGTTGTGCTTCGCACAGTTCTTCGATGCTATGCTCAATGGTCAAATACTTTTCAGATGTTATGAATATGTGTAAATAATTTGTGTTGCTTAAATGATAATAATATTTTTCGACGATATATTTTTGAAACTGGAAAAACAAGTGAAAGTTTAAAAATTCTATGAACATTTATTCTACGAGTGTTAATATTTATGTAAAATATTCAAACAGTGATCTACGATATTTCCAGTATAGACAATTAACTTTGAACTGGAATTAAATATTAATAATTTTGGAACACAGTCTACAGGACTATTAATCGGACTTGTGTTTCCAAAAAGATTGTCAAATGTGTTTGGAAAATTTCTGTATATTGTGTGTAAATAAGAGTGTGGATCGCCACACGTGGATGATGCTGCTTTGGCATCTTTGCAGTCAGATTTTAACTTTAAAATAAACTGAGATAATTTTACCAGATGTGTCATACCCAATTAAATCTCCTTCTATCCTTATTGTTGCATTGAGCCAAAAATCAGCAAAGCATTTTTTAAATTTGATGTCGTTTTTGCGATTTGCTTTAACCCATCTGGCGCTCCGGGATATTTTGACTCTCGTGCTGACTGATTATTGGTAAAATGCATATGTGGTCGTGCGGACTCCGGTCTAAACGGGCACATAAAATATGATAGAGAGAGAAATGGCTTCGAACGTGGGTCCCGATTTAGACATGGTCAATCGCATGCCGATTTGAAATTGTGATAATTTTTATAGAAATATTTTGGGAGTTTAGAGATGTCTGGTTTGGATGAATAAATTAGTAGGAAACCCAATTAGTGGGGAAAATTAAAAATTTAACTTGGTTAATAATTAGAATGGGTTTGATTATTTTTGATAATGGCTTAACCATTAGGGCGTCAAGTAAATTCAGTAGTAAACGTTCGATGACTGGACATACACATTATTAGAATCCAGGTGGAGGATATTTGAGAACTTGCATATTTTTCTTGTGATATTGTGGTAAATGTAATTCGTAAAAGTAGAGAATTTTGTTTTTCCATCACGTCGATATTAGGACAAATCTCATTTTATTAGAGTGTTCCAATTAGCTATTCATATTTCTTGTTCTAGTTATAATCTTGTGTTTGCCACTGTTGTATACCCCTAAGTTTTGAATAATAATTGAAAATTATGGAAGAAATGATGAGGAGAGTTCAAAAGAAGCTGGACTGCGTGTAGCAGCCATTATGAAAGAAAATACTGAGGCTTTGGAAAAGAAACTTAAAGAAAATTCTGATAAACTTAAAGAAAGTTTAAACGATAAACTTAAAGAAAATTCTGATTCTTTAGAAAATAAACTTAAAGAAAATTCTGATTCTTTAGAAAGCAGGTTAAAAGGTAACTTGAAAGAAAATTTAAATAGTAAATTCAATTCAATGGAAAGTAAATTTAAAGAGAGTTCTGAAATTTTGAAAATGACACTTGAGAGTAAAATGAATAAATTATGCGACAAAACACATGAGCTCGAAACTTCATTAGCTACTAACGCAAGTTTAATGGACGATAAATTTCGCGATGCCGATCTTCGATCTCAAAGCTTAGCTGATAGGATAGAACATGGTCTTAGGAAAGTTGGTGAAGACATGGTCAACCTGGAAGTCAGAGTGAAGGAGAGTAATGAGATGGGAATTCTAGTTGTTCAACGTTTAACGGAACAATTCAAAGAACTTGTCATGGGAGAAATAAGAGAAGGTGTGATTAATGAGTTGCAAACTGAAATTAAAACCACAGTTGTCAATGAAATTAAAGACACACTCAAGCTGGAGAACCAAGAGGGAATCAAGGAGATTAGGGAATCTTTGTCATCCCATATTGAAGTAATTGCCAAAGATATCCAAGCAACTCAGAAGGACATATCAGATATGACAGGGTCATTGAAAAGTCATGAGGCTGTTATGAACCAGATATCCACTCATGTTAAGGAGAATTGTAAAGAAACTGAAGCTGAAGGAAGAGAAGTCTACACTGAGAAGGAGTCCCCAGAGCTAGGGAAGATTTTGGAAGAGTATCACGACATTTTTGATATTAAGCCTGGTGAAATTGAAGATTTTGAATATTGTGGAAGTAAACAACAATGGAAGCTATGAAATAGCCAATACACGAACTGGTAACATCGTGGGAACTTATAATGCATCGAATTTGAAGATTTATTATTCAAGAACCAGATGATTTAATGTGTAGATAGGAAAAATAAAAATTTTTCAATTTTTATTTTTTGCTAGGTGTGGGTTGGATGTGCCCAACTCTAGGAATGGGTATTCCAAGATTCAGACACCTAGATATCAAGGGAAAGGCTGTAGCCACTTTTGAAAGTTGAGATATTTGAATATCGCGCTACATTGCTTCTCGAAGCATTTGGAAATAATTTACCGATAGTTGGATGTCAAGTGACGTAGCGAGTAATAGCAGAGGTGGAGGCTATTTATTGATTAAATAGTTAACTATGGAGTAGAGACTTGAGACAGGGAGCAGATTACTGGCACGGCCAAAAGAAAGAGAATGCAATTAGTATCAAGTAAATCGGACCAGGGATTCAAGAGATATGAGGATTTCTAGATATCAGGTGATGACGCGTGACCCTGACAGTTTTGAATAAAAGCCAGCTGGCCGAAGCAACTTCAGCTCATTCTAACACAAGCACTTGGCGAGCAAGTTGCTGCGACGCTGAGCCAAGGCACATGGTTGCCAGATCTACGCAGAAGTTCTTTTGAAAGTCGTGATAGTCACGAAAAGTGCTGCGCTACGAGTTGGAACTTAGTAAGTTTCTGGTGAGGAGAATCACTGAGGTGATTGATATTTCTACAGACATTGGTGGAAATATTTATATTTCTAAAAGGACATATGCTAGACTTTGTCTAGAAATAGTATTTTGTCACAGTCCAGTAATAACTTAATACTTGGATGTTTAAATCCATTCAGTCAGTTTTTCATATTTGTAACTAGTTAACCACTTCGATCTGTCAGTACACTGAAGACTAGTCTATAACGGTGGCGTTCATTAGTCTACGCAAGGGAAACTGCAAGTTGCTTAGCGCATGGCAGATGGTGATATTAATAAACCATGCCCAGGGAACGATCTTCAGAACAGCCGTTAATTGCTTAGACTGTCAGTGTTTTTCTTGTACTGATAAGATTACAGTGAGTTATGTTACAACTGACATATTTAAGAAGAGATCACTTAGATCTGACCCTATTTAAACAAACTGTTATGGCTTTGATAGAAGCCCATATTAAAATGGAACCACAGTTTATTCAAACGTCGAAAGATACTACCACTATGTCTGACTAGACGAATTGTGGGTATATGATGGCGGCGGATACAAGGATTATACGTGCTTGTCCGATAGGGCATGTCTATGGATAAATCTGGTACAGACCAGGTTTACTACGCTTCAAGACCATCAAGAAATGTAAGCCACATTTGAATTATATTATGCCTAGCTAATTGGAACAAACTATTTTTCTGCAGATGACCAACACATTTTTTTTCTTCGTATTTAAAGCTTGCAATGATTTACGCAAGACTTATTAGAGTGATTCTGAGCATTTGCAGCACTCAGAACAGTTTAGGATCGATGACTGAGCATTTCGAGCATTTATTTGAATATTTCATATTTTTGGGAAACCATGGAAAACAACCGATGTAACTGTAAAAGTTAAATTATTTTTGTTGAGGAATGGATATTTTTTTTCCATATTCGAAGGTTCGAACATGTGGATTCTCACATAATGAGATGATAATTAAACATATTTAAAATAATATAACAAATAATAATAATAATAATAATCCACTAATAATAATAATAATAATTTTTATAATTTTTCTAAATAATTCTTGGATATTATATTTTCTAATAATCATATGTATTGAGAGAGAGCCTGTGAAGTAGTTTAATCATTTCTAGTCTGGAACAGGAGATTTTCCGAAGGAGAGTGGTTAGCGAAAGCCCGCATTCAACCAACATGTCAGTTCTGGTTGAACAGTTGATATTTGCAATGAGCAAAGTATATTTTTCAGATAACACGGAGAGACATGAAACGGGAAGCAATTGATATTTGTATCCAATAGGATATTTTTGTATTTATATAAAATCATGACGTAAATACACTCGAAAGTGAAATAAAGATTTTCATAAGTATGGTAAATTCACGGGTTGAACTGAATGGTAAAATAAAATAAACTTGTAAGTTTATTAATCTTCCAGTGTTGATAACAAGCAGAGGCTTGATTTATTGTATAAATTTTGGGAAGAAAATTTATGTGTGTGGAGTAGTTGAAATGCCATTCCCAGGTGCGCATGTTAAGTCGCAGGAATGAAGAGGTTTTTTCGAGCATCAATCAAATAGCAGGTTCGATGGCTCAGGTTTATAGTAGGAGTATTGGAGCCACACATTTCGTCGTATGAATGACCCGAAGGTTATTTCTTAGAAACCATCAGTTCTTATTTCAACCTTGTTTACGGATTCCATTTAGACTTTGATTTTGCTAGAACCCGGATTTGTCATGATAGTAGTTTATTCTTCTTCAGAGGAAGACCTTTGCCGTTGTTGTTGTAATATTGTGTTCTTACACAAATAATAGAATGGGCCACTGCCAATTAAAAATAATTCTTTAACCACGAATAATTTGAAGGATATTTTCAATCCTAGTGCCATGAACTAAATGAATTCATTATAAAACTACAATTCTAATTTCCGCATTCTGTCGAAGAATTGCAAGTTGTGAAAGTTGCTAAAAATGGCCATGAATATAAATATTTTTTACAATAATGTTCCCAAGTGGAAAATCTAATAGTTGAATGGTTCAACCATTTATTGATCAAGCTGATGATTCAGAAATCATATATTTTGTTTGGAACTTGAAGTTCATAATCGAGTCACTTCTCGAATGTTTAATGTCAGAAGAACAATTAATTGTTGTTGTGCTTCGCACAGTTCTTCGATGCTATGCTCAATGGTCAAATACTTTTCAGATGTTATGAATATGTGTAAATAATTTGTGTTGCTTAAATGATAATAATATTTTTCGATGATATATTTTTGAAACTGGAAAAACAAGTGAAAGTTTAAAAATTCTATGAACATTTATTCTACGAGTGTTAATATTTATGTAAAATATTCAAACAGTGATCTACGATATTTCCAGTATAGACAATTAACTTTGAACTGGAATTAAATATTAATAATTTTGGAACACAGTCTACAGGACTATTAATCGGACTTGTGTTTCCAAAAAGATTGTCAAATGTGTTTGGAAAATTTCTGTATATTGTGTTTAAATAAGAGTGTGGATCGCCACACGTGGATGATGCTGCTTTGAGCATCTTTGCAGTCAGATTTTAACTTTAAAATAAACTGAGATAATTTTACCAGATGTGTCATACCCAATTAAATCTCCTTCTATCCTTATTGTTGCATTGAGCCAAAAATCAGCAAAGCATTTTTTTAATTTGATGTCGTTTTTGCGATTTGCTTTAACCCATCTGGCGCTCCGGGATATTTTGACCCTCGTGCTGACTGATTATTGGTAAAATGCATATGTGGTCGTGCGGACTCCGGTCTAAACGGGCACATAAAATATGATAGAGAGAGAAATGGCTTCGAACGTGGGTCCCGATTTAGACATGGTCAATCGCATGCCGATTTGAAATTGTGATAATTTTTATAGAAATATTTTGGGAGTTGAGAGATGTCTGGTTTGGATGAATAAATTAGTAGGAAACCCAATTAGTGGGGAAAATTAAAAATTTAACTTGGTTAATAATTAGAATGGGTTTGATTATTTTTGATAATGGCTTAACCATTAGGGCGTCAAGTAAATTCAGTAGTAAACGTTCGATGACTGGACATACACATTATTAGAATCCAGGTGGAGGATATTTGAGAACTTGCATATTTTTCTTGTGATATTGTGGTAAATGTAATTCGTAAAAGTAGAGAATTTTGTTTTTCCATCACGTCGATATTAGGACAAATCTCATTTTATTAGAGTGTTCCAATTAGCTATTCATATTTCTTGTTCAAGTTATAAGCTTGTGTTTGCCACTGTTGTATACCCCTAAGTTTTGAATAATAATTGAAAATTATGGAAGAAATGATGAGGATGATGAGGAGTTTGGAGGAGAGTTCAAAAGAAGCTGGACTGCGTGTAGCAGCCATTATGAAAGAAAATACTGAGGCTTTGGAAAAGAAACCTAAAGAAAATTCTGATAAACTTAAAGAAAGTTTAAACGATAAACTTAAAGAAAATTCTGATTCTTTAGAAAATAAACTTAAAGAAAATTCTGATTCTTTAGAAAGCAGGTTAAAAGGTAACTTGAAAGAAAATTTAAATAGTAAATTCAATTCAATGGAAAGTAAATTTAAAGAGAATTCTGAAATTTTGAAAATGACACTTGAGAGTAAAATGAATAAATTATGCGACAAAACACATGAGCTCGAAACTTCATTAGCTACTAACGCAAGTTTAATGGACGATAAATTTCGCGATGCCGATCTTCGATCTCAAAGCTTAGCTGATAGGATAGAACATGGTCTTAGGAAAGTTGGTGAAGACATGGTCAACCTGGAAGTCAGAGTGAAGGAGAGTAATGAGATGGGAATTCTAGTTGTTCAACGTTTAACGGAACAATTCAAAGAACTTGTCATGGGAGAAATAAGAGAAGGTGTGATTAATGAGTTGCAAACTGAAATTAAAACCACAGTTGTCAATGAAATTAAAGACACACTCAAGCTGGAGAACCAAGAGGGAATCAAGGAGATTAGGGAATCTTTGTCATCCCATATTGAAGTAATTGCCAAAGATATCCAAGCAACTCAGAAGGACATATCAGATATGACAGGGTCATTGAAAAGTCATGAGGCTGTTATGAACCAGATATCCACTCATGTTAAGGAGAATTGTAAAGAAACTGAAGCTGAAGGAAGAGAAGTCTACACTGAGAAGGAGTCCCCAGAGCTAGGGAAGATTTTGGAAGAGTATCACGACATTTTTGATATTAAGCCTGGTGAAATTGAAGATTTTGAATATTGTGGAAGTAAACAACAATGGAAGCTATGAAATAGCCAATACACGAACTGGTAACATCGTGGGAACTTATAATGCATCGAATTTGAAGATTTATTATTCAAGAACCAGATGATTTAATGTGTAGATAGGAAAAATAAAAAAAAATTTTTTTTTTTTTTTTGCTAGGTGTGGGTTGGATGTGCCCAACTCTAGGAATGGGTATTCCAAGATTCAGACACCTAGATATCAAGGGAAAGGCTGTAGCCGCTTTTGAAAGTTGAGATATTTGAATATCGCGCTACATTGCTTCTCGAAGCATTTGGAAATAATTTACCGATAGTTGGATGTCAAGTGACGTAGCGAGTAATAGCAGAGGTGGAGGCTATTTATTGATTAAATAGTTAACTATGGAGTAGAGACTTGAGACTGAGATCAGATTACTGGCACGGCCAAAAGAAAGAGAATGCAATTAGTATCAAGTAAATCGGACCAGGGATTCAAGAGATATGAGGATTTCTAGATATCAGGTGATGACGCGTGACCCTGACAGTTTTGAATAAAAGCCAGCTGGCCGAAGCAACTTCAGCTCATTCTAACACAAGCACTTGGCGAGCAAGTTGCTGCGACGCTGAGCCAAGGCACATGGTTGCCAGATCTACGCAGAAGTTCTTTTGAAAGTCGTGATAGTCACGAAAAGTGCTGCGCTACGAGTTGGAACTTAGTAAGTTTCTGGTGAGGAGAATCACTGAGGTGATTGATATTTCTACAGACATTGGTGGAAATATTTATATTTCTAAAAGGACATATGCTAGACTTTGTCTAGAAATAGTATTTTTTCACAGTCCAGTAATAACTTAATACTTGGATGTTTAAATCCATTCAGTCAGTTTTTCATATTTGTAACTAGTTAACCACTTCGATCTGTCAGTACACTGAAGACTAGTCTATAACGGTGGCGTTCATTAGTCTACGCAAGGGAAACTGCAAGTTGCTTAGCGCATGGCAGATGGTGATATTAATAAACCATGCCCAGGGTTTATTAACAGCCGTTAATTGCTTAGACTGTCAGTGTTTTTCTTGTACTGATAAGATTACAGTGAGTTATGTTACAACTGACATATTTAAGAAGAGATCACTTAGATCTGACCCTATTTAAACAAACTGTTATGGCTTTGATAGAAGCCCATATTAAAATGGAACCACAGTTTATTCAAACGTCGAAAGATACTACCACTATGTCTGACTAGACGAATTGTGGGTATATGATGGCGGCGGATACAAGGATTATACGTGCTTGTCCGATAGGGCATGTCTATGGATAAATCTGGTACAGACCAGGTTTACTACGCTTCAAGACCATCAAGAAATGTAAGCCACATTTGAATTATATTATGCCTAGCTAATTGGAACAAACTATTTTTCTGCAGATGACCAACACATTTTTTTTCTTCGTATTTAAAGCTTGCAATGATTTACGCAAGACTTATTAGAGTGATTCTGAGCATTTGCAGCACTCAGAACAGTTTAGGATCGATGACCGAGCATTTCGAGCATTTATTTGAATATTTCATATTTTTGGGAAACCACGGAAAACAACCGATGTAACTGTAAAAGTTAAATTATTTTTGTTGAGGAATGGATATTTTTTTTTCCATATTCGAAGGTTCGAACATGTGGATTCTCACATAATGAGATGATAATTAAACATATTTAAAATAATATAACAAATAATAATAATAATAATAATCCACTAATAATAATAATAATTTTTATAATTTTTCTAAATAATTCTTGGATATTATATTTTCTAATAATCATATGTATTGAGAGAGAGCCTGTGAAGTAGTTTAATCATTTCTAGTCTGGAACAGGAGATTTTCCGAAGGAGAGTGGTTAGCGCAAGCCCGCATTCAACCAACATGTCAGTTCTGGTTGAACAGTTGATATTTGCAATGAGCAAAGTATATTTTTCAGATAACACGGAGAGACATGAAACGGGAAGCAATTGATATTTGTATCCAATAGGATATTTTTGTATTTATATAAAATCATGACGTAAATACACTCGAAAGTGAAATAAAGATTTTCATTAGTATGGTAAATTCACGGGTTGAACTGAATGGTAAAATAAAATAAACTTGTAAGTTTATTAATCTTCCAGTGTTGATAACAAGCAGAGGCTTGATTTATTGTATAAATTTTGGGAAGAAAATTTATGTGTGTGGAGTAGTTGAAATGCCATTCCCAGGTGCGCATGTTAAGTCGCAGGAATGAAGAGGTTTTTTCGAGCATCAATCAAATAGCAGGTTCGATGGCTCAGGTTTATAGTAGGAGTATTGGAGCCACACATTTCGTCGTATGAATGACCCGAAGGTTATTTCTTAGAAACCATCAGTTCTTATTTCAACCTTGTTTACGGATTCCATTTAGACTTTGATTTTGCTAGAACCCGGATTTGTCATGATAGTAGTTTATTCTTCTTCAGAGGAAGACCTTTGCCGTTGTTGTTGTAATATTGTGTTCTTACACAAATAATAGAATGGGCCACTGCCAATTAAAAATAATTCTTTAACCACGAATAATTTGAAGGATATTTTCAATCCTAGTGCCATGAACTAAATGAATTCATTATAAAACTACAATTCTAATTTCCGCATTCTGTCGAAGAATTGCAAGTTGTGAAAGTTGCTAAAAATGGCCATGAATATAAATATTTTTTACAATAATGTTCCCAAGTGGAAAATCTAATAGTTGAATGGTTCAACCATTTATTGATCAAGCTAATGATTCAGAAATCATATATTTTGTTTGGAACTTGAAGTTCATAATCGAGTCACTTCTCGAATGTTTAATGTCAGAAGAACAATTAATTGTTGTTGTGCTTCGCACAGTTCTTCGATGCTATGCTCAATGGTCAAATACTTTTCAGATGTTATGAATATGTGTAAATAATTTGTGTTGCTTAAATGATAATAATATTTTTCGACGATATATTTTTGAAACTGGAAAAACAAGTGAAAGTTTAAAAATTCTATGAACATTTATTCTACGAGTGTTAATATTTATGTAAAATATTCAAACAGTGATCTACGATATTTCCAGTATAGACAATTAACTTTGAACTGGAATTAAATATTAATAATTTTGGAACACAGTCTACAGGACTATTAATCGGACTTGTGTTTCCAAAAAGATTGTCAAATGTGTTTGGAAAATTTCTGTATATTGTGTGTAAATAAGAGTGTGGATCGCCACACGTGGATGATGCTGCTTTGGCATCTTTGCAGTCAGATTTTAACTTTAAAATAAACTGAGATAATTTTACCAGATGTGTCATACCCAATTAAATCTCCTTCTATCCTTATTGTTGCATTGAGCCAAAAATCAGCAAAGCATTTTTTAAATTTGATGTTTTTGCGATTTGCTTTAACCCATCTGGCGCTCCGGGATATTTTGACTCTCGTGCTGACTGATTATTGGTAAAATGCATATGTGGTCGTGCGGACTCCGGTCTAAACGGGCACATAAAATATGATAGAGAGAGAAATGGCTTCGAACGTGGGTCCCGATTTAGACATGGTCAATCGCATGCCGATTTGAAATTGTGATAATTTTTATAGAAATATTTTGGGAGTTGAGAGATGTCTGGTTTGGATGAATAAATTAGTAGGAAACCCAATTAGTGGGGAAAATTAAAAATTTAACTTGGGTAATAATTAGAATGGGGTTGATTATTTTTGATAATGGCTTAACCATTAGGGCGTCAAGTAAATTCAGTAGTAAACGTTCGATGACTGGACATACACATTATTAGAATCCAGGTGGAGGATATTTGAGAACTTGCATATTTTTCTTGTGATATTGTGGTAAATGTAATTCGTAAAAGTAGAGAATTTTGTTTTTCCATCACGTCGATATTAGGACAAATCTCATTTTATTAGAGTGTTCCAATTAGCTATTCATATTTCTTGTTCTAGTTATAATCTTGTGTTTGCCACTGTTGTATACCCCTAAGTTTTGAATAATAATTGAAAATTATGGAAGAAATGATGAGGAGAGTTCAAAAGAAGCTGGACTGCGTGTAGCAGCCATTATGAAAGAAAATACTGAGGCTTTGGAAAAGAAACTTAAAGAAAATTCTGATAAACTTAAAGGAAGTTTAAACGATAAACTTAAAGAAAATTCTGATTCTTTAGAAAATAAACTTAAAGAAAATTCTGATTCTTTAGAAAGCAGGTTAAAAGGTAACTTGAAAGAAAATTTAAATAGTAAATTCAATTCAATGGAAAGTAAATTTAAAGAGAGTTCTGAAATTTTGAAAATGACACTTGAGAGTAAAATGAATAAATTATGCGACAAAACACATGAGCTCGAAACTTCATTAGCTACTAACGCAAGTTTAATGGACGATAAATTTCGCGATGCCGATCTTCGATCTCAAAGCTTAGCTGATAGGATAGAACATGGTCTTAGGAAAGTTGGTGAAGACATGGTCAACCTGGAAGTCAGAGTGAAGGAGAGTAATGAGATGGGAATTCTAGTTGTTCAACGTTTAACGGAACAATTCAAAGAACTTGTCATGGGAGAAATAAGAGAAGGTGTGATTAATGAGTTGCAAACTGAAATTAAAACCACAGTTGTCAATGAAATTAAAGACACACTCAAGCTGGAGAACCAAGAGGGAATCAAGGAGATTAGGGAATCTTTGTCATCCCATATTGAAGTAATTGCCAAAGATATCCAAGCAACTCAGAAGGACATATCAGATATGACAGGGTCATTGAAAAGTCATGAGGCTGTTATGAACCAGATATCCACTCATGTTAAGGAGAATTGTAAAGAAACTGAAGCTGAAGGAAGAGAAGTCTACACTGAGAAGGAGTCCCCAGAGCTAGGGAAGATTTTGGAAGAGTATCACGACATTTTTGATATTAAGCCTGGTGAAATTGAAGATTTTGAATATTGTGGAAGTAAACAACAATGGAAGCTATGAAATAGCCAATACACGAACTGGTAACATCGTGGGAACTTATAATGCATCGAATTTGAAGATTTATTATTCAAGAACCAGATGATTTAATGTGTAGATAGGAAAAATAAAAATTTTTCAATTTTTATTTTTTGCTAGGTGTGGGTTGGATGTGCCCAACTCTAGGAATGGGTATTCCAAGATTCAGACACCTAGATATCAAGGGAAAGGCTGTAGCCACTTTTGAAAGTTGAGATATTTGAATATCGCGCTACATTGCTTCTCGAAGCATTTGGAAATAATTTACCGATAGTTGGATGTCAAGTGACGTAGCGAGTAATAGCAGAGGTGGAGGCTATTTATTGATTAAATAGTTAACTATGGAGTAGAGACTTGAGACAGGGAGCAGATTACTGGCACGGCCAAAAGAAAGAGAATGCAATTAGTATCAAGTAAATCGGACCAGGGATTCAAGAGATATGAGGATTTCTAGATATCAGGTGATGACGCGTGACCCTGACAGTTTTGAATAAAAGCCAGCTGGCCGAAGCAACTTCAGCTCATTCTAACACAAGCACTTGGCGAGCAAGTTGCTGCGACGCTGAGCCAAGGCACATGGTTGCCAGATCTACGCAGAAGTTCTTTTGAAAGTCGTGATAGTCACGAAAAGTGCTGCGCTACGAGTTGGAACTTAGTAAGTTTCTGGTGAGGAGAATCACTGAGGTGATTGATATTTCTACAGACATTGGTGGAAATATTTATATTTCTAAAAGGACATATGCTAGACTTTGTCTAGAAATAGTATTTTGTCACAGTCCAGTAATAACTTAATACTTGGGATGTTTAAATCCATTCAGTCAGTTTTTCATATTTGTAACTAGTTAACCACTTCGATCTGTCAGTACACTGAAGACTAGTCTATAACGGTGGCGTTCATTAGTCTACGCAAGGGAAACTGCAAGTTGCTTAGCGCATGGCAGATGGTGATATTAATAAACCATGCCCAGGGAACGATCTTCAGAACAGCCGTTAATTGCTTAGACTGTCAGTGTTTTTCTTGTACTGATAAGATTACAGTGAGTTATGTTACAACTGACATATTTAAGAAGAGATCACTTAGATCTGACCCTATTTAAACAAACTGTTATGGCTTTGATAGAAGCCCATATTAAAATGGAACCACAGTTTATTCAAACGTCGAAAGATACTACCACTATGTCTGACTAGACGAATTGTGGGTATATGATGGCGGCGGATACAAGGATTATACGTGCTTGTCCGATAGGGCATGTCTATGGATAAATCTGGTACAGACCAGGTTTACTACGCTTCAAGACCATCAAGAAATGTAAGCCACATTTGAATTATATTATGCCTAGCTAATTGGAACAAACTATTTTTCTGCAGATGACCAACACATTTTTTTTCTTCGTATTTAAAGCTTGCAATGATTTACGCAAGACTTATTAGAGTGATTCTGAGCATTTGCAGCACTCAGAACAGTTTAGGATCGATGACTGAGCATTTCGAGCATTTATTTGAATATTTCATATTTTTGGGAAACCATGGAAAACAACCGATGTAACTGTAAAAGTTAAATTATTTTTGTTGAGGAATGGATATTTTTTTTTCCATATTCGAAGGTTCGAACATGTGGATTCTCACAGAATGAGATGATAATTAAACATATTTAAAATAATATAACAAATAATAATAATAATAATAATCCACTAATAATAATAATAATAATTTTTATAATTTTTCTAAATAATTCTTGGATATTATATTTTCTAATAATCATATGTATTGAGAGAGAGCCTGTGAAGTAGTTTAATCATTTCTAGTCTGGAACAGGAGATTTTCCGAAGGAGAGTGGTTAGCGAAAGCCCGCATTCAACCAACATGTCAGTTCTGGTTGAACAGTTGATATTTGCAATGAGCAAAGTATATTTTTCAGATAACACGGAGAGACATGAAACGGGAAGCAATTGATATTTGTATCCAATAGGATATTTTTGTATTTATATAAAATCATGACGTAAATACACTCGAAAGTGAAATAAAGATTTTCATAAGTATGGTAAATTCACGGGTTGAACTGAATGGTAAAATAAAATAAACTTGTAAGTTTATTAATCTTCCAGTGTTGATAAAAAGCAGAGGCTTGATTTATTGTATAAATTTTGGGAAGAAAATTTATGTGTGTGGAGTAGTTGAAATGCCATTCCCAGGTGCGCATGTTAAGTCGCAGGAATGAAGAGGTTTTTTCGAGCATCAATCAAATAGCAGGTTCGATGGCTCAGGTTTATAGTAGGAGTATTGGAGCCACACATTTCGTCGTATGAATGACCCGAAGGTTATTTCTTAGAAACCATCAGTTCTTATTTCAACCTTGTTTACGGATTCCATTTAGACTTTGATTTTGCTAGAACCCGGATTTGTCATGATAGTAGTTTATTCTTCTTCAGAGGAAGACCTTTGCCGTTGTTGTTGTAATATTGTGTTCTTACACAAATAATAGAATGGGCCACTGCCAATTAAAAATAATTCTTTAACCACGAATAATTTGAAGGATATTTTCAATCCTAGTGCCATGAACTAAATGAATTCATTATAAAACTACAATTCTAATTTCCGCATTCTGTCGAAGAATTGCAAGTTGTGAAAGTTGCTAAAAATGGCCATGAATATAAATATTTTTTACAATAATGTTCCCAAGTGGAAAATCTAATAGTTGAATGGTTCAACCATTTATTGATCAAGCTGATGATTCAGAAATCATATATTTTGTTTGGAACTTGAAGTTCATAATCGAGTCACTTCTCGAATGTTTAATGTCAGAAGAACAATTAATTGTTGTTGTGCTTCGCACAGTTCTTCGATGCTATGCTCAATGGTCAAATACTTTTCAGATGTTATGAATATGTGTAAATAATTTGTGTTGCTTAAATGATAATAATATTTTTCGATGATATATTTTTGAAACTGGAAAAACAAGTGAAAGTATAAAAATTCTATGAACATTTATTCTACGAGTGTTAATATTTATGTAAAATATTCAAACAGTGATCTACGATATTTCCAGTATAGACAATTAACTTTGAACTGGAATTAAATATTAATAATTTTGGAACACAGTCTACAGGACTATTAATCGGACTTGTGTTTCCAAAAAGATTGTCAAATGTGTTTGGAAAATTTCTGTATATTGTGTGTAAATAAGAGTGTGGATCGCCACACGTGGATGATGCTGCTTTGAGCATCTTTGCAGTCAGATTTTAACTTTAAAATAAACTGAGATAATTTTACCAGATGTGTCATACCCAATTAAATCTCCTTCTATCCTTATTGTTGCATTGAGCCAAAAATCAGCAAAGCATTTTTTTAATTTGATGTCGTTTTTGCGATTTGCTTTAACCCATCTGGCGCTCCGGGATATTTTGACCCTCGTGCTGACTGATTATTGGTAAAATGCATATGTGGTCGTGCGGACTCCGGTCTAAACGGGCACATAAAATATGATAGAGAGAGAAATGGCTTCGAACGTGGGTCCCGATTTAGACATGGTCAATCGCATGCCGATTTGAAATTGTGATAATTTTTATAGAAATATTTTGGGAGTTGAGAGATGTCTGGTTTGGATGAATAAATTAGTAGGAAACCCAATTAGTGGGGAAAATTAAAAATTTAACTTGGTTAATAATTAGAATGGGTTTGATTATTTTTGATAATGGCTTAACCATTAGGGCGTCAAGTAAATTCAGTAGTAAACGTTCGATGACTGGACATACACATTATTAGAATCCAGGTGGAGGATATTTGAGAACTTGCATATTTTTCTTGTGATATTGTGGTAAATGTAATTCGTAAAAGTAGAGAATTTTGTTTTTCCATCACGTCGATATTAGGACAAATCTCATTTTATTAGAGTGTTCCAATTAGCTATTCATATTTCTTGTTCAAGTTATAAGCTTGTGTTTGCCACTGTTGTATACCCCTAAGTTTTGAATAATAATTGAAAATTATGGAAGAAATGATGAGGATGATGAGGAGTTTGGAGGAGAGTTCAAAAGAAACTGGACTGCGTGTAGCAGCCATTATGAAAGAAAATACTGAGGCTTTGGAAAAGAAACCTAAAGAAAATTCTGATAAACTTAAAGAAAGTTTAAACGATAAACTTAAAGAAAATTCTGATTCTTTAGAAAATAAACTTAAAGAAAATTCTGATTCTTTAGAAAGCAGGTTAAAAGGTAACTTGAAAGAAAATTTAAATAGTAAATTCAATTCAATGGAAAGTAAATTTAAAGAGAATTCTGAAATTTTGAAAATGACACTTGAGAGTAAAATGAATAAATTATGCGACAAAACACATGAGCTCGAAACTTCATTAGCTACTAACGCAAGTTTAATGGACGATAAATTTCGCGATGCCGATCTTCGATCTCAAAGCTTAGCTGATAGGATAGAACATGGTCTTAGGAAAGTTGGTGAAGACATGGTCAACCTGGAAGTCAGAGTGAAGGAGAGTAATGAGATGGGAATTCTAGTTGTTCAACGTTTAACGGAACAATTCAAAGAACTTGTCATGGGAGAAATAAGAGAAGGTGTGATTAATGAGTTGCAAACTGAAATTAAAACCACAGTTGTCAATGAAATTAAAGACACACTCAAGCTGGAGAACCAAGAGGGAATCAAGGAGATTAGGGAATCTTTGTCATCCCATATTGAAGTAATTGCCAAAGATATCCAAGCAACTCAGAAGGACATATCAGATATGACAGGGTCATTGAAAAGTCATGAGGCTGTTATGAACCAGATATCCACTCATGTTAAGGAGAATTGTAAAGAAACTGAAGCTGAAGGAAGAGAAGTCTACACTGAGAAGGAGTCCCCAGAGCTAGGGAAGATTTTGGAAGAGTATCACGACATTTTTGATATTAAGCCTGGTGAAATTGAAGATTTTGAATATTGTGGAAGTAAACAACAATGGAAGCTATGAAATAGCCAATACACGAACTGGTAACATCGTGGGAACTTATAATGCATCGAATTTGAAGATTTATTATTCAAGAACCAGATGATTTAATGTGTAGATAGGAAAAATAAAAAAAAAAAATTTTTTATTTTTTGCTAGGTGTGGGTTGGATGTGCCCAACTCTAGGAATGGGTATTCCAAGATTCAGACACCTAGATATCAAGGGAAAGGCTGTAGCCGCTTTTGAAAGTTGAGATATTTGAATATCGCGCTACATTGCTTCTCGAAGCATTTGGAAATAATTTACCGATAGTTGGATGTCAAGTGACGTAGCGAGTAATAGCAGAGGTGGAGGCTATTTATTGATTAAATAGTTAACTATGGAGTAGAGACTTGAGACTGAGATCAGATTACTGGCACGGCCAAAAGAAAGAGAATGCAATTAGTATCAAGTAAATCGGACCAGGGATTCAAGAGATATGAGGATTTCTAGATATCAGGTGATGACGCGTGACCCTGACAGTTTTGAATAAAAGCCAGCTGGCCGAAGCAACTTCAGCTCATTCTAACACAAGCACTTGGCGAGCAAGTTGCTGCGACGCTGAGCCAAGGCACATGGTTGCCAGATCTACGCAGAAGTTCTTTTGAAAGTCGTGATAGTCACGAAAAGTGCTGCGCTACGAGTTGGAACTTAGTAAGTTTCTGGTGAGGAGAATCACTGAGGTGATTGATATTTCTACAGACATTGGTGGAAATATTTATATTTCTAAAAGGACATATGCTAGACTTTGTCTAGAAATAGTATTTTTTCACAGTCCAGTAATAACTTAATACTTGGATGTTTAAATCCATTCAGTCAGTTTTTCATATTTGTAACTAGTTAACCACTTCGATCTGTCAGTACACTGAAGACTAGTCTATAACGGTGGCGTTCATTAGTCTACGCAAGGGAAACTGCAAGTTGCTTAGCGCATGGCAGATGGTGATATTAATAAACCATGCCCAGGGTTTATTAACAGCCGTTAATTGCTTAGACTGTCAGTGTTTTTCTTGTACTGATAAGATTACAGTGAGTTATGTTACAACTGACATATTTAAGAAGAGATCACTTAGATCTGACCCTATTTAAACAAACTGTTATGGCTTTGATAGAAGCCCATATTAAAATGGAACCACAGTTTATTCAAACGTCGAAAGATACTACCACTATGTCTGACTAGACGAATTGTGGGTATATGATGGCGGCGGATACAAGGATTATACGTGCTTGTCCGATAGGGCATGTCTATGGATAAATCTGGTACAGACCAGGTTTACTACGCTTCAAGACCATCAAGAAATGTAAGCCACATTTGAATTATATTATGCCTAGCTAATTGGAACAAACTATTTTTCTGCAGATGACCAACACATTTTTTTTCTTCGTATTTAAAGCTTGCAATGATTTACGCAAGACTTATTAGAGTGATTCTGAGCATTTGCAGCACTCAGAACAGTTTAGGATCGATGACCGAGCATTTCGAGCATTTATTTGAATATTTCATATTTTTGGGAAACCACGGAAAACAACCGATGTAACTGTAAAAGTTAAATTATTTTTGTTGAGGAATGGATATTTTTTTTTCCATATTCGAAGGTTCGAACATGTGGATTCTCACATAATGAGATGATAATTAAACATATTTAAAATAATATAACAAATAATAATAATAATAATAATCCACTAATAATAATAATAATTTTTATAATTTTTCTAAATAATTCTTGGATATTATATTTTCTAATAATCATATGTATTGAGAGAGAGCCTGTGAAGTAGTTTAATCATTTCTAGTCTGGAACAGGAGATTTTCCGAAGGAGAGTGGTTAGCGCAAGCCCGCATTCAACCAACATGTCAGTTCTGGTTGAACAGTTGATATTTGCAATGAGCAAAGTATATTTTTCAGATAACACGGAGAGACATGAAACGGGAAGCAATTGATATTTGTATCCAATAGGATATTTTTGTATTTATATAAAATCATGACGTAAATACACTCGAAAGTGAAATAAAGATTTTCATTAGTATGGTAAATTCACGGGTTGAACTGAATGGTAAAATAAAATAAACTTGTAAGTTTATTAATCTTCCAGTGTTGATAACAAGCAGAGGCTTGATTTATTGTATAAATTTTGGGAAGAAAATTTATGTGTGTGGAGTAGTTGAAATGCCATTCCCAGGTGCGCATGTTAAGTCGCAGGAATGAAGAGGTTTTTTCGAGCATCAATCAAATAGCAGGTTTGATGGCTCAGGTTTATAGTAGGAGTATTGGAGCCACACATTTCGTCGTATGAATGACCCGAAGGTTATTTCTTAGAAACCATCAGTTCTTATTTCAACCTTGTTTACGGATTCCATTTAGACTTTGATTTTGCTAGAACCCGGATTTGTCATGATAGTAGTTTATTCTTCTTCAGAGGAAGACCTTTGCCGTTGTTGTTGTAATATTGTGTTCTTACACAAATAATAGAATGGGCCACTGCCAATTAAAAATAATTCTTTAACCACGAATAATTTGAAGGATATTTTCAATCCTAGTGCCATGAACTAAATGAATTCATTATAAAACTACAATTCTAATTTCCGCATTCTGTCGAAGAATTGCAAGTTGTGAAAGTTGCTAAAAATGGCCATGAATATAAATATTTTTTACAATAATGTTCCCAAGTGGAAAATCTAATAGTTGAATGGTTCAACCATTTATTGATCAAGCTAATGATTCAGAAATCATATATTTTGTTTGGAACTTGAAGTTCATAATCGAGTCACTTCTCGAATGTTTAATGTCAGAAGAACAATTAATTGTTGTTGTGCTTCGCACAGTTCTTCGATGCTATGCTCAATGGTCAAATACTTTTCAGATGTTATGAATATGTGTAAATAATTTGTGTTGCTTAAATGATAATAATATTTTTCGACGATATATTTTTGAAACTGGAAAAACAAGTGAAAGTTTAAAAATTCTATGAACATTTATTCTACGAGTGTTAATATTTATGTAAAATATTCAAACAGTGATCTACGATATTTCCAGTATAGACAATTAACTTTGAACTGGAATTAAATATTAATAATTTTGGAACACAGTCTACAGGACTATTAATCGGACTTGTGTTTCCAAAAAGATTGTCAAATGTGTTTGGAAAATTTCTGTATATTGTGTGTAAATAAGAGTGTGGATCGCCACACGTGGATGATGCTGCTTTGAGCATCTTTGCAGTCAGATTTTAACTTTAAAATAAACTGAGATAATTTTACCAGATGTGTCATACCCAATTAAATCTCCTTCTATCCTTATTGTTGCATTGAGCCAAAAATCAGCAAAGCATTTTTTTAATTTGATGTCGTTTTTGCGATTTGCTTTAACCCATCTGGCGCTCCGGGATATTTTGACTCTCGTGCTGACTGATTATTGGTAAAATGCATATGTGGTCGTGCGGACTCCGGTCTAAACGGGCACAGTACAGCCCGGCTGTACTAACATTTCTCAAAACAATTGTCTATCATTTTCTGAATCCCTATATTTTCTCTTTAAAACCTACCATATTCGTTAAAAAGAACGAAGAGTGCGCTTTATATGTTGTGATTACACAACCGGCGAAGCGCTCATACTTATTAAAGCTCGCGTCAGCCCGGAAGGCGGCCGGCTCTGTGGGATTTGCGCAGAGAGAGAAAGAGATACATTTCCACTGTTGCAACAGGTCACCATGTAAGAGTTCCCACACCGCAGGCTGCTGCCATGAGTTCCTGCGATATGGCAACACCCTCGCTTACCTCAAAAAGCCTGTCTCTTTCACGCTGCATTACACTTAGCTTTCCTGACAACACAGTAGCTCAGATTCTCAAGACAGACTGACTGTGATTGGTGGGATGGAAGTGAGGCATGACGTAATGGTAGCATTGTGTTCTGCGCACCGCCTTCCCAGCTGGCTCTAGCTCTAGTAATTAAGCATGCACCGCAGTTCGTTTCCTTCACGATTGCGATTTGCGTTCTGAGAGCAGCCCTTCCAATGCTCACAGAAGTATGGGCTGACTTGTGACGTGTAACTGAACGGTTGCTATGACAACGCACCAAACCGCCTGCAGTATGTATACAGAAGTATTTCGCTTGGTGCAGCCTTTCGAGCAACTGGAATATTTGGCTGCCTCGCACGAGCTGTGACGATATCATCCGAACACACCCAAATATAACCCAGGCTCTTCGCTCCTCGACCGTTGCTGCCAATGTTAGTATCTCAATCATGCTAAAACACAATCACGCAAAGACATATGAGTTGCCTAGATGCAAAACTGTCCATGTCCACTTTTCAAAAAAAATGAGTTGGCAACACTGGAGTGTAGAGCTAGACTTATTACACATGCCTGAAATGCTTTTTATGCTCAAAACTGTCCATCTCCTATGAATACCAGCTCTCGAAAAGTGTGGTTGGATTCAAAACTGTCCATGTCCAAACGTAAGTGAGGCTCAAAACTTGCATTGTTCCTTTCCACCAATCGCAATGACGATTGAAATCAGATGACTAATACAAGATGGCCGTCTTATGTATGTAAACACTGAGCCCTTGTGTGTGTTTTAAAGTTTATGCTGAAAGTTATACGCACTGTTTTCGTCACAATAAATATGAAATATGTCAGTAATGTTGATCTAGGCATTGCGGAAACAACACCTGACCGTTCTAGGAAGCGAGTACGCCGTGAAGATCAGTGAAGCAAGTTGTTTCTATTCATCGCTGAAGGAAATGCGAGACAATTTCTGCCCATGTCTTTCGACTGCCAAAGGAATTAAAATATCTGATCAGAGTGTCTATTACAGTAGGCAATTATACCTATACAATCTTGCCATTATAGTATGTTCCTCTTCAAATCAAGGTTTACCACTAATAATGTCTTCATGTACACATGGCTTGAGAGCGAAGGTCAGAAAGGGTCAAATTAAATATGCTCAGCTCTCTACCACTGTTTATGCCATACAGACATGAACAACATACAAACTTTGGGCTTAATTGCCGATGGGTGCCCTGGGCAAAATAAAAACACAATAGTTGCCTAGATGCTGTGTCACTGGATGTACAAACACTCAACTAGCGTCAACTAAATAGAAGTGAATTATCCCATTACTGGATATTTATTCATGCCTTCCGATAGAATGATTGGGCTAATCAAAAGGCAACTGCAGAAACGAGAAACGATAGTTTCAACCATAGCATCTTGGAAGAGTATGGGACCCTCCACAAACTAGGGAGAGACTGGGAGATAGATGACTGGAAAGGGCCATTCAAAACGTCATCCAATCCGCAGCATGGTTCCCCTTCCAGATAACAAAAGTAAAAAGAGTCATCATCATCCGTAATTCACATCCAAGGGGAGCCTAATTATAGGTCTGACATCAATGATCCAATGGGTGTATGCAAACGGGGAATACACTATAAACAGGTTTACCCGGACTGCTTAACATACTCTGCCGTGACCACTTATGAAAAATAACTGGAAAATGTTTCAAATCTCCTCGAGATACACTCTGGTGAGTCCTGGAGGGAGATTAACTCTCTGTTATAGTACAAGAACTTATTAGGCTAGCAGGAGAGGATCAAGATATTGTTCCAGGTAAGATGTACTAATTGCGTGGCAGATTGTCAGATATTACACCATGTACGTTTTAAAAAAATGCACAAATTTAGATTTATCTTCATTCCATAAATTAAAAATTGAATACAAAACTTTAGATTTATGATCATCACATGTCTTCTCCTCACATAGTCTCTAGTCTGTTTCAAAACTGTCCATGTCCATTACAGTTGCATGCAAAAGTGTCCATCGGCAAAATGAGATGCAAAAGTGTCCATGTCCATTTTTATTTGCTTATATCTTGCAAGCATTGCGTTCCTGGTTTTTTGTCAATAGCTCAAGCAGATTTGTACTAATTCATACTTATTTATATGACAAACAGTGTAGGCTTATACCAATCCACCCAGTAAAAACACATTTTCCACTTTTTCTCAAAACCAGTTATGGTGGACATGGACACTTTTGCATCTAGGCGACTCATATTTACTAGTATATTTTGTCGCAGGAGTTGTGGCTACTGTTCCAACAGCTGTAACAAGAAGCTTGTTATAAATTTGAACGTGTGGTGTACGAAGTATTCTTGTGCTGTTAAATTGTGATTCGAGGCCGTGTGGCGTATTAATTGTGAGTGAAGTGTAAATAGAATAAGCGCTTTTGAAGAGCAAACACTAGCACAGCTAAAAGAGTGAGCTCTTAGCGTTTTTATAGTTACTGTGTTAAGTGGAGAAGTAGTGCGTTTGAAATTCAGTTATGTTATAAATATAAGTACGAGTATGTAGAGTGAGAGGTCGTTCTTTAGGTATATAGTATTTAAATCTTTGCTTATAGTGTGACATAATAGTGTTCCCTCCAAGGCGTGTTTTAAAATGGAACCGTCCGTAGATTTAGTTTGTATTTTAAGAGAAACTCCGTTTTCTAAATGGAAGGAGGAGGATAAGAAAGAAAATTTATCAAGCAATCAACCCCAACCACTTTTGACACACCAGATTTTCTCCTAGCTACATGACCCAACACACCTATTCAAAATGTGTACGTTTACTGCACACGAGCGTGTGTTGGGCTGCACCGTACTTATACCCCATGAGCCGCCGCTGGTTTCATCTTTTTGGTATCTTGACAGTGGAGCTACTGACCACATGACATCATCGAGAGAAAAGACGAGCAACTTCCAACCATGTGAAACAAGGGTTGAGGTGGCCAATAAGGAAACCACCAAGGTCAGTGGAACTGGACGAATAGAAATCAAACTAGATCAGACGGACACAGATTTGTTTCTCACCCTAGATGATGTTCTCCATGTACCGGACCTGAGCGGTAACTTGCTTTCCGTGGGAAGAATTGAAGAGATGGTAGTTTCGAGACCAACTGACAGACGAGTAGTGAAGTGCATGTTTCGGAAGAAGGTTGACAAGGATGGCACACTCGAACGCTATAAGGCAAGACTGGTGGCTTTTGGGTATTCACAAGTTGAAGGTATCGACTTCAAAGAAACATTCTCGCCCGTGGTAAAAATAAAATCCATTCGGACTCTGTTGGCAGTTGCAGTTGAGAAGGAATGGAAGATTCATCAGCTGGATATCACTGCAGCATACCTAAATGGAACTTTGAAGGAGACCATCTACATGGAGAAGCCAGTGGAATTCCACGAAGGACCAAACGTTTGTATGGATTCAACCAATCTGGTCGAGAGTGAGATCTGCGACTTGACGAATTCCTGAAGACATCCGGACTGCAAAGATCGAGGGCTGATTCATGCGTCTACTATGAGAAGAATGGGGACTTCATAGTTGGAGTGTACGTAGATGACCTGCTAATGCTAGGAAAAGACGAAGAACGTAACGTAACGTAAGTTCAAGAAGGAAATCTATGGTGTGTTCGAGGTGAAGGACTTGGGACCGGTGAACCACATCTTATCGATGAAGGTAGATCAGGAAGATGATGGATCGCTCAGCCTAAGCCAAGCAGCTTATGCCGATGAGCTCTTGGCAACTTTTGGCATACAATATGTTAATGGAGCATCGACGCCTCTTGATCGTGGGATGCAGTTTGAAAAGGCGACTGGGGAGGCAGACCAAAGTCAGGGCACCAAACATCGACAAGCAGTCGGGGGTCTGCTGTATCTCGCTGGAGCCACCAGACCGGACTTAGCCTTTGCGACGACATACCTCAGTCAGTTCAACGAGCGGCCAACAGCTGAACACTGGGCAGGAGTTCGTCACCTCCTGCGTTATGTAAAGCACACAAACGACATTGGGCTGACATTTAAGAAAACGGGAGAACGAGTGACAGCCTTCTGTGATGCTGACTGGGCAAGTGACTGGACAGACAGACGGTCATTTAGTGGGTACGTCATGATGCTTACTGTAGGTGCAGTTTCATGGAGTGCAAGAAAGCAGAGAACAACCGCCCTCTCCACAGTGGAAGCCGAATACATGGCGATATGTGAGGCAACCAAAGAGTTCTTGTGGTTGCAACAGTTCCTGACGGAAATTAGAGTGGGTGAACTTGCGCCAAGGACATTGTTGGCCGACAGCCAAGGGGCAATCGCACTAGCGAACAACCATGTGACATCGCAGATGAGCAAGCATATAGAACTTCGACATTTCTTCATACATACATACATACATACATACATACATACATACATACATACATATATTTATTTGCAGATGTGGACGCTGTCCATGGTGGCAAATTACAACAACAACAAAACTAAGCAAAATAAATCATTCATACAACTGCAAAAAAACATTTTAGATACAAGGATTAATAGGCATAATAAAATAATAAAATAGAAACTATTATAATATAAGAATAAGGATAAATTACACTATTCTTCATCCATGTCATGTCACTGGCTCCTGATCTGGTGCTTTCTCACCAACTCCTTAAATTTTCCAACATTAGAAGGCAAAGGGCTGAAAATATCCCCTGGCAAACTGTTCCATTCTACTTCCCCCCTCCCAATGAAAGAATATTTGCCCCAGTTACTGTTCCACTGACTTCATTTTAATTTACAACAATGACTGTATCTGCCCATATATGAACCTTCCTTTCCCAATCTCTCATGACTGTCTTCCCATGCAATTTCCCCCTTGTAAGCTAAGAAAATACCCCCTAGTCTTGCTCTTGAACGTATACCAGCCAGACTTTCCCATCCCAAATCCTGGACCATCCTACTCACACTACTCGTCGATCTGTGGTCCTCCATTACATACCTGGCGGCCTTCCTTTGCACTCCTTCCAATTCCTTTATTAAATACATTTGGTATGGATCTCACAGTCCCCCAGCATATTCCAGCAGAGGACGGACTAGGGACATGTATGCCCTTTCCCTAATCTCTCTGCCAGCCCCTTTAAATACTTGCATAACCATATGTAGAGACTTGTATGCTTTCTTTACTATTTCCCCTATGGACTTACCCCAGTGAAAATTCCCACCCCCCACAGTTACACCTAAATACCTACATTCGTCCCCAAATAAAACTTTATTTTCGCCTACTGAATATTCAAAAACAATATGATTCCTTTTGTTAACAAATCTCACTGCCTGACATTTCTTTGAATTTATCGTCATATCACTTCTATCTGCCCAGCTTTGTATCACAGTCAGGTCCCTCTGCAAAATGCCGCAGTCGTCCAGATGATTTATCCTCCTGTATACTACTATACCATCAGCAAATAATCTTATCTGGGATGATATTTCAACTCCTATGTCATTTACATACATGAGAAATAGCAAAGGTCCCAATTTACTTCCCTGAGGTACCCCCTTCCCACCCTTAACTGTTCTGACACTGACCCTCCAACCCTTACCCTTTGCCTTCTCCCCTCTAGAACAGATCTCACCCATTGTACTACTCTCCTGTCCAATCCCACAGCCTCCATTTTCCTTAATAGGATATCATGATTGCCCCTATCGAAAGCCTTTGAAAGATCAATTGCAATACAGTCAACTTGACCTCTATTATCCAAGGCCTCACTGATATCTTGCCGAAAGCCTGATAGTTGTGATTCACAGGAAAATCTCTCTCTGAAACCATGCTGTTCATTTGCCAACCACTTACTATTCCCTAAGCATTCCCTTATGTAAACATTCATAATTCCTTCAAAAATTTTGAATGTAATACATGTTAGGCTGATAGGTCTGTAGCTATCACTATCCCCCCTTTCCCCTCTCCCTTTATATACCGGAACTACCAGAGCCTGTTTCCAGTCATCAGGCACTACACCATTATTTATACAAAAATCAAACAGAAACCTTAAATAAGGCACAATGTTCCATCCCGTAATCTTTAACAATTCCCCATTTATCCCATCTACCCCAGCTGCTTTTCTTGACCCCAATTCCCGTATTGCATTATAGATATCCTTATTTACATATCTAAATTTCTTCCCATCCTCAATACCCTGCTTTACTTTCTGATCTACATTTCCCTCCCCAACAATCCCCACCACCTTACCATACACCTTATTAAATGCTTCAGCCTCCTCCCCATCTTCCACCAGCAACGTTCCATCTTCTCCCTTGATATCAGGTATTCGGCCTTGAACTCATCTCACTCCCCTTAAATAGACATACATATTTCTCCACCTACCCATAAAATGTTTCTTAGCTACTATCTTAGACCTGTCCAGTTCCCTCCTTAACCTATTTAATTCTATTCAGTGGCCTATCCCCTTCCTGAGCCTATTGCTTACTAATCTACATTTCTTCTTTAATCTTCTTACCTCCTTATTGTAATAAAGTGGATCAGTATTCGCCCCTACATTTTTAAATGGCACATGTAATTTTTCACAATCTAGAATTATGGTTTTCAAACCAGCCCAGAGTCTATCTACATTTAGTCCCCACTCTATCCACTGATTGAAAATTTCAGCTAGGTAACTCCCAAGCTTTTCTTTATTAGCTTTTTAATACTGTTTTACCAATCTTGTCTCCCTCTTAACTTGCCTCTCAATACCCAACTTTACCTATACTACAACAGCCTTGTGGTCACATAGGCCTATCCCTTCAATGATCTCTGATTTGACCCAAATAGGCCTATCCTCAGGCTTTACCAAAAACACTTCCAATAAGCTGTTCCCCCTAGTGCTTCCCCCCCATAACTCGAACAAAAAAACCCTCCCATATTATTTTGTTGGCCAGCAATTGATAATGTTCTTGAGAATCTGCCTTACCTTCCCAGCCCACTCTTGGCATATTAAAATCACCCTTCTTCCTGCCCGGTCAGCCTCCATAGCATTATTTACTAACGTTGTTCCTAGATTTACATCCCGTTCACCCCTCCCTGTTCTATATACACCCAAAATGTCTACCATATCTTTAGAACCAACCCTAACCCCCAGAATATCATTTACTTCATCTGTAAACACTAGAGGACTCCGAAATATATCCTTAACTAGTATAAATACCCCACCGCCCGTGCTTCCCCTGTCCCTTCTGTATCACCCTATAACCCATAGGAAATACCTCCCATTCCACAACATTTTCAACTAGCCATGACTCAGTCCCGACAATAACATCTGGATCATATATTTCTACCATGGTTCCAAATGTTATACCCTTTTAGGTAGATTTCATTAGAAAGCTAACTATTGCAATGGGTACCATGTTCCGACTTCCGGAAAATTTCGACATATCTTCGCGTTTCACATCCCCCAGACCCCAAAACCACCGTCAGTTCAAAAGTTTATATATAATTTATGTATACATGTATCTATCTATCTATCTATCTATCTATCTATCTATCTATCTATATATATCAGTTTCTTGTGGACACGATAACTGACGTAATTTTGCACCAATCACTTTGAATTTTTTACATAATTAGTATCCCATTAAATTCTCGGTCGAGTTCGTTAATGGGCAAAATCGGTCAAAGGGGGTGAAAATGGGGGGCTTTTTTCGAAAATGTGAAATATCACTATAACTCTCTTAATACATGAAATATCGAATCCATTCAAAGTTCACAATATGTGTCGGATAAGTGCCAAACATTTATGTCAAATAAGTTTTTTGATAGCACCAACCATTGACCAAAGTGGTGGAAAAAAGTGGGTTTTTCGGGAAACATTAATCATATCTCTCTTAATAGGCACAATATCAAAACCATACAAAATGGAAAATATTCCCCTAATAATTACCTAAAACTTTTGTCTGAAAGAAATTTTGATATGACCCACCATTACGCCAAGGGATGAGAAAAACGATTTCGGAATTAAAGAAAATGCCAAGTGCCATCAGAGGTTACCATGACAACGCTTCTAAATTGATCAGGGATGAGCTATCAGAGGTTGCCAAGACAACGCCATTGACGAGATCACATTCATTTTTAGCCTACTTTTCACACTTTGCAAAAATGAGGAAAAAGTAGACTTATGAGATCGATGCGGGAAAATGTGTCTGTCTGTCTGTCCTTCTGTCTGGCTGGCTGTGTGTGTGTGTGTGTGTCCCCTTATCAACTCCTAAACGGCTGCAGCAATGGAAACCAAATTTAGTATGAGTAAAGATGAATACCGGAATATCTCAAGCCCATATTTGAAAAAGATGTCAGTGCTACCAACTGCTAAAAAACGCATTAGAAATTTGAGCTCCATGTTGGATATCATGGAAGGCATACATGGGAGCAATTCCAAAATTGGCACACATGTAGATAATACTATTTCAGTTTAATTTCCAGGAGGCCATACATGACAGTGTTGCCAAAATAATTTTAAGCCTTCTGATAGGTCCAATTTTTAAATGCACATAACTTCTACACTATCAATTGGATTTCAACCAAATTATGTATGTAATATAAGCACATAAGCAGGTATGACTGAGCGTATTATTAAGAGCCACCAGGGCTGCCAACTGTTAATAATTGTTCTCTCTACTCTTTATCCAAATACCAATATATCAGAAAGTATGCAAGCCGACAGCTTTAAACTATGCACGCGTATAGTACCTGACATTTTACATTAATTTGGAGTATCTTATATACGTCAGTTCTACCAACATGATTCTAAGCCTGCTGATAGGACCAATTTTTAAATACATGTAACTTCTATACTGTCAGTTGGATTTCAACCAAATTTCATATGTGCTTTGTGTAATATAACAGATATGACTATAAGTATTCTTATGAGCAATTAGGGCTGTCAACTGTTAATAAATGGTGTCTATATTTTTTACCATAATATAATATATCAGAAATTATGCAAGCCAACAGGTCTATACTTTGCATACGTATAGCACCTGACATTCTAGATTAATTTGGAGTAATTAATATAAGTCAGTGATGCCAACATGATTCTATGCCTGATGATAGCTCCAATTTTAAAATACATATAACTTCTATACTAAAAAATAGATTTCATCCAAAATTGGCACAAAAATATATCATAATATTTCCGATTATTTCTGACCAGCATACGCATGACATTGTTGCCAACGTGCTTTTACGTGTGCTGATAGATCCAATGTATAACTCCATGTAACATCCTTTGGACTTCAACCACATTTTGTATTCTGTACCTTAAGAGATGGAATTAAGAATATATTCAGTCACCAGGGCTGCCAACTGTATTGCTGTATTAGGCTACATTATGCCTAGTATACAGTATTTCGAACTAATTAAGACATTCCGTTATTACCAAATTAATTTCGTCATTATTCTTGATAGGTTCATATACTGTAGATTAATCATTGGCATGAATCTTAATTTTAAGGAAAGTAGGCTCTTTAGTTCCGCACGGAACTTCTTGTTCCATCTGACTATGTGGGAAGCGGCTAACTGGTAGCATGCTGAACTTCTATGCCCAAGGTCGCTGGTTCAAAACTGGCCAAAGTCGTCGGATTTTCTAAGAGCGCTAAAAATCCCTCAGCATGCTTTCCTTCGGAGGGGAAGTTCCAATGTTCATTGAAAGTTGCTGGTTGCGGTGGAATCTAGCAGCCAAGTTCACAGTAGGTGTCGTTGACGGTAGTATTTGGTACAAAATTAGGTACTACTATTTAAAATTGACCTTCTGCAGACCTTAACTGAATTAGAGACTAATACAGTCATCACAATTAACACCGTTTATCATACAGACTATACACACACCCAATGTATACGGGGTTACATGACCACGTTGTCGCAGCCCCTAAACTGATGAACCAACCAACATCTCTGCGGGAGATAAAATTTTGCGCGAAGAAGTAACAGACTGTTAGATAGTTACACATCAGTTCCAAACCTTGCATAAGGACATTCTGATAAAAAGTATTAAAATGAACCCCAAATATGACAAGAAAGTTACCATCCCCATAAGACAATAAAATGTTAAAAATATGCATAGAAAGACGAAAAAAAGGTTAATTAACCTCCAATTGTAAAATACATTCTCGCAATAAACCAATAAACATTATCAATTGCGGTCTGATCCACCTACGAAAACCTGCAGATTTCGCCTATTTTAGCCTATCCTCTAGTCTGCCCGGTGAAATCTACCTCCGCCTTCCGGCGTGCCGAGAGGACTTTTTTAACTACACTACGACAGTTTACCAGAAGACACTTGAAGCTCTGATAGTGCCCTTTGTACCCAAGACTAGCAACCATCTTGCTCCGTTTACTGGTTTGGGATGAATCATCTCTTGCACACTTGGTGTTTTTTTTTTTTGACAAACTTTTAATGACCCTTCCATAGTGTTGTCTCAGTTCGGCCGAACCTCGCCTATTTAAGTGGAGACCATCCCACCCCAAATCGTAGTCTTCTATCCACAGTCCAGAGTTAATATATAGAACTGCCTCTTCACCACAAATCCAGTCCAGTACACCATTTACTGCATCCACATACCTGCAATCCACGTCCCGCCGATATAAAATCCCACTCGCTGCAATAGAAGAATTTCTATACTTCTCCCTGCATGCTCTCATCAGGTTTTTAATGTCATTTCCTATATTGTCTGGAGTAGGAGAGCTCCTTAGGTCATTTGTTCCAACGTGTACTACAACTGACTTAACTTATTTACCCCCTTCCATTAACATCACTTTTCTTCTCAATTGTTCAGTCCTTATACCAGGAAAACATTTCACTTCAGTATTTGTTTCCTGAAGCCCTGTTCATCAGGGAGAAGATTGAAGGAGGACTGCTCTCCCTGAATTATGTTCCATCCACCGACAACTTGACCAAGACATTGACAGGGAAGGAGACAGGTCGTCACCGAGAACTACTGGGTTTATCTAAACCTAAGTGAAAGTGGGGCTTATTGTAGGGGAGGTGTTAGTGCTAAGAACAATTGCACCCATTATTGGCAAGCATGCTAGTAATTCAGTGAGTGCTCATATCCACCGCTAGGTAGCGGAAACTTACTTTGTGTGGTCTATGTTACTATCTCGCGAAGTTTGACCACGTGCATCCATTACAGTACCGTAACGAATAAAAGTGGTGATAGAGCGCTGACTTGCTGTACACCCTGGTTAGTCTCGAACCACTCGGAACAGCCATCACCTATTTGGACACAACTCTGGCAGTGTTCATATATCATCTTGACTTTATTGATATATTTTGAAGGCATTTCCAGATTGTATTTCTCTGTACACTGTCGTAAGCCTTCTCAATATCCAGGAAAATGAAGAATGTCTTTTCCTTTTTCCCAGTGCTTCTCCATAATCATCCTGACAGAAAATATCAGATCTGTTATGGCCCTGTTCCATCTGAAACCGTACTGCTCTTCTTCAAACTGTGGTTCAATGATAATTCTTAATCTGTGTTCTATGATTCGTTCAATTATCTAAGGGACAGTTACATGTACATTGTATATTTAAAAGTCAGTGGTTCACCCAACTCAGATCGTTGTAGAAGGGGTTCGAGAGTCGAAAAAGGTTGGGACCGCTGGTCTACATTAATGACTATTCCAATATTTGTGTAAAGTAAAAGGCAGCTTTATCCATAGAGAATTTGTATAAAGAATGTTATAGTAATTTTGAGAGAGAATGTTGGAATATTTTATTGAAAGACTTAAAATCTTCATTGTACAGTAAAACCTGCCTAAAGTGGAATGCAATTGTTCCAGATTTATTTTTCTGTTTTCGCAGGTTTCCGTTTTACAAAGGGTTGGGTTTTAATAAGACAAAATACAGTTCAAAGAAATACCGTATTATCGCATAGGATTTACTATGAAATAATTTGAGTTTTTCCCACTTTAAACAACACGATTAATTCATTAGCCGGGCGTATGTTTTTCTAGTGTTCTTCAATAATTTTAATTTTCTCCTCCAGTGTGTCTTTATGTTTAGAAGTCATTGTCACTGAATTACATTACGTAGATAAATGCAGTGCACAGTAAAAAGAACACCTTTAAAGATTACTCCAGTTCAGTGTTTTCTTCTACTCGTACTTCTACTCTCATTAATTTTGTTAAAAGGGTTGGAGAAAGTAATGGTACAGATGTTGTGAAATGTAGCATACCTGCTGCATCTTTGAGGGAAAATTAGATGATGTTTCCTAGGACTTTGGGGCAAGTAAAGCTGCGCTCAAAATTTAATACATAGCTTTTTTTTTAAAGATAATCCGTCTTAGTCAGGTTATTTACGCCTACAGTTCCGGAATTTCTTTCCGTTTCTGCGTTAGGCAGTTTTCCGGCTTACAGTGTCATTTTACATAGGAAATACCTGCATTCCGAATTTTGTTTTCCGTTTGTCCATGTTACTGGTATATAGAGGGACCGGTTTAGGCAGGTTTTACTATATATGAAATGCCCTGAATTGTAACTATGTCACAGGTTATGAGAAGCAGGGGCATGCTATAAAAAGAGGAGTTGTGAGATATTACGCACCGATAGTAGGATGACAATAAACATCGTGAGGAGTAAAATCTAAAAAGAGAAACTTGGTAAATAATTTTACGTGCAGACATATAAATATTTTAAAAATGGGAATGCAAAAATATTTAAGTGTAAATATTGTTATGAGGTGACGGTGCCCAAACAGTAAGATGAATATACAATGGATAGAAAAATAGAAAGATTGATTAACAAGCTGTAAACAAAGAGATTTCAATTGCTTCAGTTTAATATCACTATGGGAATTTACGATTAGTACGGTACGGTAACAGAAGTATCGAGTGTTTATTTGTTTACGTTGCGAGTTTCAAGGAGACAGACAGACTACGGCTTATTTTTTTTTATGGAATTTTGTTGCTTTTATTATTTTATATGTCCTTGATTATTTAATGATTTGACTTTCCGTTAGGCCTTTCTATTTTTAGTGAATTTAATCAACCAGACATCACAAATTTTACGCATCAAGAACAAGAAGAATTTAATTAAATGTCCTTGATTATTTAATGAGTTGACTTTCCGTTTGGCCTTCCTACTTTTAGTGAATTTATGTTCGACCCTCACTATTAGGGCCCCTTCAGACGAGGCCACTTAGCAGCGCTGCTTCGTGGCGCGTTGGTGCTAAGGTTGGTGGCGCTTCTACCAAGCGTTAGTGGCGCTTCTACAGAGCGTTAATGGCGCTTCTACCAAGCGTAGCTCAGTTTTCCAGTAAACATGGACTTCGAAGGTGATATAATTCTTGCCATGCTCCATAAGGAGGAGAAAGAGACTTAAACGGAAAACAAGAAGATTCTGGGTGCATCCATTGGTTTTGGAAAGGCAGAATCGAGGACTGTTCTACACCTTATTCGATGATCTACAACAGGATGACGAAAAGTTCATTGCGTACTTTCGCATGTCCAAAAAATTATTTTAAGAGTCCCACGCCGTAGTTGTGATCGTAGTTAGTTGTTTATTTATTGAGGTTTTAAGGGGCGGAACTATGAGGTAATTTGCCCCTGTAGTTGTGGTCGTTTAATCGTGCACCACGGCTGTGAGGGCAGCTGTAGCAAGTCTAGAGATCGTAGGTTCAAAACCCAGCACTGACAGAAAATACCCAGAGTGTGGTTTTTCTACACTTCATCTAGGCAAATGCAGGGATATTACTTTACCACTGCTAGTAACGCACATGTTAAGGACTTTCTGGCCTCTGAGACCTACGAAGATATCCAATTAACTACGGAATCAACCGGCCAGTGCATACCCATAAGTAGAGCCCTGCGCGGATAGACAAAACGTTATCCGCATCCGCCCCGCATCCGCACGACTGTTATCCGCATCCGCACGACTTTTATCCGCATCCGCCCCGCATCCAAGCGACTTTTACCCACACGTTTGTTATCCGAATCTACTGGCATTACAATGATATTTCCCTACTAAAGTAAAGGCCTTGGGAGGGAAGGTACTGGACCATAGTGAATTCATACTCAGAGGGCAATTGTCTGAGACCATCTTCGAACCCCGGAACCCAGAAATAATACTAAGGTGATCGGGTAAAATCATAATATATTCACAATAAACATGCATACAAATTAACAAAACACTTACTAATCAAGATGTGGATTCTGACATCAAATATTTGTTCCTTCCAGTTGACTGTAATACATATTTTAGCAATCCAGCCAAGTTGTTATGATGAAGTAAATAAGTGTTGCTTTCAAACTTTCAACTTTCTGTTGTCATTATGAGAATCCAAGCCAAATAATTAAGAGGATGACGAATTAAATATTCAATAGTTTCATAATGCACCTGCATAATGCATCATACAGTATTTCATGCATTTCCACACAAATATATAATTAATTAATTCTCGAGACAGTACATGTCACAAAGTTAGGCCTACGCTTGTTATAATATCCAATGTAATACGTTGCCTAAAACTGAAGAATTAATGTCTTCAAAACACAAAATATACGGAGCTAATCCAATTTACGTGTTTTCACCTCAATGGCTATCAGAAATCTCTTTTTTATTAACAACAGATGATCGCACATAGTTAAAAACAATACGACAGTAGCCATCATGAAAAACAGAAGAAAAACGATCACCGTACTAGGGCTATCGACATCAAAATAAATCCTACATTAATAAATTTTCCACAGACCATAAGGCATACTACTTGTAATTAAAATGCATTTTACAATTAACTGAAAACAGAAAACAAATCATTAATTACGCAAAGAAAATATGAGTGTCAGTTATCCTACCAGAGTGAATACCCGAGGATGACATTAAGTTTGAATGTATAACCTAGAAAGGCCCTGTCATGCAACGTAGGAAAATACAAAATAAATACATTTACCTTGCCAGTCGATACAGTCACAAGTACTTACGATGACAAAATAGCCTACCTTAATTCCACAATATACGAAGCATATCCAGACGTTTATCTCCAGTAAGGTTACAATAGGTAACCAGTCAATAACTTGACGAAGAGGGATAATATCATTCAACATTTTCACATACAGTAGAACTTCAGTATACTTCTTATGTATTTATAAAACCACGTAGATCCATGATGACTGGCCTAACAAGCTCATTACGAGAATCATACATGTCTCGAAAATCCCAGCCTTCCAAAACCATTAAAGTCAACATCGAGATAGAGAAATACTTGTCGCTAGAACATAGCTCTTCCTATCGGACAGAGGGAGAAACTACAATCCCAGTCCAAGGCAGCACCGACAAGATATGCTACCTATCGAGGCCAGCCACAACTAACTCCGCCGCTCGATTCAAAAGTTTATGCCAAAGTAAAAATTGTACGTTCAATCAGAGATTAGTGCCAAAGTAACGGCACAGACTCCCGGGCCCCAAACTTGTCGATGGTTCGCAGAACAGAGACGACGTAAATGGTACAAGTGTATCAACATGCATAATCAAGCAAATCTTAAAGCATAGAAAAGTTTTTGCCAATTATCACAAACACAGTAGCTTCCGAATGTGAAATACTTAATTAAAAGTTCATTTCAGTTTTCATCAGCACCATAACCACCAAAATATGTCATGCCAAGAACATAAACAAATACTTAAGTGTAGAATACATCGAGTGGGTTTTCTTTGTACAATTTCCACAACATTATTACAAATGGCATCTTGAATAAACGATGGCAGGAACAGTTTCATCCGAAGGTTACATAGATTGGTCCAATATCCTGGCCAGAGACATCTTCTCGCACTGCATAACACTCCAAACGCAGAATAAGACCTCGAAGAAATTAGCTGAAATCAAATTTCGACTGCGACAGTAATGTGTAAAGGAAAGCTTAATATCTAACGTTGACACTCATTTACAAAGAACAAATTACAATAAAATATTACATGATGGCATCAGATTTTACAACAATAACCCAGTACTATCAAGAATCCACATCTTTACAGGTGAAAGGTATAACAATGACCCTCAATTAACACAGAAAATTGCATGCATGTTTTAGAAAATTACAATATCCCGAAAATATTACAATAATAACAGTATTTTCCGAAAATAAGTTCCAGTAATAATACTGAATGGCACGTGAGCTCTCATATTCACAAATAAAAAAACCTTATTATCCCAAAAGACGAAGGCAATTGTCTCACATTGCATATCTGTTCAACCCATTTGTCCAAAATACAGAAAGAGAAAATGCCAAAGGAAACACCCAAAGTAGGAAAACACAAGAAAATTCCAAGAAGAACAATAGAAAGACCCAATTATCAAGCAAAAAAACAGGACACACGTGCATACCAAAGCAGAATCACACCACAACCTTACACCATGACACATAACCTTAAAATCCCCAGAAAAAAATTACAATTAAACCATCAAATAATTAATAAACAACAACCAGAATATGAATTAGCACTTGTCAACACATCCACACAAAACACAAATACAAAAATACCCTATCATATACAGACCCAGACCAAACCGAAACTAGTAAACGAGAGAAGCACGTATTTCATGAGGCCTATAGTGAGCCGCCGTATATTGACCAAATACCACAACTCAATTCATCATATCACATCACATTACTTAACCTAAAGTATTTATTTCTCAGTCAGACAGCAAAAAAAAAATTGAGCCCACTCAATCAACTGAAGACTTAGGAGAATTGTTTATAAATACTTACCAACATATTCAACTCAAATCTAAGCAAATGAACCCCCATAACATTCATCTGGTAGACTTAAGTTGACAGATGCGTCAACAAAATGCTAATTTACATCCACGATCCCAAAGTAACATACAATGACCTTTTACCCCTTAAATTAATATACATCCACACATATCTGGACAACCACAAAACAACAACAAGAAAACTAACCCAATTACCAAAATAAAACAAATCACACCACATTTATACTTTCTGAATGTCCAACTTTGGAAATGCACAATTTAGACAATAACATAAACAATACAATTATTCACTCTTGACATAGCCTAGTATATCAAACTAAGTAAACAGTATAGCGAACAAGATCAAAACAAGAACAAACTCGACAGAAATCCCTCAATAAATGACCAACAGAAGACCCTAAATGAAAGAAGATCAACAGACTACTCGTGCAGATCACCAAGCTACAAACGTACCCAAACATTCATTGAAATCACACGACCTTACAAACTCCCAAAATTAATAAAACCATTTACTACCCACAAAATCCCCATAATTTTTCCAGAATATAAATTGACACACCGTTAGGACATCAACATACACAAAATAAATAATAACCCTTAAATAAAACACACTGAAATCAACATGTCATACTAGCCGCATTTTACCCTGGCATAGCATGATTTTCCATCACCAAAACACATTTCGGCAAGTAGTTACCTTCATAAATCAACAAGCAGATAAATGACTAAGTCATCACTCGGAGAACAGAAGAGGTTTGTAATTACTTACCTATGATATCCCAACATAGTATCATTTTATACGTACGGCGTATTTAATTAAATTCAATTATAAATTAAGCAAAAAGAAACCCTAACCTTAATTCACCTTAAGAAACAACCAAGAGACCCACCCGATTACAAAACAAAACTAATAACAATCACCCCCACTCATGCACTCAAATACATTTACACAAGTTTGTCACTTCAGACCTAACACAATTTAGACAATTACAAACAAGAAGAACCATTATAGATTTGCACAATCAAGCAGAATGAGCACCACACGTGTAGACAAATACAAGCATCAATAACATCCACAATACATACATGTCCCGATGACCAGAATTCATCTACACAATTTTGACAATAACATACAAGAAGAACCTTATGGATTTGCACTATCTAGCAGAATGTGCACCACACGTGTAGACAAATACACACATCAAAAACACATGCATGTCCTAATGACCGGAATTCATCTACACAATTTTGATAATAACATACAAGAAGAACCTTTATAGATTTGCACAATCTAGCAGAATGTGCACCACACGTGTAGACAAATACACACATCAAAAACACATGCACGTCCTAATGACCAGAATTCATCTACACAATTTTGACAATACATACACCACAACAAATATCAACTTAAATTATCAAAATCTGCATCGCACCATCGACTAATGTGGTCATACGAGCCACAAAAATCACATCTCTTGCCTTTGCTAACTCTACTCCCATTAAACCTCTGTTCAGCACGCCTCTGAAATACATGACCTTGAACATTAGTAGGCATGAACTCACGCCTTCCCTGTAAATTCTTATAAGGAACAAGACTACTATAATTATCCACAAGCTGCATCTCTCCACGTGGCTGAAAATTATTTATAGAAGGCATATAACCTGAACAACCTTGAAGATAATTACTAGGAAAGGGAGAATCATCTACCCGCAACAGATTAGCATTCTTAATCTTCTCCGCAGATAAAATAATTTCATTAAAATCAGTGAAATTCTTGGGCTTAGCATGCATGGACAAGAATGAACGATAAATGGGATTCATACCTTCGACTAACGAATTGACAACCTGCTCTTCAGTCAACTCAACTGCCAAAACCTTTGCATAAGTCCTAATATCAATGAAGTACTCATTTAACGTTTCACTCATACGCTGAACGCGAAATACATAATCTCTACTCAAATCTGCCAAGATACGTGGAGTGATAAAATATTTCAAAACCTCTCTATGGAAAACATCCAAAGAATGGCCAGCACTCATACTCTCAAACAGTTTTCCTCGCAACATTCCTTCAGTGCATGGAAAGATGATTTTCAAAATTTGAAAATCTGACAGACCAAATATGCCAGCACTATCTCTTAATTCCACTAATTTCTTCAAAAATTTCACAAATAAATTAATATCAGTGCCATAGCACACATGAAAATCTTTCAAAATTAGAGTTAATGGGTTAGGAAGGGAAGCAAAATTAACCTGACCATCAGTCATAAGTTTATTTAGACAAACAACGTTAGTCGAGGCTCGATTATCAGAAAGATTAAGCCTATTTACTCTATCTATCACGTCACATTCACCAAATAAGCTATCAACAGTTTGTACTTCCTTATCAGTACAAGTACGGTGAGATCCTAACCTATTCCCAGCACTACCAACGTCATGGCAAGAAACTGAACTAGAAAAATCGTTATATCTCTTATCAGAACATGAATTACCAACAGCATTCAAATTACTAGGGCTCGACATGACCTCTGGTGTATTTCTTGACGAGCCTATTTGTTTATCTACCTCAGTAGTATTATTAGTTTGTAAAGCGCCTACCATATTTTCATTATTCTCCATCGATACTGATTCCAAATTACCAATATAATTACTATTATTCACAACGCCATCACAAGAATCACTAACATATGAACAAACGCTTTCAGAACACACAACAGGTCCACTAATATTCTCAGAAATATCACTCGAGGACAACCGATTAAAACTATCTATCAGCTTGTCGCGAAGCTCAACTAACTTGGTTGAAAAAACAATATCACACTTGGACCAATATTCAATTAAGCTCACTAAACGATTAATCCAGTGTATCGAACGAAATTTTAATTTGTTCACACGATATGCCGAAGGTTTGGCAACTTGCTTTAACTCATCACAGGACACTAATAGGTTCGAAACAGATATCACAACATCAGACCTACCTTTTGTCCCATAAGAATGTTGATCAGTCAGACTAACAACAGAAGCTGACTTTAAGGATTTGAGAAGAATAATATCCAGTTCACGATGAAAATTAGGGTTGCCATTCCTTATTTGTATTTCATAAGCCAGTTCCTCTTTGGATAAATATTGTACAGCTTTTAAAATGTTCTCGTCCATTCAGTATATTATCACATGAAACAAAAATAACAAGAAAATTATACAAAGATAAAACAATAACAACAAACATTAAAATATCACACTTCAGGCCCAATCATACTTCCAAGCCCCAAGATCCAAAGACTAGCCCCAAACAACTACTGAAAGTGGTACAAATCTAACCACGCTACTGCTATAACACATTTAACCCCCTACTAAAGTAAAGGCCTTGGGAGGGAAGGTACTGGACCATAGTGAATTCATACTCAGAGGGCAATTGTCTGAGACCATCTTCGAACCCCGGAACCCAGAAATAATACTAAGGTGATCGGGTAAAATCATAATATATTCACAATAAACATGCATACAAATTAACAAAACACTTACTAATCAAGATGTGGATTCTGACATCAAATATTTGTTCCTTCCAGTTGACTGTAATACATATTTTAGCAATCCAGCCAAGTTGTTATGATGAAGTAAATAAGTGTTGCTTTCAAACTTTCAACTTTCTGTTGTCATTATGAGAATCCAAGCCAAATAATTAAGAGGATGACGAATTAAATATTCAATAGTTTCATAATGCACCTGCATAATGCATCATACAGTATTTCATGCATTTCCACACAAATATATAATTAATTAATTCTCGAGACAGTACATGTCACAAAGTTAGGCCTACGCTTGTTATAATATCCAATGTAATACGTTGCCTAAAACTGAAGAATTAATGTCTTCAAAACACAAAATATACGGAGCTAATCCAATTTACGTGTTTTCACCTCAATGGCTATCAGAAATCTCTTTTTTATTAACAACAGATGATCGCACATAGTTAAAAACAATACGACAGTAGCCATCATGAAAAACAGAAGAAAAACGATCACCGTACTAGGGCTATCGACATCAAAATAAATCCTACATTAATAAATTTTCCACAGACCATAAGGCATACTACTTGTAATTAAAATGCATTTTACAATTAACTGAAAACAGAAAACAAATCATTAATTACGCAAAGAAAATATGAGTGTCAGTTATCCTACCAGAGTGAATACCCGAGGATGACATTAAGTTTGAATGTATAACCTAGAAAGGCCCTGTCATGCAACGTAGGAAAATACAAAATAAATACATTTACCTTGCCAGTCGATACAGTCACAAGTACTTACGATGACAAAATAGCCTACCTTAATTCCACAATATACGAAGCATATCCAGACGTTTATCTCCAGTAAGGTTACAATAGGTAACCAGTCAATAACTTGACGAAGAGGGATAATATCATTCAACATTTTCACATACAGTAGAACTTCAGTATACTTCTTATGTATTTATAAAACCACGTAGATCCATGATGACTGGCCTAACAAGCTCATTACGAGAATCATACATGTCTCGAAAATCCCAGCCTTCCAAAACCATTAAAGTCAACATCGAGATAGAGAAATACTTGTCGCTAGAACATAGCTCTTCCTATCGGACAGAGGGAGAAACTACAATCCCAGTCCAAGGCAGCACCGACAAGATATGCTACCTATCGAGGCCAGCCACAACTAACTCCGCCGCTCGATTCAAAAGTTTATGCCAAAGTAAAAATTGTACGTTCAATCAGAGATTAGTGCCAAAGTAACGGCACAGCTTTATACTTTATCTTTTAGACATTTTCAGAAGAAAGTCGAACCCATAGGCTATGTACTGTATCTCATGTGCTATGTCAAAAATGATTGTTACACAGCCAGAATTGCAACCCTTTTCAGTTGGGAGTGTTGATTGTGCTTAATGACATAATTTGAATGGAATTAGCCTAAATCATCACCTTACATTTGTCATGAAAAAATATAACGGTAACATATGATATGTCATAAACATCCGGTCTCTAGTAAGGGAGAGTGGGGGAATTGTGCGCACTTAAGCAAGAATCGGTCTTGTGATGGTCTCATAATAGATAACACAGCTGCAGTTATGAATAAGGGAGCCTGAGTAACTCTATATTCGATGCGCAGAAACAAATTTAATTCAAAAATAAATTTGGTGGACTATAATTCGAAATCTCGCAAATATGCATTTGCGCACGATTATCCACCCTGCAGGGAAATTATGCGTATGGGATGAGTGTTGCAAAGCCATGCCAATACAGTGTGAATTGGCTGAAACTTGCACTGAGCATTAATATTAGAATATTCCAATATATTTTACAATAGCATAACAATGCAATGATACTAAAATTCTGCAGTTTGGGATATTATAATAAAATATCTTCGTTTCGTCAGCATTAAAGGAGGCAATCCTATTTAGGCTTGTTACTTCAGGTTGTCTCAACGTTAATGCAGGATATCTCTTCAAGAACTCACACAACCAGTCTTTGCCTGCTAGACTTATAACTTTATGGAAATTTTGGGGAACCTTATTCTCCTCTGCAAACTTGAACTCTAACCTTCTGACAAGCTTGGTGGGCGTTAAGCCGTAAAATAATTTTGCCAATGTCGAAAGGTATTCGGATAATTATGACTCCATTTCGTCTGTAAAAACTGCTTTACGGACTAGACGAGTGGAGCAAGACCATTTTGCAGCAACTGCTTTCGTAGGATTGACTGGGGAATGTTGAAACTTATCCCCACTTCCCTTATTTTCCTCCCATCATACCTAATTGCACGTAGAGCTTTCTGTACATTTTCTGCTGGGTAGGAGTTTTTCTCCGTTTTCCGCGTATAATTTCTTGGCATCTGGAAAACAAACACGAAATATTTTGCCATTAACGTCGTGTTTTATTTACTTTTATCATATATGTTCTGCGCACCATTACCCCACTATGCTTTTAAAAGGTAACTCACTAAATCCCTTATTTGCTGGCTACAGAAAATAAAATGCAACGTGTTAAGTTTCTTCATCCAAGCCTCCGGTTATCACATAGCGACTGGCATCATGCTGACTGTCCCTATCTGATCTGATAGGAACGATGACAGCTTTAGGGTAGCAGTGAACTGAGTTTCTAGTTGTAATACCAACTCAAAAAACATAGATGCGCACGATTACCCGCAGCGCACAATTACCCAACTTTTCCCATGATATTCAACAAGTTCGGATCGTATTCTAAAAACTATCCGCAAATTTACTCCAAACATTACCCGCGGCTTATCCGCAAAGCCATGCAAAGTATATCCGCATGGCGAAAAATGTTGCGGATATCCGCGGGTCTATCCGCATCCGCGCAGGGCTTTACCCATAAGGTATCTTCTGAAAAAATGGGTATCATAATGTTTTCTTGCGATTCTGTTGAATCATTCTTCAGTACACCCCCTAGGGGCTTACGACTAGTGGGATGTGGGTTTGGTGACCACGAGACCCCAGCTGAGTCCGGTATTACTTGCACTTACTTGTACCGGGCCCCTTTCTGTCATCTTTCCTGTCGACCACCCTTGGTCACCTCTCGTTCACTTACGACACTCCCCCTCCCTTAGGGGCTTACAACTTGTGGGACGTTGGTTGTTGACCACGGCCCAGCAGAGTTCGCGATTGCTTCCACTTAATTGTGACGGGGTCCTCTCTGGAATATTTCCTGTCGGCCTCCCTTGATCAACTCTTGTTCTCTTCCAACCCTGGCGGTATTAGGATATCCAAGGTCTAGGGAGTCTTTCAAATTCTCGCCTTAATTGTACATTGTCTCATCTTTCCTGATACCCTCGTTCTTCAAAGGGTCAGATCTCTTGTTTTTCTTGTCATCATATCTCTTTCCTTCTGCACAAGGTCATAAAGGAGGCACGGGGTGTGTAGACCCACCACTGAAGGTGCGCCCTGGATAGTGCTACACCCTCAAGGGCTCACGGCTGTTGAGTTCGGGAGGATACCTGAGCTGGATCTTTTTTTTTCCTTTTTCCAGTGACTGTGGGGCGGACTCTCTCATTTCCCTTCCTATGTGCCTTTCATGGCTCTACAGCCTTCGAAATCCATCAATTCTCATTTTTCGAGGGTTTAGGGCATTTCTGGTACCTGTATTTTATTTCCCTTATTCCTTCCTTTTGTCCTTTTCTTCTACTAATCCGTAAGTTAGTTGTAAGTTTTAGTTCTGGTGTTCATTTCATCATATTTCATTTTCGCAAAAAAAAAAAAAAAAAAAAAAAAAAAAAAAAAATAATAATAATAATAATAAAAAAATAGAGGCAGATATCCTCGATGTTAGGCCCTTTAACATCAACAAATATCAAATTACAGTTTAAGCAATGCCTTTGCCGACAATGAAAATTGCAAGTCTGGGTTACGTTGTATGCACAGTGGAAATAATTTCTTGTGTGAAATGCTTGGATTGCATTTCTCAGAACTCTAATTCTCTCCACTCATTAATCTAATCGCAGCAACGGACTTTTCAGCGTCATTGCAGAAATTTGTATCACCGATTACGAATATTAGACCGTATTGCACAAGCCGAAATAGGCTACCGGTTGCTTCCAAATGCCTTCTGTACTAACCACTCAGCAGGAAAGTTAATGAAGTTTTATAAAAACCGAGTGAACCTAATGGAATTCTATTTTAATAAGGTGTAAGGTATGCCTAGTTTCTCTCAGATTTAATATCACGCTATTTAATTTTGTGATATAATTTGCATTTTGATATTGCGGAAATTATAATAAGTCATAAGTCTTTGTTATGCTATGCGGTGTTGACTGCGCTGTGTGAGCAGTTGAGTAACTAACGGGATTTCATGTAAAAAGCCTCATTGCCTAGGCCGGTAGTGGAGAGCGCGGCTCGTATCCAGTCGGCCGTGAAAATACACGACCATGTGGCGAGCCGTCCGTTAGTAGCGCTACCGATGCGCTACGTATGCGCCACTAATTAGTGGCGTGGCTGCAGCCTCGTCTGAAAGCAACAATCTAGTTCCTGGTTTCGCGAAGAGAAGCGCTTCTTTTTGTGGCCGCCACCAGCGGCGAAGTCAACTACACAGAGCGTCTGCTGCGCCACTGTTCTGTGGCGGTGGCTGTGTGTGAACGCTCTCATTTATCTATAGTATTTATGGACGGAAGAGCTTCAGAGAAGCGCTGCTAAGTGGCCTCGTGTGAAGGGGCCCTTCTGTGTCAGAAAACTGTATCATAGTGATGGTCATTATAACACTGTTTTTCATTACGATACAGTTTCTCCAGCCAATCAGAGCTCGTTCATTGACCAATTAGGTAACGATACCTTCGCGCATGCACTCAAAATCCAACATGTCGGACATAAACACAACATCGAACTATAATAAATTACCGACATGGAATACGCACCGTCCATATGTTCGCGTAAATAAACTGGCGAATATGAGACAAGAAATAGCACTGTACCTTAATATCACCAACCCTCATTTCTACACAACGAATTGCTTTCAAACGACTCCGGTGACAATATTACTGAGGGACGGCAGATGTAAACATATGGCCTGCATAATATGGCATTGCAAGCACACAGAGCGCATGCGTCGGTCGTTCAGAGATCTTGAAAGACAGAGATATCACACCCAGAGCTCGCTCTCCGATCACAAAATTCAAGTGGCTGACTCAACAGATATTTATGAATATTTACCGTATGTTAAAACATATAATAAAGTTATAATTATCGTCGAACATAAACAGTCGTATGCAACTCTCCTATAATGGTAATTAAGACACTCGTATGGAAATTATAAAACTCGCATACGCTCGTTTTATAAAAATACTCGTGTCTTAATTATAGCCTCGTTGCATAATGTAATATTAATCAACCAGACATTACAAATTTTATGCATCAAGAACAAGGAGAATTTAATTAAATCCATCACCTAACATTGAGTAGTGATAGGCCTATGAGGAGTGTTTAGTTGAATATAATGCTTCTGTTAGCTCTCATAATGATGTTAAATATGCTGGTAAGTTTGGCATGGGTGATGCAATGTGAGAGGAGAAAGATTACTGGAATTCTGTGAGCAACATGAGATGGTAATAACTAATACCCGTTTCGAAGTTCCCAAGAGAAGACGTTACACCTGGAGATAGAAGAAGGTTGCATATTGACTACATCATAGTTAAACAAAGATATAGGAACCAAGTGAAAGCCAGCCATAGTTACCCTGGGGCAGAAATTGATAGTGATCACATTCTAGTTGCAGCTAAATGTGATATAAGGTTCAAGAGGAATAAAACATTTAGACGAAAGAGATGGTGTTTAAATAAGCTTCAGGTTCCTAATGTAGTACAAAAATTTAAAGATGTTAGCAAATTGGTTAAGGATGAGACTTTAGGATGGGATGATATAAGAAATGGCTTAGAAACAGCCGCAAAGAAGTACTAGGCAAAAGAAAATTGGAACCAAAAAAGAAATGGGTGACCCAGGAAATCCTAGAGCTTATTGAAGAAAGGAACAAATTTAGAAATATAGACACTCAAGCATATAAGTCTCGAAAGAATCAAATAACAATGAAATGTCGCAAGGAGAAAGAATATTGGATGAAGCAGGTATGCATGGATATTGAGGATGAGCTGAATATTGGGAAACCTGACAAAGCTTATTTTAAAGTGAAATCTTTGAGCTATCAGCAACGCATCACAAGCAACGTAGTTAAGGATTCCAAAGGGAAGCTATTGTTTGAAAATGAAAAGGTATGTGAGCGATGGAAGGAATACCTTGAAGATTTGTATGATGGACCAGATATTACTGACAATAGGATTTATATAGAAGATGAAGAACTAATTAAAGAAGATGATAAAGGTCCAACTATAACTAAAGCAGAGTTTTATGCAGCACTCACTAAACTGAAAGGAAATCAAGCAACAGGTGAAGATAACATTCCTGCAGAGCTCTTAAAATGCTGTGATGTAAGCATTAAGGAATGCCTTTTTCAAATCATTACTAAATGCTATGAGGACGGAATTGTACCTCCTGATTTTATTAAAAGTCGAACAATCACACTACCCAAGAAAGGAAATACTTGTGAATGTTCTAATTATAGAACTTTAGCCATTCTTTCACATGCATCAAAGATTTTATTGATCATCATCAAAGATAGACTAAGCAAGAAAATTGAACAACATCTGGATAATGATCAGTATGGATTCAGAACAAGGAAAGGGACTAGGGAGGCTATCCTAGCATTACGTCAGATTTTAGGAAGAAGACTGGAAGTTAATTGAAAAACCTATATAGTATTCATCGATATAGAAAAGGCATTTGATAATGTCAATTGGAAAACCTTATTTCTTACATTGGCCAAAGTCGGGATTGACTGGAAAGACAGGCGTCTTATTCTGAACTTATATAAAAATCAAACTACCAACATAACAGTTAATGGCAATAAAAGAGAAGCAAAAATAAGAAGAGGTGTAAGGCAGGGTTGTCCTCTATCACCATATCTTTTCAATATCTATACAGAAGCTGCAGTAAATGCATTAAAAGAGAAAACAAAAGGATTACAATTTAATGGAGTATAGGTTCATAGCATTTGCTTTGCAGATGATATTGAACTTTTAGCAAACACTGCATGTGAAATTAATAGAATGTTAAAGGTTTTTCAGAAATCCTTAGGAAAAGTTGGACTGAGTTAATTCTCGGAAGACAAAATTAATGGTGGTTGATAAAAAGAAACAACCAATTTTAGCTAAAATAATGTTAAATAATAGCGTCATTGAACAAGAAACTGAATTTTGCTATTTGGGAAGTGTGATTAATTATGACAACAGATGCATCTCAGAAATTAAGAAAAGAATAGTGTTGGCGAAGAAAGGCTTTCAAAATAAGAATTTGCTGCTCAATGAGCACCTCAACTTGAAGATAAGGAAATCATTTCTCAAGACCTTTGTTTGGAGTGTGTTGACCTATGGTTGTGAAACATGGACACTTGGGAATAGAGAAGAATCAAAACTTGAGGCAGCTGAAATGTGGTTTTGGAGACGAATGACCCGAACAAGCTGGATGGAAAGAAAGACAGATGAGCTTGTTCTGAATCAAATTCAGGAGAATCGATGCCTGTTGAACACCATCAAGAAAAGGAAAGCCAAATTCATGGGACACATACTCAGACAAGACACACTCCTGCAGGTAATTTTTGAAGGAAAAATTTTGGGGAAGAAACCAAGGGGACGACCAAGACAATCGTATCTCAAGAACATTGTCAAGGAAATGGAATGTGGCTCGTATGCCAATATGAAGAGAACTGCTGAAGACCGTAAGAAATGGCTGCAACGACGAGGCTTTTAGCCTTTAGAAGCCGATGATGATAGTTCGATTTATACAGGGTTGGATTTCTTTTAGGTTGATGAAAACCCACCTGCCAACTATCCTGCTTATGCCCTGAGATTCCAAGAATCGTTTCCTACCGTGCTATTGATGTGAATTTATATCAAACTAGATTCCAATGCATAAATATTAAAATATGAGTATTATATTCTTCTCCCGACAGTGTGTGGCATCTCAGCCGGGTGATCGCGCATCCTGCCACGGGTACAGCATACATGGTCGTTATATCTAACGATACTAGTCTCAAGCTAGGTTTAATTTGTAACGTGTTTAGTGTGGTTAGTTCTTTACTGAGTTGGTTTTACTGTTGATCATGCGGTTTTTTCATATTTTGAGTAGTTTCTTACTAATTTTGTAGTTTGGCATGTCCCTATAGTTAACAAGTTTTATTGTGCATTCCTCTTCATGTATTTTTGGTAGAACTACTATTAAGAGTGCAGGGCATTAAACATACCAATGTCGAAAGAAAACTACAATAATCAAGCAAATAACTAAAGAAAATAATTTCTCACCCAGCAAAATACAGTATATCAAATTGTAGCCAGACATAGAAATAAAACAATTCTAAAACCGGACAATAGTGAGAACAAATTTGAGTGGTTCAATTTCGTAACATACAAATACACCAATTTATTTAAGAAACAAGGCATCAAAATAGCATTGCACTTAATTACTGCACAACAACAATAAAAAATACAAGACCCGTTCTCAAATCAAGGGTATACTTAAGAACGTGCCAAGCAAATTACATAGTACAAACCGGCAGAAGAATGGACACACAATACAAGGAACACAGAAATGTGATAAAACTCGGAACACATTCGGCCATATGCGAATATATGTACTATGTGGGACACAGATTCACCAACATAGAAACAAACTAAAAATTCATACATCATGAAACGAAAGGGAGAACCCTTGTCATGAAAGAAAGCAATTGAGATGCACCTAGCTAAAATAACCAACTCTTAACAACCTAAATGAACACATTCTTGGAGAACTTGCCTCTTTTCATGATTCAAGACAACATCCCCCATAAGAAATGGTAAAGGAAACGTTTTAATGCAGTAGGATGTACTTTGTACCATATCTTCAATAAAACCAAGTCCGATAGTATTGGCAGTATTAGAGAGTTTAAGACACTCCCAATAGACCGGGTGTACGTATAGTGGGCTTTTTAGCTCATGTGTGGTGGGAGTGGAGATAGAACTTCACTATGAAAAATGTCCAGAATACATTAACATACACCATGTCAGGACATTTCTAGGGTGATCAGCACAGAAATATGTTACAGGTGGAGTCGAATATAGACAGACAGGAATCCAGACAATAGAGGGGAGAACAGATAATGATGGGGCAAGCCTGAACAAGGGAAATTCCTTTAATTCCAACACAGACAATAAACAGTGTCAGAAGCTGAATTGAGAACAGATACCACATCGTCTAAATGACCAGATAAGTTCATTAATCCACTTAGAAGTTACAAAAGCACCAACCTGACTATTTACCATCCATCACTGATTAACACACACACACACACACACACACACACACACACACACAAAGATTTATTAGTTGGAATGCAAGAACTACTCTGCTTTCTATATTGGAATGCAAGAACTACTCTGCTTTCTATATTGGCCCTGCATCTATCTTTATAAACAATAGAAATACTTATAAACAGAACATTGCCTTCCTGTACCCACTTAAGACCAATCTCATACGTTTGCCTTTTCGAGTATTCCACAGTTGGAGTCATCAATAGACTTGGCTTCCTTCTCTTATTTGAGGGACTTCAAGATTGCATACAAGTTTGTTCTAAATTCTAGAAGTGATCATAGGCTCAGCACAGTTTGTCTTCTCTCCATCACAGATGATGACTTGTAATTGTATTTCATTTTGAGACACCCTACTCTACAGTACTGTGTGTGTGTCTATTGGCTACTTAGCTCAATAAATCAGTCTCTTGTTTTATTTTCCACCTGTAATTTGCATTTTATTATATTTGGATTGCAGCCAATGGCCATAGCAGGGCATTTCAATTGAATGCCCGTAGGCTTCCAACAAGTTCAATTTAAGTACAGTAGAAGTCCGATAATTCGGCACGTTCGGGACCGGCCCGGTGCCGGACTACCCAAAATTCTGGTCTATCGGGCGGTGCCCCTTCTTTTTAGTGTAGGCTTTGCCGTAAAACAAATGTACTTTGTTTTTTTTAACTACATACATACATAAATCGTAATTATAAGAACAATTAGGTTAATACATAATTAAACTACAAATACAGTACAACAAAGTTTATTTTACATTTCATATAATGTATGAACACGTGCTGTAAAACATATTTCACTTAGATTTAAAAAAGTCACGAATGTCTTTTTGTTTTCTTGACTTTTGGCGTTTAGTATAAAATTTATTTCTAATGATATGGAAATCAATAATTTCTGAAGCACTGTAGCTAGTGAAAGGACACAAAACAACAACGCACAAAGAAATGGCGAAGACGCTTCGTGATTGATTAACTGTGCTGCACTGCACCTGTATTTGTTGTAACAGCTGAGACTAGCCGGCCGCTAATTGTTTCCGAACTATACCGAGCGCTTCCGGATGATCCCGAACTACCCCGATAACTTCCGAATAGCTCTCGAGCGTTTTTATTTGCTATAAAGACACACTTATAGAGAAAACCAAAATTTGTACAATTTTCCGGAGCGATACCGGACTATCGGGCATTCCGGACTGTTGGATGCCGGACTAATGGACTTCTACTGTAGTTCAAACTTTGGCTACCAGATGCCACAGTCGCTGACACCTAGCGGCGAACGTTTGAACTTGATAAGAGCGTTTCTAACCAGCCAAATACAACCTACAAATTTTGGCTACACGCTACCAATTGTAATAGTAGGTTCTTTTAGATGCCATAAATTTATGACATGGGCCTGCCGGCTTGACTTCCCCTCTGAAGGAAGGCATACTGAAGGATTTTAACTCTCTTAAAAACCTGATGACTTAGGCCGGGATTGAACCCGCATCTTGAGCATAGCAGTTTACCATGCTACCGAATACACCACCGAAGCTCTTTCATTGATTTTGATATAGGTTTGAGAACACCCTCCATTATCTAAATTCCGAAGTAAAATCCATGAAGAGTATGGTTCTTTGCTGTAGCAAATCTTCAGTTCACTTGACAGATCACTTGAAATATTTTGTAGAAACATTTCATGAAATATACAACATGCAGTATTAAGTAAGGACTTCATGTATGTATGTCTACCCCTTATTATTCCAGTTTTCCAACGGGGTCGGGGATGAGATGCGATGGAAGTATTTGTGGCGATGATTTTTACGGCCGGATGCCCTTCCTGACGCCAACCTCATGAGAGGAGTTAATGAGAGATGAAATGAATGATGGTGAATGAAACTGGGCAAGGATGTGGAAGGAAGCGGCCGTGGCCTGTCAGAAGGTACCGTCCCAGCATTTGCCTGGTGTTGAAAATGGGAAACCACGGAAAACCATTTCAAGGACGGCCGACGGTGGGGCTCGAACCCACGCGTCTACCGAGTCAGCAGAGAGCTTGGCCCCATGACCTAATGCTGAGCTGTCGGTAAATAAGGACTTAATATGGGATAAAAAAGTTACATCCTATTACAGTACTCCACAACCAACATTTTCATAATTTAATACAAATCAGTCGCACATAATTCTGTACAAATGCAACATGTCCATTTATTCTCCTAAATTTGGAGAAATATGAAGTAAAAAAGTGGCGATGACAAAAAAAGAGGCATAATGTGAAGGCTTGCCATTAGGATGACATGATAGTATGTACCAGTACATACGGTAGGTAATTCATGTTGAATAAAACAATAAGATTTCAGTTCAGTCAACACTACTGCAATAGTAAAATCAATTAAAAGGACATAGGCTATTTGAACTATTGAAAGTAGTCATGAGCCAAAAATAAATAGCTGGGTCAACGTCAAAAATTGCTTTTGATACTATAGTCATTTGAAACACTTCAATTATATTCACTCATCTCATAAACGAAGCAACTCTTACTTAACATATTATGTATTTCAAGGAACTACTTCATGACACACTCATTCTTGAAATTAGTGTAGGCGATTATGGTTTCCTTGGAGACTTGAGACATTTATTTTTGGCTGAAGAAGAATACTTTCAACAGTCCAAATATATCCCTATAATTGACTTTACCATTGCAGCAGTGTTGAATAAGCTAAAATAGTATTCATTAATTTATTCATTTGACAAGTCAACACAAAACCAATACTCAATATACAGGACTGGGAAAAAAATTGTGATAATAATAAAACATAGTTAAAGCCGTTTGACAATGAATTATTTTGCTTACTGTCAATTTACCACCAATATAGTGAAAACATTGCATAATTATTAATTATTTAAATTTCTCACTTGAAACAATCGTCAGGCATCCAGCGCAATTTGTAGTGTATGTCTACTGCAATCATGAGTTTAAATTGCTTTGATTGGAAAGGTTATGGAGGTACTAACTATTTCATTTTTTAAATTCAATGAACTGTTCTCTACCAAGGTTAGCCCTAAGGACTCATCACACTTACAATTCAATTAAAAGATAAAATTAGTGAAAATTACATTCGCCAGACATACCAGTATGGATTTTCAATGAAGATATGTTATCACCAGGCCTACAGGGGATCAGATATCTTGATTTTGAACACAAAGGTACGTCTGGAATTTGTTCACACTTCATGTCAAGATAGCCAAAAAACATTACTCATGCCTATGTAATTGAAGGCCACTATCACAGCAATATTGACAGTATGGTAATTCTTAACAAATCCTGTATATCATACCCAGAACTTGGGTTACGAATTTTGAATCAGAAGAAGAAAAAGGCTGTACCCTTTCATTACTCTAAAACCAAGTAAACCACACTTCCCTCATGGACTGGGAAAATCATTTTTGAAAAGTATTGAACAAGGACAAAGTACTCCATGTAACACAGACAATACATTACCTTACAATCACTGCGATAGAAGTACAGTACAGAAAATTATAAATGATACCAAAACAAAAAAGGGCAGTTGGAATAGATAGGGTTTATAATGAACATATAAATGCATAGACAAAGTACTATTAAAAGCAATAATAATAATAATGTTATTGGTTTTACGTCCCTTTTAACAACCCTGGCTTTTAGAGACGCCGGGGTGCCGAAATTTTGCCCCGAAGGGGATCTTTAAAGTGCCAGTAAATCTACTGACACGGCTCCCTCGCATTTGCACACCCTCAATTGCCAGCTGACTGCGCCAGGTTTCGAACCTGCAACCTTACTATTAAAAACATGGGCTGTCCTATTCAATAAGTGCATTGAAAGCTGCACGAGTAGACTAACTGATATTGGCATTTTTGTTGGTTATTAATGCCGTAAATGTTACTTATTTTTGTTTCTTCCAATTCATTAAATAACAAATACTCAATTACTTACAATAAATATATTGAAATTAACACATTCTCCAGCTTTTATTACAAAAATTAAATACAGTGAAATAATTAAGATAAAAATATAATTGAAAAGCAAAAAATACGGTAGTATGAAAACTGCTAATAAATAACACAATACTGTATTTTCCCAGCCCTATCAATTTAACATGGTTTTTATCATTATAATGATAAGGGATGACTCCAAATGTGAGGGAGTTACAGAATAGAGCAGCAAGAATGAATTCTACAGGGTGGGTGAGGCAGCCGGTAACATGAAATTCTCCAGGTCAGGAAGAGCAAATGGACGTGAAAAAAATACATACGAAATGGTTTAGTTGCATTATTTAAACATGTCCAGCAGGATCATTGTACGCCCTGTTATTTAGTGTTTACACTAGGCTACATTGTAAAGCATAAAATAAAGAAATTATGTCCGAGGTGGATCCGCATATGGCGATGGTTCTCCCAAAAATCCATGTTACTATCATCACTTTGTGTGAGGATGTTCTATGTACACAGTCTGGCAACAATGTTTCAAGAGTTACGTGCTCTCCCCGCTAGACCGACTTTTTCATTGCCTGTCTGTGCGACCTTCATATGAATACAATATTTGCTCGCGTATATCTCACACTTTTTTTCCTGAAATTTCAACTAAAAAAATGGGGTGCGAGATATACGCGAGCCGAAAATACGAGTGAAATTTGTCGGTGCGAGATATACGTGGGGAATTTCCGTATTCCTCTTGTATTGTTTGAGCTTTGAAGATAAGGAAATCTGTGCTATACCACTCGCGCCAATATGCTCGTATGTTTCGAAGATTGCGCAAGTAGGCCTACTGTTACATCGCAGAGAAATGCAGTTCAGTCTTCTCGAATCTCAATGATTTCGTCTTTACGTATTGCGTTGCTTCAGACCTCGGCCGTGTGCAAGCATGTAAAGCGGCGCAGCGTGGGTGTTAGCACGCTTCAGCCGCGCTCAGCTAAGTTCGAGCTCGCTCAGGCATGTAGCGAGGAATCTATATGGAAGATATTGATCGTATCGATCGCTACGCGTCTGCGCTCTAAATTCTGCCTTGAATCATCCTTAACGAGCTCATGACGTCTTTTTCATAGGTTCTTAATGTCGCATAACCATAACACACGAACTGATGCAAACTTGCGTAAACTGCCGCTACACTGTAGTGCCTCTACGAACGTACAAACTCTGACAGACCTCGCACAAGCATGCGATGCGGCGCCGGCGTGACTGTTAGCACGCTTTAGGCCTACATTGTGTTTTCAGCCGCGGTCGGGTAAGATCGAGCTCGCTCGTACATGTAGTGAGGAATCGATATGGAAGATGATCGATCGTATCCAGTATAAATGCTGGAGTTCCTTTTCTGCCTTGAATCATCCTTAACGAGCTTATAACGTCTTTTTCAATGACAACTTGTGGCGCGCTAAATCGAACGTGTTTATACCTCAAGGTTATTACGGTCATTTATATGACGGCGTCAAAAAAGAATGCGAGATATATGCGAGTACTTTTTCCCCTGAAATTTCAACTAAAAAAATGGGGTGCGAGATATACGCGAGCAAATACGGTACTAGCTGGCTCCATGACTGTTACATTTACATTTTTCAGATTTGTTGATTTTTAGAAACAGAACCAGTTTATTGTGTCTAGTCTTCTGGTTCCCGAGTTTATGCACAGTAGTAGGCTTGGAAGCAGTGTTGCCGAAAGTAAATTTCCCTCCTGTTTTCTCCTGAACCACGCACTTTGACTATAGATTGTTCACGTCTTTTGGCACTCTGTGACCTGGGGAATCGTATGATCCCGGCTGTCAAGTAATACCCTATCCACCTGATAACAGTTCAGGAGCGCTGAACCTTCTACAAAACTACTAAAATTAGCCGAAATACCTTTTGTAATGAATGATCAATAAGTGGAAATGCTGTGGCAATAGATGTTATCTCCTCTGCAGTCTACAACCCACCCACCATCCCCTCTTTAGATCACGACTTAAATAATAAAATTCCAGTTGTGTCCGCCATAATGCGCATGAATTATGGGACAAATACAATAGTGCCAACCTGATGCATACGGTACTACTCATCAATAATCTTTATCCAGGCTAATGGTTTATGCCTAAACCAATAATTACTAGGCAGGGCCGCATTAGGCATACATACACCCCTGGGTTTCGTCGCGCCTAGAGGAAGTACTCATGCATCAATAATCTCTATCCAGACCAATTAATGCCAATTAATGATTTTTTCACAAAACTACAAGGTGTATTTTGTATCCCACATGCTAGTAACAGTAATGTAATGTTAATGTGTGCACCTCTGTAACAGTTGAAGAGACCTGACAAACATGGCAATTGTTGTTGAATGAACAAGAAAGAAAAACACACATTTATATAATTTAGCACATATTTCCAGTGCAGTAGTGATAATAGACAGTAATTTCAATTGGTAATGACTCCCAGAATATGAAATAAGGTATGAAAATCATGAAAATGACAAATTATGCAAGTGCACAATCCAGGTTCAGCACTTCTGAACAATTACTCACCAAACCTGTATACACAGAGGATTGCAGATTACAGGATGAAGGAAGAAATTAAAGTGATCTGGGTAAAAATAATAAGATAAAGGAAGACACACATATGGATATGTGAACTATTTTCCTAAGTTTTCTATTAGGCATACAAAACAGCAACTATCTTCTGTAACGATAACGCTTGAAATGAAACCATAACTGAAAAATGTTATTGTGAAACTGACAACGGAAACCACGCTTATATGAATACTCCCATTCTCGGTTCACTATTTTGAATGCTATGTCTTCATAAGGTGGACCAGCATGGAAACGCAAGTTGGCAAAATCACGGTTATCAGTGCATGGCGTCTGAAAGAAACAAATTAAAAATACAATTACGAATTACATAACAGGCACGTATACAGAGGTGATATGATATAATTATTCCAACCATGATTATGTAGTGAACATTGAATATGTTAATTATTATGGAATAGAACCATTGATGCATTCTATATACTGTAGTTTGGGGGCCCAGCCAAATTTTGTGCTGGCATATGTACAGTATACATGGGGCATTTCAAATGTCAAAATGAAATCAACCAGACAAATAAACAAAACTGTGAAGACAGGTTGCTAAGCATACAGAATTCTGGTAAATGCAGCTTCATTTGTACTCATGTTTTTCAGAGGTATGAAGAATAAAATGGAAGTGATAAATACCATAAATGAAACGGAACAAACTAAAAAATAATGAAACCAAACATGGACTTACTGCTCCACAGAAAATTCTATATATTTGCAGTAATGTATCAAAGGAATCATTAGAACGTGCATAAATAAAAAGTATCAGATTGAGGGAGTCTGGAGGATTCTCCCAAATGAAACTGTCTATCGTGAGATTGATCCAATCACCAGCACAATGAAGAAGAAAATAATTTCATATTTTTTTCACATCTTACGGCTTCCAGAAAACAGAATTGTACGCCAACTAGTGATGAGAAATCTAGGAAAGAAAACTGGAGGAAAATGGATCCAAGAAATCCAACAAGATCTCAAAGCAGTTGGACTCAAGATAACAGGTGCCGAGGAGAAAAAGAAAATTAACACCAATCTTAAAACTCACAAATTTTCTGCAGAAATGACAAATAGAAAGCCTATGGAGATTTCAGATGAGTTGAGAAAATCCCGATCTGAAAGAATGAAAAAGTACTGGAAAGAGCGCAAGAACCAAGCAGTACTACCTTCAAAGAAGAAGTGATTGTGGAACGACTCAAGTGGTCCAATGTGACCAATCAAAATTAATAATAATAATGTAACATAAGAACATAATTAATCACCAAACTAGAAACTATGAAGACCAAGTTAACACCATCCAAAATACTGTAATTTTGGACTGTTTGTTTTTGTTCACTCCTACAGCAGAAACTATCCCATCAAGGTGCGGTAACACTCTTACAGCTTCATCAGACACAGCTTGATGTGTCTACAGTTTCTAGAGCAATAATGGCCTCATTGAAAGACACAAGAGTGTTCATTGGATCATCATCATCATCATTTTTGCCCAACTCGTATTGAATGTCTTGAACAATTTCAGATCTGGTTTTAGCTTCTGTAGTGACCACATCTTAGCATGGACTCCGATAATGTAGTCTGCAAAATCATTAAAAAATCTTACACCTTCCAAAATACTGTAATTTTGGACTGTTTTTGTTCACTCCTACCGCAGAAACTATCCCATCGCGGTAACACGCTTACAGCTTCATCCGACACAGCATGATGTGTGTACAGTTTCTAGAGCAATAATGGTCTCAGTGAAAGACACAAGAGTGTTCATTGGATCATCATCATCTTTGCCCAACTCATGTTGAATGTCTTCAACAATTTCTGATCTACTGTAGTTATAGCTTTCGTAGTGACCACATCTTAGCATGAACTCCGATCATGCAGTCTGCAAAATCATTGAAAAATCTTACCTCTTTCTAACCTCCAGGCAGCAGATGGCGTGTTGCACCAACATCTTGCTATAGTGCAGGGCTGCCGTTTTAACAAATTTTATCCGTTTAAATGGATTTTGGGACGTTGAAACAGATTGACGAATTTTCTTTGCAAATTTGCGGATTAAAAAAAAATCTTTTAACTATTAATTCCATGAATACATAAAGAATACGTGGGATGACATGTGGTACTCCTGTGAACTCTTACAACAGTACGGCGAAAAGCTTGCTTACGCGTTGCAAGAAGAAATGTAAGCAAGAGGCTGATTAGAGTAAGTGAAACTTCTTGCACGGCACAAGAAGCAATTAGCCACAGGTTGCATCTGAACCCGCCCGCTTAGGGACAAAAAGTGCGCGGTAGCATCTACCAGTTGCAGCTTACTCCGGTCATTTTAGCAAGACCCACTATCCTTACGATTCTGAGTTTGTGACAGGGAGCGGAACAATATTGTGATGTAATGCGATCGATGGCACTCATATTTTCCCCCGCTGTCGAGATCACGGTCGGGCACTGAGAGAACTCGCGATCGATGCTGCTCTCGGCCCATTGGGTAAAACTCTTGCTGCAATAACAAATCGCAGGCACTCGTGCTGACCGCTGGCCGTTTTGGCAGGTAGACACTAAAAGTATGTAGGGACTTAACATTTTGTATATAGGGAAGATTTGAATGAATATTATCACAAAAAGGCAATTTTTTTTCTTTTGAATGACGAATTTTACAGGTTTTCGAAATAATGCTGCATATATCCCATGAGACCAAGGTTTGATGTAACTTCCAAAATATTGCAATATTTTGAATTAACCAGGGTTTACTGTTGTAACACTACTACTTGCACAGCATTATTGTCACATGTAATTGAGACCTGTTGCCAAAATTTCATAAAACTTTAACAATACAAATAACATAAATATAGTTTTGTTTAAATGAACAGTGTGCTGAAACATTTTATGTAATGGTGATGGATAAAAATATATCTGTGGCTTTTCATAAATGTTCATATTGGTGTGTGTGTATTTTGTCTTTCTAAATTTGTCATTTTCGCAAATTTTACGGATTTTTTAGGTACCTTACAAGGATATGAAATTTATATTGATGGCAACCCTGAGATATTACAACTTCAAATTGCGTATGATCCCAAGGTCCAGTGGTTGCAGTTCACTTGTACAGCATGTTGGGAAGGTTACCAGTCACGTTTCTGAGGTATGTTGTGTTTGTTGGATGTATGGTACATCTGTCCACGAACAGAAGAATCTTTCTATCTTTCACACCCATTTGTGATCAATGTCTCACAACCAGTCTTCAAATAATTTTGTTGTTATCCATGACTTCTTATTGTTAGTATGCTTCATGAGAGCCATCTTAATGCTCTTAAAACACTGCAGCTTTGCAAAATTTCCGACACAAACAACATTGTTTCACACTACTTATAGCTCTTCTCACAGTCTGTTGTTAAATAAAAAATAAAAAAGCATCTATCTCATCAGCATTAGATATATATAGAAATACAGTATTTGCTCCCATATAATCCACACTTCTCACACTGAAAATCTTCGGTGCTAGATATATGCGGGGATTTGTGAGGAAAATACCTTATACCCGAAAAAAACGTAAAATTTGCATTATTGAAACAAGACGACTGGAATTGTCAACTGCTGTCGCTGCTGCCAATCTCCGAGCTACTCTCACGTGCATCATCCTAACTTCCGTCCAATGCATTTGCGATGCCAAGAAGCTCTTAATAACGTCTGTCAACACCATAACCCATACCCCTACATCCAATCATGCAAGAGTTCAACTGACGGCCTTCTTTATTTTGTCTTCTGTCGTCAGCTCATCGTGACTAGCAATACCAGATCTCGACGTGTTCTAACCTAACAATTTCTTATTTAGCGTGTGGAGCGCCAAATCACGCAAAAGTTCAACAGACGGCCTCTAACTTTGTCTTCTGTCGTCAGCTTATGTGGCTAACAATACCAGATCTCTACATGTTCTAACCCAACAATTACTTACTATTAGCATGTGGAACGCCAACGAAACAGCTGACGATCACACCCTGTATTGCTGTTTCACTGCGTCGCCACATTTAAAAACACCGTATGTGTTTGGTTATTGATTTTTAGCGTGTCTTTCTGTTGACGCAAGTAGCGAATATCAAATTCATTCACAAAGAATTCTTGACCCACAGCTCTATTACCATCGTCGTCTGTGTATTTGATCACTTTAAGTTTAAATCCAGCCGTATAACTTCCGCGATTTTACGTAACTAAAAGATCGATTTCCACAAGAAAACAATCACACTTAACTGAGAAACAAAAATGGAACGTGAAGACAATGCTGCTAGGCCTACTTGTCGACAATGCAACAGACGGACAAAAAACAAACACCGTGAAAAAAAGGAAAGCACCGCCGCAAAAACGAACAATAACTTCGCGGGCAAGACGTGTTTTAAAATTACTACGATCATCGTTATGACGGCGTCAGAAATTAATGCGAGATATATGCGAGGAATGCTTTTTCCTGCAATTTGCAATTTAAAAATGGGGTGCGAGATATACGTGGGTGCGAGATATATGCTAGCAAATACGGTATATTGGGATACAAATTCCTTCCAAGGGCCATATTTCCACACATGTGCAGTATTAACATTAACACTTTTGCTTTCATCACACACACTTTGTTGTCGATTCCATTTCTAAGCTTGAATTTATGTAGCCAGCCTGATGAGACATAAAAATCTTTGATACCAAGCCGATCAGCTAGTTCATTAACTTTTTCACAAAGCATAGGACCACTAATGGGAATGTCTTCTGCTCTATATTGCAATACCTATGCACTTTCTATTCCCACAAGAAATCCCTCTTTCTTCCGTTCATCATAATATATACCCATACTACAGCCACAAATGCCAGCTAACTGTGCGACGCTGGTCTTTGCTAACACGTGTTTTACCAAGCAGCTCATCGAGCCTCATTCAAATTAATTGTAATATTAATGAAACTTGCCACCTGCCTTCTACGCATTGATGTGACACACCATTATGGGAAGTACAGTTTGTATGAAATATTGCAGACAAACAGTGTAAATCACTAAATGTGTAAATGATGTTTCATAACATCAGGGACTTAAAAATAAGATTGCGATCATCAGGAACTTAAAATAAGATTGTGCAAGTGTAAAAAAATGAAGAAAAGTGTATGACTGAAATAAATTAACATGAATAGTAGAAATTCACTGCAACCTTAGAAAAAAGAAAATCGTGTTCATTGAAATGCGTTTTATACAATGGCTGTTTAGCTGCAGCCCATTTTCAGCACCTCATAAGGTAAGGTTTGAACATTATTAACAATGTATGAGCGATAAAAACTCAGCAATTTTTCTAGGTTTATGCCGTGTCTGTGTGGGGTTTCGTCTAGGAACACCAAGCTGGCTCATCAGCGGGCTCTTGGTGTCCGTGTCTGGAGCCCGCTGGTGAGTCAGCTTGGTGTTCCTAGGCGAAACCCCACACAGACATGGCATAAACCTAGAAAACTTGCGGAGTTTTAATTCATTGGCCGTGAAAGACAATATACCACCTTTATGAGAGATAAAGCTTGAAAAGTTAGTTTAACAAGGGGAGTTATAGCAGGGGCATGGTCGGCCGATGCACGGGCGATGGCCGAGTGGAAAATTCCCATGCGACAGTACTGATATATAAATATAACCCAGTATTATGCACAAATTTTGACATTTCAGATCTTTCTGCCTTACAAAAAAAAATTCAACCAACAGTACAAAGGTTATCTTGGCTAATTAAGCAATGATTACCATAATGAAGCACAATAAAACATGATTTTGATAATAATGTTGTTTTGAGGGGAATAACATCTAGGTTATTGTTTATACTTACCAGGAAATACTCTGGAGTAGTGTTCTTGTCAATAAGATCTGGATAGAAGATGTTGAACTTGTATCCTTGCACTATCTTTGGAGGAGGGTTATCCATGTCATAATGAGTTTGATTGTATTTATTCCATTCAAATCCAGTATGCACTCTGAAAAAAGGAAAGAAGAAAATTAATATGCTACTAGTGGTTTACAAGAACAAGGCACTACATACATGTTGGGGGAAGTAGTTGGACAAAAACTTGATTACACTGCATTGTTAGAGTTGTGATTTATATCATTAAAAAATCCAAAATTTAGCATTTTGAATTGCACATTTTGTTGCAAATTGGTTGAGAAAATGATTATGTGCAACATCACATAATATTTCTCACCGTTTAATCCATAAAATGCAATCCATCCACCGTACTCTAGGTTTTCCTTGTCCTCTCTGTCCAGTCATCCGTCTCTCCATCACTTGTTCCGGCATTCTTTCATCATTCATCCTTTTCACATGTCCATACCATCTCAATCTGTTCTGCTCCAGCTTATTATTCAGCTTCTGTACATTCACTTCCTTTCGAATGTCTTCATTTCCCACTCTCTCTCCAAGTCTTCTGTACCTCAGGAATTTCATTTCTACTGCCTGTATTCTTCTTTCATCTCTCCTAGTCATCCGTTAAGTTTCTGCTCCACGTCATTATTGGTAAGTAAGCATTTCGGAGGAGTGTGAGAAGCATGTTATGGAGCAAGGATGTCCCTCAGAACAGCAAAAAGATCATATATCGGACGTACTATGTCCCTATCCTGACGTATGCCTCGGAGACCTGGGTTATGAAAGGAAGGGAGAAGAGCAAAATACTGGCCAGTGAGATGAGGTTCTTGAGAAGCAGTATTGGAGCTACAAAGATGGACAGAATAAGAAATGAGAGGACCAGAGAATTAATGAAGGAGGAACCATTACAGGATGGTAAAGAGAAATCTAGACTTAGATGGTATGGACATGTAAAGCGAATGGAGAAGAGGATACCCAGGAGAGTACACGAGACGAAGTGGGAAGGAAAGAGACCGAGAGACAGGTGGCTGAAAGGGGTGGAAGAAAGCATGAAGAAGAGAGGAGAAGACTGGACAAGGGAGGAAGCTGAGAGATGGTGGGAAGACAGAAGACGTTGGAGAGGCTTGTGTTCCAAACAGACCCGGCCAGTGGCTGGAAACTGTGCAAGATGATGATGATGATGATGAATAGGTCTTGTACATCACTTCTTTAGCCTTCAGTGGTTTGTCTTCATTCCAAATTTAACTCCGAACCTGGTGATAGAACACACTCTCACATTGTATTTTCTTGTTGAACTCCATATCCAATCTTGCATTTTCCATCAATTCACTTCCTAAATATTTGAAGTGCTGTACTGCTCCCAGATCAACATCTCCAATATTAACAATCCCTTTTCCTTCTTTCCTTCTTGCCATTACCATTGTCTTACTTTTCTCTAAACTGATTTTCATTTAGCTTACTCTTAAACATCATGAACTTCAGTTTTCTAGCTTGGGCCGGGTCGGAGCAAATATGACACCCCTCCACTTACGGTACTATATTTCACAAAAGTGACAACATATTACAACAATGGGTAAAGATACTCACCTGTTGAAATATCTTGGTTTTCGAGGACGATATTTATCAGACCAGAGATAAACTTGGTTGTCCAGAGTGGTCTCCACTGAAAACTCTGCTTCATCACCCATCATTCCCTTCCTTGCCTCACGCTGAAGAGCTTGTTCCTCTGCAGTTATAACGCTCTATGGATGAAGAAAATGAAGCAATTAAAATGAAGACATTACATGTTCAGCCTAACTTGAAAATGAGCACCAATGCATTCTTACCTCCACTCTATTTCCTGTTCCTTGTACTTGCATTCGAGCAAAAGCCAATCTCTGGACATCATCTTCTTCAGTTGTCACAAAAGTACCTGGATCCAATTGAGATGAGTTCAGATACTGGGGACTGTAGCCACCAGATTCATAATCAGCAAAACTTTCCGATAACATAGCATTAGCTGCCTCATCGGCTGCCTCCCTGGCCCTTAAAAATATAAAAATAAAATAAAAACATAGCCCCTAAACAAACCTCTGTACATTTCTAGCAGTGTTACATTCAAAAAGAGCAGCACTACTATGTTTCTTCACTTATAATGTCAAGGTTTTTAAAGCAACTATAAAATTTGGTGCTATGACTACAGAATAGAATATTTTACTAATCAAGAGGGTTTTTATAAAAGATGTAATAGACAAATCGTTTCCGCATTTTTTTTTGGCAGGATCTGAATTTGTGATATGAGTCATTTTAAGATAAAAACAGGCTACCTCACAATTTGTTAATCCCTTAGTATGCCTTCCTTCATACGGGAAGTAAAGCCGGCGGGCCCACATCATAGATGTATGGCATGTAAAAGAACCTTCCACTAACTAAACTTGTGTGAAGCAAAATTTGTAGGTTAGGATTGATTAATGCTCTTAAGTTCCAACGTTCGTCACGAGGTGCTGATTGCGATGGCAACTAGTAATAGCCAAGTTCACAGCTAGGTGTCGTATTTGGTAGCGAAAGTAGGAACTACTTGAAATTACAGTCTTGACCTTCATGGTGCACATATCACTATCAGGGCATATGCAGATGACGTGACAATATTCATCAACAATGCGGAAGAAATTAAGTCTACAAAAGAAATTATGGATACTTACTCCCTCGCTTCAGGTGTACAAGTCAATGTTACAAAGTCATCGTTATTGCCCATTTGTTTGCCAACAACAATCTCGTCTCCATAAGACTTAGACATTCCCATTGTTGATAAATGTAAAATCTTGGGTATAACGTTCTTCCCAGATTTTGCAGAAACTGTGAGATGCAACTGGACCCAGCTTCTAAATGCTATGCGTTTTCAACTCAAGGAAGACCTGACTAGAAGGTTAAACCTGCTCCAGGAAGTTTGGTATTTAAATACCTTTGCATTGGCGAAATTATGGTATGTTGCACAAGCAATTCCTGTATCGCACATGATATGTCAACGTATGGAAATGGCCGTTGGTTATTTCTTATGGGCAGGTTACCATTATCGCATCCGTAGAGATCAACTAAACTTCTCTCTTCGCCGAGGTGGTCTGCAACTTGTCGCAGTTGAACACAAATGTGCTGCCTTGATGGTCAAACAGATTTGACACGCACGACACAACTTGAGTGACCCCTTTGACAATGCCTATATACAGAGCCTTGTCCCTGGTGTTAATATACAGGTACTACTCCCATCCCCAGGCTTCAAGAAGGAATTAGCCATTTTAAACCGGCTTACAGCCCAAGTAACCACACCATTCACAGCACTCAATGCCAAGGTGATCTATAGGTTTTTGCTCAGTGAGTGGCTCTTCACTCCATATATACAGTCTAAATATCCTGAGAGGGACTGGTCGACTATTTGGGAGAACCTCTGGAATAAATGGCTTCCTCTTGAATGGCGAACAAAGCTCTACAAATACATAAACGAAATTGTACCAACCAGGCAAAAATTGTTTCGAAATGGGCAGAGTGAGGATGCCCTGCGTCAAGTCTGTGGTTGTGCTGACACTCTAAAACATCGGGTAACGACGTGTGGGATTGCGTCAGTATCATGGAGATGGACCCTACATGCTGCATCGCGTATATGGGGCAGAGCGCCAGATGCAACTAACGACAACAAGCTTAAATGTTTTGCAGTTCAACACTCAAAAGACGAACAAGGCAATGCCATCCTATGGGTCACAGCAGGTGCAATTCATTTTAACCTCGTACATCAGAGTGTTCCAACCGTAGTTGGTTTTTTGGACCACCTACGTAAGAAAAGATGGAAAATAGCTAAAAATGGGACCCTTTCTGCAGAGTTTGGTCGATATTTATGTTTTGAACACCAGTCTCCGTTCCCAGTTTTTATAGATAGACAGCCTTCGTTTGTAATCGTGGCGAAAGAAGTGTACCTTACAGTTTAAGTGTGTCATTTTGTGGACATGATCTAAATGTAGAATTGCCTGGTCTATAATCAGTTTTACGTTTGCAATCGGAGGCATGGATTGTACGGAAGGTCCTTTTTGTTTGTATTATATTTGTAATATCATGCTCTCAATAAAAAAGTGGCCATCAACAAATCCTGATCACTGTGAGGTTAATTTTTCACTACTGTGGTTCAATAGCAAGTCGGTAGATGATTAAAGTATGATTCACAATTTGAATCCCGTTATACGTTAGAATTGTTTTGTGTTACAAGGTTTTGTGAATTACGTGAGTAACAGTATTTATGCACGTGTATACAATTTAGAATATCACACTGTACTGTACTAATAATAAATCAATTAACAAATTTTAGCATGCACTAGAAAAAACGAATTATAATGTAGATTTAACTTGGCATTGTTCTCCTCACAGCGATGCTCACTTATGGACCTCCGTACCGCTACTGGCATGGTGAGGTCTGCATCTAGCTAGCTCGCTTGTCATCCTGCACGCGATCTGTTGTCGGAAATGTTAACTGAAGTTTTGAATGAATTATCGTTGTACCTGAACCAACAGACTGAGGTTGGAAAGAATTATGACAAGTGTATGCTATGGACTGAGCCTCCGTGGCTTAGGCGGCAGCACGCCGGCCTCTCACCGCTGGGTCCGTGGTTCAAATCCCGGTCACTCCATGTGAGATCTGTGCTGGGCAAAGCGGAGGCAGACAGGTTTTTCTCCGGGTACTCCGGTTTTCCCTGTCAAAATTTCATTCCAGCAAAACTCTCCACTATCATTTCATTTCATCTGTCATTCATTTAATCATTGCCCCAGAGGAGTGCGTCAGGTCTCGGCAGCCGGCACAGTCCATATCCTCGCCGCTAGATGGGGGCTTCATTCATTCCGTTCCTGACCCGGTCGGAGACTGGAAGCAGGCTGTGGATTTTCATTGTATGCTATGGACTCAGGAACTGTTTTCATTCCATCGTAGGCCATTTCAGTCAACTTGCCACAACTTAAGACACCTATCCATCTGTTGCCACCCGGTCTATTAAACGGTATAGGACCCTACGAAACTACCTATATACAGGACTTGGTTTGTTGAAAATAAGACACAATGTGCATCCAAATCCTACAACATATTTCCCAATTATCCCTTCCCGTTTGCATTCATTGCCTAATTTTATTAATGTGGTTTTGATTATTTTTTAGCAGCATGACGAGTAGTGATCTTTCTAAAATTGTGTGTTCATTCAGAGTCGCTGGATTATCTTTCTTCGCTAAAAATATTTCAATGGATTCTTTTATGTCGAGAGCTTTTCCTTTTTCTTCCTGGTGTAGAATTTTTAAGTCTGTTTCTATGCTAGTGAATTGGTGATTGTTGTGATACATGTGTTCGCATATGGCTGAATGTTTGTTATGTTTAATCACATTTTCGTGTTCATTATATCGTGTTCCGATTTGTCTGCCACTTTGCCCGACGTAGTTAGCGTTACATCCGTCATCTTGGCATTTGAACAGATATACGCCCGATGTTGCGTGTGGGTTTTTCTTTGTCAGGTTGCTATTGTGTAGGTGTTTACCGAGCGAGTTGTTAGTTCTGAACGCTATGATTAGTCCATGTTTCTTGAAGATGTTTGTTATTTTATAAGTGTTTTTGTTCACGTAATTGAATCGCATGTACTTATTTTCATTTTGGGTTAGTGATCTGTCCTCTTTCTGATTGTTTATCTAGTATCTGGTTTACCGTGTGGAACGGAAAATGATTCTCCATTGCTATTTGCTTTATCGTGTCGATTTCTTTATTGAAATTTCGTTTTGACATAGGTATGCTGATGGCCCTATTTACCATGGATTTGATGCCTGCTAATTTGTGTGAAATTGGGTGCTTTGAGCAATTATCAATAGTGTGTGAGGTTTGCGTCTTCTTACTGTATACTGAGTACGTTAAATTATTATCCGCTCAGTGGTTAGTTAAATCTAAGTAATCTATGGGTTGGCTGTTTTCTGTTTCCATAGTGAATTTACAGGCTTGGTGTAAGTTATTGACTGATTGAAGCAATGTGTCTTCGTTAGTAATTTCCGTGTCGTATATGCAAATGACGTCATCCACATATCTACTCAATTGTACAATGCCTAGTGCGGAGTGTACTTCAAGGAATTTGATAACAAATTGAATGACAGTAGTGAATTTATAGTAGTGAAGAAACAACCTTAACACAGTGATCAGGATCTGATGATGGCCACTTGAGGGTCGAAACGCGTAATCCTAAATTTGCCCATTTAAGTGTGATAATTAACTAATACATGTATTTTTTTCCAGGAGTGTATTTACATTTTTATAAATTGTACCCCGCCCAATTCATTGGGCACAATCTTGTTGATCGACTGAAAAGCTGCAAAAGACAATTTTCTGTTGAAGTCCCTAGTTTTGAATCTGATAGTAAGTGTGGTGCAGAGGGTTGATGACTATGATGTTCTTAGGCATCAATTGAAGCAACAACAAATATGCCTGATGTGTCCTTGCATAAGCCTTTATGTACAGCCCATACATGGAAATAAAGACATACTCATCTTCCTCTTCAGTGTCATCTGCACTGGGCTGCTCATCCTTGATGCCAGCCACGTCCCCAGGTTCCTCCTTCATGTGTAGGTCAACATTAGCATCTTGTTCATCGTCCTGGTCATTCACAGCCACACCTTGCTCAGCTTTCAGTACTTCCAGCTTGCGACGCAGGTTCTCCTGGTGCCGGTCTCGCAGCCGTGCACGTGCCATGTGGGCTGTCGGATACAAATACAACTATAGTAACAACAGACCTTGCTAATATAAAATTTAAAGAAAGAAAGAGAAAAAAAAAACTTAAGATAAAAATCTGCAGGTAGGGGTAATTAATTGGATTTTAAAAAATTGTTATAATCGGAGCTATCTTACTTCAACCCCTAAAATGGAAGTTACTTTTTGAAGATAATTTGTCAACCATTATGCTGACAGCAAAAATATTTACTTTAACGGCAATCATAAATACATGCTGCAATAACATAACAATAGTCTGATTATAGACAGCATAATCATGTATTAATCAAATACAATAATACATAGATAGAATATGTAGTGCACATGAAGTGCAAGTGTACCACTACTTATCAACAAGTGTTGCACTATAGTTACCGATATGCTATGTGCTATTAGTTGACAATCAGATTTATTTAGCGTATGGCTTTTAGTGCTGGGAGTGTCTGAGGACATGTTCGGCTCACCAGAGGCTGTAGCTGCTTCAAGCGGACACCCATGGGGTGAGCTACAAGTTCCGTTAAATTTCAAGTAGTTCCAACTTTCGCCACCAGATGTCACTGACACCTAGTGGTGAACGTTGGAACTTTGATAGAGCGTTACAGTGAAATCTAACCTAGAAATTTAGCTTCACACAAATTTAGTTAGTGGAAGGATCTTTAACATGCCATAAATCTATGACTTGGGACCACTGGATTTACTTCCCCTCCGATGGAAGGTATACCGAAGGATATTAACGCTCTTAAAAAATCCCATAACTTCGGTCGGGTTTGAACCCGCGATCTTGGGCACAGCAGTTCAGCATGCCACCAACTATGCCACCGAAGCCACTTAACAATGAGATGATTGGTGACCATGGACGATGCCACACTAGGCAGCTTATGTTGCTACTTGATACAAGGAGCAGTTTTATTTTCTGCAAGTGGTCTGTAAACATGGGCTTGATACAGGGGTGGTGACAGAGAATGCAACCCTGGTTCAACCCAAACAGCAAGAAAGTTACTAAAAATCACCATGTTTCTAGATTAGCGGTCAATTGGTAATGTTTCATCCTTAGCAATTTATTTAAGTTGTTATAGACAGTACCGTATGTTAAGCAATACAAAAATAATTAAATACTCCAACATTTAAATCACATAGATTGAAAAGAAAAAAAAAAAGAGAATCATGATGATAAAAAAGATACAAACACTTAAATCACAATACAGGCACTTCTAATATATACAATAAAGGAGATAAAAAAATAAAATAAAGAAGGAACTGGCTGTTGAATTAACACTTAAAAGAAAGTGCATACAGTCCAGAATGCCTATTATGCTCTTCGTCATGAACATTAATATGGCCTACTTTAAATACTGTAACCCATTTTCTTACCATTCCTTCACTCATAGAGTGCTCCCCATACACTTCACTAATCTGTCAATAAATTTCAACTGGTTTCAAGTCTTTTATATTTAGAAAATGAATGACAGGGGGTACTTCACACACGGTGGGACCTTTAGTTGTCGGATGCATTTTCAATAAAAACAAACAAATGTGAATACCGACAAATGCTTCTGTTTATTTATTTATCGTATGGCTTTTAGTGCCGGGAGTGTCAGAGGACAGGTTTGGCTCAACTGAGTCTGTAACTGCTTCCAGCGGACACCCTTAGGGTGAGCTACAAGTTCCGTTCAATTTCAAGTAGTTCCAACTTTCGCTACCAGATATCAATGATACCTAGTGGTGAACTTTGGAACTTTGATAGAGCGTTCCGACAAAATCTAACCAAACAATTTAGCTTCACAAAAGTTTAGTCTGTGGAAGGATCTTTTACATGCCATAAATCTATGACATGGGACCGCCAGCTTTACTTTCCCTCCAAAGGAAGGCATACTGAAGGATTTTTAACGCTCATAAAAAAATCTGATGACTTCGGCCGAGTTCGAACCCGCTATCTAGGGCACAGCAGTTCAGCATGCTACCAACTACGCCGTTTGTGGCTAGCCAACAGTTGTACATAGGGAGCGTGCATGCGCTGATTTGGTGACCGCAGCACTGCAGCTGCCATATTATAAAACGGTACTTAAAAGCACATGCTTCGTACATAAACACTTCTCTTAAAAATGTTATAGTAATAATAATAATGATAAATACAGCCCTTTAATCCCCTAAGGGCAATGGCCTCCTGCCTAGGCAGGGATTTTGCTCCATTACACTCATTAGGTGAGCAGACCTAATATTTAAAAAATGTTCAACTGCACCCCCTATTATGGAAACTTAAAATGACCAAATAAGTGTAGCTGATATGCAAATATATAAGGTACCTTTTAGACAGAAAATTCAGAAGCTCAATATTTTCGACCACTCTTTGGACATCGTGGGTTGAAATGAAAATGCTCACCTTTGAGCTGAGACAATAAGGATTCCCAGTAGCCAATATCAACTCCTTCAGGCTTCCCGCTGATTTTGGTCTCAATCTGCTGCTGAAGGGCCTCCAGTTGTGCTGCTGTCTTGCCTTTGAACACCAGGGCCACATCCTTGGCTACTGACTGATGAATACCTTCTCTCCTCCCAACAGCTTCAAACAATTAAAATAGCCTTATTAACACATTTTGAACAAAACAGAAGATACTTAACATATTCTGCCATAATATCTCAAAATAACATTACCTCCAATATAACTTTCTTTTAAATATAGAAGATCACTAAGGTAAGTGTACTTCATGACTTTACAATGCTTAATCTTACCTGCTTCATATGCACTCTGCTTTTCCAGTTTTCTTAGTTTATGAAGTTCATCTTCCACTATGACAGTTATGTCATTCCAATAATCTAAATTTTTGCCCCGTTCCAATTCTTTATAAACCTGTTTAGAAAACATACTATTTTAAGTTCTGTACATAGTAGGCCTATTGATAAATCTCAGATCTAATACAGCACCCATAAACAACAATGCACCAAGGACAAATTTTCAACATCATTGTATATTTAAAGAGAGGAGACATGCAAAATAGACAGTTTGTTAAAATTGGTTTACACATTGCTGAGTGGGACCTGCAGTGCTGCATCTCATCCTGTGGACTGGAGAACTGGAGTACACATGGTGAAAGATCATTCTTATTAAATTATATTCTATTTTGGAAAGAATTAAAATGACAGCATCCTGGTCATACGAAAGTTTAATTGACACAGGACACTTAGAGGAATTATCAGTAACATCCTTCCAGTGTTCATCGTCTTCATGGCACCATAGCCGAGACCAATGAATGTGAGCGTTAATTGCAAGTATTATGTTATTTCGATAATGGTTAAATTTGGATTTCACTGTACATGGCTTGAACTCTTTGTACAACACATGACCTAATAGCTGCAAACCTCCTTGGCCGTAATCATAATCTTGATATTGTTTTATTGGCAAACACAAAGTTGTTTTGGGCAAAATGGTCACAGCCTACTTTTTCCTAAAAATATTAGGCCAGAAGTTAAGTATTGATTATGCCATGAAATCTATTATTAGAAGCCTTTCAGTCGGTCGACATCAGTATGACTAATTAGATTGGGCGGGGAATTAATCATTATCATCATCAACAAATTCCAGCTCCAGTTGCCCGGGTGCTATTAAGGAGCCCTCTCCACCTTTTCCTGTCCATGAATAGTTGGTCTTCATGGGTCCTTCTCCAGTCTAGCCCTTTGCCTTCAAGATCATTCTTGATTTGGTCCAACTATTTCTTCTTTGATCTTCCTACTGGTCTTTTCCCTGGGATAATCTTGTTGAAATAAGCTTTTGGTGCCTCTCATCTCCCATTCTTTGAAGATGCCCATACCGTCCTAATCGCTGCTTCTGCAAATATTTTGTAGCACTGATATCTATGCCAGCCTCTGCCCTGTTTGTTTCGTTCCTTACTTTGTCTCTCCTTGTCCTTTGAAGCAGTGTTCTTATAAACTTCATTTCGGATGCCTGAATCCTACTTTCTTCTCTTCTGGACAGGGTGCATGTTTCTACTCTGTAAGTTAGAATTGGGATGTAGTATGTCTTAAACAGTATATGTTTACACTTCCCACAGGAGTGTTCTAACTTGTGCATAGAAGGTGGCTGCATTAATGTGAGAATTGTTTTATTAAGTGTATAAATAATTTATGTATTTTATTTCAGGCACAAGGAAATTAATTGTAACCCCCTGCCCAATATAACTGGGTACACTCGTGTTGACCGACTGAAAAGCTTCAAATAATTGATTACCTAGGCGACACTGAAAAATGTCTTATGTTTCAATATGCCAAGAAATACAGTAATATATGTCTTTAGTCCCTTGCAATGACATAAGTAATGTTGAAGAGATTCAAAGGATAACTCAGTTATATACCTTAATATCCTCAATAAGATCCTCCAGATCCTTGATAGTTAGACCATTCAGATATGTATACGGTTCGTGCATTTCTACTGCATCTACCTCCTCCTCTGCACTGATGTACTTGGCCAGCAAGTCAATTGGTTTGGCTGAAAGGTGAAAATGTTACCAATCATCAGAAAATCAACATTCATTAATGGTCAAATCATGGTCATATGAAATAATTCAGCAAAGCTCAGCAGTGGAACACTGTCTTTCAAACAGCTTGAACTGAATGTTATAGTCACAAGCTCACAAGAAAACTCTTCTATACAGAAGAACTCTGATACAAACTAGTATTGCCATCTACAGATACATTCAACCAACTACAGACAGAGCTGCAAGCCAAGAAGATAGATATATGGGAAACGTTTTACACCACAGAGGCCATGACTAGTACGGATTGCATGAAGGCAGACTATGAACTTAGGCAGATAATAACTAGAGTAGCAACACACGGTTTTCATCACCGTGTGTTTAAACAAAACTTTTCACACCCCGAAAAAGGAATATATATGTGTATTGTACGGGAAGACTTGCGACTTATATCATGTTGTGACATGTACTAAGGGGCAGATTGGCCTTACAAAATTCTGTTTAATGTAATTTAGTAATTTCAGCATAATTTTGGCCATTGACTGCAATAAACTACGGTATTTACAGTCAATAAAATTTATACATTTTTTGGAGTGACACTAACTGTTTATGCAAGGCAAAAAATAGTAAGAGTGTATGAGATAAGAAACATTTCTTAACTGAATGATACATACCAGGTGTCTCGCCTAAGAGTCGGCAGTTGCATTTTCTCCGGTGATCAAGGTATTTTTAAACAAGTTTTTTCAAATGTGTAGGTAAAGACAGCCCCAATAAAGATTTTAAAATTCAATGCCCAGTTTAAATGGAAAACGACTTTGTGTTTATCATTAAAACAAAATCTTGGTTTACATTGTCTATTGGGATACTAATGCAAGGATATTTATTGGCATGACTGAACAACAAGGGAAGAGCTTTTATTTTAAATAGCAGCTGAGGGCTGCTTGTTGACAGCACAGAGCAGCCAAGCGAGGGAAGTTGGGTGATTAGCCTCACTCAGCCACTACAGTTGTATTATCCAGAGTTGGAATCTGACAGTTCGGCGCCAGTGGGCAAAAACAGTTGACGACTAGATCCCACGCAAGGCTTGTTGCCATGGAAACCATACAGCGCTGCCAATTTGAATGACGCTATTTGGCCACGTGCTTGTCACTTGACCATTCCCTTGTTTGGTTGCCTCCCGAGTGCACACTGACCATGCTGCGTTATAATTGTATTGAATTAATTAGTTAATTACTTTCTCGTGTAGGATTTATACTTATTTTTATAATTCATTAGTGTCCGTTTTTTATTTATATAGTGTCAGTGTAAGTTTAAGTTTAGGTTCGTGTGAATTAGATGAAGGTTACCCGTGGCTTTCTTTTTGTTTGCGAGTAGTGACGCGATGGGTTAGGCAATTTTTTCCAGGGTACAGGTCTTGGCAGCATAGGTTGCGATTAGGATGAGGGTGTTGACAGCTGAAAACTGGGCAAAAGTGGTGTCGCATGTGGAAAGAGTATTAAGCGAAGCGCGGGAACGTGTTATTGACGCAGCTGTGGACGACCTCATAATTTCCCTCGGTGATTCCTCACCCAACAGTGCGGGATCCAGTGATGGAGAGGACTGAGATGATGATATGGATGGGATAGAGCCTTTTCCCAGTGATTAGCTTGTCGTAAAGGGTGAGTTAATAGCCTATACAATGAACGTATATTTTGTAATACATTTATATGTTTCTTGTGCCTTGAAACTTATTCTACAGGAGATATAAATTGCTAAATAACACGGAAACAATCACGTTCTGTCGTTTCGCTTGAAACATTTTTGCTTTATGATTGTAGGCTACCACCATTCGTACCTGTAATATTGCTATTCATTACAATATTTTAGACCTCTCCTCAATTTGACGAGCTATTATTTTATTTTACAGTGTGCACCGAAGTTTCAAGCATTGCTTTGTGTAAGATCTTTGAAAACCATCTGAGTAAAAATATAATAAATGTAATAACGATGCTAATGATATTATGGGCATGAGGAAAAGGATGGGAGGGTGGAAGTACGCACGTGCTGGCTAGTAGCATACGTGGCAACGCTGCCTTTAGTTCAACGGTTCTCCGCCGAACTGTCAGATTCCAACTCTGGAAAATACACCTGTAATCTACTGTACTTGTCTTGTTTCACGACTACCATCAGTAAACATCCTTGAACTGATACTGCAATAGACTGATTGTATGCTGCTTTATCGATAAAATTAGACTTTAAAGAAGATTTTGTTTTTAATGGCAAACAAAACAAAAAAAAAACAAAAAAAACCTGCATATAAATATAGTACTTGGTTTTCTGAGAATTGATGGTTAGACCCAAACAATCATGGGCACTGTTGAAACATCTGACCGACTACTGTAACTCCTCAGATGTGTGGGCAGTGCATTTGCATTACCTTCGTAGTCTAGCCAAATTAAAAGAGTCCACCATATAAATGGTATTTGATCTCCATACCTGTGTTGCCAGCAGATGTTTCATGCAGTATGGCAGCCAAGTAAAGAGTAAATAGGGTTGGAACAAGAACACAGCCCTGCTTTAAACTGTGAGTAATCGGGAAGGAATAAAAAATGCTGTCTTGATGGAGAATCCATTCAAATATGCCATCATGGAGCACCTGGATCAGATCTACACAATGGTCAAGGCAGTTAAAATGTCTCAGCAATGCCCACATAGCAAGTCCCGGGACAGAATTGACCTTCTTTAGGTCATAAAATCCATAAAATGCTTTTATGCTAGAATGAAAGTTCCTGAGCTTTTTGTTGCAACCCGGTGTTCTTCATTCTCTTCTACAGCTCTTTGCATTTTTCTTGTAGTTGCCTTGTACTAAAGATATCTGTTGTGCCTTAGGAGTTATGGAAACCACATTGAAATTCTCGAAGGATCTTTTCAGATACACTTGTAGGTGGTGACTGCACAAAAGTCTTAAGAAAATCTTTCCATAGGTTGATCATCAGGTTGCTAGTGCATACCTGCCAACCTTACAAAACAAAAATCAGGAGATTTTGATATGAAAATCAGGAAAACTCAAAAGATACAATTAGTCCATATCAGCTCAATTAATTGGCAAACTATGCTTCAAAATCATCATCATTATCCATCTCCACTTTCCCGGGTGTGGCAAACAAGCGTTCTCCATCTTGCCAGATTTTGGTACATCATTTGTTCTTGGACATCGTCCCAGTTAAAACCATTCTTCTCCACCTCTGATCGAATTGTCTCTATCCATCGTCTCCTTGGTCTCTTCCCTCTGACATCCGTTGAAATACTTCTTAGCTGTTCTAGATCTACCCTTCCTCATTACATGGCCATACCACTGAAGTCTGTGTTTCCCCAGAAAGCTGATAACAGGTACCCTGATGCCAGCTGTTGCTCTGTGTACCTCTTTCTAATCTTGTCTCTCCTGGTACTTTGGTTCATAGTCCTAATAAATCTCATTTCTGTGGCTTAAATTCTTCTGTAATCCTTACTTAGCAATGTACATGTTTCCATACCATAAGTAAGGATGGGAACAAAGTAGGTGTAATACAACGTTGCCTTTGCTGTCAAGGGTATATTTTTGTCCCAAAGTACGTGCCGAACTTGTGTTATAGAAATGTGATGCTTTCTGTGTCCTATGAATATCTATGACTTTAGTCATTTTTTCAAGTTTTTCCGTATTGATTTTGATAAGTTATGCACTTGTCCAAATTCTGTGTCCTATTTCGAATTTCTTGTTTGAGGGTGTTATCCTCGGAGACCATACTTCCAAGATACTGGAAGTGAGAAATGGATGCTTCAAAATGAATGATGTAAATTAACATTCAGCATTTATTATTCCATTACTTTCACTTTTAACACCAAAATATTTTTTTTGCTTTTGTTTTCTTGGCTACACTTTACATTTTCTTGGTGCTTCTTTGTTCCCACATGTTTCCAAATATCACTTTTTCCACTATGTAATATAAAAACCATTACATTGGCAAACAGTACAGAATGCCAAATAATTGACCATTGCTGTATTCAATCACACATGAAAATTGTTCCAAAAACTGTTTCAAAAAAACAGAATTGTATTCTTTGGCCACAATGAAGAGTCAAATACTGAGCATAAATACTAGAAAGTGACGAAAATGTTGCAGCAAAGTCAATAAACAACAGCTTACACTGAAACAAAACCCATTTACAAATTCAGACATCAAATAACCTGCCCACTATAAGCACTTCCAAAACATACTGGAAAATATTTGAAGTTCGCCAATAATTTACAAAAATCGGGAGGACAACTTGAGTAATCGTGAGATGGGAAAATCGGGAGTCTCCAGCCTAGATCGGGAAAGTAAGGCAGGTATGCTAGTGTCTGACTTTGGAGTTACTGAGTGTTTGTTGCCACCAGATTTCTCTTAGTTGTGACTGGCATTTCTGCTTAAATTCTTGAAAATGAACTTTCTTCACGATGGAAGGTGAATCTCGAAGAAAGGATAGATAGGCTTTTTTATACAAATCTAACGAAGCAAGAAGTCATTCTGAAAACCTGTAACATCCATAACACAGTAAAGCTTGCATTATCTTGTAAACAAGTAACATTTTGATGTAAACTGATAAATGTATTCAAGAACTTGAAAGCCTTCATTTATTTATATAAAATATTTGGTAGATAATTTTTATTTTAGGAGATTAGTACAGAATTTGAGTAAGACTGTTGTTTTACATAGATGAGGTACAAAATGTTATCATTATCATCAAACCAGTCCTGCCTCTTCCTTTAATCAAATCAAAGATTTTCTCAGCAGAGTCTATAGTAATATTTTGCAGAACAGTACTCCTGTACGATTCATTTAAATCTACTGTATCTACTTCTGTATGTTAGGCTACACTCGGATCAACTATGGCACAAAGGAAATGATTATTGAAATGCTAGAAGCCATTTATCAGTGTTATAATCTATCAACAAAGGAAATGACCCAACATGGCATGAGATTCTCTTTTCTATGTTATTGCATTTCTTGCAACCTGCAACCAAGAATGCAGAAATTTTCTGTCACTAATATGTAGCAATATAGACTGCAATTATTACTTGATTGAGTGAACCTATGCGAACCCAGGAGTGTAGAGGGGAAAAGAGGAGAAGGAAGGTAGTTGAGGGGATTACTGCTGCTGTGTTCCTGGCAGACACTAACGTGCAATACAGCAGGAACAAGTAAATTGAACGTCCTTCCCCTCTCAATTCCGCTGCAGCATTATGACTAGTCAACATATAAACTTTCCTTGTACTGTTTCCGTCTTTTCAATACAATTTATTGTTGTTATTTTATTTTAAACTTAGTAAGTTAGTAGAAAATTAAATAGGGACCTGATATGGAGAATACCGTATTTGCTCGCATATATCTTGCCCCCGCGTATATCTCGCACGCAATATTTAAATTGTAAATTGCAGGAAAAAGTATTCCTTGCATATATCTCGCATTAATTTCTGACGCCGTCATAAAGATGATTTTAGTAATTTTAAAACACGTCTTGCCCGTGATGTTATTGTTCATTTTTGCGGCAGTGCTTTCCTTTATTTCCCCTTGTTTGTCGTCTGCTTGATGCATTGTCGACAAGTAGGCCTAGCAGCATTGTCTTCACGTTTCAATTTTATTTCTCAGTCAAGTGTGATTGTTTTCTTGTGGAAATCGATCTTTTAGTTGTGTAAAATCGCGGAAGTTATACGGCTGGATTTAAACTCAAAGTGATCAAATACGCAGACAACGATGGTACTTTTCTGATTCTGCCGGTTGAGAATTCAATGTGAACGAATTTGATATTCACTACTGGCGTCAACAGAAAGACACGCTAGAAACCAATAACCAAACACATACAGTGTTTTCACATGTGGCGACGCAGTAAAACAGCAATACGGGGTGTGATCATCAGCTGTTTTGTTACTTATTAAAGTAATTGTTAGGTTAGAACACTTCGAGATCTGGTATTGTTAGTTATGCTAAGTTGACAACAGAAGACAAAGTAAAGAAGGCCATCTGTTGAACTCTTGCATGATTTGGCGCTCCACACGCTAAATAAGAAATTGTTAGGTTACAACACATCGAGATCTGGTATTGCTAGTCACGATAAGCTGACGACAGAAGACAAAATAAAGAAGGCCGTCAGTTGAACTCTTGCATGATTGGATGTAGGGGTATGGGTGACAGACGTTATTAAGAGCTTCTTGGAGACTGGCATCGCAAATGCATTGGACAGAAGTTAGGATGATGCACGCGAGAGTAGCTCGGAGATTGGGAGCAGTGACGGCAGTTGACAATTCCAATCGTCTTGTTTCAATAATGCAAATTTTACGTTTTCCCTCACAAATCCCCCGCATATATCTCGCACCGAAGATTTTCACACTTATTTTCGGTCAGGAAAGTGCGAGTTACACGCGAGCAAATATGGTAATACTCAAGTCCACATATGAAACTCGTTGCGTGCACATGTGCCATTGTAGAGATTGGAATTTTTCGGTGATTTCCGAGTGAAGAAAGCGGTATTTTAAAGTGGCAAATTTGGTGGTTTCAAGTGCACTTTTCGGTACTTTCGAAATCATAAATTTTAGGCGGGATTTTTTTTTAAATATCATGGACAACATGCATAGCATAACACATTTCAGTCATCCTTAAATGTATACTTCAGTGAAGAGATCCAAATTCTCTTGTGACAAATGGTGACGCATATCACTTAACTTGCTAGTGTAAGCTGAAAAACAAAAGTTTACAGCGTTTGAACAGGGTATCCAAATGTCTTTTTAACACAGATTCTGAGAACTTTGGAAATACAAATGTCATTCCTTGCAAAACTCCAACAATGTGTTCTTGGTCCTGTCTTGCATCTGCTTCTTGATTAAAGTTTGCAGTTCTTTGTATCCTCTTAACACCTCACTTTCTTCCAGTGTTCCACAGAATGGCAACTTCTTAACTCTTAACACCTCACTTTCTTCCAGTGTTCCACAGAATGGCAACTTCTTAATTTTCTTTGCAATGTCCTCATTGATGTTCATTGGCATTATTTCTGCTGGATCAAACGGACACATTCGTAAATCTTGTTCCCAGGGTCAACGGATCTCATGCTGATTAATATTCCAAGAGCATGGAACCCAGTGATTACTAAAACTGAATGTATTTTCCCTCTTTTTAACACATTTCCACAACACTCCAACTGCTCCTTAATGTTGGTACCATACTTTTCAGAAACAGCAAGTTTACGGGCTTGCTGAATTCTCCATAGATTTCCATCAAGAAGGTGAACAGTTGGATGTGGCCTTCTAATAAAGGGATGAGTTCTGTGATGTCTGTGCCAAATTCTTCGAATCTCAAGTATTTTGTCATGTGAAACATTGTTGAGAAAATCAACACCAGAGTTATCAGTCCCTACTACTTCATTCATAAATTGCAAAATATCTTTCAAGTACTCTGACAGGCACACTACAGAATGAAACCAAGAAGACCACCTGGTTAATACTGGTTCAGGAAACGTGGCACATTTTGATCTGGAAATTGCCATCTAGTTATTCATGTCTGAAAGGCGCACTGTATGACGCCACGCGTCGAGTAGTTTCTAGGATGAAGGGGCAGATGACCTTGCTGTTCCGGCCCTTAGAACCTCAATAAGTACTGTAACTTACTAGGATGACCACCCAGATTGATAGAGATCGCTGTATGCAGAAAATGAGGCCCGCTATCTACCGTTATGTTTCCAATCTTTCCGTGTTTGTTGGATGCTCTCCATGCAGTCAAGTTATGGGAGAAGATTACCGCTACTCCACTCGTACAAAAACAAGCGTTTGTCGGCTTCTGTGACGACGATATTTTAAACGGGCAAGGTGATCTCAATACGATGACATTAGGGCAAAACCTGGATGAATGTCAAGATGCAGAGGAATATGTCATCCAGTAGTTAGACTTCGATTAAGACAATCATAGTTTCAGACATGAAAGCGATGAGGATATTGTACGGAATTTGACTGTCGGTGAGGTAAACTGAGATCCAGTACATATAGAGGCAGGTGTGATGCAACGGAAATCCCGAAAGTTCCCACAGTCAAGCTAGTGTGTCTATAGTCACACTTATCTCTTATATAGAAAATCGAGATGAATTTTCGTTCTCATATATTGTTTTCTTCAGAAATGTACAATCTAAAATTAGAAAAAATCTAAGAAACAAAAAGTGATGACAGACATTTGTCTTAGTTTTCAATATTGGTATAATCCACATAGTGTGTCTTACAATACTATTATTTATTTACATAGTTTATGCCCACATTGGAGCACTTAAATCAACCCATATACACTACAGTCTTTATTAGAGGTTTTAAAGCGGCAATGAAATGTAACGCTCGTTTAAATGTAACTCAACTGATTTATTTAACACAAAATACATGAACTGTTTAAATGCGTTGTGCCGTGAACAGATCATAAAACGAACTGTTTAAAAGTTAGTTGAGGGTGCTGAGTTGCGCCCATCGATCAGGATGGAGGTCGATATCGGCGGGTGCCGAATCTCACCAACACTTCCCCTCGACCAACGGCCGGAGTCATCCTGGTGCATGTGGTCTCAAGCCAAGGCTTCGAGCACATTTCTCGTGCTTGGGCCTTGACAATCCTTTTGTCAATATGTCGGCAGGCATCTCATCCGTTGGAGTGTACTCCACCGAAACCACCTTTTTGGCCACGGCATCTCGGACGAAATGGTGCCTGATGTCGATGTGCTTCGTTCGTGAATGAAACATAGGATTCGACGTCAGCTTCTGCGCACCTACATTGTCGTTCTTCACTGGGACATCTATCGGTTTTCCGAAGTCTTTCAGGAGTTTCCTCATGTGTAGAGCTTCCTTGGGTGCTTCTGTCAAGGCCATGTATTCGGCCTCCGTCGACGACAGGGCCACAGTAAGCTGCTTCCTGGACTCCCAACTCACTGCAGCGCCGACTAGTGTGAACGCGTATCCGGTGTACGATTTTCGATCCACCAGGCAGCTTCCCCAGTCAGCGTCCACGTACATCACCGCTGGACCTCTGGATTTGGAGTACATGAGGCCGAGATCACGTGTGTTAGCGAGGTATCGCAAGACACGTTTTGCAGCCTTCCAGTGCTGCTGTCCGTGACAGTCGTTGAACTGAGAGAGAGAACTGACTGCATGGGATATGTCCGGCCTCGTTCCCACTGACAGGTACATTAGAGCTCCTATCAACTGTCGGTAGGGGACGCTCTCCGCTTGTTCGCCAGGGTTCACGTCTTCCTTCTGCAGCTTCGTACTTGGATCAATGGGAGTGCTGACAGGCCTGCACTCTGCCATTCCGAATCTCTCCAGGACCTCGTCTATGTATCCTTTCTGGCTGAGTTTCATCTGGTTGGCGCTCCTCTCCAACTCCAGCCCCAGACAATACCGCACGTCCCCAAGTCCCTGATCTCGAACTTGGTATTCAGAAAGTCTCTCACCACATCGATCTTCTTGTCGTCTCGAGCCATGATCATCATGTCGTCGACATAGATGATTATATAAATCCTATCTTCGACCGGTCCGATGTGGTACATGCATGGATCTGCATCCGAGCGAGTCGCCTTGAGATTTTTCATCTCTTCCTCGAGACGGTGATACCAAGCGCGTCCTGCCTGTCGCAGTCCGCACAACGCTTTGTTTAGTGAGCACACCATGTCACGATTGGTCAACTTCTCCAGCATCTCATCTGCGGTCTTTCGCACAGCCTCGTCAACCGACTCGTCTTGAACGGTATGGGCAAGAACGTCCTCGAAGTGGTCCGGGGCCTCCACGAAGATTTGTCCCTCGACTTCTCCATTCAAGTACGCCGTCTTGACGTCTAGCTGTCGGATCTTTAGATTATCTTGTACAGCTAACGCCAAGAAGTCCTTATTGTGCTCAGCCTTGCGACTGGAGCGAACGTGTCGTGAAACTCTATTCCTGGTCTCTGCGTGAAACCCCTCGCTACCACAAGCGCCTTCCGCTTGCTGATAGTGCCGTCAGGGTTAATCTTATTCCGGAGAACGAATCTGCTTCCTATCACACGTTGCCCTTTGGGACGGTCGACCAGCTTTCACGTATTGTTCCGAATCAGTGAAACTGCTTCTTCTGACATTGCTTCGATCCACGCAGGTGAGTCATCTCCGGAGATAGCCTGGGTCACTGGGATTTCAGCGACGTTAGCCGCTTCCCCTGGTCGATCACCGTAGTCCTTGCAGGGTCGCCCAGAATTTCCAGTTCTAATCAAACGAGGCCGTCCGCCTCTTCTCCTAGATGATGCCGCTTGTTGCTCATCGGATTGAATCTCCGGTTCAACAAAGTAATCGTCGGCAGGAAAGCCTATGAAGCCATCGGGGAATTCCCATTCAGCAACATCAGGTTGGTTTTCTGCCAGAACTTCGTCTCTCGACACCAGCTCGTACTCCAGTTCACGGATCGGATCCTCTGGTTCAATGCGTACTTTGTCCGGAGAGTCACGCGGGAACAGATCATAGACTGATTTCTTAGGCGCGGTCATCTCCTCACGAAAAACAACGTCTCTCGTGATCTCAATCTTCTTCGTTTCAGGAATCCAGATACAGTAAGCCTTCGACTGCTCCGAATATCCAACAAAAATTCCCTCTTTTGAGCGAGGGCTAAACTTCCCCTTGTTTGGGGTCTTGTCCAGGCAGAACACCTTGCTCCCAAAGTCCTTGAAATAGTGTGCAGTCAGAGTTCTGTCGAACCAGCGCTCAAATGGAGTCTTCCCGTTGAGCTTTTTGGTTGGACATTGGTTCCTCAGATAATTTGCGGTGTTGATCGCCTCCGCCCAGAATGTCATCGGTAGGCCAGATTGTAGGAGTAAACATCGTGCTGCCTCCTTCAAAGGTCCGATTTTTCCTCTCGGCCACACCATTTTGTTCAGGCGTATATGGTGTTGTGAGACGGCGCTCGATCCCCTCAGATTTCAAGAACTCGTCAAATTCCCTGTTGACATATTCACGTCCATTGTCGGACTGTACGCACTTTATTTTCAGACCATGCTGCTTCTCGACGAAAGCCTTGTACTCTCGGAACATTTGCAACGCCTTTCGGGAAAGGTCATTTTGCATTTCGTGCAAATGTCACACGTTAGATCTCCACATCTCCCTTTTAGTTGCACACCTCGAATGGATCCGCTCTTCACTGCCGTATCGAGATCACGAAAGTTGACGTGACCCATCCTTCGATGCCACAGCTGTGCCACATTCTCGTTGCGCTTGTCTTCTGACACTGCGTTTCGACATTTTTCCAGTGTGGTGCCCTGTACGTAGTACAGATTGTCCTTGCGCTTTGCAACTAACCTCGTCAGTCCATTCTGGTCGAAAACTTCCGCCTTCTCTTTGCCAAAAACAACCGAGAAACCACGGTCTGTCATCTTCGAGACTGATAAGAGATTAGTGCGGATCTCAGGAACGTGCAAAATCTCATTGAGAGTAACGTTGCAAGTTTTACCGTCTACACTTGTTGCAATTTTTGCAGTTCCTCGGGCCTTTATCTCTGCGGTTGTGCTGCTCGCTAGCTTCAGCTTGCCAGTCTCGCCCTTGTCCATCTCTGTAAACACAGTTGCATCACTGCACAGATGAGACGTGCACCCACTGTCGAGACACCACAGGTTTTCGACGCTGCTCATCGCGATCTGGCACGTATCAGGTTCCTCGACTGATAAGAGTGACTCGTCCGACAGCTGATTTTTGTTGACCTTAACATTGCAGTCCACTGCCTTATGTTCCTTGATTCCGCACTTCGAGCATTTGAACGGAAACGATTTCTCCTTGTCACTCTTACCACCGTAGTAGCCGTGGTTTTTGTTTTGAGGCTTCGACTGAGGTTTCCTTGAAGGACCTTTCTTCTTCACGTACATGGCGCCTTGATTTTCCATCGGTGTTGACGAGGCAACTCTGGCATCGTGTTCTTCGTTTATCTTCGTACGTAGATTCTCAGGCTTCGGTAGATCGTCCCGGCTCTCGATGGCAATTCTGAAATTTTCAAAACTTGCCGGCAAACTGTACAGCATCATGATGGTAAGTTGGTCTGGGTTAATAACTACGTCCATGTCAGCCAACTTGTCGACACAGTCAAAGTAGTTGTTGAGGTGCTCACGGATGTCGCCACCTTCAGTCATCTTTTGCAAGGTTAGACTCTTCAACAACGTGGCCTTGCGAGCCGGCCCCTTCGACTGCAACGTATCCTCAAGTTTCTGCCATATCTCACTTCATGACCTGCAGTTCTTCACCAACTTGAGCTGGCTTGGTCCGATGGATAGGATTAGGTCTGACATGGCCTTTTCATCCCTAGTCGTCCACTCGGTCACTTGGGCTGCATTGTCCTCACCCGGCTCGGGTTTGATGATCTGGCAGTTGACATAACCCCACGTGTCATTCTTTATCAGAATGGCGCGCATTTGCATTTTCTAGGTGTCGTAATTATCGCGCCGTAAGGCCTCGATGCGCACTACACCGTTTGAATTAATTATCTCACTTCAATCGTGCCGCTTGTTAATGTCCGGAACACTCACGATGGTTCACAATAAATTAGCTGTGCCGCGTGTTATTGTTTGAAACACACACAACCGGCCATACACTTTGCGTCGCGTGCTATTGTCCGGAACACTCGCAAATAGGCCTACGGAATTTCGTGTCGTGCGCGTTTGTACACAACTCACACGTTTTCTTGCGTCACGTGTTATAATCCAAAACACTCGCAATAAGCCAAAATTCGCGTCGCGTGTTATTGTCCAAACACTCGCGATTGGCTTTTCCACTGTTCACTCACGATCAAGCACACAATATTCGAGAAGACGGCGTTTGTTCCTTCTCGCTTTGTCGATGTCCAGAAGTTTCTCGAGAGAGCATGATGTCTGCCGATTCGACGCGTTCTTCTCTTTGTGTCTCCGCTTGATCCCGCTGTTTTCAGTTTTCAGTTAATTTAAATCTGAGCCAATCGTTCTGGGTCCATAACCTATTAGAGGTTTTAAAGCGGCAATGAAATGTAACGCTCGTTTAAATGTAACTCAACTGATTTATTTAACACAAAATACATGAACTGTTTAAATGCGTTGTGCTGTGAACAGATCATAAAACAAACTGTTTAAAAGTTAGTTGAGGGCGCTAGTTGCGCCTATCGATCAGGATAGAGGTCGATATCGGCGGGTGCCGAATCTCACGAACAGTCTTTACAATATTAGTTGTAATGGCTTCTCAACTTCCTCTTCTCCTTCCAGAGCTTCTTTAATCTCTCCGACCTGGCTGCCCTCTCTTCATTTGTAATGGTGTACTGTTTTCGTTTGGCTGTTTTTAATTTCAATCTTGTATCCCTACTTCTCAGAATCCTCTTCTCTTTTCTATCTGCAATTTGTTTCATTGTAATATTTAGCTTGTCTAAATCATTCTGGACCTCAATGAACCAGTTGTTCTTGGTTTTACTTTTCCAAAAGAAATTGAATACCGGTAATTGTTTCAGTAGTCTGGTGTCTGGTAGTCTTACTATGTGGCTGAGAAAGGCAATTCTCCTTTTTCGCATTGTATCCACAATTGATTAATTTTCCCGATAGACTATTTCATTAGGCAGCAGTCTCCATTGTCCATTTACTTGATGTTTTTTTATTGAAGATTGTCCTGATGAACCTTCTGTCTATTTTTTGGATGTTATCTGTTGTTGCTTTGGTATTCATCTTAAACAGGGTCTCACTTGCATAAGTTGCTTCAGGTAACTACTGAACCATAATGTTTGAATTAGGCGTTCATCGAGAGAGATTTCTTCTTATAAGTTGACCATGTGACTCGTTGTGCTTGTCTCAGTTTTGTTGTTCTGTACTCTATTGCGGCTTTCTCATTTATGTTCCAAGTTATAGTTTCCCCAAGATACTTGAACTTTTTTACAAACTTAATTTGTTTGTTATCATTTAGTTGAAGGACAGGGGTGTCCACCTCGAAGGTTGGCATAATCTGTCTTTTCAAATGAAATTTGTAATCCCACTTTTGCTGCAATATTTTCCAGTTGTTCAATTTGGACTTTAGCCTCTTCCACATCATTTGCCAGTAGTGCAAGATCGTCTGCAAATGCCAGGCAGTTTAGATTAATATTTCTACCAATCTTGATGTTTGGTTGGCATTTCTTTCTCCATTCTCTCATGACCTTCTCCAGTACATTAAACAAAATAGGTGAGAGACCATCCCCCTGCCGAAGGCCGGTTGTGATTGTAAATGGTTTTGACAATTCTCCTCTAAATTTAACTTTTGCTTTAGTGTTCTTGAGAGTCATTCCAATAAGGTTGATCAATTTCCTGTGAACACCAAAATCTTGAAGAGTATTCAGTAATGACTTCCGATGAATACTGTCATAAGCTTTTTTGAAGTCAACAAAAGTGATGACTAGGTTCTTACTTCGAGCTCTGTGATGCTTCATAATCCACTTAAGACTGATGATTTGATCTGGACAACTTCTGCCTGGCCGAAATCCTCCTTGGTACTCTCCAAGTTCTTGGTCCAGTTGTTCCTGTATTCTTGAGTGAAGAATTTTTGAAAAGATCTTATATGTGACATCAACAAGGGATATTCCTCTATAATTATTGAGATCTGACCTATCACCTTTCTTGTGTAGGGGGTGGATTATTGCTGTGTTCCATTCCTCAGGCATTTTTTCAGAGTTCCATATGTCAATAATACGTTTATGTAAGTTTCGGAGAGTTTGATCATTTGCATTCTTCCATAATTCTGCAACCAACTGATTTTCTCCTGCAGCTTTATAGTTCTTGAGCAAGTTAACGGGTTTGATCACTTCCTCATATGTTGGTGGAATAACCTTTTCTAGTGGTGTTTTGTTTTTAGGTTTAAAGTTTTTTTTTTTTTTTTTTTGCATGTTCATAAAATACATGTTAATATTTTAACCAATAGTTTTCTCTTTGCTAAGCTTAAAAACATTACTGTGGATAATTCGCGGTTTTCAATAATTCGCGGATATTCGTGCTTTAATTGCCGCGAATTATCGGAAGTGCACTGTAAAGAAAAAAACGAAAAAAAACTAAAATTAGCGTTTTCATACGAAATTCGCGTCTTCATGCAAAATTCGCGAAATTTCGCGAGGTCAAAAACTATTTTTTTGCCGTTTTTAGGGTTATTAAAACACATTAACACCTGTGTATTACTTCATTTAATAATTCGCGAAATTCGCAATCGCGAATTTTTCCTATCCCTAGCCATTAGGTAATAATTGCTGTCTAACAGGTACACTGAACCAGACCTTGCAGATTGTTCCTGAATGCCATGAAACTAACACCAATTCACTGACAATGCTCTAGCTCACAATGGAGAAAAGTAATTGCCTCAGCCGAGAGAGAGAAATATCATAAACTATAACATTGGTATCACTGAAGTAAATTGGGACAGATGGCATTGATGTTCTGGTTCTTAAAACAATAAAATTAACTTGAAGGAATACAACTTATTTGTGAGCAAAGATGATGATTTGAATGAGGTTACATACAAGGTCTGTTAGGAAAGTATTCGACCTTATTTTTCTTTTTACGAAAACCTGATGGATTTGAATCATGTGTGCTTGCATGAGCCGACCTTGAACCTTCGTGCGCATGCGTGAATTTTTTCTGCCCGTCGATAGCGTCTGTTGCTGGCAAGCAGCATTTGAATGAGGTAGTGTTTAGTGCTCTCTTCCGTTTATCATTGCAAGGAAAATGATGGAACGATTGAAGCAGCACTACTGCATCAAATTTTGCCAGAAACTAGGCGACAGCCAGGTGGAACACATTATCAAATTACAAAGAAATTCCACAATAGCCAGGTGGAAACCATTCAGACGGCTTTTGGTGACGATGCTACAGGCATCGCACCGATTAAGGTGTGGTACAACAGGTTTAAAGATGGCCACACATTGGTAGAGAGCAAGCCATGCTCCGGTCGGCCATCAACATGCCGAAATGACCAGGTGAACACTGTTGGTGATGCGGGACCGTCATCTATCCAAGAAATTGCAGAAGAGGGGCATCAGCATTTTTGCGGCACATTCCATTGTGACCGAAGATTTGGCCATGAAGATAGTGGCTGCGAAATTAATTCCGAAGCTGCTAACGGCGGAGCTAAAGCAACTTTGTGTTGAAGTCTTACAGGACATGCTGGACTCCACAAACAGTGACCCCGATTTATTGAACACCATAATCACAGGTGACAAGTCCTGGGTGTATGGGGAACGACCTACAAACCAAATCCCAGTCGTCACAGGGAAGCAATCCTCGTCACCAAGACCAAAGAAGGCCCGCCAAGTGCGCAGCTCCGTCAAAGTGATGCTGACTGCCGTGTGGTACACCACGAATATGGGCCACAGGGTCAAGCAATCACCAAAGAGTATTACAGGGATATCCTCCGATATTGTCACAATATTTAAGAAAGGAAGCAGAAAGGACTGCAGAAATTACAGGGGAGTCACACTCATATCTCACTGTGCCAAGATATATGAAAAGATATTAGAAAGTAGAATATGAGCCAAAGTGGAGAGAAAATTGAGAGAGGAGCAGTATGGATTCAGACCTGGGAGATCAACAGTGGATCTCATATTTTCAGTGAGACAGCTCCAGGAACACCACTACGAATTTGGAGAGGATCTGTTGATGGCCTTCCTGGACATCGAAAAGGCCTAGGATAGTGTGTGTAGGGAGAAGGCTTGGAAAGCAATGGAAAACATGGGAGTGGAAAAAGGGACTGTAGGCAGAGTGAAGGAGATGTATTGTGGAAGTGTGAGTTGTGTGAAAGTTGGAGGGGAGAGTACAGACTGGTTCAGACAAATGAGTGGCCTGAAACAGGGTAGTGCGCTGTCACCCCTTCTCTTTATTGTGGTTATGGACGAGGTAATGACACGGATAGCAGGAAAGATAGGAGAAGATAAGATGAAAGCAATGGTGTTTGCAGATGATCTCATGGTCTGGGGAAACAAGGAGGAGGAAATTCAGGAGCAACTGAAGGCTTGGGAAGAAACAGTGGGAGAGTACGGATGGAAGTTCAACATCAGTAAATGTGAGATCCTGTTAACGACCAGGAAAAAGGACAGACCAATGAGTGGGATAACACTTGGAGGTGGACAGCTGAAGAAGGTGGAAAGTCTCAAGTACTTGGGAAGTATAGTGGAGGAAAATGGGAGAAATGACAAAGAGATTACGGAACGTGGCAGACAGGCAGAAGCATTTCTGAGAAGCATTAGGAGCTTAGTGTGGAATAAAGATGTCCCACAAAAAAGCAAGGAAGTGTTATACAGAAGCTACTATATCCCGATACTGACCTATGCTTCAGAAACGTGGACAATGAAGAAAAGAGACATAAGCAGAATACAGTCAGGTTAAATGAAGTTCCTGCGAAGTAGGATCAAAGTAACAATAAGAGACAGGTTGAGGAATGAAAAGGTCAGGGAAATGGTGAAAGAGGAGCCCTTGCAAGGTAGGATTGAGACATCAAGACTGAGGTGGTATGGACACGTAAAGAGAATGGATGAGAAGAGGATTCCCAAGAGGATACATGAGATGCAGATGCAGAAGAAACGACCAAGGGGAAGACCAAGAGATAGATGGCTGAAAGGAGTGGAGGAATGTGTCAAGAAGAGAGGCGACGACTGGACCAGAGTGACAGCGGAGAGGTGGTGGGAAGAAAGGACCAAGTGGCGAGGCTTATGTTCCAAACAGACCCAGCCTGAGGCTGGAAACTGTACAAGATGATGATGATGATCCTCCGTCGCCTATGTGATGCTGTGTGGCGCAACAGACCAGAGTTGTAGTCAACAGGAAATTGGCGCCACCATCACGACAATACTCCAGCACATTCCTCACACTTAATTCAGACTTTTTAAGAAAAAAAAACAGACTCCTGTGGTTCAACAGGCTCCTTATTCTCTTGATATGACCCCCTGTGACTTGTGGTTGCTCCCCAAACTCAAGAGGCCATTGAAAGGAATGTGATTTCAGACAAGAGAGGACATTATGGCAGCAACGACAGCCGAGCTTAAGTCCATTCCGAAAGAGGTTTTCTCGGAATGCTTCCAACAATGGTGGCACCGCTGGGAGAAGTGTGTGGAGTCCCAAGGAGCCTACTTTGAGGGTGATTAGGTTCCAACGCTCCAGGTTTGCCAGTCTTTTTCCCCTGGCCAAAGGTCGTATACTTTTTAACAGGCCTCGTACTGGAGCCAGCTCACTACCTGATCTACTTCAAGATGGAAAATACTTTCATGCAGGAAGATCCCATGGAAGCAAACAAGTCTTTACTGTTGCTAAAGAATGGAACTGATTAGAATCATACCTCTGCCATCCTGTATGCGAATACACGACCGCAGTCGTGCCTGCTCTAAGTGGAACTGATCTTCCTGGCGCTCCCACTCCTGGAATTGTGCGGCTTCCTTGCTCCTCTGCATCATTGCCATTTCTTCCTCTCTTTGCTGTCGTTCAAGCTCCCGTTCTTGACGACGCTTTTTCACCTACAACACATGACATAGCGTTGTCTGTAATGAACTGGTGTCATTTAGGTACAGCAAGGTCCACAGATATAACAAACACCAGTAGACTTATTTGCCGCCTTGTGATAGTCTATAGAACCATTTACTTTATATTCACGAGCTTTATGATGATGTGGAATATGTTGTTAATTTGTTCAAAGAGATGACAATGTTTGACTTCAGTGGACTGCAATGGTTGACAACGGACAGCAGATAATGTCCATTTTCAAATTAAATCACCTCAAACGGCTGGAAAATGGAATAAAAAAACTGCACATAACAACAAACAGTTTGCTCCCTGGTAGCACATGACAAACCATTTTTTTTAATCAACAGAACACTTAAGGTTAAATGAGATATTTCATAACTTTTAATATAAGTCTACTTTTAAGTGAAATCAAATGATAATGCCTGGCCAAAGCCGTCGAATTTTTTATGAGCGTTAAAAATTCTTCAGTATGCCTTCCTTCGAGGGGAAGTAAAGCCGGCCGGCCCATGTCATAGATTTATGGCATGTAAATGAACCTTCCACACTACAATTGTGTGAAGCTAAATTTGTAGGTTAGATTTGATTAACGTTCTATTAAGTTCCAACGTTCACCGCCAGTGCCAGTTGTGATGGCACCTACTATCCAAATCCACAGCGAGGTGTCGTTGATGGTAGCATTTGGTAGCAAAAGTAAGAACTACTTGAAATTGATCGTCTGCAGTCCTTACCTGAATTACAAATAACACACACTGATACAGCCATCACAATTAACACCGGTTATCAGACAGATTCTACACACACCCAAAGTACACGGGGCTGCATGGCCGGGTTGTCGCAGCCCCTAAATTGAGGAACCAACCACATGATAATGAAATTACATCAAAGTGATTGACAAAAGGTTCATGACAACCTCTTATTCTACGATGATATGTTGTTACCAATAGCATGAAGGGATATCTGATGCAACTACTTAGCAGGCAAGAGTCTTGTTCATTATCAGAAGTAACCACAATGCGCTTTCAAACAATGGTAACCCCCGCCATCCGTCCTTTGGCCCAGCTGGTCCAGTGATTAGAACAATTAATATTGTTTAAAATTTGCAGTTACCTTCTCCAATTCCCGACGATTCTCCTCTTGCTTCTGTCTGTTTCGTGATTCCAGCTCATCTCTGCTTACCCCACTGAGACCTTCTTTGTCCAGTTTCTTGGCCCATACAAAAGTAGCCAACAAATTGGCATCACCAAAGGGATTATCAGTATTTGTGTAATGAAGATAATCATTATCCCACCCCATTCGTTCTTTCCTCTTGCGCTCCTTGGCTTCCTTCTTCAGAAGACGTCTTAAGCGTTTCTCTTCTGGTGTCTCTGTAGCTTTCAGTAACTCCTTCCGATGTTTCCTTTCTTCTTCCTGTCGCAGTCTTTCTTCTTTCAACTTCTGAAGGAGCTTCACGGAACGTGTCGAGGAAGAGGATGAATCACTTGACGCAGAGGAGCTCTCGCTTTCAGACCTGTAAACATTAAAGTCACCACATAAGACAAAATAAACATCACCATGTATGCTATTTAACAATCACGTCATAATGAAATTTCATGAAAATAAAATCTTTCCCAATTCCCAACCGAGCTCAACCTCACTGGCGACCATGGTGACATGCTGCACCGAGGCATTTGGAATGCACGCTGCTTGGAATTCATATTAGTATTTTTCTTTGCTGCAAGATAGCAGGAAGATGCATTCTACTTGCATGATGTAAATATTAGGACCAACAGTTGCATATTATTTATCTGTTTTTTTAATATTTTATTATGACTTATGCTTGGTGCCAAGGTGTTTGTTTGGAAACATGGCAAGTGCTAATGGAGTTATTTGTGAAGCTGATATTGTAAATTTACTAGTCAATAGAAGCAGTGAAAATGATGTTGAGTGTGGCAATGATGTAGACGATTACATTACTAGATCTTTAAGAGAAAGTGGTTACGATGACAGGTCGACAAATTGTTTCTGCAGGTAGGAAAGAACGCATATTTTTGTACTGTCACAAAGTACCCTTAACAGCAATGGGTACACTCCTGATGTTTATAGTAATGCAGGAACGTCCACGGAATACCGTATCGAAAATAAGAATAGCAGGAACTCTGTAGTTAACGCGCATCGTTAGTTACCCGTATCTCGTTAAAAATGGGTCCAATATGCCAGACAAAAAATTTTCCCTCCAACTTAAAAAAGGAGGGAGGGTCTTATATGCAAGTAAATACAGTACGGTATGTGTTTTTGTTTCTTGCTCATTTGTAATGATGCAAATTTTTTGTAATGATGCAAATTAAATCTGGAAATGATGTAGTAATAGTTCTATAATTTAAATGCCTTGGAGAAATCATTATGCATAACTTAAGCGAAAAAACAACATGGATAAATAGAACCAACAAAACGAAAATAGCACAATTTCTAACCTGGTCAACTTATAACAAAAAATGCTTGTCAATAGGCACTAAGATCCAACACTACAAAACTGTAACTTTGCCCGAAGCCACTTATGCTTGCGAAACCTTGTTCCAAATTAAAAATGAAAGAAGAACTGATCAGCTCCTCAAAACTGAAAGAAGAATTATCAGAACCTGCATAAATAAAAAGTACACCAGGTTGAAGGAGTCTGGAGAATCCTCTCTGCCAATGAAACAGTCTATTGAGAGATTGGCCCAGTTACCAGCACTATGAAGAAGAAAAGAATCTCTTATTTCTTTCATATCCTACGATTACCAGAAAACAGGATTTTACGACAACTAGTGATGAGAAATCTGGAAAAGAAGACTGGAGAGCATTGGATCAAAAAAATTGAAGAGGATCTCAAAACAGTTGGACTCGGAATTACAGATGCAGAGAACTAGAATAAAATTACCACCCTTCTTAAGAATCACAAATTTTCAGCAGAAATTATGCACAGACAGCCTGTAGAGATTTCAGACGAATTAAGAACACTTCGATCAGAATGAATGAAGAAGTACTGGGCAGATAAGAAGAATCAAACAATACAACCTTCAAAGAAAAAGTGTACATGGAAGACTCAAGTGGTCCAATGTGGCCAATAAAGTTAATAATAATAATAATAATAATAATAATAATAATAATAGATGTTGACTCCTCCGCTGGAACTCGAGGGTAAATGCCAGACGCAGATAAGGCAGATTAAAAATACTTGGTGGCAACAGAAGGCTCAGGAACTGCAGAGACTATCGGATGCTCGAGACTTGTGGAACTTCTATGCAGTACTCAAGGAAATATATGGACCATCTCGCTCATCATCAGCTACTCTGAAAGGCGCTGATAATTCTACTACCTTTACTGATAGTCAAGAAATCTTGGAACGCTGGAAGGAGCACTTCTCCAATCTCCTAAATCGTCCATCAGCAGCTGCTGAAGACTTCCTTTGTGATGAGCCGCAACAACCTGAACAACTGTGGTTGGCAGTACCTCCTACTTATCATGATTTCAGTGCAGCTCTCACCCAATTGAAACCCAGAAAAGCACCTGGCCCAGATAACATCCCTCTGGAACTAATTCAAGCCGGAGGTCATTCCCTCAAAACAAGGATTTTCACCCTTATCCTCAGAATATGGGAATCAAGAAAGGTACCTGGAGACCTAAAGAATGCCACTATCGTCACTATCTTTAAAAAGGGTGATCGCAGTGTTTGTGGCAACTACCATGGTATATCACTGCTATCAATTGTGGGGAAGATTCTTGCAAGAATTCTACTTAACCACCTCAAGGTTATCTCTGAGAAGATCCTTCCAGAGTCACAATGTGGATTTAGAGCTTCCAGAAGCACAATTGACTTGATTTTCTGTGTGAGACAGCTACAAGAGAAATGTAGAGAACAACAGAATCCACTCTTCTTAGTCTTTTATGACTTGGAAAAGGCATTTGATTCGGTTCCAAGACCAGCCATGTGGGCGGTGCTGAAGCGGTTTGGTTGCCCTCAGTGATTTGTAGATCTAATCAAGGCTCTCCATGATGGCATGACAGGTCAGGTTTGCCATCAGAATAAGATGTCCGATGAATTTCCTATTACCCATGGACTGAAATAAGGATGTGTACTGGCTCAAACGCTTTTCGCGCTGTACTTGGCTGCAATGCTTTATGATTCACCCACAAACATCCCAGGTGTGGAGGTCAAGTATCGCTTTGAGGAGGGCTTTTCAACCAACTCGTCTCCGCTCCTTGAGGAAAACTCAGGTTACTAACATGTTGTATGCAGATGATGCTGCGTCACCAACTCTCACACTAGAAGAGCTGCAAGAGTCAGTTAATTGTTACAAAAGTGCATGTGATCGCTTTGGTCTTACCATAAATGTCAAGACTAAAGTCTTGGCACAACCTTCACCAGGCACACCTCTTCCTCAGTTCAATATCTCCATCTCAAATTTGCCATTAGAACAGGTAGACCACTTCTCGTACCTGGGCAGTACCATTTCTGTGAGCTGTACCTGTGAGCAGGATGTGGATAAGAGAATTGGTGCAGCCCATGCAGCATATGGACAATTAGCGCACCGGGTCTTCATGAATAAAGATCTGTCCATGAGTACAAAGCAGTAGTCATTTCTACACTGTTGTATGGCTGTGAAACGTGGACCCTTTACCGATGTGATCTAAGAAAGCTTGAGCGTTTCCACCTACAAAAACTTCGATCAATCCTGAGGATTAAATGGGAAGACCGCATTACCATTATTGCTGTTCTGGAAAAGGCTCAAATCAACAGCATAGAATCATCCATAATAGGTCACCAATGTCATGTCCATCGAATGAATGATGTGAGATTACCTCGCCAATTGCTATATGGTGAGCTATGCTATGGTACCAGACCTCATGGTGGTCCTAAGAGGTGCTACAAGGACCAATTTAAGCAGACCCAGAAATTGACAGGTCTTGATTCACAAACCTGGGACATGCTGGCTGAAGACCGCTCAACTTGGCACCGTACCATCTCTGATACTGTAAAGACGTTTGAAAGGGATCGACGCACACATGAAGAGGCCAAGCGTCAAGCTAGGAAACTTCGAGCAGCCCAACCACGTCCTCCTCCAGCAATACTATGTGGCTCGTGTGGTCGCTTGTTCCATGCCAGGATTGGACTCTTTAGTCACCGTAAAAAACATCCACAAACTGGACTGAAGGAAGAAGATTTATACTCGGATTCGAGTTAAAGCCGATGATGATGAATAGTTTCATTGTTAAATATAGTAGTTTCACAGTATTAAAAAATTTAAAATGTAGCCATTACTATATTTTTAAAAGAAGTAGATCACTTTGATACGGTGGTATGAAACAGTAGATTGCGAAGGCTTTGTGGTTGCCTACCCCTGCTTTAGCAGATTTGTGAGTCTGTTGCGGTGAGTTGATTTTATAAATTTCATTGTTGAAAAGGTCCACTGTTATTCAATATTACTATAAACTACCTAACAAAACAAGAGTCAAAAAATTCATGAATAATAATGTAGATGATATCTTCAACAATAAGCTTTCAATGGAAGAGTTAATGTTAGCAATAAAGAACACACAAGTCAGAAAACAACCAGGACCAGATGAGATATTCCCAGAATTCATAAAAAATCTAGGTCCATCTGCTTTAAACATCCTGCTACACATATTCAACAAATTTTGGACATCAAATGATAACCTACCTAAAGACTGGACCAAAGCAACCATCATTCCAATCTTAAAACCAGGCAAGCCAAAAAACCAAGTCCCCTCGTACCGACCTATAGCACTTACCTCCATTCTGGTAAAAATTCTAGAAAGGATGATTGCAAATAGACTCAATTGGTACTTGGAAACAAAATCTCTTCTATCTGAAGAACAAGCAGGGTTTAGACAAAGCAGGTCCTCCTCCCACCAAATAATGAGATTTACACAAGCTGTAAAAGAAGCCTTTAACAAAAGGGAAAGTGTTTTTGCAGTTTTCATCGATTTTAAAGGAGCCTATGATACTGTATGGCGAAATATGCTGCTAAAGAAACTTATCAACTTCAAAGTAAATGGATGTATGTTAAACTGGTTTTCAAGATTCCTTTCACAAAGAATGATCAATGTTCGTTACAACAACAAAACTTCAGGTTGCAAGCAATCAAAACTAGGCCTCCCACAAGGAGCTGTATCAAGCACAACTTTATTCAATGTGTACATCAACGATCTTCCAAAAACAATAAAGAAAGTAGGTAATGTGAATATCAGCATGTTTGCAGGCGATGTTATCATTTGGACCACAGCACGTAACAGACCAAATCAGCAAATGCTTCTTGAACACACAATGAACCAGGCACTTATAAAACTCAAAAACTGGACTGAAAACAATAATATGGAAATCAATACTTCCAAAACAGTATACCAGTTTTTCTCCCTGAGACACCACAATCCAACTTTTAGTCTCAAATTTAGTAATCAAGACCTTCCAAAAAGTGAAAGTACAAAGTACCTAGGTATCATCATGGACAAGAAGCTGAACTGGACCAAACACATAAAACATGTGGAGGATAAGGTAAGCAAACAGATGAAATTACTGAAGAGACTAGCAGGAGCTACTTGGGGGAGCACTCAAGACACACTCAACAAAACCTACAATACTTACATCAAACCTATCATAAAATATGGCAGTGAAGTACTCTCTACAGCACCCCAGTCAAACATTGATCGCCTCTAGAGGTGTCAGAATAATGCCCTACGAATCATAACAGGTGCAATAAAAACCACACCTATAACCGCCTTGCAATTATATACCCACAACTTACCAATAGAAGAAGAGATGAAACATCAAACAGCCAATGCATATCTCAGTATACAAAGACTACCTCAAATGACATGGATCAAAAAACCAGTTTCTAGCCTCAATCTTAAACTCAAAAAGATCCCTTAAGTCTCGCCAAAGAATACATCAATAAGAGCAATCTGCAAATAAAACTTGAACCACTCTGTATGCCAGTCAACCCCATTGAATATATACAAGTGACTACAGATCTTACTTTGTTAGAAGAGGTCTGCAAGAAAGGCTCTTCACCACAAGATCTAAAACAACTGGCCCTCTGTACAATAGAAGAAAGATATCCATCTAATCAATGGCTAAAAATATTTACAGATGGCTCACAAGACAAAGAAAATAGAACTGGAGGAGGAATACATTCATCTCTCTTCTCACTCTACTTCCCAGTAGGCCAAAACAAAACAAACTTTGATGCTGAGATAAGAGCAATTTCACATGCACTCCATCAGTTATTAGGCAGAAACATTGATTATCAAAAATGCGTTATCATTACAGATTCAAAAGCAGCCATCCAAGCCATCTCGTCAAATTATAAGCCCCAAAATAAAGAACTGAAAGAATTTTTTTGTATGATAAAAACCCTTCAAAGACTCCACAAACATATCTCATTTCAGTGGATCCCTTCTCATGTTGGAATAGTAGGAAATGAAGAGGCAGACAGATTAGCAAAAAAAGGTACCACACTACAACAACCTGTCAGTCAGACTGATTTTATGTCAGCAAAAAGGATCTTGAAGAATACTATCAAAAACAGGTATGAAGAAATGGCAAAGAAAACAGCAGAAACCCAATTATGGAAAGACATTGATGCTAAATGGGCTCAATATAAATTAACACCAAGAAGAGAAGCTGTAGCCTTCTTCACACTTACCACTGGCCACGACTGCCTTGCAGCTCATCTGAAACGAATCAACATCCTGAGATCTGAAGAATGCACACTTTGTCACGAACCTGGAAGTAAAATGGATAAGGGGCACCTGCTACATTGCAACAAACTTGATGTGACTGCTAGAACTTCTGGAAACCTCACACAACTCTATTGGAACACAAGAAAGCTGATGGATTGGAATCCGGGCTAGCCATAAGAAACAACAACAACAATTTCAGAAACCCTTACCATGGAAACTTTTGTATGCTGACGATGTGGCACTAATATCTGACAGTATTTATGACCTACAGGAGAGTTTAGACCAATGGAGGAGAGCTCTAGAGTCTAATGGACTGCGCATTAGTAGAACCAAGACTGAATATATGGTATGCGACTTCCACAACAATAAACCCAGTATGACAAATATTCAACTTAAACTAGATGGTGAAACCTTACCAAGGGTAACAAAATTCAAATATCTAGGTTCTGTCATTGCTGAAGATGGCACGATAACCGCCGATATAATCCATAGGGCCATGTCTGGGTGGAACAAATGGCACGAACTAACAGGAGTTTTATGTGATCTGAAAATACCCATAAAAACGAAGGGGAAAGTTTATAAAACTGCCGTAAGACCAATCCTACTCTATGGTAGTGAAACATGGGCTACTACAAAGGCACATGAGCAAAAGCTACATACCACTGAAATGCGTATGTTACGTTGGGCAGGTGGAGTTACTCTCAAAGATAAAATCCGTAATGAACATGTGCGGGGCAGTTTCAAAGTAGTGCCGATAACAGAGAAACTTTTAGAAACCAGGCTAAGGTGGTATAGACATGTTATGCGAAGACCGGAGAATCATGTAATGAAGAAGTGCCTTTCCATGACTACACAAAAGAGAGGGAGCGGCAGACCTCAAACAACATGGATGACGAATGCCCAGAGGGACATGAGAGTATTGGGCCTATCTGCTGATGATGCTTTCCAAAGAAATGAATGGCGCCTCAGGATTAAAAAAGCCGACCCCGCTTAACGGGAAAAGGCGAGGAGGAAGAAGAAGATTGTTGAAAAGGTGCACTCACAAAGGTATGTGCTTCCAAACATTGAAACTATTTTCCTACTGAAGTCACGTAGTTTGGGATATTTCTCCTCAAGCAATAGACTCCAAATTGCAGTACCAGTTTCCGACCTTGTCTGAATAAATGGGTCACTTTGCAAGTCACAGAGCTCTAATTGAATGTTGTCATCTTGCTATGAAATATCACAAGACATGGGGTTGTTAAGAAAAGATATGGCCACATTTCATTAAAATCCAAAAACCGTTCATTGAACTACTCCAGAATCGTATATAAATTAAGTATGCAAAAACTGAAATCACTGATTGAGATTTCTTCCACGATTCCTTTGCATGATGAAAAATGTACGAGATTGGCTTTCTTAAAGCTGGATTGGAAAATCTTAAGTCGGCTTAGAAATTCGTCTATGTGCCCAACTAACTGAGGTATGGTTTGATTTAGACCGTGTAATTTCAAGTTTAGTTCATTCATGTGGTGACTTATGTCTGTTATAAAGGCCATAGTGCACAAAAAAGGTGAATCGAAAAGCTTTCCTTGCATTTCCAAGGAGCTAGGTACTTTGACATGTACATTAAGGAACTCAGTTACCTCTTTTCTCAAATTAAAGAATCGTTATAAGCGTTTCCCTTGCTTAAACAGTGCACTTCCATGAATAGTGTCAAATCACCATACTCTGTCTCTAGTTCTGACCAAAAAAAACCAGGAATTTTCTATGGGCCAACGACCGATTGCCCCCTCCAAGTAAGCAGCCTCTGAAATAATACTACTGTACTTAATTTATTTGATACATGGTTACTTATTTCTTCAACCCTCCTAGGGACAGTCCGTTTCGAAAGTGAAACGGTTTTGAAGTCATTAGAGAGTTTTTCATCACCAAAGGCTCGAGCCATTTCTACACAACATTTCTTAACAAACTCACCATCAGAAAATGTTTTTTTTTTAGCCTTAGCTATCTTTGTACTCACAATATACGAAGCTAAGAGTGAGTTTTTTTTTGTGGCGAAGATGTTGATTTATTGAAAAAGCTTTGGTAGCGCTGCACACCGTGAGAACATGTGTATAAAATAAATTGAGTAATGAAATTAGCCAAAGTACCTGTAGTAATGGTATCTGGAGAAGATAAATTAATAGATGTTGACTCGTCCGCTGTCATAGACCCACCCTTCCATCCCAAATAGCAACACTACTTATAAAGTTGAAATGAAGTCTCTAGAAGACATCTTTCTCACGAAGTCAGGAATGCCAACCCCACGCATTTGGTACTATCTCGCACTGGGTATACAAAGAAACAAAAGAGCGTCGATAATGTAATATACTACTGCGCCAAATCCAACTCGTCAGTCGTTCTTTAACCATGGATTGTGTGGCATGTGAAATTACTTCATAAATTCTATCTTATTAATGTTTTACATACAAAAACAAACCTAACCTGGGGCTTACGCCCCAGACCCCAATGGTTGTGGTACTAGCAGTAATTTTCGGCCAGGCAGTACTTTACGTCTTTACGTGTGAAATGGTGAATGGTGAATTTTGTATGCGACAGGTTGGTAACGTAGTCACATTTCCGTCTGTCGAGTGTCCAAGATGGCGTCCGTAGTGAAACGAACACTATAAAAATTCTTTATTTTCGTAAAAAAAAAAAAACATTATTGAGGTGCGGCAGTTGTAGTTGAGATTGTGAAACGACTCCCAACAACTCCAAGAAAGGTATGTAAATCATAAATCCTATATTTTCAATAATATACCTCGTTAAAAGTTACGAAAAGGCATGTTCTCACGGCGTGCAGAATTACCAAAGCTTTTTTGGGCACTGACTTTTTTCTTCAAATCAGATACAATAGTACGCCAAACTTCTCCAGTGTAATATTTGTACTTAGCAGCATGGTGCCGAGTATAATGACGATTGAGGTTATATTCTTTTTGCACAGACATTACAAGCAAACACACTAAACACTCAGGTTTATTGTCCTTGTTATTTACAAAAAGGTACTCTGTTTCTCACTTGTCCTGAAGGAAAGAGACCGAGAGGAAGACCGAGAGACAGGTGGCTGAAGGGGGTGGAAGAAAGCGTGAAGAAGACAGGAGAAGACTGGACAAGGGTGGAGGCTGAGAGATGGTGGGAAGACAGAAGACGTTGGAGAGGCTTGTGTTCCAAACAGACCCGGCCAGTGGCTGGAAACTGTGCAAGATGATGATGATGATGATGATGATGATGTACAATAAACTGAATCACTTCCAAACAAAATGCAGCGATAAGGCACTGACAGGTTAACGTTGACAGAACGGCGTGTGTAACTCGACTGGACAGGGATGTGCAAAGCAAGCTGCGCAGATGGCACATCGAGTTGGCACCTTTGCCTGTCCACTTATTGGGGGGAAAGAGCCGTGTTCAACCTATATCCTACAGGGCGCCAGGAAATGTTCTCCGCAGTGCCTACACAAGTCTGCGAGAGCTATCATCAGTAGTTAAGTTGGCAGCACTACTGTCGCTTCTAACAAAACAAACTAACAGTAAATTTGTACTCATCACAGCCATTCATAACAGAAGCTGGAGGTGCTCGCTTATTGCAACACACACTGACGATTTCGACAGCCTACAGCCGACAAGTGTGAGATTCACCCTGTCATGGACACTGTGCTGCCAACTAAACTGCTGATGCTAGCTCTGGAAGTCACTGTGGAGAACATTTCCTGACGCCCTGTATATACCAACCTATATTTTTATGTTTTACATTTATTAATAAATCAATAATCTAATGTTTTTAAGTTTTCAAAATTTGTCTGGAGCCGCATACAACCAGGTCGCGGACCGCTAGTTGGCCATCCCTGGTCTAGACCATCAATTACTAGGTAGTGTGGCCTACCATATATGCACATCTGGTTTTTGTCACGCACAGTGTAAATGGTCACGCATAATCTTTCTGTAGACCAATGGGTTTTGCTTAGACCAATAATAACTAGTGGGCCGTGTTGGCCAAACATGCACTCCTGATTTCTGTCACGCACAGAGGAAATAGTCACACATAGTTATGGTGTCAAATGCACTAATAATAATTTCAATTCTTCCAGGGGGGATTCCGTAGATAGACGAATTAGGGAACCATGGCATTAGCCTATATTCTATGTTATACCCCATTTAGAAGTCTCGGTCGTGATTCCGATTATATCTGATCTGCATAATGTCCAATTGTGATCAACGGCATTTGTCATTGGTACGTGTTTAGACGTCCCATCATGAAACAACCGGATAATCGAGTAAAACAGCATGAAATCGCTAACGTGTGCCAACTTCTGAATTCCAAGTGTTACAGCAGTAATTTACAGTAGTTTGTTTCCTCCAGTTTTGAAGTATTTCAGTTATTCTTTATACATAATTCAACCTGCTAATGCATATTTTTAAATATATACAAATCCTGCAGAGAATTGTAGGCAAGGCCTACCCTTGGTGTGGAAATAAAAATATTTTGAAATATTTATAAACAGGTCTAGGCTATTTATTGCATAAATACTTCTTGTTCGTCCAGAGTTATTTGGCCCTATCGGAATCCCTTCTATGTCTATGACAATAAATTTATGCCTTTATTAATCGTCTTCATCGACTTTCCCCAACGCTAATATTTTTTGTCAGCGTTTAAACACTGGCATGTTTGTCTCCATCCATCATTTCGTTTCTCTCAATCTTCATATATCTGATATCAACCAACATAAATACAACCATCATGGCCAACATTACGTACATCTCGCTTTCAAAACACAAGATAATACAAAATGGCCATCATTTCCACTGCCTACTTCACTCACACAGCAGGAGGATAGAACACACCGACGATCGCAATGGCCGCGAACGCGATTATCTCGTTGTGGGAACGGGATCGGGCTGATCTTGTTGGAGGGAAAGTTGATCACGATAATGTTATCCTGTTGCGTTTAGACATCCCAACTTAATCTGGATCGGTGCCTGATCGCGATCGCAACCGGGACGTCTAAACGGGGTATTACAGGCACATGAGTATTCAAATAAAATTCATAATAACAGTATGCAAATGGAAAGTATTGTACAAAATGTACAAAATTAGACAGAGTGTAAGGTTCAAACAAATGCTCATTAAGTAACAAGCAACTTTACCTTTTTCTGTTTTTATGCTTTGATTTGTTTCTGGATTTTGAATGTTCCTTCTTCTTCTTTGACTTCTTCTTGCTGGATTTATTCTGGGCGGGTGAGCTAGACCTAGAAGGCCTGACATATTTCTTATTATGATCATCTTGGCTGTAATCCGATTCTGAAGAAGACGATGAATCATATGATTTCCTTTGTGATGTCTTATGGGAAGATGAGCCGCGTTCTTTGTCCTTTGCTCTAGAATAAGTGAAATCAAACAAGCCTCACATTAAAACACAATGACGAAGTAACAATATGAATATGTATAAACTAATCCACCATTTATTAATTTCAGGAGACACCAAAAATTGACATAAATAAATTAGGGAACCACTGCTTACAGTTGAAGCAATGCTATATAAATATAAATTGAAAACAGTAAAAATACAGTTGATGATGAGTGAATTATACATTTATTTAAACAGTCTCAAACCAGCCGAAGCCGTCGGATCTTTTAAGAGCGTTAAAAATCCCTCAGTATGCCTTCCTTCGGAGGGGAAGTAAAGCCGGCGGTCCCATGTCATAGATTTATGGCATGTTAAAGATCTTTCCACTAATTACACCTGTGTGAAACTAAATTGGATAGGTTAAGAATGTAAACAACGCTCTTAGGTTGCTACATTCGTTGCCAAGAGCCGACTGCGGTGGCGTCTAGTAGCTAGTTCTGAACTAGGCCTAGTAGTCGTTGACGGTGGTGTTTGGCAGCAAAAGTAGGAACTATTTGAAAATTCAAAGTTGCAGTCCCTACTTGAATTAAAAAACAGATACACACACTAATACAGTCATCACAATTAACACCGGTTATCAGACAGATTCTACACACACCCAAAGTACACGGGGCTACATGACCGCGTTGTCGCAGCCCCTAAACTAAGGAACCAACCAACCAACCAACCAGTCTCAAACCAGCTCCCCTTGAGGGACTTTTCCAAGGGACACTAAACAAATAAAATAAAAATTATAAATAAAGGTTTATTCAAAACTAAGAGAGCCACTGTTAAACTTCATAAGACATTATGGAATCATTTGAGTTAATGTTTCAGCAATATACACATCTAGTAAAAGAATTGCTCTTCAGTTGGTCAATACATAAATGTGCCCAATTCAATTGGGTGAGGTATAACACATAGGCTATAGCCAGACATAAGTGGATGAAGTTAATAACACATTTTTATACACTTCTCGAAATGTGTAGAAGTGTATAGAAATGTATAATTAAATTATGTAATTGTCCAGAGTAATCCCAGACGGGAGGCAAACCTATATACTGTCAGTATAGACAAAGGTTAGGTTAGGTGAAGTTAGATTAGGTTAGGAAATGTCATGCCGAATACCACTTAACTGAGTGTTGTGAAATGCCGTTAGAAAAAATGATATGAAATTTTACTTATCAACGTCGCAAAACTTGTACAGTAATTAAAAGTAGAAATGAACAAGATTATCAGGATGACAGACCTATAATACGAACGTCAACAAATGGTTTAAATTAAAAGACACACCAACTTTGCTCACCTAGCATGCTTCGAATCCATTACCAACCGATGTCCCACGTTTGTAGCTGTGTACTGTTGTTGTTACCACCATAAGACTCAGAAACTTCAAATTACCCCGTTTCATAACAAAACAACAGTCGCCATATTAATATTTATCAGCATTGTAAAAAGTCGAGAGCATGGATCTATCGAGAGGTCGTAATTGATTCGATTGATCACTAAACCAATGTTGCCAACCAAAAGTCTTCAATCTACAAAAGAAAAATAAAATAAAAATAAAATATGAAAATGGAAATTCTCCTTATCAAAGTAACATTTGATAGGTTATTTTAAAATAAAAATTTGGCAACGTATTGCAGGATTTTTTGGAAACCAATGGCGATTTCAACCAGCAGTAGTCAGAGGGATGGGCAGGTTACGTACCCTGAAAACTCTATTTTTAAAAAGTAGAATGGAATAGAATACTCTCTGTTCCAAATCTCGGATAGCCAGAGATTGGGACGAGAGTATTATTTATTACAACCATCACCTGATACATGTTTCAAAATAGTGTTTAGGGTACTGTACTCTATTTATAGATAAATTAGAATTGTTACTCAATAACATGAGCAAAGTAAATTTCGATATAATAATTTGTGGGGACGTAACTTAAATGTGGATTTCTTAAAACTTGATAGAAATTGTGAATTATTAACACAGTTACTAATTTCCTATGGACTGAAACCTACAGTAAATACACCAACAAGAATAACAAAATTTAGTAAAACCACTCCTGATCAAATTTTTATAAATACAGATAAATATCACCATTCAATAGAAGTCTATTGTCCGGGTTTTAGTGACCACCATGGACAAATACTGAGTTTTGAAGTATCCGAAGTAATCAATAATAATGATAATGGAGTAAAATCAAAGTGCAGGTCATTCACTGAATCAAATGTTACATATTTCAATGACTTATTAAATAAGGAAACATGGTCAGAAATTTATGAACTAGAAAATATAAATGATATATTTAATGCATTTAACAGTACCCTAAAACACTATTTTGAAATAGCATTCCCCTTTAAACGAAGAACTGTTCAAAATAACAAAACTAGCAATTGGATAACAACAGGGATTATAAATTCATGTCAAAGAAAGAAATTTCTACACAAATTATATAAACAATACCACACAACACCTGAATTCAATTTATACTACAAAAAATACACTAGCATATTAAATAAGGTAATAAGACTAGCAAAGAAAATGCATAATGACAATTTTATTTCCCAATCATCTAATAAAAACAGGGCTATGTGGTCCGTGATAAAGAAAGAAACTGGAAAATCTGCTAAAATACAAAGGAACATTACACTGACCAGAAATAATAAAGTGATTAATAATCCAGAGGAAATAGCAAACACTTTTAATGACTATTTTCTGGAAATTCCACAAAAATTAATAAATAAATCACAGGTAAATACACTAAATTCTAATAATAAAATAAATATATGCAGTGATTCTTTATTTATAAATCATGTCACAAGTGAAGAGGTAAGAATAGTTATAAAAGAGCTAAAAAATAAATTCTGTGCTGGCATTGATGGCATCCCTGATGCAATTTTAAAGAAATGTGCAGAAAATATAATAAATCCACTTACGCACTTAATAAACAGTTCAATTCTCTCAGGAACTTACCCGGATATTTTGAAGTTATCAAAAGTAATTCCAGTGCACAAAAACGGTTCAAAAGATGAATTAGATAACTATCGTCCTATTACCTTACCAACTGGTATTGCAAAAATTGTGGAAAAAATTATGTATAAGAGACTGATAAGTTTCATAAAAAAAAAAAATATATCAAACTCACAACATGGATTTAGAACGGAAAGATTTACACAGACAGCAATTTACGAATGTAGTAATAGTATACTGAAATTAATTGACAATAAGGAACATGTAACTGGCCTATTCTTGGATTTATCGAAAGCATTTGATGTTATTGACCATAAAATCCTCCTTACCAAACTAAATCAATATGGTGTTAGAGGTCTAGCTAATAAATGGATAGAGTCTTACTTAACAAGGCGTAAACAAATAGTAAGCTTGAGACACAAGCCAAATTACTTAATGAAACATTGTCCAATGAGGGAATTATTGAATTTGGAGTACCCCAGGGATCGGTTTTGGGCCCACTACTCTTTCTTCTATTTATCAATGATCTAACACAGAACGTTCATTCACATAAGGAAATGTTGTTTGCGGACGATACAACACTCGTAATAAAAGGTGAAACTAAACAGGTCATACAGCAGTCTGCTGACTCCGTTACAGGAGAGTTAACCAAATGGTCACAAGATAATCGCCTCATAATAAACTATAAAAAGACAGTATGTCTAAATTTCCACACTATACAGAATAGGAATCCTGCGATGCCCAATATAACATTAAATGGTCATCAAATAGAAAATAAATCAGAAACAAAGTTTTTAGGACTATGGATACAACAAGACTTGAAATGGAATAAACATATACAATATCTGAATACTAAACTGAACTCGATGTGCTTTGCGTTACGTATTTTGAAAACCTGCACTAGCATGCACACATTAAGAAATACTTATTTTGCTTATTTCCATTCATACTTAAGATATGGGATCATATTTTGGGGTATGTCGCCAGATGAACTAAGCACGTTTAGGATACAAAAGAGGGCGATTAGAATTATGGCAAATGTAAACTCTAGAGAATCATGTAGACCTCTGTTTAAAGATTTAAACATTCTCCCACTTTCCACTTTGAAAGTATTATGTTTTTAAAAAGAATTTAATGAATAAAGATGTTTTTCTTAAAACAAACAATGATGTTCATAGGCATAACACAAGACAAAATCAAAACATTCATATTTCACACACACACACAAGCATATCAAAAAGGAACTTTTCACACTGGAGTTAAATTATACAATAAACTACCCCAGTATATAAAACTGGCCCCAAAAATAAAAATCTTTGATAGAATGTTGAAAGCTTATCTGCAGTGCCATTGTTTTTACTCAGTAGTTGAATATTTTAGCGTATAGGAGTGATGGAATCTATAACTATACTTTACTTTTTTAATTTAATTTTAATACCTAGCTGTATGTTGTTGTATTTATAGAATTAAGTTTTCATATTATGATAATAGAGTGAGGTGTAAATAGTTGTGCAATAAGATTGTATCTATTAAGATTTGCTATTATAATAAGTTATAAATAGTTATAATCTTAGTAATATATACCTGTTAGTTCTTTTATTTTATGCATGTAAATTCTGACGTGTCCAATATCAAAAATGTATTGAATGCATGTATTTGATCAAATGGAATTAATAAAAATCTATCTATCTATCTATCTGTCTGTCTTTCACCCCGACTCCCGGTGATAGCGGGGTGGAATTTTCAATTGAAAAATCACGTGGTGTCAGGAAGGGCATCCGGCCTTAAATCCCCAGCCAAAACCAAAATGAGCCTGGTTGGCTCCGGCGACCCCAATTACTTGGGAAGAAGCCGGAGAAAGTTTTTTTTATCACCTGATACATGTGATTATTACAGTGGTTACAACGATTCCCCAATAGCTAGAGGTGTTAGAAAGTGTTGTTATTTTTTTGAAGATTTGTTGATTTAAAATTCAAAAGGTGGTGTTTTGTGTTTTTATTATTCTTTCGGGGGATGACATGTTAAAATTTGGAAAGCGATAAGGTTTGTACAATAAGTGCATTTAAAAATATAAACAATTAATAAAACAAAGTAAAAAACAAAACAGCAGGGTAAAACGTTAAACATGGCTATGGAAGAATGAGATAATACTTATATGGAAGTCACATTTTTATTTTACATTCACCATCTCGAAACACATTTCAGTGAATACCTTTTTCAGTTTTATCCAAATACTGCGGTGAAATCACTGGAAGTAGATCATGGTTAAAGTCTCAGCATTTGCAGCTGTCAATTTTCGCCTCCTATCACTTACTATGAGACTGTATTTCGAAAATGACCTTTCAGAATCCACATTTGAACAAGGATACCACACACACTTTAATGCAGCTGTTGCATAGTCTCGGTGAGCAGGCCTTAATCCCATGAGGATCTCTGGAACATTCACATTATCTTCATGACGCAGTTGGTTCTTGATTGCAGTCAGGTAAATGCTGTGAGCCTCTAAAAACTGTTGAGACTCCATCTTCGTAAGAAATGGGGCATCCTTCTTAAATTGGAGCAGTTCTGTGGGAGATACGTTCTTAGGTGCATGCCGAGGATCAAACAATGACCCGATGGCTTCTACAGTCTTCCTGGCTGGATCCGTGGTCCTTAAAGTCCTGACTTTCACTAGAGCTGACTGGGCAACACACGTAAGATTGGACTTAACCTTTATCTGCATCTTTTGAGGAAGCTGTTCCAAGTTCTGGAGGATCGTATGATTGAACATTCCACCATCGCCTAATAGCTTGAGCTTTACCTCAAGGTCATCTAGCTTCCCAGCCAGTAAGTGAATTGTTGGGTACTTAGATCCCTCCAAGAAATTAAGCAAGTCCATAAGAGAGGCACCAACAACAGAAATATGCAATGCTTGTAATTGTATAAATTGTATTGTTGAAGTCGATGCTTGTTGGAAAAATTTGACCCCAGAATTTGAATCTTCCAATGTTTTGAAAAATTCTACCAGATCTTCCACATGCGTGGCCATATACATTGCAGCCTTAAACCATGAATTCCATCTTGTACATACAGGCATTGGGAAACCTAGAATTTCATTCTCTTTTACTGTGTTTTCATATTTCTCCCTTAGAAATGCAACGTAATTGCTTTTTCTTTTTCGCGTATTTAAAAAGGCATTCTTTGTCTTTACTATAGACATGTTCAATTCGTCCAGCTCGTTTTCAAATACGCAGCCGATAAGATTGACTTTATGAGCCCAGCACTGGACATGACTTAATTCTTCAATCAATCCTTGAAGAGTAGTTACACATTTTGTCATGTAGCGTGCTTAGTCCGTAACTACTGCCACTACACGCTCCCGTTCAATTTCATAGGAATTCAAGGTGTCTAATATCGCATTGGAGCAATTTACGCTATTGGCAGAATCTAGAACAACAGAGGCAGCCAGATGGGTGTTCATTTCAGTTGATGGTACTGATGGACGTAAAAGAATGTTGAAAACACACCTACCATTCTTGTCAGTTGTTTCGTCACATAGCAGAAACACGTCTTTGTTTTTTATATCTTCCCTAATTTCTTCCCTCCTTCTTTCGCCAATCATGGGGATGTATTTCTGACGAATCTGATTTGCTGATGGTAAATCTCCACTTCCGCGAACGTACTTATTAAACCAAGTACGGATAGCAAGATTGTCTAGTTTCTCTACTGGTATATTAGCTTTCACAAACGCAGTAGTAGTGTCCAAAATAAACTCTTCTTTCATATCCTTCACACGACTAGCATTTGATAATGTTTCTTTCAAGGTGGCCACTCTAGGAACACTAACTTCAAGACGCGAATTTTTTCGGCGTTTTGAATGCTTCTCCGATTTGCAATGTTTGTCTAATGCATCTTTCCTGCGATAATCTAACCGACAATCACAATATTTGCACATAAGAATGCCACAAGATATTATAAATCCTTCATTCTTATATTCTTTAAGTCTGTCTGTGGCAGAAACAGCTACCTTCGGCATTTTTAAACTCAACTGAGCGATGCCCAGTAACAAACACTGTTATCACACGGTTGACTGTAGTCACACGCCAGTATAAATTCGTAACCACACGCAAAATTTATTTCTGAATTCGTGTCATAATATTTAAATTACGTCGCGTCTCATCTTCCTGTACTGCTAAGTTCGGAACTAATACGACGAACACGTGGTCGCCAACTGATTCACGCAAATAACACACTAGCTTCGATGATAACGCACAATTTGCGCACTTTTTATTAAATTATATAGAATTCTCTACTATAATTTACACTCGCTACCGATGTGACAGGAGGCAAACGTAGTTTACATTATGAACAACTATCACATAACCTTTTGGAGGTAGTCGGCCAAACTATTCACGCCGCGATATAACAGCTGTTTACCACAACGCTAAAATCCAACGAGTAACGAGAATATCGACAGTATCGTAATATGACGTATATCGTAGTATTACCCGTCGCGAAACTATACAATCGATCATTCTCTCGAATTGAACACCAACCAAATTCGATTATCGGCTTGTGGACAAAAATGTTCGGATTGGTGTGGGGAAAAATATGAAAATTTGTTTTTATTTCGCAGATTGCGGTATTTGTGGTGTTATTCACAAAATTCGCGTTATTTCGCGATTTAATTTCACTCCTGGGCGGCACGAAACATGTAAATACGTGAAAATAAAACATCCTAACCTCTAAATATGACTTTTCGTTTTATCGCGAATTAACAAAAACTAACACCTCTACCAATAGCCTAATACAAAAATCCTTCTCAGTGACATTAATAAATCGCAACATGAATTTAAACGTAAGTCACAAACCTACAACTAATTTACATTGTATTAAATGTTACAAACAATTATCAAAACACTAATAATGGCTATTAATTATGTACTAACTTAATCTTATCCTAATTGATACAGAGAGGCTATCCTAGACTTGAACTAAGTACCGGTACCCGTACACTTGTTTCACATGCATCTTTGTGTGTTTCTCATCTGTCGCTTTCCTATCCCACATTCCCCTGATAATATTAAAAAAAAATATCGCTAATTGACCTGAATTCCTCCATTCCCTTTTTAGTAATTTTATTTAAGTGTGATATTCATTTTCACTTGCTATTCTGCTTACCGTATATCTGGCTCATCTACAAACTTTGCTCTTCTCATTTTAGTTTCATTGCATTCCCTAGTCAGGTGTGCTGCACCTTCCCACAAAAAAGTCAAAGGTCCTCTTTTCCTACTTCTCTCAATGCTTTGTTCTTATAAATAAATAATCTTTATTGCAGCCAAGTGGCCATATTACTACAAGTAATTTTTGTCACATATATTATTTGTTTATGAATTAAAACATTAAAAACCAATACAATCATGTACTATTGTTACTAAGCGACGTATGGCAACGTTGCAACGCAAGGCGAAGGTAGAGCGATGTAAACAGTGTTACAATCAGTTTGATCTTATGTGTAACAACATAGCCTCTTATTACTCTCCAGTGCCTTCGCTCTTATAAACATACTGTACCAAGAACAGCAACAAGTGCACTTGAAGCGTGTGACAAACGTTATTTCCCTGACTTTTATACCCTTATCAAACTTTTGGCAAATTTGCCTCTCTCTGTAGCTACTGGTAGCCTACTGCCGAACGGAGTTTGAGATGGTTGAAAACATACGGTACTTAAGAAATTCTACTTCTGAAAACAGACTCAACGGTCTAGTATTGCCATCTATTCACAGACATACATCTCACTGACGATGAAGTTATGAACCGATTTGGTTATGCTTCAAGAAACCTTGACTTTATATTATAGTGTGAGTTGTAAATGAAAACATTAATATTAATTATATCCATGTAAATATTATCAAGTGAGCAAGGTGTTTGTATTAATAATAAGTATCATAAAATTGTCTTAGTTGTGTTTGACATTAACCAAACATAAAACATCACAACAAATTGGTTGAAAACGTGATGCCAGATAGCCTTAAAACTCATCATTTTGGACCAAATTATACAAAAGTTTCCCGCACCCCTTTTTCTTTTGGCCTATATCATGCCCCTAACCCCCAGTTGGGCACCCCCCCCCCGAAATAAAACTCTATATACGCCCATGTAGTAGCCTACGGGATATTTACAAAATATAATCCAATTTGTTTCTTTCCTGTACGAATTTATGGATTTAATCCTCTTTGGGCAAGTAGTAATGTAATAAATTCCACATATGCCCTTGCAGAGTTCACATACACAACTCTCATCCGGGTCATGGAACATTTTCCGGGAGCAGACCCTGTTGTGGAATCCATGTACCGGTACGGCTAGCCTGGTTACCACATGTCTCATCTCATATAGTGCTATAGTCCACGTTCTGTCTTGCATCGCCTGTGTCGTGTAGAAGTCCATCCTTATCTCTTGTCTTTTATTCTGTCGGTTTTGGAGCAATTTCCTGTATCTTCAGTACACAGCAATTGTAAACGCATTATCAGATCTTCTATTAGGAAAGTTCTTTCGCTAATTCATATACAAGGCGTGACCTAGTAGCCTTCGATACTCCTAGGGCACCCTTGAGAAATCTGGCTTTTACCTTTTCTATTTCTTCTAATTAGTTGTTTGTAGCTGAGAAATTCCCATATCAACTCCAATTCATAGGTCAGTACTGGTGGTAGTACTTTCGTTTTGAAAAGTTCCATCGCTGTTTCAAGCGATATTAAATTAATGTATCATATGTCATTGATGGCTTGTACTGCTGCAGCTGTTTTTGATCTTATGTGTATCCTGAAGCTCCTTCCTGTAACCTGCATCGTAATGCCCAAATATCAGACGATCCTGGGATGGTCTACCTCCTTTTCTAAATATTACCATTTCTGTTTTATCCTCATAAATTTTAAATTCATTTCTGGCTGCCCAATCACTTAAAATGTTTACTGGTTCCTGAAAGTCATGTATGTTTTCTAAGGCAATGGCCATATCATCTGCATATATGTATAATTTTGCATCTGTACTTTCTCGAATCTTGTCTCCAACGTCATATGTCAACGCATTGGAAAGGATCGGGCTGAGTGGGTCTCCCTGAACTCCGTTCGTCTGTGCTATCCCTACCCCATCATAGATTTGTATGTAATTCTCTGTCAAAATATTGGCTATGAGGGTTGTTGTCTTTGATCTGCCTATTAATGTTTCTAGCTTGTATATGAGTAGTTCTCTATTTACTAGATCAAAAGCCTTCGAAAAATCAACAAAGAGAACGTAAAGTATTCCTTTGGGCTTCTCTAATCTTCTTCTTCCTCGCCTTTACCCGTTACGCGGGGTTGTCTTTCTTAATCCTGAGGCGCCAGTCATTTCGTTGTAAAGCATCATCAGCAGATAGGCCCAATACTCTCATGTCCCTCTGGACATTCGTCATCCATGTTGTTTGAGGTCTGCCGCTCCCTCTCTTTTGTGTAGCCATGGAAAGGTACTTCTTTACTACATGATTTTCCGGTCTTCGCATAACATGTTCATACCACCTTAGTCTGGACTCTAAAAGTTTCTTAGTTATAGGCGCTACTATGAAACTGCCTCGCACATGTTCGTTACGGATTTTATCTTTGAGAGTAACTCCACCTGCCCAACGTAACATACGCATTTCAGTGGTATGTAGCTTTTGCTCATGTGCCTTTGTAGTAGCCCATGTTTCACCACCATAGAGTAGGATGGTTTTACGGCAGTTTTATAAACTTTACCCTTCGTTCGAATGGGTATTTTCGGATCACATAAAACTCCTGTTAGTTCGCGCCATTTGTTCCACCCAGACGTGGCACTATGGATTATATCGGCGGTTATCGTGCCATCTTCAGCAATGACAGAACCTAGACATTTAAATTTCGTTACTCTTGGTAAGGTTTCACCATCTAATTTAAGTGCCATTTATACTGGGTTTATTGTGATGGAAGTCGCATACCATATTATTCAGTCTTGATTCTACTAATGCGCAGTCCATTAGACTCGAGAGCTCTCCTCCATTGGTCTAAAGTCTCCTGTAGGTCATAAATACTGTCAGATATTAGTGTCACATCGTCCGCGTACAAAAGATTCCACGGTAAGGGTTTCTGAATTTGTTTTGTTAGGTAGTTTATGGTAATATTGAATAACAGTGGACTTAGAGCACTACCCTGATGAACCCCCACTTTGATATCAAAGCTTTCGGACAAACCAGCTGGGCTTCTGACACATGTCTTTATATTGTTATACATATCCATTATGATTTTTATGTATAGTTCAGGAACGTTTTGTGATCTTAATGCTTGCCATATTAACGGTCTTGGCACACGATCGAAGGCTTTCTCAAGATCTATAAAAACCATACATAAACTCTGCTTATTTTCACGAGCTTTTTCAATTACCAGCCTTATTGCATTAATTGCATCAATGGTTCCTTTTCCAGCAGCGAAGCCAAACTGATTATCCGTTAACTTTATCAAATTTGGAGGCTCTCACAAAGGACTCGTTCCCAGATCTTGAGTGTGTGTGATGTAAGTTTTATACCGCGGAAGTTTCCACAAGATCGAACATCTCCTTTGTTTTTGTAGAACGGGACCAACGTACTCTTTCTCCAGGCATCTGGCATCTGTTCGTGAACTAAGATGTAATTGAATAACCTTGAAAGCCATACAGCTCCAACCGCTTTAAGATATTCAGCAGATATCTCATCTGGGCCCGTTGCTTTATGATTCTTCATTTTAGAGATGGCTTTCCTAACTTCCGCATCTGTGATTTCATTAATAGGTCCTTGCGTCATAGGTAGTTCCACTTCTTGTCGTCTGGGAAATTCTTCATTTAATAAATCATAATAATACTCATGCCATCTTACACAAATGTCCTTGTCGTTTGTTAATAAATTGCCTTCTTTATTTTTAATGTATTTTGGGGATTTAAAGTTTTTGCAGTCATTATGTTGGCGCTTAGCTATCTTATATATATCGTTGCTGTTGGCTAATTCTAAACGCCGGTAAAAATCAAAATTAGCCTTTTCTCTTTCAATTGCAACGGTTTTCCTTGCAGCTTTCTTTGCCTGTTTGTAATTCTCTTTATCTTCCTCAGCACCAGTATTCTGCCAAATTCTAAACAAGCGTTTCTTTTCAGCTACGCTGTTCTTGGCATGGTTGTTCCACCATATGGAATCCTTTGCATTATGTAGGGCACCTTTACTAATACCTAACTCACGTTTCGCTGTAGCGACACAAAATGTTTCAAAGCCGGACCATAGTACTGTTGGGCTGTTTTCCTGAGATGGGGTTTTGCATAAATAAACCACTACACAATTTTCACAACACTACGTTTTTCACTATTCAATTCATACCATTTTATCTTTTCAATTTTTGGTATTTATATCTTAGTATGTTTTCTCAGTTTAGGGCTGTTAGTAAAAGCCTACTGTATGTTGGGAAGTAAGTGGTTCTCCCGGAATAACCTTCCAGTCCTTAATTTGTCCCAAATCTCTCTTGTCTATCAGGATATAGTATATCTGTGTCTTGAAATCACCACTCTTATAAGTTATAAGGTGTTCATCCTTCTTTTGAAAGAACGTGTTCACTACTGGATGGTTATGGGAGGCTGCAAATTCAACAATCGTCTCCCCTTCTTTATTTTGTTCTCCAAATCCAAAACCCCCATGGTAACCTTCAAAGCCGCCCCTGGCCACTCCTACATGACCATTTAGGTCCCCACATATAATTTTTGTTCCGTTTGGGGTATAATTGCAAGATGAGTTCTCAATTCCTCCCAAAATTCTTGTTTTTCTATTTCTGGGCAATTCACTTGTGGCGCGTAGACTGATACAACCAACCAACATTAAGACAGGGTTGTTTATCTAAGGCAAGTTTTACAGACATGATGCGATCATTGATTCTGCTTACCTCGACAACGTTGTTACTAAGGTGATGATCTAGTATTATTCCAATGCCATTTCTTGTGTTCTCCTTCCCATTGTAAATGAGCTTAAATCCTTTCCCAATTTGACGTGATTTGGCACCTTTCCACTTTGTTTCCTGCACACAACAAATGTTTATGCGACGTCTGTCTAGAACTGCGCTGAGTTCGGCACTTCGTCCAGTAATTGCACCAATGTTCCAAGTACCTATGCGTAGTTCAAACACTGGCTCAGTGACCTTCCGCTTTAATGTTTCGTCTCTTACGGGGAACGCCCTAGCATTTCCGTCGCTTGAGGGGGACGCCCTAGCATTTACGTCGCTTGAGGGGGACGCCCTAGCTGTGAATCTCTTTCCATTTCCGTTTCGCCTCATGATTAATATAAAGATTGGCTTTCAATTTTACGGTCGGTTGCCACCTGGAAGACCCGAGAGCCGCCGTTGACCATATTGGTTCTTTCGCCGCCATCTCTAATGAGCCCTCAGACCCAAAAGCTCATCACAATCAAGGACTTCTACTTCGATTATGTCGTAGAAACTCCTTTACTGGGTTTTATAACGGAGTTTTCTCTCCGGAGCATTGGCTCAAATGATATATGGCAACCATATACCTTTTGCTCTTAGAACCCCTTCTGCCAACTACACTGTTCCGAAGTCCATCTTCTCCACTGCAGATGCCATTGAGGTCTTCACAGAAACCCTGGCAAGGGACCCTCACACGGTACTACCAGCCGGGCCAGCTGGTCCAAGGTTTTTTACAGAGGTGTTACTTCTCTATCACTCGCCCTTAGTCCTGACTTGTGACAGGCAGAGCCTGGCTTCCCAAACATTGGGCCCAGGTAGGTGGGGTTCTCTAATGTTATTGTTATATGATGCAGCAGGTTCCCGGCAGCTATTAACGTAGATCTTTGTTTACGGAATCCATACTGCTCTTCTGGTAGCAATGGGTTCAAAATTATCTTAATTCTCGCTGTAACTATTCCCGTTAGTAGCTTGAGGGCAGCTGATTCCAATGCCACTCCCCGATATGAGTTTGGATCCTCATTGTTCCCTTTTCCTTTATATATTAGGTTAATTGTGGACTTCTTCCAATCGCTAGGTATTTGCCCAAGTTCTAGGCATTTGTTCAATAGGGCTATCCATACTGGTAAAAGTTCTTCTGCACTTTGTTTTCGATGTTCATTCCTAATTCCATCTGGTCCAGGTGCTCTATTATTTTTCACTCTCTGGATATTACACAGTATCTCCTCCCCTGGGATAGGTACTAGTATATCCTGGATATCTGGCATTCTTTTATGAGGTCTGGATTCTTTTGCGCAGGTAACCTGTCTTCATATGCGCCTTCCTGACTTCCATTGGAAGATTTGCTTGTACTTTATGAAATTTCGGTCTTAGTGCCCGATATGGGCCAACTTCTGCTTCTGCAATTATTTTACGTTGCATTTCTTCATTGTATTCTCTTTTCCTTGACATTTATAGCTTCTTATAGCTTTTCCTCATCTCTTGGTGTTCTTCTAAAGCTTCATTATCATTTGTTTTCTTCAGGTTGTTAAGCTTTGACTATACCTGTTTTCTCTTGCTGTAACATAATTCATTAAACCAAGGTTTGGCTTTTCTCTCGAGAGTAGGTGAAAGTGCTGCTTTAATAATACAGTCATGCACCCATATTGCAGCTCTTTCAATATCCCCTGTATCTATTCGTTCCAGTAGTTTGTGTATGTCTTCCTGCTGTACTCTGACTTTGTTTAAGTTTAGTTTCTTCCTTGTTCTGATATCTATTCATGATGGAGCTTCTTCCTTGGTTCCATAGTTTATTTGTAGGCCAACTGGAATGTGCTTACGGATAGCAGTTCCCATTGACATTACAGTATAGCCTATGCACTCCAATTCTCAGGGATTCCCCTGGTGCATATGCGATCTATTGTTCTACCTCCATTATGACATATACCTCTTCAGACCTGGGGTACATATATGTGCACCTTCGGTTTTTAATTTTTGACAGTGTAGGGATTTGATTTATCTGCACTTTGACCTCACATACACGTTTGTGTACTATTGAATTCTTAAAATCTAAGCTAGATTGCAGCAGTGGGCTGATGAATCTTATGTTACAGACAATGAAAGTTGCGTTATGGACAAGATGGCGGCAAGATCGACCTATCATACTGGTAAGTCCGTATTTAATTAGCATTAATCATATTATTGGCCAGAATAAATTTTATAAACTTAACTACATGCCTAATTATCACGTTGATTTTATAATCACCTTGAATATTTGTTGAAATGTGCATTATTTGACCAAGAATAATGAGGAGCACGTGCACCTCAGGTTCATATTAATATAAAATGTCTGTAATTCCACTATTTATTCTTACGGATTCTATCTTAGATGATGGTGATGTAAGTACTCTTCTAAACGATATTGATGAAGAATTATCGGAATCTACTGATGATGAATACATAAGTGAGTCCCTGGAGGTACCAGATGGTGAAGATGAAGTTCCATCAAAACCTGAAATAGATGATCCTGACAGAAATGGCACGACAAACTCGCTTGAATCTAGTGTTACAACGTCTTGTAGAGAATTGCCACGGGTTTCTAAAGAGTAAGTTTTCAGGTTATATTTTCACATCTACAATACCAGAAGTCAAATTATGAAAAAATCTATTGGTTATTCCTCCATCATAGGTTTATTAGCTCTACAGTACTGAAATGTCTGATATGAATGTTATGCTGACTCAAATTCAGTCTTTCCAAATTATATTAGGGCAATGATTCATTTGATAATAACCATTCATTTTTGCTATACTGTAGTAACATATGCAATATTGTTTCAGAATGGCACCGCGTGGAGTGGTTACAGATGAGGTACTGCTTGCAGATTCAGATTATTCAAAGGGGAAGCTCTATTCAATGTTAGAGTACTTCAATTTACAGTTTTGGCTACAGTGAGGGAGATAGTGAAATTCACAGGGATACAGGTTCTAATGGGAACACTGAAGTTTCCCCAGAGTAGAATGTATTGGTCACGAGATGATGATGATTGTTTTAAGGGGCCTAACATCTAGGTTATCGGCCCCTAATGGTTTGGGTGATAGTGAAAGATGAGATCAGAATGAAAACTATAACTAATACTATCTACAGACTTACATGCTAGAAGAAGGAATGGTAAACAAATAAAGGATAAGGCAAATAAAGGAAAGGAAGAAAAGAAATGCCCTCAACCCTCGAAGAATGAGGATTGAGGGACTTGGAAGGAAAGAGAGCCATGAAAGGCTGATAGGAAAGAGGAGAGGGCCCGGCCCAAGTTCAGAGGAAACAGGGGACAAAACGGACCCAGCTCAGGAATCCCTCGCCATCTCCCGAAGTCACCAGCTGTGAGCCCTTGAGGGTGTAGCACTATCCAGGGTTAACCAGAAGTGGTAGGGCTATATACACCCTGCCTCCTTGAGGGCCTTGTGCAGAAGGCAGGAGATAACATGAAAAGAAAAAGAAGGCTGACCCCTCGAAGAATGAGGGTATCAGAAAGATGAGACAAGGGCCAATTAAGGCGGGAAACTGAAAGACCCCCCCCCCCCCTAGGCCTCTGATACGCTTATACCGTCGTGGACGGAAGAAAACAAGAGTTGACCAAGAGAGGACGACAGGAAAGAAGACGGAGAAGAGCCCGGCACAAGTAAGTAGAAGCAATGCCAGGCTCAGCTGGGGTCCCGTGGTCGCCATCCCACATCCCACTAGATGTGAGCCCCTGGGGGGTCAAGATCACAAGTTACGTGTGTAAAGTGCAGAGTGTACTTGTGCATAATGAAGAACAATTGCTTTGAGAACTATCACAAATGAACACTGAACTGTGACCTGAGGTGCACATATGTGCACCATATGTATTTATTATAATTAAAATAAATATTTCCTTTTTTCACCTAATATATGATATTGAGGTCATTATAAAGTCAGAAAAACAAAGAAATAATTTGTATCCCAAATTTCATGATCTCGGGTCTGAAGAGGATGTCCAGTCTTGACTCCTATTTTAATTTTGAAACCTTCCATACCTAAACAGTCGATTATTTCACCACTTTTCGAATTCTGTTTGTCTAGTCTGCAGTTTAAACCACCCGCTAAGATTGTCTTTCTTGTACTTAGGAAAGTATTTACCAAGATGGTCTATAATGTCTGTGTTTGATCAGGGTTAAAGTAAACCGCCACTATTATTCCAATATCACTAGTAAATCATCTTCCCACAGTAGCTTTATCGGAGCTAAATTTGGCTTAACTAAACAAGTGACACCACCTTCCGGCCGACCTCTGATCATGATTTGTCTCGCATACACATGGAAATTGTAGAAGTTCGCGACTACATTCCAACTCAATATCTTGATATAATCTTTATTGTTTACTGTTTCTTGATTTCTCTGATTCTTGCTATCAGATTCAATCCAAGTTAATTCCCTGATAGTTTCTATTTTCTCTTCTATGTGGGGCTAGAAAGGGCCTTATTAAATCTTCACTACGCCATAAACCTGGATTTTCAGTTTCTTTTAAATGTTGAAATGGAAACCCTAGCTTGAAAGCCTTGTTTTCGCCCATAGTTTCCAATTCTTCGCATTTTATGCTTGTTTGTTCTATGCCTTTCTCTTGCAGGAAGTTTATAATTTTTCTGTGGTAACTTTCTGTCCTAGACGTCCTACATACAGTATATCCAAGCATTTCTTTCTCCCACTTGTATTATGTGAGGAAAGCAATGGCAAACTACCTCACTCCTCTTCTTGCCTAGAACGCCTCAAAATAGCGCTGCTTTGGGTTTTTGTGGGTATCTACTCACATAACGTAACGGCGGTACTTTTTGAGGATCCAACCAGCCTTCGGGCTGACTACCTAACACACACACTTGTATTATATAATATTCATCCACATCATTCCCTGTTCCTATTATTACACGACAACTGCGCCGACTATATCTCCTCTTATTGACCACTTCTGTGAATCCTTTGTTTTCATTATCAAAGGAAGGAAGGAAGCTTGTAGTTTAACGTGACCGTTAATCTTGAGATCATGAGCCACGGGACCTCCGTTTTACGTGGAATCCGAACCACAGGACATGGCATTTCACTTCGAAAATCTCACATGCATTGACCGGGAATCGAACCCGGACCGCCTTGGTGAGAGGCATACAGCTAGACCGCTGAGCCACCACGCCCCCAGTTTTCATTATCATATATATTATTTCAATAGTATAGATCCCTCCTGCGGCGCTCACAAGAGACCGATCGTGACAAATGAGCATTCAAATGAAAGAGAATAGACATTAGAAGTGACTTATTGCACTATAATTTCATAAATATCAATACTTTCTTTTAAAAAATGACTTAAAAATTGTACGAAGTGTGCGATTTGCAAACACCGTTGATGTAGGAAAATATGCTCCATAATTGCTGTCCACGGGCCGCTGTGACGCCTGTTTCATGTCATATTAACATTCTGAGGTCTTTCCTTCATCCTGAAATGTAGCCTAAATAGTGTTCTATAATTATTTGGTTGAAATAAAAACATAACATTTCTCCTTAAGAGTCTCATTATAAACCTATTGGGGAAAGTGAGGTTTATGAACATGCGAGATTTCTCGCACGGGGCCGCTAGGCTTCTATAATTGCTTTAATCCCTGTTTGCGGTGTTATTTTTAAAATCTCTTGATTTGTTTCAGTTGTGACTTGATCGCTCAGTTGTTTGACCCTATCACTTTCCTGAGTACACTGTTTGTATCTCCTTCCATTTATCACTTCTGCTTAAGTTTTGTTCCCTACCTCTTCAAACTCTATTATTGTCCTGGTGTTGAGTATCTGTTTTATTATCGTATTGTATTTCTATAAATATTTGATCCTTTGGCTGACGATGAACATTTTCATTTCCTTGCATAACCATATTTTCCTGATTTGATGTTTTTGTCTGCATGCGTGGTTTAATTTCTGGTTGTGGAGCCAACCTCTTGGTAACAGTACCTCGGCCTTTATCGACCATCTCTTCCCGTAGCTTACCAATATTTATTGCCATTTTGTCCCTAATTAACACCCTTTCTTAATAACTCTAGCTAGCTCCATATGCATTGATCTTCCTGCTTTATATTTCAAGTAGGTAGTCTTGTTCACAATCATAACGCAACCACATTAATTTCGATTTCTTTGTTTTTAGGACATTGAATTGCCCTTGTTGAAGCTCTGCACATGTGAGGTAATGCCATCTTTGACACACACCATCACATGCAACAGCTGTTTCGTCTTCGACCTTCCGCTTGCAGATGGAGCAGTTATCGGTAATTGTGCAATCTCTCGGATTCATTGCGTCTTGCGTGTTTCCGTCCGGCATATTATTTTAATGGCCGTGAAAATATTACGTCTTGACTATATGAAGTTAAAACTTTTTTGTTATAATTTCTTAAGTTCTATACAAAACTTTATGTCAATGCGTATATTTGGTGATCCTTCGTCACTTTACCTGATATACTGATTAATATTCACCTTAATTCCTTTTGTTAGGTTACTTTTTACAGAGCTCTACACTCCTTTCCTTACTACCTTCACTTGTCACCTTTTATACGCCCCCATTAACCACCAAATTATCCTTCTCATTTCTTTTTTCGTTAGACATTCAGCCTTTATACTCATAAATTTCCTTATTTTGCAGAACTCCGTTAAGGTTCTCCTATTGGCACACTCTTCTCTCAGTACCTGCAACTCTGTGCCATTTACCCTTCTGCACAGTTTCTTACACACACAACCCTCCTCTCTTCGTAAGTCCCTATCCAATAAATAACCCATTTCTAGTCTTTCCAGTATATCTCTTACCCCGTCCACCCAGTGCACTTTTTGCTGATGCTTCATTTGGTGCAGGTAGGCTAACTTTAAAATTTCACCCCCTCCACCTACTTTCAGACGTATCCAAGATTTTATGTTTCTTTTTATAATATGTCTTTGAATACTTACATCCTCACACTTAATTTTTGCTCCGCAATTCGCCGTGCAACTAGGTAGCCCCAAAAGTATCTTAGCAAACTTACTTACAATACCGTGGTGTCCAGGATTGCAGTTCCTTCTTCTACACCCCATACTTCCACTCCATATAATACTCTTGATACGACAAGTGCATTGAATACATTTTTGTGAACTTAGTAGTCAATATTCGGTAACGTACTGTGCCCAACTCTAGGAATGGGTATTCCAAGATTCAGACACCTAGATATCAAGGGAAAGGCTACAGCCGCTTTTGAAAGTTGAGATATTTGAATATCGCGCTACATTGCTTCTAGAAGCAATTGGAAAGAATATACCGCTAAGAGCATGTCAAGTGACGTAGCGAGTAATAGCAGAGGTCGAGGCTATTTATTGATTAAATAGTTAACCATGGAGTAGAGACTTGAGACTTGGATCAGATTACTGGCACGGCCAAATGAAAGAGAATGCACTTAGTATCAAGTAAATCGGACCAGGGATACCAGAGATATGAGGATTTCTAGATTTCAGCTGATTCAGCGTGACCCTGACCGTTTTGAATAAAAGCCGACCGGCCCAGGCATCAACAGCTCACTTCGAACCAAGATCTTGCATGACAAGGTGCTGTTGCTACGTTGAGCCAAGGCACATGGTTGCCGGATCTACGCAGAAGATATCTTTAAATTGTGATAGTCACAAAAGTGCTACGATACGCGTGGAACATAGTAAATTTCCGGCAGAGGGAATCACTAAGATGATTGTTATTTTTCTACGGACACTGGTGAAATACTTTATTTCTATATGGACACATGCTAGACTTTGTCTAGAAAGTACTTTGTCACAGTCCAGTAATAATAATTCAATACTTGGATAATTTAGTCCAATTAGTCAGTTTCATAAATTGTAACTTGATAACCACTCCGATCTTTCAGTATATTGAAGGCCAGTCTATCACGGTGTTGTTCATTAGCCGACAAAGGGAAACTATAAGTTGCTTCGCGCATGGTAGATGGTGATAAGCCATGTCCAGGGAACGATCTTCAGAACAGCCGTTGATTGGTTAGACTGTCAGTGTTTTCTTGTACTGAAAAGATTACCGTGAGTTATGTTACAACTGACATATCTGAGAATAGATCATTTAGATCTGACCCCATTTAAGCAAACTGTTATGGCCTTAACAGAAGTCAATATTAAAATGGATCAACAGTTACTTCAAACGTCAAGAGATATTACCACTATGTCTTGCTAGACAGATTGTGGGTATATAATGGCGGCCGATACAAGGATTATACGTGCTTGTCCGATAGGGCATGTCTATGGATAAATCTGGTACCAACCAGGTTCACTACGCTTCAAGACCATCAAGAAATGTAAGCCACATTTTGACTTTATATTATGCCTAGCTAATTGGAACAAACTCATTTTCTGCAGATGACCAACACATTTATTTTTCTTCGTATTTAAATCTTGCAATGATTTACGCAAGACATATTAGAGTTATTCTGAGTATTTTCAGCACTCAGAACAGTTTAGGATCGATGACCGAGCATATCGAGCATTTATTTGAATATTTCATATTTTTGGGAAGTCACGGAAAACCGTCGACGTAACTGTAAAAGTCAAACTATTTTTTGTTGAGGAATGGATTTTTTTTCCATGTTCGAAGGTTCGAACAGTGGATTCTTACATAATGAGATGATGATTAAATATATTTAAAATAATATAAATAATAATAATAATAATCCACTAATAATAATAATAATGATTTTCATAATTTTTCTAAATAATTCTTGGATATTATATTTTCGAATAATCATATGTATTGAGAGAGAGCTTATGAAGTAGTTTAATCATTTGTAGTTTGGAACAGGAGATTTTCCGAAGGAGAGTGGTTAGCGCAAGCCCGCATTCAACCAACATTTCAGTTCTGGTTGAACAGTTAACATTTGCAATGAGCAAAGTATATTTTTCAGATAACACGGAGAGGCATGAAACGGGAAGCAATTGATAATTGTATCAAATAGGATATTTTTGTATTTATATAAAATCATGACGTAAATACACATTCGAAAGTGAAATAAAGATTTTCATAAGTATGGTAAATTCACGGGTTGAACTGAATGGTAAAATAAAATAAACTTGTAAGTTTATAAATCTTCCAGTGTTGATAACAAGCAGAGGCTTGATTTATTGTATAAATTTGGGGAAGAAAATTTATGTGTGTGGAGTAGTTGAAATGCCATTCCCAGGTGCGCATGTTTAAGTCGCAGGAATGAGGAGGTTTTTTCGAGCATCAATCAAATAGCAGGTTCGATGGCTCAGGTTTATAGGAGTATTGGAACTACACATTTCGCCGTATGAATGACCCGAAGGTTATTTCTTAAAAACCATCAGTTCTTATTTCAACCTTGTTTACGGATTCCATTTAGACTTTGATTTTGCTAGAACCCGGATTTGTCATGATAGTATTTTATTCTTCTTCAGAGGAAGACCTTTGCCGTTGTTGTTGTAATATTGTGTTCTTACACAAATAATAGAATGGGCCACTGCCAATTAAAAATAATTCTATAACCATGAATAATTTGAAGGATGTTTTCAATCCTAGTGTCATGAACTAAATGAATTTATTATGAAGCTACAATTCTTATTTCCGCATTCTGTCGAAGAATTGCAAGTTGTGAAAATTACTAAAATGGCCATGAATATAAATATTTTTCATAATAATGATTCCAAGTGGAAAATTGAATAGTTGAATGGTCCAACAATTTATTGATCAAGTTGATGATTCAGAAATCATGTATTTTGTTAGGAACTTGAAGTTCATAATCGAGTTACGTCTCGAAATGTTTTATGTCAGAAGAACAATTAATTTTTGTTGTGCTTCGCACAGTTCTTCGATGCTATGCTCAAGGTCAAATACTTTTCAAATGTTGTTATTAATATGTGTACATAATTTGTGTTGATTCAGAAATAATAATATTTTTTGACAATATATTTTTTGAAACTGGAAATAAGTGAAAGTTAAAAATTCTATGAACATTTATTCTACGAGTGTTAATATTATGTAAAATTCAAACAGTGAACTACGATATTTCCAGTAGAGACAATTAAATTTGAACTGGATTTAATCATGAATGAATATAATTTTGGAACACAGTCTACAGGACTAATAATCAGACTTGTGTTTCCAAAAATAATTGTCCAATGTGTTTGGAAAATTTCTGTACATTGTGTAAATAGGAGTGTGGGTCGCCACACGTGAATGATGCTGCTTTGAGCATTTTTGCAGTCAATTTTAAATTCAAAATAAAATGAGATAATTTTACATGATGTGTTATGCCCAGTTGAATCTCCTTCTATCCTTATTGTTGCATTGAGCCAAAAATCAGTAAAGCATTTTTTTCATTTGATGTCGTTTTTGCGATTTGCTTTAACCCATCTGGCGCCCCGGGATATTTTGACTCTCACGCTGACTGATTCTTGGTAAAATGCATATGTGGTCGTGCGGACTCCGGTCTAAACGGGCACAGTACGTTCTAACACTTTAACACTCGCCAATGCCGCTAGCCCTTTCGATTTTGCTCTTTTATTTTGTTCAGTCTATTTTCGATTACTCGCCAGTATCGTCCCTAAATATTCACATATTTTCACAGTCTCCAGTTTTGACCCATCCCTACATGAACCACTTTTCATTCTTAGCCAGTTTAGTTCCCTTTTTGCACACCACAACGTTAGTCTTGCGTGGATTAATTTTTAAATTCCAGTCCTCACAGCATATCACAATCTCATCAATACTATTAGGAGGCGTTATAGTGAGCAGAAGGATGTCATCTGCAAACACTAGGCCCGGGATATCATGATTGTCCAAGCAAGGGTTGGACTGTTGCTCAAAGCCCTTAGATTCAAAAATGTCGTTAATGAATAGCAAAAAGAGCACCGGTGATAATTTACAGCCCCGTTTTAATCCTAAATTTGACTTTATCTCTCCCACAATTACATCCTCTTTAATTTTAATTGCACATATCACTTCCGAATACACATTCTCAATTGCTCTTATCATCTTATGTGACACCCCGATCATTTTGAAGTTTTGTTAAAGTACAATTAGCTCATTCGGAAAATTAACATCCTGTATCCTTCGGGAACAGTTACTTCCATCTTGGATTGCCAAGGTAAGGTTTTATTTTATTTTAGAAAATGGGAGCTAGTCTCTCATAGTACATTGGGACTGCTCGTGGCATCATTTGAGCATTGCAGTGGCCTTCACAGTTTGTGTACTAGCCAAGTGTCTTGGTTAGGTGTACCATACCAACTGATGAGCCCAATAGTACACTGGGGCGAAACGCTGGTAAAATGTTTGAGTTAGCCAGGCCATTTTTTTCAAACTTCTTTTTGAAGTTTTGTTAAAGTACCCCGATCTTTCCCAATTTAGCAATGACAGCTCCTCTGCTCACTGAATCGAACGCCTTCTCTAAATCAATAGTTGTGATGTACAGTTTACCTCTTTTCCTCCTTATGTATTTGTCCATCAACGTTTTCACCACTATTATATTGTCACAGGTTCTCATCCCTTTTCTAAACCCAGTTTGGAGTCTCGAGAACACCGAACAACTCTCTGCCCACGCCATTAAACGCTTGTTTAAGACCCCGGTGTACATTTTGCTTAGATTATCAAGCAAAGTTATACCTCTATAAATGCCTGGGTCCGATTTATCTCCTCGTTTCTTATACACATTGGGCCACGCCCTCGAAAAAATCTCCCTCCTTCAAAAATATTGTTAAAGATTTTTACCAAGCTTTCCAACATAAAACTATTTTTACCCAACTCTTTTCAAAATTCGTTTGTTATCCCCTAAATAGCATCAGACTTTCCTCCTTTACCTTTTGCCATTACTTCCCTGACTTCGTCTATTGATATGTCTTGGTCCAGCATAGGAAGAGTGACTACCAGCCCTCTCGGGACGCCAATCTCGATTTCTCCGATTCTATTTACAAAGTACAGTATAGACAATTTTCCAGCGGTACTCAAGTTGAACCACGGGGAGCGTGATGGCGCAGTGTCTTAGCTACTCGTTTCTCCCCCGGACTGCCGGGGTTCGAATCCCGGTGACAGCGGGGTGGAATTTTCACCTGAAAAGTTACGTGGCGCCTGGAAGGGCATCCGGCCTTAAATCCCCGGCCAAAATGAGCCTGGTTGGTTCCAGTGACCCCAATTAATTGGGAAAAGCCGAAGAAAGTTTACTCAAGTTGGGCCGCAAGATTGCCCTAGAGTTGGACTGTTGTGCCTAGCGCAAATACGGAAGAGCAGAATCACGTGTTCACTAATATCGTCATTTCAGTAAAACTATTGGACCAAATTTCACTAAAAATCTAAAGACGTAAAATAGAATTATATGTTATACAAGCTGTACCGGGCATGCGTTGCAATGCACATCAAAGAAAGTGTTGGCTTTGTAATTTTGTTTGTTGAAGTGCTTTTGGAAACAAAAGATTTCTTATTTTTATCCGTCAACTGCCTCTAAACTATTCAAAAATGGATTTACTAATTCGTAAACAGTCGTGGGAGCATGCACAACAACTCACCAAAATTCCATCGCAATCGGATGTATGCTATATGAACGCATATGGGACTATGTTGAAACGATTCGCGCGCCATCACTCATTTGTTAAATCTACTCGTGTGCTACCTATTGTAAAATGGATTTACTGAGTCAGAACCCTTTGCAGGAGTGTACACAACAACTCACCGAAGTTTCATCGCCATGGGATGAATGGTATGTGAATGCATATGGGACTTTGTTGAAACGATTCGCGCGCCATCACTTATTTGTTGAAACTACTCGTGTGCTACGTATTGTAAAATTGATTTACTAAGTCAGAAACCTTTGCAGGAGTGTAAACAACAACTCACCAAATTTTTAACGCAATCGGATGAATGGTATAACTTATGAATGCATACGGGACTTTGTTGAAACGATTCGCGTGCCATTACTCATTTGTTGAATCTATTCGTGCGCTACGTATTGTAAAATGGATTTACTAAGACAAAAACCTTTGCAGGATTGTACACAACAACTCACCAAAGTTTCATTGCAATCGGATGAATGGTATATGAACGTAAACGTTTGCTCGTTCCCCTTCAATCGGCTGCAATTCAGCCTTAGTACACAACACGATATACATCGTGGACAAGAATATGTCAATGATTTAGTTGTCAAGTTTCGGACATGGAACAGATCCCTTTTGACAGCACTAATTATATTTTTGAGCTGCCATTGCATATTAGGACCAAGTTCCAATTTGACGTTCCATTTTCCACTGCTTAATATAAGGTTCTCAATACCACTCTAGAGAGAAGACAGTCATTTTACTTCATGCAATATTACGTATTTTTACGAGGGCTTTTAGTTGGTCCGAATAGAAGACAAGAATATTTTAACATTTATTGTGTTTTAAGTGAAGGAAAATTCTTTTACGTGCGCATGTCTTGGTAATAGTTTTACATAGTTGTGAAGTGCTTGCTGAAGATGAGTTAAATACAACTTGAAACATAACTTATGTACGCTATTTTAAAATTTGACTAGGTGGAACTTTATAGGTATAGCCTATCGGTATTTCTAAATAAACGAGCAGCTACTTAACGCCTAAGCGTGGGTAGGCTACATCAGTTAGAGTCACAAGCTCTCTCCCCATCTCCTCAAAAATTAACAAGCGTTGGAACTAAATTAAAGTATTGCATTCGGGAGATTGTGACATCGACATTAATTCCATTACTTGGTGTGTGTAGAATCTGATTGATAACCTGTTTTACTATGGCATCTGTATTAGTGTGTGTACTTACTTGTTTTTAGGTCTAGGATTGGGAAGGAGGTGGCCATGGCATTAAGACACGAACCATCTCGTTATTTGTTCGGAGTAGAAGAGGAAACGACGGAAAAGCACACCTAGGGTGACTAGGGTAGTTTCCCTCTCGAGGCTAAGCGAACCCGGTTTCAACCCTTGTCCAGGGTTAAATTTCTTTGCAGAGTCGGGATTAGGGTTGCCAGACGTTCCGTTTAACCCGGAACAATTCCGTTTTTTGGATAATTGGATAATATATTCAATTTCGCACCAATTTTCAAATGTCCCCCTCAGAATTGATTGTAATATCTAACTGGTTTTGTGGCGATACAGGTGCAAGTTTGAAAGATAAAATGATTTCTATGTCTGTGTCAGATAGATGGGTAAGTTACATGTTATAGATTTATTAGGATCAACAAAATTAAGGAATATCTTAGTCCTTGTGAAGTTAATACTCAGCATTTTCCCCTCCAATACTTTTATGAAGAGAGTTTTTCCTGTCATGAATATCAAATGGAGAGATGATAGTAACAGAAGCTCCAATAGTTTGATAAAACAAGAATTGTTCACATATTAGAGTTATTACGAAAATTGTTGTGAATTTTATCAGAACGTACTTACAAATACAAAATCCTTGCAACGAGTCGTTCAAAAGAAAAGCATTTGTAAGCTGCTGGTGTCATAGGCCTATGTGTTATGTCAGCAATATCTAGTTTTGATTTTGTGTATTATTGATTATGTAATATAATTATGTGTATTATTTATTACAACAATTAGCGACCTTGATTAAAAAGAAACAATGTTTTGGGACGTGTGTTCCGTTTTCCATTCTTGAAATCTGGCAACCCTAGTCGGGATCAAACCCGGGAGTACACAATCGGCGCACTCTCTGGAGTCACGGGAGCGCGGTCCAGCAGCCCAGTGCCCGAGCAGTGGACCCACCGTCCTCAGTCGCTCCGCGCCACTCACAGCTGCCGGTGCGGTGTCTTCACTCCACTCCACTCAGTAAGTACCGCGCCGACCTTCACTTTGTCTCATTAGTTTCTTTCCAATTTGTCATGTATTTAAAATGACTCTGCTAATTAACTTCTATCAAAGATGTACTGTATAAAGCAGCTAGGAATCCTGGACACCACTGTCTCTTCCTCTCCTGATATCATATTTATATAATTTCTGTGGTTGTAAATTCATTTTAGGGGCTTGGAGCATCTTGGTCATCAGTCCCATGTACTTGGGTGTGTGTTGAACTTTGTCTGATAACTTGTGTTTTTGTGATGCCTGTAATAAGCTGTGTTAGGGACAAAGATAGAGCAGGTGCCCCGGGACTTGACATAAAGTACCACCCTGGCATTTACCTGGAGGGGGTGTGGAAAGACTCGGAGAAAAATACATTCAAAAGCCGCTGACAGTGTCTGGATTCGAACCTTTGATCTCCGGACTTCCTGCTGCTCCCCATCGTGTTCGTGGTGAACGATTTAACGCACATGGCTAAGCCACGGGGTAGGCCTACATAATTTCTATTTTTATAGATCAGAAGAGAAGGAAAGAAATATGAGCCTTATGCTTCATCGTATATATTGCACAGTTTCGATGATTTTATTCATCGTATTTGAAACCTCGTTTCTGTCACTTCTAGGCGATGTGCATTATTAATAAATCGTAGCCTACTTAAAATGGTTGGAATGTGAAGCAAGCATAACCTACTTACAGGAAAGGACGGGAGTCTTTTGGGATTGTATAGAGAACACGGTGCAGTCGAATTTGAAATTATTGATTTTGAAAGCTTCCACTCTACCAGGTGATTGAAGAATCAGTATATTATTTATGTTGGTAATGACCAACCAGAATATAACTATTTCGGTAAAACGCCCCATAATCCTTTCTTAATCAATTTTCGAGTCGGTCATTCAATCCTGAAAAAGCGGAATGGTGGGTAAGCTTATACTACATATGTGTTATCTACGGAAATGATTGCCTCTGTTTTGATTGTTTTCACTCGGATCTATCTCCGTTTTATTACTCAATAAAACTATTCAAACGCATACTAAGCCAGAGCTCAACCACACATGTTGGTTTTATATCACGAAAACAAATTAAGTTAATACTTTGAAACTAAGGTTTGTGTCTCTTTTGAATAAACAACAATCTATAATATATTTATTTTTATTTCTGAATTGTTTTCTTACTCAATTTGTACCGCCTCGTTGCGTAGTGGTTAGCATTCCTAGCTGTCACCACGGAGACCTTGGTTCGATTCCCGACTCTGCCAATAAATTTAATTCTTGTCTGAGGGCTGGAACGGGATACACTTAGCCTCGTGAGGAGAAACTGAGAAGAGGCGGGTTCGATTCCCACCTCAGCCATCCTGGAAATGATTTTCCGTGGTTTCCCACTCCTACTCCTGGCAAATGCTGCGATGGTACCTAACGTAAGGCCACGGTCACTTCCTACCCAAATCCTACCTCAATTACAAATACACATACTAGTACAGACATCACAGTGACACAGATTATCAGACAAATTTTACACACACCCAAGTACACGGGGTTACATGACCACGATGTCGCTAAGCCCCTAAAAGAATCAACAACAACTTACTCAATTCGTCTCACAAACAGATAGCCACGAACTGAATCAGCGCACTAAAAGTCTGTGGTTAAGTACGAAGTTGATGTGTTCCCTTGTTCTTGCTGTTGCTTTATTGAGGGAAGAGTGTCATCTTTGATATTAACCTCGTGTACTCGGGTGTGTATATATAATTTGTCTGATAACCAGATTTATTGTGGTGTCTTAGTAGTGTGTGTAGGCCTATTTGCAATTGAGGTTAGGATTGGAAAGGAGATGGCTGTGGCCTGGAGTAGAACCACAAAAAAACACTTGTATGATGGCTGAACTCGGATTAGATCCCTCCAATGCTCATTTTTGCCTCACGAGGCTGAGTGTACTCCTTTTCAATACTCAGACCAGAATTACATTTCTAGGCAGTGTCGGGAATTGAACCCGGATCTCAGGAGTGACAGCCAAGAATGCTAGTCACAACACCACGTGGTGGTTTTAAATTCGTCTGATACCTGTGTTACTGTGATGACTGTTATACTGTAGTGAGTTATGTGTGGAGTGGAGTAAGTGCCTTGACAACCACTAGGCATTTGCTTGGGGGTATGCAAAATAGAAAAAAAAAAGAGGGAAACATACATACGCAAAAGGGCTGTTGTTTCGAGCCTCGGATCTCCAAACAAGCAGTCGTGGCTATGCTGGTGGTTTGTTCTCTCCTTGAAGTTTACAAGGCAGGTTGTTGTTTTTGAGTATTTATAATAAGTTCAGTCTTACAACGCAATACGAATGTGAAACATGTATGAAGGTAACTTTGTTTTTAAGACCGTAAACGCCCTGTCTCGTAAACTTGAGGAGGAGCATATCATCATTTGTCTTTATCCCACAGATATGAAGTTCACCCCCTCCCCTTTTGATTTATATGGCAATCTCCAGAAAGTAGCCTCACGCCGGCTGCATTGCGGGACAAAAGTTGATTACCTTGTGAGGAAACAAGTGAGAACGTGTGACATATCTAATACACAGGAGTGAGCGTACCGGTATCCTTCAGACACACCGTTTCTAAATGGTGTAGGATTTTTGCTCTTGTTTCATATTCAGGGGATTGGTATATTGTAGCCTACTCTCTGCTTGTGTGAGATCACTGCCCGCACAGAGGGTTGCTGACCGCCTTCCCCCATCCCCAGAGACCCCAGGGAAAATTATAAAAGTCCACAAAACGTGCTTACATAACATACCTGAATTACGGTACCGTATCATCATCATCATCATCATCATCATCATCATCTTCACATCATCATCGTTATAATTAAAAAAAAATAGCAAATTGTGTCCTTTGTTATATGAAACAACAAATTTACATTAAAAACATTTTGAATATAAAATGGACCCAAAAGTTGGACAATCAATGCCGATAAAGAAATATGCAGCAAACTAATACATTCAGTTTGATAATTCCTATTCAAAATGTACGTTACTGATGTCGATTTATGTTCTACTGGGTATTCTTTAATATTATTTCTTTTGGTTGCTTTTCCCTTAATTGGAATAGTTTTGCAGAGAATTTAAGTAATACAGCAGCCTACTACCCTGTTCTGTGCTTTGATTCAGTGTCAACGGGAGCAACATCTTATTCTACGTAGTACAGCACAAATATATTTTCAACTTTCTCAATTACATGGAAGGAATGTTAAGATAAGCTTCCATATTTGTAATGAAATATAAATTAATAATAATAATAATAATAATAATAATAATAATAATAATACTATCGTATGGCCTCGGGTGCTGGGTGCAAGCTTTGTTATTTGACACCCAAAGGGTAGCTTGCATGTCGAATTTCGTTGTTCCTTGAAGCACTATGGAAGTCAAGGAGGTTAGATATCTAAGCTCCTTGAACACTATAGCGCTTTCTAGTAGAGAAATTGTAACGTGTTTTTCGAGGGGTTTGATGCAACTGGTATAAGTCAGTAGGAAGCCATTCTATATTTATTTACGCGGCAAATTGTTCAGCCAAGAGAATTTTTCATGGTAATTTATTATTATTATTATTAATTTATTATAATTATTATTTAGGTATTTTCGGAGCATTTTATAAAAATTATTAGCATTCAGATAGGTTTTCTATGTCTTAGAAAACGCTATCCAGCAAATTATTACGAACGACGATATCATAGAAAATTATCTGATTACGGAATTTTACGGAGTTTTTGTCAGTTAGGGTATTTGAGAGAGATGACTCACTGGGAATTCGAGTACACGCTTAATCTTGTCGAGAAGCATGACGCAATCTTGGGTCGTAAGGTCTAGAAAAGACGAATTGTTGGAACGGAACCCTCCCGCCGAGTGTAATGACCCGGAGGAGGAGAAGATCGCGTGGTGGGTCAGCCAATCAGGGGAGACGACGTAAGCTAGTTGGGACTGAAGAGTGGGGAGCCGGCGTGTGGTTATATCGTTCGACGCGCCGTGAAACAGGGACTATCTGTGAAATACTTGAGGAGTATGGATGCGCGTGCGAGTCGCTCCGATGTTCGGTGGAGTTAAGGACAATCTGTGTAGAACTTGCAGAGTACGGTCGCAAGTGCGTGTCGCTCCGATGTTCAGTGGAGTTAGCGACGAACTTTTGTAAAACTTGGTTGTACGAGTGTTTGGGTCCGAGGTACGGACCATAGAATTATCTAATCTACCAGAATATCATCAAATTACGACGGAGATGACGACGTCCAGGAGACTGTGGGAAGCTCACAACATCATCAAGAACGAGGGAAATGCTTTGGCAATTTCCAGTGGTAAGCGCAAATGACGCGGAAATACGCAATCTCTCATTTTTCTTTGTTTTATATTTCATAATTCAGTAACTTCATAGCTTGGAAATAAGAGTAAAATCAATTTATCAGACTCCGTTTTCACGTAATTTTCTATCGGTAATATTCAAATCACAACGCTCCAATTTAAATTTTATAGTTATTATTATTATTAATTTTGCTATACTTGTTTTATATAATAAATTCTTTTCTTTTACAATGCAATCTTTGCTTTCAGTAGGTAGCATTAGATATAGACCAATTCCTTCTCCTGATACAATTGTTTGTTGGGTTAATGATCAAATCATACCACGATCTGAGTGAATAGAGTCTTGAAGGTGTTCTGCCAGAGCTAGACGTTGTTAAATACAAATTTAGATTTCAACATTGCATTGAGGTCTTGGCGCCCATTAAAACAACATAGCTTAGGCAAAGGTAAACAGTTACATTTATCACCCAACAGTGTGGGCTAGCAAAACCGTTTCACTTGGCGCCGACAACTTGGGGATGTAAACCTAATAACATTTGTGGAAGGAGAAGGGTATATATTTCTGTGCCTGTATTTTGGGGGTTATTTGTCTGTATCAGTGTATATCATTATGGGGGATGAGAAAGAAAGACAGATGAGGTTACGTAGTGGTCATCAACGGGAGAGTGATGATACGAGCAGTATGTCGAGTGATGGTAGTACCGGGGTAGCGGAGGTAAATCCCGATACTGAAACAGGGAGTGTAGGCGGCCAACCAGAATTAAAAACTTTACTTCTCGAGTTTATGTATCAGAACAAAGTTAGTAGTGATGCCTTAAATGCAAAGTTAGAACAGAATAACGCTAAATTAGAACAAAACAGTAGGGAAAATAAAGAAAGTACAGAAGCTTTAAATGCAAAGTTAGAACAGAATAACGCTAAACTAGAACAAAACAGTAGGGAAAATAAAGAAAGTACAGAAGCTTTAAATGCAAAGTTAGAACAGAATAACGCTAAATTAGAACAAAACAGTAAGGAAAATAGAGAGAGTACTGAAACTTTAAATGCTAAATTAGAACAAAACAGTAGGGAAATGAGTGACAAATTCGAACTGATTAGAGGTGAGATCAGGGGGGTGATGGAAGAAAAGGCTAAAGAGATTATTGCAGATGTAGACAGAAAATTAGGAAAAGTACAGGAGGAGTTGGAAATTAGAATCAGTACACAGGCTGAAAATTTAAAAGAACTAGTGCAACTGGAAACACAGCAGGTCAAAAAGCAATTGGGGGGAGAAATTGACAAAATTCAGGTAGCTACTAAAGAGGTTAAGGAACAGCTGGGGGGTAGAATTGAGAAAGTCCACTCACAAATAGTTGCAGAAGTAAATGATTTAAGAGAGAGTAATAAAGAGAGCATTAGCAAGATTGAGGAGAAACAAGCAAAGCTATATGATAAAGTAGAAGAATCAGAAGGAAACATTAAATTAACAGTAAACAGTATTGAGAGGAAGGCTGAGGAGAAAATCGCAGAATTAGAATTAAAATTAAAAGCTAGGATCAGGCAAGAAAATAGTCAGAATAGACCAGTTTTTGTGAATAGCACACACAGGGAGGTAGAACTGGGTAAGTTCAGCAATCGACAGGGGTGCCCAATGGAGTTCATGAACACTATAGAAAATAAATTCGGGGAGAGGTTGGAAAATGGTAGTATTGAGTGGTGCCAGGTAGTTGAAATTTTAGAACAAGTGTTTGTGGGGGAAACGAGGAATTGGTTTGCTGTCTACAGAGACAAGTTTACTGATATGAATGATTTTAAAATGAAATTCTGTGAAAAGTTCTGGAATGAGGTTATTCAGTCGCAGCATCGTGAGGGAGTAGTGTGTGGTAAATATAACCCTAAAGGAAGCTCCACCATGACCGAATACTTTTTAGGGCAGGTATTAGTGTGTAAATATCTGGATGGCTTGAAGGAGGAAAGTGATGTGGTAAGGTTGCTACTTAGGCACTTTCCCTATAGGATCAAGGAGGCTGCTTGTATCCAGAATGTAAAGACTATATCACAAGTAGAAAATTTGTTAAGCACATTTGATGCACTAGGGAGAGGGGGTTATGAGGACAATTTCAATAGGAACCAGGGTAATAATAATAATAGACCTAATGAAGCCAGGCATCAGGAAGTTCAAGGGAACGGTGGCGAAGGGGCCAATGCTCAAAATAGAAATAATAATAATCAGCTAAATCAGAACAGAGGAAATGGCCATGGTAATCAGTATCAAGGGAGGAACAATGATTACAAGGGATATCAAGGGAGAAACAATGATTTCAGGGGAAATCAAGGGAGAAATTATAATGACAATAATTACAACCAGAATAGGGGTCAAGGAAGAGGACAGCCTAGTGGTAGTAATATACAGCCAAACAATGACAACACAACTCAGAACAACCAGACCAGTGCAGTAGTAACTAGTACTACGGCCAGCTGTAGCGGTTCTTTAAACGCGAACCAGGCTGCGAAGTAAGGTCAGAATCTCAGTCTGTAGCATGCCCTGTCCATACAATTATACAGGAACCCTATGACCTAAATGTAAGAAATGAATTATTACATGAACTAAATGATGAAGGTATTATTCAGGAAGTGGTTAGTAAGAGCCCCATAGTTAAATTTAACGTGTCCGAGGCGTACACAGATGTTTTAATTGATAGTGGTTGTATGAAGAGTTGCATAAGTAGTGCATTTTATGATAAAATGAAAGGAACTGGAGTGAATTTTGAGGAGATGCCAATTAAAAGCACTTTTGTTATCACAGCTGTTGGGAAGAGGTCTAAAGTAATTTCTAAGCAAGTTTTAGTAGACATTAAAATTAATAATCATGTAGAGAAGCAGATTTGCCTTGTAATTCCAAATTTAGTATTCAGTGTTATCTTGGGTTCAGAGTGGCTAAGTAGAGTGTCTGGTAACTTATGTTATGATGTAGGGAGTTTGAAATTTAAATGGGGAGATTCTGAAGTAGAAGTAGCGTTCAATGACCAAATTCAGAGAAGTAGTGTTGTAGGTGTGATTTGTACTTTAAATGAGATATCGCCAGCCGTAGAGCGGGTTTCTCCATGTTTTGTGGGCAGTGTGATTACGAACGGAAGTCTAGAGGACTCGTTACGTGAGGCTGCATTTCAGGGAAATATAGAGGATGAACAGTGTGTTCGGCTCTATGATGTGTTATGGTGTAATAGGAGAGTTTTTGAGGATCGCATTGGTATGGCCAATTGCTATACACATTCATTGAACGTTATTGATAGGTCAGTATTCACAGGACATAGATATCCTGTACCTTTCGCTTATCAGAGTGCAGTTGAGGCACAAATTAACCAGATGCTTGAAGATGGGATTATTGAGCACTCGAACAGTCCATATGTTAATTCTTTGATCACGGTACCCAAGACCGACGGCACTGTTCGTATTTGTTTAGACGCTCGTTTGGTTAACAGTAGAATTAGTTCAGATCAGCTGAAATCTATGTCAATAGAGGAATTAATGCAAACATTTGAGGGGAAGAAGTATTTCACTTGTGTAGATTTGAGTTCCAGTTTTTGGCAAGTGCCACTTATGTACGAAGATAGACCATTTACAGCTTTTAGTCATAAATATAACCTTTATCAATTTTGTAGAACACCTTATGGGTTAAAGAGTAGTTCAGCAGCTTTAATTAGGGCTTTAAACATCGCATTAGGGGATGACACAGGAGAGTTTGTAACCATTTACATAGATGATATGGTAATTAGTTCACGCAGTTTTGAGGAGCATCTACGTCATTTAAATATAGTTTTTCAGAAGTTAGATCAGGCAGGGTTCACTTTGAAGCTGTCTAAGTCGTCATTCTGTCAGTCAGAAGTGACATTTTTAGGTCATAGAGTGTCGAGTAGAGGTGTAACACCAGAAGAAAGTAGGGTTAATAAGATACTTAACGCAGAGGTGCCACAGAATGTTAAACAGTTAAAAACTTACCTGGGAATTTGCAACTTTTTCAGGAGGTTCGTTCTTAAATACTCAGGGTTGGTAGAACCATTCAGGGAATTGCTTAAAAGTGGGACTCGGTGGAGATGGGAGTCTAAGCATGATCAGGCTTTTAGAGCGCTGAAGGAAGGTTTTGAGAAAGCTGTAGTGCTGAAATATCCGTTAAAAGATAAGGAATATGTGGTTATGACAGATGCTTCACATATAGGCATTGCTGGAGTATTATGTCAGAAAGATGATGAGGGTAATCTGTGCATTGTATCTTTAGCCTCGCGAGGACTGACAGCAGCGGAGAAAAGATACACGATTACTGAATTAGAGCTTTTAGGTATTGTTTTCAGTTTAGGGAAATTTAGAATGTATTTAGTAGGGGGGAAATTTGAGATCCACACAGATCACCATGCATTACTGTATATGAGGACTTGTAAACTCAGTTCTAACAGAGTTAGTAGGTGGATTCTTGCTCTGCAGGAATACGAATTCACAGTAAAATATATTAAAGGTAAAGATAACATTCTTGCAGACATGCTATCGAGGGACACTAATTTATGTAGGGATTATCCTGTGGTTAAAGCAGAGGATGGTATTTTAATATGTGCATGTGTGGACAGTAGCAACAGGGCATCGTTACAGACACTGAGAAATATGCTAGTGGAGCAACGTGATGACGTTAAGTTAAAGGAGCCACTGGCTAGGTTGGAAATAGGTGAAGAAGAGTATGTGAAAGTGGGACGGTTCACGTACAAGATGCAGGATGGGCTTCTTGCAAGGAAATGTAGGAATAATCGGTGGGCAATATGTGTTCCTGCCACTTTGCGGGAGGAGCTAATTTGGTTCATTCATAGGGAATTAGGACACTTTGGTGCTGCCAAGGTCTTCTATGAAATTGGTCGTGACTTTATTTGGAGTAAAATGGGAAGGGACGTTAGGAGGATTTTAGCTAAGTGTGACACCTGTCAAAGGAGTAAATATCCAGTTAAATATTTAGTGGGGGAGAGATCTGCAGTTCTCACCAGTAGTCCCGGTGAACTACTGTGTGTGGATTTATTTGGCCCGATCGTTAAAGGACAGTACGGCTACGAGTACATTTTTATAGTTATTGACGCTTTTAGTAAGTATGTCAAGCTATATCCGCTAAGGAAAGCCACGGGACTAGCGTGTAGCCGTCTGATCATTAATAAGTATGTACCTGAGTTTGGCATTCCTCTCAGGATACTATCTGACAGTGGACCACAGTTTACTGCAAAGAAATGGAGAACCAGTATGCAGGAAGCTGGTATAACACACGTTCATTCCTCTGTAAGGTACCCTCAGGGTAATTCTGCAGAGCGTCCATTAAGGGAAGTGGCTCGTCTTTTTCGGACTCTAGTGCATGACAAGCATGCGGCCTGGGTTGGACATCTTCCCAAGGTCGAGACTTGGCTGAATTCTGTCCAGCATGAGAGCACGAAATTGACGCCATACGAAGTTCACTTCGGAAAAAGACCACAAAATGAACTAGCGAGGGTGTTGGGATTAAATGAGGGTAAGCAACCGGGGATGGATTACACTGTCCAGTTGGCGAAACAGAATTTATCTAAGTCAGCACAAAAGAGAATTCGCCAACAAAAAGAAACTAAATTTGACCTATTCGAGCCGGGAGACAGAGTCTTACTTAGAGTGCCGAAACAGTCAAATAAGCTAGAGAAAGTCATGTCCAAGTTCTTTTATCTCTACGAGGGCCCATTTATAGTTTCCAAACGTATTGGGAAAACAGCATATGTGCTGGAGAATAGTGAGGGAAACAGATTATACGGAACGTATAATATACATAGTCTACGAAAGTATGTGTCATAAAGTGAGTGTGTTTAGCTGGCGAGCCAGCCTATCAAATGAGTAAGTGTGGTATTTGGTGCGTGGGAGGAGATGGTCTTCCAGGCAGGCGTATCAGAAGTCACACAGGGGGGTAGTATGTAAGTAAATGAGAGTTTTTAAGGTACAGGGAAATATGACGGGATTGTCGGATGCTGTTGAGCACTAAATTGTCTCGATGCACCAAGGCCATTTTGGCAGCGCTGATGGGTTCCCATTTATCTCCAAGAGATGGGGGAGCGCTTGAATAGGGCTTGTTAGCTTAAGGCGTCCACGAGATAAAAGATGGGCCATCAGAATGCGAGACAGTCCTTCATGAAACTCATACATATCAGCACACGTGATTTCTGTTTACGGCCTCGCCATGTAAGATTTGTAAGTGTGTAATTTAAGATAATCTGTACAATGGTATTATTTGTGTGCGGAGAAATGGTCTGTGTTGAGAGCTAGTATTAAGTAGAATATGGTTAACGGGAACTTAACAAGACAGGGCGCTTACGGCACAGAAATATTTGGTGTTATATGTAATGCACATTTACTGTTTTTTTTCAGAAGTCAATATTAATTTAATCTACTTCAAAGAGAGGTTAAGTATTATGGTCACGAGGCGCTGCCACAATAGTGTGATCGTGTGCTCAGTGATAAGTGGAATTAAATGTCACCATAAGGAGGGGACCTCCAGTGAAATTAGGAAGTTCTAGGGTGATATAAATATATCAGAACACCTTCAATGCGTGTGATATGACATCATAAATACATAGTGCTCACACATTAATTATGTCTATTTCTCCAACATAGAGAAATTTGAGAGGCGGAAATATCCGTGGAACACTATTCCATATGTAAAACATTGGACTGGTTGCAAAGTGCAATCCATTGTGACAACAAACTTTGACGCAAAGTGCGTGAAGAAAAAATATGAGTGTATATATCTGTAATTTAGGGTGATTTCATTTATGTAATATGTATTTTGGATGGGGTTTATTAACGTGTCTGGGATAATCGGATAATGGACCGTCGTCACGGTAAATCATCCGATGATCCGAGGCGAATATGTAACGTGTTTTTCGAGGGGTTTGATGCAACTGGTATAAGTCAGTAGGAAGCCATTCTATATTTATTTACGCGGCAAATTGTTCAGCCAAGAGAATTTTTCATGGTAATTTATTATTATTATTATTAATTTATTATAATTATTATTTAGGTATTTTCGGAGCATTTTATAAAAATTATTAGCATTCAGATAGGTTTTCTATGTCTTAGAAAACGCTATCCAGCAAATTATTACGAACGACGATATCATAGAAAATTATCTGATTACGGAATTTTACGGAGTTTTTGTCAGTTAGGGTATTTGAGAGAGATGACTCACTGGGAATTCGAGTACACGCTTAATCTTGTCGAGAAGCATGACGCAATCTTGGGTCGTAAGGTCTAGAAAAGACGAATTGTTGGAACGGAACCCTCCCGCCGAGTGTAATGACCCGGAGGAGGAGAAGATCGCGTGGTGGGTCAGCCAATCAGGGGAGACGACGTAAGCTAGTTGGGACTGAAGAGTGGGGAGCCGGCGTGTGGTTATATCGTTCGACGCGCCGTGAAACAGGGACTATCTGTGAAATACTTGAGGAGTATGGATGCGCGTGCGAGTCGCTCCGATGTTCGGTGGAGTTAAGGACAATCTGTGTAGAACTTGCAGAGTACGGTCGCAAGTGCGTGTCGCTCCGATGTTCAGTGGAGTTAGCGACGAACTTTTGTAAAACTTGGTTGTACGAGTGTTTGGGTCCGAGGTACGGACCATAGAATTATCTAATCTACCAGAATATCATCAAATTCCGACGGAGATGACGACGTCCAGGAGACTGTGGGAAGCTCACAACATCATCAAGAACGAGGGAAATGCTTTGGCAATTTCCAGTGGTAAGCGCAAATGACGCGGAAATACGCAATCTCTCATTTTTCTTTGTTTTATATTTCATAATTCAGTAACTTCATAGCTTGGAAATAAGAGTAAAATCAATTTATCAGACTCCGTTTTCACGTAATTTTCTATCGGTAATATTCAAATCACAACGCTCCAATTTAAATTTTATAGTTATTATTATTATTAATTTTGCTATACTTGTTTTACATAATAAATTCTTTTCTTTTACAATGCAATCTTTGCTTTCAGTAGGTAGCATTAGATATAGACCAATTCCTTCTCCTGATACAATTGTTTGTTGGGTTAATGATCAAATCATACCACGATCTGAGTGAATAGAGTCTTGAAGGTGTTCTGCCAGAGCTAGACGTTGTTAAATACAAATTTAGATTTCAACATTGCATTGAGGTCTTGGCGCCCATTAAAACAACATAGCTTAGGCAAAGGTAAACAGTTACATTTATCACCCAACAGTGTGGGCTAGCAAAACCGTTTCAAAATGAGGAACTTTGTGTTGGCGGAAACTCACGAGATTAATTTTGCCATTATCAACACGGCCTACTGAATTCAAATGGGTTCTTTGACATGCCAACATCGTATGACATGGTGTCGTAGTTTTTGCAGCCTTTCAAAAAAAAAAAAAAAAAAAAACACTTACCACGGCCAGGAGCGAACCTGCAAGCTTGGAAGAATCTCTGGTGGTGACTATAGCGGTTGTGTGTGTTTTCGGGACTAGATCTAGGAAGGGAGTTGCTGGACCATTATTCACCCAGAATTATACAGTAGTCAGAAACACGGGAAAGTCTTTTCAAGGATGGCCGCTTTGAATCCACATTACTGCAGAGTTCTTGAGTGTTGACCACAGTTGTATTAGGGTATAGGGATCTAAATGAACTGGAATTTGATCTAAGGTACCATTCCAGTACTTTCCTTTCCCACTAAGGATGGCCACTATGAATGCTGGGATTGTAACTTTGGATTCCCCAACGTCCTCGTGTAGTGGAGTGGACCTTACTTTACTCGACTGAGCAGATGTGCTTTCTAACAGTGGAAGATATTACAATATATTTGTATAAATCATGCCCCCATTCGTGATCTAAGGGTATTTTGACTCCTGGGTTCAAATCCTGGTTATCAAAGAATTCAATATTCTGGTCTGAGGGTTGGAACGATTTAGTCTACTCAGTTTCGTGATGGTAACTGAGAAGATTAGGCTCGTGTCCCACCTCAACCATCCTAGAAGTACCGTAGTTCTCCACTTCTACTAGGGAATTGGCAGGCCAGCATGTAACTTAAGGCTAGGGCGTGTTACGTTCTTTCAGAGTTAAAATGAACATTTATTCCGGCTTTCATTAGCAAATCAATCACAATCATCTCAACACCAAACAATCCCGATCTTCCTTGTCACTCCGTCGTCACCAATGCCACGGTGCGTGGGTGGTTGTCGTGTCGGACTTCTAACCCCCAAGCTAGCAGGTTCGTTCCTGGACGTGGTAAGTGATTATTGAAAGGCGACAAAAATCACGGCATGCATGTCATACGGTGTTTACATGTTAAAGAACCCATTTGAATTCAGTAGGCCGGGTTCATAATGGCAAAATTAATCTCGGGATTTTCCACCAACAAAAACGTTCCTCCTTTCTCTACTAGAAAGCGCTATAGTGTCAAGGAGCTTAACCTGCTTGACTTTCATAGCGTCCCAAGGAAACACTAAATTCGACATGCAAGCTGCCCTCTGGATGTCAAATTACAAACCTTGCACCCGGCCCACGAGGCCATACGATATTATTATTATTATTATTATTATTATTATTAATGGAAATAGAGAAAACATAAAAGTCGGAGTTGCTAAGTCCTGCCCCGGTGGCTTCGATGGCGTAGTTGGTAGCATGCTGAGCTTCTATGTACAAGATCGCGGGTTCAAATCCGGCCGAAGTCGTCGGATTGTTTAAGAGCGTTAAAAGTCCCTCAGTATGCCTTCCTTCGGAGGGGAAGTAAAGCCGGCGGTCCCATATCATAGATTATGGCATGTTAAAGAACCTTCCACTAATTACAACTGTGTGAAGCTAAATTGTATAGGTTAAGAATGTAAACAACGCTCTTAGGTTCCTAAGTTCGTTGCCAAGAGCCGACTGCGGCGACGTGTGGTAGCTAAGTTCTGAACTAGTAGTCGTTGACGGTGGCGTTTGGCGGCAAAAGTAGGAACTACTTGAAAATTGATCGTCTGCAGTCCTTACTTGAATGAAAACAGATACACACACTAATACAGTCATCACAATTAACACCGGTAATCAGACAGATTCTACACACACCCAATGTACAGGGGGTACATGACCGCGTTGTCGCAGCCCCTAAACTTAAAAACCAACCAACCATAAGTCCTGTCCCAGACGCCATTTTTGACCCACAGCCATGTTTCCAGAACACAACAGACACGGTCAGTTAGAATTCCTCCGCTTGCCCGTTACGCTGAGAGTTTTCTAGTCATCTAGTGCATGATAAATTTGTGTCATTATAAATTGTACACACGTGCATATAGCCTACCTTTACTCACGTAATTCATAACACCTTTAATCAGTGCTCTTTTTTTTTTCAAACAAAATTTAAGGGGTACTCTCAGTTGTAGTTGACAAAACATCATGATCTTGCAATTTTCGGCAATTTGCAGAGTCTGGTTCAATGGGCTGACATGTTAAATGAAAGGTTGAATTGGGTTAATTTATTAACTCATTAATTCATTAACTTTCAGCCTTTTCGATGCCTGGAAGGATGTAAAATAGTTCGTTATTTTCTTCATCCTTCAAAACTAACCACACGCACAAAATAACAACCTACCTCACCTCCAAACACTAGCCTACGTGCTTATAAGAACAGAACTTCCTTTTCACGGTTGTTAGAGTATGTTACCTTTTTTTTTTTTTTTGCCTAAACAAGTACATTTCTTGGAATAAGGCAGCAATTACACAAAGCTTTTGTCGAGCAGAAAATAATATGGCCTATTGTTTCGATTATGCTGCTGAGTGCCAAGTTGCCGACCAAAAGAAACTGATTCGATAGAGCGATTTAAATCGAGGATTACTTGAAATCTCCTCAAGCTGTTGTGAACAGCGCGTTGACGCCAGCTGATCGATGAACTTTCAAGTCGGAAGTTATATTTGCCGGACTGGATACAAATGTACCAATATGTTTTCTTAAACAGTTTTCAAATGTTTAAGGGGTACGCGTACCCCCGCGTTCCCCCTGAAAAAATAAATAAATAAATAAATAAATAAATAAATAAATAAATTGCCCTGCCTTTAAGACAGAACAAACCTAACGTATAATGAGATTCAGATTACGAATAGTATTATAAACACCAAAGACTAGCTACAATAGTAGTACAATAATAGTTAGTTAGTTATTGAGGTTTTAAGGGGCGGAACTACGAGGTCAATACATACATATCTCACGTCGTTCCATCTATTAGATGGGTCGGCCTCCACCAATTTCTGTCTCTGTACTTCTCCTCTTCATCAATGCTCTCCAAGTCCTAGCCCAATCGTTGGATGTCATTTCTTACCATGTCTGCATATCTCCTCCTTGGCCGCCCTCTTGGTCTTAGGTCATGAAGCTGCAATTCATACATTTGTTTCGGAATTCTGGCAGCATCCATCCATCCTTCGCATATGGCCAAACCACATGAGCCTTTTCAAGGTTATTTTATTCTGTAGTTTGTCGACATGATCCAATTCTCTGATTGCTCATTGCGAATTCTGTCTTATCTTGTCTTACCAACCATGGGTCTGGCAAATCTCATCTCTGCTGCCTGAATCCTTCTCTCATCTTTCTTCCTCGTGGTCCAAGATTCACAGCCATAGGTCAAAATTGGCACATAATAAGTCTGATAGATCACTCGTTTATATTGCAGAGGCACTTTCTGGTTCCATATGAGGTCTTGAACAACTCTATAAAATGTACCTCCAGCCGAAATCCTGTTGGTGATTTCCTCATCAATGGTACCTGTTGCTGATATCACACTTCCCAGATATTTAAATTTTTGAGAAAATCTAAGCTGTCTGCCATCAATTTCAATGGAACCCTCCGGTTGGCCGTTTCTCTGCAAAACTAGCACCTCACTTTTTTCTACACTAAACATAAGACCATATTCCTTTGCTCTTTCTGTCCAATATTAGTGAACATTTAAACCTCAAAACAGTGATCAGTACTTGATGATGGTCACTTGAGGATTGAAACGCGTAATCATAAATTGCCCCTTGTTATAGTGATAATTAAGGCCCGGAAGTTCATGCACTATTAAATGAATAAATATGCATGCAAAAATTCACTTATTATTAGTCAAATATCCATCACGTTTAAAAAATTATGCACTATGAAATAACTACGGCAATTATGAGCACTCCGTATTGTTTAGCGTTTCTATTTTGAATATAAAGAAATTATGAACAGCGGACATAACTACACCTTTTCTTAAATATCTCATCTAAGAAACAGTTCTATATGGTAGGAAATGGTATTTTATAGAACTTCAAGCGGTGCTGACCATCAATAGTTATTTTATGTTAATTTTACTGTAAGTTTAACCGATATACAATTTTAATAGCAATTGAATGTTTTAAATGAAAATAATTTACAATATTCACATAATAAATGCTGAAAATAATTGATATTGACTTGCAAAAGGACTGAAACGTACTTGGTATTAAGATAATTTCAGTATTATTCTCTGATCGACTCTCGGAGTCCGAATCGAAATACACGACTTTAAGAATATTAAGCAACGAAAAGTGCTTCAAAACAATAGGAAATTAGAATATACGCCCTTCTCAAGGAGATATATGCACTTATACAGGCAAAGGAGAAAAAATATGATGCATTGTGTCAACATAACCAAAATATGCATACATATCCAAACAATATGATTTTGCATGAACCTCCGGGCCTTAGTGATAATTAACTAATACATGTCATTTTTCCAGGAGTGTATTTACATATTTATACTTTGTACCCCTCCCCCCTTTCATTGGGCAAATTCGTGATTACCGACTGAAGAGCTACAAATGAAGTGTGAGAAGTAGACTAAAAGGCAATGCACATTAGTATCAAACCTTGACATAGCTTCTATGCTGCTATATAATGATGATGATGATAATTGTTAGGGGCCTAACATCTGGGTTATCGGCCCCTAATGGTCTGGGTGATAGCGAAAATGATAATGAAATGGAAACCAGAAAGAAAATTAAGTGACGGAACATACTTACAAAAAAGAACTCAGAATGAAACTACTCACAAAAAGGAGAGCGGTAATACTTACAAAAGGGAATTTAGAACGAAAATACTCACAAAAGGAATAGATTGAAAAATACGCACAAAATGTAGGTTACGTTCAAAATACGTACAAAATTCAATGTCGAGTCGAAATACTTACAAAATGCAATTGATATTCAAAATAATTACAAAATGCAAATGAGATTGAAAATACGTACATAATGCAATTGTGGTTCAAAATACTTACAAAATGCAATTGAAATTGAAAATACACAATGCAATTCAGATTGAAAAACTCCCATTTCAGATCCAAAATACACCAACTGCAATTGATATTCAAAATGCTTACAAAATGCAATTGAAATTGAAAATGATTACAAAATGTACGGTAGATTCAAACTAATCATTTGGTTGGACAATACTTACAAAATGCAATTTAGATTGAAAATACCCACAAAATGCAATTGAGAATCAAAATACTTGCAAACTGCGCACCATACAAAATGCTAATTAGATTGAATATACTTGCAAAAAGTGGTTTAGGTTGAAAATACTTACAAAATGCAATTGAAATTCAAATTACTCACAAATGTTCCACCCCCTATATTGAAAGACTTACTAAAAGCTGCTATACAAGAAAGGCATCGTTCTTGGATTACACCCAATTATTCTTCTACCCAGTAGGGGAGACTTTGCTAACTCCGCTCTACGGATAATTCCGCAGCATTTGAAATACCCCAGCGTAAGAGACGAGTTCATCTCACCAGCGCGCTGCAGCGGTGTTGAGTCAACTGTTTAATTTCCCTTGGCTATGAATTTCGAAACGACAAATGTGAAATCCTGTGTTGTTTGTGAAGTATTTACAGTATACAGTGGTCTGCCATATTATTATACTCAGAAAGAAAATAAAGTATTTGGGAATTTTTTTGGCCAGAAAAAAATCTGATAAATATTAGTGCATTTTCTTAGCACGGTAAATCTTCATATAAGCCTTAATATATTGACGACTAATTCAATGGAATTTTATGTGAACTTAAAATGGCGGCTGTGCAAAATTTTTAAAATCTCGTTTTTGATTTCTCGTGTCCTAATCAAGCAATATAAATGTAGGTTGGTAGAAATATCAAAGTTTAAAAATTTTGCACAGCCGTCATTTTAAGTTCTCATAAAATCCCATTGAATTAGTCGTCAATATATTAAGGCTTGTATCAAGATATACCGTGCCAAGAAAATGCATTAACATTTTGTTGTTGTTTGAGTCTTCAGTCTTTTGACTGGAATGATGCAGCGCTCAATTCTTTCATATCCTGAGGTAATGCACTAACATTACCGGAAATATATTTTTTTTTGGCCAAACAGTTACCACATACTTTATTTTCTTTCTCAGTATAATAATATGGCAGACCACTGTAAATTTTCATGTATTTTGTTGATGCCGTAGTACCCTATATTAGTAGACATCATATTGCCGATTTAGATAAGGTACCGCGGATTTAGCCCTAGTACCACTAGTATCAACCAAAAATCCTTTTTTTTCTTCTTTTAGACGGGTTTCTCTCCAGGTTGGCTTTTCTCTGTGACTCAGCGAGGGATCCCACCATTACCACCGCCAAGGAAGTGTCCTTGAGCTTGAAACACCTGGAAGGGGAGAGCCAACTGGGGAGGTGGGACCAGCACCTCGCACAGGCGGCCTCACCTGCTAAGCGAACAGGGGCCTCATGAGGGATAGGAAGGGAGGGGAAGATTGGGAGGGATAAGCAAGGAAGAGGGAAGGAGGCGACCGTGGCTTTACGGTAGGTATCATCCCGGCACTTGTCCGGAGACGAAGTGGGAAACCACGGAAAACCATTTCGAGGATGGCTGAGGTGGGAATCGAACCCCCTCCTCTCATTTGGTCCACCCAAGGCTGAGTAGATAGACCCCGTTCCAGTCCTCATACCACTTTTCAAATTTCGTGGCTGAGCTGAGAATCGAACCGCGGACCTCCGGGTGGCATCTAAGCAAGCTGACCACTACACGACGGAGGCGACCCATAACAAAATTCTACTCAAACTTCAAATTTCTTCGAAAGTGTTGCAAGCATTACATGATTTAGATAACCCCTGCCAGATGAGGTTTCAAGAACTCAATTTATGTCACAAATGTGTAGTCATTCCATGTCTACTGTGTGCTATTTTGTGAAACCCTTTCCCTTAATTTATCATGTTTACCAGCAATCCCTTAAATTTGAGGATTTAGCCCTACTACTTACACGAAGTGTAGACATAATATAAGGTGATCTATTTTCTTTTTGGAGTTTGTCTACTAAAGTTGTCTACCCGGACCTCCGGAGCGACAGCCAAGCATGCTAGCCGCTACACCACGAGCTGGTTGGGTTGGTTGGTTGGTTCCTCAGTTTAGGGGCTGTGACAATGCGGTCATGTAGCCCCGTGTACTTTGGGTGTGTGCAGCATCTGTCTGATAACCGGTGTTAATTGTGATGGCCGTATTAGTGTGTGTTATCTGTGATTCAGATAAGGACTGCAGTTGATCAATTTTTCAAGTAGTTCCTACTTTTGCTACCAAATGCTACCGTCCACGACACCTAGCTGCGGACTTGGTTACTATATGTCATCGCAGCCAGCACCTACCGGCGAACGTTGCAACTAATATAGCGTTATCAAATAATCTAATCTACAAATTTTGGCTTCACACAAGTGTAGTTAGTGGAAGGTTCTTTTTCATGCCATAAATCTATGACATGGGACCGCCGGCATTACTTCCCCTTCGAAGGAAGGCATACTGAGGGGTTTTAACGCTCTTAAAAAAACGGACGACTTCGGCCGAGTTTGAACCCGTGACCTTGGGCATAGAAGCTCAGCATGCTACCAACTACGCCACCGTAACCGCCAGCTGGTCTGATATAATTACTGTTACGTAGATTCAGGGTTGTAATCACTATTGCCACTCATGTTTCAAAACCACCTCGTGGTGTAGCGGCTAGCATGCTTGCCTGTCGCACCGAAGGTCCGGGTTCGATTCCTGGCTTTGCCAAGAAATGTAATTCTGATATGAGGGCTGAAATGGGGGTACATTCACCCTCGTGAGGCAAAACCGATAAGAGGTGGGTTCGATTCCCACCTCAGCCATCTTGGAAGTGGTTTGCCACTTCCTTTTTCCAGACAAATGCCGGGATGGTTTCTAATCCAAGGCCACGGCTGTCTCCTTCACAATACTCACTTGACTTACAAATACACAGAGTAGTACAGCCATCACCATATGACAGGTCATCAGACAAATTCCATACACATTCAAGTGCACGGGGTTACATGGCCACGATGTCTCAAAGTCCAACAACACCGTGTTCCAAAGTCACTATATTTTTAGACACTGAATCTACACACACTGGTGACCACCATAACTTATCACAAGCCACTAAATGAATCAACAACAACATGTCATACATTTTGTCCCTTCTTGACATGACCTCAGAATCCTCGCCTGGGGGTAAAGGGGTCAGAAAAACAAGCTGCAACAAAGAAGTGCAAGAATTTCACTCACTCACTACGTGATTGACAGACGTCAAGAGTATCTTTTGTGCCAGACAAATTGAAAACTTGTGGTGAGTAATTCCTCGTTCAACCTTTACAAGCGTTAATAGAAAACAGAGACATGGCGTAGTGACTAGGATTCTTGGCTGTCACCGCGAGAATACAGGTTTGATTCCTGGCTCTGCTAAGAAATATATTCTGGTTTGAGGGCCGGAACGAGATTAACTCCGCCTCGTGAGACAAAAATTCCACTTCAGACAAACTGGAAGTGGTTTTCTTTGGTTTCCCCACCTCTACTGTAAGCAAATTTCGGGATGGTTCTAAAGGCCATGGCCGCCTTCTTCTCAATCCCCACTTGAGTTACAAATGCACACACTGATACACATACCATAATAACACAGGTTATGAGACAATTTCTATATACACACCCGAGTACACGGAGTTAAATGATGACTACGATGCCCAAGCCTCTCAAATGAAACAACAACGACGAAAAATACAATGGTCTGTTTCATAGGTGCCGACCTTGAAGGACGGGGGAGGGGCAAAATATTACTAATGTAATGAATGATTGTTTTTGTTGCTTACGAGGGGAGGATACGATGCATGGGTCGAACCATCTTTAGTACACGTGAAGGGCATGACCAGGCGTATACCAGGTGCAAGTAGTAAGGTGCGCTTCTCAGCCGTTTCCGAGAAATTCATTATTCGCAATTGCAGTGCGGCGTCCATGTGCGTTGTACGTTAGCAAGAAGTCAAAGAGCGCGTGATGCAGCGGCAAGAGCCCTGCTTCGTAAGGGTGGGATCGCTGGTGAGCCTTTGCAGTGTGTTGTTGTAAACATTGGTAATTCATTCAACGTTTCCTGGGTGAACCATTTAACCTCCTGCCCACCGCAATGGTTTGTTTGTGTGCAGGTGACCTCGCCAGGTCCCAACACTTTCCAACCAATACCCATAGCACAAGTCATTGCTTGCGGGGTACGGCGTGGACTTATGATTCAGAGACGTGCAATGAACGAAACAGACTGGGCCTTCAATGTATAAACGTATACATATAATAGAATACACGTATACCAATGTATTTGCAATGCAGATACTGTACATTATGTAATGACCCAAACGTTTACCCCATACGATGATTTCAGAATCCCTTTTCCAACTCACATAACACGTTATTACAATTGACTGCAAAATAAACATTATTAACGACACCAACGTTAAAAAACAAAAACATAACACAGTACAAAGGCTCACCGGTGGGATTCGATCTGGCAATCCCGCGCTTACAAAGCAGGGTTCTTACCACTGCACCACGCGCTCGTTGGCTTCTTTCTAACACACTGCAATTGTGAATAATCAATTTCTAGGAAACGGCTGAGAAGCGCACCTTACTACTTGCACCCTGGTATATGCCTGGTCATGCCTTACACGAGTACTAAAGATGGTTCGAATCGGAGACCCATGCATCGTATCCTCCCCTCGTTAGACCTGCTTGCTTTCTCCACAATTTCAAATAAGTCAACGCCTTAGATTGGTTTGTCCTGTAATTCATCTCTAGGAAGTGAACCTGGGAATGCTAGTTCCGAGTACACGTGAAATGATCCATAAAATGTGCACTGTGGCCGAGTGTAAATAAACTGTGTTGACATTATCTCATGGCTGCTGCCCACGAGCCAATATATCAGTGTAGTGCGTCAATTCTTATCAAGATGTCAAGATGTCAACTGTTATAGCGAGGAAGTACTCAGGAGCCAGTTTCCAAGAACCACAACCTTCGTTCATTACCAGTACTGCCCGCTTTACTTCCGCGGTACGCGCATTCTGTCGGAGGGAACAGGGCTCGGCAACCCCAGGAATCTGGACGATACTAACCAGCAGTACATACATAACAAGTAGTTCCGTGAAGAACTAAAGCAGGGGTGTCAAACTCAATTTTGCAGAGGGCCATATATTAAATTTAGAATGTGTAGGCGGGCCAGGTTCAAATTTAAAAAAATGTACTGAATTATTATAACATTTTATTTACTTAATTATATAGTATATAATATACGGTTGTTAAAATCATATCAAAGTTATAAAAGAGGGTAATTATTTTGAGCTCGAGGATCCAGACACCTGACTTCTCTTGTTTTTGACAAGCTCATTGATGTCAGGTATCATATTCGTTGTAATTATTTTAAGAATTGATTGGAGATGTTCATTCGTAAGTCTTGTGCGATGTTTGTTCTTATTTATTTTCATGACGGAAAACATCTGCTCACATAAATAGGTGCTACCAAACATGCACAGAATGCGTGCTGCATGCTTTTTTAATTGCGGGTAGTTATCCAAACTCTTGAAATATTGTGTATAAAATGTAAGAGCGTTAACCTCTTTAAATTTTTCTTTCAAAATACTGTCTGATTGAAGATCTATCAACTCCATTTGCAAATGAACTGGTGCCTGTGAAGCTTCAAAATTGAACGGATTGTTGAAAATTGGGAATTCCATTTCATTCATTTTGTGGAAGTCTTCAAAACGATTGTTGAATTCCGTGATCAGATTTTGCAGAAGTTGAGAATATTGATCCAATTTATTTTGGTTCACCGTGCCAAATGATTTTAAACGAGGGAAATGATCCAAAGTTTGATTTTTTACCTGATTTTCCCACAGCCTCAACTTTGTTTCAAAGGCTTGAATACATGAATACATTTGAGTGACAATCAGATTTTTACCCTGTAACTTTACATTCAGATCAGTCAAGTGTTTATTCACATATACTAAAAAGGCACAATCAACCCACCAGTCATTGTCATAATCAATTGGGTTGCCTTTTTCTAACATGAAAGCTTGAATAGGGTCACGTAATGCAAAAAATCTTTCTAAAACTACTCCTCGACTGAGCCAACGAACTTCGGTGAAATAAGGGACATCAGAAAAATTTTCGTCCAAATCTTGTAAAAACTGCCTGAACTGTCGGTGATTTAGTCCTCTGCTCCTTATAAAATGTACTATTTTAATTATAGGTTGCATGACATGGTCCATTTTTAAATGTTTGGATGCCAATGATTCCTGATGAATTATACAGTGAAATCCCACAAAATTCCCTGATGTTTTCTGTTTTAACTTAGTTACAACGCCCGAATGTTTGCCAGCCATGGCAGGAGTGCCATCCGTAGTTGTGCTGCTAAGTATATTCCAGTCGAGTTCATATTCTGATATCAAATGCTCAATTGCAGAATAAATATCATTTGCTCTTGTAGTACCTGTCAATGGGACGCACTTTAATAGTTCTTCAGTTATTTCAAAGTTACTGTTAATACCTCGTATAAAAACAGCAAGTTGAGCTGTATCCTCAGTATCAGTGCTCTCGTCAACAGCCAGTGAAAAGTTTGTAAATTCCTTAATTTTCTCCTTCAGTCGAAGAACCAAATTTTGAGATAAATCATTTATTCTTGAAGCAACAGTGTTTCTTGACAGCGAAATATTTTTAATTATTGACTTTTGAAATGGAAATGAAACATCGGCCACTTTCAACATGCAGTCTTTAATAAACTCACCATCAGTGAAAGGTTTTGATCTCTTCGCGATTTCTAATGCAATAATAAAACTTGATTTCAGGGCATCTTCGCTCTCAGTATTAGCTTTAGTAAACATCGATTGATGACCTTGAAGTTTAGATTTTAAAGATGACAATGTGTCCATTCTTATTTTTTCAGTGTAACAATCGAATTTTGATTTATGATTCGTATCATAGTGTCTCTTCAAGTTAAACTCCTTACAAACAGCAACTGTTTGATTGCAAATCAAACACAGTGGTTTACCTTTCCATTCTATGAAAAATATGCAATTTCCCATTTAGACTGAAAAACCCTGCACTCACTATCAACTTTACGTTTTTGTGACATTATGCCAAAATCGTAACAATTATGGAACTCGACACAGGATATCGCATGCGCACGACACAAACAAATGCACAGTACCTTCACAATCACTGGACTTCACAATCGCTATGTCGCAGTACAACTAAATTAACTAAAATCTTTCTCCGACCGTATCGCTTCGATTACTCGACTCAACTGACTAGACTCGAAGCTCGTGGAAGATTCAAGCCTTCGTGGTATTTCCGCTTGTTGCTAAGAGATGGCGTTACTGTCTACCTCTCTCGCTTGTCTAGGCACGCGCTGCCCTTGAAATTACTTATAAATGTTGTAGTGTGCGCATTTTAAAACTTCCGTAGAGGAATCGAGTGAAGTCATGATTCTTCTGTCTGTCACACATTGCGATCGCGGGCGTATCTTTGACATCCCTGAACTAAAGCCTATTTCCATATAACCTACTTATGTTAATTGCCACTATCAACATACAAAATTTCAGTTTGATTGCTGTAGGCTAATAGATTCGTACATATTGAGAACCGACTAAATATTGCGGATGGACGCCATGTTGGATTTTTATATATGTAGGTCTTAGAGTTATGTACTGTTACATGAAGATTATTGTGTAGTATTCAAAATTCAATCGCTTGATTAGAATGCAAGAAGTAAAAACGAGATTTTAAAATTTCGGACAGCTGCCATATTGTGGTTATGGAAACAATTGAAATAAATTAGATGCCAGTGGATTAACATTTGTATAAGGATTTACTGTACCAAGTGTCACTGCACTCGGATGGTTAAATTGCGAGAAACGTCCATTTGAATATTTATACTTCGCGTCGCTGCCATGCTGGATTTGTGATCACCAAGGTATTGTAAGTCCTATAAGTGAACTTATGTTCATAGCCCCTATGAACATTAAAAAATCAGTTTTATTGCTGTAATAGATTCGTAGATATGGAGATCCGTCTAAATATTTCGGATGGCCGCCATGTTGGATTGTTATATGTATAGGCCAAAGAGTCATGTACCATTAAATGACAATTATTGCGTAGGTTCATTATTCAAACTTTCTCTTCGAACGCATTAATTTTAAAATTCGCACAGCCGCCATCTTGAGGTTATGTAAACAATTGAACTAAATTAAATACCAGTGCATTACAATGTGTATAAACATTTGCTGAACCATGTTTCATTGCGTTTGGATTATTAAATCGCGAGAAAAGTCTATTTGAAACTTTCAACTTCGCTTGGCCGCCATGTTCGTTTTGTAGTTAACCGGTCTTTGAAAGTCTCATAAATGAACTTCCAACAGTACCCTTTATCTCCGTACAAAATGTCAGGGTGATACCGGTAATAGTTTCAGAGATATAGATTGCCGGTGAAATATTTCGCACAGCCGCCATCTTGAGGTTATGTAAACAATTGAACGAAGTTAGATGTCGGTGCATTACAATGTGTGTGAACATATACTGTACCATGTTTCATTGCGTTTGGTTGGTTAAATCGCGAGAAACGTCTATTTAAAAGTCGCAACTTCGCTTGGCTGCCATGTTGGTTTTGTAGTTACCAGTTTTTCAAAAGTCACATAGGTGAACTTCTAGTAGTTCCCTTTATCACCGTACAAAATTCCAGGGTGATATCGGTAATGGTTTCGGAGATATTGAATGCAGGTGAAATACGTCGCACAGCCGCCATGTTAGATTGGAGAGACGTAACAAAATTTGAAGGGCACGGTCGGGGTCGTCCGGAATAGTGCTATGAACTTACCGAGTTTCATTGAAATCACTCCGGCCGTTTATAAGTTATTAGGGACACACACACACACGCGAATCACATACGCACACACAGACAGACACACGGACAAAATGTGATCTCATAAGCCTATTTGTTCATAAATGAAAATAGGCTAAAATATGATACCTCACGTATTGTGTGCGCGTCAGAAGAAGTAGGGTTCGAACTGCAGATGCATTCCCGCGCACTGCATACCGCACATTCAAAATACATCACGACGGTCACTCATTCACGCCTTGGACAGTTACCGGCAGCTAGCTCTGCACTTCGCCACACCACTCCTCCGGTATACTACTGCGGTGTAAAACATTTGCCACGCTGACAAAGCGTGTCTGGGTCTGATTGTGAGAAACTACTGTCAAGCGCGTCAATGTTCTCAGATAGGGGAGTATTCTGCCCGCTCCCCGCACATCTGGTGGCTCTACATGGGGACGTCTGCGTCCGTTCTACGATCATCTGTTATGGGACTGGTATACTCAACAGTGTGGTCGAACAGTCCACATGTTACGAAGATCAGAATCAGATCCGAATCAGACAATGCATATCATCAGCGGTACAGTAAAATTTACTCCTCTTTTCTGGTTGCATGTGCTGAGCTACTGTATATCGAATCACCAAGACTAAGGATGTACGAGGGTAATTCCAAAAGTAAGGTCCGATTCGCCGTAAATATTTGAAAGCGGCGCCAAGGGCAAAACACGCATGCGCGCCGACTCCTGGCATGCCTTGCGCAACAAAAGCCGCCAGTAGCGTTGTTACTTTTGCTGTGTGCTGTTGATAGTGTCAGTTCACAATGTTTAAGACAATTAATCAGCCCGCCGATTGTGAAGTAAGGGCAGTGATTCGATTTCTGTCTGCAAGAAACATTTCTGTGGCAGGAATTCATCGGCAGATAACTGAAATGTACGGTCCTAACATAATGAGTGATAGTAAAGTGCGCAATTGGGTGCGAACCTTTAATGAAGGACGGGAAAATGTGCACGATGAACCCCGCTCTGGCAGACCATCAGTGATTTCAGACGAGTTGGTTTATGCGGTTGACGACAAAATTCATGAAGATCGACGATTCACTATTTCAGGGACAACGATCAATAAAGCCGCTTACTGCGCTACCCTGACTAAACTTCGACGTGCAATCCAGAATAAGCGACGCGGTCTTTAGTCGTCTGGAGTGTTGTTGTTGCATGACAATGCCAGACCCCATACTGCGAATGACACGCAAACTCTAATCGAGAAATTTGGATGGGAACAGATGGACCACTCACCGTACAGTCCGAACTTGGCGCCAATTGATTTCCACCTGTTCCGCTACCTAAAGGAGTTTCTTGGCGGCAAGCACTTCGACACAGATGATGAAGTGAAAGAAGCTGTTAAAGACTGGTTAGCTTCACAGGCGGCCGAGTTCTACGACTTAGGCATTCATTAGCTTGTGGAACGATGTGACAAATGTGTAAATAGGCTAAGTATGGAAATTATGTAGAAAAATAGAGAAAGACGTAAGGAATGTCAATAAAACAATTGTTTTGGAAACAATTTTGATTTTGGATGTTTTTTTTAACCGGACCTTAGTTTTGGAACAGCCCTCGTATAACCATCTGATCCTTGAGTTTACAAAAAATATCAGTGAACGTAGCTATCCCAATTCAGCAAGACATACATCATAGATTTGGACGTTTGAAATCACGCTCTCTATCTGTGTTAAAAGCCCAAAAGTTGGTTACGAGAGGGTTTAACGTTGCAGAAAAATGGCAACGGGAATGGAACAACGCAGCTCCGAGGGAATGAGTCACTGCTTTGTACCCAACACCCACCCACCTGCCACGAGAAACGTGTACAATGGCTACAGTTCACAGTGTACAATCTTTACAAGCCTCTACAGTGGCTACGGTGATAGACTTAAAAATTTAATTTTATCAGGTGCCCAGTTGATTGTTTTGGATTTGGGTTGTTCGTAATGGTTAATTGTATACAGTAAACTCACGATTATCCGCGGAATTGAATGGCGCGCATACCGCGGATAATCGAATTTCGCGGATAAGCCGCATAATTGCTGGTAATGGTTAAACAAAGGTCGAAGGCACTAAAAAACAACACACACGTGCTTTAAATAAGTTTATTATACAATAAAAGGACGTACATGATAACAAAACTCAGTCGATGTTATGTGTGTTATTAAAAAGTCTCGTTTACTGTTTAACAAAAAAATCGGTCATTTGATTTTGCTTTTTCGTAGTGAAACACTTTTTTTTTTAAATTTGTGATTTGAGTTTTCTCAAGACCAACTTGTCACAAAGTGATGCGTCGTCTTGCTCTTCAAGGTATTGAAGAATCCTGTCAATGTGTCCTAATGCTGCATCATGAGTAACGGTCCTGTGCACCTGCGTTTCCTCATTATCTTCCGATTCAATCCCTCGTACTTGATTTATGTTTTCATCTGTGAGGTGCTCAAAGCCCGGTTCATTGGCATCACATTCGATCCACTCAACGATACTTTCCTCATTTAGATCAACAGATTTAGCTAAATTAGCTAGGATGCTGAGTGGAACGTCGTCTTCGTCTTTGTCTCCCTCTTGAGTGATCTCTACAGCCAGCAAAACCTTCCTTTTTAAAATAAAAATATTCTCCTATAGGCATCGCGGATAATCCGCAAAGCGGATAAACCGCCCGCGGATAATCGTGAGTTTACTGTACTTTGCCATAAGCTAAATATTAAATTATTATTATTATTCTATCACAAACGTTCTATACAATAAATGTTCACCAAGCATTTATCTCAAATTGTTTGAGAAATCATCGAAAGAAAATATCATGAACTGGCACAATGCAATGTGATATTAAACCCAACGACAGGCTTACACAAGAACCTTTACAGGGGTGTCAAGGATTATACAGTAGGTATGTATATTATGAGCTTACTCAGCATATTCCTTTGAGGTTTGTCTCATAAATAAATAAATAAATAAATAAATAAATTGGGATTTTTGGTGACATTTTAGTCTAGAATTATTTATTGTGAGGTAGAATTTTTGGGGAAATTTATTCGGGGACCATCTTAAAAAGAAAACAATGGAACACCCCGGTAGTAGACTGTCACTCTTTACTATCTACGATAACCGACACCGGTGGCTACGCTCGCTACAGCGCAGCGTTACGTCATTGGGCCAGGCTCTCTGCTGACTCGGTAGACGCGTGGCTTCGAGCCCCACTGTCGGTCGTCCTTGAAAGGCTTTTCCGTGGTTTCCCCATTTTCAACACGGTGAGTGAGTGGTTAACGTGTCGATCTACTAACCCCAAGCTTGCAAGTTCGCAAAAATTTACGACACGCATGTCATACGATGTTGGCATGTCGAAGAACCCATTCAAATTCAGTAGGTCATGTTCATAATGACAAAATTAATCTCAGGAGTTTCCGCCAACTCAAAGTTCCTCATTTCTCTACTAGAAAGCGCTATATTGTTCAAGGAGCTTAGATATCTAACCCCCTTGACTTTCATAGTGCTTCAAGGAACAACGAAATTCGACATGCAAGCTACCCTCTGGATGTCAAATAACAAAGCTTGCACCCGGCACCTGAGGCCATACGATATTATTATTATAACACCAGGAAAATTCTGGGACGGTACCTTCTGACAGGCCACGGCCGATTCCTTCCACATCCTCGCCCAGTTTCATTCATCCTCATCATCTCTCATCCCAGCGCGCAGGTCGCCCACGAGCGTCGTCTAGAAAGACCTGCACTCGGCCTCTCAGGAGCCATACGACTAAAAAAGAAAAGTATCTGCGATGGATAGTTTTTGGTATGAAACATGGGAACTGTGAGCGATTAATCGATCTCTTCTGTTCATAGACATAACTATTAACTATCTGTAACAACAGCTCAAGAGTCTGGGACGGAGGTCACAATCAACATACTGATAGACGGATGTTCGTAATTGGTCATTAGCTGAGCAGAGAATCAAGTCGGCGTCTTTAGTCTGTGCTGTAACACGGTCCACTCGTTCTCAGCGGAGGGGATCTACAGTACAATAACACTAACCTGGAAGCAAAACGCACCCAACAATAAGATTTGCCAGCCACATGTCTCAGTCGAGGGGATCTATGATGTGAGTTTAACCTGCGGTACAAGGATACACATCCCATGTCACGAATAGTACAGTAAAGGGGCCGAAATTGGACATTTTGCATTTAAAAATTGCTTCCTGGATCGGCGGCACAGTGTCAACTTGATGGTCCCAAGATCGTGGGCTGGATTCCCGATTGAGGAAGTCGGACTCTTGAAGAACGACAAAAAACTAATAATAATAATAATAACTAACTCCGAGTAGTACGATGTCGGCTCGTAAGATATCTCTTGTTTCACATTTGGTGTCTACAATCTCAGCCGTAGGTCACCCAATAAAGTTTCTATTTCACTACCAAATGGCTGTGCCGAATTCAACGTCGATATTGGAGAGAAGATCGCCTAGATGGCTACAACACAAAAGATCTACACTAGGTAATTGGGAGGCCATACGATTATTTTTTATTATAATTATTAGTGTTAAAGTACAAAGAGGCAGGTGTGGTATGAGTAAGCCGAGTAACTACCCGCCGCGAAAGAGATATTTATTAGAGAATAATAATAACAATAATAATAATAATATTAATAATAATAATAATACTAATAATCTAACTTTCTGATCCTTTTCATATTAACACAGGCCGTCGACAAGGAGACGGACTATCTCCGTTATTATTCAATCTTGTGCTGGAGAAAGTCATCAGGGCATGGGAAAATGAAACAAAAGGAATAACTATTGGTCGACTACTCAAAAACAGAATTAATCTGCAGTGTTTGGCTTCCGCAGATGATCCGGCTGGTTTTTCTAACAATAGAGGCTCTTGAAAAACTTCACGAAATTGCAGCTAAGACCGGGCTCCAAATATCATATGCAAAAACTCACTACTTAGAAGGATCCTTTCGTTATCTAGATGGGCAACCTCTGGAGACTAAATTCGGCAAAATTCATCAAGTAAATAAATTCAAGTATTTAGGATAAGTAATTCAGCCATACGGATTGAACCGTGAAGCAAATAAAGAGATAATTTCAAAATTGCAGAAGACCTATAGAATTACCTGGATCAGATACAACAAAAAATCAATATCCCGGAATGCTAAATTACTACATTATAACACAGACATCAAACCTGAAGCGCTATACGCCTCAGAAACTTTGCTCGTTGGAGCCAGATCTCTTATTAAAGACATAGAGAAGCAAGAGAGAAAAATATTGAGGAAAACCTTTGGTCCAGTCTGCGTAGAGGGAATCTGGATGAAACGTGTCTCAGGAGCTATATCATCACTCTGAAAGGATCACCGACACATTCAGGAAAATGCGATTCAAGTTCTATGGCCACATTCTTCGCATGACCCATGACAGACTGACGAAGAGGATCCTCAACCTTGGTCTCTCAATGAAAGTCAAGACCAACTGGCTTAAGGAAATAGAGGAAGATCTTCAGGAAGCTGGAATCGTGGATGAAATCATACAAGATAGATCCAAATTCAGAACTGTTGTCAACAACTATCATTTTGCGTAGACAATCAGCACCAGTACCAGGAAACCATGGACTGAAGAACGGAAGAAACTCTTCAGTGCCCAGATGAAGATATTTTGGGAGAAGAAAAGATCAACATCATTTGCTCTCGCGCTCCTTAGATGGGCATAACGATGTGCAAAAAAATATCTAATATTAGTATTATTAATAATCTTTCTGTGGTACCGGGAGCCTTCTGATTCATAACTTCCGTCCCATCAAATAAATAAATAAATACATAAATAAATAAATACATAAATAAATAAATAAATAGCCAAAATAAATAAATAATTCATGATAAGCGATTTACGTCCCCACTGCGGCTTTAGAGACTCCAGGGTGCCGGATTTTGTCCTGAAGGCGATGTTTAACTGCAATAGATCTCTCATATTTAGGCACCCCCAAATCTCGACTGACTGCACTGGGATTAGATCCCCCAACCCTGGACTCGGCATGCAAGAACCTTACCGCTGCGCCACGCTGTGAGTTACATCAAGTAGCACTATGTGCTCATGAATCGTTCTGCGTTTGGTAATTTCCCCATAGAGATTGGTTGGTGATTTGGAAAACTGTGTTCTCTTGCATTGAAATAATTTTCGGGCTAGGAATATTGTATTTTCCAATACTGCCTTCCAAATGAGGGGTTTTCAGCTATTAAATCATATTGTGAGCAGAGTTCTGTATGGGTTGCACTTCTTGTTCACTGCATGCTACAAGATTGGTTTCCGCCACGTGACGCAGTGCTGTCACCCCCGAGGTCCGGGTTCAATTCCCGGTTTTGCCAAGAAATTTAATTCTGGTCTGAGGGTTGGAATGTGGTACACACAACCTCGTAAGTCAAACCTCAGAAGAGGTGGGTTTGATTCCCACCTCAGCCGTCCTGGAAGTGGTTTTTAGTGCTTTGACGCTTCTACTCCAGGGAAATATCGTGATGGTTACTATATTAAGACTACGGCCATCTCATTCCCAATTTTCATCTGAATTTGAAAGAAACACACACACACACTAATATAGCCACCACAATAACACAGGTTAACAGACAAAACTGATATATATATATATAGATAGAAGAAAGAAAGAAAGAAAGAAAGAAAGAAAGAAAGAAAGGCCCTCCGGTAAACTGAGGAACATCGAATCATGGATATGTTTTTCAGATCTAAATCATGAATACGTGTTAACCTTCCTAACATTGTTATATTACAGGTGAGCACGTGTCTGCAACACCCACAATTTGCATGAGGATAGGTCTGTAAACCAGTTTCTTTATAACGTTAATACATGAAGTTAGCTATTTTGTATTGAAGATGCGGGGACAAGTACAGATCCATAACAAGAAAAGCAGCAATGAGATGCGGATAGTATCAGTGCGCGCCAACTTAGGGGCAAGGTGCGCAGTGGGCCGTCACACTTACTTGTGTGTAACGCAAATTTTATCACGCAAAGTTTGGCTTGACCCTCTTTCCAAAAACATATCCATGTTAAACATAAATAATATACACACTTACCCAAGTGCACGGGGCTACTGTAAATGACCACGATCTCCCAGCCCCTCCAATGAGAAAACAACTAACAGGAATATTGGTATAGCCTATTCGGGTTTATTATGTGATCGTCTGAATATTTTCATGACATGAGGCTGGTTTGGGACAACGATTGAAAACCAATATGCGGTTCTGGACATAAAGCTGATGGGTGTGACTTGGGCCATTGCCCACTCCTCTAGTTGCTGAAGAAGGTCGTGACTCTTGCCCCTCCGATGCCACTGGACAGAAACTAACAAGATAACAAGTGAGAAGGGATCGCTACTGTGAATGTGGGTCATATTTTGTTAATATCAAGTAAATGAATTATGATGCCATCTGAAGAGGTTATCAATTATTTTGTGACTTTGTATGATTTGTAGGAAAACATGGTTTTCCCAGTCCACCCACGATAGGCCTATATTGCTGGCCATACTTCTCGACAAGGTGAGATTTTAGAGCCGGAGTAACTTCTAAACATAATATTACTGCCAAGAATTCACTGTCACATAATTCATGCATTGTCGATGTGTTTCTATGAGCCATAATTGATGATGATGATGATGATGATAATGATAATTGTTGTTTTAAGGGGCCAAACATCTAGGTTATCGGCCTCTAATGGTTTGAGTGATCGTGAAGATGATAATGAAATGTAAACTATAACTAAAACTAACTAACTACTAACTTATATACTAGAAGAAGAAATGGAAAACGATAGGAGAATAAGGCAAATAAACGACAGGAGGAAAATAAATGCCCTCAACGCCTGAAGAATGAGAATTGAGAGACTTGGAAGGAAGGAGAGCCATGAAAGGCAGATAGGAAAGTGAAAGAGGGTCCGCCCCAGAGGCATTGGAAAAGGGGGGGGGGGGGGAACCGGACCCAGCTCAGGAATCCCCTGGGGTCGCCAACTCCCGAACTCATCAGCCGTGAACCCTTGAGGGTGTAGCACTATCGAGGGTGCACCAGAAGTGGTGGGGCTACTCACACGCTGCCTCCTTAAGGGCCTTGAGCAGAAGGCAGGAGATATTATGAAAAGAAAATGAAGGCTGACCCCTCGAAGAATGAGGGTATCAGGAAAGATGAGACAAGGGCCAATTAAGGCGGGAAAGTGAAAGACTCCCTAGGTCTCGGATACCCTAATACCGTCGGAGTCGGAAAAGAACAAGAGTTCACCTAGGGAGGAAAGATGACAGAAAGGAGCCCGGCACAAGTAAGTGGAAGTAATGCCGAATTCAGCTGGGGTCCCGTGGTCGCCAACCCACGTCCCACTAGTCGTGAGCCCCTGGGGGAGGGCCGTAATTGAAACTACTGTGAAATGTAATTCATGTTGACTGACTGAAGAGTTACAACTGACTCTTCAGGACAAAATTCCAGCATGCCAATGTCTCAAAAACCACAGCTTGAAAGCGACGTAATACCGATATTTCTTTTGGATTTGTTATGCCCAATCATTTCCTGTGGTTCGGATTCCACGTAGAGATGAAGGTTCCATGGCCAGTGCCGGATTAAGGTAAAATGAGGCCCAAGTCCCTCAGAATTTTGGAGCCCCTTCATTTTTTCCAAATAATTTTTATTTTTTTAGCACCTGTGGATTTAATAAAATATATACAAGAGTTTTCTTTCTCAAGATGAATAATACACTTTTTATTAAATCATATATAAGTTATATATTTCAATTGAAACGATCATCGTTATTTGAAAACATTTCAGATGATTTGATGAACAATTTAACAAGTCATACTATTTTTTACTTCTGTAAAATGTAATCAAAATTTTATTTTTATGTTTATTCAGTCAATGAAATCTTCTACAATGTCATCAAAATCAATTTCCCGCAGAACATCTGACTCTATATACATTAAAGTTAGCATGTCTAATTGTTCTTGTGACATGATACTTCTTTGCGCACTTTTGATCCGTTTCAATTTTGAAAACGAGCGCTCCGCAGAACAATTCATTATCATGAGGGTCAGGAAAATGCGAAAAGCAATTTCAACGTTCGGAAAAACAGACTCAAGCTTGTCTCGAATAAGAATTTCGTAAAGTTCAGAATGAGTGAACTCAGATTTTAAAGGACATTGTAATTTAATATAATGCTGAAACTGTCTGAGTTCTGAATAAAACTTTTCTAAATCTTCGGAATAAATTTTTTGGGGCCCCATATAATTGGAGGCCCTAGGCCTGGGCCTAGTCGGGCCTAATGGGTAATCCAGCACTGACCGTGGCTCATGAATACGAGATTAACGGTCATGTAAAACTACAAGCTTTCTGTTATGCCCAACTAAAGAACGCACTGTTTCTTATTTACTTTTCAATGTCTCTTCACCATTTCCTTTTGCATTTTTATGTCCTTCATATATTCTACACACACCCAAGTACTCGATGTCGTAATGTCCCTAAATGAAACAACAACAACAACAACAACAAAGAGGATTCTCGATTGGACCCACCGCAGAGAGTCTCCTTGAAGCCATAACGTGCTAGGAGCGTGCTTTGCACTGCCGAGACCGGCTCATTCGCCACAACATGGACTTTGAGCTCAGCTCCATTTTATGTAACACGATATTTTGCTTCAAAAATCATTACTACTGCTGCTGAATCTGCAATATAACGAACAGCACGACAGTTCTAAGGCATGTGGACGAATATGAACATTTACCGGTACTTAGTGTAAGACCACCTCGGGGCTATCAACCCTAAATAATAATAATAATAATAATAATAATAATAATAATAATAATAATAATAATAATAATAATAATAATAATAATAATATCGTATGGCCTCGGGAGCCGGGTGCAAGCTTTGTTATTTGTCACCCAGAGGGCAGCTTGCATGTCGAATGTTGTTGTTCCTTGACGCATTATGAAAGTCAAGGAGGTAAGATATCTAAGCTCCTTGACACTATGGCGCTTTCTAGTAGTGAACTGAAGAACTTTCTGTTGAAGGAAAATCCCGAGATTAATTTTGCCATTATGAACACGGTCTACTGAATTCCAATGGGTTCTTTGACATGCCAACATCGTACGACATGTGTGTCATAATTTTTGCCGCCTGTGCCATGAAATTGAGTTCTGGTCTCAAGATTTGGACGGGGTTCACTCAGCCTCGTGAGGCAGAAGTGAGAAGAGGTGGGTTTGATTCCCACCGCAGCCATCCCAAATATGGCTTTCCGTGGTTTCCCACTACTACTCGAGACAAATGCCGAGATGGTTCCTGACTTAAGGTCAAGGTTGCCTTCTTTTCGGGTGGTGGACGATGGTTATCAGCATACAACGATTTCTGTACCCGGTGGTTCAAAACCCCGTACAATCTGCCTATAAGTGTCCCACATACACTACTGCTGTATGGGATATCTAATAACTGATTTCCACAGGGGTCACACTGAATGCTGGCAGATTACGGCAGTATACTAGGGACCGGATGTTTTGAGAATACATATGCGCATATGCAAACGCATATTTTGAGGGTTTATTGGATTTTTGGTGCATATTGTGGACATACATGCATAATTTAGGTTATACAGTCGAAATTATGTATAATTTAAAACATCTTGAACAAAATAGGTTTTGCCTGCGTGTTGGTCATCCCTTGTAAGCAACTTTCTGAGCAACAGATTATAATAATACTTTTATTGCAGCCAAATGGCCATACGATACAAATTATTCAAGTAATTTCAAGTTTGCGTTCTGGTGCCTTGGTTTGCATATTCTGTAATTGCTTGTGGTTTTTTTTGTGCACAATTCTATGTGGTAGCGTTCACATGTTTGTCCGCATACGTTACACTCACACGTCTCAGCTGGCTCATGGTATGATGTGTTCACACAGATGAGATGATGAAATCCGTGTACCGCCATTCTGGTAAACACGTGCCTCATCTCAAAGCTGGATGTGGTCCATGTCCGATCTACCATGGCCCCCGTCCCATGAACTCTGGGGGTACTTCTTCTCTTTTTGCTTTTAATGTTGATAAAAGATTTTCCGAGGCTCGACTGCTGGGAAGAGTTAAAAGTTTCCTTAGGTCCTCGATAAGGAATGTTTCTCTTGCGAGGAGGTAGACGAGTCTGGAATGTGTAGTCTTTGACACTCCTAGTGCTCTTTTGATGTATAATGCTCGGATAGGTTCGGTGAGATGCGACCATATGACTTCTATCCCATACGTTAGTTACGCAAGCATGCTGCCTGGATATTTGAAGAAGAGAATGGAGTGGGACATTTCTTTCACCATCTCGACAGCCAGTAGCTCGGGGTTAGTTTTGTGAGGAGTTTCTTCAGTTAATGTGTTACTTTATTCTTAGTCTGCATATCCTTAACTCAAAATGCCCAAAGAGAAGAGCAGCAGAAAGTATTTATTAAATCAGTGGGTGTCAGGTTACAGTGATTATTCAACTGCTGGCATTGTCGTCTATTGTCAAATATGCTCGAAGGAAGTGAAATGTGAAAAGAAATTTCAACTTGAGCAACATACAAAGCACATACAGGGTATTTCACTCAAAGTGGCCCCGGCCGCGCGGCGCGTGGAGGATCGGACGAGCTCATGGTAACTTACTGAGTTTGAGGTCGAGAGAGCGCCCGTACGAACCACGTGTAAATAACAAGCACACATATTAACACATAATCAAAGTCACATGTCACAGAAGATATTGAAAATGTCCTTCACCTGCTTCTACACATTTCTGGCATCTCCTAAGGAAATTTTCATTCACGCGCATTAGTTCATCTACCGAGATAGCCTCAATTTTTCTCGTGATATTTAGTTTGAGTTTGTTGCATAAACTTTATGTTTCAATGTTCCCCATAAATGAAAATTGAAGAATTAGGCTTTAACACTCAGCAATAACACGTTATACAATTTTGAAACACGATAACAATTAAACAATAACCACGTACACACCTTATAAACTTATAACACGTCTTCTTCCTCTTCGGCTTTTCCCAATTAATTGGGGTCACCGGAGCCAACCAGGCTCATTTTGGTTTTGGCCGGGGATTTAAGGCCGGATGCCCTTCCTGACGCCACGTGATTTTCCAGGTGAAAATTCCACCCCGCTGTCACCGGGATTCGAACCCCGGTCGTCCGGGTGAAAGGCGAGTAGCTAAGCCACTGCGCCATCACGCTCCCTATAACACGTATAACTTAAAATAGGCTATAGACGAAATAACGAAGTCAACTTTACTCTTCCTGCATCGCAACTATCTCAGCTCCGTGTTGCAAGGTGCTTGTCTGACCTTCTACCTGCAGCGCTGCGCAGGCCGTGTGGCCGGCCCCGCTTTGAGTGAAAGACACTGCATTACGGCAAAGGACGAAAGAAGAGTGAATAAGATTGGCTTATTGTTAAGTGCATATTTTTCAATTTTTTATGCATATTTTAATCTTTTTAGTGCATGAATGTCCGGTCCTTAGGGATAACAACTGGATGGCAGCTCGCTACATGCGCCCCATTGCGTTATGTGAGCTTAATTGGCTCATATGTGGTACAACAACACGACAGTTGCTGGCGACATATCGACAATGGCTGGTATATTAAGCAACAACCACTAGACGGACATCATACTAATCTAAGGAGAAGCTGGACGTGATACCGTCGAAGATCGAGGTTTAATAACGCAATGGGGCGCATTAGACGGGTGGCGCTGAGGAACATACAGAGAGAGGCCTTCTGGTTGTTATCTCTTGGCATTCTGACGTAACCTGCTTGTATTAGAGGATACCCCTTAGGAATTCAGTTATTATACTTCCCGTTCATCATTAGTACATGTGGGTCACCTAAAAGTAGATTATACGGGGCAAATGAGCCACTTGGTAGAGTGTCGTTGTTGTTGTTGTCTCATTTCAGGACGTAGACATTATGATCATCAGCCCTATGCACTTGGGTGTGTGTACTATTTGTCTGATATCCTGTGTTAATGTGGTTCATGTAGCAGTAGTAGTAGAATAGTAGTAGTGGACATAAGAGACCACCTGGTGGTGTATAGGTATAGCGTTATTGGCTGTCACTTTGAAGGTCCGGGTTCGATTTCCAACCCTGGTGTGAGGGCAGGAACGGGGTGCACAACCTCGTGAGGAGAAACTGAGAAGAGGAGTGTTCGATTCCTACCTCAGCCATCCTGGAAAGTGGTTTTCCGTAGTTTCCCCACGTCTACTCTAGGAAAATGCTGAGATAAATCCGAACATAGGCCACGGCTGCCTCCTACTCAAACCTATCCCCAATTTACAAATGCCACACTAGTACAGCCTTCACAATAGCAAAAGTTATCATACAATTCCACACACAACTGAAAAATACGTGGTGCTATAGCCTATATTCCGCGATGTCACAGCATCCAAAATAAACAACAAGTGTGTATTCGCCTAGGATTAGGAAGAAGGTGACCGTAGATTTATGTTAGGAGCCATCCCAGCATTTGCCTGGAGTAGAAGTGTTTTTGTTTTAATTCGTTTGAGGGGCTTGGGACATCTTGATAATCAGCCGCGTATACTTGGGAGTGTGTTCATTTTGTCTGATAACTTGTGTTTCCGTGGTCGCTGTAATAGTATTTGTAGCTGCAATTACTCAATTAGAGGCAGGGATAGGGAAGGTGCTCCGGGACTTGAAATAAGGTACTATGCTAACATTTGCCTGGAGGGAATGTGGACAAACCTGGGGGTAAACCACACTTAAGATAGCCGCTGTCAGCGCCAGGAATTGAACATCTGATTTCCTGACCTGCTGCAGCTCCCAGTCAAGTCGTGGTGAGCAATTTGACGCGCATGTCTACGGAACAGGTTGAGTAAAAGAGGGAAATTGCGGAAAACCACATTCAGGATGGATGAGGTGGGAATCGAACCCGGACCTCCGAGGCAACAGCCAGGAATGCTAGCCGTTACACCACGAGGTGGTCAACAATGTCTGACTCCACTCTGTCCTGGATCCTTTCTCTAGTATCCACTTGGTAATTAAGACTCAACTTCCAAGATGTGTATAGCACTAGCTTGATTGATTGACTCATGTTTTGGTTAAAGTCATCAGCAGTAGGCTACTTGCCACGGTGGGTGAGTGGTTATCGTATCGGTCTACCAACCCAAACTTGCAGGTTCGCTTCTGGCCATGATAAGCAATTTTTGAAAGGCGACAAATATCACGACACGCATGTCATATGTTGTTGGCTTGTTAAAGAACCCATTAGAATTCAGTAGGCCATGTTCATAATGGCCAAATCTTCTCAGGATTTTCCGCCAACACAAAAGTTCCTCATTTCTCTACTAGAGCGCGCTATAGTGTCAAGGAGCTTAGATATCTAACCTCCTTGTCTTTCATAGCCATCCAAGGAACAAAAAAAATTGACATGCAAGTTGCCCTCTGGACGTCAAATAACAATGCTTGCACCCGGCACCCGACGCCATACGATATTATTATAGCAGTAGGCTACTAATGAAGACAAGTGCCGTCCTTCCACCGCTCGTTCTGTCCGTCGGGGCGGGGCGATGTATATTTTAAGTTAAAATCCAGAAGAGCATTGATAGACATCGGAAATTAACGTTTAGCTTAAATTGACGTAGGGTATAGAGTGTTGTTTCATTCTGGGTCTGTAACATCGTGGTCATCAATCCCGTGTACTTGGCTGCACTCGTGTACGTGTAATCTGTGGCATAACCTGTGTTACTGTGATATCAGTGCCAGTGTGTGAGTCCCGTGGCGTAGTCGTGCTCGTTAAATGTGCACCACGACCGCGAGGGCAGCTGCAACAAGTCCGGAGATTGCAGGTTCGATACCCAGCGCTAACAGTGGCTATCCTGAGTGTGTTTTTTCCCGGGGTTATCCACACTCCCTCCAAGGAAATGCTGGGATGGTACCTTATTTCAAATTCCAGTGCACCTACCCGATCCCTGTCCTTAATGCAGTTAGTTACACACACTACTACAGGCCTACAGGTTTAATTAGACAAATTCAACACACACCCAACTACACACGACTAATGACCAAGATGTCCCAAACCCCTTAAATTAACAACAACAACAACAACAACAACAACAACAACAACAACAACAACAACAACAACAACAACAACAACAACAACAAAAACATCAGATAAGGAGTTTATTTATTTATTTATCGTATGGCTTTTAGTGCAGGGAGTGTCCGAGGACAAGTTCGGCTCGCCTGAGTCTGTAGCTGCTTCCAACGGACACCCTTAGGGTGAGCAACAAGTTCCGTTCAATTTCAAGTAGTTCCAACTTTCGCTACCAGATATCAATGAAACCTAGTGGTGAACGTTGGAACTATGATACAGTGTTCGGACGAAATCTAACCTAACAATTTAGCTTCACACATGTTAAGTCTGTGGAAGGTTCTTTAACATGCCAAAAATCTATGACATGGGACCGCCGGCTTTACTTCCCCTCCGAAGGAAGACATACTGAAGGATTTTTAACGCTCTTAGAAAATCCGACGACTTCGACCGGGTTTGAACCCGCTATCTTGGGCACAGCAGTTCAGCATGCTACCAACTACGCCACCGAAGCCGCTATATAATGAGTGAAGTTTAAAAATGGGCTTGGATTAGCCAGAAATTGGCAGAGTTCTTAAGCTAGGGACCATCTCAGCAATTACGTGGAGTGGAAGTTACGCTCCAGTACTGAAGATGGAATATGTAATTAGGAGATTCAAGGTTCGAATGCCAGTACTGAGAGTGCTATCATGAGTTTGTATCTCAACGGAAATGTTCATTTTCATTCCAGGAAAATGGCGGGATGGTACGCTCAAGGCCTGAGGCACCTACTCCAATTTTGGTCACTAATAAAATTATGGTTAGATACACTACTACAGTCACCATAGAAACACAGGTTATGAGTGAAATTAATCACACACTCAAGTACACTGGGCTGATGATCAAGATGCCCCAAATCCCCCTAAAACAATTTAAAAACAACAAACCGAAACAACAACGATAACAACATCGAACTACACAAATGTTTACATTGAACTCGCATGTCAGCCAAGCCTAAGCTGGTGTCAGTGTCTTGGGATCAACTGCTATTGATAGCATGAAGATTATGCAGAAAACGCTGTGTCAAGATTTTGATTTATTGCACAGTTACTAACTAACATCTGCATACACTTGCCCACATGAGAGGTCTGTTATTGAAGCATTATGTGAGAAATGCCTCAATGGGACTTCTACTGTTGAAGGGTATGGCACTACATAAATACTCACCCAAGTATCTTAACTGCCATATTGCTTCTATGAGCCGCATTGAGTGAAGTGAATAAAACTAGTTGTGGCTAAGTCTTAAGCATTTTAGCGATGTATCTCTGTTTTGTGTGAATATACGGGGGCTGATTTTTTCAAGTTCCGATGGACTGTATAAAAATAACAGATTGACATACCAAACTGATTTTAACTACTAAATTTTTGCTTGTTTTATACTTATGTCTCAACATAATCGCCAAAACGATTGAATCATTTGTCGTATCGTTACACCAGCTTTACAATGCCCTTAGCAAAAAATTCTACTGCCACTGAGGTGGGTGCGTCTGGAGTGTCTCCTGATGTGTTTCCTTTTTGGCTTGGCGTTGCCGCCCAGCCATACCTTCAATTCTCGAAAAATGTGAAAATCATTCAGTGCTGGTTTGGACTAAATGGCAGTTGGTCCAAAATATCACACTTGAATTCTTTGAAAAAGTCAATCGTAACGTAGGTACAGTGTGGTCGTGAATGATCTTCACCCTTTTCGAGAATTGAAGGCATGGTTGGGCGGGAACAGCTGGCCAAAAAGGAAAACCTTCAGGAGACTTTTCCCACGGATTAAGTTGGAGAACCTATTGTGCTTGCTTATGGATTTGTGGAAGACCTCCCTCTTCGACCAATTGTTAGCACAATAGGTTCTCCAACTTATGCTCTTGCGCAATATCTCAGCAAGTTGCTTCAGCCGCACTTGGGGCGCACACAGTCCTACATTAGGGATTCAACCCATTTCGTCGAAAAATTTTCAACCATCGCCGTTCAACCAAATGCTATTTTGGTAAGTTTTGATGTGGAGTCCATGTTTACCAGAGTGCCGGTGGACTCGGTCATGTCACTCATCAAGGATTTGTTTCCTGAGGACATTGCCCGATTATTCCACCACTGCTTGTGTTCCAGTTATTTCTTGTGGGATGGTAAATATTACGAGCAGACTGATGGTGTGGCCATGGGAAGTCCACTCTCGCCTGTCGTGGCAAATTTTTTCATGGAACATTTTGAGGGGAGGCTATATATTCGGCGTCTTTCAAACCTGTGATTTGGTGGAGGTATGTGGATGATACGTTCGTGGTGTGGGAGGAGGGTTCTGAGAAACTGAACCACTTTCTGAACCACCTAAATCAGCTGCATCCTTCAATCCACTTCACAATGGAGCTTGAGTTAGGTGGATGCTTACCTTTTTTGGATGTTCTTGTGAGGAGGAAAGCGGATGGCTCCATGGGGCACAGCGTCTACCGTAAGCCAACTCACACTAACCGTTATTTACATGCGGACTCCCACCACCACCCAGCACAAAAACAAGGAATTATAACAACTCTAGCCAAAAGAGCGGAACGTATTTGTGAGGCATCAACTCTTCAGGAAGAGTTACATGCCTTACAAACCATGTTTAAGGGTAATGGCTATAATGAATCCACATCCCAGAAGGAGGGATAGACAACCTTCTCAGAGCTCCGACGTGAGAGGAACTGCTTACCTCCCTTATATTCACAACACCACTGACCGCGTTGCTAAGATTCTCCGCAAGCACAAGATAAAAACAGTTTTCGGCACTATGACGAAAATTGGTCAACGTTTAGCATTAAACAAAGATAAATTGTCCCCAATACTACAACCTGGGGTGTATGAAGTCCCATGTACTTGCGGAAAACTCTACATTGGACAAACAAAACGGTCCATTGCAACTCGCATCAAAGAGCATCAAAGGAACATCCGTCTAAACCAACCAACCTGACAAATCAGCTATAGCTGAACATGCCCTGTCTTCAGGGCACGATGTATGTTTCAAGGATGCTCATGCGCTTGCCCTTGTTAAGCACAACTGGTCTAGAATTATAAGGGAGGCAGTTGAAATTCGTAAAAATCCCAATAATTTTAACAGAGACACTGGATATCAGCTAAGTGACTCTTGGCTACCAGTTATTAAGGATCTAGGGAGATAGTTCCTCTCAGTCTCTCTGTTCTTCACATATTTAAAATTGTACATTTTTCCCTCTAGGGCTCAGAGCCTGGATTTGATCTCCTTTGTTCGTCACTGGAGGAGTTTCCATCTGTTTTTTCGCCGTTGACTGTATGACGTTAGGCATCGTTCAGCTACACTTCCCTTTTGTTTATGTTTCCTTATATCCATCTAACACTCCATCCCCCCCTCCCCCTCCTCATTCTTCGAGGAGTTTCTATATTTTCACACCGCCCCCTTTACCTTCTCGTTACTTACTACTCTGTCCGCCGTTCCACCATGGTCCATACAGTAATTTGTGGCAGCTGCTCTCTGGTGACGAACAGAGGAATTTATCTATATTTTTTTGTAATCTCATTGATATACTTTCTTTGGCCACATTGTTTATTTCCATTGAAAAAGGAGGCAAGGTTTCTCCGAAACGTATGGTTTAAATTAAAAATACACACGGCATTAGCCCAAAAGCATGAATTATTTATGTAATAATCCGGGCCGTGAAAGCCTTAATATGCAAAATGTTATAGTTACTGAGGAATGTGCTCACAGTATTTGAGAGTACTGTCGACGTTGTGTGTCACTTTGTTATTATGAATTATTAATGTAAAAGGAAGGAAGGACACTTGTAGTTTTGCGTGACCGTTAATCTCACGATCATGATCCACGGTACCTCCCTTTTACGTGGAATGCGAACCACAGGACATGGAATTTCAATTCGAAAATCTCACATGTATTGACCGGGAATCAAACCCGGTCTACCTTGGTGAGAGACTAACAGCTTGACCGCTGCGCCACAAATGTGACAGTAGCATATCTCCAATTCAATCTATACATTCATCATAGTACCAGTATGAAAATGGAGTGTAAATTAACATTTTAAGAATGTCCAAGCTGTGTAGTATACGAGTAGGATAACATGTCAGATGTTACACATCATATGCGACTACTGTAAGGCTCGTATCTTTTTTTTTAAAATATAACTCACACTGTAGCATGAGGTGTTACTTTTTTTAAAATAAATTTCCAGCAGTAAACTGTAGCATTCATTTCTCTTGTCTCTGTTGGAATAACTCTCATCTTCGATGTCCCATAAACACCGACACTTCCTCCAACATTCGAGGAACTCGACCATAGTCACTGTTTCCGTGTCCATGTTCGTCAATCGTTATTCGACAAATGAGTCTGAAGGGTCGGTTGGGTAGTGAAGTAGCCCCTACATACGTTCCGACCCGACAGAGAGAATGGTGGGGGTTAGGGCAGTTGGATGGTCGTCCCGACACGACCACCCTAATCTAGGGCCTGACAGTATTCACCACCCGACAAGCCTACACACGATCCAACTGTCGCATCAACCGCTGTCAGGCCCTAGATTAGGGTGGTCGTGTCAGTACATGTGTAGGGCCCTTTAATCCTACTGCTCAGTCCCGTCCAACTAGTAATAAGGGTTCGGTGTCGGCTTTATTTCTCTCAACAACAGATGTCCCTCGTGATTTAAAGGTATTGTGGCTGTATTACTATTGTCTTGGAGAAAGAACCTTAAAAACCAACATACACTTAAAGCCCTCTGCAGGGCGAGAAAGATCTGCATAAGACTTATGAACAATCACATGCCGCTTTCTTTGGTGACCGCTGAGGAAGAGTTGGCCGTCGCGACTATACCTACATTTGTCCCACAGTAATTTTGACACCTCCCCCATGGTCTCGTACCTTGACGTGGTGGGGAGGCTTGTGTGTTTCAGTGATCACGAGAGCAATGCCGGCGGGAGCTTCGGCTCCTGGCAGGGTCACCCATGCTGGTAAGGTCGAGGGTGAGAGATCAGACTAAATGACAGACTACACCATGATGGTGGGCAGCAGCGTCATCAGTAGGTTATTTCCAGGCGGAGCTGAAATTCAGTGGTACGGTTGGAAAACTGCGGGGGCTCGTTTTCAGTCCTTAAGGTGGCAACCCTACCAGAAAACTAGGAAGCTGTGGGCTAATAACTCGCACTCTAAGAAATTGTTTATTAAAGAAACTGAAAAGAATGAAAACCGGACGGATCTCATGTTGACAACTTTCGGCACGAAAAGGAAGACACGAATAGGTTTCTGGAATGTGAGGACTCTGGGTGAGAGTAGTAGGCTGAGGCAGGTGACCAGAGAAATGATCTCGTATAAACTTGATATACTTGGGCTCAGTGAGATAAGATGGCCAGATTTTGGTGAGATAAAAACTTATGAAGGACTTACCCTCATATACTCTGGGAGGAGCGAGGAGAATGCGGAACGCAGAGATGGAGTTGGTCTTTTGCTTACTGAACATGCAAAGAAAAGCCTTATAAGTTGGCAACCCATTTCCGAGCGAATATTATCAGCTCGATTTAAGACTCGCATTCGCAATGTTACGATTATACAATGCTATGCACCCACGGAACCATCAGAAGAAGAACTTAAGGAAGCATTCTACTCCCTTCTACATGAGACAGTAAAGAATATCAGTAAGAGAGATGTGATTATTATAATAATGGGAGACCTTAATGCTAAGGTAGGAGAGAACAACGAGGGACTAGAACATGTGATGGGTGTACATGGCCTTGGGGATAGGAATGGAAATGGGGAAAAGTTCACAAACTTCTGTGCTAGCCATGACCTTGTTATTGGAGGTACTTTGTTTCCTCATAAGAGGTGTCATAAGATCACGTGGATTTCCCCTGATCATGACACTGAGAACCAAATTGACCACATCGCAGTGAGTAGGAGATTCAGAAGATCACTCACTGATGTTCGGAATAAGAAAGGAGCTGATGCTAGCAGTGATCACCACCTTATGCTGGCTGAGTTCAAGATGAAGATGATGGTGGCAAAGAAGAGGTTTGAAAAACAGAGCAAGAGATTTGATGTGAGGAAGTTGAAGGAGGAAAAGGTCAGAGAAGAATTTAAATTGGAGCTAAGAAATCGTTTTCAGGTTCTCCAATCTGATACAGCAGAAACTGATATTGAATCTTCCTGGAGTAATGTAAAGAACATCATCCTTGATACAAGTGAAATATTCCTGGGAAAGACCAATCCTCTCAAGATGGATTGGATGTCAGAACAAACTTGGGAGGCAATAAGTCATAGGAAAATGATTAAGGAGAGGTTGAATATGTGTAAAACTCGACATCAGAAAGAAAAAGTGCAAGCGGAATACACGATCGTTGACAAAGAAGTCAAAAAGAGTGTGAAGAGAGATAAGAGTAATTGGATCGATGAGATGGCGAAGAAGGCAGAAGATGCTGCATCAAAGGGTGACAGCAAAGAAATGTACCGCATCACAAAAGTGCTGTCCAAGAAAAGTTTCCGAAAGAACCGACCCATAAAAGACAAACAGGGAAATTTACTCACAACTCAAGAAGAACAACAAGAACGGTGGAGGGAATACTTCACCGAAATTTTTATTGTTGATCGAGGGATTAATGAACACCACGAAGAGAGGAATGATGAACCTGATAATTCTGATCCAAATATTCTTTTGCACAGTCCAACTTGTGCTGAAATCAAAGAAGCCTTGCTACAGCTGAAGAATGGAAAAGCCCCCGGTGTCGACAACATTTCGCCAGATGTCCACACGATAGACATGGACACCACAGCTAATATCCTGAAGCCATTGATGGAAAAGATCTGGTTTGAAGAGAAGCTGCCTGCGGAATGGAAGAAAGGTGTGATTGTTAAAATCCCAAAGAAGGGTGACTTGACGAATTGTAACAACTGGAGAGGTATTACCTTACTATCCGTACCAAGCAAAGTATTTCTCAGGATAATCTTGAATCGCGTGAAGAAGTCTATCGAGTCGAAGTTGAGGAAAGAACAAGCTGGATTTAGGGAACACCGGAGTTGTGTGGACTTAATTAACACTTTACGGATTATTGTGGAGCAGAGTAACGAATGGCAAGCAGCACTGTACATCACGTTTATAGATTTTGAGAAGGCCTTTGATTCCATTAATAGGAAGGTCATGTGGGAGACCTTAAAGGAATATGGTATACCAAGTAAAATAGTTAACATCATAAGAGAGATGTATTCTGGTTATGAATGTCAAGTCCTGCATGAGGGTCAGCTAACCCAGCCATTGACCATCCAGACTGGAGTACGACAAGGCTGTATACTTTCTCCCACCTTGTTCCTGATTGTTCTTGATAATACTCTTAGGAAGGTGGGGAGAGGAAGGAAGAGAGGGATATAGTGGGGACTTCGAGACAGGTTGGAGGATCTTGATTTTGCTGATGACATCTGCATGCTAGCACAGCGCTTCAGAGACATAGAGGGAAAACTGGCAAACTTAGAACTTGAAGCTGCTAAGGTTGGACTTAAGATCAACTCAAATAAGACATTGGAGCTGAGAGTGAACTCCACAGTACAGGCTGGTCTCACTGTGGGAGGAGTAGATGTAGAACAGGTGGATACATTTGTTTACTTGGGAAGCGTGGTAACGAGAAGTGGAGCGGCTGAGGAGGACATCAAGAGCAGAATAAGAAAGGCAAATGGGGCTTTTGAGCAGCTCTATCCAGTATGGAGAAACCGAAACAGGAAGACGAAAATCAGACTTTTTAATACCAATGTGAAAGCTGTCCTATTGTATGCATGTGAAACATGGAAAGTTACCAATCCTATCAGCCACCAACTTCAAGTATTCATCAATCGTTGTCTGCGTCGAATTCTGGGTATACGATGGCCAGATATAATCCCAAGTGAAGAGCTGTGGTAAAGGGCTAACCAACAACCTATAGAAGTCCAAATTAAACGGAGGAAATGGGGCTGGATTGGGCATACTCTGCGGAAACAGAATGATGCAGTAGAAAGGGGAGCTCTGGACTGGAATCCTCAAGGGGCTCGGAGACGGGGAAGACCAAGGAACACCTGGAATCGCACCATTGAAGAGGAGGCCAGAAAAGCGGGAAAGACTTGGAGGAAAGTGAAGAACTTGGCAACAAACAGAGCCCGATGGATGCCCTATGGTCCGCACGGAGCGAAAGGAAATAAGTACGTAAGTTATTTTGGCAGGGAATTCCTAACACGATGGCTCGTAACCCCTCCCCGCCCACCTCCTCATCGTACCAGGCAAATACTAAGAGCTATGACCTTGACTTCAATGGTGAACTGAATATTGAGGTCAGAACTTTTCTCGTGTATACATCTTGCTGCAATTCCACATACACATACTGATAAACAAACTGCATGAACCAATTCTTACACTGAGTCTACTGTTGGCGTACTGACAATGCACTTCACTTTAACCGAAACGTTGGCTATAAATACCTCGTGATATAGCGTTTAGCATTCTTGTCTCTCGTCCCGGAGGTCCGGGTTCGATTACCGTCTCTGCCAAGAAATCTAATTCTGGTCTGAGAGCTGGAACGAGCTTCACTCAGCCTCGAGAGGCCAATCTGAGAAAAGTTGGGTTCTATTCCTACCTCAGCCATCCTTAGAAGTTGTTTTCCGTGGATTCTCACTTCAACTCCAGGCGAATGCTGTGATGATACCTAAATTAAGGTCACAGCCATCTCCTACCCAAATCCTAGCTCAAATTACAAATACATGTTGTTGTTGATTCTTTTAGGGCTTTGGGACATCGTGGTCATGTGTACTTGGGTGTGTGTTGACTTTGTCTGATAACCTGACTTATTTGAGATTGCTGTATTAGTGTGTGTATTTGCAAGTCAAGTGAGGATTGGGAAGGAGACGGCCGTGGCCATAAGTTAGGAACCATCCCTGCATTTGCTTGCAGTAGAAGTGGGGAAACCACGGAAATCAACTTCCACCATGGCTGAGGTGAGAATTGAATCCACCTCTTTGCAGTTTCGCCTCGAGAGGCTGAGTGTAGTCCATTCCAGCCCTCAGACCAGAATTAGAGCCGGGAATCAAACCCGGACCTCCGGGGCGATAACCAAACATGCTAGCCCCTACAATCTCACTTCTTCTTCTTCTTCTTCTTCTTCTTCAATTCCCTTATGCCTTCAAGCGTCGGGATAGCCTCGTTTGGGCCATTTCTGCCATTCCGCTTTATTTCTGCACATTCTCTTCATTTCCACAACAGTTTTGCCCCTTTTTTGTCCCAATCTCTCAATCCTTTTCTCCAATGTAATGCGGGGTCTACCTCGTCCAGCTCCTGCTTCAACTCGCATTTCCTGTGTTTTACTTTTCTTCCATTCTCGTAACATGTCCGTACCATCTCAACTGACGTTCCTCAACCACTTCACCCATTGCTTTTTGTCCTAATTCCTCTCTAATTCTCTCATTTCAAACTCGATCTCTTCTTGCCTTTCCAACTGCTCTCCTCAGAAACTTAATTTCTGTGGCAGTAATCTTACTTAGATGTTTATCTTGTAATGCGAAACTCTCCATACCATACAGCGTAATCGGTGCCATGATTGTATTATAGATCTGCTTTTTTGGTCCTAAGACTTATCTCCCTCTTCCCTAATATTGTGGTATTCATCTGATAATAAGCTGATTCTGATTTCTTAGTTCCATTTAGTACTGTACCCGATAATCCGGAAAGGATCCTGTTGGAATATCCATTGCCCCCGCTGGATTGCCTATTTCGAACTGCTCCGGCAAATACAACATTAGAAATCGCTTCCAACATGGCCTTTAGGGATTTACAGACAGCAGTTACCAGAATATTGTGGATCAACAACCAACTACACGGGGCACTCACCTTCACTTACCTCTCGGGGACTGGGAATTCAGCTTCGCCTCCACTACATCCACAATATTCTTCACCTTATATTTAAAATGAATCACTCTCCAACAACAATGGAAAACAATCTGAATAAAATTTATTAACAATAGGGTAAACTAATCTACTATAAACAAAATAACAATAAACGAATTTAACAATATAAATTAAAATTAAAAACACGCAAACATTCACACCTCCTTTCAACTCGACATCTTACTACAATGCTGTATTAAAATTTATGAGTTTAAATCTTGGCTTGTTCTAAAGCCTACACTGCGTAAAAATAGAAACGTTTAATGAAGTCTCTTAATGACATTCCAGACACATGGTTTCATTCATAAGCCTGCATTGTAGAACGCACGTGCATTAATTTTGTTTCATCAATGAAATACCGGCACCACGCCGTACTCGAAACTGGTTTATACAATTAATACAAGGCGGTGGGAGTACACCTGTTTATAATATGTCATCGCTCTCCAATGCTAACGGTGAATCATTCTCGCTAGCCCACAGAGAGACTGCTAGTGTGTGCATTTATAAAAACACGTAAAAATTAACATTGAGATCTTACAAAAGTTCACATAACTACTCTGTTTCTTAAACAAACATTCTAAAAATTTGTATACACTCGTTCATTCGCACCCCGTAATTGTTCTAGACCAATCCGGTTCCACATTTTGCTTTTAACAATGAACACTCATTCATACCCAAAAACATCCGCTCATAAAATACACGCTATTTCAAAACAATTGATTAATAAATCCTACTAAATTATTTAACTAATTAAATCATTTCCACAAAAATTATTTACATGTAATATGTTTATAATAATATCCATTATCTAGTGTTGCTACAGCGACACTTTTGAAATTCTAACTTCTCGGTTACAATATAATTCTGAGCTAAATATATACACTGGTTTTTCACATAACCATCCTTCTCTAACGTTCTGTAGTTTTATATACTGATTACACATCGTCTTATATAGGTTTCATTACATTGTCGGTATAATACAGTCGACTAATTAAGGTAAACTGTACGTAATTACATAACTTCGGGTTTAATAAAATTTAATAATCGTATTATTGACGTGAGTAAACAATCTTTCTCAAGTTGCATTTCCGCTGAAACCCTCCTGTTAACACAGCTAAATAGTTAATTCACAAAAACTGGACTACTTGTATACAACGGCTCTTATCATGATACATGCCATTTTATCAAAGAACAACAATACTTTGACTTCCTTAAAATGCGGAATTCCCTCGCATGAGCACTCATCATAGCTCTACAAATCCTCATATAACAGTATATATGGCATAAACAATTATCATCTACTATGTTAAACAATAACCAAAAAGGACTAGTTGTTATTAACATATCTTCTGTAGGAACTTCTCTCAAATATTGGCATGACCCTCAGTATCATTGCACATGACTACTGGACTACAATTACACATGCATAAGTTCTTCAAACGAAACTTCCAATTGTAATGAACGATATTAGACAGTCGTGATTAACCTCCTAAAGTTTACTCCACAACAAGATAATTAACTGTTAACTCGTCTGTCGCAAATACATGTAATAAAAATAATTCTCCTGTCTCATCTCACTTGTCAAGCTTTAAATTGTTAATCGTTGTAATGTCATGTCGACAAAATGACGTGATGTTACACAATTAGGATAAAATAACACACATGTTATTTATAGTACCAGATAGAATTCAATCCTGACCGGGATAAACTAGCTTTGAATTCCTAGCCAAAGATTTGAATAATCTTCTCTCAAAAGGTATTTCCTCTAACACATTAAATGAACAAAGCTCTTAGCTTTACAAATAATAAGAAAGGTTTGTCAATGTCGTAATGTTTTTCCACTCTACACAAAGAATGTTCATAGGGATAAAGACTTCGGTCATATCAAACGACTAGTATTTCTTAGATCGTCGACAGTTTATGTACGATAATGATATAACAATATCATTCAATGTTTCTTCTATTCTTGAAGTTATATGTTGTTACATTAGAGTGCTCAAATTAAATTTTAAAAGAATTTAATTTGAAGCTATGACACAATGTCAGAATACTTGGTTTAAATGAAATTATTAAAATTCGAGAGTCGAAACGACTAGTCTCCTATGAGGCAATATGATTCCTCAAAAAAAAATCTTTTTATGTCAGTTCCACAACTGATCCGTAGAATAAAATTGAAAAATAGATGAAATGTAATCATCTTCTAAATAATCTTGAAGTATAAAAATCTCAACACACATCTGAAGTGTAAAATACATAAAAGCACTAGAATACATGAAATGTGAAAATATAGAAATACGGATTAAGATCGCTGGAAATATGGAATAAGATCGCTGGAAATAGGGAATAAGATCCTGAAAATATGGAATAAGATCGCTGAAAATATGGAATAAGATCACCGGCTCAGAATGTTACTAATCGAGCTCTATATAACAATTGAGATACCCTAATACCTTATTTGGACGAAAACTAGAAGATCTATGTAAGTATTCCCACAATTCTTTAGATGTTTCCTCAGTACAAGACACTGAGATGGATCTGCATTCGAATCTCGGATCTGCGACCTCAGAGATAAGAAACGTCCCTCTCTGGAATTCACCAACATTCGCCTGGCCTCGAACGACATCCTTCTGGCAAATTCTTCTGTGTTTGCTGGGCTATCCTAGCATCTTGACAAATCTCTTCTGTAAAGTCTTCATTCTCCGTCGTAAATATGAATCAGCTTCATCATTTGAATATAATTATGGAAATATTCATATAAATGGTGAATGAAATATTTCCATTGCTAATTGATGTTATATAAGTGTTCGTAGACTGACGAAAATGCACAAGATGGACCGTACACTACGTCTGTATTCAAGAATACGTTGTCTAACGAAGCTCCATCGTTGTATCTTAACTCCTGTTATCGAATATGTCTCTGGCGCATGACTATTTAGTTCATCATATCAACACTATTAATTATGCTGAATGATAACGTTTGAAGAATAATAATAGTCATTCTATTAATGTTTATGTGTTGCGCCAATATTAAAAGTTCTCCGCTACTGTTCACTTGAACTGCGTTCGCCAACTTCACGTTGCAATTTAAAGTGATAATCAGCTTTATTTCCAACACATTTGGAAATCTAATTTGACAGGCTTATATTGTCGAAATGGTGAGTTTTAAAGCGCTCGACTTTTCACAATATATAGTATGCGACCTGTTCTTAATATATATTCGCTTATTTAACTTCAGATCTCAATTATATAAGAGATATAATCAATTCAATGTTCCTCGCAACTTCACGTAGAATGTTAGTGCGGTGACCTCCTACGTTCCACCTAGCTATCCTCGCGTCTCCACAAGTCGACAGTCGTCGCACTCGGACTAAGCCTTGGGATCTCCGTTAACCCAGTAAAAACACTTCCTCACTCTTCAAAGTCTGCTGGAATAAGAACATCGATCCTTGGATCTCCCCCTCCAAGTCGTATTTTTGGCGGCCATATCAATCTCCTACCATAATTTTAACGCGTAAATTACTGATGCTTATTACTGCGTAGATTGACCGATCTGCGGTTTTTTAAGTATCAGACATAATTTCTTTTAATATTCTCTTCATTACCAAATAGGAAAATCTTCTTCTAAGGGCCTAAATGCATAATTTCATCAAATTGTGTAATTAGAATTGATCCCGTCTTCAATAAGACCTGTTCTCATTGGCTCTAGGCTGGGATCCAATAGCATAATTTATAACAATATTTATAATATTAATCTCCAAACTCGCTGTTGCTATGCTATAAATAGCCTTCTAGAAGCGTCCATTGTGCAACATATCACGTGATCGGGCTCTCCCACAGTCTCGAGCTTGTAACACTACACTCCCGTGTCACACTTCCAGAAATTATATTTGCTGGTTAAATTTTATCATGGGGACGGAAAATACTCTCATTTTGTCCCTAAATAATTCAATTTACGGGGGCATTCCTCCGTCATCTCAAGTTAAAAACAGTTGCAAATTGTTTTTATTCGTTCTAATTCAAGACTTTTGATATGTCACTTGAACTCGTATGTTGAATAATTTTAGCCTATTTTCTTATGATACTTTTTCAAATGTTTAGCATTGAATTTTCCTAGAATAACGTTAACACAGCTAAATCGTTAATTCACAAAAACTGGTCTACTTGTATACAACGGCTCTTATCATGATACATGCCTTTTTTAATCAAAGAACAACAATACTTTGACTTCCTTAAAATGCGGAATTCCCTCGCATGAGCACTCATCATAGCTCTACAAATCCTCATATAACAGTATATATGGCATAAACAATTATCATCTATTAGTTGTTATTAACATATCTTATGTAGGAACTTCTCTCAAATACTGGCATGACCCTCAGTATCATTGCACATGACTACTGGACTACAATTATACATGCGTAAGTTCTTCAAACGAAACTTCCAATTGTAATTAACGATATTAGACAGTCGTGATTATCCTCCTAAAGTTTACTCCACAACAAGATAATTAACTGTTAACTCGTCTGTCGCAAATACATGTAATAAAAATAATACTCCTGTCTCATCTCACTTGTCAAGCTTTAAATTGTTAATTGTTGTAATATCATGTCGACAAAATGACGTGATGTTACACAAATAACACACATGTTATTTATAGTGTCAGATAGAATTCAATCCTGACCGGGATAAACTAGCTTTGAATTCCTAGCCAAAGATTTGAATAATCTTCTCTCAAAAGGTATTTCCTCTAACATATTAAATGAACAAATCTCTTAGCTTTACAAATAATAAGAAAGGTTTGTCAATGTCGTAATGTTTTTCCACTCTACACAAAGAATGTTCATAGGGATAAAGACTTCGGTCTTATCAAACGACTAGTGTTTCTTAGATCGTCGACAGTTTATATACAATAATGATATAACAATATCATTCGATGTTTCTTCTATTCTTGAAGTTATATATTGTTACATTAAAGTGCTCAAATTAAATTTAATAAGAATTTAATTTGAAGCTATGACACAATGTCAGAATACTTGGTTTAAATGAAATTATTAAAATTCGAGAGTCGAAACGACTAGTCTCCTATGAGGCAATATGATTCCTCAAAAAAAATCTTTTTATGTCAGTTCCACAACTGATCCGTAGAATAAAATTGAAACATAGATGAAATGCAATCATCTTCTAAATAATCTTGAAGTATAAAAATCTCAACACACATCTGAAGTGTAAAATACATAAAAGCACTGGAATACATGAAATATGAAAATATAGAAATATGGAATAAGATCGCTGGAAATATGGAATAAGATCGCTGGAAATATGGAATAAGATCGCTGAAAATAGGGAGTAAGATCGCCGGCTCAGAATGTTACTAATCAAGCTCTATATAACAATTGAGGTACACTAATACCTTATTTGGACGAAAACTTGAAGATCTATGTAAGTATTCCCACAATTCTTTAGATGTTTCCTCAGTACAAGACACTGAGATGGATCTGCATTCGAACCTCGGATCTGCGACCTCAGAGATAAGAAACGTCCCTCTCTGGAATTCACCAACATTCGCCTGGCCTCGAACGACATCCTTCTGGCAAATTCTTCTGTGTTTGCTGGGCTACCCTAGCATCTTGACAAATCTCTTCTGTAAAGTCTTCATTCTCCGTCGTAAATATGAATCAGCTTCATCATTGGAATATAATTATGGAAATATTCATATAAATGGTGAATGAAATATTTCCATTGCTAATTGATTTTATATAAGCGTTCGTAGACTGACGAAAATGCACAAGATGGACCGTACACTACGTCTGTATTCAAGAATACGTTGTCTAACGAAGCTCCATCCATGTATCAACTCCTGTTATCGAATATGTCTCTGGCGCATGACTATTTAGTTCATCATATCAACAATATTAATTATGCTGAATGATAACGTTTGAAGAATAATAATAATAGTCATTCTATTAATGTTTAAGTGTTGCACCAATATTAAAAGTTCTCCGCTACTGTTCACTTGAACTGTGTTCGCCAACTTCACGTTGCAATTTAAAGTGATAATCAGCTTTATTTCCAACACATTTGGAAATGTAATTTGACAGGCTTTTATTGTCGAAATGGTAAGTTTTAAAGCGCTCGACTTTTCACAATATATAGTATGCGACCTGTTCTTAATATATATTCGCTTATTTAACTTCAGATCTCAATTATATAAGAGATATAATCAATTCAATGTTCCTCGCAACTTCACGTAGAATGTAAGTGCTGTGACCTCCTACGTTCCACCTAGCTATCCTCGCGTCTCCACAAGTCGACAGTCGTCGCACTCGGACTAAGCCTTGGGATCTCCGTTAACCCAGTAAAAACACTTCCTCACTCTTCAAAGTCTGCTGGAATAAGAACATCGATCCTTGGATCTCCCCCTCCAAGTCGTATTTTTGGCGGCCATATCAATCTCCCACCATAATTTTAGCGCGTAGATTACTAATGCTTATTACTGCGTAGATTAACCGATCTGCGGTTTTTAAAGTATCAGACTTTATTTCTTTTAATATTCTCTTCATTGCCAAATAAGAAAATCTTCTTCTAAGGGCCTAAATGCATAATTTCATCATATTGTGTAATTAAAGTTGATCCCGTCTTCAATAAGACCTGTTTCCATGGGCTCTGGGCTGGGATCCAATAGCATAATTTATAACAATATTTATAACATTAATCTCCAAACTCGCTGTTGCTATGCTAAAAATAGCCTTCTAGAAGCGTCCATTGTGCAACATATCACGTGATCGGGCTCTCCCACAGTCTCGAGCTTGTAACACTACACTCCCGTGTCACACTTCCAGAAATTATATTTGCTGGTTAAATTTTATCATGGGGACGGAAAATACTCTCATTTTGTCCCTAAATAATTCAATTTACGGGGGCAGTAACTCGGGATAAATTTTTCCATCATTACTTAATATGGTTCCTAAATATTCAAAAGTTTCTACTTTCTCAAGAGGCTTTCCATTACAGAGGATATTGAGCCCTTCTTACTGTTTATTCTGTTTTGAGACCCTCATTACTTTACTTTTCATTCACTATAATTCCCTTCCTTTTAAATTCTACATACCATTCCACCACTGCTTGCTGAAGTCTTTCTGGTGTGTCAGCTACCGATAGTATATCATCTGCATAGAGCAGTACAGTATTTGAAAATAAACCGGTCGTAATTTCTACATTCCAAGCTTTGTTCTGTATGTTCTTCTCTTACATATTTTAGTAATATCACAATCTCATCACATGGAGTTGAAATCGGATTTTGCAAGGGTTCTTGATATTTTCTGCCCTAAAATGGCTTGGCAATTTTGGAAACATCGCTATTTCTCTGGTTGTGAATAAATAAATAATGGTTCTTTACAAAATTCTTTTTCTGTTCTCTTTGTAGTCTCTTCACTAGTTTCAGTTACATTTAATATGGACCTATCAGAAATTAAATTGAGTGAGTTGCTCTGTTCTACCTCTCCAGGCTCCTCAGCAAGTCCAGATTCCAAGGCTTTATTTTCAATGAGTTTCTTTTTATTCACGTACCGTATTAATAACCTTACAAACACAGACCATACGTAATAGTCACTGTAGCATTTTGAAACGTAAATAGCACTTATGAAAAGCAGGTTCAATTGTAGGGGCAGATGACCTCGCTATTCCGCCCCTTAAAACTCCAATAACTAACCAACAGGTTCAAGACACGGCACAAACCTAGAAAAATTGCTGAGTTTCAATTCACCGGCCGTGAAAGCCAATATACCATCTTTTTGGAAGCCTTCATAGTGAGGTTATGGCTGCTTGAGCTTTTTGTTCTCGCAGTAAAGAGGCGCAGGTGCGCATCATAAAAGGGAGGTAGCTTGGTGTCCTAGGCGAAACCCCACACAAGACACGGCACAAACCTAGAAACATTGCTGAGTTTTGGGTTCAATTGTCTTATTATTGATATACTTCTAACATTCTCACCGTATTACTGTTTGTAGTCAGACAGGGTCAGGTGTTGTGGGTTCGGTCGTTTCTCCAGCACATAATCGTATATCTGTGCAGCCAATAGCCAAATGACAGCGGCGCGCAACGAGCTTGGACGGCAGGTGTATTACACAAGTAGACGTTACTCCTTCACGGCGCTAATTAGGGGTGTTCCATGGGCTTCAGCCACTTCATACCTCCATCTACAGCCATCACAATGACTGACACAGGTTATCAGATTCCACACACAAACCCAAGTACACGGGGCTACATGGTCACGATGTCAAAAGGCCCCTGAATTAATCAACAACAATAATCTTCTATTTCCTCAGGAACTATCGTCACTTGTGAAGTAAGGCAGCTTACAGATTCTTTGCGACATGGAGGTGTCAATGTCAAGGTCTTGGAACCAGCATGCATGTTCATTTCATCATCCAGTGAGATAGCAGCGGTGTATTGGTTACATTAGCAAATAAATCGAGCGATCATTTATAGGCTTTTGATGTTTCCCTCACCATACCATTCTCTGATATTGCTGATAAACGTTCAATAATAATAACTAGCGTGTATAAACCACCTGTTCAGCTTTATTGGTATGCGGGCTCAACGCGACCCAATTAGGGCAGGGGTTATCGTCTGATTTATTTATTTGAACGCACTTTTTAAACAAATTATCGATATTTATAAAATCACAGTGCAATTCTCTTTCTCTTGAATGCTCATTTGTTACGATAGGTTACTTGTGAGACTGGCTGCGTGTTGCAGCGGTAACGTTCTCGCCTGCTGTGCCCAAGGTTGCAGGATTGAATCCTGTCTTAGTCAGTTGGCATTTGAGTGTGCGCAAATGCAGGAGCCGTGTCAGTAAATTAACTGCCATGTTAATGATCCCCTTTGGTACAAAATTCCGGCACCCCAGCGTGGCGTCTCTAAAAGCTGCAGTAATTAAATGGGACGTAAAACCAATATAGTACATTATGCAACGAGCCTATAATGGCAATAATTAAGACACGAGTATGTTTATAAAACGAGCGTATGCTCGTTTTATAATTTCCATACGTGTGTCTTAATTACCATTATAGGCGAGTTGCATACGACTGATTATGTTCGACGATAATTATTATAATTATTTTATGTTCGAACATAAATATTCATAAATATCTGTCGAGATTTCGCCAGTTTTATGTACTGAACAGAGCGCATGAGACGCAGAGAATGCCTTGTATTTGACCATGGCCTCCTCGATTACCCTACTATGACACTAGGCCAGGCAGTGAAATTTAAAATTAGAAGGCCGTGGAACTCAGCGCATATAATTATCTAATTGGTCAAACAACTATTTCTTAAGCTCTGATTGGTGGGAGAAACTGCTTCATAATGAAAAAATAGTGTTATAATGATCCTCATTATATTACAGTTTTCTGACATATAATAGTCAGGGTCGAACATAATAGTACATTATGCAACGAGCCTATAATGGCTATAATTAAGACATGAGTATTTTTTATAAAACGAGCGTATGTGAGTTTTATAATTTCCATACGAGTGTCTTAATTACCATTATAGGCGAGTTGCATACGACTGTTTATGTTCGACGATAATTATAACTTTATTATATGTTTTAACATAAATATTCATAAATATCTGTTCAGTCACTAGAATGTTGTGATTGGGTGCTGCGGTGGGTAGTATATCTCTGTTTTCCAAGCTCTCTGGACAACCGACATATGCGCTCTGAGTGCTTCAATGCCATATGTTCAGATTGTGCTCCAGTATTCCGTAAAACTGTCACCGAAGTCCTTTCAAAACCACGCGCTGTGTAGAAATTGGTTTTGGGGATATTAAGGTACAGTGCTATTTCTTGTCTCATATTCACCAGTTTATTTACGCGAACATATGGACGGTGCACTTTCGGTAATTTATATAGACATGTTGGATTTTGAGCGCATGCGCGAAGGTATCCTTATCTAATTGGTCACACAACTGTTTCTTGAGCTCTGATTGGTGGGAGAAACTGTTTCATAATGAAAAATAGTGTTATAAGCCTCATTATGATACAGTTTTCTGACACATAATAGTTAGGGTCGAACATAAACATTATTATAGGTTACTTGTATGTGCCCCATGTGCATATACCACCCGTCCGGTTCTACTGTTTGCGGGCTGGACGTGCCAGGGGCTGTCACAGTTTATAAACAAATAAATATATTTCCGTTAACGTTTCACGAGATGCAAGATTTTTCCTGTAGCCTAGTATTGAGACGATTTGCAAGATTTTGGTGCAAATCGCTCCTTCCAAATCGGCTGTATTCGATGCGATCCTGTGACAGGGAGTGAGTGTCTCAACGGCTAGCGTTGCATATACTTTCCTCCTCCCCCTTTCTAATTTTCCTCAGAATCTGAATATTTTATTTTGCAACATGACACATTGGTTTTTACGGCCTTTGATTATACTCCAGCAACACCCTGCTCAGACCTTCACTGGGGTAGCGCATCTTGCACTACGTTAACTAGGTCTACTGTGTTACTTTGCTGAGGGAGCCAATAGCTTTACTCCTCCCTAAAGAGGTTTCCAAATCGATGACATATTGGCTTATACGGGCATTAAATTACAGTCTAGCAAGTATTTTAGTCTAAAACCTTAAAGACCTACTGGAGTGTCTTGTATATACATATCAGCCTTTCTGAACGCAATGCTCTCGGGAAACGACTCAACGAGTTTCTCCAGAATGTTGAGGAATTGATGCAGAAAACATTGTGAAGGTTTCAGTGTTAGTTATTGTTGTTTAAAAGGGTGGAACTACGAGGTCATCTGCCCCTTTTAACACAGATTAAAGTATACAAATTTGGAATGGGATTTAAAATTAGAGGAAGACACCTAAATTTGAAAAGACCGACAATTAATAAAACAAAAATTAAATAAAACTAATAATTATAATGTAAACAAAAATTACGGGGAAAAAAGGTTTCGGTGTATTAAACTTCTGTACCTTTAGAAACGCCATTTTGCCTTATAAGTGTTAGCTGCAGCATAAAGTGACACTAAGAATTGTGCGCGCAGTGTGGAAATGAACAGATCTAACCGACCTAAATACAAGGGACCGATCACCCGGATGTTGATATCCCTATATGAAACAACAACAACAAATACTACAACCTAAAGGTTCTGGATACAATTCCAGGCTCTACCGAGAATTTAATTTGGATCTGGGGATGGGGAAGAAGCACACTAAGTGATTTTCTGTGCTTTCTCACTTGTATTCTAAACGAATCCTGGGATGGTACCTAACTTAACTCAGGACCTCAAGTGCTTCCTTTGCAATCCCAGCCTTAATTACAAATGCAGAGCCGCCTTCTGTGCTCTCGGGGCTCGTATTAAGACTGCGAATCCAAAGATTCGATTTAATGATCTGGCAAAAATTTAATTCTATTCTGAGGGTTAAAACGGGGTGAGTTCAGCTCAACTGAGAAGATATGGGTTCGATCCCAATATCAGCTGTCCTAGGAGTGGTATTTCCTTTCTTTCCACTTATACTCCAGGCAAAATAATGGAATAGTTCCTAACTTAGGCTATTTCCTTCTAAATTCTAGCCTCAATTACAAATGAAAATCCACAGCCTGCTTCCAGTCTCCGACCGGGTCAGGAATGGAATGAATGAAGCCCCCATCTAGCGGCGAGGATATGGACTGTGCCGGCTGCCGAGGCCTGACGCACTCATCTGGGGCAATGATTAAATGAATGAGAGATGAAATGAAATGATAGTGGAGAGTGTTGCTGGAATGAAATTTTGACAGGGAAAACCGGAGTACCCGGAGAAAAACCTGTCTGCCTCCGTTTTGTCCAGCACAGATCTCACATGGAGTGACCGGGATTTGAACCACGGACCCAGCGGTGAGAGACCGGCGTGCTGCCGCCTAAGCCACGGAGGCTCGCCTCAATTACAAATACACACACCAATTCAGCCATCACAATGGTATAGGTTTTCATCACATTCCACACCCACCCAAGTACACGGGTCTACATGACCATGATGTCGGAAAGCCGCTACATTACTCAACAACAACAAATAATTGAAACGCCTCAAGAATAGTTGCATCAGAAACGGCCAAATATAGGATCTTACCGTTCTCAATGTAAGTAAAATACCACTGGCATACTGGCGCCATTCTTACGCTAAAAGAGAGGTCCGATGATTTCCACTCTGTTGGACAACACATTACCGAGAAGACAACCAAGAACACAAAAGAACGCGTTCTCTTGAGAGCATTTAGTCCCCACATTTACTATGTGGATACTCATTTGCGGACTGCTGAGGAAACATAAAGGGACACCCTTTGCACACAGCTCGCTAGGTGTTGGAGGTGATTGATGTATGGTTGGTTATTCAATCCCATCTACCCTAGCACCACTTCCTGGTGTAGCAAACTAGCATTCTTGGCTGTCACCCCGGAGGTCCGGTTCAATTCCCGACTCTGCCAAGACATTTAATTCTGGCCTGAGGGCTGGAACGGGGTCCACTCAGCCTCGTGATGCAAAACTGAGAAAAGGTGGGTTCAATTCTCATCTCAGTCATCCTGGAAGTGGCTTTCCGTGGTTTCCCACTTCTACTCGAGGCAAACGCCGGGATAGTTCCTAACTTAAAACCACGCCGCCTCCTTCCCAACCCTCACCTGCATTACAAATACACACACTCTACTACATACACCTCAATAACACAGGTTATCAAATTGTACACACACTAAAGTACATGGGGAAAAATGACCACGATGTCGCCAGTCCCTTATATTGATGAACAACAACAACAAATATATATTTGCATCTAATATTTCAAGTCATTTCTTGTACAGATACAACAATACCACATATTTTACACAAACCCAAGTAAACGGAGCTGATGATAGTGGCTAATGCCTCTAAATGACAATGGGGACATCAACAAACACATGCTCATTCAGACGCTGCCTTGAGCCCTCCAAGATGGACCGGATAACATGCAGGTCTTTGTCGTGTCAACTTTCGCCTACGCATCAGACTTTTAAATGACGAACAGGAAACAATATATTATACACAATGAATAAAATATTCAGCTTTCAGTGAAGATGTGGCAGAGTTAAGAATTAAATTAGTCCTCAGTGGTTGTCTGAGATGAGACATAAGGGACGCACACTTCATGTGACGTACAGTACCGGCGGTGGTCGTGATGATGTCAGAGCACCAATTATTCAATCATGATCGGTTCGTCCAGCCAGGCAAATTCAATAAGAATTAGGCGGTACGATAGGTGAGTTGCTTTGCTGGAGAGATCCCAAAAGGTGCCATACGAGTAGACGATAAGTCCAGTGGACTATCGCTCTCCCGTACCTAATAATAATTATTATTTACAGAAAGCCTCCGTGGCTTAGGCGGCAGCACGCCGGCCTCTCACCGCTGCCGCTGGGTCCGTGGTTCAAATCCCGGTCACTCCAAGTGAGATCTGTGCTGGAAAAAACGGAGGCAGACAGGGTTTTCTCCGGGTACTCCGGTTTTCCCTGTCAAAATTTCATTCCAGCAACTCTCTCCACTATTATTTCATTTCATCTGTCTTCAATTTAATCATTGCCCCTTGAGGAGTGCGTCAGGCCTCGGCAGCCGGCACAGTTCATATCCTCGCCGCTAGATGGGGGCTCCATTCATTCCATTCCTGACCCGGTCGGAGACTGGAAGCAGGCTGTGGATTTTCATTCATTTACAGAAAGATGGTATATTGGCTTTCACGGCCGGTGAATTAAAACTCAGCATTTCTTCTAGGTTTGTGCCGTAATGGCACGTGTCTCCACAAGACACGGCCCAAACCTAGAAAAATTGCTGAGTATTATTTACAGGCCTCCGTAGCGTAGCGGTCAGCGTAGTTAGCTGCCGCCACGGAGATCCTGGGTTCGATTCCCGGCTCTGCCACGAAATTTGAAAAGTAGTATAAGGACTGGAACGGGGTCTACTCAGCCTCGGGTGGTCCAAATAAGTAGAGGGGGTTCGATTCCCACCTCAGCCATCCTTGAAGTGGTTTTCCGTGGTTTCCCACTTCGTCTTCGGGCAAATTCCGGGATGGTTGCTACTTTAAGGCCACGGCCGCCTCCTTCCCTCTTCCTTGCCTATCCATCCTAACCTTCCAATCCCTTCCCTCATGAGGTCCCTGTTCGCTTTGCAGGTGAGGCCGCCTAGGCGAGGTGCTGATCTCACCTCACCAGTTGTATCCACTCCAACCAGATGTTCCCAGCTCTAGGACACTGCCCGTAGAGGCGCTAGTGGCGAGTTCCCTCGCCGAGTCCGTGGGAGTCACCACCCTGGAGGGTAAACTCTATTTAAAAAATTAAATACAGACTTTACCATATACACTCAGTGGCCAAAAGTCATGGACAGGTACGGAATATGATGTTAATAACGAGTTGCTCCTCCATGAGCCCTCCAAACGGCAGCAATACGGCGAGGTATCGACTCGACAAGAAATGGGTTCCTGACTCCTAACATTCAACTGAGCGGTGATCTGACTCACAGTAGGTCTTCGATCGCCCCGTATGATTCTGCTGAGGTGACGTGATGTCCGTTCGTTGAACACCTGTGATCGTCCCGTGCGGTGGTTTACGTGGATGGTAACATTATCTCTGCGATATTGAAGATCCACCCTCGACACTGTTGACCTCGTAAACCTGAATTCACGTATAATTTCCGAAATGCTATGACCCATCCGCCGTGCGCCGATGATCATCCCACGTTCAAAGTCAGTTAACTCGCGACGTGTTACCAACTTCACTACACTCGTGTCTGTGACAGACTGCTCTTCTCCGCCGCAGCTAGCCGCAAGTCATACACGGTACATTTTCTCATGGCGCTACCCTTTCCGTGACCTTTGGCCACTCGGTGTATATCTTACTTATCGCAGTGGCGACTGCTGATTTTTGTAATGTGTAGGACGTAATATGATATGCTTAACTTAAGATAATTATTATAGCTGGGCTAAATTGAGATATTAGACTCAGTCTAATGTATTATTCAGTCACACAGCGCTATTACGAACACATTTTACAATACAATACAATCGAATACCACTCTAAAGATGTGCACACGCTGAAAACAGCACGAAATCGTAACCAATAAGCCCGTATTGTTGGTTTAAATTCAACTAATAGCGAGATTTGAGGATCTCAGACGACGTCATCAGAGCGCCATTAAACACAAAAGACCTGCCCCTTCCCTCTCAATGGCTCCCATACATTTCTAAAGCTATAAACACGTGCTTTGAGGATGCAAGGTTTCCTTTCTCAGCTTTCTACTCCGGGCGGTGAAGATCTCACTTCACCCATCTAGGGGTGAAATGTAGAACTAGTTACAAGTACTGACAGTGACAGTGAGACAGAGCTTATCGAGAGGGCGCGCAAGGTAGCCCCAAAGACTATTTTACTAAACAATTTAATTTCAACAGTTACAGCTGAGAGCTGACTGTACAGTAGGATGATCCTCACGTTCTACATGGAGGAATCGTCAATGACTTATCACATCCAAGATTTATATTCAGTAGTTTAATATGAAGTAGTAATTTTAGAGTCGCTTATCCTCCATGCTAAGCGCTTTACCCACGGACTCTGCGAGGGGCCATTCCTTCTACCACTACAAGGACAGTGCCTTCAAGATATTCTAAATAATAACCGCACCCCTGAAAACTCTCACCTCTTCCCGCCACCTATTACCTAGCTACCTCGCCACTCTCTGTAAGAGTCACCCTCACCCCATTAAAAAATTCCTCCCCTCCCACAAAAACTAAGCACGCCCACCTTCGCTCCTTGCAATAAGGAAACCAAATTCATCAGTGAAGTGCTACATAACAGTGAAGAGCAGTGTCTCAAAATTCAAATATGATACATTATCAAAATATTATAAAACAACAAAACAAGCTGAAAAACATTACTTTGATCTTTTTCATCTTAGTACCTAAGCAAAAGCAACAGCACGGACTCTTTTGTGTACCTCTCTTGTATTCAGGCCCACATTTAGAGATCCTGGGCCCCTAGGCACTTGGCATTTGGGCCCCCCACCATCTCGAAGCTTTTTGGAAATTTAGCAAAGTAAATGCACTAGTAGAGAACATATAATTTTTAATCGACATTAATGACTTTAATAAACATCAGAATAATATAAGTTAGTCTATGTTACTATAATTACGTTATTCTATAAAATTTATAGAATCATACGACGAACTTTCTTCTGTGCAAAAGAAAAGAAGAATGACGTCATCATAGTCAATTGACTGCATTATTTCTGACTCTATGCACATTACAGAGAGTGAATTGAGCCTGTTCTATCCTATGTTAGATCTTAAGTAATGCCTGGCAATGCTAAGCGTAGATACTGCAGGCGAGAGAGAGGGGGAACCAAGAGGCCTAATTCTAGCTTTGTTGCGCGCAGGGCTGTAAGTTTTGGCAAAATGTAGTAAAAATATTTATTATAATATTATTTTCGATAAAGATTTTTGATAAGGCAAGCCAGGCTTTTGAGCTTATGTAAAGATTCAGCCACTGGGGCTCCTAGGGTGGCTGGGCCCCTAGGCTGGGGCCTTGTAGGCCTAGGCAGAAATCCGGCACTGCTTGTATTAAGTGTATTTATACTGTCTTAGCCACGCAACCCGCATAACATGTATGTATCTGTCTTATATACAGGGTGTATCTTAATTATACCGACAAAAAAAATCAGGGACACCCTGCGTGTTCTGTAGAAGACAATGCCGCAATCGGATTGGTTGAGAAAATTGTTCCCTTTGAAAAAATGAGGTTACTTTGTTACTTCCTGGCGCGCGATTAAAATTGACAAGCTCGCCGTATACGCTGAGCGAGAGTGCAAGCCGCTGGCCACTGGTGTGCTTCAGGCAAGGGAAGGGAGTGTGATAGAAGGAGACAGAGATGTGCTGCCTGGAATGCGCAAGTGTCCTCGTTCACCTCGCGCAGAATTGTCCTTGTCCCTTTGAGGCAATACAAATGTGTTTACTAAGTCCCGCCAGGGGCTCACATCTGAGACGTTGGCGACCACGGGACCCCAGCTGAGTCCGGCATTACTTCCACTTACTTGTGCTGGGCTCCTCTCTGTTGTCTTCCCTGTCGGCCTCTCTTGGTCAACTCTTGTTCTCTTCCAACCCCGACGGTATTAGGCTGTCCGAAGCCTAGGGAGTCTCTTTCTTCCCCGCCTTAATTCGCCCTTCCCTCATGTTTCCGGATCCCTCATTCTTTGAGGGTTCGCCTTCCTTTTCTTCTACATTTTGTACGTCTTTTCTTCACCAATTACGTTTTGTACGTCTTTTCAATCTAAATTTCGCTTGTTTTTTTTTCAATCTAAATTGTATTTTGCACGTACTTTCAATCTACAGTAAATTGTATTTCGTAAGCATTTTGATTTTCACTTGCATTTTGTGATTATTTTGAATTTCAATTGCAACATGTAAGTATTATCAACCTCAATTGCATTTTGTAAGTATGGTCAATCCACATTGCATTTTGTAAGTCTTTTGAATCTACATTGCATTTTGTGGGTATTTCGAATCTAAGTTAACTTGTATTTTGTAAGTATTTTGAATCCATATTCCATTTTGTGCGTCTTTTCCATCTCAATTCCACTTTGTCTTTTTCCTTTAACTTGCTTTTTGTGAGTGCTTTCAGTCAAAGTTACATTTCCTACGTGTTTTTCTTAGTTTTCGTTATGGTTTCCATTTCATTGTCCTTATCGCTATCACCCAGACATTAGGGGCCGATAACCTCGATGGTAGGCCCCTTAAAACAACAATTATCTCCTTCATCTGTTTACTAAGCAGCCGTAATCGCACACACAGTACAAGGACACACAGTAATAAAGACACACCTGTCAGTCATGAAATGTACCCGATAGTTTCTCTTCTCGTCTGTTCGTATCAATAACTTTCTTTATTATTTGACACAGATGCCGCTGTATGATCGTGCATTCATTTACATACAGTACAACACTCTAAATGGAATTACCGGGTGAGTTAGCCGTGGTCGTTACGGCATGACTAATGGCAGTCGCTCACATCCGGGAGGCGAGGAGGTTCGAATCCCCCCGCCGGCAACCTTGAAGATGGTCTTCTGTGGTTTCCCATCTTCCTACCAGGCAAATGCCGGGGTAGGTCCCTAACTATAGGCCACAGCCGCTACCTTCCAACTCCTCGCCCTTCCCTTCCAACTTTCCTCTTCAACGGTACATGTAGCTCACCCATTGGGTGTCCGTCTCGAAGCAGCTACAAACCTGGCGAGCCGAACATGTCCTCGGACACTCCCGGCACTAAAAGCCATACGCTAAAAAAAATGGAATTGAATACTGAACGAAACAAACAATGCACCCAATGGTTCGATTACAGTAAATGTTCAATATGTCCCCCTCCAACTTCGATGCACATTTCGCAGCGTTGTATTAGTGACTTTTGGACTCTGTTCAGGATATGTGGTGTGTTACGAATGACTTGGAATGCTGCCTGGATTCTTGTTATAAGTTCATCTTGTCTTTCTACGGGGTTCAAATACACTAAAGTCTTCACGTAACCCCACAAGAAAAAGTCCATGGGAGTTAAATCTGCCGAGCGTGGGGGCCATTTAACTGGCCCTCCACGGCCTACCCATCTTCCTGGATAATGAGCATTTAAGTGTCGTGTTACACGGCGAGTAAAATGCAGTGGAGCACCATCATGACACAACCACATTCGCAGACGAATACCCAGGGGCACATCTTCCAATAAATCAGGCAGTGATTCTGCCAAGAAACGGAGGTATTCCTCACCATTCAGATGAGGAGGAAGGACATACGGCCCAATCAAATAGTCACCAACAATGCCGGCCCAAATGTTAACACTAAACCTTTGCTGAAATGAGCGAACCACTGTCCCATGGGGGTTTTCATCCGCCCAAAAATGCCGATTTTTGAATTTGCCACGCCTTCTCTCGTAAATGTAGCTTCATCCGTGAAGAGGAGCGATGACAAGAAGTGTGGAATATTTCCATGGCTGTTTAAGAGCCACCTTGCAAATGTCAGGCGTTGTGGGTAATCCAGAGGTGTTAGTTCTTGCACCGATTGATAGCGATAAGGGTACAATTGCTGGTCCTTCCAAACCTTCCACACCGTCATATGGGAAGCGCCAACATTCCTCGCGACAGACCCCGTACTGGTTGAAGGATTATCATTTATTTCTTCTAATGCAGCCTTTTCAAACTCTGGGGTCCGTACCGTCGACGTCCTGCCAGCGTCGTGCATCTGAGGCACGAAGCTCCCTCCTTCACGCAGTCGCCTGTCAATTGACATGAAGGTTGAATGATGAGGTTGGCGGCGATTAGGGTGACGGAGGCTATAAATCCGCATGGCTTCTCTTCCGTTGCAATTTAGGTGCATATCAGCCTTTTCTTCGTTAGTGTACCGAAATGGAGCCATTTTCACCTATTTATGCCGCAAAAGTAGTAGCCAATGTGTGCAGAACAGCGAGTAGCGAGTGCCGAGTAGCGAGTGTGTCCGCGCACTAGCATATGCCTGTCTCATCCCTTCCCTTTCCTGAAGCACACCAGTGGCCAGCGGCTTGCACTCTCGCTCAGCGTATACGGCGAGCTTGTCAATTTGAATCGCGCGCCCGGAAGTAACAAAGTAACCTCATTTTCTCAAAGCGAAAAAATTTCTCAACCAATCCGATTGCGGCATTGTCTTCTACATAACACGCAGTGTCCCTGATTTTTAGCCTATTTTCAATTTTGAAAAAAAAAAATAAAAAAAAAATAGGCTTATGAGATCACCTTTTGTCCGTGTGTGTGTGCGTGTGTGTGAGCGATTTCAATGAAACTCGGAAAGTTCATAGCACTATTCCGGGCGAGCTCGACCGTGCCCTTCAAATTTTGTTACGACTCACCAATCCAACATGGCGGCTGTGCGAAATATTTCACCAGCCTTCAATATCTCCGAAGCTATTACCGATATTACCCTGACATTTTCTATAGTGATAGAGGGAACTACTAGAAGTTCACTTATGTGACTTTTGAAAACCTGGTAACTACAGAACCAACATGGCGGCCAAGCGAATTTGCGACTTTTAAATAGACGTTTCTCGCGATTTGACCAACCAAACGCAATGAAACTTGGTACAGTATATGTTTATATACATTGCAATGCACCGACATGTAACTTCGTTCAATTGTTTACATAACCTCAAGATGGCGGCTGTGCGAAATATTTCACCGGCAATCTATATCTCTGAAACTATTACCGGTATCACCCTCAAAATTTTGTACGGAGATAAAGGGTACTGTTGGAAGTTCATTTATGAGACTTTCAAAAACCGGTTAACTACAAAACGAACATGTCGGCCAAGCGAATTTGAAAATTTTAAATAGACTTTTCTCGCGATCTAATGTTCCAAGCGCACTGAAACCTGGTACAGGAAATATTTATACACATTGTAATCCACTGGTATCTAATTTAGTTCAATTGTTTACTTAACCTCAAGATGGCGGCAGTGCGAATTTTAAAATTAAGTTTTTATTTCTTGTGATGTATTCATGCGATCGAAGTGAAAGTTTGAATAATGAACCTACGCAATAATTTTCCTTTAATGGTACATGACTCTATGGCCTATACATTTAACAATCCAACATGGCGACCATCAGAAATACTTAGACGATACTGAATATCTACGAATCTATTTTAGCAATCAAACTGCATTTTTTAATGTTCATATGGGCTATGAACTTAAGTTCACCTATAGGACTTTAAATAACCTGGTGATCACAAATCCAACATGGCGGCGACGCGAATTATAAATATTCACATGGACGTTTCTCGCAATTTAACCATCCGAGTGCAGTGAAACTTGGTACAGTAAATCCTTATACGAATGTTAATCCACTGGCATCTAATTTATTTCAATTGTTTCCATAACCTCAAGATGGTAGCTGTGAAAAATTTTAAAATCTCCTTGTTACTTCTTGTGTCCTAATTATGCGATTGAAGTTTGAATACTACACGTTCACAATAATCTGCATGTAACAGTACATAACTCTAGGACCTACATATATAAAATCCAACATGGCGACCATCCAAAATATTTAGTCGGTTCTCAATATCTACGAATCTATTACAGCAATCAAACTGTAATTGTGTATGTTGATAGTGGCAATTAACATAAGTAGGATATATGAAAATAGGCTGTATAGTTCTTCACGGAACTACTTGTTCTTGTCGGTATAATTAAGATACACCCTGTACTGTACAGTACAATCTAGCTATACCCGGCATGTGTTTCAATGGCAATCAAAGACGGAAAGGAAGATAACAATAATGAACCCTGGCCAAAAACCATGGCGTGAACTGTATTGGAATAGACAGCGATACCAGGTAACACGGCGGGCTGCTGACAGTCTCCTCATGTCACCTCGCGATGAACCAGCAAGCTATTCAAGCAATCAATTCTTTATTTGCAAATAGGGTTTTTACCCAGGTGGCAAAACCTGGAAAATTTGTACAAACTAAACACACTTCTTTAGTAGTTCACCAAATTTGTGTATAATTGTTGTCAGAGGGCAGAAAATGTCCCTCGGCAAATAATCGCGGTACCATATGTATACAAATTGTGCAATTGGGCTACTGTGGGATTTAAGGATTCCTGTTAAGTCCCTCATCGTTTTGTGTTACATAAATAATTTGTAGCCAGAAACCATCCCTGGAGTACACACAACAACTCACCCAAATTTCATCGCAATCGGATGAATGGTATATGAACGCATAGAGGACATGCAGACAGACAAACTATCTCGTAACATTGTTTATATATATATAGATAAACGGGGCATTAGCGGGGGCTCTGGTTCCGGCGGGATGTGGTGGAGGGTCTCTGCCTGGTGGCCGTCCTTTTGGTCCGGGTGATCTCTGCGCCAGTAATTTTAAATACACTCCTCCTACGTATCCTTTAGCATACTCTTTGAAATGACTTTAATAATTTCCAAAATAAAATTCCTCCTTTACTACGGCCTAAGGGCTACTAGCTTAGCCTACGAAATAACATTATTTGAATGATTGATTTGGAGAGTGCCTTGGAGCTTGTCAGCAGACACAGCTGGGGATGGTGACAGGCGACCGCTAGCTTGGGTCTAATTAAGCAAAGGCCAGGGAAGGAAGTCGGCCGTGGACCTATTGAAAGGAACCGTCCCGGCATTTACCCGGGGATGAAAATGGGAAACAACGGAAAACCATTTTCAGGACGGTCGAAAACTAAGTTCATGGCATCATGGTCTTTACAAATACGTTCCACAAGTTGTGGAGATTGGGCCCTTATTTTCATTTTTGTGGAATAGTATCACAAGAACAGGAATAGTTGATGCTGTCTATTACTTTAGAGCCGGTCAAATGTATTCATCCCAATACAACAACCTGTAAGTGTATGGTCTCATCATGTAAAGTTAATTGTACAGTTCATCCCTTCTGTTATTGACGCATTATTTACTGTCAAGTTTTGTTACATTACACTAAGTGCATGTGCATCGTAATCCCAGGGTTATTCAATTCTTGATCGATAGGTATTCGGATATTTATAACATGTCATATTTTTCCTGGCTTTAATTTCAGTCGTAATGTTGAATTAAAGACAAATTGAATGTTTCTGATTAGTTTTAGATGTATGTGTAATGTGTTTGCAAATTTAGGTTATATTGTGTTTATTTTTGAGATTTGAGATAATACAGGGTGTTCGAAAAAGAACTCCCTAGTTTTAATGTGTCCTAGAATCTGTAGAAAGTGACAAACACTATTCTAGTTTGTGGTGTGTGATTCATCAACTCTCCAAGTTTGGCTCCCCTGCAGTTGTCAGATCTGCTTGATCTTGAGACGGCCCCAGTACTGTTTGCTTCCTCTGTTCCCTCAGTTCAGTCCAGGTGTGCATGCAGTGCAGTGCAGTGCAACTCAGTAGCAATTTGTACTCCGCAACAGAAAGCGCACTGTGTTATTTGGCTTATGAAAACTGAGTCAGTTAGTTGAACGTAATTTTAGACGTCAGTTTAGACAACTGTTCATGGTTCTGTTTAACAATACCTTCAGAAGTTCTCGGTCTACTTGATGATTTTGCTTTTAAAACACAATGGCGGATAGTTTTTGCTGTAGGTGGTTCACCGCCATACTGACGTCTAGAATTACGTTGCACTGTTATAACTGACTCAGTTTGCACACGCCAAATAACACACTGCGCTTTCTGTTGCGGAGTGCACATTGCTAGTGAGTTGCTCTGCACTGCACTGCATGCACGCCTGGACTGAACTGAGGGAGCAGAGGAAACAAACAGCACTGGGGCCGTCTCAAGACCAAGCAGACCTGCCAACTGCAGGGGAGCCAAACTAGGAGAGTTGTTGCATCACACACCACAAACTAGAATAGTGTATGTCACTTTGTACAGATTCTAGGACACATTAAAACTACGGTAGGGAGTTCTTTTTCAAACACCCCGTAAGTTGGTTATATTCGAGGACATGATCTCACCCATATTAAAATGCTTTATAATTATGTCTAATTTATGCGATTTATAAAATTTACTGTTTGTTTGGCATGACGAACAATAGAATGTGATTCTATAGGAAAGAATAGATTGCTGTACAGCCTATTTTAGGGGCGTGGTGGCGCAGTGGTCAAGTTGTTTGCCTCTTACCAAGGTGGATTGAGTTCGATTCCCGCTCAATGTATGTGATATTTTCGAAGTGAAATGCCATGTCCTATGGTTCGGATTCCACGTAAAAAGGAGGACCCTTGGCTCATGATCGCAAGGATGACGGTCTCGTAAAACTACCAGCTTCCTTCCTACCAGCCTATTTTCACTTAATAATACTACTACTACTACTACTACTACTACTACTAATAATAATAATAATTACAATACGTTTACTACGCTAGCTTTTACAGACGCCAGGTGCTGGATTTTACCATGAATAACACATTTAACGAGCCAGAAAATATATGGACACAGCTCTTTCGCATTTAGGCACCCAAAAATTCTACGAGTGACTGCGTCGGGATTCGATCCTGCAACCTTAGGCACAACAGACGAGCGTTACATATGCACTAGGCATACAGCCTATTGCCACTTGCCTAGTTGTCAGTAAGGTTACATCTCTGGTACAGGCAGTCGTCTGTCCCGTCGCTTATACAATGAAATCCACAGCCTGCTTCCAGTCGACGGACCGGGTCAGGGAATGGAATGAATGAAGCCCCCAGCTAGTGGCTAGGATATGAAATGTGCCGGCTGTCGAAGCCTGTCGCACTCCCCTGGGGCAATTATTAAATGAATTACAGATGAAATGATAGTGGAGAGTGTTGCTAGAATGAAATTTGTGACAGCGAAAACCCGAGTACCCGGAGAGAAACTTGTCTACCTCCACTTTGTCCAGCACAAATCTCACATGGAGTGACCGGGATTTGAACCACGGCCCAGCGGTGAGAGGCCGGCGCCCCTCGCTTATACTTTTCAGTTAAATAATTATTTAGTGTTATATTTATAATGGACAAATGAACATCAACACACCTAACTTTTAAGTTAAAGTACAAAATGTAGAGGTGGTGTTAAAGAATTCGACAATGAATATCTCATCCATAATAATTGGTGGAAAATCATTTTTGTACATTTTTCTTGTGAAGTTAAAGTAATGAAAATAAAGCGAGTTAATATACAGTAGCATTGCGACACGTCAAAACAAATTAACAATGTTAAACGACACGCATTTGTTTCGTCATATTTCGTCACGTTTTGATCATATTTAGTTAAGGACTTATTCGCTTGTGTGTACCTTTGGGCTGAGGATCTATCTGGAAATCGCGGGGAGAAAGTTCTGACTCCTTGTTACCATGGCAACAAGTCCACGGGCACTTAGCTTCCACTAGTTGAAGCGTGTTGCGTCGACAAATTTCCGACACCTAGTTACCATGGCAACAAGTGCAAGCCCACTAGTTCCCACTCTTTGAATTGTGTGCGATATTTATGGTACGAATGGTTGGTTCCTCAGTTTAGGGACTGCCTGTGACAACACGGATATGTAGCCCCGTGTACTTTGGGTGGGTGTAGAATCTGTCTGATAATCGGTGTTAATTGTGATGGCTGTATTAGTGTGTGTTACCTGTAATTCGGGTAAGGACTGCACACGATCAATTAAAGTAGTTCATACTTATGCTACCAAATGCTACAGTCAACGACACCTAGCTGTGAACTTGGCTACTAGATGCCACTGCAACCGAAACCTGGTGGTGAACTTTGGAATTTAATAGAGCGTTAATCAAATCTGACCTACAAAATTTAGCTTAACACAATTGTAGTTAGTGGAAGGTTCTTTTACATGCCATAAATCTAATTACATGAGCCCGCCGGCTTTGCTTCCCCACCGAAGGAAGGCATACTGAGGGATTTTTAACGCTCTTAAAAATCCGACGATTTCAACCGAGTTTGAACCCGCGAACTTGGGCATAGAAGTTCAGCATACTACCAACTACGCCACCGCAGCCGTGATATCATACGAATAGACGAATAAAACATTTTCATGATTCTGCTAGGTTGTGCATATCTTTTTAAGGTGATAAACATCCTAATCCTACTGATGAATTGTGTGTATTGTCCACAGCCGTGGTGTCACTGGACTCACTTCCGCTGCTGGCCCGAGGAGAAGGAGGCTACTTACAGCTAATCCTGCTGATACAGATGTCACAAGTGTGTCAGGTAGGCCAATACTGCATAGCTTCTTTGATGACACAGCCAGCACGGAGTACAGATATCATTATAATCTGGGAACGGATTTCTATGTAAATACAATCATTATCTAAACTGAATTATATCTTGTATTATCTTTACGGTTGCCTCCGTGGTGTAGTGGTCAGCTTGCTTACCTGCTACCTCGGAGGTCCGAGGATCGATTCCCGACTCTGCCACAAAATTTGAAAAGTGGTATGAGGACTGGAACGGGGTTTACTCAGCCTCGGGTGGTCCAACTGAGTAGAGGGGGTGGTTTTCCGTGGTTGCCCACTTCGTCTTCGGGCAAATGCCGGGATGGTACCTACCGTCAGACCACGGCCGCCTCCTTCCCTCTTCCTTGTCTATCCCTCGCATTCTTCCCATTCCGTCCCATCCCTCATGAGGCCCACCGTTCGCTTTGTAGGTGAGACCGCCTGGGCGAGGCGCTAGTCACGCCTCCCCAGTTCTATTCCCCGACTCGCTGTCAAGCTCCAGGACACTGCCCGTAGGAGCGGTAAAGGTGGGATCCCTCACTGAGTCCGTTGGAAAAGCCTACCTGGAGGGAAAACTGACTACGAAAAGAAAAAATAAATTACGAATCATGACGTGTGGAGTAGAAAAGTGGATTATTTAATTTCTATATTTTTCCATATTTGGAAGTTTAGCTCATATGTTCCATGTTCTTAGTCATTAATATATATATAGTCCATATTTCGGCCTATCAATAATATCTATATTTAAAAATTTTAATCGTGGTACAAGTTAAGTAGCAGATGTGGCAAAAATGAAGATGGATACTGTACTTCAAAGAATCCTGCATATGAAGTAATGGGAAAGGTTGCTGCAATATTGTGTGGAGATTTGAATGTAAAGTTAACGTTGGATTTAACCCCAGCATACATTGCGAAGTTCAAACATGCCTCCATTACCCCTTCTGATGTTGAACTCAGTTTCAGTCAATATAAATCTGTCCTTAAGAGACAATAGAATAAGATTCACTTTTCAGCACTTAAAAGAACATTTTGTAGTCCATTATTTCGGTGACAGAGAATTAAAGATTAAATATTCTTCAAAGATCATGTTGATATTAAAATGAGAAGTGCAACGTTAAGTTTCAAGTAGATCTACTTTGTTTAGCATCTTTGAATTTGTATATTAAAGTAGAAATTATAGGTTTTTGTCATTTTAAGTCCTTATATAATTCCATATTTCAATAAGAATAACTAAATATACAGTGTGGTCCACCCGCCCCTTATTATTTAGTTTTATGAAACCCAACTAACATCTCAATTCTCCCGATGGTCGATATTGCTCTGAGCTCTGACTGTGTGACAGCAATGTAAATGGGTCATGGGTCTAGCAAAGAAAAACCGACCTTAAACTTTTCCCCGCCAAATACTATGGCCCATTCTACTAACATATGACTTACTGCTCCTTGAAATAACACACCTACACGTAATACGATCGAATTAATAGCTTACGCCACGTGATCTGTAATAGTAGAAAGTTAAATCAACACCATAAACCGTGATTGAAGACTTTGAGATGGACTTAAACGTTTGAGGTGGGACGGCTACAGTAACTATACCACGTTTAGCGTGCGGCGTTTACCATGTGTTCTTGGCTGAGAGGTTTAAAGCCTGACCGTACGTGGTGGGCGCGAGCGGGTAGAACGCTGCTTCGAATCCAGTAGAAGGCATACTTTTTTGAACGAAAGCCCACATTCCATTTTAGTTGGGATGTAACTACATTGCCACATTTATTGCCTTACGACGTATTTTTGTGAAGAGTACGTTGAATTTTGATGATTTATAAAGAAAATACGATCGAATTGGTACGACACGCCACGTGAACTGTAATGGCAGAAAACTAAAAAACTGGCATGAATATTAACATAACATATGAAAGTGTTGCTCCGGTGGTCCGGGTTCGATTCCCAGCTCTGCCAAGAAATGTAATACTTGTCTGAGGGCTTAAATTGGGCACACGTAGCCTCGTGAAGCAAATATGAGAAGAAGTGGGTTTGATTCCCACCTCAGCCACCCTGGAAATGGTTTTCCGTGGTTTCCCACTTCTACTCCGGCCAAATTCCGGAACGGATTCTATCTTAAGGCCACGGCCGCCCCCTTCCCAATCCTTAATTGCAAATAAACACATCATTACAAGTCCGCGATAACTCAGGTTATCAGAAAAATTCTACACACACACCCAAGTAAACGGGGCTAATTGACCGTGATGTTCTATCCCCTCAAATGAAACAAAACAACAACATATCGAAGGATATTCTGATCGCCAGTGCTTGCATCAAAGTATACGTAATCCTTAGAAATTCCCATGGTATTATTAGCATACTTTCGATTTTTGCAAAAAATGAAAGTAGACTTATGAGATCTATACAGGGCCAAAGATTGTGTGTCTGTCTGTGTGTGTGTGTGACTGTGTGTCTGTGTTGAGTGTGTGTGTGTGTACTCTGAATGTCTGCCCCCTCTATCTCTTCGAACACGGTGAAACCGAATTGAACGAAATTTGGTACAGAGGTAGCACTAGCGTAGAACACCTCAGTGTCATGTTTTATATCGCCACCATCTTGACGGAAACGTAATGGTGGCCACCCAAATGTTCAAAGCTTAAATCAAATTACGACTAACTTAATCATCCGATCTCTACCAAATTTTGCAACAACATATACTTGTATGGCGAGCGTCGTTTGACTGAACTACAAGGTCATCAGTCCATTAGTTTGCAGATGACGGCCATGTATGTGTGCAAATCGATTCCCCCTATCAATTCAAACACGGTGATACTGAATTGAACGAAATTTGGTACAGAGGTAGCACTAGCAAAGGGCACTCCAGTGTCATGTTTAATATCGCCGCCATCTTGACGAAAACGTAATGGCGGCCATCCTAATGTTAAAAGCATGAATCAAATTACGACCAACCTAATAATCTGATCTCTACCAAATTTTGCAACAACATACTTTTATGTATAGAGAATCTTTTGACCACACTACAAGGTCATCAGGCCAATAATGTGCGGATAGCGGCCATGTATGTGTGCAAATCGATTCCCCCTATCTTTTCAAACACGGTGAAACCGACTGGAACGAAGTTTGGTACAGAGGTAGCACTAGCAAAGGCCACCTCAGTGTCATGTTTTATATCGCCGCCATCTTGACGGAAACGGAATGGCGGCCACCCAAATGTTAAATTCTTAAATCAAATTACGACAACCTTATCATTTGATCTCTACCAAATTTTTCATCAACATACCTTTTTGTGGGAAGCATCTTTTGACTGAACTACAAGGTCATCAGCCCAATAGTTTGCAGATAGCGGCCATGTATGTGTGCAAATCGATTCCCCACATCAATTCAAACACGGTGAAACCGAATTGAATGATTTTTTTTACAGAGGTAGCAATAGCAAAGGGCACATCATATTCATGTATAATATCCGTATAGCACGTTGTATTTCAAGAAGCTACTACAACCAACATTCAATTATACTCCTTGAAAAGGACAAAGAGTTATAACAATACCCATGCATTTAGGAGAAAGTAGGCAATACGTTCTTTACCGAACATATTGTTTTGTTATTAAATATTAACAAAAAGTCACAGCATATATTTAGGCCCGTATCACACGACACTAGCTGGCAAGGAAGCTGCTGTGATCGCTGGTACAAAATCCTGTAGGATTCTGTTCTCATCGTCAGTACACCTGCTTGTATGACCGAAGTGTATCACACGCTAGCATTTTGGACGCTAAGATGTATGAAATAAAACCGAAGGGCGGTCGTTTGAGGGCATTATTTGCAGTTATGTCGCCTTATTAACGTAAAGTGGTCGCGAAACTTGCTTTAAGTAAATTAGAAAACATGACAGGTACTGAATGAATGCATCCCAATCAATATTTAAGATCTAACTGTAATAATTGATTATTTTACCATACGCGTTAATAAGACGCGCAATTAAAACCTCCAAAGTGTGTTGGAAATGTGTGCAAGTGTTATTGCGTCTGCTCGCTCTTTCGATGATCCCGGGTTCAAGGCTATCCAACGGCAGATTTTTTAAATTCTTTTAAACTATTTTATTACACCCTCCATACCTCGTACAGCAAGATTTCAACTTGGTTTTGTTCACATTATCTACGAAGACGATAGGGAAAGTTATTTTCTTGTCTCATTTAAATGGCTATTTTCCCTAAATACTGTTCAAAACCATGGATGGATACTATTCGTTATAATTATTATTTATTTAGTCGATTTTACTCTCCAGGTTAGGTTTTCCCACGGACTCAGCGTGGGATCCTATCATTACCGCCTCTACGGGCAGTGTCCTGGAGCTTGAAACATCTCGTCTGGGGGATACAACTGGGGAAGTGAGATCAGCACCTCGCCCAGGCGGCCTGCAAAGCGAACATTGTCCTCTTAAGGAATGGGAAGGGAGGGGCAGATCGGGAGGGATAGGCGAGGAAGAGGGAAGGAGGCGGCCGTGGCCGTACGGTAGGTAACATCCCGGCATTTTCCCGAAGGCGAAGTGGGAAACCACGGAAAACCACTTCGAGGATGGATGAGGTGGGAATCGAACCCCCTCTACTCATTTGGACCACCCGAGGCTCAGTAGACCCCGTCCCAGTCCTCATACCACTTTTCAAATTTCGTGGCAGAGCCGGGAATCGAACCCAGGACGCCCGGGGAGGCAGCTAATCACGCTGACCACTACGCAACGGAGGCGACTCTCTTCGTGATAATTAGAATTTTAATAGTTCAATATTTATAATAATATGACACGTTCTGTAATTACTGCCTTGCTGCGAGGCTCAGCGGTAACGTTCTCGCTTGCTGTGCCCAAGGTTTCTGGTTCGTATCCTGGCGCAGTCAGCTGGCATTCGAGGGTGCGCAAATGCGAGGGAGCCGTGTCAGTTGATTTACTGGTACGTTGAAGATCCCCTTCGGAACAAAATTCCGGCACCCTGACGTATCTAAAAGCCAGAGTAGTTAAAAGGGACGTAAAACCAATAATGTTATAATTATCTGTATTTACTGCATGTTTGGGGCAGATGACCTCGTAGTTCCGCCCCTTAAAACCTAACTATTATTGTAAGTGTATAGCAAGCGCTTTTCGCACGGACGCCGTTGAAATAAATTATAGTTTCGGTCTGATATATTTATACGTGAGCCTACCCACATAACAAATCTAAACAAATGTGTACGAAATTTCGAACACTTGCTACGTTGAATATACAGGATACCTTGCTTTCGTTCTACCGATCATTATGTCGTCGTCCAATCTGGCTGCGTACCGTCGGATAAGTACGGTGCTTTTGAGGACCAAATAAAAAATCACTCGTTGGAACAGATAGATATGCGTCCATAATACATCCACAATAAACGACATTAAGCAAAAAAAATGTACTAGTTCAAGGTTCGAACCTACTACATTGTGACTTCGTTGAGGCTATTTTAACAATTCTTGACTTAGCCACCGTAGCTACCGAGAGCCATGGGTTACTGCTGGCACTTATTGAATCTATTCGGAGACACTTCCTGTCCAAACGTAAGAAGGTGTTATTCGGAGCTCTGATCGTTTCAATCATGCATTATATTTGAGGTCATTGAAAGAACACTGCCACTATTGATTTCTACTATATTCGCGAGGATGTACTCAACGGTAAAGTTGTACAATGGACGTAAGGGAGCAGGTACCAATGTTTTTAGGATGACTGTGATATACGCGTTAGTTGGGTTGCCTTCCTCCAAAAAAAAATAAGGGGCGGGTGGACCACACTGTAGTATATGTCAATGTACATATTTCATTAATTGTTAGTATCTATAAATACGTTCCCTGATTATAATACAATATCATGTTACAGAGTTGAAAAAGCCTTTGATGTTGCAAATCATGATATGACAAAAGATATATATAATTTAAAAAAACTTGTCTTGGAACACTAAATTACGGCACTATCAAACAGTGGTCAGACCTGAAACTCTGTATGCGGCAGAAACACTTAAATTAACAAGATTTGGTGATTTAGACAAATTAGAGAAGCGAATTCTGAGAAAAATACTGGGAGCTAAACTAAATAATAACGCAGAATATAGGTTACGACTAAATAGAGAGTTATATTTGAAATGTGAACAATTAACTGATGTAATGAGAAAGAGAAGATTACAGTTTTTTGGGCACATTTATAGAATGGAAAATAGTAGACTAACTAAACAGATCTTCAATTTACTGAATAGTTACAAATCCAAACCCACATGGTTGATTGAAATTGACAAAAAATTGACAAATGCCAGAATTCAGACAGACAATAGCAAACAGATCACTCTTCAGTGAAGCTAATCAAAAGGCAGAATTTCAAGAAAGAAGGAAAGAAAGAAAGAAAGAAAGAAAGAAAGAAAGAAAGAAAGCGGACTCAAGAGGAGAATGATCGACACTCTAGGAGGATGAAGGAAATTTGGACACAAAGGAAATTGAATACAAAGTTGTTTCATCGTATTCTCCAAATTCGAAAGAAGAAGAATATACTAATTTCTGATTATTTTAATGTGGTTGTTGTTAATTCATTTTAAGAGCTTGGGATATCTCGGTCATCATCCTGGTACTTAAGTGTGTGCTTAATATGTGTGATAACCTGTGTTTCTGTGGTGATGCAATAGTATAACTGTATTTGGTTGGATCAGAAATAGGGCAGGTGCCCAGGGACTTGAAATAAGGTTCTATCCCAGCATTTTGTCTGGGGGGATTGCGGAAAACTCCGGAGGTAAATCAATGTACACATAGCCACTGTGAACGCTGCGATCACGGTCGTGGTTAGGGATTTAACACGCACGACTACGTATCGGGGTGGTTATTTTATGGTTTGTTGATGTTAAGTTATTTACAGGGGGTTTGGGATATCTTTCTCTTCAGCCCCGTGTACTCGTCTGATAACTTGTGTTCTTGCGATGACTGTAGTAGTGTGTGTAACTGTATTAGGGACAGGAATGGGGTAGGTGCCCCGGAACTTGAAGTAAGGTACTATCCAGGCATTTGCCTACAGTGCATATGAAAAACCCGGGGAAAACCAACACTCAGGAAAGTCGTTGTCAGCGCTGGGATTCGAACCTTCAATTTCTGGGCTTGCTGCAGTTCCACATCGTGGTCGTGGTGCACGATTTAACGCAGGGAGATTATTGTATTTTAAGGGGACTTGACAAATATCAGATACGAGGTTAGTTAGAGTTACAGTTCACGCCAAGGTTTTTGGCCGCTGAGCCCCGATTGCGCTGTCGTACAGTAGACAGGTCGTGAACCTCAGGCTTGTGCAATTGTTATGAGAGTGCTTTTCAAGCGGCTTCGGCGGCGTAGTTGGTAGCATGCTGAACTTCTATGCCCAAGGTCGCGGATCAAATCCGCCCGAAGTCGTCGTATTTTTAAGAGCGTTAAAAATCCCTCAGTATGCCTTCCTTCGAAGGGGAAGTAAAGCCGGCGGTACCATATCGTAGATTTATGGCATGTAAAAGAAACTACCACTAATTACACTTGTGTGAAACTAAATTATAGTTTAGATTTGACTAACGCTCTTAGGTTTCAACATTCGTCGCCAGGAGTCAACTGCGGTGGCATCTGGTCACCAAGTTCAGAACTAGTTGTCGTTGATGGTGGCGTTTGGTAGCAAAAGTAGGAACTACTTGAAAATTGAATGTCTGTGGTCCTTACGTGAATTAAAAACAGAGAAAATCCACAGCCTGCTTCCAGTCTCCGATCGGGTCAGGAATGGAATGAATGAAGCCCCCATCTAGCGGCAAGGACATGAACTGTGCCGGCTGCCGAAGCCTGTCGCACTCCTCTGGAGCAATTATGAAATAAAGGACAGATGAAATGAAATGATAGTGGAGAGTGTTGCTGGAATGAAATTTTGACAGGGAAAACCAGAGTACCCGGAGAACAACCTATCTGCCTCCGTTTTGTCCAGCACAGATCTCACATGGATTGACCGGGATTTGAACCACAGACCCAGCGGTGAACGGCCGGCGTGCTGCCGCCTAAGCCAAGGAGGCTTCTTGAATTAAAACAGATAACACACACTAATACAGCCATCATAGTTAACATCGGTTATCAAACAGATTCTACACACACCCAAAGTACACGGGGTTACATTAACGCGTTGTCGGAGCCCCTAAACTGAGGAACCAACCTACCAAGTAGCTTTCCACATAACTGAAAACTCACGTATCAATTGCACATCCGCGAGGCTCGCCGACTGTCCTATGTACGACTGCGCAACCGGGGCTGACCGGCCAAAAAATGGGGCGTAAACTGCAGTTATTGTTGTTTTAAGGGGCGGAACTACGAGGTCATCTGCCCCGATGATGCGAGGTTATGCATTCATTCCGTTGATATCCACACGATCAAAACTAGCCAAGGAAATTAGTGTTAGTCCCCAACCAATCGAATTGGCAAGGATGTGGAAGGAAGCAGCCGTGGCCTGTCAGAAGGTCCCGTCCCAGCATTTTCCTGGAGTTGAAAATGGCGAAACCACGGAAAATCATTTCAAGGCCGACGATGGCGCTCGAACCTACGTCTACCGAGTCCGCGGATAGCTTGGCCTCACGGCCTAGCGCTGCGCGTTAGTGAGCGTTGCTACTGCGGTCAGTGTAAGCATTCTCCAATAAATGAAATGTTAATTAAAGATACTTCTATCTTAACATTCATTTCATTTAGTAATATAATACTAGCGGACCTGTGCGAGAAATCTTGCATAATGGGTTGTGTGCGCCCCATGTGTACAGACTACCCGGCCGACTCTAGTGCTATGCGGGCTGTACGCAGCACAGTTCCGGCAGGGGCTAACGTCTTGTTTATTTGTTACAAGTACTTTATGAAGTAGCAATGAGGTAGCAATAGTGTCATTTATCGCCGCATAGCTCTCAAGGATAAGGATCGGGATAAATAAAGTTAATTTGAAAGCACCAACGCTTATTGAGCTGATAACTGCACCAACACCATCGCACTTACACAGAGGCATAATATTTCACGATGATAGTTCTGTTCCAAAGGGTAACTACATCAAGTTTGGTTCCTATCGGTGAAACAATGTAGATTTGTACTAAAGGTCCTAAATGCAGGGAATGGAGTGGTCTGTCCTAAATTTCATGTAGACAGTATTACTCGGCGGGTTCTAAAGGGCAAGTATGTAAACTTTGGTTCAGATCGGTGAAATGGTATAGATTTGTGCCAAAAGGCCTAAATTCAGGGAATGGAGTGGTCTGTCCAAAATTTCAAGTAGACAGTGTCACTCGTCGGGTTCTAAAGGGCAAGTATATAAAATTAGGTTCAGATCGATGAAACGGTGTAGATTTTTGGCAAAGGGCCTAAATGCAGGGAATGGAGTGGTCTGTCTGATATTTCAAGCATACTCGTCGGGTTACGAGGGATAAGTATGTAAAATTTCGTTCAGATCGGTGAAACTGTGTAGATTTGTGCCAAAGGGTCTACATGCAGGGAATGATGTGGTCTGTCCGAAATTTCATGTAGACAGTGTTTCTCGCAGGGTTTCAAAGGGTAAGTATACACATTTTGGTTATGATCGGTGAAACGGTGTAGATTTGTATAAATAACAGTCAAAGACAAATATTGAGCTTCATTACTACACCGCTCGGCGTTAACCGTGTTTTATAGCACACATTTAGCTTTTACTCGCTAACCTTTGGAGATACACGAACAGTGATAAGGATCTTTCGGACAGAAAATTAAATTTTAAACCTTGTATATGCCATCAAAAGTTTGCTATTTCTTAGCGTTCTCTTTTTAATTGAAATGGAAATATGAAATTTTGAAACCAAAGGGTGTAGTGACGTCATTAAAATGGTCGCCATCTTTAAGTAGTACCAAGTATCGAAATCAAAAGTAGCCTATATGTTAAACAGGAAAATCAGCTACATCCATGCAAATTTCGTGTGAATCGGACCAGTGGTTCTTGCGTGATTGAGTAACACACAGACACACACCATCTCATTTTTATATATTAGTATGATAACATTTGTTATGTACCAGTCTAATAGAATGTTCTAATGTAAATTTTCCCCCAATTGAGGCTTTTCTGAAATACGTAGTGACGTGAATTTAGCTACTCTATATGCGGTTTATCAAAAAATAAAAATAAAAAAGAACTCAGTTTAACTGGACCCGCCATAAACTGAGACGTACACAAACATATACATGTATAACCACAGCATTCCTCTTTGTTAAGGATTTGATGATAAACAGATGCCATTCATATCGGCTTGCTGATAAAGACCTGCTGTTCCAATTGCTATTTGCTACTTGCTCATCGATAAGCCACTTGAGTGACCTAATTTTAAATGTATACTGATAATAATAATAATAATAATAATAATAATAATAATAATAATAATAATAATAATAATAACAATAATAATTTTCTTTGACATATCCCAATTATTTGGGGTTAGCGGGGTAAAACAGGCTCATTTTAGTTATGGCTGGAGATTTAAAACCTGATGCCCTTCGTGACACCACGTGTTTTTTCAGGTGAAAATTCCACGCGGCTGTGACCAGGATATGAACCCCAGCCGTCCGGGCGAAAGGCGAGAAGATAAGCCACTATGCCGTCATATTTCCCGAAGTAATAATAGTAATAAATCGAGATTATTTGCTGAAGTTTAATTTCTTAGCCGTGAAAGTCAGTATTCCATCGTTTTGTACATCTCTAGGTTGTTGTTGTTCCCATGAAAGGTACTAGGAGATCGTGGTCATTTAGCCCCGTGTACTTGTGTTATTGTGATGGCTGTATTAGTATGTGTATTTGTAAGTCATGAGGAGGCGGTCGTGACCTTAAGTTAGGAACTATCCTAGTATTTGTCTGGAGTAGAAGTGTGAAACCACGGAAAACCACTTCCAGGATGGATGAGGTGGGAATCGAACCCTCATCTTCTCAGTTTTGCCTCACGAGGCAGAATGTACCCCGTTTCAGCCCTCAGACCAGAATTAAATTTCTTGGCAGAGCCGGGAATCGACCAGTACTTCCGGGGCGACAGCCGAGAATGCTAACCGCTACACCACGAGATGGTCACATCTATAGGAAGGAGATAATGCTGAGGGAGCTCAGAGTTCCCACAGCAAACAAGTACGATGATGTGCTACATATTATATCGGACGTAATGCAAGGTTCACTATCTCAGTGAGGTCCATACAGGGTGTACCAAGTGCCTGCTAATGAGCCTAACATGGTGCACCGAGGTGAAACCCAGCGACACGGCATGAACTTAGAGGACTTGCTGGGGATACACATTTTTTGGAAGCGTTCCTTAGTATTACATTCATGAATTGAAACTAATCTGAAAATTATCTGAATGCCTCTGCCGCGTTTGGGGCGTGATAGTGCAATGGTCAAGTTGCTTGCCTATCACCAAGGTGGATTGGATTCCCGGTCAGTGCATGTGAGACTTTCGAAGTGAAATATTACGTCCTTTGGTTCGGATTCCACGTAGAAATAGGTGTCCCGTGGCTCATGATCGCGAAATTAACGATCACACAAAAATACAAGCTTCCTTATCTCTTTCCCCTTCCTCGGGAAATTTGAAAAGATAGGAAATTGGTGCATGTACTGTACATGAAATTGATGCGACTCCAGCATATGTTCCCGTGATCGCTATTCACGTCCTACATGGTCTAAGTTCTAGGAGAAGGCGGGAGGAATGTTAATAGGCTGACGATTTGGTGTTAATAAAAAGAAGGGTGATATACGTACGAGGTATCTCGTACGTGTGTGAGATTTTCATATTACCGTACGAGACCATAATCACGAGAAATAACATGTTCTTGGAATTCAGGCTATGATGGAACAACTATTGCCGCGATATGCGAGGCATTTTGTGGTACATGAGAGGTACAATACTGATAGGGGCTGCTCCAATCAGTCCCTGACAGAGTACGGTGACATCAAGCTAGATGCAGCACCAGTATACCACGGTATGCTAGCAACCATCTCTGTCTCTAGGATGGTCGAGTTGAAATCGCACCCACCTCTTCTCAGTTTAACGTCAATGCAAGGCTGAAACAAGTAGTTCCGCGAAGAACTATACAGCCTATTTTCATATATCCTGCTTATGTTAATTGCCTCAATCAACATACAAAATGTCAGTTTGATTGTGAGATAGATTCGTAGATATTGAGAACCGTCTAAATATTTCAGATAGTCGCCAGGTTGTATTTTTATTTTTGTACTATTACATTAAGATTATTGTGTACGTGCGGTATTCAAACTTCAATCGCATGATTGGAACACAAGAAGTAAAAACGAGATTTTAAAATTACGCCCAGTAGCCATCTTGTGATTATGCAAACAATTGAAATAAATTAATTGCCAGTGGATCAACATTTGTATAAGCATTTAACGTGCAACGTTTCACGGCACTCGGATTGTTAATTCGCGAGAAACGTCCATTTAAATATTTCAACTTCGCGTCGCCGCCATGTTGGATTTGTGCTCACCAGGTTACTGAAAGTCCTATAGGTGAACATATGTTCATAGTCTCTATGAACATTAAAAAAAATAGTTTGGTTGCTGTAAAAGATTCATAGATATTGAGAACCGTCGAAATATTTCGGAAGCTCGCCATTTAGGGTTGTTATATGTAAAGGCCATAGAGTTATGTACCATTCAAGGGCAATTATTGCCTAGTTTCATTATTCAAACTTTCAGTTCGATCGCATGATTACGACACAACAAATAAAAACTTAATTTTAAAATTTCGCACAGCCACCATCTTGAGGTTATGTAAACAATTGAATTAAATTAGATGGCAGTGCATTACAATCTGCAAAATCATTTACTGTACCACATTTCACTGCGCTCAGAGTGATAAATCACGAGAAAAGTCTATTAAAATATTTCAAATTCGCTTGGTCGCCATGTTCGTTTTCTACTTTACAGGTTAAGAAATATACATAGGTAAACTTGTATCAGTACCCTTTATCACCGTACAAAATTGCAGGGTGATATCTGTAATAGTTTCGGAGATATAGAATGTCAGTGAAATATTTCGCACAGCCGCCATTTTGATGTTATGTAAACAATTGAACTAAATTAGACTCCAGTGCATTACAATGTGTATAGACATTTGCTGTACCAAGTTTCATTACGTTTGGAGAGTTAAATCGCGAGAAAAGTCTATTTAAAAGTCTCAACTTAGCTTGACCGCCATGTTGGTTTTGTAGTAACCCGGTTTTTGAAAGTCACATAGGTGAACGTCTAGTAGTGCCCTTTATCACCGTACACAATTTCAGGGCGATATCGGTAATAGTTTCGGAGATATTGAATGCTAGTGAAATATTTCGCACAGCCGCCATGTTGGATTGGTGAGACGTAACAAAATTTGAAGGGAACGGTCGAGGTCGCCGGGAATAATGCTATGAACTTACCTAGTTTCATTGAAATCGCTCCAGCCGTTTAGATGTTATTAGGGGGACACACACACACACCTCACACACACACACACACACACACACACACGCACACACACACGGACAAAAGGTGATCTCATAAGCCTATTTTTTCAAAATTGAAAATAGGCTAAAAATAGAAACACTGTAACGCACGAGGCGTAATAACGTCGAGGTCTGAAGAGATCAAGAAATGACCAAGGAAGGTCCAACAGGGTGGACAAAGGAGATAAGCCTGGAACAAAGAGAAGCCAGAAGATGTGAACTCCTTGGAGAGGGACATTAATTACGAACGTAAACCATTCTGTGATGTTATACCGGTTCTGCCTTTAACATCTCTTTTTTCGATGTGAAATGCCATGTCCTGTGGTTCGGATTCCACGTAAATAGGAGGTCCCGTGGCTCATAATCACAAGATTCACGGTCACGTAAAACTACAATCTTCCTTCCTTCCTTCCTTTAACATCTCTTGCAGTACTATTACTATTTGATTGCGAATGTTAGGACGTACGAGGATTGCGAGAATTGAAAGGTTGGCACGAGGAAAAAGGAAGCTTGTTGTCTTCCGTCACCATTAAACTTGCAACGGGACCTTCTTTGTATTACTTAGAATCCAAACCATCAAATCTGTTAGAATTCCCTCATGCATTAACCCGAAATCAAACCTGGTTCGTGGAACAAGGCTGAGACAGAAGTTGCGAAACTCTGAGCGAGTTAAGTTGCATTAATTTCTAGCGTAAATCCCTCCGATGATATAAAGCAAGTCCTTCTTTTATATCATATGTTGTCATCTTAGCATGTGTTCGCGACTTTTAGGACGTACGTGGATTTTGAGCCTCATTACGAGACTTGATACGAAGTTTCGATGTTGATTTTCCACCAATTCTGTCTGAGTAATTGGATGAAAGTGAGACGCTTTCATCGACAAGGAATGGAGATTAAGATAGTTACGTAGATGATGTTACCGTAATAACATAACTGACTGAGCAAAGAAATGTGTATATGCGTGAAGGAAGCAGTGCCAAGGTAGGATCGTGTTCTTAAAGTCTATCATTACCTCCGGAGAGAAGGCGAAAAACAACAGTTGAACGTCACCGAGCACCAAATGGAGAGGCTATTGGAGTTTTTGCGCCGTGCCCCACTACCTGTTGCGATCCTCTCACAGTGAACTGTTCAAACGAATATGATTACTCAGGAAAGTAATTATGTTGCAAAGTGTTCATATAAATATGAACCAATGTGTGTAATGTGTGTAATCCGGTTCCCACCGTAGTCGGTGCGCATCATGACCGTGACGGGAAACTGCAGTGAGTTTGGTGATGAAAGAGTGGCTATCATGAGCATGGTTTTACTCCGAGTATTTCCCCAACTCCAAGTGCCCGAACAGTACCTTATTCCGAGACGCCTACCTCATCCCCGACCCTAATTACAGTTACACACACATACAGCTCAAGGAGCCACAACAATAACGATTTTAATATTATACCTGTGCCTGTCATAAATATTGTACAACAATGATATGCATATCCAAGGAAACACACACACCTTGCTATTAGAAGCAAAGTTTAACATTTTCAAAATTCAAATGGTAATTATTTTTATCAATTTTTAGCCTATTTTCATGTTATGAAAAACAAGAAGTTCCGTGACGAACTAAAGAGCCTACTTTTCTTAAAATTTAAGATCCATGCTAATGATTAATCTATATGGATCTATCTAGAATAATGACGAAATTAAGTTGGTAATAATAGAGAACTACAGTTGGCAGCCCTGGTGACTGAATATATTCTTAATTCCATCTCTTAAGGTACAGAATACAAAATTTGGTTGAAGTCCAATGGATAGCATGGACGTTACATGCAGTTAAACATTGGATCTAACAGCGCGCGTAAAATCATGTTGGCAACAATGACATACATGTATTGCTCAAAAATAATCTGAAATAATATGATCTATTGTTGTGTCAATTTTGAATGAAATCTATTAGTTAGTATAGAAGTTACATGCATTTTAGAATGGGACCTATCAGCAGGCTTAGAATCATGTTGGCAGCACTGGCTTAGGCCTATATTAGTTACTTCAAATTAATCTAGAATGCCAGGTACTATGCGTGTGCAAGGTTTAAAGCTGTCGGCTTGCATACTTTCTGATATACGGGTATTTGGATTTAAAAAAATTGAGAGCATCTATTAACAGTAGGCAGCCCTGGTGGCTCTTAAGAATACGCTCAGTCATATCCACTTATGTACACATAGCACATACAAAATTTCGTTGAAATCCAAATGATAGTATAGAAGTTACATGTATTTAAAGTTGGACCTCTCAGCAGGCTTAGAATCATGTTGGCAGCACTGACTTATATAAGTTACTCCAAATTAATATAGAATGTCAGGTACTATACGTGTGCACAGTTTAAAGCTGTCGGCTTGCATACTTTCTGATATACGGGTATTTGGATTTAAAAAAATTGAGAGCATCTATTAACAGTAGGCAGCCCTGGTGGCTCTTAAGAATACGCTCAGTCATATCCACTTATGTACACATAGCACATATGAAATTTGGTTGAAATCCAATTGATAGTGTAGAAGTTATATGCATTTAAAATTTGGACTTATCAGCAGGCTTATAATCATTTTGGCAACACTGCCATGTATGGCCTCCTGGAAATTAAACTGCAATATTACTATCTATACGTGTGCCAATTTTGAAGTAGCTCCCATTCATACCTTCCAAGATATCCAACATGGAGCTCAAATTTCAATTGCGATTTTTCAGCATTTGGTAGCACTGACATCATTTTTAAATATGGCCGTGAGATATTCAGGTATAGATCTTTACTCCTACCAAATTTTGTTTCGATTGCTGCAGCCGTTTAGGAGTTGATAGGGGGGGGGGGGCACACACACACACACACACACACACACACAGCCAGCCAGACAGACAGAAGGACATACAGACAGACAGACATACAGACACACATTTGCCCGATCTCATAAGTCTACTTTTTCCTCATTTTTGCAAAATGTGAAAAGTAGGCTAAAAATAGGGTTATGAGATCACCTTTTGTCCGTGTGTGTGTGCGTGTGTGATTCGTGTGTGTGTGTGTCCCCTAATAACTTCTAAACGGCTGGAGCGATTTCAATGAAACTCGATAAGGTCATAGTACTATTTCAGCCGACCCCGACCATGCCCTTGAAATTTTATTACGTCTCACCAATCCAACATGGCGGCTGTGCGAAATATTTCACCGGCATTCTATATCTCCAATACTATTACTGATATCACCCTGAAATTTTGTATGGTGATAAAGGGCACTACTAGAAGTTCACCTATGAGACTTTCAAGAACCTGTTGACTGCAAAACGAACATGGCGGTCAAGCGAAGTTGAAACTTTTAAATAGACTTTTCTCGCGATTTAACAATCCAAACGCAGTGAAACTTGGTACAGCAAATGTTTATGCACATTGTAATGCAATGGCATCTAATTTAGTTCAATTGTTGACATAATCTCAAGATGGCGGCTGTGCGAAATATTTCACCGGCATTCTATATCTCCGAAACTATTACAGATATCACCCTGACATTTTGTACGGTGATAAACGGCACTACGAAAAGGTCATGTATGAGACTTTCAAGAACCTGTTATCTACAAAACGAATATGGCTGCCAAGCGAAATTTTACTTTTAAATAGACTTTTCTCGCGATTTAACCATCCAAACGCATTGAAACTTGGTACAGCAAATGTTTAAACACATTGTAATTTTTTTAATGTGGGTGTTAAATCTTCTGCTACAAAATGAATCTCACTCAAAACCGTTGTGATCTTAATTAGTCTTTCTGTGAAACATAATTTTTTTTTGGAGTTTGCTCAGAATAAAAATGGAATTAATTAATTAATTAATTAATTAACTACCGTAATAATGTGAAAATATGCGAGATTCATTTTGTAGATGGAGGTTTAGCACCCATTTTATAAAAGCAAAAATCCAAAAATTCCTATCAACATGGGGGATATGAGGGAAATGGTGAAGATCGCCATAAAACAAGAACCACATTTTGAAAAATGGAAGATAAAAGTTCCAATTTAAATTTTGAAAATTTTAAACTTTGCTTCTAATAACAAGATGTGTGCGTTTCCTTGGAAATGTATATACTTGTTGTAGAAGATTTATGACAGGCACGGTTATAATGTTAAAATCGTTATTGTTGTGGCTCCTTAAGGTATATGTGCCCCCTTAAAAAATATTCCTGGTATAATGTAGCCTAATAGAGCACTACAGTTGGCAGCCCTGGTGACTGAATATATTCTTAGTTCCATCTCTTAAGGTACAGAATAAAAAAAATGGTTGAAGTCCAATGGACGTTCCATGCAGTTAGACATTGAATCTATCAGCACGCGTAAAAACATGTTGGCAACAATGTCATGAGTGTGCTGGTTAGAAATAATCTGAAATATTATGATATTATGATATCTTGTTGTGCCAATTTTGGACGAAATCCATTTGTTAGTATAGAAGTTACATGTATTTTAAAATTGGACCTATCAGCAAGCATAGAATCATGTTGGCAGCACTGACTTATATTAATTACTCCAAATTAATCTAGAATGTCAGGTGCTATACGTGTGCAAATTATAGAGCTGTTGGCTTGCATACTTTCTGATATATTGATATTAGGGTAAAAAAATACAGACAGCATTTATTAACAGTTGGCAGCCCTGATTGATCTTAAGAATATGGAAAGACATATCTGTTATGTTACACATAGCACATACGAAATTTGGTTGAAATCCAACTGATAGTATAGAAGTTACATGTATTTAAAAATTGGTCCTATCAGCAGGCTTAGAATCATATTGGTAGAACTGAAGTATATAAGTTACTCCAAATTAATCTAAAATGTCAGGTACTATACGTGTGCATAGTTTAAAGCCTTCGCTTGCATACTTTCAGATATATTGGTATTTGGATAAAGAAAATCGAGAGAGCAATTATTAACAGTTGGCACACATGGTGGCTCTTGAGAATACGCTCTGTCATGTATGTTTATGTACACATATTACATTCAAAATTTGATTGAAATCCAATTGATATGTAGAAGTTATATGCATTTAAAAATTGGACCTATCAGAAGGCTTAAAATTATTTTGGCAACACTGTCATGTATGGCCTCCTGGAAATTAAACTGAAATAGTATTATCTACATGTGTGCCATTTCTGGAATAGCTCACATGCATACCTTCCAAGATATCCAACATGGAGCTCAAATTTCTAGTGAGTTTTTTCAGCAGTTGGTAGCACTGACATCATTTTCAAATATGGGATTGAGATATTCCGGTATACATCTTTACTCATACTAAATTTGGTTTCGATTGCTGCAGCCCTTTAGGAGTTGATAGGGGGGGGGGGGGGCGCACACACAGCCAGACAGGCAGAAGGATAGACAGATAGACACACATTTTCCCCGATCGATCTCATAAGTCTACTTTTCACATTTTTGCAAAATGTGAAAAGTAGGCTAAAAATGACAGACGAACGATGTTTAACTAATGGAAAGAATTCTCAACCTGCAACAGAATTGCATGGGCGAACCTTGCAACGGTTCAGCTTCAATTTCTAACTTACTGTAACTTTCAAGTACGGTATGGTAAACAATAGGCCTACTATGTTTTTATGCTTTCGGGTATGTTCTTGGTTTGTCGATTCAAGCAACCATGTGCACTACACGACATTATTCGAAACAAACTCCGAAATAATCATGCACAATTCTCTGCCAAATACAAGTTACGTCAGGTTACGTTCACTTTGGACTCGGCGTTTGGCTTCACTTGAACGAGCTCTGGGAAGCTCCTCTAGATTCATTCCCCCATGGAGGTGACGTCTTTTGGTGTCTAACACTGCTCAAAAATATTAGAGGGACAACATTTGAAACACCTGCATTATTTTGTCAGGAATGGGTGGACTGAAACACCCATGTTATCTGGGGAATGAAACCTTTATTTAACGGAAATGTACATATACTGTGCACGTCGTAGGGCACATGTTGGTGTTACGACTAGAAATGCAACACAATGTCGTCAACCAAAATGGAAAGTCCTTCCACGAATGCACAGAGTGCACAAAAAGAAACCGTTAAATATCTGGTAGGCCCTCACTGTGCCCGTATAACTGCCTCACATCTTCGTGGCATGCTCCTGACAAGTCTGCGAAAAGTTTCTTGTGGATTTTGTCCCACTCCGAAGTTGTCTGTCCAGCATATCCCATAAATGCTCAATGGGATTGAGGTTAGGACTCTACGACAACACTGAAGCTACTGTAGAATAACAGACAAGAGTTCTTGACTGTCGTCCCGAGGTTCAAGTTCGATTGCCGGATTTGCCAAGACATTTAATTCTGGTCTGAGGGCTGGAACGGAATACACTCAGCCCCGTGAGACAAAACTGAGTAAGATGATGATGATGATAATTGTTGTTTTAAGGGGCCTAACATCTAGGCTATTGGACCCTAATGGTTTGGGTGATAGTGAAAGATGAGATAAAAATGTAGTGAAAACTATAAATAATACTAACTACTGTCTTACAAACTAGAAGAAGAAATGGTAAACAAATAAATAATAAGGCAGACAATGGACAGGAGGAAAAGAAATGCCCTCAACCCTCGAAGAAGGAAGGAGAACAAGAGGAGGCAGATAGGAAAGGGAAAGAGGAGAGGATCCGCCCCAGAGGCACTGGAAAAAGGGGGGAGGAAACCGGACCCAGCTCAGGAATCCCTCGGGTTTGCCAACTCCCGAACTCACCAGCCGTGAGCCCCCGAGGGTGTAGCAATATCCAGGGTGCACCAGAAGTGGTGGGGCTACACACACCTTGCCTCCTTAAGGGCCTTGAGCAGAAGGCAGGAGATAGGAAGAGAACAAAAGAGGTCTGACCCCTCGAAAAATGAGGGATCAGGAAAGATGAGACAAGGGCCAATTAAGGCGGGAAAGTAAGAGACTCCCGAGGCCTCCGATACCCTAATACCGTTGGGGTCGGAAAAGATCAAGAGTTGACCAAGGGTGGTCGATAGGCAAGATGACAGAGAGGAGCCCGGCACAAGTAAGGGGAAGCAATGCCGAACTCAGCTGAGGTCCCGTGGTCGCCAACCAACGTCCACTAGCCGTGGGCCCCTGGGGGTGGGGGGTGAGGCAAAACTGAGTATGTATGTAATTCAGTAGGCTACATTGTCCTCGAGTAGAGGGCAAGGTGGCAGTGATGTAGTGTGTGCTGCATACGTCTCAGGGGTGAGGCCGCTGTTACGTCGCGTCGCGTCGTGGTACAGTAAGAGCTTTTCATCCTGACGAATGCAATTTCAATTCCAGGCTCTGTCATGATGGAAGTAAATCATATTTCTCTATGATTAAAGTAGCTTGCTTGTTGTCACCCCGAGAGCTAAGTGGTATCTTTGATGTGCATCTAAAAGTTAGTTCTTACTTCTCTTTCTCGTGTAAAGAGCTTTTTACAATATTTTGCTACATTATGCTAATAATTACGAACAAAGGGAAGATTTTTCATTCGTAAAACTTATTAATTGTATTTAAATCTTTATTACGATAATTAAGCAGTATAACTTTTATATAAACAAGAAAAAAATTCTTCGGTAGGAATGTGAAACAGCAAATTAAATTGTTATTGTTATTAATTCATATCAGAGGCTTGGGACATCATGGTCATTATCCCCATGTACTTGGGTGTGTGTTGAACTTGTCTGCTAACCTGTGTTTATGTAATGACTGTAATAAGGACAGTACTATCCCGGCACTTATCTGGAGGGAGTGTGGAAAATAACGGGAAAACCACAGTCAATATAGCCGCTGTCAGCGGAGGGATTTGAACCTCTGATCTCCGGACATACTGCAACTCCCCATCGTGGTAGTAGTGAGCGATTTAACACGCACGACTACAAAGCAGGGTAGCAACCGTGAAAGACTCGGGAATAGGTTAAACGAGAGAAAAGCCGAGAAATGTGAGACTTCACTACAGAAAGATGTGATGGTGAATGTTGTGTTAAGAGGCATAGCATCAAGTTCATCTGCCCTGCAGGGCTTTTTATCAGTCGCTAAGTGATTGATTGAATGAATATTATTTAATCCGCCTTGTCATACGGATCAATCTTTACCAAATCAACATGGTAAGCATATGCCCTACGCATTTTATGAATGAATGGTTGCAGAATACATTTAATCATACATTATTTGACAATATATGTGTGATTTTCAAAGTCACATCTTGTGGTTCGGATTTCACAATAAAATGAAGGTCCCGTGGCTCATGATCTCGAGATTAACGGTCTTGTAAAACTACAAACTTCCTTCCTCCATGATTGACTGTCTACCGTTCAGCATTCAGGCCTGTGTGAGCCCACGAGGTTTCACTACAAACCCCAACCACTTGCAGTTAACATTAGCGCCTCTTCTACTCTCACTTTGAAATCATTTAACACTGAGCTTTTTCTGATAATGCGGTCACATCTAAAATGTTAAGACATCTTTCAAAAAAGCGGCTTCGGTTGCGTAGTTGGTAGCACGCTGAACTGCTATGCCCAAGATCGTGGTTTCAAACCTGGTCGAAGTCGTCGAGTTTTTTAAGAACGTTAAAATTCTTCAGTGTGCCTTCCTTCGGAGGGGAAGTAAAGCCGGTGGGCCCATGTCATAGATTTATGGCACGTAAAAGAACCTACGGTGTTACTACAATTGGTAGTGTGTAGCTAAATTTGTAGGTTATTTGGCTAGAAACGCTCTATTAAGTTCACACGTTCACCGCTGGGTGTCAGTGACGTCTGGTAGCCAAATTTGGAACTATTTGAAATTTAACTTGCCCAGTTTTATTCATCGTCATTCATTTCATCTCATCCACATTCAAAGGTACTTGTAGCTCACCCCATAGGTGTCCGCATAGAAGCAGCTACAAACTCTGGTGAGCCGAACATGTCCTCGCACACTCCCGGCACTAAAATCCATACGCCAAATATATATATTTTTAAATAAATCAATTTTATTTATAGCAGAAATTTCCGGCTAAGCCATTTTTACCCATGACATGTATACCAATACGTTCGCGTTTCAACGGGATCCTGTCCCTTCCAGCCTCAATTGGAGGGGTGCTGGATTTTGGGCTGAAATGTTGGGTTTATGTTACACATTTAGTGTGGCCTCCTGCGAGGTCTGCTGCAGGTCTTCCTAGTTGACGCCCGTGGGTGGGGATTAAGATCAAATGATAATGGAGAATTCATAAATATCCAGTAGCGGAGTCATGGAAATTAACCTTAGGAGTTTAAAATCTTCCTGGTCTTCTATACGCTATGGTAACCTAAACAAACACATATCTCCAAGACTGGAATCAAACTAGCAGAAGACACATCGCGCAGATGAAATTCCTCATGTCCTGACCCTGAGCTCCGTCATCCAGCAGACAGTAAGAAGAGACCGAAGCCAGATCTTTGAAGAATCACCTGGTCTCCATATACAGTAGCTGTTGTTACGATTTCTGTGATAGAATTTACCATCACTCATACACTTGCAGAAGGATTGTACAAAAATAAGAACAAATACTGGTCTGTTGTATCACAAATGTGTTAGGAAGCATCGCTCAGCCTGAAATCTGATCTCTATTGTTCCTGTAGACAGAAATGACGATGAACAAAAGAAAGAGCTCTCAAATAGAATGCTACAAAGGAGGTCGTACACTAGGAAAGCTCCTGCGCAGAGTGTGGGTGGCAGACCGGTTGGTTGGTTGGTTGGTTGGTTGGTTCCTCAGTTTAGGGGCTGCGACAACGCGGTCATGTAGCCCCGTGTACTTTGGGTGTGTGTAGGTTCTTTAACATGCCATAAATCTATGACATGGGACCACCGGCTTTACTACCCCTCCGAAGGAAGGCATACTGAGGGATTTTTAACGATCTTAAAACATCCGATGACTTTGGCCAGGTTTAAACCCACGATCTTGGGCATAGAAGCTCAGCATGCTACCAACTACGCCACCGAAGCCGCCGGTGCCAGATCAAACAGAAGTGTATAGTATTCTAGTTAATCGTCGTTTTGTTGTTGTTGAACTTGCTTATTTTAGGGGCTGCGTCATCGTGGTATATAGCCTTTGTGTATTAACCTGTGTTATTGTGGTGGCTGTACTAGTGTGTGCATTTATAAGTTGAGGGATAGGATTGGCAAGAAGGCGACCGTGGCCTCAAGTTAGCAACCACCCCAGCATTTGCCTGGGGTAGAAGTGGGGAAACCACGGAAAACCACTTCCAGGATGGCTGAGGTGAGAATCGAACCCTCCGCTTCTCAGTTTTGCTTCACGAGGCTGATCCAGCCCTCACACCCAAATTAAAATTTCTTAGCAGACCCGGAAATCGAACCTGGACCTCCGGGGCATAAACCAAGAACACTAGCCGCTACACCACAAAGTGGTTCTGGGTTGAGTAAAGTGTAGTACAGTTCGGGGCTAAGCTGAGCCATCCTGGAGGGAACGAGGGGTGCTAGGAATAATAAAATAATAATATCGTATGGCCTCGGGTGCCGGGTGCAAGCTTTGTTATTTGACACCCAGAGGGCAGCCTGCTTGTCGAATTTTTGTTGTTCCCTGGACCACTATGAAAGTCAAGGAGGTTAGATATCTAAGCTCCTTGACACTATAGCGCCTTCTAGTAGAGAAATTAGGAACTTTGTGTTGGCGGAAACTCCCGAGATTAATTTTGCCATTATGAACAAGGCCTACTGAATTCAAATGAGTTCTTGAACATGCCCTCATCGTATGACATGCGTGTCGTGATTTTTGTCACCTTTCAAAAATCATTTACCCTGGCCAGGAGGGAACCTGCAAGCTTGGGGTTGGTAGTCCGACACGATAACTACTCACCCATCGTGGCAAGCTAGGAACAATGATTTGGATTTACGTCCCTTGTAACTACTGCGGCTTTTAGAGATGCCAAAATGTTACCTTGAAGGGAATGTTTAACGTTCCAGTAAATCTACTGACACACCTCCTTCGAATTTGTGCATTCTCAAAAGCCAACTGACTGTGCCAGGTTTCAATCCTGTAACCTTGGGAACAGCAGACGTTTCCCATTTTCACCACCAGGCAAATGTCGGGACGGTTCCTTACCACAGGTCCACGGCCGACTTCCTTCCAAAATGCCTTCCCTGACCCTTCCTTAATTAAACACAAGTTAGCGGTCGCCTGCGCGATCGACCTATCAACATTGTATCTCCTGATAAAGTTTGTTCAGCCCCCAGACACCGTCCTCGCGACGGTAGAGGAATGATCCCCCGCAGAGTCCGTGGGTGAAGCTGAGCAGGGAGGATAAGTGATTTAAGAAATATATCTTAGAAGGTCGATATGAGTCATTCTACCGACCAATGAATACAAACTCAACATACTGTACATGACTAACTAAGGAGAGCTGTGTCCTAAAGACATTTCTATGTTTCAATTATTTATGTCAGGAATTAATGGAACTCTACAGACTACGGTGGTATGGCCATATGGTTGGTTGGTTCTTAAGTTTAGGGGCTGCGACAACGTGGTCATGTAGCCCCGTGTACTTTGGGTGTGTGTAGAATCTGTCTGATAACCGGTGTTAATTGTGATGACTGTATTAGTGTGTGTTATCTGTTTTTTAATTTAAGTACTGCAACTTAGAATTTTTCAAATAGTTCCGCCAAGCGCCACCGTCAACGACTACTAGGCCAAGTTCAGAACTTAGCTACTAGTCGCCACCGCAGTCGGCTCTTGGCAACGAACGTAGAAACCTAAGAGCGTTGTTTACATTCTTAACCTATAATTTAGCTTCTTACAGGTGCAATTAGCGGAAGGTTCTTTAACATGCCATAAATCTATGACATGGGACCGCCGGCTTTACTTCCCCTCCGAAGGAAGGCATACTGAGGGATTTTTAACGCTCTTAAAAATCTCCATATGAAAAGAACGGTTCCAGATAGAAATCGTAGAGCTTATTTTGAAAGGGCAGTTCCTGGCAAAAGACCCCGAGGACGACCTTGAGACTTATGGATGAAACAAGTTGCAAAGGATGTAGAGAAGAGAGGTGTAAACTGGCATACTATATCCGAAGAACAGCTATGGATGGATAACACACATTGGAAGAGGCTTTTGTACAACTGCACCCGACTTGCTGGAGCGAAGACCTGGCGCACAGAGTTGTTTCGTCTGTGCGATTAAAGATATTTCCTGGTCATTTCGGAATACACGGCAACATGCAACAACGCCTCTCGATCTAACAAGACTTGAACATTTGTCGCGGTCGGAATATGGCCACTTTGTTTTAATTGGATAAACGCACCAGCCCGGAAAGCAGCTGATTGGGGTTCGATTCTCGACCGTTGTCACATTTTCAAATCTTACTCAGTTACAGTAGTTATTTATTGTTGTTTTAAGGGGCGGAACTACGAGGTCATCTGCCCCTAAAATCTTACTCAACAAATACAATTTTGCCATAATGGCTTTCATAACCATTAATTATACTCCAGCAAACATTTTAGGTTTTGTTTTGTACCTTGTGGGGTTTGCCTGGATGCACCAAGCCAGGTTCTACAGCAGGCTCTGGGTACACCGCGCCCGGACTGGCGCTGGGGTAGCTCATCATGCACTACGTCCCATATTTATAGCACACCGCTGTGGTACTTTGCTGTGGAACCCAAGAGCTCCCACAGATTTCCACGACATTATTGTACTCCAGTAAGTAGTGGCTTCGGTGGCATAGTTGGTAGCATGCTGAACCACAGTACCCAAGATCGCGGGTTCAAACCCGGTCGAAGTCATCCGATTTTTAAGAGAGCAAAAATCCTTCATAATGCCTTCTTTCGGAGTGGAAGTAAAGTCGGCGGTCCCATGTCATAGATTTATGGCATGTAAAAGATCCTTCCACTAACTCAGTTTGTGTGAAGCTAAATTTCTAAGTTAGATTTCGTTGAAACGCTCTATCAAAGTTCCAGCGTTCACCACTAGGTGTCAGTGTCAGCTGGTAGCGAAAGTTGGAACTACTTGAAATTGAATGGAACTCGTAGCTCACCCCATGGGTGTCCGCTTGAAGCAGATACAGCCTCAGGCGAGCCGAACATGTCCTCGGACACTCCCGGCACTAAAAAAACACGCTAAATAAATAAATTAATACCCCAGTAAGCCAAAGCTATGGTAGCTCTTGTTTCCCACAACAAAGTAGCACAGTGGCGTACTATATACAGTATATGGGACGTAGTGTAATGCACTACCCCAGCGTTGGTCCGGGCACGGTGTACCAAATGCCGGCTGAAGAGCCTGACTTGGTGCCCCTAAGTGAAACGTCATAAGAAACGCGGCATAGCCCCAAAATGATTGCCGGAGTATAATTACATTATTGTGTTGAGAATATACCAAAATATCTGTATTTAAGTTTGCGATGGAAATATACGTTATATATTGAGACCGTCGGTGGAGCTGTCAGGATAGCCAACAACCGCAATGACTTCCCTAACATCTCATCCGTCGGACATAATTGCCGTGAGGATCAGGTGAACTTCCTAATAGGCCAAAGCGGCACGAGAATCTGTAGTCCACAGGGATCGTGGTACATGGTGACGATGGACATAGACTGCCTAAGGAAAGGTTCACCTTAAAAACTAGACTGAGAAAATAAACATCCAGACTTATGTAAAACACCGTGAAAATTTATTGTTAAAATTCACAAGCCCCTAGCCTAGTTCGGAGGGTTTCAATCGGCTAGTCCGCAAGCTAATAAATAATCAAAAATAAAGAGCAGGTCCCTACCTGAGAAGTTACGGAAAACCCTCGCGAAAGATCTATCTCACAATAACAAAGCAACAACAGCAACGCTAGGAAAATGGTACGACGCAAATCCCTAGGTCAAGTTACAAGATCAAGCTAATATCAGAATTTACATTTAACAGGGTAGCAAAACAAATCTAAGTTAGGATGATACCATCTCCACATTTACATTTAACGTTAATTCATCTAGCTAAGTCCTATCAATTAATTACAAAATTTACGGCGATGACGTCCGTAACAGGAAACATTTACATTCAAAGCTAAGTGAACAGCCATGTCAAAAAAAAAAAAAAACATTTAATTATTCTTAGGAACTACGTGCTAACAGCACACAAGAAGGTAACATGTAGGATTCATACACTTGTACATCATAAATAATTAATGAAGAGACAACAGTTTTATTAAAATGCCTGCCTGCACCTTGGTTTACTCTTTGTAAGCCATAGTCATCTAATGTGTGCAGTTACGGTGACGACTGCGTAGTAAAGACTACATCTAACATCGCATGGCCTGCGCGCCACAAGCTACGAACTCAAGGTTCGGGAAAGCTTCAGGTCGCTACAAGAGTGTCAACTGTCCTAGTCATTTCCTCAAAAGGAAATACCTTCATTAGCACGGCCATGTCAGCAGGTTCCAAATGCAAAAGAACAAAGTTAGATAGAAAGAATTCGTTAGTTAGCTTTTGTTTTACCAAAATTATGCGTTTTATTATTAAGATGTCGGTTTAGGTTTATCGTTGGTTTATGGCGAATAATACTGACAATAGCCTGGGCACGGAGTGTCTCCACTGAGATCAATCTCCACCAAAAGCCTCGACTCAAAAGTCGGAATATAATCAACGAGCAATAACAACTCGGACACACAATAACACAAGTTACCAGCGGCGCAAAGCTCGCGTTCAATAACTCTGGGATGGGCCTGCACACTCAGTTACTCTCCATAACATCTGGTCAACGGGAACAATCCCAAGGTACACACAAATACCTTCATACAATAAATACCTCCTATAACAGGGTCGCCTACAATGTACTATAGAAAACCTGACATAACTGTACACGTCAAACGACGGTACACGCAAAAGTGCGTTTAACTAACAAAAAACAATCTATGAAAACATGTGATCAGATACAAGGTTGGACACTGGGTTCCATGAGCTAAATAGCAATGAAAGGAAGAGCAAATACAACAAGCATTCTGTCTTCTGTCAAAGTAATTCTGTCTCATAATACAAGCGTGCTCTCAAGGACACTGGGTCACAAACCAGTTTGTGTCGCTGTAGGCTACAACATTCCTGCGCGGTCTGACACAACACACACTAACTATCAAGGCCGGCGATTTAAGCAAAATAAAAACTGTACAACTGGCCTCATCATAAAAACTTTACCATAGGTTATAAACCTCGAAGAATACGTGTATAAAAACACGCTATAAATCTGAATACAATAATATAATTCCGTCTTTCAAACCAAAGACATCTAAATGGTAGCAATGTCACATTGCTGGAGCTCTTTGCTCTCAAAGATATAATTCAGTAGTTGCTTGTACAACTTCAAATAAATACGTGTCTTCACATGACACTAACAAAATAATAATTGTGACGCAGATTCCACACTCTGGATCTGCTTAATGATACGTTGGGAACTGGGTTCGATGCTAGACAACGAAACATCCCTTTTACTTGTAAGGTCTACACTTGACCAGATGGCTTCTGAGCAACATCTCAAATGAAATATAATGCAGTTACAAAACTGGTAATTACAGTCGATTACCTAACTGATACGACTGCTCTAACGAAGTCAGGGGTGTAACAAAGACTGGTTGCAAAAAATGCGGTTAAAGAAATATAACCATGGCATCTGATTGCCATATCTAAAGTCAGCAAAGACTTGAAAAATCACCCCAGATAGGGTTAAACAAAGTAGCCTCAAATGACTACGGTCACGTTTAGCAAAAGATAGGCATTGACGTTCTACGACGTCCATTAAGCCGCACCAGGGTTGTCCAAAATATCTGACCCAAGGGTGTCTCACTCTAACTGAAATAAATGACATCTAATTAGACTAGTTACATTCCCTACCTATAAAAATGGCTGTCACTGAGTTCGGTTGGTTCACAAACTACATTAAACCTACTATACCACCAGAAACTAGAGCAAGGAAGGGTGTACAAAAACTCACGAAATGGAGGAGCTCTCACTCAGCCCTCTGTTCAATGACAAGGGTTGAACAAATTCACCTCTGGCTCTCCGGAACGGCATCGTCCTCATCAGCACTCCCATCTGGACTCCTCCAAAGACCAGGGTTCGATCTGTCCCTGTCGATAACTTCGTGGATGTACTGGACATGCCTGGGAATGGCATCCTGGGTTCCTTCCTCCTCGTTCGCTGTTCTGGAAGTTCCACCATCACGCTGGTTCCAATAGATACATCACCCTCTAGCCAGAGCGGTATTAGCCCATGATATTATTCTCAAACATGGTGTAGAATAATTTGATCACGTGGGTGGTGAAATAAATCGTGTAGTAGTTCATTCTTTCACTTCAAAAATCACAATGTTCGTAGTAAATGTTACAGGCTTTAATACAATTGATAACACAGCCTTTACTTCGCAGATATTGAATAATACGTGAGCAAGCACTGTTCTGTGGTTCTTCACGTGTACTGACGCCACTTTTACATCACGTAGCATCCGTGAAATGTGCGTCGTTTTGTAATTGAAAAATTCACTGTGGCAATTCAATTCTATTGTACTTTCATAATCACAATTGTTTAAAGTAGTTATAACACGTTTACCTCTATATTTTTCACCAGGCTCTCGGCCCTCCACAAACACGTGGGTACAAAAATGTGGTGTTACGGTAATGTTAGAATTTTCACTATACTTGCCAATTATATCACAATATGATTCCTGTTGTTCACTGTGCATAAATAACAGTGATTTATAGAATATTCGTGCTCGATGGCACCCGATGATAACTTTCACGCTAAACAGCGGATATTTTCTACGTCTGACACGACGGCTATAACTGCACGCCTACACAAGGCGGATTTTCCAGATGTAGTGCAAATAATTCACTATACAATTCTTACTTATCACTCGTATCGTAACGTATTCGTGCTCGATGGCAACAGATAGCAATTTCCTCGCTAAACAGCGGATATTTTCTACGTCTTACAAGACGGATGTAACTTCACGCCTACACGGGGCGGATTCTCCAGACGTAGTTCAAGGCACAGAGTGTCTCGAGGAAGTAGGTCGTCAAACCGAAGTCGTTGAGCGACTACTTACATTCCTGTTTGCGTATCTGCAAGGGTATTACCTTGCCTTAAGCGAAAATAACATTCTCCATAATATTTTAATAATGCAGCATGACGAAATGGAATATTCTGAGTCTCGTGGAAAGATAAAATTGATTAATAAGACCTCAGATAATTAATTAGCAGACTTCACCAAAGTCAAAAGTGCGATTCTCCGCTACTTCAAAGAGTATAGCGTGAGCTCTCAGCTCCACGTGGCTTTCTGGGTGTGTTCAAAGGTACTACATCCCATCATAAATGTGCTGTTATAAAAAAAATCACATGAACCTTAGCTCAGCGGGTTCAATATAAAGAAATTATTGACCTATCATGAACATCCGGGACATACTGGATAACTGAAGAGTTATCAGGGTATCCGGGTTTCAGAGGAGTAGGCCGTTGTCCCTCTATTGCAAATTAACCGGAAAGTTTCTGCCATGGTAAATCATGATCAATATAAGCTAGTGTTACATAACCCAGGTCAGCATGTCAATGATAATGTTTCAATACTTTGTGATTAGCTCAAGTTGCTTGTCCACAATCGCAAGGCATTTACTCTCCATTTCAATAACTTCAGTCTGTAGAATAGCTAATTCATGCAACGTAAAAATTACAGACATTGTGTAATCATTATAATTTAAGACACTCCAGGTAGTTTGAGACCCGCTAATATACGGTACAGTTTACCACACCGTTTTGGGCCGGTCAGCCCTGATTGCACAGTCGTACAGAGGACAGTTGGCGAGCCTCTGGCATGTACAATTGATACGTGAGTTGCTCACCGCGCAGCTGACAACTATTAACAAACGGTGCTAAATATTGTTCATGATGTGGACAATTATAAGAGTTAAACAAAGAAACAGTAATATTTATTTCCATCATGTAACTGATCATGACTGTATGCCTCTCACCAAGGCGGTCCGGGTTCGATTCCCGGTCAATGCATGTGAGATTTTCGAAGTGAAATGCCATGTCCTGTGGTTCGGATTCCACGTTAAAAGGAGGTCCCGTGGCTCATGATCTCAAGATTAACGGTCACGTTAAACTACGAGCTTCCTTCCTTCCTTTTAACTGATCATGATCATGTAACACACTGTGGGTGTTGTCTATATCAACCTTTGATGGAAGGAGTGTGGAATTAACCAATCAAAATTAACGTTGAAGACGATTTATTAAACTATTTTCACTACCACTAACACCAGTTGCAAACATTAAGGAAAAGGTAAGTGAACATGTAAATATTGTGAAAACAAATGTACCTATAGATGTAAACTGTGCCTCTGAAGCATAAAATATGTATGTGGGGCTTGCCCTTTTTCATTAGGCCTTCCATACTTCTTGTACGATTTTTGGTAAATAAATAATAATAATGATAATAATAATAATAATAATAATAATAATAATAATAATAATAATAATATAATATGGCCTCGGATGCCGGGTGCAAGCTTTGTAATTTGCAACCAGAGGGTAGCTTGCATGTCGAATTTCGTTGTTCCTTGAATCACTATGAAAGTCAAAGAGATTAGATATCTAAGCTCCTTGAACACTATAGCACTTTCTAGTAGAAAAATGAGGAACTTTGTGTTGGCGGAAACTCCCGAGATTAATTTTGCCATTATGAACACGGCCTACTGAATTCAAATGGGTTCTTTGACATGCCAACATCGTATGACATGCGTGTCGTATTTTTTCCGCCTTTCAAAAAAATCACTTACCACGGCCAGGAGCGAACCTGCAATCTTGAGGTTAGTAGACCGACACGCTATCCACTCACCCACCGTGGCAAGCTATAATAATAATAATAATAATAATAATAATAATAATAATAATAATAATAATAATAATAATAATAATAATAATAATATATAAAAATGAGATGGTGTTTGTCGTCCTGTCTCTCTGTCTGTCTGTCTGTTACTCAATAACGCACGAAGCACTAGTCCGATTTAAATGAAATTTTGCATGGATGTAGCTGATTTACCAGGCTTACATATAGGCTAATTTTGATTTCGATATTTTGCACTATTTAAAAGTGGCGACTATTTTCATATTTCCATTTCAAATAAAAAGATAACGCTAAGAAATAACAAAGTTTTGATGGCACTGCGAGCTTTAAAATTTAATTTTCTATCCGAAAGGTCCTTATCACTTTTCATGTAACTCCAACGGTTAGCGAGTAAAACCTAAATATGTATTTTAAAACACGATTAATACCGAGCGATGTTAGTCATGTTAGTCTCTACATGAACTGTTTTATTTATAGAGGTAGTTTGTGGGGTCCGAAACTAGACGTGATTTTGAGTTTAATTTTATACTCTTTGTGCCGTTTATTGTAAGTGAGTATTTGGATCTTTACGTTGTTTGACAATGTTATAGTGCTTTCTACTTTGCACGGTATGCTTTCATCCTTTTAATCGATTTGTTTTTCGTTAAATGAATATTTCAGTTGGCCAATATTTATCTGCTTTTTGTCGTTTTTTACCATGATCAGAAACCCAAATTCACAGACGAATGTGTCGGGGACTAACGACTGTCACATTAGTTTATTTAGTGTTCATTTTAATCTTACTGCAGAACTGGGCAAATTTATTTCAATGAAGTAGGTATTTTGACTTTCACGGCCAATAAAAAAAACGCACAAAACACGGCGTAAACCAAGAAAAGTTGCTGAGTTTTAATTGCTCGGCCCTGAAATTCAATATACAATCATTTTGGAAGCCTTTATAGGGAGGTGAAAGACTGTTTTAGCCTTTAGCACTCGCATTAATGTAGCTAAGGTGTTCTAAATAAGAATATTGAGGTATCGCATAGTTTGCTACTCCTTTGGTAGACCGAAAATAAACCACAAGAGCCCGCTGATGAACCATCTCGGTGTTACTGGGCGTAATCTCGCACAAGACACGGCATAAACTTAGAAATTTTTTCTGTGATTAATTTGTTTTTGTTATTATTACTTGGGATGATTGAAGTTCGTTCCGTTACTGTTACTCTTTATCATGACGGTACGTACTTTCCGCAACATTACTTATTGCGGATATGATAATTGCTATCAAGTTTGATGTATTTTAGCATAATGTGTATATGTTTAAATATAGTATGAAGACGTTAAACGATAGGTGTTCAATATTTAAGACAGGTTATTTAACTTTTAGTACATAGAAGCTGATATTTATTTCCAATATATAAACGCACTTTCTCACCTACAAAGCGGAGACAGACAGGCTTTTCTCCGGGTACTCCGGTTTTCCCTGTCACATTTACATTCCAGCAACAATCGCCACTATCATTTCATTTCTTCCGTCATTCATTTAATCATTGCCCCAGGGGAGTGCGACAGGCTTCGGCAGCCGGCTCAGTTCATACCCTCGCTGTTAGATGGGGATTTCATTCATTCCATTCCCTGACCCGGTCTGTCGACTGAAAGCAGGCTAAGGATTTTCACTTTCCTACCTCTGATTAATAATTTGGTGAGTGAAAATGCATGTAGTCTACACAAGTAGTTGGTAACATGGAAATAACATAACTACATTAGGAATGTGTGATTATATATATTAATGATTTAGGCCAGCAAGTACTAAAAGCCGTTCGTAGAACGGGTACTTCAGCTAGTAATACGTATATAAATTGCAGTCAATGGCCATAGCTGGGTATTTTTGATTGAACGCCCGAGGGCTCCCAACAAGTTCAATTACAAGTAGTTCCAACATTGGCTACCAGATGCTACTGCCACTAACACCTGGCGGCGCACATTAGAAATTGATAGAGCGTTTATAACTAGCCAAATATAACCTACAATGTTTGCTACACACTGCAAATTGCAGTAGTAGGTTCTTTTACGTGCCATAAATCTATGACATGGGGCCGATGGCTTTACTTCCCCTCCGAAAGATGGCATGCTGAAGAATTTTAACGCTTTTAAAAATCCAACGACTTTGGCCGGGTTTGAACCCGCGATCTTGGGCATAGCAGTTCAGCATGCTACCAACTACGCCACTGAGGTGAACATATTTCGAGTGTTATTCTGTACGAAGGCTGACAACAGAGGGAAAAGAAGATGTTCTCTTTTGTTGAACAATAGTGCTACAGGATTAGTTGAATTTATTTATTTAGCTTAGTGCCAGGAGTGTCCGAGGACATGTTCGGCTCGCCAGAGTGTGTAGCTGCTTCTGTGCGGGTGAGCTACAAGTACCCTCACGTGTGGATAGGATGAAATGAATGAAGATTAATGAGTACGCCAAGTAGTTCCAACTTTGGCTACCAGATGCCACTGACACCTAGCGACGAACGTTGGAACTTGATAGAACGTTTCTAATGAAATTAGTTGGAGAAATAGGCTAACGTATGAAGAAGTGCTGTACATCAGACGGTAGGAGAAGGCAATGATATCTTCAAGAACATAGACACATAGCAGATCAATATTCATTTTAAAAAACTCTACGAGCCTTACAGTAGTAGCATATGATGTGTAACATCTGACATAGAAGACATCTCACGTGAAATTGTTGATGCACCGGTATTTTATAATATTATTGGCACAAATATTAATATATTGTAAAAGGGAGTGGTTTACAGATATTGTAGTTTATAATACGGAACTCATTTGATTAGATGATTTGTAGCTTCCACCAGCGCTAGCCTAAATAAAGAATACGATATGGATCAACTAGATTAATAGACGCGACACCGCTCATAACCTCAAATTCCTTATAAATAGGCCAACTTGCGAGTAAATGCAATGTGCACAGCAGTAGATCATGAAAGGCTTGCCCAGTTCCCGGACCTCTTGATTCACAGACCTACACGTAATTTCATATGGATTCTGTTAAAATGAGTCATATTGATATGATTAGCAGCAGAGGATCAATAAGGCAGTGCGAGAACAAACAAGAAGGCAGTGCGAGAGTAGACATATCAAGTAGGCAGTGAAGAAAAAAAAGAGAGTCTTGGAATTGTTATGTATTATTAGTGTGTAAATAAAAAAAAGAAGTTTGTGTGTTGATGAATGTCCAGGGGGGATACGATCCAGCTGGCAGTGCGTCTTACACACTTCCGTCCCATTTTTCAAAATCACTCCCTCAAAAATATCCAGCAACCGAGTGGAAAGATGTTACACATCAAAAATGATTCATTAATACCAAACATGTCATGGTTAAAAATAATAAATATTCCACTTTAAGAAAGTATGTCAAATACAATAATTACCACAAACATTAACAATCAGCACCCAAGAAGATATTTAAGAAAGAAAAGGTAAGAAGAAGAAATTTAAGAAAGAAAAGGGAAAGAACAATATATATTTTTTGCATTAGAGGAAATAAATTATATTAATCTGTTTTTTAAATTATTGTATTTGACATACTTTGTTACAGTGACATTTAAGGGGCGGAACAGCGAGGCCATCCGCCCTGACTCTTACTTTATATTACAGCTTCTCTGTGAAATAAAATGGTGAAACTTATATCCGGAAGGTCCCTCGTACTATGGCTTATTCCAAGCCCCAAAGGTTACTTCATTTTGTTCAATCTGCGCCTACTTTATTTTCCTGCCTTCGTCTCAGTAAATGTCCCGGCTTTGGGCCACTCTTCTTGTTCAATCTACGGAGCTTGTATTATTGGGCGGGCATCAATTCCACTCGGTCGAACATCAATTCCTCTCGATTTTTCTTAATTCCACTCGGTCCTCCAAGGGTCCCAAAAATGAGTTCCTCAACTCCGCTCAGGCTTTGGCAAGGGGTCGGCAAAAGTGTTATCCCAAATGGCGTATACAAATGTTATAACCCTCCTGCTCGCATACCAAGGGCCGGGTCAAACACCTTCTGCAGCGCATGAGCAAATTCTTGAATGCAGCTGATGCTTAAAATTTGTAGAAAAAAATTGACTTCAGAGCGCTTGACCGATGGTGTGGTGGTGTACGCAAGACATTGTTCTGCCATTGGTCAACCGCTCTGATGTCAAGTCCGCTCATTCGTTAAATCAGGTATAAAGTGTGGCACATTATAACTTATATGGCAGAAAATCCGAGTGATTTAAAATTAATCATAATATTCTTTTAAATAAGTCTGCAAAGTTTTCTATTTTTTTCTACCAAAGTAGGGGGGAGCTAGGAGTTCTAACGAGTGTCATGGCCGCCGCGTGAGTCTAAGCCGATAACTCCCGAACCAGTGGTCGGATATTCACGAATAAAGTGTTATTGGACTCGGGCTGACGGGGGCTTTGCTATGGACCACTCGTTATATTTTTGAATTTTTTTTTGAAAATTTTTGTTTTCGAAAGTAGGTAATAGTTTGAAAACCAAACATGATAGAACGTTGTGCCATGGTTCAAACGAATGGTCTTTATGATCTTTATTTTCTATAGTAAAACTTTTTTAATTTTTATGTTTTTTTGGAAAAACTCGAATTTTGAAAATTCTATATTTCGGAAACTAGGAACTCTACAAAAAAAATTGTTTAACGTCAATCAATGATCCCTACCCCCTCTACCCCCCAAAAAAATTTCAAGTCTCTAGGATGAAAACCTGCAGTAGTGTGGTAGTGACAGAGCTGCTTCCAAAAGCAAGTGGTGAGCCCCTGCGACCTTGGAATGGAAGGAGCCATGCTAGGAGGGCGTGCTTGGATTCGTTTTTTTCGTCTCGTCGTGCTCTTTACGGGAATGTCGGTGTCGAAAATGTGAAAATCTGGAAACACAGTCTTTTTGGGGGAAAAACGTGATTTTAGACTTTTTGCTATATCTCACGAACCAATAACGCTAAGGGCGTGTACGACAGGTCCAAGGACTCGGGGTGACGTCCTCTTTGCTATGGACCACTCGTTATAATTTTTAATAAAATTGGAAACGCAATTTTGGGGTAAACACGTGTTTTTTGTGATTTTTGCCGATATCTCACGAACCAATAACGCTAGAGACGTGTACGAGGTGTCCTAGGACTCGGGCTAACGCCCCCTTTCAAATGTGGTAGATATTTTTTCCAAAAAGATAATTCACAAAGGGCCTAACGCCATACATGTTGAAATAACGTTTTCTTTTTCTTTGCCTGTTTATAATGTCCATGAAGCGTGGCGGTTGAGAGAGACGATACTGCTGGATGTGTGTGTTTCAACAAACCTGTCGCTGACCAAGGTGGCTGTGTTCAATAGATCAATCGCTATTTCGGCGGGTCGGTGTATGACAGAGCGAGGGTGCGTTTTCTGATATTTTACCTTTAACGTGTAAACGGTGATGAGAACTTGGTTCTATGTTGGTCGAAGCGAGTAGAGAAAACAAACTTGCCGACGAGCAGGAGGTGAAGGTCATTTGAGCTTATTGGAAGGCATTGATCTGACTTGACAACAGGTGACGCTTGAAGGTGAAATAATCTGACCATCGTGGTGGCAGGGGAGTGTGAAAGGCATGCACACACATGTGTGAAACCACATGTAGGCTAAACCAGTGACATCCTGTTTTGCTTCGTACGTGACAAAATGCAAGTCCATGTGAAATTTGATCTACCGCAGGTGTTCGCTTGGGACGTTATCTGTCCACGTGCGCGATAAGAGAATGTTCAAAGCGTGGGAAAAAAAAGATTATACATGCAACGTAGCATATATAAAGACATGTCGTTATCATTTCCACGCTCACTTAGGTGACTACCTTTGAACACACTGCGTTGCATGAAACCCCTGGTCTGGTTTATCAGTTTTGGTGTTGGTGGAAAATACTTAACCTTGTTGTGGGGTAGGTATATATTTATTTATATATTTATTGTTTTTTATATAAATACATGCAATTATTTATTGATTAGGCAATTAATGATTTTATTTATTTATTTGTTTGCAGATAACGTGTATAGCCTACCTGCCGTGTGTCTGTGGGAAATATATTAAAGAAAGAGAAAGACAGACCGATAGAAGGGGAAACCATTTCCACACTAGCCCACGAGACGGGAATATAGCAAAGCATTACACGTCAAGGTGAGATATTTTTTTTAAATATATAACCTGTTTGATTTTGTTTTGTTTATGAAAGGCATAAACTATATGGAATGGATATACTTATGGTGGTTTATTTTATTTCTTTTTAGATATTTGGAAAAAAAAAGGTTCACTGCTATAGCAAATACAGTTGAAAACCAAGTGGCTTTAGAGTGGAACCATTGTCAAGCAGTCTACAGCTGAAAACTCAGGTGAGAGTGTTCTTTCTAAAATAATGCCATTTGCTACTGCTGCGGATACGTTAACTTGGGAGCCCCTTGAGTCTTGTTTCAAATCGCGTGTGTGCTCTGGCCGCATAGTGAATGTTAGAAAAAGTTCGATTCCCAAAGAATTTTTACAATCTTGTTTTGAAATTTTTAAAATTGAAATTTTTACAGCGCAAAGGTTGCATACGGCTTTAAAGGTGAATACAGAACTGGTGTGCGATTTCATATATAAAAAGAAGGACGTAGAGCATAAAGAGACATTTTATATTTGCAGTAAAATGCAAGAGCTATTCATAGCCCATAATTTGGAACAGTGGTATGAAACCCACGTGGTGAATGCCTTGCTATCAAAAGTTGATAAACTGCAACAAGGACCGAGTGGTCTAGCCTTAGACAAAATTCATCATTTGCAAATCAACATTTGTCAATTCAACCCGTTGAATGCTGGGTCTAGCTATATTAAAACACCACCAGCAATAGCTTCGAAAAAGGCTGTGGTGAATATTAAGAATCGTGACAATGATTGCTTTCTGTGGTCTGTGGCTGCGTATTTGCAGCCGGTACAACATGATGGTTGTTGGCCGGGAAAGTACAAGGCCAAGTTTGATGAATTGAAACAAACTTTAAATTTAACTCGAGTGTCGTTCCCTATGGACTTAACCGAGATCCATAGGTTTGAACAAGATAACCAGGACTTTTCGTTCATGGTGTATGGCCTTAATGGTGATGAGATTGTGGGTCCTCTTTATGCCACAAAAGAACCGAAACGACACCACATTCATCTTTTATATTTATCTTATGGAGAGGTGAATCACTATTGCCTCATTAAAAGCCTGAGTAGATTGCTAAGCAGCCAAATGTCCAAAGCACATGGTATAAAGCATATTTGTGACCGTTGTCTCCAATACTTTTGGACGCCTACTTCTTTGGAACGTCATAGGGTGGATTGTGTTACTCAGGAAGCGGTGAGACTGATATTGCCACAAGGGGACAAGGCTGTGTTAAAGTTTAAGGACATTCATAAGCGTGACACTGTTCCCTATGTGGTATATGCAGATTTCGAAGCTCTCACCACACCCATGGCGGGATGTGAACCAGATCCCACCATGAGCTCAACCACACCCATTCAAAAACATGAACCTTTTGCCATAGGATTTAATGTGGTGTGTGCCCATGACCCCACACAATCCGTTTACAAATACCGTGAGGGGCCAGATTGTGCCAAATGGTTCTTGGATGAACTTGTCAAGTTGGCTCATGATGTACAGGAATTATTGGACCACCCAGTACCCATGAGCCTATCTCCAGAACAGCAGCAGCAGTATGAGCATGCCATGACATGCCATATTTGCGAAAAGCCACTGATCAGTGCTGAAGACACCGTTCGTGATCACTCACACTTTACGGGGCAGTTTCGTGGAGCTGCGCATAGTAAATGCAATTTGAACTTTCCAGCTCCTCGCTTCATCAGTGTCTTTTTCCACAATCTGGCAAATTATGACATTCAGTTTTTGATTCGTGAATTGGGTCATGTCAACAAGGGCTCGTTTACCATTATCCCCCAAAACCATGAGCGTTTTACAGCCCTGACATGGAGGTTGAGCAACTTTAGCATTCGATTTTTGGATTCCTTTAAGTTTATGGCATCCTCGCTAGACAGCCTTGTGAATGGCTTGAATGAGGAGGAATTAAAAAATACTAGAATGCATTTTAATGATCCTGAGCAATTTCAATTGTGCATTCGGAAAGGTATATTCCCGTATGATTTTTGCAACAGCTGGGACGTGTTAAAGCAAAGAAAACTCCCACCACAAGAGAAATTTTACTCGAAACTAACACGCAGTACCGTTTCCGATGAAGACTATGCACATGCATGTCAAGTTTGGCGAGTGTTTGGCATGAAGACGCTAAGTGAATATGCTTTGCATTACCTAAAACTGGATGTATTGCTGCTCACTGATGTGTTTGAAAAATTCCGTAACTTGTGTCAACACATTTACGGTCTTGACCCGGCTCACTATTATACGAGTCCTGGGCTCTCGTTTGATGCCGCTTTAAAATACACTCAAGTGGAATTGGATTTACTCACTGACGTAGACATGGTTCTATTTTTTGAAAAGGGCATTCGTGGCGGCTTTGTGTCACTTAACCAGCGCCATGCCGAAGCGAACAATGTCTACATGCCTGATTATTCACCGGAAAAACAAGAATCGTACTTAATGTACTATGACGTGAATAATTTGTACGGTTACGCCATGAGTCAGCCTTTGCCCTATGGGAAGTTTGCTTGGCTGACAGACAAACAAGTGTCAGAATTTGATGTGATCATGGCTAGCCAAGAAACAGGCCGTGGATATGTGCTAGAAGTGGATATTGAATATCCCTCATCCTTGTATGATGAACATGCCGATTTCCCATTCTGCCTTGAGCAAATGGTTCCCCCTGACAGTAAAGTGAAAATTGAAAAACTCATGGGCACACTTTACAACAAAAATCGGTATGTGCTACATATCCAAATGTTGGTGCAATGCCTCGCCCAAGGCTTGGTGTTGAAGAAAATCCACAGGGGTATTTCTTTTGCTCAAAAAGCATGGCTTGAGCCATACATGAGACTCAACACAGAGCACCGACAAATGGCAACACAGCAGTTTGAAATTAATTTTTTTAAATTATGCATCTATGGCAAGTCTATGGAGAATGTCCGCAAATACCGTGACATTAAATTGGTCAATGTCTGGGAGGGGCAGTGGGGTGCCCGGCGGTACATTGCCAAGCCAAATTTCAAATCGATCAAAATTATCGATGAGGATTTGGCTACTATTGAAATGAGTAAGACCAGCGTGACCATGGATAAGCCCATTTACTTGGGTCAAGTCATTTTAGACTTTTCTAAATCGGTCATGTATCGATTCCACTATGAGTTTGCCAAACGCCATTTTGAGGACGTCTCTCTTTTGTATATGGACACGGACTCATTCATTTACCACATTCGCCAATGCAACCCCTATGACGTCATGAGGCAACATAGTGACTGGTTCGACACCTCTTGCTATAGCGCTGACAACGTGTTTCAGCTGCCCCTAAAAAACAAGTTGTAGTTGAACTTTTGAATCGATGGGGGCATTGTCGGCTCCCTTGAGTGCATTATTATCACTCCTGTCTCTCACCAGATAAAGCACTTGCCTTGCGTTGACCACAATGCGTTGGTGATCTTCAGCAAAGCCTAGAATCAGTTTAAGAGGTAAATATCCAGTAAAGGTTCCATCGGTGTGTACCATCCAGTCATTGGTCGAGTCAGGACACCAACCTGCCATGCAAAGTGTTTTACCTTCTTCCTCACTATAAGAGGGGTATAGTTTCATGACACTGGAAATGCCCACATTTCGAGTGCTATCCACCACGATATCGTTAATGACATAACGTACTTCAGAAAACAGAAAGGCTAAACCATGGTTGGCCAACTTGGATGTGGTAGGTGTAGAGCCATCGGCTTTGGTGAGCCGACCTTCAATCTGAATGACACTTTCATGCGGTAGGGTGTAAATATCTTGGTTGTTGATAACAAATTGAATTTCATCATTGTTATTGAGTCCAGGTGTTTGAGCTTGATAGGAATGGAGATCAATTCTTACCACTCCTGGTTGCTCCTCGATGCGGTTCGCTATCTCTAGGATAGAATTCATCATGAGGGTTGACGTGGTAACCCAAATGCTGTAAAATCTGCTTGTTCTGAGATGTTAACGTGTATTCACGTGGCAAACAACTAACACCATTCCTAGACGGTGTTGTTGCTTTATACACAAACTTCATAGTGGCTTTAGCACCAACTTGTAAGTCACTGGTGTGGTAGAATCTAGATCAATGAGTTGTTGATCTCTATTGATCAGTCTTAATGTTATATTACTAATACTATCAACAGCCACAGCATGAAAAAGCACCACTGGAGGGTTTTCACGAATAATATAGCCATTGGGCGATGTCACAATAAAGTCATAAAGTGAATGCGATGGTTCTTGATTGGTGTACACTTGGCTAATAATATTACACGTCACCGACACATGATGGTCCTCAATGAATTTCACTTCATGGTCTGATTCATGTTTTTTGTTGGGCTCCAACACACGTGGTTTAAATCCTAGTAATGGACCAATGGAATCGGGGTGTGTTTTAAAGTCAATGTTGAATGAGGAGAAAATACTGCAGCGATGAGTGTTGGTATTTCCTACAAGTTCAAACTTGTGCGTTCCGTCGAGAAATGACTTTAAACCATATTGATTGATCAACACCACATAAATGTGTTCATAAATATCATCGATCGTGTATCCACCAGAGTTCAAGGTGAGCACAGAATCATCATAGTAAAACTTGTTGTTCACATTTTCACGTATGTTGTATATTCGATTGTACGTTTCAAGAGAAACAAGTCCTAAACCATAGGGTTTTTCACTCAATTCGATAGGCGGGTAGAAGTCTAGGCTGACTTCAGGTCCACGTCCATGCACTGTAAACGTTTTACTTTCTGCCGACATACTGGTGGCGTTTTTGCTTATGCTGCGTCTTATATAAAAAAATTAAACACAAACGTCCACACTGTTGGCTGTTAAACGTTTGCTCTCGTTTCACATTATAATATATCTTGATCCTGTTTCCAAAATAGGTCACTAGTTCCATGGGCGGGGGCAAATTCCCAAAACTGTCAAAGTACCATACCGTGGATCCCTCTTTGACATAAGCTACATAATGCGTTCCTGGTCCTCGGTGATCATCCAAATTGACAACAGCACATTCCTGTTTCCAAGGTCGTGGGGGTAATTGGTTTCGCATAAACACACCTCGAAAATGAGAAAGCTTTAGTTGTTTAGCATAGCTTTCCACTTGTTGATGCGTCAGGGCATGTCTCGCTATGGCAGAGGTTAATTTTTTTTTTTTTTTAATATTTCGAAATGGTGAAATCCCAAATCCTTGTTGATAAAAGGCTGGCTTTAAATTGGCATTTCTAGCCCCCATGGCAATCGCTTCCATCGTTTCATTGTGTCGCTGACTTTCTTTGAGTTGTTGCTTGCCCTGCTGCGCGGCTTTAATGGTTTTCGCCACTGCACTGCCACCGCCCAAAAGTGAGCCCAGAGCAGCCAACCCGGCAAATAATGCAGGTAAAAATCCCGCTCGTTTGGGGACTGGAATCACTCGCCCTTGGTTTGAAACCTGTCGCCGACGTTTTGGAATAACCTGTCTCTGTGCTGCTCGAAGGGCTTTCCTTATGGTCAATACATTATTTTTTCTTTTTTTCTTTCGCAAGGGCTTGTCCTCGAATGTTGAAAACCCTGGCTTTGCCAAGGACAAAGTCCTTTTTTTAGTCTTTCTCACTGCATACCTTTGTTTCACCATGATGATAATGACCCACAACCTTTCACACGAAAGTTTAAATCACAACTAACGTCAGATGGTTATTTCATGGCTGTATATTCCAATTCCACATAAAGTGGGAAATCGTTTATGGTTTTCCCCGCTTGCTTTTCATCCCATGTCAACATGAGATAAAAGGATAATTCGTCACCTGCATTGACCATTTCATGGTCATGGACCAACATCCTATGACCATTTATCTTTATTTGTAAATGGTTCTCATCAGGTATGGCATATTTGATGTGAATGGTTCCATCATAGTGTAATCGATAGTGGCTTAAACCCGAAGCAAGCACATAGGTCAAGTGCTGATCATGGACTAGCGGTAAATGGTTTCTGTCATTCACAGGTTTTTCATTTGTCAGATACACTAAAAACACAGATGGGATAAATTTATAAAGCCTTTTCATTTCATGGGTCACGTAACGCTTGGTACAAACATCGTCTTCGTCTTGTGGGTCTTCCACGTGAATAATCCGATGGTGATTAGCGCTATAGCCATTCACCATAAGCTGGGGCACTTTGTCATAAAACTCATACACTTTGTTATCCACATACTTTTTCGTAGTAACGTCTGTAGACACTTGAGGATGTTTTACATGGGTTAACCGCTTTCCCTTAAAGTCATAATCTCCCTGTTTTGTGCGTGGCACTACTGACCTATCCACATAGTGTTTATTAGCAGGATCTGTTTCCTGTTTAGGATCATGTATGAGGACAGGCCTATCTTTGGCCATCAACGCACGTCCAAAGACATCCATCGTCAACCTGTAGTAGCAGTCTACTGTTTCTATGACAAGGTTCGGTGTCCTGTATATAGACAGCCGGCTAGCCTGTCTAAGCCTTAGTTGACATGAAGATTATTAAGCAGCAAGAGTCATTCCCCGTGGGGGACATGGTTTCCCATCTCTGTCCCACATCACGTGAACAACGCCATGGTTCACTGTTTCCATCTTCCATTCGCTGCATCATTGTGGGGCCTTCCGGCTGTGGAAAGACTAATCTTTTGCTAACGCTCATTACAGCGCCCAATGGTCTGCGTTTTCAAAATATTTATATTTTTGCAAAATCTCTCTACCAACCCCTCTACGTGTTTCTGGATCAAGTCATGTCTGGATTACAAAAAGAGAATATGGGTTATTTTACATTTTCCATGCAAGAAAATGTGATTTCACCGGATGAGGTAAAGCCTGATTCACTCATGATTTTCGATGATGTATCCACTGAACGTCAAGGCATCATTCAAAGCTATTTCAGCATGGGTCGACACAAACATATCGATTGCTTCTATCTTGGGCAAACGTATTCTAAAATGTCCAAACAGTTGATTCGTGACAATGCCAATGTCATTGTTTTATTTCGTCAGGACGAGAGGAACAGTCGTCACATTTATAATGAACATGTGAATCCGGATATGACCTTTCAAATGTTTACAGAATTGTGTGCCAAGTGCTGGAACACTCAACGTCATGCCTGTTTAGTGATTGACAAACAAAGTGAACTCAACCAAGGACGGTATCGCTTAGGGTTTGATCATTTTATTGCTATTTAAGGCCCTGTCTCATTCCCCATCAAGTCATTTGTCAAGACACCATGGCGTTAGCAGAGAGTCAATTGAAAAAGCATATTATTAGAGCAAAAAATACTATTCGCCAAAAGTTTCGTCAATTGAAACAATCACGTGCCAATCATGCTTTGTTTATTCAGCAACATTTAGCACCTCCACTAAAAGCCATGTTGAAACCCTCCTTCAAGCCATCTGAAACGCTACCCACCGTTTCACAAGCCACGCAGACGCTGCACGAGGACCCTGAGGAAGAGGAAGTGGAAGATTTGACTAGTGTTAGTGAAGTTGAGGATGAGGAGGAACAAGTGTTTACGCCTCAAAAAAAGGCCGCACCCCTTGCAGAGTTTTTGAGAAAAAAGAAATCCTTGGCCATGGTCGAAACACCTTGCCCTTCCAGAGCGTCTCCGTTTTCACAACTCTTGGCCACCCCTCAACATAAAGCTCAACTGAAAACCATTTTAATAAAATATTATGGATCAACATTGGAACCCTATTTCACCGATCTATTTATTGGAAACACAGATACCACGTATGGTGTTCGCTATGAGGATGATAGTTTTAAAATTGGCGATTCATCCATTAAATTTGCTCGTACTAAAGCTGTCATTAAAAACATCAACTATAAATTAACGCCTGGACTGTTAAAGCTGCTCTTTTCTCGGACCCCCTCTTCCCATGATTATACGTCAGAGGACCTTGACAAATATAAATCCATTTTATTGGATACCCATGCTCACAAAAGACAGTATGATCCCACGCAACAAGTGAATGCCAATATATCTCAAAAATATAAAACCATCATTGCAAAAATGTTTCCCACCAGTCAAAGTACTCGTCGTAAAGCATCCGCTTCGGGAGTGACATTTAAACCATTAAAACCCCTTGTGGATGTTACCTACTGGCACAATCCCAATAAGCTCGTCCAGCGGCTACAGTTGTTGCATGCCTCACGTCAAGCTGGCCACACCGGTCACGATTGGGAAATTCAAGAAATTGAACAAGAACTTCGAAATGCCAAAATTATTGTTTAAGCCCTCACCCATTAAAATGGGTATTGCTCACGAGTTGCATCGCCCAGCTAGGCGTCATTATCCACGACTCAAGGTGATTTCACGAGGTGTGGATGAACTTTGGCAGGCTGACTTGGTTGAAATGATACCCTATGCTGGCGTTAACGACGGTGTACGCTATATGTTGACCGTCATTGATGTCTATTCCAAAATGGCCTTTGTTGAACCTGTGCGTCGCAAGTCTGGTCCACTAGTTACCAAGGCCTTTCAACATATTATTCAACACTCCCAACGTCAACCTCAACTGCTACAAACTGACCAGGGGAAAGAATTTTTCAACAAGGATTTCTCCAGTTTTCTCAAATCTAAGGATATTCACCATTAAACCACGTACAGCAATCTCAAAGCCAGTGTGGTCGAGCGGTTCAACCGAACATTGAAAACCCATATGTGGAAAGCGTTTACCGCTCAGGGCAGTTATCGCTGGTTGGACATGTTACCTGAGCTAGTGTCACGTTACAATGACACCAACCATAGAACGATTGGGACCAAGCCACGTCTCGTAACTAAAAATATTCAGCGATTGGATAAACTGTTTAACCCCATAAAAACAGCCGATCCTAAACGTCACCGACTGAACATTGGGGATTTTGTTCGTGTGAGCAAATTTAAGTCTGCCTTCAATAAGGGCTACACGCCTCAGTGGGGGACTGAACTATTTCGAATTCGTCGAGTCTACTTGGACAGTCCAGTCACCTATTTACTCGAGGACCTCAACCATCAACCCATAAAAGGTAGATTTTATCTCCATGAACTTCAGAAAACATCATTTCCTCAGCATTATCTTGTGGAAAAAGTGTTGAAACAAAAAGGAAATAAGCTCTACGTCAAATGGTTAGGGTTTAACTCTACGTTTAATTCTTGGATCAATAAACTACATGTTGTGTGAACCTGTGTACTTTTTATTTATTCACACATGTTGTACACCACCTATAGCTCTATGTGTACAGTCTTCAGCTCCACATATTTCTTTCTCTTTCCACTTGTGTTCTCTCTTACATTACCCCTCCCCCTCTCCCCCCTCCACCTCCCACCACTGGTGTTTGCAGCTCTTGCCTATCTATTGGTTGTGACATCATTCCGACAAGTTGCATCATACTTTTTACTGATTCAGCGATTCCCACGCTTTGAAGATTCTCTTATCGTGTACGTGGACAGCTAACGTCCCAGGCGAACACCTGTGCCGGATCAAATTTCACGTCAACTTGCATTTTGTCACGTACGAAGCAAGACAGGATGTCACTTGTTAACAGTTATCGCGCATGTGGACAGATAACGTCCCAAGCGAACACCTGCGGTAGATCAAATTTCACATGGACTTGCATTTTGTCACGTACGAAGCAAAACAGGATGTCACTGGTTTAGCCTACATGTGGTTTCACACATGTGTGTGCATGCCTTTCACACTCCCCTGCAACCACGATGGTCAGATTATTTCACCTTCAAGCGTCACCTGTTGTCAAGTCAGATCAATGCCTTCCAATAAGCTCAAATGACATTCACCTCCTGCTCGTCGGCAAGTTTGTTTTCTCTACTCGCTTCGACCAACATAGAACCAAGTTCTCATCACCGTTTACACGTTAAAGGTAAAATATCAGAAAACGCACCCTCGCTCTGTCATACACCGACCCGCCGAAATAGCGATTGATCTATTGAACACAGCCACCTTGGTCAGCGACAGGTTTGTTGAAACACACACATCCAGCAGTATCGTCTCTCTCAACCGCCACGCTTCATGGACATTATAAACAGGCAAAGAAAAAGAAAACGTTATTTCAACATGTATGGCGTTAGGCCCTTTGTGAATTATCTTTTTGGAAAAAATATCTACCACATTTGAAAGGGGGCGTTAGCCCGAGTCCTAGGACACCTCGTACACGTCTCTAGCGTTATTGGTTCGTGAGATATCGGCAAAAATCACAAAGAACACGTGTTTACCCCAAAATTGCGTTTCCAATTTTATTAAAAATTATAACGAGTGGTCCATAGCAAAGAGGACGTCACCCCGAGTCCTTGGACCTGTCGTACACGCCCTTAGCGTTATTGGTTCGTGAGATATAGCAAAAAGTCTAAAATCACGTTTTTCCCCCAAAAAGACTGTGTTTCCAGATTTTCACATTTTCGACACCGACATTCCCGTAAAGAGCACGACGAGACGAAAAAAACGAATCCAAGCACGCCCTCCTAGCATGGCTCCTTCCATTCCAAGGTCGCAGGGGCTCACCACTTGCTTTTGGAAGCAGCTCTGTCACTACCACACTACTGCAGGTTTTCATCCTAGAGACTTGAAATTTTTTTGGGGGGTAGAAGGGGTAGGGATCATTGATTGACGTTAAACAATTTTTTTTGTAGAGTTCCTAGTTTCCGAAATATAGAATTTTCAAAATTCGAGTTTTTCCAAAAAAACATAAAAATTAAAAAAGTTTTACTATAGAAAATAAAGATCATAAAGACCATTCGTTTGAACCATGGCACAACGTTCTATCATGTTTGGTTTTCAAACTATTACCTACTTTCGAAAACAAAAAATTTCAAAAAAAATTCAAAAATATAACGAGTGGTCCATAGCAAAGCCCCCGTCAGCCCGAGTCCAATAACACTTTATTCGTGAATATCCGACCACTGGTTCGGGAGTTATCGGCTTAGACTCACGCGGCGGCCATGACACTCGTTAGAACTCCTAGCTCCCCCCTACTTACCAATTTTATGCATTTTTTTAACAAGTGCATAATTAAATGTGTGTATGTTTTTTAACCTAGTCAGACATCATAAAATTAAATTTAGATAATAATAGGTGTGCAAACACATTTGCCATTGAAAACAAATGGTTTTAAATATCCGTATTGATGTTAGAATTAAACGTTTAAAATTATACGCCATATCAATACATAAACAAATATATATTTTATATATTGGTACATGTTTCGACCCACAATGGGGTCATCCTCAGCCTAAAAAGAAAATCAATTAAGAATTGAAAACTAAAATAGCATATGTGACTTAAATCTAAATTAAAATGAAAAATTAATGAAAATAATTGTAATAAATAAAATATGGTAATAAAATGGATATCCTTACAAATGTAGTATTAATTAAATAAATATAAGATTTGTATTTTTACAATAATTTAAAAAAAGTAGTTAGAAAATAAGAACTATTAACGGTGAGTGTAAAAATGTTAAGCTTTAAAAAATTTATCAAAATATACACAAAATAATTTAGAAAATCAATAAAATAATTCAGTTCGGCGCTTCAGTTAAATAAGTTGAATCCCCTTCAATACGGATTTTATTAACAATTTTGATCGATCGAAATTACGGAATATTGACGAGAATGGTCTCACTCCGCTAGTATCAACGTACGATTGTTGTTCCAGGGTTAAGTTACAATAGACAACACATTTAAATTTTAAAAATATATGAAGCTTTAGAATAATGCAGGAGAGCAACCACTTGTGATAGAATTCAAGAACTTACTATCATTTAATATTATAGAATAACGACGTTGTGTTCGGAGCTGTACTTACGTTTCCCAAATGATTAGCTTTCGCTCTCGGGTCTATCTTAAATACTATTGAAAAACTGCGAGTGATAAAAGAATATATGCAATTTTATGCGGACTCGCACGTTCAGCACCATTCATCACCATGCTTACTGCTCGCCACACATAGACCTGAGTGTGGCGTTGCCGCTCTGCTATGGGCAAGGACTGGTTATACAGCCATGTTGCAGTGCATTAATACCATACGGGATGCAAGCAGAGAAATATCGACCAACTGACATCACGCGTTAGTTGGGCTGCATAAAACAATATTATTAGGGGCAGCTGATTTACCCGGTAGCTAATGGATAACATAACAAAGGTTAGTGAAATATTTATGTTCTGGGTGGTGCCATACGATGTCGAGCAATGTATCATGCAGGACACGTTGCGAACAGCGAGGTATCCTAAAGTGATTATTCATAAATCATAGTGCATGTACTGTAGATCGTGTCTATGAGTGACGACTGCTCAGCACGACATGTCAGTTAAGACTTCGCTTCATGAATTTATAGACTGTAAACCTTATAGCAGTGCCCAGGAGTGAAACCTAAGTGGGAAATCGGCAGTTTCGGTGGCGTAGTTGGTAGCATGCGGAGCTTCTATGCCCAAGATCTCGGGTTCAAACCCGGCCGAAGTCGACGGTTTTTTAAGAGCGTTAAAAATCCTTAGTATGCCTTCCTTCGGAGGGGAAGTAAAGCTGGAGGTCCCATGTCATAGATTTATGGCAATTTAAAGGACCTTCCACTAATTACACCTGTGTGAACCTAAATTATATAGGTTAAGAATGTAAACAACGCTCTTAGGTTCCTACGTTCGTTGCCAGGAGCCGACAGTTGTGGCGTCTAATAGCCAAGTTCTGAACTAGTAGGCGTTGACGGTGGCGTTTGGCGGCGAAAGTAGGGACTATTTGAAAAATTCAAATTCTGCAGTCCTTACTTGAACTAAAAAACAGATATCACACACTAATACAGTCATCAAAATTAACACCGGTTATCAGACAGATTCTACACACACTTAAACTATACGGGGCTACATGACCGCGTTGTCGCAGCCCCTAAACTGAGGAGCCAACCAACCAACAACACCAACCAACCTAAGTGGGAAATCACATCTTACAAGGTAATGGAATATCACATTAATAGAATATCGTTGAGACTTGACTTGTGCATGTAGCTAACAAGCACCACAAAACGCCTCTTGTAAAGATGCAACCTTGAAAAACACTGTAAATGCAGCTTGAAAGGGTGTCTATGAATTATATTAAATTTTGTGCAATTGCAGATATGTTTATTTGCTTATACCTTCAAAAATCAAAATCATTCAAAGGTAACGGTGGACAGTGCAAGTAGCGGTACTGAATATTTTGAACCAGCAGTTAAGTTTAACTATCCATCTCGCACGATGGAAAGCTCCTGTAGCAAGGGTTGGAATTGCAATGGTACCATCAAAGAACAAAACTCTTCACTGAAGTGACCACCTTCTGGTGCAGTGATTAGCCTTATTGGCTGTCACTACGGAATACCGGGTCGATACCAGGCTCTGCCAAGAGATTCTGAGGGATGCAACGGGGTTCACCCAGTCTTGTGAGGCTGACCTGAGAAGAGGTGGGTTCAATTCCTACCCCAGTCATCCTTCAAGTGGTTTTCCCACGTCTACTGTAGGCGACTGCCGGGATGGTACCTAAATTAAGGCCTGTTGTTATAATTGATTCTAATGCCATCAAATAATCTCTTACCATAATTAGTATATATGAATTGCAGCCAATGGCCATAGTGGTGTATTTTAAATGAACGCCCATAGGCTCCCCATCAAGTTCAATTTCAAGTAGTTCCAACTTTGGCAACCAGAGATTCTGACCTACAAAGTCTTAATGACTATGCTAATAAAAACAGTTTATTAATAAATCCAAATAAAACTGACGTGATTATTATCGGTAACAGTAAAAACTTATATTCACTCAAGAAACGTGACATCTCTCCAATAATTTTAAACAATAAAATCATACCCTACTCTACTTCAGTGACAAACTTAGGAATTATTATAACTGAGACCCTAAATTGGACTAAACAGGTGATAAGCACATGTAATAAAGTACATAAATGCCTATATCCTCTGAAACGGTTCTGTATTGTATTCTCTGTTCGACTTAAAGTACAACTAATTCACTCTCTGATACTACCAATATTTGACTACTGTGACACTGTGCTGACTGAAATTACCTGCGACAGTAACAAGAAACAGGACCGGTGCCTCAACAACTGTGTAAGATATATCTTTGTTCTGCCATATGATGATCATATACCACCCTATTATAAGGAGCTGTCGTGGCTTCGAGTGCACCAGCGTCGTGAACTCCACATGTTATCACTACTGCACAAAATACTTTTCACTAATACCCCTAACTATCTTGTTACACCGTTTTCTTACTTCTCGTCCTATCATGACCACAATACGAGATCTGGCTCCTCTCTTGCCAAACCTATAAACCGTACTGCTGTTTACAATCGCTCGTTTATAATCTCTGAGTCCCTGCGAACATTAGAGACAATCCCTCTCATCGCAAGTTTAAAGTGGCTTGCTGCGAGTATTTGCTGGGTGGATCCCGCTGACTTCCTGGATAAATGTTGAATGAACGAATGAATGAATGAGATGAATGATTGGATTACTGTAGTTACGTCATATAAGGGTACTTTACTTTGTGTATTTTTGAAATTAATGATTCTACCATTATTCATATTATCACTATTCTTATTGCTATTAATATTATTTGTGCTATTGGTATTTGTAATTATGTCATGTAGATGTATACTCTTCTAGTTGTTAAGTGTAAGAGAGGGCCTTGAGCCCTAACTTCGCCACCAATAAAGGCATTATCTATCTATATAGCGGTGAAGTTGGAACTTGATAGAGCGTTTCTAACCAAATAATTTACAAATTTAGCTACACACTACCAATTGTAGTGGTAGGTTCTTTTACATGCCATAAATCCATGACATGGGCCCTTCGGCTTTACTTCCCCTGCAAAGGAAGGCATATAATAAATAACCCCTGGCACTACAGCCCATGAAGGACCTAGGCCTAGCGATTTGGCCTGCAGATATTGTAGTAACGCGTGTCCAGACAGAATTCTAGAGAAGATAATTGTAAAGAGAAGTTATTTCAAAGATTATCCTTCTGTGAAGGACTGATAACACAAGATTGGATTGCACAATGTGTAACAAGTGATTCTCTGTTTCAATCCATGGAATTGATAGTCCGCAGATATCGAAGATAATATAATCTCATGCTATTGAAGAAAAGTTCCTTTAATATTACCAATAAGTTCACCAAGTATAATCCTATTGGCGACAAGTTTCCTGTTGACATAATCCAGGATAACAGAATATACCCGACGTGGTCGGATATTTTAATGATTTATAAGCAATCCCCAAGCCACTATAGAACGTTCCGCTCGTTATTCTTGTACACATTTGATTGCTGATTTGTGGAACAACAATACCACTAGGGGATGAGGGAGGATTGGCATACACCCCCTTTTCTAAATTCCAATTGGAACCAGAAAAAGTTCTCGAATGGTTAAGCCTAGCGAATGTAAAGCTCTCTCAGTGCGGAAATCACAATAAAATACGTACGGCAAGTGCTATTTTATTTCATGTAATTTTAGCCTATTTTCATTTATGAAAAATGGGCTTATAAGATAACCTTTTGTCTGTGTGTATGTGTGCGGCCGTGTGTGTCCCCACCCCCCTTAATAAAATCTAAACGGCTGGAGCGATTTCAATGAAAGTCGGTGAGGTCATAGTAATATTTTGGCCGACCCGACCATGCCCTTCAAATTTTATTACGTTTCACCAATCCAACAAGGTGGTTGTGCAAAATATTTTACCGGTATTCTATATCTCCGAAGCTATTACTGATATCACCCTGAAATTTTGTACGGTGATAATGAGCACTACTAGCAGTTACCTATGTGACTGCCAATAACCTGTTAACTACAAAACGAACATGGCGGCCAAGTGAAGTTGAAACATTTAAATATACTTTTCTCGCGATTTAATCATCCGAACGCAGTGAAACTTCGTACAGCAAATATAATTTAGTTCGATTGTTTACATAACCTCAAGATGGCAGCTGTGCGAAATTTTAAAATCCCGATTTCATTTCTTGTGTCCTAATCATGTGATTGAAGTTTGAAAAATACACCTACTCAATAATCCTCATGTAATAGTACATAACCCTATAACCTACATATTTAAATATCCAATATGGTGACCATCCGAAATATTTAGACGGTTCTCAATATCTACGAATCTCTTACAGCAATCAAACTGAAATTTCGCGTGTTGATAGAGGCAATTAACATAAGTAAAACATATAAAAATATACTATAATTATATGGTTTTTCATGGAACTACTTGTTTCATTTCTCTAACAATAATAGACTTGTCGTTGCACTAAGGTAGGTTCAATAATCGTAAAACGTCTTCCTTCACTTACATGTACCATAATAAATGCAAGCATTTTATTGCAACTGGGAAATTGCAGGAGAACAGTTTACTGTCTACAATGACATATTTTCGAATGGTGAATTACCTCAGCTCTGCAGGACATAGATATTTCCTGCCCAGGGATAACGTTATCGGTAAATTTTGGGGAAGTGATTAGCTATTCTTAAAATATGCCAAAGTAATACTATTTAAAGTCTATTGTCAAGCGCTTTACGTTGCATCTGGAAATAATGAGTTATAATATGTATCACTATTTAAAGCCAGCACGTAGTTTGACGTGAGTTTACATCTAGCGATCATGAACCCCGGGACTTCGATTTCACTCGGAATCCAATCACTGGACTTGACTTTTCATTTCAAGAATGGATTAACCAGGTAACAAACATGACAGCAAACCGCTAAACCACTACGCTATCACATCTTCTCATTATAATCGTCATTCTATGTTTACGGAAGGGAGTACGGTAGTACCCTGACATTAGAGTCAGAGGTCTGTTGACTGGTGCTAGGGAAACAATACCAAAATGTTGTATGTTTCAAAAAGTATACCTTAGATATCGATTTTGAAGGACCTATTCAGTTATTGAGAGAGCATTTGAATTGATGGTCGCTTATATTTCACATTGTCTTAATTCGTTTTATAATTGTAATAGGTTTTACACACGTATTACAATTTCATCTAATTGCTTGAGTATGTTATAAGATATTTCAGGCTGTATACATCGGCGGCCTCGGTGGCGTAGTTTGTAGCATGCTGAGCTTCTATGCCCAAGTTCGCGGTTCAAACCCAGCTGAAGTCGTCGGATTTTTAAGAGCATTAAAAATCCCTCAATATGCCTTCCTTCGGAGGGGAAGTAAAGCCGGCAGGCCCATGGCCTAGATTTATGGCATGTAAAAGAACCTTCCACTAATTACACTTGTGTGAAGCATAATTATAGGTTAGATTTGACTAACGCTCTTAGTTTCCAACGTTCTTCGCCAGGAGCCGACTGCGGTGGCATCTAGTAACCAAGTTCAGAACTAGTTGTCGTTGACGGTGGCGTTTGGTAACAAAAGTAGGAACTACTCCTCTTCAAATCGTAGAGCATATTATTCAAGACTGTCCGCTGAGGAAGTATGCTGGATAGCCACAAGATATAATTTCTGCTCCACCTCCCTTTCTTGACTGGCTTCAACAATTGGATATCTTGTTGTGAATGCGAACGCAACCAATTTTCTAGTGATGTATATATTGCACATATGATTTACTTATTTATATATACATTTATTATATTGTAATTCATCTAGTTGCTAGCCATATGATAAATAAATAAAAACAAGTGGGAACTACTTGAAAAAAGAATGTCCGCAGTCCTTATTTGAATTAATAATAATATCGTATGGCCTCGGGTGCTGGGTGCAAGCTTTGTTATTTGACACCCAGAGGGTAGCTTGCATGTCGAATTTCGTTGTTCCTTGACTATGAAAGTCAAGGAGGTTAGATGTTAGATATCTAAGCTCCTTGAACACTATAGCTCTTTCTAGTAGAGAAATGAGGAACTTTGTGTTGGCGGAAACTCCCGAGATTAATTTTGCCATTATGAACTCGGCCTACTGAATTCAAATGGGTTCATTGACATGCCAACATCGTATGACATGTGTATCGTATTTTTGCCGCCTTTCAAAAAATCACTTACCACGGCCAGGAGCGAACCTGCAATCTTGGGGTTAGTAGACCGACACGATATCCACTCACCCACCGTGGCAAGCTTCTTACTTGAATTGAAAAACAGATAACACGCACACTAATACAGCCATCACAATTAACTCCGGTTATCAGACAGATTCTATACACACCCAAAGTTCACGGGGCTACATGACCGCGTTGTCGCAGCCCCTTAACTGAGGAACCAACCAACCAACCAACCAGACTGTATGCTTCGTTATTTTTGGAAGCCAATTAATTGGAAAGTGACGATGTTTACAGTTTGAATAACAAGGATAAATATTTATTAAGTGGCGTGATGGAAATGTACTGTAATGTAATTAGAAGCTTCGTGATTGGAGCAAGTTAGCTCACTCGTATTAAATTTTGTGCGTGAGCACTCAAACTCCCCCACACTGATCACGTGATAGTTGGACTCTCAACTTATTTATTTATGTGTGCACTTTCTGATATACAGCTCTGCCCTTGACCTACCGAATTCATATCGCAAGAGGTTGTTAAGCATTGCATTAATATTCCGTATAAATAACCAGATCGAGATTGGTGGTGCCGCCTCTCTCAAGAACCCAAACTTGAACAGCCCTCAGTGTTTTTACTTCCCATGTTATTACTCCTCAGATAGTATTTTCTTCTATCCCTAGTTCGAACAAACATAGCACTTAACACATAAGAGGGAATCACATGTTGCTTCCTCCTCACCTTCCCACAGCTCTCAAATGGCACCTTTGATCCTGCTCCTTGGAGGAGTATACCTCCCACATCTGATAGCTGCATTATGAAAAGGTGGAAAGATTAAAATCCTTCAGTATGCCTTTTTTCAAGCCGACCCCGTGGTGTTGAAGTAGCAAGCCTGCCTCTCACCCAGAGGCCCCGGGTTCGATTCCCTGCTCCGTCAGGGATTTTAGAAACTGACGTGAGGGCTGGAACGAGGTGCTCTCGGCCTCGTGAGGACAATTGAGTAACTGTCTGATAGTGGGGCAGCGCTCCGGTCAGGTAAACCAAGATTAACGGCTGAGGGGATCCGATGCGCTAACCACGCTTTACCCCAATATCTGCAGGCCAAATCGCTGGGCAGCGGTCGATTAGTAGGCCTAGGCTCTTTATGGGCTGTAGTGCCAGGGGTTATTTATTATATGCCTTCCTTCGGAGGGGAAGTAAAGCCGGAGGGTCCATGTCATAGTTTTATGGCATGTAAAAGAACCTTCCACTACAATTGGTAGTGTGTAACTAAATTTGTAAATTATTTGGTTAGAAACGCTCTATCAAGTTCCAACGTTCACCGCTAGGTGTCAGTGACAGTGGTATCTCTGGTGGCCAAGTTGGAACTAATTGACATTGAACGGAAATTGTAACTCACCCCATGGGTGTTCGGTTGAAACAGCTACATCCTCTGCGAGCCGAACATGTCCTCGGATACTCCCAGCACTAAAAGCCTTACGATAAATAAATAGTTTACAATTCGCCCTAAGTGTATCACAGCAATAGATTAGTGTCGGGGAGGAAGACTGTTTTTGTTGAAGGGATAATCATTTCTAAGCTTTGCAACATTAAAATAAATACCGTAGTTCTTTTTTCGGTGCGTATTGCCTTATAATTTATTAGTAATAATTACCACACATACTGAGTTTTATGACGGGGTTTCTTGTATTTTGTTTTTAGAGGGCAGAGGCTGTCTGTCGGAGACGCTGTGGGTTTGTGAGTGGATTCTAGAGCTATTTGTCTTGAATATTTGGATCTGATGATGCTCGCTTGACTAGCGAAACATGTCATCCCTTAGTTTTCTTCTTCTCCTCCCTATTCTTCAATAGTCCTTAACAATATATAAATAAATATCATGTAATTCATTTCAGTTCTTTTTTCACATATTCCATTAATTGGAATGATTCTACTGTTGACCGACTGAAAGTTAAAATATTAATTCGAACGTCCACCAATGAAATAGTAGAGTTTGGTACACCTGGTCCGCTGCTGAGCCCAATTTGTCACACCCGGGCAAAACCCCACCAAATGCACGGTTAACACTAGAAGATTTGATGGTGTAGTTACTTGGCTGTGAAGGCCAATATTACATCTTTCTAAATATTGTATTGGAAGAACTAGGAATTGCATCCAGGACCGTTTGGATAGGAATTTCTATACGTACCCTAGGTAAATCACTCAAACATGCAATGTCTGGGTTCATTGGACCCACGTGTTTGTTGTGTTCAAACTCCAATTCAAGCCATTAAAGCGCCGCTAATAGGACATGTGACATCTAGTTTATTGTGATTTACTGTGTGGCGATTGGAAGCGAACTGATGGACGTTCCGTTAACAGAGGGAATTGGCAAACATAGGTTTCACAGATTTCTTCCAACTGAAGACTATCTTTCAAAATGTTTTCGCAGTTTTAATGTAATAATTTATATTCGTAGTTCTCGAGGAATATAATAGTAATAATAATAATAATTTTAAATACTTGGGAGAAAGAAGTCTTCGCATCGCACATGGGAAAAATGGTACTGGCTTACCATTTAACCAAAGGCGTCTATAACAAACGGTCAATATCCTTCAACGCAAAGCTAAATCATTACTGCAGTGTCATCCGTCCGGAGGTCTTGTACGCTTCCGAATGCCTCACGATGAACAAAACAGACTTGGTCGAAAAACTGGAAGTCAAAGAGAGGAAAATTTTGAGAAAGATCTTGGGCCCCATCAAAGTAAATGGGGAATATAGAAGACGGCCAACGTTTAGAAAAACCGAGGCTGACAACGGGAAAGATTTGGACCCAGAAAAGGAAGGAAACCCACCGAGAACGAATGCGGTCGCACTGGGCAAACATCAAAGCCCGAAGAATGAGACAGTTGGAATGACGTGGTCCACAGATGGCCGATACGAAATTAATGAATGAATAAATAATAATCGTAACCTATAGGAGGTTGAAACGATCCTAAATAATAAATAAATAAATAAATAAATAATAATAATAATAATATTTAAGGTTTCCAGGAAAAGCCGAAGCTGAAGACAGGGAAGGCGTGGTCCCAAGAGAGAAAAGAACAACACCGGAGACGAATGCGGGAACACTGGGCAGTAGTTAGAGCTCGGAAGAAGATACAGTTGAACTGACGTGGACCGTAGTTGGCCGAATCGAACAAAGAATAATAATAATATTTGATAACAGCTTGTTTTCAAGGAGAGGATTCTTTCTTTGTGTAGGTGGCAATGTTAGTAAATCCTGGCTGCTCTGTAGAAAGATTCGTAATTTTCCCTTTTCCTCCTCTCACCGGGGGCTCACAAATTATGGGAAATTGTTTTAGCAACTACACGGCTCCCGCTGAGCCAGATAATTCTTCCTCTTAGTAATGTCGACCTCCCTTAGTCATCCCCAAACTTATTTACGCATAGAAACCCAGGGTATCTTTTATTTTTACACCTTCCATAACATTTCCCATTTCGTTTCCTGACACCAGTTTTTTTTTAGAAAGGTCGAGACTCTTCCATTTCCCTTCTTTAATAACTCAACGTAATTGTAAGTACGAGGAGCAGATGATCCCGATGATCCTTCCCTTAAAACAACCATTGTCAAAACATTGATAAAACAAGGCATTCATTGAAGAACAAATTGCCTTCTTTCCTTGAACTTACAGTTGGCTGCAATCTTCGTAAAACATGTGTTTGCCTTGGGTACTTTGTTTGTTCTGAGTTTGATTAAAAAATTGCCATTCCTGTACTATTAGGTAGATTTCTTTAGAAAGCTAACTATTGCAATGGGTCCCATGTTTCGACTTCCGGAAAATTTCGACATATCTTCGCGTTTCACATCCCCCAGACCCCAAAACCACCGTCAGTTCAAAAGTTTATATATAATTTATGTATATATGTATCTATCAATCTATCTATATATATATATATATATATATATATATATATATATATATATATATATATATCAGTTTCTTGTGGACACGATAACTGCCGTAATTTTGCACCAATCACTTTGAATTTTTTACATAATATGTATCCCTATAAAATCTCGGTCGAGTTCGTTAATGGGCAAAATCGGTCAAAAGGGGTAAAAATGGGGGGCTTTTTTCGAAAAAGTGAAATATCGCTATAACTCTCTTAATACATGAAATATCGAATCCCTTCAAAGTTCATAATATGTGTCGGATAAGTGCCAAAAGTTTATGTCAAATAAGTTTTTTGATAGCACCAACCATTGACCAAAGGGGTGGGAAAAAGTGGGTTTTTCGGGAAACATTAATCATATCTCTGTTAATAGGCACAATATCAAAACCGCACAAAATGGACAATATTCCTCCAATAATTACCTAAAACTTTTGTCTGAAAGAATTTTTGATATGACCCACCATTACGCCACGGGGTGAACAAAATGATTTAAATTATAAGAAAATGCCAAGTGCCAAGAGAGGTTGCCATGACAACTTCACTTTTAATTGATAAGGGATGACCATCTGCAGTTGCTATGACAACGCCACTGCACGAGATCACATTCAGTTTTCATATGTCAGTGGGAAGCGACTTCGGTATCGGAACTGGTAGCATGCTGAACTTCTATGCCCAAGGTCGCGGGTTCAAACCCGGCTGAAGTCGTCGGATTTACTAAGAGCGCTAAAAAACCTGAGTTTGCTTTCCTTCGGAGGGGAAGTTCCAACGTTCGTTGCGAGTTGCTGATTGAGGTGGCATCTAGTAGCCAAGTTCACAGCTAGGCGTCGTTGACGGCAGTATTTTAGGTAGATTTCATTAGAAAGCTAACTATTGCAATGGGTACCATGTTTCGATTTCCGGAAAATTTCGACATATCTTCGCGTTTCACATCCCCCAGACCCCAAAACCACCGTCAGTTCAAAAGTTTATATATAATTTATGTAATATATGTATATATGTATATCAGTTTCTTGTGGACACGATAACTGCCGTAATTTTGCACCAATCACTTTGAATTTTTTACCGAATATGTATACCCATAAAATCTCGGACGAGTTCGTTACTGGGCTAAATCGGTCGAAGGGGATGAAAATGGGGGACTTTTTGTTTTCGAAAAAATTAAATATTGCTATAACTCTCTTAATATGTGAAATATCGAATCCGTTCAAAGTTCATACTATGTGTCGGATAAAGCTCAGAAATTTATGTTTGAAACGTTTTTTGATAGCACCAACCATTGACCAAAGGGGTGGGAAAAAGTGTTTTTTTCGGGAAACATTAATCATATCTCTGTTAATAGGCACAATATCAAAACCGTACAAAATGGACAATATTCCCCTAATAATTACCTAAAACGTTTGTCTGAAAGAATTTTTGATATGAGCCACCATTGCGCCAAGGGATGAGAAAAATGATTTCGGAATTATAAGAAAATGCCAAGAGCTATCAGTTGTTGACATGGAAACACTACTAAATTGATGAGGGATGAGCCATCAGACGTTGCCATGACAACGCACTTGCGCGAGATCAGATTCAGATTTCCATCTGACTAAGTGTGAAGCGGCTTCGGTGACGTAACTGGTAGCATGCTGAACTTCTATGCCCAAGGTCGCGGGTTCAAAGCCGGCCAAAGTCGTCGGATTTTCTAAGAGCGCTAAAAATCCCTCAGTAAGCTTTCCTTTGGAGGGGAAGTTCCAACGTTCGTTGCGAGTTGCTGATTGAGGTGGCATCCAGTAGCCAAGTTCACAGCTGGGTGGCGTTGACGTTAGTATCTGGTAGCAACATTAGGAACTACTGCTTGAAATTTACCGTCTGCATTCCTTACCTGAATTACAGACTAATACAGCCATCACAATTCACACCGTTTATCAGACAGATTCTACACTCACCCAAAGTACATGGGGTTATATGACCGCGTTGTCGCAGCCCCTAAACTGAGGAACCAACCAACATCTCTGCGGGAGATATAATTTTGCGTGAAGAAGTAACAGACCGTTACATAGTTACACATCAGTGTCATAACCTTGCATAAGGACAGTGTGACCACAAGTATAACAAGTAGTTCCGTGAAGAACTGTACAGCCTATTTTCATATATCCTGCTCATGTTAATTGCCTCTATCAACATACAAAATTTCAGTTTAATTGCTGTAACAGATTCGTAGATATTGAGAACCGTCTAAATATTTCAGACGGTCGCCAGGTTGGATTTTTATTTTTGTACTATTATATTAAGATTATTGTGTAAGTGTGGTATTCAAACTTCAATCGCATGATAAGAACACAAGAAGTAAAAACGAGATTTTAAAATTACGCACAGCAGCCATCTTGTGATTATGCAAACAATTGAAATAAATTAGATGCCAGTGGATCAACATTTGTGTAAGCATTTAAAACGTGCAACGTTTCACGGCACTCGGATAGTTAATTCGCGAGAAACGTCCATTTAAATATTTATACTTCGCTTCGCCGCCATGTTGGATTCGTGCTCACGAGGTTACTGAAAGTCCTATAGGTGAACATATGTTCATAGTCTCTATGAACATAAAAATTTCAGTTTGGTTGCTGTTAAAGATTCATATATATTTAGAACCGTCTAAATATTACGGAAGCATGCCATTTAGGATTGTTATATGAATAGGCCATAGAGTTATGTACCATTCAAGGTCACTTATTGCCTAGGTTCATTATTCAAACTTTCACTTCGATCGCATGATTACGACACAAGAAATAAAAACTTAATTTTAAAATTTCGCACAGCCGCCATCTTGAGGTTATGTAAACAATTGAATTAAATTAGATGGCAGTACATTACAATCTGCAAAATTATTTACTGTACCACATTTCACTGCGCTCAGAGAGTTAACTCACGAGAAAAGTCTATTAAAATATTTCAAATTCGCTTGGTCGCCATGTTCGTTTTGTACTTTACTGGTTTATGAATTATACATAGGTAAACTTGTATCAGTACCCTTTATCACCGTACAAAATTGCAGGGTGATATCTGTAATAGTTTCGGGGATATAGAATGTCAGTGAAATATTTCGCGCAGGCGCCATTTTGAGGTTATGTAAACAATTGAACTAAATTAGATTCCAGTGCATTGCAATGTGTATAAATATTTGCTGTACCAAGTTTCATTACGTTTGGATAGTTAAATCGCGAGAAAAGTCTATTTAAAAGTCTCCACTTCGCTTGGCCGCCATGTTGGTTATGTAGTAACCAGGTTTTTGAAAGTTTCATAGGTGAACTTCTAGTAGTACCCTTTATCACCGTACACAATTTCAGGGCGATATCCGTTATAGTTTCGGAGATACTGAATGCTAGTGAAATATTTCGCACAGCCGCCATGTTGGATTGGTGAGACGTAACAAAATTCGATGGGCACGGTCGACGTCGCCGGGAAAAGTGCTATGAACTTACCGAGTTTCACTGAAATCGCTCCAGCCGTTTAGATTTTATTAGGGGGGGACACACACCCACACCTCACACACACACACACACACACACACACACACACACGCACACACACACGGACAAAAGGTGATCTCATAAGCCTATTTTTTCAAAATTGAAAATAGGCTAAAAATGGACTCCAAATGACAAGATGGTTACCGTCCCAGTAAGACAATAAAATGTTTAAAATATGTTTAAAATGAAGACAAACAAAGTTAATTAATCTCCAATTATAAAATACTTTCACGCGATAAATGAGGTCTGATCCTTCTACGAAAACCTGCATATTCTGCCTATTTTCGCCTATCTCCAAGTTTGTCCGGTGAAATCTACCTCCGCCTTCCGGCGTGCCGGGAGGACTTTTTTTTTAATGATAACGGTAAGGTTGGTACTGCCTATTACAAACGAATTGGAACACTGTAGACTTTTACGTTAGTAAATCATAGGGTGCATATGCATACTTGGCTCGTACAAAGTTAGGTCGACATTGGGTTAGTCCATTACGAGTTATTCAAGGGTAACTATTAAGTTTGTACCACCTATTGCTTACAGTTGGCAATAGTGATGTTCACTACAATGTTGGATATCTGGAATATACAATACCACCACATAACATTTCTTTGTTATCGGAGGAGCTATCCAGACGTTGATAGCAGTGGACACACTGACTTACGCTCAAGATGCTACTTTAGTTATTGGTTAGTTATTGTTGTTTTAAGGGGCGGAACTAAGAGGTCATCTTCGCCAAGATGCTACTTTCTACTAACTTAAAACGAGAAGGAGCAAACTGAGCTCAAACCCAGCTGGTTATCTGTAATATCAGCGATAGGACCGGGTTTATTAAACTACATCATCGTGTTGGACGCAATTTTTCACTGTTTCCTTAGTAATCAAAAGTAATGCTTTTCAGTCGGTCAACACGATTGTACCCAAGTGTAATGGGGTTTCCCTAAAACTTAAAAAATACATGAGATTAATAAATAAACTCACTTGGATGACCAGTTTCGATCGTCAAGCGATCATTATCAGATCCTTTACACCTAGGCTATTAAATCTACAGTATGTCTACAAGTATGTGGGTGATGGTATTTACAATATATACACTTATTTAGTTACAGCGGTTATTATAAATTTGCGCATCTTGTCAAGATTTGTTAGTTATTTGTGATATTTGTTAATATTTTGTTACTGGTTATTGACCTTCAAGTTTGCTTGTTTAGTGTGATATCTTCCACTGGTTACTCTGTGTAACAAGTGGAAGTGTTCGAAGTTGCACGAAGAACGGGACTCATGACCCTCAAACAATAAGCTACTGTGGGATTTTTTATTATGGATTTCCGACTTTAGGCCTTGATTACAAAGAAACCAATACGTCTATTGAAAAATAACTTATAGCAATATTATTTTTCTTGTTGAATTATACGTTAGGCTATAAAAGTAAACTATTCTCAAACCCGGCCGAAGTCGTCGGATTTTTAAGAGGGTTAAAAATCCCTCAGTATGCCTTCCTTCGGAGGGGAAGTAAAGCCGGCGGTTCCATGTCCTAGATTTAAGGCATGTTAAAGAACCTTCCACTAATTACACCTGTGAGAAGCTAAATTAACTTATAAGTTAAACAACGCTCTTAAGGTTCCTAGGTTCGTCGCCAGGAGCCGACTGCGGTGGCGTTCAGTAGCCAAGTTCTGAACTAGTAGTTGTTGACGGTGGCGTTTGGCGGCAAAAGTAGGAACTACTTGAAATTCAATGTCTGCAGTCCTTATTGAATTAAAAACAGGTAACACACACTAACACAGACATCACAATTAACACCGGTTATCAGACAAATTCTACACACACCCAAAGTACACGGGGCTACATGACCGCGTTGTCGCAGTCTCTAAACTAAGGAACCAACCAACCAAAACTATTCTCAAGTTAAATAATCATTTTTGAATTTGTGATTGTATGAACAATTGTCCAGGATTTTGGCGTCTTTTCTAGGTTCCACTCACTTAATACACGGGAAGCTACTTGTCGGAGGGTAATTACATTTTGATATGTTATACGCACACGTATTCTTAGTGTAAAACTAAAGTTTCAACTTTTTTTTCTGATAATCACGAATGAGAGCTTCAAAATGAGGCCACATTTTTCCTGCTGCACGTTTATTCTGGGCTGAGAAAAAGTTACTTTTGAAATATTATAAGACCTTCTTATTGGGTAGTTGAAAAAAATTAAACTTGAGTTTTACACCACCAATACTTGTGCCTATAACATATAAAATGTAATTACCCTCAGATAAGTAGATTTCTATGTGTATATACTGTATTTTTAAGTGAGCGGTTCCTAGAAAAGACGTCAAAATCCCGAACAAATAAAACATATAATTATTGAACTCGAGAATAATTGTCGTATACAGTACAGTCTAACACTCGGGCTTACAGAATAAACAATCTGACAGTAAGTGCATATTAAATTCCAACCTGACCATTCACTAACAATCACAGATATCAGACTAAAATTAAAGGGTTCAATGGTAATTTTCAGTCACCATTTGTACTGTTCTTCAGAAGTTAGTTTGTAATCAAAATATTCTTTGAAGATTTTATTTGTTCAGTCATCCATTATACAGATGTAACTATTTCTTCTCATTGAGATAGGAAGCTTATGACAATTACTAAGAAAACTTATAAAAACTCATAAATGTTTATAAAATAAAATTCATGTTGTTGTTGTTGTTGTTGTTGTTGTTGTTGTTGTTGTTGTTGTTGTTGTTAGTGGTACATCTTTTATCAACAATCCCTTAATAAAATCCTCTAGGCATTGCTATGAAGGGATATGAGTTGTGTATAAAATTAGGTGATCAGAGCATCGTAAACTTATATTATGCTCAAGAAGAAAGAGATCATATTTACCATCTCAGGACTATTATCAGCAGAATGAATCATTCAGCCGAATGGCGCTGAAGAAGTTACAATCAGTGGAGATTAGAAACCCATAACTTGGAGACTGTTCAATGCTTGACAACAGCATCCATCACAGTAGTTGAGGCGCCTAGAGCACAATTAAACATTAATGAAGTGATGACACATTATAGAGTGTGTGTCGTACTTTTTAGACACCGTGTGGTCTTGGAGGCCGAGGTCTGTGACCCAAGGACCTGATCCGACGATGATACACTTATCTGACACTTGAAAACATCGGAGTGTTTCGATAGCTGCGAACAGCGAACTACATGGAGTTTACATGCTGTGAATGTATTCCGGAAGTTTAAGGTATGTACAGTGTAACTCAGGCGTTGGAGGGGGAGGGGGTGATGGCGCAGTGGTCAAGCTGAATGCCTCCTCTCAAGGTGGAATGAGTTCCATTCAAGGTTAATGCATGCGGGCTTTTCGAAGTGAACGGTCACGCTCTGTGGCTCAGATTTCCCGTAAAAAGGAGTTCCCGTGACTTATGATCGTAAGATTAACGGTCACTTTCCTTTCTTCCTTCCTGCGTTAGGATGTAGTAAGTGTAACAAGCACTTGTGTTTAGTTTAAACAATAAGTCTATCAGTACGCTGATGACCTCACTGTTCCGCCGCTTTAAAACCAAAACGGTCTATCAGTACGACAACACAACATCAACGGGTTGTCTTTTGCGTACAACAAGCATTTGAAGTGAGAGTTTGAAGACATGTGCTGCTGGGGTGCATGGCTTATTCTGACTGTATAGCATGATGTATGGACATGGAGTGAAGTCTTGGAGCTGTAAACTCACTTCCTTACAGAGCTGTGGATAGAAACAGCTATGGTAAAGTACATATCTGCACATTCAGCGGATTCGTGGACGTTTTAGAATGTGGGAGGAGGTAGGCCTAGTATTTCTGTCGTGATGAGAGAAAAATGGATGGTGGCGACTCATATAGATGTTTGGGGGGAGTTGCTAATTGTTGCATTGCCAAAAATGATGAGAGTCACGCTGCTATTAAGTGATATATTAATTATCTCTCTGTTTTCATTTGTCTTCCACTCTTTCCTAGGATGTCCTATTCAAATACTTCTTAATTACAAATCTTCTTTCTCCCGATTACGTTCACTTTCTTTGGAGAGAATAAAGAAAACGACTACAACACCACGCATATAAATAGAGGATGAGAATCAGGTGGCGCAATAACTGTTTCCCGTTGTTATTTTTGGTCTTGACAAAGAGCGAATCGTCATTTGACCTTTCGTTGATTCTGTTGTGGTGATCGTTATCGCGTATGATAGAAACGAACATATGTTTTCACGAATTTCTTAAAATGTAGCCTATAAGTCTTACAATCCCTAGACAAAGCGCAAGACAGACTAGAAAACAGGAGGAGAGAGTGAGGGAGATCCACTCTTGTCATGTACAAGACGAAGGATAGGCCTATGTCCTCCCAATGGCTACATTGAAAGTGATAGATTGACAATGTGGAAGAAGGAGTTTGGAACACCGTTGATAGAGTGAAGAAGGGCCACCAAGACATGACCTATCTTTCACCTCGAGAAGAGCTATGAGCCGCCTTCGATAGATGTTACAAGCTGCTAAAACAACCTACAAAAAAGAGGCATCTTACCAGCTTTGTAAGTCGTTCTTAGTGTGGTGACATTCTGGCCCAACAACATCTTTTTGTCTGCCCGAATATGAGTGTTTGTGGCTCACAGGATGATCTGCTGTCAATTATCACCAGGAGTGTTCAAGCGACAAAATTCTGGACTTCTTATGTTTGATCCGGACACAGAAATGAGTGATTCCATGGCCTCCTTATCCTAAAAATGGAATGAGAGTTGGACCCCCCCCCCCCCCACACACAAAAAAAAACTTATACAGAATGTGAATATGTTCTACATCTCATGGTGAAAAACTCGCACAGTACATGGTGTCAATTAGGGCTCGGACTGTGATTCGAATTATTTGGCACAATTCGAATATTCGAATATTCGAGAGACACGAATAATTCGCGAATACGCGAATAATGTTCGAATATTCGAATATTATTCGAATACCATTGTTATTCTGGTATTCGAATAAAAACGTATTCGTGCACATTCGAATATATTGTATTCGAATAATTTGAAAGGCATGCCCATTGTTTTTAGCCTGCTTATCACATTTTGCCAAAATGAGGAAAATGCAGACTTATGAGATCGACCCAGGCAAATGTGTGTCTATTTGTCCTTCTGTCTGCCTGTCTGTCTGTCTGTCTGTCTGTCTGTCTATGTGTGTGTCCCCGCCTATCAGCTTTTAATCGGCTGCAACAATCGAAACCAAATTTGGTATGAGTAAAGATCTATACCTGAATATATCAAGCCCATATTTGAGTAGTCTGGGTAGATTATTGGCTGAGGAATAACCTAACCACCAAGGGAAGATGACTGAGAAAAGGAAGTGGGTTTCGGACTGGAGAAAAAAGGATGGAGAAATAGGAGGAGAGTCCCACAAAAGTTATAAGTTTAACTTTAAATGCACTCAAAGGCGGTTGCCACTGCAAATCCGCTCTCTGATATCCAAAGTGAGTAAGGACCTGGGCAAAGCTGACGGGAAACGCAGCTAGGACTTGGGCGGTTTGCAAGAGAATGGCTTTAGCGTATTCCCTCTCAAGCATGTATATGCCTACTATGGGGAAGGGTGATGGTCTCGCAAGACAAAGAGTAACAGACTTATTGTATGTCTGTTCAAAGGAATTAGTTTTTGAACAAATGATTCGAAGAATGACAATAATTTGAATAGGTTTCGATATGTTTTGTCTTCGAAATTCTAGAATTTCTAAAGAGAGACCAAATGCTTCCAAGAAGGATAGTGATAAAAGAATTATACCTTTGGGAATAATTTTGGTAAGTGAACCAATAGTTGCATTTGGAAATGGCTTTTACCCAGCAAGGAGCCGACTAAAAGTTTAGGCAAAGAGAAACACTTATCTTTTGGAAAACCAACCATAAGTTTTTTGGAGAGGATCTCCACAAGCAGGAAGCTGGCGTAGCGAGCTATACTTGCCTTACTGGCCAGTTAGAATTAGCTGTTAAGAGAGACTTTACCAAGATAACCACTAAGAGTTCTTGCTCAAATGCATTAAGTGGTGAAAGCCGTATCACAAGATTTATTTGCCTTAACGAGGGCATGAACCTAGGAAGAGTCAGGAAAGACAGGATCTTGCCTAGCTGTAGTATTAGAAAAATGAAAAAGCGAAAAGGAACTCTTAATTTATTTAACAATTCAAAAGAATTTGATGAATTTAACAAAGATATATTTTCAATTTTATTAACAATTTGGGGTCGCAGACCTCCAAAAAACATCTAAAGTTTGCGAAAGGCAGTTAACAATTCATTAGGTTTCAAACCTTTATAAAATCCTCGCAAGAATTTGAAATAGCGAAGATAAAATACAAAAGTTAAGAACAATTAAAGTGATTAAAGTTTGACAATAAATCGAGTACAAGGTGTGTACTTCTAGAAATTTTGGGTAAATATCTTGAAAAGAGTAACAATTTCGAAATAAACAACAACAAAAAGCAGATAGAATAAAAGAGAAGTTCCTATAACTTCTTGTATTGAAGCTGAATTACTCTTAGAAATTACATAAAAAGGACAGGTCACTTACTGTGAAACCTGAAGAGAAAGTCAAAAGGAAGGTTCTAGACCTCCTATGTTTAAGTAGGAATCACGAGCCAAATGGGGCAAGATTCACTTTCGTGAAACCTAGAAATAACTCACTCATGAGTTGAAAAAATTGTATTCCCTAATTAGAAGGGAGAAACAAGATAATTAGAAACGTGTACAAAACACGTAGTTATACAGAAATTAATTAATGATATGTAAGCAAAAGTGGGAGGGCACGTCTCTAGCATGACACCTCATTGAGAAAGACCTAAAGTAACAATTTTATCATGGTTCGTTAGTAAGGGGTTTAGGAAAGATCAACTGGGATGGAAGGTAAATGTTCATGGCCGTATTTATAACAATCGGACGAGCGCGACGCGGAAGAAATACTGAAAGAACACTGTTTTTCACTATAGTCTGTTGAAATGGATGAAAAGTTCACTGTAGCAGCACGAAAGTTTATGGCAAAGAAAGTTATTGCAATGATGGAAAATGACTAGTTACACTGGATAGGCGAGAGTTTATTGCTTGAGAAGGTTGTAGATTATCATTAAATACGCCAGAGAAAATTCCAACGGAGGAAGGAACATTAGCTATTGAGCAGCAATTTATAAGGAAGATTCCTCATTTATAAATAGTATTCCCACAAGTGAGTGGAAAATACATGACGGCACGACTTGTAGATAGAGTGCAGAATCTGGAAGGTTCCAGAACGATCCTAATAGAAGAATAGGGCCAAAGTTATTCCAGCGGTGGAACGAGCTTAATATTTTATAGACAGTGGGTATTCGATAATACCCCACGTTGTGAGAAGATCTCTCATTTAATAAGCATAAGAAATGCAGCTTTTACGAAGATTGGCTTAGACAGACAAAGCTCCATATGGAAAATCCCGCGAAGGATGATTATTTCCACAAACAAGTAATCTCACACTGCCTATAAATGATTATTAAAAGCATGAAGATAATAAAACTGATGAAGATGAGGTTAAAACCTGAAGTCTGTACTTATCTTTGCTGCATGGCGATGGTGAAGTTCCCTTTGACGAATAAACTTAAAGTTCCAACATGGCGTGGAATCTAAAGAATGCCTCTTGAGTTCAGGAGGCTGGCTCTAGTTAAGCCTTGACTGACTAAGTCAACTGCCGACGTACAAGTGAGGCCCACTCAGCGAAGCGCAGAGGGACCAGGAAAGGGGAAAAAGTGGGGGTAGGAGACAAAAGGAACACATATCAGAATAGACAACCTTGAAAAAATAAATGTTTTTCTTGATGAATGGTCTTCAAAGAGTTGATAGCAGACGATACTAGCGCAGCATGGTGGGTGAAAAAGTAGACGAAGTTCTCTTGATCACGGAGATGATAGCTGGCGATGGCGACGAGATCTGGTGGCCAGATGGATAAGGAAGTCCTCTTGCACCGGGAAGAATTGAGGAACTTCAAAGATTCGCTGCTAAATGACGCTAGGTGAGTCATGGAAGATATATATCTAGAACAGACTCACAAGTAACATCAGAGACATGACCACCAAAGAGAAACTGGAAGATCACTGTTGGTGTTTGAGAAAAAGGAAGAAATGAACAAGCAAAGAGTATTAAAAAATATACTCTATCATACCGTGTATTCCAAGAATACACCATAGTCCGTTTGCAAAGGCCGCTAAGTGCATTATAAACGAAACCGAGTAAATGACGAAAAACTGCTACGACCAAACTATTTAAGCTAATACCATATTTTTTACCCCAGAAAATCAACATAAAAACATTTATTATTCAGCTAAAATCTGTGAAATCTACGGTTGGATCTTCTGTCCCGAAACATAAATTAAAATATTGACTTAGCGGTTTTTGCACACGTATTGTGCAGTTAACGACATTTGCACCCGTGACAACGAGAGATGTTAATGAAACTTAGGTTGCAAAACCCGCTATTTTATTGTTTTACGAATGCCATTTGGATGAGATTTTTAATAAAGAACTATTTTAGTTTCAATTTGGTTCATTAGGAAAAATATATTTTGAAAAAATAGACCACGTCTGGTGCGATAAAAGGATTTTTTTAATAAGTTACATGTTAAACACCGTGCAACGTCATTTAGACAGCATAAAAATTTACAAATTAAGAAAGTGCACAAAACAGGAAAAAATGGCACTTACGTTATGTCAGGTCATCCTCGACACCGTCCATCAGCTCAAAATCTGCTAGTTCTTAGTCTTCTTCCTCTTGAGGTCGTACGATATTGTTGCGAATGGTTTCTTGTTCCTGGAAGACCTCACTGAAGAATTTTAGGTTCCCGTTCGCTGGCCAGTTTTCGCCGAAGTACAGCTCTAAAAGCCGTCAGACGTCTTGTAGTTTAGTTTCTTTCTGTGCAACACCTTCTTGAATTAGTGAGGGACCAGGATGTTTTGTTAAAATTCGTACCACATCAAAATTGTAGAACGGCTCCCCTCGGACTAGACATGTTATTTTTTTGTTTTGCCAATTGTGAACACGATTTTCTTCGCTTTTTGGAATTGGAAATGCTTACTACCCGGATTTTTTTTACCATGCCATCCACATACGCTTTTCAATCCCTAACAGGACATTCATCTTGTTCCAGGCGAACTACTGTCGCAAATTTCTCAATGTGCTTGATGAATCCGGAAGGATTTTCAAAGACACTCACTTTGCGAAGTTGCCGTTCAATATTTCCAAAAACTCTGTCAGGTGGGATAAGTGAGCGGCCCACAATTGGGAACCATAACTGTATTTCCTCTAGACATGCGGGAGTTTCTACCAGTAACCAGTGAGATAGCATGCTGATCATAGTCTTGTTTTTGTTCTGACCCCCACAGCCATTAGAGAATAACCGAAATATGTTCAACCTTAAAAATTTATGCTGGCCAGTTTGTAAAGAAGTGTCGACGCTATTTGGTTTGATCCTTTGGCAAGTTGATGATATTCTAACCAGACGTAAGAAGTTGTTCTCAACTCCCGATATCAACGGGTTCAACTACTTCAACTTGCACTATTTCTCCCACTACTTCTGCCGTTTCTGTTCTTCTCTCCGTATTTGGAACATCCACAATAGTATTACAGTCCACAAATGCAATAACAGATTCACTTAAATCAACAAGATCACTCATTTTTCTGGCTTGAAATGCCCACAACCAAGAAACAACCTGTCAATCAAATGTCTTTTACACGGTGTATTTCGACAAGGCAGCATGTCATTGTTGCGTACGCTTCCTCGATAGTGCAGCCAACTGAAATCTGAAACACAAAACTATCCTTCCCGATCGAAATAAATAATTATTTATTGTAAATACATTCTGTGGGAGGAATATCGACAGTTCTTGTACCAGTTAGCGTGTTTTGCAGCCGTATGAGGCAAGGCAGACGCCATACTTATGGAACTTAGCGGTTTTTGGACACGTGGAATATTAAACTGGCTTTGCAACCGTAGCCAACATGCATTTAGCGGTTTATGCAAACGAATGCGATTTTTGTTGGCAATTTTCAACGGTTTTGAGCGGGATATGCACCCTGAAACTTATTCCATCGTGTAGCTAGTTAAAAGACGAACGTGACGATATGCTCACCTTAAAATCGACAAAAAGTGCACTAAGCGGCCTTTGCATCTGGGCTACTCATTGAAAATGGAGTCAGTGCTACCAACTGCTGAAAAACCGTAATTGAAATTTGAGCTCCTTGTTGGATATCTTGGAAGGTATGCATGGGGCTATTCCAAAATTGGCACGCATATAGATATAAATATTTCAGTTTAATTTCCAGGAGGCCAAACATAGCAGTATATCCAAAATGATTCTAAGCCTGCTGATAGGTCCAATTTTTATATACATGTAATTGCTATACTAACAAATGGATTTAATCCAAAATTGGCACAACAAGAGATATAATGTGCCAGAGTATTTCTGACCATCACATGCATGACCTTGTTGCCAACATGATTTACGCGCGCTGATAGATCCAATGTCCAACTGCATGTAACGTCCATGCTATCCATTGGACTTCAACCAAATTTTGTATTCTGTGTCTTAAGAGATGGAACTAGGAAAATATTCTGTCACCAGGGCTGCCAACTTTATTAGGCTACATTATACCAGGTATATTTCAAACTAATTATAAATGTCGATATTACCAACTTAATTTCGTCATTATTCTAGATAGGTCCTTATAGATTACTCATTGGCATGCATCTTAAATTTTAAGAAAAGTAGGCTCTTAAGTTCGTCACGGAACTTCTTGTTCATTATTTGGATTGACTGTTTCGTACGAATATTCTATTCGTATCATTCGAATTACGGCATTTGTCTCATTCCTCTACCTATGAATTCAACCTTCACGAGTGCGTTTCAGCCGCGTCCGGTTAATACGCTATTCCGGTTAATATACGACTTTTTCTCGTCTTAAATGGGTATTTTCTGTAAGTTATTCCGGAACAGGTTATGCATTTATTTAGTATGCCAGTGCTTTTATATGAGTGAATTTCGTAATTAAAAGTTTTGATCAACAAAGATAAGAAATTAAATTGAGGCTTGAAAAGCAGTACTGTCACCGTTTAGAGGAAACGTGCGCTATGATTTGGAGATATGTAGACAAGTACAACTTTTGTACTCAGCAAATAAAGTTAGTTCGGCCAAATAAGACAAAAGTAGCATGTAAATAATCATTTGACCCATGGTACTTAATACATGAAAAACTACGGAACCTTCATTGACATGACAATTCTTTAATTCAGGGAAGAAAACAGAATACAAGCTAACCTGTGTTTGGGTAAACAACGATATATTGCCTAACCTTTTTATAAAACCAAATATGATAAATTAGAAACTCTTCTTGCCTTCTCTTTGCGACGTGCAAATGCACATTTCCATCAACAAAAGCACAACATTATCGACACAAGTATTTGCAAGAAGAACAAAAATAAGAAATGGTTGCCGAAATTTCAGTGTCAACGGGCCTTTAACTCAAAGATTATTTCTCGCGAAAAATTTCTTACTTTGGTACAAAAATTCAATTTGTCAACACTGTCAGGATCAAGGCATGTTCTTTTGGCATTAACAATATTGCCGACCTTGGAAAAATTTATTTCTGATTGAACGGAGTTGCCGGGAATGCATAGGTACTTTCTCGCCAACTGACTTATTCTGGGGTATACCTTTTCATTAGCCTTCCACCATTTCAGGGGTCACCTACAATTTCGCGTGCGTTCCTTAAGTTTTCCAGCTCTTCGACCACAGTTTTCCTGCGCGGGGACGTATTTGGACGCTTGAAAATGAAGTCGAGGTCTCTTTCAAAGCTGCACGAGAGTGAGAATCCCGACAACCCGGCTGTTTACTGTGGTTGTGAAGCATACGAATCTTCTCCGGTATCACAAGAAAGCATCTGCACTTGTAGTTCCACCCAAATCTTTCCCGTGTCTTGTGCATTTTTGTGTAAAAGATTTTTGTAACGTGGATCCACAGCAGACGCTAATTGGGTTAAATTTATACCTGTGGTCGGTTCTTCATCCCTAATGTGAAATCGTCTTTTAAGAGCCCCAGAAATAGCTGAGTTTAGAGTTTTTGATGTCTTGCTCTGTGAGTCGTCATCCTCATTTTTCATTTTTTTAATATTCGTGAGGTTGCGAATATTCTAATAATATTCGCTGTATTCGCACTATTTGGTATTCGAATATTCGAATTGCGTATTCGGTATTCGAATAATTCGAATACGGCTCGAATAATTCGAATACAGAATACGCAATTCGCATATTCGAATAGTACTTGAATATGCGAATACGCGAATATTCCGAGTCCTAGTGTCAATGCGTGGTTTGTCTTCCGCTTATTGGTCCGATGGTCTCAGTATCATTTACTTGGTAACGTGGGGTATTGTCTGTGTGAAGTAGGATAGAAGGGTGATTGTAGAAACTGGGGAAGATACTGTAACACTGTAAAGTTAAAACCCAAACATGATAGGGCACCTCACGTGTTAAAACTTGAATAATAATTGTCATTTGTGGATGGCTTCCGCCTGAAACATTACCAGGGCAACCGTTGTAACACAATGTGTCGTATAGTGTGTAATGAAAAACTTGCATTGAGCAGTTTAAATAAACTTACTATAATCGACATCATCATACCCCTCTATCACCATGAAAAATTTCCACAGTGACAACATTCCAGCTGCCATATGAACAGGATTTGATATATCCACAAACAGGGCTATAAATTTAATGATTGGACTGGTGTTTCATCACGTGGACCCTGCGAGCTGACCTCTGCAGATGTAGAAGATCACACAGCACCATTAGCCAAGGCAAAGTCTCCGTGCCCTCTGATATCGTACACCGATGTTCTTAATCATTCCAGTCGTTAAGTAGTTAATAGCTCGGTTTACTCTGGGTTATCGGGTGAGCTTTCCTAGAGTTTGGTGCTCAACTGCAACAAAGCGTGATACACTCACTCAGGCAGTCGAGGCCCTCTATTGAGGTGAAAAGAGGCAGAGTTTACTTTAAGTGCATGGGGATTCTTGCTTCCACAAATTGAACGAGTGAAGTGATGATCTCAACAAGGTTAGTAGGTTAGAGGATCTATTCGATAACAATTATTTGTGGCACTATGAAAAATAAATTATATTATTAATACACATATTATTATTATTATTATTATTATTATTATTATCTGTCGTTACAATAGGTCTATACATAGTTTAAAAATCCAAGAGGAATGAATTGATTTCGATTCCTATTTATTTTGTTCTATCTGTAAATGAACAATTATGAATTAAATTACTATATTTTGAAGAATCACATATGCCACTAAAAGGTACAGCCTTGTGTGTCGCATGCATATAATTGATTACAATTTTTAAGATTGTATAATGGCTTACTTTTGTATGTTGCATTTACTGAAATAATGAATAAGAAATAAAATAAATCTGAGTGTGTATAAACTTGAAGGCTTGTTTTCCATATAATATTTTTAATATTCATCTTCAAGTTTACTTGCGTTCCCTTAAATTCCTTTTGTTAATTTTATTGGGAGAATATTATACTGTACCGGGTGATTCAGCAGCCCCTTCCAAAATTGTATGCTACAACTCAACTAACGCGTGTTGGCAGGAAGTTCGATATTTCTCTGCCTGCATCCCGTATGGTCTAATGCACTGCAAGCATATTCCGCAAACGATACTGAACACTATTATTTTTCTCTCATATTAGTCTGTAGTCTCATCGAGGGAAAAATAATAGTGTTCAGTATCGTTAGCAGGATATGCCTGCAGAGCATTAGTGCCATACGGGATGCAACTAGAGAATTATCGACCTTCCTGCCAAGACGCGTCAGTTGGGTTGCAGCATACGACATTGGAAGGGACTGCTGAATCACCCGGTAACATTTTGGTGAGAAATACAGAAAGTTTAGTTTCTCTATATTTAACCTAGGTTGATATAAAATAGTCAATCGTTATCATACTTCTGGTTCCATACCCATGATTTACAACGTGAATTCTTTTTTTTCCAGATATAATCTATTTGTCTTCAACATTATTCGCAATATGATATTCAGTACTACCTGAACTCTTTGTTATAGGTGCCTCCTCAGGCAAGAATACCATTTGAAAGAAGTATGGTAGATGTATCTTATTAAATTGTAATTTACAATATGTTTTAGATTGTTCTTCCTATTTTACTCGTAGTTATAAGGTCATTGCATGGCTTTTCAATTTCATGTCTATCTATGAATACTGTAATCCCAGGTATTTAATTGTATCAACGTTATTTCTTTTAAGACAATCAACCTTCTGATTCAAGTTCAAACTGTGCACTTTAAGTTCATTAAAATCGTCTTCCACTGATTTTAAAATAAATATCATGAATTTGTATTTATTCAAATTCAAAAATAGTTAATTACTATCAAGCCACTTCTTTAACATTTTTATCGCCACAGTTGCAACTTATTATACGTTTTCCCATGTTCACATTTTCAAGTCCGTATATAGATGATTCAATATCGTTTATAAAAATTATAAATACTATTGGACCCAGTAAAGTGCCTTGTGGTATTCTTATTTTCACTTTTAGAGGAAGAATTTTTGTACAATTATTTTATTCTAACGTATTGAACCCATTCTGTCAAATAGCTTTCAATCAATTAAGTGCTGTGTCTCTGATGCCATCTCTCTCCAACTTCTTAGGAAGAAGGTATGGTGTCAAAAGCCTTCACCCAATCGAGAAAAATACCCAAGGTCGATTTCGAACTTTTCGTATATTCGCCTAGTTAATTCTCCAACAGCATCAGTGGTGCTGACAAATTTCATAAAGCCGAATTTTCAAGTTGATAGTAAATTGTATTTCTTCAGAAAATGATAATTATGCATTTTAATAACTTGGATATAATTGTCGCTAACAATATGTCGGTAGTACTTTACTCATGAAACACTTCCTGCATTATGAAGAGGTTTTACAATTCCAAGTGAAAGCGACTTTTTTTTAAGCAAAATGTTATCTATTTCCACTGCTTCGTGTTGCTTATTTAGTGTAAATCAAGTTCTGTAATCAGAGCAAAAAACACCACGAATGTATGTTTCGTTATATATTCTTAGTCTAATAGTTTTAAACATAGGCCTATCGGTGTTTTGTTAATAAAATAAAAAGTCATAGTGAGAGAGTGAAGAGATTTTGGGAAGAGAAGAAATCAACTTCAAATTCATATGTTAAATAGGTTCAATCGCCTTCCTTAGTTGGGCTGTCTGTTAGGCAGTCAGCCCGAAGGCTGGTTGGATTCTCAAAAAGTACCGCCGTTAGGTTATGCGGGTAGATACCCACAAAAACCCAAGGCAGCGCTATATTGAGGGGCACTAAGCAAGATGAGGAGTGAGGTAGTTTGCCATTGCTTTCCTCACTGAGTCAGTACAGCAGTACTAACCCTATGAGTGGAACGTTTCACAGCATCCACAGGCACTGACTGTGCCCTGAATGCCATTACTCAGCACCACCCATACCTCAGTAGCTTCCATATAATCACAGCCATGAATGAGACAGACATCGGTGAAAAGCCACATTTTACTCTAGCCTGTGCCAACAGACAAATGCAAATTTACTGCATTCATCAAGAGATGGCAAACAGGCCGCTTAGTTGGGCATGACGTTGTAAAAGTAATATAATATAATGTAACCCCTGGCTCTACAGCCCTTGAAGGGCCTAGGCCTACCAAGCGATCGCTGCCCAGCCATTTGGCCTGCAGATATTGCGATGACGCATGATCAGCGCATCGGGTCCCCTCGGCCGTTAATCTTGGTTTTCGTGATCGGGGCCATGCCTCACTGCCAGACAGCTACTCAATTGTCCTCACGAGGCTGAGTGCACCCCGTTCCAACCCTCACGTCAGTTTCTAAAATCCCTGACGGAGCCGGGGCCTCCAGGTGAGAGGCAGGCGCGCTACCCCAACACCACGGGGCCGGCAAAAGTAATATTAGTAGTAATAATATAGAGATTCAAAAAAAAAAACTGCTGCAGGTTTATTGTGGTGATGCTATTTAATGTAGGCGATAGACACACGCATTTCGATGTTTCGTTTTCACCGCTCTTTAAAAGAGAAACCTAAACCCTAAAGAGAGTTGGTGGTCTTAGAATCATGGGTCAGACACTCCACTACTGATTCACCGAGGAAGTCAATACACATTATTCAATGCAGTAGTAAGTGCGTGGACTGGCACCTAATTGTATGTGTGTTTGAGTCTTCAGTCTTTTGACTGGATTGATGCAGCAATCCGTGCCTCCCTGTCCTGTGCTAATCGTTTCATCTCTACTTAGCTACCACACCCTACATCCGAGGCAATCTGTTTAACATATTCTAACCTTGGTCTACCCCTACAGTTCTTGTACTCAACCCTTCCTTCCAGAACTAAGCTTGCTATTCCTGGGTGTCTCAGTATGTGTCCTACTAGCCTATCCCTTCTCTTCATTAGCAGTCGCCAGAAACATCTCTCCTCTCCCACTCGTCTTAATACCTCTTCGTTTGTAACCCTATCTACCCATCTGATCTTCATCATTCTCCTGTAACACCACATTTCAAATGCTTCAATTCTCCTCTTTTCTGCTGCACCAATAGTCCACGTTTCACTTCCATAGAGCGCCACGCTCCAGACAAAGTCTTTCAAAAATGACTTCCTAATTCCTAATTCTATATTCGACTAGCAGAAGTACCCGTTCTTCGAACGGTGTTATATATTAACACCAGACATTATCAATTGAGCTACTGTTGCAATGGTTAGCGGTTTGTCATTCCTTCATAAGTTTATCAGAACGAAGTTAGTTTTCGGGGAATATCACACACACTGTTAATTTAAGGGCCTTAAAATGTGATTTTCGGAGACCCCTTATAGACTCGCGAATTTTGTGTCTCACAATGAGAAGCGCAACATATGCGTCGATCGTCCTTCTAGGATAATTTTTTATTTCGCCTATTTTAGCATGTATTTTGAGAAGTTTTTCCCTATATCCACCCTTCTACTGTATGAAAAGTACGGTGAGGAGTTTTATAAATGATTGGTGTATTGACTCATGTTTACCATACCTAATTTTATGATGCACCAAGCATCCGAACACGATTTATAGGCGTACATAAAGTTACACAGAAAGGTAGACAGACAATTCTATTGTCTACAACATATCACCCAGATATCCAAATATGGGTATATCTACCATACAGTATCAAACAAAATCATTCTTACGATGAACCCGTATGTCGACAAAAAAAAAAAGATTAGTTAAAATGTGCTCAATCTAAATTCACCTAACGTGTACTTCCTGACGTGAAAATAAAATTGAAATCCTCGTAGACGAAATGCAGACACCTTTAACAAATTATAAAGGCTTGTGGTGCATGGATATTCAGGTTTTTTAGCCACCAATGGCCCAAATTCCTAATAGCCGCAAAAAATACTATTTAAATTTAGTATTTTTGAAAATAATGTTGCTGTTAGGAGATACAATTCTGTACGACATATCACACGTGTAAATAACGTGAAAAAATTCGAGGGTACCCCTTGACCCTATTATGGGCATTGATGAATTTGACAGTCTAAGTTGGTTCCGTGATAACCTTATAGCCATTTGCAAACTTTCACAGAAATGTAATAAGTGGAGTGGCATTGATTATTTACAGAAATAGATGGAACGTTGGATGTCTTCTCTTGAGAACCTGATGTCATGGTTGCCGGCTTGCATTCCTTCATTAGTTTATTAAATTAAATTAGTTTTCTGGGAATATCTCAGAAACTGTTGGTTTTAGAGCCTTAAAATGTAGTTTTCGGGAATCCTCGAGTTTTGTTTCTGCCACCGAGGGGCTAATAATGAGCTTTGTCTCGTCGTTGTATGCCAAAATATAATAATAATAATAATAATAATAATAATAATAATAATAATAATAATAATAATAATAATAATAATAATAATAATAAATACAATATAGGGATGAAATACCTTCCGTACCACACCCGCACGTGAAAATCGCGTGACAAAATTCTAGTGTACCCCTTGACCCCCTTAAGCTCATTATACGTATTGATGAATTTTACAGCTTAATTTGGTTCTGTGATAACCTTATAGCCGTTTGCAAACTTCACAGTAATGTAATAAATGGAATTGCATTGCGTCTTACAGAAATAGATGGTCCTCTGAGATTTTGTTGCCATGGTTACCAGATTGCATTCTTTCATTAGATTATTAAATTAAATTAGTTTTCTGGGAATATCTCAAAAACTGTTGGTTTTAGGGCCTTAAAATGTGGTTTTCGGGGACCCGAGTTTTGTTTCTCACATCGAGGGGTTGAAAATAAGCTTTGTCTCGTCCTTTTACGCCTATTTCAGCAAGAATTTTAAGGGGGTAGGTCCCCTTTTATGAGAGGTACGGAGAAGAGTTACATCAATGATTAGTGTGGTGCTTCTGATGGATATCTGTATCAAATTTTACGTTGATCCACCCAGCCGTTCTCAAGTTATAAGGACTCGAGGTTGTCCACAGACAAACAGACAAACAGACAGACAGACAGACAGACAAAAAATTTATTTTTGCGCGCATCCGTCATAAAACAGTCTGAAACGCGCAAATAACGCAAATTTCCGTGGAAATTCAGAAAAAACAGACAAACTTTCATTTTTATATATAGAGAGATGTCAACAGATTCCTTTTTTGTAGAAATGCTTTCCTTGCCTGAGCCAACCTACTTTTTATATCCTCTTTGCTTCGTCCATCACTGGTTATTTTACGTCCTAAGTAACAGAAGTCTCCTACTTCCTTCAGCTTTTCACCTGCCATTTTGATGTCCATAGAGGTTTCTGATTTATTTCGACTGCATTCCAATATTTTTGTTTTACATTTATTAATTTTCATCATGTATTCTTTCCGTAAGACGGAGTCCATACCATTCAAAAACTCATTCAAATCCTCAGGCGGTTCGGCCAAGATGACGATGTCATCAGCAAATCTCAGTGTTGAAATTATTTCTCCTTGAATCTTCACTCCCACTTTAAATTTTTCTACAATTTCCTTCATTGCTTGTTCAATATAAGGATTGAAAAGTATGGGCGATAAGTTGCAGCCTTGCCTTACACCTTTCTGAATACCAGCTTCTCTCTCATGTCCTTCAGCTCGAACGACTGCTGTCTGGTTTCTGTATGGATTGTATATCACCCTCCTATCCCTGTACTTTATTCCAATAGATTTCAAAATGTCAAACAATTTAGTCCAATCAACGTTATCAAAAGTCTTTTCTAAGTCTACAAATGCCATGAACGTTCTCATATCTTTCCTTATTCTTCCTTCCAAAATCAGCCTAAGACTTAGTACAGCTTCCCTTGTTCCTACATTTCTCCTGAAACCAAACTGGTCTTCATCCAACTCCGTTTCTATCTGGATTTCCATCCTCTTGTAAATTATTCTAGACAGGATCTTTGAAGCATGAGTAATCAAACTGATTGTACGGTTATCTTCACATCTGTCAGCTCCCACTTTCTTTGGTATTGGGATAATAACATTCTTCTTGAAATCAGGGGCTACCTCACCTGTCTCATAAATCCTACACACCAAGTGAAATAACCTGATCAGAACTTCATCTCCTATGCAGCGTAGCAACTCATTCGGTATATCATCTATGCCTGGTGCTTTGTTCCTGCTTAAGTCCTCCAATGCTCTGTCAAATTCTGATCTCAATATTAAATCTCCTTTTGCATCCTTATAAATTTCCTCCTCCCTTTCCATTACATGATTCTCAACCTTTCCTTCCCTATCTGTTAGAGGCTTTCCATTTGTGTCCTTAATATTACAGCACTTAATCTTCTTTTCTCCAAAAGTATTCTTAATCCTTCGATAAGCGGTGTCTACTTTTCCTAATTTCAGACAATTTTCTATACCTGCACATTTCTCTTTCAACCATTCTTCTTTCGCTTCCTTGCACTTCTTGTTAACCTTACATCTCAGACGTCTGTATTCTGCTTTCCCCTTTTCATCTCTTACATTCTTGTGTTTCAGCCTTTCATCCATCAATTCTAGTATATCCTGAGTGATCCAAGGTTTTTTACCTATTCTTTCTTTCCAAACAATGTTTTCTTCTGCGGATTTTGTTATTTCGTTCTTCAAAAGTGCCCATTCGTCTGCAATTGAAGTTTGTTTAGGGTTTTGTATTAGTCCCTCCTTTATACTCTTCTTGAATCTTTCGGTTACAGCCTTCACTTTCAGTCTGTCTATCGCCCACCTTTTTGGCTTTTGACTTTTCTTCAGTTTCTTCAACTTTAATCTGCATTTCATAACAACCAGATTGTGTTCAGAGTTTATGTCAGCACCAGGATATGTTTCACAATCCAAAATCTGGTTTCGAAACCTCTGCTTGACCATAATGAAGGCGATTTGGTAACGCCCTGTATCTCCTGGTCTCATCCATGTGTATATTCTTCTATTGTGGTTATTGAATAAGGTGTTAGCTATAACCAACTCATGCTCGGTGCAGAATTCCATCAGCCTGCTTCCTCGATCATTCCTTTCACCTAATCCTAAATCTCCTACTATCTTCCCTTCTCTCCCTTTTCCTACCACAGCATTCCAATCTCCCATTACTATAACATTTTCATCACCCTTGACATACCTCAGAATTTCATCTATTTCTTCGTATACCTTCTCAACATCTTCATCTTCAGCTTGACTGGTAGGCATATAGACTTGTACCACTGTGGTGCACGTAGGTTTAGTATTGATTTTTGCTACAATAATCCGTTCACTATATTGCTCATAATATTCCACCCGCTGCCCAAGTTTCCTACTCAATATGAGACCAACCCCTGCTTGGCCATTGTTTGATTTAGTGCTTTTTTTTGTCGCGTGGCCTCATGAGAGGCCGAGTGCAGGTCTTTCTATTCGACGCCCGTGGGCGACCTGCGCGTCGGCATGAGAGATGGAATGGATGAAGATGAATGAAACTGGGCAAGGATGTGGAAGGAATCGGCCGTGGCCTATCAGAAGGTACCGTCCCAGCATTTGTCTGGTGTTGAAAATGGGAAACCACGGAAAACCATTTCAAGGACAGCCGACAGTGGGGCTCGAACCCACGCGTCTACCGAGTCAGCAGAGAGCTTGGTCCCTTGACCTAACGCTGCGATTTAGCCAGCTGAGCCACTACTGTCGGTGACTTAGTGCTAATGACCCTATAGTCCGTTATTGCTCATAATATTCCATCCGCTTTCCAAGTTTCCTACTCAATATGAGACCAACCCCTGCTTGGCCATTGTTTGATTTAGTGCTAAGGACCCTATAGTCTCCTGACCAAAAGTCCTGTTCTTCCTGCCAGCGCATTTCACTAATCCCAACCAAATCCAACCTCAACCTATCCATTTCCCTTTCTAAGTTTTCTAACCTTCCACTTCCGAGCAGACTTCTGACATTCTACGCTCCGATACATAGAATGTCAGATTTCCTCTTTGTCACTTCTGTGATGTTAACCCCCTCTTGAGTAGTCCCCACCTGGAGATCCGAACGGGGGACAGGTTTACCTCCGGATTGGAATTTTACAGGAGGAGGCCATCATCACATATATGCATAGAGAGGTGCATATCTTCGGGAATAGCATTACGGCTCTAGTTTCCCGTTGCTTTCAGCCGTGCAGCAGAACGCAGTGTAGCCATTACTTGGCTTATATTATCAATATCTTAACTGTCTATAAGACAAGTAAAGAATTGATTTATTCTGAAAGGCTGCTACTCCCTTTCAGAATAAGTAACAAGATGTTCAGTAAAGAACATATAGCCTACTTTCTCCTAAATGCATGGGTATTGTTATAACTCTTTGTCCTTTTCAAGGAGTATAATTGAATGTTGGTTGTAGTAGCTTGTTGAAATACAACGTGCTATAGGGATATTAAACATGAGTATGAGGTGCCCTTTGCTAGTGCTACCTCTGTAAAAAAAATCATTCAATTCGATTTCACCGTGTTTGAATTGATCCGGGGAATGGATTTTCACACATACATGGCCGCTAGTTGCAAACTATTGGGCTGATGACCTTGTACTCAGTCATAAGATGCTTTCCACAAAAAGGCATGTTGTTGCAAAATCCGGTAGAGATCAAATTATTAGGATGGTCGAAATTTGATTTAAGCTTTTAACATTTGGGTGGCCGTCATTCCGTTTCCGTCAAGATGGCGGCGATATAAAACATGACACTGAGGTGCCTTTTGCTAGTGCTACCTCTGTACCAAATTTCGTTCAATTCGGTTTCACCGTGTTTGAATTGATAGGGGGAATCGATTTGCACACATACTTGGCCACCATCTGCAAACTATTGGGCTGATGATCTAGCAGTTTGGTCAGAATATGCTTCCCACATAAAGATTTGCGGTTGCAAAATTTGGTAGAGACTAGATTATTAGGTTGGTCGTAATTACATTTTAGCCTTTAACATTTGGGTGGCCGCGATTACGTTTCCGTCAAGATGGTGGTGATATAAAACATGACACTGAGGTGGCCTTTTCTAGTGCTACCTCTGTACCAAATTTCGTTCCATTCGGTTTCACCGTGTTCGAATTAATAGGGGGAATCGATTTTCACACAAAGATGGCCGCCATCCGCAAAATATTAGGCTAATGACCTATTAGTTTGGTCAAAGGATGCTCCCTCCATAATGGTATGTTGATGCAAAATTTGGTAGAGATCGGATGATTAGGTTAATCGTAATTTGATTTAAGCTTTGAATATTTGTGTGGCCGCCATTACGTTTCCGTCAAGATGGCGACGATATAAAACATGACACTGAGGTGCCCTTTGCTAGTGCTACCTCTGTACCAAATTTCATTCCATTCGGTTTCACCGTGTTCGAATTAATAGGGGTAATCGATTTTGACACAAAGATGGCCGCCATCCGCAAACTATTAGGCTAATGACCCATTAGATTTGTCAAAGGATGCTTCCTCCATAAAGGTATGTTGTTGCAAAATTTGGTAGAGATCGGATGATTAGGTTAGTCGTAATTTGATTTAAGCTTTGAACATTTGTGTGGCCGCCATTACGTTTCCGTCAAGATGGCGGTGATATAAAACATGACACTGAGGTGCCCTTTGCTAGTGCTACCTCTGTACCAAATTTCATTCCATTCAGTTTCACCGTGTTCGAATTAATAGGGGTAATCGATATTGACACAAAGATGGCCGCCATCCGCAAACTATTAGGCTAATGACCTATTAGATTTGTCAAAGGATGCTCCCTCCATAAAGGTATGTAGTTGCAAAATTTGGTAGAGATCGGATGATTAGGTTAATCGTAATTTGATTTAAGCTTTGAACATTTGTGTGGCCGCCATTACGTTTCCGTCAAGATGGCGGTGATATATAACATGACACTGAGGTGCCCTTTGCTAGTGCTACCTCTGTACCAAATTTCATTCCATTCAGTTTCACCGTGTTCGAATTAATAGGGGCAATCGATATTGACACAAAGATGGCCGCCATCCGCAAACTATTAGGCTAATGACCTATTAGATTTGTCAAAGGATCCTCCCTCCATAAAGGTATGTATTTGCAAAATTTGGTAGAGATCGGATGATTAGGTTAATCGTAATTTGATTTAAGCTTTGAACATTCGTGTGGCCGCCATTACGTTTCCGTCAAGATGGCGGCGATATAAAACATGACACTGGGGTGCCCTTTGCTAGTACTACCTCTGTACCAAATTTCGTTACATTCGGTTTCACCGTGTTCGAATTAATAGGGGCAATCGATTTTGACACAAAGATGGCCGCCATCCGCAAACAATTAGGCTAATGACCTATTAGATTTGTCAAAGGATGCTTCCTCCATAAAGGTATGTTGTTGCAAAATTTGGTAGAGATCGGATGATAAGGTTAGTCGCAATTTGATTTAAGCTTTGAACATTTGTGTGGCCGCCATTACGTTTCCGTCAAGATGGCGGCGATATAAAACATGACACTGAGGTGCTCTGTGCTAGTTCTACCTCTGTACCAAAGTTCGTTCAATTCTGTTTCACCGTGTTTGAATTAATAGGGGTAATCAATTTTGACACAAAGATGGCCGCCATCCGCAAACTATTAGGCTAATGACCTATTAGATTTGTCAAAGGATGCTTCCTCCATAAAGGTATGTTGTTGCAAAATTTGGTAGAGATCGGATGATTGGGTTAGTCGTAATTTGATTTAAGCTTTGAACATTTGTGTGGCCGCCATTACGTTTCCGTCAAGATGGCGGTGATATAAAACATGACACTGAGGTGCCCTTTGCTAGTGCTACCTCTGTACCAAATTTCATTCCATTCAGTTTCACCGTGTTCGAATTAATAGGGGTAATCGATATTGACACAAAGATGGCCGCCATCCGCAAACTATTAGGCTAATGACCTATTAGATTTGTCAAAGGATGCTCCCTTCATAAAGGTATGTAGTTGCAAAATTTGGTAGAGATCGGATGATTAGGTTAATCGTAATTTGATTTAAGCTTTGAACATTTGTGTGGCCGCCATTACGTTTCCGTCAAGATGGCGGTGATATAAAACATGACACTGAGGTTCCCTTTGCTAGTGCTACCTCTGTACCAAATTTCATTCCATTCAGTTTCACCGTGTTCGAATTAATAGGGGCAATCGATATTGACACAAAGATGGCCGCCATCCGCAAACTATTAGGCTAATGACCTATTAGATTTGTCAAAGGATGCTCCCTCCATAAAGGTATGTAGTTGCAAAATTTGGTAGAGATCGGATGATTAGGTTAATCGTAATTTGATTTAAGCTTTGAACATTCGTGTGGCCGCCAATACGTTTCCGTCAAGATGGCGGCGATATAAAACATGACACTGGGGTGCCCTTTGCTAGTACTACCTCTGTACCAAATTTCGTTCCATTCGGTTTCACCGTGTTCGAATTAATAGGGGCAATCGATTTTGACACAAAGATGGCCGCCATCCGCAAACAATTAGGCTAATGACCTATTCGATTTGTCAAAGGATGCTTCCTCCATAAAGGTATGTTGTTGCAAAATTTGGTAGAGATCGGATGATTAGGTTAGTCGCAATTTGATTTAAGCTTTGAACATTTGTGTGGCCGCCATTACGTTTCCGTCAAGATGGCGGCGATATAAAACATGACACTGAGGTGTCCTTTGCTAGTGCTACCTTTGTACCAAATTTCGTTCAATTTGCGGTCGTCGTGTTCGAATTGATAGGGGGGGGGGTGTGTGCAGACATTCAGAGTACACACACTCACACACACATACACACACACACACACACTCACACACATACACATACACAGTCAGACACACTTTTTTTCGCCCTGTAGTGATCTCATAAGTCTACTTTCATTTTTTACAAAAATCGAAAGTAGGCTAAAAATCAATTCTACTAACAAAATTCTAACCTTCTACTAACAATTAATACCAAAATTCTACTAACGAAAAAAATACCAAAGTTCCACCAACAACAAATACTACCACTAAAACAGTCTGTCGCTAGGCACACGCACATTCACCCTTACACATCACAGTCTAATGAAACAATGAACTATATCTAATAAACAATTCAACTGCCACCAGACACACTCACAAACCACAGTCTAATAGAACAATGACATAAGTTATATCTAATAAACAAACTAACTACATACTTACAACTAAAACTAACTACATACTTACTGTACATTCTAGAAGAGGAAATGGAAAACAAACAAAAAAGGGTAAGGGAAACAAAAGACAGATTGCAATATAAAGCTATCCGCATAATTCAAGGGGCATTGGCCTCCACCCCCACGGGTGCATTGTTAGTGGAAGCAGGTGAGTTACCTTTATCACATGGACGCCCTTTTTTAGCGGGCACATATTTAGTCAACAAAATGTCGATTGGCGTCCCCGATTATCTCTAAATTACAGCTTCTGGCGGAATATTACGCTCAAAATCGATTAGATCGCTCGCATAAACCTGCTCTTGTCATGGCTTACGAGATATCACAACCCTTCCGGTAGGATGTATTACAAACCCGTCTGACACTCCCATATTCCGTATCCTACAGGTTATTACATACCCAACCTACGATTCTGCATACTGCCTTTCCACTTCTATTTCAAATGTTCAAGAATCATCCGGATATCATTTCACGTGCATTTCGAGTTATTCAGAATTTGTACTCCAATTTTACTATTTTTTATACTGATGGTTCAAAGATGGTTCGACCTGATCGCGTGGGATCGGCCTTTTACGCTCCAGACTTACAGGTTCTTCGCACTTATAGCCAACCCTCTAATCTTTCAATTTTACAGCTGAACCTTTTTGCTATACTCCAGGCCTGTCATTATATTCACACCCAGCGCCTACCTCAGGTGCTCATCTGTACGGATTCGTTGAGGGTCATTAATGCTTTACCTCATGTTCAGAACTCAAATAATTGGTATATTTACCAAATAGTGCAGTATTTCAATACATTCACTCTCACAGGACAAGATGTGGTTGTAATGTGGATTCCGGGGCATTCTCATATAGCGGGAAACGAAACAGTCGATCACTGGACAAAGAATGCGGCATACGGACTGGGCGTTGTTTATAATATCGGGCTCCCGTATCCGGATATAATCCCGATGATTCATTAACGAGTCGTCGGTGCTTGGCAAGATGACTGGAAAGAGATAGCACAATGTAAAGCCAAAAATGTTTTTCTCAGTCAAACCATTCGTAACCACAAATCCTACTACTAACTAACTACTAACTTATATAATAGAAGAAGAAATGGAAAACAAAAGGAGAATAAGGCAAATAAAGGACAGGAGGATAAGAAATGCCCTCGACCCTCGAAGAATGCCGATTGAGGGACTTGGAAGGAAGGAGAGCCATAAAAGGCAGATAGGAAAGTGAAAGAGTAGAAAGTCCGCCCTACAGGTAATGGATAAAAGGGGGAAACCGGACCGAGCTCAGGAATCCCTCGGGGTCGCCAACTCCCGAACTCATGAGCCGTGAGCCCCTGAGGGTGTAGCAATATCCAGGGTGCACCAGAAGTGGAGGGGCTACATACACCCTGCCTCCTTGAGGGCCTTGATCAGAAGGCAGGAGATAACAGGAAAAGAAAAAGAAGGCTGACCCCTCACAGAAGGAGGGTATCAGAAAAGATGAGACAAGGACCAATTAAGGCGGGAAAGGAAGAGAACTCCCTAGGTCTCGGATACCCTAATACCGTCGGGGTCGAAAGAGAACAAGAGTTGACCAAGTGAGGTCGACAGGAAAGAAGACGGAGAGGAGCCCGGTGCAAGTATGTAGAAGCAATGCCGGACTCAGCTGGGGCCCCGTGGTCGCCAACCCACGTCCCACTAGATGTGAGCCCCTGGGGGGTATACAGCCAGCAAAACCCAGAAGTCTTAACAGTTGGCACACAGATCCACATCGTTCTCAAAATAGTCTCCATAGTTGATTCCCGTTGATGTTGCGAGATCATCTACTGATTGGCAGCGGTTGTCTCGCATCAACAATGCAACTTCTTCGATTTTGCAGTCAGTTTGAATTGTGAGTGGTAAGCTCAATTTCGTCCAAACTGGATGGAGGCAAGTCAATAAGTATCTGAAATTGTGTTCTAAGTGTCATTAGGTTGGCTGTAAAGCGTTACATGCTCACCAGCCGCTAGATGCCACCATTGTCCATTTATGTGGTAGGTTTCAGCGTTATCAGATCAGTGCAGCTTGCGCTGTTCCGACGTAAGATGGCCGCGCCACTCTCTTTTTGCACCAAAGAAGAACAGCGTTCCGTAATCTGCTTTTTGTGGTCAGAAAGAAGTTCAAAATGAATGTTCGTTTGTTCGTCTTTTATGCGTTCATAAACCATTCATCTGATCGTGATCAAATTTTGGTGAGTTGTTGTAAACACTTCTGGGATGGTCATAGGCATAGTTAATCCAATTTACAATAGATAGCGCGCGAGTAGTTTAAACAAATGAATGTTGGCGATGCGTTCATATAACCTACAATTCATCCGATTGCGACCAAATTTTGGTGGGTTGTTTAGCACACTTCCAATTTACAATAGATAGCGCGCCAGTAGTTTAAACAAATGAGTGTTGGCTATGCGTTCATATACAATTCATCCGATTGCCACCAAATGTTGGTGGGTTGTTGTGCACACTCCCGGGAAAGTTATAGGCATAGTAAATACAATATACAGTAGATAGCGCGCGAGTAGCTTCAATAAAATGGCGTGCTATTCGTTTCAATAAAGACCCACATGCGTTCATATACCATTCATCCCATTGCGATGAAACTTGGGTGAGATGTTGTGTACACTTCAGGGATGGTTATAGACATAGTTAATCCAATTTACAATGGAGAGCGCGTGAGTAGTTTAAACAAATGAGTGTTGGCGATGCGTTCATATAGCCTACAATTCATCCGATTGCGACCAAACTGTGGTGGGTTGTTTAACACACTTCCGGGATGGTTATAGGTAGAGTTAATCCAATTTACAATATATAGCGTGCCAGTAGTTTGCACAGACGAGTGTTGGCGATGCGTTCATATGCAATTCTTCTGATTACGACCAAATTTTGGTGGGTTGTTGTGAACACTCCCGGGAAAGTTATAGGCATAGTAAATCCAATTTACAGTAGATAGCGCGCGAGTAGCTTCAATAAAATGGCGTGCGATTCGTTTCAACAAAGACCCACATGCGTTCATATACCATTCATCCCATTGCGATGAAACTTGGGTGAGATGTTGTGTACACTTCAGGGAAAGTTTTTGGCGTAGTAAATCCACTTAAATGAAAGACGACGCGCGAAGTGTTTCAACAAAGTCCCATATGCGTTCATATACCATTCGTCCGATAGCGATGAAACTTGGGTGAGAGGTTGTGTACACACCAGGCAAGGATTCTGGCTTAGTAAATCCATGTTACAATAGGTAGCGCATGAGTAGATTCAACAAATGAGCGACTACGCACTAAGCGCTTCAACCAAGTCCCGTATGCGTTCATATACTATTCGTCCGATAGCGATGAAACTTGGGTGAGATGTTGTGTACACTTCAGGTAAGGTTTTTGGCGTAGTAAATCATCTTTTCAATAGGTATCGCAGAAGTACAGTAGATTACGCCTGGGAAGGTTTTCGACTTAGTAAATCCATTTTACAATACAGTAGGTAGGGTACGAGTAATTCAACAAATGGGTGACGGCGCTCGAATCGCTTCAACAAAGACCCGTATGCCTTCATATACCATTCATTTCATTGCGATGAAAATTTGGTGAGTTGTTGAGCACGCTCCCATGAATGTTTCTGAGATAGTAATTCAATTTTATAATAGTTTAGAGGTGGTTAACGTAAGAAGAAAAAAAATATTGGGAATCCAAAAGCAGTTCAACAAACAAAGTCACATCGCCAACACTTTCTTTGATTGGCATTGCAATGCATGCCGGGTACAGCTAGTAAATTATAAAATATGATTGAAGATACGTATTTACTTGCCCTCGTATTTCACTGCTCAAAACACAGCAATGCGGTCCAAGGCGTCGTCACCATACATTTACTTGATCATGAAACGTTTCTCTCTAGTGTATTTGACTACTATTTGGCAGCCTTTGATGTTTTACCTTTGCTCAAACTGCTACATTCTCGAGTTCCAACACTCGCATTCATCTACGCTGCACAACAGAGACCATAGTTTAGCTTAGGCTTGTCTCTTGCTTCGATGGGACATGACAATATCCACTGTAGCCTTCAGGACGCATCGTTCACTGTGAATACATCCACTTCTCTTCATTCAATGCATATTCATCTGCAGATGTAATAATCCTGGTTGTTCCTAAGCGGTTCGAAAAACGTCAGTTGGAACGTTTATAGAATTATCTCTTCATATATTTATCATATATATGAATTAATGGTGTTGGGTTGGTTTTCCCTTCAACACGTTTCTATTGCAATGATAACGTATGGGAATATCAATAAAATTTGGAGAATCGAGAGAATACTCGATTAAAATCCCCGAGCAAAAAACTACTCTGTCCCTTTCACAACGAAATCTCCAATCCTAAGCCAGCAGTCGGGTGTCCTAGAATCCCTTCAGGTAAGTGCGTTTCAACAAATAAACAAGACGGCAGTCCCTGCCAGAACTGTGTCGCGTCCAGTCCACATAACAGTAACGTTGGGCGAGTGGTCTATACACAAGGGACGCTCACAAGTAACCCATCGTGCATTCAAAAGAAACATAATTACTCGCATTAGTGACGATTTGCACTCTGATTTCATACGTGTTTAAAAAGTGCGTTTAGACAAAAAAAAAAAAAAGAAGCCTGCAAAACAGTAAAGCTGAGTAAGTGGTTTATGCACATGCGAGATTTCTCACAAAAGTTTCCTAATTATTATTATTATTATTATTATTATTATTATTATTATTATTATTATTATTATAATTAACTTTATTTTCTCAACTTACAGTTGGTAACATCATTAATAATAATAATATTGAATGAGTTTTTGAATGGTATGGACTCCGTCTTGAGGAAAGAATTCATGATGAAAATGAATAAATGTAAAATAAACATATTGGAATGCAGCCGAAATAAATCAGAATCCTCGATGGACATCAAATTGGCAGGTGAAAAACTAAAGGAAGTAGGAGACTTCGGTTACTTAGGAAGCAAAATAACCAGTGATGGACGAAGCAAAGAGGATATAAAAAGTAGGTTGGCTCAGGCAAGGAACGCATTTCTACAGAAAAGGAATCTGTTGATATCGAATATAGATTTAGGTGTTAGGAAGTCATTTGTGAAGGCCTTTGTCTGGAGCGTGGCACTATATGGAAGTGAAACTTGGACTATTGGTGCAGCAGAAAAGAGGAGAATTGAAGCGTTTGAAATGTTGTGTTACAGGAGAATGATGAAGATCAGATGGGTAGATAGGGTTACAAACGAAGAGGTATTAAGATTAGTGGGAGAGGAGAGATGTTTCTGGTGACTGCTAATGAGGAGAAGAGATAGGTTGGTTGGACACATACTAAGACACCCAGGAATAGCAAGCTTAGTTATGGAAGTAAGGGTCGAGGACAAGAACTGTAGGGGTAGACCAAGGTTAGAATATGTTAAACAGATTGCCTCGGACGTAGGTTGTGGTAGCTATGTAGAGATGAAACGATTAGCTCAGGACAGGGAGGCATGGAGAGCTGCATCAAACCAGTCAAAAGTCTGAAGGCTCAAACAACAACATTATTATTATTATTATTATTGTTATTATTATTATTATTATTATTATGATAATTATAGTTGTGCTCTACCCTGCCCTTAGGCCGATGCAGTGTTGACTTCATTATCAGCTGTGTTGTTGTGACGCCAGACCCAATCAATAAGTACTAACCTGTGCAATGTCATCAAAGCCAACGCGATGTTTACTTATGGGATATTGACTGTATACCTACATAACGTATCGCAGCTTAAAGCAATGAAGAGGTAATAACGTTATTCCCGGTTCTGCCAAGAAATTAAATTCTGGTCTGAGGGTTGGACGGGGTGTACATTCTGTCTCGTTAGGCAAACATGAAAAGACGTGAGTTCGATTCCTCGTAGTTTTTTGCTTCTACTCGTAGGAAATGATTGGATTGTTTCTGACTAAAGGTCATAGCCACTCCCTGCCCAGCCGATGACGAGGTCTCGAATTGAAGCAATAAATAAAATAACCCTCTACCTCAGCCATCCTGGAAGTCATTTTCCGTGGTTTCGTAAGGCTATTCCAGGCAAATAATTCCAAACATAGAACCACGATTAACTCCGACCAGTCCTATAATCACTTACCTGTAGGCCTACGATAAAAAAAAGAGAGCTACAAGAAGCTGGAAGCATTTAAGATGTGATATTTATATCGAATAAGAAATTGTTCAAGACAACTGCTTCATCAGATCAGAAAGAAGCAACTTGCACGGTTAGAACATGGGCTTCGGCATGGAGGTTTACTGATGTGATGGCCTTTAGAGGGTAAAATACCTGGGAAACGACGCCGAGGAAGAACAAGAAACACGTTTGTTAAGACTTTTCTTGATAATGCAAGACGTGGAGATGTCAAATGCCCTGAACAGGGCCAAACTGAATGGGGAAAGGTCATAGTAGGAGCAAGACTGAAATACTCAGGATGATGATGACTATATACACCACAATAGCTCAGTCTAAATATCAGACAAATTCTACTCACTACTAAGTACCGGGGGTTGATGACTGCGCGATGTCAAAATCCCCAAATGAAGCATGAACAACAAAGCGTTTCCAGTGGCACGTGCATCTTCACGGGCTACTACATGTATAGAGTCGGTATGATCTATTAGTATGCCAATTTTGGATGAAATCCAGTTGTTAATATAGAAGCTACATGCATTTAAAAATTGGATCTATCAGCAGGCTTAGAATCTAGTTGGCAGCACTGACGTATAAAAGCTACTCCAAATTAATATAGAATGTCAGGTACTATACGTGTGCAAATTTTAAAGCTGTTGGCTTGCATACTTTCTGATAGATCTATATTAGGGTAACAAGACAAAGAGAGCATTTATTAACAGTTGGCAGCACTACCGGCTCTTAAGATTACGCATAGTCACATCAGTTATGGTACACCAAGCACATACGAAATTTGGTTGAAATCCATTTGTTAGTACAGAAGTTACAAACATTTAAAATTGGATCTATAGAATAGAATCTATAGAATCATGTTGGCAGTATCGACGTATAATAGTTACTCCAAATTAATCTAGAATGTCAGGAACTATAAGTGTGCAAAGTTCAGAGCTGTTTGCTTGCACACTTTCTGATATATTGGTATCAGGTAAAAATAGAGAGAGCATTTATTAACAGTTAGTAGCCCTGGTATAATAATATATATTATGGTACACATAACATATACGAAATTTGGTTGAAATTCAATGGATAGTGTAGAAGTTTCAAGCATTTACAAATTGGACCTATCAGCAGGCTTAGAATCATATTGCCAACACTGTCATGCATGGCCTGCTGGAAATTTAACAGAATTATTATTATCTTTATGTGTGTCAATTTTGAAATAGCTTCCATGCATGCCTTCCAAGATATCCAACATGGAGCTCAAATATCAATTGGGATTTTTCAGCAGATGGTAGCACTGGCGTCAATTTCAAATATGGCCGTGAGATATTTAGATATAGATCTTTACTCATACCAAATTTGGATTTAATAGCTGCAGCCGCGTAGAGGTTGATACGGGGGGGACAAACACAACAGACAAAAGGACAGACAGACACACATTTGCCCGGATCGATCTCATAAGTCTACTTTTTCCTCATTTTTGCAAAATGAGAAGAGTAGGCTAACAAGTCGAGCAATGGAGTATCGAAATAAGATGTAATATTGCCCAAATTGCAAGTTTTATGAAAAATATCTAGACGATCAGACAACCCATTTGCTGTATACAGTGAGGGCCTCCTCTATAAAACGGAACCTCGCCGATGCCGTGTGACGGTGAGAGAGTGATTTATTACCGCCAGTTTACTAGCATCTACGGGTTACTCAACAGCGGATCGGGAAGCCCCGGGTGCTGTCATATCATTGAATACATACCCATGTGGCAAGACACCTTAGTTGAGAGAGTTAAGACTTTTGGTGAAGTACTATCTCGTATCCCGTGAACATGGTTAGGTATAGAATAAAACATCAAATTTTCCTAGTGAAAACTTAGAAGTCTTCCAGTAAATGTGTACTTGCGTTTCAGCGCCGTAAGATTTTTACTTGAGTGGGGAACCACTAACAAAAGGTATACAGAAACAAACCACGTACTCTCGACGCTTTCGAGAACGAAATAACTGCACTGATTCAAAATATCAGTGAGGATGAATCGCAGTGAGTGTACCAAAACTTCCTAGGTTGGTGCAATGTGTGTTTAGATAATGAAAGACAGCGTTTCCAGCAACTATTCTGAAATTCATGTAAGTAATAGTCTAATAATAATAATAATAATAATAATAATAATAATAATAATAATAATAATAATAATAATATCATATGGCCTAGGGTGCGGGTGAGAGCTTTGTAATTTGACACCCATAGGGTAGCTTGCATGTCGAATTTCGTTGTTCCTTGAAGCTCTATGAAAGTCAAGGAAGTTAGATTCGATATCTAAGCCCCGTGAACACTATAGCACTCTCTAGTAGAGAAATGAGGAACTTTGTGTTGGCGGAACTCTCCAGATTAATTTTGCCATTATGAACACGGCCTACTGAATTCTAATGGGTTATTTGACATGCCAACATCGTATGACATGCATGCCGTGATTTTTGCCGCCTTTCAAAAAAATATCAGTTACCACGGCCAGGAGCGAACCTGCAATCTTGGGGGTTAGTAAACCGACACGCTATCAGCTCACCCACCGTGGGAATCTATTAAATACGTAAAAAGATGTAAATGTGTTGAACTACTGTAGTTGGGCGCTACGCTCCTGCTAGTGGCGGTGACTTGCTCGACAGGTGGCTAGCCACAGTGGCTCGGCCGTCACTCGGCGCCTGTGAGGTTCCTTTCTATAGAGAACGCCCTCACTGTAGATTTAGATGTTAACACTCAGAAAGCGCTACATTTCGTATTATGGTTCACAATTGGAACAATTAGTTCCGTGAAGAACTAAAGCCTATTTTCATATAACCTACTTATGTTAACTACCACTATCAACATACACAATTTTAGTTTCATTGCTGTAATAGATTCATAGATATTGAGAACCGTCTAATATTTCGGATGGTCACCATGTTGGATTTTTATATATGTAGGTTTTAGAGTTATGTACTGTTACATGAAGATTATTGTGTACGTGTAGTATTCAAACTTCAATCGCATGATTAAGACACAAGAAGTAAAAACGAGATTTTAAAATTTTGCACAGCTGCCATCTTGTGGTTATGGAAACAATTGAAATAAAATTAGATGCCAGTGCATAACATTTGTATAAGCATTTACTGTACCAAGTTTTACTGCACTCAGATGGTTAAATTGCGAGAAACGTCCATTTAAATATTTATACTTCGCTTCATCGCCATCTTGGATTGTGATCACCAGATTATTGAAAGTCCTATAGGTGAACTTACGTTTATAGCCCCTACGAACATAAAAATTTCAGTTTGATTGCTGTAATAGATTCGTAGATATTAAGAACCGTCTAAATATTTTGGATGGTCGCCATGTTGGATTGTTATATGTATAGGCCATAGAGTTATGTACCATTAAAGGAAAATCATTGCGTGGGTTTATTATTCAAACTTTCACTTTGATCGCATGATTACGACACAAGAAATGAAAACTTAATTTTAAAATTCGCACAGCCGCCATCTTGAGGTTATGTAAACAATTGAACTAAATTAGATGCCAGTGCATTACGATGTGTATAAGCATTTGCTGTACCAAGTTTCATTGCGTTTGGATGATAAAATCGCGAGAAATGTCTATTTAAAACTTTCAACTTCGCTTGGCCGCCATATTCGTTTTGAAGTTAACAGGTTTTTAAAAGTCTCATAGATGAGCTTCTAGTAGTGCCTTTTATCTCCTTACAAAATGTCATGGTGATGTCGGTAATAGTTTCGGAGATATAGAATGCCGGTGAAATAGTATTCGCACAGCCGCTATCTTGAGGTCATGTAAACAATTGAACGAAATTAGATGTCAATGCATTACAATGTGTAAAAACTTATACTGTACCAAATTAAATTGCATTTGATTGGTTAAATCGCGAAAAACGTCTATTTAAAAACCGCAACTTCGCTTGGCCGCCAATTTGGTTTTGTAGTGAACCCTTCAGAAAAGCAGTGTTTAATGTAAGAAATCTTAATCAAGGGGTCGCGCTCAGTTCCTATGTGATGTTTACGTTCGCCAAACAACATGCTCTACTGAGGTAAGGGTCATAGGATATAAACTATAAATCAAGAAAGAAAGGTGACAAGATGTAAAATAATAACAAGATTTAATGACTAATAGTGCATAAGAAAAATAAACAACAATAAAATAAAAACAAATCCTCCCTGAATTTCCCATGATAGGAATATCTATAAATTTGAGGAGTCAGACGGATCTCCCCTTTTATTTAAAATGTGGATCCTGGTTCCACTACCTTGCAATTTGGGTTTTATGTGCGCGTAATGACTAACTACGAGGAATGAGTACTTTGGATGACTGTTCGTTTACAACGGGTTAACAGCCACGATGCTTACGAACAATCATCTCGTAAATCAACGTTTATGGATATGGAACATGACATTAATAAAACCCTTAAAAAGTAATGCTGACACACGCACTAAATCTACTATTTACAGGAATCTCTCTCGGGACCCTCATTAGCGCGAAGACGCACTTGACTTTGAGCTGCCAACACTGGCCAAATTGCTCAACACAAACAAGGAAATACAGCATAGCATGTGACTCACGGGTCACTGAATGAAATATGAACATGGAATAAACCAACAACAACAAAAGCCTGACTGGCTGACATTACTTTATATGAACAAAACTGCATGTTAAGCTAACGCTTCGGAGATTATCGTGATTCGTAGGCAACTCCCATTTATTTAAACAAATTTTTATCATTGATCAGTTCTTAATTCTGTATTTAAAGTTATTACTGAGCCACACAGGCACTCTCCACTAATGACCTGGCTGGCAACCCTCAGTCCGTCTTGTGAAACATCGCCCCTCTTCCTCAATCACCTGTCATTGTCCCACTCCAGTGTGTATAAATACCTGACCAGCTGTGCCGTTATCTCAAGGAATCAACAGCAACAAACTCAACCACTTCAACATATGGTCAGACATTAATCAAAATATCCAGAATTGCCCTCGCGAGGTCACAATATGGATTTGTCATCAAGCTGCCAGAAATCAGTCTAAGCTGAAATTCCCGCTTGTAATGACACAAATACACACACTCACACACACACATATTTGGGAATGACAATACGTTTTTTCACACAGATCGGCTGAATGGATGCTCGCCGACAATTAAAAATATTAAAACCTACGATAGAGCTGACTGCTCTTCGTCACAAATCATATTGCTCCAAAGGCAATAATCTCATTGAATCTGATCAATAATAAAACAAAAGAAATTAATTACCCTCCAATCTACTGTATAATTATTTTACTTCAGTCCTACTTCTGAAACACAACATATCTCCGAGAGACGTTTTTAACCGCATCGCGTAACATATGCAAACACGGTCGTCCACATAGCTACGTTAGGTACAACAACAAACAAGAAAAGAACCTTCTACTAATAATATATGCGAGCTGTTTCCATGCAAAAGGTGTGTCAGACCAAAACTAAATAGACTACGTTAATCACACAAGCAAATTATTTACAAAACAAAATATGTCCCATACACCATAAGTTAATTTATCAGATAATAATAAATATTATTCAGTACTCATCCTCAGTCAGCCACCCGTCAAAGAACATCCGCAGCCATCTCCCAACTGGATCCTTCTTATCTCATCTCAACCATCTTGATGGAGTCTTGATATTTCCAGGCTTCCTCCATGGTCAATGATGTGATCTCTCGTGCTGATTCAAAAATTAAATTATTATACACTTGATGTCTGACTACTAAATTCGCCGTTCGGGTACTACTTTCCCCAAAGCTGTCTGTTGGCGAATTATCGAAGATACTGTCCCTACAAATATAGTACTGTGACTATCTAACACTGAATTTAACACTTTTAATAATAATTTCTGTGTCCTTCATGACACGCAAAGTATAAATGTCAACGGCCTTAGACGCGCAAAGTATAAAAGCCTGTGTCCACTGACACACAAAATAACAGCCTACGTCCGTAGACGCACAGAGTAATAGTCCACCTGTGTCCACGACACACAGAGTCAAAGTCTACGTCCGTAGACGCACAGAGTAAAAGTCTGTGCCCTCGACACACACAATAATAGTAATAAGCTATGTCTTGGCTCTTCACACCGCTTATAAATGAACCAGCCCTAGGTGTAGATAGAGGGGGAAATTAGATAAAAATTTCACAAAATAATAGTGATACAAGAATGAAACAAATATCACTGAACTCGAAAAATAGCGCAGGTCAAGAATATGCCCATTAATCCTAGAATCGATCGTAGAGATGTTGTCTAGGCGATCTCCCGCGTGAATGCTAGCCGAGCGTGCCCACGCTAGACCTGCCGCGCTAAATAGGCATTCTTCTCTCATTGGTTCCCACATTTTCTGTAACTTGGCGGTTTTTATCAGACCTTGGCTTAGTAGGAGTGTCTAGCATGCTCATCAGCCACTCACGTTACTGCATCATCTTTCTTCTAGGCGCGAATATCACAATGAACATACCAGCAGCATGTCTCACTGCGCGTCGCTTCTATTTTGAGGCGGCCACCACCTGTCCTTCTGAATCATAGCTATGGTCATTCTTTTCACAATCCTAAGTATTTAGGCTTTTGTCAAACAGCTTCAGGTATGTCCCCACTGTCTTCAGCAACTGCTTGAAATTTCCTCATCTCCGTCTGGCTATTTTCATGATGCTTGTAGAAGTATTTATTAATTGAAGAAATAAAACATCGAATCATTTAACCATCAGAGGTTAAAAGGGTTCAGTAGGTACCAGGTTTTCAAAAGTTACATACGTGAACGTCTAGTAGTTCCCTTTATCACCGTACAAAATTCCAGGGTGATATCGGTAATAGTTCCGGAGTTATTGAATGCTGGTGAAATATTTCGCACAGCCGCCATGTTGGATTGGTGAGACGTAAAAAAATTGAAGGGCATGGTCGGGGTCGGCCAAAATGGTGCTATGACCTTACCGAGTTTCATTGAAATCGCTCCAGCTATTTAGAAGTTATTAGAAGGGACACACACACATCACACAGACACACATACGCACACACATACACGGACAAGAGGTGATCTCATAAGCCTTTTTATTTTCATATAATGAAAATAGGCTAAAAATGAATATTCGTGCCCATGTCATAAAATTAGAGCAGTGCTGTACAATTAAATTAGTAATAATGTAAGTCTTTGGTTCAAAATCTCCATAATTAATCACCCTAACTTATCATCTCACCTCCAGAGTACCAACCGCATTGGCTGCGCTGGCTAAAGCGCAGTGTTAGGCCATGGGGCCAAGCTCTCTGCTGACTCGGTAGACGCGTGGGTTCGAGCCCCACCGTCAGCCGTCCTTGAAATGGTTTTCCGTGGTTTCCCCATTATCAACACCATGCAAATGCTGGGACGGTACCTTCTGACAGGCCACGGCCGCTTCCTTCCACATCCTTGCCCAGTTTCATTCATCTTCATCCATTCCATCTCCCATCCCGACGCGCAGGTCGCCCACGGGCGTCGACTAGAAAGACCTGCACTCGGCCTCTCAGGAGGTCACACGAAAAAAAAAAAACTAGTCTCACCCCTACAGCGCAGTTGTTCCGATCAAACCCTTGTCTACTGATACACCAGTGATCTGGAGTGTCTTTGAGACAAGAGCTACTAACGATCCAACTATTGATTTACTTTCACCATTGGAACAAGATATTTTTAGCCTACTTTTCACATTTTGCAAAAATGAGGAAAAAGTAGACTTATGAGATCGATCCGGGAAAATGTGTGTCTGTCTGTCTGTCTGTCTGTCTGTCTGTCTGTGTGTGTGTCCCCCCCCCCTATCAACTCCTAAACGGCTGCAGCAATCAAAACCAAATTTAGTATGAGTAAAGATGTGCACCGGAATATCTCACGTCCATATTTGAAAATGATGTCAGTGCTACCAACTGATGAAAAAACGCACTAGAAATTTGAGCTCCATGTTGGATATCTTGCAAGGTATGGATTGGAGCTATTCCAAAATTGGCACACATGTAGATAATACTATTTCAGTTTAATTTCCAGGAGGCCAACCATGACAGTGTTGCCAAAATAATTTTAAGCCTTCTGATAGGTCCAATGTTTAAATGCATATAACGTCTACACTATCAATTGGATTTCAACCAAATTTTGTATGTAATATCTGTACATAAACAGATATGACTGAGCGTATTCTTAAGAGCCACCAGGGCTGCTAACTGTTAATAATTGCTCTCTCTATTTTTTATCCAAATACCAAAATATCAGAAAGTATGCAAGCCAACAGCTTTAAACTATCCACACGTATATTCTGACATTTTAGATTAATTTGGAGTACCGGTATTTATTTTATTATCGTATGGCTTTTAGTGCCGGGAGTGTCCGAGGACATGTTCGGCTCGCCAGTTTTGTAGCTGCTTCGAGACGGACACCCAATGGGTGAGCTACAAGTACCGTTGGGGAGGAAAGTTGGAAGGGAGGGTCGAGGAGTTGGAAGGTAGCGGCTGTGGCCTATAGTTAAGGACCAACCCCGGCATTTGCCTGGAAGGAAGATGGGAAACCACAGAAGACCATCTTCAAGGTTGCCGGCGGGGGGATTCGAACCTCTTCGCCTCCCGGATGTGAGCGACTGCCAACAGTCATGCCGCAACGACCTCGGCTAACTCACCCGGTAATTTGGAGTAACTTATATACGTCAGTTCTACCAACATGATTATAAGCCTGCTGATAGGACCAATTTTTAAATACATGTAACTTCTTTACTATCAGTTGGATTTCAACCAAATTTCGTATGTGCTATGTGTACCATAACAGATATGACTATAAGTATTGTTAAGAGTAATCAGGACAGCCAACTGTTAATAAATGCTGTCTATATTTTTTTTTACCCTAATATCAATATATCAGAAAGTATGCAAGCCAACAGCTCTATACTTAGCACACGTATAGCACCTGACATTATAGATTAATTTGGAGTAATTAATACAAGGCAGTGCTGCCAACATGCCTGCCTGCTGATAAGTCCATTTTTAAAATACATGTAACTTCTATACTAACAAATGGATTTCATCCAAAATTGGCACATCAAGATATCATAATATTTCAGATTATTTCTGACCAGCACACGCATGACAATGTTGGCAACATGCTTTTACGCGTGCTGATAGATCCAGTCTCTAACTGCATGTAACGTCCATTGGACTTCAACCAAATTTTGTATTCTGTACCTTAAGAGATGGAACTAAGAATATATTCAGTCACCAGGGCTGCCAACTGTAGTGCTCTATTAGGCTACATTATACAAGGTATATTTTGAACTAATTAGATATTTCTATATTACCAACTTAATTTCGTCATTATTCTAGATAGGTTCATATTCTGTAGAATAATCATTGGCATGAAAAGTAGGCTGTATAGTTCTTCACGGAACTTCTTGTTTAAAAATAAAATGGCCCGCAATTCTCCATAACAGAGCTGTTCTATTAGCACTTAAATGAATTAGAATTCCATTCTTTATTTGCTTGGCTGCCGTCAGACGAGATTATTGCCAGTGGCTGGCAAACGAGAATCTAGGCTATTTGAAACGGCTCCACGTCATTTATCGTCACGCTGACAGTAGCAATAACTTTCCTGAGACAAGCAACAAGCGATGGAACCCTTCATTAACCAGATCCCGGTCACATAGCACGCAGTCACCATATCTGTGACATCGCATCGACCACAATGTTCATAGCATTGTTTCAAGTCAGAGAAATTTACTCTCCACCTTCTCCAAGGATAAAGATTCTCTTGTGGTCTTTTTCATTTTGGAAACATGATTTCCAAGGTAAATATACGAAGGTTGGATTGAAAGTAGACTCGCTGTTGATTCATTTAGGGGCTTGTGACATTTGGTGTGTGTAGAATTTTGTCTGATGACCTGTGTAATTGCGGTGTCTTTTGTAGTGTGTGTGTATGTTTAATAGAGAGTATCAATGGGAAAGAGGTGGCTGGGGCCTTAAGTTAGGAATTATCTGGATATGTGCCTGGAGTAGAAGAGGGAAACCACGTAAGCCCACTTATGCGATATCTGAGGTGGGAACTGAACCAATATCTTCTCAGTTTTGCCTCACGGGGCTGAGTGTATCCTGTTCCAGTCTCAGACCAGAATTAAATTTATTGGCAGGGCCTGGAATCAGATTTAGGATCCTTGGGGCTGGATTCACAAGGCGTACCCCCGAGATCACAGAAATCAGTGAATGAAAGTACTGGTAACGTGTCCATATATACTATACCAAACGCAAAACAACACTGTGAACATGGGCTCGTCCAGTAGCGCGCGTCCGGCTGAGCGCTGTTGCCACAATGAGACAAGCGAGAGAAGACACGGCTCTAAGCTCGCAGTACATACACGACCTTCTTCCAGAGCACAAGGTGCTCCGAATGCAAGTGCATGTACTAGATGGGGCGCCTAATCCTACGAATATCTATGCTCACAACGGAGTGCGCACATTTTTATAATATTATTGTGATATGAGGCAGATATAAGATAACACACAAACGTTATTCGTGCACGTGTCCACCTCCTGGTGTAGCGACCAGCATGCTTGGCTGTCGCCCAGGAGATCCGAGTTTGATTCCCGGCTCTGCCAAGCTAATTAATTCTAGTCTGAGGGCTGGAATGGTGTACGCTCAGCCTCGTGAGGCAAAACTGAGAAGAGGTGCATTCGATTCTCACCTCAGCCATACTGGAAGTGTTTTCTTGTGGTTTCTCATTTCTACTCCAGGTAAATGCCACTTAAGGCATCTTAAGGCCACGGCCGCCTTCTTCCCAATCCTCACCAGAATTACAAATACTCATGCTCTAATACCGACACCACTGTAACACAGATTATCAGACAAATGCTACACACATCCAAGTACACGGGGATAAAGTACTAATATGTCCAAGCCCCTCGAATGAAACAACAATTACAACGTTATTATTTAAAATGACGTAATCTTCACGGCATGCCAATCTGAGTAACATTGTTTGTGGACTCTTTATAAGGTAATAGAAATACAGAAAAGTAATTTATTGGGATCAGTTTTTATTTATAGGGGACCACCTAGTGGTGTACTGGCTAGCACAGTTGCTGTCCATTCTTTGCTATCACCGGCAGCCTCTGGTTCGATTCCGGGCACTATCAATATAATAAACTCTGCTATGAGGGCTGGAATGGGGTACACTCTGCCTAGTGAGGCAAAACTGAGAGATGTGGCATAGATTCCTACCTCAGCCATCCTGGGAATGGTTTTCTGTGGTTTCCCCACTTCTATTCAGGGCAAATGCTTGGATGGTACCTAATTTGACCATGGCCGCGTCCTACCCAAATTCTACCTCAATTACAAATACACACACTAGTACATACATCACAGTAACTCAGGTTATCAGACAAATTCTACACACATACCCAAATACATGGCACTTCATGACCACGATGTCGCAAAACACCTAAAACAATCATCATCAACAATTACAAAAACACACATAATTGCCGACACCACAATAACACTGGTTATCAGATTTTGTGTTATCATGTACTTCTGTATTGGAAAGCTTCTTTAAAGTGCCATATACCCGGAAAATTATATTCTTGCCTGGCTGTGTAAAACTGTTCTGCTGCTACTCGGCTTGCTAAGGAATATTTTTATGAATCAAAAATTCAGCTCACTGCACTTCATAAAGCTTCACCACTGTAAACTGAATTGATACAGTAATACTGTCACTCTTAGTTTCCTTCCCTGGCAAACCTAAATATATCGACACCAAAATCATTCTCTTTTATCCGTTCAGTTCAAGCGCCACAGGGTTTGGACAGTCAGCTTCAAATTTTTTAGCTCTGTAACATAGGGTCTTCAAAATAACTGAAAAATTAATTATTTTCGTGCGCGGAGAGAAATAAAGATTTCGTACGGCACAGTGAGCCTAGAGAGTTGAGTTATCTAGGCAACGCCGCGGTATGTTATTGGCTGGCGGAGGTGAGCGAGTGAAACTAGCTCCTCCCTCATGTTCACAGTTGTTTTGCGTTTGGTATAAACAATAACGTATAGGACCACCATACCTCTACAGGGCTTCAGTGTAATCCCCTGAACATGATGCACCTTTTGCCACATGTGTGGTAGGCACAAGATCGCAGTAGCATTGCCAACTTTGTTGATGTCTGCGGTGTAGCGCCGTCCAGCTTGAAGGAAGGAAGGATGGAAGGAAGGTAGGAAGGATGGAAGGAAGGATGGATGGATGGAAAGAAGGGTGGAAGGATGGAAGTAAGGATGAAAGGAACTATGGAAGGACGGATGGAAGGAAGGAACAAGTTGGTAATAAAATTTGAATCTTGGCAAAGGTATTCATAATACAAGACGTCTGCCAGTCTGTCTGGTTATAATTTTCATAGTAATAATAAGTAAATAGACCCTTCCCCTACCTTCAGATCAGAATTAAGAACAACATTTTAGCTATAGAATATTGAACTCATTTCACGGTAGTGACGTCATGATAAGTAGAAGTCCTCACGTATGGTCGGAGATATGAGTGCGCTGCTATGCAGTACGTACTGTACTGTGTGGGATGAAGGAGTGACGCCGTCGACTGCTAGGTCAGGCAACCAACCATACACGAGAACCCGGTGGTTGCAGTTAAGTACGATATACAGTACTGCATTTGCTTTGTAGTCTTGTGCTAACTTACAGTGTACTCAGTATTATGATTGTGATTGTTGTTTTAAGGGGTAGAACATTGAGGTCATCTGCCCTCTTATCATATAACTACGATATTTAAGAAGGAAAAAAAGGAAGGATTCTCAAACTAGTAGGATATAAAGGGCGGTTCTGGGGCAGGGGCTAATGGGCAAGATGGCTGCCGCGCGCAACCGCCCTATGTTATTCTTATGGAGGGGTCAGTCATAGCTGGGGCAGGGGCTAATGGGCAAGATGGCCGCCACGCCCCGAGACCGTTAATGACGTCACAGGGAGAGGTCGGCCGTGTAGTTGCTAAATGGAATATTTATTATTATTATTATTATTATTATTATTATTATTATTATTATTTTTAGGTAAATATTGATTGATCGTGTACAATCAAGACCAGCCTTATATTGTCCACTTCTTGGTGTAGTGGCTAGCATTCTTGGCGGTCATTCCTGAGGTTCGAATCCCGGCTCTGCCAAGAAATTTAATTTCTGGTCTCATGAGTGGAACGGGGTACACTCAGCCTTGTGAGGCAAAACTGACAGGATCTGGCTTTTGATTCATACCTCAACCATTCTGCCTAACCCAACTTCACCTAACCTAACCTAACCTAACCTAACCTAACCTAACTTCAAAGTCAGAGCAAATATGAGAGCAAATGTCAGAGCACACATAATAACCTAAGTTATAACCTAACCTAACTTCACCTAACCTAACCTCACCTAACCTATCCTAACCTAACCTAACGTAACCTACCTAATTTAAAATTGCAAGCGAAAAAAAATTAGCAAAAAGTGAGAGCAAATGTGAGAGCACAAATAATAAACTTAGTTATAACCTAACCACACCTAACCTAACCTAACCTAACCTAACCTAACCTAAACTAACTTAACCTAACCTAACCTAACCCAACTTAACCTAACCTAACCTAACCTAACCTAACTTCAAAGTGCAAGCAAAAAAAGTGAGAGCAAAAATTGTAATGAAAAAATTAAGAGCAAATGTAAGAACACAAATAATAAACTTAGTTATAACCTACCCTAACCTAACCTAACCTAACCTAACCAAGCATTTCCTCACCTAATTTCACCTAACCTAACTTCAAAGTAAGTGCAAATATAAGAGCAAAAAGTGACAGCAAAAAGTGATATCAAATAGTGTATGCAAGAAAGTAAGAACAAATGAGAGAGCACAAATAATAAACTTAGTTATAACCTAACCTAACCTAACCTAACCCCCAGAAACCTCATTTTAAGATTTTAGATTTTACATTTTAACATTTTACATTTTAACATTATAGATTTTTGATTTTTTCATTTTACTTTTTTAGATTTCACTTTTTTGATTTTTTGTATTTCAGTTTTAATTTTTTTTTATTTTACATTTTAAATTTAATATTTTTTGATTTTAGATTTTACAATTTCCATTTTCCGAAAAAAGTCACTTACCTAACCTCACTAAACCTAACTTTACCAAACCTAACTTAAGCTAATCCAAAGGGCTAATGCACATACACAAAGTATATAAGGACACATGCAACTCTCCTTATGCTAGTCTTATTGGCTACTGTACAACATGATCACTACCCAACCGTTTTTTTTTCATTTTGTTGTTTACTCATTTGTCAATTTTCCAATTTACCATTTTCAGTTTTTTTAAATGTCAGTTTTAAGTTTTTTTAAATTTCATAATATGGAAACATGGATTTTGCATTTTGTTGTTTACACATTTGTCAATTTTCCAATTTCCCATTTTCATTTTTTTAAAATGTCAATTTAAAGTTTTTCAATTTCATGATATGGAAACATGGATTTTGCATTTTGTTGTTTACACATTTGTCAATTTACCAAATTCCCATTTACAGTTTTTAAAATTTTAGTTCAATGTTTTTTCTATTTTGTCAATATGGAAACATGGATTTTCCAATTCGTGTTTTACATGTTCATTTTGCATTAGGAGTGGAGAGAGGTGGGTAGTAATTAAAAATGTACAAGCAGTGTCCATACAATATTTTTTATTTGAAATACATGTACACTATTTACACTTAAATACATTTTTATATATAGTCTATTTTTTGTTATAAATTGTACAGTTTTTTTATTTTGTTTTCTATTTTATTTATTTTTGATTATGAATACTATTTTTTTATTTTTGTAGTGCTATTGTTTTATTTCCTAAATTGTTTTGTTTTATGTATTTGCTAGTTGCAGGCAGAAGATTTTGATATTCATAACTTAACTCTTTAAGCATGGTCAATGATTGAGTAATGACCATAGGCATGTGTACCTATACCATTAGCATCAATCACTCTTTTATCATCACCAGGACACAAAGCAATTTTGTTTAGCCTTATAGATGATATGTCATGTTGTTTAGAAGCGATAATGTTCATGGGTATTCTTTTTACATTGTTTTTCATGACACAATCCTTATAATCTTGAAAGCTTATACAATTTTTGACAACACCTCTGCTAATACCTTTAATCTTTTTGATTTCTTTACCATTTATGTCTAAAGCATACATTTTAGCTCTAAGTCCAACAAATGCTTTTATAATTTGTCCACAAGCCTCGTCTTTAAATTTCCCCAACGTTTTCTTGTTTGATGTAGAGTAACATATGTGATTAGTAGGATAATCTGATGTGTCCAGGTGTTGTAGGAAATCCAACTTGTCTTGATATACATCTGGGGTGTTAACCAAATATATGAACGAGTCAGTATCCATATACATGAGTTTAAGATTGTCCATGCCATAATAAGGTAGCAGGACATCATAGTGGTGGGAATACATGAGAGTTTTTGAAATATCCAGTATACACATTCCAATATATATAGGCTTATTGAATACAATGTTACGTTTAGCCATGTGGAAAGCAGCTAGGTTAGGGCCATAAATTGTTCTGTCGATAAATGTCGGCTTTGCTATTAGCTTTTCTGCCTTTTTGCTGTCAGTCACAAGACGTATGTCTATTCTTTTACGGATATTTTCCATTGTTTTCCCAAAAATGGCATTGTTGAATAATTTGTACAGATTTTTCTCAAAATCATTTTTGGCTTGTTTTCGAAGGTTGTTATTAAAATCAACGTATGCCTTTAACCAAGGTCTTTGTTTAAACTTTAACACACGATGAATTTTTATCAATTTTATTCCATGATCTAAAGCCTGTTTTAATGCCATGTAGTGAACAACATATCGCCTTCGATTTCCAAGATGAGGAATTAGTTTTTTCAGAGACGAATCCTTAGGTTGTGTACACTCTGGTAGGAAAGGTAAATCGTTGTGTAGATCATGAAGGTCAGATGGGTAATCAACATCAACGTCTAGAATGTATCCCACAGGATCGTCTTTCTTTAGTTTTTCTAGATCAACAGTATCTGGAGATACCCACTGAAATCCACCATAAGGAAGGGAGTGGCACATAGCCCACCCGTATTGGTTGTTGGCATCATCATAGGTAATAAACTGCGATGGTTTCTCAGAATCATAGGTTTCCATGTATTTATTGTTAGCTTCAGCATACCGATGAGACACCTGGCATATGCCTCCACGTATTCCAGACTCGATTAAAAGAATCTGATCGTAATCCTGTAGCAATTCCAGTTCAATGCCTGTGTAAAGGAGCATTGCCTCGAAACTTAAACCAGGCGAAGTAAAGAAGTGTGCAGCATCCACTCGGTGTGTTTCTAGTGTTTTGTTTCTAAACGTTTCAAAGCTGTCTGCAAGAAGGAGTACATCTGATGTTAGGTAGAGGTCACTATATTCCCCTAGAGTTTTAATGTTGAACTGATTCCAGACATTTTTGGCATGTTCATAGTCTTCTATACTAACATTTTCTTGACTTAATTTGTTAAAGAATGCCTCTTTTGGAGGTAAACACGTTTCACTTAACTTTTCCCATGAGTCAATGTAGTCATAACAAAATACCCCTTTACGAGTCATGAGCATTGCATTTTCTTTTCCAAAGTACTTGTCTGTTTCAGGGTATAATGTTAAGTTGGAAACTAAGTTTTCCAAACTACTCGGCATTAACCGAAACGTATCCACAAATCTAAGCTTAACATTTCCTACATATTTCGTAAAGGAAATGTACTTTTCTTTGGAGTTAGCGATAACATCCACTCTCTCAGTAGTACACCCCAATTGCTTTACAATGAAATTTGCGTCGTAGCCACTCATATTATGTAGAAACACAGGAACGGGGTTTCGTGTTTTACACCTCAAATTACAGTTATTGTGAGCACTTCCACGGTATTCCCCTGTAATATGGCAGTGGTCTCGAACTTTCCAGTCCTGTTGGGTAAATGGTTTTTGACACAAATAACAGGTTTCAGAACATTGGAACTCTGCTTCTTGAGCCTGAGTTAAGGCCTTTGGAACATTTAAGCTGTAAAGGCGATCAATTTCATTAGCTATTGAGATCAAACAGTCCATAAACTTTTCTGCAGCGTCAGGCCCACGATAAATAACAGGTTGGCTTGAAAGATTTGTCTTTATGTGTTCCACAGCAGGTGAGGGTATAACGTATATACCAAAGCTCATAGGAACATGACTCTGGTATGGCACTGTATAACTTGCCTCAGGATTAGGTAGACATGTTTGATAGGGTAAGAGTATACTTTCAAAATCTGCATAGATAACGTAAGGTATTCTCAGCATTTTTTCAACATTTAAGAATTTGACAATGGGGTTTTTAATAGGCATTTCAACCCTAGCAATGTCATGCTGGACACACAAAGCTCTATGTTCTTTCATTTTTTCCATTCCTTGTTGTTCATATCGATTATCAAAGTGTGTAAAACACCGTTTACACGTATATATTTTATGTTCATGGCGGGTAATCTGATGTCTTACTAGTTTATCAAAATCTTTGATAAAGACGTAGTGGTTCTGGCCGGATGATGAACTTAGCAAAAGGAGGTCGCGATGGTCTTGCAGCTCTTGATCCACAACCTTTAGAGGGAACAATTTGTTGTCTTGTTCCAATCCAAATACATTAATGGATATATCGTTGGCTTTTTCAAATTTGGGAATGTCAGCTAGCGATGTAGGAAATGATATTACTGAAAAATCATACTTGTTTTCCAGATCCTTGTATTTACTAACGCGTTTAGCATCAGTTTTAACCAGTTTTGCTAAAATGGCATACATAAAACACCTCTCGTCCTTAAAGTTTTGAGGATTAATGCAGGCTTTTCTTGCTTGTATAGCTGCTGGTAATGGAATATACGTGCTGCCACGCAAGGGATTGTACTTATTTATTTTCAATCGTACTCCTTCCACTGCTAACAAAGCCCAATTACTGCCTTTTAGCTCAGATTCTTCCATTTCCGTAGTTAACTTTGTAAATTGTGTTTCCAAGAAACTACTTAAGTCCGTTTCCAAAAATAGGGCCTGATTTCGTGTTTTAAAAGCACGATCTGTAATTTCATTGGTAGATGTATGAATGAATCTACATTCAGCCACAAGATTAACTTTTATCGACTTGTGCATTGCTAGTTCTTTCTGCATAGCTTGTATTATTTGCTGTTTGGACTCTTTAAGGTATGAATTTAAATCCTTGCACGTATCGCAACGAATGAAATAGGATTTAAGTCGACCTTCAAAAGATGTCTCATATTCAATAAGTCCATTTTTGTCAGGGACCAATGACAGTAGGTAATGTTTTGTAGGCTCTGCCTTTTGTCTTTTAGCTGCCGACACAACATTACAACATTCTTCATGACGACGTCCATTGTAGGCATTGTTGAATGTACTACCACAGGTCTTGCACTCATGAAATTCACCACACGATACTTCATGTCGCTTCCTATGATAGTCTCGAAGAAAAGTCTTTCCACACTCTTTACACATATAGCTAGGAATGGCTTCTTCCATTATGAATGTTGATTTCTGCAAACAGCTGCTTACTGCGTATCACAGGGCTAGAGGTTGGTCGGTGAGACGGTCTTTCACGATGTGAACACCGTGAGAGGTAGTAGTCAACTGGTGATATTCTTGTGAAGGGTCCTCTAATATACCCCTAGTCTAGACCAACAGCTCTTTACAGCGTATGACAAGGCTGTATACTGGATAGTGAGACGGTCTTTCACGATGTGAACACTGTAACAAGTAGTAGTCAACTGATTATATACTTGCTAAGGGTTCTCTAATATACAATAGTCAAGACCAACAGCTACTTACTGAGTAGTACAAGGCTGTACAATAGTTGTTTTGACAGTCTTTCACGATGTGGTCACTGTGGATGGTGGTAGTCAACTGATGATATTCTTGATAAGGGTCCTCTAATGTACCCCTGGTTAAGGGTAACAGCTGTTCACTGCTTATGACAAGGCTAAAGACTGGTTGCTTCAACGGTCTTTCACAATGTAAACACTGTGACAGGTAGTAGTCAACTGAAAATATTCTTATGGCCTACTCAAGGTTATCAGGTACTTACTGCATATCAAAAGGCTGTACACTCATGTGTGTTAGGCACTCTTTCTTGCTAAGGACCCCAATATTCCCTACACAAGGCTATACATGTTAGTTCTAAACACTTAGTGGTTAATTGTATATTCAATTTTTGTACAAAGCATATACGAGCACGTTTTTATGAGGTAAAACTTTACCAAATAGTCAAATGCGACACGCAAAGTATGTTGCCGCTATCTAGCGGTGACTATGAGAACTACTTGACCGACCAGCATGCTAACTAGCGCTCCATTTCAATACTCGCTCACTGAACGAACAGCATACTATCTAGCGGTCGATAGCAATACTCCTCAACTACCAGCCTGCTACCTATCGGTCAATATGACAACTCACTCAACTACCAACATGCTACATGGCTTTTTTTGGTCAGTTTTTTGTTGGCTTTTAGTGGTCAGTTTCTGTTGGCTTATGTTGGCTTTTATTGGCTTTTGTTGGCTTTTGTTGGCTTTTGTAGGCTTTTTTGTTGGCTTTTGTTGGCCTTTGTATTAGCTCTTTCATATTTGCTCTTGCTTGTGGGGGCTTATTATTTGGTCTTGGAAAGTATGTCAGTCCTTTTTTTTATGGCTGCAAAATGCTTACAGCCATGTTTGTAAGCAGCAACAACAACAACACACAATATTCCAAAACAATCCAAAGTACTCTAAGGTTTATCAATGACTCTCAACTCTTACACTTACCTCTATCCCATGCCTAGTCAAAAATAGTGTATTTTTCAAATTTTTCAAAAAATATTTGGAAAGTAGGCTATATCATTAAACTAAAAATCCTAAAAAGACATATGTTAACTCCAACACCTACCTCTATACCATTCTTAGTCCAAAAATAGTGTATTTTTAAATTTTCCAAAAACATATTTCCAAAATGGGTTATATTTCCAAAATTAAAAAGTTTACAAAAATGTTTGTTTGGCAGAAATGAATGGCCTTTACCCCCTCTACCACGGTACCAAGTCCCAGGTCTCTAGGACAACAAAAATAAAATTTTGAAAATGGGCTTTATTTCCAAAATTAAGAATTTTACAAACAAGTTTGTCTAACGTAAATCAATGGTCTTTACCCCTTCTATTCCCATACCAAGTCTCAGGTCACTAGGTCAAGAAAATAAAATTTTTAAAAAATTGTCACTATTTTGGAAACTAGGAATTCTACAAAAAAGTTTGTTTAACATAAATGAAAGGTCTCTATCCCCTCTACCGGTAAACCAAGTTACAGGTCTGTAGGACAAAAATGAAAAACGTTCAACTGGGAAAGTAGGCGATTTTTCATAAAACCAAACATTCTAAAAAGTGTTCTATGGGCTTAAAATAATGGCCTCTATGTCCTTTATTTTTTATAATGAAACTTTTTTACTTTTATGTTTTTTTTGAAAACACTCGAATTTTGAAATTTTTATATTTTGGAAACTAGAAAGTTTACAAAAATGTTTGTTTGACGTAAATGACTGCCCCTGACCCCATCTACCACCAAAATAAATTTCAATTCGCTAGGACAAAAAATAACAGTAGTGGAGTGATAGGGCTTCTAACGTACCCGGTGGCGCTCGGCTACGCTGAATTTGTGGATATCTTTGCGAACCCATGATCGAGAGAGCGTCAGCCTGAATAATTTGATATGTTGCATGTCAAATTCCGATCGTGGGTTCGCGAGATATCCACTTATTAACATGAAAGCCGCCCGAGCAACGCCGGGTGCGTTAGAAGCCCTATCACTCCACTACTGTTATTTTTTGTCCTAGCGAATTGAAATTTATTTTGGTGGTAGATGGGGTCAGGGGCAGTCATTTACGTCAAACAAACATTTTTGTAAACTTTCTAGTTTCCAAAATATAAAAATTTCAAAATTCGAGTGTTTTCAAAAAAAACATAAAAGTAAAAAAGTTTCATTATAAAAAATAAAGGACATAGAGGCCATTATTTTAAGCCCATAGAACACTTTTTAGAATGTTTGGTTTTATGAAAAATCGCCTACTTTCCCAGTTGAACGTTTTTCATTTTTGTCGTACAGACCTGTAACTTGGTTTACCGGTAGAGGGGATAGAGACCTTTCATTTATGTTAAACAAACTTTTTTGTAGAATTCTTAGTTTCCAAGATAGTGACCATTTTTTAAAAATTTTATTTTCTTGACCTAGTGACCTGAGACTTGGTATGGGAATAGAAGGGGTAAAGACCATTGATTTACGTTAGACAAACTTGTTTGTAAAATTCTTAATTTTGGAAATAAAGCCCATTTTCAAAATTTTATTTTTGTTGTCCTAGAGACCTGGGACTTGGTACCGTGGTAGAGGGGGTAAAGGCCATTCATTTCTGTCAAACAAACATTTTTGTAAACTTTTTAATTTAGGAAATATAACCCATTTTGGAAATATGTTTTTGGAAAATTTAAAAATACACTATTTTTGGACTAAGAATGGTATAGAGGTAGGTGTTGGAGTTAACATATGTCTTTTTAGGATTTTTAGTTTAATGATATAGCCTACTTTCCAAATATTATTTGAAACATTTGAAAAATACACTATTTTTGACTAGGCATGGGATAGAGGTAAGTGTAAGAGTTGAGAGTCATTGATAAACCTTAGAGTACTTTGGATTGTTTTGGAATATTGTGTGTTGTTGTTGTTGCTGCTTACAAACATGGCTGTAAGCATTTTGCAGCCATAAAAAAAAGGACTGACATACTTTCCAAGACCAAATAATAAGCCCCCACAAGCAAGAGCAAATATGAAAGAGCTAATACAAAAGCCAACAAAAGCCAACAAAAAAGCCTACAAAAGCCAACAAACGCCAACAAAAGCCAATAAAAGCCAACATAAGCCAACAGAAACTGACCACTAAAAGCCAACAAAAAACTGACCAAAAAAAGCCATGTAGCATGTTGGTAGTTGAGTGAGTTGTCATATTGACCGATAGGTAGCCGGCTGGTAGTTGAGGAGTATTGCTATCGACCGCTAGATAGTATGCTGTTCGTTCAGTGAGTGAGTATTGAAATGGAGCGCTAGGTAGCATGCTGGTCGGTCAAGTAGTTCTCATAGTCACCGCTAGATAGCGGCAACATACTTTGCGTGTCGCATTTGACTATTTGGTAAAGTTTTACCTCATAAAAACGTGCTCGTATATGCTTTGTACAAAAATTGAATATACAATTAACCACTAAGTGTTTAGAACTAACATGTATAGCCTTGTGTAGGGAATATTGGGGTCCTTAGCAAGAAAGAGTGCCTAACACACATGAGTGTACAGCCTTTTGATATGCAGTAAGTACCTGATAACCTTGAGTAGGCCATAAGAATATTTTCAGTTGACTACTACCTGTCACAGTGTTTACATTGTGAAAGACCGTTGAAGCAACCAGTCTTTAGCCTTGTCATAAGCAATGAACAGCTGTTACCCTTAACCAGGGGTACATTAGAGGACCCTTATCAAGAATATCATCAGTTGACTACCACCATCCACAGTGACCACATCGTGAAAGACTGTCAAAACAACTATTGTACAGCCTTGTACTACTCAGTAAGTAGCTGTTGGTCTTGACTATTGTATATTAGAGAACCCTTAGCAAGTATATAATCAGTTGACTACTACTTGTTACAGTGTTCACATCGTGAAAGACCGTCTCACTATCCAGTATACAGCCTTGTCATACGCTGTAAAGAGCTGTTGGTCTAGACTAGGGGTATATTAGAGGACCCTTCACAAGAATATCACCAGTTGACTACTACCTCTCACGGTGTTCACATCGTGAAAGACCGTCTCACCGACCAACCTCTAGCCCTGTGATACGCAGTAAGCAGCTGTTTGCAGAAATCAACATTCATAATGGAAGAAGCCATTCCTAGCTATATGTGTAAAGAGTGTGGAAAGACTTTTCTTCGAGACTATCATAGGAAGCGACATGAAGTATCGTGTGGTGAATTTCATGAGTGCAAGACCTGTGGTAGTACATTCAACAATGCCTACAATGGACGTCGTCATGAAGAATGTTGTAATGTTGTGTCGGCAGCTAAAAGACAAAAGGCAGAGCCTACAAAACATTACCTACTGTCATTGGTCCCTGACAAAAATGGACTTATTGAATATGAGACATCTTTTGAAGGTCGACTTAAATCCTATTTCATTCGTTGCGATACGTGCAAGGATTTAAATTCATACCTTAAAGAGTCCAAACAGCAAATAATACAAGCTATGCAGAAAGAACTAGCAATGCACAAGTCGATAAAAGTTAATCTTGTGGCTGAATGTAGATTCATTCATACATCTACCAATGAAATTACAGATCGTGCTTTTAAAACACGAAATCAGGCCCTATTTTTGGAAACGGACTTAAGTAGTTTCTTGGAAACACAATTTACAAAGTTAACTACGGAAATGGAAGAATCTGAGCTAAAAGGCAGTAATTGGGCTTTGTTAGCAGTGGAAGGAGTACGATTGAAAATAAATAAGTACAATCCCTTGCGTGGCAGCACGTATATTCCATTACCAGCAGCTATACAAGCAAGAAAAGCCTGCATTAATCCTCAAAACTTTAAGGACGAGAGGTGTTTTATGTATGCCATTTTAGCAAAACTGGTTAAAACTGATGCTAAACGCGTTAGTAAATACAAGGATCTGGAAAACAAGTATGATTTTTCAGTAATATCATTTCCTACATCGCTAGCTGACATTCCCAAATTTGAAAAAGCCAACGATATATCCATTAATGTATTTGGATTGGAACAAGACAACAAATTGTTCCCTCTAAAGGTTGTGGATCAAGAGCTGCAAGACCATCGCGACCTCCTGTTGCTAAGTTCATCATCCGGCCAGAACCACTACGTCTTTATCAAAGATTTTGATAAACTAGTAAGACATCAGATTACCCGCCATGAACATAAAATATATACGTGTAAACGGTGTTTTACACACTTTGATAATCGATATGAACAACAAGGAATGGAAAAAATGAAAGAACATAGAGCTTTGTGTGTCCAGCATGACATTGCTAGGGTTGAAATGCCTATTAAAAACCCCATTGTCAAATTCTTAAATGTTGAAAAAATGCTGAGAATACCTTACGTTATCTATGCAGATTTTGAAAGTATACTCTTACCCTATCAAACATGTCTACCTAATCCTGAGGCAAGTTATGCAGTGCCATACCAGAGTCATGTTCCTATGAGCTTTGGTATATACGTTAAACCCTCACCTGCTGTGGAACACATAAAGACAAATCTTTCAAGCCAACCTGCTATTTATCGTGGGCCTGACGCTGCAGAAAAGTTTATGGACTGTTTGATCTCAATAGCTAATGAAATTGATCGCCTTTACAGCTTAAATGTTCCAAAGGCCTTAACTCAGGCTCAAGAAGCAGAGTTCCAATGTTCTGAAACCTGTTATTTGTGTCAAAAACCATTTACCCAACAGGACTGGAAAGTTCGAGACCACTGCCATATTACAGGGGAATACCGTGGAAGTGCTCACAATAACTGTAATTTGAGGTGTAAAACACGAAACCCCGTTCCTGTGTTTCTACATAATATGAGTGGCTACGACGCAAATTTCATTGTAAAGCAATTGGGGTGTACTACTGAGAGAGTGGATGTTATCGCTAACTCCAAAGAAAAGTACATTTCCTTTACGAAATATGTAGGAAATGTTAAGCTTAGATTTGTGGATACGTTTCGGTTAATGCCGAGTAGTTTGGAAAACTTAGTTTCCAACTTAACATTATACCCTGAAACAGACAAGTACTTTGGAAAAGAAAATGCAATGCTCATGACTCGTAAAGGGGTATTTTGTTATGACTACATTGACTCATGGGAAAAGTTAAGTGAAACGTGTTTACCTCCAAAAGAGGCATTCTTTAACAAATTAAGTCAAGAAAATGTTAGTCAAGAAGACTATGAACATGCCAAAAATGTCTGGAATCAGTTCAACATTAAAACTCTAGGGGAATATAGTGACCTCTACCTAACATCAGATGTACTCCTTCTTGCAGACAGCTTTGAAACGTTTAGAAACAAAACACTAGAAACACACCGAGTGGATGCTGCACACTTCTTTACTTCGCCTGGTTTAAGTTTCGAGGCAATGCTCCTTTACACAGGCATTGAACTGGAATTGCTACAGGATTACGATCAGATTCTTTTAATCGAGTCTGGAATACGTGGAGGCATATGCCAGGTGTCTCATCGGTATGCTGAAGCTAACAATAAATACATGGAAACCTATGATTCTGAGAAACCATCGCAGTTTATTACCTATGATGATGCCAACAACCAATACGGGTGGGCTATGTGCCACTCCCTTCCTTATGGTGGATTTCAGTGGGTATCTCCAGATACTGTTGATCTAGAAAAACTAAAGAAAGACGATCCTGTGGGATACATTCTAGACGTTGATGTTGATTACCCATCTGACCTTCATGATCTACACAACGATTTACCTTTCCTACCAGAGTGTACACAACCTAAGGATTCGTCTCTGAAAAAACTAATTCCTCATCTTGGAAATCGAAGGCGATATGTTGTTCACTACATGGCATTAAAACAGGCTTTAGATCATGGAATAAAATTGATAAAAATTCATCGTGTGTTAAAGTTTAAACAAAGACCTTGGTTAAAGGCATACGTTGATTTTAATAACAACCTTCGAAAACAAGCCAAAAATGATTTTGAGAAAAATCTGTACAAATTATTCAACAATGCCATTTTTGGGAAAACAATGGAAAATATCCGTAAAAGAATAGACATACGTCTTGTGACTGACAGCAAAAAGGCAGAAAAGCTAATAGCAAAGCCGACATTTATCGACAGAACAATTTATGGCCCTAACCTAGCTGCTTTCCACATGGCTAAACGTAACATTGTATTCAATAAGCCTATATATATTGGAATGTGTATACTGGATATTTCAAAAACTCTCATGTATTCCCACCACTATGATGTCCTGCTACCTTATTATGGCATGGACAATCTTAAACTCATGTATATGGATACTGACTCGTTCATATATTTGGTTAACACCCCAGATGTATATCAAGACAAGTTGGATTTCCTACAACACCTGGACACATCAGATTATCCTACTAATCACATATGTTACTCTACATCAAACAAGAAAACGTTGGGGAAATTTAAAGACGAGGCTTGTGGACAAATTATAAAAGCATTTGTTGGACTTAGAGCTAAAATGTATGCTTTAGACATAAATGGTAAAGAAATCAAAAAGATTAAAGGTATTAGCAGAGGTGTTGTCAAAAATTGTATAAGCTTTCAAGATTATAAGGATTGTGTCATGAAAAACAATGTAAAAAGAATACCCATGAACATTATCGCTTCTAAACAACATGACATATCATCTATAAGGCTAAACAAAATTGCTTTGTGTCCTGGTGATGATAAAAGAGTGATTGATGCTAATGGTATAGGTACACATGCCTATGGTCATTACTCAATCATTGACCATGCTTAAAGAGTTAAGTTATGAATATCAAAATCTTCTGCCTGCAACTAGCAAATACATAAAACAAAACAATTTAGGAAATAAAACAATAGCACTACAAAAATAAAAAAATAGTATTCATAATCAAAAATAAATAAAATAGAAAACAAAATAAAAAAAACTGTACAATTTATAACAAAAAATAGACTATATATAAAAATGTATTTAAGTGTAAATAGTGTACATGTATTTCAAATAAAAAATATTGTATGGACACTGCTTGTACATTTTTAATTACTACCCACCTCTCTCCACTCCTAATGCAAAATGAACATGTAAAACACGAATTGGAAAATCCATGTTTCCATATTGACAAAATAGAAAAAACATTGAACTAAAATTTTAAAAACTGTAAATGGGAATTTGGTAAATTGACAAATGTGTAAACAACAAAATGCAAAATCCATGTTTCCATATCATGAAATTGAAAAACTTTAAATTGACATTTAAAAAAAATGAAAATGGGAAATTGGAAAATTGACAAATGTGTAAACAACAAAATGCAAAATCCATGTTTCCATATTATGAAATTAAAAAAAACTTAAAACTGACATTTAAAAAAACTGAAAATGGGAAATTGGAAAATTGACAAATGAGTAAACAACAAAATGAAAAAAAAACGGTTGGGTAGTGATCATGTTGTACAGTAGCCAATAAGACTAGCATAAGGAGAGTTGCATGTGTCCTTATATACTTTGTGTATGTTCATTAGCCCTTTGGATTAGCTTAAGTTAGGTTTGGTAAAGTTAGGTTTAGTGAGGTTAGGTAAGTGACTTTTTTCGGAAAATGGAAATTGTAAAATCTAAAATCAAAAAATATTAAATTTAAAATGTAAAATAAAAAAAAATTAAAACTGAAATACAAAAAATCAAAAAAGTGAAATCTAAAAAAGTAAAATGAAAAAATCAAAAATCTATAATGTTAAAATGTAAAATGTTAAAATGTAAAATCTAAAATCTTAAAATGAGGTTTCTGGGGGTTAGGTTAGGTTAGGTTAGGTTATAACTAAGTTTATTATTTGTGCTCTCTCATTTGTTCTTACTTTCTTGCATACACTATTTGATATCACTTTTTGCTGTCACTTTTTGCTCTTATATTTGCACTTACTTTGAAGTTAGGTTAGGTGAAATTAGGTGAGGAAATGCTTGGTTAGGTTAGGTTAGGTTAGGTTAGGGTAGGTTATAACTAAGTTTATTATTTGTGTTCTTACATTTGCTCTTAATTTTTTCATTACAATTTTTGCTCTCACTTTTTTTGCTTGCACTTTGAAGTTAGGTTAGGTTAGGTTAGGTTAGGTTAAGTTGGGTTAGGTTAGGTTAGGTTAAGTTAGTTTAGGTTAGGTTAGGTTAGGTTAGGTTAGGTTAGGTGTGGTTAGGTTATAACTAAGTTTATTATTTGTGCTCTCACATTTGCTCTCACTTTTTGCTAATTTTTTTTCGCTTGCAATTTTAAATTAGGTAGGTTACGTTAGGTTAGGTTAGGATAGGTTAGGTGAGGTTAGGTTAGGTGAAGTTAGGTTAGGTTATAACTTAGGTTATTATGTGTGCTCTGACATTTGCTCTCATATTTGCTCTGACTTTGAAGTTAGGTTAGGTTAGGTTAGGTTAGGTTAGGTTAGGTGAAGTTGGGTTAGGCAGAATGGTTGAGGTATGAATCAAAAGCCAGATCCTGTCAGTTTTGCCTCACAAGGCTGAGTGTACCCCGTTCCACTCATGAGACCAGAAATTAAATTTCTTGGCAGAGCCGGGATTCGAACCTCAGGAATGACCGCCAAGAATGCTAGCCACTACACCAAGAAGTGGACAATATAAGGCTGGTCTTGATTGTACACGATCAATCAATAATTACCTAAAAATAATAATAATAATAATAATAATAATAATAATAATAAATATTCCATTTAGCAACTACACGGCCGACCTCTCCCTGTGACGTCATTAACGGTCTCGGGGCGTGGCGGCCATCTTGCCCATTAGCCCCTGCCCCAGCTATGACTGACCCCTCCATAAGAATAACATAGGGCGGTTGCGCGCGGCAGCCATCTTGCCCATTAGCCCCTGCCCCAGAACCGCCCTTTATATCCTACTCAAACTAAATCACACTTTGTGAGCCCTTGGACGGTGAAGATCGCTATAGAAAGTTTGCTTTATCACCCAAAGTTCACGGGTTTGAAATACGGCCAAGAAAGATAATTTTTTAATGGTGGTGTAAATCCACAGCCTTTCGAATCGTATTATGCTGGTACAATGTTGTCACATTTGGTGGCCACAGGACACAATTATATCAGTCTCAGTTCACGAAATTTACAAACAAAAAGCTTAGTAGAGAAGTCTGGGACTCGATGTGATGTTCTCAACGGCGGCTTCGGTGGCGTAGTCGGTAGCATGCTGAGCTTCTATGCCCAAGATCACGGGTTCAAACCTGGCCGAAGTCGTCGGATTTTTTAGGAGCGTTAAAAATCCCTCAGTATGCCTTTCTTCGGAGAGGAAGTAAAGCCGGCGGTCGCATGTCATATATTTATGGCATGAAAAAGAACCTTCCACTAATTGCAGTTGTGGAAGCTAAAATGTGTAGGTTAGTTTGATAAAGCTATATTAGTTCCAAAGTTTGCCACCAGGTGTTGACTGCGATGGCATTAAGTAGCCACGTCTTCAGCAAGGTGTCGTGGACGGTAGCATTTGGTAGAAAAAGTAGGAACTACTTGAAAAAATTAATCGTATGCAGTCCTTACCTGAATCAGGATAACACACACTAATACAGCTATCACAATTAACACCGGTTATCAGACTCTGTCTTGAGGAAAGAATTTATGATGAAAATTAATAAATGTAAAACAAAAATATTGGAATGCAGCCGAAATAAATCCGAATCATCTATGGACATCAAATTGGCAGGTGAAAAACTTATGTTACTTAGGAAGCAAAATAACCAGTGATGGACGAAGCAATGAAGATATAAAAGTAGGTTAGCTCAGGCAAGAAAAGCATTTATAAAGGAAAGGAATCTGTTGATATCGAATATAGATTAAGGTATTAGGAAGTCATTTTTGAAGGCCTTTGTCTGGAGCGTAGCGCTCTATGGAAGTGAAACCTGGACTATTGGTGCAGCAGAAAAGAGGAGAATTGAAGCGTTTGAAATGTGGTGTTACAGAAGAATGTTGAAGATCAGATGGGTGGATAGGGTTACAAACGAAGAGGTATTAAGACTAGTGGGAGAGGAGAGATGTTTCTGGCGACTGCTAATGAAAAGAAGAGATAGGTTGGTAGGACACATACTAAGACACCCAGGAATAGCAAGCTTAGTTATGGAAGGAAAGGTCGAGGTCAAGAACTGTAGGGGTAGACCAATGTTAGAATATGTTAAACAGATTGCCCCGGACGTAGGGTGTGGTAGCTATGTAGAGATGAAACGATTATCTCAGGACAGGGAGGCATGGAGAGCTGCATCAAACCAGTCAAAAGACTGAAGGCTCAAACAACAATAGTCAGACAAATTCTACACATATCCAAAGTACACAGGGCTTCATGACCACGTTGTTGCAGCCCCTAAACTAAGGGACCAACCAACGAACCGATGATAGTTAGTTAGTTATTGTTGTTTTAAGGGGCAGAAATACGAGGTCATCTGCCCCTCTTAACACAGATTAAAGAATACAAATTTGGAATTGAATTTAAAATTCCGAGGTGGTTACCCAAATTAAAAAAACAAAAAATTAATAAAACAAAAACAAAAATTAAATAAAAATAATAATCATAAAAATAAACAAAAATTACGGAAAAACAAAAAATTATCATTCAGAAACGAACGAGTCGTTGAGTCAATGTTAACTGGTAAATTTAGATTAACCAACCGATGTTCTCAACGCCTTACAGCATATTAAGCTGATAGTGCGGTCACGGTATCGATCTCATGCTGGCAAGGAAGATTTATGTTGTTGACTCTGGTCACTGCATGAGCACTGGAACCTCATCAAACTACCTGTGCCTTCGATATCTCTGTAAGTGATCACACTAATGACCACGAAGGCAAACACAGTTCAACAACACACTGGTTGTACAATCGTAAGCCTAGTCGCCAGTACAGCACTCCCTCGACATATTATGTCACTTGGTACAATGGGGAGTGGTTTGGCTAAGGAAAGCCCGGATCTCCTCCTTGTAAGCGGAAGTAAAGCCGGCGGTCCCATGTCATTGATTTATGGCATGTTAAAGAACCTTCCACTAATTACACCTGTGTGAAGCTAAATTGTATAGGTTAAAAATGTAAGAAACGCTCTTAGGTCCTACGTTCGTTGCCAAGAGTCGACTGCGGTGGCGTCTGGTAGCTAAGTTCTGAACCAGTAGTCGTTGACGTTGGCGTTTGGCGGCAAAAGTAGGAACTATTTGAAAAATTCAAAAGTTTGCAGTCCTTACTTGAATAAAAAAAACAGATAACACACACTAATACAGACATCACAATTAATACCGCTTATCAGACAGATTCTACATGACGCTACATGACCGCGTTGTCGCTGCCCCCTAACCTTAGGAACCAACCAACCAACATGTGTGTATTTTCAAACCGAATGTATTTATTTTTTAAATTATGTAAACAAATAATTAAACTGAAATAATTGCATTGTTTAAATGGTAGCCTAGTTGGCCTACATTAAAATTTAATATAGACCAACGGCTATGGTAAGAAAAATGTTGCTACAGCAGTCTTAATTTAATCTAGAATTGCAATCAAAATTAGATTGCTATTGTGTCCGCTAATTAATTTTTAAAGGTGATCAGAAAAGCGTAAAAATATCGTTTTTAGAACTCTATATTTCAATATTCCGAAAAGACCCCCATCACCCCTTCCCACCACCAGCCGGTACCCCACAGTACCGGAACCTCTTTTTTTAGAAATCAACCACTGGTTCCATCCAGGTTCATAAACTACCTCTTTGCCGAACCAGAGTGAGCGAGACCTTGAAATTATCCAGTGTATTTATTTTCCCTCCACGAGAGTCCGATGTTCTACCAGAGATGTCAATTAATTCTATTTTTGGTTCAGTAACACTAACAGACTACTGGAGTAGTTGCCGCATCCCACTTCATAACATGATCGGTACGGTGCGAGAGAAGTCGCTATCCACGAAGATACCCTCCTTTCTAAGTCTCTGATTGCTAGAGATTGGAGTGAGAGTACTGTTTGTTGCAACCATCACTTGATACATGTGAGAAGGAAGAAAGGAAGGCAGGAAGGATGGTAGGAAGGGAGGAAGGGAGGAAGGGAGGAAGGAAGGAAGGAAGGGTGGGAGGAAGAAAGGGAGAAAAGGAGGAAGGGTGGAAGGGAGAAAGGGAGGAAGGAAGGAAATAAGGAAGGGAGGAAGGAAGGAAGGGTGGAAGGGAGGAAGAAATGGAGGAAGGGGGAAGGGAGAAAGGGAGGAAGGAAGGGAGGAAGAAAGGAAGGGAGGGAGGAAGGAAGGGAGAAAGGGAGGAAGGGAGGGAGGGAGGAAGGAAGGAAGGGTGGAAGGGAGGAAGGAAGGGAGGAAGAAAGGAAGGGAGGGAGGAAGGGAGAAAGGGAGGAAGGAAGGGAGGAAGGGAGGAAGGAAGGAAGGGAGAAAGGAAGGGAGGAAGGAAGGGTGGAAGAGGAAGGAAGGGAGAAAGGGAGGGAGGTAGGGAGGAAGGGAGGGAGGAACGAAGGGAGGAAGGGAGGAAGGGAGGAAGTAAGTTAGACATTTACCCGACCGTTAATCTCGCGATCATGAGCTATGTTACCTCCATTTTAACGTGGAATCCGAACCACAGAGCGTGATATTTCACTTCGAAAATCTCACAAGCACTGACCGGGAAACGAACCTGGTCTGCCATGGTGAGAGTCAAGCAGCTTGACCAGTGCTCCGTCACTTCCCGATTATTACAGTAATTGCCTAATAACCGATACGATATGACAGGATATTGGCGATCTAAAACTTGCCCGACTTCATACTGACATGGCACACAATCCTTTAATATATCGACAGAGAACAAACAAAAAAAGAGCAGATCCTGCTAATTCGTGGGACAAATGCTAAATAAGAGAAGACGATATGATAGGATCTGATGATGACCGCTGGAAGGTCGCAACGCGTAATCCTGAAATTGTCCCATTATAATAGTGATCATAATTAATACATGCATTTTCTTCAAGGAGTGTATATTTACTTATTTAGGCCTACATTTTACCACCTCCCAGTCATTGGACAAATTCATGTTGACCGACTGAAGAGTCACAACTGACAGTTTGTATGGGCAACCCTTAAAGAATGGCTTTAAAACGGTACTTCCTCAGGGATCAGTAACTTTAATACCATTCTATCGCACCGGGCATCACAGCAAGCAAGAGTGGGAAAATGCGGTTTTCCAGAACTAAAGTTATGGTATGGACACTGCTTTCGGCCCATAACTGGTGAACAACATGCTGTTGCTCGACTCTTGTTCAGCCTAAATAAATCATATTATGTTACAGAAAACCATCCCACATGGAAACTGTATGACATTCATATCACCTGAAACCATGGGTCAAATTTAACCTCTGTTTTTTCTTCGAGCCTACAATACATATTATCGCACCATCTACAGATACGTCATAAAGGATAACCAGTTTCACAATAAACTGCAAGACCCTGGTTGGCATTCTGTGTTCACAATGGCGCGCCATTTTTTCATTCGCTGGTTATGGTGCAAGTTAAAGGTTTATTTTGAATGAACGTCCATGAAGTGCATTTTGTTAAATGTAACACATAGAAGGTTGATCCATGCACACTCCTATACACTTGGTGAGTCATTATCAGCTACTGCCGCAATTGTTACTACAACACTTTCAAATGACTTTCACTCGTGAGGGTCCCTGGCAAGTTTAACACTCGGGAGCATATTAGAAAACCTCGCCGATTTAGACTATGTGTCAAAGAGAGCTCGCCCACTCCACCTGCCAGCTTACTTGGTCAATGATTATGATTGGTCCAGCTTTTGTGCGCGAAGATACCCATTGTTAGCTGAATTAATCTAAAGCAGATCATTCAGGAAGTTGAAGTAAGCTGGGAAGCGGGGTCAAATATCAAATATAATGTAAACCAATATAAGAAACAGATGCACACATTTGAATGCTAAAATACTACAGTATTTTACACGGATCAGCTTTCTAATACGCAAATCGGAAAAAAGTCAATTATTTCTTGGGTAACAATAGGCATATCCAACAATATTCTTTAGACTATGGTTGTTATTCCAATGCATCTCTGAGATCATACACTGTAGTATTATGTTGATCGTATTTTCACGGAAATTACCTCGACAAGAAGAATATTTTCATATCATTGAGACCCTGTCGTGCTTTCAGTACTCCTAAGTACGGACCAATCAGAGTTGATCAGGAAGGTGTGAGTGGGCTGATTGAGTCGGCGGGGACAATTGCTAAATACTCCACCAAGGACCACGGAGTACTTGCACAGGAAGTGTCGACACTCTCTACATTAAGTTCGGCATATGTTGTCATGAGATATAAATTAAGAGGAATCTGACCGCGGTCAAGGGTTCCATTAGCACACTTGGATGCAAGTCAAATCATAGCTGGCCCAATGTTTAGTAGCCTGTCACTCTCTTTACAGCATAGCACTATCCAGTAGCTCTATTACACATCAGCTGATTTACGAGGACCAACATCATTCAACCACATCTCAAGTAAGTGCTACCGTTTTAATACTATTTTTCTTGTTTTTCATTTAGGTGCTAGTCACATGTGAAATCAAATTTTCTGGCCTTATTTTATCACAGTCATCAGTAAATTAATCACTAAATAATACTACTAATAATAATAATAATCAAAATAAAAAATGTGATGAAGCACTTGAACGGAGATTAAGTTCCTGGAAGAAGTGGTATCCCAATAAAACCGAGGAAAATGGGAAGACTTCAGGAATGAAAGGAAAGAAGCTGCCAAGGTTATAAGAGCTGGAAAGAGAAGATATGACACATCTAGGGTGGAAAAACTGGAAGAAGAATGTATAAAGAATGACACCAGTGAGTTTTATCGAATCTTCAAAGAGGAGCTACGAGGGTATCAACCACCAACTGTTTGCTTTAAGCGCATAGATGGTAGCATAGTTACTAACAACAAAGAAAACTGCGAGCTCTTGGCGAATTATATTAAAGTGCTGCTAAACTGCGAAGAACCTCTAGAAAGACTGGACTCCAAGAACCAAATCCATGAGAACTCAGATTCCAAACCACCAAGTCTAGATGAGGTAAAACTGATAATCAAAGAGCTCAAGGATAACAAAGCACCAGGGGAAGATGCAGGGACGGATTTACATATCTGCCGCCCCTAGGCACATTCTGACCCGCCCCTCCCACGTTGGTCGTCCAGGGGTGGGGGTGGCACCTGAGAGTGATCCTTAACTCACGCAGCACACAAATGCTGCCGACCGGCTAATGAATCATCTAATTCATCGGCCGGTTGCCTTTATTTGTGTCCGAGTAAGGGTAAGCCCCGCTGGACGGCTGAGTATAGGATAAACCTTGCACGTCATTTTAATTTTAGACATTATTGATTGTATATAAAACAGATTTATTATAAAAAAACGTAATCTAAATTGTGTGGTTGATGTTAATAAAAACTAAAATTTATTGATCTAAGATTGATTTAATTACATAAGAATTAAGAATATTCTTACAAACTGGCATATTTCCAATAGGCTAAATTTAGGTTATTCAATAGAAAAGTTTCCTTTACACTTTGATAAAGTTTTAAAGTGATTGTTAAGTCTTTGTATCAGCTACAATAAATGATACATCAAGTCTATTAAGGATTTTACAATTTTTGAAAACATAGTTCAATGTTCATAATTAAGAACAAAATTAGATGTTAATAACTAGCAAATCAATACACATATCTTATGCATCAATACAGAACATCTGCACCAGCGGCGTTTTTTATTTACATAGATTTTCACCTGGATTTCATAATTGAGAACTCCTCTATTAGATCTTCAACTTTCATCTTGTCACTGTTCAAAGGTTCAGCCTCTATGTGTAGAATAGCCAACGAGTTTAATTTGTCTTCATTCATCCTTGATCTAAGACAAGACTTTATTCTTTTTAAGACAGAAAATGAACGTTCCACTGAGCAGTTGGAAACAGCTGTGCACAAATACATACGAAGAGCTATATCAATGTTGGAGAATGTTGATTGGAGTTGTTCTTCTCTAATATATTTCATCATGACGAGTGGGTTGTTTCTAATTCCACTACTCTTCAACAGACAAGAAAAATGTACACATTCATTTGAAAATGACTTTTCTAGATCATTAGCATAAAATGACTGAAGTTTGTTTGCACGCTCTATTATTGTTTCAGTTGAGGAGGACAGATCGTTAAAAACTGAAAACTTGTCTGCTATTTCGCCATATGCGTTTTTCCGCTTCTGCAACTCAGTTTTTAGTTGGTCGAGAACTACATAAAATGTCTCAACTCTAAATTTGTCACGTCCTTCAAGAAGTATTTCAGTTTCTTTGTTTTCCTCAGCCTGGAATTTTCTCTTTTTTTGACGTTTGTAGTAAGTCTCATAGTCCAAATCACATAGTTTTTTAGCCCTTTCTTCATATACGGCAAACATGTCTCGGAGAGAATCAATAAAAAGGACTAAAGAATCATACAGTCTCACAACTCTTTCTATGGACGTTTCTAGTTTCTGAAGAGTTTGGCTAACTTGTTCAAACCTGTCCAATATATCACTCCAAAGTTCCATCATGAATACCGTTTCCAGCCTATTCAATGATCTCAAAGGTCCCGTGGCTTCACTTTTTACCAACGGCTTCTCATTAGTGTTCTCTTCATAGTCCTTAAAAGCGAGCGTAACACCGTCTAAGTTTTCACAGAGCCCTTTACATGCACTTTCACGAGCACTCCACCTTCTTTCAGACAAACCCTTAAGAGTTTTACTTTCAGGTTGAATAAAGGTAACTAGAATTTCCCATCTCTTAGTAGATGCAACAAGAAAGTTGTAAACGTTTTGTATAAGGTTAAAGAAAGCACATGCTTCTGGACAACAGCTTGCAGCACACGTACCTACAAGGTTAAGTGAATGAGCCGAACAAGGAACAAACAGTGCTTTGGGATTTTCATCCTTTATTCTAGCTTGTAAGCCACTATACACGCCTGACATGTTGCCAGCATTATCGTATGATTGCCCTCTACAGTCGGATAGATCGATGGCATTTGATCTTAAAACAGCCATAACAGCATTGGCTAAGTCTTCGGATTTGTGCCCAGTATTCTACAAAAACATGAGAAAGCGTTCAACAGGATTGCCATTTTCTTGTACAAACCTCAAAACAAATGAAAGCTGATCAGTGTGACTTATGTCAGGCGTTGAATCCACTATTATGGAGTAATACTTCTCTTGTTTGACTTCACTGATTATGATATCTCTAACTTTAGAGGCTAACAGTACAATTACCTCATTGCCAATAAATGAAGACAGAAAGGACGTTTTCCCTGAACCTGGATTACCAAATTTACATATGTGTTCAGCGAGAAAAGGCTCGAATTCCCCTACTAATTCCAGTGACATCATGTACTCCCCATTGTGTAGAGACCCAAATGTTTCATCAGCACCTCGAAACGGACGTCCTCGGCTTGCCAGCTTTTTCACCACAGCGAACACTCTTCCCAAAACGTGTTTCCAATACTTCCTTTCAGTTTCGACGATGGAATCGTATTGACTGTCTAGCGTTCCAATTCTTCTCTTGCAGGTCAAAAGTGCCAGTTCAGAATTGACGTGTTCTTGTGAGCTTTCATGTGCAGACAAAATCGCTCCAATATTTTTCCAATCTGAAACACCTTCACTGGATAGTTTAGAACACGTCTTCTGAAAGCCAAATAATCTGCAGGAAGCTCAAAATACCGAATCTGTACCTTTTGAATACACCAAGTAATCTCTTGAAATGAGTTCTCCATTTTGTAATTTCCTACTAAAGATTTGTTTATTTAAATATCTGGTTTTATTGCCAGAATCCCTTTTAGAGTTTTTAAAATCACAATCTTTATACTGATTGATTCCTCTGTGTAATAATACTTCGATCGTGGTGTCATTTATTTTCCACTCAATATCACTAACAGTAAAATTTATATCAATTTGTTGTGAAACGGAATCATTTGAACTTTTACTTATTTGTGTACTGTCGGAACTACGTTCGTTATCACCACCCAATATAAAATTATCCGTTTCAGGGGAACTTGTTGCTTGATCATTATTTTCATTGTTTGGACCACTTTCGTTGAAATTGTACTGTTCCCAAGATGAGCAGCCTTCTCCACTCAGTCCACTCTCGTTGGATTTTTCAAGAGGTTTAAAAAAAATGTCAACCGTCTTAATATTTTTCAAGAAGTTAGTTTCTTTTTCACGTTTTTCACTTGCGATTTTGCGGTAACCTGAACCACTAAGCTTCCGACGATTTTTAACTCATTGGTACTTTTTAGTTCAACATTATAAAACAATAAAATTATAACACACTTACTTTATCTAGGCAATGTGGCAATGTGAACGACTTGGTAAGGATAACAACTGAACGTGAAGACGTTAAGCGAACGACTATAATCTGATTTACAAGAGATGCTCGGTGAAAGCTGTCATACGCTTGATGGGTGAGGTGAGGGAGGAGTGGAGACGAGAGGGGTAACGGTCTCCATGGTGCCAACAGTGAGCAATGTTGCAATGTATGCCGACACAGCAATAAGCACATGGTTTGACTCAGTGTGTCTTCACTCGTCACGGTCATTACACCGCCAGGCCAGGGGGGGTGGGTAGATTATAGGTTAGGGAATAACCCACCCACCAAGGGAAGATGATGAAAAGAAGGAAGTAGATTTTGGAATTGGAAAAGAAGGATAGAAGAATAGGAGGAGAGTCCCACAAAGTAATAAGTTGAAGTTTAAATACACTTAGAAGAAGTCGCCAATAGAAATTAACTCTCGGATACCTAAAGTAGGTACGAGCTTGGTCAAGGCTAACGGGAACCGCAGCTAGGACTTGAGCGGTTTGCGAGAGAGAGGCTTTGGTATATTTCCTCCCCAGCACGTATAAAAGTACTATGGGGAAGGGTGATGGTCTGGCAAGACTTAAAGGAACAAATTTACTGTATGTTTTCTCAAAGAAATTAGGTTTTACAAGGTAATTCGAAGAATGCCAATGATTTAACTCAAGCTTGGTATTTTCAATTTCCAAAATTGTGGAGTTCCTGTAAGGGCGACCAAGTGTCTCTAAGAAGGAATATGATAAAAGATTATGCCTTGTTGGGTAATCTTGGTAAATGAACCAATGGTTGCATTGTGCAATGGCTAAGCTTTTACTCAGCGAGGAGCCGGCTAAAAGTTTAGACAAAAAGAAACACTTATTTTTTAGAAAACGGACCATAAGTTTTCGGAGAGGGTCTCCACAAGCAGGTAGTTGGCTGAGCGAACTTTACTTGCCTTACTGGCCAATTAGAATTAGCTATTATCGCTAAGAAGAACTTTAGTAAGGTGAAAATTAAGAGTTTCTGCCCAAATGCAACAAATGGTGAAAGCTCTGTTAATGATTTTAATATCATTGAGTAAGGAGAGTCAAGGAAGACAGGATTTTGCCTAAACTTTATATTCGAAAATGAAAAAGCAAAGGGAAAAGATGAGTTTATTTTACAATTAGAAAAAATTTGAGGGAATTAACAAGTATGTAATATAACTTTAATTAACATAGTTCATTTGAACTTTTTAATAATTAGGGTCGCAGACCTCTCCACATTAACCGATTGCTCCAGGCAATTGACAATTTAAAAGGTTTCAAACCTTACATGTTTCTGAAATCTTTATAAGATTTGAACAAATGAACAATAAAATAATTAAAGCTTGAACGTAAATTGAAGTACAAAAAGTGCACCTTAAGAAATTCTGGAGAGAATGTTCTAGAGACAGTGACAACTTTGAAAATAACAATAATAACAACGTGAAAAATAAAATAGAAGTTCCTATAACTTCTTATATTTATACAGAGTTAATATGAGAATTATGCAAAGAGGGCAGGTCACTTACTGTGAACCTGAAAAGTTGATCAGAAGGAAGGTTCTAGACCTCTGATGCTTTGAATAAGCCTCGCCAGTCAAATGAGGCAGTTTTCATTTAGCGAGACCAAAAAATAACTCACTCAAGAGTTGAGAGAATTGTTTTCCCTGCCTTTGAAGGGAGGAACAATTTAAGTTTGAAACGTGTGCTAGACACGCAATTATGCAGAATTACTTAATGATAAACCAACAAAATGGAAGGGCACTTCTTAGAATGACACCTTATAGAAAGTTACGATTTCATAAATAATGGTTGTTAGTAGAAGGTTAAGGAAAAGATCATTGGGATATAGGGACAATGTTCATGGCCGTATTTAATATAACCGGACGATCGCGACGCGGTAGAAAAGTGGAGCAAGCACTGATTATCACTATAGTCTGTAAAGATGGATGCAAAGTTCACTGGAGAAACACTGAAGTTTATGAGAAATAAAAGTTATTGCAATTATGGAGATAACTGATTGCACTATGTAGGTGAAAGTCTATTTCTTGAAAAAGTGGTAATTTACAATGAAATGCGCCATAGAATTTTCCAGAGGTTCCAGCGGAGGACGAAATTTCACTATTGTAGTAATTTAGTTTTAAACAAATTTCTCCCAAGTACGTGAGAAATACATGATGGCAGGACTCGCAGATAGAGAACAAGTTCTAGAAGGTTCCAGAACGACCTTAGCAGAAAATGGGGTTGAGAAAATCCAACGGAGGAAATAGTTTTATGATTATAGGCAGTGGGTATTAGATAATATCCCACGTAGCGAGAGGGTTTCTCGTTTGAATCGCTTAAGAAAAGCTCTTTTTAGTAAGGTTGGCTTATACAAGAAAAAAGCTCAACATGGCAAATCCCACGAAGAGTGATTATTGCCCCAAAGTAAATAGTTTCACACTGCCTATAAAAGATAGTTAAAACACGAGGAAGTTAAAACCATGAAGATGAGGTTAAAACTTGAATCAGGTACTTATCTTTGTTGCATGGCGAAGGTGGAGTTCTTCACTAATACTTAAAGTTCCAACATGGCGTGGAATTTAAAAACTGCCTCGTTAGGTCAGGAGGCTGGCTCTGGTTGAGCCTTTACTGATTACTGCGACTGCCGACTAAGAAGTGAGAGCAGCAAAACGAAGCACGGAAGGTCCTAGGAAGGGGAGAGAGTGGGGGTAGGAAACAAAAGGTATACATATCAGCATAACCAACTTATTAACAATAAATTCTCTTCTTTTGCTGAGCTGGTCTTCAAGGAGTTGATAGATGATACTAGCGCAGCATGGTGAGCAAAGAAGTAGACGTAGTCCTCTTGCTCAAGGAGAAAATAGCTGACGATGGTACCGAGATCTGGTAGCCAAATGGATAAGTAAGTCATCTTGCACGATGAGGAATTGAGTAGCTTCAGAGGTTCGCTACTAGATGGCGCTAGGTGGATCACAGAAGTTATATATCTGAAACATACTTATGAAGACATAAGAGACATGCTCAACAGGGAGAAAACAGATGATCACTGTTGGTGTTTGGCGAGGAGGAAGGAAAAAATGAACATGCAAAGAGCAATAGACATTATATCTCTCGTACCGTGTATTCAAAGAATACACCATACTGGGGGGACAAACACCAACAGAGAGCAGATAAGCAGTTACACATTTATTGGAAGCGGAGCGATCAAAGACAGTGGTCTTGTGATCGGTCCATTTGTAGTCAAGATTCTGGCCACCCTGACTCTCCCATCTCTTCCAGGGTAACATTGGGTCACCCTACCAGAAATCCATACTAGGGGGGGTGAAATATCTCTAACCAAGACCAAGTCCCCTACTTTAATGTCGGGACTGGAAAGAAACCACTTCTGCCTCCGTTGCAAGGAAGTTAAATATTCCAAGTTCCACCTCTTCCAAAAAGAATTACGGAGGGCTTCAAGTTTCCGCCAAGCGATAGGTAGATTAGAATCCCTGTAAGAATTAGTAAGAGGAGGAGGGGCAGAAAGAGAAGTGCCGATAAGGAAGTGACCAGGGGTGAGTGGAAGTAGGTCATCAGGGTCATTGGAAAGTGGAGTTAAAGGGCGAGAGTTAACAACACCTTCAATCAAAACAGACAGTGAATTGAATTCTTCGTAAGTCAGAATTCGATTACCTAAGACTTTTCTTAAATGACGTTTAGTGAGCTTTACGCAAGATTCCCACCTACCACCATGATGCGGAGCGTAAGGAGGTATGAAGCGCCATTTGAAACCTTTTGAATAAGAAAAATTAGAGATTTGTTCCATTGCAGGAGAGGAAGTGAGAGCTTTCTTCCACAAGGAGGCTGCACCCTGAAAGGTGGAAGCGTTATCAGAGAACATCTCAGAAGGAACACCACGCCTAGCGGTGAAACGAGAGACAGCTGATAAAAAATAGGAAGTAGAAGCATTCGTTACTAGTTCCAAGTGGATTGCGCCAGTAACCATGCAAACAAAGAGAGAAACATAAAGCTTACCAAACAATTTGCGTTTAGCTTCAGGAGGGTTTTGTTGATATTGGAACGGACCCATATAGTCCACTCCAGTTAAAGCAAATGGGCGTATTGGAGAAGAACGAAAAGAGGGCAGATCGCTCATTAATTGAGTGTTGATTTTAGGTTTCGCTTTGAAACAAGGAATGCACTTATGAATTACAGAAGAAACTTCATGAATTCCATTTATAATCCAGTACTTTCCTCTTAAGAGACAGAGCAGAGTACGTGTACCAACATGAAGATTACGATAATGAAAGTCACGTATAATTAAAGAAGTAACGTGATGTTTGGAAGGCAAAATAACGGGATGCTTTTTGTCCTCAGAGAGTAAAGATTGCGAGAGCCTTCCACCTACCCTAAGTAATCCATGGTCATCAAGAAACGGGGCTAAAGCACGAAGACGGCTGGATTTGGGAAGATCTCTTTTAGAAGAAAGCAATGACAATTCAGAAGAAAAGGCTTCTTGCTGTGTCAATTGTAAAATCTTAATGGTAGCAAGATTCAATTCATGATTGGTAAGGTGTGGTTTAGGGAGAAGAGGTTGGTCAACCACAAGATATTTCCATCTAAGGAGATAGGCAACAATCCGTAGTAATTTATGGAAGGAAGAATAGCGTGACAACAAAGGATAAGAAGCATTGGAAACCAAACACGAAGCAATAGACAGAGGTACTTTAGCGTCAGGCAAGTTGGAGTTTGGAGCAAGAGGTTTAGAAGGCCATGAGGAAGATTCGTCTACTAGCCACGAGGGCCCATGCCAGTACAATTGGGAAGCTGCCAATTGAGAGGGTAAACAACCGCGAGAGATGATATCAGCTGGATTATCCACACTGGGAATATGCCTCCATTGACATCCAGAAGAAAGTGTTTGAATTTTGGAAACCCTGTTTGCGACAAAAGTTTGCCAGTGAGAGGGGTTTTTGGCAATCCAAGAAAGGGCGATCATAGAATCGCTCCAGAGATAGATTTGCGAGAATTCGACCTTTAATACTTCCTGTAATTTCTTGACAAGTTCTGCAGCCATTAGTGCAGCGCACAGTTCGAGCCTAGGTAAAGTGATAGTTTTAAGAGGAGCGACCTTCGATTTGGCACAAACGAGGTTAGAAACTGAAGATCCATAAAGTGAATCGTGATAAACTAAATATGCACAGCAACCATAAGCTTTTTCGGAACTGTCCGCGAATACATGAAGGAAAAAAGATGCATTAGAATGAGAGCTGATTAAATTCCTGGGAATTTCAATGAGGGAAAGATCCAGCAAATTGCTGCGAAACGAGAGCCAACGATTAAGAAAAGAAAGAGGGACAGCGTCATCCCATTCACATTTAAGTGACCACAGCTCTTGCATGAAGAGTTTGGCTATAACAATAACTGGGGCAAGAAATTGAAGCGGATCAAAAATTTTTGCAATTTCAGAGAGGATTTGTCTTTTTGTATTAGGAAGCACTTCTGCGAGCGTAACTTTATAGATAAGAGTGTCAGTGCTAGTGCACCAATGAACTCCTAAAGTTTTTATAGATTCGGAGTTTCCACAAATTTCGACAGAAGAGGGATCAACGTCTTCGATGGGAAATTGGGCGAGAAACTCAGGTAAGTTGGAGTTCCACTTATGAAGTGGGAAACCTCCATTCCTTAGTAATGCTTGAAGTTCTAAAGACACAAAAGAAGCTTCCTCCAAAGTAGAGAAGGACTGCAAGTAATCGTCAACATAGAATGACGTAGTTAGTGCTTCAGAGGCTTTGGGGTTAAATAAATGACCATCTTGTGAGGCAAGCAAGTGTAGGGATCGGATAGCAAGAAAAGCAGAGGGTTTTAAGCCATAGGTAACAGTTTTCAAGCGAAATACCTTAATGGGCTTATTGATTTCATCACGCCACAAGATTCTTTGAAGATCTCGTTGTTCTGGTTGAATTAAAACTTGACGGTACATCTGTTTTATATCGGCTATGACAGCTATGGGAAATAATCGAAAGTTTAAAAGTATAGCAGATAAATCTGATTGAATAGCAGGACCAGAATAAAGAGTGTCATTAAGGCTGTTGCCATTAACGTCGGGTGATGAACCATTGAAAACAACTCGAATTTTATCTTTTACAAAAGGGTTTTTCCACACAGGATGATGATTTAAATAAACCGTTTCGATTGGGGGGTGCAATTCATCATCGGATTTGTTAACAACCTCCATATGATCTAAGCTTTCATACTCATCCATGAACTCAGTGTACTGCTTTTTGACGAGGGGTTCCTTTTTGAATTTGCTCTCGATAGCAAAGAGAGCTTTTCGAGCTTTGGGCTGAGAGTTGATAAGTTTAGGAGGATTATTTAATCTTGGCATTTGAACGACGAACCGGCCATCAGAAGAACGAGTGGTCGTGTTCAAAAAAAGTTGCTCACAGAATTCATTTTCTGAAGAGGTTACATTGGGAAAATCGACATTTTCAAGCCTCCAGAACTGTTCCAGGTCAGTATTAGAGAAGTAACATTGCGATGTAGGTTGGGGTGAATAATGGGGAAGTTGCCCTGTGACAATCCATCCAAAATTAGTGTCTCTAGCGACCACGTTTGAGGATAGCTTGCGAACCTGTTTCCGAAGGCAGTTCCAAAAGACATTGGCACTGAAGAGTATGTCAATGGGATTTTGTATGTTAAACGAAGGATCGGCTAACCTTAAATGCGAGGGAATGTTTAACCCCGAAATATCAACCGAGTGACTCGGAGTGTCTTCTCCAATGCTATTGAGAATCAGGCAATTAAGTTTAAGAAAGTTGTTTCTATGACAAGTATCTCTTATGGTTAGTTTTGAAAATTGTAAAGCTTGCGATTTTGAGCTGTTGATGCCCGACACATTGATAGAAGTGGGGTTTACGGGTAGGCCTAGTTTTCTAATCAAGGAATTGGACACAAAATCATGAGTTGCCGCTGAGTCTAGAAGACCGCGTGCACGGACCCAGTTGCCGAAATTATCCTGAACGTCAATTTGGACAGTAGACAACAATACTTGAGCACTGCGAATGGACTTAGCATTTTGAATGTATGATGAAGCATTAGAACTGTTAACACTATCATTTTTCGGCGAAGTAGATGCTGTCGATGACCTTGCCTGATCATGACGATGTAGCAGGGTATGATGAGCCTTTTCACAATGGTAGCAAAGTCTTGTGGACTTACAGTTAGAAGCAGAATGCGTGGGCGCTAGGCAGTTAAAACAATGTTTGTTTTGAGCGACTAGTTTTCGTCTGTCATCGACTGACATTTCTTTAAAGGATTTGCAGAGGTATAGGGCATGGGGATCTTTACAAAGTATGCACTTTACAGGTTCGTTTAAACTTTTGCGAGGTTCATCTTGCGTGTTTAAAACAATAGAGCTAGCAACACGACGTTCACTAGACCTAGTTGGGTAACCAGTGGAGTTTGATTTGAATTTGGATGAGCTGGACCCTGGTTTTTGGGTATTAGACGCTGAGCGTTCGCTTTTGGGTTTGATGGACATTAATTCGAATTTGGAACTAGGAGATGAAGGTTCGCTCTGATTAGCTAGCGCGGTTAAAAGTTGGCATCTAGCGTTTATGAAAGTGACTAAATGCTCGTAAGAGTAGTCATCTTCCTTAGAAAGTTCAATTTCCCAAGCTTTGAGGGTAGCAGCATCAACTTTAGAAACTACTAAATGTATTAGGAAAGTATCCCAATGTTCCGTAGGCTGCTCTAATTGGGACAAAGCTTTAACGTGGAGTTGGGTAGTATCAATTAAAGTACGCAAGCTAGTGACGTCATTGTGCTGTGACGCAGGTAGGTTAAATAGAGCCTTAATATGGCGTTGAATACGTAAGCGTGAATTTCCATATCTTTCTTTTAATAAGTTAAAGGCAATGGGGTAATTTTCGGCACGCAGAGGAAGTGCTTCAACTAACTGCAAAGCTTGACCTCGAAGGATAGATCTCAAGTAATGAAACTTGTAAATGACTTGAATGTCTTCATTGTCATGAACAAGGGAGCAAAATAATTCATAGAAAGAATCCCAAGTGGATTCATCTCCAGAAAAATGGGGTAAATCAATTTTCGGTAAAGTAGGTTTGGGCTTGTGAGTGCCTTCACGGAAAGAAGTTTGGGGTTCATGAAGGGAACCAAGAACAGAAGCGTCCTTTTTCTGCTCCTCTTCGAGTTGGCGTATTATTTTGAAAGTAGAACCTATGCCTTCGTAATATAAGTTCTCTACTTCGACACGATCTTCTGTTTGATTGAGCATACAAGTTTCAATTTCAGTTTGAATGTTACAGTAGTTTTCATAAGAACGTTCAAAATCCTTTACACGATGTTTCAACAAATCTAATTGCGCATCTGAGGGATCTAATTCTTTTATGTACCTTCTGAATCGGGTAATTTGCCCTTTATAGGATGCTCGTTTAGAAGTAAGTTTTTCATCCTTATCCTTATCAGTGGGAGCCATACTAAAGAAGATAAATGAAAATGTAACTCACGAAACTGTGGAACCTTGGAAATGCTGTCAAGCTGGCAGCAGCGTATGAGTAGAAAGAATGGGACACACCATAGGAGACAGGAGCGGCCTCTTTCCCGTTCACAGGCTTTGCACGATGTGGTTATAGCTGAAATATTCAACACAGATATTAGAAATATGCAAAGTAATGTCAAATGACACTTGACAAACAATAGAAATAACAAATGGACTCTCCCGGGTTTCGGCACCAAATTTTGGGTAGATTATAGGTTAGGGAATAACCCACCCACCAAGGGAAGATGATGAAAAGAAGGAAGTAGATTTTGGAATTGGAAAAGAAGGATAGAAGAATAGGAGGAGAGTCCCACAAAGTAATAAGTTGAAGTTTAAATACACTTAGAAGAAGTCGCCAATAGAAATTAACTCTCGGATACCTAAAGTAGGTACGAGCTTGGTCAAGGCTAACGGGAACCGCAGCTAGGACTTGAGCGGTTTGCGAGAGAGAGGCTTTGGTATATTTCCTCCCCAGCACGTATAAAAGTACTATGGGGAAGGGTGATGGTCTGGCAAGACTTAAAGGAACAAATTTACTGTATGTTTTCTCAAAGAAATTAGGTTTTACAAGGTAATTCGAAGAATGCCAATGATTTAACTCAAGCTTGGTATTTTCAATTTCCAAAATTGTGGAGTTCCTGTAAGGGCGACCAAGTGTCTCTAAGAAGGAATATGATAAAAGATTATGCCTTGTTGGGTAATCTTGGTAAATGAACCAATGGTTGCATTGTGCAATGGCTAAGCTTTTACTCAGCGAGGAGCCGGCTAAAAGTTTAGACAAAAAGAAACACTTATTTTTTAGAAAACGGACCATAAGTTTTCGGAGAGGGTCTCCACAAGCAGGTAGTTGGCTGAGCGAACTTTACTTGCCTTACTGGCCAATTAGAATTAGCTATTATCGCTAAGAAGAACTTTAGTAAGGTGAAAATTAAGAGTTTCTGCCCAAATGCAACAAATGGTGAAAGCTCTGTTAATGATTTTAATATCATTGAGTAAGGAGAGTCAAGGAAGACAGGATTTTGCCTAAACTTTATATTCGAAAATGAAAAAGCAAAGGGAAAAGATGAGTTTATTTTACAATTAGAAAAAATTTGAGGGAATTAACAAGTATGTAATATAACTTTAATTAACATAGTTCATTTGAACTTTTTAATAATTAGGGTCGCAGACCTCTCCACATTAACCGATTGCTCCAGGCAATTGACAATTTAAAAGGTTTCAAACCTTACATGTTTCTGAAATCTTTATAAGATTTGAACAAATGAACAATAAAATAATTAAAGCTTGAACGTAAATTGAAGTACAAAAAGTGCACCTTAAGAAATTCTGGAGAGAATGTTCTAGAGACAGTGACAACTTTGAAAATAACAATAATAACAACGTGAAAAATAAAATAGAAGTTCCTATAACTTCTTATATTTATACAGAGTTAATATGAGAATTATGCAAAGAGGGCAGGTCACTTACTGTGAACCTGAAAAGTTGATCAGAAGGAAGGTTCTAGACCTCTGATGCTTTGAATAAGCCTCGCCAGTCAAATGAGGCAGTTTTCATTTAGCGAGACCAAAAAATAACTCACTCAAGAGTTGAGAGAATTGTTTTCCCTGCCTTTGAAGGGAGGAACAATTTAAGTTTGAAACGTGTGCTAGACACGCAATTATGCAGAATTACTTAATGATAAACCAACAAAATGGAAGGGCACTTCTTAGAATGACACCTTATAGAAAGTTACGATTTCATAAATAATGGTTGTTAGTAGAAGGTTAAGGAAAAGATCATTGGGATATAGGGACAATGTTCATGGCCGTATTTAATATAACCGGACGATCGCGACGCGGTAGAAAAGTGGAGCAAGCACTGATTATCACTATAGTCTGTAAAGATGGATGCAAAGTTCACTGGAGAAACACTGAAGTTTATGAGAAATAAAAGTTATTGCAATTATGGAGATAACTGATTGCACTATGTAGGTGAAAGTCTATTTCTTGAAAAAGTGGTAATTTACAATGAAATGCGCCATAGAATTTTCCAGAGGTTCCAGCGGAGGACGAAATTTCACTATTGTAGTAATTTAGTTTTAAACAAATTTCTCCCAAGTACGTGAGAAATACATGATGGCAGGACTCGCAGATAGAGAACAAGTTCTAGAAGGTTCCAGAACGACCTTAGCAGAAAATGGGGTTGAGAAAATCCAACGGAGGAAATAGTTTTATGATTATAGGCAGTGGGTATTAGATAATATCCCACGTAGCGAGAGGGTTTCTCGTTTGAATCGCTTAAGAAAAGCTCTTTTTAGTAAGGTTGGCTTATACAAGAAAAAAGCTCAACATGGCAAATCCCACGAAGAGTGATTATTGCCCCAAAGTAAATAGTTTCACACTGCCTATAAAAGATAGTTAAAACACGAGGAAGTTAAAACCATGAAGATGAGGTTAAAACTTGAATCAGGTACTTATCTTTGTTGCATGTCGAAGGTGGAGTTCTTCACTAATACTTAAAGTTCCAACATGGCGTGGAATTTAAAAACTGCCTCGTTAGGTCAGGAGGCTGGCTCTGGTTGAGCCTTTACTGATTACTGCGACTGCCGACTAAGAAGTGAGAGCAGCAAAACGAAGCACGGAAGGTCCTAGGAAGGGGAGAGAGTGGGGGTAGGAAACAAAAGGTATACATATCAGCATAACCAACTTATTAACAATAAATTCTCTTCTTTTGCTGAGCTGGTCTTCAAGGAGTTGATAGATGATACTAGCGCAGCATGGTGAGCAAAGAAGTAGACGTAGTCCTCTTGCTCAAGGAGAAAATAGCTGACGATGGTACCGAGATCTGGTAGCCAAATGGATAAGTAAGTCATCTTGCACGATGAGGAATTGAGTAGCTTCAGAGGTTCGCTACTAGATGGCGCTAGGTGGATCACAGAAGTTATATATCTGAAACATACTTATGAAGACATAAGAGACATGCTCAACAGGGAGAAAACAGATGATCACTGTTGGTGTTTGGCGAGGAGGAAGGAAAAAATGAACATGCAAAGAGCAATAGACATTATATCTCTCGTACCGTGTATTCAAAGAATACACCAGGGGGGGCTAACTTCCACAGTATTTGTGTCTTCCTGCAAGCCTCTTGGAATGTTATGCGTCATGATCTGCCTCAGTGGCAACGCAGCATTTCCCCACGTGCTAGCTTTGACAGCTGTCAGCGAGCTTTATTGCTAATTCAGACTTATAACACACTAGCTTTGACAGTCTGCTGTATCCCCACTGACTGGCAGTGTTGCCAGTCTGTTGACTACCGGCATAAAATATACCCATATTAAATAAAACAAAACTTCACAATTGACTTGTAAAAGAGATTTATTTTAGTTTATGAATTGTATTTAGATTTCAAATTTACGTGAGAAAATGCAAAGTAAGCTCCCTTTGACTTCCGTTCTCGGTCACTGCGCCTGGCGCTTAGCACGGCAATTCACCCGATGCCGCGGCGCCCGTCGGATGTCAGGCTGTGCCGCCCCCCAGGCCGTGCCGCCCCTATGCACGTGCCTAGTGTGCCTAGTGGGAAATACGTCCCTGGGAAGATGGCATTGTGGCAGAAATGTGGGAGATCAGAGGAGAGAGCGCTGCAGAAAGAATCCATCACCTTATAGAAGAAATATGGAAAACGGGACAGATCCCTAATGACTGGAAATGTGAGCTCATACATCCACCCTATAAGAAAGGTAATCGAACGGACCCAAATAATTACAGGGGGATCTCTCTACTTCCAATCTTATATATAACAAGGAGTTCCGTGACGAACTAAAGAGCCTACTTTTCTTCAAATTTAAGATTCATGCCAATGATTGATCTATACGGATCTATCTAGAATAATGACGAAATTAAGTTGGTAATATTGAAATTTTTAATTAGTTCGAAATACTGTATACCTGGCTAATGTAGCCTAATAGAGCACTACAGTTGGCAGCCCTTGTGACTGAATATATTCTTAGTTCATCTCTTAAGGTACAGAATACAAAATTTGGTTGAAGTCCAATGGATAGCATGGACGTTACATGCAGTTAAACATTGGATCTAATAGCGCGCATAAAATCATATTGGCAACAATGCCATGCATGTATTGGTCAGAAATAATCTGAAATAATATGATCTATTGTTGTGCCAATTTTGAATGAAATCCATTAGTTAGTATAGAGGTTACATGCTATTTAAAATTGGACCTATCAGCAGGCTTAAAATCATGTTGGCAGCACTGACGTATATTAGTTACTCCAAATTAATCTAGAATGCCAGGTACTATACGTGTGCAAAGTTGAGAGCTATTGGCTTGCATACTTTCTGATATATTGATATTAGGGTAACAAAAATAGAGACAGCATTTATTAACAGTTGGCAGCCCTTGTAGCTCTTAAGAATACGCATAGTCATATCTATTATGGTACACATACTGTGCCCGTTTAGACCGGAGTCCGCACGACCACATATGCATTTTACCAAGAATCAGTCAGCACGAGAGTCAAAATATCCCGGGGCGCCAGATGGGTTAAAGTTAATCGCAAAAACGACATCAAATGAAAAAAAAACGCTTTACTGATTTTTGGCTTAATGCAACAATAAGGATAGAAGGAGATTCAACTGGGCATAACACATCATATAAAATTATCTGATTTTAATCTGAATTTAAAATTGACTGCAAAATAAAATGATCAAAGCAGCATCATTCATGTGTGGCGACCCACATTACTATTTACACAATGTACAGAAATTTTCCAACACATTGGACAATTATCTTTGGAGACACAAGTATGATTATCAGTCCTGTAAACTGTGTTCCAAAATTATATCCATTATTTATGATTAAATCCAGTTCAAATCTAATTGTCTTTACTGGAAATACTGTAGTTCACTGGTTGAATTTTTACATAATATTAACACTCGTAGAATAATTGTTCATAGAATTTTTAACTTTCACTTATTTTTCCAGTTTCAAAAAATATTGTCAAAAAATATTATTATCTCTGAATCAACACAAATTATGTACACATATTAATAACATCATCTGAAAAGTATCAGACCTTTGAGCATAGCATCGAAGAACTGTGCGAAGCACAACAAAATTAATTGTTCTTCTGATATTAAACGTTTCGAGAAGTGACTCGATTATGAACTTCAAGTTCCTAACAAAATATATGATTTCTGAATCATCAACTTGATCAATAAATTGTTGGACCATTCAACTATTCGATTTTCCACATGGAATCATTATTAAGAAAAATATTTATATTTGTGGTCATTTTAGTAACTTTCACAACTTGCAATTCTTGAACAGAATGCGGAAATAAGAATTGTAGCTTCATAATAAATTCATTTAGTTCATGACACTAGGATTGAAAACATCCTTCAAATTATTCGTGGTTATAGAATTATTTTTAATTGGCAGTGGCCCATTCTTATTATTTTTATAAGAACACAATATTCCAACAACAACGGCAAAGGTCTTCCTCTGAAGAAGAATAAAATACTATCATGACAAATCCGGGTTCTAGCAAAACCAAAGTCTTAATGGAATCCGTAAACAAGGTTGAAATAAGAACTGATGGTTTTTACGAAATAACCTTTGGGTCATTCATACGACGCAATGTGTAGTTCCAATACTCCTTCTTTAACACTGAGTCATCGAACCTGCTATTTTATTGATGCTCAAATAAAAACCTCCTCATTCCTGCGACTTAAACATGCGCACCAGGGAATGGCATTTCAACTACTCCACACACATAAATTTTCTTCCCAAAATTTATACAATAAATCAAGCCTCTGCTTATTATCAACACTGGAAGATTTATAAACTTACAAGTTTAGTTTATTTTACCATTCAGTTCAAATCGTGAAGTTACCACACTTACGATACTCTCTATTTCACTTTCGAATGTGTATCTACGTCATGATTTTATATAAATACAAAAATATCCTAATTGATACAAATACCATTTGCTTCCCGTTTCATGCCTCTCCGTGTTATCTGAAAAATATACTTTGCTCATTGCAAATATTAACTGTTCAACCAGAACTGTAATGTTGGTTGAATGCGGGCTTGCGCTAACCACTATCCTTCGGGAAATCACCTGTTCCAAACTAGAAATGATTAAACTACTTCATAAGCTCTCTCTCAATGAATGTGATTATTAGAAAATATAAGATCCAAGAATTATTTAGAAAAGTTATGAAAATCATCATTATTATTAGTGGATTATTATTATTATTATTAGTTATATTATTGTAAATGTGTTTAATTATTATTTCATTATGTGAGAATCCACATGTTCGATTCTTCGAATATGGATAAAATATCCATTTCTCAACAAAAATAATTATTAACTTTTACAGTTACCTCGGCTGATTACCGTGATTTAAAAAAATGAAATATTCAAATAAATGCTCGTTATGCTCGGTCATCGATCCTAAACTGTTCTGAGTGCTGAAAATACTCAGAATAACTCTATGTCTTGCGTAAATCATTGCAAGATTTAAATACGAAGAAAAACAAATGTGTTGGTCATCTGCAGAAAATGAGTTTGTTCCAATTAGCTTGGCATAATATAAAATTCAAATGTGGCTTACATTTCTCGTTGGTCTTGAAGCGTAGTGAACCTGGTCTGTACCAGATTTATCCAGATACATGCCCTATTGGACACGCACGTCTAATCCTTGTATCGGCCGCCATTATATACCCACAATCTGTCTACCACGACATAGTGGAAATATTTCTTGAAGTTTGAAGTAACTGCTGATCCATTTTAATATTGGCTTCAATTAAATCCATAGCAGTTCGCTTAAATGGGGGCAGATCCAAATGATCTATTCTCAAATACGTCAGTTGTAACATAACTCACGGTAATCTTTTCAGTACAAGAAAACACTGACAGTCTAAATCAATCAACGGCTGTTCTGAAGATCGTTCCCTGGGCATGGTTTATCACCATCTATCATGCGCGAAGCAACTTATAGTTTCCCTTTGTCGGCTAATGAACAACACCGTGATAGACTGGCCTTCAATATACTGAAAGATCGGAGTGGTTATCAAGTTACAATTTATGAAACTGACTAATTGGACTAAAATATCCAAGTATTGAATTATTATTACTGGACTGTGACAAAGTACTTTCTAGACAAAGTCTAGCATGTGTCCATATAGAAATAAAGTATTTCACCAGTGTCCGTAGAAAAATAACAATCATCTTAGTGATTCCCTCTGCCGGAAACTTACTATGCTCCACGCGTATCGTAGCACTTTTGTGACTATCACAATTTAAAGATATCTTCTGCGTAGATCTGGCAACCATGTGCCTTGGATCAACGTAGCAACAGCACCTGGTCATGCAAGAGCTTGGTTCGAAGTGAGCTGTTGATGCCTGGGCCGGTCGGCTTTTATTCAAAACGGTCGGGTCCATGCTGGATCACGCTGAAATCTGAAAATCCTCATATCTCCGGTGTCTCTGGTCCGAATCACTTGAGACTAAGTGCATTCTCTTTCATTTGGCCGTGTCAGTAATCTGATCCAAGTCTCAAGTCTCTAATCCATGGCTAACTATTTAATCAACAAATAGTCTCGACCTCTGCTACTACTCGCTACGTCACTTAACATGCTCTTGGCTGCACAAAGTTTCCATTCCATTCTAGAAGTAATGGAGCGCGATATTCAAATATCTCAACTTTCAAAAGCGGCTGTAGCCTTTCCCTTGATATCTAGGTGTCTGAATCTTGGAATACCCATTCCTAGAGTTGGGCACAATACCACATACGAAATTTGGTTGAAATCCGCATTATAGTATAGAAGTTACTTGTATTTAAAGTTGGACTTCTCTGCAGGCTTATAATCATGTTGGTAGCACTGACGTATATAAGTTGCTCCAAATTAATATATTATAGAATGTCAGGTACTATACGAGTGCATAGTTTAAAGCTGTCGGCTTCAATACTTTCTGATATATTGTTATTTGCATAAAGAAAATAGAGAGAGCATTTATTAACAGTTGGCAACCCCGGTGGCTCTTAAGAATACACTCAGTCATATCTGTTTATGTACACATAGCACATACGAAATTTCGTTGAATTCCAATTGATAGTGTAGAAGTTATATACATTTAAAAATTGGAAATATCAGCGGGCTTATAATCATTTTGGCAACACTGCCATGTATGGCCTCCTGGAAATAAAAATGAAATATTATTATCTATACGTGTGCTAATTTTAAAATAGATCCCATTCATACCTTCCAAGATATCCAACATGGAGCTTAAATTTCAATTGCGATTTTTCAGCAGTTGGTAACACTGACATTATTTTCAAATACGGCATTGATATATTCGGGTATAGATCTTCTCCTACCAAATTTTGTTTCGATTGCTGCAGCCGTTTAGGAGTTGATAGGGACACACACACACACACACACACACACACACACACACACACAGCCAGACAGACACACATTTACCCGGATCGATATCATAAATCTAATTTTTACTCATTTTTGCAAAATGTGAAAAGTAGGCTAAAATTGAAAATGTATATCTGTCCGACGTTAATAGACTCCGACACCTTTTAACCGATTGCATTGAAATTTTGTAGGGTTGTAGTGCACACCCCAAGGATGGTTTTTAGCAACCATAATTTTAGATAGTCCTCTCCATTCCCTTCATTTAGGCCCTTTGGCACAAATCTAATCCGTTTCATCGGGCTCAAATCTACACCGTTTCCCCAATCTGAACCGAATTTTACATACTTACCATTTGGAACAAGACGAGTAACAGTATCTACTTGAAATTTCGGACGGCCCTCTCCATTCCCTTTATTTAGGCCCTTTAGCACATATACTGAATTTGCATGCCCCACAAGCTTTATAATTTTATTTAAGGGCGTCATCACGGTGATGGGGACTTATATCATTGGTGAGGATGCATTATTTTACAGTTTGAGCGGAGAAAATATTATTTTCCTTGCTTCTAAGCACACTTTTTTTCTGTATTGCCGTCAGAATCCATACCATCTTTTAAGGTCTTTTTTATACAGGTGTTGACACTGTTCGTACGAAAGTTCTCGACACTGGCGTCTATCTATTTAACAGTTATTCCTTCATGCAAATATTATCTCTTACAGAGGCAGAATTAAAGCAGAATGAGACCTCGAGATATGGCGTTGCCATGGTAACGTTCATCAATTTCGCAGACTGGGAATAGTTTTCTGGCAATATCTCAAAAACCGTTGGTTTTAGGGCCTTAAAACGTGGACGAACATTGCTCCTCGCATTGCCATGCGTAAAACGAGCTACGTCCCATCATTCTACTAGCATATCGACAAGTCTCGTCCAATCCCTATCCTCTTTCTTATATATAAACAAGATGTTCAGGAAAGAACATATAGCCTTCTTTCTCCTAAATGTATGGGTATAGTTATTACTCTTTTTCCTTATCACCTCCTATTTTCTTCCCATTCGAAGTGAAAATTAGCACATGGATTTGAGCAGCAGCGTTCAAACCATAGTTTATAATTTACCCCAGTATTTTGCAATTTCATCTGCAGACACTCCAAACATCGTAGGAATTCAGTATATTAACACCGACTACTTACAATAATTGAAACTTCGTTGGTCTGAACGTATCACTGGGAGAGACACATTTTATATACCCACTGCACACCTAATTTTTAATCGCGCCTATCCTTGGGAGTGCGCTCTATCGGCAACAAGAGGACATTTTCAATTACACCGTAGGCATGGATGGGTTAAAAAACTGGCCGGTATAGTGCGCAGCTCGCATCTACTGTAGTTGCTTATAAGGTACTATCTACAGTTCTGTTGAGCAGAGTTGAAGAACAGACTGATCGCCTCATTGGAGAATACCAAGCTTGTTTCCGAAAAGGAAGATCATGCGCCGAACAGATATTCAATCTAAAAAGCATTCGGCGAACAATAGCTCTAAGGAGCCAGAACACTGTACTCATCTTTGTCGACTTTAAAAAGGCATACGACTCAATTGACAGACAATCATTATTTAGTACCTTGAAAGAGTTTGGAATTGACCCCCCCACACACACACACACAAGAAAAACAACGAGAAAAATCATCAAACAAACACTGACGAATACCATCTCGAAAGTCAAGTTCTTCGGGGAGATTTCCGTTCCGTTTGAATTTAAGACAGGGGTCAGACAAGGAGACGGATTATCCCCAATCCTCTTCAACATCGTAATGGAAAAAATAATGAAAACGTGGGAAGAGGCCCTGAATTCGAAAGGAATAAGAGAAATACGCCTTGGGAGGGAAAGGCAAAACCTGGAAATCAACCTGCCGATGACCTTGCTCTCTTAGCCAGTAACCGAGGAGACGCTCGAAAGATGCTTGAGAGTCTTCACGAAATCGCAGTAAAAACGGGTCTTCAAATCACCTATGAAAAGAAAGAATATATGGAGTACAAGCACCAATGTGAGAGGTACATGAAGGTAAATCATGGGAAGATTAAGAGGACAGAGAAGTTTAAATACCTGGGGGAATGAATCCAACCTAACCGACTAGAAAAGGAGGCAAATAAAGGAGGAGCAAGAAACCTAGACCTGGCCTACAAGCTAACGCAGAACAAGTACAACAAACGGGCATTATCCTACAAGGCCAAAATCAGACACTATAGATCAGTAGTACAACCTGAAGGATTGTACGCTTCAGAGTGTCTTATTTTAAATAAAAAGGGGGAGCTTCAAGAACTAGAAAAGAAAGGAAGATTCTGCGGAAAATACTTGGACCACAGATACATATACATTGAGAAGATCTCGGACACAATGAGGAAGCGGAGGTTGAAGTTCTACGGACACCTACTAAGAATGGATGAATGCAGACTGACCAAAAGGATCTTTAACTACATCGTGGAGTTAAAGGCCACATCTAAATGGGTAGATGAGGTGAAAAGGTTTGCGGCAGAAGTTGGAATCACACTACAGATGGTCCACAACAGAAGAGAGTTTAGAAGGAGAGTAGACAGTATAAACGCATTTCAGGAGAAACCAACAATGAGGAGGCCCATTTCCGATGAGGAGAGAAAGAAAAGAAGTGAACGCATGAAGAGGTTTTGGGAGGAGAAATGAAGAAAAGCCAAAACGTATCAAGTACTTTGCGGTCCATAGTTGGCCAAATTCGAAAAAGAAAAAAAAAAAGATCATATTAATAATAAGAAGAAGCAGAAGGCAGTAGTTGTCTCAACAATCCGAATCGTCCGGAAGTTCATGGGTTGCGGCATTCAAGCTTTGAAGTTGTTGTTTCAGTAACTATACTTTGGTTCCCTGAAGCCCGTATAGTTATGTTGTAATGTACCAGAAATGTGTTATATGTACTGTACACAACAATGAAAATGAAAATCCACAGCCTGCTTCCAGTCTCCAACCGGGTCAGGAATGGAATGAATGAAGCCCCCATCCAGCGGCGAGGATATGAACTGTGCCGGCTGCCGAGGCCTGACGCACTCCTCTGGGGCAATGATTAAATGAATGACAGATGAAATGAAATGATAGTTGAGAGTGTTGCTGGAATGAAATTTTGACAGGGAAAACCGGAGTACCCGGAGAAAAACCTGTCTGCCTCCGTTCTTTCCAGCACAGATCTCACATGGAGTGACCGGGATTTGAACCACGGACCCAGCGGTGAGAGGCCGGCGTGCTGCCGCCTAAGCCACGGAGGCTTCCTTACTGTACACAACAATAATAATTTAAAAAATTGTAGCGTCAGAACGATTCTGAAGGACAAACAAGCTTTTGATTGATCCTTGGTTAAATTTGAGGAAAGGGCCGATATCCTCTGACATTACAGATGCTCTTGCTTCGAGATGTAAGGCCTATTGTTTATGTCCGAACAGTAATATAGTTTACACCACTATGCCCAGCTACATTTCATGACAAGGTTAATAGGGACTATCTTGAAGTTTGTGGAGGAAAACACCACCTGCCCTCGGTGAATGAGGGAATAAGTATAGGACCGTTGGAGGCAAATTTCGAAAGACCCCTTAAATATTTGGAAACTTTGATTGGACCAGGATTGGATTAAGGGAATATTAATCAAAAGATAAGATAGGAAATACACTGTGTGTAATGTGTATAAGTATAATTACACCATGCGAAAGGCAGCCCGAGACACGTAAACAAAGTAATACCACACTCTCTCCAAACACTGCGATGTCCAGACATATGTTCATAATTTGTGATCCATTCATACCATTACCAAAAAAGCCTAACTCTTCTCAATGCGATGATTATCGTATGATTAGTTTGATGTCTCACGTACTCAAAACATTTTTAAGAATCGTTAACACTCGCTTATATAAGAAATGTGAATCACACATGGAATAGAATCAGTTTGGGTTCAGAAATGGGGTCGGTACACGTGAGGCACTCTTCTCCTTGAATGTACTAATACAGAGATGTGTAGACATGAATGTCGATGTATATGCATGCTTTATAGACTACAAAAAAGCTTTTCATTGTGTCAGACATAAATGCTGTTGTCATAGCAGATAAATTATCTACCCTTCAACACATGGTAAATTGCTTAGTACAACACAGAGAAGAATTCGGCTTGTGTGTGAACGCTTTAAAAACAAAAATGATGGTGTTCTCTTAAAAGACAAAAAGAGCAAATCTCACAATAAATAATAATATAGTTGAACAAGTGTCCTCCTTCAAATACTTGGGCACCATATTGAACGAACAATGTGACTCCAAACAAGAAATAAAATCTAGAATTGAACAGGCCAGGAAACAATTCTCTACCTTGCGGAAATTCTTTGTACGATCAGATCACAGTCTACAGTTGCGAATCCGCATGATCCGTTGTTGCATATTTTCTGTTCTTCTATATGGTTGCGAATGCTGGACCATGGATTCTTCTATTGAAAAACGAATCGATGCCTTTGAAATGTATCTATTGTGCCCTTGCAGCAAGAAATATGCAAATCACAGTATGCCAGCATTGCTCAATTCGGGATTTTTCGGGGCTGCGGTAAGTTCTCCCACTCTGTGACTTACATATTTTGGATTAAATAGAGGATACACTTGCAAAAATAACAACAAAATCAACTCCTATTTTAACACATTTAATTAATCAAAAATTATGGCGCTACAAACAAATAAACACATAAACTACTGACCAATATCATTCTACTTGTCCAAAGTGAACAAGGAATAGCATAAAAATAAAACAAATATTAGATTAAAACACATGGTTTTCTTTAAAACCAACAATTCACGATTATTTTCACTTCCATAAAGTACTTATCTTAAAGTTCCAAATAACTACGAGCTCCTTTGGCTCGATACTTTCCCATAATAATGGTGTCATATTTTTGTACACCTCAAGAGTTATTTTTATCTTTTCTTATCATCAAAACAAATATATAATTACATTTAAAATTACATGTTAATTATTCACTTCAATATTTGGGCATATCACATGTTCTCCATATTTACTATCTCTCTCAAGTTTTGCAAATTCACTACGGTGATCGGGAAAACTATTTGTGTACTCCAGAGTTATAAAGATTACTTGACAAAGTCAAAAACTATGATCACTCCCGAAACCTAGTTATCTTCACAAAACTCGTGGATTCCTTCTTTTCCATACAATATTACAATAGGGATTTTATTTAATTCATTTGTCTTATAAGACCATTATCACATAAGAAAACCACGATCTGAATTGGCAAGCGATAATATCAATCTACAAGGACCTCGGTTCAACGCCCGGGTCATTAACAACTTTAAACACTCACGGTGTATTTAACACATCTTACAAGACGGTTTTTTACCCACCCTCGCTCTATGAGGGTCAGGCCATTATACTCGGGCGTGATTTATGACAAGGAAAGCGACTCTCTGCCTAACCTACGGTGGCAGCTCTCTTCAATGCTTTAAAACAAACCTTCACATTATTCTCAGTTCTGTGGAGAGACCTGGCTTTTACTTGCTTATTTTCATTCAACAATATTCTTTGGCTCATAAACCACTTTCGTAACCTTGGCATTTATTAATTATGAGAGGATCCTCATTGATTGGGAAGATTAATACACATTCTACGACGAATAATTAGGGGCTTTAACAACAAAAGGATTCTAGGTTCGAATCTCTTAACATGCCTCGGGAACATTTCCACATTTGGAGTACTTATACAAGACGCGATTTAAAGTCGGCCGTGGCCTACATGACATACGCTCAATAATACCATACATTAGCTCCCTTTTAAATAATACACACATGGCCTCGTGATCCACGTCACAATTTAGAGGACTTACAACATATCTCAATTCACTGCAATCAACTACCCTCCATAAGTAATTTACCAAGTACTTTAACTTTTACGCGTTCCTAGCGTGACTTTTTATTTAATTGCGTTCCATTTCGCTACACATTACTCTACGGCCGAATGTCTTCCAAAGAACTGATAAATTTCATAGTAACAATTGATACATATCTTAATTCTTATATTAATCTTTTCCGTTGACAATAAATCGCTCCCTTTTTAAGAACATGCATTCACATCAAGTCTTATACATTTGTTAAGGCTTCAACGCTCTATATTTTTATATCATTCAATTTAATCTTTATTTAGATTTCTTTACCTTGTTATTTACATCATGTTTTCATTCCTTACAAAAGCTCAAAAGCTATTTCTTTCATATAATTCAAATTTACCTTTATGTAAATATCTTCGTTATAATTATTATTATCACGCTTGCTTTTATAACATTCATTAAATACTGACATTTTATTCCATGCATTTCCTCTACAGGATTTATTATTTCACATAATTATTTATTATTTCTTAAAAACTTTATTTTCGTTTAGATCGCGTTCTTATTTAGTTATTATTCATTTAAAAACATCCCTTCTACTCAAAACTCCGGTGGAATTGTACACAAAATTTTTCCCGACACCAAAACATAATGAAAATCTTTACTTACATGTTTAAGGTCGCTTTCTGACCTTTATTCTCGTTTGATGTGACATTTTGGCCCACCTTCTTGACCTACTCCATATTGTACAATCTCATTTTATGTACAGAAATTTCTTGACACATATTCACTATACTTAACACTGACAACATTTTTTTTATACACTGGTGTATCCGTTTTGAACACACATTAAAACACTAAAAAAATATTACTCTGGTACATATTATAACACATATCACTGTGCATAAAACGCTTTCACTTTACCTAAAACACTTAAAACGATACTCTTATTTCTTTTCTTACAATATTTACACTTCACTCCTATCACACGGGCGTATCTCAACGATTTTTACAATTTCTGTCGGCTGTTGATGATCCCTGATGTGAATCCTATCGACCTGCATTGGACGTGTGATTTTACTCGTTCAAAGTTTATCTCTCCTACAATGGAAACTACTGGTTTCAGTCTCTCAAAACCGCTTCTATTGTCTATTACTCGGCTATACTTTATCTGCTTTTACTAGGCGATAAATGTCTTTTCTTTGCCGTCACCTCTATTTATATATGGTGGTCTATCGCACCCTATAGTTTCTATATCTTGGCCTCCCTTCGAGGACCGTATACTGTCTATCGTACCCTATAGTTTCTATATCTTGGCCTCCCTTCGAGGACCGTATACTGTCTATCGTATATTTTTGACGTTTTCTCACTAGAGTACGTTTTCCCTCTGGTTTCGAAACTAAGTTCCTAAGTTCCTTTCGCTTGAACTTCTATCTTTCGCGATCGTAATTACTGTAAAGTTCCTTTACAGGACTTAATGTCTTTAACTATGCCTTTACTAAACGTAACGCCGTTTATATGTTGGAGTTCTTATAACTTCGTAACTGTATTGAACTAGTGTTCTTCTGGAACTCGAAGTTCCCTACTGGTCGCTGTGTCTTACTTTGGCGATATTGCTTTAAAGTCCGTATATTTAATGTTCTTTATATTTTAGGACTCTTCAAAGTCTCGAACTGCTAACCCTCAGCGTAGCGTACTTATATCGTAACTCGGTGAACTTGTAGCATAGCCTCCCACAGGCTCTGGATCGATGTCTGATACAGCTTAACGTCCCCCTCACGGGCTCTTGAATACTGCGTATACGATGTGGTGCAGCACTTCCGCTCACGGAATGCTCGTAGACTGATGATTATGATGCTCCAGCGTAACGCCCCCCTGGACGGACTAATACTGCGTGTACTGATACAGCGTGACGTTCCCCTCACGGGCTCTCGTAGACTGCATGATTGGCTTGGTGAGGCCAGGAGTTTTATACCTTTCAGTCACAAAAAGATAAAATCCTAGTCCTTTTCGTGACCAACTTCTGAACTAATTGTCGCACAATTAATAAAATTATATATCCAGAAAGCTCGTCTTCCAAACGTAAAATAATCTTCCTGTGCATGGAAATCGATCGTGCATTTCCGAGATATTAATTAATTTCTCGTCCTCAACTGTGTGGGTGGTGCTGTTCTTTTTTTATTCTCCCACTCCTTAGGTCTCGGTGAACCCCCAATGACGTCTACTTGCGTTTGCAGTTTTCTCCTGTGCAATTTTTACAAGGTTTTTCTTTACACAAAAATCTCTAATCCAAATTGATTCACCGTACTGTATCTGTTTACTTATTTTTATACTCGTAAACGGGTGAAATTTAATTATTCCTGTTCTGACTCAGCAGCGAGGTTGCCATATTCCTGCAACGTAAGAGCAATTTCCGAGTCCAGATTCTTCGTCTTACAGTCAAAACTTTCCACTCGTTCTAATAATATCCATGACTGGCTCCTTATAAATGTCAAGAGGCATGAGCTCATCTAAGGAACACCTGGCCCTAGCGCTTGCACCATGTTAGGCTATAATCCTGGCTTGAAATCTCTCTCCGTTCCCTTAGAGACTGTATGATTCTTTCATTCCTTTCTCAAAGTACAGTACATGGATTCGACCCTCTTTGAGGCCATGGTACATGGGTTCACTATATCGTCGTCTCCTGCTCATACCTTGGATATTGAAAATTTCAAATGTCGAGATCCTACATTGGATGAAAAAGCAAAAAGAACTGCTTCATGTTATAAAGCAAAGAGAGACACAATACCTAGGTCACATCATGCGAAACGAGAGGTACCAATTATTACATCTAATTATTGAAGGAAAGATACAAGGAAAAAGATCCGTTGGGAGACGCAGAAATTCATGGTTGAAGGACATTAGAAGGTAGCACCGGTGTACATCGGAGGATGCATTTCATACTGTGTCAAGGTCAGAGCTTGCTACGTGGATCGCCAACCTTCGTTTGGAGACGGCGTCTTAAGAAGAAGAATTCATTATTATTATCATTACTGTTATTAATTTTAATTTATATATTAATTCATTAATAATTATAACATACCGTTGTTTTATGCACACTATTCTGTGGGTTGATGAACACCATATCTCAAGCTCCTAAATACAATATCATCAACATATTGTTGTATGTACTTGGGGCATAATTACCTTCGACTTGACGTTAAATTGCTGCGCTAGTGCTACCTAGCGGTCATAAGTGAAATCACTCTAACCAGCCAATCAAAGGCAGCCTTTTATCTCGATATATCACGACTAATCCAGTTCCACTCGCGATGTAGCTATACCGATATGAATGACTGCCTGTGATTGACTGGTTGGAGTGATTTCACTTCTGACCGCTAGGTAGCTCTAGCGTTAAACTTAAAACGTCAAGTCGGAAGTAATGATGCCCCAAGTATAGTCTGTGTAGAGATGTAAATATGACGATGACTAATATTTCAGAAGTTCCAGTCGGGACAAAGATAGTGCGCTTGAAACTCTATGAATAAAGCAAGCATTTTGTCCGAACATTTCGAATGCTCGGCTAAAACTTTGCATTTCTCCCGGATGAGTTGTATAATATACCCACAATTTACCTTTTGTCTGTTTGTTACGGGTTAGCATTAAAACTACTGGAGTGAATTGCAGGATAATTCGTAGCCTATTTAAGCTGAAGGTATCCCTGAAATCAAACTAGGCAACAAATTGTTTAAATATATAGTGCTAAGGGGTGAGGGGGTTACAAGGAGCCCTCATTGTTTTTCGTTCTTCCTTAGAAATGGTCGGCTTAATTTAGAATCTATACAGAGCACAAATCTTTGGGAATTTGACTATATACATTTACAATTAATAACACAGGCCTACAAATTAAAAATTGATTAGAGCTGTTTTACATTAAGATATTCTTAATATTTTAATACCGCTGATTACAGGAATTACTTTAAAAAGGAAGGAAGCTTCTAGTTTTACGTGACCGTTAATCGTGCGATCATGAGCCATGGAACCTTCTTTTTAAGTGGAATCTGAACCACAAGACATGCCATTTCACGTAAAAAATCACACATATATTGATCGGGAATCGAACCCGGGCCACCTTGGTAAGAGACAAACCTTGACCGCTGCCCCACCATGCACCTTAGAAATGACTTTCGTTTTTATCCAACACATGAGGTGTTTTGACAAATCAAGAATTAAATATGCACAAAAAAACATGATTTGTATAAGAGTTACAAATGAAGTTGTGAATTTTTATTGTTACCAAATTTCACATTTCCGTTCACTTTATAAACAGCATTAGTAAAATAGTTAAAAATTGAAGATATTAGTTTTGAAAGAAATTGTATATAATACGACTATATGGGTTTCATTTTTAGAATTAGGACATGTAAATTGCTAAAATAAAGGACCTCAAAATCTAAAACAGCAAAATTACTGTGGACCTGTGTAATGTTTATGATGGAATGAACCCTTACTGAGCTAAGTATAAATATGTAAAGGAATGTAAGATTATTTTACAATCAGCAATCAATTCCTTTCCTCACAGACAAACTACAGTAGCTTTGATGGCAAGGGCTAATGACTAATATGTGAAGGTGGGGTAGATTACATGTGCCCCAATAAGTTCTTTTGTTCTTTATTTACGGCCGGCGCTCGGCGTGAGCCAGCTGTAAGGCGGTCTTATAACTGAGGTCGTGCTCGGCTCTTGGTTCGAATCCGACCACGGGCATGGATATGTGTCAATTTTGGATTTACGTCACTTGGGAAATAACCTCTTCAATTGTCTTTTTAAATTTCTAACTTGAAACAGAATAGTGAGAAAACGAACACTTTTTGTCCTTTTGTTGATCCCTCCCTGATTAATATATAATAATAGTTTTAATGCAGCCAATGGCCAATGAAAAAGTAAAAAATACAATGCATGAACTGTCAGTCGCTACAAAATTGTGTCAGGGAAGTCAATCTTCTTTTACAGTATGCCGCATGATATCGGTCACAGGGCTCGCTACACAATTCACATATGCATGTAGCTGCATTTGGAGTGTGAAAGTCTTTTCTTCCGCATATTCTGAAGTGAAATCCATGGACTGCGAAACGCGTCACAGTGTGTCGTAAATCGTAGTCTGCTCTCTTCCAGTCAGATGATAACATCGCTTCTGTTCCATAGAAGTCCAACCATATTTCTTTCTTTTTTAAATGAAATTCCGCAAGAAGTTCCTGATAGGCAGCGCTAGATGGAAGCTGCATTTGTAGTCTGATTTGCTCAATACAGAATGGCTCTGCAGACAGCTCATACATTAGCCGGGACGGAGTAAATTTCGATACACACAATGCTTTTTTTAGTAAGATAGGCTTTACTTGCTCTATTTCCTTTAAGTTGGTTTTGGTCAGATGAGGCCAGATCAGTTCCAGACCGTAGTTTAAAATAGGTGTCAGTGTGAAAACAAAGAGCTTCATAGCAGTAACTAAAGATAGTTTACGTAAATGCTGTATGTTGTCCATAGCTATTAGTGCAGCAGTCGCTCTGTTTCTCACATGCATTGTGTAAGAAGTTCCTGTCGTCTGGAAAATTAACCCTAAATAGTTAAAATTCTTGATGGTTGTTATCGGTAAATCTCCAGGTCTGTAATAAATCTTATCTCTATTCGAAATCATTCCTCCCTTACGGAATACCATGTGGGCTGTTTTATTCTCGTTGATCTGTAATTTGTTCCCCTCGGCCCAGAGACTCAGACGATCCATACATTCCTGCAGAAATTCACGACCTAAAATATTTTTATTGAGTATAATTCCCGGCGCCCGGTCCTACAGAAATATGCCGCAAATGTGAGGGAGCCGTGTCAGTAGATTTACTGGCACGTTAAAGATCCCCTTCGGGGCAAAATTCCGGCGCCCCGGCGTCTCAAAAAGCCACAGTAGCTAAAAGGGACGTAAAACAATGGCATTATTATTATTATTATTATTATTATTATTATTATTATTATTATTATTATTATTATTATTATTGTTATTACAGAAATATGCAGGAGAAGTGTTTGTCTACCAGTCGCAAGTTGATTGGAAGAGGACATTGCCAGCCACTGCTGTTGACTCAAATACGTGCCCACTGACACTCACTGATATGTGAAGTTTTTTTGTTTTTGTTATCTCGTTGCTTTTTGACCTATCATCTCGATTTAAGTAACTACTGGGTTCATAATGAGGTTACTGGGTTATTTCTAGAGAGATGCTAATTATTGTACCTCTGAAGAATCCCGTACGTCGGGTGGGAGAGCAGACTGGCCCGATTGCCTGGATCTCAACTACAGAACAATTATAAAGAATCGCATATCCTTCAGTGACATTGCGAAGAACTTTGACCGTTGTATTGGCGGCTGAAAGACGCGGCTATTTCGAAGTGACGCCTGATTAGTGAGAGGAAGTGTTCGATCGCCACAATGACGCCACGGGGTGCCAGATGATCTCAACAAGCACCCCGCTGACCAGGACCTGGCATCATGGTTTGATGCAAAATGAAGTTACGTTTTAACATATTTTATTGTCTAATCCGTTTTTCAAAATCGTATGCCATCATAATTTACATGTGTGTTAAGTTATTTGCAAATTATTAAATCATTTATATTTTGTCCATTTAGCGTGCTTCTGCTTTTAGCTCATTAAAGAGGATATTTACTAATTTCAGCAACATGATGCTTGAAACAAGATTGTTAACACGGAAAATAGAGACAGCGGAGTGCAAAAGACTCAGAAACATTGAAACATATTCCACATTATATTAATTTATTGCAGTCTACCATCATGCAGAAATGCCGAGCTAAAATTTCTTCCTGATTTCTGTGTCGCTCTCAAAGTGAAGACTAAGAAACTAATAAGCCTACTAGGCTATAGAGCACCAGTAATATCAATATTTAAGTGTGTCACGTTACACTCTGGTTGGTTGGTTGGTTCTTAAGTTTAGGGGCTACGACAACGCGGTCATGTAGCCCCGTGTACTTTGGGTGTGTGTAGAATTTGTCTGATAACCGGTGTTATTTGTGATGACTGTATTAGTGTGTGTTATCTGTTGTCAATTCAAGTAAGGACTGCAGACTTTTAATTTCAAGTAGTTCCTACTTTTTCCGCCAAACGCCACCGTCAACAACTACTAGTTCAGAACTTAGCTACCAGACGCCACCGCAGTCGGCTCTTGGCAACGAACGTAGGAACCTAAGAGCGTTGTTTACATTCCTAACCTATACAATTTAGGAACACACCGGTGTAATTAGTGGAAGGTTCTTTAACATGCCATAAATCTATGATGGGACCGCCGGCTTTACTTCCCTCCGAAGGAAGGCATACTGAGGGATTTTAACGCTCTTAAAAAATCCGACGACTTCGGCCGGATTTGAACCCACGATCTTAGGCATAGAAGCTCAGCATGCTACCGACTAAGCCCCCGAAGCCGCCTACTTTACACTCTGTGATATTGAGAGGGAATTCTCTTAATTTAAAAATAATCTTCACCATCACCATCAGCATTATTATAAGATCAGTTATTCCATTCCTCATAATTTTTAGGGTGGACCAACAAAACTTCCTTTACCTTTTATTAAATTATTTAATTTAAATTGAACATTTATTTTGAATTACAAATTGATTTTCTGTGACGGTCCAAATGTGACAAGGGACCGAACCCTCTATTTCAGGACTTGTGATTTTGCATAATCTCGCAAATATTTTTATCGGTAGTCCCGGGCATGGACTTGGCAATTTAATCTGGCAACATTGTAGGATGGGAGGAAACGATTGGCAAGTGCACTAATTAGTAATTAGGGTAGTCTGTATTCAACGAAGAATCCTGCCAGGTGTTTTTATATGCGTTTCAAGAATATATTCATGTTTTTACCAAGTATCAGGTTTTATTCATTTAGTAGGTCACTGGTGTAGTTGGGTGTGAATACTTTATTGCTGGTATTATAATCGTTACGGTGTCCAACCCGCACGAACCCCGAATATTTTATTTATTTATGTGTTTGGTTCAGAGTGTGGATATTTTATTAAATTACAGCAGCCCAAGTGTGGTGAACAGTTACAATTATCGCCCAACAGTGGAGCGAGAAGACATAGGGTCTTCTGTACAGTTACAATATTCGTTACAATAGATTACGGTATTTATTTATTCGCTTAAGAAATGCTACATTTTGCAGGAGTGACTTAAAAACGGCAATAACACATGAAGAAAGTTTTTAATCCATACTACATGAACCTAAATGTCTGTAACGTGTTGCAGTCTATCTTATCAATTCCTAAACATCCTGACTCTAGTTAACAATGTGCTCAAAATGTTTTGCATATTACGATTTTATGCAAAAATAACCTTCAATTGAAATGCACAGTTTGTAAGAAACGAAGTGTACTAGTGTAAGTGTGTATTTTAGGTTTTGTTTAAAATATGTTAACAAAACCACCCAGGATAATTAGCCTTCCCTATAGTCCTACGTGTTGAACGACTGAAGATCAGTTTTACATAGAGTTAATAAAAAGGCAACAATGAAGAAATGGCTTCTAAGTTTTCTATATTACGATTTCACGCACTTGATATCACGGTACTTCTTATATACAGGGGTGGGGGAGGGATTTGTTGAAGTTGGGCTACCGGCTACTGCTGACTATAATAGAGAGCTCGGGCCGCTGCCTGTGAAACAGTAAGAAAGACATAATCAGCGACATGAGGTGGTTTGGCTTACGGCAGCACACGCACTCGTCGCCGCACTCCACCAAAAAACTTGAATAGGAGGTGGCCGTGGCCTTAATATAGGAACCCACCCGACATCCTCCTGAAGTGAGATTCTTTTGCTAGAGTGGGGCCAGCGACCGACTGCCGGGCGCGCGCGTCTTCCGCCAGCCAAACTAGCTCGGTCCGCAGGGTTGCGCGGAGGCGAGCTAACCAGGGTCATTAATGTCAGTCACTCAAATTTCATCAACGAGGGTGTGAAGTGTCAGCGCACAGATAAGAAGGTAACATAACACCTTCCTGCAAGATTTAATTAAAGAAGCACAGATGTTCTTTTTATTTCTTGGGATTCTGGATGACTTCACGTCACCAGATAAAGGTTAGAACATACCATTTCACAGAAGATGCTGAAAATGTTCTCTTCCAGCTGACAGACAGTAACTTTGGAAGTTACATCGTTACATTATGTAGCTACTCCTGCACCCCCCTGCGTGTTTACTGTAATTAATCGAAGCACGGACCTAAGCTCATTTGATGTTTAATTGTGGTGTTATTTAAAATTCAAAGTGTACAGATCAATTACCCGTACTCTAGTGGAGTTGGAGAACAATATACGGCAGCAGATATCCCTCACAACAGAAGGGAATTACAACGTGTAAACTCTAATTTATTTACACGGTACAATACCTGCCTGCCTGTCAGCTGAAGGAGAACACTCTCAGCATCTACTGTGAAAAGGTAAGTTCTTTATCATGATTTGATAGTGAAATTACCATTAATTGATGTACATTTTTACGGTTTCCACCTGCGGGCAATCCACGTGCCGAGCTCGTTTGGCTGGCGGAAGGCCCGCGCGCCCGGCAGCTGGCCGCCGGCCCCGCTCCAGCAAAAGAATCTCCATGTAGACGTGGAAAGCCACTTCTAGGATGGCTGAAACACTGAGACAGGAGTCGAGACCACCTATTCTCAGGTCGGCCTCCAACCCTCAGACCAGAATTAAATTTCTTAGCACAGCTCAGAATCAAACCCAGACCTCCGCAGTGACAGCTGGGAATTTTACTAAAAAAAAGTAGTCACTACGCCACGAAGTGGTCGGTATCCTTTGGCATTTGTAGAGTGCAGCTTTTCGGAATACAGCAGATTCGGGTTCGAGCACTGAGTGTGGTCTCGTTGTCTATTGTTATTCTATAGATCATATTTGAGATTTTATAGACTCTGACCCTATGCCCAAGGTCGCGGATTCAAACCCGGTCGAAGTCGTTGGAATTTTAAGAGCGTTAAAATTCCTCAGTATGCCCTTCTTTGGAGGGGAAGTAAAGCCGGTGGTCCCATGTCATAGATTTATGGCATGAAAAAGAGCCTTCCACTAACTACATTTGTGTGAAGCCAAAATTTGTAGGTTAGAATTGATAACGCTCTATTAGTTCCAACGTTCGCCACCAGGTGGTGACTGCGATGGCATCTAGTAGCCAAGTCCGCAAGCTAGGTGTCGTGGGCTGTAGCATTTGGTAGCAAAAGTAGGAACTACTTTAAATGATTGTCTGCAGTCCTTACTTGAATTATAACAGCTAACACACACTAATAGAGCCATCACAATTAACACCGGTTATCAGACAGACACCCAAAGTACACGGGGCTACATTACCGCGTTGTCGCAGCCCCTAAACTAAGGAACCAATCAACCAACTCTGACCCTCAAGTACAAAATTGGAAAGTTATTGTTGTAATATTGGATGGATTTGGATTCCCTCTGTAACCCTTTCCTTGTGCTGTACGCTTATGTATCTGTTTGTTCTCAGGGAATGGAGTAGCGACACATCTTCTGTTCCTGGATTGAGTGACCAGTTGGAAGTATGGAGGTTCAGAACCCGTGGTCTGCCACCAATAGCACGCCTGAGCTGGCCGAGGACATGCGCTTCAACTCGACTCACGTGGTGTCCATCGCCTGCTACAGCGTCTTCTTCGTGGTGTCGGCCCTTGGCAACTGTACGGTGCTTATCCTCATCCTCAGGCGGCGGACGCGGTCCCGCCTAACAACCATGCTCATGCACTTAGCGATAGCAGACCTCCTGGTGAGTACCGCTAGAATATTGTGCCTAAGTGTCTTTACTCTCTATTTTGGAAGAAGAACCTTGACGGATTTTGTGGGAGTGATAAAAATGGTCGCCGACATGCTCCTATTGTAGATTTTGAAAAATAACGCACCATACTACTGTCGACCAAAGTATTATGTGCACTCGAGTTTGAAGGTTGTTTGTGAAGTAACCAATAGACCTACATAAATTCCAATAACATCATCATTTTTGTCGTTCTATTTTACGTTAGTTCATGTAGGTTTCGAATTTTTAATTTATATTTTAATATTTTTATCGCAGTTGGAACACAAAAAGTGCATGTTTTTAAGCGTGTTTCAACCATGCGTCACATTTAATAATTATTATCTCAAAAACCCGTCATCAGATCGAATCCAAATTTTAACACAATATACATTGGAGTGTTGTATAACTGGTTTATTAATTTCAAAATTGTGTGTGTCCAAGGAACAAAGTTGTTATCATTTTTGTAAGGTAACTTTTTCTCGGCTCGGGGTGGTTGGAAAATGTAGTTCTTGGTCGCGTTGGAATCCTTATACATCGAAAAGTTATGCTGTATGACTGTGAAATACGTAAATTAATTCACTTATTTTATATCAGTTTGTATTTGTAGGGGGAAATAACACATGGTTCACCAGCTAGCCACTCCGGTAAAAGCTGTACAGCGTTGCCGAAATGGAGCCCATCACGCATCATGGCGTGCCTCGCTCGGAATTGACGGTCTTCATCTCAGCAACGCTGTACAGCTTCTACCGGAGCGGCTAGCTGGTTAACCATGTGTTATTTCCCCCTACAAATACAAACCGATATAAAATAAGTGAATTAATTTACGTGTTTCACAGTCATACAGCATAAATTTTTGATGTATAAGGATTCCAAGGCGATCAAGAACTTCATTTTCAAACCACCTCGAGCCGAGAAAAAGTTACCTTACAAAAATGTTACGGTAACAACTTTGTTTCTTGGACACACAAAATTTTGAAATTTATAAATCAGTTATACTATATTCCAATGTATATTGTGTTAAAATTTGGATTCGATCTGATGACAGGTTTTTGAGATAATAAATCTTAAATATGACGTATCGTTGAAACACGCTTGAAAACGTGCACGTTTTGTGTTCCAACTGCGATAAAAAATATTGAAATATAAATTAAACATTCCAAACCTACATGAACTAACCTAAAATAGAACGAAGAAAATGATGATGTTATTGGATTTTATGTAGGTCTATTGGTTACTTCACAAACGACCTTCAAACTCGAGTGCACATAATACTTTGGTCGACAGTAGGTGAGTACTTGTGATAGGAAAGGAGGTAGCCGTGGCCGTGAGTCAAGCACCATCCCGTCGTCATTTGCCAGGAGCAGAACCGAAACCACAAAATATGATATCTTTGAGAGCTGAGAGTGGTATCCAAAACACCTCACTTCTTGGTTGTCCTAAAGAAGCTGCGTGTGTCACGATTAAAATCATCCTTGAGAAAGCCAGGTATTGACACCCTGACTTCTGGATGGAGAGCTACAGTATGTTTCTGCCCTCTAAAGCATGGACGGTGTCTAAGACATCACCTCCACCTTGAAAACATCGACCTTCCACCACACGAATCAGCAACACGAGGAAACTGCAGCTTTCGGCGCCTTCGGTAGCGTAGTTGGTAGCATGCTGAGATTCTACGTCCAAGATCGCGGGTTCAAACCCGGCCGAAGCCGTCGGATTTCTTATGAGCGTTAAAATCCCTCAGTATGGCTTCGTTCGGAGGGAAGTAAAGCCGGCGGGCCCATGTCATAGATTTATGGCATGCAAAAGAACATTCCACTAACTACAATTGTGTGAAGATAAAATGTTTAGGTTGGATTTGATTAAAGCCATCTAAATTCCAACGTTCGCCACCAGGTGCTGGTTGCGGTGGCATCTAGTAGCCCAGTACGTGGCTAGGTGTTGTTGATGGTAGCATTTGGTAGCAAAAGTAGGAACTACTTGAAATTGATCGTCTGTAGTCCTTACCTGAATTACAGATAATACACACTAATACAGCCATCACAATTAACACTAGTTATTACCCGTTTAACATTTGATTGCCGCTGAGCCTGGCTGCGCCAGTGTTTGTTGTTGATTGTAGAATGAGCCCTCGGGGCGAAGCGGAGAACACAGCGATGACAGGAGTTCGTTCTGCACATAAGACAAGCAGCATTGCGCGTCAGAGAAGCTCATGTCACCACGGACAGTCAAACGATAACTGAGACTATTGGAGCTGAGTCATATCCTACTCGCGCAACTGTACCTGTCAACGAAGCAGGCTGACGTGTGACACAAGTAAACAAGGAATAGTTCCCATCTCGACCGCCGGCAATCAATTCGTGAAAGGATAATATCAGACAGATTCTACACACACCCTAAGTACACAGGGCTACATGACTGCGTTGTCACTGCCCCTAAACTGAGGAATCAACCTAACCAAACTGCAGCTCCTGAATATAAATTGTTTTGAGATATGCACGATAATGATGTGGTTTCTTGTCCACAGGTCACGTTCTTGATGATGCCGCTGGAGATTGCATGGTCTGCCACGGTGTCCTGGTGGGCGGGAGACGCCATGTGTCGTATCATGGCCTTCTTCCGTATCTTCGGTTTGTTCCTCTCCAGCTTCGTGCTAGTGTGCATCAGTGTTGACAGGTAAGTGATTCTCTCTTCTCTCAAACACCTCACACTCAAGGCACAGTGTCCAGTGAGGATAGGTTTAAACTGTTCCCCCTTTTGTGGTCTAAGGAGTCAATTGAAACCCCTGTCTCATCGGTCCTGGGTTCGATTCCCTGTTCTACCAATAAATTTGTTCTAATCTGTGGGTTGGAATAGGGTTCTCTCAGCCTCAAAAGGACAAATGAGAAGAGTAGGTTTCGACTCCCAACTCATCTATTCTAAAATAGGCTTTCAGTGGTTTGCCAATTCTGCTCCAGCCATATACTGGAAGGGTATCTAAGTCGAGGCCATAGCCACCTTCTTCGCAATACTATACAATAAGTATAACACAATAGATTCAACATGCACCTAAGAGCATGGGACTGACGGCGACGACGTTTCAACGACGCTGTGTATTGTGCTCACCAGGTACTTCGCCGTGCTCCGACCCATGAGCCTGACGGACGTAGCCCGCAGAAGTCGTCACATGCTATGTGCGGCCTGGTTCTTCTCCGTGGTCTGCAGCCTACCCCAGGTCAGTCATACTGAGCAAGTTCTCCTTTCTGCATGAGAATATTGACATCGTTTTTGTGTATCAGTCAATTTTGTAACTAATGTAACTTTTGGGTACCGTAGGCTATATATCTTGTTCAGTATAGCCTAATTTATTTCCGGCGTTTCCCTCTCCTATGAAAATCCTTGTCAATGAATGACTTCAGTTAAGAAAATCTTCACAAAATATCAAAATGTTGGAAAATTAATTACTGTACACAAAACACGTTTAACAACAGTTAATTGTGAATAACTAGCGTGAGAGTGTCGATTATAACAGCCTGCAGCACTGCCAGCTCGATCGCACCCACTGGCTGTTTTAGAAGAGGTCCATTGCTAGCCAGTGGGTGCGATCGAGCTGGCAGTGGCCTGTCGAAGAGAAAGTTAGACCACTTGCCGCGCGCGCGCTATGGTAGTGAATAGGGATGCTGGTGGCCTCATCAATTCCGGGGCTACGATCGCTTGTAGTTATTGAGCTGCTCTACCTAATTGATTACGTGCGAAAAGAAAGAGTGGTTTGTGAGTTCACAAGGGACCAAGAAATTGGATATCCGACAATATTTCTCAGTAGTCAAATGTTAGTTATATCATTGACGAGTGGAAATGTATTTGAGGCTCTGGTAGACCCACGAAACCAGCTTATCTACTGTTGATTGGGAGGGAGCATGTGGTGCGATCAATCATTATACATTGTCAGAGATTTCAGAGAACTTCCATAGCATCTCAGGTACTCTCTGGTGTTCGTGATGCTGCCAGGAAGTCACTGATAATAATGTCCATTGCCAGATATACATTGAAATGGTGCAATCAATATCGCCATTGTACTTTCGTCACAGTGGAAGATGTTATTGAGTGATGAGTAACAATTCACACGCCGGGATTCGTATGGACGTACGCGGATTGTCATGCTATTCCTTTTTCTTTTCTTTCTATCTTCACAGCTCGGCTTTACTCACGGACTCTGCGAGGGATCATTCCTCCACCGTCGAATGGACGGTGTCTGGGAGCTGAACACACATTGTCAGCAGATACAACTGGGGATGGTGACTTGCGTCTAATCAAGGAAGGGTCAGGGAAGAGAGTGGGAAGCAAGTCGTCCGTGGACCTGTTGAAAGGAACCATACCAGCATTTACCTGATGGTTTTCAACACGAATTCTTTTTCAGGATGGCTGACGTGAGATTCGAACCCGCGCTCTCCCGATGCCTGCGAGGCACGAGCTATCGCGTTAGTGCTCTCGTCCACCGTGGTCGGTCATGTTATTCCTACGAATGTTTAAGTTACAAAAAACTGGTTTCCTTTAATTTAATGCAAAATTGTGTTTTTAAAGAGAATGAACATTCTTGACAAGATTTAAAATATGTACCTTTCGCCAATAAGAATTGAAGTATCTATCCCCAATAGCTCAAAGGCTGGAGGTCGCAAGTTCGAGTATCGCATGGCCAGGTATTTTAATTATCTGCCTTACATTTAAATAGCTCGCACTTTCTGTACAAAATAAGACCTAATTGCTGAAAGCCTCCAATTTTTAAGAATTAATATAAACCTACAATTCAGTTAAGAATTTACTCTCTTTGCTCGATAACATTATTGTATTTTAAGCAAATGTGTTTGATAGTGTTTTTCTGTTTCTAACGATGACTGCTGACCTTGGGAAATGAGAACGAAGGGTTCTCTGGGAAAGGTCATGGGGTGCTGTCAGTGGTCAATATCTTCAGTCCATCTGATGGTGAAATGGAGTCCCGGTACTGGACAGTATCTCCCCGATAGAACTGGGTGCGGTTGACAGCTGTATTCCCTCTGGATTGATAGAGACGTCATCAACTATCTCACTTGATGATCGATCATAGACATTCATTTGATTATTACCTAAAGACTACAAAGAGGTTAAATTCAACGGTTATAGGGTAAACATAACAAGCATTCACTGGATTTTTGAAAACATTGGCACAGTCGTATGGGCTCTGAACTGCCTGAGAGATCCATTGGACGTGCTCACAAGGGGAGCTATCGAGCTACTACAGTTTGGTTGTGTTGAAACTCACAAAATACCACCTCGTGGTGTAGCGGCTAGTATTCTTGACTGTCACCTCAGAGGTCCAGGTACGATTCCCAGCTCTGCCAAGAAATTTTAATACTGGCCTGACGGCTGGAACGAGATACAGTCAACCTCGTGAGGCAAAAACTGAGAAGAGAGCCATCTTTGTAGTTGCGTTACGTGGTTTCCCACTTCTACTCCAGGTTCCTAACTTAAGGCCACGGCTGCTTCCTTCACAATTCTTATCTGAATTACAAATACACAGAATAATACAGCCATCACTATAACATAGGTTATCATACAAATTCCACACACTCCCAAATACATGGAGCAACATGACCACGATGTCGCAAAAACCCTAAATCAATCAACAACAACCAAAAACTCACTAGAATGGTAGTTGCGATCAGGGTCTGCAGATTCCTCCGAAATTCCATGAAAAAAGCAAGCTTTAAAACAGTGGTTATATTTGGTGTTGTTTAATCATAATTTTGTTTCAACCTCTCATTGTGACGTAGCAAATTTTTTCATGTATTTTAGTAAACTCAGTAAACATAGCTGAGCGGTGTGATTAGGTAGATGGCAGCATCCATCCTGAGTGTTTCAAGTAGTCCCTGGGCTCCTACCCCAAGCCTAGACCCAAATGGTACATTGACTCCTGTTATCAAATAAATGCCATACTTTGGTTTTCTACCCTACTTGTAGGTTTTACTGCTTATTTGCAATGCAGGTTGTTCTGGGGCTTGTCACTTGAGGAAAAGTCTCTTGTCAGAAAGCACACTGAGTTTAGTTCTTCTTCAGCGATGATGGCTTCTTAAAATACAAACAGTTTTCAGAGTTGGTAGTACAATTATTATCAGTGATAAACGCAGTTTGATGGAATCCTTTGCAGAATTTCCTGGAGCTGTGTACCTGGCCCCCGAATAGCTGTCAAATTCTATGTGAAATGTGCCATCCCCACCCCTCTGACTGTAATAATTGGTCTGAGTAATATGATTGCTTCCTTCTGGTCCAGACAGTGGTGTTCCATGTCGAGGCACATCCTAACGTGACATATTACGAGCAGTGTGTTACGTACAACATATTTCCCAACGAACTAACGCTGATGGTGTACGTGCTGACAGGAAACCTCATTCTCTACGCCTTCCCGCTCGTCGTCATCGTCTTCACTTACGGCTCCATCATCGCAGAGATCGTGCAACGCTCCAAGGACAGAGGAGATGGTAAGGTTTGTCTCAACTTTTCTCTCATCTCATCCGCGGTGGATCAGTGATGGAGTGTCCATCTTCTGATTCCAAAATCGCAAGTTCACTTCCCGGTAAAGGAAGTTGGCTTTTTAAAGAGCGGGGAAATTCCCGGCACTCCGAATCGTACGAAATCGGCTCGTATCACATTTAGTGATAACAATTAATAAAATCATACCCACAGATCAATCTATGAGGTTCCGGTTTTGCTGCGAAGGCGAACGTCACAATTGGTGTGTGGATAAGCCACGGCACTGGTCACCTACTGCCAACTCAGTTACGGACCAAGTTTTCCGTCCCTGTGTCCAAAACCATAATAATAATAATAATAATCATAATAATAATAATAATAATAATAATAATAATAATAATAATAATAATATCGTATGGCATCGGGTGCCGGGTGCAAGCTATGTTATTTGACACCCAGAGGGCAGCTTGCATGTCAAATTTAGTTGTTCCTTGAAGCACTATGAAAGTCAAGGAGGTTAGATATCTAAGCTCCTTGACACTAGAGCGCTTTCTAGTACAGAAATGAGGCACTTTGTATTGGCGGAAAATCCCGAGATTAATTTTGCCATTATGAACACAGCCTACTGAGTTCAAATGGGTTCTTTAACATTCCAACATCGTATGACATGAGTGTCATGATTTTTGCCGCCTTTCAAAAATCGCTTGCCACGGTGGGTGGGTGGTTATCGTGTTGGATTACTAACCCCCAGTTTACAGGTTCACTCCTGGCCGTGGTACGTGATTTTTGAAAGGCGGCAAAAATCCTATTGCTATTGGGAGATACAAAAGTAAGCTTATTAGAACCGACGGTGCCTCCGCTGTCAAGACCATCAATGGTTTCAAAATATTGAGGTAGGTGGAGTTGGTGTCGCTTGGACATTCAGACTGATATGATCTTTGGTTTTGCATGTAACCTACTTCCTCTTTTGTTATGTGTTACAATCAATCTCCATATATAGGCTACATGTTACTAATAAGACAAGAGTCAAGTTCAATTAAAGGTTGCTATTTACAATTCAATAACAGGCGCGTGCATTTTCCCATTGATTTACCGTTCCATATCATATAAAGATATAATAGTTGGCGACGAGTGAAAACAAAATATTATAAAGAAGAGAAAATGGACACCGAATAGTTCGAACAAATTCTGGATGCATTGCATGTACAACAGCAAACGATACTGACCCGGCTTGTATCTCATTTTCGCCCCGAGATACGACCGGAAATTCCTGTAAGTTTCTCCAGCATAACACCATTTGAGAATTTCGATCCCGGCAGGGAAAAGTTCACGTGTTACTTAGAGCAGTTTGAGAATTATTATAACATGAAGGGCATATAATTATCTTTATACCTATATGGAACGGTAAATCAATGGGAAAATGCACTCACCTGTTATTGAATTGAAAATAGCAACCTTTCTTGACTCATGTCTTATTAGCAACATGTATACCGGTATATGGAGATTGATTGTAACACATAACAAAAGAGTAAGTACTTGCAAAACCAAAGATCATATCTGTCTGAATGTCCAAGCGACACCAACTCCACCTACCTCAATATTTTGAAACCGACTGCAGTGGCTACGCTGGATAAAGCGCAGCGTTAGGTCATGGGGCCAAGCTCTCTGCTGACTCGGTAGACGCGTGGGTTCGAGCCCCACCGTCGGCCGTCCTTGAAATGGTTTTCCGTGGTTTTCCATTTTCAACACCAGGAAAATGCTGGGACGGTACCGTCTAACAGGCCACGGCCGCCTCCTTCCACATCCTTGCCCAGTTTCTTTCATCTTCATCCATTCCATCTCTCATCCCGACGCGCAGATCGCCCACGGGCGTCGACTACAGAGACCTGCACTAGGGCTCTCCGGAGGTCACACGACAAAAAAAATGAAACCATTGATGGTTATGACATTCACCCCCACTTAAATAGAAAACACAACAGACTGAATGTTTACATCACATAATCTTTAAACCAGATGGGTGGACGTCTGGTTCTCTGTGATCGACCACGTGGAGGGTCCGGTGTTACTTCAGGGACTGGTTGAGGGTTTTGATCATTCAGAGGTTCTGTTTCAGGTTGATTTATCACTGAAGGAATCCTTGGGATGCTGAATGACTGACTGGGACCAAACGTTACAGTCTTTTTAGTTTTGGGAACCAGTGTTGTCCTCAGTTGGTTCACATGTCCTTTTAATGTTCTTCCTAACCGGTCGAAGTCGTTGGAATTTTTAAGAGCATTAAAAATCCCCCAGTATGCCTTCCTTCCGAGGTGAAGTAAAGCCAGCGGTCCCATGTCATAGATTTATGGCATGTTAAAGAACCTTCCACTAATTACACCTGTGTGAAGCTAAATTGTATAGGTTAAGAATGTAAACAACGCTCTTAGGTTCCTACGTTCGTTGTCAAGAGCCGACTGCGGTGGCGTCTGGTAGCTAAGTGCTGAACTAGTAGTCGTTGACGGTGGAGTTTGGCGGCAAAAGTAGTAACTATTTGAAAAATTCAAAAGTCTGCAGTCCTTACTTGAATTAAAAAACAGATAACACACACTAATACAGTCATCACAATTAGCACCGGTTATCAGACAGATTCTACGCACACCCAAAGTACACGGGGCTACATGACCGCGTTGTCACAGCCCCTAAACTGAGGAACCAATCAACCAACCAATGTTCTTCCTGAGTCCAATACGACCAGGTAATGGAGTTTACCAAGTTTCTTTTGGACTTCCCCAAACTGTCCAACATATTTGTTGTTGATGGAAAATCGGGCCTAAAATCACTTACCACGGCCAGGAACCTGTAAACTTGGGGGTTAGTAATCCAATACGATAACCACCCACCCACCGTGGCAAGCGTTCCTATTGCTATTGGGAGATACAAAAGTAAGATTATTAGAATCGACGGTGCCTCCGCCCAATAAATTACGGATGACTGAAGCAATTTCTACCAATTTAGTAACATTGGAAACACCTGAATATTACCAGTGCTGTCAACTACAACAACCAAAAAGGAAAGAGACACAGTTCATTGCACTAATACAAAACAAAGATCTTACAGAAATCCCGAGGACAAAATTATGAACAGGAATGAATTTAAACAAATGATCAAAAACTACTGGAGTTTTGAAGTAGAGGCAGAACCCACAAAACGGAGGGGACATCTTTGAGAAGATCGAAAGAGGCACTAAGTGATGGGCTCAAGAGATACAGGCAGGACATCAAAGCTGGCAGACGAACAAGAGCAAGAAACAGAAAATTATATTGATTGTTAACTCGTAGTCCATAGTGACTCATTTCGAAAGTAAAAATAAACAAGAAGTTCCGTGACGAACTAAAGAGCCTACTTTTCTTAAAATTTAAAATTCATGCCAATGATTAATCTCTATGGACCTATCTAGAATAATGACGAAATTAAGTTGGTAATAACGAAATGTCTAATTAGTTCGAAATATACCTGGCATAATGTAGCCTAATAAAGCATTACAGTTGGCAGTCCTGGTGACTGAATATATTGTTAGTTCCATCCCTTAAGGTACAGAATACAAAATTTGGTTGAAGTCCAATGGATAGCATGGACGTTACATGCAGTCTGACATTGGATCTATCAGTGCGAGTAAAATCATGTTGGCATCATTGTCATGCATGTGTTGGTCAGAAATAATCTGAAATATTATGATCTATTGTTGTGCCAATTTTGGATGAAATCCATTTGTTAGTATAGAAGTTACATGTATTTTAAAATTGGACCTTTCAACAGGCTTAGAATCATATTAGCAGTACTGACGTGCATTAGCTACTCCAAATTAATCTAGAATGTCAGGTACTATACGTGTGCAAAGTTTAGAGTTGTTGGCTTGCATACTTTCCGATATATTGATATTAGGGTAAAAAAATTACAGACAACATTTATTAACAGTTAGCAGCCCTGGTTGCTCTCAAGAATACACATAGTCATATCTGTCACGGTAAACATAGCACATACGAAATTTGGTTGAAGTCCAATTGATAGTATAGACGTTACATGTATTTAAAAGTTGGTCCTCTCAGCACGCTTAGAATCATGTTGATAGCACTGACGTATATTAGTTACTCCAAATTATCTAGAATGTCAGGTACTATACATGTGCATAGTTTAAAGCTCTCGGCTAGCACACTTTCTGATATATTGGTATTTGGATAAAACGAATACAGAGAGCATTTATAAACAGTTGGCAGCTCTGGTACGTCTTAGGAATACGCTCAGTTATATCTGTACCTATGCACACATAGTTCATACAGAATTTGGTTGAAATCCATTTGTTAGTCCAGAAGTTGACATGCATTTAAACATTGGACCTATCAGTATGCTTAGAATCATTTTGGCAACACTGTCATGTATGTCCTCCTGGAAATTAAACTGAAATATTATTATCTATACGTGTACCAATTTTGGAATAGCTCCCATGCATACTTTCCAAGATATCCAACATGGAGTTCAAATTTCAATTGCGATTTTTCATCAGTTGGTAGCACTGATATCATTTTTAAGTATGGCCTTGAGATATTCAGGTATAGATCTTTACTCATACCAAATTTGGTCTCGATTGCTGCAGCCGTTTAGGAGTTGATAAGGGGGGGGGGGCACACAAACACAGACAGACACACACTTTCCCGGATCGATCTCATAAGTCTACTTTTTCCTTATTTTTGCAAAATGAGAAAAGTAGGCTAAAAATACAAAACTGACGTACTGAAGACGGAAGATTGTAGTTTAACGTGACCGTTAATCTCGCGATCATGCGCCACGCGACCTCTTTTTTACGTGGATTCCGAACCGCAGGGCATGGCATTTCACTTCGAAAATCTCACATGCATTGACTGAGAATCGAACCCGGTTCGCCTTGGTGAGAGGCAGACAGCTTGACCGACTAACGTACTGTAGATATACCAGTATAATGTTTCCGTAAAAGCAACTGCACTTGTTCATTTCCAAACGATGTTACCTACCTTGACCAGCGCATACTCGACTTTGTTCTACAGTCAACCATAGTATGCAAACATCTCCATGCTGCAGTGCTAAATTTGTCACAGTATAGCCTGTTTGGAGAACACATTCATGCCAGCAATGTGGGAAAACACTGTAGACATTAGTGATACGAATCTTCAGCAGCGTCTGTGTAACTCCGGGCGTGATGGAGTAGCAGTCAGACTGTCTGCCTCCCACCAAGGCAGACCTGGTACGATTCCCGGTTAATGCATATTGGACTTTTGAGATTAAATGTCACGCCCGGTGATGTAATATAGATATTCCGTGGCTTATGTTTGCAAGCTTAACTGTCACGTAAAACTACAAATTTCCATCGTCTATAACTCCAAAGCTATTCAACTGACGGTCAATGATGGGAAATGCTAAACCCGAATAGGTAAGTTCAGGGTTTCCTGATTTATGATACGTCCTTATCACTCCTTTTTGAAAAGTATTTGAAATATGAATACTCCAGATCAATGATATTCTCTCCCAAGAAGTTACTTAATATTACTGCTGAAAATCCACAGCCTGTTTCCAGTCTCCGACCGGGTCAGGAATGGAATGAATGAAGCCCCCATCTAGCGGCGAGGATATGAACTGTGCCGGCTGCCGAGGCCTGACGCACTCCTCTGGGGCAATGATTAAATGAATGACAGATGAAATGAAATGATAGTGGAGAGTGTTGCTGGAATTAAATTTTGACAGGGAAAACCGGAGTACCAGGAGAAAAACCTGTCTGCCTCCGTTTTGTCCAGCACAGATCTCACATGGAGTGACCGGGATTTGAACCACGGACCCAGCGGTGAGAGGCCGGCGTGCTGCCGCCTAAGCCACGGAGGCTTCGTACTTAATATTACTGCTAATAGACCAAATTATTATTATTATTCCCAACAACGGTAGCTACGCTCGCTAACGCGCAGAGCTACCCCATGGGGTCAGGCTATCTACGAACTCAGTAGACGTGTCTTCGAGACCCACCGTCAGCCGTCCTTGAAATGGTTTTCCCCATTTTCAACTCCAGGCAAATGCTGGGACGGTACCTTCTGACAGGCCACGGTCGCTTCCTAAACACATCCTTGCCCAGTTTCATTCATCTTCATTCATTCCATCTCTCATGAGGTTAGCGTCAGGAAGGGCACCCAGCCGTAGGATTGACCACGGAGAAATTCATCGTATCTCATCCCCGACCCCGTTGAAATGGGAATAATAATTAGGGGGTAGACATACATGAGAAAACAGAAATTGTAGAGGGTATAATATTGTGATAATAAGGCTGTACAAGCCTGAAGTTAGTTTTGAAGTGGTCTCTTAGGTTGGTTGGTTGGTTCCTTAGTTTAGGGGCTGCGACAACGCGGTCATGTAGCCCCGTGTACTTTGGGTGTGTGTAGAATATGCCTGATAACCGGTGTTAATTGTGATGACTGTATTAGTGTGTGTTATCTGTTTTCAATTCAAGTAAGGACTGCAGACTTTTAATTTCAAGTAGTTCCTACTTTTGCCGCCAAACGCCACCGTCAACAGCTAATAGTTCAGAACTTAGCTACCAGACGCCACCGCAGTCGGCTCTTGGCAACGAACGTAGGAACTTAAGAGCGTTGTTTACATGCTTAACCTATACAATTGAGCTTCACACAGGTGTAATTAGTGGAAGGTTCTTTAACATGCCATAAATCTATGAAATGGGACCGCCGGCTTTACTTCCCCTCCGAAGGAAGGCATACTGAGGGATTTTTAACGCTCTTAAAAATCCGACGACTTTGGCAGGATTTGAACCCGCTATCTTGGGCATAGAAGCTCAGCATGCTACCAACTACGCCACCGAAGCAGCCGTGGTCTCTCTTAAAAATAAAAATAAAATATATAGGCATAGGCCTATATATCTTGCCACCTGACGTTAGAATAATAATAATAATTTTATGTTTTTACGTCCCTTTTAACTACTATAGTTTATAGAGACATTAGTTGAAAATGGGACACCAAAGAAAACCATTTCATGGGTAGCTTGTCTCCATGGTCTACCGCTGTCGCTGGTTTCTTCCAAATATCATTCGACTTAAGTAACTTTATGTACTTTCTGAGTAAATTCTTCCTCCCAAATGGCCTATTTTAGTTTCTTGGCCAGTTTTGGTCGTGATTTCCTATAATTAATAAATTCATGCATGAGTATTATTATTATTGTTATTATTCAAGGGGGGGGGGGCAAGGCACGTTCTGTCCCCTGATACTGTAAAGCAAGGGGCATTACCCTATTGATATAATGCTGAAAGGATCTGGCTCCCCAATGACAAGTTTATCATTTATAAATATCGTCAGTATGTCATGGATATGAATCAACGAAATGAAACCTTTGCCGTGACAGACAAGGTCATGAAAAGAAATGAATTTTGCCGGAAAACAACATTTAATAGACCGGCCAAGATTATTCCTCCAAACTTCAAGATAGTTCATTAATCATTACTTTAACTAATTGAATTTTAATAAAAAGTATCTATATTGTTCTACCAAAATTAATCACATATAATATAACGGGAACAAGACTCCAGAAAATTTAGAGGAAGTACAAAGATTAAGGAAAATGGCCCACCAGACTTTAAGAACGATTCGAAGAAAATATATGAAGGACCAAATAATGGAAATGGACGACAATTTTAAGAAAAATGACACCCGATTGTTTTATAGAGCATTTAAGAATGAAATCACTGGATATTCAGCGCCGAGTTTAAATTTCAAAAGGGAAGATGGTACGCTAGCATTAAACAACAAGGAAAATTGTGATATCTTGGCTGCGTATTTTGAGAAGTTGTTAAATTGTCCAAAACCGACAGACAAGTTGAGTTTCAAATTTACAACACAAAATTTTGACTCTACGCCCCCAGATGTAAATGAAGTTAAATGTATTATCAACTCACTTAAAAATAATAAAGCCTCAGGCAAGGATGGAATAATTGCAGAAATGTGGAAGCTTGTAGATGATGAATTTTTAATAGCGACGACAAATCTATTCCAGAAAATTTGGATTGAGGAAGCAATTCCAGAAGACTGGTTAATCGCCTTAATTCATCCACTACATAAAAAAGGCTCAAAAATTGATGTCAATAGTTATAGGGGGATCTCATTGTTGTCTGTCACATATAAAATATTTGCCAAACTACTTTTAAACAGACTTGAACCACAGATCGAACCACAGCTTGGAGAGTTCCAAGGAGGTTTCAGAAGGAATAGATCGTGTGCAGAACAAATTCTTAGTTTAAAATTGATATTAAAATATTACAACAATAGGCCAAAGAATATCTTTATCTCATTCGTTGATTTTCAGAAATCAAAGAAAGCGTATGATTCAGTGGATAGGGATACTGTTTTTGACACATTGAAGGAATACCAAGTTGATCAAAAAACCATAAATTTAATAAAACTTACATTAACTAATACGATTTCCAGAGTCAAATTTTTAAATGAAGTTAGCGAGCCCTTCGAGGTAAAAACTGGGCTAAGACAAGGGGACAGTCTATCACCACTGCTTTTCAATTTGGTCTTGGATAAAGTCATGAGGACGTTTTGGGAGAAGAACGATTCAAGTGCTAAAATTGGTACAAAGAATAAGAACCTCAAAGTCAAAGGTTTAGCATTTGCTGACGACGTAGCGTTGTTTGCTGAATCAGAACAAGAAGCTATTAACCAAATAGATCAGTTAAAAGAAACGGCGGAAAAAGCGGGCTTACAGATTTCGTTGGTAAAAACAGAGATGATGACAAGTGATCAGAAATACACTAAGAAAATGATAAAAACAAATTATGGGAGCATCAGGGTCACTGACCGATTTAAATATCTTGGAGAAATAATTAGTAGCAATGGGACGGATAAATTGGCAATCGAGAACAAAAAAGGGAAATTGGAAAGATTAAATTTTTGTACAAAAAATATATACAATAAAAAGAACCTGTCTGTCAATGCAAAATTACGACATTTTAAAGCTGTTGTTAGACCAGTCATCTTGTACGGCATGGAAACTACAAATATAACCGGAATGGAGAATTTGCTCAAGATAGAAAGAAGAATTTTAAGAAGGATTTATGGTCCTAGGAAAACACAGGAAGGTTATAGACAGAGATTGAATGCAGAAATTTATAGTAAAATCGACAACCTTGAAGTGATGATCAGAAAACGGCGACTTCAGTTCTACGGACATATGGTCCGCATGGATTGCTCAAGGTTAAACAAACAAATTTTTGATAAAATCTGGAACTATAAAGGACAAGGAGGCTATGTAAAACAAATGAAAGAAGAACTTCAAAAATTCAAAATTACTGAAGAAGATTGTCTAAATCGAATAGAGTACAGAAAAAAAATATTTGGTCTCAAAATTCTTGTCGGGGAGAAGAAAAATCTCAACAGAGGAGAATGGACTGCTGAAAGAAGAGCTGCACAGTCGACCAGGATGAAAGACTTCTGGAAGAGAAAGAAGGAAACTAGACCTATAAAGAAGTGATATTTGCGTGGTCCTTGTTGGCCTGTCCGCGGTGTATATGTATATAACCGTATATTAATAACGATTTTGTATCAAGCTGCTAGTCTTTCAACATGGTCAACCTGATTCGATTCCTGGTTAATGCATGTGAGATTTTTGAGGTAAGATGTCACGTCCAGTAGTTCGGTTTCCACATAAAGAGGTGGTTTCGAGGCTTATGATAACGAAGTAAAGAGCCACGCAAAACCCTCCCCATTACCATCACCTCTACCGTTTCTTCATTTGAAAGAAGTAAACTCTGCTAGTCAAAAAATTGGACCAAGTGTTAGTTGATTTATGCATATCATTAATATAATTTAATATGTATTCGACTCCTCTGTCACACCATGAAGGTCTTCAAGCGCATTCTTGATAAGAGGATACGTGCGATCACCCAGCTGACCAAAAACCAAGCTGGATTTGTGAATAATTGCAGCACAACAGATGCAATCCACGCCACACGGCTTTTAGTTGAAAAGCATCGTGAAAAGAATAAGCCGTTGCGCCTTGCTTTCCTAGATCTTGAAAAGGCTTTTGATCGTGTAACGCATGCCTTGATCTGGTTGACTCTCCGACAACATGGCATCCCAGAGTACCTTGTCAACTGGGTACAATTGCTCTACGAGGAGCCAAGACGTTACGTCCAAGCCGCCGCAGGAGCGTCGGAAAACTTCCATGTAACAGTTGGTGTTCATCAAGGCTCGGCCCTGTCACCATTGCTGTTCATTATGGCCATGGACACGGTTACTACAGATCTACAACAACCGTTACATTGGACCATTCTTTACGCTGATGACGTTATGTTGGCCACTCAAAACAAGCTGGATCTCCAACATCAAGTCCAGGAATGGAGTGATCAGTTAAGTCAATATGGCCTGCGGCTTAAGAAAGCTAAAACAGAATATATGACAACGGATACAGGAAAAATCGGAACAATCCAAGTCGACGGCGATGATCAGCCTCAAACGACAAAATTTAAGTATCTTGGCTCTACGATAACGGCTGAAGGTCGTCTCACCGAGGAAGTCAACGTAAGAATTAATGCTGCGTGGATGAAGTGGCGAACAACGACAGGTGTCATATGCGATCGCCAGATGAAAGACCACCTGAAATCGAAGATTTATCGCACTGTCATTCGTCTCGTGGCGCATTACTGAATGTTGGCCGATCACCAAGGAAGCAGAACGTCGGCTAAGTGTCATGGAGACCAAGATGCTTAGATGGACAGCTGGTATTACTAGATTGGATCACATCCCCAATGAGAGAATAAGGGGACGATTTGGTATCGCGGCAATCAACATCAAAATGCGTGAGGGTCGTCTGCGATGGTTTGGGCATGTGCTACGGTCAGGAGCGGACACCATTGCAAAACAGAGCTACACACTAGAGGTCGCCGGGAAAAGACCAAAGGGGCGACCGAGACAACGTTGGGCCGATACACTGCACAGGGATCTGAAAAGTGTCAACCTACATCCGGACATGGTCCATGACCGAGTAAAGTGGAGACAGCGGATTCAAATAGCAGACCTTGCCACGAGGCGGGACAAACGCTAAAGCAAAAGAAGAAGATGTATTCTTGCTATCCCAGGAAGTCAAAACACACATTTTAAATTTTAAAAATTAAGTTTCTAGTTTTTCATCGGTCAACACCATTGTGTTGCTGATCATTTAAAATTTCGTCAGTTTGTCATCGATATGAATCGACGAACTGAAACCTTTGTAGCGGCAGACGAGTTCATGGAAAGGAATGAAATTGCCCCCATTTAATTGTGAATAGTAACCAATGCATGTCATTTTTTCTAGGAGTGTATTTATATATTTGTATCTTGTACCCTGCCCATCGTGTTGACCACCGACAGCAGTGGCTACGCTCGCTAAAGCGCAGCGTTAGGCCATGGGGCCAAGCTCTCTGCTGACTCGGTAGATGCATGGGTTCGAGCCTCGCCGTCGGCCACCCTTGAAATGGTTTTCCGTGATTTCCCCATTTTCAACACCAGGCAAATGCTGGGACGGTACCTACTGACAGGCCACGGCCGCTTCCTTCCACATCCTTGCCCAGTTTCATTCATCTTCACCCATTCCATCTCTCATGCCGACGCGCAGGTCGCCCACGGGCGTCGACTAGAAAGACCTGCACTCGGCCTCTCAGCAGTCGACACGACCAAAAAAATCCTGTTGACCGACTGAAAAGCTACGAAGAGTCAATTTGTTAGTTAGTTATTGTTGTTTTAGGGGGAGGAACTACGAGGTCATCTGTCCCTAGAGTCAATTTGTATAGGCAACACTGAAAAATAATGGCTTCAAATCTCCACGTTTTAAAAATGAGCCACGGACCAGTTTTTAGTCCTCCTGTTGATTATCTTATTCCCAAGCATCTGTTGTTTGCAAGGATCCTACACATTTTGCCTGGTTTATGTTGTTTACAGATGTGTTCCGGCGCTCCAGTTCGGGCTTCCTGAGCCGCGCCAAGAAACGCACCCTCAAGATGACCATCACGATCGTGGTCGTGTTCTTCGTGTGCTGGACACCGTACTTCGTTATGTCCCTGTGGTAAGTCAATGCCAAGCGCGTTTTCGAGGTTTGGTGATAATTGTTATTTAGGCGGTCAATTCATTAATGGCGCGTGCCTTAAGAGAGTCCAAGTTTTCAATGTTACCTGCGCGTCACGTGAGGATGAAGTGAATGATTAAATGACACAAACATGCAGGCCACAAGATATGAGAAATGACCACTGTGAATTCAAAATCCTAGAACTCAGCCAGAAATCAAACCCGAGACCCTTCGGACTAAAGAGAAGTGGCCAGCCTATTCGACTACCCACGAAGTCGAACACGAATATGGTTGGTTGGTTCCTCTGTTTAGGGGCTGCAACAACGCGGTCCTGTAGCCCCGTGTACTTTGGGTGTGTGTAGAATCTGTCTGATAACCGGTGTTAATTGTGATGGCTGTATTAGTGTGTGTTATCTGTTTTTTAATTCAAGTAAGGTCTGCAGACATTCAATTTTCAAGTAGTTCCTACTTTTGCTACCAACGCCACTGTCAACGACAACTAGTCCTGAACTTGGTTGCTAGATGCCACCGCAGTCGGCTCCTGGCGACGAACGTTGGACCCTAAGAGCGTTAGTCAAATCTAACCTATAGTTTAGCTTCACACAAGTGTAATTAGGGGAAGATTCTTTTACTTGACATGGGACCGAAGAAAGGCATACTAAGGGATTTTTAACGCTTTTAAAAAATCCGACGACTTCGGCCGCGTTTGAACCTGCGACCTTGGGCATAGAAGCTCAGCATGCTACCAACTACACCACCGAAGCCGCTTAACATGAATATAAAATAAACAAGTGTTAATACGAATATGAAGTATATAAACACATTAAATTAAAAAGCACTAAATGCTGTACCGGTACCAGGTGAAACAGTTTCCCCCTAACAATATTGTTTTATGCAGCCCAACTGACGTGTGTTGTCAGGAAGGTCGATATTTCTCTGCTGCATCCCGTATGATACTAATGTACTGAAAGCATACCCCGCAAACGATACTGAACACTATTATTTTTCCTCGTGCTAGTCTGTAGTCACATCGAGGGGAAAATAATAGTGTTCAGTGTTCTTTGTAGGATATGCTTGCAGTGCATTAATACCATACAGGCTGCGAGCAGAAAAATAACAACGCTAGTTGGGCTGCATAAAACAATATTATTAGGGGCAACTGTTTCACCTGATATAACAAAGCTGTAAAGAAAAGAAGAACGCATTAATGATGACCACTGTCTGTCGTTTCATCTCTACATAGCTACCACACCCTGAAGGAAGAAAGCTTGTAGTTTAACGTGACCGTTAATCTTGAGATCATGAGCCACGGGAACTCCTTTTAACGTGGAATCCGAACCACAGGACATGGCATTTCACATCGAAAATCTCGCATTGACCGGGAATTAACCCGGTCCAAATTGGTGTGAGGCCAACAGCTTGACCTCTGTGCCACCACGCCCCCCACAAGCCACGCCCTACATCCGAGACAATCTGTTTTACATATTCTAACCTTGGTCTACCCTTACTGTTCTTGTCCTCGACCCTTCCTTTCATAACTAAGTTTACTATACCTGGGTGTCTTAATATGTGACCTACCAAACTATCTCTTCTCTTCATTAGCAATCACCAGAAACATCTCTCCTCTCCCACTCGTATTAATACCTCTAGTAGGATATGCCTGTGTTCTATAATCACTGGGGAGTGGTGGTGCAGCGGTCAAGCTGTTGGCCTCTCACCACGGTGGACCGGGTTCGATTCCCGGTCATTGCATGTGAGATTTTCAAAAGTGAAATGCCATGACCTGTGGTTCGGATTCCACGTAAGAATGAGGTCCTGTGGCTCATGATCGTGAGATTAACGGTCACGTAAAACTACAAGCTTCCTTCCTTCTTTACTCCCAGATCTACATGATTGTAGGGACAGATGGCCTCGCTGTTTCGCCTCTTAAGGGAACCGGGACGTGTGATTGGCTCAAAAATGTCATTTTTTGCTTAAAAAAACTCCCATCTTTCCTGAAGAATTTGGTGTATCAATTATTGTGCTGAAGTGACATTTGATGCAATAAAATTAGGTTTAAATATAATGTTTTAAGGCTATACTGTAGCTACTAGCCAAACATTCTTTATGTGTTTTCCGTAAGTCATATTTTTTGAAACTTCATGTACCGTACCATTTTCTCAGAAACTATCTAATCAATGCATTTGAAACTTGGTAGTCTCTAAGACACACTATATAGATCTACCAGTGGAAGTGAATTTATTCAGATAACTTGATTAGTTCAAGGAGCTTAGCTTGAAAAGACGGACAATTTTACAGAAAATTTCAGTTTTCAACACAGATGTTTCGCTTTTTTTCGCTATCGTTTTACCCTCCAGGATCGGCTTTTCCCACGGACTAAGCGAGGGATCCCACCTCTACCACCACTGAGGGCAGTGTCCTGGAGCTTGAGACTCTGAGTCAGGGATACAACTGGGGTGTGTGACCAGCACTACGCCCAGGCGGCCACACCTGCAAAGCGAACAGAGGGCCTGATGAAGGGGATGGGAAGAGTGGGACGGTTAGGCAAGGAAGTGGACAGGAGGCGGCCGTGGCCTTACAGTAGGTACCATTCCAGCATTTGCCCGGAGACGAAGTGGGAAACCACGGAAAACCACTTCGAGGATGGCTGAGGTGGGTATCGAACCCCCTCTACTCATTTGGGCCACCCGAGGCTGAGTAGACCCCATTCCAGTCCTCATACCACTTTTCAAATTTCGTGGCAGAGCCGGGAATCGAGCCCAGGACCTCCGGGGCGGCAGCTAACCATGCTGACCGCAACGCTACGGAGGCGACCAACACGGATTAAAGAGGGAAAAAAACTCCTGTAGACAATAGGACAATACTTTTACTCCAGTAGCTCAAAAATGGTTTAAATATTATGCATGCAAAGTTTGTTCGTTCTGGTCTGAGTATATGCTCAGAAAAAAGGACATGAGTTAAGGGAATTTTTAACAATATTTTTTTTTAGGTTAGTTTTTGTAATTCTCTCTCTGACACAAAATATTCAACATAGAAGCTTCAAATTCTACCCAAATAATGACGAATGTACTCTGAATATACCAAAAGAACACTCAAGGAAATACCTATTGTAGTTTCTGAGATATATAACTAAACATTTTTCTATAGATTCACACGTCCTGGTTCTCTTAAAACAATAACAATACATGATTGTGCTCAACGAATGTCAGATGTCTTGAGGATGGTCGTAACAAGGCGGAAGTGTACAAGGAATGACAAACGAACATGTCGATACTCGATATGAAAGAATGACAAATGCGATAATATCAGCTTGTGGCAGCGCGAGTGAGATAAGTATCTTCCAGACGGAGGATAACAAGGGCATTCTTGTTAAACCTACAGTGCTTGTTGACAAAAACACCCCCTGTGACCTTCTGTTACCTTGAAACTCTCGCAATTGATTGTTCCTAGTAGGGGACAATGCCCACTGCAATCCAATGTCACCACTGATTATTCTTGACAGGTGCAATGATTTATCAAGGACGACAAATGTTTCTCCTGCACAACAGACGGAGAGATAGACGAAGATTAAATCATTCCAATTTACTCGCGAGGTGTACACTGTTGTGGAAAATATGAAGTTATGTTTGTTGACCATCTCGTTGAGTAGTGGCTAGCATTCTTAGCTGTCAACTCTGAGATCTGGGGTCGATTCCCAGCGCTGCCAAGAAATTACATTTTGGTCTGAATGTAGGAATGAGGTACACTGAGCCTCCTGAGGCAAAACTGAGAAAAGAAAGTTCCATACCCACCTCATCCATAAGTTACTAGAGATGTTTCTTCATGATTTCCAAACAACTTCTTCTTCTCCTAACAAATGCTTGGGTGGTTCCTGGCGTAAGCCAACAGCCTCCTCTTTCCCAGTCCTCAACTACAAACACGCACACTACTACAGACTTTACAATAACGCATGTTATTCTACACACACTCACACATGACCATAGTGACAAAGATCCTAAATGAAAAAAAATCACTTGTATTTGTTGTTTCATTTAGGATATTAGGAAATTGTGGTCATCAAGTCCAAGTACTGTGTTATTGTGAGTGTTTGATGGTGATTGTTGGTTTAAATGAAGGAATTTCGAGGTCATCTACCTCTCTACACGCAGATCGCCCACAGACTTCAACTAGAAAGACCCGTACGAGGAGCACGATTGCCTCTGTCAGCGCTTAGATTTGAACCACGGATCTGCGGACTTGCTGCGGCCCTCCATCGCAACCGTGGTACGCGATTTAACCCACACAGCTACGCCGCGGTATACCAACCCCAATAGACATAATGAAGTTGAAAGAGCAAGCAATAATAGACTAATAATAACAATAAATAACACCACCCCTTGGTCAGGGCCTCCTTGAACTAGCCTAAGCTTAAATCCAGTCAGGTTGGTGTCCTTTTTAGCCTAGACTATATTTACTGCAAGTAAAAACAATAGTTATTAGTTTAGTCTTGTCTAGTGGTGATCATACAGGTTTGTTGTAGTTGTTGTTTGATTTGAGAGGCTTTTTAGCCCCGTAGGCTATACTTTGGTGTGCGTAGAATTTGTCTGATAACCTGTGTTATTATGTATGGTGCCTGTGGTAATGGTAGTAGTAGTAGTACTGTAGTAGTGTGTATTTAGCAGCTTCGGTGGCGTAGTTGGTAGCATGCTGAGCTTCTATGCCCAAGATCGCGGGTTCAAACTCGGTCGAAGTCATCGAACTTTTTAAGAGCGTTAAAAATCCCTCAGTATGCCTTTCTTCGGAGGGGAGTTAAGTGGTGGCATCTAGTAGAAAAGTTCGCGGCTAGGTGTCGTTGACGGTAGCATTTGGTAGCACAAGTAGGAACTACTTCAAAGTAATCGTTTGCAGTCCTTACCTGAATTACAGATAACACACACTAATACAGCCATCACAACACCGGTTATGAGACAGATTCTACACACACCCAAAGTAGCCTACACGGGGCTACATGACTGCGTTGTCGCAGCCCCTAAACTGAGGAACCAATCAACCAGTGTGTGTATTTGTAATGCAGGTGAGGGTTGGGAAGGAGGCGGCCGTGGCCTTATGTTAGGAACCATTCCGTCATTTGCCTGGAGCAGAAGTTGACAAAAAAAAACATTTCCAGGATGGCTGAGGTGGAAATCGAACCCTCCTCTTCTCAGTTTTGCCTGACCAGGCTCAATGTTCCCCATTCCAGCACTTAATAAATTTCTTGACAAAGCCGGGAATAGAACCCGGACCTCCGGAGCGACAGTCAAGAATGCTAGCTGCTACATCAGGAGGTGGACTTGATATACAGGATGGTTGGAAAGTACTGTATATATATTTTAAAAACGTGCTGTTACTGAATGAAGATCTGGTCGCCCTGTTTACGAGCAGCATAACGTACTGTACGCTACTGCATGAATTGAGGAGGAAGATTAACAGTTTTCGTGCTCTGAAAGGCGCCGTGGTGATGAGACGGTTCAGGGTTATCACCGGGCTCCACAGATACTGAACTACAAGTAAATAAAATAAACAGTTGTTAGTTTAGCCTTATGATTTCTAAATACTGTGAACGCTGTGCGTGATCTAGTGGTGAATATACAGGGTGGTTGGAAAGTAAGTAGGCATTGAAAAGAGATTACAACTTCTAAACTTTCAATTCATCAAATTTAATATAATCTGAACGCACCTTTTGAAATGGAAATATAGTTGCATACATTAAAATGCATTGTAGTAACCAGCGGCATTCTCCAGTTTCTTGAAAAGACAGTGAATTTCTTCAGAAATTCACACAGGCAATAACTTCTTGAATTGTTTCTTTGTGTGAGGTTTTTGTCTGAAATACCTTTTCCTTTGCCCAATCCAAAATAAAAAAGACACAGGGTGTGACATCTGATCTTCTTGGGAGAAACTCGTCGTCCCAGCCAAAGTTCATGAGGCCTGTGATTTAGTCAGGCACGTACGATACGTGCATTGTGCATTGTCCGTATCACCTACCCGCGAATTATAAAACCCTACTTTGGACCAACATTAAACATCTCAAGCGATTATTTAATAAATTGCCCACTTCATTTAGGCCCACTCTGCATTAGCTTTCTGCACAAACTTCCGGCTCGGCCATGGAGGATACACATTCTGGTATGAGAATTGGAAGGGGATACAATCAACCTCACGAGTGGACCAATATCTAAGAAGAGGTAGGTTCGAATCCCACCCCAACCATTCTAGAAGTTGTTTTCCATGGGTTCTCAATTTGACTCCAGCCAAATGCCAGGACAGCCTGGTTATCAATTCTAAGTCCAATTACAACTACACACTAGAGTACAGTACCTCGTGGTGAAGTAGGTAGGTAATCATCAGTCACCTAGGGGCCCGAGTTTGATTCTCATTTCTGCCAAGAATTTCGTTCTGGTTTGAGATTCTGAAACGGCATCGTTGACATGCAAGTTGTGTCAATTTTCGAAGGCTTGCATGAGGCTAGAGGGCCACACTAGTTCTTTTCCCACAACAATAGAGGTCATCAACTTCTACATACGCACACCTAAATACATGGAGCTGATGATTACATTGTACCAATCCCTAAAATTGAAACAACGTATATACTTTGTAAAGCGTTAGAATGTTATCTGTTGTCTAACAGATTGTTCCTCAATACAAAATATGATGGGAGCTCACTTGAATGTAGGATTGTAGCCGCCAAGGAAGCGTCGCTTTGTTGTAATTCTGAGAGCCAGAGATATCTGCCTTCCCAAAAACGTTGCGTCATAACTTCCAAACAGTGTCTACTCGTCCTATTGCGTACACTACGAGCCCATATATTTTGCCGTGTAGTAAGCAACTTGCCTTGGCAACGAAAGGAAGGCCGAGTGTAGGGAAGCCCATTCTCCTCGTTCTCCACCTCACCACGCTCTCGCAAACACGTGAGCTCCCATCACTACAGAGTTTTGATTTATCATTAGACCTATGCAAGATAGGCACTCTTTTAAAAGGAAACGCACATTACTCGTACTTACCAGTGGCCGAGTGACTTTGCGGAAACTTGAGAGGTGCTGTTGCACAGCGATTAAAATATACACTGTATTCATGTAGGCCTAAGTTAAATAAACTGCTCAAAAAAATTAAAGCACCACTTTTTTCAAAGGCCACCAAATTTTGAAAAGTTGGCCGCACACGCTCGAAATCTCAGTATGACGTTTGTCCTGACGCCTACCAAGCATAGCCTTCAGCACAACTCCCCAACTTGAGTAGTTTCAGGGTAGCGCCCCCAAAATCGGCCCATTTTCGAAAACCGCAAATTGAAGTTTGCGAAAAACGCTGTAGGACTTGTCGCAGGTTTCCAAAGCAGTCAAAAATGACTGAGTCTTGCTCTTAAAGGTTCCACAAACACGCTGAAATCGTTACATTTGACGTTTGGGCATTTTCAAGCCCCTTCATCATCCCCTAAACATGGACTACCATTGGAGGCTTCTGAGAAGGTACCGTGTGCATTTAACCACCTGAAAACCTGCACATCGTCCTCAGTTGCCTCAACTGGCATGGGACCAAACCACCCGTCTCGATTCACCCCTAAGGATGGTTTTAATCGAGATGTTTATCAGTGCTGCGAATGGGGGGTCTTCCCCTAACGTTTCGAAAAAGGAGCTGTGCCTGTGCGCCACCCTTTCCCCTGCTACACCCGTTTGTATGATTTTTCGAATCAGGCACTTTTTAAGGGCTGAAACGAGGTCTTAATCGCTGAAAGGGCTGTAAAGGTCCTTAGAAGTAGCGGTGACACGAAATCAACCCCTTCCGATCGTTGATTGACATTCCATCCCCCAAACTTGAAATTTTTGCACCCTCAACACCTGTCTGGACGCGTAACGCGACATGGCCGAGTTTTCAGAGTTGGATGAAAATGAAGATTATGGCCTGCAATCGAGCCCAAAACAGCAGGTTGGATGAAAATTCATCTGTAAGTTGGGAAACGAGACCAAAATGTTTTCAAAATAGTTAACAGCCTCTAGTAAGTTGGTTCCTTTCGTGTCACCACTACTTCTAAGGACCTTTACAGCCCTTTCAGCGATTAAGACCGCGTTTCGCCCTTTAAAAAGGGCCTGATTCGAAAAATCATACAAACGGGGGTAGCAGGGGAAGGAGTGATGACACAGGCACAGCTCCTTTTTAGAAACTGATAAACAACTCGATTAAAACCTTCCTTAGGGGTGAATCGAGACGGGGTGGTTTGGCCCCATGCCATGCCAGTTGAGGGTGTTAGAGGGGAGGGGGGATGTGAACGTTGCCGGAGGCCTTAAGAACTTACTGGAATCAGCAACTGAGGATGGTGTGCAGGTTTTCAGGTGGTTAAACAAACCCGGTACCTTCTCAGACGCCCCCAATGTTAGTCCATGTTCAGGGGATGATGAAGGGGGTCGATAATTCACAAACGTCAAATGTAACGATTTCAACGTGTTTGTGGAACCTTTAAGAGCAAGACTCATTCATTTTCGACTGCTTTGGCAATCTGCGACAAGTCCTACAGCGTTTTTCGCAAACTTTGTAGTTGGGGACTTGTGCTGAAGGCTATGCTTGGTAGGCGTCAGGACAAACGTCATACTGAGATTTCGAGCTTGTGCGGTCAACTTTTCAAAATTTGGTGGCCTTTGAAAAAAGTACTGCTTTAATTTTTTTGAGCAGCATATATTTTCTTAACTACAAAGAATAATGCAGTACATTGAAGGCTAATGTAATTAGAACCACAAGAGCTCGAACATTCTTGAAACTGATTACTAGGGACCGGACATTGATGCAATAAAAACGACTAAAATATGCATGCAATTATACTCTAAAAATGTAGAAAATATGCATTAAAAATTGAAAAATATGCATGCAATTATGCTCTAAAAATGTAGAAAATATGCATTAAAAATTGAAAAATATGCATGCAATTATGCTCTAAAATGTAGAAAATATGCACTTAACAATAAGGCAATGTTATTCACTCTTCTTTCCCTCCTTTGCCGTAATATGTGCAGTCGTTTTCGAATGGTATTCAAGTTGAAATTTCTTTTCACATTTCAATTCATTCGAGCATACGTGACAATAGATGACAATGCCAACAGTTGAATAATCACTATTACCTGACACCCACTGATTTAATAAATACTTTCTGCTGCTCTTCTCTTTAAGCATTTTGAGCAAAGCATATGCAGACTAAGGATAAAGTAACATTGAAGAAACTCTTCATGAAACTAACCCCGGGCTACTGGCAGCCGGGATGGTGAAAGGAATGTCCCACCCCATTCCCTTCTTGAAGTAGCCGCGCATAAAACACAGTTATCTCGTTATAGTTGCTCAGAAAATATCTTACAAGGGATGTCAAATACCCAGGCAAAACCTATTATGTTCAAGACGTTTTAAATTATACTTTTATTTCAAATGTATATGCTAAAATATGCTTTTATGCTCAGAATATGCAATGAATCCAATAACCCCACAATATATGCATTTTCAAAAAATCCGGTCCCTACTGATTACGTACCGATATGCAATAGGTAAGACGTAAACGTTTTGCATCTTGCCTAAAAATCTGTTCAGTAATTTCATTGTTTGGTTGGTTCCTCAGTTTAGGGGCTGCGACAACGCGGTCATGTAGCCCCGTGTACTTTGGATGTGTGTAGAATCTGTCTGATATCCGGTGTTAATTGTGATGGCTGTATTAGTGTGTGTTATCTGTTTTTTAATTCAAGTAAGGATTGCAGACTTTTAATTTTTCAAATAGTTCCTACTTTTGCCGCCAAACGCCACCGTCTAATAGTTCAGAACTTAGCTACTAGACGCCACCACAGTCAGCTCCTAGCAACGAACGTAGGAACCTAAGAGCGTTGTTTACATTCTTAACCAATATAATTTAGCTTCACACAGGTGTAATTAGTGGAAGGTTCTTTAACATGCCATAAATCTATGACATGGGACCGCCGACTTTATTTCCCCTCCGAAGGAAGGCATACTGAGGGATTTTTAACGCTCTTAAAAAATCCGACGACTTCAACCTGGTTTGAACCCGCAATCTTGGGCCTAGAAGCTCAGCATGCTACTAACTTCGCCACCGAAGCCGCTAATTTTATTGTTTCCCAGTCCGTTATGCAAGTCTCTAGTTCGCAGCCTTCATTACACATCGTCGCTGAACTTGCAATACCTCATATCTGAAGTTCTTCTTTTCCTTATGATTGGTCACACCTGTGATGTGCCGTCCAAGAGAACAATTCACGTTAGGTTCATTTTCCTGTCTGAAAATCTGAAGGGAAATGAACCTTAAATATACTGTACTGTAGGAGTGCATAGGCTAACTACTCGGAAACATAATTTCTACAGTACAATGAATTTAAAACCCATTTTTTCTTTATGTTCCTTTACAGGAAAATGCACCTAACATGAATTGTTCTGTTGTACGGCACATCCACATACGGCTGGGAGGCGTGACCAATTGTAAGGAAAATAATGAAAGAAAAAAAAAGAAGCATTGTCAGATACCGGTACGCGGTAATGCAAGTTCAGTGACGATATGATGGAATGATACAGGTTTTTACAATAAGTTGTTCCTCTTGTTATTGGTTCCTTTTAAGGGCTAAAGAGATCTTAGTCATCAACAAGAAATAAGGTAGTGCTGGAGTTTTAAGGGACGGAACAGCGAGGTCATCTGACCCAAAGAAGGTATCGGTACTATTTCTACATTTGACAGTGATTGCATGTGAAAACCCCTAAGGGATTGCCAATGTCAGTATTGGGATTCAACACTCAAATCTCCGAATGTACAAGCTACTCAGCGCATCCATCCATAGAGATTCCTGTCCCTTTCTCTCTCACTTACAATCTTCCTCTTCGCAATTTGAATAGCAGCTATTCTCTAAAGCATATTTCCAGACCTAATCCTTAAAAATAGAAGATTTTATACACTTTGGGATACCGTACCATGAAGTTTGTCAATGACAGATAGTACCTTATACAAGTAATATCAATAAGCATCCTTTCCCACATTTTTCACAACATGAGATCTTTCTGTAGAAGACAAATAACCTACTTAGGGCCTTTGTTTTGGGTATAGGGTTCAAACACAGGGTGTGAGCCCCTCACATAATTTCTTTCTCTATATGGCAGTGCAGCCGACAGTCACATAAGGACTGATATCTAATTTGAAGAATTCACATTCCAGGAACTATACTAAAATATACTGTTTATTTCAGGTGGTGGGTTGACCGTGAATCTGCAACAGCAATGGATCCACGAATTCAGAAGTTCTTGTTCATACTGGCCTGCACAAATTCATGCATGAACCCTATCGTTTATGGAATATACAACATTCGGCCACGTCACAATAGACAACAGGTGAGACAGCAAAGCACAATATCATCTGGAGCACGTTCATCAGTTTCCATTGGCTCTCGACAAACTTCCATTACACTGATAACCTGGCCTGTTCCTTAGTTATTGGCCAACTCATGAAAGTGCTGTAATGATCTTTGGCTTTTGATGATATAAATATATTTATTATAATTATTTATTACAAATAAACCTTTAAAGAGAAATTGCCTCTAATTGTTCTTTTTATTTATTTATATAGCCTAATTTATGTCCACATTGGAGCACTTAAATCAAACCAAATACCTATCAAATCATCCACAATGTAACTTATTTCTTCAACATCTTTCTTCCCTCCCAGAATTTCTTCATTTGAGTTAATCTTGCCACTCTTTCATCTTTAGCTATGACATGCCACTTATGTTTTACAATTTGTAAAAGAAGTCTTGTTTGTATATGTGTTTTTCAAAATATGTTTTTCTTCTCGTCGTTCAATGTGCTACATAGTAATGTTTAATTCATCTAAATCCGTTTGTACTTCCTTGAACCAGTTATTTTTCATTTTGTTTTTCCAAAAATATTCAAAGAGTTGTTGCTCTTTAACGTTTTTAATTGAATAAAATTATTTTATTGTAGGTCTAATTTGTTTTTCCTACAAAAAAAATATGTAAAGGTAAAATAAAATTATGCACTAAAAGAATAGTTGTACCTTTTCAAATTGAAATACAGTTCTACTTTTCAATACTGTACAATGGTGATCCTATACAACACATCAGAACATTATATTATATTTTCTTGATCATAAGTTATACAAATATAACATAAAACAATGAATGTTTGTAGATTGATGATCATTTGGAAACCAACAGTAGCCTACGTTCACCAATTTTACAAATGAAATGATAAGTTCATAGTTCTTGAGAATGTAGTGTGTGTATGTGGTCAGAACATACAGGTCTAAGAAGTGCTGATAGCAGGGGTTTGTTGTTTGAAAGGTTTAAACATCAAGATCTACACCCGATCTAAGACGATAGCTTTCAAGACAATTTTAAGTGTTGCCTTCTTGTCATTGACAATTGATATTGCAACTTTCAGTCGGACAATGCAATATATTGTGTTGACATTTGCTCTCCTTGAAGATGCATTATGCGCTCTTTCGAGTTGTTGCCCATCTTCCTCAAGAGACTAGAAGATAGCAAAAGAATTTGCCTTGAACTGCAGCAATGAAAACCAATTAATGGATTGATAATGCAAATGCCCACCTTTGAAAAGACAGGTGTGTCCGGCATGGAGATTGTGTTTTTCCTTAGTCTGTGTTGGTCTTTGTCTCTGCTTATTTTTTACTCCCTCTACTCCGGCTACCTATTGTTAGAGCCCTGTGTGGATAAACGAACGATATCCGCATCCGCCTCGCATCTGCACATTTGTTATCTGAATAAAATGTTTAATTTAGTAGATAAAGCATAAAGTATTAATGCAACACATTTAGACATTTGAGGAGAAATTCGTTCCGCTAGGCTGTGAATCGCAACACAATGTTGATTGAGTTTTGTGCCTCCGAGTAACGACAAGTGAAACAGCGGGTGGCAAATTACAGCACTTACTTAGTCGTCGGATATATCCACACAGACAAGAGAATTTATAAAGGACTGTTTTTTGGCATAAGTCAACACTAATTGAGGGTATTTTCATGACTGGTTTCTCTCATTTCTCTATTATTCTCATACAATCCAAACGAAAGCAAATGGGGAATTAGCAAGAAACGTAAAAGACGCAGATCTTAGCAAAAACTAAAATTACTTAAAAAATATCCAGTTCAACATTGTATTCTAAAAGCTATCCACAAATTTACTCTAAATATTATCCGCAGCTTATCCGCTATCCACACAGTCATGCAAACAATTTAAAAAAAAATTGCGAATATCTGCCGGTTTCTCCGCGCAGGGCTTTACCTAGTGTTGAGCTTGTTCTTTCTTCATGTTTCTTTCTGTGATGATCAGGTATAAATCTTAAAATAGTGAAACAATGATTTTTGAACAATCCTTTTCTCTCTCTTCTCTTTCTAAAATGTGTCTTAAGAAATGAAAATAATACTGGACCTCTAAAAACAGGGTAATGTGGTTCCAGAACGGGCGGTACCGCCATGGCACCATACACACTGGTGCCCACGGCCACGACTCGCAAGTGATCTGTCTAGTCAGATGGAAGAAAGCCCCTCTTCATCAAGACGTTTGTCTCAACTGCAAAGTAATGGTTGCAATCGAGCCAATCGAAGCATCCAGCTGACTCCAATGATGAAGAGAAATTGAGTGGCTGGCACGTTCTGTGGTGAACTAGTGATGGCAGTGGTCTAGGAGGTAAAACACTATTACAAAGTGCAATACAATATTTTAATACTCTTCAACAGAGCAAATGACTCTTACCACTTGATCTCAGTGGACAGTAAAAGACTGCAACTGTGTAACACAGGACTGAAGTTGGACATTAAAGTAGCTTGCTGTTGCATCAAGTTAGTGAGCGAAGAAGTTTGTGTTCTATAACAAATTGTAAGACTGCACATTCCAGTTTTCATGTACAGGGTCTTTATATTTGCTTGGCTAGGACATTCTCACTCACGCGCTCCGCCAGTGACGGCTCAGTTGCCGGCTGCCGCGTGCGTGTAAAATATAATGGGCATCTACTTATGAAGTTTCCTGTTATTCTGGTTAATTTAGCTTCACTAAGGAAATAACGACCTTAAGTCTATTTTTATCGGTTACTGAACCTGTACTTTTGAATCTCTTAGCCAGTTGTTTTATTGTGATTGTGTATAGTTCTATAATGCTTTATGTGAAATATTCGTTACTTGAACGTGTATATCTGCACGATACGTACGTAAAGTGCAGGAAATCGTACACTAGAACAAGACAAAAGTTTCGAGTGAAATTTCCAGGGAGGCCCTAAGACAGCTGGCTAATTTGAAATTCAAACGCACAGGTTCAGTAAACTATAAAAAAATAGACGTTATTTCCTTACTGAAGCTAAATTTACCGGATTAACCAGAAACTTCATAAGAAGATGCCGATTATGTTTGGCAGAGGATGGAGAACATTTTCAGCATCTACTGTAAACATAGTGAGTAAAAATGCATGATACTGATTTTAAGCACCGAATTCTGGCGTACATACGCGCACGCGGCAGTCGGCAACTGAGCCGTCACTAGCGGAGCGCGTGAGCGAGAATGTCCTAGCCAAGCAAATATGAAGACCCTGTACTATGTGTACAAGACCCATACAGAAATTAAGTCTCTCTCATTTTTAAATAAAAAGAAATCATAGTTACATGAAAAACTTCATTGGCACCAGATACTGCAGTGTTTGAGCTATTTGTCGACATAATCATCACCAGAATTGAGACACCTGTCATATCATGGGATTAACGTTTGTATTCCTGTGTCGTAGAAGTCTGCCGCCTGGAAATGGAACCATGTGACAGTCTTCAGTCATCATCAGTCTGAAACTGATGACCAGAGGACAGGAATTTCTTAAGGTGCAAGAAAAGATGGAAATGACTGGGAGCAAGATCAGGGCTGTACGGTGGATGATCAAACTGCTCCCCAGCCAAACTCCTAAGTGCTGCATTTTGTGGTTGGGTGTTAGATTTTTCAGCACCAACCTGGCAAACATTTTCTTGAATAGCAGGTGCTTACTGATAATTTCATGCAACAAGGATCAGGATATCTGAGGAAAATGGCGAAGAGCTTTAGACGAATGTCATACACTGGTTCCATTCGCAGACTTCTACGACACAGGGATACAAAAGTTGATCCCACGATATGACAGGTGTCTCAATTCTGGTGGAGATTATGTCTAAAAATAGCTCGAACATTGCAGTTTATTTATTTAATCGTATGGTGAATTACATAAAAACAAATCACAAATCCAAGTTCAAGTTTTGGAGCCATTCCACAGTACATTCTCGAAGATGAAACAGATCACTAGGGCTCCCGGAGTAGGCGTGTAGAGGGCAGCGCTGGGTGATATGGTCCATGGTCTGTTCCTCCTCATTGCATTGACACAATGGGGAATCTATCCAACCCCACTTATGGCATAGGTAATTGCAACGGCCGTGCCTGGTTCTCAGTCTATTGAGGCGACACCATAATTTTCTAGGAAGGTCAAATCCTTGTATTTTCACCGTTGGGTTGATCTCATGGGCACTAGTTCCAGACGTTGAGTTTGACCATTCGTCCTGCCAGCATTGGTTTAGGTTGAATCGATTTGCCAGAAGTTGGTCGGCCAATAAACTGGTTGGTCTCCTCGAATGAAGTCGCTTCGGTGGTGGGTGGCAGAATTCCTGGTGTATTGGTAATGAGGGAGAAGCATAGATCTTCTTTGCTTCTCTGATCAGAGCTTCCTTCCTCCTCAGGTGAGGTGGTGGAATGTGGCCGAGTACTGGTAGCCAGTGGCGAGGGGTTGATTTTATGGTGCCGGTTATGCAACGCAAAAACTAGATGCAGATCGGATATTTCTGCCCATTGAGTTAGTACCTCGCCATCATCATCTACTGTGTCATACCGCCAGTTTGTGTGGTGGCTATTAAAATCCCCAGTATAGATGCAGGGATGGTTGAAGGTGGGCAAAACTTTCGAAGTCCATCTGATGCAAGGAGGCTTGTACACATTAACGACGATTAGGTCATTAATTTTTACTACTATAGAGAAGATAAGATCTTTGTCACTCGATTCAACAACTTGTACTCCAGTCAGGCCAGATTTGGCGTAAGTGGCAATTCCATACTGTTGGTGATGGATGGCTTCAACTAATGTATAGCCCAGTATTTGTCCTCTTCTAGCAAGGTCCTGTTCATCTTTTGTGTGTGTCTCCTGAATGTTGACTATATCAATGTTGAGGCTATTAAGCTGTTTGTGGAGGTAGTCACACTTGGCAGGACTTATACCTTCAATATTTAGTTGGAGAATGCGGACGGAAGGTCCAATGTCTATGGCTTGGTGGTTCTGAAAAGAACCGTTATAACGAAGATTTTGAGACATTGTAATTTGTTCAGTTTCACCGTATGTCGTTGTTGCTCGCTTAGCACCACCCAGGGGACACGTGCAGGGCAATTTATAGGTAACTCCTGCGGACGTGAGCAACGGTCATCCCAGTATCTGGTGCCAATAAAGTTTTTTATTAAACTTAATTTCTGGATGGGACTTGTAGGTATATAGATGCATATCTAGGATTTCTTTTCGGAGGGGGTTCAATCCATAAATATAGATCAGCAGTAAGCATAAATTTACAGAACTATGACCCAAGATAATAATTCATAGTTTAATAAAATCAATTCTGTTTACAGTACTGCAGTTAAAAAATTAATGCCACATAATATGAAACATGACTTTTGAAAATGTGTTTTCATTTCCATAAAATCTCATTCCAATTGTGTAAATATGTTTCAGTCTCACACGAAACGCTGTATTAATTTTTCTTTACAACATGGCGTATTTCCAAGTATTGATTTATTATAATCCTTTTGTTGTTCTAAATAAAGTGTGTGCTCATTATGAAACCATAGCAGGACAAATGATTGAAGAGGACAGGAGACCTCAACCCCTCTTTAGGGGTGGGCCAAGTGAATTTGGGGATACCATCACAGATGATGGACATGTGTGTAGAGTTTAATTAAACTGGAGAGTTTACCTTGTTGGTGAATCAGTGATGTTTGATGGGTCCACAAACAGCTGCAGAACTATCCATTGTGTTACATAGAGAAGAAGCCCGATATAACGCGGTTGTTGGGGGACAGGCTTTACCCCCACGGTATATCGAGAGCGAGCTGTGTAATGACAAACTATGCATGTAAAGTTAGGAAGAACACATAATACAATGCAGTATTATACGTATTGTACTGTATACTGTACTGTGTTTAAATTTAATGAACTTTAGAATTACATACTGTAAAACATTTCAGAAACAAGCATCGCAACAAGCACACAGAAATCTAGACAATGAATGAATAATTTATGATCCACATGATGGTTGTGCTCACTTTGATTATTGCCAAGCACTGTTGCCTAGTCACTTTGTTGACTGTGTCACAATGTTAACCGTGAGATGTGTATTCAAAGCTTCTGTGTAGCAACAACCTTCATCAGTGGCAGGGAAGATGACCTCATGGTTCCACCCCTTAAAACAACAACAACTAACTAACTAACTTCCTCAGTAGCGGCTGGTAATAATTATCTTGGTGGTGCCAGCAAATTCAAAATTTGCAATCAAATCGTTCAAACGTTGCAAGTATAGACACTGTATATTTTATGCTATAGGCCTAAGTTTCAGAATCACAGTATTTAACCGTGTAATTGTACGAATCAACAGGTAAAATAAAATTAACAAGATGCCCTACCGTCAAGACTACCTTACATACAGATATAACCTAAACTTGGGAAGGATATCCGCTGCACCCGATATAATTAAACACAAAAATAATTTAACGACGCTCCTATTAAACACTTACAATGCCACCAGAAAAGTTAACAAACCCGAGAATTTGTATCTGTGTTCTGGTAGGCGTAACTGTGTCGTCAACTTAAACCAACGAAACAAAGCAAAACTTACTGCAAAAAGTCCGGATTGTTACATTATAAATAGAGAAATAAGTATTCCTGCCACCAATATGAGTGTGAAAAAGTTGCTAAATGTCTAACAAGAAATAACTAAAAGCATCTTGTATATTTAATAGTTGCCAGATATAGTGACAAAGCATTAAATTGGGAATCCTGAAGCTGCATCCTCTGCACTGTGCTGCCATACGGTTGTTGAAATATAAATCACTTCAAGCAATTCTAGCTTGTGCTTGCACGCTGCACTCTGGTGAATGTGCCACGCGGTTGTTGGCTCTACATAGAGTAATCTGTGGCCCAACACAACACAACACATGCGAAGCCAAATCAAACTAGCCTTTATTGGTCTTAATTTTCGAGGTGGAGCCCGTGTGGACTGCCAAACTCATTCAGGAAAGCGCCGCCGGAGAGTATGTCAGTTCGCGCGCTTGTTCAAATGAATGCACAATATTATGCTTGCCATTTCCTTTAATTTTAAATTTAATATAAACTGTTATTGAGAGGGCACATAGGTGGTGCCATGGCACACCGGCACTACCTCATGGGCCGCCCCTGATCTTCATACAGTATGTATGTTGATAAATCAAACCAAAGGTTGAGTTTAATTACGTCCATCTCTTTTGGTTATTGTGTAGAGAGCTTGAAGTTTGCAGCAGTAAATTATACTCCAGAAATGCTACATGCAGGCTATATTAAGTTTTTCTCAGTTTATAAAATACCACTGAGAGTGCAAAAATCATTCATAAATGATACAGGATTTTATTTTGGGAGACATAGTTCATCCGCGTTATATCCAAATCCGCGGTATATCAGACCGCGGTGTATCGGGCTTCTATTGTATCTGATATTATAAGGTTATTATTGTACAAATTATTAATTTCTTCAAATGTTGATAAATGAACATACATCATCTCACTTATATCATTGGATCATACAATGATCATTTCATTGATAATATGGCTAACAGAGACAAATAAGAAACATACAGGCTAATCTGTGGTTTCTGAAATTCTTCATTCCAGGTATTTCATAGATAAAAAATGTATAACAAATTTTAAATACTGCCGAGATGTTGGCACAATTTTGTTTCACTACAGAAACGTCCTAGTCAGATCCTCCTCACTCGCTCTGAAATGCATAGTAACAGACAAGAGATTTATGTAGATATTTGTTAAGACTTTCCAAATGTTCTACCTCTCACTGAATGTCGTGGAAATGATATCAGCTGTATTGTTTAAAAGGTTGATGTACGTCAGTTGTGTGATTCCCGGATTCAGAAAAAACACTCACTGATAAGTATGTCCATCAAAATTTTCCTAAATCAGCATCTTACTGTCTTACTTGCCTGTTAGATGTTTTTGTGCACTGTTGTTCTTACATTCAGGAGCTTGGGAGTGATAACCTGAGTTATTGTGCTAACTGTACTTGCAACCATGCTCTTGGGTTAAGCACACAAACAAATGTTATTGATGACATAACTTACAGTTTTCCAAGATTTCTTTATAGTAGTACTATACTTTATCCTCCCTTCAACTTGTCTTTATTAAGTTGTCATTCTTACTGATGTCCTTGTACATACATTTGATCCTTTTGACCAATCAAACATTTATTACCATGTTCCTCAGAATCAGCCAGACTCATCTCTGTCCACGCTTTTATGATGTCCAGTGGTGTGCTCACAATATCTCCCAATCAATTGTCGAACACCAAAGATCAGAATGTTAAGTTTACTTACCTGAATTGAAACTGCTCTATGGAGAAAAGATAAAAGAGAGGCCTGAGTTTGCATTTTATAATTCTTTCTACTTAGTATTTTCCAACCAATTCAGCAGAAATCATCCAAATTTACCCTTAGAAAAGTACAGACTATTTTAGACCAAAAAAAGTTCTTTCAGTTCACAAGTACAACATTCTACAATTCAATTGAAAGCTAACTACACTAACCAAATTTGTTTTTCGTAGTGCACAACATCTAGTCATGACCAAGTTTGATTTACTGATAAGATGGAAATTCTACAGTTTCACGGTTTATTTATATCTGTCCTAAATCAATCTGATTCTATATTCCTTTATTAAGTTGTTATGGTTTTTGCCATGGTCTGGCTGTCACATTTTTCTTTTTTTACCCTTTATGGGTCACCTCCAATCTTCTTTCCTTTTTTTTTTTTTTTTTTTTTTCGTAATTCAAGACATCAAGCAGACAATAAAACACAATTAAATTTCATATTCTGTAAGGCTCTGAATTTGATCAATTATATACATGTTCTAGCCACACATTTAACCATGTGCAATAATACTGCATCATCTGATGAGCACCTGGAAAATCATCCCTCACATTTGAGCTCTAAGTGATTTAATCAGCTAATAGAGCTTTCATACTATCAAATGATACTTAACAGCTTTCACTGTATATTGATAGCATGTTAGGAAAAGTCATTAGTACCAAAGAATATCTATTTCCCACATCTAGTCTAACCAAATATCCTCTTCCTCAACTGAAAGGTATATTAAAACTTGACTATAACAAATGTAACTGATTTGAAAACTAAGTTTAAGTGTTGAATAAATGGATACATCCTAATGGTAATATATCTAGGGCAAGTTAGCAAGTATCATAACGTATATATATTTATAAGAGCTCCTGTCTTATTTTCTCAGTAAAGGTGAAGACACATTCAGCAAATTAAAATCCAGAGTCGCACACAATGTTTTATGGTGTATATATTTGTGTAGCAGTCAATGATAGTTCCTTGTAATTTTAATGAAAGTCTGTGACAGCTTTTACTCATTTGTTCTTCATGTGGCAAACACCAACAGATTGATGTACCTGTTATCTGCTCTCTTTAGAATAGACTTACTGGTGCCTCTGTTCTGGCACAGCTCACAGACATCTAACACTTTTTTTTATGAATTATAAATGTATATAACATTTGAGTAAATAAATATATTGAAAGAGTTTTGTTGTATCTGTGACTTATGATTGAAATGTCAACCTGCTCTCCATTTCTTTCTCTAGATTGCTTTTATCATACTGCTGTTATTAATTCATTTTAAGGGCTTGGAACATCTTAGTCACCAGCCTCATGTACTTGTGTGTGTGTTAAATATGTCTTATAACCTGTTTTACTATGGTGGCTGTAACAGTGTAACAACTTTCATCAAAAGTAAAAACAACATCCCCATTTAACTTGGAGGCTTAACGAAATGTAATAAGTCTGTCAAGTTCTTGAAATTCTAGTAAAAATGAACAAAATGACTGCAAATAACCTAACCTGGATAACCAATACGGAGGCATAGAACTTATTTTTTAATATGATCAACAAATTCTTACACCAACACAACAGGAGAATGTCTATCTGAATGCACTCTCATGTTGTTTTTACTACCCAGTCATATTTACAGCTAAGGATGTTTTGGATAAAATGGTAATAAAACAAGACTACCCTCACAAAAGTAAACATAATTTAAATGATAATGTCCAATCTTAATTTTATTTTCCTATGATAATTCAATTTATGTTTGCTGAAAATAAAATGGAGCTCTCCCAAATATCAACAAATAATGAGCATAAGATTCATTTTTGAACATTTGCGTCACAAATATGTACATCCATTAAACTGCCAAATTTAAGGTTAAGCTTTTCAGGTACTAGACTATATTGGAAATTCTACTTTCAAACAAGTTAGTTATAAAAAAAAACAGAAAATACAAACACCATGCACAATATTAGTCCTCAGTATTCATAATTTATCATACTCGCCAAAACTACCACATACCTTATATCACGCTTGCCACGGTGGGCAAGTCGTTATCATGTCGGATTACTAACCCCAAGCTTGCAGGTTCGCTCCTGGCCATGGTAAGTGATTTTTGAAAGGCGGAAAAAATCACGACACCATATCATACGATGTTGGCATGGTAAAGATCCCATTTAAATTCAGTAGGCCGTGTTCATAATGGCAAACTTAATCTCGGGATTTTCCGCCAACACAAAGTTCCTCATTTCTCTACTAGAAAGCGCTATAGTGTCAAGGAGCTTAGATATCTAACCACCTTGACTTTCATAGTGCTTCAAGGAACAACAAAATTCGACATGCAAGCTGCCCTCTGGGTGTCAAATAACAAAGCTTGCACCCGACACCCGAGGCCATACGGTATTATTATTAATATTATTATCATTATTATTATTACCTTATATCACGTCCAATTCGATGTGATAATTAAACTACCATTAAACTTTTTTTTTATTCTTGCAGTCTGGATGGCATTTTCAATGTGAAAAAGGAGGGGAAAAGAATCAACACCACAGATTTTTCACACAACCAGATAATTCTTTACTTTCAAGCTTGATTTACAACCAGGCATAAGACCATCACAGTCTTAAGGATCACAGTTCTCAAGTCTCAAATATATAAATATTCTTGTACTTTGATATAGCTTACATATATATTTCAGTTTTAATATCTGCACATTTATTTATAAATGCCATTAACACAATGGAGAATTGCCCAAAATCTTGGCTACAGTTCAAACAAACCGTTCCAAAATTATTTAAATAATAATAAGTTCCATGACGAACTAAAGAGCCTACTTTTCTTAAAATTTAAGATTCATGCCAATGATTGATCTATATGGACCTATCTAGAATAATGACGAAATTAAGTTGATAATATCGACATTTATAATTAGTTCAAAATATACCTGGCATAATGTAGCCTAATAGAGCACTACAGTTGGCAGCCCTGGTGACTGAATATATTCTTAGTTCCATCTCTTAAGGTATAGAATACAAAATTTGGTTGAAGTCCAATGGACGTTACATGCAGTTAGACATTGGATCTATCAGAGAGCATAAAATTATTTTGGCAACAATGTCATGCATGCGTTGGTCAGAAATAATCTGAAATAGTATGATCTATTGTTGTGCTAATTTTGGATGAATTCCATTAGTCAGTATAGAAGTTACATGAATTTTAAAATTGGACCTCTCAGCAGGTTTAGAATCATGTTGGCAGAACTGACGTATATTAGTTACTCCAATTAATCTAGAATGTCAGGTAGTATATGGTGCAAAGTTTGTTGGCTTGCAAACTTTCTGATATATTGATATTAGGGTAAAAAAAAAGAGACAGTATTTAATAACAGTTTGCAGCCCTGGTTGCTCTTAAGAATGCACAGTCATATCAGTTATGGTACACATAGCACATACGAAATTTGGTTGAAATCTAATTGATAGTATAGAAGTTACATGTATTTATAAATTGGTTCTATCAGCAGGCTTAGAATCTTGTTGGGAGCACTAATGTATATTAGTTACTCCAAATTAATCTAGAATGTCAGGTACTGTACGTGAGCATAGTTTAAAGCTGTCTACTTGCATACTTTCTGATATATTGGTATTAGGATTTAGAAAATAGAGAGAGCATTTTTATTAACGGTTGGCAGCCCTGGTAGCTCTTAAGAATATGCTCAGTCATATCTGTCATAGCACCTATGAAATTTGGTTGAAATCCAATTGATAGTGTAGAAGTTATATGCATTTGAATATTGGACCTATCAGCAGGCTTAGAATCATTTTGGCAACACTGTTATGTATGGCCTCCTGGAAATTAAACTGAAATATTATCTATATGTGTGCCAATTTTGGAATAGCTCCCATGCATATCTTCCAAGATAACCAATATGGAGCTCAAATTTCAATTGCAATTTTTCAGCAGTTGTTAGCTACTGACATCATTTTCAAATATGGCCTTGAGATATTCAGGTATAGATCTTTACTCATACCAAATTTGGTTTTGATTTCTTCAGCCATTTAGGAGTTGATAGGGGGGGGGGAAACATCATCATCATCATCGGCTTTAACTCGAATCCGAGTATAAATCTTCTTCCTTCAGTCCAGTTTGTGGATGTGTTTACGGTGACTAAAGAGTCCAATCCTGGCATGGAACAAGCGACCACACAAGTCGCATAGTATTGCTGGAGGAGGACGTGGTTGGGCTGCTCGAAGTTTCCTAGCTTGACGCTTGGCCTCTTCATGTATGCGTCGATCCCTTTCAAACGTCTTTACAGAATCCGAGATGGTACGGCGCCAAGTTGAGCGGTTTTCAGCCAGCATGTCCCAGGTTTGTGGATCAAGACCTGTCAATTTCAGGGTCTGCTTAAATTGGTCCTTGTAGCGCCTCTTAGGACCACCATGAGGTCTGGTGCCATAGCATAACTCACCATATAGCATTTGACGAGGTAATCTCACATCATCCATCCGATGGACATGACCAATCCATCTAAATTGGTGACCTATTATGGATGATTCTATGCTGTTGATTTGAGCCTTTTCCAGAACAGCAATATTGGTAATGCGGTCTTCCCATTTAATCCTCAGGATTGATCGAAGTTTTTGTAGGTGAAAACGCTCAAGCTTCCTAAGATCACGTCGGTAAAGGGTCCACGTTTCACAGCCATACAACAATGTAGAAATGACTACTGCTTTGTACACCATAAGCTTTGTACTCATGGATAGATCTTTATTCATGAAGACCCGGTGCGCTAATCGTCCATATGCTGCATGGGCTGCGCCAATTCTCTTATCCACATCCTGCTCACAGGTACAGCTCACAGAAATGGTACTGCCCAGGTACGAGAAGTGGTCAACCTGTTCTAATGGCAAATTTGAAATGGAGATATTGAACTGAGGAAGAGGTGTGCCTGGTGAAGGTTGTGCCAAGACTTTAGTCTTATTGACATTTATGGTAAGACCAAAGCGATCACATGCACTTTTGTAACAGTTAACTGACTCTTGCAGCTCTTCTGGTGTGAGAGTTGGTGACGCAGCATCATCTGCATACAACATGTTAGTAACCTTAGTAACCTGAGTTTTCCTCAAGGAGCGGAGACGAGTTAGGTTGAAAAGCCCTCCATCAAAACGATACTTGATCTCCACACCTGGGATGTTTGTGGGTGAATCATAAAGCATTGCAGCCAAGTACAGCGCAAAAAGCGTTGGAGCCAGTACACATCCTTGTTTCAGTCCATGGGTAATGGGAAATTCATCGGACATCTTATTCTGATGGCAAACCTGACCTGTCATGCCATCATGGAGAGCTTTGATTAGATCTACAAAACGCTGAGGGCAACCAAACCGCTTCAGCACTGCCCACATGGCTGGTCTTGGAACCGAATCAAATGCCTTTTCCAAGTCATAAAAGACTAAGAAGAGTGGATTCTGTTGTTCTCTACATTTTTCTTGTAGCTGTCTCACACAGAAAATCAAGTCAATTGTGCTTCTGGAAGTTCTAAATCCGCATTGTGACTCTGGGAGGATCCTCTCAGAGATAACCTTGAGGCGGTTAAGTAGAATTCTTGCAAGAATCTTCCCCACAATTGATAGCAGTGATATACCACGGTAGTTGCCACAAACACTGCGATCACCCTTTTTAAAGATAGTGACGATAGTGGCATTCTTTAGGTCTCCAGGTACCTTTCTTGATTCCCAAATTCTGAGGATAAGGATGAAAATTCTTGATTTGAGGGAATGACCTCCGGCTTGAATTAGTTCCAGAGGGATGTTATCTGGGCCAGGTGCTTTTCTGGGTTTCAATTGGGTGAGAGCTGCACTGAATTCATGATAAGTAGGAGGTACTGCCAACCACAGTTGTTCAGGTTGTTGCGGCACATCACAGAGGAAGTCTTCAGCAGCTTCTGATGGACGATTTAGGAGATTGGAGAAGTGCTCCTTCCAGCGTTCCAAGATTTCTTGACTATCAGTAAAGGTAGTAGAATTATCAGCGCTTTTCAGTGTACCTGATGATGAGCGAGATGGTCCATATATTTCCTTGAGTACGGCATAGAAGTTCCTCAAGTCTCGAGCATCCGATAGTCTCTGCAGTTCCTGAGCCTTCTGTTGCCACCAAGTATTTTTAATCTGCCTTATCTGCGTCTGGCATTTACCCTTGAGTTCCAGTAGTTTATCTCTCTTTGTGTTGGAAGTTGGGTCTTGAAGATGGGCAAGATAGGCATTCCTTTTGGCATTGATGAGAGACAGAATTTCCTCATTGTTGTCATCAAACCAATCTTGTCTTTTCCGCACTATAAAACCAATGGTTTCCTCAGCTGACTGTGTGATAATCTTCTGTAATGTGGCCCATTCTTGCTGAATATCATTTGGTTTTGATTTCTTCAGCCATTTAGGAGTTGATAGGGGGGGGGGGGGGAACACACACAGACAGAAGGACAGACAGACGGAAAGATAGACAAACACACATTTGTCCGGATCGATCTCATAAGTCTACTTTTTCCTAATTTTTGCAAGGTGAAAAGTAGGCTAAAAATACGAAGCCTACATGAATTTAAGATTGGAAGTTGCAGTGAAAAATTGTAGACCTTTTTACCAACAAAAGTTTTACTTTATAAGACTCCATAAAGTTGTACCTTCCGTAACAAATTTACTTGAATTTACTTAATATTTTTGAAAACTAAGTCCCATAATTATGTAAAAGGGGCCAAATTACCCATTTTTTTAAATTTCAAACAGTTTTACTTTAATCCTTTAATCTTCAAAACTCAACACTGATATTTTCATATTGCATTTCTGTTTTGTTTAACATATTTCCATACCACTGCAGTTTCAATTTGCATTATTTGATAATTGCTATAATTCTTAAAATACCGTATTAGTATGGCAATTAATCGTTTGCATTTATTTCCACTGCAACAAGCAATTGTTGCTTCAGTTCGGGGTTTGGAGACAATGCGGTCGAGCAATCTCGATACATTGAATATGCAACTATTGGTTACATTTTTTGTGGTTAATAATTGGCTTGGATTTCTCAGAGAGGGAAGATGTATAATTGAAGAGCTCTGATATCGGGGTTAGGATAATTTTTATGGCTGTTCCTAAACACTTCCCCAGGATTTTGCGACACATATATATATTTAATGTAGATGATATTTGAAATGCCTCTGTGGGTATGTAATATTTTGATATTTTAAACTTCAAAATTAATTAGTAAATGGCCTTCAGGAAAAGGAATGTAATCGTTGTGTCCTGTGAAAGGACACTGAAATAATAAATGAAATAACCTGTATTGATAGTGGTCTGATGGTTAGATAATTTGCATTGTACACTTGATATTGTCTTTGAACTATTTATTAGTTTACTGTTGTATTACGGTTCAGTTTTCGATCATTATATGTGACGATGGTAAGTTGGTTATGATGTCAGAAACTACGTAATACAGATTATGTAAGTAATTTTCAGTGTTCCTATTTGTTCATATGTAAACTTTTGGGGGATTTCTGTTCATGTAACGTTCGGTTCATCCAACTTTCTCTGAACAAGGATTATTTTATTATTATCTTTAATGTAAAGCTTAATTTTCTCACTTTACATCCTTATTTCTAGTAGTATAATCCCATAAGGATTCTGTGAAATGTATCGTCATTTAAAATACCTATTTTATTAATGTAATGGCACTGTTGCCAAACTGGTATTGTTATTGCAATTTAGTTTATTTAAACAATGATTTGTTTTTCCATACTTTAAAAGAAGACATATTGGATTTGATAGGAGACAGACGTGTTTCAGCTGAGCTCGTGATTAATTGATGATTTTAAGCATTTCTGATTGAATTCTGTCCTCATTAGGACTTTAAATATTATAGGCTATTGTGTAATATACACAGATAAGGTAATTGTAGGGTAAATGATTTATTTTCCAATCTAACTTAACGATTTATTCTTTTGGGGATTGCACTTCATGTATTGAGATTACTATTGATTTTCCTGATCTGACCATGTCATCAGTCATGGATTAATTTATATCTTTATCTAGTTAATTAATTCTTTTCGTTCCTGACTCCTCGCTTAACTAACTTAGGTTTGTTTATCTATTTGCATTTTATGTTTTTTTCTTCTTGTTTTAATCTTAAATGTTAACTTACTTTTGCAATGTATTTTAATTATGAAATTATATATTTCCTTGAGTTTACTTTTCTGTGTTATTAATCAATTGTAGATTCTGTAGATGATAGTCCCTAGTTTTATTGTCCCGGGTTATGGTAGTTTTGGTCCAGTCCTTCTGCTTCTTTTAAACTTCTCCTCACTTATCCATTAGGGTGGTAGGGGCAATACGTTTTATTATTATTAAATGTGAATTAACATTGTAAGACCATGCTTATAACATACCTGCCAACCTTCGGAAATCAAAAATAGGAAGATTTTTTAAAATTATAGATTTCATCATGCTCAGTATACAGTGGCGTGGGCAAAAGAGGGTACACAATGGACCTGCATGTCTTTATTGGCAAAGTATGAATTCAGCATAAAATTCACAAAAATGTAAACAATCATCAATCATCGAGTAGTATGTATGGCCAATATTTAAACGTAAGAGAACATAATTGTGTGTTTAAAGAAAATGCATACAATCATTCTGATGGATTACACTTCGCATTCGCTACCACATATTCAAGTTCTGTCAAACTAAAGTTAATTAGGCTACCATGGACAACTTACCTAATTATGATTAGGTGATGTATATACATGTGGATGGTAATCTTGAGACTGCTTACTGATTTAATGCAGACCTTGTAGCCGACTATGCTCTCTTCAAAAATGCCCCGTCATACTGCTGCTCGTAGCAATTTCCACTTAGGCTTGATTTAACCACTAACAGTTTGTTGAGGTTTTCGTCATTCAGAGATGATCGGAATTGTGTCCTTGTCTTTTTCACCTGGCTAAACAATCTCTCACATTCAACGTTGCTGTGTGGGATTGTTAATATTGACAGCATTACTCTAGCTAGTCTGTCATATTTCAGACATCCATCTCCACCTCGTATATCCCCTATAGCAGACCAAGAACAATCTGCTCTTTTTCCTTCCACAATAGAAGATGGCAAATCCTCCATTTGGAGAGCACAAAACTGGCATTGTAATGCATCCATTGCTTGGTGCTCATCGTCACAGTCTTTTTTGGCAACATAAATGGAAACTTAGAGATATAATACTTCACGGCACTAAAGTAGGCAGTAGACAAAGACCTTATCTGTGCCACTTGAGCATTAACAGAAAACTCACTGTCCAAATTAAATTTATGAATAATATAATCAGAGGCTGCAGTGAAGTAGTTCCTGACGTGCTATAAAAGACCTTCTTCTCCGCAGGAGCCAGATTTTCTACACAACTAGATGTTGTTGAACCAATTACCAAATCATCATCTGCTTTCTGATTCTCTCTTGTGTGATAGACTACTTCTAAAATTGTGCAATATTTATTGATGGCCACTGGCTTAACAAACCTACAGAGAATTTCCGTCAGCAAATCAATCAGTATGGATCTTAGGACATGGATGTGAGGTGCTTGTGATTGAAGAACTTTGTTATATTTTTCAAATGTAGGGATGGTAAATGCCAGAAACAAGCAAAATGCCTCATTTAACTTAGATGACAGAAAAAGAAATAGTCTCTCCTGTCTTGAAATACCAACAGTTTGACTTGGTTCCGTCACTTTTTTCCTTACAGACGGAGAAGAAGAACTGCTCTCCAACTTCCTTTTGCCAATGATAACACGTGCTTGATCTTGTACTCTGTTGTTCACATTAACACCAAATTCCACTTCTGCAGGCTTGTCTTCATGTGCCTTTACTTTGGGAATTAGGAAATATTTGAGAGATGTTCTTGTGCCAGTGGACTGGTTCACCTCATCCTTAAAAAAACTCAGCAGTGGCTTCCACTGTGAAATCAGTCTTTCTAAGCATTTACCCAAGGACAACCAATGCGTGCACACATATTTCAGTATTTTCCTAACAACAGTTTGGTAAAGAGCTTGATATAACTTCAGATGACCTTTCCTCTTGCAGCTTTTGTTTAAATAATAATAAATATCAATCATTATCTCATCAATTTTCACAGGAAGGGAATAAGCACCTTTCTCAGCAGCCAGATGAATTAAATGGCATGGGCATCCTACAACAATGATATTTTTACACTGCTCTTTTAATTTCGCAGCAACACCATTTTTCCTCCCTATCATAACAGGGGCATTGTCTGCACTAAAAGCTATACAGTTTGCCATTGGAATGGCATGTCTTTCCAGAAGACGCAGAAGCAAATTATCAATGTTAGCACTAGTCGAGTCACCTTCCAAATTTTCCATGGATAGCATACGATTTTCAATCATCTTCGATTCTTTGTTGAAAAACGACACGACGACAGGATACAGCTTACCATCTCTATCATTGCTACCATCAGTGGAGATCGCGAAAGGCCCATATTTTAAAATATTAATAATTTTTGAATTGGCGTCACGTGCCATTTCACGAACAATGGCGGTTGTTTTTGTCCTCCCACAGGCATATTTCTTCGCAATTTCCGAATCCGGGAACATTTTTCTAAACAATTGATCCACGTGATCGGAACATGATAAAGAGAGGTTATATTCTATGGCGAACGCCGCGAACAAACATTCTGCTCGAATGGCAGCATTGTCTTCATTCCCGTGAACAAAAAACGAACTTAATTTTTTGTTCTCCTGTAAACAACTAGCACTGTCCTTGTGTTTTAGAGTGTTGCTGTGAGTTACAATGTAAGTTTTTCCACCATGAGAAATATTTATATCGCAACGACACACGGAACAAAGAGCAAAATGGTTTCCTCCACTAGATTGTAAAATGAATGGAAATTCAGTTTTATAGCTTTCTTTGAACACTTGGAGATAACGTTTATGAGGTTTTGTCGCCATAACGTGACGAGAGAAATTTAAAACACACGACACAAAACAATTATCGACACAACTCGTTGAAATAATTAACTACCGACGCACACATTAATACCTCAATTAAATGCACTAAACGTGACGCTAGCAGAGTATAAACACGTGGCGTCAAACTGAGGAAGTCACAAACGCCGCGCGTAGCATACAAGGTTTCACCCATTCTGCACAGTCACGTGGCCAGCCTCTACTAATCAGCGTAGGCTTGACGCCTATTTGTCCGTGAAATACCACCAATCAGTATGCGGTAGGCCGATCAGCTGACTCACAATTCCGAGATCGCAGCTCACTGCCAAGCGAGGAACTTACAAAAACTTACACAAAAATACAAGGTTACGCAAATCACAAAAGCAATTACGACTTACGAGAGAATCTCCTTGATAATAGAAATTATTTGCAGTTCCTTTTTCTTTTACAATATATCACTGGGGCCCGAAATTCGTAGGAAATAATAATAACTAAGAAGATCGGAAGAGAAGGTGAAAAATCGGAAAGTTTCCAAATAAATCGGAAGGGTTGGCAGGTATGTTATTACCAAAAATTTGATGAAGCTTAATCTACTGTAAAAAGATCTAGCCGGGGAGAGTTTCCCAACTCAAGGACAGTGTAATTCAATGGGAGTCAGGAAGCCACTTTAACATCTTCTAAAACTAGTGTATCATTAGAAAATGTCTGGTAATGAACAGGTTCTCTTATGCATGCTATTACAGATAAGGATAAATGCCAAGGTAAAATAAAAACCAACCAAGTAAATTGGGTCCTGTATAGTTGCTAATCGGTGAATAAATTATTTCAAAAGGATTAACTTTTTAGTAAAAAAACAAAACACTACCAGTTTAAGTTGAAAAATACCTTGCCTTCTGTACTAATAGGTGCCATGTTCAACATACCAACAAGAGAAGCAGCTAAGGAAGCTTTTAGTTTTACGTGACCATTAATCTCGCGATCATGAGCCATGGGACCTATTTTTTACGTGGAATCCGAACCACAGAACATGGCATTTCACCTCGAAAATCTCACATGCATTGACCGGGAATCGAACCCGGTCCACCTTGGTGAGAGGCCAACAGCTTGACCGCTGCACCACCACACCCGAGACCAAAAAGAGAACTGAACATTTAATTATACAGTAGAGTCTCGATATTTCAAATCTTGGAATTACGAGTTTCCCTTAAATCCGAGCCTCATAAAGCAAATTTTTTCCTTGATGTCTAGAACACAAAACGCGAGTGGAAATGGCAAAACAAAAAACAAAAACAACAACAATAGATGGAGTATCTTTGATGTGGTGATCATCTCCTCCATCCGCTCACAACACAACACGCCACATGGACCTTATTTCATAAAACTGGACGGGTCCGACAATTTATCATAATTGTCAATATGTCGCGACACTTCTATCTGACAATATGTCAGTGTCTACAGGAGAAATATTGTAAAATTTATGCCAGTCATAGAGCCCTTTTCTTAACCTTGACAATTTGCCAAATCCACCTGTCGATGTTATGTACACTTTGATAGTTCCGCGAATTGATAATGTACAATAACCATTGATTCACATGAACTGTTCAACGTGCGATAATCGTATAAAGGATTTACTATTTATTAAAACATTCATTTATTTGAAGAAACATGCACTAACTGTGCAAAATTACTAAACATTTACATATTTGACTGGATAAATGTGATTATCATTACAGCTACTAATAATACATTACTTTCAACCATTTATCTTTCTGACAATCGCGAATATATAGGCTACTGAGCAATACAGGCACGAATTGAAACCGTGCTGCTCCGATGCTCAACAAATGTTTGTCTCGGCCACAGCATTCTTTTGTAGTAAATAATATACTAATGAAGTGTCTAGGGTCAAGGGAGCAATACAATATTTAAAATATGATATATATACTGGAGAAATTCCGTCTCTCATTAAGAGTAGCCTACGTGTTTCGAATTTTTCTCCCGCACGACTCTGTCACTACCGCATTGAGAATTTTAACATTGATTAGAGAGGGCTAAGAAGACATTTTATTAGGGAAGTTTTCCGACACAAGTTGTTCCAAAGGTTCAATTTCTTCTTGTCGGAAGCAGAAGATAGCCTCCAATTCTTTGCAGCAAATATTATACAGTAACTTGACTGATGCGGAATTTCACCTTGGTTGGTTGGTTCTTAAGTTTAGGGGCTGCGACAACGCGGTCATGTAGCCCCGTGTACTTTAGGTGTGTGTAGAATCTGTCTGATAATCTGTGTTAATTGTGATGACTATTAGTGTGTGTTATCTGTTTTTTAATTTAAGTACCGCAACTTAGAATCTTTCGAATAGTTCCTACTTTTGCCGCCAAGCGCCACCGTCAACGACTACTAGTCCAAGTTCAGAACTTAGCTACTAGACGCCACCGCAGTCGGCTCTTGGCAACGAACGTAGAAACCTAAGAGCGTTGTTTACATTCTTAACTTATCCAATTTAGCTTCACACAGGTACAATTAGTGGAAGGTTCTTTAACATGCCATAAATCTATGACATGGGACCGCCGGCTTTACTTCCCCTCTAAAGGAAGGCATACTGAGGGATTTTCAACGCTCTTAAAACATCCGACAGCTTCGGCCGGGTTTGAACCCGCTATCTTGGGCATAGAAGCTCAGCATGCTACCGACTACGCCACCGAAGCCGCATGGAATTTCACCTTTAAAACGAAGTCAGTAAAATTCCGAGAGATTACTTCTCTCTCTAAAAACCTTTGGTAGCCTCACTTGCACTATATCTTAATCAGTGGCTTACCGATGGGGTGAGTTTTAGGATTTAACCGCCACCCCCAGACACATTTGTTTGCTTGAATCGTTATATTGTCCATCTATCACCTGTATCACACTACCACTAGTGAGGCCTGTAGCCTATATATGTAAAATGTGATCACGTTCCTCACTTGGTAAATGCCCTAAAATTTACTCGCAGCGCAACGACTCCTTCAGCATTGTAGCTAGTCAATTTTGCTGTTAAAGTGTGTGATCGGTAATTTCTTCACGCCACATTGGGCTGTTTTAAATGAAGTTACTGTTATTTGCAGATGATATTGTGGTCTGGGGAAGGAACACCGAAGAAGTGCAAGATCATCTAGATGGACTGAACGAAAATATTCAGAAGTACGGCATGAAAATCAGTATAGAGAAAAGCAAGACCATAGTGATGACAAGAGGGGAAAGACAAGGAAAGGGCACTGTGAAAATTGGAAGTCAGTGTTTGGAAATTGTGGACATGATCAAATACCTAGGAAGTGAATTAATGCAAACTGGTAGGTTGGACATGGAGATTAACAGGAGAGTACAGCAAAGCAATGCATTCTATCAAAGTGTAAGAAAACTTGTTTGGGATAAGGAAGTACCAAGGAAAAGCAAAGAGATAATATATAAAGTGTACTATGTACCCATATTGACTTATGAAGCTGAGACTTGGACCTTGACAAGCAGGCAAGAGAAAGTAGAATTCAAGCCAGTGAAATGAAATTCCTAAGAAGTATGATTCGAAAGACAAGGCAAGACAGAGTGAGAAAAGAAGATGTTAGGACGGAAGTTGGGATGAGAAAACTAAATGAGAGAATTGAGAAGAATAAACTAAGGAGGTTTGGACATGTAAAGAGGATGGAGGAAAATAGAATACCAAGACAGATGCTGGAGGTAAAGTGCAAGGGAAAGAGAGCAAGAGGAAGACCTAGAACAAGGTGGATTGAATCAGTGAAGAACAGCTTAAGAAAAAGAAATTTGGACTGGAACAAGATCGTGGAAGAGGAATGGTGGAAAGAAAGAGGAAGGTGGAGAAGTGCCATAAATACCCCGAACCGGCAGGAGCTGGATAAGGGGAAATGATGATGAATGAAAAATCTGTGTCACTGTGTGTCCGTTTCGTAAAAGATAATTCGGTACATAAGGAGTTTCTGCAATTTATTCCTATCAATGATGCAGATAAAGCCATCAAACTATGCAGATTTTGAGAGTCAACAGTAGCCTAACGGCAGAGAGAACATGGAGAGCAAAACATTATTTTTCTCACATAATAGGTGGAATCTCGTTAGTACGTTAATCAAGGGACTGAAAAATTTGGACGTCATATGCGGGAAAACGTACTACCGAAAAACGCCATACTGCATTTACAACGTATAAGAAAGAATGCGGCGTATATATGGACGTTAAATCGCCGACCTTAGTAAGTGATTGTATGCACTACTACAGTCACGACATAAACATAGGTTATTAGTAACTTACACGGAATAAATAACATAAAAATTAATTACTGTACCTCTACACTACAGTATAATAAGGGTCTTTATTTTTGCTTAGCAAGGACATTCTCGCTCGAGCGCTCCGCCAGTGACGGCTCAGTTGCCGGCGACCACGCACGCATATGTAGGCCTACGGCAGAATACGGTGCTTAAAATCAGTAGCCTACCATGCAGTTTTACTGGCCATGATTTACAGTAGATGCTGAAAATGTTCCCCATCCGCTTCCAAACACATATAATACAGGGTCTTTCTTGATATTTGATCAGCAAGGACATTCTCGCTCTCGCGCTCCGCCAGTGACGGCTCTGTTGCCGGCGACCGCGCACGCATATGTTTGAAGCACGGGCTTGCTTGAACCACTTCAATAAAGCGCTTTCTAGTTCAGGAAACTGTCCCTCTTGCACACGTTTCCTTTTGCCGCTCACCCCTTCTTCAAATGCACGTTCGATTTCCTTCCTTTTGCAGAGAATCGTGTTCAGTGTAGACGGAGGAATGTTCCACTTTCGCGCTATATCCACACGCTTCATGTGAGGGTTGCAGTCCACGTCTCGAATGTATTTCATCTTCTCATCATTAGTTATCTGCCGTACTTTCTTCTTATCCAATATGAAACACGCAATAAAATAGGTCATAACTGGACGAGAACACTAAGAACTAGAAGACAATAGTGCGGAACACGAAGACAATAATGCGCCTACGTGAGAAATAAACAAAGGGAAAGGGGTGAAGGGCAGCGGAGAGAGACACGTCACCTATGTTGCGTCATAGCTATAGCCACTTCTACGCCGTCAAACACAATAAAATCATCTACACTGTCAACAACTATCAGAGAATATGAGGCAATATCGTGTCGTGTTTTCCAAAAGCCGAATTTTATAATGAAATAAGAATAATATCCGGTTCGCTTACAAATAGTACAATGGAAATTTGATCGTCGTAAGCGGGAATAGAGAACGTATTAAGGGGATATATCAACATGTATTTTGTAGAATTGGGACTGGGACTTGAGAAAATCATCGCGCTAAACGGAAAAACGACGTAACCGAGAACGCGCTAACGAGATTCCACTGTATCAATATTATAAGTAGTCTCTTATGAACATTACAGTTTCATTTCTGCATCATTTCAGTTTTAAAACTTAGTTATTTTTTTAGGACCATTGAGAAAACGATCTGTTATTTCTGGTCATAATTACATTTTTCCACCCAACAAGTGAATTAATGAAAAGGAACCATAGAATATTCCGAAGGGGGCATTTACATCGTCTGATAAACAATTTTAATGAGCAATTTTTACAATAATAAGTCGAATAAATTGTCATGGGATACTTTATATTAGTGTAATGTTGATTCAATACGACAGAGCGTCCAACGGGGATAATGTCAAGTTATTTTAAGTGTAAACTAGTGCAATGTGGACATATGAGAACAATATTAATGGAAATAATGCATGCTTAAATTAAGATTGTTCTTGAGTGTGATTTTATGTGTTTGACATTTGTTGTGATCTGTGATAAAGAGGCTGAAGAAGGGTCAAAAGTCCCCGAAACATGTCCCTGAGTAAATAAATCTTTCTTTGTCAGGTAATTAATTTCAAGTATTGATTGGGCAGAAAGTTAACCCATTAAATTACAAGTTACTTATTTGTCAATACAGACCTGAAATAATGGAGGTTAATTCTAATGATCCATAAATGTCAACTTGTCGAGTTTAATGAAATAGGGCCCTGGAAGTTACAGACTCTTCTATAATTGACATGATCAACACCCCAACGCAGTGTAAGAGTGATGAGAGAATGGAGAGACCGAAACTGTACCGCTGATAATTCACACCGATGGCTACGCTGCACATGAGCTGCCATGTGCTACTTCGAACAACAACCTGAAGTGACACCAACCGACATACTGCTCTTCAGATGATGGCGTCAAATCGCCGTGTGGAAAAGTCGCAGCTTCACCAAACAAAAGACAATCCACCAATTTTTCAAGAAGTGTAAATTGTTACCAGACTATCAAAACTTTTATTTTGCCAATTTAAATGCCTACTGAAAACACTTTGTTCTAATAAAAGTTCATTTTTGATGCCCGTATTCTTTTCAACATCGTATTACAGTACAGCATTTCTTTTTCCCACATAAATTTTGACAGTCCAAGTTTTCAATAGTTCGAAGTAGTCGCAGTCCCGTTCACCTCGAAGTATCGAGACTCTACTGTACAGTAGTTAGATCACGTTATCAAAATTTTGTAACAGAACTCTTGGCCAGTCAATATCGTCACCTCGAGTTCATCCCTAATTTCAAGAAATCTTGAAGTATATCCAAGACGGGGGCAATTCATTAACAATAACATATTCATAACAGTACATATATCTAGTAACTATTCGAAAACAAATTAGATCTTACTTTAACACTAAGAACGGCAGCGTCATAACTTAATGTTCTGCATGCACTTTTTCATGTATGAATCAAGGTGAGAGTAATCCACCAATACTTCTGTGACTAGCTCAGAAAGAATTGAGGGCCATTCTGCATCTAGTAGTTGCAGCTTCTCTACAGCTGCGCAGGCCACTTCCAACAGATACGCCAAATGTATGCGGCCTTTGTGTCTCCACATTAAATCCTCCTGAAAGAAAAACATCTTTATTGGTACAGTGAAACTTCTTCACATTTAGTGTACATTCAGAGGTGATATGTTCCTTAGGAGTCAGCAGAATAAACAAACTACCTCCTCAGTGTTTTCTTCAATTGTTCTCCCCCAAGATCAACTGATGTAACTTCGCATGAGAACATTCAAAAATTTCCTATGGCTTCATTTACCAGTTATTCATGTCATACGTTTATTTAGATGAATCCAATTAATTTACTGGCTTTGGCTTTGTAAGCACATCAAAAATATAATTCAATTGCTTCCCTGCCAAATTAAGACAATTTTTAAATGATTAGAAATTACATTGGTACTGTGCCTGTAAGGACGTGAGTGACATGTTGTTATTATGTACGATATGAATTTGACGCAAGGGATGATGTGCGATTAACCTCAAATATCAACTGACTTGAAGATCATAATGGAAATTACAGAAATATGTGATAGGAGCTGCAGAAATTACAGAACATTGTGCATTATGGAACGCATGGGAATCCTACCCGGTCCGCTGCAAGGATACCTAGATGATGATGGAAAGCATGGGAGAAGGAATTTCAACTTAATATATTTTGGTATATTGGCTTTCACGACCGGTGAAACCTAGAAGAATTGCTGAGTTTTAATTCACCGGCCGTGAAAGCCAATATACCATCTTTTTGGAAGCCTTCATAGGGAGGTTAAGGCTACTTGAGCTTTTAGTTCTCGCAGTTAAGTAGTGCAGTTGCACTCAATATAAAGGGAGGTAGCGCGCAGTTCGTTACTCCCGTGGGGGTCCGGGCGGGGACACCAAGAGCCCGCCGATGAGCCAGCTTGGTGTCCTAGGCGAAACCCCACACAAGACACGGCACAAACCTAGTAGAATTGCTGAGTTTTAATATATTTTGTTTTGAAAGATATGTGTATTTCTAATATCAACCAATCAAGCCTCGAGATGATCTAGTCGAGGAGGAGTACATATATTGCTTGCAGATGAAGAGATTTTTTAATCTTTTAATTCTCCACTGTCCAGAAGCCACAGAACCGATTACACAACATTCGGCCTTTCCTATGAAGGACTTAAAGATATTATGCTTGTATTTACAGTATTTGTCCAGAAGGTGCAGAAGTGAGTACGCAACATTCAGCCATTCCTATGAAGGATTTGTAAATTATTCTATATAAGTTATGTGGAGTGCAACTTTAAACTTTGACTGTGTGGTGATATTTAAATGCCACAATAGGAGTATTGAAAGGCTAATCACCAGCTAAGCCATTAATGATCACAGACAGGAAGACTTCATATCATTCTGAAGGTAGGCACACAATAAACATTTAAGTAGTTTTGTGTTGCGTAGCCATGAATTTTCATCTTAAATCATCATTTCTTCCTTCAAATGTTTTGCCAAGTTTTCGGAGCAGTAATTGGATCAGTATATTTGTGAGTTGGAACAAATGTAAGATTTATTTGATATTTTTGAAATCAGTGAATAGACATAGACAGTGGTGTGATTTGAGAGAGATTTATTCTTCAAGATATTTTTGGAATTTAATTGACTACATTTTCTTAGTCCATCCACTGGTATATTCAATTTAATTGATAAATGAAATGAAATTAAATCAAATCAATGAAATTAATGAACCTAAAAATATACACATAAATATTTTAAACGCTTTGCTGTAAATCAAAAGATTACATTTATTTAGTAAACAACAAATCTTACTCTTTAGCTAGTTTCACATTTTATTGTGAATACTAAATCCCTGAAAGTAATGTATGCATAGGTAATAAAATATAAATAGAAATCGTATTAAGTTTCAAACAAAATTTTGCTTTATTGCTAATGCTATAAAATACTAACCTGATTGAGGGTCCCTCTTCGCCACTGGAGAGCCTCCTTGGCCACGACACTGCGCAAAGCAGGGTCTGCAGTCCACAGCCACTGCTTGGCACTGAGTTGTGAACCCGAGCGAGTCCCCTCCAGCCTAAGTCTACTTAGCAAGGGCTGTAGCAGGCTCTCCGGCAGGGACCATAGCACGATATCACTCAATCCTTGGAACTCCTCTGAGGCTTCACTCACCTCTTCCTCAGTAACCTGTAATGTATGGCACAATATCAATCAACCCTTATACCCCATTTAGACGTCTCGGTCGCGATCCCGATTATCTCTGATCTGGATAATGTCCAATCGCGATCAACGGCATTTGTCATTGGTACGTGTTTAGACGTCCCATCATGAAACAACAGGATAATCGAGTAAAACAGCATGACATCTCTAAGGTCTGCCAACTTTTGAATTCCAAGTGTTACAGCAGTAATTTACAGTAGTTTGTTTCCTCCAGTTTTGAAGTATTTCAGTTATTCTTTATACATAATTCAACCTGCTAATGCATATTTTTTCAATATTTACAAATCCTGAGGAGACGTGTAGGGAAGGCCTACCCTTGGTGTGGAAATAAAAATATTTTGAAATATTTATAAACAGGTCTAGGCTATTTATTGCATAAATACTTCTTGATCGTCCAGAGTTATTTGGCCCTATCGGAATCCCTTCTATGTCTATGACAGTAAATTTATGTCTTTATTAATCGTCTTCATCGGCTTTCCCAAACGCTAATATATTTTATTCAGCGTTTAAACACTGGTATGGTTGTCTCCATCCATCATTTAGTTTCTCTCAATCTTCATATATCTGATATCAACCAACATAAATACAACCATCATGGCCAACATTACGTACATCTCGCTTTCATAACACAAGATAATACAAAATGGCCATCATTTCCACTGCCTACTTCACTCACACAGCAGGAGGATAGAACACACAGACGATCGCAATGGCCGCGAACGCGATTATCTCGTTGTGGGAACGGGATCGGGCTGATCTTGTTGGAGGGAAAGTTGATCGCGATAATGTTATCCTGTTGCGTTTAGACGTCCCAACTTAATCTGGATCGGAGCCTGATCGCGATCGCAACCGGGACGTCTAAACGGGGTATTAGAACTCTTCGAAGGCCTTACTTCTTTCTACAAACATCCAATGAATGGCACGATCTCTACATTCAAGGGAAATTATGGAAAGCAATATACAAAAGTTTTTCTTACTAAAATTCAGTTTATTTTCAACCTAGTCCCCTTTTAGCTTTATACACTTTATCTGGGCGGCTTCGGTGGCATAGTTGGTAGCACTCTGAGCTTCTATGCCCAAGATCCCGGATCAAATCCGGCCGAAGCCGTCGGATTTTTTAAGAGCGTTAAAATCCCTCCGTATGCTTTCCCTTGGAAGGAAAGTAAAGCCGGCGGTCATGTCATAGAGTTATGGCATGTGGGTAGTTTATTGACTGAGGAATAACCCACCCACCAAGGGAAGATGATTAAGAGAAGGAAGTAGATTTGGGATTGGAAAAGAAGGATAGAAAAATAGGAGGAGAGTCCCACAAAATTAATAAGTTTAGCTTTAAACACACTTAAAAGTGGTTGCCACCGAAAATCCGCTTTCGGATACCTAAAATGAGTAAGGACTTGGTCTAAGCTGACGAGAAACACAGATAGAACTTGGGCGGTTTGCAACAGAGTGGCTTTCGTATAATCCCTCTCAAGCATATATAAAAATACTATGGGGAAGAGTGATGGTCTGGCAAGACTGAGAGGAACAAATTTACTGTATGTCTTCTCAAAGAAATTGGGTTTTTCAAAATAATTCGAAGAATGCCAATGATTTAACTCAGGTTTGGTATTTTCAATTTCCAAAATTATGGAGTTCCTGTAAGGGCGACCAAGTGTCTCTAAGAAGGAAATGATAAAGGATTATGCCTTATGGAGTAATCTTGGTAAATGAACCAATGGTTGCATTGGAAAATGGCTAAGCTTTTACTCAGCGAGGAGCCGGCTAAAAGTTTAGACAAAAGGAAACACTTGTCTTTTAGAAAACTGACCATAAGTTTTCGGAGAGGGTCTCCACAAGCAGGTAGCTGGCTTAGCGAGCTTTACTTGCCTTACTGGCCAATTAGAATTAGCTATTAAAGCTAAAAAGAACTTTAGTGAGGTGAAAATAAAGAGTTCTTGCTCAAATGCAACAAATGGTGAAAGCCCTATTAATGATTTTAATGTCATTGAGTGAGGAGAGTCAAGGAAGACAGGATTTTGCCTAAACTTTGCATTCGTAAATGAAAAAGCGAAGGGAAACGCTTCATTTATTTTACAATTCAAAGAAGTTTGAGGAAATTAACAATTATGTAATATAATTTTGACAAACATAGTTCATTTGAACCTTTTAACAAATGGGGTCGCAGACCTCTCGACATTAAAAGTTTGCTCCAGGCAATTGACAATTTACAAGGTTTCAAACCTTACATGTTTCTAAAATCTTTATAAGATTTAAACAAATAAACAATGAAGTAATTAAAGTTTGAACGTGAATTGGAGTACAAAGAGTGCACCTTAAGAAATTCTTGAGAGAATGTTCTAGAGAAAGTGACAACTTTGAAAATAACAGTAATAAAAACATGAAAAATAAGATAGAAGTTCCTACAACTTCTTATATTTATACAGAATTACGATATGAGAATTATACAAAAGAGGGCAGGTCACTTACTGTGAAACCTGGAGAAAGTGAAAAGGAAGGTTCTAGACTTCCCAAGTTTGAGCAGGAATCACTAGCCAAATGGGACAGTTTCCATTTCGTGAAACCTGAACATGACTCGCTCAAGAGTTTAAAGAAATGTTTTCCCTGATTATAGGAAAGGAACAATGTGATTTGAAACTTGTATCACACAAACAATTATGCAGAATTTAATTAATGTTAAACTAGCAAAGTTGGAAGGGCACCTCGTGAGTGACACCTTATAGAAAGTTACAATTTTATTAATATGGGTGGTTAGTAGAAGGTTGAGGAAAGATCATTGGGATATAGGATCAATGTTCATGGCCGTATTTAATATAACCGGACGATCGCGACGCGGTAGAAACGTGGAGCAAGCACTGGTTATCACTGTAGTCTATAAAGATGGATGCAAAGTTCACTATAGAAACACTAAAGTTTATGAGAAAGAAAATTATTGCAATTATGGAAATAACTGATTGCATTATATAGGTGAGAGTCTATTTCTTGAAAAGTTGTGATTTACAATTAAATGTACCATAAAACATTCCAACGGTGGACGAAAGTTAGCTATTGCAGTAATTTAAGGAAGATTCCTCATTTTAACTAGTATTTTCACAAGTGAGTGAAAAATACCTGACGGCAAGCCTCGCAGATAGAGTACCAGATCTGGAAAGTTCCAGAACGATCTGAGCAGAAAAATGGGGTTGAGAAAATCCAACGGAGGAACTAACTTTATAATTTATAGACAGCGGGTATTAGATAATATCCCACGTAGTGAGAGGATTTCTCATTTTGCAAGCATAAGAAATGCTGCTTTTCACCAAGATTGGCTTGATTAGACAAAAGCCCAACATGGAAAATCCCGCGAAGAATGATTACCGCCCCACAAGTAATCTCACGCTGTCTATAAAATAATCAATAAAAGCATGTAGATAAAATTGATGAAGATGAGGTTAAAACCTTTAAAATGGTACTTATCTTGATTTCATGTTGAAGGCGAAGTTTCCTTTGAAGATAACTACTTTGCCAACATGGCGTAGAAGAGAGTATGCCTCTTGGTTTGAGGAGGCTAGCTCGAGTGGAGCTTTAACTGATCGAGTCAACTGCCGACTGAGAAGTGAGACCTGCTCAACGGAGCACGGAGGGACCGAGGAAGGGGAAAAAAGTGGGGGGTAGGAGACAAAAGGAGAACATATAAGCATTGCCAATGTTATAACAAAAAAATGATCTCTTGCTGAGCTGGTCTTCAAAGAGTTGATAACAGATGATACTAGCGCAGCATGGTGAGTAAAGAAGTAGACGTAGTCCTCTTGCTCAAGGAGAAAATAGCTGGCGATGGTAACAGGATCTGGTGGCCAAATGGATAAGTAAGTCCTCTAGCACCAGGAAGAATTGAGGAGCTTCAGAGATTCGCTGCGAGATGACGCTAGGTGGGTCACAGAAGTTATATATCTAGAACAGACTTATGAAGACATAAGAGATTTGCCTATCAAGGAGAAAACAAAAGATCACTGTTGGTGTTTGACAAAGAGAAAGGAAGAAATGAACATGCAAGGAGTAATAAAAATTATATCTCAGGTACCGTGTATTCAAAGAATACACCATACTGGGGGGAAACACCAACAGAGAGCAAATAAGCAGTTACACATTTAATGGAAGAGGAGCGATCAAAGACAGAGGTCTTGTAATCGAACCGTTAATGGTCAAGACTCTGACCACCCTGACTCTCCCATCTCTTCCAGGATAACACTTGGTCACTCTACCGGAAGTCCAGACTAGAGGGGGAGAAACATCCCTAACCAAGACCAAGTCCCCCACTTTAATGTCGGGACGGGAAAGAAACCACTTCTGCCTCCGTTGCAAGGAAGTTTAATATTCCAAGTTCCATCTCTTCCAAAAAGAATTACGGAGGGCTTCAAGTTTACGCCAAACAATAGGTAGATTAAAATCCCTGTAAGAATTGGGAAGAGGAGGAGGGGCAGAAAGAGAAGTGCCGATAAGAAAGTGACCAGGGGTGAGTGGAAGTAGGTCATCAGGGTCATTGGAAAGCGGAGTTAAAGGGCGAGAGTTAACAACACCTTCAATCAGAACAGACAGTGAATTGAATTCTTCGTAAGTCAGAATTCGATTACCTAAGACTTTTCTTAAATGACGTTTAGTGAGCTTTACGCAAGATTCCCACCTACCACCATGATGCGGAGCGTAAGGAGGTATAAAGCGCCATTTGAAACCTTTTGAATAAGAAAAATTAGAAATTTGTTCCATGGCAGGAGAGGAAGTGAGAGCTTTCTTCCACAGGGAAGCTGCGCCCTGAAAGGTGGAAGCGTTATCAGAGAACATCTCAGAAGGAACACCACGCCTAGCAGTGAAACGAGAGACAGCTGATAAAAAATAAGAAGTAGAAGCATTCGTTACTAGTTCCAAGTGGATTGCGCCGGTAACCATGCAAACAAAGAGAGAAACATAAAGCTTACCAAACAATTTGCGTTTAGCTTCAGGAGAGTTTCATTGATATTGGAACGGACCCATATAGTCCACGCCAGTTAAAGCAAATGGGCGTATAGGAGAAGAGCGAAAAGAGGGCAGATCGCTCATTAATTGAGTATTGATTTTAGGTTTCGCTTTGAAACAAGGAATGCACTTATGAATTACAGAAGAAACTTCATGAATTCCATTTATAATCCAGTACTTTTCCCTTAAGAGGCAAAGCAGAGTACGTGTACCAACATGAAGATTACGGTAATGAAAGTCACGTATAATTAAGGAAGTTACGTGATGTTTGGAAGGCAAAATAACGGGATGCTTTTTGTCCTCAGAGAGTAAAGATTGCGAAAGCCTTCCACCTACCCTGAGTAACCCATGGTCATCAAGAAACGGGGCTAAAGCACGGAGACGGCTGGATTTGGGAAGATCTCTTTTAGAAGAAAGCAATGACAATTCAGAAGAAAAGGCTTCTTGCTGTGTCAGTTGTAAAACCTTAAAGGTAGCGAGATTCAATTCATGATTGGTAAGGTGTGGTTTAGGGAGAAGAGGTTGGTCAACCACAAGATATTTCCATCTAAGGAGATAGGCGACAATTCGTAGTAATTTATGAAAAGAAGAATAGCGGAACAACAAAGGATGAGAAGCGTTGGAAACAAGACACGAAGCAATGGATAGAGGTACTTTAGCGTCAGGCAAGTTGGAATTTGTAGCTGGGGGTTTAGAAGGCCATGAAGAAGATTCTTCGATTTGCCACGAGGGCCCATGCCAGTACAATTGGGAAGCTGCCAATTGAGAGGGTAAACAACCACGAGAGATAATATCGGCTGGATTATCCGCACTGGGAACATGCCTCCATTGACATCCCGAAGAAAGAGTTTGAATCTTGGAAACCCTGTTTGCAACGAAAGTTTGCCAGTGAGAGGGGTTCTTGGCGATCCAAGAAAGGGCGATCATGGAATCGCTCCAGAGATAGATTTGCGAGAATTCGACTTTTAATACTTCCCGTAATTTCTTGACAAGTTCTGCAGCCATGAGTGCAGCGCACAGTTCGAGCCTAGGCAAAGTGATAGTTTTAAGAGGAGCGAACTTCGATTTGGCACAAACAAGGTTGGAAACTGGAGATCCATAGAGTGAATCGTGATAAACTAAATATGCACAGCAACCATAAGCTTTTTCGGAACTGTCCGCGAACACATGAAGGAAAAAAGATGCATTAGAATGAGAGCTGATTAAATTCCTGGGAATTTCAATAAGGGAAAGATCCAGCAAATTGCTGCGAAACGAGAGCCAACGATTAAGAAAAGAAAGAGGGACAGTGTCATCCCATTCACATTTAAGCGACCACAGCTCTTGCATGAAGAGTTTGGCTATAACGATAACTGGGGCAAGGAATTGAAGTGGATCAAAAATTTTTGCAATTTCAGAGAGAATTTGTCTTTTTGTATTAGGAAGCTCTTCTGCGAGCGAAACTTTATAGATAAGAGTGTCAGTGCTAGTGCACCAGTGAACTCCTAGAGTTTTTATAGATTCGGAGTTTCCACAAATTTCGACAGAAGAAGGATCTACGTCTTCGATGGGAAACTGAGCGAGAAACTCAGGGGAGTTGGAGTTCCACTTATGAAGTGGAAAACCTCCATTCCTTAACAATGCCTGAAGTTCTAAAGACACAAAAGAAGCTTCCTCTAAAGAGGGCAAGGACTGCAAATAATCGTCAACATAGAATGAAGTAGTTAGTGCTTCAGAGGCTTTGGGGTTAAATAAATGACCATCTTGAGAGGCTAGCAAGTGTAGGGATCGGATAGCAAGGAAAGCAGAGGGTTTTAAGCCATAAGTAACCGTTTTCAAGCGAAATACCTTAATGGGCTTACTGGTTTCATCACGCCACAAGATTCTTTGAAGATCTCGTTGTTCTGGTTGAATTAACACTTGACGGTACATCTGTTTTATGTCGGCTATGACAGCTATGGGAAATAATCGAAAGTTTAAGAGTATAGCAGATAAATCTGATTGAATAGCAGGACCAGAATAAAGAGTGTCGTTAAGGCTGTTGCCATTAACGTCGGGTGATGAACCATTGAAAAAAACTCGAATTTTATCTTTTACAAGAGGGTTTTTCCACACGGGATGATGATTTAAATAAACCGTTTCAATTGGGGGGTGCAATTCATCATCAGATTTGTTAACAACTTCCATATGATCTAAGCTTTCATACTCATCCATGAAATCAGTGTACTGTTGTTTAACAAGAGGTTCCTTCTTGAATTTGCTCTCGATAGCGAAGAGAGCCTTTCGAGCTTTAGGCTGAGAGTTGATAAGTTTAGGAGGATTATTTAATCTTGGCATTTGAACGACGAACCGGCCATCAGAAGAACGAGTGGTGGTGTTCAAAAAAAGTTGCTCACAGAATTCATTTTCTGAAGAGGTTACATTAGGAGAATCAACATTTTCAAGCCTCCAGAACTGCTCCAGGTCAGTATTGGAGAAGTAACATTGCGATGCGGGTTGAGGAGAATAATGGGGAAGTTGCCCTGTGACGATCCATCCAAAATTAGTGTCTCTGGCGACCACGTTTGAGGATAACTTACGAACCTGTTTACGTAGGCAATTCCAGAAAACATTGGCACTAAAGAGTATGTCAATAGGGTTCTGCATATTAAAACAAGGATCGGCTAGCCTTAAATGCGAGGGAATGTTTAACCCTGAAATATCCACAGAGTGACTTGGAGTGTCTTCTCCGATGCTATTAAGAATGAGACAATTAAGTTTAAGAAAGTTGTTTCTATGACAAGTATCTCTTATAGTTAGCTTTGAGAATTGTAAAGCTTGCGATTTTGAGCTGTTGATGCCCGACACGTTGATAGAAGTGGGGCTTACAGGTAGACCTAGTTTTCTAATCAAGGAATTAGACACAAAATCATGAGTTGCCGCTGAGTCTAGAAAACCGCGTGCACGGACCCAGTTGCCAAAGTTATCCTGAACTTCGATTTGGACAGTAGACAACAATACTTGAGCACTGCGAATGGACTTGGCATTTTGAATATACGATGAAGCATTAGAACTGTTAGTACTATCATTTTTCGGAGAAGTAGATGCTGTCGACCCGTGGGGGTTTGCCTGTTCCTCTATCGGGCGCGTCCCAGGTGGCGGATAGGGGGGCTCGCCGGACTTGTCCGGAGGGTTTGAGGGAAATAAAATACCTCTCGCGGACCAAAAACAGGCCCCTCGCCAGGGTTATGGTGAAGCTACGTTAGGCCTAGCAAGCCAGTAGTGGATATGAAACTGCTTTTAAAACGGGAACGGGCCTCGGAAAGGACAGATCTAAAGGAAGCAGACCTGGCTATGGAAATGGACTACGAATCGGAACTTTGAATATAACTTCATTGACGGGAAGAGTGGAGGAGGTTGTGGATATGATGGAGAGGAGAAAACTGGATGTACTCGGACTGGCAGAGACCAGATGGAGAGGGGAAGGAAGAAAAGAACTGAGAAATGGCTTGCAGCTATACTGGATAGGAAATGAGGAGGGGAAGAGAAATGGAGTGGGAATGGTGGTGAGAGAAGGGCTGAGGGAGGAAGTAAAGAGGGTAAGTGATAGAATAATTAGAGCCAGAATCACTGTGAAAGGTAGAAACCTGGACATTCTGCAAGTCTATGCACCACAGGTGGGATGCACAGAAGGCGAGAAGGATGAGTTTGAAGAGTAGTTGCAGAAGCAGTTAGTGGGGAGAGACCTGATAGTCATGGGAGACCTAAATGCCCATGTCGGAACTGATAGAAGAGGTTTTGAGGAAGTGATTGGTGGTGAAGGATGGGGAAACAGGAATAAGGAAGGAGAGAGATTGTTGGAACTGTGCAAGATAAATGGGCTAATGGTTGGAAACACATGGTACAAGAAGAGAGAGAGCCATAAAATTACTTGGTACAACAGGGATTTGACTAGGAAATCAGTGGTGGACTATATTCTATGCGGGAAGGAGACAAAGAAGAGTATCACGGATATAAGGGTAATACCTTCAGAAGCCCTGGACAGTGACCACCGTCTGCTGGTCGCCAAGGTGAGAGGACTGAAGGAAAAGAGGAGAACTGAGAACCAAGAAAGAAGAATAAGAACATGGAAGCTGAAGGAGGATGGAAATAAGGAGAAGTTCCAGATATTAGTGAGGAACAAATTACCGAAGGATGATCCGAAAACAGGTGAAGAAGAATGGAATAGGTTCAAGGACGTGTTGCTAGAAGCAGCGGAAGTCGTGTGTGGCAGAACTAGTGGAAAGAAAAGGTGGAAGGAAACACCATGGTGGAACCCCAGAACTAAGGAAGCAGTGAAAAAGAAAAATGAAGCATTCAGGAAATGGTTCCAACAGAGGACAGACAGAACAAGAGAAGAATACCAAGAGCGGAAGAAAGAAGCAGGAGAAGCAGTGAAGGAAGAGAAAAAGAAATGGCTGGAGAAATGGACAGAAATGATGGAGGAGGACTGTGATGGCAGTAAGAAAGTGTTGTATGGAATGATAAAGGCAAAGAGAAGAGATACGGGGGAAAATGTCAGAATGGTGGACAGGAATGGAAAGGAGGTCGAAAATATGGAAGAAGTAAAGGTTATCTGGAGAGAATACTTCAAGGAACTCCTAAATCCAACTAAAACCAGCGTAGTGGACATTGTGGAGGAAGAAACAGACAGTGACCAAGACATTTCAGAGAAGGAATTGACATGGAAAGAAGTGGAGGAAGCATTAAAGAAGATGAAAGGGGGAAAGGCACCGAGAATAGACGAAGTGAGTGTGGAGATGGTGAGAGCAGCAGGGGTGATAGGAACACAGTGGCTCTTTCGAGTAATGAAAGTGATATGGAGGGAGAAGAAAATACCAGATGACTGGAAAAGAGGGATAATAATACCCATATTTAAAAAGGGAAGTAGGAAGGAATGCAAGAACTACAGGGGAATTACACTCATGTGCCACTGCGCCAAAATATTTGAGAAGGTACTGGAGAGAAGAATTCGGACAGAAGTTGAAGATGGGCTGAGGGAAGAACAGTATGGATTCAGGCCAGGAAGGTCAACAGTTGACCTCATCTTTGCAGTAAGACAGCTACAAGAACACCATTATGAATATGGGAAAGATCTGGTGATGACCTTCTTGGATATTGAGAAAGCATATGATAGTATTAATAGAAACAAGGTATGGGAAGCAATGAGAGCAAAAGCAGTGAACAAGGAGACAGTGGCAAGAGTGAAAGCAATGTACGAGGGAAGCAAAAGCTGTGTAAAGGTGGGAAGAGAGAGAACGGAATGGTTTCAACTGGAGAGTGGTCTGAAACAGGGAAGTGCCCTCTCACCCCTGTTATTTATAGTGGTGATGGATGAAATCATACGAAAAGTGGTAAATAGCATTGGGGAAAGGAAAATGAAGGCAATGTTGTTCGCTGATGACCTTCTGGTATGGGGAGAGGATGAGGAAGAAGTACAAGAGCAATTAGATGAGTGGGAGAAGGTAGTGTTATCATATGGGATGAAGTTCTCAGCACAAAAGAGTGAAGTGGTCATCACAACGAGGAAGAAGAACAGACTGGATATGGGCATAACACTTGGAGGACAGCAGTTGCAGAAAGTAGAATGCTTCAAGTACTTGGGAAGCATAATTGAAGAAAAGGGAGGCAATAGGATGGAAATAAATGAGAGGGGAAGGTGCGCAGATGGATTTTTCAAGAGTGTTAGGGGGATGATATGGAATAAAGATGTACCACAAAAATGTAAAGTAATCATCTACAAGACCTACTTTGTGCCAATTTTGACATATGGTTCAGAAACATGGGTGATGAAGGAAAGGGACAAGAATAAAATACGAGCAGTGGAGATGAAGTTCCAGAGGAGTAGGGTAGGAGTGACAAGAATGGACAGAGTAAGGAATGAGAGAGTCAGGGAGATGGTAAGAGAGGAACCATTGCAAAATAGAATAGAGCGATCTAGGCTACAATGGTATGGACATGTGAGGAGGATGGAAGAGGAGAGGATACCGAAGAAGATGTTTGGAATGGAAATGACGGGAAGGAGGCCAAGGGGAAGACCAAGGGACAGATGGACAAAAGGAGTTAAGAAGAGTGTGGAGGAAAGAGGAGTGTGCTGGGACACAGTAAATGACGAGAGATGGTGGATGGACAGGAAACGATGGAGAGGCCTATGTTCCAAGCAGACCCGACCAGCGGTTGGAAACTGCTCAAGATGATGAATGATGATGAGATGCTGTCGATGACCTTGCCTGATCATGACGATGTAGCAAAGTATGATGAGCCTTTTCACAATGGTAGCAAAGTCTTGTGGACTTACAGTTAGAAGCAGAATGCGTGGGCGCTAGGCAGTTGAAACAATGTTTGTTTTGAGCGACTAATTTTCGTCTGTCGTCGACTGACATTTCTTTAAAAGATTTGCAGAGGTATAGGGCATGGGGATCTTTACAAAGTACGCACCTTACAGGTTCGTTTAAACTTTTGCGAGGTTCGCTTTGCGTGTTTAAAACAATAGAGCTAGCAACACGACGTTCACTAGACCTAGTTGGGTAACCAGTAGTGTTTGATTTAAATTTGGATGAGCTGGACCCTGGTTTTTGGGTATTGGACGCTGAGCGTTCACTTTTGGATTTGATGGACATTAATTCGAATTTGGAACTAGGAGATGAAGGTTCACTTTGATTAGCTAGAGCGGTTAAAAGTTGGCATCTAGCGTTTATGAAAGTGACTAAATGCTCGTAAGTGTAGTCGTCTTCTTTAGAAAGTTCAATTTCCCAAGCTTTGAGGGTAGCAGCATCAACTTTAGAGACTACTAAATGTATTAGGAAAGTATCCCAATGTTCAGTAGGTTGGTCTAATTGGGACAAAGCTTTAACGTGGAGTTGGGTAGTGTCAATTAAAGTACGCAAACTAGTGACGTCATTGTGCTGTGACGCAGGTAGGTTAAATAGAGCCTTCATATGGCGTTGAATACGTAAACGTAAATTTCCATATCTTTCCTTTAATAAGTTAAAGGCAATGGGGTAATTTTCGGCACGCAGAGGAAGTGCTTCAACCAACTGCAAAGCTTGACCTCGGAGGATAGATCTCAAGTAATGAAACTTGTAAATGACTTGAATGTCTTCATTGTCATGAACAAGGGAGCAAAATAATTCATAGAAAGAATCCCAAGTGGATTCATCTCCAGAGAAATGGGGTAAATCAATTTTAGGTAAAGTTGGTTTGGGCTTGTGAGTGCCCTCACGGAAGGAAGTTTGTGGTTCGTGAAGGGAACCAAGAGCAGAAGCGTCCTTTTTCTGCTCCTCTTCGAGTTGGCGTATTATTTTGAAAGCAGAACCTATGCCTTCGTAATATAGGTTTTCTACTTCGACACGATCTTCTGTTTGATTGAGCATGCAAGTTTCTATTTCAGTTTGAATGTTACAGTAGTTTTCATATGAACGTTCAAAATCCTTTACACGATGTTTCAACAAGTCTAATTGCGCGTCTGAGGGATCTAATTCTTTTATGTACCTTCTGAATCGGGTAATTTGCCCTTTATAGGATGCTCGTTTAGAAGTAAGTTTTTCATCCTTATCCTTATCAGTGGGAGCCATATTAAAAAAGGTAGATGAAAATGTAACTTACGAAACTGTGGAACCTTGGAAATGCTGTCAAGCTGGCAGCAGCAATGAGTAAAAAGAACGGGACACACCAAAGGAGCCAGGAGCGGCCTCTTTCCCGTTCACAGGCTTTGCATGATGTAATTATAGCTGAAAAATTCAAATCAGATATTAGTAATATGCAAAGTATTGTCAAATGACACTTTTTTAAAAAGAAAAAAGAAAAAATGGGCTCTCCCGGGTTTCGGCACCAAATTTTGGGTAGTTTATTGACTGAGGAATAACCCACCCACCAAGGGAAGATGATTAAGAGAAGGAAGTAGATTTGGGATTGGAAAAGAAGGATAGAAAAATAGGAGGAGAGTCCCACAAAATTAATAAGTTTAGCTTTAAACACACTTAAAAGTGGTTGCCACCGAAAATCCGCTTTCGGATACCTAAAATGAGTAAGGACTTGGTCTAAGCTGACGAGAAACACAGATAGAACTTGGGCGGTTTGCAACAGAGTGGCTTTTGTATAATCCCTCTCAAGCATATATAAAAATACTATGGGGAAGAGTGATGGTCTGGCAAGACTGAGAGGAACAAATTTACTGTATGTCTTCTCAAAGAAATTGGGTTTTTCAAAATAATTCGAAGAATGCCAATGATTTAACTCAGGTTTGGTATTTTCAATTTCCAAAATTATGGAGTTCCTGTAAGGGCGACCAAGTGTCTCTAAGAAGGAAATGATAAAGGATTATGCCTTATGGAGTAATCTTGGTAAATGAACCAATGGTTGCATTGGAAAATGGCTAAGCTTTTACTCAGCGAGGAGCCGGCTAAAAGTTTAGACAAAAGGAAACACTTGTCTTTTAGAAAACTGACCATAAGTTTTCGGAGAGGGTCTCCACAAGCAGGTAGCTGGCTTAGCGAGCTTTACTTGCCTTACTGGCCAATTAGAATTAGCTATTAAAGCTAAAAAGAACTTTAGTGAGGTGAAAATAAAGAGTTCTTGCTCAAATGCAACAAATGGTGAAAGCCCTATTAATGATTTTAATGTCATTGAGTGAGGAGAGTCAAGGAAGACAGGATTTTGCCTAAACTTTGCATTCGTAAATGAAAAAGCGAAGGGAAACGCTTCATTTATTTTACAATTCAAAGAAGTTTGAGGAAATTAACAATTATGTAATATAATTTTGACAAACATAGTTCATTTGAACCTTTTAACAAATGGGGTCGCAGACCTCTCGACATTAAAAGTTTGCTCCAGGCAATTGACAATTTACAAGGTTTCAAACCTTACATGTTTCTAAAATCTTTATAAGATTTAAACAAATAAACAATGAAGTAATTAAAGTTTGAACGTGAATTGGAGTACAAAGAGTGCACCTTAAGAAATTCTTGAGAGAATGTTCTAGAGAAAGTGACAACTTTGAAAATAACAGTAATAAAAACATGAAAAATAAGATAGAAGTTCCTACAACTTCTTATATTTATACAGAATTACGATATGAGAATTATACAAAAGAGGGCAGGTCACTTACTGTGAAACCTGGAGAAAGTGAAAAGGAAGGTTCTAGACTTCCCAAGTTTGAGCAGGAATCACTAGCCAAATGGGACAGTTTCCATTTCGTGAAACCTGAACATGACTCGCTCAAGAGTTTAAAGAAATGTTTTCCCTGATTATAGGAAAGGAACAATGTGATTTGAAACTTGTATCACACAAACAATTATGCAGAATTTAATTAATGTTAAACTAGCAAAGTTGGAAGGGCACCTCGTGAGTGACACCTTATAGAAAGTTACAATTTTATTAATATGGGTGGTTAGTAGAAGGTTGAGGAAAGATCATTGGGATATAGGATCAATGTTCATGGCCGTATTTAATATAACCGGACGATCGCGACGCGGTAGAAACGTGGAGCAAGCACTGGTTATCACTGTAGTCTATAAAGATGGATGCAAAGTTCACTATAGAAACACTAAAGTTTATGAGAAAGAAAATTATTGCAATTATGGAAATAACTGATTGCATTATATAGGTGAGAGTCTATTTCTTGAAAAGTTGTGATTTACAATTAAATGTACCATAAAACATTCCAACGGTGGACGAAAGTTAGCTATTGCAGTAATTTAAGGAAGATTCCTCATTTTAACTAGTATTTTCACAAGTGAGTGAAAAATACCTGACGGCAAGCCTCGCAGATAGAGTACCAGATCTGGAAAGTTCCAGAACGATCTGAGCAGAAAAATGGGGTTGAGAAAATCCAACGGAGGAACTAGCTTTATAATTTACAGACAGCGGGTATTAGATAATATCCCACGTAGTGAGAGGATTTCTCATTTTGCAAGCATAAGAAATGCTGCTTTTCACCAAGATTGGCTTGATTAGACAAAAGCCCAACATGGAAAATCCCGCGAAGAATGATTACCGCCCCACAAGTAATCTCACGCTGTCTATAAAATAATCAATAAAAGCATGTAGATAAAATTGATGAAGATGAGGTTAAAACCTTTAAAATGGTACTTATCTTGATTTCATGTTGAAGGCGAAGTTTCCTTTGAAGATAACTAGTTTGCCAACATGGCGTAGAAGAGAGTATGCCTCTTGGTTTGAGGAGGCTAGCTCGAGTGGAGCTTTAACTGATCGAGTCAACTGCCGACTGAGAAGTGAGACCTGCTCAACGGAGCACGGAGGGACCGAGGAAGGGGAAAAAAGTGGGGGGTAGGAGACAAAAGGAGAACATATAAGCATTGCCAATGTTATAACAAAAAAATGATCTCTTGCTGAGCTGGTCTTCAAAGAGTTGATAACAGATGATACTAGCGCAGCATGGTGAGTAAAGAAGTAGACGTAGTCCTCTTGCTCAAGGAGAAAATAGCTGGCGATGGTAACAGGATCTGGTGGCCAAATGGATAAGTCCTCTAGCACCAGGAAGAATTGAGGAGCTTCAGAGATTCGCTGCGAGATGACGCTAGGTGGGTCACAGAAGTTATATATCTAGAACAGACTTATGAAGACATAAGAGATTTGCCTATCAAGGAGAAAACAAAAGATCACTGTTGGTGTTTGACAAAGAGAAAGGAAGAAATGAACATGCAAGGAGTAATAAAAATTATATCTCAGGTACCGTGTATTCAAAGAATACACCAGCATGTAAAAGATCCTTCCACTAACTGAACTTGTGTGAAAATAATTTCTAGGTTAGATTTCGTTGAAACGCTCTATCAACATTCCAACATTCACCACTAGGTGTCAGTGACATCTGGTAGCGAAAGTTGGAACTACTTGAAATAGAACAGAACTTGTAGCTCACCCCATGGGTGTCCTCTTGAAGCAGCTACAAACTCTGGCGAGCTGAAATGTCCTCGGGCACTCACGGCAGTAAAAGCCATATGCTAGATAAATAATGTTATTGTTGTGTGCTGGCGATGGTCTAGTAGTCAAAACCAGTCCACACAAAATAAATCTGCCCAAGGTTGTGGGTTCAAACCCGGCCAAAGTAGTCGGATTTTTAAGAGCGTTAAAAATCCCTCAGTATGCCTTCCTTCAGAGGGGAAGTAAAGCCAGCAGACCCATGTCATAGATTTATGGCATGAAAAAGAACCCTCCTCCAACTACACTTGTGGAAGCTAAAATTTGTAGGTTAGTTTGATAATGCTATATTAGTTCCAACGTTCGGTACCAGGTGCTGGCTGTGATGGCATCTTTAACACCAGTTATCAGAAAAATTCTACACACACCCAAAGTACACGGGGCTACATGACCGCGTTGTCTCAGCCCCTAAACTAAGGAACCAACCAACACTTTGCCCAATACTTTTCCTATTTCTTCACACTTTCCAAAAGGTAACATTTCTCAAGCACTGAGAAATAGGTGTTTGTTTCAGCTGTGATATAGCTCCATCGAATGTCTTAGTGATTATCCACTATTATTCCTAGATATTTGATGTTTTCCTTATATATTAATTAAGAGTTGTACACCAAAATGAGAAATATATGGAAGTAAATCATGGGAAGATTAAGAGGACAGAGAAGTTTAAATACCTGGGGGAATGGATCAAACCCAACGGACTGGATAAGGAAGCAATCAAAGGAAGAACCTGAAAACTGGACCTGGCCTACAAACTAACCCAGAATAAATACAACAAATGAGCTTTATCATACAAGGCCAAAATCAGACACTACAAATCGGTAGTAAAACCTCAAGGATTGTACGCTTCAGAGTGTCTTATTTTAAGTAAAAAGGGAGAACTTCAAGTACTAGAATAGAGAGAAAGGAAGATTCTGAGAAAAATACTTGGACCACAGAAGACTACTGATGGGACATGGAAGAAGGGGAAAAATGAAGAACTTTACAAATGTACTGAAAAGATCACAGACGTAATGAAGAAGCGGAGGCTAAAGTTCTACTGACATTCACTACGAATGGATGAAGGCAGACTGACCAAAAGGATCTTCAGCTACATCATGGGGTTAAAGGTTACATCTAAATGGGTAGAAGAGGTGAAGATGGATGCAGCGGAAGTTGGAATTACTCCACCGATGGCCTATGATAGAAGAGAGTTCCACAGTAGAGTTGATGGAGTAAAATCATTTCAGGAGAAACCATCAAGCAGGAGGACCAAACGGATCATTTCCGAGGAGGAGAGAAAACAAAGAAGTGACAGGATGAAGAAGTTCTGGGAAGAGAAGAGAAAGAAAGCCAATAAGTCTTGAGTTCCTTGCGGCCCATAGTTGGCCAAATTCGATAATAATAATAATAATAATTAAGAGTTGTGGCAATGTTGTCAATAGTAGCTGTTTTCTGTGGGTGACGTTTAAAGACGTAGGAGTAATTAAGTTGTAATTTCTCATGAATTTACTGGCTTCAAAAACAGAAAACATTGCTGTGCTAAATACACAGGAAGAAAATACTAAAACTAAAGAGGAAATATTTTTGATGATTTCAATTCTATAAGAATTTTCAACATCATATTGCACAAGTAAAAGGAGAAACATCAAATGAGAAGGATATACAGCTACCTCTCGATTATCCAGGTGTGAAGTATTTGGTTTGCAGAATATCCATGATTAGTTTGAGGGGGAAAAAAACCTCCTGCTCTGTGTTAATTTGTTTTTAAATTCCACTAGATGAAAGGCTACAGCTAAGCAGCACCAATAGCGATACATTGTTGATTGTATTTATAACATCTCAGGTAGTTTGTCAATTATAGTCTGGTTAGTCACTGACATGAACGATATTCAGTAACGCACTGCTTATTATGGCTACAGGTACTAGCAGTAAGACACGACAGAAAAGCATTACCTATAGAGCAGAAATTAGATGGTATTGTTAATTCATATGAATCTTAGTCATCAGCCCTGTGTAGTTGGGTATGTGTTCAACTTTTTTGATAACCTGTATAGCTGCAATGACTGTAGTAGTGCGACTAACTGTATCACAAACAGGCATGGGGTAGGCACCCCAGGACTTGAAGTAAGGTACTATTCGGGCATTTTCCTGGAGGAAGTGTGGAAATACCACACTCAGCATAACCACTGTCAGCGCTGAGATTTGAACCTATGATCTCCGAACTTGCTGCAGCTGCCCGAGTGGCTGTGGTGCACCATTTTACAAGCACGGCTACACTGCAGGACACAGAAATTAGAAATAAGGAAGGAAGCTTTTAGTAATACTTGACTGTTTATCATGCGATCATGAGCCATGCGACCTTTTTATGTGGAATCCGAACCACAGGACATGGCATTTCACTTCGAAAATCTAACACCGGGAATTGAACCCAGTCCACTTTGTCGAGAGGCCAACCGTTTGACCGCTGCACCACCACGCTCTCAGAAATTAGAAATGATAGATAAATTAGAAAAGGGTGAAATTACATCAAAACTGATATAAACCCTTGTCTGGTTGTACAATGATGCATGCAATTTGAAGAGCGGACATTGTAAACAAAGTGAAGAGCAATCAAGGATCGCCATCACTCAAGCCGATGCATCAACCTGTATCCATCTTATATAAGAGTAGGCGATAAAAATTTATTTGACTTCACTGACCTTTAGACTCTCTGGAAAATACAAATTGTTATAAGAAAAAAATATATATACATAGAGACAAAAGAAGAAAAAAATGATGATTATTTCCTGAAAAGCTAACTGAGAGAAATTTGCAATGCAATGGGTTTTGTATTTCATATGTTGCATGTTTAGTAAATAAAAGTACAGGGCGCCAGGAAATGTTCTCAGCAGTGGCTATGTGTAGCTGCGAGAGGTTGCGTCATCAGTTTAGTTGGCAGCACAGTGTCCTTGATAAGGTGAAGGTCACATGTGTGGGCTGTCGAAATGGTCAGTGTGTATAGTTAGATTATTGGAAGAGTGCAACAGTATGTTATGAATGGCTGTGGTGAGTACAAAGTTAACTGTTTGTTTGTTTGTTTGTTTCGATACAAGGGACAGCCGTGCTGCCAACATAACTGGTGATGCTATCTCTCGCAGAAGCATGTAGGCACTGCGGAGAACATTCCCGGTCGCCCTGTATATTATTGGTGCAATCCTAAGTACACATTAACATGGATAATCAAGAGTTTAGCGTACATTGCATTTACTCTCAACAAACCAAGGTCAACCAAGGTCTTAAATCAGGCAGTATGGTGTCCATATTCCGCCTTAACGATCAGTTGGCAGCATATATGGAGCTCTCCCTTAGCTGCGGCAAGAGAGGAGACTGGGAAAGTCAGGACCCATTTGAAATACACCAACATTAGTTTACATGGTTTATCTCCTATTTCACATACATCTCGTCAGCTAAGATTTACATATTTTACATCCCTGTTTCCTTTCCCCAAACCTTGTTACTCTCTCCTGTCATAACCTATGCCTATGCTTTTCATTCTTTGAGATCTAGTGTCCTTGGTGTCAGATTGCCCTAAGATGATTGGTTGGTTCCTTAGTTTAGGGACTGCGACAACGCGGTCATGTAGCCCCGTGTACTTTGGGTGTGTAGAATCTGTCTGATAACCGGTGTTAATTGTGATGACTGTCATCATCATCTTCATTTCCCGTTTCCAGCTTCCTGGGTCGGGTTGTGAATTACGGACCTCCATCGTTGCCTGTCTCTCCACCACTCCTCTCCTGATTTTAGTACATCTTCGGGATTTCCTCCCTTCTTTTCTACACACTCCCACACTGTACCTGCCCATCTCTTCCGGGGCCTACCTCGTGGTCTCTTCCCTGTCATCTTTTCACAGAAAGTCTTCTTTGGTACTCTCTCCTCTCCCATTCTCATCATATGTCCATACCACTTTAACTTTGTTGTTTCTATCCTGTCCTGCAGCTTCAATATTCCTGTCCTTTCTCTAATCTCTTCATTTCTAACTCTATCTCTTCTGGTCTTGCCCTCTATACCTCTTAGGAATTTCATCTCTGCGGCTTGTATTCTACTCTCCTCTCTTTTTGTAGTAGTCCACGCTCCAGCTGCGTATGTTAGTATGGGTCTGTAGTAGGTTGAATATAATACTTTTTTGCATTTCTTTGGGACATCTCTGTTCCACACAATACCCCTTACACTGGTAAAAACTGTTCGCTTATTGTATTCTCTTTCCTATTTCCTCAGTTATCTTTCCATCTTCTGTGATCACACTTCCCAAATACTTGAAACTTTTAACGACTTCTAGAATTTTGCCATTCAATTCTATCTTTCCTCTTCCTTTCTTCCTTCCTCTTGACATTACCATTGTCTTGCTCTTCTCTGTGCTTACTTTCATCCCAAATTTCTCTATCTCTTGGTTCCATACATCTAGTTGTTTTTGTACATCCTTTTCATCCTCACCCCATATAACTATATCATCTGCAAACAGCATGGCCTTTGTTGCTTCTTGTCCCAATCTCTGTTTGACCTTCTTGTGGATTTCGCCCATGACTATGATGAATAATAATGGGGAAAATACACTTCCCTGTCGGAGACCCGTTTCCACTTTAAACCATTCTGTTTCTCCTATACTGGTCTTCACGCTACTGACACAATTTTTGTACATAGCTTTTAACATTTGGACTTCTGCTCTGATAACTCTTCTTTTTCTTAATACATCCCAAACCACCTGTCTAGGCACACTGTCATATGCTTTCTCAATATCAATAAATGTCATCACCATGTCTTTTCCAAATTCCCATCTTTTCTCCATCATTTGCCTTAATGTAAAGATTAGGTCAAATGTTGATCTGTCTTTCCTAAAACCATACTGTTCTTCTTCCAACTCTCCTATCTTCCTGCTCAGTCTGCCTTCCAATACTCTCTCAAAGATCTTAGCTACATGAGCAATAAGAGTGATCCCTCTGTAGTTATTACATTCCTTTTTGTCGCCTTTCTTAAAAATCGGGATAATTAAACCCTTTCCCCATTCTTCTGGAATTTCTTTCTTCATCCAAATTATTCTAAATAATCTATACAGCCACTGTATCCCTACTGGTCCCGCTGCTTTTATCATTTCCGTGGTCACCTCATCCACTCCTGCTGCTTTACCACTCTTCATCTTCTGTATGGCTTCCTCTATTTCTAGCATAGTTATCTGCTTTTCTTGTTCTTCTTCTTCTTCCATTGTTTCTTCTTGTTCCCTTTCATCTTCCAGTTCGATGTATTTCACATTTAGTAGCTTTGAAAAGTATTCTTCCCATCTATTTAATATATCATCTCTTTGGTACAATATCTGCCCTGCTTCAGTTTTTACAAATTTTGTATTTTCCCTACCTTTTACACTGTTTTTCACGAATCCATATAGTACCTTCTTACTTCCTTGGATATCCTCCTTCAAAGTTTCTGTGAATCTTTCCCAACTTTTCCGTTTTTCTTCTTGTACAATTTTTTGGCATGCCTTCTTTGCTTCTCTATATTTTTGTAATTTCTCTGCATTTTTACAGCCTATCCACTTCCTCCATGCCATTTGTTTTTCTTTAACAGCTTCCTTTACCCTGTTGTTCCACCAAGGAGTCTCTCTTTCCTTTTTCTTCCCTGATAATCTTCCACAAGTGTTTACTGCACACTTCACAAAACCATTCCTAAAACATGCCCATTCCTGTTCTACACTTTTTGATTCATCTTTGGGAACTTCCTTTTTTAAATCCTCTTGGAACTTGTCCATTGTCTCCCTCTCTTTTAGCTTCCACACCTTTATTTTTCTTTCCCTCTTTTCCGAAAGGTTTATGATTTTTCCCAGCCTTAGTTTGGCTATCACCACTTTATGGTCTCCTTCAAAATCTCCTCTTGGCATAGCCATCACATCTACCAGTTGTCTTCGTTTATCCTTTTCCACCAGGATGAGATCAATCATTGTCTTTGTCTGTCTGTCTCCCCATCCATACCTAGTTATTTTTTGAGAGTTCTTCTTCCTAAACCATGTATTTACAACAATTAATCCATTCCTTCTACAGAAATCTATTAAAAGGTCCCCTCCTTCATCCTGATTTCCATAACTAAACGGGCCAATTATCTCTTCTTTTCCCTGCCTATCTGTTCCCACATGTGAATTCATATCTCCCATTATTATAACCTCTTTGTCTTCTATACACTTTTCCAGTTCTTCTAGGAACTCCTCTAAACATTCATCTACCTTCCCTGTTTGGGGTGCATAAATCTGTATGAAGTCCTTTGTTCCACTCTCAAGTCCTAATCTAATTTTCAGTATTCTGTCACTAGTTTGCTCTACTTTCTCAACATACTGTACCAAGTCTTCTCTCAATATTATTACAACACCATTCACTGCCTTCTTTCCTCCACTCCAATATATTTTATATCCCTTCCCTTTCTTGATTTCTTTCTCACCTTTTCCCTTCCATTTCGCTTCACTGACTCCCATCATTGCTATTTCCTTCTTTTCCATGTAGTCCACCAATTCTTCTGTCTTGCCATTTAGGCTCATCACATTTATGAATCCGATGTTTGTAGTGTCTGGTAGCCCACTTCTCACAGTTCCCCCAGACCCCTGAGAACTGCGCGTCGCTTGCAGGGGACGCCCTAGCCCTTTCCGAGGCCTCAATTCACATTTACTCATTCTATAGGCTATTAGTACGATGAGCTCGCCACACTCAAAGGCATTTTATGACCTACTGCCAGGTGCTGTTCTAGGCCGATCCACTGGATAACAGACGCCTTTTTCAGCCGCTCCTCTGGAGTACAGACGCTACAGAATTCCCTCTTCCGCCATCGACGCCGAACCGAAGTCCATCCTCTCCGCCGCCGACACCGTTGGGGCTTCACCCATAACCCTGGGCTTGGGCCCTCCATATTTATGACCCCTGGAGAGAGGGTGTCCCAGTATCAAAGCCCCCAGGAACCGGGCTGCCTGTTTGGTCCGCGAGTTGTATTGGGTATTTCAACCAGCCCTACAGAAGTAGGGGCCCCCTATCCGCCACCTGGGGACGCGCCCTCTAGGGGTTACAGGCTCCCCCGATATAACAATAAAAGTATATTTCTTTCTAAAAGAATTAAAATTAAAATGAAAATAGTAATGGTACAGCTCTAGAAACTCTAATCCACCAACACAGTCAGTTTCAGACATACGTTGTATGCAACAATCCAAGGTATTTAGATACCTCATAATTTTGTACACTGAATACGAAATGCTAGTAACTTTTACCTCTTTTATCAATAATGGCTCAAAATTCTCCTGCAAACCTTGTGAGACAATTATTCATAATGAAGGCACAATACTGTAGGTCATCAATTATTGTCTGCAATAAGTAGCACTCATGCTTAGAACGAGCACAGTCTGTAGGATGGAGTCTCATGTGTCTCTCGAATGCCTCGAGTGAATACCTGAAGTAGCTGGCATTGGACCCTCACCCTCATATTTGTTTCCCACTGAAACTCTCCATCACAATTCCACACACTTACTCCAGGAATAAGAATAGGAGGAGGGAATTCCATTTGTGAAATGGGTGATGGAAGAGCCCGAAATGTAAATTCTCTTGCTCGATGGACTTCCACAAATGGTACATCATACAATGCTTTCTCCTTGCTGGTTAACCTCAGGAGCAGACGCAGGTTGTTCAACAAATTGGAGAATGACATCTACACAGCCATCCCCCAAGTGGCAATATGGAGAAATATCGTTTGGGCTCCGCGTGCAGGCGCAGGATACATTAGCACCATTCACCATGAAAAACTTGCCACGGAAAGTTTTCCACTCTGCCTGTTGTTGAACATCTTTCATTTTCTTCCTATCGTGTTGTGATTGACATCTTCGACAATTATTCCAGCATTTCGGCCCTGTGGATGGACTACAGGGGTCAGCCAACAGGGTAACTTCTCCTTCATATCCCTTGTTAGCCATGAATTTCTTAAAGCCTGAGTAGTCATATCTTCTAGGACCCATCCAACGGAATTTCTCACTGTCCCTCACGACATCTCCTAGATATCCATATGAAATTGCACTTGAATAATAATGCAGAAGAGTGGCATTACTATGAACACTGCATAAGTCCAACCCTCTGGTTTCACCTAGAATGATGTGAAGAACTGCAGTCTGAATATCTGTTGTTCCATGAAAGCAATATGCCATGGTATCAGTACTTCCACCTGGTATGACACCAACCTTGATTGCTGGTGTTGGAAGTCTGGCCTCTGGATCATTATGGTCGATGCCTAAATCTCGAGCAGTTCAAAGAATGAGTCCATTGAAGACCTCGGAAAATGTTCCATCACCACCCACACATGCCACTGCATGAAGAATAAAACTTACAATTTTCCGCCACTGCATCGATGTAGTCAAAGGACTGTGTAAGCAAAATGTCTCTTGCATGATTAGGACGCTGGGTGACGATGACATCAGCATCTATCGCGGCAATGGAGAACAATGGCTTAACATGTTTCTCATAAATCTTCACTCCTTTTCGCTTCCCACCATATGGATTTGCAAACAAGAAGAGTCTCTTAGGCCTGTCTAAACCTCCGCTATATGAATCTACCCTGGAATTGATCCGTTCTGATATCGGAAGGAACTATGTCTGGATATCGGTGCATGAGACAACGGATTCATGTGGCCGTTACATAGCTAATTTCGTGGTTGGTAAATTACATCCAGACGAACCCAGTAAGCCGCATCTTCTTGCTTGTAAAGAACTAGAGAAAACCAACCATAGCACAATAGCAAGATTTGTAAATGATTCTCTGCGACTATTGTGGCCATCTGAAATTGAGGATAATTGTTGTAAAGTGCTTGTACTGCTCACAGATGCAGCTTCGTATATGTTGAAAGTAGCAAAGGCCATCCAAGTATTTTATCCGAAACTCATACACGTAACCTGTTTAGCGCACGGATTACACCGCATTGCAGAAGAAATACGCACACAGTTTCCAGCTGTTAATAATTTAATTGGATGTGGGAAGAAGCTGTTTCTGAAAGCACCAGCTCGTGTCCAGTTTTACAAAGATTGTCTACCTGAAGTTCCTTTGCAGGGGCGTGGTGGCGCAGCGGTCAAGCTGTATGCCTCTCACCAAGGCGGACCGGGTTCGATTCCCGGTCAATGCATGTGAGATTTTCGATGTGAAATGCCATGTCCTGTGGTTCGGATTCCACGTAAAACGGAGGTCCCGTGGCTTATGATCGCGAGATTAACGGTCACGTTAAACTACAAGCTTCCTTTGAAGTTCCTTTGCCACCTGAACCTGTCCTGACTAGGTGCGGGACATGGTTATCTGCAGTATCATTTTATCAGGGGAATTTTAATGAAGTGAAAGAAGTGGTTACAAAACTTGAAGATGAGCATATTGCGTGTGTCCGTGATGCAAAAGTTGTGTTTGAAACCACTACTGTTTATAAAGATGTGAATTTCATTCATGCACATTTTTCTAAACTTCCAAAAGCCATTGAGAGCTTAGAATATTCTGGTACTCCCCTCCATGAATCACTTGATCTCGTTGAGAAAGCTGCATCTTCATTGAATTCCGCTCCAGGCGAAATTGGAGAGAAGATTAAATGCAAGATAGAAAAGGTGTTGAATTCGAACCCAGGACTGAAGAAGATTAAGCTAATTAGTCAATACTTGAGTGGAACTAGGGTATCCTTGCCAGATGTATGCTCCGAAACTTTGGTGCCCGTGTATAAGTACTGTCCAATCATGTCAGTTGATGTAGAACAATCATTCTCAGCCTATAAACTGATTTTGACGGACAATAGACATAGTTTGTCTCCAGAAAACATTGAAAGACTACTATTTACCTATTGTGATGCTTCTTTTTGCAACAAATGATACCTGTAAATAGGTAAGTGAATAAAATTGCATGTTTATTTTCCGTGCATATATTCTAACTTTTTAGTGCATATTTGCATGCATATTTTCAGGTTTTCTAGTGCATATAAATCCGGGCCCTAGTGATGACATACTCTAATTCACCTGCCTTTGCATTCTCATTGTGATATCATTGGAACAAGCCACTGTTTCATGTCATTGTATTCAACTGTTTCATTACGGTCATTAGAAGGACTGTGACGGGGTATACTCTGCCTCGTGATGACGAATGAGTAGGGAAGTGGGTTTGAGTCCCTCTCTCGGCCATCCTGAAAGTGGTTTTCGGTGGTTTTCCACATCCACTCCAGTTTAATACCGAGATGATACTTTCATCCAAGCCATGCCACTATCCTCCCAATCCTAACCCCAATAACAAATACACACACTATTACAGACACCATAGGTTATCAGGTATCAGTAACACGAGGCTGTTGACCACGATGTCTCAGAGTTTTTAATGAAATATCAACTACTACTACACTTAATATACAGCATTAGGTTACACCCTGCATTAGACACAATATCTGATTAAGGCATTGCGTCATTCCCCTGCCAAGTAGAGAGTTCACAATGTTTACATTACACCGGGCGCATGACTTTGGGAATAGCACAGATGACTGTATTAGAGTGTATTATCTGTTTTTAATTTCAATTAGTTCCTACTTTCGCTACCATCCACAACACCTAGCTGTGAACTTGGCTACTACTAGACCCCATCGCAACCAGCGCCTGGTGACGAACGTTGGAACTTAAGAGCATTAATCAAACTTAACCTACAAATTTAGGCTTCACACAAGTGTAGATAGTGAAAGGTTCTTTTTCATGCCATAAATTTATGACGAGGGACCGCCGACTTTACTTCCCCTCCGAAGGAAGACATACTGAGGGATTTTTAATGCTCTTAAAAAATCCGACGACTTCGGCCAGGTATGAACCCGCGACCTTGGGCAAAGAAGCTCTGCATGCTACCAACTACGCCACCGAAGCTGCCTCGCCCTAAGATGTATTCCTGTATTTTAGAGCATTGCTTCAATGTTCCCTTGGTTCCCTTGTTTCATTTGAGGGGCTTGGGCATCATGGTCATTTATCCCCATGTGTTTGGGTGTGGGTAGAATTTGTCTGACAACCTGTGCTATTATGGTGAAATACTATTTGTAATTCAGGTGAGGATTGGAAAGGAGGCTGTCGTGGCCTTACGTTTTGCCTCACGAGACTGATTGTACCCCATTGCAGCCCTCAGACCAGGATTAAATTTCTGGGCACAGCCGGGAATTGATCTCAGACCTCTGGGCTGGAGGGGATAACCTATATTGAACTAACCTCCGTTTGAACCTTTAAATGGTCAATCTACTAGGTATCATCAGTAGGGACACTCGAATTTCTTGAATGAAATGGTGCTGAATTCTTGAGTAAAAAGAGAAAAAATTATTGAGTAACGAGGGAAAATTCTTGGGTAGGTAATTAAAATTCTTGAGTAGGAAACAAAAATTCTAGGGTAGAAAAGACAAATTCTTAGATAATATGGATCTTAGGGAAATAGAAAGGCAGTCAGTACTTTCAAATATTTATATTGTAACTTGAAAATTATCGGTACAAAAGACAGAAATCGCAAACATAAAAGCCAAAAAAAGATATTTACAAACTTTACCTCCCTGCTTCCTTTCATGCTTTACATTCATAATGTAGGATGACAGCAATTCCAAATTTGTCACTGTTAGATTAGTTCTGAAATCCATCAACACACAAGAAAAGTTTGAAAAGAGTCTTTCACAATTTACATTTGACACTGGAACCCACAGTACCCTTAATGCACCATCAACAAAGGGTTGATAATCCTCACGCATTGCCTGAAGGGCATCTTCCACCCCTATTTCTGCATCCTTCTTCAGAATATCCTGAAGATCCCTATATGCGAGCACTCCTTCATCAACGGGAATACCCTTCAGTGACGGTATTTTGCTGAATAGGGCCTTCAGTTTGTCTCTTGCTGTAGACTGCGACAAGACATTCTGCCCGTAGAAGAGCTCAGACACTGGCTCAAAAAATGTACGGGCTGGGTCCCCCAACATCAGGTTGTCCAACTTCGTATGCATATGGCCTGTCATCTTCTTTATTTCCTCCATCGCTCTGCCCCTAAGATTACCTTTCAGGGCATCCAGCTCTTCCTGGACTTTGTTGCTGAACATTCCTGCAGTAACCACTTGTAAATGCTTCTTCACATTCTGAAGTTTGGGATACACTTCTGCAGCAATTGGTTTGGAATTTGTCTCCAGTCCGAGCAACAAGATCACGCCAGATAAGGCCTATAAGCTCGCGGAATGTGCGCTGTCCGTTCGCGTCGCGTGTCATAGACCGCAGGCATAAAGACGAGATTACATTCTGCTGACAAGATCACGCCAGATTAGGCCTATAAACTCGCGGAATGTGCGCTGGCCGCTCATGTCACAGTTCATAGCCCGCAGGCATAAAGACGAGATTACTTTCTGCTGACAAGATCACGCCAGATTAGGCCTATAAGCTCGTGGAATGTGCGCTGTCCGTTCGCGTCGAGGTTCATAGCCCGCAGGCATAAATACGAGAATACTTTCTCCTAACAAGATCACGACAGATTAGGCCTATAAGCTCGCGGAATGTGCGCTGTCCGTTCGCGTCGCGGTTCATAGCCCGCAAGCATAAAGACGAGATTCCTTTCTGCTGACAAGATCACGCCAGATTAGGCCTATAAGCTCGCGGAATGTGCGCTGGCCGTTCGCGTCACAGTTCATAGCCAGCAGGCATAAAGACGAGATTACTTTCTGCTGATAAGATCACGCCAGATTAGGCCTATAAGTTCGCGGATTGTGCGCTGGCCGTTCGCGTCACTGTTCATAGCCCCAAGGCATAAAGACGAGATTACTTTCTGATTACAAGATCACGCCAGATTAGGCCTATAAGCTCTCGGAATGTGCGCTTTCCGTTCGCGTCACGGTTCATAGCCCGCAAGCATAAAGTCGAGATTACTTTCTCCTGACAAGATCACGTCAGATTAGGCCTATAAGCTCGCGGAATGTGCGCTGGCCGCTCGCGTCACAGTTCATAGCCCGCAGGCAAATAGACGAGATTACTTTCTCCTGACAAGATCACGCCAGATTATACGCTCGCGGAATGTGCCAAGTGACGAAGCTTGCCGCTCGCGTCACAGTTCATAGCCCGCAAGCATAAAGACGACATATTTTGCTTCTGACCAAGTCGCGCCAGGTTATAAAGTCGCGGCAGCATGTGCAACTGACTGGCGCACAAATACGAATACGCTATGCGACGATTATGCGATGACATTTTATAAACCTATTTTAGTGTTTGAAAATTGGGGTGCGACGATTACGCGGTGGCGACGATTAAGCGAGGAAATACGGTATTTCTCTAGTTGCGATAAATTTCGCGAGTAAACCTAAAAATTCGTATATGGAGCCGAAATGTCAAAATTTCGCGAATAGATAGTGTTCCAAATTACATTTAAATTCGTAACACATGTCCTATATGCCTTTCTCCCATCATATTTAACACTTTTGAAAAATTCGCGAATTACGCGAGTCGCGAAATTTGAGTGTCCCTAATCATCAGTATCAGAAATATAAAGCAATATCTCCTTCTTCAACTTGTGATTTATTTGTGATAATAATTTGCATTGGATGCAAGTATAAATCTTCTTGAAATTATATGCAGCCATTTGCATGTGATGTGCATTCACACATACAGACAGGAATTGAACTATACAACCCTCTACATTTCTTGATTCTAAACATTGTACAGTTAAAACTTCTATTAATGTAAGACTATTAACCCTCAAACACATGCGCTGGGGTGCAGTCCACCCCAAGCCGTTTCATTTCCTTAAGAAAAGTACAAATACATTTTCAGTTCTTTCTCCATCCTTGTACCTTTTTCGCCAGGACTTCCTTGCTTGTTCACTCAAGGTCAACCATTTCCTGTGAGACAGGCAGACAGTGCACATTGTAATTACTGACTGGGATGGATTCTACCCCAATGTGTGCGTTCGTGTACGTAAAATAGAACACACTAAGGTGAATTGCAAGCAACACGGGCATTTCTTTTATGTATTTTCTTACTTAAGTTTAGTTAGTTATTGAGGTTTTAAGGGGTGGAACAACAAGGCCATCTGCCCCTATTACTTAAGTTTCTTCTCAGCCGTTTACATATGTATGGTGTAATGGTGTTGCAATAGGCTACTAACAATGTGCAATGTCTTTGTTGTTGGAACTTTCATTTTATCTCTATTTTACGTGATGTACAAAAAAAACAGGAAGCTTCAGTTTTACGTGACCGTTAATCATGCGATCATGAGCCACAGGACCTTCTTTTTACGTGGAATCCGAACCACAGGACATGGCAATTCACATTGAAATTCTCACATTTCGAGCCTGTACAGAATGGATACTTACGATTTGAGTCCAGGAGAGAATAAGGAATTTCACAAAAAGTTGTCTTTACAGCTCACCTCTCACAAAAGCACACGCAGCATCTTGCACTACTATTCATTCATTTGAGGGCAGCAGAGATGTACATCAGTGGTACTGAGTTTAAACCTCCCTCCCCCCCACAAAAGAATGAGAATTTCCAGTTACTGTGATATTTGCCCTTGAAGAAAGGACGGGAAAACTCGAACATTGTGCTGCAGTTCCAACAAACTCGCCTGCATGGAACACAGAATCGTTTCCTGTGAAGAGCGTACTCCTGATTGACAGTTCTATCACCACAATTCCCACCTCCGGACACATTTTTATGTACAGGGCAGGTATTTAAAAAATATAGAATTCATTGTTATTGTTGTGAAGTACCATTTTAGATCAAGTAATTAACATATATTTATATTTGGTAAGTTTATTTATCGACAAACATTTTTTTGTATTTTAAGATTAGTATTTCCTATGGAAAGTTCAACCTTCCATATATCATTGTCTTAAAATAAAATGTTTACCCCAAATGCATAATTCTCTTTACTTCATTATTCCTTTGTATATAAGCTACAAAGCATGTTTCTTAATCATTTAATAGGTTCCAAAGATATTTATTAAAAACATGCAAACTAGACAATATAAAAACATTATAAGAATGATTCAATTTAAAAATGCATAAACTTAACCAATTTTGAAAATGGTAACAGTTTGTATCTCTATTCCAATTAACAAATACAATGAAAATATGCCACTAATAGAGAAAGAGTCATTCTTACATAATGTATCTTAAAATCGTGAATTAATACACTAGTTTATAGATTGCAATAAAATAATGCATGAGGTGGAGAACACCCCACGTGTGTGCTTGAGGGTTAAATGTAAAATAAGGACGAATGTCCCCAATTTTGATAAATCCATGGTCTATTAGCCTATTTTATTCAATTGTCCGCAGGCATACTGCTGTAAAAAGTACAACACACACCTTAAATTCCATTTATTAATTCAACAGCGACGTATCTGTAGCAACGACCCCCCTCTATTCCCTATTACTTTTTCCTTGACTGTAGCATGAGGTTGTTAGGTAATTAATGGTTTTCCTTCAGTTGTACTAATGATTTGAAGCAGGACAGGTGAAGAATATCAGTACTGTAGTTTTGAAGAACTATTCCACATCAACGAAATGTGACAAATGTAATTACAGTACTACAAACATAGACAACACATACAAAAGCCAATTCTATATTTGTGTTATGTAAACGAAAGATTCAAGAAGAGTATAAAGGAAGGACTAATGAAAAACCCTAAACAAACTTCAATTGCAGACGAATGGGCACTTTTGAAGAATGAAATAAAATCCGCAGAAGAAAACATTGGTAGGAAAGAAAGAATAGGGAGAAAACCGTGGATCACTCAGGATATACTAGAATTGATGGATGAAAGGCGGAAACACAAGAATATAAGAGATGAAAAGGGGAAAGCAGAATACAGACGTCTGAGAAATGAGGTTAACAAGAAGTGCAAGGAAGCGAAAGAAGAATGGTTGAAAGAGAAATGTGCAGGTATAGAAAATTGTCTGAAATTAGGAAAAGTAGACACAGCTTATCGAAGGATTAAGAATACTTTTGGGGAAAAGAAGACCAAGTGCTGTAATATTAAGGACACAAATGGAAAGCCTCTAACAGATAGGGAAGAAAAGGTTGAGAGATGGAAAGATTACATCGAGAGTTTGTATAAGGGAAAGGAGATTGAGAATCATGTAATGGAAAGGGAGGAGGAAATTGATGAGGATGCGAAAGGAGATTTAATATTGAGATCAGAATTTGATAGAGCTTTGGAAGACTTAAGCAGGAACAAAGCACCAGGCATAGATGATATACCGATTGAGTTGCTACGCTGCATAGGAGATGAAGGTCTGATCAGGTTATTTCACTTGGTGTGTAGGATTTATGAGACAGGTGAGGTACCCCCTGATTTCAAGAAGAATGTAATCACCCCTATACCAAAGAAAGTGGGAGCTGACAGATGTGAAGATTACCGTACAATCAGCTTGATTACTCATGCTTCAAAGATCCTGTCTAGAATAATTTACAAGAGGATTGAAAGCCAGATAGAAACAGAGTTGGGTGAAGACCAGTTTGGTTTCAGGAGAAATGTAGGAACAAGGGAAGCTGTACTAAGTCTTAGGCTGATTTTGGAAGGTAGAATAAGGAAAGATAAGAGAACGTTCCTGGCTTTTGTAGACTTAGAAAAGGCTTTTGATAATGTTGATTGGACTAAATTGTTTGACATTTTGAAACCGATTGGAATAAAGTACAGGGATAGGAGGGTGATATACAATCTGTACAGAAACCAGACAGCAGTCATTCGAGTTGAAGGACATGAGAGAGAAGCTGGTATTCAGAAAGGTGTAAGGCAAGGCTGCAACTTACCACCCATACTTTTCAATCTTTACATTGAACAAGCAATGAAGGAAATTAGAGAAAAATTTTAAGTGGGAGTGAAGATTCAAGGAGAAATAATTTCAACTTTGAGATTTGCTGATGACATCGTCATCTTGGCCGACAAGCCTGAGGATTTGAATGAGTTTTTGAATGGTATGGACTCCGTCTTACGGAAAGAATTCATGATGAAAATTAATAAATGTAAAACAAAAGTACTGGAATGCAGCCGAAATAAATCAGAAACCTCTATGGAGATCAAATTGGCAGGTGAAAAGCTGAAGGAAGTAGGAGACTTCTGTTACTTAGGAAGCAGAATAACCAGTGATGGACGAAGCAAAGATGATATAAAAAGTAGGTTGGCTCAGGCAAAGAAAGCATTTCTACAAAAAAGGAATCGGCTGACAACGAATATAGATTTAGGAATAAGGAAGTCATTTTTGAAAGCCTTTGTCTGGAGCGTGGCGCTCTATGGAAGTGAAACTTGGACTATTGGTGCAGCAGAAAAGAAGTGAATTGAAGCATTTGAAATGTGGTGTTACAGGAGAATGATGAAGATCAGATGGGTAGATAGGTTTACAAACAAAGAGGTATTAAGACGAGTGGGAGAGGAGAGATGTTTCTGGCGACTGTTAATGAAGAGAAGAGATAGGTTGGTAGGACACATACTAAGACACCCAGGAATAGCAAGCTTAGTTATGGAAGGAAGGGTCGAGGACAAAAACTGTAGGGGTAGACCAAGGTTAGAATATGTTAAACAGATTGCCTCGGATGTAGGGTGTCGGAGCTATGTAGAGATGAAACGATTAGCTCAGGACAGAGAGGCGTGGAAAGCTGCATCAAACCAGTCAAAAGACTGAAGGCTCAAACAACAACATTATTTAATATTATGTTCAGTAATATCAAGCCAAGACTGAAAGTATGAATATCATTAAACTACCGCCATGGAATTTATGATAATGTTGTACAAATATAATAATGCTACAGTGAAAACTCTTAATAAAATTGATCGATTTGTCCTATCTGACATACCGGTATTAAGTTCATAATGTAATGTTATTAGTTTTACATCCCTTTTAACTACTGAGGCTGATAGAGATGCTGGGGTGCCAGTATTTTGCCTCGAAGGGAAGCTTTAACATGCCAATAAATCTACTAATATGGCTCCCTCGCATTTGCACACCCTCAAATGCCAACTGACTGTACCAGGATTCGATCCCACAATCCTGGGTACGGCAGGCGAGAACGTTATCCCTCTACCATGCAGCCAGTCATATTAAGTTCATATCGTAAGTTATAGATAGATTATAGATGGATTTATTTTGACTGGCAAGATTAGGGCCATTGGGCCCCCTCTTCCATCTAACCAGATTATACAAATAATAAGTAAAGAACAATACAAATACAACTTAAATCTAACAATTTTACAATATTTATACAATATAAAATACATATAAACTGGATTAGCTTGGTGGTGTAGGCTGTAAATTGTTGCATTGTTAGGGTGAATAACTAAGATACTTAGAAGTAAGTTTAAAATTACAGTAAGGTAAAGGAAATACTGAAAAAGTAGACTAATGATGGTGATGATGATGATGAAGATAATTAGTCGTTACTGAAGGAGGTTATTTAGATATCTAAATAGAGAGTAAATGAGAAAGTGAGAATTGAAAAGTTTGAATATATGTAATAAGACGTAAGAATATAAGCATAAGTGTTGAGTTCAATTTTCATTTACTTAGTGAGTATGTACTGCTGGCAACGCTGCTTGAAGCTGGACGGGGTTGCTCCTCTGACAGAGCGAGGCAGATTGTTCCACAGTCGTGCAGTTGCAACAACGAAGGAGTTGGTATAGCGTACTGTGCGGTGTATGGGTATTAGCAAGAGTGTGTCGTTTTTTGACCGTGTTCCAAGAGTATGCTCGTACGAGAGGCGGTGAAACTGAGAATGCAGGTAAGCTGGAGTTGAAGTTGAGAGTATTTGTTGAAGAAGGCATAAGGAATTGAGGTCGCGGCGCTGATTTAGACGTAACCAGTTAAGTTGCTCATAAGCGGGGGTGACATGGTCATAATACCGTAAATTAAATATGTAGCGTACACAGGCATTTTGTGCATGTTGGAGTTTGTTTTTAAGAGTAACAGTGAGATCTTTGTATACCACATCGCAGTTCAATGTTGTAAAAAAGTACAATGCCTGCCCACTGGTGTCACATCAACTGAGGCACATGCTGAAGGGTTAACTACTAAATATAATCAACATATAAATATCATCTTACCTCATTTCCATTTATAACTTTGAGTCCCCAGTGAGATAGCCTATAAATGGCATACTTTTTCCACTCCTTCTGTGTGACAGAATTGCCTTCACAATCAATCTGAAGAGATGTTAGCCCTTGCACATCAGCCAAGGCATTGAGTTGTCCCAAACAATGTATGTTGGTCTCACGGAAGATGAAGTTTTCTGCATTTGGGAATCGAATCTTTAGTCTCCCAAATATTGGAATGATGCTGTCAAAATTGATATAATTAAACTTGACGGTAGTTACATCGGCAGCTTTTCCGGAGTTCCATGGCCGATCAATGAAGCGCAGTGCACCTTGGCCATAAATATTCAAGCAACGTCCACATATTTCAACTAGGAAGTCCCCACCTGTTATAAGAGACAGATCAATACTGTATTGATTTTTAAGTCTATGAAGAGTCAGACTTCTAAGGGTTGGTAAAACAACACTTTAGCATAAGAATATGAAGTCAAAAAAAAATAGAATGTCAATATTATTGAAGAGTTTAGTCTTCTACTGGCAGTGAGCGCTGATATTAGTAATAGTCTATTAGTTGTGTTACTCAAATGTTACTTAATTTGTAATTTGCAGATGTATAAGTAAGTGATCTCTGCTCATGGTGGTATTTTGAGAGTTATAGTAATGCTTTTGGGAAGGAATAGTGGGAAAAAGATAGGCCTTAGCATGGGCAAATAAAATATGAATTTTGCACCATAATAATGCACCTATACATGTATAACTCCCTATCCCAAACCTTTTGTGGATCACCAAATAAATATTGAACAGCAGTCTCTTTATACATCAAAATATACACCTGCAGTCTTCTTGTCATTATTTATTAAATACAGTATATTAAATTATGTTTTCAACTGGTTTCCAGCAAATTTCTAAGTTAATTTCCTGATAAATACATTAGGGCACCTATTGATATCAAGTTGCCCGACTGCAAAAATAATTCGAATGTAATTCAATCTTCTTCTGACCATTGCCTGCAAAGTACTCTATAGATTCAGCTATTACATCAAAGAGTTGACAATGAGTCTCCTTTCGACAAAGACCATTGTGGTGCAATTGATTAGTGCACCTGCCGGGAATGCAGAGGATTCTAGTTCAAGTCCCAAACTTACACTTCAAAATATATTATATGGTTCAAAAACAATATACCTTGTGGATAATAACATCCTCTTCTTTATATATTAACCCTTTCCTTGTTGTATTTCCAGGCATGATATCCCCAGAAATCACCTTATTATTTTAGAATATGAAGTACTGAGCACATGGGTATAAACTCTTGCACATAACATTGGAACTATATAATACAGTACATTGAAATAAAATAAAATTTTACACGTGAATTACCAAGAGACTTGCAATGACACTAAGTAAATCACACTCACCTGGGGTCCTTGGTTTGAAGTCTGCCCTCATATAATCTGGTCACAATTTTAAAACTATATGATCTGGCCAAATAATGATGAAACTAAGTTTTAAAAAATGTGTCAGTAATGGAATTTGCACAGTTTTCACAAACTGTACACATATTTACATTGTTTACCGTTTTATTCCCTAAGGTCCCTGGTTCAGAACCACTTCAGCATCTTTTTATTTCTCCCAGAATTAGTCACATTAGTCCATACTACAAAAAATTGCCAAATCATAATTTAAATATGCTAATATATACATTTCGGTAGCATGCTTCAAGGAGTCCTTCGTTCCCAATGTCTATTCCCATCGCCAATAAAATCATCTGACGGAGTAAAAGGCAGGAAAGGTTGAATGTTTGGTTGTAGGCCACCGTCATTTACAGTACGCTGGTTTACTGTATCCTCATCAATATCACTGTTACTATCATTTAACTGATCATTAACATCTAAATCATACAGAAAATCACTTCCACACAAGCTTTCCGAATCACTAACATCGCTTCTATTCAATTTTGTTTAGGACATCGACACCTGAGAGACCAGCCATGTTTCCAAGCAACAGCTGGGAGAAAGGTCGAGGAACAAATATTGTTACTGCTAAAAGCAACACTATGCCTTCTAAATGCTGACCTATGCCTGCCTGACACATTACCTATAGTTCACAATTAGTTTTAATTCCACAACAACACGAGAGGTGGCAGGAGAATGCCAGAACATACACGGGCACTTTCGGGCGCTTTAGCAGGGAGCTGTGACTTAACATATCTGGGTGCATACGGGCGCTTTGAGAAGGAAAGGGTTAACTGTGAGATTGCAGGAGAGCTCTCATGATACTTCAATGTCAATATATACGGCTGATAATGAAATCAAAGGTTTATTTCGTCCAGTACATTAATTTGGAAAGACAAAACTACTCCTTGTGCTATAGTTCTTAGTGCATAGAAGTGCAGACTACAAATGTGCTGGAGTGTAATGACTAACCTTGTTCTCGAACTTTCCCTTGTGGGGCTGGAGGTTTCTGTTTAGGCCGAGCTGTGGTGGCTCTGATCTGCACCTTACGAGGAGGATGTCTCCGGTAATGAGTGGCGCTCTTCACATTTCTTGGGGTTTCCTCCAGATGCACCACGACTTCTTGTGGGGAAGCCATTTCCTCACTCGACTCCAACTCGTCACTACTGCTCGAGTCACTCGGCAACGAACTCAGAGAGCTATCGACATTCGGCTCTACACTCGACAAACTATCACAGCGCTTCAAAGTCTCATTCTTTGCTACACTGCTTTCATTATTGACTAGATTGCTTCCTGTTGGTGGGTTTTCGCTTTTATCATCAGAATTATTTAACAATGGCACGAGTATTGGCGGAAGTCTAAAATACTCTAAGCTAGCTGCAGAATTACAAGTCAAAGTAGTGGCCTGAGAAATGTCCGAATCCTGTGAGAATGTTCTTTTGGAAAACTTGAGTCTTCTCTTTTCAGCTTCACTTAATGAAGCTGAACTTGCATTTGAAGTTTCACCCCTAGCAACAGGTTTTATTGCATTAGCAGAGAAGGAAGAGACAATACTTATTCCCGAATCACTCTGAGCGTTCCTCTCTGAACCCAACTCATAGTCCGTGTTACTGCGCAAGTCTTTGAGAGAGCCACTCAAGTTATGATCACTTCTCAAGCACCTTGTTTGTGAACGCAGGAGCTCCCAGTTTGTTCTCGCATTTGAAATAACTTCCTCTCTCCTCACATCCCTTATGAGATCTCCGTTCTTTTGGATGACTTGGGAAAATGAAGCCTCTCTACTGCTACGCCATGACATTGCTGCTTTACGGACAGAGTCGGTCACTTCCATGTGGCTTAACATTTTCAAGTTGGGCAGGTATGAGACCAGAAAGGAAACACAATCTCCTCCCAAAGAAACAGGATTACCATCTATAGTAATTTCACGAAGCTGTGAGGCTTTCATGATGCTGCTCATATTATCCACACTGTCAACAATGAAGATGTTAGTTAAGAAAGGGAAAATAAATATCAAAACTATAAGAATAGCCAATTTAGCATTTTGCTGCTAATCTGTACTACTGCATGCACAGACATTCAGATAATCCTATCAATTAGTAGTTGCTGCTTCAAATAGACCCATGTACTTGTGTCTGTACTGTATTTTGCCTGATAAACTATGTTATTACAATGACTGTAAAAGTGTGCGGTTTCACATTTTGAAGACGAACGCCGAAGGCAGGAAATGGAAACTCGTCAGAGGAGAAAGCTGCGCCAGATATTGCCACGTCCTCCACCTTCCATCATCTGCATTATGTGAGGCCGTATGTTCTATGCCAGAATTGGTCTGTTGAGTCACCAGCCACATCACCATCGAGTGAATACAAATTAAGTAATGCGGGAAAGAAACATACACTCGGATACGAGTATTGGCCGACGACGAATAGTGTGTGTAAAAGATTATTGGATCTAGAATCAAGGTAGCTACCCCATAATGTGAAATAAAGTATTTTACCAGTCTTTGAGAGAAAAAATAAAGTTACTATCGCTTCTTAAGCACCTCATCTGTGAAAGCAGGAGCTCCTAGTTCATTTTAGCATTTGAAATGAATGAAACTGGGCTAGGGCTTCAAAGGAAGCAGCCATGACCTATTAGAAGATACAGCCCATGCATTTGTCTGGGATTGAAAATGGGGAAACCACACAAAACCATTCAAAGGATAGCCAATGATGGGGTTCAAACTCACCCGCCTACCAAGTCCGCAAGTAGCTTGGTTCCATACGCTAGCATGGCACCTTAGCGAGCATTAATTTATATGATGTATTTTGTATAAAATATTAAATCTGAATGGAGAGAAAATGAAGATTTTGGTTTAACCAAGGGGTGCCAGTACTGGCTTTTGATTCAAGCTATACCAGTCATGGTATAATTCCAACTTTGTTGGTTATTAGTGAAAATCCACAGCCTGCTTCCAGTCTCCGACCGGGTCAGGAATGGAATGAATGAAGCCCCCCATCTAGCGGCGAGGATATGAACTGTGCCGGCTGCCGAGGCCTGACGCACTCCTCTGGGGCAATGATTAAATGAATGACAGATGAAATGAAATGATAGTGGAGAGTGTTGCTGGAATGAAATTTTGACAGGGAAAACCGGAGTACCCGGAGAAAAACCTGTCTGCCTCCGTTCTGTCCAGCACAGATCTCACATGGAGTGACCGGGATTTGAACCACGGATCCAGCGGTGAGAGGCCGGCGTGCTGCCGCCTAAGCCACGGAGGCTCTTGTTGGTTATTAGTAAAAACCCAAAATAAAATCAATAAAAAGATTATTAAAAAAAACAGTTTAAGGTACAAATTCTCAGCTATTGTATTGTGATGCATACTGGATCAAAGCTTGGCTGGAAATGACAATGGACCAATGGTCAAACAGTGCTCAAGGAAGAAGACACTACTGAAATGGGACAAAGGTATCTTATTATGGGTTAACTGCAAGGTAGATGACCTCGATGTCTCTGACCCTAAGCTTTACATTAGATAGCTTCCACACTCCACATCTTTGATGCAAACCTTTCTCCTCTCACTATTCCCCACCCTCAAACACACAATGCTGCAATGCCCTGGGTTCTTCTTCCAATCATTAATGATGACTTAAGTTGTTATGTATGTTTATTCTGTGCTTTTCCTGTTGTGTTATGTATGTATGTATGTATCTATTGTCTACAATCAGGTAAGTCATTTCTTTCTATTTTCTACCTTCCTAGCTTGAAAATGATGATGTATGCATGTCTCCTGTTTGATTCCTAATTGATTAAGCAGATGGAAGATAAGGTTGTACAGATTTCATAACAGGGACATGCCATATGTGTAATACACTCTCACCCACAGTGGTTAGTTAAGTAACTGACAACAAGTTCATATACAATAACAACAGATGCCAAGAGTGAAGTACAGAACTATGTTGGCAAAACCTCAAGTATTGAGATCTTTCAATGCAAATTTTATCTTCTGCAGACATTTGAACTCAATTAGTGAAATTTATATGCAAGAAATTTGATAGATTTGCCACAAGCATGCCAAACTTGGTTGACATGTGTTCTCAACTCCATCACAAAAGCAAATAAAGACTCTCAATAGTGTGCATGAATAATTAAATGGATGAAAACCATAATGGTACAATGGCAGATGACCTCGTAGTTCCACCCCTTAAAACCTCAATAACTAACACACATTTTTTAGAAGACCATATCATTTCAAACAGCTGAGAACCACAATTTGTTAGAAATAACTTATGTATCCAAGTGACAGGTTTACAATACAACTTAGCATTGCAACTCCATCTGAGCCATTCAGGTATGTGTTTATCACAAAATAAACTGTCACGTACACCATTCTGGTTTTTATCCATTCAACTGAAAGCTTGGAGGTGCACAATACCTCCAAATAATGTGACAGAAGCACAGAAAAATAAGGCATTCATCGACACTTACACATGTAGTTCGTTATTGCTCAGAAATAGCTTCTGTAATTGAGGTGTATCATCAAAGCCCATTAGTTGCTTAATTCTGTTGCGACGAAGATTCAATTCCTGCAGGGATAAAAGTCCTTGAAGATCAGATGTTCCAACAGCACGTATCTGGTTTCCAGCCAAGTTAAGAACTTTCAGCTCTCCCAAAGCACCTAAACCACCCACTTGGTAAATTTGGTTTCCATGGAGATCCAAAACTTCCAACTTACTCAACCCATTCAGCCCTTCAATTCGACGAATTCTACAATAAAAATTCAGAGTACACATAAATTAGGCAAACTTAAACATAAATTTGAAATTAAATGAAACAATATGTAGGGTATTAAGCCTTTCATAGCCTGAACAATAGATATGTTACAACTCTACGAATAAAGTACGCTTTCTGTTTGAACAGATTGAATAATCATCATCATCATCATCTTCTTGGCAGATGACCTCCCAGTTCCACCCCTTAAAACTACTTCTCCTTGGTGTGTCATCTTCTAATGAAGATTGGCAATCATCATGACTATTTGATATTCACCCGTGGTCGTCTGGTACCAGTCTTTGGAGGTCTAGCATTTGATATTTGGATACTGCCACATGGAAAAGTTCACCTGTGGTCATCGGGTATCAGTCAGTGAGATTCTTGAAGCAGGAAGTTCTTCGCTTGCCAGGTCCAAGATTCCCTACAATTTTTCCCTGCCTCACCAGTTGTAGGATCATGTTCTTATCGTAATTTGGAATAAATTAGTTTATAAATCAAGTCAATATATAACCAAAATAAAAAACAATCATGGTAACCATCATGTCTAAATAATAATCTCTGAAAACTTACCTATTCTTTCCCATAAGCAGCACCCTAAGGTTATTCAAAGAATCAAGGCCTGACACTCTCTCCAATTGGTTATCATAAATATCAAGGAATACAAGTCTTATGAGCCCCTGTGTTGCTAATCCATCCAGTCTCGTGACGAGGTTGTGTTGCAGGGATAGTAACCGCAAACGTGACTCACCCATCAAGAGTGGGAGCCTTGACAGCCCTCTCCTGAAAAGAAAATCATATAAATGACAATTTGAAAGTTGCAGGGTTTTTGGTCAAGGATCCATTAAATGGCGCGTGTATTTGAGAGATATGCACCTAGATTAATTTCATTGTGAGTCATGAAAAAGACGATTAAAAGAATAGATGGCATTTACATTTATTAAATAAATTATTAAGAGTGGAAAATACTATAAATTACACTTTTTGTCTATTAGAAGATTTCAAATTCCACTTTACATTGTATGGAACGCACATACTTGTTACTATGATCCATGATCAGGGTTTCTACTGTAAGGATGAAGTAAAAATTAGGTACTTTTTAGCTATCTTTTAATTCAAAATGCACCTGTAATCTGCAGGCATAGAAGCTCATCACACGATGAAAAAGAAAACTGAACTGTATTTAAAGCGGTAAATATAATTCAATTGCGGTGTTATAAAAATTAAATAACAGATATTTAATATCAAATGAGTTGTTTCAGCTAATATGTCATCTTGTGTACAAGAAGTTATTATGATTATCAAGAGGTTGCTCTGCTCTTGTCCGTTTGACGAGATTTACTTTGTCCTCATGACAGAGCACGAAGAAATATATGCGACGTTAGGTGATCATCACCGAATTCTATCTTCACAGTCAAGTACTGAGAAATATCGAGATGTTCCATGATCGGTGCTGCCTTCAGCCGTTTGACGAGATTCCGGTAGTCTTCACGGTAGAACATGAAGAAACATTGTGATATACGGTACATAATTGGTGCCACTTTTCGTCGTTTGACGATATTTCCATTGTCCTCAAGGTAGGACACGGGAAAATATAGCTTTATTAAGCAATCGTCGAAGCTTGCTGTCCATTTGATAAGAATCTAGATGTCCTCGTCATTGAATGCGGAGACATATCACGATGTTGCGGAATCACCACCGATCTTGGCCGTTTTACGAGATTCACATTGTCCTTGCGGTTAGACAATCAGAACGTGATATTATGCAATAGGCCGTTCAATGATCGTCTGCCTGTCTATCTGTCCTAGAGGAATGGCGGAGGCAAGTCGACGTTTAGCATGGTTAAAATTCACGAGCAGTTATGGACATGTTGTATGGTCGGTGCCGTTCGTGAGTGGGGTGCTGTGATTCCCACTGCACCCATGCTGTGATTGGGAGTTCGCGGTGGATCACGAGGAGATATGAGTAGTGCGATGCTGTGTAGTCAATGTAATTTTTTAGTGGGTTGATGCACTTCTCGCTCCCCGTACACTTTCAAGTACAGTATGGTAGGCCTATATGTTTCGTGATGGGCACCCAATCACCTTTGACAGGATTCCTGCAATCCTCGTGATTACAAATTAACGATCGGTTACGGGTTTTATGATTTTACACAACCGGCGTCAATCTCGGTCCGATTGACGAGATTCCCGCAAAGAAGTCGTGCGGTCAGCAGGCTGTCTTGAGGATGTCATTTTGAAGGATGAACGTTCGAAGTAGGTACCAAATATTACGAATTGTTCTGAGAGTATTGCACGAATAATATCACAAGAGGGCACATTTTCTTTCAAATTAGAATCACTAATTATACAAGGTTTCAAGTTAACCAGTTAGATTACACACCGATGGAACCAAAGTTAAAAAGAAAAATCGACATATAACGGAATTTGAAATTAACCATGCTGGATGTTGCAAACTTACAAGACTGAGATATTTAAAAAATATATGTATTTCAATGTGTTATTTTGCGAATAGTTTTTCGAAACAGTATAATTTCACAAGATTGAGACATTAAATTTTTTCGAGTCATTTCTGGACTTCAATAAGATACAGTAGTCCCAAAATTTAGAGGCCAATAACAAAAATGAGAAGTTTCCGCTGAGTTTTAGAAAATTTTGCGAATAAACGTCTCACGAAAAGTCAGGGTTCCTAATAATACAGATGAATATTTCACACAAAAATAAAACCTCTTCTTGATGCTGGAAATATATGTTAAACCGATGTATACCTCTCAAGGTATCCTCAGTATGGAATTGCTTGAGGTTAGGCATGGGAAAATACCGCAATCTGTGAGCTGTGCGAGTTTAAACGATTTAAACCGACCTCAGAGAATTTTCGTTACCTCCAACTATCCAAACATCAAGATTAGCTACTTTTCGTTACTTTTGTTACCGGTACCTGTTTGTAAGCTTAGCAACTTTTTCGTTACTTTCATTACCACTAGACACCCTGACGATGTAGTGTATCAAATGAAGAGAAAATAGGCATGCCAATACTCCAAGAATATTTGTGAAATTGAACCAGATATATAATATGTAGCAATGTACTTATGATGTCTCTATGAAGTCCAATCCCTTGTCCTCGTCGTGGGAGATGGGCAACGTAATGAAGTAGGGGAAGGCTTGTTGAGGTAAAGTACAGTGGGGACCTTGTGTGCCCGAGGACCACTACGGTAGCTGTGAAGGCCCTACAGGAACCCTAAAAAATGACAGCGCAGAAGGAGACCTTCATTGCGGCGGGGATGACGGTAGAGGCAACCTAGAGATGGACTTTGTAGTGAATAAGTTAACTTGTAATCTGTTTGTTCTTGTATTCAAATTTGCTTGTATGACCATTGGTTACAGCCAGTTACTATGGTTACATCCACACTGTAATTGCTGCACGAATCTCTTTGATGTCTTTGGAAAAGAAACAATGAATAGATCATGTGTATTGAATGCAGCGTAATTATTGTGCGAGTAAGTATGCACCGACACGTCCACTGTGACATACATTTCTTAGTATGTTCACAAATTAGTACCACTAAGTTCTCACAAGTACTAGTGTGGAAATGACTTGAAACAGAAACAAGAAAAGTAAGCATCACATTTCATTTTAGGTAGGTTTAACTGTCGCACACTTACCTGTCAAGACTTATCCGATCAGGATTCTTTTCCTTCTCCTGCTGGCTTCTACAGGCCTGTATCTGGCCATCTGGAGTGGTGAGAAGAACAACAGTTTCATATAGCAGTGTGTCTGGATCATCAGGGGAGATAAAAGATGGGCCATTTGACCTGCTAATTAAAGTAAAAACCTTCAAGTCACAAATGTAATTAACAAATGTTATTTGCTGGTTACACAATGGTGTTAAAAGAATAAATTCATCAGTATTGACACAAATTCAGTTAAAAGGAATACACTCACAGTCTATACCATAAGTTGAAAATTATTTATTGACTAGCTTCCATTACCCATCGTTGATGGGTGCATGGAGTAAAGGAAGTGACGACAACTTCTAGGTCACATCTCCGTCACCAAACAAAAGCCCTATGACAGCAAAAAGGAGGACACCTTGCTCTTTAAATAGCTAATAGTGGATTTATTTTTTATTTAGCGTATGGATTTTAGTGCCGGGAGTGTCCGGGGACATGTTCAGCTCGCCAGAGGCTGTAGCTGCTTCAATGCGGACACCCACGGGTTGAGCTACAAGTTCCGTTCAATTTCAAGTGGTTCCAACTTTCACTACTAGATGTCACTGACACCTAGTGGTAAATGTTGGAACTTAGAGCGTTTGAATGAAATCTAACCTGCAAATTTAGCTTCACACAAGTTTAATTAGTGGAAGGTTCATTTGCATGCCATAAATCTTTCGCATGGGACCACCAGCTTTACTTCCCCTCCGAAGGAAGGCATACTGAGGGATTTATAATGCTCTTAAAAAAATCCGAGGACTTTGGCCGGGTTTGAACCCGCGATCTTGGGCATAGAAGCTTAGCATGCTACAGACTACGCCACCAAAGCCGCTACACAATGTGCCTTGAAGGGTTAATTACTTACTATCATTGGAATCTATAGCAAGAAATCAATATTAGAACATCCTTCATCAAGAAAAATCTAGCGGAGTTAGGATGACTAAACATAAAGTAGCTCTGAAGATAATCTATTATCCTTACTTCTGGCTGTAGACAGTTGAAAAAATAATGTTATTTGTTTTATGTCCCTTTTAACTACAGAGGCTTTTCAAGACACCGAGGTACTATAATTTTGCCCCAAACAGGATCTTGAACATGAAATCTACTGACATGGCTCTCTCGCACTTGCACACCCCCAAATGCCAACTTACTGCACCAGGATTCAATCCTACAACCTTGGACACAGCAGATGAGAATGTTACCATTGCGTCACACAGTCATTCCATAGACAGTTTAAATAGCTTGCGTAAATACTGTAGAATATCACTCTATGGTATATCACTTCTTAAATGTATGATTGAGACATACGCATGTCACCATAATTTGTTTCTCGCCTCATTGCGAAAGCAGTTAATGATTTGCAGCCATCTCTCAGTCTACAACTGCATGTCAAGAGGTGTATATGAATTGCACAGTTGTATTACTAGTAAAATTTCAGGCTTGCTCTTAACCCCCTCATTTGAATAACTTGTAACCTAGTTTTATTTTAGGGATGTCTTCTACTTACGAATTTTCATGCCATTCGCTACAGTGGTTTTGATGTCAACCCATAGCAAACTGACAGAAATTAAAATGATGGTATATTTGGTCATTAAACAGTACAACTCATCCGGTATAGGCCTAATTACGAAGTTTGAGCTAAAAATTCAAAATGTTCAGACAGGAAGCTTACTTTCTTTATAGAGATAATATAGTCTATGTTGCAGATACTTCAAAGCAATGTAGCATATTGTAGCATATGGTACATATACAGTAGCAGTACTCAGAAATTTTAAGATAGCCTACTGTACATGTATAGTAAACAACATACTAACAATATCTAATAACACTGAATGAAAACAGAATAATATCATGTATAAAAAGTGTGTATGGGAGGCATACCAGTTAGTAGCAAAATAGCAATAGCCTAAATGATTGAAAAAAAAAAAGAGAAGAAATTATAAAATACTGATGCTTGCACAGATTATGATGATGATGATAATTGTTTTAAGGGCCATAACATGTGGGTTATCGGCCCCAAATGGTCTGGGTGATTGCCAAAATGACAAGGAGACTGAAACCATGATGAAAACTAACCAAGATAGAAAATACACACAAAATGTAATTTAGAATGGAACACACTGACAAAATGGAATTTACTGTAGATGGAAAATATGCACAAAAGTAATTTAGATTGAAAATATGCACGAAATGCAGGTTAGAGTAAAAAAATAAAAAATTACAAAGTGCAATTTAGATTCAAAATACCCACAAAATGCAATTTAGATTCAAAATACTTACAAAATGCAATTTGGATTGACAATGCTGTACTTAAAAAATGCAATTTAGATTGAAAATACTTACCAAATGTAATTTAGATTCAAAATATTCACAAAATGCAATTGAGATTCAAAATACTTACAAAATGCCCAACCTACAAAATGCAATTTAGATTGAAAATACTTGCAAAATGCAGTTTAGGTTGAAAATACAAAATGCAATTGAAATTCAAAATACTTACAAAGTGCAAATTAGATTGAAAATACTTGCAAAATGTGGTTTAGGTTGAAAATACAAAATGCAATTGCAATTCAAAATACTCACAAAAATGCTGCCCCTACATCAAAGACTTACTAAAAAAAGCAATTTAGATTAAGTCAATCCTCACAAAATGCAATTGAGGTTGAAAATACTTGCAAAATGCAATTTAGATTGAAAATATCTAGAATAGATTCAAAAAATTCACAAAATGTTATTTTGAATTCTTCAGTAAATGCTCTATTATAGTATTGACAACTGTATTCTCTTCAATGGAAAAAATTTTGATTCTGCATTTGACGGAACTCCACATGAATAGAAAGAAATACGGTACTTTTAGTAGGCTACTGTTACCATTTATCAACTTACGATAGCTCATCCATAGCTGCAAGTGGTGTAGTTATAATCTTCCTTCATACATCATGTGGATGCCAAGCACTCCACCCCAATATTGCTTCTGTAAAATTATTAGATTTTAAGTAGGCCTACTATAAGGCAAATCACTGGAGCTAATCCAAAAACATTGTATGGCTAATTTATAAATTTGAAGTCTCAATATATTAAATTCATCAATAAACTTCATTGTCATGCCTTTCAGTGTTCAGTCCATTCTGCAAGACTAGTTAGTTATTGTTGTTTTAAGGGGTGGAACTACGAGATCATCTGCCCCTATTCTGCAAGACTGTTAGAAAACAAGGCACCTCCATGATCATGTATTAGTAGTCAGCATTGAGGCTTCATCTGCTTCACCATCTCACCTAGAAACATTGCGACTAACCACCGTCTGCTTGGCGTACCTCTGCTTCTTTTACTCTCTGCGCGAGAGTTCATTAGTCTTCTAGATTATGTTTTGCATCAAATGGCTCCATCATCTAGTTAGCTTATAGGAATAGCCTCATCTAATGATTTCAATCCTAATTTACCCTCTTATCACAGCACCTATACATTTACCCTACCCTCATTTCTATACTATTCATATCTGTTAGCTTCTATCTACAGTGAGTCTTCCCTACAGAACCGAGCCTTGCTTGGGCTGTGTGACGGGTGGAGAGCGATTATAACAGCAGATCGGGAATTACCGCATGAGATCATAGCTTGATTACATTCCCAGCTGGCAAGACACCTTAGTTCAGAGAGTTCAGACTTGTGGCAAAGTACTGTAGCGCATCTCATATCCCGTGAACATGGCTAGGTAATGAACAAAACATCGAATTTCCCTAGTGAAAACTTATCTTTTCAAGAAGAAGTCTTCCGGTAAATGTGTTCGTACATTTCAGCACAGTACGATTTTTACTTTTTTTACTCCACCTCAAACGGAAGGTATACAGAAACAATCCGCGTACTTAGGAGGCTCAAGAACTAAATAACTGCACTGATACTAAATATCAGCGAGGATGAATTACAGAGAGTGTACCGAAACTTCCTACGTTGGTGCAATGTGTGTTTAGAAAATGAAGGGCAGCATTTCCAGCAACTAACTTACTCTGAAAATCATGTAAGTAATGATGATTATTAAATACGTTATAAAGTGTAAATGTGTTGAACTAGTTGGGTGGTACGCTGCTACTAGCGCCATTCCTTGCTCTACAGGCAGCTACACACAGTGCCCCGGTCGTCACGCGGCAACTGCGAGGGCCCGATCTGTAGGGAAGGCTCTCACTATATAAGAGACTAGCTTTAATACAGATCTCGGCATCCAGCTGCGCACTTAATCTTGAGAGATCAGCAATAGGAGAGGGACATGGAGCAGTAGGGGATCGTGCCGAATACTTCGCTGCCAGAGAACATTGATGCGCTACAATAATATTATTACTAGTTCTCAGCCAGTGCCGCTTAGCATGGCAAATGTTTTAACACTGCAGTAATATGCAGGAGGGGGATGGAGAAGTGCAGAGCTAAATGCTGGTAACTGTACCTATAAAGGAAGGAAACTTGTAGTTTTACATGACCGTTAATCTCGCAATCATGAGTCAAAGGACCTCCTTTTTACATGGAATCTGAACCACAGGGCATGGCATTTCACTTCAAAAAACTCACATGTAGGTATTGACCGGGAATCGAACCTGGTCTACCTTGGTGAGAGGCGAACATTTTGACTGCTGCACCACCACATCCCCAACTGTACCTATACTTCACTATTGATGAGAAACATTAATTTTGTAATTTTATGTGGCAATTGAACTTCTGAAATGTCTGATAATGCCCAATTAATACATCAGATACCACCATTATAGTCAAAGGAAAAGGATCCCGAAGGAGGTTTCCATTTTACAGCATATTTAGGAATGTTACGCGGCTACTATGGACTGTATATCATTAGTAGTGAATCCCATAATTGTGAAGATATTCCAATAATAATAATAATAATAATAATAATATCACCTCCCTTTCAACTACTGCAGCTTTTAGGCACCAGGGTGACGGAATTTTCCCCCAAAGGGAATCTTTAACGTGCCAATAAACCTACTGACATGGCTCCCTCGCATTTTGACATCCTCAAATGCCGACTGACTGTGCCAGGACTCAATCCTTCTACCTTGGAAACAGCAAGCAAGAATGTTAGAATATGCGCAAGAAGAGCTTGCCACAGAATCCTGCGCAGATCTTCGGCAATGTTCGGGTGGCCTCGGTAGTAGCAGAACACGCCCCTCCTACTTCCCTTCAGTAGCTCGCTGGCATCAGTTCTGAACGGACTGTCTGCCCAGCCGGGGGCTTGGCATGCTAAACTGTGACTAGGATTCAAGTGAGATCTCAGCGCGTGTAGGCCAATGTAGGGTGACCAACTCTAAATTTTCAAATGGAGGACAGACTCTTAATAAAAGGAGGACTTTTCATAAAAATGTTCTAAAAATGGAGGACAAATGGAATTTTAATATTTACATGCATAATTTAGTATTACATACCTTATAACTGTTATGTTGATGAAGATGCTGAAGATTTAGCTATTTTATGCTGATACTTATCAACTGCACCCACTTTCGACAGCAAAGATGAATTATTTTCTTGTAATAAATAATTGTAAAACTCTCCACATGACGATGTTTTTAAAGTTGTACTTCACTATTATAATACCCTTAACAGACTCGGTCAGCAAACGGTTTGTTTCTTCTGACCACTGTGTATTAATCAGGGAAAATACTCTTTCAACGGCTGCATTGCAACCTGGAATAGCGAAATAAAACTAACAAATTTTAAGCAGCTCACTAAATGATTCAATGTCAGGGCTATATTTGTAAAATTCACACCACTGCTTATCTAATGTTGTATGTTTATCAATTTCGGAACTCCTAGTGTAATTCTGAACATTGCAAAATTGGTCAAAAAGTTTAGAATCGTCTATCTCCACACCTTTAGATTGCAAATACTCGAGACAAGGAAGAACATCTTCAACTTAATGTCTTTCATACTATGAAGCTTCATCCATTGGAAACATTTAAATTCTTCCATCATAGGGTTACACCACTTTAACAGGTATTGAATGCACGTTTCATAAAAAACAACGTGTTCTACAAATGCAATGCATTCTCTTTCGAAGCCATTTTCAGTGAGAGATTTCAGAGACTTTTTGACTTTAAGTGGTATGCTATAGAGAGCATTTCTTTTTCAATGTATGAAATTTTGTTGTGAAAAATGTGCATAGTGGAATGAACAAACCACAGGTAAAGCTCAGAAAACTAGTTTTCAAAAAAGGACCTAATTATAGCAGGAACAGAATTTGAAGGCAGAGAAAGAAAGTACGACTTTAGAGCTGCAAACAGTTTTAGCATTCTTTCTACTGCAGAAAACAAACTTAACCACCTTGTTTTGCTGTGACACAAAAGCTGTTCATAATTTATTTCAACAAACTCGCAGAATTCTTTGAGTTGTTCAGTGCGAATTGTATAGATATGGATATAATTGAAGACTTAAATTATACTCTCTACATCAACTGGCAGTACATCAGCACCATGTTGCAAACAATTATGCAGTACATGTGCTGGGCATCCAACTCCGATTATATGTTCATTTAATTCACTCTTAAGTGCTGAAAATACTTTTTGCCTTCTCTATGATTAACCCCTCCAAAATTTACATTTGCATTGTCTCCACTAAAAGCAACGCATTTAGCAGAAATATTATGCTTCTTAAAAGTCTCGGAAACATAATTGGATATTGTCTCTGAAGTTTCATTAGGACATGTTTGTAGTTCTAAGACTTTAGTTTGAATACCATTTTCTTTATAGTCGAAATATTGTATAACAATAGGAAAAAGTTTCAAATCCCCATGGTTACTACCATCAGTACCCACTCCGAACAAAGGAATACTATTATTCAATGTTTTAGTGATAATGTCAATGGAATGAGGGCCGATTACGTTATTTATGATAGCTTCAGTTTTGGTTCTGGCGCATGATATTTTGTTAGCAATCGCAGAATCTGCAAACAGCACTTTATCCAACGTTGATGTGCAGTCCATAGACCTATACGACTGATGGTGAGAAACAGTGTGATATGCCAATGTTGCCTCTGTTGCCCGAACTTTCCTGTCTAGTGGGGAATGTTTAATCGGGAAAAATGAATCAATATTACTGCTAGAAGAACTGCTTCTAATTGTTTTTCTATGCTTTTCACTAGCAACATGTCTCTCGAGATCACCTGCAACTTTATTTCCAACAGTTACATAACAGTCACAAATATAACATTTCGCCTCACTTTCGTTACGCCCCTCTCTAAAACACGGGTACTTCTGTTTCAATTTCTCCAATAACTTACATTTCCTCTTTTGTGCCTCGCCACTTTTGAGTGATGACATACCTAAATTATTCTAACAAACACTCCACTCACTCAGAAGGTCCGAATCCAACTAGCACAAAAACAAAACTACGTAATACTGCAGTCAGCATTACTTGACTGGTGAATCCCCGCCGAGAATTCCCCGGCCCCGACCGTGCACGTTCATATCACGTCGGGCGGTGTCACCACTTTGGTGACAGGTCCTTCAGACAGCTCTAACTTAAGATATGATTTATTATTAAGTGAGTAAATGACGTAGTCTGATAGGGGTATCCAGGATCTAGACTGAGATAGAGGAAGTGCAACAAAAATAACTTTGCAATAGAGAAAACAATAGGAAACTGAATGACCAAGAATACAATGCAAAAAGCCGGACATTTAATAGCAAATAATAAATGCCTGCTGGACAGAGGACAAGCATGAAGAAAGGAGGACACCCTACGTGTATGTAATGCCTTACACAGTAGTTCTTACCTCAAGCTCAGTTATTACCTTAGCCTAGACTGTTTGCTGCTTCCTTGCACTCTACACTTGAATTACAGCTGTACGTCGAGTCTCGCAGCGAGCCCCCAGGGTTGAAGAATGCAGTGAGCAGTGAACCCGGTAATCAGCATTCGGGCACACACAGGAGCCCCGCAATGATCATTAACCTACGCCGATTGTTATTGGTCTCTGCGTATCGTTGAGTTTGGGCAAGCTCTTCTTGCTGTATTCTAACTCTGCACCCCACAGTCAGTCGTGTAGATATTCCATTAATATCCCTTGGCATAGTTATTTTTCATGCAGAACATGCTTCCCATTAATGAATACAGCATCCAAACATCACAATAACACATGCTGTCAATATGTTACAACACAAAACCAACACACAGGGTTGACAACTATTGTCCGAAACATAAACACAGCTGACATGAAAGAGGTGAAGCATCACAAGACTGTAATGGAAGAAACAGAAGGAATTGGACAAATCCTGTCAATAATGTTCAATATGCACAGATTGATAACCTTGCTACTGAGCCACCTTTAAAAGGGGCATATGAGCTTGCTGTTCTGCCTCTTAAACAATAACTAACACCTATAAAAGCAATCGTCACCACCAACTTGTGATGTAAAAAGTGTCATTCCTGGAGATGGCTTTGCTTATTATTACTATAGATTAATAGATTTTGGGCAGATGACCTCGTAGTTCCTCCCCTTAAAACAACATTAATAAATATTTATTACAGCCAATGGCCAAGAAAATTAAATTACAATACTACCGTACATTTCAGACTAACATGGAGGATCATTGTCGCTACACAGTTCCTTGAGCGACAGCTTCCGTTCACATTCCAGGGCGTGATACCGTTCACAACATTTCCCAAAAAATTTGCAAATACACTCTGCAGCAGGCGAATGGTAAACTTCCGTCTTGCAGACTCGAAAATGAAAACCATGCACTGCAAATCTTGTTCATGTGTGACGCAGCTCAGTCTTTTCCATTCTGCAGGGTTCAACATAGCTTCTGTGGAGTAGAAATCTAGCCAAATCGCCTCATGCGTGGCTTGAATCTCTTCCAGTAGTTCCTGGTAGCACCTGTAGCTGGCAAGAGCAGCTTTACACGGAGTTCTACTATGAAGAATGGCTCACCTGTAGCTCGTAAGTCAGTCTGGATGGTGTATTTTTGGAAACACAGAGAATCTTCTGGAGAAACATCGATTTAATTGTCTCAATTTTCTTAAGGTTGGTTTTATTAAGGTAGCCCCAAAACAAGTCAATACCATAGGTCACAATGGGAATTATTTTACTGGAGAAAATCTTCTTGGCTGTATTAATAGACATTCTTCTAAGGAGTTTGATGTCATTCATCGCTATTGTCGCTGCTGTTATTCGATTATCGAGATGTTTTGTGAACGTATTACCAGAAGTCTGTAGCGTGATTCCTAAATAGTTAAAGTACTTTGCTAATTTCAGTGGCTCTCCTTCATGATACAGCTCTTCACAGGCTGCTATTTTTCCACCCTTTCTGAAAACCATATGGACCGTTTTGTCCCTATTCAGCTTTAGGTTATTCTTTTCTGCCCAAAGTGTTAATCTGTCCCAGCATTCCTGCAGAGCTCTAAGATCATAAGACCCTATCACCATATCGTCTGCATAAGCGTAGAAGGAAACCACTTCTTCGTGGCCTTCAAGAACTTCTATGACGTCTGAGGTAGTCAAGATAAACAACAGCGGACTAACAGGGTCTCCCTGCAAGACTCCTTTTGCTTGAACAATGGGTGCTGATGACTGTAGGCTGACTAACTAGATTAATAAATGAATTTAATTCAATTAAACATTTTCTTTCTTATTTCTTTTAACTAAGGCAGGCTAGGTCAGGAAATTTCAACAAGGGTGCAAATAGGTCACCTGTCGAACACATACCATCATACAAAAACACACAATTTCAATGCACTCATTCTACACCAGTGGATCAGACTACAAGCTACAATGCACAGCACTTATCAAATCAAAAATACAATAATAGACTTATGTTTAAATGAAATGTAATCTCTTTATATACACAATGTGTGTGCTTTATTAAATTAATGAAAAATACTCTTAGTTGTAGCGCTAGGATTGTGACCACCTAACTGATCAGAATCACTCACCTAAGTATAGAATGATTTGTCACTAGCCCATAAAGAATACTTCCAATTACTACCTGTCAAATCAGCTACAGCTCATCTGTCAAAATAAATCAAACAACACTGTTTATTTCACGGAATATTTATATAGCTACAGCTACTAATGGCTACAAAGTCAAAGAATATCAACTCTTAATTATAGTGGTAGTAGTGGTAGCACTTTATAACAGCCATGAAGCGAAAGGCGACCGGGCAGTGAAGCCAACTCAAATTTTCAAAAATCACCAGGTAGTAGCTAAAAGTCTCTAGGTTCCTACAGTATCAATAGAGAAAAAAATCTTACTTTAACCAATATTAGGAGTTTCAACAGTCGATATATCCATATCTCAATAATACTACATTTGAAATATTTTGTCATTCGAAATATTTTCATGTTCAACAACAACAACAACAAAGTCGCTAGTTTGAGCCGCTAAATTGGCAAGATGTTCTCGGCAAATCAGCTGATTTCTAATGGACTTCTTCTGAGTATGAGGGAGAATTGACGTGCTGATACGGTTAATGCATATTCTTTGAATAAGTATTGTGCTAAAATGCCGTCCCGACAAAATATATTCGTAGAAGATTTGTGCTACTAATCTCAGTTTCTAGTCGTGTTGTGTTTGTGTTTTGTGATTAAAAGAGGAAGCATAAGGTAAAATGCTCGGGAAGATCCCGGTCAGGAAATATCTCCTGAGTGGCATTTTGCCTTTTCAGGTATTTGATCATGATACAATCTCAAGAGATACTAAGACTGGCCGAACCTTCTTTGAGCAACAACCAGATGACGAAACTGGATGGGACAGGATCCACATGATGTTTAGCGTTGATGAATTTGGAACTGCCAGCCCCGAGGTTCACTCGACGTTCCAGGCTGCCTTCTTGGGCATGTTTGTTGGTGCTTGTTACGGCGGGTTTATTCGCTCCAGACTAGCTTACTTGGATTTCATGGAACGAAATCAAGCGACTGCATTTAAAAGTCACTTGGAGGCGAAAAAGAGATTGCAAGATGCAGTGACAGTTAATTTTGCGAAAGGTGCCTTCCAGTGGGGTTGGCGGTTAGGACTCTTCTCTGGATCATATATTTTAATTTCAACTTCTATTTCAGTGTATCGAGGGAAGTCTAGTCTATGGGAGTACGTAACTGCTGGTACAGTAACTGGAGCTTGCTATAAGTTTAATATGGGATTCAGAGGAATGTTGGTTGGTGGAATTCTAGGGGGCTGCCTTGGTACTCTTGCTGGAGGTATTTCATTGGCTCTCCTCAAGGCCTCTGGTCTAACTATGGAAGAAGTGAGGTTTTGGCAATATAAGTGGAAACAATCGAGATTGAATCAGACCAATAAATTATTCAAGGATCACAAAGCAAAAGATGAGCCTGCTTTACTGACCCATCACAATGAGAGATTTAAAACATCAGAAGGTTCTTTAGAGGCACTGGACAAATCTTCAGAGAAAACTAATACCCAGCAATAAAAGTGATGACAAGTTAGGCCTAATTTTAATATTGTTCTATGCATACATTTAGAGTTGGTGGCACTAATAGTTATAGCATGTTGTATTTATTTGCCTAAAGTTCTGATTACTGAAGCTCTGACTTGATTCTTGTTTTGTCCCCCTACAGCAATTATGGTATTTGGTGCATGAAGACTGGCATTGTGTGGTAGAGAAAAACTAATCAGTGGCACTGCAGAGTATGAGAACATGTGTTTAAAACATTGTAAGTAATGAAATTGGCCAAAATAACTGTAGTAATGGTATCTGGAGATGATATAGTAACAGATGCTCACTCGTCCGCTGCCGTAGACCCACCATCCCGCCCTAATAGGAGCACAACTTATGAAGTTGAAATTGCGGTAGCGGTTCACTTTAGACCATCCTTTGTATAAATATTTTAAAAAGCTGAAATTACCTGATTTAAGGGCCCCTTCAGACGAGGCCACTTAGCAGCGCTGCTTCGTGGCGCGTTGGTGGCGCTTCTACAGAGCGTTAGTGGCGCTTTTACCAAGCGTAGCTCAGTTTTCCAGTAAACATGGACTTAGAAGGTGATATAATTCTTGCCATGCTCCTCATACGGAGGAGAAAGAGACTTCAACGGAAACAAGAAGATTCTGGATGCATCCATTGGTTATGGAAAGGCAGAATCGAGGACTGTTCTACACCTTATTCGATGATCTACAACAGGATGACGAAAAGTTCTTTGCGTACTTTCGCATGTCCAAAAAATCCATTTTAAGAGTCCCGCGCCGTAGTTGTGATCGTAGTTAGTTGTTTATTTATTGAGGTTTTAAGGGGCGGAACTACAAGGTCATCTGCCCCTGTAGTTGTGGTCGTTTAATCGTGCACCACGGCTGTGAGGGCAGCTGTAGCAAGTCTAGAGATCGTAGGTTCAAAACCCAGCACTGACAAAATATCCAGAGTGTGGTTTTTCTACACTCCATCTAGGCAAATGCCGGGATATGACTTTACCACTGCTAGTAACGCACATGTTAAGGACTTTCTGGCCTCTGAGGCCTACGAAGATATCCAATTAACTACGGAATCAACCGGCAAGTGCATACCCATAAGGTATCTTCTGAAAAATGGGTATCATAATGTTTTCTTGCGATTCTGTTGAATCATTCTTCAGTACATCCCCTAGGGGCTTACGACTAGTGGGTCGTGAGTTTGGTGACCACGAGACCCCAGCTGAGTCCGGTATTACTTGAACTTACTTGTACCGGGCCCCTTTCAGTCATCTTTCATGTCAACCACCCTTGATCACCTTTCGTTTACTTACGACATTACGACACTCCCTCTCCCTTAGGGGCTTACAACTTGTGGGACGTTGGTTGTTGACCACGGCCCAGCTGAGTTCGCGATTGATTCCACTTTAAAATTATGCCGGGGTCCTCTCTGGAATATTTCCTGTCGGCCTCCATTGATCAACTCTTGTTCTCTTCCAACCCTGACGGTATTAGGATATCCAAGGTCTAGGGAGTCTTTCAAATTCCCGCCTTAATTGTACATTGTCTCACCTTTCCTGATACCCTCGTTCTTCAAAGGGTCAGATCTCTTGTTTTTCTTGTCATCATATCTCTTTCCTTCTGCACAAGGTCATAAAGAAGGCACGGGGTGTGTAGACCCACCACTGAAGGTGCGCCATGGATAGTGCTGCACCCTCAAGGGCTCACGGCTGTTGAGTTCGGGAGGATACCTGAGCTGGATCTTTTTCTTTTTTTTTCCCTTTTTCCAGTGACTCTGGGGCGGACTCTCTTATTTCCCTTCCTATGTGCCTTTCATGGCTCTACATCCTTCCAAATCCATCAATTCTCATTTTTCGAGGGTTTAGGGCATTTCTGTTACCTGTATTTTATTTCCCTTATTCCTTCCTTTTGTTCTTTTCTTCTACTAATCCGTAAGTTAGTTGTAAGTTTTAGTTCTGGTGTTCATTTCATCATCATATTTCATTTTCACAAAAAAAAAAAAATAAAGGCCGATAACCTCGATGTTAGGCCCTTTAACATCAACAAACATCAAATTACAATTTAAGCAATACCTTTGCCGACAATGAAAACTGCAAGTCTGGGTTACGTTGTATGCACAGTGGAAATAATTTCTTGTATGAAATGCTTGGATTGCATTTCTCAGAACTCTAATTCTCTCCACTCATTAATCTAACCGCAGCAACGGACTTGCCAGCGTCATTGCAGAGAAATTTGTATCACCGATTACGAATATTAGACCGTATTGCAAAAGCCGAAATAGGCTACCGGTTGCTTCCAAATGCCTTCTGTACTAACCACTCAGCAGGAAAGTTAATGAAGTTTTATAAAAACCGAGTGAGCCTAATGGAATTCTATTTTAATAACGTGTAAGGTATGCCTAGTTTCTCTCAGATTTAATATCACACTATTTTATTTTGTGATATAATTTGCATTTTGATATTGCGGAAATTATAATAAGTCATAAGTCTTTGTTATGCTATGCGGTGTTGACTGCGCTGTGTGAGCAGTTGAGTAACTAACGGGATTTCATGTAAGAAGCCTCATTGTCTAGGCCGGTAGTGGAGAGCGCAGCTGGCATCCAGTCGGCCGTGAAAATACACGACCATGTGGCGAGCCGTCCGTTAGTAGCGCTACCGACGCGCTACGTATGCGCCACTAATTAGTGGCGTGGCTGCAGCCTCGTCTGAAACCAACGATTTAGTTCCTGGTTTCGCAAAGAGAAGCGCTTCTTTTTGTGGCTTCCACCAGCGGCGAAGTCAACTACCCAGAGCGTCTGCAGCACCACTTTTCTGTGGCGGTGGCTGTGTGTGAACGCTCTCATTTATCTATAGTATTTATGAACGGAAGCGCTTCAGAGAAGCGCTGCTAAGTGGCCTCGTGTGAAGGGGCCCTAATAGTCGGGAGGATATCAGGAGAGGATTGAGTATTAGATGTTCACTGCTACGCTGTCATAGACTCACCATCCCGCCCAAATAGCAACACGACTTATATAGTTGAAATCGAAGTTCTCACCCCCATCTTTCTCACCGAGTCTGTATTGCCAACCCCACGCGTTTGGTACTATTCGCACGTGATGTATGAAATCACTAAGTGAACTCAATTACAGTGTTTATTTATGTTTTACATACAAAAACAGACCTAACCTGGGGCTTACGCCCCAGACCCCCTTGCTTATGGTACTAGCATTAATTTTCGACCAGGCAGTACCTAACCTAGTAGCGGACAAAAATTGTATGTTATTAATGTTTTACATACTAAAACAGACCTAACCTGGGGCTAATGCCCCAGACCCCCTTGCTTGTAGTACTAGCAGTAATTTTCCTCAAGACAGTGCCTAACTTAGTAGCGAAGGCGTGTGGTAAATTTCTTTATTCAAGTTGGTAACTTAGTCACATGATCGACTTTCGGGTGTCACATGACTGTCAAAGATGGCGTCCGAAAGTGAAGAAAAATTGCATTATTTCTGTGAAATAACAATTATTGCGGTGCAGCAGTGGCTATCGAGTATGAGGAGATTGTGAAACGACTCCCAACAACTCCCTGAAAGATATGCATATCATAAATGATATATTTTCAATAAGCTAAGGTGTTAAAAGTTGTTAAAATTGATGAAAAGGGAGGATGGTCTAAAGTGAACAATAAATGAAATTGCTGCCCTGACTGCCATCTTTGTGAAGGAGTCCATAATGCCAACCCCACGCATTCGGAACTATATCGCATGTGGCAGACGAATGGTTTTGCCTAGACCAATATTTTCGTCCAGACCAATGGTGGATTGATAGCGTGGCCCTGCGGGCCGCGTTAGCTAATTGATAACACCCCTGGTTTTTGTCACGCACAGTGGGGAAGTCGCGCATCAATAATCTTTATCCAGGCCAATGGCTTTGTCTATTATTTCATTATTCATGTTGGCAACGTGTCACGTGGGTATGACGTAGTGTCCGGGGTGAATGGAAAATGGCCGACCTTGTTCAAATGAACACGACCAATAATGCTTTATTTACGTTGAAGGTAATTATTTCCGGTGCAGCAGTGGCAATTGAAATTGTGAAACGACTCCCAACAACTCTGAGAAAGGTTTGTCAATCATAAATACTACATTTTCAATAAAATACCTTGTTAAAAGTTACAAAAAGGCATGTTCTCACAGTCTGCAGAATTAGTAACTAATCTAGCTCATGCACTGTACATAGGAGCTGCCATGAAAATCACAAAAATGTATTCATATCCCGCCAGGAGATGGCAGTTAAACACTCGGCGATAGGGTGCGAGGGGTCTTGCGGTACACCTATTCCAAACCTAAATATATCGGCTTCCTGCATGCCAATGGTTGTCATTGCAGCAGACTACACGCAGCCAGTGAAAGAAGGAATGTGCTTAGTGAGTGAAGCAAGTAGTAACCAACTTAATGTTTTTGGAAAGCGCAATACGCAGTGAGTGGAAAGAACTCTGCAGTTCAAACCCAACTGCCATCTACTGGCGTGATATCAATACTAAGGAATTGATAATGAAACAGAGATGAAGAATTTGAACATTTTATTGCTATGGGGTGTTATTGAAAATTTTTAGTAGTGCCAACATGATAGTGTTTGGCACAAAATTGAGATTGCAGCATTGTAAAATATTTTGCTTGTTTGTTGGATTGAATCATGGAGCTACCAAATGTGGTTTTTCATCTATTAGGTTGTGTTATATAGCCTACATGGAACTACACGCCATTAACATGTCAACCAAAGAGTTAAAATGTCTGGCGTGACCAGGACTCGAAACTGGGACCTTCGGATTTCCAGCCCGGTGTTCTTTCCTTTAATTCTTGCCAGTACCTGCTCCTGGCTTTTACACTTGTACCTGGCAGATTATTGAAAATATATCATTCACGTACCTTTCTTGGAGTTATGAGGAATTGAAATTACTGTCAATTATCACTGCTGCACCAGAAATATTTGTTATATTATGTAAATTATTTTTTGCTCATTCAACTACGGCAGCCATGTTTCAGGGGCTCACATCGACGTTATGTCACATCCTATCACTGTTGCCAACATGTCCGATACATAATACACCACACGACTTGCGTTATGTTGCAATTATGTGAAAAACTGAAATAATTGGCCTGGATAAAGATTATTGATGTGTGACCACCCCCACTCTGCATGACTAAAACCAGGGGTGTTTATATTGGCTATACCTAACAATATTATTAGTCTAGGCAAGAACCATTGGTCTGGATGAAAATATTGAGCTAGGCAAAAACCATTGGTTTGGATGAAAATATTATTGATGCGTTATGATATTCTTGATTGAAATTGGAGATTGTTAACTCACACTATCGATGTCTAACTTAAAACTGGAACTTCGCGCATTTTCAAATTAACTTGGCGGTGCCGTTTTGTTTTACGATACCGGATATGAAATAGTACCGCTTTGCAGTCGCCAGAATTTGAACCTTGGGCAAACGGCTATGCCGCTGCACCATCATGTCCTCTCCACTCTTACACACACACAAATTCTGCAGTTAGTACGTAAAAAACAGATTAGTTAATTAACATGACCGTGCTTCGCTTGTGCGAAGAGACCCTGTAAGAAGTGAATGATTGCTGTCTTGCCTACATCATCATGGGGTAGTGTGGATTGAGGCTCAATAATGGTGACCAGTTGCTGCTGCTTCATCAAGTCTCCTAAGCCGACACCTGGCCTTGTCGTGTCACGAGAAGTATACAGATTTCACCACTGCATTACCACTGGGATTTAAGGCTTCCTGTTCTTCCCCTTACCCTTTTGTATTTGTAGCTTATGTTTTATTTTAGAGGTGCCTTCTACATGAACATGAACTTCATTTTCATGACAAAAATTAAACTGAGGGTATATATGGTCATTGTACATCTAATTAGGGATAAATATTAAGTTATTGCCAAAAATTCAAAATGTTCAGAGAGAAAGTTTATTTTATTTATAGAATTTAAAGTAAAATGTACTCAATAACCACTCACTTCATTCAGTTACAAGATCAAATCCTTGCACAGTCAGTTGCCATTTGAGGCTGCACAAATGTAAGGGAGCCATGTCAGTAGATTCACCAGCACGTTAAAGATCCCTTTCGGGATAAAATTCCGGTACCCGGACGTCTCTAAAAGCCACAATAGGGATGTAAAACCAATATGATATAGTCATTCATTTTAGTCTACGGCGCATTTGGCCACATTCTGCAATACTTCACATGGACGAAGTGAGTTGCTCACAAGCGAGGTAGAAGTGAATTATTAGACTTGCCTCCTGATCTTGGACCTGTATGGAAGAAAGCTAGGATGTGTCCCTTATACATACTTTCTTCCATTTTTACAAATATTGATCTCGTGCCATTCTTGTTAGTAACAGGTGCGTAACTTACAAAAGTTATTAATATATCGCCTTTTTGGAATGAGATGAGTTCACTGAAATTTTAGTCCTTGCAATTTTTCTTGATAAGAACAGAATTTATTGAATTTTAACATACAAAAAGATATGTTAATGAGCTTTTCAATATTGGACAGAAAAGAACAGAAACAGAAAAAGGAGTAACACAATGATGTAGGCAAAGAGAGTAACAAAAAGGGAAGGCAAGGACTAATACAATCTCCATAGTCAGAAACCTGCCATCTAAACTCTGTATGTCCTTTTACCATGTTTCATTTCCCTCTCCCCGACCAGTGATTGATTGGGGAGTAGTATAGATTACGATACATTACACTACAATATTTCCTTGGACACCAAATGGAGGCATCCATGGCTTCATGGGCGACACTAAAACTTTAAGCGTTGCATACATGTTAAATTCTGTGTGTTAATACCACTTTATATACAAACCTAACCTGGGGCTTATGCCCTAGACCTCCTTGTTCGTATTACAAGCAGTAAGTTTTGTCCAGTCAGTCTTCTAACGTAGCGACCAATGGTTTTGCCCAGACCATCGTCTAACCAAGTAGCGACCAATGGCTTTTTTCTCATGGCTTTAAAAGAGTATAGTGCAACTTGTCAATTAAATTGAACAACTAAATGTAATTTTTGAACATTCGTAACTCAACTACATACCTCGCTCTTGGAACACATGTGACTACATCGGCATGTAACGACGAACTGTTTGAAAATTCATACAACTGACCAAAATGGTGGCAGTTGTAGCCACACCATTAAACAAACTAACATCGATGTCCTCACGTCATCCATGATGTTATAGACTACACTAAAAATTTCCCCTAGACACGCACGTATCGCGGTACATACTTGAACCAATTGGTTGTATGACTTCTGGCTATTCTAATTTTTAAATTGAATGTATTGTTTTATTTACCCTTGTTAACACTGAAAGAACTCTTGATGATTTGACTACTGTAATAGGATGTTCATTATGTTCGATAGGTGCTTATGTTTAGATATGGTTAGGCCTATGTTTTTTATATTTTTTTTATTGTAGACGACAAAATGATTGCTTCTCCTAGTACCATTTGTCGATAACATTTCATCTCTTCCTGTTTGTAATTTCTGTGAGGCAGCAGCAAGAGATTATGGGTTTGTTTCCACATCAACAGTTCCATGTAGGATGTAAAAATATTCAAGATTGAGCTAGCAAAGATATTTTCACAGAATTGAGTGCATATCATAAAATTTGTAACCTGTGCAAACAAATAATAAAAATATAAGTGCAATGCCATATTGGACTAAAATTCTGGTGTATGGTAACTTTTTATTAAAGCTACGAGTTCACTCTATTAAAACTGGTAAAAGAGCATTGGAAGCTTGCAATTTTCTGTGGCATTATATCTCAATCATGAACCACATCTCTCCAAGAATAAAATGTGGGTCAACTTGCTGCTATTAGCATCATAATGAAAAGCAAAATTTTGGTTTGAAGGACCCAGATTGTCCCCAAGTGTTTTTGAGCAGATAAGGTCATGTATGCTCTATGAACGGCTGATGATAAAATGTTTTTGACTGACATGTTACTTTATGGTGATGGTCAGTTTTCAGGTTTGTATTATTACTGACCTACAAATTTAAATGCTATGTACGGTATTTTAAACAAGGTCTGTCTAGAGAGAAGCCACTCTTACATAATCATTGTACACTGCTTGCCACGGTGGGTGAGTGGTTATAGTGTCGGACTACCAACCCCAAGATTGCAGGTTCGCCCCTGGCCATGGTAAGTGATTTTTGAAGGCGACAAAAATCACGATACTCATGTCATACGTTGTTGGCATGTTAAAGAACCCATTTGAATTCAGTAGGCCGTGTTCAATGGCAAAATTAATCTCGGGATTTTCCGCCAACACAAAGTTCCTCCATTCTCTACTTGAAAGCGCTGTAGTAGTGTCAAGGAGTTTAGATATCTAACCTCCTTGACTTTCATAGCGTTCAAAGGAACGACGAAATTCGACATGCAAGCTATCCTCTGGGTGTCAATTAACAAAGCTTGCACCAGGCACCCGAGGCCATACGATATATATATATTGTACACTAGTGAGGTACATTGTTTTTAATAACAATATGTTGTTATTTTCACCACTCCATGTTGCTTCATTTTCAATCAGTGAGTAATGCTCTGTGTGGCCAAAGATGAGATGAATGCTGCAATATCACAATGCATTGTTTCTATTCCTGTGCTATATCACATTGCAAATTAGTTTACTTCTTTAGTACTTTTGGATGCTTATCCAGATAAAATGAAGTTTAAGTTGGTTCAATATCGAGAAATCGTGATTTTTTGATCCTTCGGTAAACAGTTATTCCAATGTTTTCGAGAGCTGCAAAAGGTTAAGAATACAATGGCAGGTGTCTGGGTAAGGTCAAGTGGGTAACGTCCACGGTCTTCTGGACTGATGTGCATGACCATGTAACCTGACGTCTGTATTCTTAACTTTTCTCCACAGCAAAGTGCATTCAAACAAATCATTTCTATTTCTCCACTAAAAGTTTGATGTTTATTAGAGTCGCTCATAACGGAGATTAAATAGGCATTGAATAAAAGAGCAGAGTGCATTGCTTTGATGGCTGAGTGTAGAAGTGCTTTGCAAAATTTGTGTTGAACTCTATTTCAATGTAAGTAGTCATGTGATGAGTAGGCCCAAGTTTACTTTTAGAATGTAATGCTAGGTGATCAAGAACTAGTTTTGTTCTGGATCATAATCTTTTTGAAGGCTGTTGTCATAGACTAAGTTAATTGTTTGTTAGTCCAAGGTAATAAGAGAATTTTATAAATTTTGGACTAGTAAATATCTTCAATTGTGAATGAATTGTTGATAATGTGTAGTGAAGAACAGGTATTCTTGTTGAAAGTATAATATTTGAATCACCTATTTTTAAATATGTGACCATCTGTAGTACCTGTTCAGTTTTGATGAATTTGTGGATTGTTCTTGATGTTGATTTAAATGAAAATGTTTTCATAAGTAAATCTTAAATAATTTAGTCATGTTAACTTCTTTTTCTTCCTAATTTACCCTTTATACAGTTCAAATGCATAAACTAGTGACCAGCAAGGTGGCTCTATACAAGCCAAGAGCAGCTGGAGTTTGTAGGATCTCTGTATAAGAGCTGAAATTCATGTTGCACTCTCACCTGGTGCAAGCGAGTTCAGCATGTCAGAGTGGTGCATGCTGGTGAACACTGCAGAGATTTAGCACTCCTGTATTTAACAATGACTAGGAATAATTTTTTTCATTGAAGTAGAAGGAATTGGAAAGGTTTAATGTGCAGTTGTGCCAACATTTATTTCAGTTTGATTCTTTGCATAATGCTCATAAATATGATACATTTTGAGTGTGATAGCAAAATGTTCCAAAAGACATGTGGTATTAATTATACTTAAATTAAAGTTTGTGTCAGTTGCATAGTTTGTAAAATATTCACTGTCATTTAATTGCTGAATATGAGTGTGAATTACTGTATTACGTTCCTTCATGATTAACGTGATTAACGTTGCTAATGTTGCACGTCAAGGATGCAGCAAGCTGAAACAAAACTTTTGTATATTGCCCATGCAGAAACAAGTGTGACCCTACTATCTCGGAAATTATTCAAGGTCACCAATATTTTTACGATCCTCGAGTCTTCAACAAGACCCTTTCTGATTGTCACCTTTGTTGTGTATATCTGGAACCTCTTAACTTATTGAATTAAAATTATTCATACGAGTTATCAAAACACCATCTTGATAAGACGTAGGGGGGTTAAAGACTAATTGTTAGTCATCAAGAGATTGTTACATACTTTTGGAAATATCTTGATGTGTGGCCTTCTGCTTTAAGTCCATTATTGTTAAGAATCTAGTTCTGGATTTTACTATAGTGTCCTGATAAACTTTGTCAGGATGTAAAAAGTTCCTGTTTCTCATTATTGAAATTCAGTGTTTAAAATTGAAGGACATGGGGCAACATGGTAGCCATCAAATTTGTATTTTCATAGCCCAGTGCAGAAAGCTAAATGGTTAGCCTACATTAGATAAAGTCAAATGGAGATGGCAGTACAATGTTAACTTACTTCTATGGTAAACCATGCAAATGTAGAACTATTTGCTGTGTTCAAAACCAAATGTTCCGGAGTTTCAAGTCCCCCAATCGGATCTCCGGCTTCGGGAAAGTTGTCAGTGAAAGATGGTATAAAGATTAGCACGTGGAATGTACATACTATGGCGCAAGCTGGGAAAACCCGTAATGCGATTCAAGAAATGGACAGAATGAAGATAGAAATTATGGGCGTAAGTGAAATGCGTTGGCCAGGATCAGGTTCTTGTGACATCAAAGGACATGTAGTTTACTATTCAGGGACATCCAATGGATTATATCAACACGGAGTAGGAATTATAGTATCTAAATTGGTCGCAAAGTGTGTCACCAATTTTATACCTATCTCAGAGAGAGCATTGTTGCTTCAAATAAATACTGAGCCTGCGCATCTTAACATCATCCAGGTGTACGCTCCTACGACAGACCATAGTGATGAAGAAGTTGCAGAGTTTTACTCCCAAATCACAGGTGTTTTGCACCAGTTACCAAAGAAAGATCTAACAAAAATTATGGGAGATTTCAATGCAAAAGTAGGACATGGATCTGAAGGCAGTATTGTAGGTCAATATGGGCTTGGTGAAAGGAATGAGAGAGGAGATCAACTTTGCGCATTTGCAGGAGAATGGGGATTTGTAGTAACCAACACATTCTTCACATTACCACCACGACGTTTGTATACTTGGAAGTCTCCTAGAGATTCAGGTGAAAGAATTATAAGGAACCAAATTGACTATATTTTGATAAATCAACGATATAGGAACAGCTGTGTCTCAATGAAAATATATCCCGGTGCGGACATTCATTCCGATCATATCCCTCTAGTTGGAGTTTTTAAAATCAAAATGAAAAAGATTCAAAAGAGAAGAGCCATAAAGTATAATATGCGTAAATTAATTGAACCTTCAGTAAGATAAAATGTAGAAGAGCAGCTCAATGATGAACTTGGATCCCTATCTGATGCCTTATGTACCGATGAGAAAATTAAAACATTAACTAATACCGTTGAATCTATGAAGAAAGATCACTTAGTAACAGATATCACTAAAAAGAAACCATGGATGACTGAAGAGATTCTTAAAATGATGGATAAGAGAAGGAAAGCAAAGAGTAATCCTGATGAATATAAGAACATCGACAGGGACATCAGGAAAGAAATAAGATTAGCTAAGGAAAGGGACATGCAAGAAAAATGTAATGAAATAGAGATGTTACAATTAAAGCAAGACAGCTTCAATATTCATCGAAAAGTTAAAGAAGTGACGTGGAATTATAGAACTAGACAAGGAAATAGATTGGTCAATATTGAAGGAAAACTAATTGTTGGAAAAGAAGAGGTTAAAGATACGTGGCAAAGATATATAGAACACTTGCTTTATGATACTCGACAGGAGCCACCTCGAATAAATGGTGAAACAGGACCCCAAGTTCTGATAGATGAAGTACAAACCGCGATAAAAGCCATGAAGGATGGTAAAGCCACTGGCCCTGACAATGTGAATACTGAATTTTTAAAGCTTTTGAATGTAGATAATGTGAAATGGTTGACTAAAATATTCAACGACATTTACAATTCTGGGAACATTCCTCAGGGATGGCTTAAATCGGAATTCAATACTCTACCTAAAAAACCCGGAGCTAAGTTTTGTAGTGAGTACCGAACAATCAGTCTCATGAATCACATCTTGAAGGTATTTCTGAAGATCATTCATCGCAGAATATACAAATTATGTGAAGAACAAGTTTCTTCTACACAATTTGGTTTTAGACACGCATTTGGCACACGTGAAGCCCTATTTAGCATTCAAGTATTGTTTCAAAGGTGCCGTGATGTGAACTGCGATATATATGCCTGCTTTATTGACTATCAAAAGGCTTTCGATAGAGTAAGACATAAGATGATAGAAATTTTACAAAAGATTGGCTTAGATGATAAAGATTTACGAATAATTGTGAACTTGTACTGGAATCAATCTGCTTATGTGAGGTTGGGTAACGAGAACACGGAAGATATAGATATTCTAAGAGGTGTAAGACAAGGCTGTATATTGTCTCCATTGTTATTTAACATCTATTTGGAATATATATTTAAAGAAGCTCTAGAGGATGTTGAGATGGGAGTGCTCTTAAATGGTAACTGGATAAATAACATTCGATATGCCGATGACACTGTGATTTTTGCGGATAGTCAAGAAAGCCTGCAACATATCATTAATAAAGTTATCCAAAAAAAGCCATGAATATGGTTTAGATATAAACCCTCAGAAGACAAAATTGATGGTCATTAGTAAAAACAAAGTCTCTGCATGCAAACTAAATATAGACCAGAAACCCATTGCACAAGTGCATAAGTATACATACCTTGGCACTACCATAAATGACCAATGGGACCCTTCTGATGAGGTGAAGTCTCGAATTGGGAAAGCCCGGACAACTTTCAATAAGATGCGGAATTTGTTCAAACATCATGGGCTAACAATGACTACGAAAATCAGGCTTTTGCGTTGTTATGTGTTCTCTACTCTTTTTTACGGTGCTGAGAAATGGACTCTGACAGAGTCTTTATGTAAACGGTTAGAGGCCTTTGAAATGTGGCTGTACAGAAGGATATTGCGGATACCATGGTCAGACCATGTCACAAATGTTGAGATTCTCCAAAAAATGAAAAAACTAAGGAAGTATTAACCACCGTGAAAATCCAATACCTAGGACACATCATGAGGAATACCACCAAGTACCATCTCCTACAGTCTATTCTTCAAGGAAAAATACCAGGGAAGAGAAGTGTTGGACGAAGAAGAATATCCTGGTTTAAAAAAACCTCACAGCCTGGACCTCAAAAACATCTACTGAATTATTCCGAGCTGCAAGTGATAGGAACAGCACATTCAAGATGGTAGCCAACATCCTGAACGGATAGGAACCATAAGAAGAAGAAGAGTTGAGTGGGTGCATAGAAAAGAAGAAAAAGAGAGAAATAATAATTATTTTAATTGCAAAATTATCAATCTAGCTAAAAATGAAGCTGGGTTGGCCACAACAGGACCCCAGCTGAGTCAGGGATTGCTTCCACTTGTGCCTGGCTCCTTTCGGTCATCTCTCCTGTCGATCTCCCTTGGTCAACTTGTTCTCTCCCGACCCCGAAGGAAGGAATCTTTTAGTTTTACGTCACCATTAATCTTGCGATCATCCATTTTACGTGGAATCTGAACCACAGGACATGGCATTTCACTTCAAAAATAGGCAACCACTTTGACTTGAAATTATTTTTTCTCCAGAAGGTTGTTAGCAACTGCACTGTTTCCCTTAAAATGTTTTGAAACGGCAGGAATTTAACATGGACTCCTTAATTTAGTACGGTACGATATGCTTTACGACTTCAACTAATTTGAGTTATCGTGATTTGTAAGTGTCCACAAAAATATATATTTGTATAAGTTTGTGTTAACTTAAAAGGAGCCAGCTCTTTCACTATGATAGCATCCCTCACATCTGGTTCCATAAGTAAATTCATATCAAATGTTTAATTTGAGCGGCTTGGACATCGTGGTCATTCAGTGCCGTGTTCTTGGGTGTGTATGGAATTTTGTCTGATAATAATCTGTGTGATTGTGATGGCTGTATTCGTAATGTTTTTTTTTTTTGGGAAGGAGGCGGCTGTGGCCTTAAGCTAGGAGCCATCCCGGCATTTATTTGGAGTAGAAGTGGTAAACCACTTCCAAGATGGCTGAGGTGAGAAATGAGAATCAAACCACCTCTTCTCAGTTGAGTGTAGGCTACTCCGTTCCAGCCCTCGGACCATAATTACGGTACATCTCTTGCATGCCAGCCGCTACACGAGGTGGTCATGTATCCAATAAACCACGCACATAAGATGTTCAAAACGACGAGACTCTGCGTCCCGTTTATTATTTGTCGGGATGACTTATCCACTCACAGAAGGGTATATCCCATCAAAAACGGAGCGTTTGGCCATTTTAATGTACGGTATAAAAAAGATTGCCATAGCGTATTTCTTCGCCGAACACAACGGCAATATCAGTATTTTAAACGAATCGACCGGAGGCATATCTTGTTGATGCGTTGTTCAAGGAGATGTTTGACGTGAATTATCTATGCTTACGTCGACACTTTCATCAATTTCCGAGCGCAGCGCTTCAATAAACATGTGCTCTGCTCTTCAAGAAATGTCTTTGATAAAGCAGTCCACCCATCAAGAGAATCAGTGGCACGGAATATTCCGTTTGGCTTACTGTCTACTGTATCATGCAACACGCCTGGCTACCCTCAACAAATGCGTCAAGTGAAAAAATGAAAATCCACAGCCTGCTTCCAGTCTCCGACCGGGTCAGGAATTCGTGTAACTCTTATAATTTATCAAAGAAAAGAGGCAGGATTTTTAGAACTCCCGTGTATTGAGTGTTACATACTTAGGGGTACAAGCTAACTCATATATTTATCAAAGAGATAATAAGCTACGGTATTTTTAGACTTGCCGGAAAGGTTACCATCTGAAAATTTTGAAATGCCAGGGCATTGTTCTGAAAAATAAAACACTTCTTTCAATAAAGCCTGACAATAAACAATACTACACAGAACTAAAAAAAAACGCGAGAGTAGCTGTATCAGGTCCGGAGATCGAAGGTTCGCATCCCGGCGCTGACAGTGGCTATCCTAACGTAAGTGTGGCCTTTTCCCGTTTCTTTTCTACACTCCCTCCAGACAAATGCCGGGATAGTGCCTTACTTCAAGTCCCGGGCCACCTGTCCCTAGTGCAGTTACACTACATGTTATCAGACAAGTTCAGTACACGGGGCTGATAACTAAGATGTCCCAAACCCCTAAAATGAATTAACCACAACAATGCTTATCATGGCGTATTTTCAACTATAGTGTTTGACGGACGTAAGAAGGTGAGTTTGGCGGCAACCTTACCAAAGATATAGGACAAATTCCGTATTTGAAATCTGCTTAAAACACCGAATTTGCAGTAATTAAATATTTAGAAACGAAATCTTAAGAGAAATCATATTATGACGTAGGCCTAATCTGCAACAGAACTTGACGGATACGAGTACTACAATCTAATGCAAGAAAATAATACAATACAAAACTCTTTATTTCCAGAACCTGCATCATACAGAATAGGATACGTCACACAACATACTCACAGTTAAATTTACATATTTACAACTTTTTTTTTTACATAATTAAACAGTTACATGTTCCTTTAAAATTCACTCAAAGAATACAATACTTTCTGGGCTAGGTATCTCTTAAGAGACTTTCTGAACCCAGTTCCAGTCAAAGATTTTAAGTGGTTTGGAAACTTATTGTGGTATATAGCTCCTGTTTTTAAAGGATCCTTTTCTGCATATTGTTTATTTACCCTCTTTTGAAAATAGTCATTCTGCCCTCTGGTTTCATGATTGTGGACATTGTTGATTGTGACAACTTTATGTTGATTTTCCCTTACGATAACTTTGAAAATATACAATAAAAATATTGTTAAAATATTATGCTTCTTAAATGCAACTCTGCATGATTCTCTCGATTTCAATCCAAACAAGTATCGTATTACTCGTTTCTGCGGTTTAACTATTCTCTCCATATTCCTATTAGCTGCCCCACCCCATATCTCAATACCGTATGATATCTGTGAATGTATTAATCCATAGTAGACTGTTAATTGATATTCGCTGCTTAAGTATATTGAAATTCTCTTTAAAACGAAGGAGTTTTTGTTATTTATTTTTACAGATTTCATGTATATGCTCTTCCCATGATAATTTATGATCTATTGTAATACCCAAAAATTTTGCTGAGGCTACCTGTTGAATATCATCTGATCCACAGTAAAGATTTCGATCTACTTCTAAATTAGTTCCCTTATGCTTGTTAAATATTACAAAGTTGGTTTTTGAAGGGTTTATACTTAACATTATCTCATTAAAATATTGAGTGACAAGATCAATACTATTTTGAGTTTCTTGAAGAGTAATTGTTTTATTACAGTTCCAGTTCAAAATTGAGGTATCGTCTGCATACGAAACAATCAAACTATTTTTGACTGTGGTACATCATTTACATTGAGAATAAAAAGGAGGGGACCAAGGATTGAACCTTGAGGTACACGTTTTTTTTTAACTAAACCAGGTGTGGATTGGAACTTGGATATATTTTCACCATTCTTAAAAGGAATTTCTGTAAATTGCCATCTATTATTCAAATATGATTTTAACAGTTCCAATGCTATTCCCCTTATACCATAAGCCTCTAACTTATCCAATAATAATTCATGATCTGCTGTATAAAATGCTTTTGTCAATTCTACGAAAACCCCAACAGCACATGTATTATCATCAAGAGAAGCAAGCAGAGTTTCATAAAATTCTGCAATGCCATTTATAGTTGATAAGCCTTTCCTGAAACCAAACTGATTCTTATTTATTACATCATTCTTATCAATAAACTCAATTATTCTATGGTAAATCACATACTAAAATTTTACAAAATGTAGGGTGATCGGTCTGTAGTTACCTAGTTGATGTCTGTCACCCTTTTTAAAAATTGGTTTAGCAATGGATAGCTTTAGTATATCTGGGAAGATGCCCTTTAAGAGACACATATTTATCAGTTCTGTAAGAATGTCTAGGATTGGACCATAGCACTGTTTCAACAACCAGAGTGAAATTTCATCCCAACAATGACTATGTTTATTTTTTAATTTTCTGACTATTGTACTTATTTCATCTTTGGTAGTTGGTTTCAGGAAGATTGACTTATTACATGTGATTTGCTTTATACTGCTATTACCACATTTATTTCCTACAACATTATGATCATTACATTTTGCTCTATTACTGTTTACATTCACACTGTTCCTAACGGGTGGCTGAATGAAATAATCATTGAATGCTGTTACTACTTGAAAAGGTGCATTAACAACATTGTTATTGCTATTTATCGAAATATTTTCCCATGTGTAGCTTTTATTAAGACCTGAAATATCTTTAGCTATTTGCCATACTTCTTTGGCAAAGTTGTTAAAATTTGTTATTCTATTTTCATATTCCTGTGCTTTAATTTTTTATTTCTTCATAATATTCTACTTTAATTTTTTTATAGTTATCTTAGTAAAGCTTCAATCCTGTTTGCTTGTAGCTATCGAAAGCATCAATCATGTTTTGTTTTTTCCTTTGGCACAGATCAGACAGTTTTGTTGTTTTAGTTCTCTGGTGATTCCTATTTATTCTTTAAACTAATGGGCAGGATAAATTAAGACACACTTTAAAAATAGAACAGAAATTTTTCCAGGCAGCATTTACATCCCTAATATTCCTCCCCCCAATCAACATTACCAAGTTCTTCTGTGAGCTTCATTACATTATTATTAGATACATTTCGAGTGTACTTCCATGTAGACTGATTTAATTGAGATTCATGGCGGCAGATAATAATCAATATTGAACCCTTTTAATTTACTAATAGTGGTTTCTGAATACGCATGCTGAATCTGTTTTTCAGATCCAGCTAACAGTTTCCCTGGTTCTGATACCCAAGTGCCCACTGTAATGTAATGGTGTCTACCTTTTCCTTTAACTTCATTTTAATAATTTTACCTATTTCACAACTTAAGACGTCCTTACCTAGCTTATTCAAATGTTGACCGTGTCTAGTGACCTACTAACATCTAGCATATGAACATTGCGAAAATGTTTACATACCTTTGCAATCCCTCATTCGTGAATGAGGAAATGCAATTTTTAATTCCTGGCCACGATGGTCAGATACAAAATTTTCCACAACAGTGCAATTACTTAATTCGTCTGGCATGTTAGTAATAATGTAATCGATTAATGTTTCAGAATGTTTAGTTACCCTAGTTGGCTCCTTGACAAGATTATTAAGGCCAAATGACAATACAATGTCTTTGAATGTCTCGAGGGACCTGCCATGTGCAAACCAGTCTATATTGAAATCACCGACTGCTATTATGTTTCTATATTTTTTGGCTACTTTATTCAGAAGTAAATCAAACTGTCTGCCAAAAAAGTTATCAAAATACAAATGATAGGCTACATGGCATAAGTAGGCTATTTAGGGCTCGAAGAACATCACAGTACTGAAGAATGACACTCCCCCTGAGTCCATATTCTCGATATTTCTCTACAAGTTCCGTTCAATTTCAAGTAGTTCCAACTTTCGCTATCAGATGTCACGACACCTAGTGGTGAACGTTGGAACTTTGATAGAGCGTTTCAACGAAATCTAACCTAGAAATTTAGCTTCACACAAGTTTAGTTAGTGGAAGGATCTTTTACATGTTATAAATCTATGACATGGGAACCGCCGGCTTTACTTCCCCTCCGAAGGAAGGCATACTGAAGGATTTTAAAGCTCTTAAAAAATCCAACGATTTCCATTTTGGGAAACTTTCTTCTCGCGTCCATTAAAAGACGATATTATAGAGGATATTTGATATTTATAAAGTAGACTACACGTTGCACTGCAAAATAATAGGTAAGTAGATTAGTAGTGATTAGATTTAAAATAATCCTGTTACGAATTAACATACACACATCAAAAGAAGTTTTGCATATTGCCATTGAGCACAGTGGGGGGATTTATTTATTAAGCAGTGTCCATGTGTCTACACAATTGAGATCGGGAGCATAGGCAGGTCATTCCATTCTGTGCTTGCCACGGTGGGTGTGTGGTTTATTTATTTATCGTATGGCTTTTAGTGCCGGGAGTGTCCGAGGACATGTTCGGCTCGCCTGAGTCTGTAGCTGCTTCCAGCGGACACCCTAAAGGGTGAGCTACAAGTTCCGTTCAATTTCAAGTAGTTCCAACGTTCACCACCAGATATCAACGACACCCAGTGGCAGTGGCGGATCCAGATGTTCACCTCGGGGGAGGCACTCTAGGATTTCAGAGAAGCTACAGAAAATATGTAATAAAATTAATAAATTTGTGTTTAATCTACACACACTACACATAACATTCAACCACCAGATTTTATAATTCTACAAGAAATTCATTATATTAAAATGGTTTATTGGTTTCAGTTTCAATAACTCAAGTCATTGTCATTAGGTAAAAAAAAACTTTTAATTCTACAGAATATGTACATTTCCACATTTTAATGCACATTACACAGTCTAATATGTATTAAAACATATGCAATCATAGTGACTATCTGAAGACAATATACAAGTCTACTACACAAATGTTACAAAATATGTGCATAGTACCAACATTGTCAGTCACTGACTCACAACTAGTCACATAAATATAAATACCGGCCACGGCCAGTCAAATAGTCAAGTAGTATAGGAAGGCGCTCCATGGCACAAAGGATTATGAAATATATTTCTACTTCTACCTGTCCTAAACATAAAAATTTGTATGTCGATGTAGCGATCATATTAACAGTGTTCCCATTACATACTATATGATAATAAACATTGACCACATTCATGAATGCAGGCAATACAGCAAAGATTTTACTTGGAGTGCAGTTTGCAGAAACAATCATTTTTATCGGCAATATCAATGTGGCAGACCACTGGTTTTTCGGGGGGGAAGCACTTGCCCCTGGTGCCCCCTATGGATCCGCCACTGCCCATTGGTGAACGTTGGAACTTTGATAGAGCGTTCTGACGAAATCTAACCTAACAAATTTTGCTTTACACAAGTTTAGTCTGTGTGGTTATAGTGTCGGACTACCAGGTTCGCTCCTGGCCATGGTAAGTGATTATTGAAAGGCGACAAAAACACGATACTCATGTCATACGTTGTTGGCATGTTAAAGAACCCATTTAAATTCAGTAGGCCGTGTTCATAATGGCAAAATTAATCTCTGGATTTTCCGCCAACATAAAGTTCCTCATTAGCGCTCCAAGGAGTATTAAATTCTACATGCAAACTGCCCTCTGGGTGTCAATCAACAAAGCTTGCACCCGGCACCCGAGGCTATACGATATTATTATTATTATTCCATTCTGTGAATACCATGCTCCTAAAGAAAGGCATTGACAATGCCAGCTCTGTGCAGGCGAGCGTTATCGTCCATGAAAGTGAAATTTGGGCCGAAATAGTCAGCATAGCCTTTCACTACAGGTGCCAGGATAGTATACCTGTAATGTATCCCTGTCATACGCCCTGGGATGTACACAAGAGGGGTTCGGCGGCCATACATGATGCCATCCCAAAACATTGCACCCCCTCCTCTCTGATGGTATCGGTCTCGGATGAATTGGTTGTGCATACGTTCACCGGATCGTTTCCACACTCCTACAGATTTATCCTCATTCACACAGGCGAGTGTACCCAGCTGAAATGCACGCACGCAATAACAACTAATGGGTTTGAGACCGCTACGACTCTTGACCAGCATTATGAAAAACTTTGTTTTGATGTGTGTATCTTAATAAGTATGTTGTAGGCTATGTGATACATGATTAATAATGTGAACATTGCAAGAATATAATTACAGTAAATTTATTATCGGAATGCAAATTAAGTCAATTTCGGAACCTCCTGCCTGAGAGTATCATAGATATGCATAACAAGCACGCTGCAGAACATCACAGAGCGAATAGCCTATTATGAAGCTAGAACTACGATGTCTTGTTATAACCACCTCATGGTGTAGTGAGTAGCATCGCTGGCCGCCACCACTTAGGTTCTGGTTTGACTCCCGACTCTGCCAAGAATATGAAAGTCTTGGTAGTCTACAATCTGGTACGATGTCTTCCAGACTCGCGATTCCAAATGAGAATCTGCTGAATGCTGTGGCAGGAGAGGGAGCAGAAAGGAACTAGCCACCCTCCGGCTCAGGAGCGTCGTCAGGGGACACGTGGGTTGGAAAATAATTATTAGAGAGACAGAGATTTAAAGATCACTAGTTTTTGCAAAAGTGGAGAGAATTTATTTGCAAAACGTCTATACAATCCATTGTTATAGCTTGTACAAACTTCAGAAATTAACACAGCAAAATTACCAACTTTACTCTAAAATTCACTAGAAACATTCATTAATGCAGGAATATTTACACCGGTGGCCAAATGATTATGGTAAAGATGAATAGAACCAAATTGTTTATTGTTATTTGATTCACAGGGCCTTCAACAATGCATCCTCCTGATGAAGAGAAAGTGTTTTTATGTCTTCTTAACCAGATCAGTCTCCAATTGAGCTAACGCGACTGGAAATCATTTAAATTATTGATTTTCAGTCGATGATTTGCTGAGAGATAATTCCTTGTATTTAAGATATACGTATGGCATACACTACACGTAACATAAGAATAAACGACAGGGTAAGTAACGACACCACACTGTTTTGCTTCTTTATGGCTTGTCCTTTAATTAATTAAATATTTAATGCAGCCAATGGTCATACAATAATAATATAGTTATAAATATAGTGGCCAATGTATAATTCTATAGTTCATATAGCACTTAACTATTACAACATTTTGTCAATGAGATTTTCCTGCTTTTGCATTTTATCACATGATATCTACCACATTGGCCACCACAGAGTTTACACTGGCGCAGGTCACATGGTTCATGGTAGGTACCTCTTTTACAGATTTTGTAGTGGAAACCATCGACCGCAAAGAGAGTCATGGTGTGCCTCAGTTCATACTGTAGTTAGCCGTTATCCATTCCCCGTTTATCATCGCGTCTGTGGAGAAGAAATCTTGACATATATCTTCCCTTTTGTCCCGAAGTTCTTGTAATAGGCTCTGGTATGCTCCTGTTGTGGGCAATGATAATTCAAACCTGAGATCTTCAATGTAGAATGGTTCTCTGGCCAGCAGGTAAACCAATCGCGATAGGGTAAATTTAGAGACTCCTAATGCTGTTTTTTTTAGAAATCTGGCCTTTACCTTTTCAATTTCTTTGATGTCCCTCTTTTGCAGTTGGTCCTTTAATGTCTATTGTCTAATAGAAAATAAGATAAAAGTGGTTTAATGTTAAATGCGTAAAATATGTGTAAATACATACGATATTGGTTTGTAAAGGATCTCTTGTAGCACATTTGGTGAATACCTGACAAAATGCAACAAAGGAAGGTCCTGCAACGGAGAATCAGCATCGATGGAATTTGCAATCAAGTATTGATTCTATTCAGCTTTGGCATGATAATAATTTGACCACTTCTGTACTTCAGTGACTAAAGAGAATTTAAAACATCTTTAAACGATAGAAAATTTCAATCCTAATAATTATCAAGTGTTCCGTGACTCAAAGAACTTATTTTTGTTGAATTGGATTTCTAATATTTGTTTTCCGTATATCTTTGTTTATTGATAGACTATTAGACTTATTTTAGTTTTCGTTTTGTTAATATTTGGCTATTTTCACATTTAGGCATGCACCTCTAAATATTAACTGAATAAAGTTTGTATTATTTTTATCAGTGTTAAGAGGGGCAGATGACCACGCTGTTTCGCCCTTTAAAACAGCAATAACTAACTAATAGAACATTTATTATAATTCAGTGCTTAACTAAATTCAAAGTCAATAGATCTAGCAAAAATACGTAAATCGCTTAATTGGCAACACTGAAAATGGAAATTCTTTTTTACCTAGACATTCGATTTGAGTGTTAGTAGCAATATTTTACAACATTCTGTGATAGTCTTCTTTTCAAATGTCTCATTTCTAAATCATCATGGGAGCAACCGGGTGGGGGCTGTGCTACCCAATTTATTGTCTTGTCTAAGTTTATAAGAAGCCCTTTTTCGGTGTTGCCTAAGTGGAAACTTTTCGGTTGGTCAATACGAGTGTACCCAGATGACTAGTATCGTTCGTCAAGCGAAGATAATTAGATCCACTCTCTTAGACTTAATTTAGGTTTAATTTAGCCTGCCTCGTGGTGTTGGGGTAGCGCGGCTGCCTCTACCCCCGGAGACCCCGGGTTTGATTCCCGGCTCCGTTAGGGATTTTAGAAACTGGCGTGGGGTTTTAAACGGGGTGCACTCAGCTTCGAGGACAATAATTGTTTATTATTGAGTCAGTTATTGATAATTATTGAGTAGTTACTTCTTATTTTCTTTTCCTCATATCTCCTGTCTTCTTAACAAGGCCCTAAAGGAGGTGCGGTGTGTGTGAGGTCCCATTGTTCATGGTGTTACACCCTTAAGATCTCACGGCTGTCGAGATCGGGAGTTGGCAACCCCGAGGGATTTCTGAATTGGGTCTTCGTTCTACATTGACTTTGGGGCAAACCTTCTCTCCTTTCCCTGTCCTTTCTGCCTTTCATAGCACTACTTATTTCCGCTTGCCACGGTGGGTGGGTGAGTGGTTATCGTGTCGGTCTACCAACAACAGGCTTGCATGTTCGCTCCTGGCCATGGTAAGTGATTTTTGAAAGGCGACAAAATTCACGACACGCATGTCATACGTTGTTGGCATGTCAAAGAACCTATTTGAATTCAGTAGGCCGTGTTCATAATGGCAAAATTAATCTCGAGATTTTCCGCCAACACAATAGTTCCTCCTTGATCTACTAGAAAGCGCTATAGTGTCAAGGAGCTTTGAGGCAACACCCTGGTCACTGAAACCAAGATTAACGGCTGAGGGGATCTGACGCGCTGACCACGCGTCAGCCTGCAATCCGTAGGCCGAATGGCTGGACAGCGGTCGTTTGGTAGGCCAGAGCCCTTTATATGCAACACAAAGCACATCATGCGCTTTCAGATTTCGTTCTGTAATGCATGCCTGTAAGCCTGTGTAGGCTCCCGACATATTGCTTGCATTATCGTAAGATTGGCGTCTAAGGGCTGTAATGTCAATGGACGTATTTTACCTAGGTTTTCAGACTTGTGCCCTGGGTTTAGCAACTTCGCCTGGTCACCATGTTGGTTTTATAGTTACCAGGTTTTTGAAAGTCTCATAAGTGAACTTGTAGTAATGCCCTTTATGACTGTACACAAATTCAGGGTGATATCAGTAATAGCTTCGGAGATATTGACTGCTGGTGAAATATTTCGCACAGCCACCATGTTGGATTGGTGAGACGTAATAAAATTTTAAGGGCACGGTCGGGGTCGGCCAAAATGGTGCTATGACCTTACCGAGTTTCATTGAAATCGCCCCAGCCGTTTAAACGTAATTAGGGGTGGACACATAGACAGACTCACAGACAGACACACACACATACACGCGCACACACACACGATCACACGGACAAAAGGTGATCTCATAAGCCTATTTTTTCATAAAATGAAAATAGGCTAAAATATCCAACATGGCGACCATCCAAAATATTTGAATGGTTCTCAATATCTACTAATCTATGACAGCAATCAAACTAAACATATATATGTTGATGAAGACTATTAACATAAGTTCACCTATGGAACTTTCAATAACCTGATGAGCACAAATCCAATATGGTGGCAACGCGAAATTTAAATGTATACATGGACGTTAGTAGGGGAGTAGTGCCGATTCTGCCCCACCCGGCGTTGCTCGGGCGGCGTCCATGTTAAATCATTAATACCTGGCCAACCCATGGTCCGATTTTAACATGCGACATATCGTTGGACTCGGGCTGACGCCCTCTTTCCAATGGACCACTCATTTCAACCCCTAAATAAAACCTACCCCTACGAGGGGGTGAAATTGTAATTTTTTAGTGAAAGCCTCTTTTCAAATGGGACATGTATAAGGTGCGCTGCTAAAATGAACTTAAACGTTGTTGCTCATATCGCGCATGCGTTTTACGAGATGCCGCTATGGATTAACATTTTTGTTTTTGTTTTGTACGCATGCGCACTTGGGATTTTTGTAAGAGGGCGAGCTCTTTGAAAAAAATGATTGATAAGAAGGGGTTTTGGTGGTGAGGAGAGAACCAGATAGTCGCCTACTTTCCTACGAAGTTTGCCGATATCTCTCGAACGAAAGGTCGGATTTGGACGTGTGACGTGTCAAATCGCTTGTCTCAAAGCCCTATATATGATATTAATAGGTTAAAGTTTTGAGAATGAGGGAAACAGGCTTTTTGGGGGTAAAACCATGATTTTAGACTTTTTTTGATATCTCACGAATGCATGGTCGGATTTGATCCTATGACGTGTCAAATGGCTTGTCTCGAAACCCTCTTTATTTTTGTAATAGGTTAAAGTTTTTGAGAATGAGGGAAACAGAATTTTTTGTTGTAAAACTGTGATTTTAGACTTTCTGTTATATCTCACAAACCAATAACGCCAGAGATGTATACGAGGGGTCGTAGGACTCGGGGTGACGCCCCTCCCCTCCCCCCCCCCTTTCGAATATAGTATTTATGTTTTAAAAAATGCGAAAGGGCCTAACGACACTTATGTTGAAAACATTTCAGTTTTTAAAACCTTTTTTTTAAAATCTGTCTAAAATGTTCATGACGAGTGGTTGTAGATAGAAAGAGACGATACCACAGGACACGTGTTTCAACGAAGCTATTACTGGCCACGGTGGTGATATACCAATACAGTATTCGCTATTTCGATGAGACAGCGGGTCGAGGGTTCGTTTTCTGATTTTTCCTATGATGGAATTCCTAATTCCTAAACCCCCTGAAGGGGGTCTTTAACGTGTAAACGATTATGAGTGACATGACAAATGATAATTCCTTGATCCGATGAAGTTGGCTTTAGATAGAACAAACAGAACTTGGTTATATGTTGCTTGAAGTGAGTATAGAAAACAAACTTGCTGGGGCAGACTGACAGGATGTGAATGTTATTTGATCTTATTGGAATACATTGACTTGACAGGGCAATGAAAAAAAGCACAGAGATGCTGAGGACACTTGAAGGTCAAACGATATGGCAACCATGGTGGGAGGGGGAAGCTAGGATGATGTCGCCGATCATGTTCAATGTTCAATGGATGAATTTATATTTTGCGAAGCATTGTTCGGAGAGGGTCATGGGACGACTTGTTTTAAGGGTATTTATTTTGTCGATGTTTCCTATGGTGGACTCATTGATTGAAATAATCCAAAACTGCTAGGGGATGGCCTTGAGATTTTATAAACCGATAATGGGATTTTGACATACAAGATCCACTCATAACTTGACATGATGTCATTCTTTTTATGGCTTATGAATTTCCCCAAAAAAGACCCAAAACAACAAGATCATGGACTTTTGCTTTTCTTAATATATTGCAAACCCATAATGTAAGATGTTTACTGTGAGTGACGAAATCTAGCTAGGTAAAGAAAGAATTATTGTAGGATATATGTATGGTGACTGACACGTCTTTGACCATTGGAACTTGTTTTCAGATCTGACTGTAGTACATAGGGAGTATAGGTTGTAGGCATGGATTGACAAACGATGCACACAAAATTCAATTTATCGATTCGAGAATTAAGAGTAGACTATCATTAATTAATTGGTTAAAGAGTGTAGCTAAAAATAAAAAAATGGTGACTACATTAAACTAAACTGAACCAAGTCGAATCAAACCCAACTGAACCAAACCAAGCCTAAAGAAAACCAAACCTAATCAAGAACAAGCCAAGGGCTTAAGTGTAAAACTTGTGGGGGAATGCAGTCATTGGCAATGTCCAAAGGAAGGGATAACGCTCTACCTCTAGAGGGTAAGGTAAAGCTAGCGCATGGTGCTAATGCATATTCCCAAGTACATGAACCACACACACACACAACTATCCTATGCTGTTTTTATGAGTTAACTGTTAAAACTTACTCAGTGGTTACTGAGCAAGATGGTCGCTACACACAACAAGCTTTAAATACATGAGGCTAATAATCTATACACACACACACACACACACACGCTTGTTCTAAACTAAACCGTCTTGCTGGCAGTGCTCACACAGTAGGCAAATGACAGAAATGCTTGGCTAACAGAAATACAATCATTTTCGTTTGTCTAATGTTACCAGCTAACCATTACATGCTATAGTGGTGAGCACATGTGCCTCTTGCACTGGAGATCGTAACTTGATTTCTAGCTCTAAGGCCTAGAATGAATCAAACTAAGAAAGAAGGGTATGGTGACGCAGTGGTTAAACTGTTAGCCTTTCACTAAGGTAGACTAGGGTTTGATTTTAGGTTAATATACATGTCATAAACAAACAAACAAACAAACAAAAAAGCAGAGATAATGTTTAAAACTGATTACACTTGTCTCCTTTCAAATTATTACTTAGATTGCAAATACAAAAGTGGACTGGGTTTAATATACAGTTAATGCTGCCTATCGCATACTAGCCTGTAAGAAAGCCAAACAAGCAAAAGGCGTAGGTAGAGCAGTGGTAAAATCGCTATGTGTAGAGAACTACCTAACGGTTTTATGAACTGGCAATGGTATGTCGCATAAACAGTGCAGGATACAATCCAGCAACCATAATTGTTTTTCTTGTAGAGCAGAGAAAACCTATATAGAGAGATATAGAAAGCTTGTGTATGTATGGGTAGCATTGATTGTTTGACCAGAGAAAATACGATGAGGTAGGGTGGGGAGAGGGAGAATTAACACTTATATATGAATGAATGGTAAATAGTATTTTTATTTTTTTTCAATAGTTTTGTTTTTCAAATGCAGTGGTAGATAGCCGTTATTTTGTAAAACATTCTTACTTGCAGTAGTAATAAGACTCTATGGTTCCGCTAACACATAGATAGACTGTATTATTGCCATGGTCAAGCACTCACATTAAGATCATTTACAAAATCATAAAATGAAAAATAAAAAATCTTGTTTTGGAAATATCGTTTTTCAACATACACAAAATAAATATATAAAAAATTTGTAAACAGCAAAATGGAAAATCCATGGTCAAGCACTCACATTAAGATCATTTACAAAACCATAAAATGAAAAATAAAAAATCTTGTTTTGGAAATATCGATTTTTTTCAACATACACAAAATAAATATATAAAAAATTTGTAAACAGCAAAATGGAAAATCCAGGTTTCCATATAGACAAAATTTAAAAACCTTAAACGGACATTTAAGAAAATATATGCAAATGGGAAATTGACAAATGTGTAAATATGAAAATGGAAAAATCCATGTTTCCATATCATGAAATTGAAAAACATCAAACTGTCATTAAAAAAATGCAAATGGAAAATTGACAAATTGCAATGTGTGAAATGTGAAATTGAACAAATGGCTATCATTATTAAAAAAAAAAAGAACATGGTGCTCTATGGTTGAGGTGTGAATCAAACCCTCTCTACTTATTTGGACCACCCGAGACTGAGTAGACTAGTTTTAGTTGTCATACCGCTTTTAAAAGTTTGTGTTAAATCTAGGAATTGAACCCAAGAGTTTGTAGGGGAGATCCAAGGTTATAGTATGTTAAACAGATAGCCTTGAATGTAGGGTGTGGTAGCTATATAGAGATGAGATGTTTCGCTCGGGGGAGGGAGGCATGGAGATCTGCATCAAACCAGTCAAAAGACTGACGACTCAAACAACAACATGTAGAGCTCACCAAAATAATGTTGTGTAACGGTAAATGTTAGTCAACAAACAGTAATGCATTACTAAAACCCATGACACGATACCTAAGAGCTTTTCTAAAATTATTTTAAAATGCCTTTAACCCTATATTAAACACCCAGTTCACAAGACTCATAACTGCAATGTTATGGTCAAACAAAACAAAATCTATATTTCAAAACAAACAAGTGGTTTAGTTAATGTATACTGGAAAAAGTTTTATAAACACTCAAGTCCACAAAAATAATTAAATTAGTAACTGTCAGGTTGACCGAGTGGTTATGGTGTTTGACTTAAGTTCAAATTTTCTGTACAAGAAAGCAAGGGTTCGAATCCCTTACCTGATATAACGATTGCCTCAACATGGCTTGACCACACTGTATTATTGTGTAGGATACTCGATACACAAACCATAGATAGAGTGTATTGTTTAAGGTCACTGTCTTTGCGAACATAGTCAGAGACTGATGATGGTTAACAATTGCATTAATAGTGGGACATAGGGATAGCAATTAAGAAAAACAGACAATACACATACACTATTTTTATTTATTTAATGTAAGTACTTGTACAATAGTTATATACAAACTACAACTCTCTTTTGTCTATAACTATCTAGTCCTTTTCGATCCACTTGCATATCAAGGGCAGATGACTTTGTAGTTCAGCCCCTTAAAACAACAACAACAACACTACTTCTTGCATAGTCTGTGATGTTGATGACTCTTGAGGCGTGGAAGATGGATACAACATAACTTTTACAACAGGGGTTAAACGTTGCTCAACAAACAATGCACTATTTTGAGTAGCAACATCTTTTTCTTGTACTAACTTTTTAGCATTCTGATGATTTTTTTGTCAACACCATCAGTGTTTTGTCTGGAGCACTACATTGATGATCACTCACACTTAAAACCACACCATTTCTACTTTTCATATTGCCTCGACATTTTGTTGACCTCTGTTTTGAGCATTGCCAGAATATTATTCCTTTTACATTTTGTCGTCTATAGTTATAAGAGTAGCCTTTATAGAGTACACGTTGTTTACCTCGGTTAGTTGTAGTAAGTTCCAAAGTAGTAACTAACCTGTTAGTATGATTTTCACACTACAAAGGTTATTTCTGGTCTGGTAATAGAATTATTTAGCGTTGGCTTTTATATTTAATATGTACAGTTTAAAGTGATAGAAAAGTGGTAGAAACGTGGTAGAAAAGTGGTAGACAATTGGTAACATAGTGGTAGAAAAGTGGTAGCAAAGTGGTAGAAAAGTGGCAGAAAAGTGGTAGCAAACTAGAAAAGTGGTAGAAAAGTGGTAGCAAACTAGAAAAGTGGTAGAAAAGTGGCAGAAAAGTAGTAGAAAAGTGGTAGCAAAGTGGTAGAAAAGTGGTAGCAAACTAGAAAAGTGGTAGCAAAGTGGTAGCAAAGTGGTAGAAAATATTACATGTATTGTTAAGAAATAGTTTAAGCGGTTACATGGATTCATTACACTATAATTTTAGCATTACGAAGCTCATTTTCTATATCCAAAAGTTCTTCCTCATATTTAGTATGACCGGCCTGTTTACAGGTATGCAAGTACTGAAGCCGCTGGATTAGCTTACTGGAATTGTTCCAGTAAACAAATTTAACAAATGATTTTTTTGGGTGTAAACCATTATCATCATCATCATCATCATCATCATCATCATCATCATCATGGTTATCATCATCAATATAATTATCATCAATATAATCATCATCACTATTACTATCTAATCCTTTTTGTTCATCTTGCAATGCAACAACCTTTGGCATAGTTTGTGTTGTCTTTGATAGTGTTAGAGGTTTCTTAGACGTTAACGACTGTCCTAACATGTCTTTTTCAGGAGATAATAAATGCTCTTTAACAAACAAAGCACTATCTTGAGCCACACTATTTTTTTCTTGGTCTTGCTTTTTTACCTTGGTTAGAGTATTTTGTCCATTTAAATGAGTATTATTTTGAGATTTACAATGATGATCGATTGAAATAAGTATGTTGGAGCCTTTTGTCTTAATCATTCCTCGACACCTTTTAGATCGTTGTTTCGAACAGCACCAAATAACAGTTCCATTTTTATTAGTTCTTTTTACAATATATGCATATCCTTTATAGTAAGCACATGGCTTACCATAGCTAGTCGTTGATACTTCCATGTCAACTGTTAAGCATAAACTAATCTCTAGTAAAGTTAACTCGATAATAAAAATGATTGTTTGTAGTATGTGCAGTTTAAAGTAAGAGCAAAAGTGAGAGTCAAATGGTAGAAAAGTGTTAGAAAAGTGGTGGAAGAGTGGTAGCAGTTTATAGTAGTCATGATCTTTTTTACCAGAATATGATTTGAGTAAATGTAATTTCTAATCCTTAGCAGTGAGTAGTCAGTTAGTCTTGGTTCAGACAATCGTAAACAGTTCTCTAATGAATCAGAGATCAAGATGTTCATTATGAAACAGTTGTGTAACCAATTAGGTATCGGTACTTGATAGCTTTACACATGAACAAAAATTCCAACATATCTGACATGAATTACATGATTTGAAAGTTGACAAAGAATATCCAATCAACCATTGTAGTCACAATGTCAAACACACAAAGACAAAATCAGCATGAACTTTTAAGTTACAGGAAAATTCTATGAAATAGACTATGCAGGATATTTGGAAATACACATCAGAAGTTTGCAACACCATCCTTCTAGCCTATATAAATTATCGACATGGAAAGTGTGCACTGCCCCTAACATTAAACCAATTTATCAATAACACAAGTCAACAATCAAAACATTTTGTGTTGAGTCTATCATTTAATGCATATATTCTGTCTACATTGAACAGTAACAAAAAACGCCATTCATAATTAATTAAGTTTGCTTTAATTCTTTATGTAATGATATATACATATTTAAAGTCTTGGCTGACTGTTCTGGGTGAATCGACTTTGAACACATAAGAGAGGGAATATTTTAAGACTTAACCTCAGCTCACCTAACATAACCTAAATTTACCTAACCTAACCTTGTCATATAGGTAAGAAACGAGTCAAGCTATGCTTTCGACTACCGAGTTTCAGTTACTTTTCAAGGTAACTCTCCCGAACATTGCCGGAGACTGCTGATAAACATTTATCTTCCCACGGCGGTGGCGCGGAACGACTTACATGACGCGCTTCCCCCTTTTCATTGATCCCTGTTGATTTGTCCCTTTGGACTGGTCCCTGTTGACTAGCCCCTTTTGGACTGGCCCTTTTTGAATGGAGTCATTTTTGACGGGTCCCTGCGGACAGGTCCTTTTGGCTGATTCCTTTGGACCAACGCTAAATAATTCTATTACCAGACCAGAAATAACCTTTGTAGTGTGAAAATCATACTAACGGGTTAGTTACTACTTTGGAACTTACTACAACTAACCGAGGTAAACAACGTGTACTCTATAAAGGCTACTCTTATAACTATAGACGACAAAATGTAAAAGGAATAATATTCTGGCAATGCTCAAAACAGAGGTCAACAAAATGTCGAGGCAATATGAAAAGTAGAAATGGTGTGGTTTTAAGTGTGAGTGATCATCAATGTAGTGCTCCAGACAAAACACTGATGGTGTTGACAAAAAAATCATCAGAATGCTAAAAAGTTAGTACAAGAAAAAGATGTTGCTACTCAAAATAGTGCATTGTTTGTTGAGCAACGTTTAACCCCTGTTGTAAAAGTTATGTTGTATCCATCTTCCACGCCTCAAGAGTCATCAACATCACAGACTATGCAAGAAGTAGTGTTGTTGTTGTTTTAAGGGGCTGAACTACAAAGTCATCTGCCCTTGATATGCAAGTGGATCGAAAAGGACTAGATAGTTATAGACAAAAGAGAGTTGTAGTTTGTATATAACTATTGTACAAGTACTTACATTAAATAAATAAAAATAGTGTATGTGTATTGTCTGTTTTTCTTAATTGCTATCCCTATGTCCCACTATTAATGCAATTGTTAACCATCATCAGTCTCTGACTATGTTCGCAAAGACAGTGACCTTAAACAATACACTCTATCTATGGTTTGTGTATCGAGTATCCTACACAATAATACAGTGTGGTCAAGCCATGTTGAGGCAATAGTTATATCAGGTAAGGGATTCGAACCCTTGCTTTCTTGTACAGAAAATTTGAACTTAAGTCAAACACCATAACCACTCGGTCAACCTGACAGTTACTAATTTAATTATTTTTGTGGACTTGAGTATTTATAAAACTTTTTCCAGTATACATTGACTAAACCACTTGTTTGTTTTGAAATATAGATTTTGTTTTGTTTGACCATAACATTGCAGTTATGAGTCTTGTGAACTGGGTGTTTAATATAGGGTTAAAGGCATTTTAAAATAATTTTAGAAAAGCTCTTAGGTATCGTGTCATGGGTTTTAGTAATGCATTACTGTTTGTTGACTAACATTTACCGTTACACAACATTATTTTGGTGAGCTCTACATGTTGTTGTTTGAGTCGTCAGTCTTTTGACTGGTTTGATGCAGATCTCCATGCCTCCCTCCCCCGAGCGAAACATCTCATCTCTATATAGCTACCACACCCTACATTCAAGGCTATCTGTTTAACATATTATAACCTTGGATCTCCCCTACAAGCTCTTGGGTTCAATTCCTAGATTTAACACAAACTTTTAAAAGCGGTATGACAACTAAAACTAGTCTACTCAGTCTCGGGTGGTCTAAATAAGTAGAGAGGGTTTGATTCACACCTCAACCATAGAGCACCATGTTCTTTTTTTTTTTTTTTAATAATGATAGCCATTTGTTCAATTTCACATTTCACACATTGCAATTTGTCAATTTTCCATTTACATTTTTTTAATGACAGTTTGATGTTTTTCAATTTCATGATATGGAAACATGGATTTTTCCATTTTCATATTTACACATTTGTCAATTTCCCATTTGCATATATTTTCTTAAATGTCCGTTTAAGGTTTTTAAATTTTGTCTATATGGAAACCTGGATTTTCCATTTTGCTGTTTACAAATTTTTTATATATTTATTTTGTGTATGTTGAAAAAAATCGATATTTCCAAAACAAGATTTTTTATTTTTCATTTTATGATTTTGTAAATGATCTTAATGTGAGTGCTTGACCATGGCAATAATACAGTCTATCTATGTGTTAGCGGAACCATAGAGTCTTATTACTACTGCAAGTAAGAATGTTTTACAAAATAACGACTATCTACCACTGCATTTGAAAAACAAAACTATTGAAAAAAACAAAAATACTATTTACCATTCATTCATATATAAGTGTTAATTCTCCCTCTCCCCACCCTACCTCATCGTATTTTCTCTGGTCAAACAATCAATGCTACCCATACATACACAAGCTTTCTATATCTCTCTATATATGTTTTCTCTGCTCTACAAGAAAAACAATTATGGTTGCTGGATTGTATCCTGCACTGTTTATGCGACATACCATTGCCAGTTCATAAAACCGTTAGGTAGTTCTCTACACATAGCGATTTTACCACTGCTCTACCTACGCCTTTTGCTTGTTTGGCTTTCTTACAGGCTAGTATGCGATAGGCAGCATTAACTGTATATTAAACCCAGTCCACTTTTGTATTTGCAATCTAAGTAATAATTTGAAAGGAGACAAGTGTAATCAGTTTTCAACATTATCTCTGCTTTTTTGTTTGTTTGTTTGTTTGTTTATGACATGTATATTAACCTAAAATCAAACCCTAGTCTACCTTAGTGAAAGGCTAACAGTTTAACCACTGCGTCACCATACCCTTCTTTCTTAGTTTGATTCATTCTAGGCCTTAGAGCTAGAAATCAAGTTACGATCTCCAGTGCAAGAGGCACATGTGCTCACCACTATAGCATGTAATGGTTAGCTGGTAACATTAGACAAACGAAAATGATTGTATTTCTGTTAGCCAAGCATTTCTGTCATTTGCCTACTGTGTGAGCACTGCCAGCAAGACAGTTTAGTTTAGAACAAGCGTGTGTGTGTGTGTGTGTGTATAGATTATTAGCCTCATGTATTTAAAGCTTGTTGTGTGTAGCGACCATCTTGCTCAGTAACCACTGAGTAAGTTTTAACAGTTAACTCATAAAAACAGCATAGGATAGTTGTGTGTGTGTGTGGTTCATGTACTTGGGAATATGCATTAGCACCATGCGCTAGCTTTACCTTACCCTCTAGAGGTAGAGCGTTATTCCTTCCTTTGGACATTGCCAATGACTGCATTCCCCCACAAGTTTTACACTTAAGCCCTTGGCTTGTCCTTGATTATGTTTGGTTTGCTTTAGGCTTGGTTTGGTTCAGTTGGGTTTTATTCGACTTGGTTCAGTTTAGTTTAATGTAGTCACCATTTTTTTATTTTTAGCTACACTCTTTAACCAATTAATTAATGATAGTCTACTCTTAATTCTCGAATCGATAAATTGAATTTTGTGTGCATCGTTTGTCAATCCATGCCTACAACCTATACTCCCTTGTACTACAGTCAGATCTGAAAACAAGTTCCAATGGTCAAAGACGTGTCAGTCACCATACATATATCCTACAATAATTCTTTCTTTACCTAGCTAGATTTCGTCACTCACAGTAAACATCTTACATTATGGGTTTGCAATATATTAAGAAAAGCAAAAGTCCATGATCTTGTTGTTTTGGGTCTTTTTTGGGGAAATTCATAAGCCATAAAAAGAATGACATCATGTCAAGTTATGAGTGGATCTTGTATGTCAAAATCCCATTATCGGTTTATAAAATCTCAAGGCCATGCCTTAGCAGTTTTGGATTATTTCAATCAATGAGTCCACCATAGGAAACATCGAAAAAATAAATACCCTTAAAACAAGTCGTCCCATGACCCTCTCCGAACAATGCTTCGCAAAATATAAATTCATCCATTGAACATTGAACATGATCGGCGACATCATCCTAGCTTTCCCCTCCCACCATGGTTGCCATATCGTTTGACCTTCAAGTGTCCTCAGCATCTCTGTGCTTTTTTTCATTGCCCTGTCAAGTCAATGTATTCCAATAAGATCAAATAACATTCACATCCTGTCAGTCTGCCCCAGCAAGTTTGTTTTCTATACTCACTTCAAGCAACATATAACCAAGTTCTGTTTGTTCTATCTAAAGCCAACTTCATCGGATCAAGGAATTATCATTTGTCATGTCACTCATAATCGTTTACACGTTAAAGACCCCCTTCAGGGGGTTTAGGAATTAGGAATTCCATCATAGGAAAAATCAGAAAACGAACCCTCGACCCGCTGTCTCATCGAAATAGCGAATACTGTATTGGTATATCACCACCGTGGCCAGTAATAGCTTCGTTGAAACACGTGTCCTGTGGTATCGTCTCTTTCTATCTACAACCACTCGTCATGAACATTTTAGACAGATTAAAAAAAAAAAGTTTTAAAAACTGAAATGTTTTCAACATAAGTGTCGTTAGGCCCTTTCGCATTTTTTAAAACATAAATACTATATTCGAAAGGGGGGGGGGGAGGGGAGGGGCGTCACCCCGAGTCCTACGACCCCTCGTATACATCTCTGGCGTTATTGGTTTGTGAGATATAACAGAAAGTCTAAAATCACAGTTTTACAACAAAAAATTCTGTTTCCCTCATTCTCAAAAACTTTAACCTATTACAAAAATAAAGAGGGTTTCGAGACAAGCCATTTGACACGTCATAGGACCAAATCCGACCATGCATTCGTGAGATATCAAAAAAAGTCTAAAATCATGGTTTTACCCCCAAAAAGCCTGTTTCCCTCATTCTCAAAACTTTAACCTATTAATATCATATATAGGGCTTTGAGACAAGCGATTTGACACGTCACACGTCCAAATCCGACCTTTCGTTCGAGAGATATCGGCAAACTTCGTAGGAAAGTAGGCGACTATCTGGTTCTCTCCTCACCACCAAAACCCCTTCTTATCAATCATTTTTTTCAAAGAGCTCGCCCTCTTACAAAAATCCCAAGTGCGCATGCGTACAAAACAAAAATGTTAATCCATAGCGGCATCTCGTAAAACGCATGCGCGATATGAGCAACAACGTTTAAGTTCATTTTAGCAGCGCACCTTATACATGTCCCATTTGAAAAGAGGCTTTCACTAAAAAATTACAATTTCACCCCCTAGTAGGGGTAGGTTTTATTTAGGGGTTGAAATGAGTGGTCCATTGGAAAGAGGGCGTCAGCCCGAGTCCAACGATATGTCGCATGTTAAAATCGGACCATGGGTTGGCCAGGTATTAATGATTTAACATGGACGCCGCCCGAGCAACGCCGGGTGGGGCAGAATCGGCACTACTCCCCTACTGACGTTTCTCGCAATTTAACCATGCGAGTGCAGTGAAACTTGATACGGTAAATGCTTATACAAATTTTAATCCACTGACATCTAATTTATCTCATTTTTTCATAGCCTCAGATGGCGGCTGTGTGAAATTTTAAAATCTTGTTTAAATTTCATGTGTCCTAATCATGTGATTGAATAAACCTACGCAATAACCTTCATCTAATAGTACATAACTCTAACGGGGCTACATGAACGCGTTGTCGCTGTCCCTAAACTGAGAAACCAACCATGCATAACTCTATGGCCTACATATTTAAAAATCCAACATGGCGACCATCCGAAATATTTAGATGGTTCTGAATATCTACGAATCTATTACAGCAATCAAACTGAAATTTTGTATGTTGATAGAGGCAATTAACATAGTAAGTAGGATATATGAAAATAGGCTATTTAATTCTTCACGGAACTACTTGATAAGAATATTAGTCTATTTTCGATTGTTGCCCCATACTTAAACATAATTTAAAATTATTTTGTCAAGGTAGTATTAAGTGCAATTTATTACAAAAGTTAAAAAAAAGTGTTAAAATTAAGAAAATAAAGCTCTCGCCCCTAGGTCTATAGGTAAATCCGCCTCTGAATAGGGGAGAGTAGGCCTGGTGGCGGACAAACGGATAGAGATAACGAGGACCACAACGGTGTTTACAAGGCGCGGAAATACTTTCTTTGGCAAATCAAAGGAATGTTAGAGGGTATGAAAAGAAGTAATGTGAATACAGGAACCATATGTCTGCGGTGATTGGTTTCGGCGCTGCACGAGCTTGCTGATCATCAGATCTGCTGCCTACCTAACAGGCGCTCGAGCGTGGACCTACCACACAGGTTGCCTGTTGTTTACATTTTAGCTCCAGACAATAAAAAAAAAAAGACCACAGCACAGTGCCTCAAAGATGATGTTCGAAATGTCTCCCTCCAACTTGGCGGCTCAATTCACATCGACGTTACTTTGATTCGCGTAGTCTGGAAACTTCCCGGCGCTTCTCGAACACGATATGTAGCCTCAACGGTCCGCGCTGCTGGGTCCTCCTCACTATCAAGGGGGGTTTCATGTCTTTTATGTAACCCCACGGAAAAAGCGTACAGAGTAGGGGTAGGTAGGAGTAGGCTTGGTAGTCGACGGAAAGACACAAGAAATGTCACGTGGACAGCACCTCAGCAAAAAGTGTGGTACATTTGCGATCCAGTGTCCGGGAGGTGGACAGCCGAACTTTAATCTTCACATGCGTGTAGCGCTGAAACCAATCACCGCAGACCTATGGTTCCTATGTTACAATGCTTGTATTTGCACCCTCTAATACTCATTGGATTTGTGAAACATTTTTTTTTCTTTACCTTGGTATATCACTGCCTAGCTAAATGAAAGGAATGATGCTGACAAATATGGTAAGTGTCCGGAGGAGGAAGGGTGGGTAGGGGCTGATCTTACCAAGCAAGGTATAGTAGCTAGCTCGGAGCTGAAGCGAAGAGCTGAATCGAGGCGAACAGCCCTTATCCTTCCATTTGGATAACCATGAATGATACCACGTAAGTTCATTTGGGTTCGTGCATTCTGTCTTGGTGCAACCCACAATACTGCCAATGGAGCTTTTGTGAGGACAAGCAACTTTAAGTATTATTAACTAATAATTTAAAGTTTAGAGAGATAGCATTGGTATTATGTCAGCGTGTGTTTGTCTTCAAATTTGTAATTGTTCGCCGAATGTTTTTCGGAAGAATCAGACCACATGACTGTTTCCCAAATTAAGAGTGCACAATACAGTGACTTGCAGGAAAGGGTGACATTTTAGAGTTTGTTCATATTGTGTTTTGGTTTTCAAATTTCAACTAAGTTATTTCTTTCTTTCTTTCTTTCTTTCTTTCTTTCTTTCTTTCTTTCTTTCTTTATATTCAGTCACTTATTTTTAATGTATCTTTGGGATAAGCATCTTTCACCTTTCCATTATGGTGCACCATAATAGGGTTATTGATGGGAATGTTTTTAGTGTTAAGCTTTCCAACCACCTGTTTTCCTTAATATTTAAATCTATATCGGCTGATGAAGGGGCCAAAACAATTAGGCCTCGAAACATGTACCCAATGACCACCAAGTGATCATTTATCAAAATAAAGGTAATGATTAGGCGGAACTTTCGCCACAACTATTACTAATTATGTCAGAATACTACATAGAAGAAAAATAATGCCCATTGCTTATAAGGCATCTAGTTCCAGTGACTGCGAACCGGGATCTTCATGCAGTTGACTTAGCAGCGTGAAGAAGGAGTAGGACATCCTCAGAATCTGTGGGAAGAAATATGCTGAGGATAATAATGGTTGGCATAAGCAAAACGACCCAACTTTGTCAAGTGTCTGAGTTGATAATAAACTGAGATAGAACTCAGTTGACAATTGCTATTGCAACTTTTCAGTCGGTCAACACAATAATGCCAATTACTGGGACATGTGAGAAAAGACAACCTGAAAAATTACATGTGATCAAAATATGTGGTCTATCTACTGTCTATATACCACGAGAATCACCTGCCCCTAGAAGCTCGCGTCAGCCGGAAAGGCGGCCGGCTCTCTGAGATTTGCGCAGAGATACATATCCACTGTTGCAACAGGTGCACCATGTCCGAGTCCCCACACCGCAGGCTTCTGCCATGAGTTCCTGCAGTGTGGCAACACCACCGCTTACCTCATCGAGCCCGTCTCTTTCACGCTGATTTACACTTTCAAAGTATTCGTGCACTTTATGAACTATTTCTCGGCCTTGCCTATGCACAACCTGTCGTTCATTTCCCTCTGCTTCCATAGCACTCGAAATGTACACAATCGCTTTCACTGGATCTTTAAATATTACGATATAATCACTTCACAACACACTGGCTCAGATTCTCAAGACAGACTGACTGTGATTGGTGGGATGGAAGTGAGGCATGACGTAATGGTAGTCCCGGCTGACTCGAGCTCATTGTTTCCCAACTAGTGTTGTTATCAGAAAGGTCGATATTAACTCTGCTGCATCCTGTTTCGTACTAATGCACTGCAAGCATATCCTGCAAACGATGCTGAACAGACTATAACGCGGGAAACATAATAGTGTTCAGTATCCCTTGCGGGATATGCTTGCAATGCATTAGTACCAAACAGGATGCAGCAGAGTTAATATCGACCTTCCTGATAACACGCGTTCGTTGGGCTGCATAAAACAATATTGTTATGGGCAGCTGATTCACCTAGTATAATATCGCTCATTTGGTTCAACAGTGTCATAACTGGACACCTGTACTTTTTCAGTTTTTACCTCAATTTAGTGCTGGAAATTTTCTTTATACACTGATTAAATAGACTGGAGCATGTGAAAAAAATACAACCTGAAAAATTACATGTGATTAAAATATGTGGTCTATCTATATCGTTGCATATACGATATCGTTTTTCTTGGCAACGTGAGAGTACATAATTGTTTCCGAAAATATTGCAAGTACATCTAGAACACTGATAACTTCTTAAATGCGCTGGTGTCTTGTTACACTCATCTGAAGCAAAGAAATAAATCCCTAATGTAGTATGGAGTCAAAGCCTTGAAATTATTGAAATAATCCACAGTTTAGTGAAAATGGAAATCCACAGCCTGCTCCCAGTCGGTCGACCGGGTCAGGGAATGGAATGAATGAAGCCCCCATCTAGCGACGCGGTGCCGGCTGACGAAGCCTGTCGCACTCCCCTGGGGCAATGACTAAATGATTGACTGATGAAATGAAATGACGGTGGAGTATGTTGCTGGAATGAAATTTGTGACAGGGAAAACCGTAGTACCCGGAGAAAAACCTGTCTGCCTCCGCTTTGTCCAGCAAAAATCTCACATGGAGTGACCGGGATTTGAACCACGGACCCAGCGGTGAGAGGCCGTCTTGCTGCCGCCTAAGCCACGGAGTGTTCCACAGTTAAGTAAATGTCTTTAATAATTGTATTTCTCACAAACATCATATTTTGTGTTATGTCATCGTTGCAGCAAATGAACGATATGTATTTGTTGTGGATTACAGAAGAGTTAGGCTGGCATGTTTCGCTCGTCAAGAAAGCATCAGCAGATCAAAATATACGGGACATAATAGCTCTACAAAACACTACTAAACCCAAAAACGGTCGCACTGCTCCAAAAACAAAAAGCACACTAAAATCTTAGAAAGTGTCGCAACTATCACTGGTAAATACTACAGTATTAGGCATCCGAAAAAAGAACTATTCGTATTTATTTAAATATCCACGAGGTTGCAAGACTGAGAAAGAGTCTTCATCCACCAACTAATCTATGAAGGCGTAGCTACTATTGCTGGGATATACTCAAGCAATAAGTTCCCATCTAGAATTGTAAACTGATATGCAGAAATGACCTACGAGTACTCTGCTGAGATGATGGTAAAACTGCAACATACAAAAACACTTGTTTGTCAACTATTAATGTGTTTTCTTATGGGGACTTAACTGAATTGTGGAATATCTTCAAGCTGCTCTGATAACCACTGTTCTGAGGTAAAACCAACAATTTGTGTGTGGAACCACTCGAAAATCACCAATAATATCAATATTAACTTTTTAAATTTGAGGTACTTTATAAAAGCAGATCTTTGCTACACAATATGCGATCCCGTCAGCCCTGAGGTCCGTGTTCAAATATATCCCCTGGTGAATTCTCTTATTCGATTGACACTCTCAAGCCGGTTTTGAGCCACGTGCAGAGTTGGCAACAACTCCCCACAGAGCTCATTTGAATCTGCCTGCGAAGCGATCTGATTGACTAACTTCAGCAGATAGACAATGACGCGGGATATCGACCTATTTTTCAAATTATTTATTGATATTTTTTAAAATCCTATTTATGACCATTAGTGAAGCTTAAACAACCAAACGAACAAACATAGCCTACAATTTAAAAAAAGATCTCGCTTTATCACCTCCTGCGTCTACAGAAATATTTGTTTGGTAAAATGGTTGATTTTTTTTCACGCATATTTTACCTTGTTGAACATATCTAGGGAGATTGTAGCGAATGATAATGCCGAGATTGATGACGGCTTCTGTGCTCGCATGATGACGATCTGGAGACTCTTCCTCAAGCTGAGGCTGGTACTCTCCTCCCAGTCGCTCATATAGGCGGCCTTGTGCACCTCGAAACTCTGGAAAACACAACAAATCAGACAAAATTGCTATATATTTGATATAATATCATTGGATGTACAAGCTCCCAAACACATGGATCAAGGGATATCTTCAAGTAAGTTCACCTATTTGACGTTCGTAAGTGTGATAAGCATATAACTAACATGATGGCCACGTGAATTACACTACTTAACTTTTCTGGCGACTTAATCATCCGAGTGTAGTAAAACTTAACACAGTGAATCTTTCCTTAGATTAAATGTATTGGCACGTCATACAATGCCATTGTTAAATATAGTTCAAGATGTCAACTGTGCGAAATTTGAAAAATAGAGTTTTTATTTCCTGTACCTTATTCGAGCGATTGAAGTGAAGTTTTATATAATGAACCATCATTATCTAACGGTTAATAAATGGCTTATATTTAATAAATTGTTGATGTCGTGAATGTCAATTTTTGAGAAATTAAGCCCTCAAACTCGTCACGGAATTATCCTATCTCGGTGAAACATCGTATAGTGAACAACTACTATAGTGTAAATCAATAGGTATATACATCTTTATGCTTATTTTCATAATATTATAGATGTCACGAGTGCCATTTCCTCATTATTGAATTCACCTAACTCGACACTTAATTATCCTACTGTATCTTGTGAAAATTTGCATATTGAACATCTTCTACAATCTACAGGTTATTAGGATGTCTCATATAAGTAATGCCGATTTTAGCCTACTTTCGATTTTTCCAAATATGAAAGTAGACTTATGAGATCTACACAGGGAAAAAATTGTGTCTCTGTCTGTGTGTGTGTGTGTGTGTGAGTGTGTGTACTCTGAATGTCTGCCCCCCCCCCCCCCCCCTTATCAATTCAAACACGGTGAAACAGAATTGAACGAACTTTGGTACAGAGGTAGAACTAGCACAGAGCACCTCAGTGTCATGTTTTATATCACCGCCATCTTGATGGGAACGTAATGGCGGCCACCCAAATGTTCAAAGCTTAAATCAAATTACGATTAACCTAATCATCCGATCTCTACCAAATTTTGCAACATTATACCTTTATGTATGAAGAATCTTTTGACCAAACTGGTCATCAGTCCAATACTTTGCGGATGGCGGCCATGCATGTGTGCAAATCGATTCCCCCTATCTATTTAAACACGGAGAAACCGAATTGAACGAAATTTGGTACAGAGCTAGAACTAGCAAAGGGCACCTCAGTGTCATGTTTTATATCGCCGCCATCTTGACGGAAACGTAATGGCGGCCACCCAAATGTTCAAAGCTTAAATCAAATTACGACTAACCAAATCATCCGATCTCTACCAAATTTTGTAACATTATACCTTTATGTATGAAGAATCTTTTGACCAAACTGGTCATCAGCCCAATACTTTGCGGATGGCGGCCATGCATGTGTGCAAATCGATTCCCCCTATCTATTCAAACACGGTGAAACCGAATTAAAGAGGTAGCACTAGCAAAGGGCACTCCAGTGTCATGTTTTACATTGACACCATCTTGACGAAAACGTAATGGCGGCCACCCAAATGTTCAAAGCTTAAATCTAATTATGACTAACCTAATCATCCGATCTTTACCAAATTATGCAACAACATATATTAATTTGGCGAGCGTCTTTTGACTAAACTATAAGGTCATCAGACCAATAGTTTGCAGATGGCGGCCATGTATGTGTGCAAATCGATTCCCCCTATAAATTCAAACACGGTGAAACCGAATTGAATGAAATTTGGTACAGAGGTAGCACTAGCAAAGGGCACTCCAGTGTCATGTTTTATATTGCTCCCATCGTGACGAAACCGAAATGGCGGCCACCCAAATGTTAAAAGCTTGAATCAAATTATGACCAACCTAATCTTCTGATCTCTACCACATTTTTCAACATTATACCTATATGTATAAATAATCTTTTGACCAAACTACAAGGTCATCAGCCTAATAATTTGTGGATGGCGGCCATGTATGTGTGCAAATCGATTACCTCTGTCTTTTCAAACACGGGGAAACCGAATTGAACCAAATCTGGTACAGAGGTAGCACTAGCAAAGGGCACCTCAGTGTCATGTTTTATATCGCTGCCATCTTGACGGAAACGTAATGTTGGTCACCCAAATGTAAAAAGCTTAAATCGAATTACGACCAACCTAATCATCGGATCTCTACCAAATTTTTCAACAACATACCTTTATGTGAGAAGCGTTCTTTAACCAAGCTACAGGGTCATCAGTCTAATAGTTTGCATATGGCGGCCATGTATGTGTGCAAATCGATTCCCCTATCAATTCAAACATGGTAAAACCGAATTGAACGAAATTTGGTACAGAGGTAGCAATAGCAAAGGGTACCTCAGTGTCATGTTTTATATCGCCGCCATCTTGACGGAAACGGAATGGCGGCCACCCAAATATTAAAAGCTTAAATCAAATTACGACCAACCTAATCATTTGATCTCTACCAAATTTTGCAACAACATACCTTTTTGTGGGAAGCATCTTTTGACTGAACTACAAGATATTCAGCCCAATATTTTGCAGATAGCGGCCATGCATGTGTGCAAATCGATTCCCTATATCAATTCAAACACGGTGAAACCGAATTGAATGACATTTTTTACAGAGGTAGCACTAGCAAAGGGCACCTCATATTCATGTTTAATATCAGTATAGCACGTTGTATTTCAACAAGCTACTACAACCAACATTCAATTATACTCCTTGAAAAGGACAAAGATTTATAACAATAACCTTGCATTTAGGAGAAAGTTGGCGATATGTTCTTTACTGAACGTCTCGTTTAAGTTTGGTGTTTTATAAGTTAGAATTAGTTTTCTTTGGTTCGCCAATGCTATTTACAGGAGGCCATGACTAGAATTGCGTATATTGCGAGAATGTATCGGTCGTTAGTTATTGGTACACAATCACAAAAGGAACTCACAAAGTTGTAGTGATAGAAGCCATTTTTCAGGGTTACCTAATTCTATTAATGAAATATTTTCAGTCGATCAACACAAATTGTGCCCAATTACATCAGACAGGAAACAAGTATTTACATATCCTACAAACTAACACGCTTTTATGTAAGTAGGTATTTGTACATCAAAGCGTGTTAGTTTGTAGGATATGTAAATACTTGTTTCCCGCGTAATGTGATTGGGCACAATTTGTGTTGACAGACTGAAAAGATTTCTTTAATATACTTACAACGTTAGAGGTTAGGGTCTTTCTAAAGCACTACTGGAAACAAAATTACAAAGCTGCTGCCGCGAATGAAGAATATGTGGAGTGGAAGGAGAAGGTGTCGTTAGACAGCGAGTGGAACAACGATGGTTCCAACGTTTCAACGCTGGAGAAGAAATCACTACAGATTTACCGCGTTCTGGAAGACCTAAACTATGGGATATTGAGAATATACGCAGAGTTTTGGATGCATATCCACAAAAAAGTACTCGTAGGCTGTCAGAAGAACTTGTGCATCAAAATATACCATACATCGCCAGATTAAGAGACTTGGAAAATCAAACTGAAGCTGTAGATCTGTATCTCATGAATTGACCCCTGAACAGGCTCGACGTAGAGTGGATATCTGTCGTCAGCTTATCGGTAACCCCATGGATGATAGGTTTATCAGGAGGATTGTCCCATGTGATGAAAAATGGGTCTATTACCTATCGCAACGCAGACGCATCAAAACAGTGGCTCAATCCCCGTCAAACAGCCAAAGTCATCGTTACAAAGGATCGCCTTGGCCCCTAAGTAATGTTGTGTGTCTGGTGGAATTTTGAAGGAGTAGTGATAGAAGCCAAACTTGGAGTTTGTTCCAAACGGGCGTGCAGTCAATGCGGATCTTTATTCTCAACAACTGGAACGAGTTTATGAAATGTTTAGACGAAGATGCCCAGTTAACCGAAATAGAGTTCTATTGCAGCAGGACAACGGGAGACCTCATACTGCACGATCAACCCTAGCGAAAATTCAGGACTTGGGAGGAGGATTTGAACTGCTACCACATCCAGCATACATTTCTGATCTTGCGTCTTCAGATTACCACCTTTTCTCCGATCCATGGCCCATTTCTTGCGCGGAAGAAATTTCGAAAACGTTGAAGGTGTGGAAGTGGGTGTCGCCGAATTCTTCGCATCAAAGCTCAGAGACTGGTACCGTCGCGGGGTAGAAACCTTGCTGAAATATGGCTCAAAGCCATAGAATCTGATGGTCTTTAATTTACAAATAAAAGTTACATTACTTATGAGACATCCCCTATAATTCCATTGCTTCCATTTCAGAAATTAGTTGGCGCTCATGTCAGTTCTTAAGTGATTTTTTTTTTAGCGTATGGCATTTAGTGCCGGTAGTGTCCGAGGACATGTTCGGCTCGCCAGTTTTGTAGCTGCTTCGAGACGGACACCCAATGGGTGAGCTACAAGTACCGTTGGGGAGGGAAGGAGGGAAGTTGGAATGTAAGGACGAGGAGTTGGAAGGTAGCGGCTGTGGCCTATAGTTAGGGACCAACCCCGGCATTTGCCTGGAAGGAAGATGGGAAACCACAGAAGACCATCTTCAAGGTTTCCGGCGGGGGGATTCGAACCTCCTCGCCACCCGGATGTGAGCGACTGCCATCAGTCATGCCGTAACCACCACGGCTAACTCACCGGGTGAGTGATGAATTCCTTTAACTCGGCACAGAATGATGCGACCTCTCTGAAACTTTGTACACAGGATCACAATTATTATCTACATCACAGGTACATAAATATATTGGTTCCTTTTCACAAATTATAGATGGCACGCATGTCAATTCTTCAGAGTCGAATTCTTATAATTCGCCATGGAATGAATCGATCTAAGGTATCGCTTGGCAGAAAGGACCATTGGTATGAGTGAAACATTCTGGCATATAATTTTCTAGTGTATATTTCCTCAATAATTATAGATGGTGAACGATTATTATTGTTAATTGACCACAGCATTGTGAAAAATAAACTGGTTTATATCTTTTAATTGTTGCATTAATAAATTGAATACCTCCCCAGAATAATGTCGAATAATTAATTTTAAGGATTATTATTATTTATTTACCATAGGTCACACAAAAATTATAGGGGGCCTAGTGAAATTTATGATTCTTTGACACAACTAACATCTACATTTTGTTTTTACAATATTCACATGTTTAACAAATATATTTACAGTATTACATATTTAGAATTTAATAATAAGATAAATAATATAATAAACGTTATCCTGCTCACTCTCTCTATCTCCCATGTACACTCTCATCATCTCAATCACTCCATTCATTCATTTCATTCGGATACTCAACATTCAGCGAGACAACCAATCACTCATACAGAAGTTTATTTACACAACGTAATTCTTTTGAACGACTTGAATCGCCGAAGGGGCAAGTTCTTGACATCCCCTGACAGTTTGTTCCATAACACACATGAGTTAAAGGTAGAATAATATTGTATGTCCCATCCCTGTAGTGCTGTGGAGTTATAATATCGAATTATTGAGTGTGGAGGACATAATATGGCTTTGAAGTTGGCAGTCCCTAGAATAATGTTGCATATTGGAATACTGTTGTCAGTTGCGTGGAAAGCAACTCACGTATCAATTGCAAATACTTGTGACTGGCCAACTGACCTCTGTACGACTGCGCAACCGTGGCTGATCGGTCAAAAACTGTGGCGTAAACTTTACCCGTGAGTCACCAGTAAAGCTTCATTATTATCGTGACATGTTCAATAAAGTTTTTACATTAAGATTTGATATGCCACGTTCAGATTCTTGCTCCGCATATGACAAATTTTACATACAAAACTTATGATATATTCAGAAAATGAAGCAGAAGAAAAGCGCACAGGTGTGGGCAGTGAGTTGTATCATACAAGAGCATCATACCAAGATATGTGAGAAACTCCTTCTAAGCATTGTAGGCTAATTTGTGTAGATTTACAGCAGGTTCTGTTCTGCCTGACACTAGCTCGCTTCTACCAGCGGCACTATTCTACATACAACTTTGCGATCAATGATGCCTCAGGAGCCTGCACAATGAATCTCTAGCATGAGAGCATTGCCAAAAAGGGTTCGACAGAAATAGTTTCATGTTTGTTTCGCTATTTACAAGAGCATTACATTATCAGCCTTTGGTTGCTGGTGAGGACATGGAGCTTATAATCTGGTCCGATCGTTGTGTCAGCCATACCAACAACTGGCGAATTGTAGTATTCCTCGAGTACTCAGTGGCACTGAAGTATTTCAGTGAAGTCAATCAGAAACTTCTGTGCAGTGACTATAGCTCCCTGCCAGGTGACAGAATGTTTCACTGATAATAAAAGGAAAGAGAATATGTTCCTGAACAGTAGAAACGAGTTATTGAGTCAGCTTGCCCAAGTAGACCATATGTTATTTACGAAATGGGAACAGGACATTTTGTCGATTTGTTTGGTTCTGGAGCGAAATCTGAGAAAATATATTAAATAAAATTAAGGGAAATGATGCAATACATATAAATCTTCTTTCATTGCTATTTGCAAAATTATATCGTCAGTGTGGCTGCAGATACAGTTCCTTTGATTTCGAAAGGGACACAACGTACAGGTACTAGAACACTGGAGTGTGTTCAGTACCACTAAACATAAAAGGGGAAAAAGTAATATGAATTAACCACTCCTGATCATTCCACCAGAGCATCTCCATCCAGTATATGAAGATATTCTCCAATCAATAAGGAGAAGAAAGCTGATCTGATGGCATAGTGTGACGTTTTGTATCCTCAGTACAGACAGTTCCACGAGAGCTTAAAGTTGTGGGGCCACTGGTCTTGTACTCTGTATTACCAATAAGGAACGCTGACGTCTGTCAAAGCCAGCACGTGGGGAAATGCTGCTTTGCCACTAAGGCAAGACACTAATACTGGGATCTGTGGTGTGTCAGCCGTATTCGTGTGGAAGGGTACAATCGATGCAACAAAATGAGAACTCAATGATAATAATAATAATAATAATAATAATAATAATAGTCATAACAATTTTTTTTAGCGTATGGCTTTTAGTGCCGGGAGTGTCCGAGGACATGTTCGGCTCGCCAGTTTGTATCTGCTTCTAGATGGGTACCCAATGGGTGAGCTACAAGTACCGTCGCGTGTGGAGTGTTGTCTGGGGAGGAAAGTTTGAATGTAAGGACAAGGATTTGGAAGGTAGCGGCTGTGGCCTATAGTTGGGGACCAACCCCGGCATTTGCCTGGAAGGAAGATGGGAAACCACAGAAGACCATCTTCAAGGTTGCTGGTGGGGGGATTCGAACCTCCTAGCCTCCCGGATGTGAGCAACTGACAGCAGCCATGCCGTAAAGACCACGGCTAACTCACCCGGTATAATAATTAATGAAACTTATCTAATCGCTCTCGCTGCTACTAATTATGGGTTCTATTCCTTTCATAGCCTCCTCTTCGTCACTTGTGTCTGAATCGGATCCGGAATTGCTTCCCAGGGAAATGATGAACCGATCTGCCCCATCATCGAGTATACATTCACGTTTCGTGGCCTCGTCTAGTTCTCGTTGCACTTTTTACACGATACGCTTCCAGTTTTCTGAAGTCACTTCCCTAATAGCCTCAACGGTAAGCTTCACAACCTCACTGAGTGTGAATTTTTTATTATGCCGTGCTACGTAACCCTTAACTTGACCCCATATATTTTCTATAGGATTCAAGAGGCATTGATCTGGGGCCAGCCTGATGATCTCATGCCCATGCTTTCTCGCCAGTTCATCCACGTGGTACATGGGTTTAGGCTTGTGCTGCCGTATAAGGTTGAGGAGGTCCCTTCGTCATAGAGCTGTCGCATGGTACACTATGGCGGCCGAGCCATTCCAACATTCGCGGCTTCGTACTTGAAGTTGTTGGAACTTTGTCTATCTGCCCTGTGTGGTACGAAGCATTGCCCATTACAATAACACTGTGTTGGGTAACAATTGTTTCTGGAACCATTCTAAAAACCAGTTGTGGTCCATGTCTTCATGGTAATCACCAATTCTTTTCGACCTAAAGAGCAAAATCGCATTATTAATGAAGCCGTGTGATGACCCAGCGTGAAGAATAATAAATCGATCCCCTCTGCCTGACGGCCCTTTCATTGTCCCCTGAACTGAGTCGTCACTCCAACTCTTAGGCACTGTGTGACCAGCATTGACCCACGTTTCATCTAACGACACAATATCTATAACAGTTTTGTCCTTCATTTCACTTAGGAACTGACACCTCAAAGTCATAATATCTGGCCTCTCCATGATCACCTTCCTGCCATTGATTTTCTTATATTTACTGTAAATCCCAGGTCATGCAACACTTGATTAAGTGAAGAAATGCTTCCTTGAAATAATTCTGTGCGAAACAAGAAGTTTGCGGCATGTTGGAATTTCTTTCCTAAAATAATACCTATAAATATGCCGTCTAACAGCATCTTGTTGAAAGCTATCTAAATTTGTGACAACCCCTTCCCTCTGCCTCTTCATCCCTGGAGTTGATAGTTCTGATGGGTCAGCATCATCAGGCGGGAACTTCTCTTTCAGCATTCAGTACACAGTGGTTTCACTCACACCAAGAGCCTTTGCAGTTTTTTCCTCACCTGAACAAATGGAATCAGAGGTTCCTCCCGTAAGCGCATACTTTTCTCTTCTTCCTCCATAAAATTCCTCACAGCACATACCATCTCCTTTGCTTGGCTATGGAGAGTCAGACCACGACCTGAAGTTGTTCTATGTCGTGGAGAATGAATCCTGGGCCTTCCGCGAGCACGTACTGAGCCCGAATAGCTCATGCTGGTGATAGCTTGTACACGAACCATGGAATTTATAATGTTCAAGAATTATGAACGCATCCACAGATGTATGCCACTACCGTACATCAGATGTTCTTTTGACTTCATTAAGAAGCTATGAAAAATTACCCTACATGATCAAAGAAGTTTTCTTTGATGTGCAATCTAGAATTTATAATGAGAAGTCATTCAGCTTAATTAGCCACATTTTCATGGGCTTATACTATTTATTTATGGTTTACAACTGAAGACCGCAGACACGCGGAAGGAATGAACTTAGTCGCTAAATGACTAGGAAGTGATCGAACTGAGCACACCTACTTCCGTGAAGGAACGACTCTAATCCGTGCTCGCATGGCGAGCAGACGTTAAATTGTGAAGGTCCAAGGTGACCGAGTATTAGTATCATCGATATTCAAATTTGTGAAGTGAATACGACTAAAGTATTGATTGTAGCACGAAGTGTGCTGGTGACGCGAAAAATCCGTCCAAGATCTTGAATTTTGTTGTACTTTCACTCAGTGAAGTGATTGACCCAGTGGCGTAGCCAAGGGGGGTTAGAACCCCCCCCCTTCCCCCCACCCACACACACACACATTGGAAAATCGGCAGATTGTGATTTGTGTCTGTGGTGATGTACTCTTGTCGCTTTTCGGCCCGGGTTTCCATTTGTGGCTACACACGTCTTCATGACAACGTATAACCACGGTCTACCAACAGATCGCGAAGCTTGGCTCATATTTTTCTATCGCGAGACAATAATGCTCTCATGCAGCCAGCAAGAATGTGCCGACTGCGCTATGTTGGTGTATGTTATTGTTGCTGGATTTACTGTAAGTGAGCATTGTGTAAAGGTTATATCTTTAATTTAACATGTGCTTTACAAGAGGAGATGTGCAGTTCAATAAACAGATCTAATATTAGACGCAATATTTCAGTGTTGATAAGTAACCTATATGATCGCTTTTGAGTCGGTCAACACGAGTGTACGGTACCCAATTAGATTTGGTGGGCAGTGACAATTTATCTCCTAATGCCTGAAATAAAAATACATGAATCGTTTATATACTTAATAAAACACTTCTCACATTAGGGGGGGGGGGGGGGGGGGTGTCGTATGAGAAGCGTTTTATTAAATATATAAATAATAATTATTGTATTATGAATTACACACGGAAATTAATGGTTGCTCCTCGACCAATCTAATTGAGTGTATTCGTGTTGACCGACTGGGAAGTCAGACTGTTCAAATAGCAAGACGACACCCGAGACTCCAAAGGGCCTTAAAATGTAAGATTTGAGCTATGGATTTCAGGCTAGTATTATAAAGCTTTTCAAGGGAAGCGTGATGGTGCAGTGGCTTAGCTGCTCGTCAATCACCCTGTCGGCCGGAATTCCAATCCCGGTGACAGTGGGGTGGAATTTTCACCTGAAAAATTACGTGGCGTCAGGAAGGACATCCGGCCTTAATCACCGGCCAAAACCAAAATGAGCCTGATTGGCACCGGCGACCCCTATTAATTGGGATACGCAGTAGAAAGTGTTATAAAGCTTTTCAATCAAACAACGGCACTAGGTCTTGAACTGGTTATAAATCAATAATAATGTTATTGGTTTTAGGTCCCTTTTAACTACTGTGGCTTTTAGAGACACCGGGGTGCCGAAATTTTGCCCTGAAGGGGGTCTAAACGTGCCAGTAAATCTACAGACTCGCTTCCCTCGCATTTATGCACCCTTAAATGCCAGCTGACTGCGCCAGGATTAGATCCTGGAACCTTGGGCCCCGCAGGCGAGAACGTTACCTCTGAGCCACGGAGCCAGTCGGTTATAAATCAGAAACATGTCTCGGTAGGATATCTATGCATGGCTTTGGGGGCGTAGTCGGTAGCATGCTGAATTGCTATGCCCAAGTTTGCGGGTTCAAACCTGTACCAATTTTGCAAATCGGTACATGTTCATCTTATCTTCGAGACGCAGCTGGAGCTCCAGGTCTGGGCAGATTCTCACGAGAAAATACACCAGCCCCCTTCTGAGAATTCCATTCACCAAATTGGCACCTGGGTACTGCTGAAATGAGATCGCCTAGCCCCTTCCGACATGATTTGTGCCCTTGTGTGTGCTGTCACCTCAAGGTTTATAATAAATGGAAAAGAGGGATAAGTCAAGCTTTGATCCGTGAACTTTTGAAAGGTGAACAATTCCTGTCAGCTGCATTCGCCAAGTTTTTATTCTGAGAAAGATCTTACAAAGGACATTCTGTAACACCTCGACTCCTAGAAGGTTTCTACGCAGTAACCTGTATGGGGTGATATTCTATAGTACCCACTCAAGACCTTGAACCCTGGCTTTTGTGCAACTAGTCGCAGTTGGTGCTACTGGAGGTTTGTGGTGGGGATAGGCTGATATACAAGGGTGGAATCGGTGACTCAAAAGAACAGTACGGGCAGAACAGTACGAGAGGAACAGGGTGTGAGGAAGGTTGCTGACAGAAAGACTCTTGAGCACTTGCCTCCGGGGAAAACGTGTGTGCAGTTTTCCCCGGAGGGTTCGAAGACGGCAGGTGGTACTATCATGATTTAATTACTAAGGGGCATAACCAAGGACAATCAATACAAACTTTGACTGCTAAATTTTGTAACGTCATTTTAAGGCCATGTGGCGATGGACCGTATTTCGAGCGGACTGACATTATTATTTTTAGTATGTAATATTTTGGAAGGGTTGGTACGATTTGTGTGGCACCTTTATATGTAATTACCGCGGAGTGGATTATTATTATCTTATTTCCGGTTAGCTGGATGGGACCCTCGTGGTTTTAACTTTGGTCAGAAAGGCTGGTGAAGACGTTAAATCCGAAGCAGGCTTTCGGACCGCCTTAGTCGTATTAAACGGCTCTTAAATTACTTATGTAACCTTGTTTTGGAAGTGGCACAGAGTCTAACTTCATGTTATTATTCCATTAGTTTTGGCGTCAGGGGAATCATTCCTGATAAATTCGTTCCTATCACAAATGTAGGTGTGTCAAAACTTGCCAAACGGGTAACTGTCTGGTTTGTTTAAATTAAGTTATTCATTTGTGTTTAATTAGATCATATTTGTCAGTTAGTTAATTAAGTGGTGGAAGGTTTATCTTGTAATTTGTTTGATCTTAATGTTCAATACATGTTAGCTTATTTTGATTTGTCATGTTATTTATTGCGTGAAGTCACTAGGAAGATTATTCCCCTTTTCATTCTTCATCTTTGGCAGGGTCAATTTAATACGGCCTGCTGAGGTACGCATCCAGCGTTCCACTCAACAAGCTGGTCTTGACATTGGTTTCGTCCCGCCTGGTCCCTTTTCCTAAATCAAATTGGGGATGTTCTTGAAAACCTAGCAAATCGGAACATTCACTCCTAGGTTTTATTTGCTGTGGACTCAGCTGGCCTAGCGAGTAATTAAATTAGCCCTTTCATGTGTTTTTTTTATTATTAATTCTGGGTGTGGTAATGTCATGTGATCATTTATTTTGATATGCTAATATTATTATTATTATTATCATTTTGGCCTATAAACAGGGTAAGGGGGGATGAGGCTAACTGTTACAATGGTAGCAGAGCGTGGTTTTGCTCTGTGATCTTGCCATTAGTAAACAATCCTTCCTATTGACTGATTGCAGTAATTAATTAAAATTAAATTCAGTAACTTAATTAATGTAGATTGGGCCCTCCATACTACTAATCTTTTCTCCAATAGGTAGGCTAGTAATTAGAGCAGAACCTAATACATGTTGTGATTTGATTTCATGTAAAATAACCGCTGTGTACACCGAAGACCAAATGAACAATTCTGTCGTCAGCTGTTAAGACGAGCAGATAGCCGAAAGTGGCGATCACGTGCGCTGGACGAAATCAGGACTGACGGGAGAGTAATGGCCGTGCTGCGTTGCCAGATCATTGTAACGGTTAGCCCCATCCCCCCTTACCCTGTTTATAGGCCAAAATGATAATAATAATAATAATATTAGCATATCAAAATAAATGATCACATGACATTACCACACCCAGAATTAATAATAAAAAAAACACATGAAAGGGCTAATTTAATTACTCGCTAGGCCAGCTGAGTCCACAGCAAATAAAACCTAGGAGTGAATGTTCCGATTTGCTAGGTTTTCAAGAACATCCCCATTTGATTTAGGAAAAGGGACCAGGCGGGACGAAACCAATGTCAAGACCAGCTTGTTGAGTGGAACGCTGGATGCGTACCTCAGCAGGCCGTATTAAATTGACCCTGCCAAAGATGAAGAATGAAAAGGGGAATAATCTTCCTAGTGACTTCACGCAATAAATAACATGACAAATCAAAATAAGCTAACATGTATTGAACATTAAGATCAAACAAATTACAAGATAAACCTTCCACCACTTAATTAACTAACTGACAAATATGATCTAATTAAACACAAATGAATAACTTAATTTAAACAAACCAGACAGTTACCCGTTTGGCAAGTTTTGACACACCTACATTTGTGATAGGAACGAATTTATCAGGAATGATTCCCCTGACGCCAAAACTAATGGAATAATAACATGAAGTTAGACTCTGTGCCACTTCCAAAACAAGGTTACATAAGTAATTTAAGAGCCGTTTAATACGACTAAGGCGGTCCGAAAGCCTGCTTCGGATTTAACGTCTTCACCAGCCTTTCTGACCAAAGTTAAAACCACGAGGGTCCCATCCAGCTAACCGGAAATAAGATAATAATAATCCACTCCGCGGTAATTACATATAAAGGTGCCACACAAATCGTACCAACCCTTCCAAAATATTACATACTAAAAATAATAATGTCAGTCCGCTCGAAATACGGTCCATCGCCACATGGCCTTAAAATGACGTTACAAAATTTAGCAGTCAAAGTTTGTATTGATTGTCCTTGGTTATGCCCCTTAGTAATTAAATCATGATAGTACCACCTGCCGTCTTCGAACCCTCCGGGGAAAACTGCACACACGTTTTCCCCGGAGGCAAGTGCTCAAGAGTCTTTCTGTCAGCAACCTTCCTCACACCCTGTTCCTCTCGTACTGTTCTGCCCGTACTGTTCTTTTGAGTCACCGATTCCACCCTTGTATATCAGCCTATCCCCACCACAAACCTCCAGTAGCACCAACTGCGACTAGTTGCACAAAAGCCAGGGTTCAAGGTCTTGAGTGGGTACTATAGAATATCACCCCATACAGGTTACTGCGTAGAAACCTTCTAGGAGTCGAGGTGTTACAGAATGTCCTTTGTAAGATCTTTCTCAGAATAAAAACTTGGCGAGATGCAGCTGACAGGAATTGTTCACCTTTCAAAAGTTCACGGATCAAAGCTTGACTTATCCCTCTTTTCCATTTATTATAAACCTTGAGGTGACAGCACACACAAGGGCACAATCATCATGTCGGAAGGGGGCTAGGCGATCTCATTTCAGCAGTACCCAGGTGCCAATTTGGTGAATGGAATTCTCAGAAGGGGGCTGGTGTATTTTCTCGTGAGAATCTGCCCAGACCTGGAGCTCCAGCTGCGTCTCGAAGATAAGATGAACATGTACCGATTTGCAAAATTGGTACATCCTCCTCCTCCAAAGGAAGACGATGGGGGGATGATGAACAGGGTGATGGTGTCCAGCTGGTCTCTTGGCAGCTGAAGAGGCTACTCCAATCCCCGCCAGCGGACCTTGAAGTAGATCTCTTCGGGTAGAAAGATGCCATGGGACCTAGATGGTACCCTCCAAACTGGGCCCAGATTGGTGGCACACGTCCCACATAGTGACCACTGAAACACACATCAGAACAGCAGCGTATGGTCCAAATACAGTTCCCTTAGAGGGAACAATCGTTCCAGGCCAGCCAACCAGCCCATAACAGCTGAAGTTATCCAGGAAGGATAAAAAAAAACATCACTCGAAGCATTAGTGTGCCATCGAAGTTCACTTAAGAGTCCTTCATGTCACAAGGGATACTTGAGGCTTCAAACAAGGTTCTACGCAAGGAGATAGTGTTCAGGGCATAATTAAAGGTCCACTGAAGTATTAAAATCACACGAAAGGGGCAACCAAATATACGATATGACTGACGTTAACAAGCTTAATTGAAAGTTCACTAAAATACTTAGCAAGAATAACTAAAATTTAACTAAGGTGTACAGAACCCAGAATTTTTCTTTAGAATATGCAAATCAAAGGCACCTACAAACTTGCCCACCAAAAATTTTAAACAATTTTTCAAATGAATTTACTTTAACAAAACCGAAGGACCATTTTTCTGCGACTATACGAAATCAGGACAGCACGTAACTATTTCCAAAATTCACAATGACAATTACATTAAACATGCCGCACGGGGCATTCCATCAGAACTACATTTACTATACCGCCCGTGGCAACCGCTCAAGTTAATACATTACAAAATTACCTACCGCACTGAAGGCATCACACAGAGCTCGTTTTGATATGCACACAAACACAAATTACATGTCTTGCTCAATTTTACATGTTCCTGACCCACACTGCCCTCAGTGGCCTCCAAGGACAGGAGGAACAGAGACCACAACATCCTATCACGCAAGCACACTAGCAGCAAGACAAACAAAATAAGGAAAAACCACGTCACCCCACATAATTCACACACACACATTCACACTTTAATAATAAGAATGCCCTTAATTCCATCGGGCTGTCACCCCGATATTTCTCCCACTCCATATCTGCCAACGGGCACTGTTCCCGGTGACAACACAAAACATAAATAACCCTAAATTCCATCGGGCTGTCACCCCCGATATTTCTCCCACTCCATAACTGCCAACGGGCACTGTTCCCGGCGACAACACAACGCTCCCACTCCATAACTGCCTACGGCACTTGTTCCCGGCGACAACACAAAACATAAATAACCCTAAATTCCATAGGACAACTAGCGAACCAGGAAAACAGCACGAGGACTGCAGTTCATAACCTGACGTGAATTATTAAAACAGTATGCACTGTCATTCACACACTACACAAACAAACACCGCCCTGTCCTTCACATGACAGGTCCTCTCCCTTTTGACACCGGGAGGAACATCACACTTGCGCCACCAAACCCTGGCCATCACGACAAAATCAGCTCGGTACCTGAGCTCCCCCTCCGGTCAACACACGACCCCACAGAGGGTAATTAACATCTTCCCCTACAAAGGCATGGCCGCCTCAGAAGATGACAGTACAACACATTACCAAAACATAAATACACATTCGACACAAGGTAGGGCACCCACTAAGCGTCACACACACCCAAGTGCACGTGGTTCACCTTCCAATCACACAACACAGACAATCACAACCCCGAAAATTTCTCTACGTGGCGTTACCACAGACTACAGACTTCTCCAACTAACAACGTGTGTCACCTACCATTAATATTTACCATCCAAATACCGGGTGACACTTTATGACCACACTCAAATCGAACCCATGATGCTTCAACTCACCACTGTCATCAAAACGTTCTTAAAACATTAACTTCACGAAGCTACTTAAAATCTCAAAATTCACAACCTCCTTGACTAACAACACGTGTCTGTATCTCACCAAATGCTAACGCCAATAAAATCTCTCCCAGAATATCAAAACTAATTTATTCAGAATTACAAATCACAGAAGTGACAGATGTTACATCTCAAAAGGCACGAAGCAATTAAAATCTTCAAAATAAGCCCATAAATCCAGCTCGCACCTAACCACATTGGAACCTCGCACTAAAAAAACTGCCAAGCTATCAACACTCTATTACTCAGAGAATTTAAATTTATTTACCACCAAAGATGATTACTCCCGTAACTACCCAGGACACTGACTGTCACTAAGGCTCACAATCGATCAGAACATCCGGTGGCAACAGCCAAACTCATACACACCCAAAATGATGGGGCTACACGAAATTTTAATGAACCCAGAACCTTTCAGAGTTGAAACTACAACAGAAACGCCAGCGGTCTAACAGATCAAGGCTGCAAGCTATAAATAACTAACCGACTAATGCACTGAAGCACCCTCAAGTGAAAACTCCGGAATCAAAATATCAAAATATGCATGAACGCCTACAACAGCTGATTGTGAAGTGAACACACCCAAGCTAACGGGAGTCTACATGAAATCTCACGAACCTACAACCCTTCAGAAATGCGACCACAATAGAAAAACCTAGCCGCCTAACAGCAAGAAACTGCAAGTTATTAATAACTAACGAACCAGCCTATTTCAATGCCATCGCAAACGAAGCATTGCAACCTCTCAAAAAATCTCAAAATCAGACTAGTGAACACAGCAGCTGACATACAACGACAGCTCAGCATGCCACCGCAGGATATCTCCCTAAAGGAAAACTTTCACCAACCGAACTACCAAATATTTTTTTTTTTTAAATACCAAAAATCAACAAGTATTCCCAGAGCTAGCAACTTCATCACTGGAACTCGAACACAGGACTCCAGTTCCTAACATTCATCCATCATCCATCACACATCCTTCTCAAACATCTCATTATAAGATTTTACCACCCACTACAATAACCCATTACATTCAATTATGCAAATTAGCAATCGTACAGATATCATGAACACAAAATACCCTATGGTATAGAAACACTTACCGACAGCTCAACAATTGTGGCTCGACTCTCCATACAAACTGGACGAGTGGCCTCTAAATACCCCAAAAAGAAATTCGCCTATCACCGAGATAACGAAGTCCCATACCTATAGTCACTCGACTCGGGCAAATACTATATACACCCTGCCCGGGCCCAATCAAGATGGTACTCACACCCCAAATTAAATGGACTCCTGACAGTAGATCCCCATACGAAGCACATCTGCATAATAGGTCCATTTTCAAAATGCAACTAATACAACTAATATAAAATTAATAATAATCCATCTTACGTTACTGGCAATTAGGCCTCAATTACTCCCACCCAAATTCAAATTGCAACCTACATCAATTCATTCACACATGACTTTCATTCAATCAGCAGGATTAAAAAAAACTGAAAGATTACAGAAGAAAATAAATACAATTTTGACCACCCAAGAACACCAGTTCGATTCCTAGTCAGGGCAGCAATAAAAATCGCATCACACACACTCTTTCATCCTGAACACAATCAACCACAGAAATACATTCATACCTCCACCAGACATACGTGCTCCCTTCCCTGACCAACTCTAAATTCCCCATTTACATCAGTATGTTAGTATTCGGATCGTCAAGACACTATAACGCCAACGGAGTATCAACTCACGTAAGGACCTGATAAAACAACCCGTAGTTGTAGCCCTGAAATCACAGTTCTCCTTACATCGTAGGAAAACGTCCTAAAACGAAAGACACGAATCGGGGGAAAATATTTATTTACACCCTAAATGAGACGCGACGTGAAGGTGACTGCCTCCCAGAAACATCCCACTTAGTAAGTCACTCAACGAACACACACTAATATACTGAATATTAAAGCCATTTAATACTTGACCAATTTAGATGACAATCTAACCTTAAAATCCCCATGTCACAACAAGACTATTTACTCTCCCCCCAATTACTAAGCAAACTTAAACATCAACCAATCATACATAAACACTCACCTGATTCATTTATACTGAATTACCACACACGCAATTCGACACTTAACATCATTCAAAACACGATTACCGAACGTACATATAGACAGCAATTCGACCATTTTCCAGAATTAATTTAACGCAGAATAAGTTGACAATACCAAATTTTAATACCCTCACGGTCCAATTTAATTTGACAGAACTACCAACAGCGAAATAATTAACCCCCAGCTAAAGAAATGACAACAAACCATGAAATGTTTGGCCTAATGAACAGCTGATCACTACCAATTATACCTCACACGTATTACGCACAGCAAATTGCAGAATTTCAGCCTTACATCACTAACAATTATTAAGAATAATTACAGATTTACCCCAAAGAACCTGCTGATGATAAATCCACACACGCAATTCACATTTTCACTGACATCAGTTGTATAAAATAATAACTTGTCACAGACGTCTGCCATGATGGTTCAAAATCACTACGTGATTCAACAGGCGTGTACTAAACGCACATCAAAACAGACACTAAGTTATTCTTACTGGAAATACAAGTTTATCAATTTCAGCCTATTTTCAAGAGAATTTAAAACGTCACTAATTTAAATTTTACCAACACTACTTCCAACCAGACAAACATTTTATTATTTCAAACACGTGACACAATTTAGTCAAAACAACACTTCCCGAGGTGTAGATTTAACACAGGTGCAGTAAAATTGAGCTGGACTAGTTCCTACAAGAACAGAATGAATTTACAACCACCCCAAAACCATACAAACAGCATATCAAAACTCACCACGTGTGAAATTCCTTCAGCCGGTCTACTCGTCAATCTGGCAACGCAGCACGGCCATTACTCTCCCGTCAGTCCTGATTTCGTCCAGCGCACGTGATCGCCACTTTCGGCTATCTGCTCGTCTTAACAGCTGACGACAGAATTGTTCATTTGGTCTTCGGTGTACACAGCGGTTATTTTACATGAAATCAAATCACAACATGTATTAGGTTCTGCTCTAATTACTAGCCTACCTATTGGAGAAAAGATTAGTAGTATGGAGGGCCCAATCTACATTAATTAAGTTACTGAATTTAATTTTAATTAATTACTGCAATCAGTCAATAGGAAGGATTGTTTACTAATGGCAAGATCACAGAGCAAAACCATGCTCTGCTACCATTGTAACGGTTAGCCCCATCCCCCCTTACCCTGTTTATAGGCCAAAATGATAATAATAATAATAATATTAGCATATCAAAATAAATGATCACATGACATTACCACACCCAGAATTAATAATAAAAAAAACACATGAAAGGGCTAATTTAATTACTCGCTAGGCCAGCTGAGTCCACAGCAAATAAAACCTAGGAGTGAATGTTCCGATTTGCTAGGTTTTCAAGAACATCCCCAATTTGATTTAGGAAAAGGGACCAGGCGGGACGAAACCAATGTCAAGACCAGCTTGTTGAGTGGAACGCTGGATGCGTACCTCAGCAGGCCGTATTAAATTGACCCTGCCAAAGATGAAGAATGAAAAGGGGAATAATCTTCCTAGTGACTTCACGCAATAAATAACATGACAAATCAAAATAAGCTAACATGTATTGAACATTAAGATCAAACAAATTACAAGATAAACCTTCCACCACTTAATTAACTAACTGACAAATATGATCTAATTAAACACAAATGAATAACTTAATTTAAACAAACCAGACAGTTACCCGTTTGGCAAGTTTTGACACACCTACATTTGTGATAGGAACGAATTTATCAGGAATGATTCCCCTGACGCCAAAACTAATGGAATAATAACATGAAGTTAGACTCTGTGCCACTTCCAAAACAAGGTTACATAAGTAATTTAAGAGCCGTTTAATACGACTAAGGCGGTCCGAAAGCCTGCTTCGGATTTAACGTCTTCACCAGCCTTTCTGACCAAAGTTAAAACCACGAGGGTCCCATCCAGCTAACCGGAAATAAGATAATAATAATCCACTCCGCGGTAATTAGATATAAAGGTGCCACACAAATCGTACCAACCCTTCCAAAATATTACATACTAAAAATAATAATGTCAGTCCGCTCGAAATACGGTCCATCGCCACATGGCCTTAAAATGACGTTACAAAATTTAGCAGTCAAAGTTTGTATTGATTGTCCTTGGTTATGCCCCTTAGTAATTAAATCATGATAGTACCACCTGCCGTCTTCGAACCCTCCGGGGAAAACTGCACACACGTTTTCCCCGGAGGCAAGTGCTCAAGAGTCTTTCTGTCAGCAACCTTCCTCACACCCTGTTCCTCTCGTACTGTTCTGCCCGTACTGTTCTTTTGAGTCACCGATTCCACCCTTGTATATCAGCCTATCCCCACCACAAACCTCCAGTAGCACCAACTGCGACTAGTTGCACAAAAGCCAGGGTTCAAGGTCTTGAGTGGGTACTATAGAATATCACCCCATACAGGTTACTGCGTAGAAACCTTCTAGGAGTCGAGGTGTTACAGAATGTCCTTTGTAAGATCTTTCTCAGAATAAAAACTTGGCGAATGCAGCTGACAGGAATTGTTCACCTTTCAAAAGTTCACGGATCAAAGCTTGACTTATCCCTCTTTTCCATTTATTATAAACCTTGAGGTGACAGCACACACAAGGGCACAAATCATGTCGGAAGGGGCTAGGCGATCTCATTTCAGCAGTACCCAGGTGCCAATTTGGTGAATGGAATTCTCAGAAGGGGGCTGGTGTATTTTCTCGTGAGAATCTGCCCAGACCTGGAGCTCCAGCTGCGTCTCGAAGATAAGATGAACATGTACCGATTTGCAAAATTGGTACAAAACCCAATCGAAGTCGTCGGACCAATGTCATAGATTTATGGTACGTAAAAGATCTTACAACTACAATTGGTAGTGTGTAGACTATTCGGTTAGACACGCTCTATCAAGTTCAAACGTTCGCCGTTGGGTTTCAGTGGCATTGGAGTCTGGTAGCTTAAAGTGGAACTACTCGTCATTGAAATTGGGGAACCTACGGGCGTTCATGTGAAATGCCCTGCCATTGCCCATTGGCCATTGGCTGCAAATCAAATATAAATATCTATGCATTTTGAAGATTAAGACATACGGTAGGCTAAGTAAACGTAAAAGATGTCATCTCAAACGCGTGCCGACATTTTAATTTTCAGATGTAGAAAATTGCTTTTTAATAGTCGGAGAGCTGATTTAATGAATAAAGATTTTGTACAATAATATAAACTTATTCTCGAATCCTTTGGAAGCAAGCCAATTTATGTCGTCAGGATAATGCTCACAAACTTAGATGTGGTACACTGTTTGTTAATTCTCTTATGAAATACCTGGTCTCCCGCATGGCTGCTGTGAAGGTACGGCACACAATGTTATTGCCGATATTTTGTAAAATTGGCATTGCATTATTTTGTCAAATTCAGGAATGAAATGTTTCAAACCCACAGAAAAGGTACACAGTACCTACAATTGAGCCATTAAGACCTTGAGATCTTTTTATACATTTCGTTTCACAAATCACACTGGTATTTTTACTAATTAACTACAGTATAATGTTACTCAATTTTACGGAATATCAAGCTTTTGATATGGTTAAGAATTTGATATTATATTATATCCATACTATCAACCCGCCTCAGCTTCGCCTGGTAAGTAGGGGAGCAAGGCGGGTTCTAAATAGTGACACTAGCCGCTCGGCTACGCTGACCTTTTATGTATATTTCGCGAAACCATGGGCATGCGACATATCGTTGTACTCGGGCTGACGTGCTCTTTCCTATGGACCATTCATATTTTTCAATTTTTTTAGAAAAATTTTGTTTTTGATAATAGGTGATAGTTTGAAAACCAAACATGATAGAACGTTGCGCCATGATGCAAACGAATGGTCTCTATGTCCTTTATTTTTTTATAATAAAACGTTTTTATTTTTTTGAAAAAGTTCAATTTTGAAATTTTTATATTCTGGAAACTAGGAATTTTACAAAAAAGTTTGTTTGACGTAAATGAATGGTCCCTACCCCCTCTACCCCCAAAATAAATGTCAAGCCTCTAGGACAAAAACTGTGCAGTAGTGTGAATTGGAGAGTTCTACTCCCCCCCTACTTTCATATAAACTTTGGGCGATATCTCCCGAACGCGTGGTCGGATTTTAACGAACGAGGTATTGTTGGCGTTGGGATGACGTTCTCTTGGCTAAGCATGTGTGTTGGTATTTAAAATAAAAATTAAAAATTCTTGTTTTTGGATTGGTGCTATTTTGGAAACGGTAAATTTTGGGAAAAAGTTTGTTTGACGTTAATGAAAGGTGGGTATGCCCTCTAGGCGGACAGCAAGTTTAATGGGTGTAGGAGGAAAACAAAATGATAGCCTACTTTCTCGCGAACATTGATGATCATTGGCGAACGGATGGCCGGATTTTAACAAATGAGGTGTCGTTGGACTCGAGGTGACGTCCTCTTTCCTATAGACCACTCGTTACTTTTCTAAAAATATTTTTTGAAAAATTTTGTTTTTGAAAGTAGGCGATAGTTTGAAAACCAAACATGACAGAATGTTGTGCCATAGTTCAAACCAATGTTCTCTATGACCTTTATTTTCTTATAATAAAACTTTTTAAATTAGAGATTTTTTGAAAACCCTTAAATTTTGAATTTTTACTATTTTGGAAACTAACACGTTGACAAAAAAAATTGTTTGACACAAATGAAAGGTCCCTATCCCCTCTACCATGAAAATAAATGTCAAGTCTCTAGGACAAAAACTATGCATTTTTATTTTTTTATTTTTATTTTTTTTAAATAAAAGCGTGTTTGTAGACAGAGAGCCGGTAGCGCTTGACGTATGTTACAAGGAGGCTATGATTGGCCATGGTGGATATGGGAAATGGCTATTTCGACGGGAGCAATGTATGGCAAAACGAGGGGTTGCTTTTCGATATTTTTTCCTATGACGAATGAATGAAGGCGAATATTTTGAAATGTGACAAGCATGCTGAGATTTTTTTTTACCCCTGAAGGGGATATTTAACGTTTTAGTTAACGGTGATGAGCGAGACCGCTCTCTGACACTACAGATGGTTGTAGGATATGACCAAGTGATTCTTAGACGTTGGCGATCTCGGTGACCGTGCCCGGAAGAAATGAATAGCTGTTTTGGTGGGATGGCGGGGGCAGCTTATGACGGTTGGTTTTGTGACATTTCCTATGACGGATAGAGGCGAATATTTGAAAATGTGTTAAGTGTGCTAGGAATTTTTTTTACCCCTGAAGGGGATCTTTAACATGCTAGTAAACGGTGATAAGCGAGACTGCTGTCTGGCACAGTAAATGGTTTTAGAATATGGAAACCTATAACATTTGCTCGACCAAGTCATGTGCATGTACGCAAAGAGCCAAAACGGTAAGGTCATTGGCCTGAAATGTTATAAACTAAATATTGAACTGGGTAAAGTCATGTGTTTTATGATGAAAGTATGTGGTTAACATGATCATGTATTGAGGATGGCCACTTGTTAGTAATTATTATTATTACAGTAAAATGTTTAAGCATATTAATAATAATAATAATAATAATAATAATAATAATAAGACACACACACATGTTTTGAATGCTAACACGCACACAGTCCAGCTTGCTGGTGCTGACGAGGCAGGAATGTCTACGTCAGCAGGAAGTGTGATATCAGCTTGTTTGCCTCGTGGTGGATAGCAGGTGTGCTGTTTAAGCAGAGACAGCCATTTTGGTTCTGAGACAGTAAGACTACCGATGTATAAGAGGTAGCCATTTTGGTTCCTTATTAAAAACATGTAACTAGTATAAGGTACACGAATCTTATTCAGATTGAGGAATGTGAAGAGGTGTGGGAACACGTGCGAGAGAGAGACAGATAACCATTCAAGGTCAAAAGGCTGAGAAAATACAACTTTTTCTGATGCTAGACTAACTGATACCGATTGCGTTAGTCATGCATTTGCCATTTTAGCACACGGACGTATACAGTAGAGCTGTGGAAGAAAAATCCTCTTATTTTTTTGGTAAGTACCTATGAATGGTTATTTTAATAATGTCATGCTAATGAACCTTAAATTTGTAGTTATTGATTAGGTAATTATTGATTTTTTAATTTATTTGTTTGCAGATAACCGGTATACCTTACATGTCTGAGATACAAGAAACCAGTTTACTTTTGAGCCCACTAGAAGGAAACAGCAACAAGCCACTGCAAGTGAAGGTGGGATAATTTTTTTAAACTAACTTGTTTCATTTTTTGTTTCATATTTTATTTTATGAAATGCATGTACTAACCTGAATTTAGGTATTTATAACGGTTTATTTTATTTATTTTTAGAAACTTGGAAAGAAAAGCCTTACCGCCGTAGCAGTCGCTGAAAACCCGAGACGCAGTAAAGTGCAACCATTGTTTCCAGGCAGTGAACTATTTAAAACTCAGGTAAGCCTAACATAAAATACTATTCCATTTTACCACTACTGAAAACTCGTAGACAAAAAATTCATTACCTGTACATGACTAGGACGATGATTGCTTTCTTGATTAATGACTATGTATTGGCTACCGGTACAAGACCATATTGGTTGTTAACCGGGAAAGTACAAGGCCATATTGGATGTTGTAAAAAACAAAAAATTAAATTTAACTGACATGTCGTTCCCTATAATAATAATAATAATAATAATAATAATAATAATAATAATAATATAATATTAATAATAATATTATTAATATCGTATGGCCTCGGATGCCGGGTGCAAGCTTTGTTATTTGACACACTGAGGGTAGCTTGCATGTCGAATTTATTTGTTCCTTGACTATGAAAGTCAAGGAGGTTAGATGTTAGATATCTAATCTCCTTAAACTCTATAGCGCTTTCTAGTAGAAGAATGAGGAACTTTGTACCCTATGAACTCAACGAATATTCACAGGTTTGAACATGCTAATCTGAACAGAATGACATGACATTATTATTTTTTGTTTATGTATTGGTTAAAGGGGAATGTAAATGACTGCAGCTTTATATAAAGAAAATAAGTACATGGGTTACTGTTAGTGCCGACATACAGTTTATTATAATTTTTATGGTGTTTTGATATATTAATGCCAATTAACGTTATACTTTTATTTACAATTATTGATTGATTGATTGAGTGATTGGTTATTTTGTTTGCTTTTATGTATCGTCATGCGCCATTAACGTAATGAACAGACAGTGAACAAGCATACATTGTGCTTTAAAGTACTCTGTGCAACGTTAATAACTTACAATAAGAAAAAAATTATTATAACACATGGCGTTAGTACCAAATACAACAAGTGAGCAAGTTGGTTTACCACGTGGGTTAAATTTAAAATCAGAACATGATCGTTGGTTAACATTTGAATTCTGGCCTGTAGGCTTTTTGTCGACACATAAACTTGCAAAAGCCGTTTTTTTTTTTACTTGAACCGAGAAAATGTGGTGCGCTGTGTGTTTTGTCGTATTGAACTTTCACACTGGGAAGAAGGGGATGATCACTTTAGAGACCATTTGCAATGGTCTCCTTGTTGTCCTTACATGCTAGGAAAACAAGTGGGTAACATACCTGTGTATTCATTTTACCGAACCACTTTTTGCTGAATCACAAATAAATAATAATAATAATGATGTATTACCAGCCAACAACGGTAGTGTCGATATATGTGGTCCATATGCCACAGACAGTGTTGAATTGGCATGTGCTTTTGAAAAATTGGGAGTTTGCAAGACTAAAGCACTAGCACACCCAGAGTACAGCTCTGTTGAAAAACGTTTAGAATCTTATAAAAATGTTGGCCATTAATATTAAAACACCTTACCAAACAGCTAAGTGAATCTGGATTTGTTTATACTGGTGAAGGGGATAAAACAATATGTTTTTATTGTGGATTTGCTTTAAAGGATTGGCAAATGACTGATGGCCCTTTTGTGCAACACGCTCGTTGGTTACCTAACTGTAAATAAGCAGTATCTGCTACAGTTAGGGCATTTCTTGCATAAATAGTAAAATTTATCAGCCATGCATAGTGCAAAATCCCTAATTGCACAATATTATTAAAGCTGTTTTAGAGTGTAATAGTGAACCCATGTACCATTGGCTCAAAAGGGGTCGAATCCATGTATATTTGTAAAAGGAAGGAAAGAAATATACAGTCTTAAATGGAACATAGAAAGATTTCATGCAAGGGATGCTAACATAACGTTGTGTAAGAAGTTAGACCCAGGTGGCCGAGAAATGAGATCATGCCTGACTCATTGATAAAGAGCCAGTCACGAGTATAAATAGACTGATTGGAAAGTTCCAGGCGTAAGAGCGAGAAGCAAGTTTCGGAATTCGCCCTTACCTTGCATTAAAACGGCAACAGCGCAACTGTGCCAGAAGAAGAATAATTAGATTTAACCCATTTGGAAGAATAAAAGTAAGTAAATAAATACAGCATTGTGAATGATTTCAGAAGAGAGATTTTTGTGTAGAGAAAAAACTTTTAATAATTGCCCAGGAGAAAAGTGCAAACGTAGCATACGTCATCGGGGATTTACTGAGACCCGAGGAGTGGGGAATTCAAAAATCAACAGCAACACCCACACAGCTGAAGACTAAAAATTATTTAATATCTCAGAAATGCACGATCGATTTTCATGTGCAGTGAGGTTATTTGACGTTTAGAAAACGAGCTTTCTGGAGATATAATTTTTATAATTGTGCGACAATTATTTCGAAAGTTGGTCACGAAAAGGACTAGGATTTTATCTTTTTTTGACTAAATAGTATAAAAGTCCAGGCCAAGCCAGCCCAATCATGCAGTTCACGACAGACTCCGTGAGGGGAGGTGCTGTATCACATCACGCAGTTTTTGTCAGCCTGCGGGCGTGACACTGTGTCACATACATCGAATGCAGTTTACCAGTACTCCTTGAGGGGAGATGCTACATCACATCGTGCAGTATTATTCCGTCCAGGGGACGTGAAGCTACATCACGCCGTATTCAAACGTATGAACTTCAGGGGAGGTCATACCGTACAACAAGTAGAAGCAGTAAATGCAGTTTCCGATAGCCTAGGTGGGCGTGGTATCGAGAACCAACGTGCATCCATAAGGAGTAGCCAAGAAGTATTATTACAGTATCGCCGTGTGGAGAATTAGGAAAATCCTAGTTACAGGATTTAGTTCCGACAGTATAAAGTTTACAGTGAAAAGTTCAGTAATTACAGTCAAAGCAGGCTGCGAACTTAGAACCAAGGGCGATAGGTCTTAAATTAAACGACCAAAAGGATCATAACGTATTGAAGTACCGTAACAGCGAGATAAACATTCTATCAACTTTAAAGAACCTGAGTAGGGACGGACAGAACAAGGTTCGCAAAGTATTCTGGAAAGATAGGAATTCGAGAACCGAATAAGCGGAAAGGAGAAGGAAACTCTAGACATTGTTTCAAGGAAACATATGAACTATTAAAAGCACTAAGTTACGAGGAGTATTAGTTGCTAGAAATCAATAGGTCACCTATAGATTATCTGGGGGACCGTGGACAGAACAGACTTTCGCTAGACCAACCATTAGGGTCTAGGAAGGAGCCGTACGAGTTAATAATAATAGCTGATCGTCAGGAAACGGGATTTGAAGGATTACTATTCCAGGGAGGAGGTAGATGGTTCGAGACTTTCACATTCTGGTTAGAGAGGAAGCCGACATTTACTAATTTCACCCTTGGAGACGGGAGGTCAAGAAATCACGTGTGAAAGGCTTAATAGCAGCCTAAGTGATTAGAATCTGTGAAGTGTAAATATATAAAATTTGTGTTAAAAGGTAATATTTTCAGTGTTTTTATCGTGTATTATAAACGAATACACCAGTGTATTTTAAAATGTTATCAGTGTTAAATGTATTTGAGTTAAATATGTGTCAAGATATGTCAGTACATGAAATGAATTTGTACAAGATGGTGTAATCACAAAATAGTGGGCAAAAATGAAACATCGCAAGAAAAGGATGGTCAGGGACCGACCTATAACATGTGAGTAAATATTTTCATTATGTTATGTGTTGGGGAAGTGTTTGTGTACAATCCACCGGAGTTTGAGATAGAGGGATGTTTTTAAATAACAAATAACAGAATAAGAGCGCGGCCTGAACAAATAAAATTTGAGAAATTATAAATAAGTATGTGAAATGAATAAATCCTGTAGAGGAAATGTATGTAATAAAACGTCAGTGTAGTTGACAAATGTTACAAAAGCAAGCGTAATAAATAATAATAATAATAATAATAATAATAATAATAATAATAATAATAATAATAAAAGAAATATAAATAAAGATTAAATTGAATGATATGAAAGTAAGAGCGTTTGAGTTCTAATAAAAGTATAAAGACATGGTGTTAATGCGTGTTCTTAAAGTAGAGTGATTATCGTCACGGGAGAGGATAAATATAAAAATGGAGATGTAGATCAAATGTTGATTTTTGAATTTACCAGTTCTTTGGAAGACGCTAGGCTTTAAAGTAATGTGTAGCGCATTGTCGCGTATTAAAGTAATTTATCACGCTAGGAAGGCGTTGAATCTAAATATACTTGGCAAGTTAATTTTGAGGGACAGTTGATTGCGGTAATTGAGCTATATTAAAGTCCTCCAATAGTGACGTAGATCACGAGGCCATGTGTGTTATGTTGTATTGTAATAGGGAGCAAATGTAAGGTATTATGAGCGCCGGTAATATAGGCCACGGCCGACCCTAAGTCGCATTTATGTAAGTCCTCCAGTATGGGAATGGTTCCCGAGGCATGTTAAGTGAGTCGAACCCAGACTCGTCTAGTTGTTGAAGCCGCTAAATATTCGTCGTTGTATGTGAATTACTCTTACCAATCAATGATGACACTTCATAATTAATAAATGCCAAGGTTACGAAAGTGGTTTATGAACATAATAATGTTGTTGAAAGTAAATGAAAGAAACGACAGGTCTACCCAAAGAACTGAAGAAATGAACTGTGGTAAGGAAATAGCTGGTTTAAAAGCATGAATGTAGCGGTCTCGAGGCGAGACATAGAGCCTTCCCTCCCGGGCCATAAATCAAGTCAAGTGTACAGTCAGACCCCTTGTGGTAGTAGGGTCGGAGAGAACCGTCTGGGAGAAGTAATAATACACCGTGAGTGTTTAAAAGTTGTTAATGACCCGGGATTTGAACCGAGGTCCTTGTAGATGAAAGTACCGCTTGCCAGTTCAGATCGTAGCTTTCTTATGTAATAATGGTTTTTAAGACAAATAAATAAAATCCCTAATGTAATGTTGTATGGATGTAGGATTCCATGAGTTCAATGAAGATAACTAGATTCCGGGAGTAATCATAGTTTTTGACTTTGTCAAGTAATCTTCGGTAACTCTGGAGTACACAGGTATTTTCCCGATCACTGTAGTGAATTTGTGAAACTTGAGAGAGATGGTAACGTGGAGAACATTGTGGAATGCCCAAACAATTAAGTAGAGAAGTAACATGTACTTTAAATATGATTATATATTTGTTTGATGATAAGAAACTCATAAAATTGTTATTGAGGTGTATGAAAGAAAGACACCGTTATTATGGGAAGATATCGAGCCATTGGAGCTCGTGATTGTATTGAACTTTAAGATAGATACTTTATGGAAGTGAAAATAATTATGAGTTGTTGGTTTGATGGAAACCATTTATTTTAATATAATGTTTGCTTAATTTTTATATCTTCCTTGTTCACTTTGAACAAGTTTAGAAGGATTTGGTCAATAGTTTATTTGTTTTATTTGTTTGTAGCGCCATAATTTTGGATAATTAAATGTTTTAAAATAGGAGTTGATTTTGTGGTTATTTTTGGAAGTGTATCCTCTATTTAATCCAAAATGTGTAAGTCACAGAGTGGGAGAACGTACCAAAACCCCGAAAATCCCGATTTGAGCATTGCTGGCATACTGTGATTTGCATATTTCTTGCTGGAAGGGCACAATAGATATGCTTTGCTTTTGTTTATAGACTACTATAATGAATGTTTTGAATGCTGTGGGTCAAGCATGTGGCTTAGGGACAAAGAAGCTCAGCGAATTGCCAACGCGTATTCCATTCCGCATTATCAAGATTCGGAAATTGAAAACTGCATATGGTGATCGTGTACTTTGTGTATGTGAAAACTTTGAGACATTTCTGCCTACACGGTTTAATGATATGTTGGAGAGTGTTTTTGATGAAGTCAATAATGATGTACAACCTGTACACTTAATTTATGAAGGTTTTAAAAACAATAGGTGCATGGTTCGTTTTAATTAAATAAAAAAACAAATGTCAAATAATAATGGAAGATATAAGTCATGACAATTGACTGAAAGAAAAATATGTGTATAGAATAATAATGTTTTAGTGTTTAGTATTGTCTTAAAAATATTATCATGAAACCAAAAAAATGTATATAAAGTTTGTAAATAAATGATAATAATGGTACAATGCTGTTTTATTTTCTATAGAAGTCAGAATATTTAACATTGCAGAGTATACATGATTATGACAATAAAAACCACACTTAATACAAGTCTTTGCCTTTACGATAGTGTGTTATAGTTTTAAAAACAAAGCTTGTTGTAGATCTTTTTTCTTCCACGGTGAACAATAGGCATGAAAACGTTATTGTCTTGTTTTGGATCATTATCACTATCATAATCATAAGCAGAATGATCTATATCACTATTATTATAATCACTATAATTATCCTCAACATTATCCTCAACATTACTAAAACCATTTAATTATTCCTGTTCCTCTTCCTGTTCCTCTTCATCTTCCTCTTCCTCTACAGTGTCCTCATGTAGAGTCTGCGTGGCTTTTGATAATCTTAAGGGTTTTTTGAATATTGAATTATTTTCAACAGTAGTATTGTTTTGTAGAACTTGCTTTTTAACATTTTCATGATTTCCTGTTGACAGCAACAGTGTTTCATGCAGTACACTAAATTGATGATCACTGACACTTAAAACCTCACTATTTTTACTTTTTAGCTCACTGCGACATTGTTTTGAACGTTGTTTTGAACAACGCCAAATAACAGTTCCATTTTTATTGGTTCGTTTCACAATATATGAATATCCTTTATAGAATGCATGAGGCTTACCATACCTAGTCACAGACACTTCCATATCAACTGTTAAGCATAGACTAAGCTCTAGTAAAGACAACTTGGTAATAAGAACAATAGTTTAATGTGCGAGCATATATGGGTGCAAATGTGGGAGCAAAAAAGTGTGAGCAAAAAGTGGGAGCAAAAATTGGGAGAAAAAGTGGGAGCAAAAAGTGGGAGCAAAAATTGAGAGCAAAAAGTGGGAGCGAAAAAAATGTAGGAGCAAGTATGGGAGCATATGTGAAAGCAAAAGTGGGAGCAAGTATGGGAGCATACGTGAAAGCAAAAGTGGGAGCAAAAAGTGAGAGAAAAAAAGTGGGAGCAAAAAGTGTAAGCAAAAGTGGGAGCAAATATGAGAGCAAAAAATGTAGGAGCAAGTATGGGAGCAAATGTGAAAGCAAAAGTGGGAGCAAAAAGTGTAAGCAAAAGTGGGAGCAAATATGATAGCAAAAAAAGTGCGAGCAAATATGGGAGCAAAAAGTGGGAGCTAAAAGTGGGAGCAAAAAGTGGTATAAAAAGTAGGAGCAAGTATGAGAACAAATGTGAAAGCAAAAGTGGGAGCAAGTATGGGAGCATATGTGAAAGCAAAAGTGGGAGCAAAAAGTGAGAAAAAAAGTGAGAGCAAAAAGTGTAAGCAAAAGTGGGAGAAAATATGAGAGCAAATGTAGTAGGAGCAAGTATGGGAGCATATGTGAAAGCAAAAGTTGGAGCAAAAAGTGAGAGAAAAAAAAAGTTGGAGCAAAAAGTGTAAGCAAAAGTGCGAGCAAATATGAGAGCAAAAAGAAGTGAGAGCAAATATGGGAGCAAAAAGTGGGAGCAAAAATTGTAAGCAAAAGTGGGAGCAAATATGGGAGCAGAAAGTGGGAGCAAATGTGAAAGCAAAAGTGGGAGCAAAAAGTGAGAGCAAAAAGAGCGAGCAAAAGTGAGTGCACAAAGTGGGAGCAAAATGTGTGAGTAAAAAGTGGGGGCAAATGTGGTGTTTTACTAAAACAATCTCCCCTAACCTAATCTAACCTAACCTCACCTAACCTAACTTCACTTATCCTAACCTTCCAACTCTCAGATCAAAAATTAAATTCTGGCCATAGTCGAGTTGGAACCCAAAACCTCTGGGATAACACCCAAGTATACTAGCCACTACACCGCGAGATGAGCAAATTATCATGCAACACAACACAAAAATAAAAGTTTCCTGTAGTGTAACTCATTGGCTGACAACCATAGTTGAGAATTCAAACCCAAGACCTCAGGACTTTTGTTTTGAACATTATCAGAAATATTATTCCATTTACATTTTGCTGTTGCTTATAGTTATAAGAGTTGGCATTAATATGGGAGCAAATGTTGGGTGTGATGGGCTCCCTCGGTAGCTCGTAAACTCGTTCCGAAGCTAGTAATTTAAATTTCCACTGAATGTAGATTGTTGGAAGAAATTAAAACGTAAACTCACTTATAGTTGGCGATGTATTAAAGATAAAGGTATGCTATCGCGGACTTCTTTGTAGAACTTTTCATGCTGACCAATTCTTACACTCATAGTATATGGATATTTTTAATGATTTACCCAGGGTAAGCTTAAAAAGCGCACGGACGGCAGGTTTTCCTTCGACACGATTCACTGAAATCGTTACTGCTCGGCTTCCTTTGGTCATAAATAAATGTTTTCCTACAGAAACCTTCCTCGAGAAATTATTTACTGAATGGTGAAAACCGCATCAAAATCCATTCAGTGGATTTAAAGATTACCCGTTACATCCAGGAATCATTGACTTGGTTTAATGTAGAGATGCCAGCGACTATCAATAAAACAAATACATGAATAGTATGGACTATGAATTCTACGCAAGACTCATTAAATATGCCATACAACTGTACCTAGGGATACTTATAGAGGACTGAACTAATAAAACCACGGCATTCTTTTTATGTTTCTATGAATTAAAAGTCTGCAGTATATCAATATTGTGGCTTTTTTCTGTAGTAGTTGGTGATTTAACGTGACTTATGTTTACAATGGAAATAATCACTCAGGTGAGTTAAAATTCAAAAAACCCTTGCAAAATTGAAATCATCTGTTCCGCGAATTTCGTGCTCAAGGCAGTTGCCAGCTTGCTGGCCGCTGCGAGCGCTAGTGTCACTTCACCTAGAAAGAGGATGCAATTTCGTAACGCAGGGAGCTTCGCGACTGTGTATTTTAGACTGTGGTGATACAAATCCGCCCTCCCAGAGTTGCCAATCTAACTTTTCCCCCGCGAAATAACTTAAAGCTTATTTCAAACTGAGGCTAGCGCCAAATAATTTTGAATCCCACACAGCGCGGAAATATTAGCTTTTTTCTTTTCTTGGCGGGAGAGAAGTTATATGTAAATTAATCTAGTTTTTATTAAAAATAACGCGCTTTAATTAAGACTTAGAAAATGCTATGGGTACATTAGCAATAATTTTGGAATCATTATTAACATCTTGAACATGAGATAACCTTCAGCCGAGTTGATTCATATTACGTAAATATATGTCCAGCAATTCCCCGAATTTCGGTTATCTCCCAGTTACGAATGAGTGAAATTTGTCGCCTGAGTATTGTAAGCATTTAAACCTTTTTCCGGCTGCATGTAGCATTTGTAAGGTAAGAAAGACCTTGGTAGGTGACAAAAATCTTCGAAAATGATACTTGAGGCATTCAGGGCTAATTGCATTAAAAAGCACAGGATCTTGTTGGAAAAACTGAATAAACATAAAAATGAGTCCCGGTATTGAATTATTCATAAATCAACATGATACATCGAGAGAGGACAAGCCCTCTTTTGCTGAGACCTCTGTAAATAATTTCTCTTGTTGAGAGATACGCAGTCTTCATGTTGGTAACACAGATATTCCGTATTGAGTTTATTTTGTTCCTGTCAGGGGAACAGGAATGTTCTAAATTTACCATTGAAGTGAGACATTTTAGTCAAAAATTAACTTAATTTTTTAAAGAACTGATTTGTTTTTGTCTTTTGAGCATATTGTATTACTCGAAAAATTCGGGATCAAAATACAAGAAACTTTTCTTGTGTAATAATATCTCGTAGAGAAATGGAAATACTTGTAGAGTTGTTGTTAATTCATTTGATGTGCTTGAGACACCTTGGTCATCAGTGTGTTGAAGATGTCTGACAACCTGTATTGCTGTGATGATTGTAGTTGTGTGTGTAAATGTATTTGGGACAGGCATGGAGTAGACGCTCCGGGACTTGAGCAAGGCACTATCCCGGCAATTTCCTGTGGGAAGTGTGGCGAAACCCGGGGAAGAAACACACTCAGGATAACCGCTGTCAGCACCGGGATTCGAACCTACGATATCCGTATTTACCACAGCTGCCCTCGCGACCATGGTGCACGTTTGACGAGCGCGGCTACGCCGCGGGACAAAATGCTTGTAGAATTTGGCTTGAGTACCTATAACCCTCCCATTGGTCGATCCTGGCTACGCTACTGGATTGACCACATGGTTGCAGCATGCTTAATGGCTGACCAGTGTAACTAGTGATTTGTGTACCAGCAATACACGAGTGGAGAATCTAGCCTAAGTATTAAGCAGTTTCAGTGAAATATTTACGAGCCGTGCAAAGGCCGAATGAAAAACGAATAAGATTGAGCTGATGCACTTAGATAAGAGATCGACAACGTGTGAAGTGTTAGCTTCAGTGGAAAGACACGTGTTTGGTGTCAAAGGTAGTTTCTGTGATCTTAGCAGACAAGGCCATTTTTGAATATAGGCTAAAAAGTGTAAAAGCTGTGAATTTAAAATACGCTAGATGCAGTGCCTACTATTCTACAAATTTCTACGACTCTACAAGATGCCTTCATTTAACCATGTGCTGAGGCATAATAGTCCTATACTCAAGAAGAAGATGACTATGGCTTAAACATCCAAATGGGAGGAATACCGAACACCTAAGCCACACTACGACTATGGAGAACCACCAGTGGATAACCATGCTTATGGCCAAGCAGAGAAGATATTTGTGGATTGCCAGGACGAAAGGCAAAATCCTCAATCCTCGTGTCTGGATAATGATCTGCAATAGCTGTGAGTCATGATTTTCTAATCTATTTCTGTACGGTGGATGGTAATGGGTGGATTAGTTTGTAGCATCCGTAACTTATTTTCAGTCATCAAGGTAGGGTTCTTTCATTCTTTTGACCACCTTCTTAAGGTGATTTTCACGCTTCTAAATGCTTCTTTGCATTTCGTTACTCGACATTGAGTTAGTCACCTGATTGTGTGCGATCACACGGTGCAATATTGTTCTTGAAAGGTAATTCCGCATGACGGAAGATCATTTAGTCAATTTGTGACAGGGGCATATGTTTAAGTCAGCTCCAGCTGATTATTTGTCCAAGTTTATGAAGTCCGCATTTTTCTATTATTTTGTACGCCACTGACGTCTTTTATTTAACATTATGGCGTATCGTTTAGGCATGGAAAGTGTAACGATAACCTTCGGATTCGAGATTCGATAATCGAAACATACAGTACATCTCTGCAATACGTTGCGCAACTATGTCAATTGTTAATACTTCAACATACATAATAAATGTTGGCACTAGGCTATTATGTTGTTAGTTATTATTTGATTACCCTATAAACCTGTATGTGAATGTTACATGGTGTCAGAAGTAATTGGTTTTTCTGAATTATAAAGCAGCAAACAAAAATAATGGCCAACGTAGAACAAAACGCCCAAAATCAGAGGCTAACTCATAGAATTCATATTCGACAACCTAAACCCCTGGAGTTTGGCAAAAATATGGCACAGGAATGGAAAACCTGGAAAGTGTCTTACAACTGGTACTCAAAAGCAATTCAGCTGGATAAAGAACCGCCCGAAGTCCAAGTCGCTACGTTTATGACAACAATAGGTTATGAAGCCGAAGAGATTTTTCAGTCATTTAATCTCACTGAGGCAGAACAAACAAACATGCAGGTAATCATGGGCAAATTTAACAATTATTTTGTGCCTAAAGCTAATGAAACATATGAAGCATGCGTTTTTCATAAAATGTTACAAGAATCAGACGAAAATTTAGAACAGTTTTTGATTCGCGTAACAACTCAAGCAAGAACATGTAGTTTCGGTCAATTAGAGAAACGAATGCTAAAAGACAAAATTGTTAGTGGCATCAATAATGATACGTTACGTGAAAGATTGCTGGGTACAACAGACCTAACCTATGACAAAGCGGTAGACATGTGTCAAGCAAGCGAGCTGGCACACAAACAAGCCATTGACATGAGTAAGAATAGCGAATCAGAATCACAGATGTCAGTCGCCGCACTCAAGAAAATGAAAAGACAAGGGGTTAACATAAAAAATACTGATAAGTTTAATTGCAACAGATGTGGTATGACACATGGAAAGCGATCTTGTCCGGCGTATAAGCAAAGATGTAATTTGTGTGGGAAGTTAGGACATTTTGAAGTCTGTTGCAAGTCCAAAAAGGAGATTCATGCAGTACACGGCTCTAAAGACGACGATGCAACCTCTCAATCGTCACGTGATAGAGATATGATGTACATTGGCAGTGTTACAGTACCACCAAGCCAAGAAGATTGGAAAGAATTAATAAAAGTGGGAAACAAAGCGTTTCATGCTAAACTAGACAGCGGTGCTTAATGTAACGTTCTTCCGACTCACATAATCGAGAAACTGGGAGTCACTGCTAAGATAACACCATCCAAAGTAAAGAAGTTGGTAACATTTAGTGAACACAGGCCAACGTTGTCGGAGAACTGAAATTGAAATGTAAGATCAAGAATCGTCAAACAGAAGTAACATTCTTGACTGTGAATGAACAAGTTCATCCAATAATCGGCAAAAAGACTTTCGAAGAAGAAAATCTGATTATTAGAGTACACAGCGTGAAGATTAGCAACCCGAAGTTAAATAACGAACAGATGTTTAATGGATTGGGATGTTTCAAGGGTTACGAATACGACATAGACCTTGTAGAAAATCCAAAGTTCGAGATTAGCTCAGCTAGAACGATTCCATTGGCCATAAAGGAAACAGTTAAGCAAGAACTTGATAAAATGGTTAAAATGGACGTCATCAAACGAGTCATGAAACCCACTGTAGCAGTATCTCCTCTTGTAATCGTCAAAAAAGGGGGCAAACTTCGTTTGTGTATCGACCCTACAGATGTAAATAAAAATATCAAGAGAAGGCATTTCCCATTAAACACGATTGAAGCCATTGCCGCAAGAATGAATGGTAGTAAGTACTTCACATGCCTAGATTGCACTCGAGGTTTTTGGCAAATGAAAGTCTCTGAGAGAACACAAGAATATTTAACATTTGCAACACCTTGGGGACGTTATTCCTGCAAACGTCTTCCGTTCGGACTCTCTTCAGCTCCGGAAGTATTTCAGCAAATTATGACAGAGATACTTCACGACATTCCAAATGTAGAATGCGCCATGGACGACATATTAATTCATGTCAGTACAGACCAGAAACTTCGGGATACCACTGAAATAGTACTTCGAAGACTACATGAAAACGGCTTTAAACTCAATAAAGAAACGTGCATATTTAACGTACAAAGAGTTCGTTTTTTAGGACACGTTTTGTCAGACAAGGGACTTGAAATTGATGAGACAACAGTCGATGCGATAAAGAAACTCAAAGTACCAAAGAACAAAGAAGAGCTACAGAGATTGTTGGGTATGATGAATTACTTGGGAAAATGTATTCCCTGTCAGTCAAAATTGACAGCTCCATTGCGTGTACTATTGAAGAATATTGTTGCATGGATTTGGGGTCCAGAACAGGATCAGGCGTTCAAAGAACTAAAAAAAAAGCACTGTCCAGCACCCCTGTTTTGAGGTACTATGACGTAAATGAAGACGTAACATTATCAGTTGATGCATCATCAAGGGCATTAGGAGCTGTTCTAATGCAAAGAGGACAACCAGTAGCGTATGCTAGAAAATCATTAAACAGCACCGAACAAAATTACCCACAGATTGTTAAAGATCGCTACGGCTGTAAGAAATTTGATGACTACATTTGGGGTAAGAAATTAACAGTCGAGTCGGATCACAAACCCTTAGAGTCAATCTGGAAAAAGCCGCTTGTTAATGCACCACCGAGACTAAGAAGAATATTATTAGATCTCAAGGAGTACAACCCTATCATCGTATACCATAAAGGAAGTGAACTGAAGATTGCGGATACACTTAGTAGAGATTGTGAAGATTCTTACGAAAACGATGAAGAAGAACTCGAAGTTCTAATGGTGTTATCAATGTCTGAAAGCGCCACTGATGACTTCAAAAGATCAACGCTCCAAGACCCAACTTGCCAGGCATTAATCAAGATGATGAACAATGGTTGGCCTAACGATATCCTTCAAGTGCCGCAGATATTGAGATGTTTTTTTCACTTTTCGAGATGAATTATAACATTGTGATGGACTCATTTTCAAAGGAGATCGCGTTTTTGTCCCAAAAAGCGAAAGACATAGAGTTCTACAAGTTATTCATAAAGGGCATCCGGGTATACAATCAACACTGAGAAGATCAAGACAGTTAGTGTTTTGGGAAACTCTAACAAAGGACGTAACCAAATTGGTTGAATCCTGCAAAACCTGCCAACTTACGCAGCGTAAACCTGTCAAGGAAACCATCATAATTAAGAAAATACCTAAATTACCATTTGAAATAGTATCTTCAGATGGCTTTTTCCACAAAAGCAACAGCTATCTTGTTCTGGCAGACAGTTACAGTGGATACTACGAAGTGCAAAAGATTAACAAAACAACAGCAGCAGAAATAATTAATCAACTTAAAATTTGGTTTGCTGCACATGGAGTTCCACAAGAATTTCACGCCGACAACGCAACATATTCGTCCAGAGAATTTGTGAAATTTTCAAAGGAATGGAACTTAAAATTAGTTACATCGAGTCCTTGTTTTGCAAGGTCGAACGGATTAGCTGAGAAGTACGTAGACATTGCAAAGCGACTGGTGAAGAAATGCGACATCAGCGGAGAAGATGTACAACTGGCCCTGCTAGTGTCGAGAAATACACCACGAGACCCAGAACTAGGCACACCAACCTCGAGATTGTTTGGAAGGAATACAAGAACTCCAATTTCCTTTTCTAATAACAATCTGCAGCCCAAACTACAAACCGATGTACCTATAAAACTTAAGGAAAAGCGGTCAAAACAGAATAAATATGCTGATCGCGGAGCCAAGGAATCACGACAGTATCAAAATGACGAGAAAATCTTGATCAGAGATCTAAACAACAAGTGGTACACGGGGAGAATTGTACATCCAGTAACTAATCGCTCATATGTGATTCAGAAAGATGATGGAACAATTTTGCGAAGAAATACCAGTTTCATCAGACCATCGAATATTGAAGGCACAATAACAAAAGAAACACCAATTCAGGCCGAGTTAAACGTTGAATCAAATCAAAGTACAAACGAGAGAATGCAATCGTCAATTCAAGATCCACTAACAGACATACATGGAAGGTCACGTCTACCCATACATCCAGATGATCCCAACAAAGGAACATCTCCAGTTGAACCGAACGTAGAGAGGGAAGAAGCATCAAAAGCACCCTCATTAGAATCATTCAAATATACTACAAGACATGGCAGAACTGTAAAACCAGTAGTTAGGTTAAATCTGTAAATCTAATCAGCGTAGAGAAATATTAATTTTATTTTGAGAAGAGAGATGTAACGATAACCTTCGGATTCGAGATTCGATAATCGAAACATACATCTCTGCAATACGTTGCGCAACTATGTCAATTGTTAATACTTCAACATACATAATAAATGTTGGCACTAGGCTATTATGTTGTTAGTTATTATTTGATTACTCTATAAACCTGTATGTGAATGTTACAGAAAGGATACAGCCCAATTGTTTATTGTAAAGTACATTTTTAAGGAGTGAGCAGTTTGCCACCAGAATTCAGACATTTCACATCGCTGTACATGAGTCAAGTAATGTTTTGAACTTACTCATAAATTTTCTGTTACACGATATTCGTATCATTTCGATTATTTCCACCTAAGGCTAAGGTGTGAAACCAGTATTTATTTTCATTTAAACGTGTTTTGTACGCAGCACCCATTTGCTGTGAGCTTCAGTGGTGCTACACAAAGACTTTCAGAGGGAGAGATATATCTTTCCGTTACGTCTGTTTGGTTTTTAGAAGCCAAACATATCATTCTTATTGTAATTTATTCGTCTTTAGCGACATCATAACCTTTCTGACATGTGTATAATCTTATAAAGTGAATGCCAAGAACACTCAGCCTACATTTATTGTGAATTTAATGTGTTTTAAATATCAGTGAAAGACATTTCTTTGAGAACTCATTGACACACTATAACGCGTAGTGCAGGGCGCTGGGAGCATAATGACAGATGCTTGTCCAGTTCACGCCGATGACATTGCCCAAGGTTATTTACGATCTCTCTTGTGAGACAATTGACTAACGACTTCATTTTTATTTTTATTTCTAGACCTGGCTAGGAATGTCCTTACGGGCCATGATTTGTTTATGCTCATGCTATTGACCTTGATTAGGTATCGATTTGTGTAAAGTTGTTCTGGTACAGGTGTAATAATAAGTAATGCTAAATATTTAATATACTCGCAGGTATTTGTGAGCGAGCCCAATATGTTTTGTCATGATTTATATTTAATTTGAGTAACCATTTGATAGGTTGGACCCTTAAGGCCATTGTGTATTCTCACTTGTAAGTGAATGATTATTTACCGTGTTTTAATACACGTCGTCGGGTTGGTTACCATGTTTATTAGTGAATGCCGGCAAATCTATGTTGCAGAACAAGTTTGACCGAGGAGGAAAGGTATGGTCTCTTACGAGTACCGATTGTGTTATTGTTAACGTGCGAGCCACGTAATCTTTGTTGAGGTGTACCACGTGTTGGTAGCACGCTCTTGCGGAGCCTTGCATTTGGTCAACTATCTTAATAATAATGGACTCATAAATCTACGGCATTAAACTTAGGACTAAATCATGAACCATCAATTTATTTCCTAAACCTACGATGCTAATAATACAGTTAAACTTTAATCGATGTTAAATCTTGATCTTGTTTCTTTAGTCGAGCGGACCAATGCACTAAGCTTTCGATGGTCTTACTAGTAAGTTTAGTAGCTAACACTGATAGACTTTTGACAGAGATCGCACGAACCCAAAATTCAGAACTCGTGGGTCGTGACCCGATCGGGAGAATGCTGTTCTTGCACAGTTGGATTCTCAAGTTCAAATACACTGATAGATGACGGTGGACAACAAACAGTTGTTCATCCGATTGTAGGCAGGAATAATAAGATGATTATTTGTGTGTACAACTTATTTATTTACTGATATGTTTTCCCACTGTTATACCCTACTCTCTCGTGTAATATAATATCTTTGTTGTTGTATATAATTGTACCATTGTACTGTAAATGATGACTGACAATCATTAGTTTTGTTTTTTTGTTTATCACGGACGTCTAACGCCGTTGATCAGCTTAAAGTAGGTTTAGTTTAAATTAATTAGAATATAAATGTAAATATGGGATGGTACCAGTCCTTTAAGTTTGCTGTCATGTTTGACATATTTTGATGACATGATGTCTTCTTCCTAGAAGCAGCATTTATTCTTGTATAACGATTTTTCTTGCGGTACCATTTCCCCAGCTTTGCTTTGTTTTGCTGTATTTAGGACCTGTCGAGGGGATTCTACGTTAACCTTAGGAGTTTTTTCTTTGTTTATTAGCTACGGAATAGCCGTTTTACCAAACCCTCCGACCGTAGGGGGGTTTGGCATTTCAAATAAACAAACCATGAGTATGTCTTAAGTCTGGATGTAATTATTTAGTAGTTTTGACCTTTTGGGGGTGCATTTTCTTTGGATGTCTATGACAATCACTGTGATGGGAATCTGATCCTTAGGGAAGCAGAGTCTTGTGCCGGCTAGTCCCATAAGAAGTGAATTCCGATCCTCTCCGGCAATGTGTCTCGACGTGGAGGTCATCTGGGTGGCCAAGTTACGGTTGGTGGTAACCAGATAACCTCGTCCAACGGGCACAGTACCGATGCCATTTTTAAGCACGAAAATAGACACGATGTTGCGAATAAAAGAAATAAACTCAGAAGCTGTGTATACACACGCCTCCAAGCCAACAAACACAGAACGATAACGCTTACTGTTGCCTATCAAAGAATAAGCAAATGCACTGCAATAGATACACGGGATAATACTAATGACAGTGACGAGTTATGGCACAGTAGAACACTGCGTCAAACCATGTGCTCACTGCTGTGTCGGCTTACATTGCAACACTGCTCGCTGTTTCCATGGAGATGGTTACCCATTTCGTCTCCACTTTCAAGCGGATGACAGACTTCACCGTTCATCTTTCATAAATCAGAGTATAATAATGCAACTGCTAAAAAGGAAACTGTGTGTTAATTTTAATCAATTAAATAAAGAATACGTTTTTCAATGTAATTAAGCAAAAATAAAGTTTTACAGCGTCATTTTGTATTACAGAAGAATAAAATATAGTTTATGGTTTAGGTATACTGTATAACGGTACGGATGTTCTACTACCCTTGAAAAACGGCTTTGGATATACAACATTCTTATTTTTTGAGGTACATAGTGATTTATAATTTGACTTGTTGATTTGCTATATTAATAAAACATGAATAAAAAAAACAAAATTATATTGTGCATATTTTTAGGGGCAGATGACCTCGTAGTTCCGCCCTTTAAAAGAATAACAACTAACTAACTATTGTGCATATTTTTGGATATATACCAAATTACATTATTTATATTGTCACCTGTAAAGTAGCTCTAAATGATTATGCAGCATTTTTCTGGATAGGTATTCAATTATAAAAGGCGTGCATATAGAGTTCTAAAAATTCCTAATATTCTAATAATTCATGCATTATTCAGTCGGTTGGGGAAAAAGTGTGTGATAAATACTTCTATAATTTAATTTTCTGGCACATTATTGATGACACGGGGTGTCAAGCAAATTGCATTGGCCAAAGTGGTAGAAGAATGGTCACGCGATACAAAGAACACAGAAATGCGATAAAATACGGGACACACTCGGCCGCATGCGAACACAAGTACGATGCGGAACGCAGATTCACTAACATTGAAACCGACTTAGAAATCATACATCCAAACGAAAGGAAGAGTCCTTGACATAAAAGAATCAATCGAGTCGAATACGCTTAGATAAATTGAACAACCCTAATAAGTTAAACGAACACACATTCATGGACTATTCACCTCTCTTTACACTACCGGTACTGGGAAACACTCCACTTCCGAAACGAGAAACAACATAACGCTGCAGCCATGAAAACATGTTATTGGATTAGGATGGACTTTGTACCATATCTTCAATAAAGCAAAGCCGGCAATAACGGCAGTATTAAAGTGTTCGAGACATTCTCAATAGACCGGGTGCGCTTAAAGAGGTCTGTTTAGCTTACGCGTGGTGATAATGAAAACTGTTGAAGATGTCCAGAATACTGTAACATACACCATATTAGGTTTATCTAGATTTGGCAGCACACATATGTTACGTTGCGAGACGACCATAGGTAGTTAGGAATTGCGGGGAAAGTTCAAGGAGGGTAAGATATAACGATACAACACAGTTCCGGGCAGGCAGTGGTGTTAAGAGCTGCACGTTACCGGACAACACATCGCTCACAATCCACTCCAACCTGACCGTTTAATAACAATCATATAATCACACACAGCAAGCTAACTGGAAGGTCAATCACCACTATAAATAGCTTAACAAGAAATCTCATATAACCAACAAATCTCGTGGCGTCAAGAGTAAATTCCCCCATGCCCTCCTCACCTGGGTTGCCCGATGTTTTCTGAGTTGAAGAGCGGACCCATGGTTCACGATTTGAATGGGTCAGAAACGGTAGGGTAAAACAAAATTTTGCGGGCTGTTTTATCTTCACATAGCCCAATTCCCTCCATGAAACTCGTTACTCTCTTGTGTTTCTCGACATTTTTTTAGTTGAATGACGTATCAGTGGTCGACAATTTTAATATGTCAGAAGCGGTAGGATATACCAACATTTTTCGAACTGTGTTATGATGACAGGATGATGTAATGATATTGTTGAATTTAGGGCGATGATAGGCGTTTGATGAAGGTAGTTTTGGATTTAACAATTGGTCAGTGGTGTGTGTTCAGGCTAAAATTTGAGTGTTTTTTATGAAAGGTATTCGATAGTGCCTTGTATTGTTAAGAAATACATTTTTAATAATTTCTTATGATAAAGGTAGCTGAGTGGCGTACCCGTGATTAATGATTTGAATGGGTCAGAAATGGTATGATAGACCAGCATACTGTTCCTCTTAATATTGTAATGTGAACAAGACTTCACCGGAGAATCAAGATAGGAGAACTCACCTCATGCAGTAGATCACTTCCAAACTGGCAATAAAAGAACAGCTGACCCACTTCACACACGATGAGTGCCAAAGCCACCATGAAATATACAGTGTTTCTTGAAGCCTAAATAAAGGAAACAATATAAGTTAACTTATTAAACAGATATGAGTCATAGACCCACATAATACAGTAGCATATATTGATGACCCCCTACTTAATACATTGTAGGAAGTTATCTTTGCGTAACTGGTACCACAGGCATATCGGTAGTTCCTCCAATTGATATATTATATACTACGGGGTGGTCATGATGTAGTACGAACCCACGTTTCCAGGTCAAACCACAAATCTTCAATTGTATGTATGTATGTATGTATTCTTTATTGTCAGACAGATAGACTCCACTAGTGACAATATAATAATTGGTTTCATGTCGAGACCATTGGGAGGTCCGCGGAAGTAAAACAAATTCTCCGCATCATGTTCCTCACAGCAGCCTTTCACAATATTGGCAGTGTTGGCTTGTTGGAAGTGGCCGTCACTTTAGCAGATAAAGTTGGTTTCCAATAATGTCCAGCCAACGGTCAGGGATTGCTGTACCAGAAAAATGGATCCAACGTGTCCACGAAAACATTACCCAGATCATCACCGGCCTATCTCCGCCCAAGCTATCCTTCGATATGGTGAACATGGGATATGAATTCATCGGACCGGTGACCTTTTTCCAATCTTCGACGGTTCAGCGTCAATGACTGCTTACTAATCAAATGCTCTGCCTTTGGTGGAGTACAGGCAGTATCAGTGTACGGTACGATCGGATCGTTGACTGTACACATGTCCAGTAGTATTCGCTGAACCATGTGTTGTAAATCGGTGTCCTGGTCACTACTGTTGTATCTGTGGCATTTTCTCGAACTGTGGTCCTCCGGTCGCTCGAGCAATGCGCACCAGCTTCCGCTGACCTCTGGCATCAATGAACCGCTGTCGATATACGACTGGGTAGCGTATTTTTGTTTGTCCAGTGTTCTACCACTTTTAATACGTGCTCACAACAAGGCACATGAACAGCCGAACAGCCAACAAGCCGTACCGTATCAGGGATGCTGGTGCCGAGATGACGTGCAATTGACCTCTTTCGAACTCGGAGAGATTAACTGCTTTTCTCATTATGATCCAGAAACACACCTAAAAACGATCCTGTAGACTTGACCAACATGCCATGCCGCCAACGTGTCACGTGTAACTCAACGCGCTCTAGGCGATGAATGTTCCCGAGACGGGGTGGTCATAATGTAATGAATGACTGGCCAGGTTGTTCGGAAAATAATGACCGATTTGAGGGTCTGGATCGTTCTGCTGCTTAACTGCATTCACGAGGAATTCAACGCCAGTGTGCCGAGATTTTGTCTGAGTTTTTTTTTATGGTACCAACAAATCTACAGTACGGGTCTCTCACATTACTCGCCAACCGATTGTTCAATTTGATTCGACCCCGCTATTTTGGGCACTGAAGCCTTAGCAACTGTGGCATACGTCCGGCTTAAAAGAGATGATCGAGAATTAGTTTACAACAGACAGGCTAGAAACAGGGCCATGGATTAACGCAAACATGTTTTGAAGTTGATATATTTAATAATACTCTACTTAAGAATTATATTTTTGGATTAGCATGTATACACTTGGCATTATCTTTCGGTGTACATGAAGTAGTTGACTGAACCACTTTCTGAACCACCTAAATCAACTGCATCCTTCCATCCACTTCACAATGGAGCTAGAGTCGGGTGGATGCTTACCTTTTCTGGATGTTCTTGTGAGGAGGAAGGTGGATGGCTCCATGGGGCTCAGCGTCTACCGTAAGCCAACTCACACTAACCGTTATTTACATGCAGACTCCCAGCACCACCCAGCACAAAAACAAGGAATTATAACAACTCTAGCCAAAAGAGCGGAACGTATTTGTGGGGCATCAACTCTTCAGGAAGAATTACATGCGTTACAAGCCATGTTTAAGGGTAATGTCTATAATGAACCCACTATATATAGGTCCCTACATCCCAGAAGGAGGGATAGATAACCTTCTCAGAGCTCCGACGTGAGGGGAACTGCTTACCTCCCTTATATTCACAACACCACTGACCGCGTTGCTAAGATTCTCCGCAAGCACAAGATAAAAACAGTTTTCGGCACTATGACGAAAATTGGTTAACGTTTAGCATTAAACAAAGATAAATTGTCCTCAATACTACAATCTGGGGTGTAGGAAGTCCCTTGTACTTGCGGAAAAGTCTACATTGGACAAACAAAACGGTCCATTGCAACTCGCATCAAAGAGCATCAAAGGAACATCCGTCTAAACCAACCAACCTGACAAATCAGCTATAGCTGAACATGCCCTGTCTTCAGGGCACGATGTATGTTTCAAGGATGCTCATGCGCTTGCCCTTGTTAAGCACAACTGGTCTAGAATTATAAGGGAGGCAGTTGAAATTCGTAAAATCCCAATAATTTTAACAGTGACACTGGATATCAACTAAGTGTTACTTGGCTACCAGTTATTAAGGATCTAGGAAGATAGTTCCTCTCAGTCTGTTTCTTCACCTATTTCAAATTGTACTTTTTTCCTCTATGGCTACAGAGCCTGGATTTGTTCTCCTTTGTTCGTCACTGGAGGAGTTTCCATCTGTTTTTCGCCGTTGCCTGTATGACGTTAGGTATCGTTCAGATACACTTCCCTTTTGTTTATGTTTCCTTATATCCATCTAACCCTCCCACCTCCCTCCTCCCCCCCCCCTTTCTTTTGGATATCCTCATTCTTTGAGGCGTCTCTATATTTTATGCCAGGTCGTTCAACATGTACTAATCTCCTAGTTTATTTGGAGTACTTACTGAAAGCAGTAGAAGAGCACAATCAAGTGGACTGCATCTACACTGATCTAGCCAAAGCCTTCAACTCTCTCGACCATAAAATTCTTCTTTCAAAATTACAATCTTATGGTATACAAAACCCTCTATTATCAAGGCTGTCCTCATATTTAGAAGGCAGAACTCAGATTGTCAAAATACTCAATTTCTTATCTCAACCAATAGCTGTCTCTTCTGGCGTTCCGCAAGGTGCCCATCTTTCTCCTTTGCTATTTCTAATCTTTATTAATGATATCAATACAGTTTTCAAACATGCCAAAATCCTCCTGTTAGCCGATGATACAAAGTTCTTTATGAAAGTTCAATCTCTACAGGACTGTATACTTCTTCAGGAAGAACTTTGGCGTCTAGAGGAGTATTGTTCTTTAAATGGGTTACTGCTCATTGAAACTAAATGTAAATTAGTTAGATTCTCAAAGAAGAAACAGAATATTGAATTCTCTTATCACTTTCTATCGTCTACTCCACTTCATGCTGTTAGAAGTATTTGTGACCTGGGAGTAAAATTCACAGACACACTTAATTTTAATGAGCATATGGAAAATATTAAAAAAAAGGCGTTGCATAACTCGTTATTCCAAGGAATTTTGTGACTCAAATATATATTTCCTACTGTACTTGACCCTTGTCAGACATTTAATTGAATATTGTACACCGATTTGGAGCCCTTTCAATAAAACACAAATTGAGAGTTTAGAGAAAGTACAACACAAATTCCTACGAATTTATGCGTATCATTTCCTACACCCAATAACGAATCATAACTACACTGAAGTAATGATGCAATTGAAGCCGCCAACTCTTAAATCCCGTCGTGATAATTTTTATATTCTTAATATGTACAAGATTGTAAACTCTCACATAAACAGCCCAGAATTACTAAATGAAATCAATATCTATGTGCCAAAGCCTCCGTGGCTTAGGCGGCAGCACGCCGGCCTCTCACCGCTGGGTCCGTGGTTCAAATCCCGATCACTCCATGTGAGATCTGTGCTGGACAGAACGGAGGCAGACAGGTTTTTCTCCGGGTACTCCGGTTTTCCCTGTCAGAATTTCATTCCAGCAACACTCTCCACTATCATTTCATTTCATCTGTCATTCATTTAATCATTGCCCCAGAGGGTGCGTCTGGCCTCGGCAGCCGGCACAGTTCATATCCTCGCCGCTAGATGGGGGCTTCATTCATTCCATTCCTGACCCGCTCGGAGACTGGAAGCAGGCTGTGGATTTTCATTTTCATCTATGTGCCACCCCGTTCGATGCGCAAGCATCATGTCTTTGAAACAAACTGGCATCCGACTAATTATGGTCTAAATAGTCCCATTGACAGAATGATGCGAATCTCAAATGGGGTCAACATAGACTTGTTCAATACCGATGAAAGACCCCTGAGAAAATATCTGTTTTCCTCTTCATTAGATAATCTGTATGAATACAGTTGATTGTACTAGTAGGGTACTCGTATTAACTCTTATTGTCTTTTATCCCGTATAAAAGAAAATGGTGGAAGCCGTCAATAAATATGTATGTATGTATGTATGTATTTTCACCCCGCCCCTTTTCCTTCTCCTTACTTACTACTCTGTCCGCCGTTCTACCATGGTCCATACAGTAATTTATTGCAGCTGCTCTCTGGTGACGAACCGAGGAATTTATCTATTTCTTTGTTTGTTTTTGTAATTTTTGTAATCTCATTGATATACTTTCTTTGGCCACATTGTTTGATTTCCATTGAAAAAGGAGGCAAGGTTTCTCCAAACGTATGGTTCTAATCTAAATACACACGACATTAGCCCAAAAAACCATGAATTATTTAAAATTAAATTGTAGTTAATACTTGATCCAAAACTTTGGAAAAGGTTGGTTTTTATTTATTCCATTTTATTTTTTATTATGTGAAGACCGTCAGGGTTGCCAGAACCTTACACCCCTCTGGTTATTTATTTATTTATTTATTTATTTATTTATTTAGTTATTTATTTATTTATTTATCGTATGGCTTTTAGTGCCGGGAGTGTCCGAGGACATGTTCGGCTCGCCTGAGCCTGTAGCTGCTTCCAGCGGATACCCTAAAGGGTGAGCTACAAGTTCCGTTCAATTTCAAGTAGTTCCAACTTTCGCCACCAGATATCAATGATACCTAGTTGTGAACGTTGGAACTTCGATAGAGCGTTCTGACGAAATCTAACCTAACAAATTTTGCTTTACACAAGTTTAGTCTGTGAAAGGATTTTTTACATGCCATAAATCTATGACATGGGACCGCCGGCTTTACTTCCCCTCCGAAGGAAGGCATACTGAAGGATTTTTAACGCTCTTAAAAAATCCGACGACTTCGGCCGGGTTTGAACCCGCTATCTTGGGCATAGCAGTTCAGCATGCTACCGACTACGCCACCGAAGCCGCACCCCTCTGGTTATACGGCTGGTATGGGGTGGATACAATTATGTTTTGTGGCTTCGCTCGTGTATTACAGTTGTTTCATGGTATCATTAAATTTCTTTAATGTGTTATTGGTTATGATGCTCATGCTGATATTGGGGAACACCATTTTAATGAAGAAGTAAATACATACCGGTATAATGGAAATTGTCGGTTCAACTGATTTATTTTGTGTGGACTGGTTTCGGCTATTAGACCATCGCCAGCACACAACAATAATATTACATGGAGTTTATAACTCAAACAATTGACTATCGAAATTCAACACTATGAGACCACACACTGATAAGAGCATCACCTTCTGATCTCAGTGGCTTCGGTGGCGTAGTTGGTAGCATGCTGAGCTTCTATGCCCAAGATCGCGGGTTCAAATCCGTCGGATTTTTAAGAGCGTTAAAAATCCCTCAGCATGCCTTCCTTCGGAGGGGAAGTAAAGCTGCTGGTCCCATGTCATAGATTACGGCATGTTAAAGAACCTTCCACTAATTACACCTGTGTGAAGCTAAATTCGGTTAAAATGTAAACAACGCTCAGGTTCCTACGTTCGTCGCCAGGAGCCGACTGCGGCGGCGTCTAGTAGCCAAGTTCTGAACTAGTAGTTGTTGACGGTGGCATTTGGCGGCAAAAGTAGGAACTACTTGAAAAATACAAAGTCTGCAGTCCTTACTTGAATTAAGAACCAGAAACACACACTAATACAGTCATCACACTTAACATCGGTTATCAGACAGATTCTACACACACCCAAAGTACACGGGGCTACATGACCGCGTTGTCGCAGCCCCTAAACTGAGGAACCAACCAACCAACCTTCTGATCTCGCTGAAGCATTACCTACAGTATGGGTGAGCCTCTGTGATCGTATTTCACCCCAAATGCATTTGGACTATTTCAAGATAGGGCGAAATTGTGCGCTGAGTTGGCATATCCTCTCCGACCAATGACTTCGCCACAACTATGCCTCTAACAGAAATCTATTGTTGAACCTCTCATCACATCCAGGCTACGGTGGGAGTAGTTTAGTTGTGTGATCACGTGATCAGTTTAATAGGATGGGAAAATTCAACGCATACACTCATCTGCGCCACTCATAGTCTTGGATCCATTCATTCTCTCTAGGAATTGACCAAATGCATTTGGGGATGAAATACCATCACATATATTATCCTTGGATCCGACCAACATTTTCGGTGAGTTCGGGAGTTTCACGTTTGCGATATTCCCTTGTGAGCTCTTACGAGCGTCATTCACCCTCAGCTTGTACGAACCAAACACCTTCCACAGGATGAAATGTTACTTACTGTAGTGGCTTGGAAGATGAAGAGACAGATTAGGATGCACATGAGGAGACACTGTGCAAAAAGAATTCCTCCCAGTAGGTCTCGTACCTCATCACAGTACCTGCAGTCAGAGAAACAACAATACCTCCATAACCGTGCGTGTATAGATAAGACCTAATCAACACTGTGTGCCGCAGAAGTCATTTAGCAAATGAGGAAGTATTACTATCGATAAATGACTACAATCCTTCATGCACATTTAAGTTCTCTGATTTGATGAAGCAGGCCTTGGTAATTAAGCTGTGTCTGATAATAATCATTGAGAGTTGTGATCGATATTGACTAAAACACGTACAGCTACGGCGTACTCCTCTCAATCGTTAAGGTATGTTCGATGGGGGAACAGTTGCCACACAGACTGCACTATGGACCATATAGCCTACTGGTAAAGCCCTGCGCGGATGCGGATATCCACGGATAAACCCGCGAATATCCGCAAAACTTTTCGCCATGTGGATATAGTTTGCATGACTGTGCGGATAGCGGATAAGTTGCGGATAATATTTGGAGTAAAATTGCGAATAGTTTTTAGAAAACGATTGAATTTGTTGAATATTATGGTTTTTTTTTTCATGACAAATGTAAGATGATGATTTACGCTAATCTTAATTCAAATGATGTCATTAAGCACAACTAACACTCCGAACAGGAAGGGTTGCAACTATGGCTGTACAGTATAACATTCATTTCAAACATAGCACATGGCATTCAAAGCCTAAAAGAACTCAGCAATTCTTCTAGGTTTGTGTCTTGTGTGGGGTTTCCACACAAGACACGGCACAACCTAGAAGAATTGCTGAGTTTTAATTCACCGGCCGTGAAAGCCAATATACCATCTCCTAAAAGAACGACTTTCTCCTCAAATGTCTAAATGTGTTGCTTTAATATTTTATCTAATGAAAATAATATTGTAATGCCAGTAGATTCGGATCACAAACGTGCGGATGCGATTTAAAAGTCGTGCGGATGCGGGGCGGATGCTAATAACGTTTTGTTTATCCGCGCAGAGTTCTACCTACTGGAGGTGGTTCCTCCGTGACCAATCACGTGGGAGGACTTGTATAAACAATTCAATGGGTCTGAAAATATTATCATTTACTCGTACATACCAACATTGCATCGTTCCATAAGTTATCTTGAAAATCAACACATACGACCGACTTCTTCATGATATTGTAATTTCCCTTTTAATGAATGTGCAAATGCTAAGAGCCGTTGCGTTAACGCATACGGAAATATTGTAATTGCGTGCAAGTTAAATACGGTAAAGTTAAATTTGTCTTGCTTTATTCACAATATCTATAGGTTGAACTGAAAACTTAGGTAAGGTTATGGTGTTGCAGAACCAAACCATAGAATCATGGACACGTTTCATTCACCTATTACACGCATCGCCATAGGCATGTGTATGAAGATCGCGCACGCTTCAACAAGTCACTTGTTCTTGTTGCAATGGTAACTAGGGGTTGGAAATTTGTCGACGTAAAACTGCTCTTCATATAAAGCACTACATTAGCCGAACATTCTAACAGGTCATCTTGTATCCAAGATACGTTATCCAATATTAACTGCTTCTGATGAAAGGCGACCATTCATTCACTGTAATAATATAAGATATAAATCTCTTTGGTACAGTTGTATTATTAATTTAAGGGGCTTGGAACATCATGGTCATCAGCCTCGTGTACTTGAGAGTCTGTTCAATGTCTAAAAACCTGTGTTTCTGTGGTAACTGCAACGATAATTTGTAGGTACGTAACGATATGAAATCAATTATATCAATAAATTACTTTATTGAGAATTGAATTAATGAAATACCAAATTGGTATATAATCTGTTTACTCCACCTAAGTCAATAAACTCTAAAAGCTGCAGTAGTTAAAAGTGATGTAAAACCAATAGGCCTAAGCCAATAAAATTTCTTTAATTAATGCAAAAACGTACACGTTTTGACCATATTATGGTCTTCCTTAGCGTTAAATATGAATATTTAAAATAATTGTGACCAAAATACTATTTAAAGATAATAACAAGTTTGACCTTAATTCTAAGTAATAGTTAAGTGTAAAATGACATGCTACGCTTTGGTCCATATACTGTGTCCATATACCCCATACTGTGTTATAATAAATTGTCATGGAAAAATGATTCAGTTTGAAACTTAATATTCTCATAATGATTATTTAATGATAATACTAACATAACCTAGAAAAGTATTTTATAAAATTTTAAAAAATCTGATCTGTAACAAAATAGGTTTTTATTTGAAACATCTAGAAAGCTGACTGGAATGAAACTGCAGTAGTCTTCAATAAGAAAGAAAAAATAGGCTGAAATTCTGATAACTAATATTCTTGTAAAAATATTAGCAATTTAAATTCCTTTAAAAATATTCTGAATTCTTTCTTGTGACGACCTTTTAAAATTCTTTGTGTCGAATAATTGTGTTATTGTGTAAAGTCTGTTTTAAATACAGTAGTTGGAAAATATGGTCAAATGAACTTGACTTGAAAGAAATGTTCACCAATGGGAAAGAGAGGCTCGCAGTTGAATGCGTGTTATGCCGTTTGAAATATACTTATTCTCCCAATTGAAACTGTGAAATGTTTATTGCTTCATGGGATCCATGTACGAGTATGTCTAAACTGTTGAAATTGAATTATTAAGGTCGGGAAAGTATGCATGTGAACCATGGAAAGTTACGCTTGCCACGGTGGATGAGTGGTTAACGTGTCGGTCTATTAACCCCAAGCTTGCAGGTTCGGTCCTGGCCTGGTAAGGCGGCAAAAATTACGACTCACATGTCATACGTTGTTGGCATGTTAAGGAACCCATTTGAATTCAGTAGGCCATGTTCATAATGGCAAAATTAATCTCGGGATTTTCCGCCAACACAAAGTTCCTCATTTTTCTACTAGAAAGCGCTATAGTGTTCAAGGAGCTTAGATATCTAACCTCCTTGACTTTCATAGTGCTTCAAGGAATAACGAAATTCGACATGCAAGCTACCTTCTGGGTGTCAAATAACCAAGCTTGCACCCGGCACCCGAGGCCATACGCTATTATTATTATATTTGTATTTGCTTTGTTTTTAATCTATAACCCTAATGTACCTCTGGTAAAATAGGGTTCCTGTATTGTTTTCTGGATATTCAATAATAATATATGGAAAGTGACCAATCCTATTAATCACCAACTTCAAGTATTCATCATTCGTTGTCTGCGCCGAATTCTGGGTGTAGGATTGCCAGGTATAATCCCAAACGAAGAGCTGTGGAAAAGGGTTGACCAATATCCTATAGAAGTCCAAATTAAACGGAGGAAATAGGGCTGGATTGAACATACTCTGCGGAAACAGAATGATCCAGTAGGAAGGGGAGCTCTGGACTGGAATACACAATGGACTCGGAGACGAGGAAGACCAAGGAAGCCCTGGAAGAAGAGGCCAGGAAAGCTGCAATGACTTGGAGGGCAGTGAAGAACTAGGCAGCAAACCGAGTCAGATGGAAATCATTCTTGGATGCCCTATGCTCCGCACGGAGCGAAGGGAAATAAATTCATTAAAAACATAAAAGGTCGAGAATGGAGTATTTGCATCGGGACTTGAAATAAGGTCAATTTGCCTGGAGGGAGTGTGGAAGAACCACACTCAGGATAGCCGCTGATGAACCTCTATTCTCCTGATTTGCTGCAACTCCCCATCGCTGTCGTGGAGCAGGGCTACGCTATTGGGTTCTTGCATTCAAGATGGCTTGTATAATGGAGTGCTCTACAACGTCACGTCAGGGCCAACATTTTCTGTTCCACTTAATATGGATGCACAATATGATACTCACTGGAGCACCTGCTGGTGGTGAGCCACACATTCTCCCAGCCTGGTCTCCATCTGCGAGTTGAGCTCTGCCTGGGGTCGATTCTTGTCACGCAGATTGGAGAACGAGTAGCACAACATACGGAAGTGCGAGCAAGCTGTCAGAAGTACTGAGTAGTAGAATGTGTTGGTAGCACTGACTATCCCCACAGCCAGTAGACCCCCCATACACTGGAACACGTAGAAGACCTCGTAGTAGGGCGACTCAGTGTACTCGTCCTGAGGCACCGGGAACCAACCTGCAACAGGTACTGTACATTGACTAGGGCAGGGGTTTTTAAACTCTTTTGGCTCGTGACACGCTATTTTTCCACGTGGCACGTACAAGCTTACTGATACTTCGCAGTCTGAATATATTTCTCTTTTGGAGGATAAACTATCCTAGCAACAAAAATGTTGCTGAAAAGATTGTTGTTATTTCATTTTAGGGGCATCCTGGTCATCAGCCTCTTGTAGTTGGGAGTGTGTTGAACTTGTCTGATAACCTGTATTCCTGTGATGACTGTAGTAGTGTGTGTAACTGTACTAGGGACAGGGTAGGTGCTCCGTGACGTGAAGTAAGGTACTATCTCGGCACTTTCCTGGAGAGGGTGTGTAATGAAAACGGGGAAAACCACACTGAGGACAGCCACTGTCAGCGCCGGGATTCGAACCTGCGATCTCCGGACTTGCTGCAGCTGACCTCGTGGCCATGGTGCTCGATTTAACGCGCACGGCTACATCGCGGGACAATAAAAGAGGAAACAGATTAAAGAACCGAAAAGTTCACATGGCATTCCTCTATTTAGAAAATGCATTCGAATAGATATGGTACGCATTAACCCGTTGAGTGCTTAGCCCGTCTATAAACGATGTACAAGAATTATTTTATATTCCCAATTCCCCATTCGCTTTCGAGTGCAGAGTCGATCTCTGGCATGTTCTGCCATCTCTTGGGCATTATGTAGTAAGTTACTACTTGAGTTTGGATTTTTGCTCCCGAAAGCAACTAAGAGGACATTTTTTAGACATCTATCCTCTACAGCTATTTGTGATATAAACACGCATGGCGGAATAACAAGCAAATTCTTCATGCCACGTTGTGATTTCGGATAAGAGAATATCAATTTTTGTATTGATTTTAGGAAATAGTTATATTTTGAACTCTTTACATCGTATGGAAATGATGCAGGAGTGGGCAAAAGAATTTTAATTTCGATTCGCCTCAAAATGAAAATTAATATAAACGTAGGATTTGAATTTACATTTAGATTAATAAAGACGCAAAACTTATAGACATTTTAAGCACCCCTGATAAGTTTAAAATAAATACGATTTCTACATTTTTAAATGCAAATGAAAAAAAATCGGCACTGAGGTAGCAAATAGCTAACTGGGTAACTCAGCACTTAAAAGGTTAAGAAAACACAGAGTCAGAAGGATTAATTAAATGGACTAAACTTACGGATGAAGTCATCTACAGTCACTGTAACGTTTTGTTACTAACCTTGCACGAAAATATACATATATAAGAAACTCCACAGTTGGGCGTCCAAATGTAACGTTTTCGCTCCACGTTGAGCGCACAAATGTAACGTTTCGTTACCAACCTTGCAGGTAAACATACATATATCAAAATCTCCACAGTTGGGCGTCAAATGTAACGTTCCCGGTCCTTCTAAGTGACCAAAGGTTACGTTCCTGGCGGGGCTCCAATATTGCGTTCTCCTGGAGTACAGTAGAAGAATCGCAACAAGAACAAGCACCGCTTTACTCACACCACCAATAGCATACTTACCTCTTACCTGTTCATTAGCAATGATTATAATCAGCTCGTGTGGGCGCCAGGACACCTAACATTTACTTTAGATGTGCCAAAGTATTTAATTAAAATAGTGATAGAGCACTCGAAATGTCTTTCTCTCAAGCCGTGGTATAGCTGAGCCATTAACCAATTGTCTTATCGCTACTGGGAGAAGGTATGCATTATGTCTAAAGCTAGCTACTGGAAATGAAAGTCCTACCATTACTTAAGAACAAAATTTAATTGATCAAAATTTAAAGCAGCAAAAGACGTAAAAAGAGAAACAAATGAATTTTAAAAAAATCTGGAAGTTATATTAAATTGGCGAGAGTTACAAAATGGAATATGAATTAAATTTAAACAAAAGCTGGATTCTAATTTGCCATAAACAGAATTACAGAGACTTGATTGGATTTAGTAAAGGAACTCACGGCCGTCTTCTTCATAGTGGTAGTCTGGTTTTCCCTCTGATCTTGCTGGCGGATGTTGTTTGGTTCTGCCTCAATATTGTATAGATCCTTATCTTGATACGGGCAGGGAACCAATTTGTCCCGTCTCCCGACTGACATATGTGAATGGCTTTGCTCCAAAATTCACTTTTGTGAATATGATCAAGGACACGATCATATTCACGTCAGTAGTATTAATTTTAAAACTTCTTGAACTGATAAGTTGCGATCTCGCAGCGAAGATGTCTGATAGACGTGAAGATTCAGAAAATCTGAGAAGATTGGGGCTTGAGAGTAGATGACCATTGGTTTTTATGGAAGAAGAACTTCCCCACTCTGCAGTATTTCTCGACCAATCAATTAGGTATCCTTATGACGTAGCTCCCCACTCCAGATCCCTAAGTTCTGATCATGCCTCTTCATTAGTTGGGTTAACCACGTGGGGTTGCTTCTGAAGTAATTTTAAATCAGCGTCCTGATGCGATGTTCTTCCGAGAATTCGTGACGTCAGCGCTAACTGACCAACTTGCTTTGTCTAGAAGCCTCGCGTCCCCGGAATGTTTGTACATATATCTCGAAAGTCAAGTCTATTTTTGGCGGACTACCCGTGGCGAAACTGACGACACGTTGAACGACATATTTCCCAATCAAGTCTTGTATAAAATATAACCTATAACGAATCTAACTAAAATCTCCATTTTATAACTTCCGCCAAACAATAATTAAACCCCTTCCATATATATAAAGAAATTATGGACTAAATCTAGAATCGATATGATAATTAAAATATACATAATAATAATAATAATAATAATAATAATAATAATAATAATAATAAATTAATTTTGCTGCTTATAAAACATATAAATTAAGGGGAAGTATTCGGACTGTTACATCGCCCTTAGAATTTTTTGTCCAATCTTAGATTTGGGCGAACAAATTATATACACATTTAACCTAACAATTAACAGCATCATACAAAATTATACCCTTCAACATTAAAAATATACATATATACCCTTCAATATTTACAACAATGAATACTTTGTTGTTGCTTTAAAGCGTCAATGTTCATTTCTTTCTTCCTGATATGTATGATTTCATTCAAACTAACACTCGTTTGTTAGGCTGATATTCTGAGAGACTTGTATCGTTTTAATTCAAATCGTTATTTTTCTTGTCTCCAGAATAATTATAATAAATATTGCCTTCACTAATTCATCACACGACACATCACACGCATGTGATAATCCTGCATACTTGATTCCTCGCAAGTACTCTGTAATGAATTTTCAAAATTTTACCTATATCACATAAAACAAGAAAGCATAGTTTTATACATAGGCATAATATTTGAGTGCAAGTTACCCCATTAATTCCAAAATATAAGGTACTAGGTCACCCTTCGCTTATCTGATTCAGATAACTCACTCATTCCAGTATATGTGTCAACAGTCGGATATGCCTCTTGTAAACTTAGTTACCTATCTCTTTAAAACTACTAATTGTATACCAGGGCATTGACACATGTTGTTCCGTTACACACGAGTCCTTACCTGACTCATTCCACGTATTTTCTTAAAGGGTGTACTCATCTTTAGGTACGGTACTTAAGGAGTTAGCATATGGGCTTAAGGATGGTTCAATGATCTTATCTCTTAACATGTCGTCAATCTACTGTTGTACTGCCTCTTGGTATTTAAATGGGATAGGGTATCTATTACCTACAAAGACTTTGCGATCAATTACATTTAATGAGTGTGTGTAGCAATTGGCCTCGCCAATCCGATTCTCAAAAACTCTACTATTCCTTACTAAAACATCCAATAATTGATCCCTCTGATCAATGCCTAAAGAACTTTCTTCCACAGCCTGACATAATGCATCCTCTAGATTGCCATTAGTCAGCCAACTGCCAATAAAATTAAAACCATCGTCACTACTTCCCACCTTATTGTCACCTGACAAAATCACTTTAATAACGCACACTCTTTGAGAATAAACACTCTTACCTGGCTCATTAAATGCAATAATCACAGCTTTCTTCCCCCATTTCATTCTAATACACCTCTCATCGTAACACACCTGAACCTGATTAGCAGACAACCAATCATTACCCAATATCAAGGAAAACACAAGGTTTGGGATCACCAAACATACCTGCATACCTATTACATTATTAATACAAATTTCCACCAGAACCTGCTTAGAAATGACATGAGACTTTTTACCTACAGCTGTTATTACAAAAGTTGATTTGATAGGGATTTCTTGAAATATTACACCTTCGTCTCTCATCCTATTATAAAATGACAAGCTAATGCAACTCTTGACACACCCTGTATCTATAAGCGTATCTATACGCGCCCTCAACACATTTATGCTAATGACGGAATTTAAATTTTCAATATCACTAGGTTTTGTCACCTTTTCATCATAATCGCACAAGAGATCATCTCTTACATTTAGGTCATAACCACTAAATAGAGTATTGGCTGGGAATATCAACGACTGGAAATCTGACCTCGCATTACATGAATGCCCTACCGTGCCTTCCTAACTTTTTATCATCCTCCTCTTTTTCTTTCTCTCGTTTCACTGTAATTATTTCTTCTCTTCTAAGAACGATAGTTTCTCCCTCCTCAGTACTACTCTTATCAACCACAAAACTACACTTCCCCTCTCCCCTAGTTTCACCTACCGTAGCCACTACTGTAAGCCATTGCATTCTATATTCTTTATCTCTTTCTTTCAATCTTCCTTCCATTTCTTCTAGCATCGTAATCTGTTTCTCTACTTCCTTTCTACTCCTAGGACTTCTAACTTCGATAATCTGCTCGTTACTTACCTCTAAACTCCTCTTTCCTACATCCAGCATTTCTTCATCCTCTACACGATTTTTCTCTAACGTCTTCGTTAACTGCTGCTCTTTTTCTCTACTCTCATCTATTTCCTGCCCCTCCTCAACATCTATTCTATTTTCAACTAATGTCTTCTCTACCGTAATATTCTGCTTTTTCTCCTTCCTTCCCTTCCTGGCCTTCCCCCCTTCCACCTTCTGTTTTTCGTGCTTGTCTGAGACCCCTTGTTGCATTCGATCCAACATACGTTTCTCCATCCCAGCTAATTTAATGTTCATTCTTTCATCTACCATTCTCTGAAAGCTCTTCCTCATCTCCTGCTGTGATTCCTTTATGCTAGCATTGAATTCTTCTTTCATCCGTCTATTTTCTTCATCAATGGCTTTCTGCATTTTCATCTCCTGAGTATTTACTACTTTCCTTATCCTCGTTATTTCTACTCTTATCTTTTCATTAATTCTCTTCTCCTCTCTCTTACTATGCTCTTTTATCTCAACCGTTACTTCCTTAACTTTCTCCCCTATCTGCTGGTTAAGCTCCCTAATTTCATTTCCTACCACCTGTAACTTTTGTTCAATTTCTACCCTTATTTGACCTGCTTCCACCTTCATGTACCTCTGAATGTCTTCCTTCACTGTTTCTTTAAATGTTGTAATATCTACTTCAAGCTGCTCATACATCTTACCTAACCTCTCTGTCTCTTTGACGACCTTTTCTACTTTCTGACTATTATGCTTTAGTCCCTGATTTAATTTCGTCATCTCCTGTTTTAATTCTTTATTTAACTTCTGACTATTATTTTCCATCTGTTTTAATTCTTTATTTAATTTTTGATTATTACTTTCCATTTCATGTTTTAATTCTTTATTTAGTTGCTCAAATTTATTATTATTTTCCTGTCTCATTTGAACTAATATACTCAAAATGCTATCCTGTGCTGACATCTCCGATGAACTACCCTCTACACTAGTCGCATTAGAATTTACCTCCGCTAAATTCCTAGCTTCGTCTATCTCCATCTCCAGATTCACGCTACTACCATTCTCTTCACCATCTCCCGTCACCTCTATACCACTTCGCAGCTTCATCTTATCTTTATCCGCCATACCGACACACACAAAAAAACTTATTATCACCCCCAAAAATACTTGCACTGAAATATATCCTTTTCCCTTCACGACAAACAATTGGTTTTCGTCCCCACGTTGGGCGCCAAATGTAACGTTTTGTTACTAACCTTGCACGAAAATATACATATATAAGAAACTCCACAGTTGGGCGTCCAAATGTAACGTTTTCGCTCCACGTTGAGCGCACAAATGTAACGTTTCGTTACCAACCTTGCAGGTAAACATACATATATCAAAATCTCCACAGTTGGGCGTCAAATGTAACGTTCCCGGTCCTTCTAAGTGACCAAAGGTTACGTTCCTGGCGGGGCTCCAATATTGCGTTCTCCTGGAGTACAGTAGAAGAATCGCAACAAGAACAAGCACCGCTTTACTCACACCACCAATAGCATACTTACCTCTTACCTGTTCATTAGCAATGATTATAATCAGCTCGTGTGGGCGCCAGGACACCTAACATTTACTTTAGATGTGCCAAAGTATTTAATTAAAATAGTGATAGAGCACTCGAAATGTCTTTCTCTCAAGCCGTGGTATAGCTGAGCCATTAACCAATTGTCTTATCGCTACTGGGAGAAGGTATGCATTATGTCTAAAGCTAGCTACTGGAAATGAAAGTCCTACCATTACTTAAGAACAAAATTTAATTGATCAAAATTTAAAGCAGCAAAAGACGTAAAAAGAGAAACAAATGAATTTTAAAAAAATCTGGAAGTTATATTAAATTGGCGAGAGTTACAAAATGGAATATGAATTAAATTTAAACAAAAGCTGGATTCTAATTTGCCATAAACAGAATTACAGAGACTTGATTGGATTTAGTAAAGGAACTCACGGCCGTCTTCTTCATAGTGGTAGTCTGGTTTTCCCTCTGATCTTGCTGGCGGATGTTGTTTGGTTCTGCCTCAATATTGTATAGATCCTTATCTTGATACGGGCAGGGAACCAATTTGTCCCGTCTCCCGACTGACATATGTGAATGGCTTTGCTCCAAAATTCACTTTTGTGAATATGATCAAGGACACGATCATATTCACGTCAGTAGTATTAATTTTAAAACTTCTTGAACTGATAAGTTGCGATCTCGCAGCGAAGATGTCTGATAGACGTGAAGATTCAGAAAATCTGAGAAGATTGGGGCTTGAGAGTAGATGACCATTGGTTTTTATGGAAGAAGAACTTCCCCACTCTGCAGTATTTCTCGACCAATCAATTAGGTATCCTTATGACGTAGCTCCCCACTCCAGATCCCTAAGTTCTGATCATGCCTCTTCATTAGTTGGGTTAACCACGTGGGGTTGCTTCTGAAGTAATTTTAAATCAGCGTCCTGATGCGATGTTCTTCCGAGAATTCGTGACGTCAGCGCTAACTGACCAACTTGCTTTGTCTAGAAGCCTCGCGTCCCCGGAATGTTTGTACATATATCTCGAAAGTCAAGTCTATTTTTGGCGGACTACCCGTGGCGAAACTGACGACACGTTGAATGACATATTTCCCAATCAAGTCTTGTATAAAATATAACCTATAACGAATCTAACTAAAATCTCCATTTTATAACTTCCGCCAAACAATAATTAAACCCCTTCCATATATATAAAGAAATTATGGACTAAATCTAGAATCGATATGATAATTAAAATATACATAATAATAATAATAATAATAATAATAATAATAATAAATTAATTTTGCTGCTTATAAAACATATAAATTAAGGGGAAGTATTCGGACTGTTACATCACGTCAGATGTGAGGTAGGTAATGCTGAGAGTTTCCTTCTTACGGTTGGTGCCCATCATGGATCTACATTCTGTCCATTGTTGGTAATTGATACAATTACTTAATAGAGAAGAAGGAACAAACCAATTAGTGGGCGAAGACCTTGAAGAGATTTAGTCATCTAAATATCTTGCAACCAGAGTTTTGAGTGACGGTGGTCTCAATGAATAGGCCTATAGAGAAAAGGCTGCATGGACTAAATGGAAAGATCTGACAGGGAATCTGTGCGACAAGAAGATGCCCGAAGGATTAAAATCGAAAGTTTGACGTACGGAAGGCATCTTCCTCATAAACTATGTAGGGAATGACAAAAATGGGCTACCAATTAGCATCGCACCTTTACTGGTACGGCCATGTCCAACTTATAGCAGTTGCCTACTCCGTCCTCCATGGCCGTTCAAGAACAAAGAAGACCATGGACCATGTTTTCTCCTAAACTGTACTGCATACGGGCATGCAAATCTTGTACGAGATGCAAAGCAACGAACGAGTGCATTCTTTCTTGTTTAGTTCTCGATCCCAAAGTCTAAATTCAAAGAAATGAGTAGAACGACCTCGTAGGCGGCTTCGGAGGCGTAGTTGATAGCATGCTGAGCTTCTATGTCCAAGATCGCGGGTTCAAACCCAACCAAAGTCGTCGGATTTTTTAAGATAATTAAAAATCCATCAGTATGCCTTTCTTCGGAGGGGTAGTAAAGCCAGCGGGCCCATGTCATAGATCTATGGCATGTAACAGAACCTTCCACTAACTGCAATTGTGTGGAGCGAAATTTGTAGGTTAGATTTGATTAACGCTCTATTAAGTTCCAACGTTCGCCACCAGGTGCCGGTTGCGGTGGCATCTAATATCCAAGTTCGCAGCTAGGTGTCGTTGACGGTAGCATTTGGGAGAAAAAGTAGGAACTACTTGAAATTGATCGTCTGCAGTCCTTACCTGAATTACAGATAACACACACTAATACAGCCATCACAATTAACATCGGTTATCTGACAGATTCTACACACCCCCAAAGTACACGGGGCTACATGACCGCGTTGTCACAGCCCCTAAACTGGGGAACCAACCAGAATAACCTAGTAATGCATTGTACTTCTAATAAGTTGTTATAGATTAACATAGGGGCTTTGCGACATCTTGGTCATTTAGTCCCGTGTACTCGTGTGTGTGTGTGTGTGTGTATAAGTTGTCTGATAATCTGTGTTATTGTGATGGCTGTATTAGTGTTTGTATTTGTAATGCAGGCGAGGATTGGGAATGAGGTGACCGTAGCCTAAGTTAGGAACCATCACGTCATTTGCATGAAGTAGAAGTTGGAAAACACGGAAAACCACTTCCAAGATGGCTTTGGTGGGAATCGAACACACCTTTTCTTAGTTTTGCCTCACGAGGCTGAGTGGACCTTCGTCCAGCCCTTAGACCAGAATCAAATTTCTTCACAGAGCCGGAAATCGAATCCGGACCTCCAGGGTGAGAGCCAGGAATGTTAGCCACTACACTTCTAATAAGGTTGTTGTGCAAAGCCACCGTTGGGATTTGGCCAGAACAGTAATCTAGAATGCGTTCATTTTTTGTTTGAGCGACTGCACATTATATGTTTACGAATTGGTTCAGAGAAACGGCGTGAGATCTAGCTAAGCATTGGCTTGTTTTACGTCACCTGTGTACGGAAGTCTCCTGACGATGGTCTCGTTGGAGGATGGATCCCGTCCAATGTAGGACCACAGAGGCAGGGGTCCGAATATCCAAATGAAGTCGACTACGTACATCATCACAAAGAAAACATCTGTAAGTCTTCTTACGTGTTTCTCCGCTTTCTTTCTCATTTCCTGTTGTGTCTCATCTAGGTACACCGACCTCTCCAGCTGCTGCAGAGTAAGGACGGGCTTGATCGGCAGGTTGGTGAAGATCAAGAACGGCAGCATCTTGATGATGTTGTTCAAATTCAGTAGGTTGATGATAATGTTCGCCAGTATCTCTTGTATTCCGCCATTCAGTTGTAGCATGTAGATCAACCCTGAAGTAACGAACAGGAAGTAGATACCTATGGGGGCCACTGAATAGAGGGTATAAACTCCCTTGTGCCAGGAGTTCTTTTCCTCATATGGCCACAGACCATATGCTCTGAGACACCGAATGTTGTGGCCAACATACTTCATTTTCATCAGGGAGTCATCTCTCTCAGACACCTTGCCTTGTACATCCAATGACATGCTCATTTTTTCTATAGTTTGGATATTGTGTTGTATATCTTGTCTTGGATAAGATATGAAATTTCTACTCTATAGAATGGCATAAAACGAAAAGCAAATTAAACTAGTGAAGAGACTTTAGAATATAGAGGCCAACAGTATTATGAAGTAAAGTAGTCAAAATGATCCGTCGTTAGAATAATTCTATCATCAAGGGTGAAAAATCTTCTTGACAAAAGTTGTGTGGCAGTATTTTGATTAGCAAGAATTCTTTCGATAATGTAGAAGAAATATGATCTGGCAACTATTTCACAAAATGCAGTTTTGTTTCCTTTAAATCATTCATCACTTATTGTGCCGCTATGTATTTCTATCAAATTTCTATTTATAATAATGTCCACGCCAATGTACAGTAATTAGTTTTCTGTGTTCTTCTCAAAATATATTGCATGTAACTATGTTCGCCAGCGGTTCCTTGATGTACGAATGCGCTGCACAAACGATGACAGTGATGATAACTGAGGAAACAGGGATATTCCTCTAGGAACGCTCTCCACAATGCTCATGTGAGTGGTCAGAGTTTCCACGCTAATGTTTCTATTATTCAGTCTTACGAGACTACACTTGTATTTTAATTACAGCACAATGACAAAGTGATTTGATTTACTAAGCAGCACCTGGGCGTAGTGGTTCAACAAAGAGTTAGAATCGTCAGTCCGCCCATGTACGAGAAACAGCATCATGAACTATTCAGTCTTGTGTGTTCGGTCAAACAGTGGGCTTGGTTGGTTATGAGGGATAATCCCTCAAGTTAATTTAACATCAGTGTCTCTTTCAACTTCAAAAACGACCGAGTTAGCTACTCGTGTTAAAGTGCAAGGCCATCGCGTCAGACTCTTTCCCGATTAGGACAAAGACTGAGTTTGAATCTAGCCATCGACCATTCTTGAATTGGTTCACTATGCATCCACATTTATAACTCCAGGAAAATTTCAAGACTATACCTTATGATAAATAAGCAACGAGACATTCCTTCCGACTCCTTACCCAGTTTCATCTTCATCAATTTCATCTCTCATGAGGATGGCGTGATGAAGGCGTCCAGCTATTAAAAAGCTATCCATCTCATATCAACCCCGACCACATTGAAGCAGGAATAAAAATACAGATACTATATGCCTGTATTATTCTTTCAACTTCTAAATTCCTACCCTTACTCTTGGCAGATAAAATCATGATCTATAAAGATAATGTCCACTTTACAGGAGTAAAAGTGGAGTGATAGTAAAAAGAAATGTATATTGTAAAGTGGACTTTATCTTTATAGATCATTGAAATCAATACGGGAAAAATTAGTAGATCATGGCCACGTTCATGGAGATACACAAGATAAAATCATTCTTCGTGATTACCGGTATATATTCTAGGAAGATCCTCCAGCGTACGTTCCCTGCACCTACAGTAAGACATGCTCTGTATGGGCGACCAGGGGGATGAACTATTCGTCAATGACGCTGAACATCCTTGGTGGGATTTTCCATTGTTCTCTTCACTTCAGGAGAATTCTGGGATGGTACCTCTTTTCAAGTCCTGAGGCACTTATCCCAACCCTTTATTACCGTTATAACACGGAGTACCACCTGATTACAGATTCACTCAAACACACAAGAACAGAGACCAATGAAGCAATTACAACAAAAAGAACTGTCTACACCACATAGCAACAACATAGGAGCAACTCAGAGTAATTGTCCAAAATGGGTTGTGGCCAGGAAATAGGCTGAAGGAGCTCTTGGATCCCAAAACAAGGTAGCGCTGCAACGTGTAGTGCAAGATTCACTATCCTAGTGGCGTCCAGGCAGAGTGTACCAAAAGCTTGCTGATGAGCCTAACTTGGTACACCTAGACTAAACCCTAAACAGACACGGCAAGAACCTAGAAAATTTGTTTGTAGTTTAGCAAATAAGTGTAGCGAAATTAAACAAGATATATTAGCGAATAAGTGCAAATTACAGTGGCGTAATTATGTTTAAATATATTCCTCCACCAATGAAGCAATTACAACAAAAAGAACTGTCTACACCACATAGCAACAACATACAGTAGGAGCAACTCAGAGCAATTGTTCAAAATGGGTTGTGGTGTTGGGTTAGTGCGCCTGTCTCGCAACCAGAGGCCCCGGTTTCGATTCCCGGCTCCGTCAGGGATTTTAGTGGAACGAGGCGCACTCAGCCTCATGACGACAATTGAGTAGCTGTCCGACAGTGAGATAGCGCCCCGGCCACGGAGACCAAGATTAACGGCTGAGAGGACCCGATGAGCTGACCACTCATCACCCCATATTCTGCAGGCCAAATGGCTGGGCAGCGGTCACTTGTTAGGCCCTGGTCCTCCATGGGCTGTAGTGCCAGGAAGTTTTGTTATAAGAGGTTACCCAAATACAAAGGATACACAAAATAATAAATCTATCTATATAATTTGAACGTGTATCGCAACATTGTGAGAAAACCGTAATACTAACGCCCATGAGTTATACAACCTGTGACAATAAAGTTCGGTGAATAGTCCTGTACTATCAACAGAGATGAACAATGCACGACAGCGACCCTATTGTCCTTCGAAATAGTCCCCTCCCGTAACTATGCAATGCTGAGATCGGCGATACATGTCCTGAAAACTTTGCAAGAAGGCGTCCTTTGGGATGGTGTTCAAAAGCCTCGTCACGTTGCGTTCAGTGAACAAAGTCAGAACGGTCGACCTGGCAACATTGGCGACACACAACGCAACGTGTAAGATCTGTTTGACACAGTGCGTGTTTGGAAGGATAAATTTAAGCAACCTACCATGCACACTGTTCGGCGGGTGGCAGTGAGAAGGATGAATTTATGCAGCCAACCATGCACACCTGTTCGGTGGGTGGCAGTGAGAAAGGTGAATGTTCTGTGGAATGGCTCTCAAAACCACAGTCACGGGCGACGAGACCTGGTGTCTGAGGTACGACCCCGAAGTCAAGCGTCAAAGTATGGAGTGGCGGGGTCCAGGTCCAGGGTCACCGAAAATGCCTGTAGGGCCAAAGGTTTTCGGACTTTTCGGACATCCAACGTAATGTGACGACCCAACTGAAGGCTATCCCTAAAAAGTTTCCAGGACTTGTACAGACATTCTCAGATGTGCATAACCATCCACGGGGATTACCTTGAAGGACAGTAACTGCTGTTTCAGGTAAGCCAACAATCCGTTCGTAATATAGACCCATTCATCGCACTTATCGGTCAGAGGTTGAACATCAAAATAAAGGTTTCATCTCAGGATGACTAGAACCTGAGTTTATTTCATCAAGTCCTTTATTTGACTAAAATATATCCCCGGGCTGTGAAATTGATGAAGGAATAGCCAAAGATATTCATGATAACGTCAGCTATTGCGAAATTGATGTAGGACTAGCCAAACGTATCCATGACAACGCCAGCTCACGATATCCCTTCACTGCATAAAATTATTTGGTTGGTTGGTTCCTCAGTTTAGGGGCTGTGACAACGCGGTCATGTAGCCCCGTGTACTTTGGGTGTGTGTAGAATCTGTATGATAACCGGTGTTAATTGTGATGGCTGTATTAGTGTGTGTTATCTGATCTTAATTCAAGTAAGGACTGCATACATCCAACTTTTGCTACCAAACGCCACGGTCAAGGACCAACTAGTTCTGCATTTTGTTACTAGATGCCACCGAGGTCGGCTCCTGGCGACGAACGTTGGAACCTAAGAACATTACTCAAAGATAACCTATAATTTAGCTTCACACAGGTGTAATTATTGGAAGGTTCTTTATCATGCCATAATTCTATGACATGGGACCGCCGGTGTTACTTCCCCTCCGAAGGAAGGCATGCTGAGGGATTTTTAACGCTCTCAAAAATCCAACGACTGCGGTTTTTTTGAACCCGCGACCTTGGGCATAGAAGCTCAGCAATGCTACCAACTACGCCACCGAAGCCGCTACAATTATTTGTCTGAAATTATCGTAGTCCAAACTCTACTGCACTTACTGGTAGATGGCTCTATGAGTCTGTGAATATGTCTTCACATGATCCGCTGATCTTTCAATGCTATGCCACGGGAGTGATTTCCATGCTTAAGTTGGCCATTTAATTCCAAACAAATTTCGGGAACCCGAGGATATTGATAAGTTTCTTCCTACGTTAGTCTGACAGATAGCTATATCGCATTTTACGGTTGATGGCCCTTAAGTCTGTGAATATGTATCCGCGTGATCCGCTGATCTTTCAATGCTATGCCGCGGGAGTCTTGGGTCCATGCTCAATGTCGGCAATTTCATTACACGCAGTCACGCACACACAGCGTCATTGTACCAGTACATGTAGTAGAGCCATCTATGTATCGGAATGCAGTGACAGAAGGACGTATCATCGATAACGGAAAATTCTATGTCAATCCTATCAGGCAGGGTAATTGATCTCCGTTTTCTTTTCATGGTTACTTATTCCTGCTACCTAGTAGAAACACAATTATTACCTTATTCTTCATTTTAGGCGCTGAAGAGCTCATAAACACAGTTTTAGATTTTCTTCTGTGAAATGTAAAATGAGTTCCATTGCTAGAAAAGGACGCCCAAGAAAGCGTGCTGTTGTACGAAGTACTATTTATGCCACAGCTAGTACTAGGGATCGAGTTAATAATTTGAGTAGCCCATTTGCAAAACCAGCTATGTGCATAAATTTACGAGAATGCGATAATGGTATCCCATGTTGCTTTATGATACTGGCTTCTAATTTAGCTATGTTTCAGGTTTCTGAACCAGCTATAACTGTTTTAAAATTGACATTAAAAACGTCAAACGGTTGCAAAACCTGCTACATGCATGGCAGGTACGGATGCAAAGCCTGCTAAATTCACAGGGCAATGTTTACGTTTACAAAACCTGCTATATGTATATTGACTAACATGGCCGTCCTTCGGGTAGAGTTGCAAAACCTGCTATTTTCCTTTCCATAAGAACAGCATTGCACTCCTCTTTATCAAAGAAAATAAAGCTCAAACGCTTATCTCTATTGTAGATAGTTAGGTTGGCTGTACTGCATACTGTGGTGATTCAGCTGTGAAATTCTGCTTGCATTTGTTTCACTCGCGCGCCAATTTCTCTGAGTATATTGATGTGGATGCAGCCTACAAGCTGACGCCTCGTTCCTACAGACGTTTTTAGTTATATATTTTTTAAATGAATGAAGATAATAATATGTCAATAGAAAATACCGATAGAATAAAACAGTGATAGGGATGTTATTACACTGGCTTCTTCTTGAAGCGCCTCATAATATTGAAACAATTGAACTGATGTTCCCTATAGTAGGACATTCATTCATCCCGCCGGATCGGATATTTGGACATCTAGAGAGAGAATTTAACACTCGAAGTGTCATTGCAAACCCAGAAGAGTATTTGCACGTTATCAAGAGGTACGGAATCGTAACACGTCTAGGAGAAGATGCCCCTGTTAAGGACTGGAAAGCATATTCAGATAACATTCTTAAAAACCCTGGACAATGGCATTTCCAATTTCAGAAAGCAAAGAGATTAATAATCACAAGAAGCAAAAGCAATAAATCTCTCCTAGTTCGAGGAGAACCCTTCTACAATTTTGACATTGGTGAAGTGAAGAGTTTGTGCAGGAAGGGGAAGAATTTTAAGATCGCTCACATCCCTGATATCCCAAGGGGTGTTGTTGTAAAATCGGCTAAGATCAAGGATGTTAAAAGACTTCTTGCCCTTCACTTTTGGGAAGCATGGGACAGTAATCCAGATTTGGAATTCTATGTCAATGTATTTGCAGAACAGGACCCTGATACTCAAAGTTTGAATGATGATGCAGATGATGATTTTGATGATGACACTTTGGACTTTGAACTAATGGAAACTGATGAAACAGACATAGCCTAAACTCATTTTGGTTGTACTTTGATAGTATATCAACACACACAGAACTATTCTAAACTGTGTATGTCTTTTACGTTGTAATATATTCCACGTTACGGTACGTAATATGTTCTTCCATTACGTGTGTATGCATTGTAAATTGTGACGTACTCAATACATAATTCCATCCATCATGAGTATATGATTAAACTCCGGCCACTACAATTGTAGCTGGTTTTGCAAACTAAGGCGCAATCAATATGGTGCCACTAGAGTTGCAAAACTTGCTATGTGAACAACACAGTTGCAAAACCTGATATATGCAAATAAAAATATTAATAACTTGTTTTCTACTCATCAGATATTTCAGAACTTTGGTACACATATTACAATTATGTTTACCTATAGATTGTATAAGAATCAGCCCTCTGAAACATTTCTGTTTCGTTTTATTAGTTTTTCCTGATTTCTCACTAATTACTTATCATGCACATAGCTGGTTTTGCAACTGGGCTACTCATTTCCGCAATAGTGAAATACAGTCATGGAATCTTAAAAAGTAAATCGATATGAAAATCAGACTGTGAACAAACTTTTTTTTTCTTCAAAAGTGCTTACAATATTCTAATTCATTTTTTGCCAAATAGCAATACTTCAGATATTTAACCTTCCGTCGGGTGCAACATTAAATATAGTGGCAGTGGGTGCATTAAGCCTGTCTAGTACACCTCAGAAATCTGAATTTTAAAAAAATTACAATATTTGCTGAAACCCAGTTTTGCTACAATTAATGAATATTCATTCGTTCTCTACATATTACGTAATGTTGCACGATCAGGCGCAATCTGCCTGGCAGATCACTTTTGCAACAACAGCAAATATATATGAGAGTTATTGACAAACTGGTCGATATGGACTTGAATGATGTCATGTGGAAAGGGGTAACTACTCAAAGGTGGAAGTATCTTCGCCCCGCGAATGACGAATATGAGATAAGAATTAACTTGTGTGCCTATCAGATCAGTTGCATCCACCAGAAGGTTAAAATCATCCTACATATCTGTTATGCAATGGTGATGGTGTGCTTTTGGTGTATATTAGACGAGTAATATTACAATAGTACATTATGCAACGAGCCTATAATGGCAATAATTAAGACACGAGTATGTTTATAAAACGAGCTGATGCGAGTTTTATAATTTCCATACGAGTGTCTTAATTACCATTATAAGCTAGCTGCATATGACGGTTTATGTTCGACGATAATTATTATAACTATTTTATGTTCGAACATAAATATTCATAAATATCTGTCGAGATTTCGCCAGTTTTATGTACTGAACAGAGCGCATGAGACGCAGAGAATCATTGTATTTGACCATGGCCTCCACGATTACCCTACTATGACACTAGGCCAGGCAGTGAAATTTAAATTAGAAGGCCGTGGAACTCAGCGCATCTAATTATCTAATTGGCCAAAAAACTGTTTATTGAGCTCTGATTGGTGGGAGAAACAGTTTCATAATGAAAAATAGTGTTATAATGAGCCTCAATATAGTACAGTTTTCTGACATATAATAGTCAGGGTCGAACATAAAGGAATATTGTAATTTATATGCGCGTACATTTCATTGGTGTGTATTGTGTTTAGTATGAACGGCCGCCTAGATGTGTGCTTATAGTATTATTTATTTCTTGTACATCGTCTACGAATGGATTTATATTTCATTTAAAGGTAAGTAATGTAATCTTATCTTATTATATATAATATATTCCAAATCGAGATACTGACTCATTAATCATCGCATCTTTGTAACCACAAGGCGTATGAAACTGAAATGTTGCATGTTGATTACCGGTACTCGCAAATTGTAGCTGCTCACTAAGAAATGGTCTTAGAATATTCAAGGTTTAAGTGGGTCTGTTCGGCCATTTGGCACTCATGCATGGGTTAATATAGACAAAATAGAAGTTGTACAAAGACTGGACATACAGTAGCACATTTTACGCACGTGGAACAATACTCGGAAAGTCCCAGAGGAACCTCGAAACCCATTATTTTAAGGGCCTAAAACCAGCCCCTTTTGAGATAGGTCTATTTCCAAATTATTATCTTCGCTCTGGCAAACAGATTAACAAATGGCCAAACGTAACCATCTCTCTGTAAAAGGGCGAGAAGCGTCAGCTGACAACATCCTATCATTCTGCTGCTTCCCTCCTCGGCTCGGCTCGTTGTTCTAGCGAACCAACTTATTACCAACAGCAGCTGTGGTTTTCTGTTCGCCTAGTCGCGGACAAATCCAGATCGACTCGTTGATTGATTCTTTTGCTACGTTTTTCTTCTTTCTCTCGGGTCGGATAAGTTCAAGTCGTGTTTTGCGCTTGTTAGCGATCGTCATTCAAGATGGTTAGTGGTTATGTTGCTGACCCAATGTATTCTATGTTCAGTAAATTAGCAAGTGCCAACATAATAAATTGTGTTGTTAAAGCATATTTTGTAAGTTCTAGGTTTAAAGTGTATTTTCTAAATTAAGCTATATACAACATTACACAACTATTAGGCCTAACTACCTACCGTAGTTAGATACAGTGTTAACTAAACACCCGACACTGGATCCTTGTTAGACACTCAATGTAGGCTACACAACATGACCCGATAGCTGAAAGCCTTCTTGATCATCAAATACAAACGTTGTATCAGAGGTCGAGCATAAATTCCGCTCGATTTTCCTTAATTCCACTCGGTACTCCAAGGGACCCAAAAAATAAGTTCCTCAACTCCGCTCAGGCTTTGACAAGGGGTCGGCAAAGGGGTTATCCCCAACGGCGTAAACAAATGCAATAACCCTCCTGCTCGCATACCAAGGGCCGGATCAAACACCTATTGAAGACGGTTTCTGTGACCTGTTTAGTATCCAGCCCACCATCCAGCGACTTAGTGAATGTTCGGATTACCTTCTGGAAACCTACATTGAAGAGGCTCCAGGTACGTTGTTCCCCCACATCTGTGGGCGTCACCGTCTGCAGAGTTGTGGAGAACAACTAATGCCTGCGAGGCTTTTCATTCAAAATTCAAAGCACAAAGTACAACACCTCATCCAAATATAATTTTTTTAAGTGCCTACATCAGGTACATACAGACACGTACATTCTACTTAACAGCAGCGGGCGGGTGTCGAGTAAAGACAAGAATAGTCGTGTGAGGAAAGAATTAATTGAAAACAAGCTCATGCAGTACGACAACCAAGCAATGAGTAGATTAGATCTTGTGAAGTGTGTTTCTCACAAAATATTTAGGGGATGAAAAGAGTTTCATCTAATGTGTTTTGTATAGTTTGAAATGAAGTAAGGATTTATGTGATTTTAAGATGCTGATTTTTCTTATTTTATGAAATTTCCAGGCCATATTTTTATTTAACAACAGTGATTAATATTTAGCTCATTATGTATTATGTTTATCTCTGATTTAACGAATGAGTGGACTTGACTTCAGAGCGTTTGACCGATGGCGTGGTGGTGTTCGCAAGACATTGCTGTGCCATTGGTCAACCGCTCTGATGTCAAGTCCACTCATTCGTTAAATCAGGTATAAAGTGTTTGGCACATTATAACTTGTATGGAAGAAAATACAAGTGATTTAAAATTAATCATAATATTCTTTTAAATAAGTCTCCCAAGTTTTCTATTTTTTTTTTCTACAAATTTTATAGATTGTTTTCAACATGTGCATAATTAAATGTTTGTATATTTTTTTAACCTAGTCATACATTATTAAATTAAAATTAGATAATAATAGGTGTATAATTTGTACCTAAAAATACTTTCGATATCAGCTGCGGATGCTGAAAATACTGTTTTCCTGCCTAGAACGGAAAAATCAGCTGCATTCAAGAATTCGCTCATGCGCTGCAGAAGGTGTTTGACCCGGCCCTTGGTATGCGAGCAGGAGGGTTATGACATTTGTCTACGTCATTGGGGATAAGCCCTTTGCCGACCCCTTACTAAAGCCTGAGCGGAGTTGAGGAACTTATTTTTGGGTCCCTTAGAGGACCGAGTGGAATTGAGGTAACCCTGGCTACCTGACTGGAATTCCCGAGCGGAATTGATTCCCGCCCGTCTCAGAAATGTGTTATTTCACCACACTGTTGGACACCGCGGGCACTACTCAACTCCTTCATTAACAATGCTACCGGTACTCTGAAATAACATTACTTATACACACTCGCCTAATAATACCACACATGTTATTACATAAACCGGAATTTCACTCAGATTCAAGTACAAGGGGTGAAGTTTAAACCTGTTCACAAATAAAGCAACACCATTTGCAACAATGACATTTATTGAATATATGAAGGTTAATTTTCCCCTCTTTAAGGGTAGCCTTAATACATAAATTTAAAAAAACTCAAAAAAGTATTTGCATTAGATTGGTTAGACAGTATATTATTCACATCACAGGTACAAAAGAATACTCACTGGCCTGGAAAAAGTAATCACGCCGATCTGCGTATTTCTTCGAAGCCAGTCGAGTGACATGACGCAATCGATCTTACAGTATGTCTTACATTTAGGAAAATTAATACGGCGAAATATCACTTGTTAATTTTAGGAAAGTCTACGGAATTGTGCGATATCGGTTAGTTTCTTTTTATCGTCTATTATTTTCATAAACAGAGAAAAGCTTGAGCATAACGCTCAATCACATATTGAAAGCAGTGGTTTGTTTCCGTTCGTATGCGAATACGGGTAGTAAGAAGTACGTGATATAGTGGTTTTTATCTATTTTACTTAGTGGTTAGTAATAATCAAGCGAAATATGTTTATTGCCAAAACTAATTTTTACTAAAACCATACGCTCACGCTACGAGTTTATCACTTCGTAGGCTACAAGTGTTCTATGATTATAATAAAAGCAATGCGAAATATTTCCAAGTGGTTGTGTAGAAAAGGAAACATGTGACGATATGCTGTAACGGCCGGTACAAACTAGATATCGTACCGGATTTGGAAACAATGCCATTTAAATAATTGGGCTGATTCAGATGTAGGAATATTTCCACAGTTTAATTTAACTTAGTAATTTGGGATTATCTGAAAATATGTCCAGTTATTTAGAAGTTGGTGAACTGGATTAACAATACTATTTTAATGAACTACGGAATTTGATTTTTATTTTTGTCAATACCACTAGTGTTTTCCTGTTTTTAAGAACTGAACATTACGACGATGAATCACGATGAAAAGCGACCTTTAAGGACAAAACTCAAACGAAATATTCCTCCCATACTTACCACAAAGCAGTCAATGGTTTCAGAGCAGTCAAATAATGAATTTCACGAAGCAAGTGGGGAGGGGGGCTAGAGTGGGTGGCAGGTAGGTAATGAAATAGAATTTTTACTCCCCCCCCCCCCCCTGGAAAAAGTCCTCCGGCCGCCCATAGATTCAGTTCATTGGCTCCATATGTATAGTAACAACGGAAGTGTAAGTTTAAAGGACAATAAATGGTCTTGTGGAGTTCAGTATATTCTCCATTACTTTTCTCACACTTCATTTATCATCGGTTTCATATTTATTGCTGTGACAGGCCACCAGCCCTCAACTAGTGACGTGGTGTCTGACAGACTTTGAAAGAGAGAGAGATAATATTGTACACCCCTAAGGACACATTGTGAAACGAAACTTTTTGTTTGCAATTCCTTCTCATCTCTGTCTAAATATCTGTCTAGCCTCATTTTGTCACCTTCAGTCTTATCGTTCTCTTCTCACGAGGCAGACACATTTTCAAGTGGCTTCGTAGACACCACGTCAACAGTTGTGTAACATTTTACTGTGTGGTCACAGAACGGGCACGCATTGCTCGATGTTTATTTATATGATACAAATTTAGTAGAAATCTCCTCTTGAGATAAGTGAAATCATATGGACAAATACATTATGTTTTACGAATGCATACAGAACAAAAATGAAACTGCATTTAACATATCACTGATACTCTGGAAGTGTAATTTTATTTAAGTTACATCAGTGCACTTTTTTTTTAATTCAGTGAATATATAATTTTTTTATGTTTTCTTAAATGTCATAGTTTTAGTAAGAGCGAGGAACATGATTTTGAGTCAATCTGTCGCATATGTGGAATACTGTTGCGCTCTTTATTCTAACACTGATTTCCTCTTTATAAAAAGGCATGCATTTGGGTTCAGTTGTTTTAGTATGTTGGTACTGAACCAGTATTTAAAAAAGCTTAGTGAAAGTCACGACTTGAAAATCAAACCAGCCCTCGCGTAACATTTATATGTTTGGAATTAAAGGGAATGAATAGGCTACCCGTTCAGCTTGCAAGCATTTTATGAAGCTGGGAGCTACGCAGTAGAATGTAAAGACCGTATCGGTTCATAATATTAATAAGGAAAGGAAGAGTTTTGATATAAATATTTTTAATATGGTAATAAATGAGATTCATAATCGACCTGGAAATTGACACAAGAGCAAGTTTCTGTGAAGCCTCGTAGCAGAAACCGGTCTTTGGCTAGTCACGTGATAGAAGCAAGCCAGGCTCAGGTCGACACGTGGGAGTGCGCCCGGCACGCAACTTTGTACAATATATACACGCGACCGAGATAGTTGACAAAGAGATCACATGACAGGATTTAACCAATGGGAATATTATAAATTGATGACGTACAACTATACAATTATTACTCAGGAGTACATTTAAAAGTAATTATACTCCAGAAATATGAAGAAAATTAAAAATAAAACATATCGGAATGTTTGGAAATATATATTGAAATCTGATAACAGAAGTGAACTTTTATTGTTCACCGCCAATGATGCCATTTTATAATTACCAGGAAAGAAGTGACGCGTCTTCAGAGATATTATTCCATTTCGAACAGTGATCGAAGACAGACGTGCTTATCTGAATTACAAATATATAGAGAGCGAGGAACGCCAAGATAGGTCGACGAGAGGATCGTCGCTACCTTCGGTCAAGCCGATGACAGGCTTCGCTGAATATTGCTACAAGAGAAAATAGGACTCAGTCATTTGAAGCCACGAAAGAATAAATTTATATTATCGAAGTGAATTCGACATAATAAACACTGTGAAGGAAAGTCTACGTATATCTACGACGTATAAAGAGAATATCTAAAATCTACGAGAGTTATCCAGAATATATATCGAAATTATTGCCACGAAACAATCTTCGAACATTGGAATATTTTCACTACATTTATGAAATAGTTTCAAATGGTTATCAAAATTGAGTCGACGAGGATATTTGATATGAACTTTTTGACGGCAGCAATGATGGCACACTAAACTATTAAGGGGAACTAGCCTACTTCAATATGTGGATTCCTAGTGTGACTTAACGCGACGAAGAACATATTAGAAATAGTAGAGTGGTATTACATCAACTATAATCCTTTCATGTCACTACTAAAGCAACGAAGGGATGAGTTTCCAATGTCATCTCGGACACTTCATTCAAATCACATCGCTTATCTACACGCTACCTTAGCACTTCTAGAGAGCAGATGAATGAAGAGTTTACATCAGAGCTATCTAGCTCAAGAAACGAACGAGAGATGCCAGTTCGTATCCTGAGGAGATCGTGGAGGCGAGATGTTCGGCTTCAGGCAGGTAGGAGTTGACGCAGCGGAGAGGCGAGACCAGCTGCGAGTCGCACGCTCTTGTGCGCCAGCAGATCAGATGTTTCCGAGCGCGAGCTGCAGGGATTTATCATTCAGGAGTTCAACTAAGATCCAGGATTTGAAGTAGATGGTCCGAGCAGAAGGTAGTTAAAGCGATATGATTATATTTAGTACTTTGTTTGCAATGTTGTGGATATTATAGACCAGACCAAGTTTTGTGTACCTATTTTGACCATTTTTCATGTTTAATATTTGATATTCAGTTTAGTTGATTATTTCAGTAATTTCAATTTTGTATTTTCGAAGGTCATCGTTATCGATTTTGACGTAGCGTACATTTTTATTCGTCTTCGCACATTTTGATATTGTTCAGTCTTTCGAATTTATATGCGAATCCATGTAAGTTGATAGTGGAATGTTTCAAAATGTTTAAGAATATATCAAAAGGTTTCCTAGTATTATATTATTTCAGAATATTTTATTTCTGAATGTTTAAATAATTACTTTTGAATTATTTCTTAATATTAAATATGGTATTAAAGATGAAAGATTACATTTTTGTACAAAAATATATATACAATAAAAAGAATCTGTCTATCAATGCAAAATTACGACATTTTAATACATTTGTTTGACCAGTCATCTTGTACGGCATGGAAACTACAAATATAACCGGAATGGAGAATTTGCTCAAGATAGAAAGAAGAATTTTAAGAAGGATTTATGGTCCGAGGAAAACACAGGAAGGTTATAGACTGAGATCCAATGCAGAAATGTATAGTAAAATCGACAACCTTGAAGTGATGATCAGAAAACGGCGACTTCAGTTCTACGGACATATGGTCCGCAAGGATTGCTCAAAGTTAAACAAACAAATTTTTGATAAAATCTAGAACTATAAAGGGCAAGGAGGCTATGTAAAACAAATGAAAGAAGAACTTCAAAAATTCAAAATTACTGAAGAAGATTGTCTAAATCGAATAGAGTACAGAAAGAAAATTGTTGGCCTCAAAATTCTTGTCGGGGAGAAGAAGAATCTCAACCGAGGACAATGGACTGCTGAAAGAAGAGCAGCGCAGTCGACCAGGATGAAAGACTTCTGGAAGAGAAAGAAGGAAACTAGACCTATAAAGAAGTGATATTTGCGTGGTCCTTGTTGGCCTGTCCGCGGTGTATATATATAAAGATGGTGTTATTTTATGATTCTTACCATAATTAGCATTTGTTTAAATCTTCGGATTTAACATTAATATTGACATGGTTCATTTTAGAACGTCAACATGTTTATCTCGATTGAAGCAACGTGTTGTTGAATTTAAAGTAAATATGAAAGAATTGATAGTTCATTTTCAGAGCAGAGCTCTTGACTACGCTAAACTAGCGAGATACGAGAAAGGAATGCAAGGAATGTAATGGGAATGCATCGACATATAATGTAACAGGTGTAAGTTGAAGATGAGATGAATTAATATTCACGAATTGTAACAAGACAGGGGGAGGAAATGAAAGGTATTATTATTAATATGACAGTTATATACAGACGAATATCCTAAAATGTAGTAGTTCAACGAAACAGTGGTTTTTATTAAATAATGAAATGGTAATGTCGCAATGAATCGCTAAAAAAAGTATTAAAGGTGAAATGTTTAATATGTATTACGAGTGTGGTAATGGGACACGTCAAGAATAATGCGAGCACGAGGAAATGTAAAGAGTTGTATAATCGGTAGAGGATTATTGTAATCTGTAGAAGTAAGTTACGTAAACGTGTGTGATAAGTAAAAATATTTTAATTCCGTGCAATTATGAGTTGAAATGGAGAGGTATGTTAATGGAAGAATTTAGTCGTGTAAGGGACTTGGACTTGGAAGGCTTGGAGACGCGCATGATTCAGGAGTGAAAAATGTCATTGTCTACCAACGAGAAACGGAGAGGTTCTCTGTATTTCTTTGAGACAGAGATACAGAGATATATATGACTTGTTTATTGGAAATGTGAATGTTTCAGGGATATATAATGTATAACAGCGATATGTAAAATGATAATAACGACAGTGTAATTGTTTAAAGCGATATATAAGTAAGCAATGAATATGAATGTGAAGTTGAATACGTAAACCACTATATTTCAAATCATGTGAAGGCCACGAAGATAGTAATTAGCTTAATTGTTTGTTACATATGTTCATATGGATTTGACATATTAATAAGCGATAATGTGAAGGGATAATGTGAACTAAAAATGATAGTAGCGTGAAGGAAGAATAAGATGGCAGTAAAGTGAAGGAATATCGTGCTGGTAACGATAGAGTTTAATAATAACCAGTGGCGGCCGGTGGTAAGTAAAGCTGGGTGTTGCACCAAAATTTCTGATGTCGCAATTTTATATGGGAAGTTTACACATGTAACAAAAATTAATTAACGTTACGTAAACTACAGTTCTATAAAAACTGAAATACATGGGTTTTCCAAAATAACTGTACGTTCGACAAATAGACAAATTTTAATGGCTCTTTTGGGCTTCTTCCTATAGGAATTCATTAAAAAAATCAGATTTATGTATTTAAGCCCTATGCCTGAGTTCATGGGAAGAATTTTAAACACAGCAGGTTGTCTAAGGTTGGGTCTCAATCTCCGGGATAATAAACATTCTCAACATAAAAACATGGCAGCCGAAAAGTTTGTACGTTAACGAAAAATGTTATTACTAACAAAGACGGGCACATATTCTGCATAAGGATAGGATTTTTATCATTTTAAATGATCTTGTCGACTTCGTAGTTACGCTGGGGTCTGGCGTTACGTTACGGTGACGGGACGAAATGTACCGAGCATGCACTGAGGTGTGTGACGTCATAATACTGCTTGAGCTTCCTCCTTTCCCCGCGCGCTCCGGTGAGCGTGACGTCATCCAGCCAGCTACCTCCTTTGACCTTGGTTTGCACTTGCTAACGGACTTTGAGTTCACGCAGCATTTGTAGCATTTAAAATGATATAAAGTCTAGTCTTTCAGACTGACTATCAGTCTTTTTTTTTTACTATAGCTTGAACCCCATCAGAGGCACCAGCCATGAAGTGCGCTCTGTCATACGTCGGCGCAATTCATTTTTGCGGAGTTTCGTTCAATTTCTGCTTCTTTAATTCATCCAGTAAACACGCTGCTAATGTGTGTGCATCATGTTTTGTTTGCCTCTTACTACGTATCGGTGCACAACAGCCATCTGAAATATTTTTGAAATATCACTAGTTTCATCTGCTATAATGGCAAAAATTTCCGATTCCTTTATTTGCTTTGATTCTTCTTCTTGGCAAACCTCCATCATAATCTGTAAAAATTAATTTTGAATTGTTTTGGACGTTCCTTTGAAAACAGTTGCCCTTACCAAATGACCTTTAACACAGCATCCAACTCAGCGGTAAAATTAATTAGTTCTCTCAAAACACATGGATTTGTTGATGTTACACTTTCATCATGATCACGCAAGGCCAGTCCGAAAGAACCACAGAAACGAATACAGTTTATTACAATATTTAACACATATCTATTGTGCCTAACATCTTCGTTATATTCCGCAATTTACCTTCTATAGGCACTGTCCAATTGTGCATCTTCGTTAACAGTTCCAAAAAGTGTCAATTTCAAACCGCTGAAGATTGGTTGGTTGGTTCCTCAGTTTAGGAGCTGCGACAAGGCAGTCATGTAGCCCCCTGTACTTTGGGTGTGTGGAGAAACTGTCTGATAACCGGTGTTAATTGTGATGGCTGTATTAGTGAGTGTTATCTGTTTTTAATTCAAGTGAGGACTACAGACATTGAATTTCAAGCAGTTCCTACTTTTGCCACCAAAGGCCACCGTAAACGACTACTAGTTCAGAACTTGGTTACTACACGCCACCGCAGTCGGCTCCTGGCGACGAACGTTGGAACCTAAGAGCGTTGTTCAATTTTTAACCTATAATTTAGCTTCACACAGGTGTAATAAGTGGAAGGTTCTTTAACTTTCTTTAAATCTATGACATGGGACCGCCGGCTTTACTTCCCCTCCGAAGGAATGCATACTGAGGGATTTTTAACGCTCTTAAAAAAATCCGATGACTTCGGCCGGGTTTGAACCCGCGATCTTGGGCATAGAGGCTCAGCATGCTACCAACTACGGCACCGAAGCCGCTCAGCTGAAGATTCATGTTTCTTTATTTTAGGGATTATTTTCCATAACTCCTATTTTGGTCCACGCGAATTCTCCACCAACAAACATGTAAAACAGAATAAAGCGTTTTTAATATCGCATTCACATAACCAATTATTATTGCCTTAAATATCTCCTTTAAACGCCCTCGTATACTTATATTTTGGACAATACTTATCCGGTAATGGTGCACCGAGTGTTTTTACTGTAAGTTTGTCGTCATCAGGGAGCTGGAAAAACTGTCTGACTAGCAAATTACTTACTCTATTCATTTTCACTCACACTCCACAATACAATTAATGTTTCAAACTAAACATTCCGTTAAAATAAAATACTACGGTAACTTACAAGATGCACAGATGATAAATCTGGGTGCTACATCGGAAAGTGGCGCGAAAAGCAAACTAACAAAACACTGAATTTTGCTAGCCAAGAAATTTCGTAGTGAATGCATAGGTCTACTCACAATCAACCAAACAATAATAATAATAATAATAATAGTAATAATAATAATAATAAAAATGCACAGTTAAGTATCTGCCTGGAACCAAAATACTCAAATCAACTAAATACAGAACTAATCGCAACCCAAATACCGCAAGAACAAGAGTGGTAAAAGCAAACATAAACCGCTAAAGTACACCAACAATACGTCGCAAAATAGTTCAGCCACTTATCTACTGTACTTATAGCACGGTGGCGTTCTTAGGCTCGCTTCACAGAACAATTGACAAAAATATTAAATGAAGTTATGATGAGAAAACATCTAAAAATAATTGGGTGTGAACCAACTAATGTCTCCCTATGAAATTCCGATATTTGTACCGTTGTGGGTGGTATAGCATTCTCTAGTGGTGTGGGAAAGAAACTACCCTTCAGGGGCAGATGACCTCGTACTTCCGCCCCTTAAAACAACAATAACTAACTAACTAAATAACTAACTAACTAAACTACCCTTCGCGGGGTAAGAGAAATCGAGGGTGTTGTCATTTCCAAAGAGTGGTGTAGTCTAACGGGGCCATTTGGAACTGAGTGTTGCCAGGGGGCTGGCAGCTCGTCTGCAACTCCCTACTACCCATGCTGGTCGGCGTGCTATGCACAAGCTTGGCCGCGTGCAGCCTCGTCCTGTACGCCGCGCTGTCTGCTTGGGAGTTGCCACAAGAGAGCTAACCCCCTGGAGTTTGATTTGAAGGCGGCAGCTTTTATAGGTACAGTGTGAAGCATTTGGATAAATAATATCAAAATATAGATGAATTTAACACATTTTTGAGTGCATTAGATCTATAAAACTAAAACATTAAAGGAAAAGAAACTACGAATTAGGTGTAAAATTATTGGGAGTTGTGCAACGCTGCAACAATGTCACCAGCCGCCACTGATAATAACGTAAATAATTAATATTTAATAATAATAATAATAATGAAAATGAAAATCCACAACCTGCTTCCAGTCTCCGACCGGGTCAGGAATGGAATGAATGAAGCCCCCATCGAGCGGCGAGGATATGGACTGTGCCGGCTGCCGAGGCCTGACGCACTCCTCTGGGGCAATGATTAAATGAATGACAGATGAAATGAAATGATAGTGGAGAGTGTTGCTGGAATGAATTGTTGACAGGGAAAACCGGAGTACCCGGAGAAAAACCTGTCTGCCTCCGTTTTGTCCAGCACAGATCTCACATGGAGTGGCCGGGATTTGAACCACGGACCCAGCGGTGAGAGGCCAGCGTGCTGCCGCCTAAGCCACGGAGGCTTCAATAATAATAATAATAATAATAATAATTTATGGATTTAAATATTCGTATTTAAGGTTTAGAATTTTAGAACGTCGATTTAAGGAGATCTATTGAACTCTTAATATGAGTGCCACATATTAATGTTTCATATTTTATTTCTGAGAGGTTGGAAATGTTACTTCAATCGCTGAAACACCTGCTTAGTTTCGCAATAAGCTTGCTACCTGCTAGCGACAGATAGACGGGAGTTGGAACACTACACATTCCACAGAACAACAGAGAGGGTTGACTCTGGTATTTATGACATACAGAAAAACAAGAAGATGTACAGTTAGTTTTGAGTTCATCGGACTTGGAAGGCTTGGAGACGCGCATGATTCAGGAGTGAAAAATGTCATTGTCTACCAACGAGAAACGGAGAGGTCCTCTGTATTTCTTTGAGACCGAGATACTCTTCGTACACGCCTTGTAGGCGTGGTTTGCAAAAACAGCGCTGAACTAAGAATTGAACTGATGAATAAGGTGAGATGACGCTTTTCTGCGCGGGACCATAGCATCATAGTGAAGAGAGATCAGATTTGGAGGGAATCAAATTGTAATTAAATCGCCGATCGATTTGGATTCCGAGTTACCGAGTCATGCACTTCTCTTTATTGCGAGTGTTTATATGTAAATTGCGTGCCTGTGCGATGATTGCTTGAAACGTTAGTCATGAGAACTGTCCCCACCCTCAAATAATTTGCCAATTTACTATAAATAGTGAGTGAAGCTCTGGTATGACCACAAGCGTTTTGAATATCTTCGGACATAGTCCACGATACTTTTGTGAAGGTCTGCGGAAATTACTAACATTTGTTGGTCTTCGGACTTAGAGAATTATTAATATTGTCTGAGAACAGAGTTTAAACTTGTTAAAATCACTTATGAGGACGAGCGAACTTGTATAAAAATTTACTACTATATTATTTCTACTTTTAAAACTGTAAAATCATGTCTAGATGGATATTAGTTCATTTTGTGTGCGGTGCAAATATTGTGAAGTTTGTGTAGTTAGTCAGATAGCTAAACAGGCTATAACTAGGAAAAGGTCATCGAGATATTGCTTATACGACTCGTGGGCGAATTTTAGTAACCAATTAAAGCAATTAGATAGTAGTCAGGAGTGTGATAAAATATACTGAACTTATTCGATTCCTTCAAAGCAGCAAAATCATCAGTTTGAAGACCATGGCTACCCACACTGAAGGAAGGATGATATTGGAATCCAGCATCGCCATCATATTCGCTATGGAGTGCTGAGCACTCACTTCATGTCATGGAAATGCGGATGCTGCGAAGATCATTAGACATATCTCTGCTCGACCATATCCCCAACACAACGATTCGACATACAGCTGGCGTGGCTCCAATCAATGAGAAAATGCAGGAATGGAGACTCCGCTGGTATGGGCACGTTGTCCGTGCACCACAAAGTTCAGTCATCGGCTCGGCCTACCATCTAACGGTCGACGGCCAGAGACAGCGTGGGGGACCAAAATTGCGGTGGCTCGACACCATTAACGCCGATTTACGATCAAGAAACTTGAAATCACGCGAAGCATTAGATCGCAAGAAATGGCGTGCATTGATCCGAAAAGCGGACCCCCTTCCTACGGGATAACGCTAAGAAGAAGAAGAAGTGAATAAAATAGCAGGGGACATGGCGGGCTACATACATTGACTGTTTGCTGAAAGGCTGAGTACCGATATGAATTAATTACATGTTATCGTAGCTAGTTTGGCTAATGGGAACATTGTATATATTTGTTTGTTTATTTTGATTTTGTTGTAGTGTAATTTCACCGACTTACCATTTTAATGAGGAAGCTCATCGTGACTGCTTTGTATTTAACTTCCTTGTATTTCATAATAGACAGTGTTAGAATGTACCAGCGGGTATATCTTGTGTGTAATTTATATTATTCAGCATGACTCTGAGCTGTGATTCTGATGGTAAGTGAAGCTTGTGTAAGCATACATTTAAATACTGATATGGGGGATTGAGAATAGTATTGCTAATTTTTGATCACACAGTCTGTGAGAAATATTATGACATATTGCATATTTTATTGCAGAAAGCCGTCAGCTTTCGATGTAAGATTTTGAGTAAAATTGATCACAGAGTTAATGATTGTGTTTTTAAACACTATATTTTATTAATCATGAGATGTAATACAAGGTATTGTGTCTGTGTGAAATATATTCTGCGCTGGACTTGACTAGGTCAATGTCTGTATGCTGCAATTTATCGACAGTGCGCACTAAGGTAGGCGACTGTACGATTCGACGGTCTTAAAATTCCTGAGAGAATTTTTGGGACATATTTGGTTTGTTGTGGTATCACACATGTATTTTCAGGTATCAGTGAGTATGCATTCTACGGTTCTCGAAAAGCTGGGTGATTTTCCGAGGCAAATGTTATTTGAGAAACACTTGACAGTTGACAGATGAGTGAGGTATTCCTCTATGCGCACGACCAGATTAGAGATAATAACTTGTGGTAAATAGTGCCAGGCAACGAAGGTCTGTGATCTTGAGATTATATAATGTGATAAGCCTGTATGGTTGGAAATTAATCGTGATTTAAATGAGGGTGTTCTCCACGTCAGATTCACACGTCATAGTTGATGTTGATATACATTTTGTTGTTATTTTCACTTAGTTTCTGTCTGATTTATTTATGTAAATTCTTGTTTGTGCATATTTTGTAAGGAAGTGTCATTTAATTCAAAGGGGGCGAGCGGTCGTCCCATATGTTTGTGTTTTGATGATAGTCACGATAGGGATTGATAGATTTGTATGAAAGACCTGTTTTTAGGCAACTTTTATTGCGCGCTAATGCACTTGGATGAAACTTCATTTAGAAGTTAGTATGTTAATATTTGTAAAGGGTAGGGTAGTCAGTTGATTTTATTTATCTGTCTAGCCTTTTTTCAATTAGTCGTTCCCAGGTCCCAAATCTAGTTATGCAAAATACGGAGTACGCAACTTGCAGAATGCTCTAATGGAAGCGTACTTTGTATAATATGTACTCATGTCTTTCTAGCATAGAATTTCCCATCAACGCGCGCACACAAAATTTTATTGAATGTCAGCGTATTTCAATGCTGAGTGTTATTTAGATGTTTATGTTTTAGTTTTTGTGGGAGTCAATTATGGGAGGCTTTTCTTATATTTTGTGTCATTGATCAGTTATTGAAGTTGTTTTATTTTAATCGTGGTTTCACATTATTTCTATCTTAACTATCCCTATGTCACCTTGATGAAATGGAAGCAAAAATATAAATTTACCAGCCTCTTGAACAAGAACCGAACACTTCCCCGAAAAGAGTCTTGTCTCATGCTTTTTTTTTTCAAGGTAACACTATGTATAATTTAAGGAGAAATTGTAAGTAGAGAACGTCGTTTTTCGAAGAGTTTATTTTATAATGAATGACTACAGTATGATCAACAAGTGGTTGACATTTTTCAAGAACATAAATAGATGAGGTGTCTATGTCAGAATAGATTTGTTTTACTCCTTAATGAGGACACGCAGTGAAGTCCAAATACCGAAATTCACGGTATATTTTGCTTCTAGGTGAAGCTAGTATTTTTATTTAATGCTTCAAGTTTTATTTCCGTAATGAGAGATGTTGATTAATTATTTGTTGGACATTTCTTATATACAGTATGTTGTCCTTATTGAATAAACATTAGCTGGCACTTTTTAGTTAGCCTGTTCCTTTTTATTGAACACAGCGACTCTTCTTTTAATAATCAGCTGCGGTGGTACTTCTAGTTAGATACTGGTACCCACTTTTAACCCATTCACCCTCGAGATTCCGAGAATCTCGTCCTCCAATACTTTGTTGTAGGATTTGTATGTAACTAGGTTGTAGTACTATCGTATTTTTATAAATATCTTTCTATCGAGAGGTTCTTAACTGACCATCTAGCAGGGAATTGTTGGTTTATCTAGCTGGGTATCAGCGTCCCTTGCGATCCCTTCCATCCTTCGGATAATGGGTGGCGGTTACGTGAATTTCGGGTACAGTACCAAACAGATTATAATAAATGTGTCAAAATACCCCCTTTAAGGATTCTTCTTCAATATAAAATGAATAAACTAGGTCTTAAAAAATATAATGTCATTAAAAAGGCTCAAATTATAGATGTCTCTCAGACACCATGTCACCAGTTACGTTCCTTAGACTCGACGTCACCAGTCGAGGGCTAGTATCGATTTAAATAAATACTGCATTAATGAATAAGTGAAATTAGGAAGTAAGAGAAAGACAATTTATTGCGGATACCGTGTATCGTATTATAAGGCGGGATAAAAAAGTTTCCGTTTGAGGGCGTTGCTGCAGTGTGTATGCAATGTAGCGAGACTCCGAAGCGGGTATATAAGCACGGACACGTAGGCAAGGGATTAGTGTGGCAGTCGTGCCTTGTCGAGGTGCGTGCGTTAAATGCAGCAACGGGAACTATGGCGACGTTATTACCAAATGCATCCAAACAGGATCAACGTGCTGTTATTCTTTTCTTGGCTGCCGAAAGACAAACACCGGAGGACATCCATCGTTGAATGACGAATGTGTATGGGGCAGTATGTCTGCCGGAAACCACCGTTGTTTTTTGATTACCGGGATCCATTGCTTATTGATTTCAAGGACCCTGGTGTCTCCATAATTGGGGAACGGTACTGCACTGCACTGGAGAAATTAAGGCGTGCAATTAAGGCGATACGTCCGGGAAAACTGCAACATGGGGTGCTGCTGCTTCATGACAACGCACGTCTCCATACCGCAAAGGTCTTAATGCAGAAGGTACGCCAACTCAAGTGGGAGACATACGAGCATCCTCTCTATAGTCATGATCCCTCCCCATGCGATTATCATGCCTTCAGTCCCTTAAAATAGGCCTTGAAGGGTCGACGAAGATGTGCAGCAGGCGATTACGGACTTCTTCATGCATCAGGACACGGGGACCGTTTTGCATGAACATAGTTGTATACCAGGGAAACATTAAGAATATTGCCGTTTCGAAATGTTTCACGGTTTCAATATGGTGGCAAATTACTCGTAGAGTGGAAAAACTTCAGTAACAGGTGCTAGCGCGTCCCGCCCGGCAAACATGTATCCATGGTAGGTTGCATACATTCACCCTTGCCCACGCTTCTCGCTGCTTAATTTTTGCTTTCGATCAAGAGTTTATTTACTCAAGTCGTAATAATAAAAATTTTCGGAGTGTAAGGTACACATAAAAGTACGTTTTTTCCAGAACGCCTCGGGGTGTATCGGCTAGCATTCTTGAATGTCGCACCGGAGGTCCGGATTCGATTCCCGTCTCTGCCAAGGAATTTAAATTCTGGTAGCTTACACGGGGTACACTCAGCCTCTTGAGGCAAAACCGAAAAGAGGAAGGTTCAATGCCCAGCACGTCAGCCATCCTGGAAGTGATTTTCCATGGTCCCCTCTCCACTTCTACTTCAAGAAAATGCTTGGATGATTCCTAACTTAAGACCACGGCTGCCTCCTCCCACTAGTACAGTCATCACATTACTATAACACAGGTTTTCACACAAATTCCACTCACACCCAAATACACGGGGCTATATTACCCCGATGTCACAGCTCCTTAAAATAAGCAATAGCAACAACAACAACAACAACAACATTTTTACCCATGCGAATGACGGGTAACCAGTTAGTTTAGATATAAATTGAGTAAAATGCATAAGTAATAGTAATGATTCCCGACAGCGAAGAATGGCAATATATGATGGTATGTTGGCTTTCACGGCCAGTGAATTAAAACTCAGCAATTTTTTCTAGGTTTGTGCCGTGTCTTGTGTGGGGTTTCGCCTAGGACACCAAGCTGGCTCATCAGCGGACTCTTGGTGTCCCCGCCTGGACCCCACAGGAGTAGCGAACTGCGCGGTACCTCCCTTTTTATGAAGCGCACCTGCGCCTTTTTACTGCGAGAACTAAAAGCTCAAGCAGCCATAACCTCCCTATGAAGGCTTCCAAAAACATGGTGTACTGGCTTTCACGGCCGGTGAATTAAAACTCAGCAATTTTTCTAGGTTTGTGCCGTGTCTTGTGTGGGATTTCGCTGATGTGCCAGTTTGGTGTCCTGGGTGAAACCTCACACAAGACACGGCACAAACCTAGAAAAATTGCTGTGTTTTACTGGCAATATAAGTTTGGGTTGCGATGTTCCTTGTGGGTTAAAGAAAGAAGACGATAATGAATGGAGAGGTGTTCACACAAGACCACCATGTTCAGGTACAATATCCACAAGAACTCTCCATTACTAACTTGCTGTCATACGTTTAGCGTCTCTCTTGATTATAGGGCCTGAGCGGTGAGTGATGTATAAAAAAGCTTGATATATTGCCCGTCCCCTCTTCTAGGATAAGTAGACTCAGTCTAGTGAGGGCAGCAAGTACGGTCACAGACGATTCGTTTCAAGAGGTGACTTTTAAAAGCACTCACTTACAGAGATGGGTCTAATGAAATGTAATTCTGTTTATTTGAATGTACTTTTAATTAACAAACGAAATTTCTTGTTACCGTGGTATAATGCACCCTTCAATCCAGGTCTTCTAGGATAGGACCCTCTTCTTGGGGTAGCGCTCAGTCCGAAACAGCTTAACAAACTTTTATCATCCTATGTTTTTCAGAAAGGATCACGGCAACTTATACTATAAATCATATACAGGAATACGTTTAACATAACGGATAATTTATTCATAAAAAGCTAACTACTACAATAAAACAATAAAAAACAACCCCCCTTAAGTGAAATAAAATAAACAAATCAACCCGGAGTTCTAATACGAGCTCCAGCTGGGCCTATGGCTAAAATGTCAGCTCGAAGAAAATCAAGTCCAAATAAAATCAAGAATAAAATAAAATCCCAGCTTAAATTTTAATCACAACACAAATTTAAAATCACAAACGTAAATGTTAGCATTGACTTGCTGAAATGTCCTAAATGTCTCACTTAATGTGTTGCTCAATACGATGTACTCATTCTGTACTCATTTTGTACTCATTTTATGGTTTTACAGACTCGGAAGAATTCCACTGGACAAATCGTTCCCATCCAAAACAAATGTCCGGTTACGATTCGCTGTCGGGCATTAGCTGGTATCAAATAAACATAACATACACAAATAAACACAAAATAATACACAAACTCATGACGTGCCTTACCCATGAGCTTATTATTTAAAAAATACACGACTGTTTCCTCAGAAACACAACAAACTGCACGTGACACGTCGCCAATGCGACCTACCCCACCATTGGGGTTCTACTTCTATTCTATACAACCGCGTACGAGTCATCTTACCCTAGTACAAACAGACACAATCGGCCGCATACATTAATTCAAAAGAAACACTTAAAACAACGAAGAGCTCAAACAAACAAAATAAACAAATAAATATTTACAAACACGTTTTAATAAAAACATATCAAATGAACAGTTGGAGTAACCAAACATCGCACCATCAAACAAACAATCCCTTAATTTGACTAGATGACGACACAAAATATTTATTAAACCAGGCTTCGAAACTTCAAAAGATGTAACTTGAATATTAAAATATCGGCTAGTACCAGTGATCTCTGTACAAATAGAACTGTGAGCCATATGACTGCAAAAACTGAACTGGTTCTCGGAGGTGTACTTAACATAATTGTCTCGGAAGGGAGCTTCCATAGCTAACCTTCAAGACCGACGATTACCTCAGGGACTCACCACGAATACCTCCTGGCATACATTTCACACAACAGCAACTTACCTTGCTCACATAACACCATCAGAGGCTCACCACAACCTCCTGGCTTACATTTCACACAACAGCAACTTACCTTGCTCACATAACAATATCAGAGGCTCATTACAACCTCCTGGCATAAAATCACATGGTGGACATAAACCTCCACCGCACACGAATCCTGCGGGCCTTTCACCCCCCACTTACGTAAATACCTGTAGTACACTCTCTTCGCATGACTAGCGACTTACCTGGCTCATCTAACATAAATCACAGGAGATCACTGCCTGACCAAAATAATTCTCAAAATAAACACATCTCCATCTAACTTCACTCAACGAATTAATTTATCTTCATCCTCATTACATTACGTTACCTCTGGTGGTCACCTGACCCCAATGCTCACTGAAAATAATGGTTACAAATAGCATCACAGAAATCCGCCTGGTTTATTAAACATTCTATTCTCTTCACATCCCAGCCCTATCACTACTTATTTACGTTACCAACATAGAGGCAAATGTCCGCAAACAGGCCCCCTTGACTGACTTCCCCGTTACTCCACGCACTAAAACAAAATTAGGATGACATCGCTTACGCATATATTTAATTGGCACGTCAACATTTATGTTCACAGTTACGTAAAAATAAACATTACAAAATTAAAATAAATTGTGTACAAAATTCGTTTACCGCTACCATGGACCAATCCTAACTTATATCAAAGTGCATGATTTGTGGCACTCGTCTGATTCCTGTAGTATGGGTCGCCCTCATGGGTCTGCCCTCCGATGCTGCTCTACTCCATGGCTCAAACCTCGTACGTCACGGTATACTGCACCATCTTCATGATTTCACACCGTTGGGTACCAATCTCGGCTTCCTAGTTCCTTCGGCGATGCGGGAGGACTGATGGATATAATATTATTCAGTATCAGGCATACAGGACCATTGCATGTATTAAAATTTTAAGAGCACTTGTATGGCACTCGATCTGGCCTTTCCTTATCTAGACGCTATATGAGGTAGTCAATTCCCCAACTGTTCGTCGATACTCGTATTCAAGTTCACCGTACGGAGCTCACAGCTCCCGTATTTCGCATTCAACCGCAGTTGAACTTGTGGATTTTTCACAATAGGCTATCAGATCTCAAGCCGTCACGGGCTTTCGCTACGTAAGTTCGATCTAAACAGTCATACTTGTCCAAACATGGCCGACTTTTTAAATGATTTGCGGCTTTTTCACCGAGGAGGGGGTAAACTCTTCTTAACATCTTGAAAAGAATCCACTTGAAACTGCGTGGGATATCTCATGAAGCTCGTACTGTTCCACACTCTCAAATATGTAAACTTCCACCAATTCCGATCGTACATTTAAATTTTATAGAGCTCCGTGTCTGTTGTTCAGTTTCCCTCGTCAAACTTTATCTAATCGCCTGATGTAGCGTCCTGCCTCCTATTGGTTCATTCACTATCGACAACCCCTGAAAACTCTCGAATCTAGAAATTAGTAATATTCATTTCTTATAAAAGCTCGTGGCATATCTGAATAGAGCTCAATTTTCTGATTCCAACGATGTTTTGCATAATCTTCCAAGATTGTTAAACAACAATTAGGTCACAAGTAGGCGTGTCTCTTGTCTTCTGTCCTTCCTTAGCTCTGTATTCGTTTCTCCGTCATACAAAACACCTCGGTACATTGGCGGATCCAGAGGTTCACCTCGGAGGGGGCACTCTAGGATTTCAGTGTACCTAGAGAAAATATGTAATAAAATTACTAAATTTGTATTTAATATACATACACTACATATAACATCCAACCACCAGATTTTATAATTCTACAAGAAATTCATTATATTAAAATTGTTTATTGGTTTCAGTTTCATTGTCATTATGTAAAAAAAAAATCTAGAGAATATATACATTTCCACATTTTAATGCACATTACACGGTCTAATATGTATTAAAACATTTGCAATCATAGTGACTATCTGAAGACAATATACAAGTCTACCGTACTACACAAATGTTACGAAATATGTACATAGTACCAACATTGTCAGTCACTGAGTTACTACTAGTGACATAAATATAAATACAAAAAACAATTGTATGGACTACTGATTGGGACTCTATTTGGTGACTATCCCAGGCAAAGTACATGCCTATTACAAAATTAGATCCAGGGCGATCCTTCGTTTATCCCCTTTAGAGAAACGTTGTAGAACTTTTTCAAAGTCAACAATTATATCACGGTGAACAAATAACAGACACATGCCATTCAGCCTTTCCTCTGTCATTCACGTTCGTAGCCATGATTTGACAAGTTGCAGGTTGCTAAGAGATCTCTCTGCACTTGCAACACCGTCGAAGTAGCGATTGTATTAACAGTGTTGCCATTACATACTATATGATAACAAACATTGACCACATTCATGAATGCGGGCAATACAGGAAAGATTTTACTTGCAGTGCAGTATGCATAAACAATAATTGTTATCGGCAATATCAATGTTTTTTCGGGGGGGGGGGGGCACTTGCCCCTGGTGCCCCCCTCTGGATCCACCCTGGCTGTCTGCTTGTTGCTAGTGCTCCCACGGTCTGTGCCATTCACCTCGCCGAAGGTTTATCAGCACGGTTTTATTGACCATCCTTTCCTGTGGATGATGATAATGATTATTGTTGTTTTAAGGGGCCTAACATCTAGGTTATCGGCCCCTAATGGTCTGGGTGATTGATACGTAACTACATGATAACGGACCGATGTGATTCGAGAAGTTGTTAGCTATGCCATCTTTTGCTTTGTATTTGAGGAGCTACTCGTTCTAGAGAAATGAAACGCACCCGCAGTGGAGTAGAAGAGATGTAATTGAGGAACTCGACCTGTATTATTGCGATATCGAGAGGCTTTGTTAACGAGGAGATGAATAAAAGTCGGCAGACATGACGGACAGTATGTAAAAAGGGTCTTTGAAAAGTTGCTTTCACCGTGCGAGATTATAATATTTAAATGACTGAAGATGTTATTGGAGATATGACAAGATGCGGTTGAGATTCTGATGATGGGATGAAAATGTATGTGAAATTTATTATGTAATCTATCCTGAGATCTTCCAGAACGTCTCCCAAAGCTAAGTGGTTTTATATTATCTTGGTGAAAAGCAAAGGTTTAAGAAGTACCTTTTCTATGAAGGAATAACATCATGTCCTCCCCTTTTCAGTGTTAAACTGTCCCAGATTCTTCGCCAGTCAAGTTAGATTGGAGATCGTCTTGCTTGTTGTTTGTTGATTCATTTGTGTCCTCCTTCTTTTATACTCACGTAACGTAGAGATGAATCGTGTTGTTTTTTGGGTTGTATTTATTTATGTTTTCTTCGTTGCGGTTCATAGTTTCTTATTAGTGTTATTTTCTTTTCGTGATTTTGTTTTGTCCGTCATGAAACGTGATCGTAATCTATGGGCGGTATTTCTTATTAACCTCTACCGCTTGTATCAGTATGGGATGCTACTTGGACCTTGAGGGGTTAGTAATGTTTGTTTTAATTGTAATTTGAGCCTAGACGTAGGAGTGTGTGGTGTTTACACATTGGCTGACTTCGTCAGTCTTAATAGTGAGAACACACACAATGTTGGTTGTTGTTTTATTTAGGGTTTTACGCTATGTCTGTCATCTGTGCTCCCTTATGGATAACCCTCTGGGTTTTAATTCTGTCGTCCTTAAGGGCTGGGCAGACATTTCTTCGTAAGCGTATTTTTGTTTTTGTCTTCTGTTCGGTCGACCAGTGCTCCTTGGAATTTCCCTCTTTCTTTCGTTTCCCATTAGGAGTGGACGGACAGTAGAACCTGTATGTACCGAAAGGCTTCTCATATTATTATCACGTTTCTAGACATGTATTTAAGGGTGGGTTAATGTTTTGTTTAAGTGGGAGCTTGACTGAAAGTTGAGGGTAGTTCTCGGGTTTTGTTTTGTAACTTTCAGTTGGGAAGCAACATGAATTCTATCTTACGTTCATTAATGAGGTTTATCAGGTTTTCTTACTGTTAGTGACGTGGATGTTTATGGCATGGACCCGGGCCTGTTATCTATGTTCATTTTACTGTTGGTAATATGTCTGAATCTCATACTTCGTCCGGATAGAAGATTTATTCAGGTGGTTTATGCAGTTGGGTTATGTTTGATCGAGGGGTTGTTGTTATTTATTTTAAGGGTTATGTTTGTATCTATATTTTATTATTTTGGGGTTTTCTTGCTTTGTTGGTAGCGTTCTGTAGTGGTGGATGTTTTGTCCGATTTTCTTTTACTGCAGTTTTGTTGGTGATACCTTTTGTTTTAATTTATTAAGGGGTTTATTTAGTTTGTACGACTTCATATACTAGTTAGAATATTTCTTCTGGTTACTTCTGTAATCAGTCTTTGGTGGGACGAAAGTATTATTTCGTATTTATTAGTTTTAGCATTCCCTTTGATTTCATTTTGTAATTTGATGCGATCTCGAATCTAACCAGTGTTAGGCTTCTCTGTTCGTCTTTTATATCTTTATTGTGTTTTTAATATTTATGTTATTGTTTCCTTTTGTTAACCTTGTATATTTTATTTACAGCCCCATCACCTATCATTTACCATTTCATGCGCTTCTCACGTCCCTCGCTTACTTTTGTTTTGATATTAAATTTTGTTTACAACCTCTACTCGAGATGTGTGGTTTTTAGTAGTTGTATCTCCATCTAGTTCAAAATGTGAAAAAAGTACACAACTGGGTTATTAGATCCACGGCCGGTCCTTTGCCGTGCATGCGAGAAACCTGTTTGGTTTCTCAGTCTGGCCATCGACTGCGTGCGTGGGGTGCGTAATTGTCTCAGTGATAGCGACAATGACAATGAAATGGAAACCAGAACGAAAATTAAGTGAGACTGAAAATACTTACTCAAAAGAACTCAGATTGAAACTACTCAAAAAATGGAGAGCGGTAATACTTACAAAAGGGAATTTAGAACGAAAATACTCACACAAGGAATAGATTGAAAAATACGCACAAAATGTAGGTTAGGTTCAAAATACTTACAATACGTACATGCAATTGAAATTGAAAATGCTTACAAAATGTACGGTAGATTCAAACTACTCATTTGGATGGACAATACTTACAAAATGCAATTTAGATAGAAAATGCTTACAAAATGTAATTTAGATTCCAAATACCCACAAAATGCAATTGGGAATCAAAATACTTGCAAAATGCGCACCAACAAAATGCAATTATGATTGAAATATTTTCAAAAGCGGCTTAGGTTGAAAATACTTACAAAATGCAATTCAAATTCAAAATACTCTCAAAAGTTCCACTCCCTTGTATGTCTACTAAAAAGCAATTTAGATTGTCAAGCCTTACAAAATGCAATTGAGGTTGAAAACACTCGCAAAATGCAATTTAGATCGAAAAGACTTGAAAAATGCAACGCAGATTGAAAAACCGACAAAATGAAGTGTAGATGCAAAAAAATCGCTAAAGGGAATTTAGATACACGGGGAGCCAATTAACAAAAACAGTGCGGGAATCGTAAAGAGGAAAGGAAATATAATGAAAAGAAAACAAGGGGTCTGACCCCTCGAAGAAGGAGGGATCAGGAAAGATGAAACAAGGGCCAATTAAGGCTGGAAAGTGAAAGACTCCCTAGGCCTCGGATACCCTAATCCCGTCGGGGTCGGAAAAGAACAAGAGTTGACCAAGGGAGGTCGACAGGAAAGAAGACGGAGAGGAGTCCGGCACAAGTAAGTGGAAGCAACGCCGGACTCAGCTGGGGTCCCGTGGTCGCCAACCCACGTCCCACTAGATGTGAGCCCCTGGGGGGTTTCCTGTGGAATCGTCTTGTTCCAGTCACGTACCATTCCCTCAACTCCGCCGGTTCGGCGCCCGCTTGCCCACGGAGTGTGGTCACTCATGACAAAGAGTACGACTGCTTCTATTTTACAAAACTAGAAAACTTAATGCTTAACTCATAAGCATGAAGGTTTCAATACATCCTATTACAACGTTCAGAGTAAAACATTCATTATTCCTGAATGAAATATCACTCTTTTCATTTTCACTTTCCTTTCGATAATATATGATTTACGTACCTTATTTCATCTTCTGGGGGAACATTATCAATTGCAATTACTAACCTTGGCCACTTCTGCACCTACTGCACCGGTTATATTTGCTAAATCACGTATATACCGTATGTGTTTTGATGTATTGCTCATTTAACAGCGTTCGACAGCGTATTTAGTATGTTAAACTGCCGCTAAAGCGCTCACAACGAGGCGCATAAATTGGCGTCACTAGTTGCCAACATGTCCGATACAAATTACACCACACGTCACAAGTAACGTTGTAATTATGTAAAAAGGAAATAATTGGCAAAACCACTGCCCTGGATGAAAATTATTGATGCGTCGACTCCCCTACTGTGCGTGACAAAAACCAGGAGTGTTTGTATTGGCTAACATGGCCCGCGCTACCTATCAATTATTGGTCAAGGCATTATACATTGGTCTGGATTAAAGTATTGGACTAGGCAAAAACCATTGGTTTGGACGAAGATTATTGATGCTTTATGATATTCTTGATTGAAATTGGAGATCGTTAACTCGCAACTCGCACAATCCATGTCTAACTTAAGACTGAAACTTGGCACACTTTCACATTAACTTGACGGTGTTCGTTTATTTTACAATACCGTATATGAAATAGTACCGAATGCGTGGGGTTGGCAATACTGTACTTGTTAATAAATCAGGCGCATAATGGCGGACCCAGCTGGAATTTCATCTATATTTTGGACGGCGGGTGGGTTATAGACAGTGGAGGAGTAAACATCTATTACCACATCATCTCCAGATTTTTCCCCAACCATTACAGTACTACAGGTATTTTGACTATATTTTGTACTTTATAAAAAGTTATCAAGGAGTGATACGAGTACTTCATTTAGTGTTACCATGACGAATAGAAGGACCTAGTGTGAGGACTCCGTCATTTTAGCACGGTAGTTTCTGGTCCCGCCGCTACAAGCACTGCAAGCGAGTATGTCCAACACGTGCTGTGTTTCCGTCGAGCCGGTTCATAGAAAGTGCGCGAGAAGTTACTGTGTGAGATATTTGTGTGAATTAAATTGAATTTTCTTTGCTTTCAGTTCTTAAATTCAGTTCATTGTGTCTTGTGTACATCAGCGTTTTGTGTTTTGTGTACTTCAAACATATTTCTTATGTGGCTTGGTTCATTTAATAGTTCAACATGCCTTATTGTTTTGTACCTGGCTGTAAGTCAGGGTATGGTCGAGTAGTTGACGATATACGATTTTTTTCACCACCGAAGGATACAAATCAATTTGAAAAATGGGCCAGAGCTATTCCACGAAAGGATACGAAGTTAACGCGTAGTAGTAGAATTTGTCAAATTCATTTCTCTGGTGATTTGATAGTAAAATCAGATAATTTTATAGTGAATGGTGAAGAAGTGAAAATCTCTCGTATGAGGTGGAAGTTACGTCCTGGAGCAGTGCCTCATATTTTCCCTAATTTACCGAAGTACCTGTCAAGTGAGAATAAGTCCCGTAAAGCTCCTAACAGGAAAAAGAATCTCGATACCACCAGGAAGAGAAGAAAGAAGATTGAAGATGGGAGTGAAGCAACGAATGAGGCATTAAAAGGTCAGTCTAATGTTGATAAGAATTTGGGTCATTCTAGTGTACTTACCGATGCTGAAAAGACTATAATATTGCTCAAAAGGCGCCTAAAGAATGCTAACCGTAATTTAATTCGCGTTAGATCCTGCCTCAACTCAGCAAAATCGAGAATTAATTTGCTGGAGAAGCAGGTTCGACATTCACAGGCATTTAATTACAAAGATAACAAACACCTTAGCAAGAAGGAAAAGATGATAATAGACACTATGCTCAAGAAATGCCAGGTAAAATCTCCCAATGGTATGAGGTACAGCAATGAATTCATTTTAGAGAGTTTATTGTTGAGAATAAAATCACCGAAAGGATTTCGTCATTGTCGGCGACATAATCTCTTGCCTCTGCCCTCAGAAAGTCACTTGAGAAAACTTTGTAAAGGACTTAAGTGCCCTTATGGAGTTAATACGCATAGTATAAATGCTATTTCAGACTATTTTAAGGAAGAAAAGAATGATAATTCACGTTACGGTGTTGTAATTTTCGATGAAGTGAAGCTAAGAGAAGAAATCCAGTTTAATAGTTTTTCTCATAAAGTAGATGGATTAGTTGATTTAGGTGAACACACACCTGACCTCCAGAAGAACGTACTTGCAAATCACGCTCTAGTGTTTATGTTCGTACCATTCATGCATAATTGGGTGCAGCCAGTTGCTGTTTATGCAAGCAGAAATGCTACTCCAGGGGACATTCTCGCAAAAATTTTAATACAGGTGATTTTGCAGTTAGAAGAGGCTGGGGCGAGGGTGGTTGGCTTTACTTGTGATGGTAGTCAGACAAATAAAAAGGCCTGGAGATCGTTAGGAGTTAGTGGCAAGACAAGCTCTCTACAACCTCACATCCTTAATCCTGCAGATGTTACGAGAAAGATCTGGGCTTTCTCAGACTTCGTTCATGTATTGAAATGCATAAGAAACCACTTTCATGATAAAGTAGAACTTCTCTATAATGACAAAATTATTAATTTCAATTTTTATAGGGAACTGTTCAAAGAAGATCTCTCAGGGTATGCTGGGCTTAGAGCATGCCCCAAGCTGACAGTTGCTCATTTAGACCCATCATCTTTCCAGAGAATGAACGCTAGGCTTGCATTCCAACTTTTCAGTGACAGTGTTGCCAAAGGTATTAAATTTTATCGAGAAATGGGACTGGCAGGATTACAAGGTAGTGAGGACACTGAGACATTTACCAGTGATATAAATGTTGTTGCTGATGCACTCAATGCATTCATTCCGTCTCAGGCTCTTCGTAAAGGTTCACCTTCTCATACAGCTATTGTTAATTTTCTTCAGACCGTGAGATCTACCAATAATACCTTTGCCTCCAATAGAACCTTGGAATCACTAGTAGTAACCCTACAGAGTACTTTGGAGATGTGTGAATGGCTTTGGGAGAAAGGTTATAAGTATGTGTTGACAGGAAAGCTCACCCAAGATCCCTTGGAACGGCACTTCGGAATTATGCGGTCTTTCAGTTCAGATGATCATCCATCGACAATAGATTTCCTTCATTTGCATCTACTTCAATGTATATACGTCCCTATAAAACAGGCTTTAAATGTTGGTGGAAATTGTGAACCTAAACGGGAGCAGATCTTGACCTCGTATGTTAATCAGATGCGTATATTAGCCCGGAATGCGGAAGTGCATAACAAGACAGTGAAGGAATCAGTGGAAACTTCCATTAAGGAAAAAATTGTGGTTCGAGATGCAGTAAATATCGAAGACTGGGAAAGCTCTGTACCTGAATTTGACAGCGCAGTTCGAAACTCTTCGATTGATAAGTGTTTAGTGTACCATTTGGCTGGCTATGTTGTTAAGCACTCTTCTAAATTTATTAAGTGTTCGCCTTGTGCTCATTCTCTACGTGACAATAATCTAAATAAATTTTCAGTTCTTACCGAAATAAAGGACTACGGCTCAATGAACAATGAAGTGTTTCTAACACGTCCTTCGAGAAGTGTATGTGACATCCTTTTCCAGGCCGAGAAAGTAATTACCGGAAAATTAAACTCAAAATCGATGTGGAGCGAAATATTTTTTGATTGCATCGATTCCATAGAAACAATTTCAGTTGATCCTTCAGGAGCTGGCTGTTGTCTTCAGCATGTCATGAATGTTATCCCCAGACTTGTTTATCATTATATAAAGTGCCGATTTTTCTTCAGAACGAAGGAAATCCGCCGAGATTTGCAATGTCGAACATCCGCCAAGTCTTCACGCAAGCTTTCGAAAGTCCAGTAGCCGACAAAATGAATTGGTAAGTAGGGTGTTACTTTAAATAGTTTATGAGTGCTTGTTTTAATATGCTGGGGATTATGTTTTTTTTTTAATCTGTGTCTGTATACTCCAGGAATCTGTGCTTATCGTAACATGTAATGAATACCGTAGTTCTTATTTCCGTGAATTATATTTTCCATTGTGCCTTGCCGTGCTATTTTAATTGTAATCGCTAATTACTTTTTAAAAGAGTATTAGTTACAAAGTCATTCGTTTCCCTTAGCAGCATCCCTAAGACCAGCTGAGCTAACACCGGCAGCGTGGAACTAGCCCCCTCCAACGCTGCCTGGCGGGGCGCGCTTGAACTTGATGAGTCTGCTCACTTTCCCTTTCATTCGTCATGGTGTTACTAAACATTCTAACAGGGAATTATTGCACACATTCAATTGTTGTTGATTCATTTAGGAGCTTTGTGACAGTACCTGGGTGTGTGTCGATTCTATATGACATGTTAACCTGTGTCACTGTGTTTGTATTTGTAATTGATTAGGATTTGTAGAGGCATTAATTTATCGGTACCACCCAGGCTTCTCAAGTAGATGTTTGTTGTTGTTGTTGTTTCATGTATGGGCTTGTAACAGCGTGGCCTTTCAGCCCCGGGTACTTGGTTGTGTGTATGTAGCCTATCTATACTAATTTAATAAAGCTGAAGAGATTTTTGTTTGTTTGTTTGTTTGTTTGTTTGTGTGTTTAAACGCGCTAATCTCTGGAACTACCAGTCGGATTCGAAAAATTATTTTTGTATATGATAACCTGATTCAAGAGGAATAGTTTAGGCTATGTAACATTAGGCTTCACCTCTCAGGTAACCTTAAAGATTGATTTTTGTTCAGTAAGTCGGAAGAACAAGCGAGCGAGGCGGGCCATGACGCGTGATGGGCTCCATCTCAGCAACGCTGTACAGCTTTCCCCGGAGCGGCTAACTGGAGAACTATGTCTTATTTCCCCGTACAAATAAAAACCGATATAAAATAAGTGAATTAATGTACGTATTTCACAGTCATACAGCATAACCTTTTGATGTACAAGGATTACAACGCGACCAAGAACTACATTTTCCAACCACCTCGGGCCGAGAAAAAGTTACCTTACAAAAATGATAACAACTTTGTTTCTTGTATACACAAATTTTTGAAATTAATAAACCAGTTATACCACATTCCAATGTATAATGCATTAAAATTTGGATTCGATCTAATGACGGGTTTTTGAGATAATAATTCTTAAATGTGACGCATGGTTGAAACACGCTTCAAAACAGGCACTTTTTGTGTTCCAACTGCGATAAAAAATATTAATTAAAAATTGCAAACCTAACTTACATGAACTAACGTAAAATGGAACGACGAAAATTATGATGTTATTGGATTTTATGTAGATCTATTGGTTACTTCACAAACAACTTTCAAACCCGAGTGCACATAATACTTCGGACGACAGTAAGTCTATTGTTGCCTGACAATGCGGGCTGCATCACGTCGCCCCTACCAGTGTTCTGGTGCATAATTTCGAGCTGCTTATAAATTGCAGACACGGGGAGTAATTAGTGCAAAAGGCCCCTTAAAACGGTTATCATCATGACAATAGTATGCCTCTGTATAAGGGCGATGGTGTTGGTGCAGTATACTGAGGTTATCAGCAGCAATCAGCGTTGGTGCTTTCAAATTTACTTTCATTTATTCCGATCCTTATCCTTGGGTGCTCCAGTTCTGTAGTAGTATTCAGTATCATCCATAAAACTAATAACTCCACCGGGCGAAGCCGGGCACTATTGCTAGTATTATACAGAGTGGTCCACCGGCCCCTTATTTTTAGCCTACTTTTCACATTTTGCAAAAATGAGGAAAAAGTAGACTTATGAGATCGGGCAAATGTGTGTCTGTCTGTCTGTCTGTCTGTCTGTCTGTCCTTCTGTCTGTCTGTCTGTCTGGCTGTGTGTGTGTCCCCCCCTATCAACTCCTAAACGGCTGCAGCAATCGAAACAAAATTCGGTAGGAGTAAAGATCTACACCTGAATATCTCACGGCCATATTTGAAAATGATGTCAGTGCTACCAACTGCTAAAAAATCGCAATTGAAATTTGAGCTCCATGTTGGATATCTTGGAAAGTATGAATGGGAGCTATTTCAAAATTGGCACACGTACAGATCATAATATTTCAGTTTAATTTCCAGGACAGTGTTGCCAAAATCATTCTAAGTCTGCTGATAGGTCCAATTTTTAAATGCATATAACTTCTACACTATCAATTGGATTTCAACCAAATTTCGTATGTTGTATGTGTACATAACCAGATATGACTGAGCGTATTCTTAAGACCTACCAGGGCTGCCAACTGTTAATAAATGCTCCTAATTTATTTTATCCAAATACCAATATATCAGAAAGTATGCAAGACGACAGCTTTAAATTATGCACACGTATAGTACCTGACATTCTATATTAATTTGGAGTAACTTATATACGTCAGTGCTACCAACATGATTCTAAGCCTGCTGATAGGTCCAACTTTAAAAACATGCAACTTCCATACTATCATTTGGATTTCAACCAAATTTCGTACGTGTTATGTGTACCATAACAGATATGACTATGCGTATTCTAAGGAGCAACCAGGGCTGCCAACTGTTAATATGTGCTGTCCCTATTTTTGTTACCCTAATATCAATATATTAGAAAGTATGCAAGCCAATAGGTCTAAAATTTGCACACGTATAGTACCTGGCATTCTAGACGAATTTGGAGTAACTAATATACGTCAGTGCTGCCAACATGATTCTAAGCCTGCTGATAGGTCCAATTTTAAAATGCATGTAACTTCTATACTAACTAATGGATTTCATTCAAAATTGGCACAACAATAGATCATATTATTTCAGATTATTTCTGACCAATACATGCATGACATTGTTGCCAACATGATTTTACGCGCGCTGTTAGATCCAATGTTTAACTGCATTTAACGTCCATGCGATTCATTGGACTTCAACCAAATTTTGTATTTTGTACCTTAAGAGATGGAACTAAGATTATATTCAGTCATCAGGGCTGCCAACTGTAGTGCTCTATTAGGATACATTATGCCAGGTATACAGTATTTCGAACTAATTGGAAATTTCGATATTAGGAACTTAATTTCGTCATTATTCTAGATAGGTTCATATTCTGTAGAATAATCATTGGCATGAAAAGTAGGCTGTATAGTTCTTAACGGAACTTCTTGTTATTTTTATTTTTGGAGTAAGGCAACCCAACTAACGCGTATATCATAGCCCTCCTAAAAAACATTAGTACCTGCTCCTGTATGGCCTTAATACAACTTTACCATTGAGTTCATGCTTGCGAATATAGTAAAAATCATTAGCGGTAGTGTTATTTCAATGAACTCAACTATATTGCATGTTTTAAACGATCACAGCTCCGAAAACACCACATTACGTTTGGACAGGTGTCAATGGGGGCTGCGAATAGGCTAAATACGTACCAGCAATGCTCTATGGCTATCGGTAGCCAAGGTGGCTGTCATGTATTCCTGCTGTTGCGTCGGGCAAGCTCCCGGCTGGTTGGTTCGAACCTCGGGCTGGTACATATTTTTTCCCTTAATGCCGTTTACAGTGGCTTATGTACCTGATCCAACGAGTGATTTTTTAAATTTGTCCTTAAAAGGTCCGTTTCTATCCGATGGTACGTAGCCAGGTTGGACAACGACATAATGATCTGTAAAACGAAAGCAAGGTACCCTGCATATTCAGGGTAGCAAGTGTTCAAAATGTAGACCACCTTTGTTTAAAAGGAAAATCAGACTCACTCAAGCCACCGCACGTGTCGCGTCAAAACACTCTAACCTCGGGATGTAAACCATTCCTCAGTCTTACGTTTGTCAAATATAAAACACTATTAATTCATTCGCTAATGAGGAAAACCGTATCGTATTGAGTTCATTCGATTGTTGACATGACTTTTCTTTCTAAAAATATGGTAAGAGAGAAACTGAAATTATCAGAAACGAAAGCTACCAACTGAATGAGCGTCTGCTGAATGAATTTTCAGGTAGTATTATTTTTATACAAACAAAATAAAGTGTGTTGGCATGCATGTGGAATTGATGTTCAAATGTTTATCATCTACTCTAGACCAACCTAAGTCATCCTGGGAGTAGTTCTCCGTTGTATCCCACTTCTACTCCAGATAAAATGCTGGGATGGTTCGAAATTTAAGACCACTTCCCCCTCCTTAAAACTCATACCTTCAGTGACAAATACACAAACTACTACCAACACCGTAATAACATAGATTATTAGACAAATTTAAATACACGCAAGAAAACAAGAATGTGATGATCACGATGTCCAAGCCCCTACAGTTTGAAAAGAAACCTCAAATATTCACACCGCTGAGAACAGCAAAATGAAGTCTCTTGTGCATTGGCTCATAGCTCATGAACGATTAGTCCTACTGACGCGGAATTTAAATTAAAGAACACTTTGAACCTTCTTCTCCACCTTGTAACTGGTTGTTCTTTGAGGCAACTATTTTCCTAAAATTGGCTACGATGGTGAAAATACACTTGCGAAACATTTCACTGGGTAATTTCCAGCCAATGGTAGCTACTTAGAACTCTGATTTTTTTAGCTTGAAAGCAGTGGATGAGGGTATATTAATCATACGGTACCAGTGTCAACACCTCACTGATTAGCCTACAAATGCCAATAATACGGCAGTTTGAGTGTTAAGAGTGCTCGTCAGTTGCACCGAGAACAGCCCATAACCGCGAGCACAATACAATATTCCTAATTCTCATAGCTCTATAACGTGATGATTCCGCTACCCACAATGCAGTGGAGACGCACGTGGCTAGGTGATGCGATCGAGATGGCTGTGGGTTAAGTAAACACGTCTTGCACTTTTGAAAGCCATCACAACCGAACAGAATAAAAGAAAAATGAATCTTATCCTTGAACGTGAACATAAATATTTATAATGCCCGACGACTAAAATCGTATTCGAACCGGTAAGAACTTTTTACATAAAGAAAGTCTAGTGTCCAACCCAAAAGTTCTCACTATCTTCATAAATTAGCAAAATTCAACGTACTCTGCACAGGAATACATGGTAAGTGAATAAATACGGTAATGTGACTTTGTAAGTGTCGCTTGATATTATATCCCCACTAAAATGGAGCACGGGCTGTCATTCGAAAAATGTGACTACGACTGGATTCGAAGCAGTAGTCGACTCAGTCACGCGTACCGCGTTAGATCCGACTTTAACCGCCTGAGCCACGGAGACAACGTACACATTGCGCGCTACATGGATACAAGTTAACTAGGCTGTTCCACCTCGAACGTTAGTATGCGTATCAAAGTCTTCAATCATGGTTTATAGTGTTCATTTCACATTCTACTATTGCAGATCACGTGGCGTAACCTATTAATTCGATTGTATTACATGTATGTGTGTTCTTCAGGGAGCAATGAATCACATGTTCGTAGAATGGTCCTTAGTATTTGGCGCGCAACTGATTAAGGTCATTTTTCCTTTGCTAGGCCCATGGCTCAGTTTACATTGCTGTCACACAGGCAGTGCGCACAGCAATATCGACCATCAGGAGAATTGTAATGTTAGTTGGGTTTCATAAAACTTAATAATAAGGGGCTGTATACAGAGTGGTTCACCAGCCCCTTATATATTTTGGAGTAAGGCAACCCAACTAACGCGTATAACATAGACATCCTAAAAACATTAGTACCTGCTCTTTTACGGCCTTAGTACAACTTTACCGTTGATTTCATGCTCGTGAATATAGTAGAAATCATTGGCGTCAGTATTATTTCAATGACCTCAACTGTTCAAACGATCACAGCTACGAATAGGGTATGGGGGCTACGAATAGATTCAATACGTGCCAGTAATTTACCATGGCTATCAGTACAGTTGCTAAGGTGGCTAAATCATGCATTCCTACTGTTGCGTCAGGGAAGCTGTATGGTAGCTGGTTCGATCACCGGTCTGGTACATATATTTTCGCTTAATGCCGTTTACAGTGGATGTACTATGGCCGCATATCTACCTATTTAAACAGGTGACTTCATTATTTGGTCCTGAAAAGGACCGGTTTTATCCGAGGGTACGTAGCCAGGTTGGACGACGACATACTGAAATGATCTGTAGAACGAAAGAAAGGTACCCTGCATATTCAGGATAGCGAGTGTTTGAAATGTTGACCACCTAGGTTTAAAGGGAAAATCAGACTCACTTAGGCCACCGTACTTGTCGCGTCAAAGTCCTCTGTAACCTCGGGATGTAAACCATTCCTCAATCTTACGTTCGACAAACTTAAAACAGTATAACTGATCCACTTATGAGAAATACCGTAGTGCATTGAGTTCATTACATTGTTAACATTTTTTTTCTAAAAGTATGATAAGAGAAAAACTGAATCAGCGCCAGCTGAATGGATTTTCAGGTAGGATTATTTTTATACAAACAAAATAAAGTGTGTTGGAATACTTGTGGAATTGAATTTCAAATCTTTAATATCTACTAGTGAACCCATGTACCATTGGCTCAAAAGGGGTCGAATCCATGTATTTTGTGAAAGGAAGGAAAGAAACATATAGTCTCTAATGAAACATAGAGAGATTTCAAGCAAGGATTCTAGCATAACGTTGCGCAAGAAGCTGGACCCAGGTGTTCAGGAAATGAGATCATGCCTCTTGACTCATCGATAAGGAGCCGGTCATGAGTATTAATAGAACGAGTGGAAAGTTTTGGCTGAAAGACAGAGAGGCACGACTCGGAAATCAAGCTTAGCTTGCAGTAAAACGGCAACAGCGCCGCTGTGCCAGAAGAAGAATAATTAAATTTAACCCATTTGCGAGAATAAAAATAAGTAAATAAATACAGTACTGTGAATCATTTCGGATTAGAGATTTTTGTGTAAAGAAAAAGCTTGTATTAATTGCACAGGAAAGATATGCAAACGCAGCATACGTCATCGGGGATTCACTGATACCAGAGGAGTGGGGAATTTAAAAATGAACAGCACCAACCACGCAGCTGAAGACTAAAAATTAATTAATATCTCAGAAATGCACGATCGATTCTTATGCGCAGTGAGATCATTTGACGTTTGGAAGATGAGCTTTCTGGAGATATAATTTATAAAATTGTGCGACAATTAGTTCAAAAGTTGGTCACGAAAAGGACTAGGATTTTATCTTTTTTTGACTAAAGAATATAAAAGTCCAGGCCAAGCCAGACCAATCATGCAGTTATGAAACGGCCTGAGGGCACGTCACTGTGCTACATCACACACCGAATGCAGTTTCCGATAGCCCGAGGGGGCGTCAGGCTACATCAAGCACCGAATGCAGTTACTAGTCCGTCCAGGGGGCGTGACGCTGGAGCATCATAACCACGCAGTCTTCAAACGTATGAACCTCAGGGGAGGTCATACTGTGCAACAAGTATAAGCACTGAATGCAGTATTCCGACAGTCCGTGAGGGGGCGTCACGCTGTAACACATCGAAGGCAGTTTACCAGTACTCCTTGAGGGGAAATGCTATCTCACATCGCATAGACAATATCCGACAGCCAAGGGCGTCGCGGTATCAATAACTTACGTGCATCCGTAAGGATTTGCAAAGAAGTAATATTACAGTATCGCCGTGTTGAAAAATTAGGAAAATCCTAGTTACAGGATTTAGGTCCGACAGTAGAAAGTTTACAGTGAAAAGTTCATAAAATACAGTCAAAGCAGGCTGCGAACTTAGAACTCAGGGCGATAGGTCTTTAAGTAAACGACCAAAAGTATCATAACGTACGGAAGTACCGTAACAGCGAGATAAACATTTTATCAAATTTAAAGAACCCGAGTAGGACAAACAGAATAAGGTTCGCAAAGTATTCTAGAAGATTAGAAGTTCGAGAACCGAATAAGCGAAGAAGAGAAGGAAACTATAGACATTGTTTCAAGGAAGCAGATGAACTATTAAAAAGTACTAAGACTCGAGAAGTATTAGTTGCTAAAAATCCATAGGTCACCGATAGATTATCGAGGGGACCGTGAACAGAACAGACTTTCGCTAAGATCAATCAATAGGATCGAAAAAGGGGAGCCGTTCTAGTCAGAGAAATAGCAGATCGTCAGGAACGGGATTTGAAGGAGTGCTATTGCAGGGAGGAAGTAGATGATTCGAGACTTTCATATTCTGCAGGATAGGAAGCCGACATTACTAAATTTCACCCTTGGAGACGGGAGGTCAAGAGGTCACGTGTGATAGGCTTAATAGCAGCCTAGTGATCAGAATTTGTGAAGTGTAAATATATCAAGATTTTGTGTTAAAAGTAATATATTTTCAGTGTTTTATTGTGTATTCTAAACGGATACACCAGTGTATTTAAAATGTTATCAGTGTTAAATGTATACGTGTTAAATATGTGTCAAGATATGTCTGTACATGCAAGGAATTTGTACAAGATGGAGTAATTTAAAAGAGTGGGCAAAATGACACATCGCACGAGAAGGAAGGTCAGGGAACGACCTAAAACATGTGAGTAAAGATTTTCATTATGTTTTGGTTTCAGGGAAGTGTTTGTGTACAAATCCACCGGAGTTTTGTGTAAAGGGATGTTTCTAAATAAATAATAACAGAATAAGAACGCGATCTGAACAAATAAAATTTGAGAAATTATAAATAATTATGTGAAAGAATAAATCCTGTAGAGGAAATGTATGGAATAAAATGTCAGTGTATTTGACGAATGTTATAGAAGCAAGCGTATTAATAAATAAATAAATAATAATAATAATAAAGGAAATATAAATAAAGAACAAATTGAATGATATGAAAATAAGAGCGTTGGAGCCTTAATAAAAGTATAAGACATGATGTTAATGCATGTTCTTAAAAATGAGCGATTATTGTCAAGGGAAAAGATTAATATAAAAATTGAGATATGTATCAATTGTTAATATGGAATTTATCAGTTCTTTGGAAGACGCTAGGCCGGAAAATAATGTATAGCGCAATGGAGCGCAATTAAAATAAAATGTCACGCTAGGAATGCGTAGAATCTAAATGTACTTGGTAAATTACTTATGAGGGGTAGTTGATTGCGGTAAATTGAGCTATGTTGTAAGTCCTCCAATAGTGACGTAGATCACGAGGCCATGTGTGTGTTATTATAATTGTAATAGGGAGCAAATGTATGGTATTATGAGCGTAGGTCATGTAGGCCACGGCCGACCCTAAATCGCATTTTGTATAAGTCCTCCAATGTGGGAATGGTTCCCGAGGCATGTTAAGAGAGTCGAACCTAGACTCCTCTTGTTGTTGAAGCCCCTAATTATTCGTCGTAGAATGTGTATTACTCTTCCCAATCAATGAGAACCCTTCATAATTAATAAATGCCAAGGTTACGAAAGTGGTTTATGAACCTAAAATGTTGTTGAAAGTAAATAAGTGAAGTAAAATGCCAGGTCTCCCCAGAGAACTGAAAAGAAAGAAAGATTTGTTTTAAAAGCATTGAGTAGAGCTCCCACACGCAGACTAGACGGGAAGTTACCCTCACAGTCATAAATTTCGCTCAAGTGTACGGTCAGACCCTAGTAGGAGGAGGGTCGGTGAAGGCCGTCTGTAAGAAGTAATAAATACACCGTGAGTGTTTAAAGTTGTTAATGACCCGGGCTTTGAACCGAGGTCCATGTAGATTGAAATTATCGCTTGCCAGTTCAGATCGTAGTATTCTTATGTGATAATGGTCTTATAAGACAAATAAATAAATAAAAATCCCTATTGTAATGTTGTATGGACGTAGGATTCCATGAGTTTAATGAAGATAACTAGATTCTGGGAGTAATCATAGTTTTTGACTTTGTCAAGTAATCTTTATAACTCTGGAGTACACGGGTATTTTCCCGATCATTATGGTGAATTTGTAAAACTTGAGAGAGATGGTAAATGCTGAGAACATGTGAAATGCCCAAATATTTAAGTAGAGAATTAACATGTACTTTAAATGTAATTATATATTTGTTTTGATGATATGAAACTATAAAAATAGTTAATTAGGTGTACAAAAGAATGACACCGTTATTATTGGAACGTATCGAGCCAAAGGAGCTCGTGGTTATATGGAACTTTAAAATAGATACTTTATGGAAGTAAAAATAATTATGAGTTGTTGGTTTAAAGGAAACCATGTGTTTTAATATAATATTTGTTTAATCCTTATGTTATTCCTTGTTCACTTTGAACAAGTAGAAGGATTTTGGTCAGTAGTTTATTTGTTTTATTGTTTGTAGCGCCATAATTTTTGGTTCATTAAATGTGTTAAAATAGGAGTTGATTTTGTTGTTATTTTTGCAAGTGTATCCTCTATTTAATCCAAAATGTGTAAGTCATAGAGTGGGAGAACATACTGCAACCCCGAAAATCCCGAATTGAGCAATGATGGCATACTGTGATTTGCATATTTCCTGCTGAAAGGGCACACTAGAGACCAACCTGTCATCCTGGAAGTGGTTTTCCGTGGTATCCCACTTCTACTTCAGATAAAATGCTGGGATGGTTCGAAATTTAAGACCACTCCTACCTTCAGTTACAAATACACAAACTACTGACACCATAATTACATAGGTTATTAGACAAATTTAAAATCAACGAGAACACAAGAACACACGATGTTCAAGCCCCTAAAGTTTAAAAAGAAACCTACCCAGAAAGCAGTGGAAACGTACTGAACCCTTATTGATTTTCGATAAATAAGTATTCATATTTATTATTATTATTACTACGGCCCAGGCAGCACATAAGGAAGTCGACTTGGATATTAGGGAGGCCAGTATTTCGTAATGGTTGCAACAGAAGCTGAGTTGGTAGCTATTCCTGGGGACGGCCAGAATTAGTCGAGTTCAAGGCCAAATTGTGCAACTACTGTACCAAAATTGGAGACATAAAGGGAGAATCACGAGGTCCTCTCAACGAACATACGATTGAATCAGCCAATCGCAAGAGACCAAGCCGTGACCACGAGGTGGACGGCGTCAGTAGTAAAAAGCGCGCGGAAGTGTGTATCTAAGGAACCGCCGAACGGATTAATCTCCGCTCGAGTAATTTGAGACGTTGGATTTATTTGGAGAAGAATGACACTAGCCCCACCTTTGTGAGACAAAAACTCTGGAAGTTTTTATCCGACTCCGCCCCACTCCACCGCCCTTGTCAGTTTCTCATAAATAGTTTGGCCTGACGCCAATCTGAGTAATTATCTTGTGGATCCTTCAGAGGCATACTCCACGCCAGTTTGAAGTGTGATTTTGACGCTCGAATTTATCTATTCTTGTGGAGCCTTCAGAGGCATACTCCACGCCAGTTCGAAATGTGATTTTTACGCTCTAAAATCAGTGAAGCTAATTTTATTTTCTGAGCTCTGGGGAGCTAAAGTCGCAGCGTTTGCAGTATCGAATTTTAAAAGTTATAATACATTCTGTTCTAAAATCAACTAAATTGGGTGATCTAAATATTTCACGCCAGCGCGTGATAAACTGTAACATTCTTTTAAAGACGACGAGTTCAACTTTAAGGGGGAAGTATCGTATCACCCTCATTAGCGCTTACCAGAACCGAAGTCCATAAGACGGGACGGAAATACCGGACGAGATAGCGACTGCGAGTGCAGCCAGGATTTTGAACTTGTTAACGAGCCAGTGGCGCGGACTCGAGATGTATATTTTATGTATAAATTATGTGTATTGTATGTGTGTTTTTATAGTGCGTATGTGCGATATAATTAGGGCCAGTCTTCGCTATTAATCGCAGTAGGACAATTGTGGGTGAACTGAGTAGCCTGCAAGCGATTATAGATAGGCAAATATTTAACATTGAACTTTTCTGCCAAGGAGTCGAGACCAAGATGATCAGCACGTGGTTTGAAGTTGGGATGAGCTTCAAGAAATCAACGCAGACGACTACTATGGAGTGCTAAATTGTCCATAGGGCAATGGGTTGAGAAGGATGTCCTTAGTCCTACATGCAGAAGCGGTGATGTACTAAAATTGGATTATTTCAATTATGTAGTTAGATTTGGCCGGGGAACTTTGTAAATAGTCATGTTTTTCTTTCTTGTTTTTAGCTGTTTTTCTTGTACCGACACTATATGTTTAAATGTCCGTTGGCGCGTGGCAAAAGTGTTTGTTGATATTTTGTTATTTTTCTTGAGTCATGTGTAATGTACGCGGCGTGCGTGCGTGATTTTTATCCTTTCAATTGCGGAACCCGTTACATTCGATAAATGGTGCTTTATTAACGTTAATATTTTGAAATAGGAATGGGAGGAAATGATTGTAAAACATTTTGCTGAACAGGTTATTATTCATGTTAGGGTAGCCGAGTGCACCAACTTAAAAGTAATTGTAGAACACCTTCGTTCTAATTTTGATAGATTTTTCTTGAGTCCTTTTCAGGTGACTAGTCACGGCATAGAACGATGGCGCCAGCATGTGGATATTATTTGTGTCTTTTATTTCAGGGTCTGTCACAACCCATACGTGTGATTCAGTGTGTGTTGATGTGTCTAGTGTGTGTTGATTCTACGTGAGGAGGGGGTAGTTGTCCTACCGCCCTTATATATTTTTGCTGCTGTTGTATTTTAGATGGAAAGACAGAGTGCTCTTGGGAGACTGCTGATTCTTGTCCATATGTTTTTCTGACACACACGTATTATTGTGCTTTGGGGCACATTTCTTCGAGGTTCGATCCCATGCTCTGGGAGGTCGAGGTTATTGACACGTGGGTTGACAGACATGCAGAGTTCCACAAACCGCCCGTTTTGCCTGTGACTTATTTTTGATAGGCAGTCCTATTTGTCCGACTGAACCCTGTAAGCTTTCATGCAGCAAACCTGTTCATTGTGATGGCTAATTTTTAAGCCATAATTAATTGGGGAGTTCGCCATGTGTGTAACGGATTGTTGTACCTTGTATGGATAAGAATATTGTGATTAACGTAAATGTTGGCTGTTTGCCTATTGCTTTGTTGATGACTCGATTTCATGTAATTTTGTTTGTCACACCCGTGTGGTGTAGTGGTAGAGTATTTGTAAATTTTGACAGCGGTCATTTGAGTATTTTCTATTGGTCACGTGTTAATGTACTTGTGTTGATTTGTATGAGAAGTCCTAAGCTTTTAGGCAGTAAATGTTGCTACGGCAATTCAAGTCCAATTTCACACGGAAATTTTGTGTTTGTTTATAGTAGATTTTGGAAGTGTCGGTTTAATTTAATGTATTGTAGTTGTGTTCCCTTGTGTCGGTCTAGCTCTAGGAAATGCGGATTCGTTGTTTGAAGGGTCATTCTGGATGATAACGAATCACGCATTCAAAGTACACATCGTGATGCATGTAGAACGGCGTACGCACTTATATGGTCACTTTTGCATCTTTTATTTAAGGACACTTGGTCCAGGTAATTAATCTCTCCAGAGATATCGCCTAAGTTTTTGGCATTTTATTAAGCGGGAGTCAGTTGGGAGTTTTTGTTGTTAATTATTTATGTGTAAATATGGTGATTTGTTATTAAATTCAATTGTTTTAACCCTGGCTTCACTCTTTCCTGCATGTTATTTTGTTATATGTTACCCTGCAAGTTAATGAAGCGCCCTGACAGCAACTTACGAATATGACCTGTTACGCCCCGAATCTGAGTCTCATATGCTTCTTTGCAAGGGTTCATAAAACAAAAATGGCTGCCCAAGTGGGGATTGTTGTTGTTGTTGCTTCGCTGATCTCATATTTATTTCGTTGAGAAATGATGCCAGGTCAAGCGGACACGTAAATTCAGTAAATGGAGGCGATGTTGTACCGCCATGTGCATTAGTAAAATCACTGAGTTCCTAAAGTTAGAAATATTGAACAAGGTTAGAATTTGATTTGGTATTTGTTATAAACTTGTTCTGGCGCCCATATTAAAATTAGAAATTTGCATTATTGATGAACTCAGTCAAAGCAGGAAGATGTTGCCTTATATTTGACATTTAATTGACTTCGGTTAATTGGTGTTTCGTAAATTCTGTTGGTTAGGAATTTAAAAGCAGATCACTAGGGGTTATTTTGTTGTTTGGGAATAAATGTCATTGTATTCAGTAAATTTTGTTACTGAAATTTTCATTAAATTAGAGCCAGTAATATTTAAATGTGTGACATGTATGTGCGTATAGGGCTGAAACCTTAGCCCATAACCCTGTTTTTCTCTGAATATATTTTTGTGTGTGATATGGCGAGTGTTGATGAGATAAAGGCATTGTTAGAACAGATGTCGATCCAAATGTCCGCGAAAACGGAAGAACAATTAGTGCAGATGTCCGTAAAGACGGAAGAACAATTAAAAGAACAATTAGAAGCTCAGCGTGAGCATAGTGAAAAACAATTAGAACAGATGTCCGCGAAAACGGAAGAACATTTAATGCAGATGTCCGTAAAGACGGAAGAACAATTAAAAGAACAATTAAAAGAACAATTAGAAGCTCAGCGTGAGCATAGTGAAAAACAATTACTTGATATGAGCGGTAACATTTCGGTCCAGTTAGAAGTCCAGAAATTAGACACTGACAAACAATTCAATGAACTAAACCACAAATTGTCACAACAGGCGGTAACACAAACCGAACAGTTAGGAAAAATCACAAATGATATTAATCAGAGCGTTCAAAAAGTAGAGAAACTGGCAGGCGAGGTTGCGGAAAATAACATCAAACAGTTAGGCGAAATGAAGAAATTGGAGGCGAAATTTGATAACAAATTAGTACAATTTGACGAGATGGTGGCAGATAAACTCAAGCAGATAGAGGCAGCATGTGTCAGTAACACCGCGGGAGTGAAGAAAACCCAAGAGAAACTTCAGCAGCAAATTAATTCGGTAGATAACAACGTGCTGGAATTAATAAAGGAAATAGATAAAGTCGAAGTTAAGGCTGAAACCGAGCGGATACACTTGCGGGAAAATTTAGAGGAGCAATTAGGCAGAACACAAGAGATCATAAGAAAAGAGATGGAAGGCCAGCTAATAAACACACAAGAGGTCATAAGACAAGAAGTAGGGGAGCAGCTCGTCAAAACTCAGGATAATTTGGAAGGTCAGCTAATGAAAACGCAAGAGGTTATAAGAGAAGAGGTGGGGGAACAACTAGTAAAAACGCAGGAACGGATAAGTGAAGAGCTAGAGAAAAATCAGGAGAGGAACGAGGAGAAAATAAATAGCTTAAAAAGTAGGATCCGGCGAGATTGGGACCAGCAGGCTCATGCGAATAAGGAAGACAGGCTGGCAGTTTTAAAGCGAATGCAGGCACTGGAGGAAAATATGAAGTCGAAATTACAGGAACATTCAGAATTAATCATAAAAAACGAGATTAGATCGTTAGAGAATGCGACATTATTTTCAAACGAAAATATTCCGGAAAAGCAAACAAGTATTGGAAGTCCGGCAGGTTCGAAGTTGGCTGAGGACACGAGTCGGGGTCAAAGTCCCAGACTAACGACTAATGCATTCCAGCAGTACAGGGGGGAGACTTCAACTCCGCAACCGAACTTGGCACCAGCCCAAGTCATCCAAGTCATTCGGGGTAATGATTTTAAACCCGATAAGTTTAAAGAACATTCAGGAACCACTCCCAAAGCATTTCTACGGCAATTAACTGACTACTTTATTGACCAACACATCGGCCCGGAGAAACAATTAAGACTGGTGGAGAAATTTTTAGAAGGACCTAGCCTGACCTGGTTTTTAAGTTTCAAGTACACGTTTACAGACATGACTCAATTCCGCGAGGCGTTTTTGAAGAAGTTTTGGAGTCCTTCGTTACAGCAAGGGTTAAGAATGGACCTGTACACGCGCAAATACCACAGTACACATCCAACCCGTTTTTCAGAATTCTTCAGTCAGCAATTGGTAAAATTCAGGGATTTTGATGACCCGCCTAGCGAGCCGAATATGGTTCTAACCATCGGAAAACAACTCCCAATGCATATCCAACAATTATTAGTCGCAGGAAATATTCAGACCGCAGTCCAAGCCGAAGAATTACTCAGACACTTAGATGAGACGAGTATGGTAAGCCCACAGACAGGAAGAAGGAATTTGGAATGTGTCAACACGGCAGAGGTAGTTCAGGGATTCCAAAATAACCACGGCCAGGGGAACCAAAGTAAGACACAGTCCACAGGGACACAGTTCACGCCAAGAAGACAAGATTTTGACGGCCGAAACCAGTTCCATAACAACAATCAGAATTATCAGAATAACCGCGGGAGATATCATCAGAATAACCAAAATCAAAATAATCAGTGGACGTACCAGCGGGAATACACGAATTGGAGGGGAAACCAGAGACAAGGTAGACCTTACCAAAGAAATGGAGATGGTAGATGGAGTAACGGCAGGGACTATCGCCAAGAAAACAGAGGAGATTATAGGAATAACTGGGACGAACGATATATTGAATCCCGTAAATACTTGGATCAATTAAGTAATGAAGAAGCGGAGAAGGAGAAGTGGGGGCGTGCCATGGCGAACAGACAGAGCCCAGACAACCATCAAGGAGAGGGGGCAGAGAGTTTACTGAGGCAACAGGAGCGACAGAATGATAACCGGCGAAACACATCTAATGGGGCCCGGGATAAAAAAAAAACCAAATGAACTGAAAGGAGACAGGCTAGAAACGGAGATCGCCAGGGAGCAAGAAGAGATGATAGTGGCCAATATAGAAGAGTGGGTAGCATTCCCAGACGACTGCCTGGAGGAAGTGGTGAAGAACCGTGAAAATGTTATCAGACAGCTACTAATTATTTACGCGCATATTGGAGGTATGAGGGTGAGATGTTTGATTGATACAGGTAGCCAGGTGAGCTTAGTCACTGAAATTTTGATAAAAGAAATAGCAAGAAAACAGACTGTTCCTATTATGCCGGTACCGCTAATGAAAGTCAGAGGTGTCATTCCTGACAAAACTATGAATTGTAAACAGCAAGCATTTCTAGATCTGGAAATATTGAACCATACTTTTTCACAAACATTCATTGTTATTCCGAAGATGAACTACAATATAATTTTAGGAGCCAACTTCATCTGCGATTTTCATGCTGTAATTGATTTACATAACAATACTGTAAGCTTCAAACAAGTAGAAGGATTGGATCATGTGGGTTTAAATATGGAAGAGAATCCGCTGGAGAGAGAGGCCAATACTTGGGTTGTTGAGGAATGCACTAATGAGGCCGGAGATAAGATCTTGAGGGGAGAGCAAGTCAACCAGACAGCAGTGCTAGAGATGGACAGCCGAGATATTTCGCAGGAACTTTGGGTGCATTTGGCGGAAGAAGAAATGGGCGGAACCAAATTCGAAATTCTACTTCAGGAGCGACTTAAGGAAGCCATCGTAGGGGAATCTGATAGAAGAAGATTGGAAGAAATTTTAGGATTACATAAAGGAGCGTTTGACACCGTACCCGGGAAAGTTTTAAATTTTCAATATGCGATGCAGGTAACAGATTGGACCCCATTTAAAAGTAAATTGTACCCGATCCCAGAGAAGCATTTTTCTCAGGTGAAGGACATTATTACTAACTTATTAGATTCTGGCATGATAAGGAAAGCTGCAACTCCTTATCTGAACGCAATATTGGCTGTGACCAAGCCAAACGGATCAATTAGGCTATGCCTAGACGCGCGAGTTTTAAATAGCAAACTGCTAGTTGAGCACGACCAAGCACCGAGGATCAAAGATGTTTTGAAAGGCTTCCGTGGGAAGAAGATATACTCAAGTGTTGATTTGACAAATAGTTTCCACCATCTTGAACTTGAAGAAAAATCCCAACTGTTGACGGGATTTTTATTCGATAATCAAAGTTATATCTGGTGTCGAATGCCCTTTGGCGTGAAAACTGCGGGATGTGCACTCATTAGAGCACTCGATAGAAATTTGACTGAGGAGGTCAAGGACTTCACCACGAGATATGTTGATGACATATTAATCGCTTCTGAGACAATGGAAGAACACTTGATAAATTTAAATAAACTGCTGGACAACCTGAGAACCATGAACTTCAAGATCAACTTAAAAAGTCACATTTTTGCCAGAGCGAAATTTTATATTTGGGACATATAATTGATGTCGAGGGCGTGCGGCCTAATCCAGCCAAGATTGATGCTATTAAGAAATTTCCCACACCTACCAAAGTCAAACATGTTAGAGCATTTTTGGGAGTAACAGGTTTCTTCAAAGAAAATTGCCCTGGTTACACAGAAACAGTAGCGCCTATGCAGGAGATGTTGAAGAAAGCGAATCGATGGTCGTGGAACGAGGAGTGCGACAGGTCTTTTAAAGCAACGAAGGATTTATTGGAAAACTGTGTGAAACTTGGATATCCGGATTTTGAGAAACAATTTATCATTCAAGCAGATGCTTCGTTAATTGGGGTTGGTGCTATGCTGTACCAAGAGGACGCTGAAGAACCCAAGAAGAAATCCTATTTGGCATTTACGAGTCGTAAATTACGGAAACATGAGAGGAACTACACAGTTACGGAACTTGAGCTACTAGCAATTCTATATTCTCTCCAAAAGTGGCGCAAGATGATCTACGGTTATTCCATCATTGTTAGAACCGACCACCATGCACTGACATTTTTATTTAAGACAACAATAGCGAGTGAGAGAGTTACGCGCTGGTCCATCTACATACAGCAGTTTGACATCACAATAGAGCATTGTCCTGGGAAATTGAACGTCATACCAGATGCCTTGAGTAGAAACCCTGAGGACGGAAACGAAGTAACAGCGGAAGTTCACAATATTACCTTGACGCCTAAGACTCGTGAGTTTTTGGCAAGATTGAAGGATATTCGGAAGGAGCAAGAAGCTGACCCATGGATGATGATGATGATAAAATTCTATAGGAAGGAGTTACAACCAAATTCACCGGAGTACCGGGAAGCCAGTGCTAAACAAGCGAGATTTCACTACTTGAATAACTTGTTACATAAGTACGTGGATGAGCATCATACTAAACTGCGGATCTTAGTTCCAGCATCACTACAGAGGGGATTAACTTGGCATGTTCACGAGAGCCTTGCACATATCGGCACGGATAAGACTGAAGCTACGATAGGGGAGACCTTTACTTGGCCCAATATGAGATTCACCATTGTTGAAGTAATTAGAACGTGTGACGCTTGTCAGCGCACAAAGCCGAACAACTTTATTCTGAAACAACCTCCAAGACCACTATTACCGCAGAAACCATGCGAGATGCTCGCGATTGATTGCTTTGGTCCTTTAGTAAAAGGAAAGCGTGGATGCCGACACCTCTTGGTATGTGTCGATGTATTTTCGAAGATGGTCGTGCTATGTCCTATTCAGAAGACGACGTCAAGACAAGTCCTTAGTCGAATTAAGAACAAAGTTATTCCGATGCTTGGGAAGCCGGAATCCATTCTATCAGATCACGGTACCTATTTCACAAGCAATGTTTTTAGGCAAGGTTTGGAGAGCCTAGGAATAAAACACATATTTTCAAGTATTCGTTATCCTTGTGGAAATCCGAGCGAAAGAACAATTCGCTGTGTCGCTAAATACTACAGAGTAATGATTCTTAACGAACACAATAAATGGGTAGACAAAGTAGGGGAAATTGAGATGTGCATGAACACTACTAAGCACGAGTCGACGGGTCAAGTCCCACTGATTGTACACCACAACAGGTTGCCGGAAAGAACTTGGGACAAGATCATTCCTTGCCCAAGGGATCCATTATTAGCGCATGATTTGCGAATCCAGCGAACGAGGGAGCACATGAGGAACCAAGCGGACCGAAGGCTGAGACGGTACCGAGGAAAGAAGTTTCACCGAGAGTTACAAGAACAAGAATTAGTGCTGGTTCGTAGACCACCAATCTCCGACCCTAAGAACAAAGTCTTCGCCAAGTTCTGTCCGAAATTCATTGGCCCGTTCCGGGTAATTAAGAATCTGGGTAACAATGCCTACAGATTAGAAGAAGTGAGCACTGGTGCAAAATCTGTTTTTAATAGCGCCAATTTGAAACCGTACTACAGAAGGGAACCATTTGATGATTAGGAAAGATTATGTGCAGAATTTTTATTGCCAAAATTTATATTTTTTTTTGAGAGCAAACACTCAAATCCACGGGGAGCGCGTGAGCACGCACTTTGTTTGTAAACAACGAGCAGCTGAGACGACGGGAGTGGCAACTACGTAAGGAGAAGGGGGAGACCTAATGAAAATATGAATGACATTCCAGCGAGAAGGGAGCACACTAATTGAGTCAGAGGGGCATACACTCGAGCAGCTGAGTGAGATTTAAAGAGATGTGTTGTTACTACAGTGGATTTTGTTTTTGAAATCCAAACCAATAAATTGTTTCGAATTTCAAAACCTTGCTGAGGATAAATGAACCCTTATTGATCTTCGATAAATAAGTATTCATATTTATTATTATTATTACTACGGCCCAGGCAGCACATAAGGAAGTCGACTTGGATATTAGGGAGGCCAGTATTTCGTAATGGTTGCAACAGAAGCTGAGTTGGTAGCTATTCCTGGGGACGGCCAGAATTAGTCGAGTTCAAGGCCAAATTGTGCAACTACTGTACCAAAATTGGAGACATAAAGGGAGAATCACGAGGTCCTCTCAACGAACATACGATTGAATCAGCCAATCGCAAGAGACCAAGCCGTGACCACGAGGTGGACGGCGTCAGTAGTAAAAAGCGCGCGGAAGTGTGTATCTAAGGAACCGCCGAACGGATTAATCTCCGCTCGAGTAATTTGAGACGTTGGATTTATTTGGAGAAGAATGACACTAGCCCCATCTTTGTGAGACAAAAACTCTGGAAGTTTTTATCCGACTCCGCCCCACTCCACCGCCCTTGTCAGTTTCTCATAAATAGTTTGGCCTGACGCCAATCTGAGTAATTATCTTGTGGATCCTTCAGAGGCATACTCCACGCCAGTTTGAAGTGTGATTTTGACGCTCGAATTTATCTATTCTTGTGGAGCCTTCAGAGGCATACTCCACGCCAGTTCGAAATGTGATTTTTACGCTCTAAAATCAGTGAAGCTAATTTTATTTTCTGAGCTCTGGGGAGCTAAAGTCGCAGCGTTTGCAGTATCGAATTTTAAAAGTTATAATACATTCTGTTCTAAAATCAACTAAATTGGGTGATCTAAATATTTCACGCCAGCGCGTGATAAACTGTAACATTCTTTTAAAGACGACGAGTTCAACTTTAAGGGGGAAGTATCGTATCACCCTCATTGGCGCTTACCAGAACCGAAGTCCATAAGACGGGACGGAAATACCGGACGAGATAGCGACTGCGAGTGCAGCCAGGATTTTGAACTTGTTAACGAGCCAGTGGCGCGGACTCGAGATGTATATTTTATGTATAAATTATGTGTATTGTATGTGTGTTTTTATAGTGCGTATGTGCGATATAATTAGGGCCAGTCTTCGCTATTAATCGCAGTAGGACAATTGTGGGTGAACTGAGTAGCCTGCAAGCGATTATAGATAGGCAAATATTTAACATTGAACTTTTCTGCCAAGGAGTCGAGACCAAGATGATCAGCACGTGGTTTGAAGTTGGGATGAGCTTCAAGAAATCAACGCAGACGACTACTATGGAGTGCTAAATTGTCCATAGGGCAATGGGTTGAGAAGGATGTCCTTAGTCCTACATGCAGAAGCGGTGATGTACTAAAATTGGATTATTTCAATTATGTAGTTAGATTTGGCCGGGGAACTTTGTAAATAGTCATGTTTTTCTTTCTTGTTTTTAGCTGTTTTTCTTGTACCGACACTATATGTTTAAATGTCCGTTGGCGCGTGGCCAAAGTGTTTGTTGATATTTTGTTATTTTTCTTGAGTCATGTGTAATGTACGCGGCGTGCGTGCGTGATTTTTATCCTTTCAATTGCGGAACCCGTTACATTCGATAAATGGTGCTTTATTAACGTTAATATTTTGAAATAGGAATGGGAGGAAATGATTGTAAAACATTTTGCTGAACAGGTTATTATTCATGTTAGGGTAGCCGAGTGCACCAACTTAAAAGTAATTGTAGAACACCTTCGTTCTAATTTTGATAGATTTTTCTTGAGTCCTTTTCAGGTGACTAGTCACGGCATAGAACGATGGCGCCAGCATGTGGATATTATTTGTGTCTTTTATTTCAGGGTCTGTCACAACCCATACGTGTGATTCAGTGTGTGTTGATGTGTCTAGTGTGTGTTGATTCTACGTGAGGAGGGGGTAGTTGTCCTACCGCCCTTATATATTTTTGCTGCTGTTGTATTTTAGATGGAAAGACAGAGTGCTCTTGGGAGACTGCTGATTCTTGTCCATATGTTTTTCTGACACACACGTATTATTGTGCTTTGGGGCACATTTCTTCGAGGTTCGATCCCATGCTCTGGGAGGTCGAGGTTATTGACACGTGGGTTGACAGACATGCAGAGTTCCACAAACCGCCCGTTTTGCCTGTGACTTATTTTTGATAGGCAGTCCTATTTGTCCGACTGAACCCTGTAAGCTTTCATGCAGCAAACCTGTTCATTGTGATGGCTAATTTTTAAGCCATAATTAATTGGGGAGTTCGCCATGTGTGTAACGGATTGTTGTACCTTGTATGGATAAGAATATTGTGATTAACGTAAATGTTGGCTGTTTGCCTATTGCTTTGTTGATGACTCGATTTCATGTAATTCTGTTTGTCACACCCGTGTGGTGTAGTGGTAGAGTATTTGTAAATTTTGACAGCGGTCATTTGAGTATTTTCTATTGGTCACGTGTTAATGTACTTGTGTTGATTTGTATGAGAAGTCCTAAGCTTTTAGGCAGTAAATGTTGCTACGGCAATTCAAGTCCAATTTCACACGGAAATTTTGTGTTTGTTTATAGTAGATTTAGGAAGTGTCGGTTTAATTTAATGTATTGTAGTTGTGTTCCCTTGTGTCGGTCTAGCTCTAGGAAATGCGGATTCGTTGTTTGAAGGGTCATTCTGGATGATAACGAATCACGCATTCAAAGTACACATCGTGATGCATGTAGAACGGCGTACGCACTTATATGGTCACTTTTGCATCTTTTATTTAAGGACACTTGGTCCAGGTAATTAATCTCTCCAGAGATATCGCCTAAGTTTTTGGCATTTTATTAAGCGGGAGTCAGTTGGGAGTTTTTGTTGTTAATTATTTATGTGTAAATATGGTGATTTGTTATTAAATTCAATTGTTTTAACCCTGGCTTCACTCTTTCCTGCATGTTATTTTGTTATATGTTACCCTGCAAGTTAATGAAGCGCCCTGACAGCAACTTACGAATATGACCTGTTACGCCCCGAATCTGAGTCTCATATGCTTCTTTGCAAGGGTTCAGTACTTAATAAGATCTCTGTTAAAGCCCAGGTCGGATGGTTCGATCGTCTGAAGAGAATGGATTCATAAAATGTGTTGTTGTTGTTTCATTTAAGACGCTTGGACATCGTAGTCATTTAGCCCCGTGCACTTGGCTGTGTGTAGTATTTGTCTGATAACCTATATCTGTGTGGTGTATGTAGTAGTGTGTAGGCATTTAAAATTCCGGTGAGGATTTGGAAGGAGGTGTCCGTGGCCTTAAATTAGGAACCGTCCCGGCACTTACCTGGAGTAGAAGTGGGAAACCACAGAAAACCACTTTCAGGATGGTTGAGGTGTGAATTGAACCTACCTCTTCTCGGTTTTGCCTCATGAGGCTGTTGCACCCTATTCCAGCCCCCAGACCAGAATTACATTTCTTGGCAGAGTTGGGAATCAAACCCGTATCTCCGGGGTGACAGCCAAGAATGCTAGCCGCTACACCAGGAGGTGAACGATTCACAAAGAACAGCTACAGTACAGGGTGTATGGAGAAATACTCCGAAGGCAAGAGACCAAAGGGTCGGGAGAGGAAGAGATACAGCAATATCTAGAGAGGTGAGGATTAGACTGACAGCAAACTGCGAACGAAGAGGTCTACCTGGACAAGGGATCTAAAACACTGGTGGAGGCGCAGAGTACCGTGACGTTGTTTTAGAACAACGCCCTAGGGGTACAAACAACGTATCCCTGCGGTCAAGACGATCCTAACCGCACGCAGCCAAGCAAATAGTGAATTTTTTTTTACCTCATATTGCGTCACACATTTTTTTTCAATTAAATGTCCACATTTAGAACTACATTAAGAGACTTTGCACACCATTTGTCGGCTAGTACGACTCCACTCCTGCCGAAACTAAAGATTAAGAACGGTGACTTAATAACTGACCAGACTGCAGTACAACTTCTCAGGGACCTTGAATTCCAAACAGCAAAGATCCGTGCTCAACACCCTGCCGCTGCAGCACAAGTTATACATTTTACACGGTCCCAGGCCAGTGAACACACACAAGAGTCACCAGTATCCAGCGCTAGTGAAGTAGATTGCCTGCCAACACTCCATCCCCTATTGTTGCAGCAACTGCAGATCACAGAGCAGAAAGCCAGTAACCTGCTCGAGCGCATTTCAGGGCTATTAGAGACAGACACTATTAAAGCCAATAATCACACGACAGAAGCGGTTCTTGACATCCACACTATTTTGGAAACAGTAAAACAGGATTTAGACAGAACCGTACACATAGTCGAATCCACACAGTACGACAATACACCATCCATCAGCACAGACATATCAGGTGACGAGCCACCTGGTAACGTAACACAGGTGTCGTACACGGGAAGCGAGGCTAATTCCCCTCTAAACAGCCCAAATACCTCAGCACACGACAGCGGGGTGAACGGCACAAACAGACCCGAAGCACTACACAGCCAACGAGACACAGCTGAAAGCGAGATGAATAGACACACTGAATACCCCATGATCCACCCCACAAAGTTCACGGGGGAAGGCCAGGATCCCGAGGAATACCTCAAGGCCTTCAATAGAACGGCCCGGATCAATGGTTGGAGCGAGGAAGTTAGGAAACGGCTCCTTCCTGCCTATCTCACAAAGGCGGCCATGACATGGTATGAGCTCCATGAGGACGCACTAGAGGCTGCCACATGGGAGGAAACCGCGGTAATGTTGAAGGATGAGTTCCAGCTTATACCAGACGATGACGATCTCTATGACCAGATTAGACAGAGGTCACAGGGACCCAAAGAGAGAGCCCAGGCATACATCAATGTTAAATTGATAATGTGCGAAAAGTACAATGCAGCAATGACAAATAAACAGAAAGTCAAGCTGTTAATGCAGGGCCTCAGACCAGCCATAGTAGAAAAGCTATGCATCATGAACAACCTCACGGTCCAACATATGTTGAATAACATAAAGACCATAGAGGAGGGGAGAAAGATCACGGAAAAGGCTACGGAAAAAGCCGTGGATCTGCACTTCAAAACTCGGAAAGACGACACTAATGACAAAATAGACGAATTAGTGGAAAGGATGGAAAAACTGACCATAGCTGCCATCCAAGCGGGCGGGAGACCGCCAAGGGATGAGCAAGCAGACAAACGAGAACACTATCATACAGAGAGGAGACGCTACGGGAGGGAAGAAAATTACTACCCTCCACAGCGGGCAACAACACCTCCCCCTCAGGATAGGCCACACTACCCTCCTCGGTACTCACCGATAGCATACACGGACACAGAGCCGACATACCCCTCAAGGCGTTCACCATCTCCGTACACACGGGAGTACTACCCTGAGGAGTACGACCACGACATCCCCCGACGAAACAGCCCGTCACCACATAGACAGTCCTACGCTGCCCCACAATACAGGGCAGACATGGAGTACCGGGAAAACCCGCCCCCACGCGGGCAAGGTTATGCAGCCCCGCAGTACAGGGGAAATGGGGAGTACCGGGAATATTCGCCCCCACGCGGGCAAGGTTATGCAGCCCCGCAGTACAGGGGAAATGGGGAATATCGGGAGAACCCGCCCCCACGCAGCCAAGGCTATGCGGCCCCGCAGTGCAAGGGAAATTGGGAACAGCGAGAAAACCCACCCTCGACCAGACAGGGGTATGCAGCTGACCAATATAGCGAAAAGGGGAACCGACGGGAACACCCGCCCCAGCAGCAGCAGACATACACCCCACCCTGGCGGAGACAGAATAACGGACAACAGGGCAATAACCGACAAGGAAGAAAACCCACTAGAGAAAGGGACAACATAGACAAACACACGAAGGGCCCAGAACACTACCCCCTCCCCGACGAATACCCGAGGGAGTTCAGGGATGAAACACCCCACAGGACAGACAGGGGGGCAATACTCCCTACGCCTAGACACACACCGCAAGCGGGGAGCTGGCGCAGCCACCCCGAGGGGGGGCGCACATACATTACAGGCAGGCGTACACCCACATTTTCAAAAAACGCCTAGACGGGGAGGTGCGGCTAGCTGATGAAGCAGCTGAGGTTCCTCCCCCAACACAACACAAGAAAGGCCCTTCCCCCAAGAAAACTCGTAAGAGTAGGGGGAAGAAGCAGCCAGCTAAAACTAAGGCTGACGATCCGCCCCCGGACCGTTTCCAAACACACCCCGTGCAAGGAGACGGCAACTGTCTGTTTAGGGCCATGAGCTTTCTAATCCGGAATACCGAGGATTATCATGGGGACTACAGACAGAAAACGGTCAAACATATCTTGGCCAACTGGAAAGAGTACCGGGACTTTGTGTCGGACGAGCGGGAAAACCCATTCCAGACCGGGGCGGATTACCGAAAATACATGGGTAAGGACGGCACCTATGGCAGTGCCGTAGAGGTAACCGCTCTCGGCAAGGTGCTCAAAGCCAACATCCATGTATACACGGATGTGCACTCGCCTCCGCTATTCTCAACTGCGGGATTCAATAGGGACCTACACATACTTTTCACAGGAAACCCTAAGGCGGGACATTACACACCCCTCACAATCAGAAGCAAACAGCCCAAGAACACGCCCACACCCTCCAAACAGAAAACCCCACCCCCTTCACCACAACACAGGGGGGGGGGGGAATTGACCACACACAGGCGCATGACGCAAGCTCGCTCGGCATGGGGAAGCCAGCAACAGGAGTCGAACTCGCGACCGCCTGGAACAAAAGTCGGGGTAACAAGGGCAAGCTCAGAGTCACATTTGCAGACACACCTTCCCGAGAGGAAGAAACCAACAACAACACAACTACACAAAGGCTGGGAACGATTAATACATTAAACGTTCGCCAGCAGACTCCCAGTCTCACAGCAAGACCGGTTAAAGGAGATGGCAATGTACTTGGCAAACGCACTTTGCTGACCGGGGCAAAGTATTCAGGACAGGAAGTAAGCCTAGAGGCGAAGCGTGCCAGGTACGATAAGCGGACAGCAACAACAACAACAACAACAACATACATCTTACACAACACATCGGTGCAGGGCAGTGGATTTCAGGTATCGGCCCTCACGATACACGCCACCATAAATGGCCACAGAGTGCAGGCCCTAATTGATACCGGGGCAGCCGTAAGTTGTGTTAATAGACGACACACTGCCTAGGCGCAAATACAAGGTGTCACGGGAAACATTCGGTTGGTAGCGGCCAATGCTCAGGCGCTGGAAAACATGGGGGTAGCGAACATACATATTAGGATAGACCATTTTGCCACAACGCACCCCATGTTCGTTATCGAACACCTTTCTGCGTCAGCCATAATTGGCATGGATTTTCTCGCTAGATATGAGGCTAGCATAAATTTCGCTAGTGGTCAGATGCTTTTAAAGCACGACCAAAGGCTCACCACACATCCCATGGTATACACCAGGAACAGAGATGGGATTCGAGCGGAGCGAGAAAACCACGAGCATCAGGCCCCTACACTGCACACTATCAGCCAATACACAAACACACACACTGACAAGGCGGCCAACCAGAACCACAGGCAGGACCTGACTCCGGAGCAAAATAAAAGGCTCACGGAGCTCCTGGAGACCAACAGAGATATTTTTGCCCACTCAATGAAGGATCTCGCTGTGACAGACCTCATTGAACACCACGTCACACTCACTAGTGACCGACCAGTACACCAGCCTCCCTTCAGAGTGAGCCAGAAGGAGAGACATGCCATCGATGCCCAGATCTCAGAGATGCTCGAGGCAGGGGTCATTGTTCCAGTTATTTCTAACTATTCCTCTCCAGTTCTGCTGACCAAAAAAAAGGACGGATCGCACCGATTTTGTACTGACTACAGGAGGCTCAATAAGTTAGTCGAAAATGATAGTTATCCACTACCAAGGGCAGACACCTATTTGGACGCCCTTGGTGGAGCTAGCTGGTTCAGTTCGATGGATTGCTATAGCGGATTCTATTCAATCCCCGTCTATGAACCAGATAGGCACAAGCTGGCGTTCGTTACAGAGAACGGACTATTTACCTACACCCGTTTACCGATGGGTCTCCGTAACGCCAGCCAAACCTTCCAAAAGCTAGTGGATAAGACATTTTCAGGGCTTAAATGGCGTTCCGTATTAGTGTACGTGGATGACATAACGGTCTTCTCCAACACTTTTGACGAACACATCGTACATTTGGAGGAGGCTTTCGCAAGGATCAGAGAAGCTAAACTAAGGCTTAAATCTGCGAAATGTCAATTTGCCAGACAGCAAATTAACATATTGGGCCATATTGTCAACAGGGAGGGCATTATTCCCGACCCAGCCAAGACTGACGCAATAACGGGCATCCCAATGCCCACAAATTTGAAACAATTGCGCAGTTTTATTGGCTTGGCTTCGTACTATCGCAAGCATATCTATAGGTTTGCACACATCGCCCATCCCCTAACTGAACTCACACGGGAAAAAACGCCCTTCAGCATCACGCAGGAACACATAGATGCCTTCAACACACTGAAGCAACTATTGACCTCACCTCCATTGCTGCAACACTTCCATAGTGATAGGCCCACATTTTTACACGTGCCGTAAAAAGGCGATGTGGACCCTTACCCCAGTTGGCCGACAGCGCAGCGACCTCACTTAACTGACGACTAGACCAAACAGACGAACTACGTAAGGTCAAAGCATTCGGGACCGGACACGGGCAAACATCGAGATCTAGGGGTGCATATTAGCCCATCCCCCTTGTCGGAGAAAGTTACACCCACTATGTGTCACGATCATCGAAGCCGAGACCTGCAGGGAGACTTTCTGAGAATGGCGGGAGAAATAGCTCACTCACCGCCGGCCTCGGGAACTATCCCTAGAGACGACCCCATTTTGACTAGACTACTAGTTAAGTTTAAATTTAAGTAGGCACGGCTTCCATAGCGGGAAGCAAAACTCCTATGCGTTGGAGTGGAAGATAACTGCGAAATACATATTACTGCGGCCCATAGCGGCAAAATCATATATCAATGCGAAAAGCATACTACAGCGGCCCATAGAGGCAAATATTACTGCGAAAAGCAGATTGCGACGGCCGATAAAGGCGAAGACAATATTATGACATTGGACCACACTGTCCAATGCCCACATAAATGGCGACGCATCGGGCAACCAGAGGGCATTAAGAGAGGGGCAGTGCGCGCACCTCACAGGAGCCAAGTGGGCGGCTCAACTACGATAAATCGGAACAGCAAACGGTCATGAACAAGGACGTTACAGCGGGCGAAACGGTTAGCTTAGTGGCACCATAAGTCGCCTGCGATTAGATTAGTACTAGTATTAAGACCTAGAATAGATGTCGACAATAGTCTTAAAACGGAGGGGACTACGAGACATTGTCGGGTTCCGGTCCCGGCAATGTACTACAAGGGCACCCGCGAGAGAAATCGGACGGACGAGCCTCCATCTAAATTTTAGTATTTAAGTTACAGTACCATTTTTAAGGTCACTTAGATGTAAACACATTTACTAACAGCTGTTGCTAATAATAGCACAGCACATTTCGGCTTTAGAATAAGGTCCACTCGGCATGTAAATACAGAATAGTTTCACAGTTAAGTAATTTTATCACTAAGTAACATAAGTAGTGTAAGATAACGCCGGTCGGCTCCTGATGACCGCCAAACCCGGCATCAGGGTAAGTCCGACAATACACTATAATATAGGATAATATATAATATAGTACAATAGGCATAATCAAAGTGGAATATATCGGCACCCGGTAACCACAATTCCGCTACCGGGGTAAGACCAACTACATATTATTTACGGCATTACGGCACCGTATAGGGTAAGCCCGGTCATGCAGCAAATTAACATTAATCATGCTATTTTTTTTCAGAGAAAGAAGAGCTTCAGCCAGTAAAAAACTATGACACAGGAAGCGACATAGAGAATATGTCATACTAACATGTTTTTTCTAAACCTCGCCATTTTTTCACAGGCATCGTCACCAGATACAGGAAACTGGTGACAGGAATTTCACTACCATATAGCAGTGTCATATTATGTACGGCATGCCATGATGGTGTACTATTTTTTTTATTTTTTATACGTCAACTTGCACTAATCCCAACACACTCTCAAACACTCACCACATTTTTCTTTTTCAGCTACACACTCCAAAAAAAATCTGCACAGCAGGACTGGTGCCTGTGGGGTACCAGGCTTACTGGCAGATCAACTAAATAGAAACACATAAAGCGTCAAAATGCGACGCAGATTACGACAATGAGGGCGCAACCGATTTGTGGCAGTGACTCTCATTGTCAAGTGTGAAAGCATTCACCCACAGAGGATGCTTCACAGATTCAGTATTAAGAATACATGCAAGCGGTACGACCACTATACCGTACCAAGAAGTGGCCGTACAGGATCAGCCGTGAGACGGCAAGCGTACGTACAGACGGGTAGCGTGCACGCGAGGTACCTCACAAAAACTAGAATTATAAGGGATTAGCGCACTTAGGTTAGACATAAGGTCATTGTAATTCATAATTTTAAGGATAAACTTCATACAATTACTCCACTAGACATAAGGTCATTGTAATTCATAATTTTTAAGGATAAACTTCATACAATTATTCCACTAGACATAAGGTCATTGTAATTCATAATTTTTAAGGATAAACTTCATACAATTATTCCACTGGAAAGCGACAATATTCCTAAATGTCAGAATCGCAACATAGTACATTAAACACTATATATTTTTGTTTGTTTATCAAGATTCCATGTACACAATGTCTGTGATTTGTTTTCTTTCATTTTTCCTTCTTCTAACTTCCCCATTTGTCAGGGTGTTCCGTTTTTTCCCAAACAAATAAATACTTTGAATATATCCCTTAAATTATACCCTGGAACACCCATTTTTCTATTTTCTTCTACCTTTCTTATTGCAGGGAGCACTTTTTCCCTAAGATAGGGCGGACGCCGCAATCGTCCGTTCGGCCCTGGGTTTTTCCTCCCTGCACAACTATGTAACGAATCACCATCAGAAACCATGTTTTTTTTTGAAACTAGCAATATGCCAGCAACAGCAAGGGCAATTTTTTTTTTACATGTCGAATTTCTTTTAATGTTAAATTTTTCTCAAATGTCAATTTTTTCCCAATGTTAATTTTTTTCTCGATATCAAATCTTTCGCAATGTCAATTTTTTGTTTGTTTTTTCACAATGTCAATATCAGTGTATACATATATCTATACATCCCATAACCCTCCCCTCTGAACACGGGCTGACCTCACACCCACACTTCGATACGACACCACCAGGAGATACGAGGGGGTTTCAAGGACCACTACGTCAACGCCCCAACTTCCAGTTCCGTTCCCGTTCGCGAGGACGCGAACAAATGAAGGAAGACGCTTGTACAGCCTCCCAGGGGTATGCACCCCTTGGAGTCCATCCCCCCGGCATCTGGCTAAATCCCCTAAATGGCAACCCTTGGAAAGCCGGCCCAACATCCATAAAACTTAGCAGGGACAGCTTGCCACTCTAAGAAGCAGCTCAGTCCTTGCACAATGGTTACACATACCGACATACTAGAAACTGGGCCAACACATTGCTGACAACATAGCGCCAGAGAGTATAAGAAGGCATCCTAATGAGGTCAAAGGATCTCTCCATTATCAGTGCTTCATCGAGACGGCCGGAGGCTACGCTGGTGTCAACCGAGGTGAGTCAGTCAATCGTGTTCAGAGTTCCTACTTTTGTAACCTGTAACCCAACACTTGTACTACATTGTGAACATAATTACATTCCCTACAAGGGACTCATACTCAGAACTACAGACCAATAAAACACTTGGTCCACACTCTACACTAGCATTACTGTTTATACGCCTCTTTACATGCTCATTCACCGCCCCGGGAAACTTGAGCTGGTTCAAGATGATACTATATATTTAAAATTACCCAATATTTCACAACATTCTGGTATCTTTAACATCACCTAAATTCACAGTCCATGCCTCCTCAGTACTTCTATGTCAGTAGGCTTCAATTCAACGGACGAAAAGAAACTCTTTGAACACATTATCCTCAGCTTAATCTGTAAAAGGTAAAGAATAATTACTCATAAGCAGGGGCGGTTCGACTTTGTACATCTAGGGGGGGGGGTGAGAATTTAAAAAATGCCGACTGGCTGTTTTACATTGCCGACTATACGTTTAAAAACTGAGCAACGGGAGGGAAAGGGTGAGAGGAGGGGGGTGGGGGGTTGGGGTGGGGGGGGGGGGCGGAAACGATACACAAGACAAATATACTTAATTAATGGTTTTCATTTAAAATGTATTTTATTAGATCCAGAATTTTGAAACGCTAAACTTGATAAATGAACAAAATAAGTGTTTAAATATTTCAAGAATTTAAAAAAATCTAGTTATCATGAGGAAGTCTAAGCGGTCGTCACCCATCGATGTCCGCAAATGATTGTAAATAAGCTTCAACTTGCTGAAGGACCGTTCGGAAGAAGCAGAAGACTCTGGGGATGTTAAAATCAGTCGAACTACTTGTTAACCACACTGGATAATCCTCTTTAATTTAACAGCAACTTTTGCGATTTCTTTAAAAGATGAGCACTGTTTACTGGCATCAAGCTCAGCCAGCACAAGCTCTTCATCGTGAAAGATGATTTTCGAGTGTGATTGCTTTATACCCATAGATCGGACGCGCTCGATGGTGCAGTTTTTTCTATCAGCGGGTATCTTGAAAATTATGTGGAGTGGCTCTAGCAAAGAAATTAGTTTTGCGAGCTTGTCTTGCACGCTTGTAGTAGGTACATCCACATCCTTTCTGTAGAATGTAAGAAAAGAAATTTCTGCTGTCGTTTCAGCATGCGCGTCATACTTCTTTGCAAGTCGCCGGGTCCTGTGGTTCTATAAGAAGTCTTCCTCCACATTTACTTGCATACTTTTCGCAATTGAGGATGCGTTCATCTTGCCGTCGTCGTTGATATCTTCAAAAGACTTCAACGTGCTCTGAATCAGCTGCATCGCGTCTACTACATTCAGCTACACCGCTTCTAAAAGCTCGGTTACGTTCTTAATTTTAAACAGGATGTTTTTGGTAAAGTACATGCCGCAGATAAAATCAAAGTAGATGCTTTTTGTGCAAGCCTGACGCAAACGTTCTGGTTTTACTGTCAAATTCAGAATCGAATAAGGTTTCCATTTTTTCCAATGCTGTGACTATCTCTTCATAAGACGTAGAAACAGCTCTCATCGATTCAGCGCGCGCAGTCCACCTTGTTTTTGATAAATTCTTAAGTTGAAGTGAATTATCAATTTTATCCAGCTCTTTCTGCAAGCTTAAATGCCGTTTCGTGCTACCCGAAAAAAAAGAAACCTACAATGCTTCAAGAGCGTGAAAAAACTCTCAGATAAGTGCGCTAGCATTACAAGCTGTCTCAACGAAAATGTTTAACCTGTGAGCTTGGCATGGAACGTACGGAATATATATTTTGCACTTCTCTGATAGCTTTTTCTGAGTGCCGTTGTATATGCCAGACATGTTACTATAGAGTGACCAGGTTGAAAAGAATGTTGCAACGCGCAAGCGCACCAAAGTAGGGGAGAGTGTTTCCAGCTCCCTTGCCACTAAACTGCTAGTCTTTCTTCTGCGCATGTGCGTCAGGTAGGGGAAGTGTCTCTCTCTCTCTCTTTCTCGCTGCTGCTTGCTTCGTTGTCCTAGTCGCTGGACCTTCCGAAGTCGTGTATGGAGGGGGAAGCTCTTCAGCAGCTACGTAATGCGAGCCCCGCCTCCAACAATCTTTTCTACCTGGTAACTCTATAGCAAAGTCGTACGATTGAAACGCTAGTTTATCGAGTGGAAGTAAAAGTTCTTCTGAATTTGAAATTAAAAATATTTTTTCAGTCAACTCCTCTCCAGTCTCTTTTGTTAAAACAGCGTCTATTTTAAAAAGACGCTCCACAGGAACGAGCTCTTCATCTTTTTCGACGACGCATCGGATATTCAACATGAGGAGGTCTTTATGTGACATATCGGGAGTAGTATCTGCTATAACTGAGAACATACCGGCGTTCTTGATCTCTTCTGCAATGATTTCACGAGTTTTCCCTCCAAGTAGACGGATGAAATAATTTCGAGAGTCCTTGCTCATATACGTACCCTTGTGCTTCCGCGTATTCACTTCTTCCAACCACATATTCATGACCGGACTATGCCGTGAAAGTAACTTCACAATTTGCGTGAAGTTTCCATTATCTTGAGTGATTCCATCCTCGTGACCTCGGAAAGCCCAATCTTGCCGACAAGGGTTCTTGCAGTTTCAACAAGTATCTCGATAACTTTTTTTGTGGAACTCCTTTTCTTGTTCTTCCTCAATTCTGATCGTCCGTAAATTATCACGTGGCCTTTTACATTGACAAAGTGGCACAAATCTGTCATAGCTGCTTGATGAGCTTCTGAAGTGGTTTTCTTGTAATTTGCCTTTTATCTTCTTTCCGTGACTTTTCCATTTGTGCCACTGATGTACTCCAGCGTGCGACCATTCTTCACTTGCGGACGCCCTTCCTCGTCCGTTTGGAAATAAGCCACAGGCAAAACAAAACACCGCCTCTTTTTCAATGCTGTACTTCAACATGGGAAAATCCGTATACCAGGCCGGATTAAATCGATGCTGCTTAGTTTCTGGTATGTCTGGATTTGCTGGGAATAGACTAAGTTTTGGCTGGAAGGCCCCAAGTGAAGTCAGGTACAGTCGTTCGTTTGCCGTGATAATTCTTTTCCGTTTTGCAGGATCGCGATTAACAGGTAAATCGCCCGCTTGAATGGGTACTGCGTCTGCACGCATGTTATTTTCCTCCTCTCTTGCTCGTTGAAGCAACTGACCGCTTTCATCGTGGATTCTCGATAAGCAGTCTTTATCATTTCTACCATAAAAAGTTTTGTGTTCGGAATAGCGTCTTCTTTTATTGTTTTCAAAATACCTCCAACTCTTTTGAAATGCGTTATTATCTCACTAACTTGGCCAGAAAAAACTTACGAACAGCAACTTACGAAAATGACCTGTTACGCCCCGAATCTGAGTCTCATATGCTTCTTTGCAAGGGTTCAGTACTTAATAAGATCTCTGTTAAAGCCCAGGTCGGATGGTTCGATCGTCTGAAGAGAATGGATTCATAAAATGTGTTGTTGTTGTTTCATTTAAGACGCTTGGACATCGTAGTCATTTAGCCCCGTGCACTTGGCTGTGTGTAGTATTTGTCTGATAACCTATATCTGTGTGGTGTATGTAGTAGTGTGTAGGCATTTAAAATTCCGGTGAGGATTTGGAAGGAGGTGTCCGTGGCCTTAAATTAGGAACCGTCCCGGCACTTACCTGGAGTAGAAGTGGGAAACCACAGAAAACCACTTTCAGGATGGTTGAGGTGTGAATTGAACCTACCTCTTCTCGGTTTTGCCTCATGAGGCTGTTGCACCCTATTCCAGCCCCCAGACCAGAATTACATTTCTTGGCAGAGTTGGGAATCAAACCCGTATCTCCGGGGTGACAGCCAAGAATGCTAGCCGCTACACCAGGAGGTGAACCATTCACAAAGAACAGCTACAGTACAGGGTGTATGGAGAAATACTCCGAAGGCAAGAGACCAAAGGGTCGGGAGAGGAAGAGATACAGCAATATCTAGAGAGGTGAGGATTAGACTGACAGCAAACTGCGAACGAAGAGGTCTACCTGGACAAGGGATCTAAAACACTGGTGGAGGCGCAGAGTACCGTGACGTTGTTTTAGAACAACGCCCTAGGGGTACAAACAACGTATCCCTGCGGTCAAGACGATCCTAACCGCACGCAGCCAAGCAAATAGTGAAAATTTTTTTTTTACCTCATATTGCGTCACACATTTTTTTTTCAATTAAATGTCCACATTTAGAACTACATTAAGAGACTTTGCACACCATTTGTCGGCTAGTACGACTCCACTCCTGCCGAAACTAAAGATTAAGAACGGTGACTTAATAACTGACCAGACTGCAGTACAACTTCTCAGGGACCTTGAATTCCAAACAGCAAAGATCCGTGCTCAACACCCTGCCGCTGCAGCACAAGTTATACATTTTACACGGTCCCAGGCCAGTGAACACACACAAGAGTCACCAGTATCCAGCGCTAGTGAAGTAGATTGCCTGCCAACACTCCATCCCCTATTGTTGCAGCAACTGCAGATCACAGAGCAGAAAGCCAGTAACCTGCTCGAGCGCATTTCAGGGCTATTAGAGACAGACACTATTAAAGCCAATAATCACACGACAGAAGCGGTTCTTGACATCCACACTATTTTGGAAACAGTAAAACAGGATTTAGACAGAACCGTACACATAGTCGAATCCACACAGTACGACAATACACCATCCATCAGCACAGACATATCAGGTGACGAGCCACCTGGTAACGTAACGCAGGTGTCGTACACGGGAAGCGAGGCTAATTCCCCTCTAAACAGCCCAAATACCTCAGCACACGACAGCGGGGTGAACGGCACAAACAGACCCGAAGCACTACACAGCCAACGAGACACAGCTGAAAGCGAGATGAATAGACACACTGAATACCCCATGATCCACCCCACAAAGTTCACGGGGGAAGGCCAGGATCCCGAGGAATACCTCAAGGCCTTCAATAGAACGGCCCGGATCAATGGTTGGAGCGAGGAAGTTAGGAAACGGCTCCTTCCTGCCTATCTCACAAAGGCGGCCATGACATGGTATGAGCTCCATGAGGACGCACTAGAGGCTGCCACATGGGAGGAAACCGCGGTAATGTTGAAGGATGAGTTCCAGCTTATACCAGACGATGACGATCTCTATGACCAGATTAGACAGAGGTCACAGGGACCCAAAGAGAGCGCCCAGGCATACATCAATGTTAAATTGATAATGTGCGAAAAGTACAATGCAGCAATGACAAATAAACAGAAAGTCAAGCTGTTAATGCAGGGCCTCAGACCAGCCATAGTAGAAAAGCTATGCATCATGAACAACCTCACGGTCCAACATATGTTGAATAACATAAAGACCATAGAGGAGGGGAGAAAGATCACGGAAAAGGCTACGGAAAAAGCCGTGGATCTGCACTTCAAAACTCGGAAAGACGACACTAATGACAAAATAGACGAATTAGTGGACAGGATGGAAAAACTGACCATAGCTGCCATCCAAGCGGGCGGGAGACCGCCAAGGGATGAGCAAGCAGACAAACGAGAACACTATCATACAGAGAGGAGACGCTACGGGAGGGAAGAAAATTACTACCCTCCACAGCGGGCAACAACACCTCCCCCTCAGGATAGGCCACACTACCCTCCTCGGTACTCACCGATAGCATACACGGACACAGAGCCGACATACCCCTCAAGGCGTTCACCATCTCCGTACACACGGGAGTACTACCCTGAGGAGTACGACCACGACATCCCCCGACGAAACAGCCCGTCACCACATAGACAGTCCTACGCTGCCCCACAATACAGGGCAGACAGGGAGTACCGGGAAAACCCGCCCCCACGCGGGCAAGGTTATGCAGCCCCGCAGTACAGGGGAAATGGGGAGTACCGGGAATATTCGCCCCCACGCGGGCAAGGTTATGCAGCCCCGCAGTACAGGGGAAATGGGGAATATCGGGAGAACCCGCCCCCACGCAGCCAAGGCTATGCGGCCCCGCAGTGCAAGGGAAATTGGGAACAGCGAGAAAACCCACCCTCGACCAGACAGGGGTATGCAGCTGACCAATATAGCGAAAAGGGGAACCGACGGGAACACCCGCCCCAGCAGCAGCAGACATACACCCCACCCTGGCGGAGACAGAATAACGGACAACAGGGCAATAACCGACAAGGAAGAAAACCCACTAGAGAAAGGGACAACATAGACAAACACACGAAGGGCCCAGAACACTACCCCCTCCCCGACGAATACCCGAGGGAGTTCAGGGATGAAACACCCCACAGGACAGACAGGGGGGCAATACTCCCTACGCCTAGACACACACCGCAAGCGGGGAGCTGGCGCAGCCACCCCGAGGGGGGGCGCACATACATTACAGGCAGGCGTACACCCACATTTTCAAAAAACGCCTAGACGGGGAGGTGCGGCTAGCTGATGAAGCAGCTGAGGTTCCTCCCCCAACACAACACAAGAAAGGCCCTTCCCCCAAGAAAACTCGTAAGAGTAGGGGGAAGAAGCAGCCAGCTAAAACTAAGGCTGACGATCCGCCCCCGGACCGTTTCCAAACACACCCCGTGCAAGGAGACGGCAACTGTCTGTTTAGGGCCATGAGCTTTCTAATCCGGAATACCGAGGATTATCATGGGGACTACAGACAGAAAACGGTCAAACATATCTTGGCCAACTGGAAAGAGTACCGGGACTTTGTGTCGGACGAGCGGGAAAACCCATTCCAGACCGGGGCGGATTACCGAAAATACATGGGTAAGGACGGCACCTATGGCAGTGCCGTAGAGGTAACCGCTCTCGGCAAGGTGCTCAAAGCCAACATCCATGTATACACGGATGTGCACTCGCCTCCGCTATTCTCAACTGCGGGAATCAATAGGGACCTACACATACTTTTCACAGGAAACCCTAAGGCGGGACATTACACACCCCTCACAATCAGAAGCAAACAGCCCGAGAACACGCCCACACCCTCCAAACAGAAAACCCCACCCCCTTCACCACAACACAGGGGGGGGGGGGGGAATTGACCACACACAGGCGCATGACGCAAGCTCGCTCGGCATGGGGAAGCCAGCAACAGGAGTCGAACTCGCGACCGCCTGGAACAAAAGTCGGGGTAACAAGGGCAAGCTCAGAGTCACATTTGCAGACACACCTTCCCGAGAGGAAGAAACCAACAACAACACAACTACACAAAGGCTGGGAACGATTAATACATTAAACGTTCGCCAGCAGACTCCCAGTCTCACAGCAAGACCGGTTAAAGGAGATGGCAATGTACTTGGCAAACGCACTTTGCTGACCGGGGCAAAGTATTCAGGACAGGAAGTAAGCCTAGAGGCGAAGCGTGCCAGGTACGATAAGCGGACAGCTCCGTGCCTTCCCAGCACAAATGTCACGCCGGCAACAACAACAACAACAACAACATACATCTTACACAACACATCGGTGCAGGGCAGTGGATTTCAGGTATCGGCCCTCACGATACACGCCACCATAAATGGCCACAGAGTGCAGGCCCTAATTGATACCGGGGCAGCCGTAAGTTGTGTTAATAGACGACACACTGCCGAGGCGCAAATACAAGGTGTCACGGGAAACATTCGGTTGGTAGCGGCCAATGCTCAGGCGCTGGAAAACATGGGGGTAGCGAACATACATATTAGGATAGACCATTTTGCCACAACGCACCCCATGTTCGTTATCGAACACCTTTCTGCGTCAGCCATAATTGGCATGGATTTTCTCGCTAGATATGAGGCTAGCATAAATTTCGCTAGTGGTCAGATGCTTTTAAAGCACGACCAAAGGCTCACCACACATCCCATGGTATACACCAGGAACAGAGATGGGATTCGAGCGGAGCGAGAAAACCACGAGCATCAGGCCCCTACACTGCACACTATCAGCCAATACACAAACACACACACTGACAAGGCGGCCAACCAGAACCACAGGCAGGACCTGACTCCGGAGCAAAATAAAAGGCTCACGGAGCTCCTGGAGACCAACAGAGATATTTTTGCCCACTCAATGAAGGATCTCGCTGTGACAGACCTCATTGAACACCACGTCACACTCACTAGTGACCGACCAGTACACCAGCCTCCCTTCAGAGTGAGCCAGAAGGAGAGACATGCCATCGATGCCCAGATCTCAGAGATGCTCGAGGCAGGGGTCATTGTTCCAGTTATTTCTAACTATTCCTCTCCAGTTCTGCTGACCAAAAAAAAGGACGGATCGCACCGATTTTGTACTGACTACAGGAGGCTCAATAAGTTAGTCGAAAATGATAGTTATCCACTACCAAGGGCAGACACCTATTTGGACGCCCTTGGTGGAGCTAGCTGGTTCAGTTCGATGGATTGCTATAGCGGATTCTATTCAATCCCCGTCTATGAACCAGATAGGCACAAGCTGGCGTTCGTTACAGAGAACGGACTATTTACCTACACCCGTTTACCGATGGGTCTCCGTAACGCCAGCCAAACCTTCCAAAAGCTAGTGGATAAGACATTTTCAGGGCTTAAATGGCGTTCCGTATTAGTGTACGTGGATGACATAACGGTCTTCTCCAACACTTTTGACGAACACATCGTACATTTGGAGGAGGCTTTCGCAAGGATCAGAGAAGCTAAACTAAGGCTTAAACCTGCGAAATGTCAATTTGCCAGACAGCAAATAAACATATTGGGCCATATTGTCAACAGGGAGGGCATTATTCCCGACCCAGCCAAGACTGACGCAATAACGGGCATCCCAATGCCCACAAATTTGAAACAATTGCGCAGTTTTATTGGCTTGGCTTCGTACTATCGCAAGCATATCTATAGGTTTGCACACATCGCCCATCCCCTAACTGAACTCACACGGGAAAAAACGCCCTTCAGCATCACGCAGGAACACATAGATGCCTTCAACACACTGAAGCAACTATTGACCTCACCTCCATTGCTGCAACACTTCCATAGTGATAGGCCCACATTTTTACACGTGGATGCCAGCCTGTATGGGTTGGGAGCAGCCCTATTGCAGGAAGACGCCGAAGGGCGCAAACGGCCCGTCGCCTACGCTAGCAGGAAGCTAACGGCCGTTGAGACTAGATACTCTGCCACAGAGCGGGAAATGCTGGCATTTTCGTGGGGAGTGAACTATTTTAGAGTATACCTCTATGGTATCAAGTTCACGGTAGTGACTGACCACGCGAGCTTGCTTTTTTGGGACAAATTTAAAAACCCAAATTCGCGACTCAACAGGTTTATATTCCGCCTGTATGAATATGACTTCGTGGTCAAACACAAGAAGGGCGCAACACACCTAGACGCAGATGGGTTGTCTAGGCTGCCAGTAGCCGAGCCCCCGGATGACAGTAAGGACCACGACTGGGACGATATGCCCACCTTTGCCCTGACGGTGGTTGACATCAAACAGGAGCAAGAAAGTGATCCGCACTTGAAACAGATTCTATTGGCACTAGAAGACTTGGATAAAGTGGACTCCAAGACAGCACGGATGTCTAGGCGATTTTTTCTAGACAAAGACGGAGTATTGAAATTTAAGCCCACAGCCATGCACGATAGCGCACCTATAGCGGTTCCGGAATCATTGAGAGAAAATATCATGGTCGGACACCACAATAGCCCACTGGCAGGGGCACACTTAGGTACGCATAAAACATACCTTAGAATCCGTGACAAGTACTATTGGGTAAACATGAAGGCCGACATAGATACCTTTGTAAAGACATGTCACACTTGCCAACGATTCAAAACAAGACCTGGCAAGCCTCATGGACTACTCAGCCCAATTCCCGTGGGAGAGTTATCTCACAGAGTCGGGATAGATGTGAAAGGCCCCATTACAACAAGTCAGAAAGGCAATAAATATATCCTGGTGGCCACCGAGTATCTCACACGATACATGATTACAAAGGCTGTTCCCAAAGCAGACACGAACAGCATAGCCGAATTTCTATTTGACATAATTACACGATATGGCCTATTCCAAACCTTATTATCCGACAGAGGTACTATTTTCACCTCGAGAGTGCTCCAACAGTTTCTGGAGATACTCAGGATTAAGGCATACACTACCACGAGTTTTTCCCCGCAAACCAACGGACTCACGGAGAGTATGAACAAAATACTTGGAATAGCGCTGGCTAAATTTACAGAGGACGCAGGAACAGACTGGGATGAATACCTGCAAAGCATTACTTTTAGTTATAATACCTCTGTATCTACGGCTACGAAACACTCTCCACACTTCCTACTGCACGGATACACACCCAGAAGTCCCATAGACAATATATGTATCCCACAGGACGCCCACACAGACAATGCGGCTCGGCTAGAGCATTTGCAGATAGCCCGCATGGACGCTAGAAAAAACATAGCCGAGGCCCAGAAAAAGCAAAAAGAGCGGTACGATCGGAATAGAAAGACCGTGGAATACACACCCGGGCAATTGGTCATGGTCTCCAATCATGCCCGTAAGAAGAACGTGTCCGAATTCCTCCTGCCACGATGGGCAGGTCCCTTCAAAGTCTGCAGGAAGGTATCTGACCTAAATTATATAGTGAGCGTGCGCCATGGGAGAAAACTCATAAAGGACACTATTCACGCCCGCCGGATAAAGGCATATCATACACGTGAAGCTCACACACCTACACGTACAGGAAGGCACACTACTAAGAGAAAAGGAAACGGTCCCGCTGGCAGACGTGGGAAGAAAGCCAAGAAATAGCCCACTGACCGCACCGGGATACGATCCTAACACCCCACAGAACTGTCCCGGAGACACGCGGGCATAATGACATTTCGTACCATTGTAGGGACATAATCGAACCACGGCACAATAACACAAAATCTGGGGACACAAATGTAGTCAATGGAAGGTTCTTCTACAGTACGGCCAACGCATATGGGATTTCCGAGGTGAAATGCCATGGCCTGTGGTTTGGATTCCAAGTAAAACGGAAATCCCGTGGCTCATGATCTCCAGATACGGTCACGTTAAACCACAAATTCCCCTCTTTTCGTTCACAATGCGAAAAGCACTGATCACAGTCACAGAGAGTAAGCGATTACAAAACACATGTGCCGGACACACAGCGTTATCAGGACAAGTAACAAGCGAGCGCGCAAGACATTGTAATCCGATACCACCATACTCAGCAACAACGCAGGCCTCAGTGATAACCTGCAAGCTTACAGACAACAGCTCTCGGAGCAGAGCGCACGGCATCATTCACGCCCGATTTAGAGACCCTATATCTTCCAAAATTACACTACAAAGGAAAAAAACCAAAAATACAAACTCTACACAGGTATGCATGCTTTCATATGCGCATTGCACATCCACGGGAACGTGCCATATTATATGCGGCACGGAAATGATCACACCAAGTCTTTACAGACAACCGGATTCGAACCCATGACCACACACCACACGCGTACCAAAAACTAACTATCCAATGGTATTTTTGGTACACGGAACACAAGCAAAAACCACACTGGGAAAGCCCCAAGCCCTATAACACAACGCAAACATAAAACACAGAGAATGACATAAGGTCACGGGTCTGAGTTCCAGTAAAAATTTAGACACAAAGGAGAACAGCTATTCAGGCGTCCAACCATACTGAAATTGGCCCATACAGGTGCATGAACAGGGAATACTACATTTCCTCCCACCAAAAGCCAGACATAAAATTTCGAATTACACCAGGCATAGAGGATACATTTCACAGACACAGGTAGGAAAATTTCGCAAGACACAAGTCTTGGGGAACAATGGCCACACAACGTCATTCCCTAACTAGGACGAATTGCTACATTAGGCCGCTAGGAATCCAAAACAAAGACCACACTTGCATTCGTGCAGAAAGGCACATACCAGCGGATGACAAACAGTAACTTCCCAGCCTGGCATTACACATACCAACTGCTGACTGCAGACTATTCACACTGCAATACTGCGGTGACGAGACACTATTGCGTATCGCCAGTGACCGTGAAATTACACACACACATAACAATTATAACACCATACATTTTTTTTCCACACTGCAAAAACATTTGGCAATGGACAAGACGTGACACAGCGGAACTTATCTTGGGCCTATAGGGCACATTCGCAAGGACGTTGGCAAGCCACGGGCGCCTTCTGCCCACACAGGCGATACATATTACGACTTGGCCTGCAACAGACCAACCGTCCGCGTGGTGTAGCGGTACATAGTCACACACACACGCACACGCACTCAACAATTAGGAGCGAACACAGACAAGATCTCCCCCCTAATCACTTCTCTTATCGATCGTAAGGCATAAGAGTCATTACAGATGACTAGCACATGACCAGTCGCATTACGACCACTGGCCACATCTACACTGCAAATGGCCGACCAGATTAGGTCATGCAGCTCTACTATCCCAAGGCGCGGATAGACAGCCAACATGGACCAAGGGAGGATGACAGGAGAACAGGCTACCAGCGTACCACCTTACTCCCTTCCCATAACCTTCTCACGCCCAACATAAACAACGCAGACACATATACACTACCAAAAACAGCTACACTACATTACAAAGTACACCCAAAGGGGTTGATGGACTTCATGCGTCTAAAGAGCAGGCATGCTACGCCTTGAGCCACGATGCTACCACCCGAGTATTAGGGGTGGCTCAGCAAACATTAAAGAAGCATAATGCGCCTCTCCAAATGAGAGAGGAGGCCATAGATATATATTAACCATTCTTTAGTACTTAAACACTCCCGCATGAGAGGAATATATTGGTATTATGCCCCACCCTACACCTATCCGTACATGAAGGCAGACACTTCATATCCAGACACATGCATGAGTATCCCATCCATTTACCAGGGATTTTAATATCAAACCTGCATGAATTTTCGTATCTTTGCAATCCCGGGAATTACCTCCCCACTCCACTCACTATAGAAGCATCCCAGTGGCATCACCGGTTTCAGGCCACCACTAACGTGGAACCCAAAGGTGCGCAAACCCTTCCTACCATACTTTAAGCCCAATCAACAAATAACTACCCCCAAATCCTAATAACAGGGTACCTGACATTACAGACCCTACTAACACCTCCATTAAGGTAAAGAAAGCATTATTGCTGGAAAGCTGACGTAGCGATGGTAGGCCAGAAGTAGCCCATGTACTTAGAAGATCTACAACCCCGCAACACTGGAAATATTTTACATTTTACACAGAGATTAAACTATTTACACAGGTTACGACACATTTTTTTTTCTTACTAAGGAATCTGATACGATCTGATTGATGACAACGGTGTAAGCCGAAGGTCGGGAGAACCACACTTTGAGAGCTGGGGAAGGCGATGTGGACCCTTACCCCAGTTGGCCGACAGCGCAGCGACCTCACTTAACTGACGACTAGACCAAACAGACGAACTACGTAAGGTCAAAGCATTCGGGACCGGACACGGGCAAACATCGAGATCTAGGGGTGCATATTAGCCCATCCCCCTTGTCGGAGAAAGTTACACCCACTATGTGTCACGATCATCGAAGCCGAGACCTGCAGGGAGACTTTCTGAGAATGGCGGGAGAAATAGCTCACTCACCGCCGGCCTCGGGAACTATCCCTAGAGACGACCCCATTTTGACTAGACTACTAGTTAAGTTTAAATTTAAGTAGGCACGGCTTCCATAGCGGGAAGCAAAACTCCTATGCGTTGGAGTGGAAGATAACTGCGAAATACATATTACTGCGGCCCATAGCGGCAAAATCATATATCAATGCGAAAAGCATACTACAGCGGCCCATAGAGGCAAATATTACTGCGAAAAGCAGATTGCGACGGCCGATAAAGGCGAAGACAATATTATGCCATTGGACCACACTGTCCAATGCCCACATAAATGGCGACGCATCGGGCAACCAGAGGGCATTAAGAGAGGGGCAGTGCGCGCACCTCACAGGAGCCAAGTGGGCGGCTCAACTACGATAAATCGGAACAGCAAACGGTCATGAACAAGGACGTTACAGCGGGCGAAACGGTTAGCTTAGTGGCACCATAAGTCGCCTGCGATTAGATTAGTACTAGTATTAAGACCTAGAATAGATGTCGACAATAGTCTTAAAACGGAGGGGACTACGAGACATTGTCGGGTTCCGGTCCCGGCAATGTACTACAAGGGCACCCGCGAGAGAAATCGGACGGACGAGCCTCCATCTAAATTTTAGTATTTAAGTTACAGTACCATTTTTAAGGTCACTTAGATGTAAGCAAATTTACTAACAGCTGTTGCTAATAATAGCACAGCACATTTCGGCTTTAGAATAAGGTCCACTCGGCATGTAAATACAGAATAGTTTCACAGTTAAGTAATTTTATCACTAAGTAACATAAGTAGTGTAAGATAACGCCGGTCGGCTCCTGATGACCGCCAAACCCGGCATCAGGGTAAGTCCGACAATACACTATAATATAGGATAATATATAATATAGTACAATAGGCATAATCAAAGTGGAATATATCGGCACCCGGTAACCACAATTCCGCTACCGGGGTAAGACCAACTACATATTATTTACGGCATTACGGCACCGTATAGGGTAAGCCCGGTCATGCAGCAAATTAACATTAATCATGCTATTTTTTTTTCAGAGAAAGAAGAGCTTCAGCCAGTAAAAAACTATGACACAGGAAGCGACATAGAGAATATGTCATACTAACATGTTTTTTCTAAACCTCGCCATTTTTTCACAGGCATCGTCACCAGATACAGGAAACTGGTGACAGGAATTTCACTACCATATAGCAGTGTCATATTATGTACGGCATGCCATGATGGTGTACTATTTTTTTATTTTTTATACGTCAACTTGCACTAATCCCAACACACTCTCAAACACTCACCACATTTTTCTTTTTCAGCTACACACTCCAAAAAAAATCTGCACAGCAGGACTGGTGCCTGTGGGGTACCAGGCTTACTGGCAGATCAACTAAATAGAAACACATAAAGCGTCAAAATGCGACGCAGATTACGACAATGAGGGCGCAACCGATTTGTGGCAGTGACTCTCATTGTCAAGTGTGAAAGCATTCACCCACAGAGGATGCTTCACAGATTCAGTATTAAGAATACATGCAAGCGGTACGACCACTATACCGTACCAAGAAGTGGCCGTACAGGATCAGCCGTGAGACGGCAAGCGTACGTACAGACGGGTAGCGTGCACGCGAGGTACCTCACAAAAACTAGAATTATAAGGGATTAGCGCACTTAGGTTAGACATAAGGTCATTGTAATTCATAATTTTAAGGATAAACTTCATACAATTACTCCACTAGACATAAGGTCATTGTAATTCATAATTTTTAAGGATAAACTTCATACAATTATTCCACTAGACATAAGGTCATTGTAATTCATAATTTTTAAGGATAAACTTCATACAATTATTCCACTGGAAAGCGACAATATTCCTAAATGTCAGAATCGCAACATAGTACATTAAACACTATATATTTTTGTTTGTTTATCAAGATTCCATGTACACAATGTCTGTGATTTGTTTTCTTTCATTTTTCCTTCTTCTAACTTCCCCATTTGTCAGGGTGTTCCGTTTTTTCCCAAACAAATAAATACTTTGAATATATCCCTTAAATTATACCCTGGAACACCCATTTTTCTATTTTCTTCTACCTTTCTTATTGCAGGGAGCACTTTTTCCCTAAGATAGGGCGGACGCCGCAATCATCCGTTCGGCCCTGGGTTTTTCCTCCCTGCACAACTATGTAACGAATCACCATCAGAAACCATGTTTTTTTTTTTGAAACTAGCAATATGCCAGCAACAGCAAGGGCAATTTTTTTTTTACATGTCGAATTTCTTTTAATGTTAAATTTTTCTCAAATGTCAATTTTTTCCCAATGTTAATTTTTTTCTCGATATCAAATCTTTCGCAATGTCAATTTTTTGTTTGTTTTTTCACAATGTCAATATCAGTGTATACATATATCTATACATCCCATAACCCTCCCCTCTGAACACGGGCTGACCTCACACCCACACTTCGATACGACACCACCAGGAGATACGAGGGGGTTTCAAGGACCACTACGTCAACGCCCCAACTTCCAGTTCCGTTCCCGTTCGCGAGGACGCGAACAAATGAAGGAAGACGCTTGTACAGCCTCCCAGGGGTATGCACCCCTTGGAGTCCATCCCCCCGGCATCTGGCTAAATCCCCTAAATGGCAACCCTTGGAAAGCCGGCCCAACATCCATAAAACTTAGCAGGGACAGCTTGCCACTCTAAGAAGCAGCTCAGTCCTTGCACAATGGTTACACATACCGACATACTAGAAACTGGGCCAACACATTGCTGACAACATAGCGCCAGAGAGTATAAGAAGGCATCCTAATGAGGTCAAAGGATCTCTCCATTATCAGTGCTTCATCGAGACGGCCGGAGGCTACGCTGGTGTCAACCGAGGTGAGTCAGTCAATCGTGTTCAGAGTTCCTACTTTTGTAACCTGTAACCCAACACTTGTACTACATTGTGAACATAATTACATTCCCTACAAGGGACTCATACTCAGAACTACAGACCAATAAAACACTTGGTCCACACTCTACACTAGCATTACTGTTTATACGCCTCTTTACATGCTCATTCACCGCCCCGGGAAACTTGAGCTGGTTCAAGATGATACTATATATTTAAAATTACCCAATATTTCACAACATTCTGGTATCTTTAACATCACCTAAATTCACAGTCCATGCCTCCTCAGTACTTCTATGTCAGTAGGCTTCAATTCAACGGACGAAAAGAAACTCTTTGAACACATTATCCTCAGCTTAATCTGTAAAAGGTAAAGAATAATTACTCATAAGCAGGGGCGGTTCGACTTTGTACATCTAGGGGGGGGGGGTGAGAATTTAAAAAATGCCGACTGGCTGTTTTACATTGCCGACTATACGTTTAAAAACTGAGCAACGGGAGGGAAAGGGTGAGAGGAGGGGGGGGGGTGGGGGGGGGGGGGGCGGAAACGATACACAAGACAAATATACTTAATTAATGGTTTTCATTTAAAATGTATTTTATTAGATCCAGAATTTTGAAACGCTAAACTTGATAAATGAACAAAATAAGTGTTTAAATATTTCAAGAATTTAAAAAAATCTAGTTATCATGAGGAAGTCTAAGCGGTCGTCACCCATCGATGTCCGCAAATGATTGTAAATAAGCTTCAACTTGCTGAAGGACCGTTCGGAAGAAGCAGAAGACTCTGGGGATGTTAAAATCAGTCGAACTACTTGTTAACCACACTGGATAATCCTCTTTAATTTAACAGCAACTTTTGCGATTTCTTTAAAAGATGAGCACTGTTTACTGGCATCAAGCTCAGCCAGCACAAGCTCTTCATCGTGAAAGATGATTTTCGAGTGTGATTGCTTTATACCCATAGATCGGACGCGCTCGATGGTGCAGTTTTTTCTATCAGCGGGTATCTTGAAAATTATGTGGAGTGGCTCTAGCAAAGAAATTAGTTTTGCGAGCTTGTCTTGCACGCTTGTAGTAGGTACATCCACATCCTTTCTGTAGAATGTAAGAAAAGAAATTTCTGCTGTCGTTTCAGCATGCGCGTCATACTTCTTTGCAAGTCGCCGGGTCCTGTGGTTCTATAAGAAGTCTTCCTCCACATTTACTTGCATACTTTTCGCAATTGAGGATGCGTTCATCTTGCCGTCGTCGTTGATATCTTCAAAAGACTTCAACGTGCTCTGAATCAGCTGCATCGCGTCTACTACATTCAGCTACACCGCTTCTAAAAGCTCGGTTACGTTCTTAATTTTAAACAGGATGTTTTTGGTAAAGTACATGCCGCAGATAAAATCAAAGTAGATGCTTTTTGTGCAAGCCTGACGCAAACGTTCTGGTTTTACTGTCAAATTCAGAATCGAATAAGGTTTCCATTTTTTCCAATGCTGTGACTATCTCTTCATAAGACGTAGAAACAGCTCTCATCGATTCAGCGCGCGCAGTCCACCTTGTTTTTGATAAATTCTTAAGTTGAAGTGAATTATCAATTTTATCCAGCTCTTTCTGCAAGCTTAAATGCCGTTTCGTGCTACCCGAAAAAAAAGAAACCTACAATGCTTCAAGAGCGTGAAAAAACTCTCAGATAAGTGCGCTAGCATTACAAGCTGTCTCAACGAAAATGTTTAACCTGTGAGCTTGGCATGGAACGCACGGAATATATATTTTGCACTTCTCTGATAGCTTTTTCTGAGTGCCGTTGTATATGCCAGACATGTTACTATAGAGTGACCAGGTTGAAAAGAATGTTGCAACGCGCAAGCGCACCAAAGTAGGGGAGAGTGTTTCCAGCTCCCTTGCCACTAAACTGCTAGTCTTTCTTCTGCGCATGTGCGTCAGGTAGGGGAAGTGTCTCTCTCTCTCTCTTTCTCGCTGCTGCTTGCTTCGTTGTCCTAGTCGCTGGACCTTCCGAAGTCGTGTATGGAGGGGGAAGCTCTTCAGCAGCTACGTAATGCGAGCCCCACCTCCAACAATCTTTTCTACCTGGTAACTCTATAGCAAAGTCGTACGATTGAAACGCTAGTTTATCGAGTGGAAGTAAAAGTTCTTCTGAATTTGAAATTAAAAATATTTTTTCAGTCAACTCCTCTCCAGTCTCTTTTGTTAAAACAGCGTCTATTTTAAAAAGACGCTCCACAGGAACGAGCTCTTCATCTTTTTCGACGACGCATCGGATATTCAACATGAGGAGGTCTTTATGTGACATATCGGGAGTAGTATCTGCTATAACTGAGAACATACCGGCGTTCTTGATCTCTTCTGCAATGATTTCACGAGTTTTCCCTCCAAGTAGACGGATGAAATAATTTCGAGAGTCCTTGCTCATATACGTACCCTTGTGCTTCCGCGTATTCACTTCTTCCAACCACATATTCATGACCGGACTATGCCGTGAAAGTAACTTCACAATTTGCGTGAAGTTTCCATTATCTTGAGTGATTCCATCCTCGTGACCTCGGAAAGCCCAATCTTGCCGACAAGGGTTCTTGCAGTTTCAACAAGTATCTCGATAACTTTTTTTGTGGAACTCCTTTTCTTGTTCTTCCTCAATTCTGATCGTCCGTAAATTATCACGTGGCCTTTTACATTGACAAAGTGGCACAAATCTGTCATAGCTGCTTGATGAGCTTCTGAAGTGGTTTTCTTGTAATTTGCCTTTTATCTTCTTTCCGTGACTTTTCCATTTGTGCCACTGATGTACTCCAGCGTGCGACCATTCTTCACTTGCGGACGCCCTTCCTCGTCCGTTTGGAAATAAGCCACAGGCAAAACAAAACACCGCCTCTTTTTCAATGCTGTACTTCAACATGGGAAAATCCGTATACCAGGCCGGATTAAATCGATGCTGCTTAGTTTCTGGTATGTCTGGATTTGCTGGGAATAGACTAAGTTTTGGCTGGAAGGCCCCAAGTGAAGTCAGGTACAGTCGTTCGTTTGCCGTGATAATTCTTTTCCGTTTTGCAGGATCGCGATTAACAGGTAAATCGCCCGCTTGAATGGGTACTGCGTCTGCACGCATGTTATTTTCCTCCTCTCTTGCTCGTTGAAGCAACTGACCGCTTTCATCGTGGATTCTCGATAAGCAGTCTTTATCATTTCTACCATAAAAAGTTTTGTGTTCGGAATAGCGTCTTCTTTTATTGTTTTCAAAATACCTTCAACTCTTTTGAAATGCGTTATTATCTCACTAACTTGGCCAGAAAAAACAATCCACGAAAATTCGCTACTACGCGGTGTAGGACTGTCACCACTACGACCGGCATCCGATGAAGTTCCAGCTGCTCGTAACTTGCGAACGTCAGATGTGTTGGGGGATAGTGGTGGTTCAACGGTTCGCGATGAGCAACGGTGGTCAATGGCTCAACGGTACACGATGGCTCAACGGTAGGTGATGGCTAACTATGGGCGTTGGCTCAACGGTGGTAAATGGCGCAACTGTGGCTCAACGGTAGACGATGGCTCAACGGTAGATTTTGATTTTAATTGTACCTTAGCTACCCGATGGGCATTAAGTTCAACCCTTTGAAGACGTCGAGCGTCGCAGGGGTGCTTTTCCGGATATTCGTTCCATCGACAAAGTTACTTAGACTTGTCTCCTCCACCCACCCAGGTTTTCTTGTCACTGGGTTTTAAAACACTCCGTAAGTTTTATTCAAATAAAAAAGATGGTTTAAAATAGGACAAATACCCCCTCAAAGGTAGACTTTTATGGATTTATTGGGCATTTTTCCTTGCTAACACCATTAAACATAAACATGGCTGAAAATATGCATGTATTTATTGTATTATTATTACGTACGTTTCATGGGTACGCGATGCTCCGTGAAAATGTTCCGTACCGGCGAAAACTCACGTCCCACTGCCACTGTATTTGCACCTAGTTATCACTGTAAAAGTTGCTGGTTCAGGAACGACTGCTTTCGCTCATTCTCAGTGACCACTGCACTGATCATATTGAGCACTCCACCCCTTGTGGAACCTAGGGACCATAAACCTGTCAATTTTGTCACAATAGCGCGGATATGTGAGGACGCGCCGAGACAAGCGGTAGCAGATCCTCCGACAACATCACAATGAGTTGGCTTGACCTGAAGTTATCAATGCTCTCACCAACACCTTTTGTCTACCCACATGGCACAGATGCTGGGCTCGCTTCGCTGTGAAGCTGAGTCGCTCTGCATAATGAACGTGGGATATTACTTCCACCCAGGAACGTGCCGATGAGTTCATTCCTTGTCCTAGGTCCCATATTGCTCATCTGTCATTCTTTCTTTCTTTCTTTCTTTCTTTCTTCAGTTTCCATAACAGAAACGAAATGGCAAGTCGCAGCCGGTGCACCGAGGACTGGAAGTGAAAGTTTTAAAATGGTTATTTTGCCGACTCTTCCTCTTGCCGCACTGGGCTATTGCCTGGCTGCACGAAATTATTGCTGCGTCCGTTTGTGTCGACTGTCCGTAAAAATTCCGACTGTCAGTATAATAAATATAAATATATATATATATTAAGAAATCGGACCAAATCGTATATGGCCATGCCCCGTTTTGCTTTTTTAAATGCTGTTTTTGGAAATGTTACGACTTCTTCAGGATTTGCCGACTGCCGACTGACGTCGTATTTGCCGACTGAGGAAAGAGCTGAGGGGGGGTGAGACACCCCCCCCCCCCACTCGAACCGCCCCTGCTCATAAGTTAATAGAAAACTCACCACAGTGTGATGTCATTTTCAGAAAATACGAATATTGATCTTGTGGACTAAATAGTGTATAATTATAACTTGGACATGTTTGCGTGCTGAATGATACTCTCGAACACAGCTGGGCGTGCCACGTACTGTCATTCCATCCGCGACTAATCATATTCACATTCTCTGTGACGCTATGGAGTCGGAACCACCTCCGTGGAAAAGGTAAGACTCCACAAGAATGTTTACTGGGGTGAAACATTATCCCTTAAGTAGTGTATCCCTACCTAATGCAGGGAGATATGGCGTTTGAAATACTAGAAAATAATATAATCGTGTATTCTGTTGCTGTGCACCAACTCTTCGAACACCAATTTTGACAAAATAAGATCGTGCATAAGGTCTAGTAAGTGACTGTATCATCCCCCATAGTAGATGTTCCTACCGTACCGTGAAAATTATCAACAAATTGAGCCGAGTGAAAATCAAGCTCCCGGTATAACGCCCCTTCCTGAGTATCACGGATTTAGAGATGCCGAGATATCGGACATTTTTACGGGGAAGGAGAATTTTATATTGTCAGTAAATCTGTCGATTCGTGTCTCTAAATTTTAAACACCTTATGAACAAAGCGGTGTACCTGGATAAGAAGTGGACAGAGCCCATTTACTGCGCCCAGGAAGTTGCAGTTGGTTCCAAATGGTATGGTTTTTCTACAGAAAAGTTATCTCTTGACATCTAACATATTTATTTATTTATTTATTCATTCATTTATTTATTTATTTATTTATTTATTTATTTATTTATCGTATGGCTTTTAGTGCCGGGAGTGTCCGAGAACATGTTCGGCTCGCCAGAGTCTGTAGCTGCTTCCAGCGGACACCCTTAGGGTGAGCTACAAGTTCCGTTCAATTTCAAGTAGTTCCAACTTTCGCTACCAGATATCAATGATAACTGGTGGTGAACGTTGGAACTTTGCTAGAGCGCTCTGACGAAATCTAACCTAACAACTTAGCTTCACACAAGTTTAGTCTGTGGAAGGATCTTTTACATGCCATATATCTATGACATGGGACCACCGGCTTTACTTCCTCTCCGAAGGAAGGCATACTGAAGGATTTTTAACGCTCTTAAAAATCCGACGACTTCGGCCGGGTTTGAACCCGCTATCTTGGGCACAGCAGTTCAGCATGCTACCAACTACGCCACCATCAAATATAGATTTTGGTTTTAGAAATTCATTTGGAAAGTCTTTGTCAGTGAAACTTGAACTGTTGGTGCAACCGAAAAGAGGCATTTGAAATGTGGTTTTACGGGAAAATGAGGAAGATTATATGGGTAGATAAGATAGAGTAACGAATGAAGAGGGAGACGAGGGGAGAGGAGAGAAGTTGCTGACAAGTGCTAATGAAGAGAAGAGATAGGTTGGTAGGGCACATACTAAGGCGAACAGGAATAGCAGACTTACTTATGGAAGAAAAAATCAAGGACCTATAGGTAGAGATAGGCCAAGGTTAGAATATGTTAAACAGATTGCCTCGGATGTAGGGTGTGGCAGCTATGTAGGCCTACAAATGAAACGACTAGCAGGGAGAGTGACATCAAACCAGTCTGAAGACTGAATACTCAAACACACTCAAATGTGAATCAACCCTGCCAGAATTCAATCCCACAACCTCGAGCACAGTGATCCAGTGATAGAAATCAACTGCAAGGTTTTCATGATCGAAAGTTTAAAGGTTGAGTGATTAACCGCAGTTAGACTTGGGAGGAGTTCTAAACTAAACAGCAATGCCATCTCTTTCCTTTATGTGGCCAAAACGGAATTCCAAATGTATTGACATACTGTATAAAATGAACATATCAATAATGACACTAAAGATAGGGAAAAGGGGTAAAGGGGGAACAATTAGAATGAAACCATTGAAATGAGACAATGAGATGATTGTGCGTTAAGGGTGGGGCGATAACAACATCAGGCACTGAAGTACTGTATTTTGGTAACACAGCTTACATTTGTTGTTCACAATCAACATTCAATAATGATACGCTGAGAATAAAACATGTCACTATTAATTTCCGTACCATATGACATTTTTTCATATCCAATCACAATCAATAGGCCCTTATAAATGGTAAAGGTGTCCAAAACTGATCAACTGCGAGAAGGTTCACAGGGCAATTAATAACGTCACGTACTCTGGGTTCAATCTATACAATGGTTTAATAAAACATATCGTAATTAAATGTACGTTATTCTTTCTCTTAAGCATCACCAGGAGTGGGCTTCTTGAAACAAGCCTAATTTAAAATCATTGAATTCAACTTCCCGAAGGGGGCATGGCAGTGCAGTAGTCAGGCTGCTTGACTCTCACAAAGGCGGACCGGGTTCAATTCCCAACTACTGCACGTGAGTTTTTCGAAGTGAAATAGCACGTCCTGTGGTTCGGATTTTACTTATAAATGGAGGTCCCGTGGCTCATGATTGCGAGATTAACGGTCAAGTAAAACTACAAGCTTCCTTCCTTCATCAACGTCCAGGAGCTACAAATCCTAATATAAATAAGCCCCTCGCCTTAAATCCATAACAACACGACACCAACAACTCACAAACCTTCAGTAACTCAACGCAACTAACGCTCATAAGGTACAGCACCATAACCCCAGTTAATAACTTGGCCACGCATGGGCTAGCAAACTGAATACCTACACCGATTAAACTATCAATAATTCAATTATAATTACTACTGCAAGCATCGGCACATCAACACGAAATCTGCCTTCAGTAACTTCTAGTTTGAGTAACACAGGATCTACGATTCTCATTTACTTTGATATGTTTGCATAACACAAGATCCCCTTGCTAGACCATGACTCTCAATTAGAAGTCGAGTAATTACATTAATTACATGACAAACAAGAAATGAACGATTACAACCTCAATGAAATACAGCTTTAATCCAGCTGATAACAACACCACTCGCAAGTTTAGAACACCAAGAGTGTCAAGGCATAAACTCAAACTCGCAAGCCAAATTAGCATCCTAATATGATTGGAAAAAAATCATATGATAATTATATTTATATTTAGCTTGTCATTTACAGGTACTGTACTACGTTATCAAAGTATGAATGGTAAAATCACATCTAACGCTCTACATCACCTTACGTTGGTTCAGAATATGGCATTTTTTCATGTTCAATTATATTTTCTTACCATCCCTCATCACATTCACCCTTAACTCGTAAATTATACCACCGCATAACCAGCCACTCAGGTTCCCCCAGACCTGTGCAATCCAAAAGGACACAATAATCTTCAGTACAGTCCACCCTTGTGCACAGCAGCCGCTCCTAGGACAGATGCCTATACCTAACATAAACACGAAACTTAACCTATCAGTTACCATGACTTAAGGGGCCCTACTCATCCCATAACCACGACGGGGTTTAAAACACGGTAAGAGTGCAATTCCAGGTCCGAATTCCAATTCAGTCGCCAATCAAAAAGATCAAAATAATGCAGCAATAAAAATACTTCACGACCCCAATTCATTTAGCCTACGTTAAGCATAGAACAGAAACAAAAAAAAACAACAACAACCCCTGGCACTATCCAGCCCATGACGGGCTAAGGCCGACCAAGCGACCGCTGCCCAGCCATTTGGCCTGCAGATATTGGGGTGACGCGTGATCAGCGCGTCGGGTCCCCTCGGCCGTTAATCTTGGTATTCGTGATCGGGGCGCTGTCTCACTGTCAGACAGCTACTCAATTGTCCTCACGAGGCTGAGTGCACCCCGTTCCAACCCTCACGTCAGTTTTAAAATCCCTGACGGAGCCGGGGATCGAACCCGGGGCCTCCGGGTGAGAGGCAGGCGCGCTACCCCAACACCACGGGGCCGGCTATAGAACAGAAAGCAAAAACAAAATGGGTTTTATGTAGATTAAGGCTTTCACGGCCCGGATGACTATTCAAATTATTCATGTTTTTGGGTTAAGGTGGCAAGGTTCCTTCGAAACATCTGGTGGTATTTTATTTTATTTCCATACGACATTAAGCCAAAAACATGAATAAATTGAATAAAATGGATTTTAACAATATCTCATTCCAACGGCGCTCAAAATACCGATTCGCCTCTCCCTGCCGTCTAGTAACGACCAAAGATTGACCCACCACATTTAATAACAGAACAATACATGCCATAAAAGCAATGCATGAAATAGAACATCTTAATAAACTATCATTAGAGACAGCTATGACATTATTCAGAGTAAAAATCAGCCCAATAATAAGCTACGGTCTGAACATTATATGGGAGAATCTCACGAAAAACAACATGAAGTGCATAGAAAGAGTCAAGGCAACTTTCATGAAAAAAGTCCTGTGTATGTCAAAGTATACCCCATTGCGACTGTGTTATGAAATGTCGCGAGAGACCTTCTACATCGAAGAGTTAAGGTGTCAACTATTGCTCCCATCTACAGCCCAGTACCAGGACCTTCTAAAAGAGCTCAAAACGAAGAGGATGCAAATATGGAGTGACTTTTATTTTACAGTCGCAATGACGTCCGATGAGTGGAAGGGTCCATGTTACGACCTGTGACATACAATCACTCGTTTCGCAATACATGGATTCCATTTCAAGCTCTGCAAAATGGAAGGGTATCATGAGCCCAGTATAGAATGCATTTGCAAATTGTGTGGAAGTGTCTGTGAAAGATATCGTGCCATGAGATGCAGACAAATAGTTGAGTCACTTACAAAGTTTTGTTGTCAAAGAGAATTGATTGTAATCTTGGATATTTTGGGTTTTTATATTTTTATATTGCCTCATGGCCATTGGCTGCAATAAATACCTTGTTATAAAGTTAGTTAACTTACAAGTTACGAGTTAAAATTACGTTCAATTAAATATTACACACGTTACAGAACATTTTAAAAACTGAAAGTCCTTAATATTTCTGGCCCTGTCTCGCACAAGGTTGCAATTTTAACTAACTCGACTCAGGTATATCGCACTGCCTACGGGGTCTGCTACATTCAGTTGAAATGACTTAATTTTGAACAATAACTCTTGATAAATGGCTTTGCCGTAATACAAATTTACTAGTCGTCTAGGCGTTCAGGATTCCAACACACGCCACAACTGCTTCTTTGAAATACAATTCACCACTGATAATAATCACATAAAAATACAATTTTACATAGGACACTTAACTTTCGAGAAACAAGATGATGAACTCCCCGTTCCCAACAGCAACTACTTGAAAACAAAACACTATTGTGAGATCTTAACATTATAAAGACCTACTAGTGGTAAAGTAGTAAGGCCTATAGGAGCAATGGCAGTTTGAGAAGGTGAAAATCGTACCCATTATCATCTCAAGTACAGGAGGTTCCTAACAAATCTACTGTGTTGAAAGAACTTGATATAGATATCAGTCGTCATTCCTTCTGAGTTACATGGATAGCAACTTCATGGGTAAGTGAAATTGTGTTTACGTATAGTTAGGAATATGCTTGGATTCTCTTATGCCGGTGAGCGTAAAAATAACATAAGTGGCGACCGTGACAGGACAAATATATCAATATATTTTAATTATGGAGACAACCCAACGTGAACTGGATCGAGCGATAAAGCTACGTAAGGTAACACGGGCGGCGTTTTCGAGGCAGTTGAATAACCTCAAAGGTGAAATTGAGGTCGTCCAGATGACAGCTCATGAAAAGAGAAGGAAAGTTCAGGTTTCCCTTTCTTTACTTCGGAAGAAAAATTAAGAGCTCCTGCAGCTGGATGGCAAGGACCTAAGTCTAAAACTTGACGTCGGCCAAGAGGACTTGGACGACGTATGTAGACTTGCCGATGTCTATCAACGTCAATTTCTTGATATAGAGGTGAGTGTTGAATATATTCTACCTCCAGGAGGCATCGCTCAAGACAACAGTGATTGTAGCAGTGTAGATCTTGTGAGCAAGAGAAAATTCAAACTACCTAAATTAGAACTAAGGGAATTTGATGGCGATGTAAAACATTGGCTACAGTTCTGGGGCCAGTTTGAAAAGATAGACAAGGATACGGATATTGCACCGGAAGATAAGTTTCAATACTTAATGCAAGCTTCAGTGAAAGGGTCTCGTGCTCGATAAATTATTGAAAGTTTTCCACCTATTGGGGAAAATTATACGAAGGCAGTAGAATGTTTAAAGAGCAGGTTCGGTAGAGATGATCTGTTGGTTGAAGTTTACGTAGGAGAGTTGTTATCTTTAGTTCTTAAGAAATCTTCCACTCCCGGTGATGGCAGTTCAATGTGTAGCCTTTATGACAACTTGGAATCGCACATACGGTCACTTGAAACCTTAGGTGTTACAACAGATAAGTGTGCATCTATGTTGTATCCTTTAGTAGAGTCATGTTTGCCTGAGGAGTTTCTTAGGGCCTGGCAAAGAAGTTCCAACTTTGCACACACACGTGATTCGAAAGATAGGTTAGACAATCTCATGCTATTCATGAAAGGGGAAGTGGAAGCCGAGGAACGGATCAGTTTAGCAATTTCCGGTTTTGGAATCAAAGATAATAACAGGAGTAGAGACCAACCCAAATTGTCAGAGCACATTGCTACTGCAGCTGAATTGTTAAACACTAACCCAGTTGAGGAGAGAAGAGGGTACTGTATTTTTGTGGAGGTCAACATGATGCTCTTAATCGTTTTAAAGCACAAAAATTAGGTCTCTCTGAGAAACAGAAGGTCCTAAAGGAGAAGGGTGGGTGTTTTAAGTGCTTTAAGAAAGGACACTGTGTCAATAAATGTAAAGCCGTTGTACGGTGCATTATTTGTAGTAAGAGCCACCAAGTTCTGATGTGCCCTGATTTACCTCAGAATAAACAAAATATATCCCATAATAATGTCGAACACAGGCAATCCGGGGGTAAGAATGAACTAAAGACAAATTCGCTGAGTAATATTTCTAAATATCCTAAAGTTCTTTTGCAAACTTTGGTTATCAAGATGAAAGGTATTGGCTCTTCCTTCTCTGTTAGAGCCTTAATTGACTCAGGATCCCAGAGATCCTATGTTAAGAAAGACATTGTTAAAAGATTAGGTTATTCTCCAGTCAGAACTGAAACAATTAAACATGACCTTTTTGGGGGAGTGAAAACAAGTGTTAATGAACATTCATGTTACAAAGTAGAAATTTAAAGCCTGGATGGAAAATATCAATGTAATTTTGAAGTATTGGATCAGGTTTTAATATGTAATGGCATCCCTTCGGTCAAGAAAGGACCTTGGTTGAATGAAGTTGAGGAAGGGAATATCAGCCTAACAGATATTGGGAATGAGTCTAGGCCTGTGGACTTGCTGATTGGGGCGGATGTAGCGGGCAGACTTCTGACGGGAAATATTAAAGTTCTATCTTCTGGTTTGGTTGCTGTGGAAACAAATTTAGGCTGGAATTTGACAGGGAAAGTTCCACAACATTCTTCTGTTAACTTGGCAGAAGAAGTTACAGCTCTGTTTGTTAATGAGATCAACGATCTCTGGAGCCTGGATGCCATTGGAATCTCAGACTCTGCTGTTAAAATGTCCAAAGATGAAAGACAGCTTCAAATTAGAGATGATTTTCTAAGAGGTATTACTGTAAATGATGAGAGACGTTACGAAATTTCATTGCTATGGAAAGAAGATAGCTTGGCTCTTCCTAGTAACAGGGAGCTAGCACTCAAAAGGTTAGAATCTACCACTAGAAAGCTTCAGTCTCAAAATCTTCTCATTTCATACGATGCAGTTCTAGCTGAGTGGGAAGAACTGGGAATTATTGAAGAAGTACCAGTCAAAGAAGTAGGGAATTATGGACACTATCTACCACATCGAGCTGTTATTAAGGAAAATAGCACTACCAGAGTTCGCCCTGTATTTGACGCGTCAGCAAGAGATAGAAATGCTCCTTCTCTCAATCATTGTTTAGAGTGTGGACCCAATCTGATTGAACAGATTCCTTCCCTGTTACTACAGTAAAATTTCGGGAAGGGAGATTTGGGGTGACAGCTGATGTAGAAAATGCTTTTCTACAAATAAGTGTTCGTCAAGAAGATAGATATTTTCTTTGGTTCTTCTGGTGTGATCCAAATGACTGGAAGAATATAAAGATATTTCGGCATCGGAGGGTGGTATTTGGATTAAAATGTAGCCCTTTCCTTTTACGAGCCGTGCTTGATTACCATTTGGACAAGGCAATGGAAGATTGTCAATATAGTAAAGAACAGATATCAAGACAAACTGAGCCTTTATGTGGACAATGTTGTAACCAGTGTTGATACTGAATCAGAACTGAAAGAATTCATTCATGAAGCACGTGATGTAATGCAGGAAGGAAAGTTCAACCTGAGTGGTTGGCAGGCCAACAATGATGCTTTCATTCTTGTAGGACAGACAGCGGTGCTAGGTTTACGATGGGATTTGGAATCTGACACTTTATTGTTAAACGTGGAATAGTTACAGAACCATGAATTGGGAGTGATCACGTAAAGATCCATTCTGTCAGTTGCACAAAAGGTATTTGATCCGATTGGCATAGTTAGTCCAGTACTTCTAATTCCTAAATTGTTATTGCAAGAGATATGGCTAAGTGGTATATCTTGGGATGAAGAGGTTACTACTGATATTAAGGACCAATTTGTAACTTGGTATTTAAACCTTTTTCTCCTGAAAGAGATGAGAATCCCACGCTGGTTTCATTATTCCAAGAACCACAGGGATGTCAGTCTACATATTTTTTGTTATGCTAGTGCACAGGCCTACGCTGCAGTAGTCTTCATACGACTACAAATTGACGGTGAGAGTAAGGTACATCTTACTGCAGCCAGAGCAAGAGTAGCCCCATTCAAGACAGTCACCATTCCCCGACTGGAACTAATTGCTGCAACAGTGGGAGCTAGATTGGGTAATTCAGTGCTAGAAGGACTAAACTACCAAGATGTCAAGTTGTATTTCTGGACCGATTTGACAACGGTTTTAGCATGGATTCGAAAGGAAGAAACATGGACTGTGTTTGTCAACAACCGTGTTAAAGAGATCCATTGGTTGACTTTACCTGAAATGTGGAGATATGTTCCTGGCCACTTGTATCCTGCAGATCTTCCTTCAAGAGGTTGTCTGGCAGAAAAATTGTTAGCACTTCGATGGTGGGAGGGGCCAGAGTTTTTACGAAAGGACCGACCAGAGTGGCCTGGTGAAGTTCCACCTGCAGAGGCAGAGCTGATTTTGCAAGAAAAGAGAAAATCAACTCAAACAATGAGTTACTTTGTAGATACTTCATGTGAGTTATGTAGCACCCCAAAACATGTAAATAATGATCAGTGCAGGTACCACGATTTTAATTGGTATTACTTATATTTTTCAAGCTATGGAAAAATAATTCGGTTGGTTGCTTGGATAAAGAGGTTTATCCAAAATACAAGAGCTCGTGGAATATTATCATGTGAGGAGATAATGTCAGCAGAAAAAATAGTCGCAAGATTGGTACAGGAAGAGTCTTTCTCTTCAAAAAATGACAAAAGTCTCAGTAGCCTACATGTGTTTAGGGATGAGGAGGGACTTCTGAGACTGAAAACTAAAATCATTAATCGTAGTGACAGTGAGTATTTTTGTACCCCTATTGTCTTGCCTTCAAACCATCCTGTGGTGCATCGTTTGATCATGAGTGAGCACAAAAAGAACGCTCATGCTGGTGTTCAAATATTATTAAGCATTTTGAGGGAACAGTATTGGATTTTGAAGGCTAGGAAGACTGTTCGACATATCCTGTCAAAGTGTGTTATTTGTGTAAGATATGTAGGACGTAATTTACAGGCTCCCATTGCCCCTCTACCCAAGGATCGAATCAAAGACTCTGCGGTATTTGAGGTAGTCGGTGATGATTTGGCAGGGCTATTACATTTAAGAGATGGTGTTAAGGCTTGGATTTGCTTTTTCACATGTGATGTATATAGATCTATACACCTGGAATTATTGTCATCTTTGTCTTCTGAAAATTTTCTTCAGGGACTTAGACGTTTTGTTGCTCGTCGAGGAAGGCCAGCAATCATTTATTCTGATAATGGATCGAACTTTGTGGGCACTTCAAATGATTTGAAATCCGTTGACTGGAATAAGATCGTGCAATACAGCAGCTTGAAGAAAATAGAGTGGACATTCATTCCACCTACAGCCCCCTGGTGGGGTGGATTCTGGGAAAGACTCGTTGGAATAATAAAGCAATTGAAAGTTTTAGGTAAAGCCCTTCTTACCTATGAAGAGATGAACACTGTCCTGTGTGATACAGAGTCACTTATTAATTCTCGACCTCTGACTTACATTTCTGACTCGGACAGTGAGCTTCTTCCTTTGTCACCAGCATTATTTTTACATGATATAAATGAAACTGGAGTATCTGATTGTGATGCTGTCGATGAGCATTAGCTCAATAAGAGACTGAGATATCGACAGAGACTAATGACTGACTTGAGAAACAGGTTCAGATCAGAATACCTAGGACTATTAGTTCAAAGACCTGATCCCAAGAAAGCTGAGGCTCAGATAAAAATAGGAGACATTGTCTTGATAGGAAGTGACCATGCCAAACGCATTGATTGGCCATTAGGCCGTGTTATGGAGATCATTCCAGGGAAGGATAATGTGACTCGTCTTGTACGCTTGATAACAGCTACTTCATCACTACTCCGTCCCATTCCGAGAATTTATCCTTTGGAGGTATCATCAGATTGGACTGACAATAGAAAGGTCCAACCTAAATGTATATCTAAATCCCCTAATCCTCTGAGAGAAGGGATGTCGAGAGTAACCACTAAAAGTGGTAGAGCTGTAAATATACCAAACAGATTAGATTTATAATTATTGTATTTTGAGGTAATTATAATTATTAATGTATGGTTGAGTTGTTCTTCCACCAACTCAAGGTGGGAGGATGTCATATCTTTTGGGCAAAGATGCTACATTATGATTGTCATTTGTTTCTTTATTATCTTTTTTTTCCACTGTTGTAAAATTAATTGTCATGGCATCCAGAAGTATCAATAAATTGTTGTTTTGAATTGATATATTTTCCTTATATAAAAGAAGAAAGAATCTGCGATACGCCGGTGAGCGTAAAAATAACAGTTATCTGATATCGCTGTCTATTCCAATGCAGATCACGCCACGATTTTTTTTTGCCGGGGGTTCATTATTACTATCTTCCTTTCTGTCTTTGATTGGCATTGCAATGCATGTCGGGAATAGCTAGTAACAATAATAATAATAATAAATTACGAGCCTTACATTAGTCGAATATGATGTGTAACATCTGACATACATGAAACCTCACGTGGAATTGTTGATACACCGGTATTTTATACTATTATTGGCACAAATATTAATCTATTGTAAAAGGGAGTGTTTTACAGATATTGTCGTTTATAATACGGAACTCATTTTATTAGATGATTTGTAGCTTCCACCAGCATTAGCCTAAATAAAGAATACGATATGGATCAACTAGATTAATAGACGCGACACCGCTCATAACCTTAAATTCCTTATAAACAGGTCCTCTTGATTCACAGACCAACACGTAACTTCAAATGGATTCTGTTAAAATGAGTCATATTGATATGATAAATATGGTTTAAAATGATAATCTGGTAGCAAAAATATCTATCCCGTCCGGGATTCGAACCCAAGATCTCTCGATTCACAGTCATAAGCACTAACCCCACTGCTATTTCGACCACGCAAATTTTGTGCACAAGATGGTGAGTTATTTCCACGTTCCAATAATACTGCATTACGGAATTAAGTTTTATTTATATTTTGCTTGTTTCGATAATGTTCCTGCGTGAAATTGAGTTTAAAATGCCTTATGAATAGGCCCTCTTGTGAGTCAAGAGAATGTATTCAGTAATAGTTCACGAAGGCTCGCTCAATTCTCGTATAACCGCAACGATTATATTATATTGATGACTGCATTACCGTTATGTGGGCTAATATTTGAATAGCCATTGTGCAGAAACATAATACCGGCAATGCCGACTACTTACAATGTTTGATATTAAGGCATTTTACCATTTTAATACTGATACGAAGACTTCGAACATGTACCATGTCATTTGTTTCAATCACTTGACACCAGAGTTCTCGTGAGCGTTTTCCGTTCAGTATGTCATATATATTTCACATGGCCGCGAGTACGTCATGGTATCAATTTCAGACACCGCGCGCTCATTGTTTCTCGTACCGTTGCCAGCTGGGCAGTGCATACTTCCGTTTTCCACCACTGCCAGCTAGTACACTTCAGTTCGATCGATCGAGCGGGCAGTGCATACTTCCATTTTCCACCACTGCCAGCTAGTACACTTCCGTTCGATTGTTTGAGCGGGCAGGGCATACTTCCGTTTTCCACCACTGCCAGCTAGTACACTTCCGTTCGATCGATCGAGCAGGCAGGGCATACTTCCGTTCGATCCACCACTGCCAGCTCGATCGTTCCGATCCACTTCCGTCCCCAATTTTCAAAATCACTCCCACAAAACTATCCAGCAACCGAGCGGAAAGATGTTACACATCAATAATAATCAAGCAAATTACTTAAATATTACGCCTCTTAAAACAACCATCATAAGAGCAATACCAAATGTAGAGTACCAAGTTCGTTCATGAGATACTTTGTACCAGTTTGATAATACTGCTATTGGTGAACACTCTGCAGTTAATTTTGAATATCGCGGAGAGAGTAACTGTTAACTTTATCTTATATCAAGAGGAATGTTTACGAAGAGCAGGGCGAGGGGGTCAATATGTAAGCTAGCACGGTAATTATAGCTTCAACTGTACACGCGATCAGTGGTAAACAATGACGGAAAATGAGCAGGGATAGTAATCTATTCAAATAAAACAGTAGGACTTCGCGTGTCCACTTAAAACCTAGCACCAATTTTACCGGACTGACAGGGAATGGTGAAGTTGATATAAGTCAGATTACATTTCTTCTTCTTCTTCTTCTTCTTCTTCTTCTAGTCACTAGCCCTTGCAAATGTCGGCAACCATCTTGGCTGTGCTTTCTCTGTTCTGAGCCGTTTGGAATAACTCTTCCGATGTCTTGAGAGTCCGGTCTCTGAGGTGTTTTAGCCAGGAGATTCGTCTCCTGCCAACACTTCTATTTCCGGGTAACTTATTCTTCCTTGGAGAATTTCTTGCAGTAGAAGGTATCTGCTTCTGTTGTGCATAATGTGACCTAGTTATTGCATCTTTCTCGTTTTTACAGTGACCAGTACTTCCATATCCTTTCCCATTCTTCGAAGGATCTCAGCATTTGTGATATGATCTATCCGTGATACTCTAAGCATCCGTCGATAGAGCCGCATCTCAAAGGCCTCTATTTTTTATTGAGTGATTTTGTTAAAGTCCATGTTTCTACTCCGTAATAAAGAACAAAAAACACATAGCAGTGAAGAACTCTCATTTTTGTGGTTAATTTTTACTCACGACTTTTAAAACGTTTTCCCATTTTGTTGAACACAGTCATAGCGGGACCGATGCGGGACTTGACTTCATGTAAATTATCACATTGATCGTTAACGATGGTTCCGAGATATGTGTATTTCCGGACTCTTTCAACAAGCCTTTGATTGATTACAAGATGAAATGCAGTGTTTACATTTTTGCTTATGACCATAAATGAATCGGCACATGCTAAAAGGATCTCAGTCACAAGAAATGGAAAACTGAGTTAAGCATGAAAATCGCACGATATAGGATAGCCTCAACCATCCATGTTAAAAGGGATTGAGTCGCACGCGTGCGATTCCTAATATTAGCTAGGGAAATTCTTAACGTACGCTAAAAGGTTCTCAGTCCGTTGCTTAGACACAGCTTTTTCGTTTTTCTCAAAACCAGCTTGCTTGGAGTGAGGCCCTTTTAGCATGTGCCGATTCAATTTGGTTTTCTTTATATTGGTGTCAAGACCATATTTGTGACTAGTTAATACACCTCTCTCGATGAGGTATTGTAAACTTTCTGGTATATCTGCAAAAATGACAGTGTCATCCGCATACCGAATGTTATTTAACCATTGGCCATTCAAAATCATTCCCTTGTCTATATCTTAGTCTAGTGCTTCTCTGAAGATACATTCTGAATAGATGTTAAGTAGCAATGGAGACATTATACAACACTACCTTACACCCCGTCGGATATGTACATTATCCGTATTCTTCCCTCTCAATCTGACAGAAGCAGTCTGATTCCAGTATAAGTTGACAATTTTCTCAGGTCTTTTTCATCCAGGCCGATACGCCTTAATATTTTATTTAGGAATTATTAAATGCAACAACTTCCATTTAACGTCACATCAAAGACCACTCCAGAGCAAATCTCCACCCCCCCCCCTCCCCCCTGCCGTCTCTAACTCTACACACAACATTTTACATCAATTGATGTTATTTACATGGTTTAGTCATATTTAGGGCAATTGAGACCAAACATCGATCCATGTCTGTCTGTTCTACTATCACGCAAGAAGCCACTGCTCCGCTTTTTTTAGCGGCTTCGGTGGCGTAGTCGGTAGCATGCTGAGCTTCTATGCCCAAGACAGCGGGTTCAAACCCGGCCGAAGCCGTCGGATTTTTAAGAGCGTTAAAAATCCCTCAGTATGCCTTCCTTCGGAGGGGAAGTAAAGCCGGCGGTCCCATGTCATAGATTTATGGCATGTTAAAGAACCGTCCACTAATTGCACCTGTGTGAAGCTCTTAGGTTTCTAAGTTCGTTGCCAAGAGCCGACTGCGGTGGTGTCTAGCAGCTAAGTTGTGAACTTAGCCTAGTAGTCGTTGACGGTGGCGCTTGGCGGCAAAAGTAGGAACTATTTGAAAAATTCTAAGTTTCAGTACTTAAATTAAAATAACAGCCCCTAAACTTAAGAACCAACCAACCAACCATCCGCTTCCTTTGGTGACACATGAATGTTTCTACATATTATACGAAACTTTGTCGAAACCTGCTTTATAGAATGGTGAAACCCACATCCAAATCAGTCCAGCAGTTCTCGAGATTAGCCCGGACAAACAAACTGACAATTTCTAGGACTTAATGTTATGCTATGTGACATAAGATTGTGTCATCTGAACAACTGTTACATTATTGCAGCGTGATTTTGCGGTGAATGCGAAAATAAATACATTTTACAGCATGAATTCTGCCGACAAATTGTCTTCAAAGAATAAATAACTCTTTTTAAGTAAGTGATTCTGACTATAGCTTGACGATCTCGAGTATTATATTATAATAGGCACCATACATTGGCTGTAGTCTTTAAGGGACGGAGCACTCGGAGAAGGTGTGATTTCTGAAACCGAGCTAAGCGTCTGCTGCCGGCTTGAGTCCGGCCTGTTTGTGTTTTATTTAGTTTTGTATGTAATGCTCACAATTCATCCTGCATTATGTCAACAAAATGTATCGAAAAACAAGCTTCTCCATTCTAATACCAACAGCTGTGGCTGGCTGCATAGTCAATAAGACTAAAAGCCAAAACAATATTTTAAAAACGTTTCGGTTGGAGGGACATCAGTTGAGCATTGGCAGCAATGATGATCAATCATCCAACACTGGTTGGTTGGTTCCTTAGTTTAGGGGCTGCGACAACGCGGTCATGTAGCCCCGTGTACTTTGGATGTGTGTATAATCTGTCTGATAACCGGTGTTAATTGTGATGACTGTATTAGTGTGTGTTATCTGTTTTTAATTCAAGTAAGGACTGCAGACGATAATTTCAACTAGTTCCTACTTTCGCTACCAAATGCTACTGTCCACGACATCTAGCTGTGAACTTGGCTACTACTAGATGGCATCGCAACCAGTGCCTGGTGATGAACGTTGGAACTTAAGAGCATTAATCAAATTTAACCTACAAATTTTAGTGGCTTCGGTGGCGTAGTTGGTAGCATGCTGAGCTTCTATGCCCAAGATAGCGGGTTTAAACCCGGCCGAAGCCGTCGGATTTTTAAGAGCGTTAAAAATCCCTCAGTATGCCTTCCTTCGGAGGGGAAGTAAAGCCGGCGGTCCCATGTCATAGATTTATGGCATGTTAAAGAACCTTCTACTAATTGCACCTGTGTGAAGCTAAATTGGATAGGTTAAGAATGTAAACAACGCTCTTAGGTTTCTACGTTCGTTGCCAAGAGCCGACTGCGGTGGCGTCTGGTAGCTAAGTTCTGAACTTGGCCTAGTAGTCGTTGACGGTGGCGCTTGGTGGCAAAAGTAGGAACTATTTGAAAAATTCTAAGTTGCAGTACTTAAATAAAAAAAACAGATAACACACACTAATACAGTCATCACAATTAACACCGGTTATCAGACAGATTCTACACACACCCAAAGTACACGGGGCTACATGACCGCGTTGTCGCAGCACCTAAACTTAAGAACCAACCAACCCACAATTTTTGCTTCACACAGGTTTAATTAGTGGAAGGTTCTTTTACATGCCATAAATCTATGACATGGGCCCTACCGCTTTACTTTCCCTCCGGAGGAAGGCATACTGAGGGATTTTAATGCTCTTAAATAGTCCGATGACTGCGGCCGGATTTGAACCCACGATCTTGGGCATAGAAGCTCAGCATGCTACAAACTACGCCACCGAAGCCGTCTGATCCAACACTGATTTGCCTGTAATTCTCGGAAAAAATACAAAACAGTTGCTTGACGATGAGACATCGTTCAAGTCAACAGTAAGTTAACTTAATTTCAACATTTTACTACCATTGATTTTTTATTTTTTTATTTTTGATTTTTGAAAAGAACTATTTTTTAATAATTGATGGACAGTGCCTGTACGGACTGTTGTTAGCATTTCTCATATCGTACGGAGACAGCCCTAGTAGCACTTATGGTATGGGTGCCACCAGCGCTGTAATCAATATTCACAACAGGTGCGTCACGTCGTCCAGAATAATAGCTCACTGAATAATGCAGAATAATAGCTTTTTAAACAAACACAAAAGAATGTACGTTATCACTATGGTCTGAAGAGGGGCCTCTGCGCTCTCACTACACGTGGCGCGATACTATAAAATATGCCAATACGCAAACGCAATTTGCAGGTAGCCTATAATTTTTTAAACCGACCGCGCTGGCGGTGCTAAAATATTAACATTATCGCCAACAGTATTTTCCAGCAATCGGTTTAATAATGCAAGAAGTCTGAAAATATACTTTTAGATGTAATTGGTCAATGAAGCGGCTTCGGTAGCGTAGTTTGTAGCATGATGAGCTTCTATGGCCAAGATCGTGGGTTCAAACCCGACAGAAGTCGTCGGATTTTTTAAGAGCGTTAAAAATCCCTCAGTATGCCTTCCTTCGGAGGGGATGTAAAGCCGGCAATACCATGTCAGATTTATGGCATGAAAAAGAACCTTCCACTAATTACACTGTCTTGTCGAAGCTAAAATTTGTAAGTTAGTTTGATAACGCTATATTGGTTCCAATTTTCGCCGCCAGGTGCTGACTGCGATGGCATTTAGTAGCTACGTCAGCAGCTAAGTATCGTGGACGGTAGCATTTGGTAGCAAAAGTAGGAACTACTTGGAAAAAAAATCGTCTGCAGTCCTTATACCTGAATTACAGATAGCACACACTAATACAGCCATCACAGTTAACACCGGTTATCAGACAGATTCTACACACACCGAAAGTACACGGGGCTACATGACCGCATTGTCACAGGCCCTAAACTACGGAACCAACCAATTGATCAATGTAACATTTGTTTTTAAATTTTAATTTAATGTTTGAATCCCGACTCGGCTACACCGCACGGACTCTGCGAGGGATCATTCCTCTACCGTCTCATGGACTGTGTCTGGGAGCAGAACACACTTCAACGGCAGACACAACTGGGGACGGTGACAGGCCGATCGCCCAGACGACCGTTAACTTGGGTCTACTTAAGGTAGGGTCAGGGAAGGGAATTTGGAGGGAAGTCAGCCGTGGTCGTGTTGAAAGGAACCGTCCAGGCATTTGTCTGGTGGTGAAAGTAAGAAACCACGAAAACCATTTTCAGGATTGCTAATGTGGATTCGAACCCACGCCCCCTCCCCCCCCCCCCTCCCCCGTCTGTCTGTCTGTCTGTCTGTCTGTCTGTCCTTATGTCTGTTTGTCTGGCTGTGTGTGTGTCCCCCCCTATCAACTCCTAAACGGCTGCAGCTACGGAAACCAAATTTGATATGAGTAAAGATCTATGCCAGAATATCTCAAGGCCATATTTGAAAATGATAGCAGTGCTACCAACTGCTGAAAAATCGCAATTGAAATTTGAGCTCAATGTTGGATATCCTGGAAGGTATGCGTGGGAGCTATTCCAAAGTTGGCACACATATAGATAATAATATTTTAGTTTAATTTCCAGGAGGCCATAACTGACAGTGTTACCAACATGATTCTAAGCCAGCTGATAAGTCTAATTTTTAAATGCATTTAACTTCTACACTATCAATTGGATTTCAACCAAATTTCATATGTACTATGTGTACAATAACAAATATGACTATGCGTGTTCTTAAGAGCAACCAGGGCTGCCAACTGTTAATAAATTCTCTCTCTTTCTCTTAATTTATCCTAATATCAATATATCAGAAAGTATGCAAACCAAGAGCTCGAAAATTTGCACACGTTAAGTATGAGTACATGGCCTTCTACATTAATTGGGAGTACCTAGTATACGTCAGTAATGCCAACATGATTCTAAGTTTGTTGATAGGTGCAAATTTTAAATACATGTAACTACTATACTAACAAATGGATTTCAACCAAATTTCGTATGTGACTTTTGTACCATATCTCATATGAATAAGCGTATTCTTAAGAGCCATCAGGGCTGCCAACTGCAAATAAATGCTCTCTCACTATCTTTTTACCCTAATATCTATAAATCAGAATATGTGCAAGCCAACAGCTCTTAATGTTGCATACGTATAGTACCTAACATTCTAAATTAATTTGGGGTAACTAATGTACGTCAGTGCTGCCAACATTATTTCATCCTTCTGTTACGTCCAATTTTTAAATGCATGTAACTTCTATATTAACAAATGGATTGCATCCAAAATTGGCACAATAATAGATCATAACATTTTAGATTAATTCATTAATTCTAAGAAAAGTGGGCTCTTTAGTTCGTCACGGAACTACTTGTTAATTTTGTGTCTTTGTCTAAATGTTTGGATACTGAGTTGTGAATTAGAAATTATTCGGCTATATTTTATCACAGTGTAGACCATAAACCAATTTAGTGCATAACATGAGGAATCTATTCATTTGAAGGGACAGTTTTGAAATGGAAAGGACCAGTAGCTAATGGGCTATGTTCGTCCTCGTCATTATACGTCGTAGCTTGAGATTGACACCTCTGACACTTTGAGTTCTAAAACCTCTGGCCTAGTTAGTAAGTTCAACATGGCGGACACGCGAACTAGCAATCTTTAGTCACAGAACCTGCTAAACGACATGGTGTTGACACGATATTTATTAATTTCCGGGAAAATATAATGAAAGTCCTAGGGGGCAATCAAAGTTGTATATTTATATTCCACCGGAACTAAAAATAAATGGGCTATTAAGGAACTACTATAATAATTAATAATCTCATGAATCAAGTGGTGGTTTCAATAAATTTAAAAAATTACGATCCTTACAGTAGTCGCATATGATATGTAACATCTGACATAGAAGAAACCTCACGTGAAATTGTAGATACACCGGTATGTTATACTATTATTGGCACAAATATTAATCTATTGTAAAAGGGAGTGTTTTACAGATATTGTAGTTTATAATACGGAACTCATTTTATTAGATGATTTGTCGCTTCCACCAGCACTAGCCTAAATAAAGAATACGATATGGATCAACTAGATTAATATACGCGACACCGCTCATAACCTTAAATTCCTTATAAACAGGACCTCTTGATTCACAGACCAACACGTAATTTCATATGGATTCTGTTAAAATGAGTATATGATAAATATCGTTTAAAATGATAATCTGGTAGCAAAAATTTCTACCCCGCCCAGGATTCGAACCCAGGATCTCTAGATCCACAGTCATACGCAATAACCCCACGGATATTTCGACTACGCAAATATTGTGCACAAGATGGTGACTTATTTCCACGTTCCAATAATGCTGCATTACGGAATTAAGTTTTATTTATATTTTGCTTGTTTCGATAATGTTCCTGAGTGGCATTGAGTTTAAAATGCCTTATGCCAATGCAATGCCGACTACTTACAATGTTTGATATTAAGGCATTTTACCATTTAAATACTGATACGAAGACTTCGAACATGTACCATGTCATTTGTTTAAATCACTTGACACCAGAGTTCGCATGAGCGTCTCCCGTTCAGTATGTCATATACATTCAACATGGCCGAGAGTGCGTCATGGTATCAATTTTCGACACCGCGTGATGATTGTTTCTCTTACCAGTGCCAGCTGGATCGAGCGATCGAGTTGGCAGTGCGTCTTATACTTCCGTTCGATCCACCACTGCCAGCTAGGGCACACTTCCATTCGATCGATCGAGCGGGCAGTGCATACTTCCGTTGTCCACCACTGCCAGCTAGTACACTTCCGTTTGATCGATCAAGCGGGCAGTGCATACTTCCGTTGTCCACCACTGCCAGCTAGTACACTTCCGTTTGATCGATCGAGTGGGCAGTGCATACTTCCGTTTGATCCACCACTGCCAGCTCGATCGTTCCGATCCACTTCCGTCCCCAATTTTCAAAATCACTCCCACAAAACTATCCAGCAACCGAGCGGAAAGATGTTACACATCAACAATACTCTCTCCCTAATCTGAGATTCCTAACATAGGGTGTACTAGTTCTGACCACCTCGTGCTGTAGCGGCTAGCATTATTGGCTGTCATCCCGGAGGTCGGGGTTAATTTGTTAATTTAATAGCGGTCCGAGGGCCTCGTGATGCGAAACTGAGAAGAGGTGGGTTCGAATCATATCTCTGCCAACCTGGAAGTGGATTTCCATGGTTTCCCACTTCTACTCCAGACAAATAACGCGATGGTTCCGAACTTAAGACCACGGCCGCCTTCTTCCCAATCTTCATCTGAATTACAAATACACACACTCTACTACAGAGACCACAATATCACAGGTTGTTAAACAAATTATACGCACACCCAAGTGCACACAGGGCAGAATGTAGCCTACACGATGTCCAAGCCCCTGAAATGAAACAACAATTCCAATACGTCTAAGAATTTCCTCAGCATTATCTTCTCCCTGTTGAGATACAGGATCATCCATATATCGTGTCACCACAGCTGAGGCGGGGCACCCCCTGACCAATAAGCTATTGCTTCTTGACTGATAGAGCAGAATTTGTGCGGCGATAAGTCGTTTATTCCAGGTCTCGTAACGCAGTTCGTATCGGCCGAGCAGGACCCCACTTCAGCTGCAGAGGCACAATATATGGATTAGCCTGTATCTATCCAGGGAGAAGATAATGTTGAGGCTACAGACTTTCTTGGACGCTGAAAGACAAAACAGTATGTCTACCCATTATTATTCCCGCTTTCAACGCTATCGGTGGATGAGATGCGAGGAAAGGCTATGTGGAAGGTGGTTTTTATGGTCAGATGCCCATCCTGACGCTAACCTCATTGAGGAATTGAGGACATGAATTCTACAACATGCTACCTTAAAAAAAGGACGAATTGAGTTATGTACAACATTGGGCTCGAAACCACAAAAATAGTCTATGCTCAGTACTACTGTATGTAAAATGTAACCATGCAACTTTATCTTAATTCTAAACCATGCTATGTCCAAGCAGTTAACATGGTTTGGAATTCACATGATTGACTGGAGTATGTAATAAATAGGTCATAAATACGTACTGAACACAGGTGGACTGGTTCAAGTGTCAAATCCATACATTTATATGCAAGAAAAAGAGGAAATAATGTAGACTTTAGAATGGATTTTAAAGGTTGTAAAAGGTTAATAAGAAGTTGGACTGTTATAAGATGACGCAAGCGCGAGTTACCACGAGTCACGGGTGTATGAGATCACGGCTGACGCTGCAATCAGAGGCTGGCGCATGATTACTTTTCCGTCTTGAAAGACAGAGAAGAAGTTTCGGAAAAAGATCTTACTCAACAATAAATTGCCAACGTCGCAATGACGCAAGAAGAGTAATAATTAAAATTAAGCCATTTGCAAGCATTTAATTAATGAAATGAATCCGTCACTGTTGATAATCCGGGGAAAGAGATTTTTGTGTGTGGAAAAAGTTAATAATAATAGCACAGGAAAGAAATGCACACGCAGCATGACGTAGATAGTTATTCCCCGAGCCCAAAGCTAGCAGAGAGGGAAAACAAAACTACAATACCCACGCATCTCAGGAGCCCATTTATTTAATATCATGGGAGTGTATGATCGATTTTCGTAATTAAAGGAACCCTTTTTACAATTAAAATGAGAGCTTTTAGGAGACATATTTTTTTCAAAATGATATGACGATTATTTTAGAAGTTAGTGTTGGAGAAGAAACAAATCTGATCTTTTTGTGGCAGATTTCAATATAAACCCTGGACGCGCCAGGAAGTTCGTTCAGTCTTAGTGAGCGCAGAGGCGCTGCACGCAGGATCAACAACAGTTCAGTCTTGAGCGACCGCGGAAGTGGGTCGTGCTGGATCAACCAACGTTCAGTTTTGAGCGTCCGCTGAGGCGGGTTGCGCTGAATCGAAGTACATTCAGTCTTACGAACCCTTGTGGAGGGTGTCGTACTGTTTCACCAACGTTAAATGCAGTATTCACCAGACCGTGATAGGTCGTGTTATTCTGTATAGCAGACGAGCACCCCTTATGGGAGTCGCCATCTAGTATCGTCAATAGTATCGCCATGCGAAGAAGCATCAGAATCCTTGTTATAGGAAACAGATCATCAAGCTTCGGACTTTATAAACTTTTCAAGTACAGTCAAAGTTTTAGACTGTGGACTTAAGCAGTTACCGGCGATAGTGACTCGAACCTAAATAGTTTCAGATAAAGTGTCACCATCATATTAGTTCGGAGTACCTAAGAACAGTGAACTATAAAATTCTATCTCTACGTTAAATAACCAGATCAGGGTAAAACGTGATAGTAACGCCTAGTGTTCCTGAACTGAGGAGACTAGAGTGGGGTGCGATAGAATTACGTAGTCGAGATGCCAGGCATTGTCTATGTTTAGACAAACGAACAATCAGACATTGGAATTAGTCCAATAGTTAAAGAACCGCAGCATCAGAAAGTAAAATCCACGTGTGGATTACCAGAGAAGGAAATCACTAGGTCGCCGTTATACTAGTTCAAGCGATCCTAGAAGGATAACGTCAGTGACAGACTTATGTTAAACGAACAATTTAGCTACGAGCAAGAAACGATATCGTGCATAAAAATCATTAAGCCGATAGTCAAAACCCGAATAAGAGGATCAACCTTTCCAGTGAGGGTAGTTCGATCGAGACTTTCAATCATCCGATAAGATCAGGAAGCCGACGTAAACAAAGTGTAACCCTTGGAGACGGGAAAGGAGAAGATAATCACGTGTGTCAAGGTAAAGTGAATAATGGCCAGAAGTGGTAAATTTATGTGTAATTTAATTTTAGTGAAAATTTTTGAGTGTAAAATATATCTTTTTAGTGAATTTGTGTTTAAGTGAAAATGAACCCCAGAAGGGTACTCTGTAGATTAAATATGATCAGTGTATATGTTTTATGTGATTTTAAAGCAGTGTTATTAAGTGTAAATATGATCATAAGTATGGAGTAAAGATCAGTGTGTGGTGAAATGTTTCATCGTTGGAAAACCCGGTCTCTGACCGAGGGAATCATGTGAGTACTAATTTCAGTATTATGTGTTTTGGGAAGATTTGCGTAAAATCCTCAGAAGTTGTAGTAGGGATGTTTGAAAACATGTGAAATATAGGTTGCGCGATCTGAACCATTAATTTGATTGAAATATAAGTAACTTGAAGTATTATTTAATCCCTTGTGGAAAATATTCAGTGGAATATCAGTATAATGGCAAATAATAATTTATTTAATGCAAGCGCAACAATAATAATAATACTTATATAAATGATTTATGTGATGCATTTTGTAATGGAATAGGTCATAGCTGCGGAAGCCCTTCTATGAATTGTTAATATGTTGAGGAACCAGTAATGTTCTTAATGTTAAATATAGTTATTGTTGATGCAGGTTAAGGCTGATTATATTCTTTTCGAGACGAAGATCAAGTTTTGATTTGAAGTTTTATTATTTCTTTCTTCCTTTCTTTCTTTCTTTCTTTCTTTCTTTGAAAGGCAACTTGGCTATTTGAATGAGCGCCATGTCGCGCAATTGAAATAATTGGTCAAGCTAGGAACGCGTTGAAATGCTCGGTAATATAATTGTGAGGGACAGTTAGTCGCGGTAATGAGTTATGTGGAATTGTGAGCGCCGGTTGAGTACAAATACCTTCCCTAAGTCGCGAATATGATGTGGTAGGATGCAATACCAGACAAGGGTGCAAATTATGTTGAATTGTGAGCGCCGGTTGATTACAAATGCCTTCCCTAAGTCGCTAATGTTGTAAGTCCTCAAAGTTGGGATATGGTTCCCGAGGCAGTTTTAAAGGAATGAACTCAGATTCTTCCACGTCGAAGCCCCTTATATATTTGTTGTTTCATTGATTCTCTTGCCCACTAATGATGACACTTCATAATTATACTTTACCGAAGCTAAAAGAATAGGTCTGTAGAACCTAATAATGTATTGTTGTTGATTTGTATTATAAGCCTTGTCTTTCAAAGAAACGCATTAAAGCAGCTGGTAGCAAGCGCTGTGTAGCCCGTCTCGAGGGTGATACCGGGGTCCCCCTCCTTCCAAAGCCATAAATTAGCCGAGTGCTGTAACACTCTTGGGATCTCTCTTATAGAGAAAGATCAAGAACAAGCTGTCTGGTTCACGTTACACGGATGTGTTTAAGATTGTTTTAACGACCCAGCATTTGAACTGAGGTCCTTTTACGTTCATTATTATCGCTTGCAGAGTTCAGATCGTTGCTACCTTAAGATATAATTGTCTTTGAAGACAATATAATAAAATCCCTAACTTTATTATTAAATGATTCAGTTGATTCACGAGTTATGATGAAAATGTTGAGATTTTTGGGAGTTATCTTAAGTTGACTTTGTCAGTAGTTTTCTATAACCCGGGGATGCGCTAGTTTTTCCAAGCACGGTAGTGAGTTGGTAGCTGGAGAAGAGAGGTGGTAACAAAATGAACATTGTGGGAGCCCAAAATAATTAATAAGTAGCCATACTATAATATTGTAATTGAAGCTAGATATACTCATGTAAAAACTAAATGGTGTGAGTTTAATCGTTAACACGATGCATGTAAGCTTTACCGAGCCATTTGGAGCTCGTTTTTAAGGAGTTAGGAATTATGCTATATGGGAGTGAGACTCAGATGAAGTTTTTGTTTGGTTTTTGGATAACCATTAAATATATTTTGTGAATCATTATTTTGAAATCCTTGTTCGTCTTTGGAACAAGTGTGAAGTGTAGTGTCAGTGTTTTTATGTTTATTTTGTAGCGCCATATTTTGAATAATTAAATGTTTTGATAGTAGGTTTTTTTTTTTTGGAAGTGTACCCTATGCTTAATCCAGAGTGTGTAAGTCACAGAGTGGGAGAACATACCATGAATCCCGATACTCCCGATTGAGCATTGCTGGCGAACTGTGATTTGCACATTTCATTGTTGAAATGGGCACATGGGGGAATAGAAATAATGTGCTTGGATTAATGCTTTTGGGAACACTAAAGACGGTCATGTCACGTAAAGGTAAAATAGTGATAGGATTAGCTACAAAAGTATAAATATAACTGACCGCATCGGGACCCTGGAAACTCACACCGAGCAGCCCTAGATAACCCACCTTCATTGAAAATGGTCTTTCCCAACGTGGGGCAATCGGCAGTATAAACCACTCCGAAATGGTTTTTACGAAATCTTGTATTTTTGGCTGATGTCTCGCGGAGGGTGGCCAAGTGTGTATATACCCCTTGTGGAGCACTCATTTCTTCATTGAAAATGGCGCCCAGTACTTTGGGGGTGAGTTTTCCGAGGGAAAACCCGAGTTTTATTTGAAAAATCAAAATTTCCATTTTTTGTAAAATACGGTTTTTCAAATTCTTTGAATTTTAAGAGAATTACTCCCATAATAGAGTTGATATTGTATTGAGTTATTATACCATACGGGTACGTTTTAGTTAACACCCGTACTGAGGTTGAATTTTGGAAATTGGGACACAAGATTTCAGAGTACCATCTCTCATGCATGCACCAATGATGGGACAGAGTAGCCCATTATATTCGTTGAATGAATTGTAACATGGAGTCCAGTGTGGAGCAGCAAATGCTCTTAAATGATATTATGTCGGAGGATAATATTAAGGCCAATGATAAATGTAAGCCTAAAGAAAATGTTCTCACATGTAAATATGAATCCAAAGACATTGTTACACGAAGAGATGGTAATATGCCTTTGGAACATAAGGAAATGGTTGAGCCTATGGAGCTCAAAATTGAGTATGAAACATGTAAACCTACTTAAAGGGAGTGTGTGCAAAGTCAAATCAATAATGAGGATAATAATGAGGATGATTTAAAGTCTCATTTAGAAATGCAAGTTCAAACAGGATTCGACGCCGATAGCGAAAAGAACGATAGTCAATATCAGGAAAAAGTAGAAATGGCGACCTGGGACGAAATAAAAGGATTCTTGGATGTAAGTAATGAAATGCGAAAGGAGCATTGTACGATGAAGGACGAACTTAGGGAAATGTGGTATAAAAATCTAAATAAGACAGAGGGACAGAAGGAAAAAATTGAGGATATTTGGAAAGAAATTGAGAATATAGATGAAATTAAGAAGAAGGCAAGTAAAAATTGGTATAGGATACCTAAACAAGAATTAGAAGAATTGTATAATGAAATCCCTAATGTCAAAAGGTCATTAAGAGAAACGAAAAAGAAATTTGCGAAACGCATGTTTGAAGAAGGACAAATAGAATTAGCTACGTGGGAACAGATAAAAGCGTTCACTGAGGAAATAAATGAGATATGGGAACCATTGTGGGAAATTAGAAACGAATGGTATCTCCTTAAAATCAATTACTGGATACAAGAGAGGATTAAGGAACAGATTAATTATACAACAGAAAAGGATTATGAGATGCATCGGTTCATAATGAGCATGTATGACGAAAATGGGATAATAACCATACAGGAATTAGCCGAGATAAGGAAGGTTAAAATTCCTGAATATAAAGGAACATTAGAGGCCGCCCAGAAAATATATAATGAATATATACTAGCGCAGGACCTCGAATCAAAAGAAGTAGTTATCCCAGTCAAAAGTAACACAGAAGAAATTGAGGAAAAGGAAATAACGGTGCCTGAGGAGCCCGAAATTTGCCTTAACCAATCTAAAGAATTAGAAAGGGAAGCAGAAATTGTTGTGACTCCTATGGAAATAGAGAAAACTATTGAGCAACACGAAGAACAAGTGACGGACATTCAAGGGGAAATGATAATGCCATGTCAGAGAGAATGCCGAAATGAAAACGAGTCTCAAATAGAAGAGGACCACTCTTATGCAAAAAACGAGCGCGAAGATCAGGAAAATGAAAGGCCAATTCAGGCAAATAGTAATGATAGATGGGATTCTATAAATAATGAATGTAAAGATAAAATCATGGAACTATTTCGGAAATATCAAGCAAACAAAGAGAAACAAGAGGAAATACCTTTTAAGGAAGAGATAGATCAGGAAACCGAAATAGCAGAAAGCTTTGTTGAATCTCAAAATGTAATGCTACAAGAAACCATAGAAATTCCAGAGGAAAGTAACAAGTCCGAGGAAGACATAATGGAATTGGAAATTCAAGAAAAGGATTTGGAAACTAATTCCAAGCAGAAATATGAAATCCAAGAAAATGAGAGTGATAATTTTGAGTCTGAAGATGAACTGAAGGCAAAAATGATGGAACTATTATTAAGGTATCAGGCATGTATGGAGAAGCGTAAGCAAACAATGCCATTTGAAACAGAAAGAGACTCTCCCGAAAGAAACATAGAAATAGTAAAAGAACCATTGACTTTAGAAGAACCGCAACACGACAAGAGTCAGATCAGCAGTGTAAAATGGCCAGAAACAGCTCAGAATCGTAAGATAAAAGACAATCCAAAGACATTTTATTGTTGGAAGCGGAGGAAGAAAAAGAAAGGAGAGATCCGTCAAGAGATCAGTAATTGGAAGAGCAGGAAAAAGAAATTTGGAAAAGGGATAGAGGAAGTATCCCCGAAAGGAACACTAACGGGTTAAGCCATATGCACCCATTTGTAGCATGAAATTGTGAAATATTGGAAAGAAATTGTAAATATGGAATATGGAAGAGAACAGAAAAGGACCAACGGGGTAGGGCAAGCTCGCACCCGTTGCGCCTAAACAAATTGTAAATATACACTATAAAATGGTAACTGGAGAAGAAAGGAGACAGGCAGGCAGAAGGCCGGTCCTGAAAATAATGAAGGAAAGGAAACCGTCTGAAGCATGTTTGGAGTGCACGCCAGACTGTGCGGAGGCTGAGGAATACCCGAACGAGACAAGAGATTTATGATCTTAAGTGAAGACGTCCGCTTAAAGGGAATGAATAGAAGAAATCCTATTGAGACTATAACAAGCCAGAGAAAGGGAGTGCTTGTAAAATGAAAAAGGAGACCAGAAGGTACTGCGAGATGTTATGATGGCTTCGACACTGAAAGGATGGAATTTTCTATGAAAAATACTTAAATAAATTTCCTCAGATTTCGAAAATTTATTTATCTAAGGAGGGGAGATTTGAACCCATGTGGACTGGTTCAAGTGTCAAATCCATACCTATATATGCAAGAAAAAGAGGAGATAATGTAGACTTTAGAATGGATTTTAAAGGTTGTAAAGGGTTAATAAGAAGTTGGACTGTTATAAGATGACGCAAGCGCGAGATATCACGAGTCACGGGTGTATGAGATCACGGCTGACGCTGCAATCAGAGGCTGGCGCATGATTATAAATAGAGCTGGTACTTTTCCGTCTTGAAAGACAGAGAAGAAGTTTCGGAAAAAGATCTTACTCAACAATAAATTGCCAACGTCGCAATGACACAAGAAGAGAAATAATTAAAATTAAGCCATTTGCAAGCATTTAATTAATGAAATGAATCCGTCACTGTTGATAATCCGGGGAAAGAGATTTTTGTGTGTGGAAAAAGTTAATAATAATTGCACAGGAAAGAAATGCACACGCAGCATGACGTAGATAGTTATTCCCCGGGCCCAAAGCTAGCAGAGAGGAAAAACTAAACTACAATACCCACGCATCTCAGGAGCCCATTTATTTAATATCATGGGAGTGTATGATCGATTTTCGTAATTAAAGGAACCCTTTTTACAATTAAAATGAGAGCTTTTAGGAGATATATTTTTCAAAATGATATGACGATTATTTTAGAAGTTAGTGTTGGAGAAGAAACAAATCTGATCTTTTTGTGGCAGATTTCAATATAAGCCCTGGACGCTACAGGAAGTTCGTTCAGTCTTAGTGAGCGCAGAGGGGCTGCACCTTGGATCAACAACAGTCCCTAGGCCCCAAGGCCTAGCGCTGCGCGTTAGCGAGCGTAGCTACCACTGTCGTTAATGGCAAAACAGTACTGTATCTTATAGAAAAAAAATGAATGAACGAATGAATGAGTACCGGGTGAGTTAGCCGTGGTCGTTACCTCGTGACTGCAGGCAATCACTCACATTCGGGAGGCGGGAAGGTTCAAATCCTCCCGCCGGCAACCTTAAAGATGATCTTCTGTGGTTTCCCATCTTTCTTCCAGGCAAATGCCTGGGTTGGTCCCTAATTATAGGCCACAGCCGCTACCTTCGAAATCCTCGTTCTTACATTCAAACTTCCCTCCCCAGACAACACTCTATACGCGAAGGTACTTGTAGCTCACCCCTTGGGTGCCCGCATAGAAGCAGCTACAAACTGACAAGCCGAACATGTCCTTGGAAATTCCCGGCACTAAAAAGCCATAAGCTAAAAAATAAAATGAATGATTGAATGTTCATCATTGTTGTCGTCGTGTCGTTGATGTTGTTGTTGTTGTTGGGTTAATAACAGCTTTTTGTGTTTGTTTTCTAATTTATGGTAAAATAAATAATATGACACACCCTATATATGTTGCAGGTGGATACGCTGCGGTGCCGTGAGTCGTTATATTCAGGAGTACTGCTCTAACTCCAGTATTCATGGCCTGCAGTACGTAGGAGCTGCCAACAGACCATTCCTAGAGAGGTACGAGAATTTTCAAAATAGATAGCTGCGACCACGGCATAATAGGCCGGAAGACGGTCTTACGCCATCACACACCGGCCACGAAAGTCTACACCAAAACTTCTTGGCAGTCACCCTTGAGGCCCGGGTTCGCTCTACCAAGAAATGTAATTCTGGTCTGACGGCCGGAACGGAGTGCACTCAACCCCGTGATGCAACACTGAGAAGAGGAGAGTTTGATTTCCCTCACAGTCATCCTGGAAGTGGTTTTCCGTAGTTTCCCCACTTCAAATCCAGGCAAATGCCGGGATGGTACCTAACATAAGGCTACGGCTTCCTCCTTCCCAAACCTCACCGGAACTATAAATACACACATTAATTCAGCCATCAAAATAACACAGGTTTTCACACACACCCAAGTACACGAGGATAAATGATCACAGTCCAAGCCTCTCAAATGAAACAAAATGGAAATTTTCTCACTTTCGTTTTGAACGAGAATTCTGCTCACGTTTCACTGTTGTTAGGGGCCGTCCACATATTGCGTAATCACAAAGACACGGGAGGCGGGGGTCGAAGCTTATGATTACTTTGATAACGTACGGGGAGGGGTAAACGAAATGATTGCGTAATCACTTAACAAACATCGACTCATTTTACGCACTACGCGTCTTTCCAGCCGCGCTGGGGGGAGGTGCGAGCCAAGCCACCCGCGGCGGGACGTAGGGGTTATTTAAATTGTTGTTTTACTTATAAAATTAGCAGAAGCCCTACTTTGTAACAAGAATATAAAGTTAATTTTTTTTTTACTTTAAAATTAGCAGAAGCCCTACTTTGTTTACAAGAATATAAAGATAATTGTTGTTTTACTTATAAAATTAGCAGGAGCCCTACTTTGTTACTTGAATGTAAAGATAACTTTTGTTTTACATATAAAATTAGCAGAAGCCCTACTTTGTAACAAGAATATAAATATAATTGTTGTTTTACTTATAAAATTAGCCGAAGCCCTACTTTGTAACAAGAATATAAAGATAATTGTTGTTTTACTTATGAAATTAGCCGAAGCCCTACTTTGTAACAAGAATATAAAGATAATTGTTGTTTTACTCATAAAATTAGCCGAAGCCCTGCTTTGTAACAACAATATAAAGATAATTGTTGTTTTACTTACAAAAATTAGCAGAAGCCCTACTTTGTAACAAGAATATAAAGATAATTGTTGTTTTACTTATAAAATTAGCAGGAGCCCTACTTTGTAACAAGAATATAAAGATAATTGTTGTTTTACTTACAAAAATTAGCAGAAGCCCTACTTTGTAACAAGAATATAAAGATAATTGTTGTTTTACTTATAAAATTATCAGAAGCCCTACTTTGTAACAAGAATATAAAGATAATTGTTGTTTTACTTATAAAATTAGCAGGAGCCCTACTTTGTAACAAGAATATAAAGATAATTTTTGTTTTACTTATAAAATTAGCAGAAGCCCTACTTTGTAACAAGAATGTAAAGATAATTGTTGTTTTACTTATAAAATTAGCAGGAGCCCTACTTTGTAACAAGAATATAAAGATAATTTTTGTTTTACTTATAAAATTAACAGAAGCCCTACTTTGTAACAAGAATATAAAGATAATTGTTGTTTACTTATAAAATTAGCAGAAGCCCTACTTTGTTACTTGAATGTAAAGATATTTGTTGTTTTACTTATAAAATAGCAGAAGCCCTACTTTGTAACAAGAATATAAAGATAATTGTTGTTTACTTATAAATTTAGCAGAAGCCCTACTTTGCAACAAGAATATAAAGATAATTGTTGTTTTACTTATAAAATTAGCAGAAGCCCTACTTTGTTACTTGAATGTAAAGATAACTTTTGTTTTACTTATAAAATTAGCAGAAGCCCTACTTTGTTACTTGAATGTAAAGATAACTTTTGTTTTACTTATAAAATTAGCAGAAGCCCTACTTTGTTACTTGAATGTAAAGATAACTTTTGTTTTACTTATAAAATTAGCAGAAGCCCTACTTTGTCACTTGAATGTAAAGATAATTTTTGTTTTACTTATAAAATTAGCACACCATTTAAGTTGAATATGAAGATGATTCTTGTTTTACTTATACAATTAGCAGAACCTTACCTTGTAAGTTAAATGCAAAGATATTTTTTGTTTTACTTATACAATTAGCAGAGCCTTACCTTGTTCAAAGAATACTTCTATTCAGATGATAAAGCCAGAAAAGATTTTCGATGAACAATAAAGTAGAACTTTCGTCAATTATTCGTACATCTCTTGTGCTCAGTTGCCCCCGAATCACCTCAGGTAACGGCAATGTTATATTGTTTACAGTAATTGATGTCCCCGAAGTGTTTCTTGATTCACTTATCTATACTGTATATGGATAAATCGTGACGAAATCAGAAATATTAGGTATTGCTTTGTGATTACTAATGTATTACGCGAATGCCTCACTAGTTGTTGGTGTTGTTGCAGATTATTTTGGCTGGTGATCACGTGTGCCTCCTTCACGACCTGTTTGGTGTACATGAGGGAGGCGTGGGTTAAGTGGAACAACATGCCGGTTATCGTGTCCTTTGAGGAAAGCATGCGCCCCATCTGGGAGTTCCCCTTCCCAGCCGTCACGGTCTGCCCTGTCACCAAGTTCCGAGCCTCACTCTACGACTACCAGAAACTCATCCAGAAGCTGAGAGAAGGAAACATTTCCCAACACGAGTGAGTGAACTTGATCCTTTGGCCTACTTTTCTTAAAATTTAAGATTCATGCCAATGATTAATCTAAATGGGTCAATCTAGAATAATGGCGAAATTAGTTGGTAATATCGAAATTTCTAATTAGTTCGAAATACAGTGTACCTGGCATAATGTAGCCTAATAGAGCACTACAGTTAGCAGCCCTGGTGACTAAATATATTCTTAGTTCCATCACTTAAGGTACAGAATACAAAATTTGGTTGAAGTCCAATTGATAGCATGGACGTTACATGCAGTTAAACATTGGATCTAACAGCGCGCGTAAAATCTTGTTGGCAACAATGGCATGCATGTGTTGATCAGAAATGATCTGGAACAATATGATCTATTGTTGTGCCAATTTTTAATGAAATACATTAGTTAGTATAGAAGTTACATGCATTTTAAAATTGGACCTATCAGCAGGCTTAGAATCATGTTGGCAGCACTGACGTATATTAGTTAATAAAAATTAATCTAGAATGCCAGGTACTACACGTGTGCAAAGTTTAGAGTTATTGGCTTGCTTACTTTCTGATATATTGATATTGGGGTAACAAAAATAGAGACAGCATTTATTGACAGTTGGCAGCCCCGGTTGCTCTTAAGAAGACGCATAGTCATATCTGTTATGGTACACATAGCACATACAAAATTTGGTTGAAATCCAAATGATAGTATAGAAGTTACAAGTACAGGGAGCGGCAAAATGATCTGACGGTTTTTAAATCACAACAACACAAACATTTTAAATGATACAAACTCTTTTATTACTCATAACAGCAAGGTGTACATGTCAATTAATGGAAACCATGACAGAACAATTGATTTTAACTTTGAAGATTTGAAGATAACGTCTTTCAAATGATGCCCATCTTTTGCCATGCATTCTTCCAGTCTTGCACTAAAGCTTTGCATAGTCGTTAGGCTTCAACTGCTGGACAATAACCATTTTATACGGATGAAAATGCAAATCGAAACGCAATATTCGTCTCACTGTTCAATCATACATTTGCAAAGCAGCAGCTTGTTTACGAGCAGGCCGCCGTGGACTGGTTTCCACAGCTTATCTCACTCGCTCAACATTTTCTGGTGTCCTGGCTGACCTTGGACGGCCTGTCGACGTACGTTTTAAGGCTGAACCTGTAGCTCTAAAATTACTCACCCATAACAAAATTGTGTTACGAGATGGAACGCGTCCTCTTCGACCCACATTTAAGTGTTGACGGAACTGACGCTGAGTAACGACGCAAGACTCACCACTTTAAAAAAAATGCCTCGACAACAAACGCACGTTGTTCACCTGTCCACAGCTCCATGGCTACTGAAATGGCATCACGTAAGCTCATCATCGCGCCAATCCCCACTACCCCCCACCACCACCACCATCACTAACTCGCTCAGCCGTACAACGACATACACCGTCATTTGAAAGACGTTATCTTCAAATCTTAAAAGTTAAAATCTATTGTTCTTTCATGTTTTCCATTAATTGGCATGTACACCTTGCTGTTATAAGTAATAAAAGAGTTTGTATCATTAAAAATGTTTGTGTTGTGTTGCCGCTCCCTGTATTTAAAATTGGACCTATCAGCAGGCTTATAATCATGTTGGTAGCACTAACGTATATTAGTTACTCCAAATTAATATAGAATGTCAGGTACTATACGTGTGCATAATTTAAAGCTGTCGGCCTGCATACTTTCTGACATATTGGTATTTTGATAAAAGAAATTGAGAGCATTCATTAACAGTTGGCAGCCCTGGTGGCTCTTAAGAATACGCTCAGTCATATGTGCTCATGTACACATAGTACATACGAAGTTTGGTTGAATTCCAATTGATAGTGTAGAAGTTATATGCATTTAAAAATTGGACCTATCAGCAGACTTAGAATGATTTTGGCAACACTGTCCTGGAAATTAAACTGAAATATTATTATCTATACGTGTGCCAATTTTGAAATAGCTCCCATGCATACCTTCCAAGATATCCAACATGGAGCTCGAATTTCAATTGCGATTTTTCAGCAGTTGGTAGCACTGACATCATTTTCAAATACGGCATTGACATATTCCGGTATAGATCTTTACTCATACCAAATTTTGTTTTGATAGCTGCAGCCGTTTAGGAGTATCGATAGTCGATTTTGGCCCAATTGCGCTGGATCATCTCAGGCGTGATTGTAGCAACAGCCGCGGGGGGACACACACACAGTCAGACAGACACACATTTGCCCAGATCGATCTCATAAGTCTACTTTTTCCACATTTTTGCAAACTGTGAAAAGTAGGCTAAAAATCATAGCTCAGGAACTATTTGGGATATTAAAACGAGTATTTTTGTTAAATTCACCAACTCAAAAGGATTTGTTTTCTCACATCTGATAATGTTTCTATGTGCGCTTCCTTGGTTGCTTTGCAAACAGCCATTCGATAGTCGTTTTTGGCCCAAGTGCGCTGGATCAACTCAGCAACAGCAGCGGCGATGCGTTATCTTAAATGTTGCAGATCTCTGACCGGTTCACTGAATACAATGTTTTTTACGCATCCCCATAAAAAGTCTAGGGATGTCAAGTCAGGGCTTCTAGCAGGCCATTGAATAGGACCGGCGAGGCAGCTTCCTGTCGCGCACTCATTCTGTGCATCGGCTGAAGGTCACGGGAGGATTACAGTCACATCTAAAACTAAAACTCGATGAGTTCCTGATTTGTTTTCAGGTCGAATTATTAATTTATCTCACTTACAACGGGAGATACGATGATTTGAAATAGCTGCAACATTTTTCGATGACCCTGTATTTGCAATAGTTTTAGGATCCCATTTACAGGAAGTTTCTAGACTGTGTCTGCCTTAACCCTTATAGTGCCAGTGAGCAATGTATCGGCTGAAGGAACTTCTGCGAAAAATTCCACGGGCTGACCTATCGGCCCCGTTTTTATAAAAGTTTTTTAAAAATAATTTACAGTCAAGCAGTGCTATCACTGTTATCATAGGTAGACAAGCAACAACGGACATAAACACATTCGTCGTATTCCTTTCAATGTGTGATGTGACAGTTCTGGTCTCCAAACTACGGTTGATGAACACAATTTGTAACAAGTAGTTCCGTGAAGAACTATACAGCCTATTTTCATATAGTCTATCCTACTCATGTCAATTGCCTCCATCAACATACAAAATTTCAGTTTGAAGGTTGTGATAGATTCGTAGATATTAAGAGCCGTCTAAATATTTCAGATGGTCGCCAGGTTGGATTTTTATTTTTGTACTATTACATTAAGATTATTGTGTACGTGTAGTATTCAAACTTCAATCGCATGATTAGAATACAAGAAGTAAAAACGAGATTTTAAAATTTCGCACAGCTGCCATCTTGTGTTTATGCAAACAATTGAAATAAATTAGATGCCAGTGGATTAAAATTTGTATAAGCATTTAACGTGCAACGTTTCACTGCACTCGGATAGTTAATTCGTGAGAAACGTCCATTTAAATATTTATACTTCGCGTCGCCGCCATGTTGTATTTGTTCTTACCAGGTTACTGAAAGTCCTATAGGTGAACATATGTTCATAGCCTCTATGAACATAAAAAAAATCAGTTTGATTGCTGTAAAAGATTCTTAGATATTGAGAACCGTCTAAATATTTCTGATGCTCGCCATTTTGGATTGTTATATGCATAGGCCATAGAGTTATGTACCATTCAAGGACAATTATTGCCTAGGTTCATTATTCAAACTTTCACTTCGATCGCATGATTACGACACAAGAAATAAAAACTTAATTTGAAAATTTCGCACAGCCGCCATCTTGAGGTTATGGAAACAATTGAACTAAATTAGATGATAGTGCATTACAATATGTAAAATCATTTACTGTACCCCATTTCACTGCGCTCAGAGAGTTAAATCAGGAGAAAAGTCTATTAAAATGTGTCAACGTCACTTGGCCGCCATGTTCGTTTTGCACTTAACAGGTTTATGAAAGTTACATAGATAAATTTGTATCAGTACACTTTATCACCGTACAAAATTTCAGGGTGATATCTGTAATAGTTTCGGAGATATAGAATGTTAGTGAAATATTTCGCACAGCCGCCATTTTGAGGTTATGTAAACAATTGAACTAAATTAGACTCCGATGCATTACAATGTGTATAAACATTTGCTGTACCAAGTTTCATTACGTTTGGATAGTTAAATCACGAGAAAAGTCTATTTAAATCTCTCAAATTTGCTTGGCCGCCATGTTGGTTTTGTAGTCACCAGGTTTTTGAAAGCCTCATAGGTGAACTTCTACTAGTGCCCTAGCTTGCCACGGTGGGTGAGTGGATAGCGTGTCGGTCTACTAACCCCAAGATTGCAGGTTCGCCCCTGACCGTGGTAAGTGATTTTTGAAAGGCGGCAAAAATACGATACACATGTCATACGATGTTGGCATGTCAAAGAACCCATTTGAATTCAGTAGGCCGAGTTCATAATGGCAAAATTAATCTCGGGAGTTTTCGCCAGCACAAAGTTCCTCATTTGTCTACTAGAAAGCGCTATTGTGTTCAAGGAGATTAGAAATCTAACATCTAACCTCCTTGACTTTCATAGTCAAGGAACTACGAAATTCGACATGCAAGCTACCCTCTGGGTGTCAAATAGCAAAGCTTGCACCAGGCACCCGAGGCCATACGATATTATTATTATTATTATTATTATTATTATTATTATTATTATTATTATTATTATTATTATTATTATTATACTAGTGCCCTTTATCACCGTACACAATTTCAGGGCGATATCGGTAATAGTTTCGGTGTTACCGAATGCTGGTGAAATATTTCTCACAGCCGCCATCTTGGATTGGTTAGACACAATAAAAATTGAAGGGCATGGTCGGGGTCGGCCAGAATAGTGCTATGATCTTACCGAGTTTCATTGTAATCGGTCTAGCCGTTTAGAGGTTATTAAGGGGACACACACACCTCATACACACACACGCACACACGCACACACACGGACAAAAGGTGATCTCATAAGCATATTTTATGTTCGACCCTCACTATTATGTGTCAGATAACTGTATCATAATGATGGTCATTATAACACTGTTTTCCATTATGATACAGTTTCTCCAGCCAATCAGAGCTCGTTCATTGACCAATTAGGTAACGATAACTTCGCGCATGCGCTCAAAATCCGACATGTCGGACATAAACACAACATCGAACTATAATAAATTACCGACATGGAATACCCACCGTCCATATGTTCGCGTAAATAAACTGGCGAATATGAGACAAGAAATAGCACTGTACCTTAAAATCACCAACCCTAATTTCTACACAGCGCATTGTCTTCAAATGACTGCGGTGACAATATTACTGAGGGACGGCTGATGTAAACATATGGTTGCATATGGCATTGCAACCACACAGAGCACATGCGTCGGTTGTTCAAAGCTCTTGAAAGACAAAGATATAACACCCAACACTCGCTCTGCGATCACAAAATTCCAGTAGCTGACTCTCAACAGATATTTATGAATATTTATGTTAAAACATATAATAAAGTTAAAATTATCGTAGAACATAAACAGTCGTATGCAACTCGCCTATAATGGTAATTAAAACACTCGTATGGAAATTATAAAACTCGCATACGCTCGTTTTATAAAAAAATACTCGTGTCTTAATTATAGCCATTATAGGCTCGTTGCATAATGTACTATTTTTTTTTCATAAAATGAGAATAGGCTAAAAAATATTAACCAAGCAACTTCCGTATTTTCGTCTCTACCAGGATAACAAACACACGATTTTTATACAAGACGTCTGTACAAAGGGGTCCCTTATTTGGAAATGATAATTTCAACGACGATGAGTCCACGACTTGAATTTTATGCAGTTTTTTTTAAATTCGTAAGCATTTTATGTCCAATGTTTTAATTGCAATGACGATATGAAAATCTTATCTAAACAATTTACAAATTTTATTGAGAGGTCTCACTGATCACCTTAGACTGTTTTGTGAGAATTTCATTAGTGCTATTGACTGAAGAAGGCTCCAAATGAGCCGAAACATATATCATAGTTCATAAGGACATCGTATGATGAAAATGTGTATTGTAAAGTGGATATTCTTATAATACATCACTGTTTAACCAAGACAATGCGGGGATCATTCTCTCTCTGGATATCCCCTGTGGGTGGGGTGGGGGGTTAGAACACACCCACGGTAAGAGACGACTAAAAGGGGGGGGGGGGCTTGGCTATACTTTAAGGACTCCGCGTTGGTTTGTGAATTGGACCCCCAGTGGGTGGGAGGAAGCGAATACATCCACGGTAATCCCTGCCAGTCGTAAAAGGCGACTAAAAGGGTTTCTCGGATCGGTCCCCTTTCGAGGGTTTGACAGTCAGCTCTCAAAGACGTGCGGTATAACTCTCATTAGGTTATATCGCACTTCTTTCCGTTAATGCTTTCAGGGTCTGGCAACCAAAATTACGTTATGTGCGTGCTGTCAGGGGAAGGGCCACCTAAGTGTGCGACTACGCTCGAGAGCCTGTTCGGTCTGGCCACACCGACAGGTGGGTGCGCCATGTACCCTGCAGTAGTATCCGCCTGACAACGCAGGTCCCCGCTCAGCTGCATGCCTGTGCTGGAAAACTCTCTAGTATATGCCAAGGGGTACATGCCTGAATGGCATGTCAAACAACGGACCCCCGGGCAATGCCTTCCAAGCTAGGCGGGCCTTGCCTTGGCTGGGTAGCGCCTACAGAGACAGCCCGTGATTGGAGTCGGTTGCATTCAGGGAGGATGAAATGACAATGGGACAGAAAAGGAATATCTCCCAACAGGGTGGTCCGCCACCCAAGTCTTTAACTTTTGATTCCCTACGGGGATCAACCCCCTGGGAACAGTCTGTTCGTGAGAATCTGGGTGCTAACACTCCCAAGTTTCTGGTCGCAACCAGAACGGATGGGGATGATTTCAAGATGGTAAAGTCTATTTTGTTTTCTCGCCACATAGAAGGGGTCTATGGTGAGCTTGAGAAAGTACAAAAGATTAGAAACAGTAGCTTGTTGCTCAAGACTAGGACTTGTGAGCAGGTTGAACAATTTCTGAAATGTGACCACTTTGGCGATATCCCTGTCAAAGTGGAAAAGCACACGTCTCTGAATCTGGTCCGAGGAGTTATTTTCCACCGGGACCTGATTCTGAACACTGACGAGGAGCTCAAGGAGGATATGCAGCACCGTCACGTGACTGATGTCCGCGCATTACACGCAAGGTCAATGGTCAAATCGTGGATACTGGTGCTTTCATTATTTCCTTTGAGCTTTCGGTGCTCCCGGAGAAAGTCAAGGTTACAAGTTACCGTTGTGACGTACGGCCTTATATCCCTCCTCCAATAAGGTGTTATAAGTGCCAGAAGTTCGGCACATGTTATCCCGATACTCGAGCCCTGACATCTGCGGAACATGCGGTAAGGTACCCCACGAAGCAGAAGAGTGCACAACACCATATCAGTGCACTAATTGCCCTGGATTTCATTCTCCTCGGGACAGGAACTGCTCTGTCTTCCTGAGTGAGAAGAAAATCCATGAGATCAAAACCCTGGATGGTCTCACCTACCAGGAGGCCCGCAAGAAGTACCATACCACGATTTCGCCTTCTCCAACGATTGATTATAGAGCTATAATACCAAATTTGGTCCCGGCTACCTCATCTTTTGTCTAAACTGTGAAACCTTCCAATGTTCCACCGCCATCTACATCTCTATCTACACCCCAGAATCAGAAAGAGAGCCCGAAGGTGACTTCAACCCCACCTTCGGCCCCAAAGAAGGCTGTGCGAGCGAAGGCTGCTCCGCCCGCACAGCTGGGGGGGGGGGGGGAAGTTGAAGACTTACTCCCTACTCGGGAGGAAGTCGATCCCCACCCAAACGGTCGGCGAAAGCCGCGCCGAAGCCGGCGAAGGCGGCATCGTCGACCAGGGTCAGGAATTCGTATCCTGACCTGTCTAAATATCATAAAGAGGCGGGGAAGAAGGGAGCCCGCACTACGCATTCCCTTTCACCTCGAAAAAAGGGGAAGCCATCCGCCCCCACAGGCTGCGGATGCTTCTGCGCCTGGGGACGTTTTGGTCCCCAGATCTGCGCACTCCCCACGGAGATCCCCCCGCCGCCGAACTGCGTCTAGGAAATCTTCCGCTGAGTCGATTCACTCCACGACCTCGCCTGAGGACATGGAGATTATAGTCGACGTAGTGGGTGATGATCCTCCAGAGGTTAAGTTGTAGCTTGCTGCTCCAACTTATTCCCTAGTTTATAAGTTCACAATATGGCACTGTTACAGTGGAATTGTAACAGTTATGACAGGCATTTGACAGAGCTCCGTCAGCTCATTGCACAATACGCAGCGAGTATAGTCTGCCTACAGGAAACAAACCTCAGACCTGATCACGAGACTGTTCTGAGAGGTTTCCGACTATACTCTAAAGAGCGACAAGACTCCGCCCGGGCTTCCGGGTGCGTTTGTACCTTCGTTCGCTCTGACTGCTATAGTGTAGAGTTTTCACTCGCCACTCCTCTGGAAGCTATTGCAGTTTACGTGTCCTTGCCTGCTATGACAACTGTTTGTAACGTGTAGCTTCCACCGAACCAGCCCCTTGATATTAATGTCGTCTTTGATCTTCTTGATCAACTTCCAGTCCCTTTCCTAATCGTGGGTAATTTCAACTCGCATCACCCCCAATGGGGATCACCATCTTCCTGCCCCAGAGGAAGGGACGTGGAGGGCTTAATTCAAGGGTTGGATTTATCTCTATTAAATACAGGGGAAGCTACACATTTTAGCTTAGCGCACGGCACGTACTCACACACTGACTTGAGTGGTTGTAGCCATGCGCTGGTCCCCCTATTTGGTTGGTATGTACACGACGACCTCTGTGACAGTGACCATTTCCCGATCGTTCTCACACTTCTGAACCAGAAGCCCGTGGAGTTTCCCAGTCGTTGGGTACATAAGCGGGCAAATTGGCCCTCGTTTCAAGAATGAGCTGTGTTCGTTGATCTTGGTTGCCGGAGCGTCGATGACGAGGTACAGCACATCACCGATGTGCTTCTTGCTGTCGCCGAAGAGAGAACCGTTTTTATCAGGTTCATTATTTTTTGTCATATTATTATTATTATTATTATTATTATTATTATTATTATCATCATTTCCTTCATGTCGCATTATTGTGACATATGTTTCTCTGTCTTACCTACTGCGTTCAAACTTTGTAATTCTGCGTAAATGTTTCGTCAGATGGTGAAACTTTTCACCCCTACTGACACAGTTTTACCATTGGTTGAAGCATAACTTGTTGCTAAGCTTTGCTTCTCCCATTGGCCCCCTTTATGTTCTGGAGAGGGGATGTTTCTACGACTTATTTTTCTCGGAGCGCGTTACTGCTTTCCTTTAGAGAAGGTTGCTCCCTTCTATTTTTGGGCCGTCATGTAAGACGGACGTGTGTGCACGTGTCGGGCTTTTGCCCGCACCCAGAAAGCAACTAAATGTAAGTACGATTCAGTCATTGAAGTTATCTAACTTGAGGTCTTTCTAAATTTCTATTTCTCCATATTTTTTTCATTTTGTGTCCCCTTTGATTCACTTACAATTTCCCTTCCTTATGATGATGTGAATTCGATCCATGAACCCAAGTCCCTTCGCCTTTGTTTACGTTAGTTTAGCGAAGCCTCTGTGTTTATTTGTCATCCCTACCTTTCATGTAATCGGTTTTATTTTTACCCAAATCTCTCAGGTCTGAAATATATGCTATTTTTCTACGAGGCTTAATTATGCTCTGTATTGCGTCACCACCTGGTCCGGCGTTCTTTTATGACGACCTCCGGTGGATTGTCGCATCAGAGCCTTGTTTTTATGGATGGAATCGGCGAAGTTACGGAGCTGAGTCTCACGTCTTCAGTCAGATCCTCCCTCTGTTTTATTGAAATGTATGTGAGCGATGGTCATCGTGCTAATCACTGTCCATGCGCCGCATTACTTTCTTTGTTTCATCGTATGTCGTTGTGATTCGGCATTTCTACCTCTGTGTAAGCCTACATCTTCCTACGAAGCATATTTCTTAGCTGATTGATTTTTTTAAATTTCCTGTCCCGGTAATGTCACGTAATTTAATGTAATTTTCATTTCCTTTATTTTTATGTGGTAATTTTGTGTTGCTTCCTCTGGCTTCGTTATATTACGTAACTCCGTGTCATCCCCCCACCCCTGTTTCCTACATACTCACCCCTCCAATCCCTACCACTTTCACCCCCCCTCCCCCTACCCCATGATTTCACAACATCATGAGCGTCTGAGTTCTGTTTTTGACGCTGGACATTCTAGTCCAGATCATGTCGTCTCTGTAAGTAGTCGTTCTTGTAATCTATCCCACGAATTTCTTTAATTTCTTTAATTTTGCTTCATCTTTATTAAGTTTTATTATTGAATCGCGTTTCCAATTAGTTGCTATTATGATTTGAATTTATTTCTAGATTCCTTTTATTTTATATTTAAGTTGCTCGTGTTTTATTTTCATTTCTAATTTGTAATCAGTACACATGTGTTTATTTTATTATTAATATATTTTTATTCAGTAAGTACAATATTTGCTTCTGTCTTATGATTTCTCGTATTTGAGTTCCTCGTTTGTCTTTCGATTCAACTTAGTCTTGGCTTCGCACTGCAGCGAAGTTACGACTAACACGGTCTCAGGAACCTTTGCTCTATTACTTAAGTTTAATTTTTCCTTTTGATTTTCCTTAAACCATTGTTCTGGTTTACTTTCTGTGGAAGTCATCTTTCTTTCGATTCGAAATCTTGGGCCCAGCACGCATCGAAAGAAGTATTCCTTCCTCGTTCCCTACGTAATCCTGTTTAGTGTTTATTGTTTTTACTTCCACTGTATTCACCATGCCTCTGCTACTTTGTTTAATGTAAAAGCACAAAGCGGTGCAAGAGTCAATTCCATTCTTTTCTGGGACTCATCGTCGCAAACTCGTCCCTTGGTGGACAGAGGATATTGCAGCGGCAATAAGAGACCGTCGTCGAGCTCATAAGCACTACCGTCGGCGTCCAACCATGGCCAATTTGGTGGCGTTTAAGAAATTTCTTGCCAAGGCACGGTTTCTTATCCGCCAGAATAAGAAAGAATCATGGGAACGGTATGTGTCGTCTATCACGGCACATACCCCCTCCTCTCAAGTATGGACTAAACTACGACGCATTTCGGGCATTCAGACATCTTCTATTGTACCGGGAATTTCCATTGATAATGAATTGGTTACAGATCTTTACCGCGTTGCAAACTATCTCGCATCTTATTTTGCGGATATATCCGGTTCCGATAACTATGATCCTGCCTTCGTGGCCTTGAGGCGCTAGGCAGAACGTTTCCAGCTCAGTTTTGCTTCCCGCGCTTCGGAGGAGTACAACGTGCCCTTTACGGAGAGGGAACTCCGCGGAGCGCTGGCGATCTGCAGGGACACGTCTCCCGGCCCGGATAATATTCACAACCAGATGCTTAAACACCTAAAAGATGAGAGCATTCGTTATTTGCTCAAAGTGTTTAATCGTATCTGGTTGGAAGGTGTGTTTCCAGCGCAATGGCAGCAAGGAATCATTATACCTATCCTGAAGCCCGATAAGGATCCCAATTTGACAGGGAGTTACAGACCTATTTGTCTCACAAACGGTCTGTGCAAGCTCTTTGAGAGGATGGTCAATCGGCGCCTGGTGTGGGTCCTGGAGAAACGAGGACTCCTGTCTGAATACCAGTATGGTTTCAGGGCGTCTCGGTGTACCAACGACCATCTGGTACGCCTGGAGACCGCCATACAGGACGCTTTTCTCCGGAGACAGCACCTAGTCGCTGTTTTCTTTGACCTCGAGAAGGCCTATGACACCACTTGGCGTTACGGCATCCTCTCTACCCTGCATCAATGGAAATTCCGAGGTAACTTGCCGGTTTTTATTGCGAATTTTCTGTCCCTTCACCTATTCCGTGTCCGATTAGGGAGGACATATTAGCAATATCATATACAGGAAAACGGAGTCCCACAGGGATCGGTGCTTAGCGTGACATTATTTGCGATTGCCATGAACTGTATAGTCGCTGCTGCTGGTCCAGCTGTGGTACCGTCGCTATATGTAGACAACTTCGCTCTACATTATAGTGCGCAAAATATGGCGGTTGCTGAACAACAGCTACGACAAGATATTCGGAGAGTGGAACGCTGGACACTAGAGCATGGCTTTCGGTTCTCAACCGCTAATACCTCGGTTGTCCATTTCGGCCGAAAGCGCACTCTCCATCCTGATCCTGAGCTTTATCTGGACGATGTAGCTTTGCCTGTTGTTGCTACGTACCGGTTCCTTGGGCTCCTTTTCGATCAGAAATTGACGTGGGAACCACACGTGCGGTGTTTGAAAACTGCCTGTTCTAAGAAACTCAACATGTTGCGGTTTCTTAGCGGCACATCGTGGGAGCGGACCGCGCGGTGCTCCTACGTTTTTATAAGGCACTGATTTTATCTAGATTAGATTATGGCAGTGTAGGATATGGTTCGGCCCGTAAGTCAGTGCTTGTTAAACTGGACGGTGTCCACCACGGCGGTGTGAGGCTGGCGACGGGTGCCTTTCGGACGAGCCCAGTCGTCAGCTTGCTCGCCGAGGCTGGCGTACCTCCTTTACACCTGAGACGCCAACAAATACTGCTGACCTATGCTGCAACTATTCGACAGATGCCACTTCATCCAAGCTATCCATGTTTGTTTACCAATCCGAATCACCGGCTGTATGATGCGCTTACCCGAGCCACTCGGCCGGCGGGGATTCGCTTGAATGACTTATACCGTCAGTTCCGATTTCCCTCTTTCTCCTGTATCGTCCGAGTACCTAGCAAGGCCCCTCCGTGGATGGTCTCTCGCCCTGATATCATCCTGGATCTGCACACCGGCCCCAAATCGGACACGGACTCCTCCGTCCATCGGAGGCAGTTACAGTCCGTGGTGAGCCGGTATCCGGGATCAGGGCTTCTATTCACGGACGGTTCGAGGGTAAACGAGAAAGTAGGCTGTGCATTTGTGGTTGAGGATTGTCGGTTTCTCTTTTCACTCCCCGAGGGCTGTGGCGTGTACACAGCGGAGCTCTATGTCATCTTAGAGGGTACACGTTATCGGACGATCACCAGCACTTTCTTGTGTGTACTGACTCTCTTAGTGCGCTGCAATCGATCGATGTGTGATTCCCGATGCACCCGTTGGTCCAGCGTGTGCACGACCTGCTCGTCAGTGCGGGTAACGCTGAAACCGGGGTGACCTTTGTGTGGCTTCCTAGCCACATGGGTATTGCGGGAAACGAACTTGCTGATCAGGCGGCGAGAGAGGCAGTCGCACTTCCCTCGCTACCGTATAAGGTGCCTGCTAGTGATGTGCGCTCTCAGTTGCGGCATTCGTTCCTGTCGCATTGGGACACACCTCCACCCAACAAACTGAGGGGCATCAAGGAGACAACGAAGGTGTGGAAATCTTCCTTCCGATCTCTTCGGAAGGAAGCTGTGGTACTCTGTCGACTCCGGATCGGCCATGGGATTGCTACGCACTCCCATTTGCTAAAGAGAGAAGACCCCTCTGAGTGTATTTGCGGCGCCCACCTAACCGTGGCACACCTTCTCTTGGAGTGTATGGATCTGGCCGATCTGCGAAGGACTCTTGAACTGCCTAACACCCTGTCCCTTATTCTCCGTGATGACGAGCCGTCAACAGACCTCGTCATCCGGTTCATGAGGGAGAGTGGTTATTTTTTCAAGTTTTAATGTCAGTTAAGACTTTTAATTCAGGCTAAGTCTGTTTTATGTTTTTTATTACGTTCATCTATTTTATTGTTTACTATGCCTCATTTGTTTTATTGTTTTTACCACCCCCTTTTACTATTAGGTAGATTTCATTAGAAAGCTAACTATTGCAATGGGTCCCATGTTTCGACTTCCGGAAAATGTCGACATATCTTCGCGTTTCACATCCCCCAGACCCCAAAACCACCGTCAGTTCAAAAGTTTATATATAATTTATATATATATGTATAGATATCAGTTTCTTGTGGACACGATAACTGCCGTAATTTTGCACCAATCACTTTGAATATTTTACATAATACATATCCCCTTAAAATCTCGGTCGAGTTCGTTAATGGGCAAAATCGGTCAAAGGGGGTGAAAATGGGAGGCTTTTTTTCGAAAAAGTGAAATATCGCTATAACTCTCTTAATATCTGAAATATTGAATCTGTGTCGGACAAGGCCCTAAAATTTATGTTTGAAAAGTTTTTTGATAGCACCAACCATTGACAAAAGGGGTGGGAAAAAGTGGATTTCTCGGGAAACATTAATCATATCTCTGTTAATAGGCACAATATCAAAACCGTATAAAATGGACAATATTCCTACAATAATTACCTAAAACTTTTGAGTTTGCTTTCCTTCGGAGGGGAAGTTCCAACGTTCGTTGTGAGTTGATGGTTCCGGTGGTATCTAGTAGCCAAGTTCACAGCTAGGTGTCGTTGATGGTAGTATTTTTAATTATGTAGACTATTTTAGGTAGATTTCATCAGAAAGCTAACTATTGCAATTTAGGTAGATTTCATCAGAAAGCTTACCATTGCAATGGGTGCCATGTTTCGACTTCCGGAAAATTTCGACATATCTTCGCGTTTCACATCCCCCAGACCCCCAAACCACCGTCAGTTCAAACGTTTATATATATGTGTATATATATGCATATATATCAGTTTCTTGTGGACACGATAACTGCCGTAATTTTGCATCAATCACTTTGAATGTTTTGCATAATATGTATCCCCTTAAAATATCGGTCGAGTTCGTTAATGGGCAAAATCGGTTGAAGGGGGGGGGGGGGCTTTTTTTTTTTTTGAAAAAGTGAAATATTGCTATAACTCTCTTAATACGTGAAATGTCGAATCCATTCAAAGTTCATAATATGTGTCGGATAAGTGCCAAAAATTTATGTTTGAAAAGTTTTTGATAGCACCAAACATTGACCAAAGGGGTGGAAAAAAGTGGTTTTTTCGGGAAACATTAATCATATCTCTCTTAATAGGCACAATATCAAAACCGTACAAAATGGAAAATATTCCCCTAATAATTACCTAAAACTTTGTCTGAAAGAATTTTTGATCTGACCTACCATTACGCCAAGGGATGAGAAAAATGATTTCGGAATTAAAGAAAATGCCAAGTGCCATCAGAGGTTACCATGACAACGCTTCTTAATTGATGAGGGATGAGCTATCAGAGGTTGCCAAGACAACGCCATCGCACGAAATCACATTCATTTTTCCATCTGACTCTGTGGTAAGCGGCTAACTGGTAGCATGCTGAACTTATAAGCCCAAGGTCGCTGGTTCAAAGCCGGTCAAAATCGTCAGATTTTCTAAGAGCGCTAAAAATCCCTCAGCATGCTTTCCTTTGGGCAAGTTCCAAATTTCGTTGCAAGTTGCTGGTTGCGGTAGCATCTAGTAGCCAAGTTAACAGCTAGGTGTCGTTGACGTTAGTATATGGTAGAAAATTAGTAACTACTACTTAAAACTGACCGTCTGCAGACCTTACCTGAATTACAGACTAATACAGTCATCACAATTAACACCGTTTATCAGATTCTACACACACCCAGTGTACACGGGGTTACATGACCACGTTGTCGCAGCCCCTAAACTGAGGAACCAACAAAAATCTCTGCGGGAGATAAAATTTTGCGTGAAGAAGTAACAGACTGTCAGATAGTTACACATCAGTTCCAAACCTTGCATAAGGACAGTGTGATCACAAGTATAAAAAAAATGAACCCCAAATGACAAGAAGGTTACCATCACCATAAGACAATAAAATGATAAAAATATGCATACAAAAACGAAAAAAGAAGTTAATTAACCTCCAAATGTAAAATACTTTCTTGCAATCAATGAGGTCTGATCCTCCTACGAAAACCTGCATATTTTGCCTATTATAGCCTATCCCTTAGTTTGCCCGGTGAAATCTACCTCCGCCTTCCGGCGTGCAGAGAGTTTTTTTTTTATTATTCAAATAAGGCATAATTGTCGGGGCTCACTGTCTGTTTTATAAACACAATTTTCGTTTCATCCAGGACAGTGAGCTGTTTTTATCTCCATCCTTTCATTTCACGCCATTTCATTTCATTAGGGGCCGATTACCTCGATGTTAGGCCCCTTAAAACAACAATTATCATCATCTCTCTGGATATATCGATGTTTTTAAGTTCCGTGAATAACTGGATTAGTAATACGTATTTTTTTTGAACATGCTGCCAAACTCTTTGAAAGAAGAGGAAATAAGTGAGGTTCTAACGCTGAGTGAGTCAGAATATTAAGTAAGGTTCTAACGCTGAGTGAAGTGTATAGGAGCAAATTTTTGACTGTTCTATACTGTATATGGATAAATCGTGACGAAATAAGAAATATTAAGTATTGCTTTGTGATTACTAATGTATTACGCGAACGCCTATCGGCAGTGCTATCACTGTTGTAACCAAGACAACGCGGGAATCATTCTCTCTTTGGACAGTATCAATGTTTTTAAGATGGGGGAAATATCCTAGCTGCATCAAACGTTCAGATGATGATCAGTGGCGAACAAACGAGGGGGCGGGGATATTTTAATCCCCCAGAGACATTTGTTAACTTGAAAATGTAAGAAATGAAACTCGGTGTTTGAAAAATTTCCAACAAAAATTATAAAAAATAGTTATTTTTATTGAAACAAATTAAACTAATTTTTACATATTTAGGATCTAATACGTTTAAAATATATGTTACCTGCTACGGAACAATATCAACATTCTAAAAATATAGGTAGGAGATATTTTTTTATCAAGTACGTACGGTATTATTCCACGACACTTGGCTTGGCATCTTTAACATAAATAATCATAATAGCTTGGCATCATTCTCAATTGTCACTGGATCATTTCACGTTTGTTCTGAATGTTAATCCCACCCGTTACCAGTAACCGTTATGTTTACGGTAACGACGTCATGTAACTGTTACTGTAACGCCGCTACTTTCATCGGTAACGAAGTAACGAAAATACTCGTCACTTTTCAAGATGGGGGAATTATCCTAGCTGCATCAAACGTTCAATGGCGTTTACTTGAATCCTTACACTTAGTGACCAAAAGTCACGGGAAAGCACGGAATATGATGTTAATAAATAGTTGCTCCTCCGCGAGCCCTCAAAACGGCAACAATACGGCGAGGCATCGACTCGACAAGAAATGGGTTCCTGTCTCCCAACATTCAACTGGGCGGTGATCTGACTCACAGTAGCCCTTCGATCGTCCCGTATGGTTCTGCTGAGGTGACGTGATGTCCGTTCGTTAAACACCTGTGGTCGTCCCGTGCGGCGGTTTGCGCGGATGCGATATTGAAGATCCATCCTCGACACTGTTGACCTCAGAAATGCTCTGACCCATCCGCCGGACACCAATGATCATCCCACGTTCAAAGTCGGTTAACTCGCGACGTGTTGCCAATTTCACTACACTCGTGTCTGTGGCAGACTGCTCTGCTTCGCCGCAACGCTGAGGAGTCATACACGGCACATTTTCTCATGGCACTACCCTTCCCGTGACTCTTGGCCACTCAGTGTATATTGCCCCATCCTTCACCCGTTTTACACTACTGATAGTGAGGCTACTTTATTCCTGTATACGCACGTACGTACGGGGTGTTTGAAAAATAACTCCCTAGTTTCAATGTTTCCTAGAATCTGTACAAAGTGACATGCACTATAACTGAGTGAGTTATAACAGTGCAACGTAATTTTAGACGTCAGTTTGGAGGTCTGATCACGGATCTGTTCAGCAACAACTTCGGAAGTTCTCGGTCTACCTGGTGATTTTGCTTTTAAAACACTACCGATTTCCTTGAAGACTTTAGCCAATGACGGATAGTATTTGCTGTAGATAGTTCACCACCAAACTGACGTCTAAAATTACGTGACTCAGTTTCCATAAACCAAATAACACAGTGCGCTTTCTGTTGCGGAGTACAAATTGCTACTGAGTTGCACTGCACTGCACTGCATGCACACCTGGACTGAACTGAGGGAGCAGAGGAAGCAAACAGCACTGGGGCCGTCTCAAGGTCAAGCAGACCTGCCAACTGCAGGGGAGCCAAACTAGGAGAGTTGATAAATCACACACCACAAACTAGAATAGTTTAGGCACTTTGTACAGATTCTAGGACACATTAAAACTAGGGAGTGCTTTTTCAAACTCCCCGTATATTTTAAATGTGATCACGTTCTTCAATTGGTAAATGTCCTACACTCTACTCGCAGCGAGACCCCTCCTTTAGCGTTGGAGCTAGCCATGGATCAGTTTATGTTAAAATGTGCGACCGGTAACTTTTTCACGTCGCTTCGGACTGCCTTAAATGTGCACATCTGTATGTCAGTTTAGTTAAAGATAATTCGGTACCGTACATGAGGAGTTTCTGCAATTTATTCCTATCAATGATGCAGATGAAACCTTCTACATAGGCAGGTTTTGAGAGTCAGTAGTAATGCCAGTAAGAGCATGGAGAGCAAAACTTCATTTTTCTCTCACATATTATCAATATTATAAGCAGTCACATATGGGCATGTTGATACCACTGCATCATTTCAGTTTTAATATTTTTATTACTGTTTTCCATATTTAAGAAAATGAATTTGTCAATATTTTTAATGTGCTGAAAAGCTTTCATGCACAGAGGATGTTGATTTAATTATTGTTTTTTAATGAATAATAATCAAAATATAATAGAATGTACACTACTACCGTACTGTATAAATGAAACCCCCCGCCCCCAGAAAAAATCCTGCGTACGCCACTGATTCTAATGATAATTATTGATTTAAGGTAGCGGCTTCGGTGGCGTAGTTGGTAGCATGCTGAACTGATGTGCCCAAGATAGCGGGTTCAAACCCGGCCGAAGTCGTCGGATTTTTTAAGAGCGTTAAAAATCCTTCAGTATGCCTTACTTCGGAGGGGAAGTAAAGCCGGCGGTCCCATGTCATAGATTTATGGCATGTAAAAGATCCTTCCACAGACTTAACTTGTGTGAAGCTAAATTTCTTAGGTTAGATTTCGTCAGAACGATCTATTAAAGTTCCAACGTTCACCACTAGGTTTCATTGATATCTGGTAGCGAAAGTTGGAACTACTTGAAATTGAACGGAACTTGTATCTCACCCAAAGGGTGTCCGCTGGAAGCAGCTACAGACTCAGGCGAGCCGAACAAGTCCTCAGACACTCCTGGCACTAAAAGCCATACGATAAATAAATAATGGTCAGGATCAGGGAAAGGATTTTGGAAGAAAGTCGGTCGTGGACCTATTGGAAGGAACCGTCCCGGCATTTGTCTGGTGGTGAAAATGAGAAACCACGAAAATCATTTTCAAGACGACCGAAATAGGATTCGAACCCACGCTCTTCCGATGCCAGTGAGAAACAGGCCAGCGTGTTATCTGTCTCGGTCACCGTAGCTGGTGAGTTGAAATTTACTATTTGATTTCTAATTTCTTAAAACAAGGATGCAGTATTGTAATGTAAATATTAATTATCTAACTTTTTAAGACATCTAGGGACCTAAGATGCATGGTCACAATAAAACCCAAGACAATTTCAGAAATTATGTACCGTACGTATATCACGAACATGCTTACAAAGTATGAGACAGAAAATGTATTTTTGCAACACATGGGACTTTTTACCGAAGTAGTAACTGAGGCTGTAGCGTACAAACAGTTAAAGATACAGTAGTGACATTTTTTTATACTGTCAACTTAAATCATTATTATTATATTTATGTATTCAGGATCGTTTCAACCTCCTATGGGTTTCGATTACACAACTGCCTTACTGTTGATGTTCTTTCCTGTTATGCCAATACTCTTTCATTCGTTGGCTCACTCTTGCTCGTTCCTCGTCCGAGAACACCCTTCGAGTTCTCTTGGGTTTCACTACGGACAGATCTGTCACCTCCGAAATTTTCCTTCTGAACACTTTTCTGTTTGCAATATCTCCCTCCTCAATGCCACATTTTTAAAGATCCTGATAAACTTCTTTCAACTATGGTACTTGAGTCTTTCTCCTTTCCTAAAAGATGAGGATTTTATTTGCTAGGCGTTCCGGTCCCATTCTTCTCAAGTGTCCATAGAAAGTTAGTCGTCTTTTCGTCATAGATGTTGAAATGTTCTCGCATTTTTATATAGCTCTTGATTTGATCTCAAACGGAAGGTAAACTCATTTGTTGTTGCTTTCTTGGGTCCCAGAATTTTCCTCAGAAATTTACGTTCTTCTTTTCTACTTCTGTGATTCCCTTTCTGACAATTGTCTCCGCTGCATAAGGGCATTCCGGTTTCACCACGGTATAATAGTGTCCGAGTTTGGCTTCATATGAGAGGGATTTGGACTTATTATTATAATTAATATTATTATTGTTTATTTTTGGCATCATTAACACGGCAGATACCGGTTACATTTTATATTACAGTCTGGTTCGGCCTTAGCTAGGAACCATCTGTACTGAAGTACAATGTATGTAAATTATAGTGACACCCCCGCGGGAGGCAAGCGGCTCGACCCATAAAAAACACAAAGGCTATCTACTTGGAGCTGATAACTATATCTACGACTAGGAAATGAAACACGTATTACCTTTTTACACATCTAACGTCTATTAACAAAAGTCAAATACAAAGCAAATTTTAAAACAGGATAACATGCATAAATAAAATATCACACTTACAGATGTGGCTTCCAACATACCATGAGGGTTCAGTAAATTATCTACAGTTACAGTATCGTCATATCCCCCTTATCCAATGCTTTATCGTTAGAATAATGAAACTGATATCATAAACTTTAATCAAAAGACAATCATTCGACGTACTCAATAAACAAGAAAACGGACCCTTATCATAGTCATGAAAGTTTAATATGCTTCAATAATTAGCATAATGTCGAAAAGACATAAAACCCATTTAAATAATAATTAAGTCCAATCATAAGCTCTCGAGTACGACGTTTCTTAAAATCTTTCTTCCACCTAACATGGCTCCACAAGCCTTCTTCTTTCTTTCCCAGCTGATTGTCAAAACAACCATTACAATCAAACAAAACACAAGCAAACAGCGGGATATACTAGATCAGGTTACGAGCTTCTCCCTCATGATTAACATTCAAATAAATATCTTTAAACAGATTCTTTCGAATATACTACAGTGAATAAATGACGACAAATAATTAACCAACCCAACATTAAAACATTCATCCACTCACCAACTTGAAGGTCGCCTAGCATGAGAAATCACACGACAACAATAGTTTAAAGCCATTACCCAAATCATGACACTTCTTTCAGAAATATCGCACCTTTCACCTTCATAAATACCTACAATAATTCTTCCCATATCGTACCTTACCACCAATAATAATCTCAATCATATATCCTACTTTGAAGGTCATACATCGTCAAACAGCAACATCTAAAAATCGATACAAGAAATCTTTCTTCATGTAAGGGGTATCTCCACAGGAGGTGTTCTTTCCAATACGTAGTTTTAAATCTTTACACAACTAACACGATCATGATCCGATCCACAAGTTGGCATATTCGAAGATATTAAATTAAATTGACGATTCCATAAGCTTTTAAACAAGGCTTTGCGTAGGCCATTTGCTGATATATTTCAAGTCACAAAACAACCAGGTAAATAATAAATATCGTTTCCCGTAGAAGTAATCCAGCTCCAATCACTACATCAGATCTCTTGCAACTTCTTTTCAGACCATCTGCAAACTGATCTTTTTCACGACAAAGGTAACTATGACATCGAGTCAAGACAAAAGACATACATTTGATTCCAGACATCTTCCGCTACACCTTTCCTTGTCCGTCAAGGAACAAGCATCATAGCAGGCCCAACACCACCTAGAGAGAAAGCCTTGCGATACGATTTATGACGTCATAGCCTTCCGGCCGACAGCGAGCGCGCTACCCAGCACTGCTGCTATGAACAACCTGTGAGGAAACGCGACTGAGTGTTTATGTGTCAAATTACGTTCTACAGACGCGAATAAATAAATAACGTAACCATAAATGAAACATATGGTCAGAAGTTGATGCGATCGATACATTACTCTAGCTAATAAATCGACGTTTTCGATCATAATCTATAAGTATGCATTTCGAACCTTGCGAGTGTGATCTTGACCGAAAACACTGATGTCTCAATAAATGCGATATATAGAAGAATTCAATAGAAAACTTGAAAAATATTCACCCCATTTTAACGTGAGATGTCGACTACACAACAACAAATAACTAATTAATCTGTAACAGTTAAAACAGAAATTAATATCTACAGTATAGTCAATCATATCTGTCCAAAGGTCTAGCTTTGATTCCCATCTCTGCCGAGAAATATAATTCTAGTTAGTTATTGTTGATTATTGTTGTTTTAAGGGGCGCAATTACGAGGTCATCTGCCCCTAAAAATACAATTCTGATTTGAGAGTGAAACGAAATTCACTCAGCCTCATGAGTTAAAACTGAACTGAGAAGAAGTGGGTTCAATTTCTCCTTTCTCCTCCAGGTAAATGCTGGGATTGTTCCTAGCAGAAGACCATGGTCACCTCCTTCCCAAGGGCAGATGACCTCGTAGTTCCTCCCCTTAAAACTACAATACCTAACCTTCCCAATTCTAGCATCACAATACACACATACAAATTCTACCCATATCCAAGTACACATGGCTGATGACAGTGATGTCATAACCCACTTACAAAACAACAACAACAACAACAACTAGCCACAGAAAGTTTTCATGCGTGATATGAAAACAGGCTAGTAATGGCATGCCTATGACAGAAAAGGTTACCTACTGAAATGGAACAGAGCAGCAGTCATGAGACATGAGAACATTTACAAAAGAGGAAACTTTTTGTTGTTGATGATTCATATAAGGGCATGATGTGGTAATAATTTAGAAACGAACACTTGATATAGAGTAATCCTACAGTAACAGTTTTCATATGGCAATATTTACAATATCAGGCATGGCATAAGCTTACCCGACAATACATAAAACGTGCTAATTACCAGTGATCTTAGCACTTTGTTTTCAACAGAATACAGTGAATCATCTGCAAAAACATGTTGTTCTCATATTTTCTATGTTACACAAACTGTGCTGTTTTGTTAAAAAAAACTATAAGATGACCATATCTATCCTTCACTAGTTAAATAAATATCCATATCCAAGTATACATGGCTGATGACAGTGATATCCTAACCCACTCACAAAACAACAACAACAACAACAACTAGCCACAGAAAGTTTTCATCCGTGATAAGAAAACAGGCTAGTAATGGAATGCCTATGACAGAAAAGGTGACCTACTGAAATGGAACAGAGCAGCAGTCATGCATGACACATGAGAACATTTACCAAAAGAGGAAACTTGTTGTTGTTGATTCATAAAGGGGCATGATGATTGAATAATTTAGAAACAAACACTTGTTATAGAGTAATCCTACAGTAACAGTTTTCGTATGGCAACATTTACAATATCAAGCATGGCATAAGCTTCCCCAACAACACATAAAACATGCTAATTACCAGTGATCTTAGCACTTTGTTTTCAACAGAATACAGTAAGTCATCTGCAAAAACATGTTGTTCTCATATTTTCTATGTTACACAAACTGTGCTGTTTTGTAAAAATAAAAAATAAAAGATGACCATATCTATCCTTCACTAGTTAAATAAATATAGCCTTTTCATAAGATCCTTTCTACTTATCAATACAAAATTGTTGTATTCCCTATTATAATGGTAGCACTGAATGAAAGTAGAACGAGCGATAACATTCTCTATAGTACATGAATTAGCCAAAATACCTTATCAAACGATGAGAAATAAATCAGGGAATGATGTGTTAATAGATGTCCACTGTCTGTGACTCACCCAGCCATCCCAAATAGCATCACGAATTATGTAGGCAGAATTCCAGCTGTGGCCACCATTGTCCACATCAATCATCATCAAACCGGTATTGCCAACCTCGCCCTTACGGTACTATGCCACACCAACACCCTTCTATTTGTCCAATCCAATGGTTTTTGACGCGTCCAGATCAATGGTACCCCGCTGGCTGCGCTCGTCCAAGGCCGCTCCTACACCCAACCATTCTAACCTTCGTTATGTGGTATCCAATGGTTTTTGACAATGGTTGCAGCCTAACGCGTCCAGATAAATGGTTTTGTGCTGGCAGCGCCCGGCCAAGGCCGCACCTACATCCGACCTTCTACCTTAGTTTTGCCCAATCCAATGGTTCTTGACAATGGTTACAGCCAACGCGCCCAGACCAATGGTTTTGTGTCAACAGTGCCGCGCTAGCTGCGCGCAGCCAAAGTCGCACCTACACGCGACCATTCTAACCTTCGTTTTGTCCAATCCAATGTTTTTTGACAATGGTTACAGCCTAACGCGCCCAGATCAATGAGTTTTGACAATGGTTACAGCTTAACGCATCCCGATGATTTCTTTGATCAACAGTGATTTTGTATCTCACATGTTGGGAACAATGTGTGCGTGCCGCTAGAGTGAGCCGTGATGACAGTGGAATGAGATGCAAGCGCTGTAGAAACATGGCAGCCGTTTTTAAAATAGCTACTTTAGCACATATATGAGGTTCAGTAGTGACAATTCAAATTGAAATCAACGGTAGCTGTGAATGAAGATAGAAGGCGCTATAAAATTCTTTAAAATACATGAATTAGCCAAAATACCTTATGAAACGATGAGAAATAAATCAGGGAGCGATGTTTTAATAGATATTTCCTCCTCCGCAGTCTGTGACCCACCCAGCCATCCCAAATAGGATCACGACTTATATAGAGAAAATTACAGCTGTCAGCGCTATTGTTCAAATCAATCGTCATCAAAACAGTACCATGACAGTTCTGCCAACCTCGCCCTTATGGTACTATGAAAAACAAAGAAGCGCCCAGTTCAGCAGCTAGTGCGCACCACTTAGTTCATTACATCGTGCGCCGAATTGAATCGTTTAAACCACGGATTGTGGAAATTGCCTCATAACGATCTGTAATTTCAATCGGCGATTCTATGATCAATTGTAGTAAATATTTGTTTTTTTTTCTGCACAACTGTGGTTTTGAAAATGTTTACAGCCTAACGCACCCAGATCAATGGTTTTGTGTCAACCGTGTCCCATTAGCTGCGCACGGCCAAAGCCGCACCTACACCCGACCATTCTAACCTTCGTTTTGTCTAATCCAATGATTTTTGACAATGGTTACAGCCTAACGCATCCAGATCAATGGTTTTTGAAAATGGTTACAGCATAACACGCCCCGATGAATGTTTTTTTTATCAACAGTGTGTGCTGCTAGAGTTCGCCTTGTTGACAGTTCAACGAGATGCAAGCTGTCAGAACATAGCAACCGTTTATAAAAAGAGCAATAAATATAAACACATATTTATGTACTTTAGCACATAACTTATATGAGGTGCAGTATTGATCAGGTTTCCTAATTTCAATGTTGATGCAAGTGTATAAGCTGCGTTTTACTTTCATTTAGAATTAATATTATATTATTTAACTTACAGGGTGGATACATTTTTAGGCATTTGCACCTTCAACAGTCCTTATGCGAACACTTCCTAAAAATACTCTCTATCATGTATGTTACATTAGACTAAAACTTTTAAAATAGGCCTACATTAACGTTCATCCAATGAAACTAGATGTAAAGAAACTTGCAAGACTTCATTCCAGATTTTGTTCCATTTTATCTGTGAAATTGAAACAAAAACTCTCTTAGAAATTGTATGTTAAAATTGCATGAAATATCCCATTTAAAGCGTACACTTACCCTCTCCATTCTAACCTTCGCTTTACAACCACCATTCTCCAAAATACTCTGCTGCTTTCAGAGCTATTTACCACTTTCTGGACTGGACGTTTAATGTGACTGTACACAGAGTTTATTAGTTGCATTTTAAACTGACATCTCCACTATAGGACAACTTCTTGCAATCAGTTCAACGTTTGGTGTGCTAACACTACACTACCTATTGTAAATACCAAGGCATTGTTCATCCTATACTTCAGCGGCGGCCGGTAATAAGGTTGCAGTGATGCACAACGACCAGATTAATTCAAGAAAAACAATTAATATCGTAATAATATTTTTAGTAATAAAAGCTGTACGTTTCCTTTTATATGTATAGGAATTCATAATTCTGTTCTTTAATAATTCAGGAAATCTTATAGTAAGTTACTTTGAACTGTCTGAGAAAGAAAAGCGCGCCAACCGTCTAGGAGTGCTCGTTGCCAGGCCCGAGCACCGACCAGATCTCAATAGTGAAGGGTATGGCAGAGATGCTAGACCGAGTAGGTCCTATCCCAACAGTTAACTCGGCTGGCCGTTGCACGCTGATTGCAACCAGGGAGCCGAGGAGCGGACGGAGACATCTGAGATGCTCCGTCAACTGCCGATACCATGTCTTGCAGGTTTTCATGTAACCTAACTATTTAATCCGGTGATCCAGTGATAATGTGATGTTCTCTGAACTGCGGCATTCGTGATGAATGAGGTACATCCGTTTTACCGCGCAATTGAATACAGTTTTCTTTGATATCAAGCAGCCCCCCCCCCCCCCCCCCATTAATGAAAAAGGACAACCCCCATAAGAATTATCCACCAGCCGCCACTGCTATACTTACAGATTAGTAATTAGCCATGTACAGAAGTGGATCAAGTAACACAATATTAATTGAACCAGAGGGTCATTATCTTAGTGCGCCCTGGAAATCGCGGCAAACTATGGCGTCATTTGGCTGGTCAGGTGCGGAGCGAGTGGACCTCGCATTACCCTGCTCCGCTGACTAATATCGTTAGATCACACGTGTTTTGTCATTTATATGGGTGTGTATCTGCAAAGTTTAGAAGTTAGTGTTGCACGTTTAGTGAGTATTGTGATTACTGTGATTGTTGGTCATGCCTAGACACCAATTCACATTGCACGAACGTGTGTATATCCATAATTCGTATATGAAAAGCAGAAAGTCTTGTTCTGAAACAAGATGAAAATGTCGAATCAAGTTTCCAGGAAGACCTGTGCGTAATGCCAGTAAAATTGGGAGGCTCGCCAAACGATTCAAGAAAACAGGCACCGTAAATAATCAACATTTTAACAGACAACGTTGTGTTCTTACAGAACGGGGACACCAAGAGCCAGCTGATGAGCCAGCTTGGTGTCCTAGGCGAAACCCCACACAAGACACGGCACAAACCTAGCAGAATTGCTGAGATTGTTGTCCATTCTTTCATCAGAAGATGTCAGGTGTGTGTTACAAGAGAGGGAGGACATTTTCGGCATCGACTATGAGCACTGTACATATTATTGAACATGGTTGGTAAAAGTGTTCAAGTGTGCACCAACCACCGACTGAACATTGTACGCGTGCCCACGATCAGCGCCAGTCAACGCCGGCTTAGCTTGCCGTGTTTACCGGGGCGCACAATGATAACGACTCTGTACATACAATGAAAGAATATTGTAAATTTCCTAATTTCTACTGAACAGCCATGAACAGTTATTGGACAAGCTTCCTCCTCTTATGCTGAGCCAAAGTTTTGGGTGAAAACCTGTCGTTAACATTGTGTACAAAATTATTAATCAAGATATTACTGGCAGTGCCCGGTACAGTCTTTTCAATTAATGCCCTGGCATGCTTTAGGCAGCTGTACCCCATAAACAGTACAGTGGGCAGACATCTTTGTGTTACATTCACCAAAACACTCCGCTGGTGGCAGTGATGTAAAAATTCTGTCTTGTAGCTATTGAGTAGCTTACTCATAACAACAAAAGTAAATGCAGCACAGTTGACTACATCTGCATGGGGATAGCATAGTCCTCCTCACTTATTGGCATTTATTAGGCTGGCGTGATCACTCTGGCCTGCCTCATCGCAAAGAAAGACTTTGCATTAATTGCAATCATATCGCTTTAAAAAAACATACGAGCAATAACCACTGATGTAGTGTAAGAAAGGCCAATACTCATCTTGTAGGACTTCTACATCACTATCATCAGCAACACAAGCATCAAAAGCACTTATGTCACATGTCTTGTCTTCTTCAAAATACTCGCTCACTGCAGCATTGAGGTTCAGGATGCTCTGAAGGCGCAATTTATTCTCCACCTCAAACACGTGCCTCAGGGAAATATTGTACTGGCTCCCTGCCAGTTGGCGATATTTTCCAAATCAAGCTTCTAGGTTATCTGTCTGTATGAGACAGGCAATTCCCAGGAATAGTTTTTCACTTTACGCTTTGTTAGCAAGTGAACTTGCTCTTTTAAGAAGTCGTATCCTTCTTCTCCTAGGGAACTTACTCTCCAAGTTCTTAAATAAACTGTCCATAACAGATATAGTATCCTCAACACTTTGCTGTTCATATGCATCAGGACCAGCATACACTGAATGGGCATCCCTTATAAGTTCTTCAATTTCTAGCACTGTAGGCTGTCTTGGTAAAGACATGTTATTACAACGTTTCACTTCTGTATTCGATACATACAAGGAGGCACTCAAACCTTCTGTTATCTTAATGCAGCAACGCAACTAGGATTTTCCTTCATTAAAATAAAATATATACAAGATTCCTCTCTAATGCAATTCCACTCAGGATGAAGATTCACACTGTTTAACTTCACCTTCAATTCCTGAAAGTTTCTAAATGAAACTGCTTCCAGATTTTCCGCCAATGTCTGCATACTTTCAGCGAGAGCCTTCGATAAACTTTCATTATCAATCCTACGCCTCCTATCATCTGGATCTTCTCGGCAGACAGTTGCAGTGTCAGTTAAATACTCTGGGCAGTTGGGGAACTGATACGGGACTGCTCCTAGGAATTTAATTCGAACATTAACTTACGACACAATCATTTTATCACAGTCTTGCATTACATTAATTACTCTATTTATTCTAAATTTATTCAATCTCCAACCTAATTCACACACACCTCTTCCCCCACCCCTATAAGAAATGTAATGAATTAGATTACTGCAATAGAAAAAAAGATTAAACAGGGCCTGCTATGGTTATCGGTCTCTAACCTCATGCAGTTAGCTTGCAATTCAAACCCCAATAGAAATGTGAATACTATCCATATTAACACCCACTTATACCTCCCACTTGAAATAAATAGCCCCATAAAACAAATAAACCTAACCGACGACATTAGCCTGTAGCACATAATTTAGGTTAGAAAATTCGGACTTCTACATCTAAATGAATTTTCGTGATCAGAAGAGCTAGCCTATGCTAACATTTAAAGGTAGGACTATCTGCTAACTAACCTCTAATCAGTCTCGGTTTATACAACGGAGCAGTAACTAGCTTTCCATTGTTTTCATCATACATACTAGTGGTCTATTGAATCTCATGTGGCTTGAAATGGATGGCACACACCTACAAGAAAAGAGACTTGGTTACAAAGTTCCTTCCTCCCATTACACTAAACTTGTGAGAATTGGAGCATAAGTATTGATATAACACGTACCATAGAATATTTCGTAGGAATAAAATCCTTGCGGTGAATAGCTCGTATCCATTTCGACTTTTCACCTACATCAATAGGAAATGAGAAAACGTTTACTTTCGGTCCATTGGGGTAATTGTCTTTACAATTTCTAACACTGCACTTAATAGGCACAACTTTACACTGCACTAATAACCATTAAGTATAACCGGGTAGGAAATCTGAGAAAATCAGTACCTGGGACTGTAAACACAACAGACAACACGCGGAAACCATACCATAACCTGCAAACTCGAATGTTATGTCTCAATGTCTACGGCCGGGCTTCCGTGACGTCACTCGCTTGTCAACTTCATATCGCAAGGCTTTCTCTCTAGGTGGTGTTGGCAGGCCCGTGAGCTGCTACCATCTAGTGGCGATTTCTAGAACTAATTGATCCGACGTGAGCGCTGAGTATGAAGACCATTCAAATCGTGAACTTACCATCATGTGTGACGATAGAATCGTTACAGACTCCCGGCCCCCAACTTTGTCGTCGGTTCAAGAACCAAGACAACTAGTAAAATCGAAGAACCAGAACAGACACATGCAGCACATGCAAATCTTCTAACACCAAAATTTTTGTAAGTACATGCATACAAGGTATGAAAATGACGATGAAATACTTCTGAGCAATGTTCCGTTCACAATCTTTCCACCAGCTAGAACACTCTCAGGTCGAACATAAATTTCAGACATTAGCCAGTAGTTACAATCGGTAATACATGCATAAAGTTTGTACATCTTACAAATTCAGTTGTCACATCAATATTTTTGTATAATACAACTCGCCAACATGTTATACACTTCAGTCTTCGGAACGAAGTTTCCAATAATACGGGCCCAGAAAATCTTAAAGTTCGCCAAAAATCATCAACGCAGAACCAAGTAATCGAAGCGTCAGCTGAAATCAATTTCAACTGGGAAAGTACGTTGCTTATGGAATGCCTTACAAACACATTAAAAGAAATTTAACAAACATAACAGCATCATTAATGATGAAAATAAACTCTCAGACACCACATACAGTTTTCAACCAAGTTTAGCGCCACATCTTTTCAAAAATATTAACTTATTTAAATATATAGACGTTAGATGAAATAATAACATAAAATACAAGAAGTTATCCATGATAACAGGAAAAATACAATTCAAATCAAAAAACCACAATAAATTAAAAGTAAACATTATTCCCAAACAGCAAATGAGTTCTATTGTTTGAAACAAAAACAAACAAAAAAACAAGAGAAAACCCCTAATGGACACAGGCAAATGTCACATATCACACACTAGCTTCAAGTTGATAATACAAAAAAAAAGAACGCCCCAACAGCCAATCAGCCCAAAACAAAACAAGAACTCAAGACATAACCCTAATGAATAACCAACAGACCCTAAACGAGAAACAAAGACCACACAAGCATACCAACACAGGCACACACAACTTTCATATCAAACACATAACCTCAAATCCCAAATTACAGTAACTACAAGTTACCACCCACAAACATTTCCCCAAAATCAACCAGAATATATATAGATGTCCATTAAAACGCCTACACATTACACCAATACACTTACCAACATGTAGTGTCGGATGAGAATCTCTATCTATTCACTTCAACGACACAACAACACAACGCAACACCAATATGCAGTATCGGATGAGAATCTCTATCTATTCACTTCAACGATACTACAACACAACTAAAATTATATCGTAAGTCCTTACCTTTAGTATCTCAAGCAATATAAAAAATGACCAATGTCATCTACTCGGAGTAGGCCCTACCTAAGAAGTGGTTTGTAACGACTTACCCTTTCCACAAAAAATTACTTTATGTCACCTTCCTTTAATGGATCACAAAGCAAAAACATTCTAACGAAACACCCATGTATATACTCGGTATTATATTAACGTCGAATAAGTTAACATTTAAAGAAAACAACCTAACCTTTTTATCAACAAACAACAAAAATAACAACCCACCCTTTAATCAGCAAAGCTAAGACAACACAATTACACAAGATACACTCACATTCACTCACCTTAATGTGGTCAATAGATATTACACAACTAGGAAGATTGTGCATCACACGTGCAGACAAATACGCACTCCCAGCTCACACACAACATGCATACCAAAAGCGTAGAATTCATCAAACACAATTTAGAAGAGAATATGCACATCACGTCAGAAAGTGCATCACACGTGCAGGCAAACACACACACTAGTAGCACACACACACTAATGTACACTAAAAGCAGAGTCTCTGACAAACACAATTTTGAAGATTTCAGTTGACACCCCCGCGGGAGGCAAGCGGCTCGACCCATAAAAACACAAAGGCTATCTACTTGGAGCTGATAACTATATCTACGACTAGGAAATGAAACACGTATTACCTTTTTACACATCTAACGTCTATTAACAAAAGTCAAATACAAAGCAAATTTTAAAACAGGATAACATGCATAAAATAATATCACACTTACAGATGTGGCTTCCAACATACCATGAAGGTTCAGTAAATTATCTACAGTCACTGTATCGTCATATCCCCCTTATCCAATGCTCAATCAATGGCAGGAACAAACTTCCCTGACACATCACCATCTAATTGTGACTCCTTGGGAACGACCTGCAGGTTTTCGTTTACCTCGACGTCAATGGTGCACACTGAACCGGATAAGAACGGGCCAAGGCAGGTGTGCAGCGATACTGAATCAATGGGGCTGGAAGTCCTCCCCTGAATGTGACTGTGGAGAAGATCGGCAAACTATGGACCACGTAGCTTTCGAATGTCCTCTCAGAGCATTCAAAGGGACAATACAAGAACTCCACCAGCTTAATCAAGAAGCCATCGATTGGATTCAGCAACTTAAAATTGAACTCTAATTTTACAAACATGAGAGCATGTGTATCTTGTTGTATATAGTTTTGTACATATTCCTCCTTTCATCATACGATAAATAATAATAAATATCCAATGCTTTATTGTTAGAATAATGAAACTGATATCATAACCTTTAATCAAAAGACAATCATTCGACGTACTCAAAAAACAAGAAAACGGACCCTTATCATAGTCATGAAAGTTTAATATGCTTCAATAATTAGCATAATGTCGAAAAGACATAAAACCCATTTAAATAATAATTAAGTCCAATCATAAGCTCTCGAGTACGACGTTTTTTAAAATCTTTCTTCCAACTAACATGGTTCCACAAGCCTTCTTCTTTCTTTCCCAGCTGATTGTCAAAACAACCATTACAATCAAACAAAACACAAGCAAACAGCGGGATATACTAGATCAGGTTACGAGCTTCTCCCCCATGATTAACATTCAAATAAATATCTTTAAACAGATTCTTTCGAATATACTACAGTGAATAAATGACGACAAATAATTAACCAACCCAACATTAAAACATTCATCCACTCACCAACTTGAAGGTCGCCTAGCATGAGAAATCACACGACAACAATAGTTTAAAGCCATTGCCCAAATCATGACACTTCTTTCAGAAATATCGCACCTTTTACCTTCATAAATACTTACAATAATCCTTCCCATATCATACCTTACCACCAATAATAATCTCAATCATATATCCTACTTTGAAGGTCATACATCGTCAAACAGCAACATCTAAAAATCGATACAAGAAATCTTTCTTCATGTAAGGGGTATCTCCACAGGAGGTGTTCTTTCCAATACGTAGTTTTAAATCTTTACACAACTAACACGATCATGATCCGATCCACAAGTTGGCATATTCGAAGATATTAAATTAAATTGACGATTCCATAAGCTTTTAAACAAGGCTTTGCGTAGGCCATTTGCTGATATATTTCAAGTCACAAAACAACCAGGTAAATAATAAATATCGTTTCCCGTAGAAGTAATCCAGCTCCAATCACTACATCAATTCTCTTGCAACTTCTTTTCAGACCATCTTCAAACTGATCTTTTTCACGACAAAGGTAACTATGACATCGAGTCAAGACAAGAGACATACATTTGATTCCAGACATCTTCCGCTACACCTTTCCTTGTCCGTCAAGGAACAAGCATCATAGCAGGCTCGTGAGCTGCTACCATCTAGTGGCGATTTCTAGAACTAATTAATCCGAAGTGAGCACTGAATATGAAGACCATTCAAATCGTGAACTTACCATCATGTGTGACGATAGAATCGTTACAATAGGAACCTCACATTACATTAATTTCGTGTCCGGACTCTTCACGAATCTCCCTCATTTATGGAATGAGTTAAATTTCCTTCTGAATCATCTTCGAGCCTTGCTGAGTGTTCGGCGAGGGTATTGTCACCAAGGAACTTCCTGACAATATGGCAGGTGTTTAACAGAACTGCCTTCTGTAGTTCAATATATATTTGCGGGTGTAGATTCAATATTGATAGACTACTGTGGAGAGTTTTGAATATAACACCAGTACACGATACAATTATTGGGATGGTAGTCACCGACTCAAGTTTCCACATCTGCTTTATCTCAATTGCCAGCTCTGTGTATTTAGATATTTTAGTAGCAGCTGTTGTTTGGATGTTTAGAGTGTCGGGACATGCGATATCTATCAGTAATGCCTCTCTGTGTTCTTTATTGATGACAATGATATCTGACCGGTTGTTACTGACTGCAACATCTGTCACGACTCCTCTGTCCCAGTAGAGCTTGTGTGTGGCATTTTCGAGTACTGCAGATGGTGTGTATTTCCAATAGGGGACGGAGCTTTGAAGAAGTATGTACTTCCAGGGCAGTTTCTGGTGGATAATGTTGGCAACTTGATCGTGTCGATGTTTGTAGTCAGTGTTGGCAAGGTGGGAACAACCTGATATTATGTGTTGAATGGTCTCACTACATTTGCCACAGCGGTGACACTTCTCACTCTCTGTTGCTGGATTTTTTATGATACATTTCCGATAACTTCGAGTAGCAACAAATTGGTCTTGGATAGCTACAACAAATCCCTCTGTTTCCGAAAAGAGAACCGAGTGGGTCAGTCATGCGCGCGACGCTAACTTGTCGATGTGAGGCTGGTCCAACTCATGTGGAAACTTCCCATGAAGCGCCTTCTGTTTCCAATTCCCGATCATGTATTCAGTAGTTTTCACTTCGTTTACTGGTGAATCTAAAGATGACAGATGGAGCGGTGTGTAATTATCATCAGCTGAAGATACAGTGCGATGGAGAGGGGATGTTTCTCCTTTGTTGTGGAAAAATGCACGCAGAGTTGTCACTTGTTTTGTATGAAGGTTCATGCTGTCTATCAGTCCTCTACCACCTTCAGACCTAGGTAGAGTCAGGCGCTCTGTTGCTGATTTCGGATGGTGCATAGGCTACGATGGCGTGATAAAAGCACCGATGTTTTTCGTTGCAGATCCTGCAGCTCAGTTTGAGTCCACCTGATGATACCAAAGGAGTATGTAACTACGGGCATTGCAAATGTGTTAACTGCCTTAATGATATGTTTAGCGCTAAGTTTTGAAGAGAGAACACTGCGAAGTCGTGAAGTATACTGCTCAGTTATGTTCTTCTTGATATCACCATGTCTGAGACGGGTACTCTGGGCAAACCCAAGATATTCGTACAATGCACCTTCCTCCAACGGCCGAATACTTCTCTGTCCCTCAAACAGGCATTACTTGTGCAGAGTGCGAGCCTCTAATACAGGCCGGACGTTTATTTTAGACGATTGCCCTTGACCTTGAAGCTTGTAGGTGAGCCTACACACACTCACTCTCTCACCCTATCGTTTCACACTTGTCACCACCGATCTGATGTAATGTAATTCCAGACTTGAGCAGACAGTACAGTCCACATCGAAGTATTGTGTGTCGCGGAAGTACACGTTACGTGGTTACGAACAGAATGTCATTATATTTGCCAATGACTGTACTCCTAGCAGTAGTGTGAAACGGCTTAGTCAATCATCGGACCGCTTGGGGCAGCTGATAACAACACAGGTACTGTAGTAACTCGCCTCCAGGCTTCCATTAAGATTTTTCATTCGTCTAAAACAAACGTCCGGCCTGTAACAGTCTATGTTCTGCACTTATCAAAACCAAACTGCATATAGATATCTGAGGAAAAGCTCTGAGTGATAGAGATGAGGTATTGTAGGTGCACTTTAGTTGATGCACACAGTTTAATGACATCCATGTAAAGAAGATGGTTCATCTTGTTCGCTTCACCATGATTACCCTTAATACTAAATCCGTAGTTGCTACTGTTCAGGATTTGCGAGAGAGGATTCAAAGCCAGACCAAACCAGAGTGGGATTAGCGAGTCTTCTTGGAAAATAATAATAATAATTATTATTATTATTATTATTATAATTATTATTATTATTGAGTTTCCAAAACATAGAAGGAACCGTATTTTGCCTAGCATATTAGGGTTATAGTTCGACAATTATTACAAAATATATATCGCAACCCCGGTGCAAGACTGCCACAAGTCAAAAAACATGAATTTTGATGTGGTGCTAATAAATGTCTATGATCAAGTCCGTGTCCTGTAAAACTGCTACAACTCAGGTCCTATAAATAGCAATTCTATGGCACTGAATAGAAAACTGCCGTAATTCAAAATCATTAATATTTTTCATTAAAACACATAATTATAATCCACGAAGGAACTTGGTATGTCATTGTATAGTACTAGACAATGTTAGAAGTTAATAATACGTTACTTTCACTTTAAATATGTAAATATTTATATTTTTCCTATTAGCTCAAAATCTATAAATGCTTCTATTGAAAGAGTGTCCATTTTGGCTTGTGGCAGTCTTGCACCGGGGGTGCAATATACTACAGTACTTGTGTTACATTATAATAACTTACGGAAGATGTGATGGATGAATGTAAGAAAATGAGAATAACAACATGATTTTTAGCCTATTTTCATTTTATGAAAAACAATAGGCTTATGAGGTCACTATTTGTCCGTGTGTGTGTAGCCTATGTGTGTGCGTATGTGTGTGTGTCCCCTCCTTAATAACTTCTAAACGGCTGGAGCAATTTCAATGAAACTCGGTAAGGTCATAGTACTATTTTGGCCAACTCCGACCGTGCCCTTAAAATTTTATTAAGTCACACCATTCCAACATGGCGGCTGTGCGAAATATTTCACCGGCACTCCATATCTCCGAAACGATTACTGATATCACACTGAAATTTTGTTCGGTGATAAAAGAAAGTTCACCTAACAAGGGAACTGCCCATAAGGGCATATCGAAACCCACAATGAAATTTCGTAGAGATGATGAGGAAACCATAAATTGGCGATGTACAAAAATTAGCTGCCATTGCGAACTGGAAGGTCCTGAAATCGGCACGGAGATTCCTAATAGGATTACATACGCTAGCATATAGCTCGACGTGGACAGCCCTGGTGACCAGCTGAAGCGTGCGCGTATCCTTGAGGGCTCTGTGCTAGGCAGTTAACACATGTTCCTTTGAGAGAGCAGTCATGAATCCGGCTAATGTTCTAGACATCTAGAGTATGCATTACGTTATTTCCGTGAGAAAGATGCTTGATGAAATTTAATTCCTTTTACAGAAACAATTAAAATTAAAACGTAAAAAATAAAATTTGATGAAAAAAATAAAAATTGAAAATAAATATGCTTCCAAAAATTAAATTAATAATCTTATAAAATTACAAGTCGCCTCCGTAGCGTAGCGGTCAGCATGGTTAGCTGCCACCCCGGAGGTCCTGGGTTCGATTCCCGGCTCTGCCATGAAATTTGAAAAGTGGCACGAGGACTGGAACGGGGTCTACTCAGCCTCGGGTGGCCCAAATGAGTAGAGGGGGTTCGATTCCCCCTCAGCCATCCTCGAAGTGGTTTTCCGTGTTTTCCCACTTCGTCTTCGGGGAAATGCCGGGATGGTACCTTCTTCAAGGCCACGGCCGCCTCCTTCCCTCTTCCTTGCCTATCCATCCTCACCATCCCTTACCTTCCCTCATGAGGCCCCTGTTCGCTTTGCAGGTGAGGCCGCCTGGGCGAGGTGCCAATCCCACCTCACCAGTTGTATCCCTTCCGATTCGATGTTCCCAGCTCTAAGACACTGCCCGTAGAGGCGGTAGTGGTGAGTTCCCTCGCTGAGTCCGTGGGTTCCACCAACCTGGAGGGTAAACGACAAGGGAAGAAAAAATAAAAATAAAAAATTACAATCAAAATTAAGTAAGCTTTTACAGTTAAAATAAATATGCTTACAAAATTGGAATTATACATAAGAATTATACAAAAATAAATTAATAACATATAAATATAAAAATTAAAAAGATAACACAAATAAAATGTATAAATTAAAATTAGGATAAAATAATTAAATAAATACAAATAAAATACATTAATAACAGTTCTGCCCTATAAAGGGTTAATACAGTACATGTTATTCAGATAGCTCAATGGTAGTGATGTGATAGTGTATGGTGACAATGAGGGAGAAACTATGTTGTTGTTGTTGTTGTTGTTGTTGCTTATTTTAGGTGCTGCGACATCGTGATCATATATATATATATCCCGTACGTATCTACAAGAAGAAGCCAAAAAAGATCAAGTCGCACAGAAATTTGTAGAAGTAGCTACAGAGCGAATTTTAGACCACACCCCTTCTTCAATATACAACACACATCAGAGTGGTTTCGTGCGCGAAATGAAAGCGAAAAGGACTCTATCGTTTGTTGGAGAGAAACATACAGAAACAGTTGCTCAATCAGTTCCTCCACTCACCCTTTCGTTCACAATTATGCCTACAATTAGTATGCCCGGTACACTATTCCCAAAATTATTCACTGTACTACAGGAGGCAACTGGAACTTTCGGTCCGAGAGTTTCCAAAGAAATGTTTCATGCCAGAAATATAATTGTAACAGCCACAAAATCAGGAAAAATGGGGGGAAAAGAATTAAAATATTGGTTTAAAGAATCTTTTTTCCCATTTGCGGAAGAAAAGTGTTTACTACTGTTAGATTCCTGGACTAATAGTGATAAACAAGATGTTCAGTAAAGAACATATAGCCTACTTTCTCCTAAATGCATGGGTATTGTTATAACTCTTTGTCCTTTTCAAGGAGTATAATTGAATGTTGGTTGTAGTAGCTTGTTGAAATACAACGTGCTATAGGGATATTAAACATGAATATGAGGTGCCCTTTGCTAGTGCTACCTCTGTAAAAAAAATCATTCAATTCGGTTTCACCGTGTTTGAATTGATCCGGGGAATGGATTTGCACACATACATGGCCGCTATTTGCAAACTATTGGGCTGATGACCTTGTAGTCAGTCATAAGATGCTTTCCACAAAAAGGCATGTTGTTGCAAAATCCGGTAGAGATCAAATTATTAGGATGGTCGAAATTTGATTTAAGCTTTTAACATTTGGGTGGCCGTCATTCCGTTTCCGTCAAGATGGCGGCGATATAAAACACGACACTGAGGTGCCTTTTGCTAGTGCTACCTCTGTACCAAATTTCGTTCAATTTGGTTTCACCGTGTTTGAATTGATAGGGGGAATCGATTTGCACACTTACTTGGCCACCATCTGCAAACTATTGGGCTGATGATCTAGCAGTTTGGTCAGAATATGCTTCCCACATAAAGATTTGTTGTTGCAAAATTTGGTAGAGACTAGATTATTAGGTTGGTCGTAATTACATTTTAGCCTTTAACATTTGGGTGGCCGCGATTACGTTTCCGTCAAGATGGCGGTGATATAAAACATAACACTGAGGTGGCCTTTTCTAGTGCTACCTCTGTACCAAATTTCGTTCAATTTGCGCTCACCGTGTTCGAATTGATAGGGGGGGGGGGCAGCCATTCAGAGCACACACACACACTCACACACACACACACACACACACACAGACACACACACACACATACACACACACAGACAGACACACTTTTTTTTCACCCTGTAGTGATCTCATAAGTCTACTTTCATTTTTTGCAAAAATCGAAAGTAGGCTAAAAATGTCTTGAGGACATTCCTCCAGGCAACCGTATAGAAATTCTCCAGATTCCTCCCAGCACTACAGGGAAAATACAGCCCTTGGATAAGTTTTTCTCCCGGCAATGGAAAGCTTTGTATCGCCGTTTAACAGACATTGTGTCGGCTTGTGAAGACGTTCAGTTTGTTGTATATCAGAGAAACAGCGTACTGAAAATGCAATCCTTCATTCATTTTCAATTTTCTTCCCCACGGTTCAAGGACATGGTTAAATATTTGTGGTTCACAAACATTTTTTTTAGCGTATGGCTTTTTAGTGCGGGAGTGTCCGAGGACATGTTCGGCTCGCCAGTTTTGTAGCTGCTTCGAGACGGACACCCAATGGGTGAGCTACAAGTACCGTTGGAGAGGAAAGTTGGAATCGAAGGACGAGGAGTTGGAAGGTAGCGGCTGTGGCCTATAGTTAGGGACTAACCCCGGCATTTGCCTGGAAGGAAGATGGGAAACCACAGAAGATCATCTTCAAGGTTGCCGACAAACAATTACTTAACGGGAGAGACCTTCCGAGTTCGAAGTGCCTGCGAAATTTTGTCTTCAAATAAGTAAGGAAAACTGTGAAGAACAATGTGGCCTCAAAGTGCATATTCGTTGTGCTTGGTGCCAATAATATTTCTGTTGTTATCTGCGATTAACGATCCTCATTTATGTTTCACATTCGTTCCCTAACAATGAAGTGTCCTTGGCGCGTGGTAGCCTGCCAGTTCGTTCTCTCTCTCTCCAGCACAACTGCAACTCCCCTCCGCTGTGCGCCGCACGAGCCAGCAAGATGCAAGGGTTGTCCAGTATTTGCGTTGTCACACGGATTTTGTATCAAGATTTCGATACCTTCCAGTTCGCAATGGCTGCTAATTTTTTGTACATCGCCAATTTATGGTTTCCTCATCATCTCTACGAAATTTCATTGTGGGTTTCGATATGCCCTTATGGACAGTTCCCTTGTAAGTAACTTTCAAACACCTGTTTACTACAAAACAAACATGGTGGCCAAGCAAAGTTGAAACTTTAAAATATACGTTTTTCGCAATTTAATCATTCAAACGCAATGAAACTTGGTACAGCAAATGTTTAAATACATTGGGATGCATTGGCATCTAATTTAGTTCAATTGTCTACATAACCTCAAGATGGCGGCTGTGCGAAATATTTCACCGGCATTCTATATCTCCGAAACTATTACTGATATCACGCTGAAATTTTGTACGGTGATAAAGAATACTACTAGAAGTTAAGCTATGAGACTTAAAAACAAGATGTTCAGTAAAGAACATATAGCCTACTTTCTCCTAAATGTATGAGTATAGTTATAACTCGTTGTTATTATCAAAGAGTATAATAGAATCATTTCTTGGTTGAAGACCTTAGAAACTATTTACCTCTACCAAACGCCACAACCTAGAAAGAAAACTACTACCATCATTGAAGAAAGATAGATAAGAAGTATCTCAAGAATGTTATGGATCTGGAGACATAATCGACCGGACTGGCTGCGTGGCTCTGCGGTAACGTGCTCGCTTGCTGGGCCCTAGGTTGCAGGTTCGTATCCTGGCGCAGTCAGCTGGCATTTGAGGGTGCACAAATGCGAGGGAGCCGTGTCAGTAGATTTACTGGCACGTTAAATATCCCCTTCGGGCCAAAATTCCGGCACCCCGGCGTATCTAAAGGCAGCAGTAGTTAAAAGGGTCGTAAAACAAATAACATTATTATTATTGTTATTATTACATAATCGACCTGCCGTGGGCAACATCCAACTTTGAGTTGAGGCATGTCTTTACACGTCTGGTTGTGCATGGCTTTCACAACCCTAATTGAATTAACAAATCTTTCCGTGTCCCTACAGAGACGTGTGTATACAAACTATGTGGATATTTTCGATTGCTATTTGCCTGAAATAAAAGTATTAATAACCTGAACTAGTACCAGCGGCTAGAATTCAGTTATTATGTGAAATCGTTTTGTTCTTTACTTCAAATAACATTTTCAAATAACGCACAATAGGCTGTAACAAACCCTTTAAAATAAGAAGTAAAAATGTATCATAGTATCATCCTGTCATTCTTCAAATTCGATGTGCATAGAATGCCAATGGTATACTATCAATGGAGTCCGATGTAGACCAGTCGTGAAATCTAGTGGAGAAATATCGAACAATATAATCCTAACAGAGCGAGTGCATTCTAGCGGCCATAAGAAGAAACTTTTCAATAAAATCTGGAAGTTAATAAGTAGGCCGGCGTGCAGTTACCTTTTTGGCTGCTAGATGTCTCGAACAAATCTGCTGGCGAATTATGTTTTAATTAAATATATGTTTTGCACCGTAATATGCACATATAAGGCTTAATTTTAAAATCTCTGAGTCATTACAAAGCAACAAATATAAAATTTCAAGCAAAAACCAAACTCTGATGGGGTTTGAACCATAGGCATATGAATGACAGACGAACGCTTTACCACGGAGCCATTTGTGACAACCAACATTGATCTATATAAAATGACTTACATAGAACTTGTTGGCAAATAATGATTTAGACCTAACGATTTCATCAGTGGAGTATATTATTTATGTATAAAGCATTTCATACTAAGTTTATTTATTTTGTATCAGTACGCTATATTGCATGCAATACTCAAATTAGTGAAATATAAGTCAGGCACAAGATATCCGCTGCCATCTTGTCTTCTTACCGAGACGGCTCAGCTTTTTAAAATCACTTCTGCACTATATTATTACAAAATAAACTTTTAATTTCGAACGTGCCTCTTCCTTTAGAACAGTTAAATCGATTCTCGGCTCGATAATCGGAACTGGTGGGTCCCATGATATGGATTATAAAGTTTGCATAATTCGCACGGCTGCCATCCTGAAATGGTACGGCGGATGACCTTGTAGTTTGGTCACAAGACGCGTCCTATATGAAGGTATGTTATTACCAAATTTGGTAGAGATCGGATAATTTGGTTAGTCGCTATTTGATTTTACGTTTTGAAAGTTTGAGTGGCCGCCATTCAGATTTGGTAAAGATGGCGGCGATATAAAACATGACACTGAGGTGCCCTTTGCTTGTTCTACCTCTGTACCAAATTTCGTTCAATTCGGTTTCACCGTGTTCGAATTGATAGGGGGGACAGACATTCAGAGTACACACACTCACACACACACACACACAGACTCACACACATACACACACACAGACAGACACACAATTTTTGGCCCTGTAGTGATCTCATAAGTCTACTTTCATTTTTTGCAAAAATCGAAAGTAGGCTAAAAACTGTAAAATACAAAATGAACATGGCGGCCAAGCCAAGTTGGAACATTTTAACAGACTTTTCTTGCAATTTAACCATTCGAGCGCAGTGAAATATGGTACAGTAAATGTTTATGCACAATGTAATGCACTACCGTCTAATTTAGTTCAATTGTTCACATAACCTCAAGATGGTGGCGGTGCGCAATTTTAAAATAAAGTTTTTATTTCTTGTGTATTAATCATGCGGTAGAAGTGAACGTTTGGATAATGAACCTACGCAGAAATCGTCATCTAATAGTACATTACTCTATGGCCTAAAAGATCCAAAATGGCGAACAACCGAAATATTTAGACGGTTCTCAACATGAAAGCATTCAAACTGAAATTTTGTAATGTTGATAAGAGGCTATGAACATACTGTACGTTCACCTATAGGACTTTCAGTAACCTGGTGAGCACAAATCCAATATGGCAGCGACGCGAAATATAAATATTTAAATGGACGTTTCCAGCGATTTAACCATCGGAGCGCAGTAAAACTTGGTATGGTAAATGCTTATACAAATTTTAATTCACTGGCATCTAATTTATTTCAATTGTTTTCATAACCACAATATGGCAGCTGTGCAAAATTTTAAAATCTGATTTTCAATTATTATGTCCTAATCATGAATCCGGCCAATTTTCTATACATCTAGAGTATGCATTACGTTATTTCCGTGAGAAAGATGCTTGATGAAATTTAATTCCTTTTACAGAAACAATTAAAATTAAAACGTAAAAAAATGATGAAAAAAAGAAAAATTGAAAATAAATATGCTTCCATAAATTAAATTAATAATCTTATAAAATTACAAGTCGCCTCCGTAGCGTAGCGGTCAGCATGGTTAGGTGCCAGCCCGGAGGTCCTGGGTTCGATTCCCGGCTCTGCCACGAAATTTGAAAAGTGGTACGAGGACTGGAACGGGGTCTACTCAGCCTCGGGTGGCCCAAATGAGTAGAGGGGGTTCGATTCCCCCTCAGCCATCCTCGAAGTGGTTTTCCGTGGTTTCCCACTTCGTCTTCGGGCAAATGCCGGGATGGTACCTTCTTCAAGGCCACGGCCGCCTCCTTAGGACTTACTCATTTGATAGGCTGGCTCGCCAGCTAAACACATTTACTTTATGACACATACTTTCGCAGACTATGTATATTATGCGTCCCGTATAATCTGTTTCCCTTGCTATCCTCCAGCACATATGCTGTTTTGCCAATACGTTTGGAAACCATAAATGGGCCCTCGTAGAGATAAAAAGAACTTGGACATGACTTTCTCTAGCTTATTTGACTGTTTCGGCACTCTAAGTAAGACTCTGTCTCCCGGCTCGAATAGGTCAAATTTAGTTTCTTTTTGTTGGCGAATTCTCTTTTGTGCTGACTTAGATAAATTCTGTTTCGCCAACTGGACAATGTAATCCATCCCCGGTTGTTTTCCCTCATTTAAACCCAACACCCTCGCTAGTTCATTTTGAGGTCTCTTTCCGAAGTGAACTTCGTATGGCGTCAATTTCGTGCTCTCATGCTGGACAGAATTCAGCCAAGTCTCGACTTTGGGAAGATGTCCAACCCAGGCCGTATGCTTGTCATGCACTAGAGTCCGAAAAAGACGAGCCACTTCCCTTAATGGACGCTCTGCAGAATTACCCTGAGGGTACCTTACAGAGGAATGATCGTGTGAAATACCAGCTTCCTGCATACTGGTTCGCCATTTCTTTGCAGTAAACTGTGGTTCACTGTCAGATAGTATCCTGAGAGGAAGGCCAAACTCAGGTACATACTTATTAATGATCAGACGGCTACACGCTAGTCCCGGGGCTTTCCTTAGCGGATATAGCTTGACATACTTACTAAAAGCGTCAATAACTATAAAAAATGTACTCGTAGCCGTACTGTCCTTTAACGATCGGGCCAAATAAATCCACTCACTGTAGTTCGCCGGGATTACTGGTGAGAACTGCAGATCTCTCCCCCACTAAATATTTAACTGGATACTTGCTCCTTTGACAGGTGTCACACTTAGCTAAAATCCTCCTAACATCCCTTCCCATTTTACTCCAAATAAAGTCACGACCAATTTCATAGAAGACCTTGGCAGCACCAAAGTGTCCTAATTCCCCATGAATGAACCAAATTAGCTCCTCCCGCAAAGTGGCAGGAACACATATTGCCCACCGATTATTCCTACATTTCCGTGCAAGAAGCCCATCCTGCATCTTGTACGTGAACCGTCCTACTTTCACATACTCTTCTTCACTTATTTCCAACCTAGCCAGTGGCTCCCTTAACTTAACGTCATCACGTTGCTCCACTAGCATATTTATCAGTGTCTGTAACGATGCCCTGTTGCTACTGTCCACACATGCACATAATAAAATACCGTCCTCTGCTTTAACCACAGGATAATCCCTACATAAATGTGTGTCCCTTGATAGCCTGTCAGCAAGAATGTTATCATTACCTTTAATATATTTTACAGTGAATTCGTATTCCTGCAGAGCAAGAATCCACCTACTAACTCTGTTAGAACTGAGTTTACAAGTCCTCATATACAGTAATGCATGGTGATCTGTATGGATCTCAAATTTCCCCCTACTAAATACATTCTAAATTTCCCCAAACTGAAAACAATAACTAAAAGCTCTAACTCAGTAATCGTGTATCTTTTCTCTGCTGCTGTCAGTCCTCGCGAGGCTAAAGATACAATGCAGAGATTACCCTCATCATCCTTCTGGCACAATACTCCAGCAATTCCTATGTGCGAAGCATCTGTCATAACCACATATTCCTTATCTTTCAGAGGATATTTCAGCACTACAGCTTTCTCAAAACCTTCCTTCAGCGCTCTAAAAGCCTGATCATGCTTGGACTCCCATCTCCACCGAGTCCCACTTTTAAGCAATTCCCTGAATGGTTCTACCAACCCTGAGTATTTAAGAACGAACCTCCTGAAAAAGTTGCAAATTCCCATGTATGTTTTTAACTGTTTAACATTCTGTGGCACCTCTGCGTTAAGTATCTTATTAACCCTACTTTTTTCTGGTGTTACACCTCTACTCGACACTCTATGACCTAAAAATGTCACTTCTGACTGACAGAGTGATGACTTAGACAGCTTCAAAGTGAACCCTGCCTGATCTAACTTCTGAAGAACTATATCTAAATGACGTAGATGCTCCTCAAAACTGCGTTATTTAATTACCATATCATCAATGTAAATGGTTACAAACTCTCCTGTATCATCCCCCAATGCGATGTTTAAAGCCCTAACTAAAGCTGCTGAACTACTCTTTAACCCGTAAGGTGTTCTACAAAATTGATAAAGGTTATATTTATGACTAAAAGCTGTAAATGGTCTATCTTCGTACATAAGTGGCACTTGCCAGAAACTGGAACTCAAATCTACACAAGTAAAATACTTCTTCCCCTCAAATGTTTGCATTAATTCCTCTATTGACATGGATTTCAGCTGATCTGAACTAATTCTACTGTTAACTAAACGAGCGTCGAAACAAATACGAACTGTGCCGTCGGCCTTGGGTACCGTGATCAAAGAATTAACATATGGACTGTTAGAGTGCTCAATAATCCCATCTTCAAGCATCTGGTTAATTTGTGCCTCAACTGCACTCTGATAAGCGAAAGGTACAGGATATCTATGTCCTGTGAATACTGACCTATCAATAACGTTCAATGAATGTGTATTGCAATTGGCCATACCAATGCGATCCTCAAAAACTCTCCTATTACACAATAACACATCATAGAGCCGAACATACTGTTCTTCCTCTATATTTCCCTGAAATGCAGCATCACGTAACGAGTCCTCTAGACTACCGTTCGTAATCACACTGCCCACAAAACATGGAGAATCCCGCTCTACGGCTGGCGATATCTCATTTAAAGTACAAATCACACCTACAGCACTACTTCTCTGAATATGGCCATTGAACGCTACCTCTACTTCAGAATCTCCCCATTTAAATTTCAAACTCCCTACATCATAACATAAGTTACCAGACACTCTACTTAGCCACTCTGATCCCAAGATAACACTGAATACTAAATTTGGAATTACAAGACAAATCTGCTTTTCTACATGATTATTAATTTTAATGTCTACTAAAACTTGCTTAGAAATTACTTTAGACCTCTTCCCAACAGCTGTGATAACAAAAGTGCTTTTAATTGGCATCTCCTCAAAATTTACTCCTGTTCCTTTCATTTTATCATAAAATGCACTACTTATGCAACTCTTCATACAACCACTATCAATTAAAACATCTGTGTACGCCTCGGACACGTTAAATTTAACTATGGGGCTCTTACTAGCCACCTCCTGAATAATACCTTCATCATTTAGTTCACGTAATAATTCATTTCTTACATTTAGATCATAGAGTTCCTGTATAAGTGTATGGACAGGGCTTGTTACAGACTGAGATTCTGACCATACATCGCAGCCTGGTTCGTGTTTAAAGTACCGCTACCGCTTGGTGTAGTAGTACTCACTACTGCACTGGTCTGGTTGTTCGGGGCTGTGTTAACGGTATTTCCCTGTCCGTTATTACCTCCTTGACCCCTGTTCTGGTTATAATTATTATTGTTATTATTCCTCCCTTGGTTACCCCTAAAATCATTATTTCGGCCTTGATTTCCCCTGAAATCATTATTCCTACCTTGATACTGCGTACCATATCCGTTTCCTCTGTACTGATTTTGCTGATTATTATTATCATTATTCTGGTCCCCCCTATTTTGGACGTTGGCCCCTTCGCCACTGTTCCCTTGAACTTCCTGATTCCTATACTCATTAGGCCTGTTATTATGGTTACCCTGGTTCCTACCGAAATTCTCCTCGTAACCTCCTCTTCCCAGAGCATCGAATGTACTTAATAAATTTTCCACTTGTGAAATAGATTTAACATTTTGGATACAGGCAGCTTCTTTGATTCTATATGGAAAATGTCTTAGTAATAGCCTGACTACATCACTTTCCTCCCTCAAACCATCCAGATACTTACACGTCAATACCTGTCCTAAAAAGTACTCGGTCATAGTGTAATTTCCTCTCGGGTTATATTTCCCACACACAATTCCCTCACGATGCTGAGGCTGAATTACCTCATTCCAAAATTTCTCACAAAATTTAACTTTAAAATCTGAAATATTCTCTAAATTGTCTCTGTAGACAGCAAACCAGTTTCTTGTCTCGCCTACAAACGCTTGCTCTAAAATCTCAACTACCTGGCACCACTCAATACTACCATCTTCCAACTTCTCCCTGAATTTATTTTCTATTGCATTCATGAACTCCATTGGACATCCCTGCCGATTACTGAATTTGCCTAGTTCTATTTCCCTGTGTGTGCTATTCACATAAACTGGCCTACTCTGACTATTTTCCTGCCTAATTCTAGCTTTCAACTTCTGTTCTAATTCAGCAATTTTCTCCTCAGCTTTTCTTTCAATATTAGTTACAGTTAACCTAATTCTCCCTTCCAATGCTTCAACTTTACCACTTAACTTAGCTTGTTCCTCATTAATCTCATTAATGCTTTCCTTATTCCTCTCCCTTAAATCATTAACTTCAGTGATTATTTCTGCATGAACTTTATCGATTCTTCCCCCCAGCTGTTCTTTAACCTCTTTAGTTGCTACCTGAATTTTGTCAATTTCTCCCCCCAATTGCTTTTTGACCTGCTGTGTTTCAAGTTGCACTAGTTCTTTTAAATTTTCAGCCTGTGTACTGATTCTAATTTCTAACTCCTCCTGTACATTTCCTAATTTTCTGTCTACATCTGCAATAACCTCTTTAGCCTTCTCTTCCATCACCCCCTCTGATCTCACCTCTAATCAGCTCAAATTTATCACTAATTTCCCTACTGTTTTGTTCAAGTTTAGCATTATTTTTTCGAGTTTAGCATTTAAAGTTTCCGTACTCTCTCTATTTTCCCTACTGATTTGTTCAAGTTTAGCATTATTTTGTTCGAGTTAAGCATTTAAAGTTTCAGTACTCTCTCTATTTTCCCTACTATTTTGTTCAAGTTTAGCATTTAAAGCATCTGTGCTAATTTTATTTTGTTGCATAAACTGAAGAAGCAAACTCTCTAACCCTGCTTGACTGTTTTGATTACCCCCCTCAGTATCGGGATTTACCTCCGACATCCCTGTACTGCTTTCATTTTAAAGACTAGCCATACTGCTCGTATCTTCACTATCCAACTGGTGACCACTACGCAACTTCGTCTCTTCCTCAACACTACCCATGCTGATACACACCGATAAATGAAAAAACAAAACAAAATACAGGCACAGAAATATATACCCTTCTCCTTCCACAAATGTTATTAGGTTTTCGGCCTCACGTTGCTAGCGACAATTGTAATGGTTTCTTTAGCCCTGCCTTGCACTTTAAAATACTTATATAAGAAGCTCCACAGTTTGGCGGCAAGTGTAACGGTTTCTTTTCCCCACGTTGGGCGCCAATTGTAATGGTTTCTTTAGCCCTGCCTTGCTTTTTAAAATACGTATATAAGAAGCTCCACAGTTTGGCGGCAAGTGTAACGGTTTCTTTTGCTCCACGTTGAGCGTACAAGTGTAACGGGTTCTCGTGTGAGAGTGTGGAAAAACCACAACACGTCCCTCGTTTGAGGTGATAAATGTAATGTTTTACTCTGACTAAGATACGTTGTATTAATGGGCGCCAAGACCTCAACGCTATGTTGAAATCTAAATTTATATTTAACAACACCTAGCTCTGGCAGAACACCTTTAAGAATCTTCACACTCAGATCGTGGTATGATTTGATCGTTAACCCAACTAACAATTGTATCAGGAGAAGGAATTTGGTCTATATCTAATGCTACCTACTGAAAACAAAGATTGCATAGTACAAGAAATGAATTGATTATATAAAAACAAGTAGTGGCAATTTTAATAATAATAATAATAATCATAATAATAAATTTAAATTGGAGCGTAACGATTTTAATTTACCACTAGAGAATTATGTGAAAACGGAGTCGGATGAATTACTGATTTTACTATTATTCCCAAGCTAAGAAGTTACTGAAATACTGAATATGAAAGAAAGAAACGGGAGATTATGTAGTTCTGAGTCATTCGCGCTTACCATTGGAAATTGCTGTGGCATTTCCCTCGTACTTGTTGCTGAAGAGAGCTTCCCACAGCCTTCTGGACGTCGTCATCTTCTTCGTCAGTTGTGGAGATTGTTGTAGAAATGTTAAGTTATGGTCCGATCACACCGGAACCAACCACACGAGCAACCACAACGGTCAAGTTTTACAATGATAATCGTCCACCCTCCTCGGCGCGCAAACAATATATGCACTCGCCGAACCCCCTCTCCGGACCCGTCTTCAAGTCGCCCGGTCTCCACTGATTGGCTGAGCCAGCACGCGATACTCCCCACCTAAGGGTCAATACACTCGGCGCGACGATGTCGATTACCGGTCCAGGCCATTTCGCCTTTTCTTGATGCAGCCAGCTGGAAGTGCCCCACTGCTTGCGTCACGCTACTCGACAAGAATATACCTGTAGCTGAATTCCCAATGAATCATCTCTCTCACAATAAACTCTAACTGACAAAAATCCGTAAAATTCCGTAATCATATAATTTTCCGCGATAATGTTGTTCATAATAATTCGCTTGATAGTGTTTTCTATAACATCGAAAACCTATCTGTATACTTATAATCTTATAAAAAACGCTCCAAAACAATACATTAATAATAATAATAAGTTACATGAAACATATCTTGGCTAAACAAGTTTCCGCGTGAATAAACATTGAATGGCTTCCTACTGACTTATGTCAGTGGCGTAAAATACCCTCGAAAACCACGTTACAATATCACCCTGAAAGTTTTACGGTGTTAAAGGCCACTACTAGACGTTTACCTATGTGACTCTGAAAACCCTGTTAAGTACAAAACGAACATGGCGGCCAAGCGAATTTGAAACATTTAAATAGACTTTTCTCGCGATTTAACCATCCGAGCGCACTGAAACATGGCACAGCAAATGTTTATACTCATTGCAATGCACGGATATCTAATTTATTTCAATTGTTTACATAACCTCAAGATGGTGGCTGTGCGAAATGTTAACATTAAGTTTTTATTTCTTGTATCCTAACCTTGCGATCGAAGTCAACGTTTGAATAATGAACCTCCGCAATAATCGTCATCTATATATATAAATATCCAACATGGCGACCATCCGAAATATTTAGATGGTTCTCAATATCTACTACTGTAATCTATTACAGCAATCAAACTGAAATTTTTTTTGTTGATAGAGGCATTTAACATAAGTAGGATATATGAAAATAGGCTTTAGTTATTTACGGAACTACTTGTAGGCTATAATTATACCTTTCTCTTTCAAAAGCTGGGCAGTCGAAAAGCAGGTGATGTACAGTTTGAGAGGATCCACAAAAGCGTATATAGTCATTTAGAATAGTGATGTGAAATTGCTGGAAGTTTGACGTGAATATCCCATGACCAGATAAGAATTTATTTAGTAAGCACAAAGTTCGGAACTAGTATTTTACTTTGAAATCTCTTGAAACCATAGCTATTTACACATAAAGAATTTTCATATTTATTATTTATTATGGCTCTCGTGTGTAATGTTAGCCTACTTTTCTCATTTTGCGAAAATTAGGAAAAAGTAGACTTTTGAGATCGATCCGGGAAAGTGAATGTCTGTCTGTCCTTCTGTCTGTGTGTGTGTCCCGTCCCCCGTCCCCTATCAAATCCTAAACGGGTGCAGTTATCGAAACCAAATTTGATAAGAGTAAAGATCTATACCTAAATATCTCATGGCCTTATTTGAAATTAACGTCAATGCTACCAATTGCTGAAAAATCGCCATTGAAATTTGAGCTCTATGTTGGATATCTCAGACGTTATGCATGTGAACTATTCCGAAATTGGCACACATATAGATAATAAAATTCCAAATTAATTTTCAGAAGTCCAGACATGCCAGTGTTGTTATCACGATTCTAAGTCTGCTGATAGGTCCAGTTTTTAAATGCATATAACTTCTATACTAACAAGTAGATTTCAGCCAGATTTCGTATGTGCTTTGTGTACCATAACAGTTATGATTATGCGTATTCGTAAGAACCAGTAGGGCTGCCAACTGTTAATTAATGCTCTCCCATCCTAATATCAATATATCAGAAAGTATGCAAGTCATCAGCTCCAAACTTTGCACACGTATAGTACCTGACATTCTAGATTAATTTTGAGTAACTGATATACCTAGTGCTGTTAACATGATTCTAAGCTTTCTGATATTTTCAATTTTAATTACATGTAACTTCTATACTAACAAATGGATGTTATTCAAAATTGGCACTATAATAGATCGTAATATTCCAGATTAATTCTGAGCATCACATACATGACATTGTTCCCAACATGATTTTACGCGCACTGATAAATCCTATATCAAACAGCATTTAACGTCTAAACTATCCATTAGACTTCAACCAAATTTTGTATGTGCATTCTGTACCTTTAGAGATGGAACTAAGAATACACACAGAGTCACGTAGTACGTTACTCTATTAGGCTACACTATTTCAGGTGTATTCCAAACTGCAGAAATTAGAATTCTTAGTATTGCCATCTTGATTTCGTCATTATTCTAGATAGGACTATATAGATTGGCATGAATCCTAAATTTTAAGAAAAGTAGGCTCTTTAGTTCGTCACGGAATTACTTGTTATAATATTGGTATTGATGTTTTATTTTGTTTATCATTAATAATATACAGGGTGTTTCAGAAATACTTTTACAAACTTTGCGGGTTGGTTCCTTACACCAAAACAAGAAAAAAAGTTCATATACACATATGTCCCAAAATCATTCGTCTTCGCTTTATTAATGAAAGAACATTGTGCAGTGACACACTAATTGACAGCCTGTTTGGAAGTGTTTAACACATGAACTCATATCAAAAAAGGTTCCTGACACCACAGATAAAAGTCTAACGGACCTTGCAAGCCATGGAACGGGTCCTCCCCTGCCCAACCATCTGTCCTGGAAGATATCCGTCAGTGCAGTGCGAACAAGATAACTTAAGTGTGCAGGAACCCCATCATGCAGCCACCACTTACGTTGTCGTATTTGCAGGGGCAAATTGTCATGCAGTAAGTCTGAAATGGTGTTCTGGATAAAGTCTCTGGAAACAGCACCTGTAAGACGTGCTGGTTAAACGCATGGACCTACAATGCCAGCCCACACATTAATCCTTAACTGGTGCTGATGGCAAGCCTGTCTGGAACACCTGTGCATTTGACAGTTCTTCCATCTGTCGGTGTCAGGAACCTTTTGTTGTACAATGTTCTTTCATTAATAAATCGAAAACGAAGGATTTTGGGACATATGTGTATATGAACTTTTTTTTCTTGTTTTAGTGTAAGCAATCCCCAAAGTTTGTAAAAAGTATTTCTGAAACAGCCTGTATAAACACATAGTTTTCTTAATTTACAATTTCAAGATTTCAGTAATGGATAACAATAATAGTGTAAAGTTAAGTAACTCCGTGATACTAAGCTTTTTTTTGTTACTATTTCTGAAATTATAGATTTCAGTTATTTCGATTCATTTCATGTTAAAGAGGAATACCCTACGGAACATTTCTGGCATATATCTTACAAATATTCATAAGTTATTTCAAGGTATTAACTAACAAAATACGGTAGTAGAAATAGGTAACGCCGTGATATTCAAGTTACTCCGTGATAGTGTTCAAGTGACTCCGTGATAGCCTGGTGTTCACCATTCAGTGTACTTTTTAATCGTTAAAACTTATGTTTAATGTAATAAAAGTGTTCAAATCGTATGTAGACTATAAGTTTCTATTACCCATTATTACTCATATTGAAACATTTCATTCACAGTTTTTTTATAGAAAAAACTTTCTATTAAAAATATTCCATTAAACATATTTTAAGTCGTCTTAGTCACTATCGGATTCCTCACACCTATCACACATAAAATAGACATCATAGGTACCAGACATTACAAAACTGATAATCAATCCATTCGCCTCCATTCTTCCTCTTTGTGTCATCCGCCAGGGCAGCCACCTCACGCACCACAACCATCATCGTCATTGTTCCTGGGTCCGGAATTAGGCCAAGACCGATCTATTGTGTCTATCTTGACACACTATCTTCACTTCAAATTCAGGTGACAACGAGTGGCTTTCCAATTTTTGCAAGGGTTGCAAGGGTTCCTGGATCAGCTGAATATTTTGTGCAATAATCCTTTAGTGTACTCTACGGGTTATTAAAACGTCTACTGGCCTTGTATACTCAACATCCTTCTTCCTTCATCGACCTCAATGTTTCTTTAAGTGTATCAACTTGTGACATTTTTATCATAGTAGAGCTTCGGTGGTGAGATCAGGAACTATGCATATTTGAGTGCTAATCTGTGGAATCCATGGAGGAGGATCTAGCGGTAGAGGAAGTGGCTTATCTTAGAAAAGGCAAGAAGATGAGATATATGAATACTGGATATGGGAGGAATTTTAAGATTATTATTGTAGGTTTGGAGATTATGATATGGGTATGTGCTTGTATATGTGAACTGGAAGATTTTGTTACACTGAATAAACGTGTCTGGATTGTTTATCATTGCTGGTCCCGTAATGCTTCTAGTAGAGAAGATTGCTTTTAATAAAGAAAGATCTAGGAAATCATATACTTTTACTGGAGCAAAACAAATATATTATATATGATATTCATATTTCTCCTCAATCCGTAAGTAACATTCCCTGTAATTGATTGTATATTGCAGTAGATATCTAAACTTTCTTTCCTCACTGATGGTATCTTGGTTGGTATTCAGAAATACCCTACCCCTTGAGATTGGTTGGTTGGTTGGTTGGTTCCTTAGTTTAGGGGCTGCGACAACGCGGTCATGTAGCCCCGTGTACTTTGGGTGTGTGTAGAATATGTCTGATAACCGGTGTTAATTGTGATGACTGTATTAGTGTGTGTATCTGTTTTTTAATTCAAGTAGGGACTGCAACTTTGAATTTTCAAATAGTTCCTACTTTTGCCGCCAAACGCCACCGTCAACGACTACTAGGCCTAGTTCAGAACTAGCTACTAGACGCCACCGCAGTCGGCTCTTGGCAACGAACGTAGCAACCTAAGAGCGTTGTTTATATTCTTAACCTATCCAATTTAGTTTCACACAGGTGTAATTAGTGGAAAGATCTTTAACATGCCATAAATCTATGACATGGGACCGCCGGCTTTACTTCCCCTCCGAAGGAAGGCATACTGAGGGATTTTTAACGCTCTTAAAAAATCCGACGACTTCGGCCGGGTTTGAACCCGCTATCTTGGGCATAGAAGCTCAGCATGCTACCAACTACGCCACCGAAGCCCCTTGAGATTGTAGAGGACTTGTGTTTCTATTTCATTGAACAAGAGATTGATTACTCATAGATTAAATTTGTATATGAGTTGGCGCCCACCCGGATTTTTCTTCATATCCATAAAACTTTTTCAGGTGTTACTTTAATGGTGGGATTGGTTGTTGGTTCTTATATTTACCCTTTCAGTAATAATTTTAACATTCCTTTTAATAACAACAAGTTAGGGGAACCATTAGTAAAAAACATTACAAGCTGTGTAGGAGCGAGCCTCTTTATTCCGTTTTGGCGCCATTTCAGCGTCTAACCTAAGAAAAACTTACTTATTGCTAAGCTCACACACCTTGCATGCGGAACACTACATGCATCTAAGTTTTGTATGCGAATAGTCTGCATCTTACCTCTGACTGGTGTTAAAATGAAACTTATGTAATGAAAGAGCTGTTTATAAGAAATTAAAAGCTTCACAACAGATTTCACGGGATGTGGATCACTTGTTGAAATGTCAACTCTCTGTTATTATATTTTTTAAACCTCATTGAGTTGGTCAAAGATAAGAACGCAAGGGCTTCCTGGATTCCTGGTTTCTACTGCCATCTGTTGGTAAAAATTCAGAACTTTCGGAATTGAACCTACGTAGTGATAGAGGAAATACGCTTTATCACTGTGTTACTTGATATCACGGAGTAACTTGACTTTACCCTACACATCGTCGCTGAACTTGCATCACCGCGTATCTGACAATGCTCTTATTTTCCATCACTTTTCTGACTGGCTGCGTGGCGCAGCGGTAAACTTCTCGCCTGCTGTTCCCAAGATTGCAGGATCGGATCCTGGCGCAGTCATTTGGCATTTGAGGGTGCGCAAACCTGAGGGAGCCGTGTCAGTAGATAATGATCCTCTTCGGGGCAAAATTCTGACACCCCGGCGTCTCTAAATGCCGCAGCTGTTAAAAGGGACGTAATAGTGCATTATGCAACGAGACTATAATGGCAATAATTAAGACACGAGTATGTTTATAAAACGAGCGTAAGCGAGTTTTATAAATTTCATATGAGTGTCTTAATTACCATTATAGGCGAGTAGCATACGACTGTTTATATTCGACGATAATTATAACTTTATTATATGTTTTAACATAAATATTCATAAATATCTGTGGGATTCAGTTACTTCAATTATTAGTGAACAGGGCGCGCTGGCTTTGCTGACTGAACAGAGCGCATGCGTGGGTCAAGGCACTACGAAAGCAGAGAGCATTCACTTTGCTTGCCAACACAGAACACCTATTGTTTACAGCCTTCCGTCCAGCTCTATAGCATTCACTAATATTGTGACCGAAGTCGTTTGAAAGCAATGAGCTGTGTAGAAATTGGGGTTGGGGATATTAAGGTACAGTGCCATTTCTTGTCTCATGTTCGCCAATTCATTTATGCGAACATATGGACGGTGCATGTCGGTAATTTATATAGACATGTTGGATTTTGAGCGCATGCGGGAAGGTATCCTTATCTAATTGGTCACACAACTGGTTCTTGAGCTCCGATTGGTGGGAGAAACTGTGTTATTATGTTACAGTTTTCTGACACATAATGTTTACATTTCGACATCGTCGAACATGAACATTATTAACACATCATATTTCTTATGAATGCTCAGGCCTATGTGGATCCACGTTAGGTTCATTTTCCTGTGTAAGGACATAAAGAAAATGGACTTCAAATTCATTGTACAGTAGGGAAGTATATAGCCGTGTTGTTATGCACTCCTACAATACAGTATAATAGGATAATTTTCCTTTAGAAACACATGCAGTAAAATGAGCCTAGTGTGAATTGTTGTGTTGGACGGCACATCCACATATGGCTGGGAGGGGTGATCAATCATAAGGAAAATATTGGAAAAGAAGAGCATTGTCAGATACGCGGTATTGCACGTTCAGCGACGATATACTTTTCGTTTTATTGGATAGTTAAGCTATTGTTAGTGAATATTTGTATGCATATTTTGGCACTTTTTTACTGCGTGATCAGCTCAGATCTACATACGACGAGCCGCCCTTAGCAGTCGGCATGGGACGTTAGTTAGTTAGTTAGTTAGTTAGTTATTGGAGTTTTAAGGGGCGGAATATCGAGGTCATCTGCCCCTGGCATGTGACGTTCACATTGAAAGAGAAAATTAACCTATTACAGTGCACTGACTCCACTACGTCGTGCCTGTCTTACTTTGAATATTTTTGTTTCAGACGGAAGATTGCCAACGACCGGTGTCAGCTCTGTCCCCGAAATTTTCAAGGAGATGATGGACTGAATGTTACAACTACTATGATTGATACCATTGAAAAGGTAACAAGATTTTCAAGTTCGTTTTTTTATTTATTTATTCGTGTCAAGAGCACTTACAATGGATGATGTTAATATGGACAATGCACATATTTACATTACTAGACAGTTCATTTAGGCTACACTGCTGCCGCCCAGAAGTTAGCAACCTCTATTGCATTTGGAATTGCACGTACCAAGTCTTCCAACGTGCAAGTTGTTGGGCAGTGACTACACTGGAGCAGGTGGGAGGAAGTCTGTATTACACCACATTCACACAACGGCGACTCCACATTGAAACCCCGTTTCATTAAATTACTCTTGCATCTAGTAACCCCTGACCGTAGTCTATTTAGCGATCTCCAAGTAATCCATTTCTCTGAGTAGCCTGCGGGTAACTTTTCACATGGTGAGAGACAATCCTCAGGGCTGCTAAACCTAGCACGCCATAGATTATATATTATACAGGGTGCCAGGAATTGTTCTCCACAGTGGCTCCGTGCAGCTGCGGGAGGTAGCGTCTCCAGTTTAGTTGGCAGCACAGTGTCCTTGATAGAGTTAAGGCCACATGTATGGGCAGTGGGCTGTCGAAATCGTCAGTGCGTATAGTTATATTATTGGGGGAGTGCAACAGTATGTTATGAATGGCTGTGGTGAGTATAAAGTTTACTGTTTGTTTGTTCTGATACAAGCAACAGCCGTGCTGCCAACGTAACTGGTGACGTTCCCTGGCACCCTGTATTAAATGCACTAAAACATTCGCGCTAGTATCCCATGTTCAGGAGCTTGGAGAAAGTTCTTTATCAATTTATTCCATTTCTACTTCTAGTGACCTAACTTGCAATGTTTTTAGTCTAATTCATAACAACATCTTCGACATCATATACTCAAGTGGCATTATATCTCGTCTTAGTTGTTGATTCCCCACCCATGCTTGAAACTATAACCTACCCTTCCCTCGTATTTTCCATCGCGTGCCCACATAACCTGCGTGCAAGCAGACGGAGAGGATTGAGTGGGTAGAAATGAGAAAGGGGGAATCGCGACGCTAGTGTCGTACTGTGACGTCACAAGCTCAACTCGAAACGAGCCGAGCCAAGCTCCTGCACGAGCTTCCTGAATTAATTGAACATGGGAGTGCAGTACTAAGGATGGGAATTTAATTTGCATAGGTAAATAAATAAATAAATAAATAAATAAATAAATAAATAAATAAACAAATAAAATAGTCTGGTATACTAGAACACTAGTAAACAATTATTATTATTATTATTATTATTATTATTATTATTATTATTATTATTATTATTATTATTATTATTATTATTGTTATTAATATTATTAGTCTATTATTATTATTATTATTATTATTATTATTATTATTATTATTATTATTATTATTATCTAGGATCACTAAATAACATATGCAGGTATTTGGCCAAAATACACACATCAAAAAAAGTTTTGCATCACCTCGGTTCCAAGAGTTCCGGAACCTTTAAATACAAAGGGAATAGAGATCAACACAAACAACATTTCAGCTCGTTTTATTGCTCATGAGACCCACACATTGCATGTTGTACCAGCATACAGCTAGACTTGCAGCATTTGTGGTCCAGATTGCAGTACACACCACTACCTCTAATACCCAGTAGCACGTCCTCTTGCATTGATGCATGCCTGTATTCGTCGTGGCATACTATCCACAAGTTCATCAAGACACTGTTGGTCCAAATTGTCCCACTCCTCAACGACAATTCGGCGTAAATCTCTCAGAGTGGTTGGTGGGTCAAGACGTCCATAAACAGCCCTTTTCAACATATCCCAGGCATGTTCGATAGGGTTCATGTCTGGCGAACATGCTGGCCACTGTAGTCGAGCGATGTCGTTATCTTGAAGGAACGCATTCACAAGATGTGCACGATGAGGTCGAGAATTGTCGTCCATGAAGACAAATGCCTCTCCAATATTCTGCCGATATGGTTGCACTATGGGTCGGAGGATGTCATTCAGGTATCGTAAAGCCGTTTCGGAGCCTTCCATGACCACCAGTGGCGTACGTCGGCCCCACATAATGCCACCCCAAAACATCAGGGAACCACCACCTTGCTGCACTCGCTGGACAGTGTGTCTAAGACGTTCAGCCTGACCAGGGTGCCTCCAAACACGTCTCCGACGATTGTCTGGTTGAAGGCATATGCGACACTCATCGGTGAAGAGAACGTGATGCCAATTCTGTGGGGTCCATTCAGCATGTTGTTGGGCCCATCTGTACCGCGCTGCATGGTGTCGGGGTTGCAAAGCTGGAACTCGCCATGGACGTCGGGAGTGAAGTTGCGCATCATGCAGCCTATTGCGCACAGTTTGAGTTGAAACACGACGTCCTGTGGCTGAACGAAACGCATTATTCAACATGGTGGCATTGCTGTCAGGGTTCCTCCGAGCGGCAATCCGTAAGTAGCGGTCATCCACTACAGTAGTAGCCCTTGGGCGGCCTGAGCGAGGCCTGTCATCGACAGTTCCTGTATCTCTGTACCTCCTCCATGTCCGAACAACATCGCTTTGGTTCACTCTGAGACGCCTGGAAACTTCCCTTGTTGAGAGCCCTTCTTGACACAAAGTAACAATGCGGACGCGATCGAACTGCGGTATTGACCTTCTAGGCATGGTAGAACTACAGACAACATGAGCAGCGTACCTTCGTCCTGGTGGAATGACTGGAACTGATCGGCTGTCGTACCCCCTCCGTCTAATAGGCCCTGCTCATGCATGGTTGTTTACATCTTTGAGCAGTTTTAGTGACATCTATGAACAGTCAAAGGGACTGTATCTTTGATACAATATACACAGTCAACGTCTATATGCCGGAGATCTGGGAACCGAGGTGATGCAAAACTTTTTTTGATGTGTGTATGATGAAATACAATCACAAGATAATGAATCGTACATTATGCTAATGAGCGATACTACCTAAATACACACAAGCCTTAACAACACAGACTGGACAGATTGCCTTGAATTTAAAAAATCCTAATGACATACTGTATATAACAATATAACAACCAAATTTAAAGGAAACCTACCAGAAAGCATCTTACATAACCACACGTAAACGCAGAAAAAGTAAACTATGGTTCACTGATGACCTAAAAGTACAATGTAAGGAAAGAGACAGACTTTACAAAACAATGCTCAGAAACAAGCATAATATTGCAATAAAATTAATACAAAGAATTCAGAAACAAATTAAATAAGCTAATAAACAAAACAAAGCATCAATATCAATATTATAAAACTACACACAAGAGCCATAACAAATACTTTTATATCAAAAACCATTATGTGTAAATATCTATGAATTCAAGAGACTAAATTATGTTGTACCATCACTAGGCCTACTTAATGAACTACCACCTGGATTGTCCAACATGAACAGCAAGCAAATAGCTATAAGCCGCATTAAAAATGATTACCTAAATAAATATTAATTTATAGCATAAATTATTATTGCATTCACTTTTGTATTGAAATACAATCTGTATATATGCTGTGCTGGCTGCGTGGCTCAGGGGTAACGTTCTCGCTTGCTGGGCCAAAGGCTGCAGGTTCGTATCCTGGCGCAGTCAGCTGACATTTGAGGGTGCGCAAATGCGAGGGAGCCGTGTCCGTAGATTTACTGGCACGTTAAAGATCCCCTTCGGGGCAAAATTCCGGCACCCCGGCGTCTCTAAAAGTCAGTGTAGTTAAAAGGGACGTAAAACCAATAACATTATTATTATGTACTAGCTGTACCCGGCATGCGTTGCAATGCCAATCAAAGAAAGTGTTGGAGTTTTGACTTTGTTAGTTGCAGTGCTTTTGGATTCCCAATATTTTCTTCTTTTTCCGTTAACCAACTCTAAACTATTATTAAAAAATACTATCTCAGAAGCATTCACGGGAACGTGATCAACAACTCACGAAAGTTACATCGCAATGAAATGAATGGTATATGAACGCATACGGGACTGCTGAAACGATTAGAGTGCCGTAACCCATTTGTTGAATATACTCGTACGCAACCTATTGTAAAATGGACTTTCTAACTCGAAAACCTTTCCTGGCGTGTACACAACAACTCATCAAAGTTTCATCGCAATCGGATGAATGGCATATGAACGCATACGGGATTTTGTTTAAACGATTCGCGCCGTTACTCATTTGTTGAATCTTCTTGTGCGCCACCCATTGAAAAACGGACTTACTAATTCATGAACCTTCGCAGGACTGTACTCTGCTCTCCAAAGTTTTATCACACTCTGATGAATGGTATATGATCGCATACGGGACTTGATTGAAACGATTCACGGGCTGTCGCTTATTAGTTAAATCTACCCGTTTGCTACCAGTTGTAAAATGGATTTACTAAATCAGAAACCTTCCCTGGAGTGTACACAACAACTCACCAAAGTTTCATCTCTATCGGACGATTGTATATGGACGCATACGGGTCTTTGTCGAAACACTTCGCGAGTTGTCGCTCATTTGTTGATTCCATTCGTGCGCTACCTATTGTAACATGGATTTACTAAGCTAGAAATTTTCCCTGAAGTGTACACAACATCACACCCACGTATCATCGCTATCGGACAAATGGTATATGAACGCATACGGGACTTGGTTGAAACGATTCGCGTGCCGTCGCTCATTTGTTGAATCTACTTGTGCGATACCTATTGTAAAGTGGATGTACTAAGCTAGAAACGTTCCCTGATGAGTACACAACATATTACCCAAGTTTCATCGCTATCGGACGAATGGTATATGAACGCATACGGGACTTTGTTGAAACTCTTCGCGCGACTTCGCTCATTTGTTGAATCTACTTGCGCGCTGCTTATTGAAAAATGGATTTACTAAGCCTAATACTTTCCCTGGAGTATACACAACAACTCACCCAAGTTTAGTCGCTATCGGACGATTGGTATATGAACGCATACGAGAATATGTTGAAACGCTTCGCGCGTCGTCGCTCATTTGTTGAATCTACTCGTGCGCTACCTATTATAACATGGATTTACTAAGTCAGAAACCTTGCCTGTAGTGTACACAACTTCTCACCCAAGTTTCATCGCTATCGGATGAATGGTATGTGAACGCATACTGGTCTTTGTTGAAACGCTTCTCCCGTCGTCGCTCATTTGTTGAATCTACTTGTGCGATACCTATTGTTAAGTGGATTTACTAAGCCAGAAACCTTCCCTGTAGTGTACTCAACATCTCACCCATGTTTCTTCGCTATCAGACGAGTGGTATATGAACGCATACGGGACTTTGTTGACACGCTTCGCGCGTCGTCGCTCATTTGTTGAATCTACTCGTGCGCTACCTATTATAACATGGATTTACTAAGCCAGAAACATTGCCTGTAGGGTACACAACCTCTCACCCAAGTTTTAACGCAATAGGATGAATGGTATATGAACACCCGTGGGACTTTCTTGAAACAAACGCACGCCATTTTGTTGAAGCTACTCGCGCGCCATCTAATGTAAATTGGATTTACTACGCCTATTACTTTTCCGGGACTGTGCACAACAACTCACCAAAATTTGATCGCAATCGGACGTATTGTATATGAACGCATCACCATTACGCATTTGTTTTAACTACTCGCGCGCTATCTATTGTGAAATGGATTAACTATGCCTATGATCATCCCGGAAGTGTTTACAACAACTCACCAAAATTTGATCGCAATCGGATGAATGGTTTATGAACGCATAAAAGACGAACACGCAGACATTCCTTTATATATATATATATATATATATATACAAGCTGACCCGGCAGACGTTGTCCTGCCAATCAAAGAAAGTGTTGTAACTTTGTTTCTTGAAGTGCTTTTGGATACACAATAGTTTTTCAATTTCTGTTATCTGCCTCTAAACTATCGTGCATTTAATAAACTAATCTAGAAACATTCGTGGGAGCGTGCACAACAACTCTCCAAAGTTTCATCGCAATCGGATAAATGGCAAATAACAAATGATTCGTGCGCTGTCACTCATTTGTTGAATCTACTCCTGCTCTACCAACTTTGAAATGGATATTTTAAAGTTAGAAAGCTTCACGTAAGTGTACACAACAACTCATCAAAATCTCATCGCAATCGATGAATAGTATATGAACGCATACAGGATTTTGTTGGAACACTTCGCGCGTCGTCACTCATTTGTTACATCTACTCGTGCGCTACCAATAATGTAAAATGGATTTACCAAGTTGAACACCTTCCCTGGCGTGTACACAACAACTCATCAAAGTTTCATCGGAATCGGATGAATGACATATGAACGCATAAGGGATTTTCTTTAAATGATTCGCGTGCCGTCACTCATTTGTTGTATCTACACATGCGCTACCTATTGTAAAATAGATTTACTAAGCCTCAAACCTTATCTGGAGTGTAATCAATGACTCACCAAGGTTTCATCGCAATCGGATGAATGATATATGACCGCATACGGGACATTGTGGAAACGATTCGCGCGCCGTCGCTCATTTGTTGAATCTACTCGTGCGCTACTTATTAAAAACTGGATTTACTAAGACAGAAACCTTTCCTGGAGTGTACACAACAATTCACCAAAGTTTCATCGCAATCGGATAAATGGTATATGAACGCATACAGGACTTTGCTGAAACGATTCACGCGCCATCGCACATTTGTTGAATGTACTCGTGCGCTACATATTGTAAAATGAATTTGCTAAGCCAGAAACCTTAACTGAAGTGTACACAACAATTCATCAAAGTTTCATCGCAATCGGATAAATGGTATATGGACACACACGGTACTTTGTTGAAATGATTCGAGTGCCGTCACTCATTTGTTGAAACTACTCGTGCGCTACCTATTGTAAAATGGATTTATTAAGCCAGAAACCTTCCGTAGAGTGTACACAACATCTTACCCAAGTTTCATCGTAATCGGACGAATGGTATTTGAACGCATACGGGACCTTATTGAAACGCTTCGCGCGTCGTCGCTCATTTGTTGAATCTATTCGTGCGCAACCTCCTGTGAAATGGATTTACTAAGTTAGAAACCCTCACGTAAGTGTACACAACATCTCACCCAAGTTTCATTGCAATCGAATGAATGGTATATGAACGCATATGGGACTTTGTTTAAACGTTCGCGCGTCGTCGCTCATTTGTTGAATCTACTCGTGCGCTACCTACTGTAAAATGGATTTACTAATCCAGAAGCCTCCCCTGGAGGGTACACAACATCTCACCCAAGTTTCATAGCTATCGGACGAATGGTATTTGATCGTATACGGGACTTTTTTGAAACGCTTCGCATGTCGACGCTCATTTGTTGAATCTACTCGTGCGTAACCTCCTGTGAAATGGATTACTAAGTTAGAAGCCTTCACTTAAAAGTGTACACAACAACTCTTCAAAGTTTCGTCTCCATCGATGAATGGAATATAAACTTATACGGGATTTTGTTGAAACGCTTCGCACATCGTCTCTCATTTGTTGAATGTAGTCGTGCGCTACCTATTGTGAAATTTATTTACTAAGCCAGAAGCCTTCCCTGGAGTGTACACAACATCTCACCCAAGTTTCATCGCTATCGGACGAATTGAATTTGAACGCATACGGGACCTTTTTGAAACGCTTCGCGCGTCGTCGCTCATTTATTGAATCTATTCGTGCGCTATCCATTGTAAAATGGATTTACTAAGCCAAACACCTTCCCTGGAGCTCACTCAACATGTCACCCAAGTTTCATGGCAATCGGATGAATGGTATATGAACGCATACGGGACTTTGAAACGCTCTAACGTGCAGAGACAAACAGTAGAATTCGACATCACTGCCACCTTTGGTATAAAACACAACTTTTCGCCAAAGGCGGAGTGTATGTAATGGCAGTAGTTGCACAGGTTGCGACCAGGTGGCTCTAACGTGCAGAGACAAACCGTCCAAAGACATCAGCTTTCACGAAGGCCAAGGCTAGTGGTTTCCATGACGACTGTTTTTGACTGTATATTGTGGCTCTAAAATTGTGTGTAAATTGTGGTTCTAAAATTGTGTTCATTCCACCTACCGGGTCAGATTGTGAATCTAAACCATACATGGACCCACTCTAATATACATACCAAATTCCATCAAAATCGGTTCAGTCGTTTAGGAGGAGTTCAGTCACATACACACGTGACGAAGAATTATATATATAAAGAAGAGAAGATAAGATATATGCTATAAAAGAATATGATTAATATGTCTCACAGATAATCTGTACTGGTTTTTACCGTCATATTCGTGAAACATACCACAAATGTATTATCAATAGTAATTAATAAATAAATTCAAATTCAAACATCAAATTATTATTATTATTATTATTATTATTATTATTATTATTATTACTATTATTATTATTATTATTATTATTATTATTATTATTATTATTATTATTATTATTATTATTATTATCTAACGAGCAAGTAAACAACTACAGAAATGCAGGTGGCGATCCGCATAGTCGATAAAGCAGCATAGTTGCCTAAGTCAAGAAGGGAAGAGGCGAAGAAAGTTTAAGCACAATTATTCGGCCTATTCTAATTTATGGTGCAGAAACGTAGAGCAGGCCTATTACCAAGAAGAAGAACATCAATCACCAGTTTTTAAAAATACAGTTTATTTAAACCTTGATATGGCTTAGGCGGCAGCACGCCGGCCTCTCACCGCTGGGTCCGTGGTTCAAATCCCGGTCACTCCATGTGAGATCTGTGCTGGACAAAACGGAGGCAGACAGGTTTTTCTCCGGGTACTCCGGTTTTTCCTGTCAATATTTCATTCCAGCAACACTCTCCACTATCATTTCATTTCATCTGTCATTCATTTAATCATTGCCCCAGAGGAGTGCGTCAGGCCTCGGCAGCCGGCACAGTTCCTATCCTCGCCGCTAGATGGGGGGCTTCATTCATTCCATTCCTGACCCGGTCGGAGACTGGAAGCAGGCTGTGGATTTTCATTTTCATGTCACAAAAGAGAACAAATAAAGAAATTCACGCACTTTCACAGCAAGCACCGATACATAACATTACAGTATACAGTGGGCTGGCCATTTTCTAAGGTTGGAGGGTAACAGGATGGTCCTGCAGACTTATAAGGAATTGCCATAGGGGAAAAGACCTAGACAATTTGGTAGACCACGAATCACCTGGAAGAGTGAGATCAGCAAGTTATGTGAAAGACTACTCGTGGATGACTGGCAGGAACTTGTCCAAGACAGATTTCAATGGAGGCATTTAGTGAGATGGACACGGGATCTTCACAGTCCATAGAAGCCTATAGAGTGAGCGATTATCATTATCTTTAGTATTGTCATTATTATTATTATTATTTTCGGTTTATACAGAACATATAACACATTTCTGGTATATTACAACGTAACTATACGGGCTTCAGTGAACCAAAATATAGCTACAGAAACAGCAACTTCTAAGCTAGAATTTCGCTACCCATGAACTTCCGAACGATTCTGGTTGTCGATAGAACTACTGCCTTCTGCATTAGTTTGTAGAGCCCAGTATCCAGATCCAGTTCTTTAAGGCCTTGGAGCAAGGTACTTGGGATCACTCCCGTACTCGAGACAATGATAGGTATGGTCTTCACTCGCTCTACATGCCATTGTCTTTTGATAGGGTCGACCAACTCGCTGTATTTGCTGATCTTTTCAATGTGTTTTGACTGGAGATTCTTGTTGTTAGGAATCGCAACATCAATCAATGTAGTTTGCTTGGTTTTCTTGTTTACAACCACCAGATCCGGCCTGTTGTGTGATACCGATTGATCAGTCAAAATAGTTCGGTCCCAATACAGTTTGTATTAATTGTTTTCAAGAACACACTCTGGCTGATATTGGTGGTACGGAACTTTCTTTCCTTTCAAAAGCTGAAACTTATCAGCCAACTCCTGATGCAAGATTTTAGCAACTGCATCATGCCTTTGTTTGTGCTCTGTTGCCAGGAAATATCTACATGCAGATGTAATATGCTGTATTGTTTCTGACTGTTGACATCCGTAGCGGCACTTATCATCTGGTACAGCGGGATCTTTTACAATGAACTTGAGGTAGTTCCTTGTAGGGATGACTTGGTCTTGAATTGCTAGCATAAAACCTTCAGTTTCTGGAAAGATCTGTCCTGAAGTGAGCCAGTAGTTTGACGCAGTTATATCAACATTTGCTTGACTCACCTCATTTGGATGTCTTCCGTGCAAAGGTTTTGCTTTCCATGCTTCCATCTTCTGAAGGTCAGTATGTAGGAGGTGTTGAATCTCTTGCTGACACAAGACCAGTGGCGTTGATCTGTCCGCCTCACTGATGGCTCTGTGAAGTACAGATGACCTCGCTTCTGCGTAGAAGTACCCCCTAAGGCTGACTATCTGCCGTTTCATCTGATTATCAATGTCAACGAACCCACGTCCACCTAGGCTTCTGGGTAGAGTCAAACGCTCTATTGAAGATCGTGGGTGGTGTTTCCTTCCTTTTGTGAGCATCGTTCTCATTTTTCGTTCAAGTCCTTCGATGTCCGTTTTGCACCATTTGATTATGCCAAAGGAGTAGCTCAGCACAGGTACAGCATACGTGTTAACAGCTTTCACTAAGTTTTTGCTGTTCAAGTGCGTTTTTATAATTTGTTTTAATCTTTTGACAAATTCACAGGACAGATCTTTCTTTATTGACACATGGTCAATATGCTTAGCTTGTTTTACTCCTAAGTATTTGTAGGTGTCTTCTGCCAACATAGCCCTAATATGCTGTCCATCTTCCAGCTCATACCCGGACTTCTGTACTTTTCCTCTCACCACCTTTAGTGTCCGACACTTGTCCAAACCAAATCCCATTTGTATGTCTCGTGAGAATGCTTCAACTATTCTCAACAAGTTTTCCAGATGCGACTCTGTTTCGGCATAGAGTTTAAGGTCGTCCATGTATAGCAGATGATTTAGCCGAGTACCAATTCTCTTTCCAATCTTGATAGAAAAGCCGTAGTGAGTAGAGTTAAGCTGGGTAGATAAAGGATTCATTGCCAGGACAAACCATAAGGGGCTAAGGGAGTCTCCTTGAAAGATGCCTCTCCCAATCGATATCTCACCTGTTCGTATATCTCCGCGTGGCGTACTGAGACACAGTCTAGTTTGCCATGCTGACATAACCCTTTCCAAGAAACTGACAAATACCTCATTGATCCTATACAATCGCAGCACTGCTACTAGCCAGTCATGGGGCACAGAATCAAAGGCCTTCTTATAATCGATGTACGCCATATGAAGGTTTCGGTGATTTAAGTGTGCCTGGCCACACACAACTGAGTCAATTATTAGTTGTTCTTTGCACCCTTTTGAACCCTTTTTACAACCTTTCTGTTGCACGGCAATTATATTGTTTCTTTCACAGTGTGCATATATCCTGTTAGCCAAGCATGATGTAATGATCTTATACAACGTGGGCAGACATGTGATGTGACGATATTTTGTAGGATCCCATGTATTCTGAAGATCTTTTGGAAGCAAATATGTGATGCCACGTGTGATGAATTCGGGTAAGCTATCAGGATGAAGTATGGAATCATTAATGAACTCACCTAGTCGATTGTGGATGCTCCAGAACTTCTTATACCAAAAATTCTGAATATGGTCAGGGCCAGGGGCTTTCCAATTCGCTAAGTTGTTGATAACTTCCTTAATATCATTTGTGGTGAATTTCTCGTGCTGCATTTGCTCAAATCTTTGGGAAGCTTGCTGTTCTTCTCTTACCCAACTTGATTGAGTGTCATGATGAGATGGTGTAGACAGACGTTTTCCCCAAAATTCTTGAACTTCTTCTTTAGTCGGATAGCTTTTGTCCGCAGAAACCTTTATCTTACCCAGAGTCTGATAAAATCTTCTCTCTGAGTTGGCGAAAAGGAAGTTTTCTTTCTTCCTCTTCATACTCTCCCTATACTTTGCAAGTCTGGCGGATAAAACAGACAGCCTTTGTTTCAAGGTATCTAAGCACTCTTCAGGTGTTGAATTCGGTACATCTCGCTGTGTGTGGGCTGTGTTTTGTCTCATTATATGCTCAGCTTTCCTCAGTAATTTTCTTGTTCTTGTACCACGAACATATTGTGTCATTCTAGCAATATCTGCCCTGAGCTGTTCAATCCTTCCAACAAGTCTTCTTTCCCAGTTTGGCATCGATGGCATTTGCTTTTTCCGTTCATGTTGTCCAATACCCATAGCTCTCACAACAGTTACTGCACCACAGTAAATAATAGTATGAAGGGATTCCAGATTGGCAGATGCTTCAACATGTTCCGGCAAAACATCCCGATTCATGATACTCAGTATCTTTGTCAGCTTTCTTGAACCATTGACTTTCGGTATTTTCGGCCTGCAATTTGTATCAGTTCCATAAAACTCTATGACTGTAGTCATCATTTCATTCTTCAACTTTCCAATTTGGTGTTGATCGATAATTTGCATGGAAACTGGATCTACTTCTTGAAGGTCCTGGCTATCAGCTTGTGCCGACTCCAGTTCTTCAGGAACACTGTTCTGAGTGACTCCATTCACACCTTCCTTCTCACGCCGTACCTCTTCTTTAATGGTGTTCATTCTGGCTTCAGGGATAAGATTATTCCGGAGAATAGCCCTGTATTGATCAGATACTCTCTGTTCGGTCACAGTTAGTTCAGGGTAATGCAACAGAAATTCAGAATGTAAGCGTTGCCTATAACCAACTGAATTCTGTCCGAAGTCAGTAACCCTAAAATAAGTGCGTATTATGGTTTCATTCATGACATTTGTCCATTTAATACGCTGTCGTGGCAGTCCTGCCTGGGTGAGCACAGGTTGAGTTACCTGTGCAGCACCTTCAGCAGGTGAAGTACTAGATAATGATTCATTTCGCTGCTCAGGCTCATCATGCAAACGCTTGTCGGCTGTAATGATTTCGGGATCTTGCCCGGTAGGGGCCCGCCTGTTCAGCCCTCTACCACCGGCGGCTCTTATTATTATTATTATTACTATTACTATTATAATCTAGCGAATAAGCAAACAACTGTAGAAGTGTAGCCCAAGAAGTAGCGAAGTTCGCGCCGTGTGGAGGCCACCCGCGTAACTGATAAAGCAGCTTAGTTGCCTAAGTCAAGAAGGGAAAAGGCGAAGGATGCATGTACCTGCTCATGGGTTCGAGTAGGCTCACAGCCCGCACAGATATGCCTGGCCTTGCTCTATGAGTAACAACAACAACAACAACAATATCAGTCTAATCCTTTAAGATCAATGCAGGATAACAACAACATAAATGTCATACTGGAGTTGTTTTTTTTTTCATTCGAAGGGAACTGTCCCCACGAAATTCATTCCTGAGAACTAACAGTTGCTGGTTATTTACTTTCGCCAAGGGGAGTCCATCAGCCGTAAGTGGCCTCAGATGTGGTGAAGTCGTCATGATGCATTGACTTCTAGATTTCTCGCATAACATGCAACTCGTGAGCCTAAACTCCCCACCTATACATCCGACCTGGGCCCAACGGCTTATATCTATTTACAGGGTAGAGAAAACAGAATATTATATTAATGAATTAAATAAAGTTAACTATGTGAGTTGTGCAAATGTAAAGTATTTGTGATACTAGTGACAAACGATAATGAAATGAGGGAAGAAATAGAAGGTAGAATTGCAACTGGCAACAGGGTTGAAATGGCCTTGATGAAGGTGTTCAAATCACGCAGTCTCAGTCAAAATCTTAAACTGGAGGTTTTCTAAACAATATTAAAATTAGCAGAAACAGATGGATGATGATTGATATTTTATGAGGCGGACCATCGGGGTCATCTGTTCATTGTAACTCAGTTAACATATTTTTTATAGTTGGATGTCAAAAAACTCATAAAACATAATAATGAAATAAACAAACATAAATCGATGGAATAAACAATTTAAAAAATAGCGAATGATTACAATTTCAATTAAAACGGAAAACGGTTTTTTGAGTCACAAATCACTGGGAAATTTTGGCGTGTTGCTCAAATCCTCTCTTTCCCATAAAGCGGATGACGTGATCAGCAGCCACCAAGTCATCGATCAATATGAGGTTAAGTGTATCGTGCAGACCAAGTTTTCTTCAAAATGTAGGCAACGGTGAATACGACTCCACAGGTACAAAGTGGGGAGGGGTCTAGCAAACCAGAGGAACCATATGCTCACCCTAACGTAATTTCTGAAATAAAAGGCAACATATTAAGATGGTTAGGTATTTGTAGAGAATGCAAGAAGATAAGCCAATCAAGGAGATCTACAGAAGAAAACCACCTACGTTCCAAAACTTGAATCGCATTGCACAACTGTTGCTGGCTCATACGCATCTGTGAGGATTGTGAGGGATGTGACCGACGGGTCATTCATCGGGGTGGTTGTGTGAAGGGTGAGGTACCCATTTTAATTGAAGACCTGTAGTAAGGTATATTCTGTGCGAATGTTTCATGAACCTGCTGCCTCGATTTCCCTTGTTCCAGAAAGATCATATGTTGCCATCTACCGCCTAATATCTCAATTATCTGCTGCTAACTTAGTTTTCATAGATGTAAGCGACCAATGCTGCCTATAATGCATTTCACTCACTATATTTAACAACAATAATCTACGGTAACATATATGATGATGATGATGATGATGATAATTGTTGTTTTAAGGGGCCTAACATCTAGGTTGTCGGCCCCAGGTAAAATTATAATATTTATATTTAAATAAGTATTTAATGCTCCATTTAAAGACAAAATTTGTTATTTCTCAAATAATAATAATAATAATAGGAATAATATGCGAACCTATCTACTTTCGGAGTGTGATTATCACCTTCCATTTGCGTTGCTAATGCACTTCCTGTTGAGAACGGCTTCATCATTCTCGACGTGGTCATGCGGCGTTGGTTGTGTTCATATTTGACCCTCTTATTTCACTTTCATGAATGGCCTACAGGTAGAATTAATGCACATACTATAATATGTTTATCCACAATTCGCGAAACACTTGTGAGAACGAAACTTAAAGCAGTCGTGGCGCCGAGGTAACGTTTTCGCCTATTGTGACCAAGGTTGCAGGATCGAATCCTGGCGCAGTCAGTTGGCAATTGAGGGTGCGCAAATGCGAGGGAACTGTGTCAGTAGATTTATTGCCACGTTAAAGGTATCCTTCGGGTCACACTGGCGTCTCTAAAAGCCACAGTAGTTAACAAGGACGTGAAACCCGTAACAATGACTGAGGAAAGTTTGCCCATATACTTCCATCCTAAAGAGCTCCAAGTGTCGCTAGTGATGTTTCCTAGCAGGTATGCCACACACATTACACTTAACTTTGCTCAGGGTATCGGTATACACGGTTTCATAACTGGATTGTTGAGATGAGAGATGAGTTGTTGATAGTATGTGCGAATGTTGCCCTACAATGTGGCGTGCTATCTCCTCTGATACTGTTTATTGCAAAGTCTAGAGCACGGCTGAGCAGGTGAACAGTTCAATAGACGTTAATCGTGCTTGCAGTCCTAAACAAGCCAACTGCTTGCTTGCTGTAGGAAGCCCCACTTTGCCTGTCACCAGACAGCTATAGAGGTCGAGAGAGCAGAACAAACAGTTCAGGGCAGTCAATACCATATGCCTTCCGCTGCCACAATATTGTTTATGTTGTATTTCACTTAGATATGCACAATCTATTAAGTGATGTTAAGTTCATTTCCCCATTTGTACAAGGGGAGGTATAGACTTGGTTGGTTGGTTGGTTCCTCAGTTTAGGGGCTGCGACAACGCGGTCATGTAGCCCCGTGTATTTTGGGTGTGTGTAGAATCTGTCTGATAACCGGTGTTAATTGTGATGGCTGTATTAGTGTGTGTATCTATTTTTTAATTTAAGTACAGACTGCAACTTAGAATTTTTCAAATAGTTCCTACTTTAGCAGCCAAACGCCACCGTCAACGAATACTAGGCCTAGTTCAGAACTTAGCTACTAGACGCCACCGCAGTCGGCTCTTGGCAACGAACGTAGAAACCTAAGAGCGTTGTTTACATTCTTAACCTATCCAATTTAGCTTCACACAGGTGTAATTAGTGGAAGGTTCTTTAACATGGCATAAATCTATGACACGGGACCGCCGGCTTTACTTCCCCTCCGAAGGAAGGCATACAGAGGAATTTTTAACGCTCTTGAAAAATCCGACGGCATCGGCCGGGTTTGAACCCGCTATCTTGGGCATAGAAGCTCAGCATGCTACCGACTACGCCACCGAAGCCGCCGAGGTACAGACTAAACAAAGTGACTCGGTCGTACACACAAAATAAGAGAGACGCATTTATAAATGAACGCTCACTTTATGGGTTTTGGTCGCACAAAACCATCCTGGCCAGCTTCAATTTGTTATTTTTAGCCTATTTTCATTTTATACAAATAGGCTCATGAGGTCACCTTTTGTCGGTGTGTGTGTGTGTGTATGTGTCTGTGTGTCTGTGTGTGTGCCCCTCTAATAACTTCTAAACGTCTGGAGCGATTTCAATGAAACTCAGCAAGGTCATAGCACCATTTTGGTCAACCCCGACCGAGCCCTTCAAATTGTTTTACGTCTCACCAATCCAACATGGTGGCTGTGCGAAATATTTCACCAACATTCAATATCTCCGAAAGTATTAAGGATAGCACCCTGAAATTTTGTACGGTGATAAAGTGCACTACTAGATGTTCACCTATGGGACCTTCTAAAACCTGGTAACTACAATAACAACATGGCGGCCAAGCGAAGTTGCGACATTTAAATAGATGTTCCTCGCGATTTAAGCAACCATGCGCAATGAAACTTGGTACAGTATATGTTTTTTTTTTTTTTTCGTTTACCCTCCAGGTTGGGAGAACCCACGGACTCAGCGAGGGAACTCACCACTACTGCCTATCCAGGCAGTGTCCTAGAGCTGGAAACATCGAATCGGAAGGGATACAACTGGTGGGGTGAGATTGGCACCTCGCCCAGGCAGCCTCACCTGCAAAGCGAACAGGGGCCTCATGAGGGAAGGTAAGGGATGGTTAGAATGGATAGACAAGGAAGAGGGAAGGAGGCGGCCGTGGCCTTGAAGAAGGTACCATCCCGGCATTTTGCCCGAAGACGAAGTGGGAAACCACGGAAAACCACTTCGAGGATGGCTGAGGGGGAATCTAAACCCCTCTACTCATTTGGGCCACCCGAGGCTGAGTAGACCCCGTTCCAGTCCTCGTACCACTTTTCAAATTTCGTGGCAGAGCCGGGAATCGAAGCCAGGACCTCCGGGGCGGCAGCTAACCATGCTGACCGCTACGCTACGGAGGCGACGTATATGTTTATACACATTGTAATGCACTGCCATTTAATTTAGTTCAATTGTTTACATAACCTCAAGATGGCAGCTGTGCGAAATATTTCACCGGCGTTCTATATCTCCGAAACTATTATACTACTGATATCACCCTGAAATTTTGTACGGAGATAAAGGGCACTACTAGAAGGTCATCTATGAGACTTTCAAAAACCTGTTAACTACAAAACGAACATGTCGGCCAAGCGAAGTTGAAAGTTTTAAATAGACTTTTCTCGCGATTTAATCATCCAAACGCAATGAAACTTGGTACAGCAAATGTTTATAGACATTGTACTGCACTAGCATCTAATTTAGTTCAATTGTTTACATAACCTCAAGATGGCAGCTGTGCGAATTTTAAAATTAAGTTTGTATTTCTTGTGTCGTAATCATGAGATCGAAATGAAATTTTGAATAATGAACCTACGCAATAATTTTCTTTTAATGGTACATAACTCTATGGCCTATACATATAACAAACCAACATGGCGACCATCCGAAATATAGACGGTTCACAATATCTACAAATCTATTACAGTAATCAAGCTGTAATTTTATATGTTGATAGTGGCAATTAACATAAGTAGAATATATGAAAATAGGCTTTAGTTCTTCATGGAACTACTTGTTCTGGTTGCTATTACGATAGTAACTTGAATATATGAGACATTAATATCAACAATCCACTATTTAATACGGTTACAATGACAAAACACAGTAAAGGATTTCTCTTTCAAAGGCGCAAGATAATCGATTCCATACATTTAAGATGGTGGATGGGCGTACATTTCTAATGTTACAATCAATTCTTCTGCATAGAAAATTGGAATTACAATGAATCACACTAAACGGTGTGTATTATATAGGCGAGGTGCGACCGCACCGGGCGCTGTCATATGGGGGGAGCAGAATAGGCAACGATAAATTGTCTACGCAAAAATAAAGCTCAATCACCTTATTAGCCTACTTTTCACATTTTGCAAAAATGAGGAAAAAGTAGACCTATGAGATCGGGCAAATGTGTGTGTGTCTGTCTGTCTGTCCTTCTGTCTGTCTGTCTGTCTGTCTGTGTGTGTGTGTGTCCCCCCATCAACTCCTAAACGGCTGGAGCAATCAAAACAAAATTTGGTAGGAGTAAAGATCTATACCTGAATATCTCACGGCCATATTTGAAAATGATGTCAGTGCTACCAACTGCTGAAAAATCGCAATTGAAATTTGAGCTCCATGTTGGATATCTTGGAAGGTATGAATGGGAGCTGTTTCAAAATTGGCACATGTATAGATAATAATATTGCAGTTTAATTTCCAGGAGGCCAAACATGGCAGTGTTGCCAAAATGATTATAAGCTTGCTGATAGGTCAAATTTTTAAATGCATATAACTTCTACACTATCAATTGGAATTCAACCAAATTTCGTATGTACTATGTGTATATACACAGATATGATTGAGCATATTCTTAAGAGCCACCAGGGCTGCCAACTGTTAATAAATGCACTCTCTATTGTTTCTATCCAAATACCAATATATCAGAAAGTATGCAAGCAGACAGCTTTAAACTATGCACACGCATAGTACCTGACATTCTATATTAATTTAGCGTAACTTATATACGTCAGTGCTACCAACATGATTCTAAGCATGCTGAGAGGTCCAACTTTAAATACACGTAACTTCTATACTATCGTTTGAATTTCAACCAAATTTCGTGTGTGTTATGTGTACCATAACAGATATGACTATGCGTATATTTAGGAGCAACCAGGGCTGCCAACTGTTAATAAATACTGTCTTTATTTTTGTTACCCTAATATCAATATATCAGAAAGTATGCAAGCCAATAGCTCTAATCTTTGCGCACCTATAGTACCTGACATTCTAGATTAATTTGGAGTAACTAATATAGGCCTACGCCAGTGCTGCCAACATGATTCTAAGCCTGCTGATAGGTCCAATTTTAAAATGTATGTAACTTCTCTACTAACTAATGGATTTCATTCTAAATTGACACAACAATAGATCAGATTATTTCAGATTATTTCTGACCAATACATGTATGTCATTGATGCCAACATGATTTTACGCGCGCTGTTAGATGCAATGTTTAATTGCATGGAATGTCCATGCTATCCATTGGACTTCAACCAAATTTTGTATTCTGTACCTTAAGAGATGGAACTAAGAATATACTCAGTCACCAGGGCTGCCAACTGTAGTTCTCTATTAGGCTACATTATGCCAGGTATACAGTATTTCGAACTAATTAGAAATTTCGATATTACCAACTTAATTTCGTCATTATTCTAGATAGAACCATAATATAGATTAATCATTGGCATGATTCTTAAATTTTAAGAAAAGTAGGCTCTTTAGTTCGTCACGGAACTTCTTGTTACTATTTAAATCTACCCGCAATATATACTGTATTAGTGAGCCGAGGTATGCGCATTTCAATGGTATAGACACAGCGTGAAATTCGCACATAACGGTCTAGAAATATTAACGAGTTAAAATCAATACCTAAGTCCTGCGCCTCTATGAGAGCCTTTTCTATATAGAACAGGGCCTCGCAGGCAGGGACACAGTGTAGTGGCGTGTCGAGCAAGACCTAGCGCTAGCAGCAGAGTAGCGCCCAACTAGTTTAACACTTTTGAATGTATTTAAAAAACATATTTACTTAGATATAATTTCAGAGTAGTTGCTGGAAATGCTGTCTTTCAATTTCTAAACACATATTGCACCAACGTAGGAACAAACAATTCCTGAAAACTCCAAATTAGAAACCGACTCTGCAGATTTAGAAAGAAGTTTAACCGATGGGTAAAATGTAACAGTGTGGTTGTAAATTGCTTGAGGAACTTTAACACTTGAATAGCCTACATTGTTGAAAGAGCTTGATTCAGCAGAACCAATAAATGTTTTTCAACAAAATGGTTGGTAGAATGGATTCCCAAATATGTGAACAGCACTTCGAATTTTGCTAACCATACCTGTAACTGTCGCTAAAGGAGAACGAAATTTCAGTAAATTAAAACTTCTAATACCTTATTTACATACAACCATGTGTCAGGATAGACTGTCAAATCGGGTAATTTTATCTATAGAAAATAGTTTTGCCCAGGACTTGAATTATTCAGTATTAATAAAAGAATTGCAAGCGCAAAAGCGAGGAATGTGTTAATCTAGACGTTTTAGGTTCTTTTCTTAATTTCTTACAATTTTAAAATATTTTACGATGTAAATATGACGTATGCATGATGTGAAGGTTGTCTGCGACATAGCAGTTGAAATAAACCTTCTCAAACAAAATATTTCTTTTTGCTGTTCGTTTCTTCGGTGGCGTAGTTGGTAGCATGCTGAGCTTCTATGCCCAAGATCGCGGGATAAACCCGGCCAAAGTTTTCGGACCTTTAAGAGCGTTAAAAATCCCTCAGTATGCCTTCCTTCAGAGGGGAAGTAAAGCCGGCGGTCCCATGTCATAGATTTATGACATGAAAAAGAACCTTCCACTAACTACACTTGAGTGAAGCCAAAATTTGTAGGTTAGATTGAAAACGCTATATTAGTTCCAACGTTCGCCGCCAGGTGCTGGCTGCGATGGCATCTAGTAGCCAAGTCCGCAGCTAGGTGTCGTGGACGGTAGCATTTGGTAGCAAAAGTAGGAACTACTTGAAAATTGATCGTCTGCAGTCCTTACCTGAATCACAGATAGCCCACACTAATACAGCCAGCACAACTAACTCTGGTTATCAGACAAATTCTACACACACCTAAAGTACACGTGGCTACATGACCGCGGTGTCGCAGCCCCTAAACTAAGGAACCAACCAATCTTTTGGAGGTCTGAGTATCAAATGTAAAGAATGTAGCCTATGTTATCTTTAGTCTATATGCACAATTTAGTTTCCATAGGGTAGGGGGGCGGCGTAATGATATCTCGCACCAACTGAAAACCTTGCTAGGGTCACCTCTGTATATGCTGTAGGGTACAGCTCTTAACGTTCAATTACACTGTTTGATGGGGGCAAAGAATTATAACTATACCCATACATATAAGAGAAAGTAGGTTGTATGTTCTTTACTGAACATTTTATTCGATATATAAAGACAATGTGTGAGTTAGTTATTGTTGTTTTAAGGGGCGGAACAGCGAGGTCATCTGCTCTCATAATGTGAGTGTTTTGCTGCTTATAGTTGGCACCAACTCTGGAGAAGACGATCAATCATCAGATGTACAACAATCTAATGAAACAAGGCAAAGTTAAATACTTCCAGCCCTTGATGACGGATGATGGGTTGTGCTTCTCCTTCAACATGCTGCCTGCAAATGTGCTCTTCGCCAATGAGTCGTGAGTACGCAGTGTTGTAGTTGCATGAGTGGTACAGTATACAAAAGAGAAACTGTTTTTCTTCAGATCAGCGATGCTCACGGAAGCCGCCCGACTCATGATGCATGAATTCATAGCGAGGACAGGGGAAGCACCGGCACACTATGATTATGTAACAGAGGTACGGCATGATGTCTACTAGTCGACCAAAATAGTATGTGCACTCGAGTTTGAAGGTTGTTTGTGAAGTAACCAATAGACCTACATAAAATCCAATAACATAATCATTTTCGTCGTTCTATTTTACGCTAGTTCAAGTAGGTTTGGAATTTTTAATTTATATTTTAATATTTTTTATCGCAGTTGAAACACAAAAAGTGCCCGTTTTTAAGCGTGTTTCAACCATGCGTCACATTTAAGAATTATTATCTCACAAACCCGTCATCAGATCGAATCCAAATTTTAATACAATATATAATGGAATGTTGTATAACTGGATTATTAATTTCAAAATTTTGTGTGTTCAAGAACGAATGTTGTTATCATTTTTGTAAGGTAACTTTTTCTCGGCTCGGGGTCGTTGGAAAATGTAGTTCTTGGTTGCGCTGTAATCCTTATACATCAAAACGTTATGATATATGACTGTGAAATACGTAAATTAATTCACTTATTTTATATCGGTTTATATTTGTTTGGGGGAATTAAGACATGGTTCACCAGCTAGCCGCTCCGGGAAATGCTGTACAGCGTTGCTGATATGGAACCCATCACTTCCGAGCGAAGCGCGCCATGACGCGTGATGGAGCCCATCTTAGCAACGCTGTAGAGCTTTCACCGGAGCGGCTAACTGGTGAACCATGTCTTAATTCCCCGTACAAATACAAGCGATATAAAATAAGTGAATTAATTTACGTATTTCACAATCATACAGCATACCTTTTTGATGTATAAGGATTACAACGCGACCAAGAACTACATTTTCAAACCACCCCGAGCCGAGAAAAAGTTACCTCTCAACAAGTAGTTCCGTGAAGAACTATACAGCCTATTTTCATATATCCTACTTATGTTAATTGCCACTATCAACATACACAATTTCAGTTTGATTGCGGTAATTGATTCGTAGATATTGAGAACCGACTAAATATTTCGGATGGTCGCCATGTTTGATTTTACATATGTAGGTCCTAGAGTTATGTACTGTTACATGCAGATTATTGTGTACGTGTAGTATTCAAACTTCAATCGCATAATTAGGACACAAGAAGTAACAAGGAGATTTTAAAATTTCGCACAGCTGCCATCTTGAGGTTATGGAAACAATTGAAATAAATTAGATGCCAGTGGATTACCATTCGTATAAGGATTTACTATACCTAGTTTCACTGCACTCGGATGGTTAAATTGCGAGAAACGTCCATGTGAGTATTTATACTTCGCGTCGCCACCATGTTGGATTTGTGATCACAAGGTTATTTAAAGTCTTATAGGTGAACTTAAGTTCATAGCCCCTATGAACATTAAAACATTCAGTATGATTGCTATAATAGACTCGTAGATATTCTGAGCCGTCTAAATATTTCGGATAGTCGCCATGTTGGATTGTTAAATGTATAGGCCATAGAGTCATGTACTATTAAAGGAAAATTATTGCGTAGGTTCATTATTCAAAGTTTCACTTCGATCGCATGACTACATCACAATAAATAAACACTTAATTTTAAAATTCGCACAGCCGCCATCTTGAGGTTATGTAAACAATTGAACTAAATTAGATACCAGTGCATTACAATGTATATAAATATTTCCTGTACCAGATTTCATTGCGTTTGGAACATTAAATCGCGAGAAAGGACTATTTAAATTTTTCAAATTCGCTTGGCCGCCATGTTTGTTTTGTAGTTAACCGGTTTTTGAAAGTCTTATAGATGGACTTCCAGTAGTGCCCTTTATCTCCGTACAAAATTTCAGGGAGATACCGGTAATAGTTTCAGAGATATAGAATGCCGTTGAAATATTTCGCACATCCGCCATCTTGTGGTTATGTAAACAATTGAACGAAGTCAGATGTCGGTGCATTACAATTTATATAAACATATACTGTACCATGTTTCATTGCGTTTGGTTGGTTAAATCGCGAGAAACGTCTATTTAAAAGTCGCAACTTCGCTTGGCCGCCATGTTGGTTTTGTAGTTACAAGGTTTTCAAAGATCACATAAGTGAACTTATAGTAGTTCCCTTTATCACCACACAAAATGTCATGGTAATGTCGCTAATAGTTTCGGAGATATTGAATGCTGGTGAAATATTTCGCACAGCCGCCATGTTGGATTGGTGAGTCGTAACAAAATTTGAAGGGCACGGTCGGGGTCGCCCGGAATAGTGATATGACCTTACCGAGTTTCATTGAAATCTCTCCAGCCGTTTAGATTTTATTAGTGGGGGACACACACACGAATCACACACACACACACGCACACACACACGGACAAAAGGTGATCTCATAAGCCTATTTTTTTTTTCAAAATTGAAAATAGGCTAAAAATGATAACAACTTTGTTTCTTGGATACAAAATTTTAAAATTAATAAACCAGTTATACAACAATCCAATGTATATTGTGTTAAAATTTTTATTTGATCGGATGACGGGTTGGTGAGATAATAATTCTTAAATGTAACGCATGGTTGCAACACGCTTAAAAACGGGCACTTTTTGTGTTTCAACTGCGATAAAAAAATATTAAAATATAAATTTAAAATTCCAAACCTACATGAACTAACGTAAAATAGAACGACGAAAATGATTTTGTTATTGGATTTTATGTAGGTCTATTGGTTACTTCACAAACAACCTTCAAACTCGAGTGCACATACATAATATGTTGGTCGACAGTAGTTCAATACTATACAGTACACCAGGTGAAAGAGCTGCCCCTAATCAGTGGCGTACGCAGGATTTCCTTCTAGGGGGGGGGGGGGCTTTCATTAATATAATAGGGTAATTGTGTACATTATTAAAGGGACAGATGACCTTGCTGTTCTGCCCCTTAAAACAACAGTTATCATGATAATTAAAATGATATTTCGATCAATGTTCATAAAAAACAATAATTAAATAACCGTTCTCTTTGCATGAAAACTATTTTAGACCTGATTTTTGTCGACACAATAAAAATATTCTAAAAGATATGGAAAACAGTAACTAAATATTAAAACTGAAACGGTGCAGTGGTATCATCATGACCATAGTTACGTGGTTGCTTATAATATTGATATTATATGACAGAAAACTAATGTTTTGCTCTCCGTGTTCCCACTGCCATTACTACTGACTCTCATGATCTGACTAACTTGATGACTTTATCTGTATCATTAATTGGAATAAATTGCAGAACTCTTCATGTACTGAATTATCTTGAACGAAACTAATACACACAATTAGAGCAAAACGTAGCGACGTGATCAAGGTTGGTTGGTTGGTTGGTTCCTTAGTTTAGGGGCTGCGACAACGCGGTCATGTAGCCCCGTGTACTTTGGGTGTGTGTAGAATCTGTCTGATAACCGGTGTTAATTGTGATGACTGTATTAGTGTGTGTATCTGTTTTTTAATTCAAGTAGAGACTGCAACTTTGAATTTTCAAATAGTTCCTACTTTTGCCGCCAAACGCCACCGTCAACGACTACTAGGCCTAGTTCAGAACTAGCTACTAGACGCCACCGCAGTCGGCTCTTGGCAACGAACGTAGCAACCTAAGAGCGTTGTTTACATTCTTAACCTATCCAATTTAGTTTCACACAGGTGTAATTAGTGGAAAGATCTTTAACATGCCATAAATCTATGACATGGGACCGCCGGCTTTACTTCCCCTCCGAAGGAAGGCATACTGAGGGATTTTTAACGCTCTTAAAAAATCCGACGGCTTCGGCCGGGTTTGAACCCGCTATCTTGGGCATAGAAGCTCAGCATGCTACCAACTACGCCACCGAAGCCGCCGTGATCAAGGTTACCAATCGCACACTTCAACAGCAAAACTGATCCAGCGCTAGCTCCAACACTGAAGGAGGAGTCTCGCTGAGAGTAGAGTGCAAGACATTTACCAAGTGACGAACGTGATCACCCATAAAATACGAGGTACGTTCAGAAAGTAAGCTCCGTTTGGTAATAAAATTAAATTGTGTACAGATACAGAAAAAATATTTATTGCACAACATTCTACACCTCTTAAACTACTTTTCCACATAACTGCCGAACTTTTGCAGGCATTTGTCATAGCGTGGCACAAGTTTTTGGATATCTTCTTCATAAAAGTTTGCCGCCGACCGTAAACGAGAGTGAAGACTCCCCTGTAAGATATGCTACCGTTTTGCCACCACTGTTAGGCAAATTGCGTGCTTACCAGGAGAACTGCGTATGTTTAGGAGTTCTCCTGACCTCATACGCAATTTGCCTAACAGTGGTGGCTAAACGGTAGAATATCTTACTGGGGAGTCTTCACTCTCGTTTACGGTCGGCGGCAAACTTCTATGAGGAAGGTATCCAAAAACTTGTGCCACGTTATGACAAATGCCAGCAAAAGTTCGGCAGTTATGTGGAAAAGTAGTTTAAGAGGTGTAGAATGTTGTGCAATAAATATTTTTTCTGTATCTGTACACAATTTAATTTTATTACCAAACGGAGCTTACTTTCTGAACGTACCTCGTCGTATATACAGGAGTAAGGTGCCTCACTATAGGTAGAGTAAAATAGGTGATAGATGGGACAATATAAAGATTCAAGTAAAGAACTATCTCTGGGGAGGGGGGGGGGGGTTAAAACTCTAACCCCCTCCCCCGTCGGTACGCCACTGCAGCCCAACTATATTTGTTATCTGGAAGCTCGGTATTTCTCTGCTTGTATCCCGTATGGTACTAATACACTGTAAGCATGTCCCGCAAACGATACTGAACACTATTATTTTTCCTCTTACTAGTCTGTAGTCACATCGAGATAAAAATAATAGTTTGCAGGATATGCTTGCAGTGCACTAGTACCATACGGGATGTAAGCAGAGAAATATCGACCTTCCTGATAACGATAGTTGGGCTGCATAAAACGATATTACTATGGGCAGTTGATTCACTTGGTATAGTATTGACATGACTAGGGCTAGGATTTTTAGGTAAATAAATATTTTTTATGTAAATACATATTTTAAGCATTTTTTCTAGAAATACATAAATTCCTGCTTTTCACTTATTAGCACATAAAAACACATAATATTTACATTTTTTAAATCAGTATGCTAGATTTGTCAGTTAATTGCATTTTTGTTCTGTGTTACTTCAACGGGGAAGAATCAGTGAGATATCTAATCTCCATGCAACTGTGTTCCTGTCGCCCCGTGCCACTCACTGTGGAAGTCGAGGATTTACTTGTCCATCGCCATATTGCACCACGTGCTAGAACTACCTGGAACCAGTGTCACTCACATGCAGTTCATTTCTGGCACTGTGAAGTGTAAGGCAGTTCTACGATGCCTAACGTAAAATCAACTACAAGTTATCGTCTGCAGCAGTATGTTGCAGAATTTAAGGATAATTTTACTTCTGATAGGGGCGTTCTGTTCTGCCAACCGTGTGGGAAAGCAATAAAGGCTGAACAGCGATCTCAAGTTACACAACATCTCAAGGGCATGAAACATATTGCCGCAGTTCCGAGCTTTCAGAATAAGTGTTTCGCGATAACGGTCGGTCATTTGTGATGAACAACCTGACGATGTATCTCGTCGTGTATTGTAATGCTTCAGCAGTCAGTTAGACATAGAATAAATTGCATTCGTGAGTACTGCATATTGTTTATATTTACATTAATAAACTAAATTATAATAAAATATTTTTACTTTCTTGTCACATATTTCAGGTATTTTTAATACATAAAAAATAAATATTTTCCCGATTTTTAGAACCTAAAAATTCTAGCCCTAGACATGACACTGATGACAGGTTAGGAGAGGATAAAGTCGGGAGTTGTATTGTACAAAATCTGTCCGAAAAGTTCGGTGAATGGGTCTATATTACGAACGGATTGTTAGCTTACCTGAAACGGCAGTTACCGTCCTTCGAAGTAATCCCCGTGAATGGTTATGCACTTCCGAGAATGGCTGTACAAGTCCTGGAAACTCTTGGCATAGTCTTATTTAGGGATAGCCTTCAGTTGGGTCGTCACATTACGTCACATGTCCGAAAACCTCTGGTCCTTCAGGGTTTTTCGGCGACCTTGGACCCCACCATTCCATACTTTTACGCTTGCCTTCGAGGTCGTACCTCAGGCATCAGCTCTTGTCGCCCCTGACGATGGTTTTCAGGGCCATTCCATTCCACGGAACATTCACCCTTCTCACTGCCGCCTGTCAAACAGGTGTGCATGGCAAGTTGCAAAACTTCACCCTTCTCACTGTCACCCGTCAAACTGGTGTGCATGGCAGGTTGCATAAATTCTGCTAAATTTTCGCTTTCAATTCAGAGTTTTGACGACGCTAAAGAAGACTATTCCAGGAGTTTCCAGGACTTGTGCAGCCGTTCTCAGAAGTGGTTACAGCCAACAATCCATTCATAGACTAATATAGACCCATTCACCGTCCTTTTCGGACAGAGGTGTAGTTGCGAAAAACGCATTAATGGTTTTGTGAAATTATTTATGTATATATTGAAAGAAGAACCCACCTTTAAAAGTTTGCTTCGTTGCGCAGTGACTAGCAAGCATAATTTGCCGTCACCACCAAGAAACTTAGTTCTGATCTTTGGCTGTAATGGGAGTTACTCAGCCTCGTGAGGCAGAAACAAGAAGAGATGGGTTCCACTCCCACCTCAGTCTTCCCAGAAATGGTTTTCCCACTTTCACTCCAGGTGAATACCGGGATGGTACCTAAAATAAGGCCACGGCTGCCTCCTACCCAAATCTTAGACACAATTACAAGTACACACAGTATTAGTACCGTTATCTCAATGACACAGATTATCAGACAGACTCCTCACACGCACCCAAGTATACGAGCATTCATGACCACGACGGCTCAAAACCCCTAAATAAATCGTCATCAACTTACAATATACAGTGTTTATGTTCGACCATGGCGAAATGTAAATATTATGTCAGAAAACTGTACTATAATGAGGCTCATTATGGTACAGTTTCTCCCACCAATCAGAGCTCAAGAAACAGTTGTATGACCAATTAGGTAAGGATAGCATCGCACCTGAGCTGACTTCCACGGCCTTCCTATTTTACATTTCACTGCGTGCCTAGTGTCAAAGTGGGGTATTCCATGAGGCCATGGTCAAATACAAGGTATTCTCTGCGTCCCATGCGCTCTGTTCAGTATGTAAAACTGGTGAAATCTCGACAGATATTTATGAATATTTATGTTCGAACATAAAATAGTTATAATTATGGTCGAACATAAACAGTTGCATGCAGCTCGCCTATAATGGTAATTAAGACACTCGTATGAAAATTATAAAACTCGCTACGCTCGTTTTATAAACATACTCGTGTCTTGATTATTGCCATTATAGGCTCGTTGCATAATGTACTATTTCGGCTTGGATGTTTAATAAAACAAAAACTAATACAGTATCTTGAAAACCAACAAAGATAAGGGTTGGAGATTTGTTTCAACAAGTAGAGAAATTCGAAATGTTTTTACTTACCATACATTTTCGTCAGAAACTGAAACCTGACGGCAGGCCGCGATGGAAGACATTTGCGGAAGCAGGTCTGGTGAAATTTGACAAAAATTAGGTATTCTTCATATCCTCTATTTTTCTGAAGAGGCTACATTTCACTTTTCCGAGAAGGTGAACAGACACAACTGCTGCATATGAGGAAGGGGAAAACCCCCACGCCAGCACTGGATTGTGAGAGGTCTTGGCCCCCCTAGGAGCTAGGCCTTACGCTACTTGATATATTTACTGTGGGGTATTGTTAAGAATCAAGTATACCAAACAACAGTTCGTGATCTACCGGATGTATGCTGTCGCATTCGAGCGGTTATCGCAAATATGTATTACACCTCAATGCCCCAAACACTTGGGGAGAGGTGGAATACAGATTCAACATCTCTCGCGGCCGTAATGGTGCGCATATCGGAGGTGTATTAGGTACTGTATGTCGAAACATTTTGAGTTTCTCTTGTTCATACAATCTACTATATAATATTTTCTACATTAGGTTTCAAGATATTAATTTCGCTTTATTATACATCCAAGTCAGACACTCTTTATTTCTTCTTCTTCTTCTTCTTCTTCTTCTTCTCCTCTTCTTCTTCTTCTTCTTCTTCTTTGCGAATGGATCTCCTTGGACCATGCGAAATCTACACTTATTGGCCTTGATGTTTGCCTAATAACTCTTCATGCGCAACGCTTGAGCGAGTCTTCGTTGCTGCGACCAGACGTGTCTGGTAGGTCTTCTCTCTTCTCCCTCAAAACCCCGTGTATGAGTGATTTTCTTAATTTCCTCTCGATCCTTGAGATTGGGAAAACCTAATTCAGCCAAGTCCTTCTCCGTCTGTTTGTACCAATTGGATCTTGTTGCCTTTTTCTGCAAAAACGTATAGATTTTATGTGTTATATATATTTATTTATGTATTTATTTATATACAGCACACAATATCACCTCTTGGGTTCAAAACAAAGCTTACTGTTTGTTGTTGTTTCATTTGAGGGACTTGGACATCGTGGTCATTCATCCCCGTGTATTTGGGTATGTGTAGAATTTTGTATGATAACTTGTGTTATTGTGATGGCTGTGTTGGTGTGTGTATTTGTTGTTTAGGAGAGGATTGGGAAGGACACGGTCGTGGCTTTAAATTAGGAACTATCCCGGTATTTGCTTGGAGTAGAAGTGGGAAACCACGTAAAACCACCTCCAAGATGCTTAGATGGGAATTTAGTCAACCTCTTCTCAGTTTTGCCTCGCGATGCTGAGTGCACCTCGTTCCAGCCCTCAGACATGAAATAAATTTCATGGCAGAGCCGGGAATCAACCCAGATCTCCGGTGGGACAGCCAAAACTGCTAGCTGCTACACCACGAAATAGTCCTGAAATGTTTGATAACAAACGATAATATCAGCGTGCGGTAAGCTACTTTAACAAATTAACTAGTTGACTAGGAACAACGTTTTTGTTACAATTGTGAAGTAACTCACAGTATCGTTTATGTATAATTGCTTAGCTATTGTGCCCACATTGCTTGGGTCGCGTCGTTTTATGGCATAATAGTACATTATGCAACGAGCCTATAATGGCAATAATTAAGACACGAGTAGGTTTATAAAACGAGCGTATGCGAGTTTTATAATTTCCATACGAGTGTCTTAATTACCATTATAGGCGAGTTGCAAACAACTGTTTATGTTCGACGATAATTATTATAACTATTTTATCTTCGAACATAAATATTCATAAATATCTGTCGAGATTTCGCCAGTTTTATGTACTGAACAGAGCGCCCGAGACGCAGAGAATGTCTTGTATTTGACCATGGCCTCTTCGATTACCCTACTATGACACTAGGCCAGGCAGTGAAATTTAAATTATAATGCCGTGGAACTCAGCGCATCTAATTATCTAATTGGTCAAACAACTGTTTCTTGAGCTCTGATTGGTGGGAGAAACTGTTTCATAATGAAAAATAGTATTATAATGAGCCTCATTATAGTACAGTTTTCTGACATATAATAGTCAGGGTCGAACATAAAAGATAAATGTCAATAATTATTACTCAGTGTTGATTCACTTCGGCCAGCCCCGTGGTGTTTGGTTAGCTTGGCTGTCTTTCAGCCGCAGGACGCAGGTTCGATTTCTAGTTCCGTCAGACGTTTTAGAGACTGACGTGAGTGCTGGAACGGGGTGCACTCTGCCTCGTGAGGACAATTGAGTAGCTGTCTGACAGTGAGGTACTGTAGTGTCCCGATCATGGAAACCTAGATTATCTGCCGAAGGGGTCCCGCGCGTCGGCCACGCGTCGCCCCGCAATATGTAAGCCAAATGGCTGGGCAGCGGTCACTTGATAGGCCAAGGCCCTTCATGAACTGTGGTGCCACGGGGCTTGGTTTGTCAGGTATATTCAGTTTATAACATAGTTTCTCTGGCCTCTGAAGCTACTCAAGTGGGATATTAAATTTTTCTAAACCTAGTCAAGCAGTATAGCGCAATAACGTAGCAAAGAATGTTACTGAGACTTATGTTCCGGTACAGTAAGTTACATAATTCTTGGAGACCATAGTCTAACACAATGGTTTCCAACTTGTAAGGGCTTGAGGGACAAATTGGGAACTTCGGGTATCGTTGCGAGCTGGACTTTAATAATAGGCTAATTTTCAAGAAACTTAAGGCTGGATGCCCTTCCTGATACCACAGAATTTCTCAACTGAAAATCCTATCCCAGAAAACAGCGGGATTCGATTTTATTGTTCAAAAACTATTCTGCAGTTCCATAAAGGACTGAAATTAAAGATACCAAGATACCAAGAAAAATTTAGTTTTGATGAAGAACACCCAACAATGTAAGCTTATTTGAATTAATATAAAATGGCAAACAGAGCCAAAATTCTAAAGACACACTGAAATTAATAAGAAAATTGCTGAGTTTCATCAAAACAATACTTACAAAAGGACAATTTGGTAATACAGTAGAACGTCGTTTATCCGGACGTCAAACAACCGGAACATCAATTATCCGGACGGGCAAAAAAAACTTAGGTGGATGTACAAGAGGGAAGTTTAACGTCGTTTACTGTTGGCAGAAGATGAGGAGAGGGTGATATTTTTTCAAAAAATCTTTCTCTTAAGGACTACTGTTACTTGATAGCTGACGGATGTAACACCACGGAATCTTCGAAATGCATTGAATAAATTGGTATGAGAACAAGAGACCAGAAAGACCACAGGCACTGTTGATGAAGATTTGGATGCAGTGACAAATGAGTTATTCCCCCAAGTTGCTGTATTTTCCGACTGTGATAGCGAAGGCGCACAAGCTCGGTTGGAAAGTGACAGTGACTCAGGTTTTCAAATCTTAGATGATGATGATGAAATTAATTCTCTGGTGCAAGAAGTAAGTGGGGAAGACGAAAAGGATGAAAGCTTAGTTGGGAAATATGAAGAAGGACCAAGTCATGGAGAAGCGTTCTGCATTAGAAACTGCGCTATTGTAGTATGTTTGTACTATGAATAAACACATGTTTGATTATCCGGAAAATCGTTATCCGGAATACTTTCGGTCCCAATTAGTCCGGATAAACGACGTTCCACTGTAATAAGTTTTCTTTGAATCAATATTAAAAATGGATTCATTTTTCCCTTGAGTAAAGGGGAGGTAGGTCAGTGACCAGCTGTTGCCGGGTCCTTGGGTCCTGCACTGTGTGATGTGGTGTATTGTATAACAGTTCGCCATCAATTCTTTATCAAATTACTTTGTTCATTTTTGCCGAATAAAAATACATAGTACTTTAAAACGAGCAATGAAATATATTCTTTCATGACTTTCATTTCTTTTTCTTTTTCTAAAAGCTTTCCCGGGCCGCAAAAACTTGACTCGCGGGCCGCCAGTTGGAAACCACTGGTCTAACGTATACTTCCCAGAAAGTATACACTGGGCTAATTAAGATGTCGTATAACACTATAACTACTCTTTAGGACTGCTCACCTAATGAGTGTAATGGAGCAAAATCCCTGCCTAGGCAAGAGACCATTGCCCTTAGGGGATTAAAGGGCTGTATTTATTATTATTATTATTATTATTATTATTATTATTATTATTATTATTATTATTATAACAGAGTTAACACAGTATCGGTCATCTTTCGATATAAATCTCTATTAATGAATATCTTACTCTACGAAATATGATGTTTATCAGACATGATTATACTCAATTGTGTTGGGTGGGTCCCAAATCTTGAAAAGAATTACATGAGATTAATAAATACTCTTTGATGACCAGTTTCGATCGTCAAGCCATCATCATCAGATCCATTTATTAATCTGACGTAAGAAACTGTTTATTTTTCAGGATTAGGGAATCACCCATCACAATTAGGTACAATTGTGTTGGCCGACTGAAAAACATCAATTTTTGATTACTAAGGCAAGACTGAAAAATGGGTTCAAACACCATAATCTTACTCTACCTTTCTTAAAGGAAATAATATTTAATTATTCAATGTTTGTGAGATAAAGTGTGTATTTTGGGCTCAAATATTTTAACAATCTTCATAACCTCACAAACGACCGTCAGGGAGAGTGAAATGCCTGATTAACCGGAATCTAACCTGATTTGACATACTCAGTGAAGAGGACCAGCTAGTGGTGAGAATGAAAATAGGGGTATTGATCTGTGTATACTACAAACCAAACTATAACGTAATATACATATTAGACAACATTCAAAGAGCAATCTTTGTTACACAGGCTAACGATAGAATTATACTCGGAGGTGACTTCAACTGCCCAGTGGACAACGTCAAAAGGAAATCGGAAATGATCCTCAACTAACTGGAAGAGGAAGGATTAATAATAATAATAATAATAATATCGTATGTTGAAGTGGGAAGAACCGGAAATCCTAGACGACCTGCACCATATCTTCCAACAAATATGGGAGACGGAAAAGCTACCAGACGAATGGAAAACAGCGCTGATCCACCCACTCCATAAGAAAGGGAACAAACAAGAAGTTAACAACTACAGAGGCGTGTCGCTACTCCCAGTCACTTACAAAATCCTCTCAAGGATACTTCTGAATAGAATAGAAGGAATCCTAGATAAGCAACTTGGAGAATACCAAGGTGGGTTCCGGAAAGGCCGCTCCTGTGCCGAACAAATCCTAAATTTGAAATCAATAATTCGCCACAGAGCGCTGAACGGCAAAAGTATAGTGGTTTCATTCATTGACTTCAAAAAAGCCTTCGACTCGGTGGACAAAGGGACCCTAAATAAGATCATTAGAGAATTTGAGGTCAAAACCAAACTGGCCAATATTATCAGAGAAACCTTAACAGCCACAACTTCTAAGGTGAAGTTCGTGGGAGAATTGTCTCAGTCATTTGAAATCAAGACAGGTGTGCGACAGGGTGATGGATTATCACCATTACTATTCAACTGTGTCCTCAGGAGGATTGTGAGAATTTGGAATTCCGAACTTGAAAATCAAGAGATAGCCCCGATCTGCCAAGGACGAAAAACGGGAGGAATCAAAGTCAATTGCTTGGCTTTCGCTGATGATTTTGCGATACTTTCAGAAAACCTAGAAGAAGCGGCCATACAGATCAACCTCTTAGAAAAGATCGCTAGCAAGACAGGACTTAGGATCTCGAAAGAGAAGACCAAGTTCATGATGAATGACAAACATGGACCACAATTCCTTGAAACAGAGATTGGACGGATTCAGAGGGTGAAAAAGTTCAAATACCTCGGTGAAACCATACAAGAGAACGGCCTAGAGAAAGCTGCTGTAGAAGATCGTATCTCAAAAATGGAAAGAGCTTATGGGCTAACTAAAAACAACTACAACAAGAAATGCATCTCATGGAATGCCAAACTAAAACATTACAACACGGTAGTAAAAACAGAATGCCTGTATGCCAGCGAATGCCTCTCGATGAATTATAAGTTGGAGAAGCTAGAGATCCTAGAAAGAAGAATACTACGGAAAATCATGGGCCCAGTCCAGACTGAAACCGGCTGGAAACTTCGGAGCAACAATGAAGTCTATAAAAATGTGGAGAGAATCTCAGAGACCATGAAGAAGAGGAGGTTATCGTTTCTCGGACACTTGTACAGAATGGACAAAACTAGACTAACCAAACAGTTATTCGAATACCTGTGGAACAAGAAGACAACAACGACATGAGTAGTGGGATGGTGGGGGAGCTGTCCACTAACTTATTGAACCCTCCTCGTATTTGCCCCGAACCTGATATCTCGCTAACCAAACATGGGATTAGAACATACAGGGTGTCCTAGCACTCGTAGTGACGTCCCCTACTTTCCTATAGCCTCTTTATTTAATGAAAAGACCAAAACTAAAAGATCATTCGCGAGTAGTGGGGTAGTGTTGGTTTCCTCAAGTCGCGCTCGTGCTTGAATATGTATGGCTATGTTGGGGAAGGGTTAGGTGGTGGGGGAGATGTAGGGTCGAGTGAGGGGTCGTTTGGATGGTATTTTTTCCGCTCTAGGTGATGGTGAGGTTATTTTTTAAAATGGATGGAATTGGGAAACGCCATTTGGGGTAAACATGTTGTTTTTTGACATTATGGCGATGAATGTTTTTTTGTACGCCTGCGCACTTGGGGATTTTGTAAGAGGGCGGGCTTTTTAAATGATGATTTATAAATGAGTGTTTTTTTAATATGTATTGAAATAAACCCCAAAAACTAATAGGTCATGGGCTTTTTACTATATCGCTAACCAATAATTGGATTTAAACCTATGAGGTGACGTAGGACTCGTGGTGAACTCTCGTTTTCTATGGACGGGGTATATTCACCCCAAAATAAAAACGTGGTAAGGGGGGGAGCTGCTTTCAAAAGCAAGTTGTGAGCCCCCCGCGACCTTGGAATCGAAGGAGCCATGCTAGGAGGGCGTGCTTGGATTCGTTTTTTTTTTTTCGTCTCGTCGTGCTCTTTACGGGAATGTAGGTGTCGAAAAGGTGAAGATAGGGTTTTGGGTCTAAACATGCGTTTTTCACATTTTTGCCGATTTTTGGAAAACGGAAAACGTGATGATGACGTGTGTGAATGTTTTTTTTATACGAATGCGCACTTGAGGAGTTTTGTAAGAGGGCGGGCATTTTAAATGATGATTTATAAATGAATGTTTTTTAATATGTATTGAAATAAACCCCAAAAACTAAAAGGCCATGGGCTTTTTACTATCTCGCTAACCAATAATCGGATTTAAACCTATGGGGTGTCGTAGGACTCGTGGTGAACTCCCCTTTTCTATGGACGGGGTATATTCACCCCAAAATAAAAACTACCCTTACCCGGGGGATGAAATAGTAATTTATTTTTGTACGCCTGCGCATTTGGGGATTTTGTAAAAGAGCGGGCTTTTTAAATGATGATTTATAAATGAGTGTTTTTAATATGTATTTAAATAAACCAAAAAAACTAATAGGTCATCGGCTTTTTACTATCTCGCTAACCAATAATCGGATTTAAACCTATGAGGTGACGTAGGACTCGTGGTGAACTCTCTTTTTCTATGGACGGGGTATATCCACCCCAAAATAAAAACTACCCTTACCCGGGTGGTGAAATAGTATTTTTTTTTATGTGCGCACACGGACGGCTTTTGTCAAAAGGCCCTAACTATACGTTTGTTAATATTTTCTGAACCCCTCATGGGAATTTGCCATAGGCTGTAACCTAACCCTGGGGGTGACGCCCCGTTTTTGAATGTAAGATTCGTTTTTGTCGAAAGGGCCTAACGACACTTTTGTTCATATCTCGCGAACCAATCATGCTAGGGACTTGTATGAGGGGTCCTAGCACTTGGGGCGACGTCCCCCTTTGCGGGGTGAAACTACCCCCCAAAATTGAAAAATACATATCTTGGAAACGAAGAACCCTAAAATTAGGTGTGATAACTTAAAAATAGGGGATGATTAGGGCTTTTACCTCGATTGATCATTTCACCCCTAAAACAGTAAATAGTCATGTTATGGGGAAAAAACGTGTTAAACACCTAAAAATGATATATGAACCTAAGATCTTTTGTTTTTAATGAAAAATAGCAGGGGGTGAAAACCACCCCCCCCCCCAAAATTGAAAAATCCATATCTTGGAAACGAAGAACCCTAAAATTAGGTGTGATAGCTTAAAAAATAGGGGATGATATGGGCTTTTACCTCGATTGGTCATTTCACCCCTAAAACAGTAAATAGTCATGTTATGGGGAAAAAACGTGTTAAAAACCTAAAAATGATATATGAACCTAAGATCTTTTGCTTTTGATGAAAAATAGCAGGGGGGTGAAAACAACCCCCCAAATTGAAAAATCCATATCTAGGAAACGAATAAGCCTAAAATTAGGTGTAATAGCTTAAAAAATAGGGAATAATATAGGCTTTTACCTCGATGGGTCATTTCACCCCTAAAACAGTAAATAGTAATGTTATGGGGGGAAAAAACGTGTTAAACACCTAAAAATGATAAATGAACCTAAGATCTTTTGTTTTTGATGAATAATAGCAGGGGGTGAAAACAACCCCCCCCCCCAAATTGAAAAATCCATATCTAGGAAACGAAGAAGCCTAAAATTAGGTGTGATAGCTTAAAAAATAGGGGATGATATGGGCTTTTACCTCGATTGGTCATTTCACCCCTAAAACAGTAAATAGTCATGTTATGGGGAAAAACGTGTTAAAAACCTAAAAATGATAAATGAACCTAAGATCTTTTGTTTTTGATGAAAAATAGCAGGGGGTGAAAACAACCCCCCAAATTGAAAAATCCATATCTAGGAAACGAATAAGCCTAAAATTAGGTGTAATAGCTTAAAAAATAGGGAATAATATAGGCTTTTACCTCGATGGGTCATTTCACCCCTAAAACAGTAAATAGTCATGTTATGGGGAAAAAACGTGTTAAACACCTAAAAATGATAAATGAACCTAAGATCTTTTGTTTCTGATGAAAAATAGCAGGGGGGTGAAAACAACCCCCCCCCCCAATTGAAAAATCCATATCTAGGAAACGAAGAAGCCTAAAATTAGGTGTGATAGCTTAAAAAGTAGGCCATGACATGCGCTTTTACCTGGATAGGTCATTTCACCCCAAACAGTAAATAGTCATGTTATGAGGAAAAAATGTGTTATACACCTAAAAGCATAAGCATCTTTGTGAAACCATGCTTTAATGGACATGTGTATGGAGGATGATGGTTATTATTATTATTAGGTAATTATGGATTAATGTGTGTATAGATAACTAACCAGTGGGGAGCGTGATGGCGCAGGTGCTTAGCTGCTCGTCTTTACCCGGACGGCTGGGGTTCAAATCCCGGTGACAGCGGGGTTGGAATTTTCACCTGAAAAATCACGTGGCGTCAGGAAGGGCATTCGGCCTTAAATCCCCGGCCAAAACCAAAATGAGTCTGGTTGGCTCCGGCGACTCAAACTAATTGGGAAAAGAAGAAGAAGAAAATGGTAACTCACCAGTAATAGTAAACATTGGTTGAGGTGTTGAAGAAGTCAGGATGGCCAACCCTTTGCCAAAAAGTTTTACCTGTATATCCTGTTGCAGCCTTTAGAAAAAAAATCGAACCGGGGCCTCTGTGGTGACAGTGGACTTATATTCATGATGCTTTTTAAACAAACATAGGCTTGCATACTACCGCTGGGTTGAATCTGCACAGAGACACTGACTTTGGTTTGTGTAGTGTGCCTTGGTGATAAAAGCACAGCGATCTTGTCAGCAAGTTTCATATTACTCGTCAGCTTGATAGCGGACGTGCTCTGCACATGACTAGATCGTTGTTAGGTTTGACAAAGGCTTAGTGAAGCTTATTGCAACCTTGAAATGAATGTCATGGTATAGTCGGGGTTGGAAGCCAAGACCTTAGGGTTGACAACCAAGTAGGTTAACCACTACACGGTGAGATGGTCAAATAATAATGTAACAGAACATATAGAAACGTTTTCTATAGTTTAACGAATTGGCATACCATGAGAGGTGTAGGTAATGGAAATTGAATCCTTAGCTGATGATCTATAGCCATGCCCACGTATAAGCTATCATGTTAGAAAAAGAATGGTATGGCTTGTTTTAAACGGAGAATAATTGTGTTTACTGTGAAACACAAATCTGAATTTTAAAAGTCCTCTCGGCACGCCGGAAGGCGGAGGTAGATTTCACCGGACAAACTTGGGGATAGGCGAAAATAGGCAGAATATGCAGGTTTTCGTAGAAGGATCAGACCTCATTTATTGCGAGAAGGTATTTTATAATTGGAGCTTAATTAACTTTGTTTTTCGTCATTTTATGCTAATTTTAAACATTTTATTGTCTTATGTGGAACGGTAACCTTTTTGTCATTTGGGGTCCATTTTTATACTTGTGGTCACACTGTCCTTATGCAAGGTTTCGTCACTGATGTGTAACTATGTAACGGTCTGTTACTTTTTAACGCAAAATTATATCTCCCGCAGAGATTTTGGTTGGTTCCTAAGTTTAGGGGCTGCGACAACGCCGTCATGTAACCCTGTGTACTTATGGATGGCTGTATTAGTCTGTAATTCAGGTAAGGACTGCAGACGGTCAATTTCAAGCAGTAGTTCCTAATGTTGCTACCAGGTACTACCGTCAACGACACCTACCTGTGAACTTGGCTACTAGATGCCACCGCAACCAGCAACTCGCAACGAACGTTGGAACTTCCCCTCCAAAGGAAAGCATACTGAGGGATTTTTAGCTCTCTTAGAAAATCCGACGACTTCGGCCGGCTTTGAACTCGCAACCTTGGGCATAGACATTCAGCATGCTTGCTACCAGTTACGTCACCGAAGCCGCTTCCCACTTAGTCAGATGTCAAAGTCAACCCCTGGCACCATCCAGCCCATGACGGGCTAAGGCCGACCAAGTGACCGCTGCCCAGCCATTTGGCCTGCAGATATTGGGGTGACGCGTGATCAGCGCGTCGGGTCCCCTCGGCCGTTAATCTTGGTATTCGTGATCGGGGTGCTGTCTCACTGTCAGACAGCTACTCAATTGTCCTCACGAGGCTGAGTGCACCCCGTTCCAACCCTCACGTCAGTTATAAAATCTCTGACGGAGCCGGGGATCGAACCCAGGGCCTCCGGGTGAGAGGCAGGCGCGCTACCCCAACACCACGGGGCCGGCTTAGTCAGATGGAACTACTGAATCTGATCTCGTGCAAGTGCGTTGTCATGGCAACGTCTGATGGCTCATCCCTCATTAATTTAGTAGTGTTGCCATGGCAACCTCTGATAGCTCTTGGCATTTTCTTATAATTCCGAAATCATTTTTCTCATTCCTTGGCGTAATGGCGGGTCATATCAAAAATTCTTTCAGACAAAAATTTTAGGTAATTATTAGGGGAATATTGTCCATTTTGTACTGTTTTGATATTGTGCCGACTAAGAGAGATATGATTAATGTTTCCCGAAAAACCCACATTTCCCACTCCTTTGGTCAATGGTTGGTGCTATAAAAAAAACTCTTTAAACATAAATTTAATATATGCTATTTGCTAATAGGATTTGACACTGGAATTATTTTACAAGTAGTTACTTTAATGACCAACAGAGTTTAATGTTAACAAGGCACAGCTCTATTTAAAATTTTGAATAACATGTTGCATGTTATACATCATATGCAACTACTGTAAGGCTTGTGATTTATTTAATGCCTTTAACCCTATATTAAACACTCAGTTTGCAATACTGATAACTGCAATGTTACTGAAAAAAATTGAAACAAAACAAAAATCAGCATTGAAAAACCAAAAAGTGGTTGAGCATATATATAGTGGGGAAATGAAAAGTTTTGTAAACACTAATGTCCAACAAGACTAATTAAATCAGTAACTGTCAGGGTGGCCGAGTGGTTAAGGCGTTTGACTTAAGATCAAATTTCCAAATATATAAGGAAGCAAGGGTTCGAATCCCTTCCCTGACATAACTATTGCTTGAACATGCAAGAAAACAAGAAATATACACAAACTATGTTTATCAATTTAATCATTTTTTTTTACAAGAGATAGACACACAGAATACAGCTCTTTTGGTTTATCAGTTCTTTTAAACATAACACTTGTTGAAAATTATTTTTTAGGGGATAGGGGTGTTGCTACGTTGACCCATCACACAATAATAGCAGCTTTACGAAGTTCATTTTCTATATTTAATAGCTCTTTCTCATAACCAATATGACCAAGCTGTTTACAGGCATGCAAGAGCTGTAGACGTTCGACTAATATATTAGGATCGTTCCATTTACTATTTTTTATGAATGGTTTCAGAATCTCTGGAAGCAGTTCATCATTATCACCATTAATATGATTATCATCCTCATTATTATAATCATTTTCATAATGATGATCATTATCATCGTTATCATTACCATGATAATTTCCACTTGTGTCCTCAGCCTGTTCAATGGTTTGAGTTGTCTTTGATAGTGTTGAAAGCTTCTTTTTAGATGTGCTAGAATGCTTTAACATTGTTATGTTATTATTACCACTATTACCTTTCCCCACTAACTTTTTGATGGGGTATATTGTCTCTGATAAGGTTGAGGGCTTTTGAGATGTGGGTGCATGTCTGAACATGGGTTTCACAGGAGGTGTTACAGGTTTCTCATTAAACAACTCGCTAACAGCATGAGTGCGTTGTAGTGTATTAAACTTGAGGTTAATATTATATTGAGCAGTACTATCTTTCTCTTGGACTTGGTTTCTTGCTTTGGTTTGGGTTTTCCTTACATTTAGACTAGCGTGATTATTAAGTTTACATTCATGATTGTTTGAAGAAAGTACGTCCAATTCTTTTGTTTTAAGCATTCCTCGACACTGTTTCGATCGTTGCTTTGAACAGCGCCAAATAACAGTTCCATTTTTATTGCTTCGTTTCACAATATATGAATATCCTTTATAGTATGCATAAGGCTTACCATATCTAGTCACTGATACTTCCATATCAACTGTCAAGCACAAACTAATCTCTAGTAAAGACAACTTGGTAATAACAACAATAGTTTAATGTGGGAGCATATATACATGCAAAAAGTGGGAGCAAAGGTGGGGGGGGGGGTAAAAAGTGGGAGCAAAAGTGGTAGCAAATGTGGGAGAAAAAAATAACTGTGAGCAAAAAGTGGGAGCAAATATGGGATCAAATGTGGGAGCAAAGCAAATATAAAAAAAAGTGGGAGCAAATATGCTAACAAATATGTCAACAAATATACCAGCAAAAGTAAATACACTAGTCAAGATAGATTAAAGTGCAAAGAAAATATGGAAGCAAATATGAGAGCAAAAATGGTGTTTTTCTAAAACAACTAGACATAACAAACTTAGTCATAACCTAACCTAACCTAACCTAACCTAACCTAACCTCACCTAACCTCACCTAACCTAACCTAACCTCACCTCACCTAACCTCACCTCACCTAACCTCACCTCACCTAACTTCACCTAACCTAACCTAACTTAACTTAACCTAATCTAACTTGACTGAACTTTACCTAACCTAACCTATCATAACTTCACCTAACCTAACTTTACCTAATCTAACTTCACCTAACCTAACTTTCAACTCACAGATCAAAATTAAATTCTAGGCATAGTTGAGTTGGAACCCAAGACTTCAGGGATAACACACAAGTATACTAGCCACTACACCGCAAAATGGGCAAATTATCATGCAACACAACATAAAGTAAAAGTTTCCTGTAGTGTAACTCATTGGCTGTCAACCATAGTTTGGGAATTCAAACCCAAGACCTCAGGACTTTTGTTTTGAACATTATCAGAAATATTATTCCATTTACATTTTGCTGCTGCTGCTTATAGTTATAAGAGTTGGCATTAATATGGAAAGCAAAAAAAAATGTGGGAGCAAAAAGTGGGAGGAAAACGTGTAAGCAAAAGTGGGAGCAAACAAGTGTGAGCAAATATGGGAGCAGAAAGTGGGAGCAAATGTGAAAGCAAAAGTGGGAGCAAAAAGAGCGAGCAAAAGTGAGTGCACAAAGTAGGAGCAAAATGTGTGAGTAAAAAGTGGGGGCAAATGTGGTGTTTTACTAAAACAATCTCCCCTAACCTAACCTAAACTAACTTCACCCAACCTAATTTCACCTAACCTAACTTCACCTAACCTAACCTTCCAACTCTCAGATCAAAAATTAAATTCTGGCCATAGTCGAGTTGGAACCCAAAACCTCTGGGATAACACCCAAGTATACTAGCCACTACATCGCGAAATGGGCAAATTATCATGCAACACAACACAAAAATAAAAAGTTTTCTGTAGTGTAACTCATTGGCTGACAATCATAGTTGAGAATTCAAACCCAAGACCTCAGGACTTTTGTTTTGAGCATTATCAGAAATATTATTCCATTTACATTTTGCTGTTGCTTATAGTTATAAGAGTTGGCATTAATATGGGAGCAAAAGTGAAAGCAAAAAGTGGGTGCAAGCATGGCTGGTTGTAGAGACTTTCATATCAACTAATACACATAAATTAAATTTTAGTAAAGTAACTTGGCTAATAATAATAATAATAATATTAACAGTTTAAAAAAAATCAAGGGGATTGATATTTTTCAGGGTGTAATTTCCAAAGTACTGTCAAGAATAATAATTACATGAACAGATTCCAAGAACTCTAGAGTGCTTTTAAGGTTAATGATTGGCTAGGAGTGAGATAGAGCTAGCTAACTTAAGTTAATCTCAGCTCAGTAAACCTAACCTTGTCACATGGCATGTTCTACAAGTATAGACTTGCTTTGAGACTGGCTATGACGTCACAGATGAATAGCGGTGGGAGGCTTGACATGACTTTTTTATTACCCAAAAACATTTTCCTTTTTGCCAGCCTCCCACCGCCATTCATCTGTGACGTCATAGCCAGTCTCAAAGCAAGTCTATACTTGTAGAACATGCCATGTGACAAGGTTAGGTTTACTGAGCTGAGGTTAACTTAGGTTAGCTAGCTCTATCTCACTCCTAGCCAATCATTAACCTTAAAAGCACTCTAGAGTTCTTGGAATCTGTTCATGTAATTATTATTCTTGACAGTACTTTGGAAATTACACCATGAAAAATATCAATCCCCTTGAATTTTTTTTAAACTGTTAATATTATTATTATTAGCCAAGTTACTTTACTAAAATTTAATTTATGTGTATTAGTTGATATGAAAGTCTCTACAACCAGCCATGCTTGCACCCACTTTTTGTTTTCACTTTTGCTCCCATATTAATGCCAACTCTTATAACTATAAGCAACAGCAAAATGTAAATGGAATAATATTTCTGATAATGCTCAAAACAAAAGTCCTGAGGTCTTGGATTTGAATTCTCAACTATGATTGTCAGCCAATGAGTTACACTACAGAAAACTTTTTATTTTTGTGTTGTGTTGCATGATAATTTGCCCATTTCGCGATGTAGTGGCTAGTATACTTGGGTGTTATCCCAGAGGTTTTGGGTTCCAACTCGACTATGGCCAGAATTTAATTTTTGATCTGAGAGTTGGAAGGTTAGGTTAGGTGAAGTTAGGTTAGGTGAAATTAGGTTGGGTGAAGTTAGTTTAGGTTAGGTTAGGGGAGATTGTTTTAGTAAAACACCACATTTGCCCCCACTTTTTACTCACACATTTTGCTCCTACTTTGTGCACTCACTTTTGCTCGCTCTTTTTGCTCCCACTTTTGATTTCACATTTGCTCCCACTTTCTGCTCCCATATTTGCTCACACTTGTTTGCTCCCACTTTTGCTTACACGTTTTCCTCCCACTTTTTGCTCCCACATTTTTTTTTTGCTTTCCATATTAATGCCAACTCTTATAACTATAAGCAGCAGCAACAAAATGTGAATGGAATAATATTTCTGATAATGTTCAAAACAAAAGTCCTGAGGTCTTGGGTTTGAATTCCCAAACTATGGTTGACAGCCAATGAGTTACTCTACAGGAAACTTTTACTTTATGTTGTGTTGCATGATAATTTGCCCATTTTGCGGTGTAGTGGCTAGTATACTTGTGTGTTATCCCTGAAGTCTTGGGTTCCAACTCAACTATGCCTAGAATTTAATTTTGATCTGTGAGTTGAAAGTTAGGTTAGGTGAAGTTAGATTAGGTAAAGTTAGGTTAGGTGAAGTTATGATAGGTTAGGTTAGGTAAAGTTCAGTCAAGTTAGATTAGGTAAAGTTAAGTTAGGTTAGGTTAGGGTAGGTGAAGTTAGGTGAGGTGAGGTTAGGTGAGGTGAGGTTAGGTTAGGTTAGGTGAGGTTAGGTGAGGTTAGGTGAGGTTAGGTTAGGTTAGGTTAGGTTAGGTTATGACTAAGTTTGTTATGTCTAGTTGTTTTAGAAAAAACACCATTTTTGCTCTCATATTTGCTTCCATATTTTCTTTGCACTTTAATCTATCTTGACTTGTGTATTTACTTTTGCTGGTATATTTGTTGACATATTTGTTAGCATATTTGCTCCCACTTTTTTTATATTTGCTTTGCTCCCACATTTGATCCCATATTTGCTCCCACTTTTTGCTCACAGTTATTTTTTTCTCCCACATTTGCTACCACTTTTGCTCCCACTTTTTACCCCCCCCCCCCACCTTTGCTCCCACTTTTTGCATGTATATATGCTCCCACATTAAACTATTGTTGTTATTACCAAGTTGTCTTTACTAGAGATTAGTTTGTGCTTGACAGTTGATATGGAAGTATCAGTGACTAGATATGGTAAGCCTTATGCATACTATAAAGGATATTCATATATTGTGAAACGAAGCAATAAAAATGGAACTGTTATTTGGCGCTGTTCAAAGCAACGATCGAAACAGTGTCGAGGAATGCTTAAAACAAAAGAATTGGACGTACTTTCTTCAAACAATCATGAATGTCAACTTAATAATCACGCTAGTCTAAATGTAAGGAAAACCCAAACCAAAGCAAGAAACCAAGTCCAAGAGAAAGATAGTACTGCTCAATATAATATTAACCTCAAGTTTAATACACTACAACGCACTCATGCTGTTAGCGAGTTGTTTAATGAGAAACCTTTAACACCTCCTGTGAAACCCATGTACAGACATGCACTCTCATCTCAAAAGCCCTCAACCTTATCAGAGACAATATACCCCCATCAAAAAGTTAGTGGGGAAAGGTAATAGTGGTAATAATAACATAACAATGTTAAAGCATTCTAGCACATCTAAAAAGAAGCTTTCAACACTATCAAAGACAACTCAAACCATTGAACAGGCTGAGGACACAAGTGGAAATTATCATGGTAATGATAACGATGATAATGATCATCATTATGAAAATGATTATAATAATGAGGATGATAATCATATTAATGGTGATAATGATGAACTGCTTCCAGAGATTCTGAAACCATTCATAAAAAATAGTAAATGAAACGATCCTAATATATTAGTCGAACGTCTACAGCTCTTGCATGCCTGTAAACAGCTTGGTCATATTGGTTATGAGAAAGAGCTATTAAATATAGAAAATGAACTTCGTAAAGCTGCTATTATTGTGTGATGGGTCAACGTAGCAACACCCCCATCCCCTAAAAAATAATTTTCAACAAGTGTTATGTTTAAAAGAACTGATAAACCAAAAGAGCTGTATTCTGTGTGTCTATCTCTTGTAAAAAAATGATTAAATTGATAAACATAGTTTGTGTATATTTCTTGTTTTCTTGCATGTTCAAGCAATAGTTATGTCAGGGAAGGGATTCGAACCCTTGCTTCCTTATATATTTGGAAATTTGATCTTAAGTCAAACGCCTTAACCACTTGGCCACCCTGACAGTTACTGATTTAATTAGTCTTGTTGGACATTAGTGTTTACAAAACTTTTCATTTCCCCACTATATATATGCTCAACCACTTTTTGGTTTTTCAATGCTGATTTTTGTTTTGTTTCAATTTTTTTCAGTAACATTGCAGTTATCAGTATTGCAAACTGAGTGTTTAATATAGGGTTAAAGGCATTAAATAAATCACAAGCCTTACAGTAGTTGCATATGATGTATAACATGCAACATGTTATTCAAAATTTTAAATAGAGCTGTGCCTTGTTAACATTAAACTCCGTTGGTCATTAAAATAACTACTTGTAAAATAATTCCAGTGTCAAATCCTATTAGCAAATAGCATATATTAAATTTATGTTTAAAGAGTTTTTTTTATAGCACCAACCATTGACCAAAGGAGTGGGAAATGTGGGTTTTTCGGGAAACATTAATCATATCTCTCTTAGTAGGCACAATATCAAAACCGTACAAAATGGACAATATTCCCCTAATAATTACCTAAAATTTTTGTCTGAAAGAATTTTTTGATATGACCCGCCATTACGCCAAGGAATGAGAAAAATGATTTCGGAATTATAAGAAAATGCCAAGAGATATCAGAGGTTGCCATGGCAACACTACTAAATTAATGAGGGATGAGCCATCAGACGTTGCCATGACAACGCACTTGCACGAGATCAGATTCAGTAGTTCCATCTGACTAAGCCGGCCCCGTGGTGTTGGGGTAGCGCGCCTGCCTCTCACCCGGAGGCCCTGGGTTCGATCCCCGGCTCCGTCAGAGATTTTATAACTGACGTGAGGGTTGGAACGGGGTGCACTCAGCCTCGTGAGGACAATTGAGTAGCTGTCTGACAGTGAGACAGCACCCCGATCACGAATACCAAGATTAACGGCCGAGGGGACCCGACGCGCTGATCACGCGTCACCCCAATATCTGCAGGCCAAATGGCTGGGCAGCGGTCACTTGGTCGGCCTTAGCCCGTCATGGGCTGGATGGTGCCAGGGGTTGACTTTGACATCTGACTAAGTGGGAAGCGGCTTCGGTGACGTAACTGGTAGCAAGCATGCTGAATGTCTATGCCCAAGGTTGCGAGTTCAAAGCCGGCCGAAGTCGTCGGATTTTCTAAGAGCGCTAAAAATCCCTCAGTATGCTTTCCTTTGGAGGGGAAGTTCCAACGTTCGTTGCGAGTTGCTGGTTGCGGTGGCATCTAGTAGCCAAGTTCACAGGTAGGTGTCGTTGACGGTAGTACCTGGAAGCAACATTAGGAACTACTGCTTGAAATTGACCGTATGCAGTCCTTACCTAAATTACAGACTAATACAGCCTTCCATAAGTACACAGGGTTACATGACCGCGTTGTCGCAGCCCCTAAACTTAGGAACCAACCAAAATCCCTGCGGGAGATATAATTTTGCGTTAAAAAGTAACAGACCGTTACATAGTTACACATCAGTGTCGAAACCTTGCATAAGGACAGTGTGACCACAAGTATAAAAATGGACCCAAATGACAAAAAGATTACCGTTCCACATAAGACAATAAAATGTTTAAAATAAGCATAAAATGACGAAAAACAAAGTTAATTAAGCTCCAATTATAAAATACCTTCTCGCAATAAATGAGGTCTGATCCTTCTACGAAAACCTGCATATTCTGCCTATTTTCGCCTATCCCCAAGTTTGTCCGGTGAAATCTACCTCCGCCTTCCGGCGTGCCGAGAGGACTTTTAAAATTCAGATTTGTGTTTCACAGTAAACACAATTATTCTCCGTTTAAAACAAGCCATACCATTCTTTCTCTAACATGATAGCTTATACGTGGGCATGGCTATAGATCATCAGCTAAGGATTCAATTTCCATTACCTACACCTCTCATGGTATGCCAATTCGTTAAACTATAGAAAACGTTTCTATATGTTCTGTTACATTATTATTTGACCATCTCACCGTGTAGTGGTTAACCTACTTGTTTGTCAACCCTAAGGTCTTGGCTTCCAACCCCGACTATACCATGACATTCATTTCAAGGTTGCAATAAGCTTCACTAAGCCTTTGTCAAACCTAACAACGATCTAGTCATGTGCAGAGCACGTCCGCTATCAAGCTGACGAGTAATATGAAACTTGCTGACAAGATCGCTGTGCTTTTATCACCAAGGCACACTACACAAACCAAAGTCAGTGTCTCTGTGCAGATTCAACCCAGCGGTAGTATGCAAGCCTATGTTTGTTTAAAAAGCATCATGAATATAAGTCCACTGTCACCACAGAGGCCCCGGTTCGATTATTTTTTTAAAGGCTGCAACCGGATATACAGGTAAAACGTTTTGGCAAAGGGTTGGCCATCCTGACTTCTTCAACACCTCAACCAATGTTTACTATTACTGGTGAGTTACCATTTTCTTCTTCTTCTTTTCCCAATTAGTTTGAGTCGCCGGAGCCAACCAGGCTCATTTTGGTTTTGGCCGGGGATTTAAGGCCGAATGCCCTTCCTGACGCCACGTGATTTTTCAGGTGAAAATTCCAACCCCGCTGTCACCGGGATTTGAACCCCAGCCGTCCGGGTAAAGACGAGCAGCTAAGCACCTGCGCCATCACGCTCCCCACTGGTTAGTTATCTATACACACCTTAATCCATAATTACCTAATAATAATAATAACCATCATCCTCCATACACAAGTCCATTAAAGCATGGTTTCACAAAGATGCTTATGCTTTTAGGTGTATAACACATTTTTCCTCATAACATGACTATTTACTGTTTTAGGGGTGAAATGACCTATCCAGGTAAAAGCGCATGTCATGGCCTACTTTTTAAGCTATCACACCTAATTTTAGGCTTCTTCGTTTCCTAGATATAGATTTTTCAATTTGGGGGGGGGGGGTTGTTTTCACCCCCTGCTATTTTTCATCAAAAACAAAAGATCTTAGGTTCATTTATCATTTTTAGGTTTTTAACACTTTTTTCCCCATAACATGACTATTTACTGTTTTAGGGGTGAAATGACCAATCGTTGTAAAAGCCCATATCAAGCAGGCGCGTGTATTCCCTGGATGCAAGGTAATCATTGCATACCAAAGCGAAAGAATGACACGTATAATAATTATTACTTTGGTTGACGTGATTTTCCAGTCTTTAGGGAAATTGTTTAAATGTACCACTTCGTGGTGTTTGATGTCTGCTGCGAGTTCCGTTCACAGTCGCTTCTAGCAGCACGATAGCGTGACATGCCATCTTTTGGTATTCCTTGGTACTACATGGCGAGTTGAAAGCATGAGAAGCAATTCTGAAGTTACATACTTACGGCCTGAAAAAAGAATCGGTCAGTTTGTGAAGATTGTGTGTTTACTTGCCCATTATAACTGAAAAAGGTGTGCTAGTGTTTGTGAAAAAGAGTTTTTTATATATTGTGTTTAAATGTTTGTGTATTATACTGTGGTAGGCCGTATTTTCTATATATAGTTCAACGATATGATGTGCAATACAAGGGAGTAGGGTATGCAGTGGACGTTTCTGTTTATACTAGTAGCCGTGAGAAATCTGTAAAAATATGGAGTCGGAACTTGAGTCTAGAGATGACAGCGACAGTGACTGCATAATTTGTGATCTGCGGCAAGTTAGCTTTTCTTCTCGATCATTCGAGAACAAAAAAATAATATTATTTGGAGGTCGTCCGACTCCTCAATTAAATATTAACACAAAAGTGAAAGCTTGTATTCGGCATTTTAATTTAAATCTATACACCAATAACACATGGCTGTGTGGTTGCCCTTCTGTTAACAAATTATATTGTTGGCCTTGTCTTCTTTTCTCGAACGAAAAGAGCATTTGGAATCACGGGGGATACAGTGATATGAATAATATACACAAAGCTTTAAAAAAGCACAGTCTTTCACAAAGTCATCTGCAAGCCGTAATTATGGAAAAGACCTTTGGAAAATCCAGGATTGACCATTTGATAGACGAGCAAAAGAAAATAAGTGACCAGCAACATAACGAACGAGTTCGTAAAAACCGAGATATTATGATACGTTTCATTGATGTTGTTCGTTTTCTCGGCAAACAAGAGCAAGCTTTCAGGGGCCATAATAAAAGTGCAGATTCCTCAAATAGAGGAAATTACGTTGAACTGCTAAATCTAGTTAACAAATATGATGCATTATTGCATAACCATTTAGAGAACTCTAATGTATTCAGTAGCTTATCAAATTTAATTCAGAACGATCTAATAGAATCGGTTTCTAGTGTGTTACTTGCATACATCAAACAAGAAATTTGTACAGCCAGTTTTGTTTCCATAGTACTGGATGAAGCCACGGATGTAAGCAATTTTTCCCAGCTCTCTTGTGTAATTCGTTACGTCGGATCCGATGGTATCTCTAGAGAACGATTTATGGGGTTTATAAATGTTTCCGAGGATCGGTCAGCGACAGCTCTTCTCGACATTGCCAGGTAGTTGATGAGTACAGTTGTTGCGAAAAGTTAGTTGCACAAAGCTATGATGGTGCGGCCATTTTTGCAGGCCATTTGAATGGACTTCAGGCAAAAGTTAGAACATTGTATCCTAATGCCATCTTTGTCCATTGTTTCGTCCACAAATTAAACCTGGTGTTATCTCAGGCAACCTCAAGTATCAGAGACTGCAGGTTGTTTTTTCTTACTTTAAATGGATTATCTTCATTCTTCTCCAAATCAACGAAGAGAAGTCATGCATTAGATGAAGAAATTAGGAAGAGGCTGCCCAGGGTGTCAGCTACGCGCTGGAACTACAATTCACGCTTGGTTGGAACCGTCTCCGAAAATCGTGATCAGCTTATTTCACTATTCGAGAGAATGACTGATCCCGATGAAAAATGGGATCATGAAGCCTTAATAGCTGCCCGTGGATTTTCAGTGTCATTAAAGGATTTTCGCTTTAATTTTATACTCGCCGTATTTTCAAGCGTATTTCCTCTGACTGACGTGTTATTTTCCATCTTGCAAAAGAAGTCCCACGATATTGGTTATTGTATTCGTAAAGTAGGAGAACTCAAAATTGAATTTGCAGAAAAAAGGGGTCAATTCGAAGAATATTGGGAGAAGACCGTACAAGAGGTAAAGGGCATCTGTGACCCAGATAGTAAGAGACCAAGATTGCACGATGAGCTCGATTCTAAGACATCTCATAAACGTCTGTTTTATGAAATTATAGACACGGTTGTACAACAGCTCAACGATAGGTTTGACAGTTTAGATTCCCTACGATTCTTGGAACTCATCAATCCTGTTAATTCGGACGATAATAAACGAGTGTTCCCAGAAATCGCTTTCGAGTCCCTTAAAGAGAGTTATCGCAATGTATTTGACTTTCTTGCTCTTCGATCACAGCTAATGGCTACGTACACTTCTGGTGACTTACGAGAGAAAAATGTTAATGAACTGCTACTTTTCCTTAAATCTCATCATCTCCACGAAGCGTATGGAGAGGTAGTGCGACTCTGAGAACTTATCTTAGCGATTCCCGCAACAAGTGATTTTGTAGAAAGAAGTTTTTCTGCGCTTAAACGAATAAAGAACTATGCTCGCAATACGCAAGGCCAGGGTAGACTTAAAGGTTTATCATTGATATCAATTGAGAAAGATTTACTTTCTGAGCTTCAAAAATTGCCAAACTTCTACAACCAGGTCATTAATGATTTTGCGAAAACCTAGAAGGATTGAGCTTCACTTCAAGTAGATTACATTCCAGGTAACACATTGCTGCTATATTATTATTATGATTATTATTATTAGTAGTAGTAGTAGTAGTAATTATGATTGTCGTATGGTAGTGGTATAATTGTTGCAGTAATTTATTCTGAATGCTAATAGTTTAAGAAAAGCCCAAATGAGGAGCAAACACAATTCAACTGCCGGTACCACAGTATGTCTCATATTGTATACCATTGCTTACCCTAAGTAAAATCCCACCACACGCCACTGATATCATCCCCTATTTTTTAAGCTATCTCACCTAATTTTAGGCTTCTTCGTTTCCTAGATATGGATTTTTCAATTTGGGGGGGGGTTGTTTTCACCCCCTGCTATTTTTCATCAAAAACAAAAGATCTTAGGTTCATTTGTCATTTTTAGGTGTTTAACACGTTTTTTTCCCATAACATGACATTTACTGTTTTAGGGGTGAAATGACCCATCGAGGTAAAAGCCTATATTATTCCCTATTTTTTAAGCTATTACACTTAATTTTAGGCTTATTCGTTTCCTAGATATGGATTTTTCAATTTGGGGGGTTGTTTTCACCCCCTGCTATTTTTCATCAAAAACAAAAGATCTTAGGTTCATTTATCATTTTTAGGTTTTTAACACGTTTTTTCCCCATAACATGACTATTTACTGTTTTAGGGGTGAAATGACCAATCGAGGTAAAAGCCCATATCATCCCCTATTTTTAAGCTATCACACCTAATTTTAGGCTTATTCGTTTCCAAGATATGGATTTTTCAATTTGGGGGGTGGTTTTCACCCCCCTGCTATTTTTCATTAAAAACAAAAGATCTTAGGTTCATATATCATTTTTAGGTGTTTAACACTTTTTTCCCCATAACATGCCTATTTACTGTTTTAGGGGTGAAATGACCAATCGAGGTAAAAGCCCATATCATCCCCTATTTTTAAGCTATCACACCTAATTTTAGGGTTCTTCGTTTCCAAGATATGGATTTTTCAATTTGGGGGGTGGTTTTCACCCCCTGCTATTTTTCATTAAAAACAAAAGATCTTAGGTTCATATATCATTTTTAGGTGTTTAACAAGTTTTTTTCCCCAAAACATGACTATTTACTGTTTTAGGGGTGAAATGATCAATCGAGGTAAAAGCCCTAATCATCCCCTATTTTTAAGTTATCACACCTAATTTTAGGGTTCTTCGTTTCCAAGATATGGATTTTTCAATTTTGGGGGGTAGTTTCACCCCGCAAAGGGGGACGTCACCCCAAGTGCTAGGACCCCTCATACAAGTCCCTAGCATGATTGGTTCGCGAGATATGAACAAAAGTGTCGTTAGGACCTTTCGACAAAAACGAATCATACATTCAAAAACGGGGCGTCACCCCCAGGGTTAGGTTACTGCCTATGGCAAAATCCCATGAGGGGTTCAGAAAATATTAACAAACGTATAGTTAGGTCCTTTTGACAAAAGCCGTCCGTGTGCGCACATAAAAAATACTATTTCACCCCCCGGGTAAGGGTAGTTTTTATTTTGGGGTGGATATACCCCGTCCATAGAAAAAGAGAGTTCACCACGAGTCCTACGTCACCTCATAGGTTTAAATCCGATTATTGGTTAGCGAGATAGTAAAAAGCCGATGACCTATTAGTTTTTGGGGTTTATTTCAATACATATTAAAAAACATTCATTTATAAATCATCATTTAAAAAGCCCGCTCTTTTACAAAAACCGCCAAGTTCGTAAGCATACAAAAATAAATTACTATTTCATCCCCCGGGTAAGGGTAGTTTTTATTTTGAGGTGGATATACCCCGTCCATAGAAAAGGAGAGTTCACCACGAGTCCTACGACACCTCATACGTTTAAATCCGATTATTGGTTAGCGAGATAGTAAAAAGCCGATGACCTATTAGTTTTTTTGGTTTATTTAAATACATATTAAAAACACTCATTTATAAATCATCATTTAAAAAGCCCGCTCTTTTACAAAATCCCCAAATGCGCAGGCGTACAAAAATAAATTACTATTTCATCCCCCAGGTAAGGGTAGTTTTTATTTTTGGGTGAATATACCCCGTCCATAGAAAAGGGGAGTTCACCACGAGTCCTACGACACCCCATAGGTTTAAATCCGATTATTGGTTAGCGAGATAGTAAAAAGCCCATGACCTATTAGTTTTTGGGGTTTATTTCAATACATATTAAAAACATTCATTTATAAATTATCATTTAAAAAGCCCGCCCTCTTACAAAACTCCTCAAGTGCGCATGCGTATAAAAAAACATTCACACACGTCATCATCACGTTTTCCGTTTTCCAAAAATCGGCAAAAATGTGAAAAACGCATGTTTAGACCCAAAACCCTATCTTCACCTTTTCGACACCTACATTCCCGTAAAGAGCACGACGAGACGGAAAAAAAAAACGAATCCAAGCACGCCCTCCTAGCATGGCTCCTTCGATTCCAAGGTCGCGGGGGGCTCACAACTTGCTTTTGAAAGCAGCTCCCCCCCTTACCACGTTTTTATTTTGGGGTGAATATACCCCGTCCATAGAAAACGAGAGTTCACCACGAGTCCTACGTCACCTCATAGGTTTAAATCCAATTATTGGTTAGCGATATAGTAAAAAGCCCATGACCTATTAGTTTTTGGGGTTTATTTCAATACATATTAAAAAAACACTCATTTATAAATCATCATTTAAAAAGCCCGCCTTCTTACAAAATCCCCAAGTGCGCAGGCGTACAAAAAAACATTCATCGCCATAATGTCAAAAAACAACATGTTTACCCCAAATGGTGTTTCCCAATTCCATCCATTTTAAAAAATAACCTCACCATCACCTAGAGCGGAAAAAATACCATCCAAACGACCCCTCACTCGACCCTATACCTCCCCCACCACCTAACCCTTTCCCAACATAGCCATACATATTCAAGCACGAGCGCGACTTGAGGAAACCAACACTACCCCACTACTCGCGAATGATCTTTTAGTTTTGGTCTTTTCATTAAATAAAGAGGCTATAGGAAAGTAGGGGACGTCACTACGTGTGCTAGGACACCTGTATGCTCTAATCCCATGTTTGGTTAGCGAGATATCAGGTTCGGGGCAAATACGAGGAGGGTTCAATAAGTTAGTGGACAGCTCCCCCACCATCCCACTACTGACATGGATTAAGGAAGTTCGAAAAGATCTCGAAAATTCCAACATCCAGGAAGTTCAGATGTCAAACAGGGAAACATTTCGGTACATAATTCAAAATTTGGAAGGGTTTCACGTCACAAGAACCACAAAGAAGGGAAGAGCCTGGACGGATGAGCAGAAGAAACAGCATAGCGCCCATATGAAGGAGTACTGGAGGAAGAGGAAACTTCAGGCAAAGAAAAAATGAAATTGTAGCGTGATCCGAAGTGGTCAATTCGCAAATTAAAAAAAAAAAAAAAAAAAAAGAGCAAAAAAAACGTATAGCCTCGGATGCCGGGTGCAAGCTTTATTTGACACCCAGAGGGTAGCTTGCATGTCAAATTTCGTTATTCCTTGACTATGAAAGTCAAGGAGGTTAGATGTGAGATAGCTAAGCTCCTTGAACACTATAGCGCTTTCTAGTAGAGAAATGAGGGAGGAACTTTGTGTTGGCGGAAACTCCCGAGATTAATTTTGCCATTATGAACTCGGCCTACTGAATTCAAATGGGTTCTTTAACATGCCAACATCGTATGACATGCGTATTGTATTTTTGCCGCCTTTCAAAAATCACTTACCACGGCCAGGAGCGAACCTGCAATCATGGGGTTAGTAGACAGACACGATATCCACTCACCCACCGTGGCAAGCTAGAGGAAGGATTAAGACCACTACATGACAAGAAGTCCCTTACGTAAATATGTCATTATGGAGCGAACACCATAGACCTCATATTTGAAGAGGTATCGTCTTTCATGAGCATGGTCTTTTGACAAATTGTGATGCAGCTGTAATTAGGTAACATATAACAGTAGTGACAATATTGAAGGTAAGCCACTCGTTAATAAATCAAGTAGGCCTAAATATGCAAAGAACATGAAGAACCTTAGACCAGAGCCTGTTACTGGAAAATACATACAAAATTCCATACATCCTGCAAGCAATCAGCGAAGGTATGTTAGACGAGGCTATGAAGGGAATAACGGAATTCATAGAAGAAGGAACCACGACAACAGAGTACGCCCACAGAGCACAGGAATGGTTTGACAGGGAGTGCTTTAATGAAAGACAAAGTGTTATGGCATTAGAATTAAATGATATATATTATATTTTGTACTTGCCTAGTGTGTGTTTATATTTTTATGGTGTTTCAAAAACGAGGAGTCTTTCTAGAGGAGGAGGAGGATTGTTTTAGGGGTGGAACAGTGATGTCATCTCCTCCCTACTTCTATGTTAGGAGGGACAGATAACCTCAATGTTCCGTCTCTTAAAACAACGATCACCACTCCAAACGAATGTCAGGTCTATTCAAGCTATTAGGCCTGTAACTAAAGCAAGATGAGTGATATCGGTTTCGAATTCAGTCAGTTTTGGTTTGCAATGATTCTGCCGTGTTGTTCTACAGGTTTCACGCCTCCAGGTCGTACTTGCAGTACGCTGAGTTTCCGGACAGGTGGACTCTGGATGAAGGCTACAGGGCGACAGATGACTTCGGCAATGATTACCCATATAGAGGTTTGGGAGCAGGGCCCCTTTCAGGGCTGTCTGTGAGCTTCAGTGAGAATACTACCGATATGGACTACAACTGCAGAGAGATATTCCAAGGGTTTAAGGTAAAGGTCCGCCTTAACTGTATTCCGAATATTGTTCGCCGTCATTCTTAAAATTTAACAAGAAGTTCCGTGACGAACTAAAGAGCCTACTTTTCTTAAAATGTAATATTCGTGCCAATGATTAATCTATATGGACCTATCTAGAATAATGACGAAATTAAGCTGGTAATATCGAAATTTCTTCGAAATACTGTATACCTGGCATAATGTAGCCTAATAGTGAACTACAGTTGGCAGCCCTGGTGATGAATATATTCTTAGTTCCATCTCTTCAGGTACAGAATACAAAATTTGGTTGAAGTCCAGTGGATAGCAATGACGTTACATGCAGTTAAACATAGGAACCAACAGCGCACGTAAAATCATGTTGGCATCAATGACATACATGTATTGGTCAGAAATAATCTGAAATAAAATGATCTATTGTTGTGTAAATTTTGAATGAAATCCATTAGTTAGTATAGAAGTTACATGCATTTTAAAATTGGACCTATCAGCAGGCTTACAATCATGTTGGCAGCACTGACGTATATTAGTTACTCAAAATTAATCTAGAATGCCAGGTACTATACGTGTGCAAAGTTTAGAGCTATTGGCTTCCATGCTTTCTGATATATTGATATTAAGGTAACAAAAATAGACATCATTTATTAACAGTTGGCAGCCCTGGTTGTTCTTAAGAATACGCATAGTCACATCTGTCATGGTACACATAGCACATACGTCATTTGGTTGAAATCCAAATGATAGTATGGAAGTTACATGTATTTAAATTTGAACCTATCAGCAGGCTTAGAATCATGTTGGTGGCACTGACGTATATAAGTTACTCCAAATTAATATAGAATGTCAGGTACGAAACGTGTGCAAAGTTTAGAGCTGTTGGCTTGAATACTTTCTGATATATGGGGTATTTGGATTAAAAAATTGAGGGCATTTATTAACAGTTGGCAGCCCTGGTGGATCTTAATAATACCATCAGTCGTATCTGTTTATGTACACATAGCATATACAAAGTTTGGTTGAAATCCAATAGATAGTGTAGAAGTTATATGCATTTAAAATTTGGACCTATCAGAAGACTTATAATCATTTTGGCAACACTGCCATGTATGGCCTCCTGGAAATTAAACTTCAATATTATTATATATACGTGTGCCAATTTTGAAATAGCTCCCATTCATACCTGCCATGATATCCAACATGGAGCTCAAATTTCGATTGCGATTTTTCAGCAGTTGGTAGCACTGACATCATTTTCAAATATGGCCGTGAGATATTCAGGTATAGATCTTTACTCCTACCAAATTTCGTTCCGATTGCAGCAGCCGTTTAGGAGTTGATAGGGGACACACACACAGCCAGACAGACAGACAGACAGAAGGATAGACAGGAGGACAGACAGAAGGACAGACAGACACACACACATTTGCCCGATCTCATAAGTCTACTTTTTCCTCATTTTTGCAAAATGTGAAAAGTAGGCTAACAAGAAGTTCCGTGACGAACTAAAGAGCCTACTTTTCTTAAAATTTATGATTCATGCCAATGATTAATCTATATGGATCGATCTATAATAATGACGAAATTAAGTTGGTAATATCGAAATTTCTAATAAGTTCGAAATACTGTATACCTGGCATAATGTAGCCTAATAGAGAACTACAGTTGGCAGCCCTGGTGACTGAATATATTGTTAGTTCCATCTCTTAAGGTACAGATTACAAAATTTGGTTGAAGTCCAATGGATAGCATGGACGTTACATGCAGTTAAACATTGGATCTAACAGCGCGCGTAAAATCATGTTGGCAACAATGACCTACATTTATTGGTCAGAAATAATCTGAAATAATATGATCTATGGTTGTGTCAATTTTGAATGAAATCCATTAGTTAGTATATAAGTAACATGCATTTTAAAATTGGACCTATCAGCAGGCTTAGAATCATGTTGGCGGCACTGACGTATATTAGTTACTCCAAATTAATCTAGAATGCCAGTTACTATACGTGTGTAAAGTTTAGAGCTATTGGCTTGCATACTTTCTGATATATTGATATTAGGGTAACAATAATAGAGACAGTATTCATTAACAGTTGGCAGCCCTGGTTACTCTTAAGAATCGGCATAGACTTATCTCTTATGGTACACATAGCACACACGAAATTTGGTTGAAATCCAAATGATAGTATAGAAGTTACATGTATTTAAAGTTGGACCTCTCAGCAGGCTTAGAATCATGTTGGTAGCACTGACGTATATAAGTTACTCCAAATTAATTTAGAAAGTCAGGTACTACACGTGTGCATAGTTTAAAGCTGTCAGCTTGCATACTTTGTGATATATTGGTATTTGGATAAAATAAATTGAGAGCATTTATTAACAGTTGGCAGCCTTGGTGGATCTTAAGAATACGTTCAGTCATATCTGTTTATGTACACATAGCACATACGAAATTTGGTTGAAATCCAATTGATAGTGTAGAAGTTATATGCATTTAAAAGTTGGACTTATCAGCAGGCTTAGAATCATTTTGGCAACACTGCGATGTATGGCCTCCTGGAAATTAAGCTGCAATATTATTATCTATACGTGTGCCAATTTTGAAATAGCTCCCATTCATACCTTCCAAGATATCCGACATGGAGCTCTAATTTCAATTGTGATTTTTCAGCAGTTGGTAGCACTGACATCATTTTCAAATATGGTCGTGAGATATTCAGGTATAGATCTTTACTTCTACCAAATTTTGTTTCGATTGCTGCAGCCGTTTAGGAGTTGATAGGGGGAAACACACACACACACACAGACGGACAGACACACATTTGCCCGATCTCATAAGTCTACTTTTTCCTCATTTTTGCAAAATGTGAAAGGTAGGCTAAAAATCTCCTCCAACTTTCAGTGAATATCAGTCATGCTATTTATCAGAGTGAGATTTCTAGCATGACTGATCTATGTTTCATGGAAATATTGCTGTTGTTTTATGCTCTGCATTTAACCTGTACTGGCTAGCAACCGTGTTGTCACCTAGAAGGCCCGGGTTCAATTCCCGGCTCTGCCAAGAAATTCAGTTCTGGTCTGAGGGCAGGAACGGGGTACACTCAGCCTCATGAGGCAAAACTGAGAAGAGGTGGGTTCGATTCCCACCTCAGCCATCCTGGAGTTGGTTTGTCATGCTTTCCCACTTCTACTCCAGGCAAATATCAGAATTCAGAATGGTTCCTAAAATAAGGCCACGGCCGCCTCCTTCCCAACCCTCATCTGAATTACAAATACACACACTAATACAGCCATCACAATAACGCAGGTTATCAGACAAATTATACAAACCTAAATACACGGGGCTACATGACCACGATGTCACAATGACCCTAAATGAAACAACAACTGTTTCAGATGATGGTTATGAATATAATTGTTGTTTTATTGGATGTAACATCTAGGTGATCATCCCATAATGGTTTGGGAGATAGTAAATGATAATTGAATTAAACCTACAACTATCTTACGTATTTGAGAAAAGGACAAAGAGAAGGAGTGAATAAAATAAACGACAGGGAAAAGGAATGCCCTCAACACTCGAAAAATGAGGACTGAGGGACTCAGATGAAAGTAGAACCATAAAATGCAGATATGAGAGGGTACGAGAAGAGGATCTGCCCCAAAGTCAATGGTCATAGGGGAAAACGGACCCAGCTGAGGCGTCGCCAACTCATAAACTCACCAGCCGTGAGCCCTTGAGGGTGTAGCACTATCCAGTGGGGGAAGGGAGGAGGGGGGGGGGGCTACACAAACACCACAGGCAGGGTACACCACGAAAAAAATAAGAGAAGAGGTTCGACCCCTCGAAGGATGACGGTATCAGATAGAAAAGACAAGGGTTAATAATAATAATAATAATATAGTATGGCCTCGGATGCTGGGTGCACGCTTTGTTATTTGACGCCCAAATGGCAGCTTTCATGTCAAAGTTTGTAGTTCCTTGGAGCGCTATGAAAGTCAAGGAGTTTAGATATCAAAGCTCCCTTGAAACTATAGCGCTTTCTAGTAGAAAATGGAGGAACTTTTTGTGTTGGTGATAACTTCCGAGATTAATTTTGCCATTATGAACACGGCCTACTGAATTCAAATGGGTTCATTAATATGCCAACAACGCATGACATGCGTGCCAAGATTTTTGTCGCCTTTCAAAAATCACTTGCCACGGCCAGGAGCGAACCTGCAAACTTTGGGTTGGTAGCCCGACACGATAACCACTCACCCACCGTGGCAAGCAGTAGGGTCAATGACAGCAGGAAAAGGCTATAGTCACTAGGCTTTGGGGTCGGAAGAGAACAAGAGTTGACTGAGGGATATCGACAGGATAGATGACCGAGAGGAGCCCCACACAAGCAAGTGGAAGCAATGTCGGACTCAGCTGGGGTTCCGTGGTCGACAAGCCTCGTCCCTCTAGTTGTGAGCCCTTCGGCGAAGTAATGTTTCGAAAGGATTGTAACGTCGAAATAAATTACTGAGGAAAACGAAATGTTGCTTTGTACGCCTTATTAAGCTCGCTCGCTATCATTTTACCCTCCAGGATCGGCTTTTCCCATGAATTAAGTGAGGGATCCACTGAGGGCAGTGTCCTGGAGCTTGAGACTATGAGTCGGGGATACAACTGGGGTGTGTGACCAGCACGACGCAAGGTGGCCTCACCTGCAAAGCGAACAGGGGGCCTGATGAGGGGATAGGAAGAGTGGGAGGGTTTGACAAGGAAGTGGGAAGGAGGTGGCAGTGGCCTTACGGTAGGTACCATCCCGCCATTTGCCCGAAAACGAAGTGGAGAAACCACGGAAAACCATTTTGACGATGACTGAGGGGGAGTCGTACCCCCTCTACTCATTTGGGCCACCCGAGGCTGAGTAGACCCCGTTCCAGTCCTCGTACCACCGATCACACAACATTCCTCACTCATATTCCAGTGCTACAAATGTCTGCGCTTGAACCACGACGCCGCGAATTGCAGGCATGCTACCCGCTGTAATAGGTGTGGCGGTAATCATCGTCACACAGATTGCAAGGTGCATAAGGACAGCCCCACGTGTGTAAACTGTGGGGGCAATCACGCGGCAAGTTATGGAGGCTGTCAATATATAAAAGACGCCATCAAGCAAAGACAGAGAGCACTAACCAGGCATCGAACCAGTCCCAATATACCGTCGCTACTCTCACTAAAAACAGTCCCCCCTCCAGTCCAACCTGCCACTACACTCTCACAACATACTAATTAAGCCCTTACACAGCTACTACAGCTCCTCTCCCAACTCTCAGCCATCTCACTTACATAGACACTCAGCCCAAACCGAACACAGGACTCTGGGATCGCTAGGCGCCTGCCTGGGGACTGGGCCCGAACCCGGTCGCCTGGGATGGAGCTTGGCGGACCAGAAAACACAATACAAACCGGACAATTACATATCACAGTTAACAATAACCTAAAACATATTCCCACAACCCAAAATCACTCTCAAAACAATATCACAGGTTACAAACACACTCAAAGGCTATCTGACAGTTCCGCAGTCGAACACAGGACCTGTCAGCTCGTGGCGGGCCTGCCTGGGGAGTAGGCGAAAGCCTATCCATCGGGGTGGCGCGCCGCGGGCTGGCGGGTCATTCTTTAGTTCATACACACCCTAATTTATTTTTTCCGAAACCCAAAATTAATTTATTAACTTCGATTACGCTTAAATTTTAAATTTTAACACGTTTCAGAAACACAAAATTTACATATTCATTTAAAAACAGCTCAGAGACTGCGGAACTCGGATAGCCAATCACAGGCCTGGATTACAACGTCCGACTAACTTTTTCAACCAAATACCAATATATCCGAACAAAACCTACTCTATATTATAGCTACACTTCCAAAATACACTTTTCAAACAAAAATTAAAATTTTTTACCCTCACGAACACCAAAAACGGACCAAAACCAATCCACCAATCACAGCACAGTATAGACGCCCGCTCAGCCGGCATATTCGAATACAGCCAATCACAGCCCAGTAAACTCACAGCCCTTACAAATCATTCATAAAATCATTAATTCATCATTATTCCCAAATAGCGAGGCTTATATATTACTATTATTTTATTTTTTAAACAAATTAACCTACTACAGGTCTTTTCAACAAATTCATACTATCAAACGCCAACCCACTAGAGGTCTGTCTTCCTTCCTTAAGTTAAAACGTAACTTTTCAAATCATTTGATTATTATTATTATTACTAAGCTGAAGCTATGCAATGCCGGCCATGGCGCACGTTCTACATATAAAGCCAGAACACCAGGCTAGTACTGTAACTAAAGAGCTCGACTGCTATGACAACTGTTTATTCCCCGTAACAAAATTAAATTAACAAATCCTTTATTTTATTCCACCTTATACCAAACAATTTCTTTTAAACCATCTCAATCTCATACACGCGCCGCCGAAGCGATTGTCGGCCGCTACGCGGCCGACACATCGCTTGCGGCGGTAAAACTATATTTTTAATTTTAAACAATCTTCAACTCATAAATTAAATTCAAAATTACGTCCCTAAAATAAAATACACCAGGCAGAGTAGCGCATAGACGCAACGGTACCTCGCTTCGCTCGCAGCCAGCGGCTTCAAAACCGATTAGCAGCAGTACCACTTTTCAAATTTCGTGGCAGAGCCGGGAATCGAGCCCAGGACCTCCGGGGTGGCAGCTAATCATGCTGACCGGTACTCTACGGAGGCGACGCCTTATTAAGCCAAAAAAAAGTAAAACAAAGTCAAACCCTGGCACTGTACAGCCCATGACGGGCTAAGGCCGACCAAGCGACCGCAGCCCAGCCATTTGGCCTGCAAATATGGGGGTGACGCGTGATTAGCGCGTCGGGGCCCCTCGGCCATTAATCTTGGTATTCGTGATCGGGGCGCTGTCTCACTGTCAGACAGCTACTCAATTGTCCTCACGAGGCTCAATGCACCCTGTTCCAACCCTCACGTCAGTTTTAAAATCCCTGACGGAGCCGGGGATCGAACCCGGGGCCTCCGGGTGAGAGGCAGGTGCGTTACCCCAACACCACGGGGCCGGCTGCCTTATTAAGCTCTGAACAATAATACTTTTAGCAAGTGGCCCTAATAATATGATCATCCACTGTATAGTCCAAGGTGAGTGGTCCTTCAGACTCAAACAGCTAAGCGAGAGAGTTGTGCTGCTAGGCCATCTATGGGAAAGTAGTCGACTTGTTTTAATTTTAGCCCAAGAGAAGGGGCAAGTAGGTGATTCCATCCTATTGTCTTAGAGTGGTCATGTTTCTCATTTGTCCAAATAACTTTCTCTAATCCTTCAAAAGTGCAACATGGATAGTCTCTCGTGACCGCCATCCTGCCCATTTTTTATTTTTTATTTTATTTTTTATTAGTTCTTTACAGAATTACAGAATTTTCAGATATGATAAATACCATACTATTACATCACAAGAAATCCAGATAGTGTCCATATTTATCGTACAATTGTCCACTTTCACTAAGCTTCCAACGCTCTTTCTGCAGGTGATACCTGAGATCCAGGAACGAGAAATGTTGATCATTGTCCATCACGAAGTGTACATATTGGCCCATTATCCACACAATGGCAGTCTGTTTAATTTGGGGGAAGGCGGTCACCGACAAACGAATCAACTTCCTGTCATCAAGGTCATCCGTGGGCACATTTAATAGTTGACATACTTTTCCCTTACACCACAGCCACGTGGAGGCAACTCGCGTGCATGATGTGAAGCGGTGTATCGCCGTATCAGTTTGACCACATATAGTACACCATGGGTAAGCTTCAAGACGGATGGTATATCGCCGTAGAGCGGTTGGGATGAGATCGTTGAGGAAGATAAAAACCTGGGAATGTACAGCAGAGGAAATGGTCATAGCCCCAAAATTTTTCCAAACAGTGGGCCAATGGACGTAGAGGGTGGTGGCCTCGATTCGTGGTTTGGAGTGTACCACTTGCCGCAACATGTTATAAATACTTTTCGTCGTTGGAACAGTCCCTGAAGGCATTTGGCGAACAGTTTCCAGAAGGTGCTGTTGATGGTCCCTAAATATCTTCGGCAAAGCTCTATCACAACCACGGGCTGTGTTTCGAATATCTTTGTATAGCGCTTTCGTAAAAGTGTCATGTTGGGAAAGAATGGTGATATCGTTCTTGCAGAGGAGTGCACGGCATTTCATGCCATGAGCTGTTAGCCCTAGCCCGCCTTGCCGGGATGGGAGATACAACTGTTCCCGTTGTACTCGGAACAAAAATCCTTGCCATATAAACCAACCTGTATATTTTGCCAATTGGCTCTCAAACATTTTGGGAAGTGGGAAAAGTTGTGCGACATGCCATATTTTAGAGAGCGCAAACACGTTGAGGACCATGACCCGTTGCACTATATTGAGGTTTCTTTGACCAAATTGGATCAGCACTCCCCTAACTTTGGCAATGACCTTAGTCCAGTTTGCTTGCACTGTGTCCAGAAGCGATTGCTTCCAGGTAATGCCAAGAATTTTCACCTCATTTACTATCCGGAACCAGGGCTGTTGGGTAATCACTGAGTTAGTATTGAGCGGAAGCAAAGCAGTTTTCTGGGGGTTCGATTGTGCTCCAGAGGCGATATGGTAGAGCTGAAGGACGCTATCGATGTGGGAGATGTCTTCATTATTGCGGATCAATATTGATACGTCATCAGCATAGGCGCACATGCCAAAAACATGTGTGGACAGTTTGTAACCCTGTAGCTTCACCTGGGTAGTCCGAATGAACGGTTCAAGGCCAATGACAAAAAGTAGCATGGAAAGGGGACATCCTTGCCTAACTGATCGTTGTATTGGAATCAGAGGGGAAAGAAAACCGTTGACGAGCACTCGAGACGTAGCATTACAATTTATCATACGAATGTAGTCAATAAGGATTTCAGGAAATTCAAAGTGTTGCAAGACCATGTACAAGTATTCATGACTGATGCGGTCGAGAGCTTTATCAAGATCTAAGGTGAGAAAACTCATTGGCTCAGTGGGGAGCATTTCGGCTTTTAGGTGTAGGTCCCGTAGTATCGCTAAGTTTGTTAACAGAGTTCTTCCAGGAATACTGCAACATTGTTCATCACCAATGATATCATGTAGAACAGTCTTCAATCGGCATGCAAGTACTTTGGTAAGGACTTTATAATCACTGCAGAGCAGAGTAACTGGTCGGAAGTCACCAACTGCCATGGGAGAGGATGTTTTTGGTATGAGGACTATGGTAAACTCGTGATGTGATTGACAAAGAGCACGACGTTGGAGAATGGTACGCAGGACATGACCAAATTCTTTGCCAATGAGAGGCCAGAAGTGTTTATACATTTCATATGGCAGTCCATCAATGCCAGGTGAGCGGTTGTTTGGGAGGTGCTTAACCACAGAGTGAATCTCTTCATCCGTAATATCCGCGCTGAGCAGAGTTTTGTTGTCCGGAGATAGTTGGGTACTGCAAGATGAAAGCAATAGGGTCACCTGCTGTGGATCAATTGGAGCCTTAGCGTAGAACCGTTGATAAAATAATGACATTTCACTACGTATAGCGTCAGGGGAGGTGACGACACTTCCAGTACTGGTGCGGAGGCGGTGGATATATTTACGTTGCCGCTCACGTTGTCCTTTGGCGATATGGTATACACTTGCACTTTCGTCCGGGAGCACTGTACGATCTTTTAAAGCCACGTTTATATGAGCGAGCGTTCGTTGCTGTAGAGACAGGAGTTTGGTTTTGACTTCCCGAATCTGGTCATATATACGCTCCCCAGCATCAGATCTTTGCTGGAGCTGGCGAAGAACTCGATAGTAAAATTCAACTGTATCCCGTCTTTCCCGACCTCGTTGGTAGGATATGTTCTTAAAGACGCGGCGGATCCCTGGTTTAACTAAAATATCCCACCAGTCTGCGCAGTCGCGAAATTTGCATTTTTGTTGGACCCATCGAGTCCAGTATTGTCTGAAAATATCTTGGCATTCCTCCTCCAGTAACAGCGAGCAATTCAGTTTCCAATAACCTCTTCCTATGTGAAATATGGGATGGGGGTAAGAGATTGTACATACGACAGCATGATGGTTAGTGAAACTGGCAGGTATCACTTCATATCGTCTAGGCTGGATAAGTTCCTGTGAAAAGTAGATGCGGTCAATTCGTGATGAGGAGTTGTGACTTATACAGGTGTAATGGGGCAGGGGCACCCTTTAACTATCCACAGCATCAATGAGGTGTAGGGAGGTAAGAAGGGTCCTGAGAGCCGGGTTGATACCTTGGTATGGACTAGTGGAATCCTCTGGGCGTTGAATACAATTGAAATCCCCTGCAAGAATAAGTTTTTCCTTAACGTCGTGCAGATGAGGCAGTATACTCTGTTGAAAGAACATTTTCCGTTCCACACGTTTATTGGACCCGGATGGGGCATATACATTTATCAGGGTGGTATTGTTTATGTGTCCAGATATTATGCGTCCTGATGGATGACATAGCACACCTTCGAGTGGGATATCATGTCTTATGAGGAATCCGGTCCCTCTATTCGTATTACCGGTATCGATGTATTGTTTGTAGAAGGCAGATATGGGCAAACAGGGTATAGCAACTTCTTGAATGAAGGCAATGTCAATGTCTGCATCTCGAAGGAATCTCTCCAACAGTTGAAATTTCAGAGGGCATTCTATTACATTGATATTCACAGTGGCCACAGTGAGAAATTGCGCCATTAAGAGAAGTATAAAAGCTGTGCTAGACATACTGGAAGGTGGACTCGAGAAAAAAAAAAGACACAGGTGAGAAATATACTGGTGCACTATGTCAAATTAGGTTGAGATAGTTCCTTATGACTGCCATTCATAGGCCGGCTGTCAGCGTTTGAGAGCGTTCGTGGGTCCCTAGATGACGTAGAATGAAGATTTTGTTTCTTTTTCACAGCTGCGGGAACGTTTGTAGAACCAGTTTGATTCTTCGGGGCTGGTACGGCAATCGAGGCATTTGTTTTAATCTTCTTAGATACGTTCTCAGATCCCCGATCAACCTGCTTAAGTGAGTCGGTAGGTACCAGAGAAGGTGGGGGCAGTGAAGACAAAATTTCTGTGGCAGCCTGTAGTGACGGCAGAGTTGGTTCTAAGGCTGCCAGACAGGTTGCCGATAGCACAGGGGCACTCTGTGGCTCGCTGATCTGGTCAGTACAAGGTACCAGTTCTGCGTCATGTGTGTCCGAGGCCACTTCTGCTGTTGTCCCAGCTGCCTGGTCAATAAGCATGTTTTCATGTGACGTTTGCTGTGTTACAACATCCGAGTATTGGACACGTCGTTGTTGTGTAGGAGTTATACCGAGGGGAATCATTTTCTTTGGGCAGTTGATACGTAGATGTGTGTTAGCATTGCAAATTAAACAGGTCTGTTTCTGTCCATTATACGATATATAGCCAGTCTCAGTGGAGGGGATATCTTGTTTGATTTCCATAGTGACTGCACGTATTCCATTATACACCGGGAACTGATAAGCAGAAGACCATTGTTCTTTCTTGACGTCACTCACAGTGCCATATTTCGACAGGACGGATTTGAAAATTTCAGGGGGAACTTCGAGTGGGACATTAAATATACGCACTGTGGTAAAATTGGAATCCGCTGTGGAGAGCTTAACATTTGTCATTTCGCCTGAGTCATACTGAAATTTAATAGGATCTGCAAAAGTATTTAGCAATTTCTGATAAGTAGATATGCTGATTACCTTGATGTACATGGTTTTTTCTTGCGCATTTAACTGGATGGCTTCTACTTGGTCGACAGTCAACCGAAGGGTATCGCTGATCCAGCGGTGAATTTCTCCTGGTGTGTGGCGGGAACTCTGCCTGTCCCATTGGCAGCGTACGGTGTTTTTCCTCTGGTATCCGGACATGATTTTCAGCGGGGTTTTCTGGGTTTCTGGTTTTGTTGTCCTATCTGGAACACTACTTGAAAAAGTATTGTCCGAATGACACACGGAAGGTCAGTACACCCGTGGATCTATCGGAAGCACCGGTATTAGGAAACGTACACTCTTCCAATGCGGTCACACAGCGCGCACACACGTACCTCACTCGGTCACGACTAGTGACCAACTATTAGCCCCTGTACAAGCTTACCCTAAGTCACTCTACTAATCTGCAGTGTATCTCGTAGATCCATCTGCACAGCCCAGCTGACTTCCCTCGGATGCAGGAACAGTACCAATTGGTACCACTACAGAAGTTCGTGATATTGACCGTGAAGCCCAACTTAATAACGACCAACCCCTCACTGAGGAAGTTCCAGCCACACTATCGTCAGTGCTACTTCGCCGATGAGAGGAAACTACGATTCTTCAATGTGTACACCCACCAGAACTGTGCCCTGGAGTGTGAGGCGAACTATACCCTGCAAACATGCGGCTGCACGGCATTCTTCATGCCTCGTGAGTATCTCTAACCGCAGTATAAGTATAATGATGATGATGATGATGATGATGATAATTGTTGTTTTAAGGGGCCTAACATCTAGGTTATCGGCTCCTAATGGTCTGGGTGATAGCGAAAATGACAATGAAATGGAAACCAGAACGAAAATCAAGCTGGACTGAAAATACTGACTAAATGGAACGTAGATTGAAATCGCTCACAAAATGAAGAATGGAGATACTTAGCCAATAAAAGTAAAGGTAATTTGGAAGGAAAATACTCATAAAAGCAATTTAGATTGAAAAATACGCACAAAATGTAGTTTAGGTTCAAATTACTTACAAAATGCAATGTAGATTCGAAACACTCAACAAAATGCAATTTAAATTGAAAATACGTACAAAATGCAATTGAGGTTCAAAATACTTACAAAATGCAATTGGAATTGAAACTACACAATGTAAGTGAGATTGAAAAAGGCCGTTTCAGATTCAAAATACTCACAAAGTGCAATTGAAATTCAAACTACTTACAAAATGCAATTGAGGTTCAAAATACTCACAAAGTGCAATTAAAAATCAAAATACTTACAAAATGCAATTGAGGTTCAAAATACTTACTAAGTGCAATTGAAATTCAAAATACGTACAAAATGCAATTGAGATTCAAAATACTTACAAAATGCAAATGCAATTGAAAATACACAATGCAAGTGAGATTGAAAGAGGCCGGTTCGGATTCAAAATACTCACGAAGTGCAATTGAAATTCAAAATACTTACAAAATGCAATTGAAATTCAAAATACTTACAAAATGCGATTGAGGTTCAAAATACTTACAAAGTGCAATTTAAATTTAAAATACTTACAAAATGCAATTGAGGTTCAAAATACTTACAAAATGCAATTGAAATTCAAAATGCTTACAAAATGCGATTGAGGTTCAAAATACTTACAAAGTGCAATTGAAATTGAAAATACTTACAAAATGCAATTGAGGTTCAAAATACTTACAAAATGCAATTGAGGTTCAAAATACTTACAAAGTGCAATTGAAATTGAAAATACGTACAGAATGCAATTGAGGTTCAAAATACTTACAAAGTGCAATTGGAATTGAAAATACTTACAAAATGCAATTGAGGTTCAAAATACTTACAAAATGCAATTGAGGTTCAAAATACTTACAAAGTGCAATTGAAATTGAAAATACGTACAGAATGCAATTGAGGTTCAAAATACTTACAAAGTGCAATTGGAATTGAAAATACTTACAAAATGCAATTGAGGTTCAAAATACTTACAAAGTGCAATTGAAATTGAAAATACGTACAGAATGCAATTGAGGTTCAAAATACTTACAAAATCAAGTGCAATTGAAAATACACAATGCAAGTGAGATTGAAAGAGGCCGGTTCGGATTCAAAATACTCACAAAGTGCAATTGAAATTCAAAATACAAAATGCAATTGAATTTGAAAATGCTTACAAAATGTGTGGTAGATTCAAAATACTGTACTTACAAAATGCAATTGAGATTGAAAATACTTACAAAATGGAGTTTAGGTCGAAATTACTTACAAAGTGCAATGTAGATTGAAAAAACTTACAAAATGTGGTTGAGTTAAAAAAAATGTATTTTAGAGACACCGGGAGCCAATTCATAAATACAGGGCGGGAATCTTAAAGAGAAATGGAACTATAATGAAAAGAAGGCTGATCCCACGAAGAAAGAGGGATCAGGGAAGATGAGAGAAGGGCCAATGAAGGCGGGAAAGGAAAAGACTCCCGAGACCTCGGATACCCTAATACCGTCGGGGTTGGAAGAGAACAAGAGTTGACCAAGATTTTTTTTTTTTAGCGTATGGCTTTTAGTGCCGGGAGTGTCTGAGGACATGTTCGGCTCGCCAGTTTTGTAGCTGCTTCGAGACGGACACCCAATGGGTGAGCTACAAGTACCGTTGGGGAGGGAAGGAGGGAAGTTGGAATGTAAGGACGAGGAGTTGGAAGGTAGCGGCTGTGGCCTATAGTTAGGGACCAACCCCGGCATTTGCCTGGAAGGAAGATGGGAAACCACAGAAGACCATCTTCAAGGTTGCCGGCTGGGGGATTCGAACCTCCTCGCCTCCCGGATGTGAGCGACTGCCATCAGTCATGCCGTAACCACCACGGCTAACTCACCCGGTTTGACCAAGATATGTCGACAGAAAAGAAGACGGAGAGGAGCCCGGCACAAGTAAGTGGAAGCAATGCCGGACTCAGCTGGGGCCCCGTGGTCGACAACCCATGTCCCACTATATGTGAGCCCCTAAGGGAAGTATTAGTATAAGTATAGCCTACTAGCAGTAGTACCCGGCTTCGCCCGGTGGAATGATCCTGAAGTCGCGAGGTCTCCTTAAGCTCCGTAGTCTAATAACACTCAACGTTATCGTGTTGATAGCCATTTTTCAGTGTTGCCTTAGTAATCGAAATGTAATGTTTTTCAGTCGGTCAACACGACTGTACTCAATTGTCATGGTTGGTTCCATAATCCTGAAAAAGAAAATTACAAGAGAATAATAAAATAATACCCTTTATATTTATACAAGTGTATTTATTAATCTCATGTGTGATTTTCAGGATTAGGGAACCACCCATTACAATTGGGTAGGAGGCTTCCGTGGCGTAGTTGGTAGAATGCTGAGCTTCTATCCCCAAGATTTCGGGTTCAAACCCAGCCAAAGTCGTCGGATTTTTAAGAGCGTTAAATTCCCTCAGTATGCCTTTCTTCGGAGGGGAAGTAAAGCCGGCGGGCCCATTTCATATATTTATGGCATATACAAGAACCTTCCACTAACTACAATATGTGTGAAGCTAAATTTGTAGGTTATATTTATTTGACGCTCTATTAGTTCCAACGTTCGTCGCCAGGTGCCAGTTGCGGTGTCATCTAGTAGCCAATCTCACAGCTAGGTGTCATTGTCGGTAGCATTTGGTAGCAAAAGTAGGGAATACTTGAAATTGATCGTCTGCCGTCCTTACCTGAATTACAGATAACACACACTATTACAGCCATCACAATTAACACCAAGTAATTATAAGACATATTCTACACACACCCAAAATACACGGGGCTACATAACCACGTTGTCGCAGCCCCTAAACTGAGGAACCAACCAACTACAATTGGGTGCAATCGTGTTGACTGATTGAAACATATTACATTTCGAACACTCAGAGTTGTGAATTAAATACATTTATTTATTTATTTATTTATTTATTTGTTTAACTTGGAGTGTTTTCAATCATTGGTGTCTGATAATATCTCACTCTGTTACAGGAGCACTAGATACTCCTGTGTGTGGACCAGGAAATAAAATGTGTGTGTATTTCGCAAAACGTAAGTACTCGTATTTCATATAGTGCATCAGCTACACTGCTCAACAAAAGTTTCGACTACCGTCATCAATTGTATACTGACGCTGCCCAAGATAAACTTGATGATCTCATTCAGAGCATGCCTCCTCCGTGTGCAGGGAGGACTACTAAATACTGATACTGATCATCATGAGATACAGTTTTTTAATGTGTTTGTTTTCAAAAGGGACACTTAGAAGCGAGTTCGCTTTGTTTTTGTTCCGTTTTATTGTTATCTAACCAGGATTGTTATTGTTTTCAGAAGGACTGATGTTTAGATTGTTAATAAGTTATTCTTTTGTTGGAGTGGGGCCGACGGCCGACGGCCGACGGCCGACTGCGCGCGCCTACAGCCAGCCAACAGAGCTCGGTCCGCGGATAGCGCGCAGGCGAGATAACCAGGGTCACTAAATTCATTAAATCACTAAACTTTCATCAACGAGGGTGTGAAGTGTCAGCGCACAGATAAGAAGGTAACATAAACAACAGCTTCTTGCAAGATTTAATTAAAGATGCATAGATTTTTTTAGTCTGGCTTACCTCACGTCACCAGTTAAAGGTTAGAACTTACCTTTTCACAGAAGATGCTGAAAATGTTCTCCTTCGGCTGACAGACAGTAACTTTGGAAGTTACATCGTTACATTATGTAGTTACTCCTGTACCCCCCTGCGTGTTTACTGTGATTAATCGAAGCACGGACCTAAGAGCGTTTGATGTTTAATTGTGGGGTAATTTAAAATACGAAGTGAACAAATCAATTATCTGTACTCTAGAGGAGCTGGAGAACAATATACGGCAGCAGATAACCCTCACAACAGAAGGGAATTACAACGTGTAAACTCTAATTTATTTACACGGTACAACGCCTGTCTGTCAGCTGAAGGAGAACATTTTCAGCGTCTTCTGTGAAAGGGTAAGTTCTTTAATCATGATTTGCTTGTGAATTTACCATTAATAATAATAATAATAATAATAATATCGTATGGCCTCGGGTGCCGGCTGCAAGCTTTGTAATTTGACACCCAGAGGGTAGCTTGCATGTCGAATTTCTTTGTTCCTTGAATCACTATGAAACTCAAGGAGGTTAGATATCTAAGCTCCTTGAACACTATAGCGCTTTCTAGTAGAGAAATTAGGAACTTTGTGTTGGCGGAAACTCCCGAGATTAATTTTTCCATTATGAAAACGGCCTACTGAATTCAAATGGGTTCTATGACATGCCAACATCGTATGACATGCGTGTCGTATTTTTGCCGCCTTTCAAAAAAATCACTTACCACGGCCAGGAGTGAACCTGCAATCTTGGGGTTAGTAGACCGACAGGCTATCCACTCACCCACATTAATTAATGTACTTTGTAATGGTTTCCGTCTGCGCGCTATCCGCGGCCCGAGCTCGGTTTGCTGGCAGAAGGCGCGCGCGCCCTGCAGCTGGTTACCGACCCCGCTCCAGCTAAGGAATCTCCCTGTATAAACCTCAATGGGCTTACTATAAGAAGTCATTGTACTAAAAGCTATGCTATTCCAAACTTTTGTTGAGCAGACTATAGCCTACTATCCCCCAGAGGCGTCGAGTCGTTCTTTGCCCAGTATCATATCTCCCATTTGACCAACTGTTTGTTTCATGCATGAGAACATAATGCTGCCAGTACCTAGAACCCCGCGTCGTAGTAATGCATGTTTAATCGCGTACCATGACTGCGATGAAAATCTGCAGCAAGTCCGGAGATCAGTGGTTTGTATCTTAGTGGCCATTCTGAGAGTGGTTTTTCACCGAAGATTTTCCTACACCTCCAGACAAATGATGGGATGATACTTTAACCTCAAACTCTTACCACAATAATTACTCATTGATACAGTATTACAAATCTTCAGTCTGTAATCCCAATATTACTGGGAACATGCAAAAAATAACCTGACAAAACATTGACTGCTATGAGTTGATTGTTTCAGGCAATCTTCTACTCGCATCCATAAAGGAAGGGCTCCGCACAACTCGCACTGCTCCGATGTGCAGTTGTTTGCAGTCCTGCGTTCATATCAAGTACAGTACGGAGCGCTCGGAGGCTGACGTGGAGGAACATGAGATCAAGACGTAAGAGAGTAATGTCTACTCTACTGCATTAATGACCTTATAACATGTTGATGGCTTATTTATATATGCAGGTCCAATAACAGAGGGGGGGGGGGAGGGAAAACGGGGCTGTAGCGCCGGAGCCCGGACTTCCTGAGGGGCCCGGGAAAGTGAAATAGCCCAGGGTAAACAAATTTGAAATGTTCTGATAGTCCTGTATAGAATGTATCTGAATCTAGAAAATATACTACAAAATATTATAATGAGAACATAGCCTAAGTAATGTACAGTATTTTGAAAATAACAATTATCTTTATATCTTCTCAGTCAGAGAAATAGCAACTTTTCCACCCCTTATAGAGTGGATACTTTCTAAATAAGCTATGAAAAGTCGAATTTTTAGTTCATAAGGTTGTGAAAGATGTTTGACTTAATGTTGGGATGGGAGGGAGTAAAATTACAACAACAACAAAATCACATTGAACATTTAAATAAAAAACGTTCCAATAAAATTTAAATCAAATTTTAAAATATCCACGGAGTATTAAAGTGAGCCATAACAGAAATAATACTTGTAATTGAAGCTATATACAAGGGCATATCAAAAAGGTATTTGCCCCTATTTTATTTTAGCAAAAAAGAAAATATACAGGTGATCTATACTAATATAATAAAGCTGAAGAGTTTGTTTGTGTGTTTCAACGTGCTATTCTCTGGAACTACCAGTCGGATTCGAAAAATTATTTTTGTATATGATAGCCTGATTCAAGAGGAATAGTTTAGGCTATGTAGCATTAGGCTACACCTCTAAGGTAACCATAAAGATTGATTTTTGTTCAGTAAGTCGGAAGAACAGGCACTACCGAACAGCTTCAATAATACCTAAGTGTATTGATGTCTGGCAATGCGGGATGCATCACGTCGCCCCTACCAGTGTTCAGGTGCGGAATTGCGAGCTGCTTATAAATTGCAGTCACGGGGAGTAATTAGTGCAAAAAGATTTCTTAGGCCCCTTAAAACCGTATCATCATGACAATAGTATGCCTCTGTATAAGGGCGATGGTATTGGTGCAGTATACTGAGGTTATCAGCTGCAATAAGCGTTGGTGCTTTCAAATTTACTTTCATTTATTACGATCCATATCTTGGAGCGCTCCAGTTCTGTAGTAGTATTCATTGTATCCATAAAACAAATAAATCCACCGGGCGAAGCCGGGCACTACTGCTAGTTACAAATATACTTACTGCTCTAAGTACCTTACGCTATTTTTCCACATATTGTTGTTGTTGTTGTTGGAGTCTTCAGTCTTTTGACTGGTTTGATGCAGCACTCCATCCCACCCTGTCCTGAGCTAATCGTTTCATCTCTACATAGCAACCACACCCTACATCTGAGGCAATATGTTTAGCATATTCTAACCTTGGTCTACCCCTACAGTTCTTGTCCTCAACCCTTCCTTCCATAACTAAGCTTGCTATTCCTGGGTGTCTTAGTATGTGTCCTACTAACCTACCTCTTCTCTTCATTAGCAGTCGCCAGAAACATCTCTCCTCTCCCACTCGTCTTAATACCTCTTCGTTTGTCACCCTATCCACCCATCTGATCTTCAACATTCTCCTGTAACACCACATTTCAAATGCTAGCTTGCCACGGTGGGTGAGTGGATAGCGTGTCGGTCTACTAACCCCAAGATTGCAGGTTCGCCCCTGACCGTGGTAAGTGATTTTTGAAAGGCGGCAAAAATACGATACGCATGTCATACGATGTTGGCATGTCAAAGAACCCATTTGAATTCAGTAGGCCGAGTTCATAATGGCAAAATTAATCTCGGGAGTTTCCGCCAGCACAAAGTTCCTCATTTCTCTACTAGAAAGCGCTATTGTGTTCAAGGAGATTAGATATCTAACATCTAACCTCCTTGACTTTCATAGTCAAGGAACTACGAAATTCGACATGCAAGCTACCCTCTGGGTGTCAAATAGCAAAGCTTGCACCAGGCACCCGAGGCCATACGATAATATTAATATATTTCAAATGCTTCAATTCTCCTCTTTCCAGCTGCACCAATAGTCCAAGTTTCACTTCCATATAGCGCCACGCTCCAGACAAAGGCTTTCAAAAATGACTTCCTAATACCTAAATCTATATTCGATGTCAACAGATTCCTTTTTTGTAGAAATGCTTTCCTTGCCAGAGCCAACCTACTTTTTATATCCTCTTTGCTTTGTCCATCACTGGTTATTTTGCTTCCTAAGTAACAGACGTCTCCTACTTCCTTCAGCTTTTCCCCTGCCAATTTGATGTCCATAGAGGTTTCTGATTTATTTCGGCTGGATTCCAGTATTTTTATTTTACATTTATTAATTTTCATCATGTATTCTTTCCCTAAGACGGAGTCCATGCCATTCAAAAACTCATTCAAATCCTCAGGCGTGTCGGCCAAGATGACGATGTCATCAGCAAATCTCAGAGCTGAAATTTTCCACATTTGTACAGACATTTGTCCCATCGCAGTACTAAATTTGAGATGCCCCTGTGGTGGAATTCAGCCGGCTGACTGTGGAACCATCGTCTGACTGTTGTCTTGGCGTCATCGTTGCACGTAAATAGCGATAACCATGTTGTTCACATCGATAATCCCTCGGCGCTTCTTCCTGATGGCAGCCCGCAGACGTGACAGTGTAGAACAATACCTGTCAGCATTGAAGGTTGCACCTACTGGCATGAAATCGAGTAGTCGGGACCTCGCCCCTAGCTTTTGGTCCGCTCAAGAAGTTCCTGGCAGGACACCGATTCACGTGCAACGATGACGCCAAGACAGCAGTCAGACGATGGTTCCACAGTCAGCCGGCTGAATTCCACCACAGGGGCATCTCAAATTTAGTGTTGCGATGGGACAAATGTGTGAACAAGTGTGAAGACTATGTGGAAAAATAGTGAAGGGTGCGCAGAACAGTACGTATATTTGTAATTACCTGGATGTATTTTTGTTTGGCTACAAAAATAGGAGCAACGTTTTTTGAACCGCCCTCGTACCATTCCGGCATTTGCCTGGAGAAGAGGTGGAAAACCACGGAGAGGCTCGTAAGTCCTAGTCCTAGGGCCATCACTCGCTCTCCACGGAATGTATTTGCATTTACACTGTGTTTCTTAGCTGGTGTACACAGTTTAAAAACTTCATTAGTACAGTAAAACTTCGTCTAACCGTCACTCTTTAACAGGGCTAGATAACTTAACCGTAACCATAACGTAACGTAATTAGGGAATGTACCGGAAAACTCCATGAGTGCATTTAGGTAAATGCGTTACAGAACGAATTACTTCGTTTCCACAAGAATACCGTATTTATCATATACTATCACAATAACGTTAAATTCAGTAACCGAATTGAAGAACGCTATTATTCCGGTCCCTACCAATAACGTTATTGGGAGGGTGGCTCACATAGTGAATAACTGAATAACGTTATTGGCATCATTTCGTTATTAGTTCAACCTAATGTCGAAGAACGAAATTGAACGAACTGCTGACAATAACGTTATTCGAAAGGCGGGTAAAGGAAGTTCCTCATAAAAACGTTATTCGCCGGTTTTCGTTATTTGTCTTACCCAATCTTTAAGGAACAAAATTGTGAGTACTACCGACGATAACGTTGTTTAAAAGACGGCTAAAATTGAGTTCTACAAATTAATGTTATTCCCATTTCTTGTTTATTATTAATCAAATCCAATCTTAATGACAAGAAATTATGTATATTCCGTCAAGAACGTTATTAAGGAAACAGCTCGAACAGAGGGCCATAACGTTGTTACTAAATGTGATGTAGAAAGAGCGACGTTGTGTGGGATTAGTCACATTATACAAAGAAGGGTCATATGAAATATTTGAGCACATTGCAATAATAAAGTAGGTGCCTTTTCCCATGACAAAATTTAATAGGTAATAGGCCTACTAACATTTCTAATTAGATTGGAATATACCTGAAATATTCTAATACAGCACTACAGTTGGTAGCCTAGGTGACTCTGAATATATCCTTAGTTCCATCTCTTAAGGTACATAATGCACATATAACATTCGGTTGAAGTCCAATGGATAGTATGGACGTTGCATGTTATGAAATATTGGATCTACCAGTGTATGTAGAATCATATTGGCAACAAAGTCATGCACGTGTGCTCAGAATTAATCTGAAATAATACTATATTTTATAGTGCCAATTTTGGATAACATCCATTTGTTGGTATAGAAGTTACATGCATTTTCAGCAGGCTTAGAATTATGTTGGCAGCACTGACGTACGTTAGTTACTCGAAATTAATCTGAAATTTCAGGTATCATACGTGTGCAAAATTTAGAGCTGTTGGCTTGCATACTTTATTATATATATGTATTAGGATAAAGAAAGAGAATGAGCATTCATTAGAAGTTGGCAGCCCTGCTGGCTCTCAAGTATGAGCATAGTCATATCTGTTATAGTAACAATAGCGCATACGAAATTCGGATAAAATCCAATTGATAGTTAGAAGTTAGATGCACTTAAACATTGGACTTATCCGCTGGCTTAAAATCATGTTTGCACCACTGTCATATATGCGCTACCTAAAATATATATCTGGAATGTTATTATCTCTATCTGTACTAATTTTGGAAGGGTTCGCATGCATAACGTCTGATAAATCCAACATAGAGCTCAAAAGTGAATTGTGAATTTTCAGCAGTTACTAGCACTAAAATAATTTTCAAAAATGCCCGTGAGTTATTCAAATATAGGTCTTTACTTATACCAAATTGGGTTTCAATAACTGCAGCCGTCTAGGAGGGACAGACAGACATTTGCCTGGACTGATGCCATAAGTCTACTTTTCCCTCATTTTTACAAAATGTGAAAAGTAGGCTAAAATATTACGAAGAATATACGATAGCTACTGTATAACATCCAACCTTAGGTGTTTCGATACTGTGCTGATCAGTACCCTCTGCTTATGGACATATCACATGTGTTGTACCGCAATCATTGACCATCAGAATACAAATGGTACAGATTATAACGTTAAAGCCTGTATACAGGCACAATTCCGGTATAGGCTTGAATAACGTTATTCGCAGCAGCATTCCGTGTTCCGATGGGCTAAGCTGCAAGAAATCAAACATGGAGGAAAGTTGTGGATTGAGAGTAATATCTGCAGTTCATTGGAAGCCTCCGTGGCTTAGGCGGCAGCACGCCGGCCTCTCACCGCTGGGTCCGTGGTTCAAATCCCGGTCACTCCATGTGAGATCTGTGCTGGACAAAACGGAGGCAGACAGGTTTTTCTCCGGGTACTCCGGTTTTCCCTGTCAAAATTTCATTCCAGCATCTCCACTATCATTTCATTTCATCTGTCATTCATTTAATCATTGCCCCAGAGGAGTGCGTCAGGCCTCGGCAGCCGGCACAGTTCATATCCTCGCCGCTAGATAGGGGCTCCATTCATTCCATTCCTGACCCGGTCGGAGACTGGAAGCAGGCTGTGGATTTTCATCTGCAGTTCATTGGCATTATTAATGCAAACCAGTCATTAAGATGCGTTACGTTGAATACATGAAGGGGCACTGACTGATTGAACGCATTCCTGTCAGTATTTACGATTTAACTGAAATAATTCGACATTTAGCTATACGCATGAAGTTACGTAACTATGAGCTAGGCTACAAAGTGAGAAGTGTACGGGTGCTATAGCTGCAACTTAGTGTCCAATGAGTTTCGGGTTCGAGACGCACTAGGGCCAAATTTTTTATTCTTTTTGAATTATTATGTTGCATTCACACTACATTCCTTGTGAGTTTCCAACTACGATTTATTCGCATAATCTACGGAGATGATGTTAATAATGGATATTGGAAGGGAAAATTATTCTATTCTATCATTCAAATTTGTACTTCCCCATACAAAACCATGAATATTTGTACTATTCGTGAAAGTATACTAATATTTTCATACCTCAATAATAGTCTATGTTTACTCCACAATAGATAATAATATTAAGAATAAGGAGAAATAGTTTCGTGACGATCTAAAGAGCATACTTTTCTATATATTTAAGATTCACGCCAATTTTTATTTTATTTTTAGTCGTTTACCCTCCAGGTTGGTGGAATCCACGGACTCAGTGAGGGAACTCACCAGTACCGCCTCTATGGGCAGTGTCCTAGAGCTAGGAACATCGAATCGGAAGGGATACAACTGGTGAGGTGGGATTGGCACCTCGCCCAGGCGGCCTCACCTGCAAAGCGAACAGGGGCCTCATGAGGGATGGTAAGGGATGGGTAGGATGGATAGGCAAGGAAGAGGGAAGGAGGCAGCCGTGGCCTTGAAGAAGGTACCATCCCGGCATTTTCCCGGAGACGAAGTGGGAAACCACGGAAAACCACTTCGAGGATGGCTGAAGGGGAATCGAACACCCTCTACTCATTTGGGCCACCCGAGGCTGAGTAGATCCCTTTCCAGTCCTCGTACCACTTTTCAAATTTCGTGGCAGAGCCGGGAATCGAACCCAGGACCTCCGGGGCGGCAGCTAACCATGCTGACCGCTACGCTACGGAGGCGATATCTGAAATAATACTTTATCTAATAGTGCCAATTTTGGTTAACATCCATTTGTTGGTATAGAAGTTACATGCATTTACAGCAGGCTTAGAATTATGTTGGCAGCACTGATGTACATTAGTTACTCGAAGTTAATCTGAAATTTTAGGTACCATACGTGTGCAACATTCAGAGGTGTTGGCTAGCATACTTTCTGATATATTTATTGGTATTAGGATAAAGAAAGAGAATGAGCATTCATTAGCAGTTGGCAGCCCTGCTGACTATCAAGTATAAGCATAGTCATATCTATTATAGTACACAAAGCACGTACGAAATTCGGTTAAAATCCAATTGATAGTATAGATGTTAGATGTACTTAAACGTTGGACTTATCAGCAGGCTTAGAATCATCTTGGCAACACTGTCATATATGGGCTCCTTAAAATGTATCTGGAATGTTATTATCCCTGTGTGTGCTAATTTTGGAAAATTTCGCATGCATAACGTCTGAGATATCCAACGTAGAGCTTAAAAGTGAATTGTGATTTTTAGCAGTTGGTAACTCTGAAATCATTTTCAATTATGTACCTGAGATATTCAGATATAGATATTTCCTTAAACCGAATTTGGTTTCGATAACTGCAGTCATTTAGGGGTTGATAGGGGGAGACACACAAAGACAGACAGACAGACATTTGCCTGGATCGATGTCATTATTCTATCTCATCATCATTAAAAAAAAGTGAAAAGTAAGCTAAAAATAGCAAGTAGAATATAAGATAGCTAATGTATAACATCCTACCTTAGGTGCTTCGATACTGTGCTGACCAGTACCCTCTGCTTATGGACATTTCACATGTGTTGTACCGCAATCATTGGCCATCAGCGTTCAGATGTTACAGATCGTAACGTAAAAGCGTGTATACAAGCACAATTCCGGTATAGGCTTCAATAACGTTATTCGTACTTGCATTACGAGTTCTTATTGGCTCAGCTGCAAGAAATCAAAGATGGAGGAAACTTGTGGATTGAGATTAATAGTTGCAGTTCATTGGCATTATTAATGCAAATCAGTCATTTAGTTCCGTTACGTTGAATACAGGAAAAGGCACTGACTGATTAAACGCATTTCTGACAGTATTTAAGATTTAACTGAAATCATTCGACATTTAGCCATATGGATGAAGCTGTGAATCTGCACAGCACATGAAATGTGTACGAGTGCTAAGGCGTTAACTTGGTACCTAATGGGTCCTGGGTTCGAGACGCTCCATGGCCAGAATTTTTATTCTTTTTGGATTATTTCGTTGTGTCAACACTACTGTGTGATGCAACATTTCAACTTCGATTTACTCGCATGTTCTAGGGGGGCGATGTTAATAATGGATATTGGTAGGGAAAAATCATTCTATTTTATCATTCGTATTTGTACTTTCCAAATCAAAACCATGAATATTTGTACTATTAGTGAAACTAATATAATTTTCACAGCACTGATTACTCCACTGTAAAATAATAATAATAATAATATTAACAATAATATCAAGTAGTTCCGTGATGATCTAATGAACCTAATTTTCTTTATATTTAAGATTCATGCCAATGATTAATCTACATAGACCTATCTAGAATAATTACGGGATTAAGTTGGTAATTCTAACTTTTCTATTTACATTGGAATATATCTGAAGTAATGTATTCCAATACAGCTCTACAGTTGGCAGCCTTGGTGACTCTGAATATATTCTTAGTTCCATATCTTAAGGCAAAGAATGCTCATGCTAAATTTGGTAAAGTCCAATGGATAGTATGGACGTTGCATGCTGTGAAATATTGGATGTATCAGTGCGAGTAAAATCATATTGGCAACAACGTCAAGAAGGCGTTTTCAGAATTAATCTGAATTATTCCTATATTTTATAGTGCCAATTTTGGATAAAATCCATTTCTTAGTATAGAAGTTACATGCATTAAAAAATTGGCCCTATAAACAGGCTTAGAATTATGTTGGTAGCACTGATGTGCATTAGTTGCTCCCAAATAATCTAAAATTTCAGGAACTATTCGTGCGCAAAATTTAGAGCTGTTGGTTTGCATACTTTCTGATATATTGGTATTAGGATAAAGAGAGTGAGCATTTATTAACAAATAATAATATTGTTATTGGTTTTACGTCCATTTCAACTACTCTGGCTTTTAGAGACTCCGGGGTGCCGTAATTTTGCCCAGAAGGGGATCTTCAACGTGCCAGTAAATCTACTGACACGGCTCTCTGGCATTTGCGCACCTTCAAATGCCAGCTAACTGCGCCAGGATACGAACCTGCAACCTTGGGTTCAGCAAGGGAGAACGTTACCCCTGAGCCACGCAGCCAGCCGCATTTATTAACAGCTGGCAGCGCTAATGGCTCTCAAGTATAAGCATAGTCATATCTGTTATAGTGGGGCGTGGTGGCTCAGCGGTCTAGCTGTATGCCTCTCACCAAGGCGGTCCGGGTTCGATTCCCGGTCAATGCATGTGAGATTTTCGAAGTGAAATCCCATGTCCTGTGGTTCGGATTCCACGTAAAAAGGAGGTCCCGTGGCATATGATCTACCGATTAACGGTCACGTTAAACTACAAGCTTCCTTTCATATCTGTTATAGTACACAAAGCACGTACGAAATTTGGTTAAAATCCAATTGATAGTATAGATGTTAGATGTACTTAAACATTGGACTTATCAGCCGGCTTAGAATCATCTTGGCAACACTGTCATATATGGGCTCCTTAAAATGTTTCTGGAATGTTATTATCCCTGTGTGTGCTAATTTTGGAAAATTTCGCATGCATAACGTCTGAGATATCCAACGTAGAGCTTAAAAGTGAATTGTGATTTTTAGCAGTTGGTAGCACTGACATCATTTTCAAATATGGGCGTGAGATATTCCGGTATACATCTTTACTCATACTAAATTTGGTTTCGATTTCTGCAGCCGTTTAGGAGTTGACAGGGGGGAGGGGGGGGGCACACACACACAGCCTAACAGACAGAAGGACAGACAGACTCACATTCTCCCGGATCGATCTCATAAGTGTACTTTTTCCTCATTTTTGGAGAATGTGAAAAGTAGGCTAATAAGGAGTGGTGAAGCAGCTGCCTTTAAAGCAGAATGGGAAAAATTATTTTTCTGTACAGCTTATAAAGGGCATGCCAAATGTTTAGTGTGCCACCGAGATTTAATGAGTAAAAAAAAACACAATTTGGAACGGCACTGCAGTGCCAACCACAGGGATGATTACGGTGACTTGACAGACGCCAGTCGGCAATCGAAGTTGGAAGAATTGAAAGAAAATTTCAAGCAGCACTTTCCTGTAAGTATTATTGCCTTAATTTTAAAATGCTTGCTTACAAATGGGAATGAACAAATGATTTAATTATCTGAAGAACACTAAAATTGTGACTTGCCGTATTTTTGTCTGACAGGAGATAGAGGAGAGTGAGGTTGGTGGACCGATTTTACGAGCAAGCTACAAATGTTCGATGCGAATTGCCGAAGCTGGGAAGCCCTTCGCGGAAGGGAATTTCATCAAGGAGTGCCTAATGGACGTGGCGGCATGTATTTGTCCTACGGAGGTAGTTGAGAAATTTGAAAACATCTCTCTTTCTCCTCAAACTGTGGATCGCAGAATAGACGATATGTCCGTTGATATGGAACAGCAATTAATGGAGAAGGCAGCAAAATTTGTATAATTTTCCATCGCCCTCGACGAATCAACCGACATTGCGGACATAGCATAGCTCGTTATTTTTATTCGAGGGGTGGATGACGATCTTCGGGTCACCGAGAATTTCCTCGACTTGGTAACACTCAAAGTCACCACTACCGGTTTCGATATTTTCCAAGCTGTGGAGGGTGCTTTTGAATCAATGGGATTAAAATGGGAGCGGTTGACGAGTATAACGACGGATGGAGCTCCTGCTTTACGATGTGTACGCATGGGGTTCCTCAGATATGTAAAGTTAAAAATGGCTGAGAACGGTAGTACCCTAATGGTGGCGATCCATTGCTTCATACACCAGGAGGCAATCTGTGCAAAAGTCGCCAAGCGCAAAGATGTAATGGGAACAGTTGTGCGAATGGTAAATTATCTTCACTCCCATGAACTCACGCACCGTCAATTCAAAGAGTTCTTGGATGACATCGAAGCGGAGTGTCCGGATATCCCGTACCATGCAGAAGTAAGATGGCTGAGCAAGGCGAAGGTGCTGAATCGTGTGTTTTTCTTGCGGAACGCAATACATACATTCTGTGACATGAAAGGGCGGCCCGAAGTTCTTTTGCGTGACCCTAAGTGGGTGGCGGACTTGGATTTTATGTGACATTACTGCCCATCTGAATAATTTGAACACTTCGCTTCAGGGCGAAAAGCACAACATCTGCGATTTGGTGGAAAAAATTGAAGCGTTCACAAGAAAATTGATTTTGCGGGAAAACCAGTTACGTGCAAGGAACACAGGACATTTTCCATCGTTTGAAACAGTGAAAGGTGTCGACTTTGATGAGTACTTGCAGGTAATTCGCCAAATACAAGAAGAGTTTGACAAGCGATTTTCAGAATTATCAGAACTCCAAGCGGTGTTAGATGTATTTGTTCGACCATTTTCTATTAGTGCAGACAGTGTTCCACAGCTATTTCAATTAGAGCTGATTGAACTGCAATGCAATGTTCGTCTTAAAGACCTCTTTCTAAATGTCACGAAGTTAAGAAAACTGCAATGCAATGTTCGTCTTAATGACCGCTTTCTAATGTCACGAAGTTTAGAAGAATTTTACAGTGGCTTTCCGCAAGGAGAATATCCCCTTTTGTAAAGACATGCAAGTGAAGTTCTGTCAATGTTCGACTCAACGTACATTTATGAGCGCTTCTCTTCAGTTCTTAAGCTTACCAAAAGTAAACATCGTGCAACGATGAGTGATAGAAACTTGCGCAATTGTTTACGAATAGCTGTGTCCAGAAATATTGTACCCAATTTGGAGAAGATTGTTTCCTCCAAAACTAGAAATTCGTAAAAACGACGGAGAAAGAGTCACTCAAGGCCTGTACTATCTGTTCATATTGGTAAAATGTTGTTGAATTTTCCTCTCTTATGTTCTCATTTCATTTTGTAATAAAGCACAATATTCTTTACTTAACACTTGCGTTCGTTTCCTACACATTCCATGCATCGGAGTACCATTCGATTTGTATACATATATATTATGGCAGTATATATCCTATTATGGTAAAACAGCCCTATCAATATGATGTCAACAATGCCACAAAAGCCGTCGCCTGCATCTGTGCGTACGTATCTAGTTATTGCGGTACGAACATAGTCCGTGTGTCTCAGATCTCCTCGCTGCCACAGTGTAGTGGTGGTAGGGGAAGGAGCGCTAGTCTGACTGCCCAGTGCTCCCGGAGCGCGGCCGCGCTCTCGGAGTGCAATGACTGGATGGTCCTGATCTAGGCTTACAGGATAGAGCCACATCGGTGAAGTGGGATACATACTTGTTATTCCCCACCCCATTTAATTGCGCACGTTAATGTGCTGACCCACTGAAAAGCGATTCGTTTATCAGATGTGAAAAGAAAGGCAGCAGAAATCTTCACTCAGATAAAAGAAAGGGTTATACTGAGATTACAGTTTCAAACATGATATCTGATTACTTCATGTTATATTGGCATAACAAATGCCAAGTCTCACTTTTCTAAACAACATACTTCTTGAACCTTCCAACACAAAATTCTAATCACTAGTCTACATTCCAGATCTTTATCATAATGTTCAGACGTCACTGCCGTGGAACTCCCAATCGTCCTCTTTAATAAACATGAATAAATGTAGTGAATTATCCCCTGGAATAAGCTGTAAAATATAGTTATTAGAGAGTAAACAGCATTTGAAATAGTAAGTAGGCTAATGCAATGTGTCCGGTCCTAATCTTGAACACCTCCTGTTTAGTCTCTATCTTGCCATTTCAGCAATTTGTCTTCAACTTGGGTCGAGCTTCTACAGATATATTTTTGTATTTTTTAAAAATATTTAAAAATGTTTGGCCATATCTCAGAAATTCTTTCACACTTGCAATGGAGATGGATCGTATATCATGGACACATACCTCCACACTGATTTTACGATGATTTTGTCACACATACATCAATATAATTTCACCTTCTGGTCATGAACATCTGTGCCTAATCATATACTACGGTACGTACTCTTCCTCTTGAAAATTAACTATTAACATTGAACACAATCAACAACCCATTTGTCTAATACAATATTAAAACGTATGAGTCATCCCTTCCATTTGCTATTTCTCTTATGAATGCTGTTCTCTATTTCCTCCTCCCTTTATTTAAAATTGAAATCCATTGGCAGATTAATCACTCCCGCACCTGGGCACAACACTACTGTGAGCGAGGCTCCGCTTGGACAGAACGTGCTCATGAGATGACTCAATTCAAGAAGTCTCGTCATAACAGGTGGGACACCTCAAGTCTCTTTATCGCTTTAACAGTAGAAAGTGCCGGGTGGGTTTTCGTATTCATTAACAGCAGTGTAATTCTGGTTTAAAAGTAAATAATGCCATTCATACCGTTGACGACAAATCGCAGCGTAAATTTAAACGTACCACCACATCAAACAACATGGAGTAGTGGGCTACGCGTTGGAGCAACTTAGCCATTTTCCGTCTTGTCTTTAAATGAATAATGGCATTTGCTCTTTGTTCCCTTTCATTTCACACAGTACATTTATTGTTACAAGAAAAATTATTTCGTATTGGAATGCTGTGAATGATACACAACCCGTTGCTGATATGATCTCCAAAGCCTAAACATACCGTACTGAAAAATCAATTATGTCGAAGAAGAAGTTAAAATATTGTTTACTAATTATCATATACTGTACTAACATACGCTCTACCAGTAGCATACCAGTAATCCTATCATAACCAACCAGAGGTTTCCTCTGAAATATCAAAAACTTTGATTGCGTCAAATATTATACATAATGTTGTATATACTATGTACAGGATGAAGAACAAATCCCGTACTTGGAGGTCAGCATGCGGTTCCTCGTCGAAATTCATGGCAAAGGCTTATCTAGGAAGGCCTGGTCCCGCCAATACGTTTAATAGAAATGCGAGTTAAGAAACGAGGCTCTGGCAACGCTGTAACTGCGTGCAGCATGGCCAAGAGAACAGCACGTATGAAGTCTGCGCTGTGCCGGTGCTGTCTCATTAGCTCAGTGCGAAAAGGTATGCCGTGAAGGTCGGTTATGGTCCAATGGCGTTCGCGTCAAAGAGTTCTTCAGTTAAAGTCTCAAATTGTATCCAATGTACACCTCCACAATGCAATCAATACATTATGTTGTGTACTGTGTCTTACCATTGCTGTTACTTCTCTACTTCTTTCTTATTTCGATGAGACCCGCTACGGACCAAGCACCAATTTCAATTCTTCACTCTTTGTTGTTTTCTTCCCAATATTTCTTCGTTCTTAGACTATGTTGCTTCTTTCTGTCCTCAGACCACTTCGCCCCAGGTTTCCTTTCCACTCTACCCTGGCGTACTTCCAAACAACACCTTCTCTGTCCAAAGTGTCTTCATCTCTTATATTATTTCCTTATGTTACCTTTATTTAAACATTAAAACATAACATGAGCCTCTTACATACGTAAACGACCACTTAGTTTCGTCCATGGCACAAATAAAGCCAGTAACATCGTCTGCATCCAATGATATACACTAGATTGCCCATTATGATACGCACAATAATTCCATTCCGTACGCTGCCACGAAATTTGAAAAGTGGTATGAGGACTGGAACGGGATCTACTCAGCCTCGGGTGGTCCAAATGAGTAGATGGGGTTCGATTCCCACCACATCCATCCTCGAAGTGGTTTTTCGTGGTTGCCCACTTCGTCTTCGGGCAAATGCCGGGATGGTCCCTACCGTCAGGCCACGGCCGCCTCCTTCCCTCTTCCTTGTCTATCCTTTCTATTCTTCCCATCCCGTCCCATCCCACATGAGGCCCCCTGTTCGCTTTGCAGGTGAGGCCGCATTGGGTGAGGTGCTAGTCCCGCCTCCCCAGTTGGATCCCCCGACTCACTCTCAAGCGCCAGGACACTGCCCGTAGAGGAGGTAAAGGTGGGATCTCTCGCTGAGTCCGTGGCAAAAGCCTACTTGGAGGGTAAACTGACTACGAAAGAAAAATCGTTTGAAGTCCAGTCTTATCTTCACAGAGCCACGAACTGACGTCACACAAAACGACGACCTGACGTAGATTCGAACCGTAGTTCGTTGGTGGTTGTGGTTTGGATAATACAACAGCCTACTCAGTGAGCTACGACGGCTGGTACGGTGATATGTTACACATTCCGCCGCAGGATGCGACAGTGTTGCCGGCTTCTCGTTTTCATACTCGTCTTTTCAAATAACACCCGCTCCGATTTTGCTATAGAAACTTTTGTCTTGCATTTGGATGAGAAGTCGCATGACGACCTCCAAGTACGGCATATTTCTTCACCCTGTATTACTTCTATAAGGGGCTTCGGTGGCGTGGTCGATAGCATGCTGAACTGCTAAGCCCAAGATGGCGTGTTCAAACCCGTCGTCGGACTGGTTAAGAGCGTTAAAATCCTTCAGTATGCCTTTCTTCGAAGGGGAAATAAAGCAGGCGTGCCCATGTCATAGATTTATGGCACGTAAAAGCACCTACCATTACAATTGGTAGTGTGTAGAAAAGTTTGAAGGTTATATTTGGCGAGTTAGAAACGCTCTATCAAGTTCCAACGTTCTCCGCCAGTGTTCGTGACAGAAGCATCTGGTAGCCACAGTTGGAAATAGTTGAAATTGAACTTCTATACTAAGAAATGGATTTTATCCAAAATTGGCACTATAAAATATAGGAATAAATCAGATTAATTCTGAAAACGCCTTCTTGACATGTTGCCAATATGATTTTACTCGCACTGATACATCCAATATTTCACAGCATGCAACGTCCATACTATCCATTGGACTTCAACCAAATTTTGTATGTGCATTCTGTACCTTAAAATATGCAACTAAGAATATATTCAGAGTCACCAAGGCTGCCAAATGTAGAGCTGTATTGGAATACATTACTTCAGATATATTCCAATCTAAATAGAAAAGTTAGTATTACCAACTTAATCTCGTCATTATTCTAGATAGGTCTATGTAGATTAATCATTGGCATGAATCTTAAATATAAAGAAAATTAGGCTCTTTAGATCGTCACGGAACTACTTTCATATTATTGTTAATATTATTATTATTATTATTATTTTACTGTGGAGTAATCAGTGCTGTGAAAATTATATTAGTTTCAAGAATAGTACAAATATTCATGGTTTTGATTGGGAAAGTTCAAATTCGAATGATAAAATAGAAAGATGTTTCCCTACCAATATCCATTATTAACATCGCCCCCTAGATCATGCGAGTAAATCGAAGTTGAAATGTTGCATCACACAGTAGAGTTGACACAACGAAATAATTCAAAAAGAATAAAAATTCTGGCCATGGAGCGTTTCGAACCCAGGACCCATTAAGTACCAAGTTAACGCCTTAGCACTCGTACACATTTCACGTACTGTGCAGAACCACAGCTTCATCCATATGGCTAAATGTCGAATGATTTCAGTTAAATCTTAAATACTGACAGAAATGCGTTTAATCAGTCAGTGCCTTTTCCTGTAATCAAAGTAACGGAACTAAATGACTGATTTGCATTAATAATGCCAATGAACTGCAACTATTAATCTCAATCCACAAGTTTCCTCCATCTTTGATTTCTTGCAGCTGAGCCAATAAGAACTCGTAATGCAGGTACGAATAACGTTATTGAAGCCTATACCGGAATTGTGCTTGTATACAAGCTTTTACGTTACGATCTGTAACATCTGAACGCTGATGGCCAATGATTGCGGTACAACACATGTGAAATGTCCATAAGCAGAGGGTACTGGTCAGCACAGTATCGAAGCACCTATGGTAGGATGTTATACATTAGCTATCTTATATTCTACTTGCTATTTTTAGCTTACTTTTCACTTTTTTTTAAATGATGATGAGATAGACTTATGGCATCGATCCAGGCAAATGTCTGTCTGTCTGTCTTTGTGTGTCTCCCCCATCAACCCCTAAAAGACTGCAGTTATCGAAACCAAATTCGGTTTAAGGAAATATCTAAATCTGAATATCTCAGGGACATAATTGTGAATGATTTCAGAGTTACCAACTGCTAAAAATCACAATTCACTTTTAAGCTCTACGTTGGATATCTCAGAGGTTATGCATGCGAAATTTTCCAAAATTAGCACACACAGGGATAATAACATTCCAGATACATTTTAAGGATCCCATATATGACAGTGTTGCCAAGATGATTCTAAGCCTGCTGATAAGTCCAATGTTTAAGTACATCTAACACCTATACTATCTATTGGATTTTAACCAAATTTCGTACGTGCTTTGTGTACTATAACAGATATGACTATGCTTATACTTGAGAGCCATTAGGGCTGCCAACTGTTAATTAATGCAGCTGGCTGCGTGGCTCAGGGGTAACGTTCTCCCTTGCTGAACCCAAGGTTGCAGGTTCGTATCCTGGCGCAGTCAGCTGGCATTTGAGTGTGCGCAAATGCGAGAGAGCCGTGTCAGTAGATTTACTGGCACGTTGAAGATCCCCGTATGGACAAAATTACGGCACCCCGGAGTCTCTAAAAGCCAGAGTAGTTAAAAGGGACGTAAAACCAATAACATTATTATTATTATTTGTTATTAAATGCTCACTCTCTTTATCCTAATACCAATATATAAGAAAGTATGCAAGCCACAGCTCTAAATTTTGCGCACGAATAGTTCCGGAAATTTTAGATTATTTGGGAGCAACTAATGCACATCAGTGCTGCCAACATAATTCTAAGCATGTTTATAGGGCCAATTTTTTAATGCATGTAACTTCTATACTAAGAAATGGATTTTATCCAAAATTGGCACTATAAAATATAGGAATAATTCAGATTAATTCTGAGCACGCCTTCTTGACGTTGTTGCCAATATGATTTTACTCGCACTGATACATCCAATATTTCACAGCATGCAACGTTCATACTATCCATTGGACTTCAACCAAATTTTGTATGTGCATTCTGTACCTTAAGATATGGAATTAAGAATATATTTAGAGTCACCAAGGCTGCCAACTGTAGAGCTGTACTGCAATACATTACTTCAGATATATTCCAATCTAATTAGAAAAGTTAGTATTACCAACTTAATCTCGTCATTATTCTAGATAGTTCTATGTAGATTAATCATTGGCATGAATCATAAATAAAAAGAAAATTAGGTTCATTAGATCGTCACGGAACTACTTCATATTATTGTTAATATTATTATTATTATTATTTTACTGTGGAGTAATCAGTGCTGTGAAAATTATATTAGTTTCACGAATAGTACAAATATTCATGGTTTTGATTGGGAAAGTACAAATTCGAATGATAATATAGAATGATTTTTCCCTACCAATATCCATTATTAACATCGCCCCCCTAGATCATTCGAGTAAATCGAAGTTGAAAAGTTCCATCGCACAGTAGTGTTGACACAACGAAATAATTCAAATAGAATAAAAATTCTGACCATGGAGCGTCTCGAACTCAGGACCCATTAGGTACCAAGTTAACGCCTTAGCACTCGTACACATTTCATGTACTGTGTAGATTCACAGCTTCATCCATATGGCTAAATGTCGAATGATTTCAGTTAAATCTTAAATACTGACAGAAATGCGTTTAATCAGTCAGTGCCTTTTCCTGTATTCAACGTAACGGTACTAAATGACTGATTTGCATTAATAATGCCAATGAACTGCAACTATTAATCTCAATCCACAAGTTTCCTCCATCTTTGATTTCTTGCAGCTGAGCCAATAAGAACTCGTAATGCAGGTACGAATAACGTTATTGAAGCCTATACCGGAATTGTGCTTGTATACAAGCTTTTACGTTACGATCTGTAACATCTGTACGCTGATGGCCAATGATTGCGGTACAACACATGTGAAATGTCCATAAGCAGAGGGTTCTGGTCAGCACAGTATCGAAGCACCTAAGGTAGGATGTTATACATTAGCTATCGTATATTCTACGTGCTATTTTTAGCTTACTTTTCACTTTTTTTTTAAATGATGATGAGATAGACTTATGGCATCGATCCAGGCAAATGTCTGTCTGTCTGTCTTTGTGTGTCTCCCCCTATCAACCCCTAAAAGACTGCAGTTATCGAAACCAAATTCGGTTTAAGGAAATATCTATATCTGAATATCTCAGGGACATAATTGAAAATTATTTCAGAGTTACCAACTGCTAAAAATCACAATTCACTTTTAAGCTCTACGTTGGATATCTCAGACGTTATGCATGCGACATTTTCCAAAATTAGCACACACAGGGATAATAAAATTCCAGATACATTTTAAGGAGTCCATATATGACAGTGTTGCCAAGATGATTCTAAGCCTGCTGATAAGTCCAATGTTTAAGTACATCTAACATCTATACTATCAATTGGATTGTAACCAAATTTCGTACGTGCTTTGTGTACTATAACAGATATGACTATGCTTATGCTTGAGAGCCATTTGGGCTGCCAACTGTTAATAAATGCGGCTGGCTGCGTGGCTCAGGGGTAACGTTCTCGCTTGCTGGGCCCAAGGTTGCTCGTTCGTATCCTGGCGCAGTCAGCTGGCATTTGAGGGTGCGCAAATGCCAGAGAGCCGTGTCAGTAGATTTACTGGCACGTTGAAGATCCCCGTATGGACAAAATTACGGCACCCCGGAGTCTCTAAAAGCCAGAGTAGTTAAAAGGGACGTAAAACCAATAACATTATTATTATTTGTTATTAAATGCTCACTCTCTTTATCCTAATACCAATATATAAGAAAGTATGCAAGCCACAGCTCTAAATTTTGCGCACGAATAGTTCCGGAAATTTTAGATTATTTGGGAGCAACTAATGCACATCAGTGCTGCCAACATAATTCTAAGCCTGTTTATAGGGCCAATTTTTTAATGCATGTAACTTCTATACTAAGAAATGGATTTTATCCAAAATTGGCACTATAAAATATAGGAATAATTCAGATTAATTCTGAGCACGCCTTCTTGACGTTGTTGCCAATATGATTTTACTCGCACTGATACATCCAATATTTCACAGCATGCAACGTTCATACTATCCATTGGACTTCAACAAAATTTTGTATGTGGATTATGTACCTTAAGATATGGAACTAAGAATATATTCAGAGTCACCATGGTTGCCAAATGTAGAGCTGTATTTGAATACATTACTTCAGATATATTCCAATCTAAATAGAAAAGTTAGTATTGCCAACTTAATCTCGTCATTATTCTATATAGGTCTATGTAGATTAATCATTGGCATGAATCTTAAATATAAAGAAAATCAGGCTCTTTAGATCGTCACGGAACTACTTCATATTATTGTTAATATTATTATTATTATTATTATTATTATTTTACTGTGGAGTAATCAGTGCCGTGAAAATTATATTAGTTTCACGAATTGTACAAATATTCATGGTTTTGATTGGGAAAGTACAAATTCGAATGATAATATAGAAAGATTTTTCCCTACCAATATCCATTATTAACATCGCCCCCCTAGATCATGCGAGTAAATCGAAGTTGAAAAGTTGCATCACACGGTAGTGTTGACACAACGAAATAATTCAAAAAGAATAAAAATTCTGGCCATTGAGCGTCTCGAACCCAGGACCCATTAGGTACCAAGTTAACGCCTTAGCACTCGTACACATTTCATGTACGGTGCAGATTGACAGCTTCATCCATATGGCTAAATGTCGAATGATTTCAGTTAAATCTTAAATACTGACAGAAATGCGTTTAATCAGTCAGTGCCTTTTCCAGTATTCAACGTAACGGAACTAAATGACTGATTTGCATTAATAATGCCAATGAACTGCAACTATTAATCTCAATCCACAAGTTTCCTCCATCTTTGATTTATTGCAGCTGAGCCAATAAGAACTCGTAATGCAGGTACGAATAACGTTATTGAAGCCTATACCGGAATTGTGCTTGTATACAAGCTTTTACGTTACGATCTGTAACATCAGTACGCTGATGGCCAATGATTGCGGTACAACACATGTGAAATGTCCATAAGCTGAGGGTACTGGTCAGCACAGTATCGAAGCACCTATGGTAGGATGTTATACATTAGCTCTCGTATATTCTACGTGGTATTTTTAGCTTACTTTTCACTTTTTTTTAAATGATGATGAGATAGACTAATGACATCGATCCAGGCAAATGTCTGTCTGTCTGTCTTTGTGTGTCTCCCCCTATCAACCCCTTAAAGACTGCAGTTATCGAAGCCAAATTCGGTTTCAGGAAATATCTATATCTGAATATCTCAGGGACATAGCCTAATTGTAAATGATTTCAGAGCTAAAAATCACAATTCACTTTTAAGCTCTACGTTGGATATCTCAGACGTTATGCATTCGAAATTTTCCAAAATTAGCACACACAGGGATAATAACATTCCAGATACATTTTAGGGAGCCTATATATGACAGTGTTGCCAAGATGATTCTAAGCCTGCTGATAAGTCCAATGTTTAAGTACATCTAACATCTATACTATCAATTGGATTTTAACCAAATTTCGTACGTGCTTTGTGTACTATAACAGATATTTCTATGCTTATACTTGAGAGCCATTAGGGCTGCCAGCTGTTAATAAATGCGGCTGGCTGCGTGGCTCAGGGGTAACGTTCTCGCTTGCTGGGCCCAAGGTTGCAGGTTCGTATCCTGGCGCAGTCAGATGGCATTTGAGGATGCGCAAATGCGAGAGAGCCGTGTCAGTAGATTTACTGGCACGTTGAAGATCCCCTTCTGGGCAAAATTACGGCACCCCGGAGTCTCTAAAAGCCAGAGTAGTTGAAATGGACGTAAAACCAATAACATTATTATTTGTTAATAAATGCTCACTCTCTTTATCCTAATACCAATATATCAGAAAGTATGCAAGCCAACAGCTCTAAATTTTGCGCACGAATAGTTCCTGAAATTTTAGATTATTTGGGAGCAACTAATGCACATCAGTGCTGACAACATAATTCTAAGCCTGTTTATAGGGCCAATTTTTAAATGCATGTAACTTCTATACTAAGAAATGGATTTTATCCAAAATTGGCACTATAAAATATAGGAATAATTCAGATTAATTCTGAAAACGCCTTCTTGACGTTGTTGCCAATATGATTTTACTCGCACTGATACATCCAATATTTCACAGCATGCAACGTCCATACTATCCATTGGACTTTACCAAATTTTGCATGAGCATTCTTTACCTTAAGATATGGAACTAAGAATATATTCAGAGTCACCAAGGCTGCCAACTGTAGAGCTGTATTGGAATACATTACTTCAGATATATTTCAATCGAAATAGAAATGTTTATTATTACCAACCTAAGTTCGTCATTATTCTCGATAGGCCCATCGTAAATAGATTAACTTAATCGTTGGCTTGAATCTTAAATTTTATGGAAAATTAAGCTTTTTAGTCGGTCTCGGAGCTACTTGTTTGTCACCTGGCAGCACTACGAATTCGAATTCATTTATAGTTAACTTTCTATTCGTACACTATTAGGAGAATACCGTTATTGAAATTTGGATCCTAGTACGAGGCTAAAAACGTTATTCAATCCGGGACCCATACAACAGAACACGACGTTAATAACGTTATTCGACCTGCGAGGCATGCAGCATAACACAATGCTATCCGGTCTTGTGAATAACGTTATTTGAAGTTCGGAATGAGTGGTAGTTGTTCGCGACGTGTTAGAGCACGAATAACGTTATTCGACCTGCGAGGCATGCAGCATAACACAATGCTATCCGGTCTTGTCAATAACGTTATTTAAAACAACTGAGTGAATGGGGTACATTTGATTGTGTTACAACGCCAATAACGTTATTCGACTTGTGTCTCCTGCGATAACTAAAATGCTATCCGGTATGATAATAAAATATTTAAAATAACGGTATATATACAGTATCCGTTTATTCGTTCTTCGTATGAATAACGTTACAACAAACTTTCTGTTATACGTTACGCGATGTATACCGTAACGCCAAACAATTCGTTATTCAAGGCCATTATGTTAAGTTATCCAGCCCTGGCATCGAGTGACAACGGCGCGGCGCTGCTTCGTCTGGCGCGGCGACTCGGTGGCCATTACTGTTCATCGCTCTCTTTGAAGCCTTCATTTGAACGGTAAGCATTATAGTACACATATTTTTAAAGCTAATTAAATTGTCTATAAGTTTTGTGCAAAACATTTCATTGTATGACGGAAGGATAAAAAGGTACAATAGGTTGAAGTTACTTTTTGTGTTTTGTAGTGGCAGTTTTTTTTACATATATTGGAGTATTACGGTGAAATTACGCTATCTACATAAAAGGTTTATATGACATAATTTGTTTAGAATAATGTTAGGGGTAAGATTATTAAAAATCGCGTTTGTAACTTCATTAGTTCTTTAACTGTAAGCATTAAACCAGAGTACTCCTCTTGTAAGGTTGGGGAGGGGGTGGGGGTGGAAGCAAGGGGGGTGGGGGTCGGGACTTTGTGTTTTTTTACTTTATACTTTATATACTAACATCCTGAAAAAAATCAGCTTTCCTCTAATTAGTTGCGACACTAAACCTTTATTGACTGGGCTATAGGGCGAATTAAGCTCAAGCCAAAGCCTACAGACCATTATGCTTAAATTCCTTCATGATAAAAGCAATGGAGAAAATTATGGATAAATACATCCGAAGAACTGTGCAACTGAACTCAATGATACATGAAAATCAGTTTGCATATAGACCAGGCAGATCCACTGATGCAGCACTCCATCAATTGGTTTGCAAAATAGATAAAAGCCTAGAATATAAAGAAATAGCACTGGCGGCATTTCTAGACATAGAAAGAGCCTTCAGTAACACAACCTATGACTATGATCAAAGCATTAGAAGAGAGCAAGGTCAGCAAAACCGTCGTAAAATGGATTAAATCTATGTTGGATGGAGGAAGGATAAAAGCAACCCTGTTTGATGAGACGCTAACGGTTAGGGCCACTCGAAGCTGTGCTCAGGGAGGAGTGTTATCTCCTCTGCTGTGGAACCTTGTAGTGGACAACGTTCAACGAACAGGGTATGTATACACACGGATATGCAGACGACCTAGTGACTGTAGAACGAGGTAAGATGATGAGTGTCATACAGGACCTCATGCAGAGCTCACTTAACATTGTAGAGAACTGGTGTCAGGAAGAACAACTTTCCGTTAACCCGAATAAGATAACTCTAGTCCCTTTTACAAGAAAGAAAAAAATAGAGGGAAAGAGAACACTGAAGCTCTTTGGGCAAGAAATCTATATGGAAGAACAGGTACTATATCTTGGAGCAGTGCTAGACAAAAAGCTAACCTGGAATCCGCATATAGAAAGGAACATAGCCCGGGCCAAGAACTTACTCTATGCGTGTAAGATAGCTGTTGGGACAACATGGGGTCTAAATCCGTCGGTGGTAATGTGGATATACACAATGATCATTAGACCACTGATAACCTATGCTTCAATCATTTGGTGGGAGAAAGCAAAACAAGGAAATGTCGGCAGCAGATTAAATAGTCTGCAGAGAATGGCATGTGTAGCTACAACTGGAGCTATGAAAACTGCGCCGACAGAAACCTTGAATAGATTACTGGATCTCCTATCTCTATGCAACTTCATAGAGGGACAGGCTAGAATGAGTTAATATATATTGGAACAAACAGAATGCTGGAAAGCACAAAGGCCTAATCTAGGACACTGCAAAATTAACAGAGTTATAACAAGTGAAGTACTATACATGCCTTCTGATTACATGATACCAAAGTATAACTTTGAGAAACCAATTGAGACCCAAATAATAATAAAAAAAGGAAGATTGGGATATCAACAAGTGGAAGAACGATAGAGAGGATATAGTGTGGTGGACTGATGGCTCAAAAACTGTAAGTGGTACATTATGGGGGGATCAACGGGGAAAGGCCTGAGAGATCAATTGAAATGATCCTGGGCAGATACAATAGTACTGTCTTTCAAGCGGAGGTGTTAGCTATCACCACGTGTCTTGAAGAAAACCTGAAAATGAAATATAAAGATAAGAACATTTTCATTTTTACGGATAGCCAAGCAGCCATTAAGGCACTAGAGGCTGTCCGGATAACATCCAAAATAGTATGGTACTGCCACTCAGTTCTCCTGAAGCTCTCAGAGTACAACACAGTTAAAATAATATGGGTACCAGGGCATGCAGGAATAGAAGGTAATGAAAGGGCAGATGAACTGGCCAGAAAAGGAGCAGAGATACATTTTGTAGGCCCAGAACCTGTATGTGGGATCTCTTATAGACAAGCCCGACATGTAATAGGTAAATGGGTACAAAAGAAGCAAATAGAAAACTGGAAAAAGACTCCAGGTTGCAGACTTGCAAAGGAACTGATAAAAGGACCAAACAAGAAGATCACTAAAGAACTTCTACAACTTAGCAGAGGAAATATAAGATGGGTAGTGGGACTATTGACAGGACACTGCCATCTTAAAAACCAGCTACATAGAATTGGAGTAATAAGAGACAATATATGTAGGAAATGCAATTAAGCAGAAGAATCAGCTGAACACATACTTTTTGAATGTGAGGCGCTGGGAAGAATTAGAATCTCCACACTGGGGCTACCGGGTGAAGAAAGAGAGAAAATCCTAGAGGACCCAATAAGATTGATCTGCAGCTTTGTGAAGGGAGCAGAGATATCCAGGTGGGAATGAAGAAAACACATGGTAGCAAAAGATCTTGGAGGTCGACGCTAAACAGGAACTTGGAAACGAGAGGCCCCATGAATAAAAGAAGAAGAAGAAGAAGAATAAGAAGAAGAAGAAGGGGCGGAACGGCGAGGTCATTTGCCCAAAACCAGAAGTATTATAAGTGAATCACTCTATTTTATGTTAACCTTAGTTAAGTATAGAAAAACGTAAGTTTATGTAATTCTCACCAAAATTATATAGCATTCTCCCAATTAAATTAAAATAATTTAAATTAAAATAATTTAAAGGAAATCAAGCAAACCTAAAGATGCATATTAAACACTTCCCGAGGGAAAACAAAATTAAAATTGAAAATATAATTAGTTGAGCCTACAAGTTTATACACACGCAAATTTTATTTTTCTTTCTTATTCATTATGTTTAGTGCTTGAAACATAAATAGAACATGTTGTTCGACTAAGCCATTTAGAAATCACAATCAATGATATGCTTGCCACACACAAGGTTGCACCTTTTAGTGGCATATGTGATTGCTCTTCCTGCTCGGTATGAAGATGATATCCTGTTCCAAATGTCTTCATCATATTGTAACAATATAATTCAATAAGTGTAAATGTACAGGTTAAACAAATGAGAAGGAATTGAAAGAAAATTCATAAATTGTGTGCAGTCTTTCAAAATTTCTTAACCAGTGTATATTTTAACAATATTTTAATAATAATAATAATAATAATAATAATAATAATAATAATAATAATAATAATAATAATAATAATAATAATAATATCAGGGAGCTTTATTAATTCCTCATTTCTCATGGCGATGTCGAAAGGTGATACTGGCCAGATACAAAATTTCAAATGTGAAATGGGAGTGGAAACGATATTTATTTATTTATTTATAATAATGCAATTCCACGAAGTTTCTTTGGTCATTACTATTAATTGTCACTGGCTGCGTGGTTCAGCGGTAACGTTCTCGCCTACTGATCCCAAGATAGCGGGATCGAATCCCGACGCATTTAATTGGCATTTGAAGGTGGTTGAATGTGAGGGAGCCGTGTCAGTAGATTTACTGGCACGTTAAAAATCCCCTTCGGGGCGAAGTTCCGGCACCCCGGCGTATCTAAAGGCACAGTAGTTAAAAGGGACGTAGAACCCATAACATTATTTCTTTCTTTCTTTCTTTCTTTCTTTCTTTCTTTCTTCGTTTGCCCATTCAAATAGCGCGTTAGAACATGTTAGCTGGCTTGATGACTTTACCCTTCTTCTTCTCCTTCTCCTCCTCCTCCTCCTCCTCCTCCTCCCAAACTCTCTTCATGAACTCACTGTGTTGGTTCTTGCGTTCTTCTGTCCATTTTGTACAGTCCTGCTGTTAGATTTCACCCTAACTGTGTTCTTATTTACAGGAGTTATGAAGACTTTTTTTTCATATGTTCTCTTCGATGTTCACCTCATTCAGGTCCCTCCTGAATTTATCATCGAAGTTTTTGTATTATTACATCGAATAATATTTTTGTTAGTCTATTGTTGTCCATCCTAAATATGTGCCTCAAATAGTACATTATGCAACGAGACTATAATGGCAATAATTAAGACACGAGTATGTTTATGAAACGAGCGAAGCGAGTTTTATAATTTCCATACGAGTGTCTTAATTACCATTATAGACGAGTTGCATACGACTGTTTATGTTCGATGATAATTATAACTTTATTTTATTTAATTTTATGTTCGAACAGAAATATTCATAATTATCTGTCGAGATTCAGTCACTCGAATTTAGTGATCGGAGTGCAAGCGCCGAGTTTGCTCTCTGTGCTTTACAAGTTCTCTGACCCATGCATGCGCTCTTTCTGCTGGGCAATACCATATGTTTACAGCCTGCCGATCTGTACCAGCATTCACTCAAACTGTCACCGAAGTTGTATGAAAGAATGCCCTGTGTAGAAATTGGAGTTGGGGATATTAAGGTACAGTGCTATTTCTTTTTTCATATTCGCCAGTTTATTTACGCGAACATATGGGACGGTGCACTTTCCATGTATGTAATTTATATACTCGTATAAGGATGCTGAGTTGCAATCTTCTGGACGTTTATTCATAAATTTCTTGCATATGTCATAGTTTTCATGTTGCCATAAAGGTTCGTGCTGATTTTGTCTTTGTGTGTGCCATTATAACTACAATGGTTGATCGGATATCTTTTACATTGTCAACTTTCAAATCATGTATTTCATGCCCGACATGTTGGATTCCGTGTTCAAGTGCGAAGCTATCAAGTACCTAATTGGTCACATATCATACACCTTGAGCTCTGATTGGTTGGAGAAACTGTATCATAATGAAAATTAGTACTTTAATGACCATCATTATGATACAGTTTTCTGACATAATATTTACATTTCGACATCGTCGAACATAAACATTATTATTGTTGTTGTTATTATTATTAGCCTACTATTATTATTATTATTATTATTATTATTATTATTATTATTATATTAATATCTTACTGGTATATTTGCAGGTTTAAATACTCCACGCTTCAAGTCTTCTTCCAGGACGCACAGTTCACAGCTAGCCGCCGCAATCAGCTGTTTGGAACTGTTCAGTTCTTAGGTAATCAACAGTTTATGAATGAAGCGACCAAATTTTGTAAATCACGAAGTTGGTGATTTTAAAGTCGTCAACCAATGTAAATTGCCTTAAATAACTCGCATAGAATTGTTGTCAGTACGTCATTATTTGTGACATCGTGGTAATATAGCCCTGTGTACTTGGGTGAGTGTATCTGTAATGTATTACTGTGATGGCTGAACTAGTGTGTGTATTTCTAATTAAGATTAGGCTTATGGTAGGAGGCAGCCGTACCATCCCTTGCCTGGAGTAGAAGTAGGAAATCACTTCAATGATGGCTGGGGTGGCATTCGAACCCTCCTCTTCTCATTGCCTCACGAGGCTGAGTGTCCAAGTTCCAGCCCTCAGACCAAAATTAAATTTATTTTCCTAGGCCTTAGTGAGTCCGGTGGACCGTCATTATTGTTGCCGTTTCATTTGAGGGTCTTGGGCATCGTCGTCATTAACCCCGTGTACTTGGGTGAGTATGAAATGCTGTCTGATAACCATTGTAATTGTGTATTTGCAATTTAGGTGAGGATTGGGAAGAAAGCGGCCGTGGCCTTAACTTAGGAACCATCCCGGCATTCGGCTAGGAAAACCACTTCCAGGGTGGCTGAGGTAGGAATCGACCCCACCACTTCTCATTTTTGTCTCATGAGGCTGAGTGGATCCCGTTCCAGTCCCCAGACTAGAATGAAATTTCTTGGCAGAGCCGGGAATCGAACCCAAGAATGCTAGGCACTACGCCAGGAGGTGAACGTGATTAATTGTGTGCGTACATACTGTACATGAAAAGGGCACAGTTATCGGGTATGGAGTTGGAACCGTTTATGGTATGCACAAACTTTGTATTAGTAGGTTTCACTATTAAAATACCGACAGCAGTGACTACGCTCGCCAAAAGCGCAGCGTTAGGCCATGGGGCCAAGCTCTCTGCTGACTTGGTAGACGTGTGAGTTAGAACTCCAACGTCGGCCGTCCTTGAAATGGTTTTCCGTCGTTTCCCATTTTCAACACTAGGCACCTTCTGACAGGCCACGGACGCTTCCTTCCACATCCTTGCCCAGTTTCATTCATCTTCATCCATTCCATCTCTCATCCCGGCGCGCAGGTCCCGCGGGCGTCGACTAGAAAGACCTACACTCGGCCTCTCAGGAGGCCACACGACTAAAATAAAAAGTATATAAATGTAGTTCTTTGGTTGGTTCCTTAGTTTAGGGGCTGCGACAACGCGGTCATTTAGTCCCGTTTACTTTGGATGTGTGATAACCTGTGTTAATTGTGATGGCTGTATTAGTGTGTGTTATCTGTTTTAATTCAAGTAAGGACTGCAGACAATAATTTCAAGTAGTTCCTACTTTTGCTACCAAATGCTACCGTCCATGACACCTAGCTTCGACCTTGGGCATAGAAGATCACCATAAACTGTAGTATTTCGTAGCTAGAATATGACCTTAGAACTTACAACTAGAAATTAGAAAATCTACTGAATCTACTTAAATATAACAATTTAATACTGTATATTGAAAAACATCCGTGGCTCTAAAGTCCATTATGGGCCTTGGCCTACCACCAATTGGCCGCTGCTCATCCATTTAGCCGACAGATTGCAGGCTCAACGCGACAGGTCCCTCGGACCTTAATCTTGACTTTCTTGACCAGGACGCTCGCTGCCTCTCTAATCAGCGCTACCCATCTAATTAAGGCGCCTTATTGCATTATGAAGCTTCGTTTTCAAACTCATGGTAGGCGGCTGCTATTTGGTCAAGCAGCACGGCAGTTGCTGTCATCAAATCGACAATGGCTTGGGTCATTTCTAGTCACTAAATCGGTTACGTCTCAAAACTCACTAGCTAAAAATAGTAACAAGTAGTATCAAAACACACGACTACAAACTAGTAGCCGATTTAACATTCTATAGTCTCAAAGCTCACGACTCCAGAGAGCACGTCCCTGCGATTACCGCAGGAAGTTTGAGCTCACTCTGCCCTTCAACCCATTATTGTCCACCGAGTTTTAGAATGGGATTTCGTTTGTATTGTTTTAACAAGAATTATCAACCTACCACAGACTAAATTCTCCAAGTATAACTCAGTCATTCTGCTTGGTGACAATGGAATCATGAAGGTCGTTATCATGTGTTTGGATACAAAGCGATAGCCAACGATTACGTGCCGCATGCGACCCAGTAAAAATCATGGCTGTAGCGACCCTGCTAGTAGCTTACAGTGCCCCATGCGACCCATTGTTCGAGAAAAGAATTGAAGATCTTATTTCCAACGTGACGTAAATCCATGAAATGCAAAACTTAGGAAATCGCGTTTTTGTGTCTCGTATAATTAAAATCAGATATGATTATGAATATAATAGTCCGGTGTCAAATGTACAAAAATAGGCTCCCGTGTGCTCCTTGATTATACAAGTGTGGAAGTAGTCTCAATCTCTTCGTTTGACCTTGAAGAAACATAATTTCGATGGTGGCCCTATTGAATATGGTGCGTTTGAATGCTGCGGGCAAAAAACAAAATGGCCGCCTTCGCAACACGTTTACCTACTTATATCAGTAACCGTTGGGATTACGGAAAAGAGGTTCAAACAAAAAATGTAGCTACGCATATTCTGCACAGAAAAGGTGATTACAACTTTTTATGTAATATCAACCGTTTCCTCATAAAAAGTACTTTTATCTTTTTTATATATAAATGATTATGCCTCAGTATGAGGGTTTTGCAAGCGCATATTTATATGCTTGACATTATTTTTAGGACCTGTTATTAACTATTAAGCTATTATTATATTTCTTGGTTTGAAATTATTGTATTTGTTTCAGAGTAGAAGATAAGAAGACAGATGGAGCCTGTATTTGATGCTAATTTGAAAAATAAAAGGAAGGCAGACAACAAGCTATGCTGTTTCATCTGTAGTGCTCAATCGTCAGAGGAATGGGTTTCACAACCTTCAAATGACTATTATGAGAAAATTGTTGTGTGTCTAAAAAAAACGGGCCAAATATGGAGAAGAGAATAGTGAAAACATATTGAAGAAGTTCGGATGTGATTTTAGCCTAGAGACATTGAAACAAAACAATTTGAAGTTGTATCGATCTTGTTACAAAAATGTTACCCACAAAAAATAATTGATAGGCTTCAGAAAAGGTACGAGTGTTTGCAGTCAACGTCCACAGATCAAGAGGGATCTACAGAATGCATTCAACCTACTCAAACAAATGTACTTTCCACGGAGGCTACTAGATATACTAGGCCACAAACCGTTGCTTACGAAAAGGACAAGTGCTTTTTTGGTGATCAGGCAGCGGACAGAAAAGAAAAACTAAGGAGAGTTTCAACCGATAAAGCTGACCAAAACTTGCGCAAATCCATTGAACTAACAAATGATAATAAATTCAGAGTAAGGTTAAATGAAGCAATAAATATTAATGATGCCCATGCAATTGATGTCATGTACCATCGAAAATGTTGAACAAAATATGACACGAATGTTCTTCAATCTGACAATCAGAGATATGATGGAAATCATCCGCATGAGGAGAGGGGTATTTCGTCAATGGCGTCAGAAGTCGAATTCATCAATATTTTGGAAGAAAAACTGTCAGAAGGTCAACTTGTTGCCATGGATGTTCTTGAAGAAACATATAAGACTATTTGTGCTTCCAATAATGTACAGGAATCGTCTATGTCACGTAGGCAGTTGAAGGTATTATTGAGACGGAGCTATCGGACAAGGGAATTGAATTTTCTCGCCCCAGACAGTGTAACAAACCAGAGCGAGTTTCCATGAAATGTACCAGAGAAGACTTGTTAGCAGAGGCTGAAAGTTATGATGACCAAAAAATGACAGAACTGAAAGTTTTGTTTCAGGCTGCAAACATAATCAGAAATCTTGTATTTAAATCAAAGCTGTGTAATTTTGATGGCTCTGTTCCAGAAGATCTCAGTGGTAATATTCCAAATGAAATTAATTGCTTCTTTAAGTGGTGCATTGGGGGAAAGAAGGGCATTTCATCAGAGAAAAAGGAAAAACATGAAGAAGTTGAAAGGCGAGCTTGACACATGTCACAAATTATGGTGGCAAATTGTCTCTCTCGCAGGCAAGTTGAAAACAAGCAGTCTACTCAGTTTTATCGTACAAAGGACTTACCACTTCAAACAGCTATCGGTCTGACAATTCATGGGTCAACCCGCAGTAAGTTTCTAGTAAACCTTCTGCATAGTATTGGATGTAGCATAGATTATAGTCGTGTTCTTAAGTTGGAAACACAAATAACAGCAAGTGTTTTGAAAAGAATTCGTGACAATGACGGAGTTTACATGCCACCAGACATTGTACCAAATAGATTTATACATTGTGCTATGGACAACCTTGACTTTTCTGAAGACACTGCAGATGGTAGGAGAACACTCCATGGGACAGTCATAACTGTGTATCAGGTTATGAAATATTCTGATACATTTGTACCACTATCATTAGCTTCACCAAATGAGTGTCGAGCAAAATCATTTGACAGTGCTCTGCCAACCGTAATAACATGTACAAATCCACTTAACTGGAAAACCTGCTGCCCCCTTCCCGTGGTTTCAATCACTCAAATTAACCACCTGACCATTATTAGTGAGGCCGAACTAGCTGATGCTGTTTGGTTTCTTTTAAGAAACTACATACTGACTACGAACAAGAAGCCTACTACACATTCTCCAACATGGGCTGGCTATAACAGCCTCATTATAGATCAAAAGCCTGTGTCAAGAGTAACCATGCTACCTATGATCCCAGAGTCACCAACCAATCACTGTGATGAAGCAGTTGCAGAAACTGAATACTTTAGTCCATGATACAAGTTCAGATGTAGAGGCCACGAAGAAAAGGAAGAAGGTAGTTGTCACAGTTGACAAACCAATAAAACAGCTCGAAATGGCTGTCAATGACTATAAGGGGAAAATGGCTTTTGAAGCAGGTGAGCTGCATATTATAATTGCTCAGCTCCGAACAATTGGAGAGCTCATTGAAGGTTCTGGTATACCTGAAGTGTGGGTTGAATGTGGATTATATTCTGCTGCAACAATGAAACAAATCCTTGACGGTAAACACATCAGAAGAGCAATTGAAGCTCACATAACTACTGCCTCTGCGCTAACTATCCTACGTCTAGAAGAATTTGAGAATGAATATCCAGGACAATTAGACTGTTAGAAGCCTCATCTGCAAGAACTGGTAGAAGAACTCACAGCTAGTGAGAACAAAGATCTGGAAAAGGTACATGCCGCAGTAGTTTCCACCATTAAAGAAAGAAGACTTGTTGAAGAAATAGAACATTTTTCAGCAACAAGAAAGCTCAAGCATCCTGTTTTCAAACTAGCGTGCACATATATGGATATGGTCCAAGCTATGATGAATTTCATAAGAGCTGTCAGAACATCGGATTGGATGCTGTATTTAGCTTAGGCGGCAGCACGCCGGCCTCTCACCGCTGGGTCCGTGGTTCAAATCCCGGTCACTCCATGTGAGATCTGTGCTGGACAAAACGGAGGCAGACAGGTTTTTCTCCGGGTACTCCGGTTTTCCCTGTCAAAATTTCATTCCAGTAACACTCTCCACCATCATTTCATTTCATCTGTCATTCATTTAATCATTGCCCCAGAGGAGTGCGTCAGGCCTCGGCAGCCGGCACAGTTCATATCCTCGCCGCTAGATAGGGGCTCCATTCATTCCATTCCTGACCCGGTTGGAGACTGGAAGCAGGCTATGGATTTTCATTCATTTAGCACCTCTCCACTTGTTTGTTAAATACTTCTTTACATTTAATAGATTGAACTATGCTCGGATGATCATCTTATATATTTCGGAGATGGAAAACCTGGAATCCACAGATCCAGAGATTTGGAAACAATTTATAGAAGGTAATTGGGTTGTGAACAGAAGTAAAGTTCCATTTTGTGCTCTAGGTGCTGATGAAGCTCTGGAACACCAAATTAGAAAACTAAAGGTACATGGGGGTCTGGTTGGTATAACACTCAATGAGAATGCTCGAAATCGATTCTTCCTTGCTAATTCGGAACTAACTAGAATTGCAAGCGAAACCGAAAAACTGATAGAACTGACAGCACGAAGTAAACATCATGAAGTGTCTGTTAAACTTCAACAGCGCCAGGATGATAATGTACGTAAACTAAAGGAAGAGTTTCAAAACTCGACAAATCCCTTCCAATGCAAAACTGATGACCTCACTCATATCCTAACTCAGCGAGTCTTTCCACAGGAAATAAAAGTGTCTTTAGGCAGTGTTGCGGAAGTTGGTCAAGATCTGCATAATATTTTCTTAGATCAACGAGTTCATACTAACAACATTCCGTTCTCGGCTCCTATGAAAAAGAATGCCATTAGAACGTGTAAAACAGCAGCGAAAAAGGTTAAAATTACCATCAAGGACAAAACCATTGCCATAAAGACAGACTTATCTCTTATTTCAAGATTATTGATAGCTTCCAGAAGCAGACCTGATATAGATTTGAGGCACAATATGAGCAACTACGAATTTTCAGCACTACCGAAGTCGTTGTTTGCAGTTGACGGGAGTATGCACCATTGTCTATCTAAGTACAATCTTACGGATGCTCTTGAATCAATGCATGAGATACCAGCCGAAGGAAACGAAGATAATCATGCTTCCACCACACGTGATGTTTTAGAAGAAAATGAAGAGCTACAGGGAAAAGCTGTGATAGTAGATGGCATGTCGCTTCTTCATACCTACCACAAACCTAACACAGTGATTACATGTAGTGACCTCGGTGTAAGCTTCAGCCAATGGATTGGACAAAAATTCGGCAATTACAGTGAGGTACATATAGTTTTTGACTCTTACAAAGACAACTCATTGAAGAAAGCGATGCGAGAGATTCGGCAAAAGGGCTCAGATCCAATGAAGTACAAAATCGGACCAGAAACGAAAATTGGAAGTATACCAATGCATAAATTATTGGTCCATGATAAGACGAAGGACGAACTAACAGATTTCCTTTCCGATCAGATTCTTCAATTTGGCGTGATAAACAACAGAAGGTTCGTACTTAGTTGGAGGGACAAAGCAGCTTCATCACATGGTGATGATATATCCAGTCTTGCTAGTACGCAGGAGGAGGCCGACACAAAGATCGTATTACATGCAGCTTATTTAGCACAGAAAGGAATTAAAACTACTCATGTGTTCTCCCCCGATACTGATGTCCTTATTTTAGCACTAAGGCGATATCCTCAACTTTCGAAAAATTTTGCGTTTTTCCTGGGCCATGGCATGGAAAGGTTCGTTCAGATAGGTTCAATTTACAGAGCACTCGGACCTCTGAAAGCCTCTGCACTCCCTGGATTACACGCTCTTTCAGGAGCGGATGTAACAGGATCATTTGCTGGTAAAGGTAAAATAAAGTGGTGGAAAGCTTTTAATTCCGCAAGTGATACCCTGCTAGAAGCTTTAACTAAATTGGGGACTACACCGTCACTCACTGAAGATATCAGGACTAACTTGGAAGCGTTCATTTGTCAGCTTTATATCCCCAAAACAACACTGACCGACATAGGAGCTGTGTGATGGTTGTTGTTTACACAGAAATAATGTCAAGATGAGAATCTTCCTCCAACAAGATCTGCACTGGATCCTGCATTGCTAAGGGCTCACCTTCAGTGTTTTGAGTGGAATCAGGACCTAATTCAGCATCCCAATAACCCACCACCCTAAGATTTTGGATGGAACAAAGTAGGGGGTGCATACGAGCCTGTTGCTTGTACCAACCCTTGTGCCCCAGAGCTTATCTTGGAACTTCGTCGCTGCTCATGCTCCAAAAGACGTTGCTCTTCTCCATGTACATGTCAGTCAAATGGACTCCGGTATACTGAAATGTGCAAGTGCGAAGGTAATCCCGACCGTTGTGACAATATGGCCGAGTGCGAGCTACAAGATGATGAAGATTTAGGTCTAAGTGAGATTTGCATTGAAAGTAATGATGACTGTAATTAAAAATATAACTGTAGGAGTGACAAGTATTATTGCCTCCACTCTGTCTGTATAAATCTGTAAACATAGTATTTCTTCCACAGTATTTTCATTAAAGGTTAAAGCTATAGTGGTGCTTTTTATCTTTCAGTTTTCTACGGCACAACATAAGAGAAAGGGGATATTTTTAATTTATTAGTGTTTAGTGTATTATTTATTATTCGAATTATCCAGTGGCCATGTAAATAATGTCAAGTACGTAAATATGGGTTTGCCAGACGCTCATACTGAGACATATTCATTTTTGTTTTCGAAAAATATAAAAGTACTTTTTATGAGGAAACGGTTGATATTACATAAAAAGTTGTAATAACATTTTCTGTGAAGAATATGCGTAGCTACATTTTTTGTTTGAACCTTTTTTTTTTCGTAATCCCAACGGTTACTGATATAAGTAGGTAAACGTGTTGCGATGGCGGCCATTTTGTTTTTGCCCGCAGCATTCAAACGCACCATTTTCAAGAGTGCCACCATCGAAAATATGTTTCTCCAAGGTCAAACGAAGAGATTTAGACTACTTCCACACTTGCATAATCAAGGAGCACAAGGATGTACATTTGACACCGGACTGTAATGTAATTTCATTCGTTACTTTTATGCACATCCTGACACTGTGTTTTAAAAATCTCCTATCATTGGAAATTGTGGTAATTGTCTCCTGTAAGTTGGAGTTAGGACGTTTTGGAAATAAATCATATATTGCCATACGTTTTGAGTGACATTTATGAACATTTAAATGGTTTAAACACAACAAACACAAACTGTTGCTCTACATATTCTTCAAAGTTAGCCATTGCCTTGATTTATCACGTGATACCATATGATGTCCAGAGAGCCATCGGGTTGGTTAACATGGATATAAGACACATTGGAAATAAATACCTGTTGGAGTTACATCACTTTACAAATAAACTTAGTTCTTAGATCTCAGTTAATATGGGATATACGACGTATTGCGACTTAAAACCTTTGTTATACGTCAAGAGAACCTATAAACTTGCTTATGAAAGAAGAAACTGAACCCGTCAATTTTGGATTTACGTCACTTTGGAAATAATCTCTTCAATTTTAACCAAAGCGGAATTTTAGCAAAGACAGATGTGAAAATTCCCAGATTCCATCGATACATCAGTGCTTGGGTCGCTAGTGGCACGATGGCAAATTGGTGGGACGCTTGCGGCACGGGTCGCATCCGGCATGGTCGCATCCGGCACGACACCCAGCCAACGGTCATAAGAAAAACAATTGAAAGGCGCCTAGTAAGCATGTGGAATGCTCATATCTCCCAACCCTATCAAGTGACTTGTGTGAGTCCTGTACAGAAATAAATGACCAGCGCCTTATTCGACAATAATAATAATTTTAAAAAATAATAAATAATAATGTTATGGAGTTAACGTCTCTTTTAACTACTGCGACTTTTAGAGACGCCGGGCTGCCGGAATTTTGCCGCAGTTCCGGCTGGCGCTAACAATGGACCTTTTCCCATTCAGGTACAGAAACCGGTTAGAACCTACTTTTACTAACCCTCATCTTTAAATTCGTGAATTTTGAGACTCGTGGGTTTTGAGACGGCACGACTAAATCCTAATGGTCACCAGTTATAGATAAATTCTACAACCGGAGAGGACTGAGGATATTTAGGAGAACTCTGACTCTAGTTTTGCTTACTGCCAAGAAATATTAAAACATAAGAAATTCACTAGCTGCAAATTACAAAATGTAATTCAAATTCACATTTTCTTCTTTATTGGAAAACAGATATGGGCGACTGCAATCTTTCCGAATCCACTGCTTGCACATATTTTGATTTACGTACGAGTATACATGTCATTGTTTATGAAAAGGCATTTTACTACAGACATTCAATCACAGCTCATTAAAGTTTTTTACCAAAGCACTTATCAGGATTTAGGTCTAGACCCAAGGGCGTGAATTCAGCTAAGTACAATGTATTTCATAGTTTGATTTAATTGATGTATGGTCATTTCAGTGCATTAAAATTTTGAATAGTTGAGAAGGACAAGAACCATTGTCATACACAACTACAAGTTAGGACGTATAGCCTGCTCCACACACATATTATAAGAAAGTAAGTTGCTTTATGCAAGAGATAGCGTTAGTATTACCCATTCAACATTTCATTGCCGCTGAGCGTGGCTGCGCCAGTGTTTCTTGTTTAATGTAGCATGAGCCCCGCGGGGCGAAGCGGAGGACACAGCGATGACATAGTGCAATCTGCACATTTGGCCAAGCAGCATTGCGTCAGATAAGAGTCACAGAAGTTCATGTTACCACGGACAGTTAAACGATGCCTGAGGCTGCTGGAGGTGAGTCATATCCTGCTCGCGCAACTGTACCTGTCAACGAAGCAGGCTGACGTGTGACACAAGTAAACAAAGAATAGTTCCCATCTCGACCGCCGTCAATCAATTCATGAAAGGGTAATACCACCCAATATACGAGGGCCGTTTTTAAGTAATACCCGTTGTGATATTACGCCATTGCAGGGCTGCGGTTGGCATTCCGTGCAGGTACGCTGTGTACCTGCATCTTTTGGAAATGCTGAGACGCCATTACGGCATCAGTCACCCTTGTGTGGGTGTGCTGACAAACTTTTGAAATGGCATCGCCGATCGCGAGTCCCGCCGACTCGTAGACGAGAAAGAAAACTCCCCTGTAAGATATGCTGCCACCACTGTAAGGCAAATTGCGTGCTTACTCAGGAGAACTCCGAATGTTTAGGAGTTCTCCTGAGCACATACGTAATTTGTCTGACAGTGGTGGACAAATAGCAGCATATCTTACAGGGGAGTTTTCTCTCTTGTCTACGAGTCAGCGGGACTCGCGATCGGCGATGCCATTTCAAAAGCTTGTCAACACACCCACACAAGGGCGACTGATCCCGTAATGGCGTCTCAGCCATTCCAATAGATGCAGGTATACAGCGCACCTGCACGGAATGCCAACCGCAGCGCTGCAATGGCGTAATATCACAACGGGTATTACTTAAAAAACGGGCCTCGTAGTTCATGGTACATCGTCAGATAGCGCTAGCAACCAACCAATGAGTACACACAATTGGAACAGACGCATCAGTCTGCAGTGAGACGTGTAGTGAAGTGGGCACCAGTACAGGAACAGACGCGAATCAGCTAAGTTTACAAAACCACATTGTCAACTCAGTTACATTTAAGTGTTGTGTAAATGTTTAACTTAACTAAACAACTACAAAAGCTCACCAAATAAATAAGAAATTTGAAAAGTAACAGTTAACAACAAAGCAGTCTAGAACGCAATCACTTCAACAGCTCACAACGGTGGAAGTTAACGATTCAAAAAGGTTTCACACTTGTGCACATAAAGAGTATTAACAGAAAGGAAACACGCTCACATATCCTCATTGTTTCAGCTAACTGTGGAGGACTGTTAGGTCTCGGCTTGGGGTTCAGTCTCCTGAGTCTGGTTGAGCTCTTCTATTGGGTGTTCCTGCGCACTCTTTGCTCCAAGACGTCCACTGTTGCTCCTGACACCAACTCACCAGCCCAAGGAGGCCATCGCAGTGTCGAAAAGAAGCCAAGTGCCCCTTCTACAACTGTTCAACCTAGAACTAAGAATATTGGCAGGGTGTGGATGTAGCTAATGTAGCTTTTCGTGTTATGTTTTCTAAACATGGATATCAATAAACTCAAATGAGATACAAAAAGTTTTCTTATTTCAATGAAAATGAAAATCCACAGCCTGCTTACAGTCTCCGACCGGGTCAGGAATGGAATGAATGAAGCCCCCATCTAGTGGCGAGGATATGAAATGTGCCGGCTGCCGAAGCCTGTCGCACTCCCCTGGGGCAATGATTAAATGAATGTCAGATGAAATGAAATGATAGTGGAGAGTGTTGCTGGAATGAAATTGTGACAGGGAAAACCGGAGTACCCGGAGAAAAACCTGTCTGCCTCCGCTTTGTCCAGCACAGATCTCACATGGAGTGACAGGGATTTGAACCATACATACATACATATTGTAAATATTTTTCACCTGTATTCACAAACATAGATGTTATAGCCTAAGTGTAATGGATCTGATGATGATCGCTTGACGATCGAAACTGGTCATCCTAGTGTATGTATTAATCTCATGTAATTTATTTCAGGATTAGGGCACAACCCAGCTCTTTTTGGGTACATTCGTGTCGACCGACTGAAAAGCACCAAACTTTTGTATCCTACTCATGTTAATTGCCACTATCAACATACAAAATTTCAGTTTGATTGCTATAATAGATTCGTAGATAGTGAGAACCGTCTAATATAGGTCGCCATGTTGGATTTTTATATACAGGGTGGGGCAGAATGGACTCCCTGATTTGAAGGATGAATTGTGAAAGAACAAATAAAGGTAATCTCAAAACGTTTTTATTTCCCAAAACTACATTCAATGCCATTTTATTCTCGTTTGGTTGTGAAAATTAGTTCATCCAGGTGACGACCTTGGCGAGCGATGCACATGTTGAGTCGTTCAAAAAAGTTTCCGAAAACTCTTCTCAGCATATCTTCTGATATTCCAGCGACGACATCTGTAATTGCCTCCTTAAGGGCTTCCAAGGTCCTTGGTCGAACTTTGTAAACCTCAGCTTTGAGATAACCCCAAAGAAAAAAATCGCATGGGCTCAAATCCGGGGGGCGAGGGCGCCTTGGAACATCGCCACGTAAGGAGATCAGGCGGCCGGGAAACAGTATTTGCAGGATTTGCCATGAACGAAGGGCGGTATGAGCCGTAGCACCGTTCTGTTGAAACCAAAAAGGCTTGTGTGTCATATTGCTGACCATACTCTTCCAATTTAGGTTGAAAAAAGTTCTCTAGCATGTCACAATAACGCTCAGAGGTAACAGTAACAGTTAGACCTTGAGATTCAAAAAAGTAAGGCCCAATTATGCCTATGGAGGACACGGCACACCAAACTGTCACTTTGGGGCTATGAAGAGGTCTTTGGTGAAGTTGACGAGGATTATCAGTCGCCCAGTAACGAAAATTTTGCTTATTTACTGTGCCGGAGAGGTGAAAATGCGCTTCATCGCTGGACCACAGAATAGCGTCAGGTTGCACAGAGGTTAAAATTGCATTACAAGCATCTGTACGTTTCACCCAGTCTTGTGGACTCAATTCTTGAACGACCATCATCTTGTAAGGGTGTAAATTAAGGTCAGTGTGTAAAATTCGCCTTACCGTTCTGGACGATATTCCAAGGGCAGCAGCATGTTTCCGCGTAGAGCGTGATGGAGACTGTTCAATGGACGCTCTCACTGCCACGATGATTTCAGGTGTCCTCACTCTTTTAGGTCGCCCAGCTGGTTTTTTAGGAAGTGCAGATCCTGTCGCCCGTACACTATTAATCCATTTCCTAATGGTTTTAGCATCGGGAACCTTATCATGACGAGCCAAACCAAACCGCCTACGAAAAGCCCTCTGTGTCGCCACCACACTATCATTGTTTTTAAAGAACGTTTCAACGACAAAGCCTCTATGCTCACCAGACCACTGCATGGCGACTACTGAAATGAAAATGGCATCGTTTCCCCGACCTAACGCCACTATCCCCACTCCGCTAACGCACCTGCGCGCTCTACAGTGAGTGTTTGAAACTAGGGAGTCCATTCTGCCCCACCCTGTATGAAGGTCTTAGAGTCATGTACTGTTACATGAAGATTATTGTGTACGTGTAGTATTCAAACTTCAGTCGCATGATTAGGACATAAGAAGTAAAAACGAGATTTTAAAATTTCCCACAGCTGCCATCTTGTGGTTATGGAAACAACTGAAATAAATTAGATGGCAGTGGATTAACATTTGTATAAGGATTTACTGTACCAAGTTTCACTGCACTTGGATGTTTAAATTGCGAGAAACGTCCATGTGAATATTTATACTTTGCGTCACCGCCATGTTGGATTTGTGATCACCAGGTTACTGAAAATTCTATAGGTGAACTTATGTTCATACCCCAGTTTGAATGCTGTAATAGATTCGTAGATATTGAGAACCGTCTAAATATTTCGGATGGTCGCCATGTTGGATTGTTATATGAATAGGCCATAGAGGCATGTACCATTAAAGAAAAATTATTGCGTAGGTTCATTATTCAAACTTTCACTTCGATCGCATGATTACGACACAAGAAATAAAAACGTAATTTTAAATTTCGCACAGCCACCATCTTGAGGTTATGTAAACAATTGAACTAAATTAGATACCAGTGCATTACAATGTGTATAAACATTTTCTGTACCAAGTTTCATTGCGTTTGGATCATTAAATCGCGAGAAAAGTCTATTTAAAACTTTCAACTTCGCTTGGCCGCCATGTTCGTTTTGTGGTTAACCGGTTTTTGAAAGTCTCATAGATGAACTTCCAGTAGTGCCCTTTATCTCCGTACAAAATTTCAGGGTGATACCGGTAATAGTTTCAGAGATATAGAGTGCCGGTGAAATATTTCGCACAGCCGCCATCTTGAGGTTATGTAAACAATTGAACGAAGTTAGATGTCGGTGCATTACAATGTGTATAAACATATACTTTACCAAGTTTCATTGCGTTTGGTTGGTTAAATCGCGAGAAACGTCTATTTAAACGTCGCAAATTAGCTTGGCCGCCATGTTGGTTTTGTAGTTACCAGGTTTTCAGAAGCCACATAGGTGAACTTCTTGTAGTTCCGTTTATCACCGTACAAAATTCCAGGGTGATATTGGTAATAGTTTCGGAGATATTGAATGCTGGTGAAATATTTCGCACAGCCGCCATGTTGCATTGGTGAGACGTAACAAAATTTGAAGGGCACGGTCGGGGTCGTCCGGAATAGCGCTATGAACTTACCGAGTTTCGTTGAAATCGCTTCAGCCGTTTAGATTTTATTAGGGGGGGACCCACACACGAATCACACACATATGCACACACACACAGACACAGGAACAAAAGGTGATCTCATAAGCCTATTTTTTTTTCATAAATGAAAATACAGTAGGCTAGTAACCCAGTGTAACTTTACTGTAATAACTAGGGAACAGGCCTATCCACATTTTTATATACATTGTGGTTCTGTTTTGTGTGATGGATATTTTTATTTCAATATGAATTATGTGACTGGGTTGAAATTTCCAAAGGCTGTCTAATTGAGAGACAGAAATCTAGTTCCCAGTTTACACGAACTGCTTTGTTGTAAATACTACAAAGCCTCCTTGCATGTGAATTATTATGTGATGTAGTTTTAGTTATATCAATTTTTTTTAATGTTATGCTTGTCTAGCTCTGTGGCTAAATGGTTAGCGCGCTAGGCTTCGGCTCAAAGTGTCCCGGGTTCGATCCCCGGCCGAGCCATCAGGGATTTTAATCTCTTAGGGTTAATTCTTGTGGCTCGGGGACTGGGTGTATGTGCCGACTTCATCCTCATTACGGCGCGCAGGTCACCCACGGGCGTCAACTAGAAAGACCTGCACTCGGCCTCTCCGGAGGCCACACGATCGTCATCATCATCAGTGTGATGGTTGATCTTGTACTTAAACGAGGGATGGTTGGTTGGTTGGTTCCTTAGTTTAGGGGCTGCGACAACGCGGTCATGTAGCCCCGTGTACTTTGGGTGTGTGTAGAATCTGTCTGATAACCGGTGTTAATTGTGATGACTGTATTAGTGTGTGTATCTGTTTTTTAATTCAAGTAGGGACTGCAACTTTGAATTTTCAAATAGTTCCTACTTTTGCCGCCAAACGCCACCGTCAACGACTACTAGGCCTAGTTCAGAACTAGCTACTAGACGCCACCGCAGTCGGCTCTTGGCAACGAACGTAGCAACCTAAGAGCGTTGTTTATATTCTTAACCTATCCAATTTAGTTTCACACAGGTGTAATTAGTGGAAAGATCTTTAACATGCCATAAATCTATGACATGGGACCGCCGGCTTTACTTCCCCTCCGAAGGAAGGCATACTGAGGGATTTTTAACAAAAACGAGGGATGTCGGTGCGATAGGAAGAATGAATTAACTATCAATTTGACCGTTAACAACTTTATAAAGGAATTTAATTTTATTTACTTGCCTCCGAGACCCCAAACTAGTCATGCCGAAATTCAATAAAAGTTCACCGTAGGGTGTCACGTATGGCTACGTTGTCCGTTATTTTGAGGTGTAAATATCTGAGGAATGTATTTTGAACTTGCTCGATGGATTTAATGCAGGTTTTCTACCAGGGACTCCATACTTGGCTGGCATGGATCTCACCATGGCAATATTAAGTTGTGCGCAGGTAGGCCTACTGGTCCTAATGAATGACTTAGTGTTTCTTTTATAAACTCTAACGTACCGGTACGGTAGGCGTCCCCAACTGTCTTTTCTACGTGACAAGTAAAAGCAAGCTCTCGGTCAAACAGGATTCCTAGATCTTTCTTCTCGCTTACTGCTTGCAAAGACCGAGGTCAAATTCCAAAAACAAATTTGATTGGGTTCTCCTTACGTGTGAAGGTCATAACAACACACTTCGGTACGTTTAAGTATAATTTGTTTTCTATACTCCAAACCCCTAAAACCCCCGTGGCACTACAGCCTACCAAGCAATCGCTGCCCAGCCATTTGACCTGCAGATTATGTGGTGACGCGTGGTCAGCGCATCGGGTCCTCTCAGCCATTAATCTTGGTCTCCGTGACCGGAGCGCTGCCTCACTGTCAGCTACTCAATTGTCCTCACGAGACTGACTACACCCCGTTGCAGCCTTCACGTCAGTTTGTTTCTAAAATTCCTGACGGAGCCATAAATCGGACCTGGGGACTCCAGATGCAAGGCAAGCATGCAACCCCCAACACCACGGGGCCGGCTTTCTATACTCCATTTATGAATATGATTTGGGTCATTTTGTAATAGAGTGGAAGAAGTCATCGGCTTATAAAATAGACTGTTATTTGAGTGTACTATACAACGTTGTAAATCGTTTATCATTGCTAAAAAAAAAAGATACGAGCCTTACAACAGTCGCATATGATGTGTAACATCTGACATGTTATCCTACTCGTATACTACACAGCTTGGACATTCTTAAAATGTTAATTTACACTCCATTTTCATACTGGTACTATGATGAATGTATAGATTGAATTGGAGATATGCTACTGTCACATTTGTGGCGCAGCGGTCAAGCTGTTAGTCTCTCACCAAGGTAGACCGGGTTTGATTCCCGGTCAATAAATGTGAGATTTTCGAATTGAAATGCCATGTCCTGTGGTTCGCATTCCACGTAAAAGGGAGGCACCGTGGATCATGATCGTGAGATTAACGGACACGCAAAACTACAAGCTTCCTCATTAATAATTCATAATAACAAAGTGACACACAACGTCGACTGTACTCTCAAATACTGTGAGCACATTCCTCAGTAACTATAACATTCATTATTCTCAAGGCTCTCATACAATTCGTCGTAAATAATCAAAACATGGCATCCTACAATCATGAAATGACCTAGTCACACATATGATGAAAATACAGCTTTTATTCCACTCATATAACAACATTCTGTTATGCATTTAATATTTGACTACTCACCCACAGCTTGACAATAATGCCGCTTACTTAAATGTCATTTGTCGTCTTTGTCCTACCCCATGTGATATTCAACCTTGAACGTGAAGCTTCATAAACTGCTCAATGACAAATGAAAGTCGGTGAAACATTTGCCACTGTGCTCGTCAAACCAGTGCCAGCTAAATGCACTGCCTACTGTATTGCCATAACATTCTCGCGCTACAGAGCACACACTGCCTTGTTTCCAATACACACATTTTCAATTGTACATCCAGCTGGCAGTGCGTCTTCACTTCCGTCCGATCCACTTCCGTCCCATTTTTCTGGCAGTGCGTCTTCACTTCCGTCCGATCCACTTCCGTTCGATCCACTTCCGCCCGATTCACTTCTGTCCCCAATTTTCAAAATCACTCCCACAAAACTATCCAGCAACCGAGCGGAAAGATGTTACACATCAAAAATCAGAGATCTGAGGATCAAGCCTTGGGGTATTCCGGAATGAACCATTTGAGACAATTTTCTGGAACAACACAAATTGCTTCCTGTCTCCGAAGTAGGAGCTGAATAATCGGAGTAATGGATGGGAGAATCCCAAAATACACAATTTGTTATGAAGGATATTGCGATTTATTGTATCGAAGGCTTTCTCGAAATCTGTAAAAATGGCATGCAATTGCCCTCCTTTATCTAACACTTTCGATATAATTTGAGTAAATAAGTTGATACCCTAGATAGGAAACATTGTTGGTTATCTGTTACGAGCGGTCTGAGAAATCCTGATATTCTCCCGTGCAATATGAATTCAAATACCTTGACTACTGCAGATAAAATAGATATAGGACGGTAGTTATTAACTAGTCATGGATCTCCCGATTTTGGTATAAGGCAGACGCGAGTGATTTACCAGGCGTCAGAGAATGTACAAGTTTGTATGGCTACGTTAAATATGAAGTGTAACGAGTCCTTGAGATTTTCAGCACATCCTTTCACTACACATGGTGGAATATTATCAGGACCAGCTGACGATTTAGGTTTAATTTTTTTTAAGCTACTTCAACCTCTTCCTTTGAGACCAGTTTTACTGTATGTGAAGGGTGTTGGGATTATTCGAATTGCAGTCTGACTTTGTATCGGGCTGGCTGACAGTCATACACTGATTTGAAATAGTAAATTAAGAAAAGTAAAGTTAAGTAAACAAAGGTCAAACAAAGTAACTACGGTATAGTTGGAATTTAAATCTTGAATTGCAGTAAATAATTAGTATTAAGGAAATAGCGCACAAACTTGCATAAGATTAATAATAATAATCAATGTTACAGTGATGCTATAATGATTACAATGATCTCATTCTTTGCTATATTCTTTTAGAGTTTTGTATCTCTTTTTACAAGAGTTGAAGTGGTATCTTTCACAGATTTTGCTGCAAAGTTTGCATAGACAGTCGCCACTTTTGTGCACAGTTTATGATGGAATCTATACCTATGGGTGGATAGTCTTGTGAGGACACTTAGCAAGTCTTGATTTGGTCCACTCCAACGTCGGTCTAGCATGGCCTCTGTTGTGAAGAATCAGGCCATATTCCCTCACGTTTCTGATTTCTTCTCCTAATGACTTCTTCTGCTTCTGGCGTAGATGGCAGTTGTAGGTTGTACCTCAAGTATTCTATTAGCAAACATTCTTTTTCAAGTTCATAAGCAAGTTTCGACGGCGCTGATTTTGCGATTCCCAGTATTCTTTTCAGAAACCTCGCTTTTACTCCCAGGGTTTCTAAGTCCTTGTAAGATGATCCCAGATGAGCTGAATACCATACGTAAGTACAGGGATTATTTTGTTGTGGAACAGTAGCATTGCTGTTTCTAGCGAGATCAAGGTGGGGTTTTCTATGTCATATATCTCTCGTATAGCAGCTACTATTTCTCTGACGTGTAGTCTGTAAGAGGTTCCAGTAGTTTGAAGGGTGATGCCTAGATATCGGAAGTTATCAACTCTTTTCAAGGTCTGTCCTGAAGACGTGATAGTGTCATCTGTCGCAACTCTTCCTCCTTTCCGAAATGTCATGTACACAGTTTTGACTTTGTTTAGTTGTAGTTCATTTGCGACCACCCAGGTCAGTAACTTGTCTATTGCTTCCTGGAGGTCCTCCCTGTTTCTTGAGCCTAGTACAGTATCATGTCATCAGCATAGGCGTATAACACGACTGAAGAGTTCTATATTATGTGTGTTACGTCTGCTTAGGCGATATTAAACAAATAAATTGCAATACATAATAACCAAAGATTAGCATTCATTGCTGTCAACGCGGAATTCCAGGTTCAATTCTCGTCTCTACCAAGAAATTTAATTCTGTTATGAAGACTGGAACGGGGTTCATTCAGGCTTGTAAGGAAGAACTGAGATGAGGTGGGTTCGATTCCTACTCCATCCACCCTAGTAGAAGTTTTCCATGGTTTCTCACTTCTACTCCAGGTGAATTCCGGGATGGTACATAAATTGTTCGTAGTTTTTTTAAATTTGCATTAGGAACTTGGAACATATTGATCATCAGACCCGTGCACTTGGGTGTGTTGAATTTGTCCTGTGTTCCTTTGGTGACTATAGTAGTAAGTGTTGTTGTAATTATTAGGGTCGGTAGGTGTACCGTGACTTGAAATAAGGTACTATCCCGGCAATTGACTGGATGGAGTGTGGTCAACCACACTCAGGATAGTCGCTGTCAGTGCCGGGATTCGAACCGCTGATCCCTGGACTTTTTGCAGTCCCCCGTCACGGTCGTGGTGATAGATGTACTACTCACGGCTACGCCGCAGGGTGGTACATAAATGAAGGCCATAGCCATCTCCTTCCCTCCTAACCTCAATTACAAATAAACACACTGTAGGCCTACAGCCAACACAATGACACAGGTTCAGGCAGATTCCACAAACACCCAAGTTCAAGGTGCTACAGGGCCACGATGTTACCAAATCCTTAAATGAACCAATATCAACAACCCATAGGATTCCAACAATCGACAACTTTATCAATTACTAAATGTTCTTCAGTAGCCTATAACACAAATTATTAACGATAGAATATAGTCTACTACCACACAATTATAAAGCATAAGGTAATAGAATGGTGCGGCAGTAACTTCAGATGTAGACTATCATTGTTTCTCAGGTTAACATGACCTTCAATTACGGTCTACCTCTTCCTTCATTGCTCTTCTGGGTATATTCTTGTTTTAGGACTGGCTGTGAAAAACAACATGTACAGTACAAGTACGGTATTGCTAATTTAGAGATTTTATCAGTAGATCATTTCTTATAGCGACGAGTTGCTATTATTATTATTATTATTATTATTATTGATGTGTAACATCTTTCCACTCGGTTGCTGGATATTTTTGTGGGAGTGATTTTGAAAAATGGGACGGAAGTGGATCGGACGGAAGTGTGTAAGACGCACTGCCAGCTAGATCGCATCCCTCCTGGCTGCTAAAGCAGGTTTGGAGGCGCCATTACAGATATTTCTACAATACAATCAAGTTGTCGTTCTTTGGTGTAAAACTATGCATTAAATCATATTTGCTGAAAACAATTATGATTTATTAAGAGTCTGTTTTTTAATCTCTGGATAAAAGTGATGGGCATCCACTCACCGAGTAACTTTCCTAACACTTTCATACTGAACGGTAAACGCTCATGCGAACTCTAGTGTGAACTCATTGAAACACAAACCACATGTCTTCGTATCAATATTTAAATGATGATATGCTTTTATCTGAAACATTGTAACTAGTCGGCAAAGCCGGTACAATGTTTCTGCACAATGGCTATTCAGATATTAACCCACATTGCGGTAATGCAGTGGTCAATGTAATATATATCAATGACTTTTATACGGGAACTGGGCTAGCCTTTCATAGACCACTATAGGAATTCCCTTTACTGTCAAGTAGGCGTATTCATAACTAATTTAAAACTCAATTCCACGCAGGAACATTATCGAAAAAAAAGCAAAATATTAATGGAGCATAAAAAATACTTCCATATTATTCCCTCCAAGATGTTATCCACGTAGCCATTACCGGTTTCATTCCTCCTCTTAATTTACAATATAATATGTGATGTTTGTTCAAACAAGTATGACAGTAGCATATCTCCAATTCAATCTATACATTCATCATAGTATCAGTATGAAAACGGAGCGTAAATTAACATTTTAAGAATGTCCAAGCTGTGTAGTATACGAGTAGGATAACATGTCAGATGTTACACATCATATGTGACTACTGTAAGGCTAGCTTGCCACGGTGGGTGAGTGGTTATAGTGTCGGACTACCAACCCCAAGATTGCAAGTTCGCTCCTGGTCATGGTAAGTGATATTTGAACGACGACAAAAATCACGACACTCATGTCATACGATGTTGGCATGTTAAAGAACCCATTTGAATTCAGTAGGCCGTGTTCAATGGCAAAATTATTCTCGGGATTTTCCGCCAACACAAAGTTCCTCCATTCTCTACTTGAAAGCGCTGTAGTGTCAAGGAGTATAGATATCTAACCTCCTTGACTTTCATAGCGTTCAAAGGAACGACGAAATTCGACATGCAAGCTACCCTCTGGGTGTCAATTAACAAAGCTTGCACCAGGCACCCGAGGCCATACGATATATTATTATTATTATTATTATTATTATTATTATTATTATTATCATTATTATTACTGTAAGGCTCGTATCTTTTTTATTGATTCTATTATTTAAACGGGGTTGTCGTGACTTCATAACTTGATGACACCGGTACCATTCAAATAAATCACCCAGTTTTGCACTGAACGAAACGATTTTAAGTGCATTTGAATTCTTAATGTGATAATTTATTATTGAGAAAAACAAGTCATTTCTATAATGGTGGATTCCTTTTGCGCTCCATGAATAAATAAATTAGTTAATTAATTAAATAGCTTGATCACAACGGTAGCTTTAACGCCATTGGGCAACTTTTAACAGACAACTTTTTTATATTCTCTGTTGGATAGGTGTGAGCTTTACGCAGTGAGGGAGTGTTGATATGCAACCCTTTCAACTTTTCTGTTGGGCGGGTAGTGGACCCCTGTACAACGATGTGCTTTACGCCGTGTGATGGTATAAAACTGGATTCACTTCTCTGTAAGGCACTACAGTGTATATCCTACTGTTAAGAATTTCAGTGGCTGAGGACACAGGAGACTTGTATATTTACGACTAACTGTAGCCATCTAAATAAACATTCCTCTATCGATATAGGAATCCAGCGATGTTTGGACTGAACGGAACGATTTTACGTAAATTTGAGTAAATGGCGAGTTTATTAAAATAGTTTGGAATACATTTCTATGACGGTGATTTGATTTAGCATTTAATTTAAAGAAATAAGTCCGTCATTGTAAAAGGAAGAAACTTGTAGTTTTACGCGACCGTTAATCCCCCGAACCATTGGACATGACATTTTACCTTGAAAATCCCACGGATGAGTTGAGCCCTCGGAACTGTTTCAATACAGTATCTGCAATTGAAAGGCTGCGGACGCTTCTATATTTATTACTCGTGAGAAGTGGGAAGAGTTGACGACAGAAAAAGAATGTAGCAATGTTAAGTTGCGTGATAATCGCTACAGTCAAACTGTGGAAGCATGCATTAACCGGGAGTCGAACCCAGTCCTCCTTGGTTGAAGGCAAGGAACTTGACCGCTGCTCCATCATCCCTCTTTCCGCCATTGTTAAAGTCGGAAATGTTAAATACTGAATATATGACCCCCGTCCTCTGTAAATTGTCTGCGTGACCCTCTTGGTAAAATTCTGACGACGCTATTGATTTCAACTACCGTAACAGAGAGATATTGCACCTCGCCTCGAAAAATGTAACCAAAGTAAATCAGCTCTATCTATCTATCTATCTATCCATGTATCTAATACCTATTCATTCATTTAATTATTATTATTTATTATTTATTTATCCGATGGAGAAATTGATTTGAGTTCAGGAGGCTGTGACACACATACGAATTTCAAATACGATTTTCTGTTGAGTGGCAGTACGGCCTACTTGATAATGTTGATGCTACTGTAATGCAACTGTAATGCATTGGATGTGAATGCTTTAAAAAATCGGACCTCATTGTATACAGACACACAGATGGTTCTGACATCTAGCGGATTTTGTTGAACTATTTATCTTTGTACTTCGCAATCGGTTGGCAATATGATTCGCAAGTCAGTTGTTAATCAGCTGTTGGCTGGTTAAATCATTAGTGACTGCAAGGCGCTGCCAGGCACGAAGTCGCCGTCCTGTTTTCCTTGCATATTTCGAACATGATATTGTAGGTTAGGCACAGGCTACGTTTTATATCGTAGGACATAGCCTACAACATTAGTGTACGTGTACTATGCTATAAATGTGCATCATTCATTGAAAGGATTACTTAGTGTTTGGTATTCTTGATCAGTGCATTATTTGAGAAATGGAACGAGACAATATGAAAGAAAAAAAGAGAGTGTACAAAATTGTTTTAACTGGTGGCCCTTGTGGAGGAAAGACAACAGGACAGTCGAGGCTATGTACTTTCTTTGAAAACATGGGATGGAAGGTATTCCGTGTGCCAGAAACAGCTACTATTCTGCTAAGTGGAGGAATCAAGTTTTCAGATCTGTCAGGTGAGGAAGCAACCTTATTTCAAGAAAATCTTTTGAAGACTATGGTCCAGATTGAAAACACGTTTTTTGCTCTGGGTGAGTTGTGCCCTCGAAACTGCCTCATAATCTGCGATAGAGGGGCTATGGATGCTTCTGCATTTATAACTCGTGAAAAGTGGGAAAAGATGATGACAGCAAACGGGTGGAACAATGTTGAGTTGCGTGATAATCGCTACAATCAAATTGTGCATATGGTGTCTGCTGCTAATGGTGCTGAAGTTTTCTATTCAACAGAAGATCATGCCTGTCGAAGTGAGGGAGTGGAACTGGCTAGAGAACTAGATTATAAAGCCGCTGCTGCCTGGGTGGGACATCCATACTTTGATGTCATTGATAACTCTACTGATTTTGAAACCAAAATTTGCAGGATGATTGATAGTATTTGTCAGAAGTTAGGCATTGACACTGGTGATCGCTTGACTACTAATTCAAGGAAACTTAAGTTTTTGGTGGTTAGTTTACCTCCTGACTCTGTCTTTCCCCCATTTCAAGACTTCGATGTCGTTCATAACTATTTACAAACAAAAACTCCTAGTTTGCAGGCTCGTTTGCGGAAAAGAGGCCAGAAAGGCCATTGGAGCTACATCCATACCATTCGGAAACCAAAAATTCATAATCAGGTTGTCGAGGTCAAGACTCAACTTACGCATCGTGACTACCTCAACATACTGTCTCAACGAGATGACTCGCATTTTACTATATATAAAAAGAGACGGTGTTTTCTTGTCAATAATCAGTATTTTCAGCTTGATGTCTACAAGGAACCTTGTCACCCGAGGTGTAAGGGACTTATTCTTCTGGAGACATACACAAGTGCTGATCATCATGATCTTCTAAAGAACTTGCCTCAGTTTTTAACCATCGCCAAAGAAGTTACAGGAAATCCATCATATTCAATGTTCAACCTTTCTCTTCGAGAAGAGTGGACCACTACTAAAACTTTCCCATCGGGAGGTGAAGGTACTTATCCGCATAACATAGAAGGAGAACCCGTATTCTTAAATTGGAAATCTTCAGAACCGCTTGAGGCAACTGGCACGAATACTTGCACAAAGTGAACAACAAACGAATGATTTAGGGATCATCTACCCTAAAAAAATACAAAATTCAAGTCCGCTGATTTTACGCCTAGACAGCGAAGCCAGATGCAATTTTAAACCAGTGTGGAATTCTTACAACTTAGGGAGAATATTTTCAAATAAACTAGGATATTACTGGAATTTTCAGTTGATAAAGATTTGATGTTTCTTAAAATGTAAGCAAAATACAATGGAGGATTTTAAAAAATATTTAAAGAAAAACGCTGACGCAATCACTTAGTTAACTTACCGGTACATGTTCTAGTGTGAATTTTAAGAAGTGAGTCTTACGTATTGTACCTTGCAGCAGATGGTAGCAAGTCGACTAGGTACGGTAGTACCCACAACAACTGCTAGATGATTTAACTGGTTTTTAGAAACCTGCAGCTCCACCAAGCTTCCCAGAAAATAATGTCCTCTGCGTTGCTGGTGATTGAATTATCCAATCATTAAATTCCTGAATGTAACAGCTTGCATCTGCAAGGATTCTTCACGCTGTTCACTTTGATGTTGAGTAAATACGGCCATGTGTTGATCTATTAATAACAACACTGTTTATTGATCCAGGAAAGTTCGTCGGATTGCCATCTGTTATCATGCTTCCTAAATTTCCCATTCCTTGTTTCATTTGTTCGTATGTGAAGCTATAGCTTCTTTGCAATACAGTAGCAAAAACAAAAACTTTTGTTAAATGGAGGTTATGTTGTAATGGATACGACGTAAGATGTTAGTTTCTCTTCTGAAGAAATCCAAGTCGCTGTTGGGAGTTGCTCGAATCGCGGAAAGTGATTTTGCCAACATAGAACCCATACCTTTTAACGCAAACGGGAGTGAGCAAAATGGGCATATCTGTGTTGATGGCGATTACCTATCTACGAATAACGACGAGTTGAAAGAGACAATTTATGGTAATGAAGACTCATTCGTTCCTTGAATAATGTTTCTGGGTAGTGCATTCTGATATCGTTGTTATGACATTGAATGACCTCGATAGTAGGACATTCTTCATCAAAATAATCTTACAGATACGTATTTTACGATCAGTCATTAAGTTATCATTTACAATTTTGTTACTGTAGCCTAACAAAAGTGTTTCAGGATGATTCAGTACTTTTTCAAGAGATATGTATTATATATTCAGGCCAGTTTTAGTTGCTTTTTTAGTCTGAAATATTCTGTTAAAGAGAAGCAATATTCGTGTTTACAGTCAGTGTTCAGTATTAACGTTATTTCAAACATATTGTAAGGATTTTAGAAATTGACGAGCGTATTGGATTTAAACCACAACAAATCAAAATGTTTCAATAGGCTTTTGGTGTTACCTTGCAACACCTCTATCGACTCAACTATGGTCAAATCTTAACTTCAATTTCTTCCTAGCTATCTGTTTTTCCCAAAAGTGTAAGAGAGGGCCAAGAGCCCTAACTTTGCCACAATAAAGGCACCAATAAATAAGTAAATCCCTCTTGTAAAACTTGCACTTGAATTAAAACAATTTCTTTTCATTAAACCATCTGAAGGAGTAAAGGAGAAAGTTAATTCTCATCAACCTTAACCTCCAATAATATAAAGCCTACTCAATCGTGGCGTGCTCTGCATCAACACTGTCCTAGCAGTGTGCGTATTGACCACTGCAGCGCTGAGTTACCACCTAACATGTAATAGCAATGCTATTGCAAGCTAGGGGGCGTGGAGGTGCAGCGGTCAAGCTGTTGGCCTCTCACCAAGGTGGACCAGGTTTGCTTCCCGGTCAATGCCTGTGAGATTTTCGAAGTGAAATGCCATTTAGGTACAGCACTCATTTCAGGTTCCGTATTGACCGTGTTTACAGTAAGTAAAACCTGAGTTTTCCGCCGAATCAATACTTTACTTATAGACAACTCTATGAGTACATGTTTCGGAGACCCTACTGTCTCCTTCCTCAGCCCTCTTTTGGTACTACAAACATCGTATGACACATTCGAAATCCCCTAATAAAACAACACAAAATACACATCACAAATTACAAAGCCACAACATATTAAAACTACGAGCTTAAAACACATTAATTAAAATTCAACAACAACCATGAATACAGGCCGATTCACTGCAAGCGAGCAGCTGTGTCATGTCTCAGGCGTTGTTCAGTTGAAGTTGACCTCTTTGAGGGTTGTGATATTGACAAGGTCACATACGTCCGGTAAGTCTTTGTGCCGTTTTAATTTTCCGTAAGAATTTTTTTCCAAAAATATGGAAACACGTACTAACAAAGACGATTTCTGATGTTTTTGTTCTTCAGAATATTTGGAACTATTCAGCTTTCCATGACGAATAAGACGAGATGTCAACTTGATAATGTTCCTCGTAAGTCTTTATTTTATTTTATTTTATTTTATTTTTGGTCTGGTTAGATGACTTGATAATTTTCAGATTCTTGGCATTCAATTTCTAAAACGTACTTCATTCATTTCAGGACCAAAACAATAGCAATGAATAATTTTTAATCGATGCCGCCGACCGTCGACTACCATCATCTAAGAAGCCTTGAATTGACCGTCCTCAATTCTATACTAGCCATCTAATTGGACTGTTATCCATAAACAACAGCCGCTTCACTACGGCATGTTGTTAAGTATTATAGAGAGGGAACACCATAATATTTGATGCTCTACCTCAAATAATAAGTGTCCTTCAACAATAGGCAAATTCTAGATGCTTTCAATTTAACATAGCCCTACGTACGCAAGAATCTCCATAGATTGACTACATTTATTTTAGAGATTGAAGACACTGTGAACAAAATAAATGGTTGTGCATAAACAGTATTTTAACGTGTCCAAAGACATAAACTTAACAAGAAATGGATGACTGATAATGCGAGGAGCATTACATGCTGTATTCATGGTTGTTGTTGAATTTTAATTAATGTGTTTTAAGCTCGTAGTTTTAATATGTTGTGGCTTTGTAATTTGTGATGTGTATTTTGTGTTGTTTTATTAGGGGATTTCGAATGTGTCATACGATGTTTGTAGTACCAAAAGAGGGCTGAGGAAGGAGACAGTAGGGTCTCCGAAACATGTACCCATAGAGTTGTCTATAAGTAAAGTATTGATTCGGCGGAAAATTCAGGTTTTACTTACTGTGAAATGCCATGTCCTGTGGTTCGGATTCCACGTAAAAAGGAGGTCCTGTGGCTCATGATCGCATGATTAACGGTCACGTGAAACTAAAATCTTCCTTCCTTTTCCTTATTGCAAGCTAAAACCAGCAAAAATGTATCTAAGTTATACACTATATTTACAGTACATGAATGCACATTGTTGAGTAGAATGCAAAGTAAATTATAAGAGATGTTCATCTTTCAGTAGTAGCCTAGGGGTTAGTTTCAACTGCAGATTTCCCTTATTAGACAGCATGCACAACTGTCTGATATGTACAAGGTACAGTGCTGTAGATAGTTGCACTGAATATTTTTACCAGCGTACCATAGAGTTTCAGTGAAAAGGAACATCTTTTCTTACTTTCACTGATTCTTTCTTCTCATAATTTGTTTTTCTTCTCAAGACTTAGTCTCATATCATTGCTGTAGCCCTAGTTAGTGACAGAGGGGTGCAGAAACTTTTGCAATTTCATCCTGCTCAGTTCGTCAGGATGATCACTTACTCAACACTGCAGAATATGATTTTTAATAACATGTGGCAACAGTATTCCAGTTAATGTTTGTGCTATTCCTGGCCTACGATACCGGAGACCACCTCTGACTTTGAATTAGTGACATTACTGGATATGGATGCCGAGGGGCAGTTGACCTCGCTGTTCCATCCCTTAAAACAACAATAACTAGCTAACTTGGGATACTACTAATTTTATCAATCTTGACATGATATAGGTAGGCTATGGTCTTCAGCTCGTTGTTATTGTTGTTTCTTTAGGGGCATTGCAACATCGTGGTCATGTAGTGTTCTTGGATGTGTGTAGAACTTTGTGATCGTGTCACTGTAATGTCTGTAATAGTGTGTGTACTTGTAATGGAGGTCAAATTTGGATAGGAAGTGGCCGTGCCCTTAAATCGGGTACCATCCCGGCATTTGCCTGGAGTAGAAGTGGGGAAACTGCGGAAAACCACTTCCAGAATAGCTGAGGTAGGAATCGAATTCACCTCTTCTCAGGTTTGCCTCATGAGGCTGAGTGTACCCCGTTCCGGCCCTCAGAACCAGGAATTGAACCCAGGTCTTTGTAGCCACTATGCAAGGAGGCGGACTCGACAGCTCGTACCAAATACCCTCCAATATAGGCCATTACAGCTCTCGTCATAGAAAGTTGGTCATTTTGCCCCGTATCTTCTCCCCTGTGTCATTTTGGCGTATGCATTTGTAATTCCGGTGATGATTGGAAGGTGACCTTATGTTAGGGGCCAATAAACTAGATACTAGGCCTCTTAAACAACAATTATCATCATATTAAGTTGGAACCATCCCTGCATTTGCCTGGAGTAGAAGCGTGAAACCATGGAAAACCATTTCCAGGAAGGATGAGTTGGGAATCTTAACACACCTCTTCTCAGTTTTACCTCATGAAGCAGAGAGCCCTCAGACCAGAATTAAATTTCTTGGCAGAGCCTGAATTCGAACATTGATCTCTGGGGGCAACAGCCGAATGTTAGCCACTACACGACGAGGTGGTCAGGAGATTATCATCAGAACTGGAGCAATAATACAAGATCACCTAATTATCAGTCGCATGGTCAGTGTAGACTACATACCTTGTCTGCTTATTGCTTTAATCCATAACTTCCTAGTTGGCTCGCGACAAGGAAATTCATGAAAACTAGGCCTAGTTTCTGGAACATTATTTCAGTAACATAACTTGATTCGTGTGTACACAATGTGTATAAATACTGCTAACTGAACTGATCCTGTAGGGGGGAATGCGGCGTCTCTAGTGGCAAACATAGCATATGCAGGGCGGACAGCTCCCAGAGGCTACTAGGCAGGCTTTTTATTATTGGAGACTAAGGCTAAACATACTAGGATCAGGAAGGGTATTTGTAAACAAGGGATAGTTGTAGAAACATGGTTTGTATTTGAAACAGTTGACAGCTCTAGGCAGCAATGTACAGTTCATGAAGTTAGCTTTCCCTCCAAATACTTTCCCACTACAGTGCAGTAGATCTGTTGGATGTTGTGAGCTTTTGTTCTTTGTGTTCAGAACTAAAAAGAATGTTGCCATCTCTAAAATATCTTTGAACAAGAATCAGCCATACAAAGGAAAATTGCAACATTTCAGTTATGATAATAAAGTGGGAAGATAAAAACTGTTTAAAAGTGTTTACTTGATATAAGTTATAATTTATATTAGCTATTAGCCATACAAAATTAATGATAATAATAATTGGTAATGAGATGCACTAAAACCCCCAATAACTTTGACTTCAGAATGGAGCCAAAGATTCTCTTCTGTGTTCACAGTACATTGCATGGTATCGTAGACAGCACTGACCACACCGCTCATATATGCAATCTGGACCTGGTAGATGAAAACCTTTTACTGTACAAAGTTTATGGTGAAAACCATGTACAGCAAAGCACATTACGTATCTCAACTCAAATCCTCCCCTTTTCCAGTCATTAGAAGTCATTGCTTCTGTCGTGTAAAAGTCCCACCATATATCACTCTTCTTTAAGTGGAGTTTTTCCATGAGCTTCAAATAGCCTTGTGTAGAAGGTAGCAGTAGTTGAAGAAAGAGTTCTTCCACGTAAAATAATTCTTTGAGTCAAGACATATACCAACCTCGAAAGGGTATATTTTGAGACGCACAGGGCCATCTTTAAAAGGGGTGCTTTTAATCTTTCTAACTGCTCGAGTTGCCTCAAGTATAGATAATTACCAGATATTCACCAATCCGTATGTTAATATGGGTGAAACCTTGATGAAAGAGTTAAGCGCTGTTTTTATTGAAAGCTTCGGCAATTGTCTTATATCATTTATGGCTGCAATTGCTGCATTGAGCCTATCACTGACGTGGTTAGTGAAAACAGTCCTGGTGGGCTGAAACGTGATGCCTAGGTACTTGAAATTTGTTACATTCTCCAGGGGTTTCCCGTTATATCGGAAAACTGCTGCTCTTCCCACTCTCCTGAATGCCATTGATACAGTCTTGTGTTCATTTAGATGAAGCTCATTTTCTTCTGCCCAATTCACTACCAGGTCAAACACATATTTACTTGATATGGAATTGGTGGGAATAGGTAAGAACACAACAATTCGCAGATGGGTGGGTCAAGTATACATTTCTTAACAGACAGCAGGCCACATTATTCCATCTTACCCTCCACCCCTATGCACGAAGATACAAATACATTGCCTCACCCGGTTGTCCCCAGAAGTTCGTGAGTTGACAGGCTGAGAGTGCATCCCCTAACCAGTTCATACCATTCTTCCTCTTGTCAGATTAAAACTGAATGAGACACCACTCTTTTCTTTTTCGCTTTCACTATATATGATATAAGGTATATATGATTTTTCATACCTTATTTCATCTCCTGGGGGGGGGGGGGGGGGGACATTATCAATTGTAATATCCAGCCTTGGACATTTGTGCACCAGATATACAGTATGTGTGCTAAATTACATAAATATGTTTTTTTAAATTCAATGCAGCTTTGATCGACAGTGTATTTAGTATGTTAAACTGCCGCCAAAGAGCACACATTGATGTCACTAGGTGCCAACATGTGGGTAGGGTGATATGAATAAAACTTAGTATAAACTCCGAAGTATATACTTCGAGCATGAGCATCAGTTTTGAGTATATACTCTGTTTGTTATGAATAAAAGATCTTGAGTATCTATTACAATTTCCCCTCCTTTTGGAGTATATACTTCACTTGTGCCACGATGTTACTCTCATTTCGTCGACGCACGTCTATAGTCAGTCAACTGTTTTACATGCCATTCGTTAATGCATACCAGTTGTCTGCAGTAGACGGTCTTGTTAATTAATTGAAAGTTTCTGGTTAATTGAAATGTCTGTTAGTGGGGATGAATATGAGTCGTCCAGTTGCAAAACTCGTTTAATCCACTTGTGAATAAGCATCATGTCGTAAAATTATTTATTTAATTATTTCATTTTATTTATTTTATTATTTTTTGATTTTGTTTTATTTTATTTCGTTTTATTTTGTTTTAAATGGTTATTTTTGTTATTTGTTTTGGTTTGTTTTCTTTTATTTTTGTTTTCTTTTGTTTATTTTGTTTTATTTTGATTTTGTTTTGTTTATTTTGTTTTACTTTAATTTGTTTTGTTTTATTTTGATTTTCCATGAAACACACACAAAAACAAAAAACATGAAGCAAAAAGCAAAAGCAGAAAACAAACAAGAAACACAAAGCAAAATTCAGAAATAAAAGCAAAAGCAGAAAACAAGAAACACAAAACAAAAAGCAAAAGCAGAAAACAAGAAACACAAAGTGAAAAGCAAAATTCAGAATGAAAAGCCAAAGCAGAAAACAAAAAACACAAAACAAAAAGTAAAATTCAAAAGCAAAATCAGAAAACAAAAAACAACAAATACAAAGCAAAATTCTAAAATAAAAGCAAAAGCAGAAAACAAACACAAAACCAAGAGAGAAAAGCAAAAAGTGAAATTCAAAAACATAAGCACAAAGCAAACACAAAGCTAAAAGAAAAAAGTAGAAAACAACAAACACAAAAGATAAGGGAGGCAAAGTCCAGAGAAACGTTTCTCATGAAAATCATTCTTATTCACAAGTGGATTAAACGAGTTTTGCAACTGGACGACTCATATGATTATATATCAAATGTTTCCGATTTGGCATTTCTAAGGATTGTCTATGACTATCCTTCAGTATTTGACAAGTCTCAAACACCTAACTCGCGGAAGGAAAAAAGCGAATATTTAAAAGCTAGAAAGATTCGCTACGCTGGGAACTTTGGCAAATGTATCACAGAAGGTCAAATACTGAAGAAAATAAATTGCTTTTTACAGCTTTTCCTCTTGTTTCCGTGTATTTGCCCAAAAAGTAATCAGAAAGCCATAGAATATTATCTATCTTAAACCGGTATAATGATCTACAATCCCTCTCTGAAACCGTTCTTCATAATTTATACACTTTCCTAGCCCGCATGTTATTTATATCTACAAACATAACCTCAACCATCTTGAGATTAGACAGCTGAGCATGGTAATGGCCAGACTTCAGAAATTGCGAGTATATACTTCAGATTTGTAGCATATAATTCTTTTATTCATACCACATTGGAGTATATACTCACTGAGTATTTACTCCCACCCTTGAGTATGTACTTCTCAGCGAGTCTAAACTTCAACTTTTTATTCATACCATTCTGAGTATATACTACAAAATTGTTGAGCATGAGCATATACTCAGTTTTATTCATATCACCCAAAATACACCACGACTACCCCATTGTACGTGACTAAAACCAGGGCCGTATATATGGTTAACGTGACCTGCAGGCTAAAACCATTGTCGAAACCAATTGGATTGGACAAAACGAAGGTTAGAATGATCGGGTTGAGATGCGGGAAGCTAGCAGGGCACTGAAGACATGTTAGGCTGTAACCATTATCAAGGCCATTGATCTGGACGAGTTAGGCTGCAACCATTGTCAAAAAAACATTGGATTGGATGTGTTAGGCTGTAGCCATTGTCAAGAACACTGTTCAGACTTTCATTTTAACCCCTCACAGAACACTACCTTGACCTCCTATACAATTAGTACCGTACGGGTACTAATTAAAGATTATTGATGAGTGACATTCCAACTTGGCGCACTGTCAAGTGAACTGGGCGCTACTTTGTTTTACAGTACCGCTTTATACACAGCAATACCGTAAGCGCTGGGTAGGCAATACTGTATTTGACGCTAACTCGCGTGCGTATTGGTGGACACAGCTATATTTTTACTATATAAGTCGTTATCTAAAAAGGGATGGTGGGATGGTTATGGTCTGCGGAGGAGTAAACATTTATTACCACATCATTCCCTGATTTCTTCGTCATCAGAAAAGGTATTTTGGCTAATTTCAGTACCTTAGAAAATTGTATTACCAATTAGTGAGATGTCTGGGCCCTCGCTTGAAGTGGTAGTGCTGAAATATCTGGAGGTAAATTAGACACAGCAGCCACAGAATGGAATGCAGGTGTTCATCTCTGATGTGGAACATGTTTTTGATTTTATAATCTTCATTCATGAAAATGTTGGTTCACAAATGTGGGTACTCGCAAACATACACAAGTATTTTCTCGTAAGTTTTTAGAAAGCCGGAACCTTTTCATTTTTAAGCTGCCTTGTAAAAGTTAATAATACATTCTTCAACAAACTTGTTGTTTAATTGGAACAACATTGAAGTTCAATTAATTCCAATTGAAGGCCTAGGGCTATGTTTTCAAACTAATTGCACAATAAGTCAATCAACTTTATAAACCGATGAAGTCCGCTCCTTCAATCTGGGTACAACATCAAAGGATTAATCTGGAGGAGACCAAATCCTGGCTTTTACACTTCTACTTGGCTAATTAATATTTCTGGTAGTAAATTCATTTTTTATTCTTCTAGTTAATCCGGTTTTTGTACCTTCAATGATCCTTCAATGTTTCACTCAGTTGGGTATATTCACCCCTATTGTAGTCCATGGATGCTTCTTAGTATTTTCACACGCTTGGTCAAAACTTGGCCGGTTGGTATTAGATTCGATAGCTCGTGTACTGAAATAGGAGTGGCTGTAGGTCCATGTATGATCCGGACACCTAGCGAGGTGCCTCCGTGGCAAGTCTCGCGTCCGGAAATTCGGTTCGATCTACACCAAGGTCATAAGGTGAACACGGATGCCTCAGTTTATCGGAGGCAGTTCCACAGCATAGTTCACCAATTTCCGGCCGCTGGCATTCTCTACACAGATGGTTCGAAGGTGGATGAGAAAGTGGGTTGTGGTTTTGTTATTGATGGTACAGATACCAAGATCTCTTTCCCTGAGGCCTGTAGTGTGTTTACTGTGGAGCTCGTTGCCATCTATGAAGCTCTGCAGTTTGCACTACAGGATGCACGAATCCACTTTCTCGAGTGTACCGAATCTTTAAGTTCGTTGCAGTCGGTTGCTACATGTTTCCCGCAACACCCCCTAGTGCAGCGAATCCACGACCTACTAGCCGGGTTGTGCCGCGCTGACACTCTTAATCACCTTCCTGTGGCTTCCAAGCCACATGGGAATTGCGGGAAATGAGTTAGCGGATCAAGCTGCAAAAGAGGCGGTATCACTACCACCTCGACCAATGGAGGTACCCGCTAGAGATATTCGTTCTCAGTCAGTGGCTAGCTGACCCAATGCCCATTAAACTGAGAGCGATCAAGGGAAGTACTCGCGTGTGGCGGATCTCTTTCCGGTCACGGAGGGAGTCAGTCATTTTGTGTAGGCTAAGGATAGGTCATACAAGATCCACCCACTCGTACCTAATGAGAAGGGAAGACCCCCCAATTTTTACCTGTGGAGCCGTTTTCAACGTGGTCCACATTTTAACTGAGTGTGTGGATCTCGCTGACTTACAAAGAAACCTTGGTTTGCAGATGACACTCAAACTTATATTAGCCGATGACGCGGTGGCTGCTGATCTCGTCATCCTCTTTATAAGTGAGAGTGGGTTAGGGCCAGCAATCTAAATTTTCCAGTGAACATTGATTCAACGACTTGTTCATTTTTGAATGATGATTTTTGTTTTTCCGTAATTTTGTTTATTTTTATAATTATTAGATTTTTATAATTTTCAGTCTTTTCAAATTTAGGTGTCCACTTTAGATTTTAAATTCCATTCAAAATTTGTATATTTTAATCAGGATTAAGAGGGACAGATGACCTCGTAGTTCTGCCCCTTAAAACAACAATAACTAACTAAAGTTGTAGACAACAATTATTAACTGATGGCACATGCATACAGAAAGAGTTTCATATGCGGGCGAGTCCATCTGCTGCAGCGTGATTCATAGCGGAGGAACATTCATTTTGCTCGTTGGTATGGTAGTGTTCACTGCATCTCCCAGATGCACATCAGCAGTCACCCCCTCCACTACCTGCCTTCTCCTTTCCCCTCATCGCGCTTGTATTGTGCCATCAGGTATTTATAGAGGCTTCCTGTGTCACAGACGTCGTGACTTTTATCCAATAATAATGTTATTGGTTTTACGTCCCTTTTAACAACTGTGGCTTTTAGAGACACCAGGGTGCCGAATTTTGCCTCAAAGGGGATCTTTAACGTGCCGTAAATCTACTGACCCTCATCCAAAGCTAATGAAAAATACTCAAATGATTTTGATTCTTTGCACAGTTGTGAGCTCAAATTTGCCCCACGTTCTTTTGTCTTCTCTAAATAGAGTTCCGTGATAAGCTGACCGAATTTATCAATCCTTCCTTTTCAGGAAACACTAATTGTCTTACAGGAAGCATATAGTTCTTCACAAACTCCCCATCTGAGAATGGTTTCCTTTTTGTAACTAATAAATGTGCAACTCTATAATTGGCACAAACTGCAGGTATATTTTCCTTGATATAGGCTGTTATACGAACATTTGTTTTTGAGTGGGGAGATCTTTCATTAAAATTGAAATACTTTCCTTCCATAATATTCCCGTCATAATGACAACTAATATTGATTTCTTTGGTACTGAAATAGTTTCTTTCTATATCAAGATGTGACTTTTTCACAGCTCTTGATACAATACTCCATTTTTATTTAAATAATACGTTACACTGGGGTGAGCACATTTAGAACGTTGCTAATAAGGCGCAAATATTTCGTTATGAGAAACAAGAAGGATAACAGTATTCAAGTCAAAAAACTAGCATGCCATACTAACAGTGGCGGATACAGGCCTTGCGGGGCCCTGGACGATATGATGAGGTGGGGCCCACAACAATAGGAAATAAAAAATATCAAATCAAATGGAAAATTATTTGGTAATAATAATAAAATAAAGAATAGTAACAATATTTTGAATACACTACAGTACATTTTTTTAATAATATGAAAGAAACCTTTAAGTCCCCTTGAAGAAGATTATGAAAACTACGGTATGAAATATTAAAATATTACTTTTTCCCCGGCTGAAGTCTTCTTATTATATCACTGAAATCAAAACTTGCTAAACGGTCACGGGAGGTCATAGATGCACTGTAAAAAGGATTAAGAATTATGAATTAGTTTGAAAAGTATGATTAATTAATTAAATTTTTTTTTAAATGGTGCGAGGCCCCTGGATCATGGGGCCCTGGGCGACCCTGTGAGACCTATTCTGGAATATACCACGAGTAACCTGTGTGCGACCCCTACCTATCAACTTTAACGAATAATTGGAGATGATGCAAGTAGTCAGTTATTGTTCTTTTAAGGGGTGGAACTACGAGGTCATCTGTCCTTAATGCAAGTTACAGAGGTGTGCAAATTATTAGACTCGATGGCAGTTTTCCAACATTTACTTTGTACGTTTTGTGACTTAATACAGTAGAAATGTGTTTCAGGGCCTTGAAAGTATTTCAAATGTTTAATCAATAGTCTTAGTAGTAATTTTTTCAAGAATCTGACAGTCAACTAATATTTTACAGTTTCCACTAAAAAGGAGCCTTGTTAATGCACGATTTGCTTTGATTACATTATTCTAGTTTTCGCGTTAATTTAGGGGCTGCGACAAGCCCTGTGTACTTTGGGTGTGTGTAGAATCTGTCTGATAACCGGTGTTAATTGAGATAGCTGTATTAGTGTGTGTTATCTGTAATTCAGGTAATGACTGCAATCTATCAATTACAAGTAGTTACTTCTTTTGCTACCATCAATGACACCTAGCTGTGAACTTGGCTACTAGATGCCACTGCAACTGGCACCTGATGGCAAATGTTGGAACTTAATAGAGCATTAAACAAATCTAACCTACAAATTTAGCTTTACACAATTGTAGTTAGTGGAAGGTTCTTTTACATGCCATAAATCTTAAGACATGGGCCCGCCGGCTTTACTTCCCCTCCGAAGAAACGCATAGAGGAATTTTTAACGCTCTTAAAAAATCCGAGGACTTCGTCCGGGTTTGAACCCGCGATCTTGGGCGTAGAAGCTCAGCATGCTACCAACTACGCCACCGTAGCCGCCCAGAGAGATTTGAAGTCTTTTATTACTGATTGTCCACTCTTAAAACTATTCAAAGATTCGTGGACAATGGATTGAAATCACCTGATTTAAAGGATACATTCCAAAGTCAATGAAAAAATGAAAAACAGAATCTCCAATTTCGAACATTTTCAGTTGAAATTCTTTATGGGAAATATTGTAAGTCCTCAGGGAAGAAAACATTACTATGTTGAGTAATAAAAATAAAATAATAGGTTTTGAATAAAAACTTGTGACTGATTTAAATTCTTTATTTGAGTCATAATTTAGAAGCCTCCGTGGCTTAGGCGGCAGCACGCCGGCCTCTCACCGCTGGGTCCGTGGTTCAAATCCCGGTCACTCCATGTGAGATCTGTGCTGGACAAAACGGAGGCAGACAGGTTTTTCTCCGGGTACTCCGGTTTTCCCTGTCAACATTTCATTCCAGCATCACTCTCCACTATCATTTCATTTGTCATTCATTTAATCATTGCCCCAGAGGAGTGCATCAGGCCTCGGCAGCCGGCACAGTTCATATCCTCGCCGCTAGATGGGGGCTTCATTCATTCCATTCCTGACCCGGTCGGAGACTGTAAGCAGGCTGTGGATTTTCATTTTTTTCATTTGAGTCATAATTTGCATACCTCTGTAGTTAGTTATTGGAGTTTTAAGGGGAAAAACAACGAGGTCATATGCTCCTAAAGAGATGATGGAAAGGAAAGCTGCAAGATATGTGCTTGGCAAATTCTCCCAAACTCGCAGTGTCTCGGACATCTTAAAAGTCATTGGGATGAGAACCCCTTAACAATAGAAGACATAGAGAAGAAAGACTCCAGGAGATGTACAAAGCATACACAGGGTAGCCGACCTGGAATGAATTACGAAACAGAATGCATGAATTAGTTTATAAGGGTAGATCACGTGTACAAAATTAGTCCCTAAAAGCAAATTTAGCTAAGTATTCTTTTATCAGTAGGGGTATTGAAACATGGAATGGGTTGTCTGAAGAAGTCTTAGAAGCTTTCCCTAACAGTATAAATATTTTATAGAAGAAAATTTGTTGATGTTATCCAATGACTTTCTTATTCAAGTCAGAGTATTCCAAGTATTATCTGGTAATTTAAACAAAGACTTCAATAAAATTAATTTTGTTTTCGGGGAAAACAGACATTTCGGAAAGCAATTGATTTGTGGGGGTCCGGGTGGGGACACCAAGAGCCCGCTTGGTGTCCTAGGCGAAACCCCACACAAGACACGGCACACACCTAGAAAAATTGCTGAGTTTTAACTCACTAGCTGTGAAAGCCAACATACCATCTTTTTGGAAGCCTTCATAGGGAGGTTATGGTTGCTTGAGCTTTTAGTTCTCGCAGTAAAGAGGCGCAGGTGTGCTTAATAAAAAGGGATGTAGCGTGCAATTCGCTACTCCTGTGGGGGTCCGAGCGGGGACACCAAGAGCCCGCTTGGTGTCCTAGGCGAAACCCCACACAAGACACGGCACAAACCTAGAAGAATTGCTGAGATTTAATTCACTGGCCATGAAAGCCCATATACCATATAATTGAAATATAGCTGTAAATAGTTTGTTACTACCAGATTTTTCCTAACTGTAAAAGCTATGTGTCCTCTTTTCTATGTTTGTAACGGGACTTTTTTTTTCACAAAGAAAATATCAAAACACCTTTCAATATCAGTAATTAATTACAAAGAATGTTAGTTCACGGAGAACCACAATCAACCTCCCAAAACATTTTCTGGGTGTAAACTGGTCATTTCCTGTGGATAACCCAAGATGTCTGGATCTAATCCCCAGTGAAATGCAGCAAGCCTTTCACTACGAAACCAGGCACTGCAGCTGTAATTCCAATACATGTATTGTGAAAGTGTAACTTTTATCTGTTTTTTTTATGTGCATCTTCGATCTTTACAGCCCACTTTAAGTATGGAAACATCACGCCAAGAAGAAAACTTCGTATAGACCTAATTCAATGATTTTTCTCATATATTTTTTATAAGATAGTTCTTGTTCATATGCTTTTCGGTCTCTACAAAAATCATATGATGAAACTTAAGCCCATTATCAAAACCCAACCAAGGGTCACATAGAACATTTTGCAGGCCAAGTCTGGCCCCTGGGTCATATGTTGAGCACCCCTGGGTTAGAATGATAGTACTGTACACTAGTTTTACAACTACCTCCAATAATTTTACATTGGGGGTAAATTTGAACATCAATAGTGTCACTGAAACTTCTGTGTACTGTTTATAATTACCACATCTGATAGATATTTGACAGGTTGTTTCACTTAGTAAATTCATTTTTCTTTTTAACATTAACAAGATGCCAAGAATCTATGGGGAGGAGAAGAAGACCTACTGTACGGCTCCCAGCTCGTGATTCCTATCTGGTGGCGACGGATGAGGGAGGAATAGTGGAGTGAGAGAGAGCGCACTGCTGAGTGTTAGATAAGGAATTGTTTGCAAATGCTGTTGTGAAAGCATTTGGCGCAGAAGCCGAATCAGTTCAGTATACATTTGCTATTAATTGTTACTATAGTATACGAGGACAGTAATTTTTACCAACTATGTGTTTATCTTAATTAGTGTCAAAAGGAGTCTGAACTGGGAATTTAACTGTAAATAACATCAAGTGAATGTTTCTTGCACCGTTAGTAGTAGCCGCTGTCAACTGTGACACAGGTGGTGCTGTCGTATTCCTTGTAGGGATCATGAGCAGAAAACCATACAGTATCCTTTATAAAAGCAGATATTCAATGTGCAATTAACGATATTGTTAACCACATTTGTACAGTACTTATAACAAAGTATGAGATCATGTCATCTGTTCAGTCAAATCCGACCATTGGCGATTCTATGGATCATCACTCTCCAAGTATTGAAACATGGAATGGGGTTGCCTGAAAAAGTTTTAGAACATTTCCATAAGAGTATACATATTTCTAGAAGAAAATGAATTTTGTATTATTAATAAATACCCCTGAAATGAATGGGAATTGATATATTCTCTTAGTGAATATGTATGAGCAAACAAAATAAATTCAGGGAGAGACTGGCACTAGTCCTTTATGAAGAGCCATACCAACTTGTCATTAAAGGAATGTCCAAATCCTGCGTCCATCGCAATTTATTAGACTGAAATAATACATTTAAATGGGTCATAATTTTGTATTCAAAAACATTTTATTTGCCATTTGCTGACACATTTTAATACCCAACATAGTAATGTTTATCCCTCGTAGACTTGTAGCTTTTCCCATAAGGATTTGTGTCTGGAAGTTTTCAGAATTGGGGATCATGAGCTGGGTCCATTTTCTCTTTTTTCATTGACTTTGGAATGTACCCTCTAAATCAAGTTATTTCAATCCAGGGTCTATGGATCTTTGAATAGCTCGAGCGGAACTCAGTAATTAATGAATTTCGAGTCTCTCTGCTCTAAATGAACACAAAAACTACAATAAAAGTGGAAATTCTGAACAATCATTCTACTGTCTTTTTCTTAAAAGAAAATTTCATTAAGACATTTGGAATAATTTCAGCACTGCAATCATTTTTACTCCATTAAGTCATGAAGAGTAAAAAATGATAAGTTGCAAAACTGACATTGAATCTAATCATTTGCACTCCTCTGTATTTTTGCTTAAATGCCTGTGTATTGTTCTCATGACTAGCGCTAAAGTTGCATCTTATATAGGACTCATATACTGGTACTAAATTCATTATTATTTCTCTATTGTGTCCTGAAGTTTCAATGTTTGGATAGTATGCCTATTGAGGCGAGGATTTGGAAGGAAACGGCTGTAGCCTCGAGTTAGGAACCATCCCAACGTTTGCCTGTAGTAGAAGTGGAAAACCCCTTTTTGAATGTACGAAGTTGGTGGTCTTGCACTTTTTTTACAGAGAAACCCTCTTATCGGAGTCTACCTACTTATGTTTCCTCATTGTCGTCCCATGTACTGGGTATACAGTATGGGAGATCTGTCTGATAACCTGTATTGTTTTGATGACTGTAGTAGTGTGTGTGTATTTCTAATTGAGGCAAGGATTTGGAAAGAAGCGGCTTTGGCCTTAAGTTAGGAACCATCCTGGCATTTGCCTGCAGAGTAGAATTTTAAAAATCCTCAGAGAATCACTTCTAGAACAGCCGGGGGTGAGAATTGAACCTATTGCCTCTCACTTTTACCTCATGAGGCTGGATATGCCCTGTTCCAACCCTCAGATCAGATTTAAAAATTTCTTAGCAGAGCCACAAGTTGAACCCAGGACCTTTGGATCCAACGTCTTATTATACTGTATATCCTGAGACCACAGAAAGTTTGTAATTGTAGCTCTGTTAGGTGATGCATTATAAAATCTAATAACTAGAGCCCGGATTTGTAAGCACAATCAAATTGTGAAATAAACAAGCATATAAGCATGAAAAATTTAACAAATAAGCAAATAAAAATATAAAATTAAATCATAAATATATTGTATCATAGAATTCTTACCTTACATAAGCTTGTTACAGTACACGAGGAAGGTAATCTTAAGATTTTCTTGTGTGAAGCTCCGTCGTTTGTCAGTGAAGAATGTTTTATACAGTTAAAATGATCTCTCAACGTCGCATGACGTTACAGGAACATGTGAAAAGCACCACAGTTCTTCTTGAGTGAATTCCTCTTCGATATACGTTTCTGTACCAGAAAGCTTTATAGAAATCTTACACAGTGTTTCGTAACCAGGGTTTTCGTTAATACCTTACAGAGTTTCTCAAATGCAGTTTTAGCAATTCCGTGAGTCTCTGAAGACATTGTGACTGAAATTTCTTCTATCAAAGAAAGTGAATGTTTCAAGGTATTATTTTGAACTTCCAACACTGTGTTATAATAGCAGGTATTTTGGAGAAATGGTTATGTATGTACTCCATCTTATCTTGGATGCCAATATTAGCAAATCATTCCTGTGCTGTGGCAATGCTGGTTGCATCTTCTGCATTTAAGGAGTCCAACACTGTTTTTACTTCATTGAAATGCTCTGCATAGTATGACACAGCCTTTAACCACGAATCCCATCGAGTTAAAACTGGCTGAGGAGGTAAAGACAAAGTTGGAAGGACTTAATGAAATTTTTGAACTCTAATCAGTGACTTAACAAACACTTTCTTCACGCTAGAGACAAGAAGATCCACGTCTTTATATTGGCTCCTAACTGTTTCAGCGACACGATGTAATTGTGGGATTTACTTCCTCCATTTTTTGGTCCGTATTGACTTTGATGTTTTATTACAAATATATTAGTCCGTCGATCAATAAAAACTTGGTTAAAAACAGGTCTAGGGAAAACTTTGTGTAGCCTGCATTTCTTAATGTATTCAATGTCTTTAATGATTTCGAAAGTTTAATTCTGAGGTCTTTGTAAAGGAATCTGACCTTTCTAGCTTGATGTGCCTCATTGATTGTGGGATTTACTTCCTCCATTTTCTGGTCCGTATTGACTTGGATGATTTATTACAAATATATTAGTCCATCGATCAATACTTTAAATCACATATATTTAACAGTGGTACATGCTTCGGGCCACTACATACAACCCTTCATCAGCCACAACCTAATGAATTACAGCACTACATACACATTGTCCTGCTGCATCTGTGGTCTCATCAATAGAAATCCATATTTTTTCATGCTTTAGTTGATCCCGAACATGACAAATAACGTCTTGAAAACGCTGCTGCAAATAGTTTTTCGCAATGTAGATTCGTCTGGCACCCTTCCGTTTGTGTATTTTTCCAAAAATTTCCAAAGCTGCTCATTATTTAATTTCCACAGTGGAATGTCCGAACTCACTAATGCTAAACACAAGGCTTTCAAAAATGTATCACTTGAACTCGATTGTTCGCCTACAGTGCCTGTAATTAATTGCTGATTTAACTTAGATTTATTCTTAACCCTCTCTTTATGTCGCGTTGTGTTGATATGCTGTCCAATGTCATATTTTTTCTTTGTAGAAACACTTTTTTCGCACACCAAACAAAACAAGACCCTACCGTCTTCACTAAATATATCACCTCCAAACTCGTTTACACATTTGCGCAGCAAAGCCAATTGAGATGTTATTGTGGGTGGCATTTCTTAACTTACTGCATGACCAATTGCGATCATATAGGCCTACACCTTATCACACGAACACGTATTGCATCAGCAAGCTGCGTCCTAACAGCTTGGGAAGCGGGGATTCACCAACCACGTGACAACATGCCGATAATGGAACAGCTTAATCACAGTAGAAGATATTCGGCAGGGCATCCCAAGTTTCTCAACTATGGAGTGTTATTTCACAACATCCTGGGGCTTCCCTCTTTTACACTTATACCGTATTGCTTATTAGTCGATATAAAATGGGGGATGAATTGTTTGAATGATAAAATGAAGGCTAGGAGTGAAAATTTACTTTTAAATTTACATGTTTTGGATAAAATAAGCTATTTTAATTAAAAATCATAAAATAAGTAAGCAAACCCATATTTCAGCGAAAAAAGCATTTATAAGCATGTTGTTTAGAAATCCAGCCTCTTCGAGGTCATATCAGGAAAAGAAAGGTACTCTCAAACGGTACCCCAATAATTTTGAGGTCAGTTATGAAGCTGAAGTTGAAGAAGGGATGTTAGGCATTAAATATTAAAGATAGTAGTCTGGCACAATTGGAAGCTATGCATTGATTGTAGGCCTACAATTATGTTCATACCCGAGGAAGAAAGTTGCTTTCTTGTGCAGACCAAGTTATATTTTACCAGTACATCAGATAAGGTAACTATGAATCATAAAGAAACAATGCTAGTAATTGCACAATGGTATTGTGTCAGCGGTTGGCATTCTTTTGTGGTGAGCAGATAATCTTGGAGATAAGACAGTGGTCGGTGGCAAGGAACTGCTCTCCCTCTCTCCAAGGGTCAAAAATTTGGAGGGCCCAAGCTGAGTGTAATGTGTGAAGACCTTGATGGTAACTTAGGTGGAGATGAACTTTGGTACAGCATATGTTAGTACTTGGGAGTAATCGAGTAAAAGGTATCTGTTCAAGGTTTGGGGCAAATGTTACTTTTCTTGGAGCATCTATATTCACATTGCCAAAACAGGTGCTACATGGTACTATTGAGGTAGTTCTGAAGACTACTCTAATCAACTCCATGGTTTGAGCATTCTTGCATTGTAATGCTTAGTTAAATGTATGAGTAACTCCAACTTTATACTGTATTCAGAATGTTGCATGCTCCTACAACTGGAGTACTGCCAAAAAAAAGTCTGTTATGACAAACACATGGTTCACACCTGGCAATTACAGCTAAGTAACCCCCAATTATCAGAAAAAATTATTACCACTACATTATGGTCAATAGAATCCACAACCACAGTGATACAAATGAAGGCTTTCTGCTATTAGGATCTATAATGCACAAATGGTGCAAGCCATGAAGATAGAAGTTAGGGAATTAAAATGGCTAACCCCTGCAGGATTCAAACCCGCGACCTCCAGCTTTGTGTGCTGGTGATCTGACCAATGACATTTCTTAGCTGAAGATTTTAATCAGTGGATAGAGAGGGGACTAATCATAGATAAACTGTAGGCTTGCTTGAAAACAATAATTCTAGATTGTGAAAAATTGCATATGCCTTGTAGGGGGGACTACTGATCCACTTTAGTACAATGAGAAGGTAAAAGGAATAACGAAGAAATGTAGATTAGGAATGGCATAGACCACCGAATAGGTTAAGGAGGGAACCGGGCAGAGCTAAGATGGAAGCTAAGAAACATTGTATGGGTAGGCTGGTTGGGGGGGGCCCTGACTTTCAAGGAATGGTGGAGGAATATGTATGTCTATCCTAGGGGAAGTAAGGCCGCTGGTATCTAGGGAGAAATGGAACGAACCACTGGTGGAGGAAGGGGAGAAGGCTGCTGAAGCATTTAATAAGGTGTATGGTCAGGTGGAGGGATTGCAGGGGAGAGAAATATAGATCCGAAAGGAGAGCAGGGTATTGAGGAGGGTAAGAAATTCATCATCATCATCTTCCTTCCAAGTATTGGGCCAAATGTCCCGTTACGGTCTTGCACTTTCCCTCCATCTCTTCATCGGACGTCCTATTGATATATTTCCCCGTGGCTGGTAGCGAAGGATCTCCTTTGGTAATCTTCCAGGTTCCATCCTTTGGACATGATGCTTCCAGTTCTCTTGGTAGTCACAAATGTATGTAGTTATTGGTTTCACTTTTAGTTCCTTCAGCACATCCTCGTTTCTCTTATGATCCCATTTAGCATAGCCTGCTGTTCGGCATATAAAGGTCATTTCGCGTGCTGTGAGTCTGGAGATGTCCTGAGACCTTATTGTCCATGCCTCACTGCCATAGCATAGGGTTGGTCTGGCTAATGTGTTATACAAGCGCAAGCGTGTATGCCTTTGGACAAGAGATGGCTTCATGACGTGATTGATTCCTGTTGTTCTGGTATAATTAGTTATTTTTGCAGTTATGTCTCGTTCTTCTTGAAAAGATAAATGATATCCTAAATACTTGAATTCGTTAACTCTTTCTAAAATTTTACCATCCAGACAAATTTTACTGGGGATGGGATCCTTACCCTTTAAGGCCATTACTTTAGTCTTTTCAGTAGAAATGCACATGCTGAATTTTGATGCCACTTTCTGGAGGTTGAATACTGACCACTGCAGATCATCTTCAGATGCTGCTACCAATGCAACATCATCAGCAAATAGTTTAGCATCTAAATTTTTTAGATGCCTGCTGATAGGTATTGAACCATGTCTTTCACACCTCCATTCCTTTATTATAGCATTCATGTAGATTATGAATAGCAATGGAGAAAGTCCGCAGCCTTGTCTTACCCCTCTGATGATTGGCTTCCACTCGGATTTATGATTACTTAATCTTACTGCAATAAGAGTACCACTATACGTGTTGTAAATGTTTCAGTAATTTTTCTTTAACAATGTTTGCAAAAATTTTGTATCCAGAGTTAAGTATACTTATTCCTCTACAATTTTCCAAATCTTTCATATTTCCCTTCTTATGAAGAGGAACTACTATTGCCTTTTGCCAATCTTCTGGAGGCCTGTTACCCATCCAGATTAAATTCAATAATCTGAGAAATCTTTTCTTGAAGGCATCGCCTGAATATTTCAACATTTCTGCATTTATTGAATCTTCTCCAGGTGTTTTCCCATTTCGAAGTTTCCTCAAGACGTGTTCTAATTCTTCGAGTGTAATATTATCCGAAAACTTGTTGTTAGATGCTTGTAAAACAAGTTATTCAATATTTAGACTCAACCAAAGGCTCTGAAAATACTAAAGCCATTCTTTGTGAGATATTGCATTAATTTTTACATCTTCTTTTACTTCCCTATTTAGTTTTTTCAAAATTTTATAGATTTGTGGTTGAGGTCTTGTTATATCAGTCTCCAGGTACGAGACAAAGTTTTCCCAACTTTCCCTGTGTTTCTTTCGAACTTCTCTTTTTGCTATTGCTCTCTTATGATGGTATTCAATTTTATCTTCTAATTTACCAGTTGACAGAAACTTTTTATATGAATTTCTTTTTTCGTAGATTACTTTTGCAATTTCTTCGTCCCTAATTCTTCAACTCTTTTTCTTTTGCCATCTTCTTTTTTCTCCCAAACTTTCAAATGCTGACTGTTTTAGAGCTGAACTCAAATTGGACCACTCGTCTTCCACATCGTCAGAAAGTGGAATCGTCTGAATGTGATTATCAAGCCTGTTTTGATATAGCCATTTTATACTGGGATCATTTAAAAGGTTAACCTAATATAAAGTTTCGTTTTCCTGTGTTCTTTGTTTCTTTTTCTTGAACCACCGTGGTTTTAAACGAATAGGAGCAACTAATAAATAGTGGTCTGTTTCCAATTCAGGTCCTCGATAAGCTCTTGTATCCAAAACTAAATCTGCCAATTTTCCATGACAAATGATATAATCAATAATTGATTTCTGATTTCTTGCGGACCACGTATATTTATGACTGTCCTTGTGTGGAAACAGTGTGTTCATAATCCGAAACTGATTGAAGATAGTGAAATCTATTGATTTTGTTCCATTATTATTGCGGGTTACCTCTCCATGAATTCCAATGTTATTCTGAATTTTCTCATTACCAACTCTGCCATTAAAGTCTCCCATTAACAGTATCATATCTTGTCTATTAGTAATATTGATCATCTTCTGTAGATCATTATACAAAATATCACTTTCTTTCGAGTATCCTTCAACCGGTGCATATACCCCTATAACTGTCAAATATCCTCTGGTTAGTTTTATTCTTTCTTGAATGATCCTTTCATTCCAAAAAGTATAGCTATCAATTTTTGATTGTAATCTCTTGTGAACCATAAACATTACCCCTGCCTGTGCTCTAACATTTCGTTGAACACCACTATAAACCTGTAAATAATTTCTTGTCTCCTTGGATCCCTGAAGCTTTTTCTTTGTTTCAGAAATAACTGCAATTGAAATATCTTTTTTTAGATAGAATGTTGTCTAATTGATCATCTTTGTGTCCAATACCCTGAACATTCCAGGTAGCACATCTAATAATATCCTTCCTTTTCCAATTCATGTCCTTTCCTTTGCCAAGTTTGTCAACTGTAGGTAGAATCCGTCCGGTTTTTTCCTTTACAAGACTTGAAAGCCATGAAAATGTCCTTCCAACGGGTTGCTAGCCTGAAGAAAGTAAGTCCATTAATGGGGATGCCATCTCTCAGCCCAAGGACATGCTGTGAGAAATTAAGTTCTGTAAATAAGGATATATATAATGCAATAAGGGATAGGGCAAGAAAAGTGGCTGGGGTAGATGGAATAAATAGGGAATTGTTAAAGATTATGGAACATTGTGCCTTATTTAAAGGTCTGTTTGATTTTTGTCTTAACACTTCGTACAGTAATGGGGTAGTGCCTGGGGACTGGAGACAGGCACTGGTAGTTCTGGTATATGCAAAAAAGGGTTTAAGGAAATGTGATTGATTACATAAGGGAATGCTTAGGGAATAGTAGGTGGTTGGCAAATAAAAAACATGGTTTCAGAGAGGGATTTTCCTGTAAATCACAGCTAGCAGGCTTTCAGCAAGATATATGTGAAGCCTTGAATAAAAGAGGTCAAGTTGACTGCATTGCAATTGACGTATCCAAGGCTTTCGATAGTGTCAATCATAGTATCCTATTAATGAAAATGGATGGTTGGTTCCTTAGTTTAGGGGCTGCAACAACACGGTCATGTAGCCCCGTGTACTTTGGGTGTGTGTAGAATCTGTCTGATAACCGGTGTTAATAAGGAAAATGGAGGCTGTAGGATTGGACAGGAGAGTAGTACAATGGGTGAGATCATTTTTGGAGGGGAGAAGTCAAAAGGGTAAGGGTTTGAGAGAGTGTCAGAACAGTTTAGGGTGGGAAGGGGGTTACCTCAGGGCTAACTGGGACCTTTACTACTTCTCATTTACTTAAACGACATAGGAATTGAAATATCATCCGAGATAAGATTATTTGCTGATGATATATATAGTAGTATACAGGAGGATAAATCATCTGGATGACTGTGGCATATTGCAGAGGAATTTGATAGTTGTATAAAGCTAGGTGGATATAAGTGATGTGATAAATTCAAAGAAATGTCAGGCAGTGAGATTTATCAATAAAGGGAATCAAATTGTTTTTGAATATTCAGTAGGGGAAAATAGAATATTATATTTGGAAACGAATATATGCATTTAGGAGTAACTGTGGGAGGTGGGAATTTTCACTGGGGTAAGCACAGGAGAAATATTGAAAAAGAAAGCATACAAATCGCTACATATGGTTTTGTGAGTGTTTAAAGGGCCTGGCAGAGAGATTAAGGAAAGGACATACATGCCCATAGTCCGTCCTCTGCTTGAATATGCTGGGGGAGTGTGGGATCCATACCAAATGTATCTTATAAAGGAATAGGAAGGAGTACAAAGGACCCGCCAGGTATATAATGGAGGACCACAGGTTGACAAGGAGTGTGAGTGGAATGGGAAAGTTTGGCTTGTTGACCTTCAAGAGCCAGACTAGGGTGTGTTATCTTAGTTTACAAAGGGGAAGCTGCATGGGATGGCATTCATGAGAGATTAGGAAATGAGGGTTCATATACTCGTATGAGCAGATATAGTCATTCTTGTAAATTAAAATTATGTCAGTGGAATAGTAACTGGGGCAAATATTCTTTTATTGGGTTGGGAGGAAGTAGAATGGAACCGTTTGTCGGGGGACATTTTCAGCCCTTTGCCTTCTGATGTTAAAAAAAAATCCAGGAGTTGGTAAGAAAGCACCACAGTGATATACGGTACAAGAGTTGAAGTATAAATAGATGTGAGAAGTGTGGTTTGTGATTACTATTATTTTATATTTATTATTATCATAATTTGTTGGTGTTATTGGCACCTGCCGGTATCAACTTCCATCCTGATCGATAGGCGCAACTAGCGCCCTCAACTAACTTTTAAACAGTTCGTTTAATGATCTGTTCACGGCACAACGCATTTAAACAGTTCATTTATTTTGTGTTAAATAAATCAGTTGAGTTACATTTAAACGAGCGTTACATTTCATTGCCGCTTTAAAACCTCTAATATATATATTTTTTTTTTTTCTAGCAATTAATCCTTATATCCTAAAATGTATTTTTGTAGTCATATGTATGATTTCTTTTGTTTGAATTCTGTAGTGTTTGGTTTACTGTTGGGGTATTTATCTCAACTATATTAGTTATTATACAGGGTTAGCACGAATGATTTAAGCGGTTTCATGTACATGTATTATTGAAAGTATATAGCTCCACCGAAGTTTACTGCAGAAAGGCTTAGTACTCTGGTCAGCCACTAGGCGGTGTTATCTGCCTGGCAGTTAGGTGGCTACGTGTCAGTATGCGAGATGGCAGCGACAGACGAGGAGCGTGCCTATTTTGTTCTTGAATTTCACTCAACTAAGTCTGTAAACACTGTTCAAAGACATTTCCACACACAGTTTCACAAGGAGCCTCCAAATAGAAACACTATAGGTGCATGGCATTCGAAATTTGTAACCGCAGGATGCCTTTGTAAGAAAAAATCCACCGGTTACCCATCTGCCTCCAACGAAACTGTTGAGCTCTCCCACATTCCACTTAGCAGTACACCACTATCTTAATGAACAACTTCCTGAACGTTAGATTGGATGGACCTCGATCAAGGATCAGTGTCTTATGCACTTTATCAGAGATGAAGTTTATGCACCACCCATGCCAGATACTATTGTTGAACTAAAGAATCTGATCCATGCGACTGTAGCTAAAATTGACCAGGATATGCTCCAGCGTGTGAGGGTGGAGTTGGACTACCATATCAATATTTGCTGTGTGACGCGAAGAGGGCATACCGAGCATTTGTGGCAAGCAGACTTGTCTTCTAATTGGTAAATGTGTGAATGCTGTAAGCTATATACTTTTCAATAATACATGTACATTAAATCTCTTAAATCATTTGTGTTAACCCTGTATATTGTAATTTGCCACCCTGGACAGCATCCACAGTTGCAAATAAAATGTATGTATGTATGAGCTACAAGGGAACACTTCAATTCTCACTTTGGCAATGCTATATCTATGATGCTAGCCTGCACAGCCTATCATACTGTGATATTTGCCCACTGAGGGCTACCTATAGAATACAAGAATTGGATTTCCACGACTACAATGATGAAAGAAAAGAACGAACAGATTCACTAGGTTAAAGAAGTACTGTAGTTTTACCCTGTGCCTCCCCAGTCCCCTCCTTCCCCACATACATTACAGAAAGCATGAAACTAAATTTAGGCAGCTCATGGTAAAAATTATTAGGAATTGTACTTGGGGCCATCTCTTCTGACTTGACCCTGTATGAAACTATTTATTTATTTATGGAATCAGAAAAGCGAGCAGGGCATCTTGCAGAATGAAACTGTATGGTTTGCTTCTAAGAACTGATTATTTTCTTGTTAGTCTACTGTGTAGTTTTCAGGTAAGTATCCAGACTGCCCAGATTAAATTTTCAGCATTTCCATGGATTATTTAAATTCCTTAATTCTGTAGGGCTGCTAATACTGTCACATACATCCAAGTTATCACACACATTCAATACACACCCAACTGCATGGGGCTGGTGCTGCAACCTGACACACAGTGTATTAGAGTAGGGTGCACCCAGTCTCCTGATGTTGACGGGGAAGAGTTAAGTTTGCATCCCACCCCAGCCATAACAGTTTTTTTTTTGGCCACTTCAACTCCATGCAGATGCCAGGATGGTACTCAACCACAACCACCTGCTTTCTAGTGATAGCCCTACTTACAAGTATACACATTCTTATAAACATCACAATAACACAGGTCATGTGGAAATTTTCACTCTCCAGGTACACATGGCCGATGTCAGGACTTTTCAAGCTTCTGAAAGAAATACTATATCTAACTAGTGTTATTAAAGATTTGGGTGTAATTGAACTATGAGGTAGATAAATCTTCCTTCCTTTCTTTCTCCCTCCCACCTTCCTTTCTCCCTTCTTTTCGAGTGGGGAGGCCACCAGTCTGCTAAACATGTCTTTTATGAGGATCTTTGAGCCATTTTTCAGTGTTGCCTTGTTAACAATTTTATTGTTATTGCGATTTTTCAGTTGGTCTACACAATATAATCCTAATTAACTTACTGGGAAATGCATATACTAACCTGAAAAAAATTGCATAACTATGAATCATAAAAGTATTTGTTATGGATTGCCAGAAGAGGAAGAAACTAGAGGATGGAATGTTTTGCTCGTCAAGCGAGTATATTCAGATCCTTAAGTTCAAATCCCACAATGTCAACTATGAAACGAAAACAACAGTGCTCAAACACCAACCCTCATCGAATTGCACTCAATGGACAAATTGCCTGAAAGAAACTTGTTAATACCATATACTTATGCTTTTTTTTTTTCCTTCTTCTTTCTTTTCCTAGCAACAGTACTTTTTAACCATATCATCTATTGTGTTGGATCTATTAAGGTCTTACAAAACATTCTCTCTCTAATAATTCAGTTCCTTTGTCATCTTTTTAGCCGACATTTTTCACTACCGTATTTTAATGTACCATTTTTATTTTATTTTAGATCTCATCCGGACAATACGTGATCCCGAGAAGCCTTTCACGTTAGAAGATCTTAATGTGGTCTATGATGAAGGCGTTATAGTAAGTGAAGTGGAATTTCTGGCATAGCCTAGCCTGTTTATTTGATCCAGGGTCAATGTTTGGATTTTATAGAGTTGTCCTTGGAAGTGGGTAAATCAGGGTTCCATTGCTTGTGTGATGGGTATAGATGGTAAATTATACTCTTCATTCACTTGCCCCACTCTGGTATACCTGTTTGTAAGCAGCTGTCCATTATTGTCTGTGAGTATCCATACCCAGTAACATAATTTTGGTTTGTAGGCTTTTGATATTGCAACTTTTCAGTTGGTAAGACTTTTGCTGCCTGAGTTCATCTGTTAGCTGTAGTGTCTCAGGATGTTTTGCTGCATCCAGGGTTACTCGGCAGCATGTTATTTTGCCATGTTTGCAGTTACAGTAGCTTAGTCATGGCTGAATGACTGGCAGGCAATCGGTCCTTTGTATTTTTTTATTGTGGGCTAAGAATAGCGCGAGACCATGCAGGGAATCTCTTGCTGCTTGTGGTTAGCTGGTATTGATTTTGTGGTTTTAGTTGGCTATTATTTAAATGCCAATTTCAGACATTGGGGAGATTTATGCCATGGTCATGGTTAGAATTGGTTGGATGTCTTGGTATCTCAATAAACTGAGAGCGATCGAGGGAACTACTCGCTTGTGGCGGAGCGCCTTCCGCTTACCGAGGCAGCCCATCATTTAGTGTAGGTCATACAAGATCCTCCCACCCAAACCTCATGAGAAGGGAAGACCCCACTTTGTACCTGTGGAGCCATGGCCCACATTTTAACAGAGTGTGTGGATCTTGCTGACTTACGAAGAAACCTTGGTTTGCAGATGACACTCACTTATATTAGCCGAGAACGTGGTGGCTGCTGATCTCGTTGTTTGCATTATAAGTGAGAGTGGGTTAGGGCCAGCAATCTAGATTTTCAAGTGATCATTGACTCAAAGACTTAGTTCTTTTTTGAATTCTGAATTTCTTGTAATCTGTAATTTTTATTTACTTATCAGTTTTATTGATTTTTGGTCTTTTCAAATTTAGGTGTCCACCTCTATATTTTAATTCCATTCAAAATTTGTATAATTTAATCTGTGTTAAGAGGGGCAGATTACCTCACTGTTCTGCCCCTTAAAACCTCAATAACACAATAATCTCTCTGATTTTTCTGCCATATAGGGGTTGTTGGGGCCTAGTACTTATGTTTCATTGAAGAGTATGGAGAGCCTTCAATCTCATGAGTACTCTGCTATTGCCAATTTTAAATTCCAGAAAAAATCTGGATATCAACCCATGCAAATAATTTCAGCCATAGCTTGTCACGGTGGGGTTATCGTGTCTGTCTACCAACCCCAAGCTTGCAGGTTCGCTCCTGGCCATGGTAAGTGAGTTTTGAAAGGCGACAAAAATCTGGAACGCATGTCATACATCGTTGACATGTTAAAGAACGCATTTGAATTCAGTATGCCGTATTCATAATGGCAAAAAAATCTCAGGATTTTCCGCCAACCCAAAAGTTCCTCTTTTCTCTACTAGAAAGCGCTATAGTGTCAAGGAGCTTAGATATCTAACCTCCTTGACTTTCATAGTGCTCCAACGAACGACAATATTTGACATGCAAGCTGCCCTCTGGGCGTCAAATAACAAAGCTTGCACCCTGCGCTGTACAATATTATTATTATTTCAGCCATGACCTAAGCACACATCTCTCCAGTGTCTGGAAACGGGTATTAGTCAAGTAGAAACACAATAACAGTCCCACCTAGCCACAGGCAGCTAGAGGTTTCCTGTGCATTCCAACACTATTCTCAGCACACAGTTTAAATACAAGAGATAGGTCGCCTGCCAGCCATTACGCCTTACGACTAAGCCAACTGCAACTATGGCAAAATGTTGACTACCAAGAAACTTCGGATGCGGCAAACCAGCCCGCTACACTAGAGCTAACACCATTGGATTGATTGATTTACCTAATTAATCTGTCAATATACTCTCTTTTTAATTGTAACAATATATATACACTGCCGGAAAAAAAAAATAGATCACCTGAAAAGACGATGTCAATTTTGATCCGATGACGGCAGATGCCACCTGGGGGATAGTAGATGTACTGATCAGGGTTTCAACTTCGTCCGCCAACAGATAGTGTAGTGGCATAGCTGCCAGAGCGAGATCTGTGTCTGTCATTTAATAGGGAAAGCTCACAGCCATACGGCTCTTTGTGGTGCAAACGTGTGAAGCAAGCAGGTACAATACCACGGAGACGCACTCTTGCTTCCTACAGCCAACTGAGCGAGTTTAAAAGGGGTCAAATTGTGGCCTTCCGAGTGGCGCGATGGTCCTTTCAGAGAATTGCCACATAAGTTGAACATGTTGTGTCCGTTGTGCAACGATGCTGGTATCAGTGGTCACGTGAACATTCTCACAGCCGTAGACGAGGTTCAGGATGTCTGCCAGGGTCGTCGTATTGTAAGGGCAGCAATGGCAGATCGTACAGCTACCACAGCACAGATACGAGGGTTTGTGAACCCAGAAGTGTCAGCACGAACTGTTGTGAACCGGTTACTAGTAGTGGGACTATGGGCACGCACACCTCTAGCCCGTCTCTCACTCGCGCCACAGCATCAATGTGCACGGCTCGACTGATGCCATCAGAGGAACACTTGGAAGATGGAATGGCACGCCGTGGTCTTCTAGATGAAAGCAGATTCTGCCTGCACGCAAGTAATGGTCGTTGGCGCGTTCGACGTAGACCTGGTGAGAGCTGTGTCGTAGAGTGCATTCGTCCAAGACACACCGGCCCCACCCCACCCCAGGCCTTATGGTCTGGGGTGTGATAAGCTACAACTCTCGTTCATCTTTGGTGCTTGTGGAGGGAACGCTAACCAGCGCTCGGTACGTGCAGGATGTTGTTAGACCCATTCTTTTGCCGTTCTTGCATCAGTATGGGGATGTGTTGTTCCAACAGGATAATGCTCGCCCACACACTGCCCGTGCAACCCAACGTGCACTGCAAGATGTGCAGCAACTTCCCTGGCCAGCACGATCGCCGGACTTGTCACCAATCGAGCACGTGTTGGTCATGATGGACCGACAAGTGACTTGTGGGACTTGTCCACCCACAACTCTTACGGAACTGTGTGAACAGGTTGATCAGGCGTGGAATAACATATCCCAAGACAGTATTCTCCATCTGTATGATTGACTGGATGCAAGAGTCAGTGCCTGCATTGCCGATACCTGGTATCTCTGAACCGCTTGACCTATTGATCTGTATATTTAATCATTTCATGTACTCCATATGCACTGTTGCCACAATAAATCTTGAGCGAATTGGTAACCTCTAAAAGGGTGACCTTTTTTTTTTTTTTTTCGGCAGTGTAGATAGAATACTGTCAGGACTTGGACCTGAATTTCTTGCATTCTGAGCAATTTTTAAACTGATTGTACTACAAAGATCCTTGCCCAAATAATCCCACTTATTTTCCAGTGGGTTTTCATTAATAGTTATATAATTCACAGTAGCCCTTAAGAGACTAAAACTATTTTATTGTAAGAATTGATATTAATCATGATGTTTCTAGATAAAACCAGCCAATGAAGAATCTGTGTGTGTCGTGCGAATCGAGTTCAATCCCACAGTACCTCATTGCTCTCTGGCAACACTTATCGGACTCTGCATAAGAATTAAGCTTCTCAGACATGTTATGGATAAATTCAAACTGGATATTTATATAAAGAAAGGAGCCCACTCCACTGAAGATGAAAGTAAGAATTGTCGCCTTTATAAATTATGTTTCTAAGAGTTTCTCATGAGCAGGTCCCAGGATGTAAGGGTGACATGCTCGTTCCTCACCTAGGAGGTCCTGGCTCCATCAGGGATTTTAGAACTGATGTTTTGACTGGAATGAGGTGCACTATGCCTCGTGAGGACAGTTGAGTAGTTTTCTAATCTGAGAGGCAACAACCCTAGCCAAGATTATGGCTGAGGGGACATATGCCTGACATCACCCCACAATCTCCATGCCATATGGCTGCGAGCGGTCGTTTCGTATGGCAAGGCCCCTCAATAGGCTGTAGAGCCAAGGGGTTTGGTTAGTTAAAAATCCGTCATGAGTATGTACTAGGCATAGTACCCAGCGATTATTATTGTCATAATTATTATTTTGTTTCGGCCAAGTAAGGACCACATCATTTCAACTGTTTGCTTTTAGCTTTCAAATTGGTCCAGTATTCCCTTTTTTCGTAAACAGTGTTGTTTCTTTCTCTATTTTGTCCACGCCTTTTCAGGTTTCAGTGTCTGCTTTGGTTGGAAACTCTGATTTTCTAGGAGTTTTCGGCTGTTGGTTCGCCGGAGAGACAAACCACCATTATATTTAAGCTTGTCATGCTCCAGGATATCCTCACATGAGATCCCAATATCATGGGTTATGTTAATCGTGTTGTCGTAATTCGGGTCACGAGCCCTTAAAAAGTAATGTCTTTTCCACATCGCGTCAGTAGTTTTCTCCACACGATGTGTGTATAAATCTTGATTATGCCATCTTCTAAACTCGCCATTCTCTACGACCGAGTATTTTATTATTATTATTATTATTATTCATACCTTTGTCATAACATTGAGCGCCCCATACCCAGTGGGATGTTGTGCCACTAAATATTGCTGTGACTAACTAGGAGTTGTTTTGAATTTGAATACCAATCATGGTTTAAAACTTAGAATGGCAATGACAATTTTGGTTGGAAACATGATAAAGAAGCTTGATAGTTGTGAGATAAAGTATTGATAGTTCATTTTGGAAAACTTATTTCATGACTGTGGAGGTCTAAACTGTAAGAAAAGCAAGCCCAAATAATAAGGAAATACCATAACCCATGAAGACTGGAGATGGCAGGAAAGATCAGAAAAACAACCCCTCGCCTTAACAGCACATCGAGGGTCTTGACTTACATAGAGATTGCAGTGCGATCTGTGGTCAGTGCAACGTGTCCAATCGGCTGTTAATCTTGTCTTTTTTGGCCAGGGTCGCTGCTTCTCAGATCAGACAGCTGCTCAATTGTCCTTATAAGGCTTAGTGAACCTGTTTCACCTTTAATGTATGTTCGAAAATCCTTGATGGAGCCAGGAATCGATCCCAGAACTTCACAAAGGTAAGAGGCAAGCATGGTACTGTCCCCGTTTACCCGGATAGTAGGCTGTCAGATATCCGCCCCCTCAATCGGATTGCCAATAATCAACCGCACCGGCTCAGCTACACCAATGAAAATGGCACTGACAGATACTACCGAGGTTTGAGCACAGAAGTTAACAAGAAATTATTGTGGAACACACCAAAATAGACGGGGGTTCATACTTACCTCTACTTACCTCTTAAAAATTATCTCGGGGATTGGGTTGACAACTGGATCTCTAAAGTATGCTTCCACAATAACCTCCACCATGACATTTAAAAATGAACCAGAACGAAGACAAGAACTTTGAACTGTACAAAAGCTTTTATTTCAAATAAAGGGTATGATTTTAACAACTCTACAAAATAAATGTGGCTATCAGTAGCCCATGTCAATCTGACTATGTCCTCCTGAAGGACTTGCAAAGTTATCAAACAATATGTTAGCTCCCACGAGCTCAAAATAACGTAACATTAAACACACTCGGATTGGATAAGGAAGTCAGGACGAGACACATATACAGAGCATTTGGTTTCTTTTAATAAACATGACACTTGTATTTATAGGCACAAGGCCACAATGTAGACGACCTTGCCCGCTGATAACCAGTTGTCTGGCCAGCTGCGGTCTACCCTCAACCTGACGCACACCTGTCAAATGGACTCACTTGTCCTGCTATGTTGCGTAAGAATCCAGCTCCCTCTCAAAAGCTTTAAATGTCCGCAAGACAACACAAATATAGTTACGCAAATCTTTCAAATGCTTTACTCACACACCAGTGGATTATTCTGACAATCCCTAAACTTGTTTAATTAGCATCCAAATGTTTAATAAGCATTGTTTAGAGTATGAAACAAATTCCTAAATGTTTATAACAAATGCTCAAAATAATTTATAACAATTAGAAATTGTTTATAATATTGTCAAAGACAATAAAAAAAATTTTAAACACGCCTCTAACATTACATTCGTTCCACATTATTGTCAAAGATATTTACATCAATATTTACAATATTAACATTTAAATTATTTAAATCATTAATTTAAGAAATACATTTAACCACATGTTCATCCGGTTGGTAATTTCATAATCGTGTCAATATAATCGACCAATGAAGGTTAGTTATACATATTAATGTCACAATCTGGTTTAATAAAGGTTGTAATAATTATTATAATTATTTGTGACGGTAATCTTCATTCAAAATCTTATCTCAAATTCTTTCAATACTCTTGTTAATTATAACAGTAAATTCACTTGATTAATTTTCAAAGGACTAAAACAATACACTCCATCGGAAAATACTTCGCTTACAAAATAATGCACAAAACTGCATTAAAAATAGGCCCAAAATTCATCATATATTAATATATATGGCATCAAAATCTTCCACAGAACTTACAAAAATCTCCATTAACAAATTCTTCAACATCCTTAATTACTGTGGGAACCTCCTTCATTAATTCAAGGGCATTATACATCAGCGACTTTCAACACGTCCGCTGCACTAGCGATTATACATTCATAGTTCCACTTCAAAAATTCTTATAATCATTTATTGTTTCAAAACTGTTATCTTAAACCTTCGTGGATTTCATTCATGAATCGAAATGAAGTAAAAATTTGCCAATCACAAACAAATTTAATAGTGAATACGCTTATATACGCCTGTCTGGTCTATCAAAATTTAAGATTAACATCTTCAAAGTATTGTAGTATAAAAATACTATCATCAAACAAAGTGCGACTAAACTGCAAAATAGTCGAGTAGAATCCAATTAGATTGTGGAATGCAAACATCATTATTCAAATCTCTAATTGAGAAAAAACTCCTAACAAAAGTTCATGACTTTAATGCATTCAATAATTCGTAATTAAAGTTCATCTTTCACAAAATTGTCTATGATGCAATGGTCGTTCATAACTGACGATAAATGTCTGTGTTGCAATCAATTCAAATAACGACTAGTATTTCCAAGATCGTCGACAACGTAATGGATTTTAACGCTCTAAAATCATTTAAATGTTCTTCCTTCTTGATGATGACAGAAAATTGGTCAAAGTAATTAAACTGGGGTAGAATTACTTTAATAAAGTGACACGCTGTCTGAATTTAAATCTGCCATAAAAATCATTAACTTACAGTCAAATCGTGACTACAAAAATAAGCAAATACTGAAAAATCTAAATGTCAGTCTCAACTGATCCAAAATCATTTAACTATGCCCATGACATAACAATGTCTTAATAAATCGTCGAAAAAGGCATAACACATCAAGGTGTACTGAGAATAGGAATCTCAAACAAGAATATAGGGCAAAATACATGAGGACAGAAAATATGGGAAAATGGTTGCTCAGATATCGCTAAGCTCAAATAAAACAATAAACGTTCACGACTACCTTATCTGCCGATTGACGTTCCAGAGGAAAATTCCCCAAAGAAGACTGCTGATGGATCCATTTCACCAACTTGAAGATGAGCTCCATCCTCCAAACAGAAAACAGCACCCTCGGAGAATCGAACTGCTTCCTCCTCCGGAAATTGCACTGCTCCGTGTAGACGAAAGACATCCTTCCGGCAAAACTCTTCTTTGTGAGTCGGGACTACCCTGACCTCTCTTGAAAAATCCCTGAAGTTCCAGTAGAAAATCGCCATGAAGTTTTTGTAGTAATTTCCGAAGAAATATTCATATTCAGTGAGTATGAAATCGTTTCCATTGCTGTTTGATAGTATTCAGCGTTGAACCACGAAACATGGGTGTAGATGGTTATTCACCACATGTTCGCTTGTGTGGAATGGCAATTAGCGAAGTTCCATGCTGCTATCTTACTCCGTTAATATATGTCCCAATCGCATTAAAGTCCTTTAGCCTTCCATCTTCTCTTCGGTTATGGTAATAGTAGAACAAACTGCCATATTAAACTGCTCCATAATACTGTAGCGTTGTGTCACAAAAGCAATCTGAAGTCTCCCTATTGCACTAGCAGTGTCAGCCGTGGCGTAGAATCTGATGATACAAAGTGCTTCTCAGGTGGCGAGAAAATCACTTTTGTCAGTCGTCAAAAATTGCCAATATCTTCCAAAATAACTCCGCGAAATTGTTCAACTTTTCTACACTCCTTAATGTAGCACTGCACAATAGAATTAGCTTATAGGCGACCGCTAACTGTTCATAGCTAATCTTGTAGACGCATTATAATGTGCGTTTTAACTTCGCCTAGTTTTACTCACTGTAAACTTGTACTGCTTGCCTGCTCGAATCTCGTTTAATGCGGTGGCTTCACCACGCGTTATAATGGCGACTCTTTCTACTAATTTCACTCGACGTCTCACCGAAATGACTATATAAGAACTGAGACTGAAGATCTGAGCTTAGGTTCTGACGATTTGAGATCTGACGATTTGAGATATGAGACTGCTCTCTTCTGCGCAAGGCCTTTTATAAACTTCATAAGGGGCGTATCCATCCCTTCCATAGCGTGTTACTGCGTCATCGCTAGAAGTTCCAACTTCGTCAATACATGACGGATTTTCAAAATTCAAAAACTGAAAATAAATTTCACCAAAATTCCAGATCAATGCCTCTACTGCAAATGGATTTCCACAATTCTGCATTCCAAAAAGCAATAAAAATACCATAGTTTCAGCAATCTCCGTCTTCCTTCAAACTATCGTTCATTGGTTCGAGCCTCCCCTCCAATAGCGTCATTTCTTCCTCAGCATAATTCCACGTTTCCTGCGACTGCGTCGTAAATCTCGGAGCTTTCTCGAATAAATGCTGACGTCATAAAAAATCTCAGTTCAAGTAGCCTGCTGGCATAACGTCTGCGTCATCCGTGCTTACGTCATGACTACCCACGCCATAACTATGACAGCCATAACTTTCTTCATAATTTCCAAAATAGCCACCGTGGTCTCTATATAATTCAATTTACGGGGGCAGTACTATGCAATATGAGGGGTAAGGATAAAGAATAGGGGTTACCTCAGTACAATAAAAGAGTAAATCTTTCATATTTCCAAATCCTAATATTCACTTAATTTTTTTGTATTTTATAACCTCATCGTTTATGCAATCATTTTCTGCGTTTGTCTGTTGGCAAGGGCTAGAGTGAATGTGGCTTTTCGTATGTGTTGTCTCATTCATGCTATGATTATATGGAAGCTACCAAGGTTTGGGTGGCACTGAGTAATGGCATTCAGGACACACAGTGCCTGTGGATGTTGTGAAAGGTTCTACTCGTAAGGTCAGAACTACTGTACTAGTTCAATGAGGAAAGCTATCTCAAACTACCTCGCTCCTCACCTGGTCTAAAACGGCTGATCATACCGCTGCCCTGGTCTCTGGATTTCTACTCACATAACCTATAGCAGTGCATTTTGAGCAGGGCTGGATAACTTAACATAATGGCCTTGAATAACGAATTGTTTGGCGTTACGGTATACATCGCGTAACGTATAACAGAAAGTTTGTTGTAACGTTATTCATACGAAGAACGAATAAACGGATACTGTATATATACCGTTATTTTAAATATTTTATTATCATACCGGATAGCATTTTAGTTATCGCAGGAGACACAAGTCGAATAACGTTATTGGCGTTGTAACACAATCAAATGTACCCCATTCACTCAGTTGTTTTAAATAACGTTATTGACAAGACCGGATAGCATTGTGTTATGCTGCATGCCTCGCAGGTCGAATAACGTTATTCGTGCTCTAACACGTCGCGAACAACTACCACTCATTCCGAACTTCAAATAACGTTATTCACAAGACCGGATAGCATTGTGTTATGCTGCATGCCTCGCAGGTCGAATAACGTTATTAACGTCGTGTTCTGTTGTATGGGTCCCGGATTGAATAACGTTTTTAGCCTCGTACTAGGATCCAAATTTCAATAACGGTATTCTCCTAATAGTGTACGAATAGAAAGTTAACTATAAATGAATTCGAATTCGTAGTGCTGCCAGGTGACAAACAAGTAGCTCCGAGACCGACTAAAAAGCTTAATTTTCCATAAAATTTAAGATTCAAGCCAACGATTAAGTTAATCTATTTACGATGGGCCTAACGAGAATAATGACGAACTTAGGTTGGTAATAATAAACATTTCTATTTCGATTGAAATATATCTGAAGTAATGTATTCCAATACAGCTCTACAGTTGGCAGCCTTGGTGACTCTGAATATATTCTTAGTTCCATATCTTAAGGTAAAGAATGCTCATGCAAAATTTGGTAAAGTCCAATGGATAGTATGGACGTTGCATGCTGTGAAATATTGGATGTATCAGTGCGAGTAAAATCATATTGGCAACAACGTCAAGAAGGCGTTTTCAGAATTAATCTGAATTATTCCTATATTTTATAGTGCCAATTTTGGATAAAATCCATTTCTTAGTATAGAAGTTACATGCATTTAAAAATTGGCCCTATAAACAGGCTTAGAATTATGTTGTCAGCACTGATGTGCATTAGTTGCTCCCAAATAATCTAAAATTTCAGGAACTATTCGTGCGCAAAATTTAGAGCTGTTGGCTTGCATACTTTCTGATATATTGGTATTAGGATAAAGAGAGTGAGCATTTATTAACAAATAATAATGTTGTTGGTTTTACGTCCATTTCAACTACTCTGGCTTTTAGAGACTCCGGGGTGCCGTAATTTTGCCCAGAAGGGGATCTTCAACGTGCCAGTAAATCTACTGACACGGCTCTCTCGCATTTGCGCATCCTCAAATGCCATCTGACTGCGCCAGGATACGAACCTGCAACCTTGGGTCCAGCAAGCGAGAACGTTACCCCTGAGCCACGCAGCCAGCCGCATTTATTAACAGCTGGCAGCCCTAATGGCTCTCAAGTATAAGCATAGAAATATCTGTTATAGTACACAAAGCACGTACGAAATTTGGTTACAATCCAATTGATAGTATAGATGTTAGATGTACTTAAACATTGGACTTATCAGCAGGCTTAGAATCATCTTGGCAACACTGTCATATATAGGCTCCCTAAAATGTATCTGGAATGTTATTATCCCTGTGTGTGCTAATTTTGGAAAATTTCGAATGCATAACGTCTGAGATATCCAACGTAGAGCTTAAAAGTGAATTGTGATTTTTAGCTCTGAAATCATTTACAATTAGGCTATGTCCCTGAGATATTCAGATATAGATATTTCCTGAAACCGAATTTGGCTTCGATAACTGCAGTCTTTAAGGGGTTGATAGGGGGAGACACACAAAGACAGACAGACAGACATTTGCCTGGATCGATGTCATTAGTCTATCTCATCATCATTTAAAAAAAAGTGAAAAGTAAGCTAAAAATACCACGTAGAATATACGAGAGCTAATGTATAACATCCTACCATAGGTGCTTCGATACTGTGCTGACCAGTACCCTCAGCTTATGGACATTTCACATGTGTTGTACCGCAATCATTGGCCATCAGCGTACTGATGTTACAGATCGTAACGTAAAAGCTTGTATACAAGCACAATTCCGGTATAGGCTTCAATAACGTTATTCGTACCTGCATTACGAGTTCTTATTGGCTCAGCTGCAATAAATCAAAGATGGAGGAAACTTGTGGATTGAGATTAATAGTTGCAGTTCATTGGCATTATTAATGCAAATCAGTCATTTAGTTCCGTTACGTTGAATACTGGAAAAGGCACTGACTGATTAAACGCATTTCTGTCAGTATTTAAGATTTAACTGAAATCATTCGACATTTAGCCATATGGATGAAGCTGTGAATCTGCACAGTACATGAAATGTGTACGAGTGCTAAGGCGTTGACTTGGTACCTAATGGGTCCTGGGTTCGAGACGCTCAATGGCCAGAATTTTTATTCTTTTTGAATTATTTCGTTGTGTCAACACTACCGTGTGATGCAACTTTTCAACTTCGATTTACTCGCATGATCTAGGGGGGCGATGTTAATAATGGATATTGGTAGGGAAAAATCTTTCTATATTATCATTCGAATTTGTACTTTCCCAATCAAAACCATGAATATTTGTACAATTCGTGAAACTAATATAATTTTCACGGCACTGATTACTCCACAGTAAAATAATAATAATAATAATAATAATAATATTAACAATAATATGAAGTAGTTCCGTGACGATCTAAAGAGCCTGATTTTCTTTATATTTAAGATTCATGCCAATGATTAATCTACATAGACCTATATAGAATAATGACGAGATTAAGTTGGCAATACTAACTTTTCTATTTAGATTGGAATATATCTGAAGTAATGTATTCAAATACAGCTCTACATTTGGCAACCATGGTGACTCTGAATATATTCTTAGTTCCATATCTTAAGGTACATAATCCACATACAAAATTTTGTTGAAGTCCAATGGATAGTATGAACGTTGCATGCTGTGAAATATTGGATGTATCAGTGCGAGTAAAATCATATTGGCAACAACGTCAAGAAGGCGTGCTCAGAATTAATCTGAATTATTCCTATATTTTATAGTGCCAATTTTGGATAAAATCCATTTCTTAGTATAGAAGTTACATGCATTAAAAAATTGGCCCTATAAACAGGCTTAGAATTATGTTGGCAGCACTGATGTGCATTAGTTGCTCCCAAATAATCTAAAATTTCCGGAACTATTCGTGCGCAAAATTTAGAGCTGTGGCTTGCATACTTTCTTATATATTGGTATTAGGATAAAGAGAGTGAGCATTTAATAACAAATAATAATAATGTTATTGGTTTTACGTCCCTTTTAACTACTCTGGCTTTTAGAGACTCCGGGGTGCCGTAATTTTGTCCATACGGGGATCTTCAACGTGCCAGTAAATCTACTGACACGGCTCTCTGGCATTTGCGCACCCTCAAATGCCAGCTGACTGCGCCAGGATACGAACGAGCAACCTTGGGCCCAGCAAGCGAGAACGTTACCCCTGAGCCACGCAGCCAGCCGCATTTATTAACAGTTGGCAGCCCAAATGGCTCTCAAGCATAAGCATAGTCATATCTGTTATAGTACACAAAGCACGTACGAAATTTGGTTACAATCCAATTGATAGTATAGATGTTAGATGTACTTAAACATTGGACTTATCAGCAGGCTTAGAATCATCTTGGCAACACTGTCATATATGGACTCCTTAAAATGTATCTGGAATTTTATTATCCCTGTGTGTGCTAATTTTGGAAAATTTCGCATGCATAACGTCTGAGATATCCAACGTAGAGCTTAAAAGTGAATTGTGATTTTTAGCAGTTGGTAACTCTGAAATAATTTTCAATTATGTCCCTGAGATATTCAGATATAGATATTTCCTTAAACCGAATTTGGTTTCGATAACTGCAGTCTTTTAGGGGTTGATAGGGGGAGATACACAAAGACAGACAGACAGACATTTGCCTGGATCGATGCCATAAGTCTATCTCATCATCATTTTAAAAAAAAGTGAAAAGTAAGCTAAAAATAGCACGTAGAATATACGATAGCTAATGTATAACATCCTACCTTAGGTGCTTCGATACTGTGTTGACCAGAACCCTCTGCTTATGGACATTTCACATGTGTTGTACCGCAATCATTGGCCATCAGCGTACAGATGTTACAGATCGTAACGTAAAAGCTTGTATACAAGCACAATTCCGGTATAGGCTTCAATAACGTTATTCGTACCTGCATTACGAGTTCTTATTGGCTCAGCTGCAAGAAATCAAAGATGGAGGAAACTTGTGGATTGAGATTAATAGTTGCAGTTCATTGGCATTATTAATGCAAATCAGTCATTTAGTACCGTTACGTTGAATACAGGAAAAGGCACTGACTGATTAAACGCATTTCTGTCAGTATTTAAGATTTAACTGAAATCATTCGACATTTAGCCATATGGATGAAGCTGTGAATCTACACAGTACATGAAATGTGTACGAGTGCTAAGGCGTTAACTTGGTACCTAATGGGTCCTGAGTTCGAGACGCTCCATGGTCAGAATTTTTATTCTATTTGAATTATTTCGTTGTGTCAACACTACTGTGCGATGGAACTTTTCAACTTCGATTTACTCGAATGATCTAGGGGGGCGATGTTAATAATGGATATTGGTAGGGAAAAATCATTCTATATTATCATTCGAATTTGTACTTTCCCAATCAAAACCATGAATATTTGTACTATTCGTGAAACTAATATAATTTTCACAGCACTGATTACTCCACAGTAAAATAATAATAATAATAATATTAACAATAATATGAAGTAGTTCCGTGACGATCTAATGAACCTAATTTTCTTTATATTTATGATTCATGCCAATGATTAATCTACATAGAACTATCTAGAATAATGACGAGATTATGTTGGTAATACTAACTTTTCTAATTAGATTGGAATATATCTGAAGTAATGTATTCCAGTACAGCTCTACAGTTGGCAGCCTTGGTGACTCTAAATATATTCTTAATTCCATATCTTAAGGTACAGAATGCACATACAAAATTTGGTTGAAGTCCAATGGATAGTATGAACGTTGCATGCTGTGAAATATTGGATGTATCAGTGCGAGTAAAATCATATTGGCAACAACGTCAAGAAGGCGTGCTCAGAATTAATCTGAATTATTCCTATATTTTATAGTGCCAATTTTGGATAAAATCCATTTCTTAGTATAGAAGTTACATGCATTAAAAAATTGGCCCTATAAACAGGCTTAGAATTATGTTGGCAGCACTGATGTGCATTAGTTGCTCCCAAATAATCTAAAATTTCTGGAACTATTCGTGCGCAAAATTTAGAGCTGTGGCTTGCATACTTTCTTATATATTGGTATTAGGATAAAGAGAGTGAGCATTTAATAACAAATAATAATAATAATGTTATTGGTTTTACGTCCCTTTTAACTACTCTGGCTTTTAGAGACTCCGGGGTGCCGTAATTTTGTCCATACGGGGATCTTCAACGTGCCAGTAAATCTACTGACACGGCTCTCTCGCATTTGCGCACACTCAAATGCCAGCTGACTGCGCCAGGATACGAACCTGCAACCTTGGGTTCAGCAAGGGAGAACGTTACCCCTGAGCCACGCAGCCAGCCGCATTAATTAACAGTTGGCAGCCCTAATGGCTCTCAAGTATAAGCATAGTCTTATCTGTTATAGTACACAAAGCACGTACGAAATTTGGTTAAAATCCAATTGATAGTATAGGTGTTAGATGTACTTAAACATTGGACTTATCAGCAGGCTTAGAATCATCTTGGCAACACTGTCATATATGGGATCCTTAAAATGTATCTGGAATGTTATTATCCCTGTGTGTGCTAATTTTGGAAAATTTCGCATGCATAACCTCTGAGATATCCAACGTAGAGCTTAAAAGTGAATTGTGATTTTTAGCAGTTGGTAACTCTGAAATCATTCACAATTATGTCCCTGAGATATTCAGATTTAGATATTTCCTTAAACCGAATTTGGTTTCGTTAACTGCAGTCTTTTAGGGGTTGATGGGGGAGACACACAAAGACAGACAGACAGACATTTGCCTGGATCGATGCCATAAGTCTATCTCATCATCATTTAAAAAAAAGTGAAAAGTAAGCTAAAAATAGCAAGTAGAATATAAGATAGCTAATGTATAACATCCTACCATAGGTGCTTCGATACTGTGCTGACCAGTACCCTCTGCTTATGGACATTTCACATGTGTTGTACCGCAATCATTGGCCATCAGCGTTCAGATGTTACAGATCGTAACGTAAAAGCTTGTATACAAGCACAATTCCGGTATAGGCTTCAATAACGTTATTCGTACCTGCATTACGAGTTCTTATTGGCTCAGCTGCAAGAAATCAAAGATGGAGGAAACTTGTGGATTGAGATTAATAGTTGCAGTTCATTGGCATTATTAATGCAAATCAGTCATTTAGTTCCGTTACTTTGATTACAGGAAAAGGCACTGACTGATTAAACGCATTTCTGTCAGTATTTAAGATTTAACTGAAATCATTCGACATTTAGCCATATGGATGAAGCTGTGATTCTGCACAGTACGTGAAATGTGTACGAGTGCTAAGGCGTTAACTTGGTACTTAATGGGTCCTGGGTTCGAGACGCTCCATGGCCAGAATTTTTATTCTTTTTGAATTATTTCGTTGTGTCAACTCTACTGTGTGATGCAACATTTCAACTTCGATTTACTCGCATGATCTAGGGGGCGATGTTAATAATGGATATTGGTAGGGAAACATCTTTCTATTTTATCATTCGAATTTGAACTTTCCCAATCAAAACCATGAATATTTGTACTATTCTTGAAACTAATATAATTTTCACAGCACTGATTACTCCACAGTAAAATAATAATAATAATAATAATAATAATATTAACAATAATATGAAAGTAGTTCCGTGACGATCTAATGAGCCTAATTTTCTTTATATTTAAGATTCATGCCAATGATTAATCTACATAGACCTATCTAGAATAATGACGAGATTAAGTTGGTAATACTAACTTTTCTATTTAGATTGGAATATATCTGAAGTAATGTATTCCAATACAGCTCTACATTTGGCAGCCTTGGTGACTCTGAATATATTCTTAGTTCCATATTTTAAGGTACAGAATGCACATACAAAATTGGTTGAAGTCCAATGGATAGTATGGACGTTGCATGCTGTGAAATATTGGATGTATCAGTGCGAGTAAAATCATATTGGCAACATGTCAAGAAGGCGTTTTCAGAATTAATCTGATTTATTCCTATATTTTATAGTGCCAATTTTGGATAAAATCCATTTCTTAGTATAGAAGTTCAATTTCAACTATTTCCAACTGTGGCTACCAGATGCTTCTGTCACGAACACTGGCGGAGAACGTTGGAACTTGATAGAGCGTTTCTAACTCGCCAAATATAACCTAAAAACTTTTCTACACACTACCAATTGTAATGGTAGGTGCTTTTACGTGCCATAAATCTATGACATGGGCACGCCTGCTTTATTTCCCCTTCGAAGAAAGGCATACTGAAGGATTTTAACGCTCTTAACCAGTCCGACGACTTCGGCCGGGTTTGAACACGCTATCTTGGGCTTAGCAGTTCAGCATGCTATCGACCACGCCACCGAAGCCCCTTATAGAAGTAATACAGGGTGAAGAAATATGCCGTGCTTGGAGGTCGTCATGCGACTTCTCATCCAAATGCAAGACAAAAGTTTCTATAGCAAAATCGGAGCGGGTGTTATTTGAAAAGACGAGTATGAAAACGAGAAGCCGGCAACACTGTCGCATCCTGCGGCGGAATGTGTAACATATCACCGTACCAGCCGTCGTAGCTCACTGAGTAGGCTGTTGTATTATCCAAACCACAACCACCAACGAACTACGGTTCGAATCTACGTCAGGTCGTCGTTTTGTGTGACGTCAGTTCGTGGCTCTGTGAAGATAAGACTGGACTTCAAACGATTTTTCTTTCGTAGTCAGTTTACCCTCCAAGTAGGCTTTTGCCACGGACTCAGCGAGAGATCCCACCTTTACCTCCTCTACGGGCAGTGTCCTGGCGCTTGAGAGTGAGTCGGGGGATCCAACTGGGGAGGCGGGACTAGCACCTCACCCAATGCGGCCTCACCTGCAAAGCGAACAGGGGGCCTCATGTGGGATGGGACGGGATGGGAAGAATAGAAAGGATAGACAAGGAAGAGGGAAGGAGGCGGCCGTGGCCTGACGGTAGGGACCATCCCGGCATTTGCCCGAAGACGAAGTGGGCAACCACGAAAAACCACTTCGAGGATGGATGTGGTGGGAATCGAACCCCATCTACTCATTTGGACCACCCGAGGCTGAGTAGATCCCGTTCCAGTCCTCATACCACTTTTCAAATTTCGTGGCAGCGTACGGAATGGAATTATTGTGCGTATCATAATGGGCAATCTAGTGTATATCATTGGATGCAGACGATGTTGAAAATCCACAGCCTGCTTCCAGTCTCCGACCGGGTCAGGAATGGAATGAATGAAGCCCCCATCTAGCGGCGAGGATATGAAATGTGCCGGCTGCCGAAGCCTGTCGCACTCCTCTGGGGCAATGATTAAATGAATGACAGATGAAATGAAATGATAGTGGAGAGTGTTGCTGGAATGAAATTGTGACAGGGAAAACCGGAGTACCCGGAGAAAAACCTGTCTGCCTCCGTTTTGTCCAGCACAGATCTCACATGGAGTGACCGGGATTTGAACCACGGACCCAGCGGTGAGAGGCCGGCGTGCTGCCGCCTAAGCCACGGAGGCTCTGCAGACGATGTTACTGGCTTTATTTGTGCCATGGACGAAACTAAGTGGTCGTTTACGTATGTAAGAGGCTCATGTTATGTTTTAATGTTTAAATAAAGGTAACATAAGGAAATAATATAAGAGATGAAGACACTTTGGACAGAGAAGGTGTTGTTTGGAAGTACGCCAGGGTAGAGTGGAAAGGAAACCTGGGGCGAAGTGGTCTGAGGACAGAAAGAAGCAACATAGTCTAAGAACGAAGAAATATTGGGAAGAAAACAACAATGAGTGAAGAATTGAAATTGGTGCTTGGTCCGTAGCGGGTCTCATCGAAATAAGAAAGAAGTAGAGAAGTAACAGCAATGGTAAGACACAGTACACAACATAATGTATTGATTGCATTGTGGAGGTGTACATTGGATACAATTTGAGACTTTAACTGAAGAACTCTTTGACGCGAACGCCATTGGACCATAACCGACCTTCACGGCATACCTTTTCGCACTGAGCTATACTCTGTGAGCTGCCTGAATAGGATTGACAGTTCTCGCCTCGCCATGAGGTCAGGGAACAAGGTTGCCAAACAGTTAGAATAACAAGCGATCACACTGTACAAGATAGAGATACAGCTGACCACGCACTGAAGCACGTGGGCTGTAATGCAACGCAGAGTATTATGACATCAACTATGTGAACATGGATTGGTCAAGAGTCTGAGGGGTGATGACTGACGTCGAACTTCCGGCCAAATGTCAATCCTATTCAGGCAGCTCACAGAGTATAATGAGACAGCACCGGCACAGCGCAGACTTCATGCGTGCTGTTCTCTTGGCCATGCTGCACGCAGTTACAGCGTTGCCAGAGCCTCGTTTCTTAACTCGCATTTCTATTAAACGTATTGGCGGGACCAGGCCTTCCTAGATAAGCCTTTGCCATGAATTTCGACGAGGAACCGCATGCTGACCTCCAAGTACGGGATTTGTTCTTCATCCTGTACATAGTATATACAACATTATGTATAATATTTGACGCAATCAAAGTTTTTGATATTTCAGAGGAAACCTCTGGTTGGTTATGATAGGATTACTGGTATGCTACTGGTAGAGCGTATGTTAGTACAGTATATGATAATTAGTAAACAATATTTTAACTTCTTCTTCGACATAATTGATTTTTCAGTATGGTATGTTTAGGCTTTAGAGATCATATCAGCAACGGGTTGTGTATCATTCACAGCATTCCAATACGAAATAATTTTTCTTGTAACAATTAATGTACTGTGTGAAATGAAAGGGAACAAAGAGCAAATGCCATTATTCATTTAAAGACAAGACGGAAAATGGCTAAGTTGCTCCAACGCGTAGCCCACTACTCCATGTTGTTTGATGTGGTGGTACGTTTAAATTTACGCTGCGATTTGTCGTCAACGGTATGAATGGCATTATTTACTTTTAAACCAGAATTACACTGCTGTTAATGAATACGAAAACCCACCCGGCACTTTCTACTGTTAAAGCGATAGAGAGACTTGAGGTGTCCCACCTGTTATGACGAGACTTCTTGAATTGAGTCATCTCATGAGCACGTTCTGTCCAAGCGGAGCCTCGCTCACAGTAGTGTTGTGCCCAGGTGCGGGAGTGATTAATCTGCCAATGGATTTCAATTTTAAATAAAGGGAGGAGGAAATAGAGAACAGCATTCATAAGAGAAATAGCAAATGGAAGGGATGACTCATACGTTTTAATATTGTATTAGACAAATGGGTTGTTGATTGTGTTCAATGTTAATAGTTAATTTTCAAGAGGAAGAGTACGTACCGTAGTATATGATTAGGCACAGATGTTCATGACCAGAAGGTGAAATTATATTGATGTATGTGTGACAAAATCATCGTAAAATCAGTGTGGAGGTATGTGTCCATGATATACGATCCATCTCCATTGCAAGTGTGAAAGAATTTCTGAGATATGGCCAAACATTTTTAAATATTTTTAAAAAATACAAAAATATATCTGTAGAAGCTCGACCCAAGTTGAAGACAAATTGCTGAAATGGCAAGATAGAGACTAAACAGGAGGTGTTCAAGATTAGGACCGGACACATTGCATTAGCCTACTTACTATTTCAAATGCGGTTTACTCTCTAATAACTATATTTTACAGCTTATTCCAGGGGATAATTCACTACATTTATTCATGTTTATTAAAGAGGACGATTGGGAGTTCCACGGCAGTGACGTCTGAACATTATGATAAAGATCGGGAATGTAGACTAGTGATTAGAATTTTGTGTTGGAAGGTTCAAGAAGTATGTTGTTTAGAAAAGTGAGACTTGGCATTTGTTATGCCAATATAACATGAAGTAATCAGATATCATGTTTGAAACTGTAATCTCAGTATAACCCTTTCTTTTTCTGAGTGAAGATTTCTGCTGCCTTTCTTTTCACATCTGATAAACGAATCGCTTTTCAGTGGGTCAGCACATTAACGTGCGCAATTAAATGGGGTGGGGAATAACAAGTATGTATCCCACTTCACCGATGTGGCTCTATCCTGTAAGCCTAGATCAGGACCATCCAGTCATTGCACTCCGAGAGCGCGGCCGCGCTCGGGGAGCACTGGGCAGTCAGACTAGCGCTCCTTCCCCTACCACCACTACACTGTGGCAGCGAGGAGATCTGAGACACACGGACTATGTTCGTACCGCAATAACTAGATACGTACGCACAGATGCAGGCGACGGCTTTTGTGGCATTGTTGACATCATATTGATAGGGCTGTTTTACCATAATAGGATATATACTGCCATAATATATATGTATACAAATCGAATGGTACTCCGATGCATGGAATGTCTAGGAAACGAACGCAAGTGTTAAGTAAAGAATATTGTGCTTTATTACAAAATGAAATGAGAACATATTAGAGAGGAAAATTCAACAACATTTTACCAATATGAACAGATAGTACAGGCCTTGAGTGACTCTTTCTCCGTCGTTTTTACGAATTTCTAGTTTTGGAGGAAACAATCTTCTCCAAATTGGGTACAATATTTCTGGACACAGCTATTCGTAAACAATTGCGCAAGTTTCTATCACTCATCGTTGCACGATGTTTACTTTTGGTAAGCTTAAGAACTGAAGAGAAGCGCTCATAAATGTACGTTGAGTCGAACATTGACAGAACTTCACTTGCATGTCTTTACAAAAGGGGATATTCTCCTTGTGGAAAGCCACTGTAAAATTCTTCTAAACTTCGTGACATTAGAAAGCGGTCATTAAGACGAACATTGCATTGCAGTTTTCTTAACTTCGTGACATTTAGAAAGAGGTCTTTAAGACGAACATTGCATTGCAGTTCAATCAGCTCTAATTGAAATAGCTGTGGAACACTGTCTGCACTAATAGAAAATGGTCGAACAAATACATCTAACACCGCTTGGAGTTCTGATAATTCTGAAAATCGCTTGTCAAACTCTTCTTGTATTTGGCGAATTACCTGCAAGTACTCATCAAAGTCGACACCTTTCACTGTTTCAAACGATGGAAAATGTCCTGTGTTCCTTGCACGTAACTGGTTTTCCCGCAAAATCAATTTTCTTGTGAACGCTTCAATTTTTTCCACCAAATCGCAGATGTTGTGCTTTTCGCCCTGAAGCGAAGTGTTCAAATTATTCAGATGGGCAGTAATGTCACATAAAATCCAAGTCCGCCACCCACTTAGGGTCACGCAAAAGAACTTCGGGCCGCCCTTTCATGTCACAGAATGTATGTATTGCGTTCCGCAAGAAAAACACACGATTCAGCACCTTCGCCTTGCTCAGCCATCTTACTTCTGCATGGTACGGGATATCCGGACACTCCGCTTCGATGTCATCCAAGAACTCTTTGAATTGACGGTGCGTGAGTTCATGGGAGTGAAGATAATTTACCATTCGCACAACTGTTCCCATTACATCTTTGCGCTTGGCGACTTTTGCACAGATTGCCTCCTGGTGTATGAAGCAATGGATCGCCACCATTAGGGTACTACCGTTCTCAGCCATTTTTAACTTTACATATCTGAGGAACCCCATGCGTACACATCGTAAAGCAGGAGCTCCATCCGTCGTTATACTCGTCAACCGCTCCCATTTTAATCCCATTGATTCAAAAGCACCCTCCACAGCTTGGAAAATATCGAAACCGGTAGTGGTGACTTTGAGTGTTACCAAGTCGAGGAAATTCTCGGTGACCCGAAGATCGTCATCCACCCCTCGAATAAAAATAACGAGCTATGCTATGTCCGCAATGTCGGTTGATTCGTCGAGGGCGATGGAAAATTATACAAATTTTGCTGCCTTCTCCATTAATTGCTGTTCCATATCAACGGACATATCGTCTATTCTGCGATCCACAGTTTGAGGAGAAAGAGAGATGTTTTCAAATTTCTCAACTACCTCCGTAGGACAAATACATGCCGCCACGTCCATTAGGCACTCCTTGATGAAATTCCCTTCCGCGAAGGGCTTCCCAGCTTCGGCAATTCGCATCGAACATTTGTAGCTTGCTCGTAAAATCGGTCCACCAACCTCACTCTCCTCTATCTCCTGTCAGACAAAAATACGGCAAGTCACAATTTTAGTGTTCTTCAGATAATTAAATCATTTGTTCATTCCCATTTGTAAGCAAGCATTTTAAAATTAAGGCAATAATACTTACAGGAAAGTGCTGCTTGAAATTTTCTTTCAATTCTTCCAACTTCGATTGCCGACTGGCGTCTGTCAAGTCACCGTAATCATCCCTGTGGTTGGCACTGCAGTGCCGTTCCAAATTGTGTTTTTTTTTACTCATTAAATCTCGGTGGCACACTAAACATTTGGCATGCCCTTTATAAGCTGTACAGAAAAATAATTTTTCCCATTCTGCTTTAAAGGCAGCTGCTTCACCACTCCTTATTAGCCTACTTTTCACATTCTCCAAAAATGAGGAAAAAGTACACTTATGAGATCGATCCGGGAGAATGTGAGTCTGTCTGTCCTTCTGTCTGTTAGGCTGTGTGTGTGTGCCCCCCCCCCCTCCCCCTGTCAACTCCTAAACGGCTGCAGAAATCGAAACCAAATTTAGTATGAGTAAAGATGTATACCGGAATATCTCACGCCCATATTTGAAAATGATGTCAGTGCTACCAACTGCTAAAAATCACAATTCACTTTTAAGCTCTACGTTGGATATCTCAGACGTTATGCATGCGAAATTTTCCAAAATTAGCACACACAGGGATAATAACATTCCAGATACATTTTAAGGAGCCCATATATGACAGTGTTGCCAAGATGATTCTAAGCCGGCTGATAAGTCCAATGTTTAAGTACATCTAACATCTATACTATCAATTGGATTTTAACCAAATTTCGTACGTGCTTTGTGTACTATAACAGATATGAAAGGAAGCTTGTAGTTTAACGTGACCGTTAATCGGTAGATCGTATGCCACGGGACCTCCTTTTTACGTGGAATCCGAACCACAGGACATGGGATTTCACTTCGAAAATCTCACATGCATTGACCGGGAATCGAACCCGGACAGCCTTGGTGAGAGGCATACAGCTAGACCGCTGAGCCACCACGCCCCACTGTAACAGATATGACTATGCTTATACTTGAGAGCCATTAGCGCTGCCAGCTGTTAATAAATGCGGCTGGCTGCGTGGCTCAGGGGTAACGTTCTCCCTTGCTGAACCCAAGGTTGCAGGTTCGTATCCTGGCGCAGTTAGCTGGCATTTGAAGGTGCGCAAATGCCAGAGAGCCGTGTCAGTAGATTTACTGGCACGTTGAAGATCCCCTTCTGGGCAAAATTACGGCACCCCGGAGTCTCTAAAAGCCAGAGTAGTTGAAATGGACGTAAAACCAATAACATTATTATTATTTGTTAATAAATGCTCACTCTCTTTATCCTAATACCAATATATCAGAAAGTATGCAAACCAACAGCTCTAAATTTTGCGCACGAATAGTTCCTGAAATTTTAGATTATTTGGGAGCAACTAATGCACATCAGTGCTGACAACATAATTCTAAGCCTGTTTATAGGGCCAATTTTTAAATGCATGTAACTTCTATACTAAGAAATGGATTTTATCCAAAATTGGCACTATAAAATATAGGAATAATTCAGATTAATTCTGAAAACGCCTTCTTGACGTTGTTGCCAATATGATTTTACTCGCACTGATACATCCAATATTTCACAGCATGCAACGTCCATACTATCCATTGGACTTTACCAAATTTAGCATGAGCATTCTTTGCCTTAAGATATGGAACTAAGAATATATTCAGAGTCACCAAGGCTGCCAACTGTAGAGCTGTATTGGAATACATTACTTCAGATATATTCCAATCTAAATAGAAAAGTTAGAATTACCAACTTAATCCCGTAATTATTCTAGATAGGTCTATGTAGATTAATCATTGGCATGAATCTTAAATATAAAGAAAATTAGGTTCATTAGATCGTCACGGAACTACTTGATATTATTGTTAATATTATTATTATTATTATTATTTTACAGTGGAGTAATCAGTGCTGTGAAAATTATATTAGTTTCACTAATAGTACAAATATTCATGGTTTTGATTTGGAAAGTACAAATACGAATGATAAAATAGAATGATTTTTCCCTACCAATATCCATTATTAACATCGCCCCCCTAGAACATGCGAGTAAATCGAAGTTGAAAAGTTGCATCACACAGTAGTGTTGACACAACGAAATAATCCAAAAAGAATAAAAATTCTGGCCATGGAGCGTCTCGAACCCAGGACCCATTAGGTACCAAGTTTACGCCTTAGCACTCGTACACATTTCACGTACTGTGAAGGTTCACAGCTTCATCCATATGGCTAAATGTCAAATGATTTCAGTTAAATCTTAAATACTGTCAGAAATGCGTTTAATCAGTCAGTGCCTTTTCCTGTATTCAACGTAACGGAACTAAATGACTGATTTGCATTAATAATGCCAATGAACTGCAACTATTAATCTCAATCCACAAGTTTCCTCCATCTTTGATTTATTGCAGCTGAGCCAATAAGAACTCGTAATGCAGGTACGAATAACGTTATTGAAGCCTATACCGGAATTGTGCTTGTATACAAGCTTTTACGTTACGATCTGTAACATCTGAACGCTGATGGCCAATGATTGCGGTACAACACATGTGAAATGTCCATAAGCAGAGGGTACTGGTCAGCACAGTATCGAAGCACCTAAGGTAGGATGTTATACATTAGCTATCGTATATTCTACTTGCTATTTATAGCTTACTTTTCACTTTTTTTTTAAATGATGATGAGATAGATTTATGGCATCGATCCAGGCAAATGTCTGTCTGTCTGTCTTTGTGTGTCTCCCCCTATCAACCCCTAAAAGACTGCAGTTATCGAAACCAAATTCGGTTTAAGGAAATATCTATATCTGAATATCTCAGGGACATAATTGTAAATGATTTCAGAGTTACCAACTGCTAAAAATCACAATTCACTTTTAAGCTCTACGTTGGATATCTCAGACGTTATGCATGCGAAATTTTCCAAAATTAGCACACACAGGGATAATAACATTCCAGATACATTTTAAGGATCCCATATATGACAGTGTTGCCAAGATGATTTTAAGCCTGCTGATAAGTCCAATGTTTAAGTACATCTAACATCTATACTATCAATTGGATTTTAACCAAATTTCGTACGTGCTTTGTGTACTATAACAGATATGACTATGCTTATACTTGAGAGCCATTAGGGCTGCCAACTGTTAATTAATGCGGCTGGCTGCGTGGCTCAGGGGTAACGTTCTCCCTTTTTGGGCCCAAGGTTGCAGGTTCGTATCCTGGCACGTTGAAGATCCCCGTATGGACAAAATTACGGCACCCCGGAGTCTCTAAAAGCCAGAGTAGTTAAAAGGGACGTAAAACCAATAACATTATTATTATTTGTTAATAAATGCTCACTCTCTTTATCCTAATACTAATATATCAGAAAATATGCAAGCCAACAGCTCTAAATTTTGCGCACGAATAGTTTCTGAAATTTTAGATTATTTGGGAGCAACTAATGCACATCAGTGCTGCCAACATAATTCTAAGCCTGTTTATAGGGCCAATTTTTAAATGCATGTAACTTCTATACTAAGAAATGGATTTTATCCAAAATTGGCACTATAAAATATAGGAATAATTCAGATTAATTCTGAGCACACCTTCTTGACGTTATTGCCAATATGATTTTACTCGCACTGATACATCCAATATTTCACAGCATGCAACGTTCAGACTATCCATTGGACTTCAACCAAATTTTGTATGTGCATTCTGTACCTTAAGATATGGAATTAAGAATATATTTAGAGTCACCAAGGCTGCCAACTCTAGAGCTGTATTGGAATACATTACTTCAGATATATTCCAATCTAAAGAGAAAAGTTAGTATTACCAACTTAATCTCGACATTATTCTAGATAGTTCTATGTAGATTAATCATTGGCATGAATCATAAATATAAAGAAAATTTGGCTCTTTAGATCGTCACGGAACTACTTGATATTATTGTTAATATTATTATTATTATTATTTTACTGTGGAGTAATCAGTGCTGTGAAAATTATATTAGTTTCACGAATAGTACAAATATTCATGGTTTTGATTGGTAAAGTACAAATTCGAATGATAAAATAGAATGATTTTTCCTTACCAATATCCTTTATTAACATCGCTCCCCTAGATCATGCGAGTAAATCGAAGTTGAAAAGTTGAAAAGTTGCATCCTACAGTAGTGTTGACAAAACGAAATAATTCAAAAAGAATGAAAATTCTCACCATGGAGGGTTTCGAACGCAGGACCCATTGTATACCAAGTTAACGCTTTAGCACTCGTACACTGCTCACGTCCTACGCAAGTTAACAGCTTCATCAATATGGCTAAATGTCGAATGATTTCAGTTAAATCTTCAATACTGACGGAAATGCGTTTAATCAGTCAGTGCCTTTTCCTGTATTCAACGTAACGGAACTACATGACTGATTTGCATTAATAATGCCAATGAACTGCAACTATTACTCTCAATCCACAAGTTTCCTCCATCTTTGATTTCTTGCAGCTGAGCCAATAAGAACTCGTAATGCAGGTACGAATAACGTTATTGAAGCCTATACCGGAATTGTGCTTGTATACAAGCTTTTACGTTACGATCTGTAACATCTGAACGCTGATGGCCAATGATTGCGGTACAACACATGTGAAATGTCCATAAGCAGAGGGTACTGGTCAGCACAGTATCGAAGCACCTAAGGTAGGATGTTATTCATTAGCTATCTTATATTCTACGTGCTATTTTTAGCTTACTTTTCACTTTTTTTTAATGATGATGAGATAGACTTATGGCATCGATCCAGGCAAATGTCTGTCTGTCTGTCTGTCTTTGTGTGTCTCCCCCTATCAACCCCTAAATGACTGCAGTTATCGAAACCAAATTCGGTTTAAGGAAATATCTATATCTGAATATCTCAGGTACATAATTGAAAATGATTTCAGAGTTACCAACTGCTAAAAATCACAATTCACTTTTAAGCTCTACGTTGGATATCTCAGACGTTATGCATGCGAAATTTTCCAAAATTAGCACACACAGGGATAATAACATTCCAGATACATTTTAAGGAACCCATATATGACAGTGTTGCCAAGATGATTCTAAGCCTGCTGATAAGTCCAACGTTTAAGTACATCTAACATCTATACTATCAATTGGATTTTAACCGAATTTCGTACGTGCTTTGTGTACTATAACAGATATGACTATGCTTATACTTGATAGTCAGCAGGGCTGCCAACTGCTAATGAATGCTCATTCTCTTTCTTTATCCTAATACCAATAAATATATCAGAAAGTATGCTAGCCAACACCTCTGAATGTTGCACACGTATGGTACCTAAAATTTCAGATTAACTTCGAGTAACTAATGTACATCAGTGCTGCCAACATAATTCTAAGCCTGCTGTAAATGCATGTAACTTCTATACCAACAAATGGATGTTAACCAAAATTGGCACTATTAGATAAAGTATTATTTCAGATATCGCCTCCGTAGCGTAGCGGTCAGCATGGTTAGCTGCCGCCCCGGAGGTCCTGGGTTCGATTCCCGGCTCTGCCACGAAATTTGAAAAGTGGTACGAGGACTGGAAAGGGATCTACTCAGCCTCGGGTGGCCCAAATGAGTAGAGGGTGTTCAATTCCCCTTCAGCCACCCTCGAAGTGGTTTTCCGTGGTTTCCCACTTCGTCTTCGGGAAAATGCCGGGATGGTACCTTCTTCAAGGCCACGGCTGCCTCCTTCCCTCTTCCTTGCCTATCCATCCTACCCATCCCTTACCATCCCTCATGAGGCCCCTGTTCGCTTTGCAGGTGAGGCCGCCTGGGCGAGGTGCCAATCCCACCTCACCAGTTGTATCCCTTCCGATTCGATGTTCCTAGCTCTAGGACACTGCCCATAGAGGCGGTACTGGTGAGTTCCCTCACTGAGTCCGTGGATTCCACCAACCTGGAGGGTAAACGACTAAAAATAAAATAAAAATTGGCGTGAATCTTAAATATATAGAAAAGTATGCTCTTTAGATCGTCACGAAACTATTTCTCCTTATTCTTAATATTATTATCTATTGTGGAGTAAACATAGACTATTATTGAGGTATGAAAATATTAGTATACTTTCACGAATAGTACAAATATTCATGGTTTTGTATGGGGAAGTACAAATTTGAATGATAGAATAGAATAATTTTCCCTTCCAATATCCATTATTAACATCATCTCCGTAGATTATGCGAATAAATCGTAGTTGGAAACTCACAAGGAATGTAGTGTGAATGCAACATAATAATTCAAAAAGAATAAAAAATTTGGCCCTAGTGCGTCTCGAACCCGAAACTCATTGGACACTAAGTTGCAGCTATAGCACCCGTACACTTCTCACTTTGTAGCCTAGCTCATAGTTACGTAACTTCATGCGTATAGCTAAATGTCGAATTATTTCAGTTAAATCGTAAATACTGACAGGAATGCGTTCAATCAGTCAGTGCCCCTTCATGTATTCAACGTAACGCATCTTAATGACTGGTTTGCATTAATAATGCCAATGAACTGCAGATGAAAATCCACAGCCTGCTTCCAGTCTCCGACCGGGTCAGGAATGGAATGAATGGAGCCCCTATCTAGCGGCGAGGATATGAACTGTGCCGGCTGCCGAGGCCTGACGCACTCCTCTGGGGCAATGATTAAATGAATGACAGATGAAATGAAATGATAGTGGAGAGTGTTGCTGGAATGAAATTTTGACAGGGAAAACCGGAGTACCCGGAGAAAAACCTGTCTGCCTCCGTTTTGTCCAGCACAGATCTCACATGGAGTGACCGGGATTTGAACCACGGACCCAGCGGTGAGAGGCCGGCGTGCTGCCGCCTAAGCCACGGAGGCTTCCAATGAACTGCAGATATTACTCTCAATCCACAACTTTCCTCCATGTTTGATTTCTTGCAGCTTAGCCCATCGGAACACGGAATGCTGCTGCGAATAACGTTATTCAAGCCTATACCGGAATTGTGCCTGTATACAAGCTTTAACGTTATAATCTGTACCATTTGTATTCTGATGGTCAATGATTGCGGTACAACACATGTGATATGTCCATAAGCAGAGGGTACTGATCAGCACAGTATCGAAACACCTAAGGTTGGATGTTATACAGTAGCTATCGTATATTCTTCGTAATATTTTAGCCTACTTTTCACATTTTGTAAAAATGAGGGAAAAGTAGACTTGGCATCAGTCCAGGCAAATGTCTGTCTGTCCCTCCTAGACGGCTGCAGTTATTGAAACCCAATTTGGTATAAGTAAAGACCTATATTTGAATAACTCACGGGCATTTTTGAAAATTATTTTAGTGCTAGTAACTGCTGAAAATTCACAATTCACTTTTGAGCTCTATGTTGGATTTATCAGACGTTATGCATGCGAACCCTTCCAAAATTAGTACAGATAGAGATAATAACATTCCAGATATATATTTTAGGTAGCGCATATATGACAGTGGTGCAAACATGATTTTAAGCCAGCGGATAAGTCCAATGTTTAAGTGCATCTAACTTCTAACTATCAATTGGATTTTATCCGAATTTCGTATGCGCTATTGTTACTATAACAGATATGACTATGCTCATACTTGAGAGCCAGCAGGGCTGCCAACTTCTAATGAATGCTCATTCTCTTTCTTTATCCTAATACATATATATAATAAAGTATGCAAGCCAACAGCTCTAAATTTTGCACACGTATGATACCTGAAATTTCAGATTAATTTCGAGTAACTAACGTACGTCAGTGCTGCCAACATAATTCTAAGCCTGCTGAAAATGCATGTAACTTCTATACCAACAAATGGATGTTATCCAAAATTGGCACTATAAAATATAGTATTATTTCAGATTAATTCTGAGCACACGTGCATGACTTTGTTGCCAATATGATTCTACATACACTGGTAGATCCAATATTTCATAACATGCAACGTCCATACTATCCATTGGACTTCAACCGAATGTTATATGTGCATTATGTACCTTAAGAGATGGAACTAAGGATATATTCAGAGTCACCTAGGCTACCAACTGTAGTGCTGTATTAGAATATTTCAGGTATATTCCAATCTAATTAGAAATGTTAGTAGGCCTATTACCTATTAAATTTTGTCATGGGAAAAGGCACCTACTTTATTATTGCAATGTGCTCAAATATTTCATATGACCCTTCTTTGTATAATGTGACTAATCCCACACAACGTCGCTCTTTCTACATCACATTTAGTAACAACGTTATGGCCCTCTGTTCGAGCTGTTTCCTTAATAACGTTCTTGACGGAATATACATAATTTCTTGTCATTAAGATTGGATTTGATTAATAATAAACAAGAAATGGGAATAACATTAATTTGTAGAACTCAATTTTAGCCGTCTTTTAAACAACGTTATCGTCGGTAGTACTCACAATTTTGTTCCTTAAAGATTGGGTAAGACAAATAACGAAAACCGGCGAATAACGTTTTTATGAGGAACTTCCTTTACCCGCCTTTCGAATAACGTTATTGTCAGCAGTTCGTTCAATTTCGTTCTTCGACATCAGGTTGAACTAATAACGAAATGATGCCAATAACGTTATTCAGTTATTCACTATGTGAGCCACCCTCCCAATAACGTTATTGGTAGGGACCGGAATAATAGCGTTCTTCAATTCGGTTACTGAATTTAACGTTATTGTGATAGTATATGATAAATACGGTATTCTTGTGGAAACGAAGTTATTCGTTCTGTAACGCATTTACCTAAATGCACTCATGGAGTTTTCCGGTACATTCCCTAATTACGTTACGTTATGGTTACGGTTAAGTTATCTAGCCCTGATTTTGAGGATACAACCACCCTTTGAGCTTACTACCTAACATATTCTCCTTTATCTATCCTATCTGCCACTTCATGACCTTTGTAAAGTGGAGGCCATACACTACACTTTGTGAAGTCACACGCTGTGACCTATCTCGCACGCTTCACGCCAAACCGGGTCTGCCACGTATTCTGATACCAACACGATTATTTCACAGAATATGGCAGAGAAATACAATAGAAGAGCCCTAGGTGCTAAAAATTTAAATAGACTTCAGCAATGAATTCTTAAACACACACACTTAGAGTAATTAAAAACAAAAACTTAATTGGGCCTAGTCACCTCACTTTCAGACTAGCCAGCGAGAATCAGTGTTCCGTAAAATGTATGTGTCAAAACATTGGGATTTCTCATTTGAATATATGCACCAGGAAAAGAAAATATTGAAGATGCCTATCTAGAAATGTTTAAGGCGAATAATTTAGTTGGTTCCTCAGTTTAGGTGCTGCACTGTCATGTAGCCCCGTATACTTTGCCAATTTGAGTTTCTGTGGAGAAAGTAAATAAATACCTAGAGGAATGCTTTTGTTTTATCCATTTGTGTTGTGACTAGCCTGTGTGACATATTCCCAATTTGTCTTCATTGTTTATTCTACTCATGTGAAATCGTGTTGTAAGCAAGTCTTCAAAATGCCTAGACAGACATCAGGTTTTAAAAGTTAAACAGATAGAAAAGTAGGTCCTGGTAGAGAAAAGGTCACGTCTATATTAGCAGGTGTAGATAAAAACATGTTAGTGAAAATAGTGTAAAGAGAAGTGTTAGGTTAGAAGTCTCATCTGTAGGATCATGCTCCTTAGTAAGTACCCTTGGTTTTCAAAGAGAAAATCACTTGCAAGCTGTGAAATGTACTGTAATAACACCACACATACTGATCAGTGAAAGCCACATTGTTGATTTAGGTATGTCGATGACCTGGATGATCCAGAATATGGTGCTGATATGCATTATAATAATCTTAGCTTGTTCTTTTGTTTCTTGCCTCCTCCTTTTTAGGTACCAGTATTTCAGTTACTACTAGGCATATTAGCATGAAGTTTTAATCACTGATACTATTGGTCGTTTTACACATTTTTTTAGTTTTCTTAACCTTGTTATTTAAAAACTGTTGATTTTATTTGGCTACCATACTAAATCTGCAATGATCAACAAAAAATATATGCCCATTAAACAAATTATATAAATTCAGACGGGTTAATTCAGAGTCTAAAAAGTCCCATTGTCGCAAAACCCGGCGTTTGTGTACCAAATTTCAAAGTGATGTTATAAGTAGTTATCAAAACGTGTGTACCTGAAGTAGGTAAAATGAGCATTGCCAAGATAGGTGGTACCACCTCCCCTTAAAAAAATCTTAGCAATTTATGGTTTTCAACTTGCCAAACTAATCTTCAAAATCAACTAGTTAGTCTTTCTCACACCTTTTCTTGAAATCCTTGCATCCTTCTGCTGCAATTGGTGTCTTCTTTCTTCTTCTTTTTCTTGGCAGGGATTAGCTGTGAAATAAATGTGTGAAGGTTGACCAAGAAAAATCATTTTCATCAGTTAGGTCTTGTCGTAGACAAAGTTGAGATAGAACACCTGATCACTTTGCAATATCTACCCGAATTATATAGTTTTCTGAAAAATGCTTCATGCAGATTCAAGGACGTTCACATGGTTGAAACTCGATTCAATGTGTAGCACGAATCCACTATTCTCGTCTTTCCTTGAGGAAAAGTAAATGTTGAGATGGTTTCCTTTTTATTAGAAGTACTGTACATGCCGCACATTATACGATCATCCCATTTTATAGGAAAGAACCTATGCTACACTAACTAAATAAGAGAAATGCAGTGCACAATGGTTTTAAAAGCAATCATCACAAGTCGTTGTACTCATTGGTGAGCGTCGTGATCCCATAAACTAAGCGATGCCATCCCGGATGGTTACCAGCTTTTCTTAAGAGCGCTGAAGATGTCAACCAGTGATCTTCATGACTTGGTCTATCCACGTACCCGCTGTCCTCAATCATAACAGACACCTTCTCAATAGCCTACCACAAAGAACAAACAGGATCGTGGAGTGCATTTCTCATATCTATCGACTACGTAAACATGGGATATTTTTATAAATACGTCCACATAATGCTTACAAGGGAATTAGCACAACTTGGGATCGCAATTGCACAAACTTTCCGGTTTTTATTTAAGAGTGTTACATGTACATAACAAATATGAACACAATATTTGCCATCGACAATTACACTGCACTTTACAATCATGCGCATGTTCAGGCACAGAGTTCAAAATATGGGTTGTTGGTTGCTCTTGGCATAAGATCACGAGGATGAGCATGTCCACAGAGTATAAAGTGCCGAAAACAGAGTTGCTGATCACAGTAGGAACACTTCATGAATGCTTGCAATAAGAAGTCTTCCGAGTCGCACGGCTATTGAACATCAAAAATACGTTCGGGTGGTGATTTAAACCTCTCTGGTCGGAAGTCATTATATCCAGCGACAGTCCAGAAGTACCGAACCAAGTCAGCAAAGACTGGAGAGCAGAACTGATTGTGTAGAATGCACATCAGCAACGAAATTGAATCCCTCAACGATGGTGTGAACTGATAGTCATTAAGGATAATATGATCTTCAATCCGCTTCAGCACCGCCTTGAACTGTCGGAAGAATAGCACATCAAGTGGCTGAATGTAAGGTGTGCACCCAGGAGGATGCTCTTGACTGTATACACCATTTTTTTTAGGGCGGATAGCATCGAAATGCGTTCTGTCACGATATGTCCCAAGGGAACCAACCAGAAAAAGAGACTCCTGTGCTGCATATGGGAAGTAGACATCTTTAAAGAATTGAGTAATGATTTGTTTCTTGATTAGGCCAGACTTTGAAGCAACTTGAACCAGATTTTGTGGTTTCAGCATGTGTTGCGCTACTCGCACTCCAAACTGACCATTAGGTTCCTGGTAAATAACCAGCAACTTTGGAAACACATATCCACTTGCCGAAGTAACGGGTTGGATGGTGTACGAATGAGTTGTTGTGTGATCACTCCGCACCGAACTTCTTACCGCCCTCTCTCCCTTGTAATACAGACTTCGCGATGAGTGAAGTTCTTTTTGGATACCACTTTGATCGGTATTATATCTGTATACGTTCCATAGTTTTCAACCTCTTTGCGAAACTCGTCACATTGTTCCTTCATGTCACCATCTGTATTCCAGGCTTTAGTGCTTACACATTTTGTTATTACGAGTGAACCAAGATGGTGTCTCCGATTAAACCGTGCAACCTATCCATGGATAGATCCAGTAAATCGAGTCAGTCCTATTTCTCGAGCCTTTTCTAACCCCAAGCACGAATATCCTTGTCGTGAACAGTTTTCGCCTACCTGAATTTTTCAGCTACAAAATCGTCAAGCAGGGGAAGTTTTGAGCGCTGGCCTAGCTCCCCTTTTTCTACTACGTGCCGTAAATATTGAAGATGATGTACGTCTTGCACCATACGATATCGTTTCTGTTCTGTATTGAAGCTTAATCGTTTGGTTTTCTCAGAATCTTGGAATGAAATTACATGGTGTCCACAGGCAGGAAAAGTCAGGAATTTTGTTTTAGTCAGGAAAAGTCAGGAAAAAGTGTGAAAAAATGGCGTGAGTCAGGAAAAAATGGCGAAAAGTATTAGAAAGTCTGGAATTTTATATTAACCATACAGTATTTTGTGTTTTAGAGCCATAATTTGATGTTACTAGTTCAACTAATCTCTGAAGATAAAGAGCAATAACTCACTGGACATTTTGGTAAGTTTAAAAGGGTTTCTTGGCCTAGGTCCCCTTTACGGGTTTGACAGCCAGCTCTAAACGCAACATTTGTGCGGTTTAACTCCCATTAGGTTATATCGCACGCTTTTCGTACATGTTTTTTGAGGTCTGGCACTCAAAATTAATATGTGCGTGCTGTCGGTGGAAGGGCCACCTAAGTGTGCGACTACGCTCGAGAGCCTGTCCAGTCTGGCCACACCGACAAGTGGGTGCGCCATGTACCCTGCAATAGTATCCGCCTGACCAAGCAGGTCCCCGCACAGCTGCATGCCTGTGCTGGAAAACTCTCTAGTATGACGTGTGACCACTTTGGCGAACATCCCGTCAAAGTGGAAAAACATAAGTCTCTCAATCAGGTCCGGGGAGTTATCTTCCATAGGGACCTGATTCTGAACACTGACGAGGAACTCAAGGAGGATATGAAGCACCGTCACGTGACCGATGTCCAGCACATTACGCGCAAGGTCAACGGTCAGGTCATTGACACGGGTGCTTTCATCATTTCCTTTCAGTAATCAGTACTCCCGGAGAAGGTTAAGGTCACAAGATACCTTTGCGATGTCAGGCCATACATTCCGCCAGCTATGCGATGCTATAACTGCCAGAAGTTCGGGCAGATGGTATCTCGTTGCTCGAACTTGGCAATCTGTGGAACGTGTGGTAAGGTACCTCATGATGCCGAGCAGTGTACAAAGTCCTATCAGTGCACCAACTGCTCTGGATCTCATTCTCCTTGGGACAGGGACTGCCCTGTGTTCCTGAGTGAGAAGAAAATCCAGGAGATCAAACCCCTGAATGGTCTCACCTACCAGGAGGCTTGCAAGAGGTACCAAACCATGATTGATTATAGTAAAAATATACCTGGCCTGGTTCCATCAACCTCATCTTTTGTACCTGCTGTAAAACCCTCAGTTTTGACTCCCATGATCCCGAGATCAGCACCCGAGAAATTGAACACCACACATCCTCCCCACCGAAATGGTCGGCGGAAGCAGCATCTTCGACCGGGGTCAAGAATACCTCTCCTGGTCCGTCTAATCTTAGGAGAGAGGCAGGGAAGACGGGATCCACGTACCGCGCGGTCCCTTACCTCTCCGAACAAGGGGAAGCCATCCGCCCCACCAGCTGTGGATACTTCTGCACCAGGTCTGCGCGCTCCCCAAGGAGATCCCCCCGCCGCCGGAAAACGTCCCGAAGATCTTCCGCTGTGTCGAAACACTCCATGACCTCGAATGAGGACATGGAGGTTATTGTCGACGTAGAGGAAGGTGCTGCACCTTAGCGTCAGGTAGCATTAGCTGCTAACCTTTATATATTAGTTTATCAGTTCACACAATGGCACTGTTACAGTGGAATTGTAACAGTTATACCAGGCATTTAACTGAGCTACGTCAGCTCATTGCACAATACGCAGCAAGTATAGTGTGTCTACAAGAAACTATCTCCGGCCTGACCATCAGACGGTCATGAGAGGTTTCAGCCTATACTCAAAAGAGCGACCAGACGCCGACCGAGCCTCCGGGGGTGTCTGCACTTTGATTCACTCTGACTGCTATAGTGAAGAGTTTCCATTAACTACTCCTCTGGAAGCTATCGCAGTTCGCGTGTCATTGCCTGTTATGACAACAGTTTGTAACGTGTACCTTCCACCGAACCAGCCCCTTAATATCAATGACGTATTTGATCTTGTCGATCAACTTCCAGCCCCTTTCCTACTCGTAGGTGATTTCAACTCTCATCACCCACAATGGGGATCACCATCTTCCTGCCCCAAAGGAAGGGACGTAGAGGGCTTAATTCAAGGGTTGGATTTATTGATATTAAATACAGGGGAAGCCACCCATTTTAGCATAGCGCGTACTCTCACATTGACCTGAGTGTGTGTAGCCGTGCGCTGGTTCCCCTGTTTGGTTGGTATGTTCACGATGACCTCTGTGACAGTGACCATTTTCCGATAATTATTACTCTTCTTAACCAGAAACCTCTGGAGTTCCCCAGTCGTTGGGTCCTAAAACGGGCCAATTGGCCATCGTTTACCAAACGAGCTGTGTTCGTTGATCATGGTTGCCGGAGCGTCGATGACGAGGTACAGCACATCACCGATGTGCTTCTTACTGCCGCCGAGGAGTCCATTCCGTAATTTTCTGGAACTCCTCATCGCAAACTCGTCCCATGGTGGACAGAGGATATTTCAGCGGCAATAAGAGACCGTCGTCGAGCTCATAAGCACTATTGTCGGCGTCCAACCATGGCCAATCTGGTGGCGTTTAAGAAATTTCGTGCCAAGGCACGGATTCTTATTCGCCCGAGTAAGAAACAATCCTGGGAACGGTATGTGTCGTCTATTACGGCACATACCCCCTCCTCTCAAGTGTGGACTAAACTACGATGCATTTCGGGAATTCAGACATCTTCTACTGTACCGGGAATTTCCATTGATAATGTATTGGTTACCGATCCTTACCGCGTTGCAAACCATCTCGCATCATATTTTGCAGATATATCCGGTTCCAATAACTATGATCCAAATTTCCTGGCTCTGAAGCGCGAGGCAGAACGTTCCCAGCTCAGTTTTGCTTCCCGCGCTTCGGAGGAGTACAACGTGCTCTTTACGGAGTGGGAACTTCACGGAGCACTGGCGCCCTGCAAGGACACATCTCCCGGCCCGGATAATATTCACAACCAGATGCTTGAACACCTTAACGATGAGAGCATTCGTTATGTGCTCAGGGTGTTTATTCGTATCTGGTTGGAAGGTGTGTTTCCAGCGCAATAGCAGGAAGGTATAATTATACCACAGATCTCTATACATGGATGGCTGGTAGCTAAGGCAGCAGTAAGCCGAATAGACGATGACAGATATAGCAAGATGGCAGCGAGCGCATGGTGCAAGATTGCGAATCCGGCTCTGTGATTGGTTACTGGTAGTTTCATGTTATACATGTATTTATACTGGCAGTAAATATTTTGTGATTCTTGTAGTTGTAAAATGGGCTGAATTTGGTTATTTAAAGCGTAAAATCTTAGTTTTAAGTACCGGTTTGGTGACCATCATCCCAGGCAAGCCGGTAATACCTTTACTTCTCAGGCAGATAGTTCGCTTAGCCGTAATTTTGAAGTTATTGTAAAGTTAAGTATACATATGCGGTGGTGCTGAAGCAGACGTGATCGGGCTAGGCTATTGCGTGTTTAAATTTGATCCCATTTCAGGGTTTTCCTGTTCTGGGTGCGAATAGTTCGCTTAATAGTTGTAAAACGGTGGGGAGAGTATATTTTGAGTATGTTTTTAGTTGTGTTAAGTTTTATATGGAGCTGAGGAGTGAAATTGGTTTGGCTTCAAGTGCATTTTTGGCTTTGATCTACTTCCCGTTATTATTAAGTTTATTGTGCTGCTAGCGTGATTAAAAGCTGTAGTATTTGATGTAGAGTGCTGGAATTACTTGGAGGAAGTATTGGTTATTGCATGGAAACAGGTATTCATTACCAATTACCGATTACGATATGTCGAATCTAGGCCTGTATAGTGAGCTACGTTTAGGCCTATAGGTACATCATTTGAAGAATGCATAATTTTGTGGCATATATACATGTATACCATATATACAATTTACAAGAATGTTTCCAGAAATTCTTTTTCACTCGTTACTCTGTTACTGATCACTATTTGCGTGTACTCAGCACCTAAGTTGATATTTGTCAGCCGTTATTATACATTCATTTTTTTTTTATATTCCGGAGATTTACTGACCTCGGAATGACGTGTCAGTGATCCCAATGCTCTTATGCTATGAGTGAACATATATCTATATTTTTATGTGCTCCAAAGCACCATTAATTACGATTTAAAATTGACTAGATTATCATTGCTTGCCCATAAGGAGGGCTCTAGAATGGGTAGACCAACATGGCGGACCGCGCGCTCAACCTGGCGTACTTTCTCGTGCAGCGGAGAGCTGCCATCAGCGATCCATGTATAGAGATCAGTGAATTATACCTATCCTGAAGCCCGATAAGGATCCCAATTTGACACGGAGTTACAGATCTATTTGTCTCACAAACGGTCTTTGCAAGCTCTTTGAGAGGATGGTCAATCGGCGACTGGTGTGGGTCCTGGAGAAACGAGGACTTCTGTCTGAATACCAGTGTGGTTTCAGAGGGTCTCTGTGTACCAACGACCATCTGGTACGCCTGGAGACCGCCATACAGGACGCTTTTCTCCGGGGACAGCACCTCGTCGCTGTTTTCTTTGACCTCGAAAAGGCCTATGACACCACTTGGCATTACGGCATCCTCCCTACTCTGCATCAATGGAAATTCCGAGGTAACTTGCCGGTCTTTATTGCGAATTTTCTGTCCCTTCGCCTATTCCATGCCCGAATAGGGGGGGACATATTCGCAATATCATGTACAGGAAAACAGAGTCCCACAGGGATCGGAGCGGAACATTATTTGCGATTGCCATAAACGGTATAGTCGCTGCTGCTGGTCCAGCGGTGGTACCGTCGCTATATGTAGACGACTTCGCTCTACATTATAGTGTGCAAAATATGGCAGTCGCTGAACGACAGCTACAACAAGCTATTCGGAGAGTGGAACGCTGGACACTAGAGCATGACTTTCGGTTCTCAACCGCTAAGACCTCGGTTGTCCATTTCTGCCGATAGCGCACTCTCCATCCTGATCCTGAGCTTTATCTGGGCAATGTAGCTTTGCCTGTTGTTGCTACGTACCGGTTCCTTGGGCTCCTTTTCGATCAGAAATTAACATGGGAGCCACTTGTGCGCTATTTGAAAACTGCCTGTGCTAAGAAGCTCAACATGTTGCGGTTTCTTAGCGGCACATCGTGGGGGGCAGACCGCACAGTGCTTCTACGATTTTACACGGCTTCTTTTATCTAGATTAGATTATGGCAGTGTTGCATATGGTTCGGCACACAAATCAGTGCTTGTTAAACTGGACAGTGTCCACCACGGCGGTGTGAGGCTGGCGACGGGAGCCTTTCGGACGAGCCCAGTCGTCGGCTTGCTCGCCGAGGCTGGTGTACCTCCTTTACACCTGAGGCGCCAATAAGTACTGCTGACCTGTGCTGCAACTATTCGACAGATGCCACTTCATCCTAGTTCTCCACGTTTGTTTATTAATCCGAATCGCCGGCTGTATGGTGTGCTCACCCGAGCCACTCGGCCGGCAGGAATACGCTTGGATGACTCATACCGGCAGTTCCGATTTCCTTCTGTCTCCTGTATCGTCCGAGTACCTAGCAAGGCCCCTCCGTGGATGGTCTCTCGCTCTGATATCATCCTGGATCTGCACACTGGCCCTAAAGGGGCCGATAACCTCGATGTTAGGCCCCTTAAAACAACAATTATCATCATCATCACACTGGCCCTAAGGCGGACACGGACTCCTCTGTCCATCGGAGGCTGTTCCGGTCCGTGGTGGGCCGGTATCGAGGATCAGGGCTTCTATTCACGGACAGTTCGAGGGTTAACGAGAAAGTAGGCTGTGCATTTGTGGTTGAGGATCGTCGGTTTCTCTTTTCACTTCCCAGGACTTGTAGCGTGTATACAGCGGAGCCCTATGCCATCTTAGAGGCTCTGCGGTACACGTTATCTGACGATCACCAGCACTTTCTTGTGTGTACTGACTCTCTGAGTGCGCTGCAAGTGATTGATCTGTGTTTCCCTAAGCACCCGCTGATCCACCGTGTGCACGACCTGCTCGTCAGTGCGTGTAACGCTGGAACCGGGGTGACCTTTGTGTGGCTTCGCAGCCACATGGGTATTGCGAGAAACGAACTTGCTGATCAGGCGGCGAGAGAGGCAGTCGCACTGCCCTCTCTACCGTATACGGTGCCTGCTAGTGATGTGCGCTCTCAGTTGCGACATTCGATCCTGTCGCATTGGGAGGCAGCGTGGCATGCCACGCCTCTGCTCAACAAACTGAGAGGCATCAAGGAGACAACGAAGGTGTGGAAATCTTCCTTCCGATCTCTCCGGAAGGAAGCTGTGGTACTCTGTCGACTCCGGATCGGCCATGGGATTGCTACGCACTCCCACTTGCTAAAGAGAAGTACTTGCGGCACCCACCTTACCATGGCACACATTCTCTTGGAGTGTGTGGACCTGGCCGATCTGCGAAGGACTCTTAAACTGCCTAACACCCTCTCCCTTATACTCCGTGATGATGGGCCATCAGTAGACCTCTTCATCCGATTCATGAGGGAGAGTGGTTACTTTTTTAAGTTTTAATGTAAGTTAAGAGGTTAAGTCTGTTTTACGTTTTTTATTACGTTCATCTATTTTATTGTTCACTATGCCTTATTTGTTTTATTGTTTTTTACCATCCACTTTTTATTATTTTTATTCAAATAAGGCATAATTGTTGGGGCTCACTGTCTTGTTTTATCTAAACCATTTTCGTTTCATCCATGGCAGTGAGCTGTTTTTATCTTCATCTTTTCATTTCACGCCATTTCAGTACATTAGGGGCCGATTACCTAGATGTTAGGCCCCTTAAAACAACAATTATCATAATCATCATCATTATCGTTTAAGAACCATTTTTCTATGTTTGTCAGATATGACTTGTTTCTCCTGACTTCTAAGCCCCTCAATTGAGAATATAGTAAGTACACAGTACAGTAAATTGAATAAGTTTGATTTTATTTTTCGTGCATATTTTTGTAGTGTAGTCCCGGTATTTTCGTATATATTTTTGCAGTGTAGTCCCGGAGGGGGTAAGTTATTTTTAGTACGTTACTTTGTGACTGGTCGACCACTTCTTGCGTTGTCCAGTATTGTTTTGTAATAGAGAAGTGTAAGTTCCATAAGGGGGTGGGAGTAGGCTTATTTCAAGGTTGCTGGAAGGCAAGTGTTGTCTGCATTCCATGAGGGATCCTCTTAAATGGTCAACAGCTGTTGTCAAATTGTCATACAGTAGGATACGGTACATTGTGGTGTGAACAAAGTTTGGTGTAAAACGTAAACGAGCAGTGCTAACAATCACCACAAATTAAATATCATTCAGAAATTAGATAAGTAATGGAGTCTGTGCAAGCAAATTAGCCAATGATTACGTCTCGAGGTAAGTAAGCAGATGAACAACCACAAGCAGAGAGCCATTACACACTTCTTCAGAACACTATATTATGGGTAGTATGGGCCTATGTGAGTAATCTGGGTGAAATAAAAAGATGCTGAAGTTGTTCTGAACCAGGGACCTCAGGAAATAAAACGGTAAACAATGTAAATATGTGTACTGTTTTAAAAAAATAATAGAAGGCATTCTTCTTGCAATAAACACATGCTTTTTGGATTATCAGTGTCATTCATCCCGGTCATTAGCCTGGATAATCGAGAGTACCGTATACCGTTTCAGTAATTGTTCCCAAGAAATGTCTAATGCTTGATTCCCCAAACTGAAATTAGTTTCAAAATATTGTGGCTTAATTGATTATGCTTCAAAAGAATCGTATTTACAAATTTACTAATCTGTAGAGTATGACTTGAAATTAACCTTTCCTCCTCAAAGCGCCCGGATATGAAAGTCTCAGCTCCCTGCTTAAGCGCCAGAAAGTGCCCTTGTATGCATTCTCCGGCCACCTTTCGTATTGGTATGGAATTAAAACTAATTGTGAACTACAGATAATGTGTCAGGCAGGCATAGGACAGAATTTAGAAGGCATTGTGTTGCATTTAGCGGTAACAATAAATGTTATTCCTTGACCTTTCTCCCAGCTGTTGCTCGGAAACATGACTGGTATCTCAGATGTCGATGTCCTAACAGAATTGAATAGAAGCAATGTTAGTGATTCGGATAGCTCGTGTGGAAGTGATTTTCTGTGTGATTTGGATGTAAATGATCAGTTAAATGATAGTGTCAGTGATATTGATGAGGATACAGTAAACCAGCGTACTGTAAATGCCGGTGGTCTACAACCAAACATTCAACCTTTCCAGCCTTTTACTCCGCCAGATGATGGCGATGGGAGTAGACATTGGGAACTATGGACTCCATGGAGCAGGCTACCGAAATGTATATATTAGCATATTCAAATTAGGATTTGGCAATTTTTGTAGTATGGACTAATGTGACTAATTCTGGGAGAAATAAAAAGATGCTGAAGTTGTTCTGAACCAGGGACCTCAGAAAATAAAACGGTAAACAATGTAAATATGTGTACAGTTTGTGAAAACTGTGCAAATTCCATTGCAGACACATGTTTTTAAACCTAGTTTCATAATTGTTTATGTGGCCAGATCATATAGTTTTTAAATTGTGACTCAGTGAGGAAAGCAATGGCAAACTACCTCACCCCTCTTCTTGCCTAGAACACCTCAAAATAGCGCTGCCTTGGGTTTCTGTGGGTATCTACTCACATAACGTAACGGCGGTACTTTTTGAGGATCCAACCAGCCTTCGGGCTGACTACCTAACAGACAGAGACCAGATTATATAAAGAAAGACTTCGAACCAAGGACCCCAGGTGAGTGTGATTCACTCTGGGTCATTGCAAGACTGTCGGTAATTCATGTGTAAAATTTTATTTTCTTTAAATGTACTGTATTACAAAGTATGTCCTGAAAGTAGTCGGACTGGATTTTTCCCACGCAGACTGCCTGCAGCTTCTTCGCCTCCCAGGGGGTTGGTGGAGGGGGGTGTAAGGTAGGCTGGGAGCCAGCCACACAGTTGGTTGCCAGCTGTAGTGGAGTGTAAATCACTCGTCTCCATAACCACTCCAAGTGCACTCGTCACGCTACGTCATGGTTTGTCAATTGAAACAGCGCGCTACACCTTCAAATTTTGTGTTAGGCTCAGCAAAACCGGAAAGAGACTCACGATACGAGCAAGACGGCTTGAGGTGATAATTAGAAATATTATTCATTTCAGGTTCCGTATTGACAGTAATCATGAAGAATAAAACTTACAATTTTCCGCCTAGTCAATACTATAATTTGTTAAAACATTTCATGGGTACATGTTTTGGGTCCTATTTCTTCTAGACCCTTCTTCAGCCCACAAACTTATAATATGGAGTTCATCAGAGCACAAAAAACATCGATAACACAAATGCACATACAGTATATAATAAAAAGTTAAAAACACTGTGACAATATCTGAGAGTCTAAAAATCTAAAAATGGCATGCATAGTTTACGGGCTTCAGGTACATGTTATTTTTGCACTTGTTCTATATCTATATAAAATGTCATTTGACACTGTGAAACGCCGGGCTCATATTTTGACGTCTATAACTGGCGTACTGTAGAAACTTGCTGCATATCTTATACTGTTTTAACATTTCTGTTGGTGTGGCTGAAGATGGGTTGGACGGCAACGGCTACATCTTTTGACAAATTTTTGTTATAAAATTTTTTTTGGCATTTGGCAACCTGTCTTTGGCGGATTAAAGTAATCTTCTGTCACACGGTATGGAAAACAACAGAGAAAATTTGGCGTGTTGTTGCATATGACCCGAAGTCAGACGATAACAGCCCTGCGACATCAAGTGAAGGTCAAGCTCCGCTTAGCGTGAGCAACATGCTGCTACTGAGCGCGTGTGTCTGACATGTATCATACATGTCAGACATGTTTCTACAGTACGCCAGTTATAGACGTCAAAATATGAGCCCGGCGTTTCACAGTGTCAAATGACATTTTATATAGATATAGTATGATACATGTCAGACACACGCGCTCAGTAGCAGCATGTTGCTCACGCTAAGCGGAGCTTGACCTTCACTTGATGTCGCAGGGCTGTTATCGTCTGACTTCGGGTCATATGCAACAACACGCCAAATTTTCTCTGTTGTTTTCCATACCGTGTGACAGAAGATTACTTTAATCCGCCAAAGACAGGTTGCCAAATGCCAAAAAAAAATTTATAACAAAAAATTGTCAAAAGATGTAGCCGTTGCCGTCCAACCCATCTTCAGCCACACCAACAGAAATGTTAAAACAGTATAAGATATGCAGCAAGTTTCTACAGTACGCCAGTTATAGACGTCAAAATATGAACCCGGCGTTTCACAGTGTCAAATGACATTTTATATAGATATAGAACAAGTGCAAAAATAACATGTACCTGAAGCCCGTAAACTATGCATGCCATTTTTAGATTTTTAGACTCTCAGATATTGTCACAGTGTTTTTAACTTTTTATTATATATGTGCATTTGTGTTATCGATGTTTTTTGTGCTCTGATGAACTCCATATTATAAGTTTGTGGGCTGAAGAAGGGTCTAGAAGAAATAGGACCCGAAACATGTACCCATGAAATGTTTTAACAAATTATAGTATTGACTAGGCGGAAAATTGTAAGTTTTATTCTTCTTGCGGTGATAACGCTATGAGCAGATTGAGTGTTTTTGACTGACACAAGCTGTTCCGGAGTGGAGAGAGGAAGTTGAAGACTACGCACGTTCAGGACGACCTTCGACCACCAAAACGGATGAAAATGTGACAAGAGTGAACATTTTTTTTTGGACAATGACCGCAGAGCAAGGTTTTTACGTGGAGGTCCTTAAACGGCTGAGAAAACGCATCATCCGTGTGGTATGGACATAAGTCGATAGAAATCTTTCGTGCTGCCGTTTTGCATGTAATCATTATCAATTGGATCGCCAACCTTCGGAGGGAGTCGGCGTCATAAGAATAAGTGTCCGCCCAGCGATTGCTATCACCTGGCGGCTCCATCATGACAATGCACCGCACCACACAGCCTTCAACGTGCTGGCGTACCTGGCCCAACGCAACATTGCAACCCTACCTCAGCCACCCTACAGTCCCAACATTGCCCCAGCAGACTATTTCCTCTTCCCCCACCCTAAAAAGAAATGGGCACGGCTCCGTGAAAGCGTTGCAACAGACCGTGACGAGGGAGCTCGACAGCATTCCGGATGCCGCCTTCCAGAAAGCGTACGAGGATTGGAAATCCTGCTGACAGCGTTGTGTGGACGCATAAGGGTCCTACTTTGAAGAATATTGAGCGTATGTATCATTTCTGTCAATTTTTTTTTTTAATTGACTCGGTCTCTCTACTTTCAGGACAAACCCTGTATATAGTTCCAATGTTATATGCAAGAGTTTATACCCATGTCCACAGTACTTCATATTCTAAAATAATAAGGTGATTTCTGGGGATATCATGCCTGGAAATGCAACAAGGAAAGGGTTAATACATATACTGGAACTCAAACCTGAGTCTCCTGCAATTCAGGTAAACACACTTACTGTGTGTCATGACCACAGCTAACTTCCAAGTCTTAGAAGAAGAAATCCCTGCCAATCAACTGCAGTGCCTTCTTGCAAGTCTTAGGCAAAATCAAAGCACTCCTCAATCAACACATTCGTCATCTGAGACTTGGAAGTAAGTCATGCTCATGACACAGATGGAAAATGCACCTACATGGATTACAGGAGACTGGTGTGAGTACCAACTGTTATCTCATATTCAAGTCTTGCTAATGTTTCTTACTTTGTTTTTGTCAGTTAACAAGCAGATAAATGACAAGGAGAGAATAGCTGCTGCAATGGAGAATCCTAATCTGCGGGAGTTAGTAGAAAACTGCATCAAGGAAGAAGACTGAATTGTTGCGCAGTGTATGTTTAAGAAATTCTATTTGTATATTTTATAAATTAACTCTTGTATTTATAATAAATTGCTTTGAAGATTTTACTGCTTTTCCATGATTTCTTATAGGAGCGATGCATGTGTGCTTGTATTGCCTTGAATACATTTGTGCTTCAGTTGTCTGATGCACAAGCCTCCTATACGAATGCACTTCATTTTATTTTAACTGTGTGCTGTTATTCTTCCTTAAATTTTCCAGTCTAGACCTTCTTTATTTCCTGCATTACTAGCAGAGTTCCTGACTCTGGAAGGAGTAAATTTCAACTCTCGTACAAAAAAACAGCAGCGATTTAAAAATCCCTTCATGAATTCAAAATTTTCCATACAAATGAACGGTTTAAAAATCTAGAATCATGTTTTCGACAGATCCATGCTGTACTGTAAGGATAATAATGTTAATGGTATTACGTTTCTTTGTAACTACTATGGCTTTTAGACACACCAGGGTGCCGGAATTTTGCCCCGAAGGGGATCTCTAATGTGCCAGTAAATCTACTGATACAGCTCCCTCACATTTGCACACCCTCAAATGCCAGCTGACTGCACCGGGATTTGATTCTGCAACCTTTGTCACAGAATGCAAGAACGTTACCGCTGAGCCACACAGCCAGTACGGTGTACTGTGATAACTGATCAGAAGTTATTATCAGAAAGTTTGAACAGTTATCATCCGTACATTACATTAGTGATTTTGATAGGCTAAGTTTCCTATGATGATAGAACACTAGCTGACTTAAGTTTAAAAATTGAATGTTTTGTGCAATTGCAAATAATTCACATATGTAATGGAGTACCCAATTCAAACCATTAGTGTAGTGATACAGGAGCTTGACTACTTTTAGCTCCTGCACCAAAATTCTAATATTTGCTGAAAGCTAGTACCGGTACCTAGAACAAAATGATGTCATGAATTTTGGACCAGATCTTATTGGATCAGCCAAAACCTGGTCTAGAATTCTTCCTCTAAACTTTGTGATGGTGTAATAAATTGCCATGAGCATAAACTGGTGGCAAAAAAAGGTGTCCGCCATACCCTCGGGATTGGACGGCGAAAATTGATCGAGTGAGGTCGGTACCTGGAACCCCATAGTCTCCAGGAATTGTAAATCCTTGGGAGAAAATAACAAGGTCCCACATTAACTTTCAAGAAGTAGTGGACACGATTTTGCAACTGTAACAGAGCATTCCACTACTGATCATAACTTTGCTGTGTGATTGCATTTACATAAATATTGTAATAACATCCCCAAATAATACGAGGGCTATTCCAAAACTAAGGTCCGGTTTAAAAAAAACATCCAAAATCAAAATTGTTTTATTGACAATCCTTACGTCTTTCTCTATTTTTTCTACATAATTTTCATACTTATTTACAAATTTGTCACATCGTTCCACAAGCTTTTGAATGCCTAAGTTGTAGAACTCTGCCGCCTGCGAAGCTAACCAGTCTTTAACAGCTTCTTTCACTTCATCATCTGTGTCGAAGCGCTAGCCGCCAAGAAACTCCTTTAGGTAACGGAACAGGTGGAAATCACTTGGCGCCAAGTCCGGACTGTACAGTGGGTGGTCTATCTGTTCCCATCCAAATTTCTTGATTAGAATTTGCGTGTCATTCCCAGTATGGGGTCTGGCATTGTCATGCAACAACACCACTCCAGACGACAAAAGACCACGTCGCTTATTCTGGATTGCACGCCGAAGTTTAGTCAGGCTGGCGCAGGAGGCGGCTTTATTGATCGTTGTCCCTGAAATAGTGAATCGTTGATCTTCACGAATTTTGTCGTCAACCGCATGAACGAACTCGTCGGAAATCACTGATGGTCTGCCAGAGCGGGGTTCATCGTGCACATTTTCCCGTCCTTCATTAAAGGCTCGCACCCACTTGCGCACTTTACTGTCACTCATTATGTTAGGACCATACACTTCAGTAATCTGCCGATGAATTTCTGCCGCACAAATCTTCTTGCAGGCAGAAACCGTATGACTGCCCTTACTTCACAATCGGCGGGCTGATTAATTGTCTTAAACATTGTGAACTGACACTATCAACAGCACACAGCGACTGTAACAACGCTACTAGCGGCTTTTGCCGCGCAAGGCATGCCAGGAGTCGGCGCGCATGCGTGTTTTGCCCTTGGCGCTGCTTTCAAATATTTACGGCGAATCGGACCTTACTTTTGGAATTACCCTCGTATTAAAAATTGGGAATTTAGGATGTTGTGGAGTTTCAAGTGAAACTACCTCAGCTTGTTCAAACTTGAAAAAAAAAGGAGGAAATACAATACGAAAATCAGCAACTCAAAAACAAAGGTGATGGTAGTAAAGAAAGGAACAGAAGAAACAGGAGAAATTAAATTGGAGCTGCTGGACCATTTTAAGTGCTTGGGTTATGTACCCTCTCTGGTGGTAGGTAGTATAGTGAAAGAGATAGTCCAAGTTATAGAAAAGCGAATGCAGTGAGTTCTCAGTTGCAGTCTGCTGTATTTCTGTAAGAAAGAAGTTAGTGTAGCGGCCAAACTCCCTCCACATCACTCAGTATTTAGACCAACCTTGCTGTATGGGAGTAAGTGCTCATAACGAAGAGAAAAAGATTAAATTAGAAACTAACACATTAGATGAGGCTGGTCGTATGATCCGACGCAGATGGAGTCTTGATGAAAATGCGGGAGGAGAGATAATGAACTTGGCTACAGAGGGTAAGAGAAGTAGAGGTAGACCTAGGAAGTGATGGTTATATTCAGTATTTATTGCTACTAGGGGATCATGGAGGTGACATCTTGTTTGCAGACTAGACTGGTTCCTGAAAGAAAAAAAATCTCAAATGAAAATTGTATTCAGTATTATTGAGGCTTCCCCGTTCTCCTAGACAGAATTCTTTCGTTGGTCAACAGGGAAAAGTTTCTTAATAATATAGTACTATGGCTGTATAATGTATTTTTTATTACTCTGCACTGTATATTTTACTCGAAAGAAATATGTCATATTTACAAACCAAAGTAATGCATAACAGAGGCTAGCACTGTTACCAGGTACCTAATCTTTTCTGCTGGTTTTCATAATACACATTGTTCTCCTCTCATAATTTCTTATCTTTGAAGGTCCTGAGTAGTTCATTACTCTTGATCATTGGCTTGTTGTATCTATAAGTGCAACAGCCAAACACATTTAGTTTCTAGGGTACCTGTACGAGAAATCTTGCATTTCAACAGCATTATCATTGTGCATTAGCCTTGCACGGCATTAAGGCTCGACATGACAGTTCCGGCAGGGGCTGGCTAAGTACCCGGCTATCCTGTTATGTTGGCTGTACGCATCAGTTCTGGCAGGGGCTATCGTCTTATTTGTTTATAAGCAAATTGTCTATATTTACACACATCAAAAAAAGTTTTGCATCACCTCGGTTCCCAGATCTCCGGCATATAGACGTTGACTGTGTATATTGTATCCAAGATACAGTCCCTTTGACTGTTCATAGATGTCACTAAAACTGCTCAAAGATGTAAACAACCATGCATGAGCAGGGCCTATTAGACGGAGGGGGTACGACAGCCGATCAGTTCCAGTCATTCCACCAGGACGAAGGTACGCTGCTCATGTTGTCTGTAGTTCTACCATGCCTAGAAGGTCAATACCGCAGTTCGATCGCGTCCGCATTGTTACTTTGTGTCAAGAAGGGCTCTCAACAAGGGAAGTTTCCAGGCGTCTCAGAGTGAACCAAAGCGATGTTGTTCGGACATGGAGGAGGTACAGAGATACAGGAACTGTCGATGACAGGCCTCGCTCAGGCCGCCCAAGGGCTACTACTGTAGTGGATGACCGCTACTTACGGATTGCCGCTCGGAGGAACCCTGACAGCAATGCCACCATGTTGAATAATGCGTTTCGTTCAGCCACAGGACGTCGTGTTTCAACTCAAACTGTGCGCAATAGGCTGCATGATGCGCAACTTCACTCCCGACGTCCAGCTTTGCAACCCCGACACCATGCAGCGCGGTACAGATGGGCCCAACAACATGCTGAATGGACCCCACGGAATTGGCATCACGTTCTCTTCACCGATGAGTGTCGCATATGCCTTCAACCAGACAATCGTCGGAGACGTGTTTGGAGGCACCCTGGTCAGGCTGAACGTCTTAGACACACTGTCCAGCGAGTGCAGCAAGGTGGTGGTTCCCTGATGTTTTGGGGTGGCATTATGTGGGGCCGACGTACGCCACTGGTGGTCATGGAAGGCTCCGAAACTGCTTTACGATACCTGAATGACATCCTCCGACCCATAGTGCAACCATATCGGCAGAATATTGGAGAGGCATCATTTGTCTTCATGGACGACAATTCTCGACCTCATCGTGCACATCTTGTGAATGCGTTCCTTCAAGATAACGACATCGCTCGACTACAGTGGCCAGCATGTTCGCCAGACATGAACCCTATCGAACATGCCTGGGATATGTTGAAAAGGGCTGTTTATGGACGTCTTGACCCACCAACCACTCTGAGAGATTTACGCCGAATTGTCGTTGAGGAGTGGGACAATTTGGACCAACAGTGTCTTGATGAACTTGTGGATAGTATGCCACGGCGAATACAGGCATGCATCAATGCAAGAGGACGTGCTACTGGGTATTAGAGGTAGTGGTGTGTACTGCAATCTGGACCACAAATGCTGAAAGTCTAGCTGTATGATGGTATGAGCAATAAAACGAGCTGAAATGTTGTTTGTGTTGATCTCTATTCCCTTTGTATTTAACGGTTCCGGAACTCTTGGAACCGAGGTGATGCAAAACTTTTTTTGATGTGTGTATAAAATCAGTGTGCAATTCGTCACTGTTCTGGATAATTCTCTCTCTTTGGGATGCCGATTGGTTACTTGTGTGCACCGCAAAAGGGATCTACTATATAGTACTCAAATAATATGATTGTTTTAAGGGGCAGAACAGTGAGGTCATCTGTCCCATCCTAACACATTTGCCAATAACTCCTTGCAGTGAGCCATTTCACTAAGAGGAGAAACAGTGATCGCTAGATGGAGTACAGCCCAACATGCAGTGACAGTCTCTCCACCTATTGGCAAGCCAGGTTAGTGGCATTCATTGGGACAGTCAGTGTACACACTTTTATAAAGGAGAGCTTTAAGCAACAGCTGAGTTGCACTCCATCTATAAGCTTAGTCCTGTAGTACAGCGTCACGAGACCTCAAGCCAAATTCCAGTATGTCGTAGCGAGGTACACAGACGGATGTCATCATTTATGGGGGTCGTATCCAACCGAGAACACTGCAATGAGACATCTTTATGTCATACAAGTTGCAATAGCAGTCTCTTTGGTCCAGGAAGGGTGGACTGATTGTCGTGTTGCTGTGGATTTCAATGTCTCCACATCTATCTTTTTTTTTTTTCTTCTTTCTTTCAGGAGATTTTTTGGGCCTGAGAGAGCTCTTCACCCAGTCACCAGTTGAGGGGATTAATACTTCTTGAGGGCGAGAACCGCGCGTTGTGGTTGGAAGTAGAATAGACTCACTTATGATACAGAACCGTTGTAATGTAAAGATTTAAGAAAGCGTAAAAAAGAAAAGTGATAAAAGGAAAAAACAAAAGAATTGGAGAGATAGGTAAAAAGGGAGGAATATAACACAAGGTGCAAAATCTTCAAGCCTAGTGACCCACCAAGGCGACTATATACTACAAACTGGGTAACACCGGGTCAACAGATAAGGGAACCATTTATTTACAACGTTATAATTGAAGGTGGCAGGCGTCTAAAAAAGAGACGATCGCACGAGCAATAGGAATTGTCGGAGTGTGTAGCAAACATGTAATATTCAAGGGCTGTACAAATCCAAGTTGGAGCAGTTCACGAATGAAGTTTATACGAGGGCGTTCGAATCGAGTACATTGGAATAAAAGATGTTGGATGGTACCGATAGATTGTTCACAGTCACACCGGTCGGTGGCGCGAAGTTTAAATTTGAACAACCTATCCGCGGTAAGGGAGTGATTAAATCGGAGACGGATTATGGTAGTTATATGACGACGTGTGTAAGTACAGGAGGAAAACCAAAGTGTGATCGGGATATGGGGCTGAAGTCTGTAATAAAAGGTACCCTTGAACCGAGAGGTTGTATCCCAAATGGTTTGCCATGATTGTTGGAAGTGTTGTTTGGATTTTAAAAGCAAGTCGCTCGACGGGACAGAAATATTATAACACGTGCCGTGGCCAAGGGTCGCGGATTTGGCGAGTGTATCAGCTGTTTCATTACCAGGGATCGAAGCGTGGCCAGGAATCCATACAAAGAGGATGTCAAAATTGGCGTGGGATAATTCGTAAGATAATCTTTGAATGGAATGAATATACCAGTTTTGTGATAAATAGGGAGAAAGGAGAGCGGACAAGACACTGCGAGCGTCAGATAATAGTATAGCTTGTTTGATGGATAATTGTTTAATAACTTGTAAGGCATGACGAACAGCAAAGGCTTCTGCGGTGAAACTCAAAATATCGCACGGTAAGGAAAATGTTAAAGTTTGATCAAGAGCAGGGGCGTAGATTGATGCGCCTGTAAAGGGGGCTTGAGATCGTTTGGAACCGTCAGTATAAAAGGGGATGTGACTAGGGAAGTGAAGAAGGAAAGCCTGAAGCTGTTGGTGACAGAGGTGAGGGAGCTTTCTAACAGGAGGTGGTAGGGATTTTAAAACATTCAGAAAGACGGAGGGGGAGAAAAATTGAACGGGATAATTGCCGCTGTGTAACAAATGAGTGCGGGTTTGTAAGATATTCGGTTTAAGGGGAAGAAGAAATTGATAAGCAAGGTGCAACGAAGGGGAGCGGACAGAGTAAAACCGGTTTTGGAGGCGGTATTCACTCATGAGTTGAAGTTCGATGGTTATATAAGGATAAATTTTTTAAAAGATATTTGCTAGAGAGAAAAGTTCGACGTACATGGAGTGGGTATTCGCCTGTCTCGACTAATAAGGCGTTGGTGGGGGAAGAAGATAAAGCTCCAGTAATTATGCGTAGAGCTTGGAATTCTAGCGTATCTAGTTTTTGCTACGACCGGGGAGGGGCTAAGTCGAAGAAATGGCACCCATATTCTAAGACAGAGCGAATGATATTTTTATAAACACGGAGGAGGACAGAAGGGTCAGCGCCCCAATGACGGCGAGTAAGCGAGCGAAGGATGTTGATTCTCGTATGAAGCAGTGTTTCTAAGGCGAGAAGTGGGCTTTCCAGTTTAATTTAATATCAATGTGAAGCCCTAGATATTTAAAGGAAGTGCGAAAAGGTATGGTATGAGGGCCAATATATACTTGTGGAGGGGGAGGGCGGCGAGTAGAGGTAAAAAGCATAGCAGCATTTTTCCGTGAAGAGGTTTGAAAGCCATGTTCGGAAAACCAGTTATGCAGGAGTAATAAGGCATCTTGAATAGATAGAATACATTCGTCTACCGTGTTCGCAGTTTTATAGAGAAGAATGTCATCAGCAAATTGAATAAGTCGAGCATGAGGAGAAATTAAACGTTCAAGATCGGCGGTGTAGAGAAGGTAGAGAAACCCGCTCAGGATATCACACTGGGGCAAGCCGTGAGTATATCGAATCGAAGAGGTCGGATCGTGGTATTTCAACATGATTTGAGGGTTCGTGAGTAATTGGAGCAGAATGGAACGAATACATCTGGAGAAGTGGAAAGAATGTAATTTAGAGAAGAGTTGTGGGAGATGAACATTGTCATAAGCACCTTGGATGTCTAAAAACACTGCGATCGTCGATTGTTTACGACTGCGAGCGAGAACGACATCAGTTATAAAGAGGTTAAGAGCATCCGCTGTACTTTTTCCGGGGGCGTGGTGGCTCAGCGGTCTAGCTGTGTGTCTCTCACCAAGGCGGTCCGGGTTCGATTCCCGGTCAATGCATGTGAGATTTTCGAAGTGAAATGCCATGTCCTGTGGTTCGGATTCCACGTAAAAAGGAGGTCCCGTGGCTCATGATCTCAAGATTAACGGTCACGTTAAACTACAAGCTTGCTTGCTTGTACTTTTTCCCCGCCGAAAAGCAAACTGATATTTAGGAAGTTGGAAATAATATTCCATACACCATGTTAAACGATTTAGTAGGAGTTTTTGGAATAATTTTCGAAGACAAGAACCTAAGACTATTCCTCTGTAACTCAACGGATCAGAAGGAATTTTCCCCGGTTTATGGATGGGGATTAAGTGGAATAAATTCCAGGACGTAGGTACGGGAAAGCCACATAAAATAGAATTGAAGAATGCAAGTAACACCCTTTGAGCAGGGGGAGTCAACAAGCGGAGCATCTGATACGTAATTGCATCATCTGCCATTCATTGGTTGTAGAATCGCTACTATGAAACGGGTAAAATCAACAGGAGGGTTGGACAATGCCAACAGCACATTACAATCATAATATATATATTTTTTATACAATAACAGTATGTGGGTTCTGCCTAGCCAATGCTTCTTTTTTCCCTCTCTCTCTCTCCTAATGTCCTTTTTAAGGCAGCAAAATCATGCAGCTTGTCTTCAGTTTGCTCATACCAACATCAACTTGCAACTTGGCCAGAGAGCTCTGTTATTTACAGACGAGTCTCAAAGTGATGAGTGTGTGCGTGTATGAAGAGGCTATGGGGAAAAAGCTTCCCAGCAGGGTAGACAAATTTGAACAAGATTCTGGGATGGTGTGGGTTGGTATTTCGTGCCAACGGCTGTGCAGAGCTTGCCATCATCCGTGGCCACCTTCAGGGAGTACATTTAGCAGATTCTCATCAGCCATGTGCTGGCTGTTGGCCCTGCTTTCCATCGCATGCACAATAATGCCAGGGCACATGTAGCGGGCAACACCAGGGATGTCTTGCGAAGGTGATGGCCAAGTGATGAGTACCAACTTAAATCCATCGAGCATGTGCGAGACTTGCTCGACAGATATTTTCGTGGTCCTCCTGTTACACTACAGAATATCCAGGTACTCTTAATAGAAAGGGAATACATATCACAGACTTATTTGGAACATGCCACATAGGTGGCAGATTAATGCTCGTGGAGGACATGCATGATACTAAAACTGAAGTAGGTATTTTCCCACTGTATGAACATATATGTTGGCTACTTCTGTGAGGGATACAGGTATATCTGATTGCATTGTTCAAAGAAAAATGTGCTGTTAATTGTTTAGAACACTAGCTAAGCCTGTAAGATGATTTGGTTTGAACCCCACTGTTAGCCGTCCTTAAAATGGTTTTCAACCAATTTTAATAATAAATAATAATGTTATTCGTTTTAAGTCGCTATTAGAGGTGCCGGAATTTCGGATGTTTAACGTGCCAGTAAATCAGACACAGCTCCCTCGCATTTGCACACCCTCAAATGCCAGCCGACTGCGCCAGGATTCGATCCTGTAACCTTGGAAACAGCAGACGAGAATGTTAATGCTGAGCCACGCAGCCAGTCAACCCATTTTAACCCCTCAAGCGTGATATTGTGAAACTCTGGGCTGCACCCAAAACGTGCATTATTTCTAGCCTACTCCCAATGGTAAGCGCGGTATCATATGCATTTCGCTATAATTTCCAAACACACTGGCAAAAGTTTTCAAAAAACACACACAATAACAACAACATAGGCCTATAACATAATATTATAAACTTTCAATAACCTGATTATCCCTGGTCAGCGGCACGTCAATACTGGGACAATATCACAGTCGCCCAATGTGTTCGTCTTTCTTGGCGTTCTATCACGAATTACATCGTCAGCGTCACTAACTTCACTGGAAGTTATAGCGAACTCATCCTCTATATCGCTGTCACACTCTGAATCACTTTTGTTTGCACTATTATCCAGCAAATTAGCTATTTCTTTGTCATCAATAACTGTGCCAGGACCTGCCATGTTTACAAGCAAACTCACAGACCGCAAAAGTGGGAACACGTGTGCAGAGATCTGAAAAATAAATGACTGTCAAGATGTGCGACACCTCCTGGCAATAATAAGTAGCTCGAAGTGTAGCCAAAAGTTGCCTCTTCCTCCCATCTTACGACCAAATATACAACTATTACGAACTATTGCGCCGTACACGCTGTGAACGTAGCAGGCGCACCGTTGCCCCGTACACGCTAAGGGGGTTAAACTCCAGACAAATATCAGATACCAAATACTCTCTCATAGGCCTCAATTTTATATGACATCTGTAACGACATGATTACAAACTTTAGTATTTGGTACTCTTTGTCCTCGCCACAACTTGTTCAATGCATGGAGGAGGAAATTAATGATATTCACAAGGATATTCTGAGGACATTACAACTTGTGCATTCTAAAAAATTATGGGACACCAATAGCTTTATTATCATTGTGGACTTGAGGTGGGCTTTTCTCAGTGTAATGTCAATACATAATGCAAAGAAAGAACCATACAAATTCTCCTGATTTTTACTTTGTAGCAAGGTGAAAATATCAAACAAAGCATAAGAATTCAAAGAGTACACAATTTCTTGTATTGGAATTACTGTTTCCCGAAGGATACAGAAAATTTATTTTTCCGAATGAGCATAACACATTATCAAATTTCAAAAAATTTGAAAAATTTCATCTTTTATTTTTAATATTGAAATATGATATAATACAGTGAAACCCCTCAAATCCCAACTAATTGAGGCTGTAGCCTGTTCGGATTTTAATTTGTTCAGAATAGCCGAAAAGTATCAATATACCAGGTTGTGAGGATGCTGGAGAAGGTTGTCTAAAGGAGTGGGCCACAGTTGATGTCAGGTCCAAAATCTATGACGGCAATTTAGCTAGCGACAGTGAGGAAGAAGAAACTTCGACAGACAATGTGACGTATACTGAAGCTGCATCTGCTCTGGACATCTCATTGTCATGGTGTCCACAGAATTTTCAATGTCAATTTTCCTGACCATTTTTCTACAAAATTCCTGACTCGCGAAGTCATCGTAACATCGGAAAAATGGTTTATTGAGCAAATATATATAATATATATGGTGGAGGCTGCTAATAAGAGATATATATATATCTCTCTCTTTATTAGGAGCTTTCACCATCCCCATAGCTGCCCAACGCTCGCCTCTTGATTCATTTAAAATACAAAATGAAGTAAATTATAATGCAATAATACATAAATCAAAGCACTTAATAACCTAAACTATAGTGATGGGGTTGCCACGTCCCTACGCCAACGCCAAAAAAGGGTACAAAAAAATAGGGTAAAAGACGTTTTTACTATGATGTACTGTAAAAATGGAAACTTACCATAATGTCCAGTGAGTTATTGCTTTTTATCTTCAGAGATTAGTTGAACTAGTAACATCAAAACATGGCCGTAAAACACAAAATACTGTATGGTTAATATAAAATTCCTGACTTTCTAATACTTTTCGCCATTTTTTCCTGGCTCACGCCATTTTTTCACACTTTTTCCTGACCAAAAACAAAATTCCTGACTTCCTGCCTGTGGACACCATGCATTGTGCTTCGTAGAACAACACACAGCAGCCATGCCAAACAATGTCATGTTCATGCAACGCTAGCGCGCAATTACTTCTGCGGGAAGGTTTTTGTCACTTCGACAATTGAAGATAACTGATTTCAAGTGAAGATAGTATAATGTAGAATATATTGTTTTGACTATATAAATAAGTTTCTCTTCTTTTGGGTGTGTTCTTCAAACTTAAAATTGTCGGAAAAACTCGTTCAGATTACCTAGGATTTTGGATTTGAGGGGTTTCACTGTACTTTGCCTCGATATCTAGATATTAAATAATTATTGTAAAACACAGTCGCAGAATAAATGCATCCAAGTTATGAAATAGCTTTCCTAATTGATATGAAACAATGTCGTCTTCTTTCGAATAACCTATTTGGAGGGTACGATGAATCAACTTTGGCTATTGTCCATTGTATTCAATTTCCATTGTTTCCAAATTTCTTTCATACTTCTTGAGTCTATTATTTAAATTACTTTCCATGATGGTTCCGTATTGACGTACTAAATAGTTTTTAACAACAATTGTACATCGACTATCTCTCTCCTCTTGAGTCCACTTTCTGAGAGTTGTTTGTTTCTTCCTTTCTTGAAATTTTGCCTTTTGAATAGCTTCTCTGAAGAGTGATCAGTTTCCTATTGTGTCTGTCTGAAACAATTTCATGTAGTGAATGGAAACGAAATAGGAAAAAAAACAGTACAGAGAGGAATCTATTAATATATTTTATTTACACACCCACTTACAATAATTACTACCAAGAACAAGTTTCAATGATATATATAAAAGTAAAACAAAATTAACTTCTATGTAACTCATCGTACTTTTCAGTAAATACTGAAATACTATACAGAGTGATGAAAACAAAACTGACTTAAAATGCATGTTAAAAATAAAAATACACAGAAATCCACCAATATACTGTACTGGTAATGAACTCTGCTAACACTGTGAAGATACCTTGCTTTCAAAGATGTACCCATACATCTGGAGCATTGATTACATTTCTGAATTCATTAGCCAATGATATAATGAATTATGAATATAACTTTCAATCATCTCAAATATAGATTCAATGGTTATATGACCTGGCTGGTATATTCAACTTCGCAAAATTAGTAAACTTTCTACAATGACATTAAACAACCATGTTTCACCAAGTAAAATTGTACTAATTTTTTGTTCTTTCTACAAATTTAATGGAAACAGTGCAAAATCTGGGAAACTTGAGCAGTATATTTTTTTAAACAAGAGATCGTACAGTATAACCTAATAAAAAATACATGGTAATAGCTCCTCAAAAAGAAGTTAAATGGATTTTCACTTCATTAAATAGGCTATTGCTATTTGTAGTTTTCATACAGTCACTTTTTTTTTTGCAAAGCACAGATCCAATCCAGATGTAGTTCAGTAATTCATAAGCCTTATTAGTCCGTGCAATTAAATCTTGTATTCAGGATCACCTGCAAAAACAAAATCAAATGAATTAAACACTGGTTAGAAAAATGGCACTTAACACTGTCAACAGGCTTAATGGAAAAGTGCAGGAAATGTCGGGCACCACCAAGGTTTGAACGTAGATTTGTTTCTGTGGACTAGGTACCAACAATATCAAACACATCATCATGTTTTTAGAGACAAAAGAGTTAAGGGGATCCTCAACATGCCAGTAAGTCTACTTCACACATTTGACTTAAAAACAATCCAGTTTTACTATGTAAACTTTGCCACAATTTTTTTCTTCTAAAAATATGGAAACAAAGTGAAAAATCTGGGTACTGTGCCATAATTCAAGCCCACGCCTCATCCTTGGGTACAGCAGACCAGAGTGTTATTACTGCACGACACAGCCAGCCAATTTGTTGTTAATTTAACTGTAATACAGACAAGTAAATCATCGATCACACACAAAATTCGGAACATTCAATCTAACTGCCGGCAAAACAGTTTGCTGTCTCATTCGGCATGGTCAAGTTCACTAGAGAAGGTATTGTCGGTGCAGATGATGTAAAAGAATTGCACTTTTGTCTCGAAGGGATCTTTAACATGCCAGTAATCTACTGACACAGCTCCCTTGCATTTGCACACACTTGAATGCCAACTGACATGCGCCAAGTTTCGATCCTGCAACCCTAGGCACAGCAGACGAGAACGTTACCACAGTGCCATGCAGCCATCCCATCCTCATTGAGTATGCCAGGCAGCTCTTCATGTACAATAGGGCATAAATATATGGTGTGACATTCTAGGCGATTGCGTCATTGGACCACAGTTTGATGGGCATCTTACAGTGGTTCAGTAACTGTGAACAGTGTATCGGCTACAGGCCTCTGAAATTTCTTGAACTCACCTTTTGAGACATTTACAACCAAAGTCTCCTGTGGACTACCCAATTCAGAATTTCATCAATTGTGCATTTACTTCTTTAAATCCAAGGATGGCTTTAAATCACTAGATTAGGGAGATAATGAATGTTGAGGATTTATAATCCAAAGACCTACATAAAAATGTGCCGTTAGAGCAGTACATCACTTATATTGTTGTAGCCTTTTTATGGGGGCTATAACGGGGTTCGGGGGATGTATCGTGTGAGAGGGTGTAAATGTGGAGTGTAGGGGATGGTGTTTACAAGTGGTGTTGAGAGGATTAATTGATAAGGTAAGAGGTGGTGAGGAATGAGCCTCTGGATGCTCAGGGTGGATGGCTAATACGGGGTTGAAGGAGGTGCTCTTAATTAATTAGAACGGGAGCGGATTACCTGCCTGTCTGAGTGTACGCTAATGCAGCGAGTATCGAGCGATTGAGGTTGCGAAGAGTGAGTGCTGACTGGAGCAGTCCAGCTCTAAGACAATGTACTCGTCGAGTGCTTATGAGCATGCAATTAAATACCCTGGCTGGGATGCAATTAGCTTATAGCTTAAGGGGGAAGGTTAGCGTTTAATTAGATAAATGAAGAGACCAAGTGTTCGGTTAATCAAGTAGTTTTAATAACTACTGGTGAAGTCTTCTGACTTTCTAGATCAGTATTGGCGCTTACGCCTTTAGTGTTTTAACAAGTACAAGTGTATAAGGGTAGAGTGTAGGATGTAGGGATGTATTCCCGTGAGCACACTCGCCTGTCCTGGCTGCCGTCAAGGTGTCGTCTGTCAGAGGTTCCGCTAGACACAGATCCCTGGGGTCTGGAAGCATGACCTTTCATAATACTGGCCATTGCAGAGTAGGCATTACTAGCACATTCCTGCCTGCCTGCTATCAGTGTAGGGGGGTCATGACAGTGCAGTGGGGTCATGAGAGTTCAATGAGTGTGTTAAGTGTATTGGAATTGGGGTCTGATAAATGCATACCTGCCAACCTCTCAAAGTGAAAAATCGGGAGATTCGACGCAGCGACGGGGGGGGGACGACGCTACATAATACATACATAGGCTAAGACATTGCAGCAAATATGTATCGAAGATCATATTATTGGTCGTTGTTGCAGGTGACTGAGGCTGATTTTGCCCTCTTCAAAAAGGTCTTGCTATATTCTTGCTCAAAACACTTCTCTTTCTGAATCGACTTCAGAGTTATAAGTTTGTCCAAAGTCTTGTCAGTGAGAGATGACCTGAACATCCTCTCACACTCTGCATTACTATGCGGAATGGTCAGAATGGAAAGCATAACTTGAGTACCCCACCACTACATATCATTTGGCCTACCAGTGCCCACTTCACATCAATTCTCTCTTCTTCTTCAATAGATGTCACATCCTCAAGTTGGAAGTTACAAAATTGGGAATGTAAAGCATCCATTTCGTCATTAAAATTGTCTTGAGTGTCTGTTAACATGCTAGGAAATGTATTTACAAAAAACTTAATTTTGGAAAATGAAATGTCCCCCTTTCCAATATGCGAGATACTGAAATCACACCTACAGACACTACAAAATGCAAATGTTGCGCCTCTTCCTGACTCAGTTATATGCGGAATCAGGGTGTCTACTGTTAAGGATGAAGTAAAAATTAGTTACTTTTTAGCTACCTTTTAGTTAATTTTAGTTACCTTTGAATTCAAGATACGTCTGCGGTCTGCAAGCAAATGGGCTCATCACGCGGTGGAGAAAGAGAGCAATGAACTGTGTTTAAAGCGGTAAATACAATTCACTTAGGGAGTTACAACAATTTCAAAAATAATAAATAAATACTATAAATTTATTATCAAATGAGTTGTTTCAGCTAATATGTCGTCTTGTGCACAAGGCGTTTTTATAATTGCCAAGAGGTTGCTCTGCTCTGCTCTTGACCGTGGCGAGATTTCCTTTGTCCCCGCGGTAGATCACGACGAAATTTATGGGACGTTACATGATTGTAACCGAATTCTGTCTTCACAGTCAAGTACGGCGAAATTTCAAGATGTTACACGATCGGCGCTGGTCTCACCCGTTTGTCAAGATTCCCGTTGTTTCGCGATAGAACACTGATAAATATCGCGATTTAATAATCGGTGTCACTTTTAGTCGTTCGACGAGATTTCCATTGTCTTTGAGGTCGGGCGCGAAGAAATATAGCATTATTATGCAATCGGCGCCACTTGCTGTCCGTTTGACAAAAATACAGTTGTTCTCGTCATTGAATGCGGAGAAATATCGCGATGTATCGCAATCGCTGCCGCTCTCAGCCGTTTTACGAGATTCAAGATGTCCTCGCGATATTATGCATACCGCGCCGCACCCGGCCGTTGAACGATTGTTTATTCGTCCTCACAGATTGGTGGATGCAAGCTCAGGGTTGGGCATGGTTAAAATTCACGAGTAGTTATGGACAAGTTGTATGGCCGGCGCCGTGATTCCCGCTGTCCCTATGCTATGGTTGGGAGCTCATCAGTTCAGGGTAGATCACGAGGAGAAATTAGTATCGCGACGCTACGTAGGCTGTCATTTCTAAGTGAGTAGATGCACTTCTCGCTCCCCGTACGCTTTTAAGTATACGGTCATGGGAAAAGTAGCGAGTAGGTTTCGGAATGTTTCGTGATTGGTGCCCAATCATCTTTGACGGGATTCCCGCAGACCTCGTGGTCACAAGTTCACGATAGGGAACGGGTTTTTTGATTTTACGCTACTGACGTCGATCTCGGTCCATTTGACGAGATTCCCGCAGGCAAGTCGTGCGGTCAGCCTTGCGGTCTTGAGTATGAATGTTCGAAGTAGGTATCAAATATTAAGAATTATTCGGAGAGGATTACACGAATAATACGACTAGAGGACACGTTTTCTTTCAAATCCGAATCACGAATTATAAAAGTTATACAAGTTTTCGAAATAACCGGTTAGATTATAATATATCCGATGGAACCCAAGTTAGAAGGAAAAATCGACATATAACGGAATTTCGAATTAACCATATATGTCGCAAATTTACGAGACAGATTTTTAAAATAAGTTACAGCCTACGTATTTCGAATCTTTTTCAAAACGGTAACATTTCGCAAGATCGCGACATTAAATTATTTAGCGTTATTTCTGGACTTCAATTTAATAGTCTCCAAATAAATGCGAAAAATGCGAGGTTTCTGAATAATTTCAGAAGTTTTCACGAATAAACGTCTCGCGAAAAGTCAGGCTTCCTAATATAACACATAATTATTTCACACAAAACTAAAAGTCATCTTGATGCCGACGATATACGCTGAACGATGTATACCACTAAGGGTATCCTCAGTATGCATTTCCTCGAGGTCGGGAACGGGGAAATATAGCTTATGCAATTGGCGCCGCTTGCGTGAAACTCGCTCCATCGCAATCTCTGAGCTTAGAGGCGCGAGTTTAAATGATTCAATCCGCCTTCGGAAAATTTTCGTTACCCGTATGTAAAATTCGTTACTTTTCCGTTGCCCATTTGTAAAATTCGTTACTTCCGTTACCGGTAGACACCCTGGGAATGTTATCTTTGTACACACTTTTAAATGTCACATATCTTTTCGCCTTATTACCGACGAACCGACGCAATCACTCAGTTCGAAAAATCACAATAACCTACCGGCATATTAACGCCAACAACATCAAACTAAGTTATACACAAATCATATAATTTCACGTGTGAAACAGATACAATATTCCGCAGCGTACAACTACCTATCACCCACTGGTCATTATGCAACACATCTAGGAACAAGCGCTGAATTAACCTTCGACGATTTCAAACGAAGACTTATTCGAAGCCGATTTCAAACGAAGACTTATTCGAAGCCAACGTTTTTTATAACAGCAGGACGCGACGCGGGAGTTAGTACGCAGTTGTCGATCATCGATACAAAGCGAAACTGCGGTATCGAGATATAACTTCAAAACACGTAAAGTCGATCCGTTCGATAGACGACATATTAAATCCGAAATTACGCGTGGGTTTTTTGAAAAATCGGGAGATTTAATACGTTAAGCGGGAGGGCGGGAGAAATGGTCTGAAATCGGGAGTCTCCCGCCTAAATCGGGAGAGTTGGCAGGTATGTAAATGTAGAGATGTGGGACTGATAGTGTGGTGTAGGGGGTGCAGCCCCATAAGGATCTTAGGGATGCAACAATATAGTGGTTGTTTCACTTGGTGGCCCATACCATAATAGGCCAAGACATGCAAAGAGGGAAGAGATGTAGGAGTCTTCTGTATATTATCATGTCTCCAATGTATAAGCCAAATTGCAGCAGTTCCGGAATGGTTTATGGCATGTTTTGAGCACAGATAATATGCACCACCATACCACACATTGCAGCTACAGTGAAGGTCCAAGACAAAGAGAACATTACTCAAAGCATTAGGAGCCACTCAGGCCACCACCTCACACAAACACTCTAAATGCCAATTTTCTTCATTAACTTGGTGCTCAATTGCTTTGCATGCTTTCAATGTTAATGTTTTACTATTTGAAGTGGAGGTTGTGTATATTATTCCCTAATATTAGGATATCACATCCAAGGGAATCAACTGGGATGATGTCTTGAAGGAGCAGTGGTACATGAATCGACCAAAATTGAGAGCGCTCGTAAACCACACCCGGGAAACTGGAGTGGAAATTTGATGATGATTAGGATGGGAATTTAAAAAATAAAATACATAAGAAAGAAAGGTGTTCAGTATTTCAAGAGCATACATCAAGATGTAATGGCCCACTCTCACACTAGATGAGATTCATAACCTCCCCAACCCCTTTCCAGTAAGGTTTGCATGCTCATTAAGACATTTGTTCCACTGGCCATCAGAAACCTACATGGCGCCAGAATTGGTATCGCAATATTACGGTGCACACATGCTCTGATATAAGGTTAGCTTCATGCACAAGTCCATTGTGATTCTCACCTCCCCTGAACCTGCGAGTTCATTTCCTGCTGTAGATAGTAAAAAACAGTGTGTTAACTGTATCACATAGAATGTGTAAAACTTTATGCAGCATGCATCTTCCACCCTGCATAGTTCAATTGAATTAATACCATATTCCACAAAAGAATATCACAACATTAACGAAAACATTCCATACAACCCACCATTTCAATTAAACGTGTTTGAATTTCACAAAAATCAGCTGCTACTTAATGCCTTATTTCTTGCTATTTGAGATGGCCGACTATATAACTTTGAGCCTAATACCAAGTGGTAAACAGCACCTGTATCAGAATACGTTCCTTACGATTCTGAACATGTCGACAACATTTAGAAGAACCTGGATGTAAAGTGAAAAACTTATGTGTCATAAATTGGTTCTGTAGTAATTTCAGTAGTGCTATATAAAAGAGTTAGTTAGTTATTGTTGTTTTAAGGGGCGGAACTACGAGGTCATCTGCCCCTAAAGACTGCATGCATTAAATGGAGTATGCTGATGCCAAATCTTCTGCACATACAAAGGTGTGCAAAGCCAAGCAAATGATTTTCTAGATCCATTCTAAACCCCCATTAAGTATAATCAGTAATTTTAGTCTCTCTTATTTTACTATTATTATTAAGAGAAGTAAGCCTCCGTGGCTTAGGCGGCAGCACGCCGGCCTCTCACCGCTGGGTCCGTGGTTCAAATCCCGGTCACTCCATGTGAGATCTGTGCTGGACAAAACGGAGGCAGACAGGTTTTTCTCCGGGTACTCCTGTTTTCCCTGTCGAAATTTCATTCCAGCAACACTCTCCACTATCATTTCATTTCATCTGTCATTCATTTAATCATTGCCCCAGAGGAGTGCGTCAGGCCTCGGCAGCCGGCACAGTCCATATCCTCGCCGCTAGATGGGGGCTTCATTCATTCCATTCCTGACCCGGTCGGAGACTGGAAGCAGGCTGTGGATTTTCATTTTTCATTAAGAAAAGTGCTCTTACGTGGATCATTAACCTCTCTTATGCGGACACTTGCTATGAAGGACCTAGACACACCGAACGCATTAAACATTTCTCATCAACCTCTCTTATAGCTCAGCAAGTTCAACTGAAGCTCCAAATGAGGGCGCTGTTGTTGTGGGGGAGCGAGGAGGGAGCAAGGGGAAGCCTAGTAGTTCGCATATTTTCTAGGACTTCAGATCAACTTGTCGCACTGTAGCAGACATTCCATAAAATTTAATAAAATGTATCTCTGTAGGTCTACTAGCTTTGTATGAACACTCTGTTGTACTAATGTTCTTTTGACACACCCTATGCTCCCGAATAGTTTCTGAGTATTGCACGGTGTGTGCCAAAACGTGGCTTGTTTCTTTCCTTGGCTTTTTGCCACACTGATTCTACGCGATTTGTAGTAGCGTGTGTAGCAGGGTCGACAAAATTAATCGAATGATTGACAGTTAAGTGCTGGTAGCCTAGGTTGTTAAGGGCATTATAGGCCCCCCACATATCAGACATTACGGTAGTACCAGGGAGAATAAACTGCTGAATTATTGGTAGTAAAGTTTGAGCAGCTTGTCGTTCAACAGCAACCATAAAACTTGCTTTGGTTCCAATACCGTATCCTCCAAATACCCACTGTTCACGCATGGTGTCCTCGATTGTATTTTCAGCGTACAAAACAGCTTTCATCAATTTCAACAGTATAGCCTACTCCTCTCAGCTGAATGGGATTCTGAACGAAATATTCATGACTAAATCTAAAAAAAAAAAAATGTTTCCAGTCAACGATTGTTTTGTCACTCAATTCCATTTCAAGCATCAAAAATAAATGTTTCTCAATTTCGTATGACCAACAATAAGCCAAAATGAGAATATCTGAAATTGCCAGATGGCTATCACTAAAAATCAAATCTTTCCTAACAGAACACATTTTTCTGGAAGCATGACCGGCTGAACAGTGCCAAATGGAACCAACTATTCCTGGTCTATTTCCAATCGCATTTCATTGCGTCCCACGCAATTACCATTCTCACAAACCACTACACGTTTCAAAAGACCATGATCACGTCCCCACTGTCAGGAACTGTTGCTGTGGCCAAGAATAGATTTTTGAGTCAAAATTCAGAAAGATCCGGAAAAGCTCGAATTATATTTGCCATTTTTGAACAAGAAATGCAACCAGATGCAAACACATTCACATGAGGAACGTTAACTATCGAATGTTATTCGCTAAATCGCAATATCAAGAACGAAACACGATTTGTCGTGATATATCGATTTGAATTGTGATTGGCTGGTTAAAGTGATTTCACTTATCATCGCTAGATAGCTGGAGCATAGAACTGAAACTTCAAGTCTGTGTACAATTTGAAGTTAGGTCAATTTTTGCACTTTGAAGTAAGAAATATTATTACTAGTGCATGAGACAGGAACCTAACTTTTACAGTTTCACTTACATGGTCAGTGGTAATATTTGATTTTCATACCTTTTCAGGGGTTCCACGGACAGTACTTATTGAAAATGTCCTTCATTATGACTAATATACTGGAAATATGTGATCAATTACGTAATTATATGAGTTTCTTTCTTGTTAAATTTTAACTACGGAGGCCATATTGCTCACTCCAGCTGCATGAGACATAACGAGATATGACGAGACATTGATGCTACGGCAGTGTGCCCAACATCTAAGATATAAAATACACCACCACTAAGAAATATGGACGCGTTAGTCTGCAACCATTGTCAAAAATCATTGATCTGGACGCGTTAGGCTGTAACCATTGTCAAAACCATTGATCTGGACACGTTAGGCTGTAATCATTGTCAAAAACCATTGGATTGGACAAAACGAAGGTTAGGTTAGGTTCGGTGTAGCAAAAGGTCGCGGGAACCCAGCGGGGCAAGGTTTACAAAAAACCATTGTTCTGGGCAGGTTAGGCTGTAACCATTGTCAAAACCATTGGATTGGACAAACGAAGGTTAGGTTAGGAGTAGGTGCGGCCAATGGCCGTGGGAAGCTAGCGGGGAAAGGTTTACAAAAAACCATTGATCTGGGCGGGTTAGGCTGTAACCACTGTCAAAACCATTGGATTGGACAAAACGAAGGTTAAGTTATCTTTTTGACTCATAGAGTCACCCATTTTTCCGTATTGACTTCCTATAACATTCAAAAGATGATGCCAATGCATATAGGCATCGAAACATGTACCTATGTAGATTGTGACATGTGATTAGGCCTACATCACAAAATTTCGAATATAAAGTATTGACGAGGCGGAATTAGGAAATCTTTTGATTATTAGGTTAGGCTAGGCGTAATCTTCACACAAAAAATTATGAGTTGAGATTGGCGTTCTTTTGTTTTAGAAAACACCTAAATTAGTACCATATGTGTGGGGTTGGCACTACTGTTCTAACGGCGAAAATGGATGCCAGAGCTGGAATTTTTGCTATATAAGTCATGTTATAATTTGGGAGGGTTGGTGGGTTATAGACAGCCGAGGAGTGAACTACATCATTCCCATATCAATTTTGAATCATGTCTCCTGCACTGTTACCGAAATATGTTTAATTCTGAATGATAGAACGTGGCTTAAACACAATTTTGCATCAGACATGAATGTGACATTTTCATACCTTGTGTCCTTGTTTCATCTTCTGGGCGATATTACGTATTGAAATTAGGAACCCTGGTCATTACTGCACCTCACATACTGTATGTGCCAAAGTACGTAAATACGGCATGTGTTTTTATTTATTGCTCTTTTAAAAATGGCTGCCCATGTTCTGACAGCGCTTGCATCTCGTTCCACTGTCAACAAGGCGCACTCTAGCAGCGCACACATTGTTGCCAACATGTGGGATACAAAATCACTGTTGATAAAAAAAAGTGGGATACAAAATTGATTTAAAAAAAAAACATTCATCGGGACGCATTGTCAAAAACCACTGATATCGACGCGTTTGCAGGGTGTCTACTGGAAGTAGATAGATAGATAGATATTTTATTCAATTAATTCCAAAGAGCCATAGGCTCGTATGAAGTAAAAATTAGTTACCTTTAGCTACCTCTTATTTCACGATATCTCTGCGAACTACAAGCATAGGAGCTCATCATGCGTACGGCCCTGATTTAATTCCCATTTCTGCCATGGAGAATTTCAGCCCTGGTATGAGGAGATGCAGCTGATAAAGAGTAAACAGAGCATTGCTCTGGTAAATAACATCTCATTCATTCACAACAAGTATGCAACAGTACATTAGCAAGGAGTTGGCAAGCAGTGACTTAAGCCAACAAATACTGAACAGGCTGAATATTGATTCTTAATCAATAACAGATAGAAAAAAAAAGTTAATTCAAACATATGCAGTGTGTAAATCTGGATTAAAGTTTCACTCACAACAGACCTAGTTTATGTTCTATAAACAATTAACTTAGTAAGAAAAGTCCACATTGATCAAATGAAGTTTTCATAGAGGCAGATAAAAATGAAAACACACTGCAAGAAAACACTAAATAGGATTTCACTGGATTATTTGAGTTCAGGTATTGAGTCCAACATCATTTTTATAATGGTTGACTCATTGAACATACATGCTACAATTTGTGTTAACTACCGTCCTCGACACATGATATTGACAATAAAATGATGGGTAATTAAATGCAAAATTAAACATCTTGATTTACCTATCTCATACCTGCCAACCTCGCAAACCGAAAAATCGGGAGGTTTTGAAGATGATCGATGTCAAATCATATTTCATCGCCATAGCCTATTACCGAGGAAACAACAAAGTCGCTCGGATCAGAAAATCACAATAGCCTACCGGCATATTAATGCCAACATCTAAGTTATGCACTAATAATATCACGTGTTAAACAGATACAATATTCCGCAGCCTACAACTACCTCTCATCCACACGCTATTATGAAAACTTCTAAGAAAACACGCTGAATTAACCATAGACTATTTCAAACGAAGAGATATTCAAATCCAACTAAGCGGGAAGCGTAGTTATGGAGAATAACGGCATCTATAAATTATTGATAAGAAGCGAAACTGCAGTATCGAAACACACAGAAACTCGACCTGTTCGATGGATGACTGAAGGTTTGGCATCTCGCACTTTTAGTCCGAAATTACGCGCGAGATTTTTGAAAAATTGGGAGATTTAATACGTTAAGCGGGAGTGCAGGAGAAATGGTGTAAAATCGGGAGTCTCCCGACTAAATCGGAAGAGTTGGCAGGTATGCTATCTGTTGGGCTAAATGTCCCGACACTTTGGTAAGAATATATTTCAACAGATGGCAGCACAAGCGAAGCTGAATTTATTTATTTATTTATTTTTGTATCGAAGGGGAGCTCCGATCTGCGATCTGAAAACTGCTAAGTACTCTGTCTAGTAGCAGAATGGATATTAATTCATTGCTTACTTTTTAAGTTCAAAAACAGAAAAGTTGCTGTTTGTTTTTCAAAGAAAACGGGTAGTACGAAAGTTGAGTTTTACTCACTTATTCCAAAGCCGCATCGAAAACCGGTTGAATAGAATCGTCAGGATCACTTTGGGAAGTTTGGGAATAAAAGTGTTACTGTATTTGCAACAAGGCGCAAGGTCATGGAGAGCGGGTTGGTGGAGGGTTGGGGGGAGGGGAGCTCGAATGATTTGAGAGAGCGACAACCTTGCCAGACGGTATGGAATTCCCGAGCATCTAGTCCAATGTTGCCATTGACTGTGCTGGTTAGTTCTGAATTATTGTCATGGTCTGGATATTTCTGAGTGATCCTTTGATATTTTACCAGTTCCTAGTTACGACTTCTTGTTTTTAGTTCATCGATATCATTAATTACTTTTTGTTTTGTTTAATTTATTTTAGCTGCACCAGTATTATTTTTTAATGCCCGTTAGGTGTTCTATTTTCGGCACTTTATTTTTGGACAGTATTTCTGTAGAATAGATAATGTACATATAGGTAGGCTACGACTGGTGGAGAGCATTACGGTCATCACGTAGAGTTGTTTTTTCGCTTTTGTTGAAAAATGGAGCCACCACCAAAACCGATTCAAGGGCGTTCCACTAAATCCCAGGGGAGATTGCGACTAAGTGCCAAGAAAAGGAAGCCAGGCCCTAAACAAAAAAGAAGAAAAACACCCGTTTGTATTTGAAATTATATATTTCTTCACGCTTGCACTAGAGAATCTGTAATGCACTGAGCAATTACAATTTAACTTATATTTTACATGTAGCCTACACGTTGGATGACTAAACGTCACCCCGCAATCGGCAGGCTGCATGGCTGAACAGCGCAGCGGTTGCTTGGTAGGCCTAGGCCCTTCATGGGCCTCACGCCACGGGTGTAGTTTGTTTTTTTACTTCTAATACATAAGTGTAGGAGTACAAAATCACGAACTATTCAGTGTCAACTTTTTTCAGAGGGAAGTTCGACTTCAAATGAAAACAATGCGTTGTGTGGGAAAATAAAGGCGTAGCGATTGTGAAAATGGAAAATTGGTTTCCGGAAATACTGGATTGGATTGGGATCCATAAAGACTGCAAACAGTACTTTTGAACTACCAGCGGGCAAGGTGAAGATAAACAGAACTGCAAACAAACTTATGCGCTATTGCTTGCAGCCCCTAATTGCAAAAAGTTCCCAGCTATACCAGACCCAAAACAACTGTGAACATGAGGGAGGAGCCAGATTCAGTCACTCACTCGCCCCTGCCAATAGCATAGCGCGGCGTTGCCTAGTTAACTCAACTAGCTGGGCTCGCTGCGCCATACGAAATCGTTATTTCTCTCCGCACACGAAAATAATTAATTATTCAATTATTTTGATGACCCTATGTTACAGAGCTAAAAATTTTGAAACTGACTTTCCAAACCCCGTGACGATATGACCAGCCATTCGGGAGATAACATCTGCCCTTGAACTGAAGGCATAATTAGAGAAGGAATGATTTAGGTGTTGAAATATTTAGGTTCACTAGGGTAGTAACGAAGAGTGACGGTATTGCTGTATCAATTCAGTAGAGGAGCTTTAACAAGCACTGTGAGCTGAAGTTTTGAACTCATAACAATGTCCCTTAGCAAGCCCAGTGGCAGCCGAACAGTTTTACACAGCCAGGCAAGAAATATAATTTTCAGGGTATATGGCCTTTAAAAGAAGTTTTCGAATACAGAAGTACGTGACAACACAAAATCTGATAACCTGTGTTATTGTGTTATCAGCAATTATGTTTCTATTTGTAATTGAGTTGAATAAAACTCACCTCTTCACAGTTTTACCTCACGAGGCACAGTGTAGCCAGTTCTAACCCTGACACCAGAATTAAATGTCATGATTGAGCCGTGAATCGAATCCGGACCTCACGGGTTGTTGTTGATGATTGTTTTAGGGGCTTTGCGACATCGTGGTCATGTAGCCCCGTGTATTTGGGTGTGCGTGGAATTTGTCTGATAACCTGTGTCACTGTGATGTCTGTACTAGTGTGTGTATTTGTAAGTCAGGTAGGATTTCGGTAGGAAGCGGCCATGGCACGTTAGGTACCATCCCGGCATTTTCCTGGATTAGAAGTGCGAATCCATAGAAAAACCACTTCCAGGATGGTTTAGGTACGAATCCAACTCACATCTTCCCAGTTTTGCTACACGAGGCTGAGTGTACCCCGTTCGAGCCCTCAGACTAGAATTTAATTGCTTGGCAGAGCAGGGAATCGAACCTGGACCTCCTGGGCCACAGCCAAGAATACTGGTTGCTACACCAGGAGGTGGACACATGCACAAATAACGTTGGTGTGATATCTTATATCTGCCTCATATCACATTGTGCGCACTCCGTTGTGAGCATAGATATTCGTAGGATTAGGTCCACCAGCAAGTACATGTTCTTACATTCGGAGCGCCTTGTGTTCACGGAACAGGTCGTGCGTATACTGCGAGCGTAAAGCTGTGTCATCTCCGCCAGTCTCACTGTGGCAACAGCGCTCAGCTGGACGCACGCTACTGGGCTAGCCCATGTTCACAGTTGTTTTGGATCTGGTATAGTATCAAACACCACCAGCAATGCTGCCGAAAATTAAATGTCATTTGTTGCAAAATTCACGGGAGGTAAGCAGATCGATCGAGGGAAACGAGGTTCCTTCACTCATAGAACCAAAGCTGCCGGGCTGGGCCATCCTGTCACTATAAAACAATGAAATCATTTTAGAAAAAAAAACTGCCACAATAGTGAAGGGCACTGCACTCAGCAGAAAGAGAATAAGAGCAGCTTTCCGAAAAAGTTTATTTGCGTCGCGAGAAGGGGAAAAATGTCCCGTCAACAGTCTAATGAAATGATTATGGAAACCGATCAATGCAGTTGGATTTCGATGAGGTACTGTTGAGAGAGTTTAGTGATGAGAAGATCGAGCAACTTAACGCTTAGTGAAGGCCATTTATACAAAAACTGGAAAAGGAAACAAGGGGCCAAAGGGAAAATGAAAAGTGGCACACAGCTAGAAAGGACAGACGTACGGCATCCAATTTTGGATATGTATGCAAGAGGAAACCTACTTCGAAATGGGCTCCAGTGGCAAAAAACATTCCGTACGGCGAATTTCACTCAAAAGCAATGCAGTATGACTGTGATAATGAGCGAATTGAAAAACAAAATTTAGAGGAGAAATCGGTAGAAGAGCCGAAGAATGTGGTCTTTCCGTACATAAAACTTATGGGTTTTTAGGTGCCTCCCCAGACGAATTAATAGGAGACGACGCTATAGTCGAAGTCAAGTGCCCTTATTCTGCACGGAATATGACCATACTGGAAGCCTGCAAAAAGCTAAAGGGATTTTGTTTAACAGAAAGTAAGCGAAAAAAAGGCTAGAGAATGTCAAGAACACTGCCATTCAGAAGAGAACAGAATGATAACTCTCTAACACTCACATGATTTTTATTTCCAGAACCAAGGCCAGTTGGAAATAACATAGCGGGAAATATGTTATTTTGTGGTATGGACGCCTAAGGACATTCACATAGAAACAATAAAGAGGGACGAAAAGTTCTAGAGACAAAAAATGCTTTTGTAACTGACATTCTCCTACGAGAAAATCTTGTTGCCTGAGATCATTGATCCCAGGATGACCAGATCAATGGATATAAGAGAACCTGAGGTGAAGTAAAATACCAATTAGTGTGTGTAAATCATGAAACGTTATCTTTGAAATGGAAAAAATTGAGCATTGATTTCAAGAACAGGAAATAATTAGGTACAATATTTTTTGTTTGTAGTATGCAGTACTAGTGCCTGTGCTAACAATAGGCAGATGAGAATATCTTAGGAACTTGAATCCTATGGTATGTACATAATAATTTTGCTCTTGGTATCCATTTTCATAATTTGTTTATTGTAATAAAATGTCCTACATGAATGAACTTTTATTATTACTTCCATGAAAATTGAAGTAAGTTATAGTGATTGGCCTCACGGAGTCGTTTCAGATCTCGCGAAAAAGAAAAAGGGAATTAGAGTAAAAAGAACCAAAGACCCATACGAATCACCAAAATAAATGTATGTATGTCTATGTGCATGCGCATTTGGCCTCTTATAAATCGATAATAGCTGGCTCCATTGATAAGAATTTTTCACTGTTTGTGGTCTTATTTGTTACGTCTAGAAGACGATACCTAGAGTTGGATATCCGAATCGGATAGTTTTTAGAATAGATATTCCCAAAAAACCTGAACACGAACATATCTTGTCCATCTTTTTTAGCCTATTTTCAATTTTGAAAAAATAGGCTTATAGATCACCTTTTGTCCGCGTGTGTGCGCATGTGTCCCCCTAATAACTTCTAAACGGCTGGAGCGATTTCAATGAAACTCTGTAAGTTCATAGCACTATTCCGGACGACCCCGACCGTGCCCTTCAAATTTTGTTACGTCTTACCAATCCAACATGGCGGCTGTGCGAAATATTTCACCAACATTCAATATCTCCGAAACTATTCCCGATATCACACTGGTATTTTTTACGGTGATAAAAGAAACTACTAGAAGCTCACCTGTGTGACTTTTGAAAAACTGGTAACTACAAAACCAACATGGTGGCCACACGAATTTGCGACTTTTAAATAGACGTTTCTCATGATTTAACCAACCAAGCGCAATAAAACTTGGTACAGTATATGTTTATACACATTCTAATGCACCGACATCTAACTTCATTCAATTGTTTACATAACCACAAGATGGCGGATGTGCGAAATATTTCACCGGCATTCTATATCTCTGAAACTATTAGTGGTATCATCCTGAAATGTTGAGCAGAGATAAAGGGCACTAGTGGAAGTTCATCTATAAGACTTTCAAAAACCGGTTAACTACAAAACGAACATGGCGGCCAAGCGAATTTGAAAATTTTAAATAGACCTTTCTCGCGATTTAATGTTTCAAACGCAATGAAATCTGGTACAGGAAATGTTTATACACATTGTAATGCACTGGTATCTAATTTAGTTCAATTGTTTACATAACCTCAAGATGGCGGCTGTGCAAATTTTAAAATTAAGTTTTTATTTCGTGTCGTAAGTATGCGATTGAAGTGAAAGTTTGAATAATGAACCTACGCAATAATCGTTCTTTAATGGTACATGACTCTATGGCCTATACATTTAACAATCCAACATGGCGACCATCCGAAATATTTCGACGGCTCTGAATATCTACGAATCTATATTATAGCAATCAAACTGATTTTTTTTTATGTTCATAGGGGCTATGAACTTAAGTTCACCTACAGGACTTTAAATAACCTGGTGTTCACAAATCCAACATGGCGGCGACGCGAAGTATAAATATTCACATGGACGTTTCTCGCAATTTAACCATCCGAGTGCAGTGAAACTTGGTACAGTAAATTCTTATACGAATGTTAATCCACTGGCATCTAATTTATTTCAATTGTTTCCATAACCACAAGATGGCAGCTGTGCGAAATTTTAAAATCTCCTTGTTACTTCTTGTGTCCTAATCATGCGATTGAAGTTTGAATGCTACACGTACACAATAATCTTCATGTAACAGTGCATAACTCTAGGACCTACATATATAAAATCCAACATGGCGACCATCCGAAATATTTAGTCGGTTCTCAATATCTACGAATCTATTACAGCAATCAAACTGAAATTTGTATGTTGATAGTGGCAGTTAACATAAGTAGGATATATGAAAATAGGCTGTATAGTTCTTCACGGAACTACTTGTTCTAAAATATCAAGAACGTGCTAACTACAAACCTGTCATATTTTTCTACACAGTATTCAATTTCGCATCGAGTGAAACCAGTCGCTGCTCTGTGTGGTAAGAATTATGCCCTACAAAGTATTACTAATGTCGGAACAGCAGGTCTTTTGTTCGGGAGTTTATCCTCAAATAACTCTAAAACAGTTATCTAGAAGAGAATCCAGCGCTGTCAGCATCTATCCTGAATGTGTTTTCACTGGTTTTTCCACAATCCCTCCAGGTAAATGCCGAGATAGTACCGTACTATAAGTTTCAGGGCACCTGCCCCATCCCCGACTCTAATACTGTTACACACATAATCAATCACAGGACTGATGATGATGATAATAATAATATTAACGTTATTGGTTTTACGTCCCTTTTAACTACTGCAGCTTTTAGAGACACCGGGTGCCGGAATTTTGCCCCAAAGGGGATCTTTAATGTGCCAGTAAATCTAATGGCACGGCTCCCTCGCATTAGCGCACCCTCATATGCCAACTGGCTGCACCAGGATTCGATCCTGCAACCTTGGGCACAGCAAGCGAGAACATTACCTCTGAGCCACGCAGTCAGCCAAAGGGATTGATGTCCAAGATGTCCCAAGCCCCTACAATGTATTATTATCAACAAGAATGTTTGAGGAAGTAAGAAAGGAATCTGTACTAACACATTGTGTCAACGTTACATATTGTGACACTACTACAGTATAATTGTATTGCTCAGATATTGTTCCACGACTAGGCACTTGTACATGTAACTTGCCGAACTATAATATTTATGACAAGAGGAAGACAACTCCTTCCTGTCGACAAATAGTTCCCTTCTTCCTCGGCCCTGTCAGCATGTTCATCATTTTCCTTACACAAGAGATCTGGTACAGCCTACCTCCCTTTTCAAAACAATTCCCAAACTAATGCTGTCGATTCCATTCACCCGATTTTAATTCTGAAAAATGCATTGGAATCAGGAAATAAATCTCTGTTTTCGTATTACCAGGTTTTTTTTCTTCATATTTTAAGCAGAGATATAGAAAACTGTTAGTAATTAACTTTTTAGTTTTTCACATTTTGGAAAATGCATCGAATTAATATCAATTCAATTGCAGTCTAGTATACATAGTGGTTTTCAGATCGCAAATACAAGCTTTCGTTCAAGAGAAAACTGAAAAAAGAATTACAAACTAAAAAACGGGACATTTAGCCTTAAATCTAGACATCTAGGTAATCGGCCCCTAATGGTCTGGGTGACAGGGAAAATGACAATGAAATGGAAACCATAACAAAAATTAAGCTGGACTGAAAATACTTACAAAAGGGAAATCAGATTGAAATGACTTACAAAATGTAGATTGGAAAAACTTACAAAAGGTAAGTTAATTAGGAAGGAAAATACTCACAAAAGGAATTTTGAACCTCAATTGCATTTAGTACGTATTTTTAATCTCATTTGTATTTTGTACGTAGCCTACTGTATTTAGAATTTTAATTGCATTTTGTGAGTATTTCAAATCTACATTGCATTTTGTAACTATTTGGAACCTAAACTACATTTTGTGCGTATTTTTTCAATCTAAATTCCTTTCTAATAAACTACTAGAATTCCGAACCTCTGTAAGCGAGTTCTCACTTCGACAAACTAACCTATAAACTTGAAATCGACATTAGTACGTCTGCAACTCTCTCTCGTTCACAGATTACCATCTACTTTCGTTCTCAGCAGACGCGAGTGGCGCCCTATCTGTAGACGAGAGTACGAATCAGATGTAGGCCTACCTCAACCATCCACCAATCATAAGTCACCATCTGAAAACCTATGCTATCTAAGACTTGATGTTAAAGGCAGAATATTGTACTAGTGGGATCGGCGAACATGCATGAGACTGGCCTAAATAGCGCACGCGTGTTTAAATGATTCAACCCGCCTTCGGAAAATTTTCATTACCCGCTTGTAAAATTCGTTACTTTCGTTTCCGGTAGACACACTGGTTAGGCTGTGACCATTGTCAAAAACCATTGGATTGGACATAACAAAGGTTAGAATGGTTGGGTGTAGGTGCGGCTTTGACGACTGGGTAGCCTATTGTTGCAGGTTAGAGATAGGTTATGTTTTATCCACCTAACTTCCACTTCAAGATGGCATTTTGTGCTCGGTAGTGTTTTTGGTACTAAATCGTGCTGTTGCGATAGCTTCAGCAACTTCTTAGGTTGATCATAGAACCGCCGATTGAAGTTACTTTTTGTTATCAGGCAACTTCGACAATCCATAGTGAATAAATGATTCAATTCGGCGCATTGTCAAATGAACTGAGTGCTGCGCACTAGAGAATGAACTGGGCGCTTCTTTGCTTTACATAGTACCGTAAGGGTGAGGTTGGCAGTACTGTTTTGATGCTGATTGATTTGTACAATGACGGCCACTGCTGCAATTTTGGCTATATACGTATCCTATTTGGGATTGTAACGTGTTTTTCGAGGGGTTTTATGCCACTGGCTTAAGTCAGTAGGTAGCCATTCTATATTTATTTACGTGGCAAATTGTTCAGCCAAGAGAAGTTTTCATGTTAATTTATTATTATTATTATTATTAATTTATTATAATTATTATTAAGGTATTTTCGGAGCATTTTATAAAAATTATAAGCATACAGATAGGTTTTCTATGTCTTAGAAAACGCTATCAAGCAAATTATTACGAACGACAATATCATAGAAAATTATGTGATTACGGAATTTTACGGAGTTTCGTCAGTTAGGATATTATGAGAGACATGACTCACTGGAAATTCAGATACGGGCTGATTCTTGTCAAGAAGTATTACGCAAGCGGGGGTTGCAGCGTCAAGAAAAGGCGGATAGTTGGAACGGAAATCGACTTCATCATCCGCGCGCCGTGTGTAATGAGCCAGAGAAGGGGAAGTAGCACATGGGGAGCAGCCAATCAGTGGAGACCACGTAAGCTGGAAGTCGGTACCGAGGTGGGGAGTCGACGTGTGCATATATCGTTCGGCGCGCCGTGGAACGAGGACAATCTGTGTAGAACTTGCCGAGTATGTTTGCACGCGGGAGTCGCTCCGATGTTCCGTGGAGTGGGGGACAATCTATGAAAGACTTGACTAGTTCGGTTGGAAGTGTGTGTCGCTCCGATGTTCCGTGGAGTGGAGAACTATCTGTTTAAAACTTAACCAGTTTGGTTGTACGAGGGTATGGCTCCGTTGTTAGGACCATAAAGTCACAAAATCTACAAGTATATCATCAAATATCGACGGAGATGACGTCCAGGAGACTGCGGGAAGCACACAGCATCATCCAGAACGAGGGAAATGCTTTGGCAATTTCCAGTGGTAAGCGCGAATGACGCAGAAATACGCAATCTCTCATTTCTCTTTGTTTTATATTTCATATTTCAGTAACTTCATAGCTTGGGAATAAGAGTAAAATCAATAATTTATCAGACTCCGTTTTCACGTAATTTTCTATCGGTAATATTAAAATCGCAACGCTCCAATTTAAATTTTAAACATATTATTATTATTAATTTTGCTATACGTGTTTTATACAATAAATTCAATTCTTTTACAATGCAATCTTTGCTTTCAGTAAGTAGCATTAGATATAGACCAATTCCTTCTCCTGATACAATTGTTTGTTGGGTTAATGATCAAATCAAAGGAAGGAAGGAAGATTGTAGTTTTACGTGACCGTGAATCTTGTGATTATGAGCCACGGGACCTCCTTTTTACGTGGAATCCGAACCACAGGACATGGCATTTCACTTCGAAAATCTCACATGCATTGACCGGGAATCGAACCCGGACCGCCTTGGTGAGAGGCATACAGCTAGACCGCTGAGCCACCACGCCCCCTATGATCAAATCATACCACGATCTGAATGAATAGATTCTTGAAGGTGTTCTACCAGAGCTAGACGTTGTTAAATACAAATTTAGTTTTCAGCATTGCGTTGAGGTCTTGGCGCCCATTAAAGCAACATAGCTTAGGCAAAGGTAAACAGTTACATTTATCACCCAACAGTTAGGGGCAGCCAAACCGGTACACTTGTCGCTCAACGTGTGGGCTAGCAAAACTGTTACATTTCGCTACCAACATTGGGGCATTAATTAACATTACACTTGTCGCCGACAACTTGGGGCTGAAAACCTAATAACATTTGTGGAAGGAGAAGGGTATATATTTCTGTGCCTGTATTTTTGGGGTTATTTGTCTGTATCAGTGTATATCATTATGGTGGATGAGAAAGAAAGACAGATGAGGTTACGTAGTGGTCATCAACGGGAGAGTGATGATACGAGCAGTATGTCGAGTGATGGTAGTACCGGGGTAGCGGAGGTAAATCCCGATACTGAAACAGGGAGTGTAGGCAGCCAACCAGAATTAAAAACTTTACTTCTCGAGTTCATGTATCAGAACAAAGTTAGTAGTGATGCTTTAAATGCTAAACTGGAACAAAACAACGCTAAATTAGAACAAAACAGTAGGGAAAATAAAGAAAGTACAGACGCTTTAAATGCTAAACTGGAACAAAACAACGCTAAATTAGAACAAAACAGTAGGGAAAATAAAGAAAGTACAGACGCTTTAAATGCTAAACTGGAACAAAACAGTAGGGAAAATAAAGAAAGTACAGAGACTTTAAATGCTAAACTGGAACAAAACAATGCTAAATTAGAACAAAACAGTAGGGAAAATAAAGAAAGTACAGAAGCTTTAAATAAAAAATTAGAACAGAATAATGCAAAATTAGATAAGAACAACAAGGAAATTAGTGTGAAAATGGAGCAGATTAGAGGAGAAATCAGAGGAGTAATGGAAGAGAAGGTTAAAGAGATCATTGCAGATGTAGACAAGAAATTAGGAAAAGTACAGGAGGAGTTAGAAATTAGAATCAGTACACAGGCTGAAAATTTAGAAGAACTAGTGCAACTGGAAACACAGCAGGTCAAAAAGCAATTGGGGGGAGAAATTGACAAGATTCAAGTATCAACTAAAGAGGTTAAGGAACAGCTGGGGGGTAGAATTGAGAAAGTCCACTCACAAATAGTTGCAGAAGTAAATGATTTAAGAGAGAGTAATAGAGAGAGCATTAGCAAGATTGAGGAGAAACAAGCAAAGCTATATGATAAAGTAGAAGAATCAGAAGGAAATATTAAATTAACAGTAAACAGTATTGAGAGAAAGGCTGAGGAGAAAATCGCAGAATTAGAATTAAAATTAAAAGCTAGGATCAGGCAAGAAAATAGTCAGAATAGGCCAGTTTTTGTGAATAGCACACACAGGGAGGTAGAATTGGGGAAGTTCAGCAATCGACAAGGGTGCCCAATGGAGTTCATGAATTCTATAGAAAATAAATTTGGGGAGAGGTTGGAAGATGGTAGTATTGAGTGGTGCCAGGTAGTTGAAATTTTAGAACAAGTGTTTGTGGGGGAAACGAGGAATTGGTTTGCTGTCTACAGAGACAAGTTGACTGATATTAATGACTTTAAAATGAAATTCTGTGAAAAGTTCTGGAATGAGGTTATTCAGTCGCAGCATCGTGAGGGAGTAGTGTGTGGTAAATATAACCCTAAAGGAAGCTCCACCATGACCGAATACTTTTTAGGGCAGGTATTAGTGTGTTAAAATCTTGATGGCTTGAAGGAGGAAAGTGATGTGGTGAGGTTGCTACTTAGGTACTTTCCCTATAGGATCAAGGAGGCTGCTTGTATCCAGAATGTAAAGACTATATCACAAGTAGAGAATTTGTTAAGCACATTTGATGCACTAGGGAGAGGGGGTTATGAGGACAATTTCAATCGGAACCAGGGCAATAATAATAATAGACCTAATGAAGCCAGGCATCAAGAAGTTCAAGGGAACGGTGGCGAAGGGGCCAACGCTCAAAATAGAAATAATAATAATCAGCTAAATCAGAACAGAGGAAATGGCTATGGTAATCAGTATCAAGGGAGGAACAATTATTTCAGGAGAAATCAAGGGAGGAACAATGATTACAGGGGAAATCAAGGGAGAAACAATGATTTCAGGGGAAATCAAGGGAGAAATTATAATGACAATAATTACAACCAGAATAGGGGTCAAGGAAGAGGACAGCCTAGTGGTAGTAATATACAGCCAAACAATGACAACACAGCCCAGAACAACCAGACCAGTTCAGTAGTTAGTAGTACTACGGCCAGCTGTAGCGGTTCTTTAAACGCGAACCAGGCTGCGAAGTAAGGTCAGAATCTCAGTCTGTAGCATGCCCTGTCCATACAATTATACAGGAACCCTATGACCTAAATGTAAGAAATGAATTATTACATGAACTAAATGATGAAGGTATTATTCAGGAAATGGTTAGTAAGAGCCCCATAGTTAAATTTAACATGTCCGAGGCGTACACAGATGTTTTAATTGATAGTGGTTGTATGAAGAGTTGCATAAGTAGTGCATTTTATGATAAAATGAAAGGAACTGGAGTAAATTTTGAGGAGATGCCAATTAAAAGCACTTTTGTTATCACAGCTGTTGGGAAGAGGTCTAAAGTAATTTCTAAGCAAGTTTTAGTAGACATTAAAATTAATAATCATGTAGAGAAGCAGATTTGCCCTGTAATTCCAGATTTAGTATTCAGTGTTATCTTGGGTTCAGAGTGGCTTAGTAGAGTGTCGGGTAACTTATGTTATGATGTAGGGATTTTGAAATTTAAATGGGGGTGATTCTGAAGTAGAGGTAGCGTTCAATGACCATATTCAGAGAAGTAGTGTTGTAGGTGTGATTTGTACTTTAAATGAGATATCGCCAGCCGTAGAGCGGGATTCTCCATGTTTTGTGGGCAGTGTGATTACGAACGGTAGTCTAAAGGACTCGTTACGTGATGCTGCATTTCAGGGAAATATAGAGGATGAACAGTGTGTTCGGCTCTATGATGTGTTATTGTGTAATAGGAGAGTTTTTGAGGATCGCATAGGTATGGCCAATTGCTATACACATTCATTGAACGTTATTGATAGATCAGTATTCACAGGACATAGATATCCTGTACCTTTCGCTTATAAGAGTGCAGTTGAGGCACAAATTAATCAGATGCTTGAAGATGGGATTATTGAGCACTCTAACAGTCCATATGTTAATTCTTTGATCACGGTACCCAAGGCCGACGGCACGGTTCGTATTTGTTTAGATGCTCGTTTGGTTAACAGTAGAATTAGTTCAGATCAGCTGAAATCTATGTCAATAGAGGAATTAATGCAAACATTTGAGGGGAAGAAGTATTTCACTAGTGTAGATTTGAGTTCCAGTTTTTGGCAAGTGCCACTTATGTACGAAGATAGACCATTTACAGCTTTTAGTCATAAATATAACCTTGATCAATTTTGTAGAACACCTTATGGGTTAAAGAGTAGTTCAGCAGCTTTAATTAGGGCTTTAAACATCGCATTAGGGGATGACACAGGAGAGTTTGTAACCATTTACATAGATGATATGGTAATTAGTTCACGCAGTTTTGAGGAGCATCTACGTCATTTAGATATAGTTTTTCAGAAGTTAGATCAGGCAGGGTTCACTTTGAAGCTGTCTAAGCCGTCATTCTGTCAGTCAGAAGTGACATTTTTAGGTCATAGAGTGTCGAGTAGAGGTGTGACACCAGAAGAAAGTAGGGTTAATAAGATACTTAACGCAGAGGTGCCACAGAATGTTAAACAGTTAAAAACTTACCTGGGAATTTGCAACTTCTTCAGGAGGTTCGTTCTTAACCCTAGAACTGCGGACCGTCTTCCAGGAAGACGGTGTGTTGTTTAATCAAGTGCGACCGTCTCTCTGAAAGACGGTCTTGGAATTCAAATATAGTACTACTGTTAGCCTTCAGATGGCACTAATTTCAAGTTATGCTGGTTCCCGATGCTTTTATCTTTCGTAGTGTAAGACTTTGGCAAACAAATGACAGTATGCAAGCTATTATTTGGCTGCAGAAGTGGAAGTACTTCCATGTTGATATTGAAGTTGCATTGAGCAAAATGGCCGCCAATTATGTAGACGATTCAGAAATTTAGCACTTGATTTTTGAAGATTCATGTGATAGTATGGACGATGACAGTGATTATTGTGTGGATTCGTATGAAAATGAAGATGGTGAAAGTAGTGGCAGTGATACCGGCGAACAGGATGTCACGCAAGTTATGGAAATCCCCATCAATGCAAGCGATGTTTATCATGTTCCGACAGACCCTGTACACATGCCAAATGTTAGCCGTGAAGTGGTAAGTGTGAACTAGACTGATATTCAACCCAAAGAAAGTGACTTTCCAGGTAAAAATGTACCGTTTATCGTTCATCATCCTGGGCCTGTGAACTTGCCTCCCCGTAATCGTGCGCCGATTATGTACTTCAAAATCGAGAAATGTCATATTTTTGTAAAAATAATTTCTTTTTAGTAAATAACAGGAATTAATTGAAACTGGTTCTTGAATTAGTAACAAAAAACTACGAACTTTTCATTTATGATGTCTCTGATGAACATTTAACTCGGCAATATGGTTTTCTAGAGCAGAAAAGTCAATAATTTTTTATTTTTTTATTTTTTATAAAATACTTTTTATGATTAATTCAAAGTGACGAGTCTGAATGATTCACCTATATCAATATAATATAGAACAGTCTTTCAGCTTTATATTGGTGTATGATAAGTCATATTCATGAAACCAGTATGCTTACAGATACCAAATTCCTTTAGTGTGTACTTTATGGGAATTTGCTGCAGCATTTGACAGATAAACCTGCAGCAGTTCTAGGGTTAAATACTCAGGGTTGGTAGAACCATTCAGGGAATTGCTTAAAAGTGGGACTCGGTGGAGATGGGAGTCCAAGCATGATCAGGCTTTTAGAGCGCTGAAGGAAGGTTTTGAGAAAGCTGTAGTGCTGAAATATCCGTTAAAAGATAAGGAATATGTGGTTATGACAGATGCTTCACATATAGGCATTGCTGGAGTATTATGTCAGAAAGAAGATGAGGGTAATCTGTGCATTGTATCTTTAGCCTCGCGAGGACTGACAGCAGCAGAGAAAAGATACACGATTACTGAGTTAGAGCTTTTAGGTATTGTTTTCAGTTTAGGGAAATTTAGAATGTATTTAGTAGGGGGGAAATTTGAGATCCACACAGATCACCATGCATTACTGTATATGAGAACTTGTAAACTCAGTTCTAACAGAGTTAGTAGGTGGATTCTTGCTCTGCAGGAATACGAATTCACAGTAAAATATATTAAAGGTAAAGATAACATTCTTGCAGACATGCTATCGAGGGACACTAATTTATGTAGGGATTATCCTGTGGTTAAAGCAGAGGACGGTATTTTAATATGTGCATGTGTGGACAGTAGCAACAGGGCATCATTACAGACACTGAGAAATATGCTAGTGGAGCAACGTGATGACGTTAAGTTAAAGGAGCCACTGGCTAGTTTGGAAATAGGTGAAGAAGAGTATGTGAAAGTAGGACGGTTCACGTACAAGATGCAGGATGGGTTTCTTGCAAGGAAATGTAGGAATAATCGGTGGGCAATATGTGTTCCTGCCACTTTGCGGGAGGAGCTAATTTGGTTCATTCATAGGGAATTAGGACACTTTGGTGCTGCCAATGTCTTCTATGAAATTGGTCGTGACTTCATTTGGAGTAAAATGGGAAGGGATGTTAGGAGGATTTTAGCTAAGTGTGACACCTGTCAAAGGAGTAAATATCCAGTTAAATATTTAGTGGGGGAGAGATCTGCAGTTCTCACCAGTAGTCCCGGCGAACTACTGTGTGTGGATTTATTTGGCCCGATCGTTAAAGGACAGTACAGTTACGAGTACATTTTTATAGTTATTGACGCTTTTAGTAAGTATGTCAAGCTATATCCGCTAAGGAAAGCCACGGGACTAGCATGTAGCCGTCTGATCATTAATAAGTATGTACCTGAGTTTGGCATTCCTCTCAGGATACTATCTGACAGTGGACCACAGTTTACTGCAAAGAAATGGAGAACCAGTATGCAGGAAGCTGGTATAACACACGTTCATTCCTCTGTAAGGTACCCTCAGGGTAATTCTGCAGAGCGTCCATTAAGGGAAGTGGCTCGTCTTTTGCGGACTCTAGTGCATGACAAGCATGCGGCCTGGGTTGGACATCTTCCCAAGGTCGAGACTTGGCTGAATTCTGTCCAGCATGAGAGCAAGAAATTGACGCCATAAAGTTCACTTCGGAAAAAGACCACAAAATGAACTAGCGAGGGTGTTGGGATTAAATGAGGGTAAGCAACCGGGGATGGATTACATTGTCCAGTTGGCGAAACAGAATTTATCTAAGTCAGCACAAAAGAGAATTCGCCAACAAAAAGAAACTAAATTTGACCTATTTGAGCCGGGAGACAGAGTCTTACTTAAGAGTGCCGAAACAGTCACATAAGCTAGAGAAAGTCATGTCCAAGTTCTTTTATCTCTACGAGGGCCCATTTATAGTTTCCAAACGTATTGGGAAAACAGCATATGTGCTGGAGAATAGTGAGGGAAACAGATTATACGGGACGTATAATATACATAGTCTCCGAAAGTATGTGTCATAAAGTGAGGATGTTTAGCTGGCGAGCCAGCCTATCAAATGAGTAAGTGTGGTATTTGGTGCGTGGGAGGAGATGGTCATCCAGGCAGGCGTATCAGAAGTCACACAGGGGGGTAGTATGTAAGTAAATGAGAGTTTTTAAGGTACAGGGAAATATGACGGGATGGTCGGATGCTCTTGAGCACTAAAATGTCAAGGCCAGAATTTGGTAGCGCTGGTGAATACCCATTTGTCCCCAAGAGATGGGTGAGCGCTTGGACAGGGTATTTTTGCTTAAGGCGTCCACGAGACAAAAGATGGGCCATCAGAATGCGAGACAGTCCTTCATGAAACTCATACATAACAGCACACGTGATTTCTGTTTACGGCATCGCCATGTAAGATTTGTAAGTGTGTAATTTAAGGTAATTTGTACAATGGTTTCATTTGTGTGAGGAGAACTGGTCTGGGTTGCGAACTAGTATTAAGTAGAATTTGGTCCACGGGAACTTAAGAAGACAGGGTGATTACGGCACAGAAATATTCGGTGTTATATGTAATGCGCACTTACTGATTTTTTTTTCAGAAATCAATATTAATTTTATCTAATACACAGAGAGATTAAGTATTATGGTCACGATGCGCAGCCACAATAGTGTGATCGTGTGCTCAGTGATAAGTGAGATTAAATTTCACCATAAGGAAGGGACCTCCAGTGAAATTAGGAAGTTCTATGGTGATATAAATATATCAGAACACCTTCAATGCGTGTGATATGACATCATAAATACATAGTGCTCACACATTAATTATGTCTATTTTTCCAACATAGAGAAATTTGAGAGGCGGAAATATCCGTGGAACACTATTCTATATGAAAAACATTGGACTGGTTGCAAAGTGCAATCCATAGTGACAACAAACTTTGACGCAAAGTGCGTAAAGAAAAATTATGAGTGTATATATCTGTAATTTAGGGTGATTTCATTTATGTAATATGTATTTTGGTTGGGGATTATTAACGTGTCTGGGATAATCGGATAATGTACCGTCGTCACGGTAAATCATCCGATGATCCGAGGCGAATATGTAACGTGTTTTTCGAGGGGTTTTTATGCCACTGGCTTAAGTCAGTAGGTAGCCATTCTATATTTATTTACGCGGCAAATTGTTCAGCCAACAGAAGTTTTCATGTTAATTTATTATTATTATTAATTTATTATAATTATTATTAAGGTATTTTCGGAGCATTTTATAAAAATTATAAGCATACAGATAGGTTTTCTATGTCTTAGAAAACGCTATCAAGCAAATTATTACGAACGACAATATCATAGAAAATTATGTGATTACGGAATTTTACGGAGTTTCGTCAGTTAGGATATTATGAGAGACATGACTCACTGGAAATTCAGATACGGGCTGATTCTTGTCAAGAAGTATTATGCAAGCAGGGGTTGCAGCGTCAAGAAAAGGCGGATAGTTGGAACGGAAATCGACTTCATCATCCGCGCGCCGTGTGTAATGAGCCAGAGAAGGGGAAGTAGCACGTGGGGAGCAGCCAATCAGTGGAGACCATGTAAGCTGGAAGTCGGTACCGAGGTGGGGAGCCGACGTGTGCATATATCGTTCGGTGCGCCGTGGAACGAGGACAATCTGTGTAGAACTTGCCGAGTATGTTTGCACGCGGGAGTCGCTCCGATGTTCCGTGGAGTGGGGGACAATCTATGAAAGACTTGACTAGTTCAGTTGGAAGTGTGTGTCGCTCCGATGTTCCGTGGAGTGGAGAACTATCTGTTTAAAACTTAACCAGTTTGGTTGTACGAGGGTATGGCTCCGTTGTTAGGACCATAAAGCCACAAAATCTACAAGTATGTCATCAAATATCGACGGAGATGACGTCCAGGAGACTGTGGGAAGCACACAGCATCATCCAGAACGAGGGAAATGCTTTGGCAATTTCCAGTGGTAAGCGCGAATGACGCAGAAATACGCAATCTCTCATTTCTCTTTGTTTTATATTTCATATTTCAGTAACTTCATAGCTTGGGAATAAGAGTAAAATCAATAATTTATCAGACTCCGTTTTCACGTAATTTTCTATCGGTAATATTAAAATCGCAACGCTCCAATTTAAATTTTAAACATATTATTATTATTAATTTTGCTATACTTGTTTTATACAATAAATTCAATTCTTTTACAATGCAATCTTTGCTTTCAGTAGGTAGCATTAGATAGAGACCAATTCCTTCTCCTGATACAATTGTTTGTTGGGTTAATGATCAAATCATACCACGATCTGAGTGAATAGATTCTTGAAGGTGTTCTACCAGAGCTAGACGTTGTTAAATACAAATTTAGATTTCAGCATTGCGTTGAGGTCTTGGCGCCCATTAAAACAACATAGCTTAGGCAAAGGTAAACAGTTACATTTATCACCCAACAGTTAGGGGCAGCCAAACCGGTACACTTGTCGCTCAACGTGTGGGCTAGCAAAACTGTTACATTTCGCTACCAACATGGGGCATTAATTAACATTACAGGATGGCTGGGTGGGTCACAGATGGCAGAGGAGGAAACATCCATTTAAACATCATTCCCTGGTTTATTTTTATCATTTGATAAGGTATTTTTGCTAATTCATGTACTATAGAGAATGTTATTAATATGGGTACAAAACTAATAGTATATTCGTAATCAGAACCCTCGATTTACCCTAAATTGATCTAAAAAATCAGTTTAAAAAAAAAATCCGTACCACTTAAACTCCAGAAAGGCCAAAAATTCTTTGGGCTCTCTTATTCTCCGGTGTCCATTTTTAAAATGCGTTATTTTTGTTAGTAGCGCTCTGAAAATGATTTCTACTTAATGTGCCACGTTATTGAAGCCAACTGTTATTAACAAACACCAAGAAAACACTTTAAAAATAAGGTAATTGTCAACATTAACTTTCAAGTAATAAACTTACCAAAAAAAAACGTCGCTATGTTTGATTTGGTATTGCTGCCAACTTCACTTTCCCGGCGACTCTCTCGACGAAATTATTGGTGAAAATTACTGATTGTACTACTAGGCAAAAACATTAACCTGGATAAAGATTATTGATGCATAACCACTCCCACTGTGCATGACAAAAACCATGGGTGTTTATATTAGCTCAGCGGGCCGCGCTACCAGTGAAGGAAGTGGGAAAAAAACAGAGGCGGAATGCTATCCGAAGATATTTCCCTGTCATACCTCAACTTTAAAAAAGCATACCCTTCCCTTACAACGTAACGTGATATGCAGGAAATTGTTCTATTCACTCAGAATTGCATCATGCTCAAGTAATAAATTTTATTTTTCACTTAAAATATATATGTGTGAATTATTATTTATGCTATATAGATAAATTAAATTAAATGAGTGAAGTGGGTAACAAAATTAATTTTTGTTTGTTTGTTACTGACATATAATTAGCATCCGTATAAGAGGAAGCATTAACAGTAAATGTGTCATAAGTCACAATAGATTGGTCTGAAAATCACACAAAAGATAGCATCTGAAAATACAGTACAGCAATATAAACAGTAAAGTGAAGTAAGTAAGCCCGAAAAACTTGTATTTTATTAGTAAAGTCTATATTGTAAAAAATACATAAAATTAAGACTGATAGGCCTAACTTAAATAGGAAAAAATTATTAAATGCACTTATCATTAACTTAACGAAAAATAGTGCTTCGAAATTTGTGCTTTTGCGGAAAAGTTCATTTTACTTGTAGCCTACCATTTTATTCCTGTAGAAATGCCCTGACTACTTTTAACCCTGGAGGAGAGACACCTGACATGCTTCGCTTCATGGAGTTGTCATCAGCACTGCGACGTCCCTTACCTAGCCACGCCTTAACATATTTCTCAGGCTTGAACTTGTGAATTGGGGTCCCAACCAACTTCAAAAAGACTAAGTTTCCAGCAGTTTTCACTTGAAGATGATTCCTTTCAGGTGAATATATTACGTTCACCTCACTAAAAGATCGTTCGCATTCTGCTGTGGATATGGTTATGGTTTTCGCAGCCCTAAGAAGTGGTTTCAGATCATCATATACTGTTTTGTCTGATGTATACAGCCTGAAACCAGTTACACTTTCCCTGATGGAACCTATACAAAATTTCTCACACAGATATTTTATTTTACTGTCTCCAAAACAAATATCACTGGCCAAATCTTCTGGCCACTTTGTTTCATCAAATACTTCTAAATTACTTAAAAGTTCTTGATACTTTGCTGCAAAAGATTGTGCAGTAGAAGCAGAAGATCTCGAAGACTGGCTGTTTAGCATTCGTTTTTCCATTTCTTCCACAAGTAGACTGTAGAAGGCTTGTTCATCAATTCTGTGCACTCTTCCAAGTCCATGCAAGTTCACACCATGTAGTTCCTTACACTCGGCTGCACTTCATGCTAATTCTGTATACTCCCCAGGTCGGGTTTGTAAAGAGTGGAAAACTTGAAGTTTTTGGAGTACTAGCTTATGAGCCTGAATAACAGACATCTCCCTCTTCTGCAATTGAAGCGACAGATCCTCTAATTCATTCAGAGCATCTATCATCAAACCCATATTCAGGATAAAGTTTATTTCAGTTAGACGATCCAGCAGTCCTTTGTACTGGGCCCTTTCTTTAGAGTCTCTTGTTTGATCCTCCATGGCGCTTTTAAAATGGAGGGAGAGTGCTGCAAAATCTTTCCAAATGGCCCTAACTGATCTAGCACTTGAAGAAACCCATCTAACTCCTAAAATTCTTCCTATAACCTGAATTTTAGTACTCAGATTTGATGCACAATGCTGCAGTTGGTTTTTGTTCTTTGGTGATGCATGGTATAGGGAATACAAATTATAAAAAAGTTCCTCATGTGGTTGATAGCTGTCAGCTTGGAAACAACATCACCAACTGTTAACTCGAGACGGTGGTTAGCACAGTGCCATATAAAAACCTGAGGGAATTCTTGCTGGAGTCTTACTGCCAATCCTGATGCACTCCCTAGCATATTAGATGCAGCATCACAAGCAAATGATATAAAATTGCTGGCTAGAAACTCTTGTGAAAAATGCCGAAGAAGATTAGACTTTAAGCTGAGGTGTTTGGAAGTTCAACTAGATCGAAAAATATGCTGCTGGTTTCTTCAGAATTATTAAAATTCACCCGAAGACAAATACAAAGAACAGATTTTTGTCCCACTGAAGTTGACTCGTCCACCATCACACCAATCTTGAGGTAGTTTTCAACAATTTGTTTAACAACAGTTTTCCTCATTTCTTCACCAATCAGATTGGTAATGTCAGCACAGGAATGTTTGGAATGCAAAATCTGTCCCATATCTAAACCATTTGCTCTTTGTGCATCAATCCAGGATGGTAGATCAGAAAATGGCCTTCCTAGCTTTGCAAGATTGTACACTGCGAAAAACTCTGCATGTTTTCTCGTGGTAAACCCTTTCTTGTTTTGCAGTTGTGTTTTGAAGAACTTGTTTCTTGGACTCCTCAAGAATTTTAACACACTGACCATGGGCATGGGAATTCTTGTGATCAAAGATTTTTTTTCTTATTGCCTGACGCATTTTCACATCACCGAAAGCCTTTACAGAATAAGAACACCACTCATTTGATAAGCGAGTTCGTTCTGATTTTAAAGCACCCAAAGTTCCAAATGCTCTGACGCATACTTTGCAACCGAATCCTTTTGTTTCGGTTTTGTAGGATAACCATTCGTGTTCTTTGAATTTAAGGGACTACTATACATTGCGATACGGCCGCGTATGAAATTCCCCTAAAACAAAATGGCGGCTTCCGTGACGTCATCAACGACGTCACGAAATACTCCTCTGGCAAGCTTACGGGAAAAGCATGGGTAATAGGGGTTTTTGGGTGGGGAAACACCAAAAAACGTCAATTTTTTTATGTATCGAAATCTATATTTGAGCTATATAGTTCAACTAAAGATTCCGATACATGAAAAATTTCCGCGAATTCACGTATTCTATGTATCGAAATCTATATTTGAGCTATATAGTTCAATTAAAGATTCCGATACATAAAAAGAATTCGCAAATTCACGTAAGAGGAGTTTTTTGGGTGGAAAAACACAAAAACCGTCAATTTCTTTCTATGTATCGAAATCTATATTTGAGCTATATAGTTCAATTAAAGATTCCGATACATAGAAAGAATTCGCAAACTCACGTAAGAGGAGTTTTTTGGGTAGAAAAACACAAAAACCGTCAATTTCTTTCTATGTATCGAAATCTATATTTGAGCTATATAGTTCAATTAAAGATTCCGATACATAAAAAGAAATCGCAAATTCACGTAAGAGGAGTTTTTTGGGTGGAAAAACACAAAAACCGTCAATTTCTTTCTATGTATCGAAATCTATATTTGAGCTATATAGTTCAATTAAAGATTCCGATACATAAAAAGAATTCGCAAATTCACGTAAGAGGAGTTTTTTGGGTGGAAAAACACAAAAACCGTCAATTTCTTTCTATGTATCGAAATCTATATTTGAGCTATATAGTTCAATTAAAGATTCCGATACATAAAAAGAATTCGCAAATTCACGTAAGAGGAGTTTTTTGGGTGGAAAAACACAAAAACCGTCAATTTCTTTCTATGTATCGAAATCTATATTTGAGCTATATAGTTCAATTAAAGATTCCGATACATAAAAAGAATTCGCAAATTCACGTAAGAGGAGTTTTTTGGGAGGAAAAACACAAAAACCGTCAATTTCTTTCTATGTATCGAAATCTATATTTGAGCTATATAGTTCAATTAAAGATTCCGATACATAAAAAGAATTCGCAAATTCACGTAAGAGGAGTTTTTTGGGTGGAAAACACAAAAACCGTCAATTTCTTTCTATGTATCGAAATCTATATTTGAGCTATATAGTTCAATTAAAGATTCCGATACATAAAAAGAATTCGCAAATTCACGTAAGAGTAGTTTTTTGCGTGGAAAAACACAAAAACCGTCAATTTCTTTCTATGTATCGAAATCTATATTTGAGCTATATAAGTTAGTTCAATTAAAGATTCCGATACAGGTCAATGCCATCATAAAACATTGTGGTCAATAATGTTGTTTTTGCTGGGGGGGGCTGTGCCCCCCCACACCCCCTCCCCTCCGATAGGTTGGTATTTTTATGTTTTCCAATATTGGGTGCAAACACAAAAACCGTCATTTTCTTTCTATGTATCGAAATCTATATTTGAGCTATATAGTTCAATTAAAGATTCCGATAGGTCTAATACAAAACATTGTCATATCTATTTTGCAGGTGTTCATGTACATGCCAATTTGTCTAAATCCATTACTATTTTAACAGGCGTATTCGCCAACACCGTTCCTGACGTAATATTATCGTTTAGACAACTTTCGTATTAAATGCAACAACCAAAATATATGTATGAACAACGTAAAAACTCACCGATATATTCCAAATGCTGTATTATTCCACATATACAAGCAGAAGCACTGATTTTCCACCACAAGTAACGGCTTTTAGTTTAATGCAACAACTTCAGGATTTAAACAATTTTAATACAAATCGTCAACACAATCGAGCACACGACACTGCTAATATCAAAATCTTATTTTACAGGTTATTCACGGTAATATTTATTTTAATATTACGCTTAGAAAACGCGATCGCGTGACAACACAAAAATGGCGAACCCACTCCAGCAAAATCTCCTGACGAACTGACCACGGAACTGACGTAGTAATCAGCTGACAACCAATAGCGTTACCGATAGCAATACGTCAGCCAACCAATAGCGTTACCGATAGCAATACGTCAGCCAACCAATAGCGTGACCGATAGCAATACGCCATCCGTGAGATCACGGTGACGTCACTGTTCTCCCTAAATATTCCCCAAACGCTGGTGTATCGGAAGGTATAGTTCAACCGAATTTAATTTTCCACTGAGCAGGACTCAGAAATGTTGGCAAACATTCAAAATCTGCATTATCTCGGCCTACATTGTTGGTTTCTATTTCACTTGTGCTTTGTTGTCTGTGAGAGGTGAGAGACAAAGCCGATTTCGTCAATTTTTTCCCAGACCGATTATCTTCAACACAATCACCAGTTTCGCTGAAATTTCTCTTTTGTCCTCTTACGGCAAATTTATCCATGATATCAGCTCTGCAGCCGATGATGATAAGAATACTTTAGTTGCAATGATGCTACTTGATACACAATCGTACTGACCATACACCACAACACTAGTTTTTAACCCGACAACGAGGCGGGAGACTATCGTATTTTTAATTAAATTCCTCCATGGGTAACCAACCTTGCTTTATAGATTTTCGCCAAGCAGGAACCCAAAAGTCAAGAATATTATGTCTTGTCGATTGACAGTAGATATTTTAAAGATATTTTAAAAGTAAAGTTCTATTTAAACAATGTAAAAGTTATGATATTATCTTACTGAGAAATATGTTTGAAAACGTCTTAAGCTGGCTACTATGGTCATCTCAAGTTACCGGTCAAAGCCATGTTTTTTTTAGCGCTCTGCTGCAGCGGTGGTGAAGAGATCTCGCTTTATGAGTTTTGCTGCATGGACGGCCGTGGCCTTTTTTTTTCCAGTCTAGTTTGCTGCAGCGATGCTAAAGCATTTTACGAGTTGGCTTTAAAAAGGAACGCACGGTTCTATATTTGCGATGTCTACACGGGAATGTTTATCGGTGAAGGTACCTTGGTACCAGGGGATGAATGATCATCAAAAGTAATTATATTAATTCCTACGGCGGAAACAAGTTTAAGATCCACTGGTTTTCAGTGGCGGTATGCTATTTGACATTGAAAACAGTGACGGTATGCCACTGGGCCTTTGAAAGCAGTGCCGGTATTGCATACCGACGCATACCACCTCACTTCCCTCCCTGCGTGCTACCTAACCATTATTGGTCTGGAAACAATAACGTTGGCACTCTGATAAAATGAAATAACATCATCTAGCGATAAAATATTGAACTCCTGTATCTTACTAACATAAGCCATTTCTATAGAAAATTTTTCAGATTTCAAGGCGGCGGACACCGGACAATGCACGAGTTCCAATTATTTGTATTATAATACAGACTATACACATGGGGGTTATCAATACTGTATTTGACCATTATGGTGGACTCTTCAACTGTTACCAAGGCACACACATTGGCGTCATTATAGTTGTCAACATGTGAGATACAAAATACACCAAAAAGGTCTGATCTGGATAAAGATTATTGATGACATTGGTCTTTTATATACACAGTAGCACTGTAAGCACGGAGTTGGCAATACTGTATTTGATGATAATTCACGCTCATAATGGGCGGATACAACTGAAAATTTACTATACAAGTCGTGATCTAAATACGGAATGGCGGGTGGTCTATAGACAGCGGAGAAATCATCTACCCTACTAATACACCATTTCCTGATATATTATTCATAATTAAGTTCCATAAGGTATTTTGACTAATTTCAGTACTTTAGAAAATGTTATCGTACGAGTGATATTTAATTCAGATTTATCAAAATTAAACACATGACCTGTAGCCTATTGTAATGGAAAGTAACTTACCATTCACTGGCTACCGAAGTCATCCAAATCAGTACAAGGTTTCATCTGCCAGCAGTCTAGTTCACCAGCTTCTTATTTCCAGTATTAGTCTAGTACAGATGAAGAGTCTTACTTTACAGTCACACATCTGTCAGGAACCAAGTCCCCCACTTTTGTAAAATAGGATTAAAGTCAAAATAGCATGTATTTAAACAGTAGCTTCCTGATTTTCAGAGTTGTCTAGAAGACAATGAAACAGTCTGTAAATATACTAAGGTAAACTTAAGACAAATTAGAGTTGCTGTCCCAAGAAATACATACGAAATCACAAACTGCTTGCTATTCACAGAACATTAATAGCAGTACAGTGCTTATAAATCAGATCAAATCAGCAACATTCATGGGCATTTCATCAATTTGGGTAGAATAATATTGCTCAATATCGCGGAGAATTCGAATATCATCACTCTTCACAAAATTGATGGCAACACCTTTCCTGCCAAACCGGCCTGAACGACCAATCCTATGAATGTACAATTCTCGGTTATTCGGGAGATCGTAATTAATAACCAAAGATACCTGCTGAACATCAATACCTCTGGCCCAAACATCAGTAGTAATTAAAACTCTGCTCTGACCCGATCGAAATTCTTTCATAATTGCATCACGCTCCTTCTGTGGCATGTCACCATGCATAGAACTAACAGTAAAATTAGCTTCACGCATTTTCTCTGTCAGCCAGTCAACTTTCCTTTTGGTGTTACAAAATATAACAGCTTGAGTTATTGTGAGTGTGTCATAAAGGTCACACAGAGTGTCAAATTTCCATTCTTCGCGTTCAACTGCTACAAAGAACTGTTTAATTCCTTCAAGGGTCAACTCATCACGCTTCACCAAGATTCGAATTGGGTCTGTCATGAACTTGCTGGTCATCTCCAAGATTTCATGAGGTAAAGTGGCAGAGATTAGTACAACTTGCGTTGCTGGAGGAAGGTATCGGTATACATCATATATCTGCTCTTTGAAACCTTTGTTCAACATCTCGTCAGCTTCGTCAAGGACTAACATCTTTATCGAGCGTGTTCGGAGAACTCTTCGACGAATCATATCAAACACTCGACCTGGAGTTCCTGATACAACATGCTGTCCATAATCCAGCTTTCGGATGTCTTCTCCAAGATTGGTACCTCCAATGCAAGCATGACACTGAACATTCATAAAGTCACCCAATGCAAGGATAACTTTTTGAATCTGTACAGCAAGTTCTCTTGTTGGAGAAAGACAAAGAACTTGTGTTTCTCGAACGCTGGTTTCCAAGTTCTGCAATATAGCAATAGAAAATGTGGCAGTTTTGCCTGTACCAGACTGTGCTTGGGCTATTACATCCCTTCCTTTAACTATAGGTTTAATAGATCTTTGCTGAATTGCCGAGGGTTTTTCAAATCCATACGCATAAATTCCACGCAGCAGCTCTTCCCGCAAAGACATATTATCGAAGGAACTGATGACTTCCACATCTTCACTAGTCTCGAATTCGACATTGGAAAGATCTTCTGTTTGCACAACACGCCTCACACGTATGTCATCCATTTTTCTTGAACTAAATCAGGTATCCAGTTCAAAGCAAGAGTTCGTAAACCGTAACCTACTTTTTGTTCCCCCTAACACGCTGCTGTGGAAAACAGCAACTCGGCACACAGTTTACAGTCACGGAACAATGTGAATATATCCACCAGAAATTAATACGTATCTGATATATATACCAAAAGTCACATCTGATATTCACTCACACCACATATGAGAATCAAAAACGCCGTGGAGTCGACAAAATCCAACTTCTGATACGAACGCATATAAACAAACCACCATTGACGGAGTTGGACGGAGTAAGTCCGCCTCACAGAACTTCCACCTAGCTCAAAGAAATTAAATATAATAATGTTCTACCATAACGAATAGAATATAAAGTGTGATCTCTTCTCCCTAAATAGCATGTAATGAATACGGATCGGGTTGGCACTCGCCGCTACGCAGCGCTACAGTCGATTTGAGATTGTTGATTTCCACTAATGTTTGTGTGTTTATGTGCGATATATTAAGTATTTAATTGGTCGGAGTGTTTTGGTGTTGTTCTGTGCAAACGTTTATTGATATACAAGTGCTTACACTATTACTTCATAGTATTAATACCTGAAATGCTATTGTAGGAAGCATTGACTGAAATGGAATTTAATTTCTTGTCGTGTGTTGACGTTATCTTCGTGTGTTAATTTTATTGTTATTTAATGTAAGTAAACAGCAGTTTAGCCCTTACATTTTCATGAGTGCTTAATGTGATTAGTGAAGATGCCTTGCTCTTTTGTACCAGGATGCAGATCTAGCTATGGGGACTGTAAAGAGGTCAGACGGTTTTTCAAACCTCCTAAAGATTAGGAACGTTTTATCAAGTGCAAAGAGGCCATATCAGGGAAGGATAGGGAACTTACTGAAAAGTCCTGCATCTGTGATGCTCACTTTTCATAAGATTTAATTGTTAAATTTGACAAATTTGTGATAGAAGGGAAGGAAGTATTACTTCTCCCAAGAACCAACTGGCGATTGAAAGACTATTCTGTTCCACATATAATCCTAATTTGCCTAAGTATCTGTCCAGTATGGTGTAAATAAAAATGGTCTTCATGCCATTAAAGACTACTTCTGTGAAGAAAGGGATTAGAATAAAAAGACAATGAGTTAAAAAACATATATGTACCGTAATGCTGAAGGAGGCGTGATCAGTTTTAGACAATAGCCTACTCTATGAAGGGGTCATGACTATGCCTTCTATGTCTGTTTAATGTTAAGTTCTTCTGAAATGATGGTAGTTTACTGATTTTGGTGTTTGTGGAGTGAAATTAATGGTTATTATTGAATTTTATAGTAATCTACGGTAAAGTTGAAAGTTGCGTTCGTACGGCTTTTTTTTTCTGTGTTGCAAGTCTGTTAAGGGAATGTAAAATGTGTAACAATGTGAAGAAATCCTTTCTGATTGCGAGGTTAATTGTTCCGTTCTTTTTTAAAATTTACCGATAGCTGGAAAAACTAATTGCATTTTGAACTTGATCTTTGTCTTCGCTTATTGTCGAAACTGGACTATTACAAGAGACGACTTACTAAATTATAATTGTGCACAGTAAAGTAAGTGGAGATGTCAAACTTATTAGCGCCTATGAGGATATCTTGCGGTGTTTTAACGTGTAAAACAGGTCGCAAGGTTTTAAGTCTCGTAAGCGCCAATGCTAACTTACATCACAGATCGGAGCCAGCGCTGCGCTGCGGCGGACCAGGCGTACTAGGCCAGTGTTATCACTTCTTATTCTATTCGTTATGGTTCTACTTAAACTCTTCCTATCGATTTTTTGGGCGCAGCAAAAAACCTTTCCCAATAAGGAGTATATCTACATAATGTTACCGGGAGTAAAAATTAAGACTTTCACGACCGGCGTTGAAATAGGAATCTCTGTTTCGCGGGCTTATAGACCGTGTTCTAAGGACATTTTGTTGTCCTGTCGTTTCGCTGAAGACTGCGTTCAGCATGTTCACAGGTTACATTAAGCGAGGTAAAACAAGTAAACAAAAGATATATAAATAGTCAACAACCCACACATAGAGGCTACCATAGCAACGGCGTACCACATAAAAGTAATGCATCAAGGACAGGGCTGCTCTTCTGTTGCATCTTCTCGTCTACGACGGTCAATGAGGGCAGGCTTGAGGGGATTAAGGACTGGAAGCCAAGCTCTGTTCACACGTTCTGCTTCCTCCTTAAGATTGAAGCTGATAGTATGCTTCAGGATTTCAATGGCCTCCCTTTGTAGCCTGGCATGATAAGACACCGTGGTGGACAGAACTTCGGTGTCTCCATATCTTATGTCGTGAACTGCGAGTAGCGAGTGTGCTGCCACAGCGTACGTATCACCCCTAAAGGTCATCATATATGAACCTCGTCTCATCTTGCCTCGTTTCACCTCCTCAACGATGGCTCTCCTGCTCGCATTTCCGCCCCTTCTCAAGATCCTAGTGCTGTTGATTTAACCTTCGTTTCTCTCAATATTGCGCAGCAGTTTTTTTTTGCAAACATCCCCAGATTTGCATTTAAGCGACCATTACCTCATAATAATCACCAGTTCTTCTTCACCCCCCCCCCCTCTCCACCCACCCCCAACCCCGTTCACACTCCTCTATCCTTCCGAAATTGTAAACATTTTGATTCGGTGTTGTTTTTCGAGTATATACAACAGTATTTTTGCCAAGCCGCTCCCCCAGTACGGACTTCTCATGAATACTTACTACACGTCTTACCCGATATTTTGAAACCCACTCATTCCTTGTCTAGAACGCATTGGGCAGAAAATATTTCATATCCCCTGGTGAGACGCTGTATGTAAGGGATTATTAAAGCGATAAAAAGAGTTACTTCACCTCTTTCGCAAATATAATACTCCCTATACATATCTGCAGAATAAAAAGCTCATAGCCACCATGCAACGCACTTTCAATGAAAAACGCCGTAACACCTGGCAGACCTATGTCAATACTATTAATCACTTGACACCCCTTACCCAAATCTGGAACTCTATACGGACCTTATCAGGGTGTTCCAAAAACGTGTCCCCACACCACCTTAATTTTGATAATTCCTTAATTTTTTATCGCAGTCTCACATCCGACTCTGTCTTTTTTGACCACCCATCCTATCAATACGCCACGTCTTCACAATTTTCCTGTCTCACCCAACCGATTTTACACACCGAACTCTGCCAAGCATTAACCAACAAAAAACCTCCACTCCAGGTCCCTACTCTATTTCCTACCAAATGCTCAACAGCCTACCCTCTTCTGCTCAATTGGTCCTTCTCGAATTCTATAATACCGTATTAAGTCAGGTCATGTTCCTCCCTCGTGGAATGATTTCTTATTACTTCCTTTCTTAAAAACCGGCAAAAAACCCGCTCTACCCAGCAGCTATCGAGGAATTCAGCTCGGGTCCTGTATTCGCAAAACATTTCAGAGAATATAACTGGCCAGACTAATCTGGGTGCTAGTGTATTATGGATGATTCCAAAAACCCAATTTGCCTTTGTCAAAAGCAGGTCGACAAGTGATGCCTTAAATATCTTCCTTACAGATCTACTTTTGTCCAGCTGCCGAAAAAAATTTACAGTACCGTAGCCGTTTTTCTCGACATTAAAGACGCATACGATAATGTCAACGTCTCATTGTTGTTGGATATTCTATATCAATAGAAATCCCCCCATTTTTAGTAACTTGATTGCGGCTTTTTTTTACAACACCGTCATGTCATTCTTTCTACCTTCCCAACCGTCCTCAATTAGCGTTTTTCGTCCTCTGGTCTACCTCAAGGCGATATTTTAAGTGGTATCCTGTACCTCATTTATACCTGTGAGATCGAGGGACTATTACTCCCACATGTCCGTATAATCCAATATGCCGACGATCTACTTCTATATTGTTCTCACACCGATTTATCTACGTGTCGGCAACACATGTTTCACGCCCTCGCGATTCTTCACTCCTGGCTCTTTATTCATGGCCTCAAAACTGTTCCGAAAAAAAAATCCGCCTTAATTTTTACCCACCGTCGTATCTATGGTCGTTCTTCGCTCCTGTATCAGCAGGGCTCCATCCCTATCGCTCACCAAACAAAATATCTCGGTCTTCTGATTGACGATAAGTTGACCTGGGCGCCTCAACTTACTCACTTAAACTTACAAGTCACTAAAAAACAACATTTATTCCGGTCGTTAACGCGTCGTACCTGGGGAGCTGACCCCCAAATATTGTTACTCTTATATCGCTCTATCATCCGGTCCTCCCTGGATTATGGTTGTCATTTTTATGACATTATGCCTCAGTCCCGCCTCACTGTTTTAGATAAATTACAGTATGCCGCTTTGCGAATTATCCTGGGAGCTCTCTCTTCTACTCCCACACAAGTCCTCTTAATCGAAACTTCTGATCCGCCGCTTGCTCTCCGAAGGCAGTATCTGTCCTCTAGATACCTACTCCGCAAAATGGATCTTTCTTCTTCCCCCATTCTCCCGAAACTACAATTACTTCTGGAGTATCAACAAGATTTACTAGTCAAATATTCATTGCCCTCTCTTCTTCAATCTTTCATCGGCCTTACCGGTATTCGTCCTGATGTTTTACAAACCCGGAAGCCTCTCTGCTATAACGCGCCCTTCCACCTGTATCAGTTCAAACCGGATGTTATTCATCATGCCCCTTACATTTCCCATAACGATTCTTTCTCCACCCCCCCCCCCCCCCCCCCCAATCGCACGCCGCTATGTATATCAACTTGATGAGCGTGCTCATCATTGTACTACAATTTATACTGACGGATCCAAATTCGTCTCCCCTCCAGGAGTAGGCGTCGCCTTTTATATCCCCGCCACCCAACATCGTGCTTCATTTACTTTACCTCATACCTTATCTATTTTTTCTGCCGAAGTCTTTGCCATCCGTCAAGCCCTCATATACATTAAACAGAATGTCATATTTAGATCTCTCATCTTACCCGACTCACGAAGTGGTTTCCAGGCCTTGCAAAATATTTCTCACACTGATAACTGGTTTATACATAATATTCTCAGGTTGACATATGATTTGACACAGTCGGGATACACGATCGTTTTTTCTTGGATCTCCGGCCATACGACTATTTCAGGGCCGCCAAACATGTTGCGAGGGGCCACGGCATCCCTGTCACCACTGCCACCCCTGCCTCTGATTTTTCCTATTTTGAAAGAACAACTGAAAGACGAATGGTCCCCACAATGGCGGGAATATACCAGGGTAAAGGCAAAGTTTTATTCCAATATTCAACCGACGATCCCCCATCTTCCTTGGTTTTATAACGGTCACTACACTCATCGTCATATAATTACAATTATTCGCCTACGTTTTAATCATGCTCGTACTCCGGTATTTATGGTTCGGTGCAACTTAGAACCGTACGAGGTTTGCGCATGTAACACTGCAATTGGTACCGTTAATTATCTTGTATTTCAGTGTTCCCTGTATATACCGCAAGGTACTACGCTACTTCATTCATTACGTCATCTCGGTTTTTATCTTCCCTTAAATATTTCGGTGCTACTTTATTACCCTACCCCTCCCGTTCTTACTGCATTATTAGAATATCTTTTCGATTGCCATTTGACTCTTTAACCCTTTCCCTTCAGTGTGTCACCTCGTATTTGTGTATACGTAGTAAGTCGCCAAGACGCGTCACTTGGGCGTGAAGATCCACGCAATATTCCTGTTCCTTGTTTTTCCCTTGCTAACTTGACAATTTTTTGACACACTTCGGATTTGCCCAAAACCTCTCTACAAGAAGAAGAAGGAAGTTGAAACCAGTGGTAATGAAAAGATAATTAACAAGAAAGGTCAAGTTGTATCACGTGTAAGTGTATGTGCAATGTTGTCATCAAGTAATCATAACAATGGTTTTTGGACTCTGCTGCGACCGAGCATATATGTCTTCGAGGAAAGAATTGTTTGAAAACTTTGTTCCTTTAAATGGTCGTGTCAGTTTTGGAAAGGATTCTACTGTTGTTGACGGGAAAGTAACTGTGTCACTTGTGCTGTCTGATGTGAATGGAGGGTGTACTTTGTTAATGAAGGATGTATTGTGCGTACCTGAACTTCAATTTAATTTGATATCAGTATCTAAGCTTACTGCACATAATCTAAATGTATGTTTCTTATCCGAAAAGCTGAAGCTACCAAAGAAAACATTCATGTATTTACTGCAATTGAGAGAAATGGCTTGTATGAGCTTGCAAGTGCTGATGTTATTTCGGGTGGTCAGGTGGCAGCTATTGTGAGAGAGACTGTGCGTGAGTGCACTGATGGTTCGATTGAAGCTGTGGCATTGAGGAGTGCAAGTACATGGCATCGTAGATTGGGGCATGTTCACTTTAATGCCACTGAGAAAATTCCAGGACTAGAAAATGTAATGATTGATGGTAAAGAGAAGACTGAATGTTCTATTTGTATTCGAACTAAAACTACTGTACCTAAGAAAAGTGAAAGAAAGTCTGAAAAACCCTTGGACTTAGTTCACAGTGATCTGATGTCTTTGCCTATTGTGTCTAATGGGGGTGCACGATATCTCATAAGTTTTATTGATGGTTATAGTAGGTATGCTGTTGTTAAATTATTAAAGAGAAAAAGTGATGCTTTTGTTAAATTTAAACAGTACAAGGCAGAGGCAGAATTGTTTCATGGCAACAAACTGAAAGCATTCCAAACGGATGGTGGGGGATATTACAGTAATGAGTTCAAGGAGTATTTAGCAGAGAGGGGCCTCACTCGCCCCATCTAAACGGAATTGCAGAAAGATTTAACAGAGTGATAGGTGAAATGATAAGGTGTCTACTGTTAGAATCAGGTATGCCAGATAAATTTTGGGCTGAGGCAGCCAACACTGCTTGTGTGATAAGAAATTATGTCCATCTAAGGCTATCAACCACTGTGTACCTGCAGCATTATGGAAGGGGGGAGATGTATCGCAGGATGTTTTGAGGTTACGTGTATTTGGGTGTAGAGCTTGGCTAGCTCAGAATAAGGGTAAATTTGAGCCCAGGGCAGCTGAACATGTGTTTATTAACTATGAACAAAATGTTAAGGCGTTTATATTGTACAACATGGTTACAAAGAAAGTTGTAATTGGTTTGCATGTCAAGTTTGAAGAGAGTGTGTTTCCATTTCAAGCTAATGCAAAATGCAAGGATAAATGTATCTCCATGAATGACTACTCAAATGAGAGTGATGATGATGATGTGAACATTGATAATGAGTATGTCATGAATGTTAATCACGTTGATGTAAATGTCATGAATGTTGATCCTATCAATAGGGTGAATGAGAATGTTGATGTTTTAAGTCCACGGAGAAGTAGTAGGCCACCAAACCCCAAAACATGTGCTTGCTGTAACCTAACTACTTGCGATTATGAAATGAATGTGATCGAGTATGTTGATCAGGTGATAGAACCTTCAAACATGAAGGAGGCTACGTCTGGAGAAAATGCTGCTCAATGGAGGAAGGCCATGGATATGGAGTATAAATAAATGTTAGATTTGGGAGTTTGGGAAATAGTTGAATGGTTGAATGGCCAGTAGATCACAAGGTAATTGGCTCAAAGTGGGTCTTTAAAGTCAAGTATGATGAATGTGCTAATATCGAAAGATACAAAGCTAGGTTAGTGGTTCAGGGATTTAGAAGTCAAATGGGATTTTCATGGGAAGACAAATTTAGTCCTGTAATAAGAAAGAAAAGTGTGAGGGTGTTGTTAGCTTTGGCTGTTGAAAACCAGTGGTCTGTACATCATGTGGATGTAACATGTGCATACCTTAACAGTCCCATTTCTCAGGATGTTTTCATGGAACAGCCAGAATTGTATGAGGATAAAGAAAAAGGGAGCGATGGATTTGTATGTAAGCTAAGGAAAAGTATTTATGGGTTACCATGTGCAAGTAAAGACTGGAATGTTTGCCTTGATAGTGTGTTGAAAGAGTTGCACTTAAACCGATGTAGACGTGATTCATGTGTATATGTTGGGGGAGGAATCATCATTGGAGTGTATGTAGATGACATGATTATAATGGGAGATGAAAACAAAGTGTGTGATTTCAAGAAAGTATTATCTGAAATACTTACTGTAAAAGATTTGAGTAATGTTACTAAACTTTAGTCAATGCAAGTGTGTCAAGGTGATTGTACATTATTCATAAACCAATCACTGTACATCAAGAAATTGTTGTCAGAGCGTAATATGGCAGATTGTAAACCCTGTAGTGCTCCCCTATCCATGATAGAGGAAATTGATGATAAACCTTTTGAAATTGATCGCTTTTATAGGAAGGTTGTTGGTAGTTTACTCTTCATAGCAAACAACTACAGATGTGGCATTGCTTTTGCTGTCAGCAGAGTGAGCCAAACATGTAATGCACCTAATATAGGAAATTGGAAATCTGCAAAACATATTATTCTACGTTACATGTAAGGTACTAGTAACCTTTGTTTGCGCTATGAGAGGAAGGGTGAACCAATACAGGTGTATTGTGATACTAGTTGGAACAGTGAACAAAAATGTAGATCTGCGGTAAGTTTTGTTGTATTGTTTGCTGGAGAAGCAATAACATGGCATAGTAGGAAACAATCATTGTCTGCTATGTCAACAGAAGAAGCAGAATATATTAGCATGTCAGAGGCTGTAAGAGAAATTAAATGGCTTAAACATATGTTTCCTGAATTGGGACAGTCGGTGTACAATATGGTGCGACAATACTCAAGCAATTAAATTGGGTGATACAGGAACTGTAACTGAGAGGTCAAAACTTATTGATCTGAAATATCATTTCTGTTGTGAACAAGTTGAAATTGGTAATGTTGTATTTTCTTATGTGCCATTACATGAACATGTCAGTGATATTCTTACCAAAATAGTAAGTGGTCCAAAGATGAGATCATGCTTTGCTTCATTGGGCCTAGTGCCATATCCAACAATTTGAGTTGTTTAATCTAAGCCTTAATTATGGCATATTGTTTTGTTTTGTTTTGTTTGAGATACGGTATGTCAACGGGGAGAGTTGGTACCTGTATTGCAAGTATCTCAAACAGATGTCGATTTGGTTTGAATTGCCCGCCAGGGTGTGGTTGGATCCTTGTTTGGTGGTGCGCTCTAGTGAGCGTGTTCAGTGCTGTGCTTTTTTCGTGTCGGCGGCTGTTGCGAGGGTCGTCAGTTGGCTCGTCACTCAGTCGTGAGCAGGTCGTAAGATGAGAGCTATGTTGCTCAGCAGTCGTGAGTGCAGATAGAACAATCTGCAGTTATGTCGTGGACGGCAATGTGTAGCCTAATAGTTGTATTCACATATGGTATAATAAACTGTATGTATTAACACTGAATGTATAATTCCACGGCCCTCTCTACGTAAAACCTACAGAAAACACATGGTTAACACAATTCCTTTGGTATTTCCTTAAATTTAACAACATCAGACATTTGACTTAAGACCTGAAACTTCTGTTGTCCAACGTGGCCCAACCGTTGATGCCACAAATTGTAATCAGATACAACACCAACAAGGGCAGATATATCTTGGTTAACATTCAGATAATACAGACCATTCAAAACTGAACCAGTATCTAGCTCGCTACCATTCACTGAGCAATTCTCTAAATCCAAGATGTCACATCCATTTTTGTTGAACACAACAACAGCATCCCTTTTAATCATCTGACTTACCGACAGCAAGTTGACGCTCAGTCCTGGAACATGCATCACGTCTGACAGATTATTAATACTGTCGCTTACTTTCAGTGCAATGTCACCAACTCCTTGTACAGACAACGTATCATTATTACCAATTACAATGTTTATATCAGGATCATCATTGCATTTATAATTTGACATAAGTTTAACATTAGGAGACATGTGAGCACTACAACCAGAATCAATGACGAAACAATTCTTTGGTACGCGAGCTGTTAAAGCACAAAACAAACTTTTATTGGATTTTGGACACTTCGGTGCACTTTGAACTCTTTTCTTCTGTGGACAAGTATCTCTGCCGTGACCCTTTTCACCACAAATCCAACACTTCCAATGACTCTTGTCAACTGCTTTTTCACTAGAGCTCTTTGGTTTCTCGACATACCTGACTTCCTTCTTGGTGTTGCTGTACAGGGCTGCCCCATCAGCTGACTTCTCACCATGACTTCAGCGAAAGCTTTCGTCCAACAAGATAAACTTGATGCGGTCCAACTGTAGTTCCTCCGATGTTGAGGTTACGGTCATAACTAAGTTATCGTATTCATCAGGAAGACCTCAAAGTATCATAGCAGCAACAAACTTATCACGAGAGGCTCATCAACAGATGCTATGCCAGGAGTGGACTGGGAGAGTAGGACTGACTCTCAAGAACATTAACAATCGCTGGCCAACAAAATCATATGGGAGGGGGGCTTTGTTCAAGTTATTGAGGGATGCACTAGGGGGACAACTTATTGGATGTGTTTTTGATAAAGCCTGAGGATATTTGGGTCAAATCAGAAATAATTGAAGGGATATGTGACCACAAGGCTGTTGTAGTAGAGGTAAAGTTGAGCATTGAGAGGCAGGTCAAGAGGGAGACAAGATTGGTAAAACAGGACTACAAAGCTAATAAGGAAAAGATTGGTAGTTACTTAGCTGAAAATTTCAATCAGTGGATAGAGAGGGGACTAGATGTAGATAGACTGTGGGCTGGTTTGAAAACAATAATTCTGGATTGTGAAAAATTAAATGTGCCATTTAAAAAAGTAGGGGCGACTACTGATCCACTTTATTACAATAAGGATGTATGAAGATTAAAGAAGAAATATAGATAAGAAAGCAATAAGATTAGGAAGGGGATAGGCCACCGAATAGAATTAAATAGGTTGAGAAGGGAACTGGTTAGGGCTAAGGTAGTAGCAAAGAAACATTTTATGGGTAGGCTAGTTGGCGGCGGGACGACTTTCAAGGAACGGTGGAGGAATATGTATGTCTATTTCAGGAGAGTAAGAGGGATTCAAGGCCGCGTACCTGATATCGAGGGAGAGGATGGAACGCTGCTGGTGGAAGATGGGGAGAAGGCTGAGGCATTTAATAAGGTACGGTATATGGTAAGGTGGTAGGAATTACAGGAGAGGGAAATGTGGATCAGGGAGGAGAGCAGGGTATTGAGGAGGGTAAGAAATTAATTTATGTAAATAAGGATATCTATAATGCAATACGGGGATTAGGGTAAAAAAATCAGCCGGGGTAGATGGGATAAATGGGGAATTGTTAACGGATATGGGATGGAACATTGTGCCCTATTTAAGATTTCTGTTTGACTTTTGTCTAAATAATGGGGTAGTGCCTGAGGACTGGAAACAGGTTCTGGTAGTTCCGGTATATAAAGGGAGAGGGGGAAGGGGGGATAGTGATAGCTACAGACCTGTCAGTGTAACATGAATTATATGCAAAATGTTGGAGGGAATTATGAATGAATACATAAGGGAATGCTTAGGGAGTAGTAGGTGGTTGGGAAATAAACAGCATGGTTTCAGAGAGGGATTTTCGTGTGAATCGCAGCTAGCAGGCTTCCAGCAGGATATCAGTGAGGCCTTGGATAACAGAGGTCAAGTTGACTGCATTGCAGTTGACCTATCAAAGGCTTTTGATAGGGTCAATCATGGTATTCTGTTAAGGAAAATGGAGGCTATAGGATTGGACAAGAGAGTAGTTCAATGGGTGGGATCTTTTTTGGAGAGGAGAAGTCAGAGGGTAAGAGTTGGTGGGTCAGTGTCAGAACAGTCTAGGGTGGGGAGGGGGGTACCTCAGGGGAGTAAATTGGGTCCTTTACTATTTCTCATTTACATAAACGACATAGGAGTTAAAATATCATCCCAGATAAGAGGAAATCTGACATTCTACGGATCGGAGCGTGGATTGTTAGAAGTCTGCTAGGAAGTGGAAAGTTAGAAAACTTAGAAAGGGAAATAGATAGGTTGAGGTTGGATTTGGTTGGGATTAGTGAAATGCGCTGGCAGGAAGAACAGGACTTTTGGTCAGGAGACTATAGGGTCATTAGCACTAAATCAAACAATGGCCAAGCAGGAGTTGGTCTTATATTGAGTAGGAAACTTGGACAGCGGTTGGAATATTATGAGCAATACAGTGAACGGATTATTGTAGCAAAAATCAATACTAAACCTACGTGCACCACAGTTGTACAAGTCTATATGCCTACCAGTCAAGCTGATGATGAGGATGTTGAAAAGGTCTACGAAGAAATAGATGACATTCTGAGGTATATCAAAGGTGATGAAAATGTTATAGTAATGGGAGATTGGAATGCTGTGGTAGGAAAAGGGAGAGAAGGGAAGATAGTAGGAGATTTCGGATTAGGTGAAAGGAATGATCGAGGAAGCAGGCTGATGGAATTCTGCACCGAACATGAGTTGGTCATAGCTAACACCTTATTCAATAACCACAATAGAAGAATATACACATGGATGAGACCAGGAGATACAGGGCGTTACCAAATCGAATTCATTATGGTCAAGCAAAGGTTTCGAAACCAGATTTTGGATTGTAAAACATATCCTGGTGCTGACATAAACTCTGACCACAATCTGGTTGTAATGAAATGCAGATTAAAGTTGAAGAAACTGAAGAAAAGTCAAAAGCCAAAAAGGTGGGCAATAGACAGACTGAAAGTAAAGGATGTAAACGAAAGATTCAAGAAGAGTATAAAGGAAGGACTAATCAAAACCCCTAAACAAACTTCAATTGCAGACGAATGGGCACTTTTGAAGAATGAAATAACAAAATCCGCAGAAGAAAACATTGGTAGGAAAGAAAGAATAGGTAGAAAACCGTGGATCGCTCAGGATATACTATAATTGATGGATGAAAGGCGGAAACACAAGAATCTAAGAGATGAAGTGGGGAAAGCAGAATACAGACGTCTGAGAAATGAGGTTAACAAGAAGTGCAAGGAAGCGAAAGAAGAATGGTTGAAAGAGAAATGTGCAGGTATAGAAAAGTGTCTGAAATTAGGAAAAGTAGACACAGCTTATCGAAGGATTAAGAATACTTTTGGGGAAAAGAAGACTAAGTGCTGTAATATTAGGGACACAAATGGAAAGCCTCTAACAGATAGGGAAGAAAAGGTTGAGAGATGGAAAGCTTACATAGAGTGCTTGTATAAGGGAAAGGAGATTGAGAATCATGTAATGGAAAGGGAGGAGAAATTGATGAGGATGCAAAAGGAGATTTAATATTGAGATCAGAATTTGACAGAGCATTAGAGGACTTAGGCAGGAACAAAGCACCAGGCATTGATGATATACCGATTGAGTTGCTACGCTGCATAGGAGATGAAGGTCTGATCAGGTTATTTCACTTGGTGTGTAGGATTTATGAGACAGGTGAGGTACCCCCTGATTTCAAGAAGAATGTTATCATCCCTATACCAAAGAAAGTGGGAGCTGACAGATGTGAAGATTACCGTACAATCAGCCAGATTACTCATGCTTCAAAGATCCTGCCTAGAATAATTTACAAGAGGATTGAAAGCCAGATCGAAACGGAGTTGGGTGAAGACCAGTTTGGTTTCAGGAGAAATGTAGGAACAAGGGAAGCTGTACTAAGTCTTAGGCTGATTTTGGAAGGTAGAATAAGGAAAGATAAGAGAACGTTCATGGCATTTGTAGACTTAGAAAAGGCTTTTGATAACGTTGATTGGACTAAATTGTTTGACATTTTGAAATCTATTGGAATAAAGTACAGGGATAGGAGGGTGATATACAATCTATACAGAAACCAGACAGCAGTCATTCGAGCTGAAGGATATGAGAGAGAAGCTGGTATTCAGAAAGGTGTAAGGCAAGGCTGCAACTTATCACCCATACTTTTCAATCTTTACATTGAACAAGCAATGAAGGAAATTGGAGAAAAATTTAAAGTGGGAGTGAAGATTCAAGGAGAAATAATTTCAACTCTCAGATTTGCTGATGACATCGTCATCTTGGCCGACAAGCCTGAGGATTTGAATGAGTTTTTGAATGGTATGGATTCCGTCTTGCAGAAGGACTTCATGATGAAAATTAATAAATGTAAAACAAAAATACTGGAATGCAGCCGAAATAAATCAGAAACCTCTATGGAAATCAAATTGGCAGGTGAAAAGCTGAAGGAAGTAGGAGACTTCTGTTACTTAGGAAGCAGAATAACCAGTGATGGACGAAGCAAAGAGGATATAAAAAGTAGGTTGGCTCAGGCAAGGAAAGCCTTTCTACAAAAAAGGAATCTGTTGACATCGAATATAGATTTAGGTATTAGGAAGTCATTTTTGAAAGCCTTTGTCTGGAGCGTGGCGCTCTATGGAAGTGAAACTTGGACTATTGGTGCAGCAGAAAAGAGGAGAATTGAGGCATTTGAAATGTGGTGTTACAGGAGAATGATGAAGATCAGATGGGTAGATAGGGTTACAAACGAAGAGGTATTAAGGCGAGTGGGAGAGGAGAGATGTTTCTGGCGACTGCTAATGAAGAGAAGAGATAGGTTAGTAGGACACATACTAAGACACCCAGGAATAGCAAGCTTAGTTATGGAAGGAAGGGTCGAGGACAAGAACTGTAGGGGTAGACCAAGGTTAGAATATGTTAAACAGATTGCCTCGGATGTAGGGTGTGGTAGCTATGTAGAGATGAAACGATTAGCTCAGGACAGGGAGGCATGGAGCGCTGCATCAAACCAGTCAAAAGACTGAAGACTCAAACAACAACAAGATTATTTGCTGATGATAGAGTAGTATACAGGAGGATAAATCACCCGGATGACTGCGGCATATTGCAGAGGGACTTGACGGACATACAAAGCTGGGCGGATAAAAGTGATATGATGATAAATTCAAAGAAATGTCAGGCAGTGAGATTTGTTAACAAAAGGAATCATATTGTTCTTGAATATTCAGTGGGGGAAAATAAAGTTATATTTGGGGACGAATGTAGGTATTTAGGTGTAACTGTGGGGGGTGGGAATTTTCACTGGGGTAAGCACATAAGGGAAATAGTAAAGAAAGCATACAAGCATGGGCGCCCAACGGGGTGGGGGGGCAGGGGGGGCATGCCCCCTCCCTGGATCCTTGAAAAATAAAACGATATGAAAAAATCGGACTTTTTGTTGTTGTTGCAAAAGTGCTTACAGTATTCTAATTAATTTGTACTAAATATTAATACTTCAGATATTTAACATTCCGACAGGCCAAACATTAAATACTGTATAGTGGCAGTCTGGCACACCTGAGAAATCAGAATTTTTAAAAGTTACAATAATTGCTGAAGAATAGTTTTGCTTCAATTAGTGAATACACTCATTCGTTCTCTACATAGTCTATTACGTAATGGTGCTCGATCAGGTGCAATCTGCCTCGCATATCACTTTTGCAACAACAGCAAATGTGTAGAAGGGTCATTGACAAACTGGCCGATATGGACTTGAATGTCATGTGGAAATACGTAACTACTGAAAGGTAGTTGACGAATATGAGAAAAGATCAGTAGCACCCACCGGAAGGTTAAAATCATCCTACATATTATGTCAGTTATGCAATAGTGCTGGTGTGCTTTCGATTTAAATTAGACACTTGAGTAATATTACAAAGGAATATTGTAATTTATATGCCCGTAGCCTACATTCCATTCGTGTGTATTGTGTTCACTATGAACGGCCGCCTAGACTGTGTCTGTGTGCTTACAGTATTATTTATTAATTTTGTGTGCTTCGTCTACGAATGGATTTATATTTCATTTAAAGGTAAGTAATGCAAACTTATCTGATTATATATAACCCAAAAAGGAGGTATTCACTCGTTAATCATCGTATCTTTGTAACCACAAGGGCTATGAAACTGAAATTTTGCATGTTGATTACTCTCAGTTTGTGGGTGCTCACTAAGAATTGTTCTTAGAATATTCAAGTTTTAAGTGGGTCTGTTGGGCCATTTGGTACTCATGCATGAGTTAATATTGTGGGCGCCCTTAGGGGGACTGGATTTCCGAGAATGTTGAAATAAGATTGTTCATTGTCACACCAGTTTATTCCATAAATGGAAGTCACAGATAGTCAACTGACAACTGTTACCACAACAAAAATCTGTAATGTTGCTGACGTAATATGTATTTACAATTTTTAAATAAAAATATGGTTCTAATGATGCCATGCACTCTGCCACCAATGGATGATGATGATGATGATAATTGATGTATAAAGGGGCCTAAAATCTAGGTAACAAATTTCAATACGGTTATGCCTAGTGTTAAATACCGTACCGGTACCGTATGTTTCGCCATCACTATCTTCAGTGGCTACTACTTTTGCCACCTCACTTTGGCAGTGTCGATATGAAAAGTGCGTTCTGGAGATATTTTTAGACATCGCAACATCGCTAGCGTATCTTAACCCCTAAAATAAGCTTTTCTATGCTGACTAGTAAAAAACACTGGTCCTGTAAAGTCGTGCTTAAAATATTGGATAATTTACTGTATTCAGACCCGTATTGACGGGGGGGGGGGGGGGGGGGGGCAAACTTGCAACTGCCAAGGCGGCAGGTTTTAGGGCGGAAACATTTCTGGGAAACTGTACAAAACTGCTTGGTCATTAAACGTCAAGTTGATTAAGTTTAAGCCCTCCACAAGAGAATATACTTTGGCATTGTTGATTATTTAAGGACATAAATAAAAGGATCGTGTTTGTCACCTTGGTATTCTTGCTGTTGATCTGACTTGAATGTGAAATTGTACCAATGAGGAAATTCCAAACTTGTTACCGGTATTTAAATAATTGTTTTTGCACATTGGTTGTGTATGATATCTGTTAAAATTTAATGTACATTCTTTGTATTTTTTTTTTTAATTTGTAATTTTAGCAAACGCATATTTATAGTGTATGCCACTCATAGTTAAATACACACTCAGGTGAAGAAACAGCCTCATATGTTATGGAAACTTTGTAACTGCTCGGCTTCACGGATTGCGTGAGGGTTAAACACCTGTACGGTATGAGCAACAGCAATAAACATTCACTCTTAACCACACTGGTTACCTCATACATAAAAGCACTATAGATCTGGTAAAATGTACAATATATTCTGATACCAGACATGAAATACACTTCGCAGGATCCTCGTCGTACAGACTATCTAACACTCACTATCATATTCACACAGGCACACTTATGACATATTGATGACCCTCGGATATAATGGTGACTGGTACGTACAGACTTTGACTTCAGCTGGACGACTTAACTTTACTGATTCGGGGGTTAGTTGCTCCCAGAGAATCACTCCTACTTACTCGCAGCACAATTACTATATATTTCACAAGCAAGCCTCTCAACTATGAACATTATGTACATTATTACATTGATGGTCAGCATCCAACGATTTATCTAGTTTCGTGGATCTGATTATACAAAGATGCTTTAAATCCGTGTGTTGGATTATCGCATCTAGTTCGCTCCTGAGTTTACTAATGCATAGCATATTTTACTAGTATTTGACGTATAACAATTTACCGCTATGGTCTCAGAATTTCGGTATACAGACGTTAGTTTACAATACTTCATGCGATTCTAGACAAAAAATCTAGACTATTTGTTTGAAACTAGGCTCATTATTCCCTTGAGAATGTATAGCCAGCAACTCAGTAATTGCACATCGAACACCAACTTGTGATCGTCTGAAATACCTTCCTTCTCCACCAAAAACACACAAGTCCAAAACACAAATTCCACTCCCTCACGGAGTCTTACCAAGAATACGAACCACTCCACACGGAGTCCAAAGGATGAGTACTCCGCTCTACACGCGGTCCAAAGAATGAGTACTACTCCCCACGGAGTCCTAAGAATGAGTCGCCCTCCACAAATCACTCGCTTACCTGGCTTCCCTGACGGGTCCAGCCAATCAAAACAAAACATTATCATATAAGAAGTGCCTTCTTGGTCTTCAAAATACGCTAGACAGACCCCTAGCACAGGGTTGCCAAGCCTCCTACCTACATGAGTCATCATGCACTTGAGCTTGCGAGAGAAAACCCCAGGCGACAACAAACCTACTTCCTGGTTCTTGCACACAATTCCAGACTCTCTGACTGAAGATTATTCCAATGTTAAAATATTCACATATAACTAGACTCAGATCCTGCCAATTACAATCCCTTAAAACCTAAACAAATTAATCGGAAATAAATCACATGATATTATACACTTCATTACATAATTATAAAACATAAAAAGGCATCAAATAAAAATATGTGGACGATTACGAAAATCGTACGTCCCGAAAGTAAGGGTTCGATCCGTTGTGACCTGGGAATGTTACAACTTTAATAAATCTGCATATTCCAAGTCGGGGGCAGCAACGTAAATCCATGCATGGCATGCATTGTAAGAGAGGACAGAATGTAGTAATTTGATCTTTAAGTCCATCTGTTTAGTTGAGTACCTCAATTTAAGCTCCACGATGACGAGTGGTTACCTAAATATTCTAAATTTGTTTGCCGACGCTGACAGCAGCCATCCCTAGTAGGCTTACGATATTTTCAACACTACCTTCAGCGAAATACCACGTACGTATCATGTTTCATGTTCCGGGGCACTTATCTCAAAACTACGGTATCGGTACTCTGAAATAACATTACTTATACACACTCGCCTAATGACACGTTCTTAAATAAACCGGAATTTCACTCAGAGTCAGGTACAAGGGGAGGGGTTTTAACCTGTTTACAAATAAAGCAACAACATTTACAACAATGCCATTTATTGAATATAAAAAGTTAATTTTCCCCTCTTTAAGGGTAGCCGTAACACACATAGATATTAAAAACTCCAAAAGTATTTGTATTAGATCTGTTAGACAATATATTATTTTCGTCATAGGTATAATAATACTGCGAAATATATCACTTGTTAATTTTTTTAAACTCCACGGAATTGTACAATATCTGTCAATTTTATTGTATCGTCTATTATTTTCATAAACAGAGAAAAGCTTGAGCATAAGGCTCAATTACACATTGAAAGAAGTGGTTTGTTTATGTTCATATCATCATTCCTGTATCACCATTCCTCTTGTTTCAGTCGAGAATTCGAATAATGGTAGTAAGAAGTACGTGATATAGTGGTTTTTATCCATTTTACTTAGTGGTTAGTAATAATCAGGCGAAATATTTTTATTGACAAAACTAATTTTTACTAAAACCATAGGCTCGAGTTTATCAGTTCGTAGGCTACAAGTGTTTCATGATTCTAATAAGAGCAATGCGAAGTATTTCCGATTGGTTGTTTCGAAGAGGAAACACGTGACGATCTGCTGTAATGGCCAGTACAAACTAGATACCGTAGACTACCGTATAGGAAACAGTGCTATTTAAATAATTGGGCTGATTCAGATGTTGGGATATTTCCACAGTTTAACTTAGTGATTTGGGATCATGTGAAAATATGTTCAGTTATTTAGAGAGTTGGCGAACTGGATTAACGATACCATTTTAATGAACTACGGTACTTGATTTTTATTTTTGTCGATACCACCAGTTTTTTCCTGTTTTTAAGAACTGAACATTACGACGTTGAATCACGAAGAAAAGCGAACGTTAACGGACAAAAACTCAAAGAAAACATTCCTCCCATACTTGCCACAAAGTAGCCAATGGTTTCAGAGCAGTCATAATGAATTTCACGAGGTAAGTAAGAAATGAAACCTCCTTTTTGTGTGTGTTGGTGGGGGGAGGGGGGGGGGGTGACAGGTGGGCAATGAAACGAAAATATTTACTTGCCCCCCCCCCCCCCTGGAAACAATCCTATGGGCGCCCATGCATACAAGTACTACATATGGTTATGCGAGTGTTTAAAGGCGCTGGCAGAGAGATTAGGGAAAGGGCATGCATGTCCCTAGTCCGTCCTCTGCTGGAATATGCTGGGGGAGTGTGGGATCCATACCAAATGTATTTAATAAAGGAATTGGAAGGAGTGCAAAGGAAGGCCACCAGGTATGTAATGGAGGACCACAGATCGACGAGTAGTGTGAGTAGGATGATACAGGATTTGGGATAGGAAAGTCTGGCTGATAGACGTTCAAGAGCAAGACTAGGGGGTATTTTCTTAGCTTACGAAAGGGAAATTGCATGGGAAGATATTCATGAGAGATTGGGAAAGGAAAGTTCATATATGGGCAGAAACAGTCATTGTTGTAAATTGAAATTAAGTCAGTGGAAAAGTAACTGAGGCAAATATTCGTTCAGTGGGAGGGGGGAAGTAGAATGGAACAGTTTGCCAGGGGGCATTTTCAGCCCTTTGCCTTCTGATGTTGGTAAATTTAAGGAGTTGGTGAAAAAGCACCAGATCAAGAGGCAGTGATGAATGGTGCATAAGTTGAAGCAATGAAAGAAAGTGTAAATGTTTAGTATTTTATGTTTATTTCTGTTATTAGAATGATTATTTTTACGATTACCTGTTTCTTCTCTTAGCAACTAATACTTATTTTCTAATTAGTCCTAATTTTCTAAAATTTTTGTGGTTGTGAATTGTTTTGTGTATTTATTGTAATTTGCCACCATGGACAGTGTCCACATTTGCAAATAAACCATGTATGTAACTTCTGTGTACCGGTAACTGACATAACCTCACCAATATACTTGTCAATGGAATCAAAATCTGATTACTTGAGCGAGCACAGATTTCGCATCAGCGTGATATACCTCCACTTTTCTTTATCTTCAAAAGCCTTTTCAAGGGCATGCCAGGCATCCTTAGCTTTTGCACAGTCTCGAACATGGGGATAATTGTGAACAGCCACCATGAGACATATATCCGCCAGCGCTCTCTCGTAACGCCGATCATGACTCTCAGACACATCTGTGCCTCGGACACAGGCCCACAATCCATGCTTTTTGAGATAATTTGACATCCCAAAAGACCAGTTCGAATAATCCTCCCGACCACTCAATGTCGGAAACCCATAGGCACAAGGACTCGAAGCATGTTAACTCATTTTTCCTTCTCACTTTGAAATTCACTGAAGAAAATGATCACAGAACACTATTATGTCTGGGCTCATAACCTATTGAAACTACTTGCGCTATGCATGGGTTTCTATTGTATCAGTTGTACAAGGGGTGAACGGATTAAAATACGCGAACACTTGTTGACTAAGATGTTTTGAACAAGACACAGGGTACAGACAAAGGAAAAAGAACATAAAGACAAAGAATATACATTTGACAAAAAACAAACTGTTAGTTTTAATGTTAATCATTATTTATGAAGTGAGAAATACAATACAAATACAAATAATCTTTTGAGACGATTGTCACATGTCACGCAAACACGCACAGACTTTGCACTGACTCGTCTTTTGTTCTCTTCTTTATTGTACATGTCTATTTCACCAGGTGGCGCTACTGTGCTATTTTTCTTTCAAATATTAACACTTCCTCCAAAGAAAAATCAAATACAAATAAAAAAACATAAGATGAACTATTGAACACCTTTCAGCCTCTAAGATGTCATCTTCTGCACGCCAATCCTCTCACGCAGCATCTCAAATCTGACCCTCTCCAGAGGTTTAGTTAGACGATCAGCTAATTGATTGGTCCCGTCGATGTGCTCCAGCTCAAGGTCTCCGTCCAAAAATCTTTCCCTCACATAGAAATGACGTACCTCAATATGCTTGGATTTTCGATGGTACTCCGGATTTTTAGCCAATTTAACTGCACCAGCATTGTCGATGTAAAGCGTAGGAGGTTTGTCAGCAGTTCCCAGTAATTCAGAAAACAGTCTCTTCAGCCAAATCAACTCCTTTGCTCCTTCACTTGCAGACACAATTTCAGCTTCAGTTGTCGATGTTGACACAGACTTCTGTAACTGACTTCTCCACGAAACAGCTCCATTATTGTAGGTCGAAATGACACCCGTCGTTGAACGTTTCGTCCTCTTGTCACCGGCGTAGTCAGCATCACTGTAGACCTTCAAAACGTCCTCTTTCCTATAGACGATTCCATGGTTCACTGTGCTCTTTAAATATCGAAATATCCGTTTCACTTGACTCCAGTCTTGAACTGTAGGATTCTCCATGGCTCGAGCAGCTTTGTTGACTGCGAATGCGATATCTGGACGTGTAGCTGTAGTCAGATATATCAAGGATCCCACCGCCTCACGATAAGGAACCCTGGCCGAAATATTTTCTCCGTCTTCACTTTCTTCGCGTCCAACTGGGGTAGACACTCCATTTGACTCGGCCATCCCAAATTTTTCTAGGATTTTCCTCGTATAATCTCCTCTTGACTGATTGCAATTAATCCATCATGGTTTTGTTGTATCTTCATGCCCAGGAAATTGTTGAGAGATCCTCGGGTCGTGTGACATTCCTGCTGAAGTTTTTCCATGAACTGCTCGATGTCTTCTTCGTTGCCAATTACCAGACCATCATCCACAAAGATTACAACAGCCAACCACTTTCCATTTTTGTTGCTGTAAAAAAGACAAGGATCAGCTTTGCTGTTTTTGAATCCAGCTTTCTCCATGAATTTCTTGAAACGCTTGTTCCAGCAGCGTGGAGCCTGTTTTAAACCATATAAGCTTCTTTTTAGATGACACACTCAGCCAGTACCGTCCTGATGACCTTCTGGCTGTTCCATGAACACATCTTCTTCAAGCTCGCCGTTCAAGAAGGCCGTCTTGACATCAAATTGACCAAGTTTCATCTCCTTTTCAACAGCTACTGCCAACAGAGCTCGAATGGTATCATACCGTGCAACAGGGCTGAATGTTTCTTCATAATCGAAACCTTGCTGTTGCACATAGCCTTTGGCTACCAATCGTGCCTTGAAGCGAACTTCTCCACTGTCCGTTGTCTTCTGTTGAAGAACCCAGCGATTTTTCAGGACCCGTGCACCATTTGGACGCTCAACCAATTTCCAGGTATCATTTTCCTTTAAGGACTCCAATTGTTCATTAATTGCTTTCAGCCACTGATTTTTATCACTAGACTGCAGCGCTTCAGAGTATGAGTCAGGATTCATTTCAACGATAGATGGTCCAGCCATGTACATGTAATTTCCACTGATCATCCACGATGGATTCTTACTTTCACGTTTGCTTTTCCTTCTTTCTTCAGTCTCTCCTTCTTCCTCATCTTCGCTTCCTCCAGAACTGGATGCCGAAGCAAAATCTTCAATTTCGCTTAAGTTCTCATCTGACTCTGACCTCCTCTGTAGGCCTACATCAGACGATGAATTAGACTGATTCCTCTCCACACGTTCTTCAAGCGTCACTTCAACCTTTCCGGCGTTGGCGCGCAGATTGCAGACAACTTCAGGTTTGAATTTCACATCATGGCTTAGAACAACCTTTCCCTGAGTTGGAATCCAGACTCTAAATCCATCCCTGTCGTTCACGTACCCAACCAGATGTCCAAAAACAGCTTTGTCGTCGAACTTTGAGCGAAAATTCTTGTCGATATGCACGTAGCATTCTGTTCCGAAGATCTTCAGATGACTGAGACTTCCCACTGGTCGTCCATACCACAATTCATAGAGAGATTAGTTTTCAATGGATGACTTCCCAGTGCGATTCAGGAGGTACACCTCAGTGTTGCAGGCTTCAGCCCAAAGTTGTTTCGTTAACTTGCAGGGATTCAGCATAGATTTTGCGCACTCCACAATCGTCCGATTTTCACGTTCCGCAACTCCGTTTTGTTGTGGTGTGTACGGCGTAGTAATGCTGTGTTCTATGCCTCTGCTTGCGAGTAGTTCAGAAACCTTGTTATCAAATTCTTTTCCTCCATCACACCTGAACAGCTTCACGACGTGTCCATTAGTTTTGGCTTCATTCAGGAACTCTTCCAGAACGGTGTACACTTCACTTTTGTGCTTTAAAAAGAAAACTCGTCGAAACTTGCTGAAATCATCCTTGAATCATACGTAGTAGCGTGCCTTTCCAAGAGATTCAGTAGACATTGGTCCATTCACATCGGCGTGGATTTGTTCACTGGTGGCTGTTGGTCGATTCATTCGTGTCTTGAATGACAGTCGATGCATTTTTCCCAGTGCACATCCATCGCAGAAATCCTCTTTACACATGTCTACATTGATATTCATCTGCTTCAGTACATTCTTGACATGCGCTTTGTGTTGATGACCAAATCGTTCATGGTAGATCTGCAGTTTGTCCGACGATGTAGCTAAATTCACTTGAATGGGTTGTGCCGGTTTCGCGACGCGCATGTCAAGTACATACACACCATGACCCACACGTCCAGCCATCATCGCCTTTCCAGTAACCTTGTCTTCAATTCTAACAGTTAGGTCGTCAAGTCTTGCACAAAAACCTTTCCTTGCAGCAGCTTTCACAGAAAACAGATGAGCCATTGCATCGGGAATATACAAAACTTCAGTCATCTCAGCACTCAACCAAGCGTTGTTCAGCCGCACTTGAATGTTTACAGTTCCTTTGCCGTGAGCTAGCATGCTCACACCTTGTTTTCCTAGCAAAATCTTATCTGGAGCAGCAAACTTGACGTATGTTGTAAAATACTGTTTGTTCGCGGTGATGTGATTTGTAGCGCCACTGTCGCAGTACCACTCGTCACAGTGAAAGTGTAGTGAAATAGCAGCTAGTGTAAATATTTGATAAAAGTGGTAAAATATTATAACAGAGGTTTAAAAACTATAAAGTTACTTTCCTTAAATCAAGTGTAATACAGAATATTGATAGTATTTAGAAATTCTATTTGATAATTTAATAAACTTAAACTAAGTTGTGGGAACGTGTATCCAAAGATTCGGTGACTTCTTCAATCACTGTTTGAACCAAGTAGAGCAGTGGTGCTTTTACGAGACTTCACCCGATTGAAAGTTATACGTATTTCACATTCTTCTTTATTGGTAGGTAATTAGATTAATTCTATTAGGTAGCAATAATTAAAATAAATTTAGTGTAATTTGGTGTAAACATCTAGGCTAACTTAGATCTCTAGTATGACGACAGTAAACAGTGTTAGTGTCTCGTCAGGTAGTGTAACCGTAACGGATTTATGCTCGTAGTGCAAAATAAAATTAAAAAATGCAAATAAAATCATCACAAGATCTCAAGTAAAATTGAATGAGGAGAAAAGTGAAACCGATTGTCGTAATGTAGGCCTACCGCTACCGTCATGCGAATGTCATAACCTGAGAAACGAACTGTCCTCAAAGGACGAAATTATAAAGATTCTAAAGGAAGATATTGCTAAGTTAATGGAAGAGTTGAATAAATTAAAAGGAAACAGAGAGGAAAGCAAGGAAACTTGGTCGACAGTGATTGCTGGTAAGGTAAGATTGAATAAGCCTAGGCCTATAAATGGAGTACATGTAACTGAAATTCCCGTCTCAAATTCATTTGGAGTGCTTGTCGAAGAAAATGATGACTTTCCTCAAGAAGAAAAGAAGAAAGTGATAAAGAGAAAATCCATGAAGATGCGGATATTTGCGGATAGCCACGGGCGAGATGTAGCAGGAAGCTTGTTGGAGAGAAGCAGAGAAATGGAGGTCACTTCGACAGTAAAGCCAGGAGCTCAAATTGCAGAGGTCACGAACGGGATGATAGAAGAGTGTGCGTCCCTTACTGCAAAGGACTACGCAGTGATCATCGCTGGAGCGAACGACGTCTATAGAAATGAGAGTAAAAAGGTAATCAAAGGTTTAAAGGGTACATTGCCATCCATGCAAAAGACAAATGTCATTATTGTAATCATTCCGCAGAGATACGATTTAATTCCCAAATCATGTGTAAATGTAGAAATAGAGGCTACAAATGGAAAAATTCATAAAATTTGTAAGAGTTTTCCAAATGTCCAAATTGTAGATGTAAGTAAATTAGACAGGAAGTTCCACACTCGGCATGGCCTACACTTAAATAGATTAGGAAAAGAGTACCTTAGTGACGAAATCTGCAAAATTGTCAATTCAAATGGTAAGAATAATTCAACAGTAATATCATTAGAGTGGAAGCAGGGAAACTGGTAGAAGAAGCCAAACGTGAGGTTTGGCATTCAGATCTTTTGAAGTCAAATTTAACGGAGTGCAACAATGGTATTTCGGATTTGTCTAGCAACAATAATAATAACAATTATGATAATGATAATGTAAATAAATCACCAACACAAGCTTGCAAAAGAAACAAATTTAAAATTTACCACCAGAATGTCCAGTCTCTTTATAATAAAATTGATTACATAAATCTAATGCTTAAAAATGAACTTAAAGACATCTCAGCACTATGTATTTCAGAACATTGGCTGAAAGAGGAACAACTCGAATTAATTCAATTCCCAGGGTTTATACAAGCTAGTCAATACTCTAGATCTAATAATAGCCATGGTGGTACTTGCATCTTCTTAAGAAATAATTTAGATCATGAACAGATAACAGCTTATGATTATCTAATTATGGAACAGGATTTTGAATTCTCTGCCGTAAAAATACAGCAGTTTAAGTTAATAATTGTATGCGTATACCGTTCTCCGCCAGGAAAGTTTCCTTTATTTATAGATAAATTAGAATTGTTACTCAATAACATGAGCAAAGTAAATTTCGATATAATAATTTGTGGGGATGTAAATGTGGATTTCTTAAAATTTGATAGAAATTGTGAATTATTAACACAGTTACTAATTTCCTATGGACTGAAACCTACAGTAAATACCCCAACAAGAATAACAACATTTAGTAAAACCACTCCTGATCAAATTTTTATAAATACAGATAAATTAAGAAGTCTATTGTCCGGGTTTTAGTGAACACCATGGACAAATACTGAGTTTTGAAGTATCCGAAACAATCAATAATAATGATAAGGGAGTAAAACCAAAGTGCAGGTCATTCACTGAATCAAATGTTACATATTTCAATGACTTATTAAATAAGGAAACATGGTCAGAAATTTATGAACTAGAAAATGTAAATGATAAATTTAATGCAGTTAACAGTAGCCTAAAACACTATTTTGAAATAGCATTCCCCTTTAAACGAAGAACTGTTAAAAATAACAAAACTAGCAATTGGATAACAACAGGGATTATAAATTCATGTCAAAGAAAGAAATTTCTACACAAATTATATAAACAATACCACACAGCACCTGAATTCAATTTATACTACAAAAAAATACACTAGCATATAAGATAAGGTAATAAGACTAGCAAAGAAAATGCATAATGATAATTTTATATCCCAATCATCTAATAAAAACAGGGCTATGTGGTCCGTGATAAAGAAAGAAACTGGAAAATCTGCTAAAATACAAAGGAACATTACACTGACCAGAAATAATAAAGTGATTAATAATCCAGAGGAAATAGCAAACACTTTTAATGACTATTTTCTGGAAATTCCACAAAAATTATTAAATAAATCACAGGTAAATACACTAAATTCTAATAATAAAATAAATATATGCAGTGATTCTTTATTTATAAATCATGTCACAAGTGAAGATGTAAGAATAACTATAAAAGAGCTAAATATAAATTCTGTGCTGGCATTGATGGCATCCCTGATACAATTTTAAAGAAATGTGCAGAAAATATAATAAATCCACTTACGCACTTAATAATCAGTTCAATTCTCTCAGGAACTTACCCGGATATTTTGAAGTTATCAAAAGTAATTCCAGTGCACAAAAACGGTTCAAAAGATGAATTAGATAACTATCGTCCTATTACCTTACCAACTGGTATTGCAAAAATTGTGGAAAAAATTATGTATAAGAGACTGATAAGTTTCATAGAAAAAAATAAAATATTATCAGACTCACAACATGGGTTCAAAACGGAAAAATCTACACAGACAGAAATTTACGAATGTAGTAATTGTATACTGAAATTAATTGACAATAAGGAACATGTAACTGGCCTATTCTTGGATTTATCGAAAGCATTTGATGTTGTTGACCATAAAATCCTCTTTACCAAACTAAATCAATATGGTATTAGAGGTCTAGCTAATAAATGGATCGAGTCTTACTTAACAAGGCGTAAACAAATAGTAAGCTTGAGCCACAAGGATGATGGAACCAAATTACTTAATGAAACATTGTCCAATGAGGGAATTATTGAATTTGGAGTACCCCAGGGATCGGTTTTGGGCCCACTACTCTTTCTTCTATATATCAATGATATAACACAGAACGTTCATTCACATAAGGAAATTTTGTTTACGGACGATACAACACTCGTAATAAAAGCTGAAACTAAACAGGTCATACAGCAGCCTGCTGACTCCGTTACAGGAGAGTTAACCAAATGGTCACAAGATAATCGCCTCATAATAAACTATAAAAAAAACAGTATGTCTAAATTTCCACACTATACAGAATAGGAATCCTGCGAAACCCAATATAACATTAAATGGTCATCAAATAGAAAAATAAATCAGAAACAAAGTTTTTAGGACTATGGATACAACAAGACTTGAAATGGAATAAACATATACAATATCTGAATACTAAACTGAACTCGATGTGCTTTGCGTTACGTATTTTGAAAACCTGCACTAGCATGCACACATTAAGAAATACTTATTTTGCTTATTTCCATTCATACTTAAGATATGGGGTCATATTTTGGGGTATGTCGCCAGATGTACTAAGCACGTTTAGGATACAAAAGAGGGCGATTAGAATTATGGCAAATGTAAACTCTAGAGAATCATGTAGACCTCTGTTTAAAGATTTAAACATTCTCCCACTGCCCTGCATATATATCTTTGAAAGTATTATGCTTTTTAAAAAGAATTTAATGAATAAAGATGTTTTTCTTAAAACAAACAATGATGTTCATAGGCATAACACAAGACAAAATCAAAACATTCATATTTCACACACACACACAAGCATATATCAAAAAGGAACTTTTCACACTGGAGTTAAATTATACAATAAACTACCCCAGTATATAAAACTGGCCCCAGAAATAAAAACCTTTGATAGAATGTTGAAAGCTTATCTGCAGTGCCATTGTTTTTACTCAGTAGTTGAATATCTTAGCGTATAGGAGCGATGAAATCTATAATTATATTTTACTTTATTAATTTAATTGTAATTGTTGTTGTATTTATATAATTAAGTTTTCATATTATGATAATGCCAACGGCCTAGCCGTGTTGAAACACCGGATCCCATGAGAACTCCGCAGTTAAGCAACATTGGGCGCAGTTAGAACCTGGATGGTATGCCGGTTCTAGGCACAGCGCGCTGTTGGCCAACATAAGGAGGAGCGGAAAGGCCCTGGCCACCCTACCGCAAGTAAACTCCGGCTGGGGGTAGCCTCTTCGGAGGCTCGGACCTGCCTTCGGGCAGAATACCAATTAATTAATTATGATAATAGAGTGAGGTGTAAATAGTTGTGCAATAAGATTGTATCTATTAAGATTTGCTATTATAATAAGTTAAATAGTTATAATATTAGTAATATACCTGATGGTTCTTTTATTTTATAGATGTAAATTCTGACGTGTCCTATATCAAAAATGTATTGAATGCATGTATTTGATCAAATTGATTTAATAAAAATCTATCTATATATCTATCAAAGTCGCCGTCTAACGCACTCATAGCATGTGTCAGAAAGGAAGCATTGTTCTCCTTATTTTTGTTTCTAGTGTCACCCTCTTTCTTCTTCACTGGACATTCACTTGCCCAATGGCCCAATTCCTTACATTTGAAACATGGAAACTTCTGCTTTACTCGATGAGCATTTTTCTTCGACTTGTCATCAGCGCTGCCTTTGCCACTGCCATAATGGGAATGCTTCTTGGGAGCACTACGTACCACAAACGCAGTCGATTCCACGTTTCCTTGGTCACGAGGTTCAATCGTGCACAATTTTTCAATCAACAAGTTCACAGTTTGATTTTCCGTCGGAATCGTGTCCCACACATCCTTGAAATTATCATATTCTTTTCCCAGCGTGGATAAAATTCGACCGTTCAAAATCCTTTCAGATAACGTGTTTTCGTTGTGCTTTTGGAGTTCGTCGTTCAGATCCTGATAAAGCTTCTGTAACTTGACATGGGTGCTGATGTCCTCCTTGTCGTCACGTGTCACTCGGAAGAATGACTCAATCAACATGTTCAGTCGCTGCGTACTGCTTCGTTCGAACCGTGCGCTCAATTTTGTCCAAATTTCACTGGCATTGGTGCACGTCAACACGAGCTCGGCAACAGATTTTCCTAGCGCACCTGCTAGCAAACTGGCCGCTTTCGCGTCTTCTTTCAACCACTGCTTATATGCCGCTTTTTGTTGCGCAGTTGCATCTGCCGGCAACACAGGACACTTTTTCGAACCATCAACAATATTTTCCAGTTCATACGACCGCAAAACCATCAACACATGCCATTTCCACTTTGCCCAGTCTTCAGGTCCTTCAAGTTTATCCACTTGGACTTTGTAGTCACTGCCGGTTGCCATTTTGAGGTTATCCTTACAAAAAAAAAATACAGCACGTGTTCCACTGGCGCTCAGTCGGATCCACTCACGAGATAATACCATTTACACGTGGCCTGGGTCCATAACCTGTTAGTTTTAATGTTAATCTTTATTTATCAAGTGAGAAATACAATACAAAATACAAATCATCTTTTGAGACGCTTGTCACATGTCACGCAAACACGCACAGACTTTGCACTGACTCGTCTTTTGTTCTCTTCTTTATTGTACATGTCTATTTCAGCAGGTGGCGCTACTGTGCTATTTTTCTTTCAAATATTAACACAAACGATATTTACATGCGAGATTAGAAAAGTACGAGAAATACCGTATTCATTCTCTTCAAGAAGGTGAAATGTTTCGTACATTTTAATTTAATATCAATCCAACAGGTCAAGTAAAGAAAGATCTTATCGTCTTAAGAACATCTTTCACCTTACGTTAGTAAGCATTTTCCTTGGGCTGTGAAATTATGAACCTAAAAATAATTCCACTCTGTAACATTTAAGTTATCAGCTGCTGTGTCAGAGCGCGTCCAATGATGTAACATTCTGTCAGCGAGCCGTCAGTGGGTTTTAGGTGTGCTATTGGAACAATTATTTGATAAATGCCACAAAGAAATACATATTTCTTAAAAAAAAAGGGAATGAATTGACATTGCGAGATGAATGTAGGTTTGGACAACTCATAACAGCTGTTCACCCCTTGACGGAATACAGCGGCCATTGCTGGCTGCCATGTGGGTGATGGCTCATTGGCTGGAATGCACGTGGTAGCGGCTGATTGATATCAGGGTGTCTACCGGTAACGAAAGTAACGGAAAAGTAACGAAGTTTACAAATGGGTAACGAAAGTAACGAAAAAGTAACGAATTTTACATGCGGGTAACGAAAATTTTCTGAAGGCGGATTGAATCATTTAAACTCGCGCCTCTAGGTTCAGAGATTGTGATGGAGCGAGTTTCACGCAAGTGGCGCCGATTGCATAAGCTATATTTTTCCCGTGCCCGACCTCGAGGAAATGCATACTGATGATACCCTGAGTGGTATACATCGATCAGCGTATATTTTCGGCATCAAGAAGACTTTTTAGTTTTGTGTGAAATATTTTTCTGTGTTATTAGGAAACCTGACTTTTCGCGAGACGCTTATTCGCGAAAACTTCTGAAACTAATCAGAAACCTCTCAATTCTGTTATTGACTTCTAAACTTGGAGCCTATGTCAAATTGAAGTCCAGAAATAACGCGAAATAATTTAATGTCGCAATCTTGCGAAATGTTACCGTTTCGAAAAGGAATTATGAAAAAGCTCCCAAATACGTAGGCTATAACTTATTTTAAAAATCTGTCTCGTAAATTTGCGACATCCAGTATGGTTAATTCGAAATTCCGTTATATGTCTATTTTTCCTTCGAACTTTAGTTCCATCGGATATATTATAATCTAACCGTTTATTTCGAAAACTTGTATAACTTGTATAATTCGTGATTCGTATCCGAAAGAAAACGTGTTCTCTTGTCGTATTATTCGTGCAATCCTCGCAGAATAATTCTTAATATTTGATATCTACTTTGAACATTCATCCTCAAGACGGCCGGCTGACCGCACAACTTGCCTGCGGGAATCTCGTCAAATGGACCGAGATTGACGTCAGTTGCGTAAAATCATAAAACCCGTCCCCTATCGTGAACTTGTGACCACAAGGACTGCGAGAATCCCGTAAAAGGTGATTGGGCACCAATCACGAAGCATTCCGAAACCTACTCGCTACTTTTCCCATGACCGTATTCTTAAAAGCGTACGGGGAGCGAGAAGTGCATCAACCCATTTAGAAACGACAGCCTACGTAGCATCGCGATACTAAGTTCTCCCCGTGATCCACTGATGAACTCCCAACCACAGCATAGGGACAGCGGAAATCACGGCGCCGGCCATAGGCCTACATGTCCATAACTACTCGTGCATTTTAACCATGCCCAACCTTGAGCTTGCCTCCACCATTCTGGCAGGACAGATAGACAATTGGTAACTCCAGCTATCTGATATGACATCTAGCGGTAAAAATGAGAAACTTACCAAGTAGGGTACATTTGTCACGTGGCGACTGTTTGTATATGGTTTCTTGTATTCGTAAGCAGATCGTGGTAAATTCTTCGTGTCTTTATACATAAGTAATAATTTTTACTCGTTGATAGAATGTAAAATGAGTAAATGCAAAGTATATTGCTCTGTTTACGACTGTAAGTCGATGTATAAGAGGGCTGCGGATATAAGTTTTCATCATTTTTCTAAAGATGTAAATAGCAATAGCCGAAAGGTGGCGATACCAAGTAAATACGGGCAACAGGAGCTGGTTCGACCACTCACCACTACACCACAGATTACCTGCACTACACTCACTGACGACAGGACGGGTTGTTCACTGTTACGCCGAGCCAAGCCGCACCTAGACAGCCAAGTACAGTCTCGCCGAGCCAAGCCGTACCAAGACAGCCAAGCCTATACCAGCCGAGGACAGCCAAGCTTCATCAGTCAGGTATCCTTCCCTGCTCCCTAGTTCATTTCCAATAACCGCCATCACCTCGCTCTGCGATATCCGAGCTATTCCACTACGAGTCATATAGGCCTAATTTGACTTCGCAAGGTAAATATCTACTCTGCGAGAACCTCCAACCAGTCCGATATTCAACACCAAACCCACCTGCTAACCATCCAAATCAAGCAATTCCTGTATCCCCCGAGTTTTAATACAAGTTAAACTCATCCCTTCGCCCTATCAAGCAGCAAATAATTTCTAGAGTCTATGGTACAGTGAGCAAACTCAAATATAGCTTTTAAACGTAACAGCGCCATGACTCAAACTGCACAAAAACAAATACCAGCAGACAACCGATGCTTCATAATATGCAATTGACTCATAAAATCCAGTGGAACACACAAATTAGATCACGTGTATCGCACAGTTATACATATATACACTTAAAAATAACACTGTCATTATTTTAGGGAGCACATTTACTGATTATAACCGAAAAATAAAAAGTGTTCCATATCAAATGCGTGTTACTGAGTATTTTTACCCTACTTATCCAGACCGACCGCAGCGCCCCAAGTGTTAGTTTGAGTTGCCAATCGTTCCAACGGCCGGGTGCGACGCGGATTGCATAATATCGCGAGGACAACTTGAATCTCGTAAAGTGGCCGAGAGCCAGTGCCGGATTTCTGCCTAGGCCTACAAGGCCCCAGCCTAGGGGCCCAGCCAGCCTAGGGGCCCCGGTGGCGAAATCTTTACATAAGCTCAAAAGCCTGGCTTGCCTTATCAAAAAGTTTTATCGAAAATAATATTATAATAAAAAAGTTACAGTCAGTCTGAAAGACTAGACTTTATATCATTTCAAATGACGCATGCTACAAATGCTACACATGTTATTATAGAAAGGCAGGAGGGCTTCTCGCTTCGCTTAAAGCCCCAGGACTCTTCCAACAGACTCAATTACCCATTAACTTAGGCTTCCCGCGCGGGGAACGGAGAGCGGGAGGTGCACTCTGCTGCATGACGTCACGCGCTCTCTGTATCGCATAACGCCAGAGCCCAGGAGTGAACTCAGACTCGGTGCATATGCACTGAACAACATGATGACGTCATACGCTCTCCGTCTCCGTATCGCATAATGTCATAGCCCAGGAGTAAACTCAGACTCGGTGCATATGCACTGAACAAAATGATGACGTCATACGCTCAACTGCAACCTTAGTACATTTCCTCTCCGTAACCGTAACGCATACCGGTAGTCCAAAGCATAATGATGAAGTCGACAAGATCATAATGATAATATTTTTACTATATTTTGCCAAAACTTATAGCCCTGCGCGTAACAAAGCTAGAATTAAGCCTCTTCGTTCCCCCTCTCTCACGCCTGCAGTCTGCTCGAGCTGACGCCTGCCGAAATCTATGTTGCTCCTGGGATAAGATCATGGCAGCTCTTCAGATAATTGCCAATGATGCAAATAAAAAACCATCTACGCGCTCTGAGGCTTCAGGTCTTCTGAATTCATTAGGCTCGATGGAAACTTGCTTTTTGTCACTTCTCTGGAATGACATCTTGGAAAGGTTCAACAAAGTAAGCAAATCTCTTCAATCTGTTAACATCGACCTGGGTACGATCGTTGAACTGTATCAGTCTTTGGTAACATTCCTAGAACACTTAGGGAAACCTAGTACCTTTGATCATTATGAGTCGAAAGTTATTGAAAAATCCGGTGAAAATAGCTAAGCATATGACATGCAGAGGAAACGTAAGCGTCAGTCCAGTTCGACAAAGTAAAAGGAAACGAGACCGAACTCTCTGGCAGGCACAGATTCAGAGTTACAATTTTTAACGTCATTATAGATAGACTAATTACAGAACTACCGAGACGCGGATCTGCTTATGAGGAGTTAAGTAAAAAGGTTGACTTTCTTACGAAATCTAAAGACATCCGTGAAGGAGCCAGAAACCTTATTGGCAACTCCAGCTATCTGATATGACATCTAGCGGTAAAAATGAGAACCTTACCAAGTAGGGTACATTTGTCACGTGGTGACTGTATATGGTTTCTTGTATTCGTAAGCAGATCGAGGTAAATTCTTCATGTCTTTATACATAAGTAATAAGTTTTACTCGTTGATGGTGTGTAAAATTAGTAAAAGCAAAGTATATTGTTCAGTTTACGGCTGTAAGTCGATGCATAAGAGGGCTGCGGATATAAGTTTGCATCACTTTCCAAAAGATGTAAATAGCAATAGCCGAAAGGTGACGATACCAAATAAATACGGGCAACAAGAGCGGGTTGGACCACTCACCACTACACTCACTGACGACAGGACGGGTTGTTCACTGTTAAATTTACGCCGAGCCAAGCCGCACCATGACAGACAAGTACAGCCAAGCTTCATCAGTCAGGTATCCTTCCCCCTCCCTAGTTCATTTCCAATTACCCTACCAACCGCCATCACCTCGCTCTGCGATATCCGAGCCATTCCACTACGAGTCATATAGACCTAATTTGACTTCACAGGGTAAATATCTACTCTGCGAGAACCTGCTACCAGTCCGATTTTCAACATCAAACCCACCAGCTAACCATCCAAATCAAGCAATTCCTGTGTCCACCGAGCTTAAATACAAGTTAAACTCATCCCTTCGCCCTACCAAGCAACAAATAATTTCTACAGTCAATGGTACAGTGAGCAAACTCAAATATAGCTTTTAAACGTAACAGTGCCATGACTCGAACTGCTCAAAAACAAATACCAGCAGACAACCGATGCTTGATAATATGCAATTGACACATAAAATCCAGTGGAACACACAAATTAGATCACGTGTATCGCACAGTTATACATATATACAATCAAAAATAACACTGTCATTATTTTAGGGACCACATTTACTGATTATAATCGAAAAATATAAGTGTTCCATATCAAACGCGTGTTATTGAGTATTTTTACCCTACTTATCCACACTGACCGCAGCGCCCCAAGTGTTAGTTTGAGTTGCCAATAACTTTTTGTCCGGGGGACTTCGATAGGACTTTGGAAAACGAGTGTCTGCACCTGCAAGTTCATATGCCGTCGAATGATGAAGATATGGAGTTATCGTCACTGAAGCTTATAGGACAAAGGCTTTTTGGACATTTATCCAAACGTAGGAATTGCGCTCCAAATGCCGTTGTGTACAGCAGCGTCAAACTGCTCAGCAGAACGCTCGTTTTCATCGCTAAAGAGAGTAAAGAATTAATTAAGATCTAACATAGGAGAGAACAGGCTCAATTCACGAGTGTCTCGCGGCAGTAAGTTTTCTTGGCACCGCATGCGCAGTAGCCACTTATAGCCCGTTCCGTATTTCGTAACTTCCTACCCGTTCCACATCTTCAAGTAACGGCCAGAGCCTTTCTACCAAGGAAACTTTTTATAATATGTCAGAGAGAGAGAGAGAGAGAGAGAGGGAGAGTGTACCATCCACTGCCGGCTGGATCGCAACACTCCTGGTTGCTTTAAACTGCCTGCCCATTCGACACTCACAGGCGTACAAGATATATGCATTAATTCACCGCTAGGTGCAGCACTAAGGCACTGGAATTTTCGCGGCTTTTTAAAGAGGAAGATACCTGAAACGAAGAATTTCTATGTTTGGAGGATCAATATCGAAATTGACGGACGTGAAAACTTTACAATAAGTTAGTTCTCTTGTTATTCAATCATCTAAAAGTATTCAGACACATACTTACGGGCAAATTTTCAGTATTGAGAAAAGCAAAAATGCATGGTGGTGGTGGCGATTGTTTTTAAGGGGCGAAATGTCTAGCTCATTTGCCCGTAATTATACGGATGGTAATAAAATACAATTAGGCTACTTCCAACTGATTTAAATCTAACTTACATACTAGAGATTTATTTTTTGTCGTGTAGCCTCCTGAGAGGCCGAGTGCAGGTCTTTCTAGTCGACGCCCGTGGGCGACCTGCGCGTCGGGATGAGAGATGGAATGGATGAAGATGAATGAAACTGGGCAAGGATGTGGAAGGAAGCGGCCGTGGCCTGTCAGAGGGTACTGTCCCAGCATTTGCCTGGTGTTGAAAATGGGAAACCACGGAAAACCATTTCAAGGACAGCCGACGGTGGGGCTCGATCCCACGCGTCTACCGAGTCAGCAGAGAGCTTGGCCTCTTGACCTAACGTAGCGCTTTAGCCCGCGTAGCCACTACTGTCGGTATACTAGAGATGAAAATAAAGAATAAGGGCAATAAAAGATCAAAAAATGGCCGCCGAAAAATGGGATGTTCATTTATTCAGGGGCTTTGCGACATCGTGGTCATGTAGCACCATGTACTTAGATGTGTGTTGAATTTGTTTGATAACCCATCGTATTGTGATGAATGTATTAGTGTGTGTATTTTTAAGTCAAGTGAGGATTGGGAAGGAGACGACCGCGGCCTTAAATTAGGAACCATCCCGGCATTTGCCCAGAGTAGAAGTGGGGAAACCACGGAAAACCACTTCGAGGATGGCTGAGGTGGGATTCGAACCCACATCCACTCATTTTTGCCTCGCGATGACGAATGTACCCCGTTCCAGCACTCAAACCAGAATTAAATTTCTTGGCAGACAGGGAATTGAATTCTACCTCCGGGGCTAGCGCCAAGCATCCTAGCTGCTAAACCACGAGAGAAGGATTGAGGGACTTGAAAGGAAGTAAAGCTATGAAAGGCAGATAGAAAAGGGTGTGGGAGAGATGACCTCGTATTTCCGCCCCTTAAAACAATAACGGATAGAGGGGTTAGCCCCGTCACGGGAAAAGGAGAAAACCGAACCCAGCTCAGAAATTCTTCCGAGATGCCTATTACCAACCTCACTATCCATGAGCCCTTGAGGGTATATCCCCAACCCCAGGGATCACAACTAGTGGGACTTGGCTTCGAGACCACTGGACCCCAGCCTTGTCCGTTATTATTTCCACTTACTTGTGCCAGGCTCCTCTCTGTCATCTACCTGTCGACCTCCCCTAGCGAGCTCTTGTTCTCTTCCAACCCCGACTGTATTAGGGTATCCGAAATCTAGGGAGTTTTTCATTTTTCTGCCTTAACTGGCCCTAACATCATCTATCCTGATACCCTCCTTCTTCGAAGGGTCAGCACATGGCTAAGTCTACACCGTCAGCTTTTGAGCTCGGAAGTCAGCGACTGTGAGGGGTTCCAGAGCTGTATCCATTTTCCCCTTTTTATTGACTTTGGGGTGGACCCTCTCCTCTTTCCCTTTTCTATCTGCCTTTTATGGCTCTAGTAGTTTCCAAATACTCAATACTCATTCTTCAAAGATTCTGATCCCACAAAAAATAGGAAAGAAAAAGACAAGAGCCAATTAAGGCAGGGAAATGAAAGACATCACAGGCCTCCAATACCCTAATAACGTTGGGGAACAAGAGTTGGCAGGAAAGATGAAAGAGAGGAGCCAACCCACATCCCACTAGTTGTAAGCCCCTGGTGGTGGGACATGAAAAGAAACATTAAACTATATAATAATTTATGTAACCTTCAAGTGTTATGGTAATAAAATGATATTCCCCGGTATTCTAGCTTGCCCCGTTCCGATTTACAAAAGGGCACGCAGCAGTACACCATTATAAAATCACACAAAAAGCATTCCAAAACACGAATTCGCCATTAACATCAATACAAAACGTATGTCTGCTACAGAGCCTTGGTGCTGCTTCCTAGCGCCTTTATTTGGAAACGAGGTTGTACGCTCAAAACAATGCTGTAATCGTCGAATGGGCAGGCAGTTTAAAGCAACCAGGAGTGTTGCGATCCAGCCGGCAGTGGTACCATCATCATATTATCGTTTACTTCCTGGCTTCCGCCTCAGATATCATCTTGTTTGCTCCACCGCCATTTGGGATTTGGATGAATCTTGAACCGTCGTGGACGATGGTAAGGTATTTGCAGTTAATATCTTCCTTTTTAATTTTATGGATTAATATAATTGTGAATTATGTTGATAGTTATCATTTATTTTCACTTCTAGGTATGGGAATTAAAACAATCGAGACGAGGATTGGTCCCTTTGTGATAATTCAAGATAGCTATAAGATAGCTTCGTGATGTTTGCATTTTAGTATGGTTTATTGGGATGAACTAGCATTATTTCCACACAGCATTTGACGAATCCTGCATTATTTTGATGAGAAATTTCATTTTACAGAAATGAAGTTGTATCAAGAGTTTCTACAACCTGACCTTGCTGCCGGGAAATAAATCTTCCACACAGGTCCGAATTCAACCAAAGGAGACGAGGATTGAACCCAGTCTGAGCGTGTCCCCACTTTCTGACTGCCTCAGGTAGAGTATTTTAGTGTTAATATTTGTTGTCTGAGTGTGTCCTCCGATTTCTGATTGCCTCATGCATAGTAATATTTTGGAAAAAACCGACAGTAGGATTTAGACTAGTCCGTAGCTTTGACAACGTGCTAGGAACGATGGAATGTGAAGATACCAACACAAAAGAATGTATTAATAGTTGAGAAGGCGAGAACATGCCTTGTGACACAACTGTGTTAATATGGATAATAGCCTAGATGATTTTCATACCGTTCTATGGGACAATACAAATTGAAATTGATGTTTATTAACACTAGTGCGATGGAAATATGTTCTAAATTACGTTAAGGTAACTGTACCGGTTTCCGTCACTCAGCCAATGATCGTCACTCTCGTATATAAGTACATATAAGGTAAATGCACCAATGGTCGTCATGTTAAGACATATTTAGTCAAGAAAATATATACACCTTATACATTTTGCCAAATTTAATCAACAAAAGCACTCTACCTAACCTCAAACTCGACTCAAACACTGGGGAAACTCTCGATATCGAAAATATTAGTTTAAAAAAAAAGTGTGTTTTTGCCCTAGTCCTCGGCACAATGTCTTTGGATTCTTCCTATATTCGTCACCCGTTTGCACCAATTGCAGTCACATTGTTAGTTTTCCTTGTCTGCTGTTTATAATGCATTTATGTCGGTTCATTGTTACATTGCGATGCGGCCGCGTCTAGGGAATTTTTAGGGATCTCAGTGACGTCACCGTGATGTCGCGGCTGACCTATTGATATTGAATGCCGGGAGTCACTTTGCATCCTAGTAAGCTGATTAATACGTCAGTTTCGCGCGCGGTGTTGTTGGAGAACGTCGTCCATTTTTTTTCACCTGTTAGCAGTTGGTGAACGTAATTTTAACGATTATTATTCCTGTGAATAACCTATAGAACAGGATTTTGATATTAGCAGTGTCGTGTGCTGGATTGTGTTGTCGATTTGTGATAAAATTGTTGAATTCCTGAAGTTTTTGTATTCAAATAAAATGCCGTTACGTGTTACGTGAGGAGAACTTGTAGTCGAAAATTACTGGTTCTTATTGTAGATGTGGAATAATATGAACTGTGGGACCTATCGGTGAGTTTGTTTTTTACGTTGTTCATATATTTATTTTGGTTTTTGCAGTTAATTGAAAAGTTGCCCTGTATTCTTCTTTAATAGACAATGCCATCTGTCTAAATGATATTACGTCAGGCAAGGGGGCCTGGGTAAAATATAGAGAAGGCATATAACAGTCTTTTGTACCAGACATATATTGGTCTGTTTTTACGTTTCATACAGTATGTTTGTGTGGCGTTATTAGACGGTCTGTTTTGTATGGTGATTTCTAAGTAAGTATTTTTAGCGGCTTCGGTGGCGTAGTCGGAAGCATTCTGAACTGCTGTGCCCAAGATAGCGGGTTCAAACCCGGCCGAAGTTGTCGGATTTTTTAAGAGCATTAAAAATCCTTCAGTATGCCTTCCTTCGTAGGGGAAGTAAAGCCGGCGGTCCCATGTCATAGATTTATGGCATGTAAAAGATCCTTTCACAGACTAAACTTGTGTAAAGCAAAAATTGTTAGGTTAGATTTCGTCAGAACGCTCTATCAAAGTTCCAACGTTCACCACTAGGTATCATTGATGTCTGGTGGCGAAAGTTGGAACTACTTGAAATTGAACGGAACTTGAAGCTCGCCCTTTAGGGTGTCCGCTGGAAGCAGCTACAGACTCAGGGGAGCCGAACATGTCCTCGGACACTCCCAGTGCTAAAAGCCATATGATAAATAAATAAGTCAATATTCGAAAACCTAAAAGTACCGAACTTTTGGGGGGTGGTATCCCCCACACACACACCAAAAAAAAACCAATTTAGACCACTATGTTTTATACGGAAATTAGAATGCTTTAGTTTTTGGTTGTTTTTGCGTATGTTATCGTATTTGTGTTTGCGCATTTGTAGCCAACATTGGGGGGGAAAAATCAAACTATACATAACCTTATCTTGCTATACACAATTCGTTTTGTAGTTTTTTATAATGCTTATTTCTGTTATTGAATTGTCACCACCCAAAATAATATATAACCAATGTTTCTCTCGTAAGCTTGCCAGAGAAGCATTTCGTAAAGTCGTTGAAATTATCACTGAGGCCGACAATTTTATAATTATCAATCTGAAATAATTACGATATGTATCGTAATATGTAATTGAGCTATATAGGCCAATTATAGATTTCGATGCGGAAAATAAAAATTCTCAATTTAAATCGCGAAATTTTTCTACGTATCGGAATCTTTAATTGAGCTATGTAGGTCAATTACAGATTTCGAAGCAGGGTGTTTTAATTATGAAATTACAAGAATTACGATGTGTATCGGAATCTGTAATTGATCTACATAGTCCAATGTAGATTTCGATGCGGAAAATTATAAATATCAATTGAAATAGCTAAATTTTTCTAGGCATCGGAATCTTTAATTGAGATATGTAGGTCAATTGCACATTTCGATGCAAGGTTTTTTAATTATGAAATTACAAGAATTACGATATCGGAATCTGTAATTGATCTACACAGTCCAATTATAGATTTCGATGCGGAAAATTAAAAATATCCATTGAAATCGCAAAATTTTTCTACGTATCGGAATCTTTAATTGAGCTATGTTGGTCAATTACAGATTTCGATGCACACCTCGTTTCGAAGGTTTTTTTGTGTTTCCCCACCCAAAAACCCCTATTACCCAGGCTTTTCCCGTAAGCTTGCCAGAGGAGTGACGTCGTTGATGACGTCATGGCGGACGCCATTTTGTTTTTAGGGAAATTTTATACGCGGCCGCATCGCAATGCAAAATTATCCGTTGGTTAAACTGTACATTGCGAGGCCGCATCTAGGGAATTCTTAGGGACCTCAGTGACGTCACCATGATGTCACGGCACGTATCGATATTGGCTCGCTTTGATTGCCGGGAGTCAGCTGATTAATACGTCGGTTTCGCGCGCGGTTTTGTTCGAGAAGAGTGTCAATTTTTTTCACCGATTTGAGTTTTGTAACCGTAATTTAAACAATTATTATTCCCTGAATAACCTATAGAACAAGATCTTGATATTAGCAGTGTCGTGTGCGCGATTGTGTTGGCGATTTGTAATAAAATTGTTGAATTCCTGAAGTTGTTGCATTGAAATAAATTCCGTTACTTGTGTTGTGAGGGAAAGTGTGGTCGAAAATTAGTGCTTCTTCTTGTACATGTGGAATAATACGGCATTTGGGATCTATCGGTGAGTTTTTTACGTTGTTCATATATTTATTTTGGTTGTTGCATTTAATAGAAAAGTTGCACTGTACGCTTCTAAAGCCATAGACAATGCCATTTGTCTAAACGATAATATTACGTCAGGAACGGTGTTGGGGAATACGCCTGTTAAAATAGTAATGGATGGGTAAAATTTTGACAAATAGGCATTTACATGAACACTTGAAAATTATATATGACGGTGTTTTGTATTAGAACTATCGGCCTAAAGGTCTTGTTTTTGACGTTAATATAGTATGTCTGTGAGGCGTTCTTAAACTGTATGTTAAGGATTGTGATTTCTAATTGAGATACAAGTATTTGCAGCCAATATTGGTAAACATAAAAATACCAACCTAGCGGGGGGGGGGGGGGGGGGTGCGGCCCCCCCAGCAAAAACATTATTGACCACAATGTTTTATAATGGCATTGTGTTTGTGTTTGCGTATTTGCAGCCAACTGTGGATAAAAAAAAAACGAAACTCCGCAAAACCATTTCTTGCTATGTGGTGGGGTCAATAACATTAGTGACCACAATGTTTTATAAGAATATTACAATGTGCCAGCAGCTAGGTTAGGTTTGTGTATGCGTGGGAAATGCATTGATGCCAACCGGCGATTATTACAGACCGCGATTGTTTGTGCATGACTTTTTTATAAAAACAAATTGGCTGCTTTTGTGATGTTGACGAAATGCTACTCTGGCAAGATTATGCGAAAAGCCTTGGTTATAGGTTATTTTGGGTGGTGACAATTCAATAACAGAAATGAGCATTAAAAAACTGTCAAAACGCATTGTGTTTCGTCATCTGTTATTTATTTATTGGCCTACCTCAATTTGATACGCCGTACATACGAAAATATTTTAATTTAGGGTTACATTTATGACATATTTTTAGAATTCCGTTTCGGGATCTGTAATTCGCCCATATAGTTGAATTACAGATGATGTTACACGTCGTAATTAATTTAATTTTATATTTATAAGACATTGTATCGAAAGCTGTAATAGACCTATATAGCTCAATTAAAGATTTCGATGCAATGATTTATTAATATGAAATTATAATAATTAATTACTTACTTACTTAGTCGGATCCTCTTCTACCCATCGGTGTCGAGATTATAATAATTACGATGTGTATCCATGGTGACCACAGGCAAGAAAAGTCGGGAATTTTGTTTTTGGTCAGGAAAAGTCGGGAAAAAGTGTGAAAAAATGGCATGAGTCAGGAAAAAATGGTGAAAAGTATTAGAAAGTCAGGAATTTTATATTTACCATGTTAGTTATTGTTGTTTTAAGGGGCGGAACTATGAAGTCATCTGCCCCCCATTAAGTACTTTAATTTATGTGTTATTGCATTATAATTTACCTTATTTTCTATTTTCTATTGACCTACATAGGCCAATTATATATTTCGAAACGGACATTTTAAATATATGACTTGAATTTGCAAAATTTGTATATGTATCTGAATCTTTAATTGAGCTATGTAGGTCAATTATAGATTTCGATGCATTGGTCGTTTCGAAGGTTTTTCGTTTCCGCACCCAAAAAAACCTATTACCCAGGTTTTTCCCGTAAGCTTGCTAGAGGAGTATTTCGTGACGTCGTTGATGACGTCAAAGAAGCAGAAGCCGCCATTTTGTTTTAGAGAATTTCATGCCCCTCTCTAGTTTCCTTTAATTTTGTCCAAACGAGCGTTTCTCAGAACACCATTCCTCTCCGCAGCCGTTGTAATACCCATGCCGTCCTCCTCAACGACCTTAATAGCAGCTTCCATTTGCTGAATATCGTAGGCTAATTGAGAAATGCGCGTTTCGACATATTACTTCAAAGCAAAGATTTAGTCTAAGAATATATTTTTCATCTCAATTTAAAAAGAATCCTCTTTAGCACACCTAAAAACACTAGGCCTAGACCTACTGATAATAATAATGTTCTTTGTTTTACGCCCCATTTACCTACTGCGGCTTTTAGAGACGCCGGTGTGCCGGAATTTTGGTCCGGATGGGATTATTAACGTGCCAGTATATCTACTGACACGGCTCCCTCGCATTTGCGCACCCTCAAATTCCAGATGACTGTGCCTGGATTCGATCTTGCAAACTTAGGAACAGCAAGCGAGAATGTTACCGCTGAGCCATGCAGCCAGCGTAGACCTATGGCCGTCAAAAAGACAGATCTACGTAATAACAGCACACTCTTAATGTTTATTGGTTATGAAACGTAAACGCAAACTTTAACATTATCGTGCACTAGTGTACGTCACGCTTGGTGCTCTAAAGATCGTCAGCTATGACGACTATTGGACATGATGATCAAACGACAATTTAATTAATGCAGGGTGCTTCAGAGCTACATTATAAGTATGTTGCCGCTGTTAGGTCTTACAAGGAGAAATGACAGTGTGCCAGTTTTCGACACAAATGACGAGCGTTGGTAAAGTGTTTTTTTTTTTTTTTTAAATCCTGTGTTCGGCACCAGTATTTCTAACCAAACTAGGAATGTGAGCACGAAATAGTAAATCGCGTATGTTACAGAAACAACTACCAACTATATCACACACTTGTAACATCTTAAAATGTCAGAACATAACACGTATGCACATAATTAACTGGCGTGCCGGCTTAGCACATGCGAGAAGCAATACACCGGGTCAAGGCAGCTTAACTCTCAGGAGATATTTGACGCTGGGAATCACCTATTTCATCGCAAGCATGATTTCGCAAAGTTGCTCATTATCGACAACGAAGGTACGACGAATCTCATAAGACTTTGTGCGTTGAGAAAGACCCGTTGACATCCTTATTAACTTAATATCACAGATAGTATAAATACTGGAAAGGATATTATAAAGAAGAATGAGAAGAAAGGTGGAAGGAGAGTTGCAAGAGGAACAGTATGGCTTCAGGAGTGGAAGATCCACAGTGGACCCAATCTTTAGCTTGAGGCAGGTGATGGAAAAGGACTGGGAATATGGAGAGGATTTGATCATGACTTTCATAGATCTAGAAAAGGCATATGATAGTGTCCCCAGAGAGAAGGTATGGGAAACCATGGTTAAGAAGAGACTGGGAAGAGAAATGTTGGAAATGGTGCAAGCAATGTACAACAACTGTGTTAGCAGGGTACTGACCCCAGTTGGAAAGACAGATTGGTTTAGGAACAAGACTGGACTAAGACAGGGGAGTGTGCTGTCACCTCTCTTGTTCATAATGGTGATGGATGAAATTGTAAAGGAAACAAAGGAAGCATATGGACATAAAGAAATGAAGTTACTGTTATTTGCAGATGATATTGTGGTCTGGGGAAGGAACACCGAAGAAGTGCAAAAACAACTAGATGCACTGAACGAAAATATTCAGAAGCACGGCCTGAAAATCAGTATAGAGAAAAGCAAGACCATGGTGATGACAAGAGGGGAAAGACAAGGAAAGGGCACTGTGAAAATTGGAAGTCAGAGTTTGGAAATTGTGGACACGTTCAAATACCTAGGAAGTGAATTGATGCAAACTGGTAGGTTGGACATGGAGATTGGCAGGAGGGTACAGCAGAGCAATGCATTCTATCAAAGTGTAAGAAAACTTGTTTGGGATAAGGAAGTACCAAGGAAAAGCAAGGAGGTAATGTATAAAGTGTACTATGTTCCCATATTAACTTATGCAGCTGAGACTTGGACCCTGACAAGCAGGCAAGAGAGTAGAATCCAAGCCAGTGAAATGAAATTCCTAAGAAGTATGATAGGAAAGACAAGGAAAGACAGAGTGAGGAATGAAGATGTTAGGAAGGAAGTTGGGATGGAAAAACTAAATGAGAGAATTGAGAAGAATAAACTAAGGTGGTTTGGACATGTAAAGAGGAATAGAATACCAAGACAGATGCTGGAGGCGAAGTGCAAGGGTAAGAGAGCAAGAGGAAGACCTAGAACAAGGTGGATTGATTCAGTGAAGAACAGCGTAAGAAAAAGAAATCTGGACTGGGACAAGATCGTGGAAGAAGAATGGTGGAAGGAAAGTGGAGAAGTGCCATAAATACCCCGACCCGGCAGGAGCTGGATAAGGGGAAATGATGATGATGTGTGTTTGTTTCTTCCTCAGTGAACTTGGAGGGAAATTTAAAGTTATACCTCTTGTCCTCAGTGAACGATGGCAGCCATGTTCCTCAAGCGCTGAGGATTAGTCACTTGTTAAGGCCTACCCACAATGCGCAGATGGTAGTGGGTAGTTGACAGTCGGCAGTTGAAGTCCGACCCGTGCTCTCTTATGGCGTCATGCACAATGTGTAGTTGTATGTCAGTAGTTGATAGTTGACAATCAGCATCGTGTAGTCGGCTGTCGCAAATTTTATCTTTGACTGCCAACTGCATACTTAAGAGCCAATCAGAAAAGATCACAAACTGACACCACTTTGTAGGTTTTCCGCTCGTCATCAGCTGTGTAGTTGACTAGTTGTAGTCACGGTATATTCTTCGCATAAGTTCGTTGTTATATTATATATTGACGGCTTCGGTGGCGTAGTCGGTAGTATGTTGAGCTTCTATGCCCAAGATAGCGGGTTCAAACCCGGCCGAAGCCGTTGGATTTTTAAGAGCGTTAAAAATCCCTCAGTATGCCTTCCTTCGGAGGGGAAGTAAAGCCGGCGGTCCCATGTCATAGATTTATGGCATGTTAAAGAACTTTCCACTAATTACACCTGTGTGAAACTAAATTTATAGGTTAAGAATGTAAACAACGCTCTTAGGTTTCTGTGTTCGTTGCCAAGAGCCGACTGCGGTGGCGTCTAGTAGCTGAGTTCTGAACTAAACCTAGTAGTCGTTGACGGTGGCGTTTGGCGGCAAAAGTAGGAACTATTTGAAAAATTCTAAGTTGCAGTCTGCACTTAAATTAAAAAACAGATACACACACTAATACAGCCATCACAATTAACACCGGTTATCAGACAGATTCTACACACACCCAAAGTACACGGGGCTACATGACCGCGTTGTCGCAGCCCCTAAACTTAAGAACCAACCAACCAACCAACCATATTATATATTAATTATATAAAAAGATGATGACTGAATGTCCTGACCTTGGGATAGAAGATATTCATTGATCTTGTGAGGGAACGCCATTGGCTGTATGAGTGAGCCCAAGTATAAAGACAACCTCTTCAAAGATCTAACGTGGAGGCTCATTGCCGATGCAATGGGTTGGAAAGGTATGACCATTTATATAATAATAACTTTCTCAAGGAATAAATGAAAGTTTTTATTTACTCCTAGCATTTTAACGACTGCACATTGTGGGTGGCTAGGTTGTGAACTACCGACTTCCGACTGAAGCTATGGACTGTCAACTACCGTCTGCCGACTGCGCATTGTGGGTAGGCCCTATTAGATGGGTGGAGAGGGCTGCCAACATGTCAGATATGAGATACATCACCACATGGCTAACGCGGCCCACAGACAATAACCACTCACTGTATTGGACAAAACGAAGATTAGAATGGTGTGGTTGAGGTGCGGCCTTGACCGCGGGAAGTTAGCAGGACACTGTTGACGACACATTGGGCTGTAATTGTTGTCAATAACCATTAATCTGGACGAGTTTAGCTGTAACCATTGTCAAAAACAATTGGATTAGACAAAACGAGGATTAGAATGGTCGGGTTGAGGGCCTTGACCATGGGAAGCTAGCGGAGCACTGTTGACGACTCGTTACGCTGTAGGGGCAGATGACCTTGTAGTTCTGCCCCTTAAAACAACAACTCATTACGCTGTAATCATTGCCAAAAACCATTGATTGGGACGAGTTAGGCTGTAACCATTGAATTGGACAAAACAAAGGTTAGATTGAAGGCCTTGACCGCGGGAAGCTAACGGGGCACTGTTGATACGTCAGGCTGAAACCAATGACCCGGACGAGTTAGGCTGTAGCCATTGTCAAAAATCATTGGATTGGACAAAGCAAAGGTTAGAATAGCCAGGTTGAGATGCCGCCTTGACCGCGGGAAGCTAGCAGGGCACTGTTGACAACACTCTAGGCTGTAACCATTGGATTGGGCAAAACTAAGGTTTGAAGGGTCGGGTTGAGGTGCGGCCTAGGTCGCAGGAAGCTAGCGGGGCACTGTTAACGACACGTTAGACTATAACCATTGGGTTATATACTGCGGACGAGTGAACTACATCCTTTCCACATGTATTTTGTAAATAGACCAAGAATCTGTTGTGCTCGTTGCAATTTTAATGTTCTGTCTATTGAAGCTCTTTCATTGGCATTCCAAGTTATAATCTCACCATTATATTTGGATTTCTCTACAACCTTTATTTTTTTTATCACTATTTAGAATTTTATGTGACGTGTTAACTTGAAAAGAGGCATAATTTCTGTTTTCTCAAAATAAATTTTAACCCAACCTTTGCTGCTAATCGTCCCAATTCTTCTACCTGGAATTTAGCTTCTTCGATACAATTTGCAAATAATGCTAAATCATCTGCAGATACAAGACAATTTATCCAAACATTTCTTCCAATAGTCAGTAGATATACTTTATTCCATTCACGTATAAAATTCCCCAGCACACAATTAAATAATAATGGAAATATTCCATCTCCATGCCGAAGACCAGTATGCATTTCAAATGGCTCAGAGATTTCCCTTCAGAACCTTACTCTAGATTTAGTATTTTGAAGAGTGCTCGCAATAAGTTTAACAAGTTTTCGATTTATACCAAATTCAATAAGAGTACCGGTATTCAATAATGATTTGCGGTGGGCACTTATTATAAGCTTTCGGAAAGTCAGCGAAGTGATAACTAAATTCTTGTTCCTACTCCTTTGATGTTTTATAATCCATTTGATACTAATAATTTGATCTGGACAGCTTCATCAAGGACGGAAACCACCCTGATATTCACCAAATTCACTATCCAGCTGTTCTTGAATTCTGGAATATAAAATCCTTGAACAAATCTTATACGTGATATCCAGCAAAGATATTCCTAGATAATTACTAGGATCTGATCGATCTCCTTTTTTGTGAAGTGGCTGTATAATAGCAACATTCCATTCTTCGGGCAATTTTTCTGTATTCCAAATGTCAATAAGAGGTTTATGTAGATTCCGAAGAGTCTGTATATTTGCATACTTCTAAAGTTCTGCCACTACTGTCGGCGTAGAAATTATGTGCACCCGAGTTTGGAGATAAATAGCAAAATAACCGAAAGGCCTACAGGAAAACATGTAACATCACCAGTTTCCTTGTTTATTTCTGCGTTGATTGATGAGAAACTTTTAGAAACTTATTTTAATATCTTTTATGGCAGGTTTAATGTAAAAAGTACCGGTTTTTGGTGGGTTTCGAGGGAAACGGTGACTTAAGAGATTCACAATTCTCGAAGCCGTTATGCTACAGTAAACAAATTTAAATATGTGCAAGTCAGATAATTATGTTGTTTGTGTGTATGTGAAGTTTCAAACTTTATCTCTAACACAAACTTCAAAACAAACAATAAGGTGAAAGGCTTGCATTTCAAAACTGGACTTCCGTAGAAGTTCGTTCTTGGGTGCTGTTTTAATCCACATGTACTAAGCGTTTGTGATATGTAACTAACTATCCGTAATGTAAATAAATGGGTTTATTTTATATGGATTGATATTTATTATGATTTTGGTGGCTGTTGTCAGCAGGCGAGTTCCGCAGGAAAGTTGGTGCGCTGTTGCCGCGTTCCCTTGGTCTGGCGTGCCAGAGAACGTCACTTACTGATCAGCGCTCCGTTCGCACTGCCTCATAATGCAATACATCTGTTGGAATCCATATTAAGTAGATTTGTGTATACCTTTCAAGTCTATATAAGTTACATATCACATATCAGGTCTGTCCTTGTGTTTCGTATATTTTAACGTTGGAGAGTCTTTTTAAAAATTTAATTTGATATACAGTACATCACAATAATCATAATAAATATCAATCCATATAAAATAAACCCATTTATTTACATTACGGATAGTTACATATAACAAACGCTTAGTACATGTGGATTAAAACAGCACCCAAGAACGAGCTTCTACGTAAGTCCAGCTTCGAAATGCGAAACTTTCACATTATTGATTGTTTGTGTTCGAGATAAGTTTGAAACTTCACATACACACAAACAACATAATAATTATTATCTGACTTACACATATTTAAATTTGTTTACTGTAGCATAACGGCGTTGAGAGTTGTGAATCTCTTAAGTCGACGTTTCCCTCGAAACCCGCCAAAAACCGGTACTTTTTACATTACACCTGCCATAAAAAAAATACTAAAATAAGTTTCTAAAAGTTACCTTTATCATCAATCAACGCACAAATAAACAAGGAAGCTGGTGATGTTACTTGTTTTCCTGTAGGCCTTTCGGTTATTTTGCTATATATCTCCAAACTCGGGTGCACATAATTTCTGCGCCGACAGTAGTTGATTCTCACCTGCCGCTTTAAAATTCTTAAGTGAATCAATCGCTGCATGCACGTCCTCATGGACCAGTGCTATATTTATTTATGTACTTATGTATTTTTATTTATTTATTTATTTATAAAATTGGACTTTTTGTCTGTCTGTCATTTACAAAACTCGAACGACTCAACAGATTGCAGTAACCTTTTGTAAATGCCTATGATGATATCCTGGAATGAACTTAGTCTATAGAAACCATTCATACATATAAGGCTCTTAAGGGGGTCTCTGTATTGTTAACTTTTGTTGTCACCTTCATTATGCTTAGTCATTTAGTATGTACGGTTCACTTTCGCTGGGTTTGATAATAATTAAATATCATTCATCACTCATCAGACCAGCGAGCATATAGAGGCAGAGACTTCACGATTGTTCTACCAGGCTCTTTTCAACATTTTTTCCTTATTGCAGAATTTGTTGAGCGCTTCTCACCAATAGGCAGCCAGTATGTCATTGTTTGTAGCATAAACATTAGATGTGGTAATAAACTTCTTATTTTTATTTTCAGGTACCAGTTGGGCAGTTTGTAATTTCCATTTCACATGTGAGCTAACCCCTGCCTGGTGAGCTTGCGTTCCACTGAATAATGCGTGAGAAAATATTTTGTAATTTATGTATGAGATTTAAGTAATAAATTATTAACAAGACATGCCTTGCCTACAATTTTCTTTCCTTCCCTCTGAACATGAACATGCATACAAATGTTAAGAGAATACTGACTTCAGTACATATTTTGTACCTTAATAAGTAATGAATTCTGGCCAGTAATTTTCTTAGAAAACAAACTTACCAGGAAAACATACTTTGTATGTATGGAAAGATACCAGTAGGGTTGGGTATTGAGTATTCTCCAGTTGAGAACAGTATATAAAACTATTGAGTACTTAATGGCCAATAATATAGACGAGTTTGCTTAAAACTTACAAAATTAAATAGAAAAGTCAATTAATGTGCCTTAATTTCAAATTTTGCTGTTTTGTGTTATGTTTGCGTTTAGTGTTTAGTAAGAATAAATGGAAAGGAAATACATCAAGGTAGGACCACATGCACCCATGTTGGCTGTACCGACGAGGGAACTCTACTGCCTGCTTGCTCAGATTCTATTAGAGATCTGATTGTTTCCACTTCCATGGAAGGTTGAAGTTATTACATTTGTGCCATGATTATAGATTAACAGGTGACTGGGAAGTAGTATCCAGCAAGTGAATTTTTAAAAATCCAAAATTATGTTTGCTAGTTCCGAGCTTTATCGCTGTATGCTATGGACTTGTGCAGTTTGCTTTGTAAGTACAATATGCCAGGTGAAGGATAGTCTTGCTATTTATTTTCAGTCACCATTAAATCTATCACCATGTCTTTAAACAGGGTGTCTACTACTCAGGAAAACTGAATCCTCAGGGAATTTTTAAATCCTGGAAAACTCGGTGAATTATCAGGGTATTTTAATGATACTCAGGGAATTTTAATCTTACAAGGCCCAACCGTGAATAATTGGAAATTAAGAATTTTCATTTTGATGGGGGAAAAGTATATTCTGGTGATTATTGTTGTAGATGTAGGTTTGTACTGACTTTAAATCAGTGAGCTCTCATTTCTTGAAAGAAATAGCACACAAATTACATGTGTAAACAGTGTATTTGTATATATGTGTGTAACTATGATTTTTGAGAACATTACTATTGACGAACTACTTGCAAGTACAATAGTTTTCTGGATGAAAAATTTAGAAACTGGCAATATATAGATTTTTTTTTTGTCTTTTCAACTTTGCCATTCTACCCTTTATTGTTCAAGCACTTTTTGAAATGTTCTTTAAGTAGAAACACTGTTTTATAGATTATGGCCACTACTATTCCGATTTATCCTGCAAAAATCAGGGAAATCTGTTAGTTGGTTTTGGTAGACATACTGCTTTAACACACTATGCATTGTTTAGCTTAGTTTTCAAATACAGTACACTGTTCACACCAGGGTACAAACAACTACTGTATTTTTATAATCAATTTATTGCAGCCGTACTCCATTATACTGAAAATACATCAGCCAATATAAATAATTAGTCAAGGTTATTCGGGAGTGAGGCAAGGCTGTAATCCTTCACCACTACTGTTTATTTTAATATATGGATCCTTTATAACAGCTTAGGCTTTCAAGGCCGGCGTTCATAACTATGTTAGAGTTGTCCGGGCTTGTAGGCAGTGGTCCAGGCAGGATAACTTCCGACGTTTCACAGGAAACTGCGTCCTACATTATCAAGGGTTCCGCTTCTTTCGTTAGCAATGGAATGTATACCCTGCGAGCCGAGCGTTCTCTGCGAGGTCCGGGTTTTCCCCGGGCGACCGCTGGGCTGTGGCGGGAAGGTTCTTCAGGTTGATGTGTGCGTGATATCTTGGCCTTGCTGTTCTTAAGGGCCAGAGTCCATGTATTATGTACTCGTTCGATTTCTTCCTTCCAATTGAGTTATCGGGGCGTTTGAAGATTTCTATAGCTTCCCGTTGCAGCCTTGTGTGGTGGTGGAGTATATCTCCATGTCCTCGTACTGTACATCGTGGCCGGCCAAGAGAGAATGGTCAGCGATCGACGATTTCTCAGTTTGACCCAGGCGGCTGTGTCTGTTATGTTCCTTGGGTCAGTGGTCACGCTTTGTCGTTCCTATGTACACCTGTCCACAGGAACACAGGATTCTGAAGACACCTGCAGTGGAGTGTGGATGGCACTTATTTGCCCTTGCGGATCGCAGCAAATCCCGGATTTTTGCGGTGGGTTTATAAACCGTCTTGACCCCTGTTCGCGTTACCTTCTTCACGTATGGCATGAAGGCAGTGGCCACCGAAGTTTCTTCTGTCTCTTTTCTCGTGCTCCGGTGCCTGGGATGATAATGCCGGACCAGTTTCCTGTGAAGCGTCGGGAGATACTCTGCCTGGACCACGGCCTACAAGCCCAGACAACTTGAACATAGTTATGGATCCTTTGCTGAAGGGCATAAACTGCCAGGGTCAAAACCAGATAAACAGTCTGGCTTATGCTTATGACCTGGTTGTACTCGTTGATAGCTTACAAGTCAATATGTTAGAACTTTATGGTATGAAAATCAGTATTTCAAAAACTAAGGGTATGTCTGTGGGGAAGAAACCCAAGAAAAATGGATGCCTGATAGGAGGACCATATTAAATGGTGTCCACAGGCAGGAAAAGTCAGGAATTTTGTTTTGGTCAGGAAAAGTCAGGAAAAAGTGTGAAAATATTGTACAGCCCCCCAGGGTTCTGCATCCCCTGGAGGACATCCCCCTATCATCTATTTAAATCACCCTTAACTGGCAAATCTTGTAAGACCAGAACATATCTATTAACACCGCAATGGCAGCTAGCCAATATGGAAAGCTTAACCAATTATTGCATCACTACCACAAACAGCGACACACAAATTAACTAGGTCATCTAGGCAGCAGTATGCTGACAGAACAACGCCGAAAGCTATAAAAGGGAGCCTTATGTAGGACAAAGCTCTCTCTCAATTACCAGTCTTACAGTGCAGCGGCCGCAGGCTATCGACGTTATCATCAGAGGTGAGTCAGACGTGTTCAGATCTCCTGTATTTGTAACCTTTACCCACAGATTGTACTTTTACATTGTGACCATTATTACATTCCCTGAAAGGGACTCATAATTCAACATCACAGACCAATAAACACTTGGTCAACACACTACACTCGTCTTACTATTTATACGCCTCTTTACGTCCCAACGCCCTTCCTTATTCCCGTCACGGTTAGACGTGACATATGGTAGCCCAACAGTGCTAGCTCAGGTATCATTGTATTTCTCGCGGCGGCCCGGCTGCTAAGAGCAGCGAGCGCCACATAGCTGACACGAGCACGTTCAGTTATATAACAAGCCAGTCAGCTGGAAGACCAGCGCGTTGACCTATACGCCAAACTCCATCCCCTAAGATACATCTACATCCTTTATAGGAGCGCCCCCTAGTTCCCAACACTACACAACACTCTACACTGGTCAGCTTACCCTGCTACGGGAAGCTACCCCCTTTTAGGCACTGCTTTATAAATTAACACAATAACTCTTCCTTTTAGATCCAACCACCCCCAATAAAGGGATCTAAAACACTGGTGGAGGCGGGGTACCACGCATAGTAAAAAAGGAACTCATACAACGAGTTTTCGTGGTCAAAACGGTCCTAACCGCACGCAGCCAAGCAAATAGTGAACATTTTTTTTCCCCAGACAAAAAAAAACACCATTTTTGCTCCAAACTAGCTACACAGGGGAGATTCTTAGTAAACCAACCCCCCAGACCCAGAAAGAATCAAACAGATACGAAAATACATTGTCAAACACGCACAAATTTTTTATTTTTATTTTATTCGCATACACTTCAGTCAGAATGGCACCTCATGCAGAGGTTGCAAGCCATAGAGGCAATAGGGTTACGCCAATATTATTAACATTATTAATAAGATGCCAAAGGCATATACAAAGGCGACAGACACAAATACGGGCACTCCAAACAAAAGTCGGGGCAATACAGGGCAAACAGCCTTACACTCCGTCAGAGGGTAGGACAACGCAATTAAGATGTGCACATAAGCACTTGAGGAACATACATGAACACCTCAATAGGATCCATGTCCAAAGAAACAAAATATACGAACAATTAATCACCACACATGGTCCCGTAATGGATAATGCAACCCTCGAGAGAATGAGGGTGCACTACACAGGTTTACACACTCAATACAGGGAACTCATTCGCCAACAAGCGTTTTTCCAATTGGCGGCTACAGGACTGTATAGGACACAGAAACATTAATACAGTAATTTGCAAACAGGCCATATGCCTCAATAGGCAGTACACCCAAATTTGGGACGAATACCGTGAGCTCCAAGCCAATAAGGCCATTTTTGAGTTCATGGTAGGGCCACCAGCCCAGCCGAGAGAGGACATAAGCGTAGATACGCTAACTCGACAATTTGCGAGGATGTCCCTCTCGCCATGTACTGCCACATATGAGAAGGAGTTCACCGTGGCCACAGTCCAGGAGACGGCCAGGTTAGGCTCCAATAGGCTACAAGCACAAAGTTACACAAACACACGTCCTTCAGCTCCGGATCGGAAGGCAATTTTGCCAAACCGAGCGGCAGAGCCTAGAACAACCCCCTCGGAACAAAGGGACGAGAGGGAGTTGAAGCCAGGACCCTCAGACACATATGATATGACAGGGAGACAACGGGACGTAACCACGTCATGGGCTGAGGACGTAGAGCCCGCCCTACAGTACATACAGCCTACATACACCCACACAGATAGGCAAACGCAATGGCAGGAGTCTGCCGTGGCTACAGGCCAGAAAGCGGTCAGGCTACACGCCACCACATTGCCAGGGCAGAGACAGGCAATTAAGCGGCCTTTTCCGCCAGTTCAAAGGGCAAGTTTGCCAGAACGAAGGCGAACACCAGCATTAGCACCCCAGGTGCGAAGGCATAAGATGGTGTTGCATTCAGTCCCTCAGGATGCACGATACACGCCTGCACATTGTGACCAGGCACTACCACACAGTACACGGGGATTAGGAAAAGCGCTATTACCTACCCCACAGAACAGATCAGTCGAAAATACACACACCCCCGTAAACTCTACTAGAGTAGCACAGAGCGCGAGTAGTTCCGCGAACACAGGTACACTTAGACCAACGGTCAAGCGATACGGTGAAAGCAAGCCCGGTCGTACTTTGCTACAAACTCCTCCGAAAAATAGCAGAGGGGCACCTCAGTGGATCCCAGGGGCTTACACCCTAATGACAGGACGACGATATCCATCTTTCCGAGCACTGACGCTCGAAATAGGATGACGGCTTTCACTAGGAATACAATATATTCCGACATCACTTGCACCAATAGTATAGTACACATAAGTTCTTTTACACGGGAGAAATACGATAATAGACAAACAAGTACTCACATAAAGACTCACTAACGTAAACGGCACATTTTTTTAAATGTATATGCAGTGCAACATGGCTAAACCAAAGGTGTATAAGTCTAAATTCTTCTTGATTTATTTTGGGCACCTAGCATTTTTTTTTCTCAGGTCATCAATGGTTTCTGAACATAGGGTCCATATTATAACTTGGATAACGTAAAGTGCTAATATCCAAAGCCAAGTAGAAGCCCATCAGGTGAGCTACGCGGCTTAAAGCCGGAAAGAGATATTCCGAACACAGCTTAAGCAACAAATCACAGCATAGAGCTTAAGCGGGTCTTTCTAGGTAGAAATGACTAAGTGTTCTATGTTCCGGTCCAACAGTTTGATGGATTCCCTTGTGACGGGCGAGAACCCTCATTGTAACAAGAATTAAGAATCTCAAACTATTTTCCAAAAGTGGTAGATTTCCCTGAGACGTAACTAGATTACTATAGTGCTAACGTCACCTACTAGGTGGATAGTACGATCAGGACCTACTTACCATTTTTAAGCATTTTTTTCATAGTGTTTCCGACACAATTTTGACAGACTATCGCCATCGGGCAACCCGCTTTAATCAGCATAAGGCAGGGTGCAGGCGACATACAATATATCTTCTATACCTTTTCAAAGTGCTCTCTTAATACGGAGCGGGGCATAGCTCATTTTTTCTCTCTGCCTCAGTCATTAGGCCCGATGAAGAAAAAATTGGCCAAGTTGAACTATATATATTGCATACATAGGCATACGTGACACGTTACACTGCCTGTAATATGACTTTTTTCTCACTTCCACAACAACACGCAAGCTAAAACGCTATCACACCGTAGGATGAAAATCCCAGACTTTGGGAAACCCTGCATATTTTTGGAAATAACACAATCAGTTTACATTGCCACATGACAGTAAAACACTACTAAAAGAAAAGGAAATGATCCCGATGGCAGACGTGGAAAGAAGGCCAAGAAATAGCCTTCAAACCTCACTGACCGCACCGGGATACGATCCTAACACTACCAAACTGTCCCGGAGACACAACCTGAATAGTGCCAGAAACAATTACTCTGGGTAAAAGACGGTCTCAAAACCCGCAACCTTCTGAATACCAGGAACATAAGGTCGAGTAGCTATCCAGTTCTAGAATAGAAAAAATAGGAAGCTAAAACAGATTGGGACAGTTCCACTAACAGATGGTTATAAATAAAAACAACAAAATCACCTCCGGCACATAGTCACCAAACACGCGACTAGCAGCCCGGAGACACTCGTGTATAACGACATTTTGTACAACGGATAGGGACATACTCGAACCACGTCACAGTAACACAAAATTTGGGGACACAAATGTAGTTAATAACAGGTTCTTTTACAGTGCGGCCAAGGCATGTGAGATTTCCGAAGTGAAATGCCATGGCCTGTGGTTTGGATTCCACGTAAAACGGAAGTCCCGTGGCTCATGATCTACAGATCAACGGGCACGTTAAACTACAAGTTTCCTTCTTTTTTTTACAGTGCGAGAAGCACCACTCACAATTACACAGAGAGCAAGCAGGTTCCCACATACGCGTGCCGGAAACATGAGAGTAACAAGTAACAAATGAAAGCCCACGACATCGTAATTCAACACTATCGCGTCAGCGATAACACACTCTTCAATGGGCAAGACTGGTCGGTACAGACGAACTAAGCCAACTCCTAGTGAACAGGAACAAACGCATCATTCACGTCCGATCCAAGGACCCTATAACTTCCAAAATTACACTACGAGGAGAGTTCAAAAATACGCAAACTCCTCACAGGAATGCGTACTTTCGTTTGCGCATTGCAAATACACAGTACATGTGCCATAATATATGCGGCACAGAGAGGGTCACACCAAGTCTTTACAGGCAACCGGGTCCGAACCCATGATCACACACCACGCTCGTACCAAAAACTAACTAACCAACGGTATTTTTGGTACGGGAAACACTATCAAAATACATACAAGGAGCGCACAAAACATGAACAACGCAGACATAGAACACAGAGAATGACATGAGATCACGGGTTCCAATCCCAGTAAACATTAGACACCAGGGAAAGCAATCATCCAGGCTTCCAACCACACCGAAATTGGCCCATACAGATACATGAACAGGGAATACTACATTTCCTCCCGCCAAAAACCAGGCATAAAATTTCAAATTACACCAGACATAGAAAATACATTTCTCAGACACAGCTAGGATAATTTCGTAAGACAAAAGTCTTATGAAATAATGGCCACACAACAGCATTAGCTAATTAGGGCGGATTGCCACATTAGTCCGGCAGGAATTTAGAACAATAGCAACATGGCATACGTGCAAGAAGGCACATGGCGACAGCTGACATACATAACGTCCGAGCTATTACACATACAAACTGCTGATGTGCAGATTTCGTCACATGGCAATATTGCTGGTGACAGACACTATTGTAGTATCGGCATTGACCATGACATTACAAGCATTAAGCAATCATAATGCCAACACATTTGTAACACTGCTAAAACATTTATGACATTTAGCAATAGACAAGACGTGACAGATCGGAACTTATCCTGGGCCCATAAGAGCACGTTCGCAAAGACGTTGGCAGGCCACGGGCGCCTCCTGCCCATACACGCGATACATATTACGACTTAGCCTGTAACAGACCAACCGTCCGCGTGGTGTAGCGGAACATAGGCACACACACACGCGCTCACTAACTAGAAGCGAACACAGACAGGGGCTCCGAGGAAACAAGACCCCCCCAATAACTTCTTTTCGCGATTCTATTCCTAAAATAAATCATTCCAGGCGATTAGGACATGGCCAATCGCACTACGACCACTGGCCACATTCACACTACAAATGGCAGACCAGATTAGGTCGTGAAGCTTTACTATCCCAAGGCGCGGATAGAAAGCCAACATGGACCAAGGGAGGATGACAGGAGAACAGGCTACCAGCGTACCACCTTACTCCCTTCCAATAACCTTCTCACGTCCAACATAAACAACGCAGACACATGAACACGACCCAAACAGCTACACTACATTACAGAGTATACACAAGGGGTTGATAGACTTCATGCGTCTAAAGAGAAGGCCTACTACGCCTTGGATCACGATGCTACCACCTGAGTATTAGGGGTGGGTCGGCAAACATTAAATATGGATAATGCGCATCTCCAAATGAGAGATGAGGCCACAATTATATATATTAACCATTCTTTGTTAATTAAATACTCCCGCATGACAGGAATATATTAGTATTATGCCTCAACCTACACCTATCCTTATATGAGTGCAGATGCCTCATATCCAGATACCTGCATGAGTATCCCATCCATTTACCAGGAATATTACTATCAAACCTGCATGGAATTTTCATATCTTTGCAATCCCGGGAATTACCTCCCCAGTCCACTCATTGTAGGAGCAATCCTAGTAGCATTACCGGCTCAAAGCCACCATTTATTTGAGCCCAAAGATGCACAACCCCTTCCTACCATACTTTAAGCCCACTCTACAAATAACTACCCCCAGATCATAATAACAAGGTACCTGACGCCACAGACCCTACTAACACCTCCAATAAGGTAAAAAGAGCATTATCGCTGGAAAGCTGACGTAGCAATGGTAGACCAGAAGTAGTCTATGTACTTAGAAGCTCTACAACCCCACAACACTTGGAATATTTTACATTTTACATTTTTAAATCATTTACACAGGTTACGCCCATATTTTTTTAAAGGTAAAGGAATCTGAAACACTCTGATGGATGATAGCGGCACAAGCCGAAGGCCAAAGGCACCACACTTTGAGAGTGGGGAAGGTGATGTGGACCCTTACCCCAGTTGGCTCAACAGCGCAGCGACCTCACTTAACTTGACGGCTAGACCAAACAGACGAACCACGTAAGGTCAAAGCATTCGTGACCTGGCACGGGCAAACATCGAGATCTAGGGGTGCATATAGCTTATCCCCCTTGTCGGAGACGGTTACACCCACTATGTGCCACGGTCGTCGAAGCCAAGACCTGCAGGGAGACTTTCTGAGAATGGCGGGAGAAATAGCTCACTCAGCGCCGGCCTCGAGAGCTATCCCTAGAGACGACCCATATTATGACTAGACTTTTAGTAAAATTTAAGAAAGTACGGCTTCCATAGCGGGAAGCAAGGCTCCTGTGCGTTGGAGTGAAATACTACTGCGGCCGACAAAGGCAAAGAGATTCTTATACTGCGAAAAGCACACTACTGCGGCCGACAAAGGCGAAGAGATTCTTATACTGCGAAAAGCACACTACTGCGGCCGATAAAGGCGAAGAGATTCTATTACTGCGAAGAGCAGACTACGATTGCCAATAAAGGCAAAGATAATATTATGCCATTGGACGACAATGTCCAATGCCCACATAAATGGCGACGCATCGGGCAACCAATGGGCATTAAGAGAGGGGCATTGCGAGCACCTCATAAGGGTTACGTGGGCGGCCCAACTACGACAACGATGAACGATAACGGTAATGAGTAGGAAGGTACAGCGGGCGAAACGGTTTGCTTAGTGGCACCGTAAGCCGCCTGTGACTAGATTAGTACTAGTAATAGACGTCGACACCTAGAATTAAGGGGGCGGAATTCGGCGACCCTAGAGACAACCGGTGTTTCTAGGACTCGTACGAGTGGTGCCCTGAGGAAGTAAATTGCCTCAGGCGATCGCCCTGGTCGAAATTTTAGTTATAACACAGTTGCACTTTGATACGCAACTTAGGATAAGAAAATTTACTGAACGCTGTTGCTAATAATAGCACAGCATCTTTCGGCAGTAGATTAAGGCCACCCTTTCGGCTTAGAAATAGAATTTTTTTTAGACCATAATTAAGATAGATAGCGTTAAGTAACGCCGTTCGGCGCCTGATGACCCACAAACCTGTCATCAGGGTAAGTCCGACGACTCATGACAACTCATGATAACTATTGATAATTCATTATAATACAGCATAAGTCTACATTTAAGGCAATTTTTATATATATATATATTAAGGTAAAATTTCGGCACTTGGTGATTAAAATTCCGTTACCAAGGTAAGCCCGACAACATTAGGCTACGATAGGTTAACATAGGCTAACCTAGATTAAGTTAGACTTCAGTGGCGCTACACTTAGTTTTACAAATTAAGCGCTACCAATGAAGGTTCTATATATACATGTAATGCATTGCAATGTATTGTAATGTCTCATTAATGATTAATCCACTTTCACCCACACAGGAAGACCACGGAGCAACGAAGAGATGAACATTTTTACATGGATACATTTTTTGATTTACAGATAACCAGGAGCATGAATATGTCTGTGGTAAATATATTACCCACACCAAAATACACATACCTTCATCTATGTCACACACAAATACACTACTCATCAATTTTAGTTGCACCCTTAAAGGTGACAACGTCAGCGGTCAGCGGTGGACAGCATACGTGGGATGATGAACATCGCTGAACGCAAACACATTCAGCATACGCAAATGAAGCGTTACTTCAGGCTCGAAGGGCGACACGGAGTTTGTAAGTGCCGAACATTCGACCCTAAGGTGGAATTCCGACCCACGACGGAAAACCACGAGGTTATATGATAAGTACAAGGAGAGAATAGTGGACTAGCCACTAAACCGCACCAGGAACGGCCGAATAGAGAGCGGTAGTCGAGGCATGATGGTAAGGTGCGCACAAAGAATAAGAGGTATACAATAACTGGCCATGTAACAGAGCTCTACAAGGTATACGATAGTTGATAATTGTAAATTGTAAATTATTCTGTATTTTCTCGCCATATCATACAATTGAAAGGTTCCACATAATAGAGAAAACAAATGGGGATGTCTTTAGCTTCATAGGGGAAACAAAAGGACAAAAAGGGGTAGGTTATTTGATAAAAGGACATTTAAAACACAATATAAAAGAAATAAAGGGAATCTCAGAAAGAATCATAGTATTATCCCTAAAATTAAATGACAACACATTAATAATAATTCAAGTCTATGCTCCCACAGAAGCAAGTACGGAAGAAGAAATTGAAGACTTCTATATGCTCCTCGAAGACACACTAGCCGAGTACGAAGCACACACAACATTCATAATTGGAGACTTCAACAGCAAGGTAGGAAGAAAGGAATACGAAGAAGAAGAACCTATGGGCCTTCACGGATACGGAACAAGGAACGAAAGAGGAGAAAGACTAATACAGTTTGCACTGGGACAAAGACTTAAAATTGTGAACACATTTTACAAGAAAAACCCAGAAAGCAAATGGACATGGAAATCTCCGAATGGGAAAATCAAAAACGAAATAGACTTCATCCTAACCAATAGACTAACAGAGGTGGAAAACATACAAGTGATAAATGGTCTGAAGTTTGACAGATCACAGAATGGTACGATTGAAAGTGAGAATAAAGAAGAAAAGGAGACACTACTTCAACAACAAAACTACACATCCAGGATGCATAGACAGGGCGGAGTATGTAAAAGCACTACAACAAAACCTACGAGACTTCAACCAACAAACGGAGCAAAAAGTCCAACAACACTATACAGAGCTCGTAAATTGCATATCCCGCGCAGCCAAACAATCGTCAACACCTGGAAACAGTATGAAAAATAGAATAAAACTTAAGGATAGCACCAAATGTTTGATCGAAGAAAGAGAACGCCTCAAATCACAAGCCATAGAAAACGAACACAAAAAGCTGGAATATGTGGAAGTCAATAAACAATCAAAAAGGGAAATCCGAAGAGACATCAGAGAACACAACACTAAAGTGGTCAAAGAAATCATGGATACCACAAAATCAATAAAGAAGATTAGAAAAGAATTAACTCCAGGCAAACATTGGATGCTGGGAGTAAAAGACAGCAACGAAAAAAGACAAGCCTCAAGAGAAGAGATAATGACGCAAGCGACAGAGTTCTATAGGTCACTATACTCAAGTAACTCTCAAAGATCCAACTTGCATCAGGACCAGAATACATCAGAAGAAAACCTAGAGGAAGAAACACCTCCAATACTACCCAGTGAAGTAAGAGCAGCCATTCGACAAACGAAAACCGAAAAATGCCCAGGTGAAGATGGAATTTACAATGAATTTCTAAAATGGGGTGAAGAAGACCTAATCCCAGTCATCACAACATTATTTAATTCCATACTCACATCAGAAGACATACCAATGCAGTGGAAACAAAGCATTATCATACTTCTACACAAAAAGGGTGCCCAGGACGACATAAACAACTACAGACCGATCAACCTAATTGTAAACCTCTACAAGCTATTTATGAAGATCCTAACCAATAGAATGACAAAGGCACTGGACGAACAGCAACCGATAGAGCAAGCAGGATTCAGAAAGAGTTTCAGTACATCAGACCACTTGCAAACAATAAATCAACTCATGGAGAAAGTTCAGGAATTTAATCTAGAGGTGTATATCGCATTTGTGGATTACAACAAAGCATTTGACTGCGTAGAACAGGGAAGCGTCTTAGAAGCACTGGAAAAACAAGGCATCCCAAACAAATTCGTGAGACTCCTTGGCAAACTCTACGACGGTAACCAAGCCAGAATAAAGACAGAAAGAGAAGGATGTAACATCATGATAGAAAGGGGAGTAAAACAGGGAGACCCCCTCTCACCAAAATTATTCACCTGTTTGCTGGAAAATCAGTTTATAAAACTAGACTGGGAAGAAAAATATGCCATCAGAATCGATGGGACAAGACTAACCCATTTACGGTTCGCAGACGACATTGTTTTGGTGGCTGAATCAGCGAAAGAGCTGGAACAAATGATAAAAGAATTAGACAAAACAAGTAAAGAAGTGGGCCTTACAATGAACCAGAAGAAAACGAAGCTGATGACCAATGCGTTAGAAGCCCCAATTAATGTGAACGGAGAAACACTGGAATATGTTGAAGAATATGTATATCTCGGTCAGAACATGTCATTTTCAAGTCGTTCAGAGAAAGAGGTCAAACGAAGAATAGGACAAGCATGGAAGAGCTTTTGGTCCCTAAAGTTTATACTGGCTGACAAGACCCAAAAACGCACTTTAAAGGCTGAAGTTCTGGAAAAATGCGTTATACCGGTGTTACTATATGGTTGCAAAACTTGGGCATTAACATCGAAACAAAGACAAATGATCCAGAGATGTCAACGGAAAATGGAAAGGAAGATACTTCATGTCTCATTGAGAGATAGAATACGGAACGAAGATTTAAGAAGGAGAACCGGCATGAAAGACGCTATGACATCAGCAGACCAGCTCAAATGGAGATGGGGTGGACATGTAGCGAGATTAGATCCTAACCGATGGACGTACAAAATGACGATGTGGGACCCAAGAACAGGAAGACGAAACGTTGGGAGACAAAGAATCAGATGGGCAGACTGGTTCGTAAAATGGGGAGGAAAACAATGGACAAGAACAGCGAAGATGAGGCAGGAGTGGAAAGACCTAGGGAGACTCGCATGCAGTGACCAATAAAACAATGCGTCAACTAGAAAGACACCGTTCAGTGGGCATGCAGCAAAGCGGTACATATCTCTGGTGTGCAATAAAGGCTTCTCACAGAGCGGTGACCTCAAGAAGCACACTGTTGTTCATACTGGAGTGAAGTAATACACTTGTAGCAGATGTGAGAAGTCATTTGCATGGCGGACAGAACTAATGGAACATTGTCTCGCGCTCTAATTTGAGGAAACATCATCGTGTTCACTAGGGAAATTAACCTTACTGCATCACAAGGAATTCAAAAGGTTCAACTATCTTGCGAAACACTTGTTAATTCTTTCTGGGACCACATGTGCACAACATAGTGAATGATTTGTGGGATGTTAAAGAACGTGTATAGGTATCTGCATCCAAACTAGATGTTAAAACTCAACCGGTAAGGTTTTGTATTGCATTTTAAAAAGACCTATTTGAAACGGTTCAATATACGTAGATTTTACTGAAGAGTGAAGACTTGGCAGTTTCTGTCATTGTTCAAGTGCTTAGATAGGGTAAGCTTTGTGCTTAGTGGCAGTGGGAAGCTCCCAGATATTGGTTGATGGCTATTATGATTTCCGTAATACTAATGGATATTTGAGGCCTTGATATCGCCAGACTCAGAAACGAAGATTGTTGTAGCGAATGTTATGCCATCGTAATATAATTTACTTAATCTTTAATCAGCTGCACATCTATATAGAAGGCCCAATCAGAAAGAATAACCCCGAATGCTCCTCAGGACTTGCTCACCTGATGAGTTAAAACTGAGCAATTCCCTGCAAAGCAGGAGGCCATAGCCCTTATGGGATTTGTAAGGCTATTTATTTATTTATTTATTTATTTACAAGGGTGGCCAACATACCTATACATACAGGGTACCAACATGGCAACCATTATTTTTTCTATGTTCATCATTATTACTATGTTTACTATGTTCACTTATAAATCGTCAGGAATATTACAAATGTAATGATTATTATTATTATTATCAGGTCATATCTGTTATCATTATCAAGACCACCAACGTAAATAATGTCTATGATTTGTTTTCTTTCATTTTTCTTTCTTCTAACTTCCCCATTTGTCAGGGTGTTCCGTTTTATCCCAAACCAATAAATGCACTTTGAATATTTCCCTTAAATTATACCCTGGAACACCCATTTTTTCTATTCTCTTCTATCTTTCTCTTAGCAGGGAGCACTTTTTCCCCAAAATAAAGCCAGACGGCACAATTCCTCGTCTAGCTGGGTTTTTCCTCCCTGCACAACAATGTAACGGATAAGTATCAAAACCATGTTTTTTTTCCTTCTTTTTGAAACTTGCAATATGCCAACAATGGCAATGTCAATTTTTTTTTCAATGTCAATGTCAGTGTTATATATATATCTGTACATCCCATAACCCTCCCCTCTGAACACGGGCTGATCTCACACCTACACTTCAACACGACATCACCCATGCTATACGACGACGACGACGACGACGAAGACACCAACAGAAGATACGAGGGGGCTTCAAGAACAACTACATCAACATCCCAACCTCCAGTTCCGTTCCCGTTCGCGAGGACGCGAACTAAATGGAGGAAGACGCTTGTACAGCCCCCCAGGGTTCTGCATCCCCTGGAGGACATCCCCCTATCATCTATTTAAATCACCCTTAACTGGCAAATCTTGTAGGACCAGAACATATCTATTAACACCGCAATGGCAGCTAGCCAATATGGAAAGCTTAACCAATTATTGCATCACTACCACAAACAGCGACACACAAATTAACTAGGTCATCTAGGCAGCAGTATGCTGACAGAACAACGCCGAAAGCTATAAAAGGGAGCCTTATGTAGGACAAAGCTCTCTCTCAATTACCAGTCTTACAGTGCAGCGGCCGCAGGCTATCGACGTTATCATCAGAGGTGAGTCAGACGTGTTCAGATCTCCTGTATTTGTAACCTTTACCCACAGATTGTACTTTTACATTGTGACCATTATTACATTCCCTGAAAGGGACTCATAATTCAACATCACAGACCAATAAACACTTGGTCAACACACTACACTCGTCTTACTATTTATACGCCTCTTTACGTCCCAACGCCCTTCCTTATTCCCGTCACGGTTAGACGTGACATATGGTAGCCCAACAGTGCTAGCTCAGGTATCATTGTATTTCTCGCAGCGGCCCGGCTGCTAAGAGCAGCGAGCGCCACATAGCTGACACGAGCACGTTCAGTTATATAACAAGCCAGTCAGCTGGAAGACCAGCGCGTTGACATATACATCAAACTCCATCCCCTAAGATACATCTACATCCTTTATAGGAGCGCCCCCTAGTTCCCAACACTACACAACACTCTACACTGGTCAGCTTACCCTGCTACGGGAAGCTACCCCCTTTTAGGCACTGCTTTATAAATTAACACAATAACTCTTCCTTTTAGATCCAACCACCCCCAATAAAGGGATCTAAAACAATATAGCGTGTCAGGAAAAAATGGCGAAAAGTATTAGGAAGTCAGGAAATTTATATTAACCATATTAACTCCTTCAAGTTCTACTTCAGGAACTGTGACATCTGTAGAATCTTTCTGTTATAAATATGAAGTCACAAGTGCCGAAATAAAGTGGGCCTTTAATGTCGTCCAAAGTAAATTCTCTTAATTCTTGTTTAAATATTTCAGAAACCTTCAGGGAAATGTTTCCTGATAGTGCAATTGCAACAAAATTTCAATTGGGGAACATGAAATGTTCATACGTCATCAATTATGGATTAGCTCCATACATTCATAATTTACAGCAAAATGAAATCCTTTCATGTGATAATGTTATCTGTTTTGATGAGGCATTGAACAAAGTTGTTCAGCGAGGTCAGATGGACCTATAACTTGACATCAACTGCAATGAAGTTAACACCAGATATTTCAACAGCATCTTTATGGGACATGCAACAGCTCAAGACATTTTAGAGGCTTTCAACCAGGGAATCTCTCCTCTTTCTAGAAAGAGTACCATATGTCTATGGATGGACCGAATGTGAATTTGAGTTTCATAAAAAAGTTCAGTGGCCAAATAATAGAAGATAATGCAGATTGCAAACAACTCATTAACCTTGGTGTTTGCGGCCTTCACGTTGTCAATGGAGCCCTACAAACAGGAATGCATCCTGTAAAGTGGGACCTTCAATTATTTTTGAGAGACATGTATTATGTATTGAACGACTGTCCTGCACTCCGAGCAGAGTACTTAGATTTATGTATTAATGCATTATAATTTACTTTATTTTGAATGAATAAAGAGGCGAGCGTTGGGCAGCTATGGGGATGGTGGAGGCTGTAAATTTAAAATATTTGTTTGCTTAATAAACCTTTTTTCCGATATTACGATGACTTCACGAGTCAGGAATTTTGTTGAAAAATGGTCAGGAAAGGTCAGGAAAATTGGCATTGAAAATTCTGTGGACACCCTCAATTAATTACTAAGGCCGTGTATTTTCTCAGGATGGTAGAATGGGGAAAGAAATAGTCAATGCAGCGAGTCTTCAGTTGCAATCTACAGTATTCTGCAAAACGTGAGTCAAGGGGCGAAACTCACTACATCGATCAGTACTTAGACTTGCCGTATGGAGGTGAGAGCTGGGTAGATTCAGGATATCTAATACATAAGCTGGAGGTTAGAAAACTTAGTAAGGAAAATGGATAGGTTGTGATTAGTGAAGTCTTATGGCAGAAAAAACAGGGCTTCTGGTCCGGAGATTATCAATAGCACTAAATCAAACTATGCCTATAAAGGGGTAGGTCTCGTATTGACCAGCACAGCAGGTGGAATAATATAAGCCATGGGTTATTTAGCTAAGAGCTTGCCACGGTGGGCGAGTGGTCAACGTGTCGGTCTACTAACCCCAAACTTGCAGGTTCGCTCCTGGCCGTGGTAAGTGATTTCTGAAAGGCGGCAAAAATTACGACACCATGTCATACGATGTTGGCATGTCAAATAACCCATTTGAATCCAGTAGGCCGTGTTCCTAAAGGCAAAATTAATCTCTGAAGTTTCCGCCAACACGAAGTTCTCATTTCTCTACTAGCAAGTGCTATAGTGTTCAAGGAGCTTTGATATCTAACCTTGACTTTCATAGTGCTTCAAGGAACAACGAAATTCGACATGCAAGCTACCCTTTGGGCATCAAATAACAAAGCTTGCACCCGAGGCCATACGATATTATTATTGTAGCTAAAATCGGTGCAAAACCTACATGCACCACAGTAGTACAAGTCTATATGCCTACCAGTCAAGCTGATGAAGTTGAAAAAGTCTACTAAGAAATGGATGGAATTCTGAGGTATGTAAAGGGTGATGAAAATGTTTAGTAACAGGAGATTGGAATGCTGTAGTAGGAAAAGAAAGATAGGAGAATTCAGATTAATTAAGTGAAAGGAATTATCTAGGAAGTCGCTGATGGAATTCTGCACTGAGCACAGGTTGGTCATAACTAACACCTTATTCAATATCCACAAAGCAACTTTTCAGTCTGTCAACATAATATAATCACCAATCAATGGGACGAGCATAAAATACATGAAAATGTCACTAGTTAAATATATATATTTGTTAAGGACTATAGAAAATGGAGGAAACTAAGGGGTGACATGCATCGCTTGTCAAGCGACCATGAAGGTAACTGTACCGGTTTTCGTCACTGAGCCAATAGTCGTCACTCGCGTATATAAGTACAAATAATAAGCCTGTCAACGGGTCTTTCTCAACGCACAAAGTCTTACGAGATTCGTCATACCTTCGTTGCCGATAAGGAGCAACTTTGCGAAATCATGCGTGCGATGGAATAGGTGATTCACAGCTTCAAACATCTCCTGTGAGTTTAGCTGTCTCGACAAGGCGTATTGCTTCTTGCGTGTGCTAAGCAGGCACGCGAGTTAATTATGTGCATACGTGTTATGTTCCGTCATTTTAAAATGTTACAAATGTGTGATATAGTTGGTAATTGTTTCTGTAACATATGCGAATTGCTATTTCGTGAACACATTCCTATTTTGGTTACAAATGCTGGTGACGAACACTGAATTAAAAAAACGCACTTTACCAATGCTCGTCATTTGTGACGAAAACTGGCACATTGTCATTTCTCCTCGTAAGACCTAACTAACAGCGGCAATATACTTATAATGTACTTGTGAAGCACCCTGCATTAATTAAATTGTCGTTTGATCATCGTGTCCAATAGTCGTCATAGGTGACGATCTTTAGAGCACATGCGTGACGAACACTAGTGCACGATAATGTTAAAGTTTGCGTTAATGTTTCAGAACTAATAAACATTTACAGTGTGCTGTTAATATGTAGATCTGTCTTTTTGACGGCCGTAGGTCTAGGCTGGCTGCGTGGCTCAGCGGTGACGTTCTCGCTTGCTGTTGCAGGATCGAATCCTGGCGCAGTCATCTGGAATTTGAGGGTGCGGAAAAGCGAGGGAGCCGTGTCAGAAGATTTACTGGCACGTTAAAGATCCCCTTCGGGGCGAAATTCTGGCACCCCGGCGTCTCTAAAAGCCGCAGTAGTTAAAAGGGAGCTGTGCTTGTAGTTTTGCGTGATCGTTCATCACACCATCATGAGCCTCGGGACCTCCTTTTTACATGACATCCGAACTATAGAACATGGCATTTAACTTTGAAAATCTCAATTGTATTGACCGGGAATTGAACCCGGTCTACCACTGTGGCACCACACCCCTTCTAATTATGTGTTGAAATATCTGATATGGAGACTTCTCTGATGGAATGTCTAGCTGCTTGGGCATCCACTATTTGTATGTAAAGAAGATCCATTTGTGGAAACACTTGCAAATCACCAGTCTTACAATGTAGCCATAGGGTCACTCATGCTTCAAAGATACCGACTAGAATAATTTACAAGAAGATGGAAAGACAGAAACTTAGTTGGCCGAAACAAATTTGGTTTCAGGAGAAACGTATGAACAATGGCAGCTGTACTAAATCTTAACAAAAATAAGAGAAATTTCATAGCATTTGTAGGCTTATAAAAGACCTTTGATAACATTGTTTGGAGTAAGTTGTTTGACATTTTGAAAAGGATTTATTTGAGCTGAAGGACATGAGAGTGAAGCTGGTATTCAGAAAGGTGTAGGCAAGGTTGCAACTTATCACCCATACTTTTCAATCTTTACATTGAATAAGCAATGAAGGAAATTAGAGAAAAATTTCAACACAGATAGGCTAATGACATCGTCATCATAACCCAATCACCAGAGGAGTTAAATAGTTTTTAAATAGTATGGACTCCATCTTGAAAGAATTCATGATGAAATTAAATGTAAAAAAAAATTAATGGGATGCAGCAAAATTAATTCAGAAACCCCTATGGACGTCAAATAGGCACGTGAAAAGCTAAAGGAAGTAGGAGACCTCTAACTTATGCAGCAAAATATACCGTGATGGACGAAGCAAAGACAATATAAAAAGTAGGTTGGCTCAGACAAGGAAAGCATTTCTACAGAAAAACAATCTGATTGGTTGGTTCCTCATTTAAGGGGCTGCGACAACACGGTCATGTAGCCCCATGTACTTGGGGTGTGTGTAGAATCTGTCTGATAACCGGTGTTAATTGTGATGGCTATTAGTGTGTGTTATCTGTTTTTAATACAAGTAAGGATTGCAGGCATTAAATTTCAAGTAGTTTCTATTTTTGCCGCCACCGCCAACGACTAATAGTTCAGAACTTGGTTACCAGACTCCACTGCAGTCAGCTCCTGGCGACGAACGTTGGAACCTAAGAGCGTTGTTCAAATATTTAACCTATAATTTAGCTTCACACAGGTGTAATTAGTGTAAGGATCTTTAACATGCCATAAATCTATGACATGGGACCGCCGGCTTTACTTCCCCTCCGAAGGAAGGAATACTGAGGCATTTTTAACGCTGGAAAAAATCCGATGGCTTCGGCCGGTTTGAACCCGTGACCTTAGGCATGGAATGTCAGCATGCTACCAACTATGCCACCGAAGTCACTACCTGCCTTTGTATGGAAGTGAAATTTGAACTTTGGGTGCACAGAATGGTCCAAACAAGTTCATATCATGATTCATGAGTTTTTAAATGGTATGAACTCTGTCTTGAGGAAAGAATTCATGATACATATCAATCAATGTAAAACAAAAATAATACAATGTAACCGAAGGAAATCAGAATCTCCGAAAAAAAATTAAAAAAAAATACAGGAATGGGTGATGTACATGTGTATTTTCCCGATATCGTGATCGCGAATACGAATCACGCGCCTTAGTCAAGACCCCTCATTGGTGGGATTTCCGCCAATAGCATTATAGTCCAAAATTCATAATCGTGACCTCGATAAATTATTCCTATAAAATAAGGAAATGCCTACAATGTGAAAATTACAAGAATAGTTACTATCACTGCAGAATTTGGTTAGAGAAATGTTTCTCATTTGACCTCAAGAACTCATATTGACGAATTTGTGCCGATTGTTTGTCAGTGGTGCCAAACTAGAAATTCTGTCATAAGCGCCTTCAAAATCTTCTTCGGTGATACGATATAACTTTCTTATTGTTTGAATTGATAATGAAATATCTTAAAACCATTTCGATATCAGAAATATAACGGTTCATAATTATAATTTACGCGCCCTGCGACCAAGGCACTGTTGCTGAAGCAATTTTTTTTGTACATTACAGTTGGCGACATTGAGTGTTGCTTTTGTTTTAATTGTATATCTGAATCCATCATGGCGATGTGTTGTGTAAACAGTGAGTTCTTTTTAGGCTAATTTTCAATTCAATAGCGTAAGGTGGGTTATTAGTTTTTATAAGAAGTGATTGCTGACATGGGACCGACGTTTTGAATTTGTGTCAGTTTGCCGAGAGGACAGTTCAAGGTGATTTTTTTTTAAACTAAGGAAGTTGAGTTTCATGTCTGAAGAACATTGCCTTTCAGGATTTAGTGGGTAATTGAATGTTAATTTGAATCGTAAATCCCAGTAAATGGTCAAATTAAGGCTACATTGTGTCTAAAATATTTTGTATCTTTCTTTGCCCAGATTTCCCTACATATAAAGAAAATATTTGAATTAACAGTCTTACAGCTCATTCTTTAGCTAGCCTATAGTATCTTACTAAACATTTATATACCATACCCTATGCCTTTGCACTGCCTGTAGCTATTGTAACGTGTTTTTCGAGGGTTTTTTATGCAACTGGCATAAGTCAGTAGGAAGCCATTCTATATTTATTTACGCGGCAAATTGTTCAGCCAAGAGAATTTTTCATGATAATTTATTATTATTATTAATTTATTATAATTATTATTAAGGTATTTTCGGAGCATTTTATAAAAAATATTAGCATTCAGATAGGTTTTCTATGTCTTAGAAAACGCTATCAAGCAAATTATTACGAACGACAATATCATAGAAAATTATGTGATTGCGGAATTTTACGGAGTTTTCGTCAGTTAGGGTATATCGAGAGACGTGACTCACTGGGAATTCAAGTACACGCTTAATCTTGTCGGGAAGGATGACGCAATCCTGGGTCGCAGCGTCAAGGAAAGGCGAATAGTTGAAACGGAACCCTCCCGCCGAGTGTAATGACCCAGAGAAGGGGAGTATAGCGCGTGGGGTGCAGCCAATCAGTGGAGACCACGCAAGCAAGAAGTCGGATGAAGAGGGGGAATGCGACAGGTGCATATATCGTTCGACGCGCCGTGGAACGAGGACAATCTGTGAAATACTAGACGAGTATGGGTGCGCGTGCGAGTGGCTCCGATGTTCGGTGGAGTTAGCGACTATCTGTGTAGAACTTAACGAGTACGTTTGCACGCGGGAATCGCTCCGATGTTCCGTGGAGTGGAGGACTAACTTTTGTAAAACTTAACCAGTGTGATTGTACGAGTGTTTGGGTCCGATGTACGGACCAGAGAATCTTCAAATCTAGCAGTATATCATCAAACATCGACGAGATGACGACATCCAGGAGACTGTGGGAAGCTCACAGCATCATCCGGTACGAGGGAAAGGCTTCGGGCATTTCCAGTGGTAAGCGCGAATGACGCAGAAATACGCAATCTCTCATTTCTCTTTGTTTTATATTTCATATTTCAGTAACTTCATAGCTTGGGAATAAAAGTAAAATCAATAATTTATCAGACTCCGTTTTCACGTAATTTTCTATCGCTAACATTAAAATCACAACGCTCCAATTTAAATTTTAAACTTATTATTATTATTAATTTTGCTATTCTTGTTTTATATAATAAATTCATTTCTTTTACAATGCAATCTTTGCTTTCAGTAGGTAGCATTAGATATAGACCAATTCCTTCTCCTGATACAATTGTTTGTTGGGTTAATGATCAAATCATACCACGATCTGAGTGAATAGAGTCTTGAAGGTGTTCTGCCAGAGCTAGACGTTGTTAAATACAAATTTAGATTTCAACATTGCATTGAGGTCTTGGCGCCCATTAAAACAACATAGCTTAGGCGAAGGTAAACAGTTACATTTTTCTCCCAACAGTTAGGGCCAGCAAAACTGCTACAATTCGCTACCAACATGGGGCATTAAAAACCGTTACACTTGTCGCTCAACGTGTGGGTTAGCGAAAACGTTACACTATGTCACGGCCAATACCATCAAATTGCAATAGCCGACATTTGCTGAATTTATAAAGTTACTTGGTACCGGCCGCGGTGGACGAGAGTGCTAACGAGCTACCTCGTGCCTCGCTGGCATTGGGAGAGCGTGGGTTCAAACCCCACCTCGGCCGTCCTGAAAATGGTTTTCGTGGTTTCCCATTTTCACCACCAGGCAAATGCCAGGACGGTACCTTTCAATAGGTCTACGGCCGATTTCCTTCAAATGTCCCTTCCCTGCCCCGTCCTGAAAAGGAAAGTACATGGCCATTGGCTGCATTAATAAATTTAGCCTACTTGGTAACAAACAGGAGGAGCACACCTTGGTTAATAGGCTGTATAACAGCAGTAGTGGTTTTTGAGGGGTTCTGGCACCACCTCCACCTCCCCACCTCACAAGATGGCGGCAGCCCGATAACTCCCGAACCCGTGGTCGGATGTTGACAAATGAGGTGTCATTGAACTCGGGCTAACACCCCCTTTCCCATGGACAACATATTTCCACCCCAAAAGTAAAACCTACCCCTACTAGGGGGTGAAATTGTATTTTTTTAAAGAATCTCTCTTTCCAATTGCAACATGTGAGAGTTTGAATGCCGATATGGATTTAAACGTTGTTCCACATAAAGTGCACGTGTACGGTGGATAGCCACTATGAATTAACATGCTTGTTTTTTTGTTTTTACGCATGCCCACTCATAGCTTTTGTAAGAGGGTGGGGGAGTGGTTCCCTGTGCACGGGTTATTGTTGACAGGTCATTGTTGACAAGTCATTGTTGACGGGTCCCTGTGGACTGGTCATTGTGGACAAGTCCTTGTGGACGAGTCCTTGTCCCTTTGGACTGATCCCTTTGGACCGGTCCCTTTGGCCTGGTTCCTACGGACTAGCCCATGTATTTATTTAAATTATGTCAAAGGGTCTAACTACATTTGCGTGTGTGTTGAATTGACGTTGTTCACTAATCCCCCACTACTATAATGGGATAACGATATGAAAGGAAAGTGACGAAATACATGTGAACACGTGTGAGATGACCTTATTACCGTCCTCCTTGTGAAACAAGTCACATCCTGTTTTGCTTCATACGTGAGAAAATGCAAGTTCATGTGTAATATGATCTAACACACAGGTGTTCACCTGTACACGTGCACGATAAGAGCTAACAAGTCACAACCTGTTTTGACAGTGGTGAGAGGTGAAGGGGGGAGAGTTAGTGTAAGAGAGAACACAGGTGAAGAGAGAAAGAAATATGTATTTGCTCATAATACATGTATAGCTGAGGACTGTATATAGGACTGTAGGTTAAGTACTACATGAGTAAATAAATAAATAAATACAAGACACACAGGTTCACACAACATGTAATTTATTAATCCAAGAATTAAATGCTGAGCTAAATCCCAACCATTTTACATATAGTTTATTTCCTTTTTGTTTCAACACTTTTTCCACAAGGTAATGTTTAGGAAACGCTGTCTTTTGAAGTTCTTGAAGATGAAACCTGCCTTTTATGGGTTGATGGTTGAGGTCCTCGAGTAAATAGGTGACTGGACTGTTCAGGTTGACTTGACGAATTCGAAATAGTTCTGTCCCCCAATTTGATGTGTAGCCCTTGTCAAAGACGGACTTGAATTTGCTCACTCGAACATGGTCTCCAATGTTAAGGCGATGACGTTTAGGGTCTGCTGTTTTTATGGGGTTAAACAGTTTATCCAGTTGTGGAATATTTTTAGTTACAAGTCGTGGCTTGGTCCCAATGGTTCTGTGTTTGGTGTCGTTGTAACGTGACACTAACTCAGGTAATAAGTCCAACCAGCGATAAGTGCCCTGAGCGGTAAACGCTTTCCACATATGGGTTTTCAATGTTCGGTTGAACCGCTCGACCACGCTGGCTTTGAGATTGCTGTACGTGGTGTAATGGTGAATATCCTTAGATTTGAGAAAACTGGAGAATTCCTTGTTGAAAAATTCTTTTCCCTGGTCGGTTTGTAGCAGCTGAGGTTGACGTTTAGATTGTTGAATAATATGTTGAAAGGCTTTGGTGACTAGTGGACTAGACTTGCGACGCACAGGTTCAACAAACGCCATTTTGGAATAAACATCAATGACCGTCAACATATAGCGTACACCATCGTTAACGTTAGCATAGGGAATCATTTCAACCAAGTCTGCTTGCCAAAGTTCATCCACACCCTGTGAAATCACCTTGAGTCGATGATAGTGACGTCTAGCTGGACGATGCAACTCGTGAGCAATACCCATTTTAATGGGTGAGGGCTTAAACAATAATTTTGGCATTTCGAAGTTCTTCCTCAATTTCTTGAATTTCCCAATCGTGACCAGTATGGCCGGCTTGACGTGAAGCATGCAACAGCTGTAGTCGCTGGACGAGTTTATTTGGATTGTGCCAGTAGGTAACATCCACAAGGGGTTTTAATGGTTTAAATGTCACCCCTGAAGCGGACACTTTACGACGACCACTTTGACTAGTGGGGAACATTTTTGCAATGATGGTTTTATATTTTTGGGATATATTAGCATTCACTTGTTGAGTGGGATCATACTGTCTTTTGTGAGCATGGGTATCCAATAAAATGGATTTATATTTACTAAGGTCCTCTGACGTATAATCTTGAGATGAGGGAGTCCTAGAGAATAGTAGCTTTAACAGTCCTGGTGTTAATTTATAGTTGATCTTTTTAATGACAGCTTTAGTACGACTAAATTTAATCGATGAATCACCAATTTTAAAACTATCATTCTCATAGCGAACGCCATATGTGGTATCTGTGTTTCCAACAAATAGATTGGTGAAATAGGGTTCCAGTGTTGATCCATAATACACACATCAAAAAAAGTTTTGCATCATCTCGGTTCCCAGATCTCCGGCATATAGACGTTGACTGTGTATATTGTATCCAAGATACAGTCCCTTTGACTGTTCATAGATGTCACTAAAACTGCTCAAAGATGTAAACAACCATGCATGAGCAGGGCCTATTAGACGGAGGGGGTACGACAGCCGATCAGTTCCAGTCATTCCACCAGGACGAAGGTACGCTGCTCATGTTGTCTGTAGTTCTACCATGCCTAGAAGGTCAATACCGCAGTTCGATCGCGTCCGCATTGTTACTTTGTGTCAAGAAGGGCTCTCAACAAGGGAAGTTTCCAGGCGTCTCAGAGTGAACCAAAGCGATGTTGTTCGGACATGGAGGAGGTACAGAGATACAGGAACTGTCGATGACAGGCCTCGCTCAGGCCGCCCAAGGGCTACTACTGTAGTGGATGACCGCTACTTACGGATTGCCGCTCGGAGGAACCCTGACAGCAATGCCACCATGTTGAATAATGCGTTTCGTTCAGCCACAGGACGTCGTGTTTCAACTCAAACTGTGCGCAATAGGCTGCATGATGCGCAACTTCACTCCCGACGTCCATGGCGAGGTCCAGCTTTGCAACCCCGACACCATGCAGCGCGGTACAGATGGGCCCAACAACATGCTGAATGGACCCCACGGAATTGGCATCACGTTCTCTTCACCGATGAGTGTCGCATATGCCTTCAACCAGACAATCGTCGGAGACGTGTTTGGAGGCACCCTGGTCAGGCTGAACGTCTTAGACACACTGTCCAGCGAGTGCAGCAAGGTGGTGGTTCCCTGATGTTTTGGGGTGGCATTATGTGGGGCCGACGTACGCCACTGGTGGTCATGGAAGGCTCCGAAACGGCTTTACGATACCTGAATGACATCCTCCGACCCATAGTGCAACCATATCGGCAGAATATTGGAGAGGCATTTGTCTTCATGGACGACAATTCTCGACCTCATCGTGCACATCTTGTGAATGCGTTCCTTCAAGATAACGACATCGCTCGACTACAGTGGCCAGCATGTTCGCCAGACATGAACCCTATCGAACATGCCTGGGATATGTTGAAAAGGGCTGTTTATGGACGTCTTGACCCACCAACCACTCTGAGAGATTTACGCCGAATTGTCGTTGAGGAGTGGGACAATTTGGACCAACAGTGTCTTGATGAACTTGTGGATAGTATGCCACGGCGAATACAGGCATGCATCAATGCAAGAGGACGTGCTACTGGGTATTAGAGGTAGTGGTGTGTACTGCAATCTGGACCACAAATGCTGAAAGTCTAGCTGTATGATGGTACAACATGCAATGTGTGGGTCTCATGAGCAATAAAACGAGCTGAAATGTTGTTTGTGTTGATCTCTATTCCCTTTGTATTTAACGGTTCCGGAACTCTTGGAACCGAGGTGATGCAAAACTTTTTTTGATGTGTGTATTTTATTAAAATGTTTTTCAGTTGAGCTTTATGTTGAGGAGTGGCCAAGAGTTGTGAAAATGGAGACGATCTGGAAGGGCAAGGGGTTTCGACCATGACCAAGGATTTCCTTTTTCTTAAAAACTCTGCAAGGGGTGATGCCTTTTTTTGAGGTGTAAACACTTGTTCCTCATTATCCTCAACTTCGCTAACACTAGTTAAATCTTCCTGTTCCTCTTCATCTTCCTCTTTCTCTTCCTCAGAGTCCTCGTGGTGCGTCTGACTGGCTTGTGAAACGGTAGGTAGCGTTTCAGATGGCTTGATAGAGGGTTTCAACATAGCTTTTAGCGGAGGTGCTAAATGTTGTTGAATAAACAAAGCATGATCCGCACGCGATCGTTTCAATTGACGAAACTTTTGGCGAATAGTATTTTTGATCTAATAATATGCTTTTTCAATTGACTCTCTGCTAACGCCATGATGTCGTGACAAATGACTTGAGAGGGAATGATACAGTGCCTTAAATAGCAATAAAATGATCAAACCCTAAGCGATACCGTCCTTGGTTGAGTTCACTTTGTTTGTCAATCACTAAACAGGCATGACGTTGTGTGTTCCAGCACTTGCCACACAATTCTGTAAACATTTGAAAGGTCATATCCGGATTCACATGTTCATTATAAATGTAACGACTGTTCCTCTCGTCCTGGCGAAATAAAACAATGACATTGGCATTGTCACGAATCAACTGTTTGGACATTTTAGAATACGTTTGTCCAAGATAGAAGCAATCGATATGTTTGTGTCGACCCATGCTGAAATAGCTTTGAATGATACATTGTCGTTCAGTGGATACATCATCGAAAATCATGAGTGAATCAGGCTTTACCTCATCCGGTGAAATAACATTTTCTTGCGTGGAAAATGTAAAATACCCCATATTCTCATTTTTTAAACCAGACATGACTTGATCCAGAAACACGTAGAGGGGTTGGTAGAGAGATTTTGCGAAAATATAAATATTTTGAAAACACAGACCATTGGGCGCTGTAATAAGTGTCAGCAAAAGATTGGTCTTTCCACAGCCGGAAGGTCCCACAATGATGCAGCGAATGGAAGATGGAAACAGTGAACCATGGCGTTGTTCACGTGATGTGGGGCAGAGATGGGAAACCATGTCCCTCACAGGGAATGACTCTTGCTGCTTAATTAGCTTCATTTCAACTAAGGCTTAGAGAGGCTAGCAGGCTGTCTATATACATCGCACCGAGCCTCGTCATAGAAACAGTAGACTCGTACTACAGGTTGACGATGGATGTCTTTGGACGTGCGTTGATGGTCAAAGCTAGGTCTGTTCCCATACATGATCCTAAACAAGAAACAGATCCTGCTAATAAACACTATGTGGATAGGTCAGTAGTGCCACGCACAAAACAAGGAGATTATGACTTTAAAGGAAAGCGGTTAACTCATGTAAAACATCCTCAAGTGTCTACAGACGTTACTACAAAAAAGTATGTGGATAACAAGGTGTATGAGTTTTATGATAAAGTGCCTCAGCTTACGGTGGATGGCTATAGCGCTAATCATCACCGCATTATTCACGTGGAAGACCCACAAGAAGATGATGATGTCTGTACCAAGCGATACGTGACCTATGAAATGAAAAGGCTTTATATATTTATCCCATCTGTATTTTTAGTGCATCTGACAAATGTAAAACCTGTGAATGAGAGAAACCATATACCGCTAGTTCATGACCAGCACTTGACCTATGTGCTTGCTTCGGGTTTAAGCCACTATCGACTACACTATAATGGAACCATTCACATCAAATATGCCATACCTGATGAGAACCATTTACAAATAGAGATAAATGGTCATAGGATGTTGGTCCATAACCATGAAATGGTCAATGCAGGAGACGAATTATCCTTTCATTACCTGTTGACATGGAATGAAAAACAAGCTGGAAAAACCATAAATGATTTCCCACTTTATGTAGAATTGGAATATACAGCCATGAAATAACAATCTAATGTTAGTTGTGACTTAAACTTTCTTGTGAAAGGTTGTTGGTCATCATCATGGTGAAACAAAGATATGTGGTGAGAAAGACAAAAAATATGAACCTGTCCTTGGCAAAGCCTAGGCTTATGACAATCGTGGACAAGCCCTTGCGAAAGAAAAAAAGAAAAAATAATGTGTTGACCATAAGGAAAGCTCTTCGAGTAGCACAGAGACATGTTATTCCAAAACGTCAGCGACAGGGTTCAAAACAAGGGCGAGTGATCCCCGTCCCCAAACGAGCGGGATTTTTACCTGCATTATTCGCTGGTCTGGCTGCTCTAGGTTCACTTTTAGGCGGCGCCAGTGCAGTGGCAAAAACCATTAAAGCCGTGCAACAGGGCAAGCAACAACTGAATGAAAATCAGCGACACAATGAAACAATGGAGGCCATTGCTACGGGGTCTAGAAATGTCAATTTGAAGCCAGCCTTTTATCAACAAGGATTTGGAATTTCACCTTTTCGAAATAAAATAAAAACATCTTTAACCTCAGCCATAGCAAGACTTGCCCTGACGCATCAGCAAGTGGAAAGCTATGCTAAACAACTGAAGCTTTCTCATTTTCGAGGTGTGTTTATGCGAAACCAATTACCCTCACAACCCGGGAAACATGAATGTGCTGTTGTCAATTTGGATGATCACCGAGGACCTGGAACACATTATGTAGCTTATGTCAAAGAGGGATCTACTGTATGGTACTTTGACAGTTTTGGGAATTTGCCCCCGCCCATGGAACTAGTGGCCTATTTTGGAAAACAGGATCAAGATATATTATAATGTGAAACGTGAGCAAACGTTTAACAGCCAACAGTGTGGACGTTTGTGTTTATTTTTTTTATATAAGACGCAACATAAGCAAAAACGTCAACAGTATGTCGGTGGAAAGTAAGACGTTTACACTACATGGACGTGGACCTGAAGTGAGTCTAGACTTTTACCCACCTATCGAATTGAGTGAAAAACCTTATGGTTTAGGACTTGTTTCTCTTGAAACGTACAATCGAATATACAACATACGTGAAAATGTGAACAACAAGTTTTACTATGATGATTCTGTGCTCACCCTGAACTCTGGTGGATATACGATAGATGACATTTATGAACACATTTATGTGGTGTTGATCAATGAATATGGTTTAAAGTCATTTCTCGATGGAACGCGCAAGTTTGAACTTGTAGGAAATACCAACACTCATAGCTGCAGTATTTTTTCTACATTCAAAATTGACTTTAAAACTCACCCCGATTCCATTGGTCCATTACTAGGATTTAAACCACGTGTGTTAGAGCCCAACAAAAAACATGAATCAGACCATGAAGTGAAATTCATTGAGGACCATCATGTGTCGGTGACGTGTAATATTATTAGTCAAGTGTACACCAATCAAGAACCGTCGCATTCGCTTTATGACTTTATTATAACATCGCCCAATGGCTATATTATTCGTGAAAACCCTCCAGTGGTGCTTTTTCATTCTGTGGCTGTCGATGGTATTAGTAATATAACATTAAGACTGATCAATAGAGAGCAACAACTCATTGATCTAGATTCTACCACACCAGTGACTTACAAGTTGGTGCTAAAACCACTATGAAGTTTGTATATAAAGCAACAGCACCGTCTAGGAATGGTGTTAGTTGTTTACCACGTGAATACACGTTAACATCTCAGAACAAGCAGATTTTACAGCATTTGGGTTACCACATTAACCCCAGCGATGAATTCTATTCTAGAGGTAGCGAACCACATCGAGGAGCAACCAGGAGTGGTAAGAATTGATCTGCATTCTTATCAAGCTCAAACACCTGGACTCAATAACAATGATGAAATTCAATTTGTTATCAACAACCAAGATATTTACACCCTACCGCATGAAAGTGTTATTCAGATTGAAGGTCGACTCACCAAAGCCGATGGTTCTACACCCACTACATCCAAGTTAGCCAACCATGCTTTCGCCTTTCTGTTTTCTGAAGTACGATATGTCATTAACGATATCGTGGTGGATAGCACTCGAAATGTGGGTATTTCCAGTGTCATGAAACTATATCCCTCTTATTGTGAGGAAGAAGCTAAAACACTTTGCATGGCGGGTTGGTGCCCTGACTCGACCAATGACTGGATGGTACACACCGATGGCACCTTCACTGGATATTTACCTCTTAAACTGATTTTAGGCTTTGCTGATGATCACCAGCGCATTGTGGTCAACGCAAGGCAAGTGCTTTATCTAGTGAGAGACAGGAGTGATAATAATGCACTCAAGGGAGTCGACAATGCCCCCATTGATTCAAAAATTCAACTACAACGCCTGCTATGGAAAGTGCCTCATGTGACCCTTAACGATAGCAAAAAACTGGACATACTCAAAATGGTAAAGAGAGATATACCTCTACCCATGGAATTTAGAAGCTGGGCACTCCATGAGTATCCGTTATTGCCCACCACCAACACACACAGTTGGTCTATAAAAACAGCCCGCTATACAGAGAGACCTCTCTACATGATTGTGGGTTTTCAAACGAATCGCAAGTATCAACAAACCAAAGATGTCACGCAATTTGATCACCTGCAATTGAGAAATGCACGTCTTTTCCTCAACGGTGCTGTGTTTCCCTATGAAGGGCTGGATTTAGATTTTTCAAAAAATAAGTTTGCCCCCCTGTACGACTTGTTTTCTAAATTTAGATGGTCGTATTATCGAAAAGAGAATTGTCCAATGTTGTCACCCCAAGCTTTTAAGACAAGGGCGCTACTGATTGTCTTTGACTGTTCCTACTTGGAAGAGTCTGTCAAACCATCCAATATTGACATTCGACTAGATTTTGAAACGCATGACAATGTTCCAGCCAATACCACGGCCTACTGTTTGATTATTCATCACAAACAAGTCAACTATTATCCACTGTCCAACCAAGTGACAAGTGTATAAATAGCAGGTCAACACACATCAAACCACTCAGTCATGTCTTGCTTTCAAGCCTCAAGAGAAGTTACATCCATGAATTTAAAATCTGAGGAACAACGTTTCAAGACCTTTGCGACGTGGCCGGTGCCTTTTATAAACCCTCAAGCCTTAGCAGCCGCTGGATTCTACTATTTAAAAAGAAGAGATGAAGTGAAATGTGTGTTTTGTTCCATCATCTTAGACCAATGGCAAGAGAGCGATGAACCCATGCAGGAACATCAGCGCTGGTCACCTGCCTGCCCCTACCTGTGCAGAATGGAGGTGGGTAATATACCCTGTCATTCAAGTTACCCCTCACTCATGCCTCTGAGTGATGAAAAAAGTTATGATACGTGTGGACTTTATGGTGCCGGCAGTGCTTCAGTGAGCAGCTCACAGTTAAAAACATCCAGTTTAGAGACATTGGGATATCATCGGTGTTATGGACACTATAAACCCAAAAGACTTTTTTGTTGTATGAGATGGTACCGCCTCTATCCTAGAATGAAAAAAGAATGTAAAACTTCTTATGCTAATAAAATAATGAAATAAAAAAATTGGTTGTTGTTATATTATTATTTCTTATACCCCCCTGTCATATCCTAACCTCTATAGTGACTACTCGATGTCTTTCTTTTCTTTTACTAGAATGGAATGTAAGTAAATGACATGGGTACACCTTACTGAACAATTGTCAGTCTGTGGTCAGTTGGACTTGATCCAGACAAGAGTGAACATGTTGCGTACACTGATTGTCGACTGTCAAGGGTTTAAAATTGGAGATAACAAATTTATATTTAAAGAAGTGGCCATCCTCGATTGTTCCACTTTTTGGATATCACAAGCTACTCATTTGGTGTTTAAACCACCTTATGCGTTTGATTTGTTGTGTGATAAAGACCGTAAACAAACCCAGTGGATTGAAACTCATATGCAACTAGACTGGAAGCGAGGAACCATTTCATATAAGCACCTGGACATGGTCATGAAAGCCCACTTGTCTTCTGCCCATGTAATATTTGTGAAAGGTAGTGAAAAACGTCAATGGCTACAACCATTTTTAGCGTCTTACTGTCAATGTATCGATTTAATGGACATGGGCTGTCCATCGCTGCAAACACTCATGGTTCGCTGCCCCTGTGACAATATTACCCATAAAGCCTTGGCACAGGTGTGGCAATTGTTTCATTGGCTATCCACCAATGCCTGCTGGGAGTTGTTAAATTAAATTAAAACTAAAGGTTTACCTGTGAATGACACCAGTGAGATTTCTACAAGCGACGTGTAAACATCAACGTGATACCATGGAGAAAGGGGATGCTACCGATAAAGCGATAGGAAAGTTCTTTGTGTGTAAAAAGAAACTAGACAGTTTTACTAAAGAAGAATTATTGGCTCTTCCAAAATCATTCATTTATTATGTCGCAGCAAATGCAGTGAAAGAAATCTGGCAACATGTACCAAAATCATGGACTCAAGACCCTGTGTTAAGTGAATTGCAACCATGTACAGATTATGATCACCATAAGCAAGTGGCTATGGCAAAAATACCCTCTATGCGACAGTGTGCTACTTGTCAGCTAGTCAAACTGTATCATGGTCATAAAAGTCAGTGTAAAGACTTTGTTTCCTCATACCACGGGAGTAATGAAGAAAAAAAGCAACAACAACAAACATCATCCACAGAGGAGGAGGAGGAAGATCAAACCTTTTTACCATCGATGAAAAAGGATATGCCAGACCTGTACTGGCAATGGCGTCATTAACAAAGTAATTCAATACTTGACTTTCGAAATCTACCTACCTGGTTATTATTTGTGAAGTCCTAGAACTTGTCTTGAAGAACCTTTGCAGCATAGTGATATACCTATTAATCCTTCGGATCAAGCATGCACATTTCTTATCACCACAGGCATTCTGCATTAAGACGTGTAGCGGATAAAGTATCGTTGAAAAGCTAAACAACTTTTGACATTCTGTGATGTCTCAGTGGGAGAGAGGTTGGCAGTCGTCATTGTGATTAGTGTTATAAAAGGAAAGTTAATAATGAGTGGACATGGAAATTGAAAAGGATTGAGTAATTGGTATTTCTTTGTATTCTATTTTTGTAAAGCTCTATTTGTTGTGAAATAAAAACAAGGTTTACAAGATCACAATGTCTTTTATTTAAAAAAATGGTGATAGCCATTTCATTTTTTTCACACATGAATATTTACAATTTCCACTTTACATTTTTTTTTACATTCCCCTTGTTTAGTTTAAACATTCTGTACATTTTTGTTGTTGTGAAATAAAAACAAGGTTTACCCGATCACAATATCTTTTAATTCTAAAAATGGTGATAGTCATTTCATCATTTTCATCTTTTTCACACATGAATATTTACAATTTCCACTTTACATTTTTTACATTCTCCTTGTTCACACATTCTGTACATTTTTTTGTGAAATATAAATAAGGTTCACTAAATCACTATATCTTTTATTTTTTAAAATGGTGATAGCCATTTCATTTTTTTCACACATGAATATTTACAATTTCCACTTTTCATTTTTACATTCCCTTGTTTAGTTTACACATTCTATACATTTTTGTTGTTGTGAAATAAAAAACAAGGTTTACCAGATTACAATGTCTTGTTAATTTTAAAATGGTGATAGCCATTTCACTTTTTCACACATGAATATTTACAATTTCCACTTTACATTTTTTACATTCCCCTTGTTTAGTTCACACATTCAGTAAATTTTTTAAAATCTTTTTCGTAATATGCAAAAGCAAACATTTTACACTAAAATTTATTACTTATCTTATTTTTACTAAACTACTGTAGCCTAACATTATACATTCTACTTACAGTTTTTACAAAAAATATTACAATATAAAACACACTACAAATATTACAATATAGTGATCATTAGACTTAAGTAAAGTAATAGTCGTCAATACGACTGTTTCCCCAAGCAAGAGTATTAAATGTGTTGGGTATAATGAATCGTTTGTTGTCTTCATTACTTAAAGCAACTTTGTTCAACAAATTGGTATGTAGCTGATGATTTTTACTTCTAAATACACACATTTTCTTATATAATACAGGTGGGTTACTAACTATACAGTTTTTATAATCACTTATATCTAACTCTTTACTAACAACATTCTTTTTCACTCCTTTTAATTTTTTTACTACTACATCATCAATTGTCATATAGCTGTATGATTTAGATTTTGTGCCTACAAAGGCGTCTATAATAACACCAGCACATTCATCCTTAAATTTCCCAAGAACCTTTTTGTTTACTAGAGGTAAATGGTAAATATTATCCTTGGGGTAGTCACTTGTATCAAACCTATTTAGCTCAGTTTTGATATCCTCGTAAAAATCATCAGTTTTAAACTCATAAATAAAAGAATCTGTGTCTGTGTAGAGTAATTTAGCATTATCAAGATAGTTTTTCTTTACATAATCATAGTGAAATTCATACATAAGTGTTTTTGATAATTCCAGAATGGTGTAACCCACATATATGGGTTTGTTGTAAGTTACTTTAAGACGATTCATTTGTATTACAACTAAATCCTCATGAATAATTGAACAGCTATGAAAGTTAGGCTTGCTTATTAAGTTGCTCGCACCATACCTTTTACCATCATTCTCCCACTTTGTTATCAGCTTTACATCAACTCGTTTATCAACATTCTCCATAGTCTTTCCAAAAACACTATTATTCATGAGTTTATAAAAATCTTTTTCAAACGCGTTTGTTGACTGCGTTCTTAAATTATTGTTTAGATCAATATACGGTTTGAGCCATGCTGACTGATGAAATTGCAATACGCGATGAATTTTAGTTAATTTCAATCCATGCTGTAGACACTGTTTCAAGTTTTAATAATGTATTACATATTTACATTTATCATTTACATTAGCAATTAACATTTTTGTTCGTGATGTGATGTATGGAGATTTCATATTCTCAGGACAAAATGGTAAATCATTATGATCATCATGTAACTCTTTAGGGTACTCAAGATTTACCTCTAAAATATATCCTTTATCATCGTTATCATTAAGGGTGTCAACATGTAAGACATCAATTTCAGGTTGTGTCAGCCAGCGAAAATCTTTCAGTGGTAGATATTGACTCATAGCCCAATCATATTGGTTATTTGCATCGAGGTAGACAATATACTTTGACTCTTCACAAGGGTTGTAGCTAGGCATGTATTTATTATTCGCTTTGGAGTACCGTCCACTACATTGACTTAATCCACCTCGAATTGATGATTTTATAAAATTGATCATGTCTATATCAGTCATTAATTCTAAATTTACTTTCGTTTTTTTCAACATTGAACTGAAACTTAACCCAGGAGCAGTGAAATACTGACAAGGATCAAGGTCATAAGTTTGTATACATACATTCCGAAAATTTTCAAAAACATCTGCTAATAATAACACATCCGTCTTCAAATATATGTCTGAAAATTCTCCTAAAGTTTGAATGTCAAACTGTGTCCATACACGTTGTGCATGTAAATATTCCTCATCACTGATATGACTTGTGTTTAAGGAACTGTAAAATGCATCTTTCGGTGGTAAACAACACTCCTCAAGACGTTCCACACAGTTAATATATTCATAAGGGAATATACCCTTTTGACGAATCAAATTAAAATCATCTTCTTTAGGAAAGACACGATGAATTTCATGAAACTGATCTGATTTTAAATTACTAGCCAGCTTATCAAGACTACTCGGCATAAAGCGGAATGAATCTAAAAATCGCAGTTTAATGGTTTTCTTATTGTCAGTTTTGATGTATTTTGTGAACGATATGTATTGTTCCTTATTATTTGCAATCACATCAATTTTCACATCTGAAGCTCCAAATTCTTTAACGATAAAGTGGTTATCGTATTTGCTACCGTTATGTAGAATGACCGGAATGAATTTACTTACTCTATAATTTAAATTACATTCTTGGTGAGCAGCACCACGATATTGTCCTGTTAAATGGTCATGATCGCGAACCCTGTCTGTATATAAACATTCACCACATATAAAACAATTAGTTTCAGTTTCAAAATTCATTTGCTCTAATAAAGTTAGTGGTTCCATTGGAATGATCGTATTTAAAATAGAGGATATACGGATGGCATCTTTCTCAAGCCTTTCCATAAAAACTTTAGGTGCATCAGGTCCTCTTTAGAGCTCAAACTTATTTAAAGAGTCATCATAACTACATTTAATATAATATGCAAAGCTAAAAGGTTCATGAATGTGAGTAGTGTTGGTAAAAGGTTGGGCTGGATTCGATGAACATGTATTAAATGGTTTTAGCAAAGCCTCGAAGTCAGCATATATAACAAATGGTACTCGAAGCTGTTTCTCATAATCCTTAAATTTTAGAATGTTATTTTTAGGAGTCGGTAATACCGTACGAAGATGATTACACCCCCATTTTTGATGTTGAGTTAGTTGGTCCTCTTTTCTGAAATATAGCAAACAGCCATCGCACAACCACTTCTTACCTTTGTATTTTGATAGTTGACTACCAACAAGTCTACATAAATGTTTTATCCAACAATAGTGAGCATTTTCACCTTTGGTTATGTATAGTAAATTTACATGAGCATCCTTTTTTCCTGAGTATAATATAGAGGGCCTACTATACTCTTATTTTCAATTTCATAAACATTAATACTTACATTGTTCAGCTCTTCAAAACGTTGAATGTCTTTTATCGCCATAGGAAATTCTATTTGTTTTAAATCTAACACTGAAGAATAGTGAGGATAAGATGACGTTCTCTCCACAACCTTTTCTGCTGGATGGAGAGCTGAGGTTACAGCCCACCCAAAGCATGCGTCATCATTATTCATAACGTTCACAACAGCTTTCTTTCGTTTGATCCATCCCGGCAAATCAATATATGATGATGCTCGAAGGGGGTTGTATTTATTCATGTTGGTTTCTAAATAAAGTACTTCAACCAACGACCAGCCTGACTCCCTTTCCTGGAACTCTTCACTCTTAACAATGATAGCACTTGAAATATTTTGATATATATCACTAATATTTGTTGATTCACTAACAATTACGTTTTCTGTATTAAAAGATTTGATATCCGTAATTTCACCTTCGCTCCCAGTTTTTACATAGAGGCCAAAAAGTTCAAAATTCATTTTAATTGTTTTATGCTCTAATAAAACATTTTCTACTAAGCCAAACACAGTAGGTTGAACATTTTTTAAAAATGATTCAATACTTTGAGTTTTTCTTTACTATGAAGTCTATAACTAGCAATTCGACTTTTAAATGCACTACCAATTTGTTGAACATTTCCAGAATTTCTTTCATGGCAAGTGTTATTTTTATGTTGAATACTGCGTAAATGTCCATGAATGATTGAAGAAGGTATATCAATATTACATACATCACAATGTGTTATTGAAAGTTCACCATTCTTCTTTCTTTTTGATGCACAACTATTTTCACAATCTTGAGAACGTTTACGCTTTAGAGCATTACGTTCATTTAAAGGTTCCGTGCTAGTTGTTGGTTTTACAGTTTTTAATTCTTGTTGTTCACCATGCACTTCAACCATGTGGGATTGATATCGCTTTACAGCAGAAAAACCAAGTTCACAAACTGAACATGAAAATGGTGCTGAACTAACATGCATTAAATTTATATGACGTGCAAGATTATCTTGTCTGTTAAATGTGGTAGCACAATGACTGCACACAAACATTTTGATGTCATGTTTAACATTTGCGTGTCGTTGAAGGCTGTCAGGTCTTGAGAACTGTTTCTTACAGTCACCACACTTGAACATAATGATCCCTTTCGAAATTACCTATAAAAGAAAGAAATCATAAATGTTAATAAATGATAAACAAAAGTACAATATAAATAGTTTAATTACATTCCCGTCAATGGTTATAGCAGGGTATTTAAATCGATCATCTGTGAACTCCTAGCAAGTCTAACTTCATGTAGTTCTAACTGGGGGTTACTATATACCACTGTCACTGACACCTAGCGGTGAACATTGGAACATGATAGAGTGATAGAAACCAGTGATCGCCAGTTAAGTGAGCTAAGTGTGACGTCATAACCAATCTTAAAACAAGTCTAAACTTATAGAACATGTCACGTGATAGAAACCAGCGATCACCAGTTAAGTGAGCTAAGTGTGACGTCATAGCCAGTCTTAAAACAAGTCTAAACTTGTAAAACATGTCACGTGACAATGTTAAGTTAGGTAAAGTTAGGTTATGTTAAGTGAACTGAGGTTAAGTCTTTAAATATTCCCTCTGTCACTGACACCTAGCAATGAACATTCAGACTTAATAGAGCGGTAATCAAAATCTAACCCTCAAAATTAGCTATACACACCATGGTCAAGTAGTTCCAACTTTTTACTGCCAAATATACCATTTTCACTAACATGTAGGGGTGAACATTGGAAAATATCACTCTAACTGTTTAAAAGTTATTAGAGGGGGCACTTACCTTTTTATAATTGATCAACTACTGTCACTGAATGAACAGATTGTAGGAATCTGGTAACCTACAGGTACCCAATTATCTGTAAACAAATCAATCAATCAATCAATCAATAAATACATTCCAATCAATAACTTCAACATCAATTAGTAATAAAAGACTACAATCCATTAATAATAAGTACTTACCTTGCAAAATAATTTAATGATTTTCTACCAAAACGGCTTTTTTTACAACTCTTGAGCAGTAATAGAGCACTGTTCACTCAAAGCGAGTAATAAAGATTGACAGTAGGGAGATATATGACACCCCTCTTATATAAACTCTCATCGCTCGTGTCAGCAGTTTTTTGCAGATCATTGCAATTCCATTCCCAATACAGTTGAGAGTCCAAAGTACACTAGGAACACCTGTGTGGTATCCAATGACTGCTGACTTTGCATGATCATCACCCATTGTCTTAATCAACATATGGGGTTTCAAATTACTGCAGCGTCAGTCATAGCAACAGCAGTGTGCGCTCTCTGGTATGTCAGCAACATGACACCGGAAGGAACACCTGTGTAATATCCAATAACTGCTAACTTTGCATGATCATCATCCATTGTCTTAATGAACACTTGCGGTTTCAAATTACTGCAGTGTTAATCATAGCAACAGATCTGCGAGCTCTCTGTCATGTCTGTAATATGACACAGGAAGTAACAAGACGTCTTACTGCACGTGTCATCTCCTCAGTTTTAACATCTTAAGAACATGTATTATTCTCTTTCAACTACAAATGACTCGTTAGAACACATCCATCCACCAAGTTAGATCCCTTGTATGTTCACATGTATTTCGTCACTTTCCTTTCATATCGTTATCCCATTATAGTAGTGGGGGATTAGTGAACAACGTCAATTCAACACACACGCAAATGTAGTTAGACCCTTTGACATAATTTAAATAAATTCATGGGTTAGTCCGTAGGAACCAGGCCAAAGGGACCGGTCCAAAGGGATCAGTCCAAAGGGACAAGGACTCGTCCACAAGGACTTGTCCACAATGACCAGTCCACAGGGACCCGTCAACAATGACTTGTCAACAATGACCTGTCAACAATATCCCGTGCACAGGGAACCACTCCCCCACCCTCTTACAAAAGCTATGAGTGGGCATGCGTAAAAACAAAAAAACAAGCATGTTAATTCATAGTGGCTATCCACCGTACACATGCACTTTATGTGGAACAACGTTTAAATCCATATCGGCATTCAAACTCTCACATGTTGCAATTGGAAAGAGAGATTCTCTAAAAAAATACAATTTCACCCCCTAGTAGGGGTAGGTTTTACTTTTGGGGTGAAAATATGTTGTCCATGGGAAAGGGGGTGTTAGCCCGAGTTCAATGACACCTCAGTTGTCAACATCCGACCACGGGTTCGGGAGTTATCGGGCTGCCGCCATCTTGTGAGGTGGGGAGGTGGAGGTGGTGCCAGAACCCCTCAAAAACCACTACTAACAGCCCTCCCGGTACTTATCAGAGATCATGCTAGTTTTCTCCCAACTTATTTCTAAAAATGGAAATAATTTGAGTTACAACAGGAAAGTGTGGTGTCTCATGTGGAAAAGATATTGAGCGAAGGACGAGTTAAGTAGTAAATTGTTGTTTTAAGGGGCGGAACTACGAGGTCATCTGCTCCTAAAGACGAGTTTGTGAAGGTGTTATTAACACTGCTATACTCATAAGCATTACCCGTGGCGTTTCATCCTCCAGTGTGAGTTCCAATCATGGAGATATGGATGTGATAGAGCCTTTTCTCAGTGATAAATATCTGTCTCCAGATGAGTGAGTTAATATAGCCTCCACATTGAGTAGCCTATATATATTGTAATACAGTTGTGTGTTTCATGTGCATTGAAACTCCATATTCAAAGGGAAATATTAATAGCACCTATCACATATTGTCGTTTTTCCGTGAATATTTTTGCTTCAAGATAGTTTTTATGATATTGCTGTCCAGTAAAACGTTTTAATGATAATGTTAAAACTTGGCAATTTTCTAGGTTTATGCCGTGTCTTGTGTGGGGTTTCGCCTAGGAACACGAAGTTAGTTAATTGTTGTTTTAAGGGGTGGAACTATGAGGTCGTCTGCCCATAGGAACACCAGGCTGGTTCATCAGCGGGCTCTAGCTGCCCGTGCCCGCACCACCACACAAGGCACAGCATAAACCTAGAAAAATTGCTGAGTTTTAATTCACTGGCCGTGAAAGCCTATATACCAATAATAATGTTATATAGTTTACGTCCCTTTTAAGTACTGCATCGTTTAGGGACGCCATGCCGGGGTGCGGGAATTTTGCCCCGAGGGGGAACTTGAACATGCCAGTAAATCAACTGACATGGTTCCCTCGCATTTGTGAACCCTCAAATGCCAGCTGACTGCACCAGGATTCGTTCCTGCAACCTTGGGATCAGCAAGTGAGAATGTTACCGCTGAGCCACACAGCCAGCCCCAACATAATGAGAAGGCTTTTTTTTTTTTCAATGTCCCCAGGGGATATATAAACATAACAGATTGACATACCAAACTGATTTTATTACTAAATGTTTGCTTGTTTTGTACTTATGTTTCAACGTAATCGCCAAAACGATTGCAACATTTGTTGTATCGTTACACCAGCTTTCCAATACCCTCTGCAAAGAATTCTGCCGCCACTAAGGTGGGTACGTCTGTACAGTCTCCTGAAATTCTTCCTTCTTGGCTAGGCGTTGCCGCCTAACCATACTTTCAATTCTCAAAGAAGGTGAAAATCATTCAGTGCTAGTTTGGACTAAATGGCAGATAGTCAAAAACTTCCTACTGGAATTCTTTGAAAAAGTCTATCATAACGTTGGCTCAGTGCGGTCGTGAATGATTTTCACCTTTTTCGAGAATCGAAGGTATGGTTGGGCGGCAATGCCTCGCCGAAAAGGAAGAATTTCAGGAAACCCTCCAGGCTTACCCATCTCGGTGACGGCAGAATTATTTGCAGAGGGGATTGGAAATCTGGTGTAACGATACGACAAATGTTTCAATCGTTTTGGCGATTATGTTGAAACATAAGTACAAAACAAGCAAACATTTAGTAATAAAATCAGTTTGGTATGTCAATCTGTTCTTTTTATATAGCCCATCGGACATTGAAAAAAATCAGCCTTCGTAAATAAGGTAGGTTTTACAATTTTCAAAATCATCAGCAGTGTATTTCAGTGCTGCTCTTTCATCTGTCTCGTTCGTCAAGCTGTACAGTACCTGTAAGTTCTATCCACTCCATGAAAGTTGTCAGTTTAATCAGGGAATGTCATTTAATAGCGTTTGGTGGCCATGTGCATGGCAACGCCGGTTTTATTGGTCAGTGTCCAAGCTACATAGGGATACATGTTGCTACATTGAACATTGGGGGCTTTACTTTACGAATTCTTGCAACAGTTTTGATCTAGATGATCTTGTGAGGATGGTCGTGCATGTTCCCGGCTGGTGATTGTAGGAAGCCACGACTATGCCATTCTGGTATGGTCATTGAATGAAGCTTGTTGCCGATGTCTTAACTGTGCTTAAATGGTTAGCATGATAGGCTTTGTATTGAAGGTCCCAGATTTAGTTACTTACTAGGGGACCTGAGCGAGGAATCTTGCATGTTCATGTACCATCCGCCCAGCTTTACTGTTATGCTGGTTTCTTCTTTATTTGTTCAAACACACTTTTTAAACGAATTATGAATATTTATGAAATCAGCGTGCATATTCGTCACTGTTGAGGGTAATTCTCTTACTTTATAATGCACTTGTGAGCGCTCCATGTCTATAGACCACCCGCCCAGCTTTACTGTTATACGGGCTCGACACGATCCAGTTGTTGTAGGGGCTATCATTTTGTTTATTTGTTTTAACTAACTGTTTAAACAAATAAACATATTTCTGTTGACTTTTCAAAAAATGCAAGAATTTTTCTATTGAGATGATTTGGAAGATTTTGGTACAAACCACACCTTCTAACTTCTCTACATTAAGAGCTTGAGTTTTGTCATCTGGCCCAGGTTCCCAGCCAAGTCATTAGCATTAATTCCCCTGTTCTGGAGATTGGGTGTTGCCTTTACCATGTGCACATTGCCCACAGGCCTGCTCTAGTTTTCCTAACATTTCACTTTTTATTGTTATTACCAAAGATTTCATATATAAAACTTTGCATGAGCGAGGGTGGTGAATAACACTTCTTAGGTACTGGAGGGCTATGGAGCCCTGTGTCAGCCCAGTACTCTCTGCCGAAGCAAGAACGCATGCGTATGTCAATTCTTTCCCAGGGATTGCATGTTTGTTTATTCATGTGCCTTACTATGGTTAGTACTTACCTAGTTTGAACAAGAATGTACCTCTCCAACGTCTGGGATTTTGCAAATGTCCACTTTCCAGGTAAGTGGATTGGCAGAGGTACGCCAATTGCATGGCCCCCACGTCACCGGACCTGACACCTCTTGACCTTTTCTTCTGGGGATTCATGAAGGGTACCGTGCTTCATCCACCCTTTCCGACTTCTCTACCAGAGCTCTGCATCTCAAATGAACAAGTTATGCCTGACATGCTGCAGCGAGTTTGGCAAGAAATCTACTTCAGATGGGGAGTGTGCTCCATGGCCAATGGAAGTCACATTGAACCTATCTCTACTTAGCATAAACAAAGTCCCCGATTCGTGGATGTTTCGGGTAATCTTGATAACCACAGGTTGGATTTCGATGCGGTTTTCACCATTCTGTAAAGGATATCTCGAGGAAGGTTTGTGTAGAATATAATTTATTTATGACCAAAGGGAGCCAAGCAGTAACAATTTCAGTGAAAAAGTAGAAAAAAACTTAGCGTCCCTACGCTTTTTAAGCTTACGCATGGGCAAACCGTTAAACATGAGTGTAAGAATTGTTCAGCATCAAAAGTTCTACAAAATAGTCCGCGACAGCATATCTTTATCTTCAATACATCACTACTATAAGTGTTTTTACGTTTTAATTTCTTCCAACAATCTCTATTCAATTACTAGCATCGAGACAGTTTACGAGCTGGCTGGCGAGCGGGCCTATCACCCCAGACACTGTCGAGTCAAGACTTCAGAGAAGAGTAGATGTGTTTGGAGTTTCCCTCGAAGTGCAACTTGGCTTTCCTTAACTTTGCGTGTGAACTTTTCGTTCCACAGTATACACAGTCAAGTTCAGATTGGACGGAAGAGGGATTTGTGATTCATGCACCTCGCCCTTCTTAAATTAAATCTGACAAGGATTCGTTGCACATACTATCCCCATGATAATATAATTAATAGTCCAGTCAGTGATTTTAACCCATCATGCCGAGAGGGAAACATGATATGGGTTGTCTTTCACTGAAATCGAAAAAAAATATGCTTATGATGTAACAATGAAACTGAGCAACAAATAATTTATTTATTGATTGTCACAAGAGAGAGAAAGAAAGAAAGAAGTCACGAATACAAAGGGAGTCATCCCCAAAGTTCCTATAACACAGGGATGGAATGTTCATGGTTTGTGGTCCGATAAAGAGAATTCTGCTATGAATTATAATTCCTCCATAAATTATATAAATGATGCTTCAGTTTCCAGTTTAGGTATAAGGTAAAAAACTTTATGTATTTTGCTATAAAATAACACCAAAACCTTGTCAGTAAGTCATATGAATAAGTTTGTATCAATTGTCAAAGTTCTAAAGCCCTTTTTGATACGCCCTGTATTATGTTTGTAGCATTCCGAGTGTCTGACAAAAATTATTGTTTCCAAAGCATGAACAGCAGTTCTGTTGCTTTACAAACTATTTCAGGATGTTATATGTGTCACCTGCAAGCGAGACAGAATCTTTTCTGGCTTGCCAACCCTGTTCTTTTCAAAGCCAAAAACTCCATTGTAATGTAAAAAGTAGCACATTGCTACTAAATTGCTAATCATAACATTGATTGGACTAAATTGTTTGATAATTTGAAAACGATTGGAATAAAGTAACTCACAGGGATAGGAGGGTGATCTACAATCTATACAGAAACCAGATAGCAGTCATTCGAGCTGAAGGACAAGAGAGAGAAGCTAGTATTCAGAAAGGTGTGAGGCTAGGCTGCAACTTATCACCAATACTTTTCAATCTTTACATTGAACAAGCAATGAAGGAAATTGGAGAAAAATTTAAATTGGAAGTGAAGATTCAAGGAGAAATAATTTCAACTCTGAGATTTGTTGATGACATCGTCATCGTAGTAGACACGGCTGAGGATTTTAATGAGCTTTTGAATGGTATGGAATCCGTCTTGAGGAAAGAATTCATGATGAAAATTAATAAATGTAAAACAACAATATTGGAATGCAGCCGGAATAAATCAGAAACACCTATGGATGTCAAATTGACAGGTGAAAACCTAAAGGAAGTAAGAGACTTCTATTACTTAAGAAGCAAAATAACCAGTGATGGTCGAAGCAAAGAGGATATAAAAAGTAGGTTGGCTCAGGCAAGGAAAGCATTTCTACAAATAAGGAATCGTTTGACATCGAATTTAGATTTAGGTATTAGGAAGTCATTTTTGAAAGCCTTTATCTGGAGCGTGGCACTCTATGGGGAAGTGAAACTTGGACTATTGGTGCAGCAGAAAAGAAGAGAATTGAAGCGTTTGAAATGTGGTGGTACAGGAGAATGAAGATCAAATGGGTAGATATGATTAAGAATGAAGAGATATTACGATGAGTGGGAGAGATGATTCTGGCAACTGCTATTGAAGAGAAGAGATAGGTTGATAGGACACATACTAAGACACCCAGGAATAGCAAGCTTAGTTATGGCTATAGTGGCTAGTGTCGTAGTGGGGTATTCGAGGAGGCTGTGGTCGAATACAAGGTATTCACTGAGTCGCAATTACCCTTGGGACAACTGAGCCATAGCGTGAGAGGGCCATGGCAAAAACATGAATGTAGAATGAATGTAGACGGCGTTAACACACTGTGAAAGAAAACTGTGCAATGTTCTCTTATTTTGCTTGAAATGGCCCTCTACGAACTTTTGGTGTTCATAAATGAGCTGAAGAAACATGAAATATGATTTGCTATCTCCTTTTCTGCTCAAAATAGAACAGCAATACCCTCCTCTACCCAAGTATTAACTAAACACGTTAAACACAGAGTCCTTGTTTTATTTGAGAAAAGTGGCTCAAGTTCGCCACTTCATTTTTTTTATTGTTCCTACCATTGGCACAATTTCCTATTAGTGACACACTTTTAAGATAAAACCACCATTTAGAAAGACGCAATGTATAAGTTCAAACTTCGTTTTGTACAATGGCTATTAACTTCAAATAATTATCTAAATTCGTAAGTAATATTTGTAAGCCAGGCCTAATGTATAAACTCCTATTTTTTATAATTGTACTCAAGGCAAATGCTGAGATGGTTCTTCACTTAAGGCCATGGCTACCTCCTTCCCAATCCTCATCTGAATTACAAATATGCCCACTAATACATCCATCACAATAACACAGGTTATCAGACAAGCACACAAATACACAGAGCTACATGACCATTCTGTCCCCAAGCCCCAAAATCAATCAACAACTATCGTATTTCAGATTGAGATTAGCCAGTTTGAACTATACCATGACAATCTTATTGCAATAAATTCTGAATAGAAATCTAAAGCAAGCACTTCGTTGTGCACACGTTGTGAAGGTTAGTCTGCCTGCTCGGCCCGTCCAGTGAGGTGGGCTTTGTCAGTCCACTGCTATGGGCCAGAACGCGGCCGCGTTAAATGAGAACGATACTGGGTGGGCTTGGAGTCGTGGCCGACGAGAAAGACAGGCCATGGCGCGGATCTGTGACGTCAGAGGAGTGGTGTCGCTCGCTCGCCTCGCCGCATTGATTGCACCAAGGTATTCTCATCTATAGAAGCCTACCAATAGCCGAGTAATTTGTTATTGTGAATTTAAGGATACTCAAAAATAAAGTTAAAAGCTGTGGAAGAAATCCACCCCTATCACTAGCTCAAAACCTTAGAGCAGTAGAATATTAAGCAGTGTAATACAAACGTTGAATGGATGTTCCAGTTTATGCAGATATACAAAACTGTACATATTATCCTCTTATCTTCGTTCATCAATAAGTTGTTTCCATATATACCAGTTTACATGTGAGTTTAACTTTAAAAGCAGCTGGAATTTAAAAAAAAGAAGAAACAACCAAGCATTGCATTAGGAGAAAGTATTCAGTGCTTCATTTATTGCAAGGGAAGGGTCATTCATGCCCCAAAATAATAAAAACGAATATAAGAAATTTGAGCCTACACTCGTGGTTTTTAGCATTTTGCTTTTTTGAGAAGGCCTACCATAAGACAATCTTTTTCAACAACAAAAATTTAATGCATAGGACTACTTCAGATACATATATGAATTGCTGAGATTATACTTACCTCCTTTAGCAGAGAGCCTTTTATCTGACACCAATCCCCTACAGTGGCAGGTTTACTTCTTGTGGCAACTACCTTCATGTTGGACATGTTTAACGGTTCTCTCCCGTTCCCAGTTAGGCTTAGGTCAAATTTATGGTTTTATGGGCTCAAGATTTTTATAACGAAGTATATTACTACAAATGAAGGACCTTGGAAACTTATTCATTGTGAGTTAATCCAGTGGATTGAAATGTCGTGGATATCAGCCCCATGCACTTATGTGTGTACTGTACTTGTAATAGAAAAGGATATGGTAGTGGTTTTCAGTTAGCTTTTATTTACAGTTGAGTTGGGAAGACACTTCCAGGATGCAAGGAGTGGGATTCAAATCATTCTATCAAGAGCCTTTGTGCGAAGCTTTGAAGACTAAATCCTATATCAGGTTTCAAATACTCCTTCGCAAAACAGGTCATCTGGACAAGAAGCCACTTTACTTACCCCTACTCCATGTAGGTGGAACTGTTCCATTTATTAAAATTAAAGAAAGACCATACTTGCCATTGTAATTTGGATCTATGCTGGCTACACGGACATGGTATCTCCCTCCCAATAAGATGTCCAAGATCTCCACCAAATGTCAAACGAGACCCTTCAAATTATTCAAATGAAAGCATTCCTCAACTTTTAATTATTTTTTCTATTTTTTGTTTCACCCTGGTGGTCTAGGGATGAAGAATTTTATAACATACCCAGTCCCCCCCTTCCCCTTCCTCCCAGAAAATATCGCATAATCCTCACCACATCCATTCCCCCTGAAAAAGAACATGGGCATCCTGTTAACATAAGCAGTTAACAGTACTACACACTGGGTAAATCGGTTTGAAATGGGTAAATCTAGAGCTTTAACAGAGAATTATGGATGTGGTGATTGGTAGGGCCCTGGAGTACAAAACTATGCCCGTATCTTCAAGAACACTAGCAAATTGCAAGTAATCTTCCTCCAATGACACAGTAATGTTTACACTAAATTATAATAAGCACACACAAAATGTATTACAGACATTATTTTATTTAGGATATTGGTTATAAATATAAGCATCTCAAGCACATTAACACATTGTCTGGAAGAATCTTAGAATGTAGAAAATGAAGTTTGCAGGTTTCACCAAGTAGGCTATAAAGGTGATATCTTGCTGATCTTGGATATATTACTGACGATTATTAGGATCTAATATCCTCCAGCTATTAATATTCTCAAAAAATCCTGCACTGCACATAGGGCCTACAGCCATTATACCCTGCTGATGATTCATGATCTCTTCAGGATTTTAAATTTTTCTGACACCATTTCTCAATCTCACTGGAGCTTAGTGGGTTACAAATTCATCGTTACAAAGATGCATGAACACAATTTGAGGACTGGACATGTCTAACTTGATTCCAGCTGCCTTGCTACTGTTTCCTTATGCAGTACAAAATCACTATCAATTATATTGGTATCTTGCAGCCTTGGCAACGATAGAGTCTTGTATTAACTCTTGTACTATTTTCATCTCTAATTTATCTCAACAAAACAAGCCTGCCAACTTGTGTCAATAGCTTTAATGTGGACATGGAATGGAATTCACACTTACAAAATTCCCCTAGACACAAAATTGCATCTTCCATGACAACGTGGACAACACTTAGGGTTTAAACGCTGCATACATGTTAAATTCTATGTGTTATACTCTGATTTACAAAATATGAACGGTGCAAGCTGCCATCCGCTTGAATAGTGAGGTGAGGAGTGGAGACAAGAGGGGTAACTGTGTCCATAGCAACAGCGAGCAGTGTTGCAATGAATGCTGACACAACAGTGAGCACATGGTTTGACGCAGTGTTCTACTGTGAACTAACTCGTCACTGCCATTAGTAATATCCCGTGTATATATTGAAGTGCATTTGCTTATTCTTTCATAGGCTACAGTAAACGTTATCCTTCTGTTTTTGTTGGAAGCGTGTGTATATACAGATTTTGAGTTTATTTCTTTTATTTGCATCATCGTGTCTATTTTCGTTGTGTAAAAATGGCATCGGTACATGCTCGCGGAAGGCCCAGGATCCATTCTCTGCGACAGAACAACTTCAGGCCGTGGTGTGACTCTCCATAGCCAAGTAAAGGAGATGGTATGTGCGGTGAGGAATTTTATGGAGGAAGAAGAGGAAAGTATGCACTTACGGGAGAAACCTCTGATTCCATTTGTTCAGGTGAGGAAAAGAATTTCCAAGACTCTTGGTGTGAGTGAAATCACTGCATACTGAGTGACGGAAGGGAAGTTCCTGTCTGATGATGCTGGCCCGTCTAAACTATCAACTCCAGGGAAGAAGAGGCATAGAGAAGGGGTGGTCACTAATTTAGATGGCTTTCAACAAGATGCTGTTAGACGGCATATTTATAGATATTATTTTAGGGAAGAAATTCCAACATGTCGCAAACTTCTTGTTTTTGCTAAGAGAGGCACAATTATTTCAAGGAAGCCTTTCTTCACTGAAAGTGTTGCACGATCTGGGATTTAAATATAAGAAAATTAATGGGGGGAAGGTGATCATGGAGAGGCCAGATATTGTGGCTTTGAGGTGTCAGTTCCTACATGAAATGGGGAGACCCTACTGAGTTGTAGGCCAAAAATTACAAACAAAAAACCAAAATCTGGTTTCATGCCCTAGAAGTTACCTTATCACTTGGGGCACTTAAATATACATTTGTTTTTTATGTACGGCCATTTTTAAATCCTTACGGGGGCTTTTAAAGAACACGTGCTTAGGTCTTGATATGGGCAACGCCTACTTCCTAGAACCAAAAACCCCCTCAATTTTGTTGTAATTTCATACTCTTGGCCAAGATTATCATGCCAATCATCTGAATACAAGCTTATGGTGCCATCTGTTGGTCAATTTATCAGTTATGAGTAACCTAGGCAATGTTTGTCAAGTGTGAAACTTTTCTTACCGTACATGTTATTTTCTTATCCCATATAATTTTTAGCTGTATGGCATTCACTAAAAGAATATCATTACTATACACATGCACATATTTAACATCGAACAGAAGTATTTTGGTTTGTAGTAAAGTATAGGCCATTTTGGATACATAGTGGAACCATGCGTCTTTGTTTATTTTGATGGTCAGTGGCTTTAGTGAAGTTTATTCGCAAGAATTATATTTTTATTGGTTTACTGTGAGTGGTGGAACTTGTGTAAGTTAATGGTATTTTAGAGATTTGTGTGCAGTTTATTAGATGTATTCTGTATCTAGTCGATGGCGTAAACCGAAAGTCTGTGAAACAAAGAAATGGAATAGTGCTATTTTGAATGTTGACAAACAGTGGGGTGATATTACATGTGAAGTTAAGTAATGCAAGTTCAACAGCTGCAACTACTTCTTCTGCCAGTGTCAGAAAACTGGAATAGGCCTATTTTAGTGAGGAGAATACTGTTAGACCTAGTGTTAATGACAAGCACATTCTCATTCATATATGGGTGCCCTCCAAAATTTGTTTACAGAACTGTGTGGTGAATGTGGCAGTAAATCTTCGTGTCAACGTCAGGGAGAAAGATGGGTTTAGTAATAAGTTACCTCTGAAGTGTGGGAAAAGTGATTTGTCAACTCAGGGAAGTCTTGATGCAGGAAATTCCACTAAAATACTGTTTTTCTTAATAAAGTTAGGTTTTTCTCAATACTATATTTTTCAGCATTTTAAATGTTCCAGTTGCCTGCCTTTTGATCCCATTACCTTCAAACTTGTTTTGCACATACAACTTTGTGGTCTTAATAATGTGTGGAATCCATTTTGAAAAATATTAATAACTTTCAGAAATATTTAGGTTCAAATTTGAAAAAAATGACATATTTTAACAGAACAACAGGTCATTCTAAGATAAAAACATTTTAATAATAAACCATTTGCACTGATTTTAAAAGTAATACCAATTTTTATTTGTAGACCATTGATGATCATTCCATAGAAGTTTTAGATTGATAACTTTAAATTTGATGTACCTGGGACATTTTCAAAATTTGCATATTTATTACATAAAATGTTATAATTTCTAAATGACTGAACCAAATAGCTCCAAAGTTTAGAATTCCCTTAATTATGCTCACTTTAAAGAACCTTCAAAATTTGGTGAAAATTGGGTGAAAATAGGCTACTGGAAAATTCAAAACTTAAGTTAATAGGGCAAAAATGTTATCGATATTGTGTGGTTAGGTGAAATGAGGGTCAATGCTGGTCACACAGTATCTAAGGGTTGGAGTGACAACTCAGTTCAGGGGACAAGGAAGGGCCGTCAGGCAGAGGGGGTCGATTTATTATTCTATATGCCGGGCTATCACACGGATTTGTTAATAATACACTTTTGCTCTTTAGGTCGAAAAGAACTCGTGATTACCATGAAGACATGGACTAAAATGGTTCCAGGAACAATTGTTACCCAACATCCCTGAACACAGTGTTATTGTAATGGACAATGCTTCGTACCACATAGGTCAGATAGAATAAGCTCCAACAACTTTAAGTACGAAGTCACGAATGTTGGAATGGCTGGACCACCATCGTGTAACCTACCATGCGACAGCTCTCGGACAAATGGAATCCTTCTCGGTAGTGCTGAATGAACATAGAACGAGCGATAACATTCTATATAATACATGAATTCGCCAAAATACCTTATAAAAGGATGAGAAATAAATCAGGAAGCAATGTTTTAATAGATGTTTCCTCCTCCGCCGTCTGTGACACACCCAGCCATTCCAAATATAGCGAAAATTACAGCAGTGAGCGCCATTGTTCAAATCAATCTTCAAAAAAGTACCATAACAGTACTGCCAACCTCGCCCTTACGGTACTATGTGAAACAAAAAAGTGCCCAATTTACTCTCTAGTGGGCATCATTCGTTCGCTGCACTCAGTTCACGACTCTAATTATGCTAGTGTGTGCAATATTTCGCATCTCTGTACGGCTGAAATGAGTGTTTTTTGTTATCTGCTCTGTAATAACTATGCAGTATATCGCTCTCCTGTAATAAGTATGTGTATTTTTTCCCGCACAACTGTGGTTTTGACAAAGGTTACAGCCTAACGCGCCCAGATCAATGGTTTTGTGTCAACCATGCCCCGCTAGTAGCGCGCGGCCAAGGCTGCACCTACACCCGACCATTCTTACCTACACTTTGTCCAATCCAATGGTTTTTGACAATGGTTACAGCCTAACGCACCCAGATCAATGAATTTTGGCAATGGTTACTGCCTAACGTGTCCCGATGATTCTTTTTTTTATCAACAGTGATTTTGCATCCCACTTCTTTCTATCAACAGTGATTTTGTATCTCACATGTGTGCCTCGGTGCGTGCTGCTAGAGTGAGCCTTGATGACGGTTAAACGAGATCAAGTGCTATCGAAGCATGGCAGCTGTTTTTAAAATAGCAAAAAACAAAAACACATATTTACGTACTTTAGCACATATATGAGGTTCAGTAGTAAGTTTTAATTAGGGTTCCTAATTTCAATACGTAATATCGCCCAAAAAATGAAACAAGGACACAAGGTATGTAAAAGTACATTCATGTCTGCTACAAGTGTATAAGCCGCGTTCCACTTTCATTCAGAATTAATATCCTTCTCAACCTTATACAGCAGCGCAAGCCTAAACCCATGTAGGCTACCACGTGGATGAACTGGCGAGAAAGCATGGCCATGAGATCATCACGCTGCCCCATATCATTGCCACTTCAATCCTATAGAAATGATATGGGGTCAAGTGAAGGGTTATCTAGCACGGCATAATAAGAATTTCACACTCCGTGAGGTTGAGAAGCTTACCGTTTAGGCTATTAGGGAAGTGACTTCATAAAACTGGAAGCGTTTTGTGTTAATAGTGCAACGAGAACTGGATGAGGCTACGAAACGTGAATGTATACTCGATGATAGGGTAGATTGGTTCATAGTTTCCCTGGAAAGCAATTCCAGATCCAATTCAGACACAAGTGACGAAGAGGGGGCGATGAAAGGAATAGACCCATAATTAAGTTAGTAGCAGCTAGAGCGATTAGGCAACTAAAAATTCCCCTAAACTCGCGTGCATCGCAATGTTTAATTGACCCTTCACACGAATACGGCTGACACACCACAGATCCCAGTATTTGTGTCTTCCTGGAAACTTCTTGGAATGTTATGAGTCATGATCTGCCTCAGTGGCAACGCAGCATTTCCTCACGTGTTAGCTTTGACAACTGCCAGTGCTCATTATTGGTACCGGCAATACAGAGTATTCTTTGCGTACAAACACAAACCTAACCCCAGACCTCCTTGCTTGTACTAGGCCTACTAACAATAATTTTGGTCCAGATAGTCGCCTAACCAAGTAGCGACCAATGGCTTTGTCTCGCCATGACTTTAGAAGAGTACAGTTCAACTTTTCCATTAAAATGAACTACGGTAAAAGTAATTTATGAACATTCATGATCTTTCAAGAAATTATTCTTCTTTAGACTGAGATAGGCTACTCAATACTCCCAATAATGTCAAAAGTACTCAAATCAAACTTACCAAGCAACTTTTGAAGATTTGATGGATGAGGCAGATAAATATGACCACTCCGATGTAACTTTTTGTACACTGATGACAATTGAACATATTATATGGAAGCTGCCAAGAGTAACGTGTCTCCACTGTACCTACGATTGTTTACCTAACATCTAAAAAATTAATTTGCTCTATTAAAAATTATAAGGGTGTGCAATCATCACTCGAAAAACTTCTCTGTAGGGTGTTCACAGGAGCATTCACTACTGACAACTTTCTTCCATTTTCATCGCACTCAGAATTTTCAATGAACTGAAGTAGGCTAGTTCATCAAATGAATTTTTATCAGTAATGCAAAGAAAGTTTTGTGGAACTTAATGTTTGGGAATCTGCAACCCATTGACTCAATGCTGAGGTTATTTAGAATACACACAGAACCTGTAATTATGGGCACTGCATCACTCAAATTCTTCAAGTACTTCACCAACTTGTCTTCTGTCTTGATATGTGTCCATTCCTGCTTAAATTTATTCCTGTTGGAGGAGAAGTGTTCAGATATATCCGATAGACTGTGCACAGAATTCTCTTCTTCGTAGTGTCTGAAGTCTTCCAAGCTCGCTTCTATGGCTTTATCCGAGATTTTCTACCTCTGCATCACACAGTCTTCTAGAAGAAGGCCCAGGAATGGATAGCTATTCTGGCAAATTCGAAAATATTGAAGATACTGCATCAGGATTCAACTTCGGGTAACTCCTAGCAAATGTCTTTATTTCCCCATCAACTTGCTCTGTCCTGAAAACAGAGCTATCAGGAAAATGTTTTATACAAATTATAGGCTTGCTCACTTTAGAGAAGTCAGTGGGAATTTTTCTAGGCCATATATTTCTTAATTTTTCGTCCTTTGGGAGAGAAAATGTAGAAACATTTTCATGCTGGGATCTGTAATTGTTCTTACAGCCAGCCACATTACAGCATCTCGGCATTTTGATTTCCTGTAAAGAGACACATTCATTAAATATCTAACTTTAACTCAGATAATTAACTTAGCATGCATTCTAATAGTCCTTAACATCCACAATATTAGGCTAACGTAAGTTCGTACATAACCTGCACCACACTTGCGTTTGATTAACCTGTGTCATTAATGAGAAATAAAGTGTTAACACTTACCCTGTAGGCTACGTGATTATTGCAGCTACATGATGCACCACAACACAAGTTGGATGTAAAGTTGGACATGACACTTTATAAAACACTAACTATTCTCACACTGCTATTCACAAACAAGTCTTCTCAACCGGAGTCACTACTTCGCCTACGTCACAGACAAGATGGCTGCTCGCACTGGGGCCAGTATCTTTCGTGGGCCACGGCTTGGAGTGTGGTGCGGTGGGCCTCGCTGCAGTACTCCGACTCAAACAATGCACACATTCTAGGCAAGTAAGAATAAAAAAATAGATTGGCGCAAATTTGTTCCGCAATAGTTTATAATAAGGATTAAGGATCAGGTTTTTAGAACATCCTGTGCGTAGAAGGATCTCACTTATTTCACCCAGTAACTACTGTTCCACCCCTACTCTTGTTTCCCCTCTTTCCCCGGAGGCACGTCATCGCCATACAGGCTTGCTCCGCGAACTGTCAGTCCAGCTTGAGACTTGAGACAGTTGTGAAGGCACACACGCTCCGTACTCATGGAATCGAATTGAAGGTGAGCGATGATTTTCGATCGGTGAGATTCTATATCAAATTTCTTAGGGGTTAATTTGTTTTGACTAGCATAGGCTATTTTTTTTTCCTTAGATAAAATGCTGCTCAAGGACAGGATACTAGGAATTACACTGGGTTTCTTAACATGTCAGTAAGCCACATGAATTTTAGTTAAAGTTTGAAGTCCCATATTTTCATGATATTAGAATACTCTCTTTTTCCTTCCATTATAGTTTTATGAGGAGGCTTCAATGAGGGTTGACATAAACAAGAACCTTGCCACACCAATGGGAGTTTCCACTAGTCGTTCATGTGATGACCTGTGTGCTGGTCAAAAGGACAGTCAACAAATTGTGCATGACACAGCTCCGCTTCTTTTGTGTGTGTGGGGAAGTCTGAATGAAGCTACCACAAGTTTCATTAAAGAACGTTGGATGTTTCCATTATAATAAGTTGATAATTGTTATTATAGGATGTTAAGTTTTATTATAGGTCAATTTTTAAGAATATTTTTAAATGTACTTGTTTATGAGCATTGTATTTTTAGTGAGTGTTTTTTATTATTGTTGTGAGGGCACCTGGCTGATGAAGAGCTGATTATAAAAGAGCTCGAAACATGTCCAGATAATGAAATAAGATAATTTCAATTAAAAATTGTATTGAATAGACGGAAAATTGTAATTAGGCCTAGTTAAATAGGATTATATGTCAATACGGACCAATATGACGTCGAATACTCCTAATATCCTACTCGTGCAACTGTACCAGTCACCAAGCAGGCTGATGCGTGGCACAAGTAAACAAAGAATAGTTTCCAACTCGGCCGCTGGCAATCAATTCGTGAAAGTGTATTACTGTAATGGGCGTTTGTATATTCCTAAAGGAGAAAAGGATTGGTAAGTAGGAAGCTGTGACTTTCAATTATGAACTAAGATGGGATTCGAACCTACCGCTTCGCAGTTTGGTCTCACAAGGCTGTGTGTGTACCCTGTCCCAGCCCTCAAAACCAGAATTAAAGTTCTTGGTAGTGCTAGGAATCAAACCTGGACCCCAGGGGTAACGGCCAAGAATGCTAGCCAATACGCTATGAGGTGGCACAGGCCCCCTCAAACATCAACATGCTGATCTTGATGAAACTTAGCCGATATACAGGTCACATGTCTATAAATCCGATTGTTGCATTCAAACTTCTGCATAAATGTCATCTTACTGAATCGGGAGGAAATCCTCAATGCTTTAACAACTTTACAACTCGCGGTATACAGATTAGATAAGTGGCAGCTGGCGGATAACAGGATGTCTACCAAAACCAACTAACAGATTTCCCTGACAAATCCCTGATTTTTCCAGAAAATTTCCGGAGGAACAGTAGCAGCCATAATTAAATATATAAAACAGAGTTTGTACTTAAAGAGCATTTCAAAAAGTGCTCGAACAATAGAGAGTAGTATGATGAAGGTGAAAAAAGTAGAAAAGTATATTTTTCTATAGTTTGCCAATTTCAATTTTTTTCATCCAGAATAACTTTTGTACTAGCAAGTATTGAAAGTAGCTCGTCAATAGTAAAGCTCTAAAAAATCATACAGTTACACATTTATATACAAATACACAGTCTACACAAGAAAATTGTGTGCTCTATCTTGCAAGATTTAAAGTCAGTACGAGCATACATCTGCAACAAACATCACCAGAATATACTTTTTTCCCCCGTCAAAATTTAAATGCATAATTTCAAATTAATCAAGGTTGGACCCTTTAAAACTGAAATTCCCTGGGTGTCATTAAATACCCTGAGAATTCCCTGAGATTTCCAGGATTTAAAAATTCCCTGTTTTCCAGAGTAGTAGACATCCTGGATAATTGTTGTGGGTGTTTCTCTGGGGGTGAAGGGGGTTAAAATAAACGTGTGTGGTAAAACTGTTGTATAGCTCATTCATGACGAATGCTGCAGTTCAGAGAACATCACATTTCTTTGGAATTAAATGGATCACAAGTTATTTGAATATCTTCACGAGGGCGTAAAAGAATCTTAAATGTCATACTCGTTCACAAACTACATTGCGAGACTATGGTGTCGGCAGTATATGCAGCATCCAGATATCTCTCCTCCTCTCTTGTAATCCACGCACAATGACCAGCTGAGTTAACCGTTGGGATAGAACTTGCTCATTTGAGCATCTCGGGGACATCCAAGCAAACACCCAGAATTAAATCAAGAAAACATGTATTTAAAACAAAATCAGGTGAATTTTTTCAGCATTCAAGAAACATTACTATTTTATCATTAAATATAGTTGCCTCCGTTGCGTAGTGGTCAGTGTGATTAGCTGCCACCCCTGAGGTCCGCAGTGCGATTCCCAGATCTGCCACGAAATTTGAAAAGTGGTATGAGGAATGGAACGGGGCTTACTCAGCCTCGGGTGGTCCAAGTGAGTAAAGGGGGTTCGATTCCCACCTCAGCCATCATCCAAGTGGTTTCCCGTGGTTCCCACTTTGTCTTCGGACAAATGCCGGGATGTACCTACCGTAAGGCCATGGCTGCCTCCTTCCCAAACCCTCCCACTCTTCCCATCCCTTCATCAGGTCCCTGTTCGCTTTGCAGGTGAGGCTGCCTGGGCGCCGTGCTGATCACACACCCCGGTTGTATCCCAAACTCTGAGTTCTCACCCCTATCTTTCTCACTGAGACAGTATTGCCAACCCCACGCGTTTGGTACTATTTCGCACGTGATGTATGAAATCACTAAGTGAACTCAATTACAGTGTTTATTTATGTATTTATAATGTTTTACATACAAAAACAGACCTAACATGGGGCTTACGCCCCAGATCCCCTTGCTTGTGGTACTAGCATTAATTTTCGACCAGGCAATACCTAACCTAGTAGCGGACATAAATTGTATGTTATTAATGTTTTACATACAAAAACAGACCTAACCTGGCGCTTATGCCCCAGACCCCCTTGCTCGTAGTACTAGCAGTAATTTTCCACAAGACAGCGCCTAACTTAGTAGCGAAGGCGTGTGGTGAATTTCTTTATTCAAGTTGGTAACGTAGTCACATGATCGACTTTCGGGTGTCACATGACTGTCAATTGCATTCTTTCCGTGAAATAACAATTATTGCGGTGCAGCAGTGGCTATTGAGTATGAAGAGATTGTGAAACGACTCCCAACAACTCATATCATAAATATCATAAATTATATATATTCAATAAGCTAAGGTGATAAAAGTTGTTAAAAGTGATGAAAAGGGAGGATGGTCTAAAGTGAACAATAAATGAATTCTGGTCACTAGCCTGGAGCATAACATGGTTCTACACTAACTGACACAATGTGTAACTGGTTAAAATGTGATACTCTTTTATCGCCATACTGTTTGCCTCAATGAAATAAACAGATGACTGCAGTTCACCATACCTCACGTGCAGTGTTGGTAGTGAAAGCCTACATTTCTGTAATGATTATAGTAAAATACCTCTGAATGCAAGAATATTTTTACTTTAGTTAGTTAGTTATTGTTGTTTTAAGGGGCGGAACTACGAGGTCATCTGACCCAATTTTTTTTTTACTTTTTTAAGTTACTTGATTTCGCCTCATATACAGTACACGTTTTCTTCATATTCGTTGATAGCCCCGACCAGTTGGTGAAGCTCAACAAATCCCCATCATTACCCCCACATTATTATTTTTATATAAGATATTAGCAGGAACTGATACTATAATACTGCCAAACCATACAGTGCATAAGATCATTCGATTGTATGTAGGCCCACCTTTGTGAGCTTGATACGAGAACCAAATTTACGTCCTAACTGAATTAGGAGAAGAGATATTCAAAACTTCGTACTTCATGAACACATTGCAATTTTATTGAAAGACCGCAACATTTTCACAAAATAGTTCCTGTTACATTCATCAAGCTTATGCACTTTACGAAACAAGACAATTCACACGAGGTTATAAAATGTGCACTGTAGGTATTTGGAAAGCATAATCAAAGTCGCAGAGGAATTTTAATCACTGATATTTCTTCATTTCTACTAATAATGATTTGTACACCCAAAATAATATTTAAAATAGTACTCTTCTGTTCACAGTATATTATGCATTATAAATCATAAGTAAAATCAAAGGAATTTATGACACTGATAATCTCTACACACAAAACATTACCGCTACATTTCTTGTGACACATAATAGGATTTAAAATAAAGAATAAAATAATATTTCGACTCCTTGGCGATCCACGATATTGCCGTTTGTAAACATACAACATGGATGCTAGCTAGGAGCCCCGAGCCCAGCAGGTTGAAAATAGATTACTTTTTTTTTAGTCATCAGTCAGAGACTAGTAGGTAATCTGTGGTCAGAGAGAGTAGCAAGGGTGTGTCGCCGTTATTTGCAAAGAATACAGATGTGGAACGGATGGGAAGGCACAAAAAATACGTAACGGGCCACAAGTGTCTACTGCGCATGCGGTGCCAAGAAAACTTACTGTCGCGAGTCACTCGTCTCAATTCACTCTCTGTTATGTAAATAGAGTCAGAAATAATGCAGTTAATTGACTATGATGATGTCATTCATTCTTTTGCACAGAAGAAAGTTCGTCGTATGATTCTATAAATTTTATAGAATAACGTAACTAAAGTAACATAGACTGTATTATTCTGATGTTTATTAAAGTCATTAAAGTCGATTAAAAATTATATATTCTGTACTAGTGCATTTAATTTGCTAAATTTCCAAAATAGCTTCGAGATGGTGGGGGGCCCAAATGTCAAGTGCCTAGGGGCCCTGGATCTCTAAGTGGGCCTGCCAAGAGCGGCAGCGATTGCGAAATATCGCGATATTTCTCCGCATTCAATGACGAGGACAACTGGATTCTAGTCAAACGGACAGCAAGTGGCGCCGATTGCGTAATAACGCTATATTTTCTCGTGCCCGACCTCGAGGACAATGGAAATCTCGTTGAACGCCTAAAAGCGACACCGATTATCTAAATCGCGATATTAATCCGTGTTCTATCGTGAAAACTACGGGAATCTTGACAAACGGGTGAGACCAACGCCGATCGTGTAACATCTCGATATTTCTCCGTACTTGACTGTGAAGAGAATCCCGCCAACCTGGGCCCAATGTTTGGGAAGCCAGGCTCTGCCTGTCACAAGCCAGGACAAAGTGGTGAGTGATAGAGGAGTAACACCTCTTTAAAAACCTCGGTCCAGCTGACCCGGCTGGTAGTACCTTGTAAGGGTCCCTTGTCAGGGTTACGGTGAAGTCCTCAACGGCATAGACAGTGGAGTAGATGGACTACGGAACAGTGTAGATGGCGGAAGAGGCAGCCCAGTACTCGGGATAATGAGTAAAAGGTATATGTCCATATAATAGGCATATATCAGACACCGAACTTCTCCCGGGATAAGGAGACCATCTTCTATCAAGTGCCAACGGTCTTTTAGGAGGGCGGATGAGCGGGTAGAAGAAGGGCACTCTCTTGCCCTTGGGGTGGGAAACTGCTCCTAAAGGCGGAAGAGCCGACAGATGGCCAACGGCATAGAATGGAGAAGGCAACGGGAAACCACTCCATTAAAGATCCGACTGGAAATCCCAAGAATCAGCAGCTCATGATGGAAAGCTCTTTGGTTAAATTCTCCGGAGGTAAAATAGCTCCCCATTCGGATCTCCGGGCGGGGGCAACTAAAGGAAATAATGGTATTATTAACAAACGCAAGAAACAGAAATGCGTAAGGAAAATAGGAACATGGAATGTTAACACATTATTAAAGGCGGGGAAGCTGGAAAACCTGAAAATAGAAATGAAGAGATTAAAAATAGATATTCTCGGTATTTCTGAAATGAGATGGCCTGGCACGGGTGACTTTTGGTCAGATGACTACAGAATAATCTACTCAGGGCCGGAAGACGGACCGCTCGGAAGAAATGGGGTGGGAGTGATTATGGAAAAATCCATGGGACTCAGAGTAGCGGGATATGTGCAGCATAGTGATAGGATAATTCTAGTCAAGATAAATACGGAGCCAAACAATACTGTTATAATTCAAACATATATGCCAACTACAAATGAAGATGACGAGGAAATTGAAAGAAAATATGAAGATCTAAATCACCTGATAGAAGGAACAAGAGCAGAAGACAAATGTAATCATAATGGGGGACATGAATGCAACGGTAGGGGAAGGAACAGAGGGAACAACTGTTGGGCAGGTTGGACTGGGAGTCCGAAATTTGAGAGGTGAACGATTGATAGAATTCTGCACTAGGCACAAATTAGTCATAACAAATACACTCTTCAACCATCCCAAGAGAAGACGATACACTTGGAAAGCTCCTGGAGACACGAGAAGAGCGCAATTGGATTACATAATGGTAAAAGAAAGGTTTAAGAACCAGGTTAAAAATTGCAGAAGTTATCCAGGTGCAGATATCGTAAGCGATCATAATCTAGTCATGATGCACGCGGAACTCAAATATAAGAACATCGTTACGAGAAAAACTGAGTATCTACAGGTGACAAAACTTAAGATGCCAAATATTAGAGATGAGTTCCAAAGAAGAACAGATGAAATGATTGAAAGAAATACTGACATATTCGAGAAACCAATAGAAAGTCAGTGGGGAATTCTGAAGGAGGAAATACTAGGAACTGCAGAGGAACTGCTAAAAAATAAAAATAAAAACAGCAGGAAAGCATGGATAAGTGAGGAAGTTGTAGAAATGATAACTGAAAGAAGAAGGTTCAAAAACGCCACAAGTGACGAAGGAAAACAACAATATAGAAGACTGAGAAATGAAATCGTTAGGAAAAGCAAGCGAGACAAAGAAAAATACTTATGTGATATATGTGATGAAATAGACACCGATTTTAAAGCAAATAACTTAGAAAAAGCATATGGTAATGTGAAGCAATTTTTTGGTGATAAGAAACAGAAGACATGTGGTATTAAAGATGAGAATGGACAATACCTGTATGAAGAGGGAAAGGTTGGGAAGAGATGGAAAGAATATCTAGAGAATCTCTATGGAGATGAAGTTATGAATAAGGAAGTAATAGAGGAAGAAGACCAGACAGATGCAGAGAATAGAGGTGACCAAATACTAAAATCGGAATTTAAAAGAGCACTGAAAGATTTAAAAGACAAAAAAGCAGCAGGTGTAGATAAAATCCCTGCAGAAGTATTAAATAACTGCGGAGAGAAAGCTGAAGATGCAATGTATGGATTGATATGCAAAATGTATGAAACTGGAATAGTACCAACTGACTTTACTAAGTGCATAATAATTCCAATTCCAAAGAAGGCCAGAGCACAAAATTGCGATCAATTTAGGACATTAAGCCTGACAACACATGCATCTAAAATTCTTACACGTATTATACTTAGGAGAATAGAGAACAACCTTGATAACTACATTACAGACGACCAATTTGGATTCAGAAGGGGCATTGGAACAAGAGAAGCAATATTAACTCTAAGACAAATAATAGAAAAGGAATACCAACATATCTAGCATTCGTGGATCTGGAGAAAGCTTTTGACAACGTGAATTGGAATATACTATTCAAGTTACTAAAAAAAGTGGGAATCTCTTATAGAGATAGAAGAATAATACATAGTTTATACAAGAATGAAAGGGGAATAATAAGATCTGGCAATAACCAGGAAGAGGTTGAAATAAGAAAAGGAGTACGACAAGGATGCTCGCTATCTCCTTACTTATTTAATTTGTATGTCCAAGATGCCATAAATAGGATAAGAGAAGAGATTCAAGTTGGAGTAAATATACATGGGGAGAAGATTGACATGCTCCGATTCGCAGATGACATTGCTTTAACAACAGATAATGAAGATGATCTTCAACAGATACTTCATGTAATGAATAACATCCTTAAAAACGAATTTAACATGAAGATGAATAAAAATAAAACAAAAATACTCGTATGCAGTCGGAACCAAGAAGATCATAGAAGAGCACCAGCAATTTATATCGAGAATGATAGAATACAACATGTGAAGGAATATAAGTATCTGGGAAGCTTGATAACGTATGATGGAACCAGCAAACGAGAAATTTGGAGTAGAATTATTCAGGCAAAGAACGACTTTTATAGAAAGAAGAATCTCTTCACATCCAGAATTATAGACCTAAAAATAAGAAAAAGACTGTTGAAGACATGCGTGTGGAGTGTGGCTTTGTATGGTAGTGAGACCTGGACAATAGGGAAGTCAGAAGAGAGGAAGCTGATGGCTTTTGAGGCTTGGTGCTGGAGAAGAATGCTTAAGATCAGTTGGATACAACATATGACAAATGAAGAGGTTTTCAGAAGAGCAGGAGAAAGTAGAAGCTTTATGAAGACCCTGAAAACAAGAAGAGCAAATATGTTGGGACATATTCTCAGACATAATAGCCTGCCAGCAAGAGTCATCGAAGGGATGTTAGAAGGGAAAAACACTAGAGGAAGACCACCACTTGCATACATCACACAGTTAATGACAGACACGAACACAAAATCATATCGTGAATTGAAGAGGATGGCGGAGAATAGAGAAGATTGGCGAGTTGCTGCAAACCAGCACCAGGGCTGTTAACTTAAGAGAGAGAGAGACTGTGAAGACAGAATTCGGTTACAATCACGTCAAGTCCCATACATTTATTCGTGATCTATGGCGGGGACAAAGGAAATCTCGCCAAACAGTCAAGAGCAATTATAAAAACGCCTTGTGCACAAGACGACATATTAGCTGAAACAACTCATTTGATAATAAATATCGAGTATTTATTTATTATTTTTTAAATTTTTATAACACTAGAAGTGAATTTTATTTACCGCTTTAAACACAGTTCATTGTTGTTTTTCTTCACCGCGTGATGAGCCCCTTTTCTTGCAGACCGCAGACGTATCTTGAATTCAAAGGTACCGGTAACTAAAATTAACTAAAAGGTAACTAAATGGTAGCTAAAAAGTAACTAATTTTTACCTCATCCTTACAATAGACACCCTGGATGTGTTCTGTAGGACTATTTGTTCCCAGAGAACTGTTAAAGAAGTGCATAGTACTCTACTGAGCGTTTTATTCTACCTATCTTGTCCATGTTGGACCGAACGCAGCGCCCCAAGTGATAGTTTGAGTTGTGTGTGTTATCTGAAATTCAGGCAAGGACTGCTGACGATCAATTTCAAGTAGTTCCTACTTTTGCTGCCAAATGCTACCGTCAACGACACCTAGCCACGAACTTGGCTACCAGATGCCACCATAACCGGCAACGAACGTTGAAACTAAATTACACACAAATCTAACTTACAAATGTTGCTTCCCACAATTGTAGTCAGTGGAAGGTTCTTTTACATGCCATAAATCTATGACATGGGCCCACTGGCTTTACTTCCACTCTGAGGGAAGGCATACTGAGGGCTTTTTAACTCTCTTAAAAACTCCGACGACTTCGGCCGGGTTTCAACCTGCAATCTTGGACATAGAAGCTCAGCTTGCTACCAACTACGCCACTGAAGCCGCAATCCATACAGTATCAGTTTGTAGAAAAATATAGTAATTCAAAATGAGAGTAATAAATTAATCTGTGAGAATACATAACACACTAACTTATATTTTATATAGAAAGTAAATACTGTATATTTTAATGTGGCACACAGTTGATTTACACTATATCAGTGCAAATCTGGGGGGTGGTGCTGATTCCTCCCAGAGGTGCCCCTGGATAGGTACTTGGCACTTCAAGTACTGAACTGAACGTCAACTCTCGGCAGCCAGACTATCTTTAGACATCTCCTGGCTAATGGTACACAGAAGGATGCCACAGTACTCTAGCTCTTTTCAGAGCCAATCAACAAAACCCTTAGAACCGGTAATGAAAATCCTTCAAATCAACATAGAAGGCATAAGCAGATCTAAATGTGAATATCTATCTAAACTTTCACTTGGGAATAATATTGATGTTATCTGTGTCCAAGAAACTCACACATCCAACGATTCACAGTTACTCTCAAGAGGGACCATCCTGGATTCCAATTACTTGGAGCTATATTCCATCAGTCATATGGTTCAGCAACCTACATTCTCTTGCCAGTGCTCACCTTATCTCATCAAACAATGAGGACAGTATTTTTAACATCACAATACAGGTTAACGATATAATAATAGTGAACATTTACAAACCTCCGGCTACACCTTGGCCTGACAGTGTTCTTCCAGCCTTCACTCATCCTGTAGTGTATGAGGGGGATTTTAACAGCCATCATACTCAGTGGGGATACAGATCCAGTGATCAGAGTGGTGAAAAACTTTCTGAGTGATCAGAACTGAACAACATTCACTTCATCTTCGACCCCAAAGATAAGGGTACTTTTAAGTCTGGTCGATGGAACTCTGAGACAAATCCTGATCTATGTTTTGTTTCAAGTGACCAAGATGATCGCTGCTTACCTGTTTTCCGTAAAGTGCTTACAAACTTCCCACACAGTCAACACCGTCCTGTACTCCTGGAAGTTGGAATTCAGATACCTATTATCCGATCTTCTCCACTCCCACGCTGGAATTTTAGTAAAGCCAACTGGGAAAAGTATTCTGCTGAACTTGATAGCAATGTAAGATGGATCTCACCAGATGTGAACAATTACAACAGGTTTGTAAAATTATTAATATCAACTGCTAAAAAGCACATTCCAAGAGGAGTGAAAAAGGACTATATTCCTGGCTGGAATGAAGCTTGCGAAAAGCTCTACAGTGACTTTCAAGAGAATGGACAAAGTGATGTAGCCAACGACCTCCTTCATAATCTAGACGAAGCTAGACGGAGAAGATGGATGGAGATTATGCAGATCACTAACTTCAAGCATTCCAGCAGGAAGGCTTGGAGCCTTTTGAAAAAGTTAGGTAGAGTGCCACAGATAACTCATACTTCACCTGATATATCTCCACATCAAGTAGCTAGCCGAATCGCAAGCAGATCGAAAGTGAAACCTGACAAATATCTCAGAAGGACAATCAAACAGCAGTTGTCACATATGAAGAGGCACGGCCATGAAACATCAAAGTTTTTAACTACATTCACAAATGATGAGCTTTTGGAAGCACTCAAGGGGATGAAGAATGGAAAGGCTCCAGGATTTGACGGTATTCATCCCGAATTTATAACACACTGTGGGAAGAACACAAGAAAATGGCTTTTACAGTTTTTTTCAAATATCATGCTGACAGGAAATCTCCCTCCAGAGTTCAAACGGACAAAGGTTCTGGCCATCCTGAAACCAGGGAAACCTGCCGATAACCCAGAGAGCTACAAACCAATAGCCTTGATGAGTGTTTGTTACAAACTCCTGGAACGGCTCATATATAATAGGATTAGCCCACAAATAAATGGTATTCTCCCTCTTGAGCAGGCTGGTTTCAGACCAAATCGGAGCTGTGAAGACCAAGTGCTAGCGCTGACGACGCATATTGAAGCAGGCTTCGAAAAAAGATTGAAGAGTGGTGCAGTGTTTATAGACCTTACAGCTGCATATGACACGGTTTGGAGGGAAGGTGTTGTGTACAAGTTCCTTAAACTGACAGGCTGCAAACTAATGGCACAATTACTAAACAACATGTTATCAAATAGAATGGTACAGGTTGTAATGGGTGATAAACGAAGTAAAGTTAAAGTCCTCAACAATGGTCTTCCTCAAGGCTCTGTGCTGTCTCCTCTTCTGTTCAATTTGTACATCGCGCACATACCACTTACCACCTCTCGTCAGTTTGCTTATGCTGATGACCTGGCGATAGTAACTCAACATTCCTCTACAGAACAGATTGAGGAAATTCTTAATGCAGATCTCTCTACCTTGAGTGATTACTTCAGAAAGTGGTGTCTGAGACCAAATATCAATAAAACAGAAAGTTGTTTTTTCCATCTCAACAACCGACAGGCAAATGTTGCTTTCAAGGTCTCACTTGATGGTTCACCACTACCTTACAACCCTCACCCAAAATACCTGGGCGTTAGTCTCGATCGCACGCTATCTTTCAAGAAACACCTGAACAATAGTGCTGCTAAACTACAGACTAGGAAGAACATCCTCCACAAACTCGCTGGTTCAACATGGGGAGCTTCTGCATCCACTCTTCGAACATCAGCAATGTCATTAGTGTACTCTACAGCAGAGTATTGCTCTTCAGTGTGGCTAAACAGTCCTTATGTCAAGAAGATCGACGTAGTCTTGAATCAAACCATGCGTATCATCAGCGGCACCGTTAAATCTACTCCACTGTATTGGTTACCTGTGTTGAGTCATATTGAGCCTCCAGATATAAGGCGCCTCAACAACCTGGTAAGAGAGTACAAAAAATAACATCAAACATAGCCCTTCCTATCCACCAGAACATAGCTGTAGGATTCAGGCACTTAAAATCGAGATTACCAACAGTTCAGACGGCACAGTTGCTCATCAGCAAAGCTATAATGGAAAAGCAGAATGGCAATCTGTTTGGAACGGCACAGCTCCGAAGGAGTGGCAGCCATTATTTAATATCAAGCACCCTCCGGCTGGTTTTGATCTCCCACGAAGAACTTGGGCTGCCCTCAACAGAATCCGAACCAAGCACGGGCGATGTGGCTCACTGCTTCATAAGTGGGGCATGCGAACTTCCCCCAGCTGTGACTGTGGTGCAGTGAATCAAACCATCCACCATATTGTAACAGAATGTCCGAGGAGGGCGTACTCTGGATCAATGGATGACTTACTGGTGACATCTACTCAGGCCATACAGTGGCTAGACGAACTGGACATACAGCTGTGAAATCTGGGGAGCTAAGTTGATTATTGTAATGGTTTGCTCCCTTTTTCGTATATATATGTAAATAGTATATCGTTTTTGTGTACAATGCCATAAGCATAAATAAATAAAGTGCAAATCTGAATTTTATGAGGGCTTACCGTGTTTAAATTTCAATTAAAATAACCTCTTAAAAATTAAATCTGATTTGTGAGTAATTCTGGGCTGTCGTTGTTGTTCGAGTCTTCAGTCTTTTGACTGGTTTGATGCAGCCCTCCATGCGACCCTGTCCAGAGCTAATAGTTTCATCCCTACATAGCTACCACACACTACATCCGAAGCAATCTGTTTACGGTAACATATTCCAACCTTGGTCTACGCCTACATTTCTTGTCCTCGACCCTTCCTTCCATAACTAAGCTTGCTATTCCTGGGTGTCTTAGAACGTGTCCTACCAACCTATCTCTTCTCTTCATTAGCAGTCACCAGAAACATCTCTCCTCTCCCACTCGTCTTAATACCTCTATCTACCTATCTGATCTTCATCATTCTCCTGTAACACCACATTTCAAACACTTCTATTCTCCTCTTTTCTGCTGCACCAACAGTTCAAGTTTCACTTCCATACAGTGCCACGCCCCAGACAAAAGCTTTCAAAAATAATTTCCTAATCAGTGGCGGCTGGTGTAGAAAATTAGTTGTGAGTAGTGGAGTGATGCCGATTCTAACTCCCCCCACCACTACTCCCAATGCGAGCCGATAATTCCCGAACCCGTTGTCGGAGATTCACGAATAAAGTGTCGTTGGACTCGGGATGACGGGGGCTTTGCTATGGACCACTCGTTATATTTTTGAATTTTTTTTTTGTTTTTTTTTGTTTTCGAAAATAGGCGATAGTTTGAAAACCAAACAGGATAGAACGTTGTGCCATGGCTCAAACGAACAGTCTTTATGACCTTTATTTTTTGTAATAAAACTTTTTTATTTTTTATATTTTTTTGAAAACACTCGAATTTTGAAAATCCTATATTTTGGAAACTAGGAACTCTACAAAAAAATTGTTTAACGTAAATCAATGGTCCCTACCCCCTCTACCCCCAAAATAAATTTCAAGTCTCTAGGATGAAAACCTGCAGTAGTGGGATGATGACAGAGCTGCTTCCAAAAGCAAGTGGTGAGCCCCTGCGACCTTGGAATGGAAGGAGCCATGCTAGGAGGGCGTGCTTGGATTCGTTTTTTTCGTCTCGTCGTGCTCTTTACGGGAATGTCGGTGTCGAAAATGTGAAAATCTGGAAACACAGTCTTTTTGGGGTAAAAACGTGATTTTAGACTTTTTGCTATATCTAACGAACCAATAACGCTAGAGGCGTGTTCGACAGGTCCAAGGACTCGGGGTAACGTCCTCTCTGCTATGGACTACTCGTTATAATTTTTAATAAAATTGGAAACTCGGTTTTGGGGTAAACACGTGTTTTTTGTGATTTTGTTGATATCTCACGAAGCAATAACGCTAGAGGCATGTACGATGGGTCCAAGGACTCGGAGTGACGTCCTCTTTGCTATGAACTACTCGTTGTAATTTTAAAAAAATTTGGAAACGCGATTTTGGGGTAAACACGTGTTTTTTGTGATTTTTGCCGATATCTCACGAACCAATAACGCTAGAGACGTGTACGAGGTGTCCTAGGACTCGGGCTAACGCCCCCTTTCAAATGTGGTAGATATTTTTTTTCCAGAAAGATAATTCACAAAGGGCCTAACGCCATACATGTTGAAAAAACGTTTTCTTTTTCTTTACCTGTTTATAATTTTCATGGAGCGTGGTGGTTGAGAGAGACGATACTGCTGGATGTGTGTGTTTCAACAAACCTGTCGCTGACCAAGGTGGCTGTGTTCAATAGATCAATTGATATTTCGACGAGTCGGTGTATGACAGAGCGAGGGTGCGTTTTCTGATATTTTACCTTTAACGTGTAAACGGTGATGAGAACTAGGTTCTATGTTGGTCGAAGCGAGTACAGAAAATAAACGAGCAGGAGGTGAATGTCATTTGAGCTTATTGGAAGGCTCCGATCTGACTTGACAACAGGTGCAATGGAAAAATGATCATCGTGGTGGCAGGGAAGTGCGAAACATGTGTGAAACCACAGGCATGCTAAACCAGTGACATCCTGTCTTGCTTCGTACGTGACAAAATGCAAGTTGACGTGAAATTTGATCTACCGCAGGTGTTCGCTTGGGACGTTATCTATCTACATGCGCGATAACTGTTAACAAGTTACATCCTGTTTTGCTGCGTACGTGACAAAATGCTAGTTCAGGTGAAATTTGATCCGGCACAGGTGTTCAGGTTGGACGTTAGCTGTCCACGTGCACGATAAGAGAATGTTCAAAGCGTGGGAATCGCTGAATCAGTAAAAAGTATGATGCAACTTGTCGGAATGATGTCACAACCAATAGATAGGCAAGAGCTGCAAACAGCAGTGGTGGGAGGTGAAGGGAGGGAGAGGGGAGGGGTAATGTATGAGAGAACACAGGAGGAAAGGGAAAGACAAACATGTATGAACATGCATGAAGCGCGGAGCGCTGTACACATAGAGCTATAGGTGGTGTACAACATGTGTGAATAAATAAAAAGTACACAGGTTCACACAACATGTAATTTATTGATCCAAGAATTAAACGTAGAGTTAAACCCTAACCATTTGACGTAGAGTTTATTTCCTTTTTGTTTCAACACTTTTTCCACAAGATAATGCTGAGGAAATGCTGTTTTCTGAAGTTCATGGAGATAAAATCTACCTTTTATGGGTTGATGATTGAGGTCCTCGAGTAAATAGGTGACTGGACTGTCCAAGTTGACTCGACGAATTCGAAATAGTTCAGTCCCCCACTGAGGCGTGTAGCCCTTATTGAAGGCAGACTTAAATTTGCTCACACGAACAAAATCCCCAATGTTCAGTCGGTGACGTTTAGGATCGGCTGCTTTTATGGGGTTAAACAGTTTATCCAATCGCTGAATATTTTTAGTCACGAGACGTGGCTTGGTCCCAATCGTTCTATGTTTGGTGTCATTGTAACGTGACACTAGCTCAGGTAACATGTCCAACCAGCGATAACTGCCCTGAGCGGTAAACGCTTTCCACATATGGGTTTTCAATGTTCGGTTGAACCGCTCGACCACACTGGCTTTGAGATTGCTGTACGTGGTGTAATGGTGAATATCCTTAGATTTGAGAAAACTGGAGAAATCCTTGTTGAAAAATTCTTTCCCCTGGTCAGTTTGTAGCAGCTGAGGTTGATGTTGGGAGTGTTGAATAATATTTTGAAAGGCCTTGGTAACTAGTGGACCAGACTTGCGACGCACAGGTTCAACAAAGGCCATTTTGGAATAGACATCAATGACGGTCAACATATAGCGTACACCGTCGTTAACGCCAGCATAGGGTATCATTTCAACCAAGTCAGCCTGCCAAAGTTCATCCACACCTCGTGAAATCACCTTGAGTCGTGGATAATGACGCCTAGCTGGGCGATGCAACTCGTGAGCAATACCCATTTTAATGGGTGAGGGCTTAAACAATAATTTTGGCATTTCGAAGTTCTTGTTCAATTTCTTGAATTTCCCAATCGTGACCGGTGTGGCCAGCTTGACGTGAGGCATGCAACAACTGTAGCCGCTGGACGAGCTTATTGGGATTGTGCCAGTAGGTAACATCCACAAGAGGTTTTAATGGTTTAAATGTCACTCCCGAAGCGGACACTTTACGACGAGTACTTTGACTGGTGGGAAACATTTTTGCAATGATGGTTTTATATTTTTGAGATATATTGGCATTCACTTGTTGCGTGGGATCATACTGTCTCTTATGGGCATGGGTATTCAATAAAATGGATTTATATTTGTCAAGATCCTCTGACGTATAATCATGGGAAGAGGGGGTCCGAGAAAAGAGCAGCTTTAACAGTCCTGGCGTTAATTTATAGTTGATGTTTTTAATGACAGCTTTAGTACGAGCAAATTTAATGGATGAATCGCCAATTTTAAAACTATCATCCTCATAGCGAACACCATACGTGGTATCTGTGTTTCCAATAAATAGATCGGTGAAATAGGGTTCCAATGTTGATCCATAATATTTTATTAAAATGGTTTTCAGTTGAGCTTTATGTTGAGGGGTGGCCAAGAGTTGTGAAAACGGAGACGATCTGGAAGGGCAAGGTGTTTCGACCATGGCCAAGGATTTCTTTTTTCTCAAAAACTCTGCAAGGGGCGCGGCCTTTTTTTGAGGCGTAAACACTTGTTCCTCCTCATCCTGAACTTCACTAACACTAGTCAAATCTTCCTGTTCCTCTTCCTCTTCCTCAGGGTCCTCGTGCAGCGTCTGCGTGGCTTGTGAAACGGTGGGTAGCGTTTCAGATGGCTTGAAAGAGGGTTTCAACATGGCTTTTAGCGGAGGTGCTAAATGTTGTTGAATAAACAAAGCATGATTGGCACGTGATTGTTTCAATTGACGAAACTTTTGGCGAATAGTATTTTTTGCTCTAATAATATGCTTTTTCAATTGACTCTCTGCTAACGCCATGGTGTCTTGACAAATGACTTGATGGGGAATGAGACAGGGCCTTAAATAGCAATAAAATGATCAAACCCTAAGCGATACCGTCCTTGGTTGAGTTCACGTTGTTTATCAATCACTAAACAGGCATGACGTTGAGTGTTCCAGCACTTGGCACACAATTCTGTAAACATTTGAAAGGTCATATCCGGATTCACATGTTCATTATAAATGTGACGACTGTTCCTCTCGTCCTGACGAAATAAAACAATGACATTGGCATTGTCACGAATCAACTGTTTGGACATTTTTGAATACGTTTTCCCAAGATATAAGCAATCGATATGTTTGTGTCGACCCATGCTGAAATAGCTTTGAATGATGCCTTGACGTTCAGTGGATACATCATCGAAAATCATGAGTGAATCAGGCTTTACCTCATCCGGTGAAATCACATTTTCTTGCATGGAAAATGTAAAATAACCCATATTCTCTTTTTGTAATCCAGACATGACTTGATCCAGAAACACGTAGAGGGGTTGGTAGAGAGATTTTGCAAAAATATAAATATTTTGAAAACGCAGACCATTGGGCGCTGTAATGAGCGTTAGCAAAAGATTAGTCTTTCCACAGCCGGAAGGCCCCACAATGATGCAGCGAATGGAAGATGGAAACAGTGAACCATGGCGTTGTTCACGTGATGTGGGACAGAGATGGGAAACCATGTCCCCCACGGGGAATGACTCTTGCTGCTTAATAATCTTCATTTCAACTAAGGCTTAGACAGGCTAGCCGGCTGTCTATATACAGGACACCGAACCTTGTCATAGAAACAGTAGACTGGTACTACAGGTTGACGATGGATGTCTTTGGACGTGCGTTGATGGCCAAAGCTAGGCCTGTCCTCATACATGATCCTAAACAGGAAACAGATCCTGCTAATAAACACTATGTGGATAGGTCAGTAGTGCCACGCACAAAACAGGGAGATTATGACTTTAAGGGAAAGCGGTTAACCCATGTAAAACATCCTCAAGTGTCTACAGACGTTACTACGAAAAAGTATGTGGATAACAAAGTGTATGAGTTTTATGACAAAGTGCCCCAGCTTATGGTGAATGGCTATAGCGCTAATCACCATCGGATTATTCACGTGGAAGACCCACAAGACGAAGACGATGTTTGTACCAAGCGTTACGTGACCCATGAAATGAAAAGGCTTTATAAATTTATCCCATCTGTGTTTTTAGTGTATCTGACAAATGAAAAACCTGTGAATGACAGAAACCATTTACCGCTAGTCCATGATCAGCACTTGACCTATGTGCTTGCTTCGGGTTTAAGCCACTATCGATTACACTATGATGGAACCATTCACATCAAATATGCCATACCTGATGAGAACCATTTACAAATAAAGATAAATGGTCATAGGATGTTGGTCCATGACCATGAAATGGTCAATGCAGGTGACGAATTATCCTTTTATCTCATGTTGACATGGGATGAAAAGCAAGCGGGGAAAACCATAAACGATTTCCCACTTTATGTGGAATTGGAATATACAGCCATGAAATAACCATCTGACGTTAGTTGTGATTTAAACTTTCGTGTGAAAGGTTGTTGGTCATTATCATCATGGTGAAACAAAGGTATGCAGTGAGAAAGACTAAAAAAAGGACTTTGTCCTTGGCAAAGCCAGGGTTTTCAACATTCGAGGACAAGCCCTTGCGAAAGAAAAAAAGAAAAAATAATGTATTGACCATAAGGAAAGCCCTTCGAGCAGCACAGAGACAGGTTATTCCAAAACGTCGGCGACAGGTTTCAAACCAAGGGCGAGTGATTCCAGTCCCCAAACGAGCGGGATTTTTACCTGCATTATTTGCCGGGTTGGCTGCTCTGGGCTCACTTTTGGGCGGTGCCAGTGCAGTGGCGAAAACCATTAAAGCCGCGCAGCAGGGCAAGCAACAACTCAAAGAAAGTCAGCGACACAATGAAACGATGGAAGCGATTGCCATGGGGGCTAGAAATGCCAATTTAAAGCCAGCCTTTTATCAACAAGGATTTGGGATTTCACCATTTCGAAATATTAAAAAAAAAAATTAACCTCTGCCATAGCGAGACATGCCCTGACGCATCAACAAGTGGAAAGCTATGCTAAACAACTAAAGCTTTCTCATTTTCGAGGTGTGTTTATGCGAAACCAATTACCCCCACGACCTTGGAAACAGGAATGTGCTGTTGTCAATTTGGATGATCACCGAGGACCAGGAACGCATTATGTAGCTTATGTCAAAGAGGGATCCACGGTATGGTACTTTGACAGTTTTGGGAATTTGCCCCCGCCCATGGAACTAGTGACCTATTTTGGAAACAGGATCAAGATATATTATAATGTGAAACGAGAGCAAACGTTTAACAGCCAACAGTGTGGACGTTTGTGTTTAATTTTTTTATATAAGACGCAGCATAAGCAAAAACGCCACCAGTATGTCGGCAGAAAGTAAAACGTTTACAGTGCATGGACGTGGACCTGAAGTCAGCCTAGACTTCTACCCGCCTATCGAATTGAGTGAAAAACCCTATGGTTTAGGACTTGTTTCTCTTGAAACGTACAATCGAATATACAACATACGTGAAAATGTGAACAACAAGTTTTACTATGATGATTCTGTGCTCACCTTGAACTCTGGTGGATACACGATCGATGATATTTATGAACACATTTATGTGGTGTTGATCAATCAATATGGTTTAAAGTCATTTCTCGACGGAACGCACAAGTTTGAACTTGTAGGAAATACCAACACTCATCGCTGCAGTATTTTCTCCTCATTCAACATTGACTTTAAAACACACCCCGATTCCATTGGTCCATTACTAGGATTTAAACCACGTGTGTTGGAGCCCAACAAAAAACATGAATCAGACCATGAAGTGAAATTCATTGAGGACCATCATGTGTCGGTGACGTGTAATATTATTAGCCAAGTGTACACCAATCAAGAACCATCGCATTCACTTTATGACTTTATTGTGACATCGCCCAATGGCTATATTATTCGTGAAAACCCTCCAGTGGTGCTTTTTCATGCTGTGGCTGTTGATAGTATTAGTAATATAACATTAAGACTGATCAATAGAGATCAACAACTCATTGATCTAGATTCTACCACACCAGTGACTTACAAGTTGGTGCTAAAGCCACTATGAAGTTTGTGTATAAAGCAACAACACCGTCTAGGAATGGTGTTAGTTGTTTGCCACGTGAATACACGTTAACATCTCAAGGCAAGCAGATTTTACAGCATTTGGGTTACCACGTCAACCCTCATAATGAATTCTATCCTAGAGATAGCGAACCACATCGAAGAGCAACCAGGAGTGGTAAGAATTGATCTCCATTCCTATCAAGCTCAAACACCTGGACTCAATAACAATGATGAAATTCAATTTGTTATCAACAACCAAGATATTTACACCCTACCGCATGAAAGTGTCATTCAAATTGAAGGTCGGCTCACCAAAGCCGATGGCTCTACACCTACCACATCCAAGTTGGCCAACCATGGTTTAGCCTTTCTGTTTTCTGAAGTACGTTATGTCATTAACGATATCGTGGTGGATAGCACTCGAAATGTGGGCATTTCCAGTGTCATGAAACTATACCCCTCTTATAGTGAGGAAGAAGGTAAAACACTTTGCATGGCAGGTTGGTGTCCTGACTCGACCAATGACTGGATGGTACACACCGATGGAACCTTTACTGGATATTTACCTCTTAAACTGATTTTAGGCTTTGCCGAAGATCACCAACGCATTGTGGTCAACGCAAGGCAAGTGCTTTATCTGGTGAGAGACAGGAGTGATAATAATGCACTCAAGGGAGCTGACAATGCCCCCATCGATTCAAAAGTTCAACTACAACGCTTGCTATGGAAAGTGCCTCATGTGACCCTTGAAGATAACAAAAAACTGGACATACTCAAGATGGTAAAGAGAGATATGCCTCTACCCATGGAATTTAGAAGCTGGGCACTCCATGAGTATCCGCTATTGCCCACCACCAACACACACAGTTGGTCTGTAAAAACAGCTCGCTATACAGAGAGACCTCTCTACCTGATCATGGGTTTTCAAACGAATCGCAAGTATCAACAAACCAAAGATGCCACGCAATTTGATCACCTGCAATTGAGAAATGCACGTCTTTTCCTCAACGGAGCTGTGTTTCCCTATGAAGGACTGGATTTGGATTTTTCAAAAAATAAGTTTGGCCCCCTGTACGACTTGTTTTCTAAATTTCGATGGTCGTATTATCAAAAAGAGAACGGCCCCATGCTACTACCCCAAGCGTTTAAGGCAAGAGCACCACTGATTGTTTTTGACTGTTCTTACCTGGAAGAGTCTGTTAAGCCATCCAATATCGACATTCGACTAGATTTTGAAACGCATGACAATGTACCAGCCAATACGACGGCCTACTGTCTGATTATTCATCACAAACAAGTCAACTATTATCCACTGTCCAACCAAGTGACGAGTGTATAAATAACAGCTCAACCCACGTTAAGTCGCTCAGTCATGTCTTGCTTTAAAGCCTCAAGAGACGTTACATCCATGAATTTAAACTCTGAGGAACAACGTTTCAAGACTTTTGCCACATGGCCAGTGCCTTTCATAAACCCTCAAGCCTTGGCGGCTGCTGGATTCTACTATTTAAAAACAAGAGATGAAGTGAAATGTGCCTTTTGTCCCATCATCATAGACCAATGGCAGGAGGGCGATGAACCCATGCAGGAACATCAGCGCTGGTCACCCACCTGCCCCTACCTGTGCAGAATGAAAGTGGGAAATATACCCTGTCATTCAAGCTATCCCTCACTTGTGTCTCTGGGTGATGAAAAAAATACAAGTTACGATACATGTGGGCCGTATGGTATCCATGGTGCTTCGGTGAGCAGCTCACCATCAAAAACACCTAGTTTAGAGACATTGGGACATCATCGGTGTTATGGACGTTACAAACACAAGAGACTATATTGTTGTATCAGTTGCTATCGTCCTTATCCTAAAATGAGAAAAGCCTGTAAGACGTGTTATGATAATAAAATGATGTAATTCTTAAATTCTAATTTTTGCAGGTCCCCCTGTCCTACCCTAACCTTCTTTTTTGAAACTAGCATGGCAGGTAAGTCCATGGCATGATCACACCTGATCGTCCGTCAGTCGTCAGTTGAACTTGGTCCAGGCAAGCGTCAACATGTTGCGCACACTCATTGTGGATTGCCAAGGGTTTAAAATTGGTGACAACAAATTTATATTTAAACAAGTGGCCATGATCGATTGTACCACGTTTTGGATATCACAAGCTACGCATTTGCTATTTAAACCACCCCATGCTTTTGATTTGTTGTGTGAAAAAGACCGTAAACAAACCCAGTGGATTGAAAATCATAGGCAACTAGACTGGAGTCAGGGAACCATTTCCTATAAATATTTGGACGTGGTCATGAAAGCACACTTGTCCTCGGCCAATGTGGTATTTGTGAAAGGTAATGAAAAACGTCAATGGTTGCAACCATTTTTGGCGTCTTACTGCCAATGTATCGACCTCATGGAGTTGGGCTGCCCCTCCCTGCAAACGCTCATGGATACTTGTTCCTGTGGCAACATTACCCATACAGCCCTATCACATGCGTGGCATCTCTTTCATTGGTTAACCACCCATGCCTGCTGGGAGTTGTTGAACAAAATTATAACTCAAGATTTACCTGTGAATGACGTCAGTGAGATTTCTACAAGCGACGTGTAAACATCTACAGCACGTGATACCATGGAGAAAGGCAATGCTACGGACAAAGCCATCGGCAAGTTCTTTGTGTGCAAAAAGAAACTAGACAGTTTTACCAAAGAGGAACTCTTGGCGCTGCCCAAGTCGTTCATTTATTATGTGGCCGCCAACGCGGTCAAAGAAATCTGGCAACATGTACCAAAATCATGGACTCAAGATCCTGTGTTGAGTGAATTGCAACCCTGTACGGATTACGATCACCATAAGCAAGTGGCCATGGCAAAAATACCGTCTATGCGTCAGTGTGCGACTTGCCAGCTAGTGAAACTGTATCACGGTCATAAAAGTCCATGTAAAGACTTTGTTGAATCATTCCACGGGTGTCATGGCGAGAAAAAGCAACAACATCAACAACAAACACAAACATCGTCCACAGAGGAGGAGGAAGACCAAACCTTTTTACCATCGATGGAAAAGGATATGCCAGACCTGTACTGGCAATGGCGTCATTGACAAAGTGATTCAATACTTACCTTTCGAAATCCATCTTCCAGGTTATCGTTTTTGTGGCCCTGGAACTCGTCTCGAAAAACGTTTACAACGTGGTTATGTACCCATTAATCTTTTGGATCAAGCATGCAAGGAACATGACCTTTCTTATCGCCATAGTCATCCTGGTTTAAGACATGTGGCAGATAAATTGTTATTGAAGAAAGCTAAACAACGTTTCACATCCAATGATGCCTCAGTGGGTGAAAGAATGGCAGCCCTGATTGTCATGAGTGCTATGAAAGGAAAGTTGATGATGCATGGACATAAACATTGAGGAGTGAGGAATTGGGATTTGTTTGTATTCTATTTTTCTTTTGTCAATTCTCTATGAAATAAAAAACAAAGGTATACCAGAGCACGATGATTTGTGTTTTTATTATTTTTAAAAATCGTGATGTTGATGGCTGATTTTTTCATTTTACATATTTCACACATGATGAATTCCACACACAGCCATTTGTCATTTTGCAATTTACAGATTTTAAAAATGTTCGTTTCAAGTTTTGCGATTTTGATGAGATGGATTTTTTCCAGTTTGTTGATGACACATTTTAAACAATGTCTGTTTGAAGTTTTTGAATTTTCAAATTTCACACATGCCCATTTCCAGTTTTTAAAAATGTCCGTTTTAAGTTTTGCGTTTTTGGTGATATGGAAACATGGATTTTCCATTTTGCTGTTTTCACATTTTTCCATTTGGTGTATGTCGAAAGTTGAGATTTGACAATGATGTTGATGCGAGTGCTTGACCTTGATAATACTGCAATGTGCTGATGCGTGTTTGGAGAAACGTCGAGGTCTACGACTACTGCAGGTAAGACTGTTTTTACAAAAATAATGTCTATTGTCTGCCACATTTCAATGAAGAAACGAAACTAAAACAAAATGAGTATATAAGTGACCATTTACCCCCTCCCCACCCACCCAACCCTACTTCATCGTGTTTGCTCTGGTCAATCATACACACCAGTTTTCTCTCTCTCCACTCATACATTCACACCTGTCTTTGGGAACAAACACAACCACTTTATTTATTCCCAAAAGCACATTCTTGACATGTACACTCATCCCAAAAGTACTTTTTTAGTTTATCATTTTACTATTTCAAAAAATAATTAAATACTAGTTATTAAAGTTACTAAAAATACTATTACTCATTACATATTTACAAAAAAACAACACAATTTTGTACAGCGTTAAAAGAATCACACTATTTACCAATCAAAAAATTTTAAAAAAATAAGGTTGCACACAACTTTTTTAAAGAGCAAAAGATCCAAGTGGGTTGCCACTATTTACAAAATCTATTATTTACAATGACAAGAAAACAATATTTAAAAATACTAAATCTACAAGTTACAAAAAGCCATGTCCCATAAACGATTAAACAATGAAATCACACCTCCTCTTCCTTGCGATCATAACCCCAGGGCAGGCTGGTGAGCAGGTCATCAGCCCACACACGCTTGTTATCCATGGAGGCGAGGGTGCGTTTTCTCTGTTCCACAAGATACAAATGATGGTTGCTGGATTGTATCCTGCACTGTGTATGAGACATAGCTTTGCCAGTGCGTAAAACCGCTAGGTAATCGTCTACACGTAGCGATTTTACCACTGCCCTACCTACACCTTTTGCTCTCTTGGCTTCCTTACAGTCGAGTGTGCGGTAAGCATACATTTTCGAAGCCAAACCTACGAATTCCGTCATAATGGAATCACCGCATTCATCTTTTAAAACGCCCATTTTCTTCTTGTTTTTTATGGGCAGCTGAAACACGTTGTCAGCACTATAGCAAGAGGTGTCGAACCAGTCACTATGTTGCCTCATGACGTCATAGGGGTTGCAGTGGCGAATGTGGTAAATGAATGAGTCCGTGTCCATATACAAAAGAGAGACGTCCTCAAAATGGCGTTTGGCAAACTCATAGTGGAATCGATACATGACCGATTTAGAAAAGTCTAAAATGACTTGACCCAAGTAAATGGGTTTATCCATGGTCACGCTGGTCTTACTCATTTCAATAGTAGCCAAATCCTCATCGATAATTTTGATCGATTTGAAATTTGGCTTGGCAATGTACCGCCGGGCACCCCACTGCCCCTCCCAGACATTCACCAATTTAATGTCACGGTATTTGCGGACATTCTCCATAGACTTGCCATAGATGCAGTTGTTCATTAATTTAAAAAAATTAATTTCAAACTGCTGTGTTGCCATTTGTCGGTGCTCTGTGTTGAGTCGCATGTATGGCTCAAGCCATGCTTTTTGAGCAAAAGAAATACCCCTGTGGACTTTCTTCAACACCAAGCCTTGGGCGAGGCATTGCACCAACATTTGGATATGTAGCACATACCGATTTTTGTTGTAAAGTGTGCCCATGAGTTTTTCAGTTTTCACTTTACTGTCAGGGGGAACCATTTGCTCAAGGCAGAATGGGAAATCGGCATGTTCATCATACAAGGATGAGGGATATTCAATATCCACTTCTAGCACATATCCACGGCCTGTTTCTTGGCTAGCCATGTTCACATCAAATTCTAACACTTGTTTGTCTGTCAGCCAAGCAAACTTCCCATAGGGCAAAGGCTGACTCATGGCGTAACCGTACAAATTATTCACGTCATAGTACATTAAGTACGATTCTTGTTTTTCCGGTGAATAATCAGGCATGTAGACATTGTTCGCTTCGGCATGGCGCTGGTTAAGTGACACAAATCCGCCACGAATGCCCTTTTCAAAAAATAGAACCATGTCTACGTCAGTGAGTAAATCCAATTCCACTTGAGTGTATTTCAAAGCGGCATCAAACGAGAGTCCAGGACTCGTGTAATAGTGAGCCGGGTCAAGACCGTAAATGTGTTGACACAAGTTACGGAATTTTTCAAACACATCAGTGAGCAGCAATACATCCAGTTTTAGGTAATGCAAAGCATATTCACTTAGCGTGTTCATGCCAAACACTCGCCAAACTTGACATGCATGTGCATAGTCTTCATCGGAAACGGTACTGCGTGTTAGTTTCGAGTAAAATTTCTCTTGTGGAGGGAGTTTTCTTTGCTTTAACACGTCCCAGCTGTTGCAGAAATCATACGGGAATATACCTTTCCGAATGCACAATTGAAATTGCTCAGGATCATTAAAATGCATTCTAGTATTTTTTAATTCCTCCTCATTCAAGCCATTCACAAGGCTGTCTAGCGAGGATGCCATAAACTTAAAGGAATCCAAAAATCGAATGCTAAAGTCGCCCAACCACCATGTCAGGGCAGTAAAACGCTCATGGTTTTGGGGGATAATGGTAAACGAGCCCTTGTTGACATGACCCAATTCACGAATCAAAAACTGAATGTCATAATTTGCCAGATTGTGGAAAAAGACACTGATGAAACGAGGAGCCGGAAAGTTCAAGTTACATTTACTATGCGCAGCTCCACGAAACTCCCCTGTAAAATGCGAGTGGTCTCTGACTTTTTCCTCTCCACTTAAAATAGGCCTTTCACAAATATGGCATGTCATGGCATGCTCATACTGCTGCTGCTGTTCTGGAGATAGGCTCATGGGTACTGGGTGGTCCAGTAATTCCTGTACATGGTCGGCCAACTTGACAAGTTCATCCAAGAACCATTTGGCACAATCTGGCCCCTCACGGTATTTGTATACGGATTGTGTGGGGTCATAGGCACACACCACATTAAATCCTATGGCAAAGGGTTCATGTTTTTGAATGGGTGTGGTTGAGCTCATGGAGGGATCTGGTTCACATCCCGCCATGGGTGTAGTGAGAGCTTCAAAATCTGCATATACCACATAGGGAACAGTGTCACGCTTATGAATGTCCTTATACTTTAACACAGCCTTGTCCCCTTGTGGCAATATCAATCTCACCGCTTCCTGAGAAACACAATCTACCCTATGACGTTCTAAGAGCATGGGGGTTGTAAAATATTGCAAGCAACGGTCGCAAATATGTGTTTTATGTCCATGCTTAGACGTTTGACTGCTTAGCAATCTACTCAGGCTTTTAATGAGGCAATAGTGATTCACCTCTCCTACAGATAAATATAAAAGATGAATGTGGTGTCGTTTCGGTTCTTTTGTGGCATAAAGAGGACCCACAATCTCATCACCGTCAAGACCATACACCATGAACGAAAAGTCCTGGTTGTCTTGTTCAAACCTATGGATCTCGGTTAAGTCCATAGGGAACGATAGTCGAGTTAAATTTAACGTTTGTTTCAATTCATCAAACTTGGTCTTGTACATTCCTGGTCGACAACCATTATGTTGTGCTGGCTGCAAATACGCAGCCACAGCCCACAGAAAACATTCATCATCAAAATTTTCAATATTCACCACAGCCTTTTTCGAAGCTATTGCTGGTGGTGTTTTAATATAGCTAGACCCAGCATTCAACGGGTTGAATTGGCAAATGTTGATTTGTAGATGATGAATTTTGTCTAAGGCTAGACCACTCGGTCCTTGTTGCAGTTTATCAAATTTTGATAGCAAGACATTCACCACGTGGGTTTCATACCACTGTTCCAAATTATGGGCTATGAACAGCTCTTGCATTTTACTGCAAATATAAAATGTCTCTTTATGCTCTACGTTCTTCTTTTTATATATGAAATCGCACACCAGTTCTGTATTCACCTTTAAAGCCGTATGCAACCTTTGCGCTGTACAAATTTCAATTTTAAAAATTTCAAAACAAGATTCTAAAAATTCTTTGGGAATCAAACTTTTTCTAACATTGACCACGCGGCCAGAGCACACACGCGATTTAAAACAACTATTTAGGGGTTCCCAAATTAACGTATCGGTAGCAGTGGCAAAAGACATTATTTTGAAAGAACACTCTCACCTGAGTTTTCAGCTGTAGACTGCTTGACAATGGTTCCACTCTAAAGCCACTTGGTTTTCAACTGTATTTGCTGTAGCAGTGAACCCTTTTTTTTTTCAAATATCTAAAAAGAAATAAAAATAAACCACCATAAGTATAACCATTCCATATAGTTTATGCTTTTCATAAACAAAACAAAATCAAGCAGGTTATATATTAAAAAAAACAAATCTCACCTTGACGTGTAATGCTTTGCTATATTCTCGTCTCGTGGGCTAGTGTGGAAATGGTTTCCTTTTCTATCTGTCTGTCTTTCTCTTTCTTTAATATATTTCCCACAGACACACGACAGGTAGGCTATACACGTTATCTGCAAACAAATAAATAAATAAAATCATTAATTATCTAATCAATAAATAATTGCATGTATTTATATAAAATCAATAAATATATAAATGAATAAATATATACCTACCCCACAACAAGGTTAAGTATTTTCCACCAACACCAAAACTGATAAACAAGACCAAGGGTTTCATGCAACGCAGTGTGTTCAAAGGTAGTCACTTAAGTGAGCGTGGAAATGATAACGACATGTCTTTATATATGCTACGTTGCATGTATAATCTTTTTTTTCCCATGCTTTGAACATTCTCTTATCGTGCACGTGGACAGATAACACCCAAGCGAACACCTGTGCCGGATCAAATTTCACCTGAACTAGCATTTTGTCACGTACGCAGCAAAACAGGATGTAACTTGTTAACAGTTATCGCGCATGTAGATAGATAACGTCCCAAGCGAACACCTGCGGTAGATCAAATTTCACGTCAACTTGCATTTTGTCACGTACGAAGCAAGACAGGATGTCACTGGTTTAGCATGCCTGTGGTTTCACACATGTGTGCACGCCTTTCGCACTTCCCTGCCACCACGATGATCATTTTTCCATTGCACCTGTTGTCAAGTCAGATCGGAGCCTTCCAATAAGCTCAAATGACATTCACCTCCTGCTCGTTTATTTTCTGTACTCGCTTCGACCAACATAGAACCTAGTTCTCATCACCGTTTACACGTTAAAGGTAAAATATCAGAAAACGCACCCTCGCTCTGTCATACACCGACTCGTCGAAATATCAATTGATCTATTGAACACAGCCACCTTGGTCAGCGACAGGTTTGTTGAAACACACACATCCAGCAGTATCGTCTCTCTCAACCACCACGCTCCATGAAAATTATAAACAGGTAAAGAAAAAGAAAACGTTTTTTCAACATGTATGGCGTTAGGCCCTTTGTGAATTATCTTTTTGGAAAAAAAATATCTACCACATTTGAAAGGGGGCGTTAGCCCGAGTCCTAGGACACCTCGTACACGTCTCTAGCGTTATTGGTTCGTGAGATATCGGCAAAAATCACAAAAACACGTGTTTACCCCAGAATCGCGTTTCCAAATTTTTTTAAAATTACAACGAGTAGTTCATAGCAAAGAGGACGTCACTCCGAGTCCTTGGACCCATCGTACATGCCTCTAGCGTTATTGCTTCGTGAGATATCAACAAAATCACAAAAAACACGTGTTTACCCCAAAACCGAGTTTCCAATTTTATTAAAAATTATAACGAGTAGTCCATAGCAGAGAGGACGTTACCCCGAGTCCTTGGACCTGTCGAACACGCCTCTAGCGTTATTGGTTCGTTAGATATAGCAAAAAGTCTAAAATCACGTTTTTACCCCAAAAAGACTGTGTTTCCAGATTTTCACATTTTCGACACCGACATTCCCGTAAAGAGCACGACGAGACGAAAAAAACGAATCCAAGCACGCCCTCCTAGCATGGCTCCTTCCATTCCAAGGTCGCAGGGGCTCACCACTTGCTTTTGGAAGCAGCTCTGTCATCATCCCACTACTGCAGGTTTTCATCCTAGAGACTTGAAATTTATTTTGGGGGTAGAGGGGGTAGGGACCATTGATTTACGTTAAACAATTTTTTTGTAGAGTTCCTAGTTTCCAAAATATAGGATTTTCAAAATTCGAGTGTTTTCAAAAAAATATAAAAAATAAAAAAGTTTTATTACAAAAAATAAAGGTCATAAAGACTGTTCGTTTGAGCCATGGCACAACGTTCTATCCTGTTTGGTTTTCAAACTATCGCCTATTTTCGAAAACAAAAAAAAAACAAAAAAAAATTCAAAAATATAACGAGTGGTCCATAGCAAAGCCCCCGTCATCCCGAGTCCAACGACACTTAATTCGTGAATCTCCGACAACGGGTTCGGGAATTATCGGCTCGCATTGGGAGTAGTGGTGGGGGGAGTTAGAATCGGCATCACTCCACTACTGTTGTGTGCTGTAACCCATCTTCCCTCCCTCACTCAGAGACGAAAAATCAAGTCCATACGTCGCTCCTCCTTGGTGCAGAACTTGTCAATCACCCTGGCATTGAACCCCTCCATACTGAAGACCATCTTCTTCTCAATGGAGAGCATTGCGAGGGCACTTAGTCTTTCTTGTGACATGGTGTTCCGCAGAAAGGTCTTGATCCTCTTCAGCGATGAGAAACACCTCTCAAGCTCTGAAGTAGACATGGGTGCTGTTACTAATATCCTCAGAAGCTTGCTTGTTTGGCAGAACGTACCTTGCAGATTACTGGATATTATGAAATGCAGAAGAGGAACTGCCCCACCAATATTCCTAAAATCTCGCCTACAGCACAATACCGACAATTCTGTTCTGAGCCTTTTCTTTTCCAGCATGCTATAGGCCTGAACAGTTACACCTAGTTCTTTATCTGGAAACGTTTTGGAAAATCGTTCAAAGTTGGTGAAATCTAACAGTTTTGCTGCTTCCAGGTGATCCAAGGTTTGGAAGCGATCACGGGCTTCTCGTGTTACGGTATTCTATCACATACTTCCTTGACATCAGTACGCCAACGTGAAAACTCTCTGCGTTTGTTTTCTGAAGCACACGTTTCTTCAGAAGTACCGGTACTGGCAATGTTTTCTACCGATTCCTTGATGTTGTAGACCATTTGAATGAAGTGTGACACAGCAGATTTTATTTTTATGGCATCAGCTGTTCTTGACTGCAACTGATTGTACATAATGTCCACATATGACTTCAATTTATGAAAAAAATGTAGCCAAAATATGAATTCCTCGTCTTCTAAGCTGCGACGAAGCCCGTTTGCCTGAAGGCAAGTTTTATAGGGTGGGGTTTTCTCCAGCATTAATAAACACTCCCTTATGGATGTCCTTTGCTCGTACACCACATTTACGGTGCGCGACCTGAAATTCCATCTAGTCGCTGGTCCTGTTGGAATTCTTCGAGCTGCCATTGCTTCTAAAGCAGACATCCGTTGCGGCGACCTTGAAAAGAAAGCAGGGAACGCTGACAGGTGAGCGAAGAACATCCTAGCCGACTGATTCTGCGAAGCTGCATGTTCCATTCTTAAATTCAGTTGGTGTGCATAGCAATGGATGTAATGTGCGTTGGGATAGCAGGCTTTTATCTTTGCTTGCACTCCACCTTTACCACCACTCATCACTGATGCCCCGTCGTAGGTCTGCGCAATAACTTGGAGCAGTGTACCGTTAAACATGTTGTTCATTACACTTAAAATACACAATGCAAGGGAATCCGCATTCTGACCTTCCAGTTTCAAGAAGCCCTAAAATCGTTCGTATGGAATACCATCTTTCTCATACCGAAATACCTACACTAACTGTGCCTGCTCTGAAACATCGGTAGTTTCATCGGCCATCACACTAACAAAATCTGCTTGCTGCATTTCTTCTGCTATCACTTCTCTGCAGGTTTCTAGTATGCAGTCCAACAGCTCGTTCTAGATGGTTTTTGAGGTCCCTTTGAAAACTATTAGATTCAATGTGCTCTTTTATTCCACTGTCTACAGTATACTAGAAATTAAATCTACTAGGCCCAAGGAAACGCCAGGATTGTCTGAATGATCACTTTCATTGTGCCCTCTTCTAATTCAAACGCACCACAAAACTTAATACAGTCTATAATTCTTGATAGCACATACCTGTTCTTTTCCACTTGTTGACTGTGGTTTTCTTTTCTTCATGATAAGCATGGCTTAATAGTGTTGCAATAGTAACTGTTCCTAAAGCACTTAAGTTTAAAGAATTATTGATGTGTTTCTCGCTGTCATTATGCTTCCTCATTAAAGTGTTTAGATGCCCAAGATCTCTAACACCCGCTGTTCCCCAAGAATCACTATTGCCAAAACAGAAAAGAGCATTTCTAATCTCACACCCGCACACCTGATTGTTTTCATACGCTTTTCTATTAAATTTTCTAGTGTATGCAGATTTGTTAGAAGTGGCTTTCTGAGCAATATCTAAGTCCGGGGCAGGTCTACCTAACTTCTTTACCTTAAATTTAATTAGTTTTTTCTTCCAGAGTTCTGGTTGATAATTGGGTTTTCAAGAGGCTCTCCACTGAGTTTTACATACTGCACAAACGCGCAAACAAACTCAACACATATACGCATTCCTCATACAAAATTAATTAAGCACTGCACACAATAACACCTGAAATTACAAAATATTCACGAACTCAGAAACACTTGGTGTGACCGCGCAAAAACAGAACTACTCAGTAGGTCTATTACCAAAAGCATTCAAATGAAACCAGCAATGCCGTAATGAAAAATTACATGTTATTTTGCTATGGTGAAATTTATGAACTAGGCATCACAAATCATGTCCTTATTTTGACGACATAAAAATTATAATTTTTATAGTTCATCGATTTACCAAATGTGGCTATAGAATAGGTAAGTTGGGAGTATTGAAAAAGACCTGGCAGGAACAGCTGATGGCTTCCTCTGCTTTTTCACCCCATTTGCTTTGAGCGATTACCTCTTATTAAATGCTATTGCTGACTCCAGAGAGTGCCACCGGCCACGTTCACATTCCATGTGACCAGTGCTGCCTCTCTCTGGTCGAACCAAGAATCACTGTGATGACTGGTCTTAGCCACAGATTACCTACCCAACAGCACATCCAGAGCACAAGGGAAAAGTTGGGCGCGCATGCGCAGAAGACAAAATTCACGTTTGCTGCCAATACACTCGGAAATTCTCGCTGGGCTGTGATCTTCACAGCTAATGCCGTGCACGGAGAGAAGCGCATGCCTAGATACCTCGTACCGTACCTGTTATGTACCTCGTAGTGAGGGGAGTAGAAATATTTCCTATTTTTTTGGCTGACGACATTTTTAAAGCATTGTATTTGTAGGTAATATGCCTACTATTAAAATAATTTATTTTCAAATAAGGCAACGTGCGGCAGCACATCCTCATCAATACCTAAATCTGTATTCGATGTCAACAGATTCCTTTTCTGCAGAAATGCTTGCCTGGGCCAATCTACTTTTTATATCCTCTTTGCTTCGTCCATCACTGGTTATTTTGCTTTGCAAGTAACAGAAGATTCCTACTTCTTTTAGCTTTTCAACTGCCAATTTGATGTCCATAGAGGTTTCCGATTTATTTCAGCAGCATTCCAATATTTTTGTTTTATATTTATTGATTTTCATAATGAATTCTTTCCTCAAGATGGAGTCCATACCATGACGATGTCATCAGCAAATCTCCGAGTTGAAATTATTTCTCCTTGAATCTTCACTACCACTTTAAATTTTTCTCCAATTTCCTTCATTGCTTGTTCAATGTAAAGTATAGATTGAAAAGTATGGGTGATATGTTACACCTTTCTGAATACCATCTTCCCTCTCATGTCCTTCAGCTCGAATGACTGCTGTCCGGTTTCTGTATAGATTATAGATCACCCTCCTATCCCTGTACTTTATTCCAATCGTTTTCCAAATGTCAAACAATTTAGCCCAATCAACGTTATCAAAAGTCTTTTCTAAGTCAACAAATGCCATGAACGTTCTCGTATCTTTCCTTATTCTACCTCCCAAAATCAGCGTAAGACTTAGTACAGCTTCCCTTATTCCTACATTTCTCCTGAAACCAAACTGGTCTTCACCCAACTCAGTTTCTATCTGGCTTTCCACCCTCTTGTAAATTATTCTACACAGGATCTTTGTAGCATGAGCAATCAAGCTGATTGTACTGTAATCTTCACATCTGTCAGCTCCTTTCTTTGGTATAGGGATGGTAATATTCTTCTTGAAATCTGAGGACACCTCACGTGTCTCATAAATCCTACAAACCAAGTGAAGTAACCTGACCAGACCATCATTACCTATGCAGTGTAGCAACTCAATCCGTATATTTTCTATGCCTGGTGCTTTGTTCCTGCTTAAGTCTTCCAATGATCTGTCAAATTCTGATCTCAATATTATATCTCCTTTCACATCCTCATCAATTTTCCCTTCCCTTTCCATTGCATGATTCTCAATCTCCTTTCCCCTTATACAAACACTCTATGTAACCTTTCCATCTCTCAACCTTTTCTTCCCTATCTGTTAGAGGCTTGCCATCCGTGTCTTTAATATTATAGCACTTAGTCTTCTTTTCCCCAAAAGTATTCTTAATCCTTCGATAAGTTGTATCTACTTTTCCTAATTTCAGACAATTTTCTATACTTGCATATTTCTCTTTCAACCATTCTTCTTTCGCTTCCGTGCACTTCTTGTTAACCTCATTTCTCAGATGTCTGTATTCTGCTTTCCCCTTTTCTACATTCATGTGTTTCCACCTTTCGCCCATTAATTCTAGTATATCCTGTATGATCCACGGTTTTCTACCTATTCTTTGTTTCCTACCAATGTTTTCCTCTGTGGATTTTGTTATTTCATTCTTCAAAAGTGCTCATTCGTCTGCAATCGATTGCTCACTAGTCCTTCCTTTATACTCTCCTTGAATCTTTGGTTTACATCCTTCTCTGTCTGTATATTGCCCACCTTTTTGGCTTTTGACTTTTCTTCAGTTTCTTCAACTTTAATCTGCATTTCATAACAACCAGATTGTGGTCAACCAGATTCTGGGCTATGCATAGTTAATTCTGATACCCTAGAACTACACACAAATCAGTCTCAACTGTGTTTAAAGTTTCGTTTCACTGCAAATATAAGATAAACTTTGTGAGGGACCAGTGGTATTCAGTGCAATAGGCAGGGTTTTACAAATAGTACGAGAATTTAAGTTGAAATTTAAATGCAGTATCTGAGTAAGTAAGTAAACTTAATTTACAGCATTTATGAGGGCAGTTTGAAAAGTTAACGACTTTTTGCTTTTCTTACTAAAATTCCATGATTTTTTAAAATATAGTATCAGCTCAATAGAGGACCTCTGTTCTCTCTTTGCAGGAGGGTATGCAACACCTGTGTGGGAAGTGTCTGTTCATACCAAGCATGTGGATGTGGCACTTTAAACAATCTGTCTTAATCATAACTGCATGTATAGGGTGATTCTTATGCTGAAGCGGGGCCAGCTAACAGGCGTGCGCACGCCTTTCCCAGCCGACCGAATTCAGGCCGCAGATTGCGCGCAGTTAGAAACCGTAACAGAATACATTACTTAATGGTAAATTCACCAGCAAATCATGATTAAAGAACTTACCTTTTCACAGAAGATGCTGAAAATGTTCTCCTTCAGCTGACAGAGGCATTGTACCGTGTAAATAAATTAACATTTACACGTTGTAATTTCCTTCTGTTGTGAGGTATATCTGCTGCCGTATATTGTTCTCCAGTTCCACTAGAGTACGGGTAATTGATCTGTACACTTTGTATTTTAAATTACCCCACGATTAAACATCAAACTAGCTTAGGTCCATGCTTCGATTAATCACAGTAAACACGCAGGATGGTACAGGAGTAGCTACATAATTATTATTTATTTATCGTATGGCTTTTAGTGCCGGGAGTGTCCGAGGACATGTTCGGCTCACCTGTGACTGTAGCTGCTTCCAGCGGACACCCTAAAGGGTGCGCTACAAGTTCCGTTCAATTTCAAGTAGTTCCAAATTTCGCCACCAGACATCAATGATACCTAGTGGTGAACGTTGGAACTTTGATAGAGCGTTCTGACGAAATCTAACCTAACAATTTTGCTTTACACAAGTTTAGTCTGTGAAAGGATCTCTAACATGCCATAAATCTATGACATGGGACCGCCGGCTTTACTTCCCCTCCGAAGGAAGGCATACTGAAGGATTTTAACGCTCTTAAAAATCCGACGACTTCGGCCGGGTTTGAACCCGCTATCTTGGGAACAGCAGTTCAGCATGCTACCGACTATGCCACCGAAGCCGCTAGCTACATAATGTAACATGTAACTCTCGAAGTTACTGTCTGTCAGCTAAATGAGAACATTTTCAGCATCTTCTGTGAAAATGTAAGTTCAAACCTTTAACTGGTGACATGAGGTCATCCAGAAAACCATCTGTGCTTCTTTAATTAAATCTTGCAGGTAGCTGTTGTTTATGTTACCTTCTTATCTATGTGGTGACACTTCACACCCTCTTTGATGAAAGTTTAGTGGCCATGGTTAGCTCGCCTTGTTAGGTTGAAGTTAATGTTTCAACCTGCACGCAATCAGTGGCCCGAGTTCAGTTGGCTGGCGGAAGGCGTGCGCGCGCCTGGTAGCTGGCCGCTGACCCCGCTCCAGCAAAAGAATCTCACTGTATAAGATATCCACCAGGTGCAAAATCCATAAAATCATTGTTGATGTTAATACATTTTAGGGGCTTGGAACATCTTGGTCAGCAGTCCTTGTACTAGGGTGTATGTTCAATTTGTCTGATAACCTGTGTTTCTGTCGTAACTGTAGTAATGTGTGTAACCTTCATACAATCAGATAACTTTTAAAATATAATGCAATTTGACTGATGAAGACCCCAATGAAAGGTGAAAACATGTACCAAAGATTAAATAGATATTAAAAATGTGAATAGATGTTCTTAATTTTGTATTGATATGCATTGTATTTTAAGAGTTACCGTATCTATTATTAATCAATATGGCAAATATCAAACATTTCCTAACTTCTTCTTTTTCTGTTCTTTACTGCCTCATTGGACCACTTCAGTCATTCATTTCTTGATCCTCTTCTTCAGTAAGTTCTCTTTCCGAGTTGCCCAGTAGCTTTTCATTCGCTCTGATCTTCTTAGGCGTTCCTCATCTGTAAATACCCTTTTTACTGTATGACGTTTGTCTATTTTTGCTTGAAATCTTATTTTTATATCTGCTTTGCAAGTCATCCAAGGTTATTTCTAATTCTTCATAACTTCTCTAATTTCCTTAATCCATCCTACTTGTTGTTTCATAATCCAAAGTTTCTCTACAATTTTTCTAGATATTCTGGTTTCCGGTGTCCTCATAATGTGACCAAAAAAAGAAATCCGTTTCTTCCGAATAGTATCAGTGATGGGCTCACGTTCTCTGTATACCACTTCATTTGGTACTATCCGCCATTGTCCATCTTTCTGGTATTTTTTATTTATGCATGTTCTAGCTATTCTTCTTTCTACTTTTATAATTTTGTCGATTCTGTTTTTCTGAGTAACTTTAAAAAGAGTTTCGCTTCCATATGTCACCTTTGGTTGAATCACTATCTTGTAATGTTTTAATTTTGTTGTGATTGATAGACATTTTCTTTTATAAGTAGACCATGTACTTTTTTGGGCTTTTATCATTTTATTAGTTTTTTCTTGTCATGCAGGTTTCTCATCCAAGTTGTATATTATAATTTTCCCTATGTATTGAAATTGCTTCACTATTTTAACTTTTTTATTATTTACTGTCATTTGATTGATTGCAAGTGGATTTGCTACCATTATCTATGTCTTTTCAAATTATAAGGTGCGTTCAAAATGTAACGAGCCGGAGGCTGGAATGCGCAAACCGGTGACTACATCGGCTAATCATGGCGTGTGTAATGAGGTGTGGTTCCGACCAGAGCATCGAAGGTCACAGCTCGTCGCTTGAGGGCACGCGTGCACGTCACGTGACGATACAAAGCGAGCAGCAGCATGCATCAATCGTCCAACGCTGCCAGTCGCATTGCAAACAGTGACATGGAGGCATCAACCGAAGAGCAAAGAGGTGTTGTTCGGTTTCTGACAGCGGAAGGAGTAGGGGGAACGGACATTCATCGCCGAATGTCACAAGTGTACGGCGAACACTGCATGTCCCTTGCAAGGTTCAAGGCATAGCACAAGCACTTCAGGGAAGGACGGGTGTCGTTAGCCGATGATGCCCGGTCTGGGGCACCCCCCTGCATTACCGATGACAACGTCCAGCTGGTTGATGCACTCATTACCCAGGACCGCCGAGTGACAGTGAACGCCATAGCCGCCGTGGTCGCTCCACGACAATGCACGACCTCATACGGCCAAAACAGTCGCGGCACTCCTGCAGAAATTCAAATGGGAGGTTCTCGGCCACCCTCCATTCAGTCCAGACCTCTCTCCCTGTGATTACGCCCTGTTTGGTCCCCTGAAAAGGGCTCTGCGGGGCCAACGATTCACCTCGGACGCCGACGTCCAGCTGTACGTGCGGAACTGGTTCACATCGCAGCCCAGGGAATTTTATGAGACAGCCATTCACCGCCTCGTGTCACAGTGGGACAAGTGCCTCAACAGCCAGGGCCAATACTTCTAACATACAGGTACTGGTTTCTGTAATTATGCCTCCGGCTCGTTACTTTTTGAACGCACCTTATATATCTGAAGTCCAATTTTTTGTGCTATATTTTGTAGGCTTATTATTTGATTTCTGGCTTTTTGAATATTATTAGCCAGTAACATTGTAAATGTTATTGCTTTTTTCATACATTCACCCAGTCACCAATCATCAACTAGGACAAAGACATTTTCTACAGAGAACTATATCCCTACTGGTCTGACAAATACCCTTCTGGAGGCTTGCAGTGCACAAAGATGGAAGTCTCAAACTAAGGGAGAAAATTACAAAATGTTGTAGGTTCCAGGGAATCTTTCACCTCTTAAAGAACTAAGGTTTCCAAGTATAGAGGCAATATGATGAAGTGGAGCTATGCTGAGGATGACAGATGTGACTCGGGAGATATCCAAACTTCAGAGCATTTACTCTTCTGTCCTATTATGGGCATTATGTATGCATAGCAAGATGTCATTGCAGCCTCTGACAGTCTCATAAAAACAACTGAATTCTGCAGTGTGTTCCTAGACATGGAAGAAGAAGATTTGTCCAAGTTATAACTTCCTTAAGCCTTTGTAACGTGTTTTTCGAGGGGTTTTTATGCCACTGGCATAAGTCAGTAGGAAGCCAATCTATATTTATTTACGCGGCAAATTGTTCAGCCAAGAGAATTTTTCATGTTAATTTATTATTATTATTATTATTAAGGTATTTTTTGGAGCATTTTTATAAAATTATAAGCATACAGATAGGTTTTCTATGTCTTAGAAAACACTATCAAGCAAATTATTACGAACGACATTATCATAGAAAATTATGTGATTGCGGAATTTTACGGAGTTTCGTCAGTTAGGGTATTATGAGAGACATGACTCACTGGAAATTCAGATACAGGCTGATTCTTGTCAAGAAGCATTACGCAAGCCTGGGTCGCAGCGTCAAGAAAAGGCGGATAGTATGGAACGGCAATCGACTTCACCCTCCCGCCGAGTGTAATGAGCCAGAGGTGGGGAAGTAGCGCGTGGGGAGCAGCCAATCTGTGGAGACCACGTAAGCTGGAAGTCGGCACTGGAGTGGGAAGCCGACGAGGGCATATATCGTTTGGCGCGCCGTGGAATAAAGGACAATCTGTGTAAGACTTGACCAGTATGGTTGCGCGAGTGTGTGGCTCCGATGTTCCGTGGAGTAATGGACTATCTTTGTAAAACTTAACCAGTGTGGTTGTAAGAGTGTTTGGCGCCGATGTTCGGACCATAGAGTTATCAAATCTACCAGTATATCATCAAATATCGAAGAAGATGACGGCGTCCAGGAAACAGTGGGAAGCTCTCTTCTTCATCCAGTACGAGGGAAATGCTTCGGCAATTTCCAGTGGTAAACGCGAATGACACAGAAATACGCAAGCTCTCGTTTCTCTTTGTTGTATATTCAATATTTCAGTAACTTCATAGCTTGGGAATAAGAGTAAAATCAATAATTTATCAAACTCCGTTTTCACGTAATTCTCTATCGGTAATATTAAAATCGCAACGCTCCAATTTAAATTTTAAACTTCTTATTATTATTAATTTTGCAATACTTGTTTTATATAATAAATTCATTTTTTTTAACAATGCAATCTTTGCTTTCAGTAGGTAGCATTAGATATAGACCAATTCCTTCTCCTGATACAATTGTTTGTTGGGTTAATGATCAAATCATACCACGATCTGAGTAAATAGATTCTTGAAGGTGTTCTACCAGAGCTAGACGTTGTTAAATACAAATTTAGATTTCAACATTGCGTTGAGGTCTTGGCGCCCATTAAAACAACATAGCTTAGGCAAAGGTAAACAGTTACATTTATCACCCAACAGTTATGGGCAGTCAACCAGCTACACTTGTCGCTACCAACTTGGGGCTGAAAACCTAATAACATTTGTGGAAGGAGAAGGGTACATATTTCTGTGCTTGTATTTTGGGGGTTATTTGTCTGTATCAGTGTATATCATAATGGGGGATGAGAAAGAAAGACAGATGAGGTTACGTAGTGGTCATCAACTGGAGAGTGATGATACGAGCAGTATGTCGAGTGATGGTAGTACCGGGGTAGCGGAGGTAAATCCCGATACTGAAACAGGGAGTGTAGGCGGCCAACCAGAATTAAAAACTTTACTTCTCGAGTTTATGTACCAGAACAAAGTTAGTAGTGATGCCTTAAATGCAAAATTAGAACAAAACAGTAGGGAAAATAAAGAAAGTACAGATGCATTAAACGCCAAATTAGAACAAAACAATAGGGAAAATAAAGAAAGTACAGACGCTTTAAATGCTAAACTGGAACAAAACAACGCTAAATTAGAACAAAATAGTAGGGAAAATAGAGAGAGTACTGAAACTTTAAATGCTAAATTAGAACAAAACAGTAGGATAATTAGTGATAAATTCGAACTGATTAGAGGTGAGATCAACGGGGTGATGGAAGAGAACTAAAGAGATTATTGCAGATGTAGACAGAAAATTAGGAAAAGTACAGGAGGAGTTAGAAATTAGAATCAGTACACAGGCTGAAAATTTAAAAGAACTAGTGCAACTGGAAACACAGCAGGTCAAAAAGCAATTGGGGGGAGAAATTGACAAAATTCAGGTAGCAACTAAAGAGGTTAAAGAACAGCTGGGGGGAAGAATTGAGAAAGTCCACTCGCAAATAGTTGCAGAAGTAAATGATTTAAGAGAGAGTAATAGAGAGAGCATTAGGAAGATTGAGGAGAAACAAGCACAGCTATATGATAAAGTAGAAGAATCAGAAGGAAACATTAAATTAACAGTAAACAGTATTGAGAGAAAGGCTGAGGAGAAAATCGCAGAATTAGAATTAAAATTAAAAGCTAGGATCAGGCAAGAAAATAGTCAGAATAGGCCAGTTTTTGTGAATAGCACACACAGGGAGGTAGAACTGGGTAAGTTCAGAAATCGACAGGGGTGCCCAATGGAGTTCATGAATACTATAGAAAATAAATTCGGGGAGAGGTTGGAAAATGGTAGTATTGAGTGGTGCCAGGTAGTTGAAATTTTAGAACAAATGTTTGTGGGGGAAACGAGGAATTGGTTTGCTGTCTACAGAGACAAGTTTACTGATATCAATGATTTTAAAATGAAATTCTGTGAAAAGTTCTGGAATGAGGTTATTCAGTCGCAGCATCGTGAGGGAGTAGTGTGTGGTAAATATAACCCTAAAGGAAGCTCCACCATGACCGAATACTTTTTATGGCAGGTATTAGAGTGTTAATATCTGGATGGCTTGAAGGAGGAAAGTGATGTGGTGAGGTTGCTACTTAGGCACTTTCCCTATAGGATCAAGGAGGCTGCTTGTATCCAGAATGTAAAGACAATATCACAAGTAGAAAATTTGTTAAGCACATTTGATGCACTAGGGAGAGGGGGTTATGAGGACAATTTCTATCGGAACCAGGGTAATAATAATAATAGGCCTAATGAAGCCAGGCATCAGGAAGTTCAAGAGAACGGTGGCGAAGGGGCCAACGCTCAAAATAGAAATAATAATAATCAGCAAAATCTGAACAGAGGAAATGGCTATGGTAATCAATACCAAGGTAGGAACAATGATTTCAGGGGAAATCAAGGGAGGAACAATGATTTCAGGTGAAATCAAGGGAGAAATTATAATGACAATAATTACAACCAGAATAGGGGTCAAGGAAGAGGACAGCCTAGTGGTAGTAATATACAGCCAAACAATGACAACACAGCCCAGAACAACCAGACCAGTGCAGTAGTCAGTAGTACTACACCAAGCGGTAGCAATACTTTAAACACGAACCAGGCTGCGAAGTAAGGTCAGAATCTCAGTCTGTAACATGCCATGTCCATACAATTATACAGGAACCCTATGACCTAAATGTAAGAAATGAATTATTACATGAACTAAATGATGAAGGTATTATTCAGGAAGTGGTTAGTAAGAGCCCCATAGTTAAATTTAACGTGTCCGAGGCGTACACAGATGTTTTAATTGATAGTGGTTGTATATAGAGTTGCATAAGTAGTGCATTTTATGATAAAATGAAAGGAACTGGAGTAAATTTTGAGGAGATGCCAATTAAAAGCACTTTTGTTATCACAGCTGTTGGGAAGAGGTCTAAAGTAATTTCTAAGCAAGTTTTAGTAGACATTAAAATTAATAATCATGTAGAGAAGCAGATTTGCCTTGTAATTCCAAATTTAGTATTCAGTGTTATCTTGGGTTCAGAGTGGCTAAGTAGGGTGTCTGGTAACTTATGTTATGATGTAGGGAGTTTGAAATTTAAATGGGGAGATTCTGAAGTAGAAATAGCGTTCAATGACCATATTCAGAGAAGTAGTGTTGTAGGTGTGATTTGTACTTTAAATGAGATATCGCCAGCCGTAGAGCGGGGTTCTCCATGTTTTGTGGGCAGTGTGATTACGAACGGTAGTGTAGAGGACTCGTTACGTGGTGCTGCATTTCAGGGAAATATAGAGGTGGAACAATGTGTTCGGCTCTATGATGTGTTAATGTGAAATAGGAGAGTTTTTGAGGATCGCATTGGTATGGCCAATTGCTATACACATTCATTGAACGTTATTGATAGGTCAGTATTCACAGGACATACATATCCTGTACCTTTCGCTTATCAGAGTGCAGTTGAGACCCAAATTAACCAGATGCTTGAAGATGGGATTATTGAGCACTCTAACAGTTCGTATGTTAATTCTTTGATCACGGTACCCAAGGCCGACGGCACGGTTCGTATTTGTTTAGACGCTCGTTTGGTTAACAGTAGAATTAGTTCAGATCAGCTGAAATCTATGTCAATAGAGGAATTAATGCAAACATTTGAGGGTAAGAAGTATTTCACTTGTGTAGATTTGAGTTCCAGTTTTTGGCAAGTGCCACTTATGTACGAAGATAGACCATTTACAGCTTTTAGTCATAAATATAACCTTTATCAATTTTGTAGAACACCTTATGGGTTAAAGAGTAGTTCAGCAGCTTTAATTAGGGCTTTAAACATCGCATTAGGGGATGACACAGGAGAGTTTGTAACCATTTACATTGATGATATGGTAATTAGTTCACGCAGTTTTGAGGAGCATCTACGTCATTTAGATATAGTTTTTCAGAAGTTAGATCAGGCAGGGTTCACTTTGAAGCTGTCTAAGTCGACATTCTGTCAGTCAGAAGTGACATTTTTAGGTCATAGAGTGTCGAGTAGATGTGTGACACCATAGGAAAGTAGGGTTAGCATGTGTGGACAGTTAGCAACCTGGTATCGTTACAGACACTGAGAAGTATGTTAGTGGAGCAACGTGATGACATTAAGGATGTGTCATAAAGTAAGTGTGTTTAGCTGGCGAGCCAGCCTATCAAATGAGTAAGTGTGGTATTTGGTGCGTGGGAGGATATGGTCTTCCAGGCAGGCGTATCAGAAGTCACACAGGGGGGTAGTATGTAAGTAATTGAGAGTTTTTAAGGTACAGGGAAAGATGAAGTGAGTGGTGGATGCTGTTGAGCACTAAATTGTCTCGATGCACCAAGGTCATTTTGGCAGCGCTGATTTATCTCCAAGAGATGGGGGAGCGCTTGTATAGGGCTTGTTAGCTTAAGGCGTCCACGAGATAAAAGATGGGCCATCAGAAGGCGAGCCAGTCCTCCATGAAACTCATACATAACAGCACACGTGATTTCTGTTTACGGCCTCGCCATGTAAGATTTGTAAGTGTGTAATTAAAGTTAATTTGTACAGTGGTATTATTTGTGTGAGGAGAACTGGTCTGAGTTGAGAACTAGTATTAAGTAGAATATGGTCTACGGGAACTTAACAAGACAGGGCGATTACGGCACAGAAATATTTGGTGTTATATGTAATGCGCATTTACTTTTTTTTTCAGAAATCAATATTAATTTCGTCTGTTATAAAGAGAGATTAAGTATTATGGTCACGATGCGCTGCCACAATAGTGTGATCGTGTGCTCAGTGATAAGTGGGATTAAATTTCACAATTAGGAAGGAACCTCCAGTGAAATTAGAAAGTTCTAGGGAGATATACATATATCAGAACACCTTGATGCGTGTGATGTGACATCTCATATACATAGTGCTCACACAGTAATTATGTCTATTTTTCCAACATAGAGAAATTTGAGAGGCGGAAATATCCGTGGAACACTATTCTATATGAAAAACATTGGACTGGTTGCAAAGTGCAATCCATAGTGACAACAAACTTTGACGCAAAGTGCGTAAAGAAAAATTATGAGTGTATATATCTGTAATTTAGGGTGATTTCATTTATGTAATATGTATTTTGGTTGGGGATTATTAACGTGTCTGGGATAATCGGATAATGGACCGTCGTCACGGTAAATCATCCGATGATCCGAGGCGAATATGTAACGTGTTTTTCGAGGGTTTTTATGCCACTGGCATAAGTCAGTAGGAAGCCAATCTATATTTATTTACGCTGCAAATTGTTCAGCCAAGAGAATTTTTCATGTTAATTTATTATTATTATTATTATTATTATTATTAAGGTATTTTTTGGAGCATTTTTATAAAATTATAAGCATACAGATAGGTTTTCTATGTCTTAGAAAACACTATCAAGCAAATTATTACGAACGACATTATCATAGAAAATTATGTGATTGCGGAATTTTACGGAGTTTCGTCAGTTAGGGTATTATGAGAGACATGACTCACTGGGAATTCAGATACAGGCTGATTCTTGTCAAGAAGCATTACGCAAGCCTGGGTCGCAGCGTCAAGAAAAGGCGGATAGTATGGAACGGCAATCGACTTCACCCTCCCGCCGAGTGTAATGAGCCAGAGGTGGGGAAGTAGCGCGTGGGGAGCAGCCAATCTGTGGAGACCACGTAAGCTGGAAGTCGGCACTGGAGTGGGAAGCCGACGAGGGCATATATCGTTTGGCGCGCCGTGGAATAAAGGACAATCTGTGTAAGACTTGACCAGTATGGTTGCGCGAGTGTGTGGCTCCGATGTTCCGTGGAGTAATGGACTATCTTTGTAAAACTTAACCAGTGTGGTTGTACGAGTGTTTGGCGCCGATGTTCGGACCATAGAGTTATCAAATCTACGAGTATATAATCAAATATCGAAGAAGATGACGGCGTCCAGGAAACAGTGGGAAGCTCTCTTCATCATCCAGTACGAGGGAAATGCTTCGGCAATTTCCAGTGGTAAGCGCGAATGACACAGAAATACGCAATCTCTCGTTTCTCTTTTTTGTATATTCAATATTTCAGTAACTTCATAGCTTGGGAATAAGAGTAAAATCAATAATTTATCAAACTCCGTTTTCACGTAATTCTCTATCGGTAATATTAAAATCGCAACGCTCCAATTTAAATTTTAAACTTCTTATTATTATTATTGATTTTGCAATACTTGTTTTATATAATAAATTCATTTCTTTTAACAATGCAATCTTTGCTTTCAGTAGGTAGCATTAGATATAGACCAATTCCTTCTCCTGATACAATTGTTTGTTGGTTTAATGATCAAATCATACCACGATCTGAGTGAATAGATTCTTGAAGGTGTTCTACCAGAGCTAGACGTTGTTAAATACAAATTTAGATTTCAACATTGCGTTGGCGCCCATTAAAACAACATAGCTTAGGCAAAGGTAAACAATTACATTTATCACCCAACAGTTAGGGGCAGTCAACCAGTTACACCTTCTAAAGAATATGATTTCACAAAATGCTGCAACATATGTATCGGTTTTCAACAATGATCTCCCCATTCTGTGCAAATCTTTTTCTACTGAGTAATATTTTCAGGTTTGGAAAGAGGAAGTACACGAAAGTGACAAAAATCTCGGGAATAAGCTGGATGAGGAAGCAGTTCATGAGGCAATTCGACAATTTTGGTCATGGCAAATGCAGATGTATGGAATGGTTCATTGATTGGTTTTCTCCCAACTAAAGTCCTTGACATTGCCAACTGCCTTTGTAGAAATTAAAATCTGATGAAAACTTGTCTCAAATCTCATTTACATTTTTCAATATGCACGTCCTATCAAAGCATGATATACTTAAGGCTTAATTTTAGAATTTTATTTCTTATTGTACACAACAATACATTTTGCACTGTATTAATCTGTTATCTGGGAAAGTAGAGCTGTTCCTCTGAGAATCCAATAACTTTGTGGTTGTTTAGAAGGAAGCAGGACCGCTATCACAAAGTTCGTACTGTGGCCTGTGGTCGAAAGAGTACCAGCTCGTATTGATGTCTTGTACAGTGGAGCTGTATAACGAATTCCTTCGTACTCCAGTTTTGTTGTGGGTGTCATATGCATCGAAGGAAAAGGAGGATTCAGCTCCCCTAAACAAACATAGAAACGACTTGTCATTATACATAAAAATAAGGCGGAAAAAACAAACTCCTAGTGATGTACCTATTTCTGTGACGTTACTGTAGATAATTTGATAAAAACCATATTATATAAACATACTGTATGTTAATTTTAAAGCTTGTAAAGCCAACTTAATGTTGATAGGCATTTGGTGTATAATTTGTAAAAGTTTGATTTTGTCAATTTTTTTAAAGACATTGTTATTGTTGTTTTAAGGGGTGGAACTACGAGGTTATCTGCCATTTTTAAGACATTATTTCAGTTACTTTTTAAATGTTTTATTACCCTCTTTTACTTTGATGGCTTTCATTTTACTCACAACTCAGGTATCGTAAACACCCATAAGTGTGAAAAATTTCTACTTGATTGGGCTTTTGGTTTCTGAGAAAAAGGTACATGATTTATAAAATTTAAAAGTTTTGAGAAAATGCAAGTTAAGGTTTCACCTTAGCGGAGGACCTTGCTGTTCTATCTCCTAAAACAACAACATTAATAAAAAAGTTTCACTTACAGTCTATGTTAAAATATGTTTTATGTCTATTGGCTATTAGTAGCGCATGTAAAAAGTTAATAAAATAAACAGTCATCATCATCATCACCAAAATCCCAATCCAGTCATCCGGGTGTGGTAAAAAAAACCAGTATGGTACTGGTACTATACTAATTTTACAGACGTAAAAAGTAGTTCTACACCCCTCTCCCTACAAATTACAAGTAATGGCTTCAAAAACGCTTCCTATGACATTGTGTCATATATTGCTGTAATCGGGAAAGAGTGGAGAATGTGTTGCATCTCATCATCATCATCTTGCACAGTTTCCAGCCACTGGCCGGGTCTGTTTGGAACACAAGCCTCTCCAACGTCTTCTGTCTTCCCACCATCTCTCAGCCTCCACCCTTGTCCAGTCTTCTCCTCTCTTCTTCACGCTTTCTTCCACCCCCTTCAGCCACCTGTCTCACGGTCTTCCTCTCGGTCTCTTTCCTTCCCACTTCGTCTCGTGTACTCTCCTGGGTATCCTCTTCTCCTCCATTCGTTTTACATGCCGATACCATCTAAGTCTAGATTTCTCTATACCATCCTGTAATGGTTCCTCCTTCATTAATTCTCTGGTCCCCTCATTCCCTATTCTGTCCATCTTTGTAGCTCCAATACTGCTTCTCAAGAACCTCATCTCACTGGCCTGTATTTTGCTCTTCTCCCTTCCTTTCATAACCCAGGTCTCCGAGGCATACGTCAGGATAGGGACATAGTACGTCCGATATATGATCTTTTTGCTGTTCTGAGGGACATCCTTGCTCCATAACATGCTTCTCACACTCCTCCGAAATGCTTCTGCCTGCCTCCCCCGCTCATTTATTTCTCTATCGTTTCTTCCATTATCTTGTATCAGGCTTCCCAGATACTTGAAACTCTCCACTTTCTTCAGCTGTTCCCCACCAATTGTTATTCCCGTTGTGGTTCTTTCCTTCTTCCTTGTTGTGATCACCATCTCACTCTTATTTATGCTAAATTTCATCCCATATCCTTGTATTATTCCTTCCCACACGTCCAACTGTTCCTGTACCTCCTCCTCCTTGTTTTCCCAAATCATCAAATCATCTGCAAACACCATTGCTTTCATCTTTCCTTCCCCAATTACTTGAGCCACTCTGGTCATTATGTCATCCATCACCACAATGAAAAGTAACGGTGACAGAGCACTTCCTTGTTTCAGGCCGTTTCTCTGTTCCAACCAGTCTGATCTCTCTCCTCCTACTTTCACACAGCTCACGCTTCCCTTGTACATCTCCTTTATCCTCTTTATAGTCCATTTCTCTACTCCTCTATCCTCCAGTGACTTCCATACTTTGTTTCTGCATACACTGTCATATGCTTTCTCAAAGGCCATCAGTAGATCTGTTCCATACTCATAGTGCTGTTCTTGTAACTGCCTTACAGCAAAAATCAAATCCACAGTGGACCTTCCTGCTCTGAATCCATGTTGTTCTTCCCTCATCCCTCCTTCTATCCTTGTCCTAATTCTCTTTTCCAAAACTTTCTCGAAGATCTTTGCACAATGACTCATCAGTGTTATTCCCCGATAGTTTCTGCAATCTGTTCCACTACCTTTCTTGAAGATCGGGACAATTATTCCTTTTTTCCAGTCCTCTGGGGTCTTCCTTTCCTTCCATGCTGTCCTCATCACTCGGTACAACCACTGTATCCCCACCTCTCCTGCTGCTCTCACCATCTCCACACTCAACTCATCCACACCCGGTGCCTTCCCTCCTTTCATCTTGTTCACTGCATCTTCCACTTCTTTCCATGTTAAGTCCTTTTCTGTTTGCAGTTTATCTTCCTCTTCCCCGATTTCTTCCTCCTCACCATCTTTTCCATTTGGGTTCAGAAGTTCTTCAAAATATTCTTTCCACATTTTCTTCAGTACTTCCCTATTTTCTATCTCTTGTCTCCTTTTGTTCACCATTGTAACATAATCCGTAGGGTCCTTCCGCCTCTTATTTTTTACCATCCCATACAGGACCTTTTTTGTACCTTCACTATCCTCCTTCATCATCTTTGTCCACTCTTCCATCCACTTTCTTCTCTCCTCAGCCACTACTCTCTTCGCCTCCTTCTTTCTTTCCTGGTACTCTTCCCTTGTCTCTACCATCCTATTTTGATACCACCTCCTAAAGGCTCTATTCTTTTCCCTTACTATATATTTTGTCTTCTCATTCCACCATGGTGTTTCCTTCCACCTCTTCTTACTACTTGTCCTTCCGCATACTGCTTCTGCTGCACCTACTAGTGTCTTCTTAAATCTAGCCCATTCCTCTTCCACCCCTCTTTCTTCATCTGTTGGAATTCCTTCCTTTACCATTTTGAGGTACTCGACCCTTCTATCGCCTTCTTTCAGTTTCCATATCCTTATACGTCTTTTCTGGTTCTCAGTCCCTTTCTTCTCCTTGCTCCCTCTCAGGATCATTACCAGCAATCGATGGTCGCTATCCAGGTTCTCCGATGGTATAACCTTGATGTCCGTGATGTTCTTATTTAGTTCTTTCTCATACAGTATATAGTCGACCACCGACTTCCTGGTCAAGTCATCACTGTACCATGTGCATCTAAAAGTGAAAATTGATCATTTTGGTAGCTCAATACTACCCGGTTCCCTTCTATATAGGAGGAACAGGCAAAATGGTAGCTATCTGCTCTCCTGATGAGACCAAGGGATCAAAATGAGCTCATTAGGGCAATAGCATTGAAAATCTATTGCTTGATGGCATGGATACCCAACTTTGAAGGTAGTGATGTTCCCGTCTGTGGAGATTGTCCCTGTATTTTCTATATATATTTCCCTTTTATCTCTTCCTCCATCTACACCTACCTGTCATTGGGTTCATATATATAAATACAATATATTTTTAACATAACATTCTATGTCTTGCGAGTTCCTAATTTATTATAATTCCTATTCTTATCTTCTTACATAGATGAAGCTTAGATACATTTGTCGGCCATCAAACCAGATTGTATCATGAATAAAATGTGAACAGTACAAGTTTGAATTGAACATAGGAGTTTGTTTAGCATACAGTGCAGTGAATAGCTATCGACATGAGAGTAATATTTTTACCAGTTTCCAAGAATAGGCTCACATGAGAGACAGTGAAACTAAGAATGTGGGCAAGAGGAAGCCGAGAGTATCTGTTGGAGAAGACATAAGGAATGGAGAATGCAACATTGATTTAGTTGTAACCAGCAGAGATGTTCATAAGCAGAGGTGATGTGGTCATAATACCATAAGTTGCAAATGTAGTGCACACAGGTATTTTGTGCAAGTTTGTTATTAAGAGTAGCAGTCAGGAAGTCAGGCTTGCTGTTTAAGAAGGCTGGATCCTTCAAATATCTAGGAAGCATTGTAAATTGGAATAACAACATGGAGGAAGAGATAATGAACCGTATAAAATCTGCAGAGAGGTGCATGTTTGCGATGAATAAACTATTCAACAGTAAACTGTTATCAAGGACATTAAAACTCCGTGTTTATAAGATAATTGTATGACCAGTATTAATATATGAGGCAGAGACATGGACGCTGAGCAAGAAGATGGAGAGGAGAAAACAAAGTGTTAAGAAAAATCTCTGGTTTGTTATTAAAAGCAGAGAAACTTCAGAAGGAGAAAAAAAACACAGAAATTCACGCACTGTACAACGATCCGGATGTGATAGCAGTAATAAGGAGCAGAAGAATAGAATGGCTGGGACATGTACTGAGAAGGGAAGAAGGGATGGTAAAAAGAGTGCTAGAAGGAAAGCCACAAGGGAAAAGACCCCTCGGTAGATCAAAGAGATGGCAGGATGGAGTCAGGAAAGACCTGGAGGCCCTGGGAGCCGACGAGAATATGCCCGGAGACAGAAAGCAATGCAAGAGGCTAAAGAGTGAGGCAATGACCCAACTTTGGTTTGTGTGGCCAACTGAGTAAGTACGGTAAGTCAGGAAGTCATATACCATGTCACAATAATCACAATGAGGTAATGCTAGTGAGGAAACTAGTCATCCTTATAATACACGAGGGAAATGATTCTAGAATCTTCTCAATGAATTCAATGCAGAAAATACTTTTTTAGAGATGCTGTTGACATGCCACATCCAGGAGAAATGATCAGCTTTTACTATGCCAATTGGGGAGTCATGAAAGTTTAATTTCTGTAGAGTGGGATTGCAGTACTTCTTTTTATTTTTGGGTGGATTATCAGGTAAGAGATTATGATAGCTTGAGTTTTTGTCTCATTGAGCTGTAGTCCGTATGAATCTGTCCCGTTGCGGATTTCTATTAACTCTTCATTGAAAGTGTTGATTGCTTGCGATAGTTTTTCTGATGCAATATGCAGGTAGAGTTGTACACCATCAGCGTTTTAGTAGTGCTAACAGTTAGTGATTCATAAAGTGATATTTATGTAGGTCAATAAGAGAAGAGGTCCCAGAGCAGATCCCTGGGGGATCCCATCTCCACAGCACTCCAAGAAGACATCTCATTTGAGTTACTTGTAGCTCGTTGTTGGTGTCTGCGAAGATATGAGCCCATCCATTGGATACTGTTCATAGGGAGATGAATCTTGAACAGGCTATAAAATAGCTACAGTATGTCAATATCAACAGAATCAAATGCTTAAATCAGGCAGTGCTAGGATTGTTGCATGCCCATTGTCCATCACCTTTCTTATGTCATCTGTGACTCTTAGAAACGTATTGGCTCAAAAAAAACATATAAGTAAGTCACACCCTTAAAATTCGAAGAGGAAAAAGGAAAAAAAATTATGCCTGAAAATAAACCGCATCTGGATTAAGGGAAGACACATTTATTTTTTTGTACTTACCAACATGTAAACATTCTTTTCTGACATACATATTTTCTTCCAGCCTCTCTGTTGGTTGTGCTTTCGGCATAACGTACAACTGCAAGATTTGAAGGCTGCATCATAAGCACTCCGAATTACTTTGCTTGATGAAGCTTTTCGCTCTATCGGTAAATGATCGCTCATTTTTGCGTTAAACAGGCTTTCTTACAGATCTTACTGAGACTGAGCTACTGTAGATTATTCAAGCTTAAGAAACAATACCGTGTTACCAAATGACAATGTCACTGCCAAAACAAAAGTTCGCATTGTTGTCATTAAATGCTGCTAGATTCTCTTACAGACTGTATTGTTGCTTTGTTCTTGCTAATGAGCATTCCTTTTTAAACAGTACATGACATATAAAAGTGTAGGTAGGGAATATAAGCCGCACCCAGATATTTTACCCAAATAATTATAATAAAATGTGGGGCTTATTTTCAGGCCAATACGGTGGTGGTAGTGATTCTTACGGAAGCCAGATTAATGCACATCAAGGATGTTGTGCGATTGCAAGCAGCAGGAAAGTTGTTCGGGCACGATACATTCCAGTGCTTTGGAGAGAGCTGATAGCATACTTACTAGGTGATAGTCACCCACCTTTTAGGGTTTGGCATAACAAAGGCCGCTTTCCACAATGAAGGGTACGTAGCTGTCATTAACGAGTAATTGAATATATGTGTTATTGTGGGAAGTATTAGAATTATTGATTTGATTAACTCAATTTTTATATTGTTAATCCTTTTAGATTTTGATTTAAATATAAGAACTAAATTAATTACATAAAAAATTAAAGTGTTCCACTTTTTTTGCCAGTCAGTGTATGTGATTTCACCTGAAAAAATGTGATTAATTATTATTAATTGCACAGATTATAAAGAGGGCATCATCACCACCTCACAACATGAACAAACAGAATAGCTCTACAAAACATTACTAAAATCTACATTGCCAATCACGGCCCTCCAACAATAACTCGCTAAGGCACGTCAAAATCTTAATAAAGTGTGGCTACTACTGCTGTGAAACATTAAAGCAAAAAAAAATATTTAGTTAATTTCTCCAAGGTTGCAAGACTGAAAAATCACAATGCCATCCAGAAACAGTTGGTAGAGGATGACTGTTCTAAAGAAGAATCACATTGATTGTGATGGTGAAGAGGAAAGTGCTTATAAAAGAAACTTGTTTGGAGTTAAGGCTCTAGTATTACTGTATTCATACCTGGTTTAGGATCAGCCAAATACATTTCTTTATAGTCCCAGGATGCAGCATCTAGGAAGACTCCATGTACCAACACACCATCTTTGGGAGATACCAGTCCTCCGTAAAGTTTCTTGTCCTACACGCAAGATTAACATCACAGTTATTACTTAACATTCAATAATCTCTGGTTTGTAATGGTGGTAGAATATTCAAAACAATAAATGAGTTAGTGAAATACATTTTCACTAAGTAATGGCTGGCCGATTTCAGAGGTGTCACATTCACCTTTTGCCAAACATAATAATAATATTTTGATCTGTAGTTATTGGCAGAGGTTTCAACAACAATGATGAGTTGTTGAATTAAAACTCGGCCCTAGTGTGGCACAAACAAAACTGTAATGTACAAGAGGCTGGTGACCTCGCTGTTCTGCCCCTTAAAGAAACAATAACTAATCTGTAATGTGGTTGAAGCATAGAGTGAGGACGCAACCTCTCAACAAACTCTTCATCGTAAATTTGGAAAAATCTGTTTTGGATATACTCATTACCCTTCAAAATAAAGAGAGCTGAGGATAACATTACTGCAAGAGAAGAAGTTAAACAGTATCAAATTGTATAGAGACCAATAGTCGACACTCTTGCCAAAATCTGGTGCCATCCAAGTGGCTCAAGGTATGCACTAGCGTTAGCACTGCCAACGCTACCTAATTAGGAGGTATGATGGATGAGATGCAGTATGGATAAAACACATGCTCTCAAACTACATTATTTGATATTGAAATAATAAATATGGACAGAAGAGGATTCATGTGTAGAGGAGACGCAAGAAAAGCTTGCCGAAGAATGCCGCGCAGATCTTCAGCCATGTTCGGGGGTTTAGGTGTGCTCGGTAATGGCATACAACGCCCCTCCCACTTCGTGGCAGTAGCTCGCTAGCAGCAGTTCTGAACGGATCGTCTGCCCAGGCTTGGCAGGCTGAACTGTGACTGGGTTTACGCTTGGTTTACAGCTGTAGACCGCGTCTCGCAGCGAGCCGCTTGTTGAAGAATGGAGTGTGCAGTGAGCCCGGTAATCAGCATTCGGGGAACACACAGGAGCCTCGCAATGAGCATTAAAATAGGCCGATTGATGTTGGGCTCTGCGCATCGTTGAGTTTCGGCAAGCTTTTCTTGCGTCTGCTCTACTGTTTATAGTAATAACTGAAAATAACAAAAATTATTAACGTATATTACCTAGATAGCCTACAGATCTGTTCAAATCATTAGACTCGACACACAAATTCCTGCTATTTTTAAATTAATTTCAAGATGGTTGTTCATGAAAGGGAATTTTTGTGTCCGATTGTTAGTATAATTGGCAATAACAGATTCCACACAATTTATGGCTTGATTTAGGATGTTGGCAATTCTGTTTTGATCTTTGGCTCTTTTGATTTAGAACTGAAGTACAGTAAATGTACGCAGGAATCTTGCTACATTATTATTAGGGAGTTTCTGGCAGAAGATTAGATATCTCTCACCATTAATTTCGAAATATTATAATGGAATACATTTAATTGTTTCCTTCCATAATTTAGCACAGCGTACAGTAAAAACTGATTGTTTTTTAATATTGGGGAAAGGAAAAGACATTTCCCCAGTTAATGCTGCAGTTGTTTGTGCTCAGCTGGATGAAAGAAGATACAGTGAAAATGAGTTCTTGAGTCTAATAATTTGAACAGATCTGTAATTACTGTTTATGTTGTCTATTATTTCCTAAATCACCCGATACTTTTTACCATTCTCCATTAGCTATTTCTTGTCAAACTGAGCAGTATTTATGATCTGTTACCAACCTCTACACCCTGTGCTGCTCTATGTGCAATCTGTATCTCTTCTTGATCCAAGAGAGTTTTCAAGACTTCAAAATCAAACTGTAATTGATCTATTGGCAGATCATATTTACGAGCATGTGTTTGTAAGGTTCCTGTCAAAAATCCTTGAGGGAAGAAGAATCCTGATAGCCAGAAAGATACAGGAGGGCCTGAACTTAACCAAACCTGCAAAAGTAAAATAATTTAAGTAATGACTCATCACATGAAGAAGAGACTTATTTAGGCAAAAACAACAATCCACAAGTTAATCAATTGTACAGTACTATTTTGTGAATCTTTCAGAGTATTATAAAATACAAAATAAGTGATAATACAGACATGGAGGGAAAGGCTCTTGTTAAAGAAAAATACTCATTATATGACCAAAACCTGTTATAGATCTTTGAATTGGAGCCACTTATGCAAGCTACTCTCCAATTTTAATGCTCCATTTAATGCTGCCATCTGTCATAGAAACCAGAACTCTAATGAGTGACCTGAGATTTAATTAACTCTGTCTTGTAGTCACCAAATGTGATAAAAGAGATCTTTTATGAGCTGTCACACCCTGTCATAAGAGTGCTGTGGATTTTTACTGCCCTTAAAAATATTACTTCCTTGGCCTGGAATTAGACCCACGATCTTGGGATTATTATGAGGCACACATTCTAAACCAGTAGTTCTTAACTGGTGGTCCGCGGACCAAAGGTGGTCCGCGAGTGCCTCGTGAGTGGTCCGTGGGAGAAAAGGGTCCACCAGCACGTATAAAAAAGTGGCCAATAAATGGGGATTTCGGAAACTATGTGCGTTGAACGAGAATCGTCCGAATGTATTCGGGGTGAGGACTATCAGGGTTTGAATTGAAATATTATTAAAATAAGTGTTATTGAGGAGGGGTTACAACTGATAAGGTGTATTGGGGAGGGGGTGGTCCGTACATGATTCAATTTTAGGCTGAGTGGTCCGCAGACTTCTACGGGTTCAGAACCACTGTTCTAAACTGATTCACCAAAGAAGCATTTCTTAAAATGACAAATACTAACTGAACTATGCCTTCCCCACCACTGAATCACAAACTGTGTAACATGGCAGACAACCATGGGCTCTAAGGAGATACTGGTTAAGACCTCCTAAGGCACATAAGCCATGAAAGATTAACGGTTTTTTTAGGAAACAATATGTTTAAAAATTCAACATTTTGGTAACAAACACACTCAAATTTGTGATCTTTTTCATTAATGTTCATATTGGAGTTTTCTTTCTTTCTTTCTTTCTTTCTTTCTTTCTTTCTTTCTTAATTCATCATTATTGTGGGTTAGCACTGATTTTTCATATACCTGACCAGGATTTGAAATTTATATTGGTGGCAGCCCTGTCATCATCGGCTTTAACTCGAATCCGAGTATAAATCTTCTTCCTTCAGTCCAGTTTGTGGATGTGTTTACGGTGACTAAAGAGTCCAATCCTGGCATGGAACAAGCGACCACACAAGTCACATAGTATTGCTGGAGGAGGACGTGGTTGGGCTGCTCGAAGTTTCCTAGCTTGACGCTTGGCCTCTTCATGTGTGCGTCGATCCCTTTCAAACGTCTTTACAGTATCCGAGATGGTACGGCGCCAAGTTGAGCGGTCTTCAGCCAGCATGTCCCAGGTTTGTGAATCAAGACCTGTCAATTTCAGGGTCTGCTTAAATTGGTCCTTGTAGCGCCTCTTAGGACCACCATGAGGTCTGGTGCCATAGCATAACTCACCATAAAGCATTTGACGAGGTAATCTCACATCATCCATCCGATGGACATGACCAATCCATCTAAATTGGTGACCTATTATGGATGATTCTATGCTGTTGATTTGAGCCTTTTCCAGAACAGCAATATTGGTAATGCGGTCTTCCCATTTAATCCTCAGGATTGATCGAAGTTTTTGTAGGTGGAAACGCTCAAGCTTCCTAAGATCACGTCGGTAAAGGGTCCACGTTTCACAACCATACAACAATGTAGAAATGACTACTGCTTTCTACACCATAAGCTTTGTACTCATAGACAGATCTTTATTCATGAAGACCCGGTGCGCTAATCGTCCATACGCTGCGTGGGCTGCGCCAATTCTCTTATCCACATCCTGCTCACAGGTACAGCTCACAGAGTTGGTACTGCCCAGGTACGAGAAGTGGTCAACCTGTTCTAATGGCAAATTTGAGATGGAGATATTGAACTGAGGAAGAGGTGTGCCTGGTGAAGGTTGTGCCAAGACTTGAGTCTTATTGACATTTATGGTAAGACCAAAGCGATCACATGCACTTTTGTAACAATTAACTGACTCTTACAGCTCTTCTGGTGTGAGAGTTGGTGACGCAGCATCATCTGCATACAACATGTTAGTAACCTTAGTAACCTGAGTTTTCCTCAAGGAGCGGAGACGAGTTAGGTTGAAAAGCCCTCCATCAAAACGATACTTGACCTCCACACCTGGGATGTTTGTGGGTGAATCATAAAGCATTGCAGCCAAGTACAGCGCAAAAAGCGTTGGAGCCAGTACACATCCTTGTTTCAGTCCATGGGTAATGGGAAATTCATCGGACATCTTATTCTGATGGCAAACCTGACCTGTCATGCCATCATGGAGAGCCTTGATTAGATCTACAAAAAGCTGAGGGCAACCAAACCGCTTCAGCACTGCCCACATGGCTGGTCTTGGACGTGATAAACTACTGAATGCATAACTGTGCCACATGTAATAAACTGACTTTGAGTACTGGAGGTACCAAGGGCTCATCGAATTTGGGGTGTCCCTGGTCCCCTAAAGTCATCATTTATCATCATTTATTGAACAATTAATTCCAACGAGCCAGAGGCTCTTACATAGGAATTGTACAATACAAATTTATTGGCGTCTACTACAATTTTATATACATATATACCTTACATACACATTTGCTGCGTGATTAAGTTAATTTTCGGCAATGATACTTGACCTAACACTGTAATTAGCTTACCAAAAGAATATGTACAATGTAAATAACATAATAAAAGTAAAATAATAATTAAAAATTATTTACAAATCACTCTTTCACCGAAAAGCTAAAAAGAAGACCACTGGAAAAAAATATGGACGGAGGAACGTCTAAATCTAATCCTGTGTATCACAAAGGTGAATGAACACTTCAGTTATATCATAACTTTATATTAGAGAAGGGATGAAATGAAGGTCAACTTTGATCAATGAATGGCTAGAATGGGGCAGGGAAGGTGAACATAACAATGCAATTAAATTTCATCTCTTTGTGTTAAAACCAATGACAGGTATCTGGACCATAGATGACCCACTTCTACTTTATGACATGAGGTATCTAAATGTTGTCAATTTGACTCTGGGGGAGATGATCTGCCACTTAAAACAGCAATCACCACTACCATTCTGAGTCAGTTCTTGTGCCTCCTATGACTTGAATGCTAAAAAGGCATTGATAGTTCAGATGTAGAGTTATTTCAAGCACATTTGTTGCATACGAGGCCTGTCTAATCAATATCCGACCTTGATTTTTCCCGCGCAACATAGTGATGCGAAGGCGGTGCAACTCACAACAGTGGAGGAAGACACCTTTTTGGGCTTGCTTGATTTTTTTCACTGTGTTCGTGTATCTTAGTCGTTGGCTAATGGCTGCCAAGTGAGGTACTGTGTTTGTCGGATTGAAGTTTCTCGCACCTGTCATGCTTTTTTCAGCCGTGAAGACTCGGAATGCTGCCATTGTGACGATTGTGCTTTCGTTTCCGGGTTGTACCCATAGACCCAAGTCTCATCTCCAGTTATCACGGAGTTCAAAAATTCAGGTTCAGTGTTGCAAACGTCCAGTAGGTCCTGTGCAACCTCAACACGGTGTTCTTTCTGTTCCACTGACAGAAGCTTAGGCACAAATTTTGCAGCCACTCTGCGCATGTTCAAATCATCATGCAAAATTGCATGTGCGGAATCCATACTGATCCCAACTTCTTAATATTTATCAATGCTCTATTGGGATGCCAAAAGTAGAATGGATTAAGAATCCTTAAATGCCATAAGAAAGAAGATACAATTCTAGTATTGAAAAATATTTAAAAAAAACTTGGAGGACTAATGAAAGTATGATGGCAAAGTCTGTCCAAGGTATTGCATTTTCAAAGTACCATTCAATGTAAAATATCTTAATTTGTCTGTGAGAATCACCTGATTCTGTCTTGGAAGTTACACCTCCTTCTCCTACTTCCTACATTTACTTTGTCCGACTAATGTTGATTTTCAGGAAAGTGGGACACAGTTCCATATTCTGTAGGGCAGGTCATCAAAGTCATCCTGTCACATTCCCCGAAAACAGTACGACCAACAACCCCGGAGCAGAATGACTAGTTATCTCAGTCATCTCATATATTCACGAGCTCTGTTTGTGTGTGTTTTAAAAAGTAATTTGTGAATTGTTAATGAAACAACAACAGTTGTTTTGTTGTCCTTTAATTGAAATTTTAAATAGGCCTAACTACTGTAGATAGGAAATCAATTCATTCTCATAATGAAATGCCCCCTAGGTTCTCTTAACCTTCCTATCTGGCCTCCAGTAGTTTGGAGACCCTTGACATAGATTATATCAGACTTTGAGGGTAATGACTAACTCGATGGCTGCTAAACCAAGAACAGTAACAACAAAACCAATAACAAGTGCTGTGAAAGATATTCATATTGCAGTATATTCATCTAATAACATAGGATTAGTACCAGAAATTCTAGATTTAGAAATGTACTGCAGAAATAAAAATGCATAAATGATACATACACAGATGAAGTCCAAACGTAGTTCTAAATCACGGATCCAACTGCCTAAGCTTTTGAGTGATGGGTAGGAAACATTATTCCACATTTTTGGAACCTGAAATATTGACAAGACATTAACAACGATTCAGCATGGCTTTACTGCTCACCAAGAATATTTACAATGTGATTCAATGAAGTTTATTTTGTTACATATTTGACCAATAATATCTACAATAGACAAATTTTCTAAAATAAAGGTTGGAAGTGCTATCAGTGTGCTCGTTAAAACAGAGTATTTCTCACAGTGAGTAAAATAAAATTAAAATGCAATATTGTTTCGGTTACAGTGACTTCATTTCAGAAGAAAGTGATCAGGTATAGTCACTCAAACAATGAATGAGTGTACATTTGGTAACCTTTTGTCCAAGTCATAACGGCAGGTTTAAATGAGAACTTAAGCCTTTGCAGAGGTGTCAGAGGTTATCAGTATACTGTATATTACAAGGTTACCCTGATAATTCCTTTCCGATTTGGCTCTGGAAGGAGCGAAAAGGAAGGAAGCAAATAAGTAAGTCTTTGTTTGAGCATTTGCTTCTAACTTGGTCCAAGAAAGAAATTCCGATTTGAGTCTCATAATTTTTCCTACATTTCTTAGCCAATGATGTATGTCATTTACTGTGAATTGGTTTGGTTTATTAGGTATATGAGGTGTGCAAGTTCGTCAGCACACATATTGTTAGGGGCTGGTGTTCCACCCTTTAAAACAACAATACCACACATATCACTCATCTCTTGCATTCTTGTGATTCCGCCTTTCGACCATTAATTCTAGTATAACCTGAGTTATCCACGGTTTTCTACCTATTCTTTCTTTTCTACCAATGTTTTCTTCTGCAGATTTTGTTATTTCATTCTTCAAAAGTTCCCATTCCTCTGCAATTGAAGTTTGTTCAGGGTTTTTCATTAGCCCATTCTTTATACTCATCTTTTTCAGTCTGTCTATTGCCCACCTTTTTTGCTTTTGACTTTTCTTCAGTTTCTTCATCTTTAATCTGCATTAAATAACAACCAGATTGTGATCAGACTTTATGACAGCTCCGGAATATATTTTTTCAATCCAAAATCTGGTTTTGAAATATCTGCTTGACCATAATGAAGTCGATTTGGTAACGCCCTGTATCTCCTGGTCTCATCCATGTGTATATTCTTCTATTGTGGTTATTGAATAAGGTATTAGCTATGACCAACTTGTGCTCAGTACAGAATTCCATCAGCCTGCTTCCTCAATCATTCCTTTCACCTAATCTGAATTCTCCTACTATCTTCTCTTCTCTTCCACAGCATTTCAATCTTCCATTACTATAGCATTTTCGTCACCCTTAACATACCTCAGAATTTCATCTATTTCTTCGTAGACCTTTTCAACATCTTCGTCATTAGCTTGACCGGTAGGCACATAGACTTGTATATAGCGTGGCAAGTTAGACCTGGCCTGTCATGGCGGAGTTTCATCAAGGAGGAGAAGTGGTGGGGGAAGTGGTGAGATCACTGGGCGCGTGCGCCATTTCCCCTCTGCTGCAACAGCTGTTTGGAGCTGCTCGCAGCTCGTCGTGCTCATGGTATATTATGCAAGCGTAAAGTATCAAATAGAAGCATTCTCGGTGACATAGCATTGTTATCTCAAATGAAATGCTCTCATGCTATTCAATACATGTTGTGCAAACGAGTATATAGTGGAAATTACATGGGGAAAATAATGGAATAAATAAAATAATCAAATACGAATATAATGTAACACTAACAGAACACGGGGAACAAAACCAGATTCGCTTTCTGCGGGAACAATTATTAACCGAGGACCCTTTGACACCGGGACCATTGGACTAGTCTCTCCAGACCGCCAACAATATGTAGTTGTGTGAGTTAATGAAGGTAAGTTTCATCAAGATAGATTATTGTTCTGCCTTAATTCCGAAACTGCCTGCGAGTTCTAAGATACTTTGCTCTCCATGCTGCGGTCTCGGGTTTTTCTCTTAAAATTCTCCTATTGCTTTGGCATTTTCTCCTTCAGAAGCCTATTTCCCGAATCTTTATCCGAAGATATTCCCTGCTACACTCCAGTACCCCATCATTTCTCAACAAAATCATTAATTTTCTGACAAACGGACACTGCTTTTTACGGTATATAATTCTTGTATTTTTTTGCGTCTTACAAATGCCGTATATTTATCGAACTCGACACTTTCTTCTGAGGGTTTCTTCTTTTCTTCGGTGATGCAAACTTTGCAGAACCTGATTTGCTTTCCTTTAATATTCTCATCACAGTGGACTCTGATTTACCGGTAGCCTCATTAGTTGCAGCAACAATATTATAATCTAAATTGTATTTCTCTCTATTTTCCCTTAGCAACAGGGCAACATTGTTTATTATTTCTTTAGCCTGGCTCTTAAGAGGTCTCCCGGGTACACCTTTCGAAGTGGATTGCATAATTTCAAACACTATAAAAAGTTTCCAAAAAGCACATTTTCAACAGGTTACCCACAATAAATCTTACTCACACAAATAATTACTGTAGCTGCACCGGGATATAATGCATTATGATACAACAATGAAGCAATCAATTATCGGTTAACTTGGAATGTTATTAAAACATCAAAACGCAACACAACTCAAAGAAGGAAGCACTTGGTAATGAACTGAGAGCGCGCCCACTTCACACACTCCTGACAGCAAGCTTATTGTCGTGCTTGTCAAAGAACAGACAGCATCTGTACCCCGCCAAGGTTCTGGGAATAATGACTACTTGGCAACATCTAACTAGCGCATGACGAAGTATGCGCTCACTGGTTGACAAAGAATCCTGGCGAGGGGATGACGTAATGCACCTGGACGCACATGCGCATTGGAAGGGTGAGGTCTAACTTGTTCCGTTACACTACTGTGATACGTGTAGGTTTTGTATTGATTTTAGCTTCAATAATCTGTCCACTATATTGCTCATAATATTCCAGCCACTGTTCAAGTTTCCTAGTTAGTATGAGACATACCCCTGCGTTGTTTGATTTAGTGCTAATGATCCTATAGTCTCCTGACCAAAAGTCCTGTTCTTTCTGCCAGTGCATTTCACTAATCCCAACCAAATTCAATCTCAACCTATTCATTTCCCTTTTCAAGTGTTCTAACCTTCCACTGCCAACCATACTTCTAACAGTCCATGCTCTGATCCATAGAATATCAAGATTTCTTCTTTGTCACTTCTGTGATGTCAACCCCCTCTCGAGTAGTCCCCACTCCAGATTGGAATTTTTACAAGAGAGGAGGCCATCATCACATGTAATTATGCATAGAGAGGTGCATATCCTTGGGAAGAACGTTACGGCTGTAGTTTCCCGTTGCTATTGAAAATAAGACATTGATAGTGACTAGGTACACGACTTGAGATATTTAATGTGCCATGATGTCCACTCACGTCATCTGCATAATTCTTATCTTCTATTACAAAACCATGGGATTCCGTTATAAATATATCTCTTGAATACTTTGCATTTACTGCTCATGTTAAAAACTACAAACTCCAACTTTTTTGAATTGGAAGAAGCAAAAATCTTACCTGGTTATTAAGAAGAGCTGTGTACACTTGCTCAATGTCCTCAGACATGACCACTAAGCCAGTGATAGCCTTCTGCAAATTAACAAGAGAAGCGTGCAGCACACCCAGTAGTTTATTGTAACGGTCCACCTCTTGCAGAAGCACAGTGGTCAATGAAAGAGTGCGCCCTTTATTATCAGGCTGGAAATCAAATTAAAAATGGCTATTAAATTTTAAACTTTTTTACAAAACTAACAAATTACTTCTGTGTTTATGCTTTTCTACCCCTATTATTCCAATGCTAGCAGAGTTTGGCATGATGTGAGATGAGTCTCAACATGGTGAATGAGTCTTACGACTGAATGCCCTTATTGATATCAATCTCATCAGAGGAATTAATCAATGAAATTGAGCAAGGAGATTGAAAGAGGTAGTCAAGGCCATGCCAGTAACCATACATTTGGTTTGAGAGGGACTCGCTCCAGAATATTTGATTTCTTCTTCCTCTTCTGGTCCCTATCCATTCTGGATGTTAGCGACCATCTTGGCTGTGTTTCCTCAGTTGAGAGAAGCTCAGAATAGTGGTATTTTATTGACTTGGAGGTCCAACTTCTTAAAATTACATTTCACATTATGTGACCATGGAAGATACTAGGGTTTTTGTGTTTTTATAGTAGTCAAAACTTATTTGTTCATTTAAATTTTGCAAAGGATCTCCAGCACTTCAAAGTCAATTCCCTTGATTTCTTTCTCTACCATATTTTTCCAGTTCCTTAACCTTTCAATGCCGACCTCTGTTCATGGTACTGAGCCCGAATTTGAATTATTTCTGGTAAAAATGATGATATTTTTCCAGCCAATGTTAAAATTTAACATTGGAAATTTGTCGCTGGAAAGGTGACAGAAACCGGTTTAGTTAGCGAGTTCAAGCCGAGTCGAAGCCTAGTCACGAGATTTGTGATACTAAATGATGCTCTATCAAGGCCGTATTCGCCTCGTAAATGCAAGTTTGCCGCGAATTGAAGCTTCATATTGTTATAAATTATCAACGAGAAGAGGTCTAATGGAAGGAGGGATTGTCAAAGCTTCATTAATCTAATTAGATTATTGTATTTAGGCCCTTAGAAAGACTTTTTATTATTTGGAAAACAGCACAAAATTATAAGAAGAAATTATCAGTACTTTGAAAGTCGCTGGAAGTACGCAGAACACTGTATTTTGTGTTCATACATGTACGTGCGTCAATTTCCCGTGGAGTAAAGAATGGCGCCAGCAGGAGTTTTGCTGGGAGACTGTGAGTAGAAATAAGGGGTTCTTCTGTCTTGAGAGTTGGTGATGATAGTCGAGGTCCGGGAGAAGAGTATTCCTGGCGACCTGTTACCCGAGTGCGGAGTTGAGGGTCTATTGGCAACTCAAACTAATACTTGGGGCGCTGCGGTCGGTCTGGATAAGTAGGGTAAAAATACTCAATAACATGCTTTTGATATGGAACACTTCTTATTTTTCGGTTATAATCAGTAAATGTTGTCCCTAAAATAATGACAGTGTTATTTTCAATTGTATATATGTATAAATGTGCGATACACGTGATCTAATTTGTGTGTTCCACTGGATTTTATGTGTCAATTGCATATTATCAAGTATCGGTTGTCTGCTGGTATTTGTTTTTGTGCAGTTCGGGTCATGGCGCTGTTACGTTTAAAAGCTATATTTGAGTTTGCTCACTGCACCATAGACTCCAGAAATTATTTGTTGTTTGGTAGGGCGAAGGGATGAGTTTAACTTGTATTAAAATTCGGGGTAGACAGGAATTGCTTGATTTGGATGGTAGGTGTTAACCCTGCGAAGTCAAAATTATAGATAGATTTTTATTAATTCCATTTGATCAAATACATGCATTAAATACATTTTTGACATAGGACACGTCAGAATGTACATCTATAAAATAAAAGAACTAACAGGTATATATTACTAATATTATAACTATTTAACTTATTATAATAGCAAATCTTAATAGATACGATCTTATTGCACAACTATTTACACCTCACTCTATTATAATATGAAAACTTAATTCTATAAATACAACAACATACAGCTAGGTATTACAATTAAATTAAAAAAGTAAAATATAATTACAGATTTCATCGCTCCTATACGCTAAGATATTCAACTACTGAGTAAAAACAATGGCACTGCAGATAAGCTTTCAACATTCTATCAAAGGTTTTTATTTTTGGGGCCAGTTTTATATACTGGGGTAGTTTATTGTATAATCTAACTCCAGTGTGAAAAGTTCCTTTTTGATATATGCTTGTGTGTGTGAAATATGAATGTTTTGATTTTGTCTTGTGTTATGCCTATGAACATCATTGTTTGTTTTAAGAAAAACATCTTTATTCATTAAATTCTTTTAAAAAAACATAATACTTTCAAAGATATATATGCAGGGCAGTGGGAGAATGTTTAAATCTTTAAACAGAGGTCTACATGATTCTCTAGAGTTTACATTTGCCATAATTCTAATCGCCCTCTTTTGTATCCTAAACGTGCTTAGTACATCTGGCGACATACCCCAAAATATGACCCCATATCTTAAGTATAAATGGAAATAAGCAAAATAAGTATTTCTTAATGTGTGCATGCTAGTGCAGGTTTTCAAAATACGTAACGCAAAGCACATCGAGTTCAGTTTAGTATTCAGATATTGTATATGTTTATTCCATTTCAAGTCTTGTTGTATCCATAGTCCTAAAAACTTTGTTTCTGATTTATTTTCTATTTGATGACCATTTAATGTTATATTGGGTTTCGCAGGATTCCTATTCTGCATAGTGTGGAAATTTAGACATACTGTTTTTTTTATAGTTTATTATGAGGCGATTATCTTGTGACCATTTGGTTAACTCTCCTGTAACGGAGTCAGCAGACTGCTGTATGACCTGTTTAGTTTCACCTTTTATTACGAGTGTTGTATCGTCCACAAACAAAATTTCCTTATGTGAATGAACGTTCTGTGTTATATCATTGATATATAGAAGAAAGAGTAGTGGGCCCAAAACCGATCCCTGGGGTACTCCAAATTCAATAATTCCCTCATTGGACAATGTTTCATTAAGTAATTTGGTTCCATCATCCTTGTGTCTCAAGCTTACTATTTGTTTACGCCTTGTTAAGTAAGACTCTATCCATTTATTAGCTAGACCTCTAATACCATATTGATTTAGTTTGGTAAGGAGGATTTTATGGTCAACAACATCAAATGCTTTCGATAAATCCAAGAATAGGCCAGTTACATGTTCCTTATTGTCAATTAATTTCAGTATACAATTACTACATTCGTAAATTGCTGTCTGTGTAGATTTTTCCGTTCTGAATCCATGTTGTGAGTTTGATAATATTTAATTTTTTTCTATGAAACTTATCAGTCTCTTATACATATTTTTTTTCCCACAATTTTTGCAATACCAGTTGGTAAGGTAATAGGACGATAGTTATCTAATTGATCTTTTGAACCGTTTTTGTGCACTGGAATTACTTTTGATAACTTCAAAATATCCGGGTAAGTTCCTGAGAGAATTGAACTGTTTATTAAGTGCGTAAGTGGATTTATTATATTTTCTGCACATTTCTTTAAAATTGTATCAGGGATGCCATCAATGCCAGCACAGAATTTATTTTTTAGCTCTTTTATAACTATTCTTACCTCTTCACTTTTGACATGATTTATAAATAAAGAATCACTGCATATATTTATTTTATTATTAGAATTTAGTGTATTCACCGGTGATTTATTTAATAATTTTTGTGGAATTTCCAGAAAATAGTCACTAAAAGTGTTGCTATATCCTCTGGATTATTAATCACTTTATTATTTCTGGTCAGTGTAATGTTCCTTTGTATTTTAGCAGATTTTCCAGTTTCTTTCTTTATCACGGACCACATAGCCCTGTTTTTATTAAATGATTGGGAAATAAAATTATCATTATGCATTTTCTTAGCTAGTCTTATAACCTTATTTAATATGCTAGTGTATTTTTTGTAGTATAAATTGAATTCAGGTGTTGTGTGGTATTGTTTATATAATTTGTGTAGAAAGTTCTTTCTTTGACATGAATTTATAATCCCTGTTTTTATCCAATTGCTAGTTTTGTTATTTTGAACAGTTCTTCGTTAAAAGGGGAATGCTATTTCAAAATAGTGTTTTAGGGTACTGTTAAATGCATTAAATTTATCATTTACATTTTCTAGTTCATAAATTTCTGACCATGTTTCCTTATTTAATAAGTCATTGAAATATGTAACATTTGATTCAGTGAATGACCTGCACTTTGAGTTTACTCCATTATCATTATTATTGATTGTTTCGGATACTTCAAAACTCAGTATTTGTCCATGGTGGTCACTAAAACCCGGACAATAGACTTCTATTGAATGGTGATATTTATCTGTATTTATAAAAATTTGATCAGGAGTGGTTTTACTAAATTTTGTTATTCTTGTTGGGGTATTTACTGTAGGTTTCAGTCCATAGGAAATTAGTAACTGTGTTAATAATTCACAATTTCTATCAAATTTTAAGAAATCCACATTTACATCCCCACAAATTATTATATCGAAATTTACTTTGCTCATGTTATTGAGTAACAATTCAAATTTATCTATAAATAAAGGAAACTTTCCTGACGGAGAACGGTATACGCATACAATTATTAACTTAAACTGCTGTATTTTTACGGCAGAGAATTCAAAATCCTGTTCCATAATTAGATAATCATAAGCTGTTATCTGTTCATGATCTAAATTATTTCTTAAGAAGATGCAAGTACCACCATGGCTAATATTAGATCTAGAGTATTTACTAGCTTGTATAAACCCTGGGAATTGAATTAATTCGAGTTGTTCCTCTTTCAGCCAATGTTCTGAAATACATAGTGCTGAGATGTCTTTAAGTTCATTTTTAAGCATTAGATTTATGTAATCAATTTTATTATAAAGAGACTGGACATTCTGGTGGTAAATTTTAAATTTGTTACTTTTGCAAGCTTGTGTTGGTGATTTATTAACATTATTATTATCATAATTGTTATTATTATTGTTGCTAGACAAATCCGAAATACCATTGTTGCACTCCGTTAATTTGACTTCAAAAGATCTGAATGCCAAACCTCACGTTTGGCTTCTTCTACCAGTATCCCTGCTTCCACTCTAATGATATTACTGTTGAATTATTCTTACCATTTGAATTTACAATTTTGCAGATTTCATCACTAAGATACTCTTTTCCTAATCTATTAGGCCTATATGACTCGCAGTGGAATGGCTCGGATATCGCAGAGCGAGGTGATGGCGGTTGGTAGGGTTATTGGAAATGAAGTAGGGAGCGGAGGATACCTGACTGATGAAGCTTGCTGTCTTCCCTCGGCTGGTGTAGGCTTGGCTGTCTTGGTACGGCTTGGCTCGGCGAGACTGTTCTTGGCTGTCTAGGTGCGGCTTGGCTAGGCGTAAGTGAACAACCCGTCCTGTCGTCAGTGAGTGTAGTGGTGAGTGGTCCAACCAGCTCTTGTTGCCCGTATTTATTTGGTATAGTCACCTTTCGGCTATTGCTATTTGCATCTTTTGGAATGTGATGAAAACGTATATCCGCAGCCCTCTTATACATCGACTTACAGCCGTAAACTGAGCAATATACTTTCCTTTTACTCATTTTGCACTCTTATCAACGAGTAAAACTTATAACTTATGTATAAACACGAAGAATTTACCACGATCTGCTCACCAATACAAGAAACCGTATACAAACAGTCACCACGTGACAAATGTACCCTACCTGGTAAGTTTCTCATTTTTACCGCTAGATGTCATATCAGAAAGCTGGAGTTGCCAATCTGAAGCCTAGCCACCGAGGGGCAGGAATCATGTAGGACGTATTCTGCTCAAATAAGTTGAAGTTATTGCAAATTGAGCCGATACGCATTTTAGAGTTTCGTGAATATTTCTTTGAGTTTAATACAGTGAAACCAACTATAATATACAGATTTAAGCATCTACGAATAGTTATTTGAATTTTAAGATGCAGATTCTGGAAATTAGTCGAGTTATAGACATTATTTTTCTGTAGTGGAGAAGATTTGTTTTTAAGAGCCGATGCACATTTCAACTTTAGAGTGAGTAGTGGTTTTGTGCCGGTTCTACAGCCACCTCCACCTCACCCACCTCACAAGATGGCGGCGGCGTGATATCTCTCCAACGCTTGGTCGGATGTTGACGAATGAGGTGTCATTGAACTCAGGCTAACACCCCCTTTCCAGCGGACAATATATTTCCACCCCAAAAGTAAAACCTACCCCTACTAGGGGGTGAAATTGGAATTTTTTAGAGAATCTCTCTTTCCAATTGCAACATGTGAGAGTTTGAATGCCGATATGGATTTAAACGTTGTTCCACATAAAGTGCATGTGTTCGGTGGATAGCCACTATGAATGAACATGCTTGTTTTTGTTTTTAACGCATGCCCACTCATGGCTTTTGTAAGAGGGTGGGAGAGCGGATCCCTATGGATGGGTTATTGTTGACGGGTCATTGTTGGCAGGTCATTGATGACAGGTCCTTGTGGATAGGTCCTTGTGGACGAGTCCTTGTGGACAGGTCCTTGTGGACGAGTGCTTGTCCCTTTGGACTGATCCCTTTGGACCGGTCCCTTTGGCCTGGTTCCTACGGACTAACCCATGAATTTATTTAAATTATGTCAAAGGGCCTAACTACATTTGTGTGTGTTGAATTGACGTTGTTCACCACTACTATAATGGAATAACGATATGAAAGGAAAGTGACGAAATACATGTGAACACGTGTGAAATGACCTTATTACCGTCCTCCTTGTGAAACAAGTCACATCCTGTTTTGCTTCATACGTGAGAAAATGTGAGTTCGAACCCGTGGTCGGATTTTGACGAATGAGGTGTCATTGAACTCGGGCTGATACCCCCTTTCCAATGAACAACATATTTCCACCCCAAAATAAAACCTACCCCTACTAAGGGGTGAAATTGTATTTTTTTAGAGAATCTCTCTTTCCAATTGCAACATGTGAGAGTTTGAATGCCGATATGGAATAAAACGTTGTTCCACACAAGAGACACGTGTTTGGTGGATAGCCACTATGAATTAACATGCTTGTTTTTGTTTTTTGTTTTTTACGCATGCCCACTCATAGCTTTTGTAAGAGGGCAGGCTTTTTAAAAGATGGCGGCTGTAGTGTAACCTAACCTAACCCAACCCACGAGTGGTGATCAAAAAGTATTTTAAGTGACGCTTGTCGATTGGCAAACCAATAATCAAAGAGGGATATGTCAGGCCTTGAGGTGATAGCCCCTTTTGATTGATCCCTGTTGATTGATCTCTGTTGATTTGTCCCTTTGGACTGGTCTCTGTTGACTAGCCCCTTTTGGACGGGCCCTTTTTGACAGGGGGTCATTTTTGATGGATCCTTTTTGACAGGTGCTTTTCGACGGGTCCCTGTTGACGAGTCATTGCTGACGGGTCCTTGTTGATGAGTCCCTGTGGACGGGTCATTGTTGACGGGTCCCTATTGACAGGTCATTGATGATAGGTCATTGTAGACGGGTCATGGTTGATGGGTCCTTGCTGACAAGTCCCTGTTGATGGGTCCCTGTGGAAGGGTCCCTTTAGACCGGCCCCTTTGGACTGGTTTCTATGGACCGGCCCATGAAATTTATCCAAATTATGTCAAAGGGCCTAACTACATTTGTGTGTAAAGCAGTGTGTTGAACCGACGTTGTTCACCAGTCCTTACTACTACAATTGGATAACGATATGAAAGGAATTGATTAACTAGACATGAGTTAACTACCAACGAAACACTTTGGCGACTCTGCTTGTTATTGATCAATGAGTGGGGTTTTAGGAAAAATGTTTGCTATTTTGGGTTATATACAAAAAATGCTTAGACCTTTTGAGTGACTATGTTTGCTAAACAAGACATTATACCAGACACGATTAGGATTCTTATGTAGCTCAGACAAGGAAAGAATTTCTACAGAATCTGTTGACATTGAATATAGATTTAGGTATTAGGAAGTCATTTTGAAGGTCTTTGTCTGGAGCGTGGCACTCTATGAAAGTAAAACTTAGACAATTGGTGTAGCAGAAAAGTGGAGAATTGAAGTGTTTGAAATGTGGTGTTACAGGAGAATGATGAAGATTAGATGGGTAAATAGGGTTACTAACAAAGAGGTATTAAGACGAGTGGGGGAGAAGAGATGTATCTGGCGACTGTTAATGAAGTAAAGAGATAGGTTGGTAGAACACGTACTAAGACACCCAAGAATAGCAAACTTAGTTAAGGAAGAAAGGTTCGAGGACGAGAACTGTAGGGGTAGATCAAGTTTAGAATATGTTAAACAGATAGCCTTGAATGTAGGGTGTGGTAGCTATATAGAGATGAACGATTAGCTCGGGACAGATAGGCGCTGAGATCTGCATCAAACCAGTCAAAGGACTAAAGACTCAAACAACAACATGTAAGTTCACTAAAATAATGTTGTGTAACGGTATATGTTAGTCAACGAACAGTAATGCATTACTAAAACCCATGACACGATACCTAAGAGCTTTTCTAAAATGATTTTAAAATGCCTTTAACCCTATATTGAACACCCAGTTCACAAGACTCATAACTGCAATGTTATGGTAAAACAAAACAAAATCTATATTTCAAAACAAGCAAGTGGTTTAGTCAATGTATACTGGAAAAAGTTTTGTAAACACTCAAGTCCTCAAGACTAATTAAATTAGTAACTGTCAGGTTGACCGAGTGGTTAAGGTGTTTGACTTAAGATCAAATTTTCTGTATAAGGAAGCAAGGGTTCGAATCCCTTACCTGACATAACTATTGCCTTGACATGGCTTGGCCACACTGCATTATTATGACACTCGGTACACAAACCATAGATATAGTGTATTGTTTAAGGCCACTCTCTTTCTGAACATAGTCAGAGACTGTTGATGGTTAACAATTGTATTAATAGTGGGACATGGGGATAGTAATTAAGAAACACAGACAATACCCATACAATATTTTTATTAAATTCATTTTATAATAGTTACACACTGAATTCAAGTCTATCTCTTTACCATTGTTCTATATAGATTTTTAAACACAACGCTTGTTGTAGATCCTTTTACAACTTTCTCCAGGTACTCTTGCTCTTAAAAACTGGGGAAGTCGCAATGGTTTTATAAACATAAAACCCTCATCCTCTTCTTTTTCATAATTATCATCATCATCATCATCATCATCATCATTATGAATATTATCATCAAAATTATTATAGTCATTGTCACCATCATTATCATCATCATCATCATTCTCAACATCACTAGAACTATCCAATTCCTCTTGTTTGTTTTCCACAGGGACCTCTTGTAGAGTCTGCGTTGCTTTTGATAGTGTTAAGGGTTTTTTGAACGATGGTATTTGTCCTAACATGTCTTTTTGAGGTGATGATGAATGCTTTTTAACAAACAATGCACTATCTTGAGCAGCAATATATTTTTCTTGGACTTGCTTTTTTACCTGGGTTAGAGTATTTTGCGTATTTATATGTGTATTAATTTGAGATTCACAATGATGTTCTTTTGAAGTAAGTACGTTGGAGTCTTTTGTTTTAATCATTCCTCGACACTTTTTGGATCGTTGTTTTGAACATCGCCAAATAACAGTTCCATCTTTATTGGTTGTTTTTACAATATATGTATATCCTTTATAGAAGGCACATGGCTTGCCATGACTGGTTGTTGAGACTTCCATATCAACTAATACATATGAATTAAATTTTAGTAAAGTCACATGAACAATCTTTAGATTACAAGTGATTTACACACACACACACTTTCCTAAATGTCAAGATTTATGGATGTTGTTTTCCGCCAACAGCTGCTTACTGCGTATGACAAGGCTGGAGACTGGTAGGTGAGACAGTCTTTCACGATGTGAACACTGTAACAGGCAGTAGTCAACTGACAATATTCTTATACCCTAGTCAAGGTTAACAGGTACTTACTGCGTATGACAAGACCGTACACTCGTAGGATAGACCGTATTTTTTGTTTGTTGCTAAGGATCCCATATATACCCTAGACATGTTAGTTCTGAACACTTAGTGGTTAATTGTATATATTGAATTTAAATACACAGCTCATACAAGCACATTTTGCGGATGGGAGGGGTGAGAGGCTGGCAAAAAAGGAAATGTTTTAGTTTAATGAAACGTCATGTCCTAGTAGGCGTGATTTACAGTAGACGCAATTGATAGTAGACGTAATTGATAGTAGGTGTAATCGATACTAGACGTGATTAATAGTAGACGCAATTGATACTAGGCGTGATTGATAGTAGGCGTGATTTGTAGTAAGCGCGATTTATAGTAGACGCAAATGATAGTAGGCGCGATTGATAGTAGGCGTGATTGATAGTAGACGCGATTGATAGTAGGCGCAATTTGACATGGGCGCGACTCAGATCATTTTTTGATATCATAAAGTTACAGTGTCAATGTTTATACAAAGTACAAGGTAGAGGGTATTTTAAGACATAACCTTAGCTCACTTAACATAACCTAACTTTACCTAACCTAACTTTGTCACGTGACATGTTCTACAAGTTTAGACTTGCTTTAAGACTGATTATGACGTCATAGATTGATGGGAGGGGTGAGAGGCTGACAAAAAAGGAAATGTTCTGGTTTAATGAAACGTCATGTCCTAGTAGGCGCGATTTATAGTAGACGCAATTGATAGTAGGCGCGATTAATAGTAGACGCAATTAATAGTAGACGTGATTGATAGTAGGCGTGATTTGACATGAGCGCGATTTATAGTAGACGCGAAAGATAGTAGGCGCGATTGATAGTAGGCATAATTAGACATGGGCGAGATTTATAGTAGACGCAATTGATAGTAGGCGCGATTGATAGTAAGTGTAATTGGTAGTAGGCGCGATTTGACATGAGCGCGATTTATAGTAGACGCAAATGATAGTAGGCGTGATTGATAGTAGACGCAATTGATACTAGGCGTGATTGATAGTAGGCGTGATTTGTAGTAAGCGCATTTCATAGTAGGCTCAATTGATAGTAGATGCAATTGATAGTAGACGTGATTGATAGTAGGCGCGATTGATAGTAGACGTGATTGATATGGACGCGACTTAGATTATTTTTTTGATATTACAAAGTTACAGTGTCAATGTTTATACAAAGTACAAGGCAGAGAGGGGGTATTTTAAGACTTAACCTCAGCTCACTTAACATAACCTAACTTTACCTAACCTAACTTTGTCACGTGACATGTTCTACAAGTTTAGACTTGATTTAAGGCTGACTATGACTATGGCGTCATAGATTGATGAGAGGGGTGGGAGGCTGACAAAAAAGGAAATGTTTTGGTTTAATGAAAAGTCAAGTCCTTGCAGGCGCGATTGGTAGTAGACGCAATTGATAGTAGACGCGATTAATGGTAGGCGCAATTGATAGTAGGTGTGATCAGGTACTTACTGCATATCAAAAGGCTGTACACTCGTGTGTTAGACACTCTATCTTGTTAAGGACCCCTATATATTCCCTATACAAGGCTATACATGTTAGTTCTAAACACTTAGTGGTTATTTGTATTTTAAATTTATATACACAGGTTATACAAGCACGTTTTTTCACACAGTAAAACTTTGTCAAATAGCCACATGCGACACGCAAAGTATGTTTCCGCTATCTAGCGGTGACTATGGAAACTACCTGAACATATCCTAATCTAATCCTAGCTAACTTCACCTGACGTGACCATACCTGTTTGTAAGCAACAACAACAACAACCCACTAAGATTCCATGAATTCCAGAGTACTTTTAGATTAATTATCGACTCTCAACTCTTATAACTATGTCTATCCCACTCTGTCAAAAACACGATATTTTTTTTAAAAATTTTTGCTTTATGTCAATACTAAAGTGATAATGGGTTTTCCGATCCTATCACTATAAATTCATTACCCCCACTCTTATCTCGGTCTCGACAACAACCATGCCTATTTTTATTATGTCAGATGATGTAATGTTCGAGTGCAAAGTGGGTGTAAAAGTGAGTGCAAAGTGAGTGCAAAAGTGAGTGCAAAGTAAGTGTAAAAGTAGTTGTAAAAGTGAGTGCAAAGTGAGTGCAAAAGTGAGTGCAAAAGTGGGGTGTAAAAGTGGTACCCTATTTGTAATGGCTTATTTGACAAGTTATTTTGTGGTACCCTATTCGTAATGGCTTATTTCACAAGTTGTTTTTGTCAATGTATTTAGAGGATATTTCTCTTGTTCATGGAAAGTATCTCAGCCCTTTTTATGATAGCATAATGCTTACCGTCATGTTTGTAAGCAACTACAACACACTAAAATTCCAAGAATCCAAACTACTCTAAGGTTAATGATGGTCTCTCAACTCCATTCCACGCCTAGTCAAAAACATTATACATTTCAAATTTTTCAAAAAAGGTAAATTGAGAAAGTAGGCTATATATTTAAACTAAAAAATCATATGCTAACTCCAACACCTACGTCTATCCCATTCTCAGTCAAAAAATATATATATATTCTTTAAATTTTTCCAAAAAATATTTGGAAAGTAGGCTATAATTTGAAAACTAATCATCCTAAAAAGTCATATATAGACTCAAACCAATGGCTTTTATGTCCTTAATCGTTAGAACAAAACATGGAATTTGACATTTTTCCAAATATTGATCATTTTTAAAAATGGGCTATATTTTGTAAACTATGAATTACACAAAAAATGTGTTTGACATAAAAAATGACAGGTATTTACCCCCTCTACCCACAAACCTAGTCCCAGGTCTCTGGGACAAAATCCAAAAAGGTTCAATTTTGAAAGTAGACGATATTTTGAAAACTAATCATTCTAAAAAGTCATATATAGACTCAAACAAATGTCCTTTAAGTCCCTTAACGCTGGAACAAAACTTAACATTTTATTCATTTTTTCAAAAAAAAGTCCAATTTTCAAAATTGCCTATATTTTGGAAACTAAGAATTAGTTCCAAAATGGCGGTTGTAGCTTAACTCAACCTAACCTAACCCTTCGAGGTGTGGTCAAAAAGTTCCAACATGGCTGCCGTAGCTTAACTTAACCTTTGATTGATCCCTGTTGATTGACCCCTTTTGATTGATCTCTGTTGATGTATCCCTTTGGACTGGTCCCTGTTGACTAGCCCCTTTGGACGGGTCTTTTTTAAAGGGGGAGTCATTTTTTTACGGGCCCCGGAGGACGGGTCCTTGTTGACGGGTCCCTGTGGGCGGTTCCTTTGGACTGATCCTTATGGACTGGCCCGTGCATTTTATCCAAATTATATCAAAGGGGCCCGCCCACAGGACCCGTCCTCCGGGGCCCGTAAAAAAATGACTCCCCCTTTAAAAAAGACCCGTCCAAAGGGGCTAGTCAACAGGGACCAGTCCAAAGGGATACATCAACAGAGATCAATCAAAAGGGGTCAATCAACAGGGATCAATCAAAGGTTAAGTTAAGCTACGGCAGCCATGTTGGAACTTTTTGATCACACCTCGTAGGGTTAGGTTAGTTTGAGTTAAGCTACGACCGCCATTTTGGAACTAATTCTTAGTTTCCAAAATATAGGCAATTTTGAAAATTGGACTTTTTTTTGAAAAAATGAATAAAATGTTAAGTTTTGTTCTAACGTTAAGGGACTTAAAGGACATTTGTTTGAGTCTATATATGACTTTTTAGAATGATTAGTTTTCAAAATATCGTCTACTTTCAAAATTGAACCTTTTTGGATTTTGTCCCAGAGACCTGGGACTTGGTTTGTGGGTAGAGGGGGGGGGGTAAATACCTGTCATTTTTTATGTCAAACACATTTTTTGTGTAATTCATAGTTTACAAAATATAGCCCATTTTTAAAAATGATCAATATTTGGAAAAATGTCAAATTCCATGTTTTGTTCTAACGATTAAGGACATAAAAGCCATTGGTTTGAGTCTATATATGACTTTTTAGGATGATTAGTTTTCAAATTATAGCCTACTTTCCAAATATTTTTTGGAAAAATTTAAAGAATATATATATATATTTTGACTGAGAATGGGATAGACGTAGGTGTTGGAGTTAGCATATGATTTTTTAGTTTAAATAACTTTCTCAATTTACCTTTTTTGAAAAATTTGAAATGTATAATGTTTTTGACTAGGCGTGGAATGGAGTTGAGAGACCATCATTAACCTTAGAGTAGTTTGGATTCTTGGAATTTTAGTGTGTTGTAGTTGCTTACAAACATGACGGTAAGCATTATGCTATCATAAAAAGGGCTGAGATACTTTCCATGAACAAGAGAAATATCCTCTAAATACATTGACAAAAACAACTTGTGAAATAAGCCATTACGAATAGGGTACCACAAAATAACTTGTCAAATAAGCCATTACAAATAGGGTACCACTTTTACACCCCACTTTTGCACTCACTTTTGCACTCACTTTGCACTCACTTTTACAACTACTTTTACACTTACTTTGCACTCACTTTTGCACTCACTTTGCACTCACTTTTACACCCACTTTGCACTCGAACATTACATCATCTGACATAATAAAAATAGGCATGGTTGTTGTCGAGACCGAGATAAGAGTGGGGGTAATGAATTTATAGTGATAGGATCGGAAAACCCATTATCACTTTAGTATTGACATCAAGCAAAATTTTTTAAAAAAATATCGTGTTTTTGACAGAGTGGGATAGATATAGTTATAAGAGTTGAGAGTCGATAATTAATCTAAAAGTACTCTGGAATTCATGGAATCTTAGTGGGTTGATGTTGTTGTTGCTTACAAACAGGTATGGTCACGTCAGGTGAAGTTAGCTAGGATTAGATTAGGATATGTTCAGGTAGTTTCCATAGTCACCGCTAGATAGCGGAAACATACTTTGCGTGTCGCATGTGGCTATTTGACAAAGTTTTACTGTGTGAAAAAACGTGCTTGTATAACCTGTGTATATAAATTTAAAATACAAATAACCACTAAGTGTTTAGAACTAACATGTATAGCCTTGTATAGGGAATATATAGGGGTCCTTAACAAGATAGTGTCTAACACACGAGGAACAGCCTTTTGATATGCAGTAAGTACCTGATCACACCTACTATCAATTGCGCCTACCATTAATCGCGTCTACTATCAATTGCGTCTACTACCAATCGCGCCTGCTAGGACATGACTTTTCATTAAACCAAAACATTTCCTTTTTTGTCAGCCTCCCACCCCTCTCATCAATCTATGACGTCATAGTCATAGTCAGTCTTAAAGCAAGTCTAAACTTGTAGAACATGTCACGTGACAAAGTTAGGTTAGGTAAAGTTAGGTTATGTTAAGTGAGCTGAGGTTAAGTCTTAAAATACCCCCTCTCTGCCTTGTACTTTGTATAAACATTGACACTGTAACTTTGTAATATCAAAAAAATAATCTAAGTCGCGTCCATATCAATCACGTCTACTATCAATCGCGCCTACTATCAATCACGTCTACTATCAATTGCATCTACTATCAATTGAGCCTACTATGAAATGCGCTTACTACAAATCACGCCTACTATCAATCACGCCTAGTATCAATTGCGTCTACTATTAATCACGCCTACTATCATTTGCGTCTACTATAAATCGCGCTCATGTCAAATCGCGCCTACTACCAATTACACTTACTATCAATCGCGCCTACTATCAATTGCGTCTACTATAAATCTCGCCCATGTCTAATTACGCCTACTATCAATCGCGCCTACTATCTTTCGCGTCTACTATAAATCGCGCTCATGTCAAATCACGCCTACTATCAATCACGTCTACTATCAATTGCGTCTACTATTAATCGCGCCTACTATCAATTGCGTCTACTATAAATCGCGCCTACTAGGACATGACGTTTCATTAAACCAGAACATTTCCTTTTTTGTCAGCCTCTCACCCCTCCCATCAATCTATGACGTCATAATCAGTCTTAAAGCAAGTCTAAACTTGTAGAACATGTCACGTGACAAAGTTAGGTTAGGTAAAGTTAGGTTATGTTAAGTGAGCTAAGGTTATGTCTTAAAATACCCTCTACCTTGTACTTTGTATAAACATTGACACTGTAACTTTATGATATCAAAAAATGATCTGAGTCGCGCCCATGTCAAATTGCGCCTACTATCAATCGCGTCTACTATCAATCACGCCTACTATCAATCGCGCCTACTATCATTTGCGTCTCCTATAAATCGCGCTTACTACAAATCACGCCTACTATCAATCACGCCTAGTATCAATTGCGTCTACTATTAATCACGTCTAGTATCGATTACACCTACTATCAATTACGTCTACTATCAATTGCGTCTACTGTAAATCACGCCTACTAGGACATGACGTTTCATTAAACTAAAACATTTCCTTTTTTGCCAGCCTCTCACCCCTCCCATCCGCAAAACGTGCTTGTATGAGCTGTGTATTTAAATTAAATATATACAATTAACCACTAAGTGTTCAGAACTAACATGTCTAGGGTATATATGGGATCCTTAGCAACAAACAAAAAATACGGTCTAACCTACGAGTGTACGGTCTTGTCATACGCAGTAAGTACCTGTTAACCTTGACTAGGGTATAAGAATATTGTCAGTTGACTACTGCCTGTTACAGTGTTCACATCGTGAAAGACCGTCTCACCTACCAGTCTCCAGCCTTGTCATACGCAGTAAGCAGCTGTTGGCGGAAAACAACATCCATAAATCTTGACATTTAGGAAAGTGTGTGTGTGTGTGTAAATCACTTGTAATCTAAAGATTGATCATGTGACTTTACTAAAATTTAATTCATATGTATTAGTTGATATGGAAGTCTCAACAACCAGTCATGGCAAGCCATGTGCCTTCTATAAAGGATATACATATATTGTAAAAACAACCAATAAAGATGGAACTGTTATTTGGCGATGTTCAAAACAACGATCCAAAAAGTGTCGAGGAATGATTAAAACAAAAGACTCCAACGTACTTACTTCAAAAGAACATCATTGTGAATCTCAAATTAATACACATTTAAATACGCAAAATACTCTAACCCAGGTAAAAAAGCAAGTCCAAGAAAAATATATTGCTGCTCAAGATAGTGCATTGTTTGTTAAAAAGCATTCATCATCACCTCAAAAAGACATGTTAGGACAAATACCATCGTTCAAAAAACCCTTAACACTATCAAAAGCAACGCAGACTCTACAAGAGGTCCCTGTGGAAAACAAACAAGAGGAATTGGATAGTTCTAGTGATGTTGAGAATGATGATGATGATGATAATGATGGTGACAATGACTATAATAATTTTGATGATAATATTCATAATGATGATGATGATGATGATGATAATTATGAAAAAGAAGAGGATGAGGGTTTTATGTTTATAAAACCATTGCGGCTTCCCCAGTTTTTAAGAGCAAGAGTACCTGGAGAAAGTTGTAAAAGGATCTACAACAAGCGTTGTGTTTAAAAATCTATATAGAACAATGGTAAAGAGATAGACTTGAATTCAGTGTGTAACTATTATAAAATGAATTTAATAAAAATATTGTATGGGTATTGTCTGTGTTTCTTAATTACTATCCCCATGTCCCACTATTAATACAATTGTTAACCATCAACAGTCTCTGACTATGTTCAGAAAGAGAGTGGCCTTAAACAATACACTATATCTATGGTTTGTGTACCGAGTGTCATAATAATGCAGTGTGGCCAAGCCATGTCAAGGCAATAGTTATGTCAGGTAAGGGATTCGAACCCTTGCTTCCTTATACAGAAAATTTGATCTTAAGTCAAACACCTTAACCACTCGGTCAACCTGACAGTTACTAATTTAATTAGTCTTGAGGACTTGAGTGTTTACAAAACTTTTTCCAGTATACATTGACTAAACCACTTGCTTGTTTTGAAATATAGATTTTGTTTTGTTTTACCATAACATTGCAGTTATGAGTCTTGTGAACTGGGTGTTCAATATAGGGTTAAAGGCATTTTAAAATCATTTTAGAAAAGCTCTTAGGTATCGTGTCATGGGTTTTAGTAATGCATTACTGTTCGTTGACTAACATATACCGTTACACAACATTATTTTAGTGAACTTACATGTTGTTGTTTGAGTCTTTAGTCCTTTGACTGGTTTGATGCAGATCTCAGCGCCTATCTGTCCCGAGCTAATCGTTCATCTCTATATAGCTACCACACCCTACATTCAAGGCTATCTGTTTAACATATTCTAAACTTGATCTACCCCTACAGTTCTCGTCCTCGAACCTTTCTTCCTTAACTAAGTTTGCTATTCTTGGGTGTCTTAGTACGTGTTCTACCAACCTATCTCTTTACTTCATTAACAGTCGCCAGATACATCTCTTCTCCCCCACTCGTCTTAATACCTCTTTGTTAGTAACCCTATTTACCCATCTAATCTTCATCATTCTCCTGTAACACCACATTTCAAACACTTCAATTCTCCACTTTTCTGCTACACCAATTGTCTAAGTTTTACTTTCATAGAGTGCCACGCTCCAGACAAAGACCTTCAAAATGACTTCCTAATACCTAAATCTATATTCAATGTCAACAGATTCTGTAGAAATTCTTTCCTTGTCTGAGCTACATAAGAATCCTAATCGTGTCTGGTATAATGTCTTGTTTAGCAAACATAGTCACTCAAAAGGTCTAAGCATTTTTTGTTGTTGTTGTTTGAGTCTTCAGCCTTTTGACTGGTTTGATGCAGCACTCCATGCCTCCCTGTCCTGAGCTAAACGTTTCATCTCTACATAGCTACCACACCCTACATCCAAGGCAATCTGTTTAACATATTCTAACCTTGGTCTACCCCTACAGTTCTTGTCCTCGACCCTTCCTTCCATAACTAAGCTTGCTATTCCTGGATGTCTTAGTATGTGTCCTACCAACCTATCTCTTCTCTTCATTAGCAGTCGCCAGAAACATCTCTCCTCTCCCACTCGTCTTAATACCTCTTCGTTTGTAACCCTATCTACCCATCTGATCTTCATCATTCTCCTGTAACACCACATTTCAAATGCTTCAATTCTCCTCTTTTCTGCTGCACCAATAGTCCAAGTTTCACTTCCATAGAGCGCCACACTCCAGACAAAGGCTTTCAAAAATGACTTCCTAATACCTAAATCTATATTCGATGTCAGCAGATTCCTTTTTTGTAGAAATGCTTTCTTTGCCTGAGCCAACCTACTTTTTATATCCTCTTTGCTTCGTCCATCACTGGTTATTCTGCTTCCTAAGTAACAGAAGTCTCCTACTTCCTTCAGCTTTTCACCTGCCAATTTGATCTCCATAGAGGTTTCTGATTTATTTCGGCTGCATTCCAGTATTTTTGTTTTACATTTATTAATTTTCATCATGAATTCTTTCCGTAAGACTGAGTCCATACCATTCAAAAACTCATTCAAATCCTCAGGCTTGTCGGCCAAGATGACGATGTCATCAGCAAATCTCAGAGTTGAAATTATTTCTCCTTGAATCTTCACTCCCACTTTACATTTTTCTCTAATTTCCTTCATTGCTTGTTCAATGTAAAGATTGAAAAGTATGGGTGATAAGTTGCAGCCTTGCCTTACACCTTTCTGAATACCAGCTTCTCTCTCATGTCCTTCAACTCGAATGGCTGCTGTCTGGTTTCTGTATAGATTGTATATCACCCTCCTATCCCTGTACTTTATTCCAATGGATTTCAAAATGTCAAACAATTTAGTCCAATCAACGTTATCAAAAGCCTTTTCTAAGTCTACAAAAGCCATGAACGTTCTCTTATCTTTCCTTATTCTACCTTCCAAAATCAGCCTAAGACTTAGTACAGCTTCCCTTGTTCCTACATTTCTCCTGAAACCAAATTGGTCTTCACCCAACTCCGTTTCTATCTGGCTTTCAATCCTCTTGTAAATTATTCTAGACAGGATCTTTGAAGCATGAGTAATCAAGCTGATTGTACGGTAATCTTCACATCTGTCAGCTCCCACTTTCTTTGGTATAGGGATGATTACATTCTTCTTGAAATCAGGGGGTACCTCACCTGTCTCATAAATCCTACACACCAAGTGAAATAACCTGATCAGACCTTCATCTCCTATGCAGCGTAGCAACTCAATCGGTATATCATCTATGCCTGGTGCTTTGTTCCTGCTTAAGTCTTCCAAAGCTCTATCAAATTCTGATCTCAATATTAAATCTCCTTTCGCATCCTCATCAATTTCCTCCTCCCTTTCCATTACATGATTCTCAATCTCCTTTCCCTTATACAAACTCTCTATGTAAGCTTTCCATCTCTCAACCTTTTCTTCCCTATCTGTTAGAGGCTTTCCATTTTTGTCCTTAATATTACAGCACTTAGTCTTCTTTTCCCCAAAAGTATTCTTAATCCTTCGATAAGCTGTGTCTACTTTTCCTAATTTCAGACAATTTTCTATACCTGCACATTTCTCTTTCAACCATTCTTCTTTTGCTTCCTTGCACTTCTTGTTAACCTCATTTCTCAGACGTCTGTATTCTGCTTTCCCCTTTTCATCTCTTACATTCTTGTGTTTCCGCCTTTCATCCATCAATTCTAGTATATCCTGAGTGATCCACGGTTTTCTACCTATTCTTTCTTTCCTACCAATGTTTTCTTCTGCGGATTTTGTTATTTCATTCTTCAAAAGTGCCCATTCGTCTGCAATTGAAGTTTGTTTAGGGTTTTTCATTAGTCCTTCCTTTATACTCTTCTTGAATCTTTCGTTTACATCCTTCTCTTTCAGTCTGTCTATTGCCCACCTTTTTGGCTTTTGACTTTTCTTCAGTTTCTTCAACTTTAATCTGCATTTCATTACAACCAGATTGTGGTCAGAGTTTATGTCAGCACCAGGATATGTTTTACAATCCAAAATCTGGTTTCGAAACCTCTGCTTGACCATAATGAAGTCGATTTGGTAACGCCCTGTATCTCCTGGTCTCATCCATGTGTATATTCTTCTATTGTGGTTATTGAATAAGGTGTTAGCTATGACCAACTCATGCTCGGTGCAGAATTCTACCAGCCTGCTTCCTCGATCATTCCTTTCACCTAATCCGAAACCTCCTACTATCTTCCCTTCTCTCCCTTTTCCTACCACAGCATTCCAATCTCCCATTACTATAACATTCTCATCACCCTTGATATACCTCAGAATTTCGTCTATTTCTTCGTAGACCTTTTCAACATCCTCATCATCAGCTTGACTGGTAGGCATATAGACTTGTACCACTGTGGTGCAGGTAGGTTTAGTATTGATTTTTGCTACAATAATCCGTTCACTATATTGCTCATAATATTCCACCCGCTGTCCAAGTTTCCTACTCAATATGAGGCCAACCCCTGCTTGGCCATTGTTTGATTTAGTGCTAATGACCCTATAGTCTCCTGACCAAAAGTCCTGTTCTTCCTGCCAGCGCATTTCACTAATCCCAACCAAATCCAACCTCAACCTATCCATTTCCCTTTCTAAGTTTTCTAACCTTCCACTTCCTAGCAGACTTCTAACATTCCACGCTCCGATCCGTAGAATGTCAGATTTCCTCTTTGTCACTTCTGTGATGTTAACCCCCTCTCGAGTAGTCCCCACCCGGAGATCCGAACGGGGGACTAGTTTACCTCCGGATTGAAATTTTACAAGGGAGGAGGCCATCATCACATGTAATTATGCATAGAGAGGTGCATATCCTCGGGAATAGCATACGGCTGTAGTTTCCCGTTGCTTTCAGCCGTGCAGCAGGACGCAGTGTAGCCATTATTTGGCTTATATTATCAATATCTTAACCGTCAATAAGACTAGTAAAGAATTGATTTATTCTGAAAGGCTGCTACTCCCTTTCAGAATAAGTAAAGAGCAATTCTACTAACAAAAATACTAACCGTCTACCGTACTAACAATTAAATACCAAAATTCTACTAACGAAAAAAATACTAAAGTTCCACCAACAACAAATACTACCACTAAAACAGTCTGTCACCAGGCACACTCACATGCACCCTCACACATCACAGTCTACTGAAACAATGAACTATAACTAATAAACAATGCAACTGCTACCAGACACACTCACACACCACAGTCTAATAGAACAATGACATATATCTAATAGACAAACTAACTACCTACTTACAACTAAAACTAACTACATACTTACTGTACTGTTATTTGAATTGACAATATTTACAAAATGCAATTTAGTTAGAAAATACTTACAAAATGTAATTTAGATTCAAAACAGTCACCAGTCCAAAGGGGCCGGTCTAAAGGGACCCTTCCACAGGGACCCATCAACAGGGACTTGTCAGCAAGGACCCATCAACAATGACCCGTCTACAATGACCTATCACCAATGACCTGTCAACATTGACCTGTCAATAGGGACCCGTCAACAATGACCCGTCCACAGGGACTCATCAACAAGGACCCGTCAGCAATGACTCGTCAACAGGGACCCGTCGAAAAGCACCTGTCAAAAAGGATCCATCAAAAATGACCCCCTGTCAAAAAGGGCCCGTCCAAAAGGGGCTAGTCAACAGAGACCAGTCCAAAGGCACAAATCAACAGAGATCAATCAACAGGGATCAATCAAAAGGGGCTATCACCTCAAGGCCTGACATATCCCTCTTTGATTATTGGTTTGCCAATCGACAAGCGTCACTTAAAATACTTTTTGATCACCACTCGTGGGTTGGGTTAGGTTAGGTTACACTACAGCCGCCATCTTTTAAAAAGCCTGCCCTCTTACAAAAGCTATGAGTGGGCATGCGTAAAAAACAAAAAACAAAAACAAGCATGTTAATTCATAGTGGCTATCCACCAAACACATATCTCTTGTGTGGAACAACGTTTTATTCCATATCGGCATTCAAACTCTCACATGTTGCAATTGGAAAGAGAGATTCTCTAAAAAAAATTACAATTTCACCCCCTAGTAGGGGTAGGTTTTATTTTGGGGTGGAAATATGTTGTTCATTGGAAAGGGGGTATCAGCCCGAGTTCAATGACACCTCATTCGTCAAAATCCGACCACGGGTTCGAACTCACATTTTCTCACGTATGAAGCAAAACAGGATGTGACTTGTTTCACAAGGAGGACGGTAATAAGGTCATTTCACACGTGTTCACATGTATTTCGTCACTTTCCTTTCATATCGTTATTCCATTATAGTAGTGGTGAACAACGTCAATTCAACACACACAAATGTAGTTAGGCCCTTTGACATAATTTAAATAAATTCATGGGTTAGTCCGTAGGAACCAGGCCAAAGGGACCGGTCCAAAGGGATCAGTCCAAAGGGACAAGCACTCGTCCACAAGGACCTGTCCACAAGGACTCGTCCACAAGGACCTGTCATCAATGACCTGCCAACAATGACCCGTCAACAATAACCCATCCATAGGGATCCGCTCTCCCACCCTCATACAAAGGCCATGACTGGGCATGCGTAAAAAACAAAAACAAGCGTGTTAATTCATAGTGGCTATCCATCGAACACATGCACTTTATGTGGAACAACGTTTAAATCCATATCGGCATTCAAACTCTCACATGTTGCAATTGGAAAGAGAGATTCTCTAAAAAATTCCAATTTCACCCCCTAGTAGGGGTAGGTTTTACTTTTGGGGTGGAAATATATTGTCCGCTGGAAAGGGGGTGTTAGCCCGAGTTCAATGACACCTCATTCGTCAACATCCGACGAAGCGTTGGAGAGATATCACGCCGCCGCCATCTTGTGAGGTGGGTGAGGTGGAGGTAGCTGTAGAACCGGCACAAAACCACTACTAGAGTGAAGTCACATACTACGAGGGAACGTGGGTAATCGAACAATACAGGGATTCTTATGAACATTGAAGTCTACTATTACTTGAGCTACACTATGAATGCAAATATGAAGCTAGAAGGAATGTTGAATTATACATTTGAGATGACAGTCGATATGGAGTAAAATTAAGATGCGACTGGGACACGTTGCTGACGACATGGAACAACGTTAACTACCGAAACTATGTACAGCATCATGTGCATCTACAATGTCAAGTACATTTATAACATTATGTACTACACCATCATGTGCATTAATGTATGTTTATGTACAAATACTATTTAACTACAAGAAAATATTACAATTCATCGAACATATATATGAACATTTCCAACTATAATTGTGATTCGATCTACAAATTTATTTGCAACAATGGAGATCGATCGACAATATTGCTCAAGTTTGATCTGGAATTTCAAACGGAGACGACGAAAGAAGATTCATCACTGAAAGAATAAAGATGACAGGGCTATCCCGTCAAACACTTGAAGTCTGGTACTCGAGTATTGAGGGGACGGTGTGCAGTTCGATGCCCGAAGGATGTAGGAGTTTACCGGGGAGGAACGACGTCCTTTCCCGAGGTAGCAGTTTCATGGAGGGTGTAGACCTAGTTTCGAGATCATCTTCTATGGAATATGGAACATCTGGGTATTGTCCTAATACCTATTATGAACTTCAAGAGTCAACCCCTAGGTACTTACTTACTTACTTAATTCTTGCCGCTCCTTCCGGAGCATAGGGCCCTGGCGAAATTTCTCCACGCAGTACGGTTCCTGGCCATTCTCTTCACTTGACTCCAGTTCTTGTCCACCTCTGCAATTTCATTTTCGATCGTCCTCTTCCAGGTCTTCTTAGGTCGACCTCGCTTCCTGGCGCCTTGAGGATTCCAGTCTAGCGCCGCCCTCTCAATAGCTCCGTCCGGCTTCCTCAGTGTGTGACCAATCCAGCGCCATTTCCTCTCCTTGATCTGGATGCTAATCGGTTGTTGCTTGGTGATGGTCCAATGATCTTCATTTGAGATTATGTCCGGCCACCTCACATTCATGATGCGACGCAGACATCTGTTAATGAACACCTGTAGCTGGTTGTTGATCGGTTTTGTGACTTTCCATGTTTCACAGCCGTAGAGAAGAATCGACTTTACGTTGCTATTGAAAAGGCGGAGCTTGGTCTTCCTGGAAATGTTTCTAATTCTCCAGATGGGGTAGAGCTGGACAAAGGCACCATTTGCCTTCCTGATACGGCTTCGAACATCTTCCTCTGCTCCCCCATCATTTGTGACTATACTTCCAAGGTAGAGGAAGGACTCAACTCGCTCAATGTCCTTTCCGTTGACTGTCAAACTAGTCATGATGTCAGAATTTATCCTCATCTCTTTGGTCTTGTTGGTGTTGATCATCAGTCCTGCACGTTCTGCTTCTCTCTGCAACCTCCCCAGCTTATCTTCTATGTCTCGGTACCGTTGTGCCATAAGACAAATGTCGTCTGCGAAATCCAAATCTTCAAGCCTGTCATTTATACCCCCATTGAATACCCCTCTTCCGTCCTCCCATTACCTTCTTCATCACACTATCCAGGACCAACAGGAACAGAGTGGGGGGAAAGGACACACCCCTGTCTCACTCCGGAACTGACCTTTATCTTTTCTGTAAATTTGCCTTCGTGAAGAACCTGGCACTCATACCCTTCGTACATCTCTTCCATGATTCTGATGATCTTTGTTGGAATTGTACAGTATATTCCTCGAGGGTCTTCCACATGATTCTTTGATTTACGGAGTCGAAGGCTTTCTCGAAGTCAACAAATGTGAGGTAAAGGGTATTCCGCCACTCCACACTCTGCTCCAGGATGATTCGGAGGGTGTTGATGAGATCCACACAGCTGCGATGTTGTCGAAATCCAGCCTGTTCCTTCCGAAGCCTTTTTTCGACGCAGTCTTTTATACGATTCAGGATGACTCTCGCCAGCACTTTGCTTGGAATGGACAGCAAGGTGATATCCCTCCAGTTGTTATAGTTTGTGGTGTCCCCTTTCTTCGGCAACTTGACTATCAACCCCTTCTTCCAGTCAGTTGGTATTTTCTCCTCCTTCCAGATCTTCTCCAACAGCGGGTGCAGCAGATCGATCGTAATATCCAGGTCTGCTTTCAGTACTTCCGCTGGGATATTATCCAGACCTGGTGCCTTCCCGCATTTCATCTGCTTCAACGCTGTCCGTATTTCGCCCCGAGTTGGAGAGTCGAGGCTGATGCTTGGGTCACTTTCTGCTTCCTCTTCATCTTCTCCTCGCTGCTTACTTTCTAGTCCTCTATCTCTATTAAGAACCTCCGCAAAGTGTTCTCTCCATCTTGTCAGCTGCTGTTCACACGTCGTGAGGATCTCGCCCGTCTTGCTCTTCACAGGCCTAGTTTTATTAAAACCTTTCTTCGAAAGCATCTTTGTGATGCCATAGAGCTCCTTAATGTCCCCCCTTCTTGCCGCTTCTTCTGCTTTCTCCGCCTGCTCATCAATCAACCTCCTATGATCCTTCCGTACACTCCTCTTTACCTCCCTGTTTGCTGTTGAATACTTTGCTTGTGTGAGAGCCTTCTGCTGCCTAGTCTTGCAGGTGTTGAGCTTGGCCTTAATCTCCTTCCTATAATTTATCTTGTCCCAGGTCTGATCGGATATCCATTCTTTCCGCAGGTAGTTCTTGTACCCGAGCTGCATCTCACTGGTTTCCACGAAGATATTCTTTACCTCGCTCCACACAGTCTCCACGTCCTTCTCTGTCTCGGAGTCCAACACCTGGAATTTATTTCTGAGCTCCAGTTTAAATTGGTCCAATCTCTGCTGGTTCTTAAGCTTGCCCACATCAAACTTGTTGTGCCGAGTGTTAAACTTTCGGCGGACTGCGACGATCTTCATGCGGAAGTTGGCAACCACAAGATGATGGTCACCACCAACGTCCGCTGCTCTCTTGTTCCTAACATCTTCCAAGCTTCTTCTGAACCTCCTGCTCACCGCGATGTGATCAATTTGATTTTCTGTGACTTGATCAGGAGACACCCAGGTGACCTTGTGGCACCGCCTATGAGGAAATACCGTGCCACCCATCACCAAATCCTGACTGGCGCAATATTCCGTAATTTCTCCCCATTGTCATTCATCTCACCAAGGCCATGTTTACCCATGATCTGCTCCAACCCCTCATTGTTTGAGCCCACCTTCGCGTTGAAGTCTCCCATAACAATGAGAATGTCCTTCTTCTTGTTTGTCTTGTGACATCTCTGGCTCCGATAACCCCAAGGTAGGATGACCAAATTTCATTACAGTAGTTAGAGTATTTGACGACATTTGGGCAATTATTTCTCCATGTTTTGTATTATGTTTTCACTTCGACATTTATTAATTTTTGTGCTTCGATATCATGTTAGAGGATTGACTTTCTTAATCTGAACATGAAATTTCAACTTTGCAGTTTCTGCATTGACATGATTAAATGTTATGGAATTTAATTTTCTCATTTTAAGATTTTCTTAAACTGTTTTCGACTTTTTCGTTTTCATTAAACTGAATTTCAGTCAGTTTCATCATGGATGTCTATTATAAATTCATTTTGGTTAAATGAATTGGGCATCTTATTGTAAGAAGATATTTTAGTAGGAGAAGAAAACTACGTGTGATATACTGTTAAAATATCATAATGTTATTCGAGTAATACTGGCAAGAAATATAAGACATGATTATGCTACGATTTTATGTATTCAACGACGTTCTTGAATGGAACTATATTCAAGATTTGACAAACCATTTAATTGATAGAAAGCATTGATTGATCTTTCTTTAATGAATATTTTTAATGAGATACATCTTCTTAGAAGATAATTTGATTCGACAGTAGGGATTTTAGGGAGATCCTAAGCCGGTTGTCATTGATACTTATCAAACACTTAAATAACATTGTTGTTATTATTATTATTCACAATTTGCAATGTTACGTAATATTGTTAGCGTAATCTTGCAACAGTGTAATTTAAAGAGAAATCAGTATGGTGAGACGTATTATGGTATTCTTCTTCATCTCCTTCTTCTTCGTTTGGGTCTACCGAGGACCACGGGGCTCGTATCTCCTCGTCGCTTTGTCTTTTCTCTTCTTCCAGTACTCTTTCATCATCTGACTATGAGCCAGCTTTCTTTCCTACGTCCATGGTGGTCTGCTGACACCAGTGTTCTTCCTAGCTGTCAGTGATACAGGAAAAACTCCCCGTCGTATGGCTTGCCGGAATTGTTGGCGGTCCTGTATGGAATTAAGTGGGATCCCTAGGTGGTCTAAATCCGTCCTGACCATATAGATCCACTTGGTCCTAGAGGCCTTCCCTCTTCCTGCCACTGTGAAGATCTTACTGGTGTGCCGGCAAGGGATCATGTGGGTCAAGTGTCGATAGTAGGCCAAGCGCCTCTTTCTTATACAAGTCACAATGTCTTCTTGATGGCTGTAAAACTCATCATTGTGCCGAATTCTGTAGGTGCCTCCCTCTTCCCGTATAAATCCTAGTATCCTCCGAAGGATCTTCCTCTCCTTGAGTTCAAGTTTCCTGAGTGGGCCTTTCCTGGCCATCACGAGGTATTCAGAGGCGTACAGAGCAGATGGGTTTACTATTGAATTGTAGTGTCTGAGTTTTAGGTTTTGGAGAGGAACTTCGATGCGTAGATGCTGCGGCAGGAGTGGTAGGCCCTCTCGAACTTGGTACACCTGTTATCTATGGCCAGATTCTCACTCTGGTTTGCCGAGATCCACTCTCCTAGGTACTTGACCGCAGGGACTTTTCGGATGAAGACCTCCTCAAGTGGAATTGTGGACGGGGCTTCCTTGATGTTAGTCATGAATTCAGTCTTCCCAATGTTGATCTTCAGGCCAGCCCGAATCGATACATCGTGAAGATTCTGTAGGTGGTGACTAGCTTCCTCTATAGTGTTGGTCAGTATGGCGAGGTCGTCGGCAAAGGCCAAGCATGACACATGAAGGTTATCTTTCTTGTATCCAAGCTGCAGACCAGTCCTTGGTGTTAGTCGCACCATCCATTCCCTTATGATCTTCTCCAGGATGCAATTGAAGAGGATGCAGGAGAGTCCATCACCCTGTCTAACTCCCGTCTTGATGGGGAAGCTCTCGGATAGTTCACCTCTAAACTTGACTTTAGATGTTGTGTTTGTCAAGGTGGCCTGAACTAGTTTAAGGGTTTTTTCCATCAAGGCCAAATTCTCGCAAGGTGGAGAAAAGACTCTCTCTATCCACCGAGTCGTATGCCTTCTGAAAATCCACTAAGACAACTACCCAGGGTTGTCCCCCACGAGTAGTAGGGAACTTTAGACTTTGAATATTGCGTAATCGCGATGACGTCATAGCCCTTTGGGTGACGTCATGGGCCCTTAGAGCGAGCACGTGGTCCAGGAGCGAGCATGTGCACTGCACGTGTTAGCGTGGGAAGGGGTTGACCTTTTGGCTTGTTTGTGCGATGATGATAAAAAGTTAATGGGTGTTGACGTAATGGGGGATGTTTATTAGGATGTTAACTGTCATCTGACACCCGTGCGAGTGTGAGCATGTGTGCCACTGCCAGCAATCCGCACATGTGGTGTGCAGCTGTTATGTTTTTTTTTTTGGCCGCGCTGGGTGGGCTGAGCGGAGAGGCGGTTCCTATCCACACATGTGGTGTGCAGCTGTTATTGTTTTTTGCTTAGGATGCTAACCGTCATTTGACACCCATGCAAGTTTGAGCATGTGCAGCAGTGTGATTGATTTCGTCTGCTGTGTTCGCGTGAGACAGAGTTGACCTTTAACGTCATTGGCTAAGAATGTAATCTTTGACTTCTTTAAGCAATAGCGGAAAAAAAGGAATGTTTGCGTTAGAAGCTAGTTTGCAGCATATGGTTTCTGGAGTGTGGGTGGGGGTGAAGGATATATAAATGGACGAGTGCATGGAAGAGTTTAACTTTTACTTTTGCGCGAAGAGTGTGTGTGTGTGTGAAAGAAATAAAGAAAGTCAACGACGAGGAACAAATTGTGTGATGGAAGCTCTAACAAAGTTCAATAACTTATCATCTTGTACTGAGTATTCTAATAAGAAACTAGCAGAACTAGTCATTGATTTACCATATGTGGTCCAAATTATTCGCCCCGTACAGACGAGGTTTGGAAGAAAAATAGTGGTGGATATTAACATTGAAGATGAAGTAACAAGTGTATTTCTACCAGCAGTATTTTCAAAATTAAGCGCATCAGAGATCGATGAACTAAACTCAATGGGAGGCACACTGATGCTGGTGTATTTGGGGGTGAAGAACCGCTCACATCAAGTAATTTTGAAACAGTACTCGATGGCAAACTGATGACGGTGTATTTTGGGTTGAAGAACCGCTCACATCAACATGTTTTGGTGAGTATTGGATTATATATATATTTTATGTATTGATCGATATAACGATTGATATATTTAGTTGCTCATTATTTCTTAATTTGTTTAATTTTTTCAGATCATCTAAAAAAACTAATAAAACGACCAGCATAATGAAGTGGAAAACTGTTAATTTCCTGAGTGGAACTGAACATCGATCGCACCCGCTAATAGAGTATCATCGTGTATGCTTTCAACAACCGAAAGAAGAGGAAGAAGATGATAACGAGGTGAGTCGTAATGAGAAAGAAGCTTGTTTTAACAAATGGACATCTTCGAGTGGAATTTCAACATTTTCAGTCTACGTTACCAATATTAGCAAATCAGATGATAGTCAGCAAGAGGTGACAGAAACAGTTCTAAGATATCTATTGAAAGAATTATGTGAAGATGAACATTTTATTTGTTTCTTCGGATACAATACATTTGATGAAGTTTTCAAAATCGAATTTTCCATGACTTGTTACGATGTAACAAAATTGAATGAGTATAGGAACAATTTGCTTGGTAAACTTCAGGATGAATTTCCTTTTGAGGCTGTTCATTGTTCATTGGAGATTACAGGCAGTAATTTATCACAATGGCTTGAATATACTTTAAAAGATTATAGGTTTATGGTAAACCGATGTTACAGCAACTGCTGGTGGTGTATTAACAATAGTGCAAATTGGACGTATGCTTAGACATCAGTGATGGTACACCAACTGTTGGTGGTGTATTAACTTTAGTGCAAATTGGACAATTGCTTAGACAACAGCAACAATGACCTCGCCTCCTAGCAAACGTAGAAAGGTCGATATTGTAATACATAATAACAGTGAAAATATAAGAAACCAATTGGACAATGCATTTGAAAGTGTTTCTAATTTTCGAAGTGAACTAAACGGTGCTATTTCAGTATCATACCAAATCGGGGAAAACACTCAAACCGAGTTGATTGAGAACAGTGATGAGTTGATTGAATGTTGGAGAGTTATTAGTGAGCACATATTGCAACAAGCTGTGAATTTCGAAGAAATTACAATTCAAATAAAGGATGAATCTTTCTTGAGCTGTGAGTTAATTGAAACAGCATTCAATTCTAGAGTGTACACACTTGCAGTATCAAATGTTAAGAATGAGTTTTTGGATCCTCGCGAATTTTTAGCGAATGCTAATATTTGGTTTACAAAGTATGTTAAGAAAGCGTTAACTGTACAAGCTTTAAAGGTGAATTCAGTTTTGTGTGCACAATATGTGCTTCGCGACATATCAGAAACAAAATATTTTGCTATCAAAAATGAGGTAGTTTTCGAGTATACTGATTTAAATGAATTTTATAATAAGAATATCATTGAAGGTACATTGACAAAAATGAGCGAATTTGAAGCAAATGGTTCCGGGTGGGCTTTAGAAAAAATTCATAGTTTGAGAATTAATATAAATAAATATGTTGGATTTCAAGTAGGAATGTCCAATACTAGTCGATTGCCTGACGTAATAGTCAATAAACATGCAGTGCTAAATTTGTATGATACAAAGGAAGCTTGTTTTGCGTGGAGTGTGGTTGCTGGTTTGTATCCAAAAACTCGAAACGTGAATCATCTTTCTTCCTATCCTAATTACAGAGATGTTTTAAATTTAGATGGTATTGCAATTCCGATGGAAATGAAATATTTAAACAAGTTTGAAAACCAAAACAATATTTCTGTAAATGTGTATGGAGCACAATATGATGATGAAAACAATTGGGTATGTATGGGAACAAACGAAGTAAAAGGAAAAAAAAAAACTTTTACTATTGTACCTTTGTATGTATCAGATAAAGTATATGAAAGGAGTGTAGACTTATTGATGTTGCAGATTGGAAACAGTGAAAGTTATCACTTTTGTTTAATTAGAAAACTTGCTCGCCTTGTGCGTTCAAGCGTCACTAGCACTCAGAGAAGGATTTATATATGTAGACGTCGTTTGTCATATTATTTTCTTGAGGATGAGTTAAATGTTCACTTTGCAGACTGTAAACAGTTTCTTGTTGCAAAAAGCATAATGCCGACTGATGAACAAAGATTTGTTAATTTTACAGAATTCCGAGTTAAAGATACAGTTCCATTTATAATATATGCAGACACTGAATGCGTCTTGTCTCCAATTTCCTCCTGTTTTCCAAATAGTGACATTCATAACTCTACTTTAACACATAAACATATTCCTTACAGCATTTCTTTATACCTTCATTGTAATTTTGATAGTGAATTGTGCAGTTTCAAACTCTTTAGGGGAAATAATTGCATTGAATTGTTTGTAAAGGAACTTTATAGTATTGTGGATAAACTTCAAACATATTACTTTTCGGTTAAGCCAATGTTAAAGATGACCGAAAATGAAGAAAGATTATTTTTGTCAAGTAAAATGTGTCACATTTGCGAGAAACCGATTGCAGTTAATGAACTCAAAGTACGCGATCATTGTCACTTAACTGGAAAATATAGAGGAAGCGCACACAATAGTTGTAATTTAAATTACAAAGTAACAAAGGTTTTGCCTATAGCATTTCATAATCTAACAGCCTATGATGGGCATTTTATAATTAAAGAAATTTGTGAGAAACAAGATGGAGAGGTGTTACATAATCCTGGTCATATAAGTTTGTTAGCGGTGAATATGGAACGTTATAAAGGGTTTACAAAGTATGTACGGGCTAAGAATGGATTCATTCAGTTAAGATTTTTCGATACATATAATTTCTTGTCCTGTTCACTAGATCAATGTTCATCTTCGTTAAGCGAAGATTCAAAGCAAATAACACGACGTTATTTTAATGATGATGCACAGTTTCGACTTACTGCGAGAAAAGGCGTGTTTCCCTATGAATACGTCACGAGTATGGATGTACTTAACGAAACTAAATTACCTGAAATATCCAAGTTTTATAGCAGTCTTAATGATCAAACAATATCGAATGAAGAGTATGAGTTTGCTCAATCGGTGTGGGAAACGTTTTCCTGTCAAACATTAGGAGAATACGCCGATTTGTATTTAAAAGTTGACACACTTCTTTTGGCGGATGTCTTTGAAAATTTTAGATCGAATGGCATGGAAACTTATGGCATTGATGCAGCTCATTTTTACACTGCTCCATCTATGTCTTGGTGTGCTATGAAAAAGATAACCAACGTTCAACTTGAATTGCTTCAAGATATTGATATGTTACACTTTTTTGAACGATCTATTCGAGGAGGAAATGTTCAGTGTATAACACGACATGCGATTGCTAATAATAAGTATATGAAAACTTATGATGAGAAAAAGCAAGAGTCCTACATAATGTACTTTGACGTTAATAATTTATATGGATATGCGATGATGGAATATCTTCCAACGGGTGGCTTTAAATGGGTTGCAAATGTTGAAGGCTTTGATGTTTTAACTATTGATGATACTTCAGAAATTGGATATATTTTGGAAGTAGATTTGACTTATCCTCAAGAGTTACATGACAAACATTCAGATTACCCTCTATGTCCCGAAAAGTTGACAAAGCTAATGGCTACCCTAGATAATAAAGAACGTTATGTTTTGCATTATAGATTGTTAAAGCAATGTATTCAACTAGGAATGAAATTAGATCGTATTCACAGAATAATTGAATTCAATCAGAGCCAATGGCTAAAACCATATATTGATGTGAACACAGAGAAACGAAAACATGCCAAAAATGATTTTGAAAAGAATTTTTATAAATTGATGAATAATGCAATTTTTGGTCGTTCACTGATGAATGTGAGGAAGTTAAGGGACATCAAATGGGTCACCAAATGGCATGGAGCTCGTGGTGCTAGGTCTTTAATAGCTAAGGCTAATTTTAAACATAGAATTATATTCGATGAACAATGCATGGTCATCGAGATGAGTAGACTAAAGATTTTTCACAATCAACCAGTATATGTTGGTGCATCTATATTAGATTTGTCTAAATGTAAAATGAATGACTTTCATTACAATGTTATTTTAGCAAATCCTGAATCAAATGTGAGGTTGTTATACACAGACACCGATAGTTTTATGTATATATTCTATTATGATATTTATGAGTTCATGAAACAGCATTCAAATTTGTTTGATACTGGAAACTATGAAACAAACAATCCTTTTGGCATTGTGAGACAAAATAAAGGTGAAATTGGTTTAATGAAAGATGAAAATGCTGGAAGGATTGTTGAAGAATTTGTGGGGTTACGACCCAAAATGTATGCAATAAAATTGTGTGATGAAATGAATAGCTTGTGTAAGGCTAAAGGCATTAAGAAGAGTGTGAGTAAAAGTATGAATATTGATGAGTATCGAAAGTGTCTTTATAACAGAGAAAAAGTCAACAAAGTTCAAGTTTGTATAATTTCAAAATCTCATTCTGTATTTACTGTTCGGCAAAATAAGTTGGCAATTTCATCAAACGAAGATAAAAGATACATAACTGAAAACGGAATTGATACTTTACCGTTTGGTCATTTTTCTCTGAAAAAATGATTAGAAACAAATTGAGATTAAAGCAGTTCGTCTCACTTACTTTATTTCTTTCACACACACACACACACACTTTTATGCTGTTAATAATACTAATTTTTTGTGTGTTCCTTTGCTTATGAAAAAATAATAAATAATAACCCAAATTTTGTGTGTATTATTAAAAAAAACACCTCCCCCCACCATTCCCATTTTCCAGAAATATATATATATATATATGTATAATTACTTTATATTACATATCATTTAGTAATGGTGCGTTGTAAGAGGAGCAACTCTACCACTCAATATAAACGAACAGGAAGTGGATCATTAATTAGTCGTGTACTTAATAAAACTATTGATAATTTACCCGTGGAATTACACATCCCGGGACATGAATATTGTGGACCAGGAACAAAATTAGAAAAGCGATTGAGCCGTGGTGATCCAGGAATAAATATATTAGATAAAGCGTGCAAAGAGCACGACATTGCTTACGCAAAGCATAAAGATTCAAACAAAAGAAGAGAGGCTGATGAAATTTTAGCTTCAAAAGCTTGGTCTCGTGTAAAATCCCGTGACGCATCATTTGGAGAGAGAGCGGCTGCACTAACAGTGGGTGGCATAATGAAAGCTAAGTCTAAGATTGGAGGAGGTAAGCGAAACTTAAATAATAAAAAAAAACAAGAAAAGATTAAAAAAAAGAAGAACGTCGAAAAAGCAAGGTGGTATTTTACCCCTACTTCCGATATTTGCAGCCTTGTCGGGCTTGGGGGGTCTAGCAGGCGGAGCAGCAGGGGTGGCGTCTGCTATAAACAAGGCGAAAGCTGCTCAAGAAGAACTAAAAGAAATGAAAAGACACAATCGAATGATAGAAGCAATGCGAGGAAAAGGAGGTCAAGGCATTTATTTAAATCCTCCTGCATACAAAAGATAATTAACCAAATACCAAATAAAGCATTAAGTAATTTCGATTTAGCTAAATACGCACATCAATTAAAGATTCCAAATTTTAGAGGAGTCTTTATGCGAGATACGTTACCAAGATATCCTCGAAAAAATGAAAACTGTATTGTTAACCTTGAACCGATGGATAAATCCGGTTCACATTGGGTGGCTTTCAGTAAACGAGGTAAATATGTGCATTATTTTGATAGTATTGGTAATTTAAGACCACCATTAGAAATTTTAACATATCTTAAAAATTGCTATCTACAATATAATTTTCATTCATATCAATCGATTACTTCTTCGATTTGTGGACATTTATGTTTAGTCTTCTTGTATTGTATAAATAAGGGAAACACAGACCGTCTTTAAACATTTCAAAGATGGCTTTCGAAAGACGGATAACTCTTGAAGGTAAAGGCTCGAAGATTGATGTTACATTGGAGAACCCGATTCATCTTGTAGGAGCAGAGTTTTTTGAAATAGGACTTGCAGGATTGTATACATCTAATTCTATTCGAAATGTTACCAACAGAAATAATAAATTTCGCATTCATTTTACTAATTTTTTATCAATTGATTTAGTGGTACCGCCGGGTATTTATGAATTTGAAGATCTAGCCTCAACTTTTGATGATTTACTTAGTTATCACTCATTGTCGAAACTTATACCAGAACATTTAGAAAAAACAAAAATGTATGTGGAAGAGGATATAGATGGAAAAAGAGACAACCGTCTCGTTTTGTCTTCTCCGTTTAATATTGATTTCACTGTAGCCAACAGTGTAGCAGGGCCTTTAGGTAATGAAAAGAAAGTTTACCCTAAAGAGAATAAAAGAGAAATTGAAATTGATCGAAATAGAATCGATAATGAAGTAACAATTAGCGAGAATAATAACGTTTTGGCTATAAAGTTGAACGAAGCGGATAGAGCGAATTTAATAATACCCAATGCTAGCTATACGTTAAAACAATTAAGTGAAAAGGTTAATGAATTATTAGTTGAACATTTATTAGGTGACAAAGACAAATTCCCATAATTTTATATTAATTATGATAAAGTCTTTTATCATTGTAAACTACATTCGAAAGTGTTTGCTATAGATTTTGGTGTTGCAGATTCTATTGCAGATTTGTTAGGATTTTCTCATAGAAAGTTCAAGGCAAACACAACTCATCATTCTGAATATATGATTAAAATTAACACTGTTAATAGTATTCGAGTATGTTGCAACCTTGTGCTTGATACGAGTTCTTATTTGAACCATAAACCAACACACTCTTTATATAATTTTAAAGCTCATGTTCCTGCTGGTTACCCGATTGTTGTACAACCAACAACAATTAATTTTTTGCCTATGAACACCAAGGTTATTCAACATGTATCTGTGCAACTTGAAGATCATCTTCAACAGCTCATTGATTTGCAAGATGAAGATTTAACTGTAGAATTAATTATTCGTCCAGCACTATATCTTGCTATATAAAGTAATGAAATACTGTTTTGTTTTCATTCTACTTGAGTAAGCTTACTAGAAAACAATCACAAATATGGTTATACTATATAATACTCAAAGTTTGAAAAAAAAGAAGTCGACTCTGATTCGAAAAAATAATATAAATCAATCAGCTAAAATTTGTAAAAAAAAACAAACAACGACATCGCACCTTGAAATCTAAGAAACAGTTATCGAGTAACAACAAACATTTCTTACAGTCTTTAGGCTATCGCGTACTTTAATTTCAATATAAATATATATGCAATTTTGTGGTGTTTGAAGCCATATTTTCAGTGTTGCCTTAGTAAACAAGAGTTTAGTGCTTTTCAGTCGGTCAACACGAATGTATCCAAAAGAGATGGGTTATGCCCTAATCCTGAAATAAATTACATGAGATTAATAAACACTAGGATGACCAGTTTCGATCGTCAAGCGATCATCATCAGATCCATTACACTTAGGCTACAAAATCTATGTTCCAGTGAGCACGAAAACTGCGAGTAGCTGTAATACGGAAGACAATCAGATAAGTAGTTAGCCAAAAATTTTATAGTTTAACCATAGTTTACAACCATATAATCTCTCTAAAGTACAATCTCCGGATAGCTATCACCATTTAGCATTTCACCTAACATATATACTGCATTCAGCATACACTGACAGTTGCAGTACCAATACTGCAACTAAATAATTGTACATATTGTAAATATTTTCACCTGTATTTCAAACATAGATTTTGTAGCCTAAGTGTAATGGATCTGATGATGATCGCTTGACGATCGAAACTGGTCATCCTAGTGTTTATCAATCTCATGTAATTTATTTCAGGATTAGGGCATAACCCATCTCTTTTGGGTACATTCGTGTTGACCGACTGAAAAGCACTAAACTCTTATATATGCAATTGTTAATCTTATTTAGTTTCTATCTATAGTTGAAGCTGTTAACATGTTTAGCATGTTTAACATAACAGATAAAAGAGAGGTTGACAACAGAGTTGTGCGACGAGAAGAAAGAGTTTATCAACCTTATTCAGCTAATAAATTCGAAAATAATGATGAAATTCGAATACCGATTCAAAATGAAGAAAACATAGTTTTATTATCAGAAGGTGTTCTTCACTTAGAAAGTCAAATTATTACTTCTAACATAAATCCGGCTGCTTCTACTACAGCACATCCTGACCAAAATTTTGGGGCTAATCTTTTTAGCGAAATTCGCATCACGTTAAATGGTAAAGAAATTGATCGTACACGCCATCTAGGTATAACAAGTTCTATAAAAACCTTTGCATCATATTCAAAAAACGAATATACAGCTTTACAAAATGCTGGTTATTTTCCCTCTTTAACAACACCAGCAAGTGAAGCAAATATTGTTGATAGTAACACAAAACGTTTTCATATAATACTTCCTTTAAGCAACCTGTTAGGATTAGCAGAGGATTACAGAAAGCCGATTTTAAACTGCAAGCATGAGGTAATACTTCTCCGATCGTCAAGTGACGCACGTGCGTTGCAATCGACAACCGAAAACGATCTTTCTAAGGTCAAGTTATTTAAAGTTTATCTAAAAATTCCCGTTTTATTATTATCGGACGAAGAACAAATTAAAAGATTAAAACTAATGCAGAACAATATTCCCAATCAGGTTGGTTTTCGATCATGGGATGTTCATGTCTTGCCTTCTCTTCCTAGAACAACTAAATATAGTTGGACTGTAATGACAACTTCTGAAACTCAAAAACCACGTCAATTTTATTAGGTTTTCAAACTAGAAGAAATTTACTAAACACATGCTCTTCCTATTTTGACCATTGTAACATTAAATCTATAAGAGTTTTTTTAAATTCAATTTTTTATCCCTATGAAATGCCAACTTATGAAATTGCCATAAATGACTACAGCGAGTTGTATGACATGTTTGTTAAATTTCGTAATGTATATTATCAGATCGATGATGTTCGTTCAGAGACTCTGGTTTCATGAGATGAATTTAAGTCTCATTGTCCGATTATTGTAATTAATTGTATCGAACAAGTGGAAGCAGTGAAGACATCTTCAGTCGATGTGCGAATTGAAATCGAGACAACTGAGAATATACCTGAAGATACAACTCTTTATTGTGTTCTTATTCATGATCGTCAAATATCTTACAGACCATTAACGAATGAAGTAATTATCTAAACCAATATTTGCTAAGTTATAAGCAAGCAAGTAAACAAGTATTCTCACTTTAGTTGCAATCATGGAATTGACAACAACAAACTCTCCTTCTACTGATGCTGGCACGTGGAATAAGAAGCAACCAATAGTTGCAGACATTCGCAAGCTACCAAACGGCAGTTTGGAACTTGCTTACTGTATGTTGAATAACGGCAATATACCATCATTCAGCCCCGTTATCACATGGGTTGCAGCATATTGTGTGAAAAACTCTTTCTTCTTTTTTTGACTCTATTAAGAATAAATATGAATATTTAGTTGTATATAATTTGCCACAGGAATTTTCTTTGTTTGCACGAAAAGCACTTTCCCCCGACTCATTATTCGATCTTAATACGATTGATGGAATGTCAGACCTAATGTTGAGGCATAGCCATCGTTTACCTACAGATAGTCCAAAACATTTACCATCTCTAGCAATGGGAAGCAATAGTTGTGCTAAATTCAATGTCAATGCTGTTCAACATTGGTTAAATTCTTCTGATGGCATCATGAAAATCGTGTGTTCGATAATAAACAAGTTTCGAAACAATGGACTTCGAGGTTTTAATAAGTTTGATTGGAACTACATTCCTATAAACGTACTGACTATATATGAACCACAACGAATTCGTCTAGAGTGGGAACATCTACCAGATCATCTAAAGAGGAAATTTCAACTGTTTCATCTTCGCTGCAAATGTGACAACTGTAATCGCTATCTATAAGAGGTGATTAATTAAATCTACTTGTGTCGTTGACCGCTATACATATTTTGTTTTAGTTTTGCATTTTTAACACAGTGTATATTTTTTTTGTCTACAGAAAAATAATCATCTGGACAACTAAAAAGAAGAAGAAGAAGATCATCTCAACACACCCACACTCATCTGGACAACTAAAAAAAGAATGAGATTACTTCAAGAGAAATAAAATTGTATTAATTGTAATTCTAAATGAATAAAGAAGAAGAAAAGGTCTTTTGTACCATTCCATATTAAAGTTCTTATTAATGATCAATTACCTCCTCACTCTACATGTAAATTAAATAATAATATTGTCAGGTGAGGGATTCGAACCCTCGCCTTCAATTTCTGAAAATTAGATCTTAAGTCTAACGCCTTAGACCGCTCGGCCAACCCAACACATGCAAATCATGCATATTAGCCAACGTGTTTTGTTGATTCATCTCAGTTCGCATTTAGCTTTGTGTGGTGAACATCTTTTTCTTTGTGAAGTAAACCAGCATCATGAAGTATTTTAATTGTGTAAAGGAATCCAAAAAACAGTTAATGCAAATGATATTGAGTCAAAAAGAAATGAATTTAAAATCTGAAAGAGATCGGCTAAAAACATTTAAGACCTGGTCTTCAGACAGTTTTACGAACACTGCATGGTTAGCAGCTGCAGGATTTTACTATTATGGATATAAGGATATGGTTAGGTGTGCTTTCTGTAATCTGCAACTTAGTTATTGGGAAGAAGATGATGATCCGTTTGAAGAGCATAAGAAATGGGCTTTTTCTTGCCCCTACGTAAACAATATTTCTCCTAGCATAGAATTGAAATGTGAATATGAAAGACTTAAAACTTTTCAAAATTGGCCTCTTCTCTGTCCAAACGAATTTTGTTTAGCATCAGCAGAATTTTATTATACTGGTCATGGTGATAAGGTGAAATGTATATTCTGTAAGATTGAAATTGAAAATTGGAGGGAAAACGATAATCCTTTAAATGATCATGAAAAATGGGCGCCATATTGTCCATATTTAAGAGGGTTTTACGTCGGCAACGTTGATTTAAATCCTGAAAATCCTACTATTATTCCATATAATACAAGTTATGATACGTGTGGAAGCAATATATGTTGATGTGATGTGATTTTTTGTGCAGTGTGCATTCTCAGACGTAAACGTAGACATGCTGAAGTTTGTTAAGCAGTCAAACACTCTACCAGTAATTTCATTTACTAATGCTGAAAACCAGAGTAAAAGTGAAAACAGAAAGCATGGTGTTTTACTACCGAACAAATTCGATGTATCATTTGCGGTCCATCGAACTGTGGCAAAACAAACGTAATGCTAAATTTATTGTGTCATAAAAATGGAGTTCGTTTTGAAAACGTTTATATTTATTCTAAATCACTTGCTCAAAGAAAATATGTTGAATTAAAAAAGTTTTTGACTCCATAAAAGAAATAAAAAGTGATTTTTTTTCCGATAATGATGAAGTTATGCCTCCAGAAATGGCTAGAAAAAACTCTATATTTGTTTTTGATGATGTAGCCAGCAATAAACAACAACACATGAAAGATTATTTCAGTAGAGGTCGTCATCACAACGTTGACGTATTTTATCTTTGTCAAACATATTCTTGTATACCTAAACATCTAATTAGAGATAACGCTAATTTTTTAATTCTTTTTAAACAAGACGGAACAAACTTGCGTCACGTATATAACGATCATGTAAATACAGATATGAGCTATGAACAGTTCTTTGATATTTGTTCGTATTGTTGGCAAAACTCTAAGTTTGGTTTTTTGGTTATCGATAAAGATAGCGATTTACAAAATGGTCGATATCGCAATGGATTTGATGTTTATTTTCAGTTATAAATATGACTTCAAAAAGAGCTAAATGCCCATTCGTGTTATAGCTTTTGCGTGGTTAACAACTTAACTATGACATCGTTTAACAAAACCAATAATGTGTCTATCGGACGACCGACTTCACGATATGATATTGCAACTAAATCATATGTTGATGATAAGCTAGTGCAATATGGAAATCAACTAACAACGACAACAAGCGACGGACATCTAAGTATTAACGGCAAACGGTTAAAAAATGTTGGAACGCCAATACATGTTGAAGATGCGTGCAACAAAGGTTATGTAGTGAAGTTATTGAATGAGCTAAATAAAATCGAGTCTAAAGAAGGCATTCAACGAAACTTTAACGACCTTAAAGGTTTAATTTTTTCAATTTGTAAAATAGAGAAAAAAGAACTTGACTTTCAAAACAAACGTCTCGCGGGGTTAGCTTTACCATCATCTGCAAATGATGCAGTAAACCTTATTGCAATGCAGCAACATACATCGAATATAAAAAAATATCTTGAGACCCGAATAACCGAAGTGTTACAACGAGTAGAATTCATTCATGGTTTAGTGCGAGAATTTTCAGAAGATCACTTTCCGTATGATCAAGATACTCTCGACTTGGGTAACAAAAGAATAAGAAATGTTAAAGATCCAATTCAAAATCAAGATGCGGTAACGTATTCTTTTCTTAAAACTCATGTAACAAATGAACTCGATGAAATTAAAAAATCTCTTTTGAATATAAACAGAGATGATGAAACTGTAGATATGTTAAATAGAAGAATAACAAACATATCTCAACCAATCGATTCGTTAGATGCAATAAACAAATATTACTTAGAAAACTTTGCTGCCTCTCGAAAAGATCTAGAAGACTTAATCACTAAATTTAATAAACAAAACTTTTTAAACGTAGACGATGGTGGAACTTTAAATATGATGAGTAAACGAATTACTCACGTAAACAATCCCATATACGATAACGATGTTGCAAATAAGACGTTTGTTGAACAATATGCCGCTTCCCGACATGAATTTGATCAATTGAAACAAACTGTAAACAATCTACAACATCAAAAACAAACAAATGTTGAGTTTTCTGTTAACGACCAAGATGTGACAAATAAACGGTTTGTAGAACACTATGCTACTTCACGAACTGAAGTTAATCAACTAAAAGAAATTTTAAGCAATTTACAAACTCGTATTGAGGGTGTTGCTAACAATCTCAATATTGTTAAAAAAGAAGATCTTGAAAGTTATGCTGCTGAATCCAAAGAAGAATATAACAAGTTAAAAACTGAACTGGAAAAAATTGAGCAATTGGTTAACAAAGAACCACTCGAAAGTTTTACTGCATCCAAAGAAGAATATGGTATATTAAAAGATGAAGTAAAGAAAAGAACTTATCGAAATTTATTCTGAAATTCTCCAACACACCATCAATCCATTCACCAGTATACACGCTTCATAATCATAACATACAGTACCAACTTCCCTACAAAGGCGTATTAAAACCAATTTTTGTTTCACCAAGATCTCCAATTGTGTATGCAATTTTAAATATACGTCAAGAGATTGAACTGGATGGCAGTGATATTGTTGTTGAAGAGCAAGATGAAATTCAGTTTCGACTTAGAGACCCTAAAAAACATAAAACTGATGATCTTCCTCTTCAAATCGATTTTGAATATACTATAAATAAGTAAAACAACCACCATTTCCGTTTAGTCATGGAGAAGAGCTCGAAGATTAAAGCTGAAAGTCGAGTAAAGGATAAACTTTCTCGCTTATAAAAAGATGTTAAAGACAAGTATCTTCCACTTCAAAATGATGTTAGACGTAAAGAATTAGATATAGAGACTAACTTTAAACCAGTAACAACTTCATTAAATCAACTTGTAGCTATTGCTAATACATCAACTCAAAATAAAGAAAATCGAAAAAGAAAAGGAAAATATGACGATTCTGAATCCACTGCTACTTCAGACGAAGAAGATGGAGATAGCATCAAAATAATTTCACTACTTAACCGCTACTTTGATCCGTTCATTAAACAAAACGTGGATAGAACATATGGTATAACGATAAGAAATGATAAACAATACTTGGGACGTGAACGAGTTTTCTTTGATAAAAAGTGGATAAAAGTTGGTGGTGAAAAATTTCCTATAACAGAAGGTCTACTTGAATTGATTCAAAGGAAAGTACCAGACCCCACTCTAATAGATAGGAGTGATTTAAGTTCATATTTGAAATTATTAAATGTTTCAAACGTGCACAAAAGAAATTATACAAGCAATGCAGCTCCAAGAGGAACGCAATCTTATAAGTATAGACATATAATTGAACCCCTTCTCACTGAAGACATAGATAGAATTATAAAAACAGCAGATGAAAATGAAGAAGAAGCAAATACTACGATGCATACTGGATATGGTAAAAAAACATATCGCGCCACAAGCCATTTGGAAATTTGAAGGCGGAAACAATATTGAATTCGTTCACTGGAATGAACCAAACAAATTGGTATCAAGACTTAAAAAAATAATTGCATCGAAAGCTGCAGGTCACACAGGACTCGACAGCGAAATCTTTGCAATTGAAGAAGAACTAAGAAATGCTGGATATATTGAATAAAAATTCAAACGTTTGTAAAACAATGCACAGTATGTTATAAAACATTGTTTGGAAAATAACTATGAACGAAATCAGACGAGAAATTGCAAAAGAACTTCACGCACCGCTTAGAAAAAAGTTTAAAAGACGACGTGTTATTAGCAAAGGAATCGATGACCTCCATGAAGCTGACCTTGTGGACATGTCCAAACTTGCAAAATGGAATAATGGATTTAAATATTTATTAACCATTATTGACGTTTACTCGAAATATGCATGGGCAATTCCTCTTAAAACCAAAAAAGGAAGTGAGATTGTAAAAAGCTTAAAATTTGTTTATTCTCAAAGTAAAAGATTGCCCAATTATTTTCACACCGATCGAGGAACGGAATTTTATAACAGTGAATTCAAAACATGGTCTCAGAAACAAAATCTAAAGCATTATTCCACTGGGAGCTCCATTAAAGCGAGCGTGGTAGAAAGATTTAATCGAACTCTTAAGGAATCGATGTGGAAAGAATTCACAACACGAGGTTCATACCGATGGGTACATATTTTGCCTGAGTTATTAGTAAAGTATAATCACAAAATACATCGCAGCATCGGCATGAAACCTATTGATGTAAAAAGAAACAATCCACCCAGCTTGCCAACACAATATAATGAGACTTTAAGAAAACCAAAATATAAAATCGGTGACATTGTAAGAATATCAAAAATCAAGAAACACTTCACTAAGGGCTACGAAGCTAATTGGACAACGGAGTTATTTACAATTTATAAAGTTCAAAATACTAATCCACGAACATATCTTTTAAAAGATAATAAAAATTTGCAGATATTTGGAGCGTTTTATGAAGCAGAGTTACAACGAACAAAACATCCTAATATTTACTTAGTCGACAAAGTACTACGTAGAAAAGGAAACCGAGCCTTCGTATCTTGGCTTGGATTCGATTCAACTCACAACTCATGGATCCCAAACAAAAATATCTTCTAATTACAACAGTGTAAGTTTTTTGTTTTTTTTATACCTCGCAAAAGTATTATTATTATTATTATTATTATTATTATTATTATTATTAATGTGTCTCTATATATATTTTTCAGCTCACTAAAACCAACACACGCAAGAAAGAAAAGAATGATTGTACTTACCCGTGCACAAGACCAGCATATTTCAACTCTGCAAACAACACAGCATCTTCAATTCTCCGCAGCTTGTTGGAAAAAGAACTACTTACCACTTTAAGAACGAAGATCATATCATTTTTCACTAATTCATATTATATAATTAATGTAAACCACAAATGATCAAATAAATATATATTTAAAAAAAATTTACACTGCACATTAAAAAAAAAAAAAGCAAACCACTGTCCACCGTCCATTTAATTTAATTTAAAATTTGAACATCATCATCATCATCATCATCTTCTTCTTCTTCTTCTTGTTCTTCTTCTTCTTCATCCTCTTCCACTCGATGTTCTTCTTCCATTCGATGTTCTTCTTCCTCTTCTTCTTCCACTTGATGTTCTTCTTCCATTCGATGTTCTTCTTCCTCTTCTTCTTCTTCCACTCGATGTTCTACTTCCTCTAATGACCGATCAAACACGGCCATAAACTCTTCCGCTAATGAAGGGTCAAACGAGTTGAAATTCATCAAGCCGATGGTTCTCAGCTTGTCAATAATAATATTGACATTGTGTAATGTCACCCCGTTGAAAATCATCTCACGGCAGTGGCACTGATCTCTCAACAGCTCGAATATTTCGCAGCTAAAAAGCTCCTTTTCGCCGGCTGTAAGAGTGTTGTACCACACCTCCTCCTCTATTTTCGTCGCACTGACGATAAAATGTAACCCTTGTTTCAGGGCACTTTCCGCAAACAACATAATGTCTCGCAATTTCATTAACTTTTCAATTAACCCCTCGCACAGACTCATGATGTTGCAGATAATGATACCTAACTACTGCTCCATAGCAATCTCCTCTTATATATATTAAGAAGTTAGAGCGCCAAAAAAAGCTCTTTAAAACATTTCACATGAAGCTCTGGGAACCGACATCCAATCTCGTTCTCGCATTAAAAATTACACACTTGAATAATGACGTCTAGGAATCTAAAAACAAACAGATCAAGATTCATTTCACACACTCGAAGATATACATGACATATAAAACACTGTAACCAGATTGAGATCATAAAGCAAGCCAGAACACAAAAAATGTTAACATCATTTAAATTAAACAGACATAACATAGCGACAACGAGTAACACAAGTTCACTCCCACGCTCTGGTGATATATGCTGTACTTAAACAGAGTTCAGCTTTAGAACACCACTTGACTTATTTAGCGAGCACGAGCAAAAAACTTTAACAACCATGCACCAGATGTGCGGGGAGCGCAGACTGGTCTCACGCCTCGCCGCACGGGCGCGAGCAAAAAAAAAACGGAACAGATGCACACCACATGTCTGGTAGCGAGGCAGCAATGTCGACCGCCTCACCGTACACTCTCATTCAAAAGTTATGACACCAAAGACTCTCTCCACTCCCTTGAAACAATTACCTAAATATAATTCAATAATCAATCAATAATTAATAACCAAGATACACAACTAACCTCTGCTGTCCTCTCCATGCGAACACAAGGCGTGGTGGTCATCCTAGCCATTAACCAATCACCTGATCCCCCTGGACCACGTGCTCGCTCTAAGGGCCCATGACGTCACCCAAAGGGCTATGACGTCATCGCGATTACGCAATATTCAAAGTCTAAAGTTCCCTACTACTCCCACGACTCTTATAAGTGAGGATGGTCTTGAAATTGTGTATCTGCTCTGGACAAGATCGATTGTTAACAAAAAGTAACTATACGGTGTAAACCTTCGTTAGGTCTTCCAATATAAACTTCAACAGTCATTATAACAATGAAAGCTACGAAGTAACAAGAGATATTTATGGTAACAATGTAAGCAGTTGTATAGACAACAGATATGTGAATGTAATATTGAATTAATGCAAGTACTACGTGAAAGTTGATAGAAACAATGGTAAGAACGTTACAGTAATTTGTTTATGGGTATACGAGGAATTGTTAATGATGTATACGAGGTTGTATTGAAATATAGAAGTCTGCGATGATATAGATTTTTGATAAAATACGAGTGTGTTTTCGTATTGAGAAATTTATGCATTATAATAGGGCCTACTGTTGTATGGAAGTTATAAGCATTGTTATTTTGATGTTGAGTATAGCTCAGATGTGTAAGTTGAAGGGTAGACAGTCAAGGTGGTGGCGGAAACGTATCTGGGAAACAAAATTAACCTTTGACGACAAACGATTATTAACATCTTATTAAACTTGATTTGAGTAATAATCATATGCACTTATCTTAACTGATCGGTCATATTAGCCTGATATAAACTATTTAAACCTAAATAAGACTTGGTGGCATAGATGTCTTGTCAGTTATAATATTAATATTACTAAATATTAATAATAGTGAGTTAGAAACGGATATAAACAATTCAACTTGAATTGATAGACTGTTGTAAACGTTGTATTTACTTTTTAATAATATTTAATTATATTGGTGTTTCTTGTTGTACAAATAATAATATTTTCGCGTGCTATAAATATGTGCAGATCGTTTGAGAACGTGAGTTTCGTTATGTGTGAGCAGTTTTGTGTATTAGAATGGGAGTGTGTGGATCTACATCAAATGTGATCGACGTAAGTATATTACATGAGGTGAATCGTTTTTGTCAAGTGTATTATACGACAATATTTAATGCATGTAAATGGTAGTATGTTTTTAAAAGAAGTGAAACAATATTGTCAGTATTAGAGGAGTTTAATAACTTTACGTGTTGAATGAATGGAATGTTTTGATTGGCTGGGAGGAAAGAGACTGAACCTGTTATGATGTAACGGCAGGTTTATATAACAAGTACTGCAGAGGTGTATATACTGCAGGGGCAAAGGAACGCAGCCTTGACGAATGTAAACACGGTGTCCAGCTGTGACTTGAGACACTTATATGCAGTTTTAAAGTAAGAAGATTGTCATTTTCAATAATTTATGTTATTTCATTATGAATTATCAGTAAACAGCTGATATGGGTGTGAATGTAATTTATACATGTAGGGAAATCGTGTTGGACTTCATTTCTGTCATACGAGGGGAAAGCTAACCTCATTATTTTACTTCATGGGTTTTTTGATATATACAGTATATATTAATTTGTTTTCTTTGTTTATAAATTATTTCGTTCTTTTTCTATGTCTGGTGTTGCGTGACTTATTTTAATTATAGAGGAGATTGTGTAGTGGAATCCTGAACAGGTAAGGCATCCTATACCCTATTAGACCCGATAATTTGGTAAATTTCTCACTCCACCACCTTTATAATTTTATATATATCCATAACAAGATCTTAGATACTGTATGTGATCATGAAGTGCTTGTTGGTAGGGCTTTTTTTCTAGCCGGGAACTTTCAAGATTCTGAGATCCTGTCGATCTTCGGATTTCCAGCAAATGGCTTCTTGATTTATACGGGTACAGTACATGGAATTATCATATGGCACCAGCCTCTGTGAATTGCATGGATCTACGCATTGTCATTCATTAATTTATTATGTGTAGCTCTTTAGTTGGTCAACAAGAATGTGCCCAAGGAATGGGCGGGTTACAAGATGTAAATATGTAATACACTCCTGGAAAAAATTACCTGTGTTAGTTAATTATCACAATTAAATGAAGACTAAAGAGCTACAAATAACAATATTGTATAGGCAACACTGAAAGAATGGCTTCAAATCTCTACATTCATTAATTTGACTTACTTTGTGGATGTTTTTCCGAGTATATTACAACTCATTGAAATTTAATGTTTTGCAGTCTGTCAACACGATTGTACCCAATCGAATTGGGTGGTTCCCTAATCATAAAAAATAAAAAATAAAAAATACATGAGATTAATAAATACACTTGGAAGACCAGTTTCGATTGTCAAAAATAAATATCTTTATAATGATGTTGCTGTGAAAAATGTAATCCAGGAAAATTGAGTACGGTATTCATAAGGTATTGTTTGGGCAAGGATTCCTTGATATTTATTCTCATGTAAATACATGATCATATCAATCCCAACCTCAAAATTTCTATGCATGAATATATAATATCCACATTTCTGATACTTTCAACTTCAAGCTGGTTTCTTTCAAGAGCTATATCTTTCACCTTTAACCTATACATGTAACAGATCTGATTTTTTTTATAATTTTAATGTATTTTTAGCATTTAGATAACTAGTATTTTTAGAATTATTTTTGGAAACAACTTTTGTTATGATTTTTTTAAAACTGTAAGGCTTGCAACTCGGCTTGTATTATCTATTTCTGCTGAGGAAGGTCACCATGTGGCCGAAACCGGTACACTATAATATTAAAGTACATTTTATTGACCTAAGGTATTAATTTTCATTTTACTTGGTAATGTTACGTCACTAACATTCGGTTATGATTCATCACTTGTTGATGTCGCAGTTGTAATTGGAAACAATATAATATGGTAGGGACCTGGTTATTACGACGTGAGATTTGAAAAAAAAACAGACGCTAAGGAAGTAGTCTCAAAATTATGAGGGACTTCGGCCCTTCGTCCTTTTGGAAAGAGAATGCACAAGGTGGATATTTGATACAAAAACGTCGTGGTTTGGGACGACAATTATTTGACACCTACTACATGATGGAATTATGGGGATTATAATAGATTCGTAGGAATTCAATAATGCTGTGTAACGAGCATGATTAAAATCTGTCAAAATCCCCTCCATGATGGTTTTGTTGGTTGTTCAATTTCGATAATTTTTTTCTTCAGCAAATTCTTGACTTATGTGAAAACTTAAATTGCTTCTTATCCCACGAAGGTGTTTTTCCTGTCGGGGATGCCGTTCAGGCCTTTTGTGTATAGCAGTGTCAGTCACTGCTGGCTTAAAGTAAATGTTCATGCGAGTGTGAGGAACAGTAGATCTTTATTTCGTTTGTGCTACCGCAGCTCTGGGGAATAAGTTTGTTTGTTTCTGGGAAGCAGTGATCACGCGTGGGAGTTGCCTGGAAACTGCTAGGAGAGCGGCCTGGCTGGGATACGCGCAAATATCAGCCTGTTTGTCATCTGGTTATAATGCAGAGGCAAGATACCTGTATTGGCCTATGCCATTGAATGTTTATACACCACACATGACACGAAGGTGGCCATGCACACTGAACTACCTTGCAGCAGCGATCAGCAGTACGTTTTTCCGACCCTGCCTTTTCTTAATCAGCTGCCCTTGTCAGATCGGGGTTGGTTTCATAAAGGGTAGCTGTCAGATGTACATATAGATGTATGGGGTTTTAGGGTTGGTTCTTTGGTATGCTGACAAGCCATAGCAAAAATTTTCATTTCTTTTTAGGTTTATTTAAGGAGAAGTTAGTGTTTTGTATTTAGAATGCTCGTTCCTCAATGCACGTTGGTTATTTTGTTTGCTTTCTTTTATTTGTTTTGATTCTATTTTCAGAATGTTAGCCCAAACTTGGGTTTGTAGGCCCAAAGTTTTTGGGACCTTGATACATAGAGTTTCTTTTATTATTGAGCATTCGTGCTAATGTAAACATTTAGATAGTTTTGATGTTTGCTTATTGATTTTTTTTAAATTTCTATGTATCATAATTTTTGTATGCTTATTGGGAGAAGGAGTTATTCGCGTCCGCAGCTTTCCTTAAGCTGTACCTGTCCCCTGGGTGACGCTAAACGAATAACAAAAAATGGCTGCCAGACCTATCAGTTACAGATCTCCTGGCGAACGATTTAGAATCGGTCCTTCTCAGGACCAGCAACTACAACAAGTAAAACATCTTGGTTACAACTTACGGATCATGCAAATTAATATTGAAGGACTTAGTCGATCTAAATGTCAATATCTCTCCCGAATGCTCCTTGAAAACTATGTGGATGTAGCTGTTATACAGGAAACACATATAGATAATGAGGAATATTTAAAATCAAGAGGGTGTGTTGCAGGAGCTACTTATCCCCATACTTATGGCTGTCCTACCTACATTCGCAACAATATTGAAAATGCACATTTGATTTCTGTATACACCTCAGAAAATGTTCACATTATCGTGATAAAAATTGAGAACATTACAATAACGAATGTTTACAAGCCACGTGCAGTAAACTGGTCTGCTGAAGTGATCCCAACTCTACCTCATCCTAGCATATATATCGGCGACTTCAATAGCCACCATACTATGTGGAATTGCAATGAAGATGATGGGAACGGTGAAAGACTTGCTAGTTGGGTTGAATCTAACAACCTCAGTCTAGAATTTAACTCAAAGGACAAAGGGACTTTTATATATGCAGCCTGGAAGAAAGACTTCAACCCTGACCTTAGTTTTGTTAGTCAGAACTCTAAATGTCCTAACAGTAAGGACAGTTCTTGGGGATTTTCCAAATAGCCAACATCGGCCAGTTTTAGTTAATGTAGGAATTCAATCACCTATAATCAGATCCATTCCAAAACCATGATAGAACTTTAGAAAATCTAACTGGAGTAAATTTTCCAATGAACTTGATAAAGTTATTAGGTGGATCCCCCCTGTGAGTGAAAAGTATGAAAGATTTGTTGGGGCTGTCTTATCAACGGCAAAAAAGTGCATGCCAAGAGGATTTCGCAAAGAGTAAATTCCAGGATGGAACAAGGATTGTGAAGAACTATACCAGTCTTACATAACCACCAATGATCATGAAATTGCTACCGAATTGTTACAGAGCTTAGATAAAGCTCGCAGAGAAACCTGGGTACAAAAGACAGAGAACTTTGACTTTACAAGATCAAGCAGAGAAGCGTGGAGCCTGCTGAAGAAATTGGGAGGATGTTCCCCACCTAACCATGATGATCCACATGTAACACCAGATCAAATAGCCAGTAGAATAATTTCTTTGTCCAGGGCACCATCGCATAAACAACATACAAGAAAGGTTAAGAAAGAACTAACCAACCTCAAGCAAAAGGCAGTCCACCGGTCAGAATATTCCAATAACTTCACAGTAGCTGAGATTAATACTGCACTTAAGGATGGTAGGCAAATCACCAGGGTTTGATGGCATTCATCCTGAATTCCTTGTCAATTGTGGGAACAAGACTCGTAAATGGCTTGCTGCTTTCTTTCCTAATATAATGCTCATTGGTAGACTACCAAAAGCTTTCAAGAAAACGAAAATCATAGTTGCATTGAAACATAGTAAGCCAAAAGATAAACCAGATAACTATCGACTGATAGCTCTCCTAAGCCTCCTAAGCTGTTGCTACAAACTTCTGGAAAGACTCATCCTTAACCGAATTGGTTTAAATATTCATAAAGTAACACCTATTGAACAAGCAGGCTTTAGACCAAGTAGAAGCTGCACAGATCAAGTACTAAGTCTCACCACTCATATAGAAGCAGGGTTTCAACAACAACTTAAAACATCTGTTGCTTTTGTTGACCTTACAGCAGCCTATGACACAGTATGGAAGGATGGGTTACTCTACAAACTGATGTGTATCATCAAAATTTTCCAAAATAATTAGGCGTAACTCTTGATAGGACTTTGCCCTTTAAGAAGCACCTACAGAACAGTCCAGCAAAACTGAAATCATGCAATAACATCTTGCAGAAGTTTTGTGGAACCACATGGGGAGCTAGAGCAACAACATTACGATCTTCTGTTTTAGGACTTGTCTATTCAGCTGCTGAATACTGTGCTCCGGTGTGGCTTAACAGTCCACATGTGAAGCAGATTGATGTCCAATTGAATTCGGCGATGAGGATAATATCATGTTGCATCAGGACCACTCCTCTGTACTGGCTTTCACCTCTAAGTCACATTGTACCACCTGACTTACATAGACAAAACTCTCTCCTGAGGGAATATCAAAAGATAATCTCCACAGTTTCCTATTCATTCTGACATACTGTGCCCATTTAGGAAAACGGAAGTACCGGTCATCATCCGACTAAATGCTCAGCTCAGGGCGTGTACAGTTATTCCCACTGCCTAACCATGTACTCAGAATGTGAACTATAGGAAGGACAAGCACAAAAGGACTATAACACCAACTACTTTAAATTGATATCTTTAATTCACTCAAATATTTCCAAATATGAAGTCACAACATAAATATTGGTTGAAATTACCCTCAAACATAATAATAAATATAATAACCCTTAGTCTATCTTGCTTCATTTCCAATGGATTCGTTATGATCTATGTGCTTACACTGATACTTTAGTCTTAGATATTCTAGATCTTATATTCCCCAAATTTAAGGGTTTTTAGTCACTTCAACTGAGTTCCACCTGGTCAGGCTCGAACTCAGGATATTTACTTTTACTCTTACAATGCTTTCATTCGGCTATAATCTGAACTTATCATTCTTCACATTTATTTATCCTTTTAAATCTCTTTTCCCACACATTTCAAACACAAATTATCCCCCAAAACACAAATAACATTATTTACACATGAGTACCAATTACTTCTCCACTTCCATGCCAATTATATTTTACTGCAGCCATTGTGTCCCTGAGAATTGGATGTTCAATGGAACCCACGCTCCCCGAAGTCCAATTCTATGATTTTTAACTTACCCGTATTTCTTTCATTTAAGAGTATGGAACCAAAATCTGACATTTTTCAAAAATGCATTTATTTTATTATTATTCTTTATATTCATTATTTCATTATTATTATTATTATTATTATTATTTGCATTCAGGATGAGCAATCCATGAATAATAATTATCTTTGGCAGGTATTACTTCTGCGACTTTTTAATCCTTCAGATAAAACCACGAGGTCTTCATTAAGATATTATTTATCATAGTGACAGTTTAATGGCTTGGCCTGCGTGTGGCGCGACCGTCATTAGTCTCCCCTCGCCTCGAGCGAGACAACGAAACTCTTATAAACAACATAGCTTTCCCTTATCCGTATCTTGACCTAGCTCAATCTTTACCCATATGTTTTTAACATTCAAAGACAGACTACCTCTCCATTGAGACTCCAAGCATTTTTATTCTATTCTTCATACGGACTACGATCAGTCTAATATTTCACATTTATTCGCGCTTCTTTCGGGATAATTATTCTCTGCTATTAGGATGACAAACAAAGATATTATTATTCTGCTGTGATAGGCATTCCAAATACAAATGCTAACCAATCTAGAAACGCCATGTTCTACCTGGCTGCAGAGGTCGGCCTAGCTCGCAAGAGGGAATCAATTTCACCCTACCTCCGGCTACCCGCCTAGACAAAATATCATCTATCCAGTCTTACGATACTTTTCCATTCATGTGCTCCCTGGCATTCATGAGAATTATACAATACTTGAGTGAGCATTTATTCATTCACTCGAACACATTATATGACTTTACCTTAGTCAACCGACGAATTTCCCCATAGACTATAACAATTATCCGATACTCGCACGTTAATTCAATATTTCAAACGCTAGCTTACATTTGGTCTAGTCCATTTTTGGCGACAATAATATTTCTTGGATACTCAATTCATTACTACTGTGGTCCAGATATCCTGGCGAGGATAAATTAATCTACTTTTCATTATTACATTTTCGTATTATTCCCTTTCGTTATTTTGTGGTCTTTTATTATTATTCTTATTTTCGTTAGGCCTTTCATTGCCTTTACTCGTGATGCTGAGGTCATTTGCCATTACTTTTAATTTATATCATTTAACCGTATAAGGTTTATTTATTATTTTATCACTGACTTGGATTTTCATTGCATTACTCTAAATTTCATTAAATTATCTTTCAATTTCTTAATTATTTACTTTCGCATTAACTTAAGTTGCGTTCAACTTCTATTGCGTTTACTTTGCATAACAAACGTCACTGATTTCAATTACTTAGTTTGTTTCTTTCGATAATACTTTGGTTCCATTACTTTATATGCTTACACGCACTTGGGTATTTTTTGTACAATATTTACTCTAACGAATACAATTTCTAAAATTAAGTTCAGAGGAGAACTTTCAGAACCATTTTTGGTAACAACTGGTTTGAGACTGGTTTAATTGTGCGCTGGAGTACGTTATGAGGGAATGGTACAAGAACAACTCGAAAAATATAAAAATTGGAACCCAGAAAGACAACATACATCTGAACTGTCTAGGATTTGCTGATGATCTAGCTCTTCTGGCCAATGATATTCAGGAAACTGCAAATAAAATCTATACAGGAAATAGCTCAAAATATTGGTTTGAAAATTTCATTTGAAAAAAAAAACAGAAGTTATGCTAACTCAACCTCCGCTTGCAAACAAAATTAAGCTGGGAGACCAAGAAATATAAATTGTATAAACATTTAAATACTTAGGTGAAGTAATCACATACAACCTGAACGAGAAACCAGCATGGCAAAATAGAATAGATAAACTGGTTAGAGCACAGCATGTTACCAAGAATACATATAATAAAAAATGTCTCTCGATAGCAACCAAATTGAAGCACTACAAAACAGTCACCCAGCCACAAATAACATATGCATATGAAACATTATTCAAGACAACAAACACAGTTGCAATAGATAGAGTACTCAAGTTAGAAAGGAGAATAGTGAGAACCTGTTTAAATAAAAGTTATCAAGTAAATGGAGTCTGGAGACTAGCTTCCAACGAAACAGTTTATAAAGAAATAGAACCAGTGACAAGCACAATGAAAAAGAAACGAATATCATTCTTAGGGCATCTAATACGGTCACCAGAAAATAGAATCAGTAGAAAAATAATAGAAAAATTTTGGACGAGTAAGAGTAAGAACAATATTAGATGGATCACAGAACTTAAAGAAGACATGAGAGAGTTACATATTACAATAGAAGATTTAAAATAAAAGACAGACAGACACACTCAAGATTCTGAAAGACAAACACACTAGACTACAGACAAAAATCAACAAGCAGAGAATAGGAAGAGTCATTCCTGAAGCAGAAAAAAAATACGTTCAGAAAGGATGAAGAAATATTGGTCTGACAAAAAGAAGAAAAACCTCCATAAACCTGTCTAATGTAGTCCTATGTTGGCTAAAAAATTAAAATAAATAAATTTAATTCGTTACTGGGCCTCATTTTCACGGCCTTCCTCATTAAAAAGTGACACTTTTCAAGTGCTTTCAGCACTATTCACCGTTATCACTTTATCATTAATCATTTCACAATAATACATTTCGAATTATGGGTCCACAATGGCTCAATATATTTAATTCATTATGGTACTCACCAACTCAGGATCTGCCGTTGTGAAGAATTTCACCCTCATGATTTTGACTAATACATTTTCACATCAATATGGCAACACATAACACACGTGATTTTTACCTGAAGTGACATATTGATATTTTTACACATAATGATTCTTGATAAAAAACACTCTCACAAAATTTATATTAATTTTTAAAACAATAAACTTATACCTTTTCACACGTTTTCACTTTATCACTTTTTACTCTGTGACAATTCACACGTGTTAACCCTTGGGCTAAGTCCTATTTTACTATCTATTTACAATTTCTTTACACAGTGTATAATAGTTCTTGTCGCATCTCAGAACGCAAGCGATGACTTCCGATTGGTCTCCTGATGACGACTTCTCACCTCGATCTAGTTGCACGATCTGTCCTACGATGACTTCTAACTCGGACCCCTAGGTCTTGAATCAATGTTCTGTAGCTTTTCCACGGTTTAAACTCACCGGTTTATTGACTTAATCTGGCTTCTCTTTTAACAACGTTATGTTGTGAAACAATTGTAATTATCGACCTGTTCTTTTATTCCAGCAAGGCTCGAAATGTTCCTTTTCTTTGACAATGTTCGGTACTTCCACTTTTTACTGCGCATTTATTTTAAATGAAACGCGGCTCTACTTTTACTTTGGTACGCGGTCCTGTTATCTTACTGGCTTTTATTTAAACCCATAGATGATGCTAGCGATACTTGTTTCTAGCGTTTGTGTTCGGACCTGACTTTCATTTCTGGTGCGTATTGTCCATCTATATAGGCGGAGTTCTTTCTACCTTCGGTAGCTTCTGCCTGGTATCGAACCAGCTAACTTGTATTATTGAAGATTTATAGTTCTTTCCGAAGCTACGTAACTTTCCCTGATGTCTTTGTGTCCCGAGTACTGAACTACCCGCCACGGCGGACACCAAACTGAATACTGTGAACCAGTATCGTGCTCCTTGGCGCCTACGGTAAACTGAATATACTGAAAATTGTTCTTTTTCACTGATATGGCCCAACTTGGCTCACTGGCGATTCGTACTGGCGGTCTAAATACTGTGATCCAGCGTTATGTTCGACTGGACTGACAAAACTGCACGTACTGTGAGGTAGCACGTCCGTCCCAACGGACTGAAAGACTGCCTATGATGTGCTGCAGCACTCCTGCACTTGGAGTCCACTGTAGACTGCATACCTTCTGCCTAAAGACTCGGCTATATATCGGGAACTTGCAAAAATTAACTAATTTGGTCTTCTTCTCAGAGCTATCTTTTGAGCTTGACATCGCACGTTTTTGAAAAAATAACCATTATGTTCCCTACAGTCTAAACGTCGCATTCTCATCTTGTTTTCCGAAAATCGATCGTCTATTATTTATAAATTAAATTTACAAGGCTCCTCAGCTACGTGGGCGAGTTGGTTTTATTTTCTCCTTCCCAGGAGCTCTTCATAGCCCCGCCTAATGACGTAACTGCTTCATAAGCACTTTTTCCCTGTGCCTTGATTACTCAATTTTAATCTTAATTAATTCATAACTCCCTGGATTATTCTGATTGACATAACAATATTTATGTAATTTTGCGTTATTTCCAAGAAAACTATTTATTTCATAATTCTGCGGTGTTGGAACGCAATCCAGGGTTGTCATAAAATGCTGATCTCAAACCTTCGCAGTGGTTCCCCTGCCTACCTGCTCTGATCGTTTCCTCACAGCATGACTGTGCTCGTGAATCATACACAGCTTGCATCTTGTGACTCCAGATAAGGCTGTCAATGCTCTGCGTCATTGCCTGAATCACTTCATATTTCCTCATGGCTAGCTTATGCGTAACTGAAAGTCTTACAGCTATTTTATATTTCTCGATGTATAATAACTTAGGTTCGAACCCTGCACCCATCAAATGGGTACAATACCTACAGTAAAGATAAGTCACTTGAAATCCCGCCGACCACCCATCCTGACAGCGGAATCTCTACAATTAAATAATTTTCAGATTGACAACAAGTGGTCTGAGGTGTGGAATAATTTATTCTATGAGAAATATAGAAACTTCATTGATCCTATCAAGAAACCAGCTGGCATGGAACTACCACGCCATACATGGAAATCACTCAACAGGATTCGAACTGGACATGGGGTCTGCACAGACAGCTTATACAAGTGGAATAAGGCTTCCACACCTCAGTACGACTGTGGATTTGAAAGACAGACCATCCAACATATTGTGGAGGACTGCAGCCTTCGAGCCTATAATGGGAAACTGAAAGACTTTCATGATGCAACGCACCCTGCTCTTGATTGGGTTCAAATTTAAATATTACCTTGTAAATCTGAAAATTTCATCTGTTGAATATGTGTCTCCTCATCAAAATTGATTTTAATATTTATTGTTCTTTTAAATGCTAATGTATATGTTTAATGGCGGACCGGGTTCGATTCCCAGTCAATGCATGTGAGATTTTCAAAGTGAAATGCCACGTCCTGTGGTTCGGATTCCACGTTAAAAGGAGGTCCCATGGCTTATGATCTCGAGGTTAACGGTCACGTAAAACTAATCTTCCTTTTATAATATATTTAATGTGTTCCTTAGCTTGTAATTATGTAGATGTACCATGCCATACGCTTTCCATAGTACTGTATTTTGTTGATAGTATGATGAGCAATTATATTATTAAACCATATTATTTTGCTCCTTATTGCTACATTATAATGCCGATCATAAACCTTATTTTTAACCATATTACTACAAGTGTTAAATCTGAAAGTCATAGTATGCTATAAAATACTACATCCAGAATTCAAACTGCAAAATTTTGGATTTTTAAATGCTAAAAACCATTATAGTTCATATTTCATTTTTGAATCAAAGGGTACTACTTACCCATAAAAGGGCTGGCAAAATATCATCTGAAACAACTTTTTTTTGAATCCTGTTTCTAACGACACCAGCAAACTCATCCACAATATCATCACTGGATATGCCCTCAGTTCCTAATGTTTGTCGTGGTTGGATTTCCATTATGGTAAGAATCACAGATTGTGTTTCTTTTGACTGCAGAAGAAAGAATATTTCAATACAATGGTGTTAATTTTGAAAATAGGTGGTTTGAAGAACTTTGTTTTTCAAGGTCCCACATAGTGCGAAAAAGCATTTACGATTAAACTACATTGTTCTTAATAACTGAATAGCCTGCTGAAGGGAAAGTTGACATCCCGTACATCACTTAAGCACGCCATTTGCCTCTATAAGGTTGTGAACAGGGGCGGCCCTAACAATGTTTTCAGGTGCTGTGAGATCTCATTGTGGTGCCCCCTACTCTGGAAAGACTATAAATATAACAAATACAATAATAATAACTAGGGCCAGGATGTTGATGCCGTAAAAAGTTAAAAAACTGCACTTAAAATGGAGAAAATGGTTTTATAATAATAAAATCACCAACATTTCAAAAATTCGAAAAATGCAGTATAAAATGGAGAAAATGACCTTATAATAATAAACTCACCAATATTTCAAAAATGACATCTTGCTCTAACTGAAAAGTCAATCAAAATAGATTTCTAGCACTTAACAAAAGTTTATGTTCACTTTAGTCTGAGTTGCACTGCACTACGCATGTCATTCTGATGTTGTCAAATGTAAATGATCTGCGATTATCAGCCAACAAGTTTTTATATCTCGAAAAGTTGCGTTGAACATCAACTGATGTGATCGGAGTGTACTTGAAGTAAGGAAGGTCGTTTTGCTGCTAAATCCTCCTCAATCCCATCCGTGCAGTAGTTTTCAACAGAAAGTATGTCTGAGATTTTGCAAAATCTTTTATACCAGGTGTTTTTTGTTCGGCAATTTTTTCACTTTTGATACAATACCTGCAGCAATTTCGCAACGATTGTTGCTAAGACTAGTTTCCACCCAGTTGATTAAGGAAATGGAATCAATATTTCAATATTTCAAATTATCTTGTATCAGCTACTAATTTCTTTTTAAATCTGAGAGACGTAACTCCCTCATATAAAGCTGTGACATGATTAAATTGGAAAAAATGACCTCAAGAGGCTGATTTCTCAAAATAAGACCAAACAAATCTACCAAACTTAAGAAAAAGCTCTTAAAATGGAAAAATAGCACCAAAAAATGCAAAAAGATGCAAAATAAAAATGACATATTTGAAGACGGGGTGGCCTGTGGCATTGTTTCATACAGCTCAGTAAAAAGATGAAATGCCATCAACATCTGGGCCCTAATAATAACTATTATTTTAATATTAAAAATAATATTCGTAGAATGCTCCTAAAATATTATTTAATATTAAACAATATTGTTAGCTTATAGTTGCACTTAGACCAGGCTAGGGATAATTATTATCTGCACAAAAAGAAATATGTCCAATATGAAATTACTAATATCTTACATTACATAACAACACTTAGCATAGTAGCAACGTTCTAACAGTAAGTAAAGTTTCAATTTCACTCGTAGCTTACACACAGACACAAATCACGGTCCACATGCACCCGCACGCGATTGAACGCCAAGAAAACAGGCGCCGGATAGAACCCTCGATGTATAGATATTGGTTTCGACTCATTAATATTTATACAACGTTAAGTGCGAATTTCACGCTATATATATATACCTTTGAAATGCACGCACCCCAGCTCACTTATATAGAATTAATTTTTACGGGTAGGGTTAAGTAGTATGCTAATAAAGTATTTAGGTTTCATTTTTTGCGCTGTCAAACTATCGTTGCATTTTCTTCCCCTCCCCCCCCCCCCCCCCCTCTCATATGACAGCGCCCGGTGCGGTCGCGCACCGTTTGCACCATCCTAGAGCCGCCCCTGGTTTTGAGCACTTGGTACAAATGTTGACTAGCTACTGCAATCAGAGCTGACAGAGGTTAAAAGGGGCATAATAATTGGTGTTCACCGATTCAGCCATTCCGCATGTGGTCAAACATTTCACACACACACCACACAGAAAAACAATGGCAGAATATGTTTTGGAAAACTAGTTAAGATAAAATAAATCTAGTCAACAATTGTGCATGAAAACATCTCTTGTAAGATTGCTTTATATTTCAGTTTAAGGGGCTAATCTCTGATACTGAAGATAAGAAGTATTCTTATGAAATACAAGAAAATTATTGGCATCCAAGTCCTCAGATAACCTAAGAGTTGAGTTGAGACTAATATTCGATTTTTCACTCAAGCACATTTTTAGCACCTCACCTGAAATGCAATGTTTGCATTTGAATGCATCCCGAATATTTCTGGTTCTTCAATATGCGGTAAATGATCTATAAACTCCCTGTACTGTACCAGTTTTGTAAAATTTGGACTTTCAGGGCAGTAGTATAATCCGGATTCTGAGTATTTGTAACCTAGAATCAAAGAATGGTGTGATCCTTTTACCACTCTTTCACAATAGAAATATACATGAACAGTATAGCTGATGAAGAAAACAGTGACTCCTCATAATGATCAGGGCAAAGGCAGAACATAAGCCTCGCCAATTATTATTATTAATTAAATCGTTACAAATATACAGATTTTACAAAATTCAGAAAGACTGTACACATTTTATGAATTTCCTTACAATTCCTACTCATTGTTTAACCTGTAAATTTACAATTATTAAATTATATTGTTACAATATGATAAAGACAGGTTGAAATAGGATATCAAATTCATACAGAGCAGGAAGAGCAATCACATATGCCACTAAAAGTTAATCATGGGCAGATGGACAAAGCAACATACCAGGCCCATGTGTTTGTATGATTGCGGGTGGGTAACAATTTAGAGTTAAATAATTTTCAGCCACTGACTTAGAAAATGACAAATAGCAAAGATGCAGATAAAGTATTTGTAAGAAATGTTAATTAAATGCTCTGGAAATTTTCAGACATTTGATACATACTGTATGCACAGAAAAACTAAATCAAATACTTTCAACACACTCAATTACATTGCATATTGTGTTCAAGAAAAAAAAAACTTCATCGGCACTTGTAATCTGTACACTTAACCAACATCAAGCACACAGTCTGGAAAGTGCAGTCTCTCAATCGATCCAGAACTTTTTACACCCCAAATTTAGAAAGTATTTCATCAGCATCATTCAATAGGGGTGTTGCAATACACTACTTTGTTCCACACTTCCAATAAACGTCAAACATCCGCTGTAATATTCTCAGAACACCTCCTGAGTATGTTATATGCTACATACTTCTGTAACACTTCATCAGTAGACATATGCAAAAGGCATCTAAAAGTGGTGTTATCTCTTCTAAAAATAAAAGTTATTAACAAATAGTTTATTCACAAATTTGAAATGTATAGTGATAGCTTACAAACTGTGTAGAAGACAGCATAATACTAACAAGTCCTCGAATACAGTAATTGTCATTAATGGAAGATTTTCTTTCTTCAAATATGGAACAGCATGTAAGCAGAATCTGTACCTGTGAGGGATAACCAGATCATCCTCATTCAATTTAGTACAAACACCTGTTTAGTAACACTAGTTTGTTTTAAAACATTAACAATGCTGATGTGGTTTTATGACCTACATTGGTCACATGATCCCTTTAGCTGGGAAAATCCAGGCACTGACATTGTTCCATTCCCTCATTTGCAGGTAACTTACCAAGATACATACTAATTGAGAGACTTATTCCCTTAAACAAACCAGCTTTGGGATTTGGCATTGCAAATACTTTCAACATCTTCCTGGCTAGATCTTAGATGTCTTAGGACAATTTAATCAAGGTCTTGCTTGACAACTACCATACTTGACTAAATGAAGCTCTAAGAGCAGCTACATTATGTAGTACTAAGCAAGATATCTCACGGCTCATTTTCAAGATGTGATTTCAAACTCCCAATTTTTCATATGAAAGATAAGCAGTAGCCTACTTGAAGCCCTCAAGTTCTACGATGATCCCTGCAAAGTAATTACAATGCTTTTAAATTAAAATTGACTAAAAGGAACTGCTGTTTAAATATCCTAGAATATCATTGGAAATACCAAATATCAATTATGTAGTTAACATGAAGTATGTAAACCTCCAAGACCTGATTTAATTTAGATCATGAACCAATAATAGGCTATACACTGTCGGCAAATATTGGATTAAGTACAAAAAACATAGATATTTAAGAACCATCAACTACAAGATAAATTTGCATTCAGCAGATCAAGATGAATAACAGAAATTGTAACCGAATTTATTCAGTTACAGTAGCTCAACCTCGGTTTCTTTTTGTGCTTCGTGCAGTTAGTTTGGGGTATTTTATTCGTATCTTATTATATTGGGTTAACGTGGGGTTGCAGAAGTGATTTTTATTGTGCCTGTGTGTTTTTGTGGACGGATTCATCTTTGGATGGTCCGGACCAACTAGGATCATTGTTTATTAATTATCGGTTTTTGGATATTTGATATTATAAAATACGGGGTTTTGCGATTTATTACGTTTTGGGAATAAGGATATATAAGACTGTATTAAGTAGAAGCATTATTTTGGTTTGGGGTTAATGCCTTTATTTTGACCTAGTAGTGTTAAATGTTAGGTTCGTGGCTGTACTATAAAGGTACAATGAATTGGTATTTTCGAGTGCTGGATATGTTACATACCCGGAAAAGACAGGCAGTAATTCGAAGTTCAGGGAAATACCTAGGCTATTAATAGCGTGAACTCGTATGAACTTCAAGTGGAAAACTACTGTGTGACGTCAGTGTGAATTTCGACTGTCTGATGTTCATGTGTTGACACGGATGTTCCGCTAGGAGCGGACCACGCACGAGTTAGTTCCGGCAGAAACATTATCCCAGGCGTAGGGCATTTGGCATGCGTTCGCTGATGCTACCAGGTTCATGCAAGACAGAAATATAAACACACATGAATTTTAAAGAGATAATCTATTGGCTGTACCATACACATATATACATAATATACAACACAAAATACCCTTCATACACTCGTGATTTATACAGGACCTTGCCACTGAATTTAGGCTCTGAGAGCAGCAAACACTTACGGCCATATCAGACCTCGGCCTACCAACCTCCTATACACATTTCACTTGTACACAAATCTACACTAGTCAGACTTTCACGCATCATTTGCCTATTCTTCACTTTGCACAGTTTGACTACGAATCTACACTCGCCGGACTTGTTGACTTCAACGCCATGACTTCCACAACAGATGATGAAGTGAGGTTATGAACGTCATTTTAGGGTGTGATATGATCAGCTACCCATGGCCTACGAACTTAACCATGTCGAAAATATGTAGTCATTCAATAGCACAATGCGCAGTGAATGTCTAGTTACTGTCTCTGCTGTTCGATTATCGGACCATGCCAGATAAATCGACCCTGGGCGCAAAAAGACGTGGACTCTAGCCTAAAAGCAAGAAGAACCGATCTCTAACTGTTCGTTACGGAAACCATGTCACGTAAAACGACCCTGGGCGCTAGTAGATCAGTACTCTGCCAATAAAGCAATAAGACGACCTCGGAACACCAGACACGCCTTTACATGCACTGGCGTAGGGATAAATAACCCCAATGTTTCTGCCGGAACTAACTCGTGCGTGGCCCGCTCCTAGCGGAACATCCGTGTCAACACATGAACATCAGACAGTCGAAATTCACACTGACGTCACACAGTAGTTTTCCACTTGAAGTTCATACGAGTTCACGCTATTAATAGCCTAGGTATTTCCCTGAACTTCGAATTACTGCCTGTCTTTTCCGGGTATGTAACATATCCAGCACTCGAAAATACCAATTCATTGTACCTTTATAGTACAGCCACGAACCTAACATTTAACACTACTAGGTCAAAATAAAGGCATTAACCCCAAACCAAAATAATGCTTCTACTTAATACAGTCTTATATATCCTTATTCCCAAAACGTAATAAATCGCAAAACCCCGTATTTTATAATATCAAATATCCAAAAACCGATAATTAATAAACAATGATCCTAGTTGGTCCGGACCATCCAAAGATGAATCCGTCCACAAAAACACACCGGCACAATAAAAATCACCTCTGCAACCCCACGTTAACCCAATATAATAAGATACGAATAAAATACCCCAAACTAACTGCACGAAGCAAAAAAAACTGAGGGTGAGCTACTGTAACTGAATAAATTCGGTTACAAAATAATGACATGAAAATCAGCAGTATTCCCAGGAAATTAAATTCTGTATAAACATACTTACTTACTCCTTGGCGCTACAGCCATTCTTCCATGTTGACTACTTTATTTCTCCATCTGACCCCCATCTTTCTCAGATCCTCCTCCACATTGTCCAGCCATCTGGTCCTAGGTCTTCCCCTCACACGCCATCCTCCTGGCTTCCCACTGAAGACCTTCCTTACCACCCTGTTCTCTGTCATTCTTTCTACATGTCCCAACCAATGCAGTCTACTACTCTTTATTTCCATTATTATAGCTGGCTTACCATACAACTCTCTTATCTCCATATTATTTCTGATTAGCCAGAATTCACCCTCTTTTACTGGTCTATATACTTTTCTGAGTATCTTCCTTTCCCATCTCCTTAACAATTCCTCATCACCTTGTGTCATGGTCCAAATCTCCGAACCATACATCACCACTGGTCTCACTACCATTCGATATACAGTACAGTCAGCTTCAGATTTCTACTGAGACTTCTTGCTTTAAAAACTTTGCAAATTGACCCAGCGGTGCACGTGATATTTCGTTTCGGTTTTGAAAGTGACACGAGCGATTAGTCATGCTAGGACAGTCCCACTCCTCCCATTGTTCTGAGGCCACGGCTGTCCAATCATGTCGCGGCAGACTGCTGTGTCGGGCTATACCTTTATGAAACAGCAAAGTAACTCCTATTTTCAGCTGCTATCCTTGCATGTATTTCTTCTCTCTTATCATTGTTTTCAGCTATCATTGACCCTAAATATTTAAAATTTTTACAGCATTCATATTCTTAAAGGCCATTACTTTAGTCTTTTCAGTAGAAATGCACATACTGAATTTTGATGCCACTTTCTGGAGGTTGAATACTGACCACTGCAGATCATCTTCAGATGCTGCTACCAATGCAACATCATCAGCAAATAGTATAGCGTCTAAATTTTTTAGATGCCTGCTGATAGGTATTGAACCATGTCTTTCACACCTCCATTCCTTTATTATTGCATTCATGTAGATTATGAATAGCAATGGAGAGAGTCCACATCCTTGTCCTACCCCTCTGCTGATTGGCTTCTACTCGGATTTATGATTACTTAACCTTACTGCAATAAGAGTACCACTATACATGTTGTAAATGTTATCAATTAACTGTTGGGGGGCACAATCCCTGGCCAATATGTCAATAAGTCTGTTTCTGTCAACAAAATTACAGGCTTTCTTAAAATCAACATATGATATGTGTGTTTCCAAATTGCACTCCCTGCGTTTTTCGATCAAAATTTTTAAGGTGAAGTAGGCACCTGCACATGTGCGATCTTTTCTAAACCCATGTTGTTCATTCCCTATTACCTCAGAGTAACGTTTCAGTAATTTTTCTTTAACAATGTTTGCAAAAAATTTGTATCCAGAGTTAAGTATACTCATTCCTCTAGAATTTTCCAAATCTTTCATATTTCCCTTCTTATGAAGAGGAACTACTATTGCCTTTTGCCAATCTTCTGGAGGCCTGTTACCCATCCAGATTAAATTCAATCATCTGAGAAATCTTTTCTTGAAGGCATCGCCTGAATATTTCAACATTTCTGCATTTATTGAATCTTCTCCAGGTGTTTTCCCATTTCGAAGTTTCCTCAAGACCTGTTATAATTCTTCGAGTGTAATATTTGCCGAAGACTTGTTGTTAGATGTGGGTAGATTATTAGCTTGGGAATAACCTAACCCCCAAGGGAAGATGATGAAGAAAAATAAGTGGGTTTCGGACTGGAGAAAAAGGATGGAGAAATAGGAAGAGAGTTTGACATAAGTTATAACTAAGAGTTCTTGCTCAAATGCATTAAATGGTGAACACCCTTTCAATAGATTTATTTTTATTAAATAGGAAGAGTCAAGGAAGACAGGATCTTGCCTAACCGTTATGTTAGAGAAATGATAAAGCAAAGAACAAATCTTTAATTTATTTAACAAGATAAAAGGAAGTAGTTTTTGTAACAATTATATAATTTTGATTTTTATAAACAATTGGGGTCGCAGACCTCCGAAAACATCTAAAGCTTGCGCCAGGCAATTGATAATTATTTTGGTTTTAACCCTTTTATATGCTTTAAAATCTTCGTAAGATTTTGAAATGTTGCTAAGAAAATGGAAAATTTTAAGATAATTAAAGTAATTAAGGTTGAACAATAAATCAAGTACAAGGTGTGTACTTTAAGGATTTCTAGATAAGTATCTTAGAAATAACAACTTCGAAAGCAACAACAACAAAAACAGGAAGAAATGAAATAGAAGTTTAATACTGAACTACGTTTAATGATTATACATAGGAGATTATACAAATAGGGCAAGTCACTTATTGTGAAACCTGAAGAGAACAATTGAAAGGAAGTTTCTAGAACTCCTATGTTTAAGTAGGGATCACGAGAAAAATGGGGCAAGTTTCCCTTTCGTGAAACCTAGAGATAACTCACTTTTGAGTTGAAAGAATTGGATTCCCTCATTAGACGGGAGAAACAATATAATTTAAGGCGTGTACTAGACACGAAGTTTTACAAACATTAATTCGTTATACATGGAGCAAATAAGGGAGGGCACTTATGTAGAGTGACACCTCATTGAAAAAAGACCTAAAGTAACAATTTTATTATTTTAGTTTGTAAGTAAAGGGTTTGGGAAAGATCAAAAGGGATTGTGGAAAAGTGTTCATGGCCGTATTTATTGTACTCGGACGAGCGCGACGTGGATGAAAAGTTGAACAGGCACTGTTTTCACTATAGTCTGTTGATATAGTTGAAGATTTCACTGTAGTAGCACAAAACGTTGATAGCAAAGAAAGTTATTGCAATGGTGGAAAATAACTAGTTACACTAGATTAGCGAGAGTCTAATGCTTCAGAAACTTGTAGGTTATATTTGAATGAACCAGAAAAATCCCAACGGAGGAAGAAAAATTAGATATTGATTAGCAGTTCATAAGTTTGAAAAAGTATTCCCATATGTGAGTGGAAAATACATGACAGTATAAATAGGAATCTCCGTTTCGCGGGCTTATAGGTCGTGTTCCAAGGACATTTTGTCGTCCTGACGTTTCGCTGAATACTGCGTTCAGCATGTTCACAGGTTACATAAAGCGAGGTAAAACAAGTAAACAGAAGATATATAAATAGTCAACAACCCACACATAGAGGCTACCATAGCAACGGCGTACCACATAAAAGTAATGCATCAAGGACAGGGCTGCTCGTCTGTTGCATCTTCTCGTCTACGACGGTCAATAAGGGCAGGCTTGAGGGGATTAAGGACTGGAAGCCAAGCTCTGTTCACACGTTCTGCTTCCTCCTTAAGATTGAAGCTGTTAGTATGCTTCAGGATTTCAATGGCCTCCCTTTGTAGCCTGGCATGATAAGACACCGTGGTGGACAGAACTTCGGTGTCTCCATATCTTATATCGTGACCTGCAAGTAGCGAGTGTGCTGCTACAGTGGATTTATCTGTTTGTCCCAGCCGGCTGTGTCGTTCGTGCTCCTTGAGGCGAGTGGCAATACTTCTTTTCGTTGTTCCAATATATACTTGGCCACAATCACACGGGATTTTATAAACCCCTGCCGCGGTATGAGGATGTCGCTTATCTTTAGCGGACCTAAACATGTCCTTAATTTTTCGTGTAGGCCTGTATATGGTCTTTATATCATGGGACTCGAGTAGCCTCCCTATTCTGTCCGTGACCTTTTTTATATATGGAAGAAAAGCTCTAGCCAGGGGCTGCTTGTCTCCAATTACCCTTGTAGTTGGACGTCTCGGATGGAGTGCTCGCTGGATATCTTTCTGGCTGTACCCATTCGCGCATAAGGCCTCGTTGAGGTGTTCAATTTCTTGTTTTAGGCACTGCTTATCACAAATTCTTTTAGCGCGGTCAGCCAGTGTTTTTATAACTCCGTATTTCTGTCGTGGGTGGTGGTTGGACGTCTTATGTAGATATCGGTCAGTATGGGTCGGCTTACGGTAAACTGTATGTCCCAAAGTTAGATCAGCGGTCTTCGTTACCATAACGTCGATTCACCTAAAGTGTGGCTACGATACGTGGACGATACCTTTGTAATATGGGGCCATGGTAAAGATCAATTAAATCTGTTTTTACAACATCTTAACAGCCAGAACTCGAACATTCAGTTTACCATGGAGTTAGAAAATGAACAGAAAATCGCGTTTCTCGACGTTATGGTAACGAAGACCGCTGATCTAACTTTGGGACATACAGTTTACCGTAAGCCGACCCATACTGACCGATATCTACATAAGACGTCCAACCACCACCCACGACAGAAATACGGAGTTATAAAAACACTGGCTGACCGCGCTAAAAGAATTTGTGATAAGCAGTGCCTAAAACAAGAAATTGAACACCTCAACGAGGCCTTATGCGCGAATGGGTACAGCCAGAAAGATATCCAGCGAGCACTCCATCCGAGACGTCCAACTACAAGGGTAATTGGAGACAAGCAGCCCCTGGCTAGAGCTTTTCTTCCATATATAAAAAAGGTCACGGACAGAATAGGGAGGCTACTCGAGTCCCATGATATAAAGACCATATACAGGCCTACACGAAAAATTAAGGACATGTTTAGGTCCGCTAAAGATAAGCGACATCCTCATACCGCGGCAGGGGTTTATAAAATCCCGTGTGATTGTGGCCAAGTATATATTGGAACAACGAAAAGAAGTATTGCCACTCGCCTCAAGGAGCACGAACGACACAGCCGGCTGGGACAAACAGATAAATCCACTGTAGCAGCACACTCGCTACTTGCAGGTCACGATATAAGATATGGAGACACCGAAGTTCTGTCCACCACGGTGTCTTATCATGCCAGGCTACAAAGGGAGGCCATTGAAATCCTGAAGCATACTAACAGCTTCAATCTTAAGGAGGAAGCAGAACGTGTGAACAGAGCTTGGCTTCCAGTCCTTAATCCCCTCAAGCCTGCCCTTATTGACCGTCGTAGACGAGAAGATGCAACAGACGAGCAGCCCTGTCCTTGATGCATTACTTTTATGTGGTACGCCGTTGCTATGGTAGCCTCTATGTGTGGGTTGTTGACTATTTATATATCTTCTGTTTACTTGTTTTACCTCGCTTTATGTAACCTGTGAACATGCTGAACGCAGTATTCAGCGAAACGTCAGGACGACAAAATGTCCTTGGAACACGACCTATAAGCCCGCGAAACGGAGATTCCTATTTCAACGCCGGTCGTGAAAGTCTACATTTTTACATGACAGTATAACTGGTAGATAGAGTGTAGGTTCTGGAAGGTTCCAGAGCAATGATGTCTTGTTTAAATTGGGTAGAGAATCCCTCGGCGGAAAACTAGATTACATAGACAGTGGGTATTTTAGAAATATCCCTCGATGTGAGATAGCATCTCAGAAAATCTTTCATTTTGAAAGTTAGACTCGATAGTTTAAGTTTGATCAAGAAGATCTCTAGAAAGCAGTTATTTTTCACATAGCAATTCTCACTGTCTATAAAATCCAAATAAAAGCACTGAGGCTTTTAAAAGCAATGAGAATGAGGTTAAAACATGAAGTCGGTACTTATCTTTGCTTCATGAAGAAGGCGATGTTGCTGTTGACGGTTGGTTCGAAAACTCGAACATGGCGTCGAATTTAAAAGTTTGTCTCTTGAGTACAGGAGGCGAGCTTTAGTTAAGCTCCAACTGACTGGATTGACTTCCGACGTACTAGTGAGGGCTGCTAGACGCAGCGAAAGTACACTAGCCTAGACGGCATGTCCAACAAGAAGTTGAGTGCACTTGAGAGAGTGAGCGGTTGCTCACGGCACGGAGACAAGTCGAGAAGGAATGAACGAGCGAGCGAGCAGCGCGCGCGGAGAAGCGAGCAGTAGGAGGAGGCGAGAAGAGGGGGAAGCGGGCGAGTAAGGGGAGGAAACAAAGAGGTTATACATAAACATGAAAAAACTTTACAAAAACAAAATTCTTCTTGGAGCGGTGTCTTCATGGAGTAGTTGGTTGGTGAAGAACACGACGCCCTGCGGATTAATGTAGAAGTCTTCATGGCTTGAAGCAATGGAAGTTCGGAAGGCAGCGATGGGACGCTGTCAGGCTGGTTCAGCGGAATATGCGTTTCTGTAAAAAACTGACAGAAAAATGAACAAATGCACGGGGCACACAGGAGGTAACAGTTCGATGTTGGTGTGTGCTGGAAAGAAATGTAAATAAATGGACTGAAATAAAGTAATGAAGAACAGCAAAAGCTAATTTTTTCTTTCCGTGTATTTCCAAAAATACACCAATATGCTTGTAAAACAAGTTGTTCAATATTTGGACTCAACCAAATGCTCTGAAAATACTCAAGCCATTCTTTGTGCGATATTGCATTAATTTTTACATCTTCTTTTACTTCCCTATTTAGTTTTATAAAAATTTTATAGGTTTGTGGTTGTGGTCTTGTTTTGTCAGTCTCCAGGTACGAGACAAAGTTTTCCCAACTTTCCCTGTGTTTCTTTCAAACTTCTCTTTTTGCTATTGCTCTCTTATGATTGTTCCGTAATGCTATTGCAGAGTAAAAACTTTAGAGAGGCTTCAATTCCTGCAGTATAGGCCTAGACAGATTATTCCTCAAAATCACTTGATATCATGCGATAACCCGAGTGTTTTCGGCACCAAATGTTGTGGTTAATAGAAATGGGTAACGGGAACACTACAATCTGATCTTTATTCAGTCTAACCAAGATGACAAGTGAAGTAATAACAATAAAAGGAATGACAATCATAAATCGCAATCCATAGATTGCAACTCTCAAGAGTTGCAACATCTCAATTCTCCACACTGCTCTTCTTCAAGCTGTGGTTCAATGATAATTCTTAATCTGTGTTCTATGATTCGTTCCATTATCTTCAGGCCATGAGATAGAAGAGTAATATTCCCCTGTAGTTGCTAGGTTTCCGTCTGTCTCCTTTCTTAAATAGAGGGACGATAACACCTTTAGTCCAGCCTGTTGGTATTTTTTCTTCTTTCCAGATAGTGTTTAGGACTCTATTACATCATCAATGCCTGTTGCCCTATTACTTCTTGATCAAAATTATCCGCTGAAGATTTGGTGGCTGCTCGCAGTCTTGCTTTACCAGGTGTGAATAAGGATGTAGTGGGACCTTCCACTGACTCTAAAAACTTTCTTTCACTTACTATTGCCCTAATTGTATGCTCAGGAACTCCAGCAGCCACCGCTGCCCATTTGCCGAATTTATTTATAGGTATGTCAACACCCCTTTCCGCTTCTTGTTTCATGCAATTGTGCACATTAGATATTATTTCTCTCGCCTGACTGTGTAATGTTTTTGAATTTAACTTGAACAGCACCGGAGGCATTGCGACCATTGATCATCAGTGTCTTTCAAAACCATGGCCTACGATTAGAACAACAAGAAGTTTACTGGTATCAATATTTTGCACGTATTCAGTCGAGAGCGAAGGATTTAAACGCACACAATACCTGCGATTTCCGCTAGGTTAAAAAGAGCATCCGAGCAAACCAAGGTAAGTAGAACAAACTGCTTCGTTCCTATCTGCTGCTGAGTTCAGGAGCCAATAAATGTTGTCAAGTCGTTAAACAACAACGAGGCGAGTGAGTGAAGCTCTCATCTACATTAGATAGCATTATGTTATCATGGCCAAATCCAACCAGAGAATGAACGATGTTGCTACATGTGGACTCGGGGAGTCAGGACGTGTCACGTTTGTCAGAGGAGGTGTGAAGGAACTAAAGTGCATAACTGCGTCGCGGCAGAGACTGCTGTGTCTGGATTTAAGAACTTAACACTTTTATTGCTATCCAAATATAATGTTCACAATTTGAAACTGCTATTCTGACAATGAAGCAAGCAATATACACAATGCATGTTCGTCCTTTGTCCCTCGTGTTAACAAATTAAAATCAAATTTTTGGCCATAGGTTTAGGATGTGGGTAGTAGCACACACCCCACTCCTCTCTTTATTCCACCAGTGGTATTACAGTAGTTCTGGTCGTCAAAAAACGATGTACGAACTGTAAATATCTGGATGACTGGTAGCCCAAATTTTGAACAGAGCCTTCTTTTCACCCTGATTTTAGCTACCTTGTAAGAGATTCATTATTGAATAACAGGAAAGAGGTTCATAAATTCAAAATGTTCTCATTCATATCAGTTCTGAAATTTGTAGATTACGGTTCTTACATTTAAGTTAACATCTGCTCCCAATATGAAGTTAACCAACTCTAAAGCCCCGAATGCACTACATACCTGGTTGCAGTGTTTTAGCAGCAAAGAAGCATTCCAAGATAGTTCTTAGGCATCTTTGATCCCAGTGATCTGTTACTCTCCCACCATAGGTAATTTCACCTGAAACCAAACAAGTTAAAACAGTTTAATAAATATGAAAAATGTGATTCAACTGAGATTCATCCAAGGTATGTGAAATTAAAAAGAGGGTATCTAACCGAGTATATTTGTTTTAGGCTATACAACAGCTGCAACTCCCCATGGTTAAATGAGTGTACAGTGTGGTGAAATGTTAGTGTGATGTTGGAAAAATACAACTTAGATGCTCAAGAAAATGCCCTTAATTGTATGGGGAATTTGATTTAATATTAATAAACAATAACTTAAAATACCTGACCAAACTAACTCGAGTGAACTGCATGAACTTACTGTGGTCATATATAAAAAATCAATTTGTTATGTAAGAGGATATAAGGAAACCAGAGATATATAAGCAAAGCGAACTGATGTGAGTTTAATAATAATAACGAACTGGTGTACATGGATGGCAATAGCGGAACCGTGCAAACTAAACATGTGCGAACATGGCGCGGGTTTGAGACAAACTGAAAGCATAAAGGGCAGGTGGCTGCACCTTACATATATAGAACCGCATACTTGATAAATAAGAATAAAACTACCAAAGTTACAACACTTCCCCTCAAGCATAGGTTCATACAATCTTTACACTCTCAAAACCAGCAAACTTCAAGCAACGTTCATGTTCATTCGACTTAAACTCTTCGTGAGAAAGTCAGCAACTTGATCGTTTGTAGAGATATACTTCAAATCAAACAATTTACACTCAAAGACTTCACGAACAAAGTGATGTTTGATATCAATATGTTTGCTTCTACTGCGATACATCGCGTTCTTTGCCAAATTAATTGCACAAAAGATGAACATAGAGGCTAAGTCTTTGAAGCCTAACTCCAGCAGAAATCGACGTAAGTACACAGCTTCCTTGGCGCACTCTGACAACGCCATGTACTCGGCCTCCGTGGTGCTAAGGGCCACGGTTCTTTGTTTTCTTGAGTCCCACGATATAGGGCATCCGCCGAGCAGGAACACGTACCCCGTGTAGGACCTCCTATCTTCTTGGCAGCTTCCCCAGTTGGCGTCGACGAATCCTTGGATCGGTTCGTTGTCTGCTTCGTAGATCAGCCCGATATTCGAAGTCCCCTTCAAGTACCGCAGCACTCTCTTGGCAGCTTTCCAATGTTCGACTCCAAAGCAATTGTTGAACTGTCCCAGGTAGCTGACAGCGAACGAAATGTCTGGGCGTGTAGTTGTCGACAGATATGTCAGCGCGCCTACCAATTCGCGGTAAGGCAACTTCAACTCGTCAGTACTGGGATTCTCATTTTTGCTCAATTTCGTTCCAGGGTCGAGTGGTGTGACTACAGGGTTGCAGTCTGCCATCTCGTAGCGTTGGAGAAGCTCTTCAATGTAACCTTGCTGTAGCATGGCTATGTATCCGGTCTCCTGGATTAGTTCGATGCCTAGGAAGTGTTTGGCCAATCGTAAGTCCTTGACCTTGAAATTTTCACTCAGGACTCTGGAAATCTCGGCGATCGTCTTTTTGCATTTTGACAGCACCATCATGTCGTCAACGTAAACGGCAATCAAAGTTATGTTATATCCGGAACCAATTTGGAATAGACACGGATCCGATGCGGTTGGTTTGGCACCGCACTTCCTCAAGACCTCACGCAGCTTGGCATACCAGTTTCTACCGGCCTGTTTCAATCCGTACAGTGATTTTTGTAGTAAGCAGACCTTGTCGCCTCCCTGCAACTGGCGAAGCATGTTCTTGGCCTTCTTCTTGGTTTCGTCGTCAGTTCCAGACATCGCAATGCTCTCTAACATCTCCCTAAAGTTCTTCGGTTGTTTCATGAATATTTCCTTGTCTAGGTCACCATACAGATACGCAGTTGTGATATCGTACTGTCTGATTTTTACACCGAGCTTGGCAGCGAGACAAACCATCAATCGAATTGATTCCATTCGCGCCACCGGTGCGAACGTGTCACAGTAGTTGATTCCATACTCCTGGTTGAACCCTTGAGCCACCAGCCTGGCCTTTCTCTTCTCAAGAGTTCCATCAGGTTTTAGTTTGTCGCGCAGCACCATCCGGCATCCGATGACTTTGGCATCATGGGGATGATCCACCAGCACCCATGTATTGTTTCTCAGGATAGATTCCATTTCCATGACCATGGCACCATGCCACTAGTTAGAGTTTGGTCCTGTTATAGCCTCCTTGAATGGAATCTCTGCTAGAAAAATCTCCTTGTCTTCTTCTTGCTCCTCCACATCTTGGAGATTTGTTTGAAAATGTTTCTTCGGTTCCCCTTTTTCCAGTTCGCAGAATCTTGGCTCGACCAGGTCCTTGTATCAATTGAGGCGTAGTATCGGATGTTTCGACAGTCGTTCTATCATGATCATCCACTGGCGTCACATCGAAACCGAGGAAAGGTTCATCATCTTCTCCAATTTCGGGTTGAGGGACTGGTTCCTCCACGACAGCTGGTTGATCTTTTTCTCTTGGTGATTGTGGCGGTGGTTCTGCAAAGAACAGCTCCCAACAAATATCTTGCTTCGAGGATTCCGGGCACTCCATCCTAGTCTCTTCCAGTGGCTTTTCATTCTCGAAGAATTTTACATCTCGGCTAATCAAAACTTTGTCTTTGTCAGGGGAGTATATGCGAAAGCCCCTGGTTTCTTCGGAGCAACCCATGAACACGCCTTCTCTGCCTCATTGATCCAGTTTCCCTCTTCCGGGGTCCCTGTCCAGGAAGTAAACCTTGCTTCCAAACGTTCTGAATTGCGAGATGTCAGGAATCTCTCCTGTCCACAATTCGTACGGTGTTTTGCCTCCGATACTTTTTGATGGCAGGCGATTACGGATGTAATTTGCAGTATTTACTGCTTCCGCCCAGAAGCGGTGAGGTAATCCGGCGTCGAACAACATGCACCTGGCAATCTCTATCAAACTCCTATTCATCCTCTCCGACTTCCCGTTTTGTTCAGGGTTGTGAGGGACTGTGAGGCGTCTTGTGATTCCGCGCTTCTTCAGGTAGTTGTCGAACTCTCGATTCAGGTATTCCCACCTTTACTAGCTTTCCTTTCTGATTCTCCATCCTGGTAACGTACTCGACGATAGCTTCGTAGACCTCTGATTTTGCCTTCAGAAATCTCACTTCACACCAATGAGAGTGATCGTCGATGAATTCCAAAAGGTACCTTGAACCTCCCATAGATGGAGTCGGCATCGGTCCACACACGTCCGTGTGGATCAAATCGAGTAGCTCCGTCCGTCGATCGGATTTCTTTGGAAACTGCGTCCTGGACATCTTCCCCTCGAGGCAGACTCTACAGTGCAGAGTCGTCGATGGATTCCTCAGCTCAACGCCAGAAACCCTCCCTTTTCTCACAGCTACCAAGATGTCGCCCACGTTGACATGTCCGAGCCGACGGTGTAGCAATTTTAGATCAATTATTTTGGGCGATGCAGCCATATTTGCTCGTTCTTGACTCTCACTGACGTAATATAGGTTATTCTTCCTCTCAGCTCGCATCAAGACTTCTCCTTTTTCGTTCACGACAACTGCGCCTTCCTTGTCAAAAATCACCTCGTGGCCGCGGTCGGTGATCTTTCCCACCGACAGCAAGTTTGTCCTGAGATCTGGAACGTGAGAAACATCTGAGAGAGAGACATCTATCTCTTCGTTCGCAATGCGGGTAGATAAGCGAACACTGCCTTTTCCCACGATCTCTGCCGTTGAATCATCAGCCAATTTCACCACACCCCTTCATGACTCATCGATCTTCCAAAAAATCGCAGAGTCGGCACAGATATGTGAAGTGGCGCCCCTGTCGAGGCACCATAGCCTATTCTGCGTACGCCACTGCTCTGAGTTGTCGTCGCCTGTAAGCATAGTTCTCAAGTGAAATTTGCCGATTGAGTATTAGAACTGTCTTTACCTTTGTTCTTCGATGGATCTCTTTGTTTAAATCTGCACTGGCTGGCTCGATGACCTTGCTTTTTGCGCACGTAGCACCGGAACTGAGATCCGCCTCCTTCTGTTTCACTGTTGTTGTTTAGTTTGGGTGTTTGTTTCTTATAGTTCTTGTTACCTGGACCAGTCTTCTTCTTGACGAACATGGCTCCCGCTATTTCACCTTGTGTACTCGATTTTCGTGCGTCATCCTCTTCGATGATTTTGGTCCGAAGAGCCTCGGGAGTCGGTAGGTTGTCACGTGACTCTATTGCACAACTTAAGTTCTCGAACCGTGCCGGCAGACTGTATAAACACATAACTGTCAACAATTCCGGATAGATCGTGATGTTCATATCTCCCAATTTGTCCACGGTGTCGAAGAAATCGTTCAGATGGTCAGGCACATCGCCATCGTCCGCCAATTGTTGTAAGGTTAGCCTTTTCAGTAAGGTCGCCTTCCGAGCCGGTCCCTGGGATTGGTAGATCAGTTTCAGTCGTTGCCATGTATCACGTGCCGTGACACAATTCTTGACTTGCTTTATTTCACTTGGAGACATCGACAAAATGATCAGCGACCGAGCTTTTTGATCCTTCTTGTCCCACTCTTGAATTGCCGCCGCGTTTGCATTTCCAGCCGCTGGTTCTGGTTTCGTAGAATTCCCGCCGACGAATTCCCACAAATCGCCCATAATGAGGATAGCCTGCATCTGCACGGCCCACGTGTCGAAATTATCCTTGCCGAGGGGTTCAATTCTCCCAATACTTCCGGCGTTCAGTTTTGAGGTTAACTTCTGGCACGTTTTTACGAATAATTACGATTTGTTATTTTCGCATTTAGTCTCGCGCATCTGGGTCCATAACCTGTAAGAGGATATAAGGAAACCAGAGATATATAAGCAAAGCGAACTGATGTGAGTTTAATAATAATAACGAACTGGTGTACATGGATGGCAATAGCAGAACCGCGCAAACCAAACATGTGCGAACATGGCGCGGGTTTTAGACAAACTGAAAGCATAAAGGGCAGGTGGCAGCACCTTACATATATAGAACTGCATACTTGATAAATAAGAATAAAACTACCAAAGTTACAACATGTTATTCTATTCATTATGTAGTTACTTTAATTTTAAAAGTTAATAATAAAATAATTTAAAAAGATCCTCTAAACTTGAATGAACATACAGCAGGGAATGATAATGATTTTTTTTTAAATTTTGAACAACATTCAAACAGACTTCTATAAAACCAACATTCCTGTAATAGAAAATATGAACCCAAACCATAAGAGTAATTTGTTACAGAAATGCAACATAAGTTAGTTTTAATTCATATCAAAATAGGATATTCTCTAAAATACTTAATAGTCCAGTAAAATAAGGGATCGAGTGTACATCAATTTCCGGCAAGCTGGAAATGGTGTTAATACCTTGATTCCAAGTAGAAAACATGTACTCTGAGTGTGCACCATCGCAGGAAGTGAGCATAACGTTTGGCGGCCAAAAAAAACACGAAATTTCCAGACTTTTTTCAGTTTTTCGCCCATAACATTAAAACTAAGGTCCTTACAGAAAATGTTATACTTACCTTTCTTAAAGAGCATAAAATTCTGTGTCGAATGACCTCCCCAACTTTAAATTTTGAAGAGAATTTGAGGGAGTAATCAAAGTTGGAGTTTTTTCCATTTTGGCAAAAAAACCGAATTCCTCGACTTTCAGTCGTCTCTAGCACCCAAACGGCTGTTCCAATTCAAAAACCCTTGAAATAAAAGTTGTGGATAATATGTAATTGAATTTTCTGAGAATTCAGAAGAAAAACTGAGAGCACTTCACTTTAATGGATACTCATTGACTTTTTTAAATCTTAATTCAAGTTTCGAGATGTGATGGCTGATGTTGCTGTTTTAGGAAATCAGGAGTGAAGAAGAAAAACAATAAACATGTAAAAAAAAATTCAAGTAACGTGTGAATTGTGTATTGAGTGAAATAGGTAATTTATGAAATTAATAAAAATTAAGTGGTGAAAGTCTATTTACACTTTTTTTTAAGACGATGGTCCCGCTTCTGGTTCCATGGGCGCAGGTTCCCAGGCTTCTTCTTCCTCGTCGGTAGATCCGTCCTCTTCATCATCATGATGTACGTCTCTTGTCTCGAATTCCTCATCCAAATTCATGGGGCTAGTGATGACTTCTTCCTCTTCTTCCAAAGGGGTGTTCGAGCAAGCCTGGCCCCGACAGTTAAGGCAGATTGTTGAGCATTTCAGTCCAGCCTTTCCAGCACTTGCCCCTGCACCCCTGGACGCACTTGCATGCTATGGCATGTAGGACCTCGCTGGGAGCAGGGTCCTTGGTGTTGGTGACTGGGAGGAGTCCTTGCGCGGATCTTCACCAACCCAAAGTAAGCTCTCGCCCATACCAAGCCTGTACCTGGTGGTACACTCGGAACGAATGTTGTTTTGCAGCTGTGCTTGTAGGGGGCAGAACAGCCAGGTCGAAGGCAGCCTTTGACAATGTCTTCGTGAAGGTTGAAAATCGAAGATCGAGAGACTTGCCATCGTTTTTTGGTGAATATACTGCTGCCAGGAACTGTTCACCAGCTGCTGCGACTTCTTCGTGTGTGGAATGGTGCGTCTTGAAACACTTGGCAGCTTCCTGCAACTTCTCAGATTTTTCAAGGGTATTTACAAATTTTATCTTCCCCTGCCGATAACACGCCGAGGTAGTATCACAGCCACTCATGGCATGCAGAAAGAGTATGTGCTCTTTGACAACATTTGAGCATTTCAGCTGATCTGGGGAAAAGAATATGTTGTCCGCGGTGCCCTTTCCTGACTTCATAAGGAGGACATTTGAAGACGACGGCGCCAGTGCTGTGAGAAGTATGAGGAGGCCTGTGTCTTCTCCAACAATAACCACTTTGGGAAACTTCTTTGACTTTTCCATGGCTTGCCTGACAATGAGGGAGTCAGCATCTTCAACAGGCTGGATTACCGTGAAGCCTTCAGACGTTAGATTTGTAGTCAACATGTCAATGAGCAGTGCTTTGTTCTTGACATTAGACAAAAATTTCTCCCTTGGCAACGTTGACGTCATTGCTTCTGTGAAGACCACAGTCACTGCAGAAAGCTTGGTCTGGCGTCGAAGCCTCTCGGCGCACTTCGTGCTTTTGGCCTCGGCATCTTCTGGATAGCCATCGAAAACTATTGTCGTTGTTTCCGGCTTGTAATGACATTTCAAGTGGTTGGTGTACTTATTTATTATACTAAAGAACTTTTCTTTGGACTGCCAATGCACTTTGTGTATAAGAAAGCCACCGTTAATTACAAAGGCACTTTGAGAGAGATCAGATGCTTCAGTCAGAGGTTCGAATAACTCATAGAACACAGACTTTTTGGTTTTCCGTAGCCCCGTGTCGTCGAACATTGAAAGCGGGAATGGAGCCAACTCGTATTCAAAGTAAGACTTCAGCTGTTCATTTGACTGTTTAAAGAATGTAATTCGTCGAAAGGGGGGATCTGAATTCACTGGGATGTATTCTTGATGGATTTTGACTTTGGATTTAACCGCTTCCAGAGGAATTACCCGATCTTTTCTGTGGAACTTAACATCACTGAAATTTTGTCCAACGATCCTCTGAATGCTCTCTTTTCCCTTTTCCAGTGCCTCATGGCAATTGATGGTTTCATCCCCTGTCACTCCTGTGCTAATACTCATCAAAAAATCTGAAAATGGAAACTGATCATTTGATCCAAACCAGTCAAGCAGCAATGCCGAATCGTTGTTGTCTCTCGTAACGCTCGTCAGCCTGGCATCAACGTGTTGTTCTGATGATACATATGTGAAGCCACAAAAATCTTCAAATTGCATTGAAATTTCCATAATGGGAGGCATGGATGCAACCCATTTCATGATGGTGCTGTCAGTTATGCCTCGTCCGTGAGTCAACCCTCCACCTCTCGTCTTCATGGTCCTCATAACCACCTGCTCAATGGTCATATCTGTCCAAATACCAGACCAAAACTTGTCGGTTCTTCTGATTGTGAAGAAGCCTTTATTCACAAACTGGTGATACTCATCAGCTGTCATCACTGACTGCAGGTTCAACATGTCCTGGATGTACAACTGGGCAGATTTGGCGTAAAGAAAGTGTCCACTAGCGTGGAAGTAGGGCAACATTTGCTGCACACAATCCAAATGCTGTTGAAAGTCGGCACTTCGTTCGGCCTGAATATATCTCTTCACAAGTGTAACCATGTTGAAATATTGCACCCATAATTTAGCGGTTGCTCCACGGCCTGCAATTTCTAACAACTTTTCATTGAACTGTTTCAAAATGTCTGGGAAGGGCGGTTGCTGCAATTTTTCTTGAAACAGTGGGGAACCAACATTGTTGAGTATTTCCCAAATCGCATCGCTGTCTTGATGACATATATACATACTTGACAACACAATGTTTGCCAAAGCCAGGTGAACTAAAATGTGCCCCCCTGACTGCCCTCGAATAAGCATGACATGTCAACATTTTCTCTGTTGATGCTCGTGCATATATAGTGCTCAGAAGATCTTGTCGTCCACTCCCATCCATAATGTAACCTATGGCTCCCATGAAAGACATGAGAAGGTGGAAACCTCCAAGACGCACGATGACTGAGGATACTGGGGAACTGGGGTCACACGAGGCCACGATTTCACGCGCTTTCTGGAACAAGGGCTGATCAAATGTGACAAAACAGCAATTCTGGTTTTTGCCTTTTCTTCGAACAGATTCCAACAGGACAGAGTAAATTGTGTAAACGTGTCCTGGAGGAGAGTTCAGGAAGGGTAGGCACACTGCACGAGATACAGAATATGGCTGCCCTGCTGTCACCTTCTCCATAAAGCCATTCCATCCAGTCACGTCAAGGCGCTGTTCCCACTTGCCGTAAATCCACAGGTAGTCAGAGGAGGAAAGGTTTTCCTCATTGACTGGATTTTCTGGTTGACATCGTCGATAAGTATTGACTTAAGGCCCTGCTGCATCGTGTCCCGGTGGAAAGGTACCAGTGGGATACTGGTGAACTCATTTCTTGGACTGACGGTAACTTCTTCAACTTGGGTATCCTTGTCTCTGAGTGCACTGAAGTACGAGGAGTTATGCACTGAAGACCTCCCATGGCATGGAATGTTTTATTGCCATCGAGTGTGTCCATGTTGGCATCAGCGTTATCCCAAGCAAATTGGCTGAAAGATCCTTCCAGCAACACCTTGGGTGGTTCCTCAATGCACGAAGCTTCTAGAACTTTTGCATCATTGTATGAGCAACAGAACCCCAGACTTGACAGCAGCTCCACAAGGTCTTTGGAGCCATACTTCTTGTAGATGATTGCACCAAGTCCTGTGAGCATTGGAGAGATGAAATATTGAGGTCTTGTGGAGCTGATTATGGCATGAGCAATGGAAGCTACTTTGGTTTTCAAATGAGGTGGCTTGGCCTTCTTTTGATTTTTTGATTTGACGATTCCTGTAACGTTTCTGGTATATCTTTCTCAACATCTCCCAAGAAATTATCCACTTTGGGGTAAGAATCTATTTCATAAGCTATTGATCTGATATCCTCTTGAATGATAGCCGCAGCTGCTTCCACAATGCGAAGGCGTTCTTCTCTGACGTCCTTCTTCTTGGAATTATACCAAGTGTCCGTTAAGATCTTATGCCCTGTGTTTCGAAAGCATATCACCGAGGGCTTGCCGGACACATTCGTATATATGATGTCCTCACCATACTTCTTCCTTAGTCTTGTTCTCAGGGTTTGTCTATTTGGAACACTTCCTTTGAAGTCTTTGAGAATCTCCGGAAATGTAAATTGGCATTCATCATCATTATCCTCAAAGTATTTACAAATGTAATTTAAGGCCTCACTCACATGGTCATCTTCAGCACGTCCTACTTTGTGGCCCTTTCCAACACGACCCAGGAACTTCTTACCACACAATCTGTGGTACCTGGCCTCCTCAGCAACCAAATCAGAAACACTCGTGAGTCTACCGAGGACCTGTTCATCTTCTCTGCTCGTAGCAGCTGCAATGAGTGAATCCTTGAATTCCAGCGTCATAACATGCTGCACAGATTCTCGTCTGCTTGCTGGCTTCTTTTTTTCTTTTGCCACAAAATCGGCTGACGCATCTCTCTCACAGATTATACACTTATTTTTAAAATCAAATCCCTGCACATTGCGCTTGGAGCCGCGACTTGCTGTGGCTTCATCTTCCCCACTCCTGCGTTTTAAATACAGTTTCCTGCATCTTTCATGAACAGTGATTGAGGAACGACCCCTAAGTAGAAGGTGTTTATTGTCTTTCTTTGCTTTGCTGTGAGTGATTAACGACCGTATTCCTCGTTCAAGCACTGTTGTTGTTTCCTCAACAAACAGGCCTCTGTCACATATAAAACAATTGTTAATATCCATCTTGAGCACGAGCAGATTGAAGCATAACCACGAATCATATCTGTAGAAACTTCTAGAGCTATCCATACACGGGATAAACGGATTGATACACACGAACACATGTTGACATGGATGTATTTAACGAGACACTGAGACACATGATACAGAGTACAGTCTATATACAAAAAAAAGGCAAAGAACATAAAGGTCAAAGAACATACATGTGACAAAAGACAAACGACATGTAGAGCGAGATTAGAAATTACGAAAAGTATTCATTCTCTTCAACACTCTCCCTTAATCGAGCAATGCTACATTATGCTGCAATTAGGATAATTCAATGCCAGCAACACATTTCACATGACCATGAACTGGCAGACCTTTTGTCAATACATCAGCAATCATTTCAGCAGTAGGCACATAGGATAACTTTACTTTGCATTTCTTTAAGATGTCCCTAATGAAATGATAGCACACATCTATGTGTTTTGTTCTCTGATGAAAACCTTCATTTTCAGCCAACTTCTGAGCACTCTGACTGTCATTACACAACTGAATTGGACCTCCTCTCTTACACAATTCAAAGAAGAAACCTCTAAGTAACAGAGCTTCTTTACATGCTAAAGTCAGACCTATGTATTCTGCTTCAGTGCTAGACAATGCCACAACTGGCTGCTTCTTACTTTCCCAACTTATTGGGCCTTCTGCATATTTGAATACAAAACCACTCACAGATTTCCTGTCAGTTAAGTCGTTTCCAAAAGAAGCATCAACAAAACCCTTGATGTCACATTCTGATTTTTTATACATGATACCAAGATCCACCGTACCTTTCAAGTATCTGAACACTTTCTGGACACATGTCCAATGTTCCTTACCATAACAATTATTGAATTGACTCAAATAATTAGTTACATATGCAATATCTACCCTGGTACAAATGGAAAGGTATAACAAAGCACCAATGGCCTGTTGATAGGGATAGGATTTATCACAGGATGTGGATTTCTCCAACAACAAACCTGTTTCCATTGGAGTTTTCACAGGAGTACAATCTGACATGTTAAACCTATACAACACATCTAACAGATAACACTTCTGATCCAATTTAATACAATCTTTGCTTCTTTGAACTCTCATCCCCAGACATTCAGAGAATTGTCCCAAATCTTTGATCTTAAAATGAGAATGCAACACAGACTTCAGTTTCTCCACTTGGACATGATCATTAAAAATACAAAAGAAATCATCAACATAGAGGGCAATAACAACAAAAGATGATTAATCTTTACAGTAATATACACATTTTTATTTTGTTCATACATACATACATACATGGTTTATTTGCAAATGTGGACACTGTCCATGGTGGCAAATTACAATAAATACACAAAACAATTCACAACCACAAAAAATTTAGAAAATTAGGACTAATTAGAAAATAAGTAATAGTTGCTAAGAGAAGAAACCGGTAATCGTAAAAATAATCATTCTAATAACAGAAATAAACATAAAATACTAAACATTTACACTTTCTTTCATTGCTTCAACTTATGCACCGTTCATCACTGCCTCTTAATCTGGTGCTTTTTCACCAACTCCTTAAATTTACCAACATCAGAAGGCAAAGGGCTGAAAATGCCCCCTGGCAAACTGTTCCATTCTATTTCCCCCCTCCCAATGAACGAATATTTGCCCCAGTTACTTTTCCACTGACTTAATTTCAATTTACAACAATGACTGTATCTGCCCATATATGAACTTTCCTTTCCCAATCTCTCATGAATATCTTCCCATGCAATTTCCCCCTTATAAGCTAAGAAAATACCCCCTAGTCTTGCTCTTGAACGTCTATCAGCCAGACTTTCCCATCCCAAATCCTGTATCATCCTACTCACACTACTCGTCGATCTGTGGTCCTCCATTACATACCTGGCGGCCTTCCTTTGCACTCCTTCCAATTCCTTTATTAAATACATTTGGTATGGATCCCACACTCCCCCAGCATATTCCAGCAGAGGACGGACTAGGGACATGTATGCCCTTTCCCTAATCTCTCTGCCAGCGCCTTTTAAGATTCGCATAACCATATGTAGTGACTTGTATGCTTTCTTTACTATTTCCCTTATGTGCTTACCCCAGTGAAAATTCCCACCCCCCACAGTTACACCTAAATACCTACATTCGTCCCCAAATACAACTTTATTTTCCCCCACTGAATATTCAAAAACAATATGATTCCTTTTGTTAACAAATCTCACTGCCTGACATTTCTTTGAATTTATCATCATATCACTTTTATCCGCCCAGCTTTGTATGTCCGTCAAGTCCCTCTGCAATATGCCGCAGTCATCCGGGTGATCTATCCTCCTGTATACTACTATATCATCAGCAAATAATCTTATCTGGGATGATATTTTAACTCCTATGTCGTTTATGTAAATGAGAAATAGTAAAGGACCCAATTTACTCCCCTGAGGTACCCCCCTCCCCACCCTAGACTGTTCTGACACTGAACCACCAACCCTTACCCTCTGACTTCTCCCCTCCAAAAATGATCTCACCCATTGAACTACTCTCCTGTCCAATCCTATAGCCTCCATTTTCCTTAACAGAATACCATGATTGACCCTATCAAAAGCCTTTGATAGGTCAACTGCAATGCAGTCAACTTGACCTCTGTTATCCAAGGCCTCACTGATATCCTGCTGAAAGCCTGCTAGCTGCGATTCACACGAAAATCCCTTTCTGAAACCATGCTGTTTATTTCCCAACCACCTACTACTCCCTAAGCATTCCCTTATGTATTCATTCATAATTCCCTCAAAAATTTTGCATATAATACATGTTAGACTGACAGGTCTGTAGCTATCACTATCCCCCCTTCCCCCTCTCCCTTTATATACCGGAACTACCAGAGCCTGTTTCCAGTCCTCAGGCACTACCCCATTATTTAGACAAAAGTCAAACAGAAATCTTAAATAAGGCACAATGTTCCATCCCATAACCTTTAACAATTCCCCATTTATCCCATCTACCCCGGCTGATTTTCTTGACCCTAATCCCCGTATTGCATTATAGATATCCTTATTTACATAGCTTAATTTCTTACCCTCCTCAATACCCTGCTCTCCTCCCTGATCCACATTTCCCTCCCCTGTAATTCCTACCACCTTACCATATACCTTATTAAATGCCTCAGCCTTCTGCCCATCTTCCACCAGCAGAGTTCCATCTTCTCCCTCGATATCAGGTATGCGGCCTTGAACCCCTCTTACTCTCCTGAAATAGACATACATATTCCTCCACCGTTCCTTGAAAGTCGTCCCCCCGCCAACTAGCCTACTCATAAAATGTTTCTTTGCTACTATCTTAGCCCTAACCAGTTCCCTCCTCAACCTATTTAATTCTATTCGGTGGCCTATCCCCTTCCTAATCTTATTGCTTTCTAATCTACATTTCTTCTTTAATCTTCTTACCTCCTTATTGTAATAAAGTGGATCAGTAGTCGCCTCTACTTTTTTAAATGGCACATGTAATTTTTCACAATCCAGAATTATTGTTTTCAAACCAGCCCACAGTCTATCTACATCTAGTCCCCTCTCTATCCACTGATTGAAATTTCCAGCTAAGTAACTACCAATCATTTCCTTATTAGCTTTGTAGTACTGTTTCACCAATCTTGTCTCCCTCTTGACCTGCCTCTCAATGCTCAACTTTACCTCTACTAAAACGCCTTGTGGTCACATATCCCTTCAATTATCTCTGATTTGACCCAAATATCCTCAGGCTTTATCAAAAACACATCCAATAAGCTGTTCCCCCTAGTGCATCCCTCAATAACTTGAACAAAGCCCCCCTCCCATATGATTTTGTTGGCCAGCGATTGGTAATGTTCTTGAGAGTCAGCCCTACCCTCCCAGTCCACTCCTGGCATATTAAAATCACCCCCTACAATTATATTTCTTCCTGCCCTGTCAGCCTCCATAGCATAATTTACTAAAGTTGTTCCTAAATTGACATCCCTTTCCCCCCTTCCTGTTCTATATACACCCAAAATGTCTACCATATCTTTAAAACCAACCCTAACCCCCAGAATCTCATTTTCCTCATCCGTAAAAACTAGGCGACTCCTAAATATATCCTTAACTAATATAAAAACCCCACCCCCCGTGCTTCCCCTATCCCTCCTGTATATCCTATAACCCATAGGAAATACCTCTCCTTCGACAACATTATCCACTAGCCATGACTCAACACCGATTATAACATCTGGATCATATATTTCCACCATGGTTCCAAATGTTATGCCTTTTCTGACTACACTACGACAGTTTACCAGAAGGCATCTCAATCCTCCTTCATATTCTTCACAAAAATGAGATTGCTCACCTCTTACATACCTAATCTGTTTTTTTGCAAGCTCTTTACTATTCGTTCAAAGAGTTGCCCTAATTTTACAGAGCCCCTTCTATTTAAATGTAGGCCATCCCACCCCAAGTCACAGTCTTGAACCCATACCCCTGAATTAACAAATATCGCCCCCTCTTCTCCACACACCCAGTCAAGTACCCCATTCACTCCATCAATATATCGTGGATCTACATCCCTTCTATGCAGTATGCCGCTTACAATAATGGACGTTTCAGGATATTTCCTCCTACATGTCCTGATCAAATTTGTCATGTCATTTCCAATTGTGTCTGGCGTACCACTGCTTCTAACATCGTTTGTGCCTACATGAATGACCATCGATGCTACATTACGTTCTCCGTCCATGGATTTCACTTGCTTTCTGAGCTGCCCCGTACGTATTCCAGGGAAACAAATTACGTCGGCTTTTTCTACTCGAAGCCGTCTGATTATCGAGTCTCCAACAATGATCGATACAGGTCCCTCTTCTGTTCGCCCGCAATGGTCGTTTGATACAACCGCATCACCAGCTTCATGAACCTTCTTCGACCGCCGTTCATTCATGTTCTCTGCCTGCCGAGTACGTCCGATTACCTGCTCAGTCAGATGGTTAACGCCCCTGTCCACAGGAACATGAACTACACTCTCCGGCGCTTGTAGCCGTTCACCTATTTTGTTGGACCCTTCCTGAAAGCACCCATCAGATGCTGCCCTCTGCACGTCAAGCACTGAACTTAAATTTAAATGTGACGATTCATATTTCGCTATTACTTCACTCATGTATTTATTTTCCTGTTTCACACGCTCTAACTCTGCCACTACATTGTCAAACTCCAATTTGAACAGCCTAAGAACCTCATCCCGACTTTCAATTTCCTTATTCAATGCTTTGCACTCACCACACTTAAAAACACCAGGCATGGCTGCTAGGTTCTGAACGTTATTCACTTCGACAACCTTAGCGGACTATCTTGTCGTAATTTGCCCGGTATTCTTCACTCGAAGATCACAGTTCCCGCAAATGACACCATTCGGGTAGATTTTTTTACACTTCCTGCACAATAAACTATGAATTTTCGACTCACTAACCGCACATCGCTCTTGACCGTTCACTCCGCTCGCCATCTTGCTCATGGTTCATACAGAGACTTCTTATAACCAATTTCAGTTAGAATTTCATGAACCCTCTCATACCAAGTGCGAGATGCTTGCTTCAAGCCATAAACAGCTTTTCGAAGCTTACAAACTTTAGAACTGTCACACTCATAGCCTTCTGGGGGGTACATATAAGTATCATTTTTAAGAATGCCATTCAAAAGAGCTGTTGAAACATCTAGGTGATGAACTTCCAGATCCATATTTACAGCAAGAGCAAAAAATAGTCTCAATGTACTATACCGCACTACAGGTGCAAAAGTTTCCAGATAATCAACTGCATACTGTTGAGAACAACCTTTAGCCATTAAGCGTGCTTTAAATTTAGACACATTGCCTTCAGTATTATGTTTCACTTTCAACACCCATTTGCATCTTACAACATATGTTCCCTCAGGTTTCTCAACTAATGTCCATACATCATTATCATGAAATGACTTGAGTTCTTCCTCCATCGCCTTTTTCCATTGCATGCCATCCTTACCGCTAAGTGCTTCAGACACAGTGGTCGGTTCCACATAACCACCACTTTCAGCAAAATAGACTTCATAATCAGGAAATTGTTTTGGAAGTCTCTCCCTTAAAGGGTACCTCCTATCTGCATCTTCTGGAACACCAACCTGGTTAATCTCATCATTTTCATTATCATCATTATCATGAATTACAACAATGTCTTCAGTAACCTGAGCAATACCTGGACCATCAATGTTGTCCCTAACCTGACCAGCAACTTCAACGACTGGCAGGTTATCATCCTGTCCAATTCTGTTTTCATCATCATTTACTATGTCATGCAACGGACAATACATTACATCACTCATTTCAACATTTTTCTCAGCACACCTGGTGAATTTATGTTCTACAAATTTAACACTGTGCTTTACAAAAATTTCTTTAGGCTTACTGGGATCAAACAGACGGTAACCTTTCTTTTGCCCATCATACCCAACAAACACAAAACATTTGCTTCTGGGTTCCAATTTGCCACTACGCACCTGTTTTGGAACATGGGCATAAGCATCGCAACCGAATATTTTCATATTCTCATGACTTACAGCTTTACCAGTCCACAATTCCCCTGGTATGGCATTATCAACTTTACTATGAGGACACCTGTTCAAAATATACACTGCCGTATTGGCTGCTTCCGCCCACAATTTTTTAGAACATCCTGCTGTAAACAACATGCATCTAATCCTTTCCATAATAGTACGATTGTGACGTTCAGCTACGCCATTTTGTACAGCTGTATACCTTACAGTTCTCTGTTGCACAATCCCTTTTTCCTTGAAATATTTGTTCAGGTCAGAATTGACAAATTCCTTACCATTGTCTGATCGAAAAATCTTTGGTGTCTTACCTTTCTGAGTTTCACAATATGCAACAAAATCCTTGACTTTTTCCTTGGCTTCAGATTTTTGTTTCAAAAAATAAACAAAAATCTTCCTGGAAAAATCGTCAATTATTGTCATCATATATTTAACACCATTCCAGGTCTCAGGGAGCGGCCCACACAAATCAGAGTGCACGAAGTCCAAAAGACTTTCACTCCTCGAGTGACTTACTTGTGGAAATGACTGCCTTTGCTGCTTCCCGAGAACACATGGTTCACACAATCCCTTTGGGATTTCATTAAATTTAACAACATCAGACATTTCACTTAAGACCTGTAACTTCTGTCGCCCAACGTGACCCAACCGCTCATGCCACAAATTGTAATCAGAAACATCACTAACAAGGGCAGACATATCTTGGTTAACATTGAGATAATACAGACCATTAAGAACTGAACCAGTAGCTATCACGCTACCATTCACTGAGCAATTCTCTGAATCCAAGATTTCACATCCAATTTTGTTAAATACAACAACAGCACCCCTTGTAACCATCTGACTAACCGACAGCAAGTTAACATTCAGTCCTGGAACATGCAACACATCTGACAGATTGTTAATACTGTCACTTACGTTCAGTGCAATGTCACCAACTCCTTGTACAGACAACTTGTCATTATTACCAATTACAATCTTAATATCTGGATCATCATTGCATTTATAATTTGACATAAGTTTAACATTAGGAGACATGTGAGCACTACTACCAGAATCAATGACGAAACAATTCTTTGGTACGTGAGCAGTTAAAGCACAAAACAGACTTTTATTGGATTTTGGACACTTCGGCGCACTTTGAACTTTTGTCTTCTGTGGACAAGTGTCTCTTCCGTGACCCTTTTCACCACAAACCCAACACTTCCAACGACTTTTGTCAACCGCTTTTTCACTACCGGTAGAGCTCTTTGGTTTCTTGACATACATGAATTCCTTCTTGGTGTTGCTGTACAAGGCTGCCCCATCAGCTGACTTCTCACCTTGACTTCGGCGAAAGCTTTCGTCCAACAAGATAGACTTGATGCGGTCCAAATGTAGTTCCTCCGATGTCGAGGTTACGGCCATAACCAAGTTATCGTATTCATCAGGAAGACCTCGAAGTATCATAGCAGCAACCAACTTATCAGCGACAGGCTCATCAACAGCTGCTATCTTCTGTGTAACAGACATAACCTCACCAATATACTTGTCCATGGAATCGAAATCTGATAACTTGAGCAAGCACAGATTTCGCATCAGCGTGATATACCTCCACTTTCCTTTATCTTCAAAAGCCTTTTCAAGGGCATGCCAGGCATCCTTACCTTTTGCACAGCCTCGAACATGGGGATAATTGTGAACAGCCACCATGAGACATATATCCGCCGGCGCTCTCTCGTCACGCCGTTCATGTCCCTCCGACACATCTGTGCCTCGGACACTGGCCCACAATCCATGCTTTTTGAGATAATTTGACATCCCAAAAGACCAGTTCGAATAATCCTCCCGACCACTCAATTTCGGAAACCCATAGGCACAAGGACTCGAAGCATGTTCATCCTTACCTTTTGCACAGCCTCGAACATGGGGATAATTGTGAACAGCCACCATGAGACATATATCCGCCGGCGCTCTCTCGTCACGCCGTTCATGTCCCTCTGACACATCTGTGCCTCGGACACTGACCCACAATCCATGCTTTTTGAGATAATTTGACATCCCAAAAGACCAGTTCGAATAATCCTCCCGACCACTCAATTTCGGAAACCCATAGGCACAAGGACTCGAAGCATGTTCACTCATTTTGCCTTCTCACTTTGCAGTTCACTGAAGAAAATGATCGCAGAACACTGTTATGTCTGGGCCACATAACCTGTAGAAACTTCTAGAGCTATCCATGGGTTTCTATACACGGGATAAACGGATTGATACACACGAACACATGTTGACATGGATGTATTTAACGAGACACTGAGACACATGATACAGAGTACAGTCTATATACAAAAAAAAAAAGGGCAAAGAACATAAAGGTCAAAGAACATACATGTGTCAAAAGACAAACGACATGTAGAGCGAGATTAGAAATTACGAAAAGTATTCATTCTCTTCAACAATATCACTCTCAAGAAAAAACAGTTCGGGAACATCTAAATTCCATCACAGAACATTACGTGTACACAAGTTGAGAACAACTGAACTGAAATGTGAGAGAAACGGGCTGTTCGAAGAATGTAGAGGGCAGAGAGGGGAGGGGAGCTAATGCTTTACGTGCGGTCCCTTTGTTGAGGGGTTGAGGCCCAGGTATACGAGGGGTCGGCCTAGGGTACCACAAACACACACACAAGCACACACACTAAACATAGGGACAGCTGTTTGGATGCTAGAGACGATTGAAAGTCGAGAAATTCGTTTTTTTTTTGCCAAGATGGAAAAAAAACCTCCAACTTCGAACGGAGATTACTCCCTCAAATTCTCATCAACATTTAAAGTTGGGGGGGGGGGGTATCATTCGACGCAAAATTTTATGCTTTTAAAAAAGGTAAGAATAAAATTTTCCGTACGGCCCATAGTTTTTATGTTATACGTGAAAAACTGAATAAAGTCTGAAAATTTCGCGGTTTTTTGGCCAGCAAAAGTTATGCTCACTTCCTGCGATGGTGCAAACTCAGAGTACATGATTTCTACATGGAATGAAGGTATTAACAACATTTCCAGCTTGCCGGAAATTGATGTACACTTACCCCCTTTTTTTCCCCTAATTTTACTGGACTATTAGCTACTCGATAAATGTTATTCGTCGGATGCTTTTGTCGAACAGTTCACAAAATCAACTGAACCTCAACCCTTTTCTTATGCAATTATAAAATATTTTACATTTTAACTGTACATAAGAAAACATAATGCATACAACTTATTTTAAAACTCAATATATTCGTAATTAACTTCCCAGAAATGACAAAAGGTTAAAATAATAACTTATCAGTCAAAACTGGCCAAAATTGCAAAATAAGTTTCCCTTCTTGCTTTCACCATACAGTAGAATAAATTTCTACGCTATTGGTAAGGACCCTAATTTTCGGCAAATAAAGAATCAACAGGGAAAGTTGTTCCACTATCGAATGGACTTACTGTTGTAGAAACCAAATTTGGGTGGGCACTAGGTAACGAGAGACTTGATGAACTACCTTAAACTAATATGGCTAGCCTTACCAAAACAATGACTTGCATTGATGGATCTAACACACAGTTATGGGATCTAGAAACTATTGGTATTTTGGATCCTGTAGAAGTACAGTCATCAACAGCTCGAGATCAAGAAACAAAGAATTACCTTCTAAACACCTTGAAGTGAAATGGAGATGGTCGTTATGTGGTTGGATTGCCATGGGCTGATGGATATCCTGAGCTGTCATGTAACAAGCAAGTTGCCAAGAATAGACTTCGGTCTATCTCAAAAAAGTTAGAGAAAGTGAACCTTTTTTCTAAGTACAGTGAGATTTTTGAAGACTGGGAACGAGAAGGTTTTATAGAGGATGTACCTATAAAAGAGTTACAAAAGAGGCGCCACTACATTTCCCATTGACCAGTTTTTAAAGAAGCTAGTGTAACCACTCTCATACGCCCAGTGTTTAATGCTTCTTATAGGACAGATTTTTTACAGTTCCTATGGTGAGAGGATCATACCAAGACTAGACATACCGGTAGGTACTACAGACTACAGTTTCATCCAGCCCTTTCATCCTAGGATCTGTTATTGATTATCTTCTTCCAAATGCAAGTGAAGAAGATGAGACAATCATCAGTAAGTTGAAAAGATCTTTGTATGTAGACAATACATCAGTCCAGTCATTGAAGCACTATCAAGAGTTTCACAGCAATAGTACACGTATTTTGTCTGGAGCTAAAAAGGAGTTGAGATGTTGGGAACCCATAGTCGAACATACAACTTATTGTGACGACAATTTTAAATGTAGTTGAGAAACGAGAAATGAACCCTGCTCGAATGTTTTAGGTCTTAAATGGAATAAGAGGCTGGATACATTGGAAGTGGAATTACCTCTATAACTACAAGATCTTCCACGTGTATTGACAAAGAGAGTTATTCTTTCAACAGTACAAAGAATTTTTAATAAGATAGGATTCCATTGTCCTGCACTTTTGCCATTTAAAATATTGTTACAGAGGTTGTCGCAAAGTAATGCTGCATGCAAGCCCAATAAGAACACAGGTAAGTCCCACTGGGTTTACCCATATCGGAAGATCTGGCAAGAGAGTTTTGTAAGTGATATGAAGAAATTCCATTGTTGAGTAAAATAAGGATTCAGCACTTGGCTACTGGTGGAGTAATAGACAGACAACACTGGCCACTGCATACATTCACAGTTCTAGTCGACATGCATATGCAGCTTCCACTTACTTGAGAACCCAGAGATGAAGGAGTAGTAATACAATTAATGATGGCCAAGGAACATGTCGCTCCACAGAAAGCTGTAACAATACCATGGTTAGAGTTCTTGGGTTGCTTGATAGGAAGTCGGCTTGCAACCTTGATACGGAGAGCACTATCAGTAGAAGATACAAAAGAATATTATTGGACAGATTTTACTACAGCACTAGCTTGGATAAGAAGAAACGAGAACTGAGCAACATTTGTAGGAAGCAGAGTACCATACAAGAAATCAACAAACTGACTAGATCTCAAAATTGGAGACATATTCCTGGTGTGCATAATCCTGCAGACCTAGCATCACGTGGCTGTTATCCTTCTGAACTAGTAATTTCAAGATGGTGGGAAGGACCTGAATGGCTGAGACTTCCAGACGATGAAGTGAAAATTAAACAGATGAAAATGTAATAGCTGCTGAGATGAGGGGAAAAAAAGAGAAGAATTTGACTATGATAAATCTGGAAAGATTCAGGAGCTACACATTTTCACAGATGGTGAGAGTTATATGTTGGATTAGGATATTTGTACATAATGAGAAAGGAGATACCTTAAGAATCTTTGGCCCCTCTCATTTCAGGAGTTAAAACAAGCTTAATTGACTTTGATACTCAGTTTGCAGTTGGAATCCTTCCCTCAAAACAGCAACATCATTGAGGGCATTCAGACTGTAAGAGATGAAGCAGGTCTTATACGTGTCCAGACAAAAATAATGCGCGAAGTCGTTTTAAGTTTCCGTTATCCACTGTTGCTCCCTAGAAAACATAAGGTAGTTGAAGCATTTATCGAAGATCAGCATCGTTTTCATTGTGATAGAGGTATACAATTTATGATGACGCAGCTTTGAATGAAGTTCTGGATAATTCAGAGTAGGAGAACCATAAGAACCATTCTGCCTAAATGTGATCATTGTAGACGACAAAACGCTAAACGAGTAGAAACGGACACTGCGCCATTGCCAGTTGACCACATAAGAGATACATCCCCATTTGAAGTTACAGGAGGTGACGATGTAGAGCAGCTGTTACTAAAAACTAAAGAAAAGGTGTGGATTGTTCTATACTCATGTGCTGTGTACAGAGCTATTCATTTAGAATTGACATCAACTCTCAGTACAAAAGTATTTCTGCAGACTATGCGAGGTCATCCTTCCATTATTTATTCAGATAATTTTGTTGGAGCCCGTAAAGCTCTGAGAACTAGGCATTCAGAAAATTCAACTCGAATGTGGAGTTCAAGGTATTGAGTGGAAATCGAACCCTCCCATAGCAAGTTGGTGGGGAGGATGGTGGGAGCGTCTAGTGCAATCCATTCAAGACCTACTGAAGAGAATGCTAGGAAATTCTGTCCTCACGATGTACTGCATACAACATTGTGTGATGTTGAATCTGTCATAAACAATAGACCAACACATACAGTATATATCTGAAAACCCGGAGAACTTGACTACTCTCACGACAGCAATGTTCCTCCAAGAAATAAGAGAAGTCCGACTTCTAGATGTTGACAAGTTGGGAAATAACAAGTTCCAACAAAGACTACGATTTCGGCAATATTTGCTGAAAGAATTGCGACAACGGTTTCGTAAAGAATATCTCGTCCTGCTAATTCAGTGACCTAGAGGAGAGAAGAAGATCATCCGGAAAGAAGGAGATGTTATCCTAATAGGTTCGGACGGGAAGAAGATAATTGAATGGCCCCTTGCCCGAATACTTGCTTTGATTTAAGGAAGAGATCACGTTGTCAGAGTCGCCAAACTGAAGACAGCAGATGGGATTTTGGTGCGTCCAGTCCTTGCATCCCTTAGAGGTGAATCGTGATACTAAGGAAATAACTGGAAAACATGACTTCCGCAAATTCATTTGTGTGTTGAAATTTGAAGGTGGGAGAAATGTTATAAATTGGGTGCTTTGACGATTTTAGTATGTGTTTTGTTTACTGTTGTATTAGAGTGCAAATAAAGCATGGCCATAAGAAACAATCAGTATAGAAAAGTTATTTGAATTACTTGTATTAGTGTTATTTCCAACACATTATGTACTTTTATGTAGCCTACTTCTCGAAAGGAGTGTAGTGTAGTGTCGATTAATTCTACATTCATATGCACTTATAGTAAAGAGTGTAGTGTTGGTTAATTATATATGTCCCCCGAGATATGAAAAGAAAGTGCTATTCCAGCATTTTCCTGGAGGGAGTGTGGAAGAACCCAGCGAAAAATCACACTCACAATGGCCACTATCAGTACTGGTGTTCAAACTTTCAATCACCGGACTTCCAGTTCCCCTGTGCAGTCACGGTGTGCGATTTAATGAGCAAGACTACGCTGTTGGGTACAAACAGATACGAGGAACACAGCTACTCTCAGCCAATTTCTGATCTGGTCCAAGTATTTTTGAATAATCAACAAAGAGTCTCTGAAAACATTTGGAGAGAGTACCTGTAAATATAACCACACTACCACTATTTTTCTTTTGCAAAAGTAGTTAACACAGCTTACTTTGTGGTACAGGGTTCATGCCCAAGCTTGTTTCTAAGCAAATTACTAAAACAAAGTCATGAGAGATATTTCAAAAATTGGCTGGATTTATTTTATTTATTGAATGGCTTTTAGTGCCGGGAGTGTCCGAGGACATGTTCGGCTCGCCTGAGTTTGTAGCTGCTTCCAGCGGACACCCTTAGGGTGAGCTACAAGTTCCGTTCAATTTCAAGTAGTTCCAACTTTCGCTACCAGATATCAAAGATACCTAGTGGTGAACTTTGGAACTTTGATAGAGCGTTCCGACGAAATCTAACCTAACAACTTAGCTGCACACAAGTTTAGTCTGTGGAAGGATCTTTTACATGCCATAAATCTCCGTCGGCTTTACTTCCCCTCCGAAGGAAGGCATACTGAAGGATTTTTAACGCTCTTAAAAAATCCGACGACTTCGGCCGGGTTTGAACCCGCTATCTTGGGCACAGCAGTTCAGCATGCTACTGACTACGCCACCGAAGCCGCTAATTCGCTGGAAATTTCTTTCCTTAACATTATAACATTTAAACTGTCAAATAAGAGACTTTGTTTAGCTGACTTATTTATTTTTGAGTTTTTGAAGTAGAACTTTCATAATATTTATCTGTTTTACCTGAAATATTGCATGACTTACCAGTAATATATTCCAGTGCATCCCATGGAATATAACCTACCGAACAGAACATTGCCAATGTATTAAGAGCACACTCTCTGTCACTGTCGTTGAACTCATAAGTGATGTTCCATCCCAATGGCCCAAATTTTTTTCGTTCTTGAATTATAGCATGAAAGAAGCAGATTCCAAAAATCATCTTCCTCCAGTTTGCTTCTAAAGCTGAAGAGCAAATTCACATACATTATTTTGGGTGACATCTGTATCATATAACTTCAACAACTGTACTATTAAAGAAGGAAAGTGAGTATCTAAATATAAAAATATAAACTTTATGTTACACCCTCCATAAAGTATTGCTATAATACATGACATTTTTCAGAAAAGTCTTCTAGTATTCCTTAAAATGAATCTTATATGTACTGTGCTACAAGGTATACACTATTAATGGACACTGGAAGAGTAAAGAACCTGAATCAGTTTAAAGGAAAGGGAGCATGATCTTGCATGAACCATCTCAATTTTTACGTGGAATCCAAATCACAGGATGTGATATTTCACTTTGAAAATCTCATATATATTGACCGGGAATCGAACCAAGTTTGCCACGATAAGAGCCAAGCGGCTCGGCCACTGAAACACCAATGCCCCCCGAATCAGTTTCTTAAGTTATATATGTCAGAGATTTTGAAATACATTAGCCTATTATGATTTTCAAATCTCACCTGTATACATCACTCACATTCAGTTGAAATTACAGTAGATCATTTTACATTAACTATCATAAGATGGCAAATCTCTTCACATGTGCATCCCAATAGCATATTTTTACTCTTAATAGTCTTCATTTTACAACCTTTCATATGATGCAGTATGTTCTTGTACATTACTGGTTCTATTGTGACCAGTATGTACATGAACCCAATTCAAATCTTTATCAAGTATGTTAGTTATTGTTGCTTTAAGGGGCAGAACAGTGAGGTAATCTGCCCCTCTTAACACAGATTAAATTATACAAATTTTAAATTGAATTAAACATTTTGAGATGGACACCTAAATATGATAAGATCGAAAATTAGCATAACAAAAAATTAAATAAAACTATTATAAAAACAAACAAAAACTTTACGGAAAACAGAAATTCAGAATTAAAAAAAGAACAAAGTCTTTGAGTAAACGTAAACTTGAAAATTTAGATTGCTGACCCTAACCAGCTCTCACTTATAAAATGGATGATGAGATCAGCAGCCACCAAGTCATCGGCTAATATAAGATGAAGTATCATCTGCAAACCAAGGTTTCTTCGTAGATCAGCAAGATCCACACTTGCTTAAAATGTGGACCATGGTGAATACGGCTCCACAGGTAGAAAGTAGGGGGGGGGTCTTACCTTCTCATTAAGTACGAGTGGGTGGATCTTGAATAACCTATACTTAGTCTACACAAAATTACGGACTCACTCGACCAGAAAGAGCTTGCTCTCAGCTAACCGGACATTGGGTTAGCTAGCCACTGACTCTCCCAGAAAGCCAGTACTTGTCGGTGTAACTGAGAGCAAATATCTCTAGGGGGTACCTCAATTGGTCGAGGTGGTAGTGCTACCACCTCTTTTGAGCTAAGTCATTTCCCTCAATTTCCATGAGACTTGGATTCAAATGTCAGTGCGGCACAACTCGGCTAGTAGGTCATGGATTCGCTGCACTAAAGGGTATTGCGGGAAACATCAAGCAATTGACTGCAACAAACTCAATGATTCAGTACACACAAGAAAATATGTTCATTCATCCTGTAGTGCTAACTGCAGAGCTTCATGGATGGCAACGAGCTCCGCAGTAAAGACACTACAGGTCTCAGGCAAAGAGATCTCGGCATTTGAATCATCAATAACATAAGCACAACCCACTTTCTCATCCACTTCGAACCATCTGTATAGAGAATACCAGCGTCCGGAATTGGTGAACTATGCTGTGGAACTGCCTCCGATATTCCTCCATATTCACGTTAGGACCTTGATGTAGATCTAACCGAATTTCCTGACGCGAGTCTTGCCATGGAGGTATTTCGCTAGGTGTCCGGATCATGCAGGGACCTAGAGCCACTCCTAATTCATTACACGACCTATTGAGTCAAATACCAACCAGCCAGGTGGCTCAAGGCTGGTTGGCATACCTCTGGTGGCATTGGGTTCTGAAGAGAACTCGATAGCTTGAATGGTGTGGCATTTGACGCACATTGGCAGGCTGGGAATCGAGCTGCTCCGGAAGGTACTAGAAGCAAGCCTAACGCCACTATGATAGATACTGTCCAGCATTTTCAAGGTTGCCGGCCTTGCTTAACAGTATGCTGCAGAACCATAGTTGCCCAGTGTCAACCACCGGCAACTCAGCATCTCTAAGGTGTAGTCAGGGTGTAAATGTAGCCTCCGGAGCTGACAAAAATGGATGATGGAGGTTTTCACTGCTGAAAAACGACAACCTCGATCATGAGTCCTCCTGTTGACCCGGTTAATAGCTGGCTGCAATTGCCGTTCCACGATTGCCATACATCCAGAGCTGTAATGTACAGCCAAATCTTCCACATACAGCGATGGACCTACCATGGACCCAGCAGCAGCAACAATGCCGTTTGTGGTAATTGTGTACAAGGTGACACTCAGCACAGAACCCGGAGGAACTCCATTTTCCTGGGTGTAAATTTGCGATAGCGTCCTGCAGACTCTTACTCGGAAGGGTCGGTTCGCAATGATCGGTAGACTTCTATGGAATCCCCACTCATGAAGGGTGGAAAGGATCCTGTAGTGCCATGTAGTGTCATACACTTTATCAAGTTCAAAGAAAACCGGGACTAGGTGCTCCTTTTGGAGAAACGCCTGCTGTATGACGCTCACAAGTCGCACTGGATGATTAGTGGTGGATCTATGAGAGCGGAAACCATACAACGAACGAACACAACTTTATGTTTACTTTCAACCATTGATTTTATTTCTTTGTACAAATTCCATTTTCCATCACCTTTTCACATAAGGGCTTTGGGCCTTCAATGTATGTCTACCCCTTATTATTCCCGTTTTCCAACGGGGTCGGGGATGAGATGGCAGGTTTAGAAATGGTTTGCTTCCTAATTTAGAATTGTAATACTACACAACTTTTACAAGGGCTATTTACAAATGGAAATGATGGAAATATGTCATATCATTACAATATTTAATTCTGTCAGTACTCTTTGTGATGTTTGAAGTATTTGGTCTTTGAGTTTTGGTGTCTTTGGTCTTTGACATTCAGATGTCAACCGTGGGAAAATTTGTTTAATGTTTCTTGTGTGTGTTACTTCAGTTTATCAGTTATGGAGAAGATTAAAAAGTCTAGATCAGTTTTAAGACGCGTGTTCACTACGCAGTACGTAACATTGGGGAAGCTTTTCGATGCCGAACACGTGGACAGTCAGCAAGTTCGTAGTCAATTCGGGGTGTTTGAAGACAGTATGCTTACCATAAACCAAAAGGACGAAGAAATATTCGAAAGTCTGCTAGAGAACGACGCGACGGAAGGCGAGTTAGAGACCCATTTGAATGAGGTGAGCCAGTACAAATTAAAGTTTGAAACTATAAAGGTCAAGGTCAGTGACCTCGAAAATCGGTTACTAAAGTGGATACCAGTAACGCAAGTGAAATATCGCATACTAATGTTAGGAAATTCAAACTCCCGGTCATCGAGTTTCGGAAGTATGGTGGCGATGTGCGGGAATGGATTCCTTTCTGGAGCCAGTTTAGGAAAGTGCATGAAGACTCAAATATACCACCAGAGGACAAGTTTTTGTATCTCATGCAGGCAATGATTCCCGGTTCACGTGCTAATGACATTGTAAGTAGCTATCCACCTTCTGCAGAGAACTATCATTTAGCTATAGAAGCTTTGAAGAATAGGTTTGGCCGAGAGGATATCCTGATAGAAGTGTACATTAGAGAGTTACTTGGCCTGGTATTACAGAATTATAAGAGCAATAGGCTACCTCTTGGAAAATTATATGACAAATTGGAGAGCCATATGAGGTCTTTGGAAGCATTAGGAGTAACTAGTGGAAAATGTGCATCTATTTTGTGCCCACTAATAGAATCTTGTATGCCCGAGGACTTTTTAAGGGCATGGCAGAGAAGTCAAGCATGTAGTGAGGTGACTCAGGCAGAATGTAGGCTATCAAATTTAATGACATTTATGAAACTTGAAGTGCAAAATGATGAACGTATTTCTCTTGCTTTATCAGGATTTGAGGTTAAGCCTACACATGTCAGGGCGCACGACAAGAAGGAGCCAAGGAATTCTGTGATAGAAAAACCTCCATACACCGCTGTAGGACTCCTCACAAAGCCAGAGAGTAAGACTACACATTTTACTTGTATATTTTGCGAGTCAAATAGTCATGTTAGTGTGGATTGCTACAGGGCCAGGGATATGTCAATAGATGAAAAAATGAGCATAATAAAAGATAAGAAGTGCTGTTTTGTGTGTCTGAAACCTAATCACATTTCAACCAAATGCAAATCAAAACCTAAATGTGCAGCGTGTGACAGGAAACATGTGATTCTGTTATGCCCTGATTTGCCACGGAATGTAAATGCCAAGTCTGCTTCAGCATCTGATAAGCCAAGTCCTGCCCAGACGGATCAAGTACTTGCTAGTTTATGATGTGATTTAGGCATTGTGCTACCAACACTCAAGGTCATCCTTCGTGGAGAAAGCCACCAGCGAGAAGTGAGAGCTATTGTGGACACGGGATCGCAGAGATCTTATGTTTTGAAAAGCACTGCCAAAGAGATGAAATACAAACCTGTTGGTGAGGAGCAAATCGTTCATTCACTCTTTGGAGGTCAAAGAAGTGATAACTGCTTCCACACCAGGTACAGAATATATTTAAGTAGTCTTGATGGTCAATACAAGTGCAATCTTGAAGCTTTAGATCAGGTCAACATCTGTGACAATTTGCCTTGTCTCAATGATGAAACCTTGGAGAAATTGAAAGACACAGGTATCACATTATCTGATAGGGCTACTAGTAGGCATCCAGGTCCCATTGAGCTGTTGCTAGGGGCTGATGTAGCAGGCAAGCTGTTCACAGGAAAAGTCAAAGATCTTACCCCTGGACTCGTTGCTGTACACACCCGTCTTGGATGGACGGTATTGGGTAAGGTATCTGAAAGACCTGAAAGAACTGATTCCGCTCTCATGGTGATATCTATGCTAGTCAACGATGTATCTATTGCCGACATGTGGAAGTTAGATCTCATCGGAATTACAGATCCAGCAGAAAAAAGGACTAAACTAGAGCTACAAGCTGAAGCTGAGCGACACTTTTTGGAGACTGTTGCGACGGATGATACAGGTAGATACCAAGTTCACTTGCCATGGTTGTTCACTGTGAAAAAACTAAAAGGTGACAAGTGTTATAATGAGTACCAGCAGGTTTTCGAGGAATGGCTAGATGAGGGAGTGATTGAGAAGGTTCCAATGTCTGATCTTGAACAGGGAGGTCATTATCTTCCTCACAGGCATGTCCTGAAGGAGAACAGCACAACCAGGGTAAGGCCTGTATTTGACGCCTCTGCTCATGAAAAAGACGCTCCTTCGCTAAATGATTGTTTAGAAAAGGGACCAAATTTGATTGAGCAAATTCCTTCGCTGTTGTTAAATTTTCGCATGAAAAAACTTGGTGTGGCTGCTGACATTAAAAGGACATTCTTGCAAATAAGTCTGAATCCTTCTGATCGTGATTTTCTTAGATTTTTGTGGCGAGACAAAGATGGCAATCTTGTAATATTTAGACACAAAAGGGTTGTGTTTGGAGTAGCGCCAAGTCCCTTTTTACTTGGGGCGGTAATACGCAATCACTTTTTGACGGCACTTGCAAGGTGTGAAGAGGGAGGATCACAATACTCACAAACTACAATTCAGACATTACTTGATGGCTTTTATGTGGACAACCTTCTTAGCTCAGTGGATGATGAGATGGAACTAAAACGACTTGTCAATGAAGCTACAGTCCTAATGAGTGAATGTAAATTTGATCTTAGGGGATGGGAATTTTCTGATCCTTTCTGTGCTCCAGAAACAAAACTTTCTAATGTCCTTGGCCTCATATGGGACAGAAGAAATGAATCCTTGAGTATTAGCCCTGGTAGCTTAAATGTTTGTGTTACTATGGTGACTAAGCGGATTATCCTGTCGTTCGCACACAAGGTCTTTGATCCAATTGGCTTTACCTGTCCAGCTACATTGTTTCCGAAAATTTTACTGAGGACATTGTGGGAACTTAAACTGAGCTGGGATGAAGAGGTACCTAGCCAAATCCAAACAAAGTTCTTACGATGGCTGGAAGAATTGCCTAGTATTTTGCAAATCAAGATTCCTAGGTGGTTACCAAGATCAAGCAATGTTCACAAATGGTCTTTGCACACATTCTGTGGTGTAGGTGAGGTAGCATATGCCGCTGTTGTGTTTCTTCGAGTAGAGACGGAATTTGGTGTGAACGTCCAGTTGATCCACGCCAAAGTTCGATTGGCACCTACAAAAAGGATGACTATACCTCGATTAGAGTTACTAGCGGCTACTATTGGTGCTAGAATTCACCTCTCTGTGAGGGAAAGCTTTCCGGAGGATTGTCAATCTGTTTTCTGGAGTGACTCGTCGACAACCTTAGCCTGGATACGAAGAGAAGACCAGTGGGCTCCTTTTGTTTGGAATCGCACCATGGAAATAAGAAAACTGACAAAAGTCGAAGAATGGCGTTTTGTACCTGGCACCTTAAACCCAGCAGACTTACCTTCAAGAGGGTGTTCAGGGAACAAGCTCTTACAGTCTTCTTGGTGAGAGGGTCCAAAATGGCTTCGCGGATCACCTGATCGTTGGTTGTTGTCCCTAGATGTAAATTATGATGAAGAAATTATTTCTATGGAAAGAAGAAAAACTGTGGTTTCCATGTCTAATGTCTCTGAGAATCTTAGTTCAGACTGGTATTTTAAGTACTTTTCACAATTCGAAAAATTGGTTCGAATGAACGCATGGATGTATGGGTTCATTCACAATTGCAAAGCTTCTCAGTCGCAACATTTTGTCAGGAAACAAGGTTCCCTATCTGTGGATGAAATAATGCAAGCTGAAGTGAGAATTTGGAAATATGTTCAACGTGAGTGTTTCTCAAGTGTTGCGGATAAGTGCATCTCGGCTTTACAACCTTTTGAGGATCTAAGTGGGCTTTTACGCTTGAAGACTAAAGTATCCTATCGCCCTGATTCAACGGACTTCCGTTTTTCTGTGATCTTACCCAAAAGTCATCCTGTTGTACAACGTCTGATTCGACATATTCATGAGAAACAATGTTACGTGGGAGTCCAAGGCCTTCTTGCAATTCTCAGAGAGAAATATTGGGTAATGGGTGGGAGAAAGACTATTCGTTCCGTTGTGTCTAAGTGCATCGTTTGCAGGAGGCAAAACTCCAAAAGGCTGGATGCACCGGCACCCCCTTTACCTGTTGACAGAGTACGAGAAGCAGCAGCTTTTGAAATTACAGGCGTAGATATGGCAGGGCCTATTTATCTCAAGAACAATCAAAAAGCTTGGGTATGTCTCTTTACTTGTGGTGTAGTAAGGGCAGTGCATTTGGAACTCGTTTTGTCCTTATCAACTGACAGTTTTCTGCAAGCTTTAAGACGATTTGTTGCCCGGAGAGGTCGACCTGTTAGATTTTTTAGTGACAATGGGACTAATTTCACAGGTGCCAAAAATGCATTTTGTAAAATTGATTGGGACAAAGTGTTGGAGTATTGTTCAGTGGAAAGAATAGACTGGAAATTTAATCCTCCTACAGCTGCCTGGTGGGGTGGTTGGTGGGAGAGAATAATTGGCTTAACTAAACATTTGCTGAGGAAGGTGCTCCGTCGATCATCTCTGTCTTATCCAGAGATGGAAACTGTGCTGTGTGATTGTGAGTGTGTCCTGAACTCTCGTCCACTCACCTACCTATTGGATTCAGATGGTCTACAACCCACACCTATTACTCCAGCAATGTTCATTCAAGACATCAGGCAAGCAGGAATGCCCGAGTGTGATGTGATTGAGTCGACTAATCTGGAATAAAGACTGAAGTATCGTGCCAAAATTAAGGAAGATTTGCGGAGACGTTTCCGTAATGAGTACCTTGGTCAGCTCGTACAGAGAAGCAAAGGTAAAGAGTTTCCTAATGTTAATATTGGTGACGTGGTTCTTGTTGGGAATGACATTGATAAACGGTTAGACTGGCCTCTGGCTACTGTGAGTGACTTGCTATCAGATCAAGAGGGCACAGTTCGACTTGTCAAATTGAAAACGGCCTCTGGAGAGCTACTTCGACCCATTCAGAGGATCTACCCCATACTTGAGGCTAAAAGTGAAAGTGTCATGCCTATTGAGGAACTGCTACAAGTGAAAGTGAAGACACCACCAACTTCCAAAAAGGATTGTGCCAATATAACTGTGACACGAAGTGGAAGAACAGTTGTGTTACCTAAAAGATACTTGGACTGAGATCTTGAAGTTTGTGTTTGCTTTACTGCAGTGTGTACAGTTGTTATTTGATTCTTGTTTAAAATGTCTTAATTTCCATGTGTTTCTAGTTGCTTGGGTAAGTTAATTGTTTCTGTTTTTGCGCATATTGTAAGCTAACTTCATACCATTTCAGTTAGCTTAGGTGGGAGGATGTGATGTTTGAAGTATTTGGTCTTTGAGTTTTGATGTCTTTGGTCTTTGACATTCAGATGTTTTCTTTGTGTACCTTGTTCTTTTTGAATTAAAGATGTCCTCCTTTCAAATAGCTATGTTTTAATTTAACTTGTGATAAAGTTGGAGACCAGCAAGAACACTCTTCATCTGAACTGTCACAGATTCCATTAGCACTGATTTTCTGTTCAGATTTTTGAATCAGAATCTCAAGTTTTCAACTAACTTTCAAAAGCGTAGAAATTGATATATCAGGAAAATAGTCCATATTTCCTGACAGTTTCTCGTGGAGGTTTTTAATTGTAGGGAATTCCTTATTCATGTAAAAATGGTGTATAACTTAGTTCTTCATATTGTGCTCAAAGACTGAAGAACCAACCAACCAAAGAAAAATCATTGAGTTGGACTTTCGGACCCGGCCTCACACAATGCTTCTTTCTTGACCAGGATGACATATTTCCATCATTCTCCTTTGAAGTATTCTGTTCACTGATAACACTGATAATCCAAGACAATCTGCCACTTTCCCGTACACAGGAAACCTCTTATCCCTATTTCGAAAGAAACAATTGGCACTGAAAATTAGCACAAGTTCACTCTCAGACAGGCGGCTTCGGTGGCGTAGTTGGTAGCATGCTGAGCTTCTATGCCCAAGATAGCGGGTTCAAACCCGGCCGAAGCCGTCGGATTTTTTAAGAGCGTTAAAAATCCCTCAGTATGCCTTCCTTCGGAGGGGAAGTAAAGCCGGCGGTCCCATGTCATAGATTTATGGCATGTTAAAGATCTTTCCACTAATTACACCTGTGTGAAACTAAATTGGATAGGTTAAGAATGTAAACAACGCTCTTAGGTTGCTACGTTCGTTGCCAAGAGCCGACTGCGGTGGCGTCTAGTAGCTAGTTCTGAACTAGGCCTAGTAGTCGTTGACGGTGGCGTTTGGCGGCAAAAGTAGGAACTATTTGAAAATTCAAAGTTGCAGTCTCTACTTGAATTAAAAAACAGATACACACACTAATACAGTCATCACAATTAACACCGGTTATCAGACAGATTCTACACACACCCAAAGTACACGGGGCTACATGACCGCGTTGTCGCAGCCCCTAAACTAAGGAACCAACCAACCAACTCTCAGACAATGGTGGTCTCGGAGGCATCTGGAACTGATGTGGCCAACATGCAGTAAACAGGAAGACTGAAAATAGAATGCGGACAAAGCCAGGTCACTCGCATTCCATTACACAACTGTCCGGGACATGTGTACGCGGCAACACTGCACCCGATTTCACCAGCTTTTAATCGCATGAGCCAGCACGCACAAAACCTCCCATCAATATTACTCTTCAAAAATTCGGTATCACACTGTATGTTTAGTTAGTTAGTTAGATATTGTTGTTTTAAGGGGAGGAACTACAAGGTCATCTGCCCCTCACTGTATGTTTGTGGTGGTTGTAGTTTCTGATAATCACAAATGAGAGCTTCAAAATGTGGCAAAGTTTCTTGCTGTACGTTTATCCTGGGCTGAGAAAAAGTTACTTTAGTAAAAGAAGAACTTTTATTGGGTATCCGAAACAAATTGGTAGTGTAAAACTCAAGTTCCAATTTGTTTCGGCCACCCAATAAAAAGTTATGTTAATGTTATAGGTGATAAAAATTTCATTACCCTCAGACAAGTAGTTTTCCATACATATAATTTTAAGTGAGCAGTTGCTAGAAAAGACTCCAAAATACTGGACAATTTTTCATACAACCACAAATAAAAACATAATTATTAAACTCGAGAATTAATGGCTTATACAGGGTCTTCCATATGAAATAAGAACGGCAAGCGGCAGTTTTGTTATTCGCTGCTACGGAGGCCTTGGCCGAGCTTGTGGCGCGCCACGGCCCCCTGCTGTACTATTGAAAGCGCGCGTATAGTAAATACGAGGGCTGGTTTTTGTTTTCCAACTTGCAATAGACTGTATAAAAATAACAGATTGACATACCAAACTGATTTTACTACTAAATGTTTGCTTGTTTTATTTTTATGTCTCAACAAAATCGCCAAAACGATTGAAACATTTGTCGTATCGTTACACCAGCTTTCCAATGCCCCCGGCAAATTATTCTGCCGCCTCTGACGTGGGTACGTCTGGAGAGTCTCCTGAAGTTTTTCCTTTTTGGCGAGGCGTTGCCACCCAACCATACCATCAATTCTTGAAAAATGTCAAAACCATTCAGTGCTGGTTTGGACTAAACGGCAGATGATTCAAAACTTCACACTTGAATTATTTGTAAAAGTTTATCATAACGTTGGTACATTGTGGTCGTGAATGATTCTCAGTGGCGGCAGAATATTTTGCCGAGGGCATTGGAAAGCTGGTGTAACGATACGACAAATGTTTCAATCGTTTTGGCGATTTTGTTGAGACATACGAATAAAACAAGCAAATAATTAGTAGTAAAATCAGTTTGGTATGCCAATCTGTTATTTTTATACAGTCGTTCGGAACTTGAAAAAAACAACCAGCCCTTGTATGTACTATGCGCACGCTTTCAATAGTACAGCAGGGGGCCATGGCGTGCCACAAGCTTGGCCAAGGCCACCGCAGTACCGGATAACAAAACTGCCGCTTGCCGTTCTTACTTTATATGAAAGACCCTGTATAGTCTAATGCAGAATTAAACAAGGCAAATATTGGTATAACTAATTTTTCAATAGGTCTGTTGGTTTGTTTGCAATTAAGGCCTAAACTCGGGTATCCATAACAAAAAATCCGATGGTAGTGGCCAATTTCCCTGGCTTGGGGACATCTTCTCTGGTCATAAGCTCCATATATGAATTTATCTAATAACCTTCGTTTCTGGGCGACTGTAGTGATGTGTGTAATTATAACAGTTAGGGATGGCGGGCAGGTGCCCTGGGACTTGCAATGAGGTACTATCTCAGCATTTTCCTGGAGCAAGTGTGGGGAAAACCATACTCAGGATGACTGCTGTCAGCGCTGGGATTTGATCCTCCGATCTCTGGACTTGCTGCAGCTCCTTATTGCAGTCATGAGCTATGTAATGCAAACAACTACACCACAGGGTTATCTTTTTACTGTAATATTAAACAGACTTTCTAGTACGAAAATTTAGTCGGTAGAAAAATATCAAAAATGTTTTTGACATCTTCTACATGAAAGAAATGATTATGATGCCATCTGAGTTAATAGGGACTGAAGATCTATCCTATGAAAGAAAAGAGAATACGATATAGCTTTTAATTTTGTAAGCATTATTAACTAAGCAACATAACTTACGATGGTCTTCAAACGTATCCTCAGTCATTTCCAGAAAAGCTCTTTTAATGTTAGCTTTGAGCCCTTTAGGTGGTTCATTTGTAACCTTCACAGAATTCTGAAGAACCGATACAGGAAAGCTCTTAGATGGCATCGAACTGAGATACAGACGGAAATCAACATGTATTTTATCGGGTTCATCAGCCAGTCTCTGCATAAGACGTTCCATCGGTACCATCCATGATGTTGCAAGGTGACAATTCTACAAAATATATATATACATTACATGTTTTAAAGTTCTTTTAATTAGTAGGACATGTGAGTTTAGTTCTAGCTAGTGAAAACTGTGATCAATGTGAGATCCTACAATAATTTGATTCGTCTGTCACTATTCAAATGAGTAGTGTCAAAACTATCTAAATATTTTATAAATAAATTTCACTAACTCGTGGGGAGTTATCTAAAATCATTTCTATGTATCGAATAATATGTATAACAACCCTTTCTTCCCATATGAGATTTCACTACGATACTTCAGACTATCTTCTAGCCACTGCAAAGGGCTTAATGGTGCATCAAGAAAAGAAATGTGGCCCTGTGTGATGGGAAAAGGTAGAGGAGAAGAAATAGATGATGATGATGATAATTGTTGTTTTAAGGGGCCTAACATCGAGGTTATTGGCCCCTAATGAAATGAAAGGATGTAGATAAAAACAACTCACTGGCATGGATGAAACGAAAATGGTGTTTATAAAACAGACAGTGAGCCCCAAAAATTATGCCTTATTTGAATAAAAAGAATAAAAGGCGGATGGTAGAAAAGGATAAAACAAATAAGGCATATTGAACAATAAAATAGATGAACACAATAAAAAACATAAAACAGATTTAACCTGAATTAAAAGTCGTAACTACACATTAAAAATTAAAAAAGTGACCACTCTCCCTCATGAACTGAATGACGAGGTCAGCTGACGGCCCGTCATCATGGAGAATAAGGGAGAGGGTATTAGGCAGTTTAAGAGTCCTTCGCAGATCGGCCAGATCCACAAACTCCAAGAGAAGGTGTGCCACGGTTAGGTGGGCGCCGCAAGTACACACAGGGGGATCTTCTCTCTTTAGCAAGTGGGAGTGCGTAGCAATCCCATGGCCGATCCGGAGTCGACAGAGTACCACAGTTTCCTTCCCGAGAGATCGGAAGGAAGATTTCCACACCTTCGTTGTCTCCTTGATGCCTCTCAGTTTGTTGGGTGGAGGCGTGGCACGCCATGCTTCCTCCCAATGCGACAGGATCGAATGCCGCAACTGAGAGCGCACATCACTAGCAGGCACCTTATACGGTAGCGAGGGCAGTGCGACTGCCTCTCTCGCCGCCTGATCAGCAAGCTCGTTTCCCGCAATACCCATGTAGCTAGGAAGCCACACAAAGGTCACCCCGGTTCCAGCGTTACGCGAACTGACGAGCAGGTCGTGCACACGCTGGACCAACGGGTGCTTCGGGAAACACACATCGATCGATTGCAGCGCACACAGAGGGTCAGTACACACAAGAAAGTGCTGGTGATCGTCTGACAACGTTGATAACGTGTATCGCAGAGCCTCTAAGATGGCATAGAGCTCCGCTGTGTACACGCCACAGGCCTCGGGAAGTGAAAATAGAGACCGACGATCCTCAACCACAAATGCACAGCCTACTTTCTCGTTTACCCTCGAACCATCCGTGAATAGAAGCCCTGATCCCGGATACCGGCTCACCACGGACTGGAACAGCCTCCGATGGACGGAGGAGTCTGTGTCCGACTTGGGGCCGGTGTTCAGATCCAGGATGATATCAGGGCGAGAGACCATCCACGGAGGGGCCTTGCTAGGTACTCGGACGATACAGGAGACAGAAGGAAATCGGAACTGACGGTATAAGTCATCCAAGCGAATCCCCGCGCATCATACAGCCGGCGATTCGGATTGGAAAATAAACAGGCATAGCTTGGATGAAGGGGCATCTGTCGAATAGTTGCAGCATAGGTCAGCAGTACTTGTTGGCGCCTCAGGTGTAAAGGAGGTACGCCAGCCTCGGCGAGCAAGCTGATGACTGGGCTCGTCCGACAGGCATCCGTCGCCAGCCTCACACCGCCGTGGTGGACACTGTCCAGTTTAACAAGCACTGACTTACGGGACGAACCATATGCTACACTGCCATAATCTAATCTAGATAAAATCAGTGCCTTATAAAAACGTAGGAGCACCGCGCGGTCCGCCCCCCATGATGTGCCGCTAAGAAACCGCAACATGTTGAGTTTCTTAGCACAGGTAGTTTTCAAACACCGCACGTGTGGCTCCCACTTCAATTTCTGATCGAAAAGGAGCCCAAGGAACCGGTACGCAGCAACAACAGGCAAAGCTACATTGCCCAGATAAAGCTCAGGATCAGGATGGAGAGTGCGCTTTCGGCCGAAATGGACAACCGAGGACTTAGCGGTTGAGAATCGAAAGCCATGCTCTAGTGTCCAGCGTTCCACTCTCCGATAAGCTTGTTGTAGCTGTCGTTCAGCGACCGCCATATTTTGCGCACTATAATGTAGAGCGAAGTCGTCTACATATAGCGACGGTACCACTGCTGGACCAGCAGCAGCGACTATACCGTTTATGGCAATCGTAAATAATGTTACGCTAAGCACCGATCCCTGCGGGACTCCGTTTTCCTGTATATGATATTGCGAATATGTCCCCCCTATTCGGACACGGAACAGGCGAAGGGACAGAAAATTTGCAATAAAAACCGGCAAGTTACCTCGGAATTTCCATTGATGCAGGGTAGAGAGGATGCCGTAACGCCAAGTGGTGTCATAGGCCTTCTCGAGGTAAAAAAAAAAACAGCGACTAGGTGCTGTCTCCGGAGAAAAGCGTCCTGTATGGCGGTCTCCAGGCGTACCAGATGGTCGTTGGTACATCGAGACGCCCTGAAACTACACTGGTATTCAGACATGTGTCCCCGTTTCTCCAGGACCCACACCAGGCACCGAATGACCATCCTCTCAAAGAGCTTGAACAGACCGTTAGTGAGACAAATAGGTCTGTAACTCCCTGTCAAATTGGGATCCTTATCGGGCTTCAGGATAGGTATAATTATACCTTCTTGCCATTGCACTGGAAACACACCTTCCAACCAGATTCGGTTAAACACTCTGAGAAAATAACGAATGCTCTCATCGTTAAGGTGCTTAAGCATCTGGTTGTGAATATTATCTGGACCGGGAGACGTGTCCCTGCAGAGCGCCAGCGCTCCGCGGAGTTCCCACTCCGTAAAGGGCACGTTGTACTCCTCCGAAGCGTGGGAAGCAAAACTAAGCTGGAAACGTTCCGCATCGCGCTTCAGGGCCACGAAGGCAGGGTCATAGTTATCGGAACCGGATATATCCGCAAAATACGAGGCGAGATGGTTTGCAACGCGATAAGGATCTGTAACCAATTCATTATCAATGGAAATTCCCGGTACAGTAGAAGATGTCTGAATTCCCAAAATGCGTCGTAGTTTAGTCCACACTTGAGAGGAGGGGGTATGTGCCGTAATAGAAGACACATACCATTCCCAGGATTGTTTCTTACTCTGGCGAATAAGAATCCGTGCCTTGGCACGAAATTTCTTAAACGCCACCAAATTGGCCATGGTTGGACGCCGACGGTAGTGCTTATGAGCTCGACGACGGTCTCTTATTGCCGCTGCAATATCCTCTGTCCACCAAGGGACGAGTTTGCGACGAGGAGTCCCAGAAAAGGATGGAATAGATTCCTCGGCGGCAGCAAGAAGCACGTCAGTGATGTGCTGTACCTCGTCATCGATGCTCCGGCATCCCAGATCATCAAATACAGCGCGTTCTGTAAATGATGGCCAATTGGCCCGTTTAAGTACCCAACGACTGGGGAACGACACGGGCTTCTGGTTCAGAAGTGTAAGAACGATCGGGAAATGGTCACTGTCACAGAGGTCGTCGTGTACATACCAACCAAATAGGGGGACCAGCGCATGGCTACACACACTCAAGTCAATGTGTGAGTACGTGCCGTGCGCTAAGCTAAAATGCGTAGCTTCCCCTGTATTTAATAGGGATAAATCCAACCCCTGAATTAAGCCCTCCACGTCCCTTCCTCTGGGGCAGGAAGATGGTGATCCCCATTGGGGGTGATGCGAGTTGAAATCACCCATGATAAGGAAAGGGACTGGAAGTTGATCAACAAGATCAAAGACGTCATTAATATCAAGGGGCTGGTCCGGTGGAAGGTACACGTTACAAACAGTTGTCATAGCAGGCAAGGACACGCGAATTGCAATAGCTTCCAGAGGAGTGGCGAGCGGAAACTCTTCACTGTAGCAGTCAGAGCGAACGAAGTTACAAACGCCCCCGGAAGCCCGGGCGGCGTCTTGTCGCTCTTTAGAGTATAGTCTGAAACCTCTCAGAACAGTCTCGTGATCAGGTCTGAGGTTTGTTTCCTGTAGGCAGGCTATTGACGTCCGAAACGGGGGAGGAGCTTGCGGTCAGCTGTTTGCAATATGGCGGCGAGATAGTGACGAGAAGTAAGCGAGACAGTGATAGGGTGTGCGTTTGTTATGGCTTCTAATTTATGATGGCAAAGACTGCATATTTTCTTTCATTGGTAGAAATGTTTTTATAATCAATTTAAATGCAGTGCTTAGTTACTAGACTACCAGTTATAAATATTACCCACCTGTAGATAGTTAATTTACTGTCTGCTGTTACATATATGAAGCCTGTACTTGGGAGCCTAGCGGTATCGATGTTTTTATTAATTTCACAATATATCACTATCACATAACACAAAGGACGACTCCCTGATAATAAATTGAATCCAGCAACCCTGAATTTTCATGAATGTTTTGGGTTCAAAGAAGTTTTACTTGGGATGCTCAAATCATACTTCAATATTGCTAATATTGACCAACATACTTGCTGTTCAAAGGCAAGAATATAAATTTATTAATCTCTTGCTCAGGCAAGTTAAAATTGAGGCATCCTCTTTATCAATATATTAAATTAGATATTTAAAATACAGATATTTAACAAAGCTGGAGTCTCCATTTAAACTTGTAATAAGCAAACGGAACAGATCAAACACTACACCTTAAGCCAAATCAAATTCACTCCCCAGCTCGACATAAACCATAATACCAATTAAAACCTATACAAAACATACTCTCCTTACTGTTGTACAACTTTCAAACCAACTAATCGCACTCAAAACTGAAAAACCCTGAAATGGGAACTAATTAAAGTTAGAATAGCCTAGGCCGATCAGGTCTCCTGCTACATTACCGCATATGCATACTTAACATCACTATAACTTCTAAATTACGACTAAGTGACCTATCTGACTGAGTAGTATAGGTGTTACCGGCCTTCCTGGGATGATGGGTCACCAAACCGGTACCGTACGTAAAACTAAGATTTTACACGTTAATTAACTAAATTCAACAGTAAGGAGATCATAGACAAAAACACAATTTAAGCCAAATCATACTTAAAATATTGCAAATATTGAGCTACATACTTGCTGTTCAAAGTCAAGAATATAAATTCTCTGGCAAATTAAGGCTAGGAACAGCATTTTTCTTAAGTTTTCTAACCAATCGACTATTGTCAATCGGAAGAACCCCTAAAATAAGTTTACGAAGAGCGGATTACATTCGGTTCAATGTACGGAACAGAAGTATTAAGCTACAAGTTTATCAGTATTTTTGATGTAGCTAAATCCTTGTGAATGCAAATTAGAGACAATAACTATCAATAATTAACAGTACCGGTGCTTCCGCTGTGGAAAGAAGTCGTCTTCACAAAAATGCAGACTGCACACTGTCATGTAACGTGTAACACGTTTTCCAATTGACAGCGCCGAAGCCCATATTTCTCTCTGAACTTTTTGTACAGGAATGTAGTGAGGAGATTTCGTACCCATTTTATACGATTTGCAACCGTATACAGAGCAGTACCTCCTCGTATTTGACAAATTCCTTTATGTTTCCATCACGACATCAATGCTTCACCATGAAAATAATTCTCTCCAGTCACAATGTTACAGCTTCAACATTCTACCGCGTGGCTGCGCCAACCAACTTTTCTGACGTCAATACTCGCTGCGTATTGTGCAATAAGCTGACGGAGCTCTGTCAAATGCCTGTCATAACTGTTACAATTCCACTGTAACAGTGCCAAAGTGTGAACTTATAAACTAGGGAATAAGTTGGAGCAGCAAGCTACAACTTATCCTCTGGAGGATCTTCACCCACTACGTCGACTATAATCTCCATATCCTCAGGCGAGGTCGTGGAGTGAATTGACTCAGCGGAAGATTTCCTGGACGCAGTTTGGCGGCGAGGAGATCTCCGTGGGGAGCGGGCAGACCTGGGGACCAAAACGTCCCCAGGCGCAAAAGCATCCAAGGGTGATGGGGCGGATGGCTTCCCCTTTTTTTGGAGGAGAAAGGGAACGCGTAGTGCAGGCTCCCTTCTTCCCCGCCTCTTTCAGATATTTAGACGGGTCAGGAGACTCGCACAGCCATCTTTGGGGCCGAAGGTGGGGTTGAAGTCACCTTCGGGCTCTCTTTCTTATTCTGGGGAGTAGCTAGAGATGTAGATGGCAATGGTACATTAGAAGGTTTCACAGTTGAGACAAAAGATGAGGTAGCCGGGACCAAATTTGGTATTATGGCTCTATAATCAATCGTTGGAGAAGGCGAAATCGTGGTATGGTACTTCTTGCGGGCCTCCTGGTAGGTGAGACCATCCAGGGTTTTGATCTCCTGGATTTTCTTCTCATGCAGGAAGACAGGGCAGTTCCTGTCCCGAGGAGAATGAAATCCAGGGCAATTAGTGCACTGATATGGTGTTGTGCACTCTTCCGCTTCGTGGGGTACCTTACCGCATGTTCCGCAGACGTCAGGGCTCGAGCATCGGGATAACATGTGCCCGAACTTCTGGCACTTATAACACCTCATTGGTGGAGGGATATAAGGCCGAACGTCACAACGGTAACTTGTAACCTTGACTTTCTCCGGGAGCACCGATAGCTCAAAGGAAATAATGAAAGCACCAGTATCCACGATTTGACCATTGACCTTGCCCGTAATGCGCCGGACATCAGTCACGTGACGGTGCTGCATATCCTCCTTGAGCTCCTCGTCAGTGTTCAGAATCAGGTCCCGGTGGAAAATGACTCCTCGGACCAGATTCAGAGACGTGTGCTTTTCCACTTTGACAGGGATATCGCCAAAGTGGTCACATTTCAGAAGGTGTTCAACCTGCTCACCAGTCCTAGTCTTGAGCAACAAGCTACCGTTTCTCATCTTTTGTACCTTCTCAAGCTCGGCATAGACTCCTTCTATGTGGCGAGAAAACAAAATAGACTTTACCATCTTGAAATCACCCCCATCCGTTCTGGTTGCGACCAGAAACTTGGGAGTGTTAGCACCCAGATTCTCACGAACAGACTGTTCCCAGGGGGTTGATCGCCGTAGAGAATCAAAAGTTAAAGACTTGGGTGGCGGACCACCCTGTTGGGAGATATTCCTTTTCTGTCCCATGGCCATTTCATCCTCCGTGAATGTCACCGACTCCAATCAAGGGCTGTCTCTGTAGGCACTACCCAGCCAAGGCAAGGCCCGCCTAGCTTGGAAGGCATTGCCCCGGGGTCCGATGTTTGACATGCCATACAGGCATGTACCCCTTGGCATATACTAGAGAGTTTTCCAGCACAGGCATGCAGCTGTGCGGGGACCTGCGTTGTCAGGCGGATAGTACTGCAGGGTACATGGCGCACCCACCTGTCGGTGTGGCCAGACCGAACATGCTCTCGAGCGTAGTCGCATACTTAGGTGGCCCTTCCCCTGACAGCACGCACATATAATTTTGAGTGCCAGACCTCAAAAACATAAACTGAAAAGGCGTGCGATATAACCTAATGAGAGTTATATCGCACAAAGTGGGGCGTCCCCGTAAAGGGGACCTGGGCCAAGAAACCCTTTTCGTCGCCTTCTACGACTGGCAGGGTATACCTGTGAGTGTATTCCATCCCTCCCACCCATGGGAGGTCCAATTCGCAAGACAAGCCGGAAACCTAAAAGAATAGCCAAGGTCGCCCCGTACGACAGGCAGGGAATACCGTGGGTGTATTCTAAACCCCCCACCCACAGGGGGGAGAAGAAATAGGCTTTAGCCTGTGTTCTGTGATAGTGGTTTACCAATAACTATGAGGAGCATTATGAGTAATATATACTGTACTAATGAGCATTGATTTTATTCAACTGAGTGACATACAGTACCGTACAAGAAAGATTATGAAGCTGAGAAAGGTGTCGTGAGTTCTGTGGTCAATAGGCAATTGTTTATGTAGCCAAACAGAGGTTCTCAAACTCTCATACAATTACACAACTAATGGAATAACACCCAAAAATGTAGCGGAAATAAAAAATAATTTGTGGATCTAGATGTCCATTCTGAAGTAAGAATAAACTATATGGTAATTACTAGGCTGAGGATTCATATGCTTTACAAACATGAATATATGCATGAAAATATGCTCGAAAAGTTAGGAAAACATGCGTTAAATATATGCAAAGACTATGAAGATTACAGATTTTTCATTTATTCTTAACAGAGACGTTTTCTACATACAGTATGTTGGAGATTGTACAAATCACAAAGTGATGCATGAAAATCTTTCAAATAGTTATTGAAGCTTTTCAGCTGGTCAACACAATTACAATCCCAATTATTGGGAAATGAGAAATGACCTAAAAAAATTACATGTGATTAAAAGTTATTGCACAGATTACTAGAAGGATGGCATGTTTCGCTTGTCAAGTGAACATCGTCAAATCTACAAGACAAAACCGAAGTCCATAATGTCAACCATGAATGGATATGGTCCTCAAAATACCAACCCTCCTAGTAGCGACATAATCTTAATGAAGTACGGCTAATACAGCAGTGGAGAAACGTAAGTGTTAAACCTTCTAAAAACAATGATATCTACAAGATACTGACTGAGAAAACACAAAGCCACTCATTAAATAGCCACCCTCCTCCAACTAATCCACAAAAGGCTGGCTATTACTGCTGAGAATCCTTTAAAGCGATAAGCCCCACAATAGAAATGTAAGCCATAATGTGGAAATCGGAATATGTTGAACCGTTTTTGGGTTTCCCGCCAGTCTTGGCACCGCCCGGTGGCGCCGCGTAGAGGAGTCGAGGGGAAGTCGCTAGAAAGAAAGACTATCAGTGTTACAGTTTTGTGTCGAGTGAAGTCATGCTAAGTTCTGTGCAATCTCATCTGTTGTGATCTTATGTTTAAATACAGTTTTTATACTTAAAATTACTACAAGACGTGTTCGATTTATTCGCTTGCCAAAATCCCTTCCCACATTTGGGGGCTCGTCCGGGATACGAAGGATTTTGATTGCGGAACGGCAATTTTGGCTACAACGATAAAACCAAGGCGTGAATTGACATTTTTCTGTCAAGATTTACGACGACGACGTGGGTCCGTGGAATATAGAAGACGAGCAGCTGTTCAACTCCCAAAGACGTGGTGGTTCGAGCAGCCTACAAAAGACGAGTTCCAGGATCCTGAACCCTAAGACGACGACGAAAAGAAAAGTGATTAGTGCGAGTGCCGAAAGACAAAGAAAAATGGCGGACAAGGTGGCGTGTTTGCAAGACATTGAAAAAGTGAATAATAACATTAAGACGGCGCCTACGGCCGTAATTAAGACGTTACATAACCTCATTTTCGAAAAACTGCCACGTGATCGAAAGAACAGGCAGTGCTTAAGAGAATTCCCAGGATTCGAGTTTGAATGTGACACACCAGAACACCTGGAGAAATTGAGGTTCATTGAGAGCGAATTCGCCGAGGCTGACCTAATTGCCATTTGCACAGTGTTAAACATTGAATATACGGGAGAGAAAGCCATGCTTGTGCAACGCATCTGTGACAACTTAATGGACCTTTCGTTGCTGGGGATGCCCAAAGACGGAGATGATGAAGAAGAAGAAGAAGAGACTGGTAAAACGAAAGATGTGATGAGCAAGATGAAAGAGGCAAACGAATTACTGGCGGAAGAATTACGTGAGTTAAAGGAGAAAATGGCTGGGATGAAATCCATGAAACATTTAACCTCTAGCACGTCAGGATCATCATCGGATTCATCTAGCTCGTCGGAATACCAGAAACTCGCCAAAGCAATAGGAGGTAGGCCTAACCATAAAAACATAACAAAGACCAAACACAAATCGAAGACTGGAATAGAAAGCTCAAGTGAAGGGGAAGTCGACCAGGATGTGGTGGACTCGAGGCACACTGCAAACCAGGGAGTCGCACACAAGTTTGCGTTAACTTTCCGCGATGTAGAGGGCTCTGTCAGAACCTATGACGGCAGCGAGAACTATCCGGTGCGACGTTGGATTGAGGACTTTGAGGAAACAGCAACGTTGATGGGCTGGGACGAGATGCAAAAGTATGTTTTTGCAAAAAAGTCGCTGACAGGCTAAGTTGTTCGTGCAGAGTGAACGTGGCATCACATCCTGGCACAAGTTGAAGAAAGAATTCCGAGATGATACCAGTGCAGCAGAGATTCATCGACTGCTAACCAATCGATGAAAAACAAAAGTTGAAACTCGTCAGGAATATTTCCTGGTGATGCGAGAAATAGCCAGCAGGTCGGCAATCGATGATAAATCGTTGATACAATACGTCATCGATGGCATCGAGGACGACACTGGATCCAAGATGATTCTGTATGGAGCAAGGGACATCAAGGAATTGAAGGACAAGTTGAAGATCTATGAGAGAGCTCACACACGAAACTCCCAGAAGTTGACATAAAATGAGAAGACGACAAACAAACATAAACCAAGAGAAGACAACAGGCAGAAGCAGATCTCGTCTGTAAAGAGATGCTACAATTGTGGTCAGAAGAACAGTCATGAGTCCAGAGAATGTCCACACAAGAGTCAGGGTCCAAAGTGCTTCAATTGCAGCAGCTTCGGACACATAGCTTCCAAGTGCCCAAACCTTGAGCAGAATGCAGAGAAGAAGACAGTGAACGTCGCTTTGGGAACCAAGTCAAATATGAAGATGAAGGAATTGTTGCTCCAGGGCCAGAGGATCGACGCATTGGTGGACACGGGCTGCCCAATCAATCTGATCCGTGAAGACATTTACGCAGCGATGGGCGATCCCGAGCTGAAGACGACCGCCATAGTACTTAAGGGTTTCGGTGATAGTGAGGTGCCACCCCTAGGATATTTTACAACTGACGTCGAGGTTGACGACGACACTTACTTGACTGATTTCTATGTGGTGTCTGGAGATGTACTCAAGTTGCCAGCTATCGTCGGTAACGACCTGCTGGACCAAGCCGTAACTACCATCAGCAAAACCGGTGTCAAGATGTCCAAGGAGATATCAGAAGCATACTTGTACCGAATCGACGTGATAGCAGCCGAGGAGTTGGATATGGGAGAAGCATCGGAAGAGGCTGTTTTGAGAATCAGAAATATGGTCAATGAACACTCGCCGCGCAAGGAGAAGTGTACCAGCGTTGAGATGAGCATCACAATGAAACAAGAAGAACCGATTCACAGTCACCCGAGACGCTTATCACCAGCTGAGAAAGAGATTGTAGAGAAGCAAGTGCAGCAGTGGCTCCAAGATGGCATCATCCGACCCAGTATGTCTGAGTACGTTAGTCCAGTGGTAGTTGTGTGGAAGAAAGATGGGTCTCCGAGGGTGTGCGTCGATTACCGTCCAGTAAATCGAAAAGCTGTCAAAGATCGATACCCACTACCACTCATTGATGACGTCCTGGACAAGCTGAGTGATGCCCTACGAAATGGATTTTTTCACGTTGCAGTCAAGGAAGAGAGCAGAAGGTATTTGGCCTTTGTGACACATTCAGACCAATATGAGTTCCTGAAAGTTCCATTTAGTTTCTGCAACTCGTCTCCTGTGTTCCAATGCTTTATCAACTGCGTATTCAGAGAACAGATTCAAGCCGGCACAGTCCTGGTGTACACGAACAACGTAGTAATCCCAGTAAAAGATGAAAATGATGCCATAGAGAAGCTTGGGCAAGTGATAGAGGTAGCTGAAACTCATGATCTGGATATTAAGTTCTCGAAGTGCCAGTTCCTGAAAAAGAAAATTGAGTTCCTAGGACACGTTGTAGAAGATGGAACTGTCTCACCATCTCCTAGGAAAGCAGCCGCAGTTCATCATTATCCAGAACCCAAGTCGCTAGCCGAAGTCCACAGTTTTATGGGCCTTTCCGGATATTTCCGGAAGTACATCCCAAACTATGCCAAGATTGCAAAGCCGCTCAGTGATCTGTTGAAGTCAACCGGTGGATTCAACTTTGAGCAAGAACAGAGGATTGCATTCACAAGTCTGAAAAAAGCCTTATCCGAAGATCCAGTCCTCATCATACATAACCCGGCTTACAAGACGGAAGTCCATACTGATGCAAGCAAGTATGGTTATGGAGCAGTGCTACTGCAACGTTTCCCAGACGATGGTCAACTGCATCCTGTTCAATATCTGAGCAAGAAGACTACATCACAGGAGGAAAGGTACAACAGCTACGAGCTTGACGTGTTAGCTGTGGTGACGACCTTGAAAAAGCTCCGAGTGTACCTGCTTGGAATCAAGTTCAAGATCATAACCGACTGCTCTGCCTTCCAGAAGATGATGGACAAGAATGACCACACTCCGAGAGTTACAAGGTGGGCCATGATGTTAAGAGGAGTTTGATTACTCGATCGAGCATAGACCGGGTGCGAGAATCCCTCACGCCGATGCCTTGAGTCTCCATCCCATGGTCCTCTACCGTCTCGTCGATGGACTCGTTGCCAGGCTGAAACGAGCTCGGCAAGCTAATGAAGGTCTGTGTGCGATCATGGAGCACCTGAAGACGAAGCCATACAAGGATTACACACTGCAGGATGGTATCCTCTTCAAGTTCTGTGATGGACAAAATCTACTTGGGCTGGAGACGACTCATCATCTGAGGCGGATGATCTGCAGGATGGCCGATTGTGGGAATCGGAATATGTTGAACCATTTTTGGGTTTCCCGCCAGTCTTGGCCCCGCCTGGTGGCGCCACGTAGAGGAGTCGAGGGGAAGTCGCGAGAAAGAAAGACTAACAGTGTTACAGTTTTGTGTCGAGTGAAGTCACGCTAAGTTCTGTGCAATCTCATCTGTTGTGATCTTAAGTTTAAATACTGTTTTTATACTTAAAATTACTACAAGACGTGTTCGGTTTATTCGCTTGCCAAAATCCCTTCCCACAATAATACCATGTAAATGTCTACAAGTATGTTGAAAAGTGGATATACAGTATGTTCTTTTTATCTGTATGTGTTCTGATATCTCAATTAACTCTGTTAACAATTGTGGTTATTACTGTGAAACACTTCAGTTAAATCTACAAATGTGTACAGAAATAAGCAGTAAAACCTACAAGTGTGAAAAACCAAATAATCAGCATTTGTCTACTAATACTGCGTTAAACGACTTTAAATGATAACTTATCAGAATGCAGTAAGTATCTTGTCTTCAAGCTGCTTATACTACAAGCACTGTGTTAATGAAGTGAAGTATTGAAAGTACACAACAAGGTCTGCCCAAATACTACCTCCTAGAACAAAACTACCCCAGAAATGAATTCTACACCCCGAAAACCTTGGAAATGAATCGTTATAAGCACCAGTTTGTATCATTATGTGCACCGCCCCCGTAGTTCTGACCCCCACGATTCATTGCCCCCACCCCTTACCCCCTAGAACAAAAACTAACCCAGAAATGAATTTTACACCCCAAAATACCCTGAGAATGATATTCATCTACCAAGTTATATGGGTTTTGACCCCCGCCCCCTATAGTGCCATCCCCTGCCCCCGACAAGAAAAATGACCCCAAAATGAATTCCTTGCCCTCAAAAACATCGGAAATGATACTAATTTTATTAATTTTGCCCATAAGAAAATAATTATGAATTTTTAACCCATAAAATAAGGGTACACGCCCCATCACATGTTTGGGGGCTGTAAAAATTAACCAGGGTGTGTACAGATTACCTCCGTGGCTGAAAATGTTCCTTATGGACCCCTTAACATAACTAAAATATAAAATTGCCTTTACCTCGATTTGCACAATACTTCCCTTAATCCGCCGGACTAAATCAAGATTAACTTTGAGCTAATTGAGCAATTTGAGCTATTTAAATGAATGGATGGTAAAATGAGGGGGGAGGAGAGAGTCAAAAGTCATATTCAGTATTCATCATACTTATATTCTTACAGGATACAAACTCTATTTTTAGGGCCAGATGACCTCGTAGTTCCGCCCCTTAAAACAACAATAACTAACAAACTAAACTCTATTTTGGTATTAAAATAGTATAAATACGCAAACATATGCTCCTTATGTATAAACATGCTGTGCGTGCCAGTAAATTGCACTCATACAGATCACAATTACTAAGCAAGGTTGCAAAAAAAAAAAATCCATGGCCCTAAGATAAATGGGAGGTGCCCTCAACTGAATTGGTTGGGGAAAGATCGTATTTTTGAAAGTTAAATCAGAAATCTACCTGAATGACAAGATTAATTATAAATACTGTAGTTGAAAATGATTATTTATGCCAAAGGCCGACACATTAGAGTGTGTCTGAAGAAATCCTTTTTACAGTCCTTTAAATTTCGAAAGTCGACCCACAGAACTATTAACCAATAAACCCACCCTTAACTTCAACGGTATGACAACCTCACAGGAAACAATAATCTAGACAAGAAGATTCCCATAAAAACAAAATCAAGCAGCATGAAGCCCAAACAATACACGATAAACTAGTTACTTCCAACTTATGAAACAACATAAGGACATATCATACCAACCCTTTAAATAAAGAACTAACTCACGAGACAAGTTCCTGTTCCGATTTCTAGATAATAAACATATTGTTTATCGTATGGCTTTTAGTGCCAGGAGTGTCTGAGGACATGTTCGGCTCGCCTGAGTTTGTAGCTGCTTCCAGCAGACACCCTTAGGGTGAGCTACAAGTTCCGTTCAATTTCGAGTAGTTCCAAATTTCGCTACCAGATATCAATGATACCTAGTGGTGAACGTTGGAACTTTGATAGAGCGTTCAGACGAAATCTAACCTAACAATTTAGCTTCACACAAGTTTAGTCTGTGGAAGGATCTTTTACATGCCATAAATCTATGACATGGGACCGCTGGCTTTACTTCGCCTCCGAAGGAAGGCATACTGAAGGATATTTAATGCTCATAAAAAATCCGACGACTTTGGCCGGGTTTGAACCCGCTATCTTGGGCACAACAGTTCAGCATGCTACCAACTACGCCACCGAATAAATATCATAAATAACATTCAATACGGTAACCAAAGCAAAATCCCTGAAAATGAAACCTCAAGCCTTCTGAAAAGGACGACTTATTTCTGGATAATGAAGTAGCTGCGATCATGCAACATCTGTGCCATACACAGTAAAATATGGTTTGTGAGTGGCATTGTGGGTTTTGGTAGTGCTGTGTAGATCTATTTTGGTTTGTATATTTGATTGACCATCAAAAGAGATTTCTGATAGAGGTGATTCTCAAAAGACGTCACACCTTACGACACTCTCAGCTGATGTCACTTATTGTTGAAGGATTCATTAATTGCAAGAGACCTAGAGGACGACCATGACATACATATCTCAAGCAAATCCAAGAAGATGCCGGACTGAGAAACTACGTAACAATGAAAAGAACAGCAAAGAACCATACTGCTGGGTATCATTTTGTGACAACAGACCTGTCTGTGGACTGAATACTTGATGATGATGATGATGTTGGATCTGATGATGCTCACTTGATGTGCGAAATATGCCATCTTTATAAGCTTTTCTGTAATCCATAACAAATATAGCCTATGCACAGTGAGGGCCATCCCCAAAGAATGGAACATTCCAAATGTCATGCAACGTCTCACTGTTAAGATTTATAACATGTGCCGATAAGCTCTGGATTGCATTGCATTGCATTTATTACATATGCAGCTGGCAAGATACCTTTGCTGTGATAATTAAGACTTGCTATGATGTACGTCGTATCACGTGAACATGGTTAGGTATGGAACAAAGCATCGAAATTTGCTAGTGAAAACTTATCTTCTCAAGAAGTCTTCCAGTAAATGCGTTCGTACATTCCAGCCCCGTACAATTTTTACTTGTGGAGGAACCTCAAACGAAAGGTATACAGAAACAATCCGCATACTCGGGAGGCTCTCGAGTACTAAATAACTGCACTGATACGAAATATCAGTGAGGATGAATTACAGTGAGTGTACCAAATCTTCCTATGTTGATTTTTTCATATGTCTCAGTAATTGGGATTATATTGTGTTGATCAACTGAAAAGTTACAATATATTATAAAATGAAAGAAGTCTCGTCAGAGAAGATCACATGATCCCAATTATGATTTAACTCCAGCTCAGCAAAATCTGAACAACTTTTAAGCAAATTCAACACCACATGTAATTTTAACAAGCAAATACAAGCAAAATAAAACAAGTAGGACAAAGCAAGAGTTCCTTAACAATAGAATTTCTATGCTTATTAAAGAAATGGATGATGAAATGAGGGGGAGGAGAGAGAGTCTAAAGTGATATATGGTACTGTAGTTGTTATCTTGTAATTTATATTCTTCCAGGATACAAACTTTATTTTTGTATTAAAATAGTATAAATAAGCAAACATATGCTGTTTAAGTATAAACATGCAGTATTGTTACAAATTTTCTGAAATATGAATGGTAAAACTTCGCACAGGAATCCCAAACAACAGGAAATGAGTTAATGTTCTATATGCACATCATTGTATTTAAGAAAAAAACATGCAAATATGCAGACTCTGCAGCCTATTACCGGTAATTACAATAAACATGTCACTGAAATAGGGATAACATTTCCTTGATGTTGGAGGGCTATTGATCATGAGTATGAGAATTTAATTAAGAAAAAGGTATAAAAAAGGAACAAAATAAATTCCGTGTTATTACACATTTGTAAGTTTAGAAACCAATGAATAGCTCACTCTCTTCCATAAAGCAAATGACATAATCAGTAGTCTTATTGATATTGGCTAATATGAAATAGAGTTTTTCTGGGAGATGTTTCTTTGCAGGTCCACACACTTGATTAAGAAGTGGCCTGCAATGAATATGGTTCTACAATAATTGCAAACCTTTTTCTCAATTTGTATGAATGAGTGGATGTTCCATGACTGCATAAGATGTTGACATTTTGTCTGTGAAGACCACTACAATAGACTCATTATCCTCTTTATAACCTGTAGTGTAATGGGAATTGGGTCAGCTGTCCGCTTAAAAATTCTCAGGATGTTGGTATTTTATAGCATAAGATGATAACATATATAAGTTTTAGATGCCATTTCTTTAGTGTTAGCTTTATTATCTAATAAAAGAATCACTTTTCAGTCGGCCAGCACACTCAAGTGCCCAATTAAATTGGATAGGGGATAACAATTATTTTATCACACTACCCTGGAAAAAATAACATGGATACTTACACACTTTTATACTTAGATACACTTCTCTAACAAAAGGGTTTAATTGGATGACACGTTTCTTAAAAATAATAGTAACCACCTATCAATACTCTATTATCACAAAACGTATTATACAGTAGCTTTGTATACATGTCTCTGGTTTCGGTGAGCCCTTCTTCAGTACAAAATGATCTATAGATATAAGACTGAAAATAATATTATCTAAGGATGAATATCTTGATTATTAGTATGCATTAAAATAGAAATTAATAAACAATCTTGACACAATAAAGAAAAAAATTGAAAAATATATCGAAGAACACAAAAAATAATTCAAATTCAAAATCTTAGAATGAAATTTCTAATTTATAAAAATTTATTGACATTTATAAGGACTAATCTAAGTTTTTAATTAGAATAATTTTGTTTGTTCTTCTATACACAGTATTTTTCAATTTATTTTATCCTTCGTCTCAACATTGATTATTAATTTCTATTTTAAGATATAATAATAAAGAAGATATTGGTTTGAAATATCAAGAAAGGTGCAAGAAAGACACTTGCTCTGGTATGGCCACATTACTAATAAAACTTTCTTCTTTGGATGTCACAAACTATTGCATTGTTTTATCTATGGAATATTTTCATTGTATGTACTTGATAAGTGCATAATATTTGTTTATGTCTTAATGTATATTTGGGCTGAGGAAGCACTAACGTTTGTGCGAAACATGTACCCAATTGTATATATAGACTATTAATATGGTATTGAAAAGACGGAGAATATTGATAGTTTTATTAGTAAACATATTCAATACGGACCTGAAATGGATAATATTATTCTGATGGCCACATTAAGCGCAGGGATGAGAGTTATGTAGGCAGGAGAGTGCTTGATCTGGAGGTGGAAGGCAAAAGGGAAAGAGACAGGCCTAGAAGAAGATGGATGGACTGCATGCAGGATGATCTCCGGGAGAAGCAGTTAACAGAAAACACCATTTGGGACCGAGGAAAATGGAAACGACTTGTCAGAAACCTCGATCCCGCATGAACGGGAAAAGACGAAGAAGAAGAATAAAGAAGATATTGGTTAGTTAGCTATTGTAGTTTTAAGGGACAGGACAGCAAGGCCATCTGCCCCTATTGAAGATAATCATCTTTCATCATCATTATCATCATCATCATCCGTTTCCAACTCCAGTCACCCAGGTGTTGTAAACTAGCCTCTTCCACTCCTATCTATTCTTCCACTTCTGCTCCATTACTTCTGCCAAATCCAGTCCAATGTCACATATGTCTTGTCGGATTTGGTCCATTCATCTCTTCTTTGGTCTTCCAACTAATCTAATACCGTCAATGTTTCTCACCATCTTCCCTCTTTGCAGCTCTATCCATTTCCATCCTTTGCACATAGCCAAACCATCGTAATCTCGACCTCTGTACTCGCAGTACTAATGGTTCCTGTATATTTAGTTCTTGCCTAATTTTTGAGTTTCGGATTTTATCTCTTCTAGTCTTAAGTTATCGTACTAAAAAGTCAAACTCGCTTATTTTTATAGCTTAAATAAATCCTCCGTTCCCTATGGTCGGCAATCTTATCTATGATGTCCTCATAGAAGGTCTTCAATCAATTTCAACTACAATTCACGGTTTATGGAGATAGCCAATGATGTAAGTCTGGAGTGAGATATTGTGTTACTTGCAAAAGTATTGAATCTTTTCAAACAAGAGAAACTGCGTTCTACTGATGTACTTGTAGCAGGTATTGTCAGTACCCAATTAAGCAAAAGTTTGTAAGTCTCTTCTATTCACGGAGTTCTTGATGCATTTCTCCCGACTATTTTTACTTTGTAGGCCTAGGATTCATGAGCATAAAATAGTGACAGTTCATTTCTTAAATGTGGGGTATTGATGAATATGTTTGTTATACAGCTCAAATTTGTCGGAATCTAATAAGACTTATTTAAGAATTGTAATTTATCACAGCCATGCGTTAGCATAGAAAAAAGCGGACATTATTAAGCCGGTCCTTAATATGATCTCTGATATACTCTGATATTGCATCAGTTATTTCCAGGGAACACACTTTGAATTTTATTTTAATAATTTTGAGGTTCTAAGGGCTTTTTAGATATCAGTATCTTCAATAATATTCCTTAATGCGCACACGGTCTCGTCATGTCCTCTAGAAGAGAGTTCCTGTAAACTTAAGTATAGAACAACTCTAATCACAAGTCCCAGGATCTGCCTATTTAAAGTCACATTCACATTACATTTAAGTGCACTTAGTCTTGCATTTTCCCTTAAAATGTCAGATATAATGCTTGTGTGCGTGTTCTAAGTGGTAACTGGTTCTTTAAATGTTGCTCACTGTCTTTGTGTTTGTTCAGCCCGCGCATAATGTTTTGGAAATTTGTTACTGTTACTGTAAAGTAAGCAAGGCCAGCAGAACAGTTCTATAACTACTGCACAACTATGGGAACTGTTCGAACCAAGATCCCTTGCAATGAAGGCTATAGGACTTTCCGGTTTTATTTCTTTAGTGCACAGTTCTATTAATTTCTTTGGACGCCCACAAATTAATAAATTAATTAATAAATCCCTTTTGTTTTCATCTTTCCACCTACTGAAGGGAATTTCTAATAAAATTAATAACGTGTCTTTCACTGCAAACATTATACACTAAAAGCCATCAACTTTCATCAACAACAGTGTATATAACGTTATAAATATATACTATTTATTGGGAAAGTAAATAGAAGCCTCAAGATAAAAGAAAAAAGAAGCCTGTTGCAATGTAAACTTTCATCAACTGAACTAGACGTATTGCCTTGCCGACACAGGAACATCTTCACTCGTCTGTCTAACGGCAGGTAATGACGTCACAACTAACGTCAGGTTACCATGGCAACGAGACGATGTGGCTGACATAAACAAGATACTTCGTCTCCTGCATATTTCCTTCCAAGTTACGGCAGTACAATCTAGCGACAGGGAGTACAACTGCCACAAGGACGTCATGCAGCCTTGCTTGCGCACCATCTAGCGACGGAGTGTAGAAATAACAGTACACAAAATGAAAAAGTAGCCCAAGACAATGACAACATTTTTATTTAAATAAGAAAAAATGTTTATTTTATTTAAGGGATGGCTAGTGAAGAGGCTCTTCACTCTCTTCACCTGAATAGCCGCTACTGGTAACATGTGTGAATTAAAGGAAGGAAGGAAGCTTGTAGTTTAACGTGACCGTTAATCTGTAGATCATGAGCCACGGGACCTCCTTTTTATGTGGAATCCGAACCACAGGACATCGCATTTCACTTCGAAAATCTCACATGCATTGACCGGGAATCGAACCCGGGCCGCCTTGGTGAGAGGCATATAGCTAGACCGCTGAGCCACCACGCCCCCGTGTGTGAATTAAAATGAATGGAAGTGACAATAATATTAAACTATGTTCTTATAAATAAACAATATCAGTGAATAAAGTACACTCACACAGGAAAATCGAACGAGTAAAAGTAGCCCCGGACAAAAATATAAACATTAGGACCATAAGGGTACGGTGAAATACATGACCATAAGTCATAAACTCTTGGTAGCTGCAAGGAAGCGAGGCAGGCTACAGAGGGAAATCATAATAAATTGATTAAAGGAGTTTTAGATCGACTTTCAAATCAGAGGGGAGAACGGGATCCAATTGGAGATCATTGCCAGTTAGAGTCAGCTGAGGGAGGTAGCGACTGCACGATTCCATCATTGCGCGGGGAGATAGGAAAATCACCTGCAACATTGGGATTAGACCGTGGAAACGAAGAAGGATGTACAAAAGTGTGTATTTTTAGTGTTAAAAGTGTTATATTTTCAGTGTTAAAAGTGTTATTGTCAGTGTAAAGAAATTATTTCAATGTGTGAAAAGTGAAAATAAGGCTTTCAAAAGTGTATTTATGAAGCCAAGTGTGTGAGAAAAATGGTCTTGAATCATTACAAAATTGTGAAGATGGGAGTGTAAACACCTCTCATGATAGGTGAAAGCTTCACAACTGGGGTCGTCCACACAAAACAGTTTTGAGTAAGTACTAATTTTGATATAAAATGTAGAGAAAATCGCACCATGCATCACCATAAAAATCCCTCAGTATGCCTTCCTTTGGAGGGGAAGTAAAGCCGGCGGTCCTATGTCATAGATTTATGGCATGTTAAAGAACCGACCATTAATTACACTTGTGTGAAGCTAAATTATAGGTTAGATTTGACTAATGCTCTTAGGTACCAACGTTTGTCACCAGGAGCCGACTGCGATGGCATCTAGTGACCAAGTTCAGAACTAGTTGTTGTTGACAGTGGCGTTTGGTAGCAAAAGTAGGAACTACTTGAAAATTGAATGTCTGCAGACCTTACTTGAATTAAAAACAGATAACACACATTAATACAACCATCACAATCAATACCGTTATCAGACAGATTCTACACACACCCAAAAGTACACGGGGCTACATGACTTCGTTGTTGCAGCTCCAAAACTGAGGAACCAACCAACCATGTAAATGAATTATCATGTTATTTAAAACATAAGAAGGACCCGAAGTTAGGAAGGAAGTATTATTCATGTAACTAGAAATTAAAAGAGGACGGGACCGGCAAATTAAATAAAGTTGTCAGATTAATTAGAGAAGTATATCAGAATGGGCCAGATTAAATTATTGAAAGATTAAAGATTCTATTTTATAAAGATTATCTGTGGATTGACAAGTGTGAACAGAATATAACGATTTTATGATTAACGAAAGGTTTCGATAGTGATTATAGATTGCAGCTGAACTAAGCTAATTAAATGTAAATGCTAGATTAGAGCATTAAAATATGAAGGATGGTTTATAGCCTGGATATTCGGGAGAGGGCTGGATGAGTCAGAAGGCCGTCAAAATAATGTCTGCAGATGTAAATTGTCTCACATTGCTTGGGCAGGTGATGAAAATAAGAAGTCAGGATGCATCCAATAATGTGTATAAAGTGCCAATCGAGCACCAGGTGATGATAGTGCCAGTGTGCACCAGGTGATGTGTTTGAAGTGCCAGTGAGCACATGAGTGAAGCCTCTGAACAGCCGGGGACGAGGTTCGATTCCTGCCCCGGTGCTGTATAAATTGTGTACGTTATCACCTCCTACGAGTATTGTGTTAGCGGAGTTAAATGTGGTCATTCACCCTACCGCTATTGGTTCGACCATCAGCCTTCCTAGAACGAAATCCATGGCTAGATTACCTAACCCTTCAAATGTTCCAGTGGTAAGGCCGATAATTAGGCCAGAGAAGTAATGTAGAAGTTCGTATGTCCAGGATTAAAAAATTGAAACCTTTCGGTAAGACTAGAAGATCTTGTTATGTCAAAGGGATCATTGCCCTTGTTAATTAGTTTCGCATATCAGTATGGTATCCAGAGACAGAATCTGGGTCATGAAGGGAGAGGAAGAATGTAGGTACGGAAAGAAAAGGTTCCTCATTCCACAGAGGGTAGCCATCATGAAAAAGGCAGGCCTTACCCCTAATAAATTTCTTGTACGGTCAGGGTTGAATCCCGGTTGACAGAGATGACCAGCAACTATGGTCCATTTTTTTTTGTAAAAGGTTAAAATGCCATTTTGGTGAATTAATAATAATAATAATAATTCACAGCCCCCGGGCTATATGAAAAACGTAATTTAATGTCAGTTCCTGTCGAGAAATATGAAACGGGTAACCCAAATTTGAAGTAAGTTATTTGAAAACAGTGGAAGTAAAATCCACGGGGAAAATAAATAATGGTGCATGGTTGCGAAAATAGCACTTGTTCTTGGAAAATGTAGAAGAGGGAAAATTGTATCTGAAACCCAAATCGTGAGGAGTTGAATATTAATGAGATTAAATTCAGAAGTGCAATGAGTATTAATATGCTTGGAAAGGTGGAAGGGTCTCGGAGACGAGGGCGGCCAGCATCAACATGGATCGACTCCATCCAATCCAACATGAATATGTCAGTGAAAGATCTGAAGTAGGCTATATAGCTAAAGACCGAATCATTATGGAGACAGTCCATCCATGCAATCACTAGGAGTCCACGCTCATGGCACCTGATCATCATCATCAATGAGTTTTAATGAACTTAAATTGTGAGAAGTGTAATTAACTTGTGAGAAATGTAATTAGAATGTAATGTAGAAGGCCGTGATAAGACCTGGGTTGCAATGTGGTGCCGTGGATTTGCCTTTTGATGGTATTTCGTATCCTTTTTTAGGGATCATCGCATGTTTTCAAGGATTGTTGGTGTTTGTTCCTGTGATAGTGCATGTTATCTTGCGGATTGGTGTTATTTTGTTGGGGTGGTTGAATCAATTTGTATTTGTGTTTCGATATCACAAATAGCAGCCATGTTGTTTGACATTGATTGGATATTTCGTAGTTCCTAGCGTCAATGTTCGTGAAATTCCACAGCCACCTTGATGCCTAAGACTCCTGACGTCTGGTACCCGCGTGCATCTATATGTTGGTTTATCTTTCCTGAAGACAATCAATGGACAAATATATAAGGTTATGGTTATGGCTGCGATTTGTAGGTTAAACAAATAGGTAATTGGATGCTGATTAAGGTGCTATTTACCGATATTTGATCCATAAGGACTTTGTCTTTTTTTGTATAAATATACGCAGGGAACGGAAAACTGATGATTGAAGATTATCTTACCGTATAGTATTTCTGGAGTAGCAGAATTTAATGCTGAAATGTCAGACAAGAACACAATTAACTTGACTCAAAACTCTGATTCATGTCGCCCAAATAGTGCTACTCGAGTCAATACCTGTGATATTTGTGGGAAGACGTTTAAATCTGTTGCAATTCATGTAAGTAAAGCACATCAAGAGGTTTATCGTAGAGGTTTAACGTCAAAATATAAGACCTCAGATCAAAGTTTGCATAAATCCGATGGAGGTGGTAGTCACTTGCTGAATGAAGAAATTGATTATGTACCAACTAGCGCTAATAGCGGAGGTGCGGCTGCATTAGATTCCAAATTAGATGCTATAAAGGAATTTGAACGAAAATTCACGGACGTTATAACTAAAGGTGATATTCAAGCTTTCGAGACAGTTAGTGTTGAACTAACGGAATTCTTGGCTGACGCAATCAGTTCGCTCTCAGGACCCAAACATCCAGCTATTCGCTATTATAATGCGCGGAGAAAACGACAGGGGGTTCATACAACTAAATATTCTAAGACGAAAAATCCATCAAGGTTAACAAAGCGAAGCAGAGACAAAACTAGGACAAAATATCAATAAGAAGTAGCGCAATATCAGTATTTCAATCAAAGGCGCAAAGTCGTACGCATGATTATGAATAATTAAAATGGCACAGAATGTAGAATTCCCGTATCCACAGTTTTCGAACACTTTCAAGATTTATTTGGAAAAGAGAATGAATTAACACACTTGCAACCAACAGAAGCCGTTTGTACAGAGGAAGACATTGAAATTGAGGATTCTGAAATTAATTCAGCTCTTGCCAGAGTACGAGCAGATACAGCAGCTGGTCCTGACCGAGTAATTATCAGAGCTGTGAAGGAACTTAAAACATCAAAAGTGTTGAGTCTCCTTGCAAACGCTATGCTCAAATTTAAGAAATGCCCCGATATATTCAAAACAGGAAGAACAGTACTTCTCCACAAAGGAGGATGTGCTGAAGAAATAAGTAACTGGAGACCTATCACCATATATTCAGTAATCAGACGTATTATAGAAAAAGTGATTGACAGGCGACTACGTTCATTTGTAGAGCTCTCCGTACATCAAAGGGGATTCATTAATCTCCCTGGTACACATGTTAATACCCCAATTATTAATGGTTGCCTCAGGAATGCTAAAACAAAGAAAACTAGCTGCTGTGTGGTGTTCCTGGATGTTTCAAAGGCATATGATAATATTGGCCATGAACATCTTAAGCGGTGCATTAATCGAGTAAATATGCCAAACAACTTGCGAGATTTAGTAATCGACCTTATTTTAGGAAATAGTATCAAAGTTGAATGTGGTATTAATAAAACAGTGAGCATAGAGCTTAGGAAAGGCGTCGCTCAGGGCTCTCCAATCTCACCTGCTTTATTCAACCTGGCAATAGATGATACTATCAAAGAACTCACAGATCAGGAGATCATTCAGGAATATGGGTATCAGCTGTCACCTGGCGTTGAAAATGTTTCAGCCAGCGTTTGCGGATGATATTGTATTAGTAGCAAAAGATGAAGCTTTGGCGCAGGAACTCTTAAATACCGCCGTTAATAGTTTATCTGCTATAGGTCTTTCCATGAATCCTTCAAAATGCAGAATGATCAATATTAAAGAAGGGAACCTTTGTCAGAGAAGTGCTGTGACACTAGGAAATACTGATTTGACATGTGTAAAATCTGGGGAAACCATAAAATATCTGGGAATAACTTTTGAAGATGAAATTGTGTTTGACAAGAACAAATTGATAAATAGTTTAGAAAAAGACTTGAATTCTCTCACAGTTTCTTGTTTACTAAAACCAGACCAAAAGTTAAACATAATTAATCAATACATTTGGCCAAGTCTGATTTATACAATACAGAGTACACCGTTAAATAAAATTCCATCAAGTTTTCTGGTCGATGTTGATAAACTTTTGCGATCAACTATCAAAGAAATCATTGGGTTACCACATGACTGTCCCAATGATATGTTGTATGCATCCAGGAATGTTCGGGGTCTGGGTTTAGTTAAGGTTGAATGGGAAGCATATATACAGCATTTTAATATAGTTCAAAAGTTACTCAGAGTGGAAGATATTCATTTAGATATTTGTCGAAATCTTGACGAGGAAAAGAAAGAAATTCTTCAATATTTTAATTTTCCAACTAGTGATTGCACAGAATCAAAATCAGGACGTTGGGTACGAAATGAGCTTCGGAAACAGTCATTTGAAGCTTGGTGCAAACTTCCTCATAAAGGTAAAGGAGTGGAAGTTTATGAACAACATCCTAAGAACAACTCGTGGATAAATAACAGAAAAGGCTTATTGTGCTCTGAATGGACGAATGCCATCAAAATTGTCCTGCAACATCTCAGCGGTGAGAGCTGTGCCGGGGAGAAGTCAGCACACAACCCTATGCCGACAACCAGGATGTGACCAACCAGAGACGCTAGGACATGTCCTGGGCCAATGTTCTAAAGGAGAACTGTTACGAAATTCCCGCCATCACAGAGTTCGATCATCAATTGCCACTTCCCTGAGGAAATTGAAATGGGAAGTTTATGAGGAAGTACACTGCATTTTGGAAAATGGTAGTCACCGTAGAGCAGATATCGTTGCAATTGACAGGAAGAACGGAAGGGGTTTGGTCCTGGACCCAACGGTACGAATGGAAGTGGACATTCCGCAAGCCGTACGAGTCAACGAGGAGAAAGAGGCTATTTACCGACCATGCATACCTCACTTGAGTGAGAGATATAACTTACCTAAAAATGCATGGAAAGTGAATGGCCTTCTATTCGGAGCTCGTGGAACATCTTACAAGTTCGTCGTGGATATCCTCAAGAAGCTTGGCATCATCGAGGATGATCTTGAGAAGATCTGCTTGGGCATTTTGAGAGCTTCAATCAACATGCTACATAACCATTTACATGGTATATCGTAATGAATTATGTACTGTAGAACCAACAATGTACCTACACTGTAGATTATTCTGGACCTTTATGGTCTCCCGGAATGCCGGGTGGATGTCCTTCAGGAAATATATATATAATTTGTGAGAAGTTGAATAGTAATGAGATTAATTTGTGAGAAGTAGAATATTAATGAACTTGAAGTGCGAGAGGTTGAATATTATTGAAATTTAATGGCGAAGAAGTTGGAATCATTTAAAAGATTGATTGTTTTATGTAATCAAGTAATAGTAATAATTGAGAAGGGCTAAGTTTTATTATCGTGTGATTTTTGTCATTATTTGTACAGTAAATGTAGACATTATGTTTTTCATGCCATGTTTTATCGAGTAGAGTTTCATTTTAGAAGAAATGCTATTTGTCATTGTAGATTGTTCACCTGTGTGCTCAAATCCTGAATATATGTGTTTATACAATGGGGAAAGAATGTAACACGCCCGATCCGACGAACTAGCAAAGTATAACCATGTATTCTACTTTATAGAATGGTACAATATAATGTTAATTTTGTTCTTTGTGGTACTTAATTTGTAATATTATTTTAAGTCTTGTATTTATAGATCACTAGCAGTAGTGCCTGGCTTCGCCCGGTAGATTTACTTTTTTATGGATGATAATGAATACTACTACAGAACTGGCACATGATACTTAAACTAAAAGAAAAAAATATTTTAAAAATATAACTTTTTGTGGTGGTGATAGTGGGGGTGATAAGTAGTACAGTATAATGGACATAACATTCAGGTCATTTTCCCGTAATGATAATGATAATAATGAATATGGAAACGGCTATTTATTAACTACAGTACTGACACATGCAATTTACAAACGAATTGAATAACGGAATAACGGAAAAATCTACACAGACAGCAATTTACGAATGTAGTAATAGTATACTGAAATTAATTGACAATAAGGAACATGTAACTGGCCTATTCTTGGATTTATCGAAAGCATTTGATGTAGTTGACCATAAAATCCTCCTTACCAAACTAAATCAATACGGTGTTAGAGGTCTAGCTAATAAATGGATAGAGTCTTACTTAACAAGGCGTAAACAAATAGTAAGCTTGAGACACAAGGATGATGGAACCAAATTACTTAATGAAACATTGTCCAATGAGGGAATTATTGAATTTGGAGTACCCCAGGGATCGGTTTTGGGCCCACTACTCTTTCTTCTATATATAAATGATATAACACAGAACGTTCATTCACATAAGGAAGTTTTGTTTGCGGACGATACAACACTCGTAATAAAAGGTGAAACTAAACAGGTCATACAGCAGTCTGCTGACTCCGTTACAGGAGAGTTAACCAAATGGTCACAAGATAATCGCCTCATAATAAACTATAAAAAGACAGTATGTCTAAATTTCCACACTATACAGAATAGGAATCCTGCGATGCCCAATATAACATTAAATGGTCATCAAATAGAAAATAAATCAGAAATAAAGTTTTTAGGACTATGGATACAACAAGACTTGAAATGGAATAAACATATACAATATCTGAATACTAAACTGAACTCGATGTGCTTTGCGTTACGTATTTTGAAAACCTGCACTAGCATGCACACATTAAGAAATACTTATTTTGCTTATTTCCATTCATACTTAAGATATGGGATCATATTTTGGGGTATGTCGCCAGATGTACTAAGCACGTTTCGGATACAAAAGAGAGCGATTAGAATTATGGCAAATGTAAACTCTAGAGAATCATGTAGACCTCTGTTTAAAGATTTAAACATTCTCCCACTGCCCTGCATATATATCTTTGAAAGTATTATGTTTTTTAAAAAGAATTTAATGAATAAAGATGTTTTTCTTAAAACAAACAATGATGTTCATAGGCATAACACAAGACAAAATCAAAACATTCATATTTCACACACACACACAAGCATATATCAAAAAGGAACTTTTCACACTGGAGTTAAATTATACAATAAACTACCCCAGTATATAAAACTGGCCCCAAAAATAAAAACCTTTGATAGAATGTTGAAAGCTTATCTGCAGTGCCATTGTTTTTACTCAGTAGTTGAATATTTTAGCGTATAGGAGTGATGGAATCTATAACTATATTTTACTTTTTTAATTTAATTTTAATACCTAGCTGTATGTTGTTGTATTTATAGAATTAAGTTTTCATATTATGATAATAGAGTGAGGTGTAAATAGTTGTGCAATAAGATTGTATCTATTAAGATTTGCTATTATAATAAGTTATAAATAGTTATAATCTTAGTAATATATACCTGTTAGTTCTTTTATTTTATGCATGTAAATTCTGACGTGTCCTATATCAAAAATGTATTGAATGCATGTATTTGATCAAATGGAATTAATAAAAATCTATCTATCTATCTATCTATCTATGATTAGAATGAGGAGTATGTGAAACAGCAAACACTGCCTAGGGACTATATCTCATTGGCTGTTAGAAAAGTAGAGATCAATAGTGTCGTCTTTTGTCGCATAGTGACTTAGAAAAATTCTCTATAAGACTACGGACACATTTTCTTAGATTTGTCACTTTCAATCATTGGGAAACGGCAACATCGCCGGGGTAGAAAAAGACGAAGCTAATTGCAGGACATAGGATTGCGAGGGAGAGGCAAATACTACATTTAATTCCATACTGTCTTTTAAGGCAGAGACGCACTATAGTGGAATAGCTTATGACATACTGCTCGAGTCCCAACTGCACGTAGCGGTGAATCACTCACTCTTTCGTAACACCGCAGTGGTTTGAGCAACGGCCCTGTATGAACATCAGCATAGTCAGCAATACCAGATAAGACGGCGGGCTCTGGACAGTCTTCTCATGTCACCTCGCGATGAATCAGCAAGCTATTCTCACAACTGCCCCCCCCCAGGGTCTCACAACTTGTGGGACGTGGGTTGGTGACCACGGGACCCCAGCTGAGTCCGACATTGCTTCTACTTACAGGTGCCGGGCTCCTTTCAGTTCTCTTTCCTGTTGGCCTCCCTTGGTCAACTCTTGTTCTCTTCCGACCTCGACGGTATTAGGGTATCCGACGCCTAGGGAGTCTTTCACTTTCCCGCCTTAATTGGCCCTTGTCTGATCTTTCCTGATACCCTCATTCTTCAAGGGGTCAGCTTTCTTTTTCTTTTCATAATATATCCTGTCTTCTGTTCATGGCTCTCAAGGAGGCAGGGTGTGTGTAGCCCCAGCACTTCTGGTGCACCCTAGATAGTGCTACACCCTCAAGGGCTCATGGCTGGTGAGTTCGGGAGCTGGCAACCCTGAGGGATTCCTGAGCTGGGTCCAGTTTTACCCCTTTTTTCCATTGCCTTTGGGGCAGACCCTCTCCTCTTTCCCTTCCTAACTGCCTTTCGTGGCTCTCCTTCCTTCCAAGCCCCTCAATTCTCATTTATCCACGGTTGAGAGCATTTCCTTTCCTCCTGTCTTTTATTTCCCTTATAACTTTCTTTTGTCCTTATCTTATTCTAGCCCGTAAGTTTTGTAGTTAGTTTTAGTTGTAGTTTCAATTTCACGATCCACCAAACCATTAGGGGTCGCTAACTTCGATGTTAGGCCCCTTAAAACAACAATTATCATCATCATCATCATCACAACTGGCACTGTGCAATTGGGTTATTGTGGTATTTAAAACTTCATGTTAAGCCTCTCACCCTTTTGTATTACATAAATTATTTGTTGCTAGAAACCTTCCCTGGAATCCACGGCATTGTGCAATTGGGTTACTATGGTATTGAAAACTTCCTGTTAAGTCTCTCACCCTTTTGTGTTACATAAATAATTTGTAGGCAGAAACCTTTCCTGCAATCCACACAACAACTCACCCAAGTTTCTTCGCAATCGGATTAATGGTATATGAACGCATAGGGGACATACATACACTACCACTATTGAGCAAGACTTTATGTGGTGAGATGACTACTACTACTGAACTGGTTCATCAAAGTTAGAAATTAATAGAAATATTTTAAAAATCATAGGCGGGAAAGAGTGTGGTGTTGCTTAACTTCTGACACAATTGGTTCAAGGGCCTTAAAACATGATTTTCTGGCCCCGCACAGTTTCACCGAAGTACTCGTTGGGTTCCGAGGGGTAAGTATACAAAATTTGGTGCAGATCGGTGAAACGGTGTAGATTTGTGCCAAAGGGCCTAAATGCAGGGAATGGAGTGGTCTGTCCGAAATTTCAAGCAGTGAGTGGTTATTCGTTGGGTTCCAATGGGTAAGTATGCACAATTTGGTTCAGATCGCTGAAACGGTGTAGATTTTTGTCAAAAGGCCTAAATGCAAGGAATGGAGTGGTCTGTTCAAAATTTTAAGTAGACAGTGTTACTCGTCGGGTTCTAAAGTGTAAGTATACAAATTTTGGTTCAGATTGGCGAAACGATGTAAATTTTTGGCAAAGGGCCTAAATGCAGGGAATGGTGTGGTCTGTTCGAAATTTAAAGCAGACAGTGTTACTCGTCGGGTTCTAAAGTGTAAGTATACACATTTTGGTTCAGATCGGAGAAACGGTGTGGATTTTTGACGAAGGGCCTAAATGCAGGGAATGGAGTGGTCTGTCCGAAATTTAACTTTGACAGGGTACCCCCAGGGTTCCAAAGGGTAAGTATACAAATTTTGGTTCAGATCGCTGAAACGGTGTAGATTTTTGACAAAGGGCCTAAATGCAGGGGATGGAGTGGTCTGTCCGAAATTTAAAGTAGACAGTGTTACTCGTCGAGTTCCAAAGGGTAACTATGCAAATTTTGGTTCAGATCGGTGAAACGGTATAGATTTTTAGTGTAAGAAGAATAGGGTAAAGTGTGGAAAATTAGTTTATCAAGCTAAAATTTGGTGGAGAGGTTCCATAGCCTGGATCAAAATACTAAAAGTACCAAAAAATCCCTCATGGGGAACATGCCGCCATCTTGGAAAAATGGCCGGCATTTTGAATTTTGTATCCAGCATCGCATTGAACGTCAAAACTCGGTACCTAAGGGTGATAGGGACATGCGGATTGGTCAGGATAACTTACCAGAATGCAGGCTATCATTTTAACACTACTTAACCTAGATAACAATCGAAATAGTTATTATAAATCACTTAAACAAACTCTCATAGGGTAGCGTTAAAAGCCATCTTGATGTTCAATGTCGATTTTTCACCTTTTACTGTCATGGGATTGAAAAAAGTACCGAAATAAATGTTGTTAGGCACATCAAAACGCACAAAAGTATGTGATCAGCACTTACGGGTGTGAGAAGTTGTCAAACATGTGCATGCAACCCGAGGAGCGGCGCTCCGAGGAGGGGGGCTTCACAAAGCCGGTGCAACTGGTGATGTAATCATATTCTGTAGGCGCAACTATGCCCCTTTTTTAATGATAAGTAAACATTTGACACTTTTATATAGAAGGATAGCATCTTATAACCTAATAAATAATTAAAGAAAACAATAATTAATTTGTTAATACAGTAACTTTGCGCTCCAAAACTCTCTTTCTTAGCTACTTATATTGTATGTATTGTTGCGTGCCACCCCCTTGTGGCACTTTTGTTAACTGGATTACGGTGGGTAGAAAACACAACACCGATTGTTCCTTTAAAGAAATAATTAACTTTATTGTGGCCAGAAAGATACACTACTCAACAGCAAATACAAGCAATTATTACCTTACTCCAGTTTCCTCACGTCGAGAATACTTCCCCTTTCACTTGTCAACAGACCACAGTTAATCCTCTCGCTAATGAGTCCGGTCCCGTACGCTGGCTGAAAATAGCTGCACTAGGTCTGTCACTCACTGTTTTGCAACTCGCCACAATGACCTCTCTCGCACTGAGTAAGCACACTCGCTCAAAACACAGGCAGTCCCCTGTAAGATCCTCACTCCCTTCGCTGTCAAGAGACTCGGCTTCACTAGGGGTTTCGCAAGTCTCCACACTTCTGTCGCTCAGGATAAGCGCTCGCATTCGCTCGTAAAAAACACAACAACCACTGCTTGACAGGTCGCACTTATATAGCAGGCCGGTGACTCAATAAATGCTTCTAGATCCATCCAGGGTTCACGGCTTCTCGAGGCTTCCTCCACTGGCTGAGTCACGAATATTCTGGACCATCCCTTTGTCCTAGTAGCCCTGTTGCATAAGGCGCACGCAATACACGAGGCAAGGCACAGCCCAGCCCTGGGGCAGTTGTGACTCATGCGGCGAGCGATGACACAAACTCACAGCCGTAACACCACCCCCTTCCTAAAAGGCTGATCGTCCCGATCAATCATTGGTCCGTCAACGTTGCTTCACGTCCGTAGGTTCTACCCTTAAAGTGCCCTACACGTGATCCCCGGGTGGTGCTAAGTGAGCAACAACAACAGGCTGTCAGACTATCTTATAGATCTCCTGACAAAATTGAATATGCATACATCACAGTTTACTGTACCAAACAGTTCTTCTCAGAACTCCTTGACACGAAATCTTGGACAAGGTGTTAAAATATGCCAATTAAATATTGAAGGTATCAGTCGAACCAAATGTGACTACCTATCTCGGATTCTCCGTGAGAATAATGTTCATCTGGCTCTTATTCAGGAAACCCACACTAGCAATGAGGATGAACTCAGAAAAAGAGGCAAGATCTGTGGGTACACAATGGTTGGTGCAACTTATCACAGCGCATATGGAGTAGTAACATATGCTCGTAACAATCTGGAAGATATCCATCTTATTTCTGCTTGTTCTGATAACAACATTCATTCTGTTGTAGTAAAACTGCAAGATATTACAGTTGTAAATATCTACAAGCCACCTACAATTCCCTGGCCTGCTACTGTTCTCTCACCTGCGAACCATCCTGCAATTTATGCTGGTGATTTCAACAGTCACCATGAAAATTGGAAATACGCTAAGAATAATGACTGCGGTGTTGCTCTTTCTGACTGGGCTGATGAACTCAACCTACATCTTATCTTTGATGCAAAAGAACGAGGGACATTCAGATCTGCTGCTTGGAAGAATGAACATAACCCAGATCTATGTTTTGTCTCTAGTGACAACAAGGGCCAATTCCTACCTACAACAAGAAGAGTACTAGCTGACTTTCCACGAAGCCAACATAGACCAGTACTTATAGAAGTAGGGCTATCTAACCACTTAATTACATCATTTCCTCATCCCCGCTGGAACTTCCTGAAGGCAGATTGGGAGAAGTTCTCAACCGACTTAGATAAATGCATCAGGTTTATTCCGGCAAAAATCAGTTGCTATCAAAGGTTTGTTGGCCAGGTGATTTCTGTGGCAAAGAAATACGTTCCAAGAGGTTTCAGAAAAGAGTATGTTCCAGGATGGAATCAGCAGAGTGATACACTCTACAATGAATATCTAAGAAATGGAGACCGTGAAGTAGCGGAGGAACTGTTACGAAGCTTAGATGCGGCACGCAGGGAAAAATGGTCCAAGACTGTTGAAGAGATGGATTTTCGTCACTCCAGTAGAAAAGCTTGGAGCTTACTGCGGAAACTTGGGGGTAGCACACCAATGATAAAAGAGAAATCTAACATTACACCAGATGAGATTGCTAAGCACATTGTCTCAAGTTCCAGAATCACTCAGGATGTAAATCACACAAGACTGGTGAAAAGAAAATTAAAACAACTCAAAGCCTCTTCACCAACTCATTCTGCATACTCGGGACCCTTCACTCATGAAGAAATCAATATTGCCTTGAAGGACATGAAAGCTAGAAAAGCACCAGGCTTTGATGGTATCCATCCAGAGTTCCTCATACATATGGGAAACAATGCAAAAAAATGGCTGGCTCGTTTCTTCTCTGATATTCTCCGAACAGGAATACTCCCAAAGCAGTTCAAGAAATCCAAAATAATTGCCATCTTAAAACCTGGGAAACCAAAAGATTTGCCTCAGAGCTATCGACCTATAGCCCTAATTAGCTGCACTATAAGCTTCTTGAAAGACTGATTTTGAACAGAATCAGCCCCAGTATCACCCAACACATCCCCATTGAGCAAGCTGGTTTCCAGAAAAACCGAAGTTGCTGTGATCAAGTCCTCGCTCTTACATCTCACATAGAAGCTGGTTTCCAACTTCACCAGAAAACAGCCGTTGCCTTCTCAGATTTAACTGCTGCATATGATACAGTTTGGAGAGAAGGTCTACTGTATAAATTCCTAAAAGTGATTCCCTGTAAATCTATGGCCCAGCTTATTGACAATATGATTAACAACAGACATTTCCAGGTTGTCTTGGGATCAAAAATCAGCAAACGAAAGAAGCTAACTAATGGCCTCCCACAGGGTTCAGTACTGGCTCCTCTCCTCTTCAATCTGTACTTATCGGATCTACCAGAAACAAACTCAAAAAAGTTTTGTTATGCTGATGACATAGCATTGGCCACTAGACACCAAAATATGGAAGATTTGGAAAATGTACTTGAAGATGATTTGGCTAAACTTGGAAGATATTTCCACAAATGGAGGCTCCAACCCAGTGCTACAAAAACTGAGGTATCTTGTTTCCACCTGAGCAACATATTGGCTAATACCCAACTCAATGTAAAATTTGAGGGGAAGATTTTGAAATATAACAAGTTCCCAGGAGTAATACTGGACCGAACACTCTCTTACAAGCAACACCTCCAGAGCACAGCAGCTAAAATTAGAAGCCGCAACAATATATTGCTAAAGCTATGTGGAACATCTTGGGGAGCTTCTGCCACTACAACAAGATGCTCTGCCTTAGGTCTAGCCTTCTCTGTGGCTGAATACTGCGCCCCAGTTTGGCTCAATAGCCCACATGTCAAACTCGTTGACACCCAGTTGAACAACATCATGAGACTAATCACTGGTTGTATAAGAACTACACCAGCATATTGGCTTCCAGCCCTCAGCAATATTCTTCCACCCCACCTTCGTAGAGAAGTTGCCTTGCTACGGTAGTACTACAAGATCATGGATCACCCAACACTACCTATTCATGAAGACATCCCCTCTCTTCAAATGAACAGGCTCAAATCCAGGAAGCCACCCATTTGTCATGCCCAGAGGCTTGTAAGAAACCATTTTGATTCCAGCATGCAGTGGATTACTGAATGGACACTAAAAGCTTGTCCTGAGTCGAGCTCCTTCCTGGACCCTACAAGAACATCCACTCCAGGTTCCGATCTGTCTAGGAGGGCTTGGGCAACTCTCAATAGGATTCGGACAAGCCACGGAGTATGCAATGGAACTTTGTTCAAATGGGAAAAATTTTGTCTCCTCAGTGTGATTGTGGTGCTCCTAATCAAACCATCCAACACATTACAACTGACTGTCCTCTGAGGGCATATGGAGGGGACTGGATCGACTTCCTGTTGGCGACACCTGACGTGGTCCATTAGACCTGAGACTGTAATAATAGTGTAAACAGTAAAAATAATGTACAGTAGATTTTAAAGTGATTTTCTTTGTAACTTACTCTGAAATCTTGTATTGCCAAACGATAAACAAATAATTGGTCCGTCTGTGTCCCTCCGTAGGCTGCCAGGCGATCTCGATGCACGATCTTCATCTTCGCCCTCGGGCTCCGCTGGATCCTGTAGACGACATCGTTGATCCGTTTCACGACTCGGTACGGGCCCTCCCAGGACTTCTGCAGTTTGGGTGACAGGCCTTTCTTCCGTAATGGGTTGAAGAGCCAGACCAGGTCGTCCTCGTGGAATCCGCCGGCATCCGTCTGCTGGTCGTATCGGGTCTTCATTCGGTCAGTCTCGATCCGCAGTTTCCTCCTCGCGAACGCGTGCACGTCCTCCAGTTGGTCGACCAGATCTTGACAATACTGGCTTACCGGGATCGGATCATTCCCAGGTCGGCCGAAGGCAAGATCGACAGGTAGACGGAGCTCCCTCTCAAACATGGCCCGGGCTGGTGTGCACCCGGTGGCTTCATGCACGGCGGCGCGGTAGGCCAGGAGAAATAGTGGAAGATGTTTGTCCCAATCCCTCTGTTGCTCGCTGACGACTATTCGGAGATGGTTCTCGATGGTGCGATTGAATCGCTCTACCATCCCGTCGGACTGAGGGTGTAGCGGCGTTGTCCTTGTCTTCCGGATTCCCAGCAGCTGGCATAGGTTCTGGAACACCTGCGACTCGAAGTTCCTCCCTTGGTCGGAGTGCAGCTCCAGGGGTACTCCGTACCGGCTGACGAATTCATTCACCAGGGTCTCTGCAATCGTCGCGGCTTCTTGGTTAGGGAGCGCATACGCCTCCGGCCATTTGGTAAAGTAGTCGCTGACGACTAATATGTAGCGGTTCCCTGCCTCGCTTAACGGGAATGGCCCAGCAACATCGATGGCCACTCTCTCCATGGGGCCGCCCACGTTGTAGGTCTTCAGTGGACCCCGTCGTCTTCGTCCTGGGCCCTTGCTGGCTGCGCAATGGTGGCACCTCGCGCAGTGGTTCTCCACGTCTGTTCGGCATCCGATCCAGTAGAACCGCTCTCTCAGCTTCTCCAGGGTCTTCTTTATCCCTAGGTGTCCACCAGATGATCCTCCATGAACTTCCTTCAGGACTTCCTCCGTCATAGCCTTTGGAACGACTTGTTCCCGAGATGTCTTCCCGTCGGTGCTCTCCCAGGTACGGCATATGAGGCCATCCCTCACAACCAGCGAGTCCCACTGCGCCCAGTAGGACTTACACTTTGGGCTGCAGTCACTCACAATGTTCCACCCGGGTCTGGAGACACAGGCCCTCTTCCATTCGGCTATTAGTCCCACGTCATCATCTTCTGCTTGTGCCCGCGTGAAAGATTCGCGGCTCCAGTTCCCTTGAAGTTCCACAGTAGTCCGTCGGCACTGTATCCCGGTGTTCTCCTCCCTCCTTGTACAGAAGGTGCAGTCTTCGGGGCACGGTCTTCGTGACAGGGCGTCGGCGTTAGAATGCAGTTGGCCTTTCCTGTGCTGAATCTCAAAGTTGTACTGTTGAAGCCTCTCTAATCACCGCGCGAGTTGACCTTCGGGCTGCTTGAAGTTCAGGAGCCACCGCAGGGATGCATGGTCGGTCCTGATGAGAAATTATTGCCCGTACAGGTATTTGTGGAAGTGCTCAATGGTCTTCACGATGGCGAGCAGCTCCTTCCTGGTGACGCAGTAGTTCCTTTCTGGCTTTGACAAGGCCTTGCTGAAGTAGGCCACTACTCTCTCCTCGCCGTCCACTACTTGCGACAGGATCCCCTATGCCAAAGTCGCTGGCATCGGAATCGACGATGAACCTTGTTCCAGGTCTGGGGTAGGTCAGAATAGGCGCGGTGCACAGAGCCTGCTTGAGTTGTTCGAAGGCACTATGGCATTCTGCTGTCCACGTGAAGAGTTGGTCCTTCTCAATCAGTCGATGTAAAGGTTTGGCGATGTCGGCGAATCCTCTCACGAAGCGACGGTAATAAGTGCAGAGTCCCAGGAAGCTTCGTAGTTGGGACTTGTCCTTCGGAACTGGCCACTCCCTCACAGCTGCGGTCTTTTCTGGGTCGGTGCGCACCCCTTCCTCGGAGACAATATGCCCAAGGTACTGGACCTGCTTCTGGAAGTGCTGACACTTCTTGGGGCTCAACTTCAGCTGGGCAGCCCGTAGCTTCATCAAGATCTCTTTCAGGTTGCTGTAGTGCTCCTCGAAGCTTCTCCCCCAGAACGATGACGTCGTCTAGGTAGACCAGGCAGGTCTTCCAGTGTAATCCCCTCAGAATGGACTCCATTAGCCTTTCGAAGGTCGCAGGGGCGTTGCACAGACCGAATGGCATGACGGTGAACTGCCAGAGCCCGCTGCCCACAGAGAACGCAGTTTTCTCGCGGTCCTTAGGGTGGACCTCCACCTGCCAGTAGCCACTCTTCAAATCCAAGGTGGTGAACCATCTCGACCCTGATATGGTGTCCAGGGTGTCGTCGATCCGGGGTAGAGGGTAGCTGTCCTTCTTCGTGACGTCATTCACCCGCCTGTAATCCACGCAGAACCTGGCGGAACCGTCCTTCTTCTTCACTAGCACGACCGGAGAACTCCAAGGCCTATGTGATGGCTCGATCACCCCTTGCTCCTTCATCTCTTTTACCATCCGGTCGACTTCGGCTTGCTTGGCGAGCGGGACACGTCGGAATGGGGCCCTAATCGGTGCGCTGTCCCCAACGTCGATTCTGTGCTGAACCAAGCTTTTCCTGCCGAAGTCTTTGCTCCCCATGGAGAAGACGTCCTGGAATTCGCGTAGCAGGTCCTGCAGTTGGCGTGATTGTTCCTCGTCTAAATGGTCCTGGGATCCTTGGTACAGCTTCTGTAGTTCTTCTGGCAGTGTGCGTCTTCTTCGGTTGTTCGTCTGCAGGTGTCCGTCCGTCGTATCTGTGATGCGGGCAATCCAGGTAACGGGCTCGCAGACTCCTAGGTTGGTGTCCCGGTGAACCGTAATGTCGTAGTCGTTCAGGTTGGACAGGCGGACGTACGGCCGAGACGTCGTGTTGATGAGAGTCTTGGCAACTAGCAATCCTTTTGTCTGGATGTCCTCATATTTTGGCTCGATGACAGCCGCCACTCCCTCAGCAGTTCCGTCGACAATTACGGCAGCGCTGACCTCCGTCCTGGCGGGAACGATGACGTCTTCTCTCAGCCTTACTCGTCGTGCGGTGATGGACTCGTGCGCAGGTTGCAAAGCAAGTTCCTCACCTCCGAAGTGCAGAGTGTTGGTACTCAGATACAAGATGATGTTGTTCTGGTCCAGGAAGTCCAGTCCGATGATCACTTCATTTGATACGTCAGCCACAAGCACTGGATGCTTTATCGCCCGTCGACCAATGACGAACTCCAGTGATGCTTCGCCATGTACTGGTGCGGTCTCTCCGGTCGCGGTTATTAGCTGGAGGTTCCTTTGTGTGGGTTGCACTCTCCACTTCGGGATCACGGTGGGACTGACGATGGTCCTCGATGCTCCCGTGTCGATTAGCATGGGCCAGCTCTCTCCGTTGACGACTCCGTCGACCGTCAGGCTGCTATTATCCCTCCGTAATTGCGTCACACGAACTTGGACTGCCGGGGCTTGACGACTGTCACAAGCCAACCTTTGCCCCCCTAGACTGGATGATACTTGCTTTCCTGGGCCGCGCGGTTTCCCTACGACTGACTGTCCCAACGGAAACCCTTGGCGGCGGCGATCACCGCAGTCCTTGCTCAGGTGGCCTCTCTTACGGCAGGTCCAGCAGGTCGGTAGTCCTCTTCCGGGCCGCCTCTCCGGATGTCCTTCGGCTACGTTTTTTTGGTGGTACTGCGACTCTTGAAGAACCGGCCTAGCGCCTCCATCAGTTCATCGGCCAGGGGCTTGGTCTTGTCGGTTTTGGCTGGTTCGTCGATGTCCACCTGACGCACCCGCGCGCGCATTCTAGATACCTGCTTTGCCGTCTCGAACTCAAGTGCGTGGCTCAGCGCATCTGCCAGGGTATTATTGCGCGCGAGTCGCAGCGCCTGTTGCGTGTCCGAGTCCCGTAGCCCGTCGGTGAAGGTCTGCGTCGCTATCTGTTCCAGAAAGTAGGGCCGGCGCTGTTGGGTAGGCGAGCCTTACGAGACGTGCGATGTCCATCTCGAACTCCTGCAGTGTTTCCGCGTTCTTCTGTACCCGGGTCGGAGCTGCATCTGGCAGGCCTGCTGAAGATGGATATCTCCATATCGGGACTCCATATGGGCGATCAGTGAAGCGTAGTCCTGGGATCCAGTCGGGATGGCCTGAAGGACGTTAAGGGCGTCACCTCTCAGCGCTACAATGAGAGCTGTAGCCTTTTCTGTGTTGTTCCAGTTATTTATGGAACAGGCCGCCTCGAACTGACGTAAGTAGGTGCTCCACGGGACCTTTCCGTCGAAGGTTGGGGGCGTCACTCTGCTATGTCCCGTTCCTGATATTCCCGGTGTAACGGTGGGCGAGCGTTGGCGCAGCTCGGCAACTTCCTCTCGTAGAGCGTTGAATTTCTCTTCCACCCCCGTCAGTGGGCGTTGGCGCAGCTCGGCAACTTCCTTTTGTAAGGCGTTGAATTTCTCCTCCACCTCCATCAGCGGGCGTTGGCACAGTTCGGCAACTTCCACTTGTAAGGCGTTGAATTTCTCCTCCACCCCCATCAGCGGTCGTTGGCACAGCTCGGCAACTTCCACTTGCAAGGCGTTGAATTTCTCCTCCACCCCCATCAGCGGACGTTGGCGCAGCTCGGCAACTTCCACTTGTAAGGCGTCGAACTTCTTTTCCACTGCTGCGACTTCCTCACGTAGGCCCTGTTCTAATTTCCTTTGGCTCTCCTCTAATTTCGTCAGCAGACACTCTTCCAGATTTTTCTGGCCATCCAGAAATTTGGCGGTTAGGTCCTCTGCTAACTTATTCTGGCCGTCCTTCAGGTCCTCTGCTAGCTTATTCTGACCGTCTTCTAATTTAGAAGTTAGGTCCTCGGCTAAACTTTTCTGGCTGTCTTCCATCTTCTTCAGGTCCTCCGCTAACTTATTTTGACCATCTTCCATCTTCTTCTGGCCGTCTTCTAGCTTCTTCTGGCCGTCTTCTAATTTGGCAGTTAGGTCCTTGGTTAAATTCTTCTGGCCGTCCTCCATTATGGTTTCCATGCCATTTAACTTTTCTAGCAATGCTGCCAATTGCGCCTCCATTTTAGTTGTTTGTCTTGTAAAGGGCATGCACTCACAGGAAAATTAGAGAAAATGACCTGCTCGGGTTTTGAAACCACGACTGCCAGGTGTTGTGCTTGTGCTTGAGTTCGTAATCCGGCTTCTGACACCAGTTGTGTCATGCCACCCCCTAGTGGCACTTTTGTTAACTGGATTACGGCGGGTAGAAAACACAACACCGATTGTTCCTTTAAAGAAATAATTAATTTTATTGTGGCCAGAAAGATACACTACTCAACAGCAAATACAAGCAATTATTACCTTACTCCAGTTTCCTCACGTCGAGAATACTTCCCCTTTCACTTGTCAACAGACCACAGTTAATCCTCTCGCTAATGAGTCCGGTCCCGTACGCTGGCTGAAAATAGCTGCACTAGGTCTGTCACTCACTGTTTTGCAACTCGCCACAATGACCTCTCTCGCACTGAGTAAGCACACTCGCTCAAAACACAGGCAGTCCCCTGTAAGATCCTCACTCCCTTCGCTGTCAAGAGACTCGGCTTCACTAGGGGTTTCGCAAGTCTCCACACTTCTGTCGCTCAGGATAAGCGCTCGCACTCGCTCGTAAAAAAACACAACAACCACTGCTTGACAGGTCGCACTTATATAGCAGGCCGGTGACTCAATAAATGCTTCTAGATCCATCCAGGGTTCACGGCTTCTCGAGGTTTCCTCCACTGGCTGAGTCACGAATATTCTGGACCATCCCTTTGTCCTAGTAGCCCTGTTGCATAAGGCGCACGCAATACACGAGGCAAGGCACAGCCCAGCCCTGGGGCAGTTGTGACTCATGCGGCGAGCGATGACACAAACTCACAGCCGTAACAGTATAAAGAGAAAAGAATATTTCCTTTTAATTTTAATAATTTAAGTATTTTTGCGCTACGCTCGTATGTAATTAAACTAAGAATGGACTGTCCGTCCACACGTTGCCGAGTGACATCCCTGCCGCTGCGCCATCAGAGCGCTCTCGTTACCCCCACTCCACCTTCCCAGTGTTGCTAAGCAGTGGCGCCGCCGGCTGGCCGAAATAAACGTCTTTACGGTAACGTTTATCATTAAATTTATCTTAAACAGTACGCCACAGAAAAGAATCATGAAAGCGAAAAATGTGTGTTTCAGTTTGAACTGTCCGTTTATGCTTATTTTGCCGATATTTACAATCCGGTTTAAAAGTTAATGCCGTTTCCTCTACTTTATAAAAGTCCTACATCAAAAACGATTTTACCATTAAATTCTATGCAACACATAGAACATGGGCAAGCTTGCCAAAGGCGAGACCTCAAGCATCTCGAAAAATTCACAGAATGGCTGCGTATACATTCTCCTTTCGAAAAACCTCAAGACATTTTGGTGCCATTATCAACCGGTGTTAGGCTATAAGTGACGAAACGGTGACCTGCGACTGAGCTTGGGAGATAGGAACCGCGACTTTGAAGAAACTGGAAGGGAAATCGTTCGCCGAAGTTAATCACCAACGAAAAGACAAAGTTGTCACTCTTGCAGCTCTTGTTGTCCGAGGTGAGACCGTACCTGTAAATCCGAACCAGCTGTTTCATCGGATTGCGTGTGTCGATCGCAATGAAGATGATCTTGAATCTTGCTTTGAATACGAGTTGGCTTTATTGCCGCCAGTGCTGTTCGATGCTTCAACTATCAGAAAAGATACAAAATCAACTTTACGGACAGTGATAGAGAAGTTGTGTGCACCAATGACCTGTCTTCCCGAAGACAGTTACCTACGTGTTTGACGGTGGAGATCTCCTGCACCGGGTGGTATGGCCGAAATCTGGAACCTTCGATGATGCTTGTAAGAACTACATTTCGTACAGCAAGGCGAACTATCAAGGGAAAGCTACTGTAGTGTTCGATGTCTATTCCGAAATTACCACGAAAGACGTGGAGCATATGAGACGACGTGCTAAGGCGTCATCTTCTGAAGTTTTGGTGGATTTGGAAGTACAAGTGGTCTCGTCTCAGCATCAGTTCCTAGCCAACACTTCAAACAAATCAAGATTCGTCGCACTTTTAGGTCGTTGTTTCGAAGAAAAGGGGATTCCAGCTAATCCAAGTCTAATGCTGATCGTCTCATCGTGAGAACAGCAATCAAGGAAGCAGAGAAGGGAGGTCATGTGACAATTGTTGGAGAGGATACCGATTTGTTGGTATTTCTTTCGAACCTTGCAGAACGCGATAGAAACGTCTAGATGCTGGTGCCACCATCAAAAGCCCATCCGAAGAAACTCTTTGGCTCTACGGAATTGCAGAAGGCTCTTGGGGACATGACCGACAATCTCCTCTTCCTCCATGCCATGTCCGGTTGCGACACAACTTTGGCTCCTTACAGGAAGGGGAAAGTACACGTGTTCAAAACTTTAAACAATAACCGAGGTCTTCGCCAAAGAGTTGCTGTTTTTTACAGTGCAGACGCTGCAGTGGAAGAGATCCTGAAGGCAGGGGGAGAATTCTTCGTACCGTTATACAGAGGTAGAACTACAGATACCCTAAACAAGACAAGGCATAGTCAGTACCGTAAGACCATTGCCAAACAAGAAACAACGTATCCATGCGGACTTCGACCTCTCAAGTCTTCCACCAACATCAGCAGCATCTCCATTGTTATCTAGGTTAAGTAGTGTCAAAATGATAGCCTGCATTCTCGTAAGTTATCCTGACCAAACCGCATGTCCCTATCACCCTTAGGTACCGAGTTATGACGTTCAATGCGATGCTGGATACGAAATCCAAGATGGCGGCATGTTCCCCATGAGGGATTTTTTGGGACTTTAAGTATTTTGATCCAGGCTATTCAAGGAACCTCTCCACCAATTTTTAGCTTGATAAACTAATTTTCCTCACTTTGCCCAAATTCCGTCTAATATTCCTGCACTATTTTGACCAAAGGGCCTAAATGCAGGGAATGGAGTGGTCTGTCCGAAATTTAATGTAGACGGGGTTACCCGCAGGGTTCCAAAGGGTAAGTGTACAAATGTTGGTTCAGATCGGTGAAACGGTATAGATTTGTATAAATAACAGACAGACAGACAAACATTGAGCTTTATACATCTAGACTAGCAGTAGTACCCGGCTTCGCCCGGTGGAATGATGATAATGTTTTAAGGTCTCCTTAGAAATATAATGGACTTAAAATCTAAGTCATTTGCCCCCAAAGACAAAGAGGGAGTAATATCTAGGTCATTTGCCCTTTGATAAGGATGATAATAAAAACTACTGTTGAATTGACACGTCAAACTTACAAACTACCGTAATAGAAATACATATTTCAAAATTCACAGGCGAGGATGACTTGTGATTAATGGTGTAATGGGCGTAACATCTACTGTAGGTCATTTGCTCTTATGATGAGGATGATAAGGGAAACTACTACCGGTATTGAATTGACACTTCAATGTATAATGTACACAATGTACTGTAATAAAAATAAATATATGGCGGCTTCGGCGGCGTATTTGGTAGCATGCTGAGCTTCTATGCCCAATATAGCGGGTTCAAACCCGACCAAAGCCGTCGGATTTTTAAGAGCGTTAAAAATCCGTCAGTATGCCTTTCTTCGGAGGGGAAGTAAAGCCGGCGGTCCCATGTCAGATTTATGGCATGTTAAAGAACCTTCCACTAATTACACCTGTGTGAAGCTAAATTGGATATGTAAACAACGCTCTTAGATGTCTACGTCCGTTGCCAAGAGCCGACTGCAGTGGCGTCTAGTAGCTAAGTTCCGAACTTGGCCTAGTAGTCGTTGACGGTGGCGCTTGCCGGCAAAAGTACGAACTATTTGAAGAATTCTAAGTTGCAGTTTGTACTTAAATTAATAAACAGATAACACACACTAATACAGTCATCACAATTAACACCGGTTATCAGACAGATTCTACACACGCCCAAAGTACACGGGGCTACATGACCGCGTTGTCGCAGGCCCTAAACTTAAGAACCAACCAACCAAAAATAAATATTTTAAAAATCACAGTCGAGAAAGACTTTATGCGGCGGTGATTATTGGTATAATGCGGGTAACATCTAGGTCATTTGCACTTATGATGATAATAATAAGGTAATGAAAAAATGACTACTAAACAAACATGGTGTTATTTTAAAACTGATATAGGTAATGCAGGTGTCTAGCTTCGATGTCTTCCAAAGTCTCAACCTATTTTCTGGCTTAGACCTGTACTCGATGCGTCTAGTGAAAGAGCGTACTGATCGGCAAAGACAAAGAATATAGGTCCAAGCTGCACGAACCTGAGATGATCGCAGATGATGACGAAATATGACACACGTTCGGGGTTTCCCGTCCTATTAAGATTGACTGGGAATCACTCACTGTTTCGCAACGGCCCTGTGCTGGCATCAGCATAGACAGCAGGAGATAACACGGCGGGCTCTGGAAAGTACTCTCAAGTCACCTCGCGATGTATCAGCAAGCTATTCTCACAACTGACCTCCCCCCCCCCAGGGTCTCACAACTTGTGGGACGTGGGTTGGCGACCACGGGACCCCAGCTGAGTCTGGCATCGCTTCTACTTCCTGGTGCCGGGCTCATTTGAGTTCTCTTTCCTGTCGGCCTCCCTTGGTCAACTCTTGTTTTCTTCCGACCCAGACTGTATTAGGGTATCCGAGGGCTAGGGAGTCTTTCAATTTCTCGCCTTAATTGGCTTTGTCTCATCTTTCCTGATACCCTCATTCTTCGAGGGGTCTGCCTTCTTTTCCTTTTCATAATATCTCATGTCTTCTGCTCAAGGCCCTCAAAGAGGCAGGGTGTGTGTAGACCCACACCTTCTGGTACACCCTCAAGGGCTCATGACTGGTGAGTTAGGAAGCTGGCAACCCCGAGGAATTCCTGAGCTAAATGCAGGGAATGGAGTGGTATGTCAGAAATTTCAAGTGGACAATGTTACGCATCGGGTTCCAAAGGGTAAGTATACACACTTTGTTTTCGATCGGTGAACGATATAGATTTGTACCAAAGGGCCTTAATGTGGGAAATGGATTGGTCTGTCCCAAATTTCGAGTGGACAGTGTTAATCGTTGAGTTCCAAACGGTAATTATGTAAAATCTGGTTGAGATCGGTGAAACGGTGTAGTTTTGTGCCAAAGGGCCAAAATGCAGGGAATGGAGTGGCCTGTCCAAATTTTAAAGTGGACAGTGTTACTCATCGGGTTCCAAAGGGTACGTATACACATTTTGTTTTCGATCGGTGAACAGTGTAGATTTGTGCCCAAGGGCCTAAATGTGTGGAATGGAGTGGTCTGTCCGAAATTTCGAGTGGACAGTGTTACTCGTCGAGTTCCAAAGGCTAATTATGTAAAATCTGGTTGAGATCGGTGAAACGGTGTAGTTTTCTGCCAAAGGGCCAAAAAGCAGGGAATAGTGTGGTCTGTCCGAAATTTAAAGTGAACAGTGTTACTTGTAGGGTTCCTACGGGTAAGTATATAAAATTGGGGTCAGATCGGTGAAACGGTGTAGATTTGTGCCAAACAGCCTAAATGCAAGGGATGGAGCGGCCTCGCCGCAATTTCAAGCAGACAGTGTTAGTCGCAGTGTTCCAAAGGGTAAATATACAAATTTTGGTTGAGATCGGTGAAACGGTGTAGATTTGGTACAAAGGGCCTAAATGCAGGGAATGGAGTGGTCTGTCCGCAATTTCAAGCAGACAGTGTTACTCGCTGGGTACCAAAGGGTAAGTTTCCGAATATTGGTTCCGATCGGTGAAACGGTGTAGATTTGTGCCAAAGTGCCTAAATGCAGGGAATGGGGTGGTCTGTCCGAAATTTTAAGTGGACAGTGTTACTCGCAGGGTTCCAAAGGGTAAGTATACAGAGTTTGGTTCAGATCGGTGAAACGGTGTAGATTTGTGCCAAAGGGCCTAAATGCAGGGGATGGAGTAGCCTCTCCGCATTCAAGCAGACAGTGTTAGTCGCAGTGTTCCAAAGGGTAAATATACAAATTTTGGTTGAGATCGGTGAAACGGTGTGGATTTGGACCAAAGGGCCTAAATGCAGGGAATGGGGTGGTCTGTCCGAAATGTCAAGTGGACAGTGTTACTCGCAGGGTTCCAAAGGGTAATTATACACATTTTGGTTCAGATCGGTGAAACGGTGTAGATTTGTGCAAAAAGGGCCTAAATGCAGGGAATGGTGTGGTCTGTCCGAAATTTCAAGCAGACAGTGTTAGTCGCAGTGTTCCATAGGGTAAATATACAAATTTTGGTTGAGATCGGTGAAACGGTGCAGATTTGGGCCAAAGGGGCTAAATGCAGGGAATGGAGTAGTCTGTCCGCAATTTCAAGCAGACAGTGTTACTCGCAGGGTACCAAAGGGTAAGAATACGAATTTTGGTTCTGATCGGTGAAACGGTGTAGATTTGGACCAAAGGGCCTAAATGCAGGGAATGGGGTGGTCTGTCCGAAATTTTAAGTGGACAGTGTTACTCGCAGGGTTCCAAAGGGTAAATATACAAATTTTGGTTGAGATCGGTGAAACGGTGTGGATTTGGACCAAAGGGCCTAAATGCAGGGAAGGGGGTGGTCTGTCCGAAATTTTAAGTGGACAGTGTTACTCGCAGGGTTCCAAAGGTTAAATATACAACTTTTGGTTCAGATCGGTGAAATGGTGTAGATTTGTGCAAAAGGGCCTAAATGCAGGGCATGGGGTGGTCTGTCCGAAATTTAATGTTGACAGGGTTACCCGCAGGGTTCCAAAGGGTAAGTATACAAATTTTGGTTCAGATCGGTGAAACGGTGTAGATTTGTATACACAGACAGACAGACAGACAAACTTTGTGCTTTATATATATAGATTTTGTGCTGATGAAGGGCTCACCGAAGCCAGAGACATGTACACGGAGCTATAATATGTTTTGTGATAATAGAGTATTGAAAAGGAATAGAGGTATGGTGATAACATTTATCGACTTCAAAAATGCATATGATTGTATTCATAGAGAATCGTTATTAACAATTCTAAGACACATGGGATTACACTGCAAAATGACAAATTTCATAAAACTAACTCTTACAGGCACCAAATCAAAAGTTAAATTCAGAGGTGAATTCTCTGACCCATTTGAGATCACAACTGGTTTACGACAAGGTGATGGCTTATCACCATTACTATTTAATTGTGGATTAGAAATGGTAATGCGAGAATGGTCTAAGAAATGCCCTCCAAATATAAAAATAGGTAGAAAAATTCAAACAAACTGTCTTGGTTTTGCAGACGACATGGTATTATTGGTGAAAGATTTAGAGGAAGCCAAAACACATATCAGAGCTTCAGACCATTGCCAATAAATTTGGCCTTAAGATATCATTTGAAAAAACAGAAATCATGCCACAAAAACCAACACCCTTAAAAGAAATACAAATTAATGGTACAAAAATTAAAATTGTAACACAATTCAAATATCTAGGAGAGTTAATAACAAACAACTTAAATGAGAAAGTATCGATTCAAATAAGAACAAACAAGTTATCGAGGGCACAAAAATTAACATGGGAAACTTACAAAAAGAAATGCCCATCAATTAATGCAATAAATAAACATTACAATACAGTCATAAAACCGGAAGCCACATACGCAGCAGAAACATTATTCCATCTAAATTAACATTACGGAAGTTGTGCTCTGAAAGAAGTTCATTTTCCGTATTGACAGATTCACTGTATAACAAAGGAGAAACTGTTCCGCCTAGTCAATACATTTATTTACAACAAGTTACAAACTTGTTATTATATGGTACATGTTTCGGGTCCTCTAGTACTGGTCCCTTCTTCAGCCATAAATTAAGATGCAAAATCCAGCATAATTAAAGATATCATTAAAAAATATATACATAAAATGATTAGTGAATAGATGAAATGAGGTGAAAAAGAACATATTAACCATGAGAAGTAACATGAGCGCACATCAGTTGATCAACAAAGAAAATTGTTTCAGTTGGTCTAAGTAAAGTATGTTTTTTCCACTCTTGGACATCTCCTCATCATGATGATGTATTTCATTACATGACAATCAGTATTTTTCCCTATAATAAGAGACTATAAGCTCAGAAGCCCCAGCTTGAACAGCAAGTTTCAGTCAACAGCATTGTAAACAACAGGCCATACATCCCAAGTGAAGTGATTTTCACATGCACAAACATTAGAACAGTGCTATATTAGTGTTTATTCACAAGAACCTAGCACTACCAATGGTGTTACTTTTTACTGATGCGGAACAGTTTCTCCTTTGTTATATAGATTACGGAAGATTGAAAGGTGAATCGGAAGAACTTGTATCAATAAAAGTTAAAAAAAGATGGGCAATGGCAAATATTACCTAACATTACTGACACCATGCGTAAGAAAAGACTAGGATTCTTTAGGCACATCATGAGAATGCCAGATTCAAGTCTTCTAAAACAACTAGTACAGTACAATCTTGCTTCAAAAAACACAACAACTGGATGCCGATGGTTAAAAGAAATCAGAGAGGACTTAAAAGAAAATGGCCTAACAACAGAAGATGCTAAAACTCAGCAATTTTTCTAGGTTTATGCCGTGTCTTGTGTGGGATTTTGCCTAAGACACCAAGCTGGCTCATCAGCGGGATCTTGGTGTCCCCGCCCAGACCCCGACAGGAGAAACGAACTGTGCGATACCTACCTTTTTATAAGGCGCACCTGTGCCACTTTACTGCGAGAACTAAAAGCTCAAGCAGTCATAACCTCCCCATGAAGGCTTCCAAAAATATGGTATGTTGGCTTTCACGGCCAGTGAATTAAAACTCAGCAATTTTTCTAGGTTTGTGCCGTGTCTTGTGTGGGGTTTCGCCTAGGACACCAAACTGGTTCATCAGCGGGCTCTTGGTGTCCCCGCCCGGACCCCCACAGGAGTAACGAACTGCGTGCTACCTCCCTTTTTATAAGGCGCATGGGAAACACGGCACAAACCTAGAAAAATTGCTGAGTTTTAATTCACTGGCCGTGAAAGCCAATATACCATCTTTAACAGAAAATGCTACAAATAAGAAAAGTTTAACTATAGCACTTAAAAATATGACTTTTCAGTTTCCACTCCTAAAAAAGAAAATTCCAACAAGAATATTTTCTGCCCAAGAAGTACTGGGAAGACCGCAAGGCTCGTAAAGTTCCTAGAAGTCAACGAACTAATGGTTGGTTTAAGTGATCCTATGTAGTCTCAAAGGCGAATAAAAGGAAGAAGAGGTGGTTACTATTATCTTTAAAAACGTTTTAGGTACCGGTATTAAACATCAGTGAACAAGAAATTATGATGTTGGCATGATGAATGAGACATGTCATCCAATTAAACCTCTTTGTTAGAAAAGTGTATCGAAGTATAAAAGTGTAGTATTAATCCATATTACTTTCTCCAGGGTAGTAAGTTAATTTGTAATTGAATCACTCGTTGTTGAAAGGCACTAAGTCCATATTTTTGACTAATCCTTTTTACCGCGAGGTTGCATCCTAGGAAGCAAGATGCATGTTTTGGTGTTGAATGGAACCATGTCCTGGCAGTGCTTGTGCTATTAACACAGCCAACAAGTTAATTATTTCGTGTTGAAAGGAACTTAGTCCTGCAGTTAGTGCATTTCAACATGAAGAAAATAACAGTTATTACATTCATGTTACCTTTTTTTCAGGCTTCCGGATACATATGTCCATTTAGAAATTAAGGAAATAAACTAAGAATGTGAATGATATTCCTCGCTCAAAGGTTCTGCTCGTTCCATGTTGAAATGGACTAAGTCCAGTTACGTATTTTGTCAATAAAATTGTTAGTAACATACCGAACAATGCTATTTTGGTTTTATTATATCGGCATTTGTGTGCACTTTTACATACAAAAAATCAGTCTCATATTTCAGTACTAGAGCTAAAAAACATTTTTTGGTGTTTATCTCAAAACCTTAAAAATTGGACTTAGTGCCTTTCAACAATGAGCAATTCACTTGTTGTTTTAAGGGGCAGAACAGCAAGGTCATCTGCCCCTCCAGGGTAGTAAGTGCGATAAAATAATTGTTATTCTCTCCCCAATATAATTGGGCAAATGTTGACCATTTGAAAAGCAATTCTGTCATTAGAAAAATGTTCACATGTCTTTAGAGCAGACATACAGTAGGCCTACACAAGAAATCTGTTTGCTGACCTGACTTGTGATTCCCGAGTGGAACACACTTGCTGCTGCACACGCATACAGTAGAAAAGGGGAAATAATGAGATACAATATTGCCTGTGCAACACAATGCTCTCTCTACACTGCCCTATTACTCACTCATATTGAGCACTCCCACTCGATGAGTACAATTTGTGGAGCAAGATGACTCACATAATTGAACTCCAATAGGCTATACAGCAGCCATGGTGAGTATCTGTGTCACTAAAAATATACAAGAAGTGAAAATAATGCTTACCTGCAGAAACACCCAATCTCCTTTGCCTATTGCAGCATAAATCAATTTCTCAGCCACTGGCCCTTGTCCTTGGCCAAGAGAAATGGACTGAGTTCTGTCTCTATAGCCCATCTCCGTTGCAAAGCGTTGAAATGAACTAAAAGGATCTGAACCAGCACTCAGAATGAACACCAGTGGCGTTAAGTTTGCTGTGTCTTGATACCTGTTCATCAGTGGAATGTATCATAATATTGTTTTTATTCGACGATGTTGAAATGTAAATATAATATGTCAGAAAACTGTATCATAATGAGGGTCATTATAACACTATTTTTCATTATGAAACAGTTTCTCCCACCAGTCAGAGCTCAAGAAACAGTCATGTGTCCAATTAGGTAAGGATAGCATCGCACATGCGCTGACTTCCACGGTCTTCTATTTTAAATTTCACTGCGTGGGTAGTGTCATAGTGGGGTAGTCGAGGAGGCCATGGTCAAATACAAGGTATTCTCTGCGTCCCATGTGCTCTGTTTAGTACATAAAACTGGCGAAATCTCGACAGATGTTTATGAATATTTATGTTCGAACATAAAATAGTTATGATTATCGTCGAACATAAACAGTCGTATGCAACTCGCCTATAATGGTAATTAAGACACTCGTATGGAAATTATAATCGCTTCGCTCGTTTTATAAACATAATCGTGTCTTAATTAATGCCACTATAGGCTCATTGCATAATGTACTATTAGCAATGAACATTATTTTGGCAAATGGAAACATTTCTGATGACATAAAACCCTTTGATAAAATAACATAATACATATTTACAGGGCCTTTCTTATCGGCCTAGCAACATTGCAGTGCAGCAATATACAGTATCTTTCGGCAATGAGTCACCTGACTATGCAGGCGTTTTGCAGGCAGGCTGCTATGTTGCTAGACGATAAATTGCAGTGACGGTTATTTAAGCACTTGTTATATGCAAACCCTGACTGTTGGTCTCTCATGGTGCATCTTATGTTTAGGCACGCTTTCAACAAGCTGTATCAAGTTAACAAAATGGAATGAGGCATCAATCAGGTATGAGATTCATAAATTTGCACATGATATAAATTTCCTACTAATTACCTTTTTATTCTTCTATTTTCTTCATATGAAGTAGGCCTATGAGATAACTTTTTGTCCATATGTGTGCCTTAATATAATACGATTGGCTGGAAGGATTTCAATGAAACTTGGTAATGACTTCCTACTACCCCATCCAGCCCCGACCGTGCTTTTCAAATTTCAATAAGTGTCACCAAACCAACATGGTACCGTGAATGTTTTCATTGGTTCCCAATATCTCTGAAACTATTGCAACAATCAACCTGAAATTTTGTATGGTGATAGATGACTATAGAGTAAGACTTTCAATACTATGCTAATAAGTACAAAACCAACATGGCGAACATGCAAAGTTCAAATACCATAAAAATTTATTTGGATGCTAAACTGTCTTGGGATGCACATTGATTTTGTTACAAGGAAATTGTCAAAGGTACTTTATTTATTAAGAGCCCTCATTCAGAAAGTTCCAAGAAAGTTCCTGCTAAATGCATACTTTGCAGTATTTCAAAGCATCATGCAATATGGAATTTTACTATGGGGAAATTGCAGTAGAATCTCAGACGTTCTTGTAATCCAAAAGAAAGCTCTATGTCTTACATCTAAGTCTCCACCAGGTACACACTGTAAACCCGTGTTTATTGATAATTCTATTATGACAGTAATTAATTTGTACATTTTTAATGCATTATGTAAAGTTAAAATCACAGATGTTAAATACCGAAATGACTTCCATAATCACAACACTAGGAGTAGAAATCAGGTGGATGTACCCTATTGTAGGTTGCAGAAAACAAAGGCATGTCATTAAATTTACCCGTTGAAGCTCTTCAACAGATTACCACCTAGTGTACAGGTTCTTCCTAATAATATATTTAGGACAAAACAGAAGCAATGGCTCTTATAACATCCTTTTTATTCAACTAAGGAGTTCTTTTTAAGATTTTAATTAAGATTTCTGGAAATATTATATACTAAAACTGTAAAATATATTATATATACCGGTTCTGTATTATGTAATTATTTGCTTACAACATGTATATGACAATGTCTATTGCATACTCTATGCTTAATGACAGAATAAAGATTGATTGATTGATTTACTGGCAACTTATTGATCTGAGCACAGTGAAATTTGGCATAATAAATCTTTATTTGGAGCTTAATATAATGGTAGCTTATCTAATATAGGTGGTGGTTAAATTGTTTTGAAAAATTCAATATGGCAGCTGTGCAAACATATTTTAATTTGTTGAACCCTAATCGAGTTATCGAAGTGAAACTTTGAATAATGAATCACTAATATAATATCTATCTACTGGAGCATAAATCTATGGCTTACCTGTAATATCCATGTAAGCCTTTGATTGGCTGGAGGGAGTTCAATGAAACTTTGTAAGGATTGACTGCTACCCTGTCCAATGGAGTTATTAAGGTTGAAAAACCAATATATGGCATATGATTACATGCCAATTCCTGAGATATGAATTTTTCTAAATTGTATGTGAAATTTGGTGCAGTGGACCACCTACATATATGTAAATCTCTTACTTTTCATAAATACATTGTAGATGGTGTGCATGTCAATTCCTAATACATGATTTCACCTAACCTTTCACTGAATAATCCAATCACTGTGAAATCTGGCATAGTGAACCTTCAATATAACCTAAACCTGCAAGATCATAAATCTATAGATTCATTTTTACAAATTATAGATGGCACACATGTCAATTACGTAATGAATTCACGAATCTATGATTGAAACTTTGTGGCACATAATTTTCTAGTGTAGGGTTCCACAATATACATGTAGATAGTGCTTGTGTTATCCTCGAAGATGAACACCTGTTAAATTACTTAATATCTATTGATTCTATAATAGCAAATAATGATAAAATGAATACGATGAATTATGGTCTATGCGTACCAATAGCTGGAAAAAAAATTGTGATAAATACTTATATAATAATAATAATAATAATAATAATAATAATAATCATATTACACAGAAATCTCTAGCTTACTTGATATAAAGTGTACAGTAGATGCTATATATATGACTGTCCCTAACATAAACTGTGACTCATCAAAGAAAGATGTGATTTCTATTAGAGTGGTCATAAATAACTAACATGAATCAAACATTCTTGTGACTAATTTTGTTAGTGTGGCAGTAGTGATGATTGTTGTTTTAAGGGGCAAAACGAGGTCAACTGCCCCAAATGTTAGTTTAAAAAAATGAATGACTCTTATTCATGTTCTATTGAACAGGTTAGTAGGAAAGTTGATGAAATATACCACTATGATGAACTAAATATTCTGATACGGTACATATTCTTTAGTATAATATTAATCGTATATTAGATAGTGCCTCACCATGAGTCTTCGAGCATATGTTTTTCAGTGCTGGAAATGTTTTGATGAGAGGCATCTTGAGCAACGGTAGCAGCTATATTTGAAAATGGGGCAAGCTCTAGAGCAGGGGTCTCCAAACTACGGCCCGAGGGCCACATCCGGCCCGCGGACAGATTTTGTCCGGCCCGCGGAGAGCTAGCATACTTGAAAACTCCTTTTAGAGAACATATTTTTTTATAGCAAATTAAATTTAGTTTACTGAAGTATTCTAATTTTATGTTGAATAATTATTAATATGACATCTACATTGACATGGTCATGGGCTAACTACTCATAACATTGTTGTAGGCTTATTGTTATTGTTTTTGTGATAAGTTGGATAAAGAAACACAGAATTGTAATGAGTAAAGACATGTATAACATGCAGACATATGAAATACTAATGAGATTTATGTAATTGAGATTTTCCACTGACAATAGTTTGTAGTTGTGGACTAATTTTACTTGTACTAATTATTAAAAGAGATTTAAGATGCTCATCAGTTAATTTAGATTTGAAAACATTTTTTGTGTACTTCATTTTGGAGAAGGTCTTCTCACACAAATAAGTAGTACCAAAAACAGAAAACAGCCCACGAGCAAATTTATGCAAATTATCAAATTGTGTCAGTGGAAGACTCTAATAAAATTCCAACAAAGATGAGTTTTGATATTTGTTCTTAATTATATCACTGCACTGTAGTTCAATCATTTCCATTTGAAGTTCCGGGGCTAGGGTTTCAATGTCAGTATCAAAAGGATCCTGAAAAATCTTAATTTGATTCGCAAAGGCATCGAAGTCCGAGAAACGAGTATCAAAATTTATTTTCAAAGCACTCAAAGTTTCGATTGCAAAATCGATAGGAAACTCAGTCTCAGTGGTGTGGCTGAATATTTCACATGTTTTAAAATGTGAAAAACATTTACTTCGTAGTTGTGATTGAAACAGTATCAATTTCTTCCGGAATGATTTGATATTAGTGTATAAATCAGGAAGATGCTGGTTTTCTTCTTGCAATCTCAAATTCAGTTCGTTCACATGTTTTGTCAAATCAACATAGAATGCTAACTTCCACAGCCATGCGTTGTTTTGTAATTCAGTAAGAGGGCGATGCTTTTCATTCAAAAAAAATTCGATCACTGCTCGAAGTTTAAAAAAGCGCTGAAGGACTTTCCCACAACTAAGCCAACGTACGGCAGTATGATAAGGTAAGTCATTTTCTCCAATCTCTTCAATAAATTGTCGGAATTGTCGGTGATTCAGCCCAAAAGATCTCATAAAATTAACAGTTGATATTGTAACGTGTTTTTCGAGGGTTTTTATGCAACTGGCATAAGTCAGTAGGAAGCCATTCTATATTTATTTACGCGGAAAATTGTTCAGCCAAGAGAATTTTTCATGTTAATTTATTATTATTATTAATTTATTATAATTATTATTAAGGTATTTTCGGAGCATTTTATAAAAATTATTAGCATTCAGATAGGTTTTCTATGTCTTAGAAAACGCTATCAAGCAAATTATTACGAACGACAATATCATAGAAAATTATGTGATTGCGGAATTTTACGGAGTTTTCGTCAGTTAGGATATTTTGAGAGACATGAGTTACTGGAAATTCATATATAGGATTAATCTTGTCGGGAAGCATGACGCAATCCTGGGTCGCAGCGTCAAGGAAAGGCGGATATATGGAACGGAACACGACTTCTCCCTCTCGCGCGCCGTGTGTAATGAGCCAGAGGAGGGGAAGTAGCGGGGTGCTCAGCCAATCAGTGGAGACCACGTAAGCTGGAAGTCGGATGAAGAGTGGGGGAGCCGACAGGTGCATATATCGCTCGACGCGCCGTGGAACGAGAACAATCTGTATAGAACTTGCCGAGTATGGTTATACGCGGGGGTCGCTCCGATGTTCCGTGGAACGAAGACTATCAGTGTAGAACTTGCCGAGTATGGTTCACGCGGGAGTCGCTCCGATGTTCCGTGGAGTGGAGGACTAACTTTTGTAAAACTTAACCAGTGTGGTTGTACGAGTGTTTGGGTCCGATGTACGGACCATAGAATTATCTAATCTACCAGAATCTCATCAAATATCGACAAAGATGTCGAGGTCCAGGAGACTGTGGGAAGCTCACAGCATCATCCAGTACGAGGGAAAGGCTTCGGCCATTTCCAGTGGTAAGCGCGAATGACGCAGAAATACGCAATCTCTCATTTCTCTTTGTTTTATATTTCATATTTCAGTAACTTCATAGCCGGCCCCGTGGTGTAGGGGTAGCGCGCTTGCCTCTCACCCGGAGGCCCCGGGTTCGATCCCCGGCTCCGTCAGGGATTTTAAAACTGACGTGAGGGTTGGAACGGGGTGCACTCAGCCTCGTGAGGACAATTGAGTAGCTGTCTGACAGTGAGACAGCGCCCCGATCACGAATACCAAGATTAACGGCCGAGGGGACCCGACGCGCTGATCACGCGTCACCCCAATATCTGCAGGCCAAATGGATGGGCAGCGGTCGCTTGGTCGGCCTTAGCCCGTCATGGGCTGGATAGTGCCAGGGGTTGTTTGTTTTTGTTGTTGAGTAACTTCATAGCTTGGGAATAAGAGTAAAATCAATAATTTATCAGACTCCGTTTTCACGTAATTTTCTATCGGTAATATTAAAATCACAACGCTCCTATTTAAATTTTAAACTTATTATTATTAATTTTGCTATTCTTGTTTTATATAATAAATTCATTTCTTTTACAATGCAATCTTTGCTTTCAGTAGGTAGCATTAGATATAGACCAATTCCTTCTCCTGATACAATTGTTTGTTGGGTTAATGATCAAATCATACCACGATCTGAGTGAATAGAGTCTTGAAGGTGTTCTGCCAGAGCTAGACGTTGTTAAATACAAATTTAGATTTCAACATTGCGTTGAGGTCTTGGCGCCCATTAAAACAACATAGCTTAGGCAAAGGTAAACAGTTACATTTATTACCCAACAGTTAGGGCCAGTCAAACTGCTACACTTGTCGCTACCAACATGGGGCATTAATTAACATTACACTTGTACGCTCAACGTGGAGCAAAGTGAAAACGTTACAATTGTCGCTCAAAGGGTGGGCTAGAAAAACTGCTACAATATGACTGGTTTCAGAACTTCAGACATATCCAAGCATTTTCCGCACAAAGACTGTTGATGAATGATACAATGTAAGACTAATGGTTTTGAACCACCGTCATTTTCTACAGCCTTTGACACAAGAGCGACCACTCCTTTATCTTTCCGACTCATGTTTTTGCCTCCATCAGTTGTAATACATTTCAAGTTTTTCCATCGAAGGTTCTTTTGATTAATGGCCATTTCAACTCCTTTAAAAATATCTGTACCAGTAGTTGTGCCATGAATACTATACATATCAAGAAGTTCTTCATGCACTTCATAGCTTTTATCTACTCCTCGAATATAAATCAACACCTGAGCAGTATCTGACACATCCGTTGACTCATCCAAGGCCAAAGAAAACCACTCAACATCTCCATTTTTGTCGAACAGTTGAGAGGATATATTTTCAGCGATGTTTTCTACCCTTCGAGCCACAGTGTTTGCTGACATACTGACAGTTTTTAATAAATTTACCTTTTCAGGGCACATTTCTTCGGCTGCTGCATTATGCATTCTTTGATCATTTCTCCATCGGTGAATGGTTTTCCACGTTTTGCAATTTCAAGAGCCACACGAAAGCTGGCACGAGTTGCAGCCTCTTGTTCGGTTTTGAGTTTTGTAAATGAAGATTGCTGCGATTTCAATCCGCGCTTCATAGCTTCGAATTTTTCTATCCGCAAACTTCCTGTATATTTTGAGTAATTTTGAAAATGTATTGTTTCATAATGACGTTTAATGTTATATTCCTTGTGAACGGCTATGCTTTCATTGCAAATCAAACATAGCGCCTTGTTACTGGACTCAATTACGAAATACTGAATGTTCCATTCATCTTTGAATTTGATGCATTCACTATCAATTTTTCGCTTCTTTTCCATACTACTAAATCACACACAAAAGCAACAATTCAAATCAAAATACTGTTACAAAGATGTCTTAAACTTAAACACGCACAAACACGTTTTAAGGAGGTACGCACTATTTTATTTCACAACAGTGTCATAGGAACTGACTTGTGGTTGCGCAACTAGCCTTCTTATATATTCCAATTACTGCCATCTAGAAGTGAGTGGAAGACACCAGAACTCTCTCGAACCAACGAGATTACTCTGTACGTGCTATTAGCGCCATCTGTTAGCGATAGAAGGTACTACCTATTTCCGCTTATGTCCACCAGATGTCGTGTCACGTTACTCCTCATGGCTCGTACTCTACGACTAATCTAGAAATTACAGATAATGACAGGAAAATTAATAATATGCAGTGTTGCCGTTTTGCGGACTTTAGTCCGATTTGCAGCCTTTTTTCAACGTTGCGTACTTTTTCGGACTTTTTTTTCATCAGTGGACTATTTCACTTTTTACCACCGGCAACAATGATAATATGGTTTTGGCCCTCGGAACTTACTGGAGTAATCAGTATGGCCCTAAGGCTGGAAAGTTTGGAGACCCCTGCTCTAGAGCATCCTAAATGCACCATTTAGCCATCTGTTTTTTTTTTCTTGATTTCTATAATAGCTACAATATTTGGATATTGAGTTATGCGTTTGAAATTATTACCCTATATTTTATTTTGGTGTAGGTCATAAACCAAAAGTTTTTATTTAGTCAATCACATGGATGATCTATTTAATTAACAGGGGTTTTGTGATATGAAGGACCAGTAGGCTAGAATATATGAAAATACAGTAGGTCATATGAGAACAGGTTTGAATAACTCAGGGTAATATACTATGACATTTTCTTTTGTACCATAACACCCAGTAAACAGACTATTTTTCAGCATTAATGTTTATAAGTTTACTGGAACAATTCTAAATGCAATACTAGTAAAAATATTTCACACAATACACACCCATGCATAGATCAAACACATTTAATCTTCAGAGATTTACAGGTGGCTACAATTCCCCAATGACCAGATTTTACAAGTTTACCAGAAAAAGAAAAATCCACAAGGGAGATTTGAAGTATGTGATAATTTACAAACAACAATTTAGAGTGTGTTCTCATTTCGTGTGGCTAACTTGACGCAGTTAGCTGATCGTGTGACTTAAACTAAGCCATAGTTGTTATTGACTCATTTAGGGACTTTGCAATATAGTGGTCATGTAGCCCCATGTACTTGTTTGTGTGTGTGTATATATATTGTGCCCGTTTGTTCCGAGATACCATGGGGACCGAACGCCAAATCAGCTACCACGAATCCTCTTCCCAACAAACCACACACTGAGAGGATCATTTAAGCATTCAGACTAGCCTCAGCACAAGAGTGTTTTCTCGGGGAGTGTCGGATTGGGAAAAGTTTAGTTTTGAAACTAGCACAAAATGTATATCCACAGGAAAATACAATGCTATAAAGAATACCACAGTCTTATGATAAAATTCCCATTGTTTTATTCAAAGATCAGATCCCTATCTTACTCTATATTGGGGATCTGATGGCTAATTCATTATCTAATCTAGTCAAATACCCATCTGAAAAATAAACAATACCCTATCTAATTTCCTACATTCCCTCAAGAAATCCTACTCAACAAAATTAAATGAAAAGCAACGTGGTACATAAATTTCCCCCTTCGCAAATATAAATGTAAATTAATTCATAGTTACATCGCCTACTTCAGTAGCTGATGGCTGTCATCTTGCCGTTCAACAAAAAGAAAAGAAGATCTGAATTTCAAAATGTAAAAATATAAATATCCTAAGTTACGTTGGTACCACTCCAACATTTAATTTTAACGTTAATCATATAGCTAAAGTCTGCTTTATCCTGATATTTACATGAAGAAGAAAAATTTATTCTAAGGGCACAATAAACTACGTAAAAAGAATACAAAATAACAATCATCATTAACAAAGTATGGAAACTCAAAGAGGAAGATACCAAAACGGAATATCAGGAAATAGTAAAGCGCAGGCTTCCCAGAGAGGAAACAGGAACTGTGGAAGAGGAATGGGAAAGGCTGAAAACAACACTAGTGGAAGCAGCAGAAATAGTATGCGGGAGGACCAGTGATAAGAAACGATGGAAGGAGACACCATGGTGGAACAACAGAGTGAAGGACGTAGTGGGAAACAAAAACAAAGCTTTCCGGATGTGGTTCCAATTTAGAACAGCAGATGCAAGGGAGGAATATATAGCCAGAAAGAAGGAAGCCAAAACAGAGGAAAGGAGGAAGTGGATGGAGAAATGGACAAGGATGATGGAAGAGGACAGTAAAGGTAATAGAAAACTGTTGAATGCGATGGTGAAGAATAAAAGGAAAAATGAGAAGATTACCACAGAGAGAATGGAAGATAAAAATGGCAATATTATTGAGAGAAAAGAAGAAATTAAATCACTATGGAAAGGATATTTTGAGGACCTCTTGAATGTGACAGCACCAAATAAGGACGAAGAGTATACTGGAAGGGTTGATGTCAGTAACCAAGTGCAAGTGGAAGACCTAACCTGGGCAGAAGTGGAAGAAGCAATAAAGAGGATGAAAATGGGAAAAGCACCAGGTATAGATGAGGTAAGCGTGGAAATGATAAAAGCTACAGGGGAAGTGGGAACACAGTGGTTGTATAGGGTGATACGAGCTATATGGAAGGAGAAGAAAGTCCCAGAAGATTGGAAAAAGGGGGTGATAGTACCCATCTTCAAGAAGGGAGACAGGAAGAAATGCCAAAACTACCGGGGAATTACACTGATGTGCCACTGTGCTAAGATTTATGAAAAGGTATTGGAGAAACGGATACGTAAGGTAACGGAACAGCAACTGAGGGAGGAGCAAGATGCATTCAGGCAGGGGAGGTCCACTACTGACCTCATATTTAGAGTGAGACAGCTACAGGAACGTCACTACGAGTATGGGGAAGATTTGGTATTGGCCTTTATGGACATTGAGAAGGCATACGACAGTGTCGTAAGAAACAGAGTATGGGAAGCGATGAGAGCCAAAGCAATAATGGAAGAAATTGTGATGAGAGTGAAAGATATGTATGAGGGAAGCAGAAGCTGTGTGAAAGTCGGTATGGAAAGAACAGAATGGTTTGAGTTGACTAATGGTCTAAAGCAGGGAAGTGCCCTCTCGCCCTTGCTCTTTGTAATGGTGATGGATGAAGTGATGCAGAAGGTAGCACAGCATATTGGGGAGAAAAAATGAAGGCAATGGTGTTAGCAGATGACTTGATGATCTAGGGAAACAAGGAAAGAGATGTACAGGAGCAACTCAATGCATGGGAGGAAGTAGTGTCATCCTGTGGAATGAAGTTTTCGACGCAAAAGAGTGAAGTGGTGATAACAACACATGAGAAGGACAGAGTATACTCTGGGATAAAGTTAGGCAGAGAGCAGTTGAAGAGAGTGCAGAGCTTCAAGTATCTGGGAAGTGGCATTGAAGAAAATGGGGAAATGCCTTGGAATTAGATGAAAGAGGAAGGTGTGCTGATGGATTCTTCAAGAGTGTTAGAGGCCTGATATGGAGCAAGGATGTGCCACAGAAATGTAAAGGGATCATGTACAAGACTTACTTTGTGCCGATCCTAACGTATGGATCAGAAACTTGGGTGATGAGGGAGAGAGATAAAAGCAGAATACAAGCACTGGAAATGAAGTTTCAGAGGAGTCGTATAGGTGTAACCAGAATGGACAGTCAGAAATGATAGAGTCAGAGAAATATTAAAGGAAGAACCCCTACAGGATAGGATTGAAAAATCAAGGCTACAGTGGTATGGACACGTGAAAAGAATGGGAGAAGAGAGAATACCACGGAAAATATTGGAAATGGAGAGGAAGAAAAAGAGACCTAGAGGAGAACCAAGGGATAGGTGGATAAAGGGAGTGAAGAAAAGGAGTTAATTGGACAACAGTGACAGACGAGAAGTGGTGGATGGACAGAAAACGATGGAGAGGCTTGTGCTCCAAGCAGACCCAACCTGCGGTTAGAAACTGCTCTAGTTGATGATGATGATGATGATAAACAACAGCTATTTAAGGGGCAGATGACCTTGATGTCCTGCCCCCTAAAACAACAATATAATAACATTAACTACAAGTTGCACAATTTGTGCCCTCCATGCACTTGTACTTCACCGTCATATTCAAACATCTGTCATATGTCTCATCACCTTAAGTGATCTTCACCATCCTCCATCAATAAATACAAGTCATCTCAAGAATTGACTTTGCCTCACTTTAAATAAAATGATTATTAGGAGCAGTTTAGGTTATTATGCTGTTCTAATGAAATTTAAATTTAGATGTTTTTTTAATTTTTAGTCAGGTATGATTATTATTTAGATCGTGGATTTATGAAATCCTCTATTTCCTTCTTATTTAAATGCATATTTTAGTTTCATTATTATTCCCCGTACTAACCATTGTTTATTGTTACTGATTGTTATTCCTAACCATGTGGTATAGTGAATCAACTACAATGACCTCTGTCATGTACTCCACTTAATCGCTACCCAAATGGTGTAGTCGATCCATAAATATTACCGTCATGTACTTAATTATAAAGGCTAATGTTGGCCAAAGCCCCAACAATGCCTCAAATTCATCATATAAACAAATGTGACACTCCTGTCGTCTTGCATCAATGTGTCGCACAGGACAATAAACTCCGCTACTTATTCAACATGACAACCCGTGGTTCATTTCTGTACTGCGTAAATCTCATATAATACATTTATAACCTGCATCTAGCTTCTGACTAGATTCTTCTTCTTCCTAAAACGTTTCTGCTTACGGAAGTCGTTCACATAGCCTCGTCCAAACTTCTCTTTTCTCCCACAATCTATCGTTCAGCATTTCCTCCCACTGTATTCCTCATTGGGTCACATCATCCTTCACCTGGTCTCCCATCTTGTTCGTGGTCTTCCAATTGGTCTTCTTCCAGCTTCTGTCCATTCCCGAGCTCTTCTTGATAATCTCTCCTTTCCCATTCTTTTTAAGTGGCCAAACCATTTCAGCCTATTTTTTTCCCATAGTTTCCTTTAATTTGTGCAGTATTGTCTCATTTCTTATCCTGTCTTTTCTCGTTTTTTCCCAGGATCCCTCGTAGAAAACACATTTTGGTAGCTTGTAATCTACTTAGATCATTCTTTGTCCATGTCCAACATTCTGATCCGTAGGTCAAAATTAGTAAATAATACTAGGGCGCCCATTCTACTCCGCAACATTATTTTTCAGAATCGGAATGAAAAAATTACGACATTATGTAATAGTTTATAACCTTTAATTCACAATACTTCCTTCCAGACAATGTTCGCTGTGCGTCGACCCTTAGGTTTAATTTCTACTTTTACATCTTTAAATGATTTTCCTTGGGATAAGACAACATACAACATTCCAGGGCCTAAAACAGGATCAGGTGAGTAGATTCCAACTCTATGAAGCGTTTGACCCTGCGCTTTGTTGATTATAATACAAAAAACTAGTGTAATAGGATATTGCCGTCATTGTAGTGTCTGTAGTGTGTTGTGGCCTTTGGGAGTGGCGACCCCATCGTAATAATAGCCTAAAATGGAAATGGCACTTCAAATGATTCGGAGAAGGTTAGGGCGTACCCTGCAGGCGACGCGCAGTTCTTTTGGTACTGGGGGAACTGTGAGAAATGGGCGACCAGCAACCGAAATGAAAGTGGGAATCATGAATATCATGACCCTAACACCGACAGTAGTGGCTACGCTGGTTAAAGCGCAGTGTTAGGTCATGGGGCCAAGCTCTCTGCTGACTCGGTAGATGCGTGGGTTCGAGCCCCACCGTCGGCCGTCCTTGAAATGGTTTTCCGTGGTTTCCCATTTTCAACACCAGGCAAATGCTGGGACGGTACCTTCTGACAGGCCCTGGCCGCTTTCTTCCACATCCTTCTCCAATTTCATTCACCTTAATCAATTCCATCTCTCATCCCGACGCGCAGGTCGCCCACGGGCGTCGAATAGAAAGACCTGCACTAGGTCTCTGAGGAGACCACACGAAAAAAAAAAAATAAAAAAAAAAATGACCCTAACAGGCAAGGTGGAGGAGGTGGTAGACTTCATGGAGAGGGAGAATGTTGGATTGATGGGGCTGAGTGAAGTGAAATGGAAAGGTAAAGGAAGGAAGAAATTGAGGAAAGGATATACATTATACTGGAGTGGTGGCCAAGAGGCACAAAATGGCGTGGGACTGATAACCTCGAAACAACTGGAGGAGTATGTTGAAGTGGTCGAGTGTGTGTGAGTGACAGATTAATGAAAATTAGAATGAAGATGAAGAATGACATGATGGACTTCATACAAGTGTATGCACCACAGACTGGAAACAGAGAAGAAGATATTGAAGTATTCCTGGAGGATGTAGAAAGAGTAATTTCAGATGTAGAAGTGGTGATCATGGGAGATATGAATGCACAAGTCGGAAACGAGAGACAAGGAAAGGAAGAAGTCATTGGACCATATTTATTTATTATTTATTTATTGGTGCCTTTATTGTGGCGAAGTTAGGGCTCTAGGCCCTCTCTTACACTTAACCACACACAGTGCAACTTACATGAATACTCACATATGTTATTCTTAACCTACCAAACTTAAATACTAGGAAAACCTTAAATGAAATGAAAATCCACAGCCTGCTTCCAGTCTCCGACCGGGTCAGGAATGGAATGAATGAAGCCCCTATCTAGCGGCGAGGATATGAACTGTGCGGCTGCCGAGGCCTGATGCACTCCTCTGGGGCAATGACTAAATGAATGACAGATGAAATGAAATGATAGTGGAGAGTGTTGCTGGAATGAAATTTTGACAGGGAAAACCGGAGTACCCGGAGAAAAACCTGTCTGCCTCCGTTTTGTCCAGCACAGATCTCACATGGAGTGACCGGGATTTGAACCACGGACCCAGTGGTGAGAGGCCGGCGTGCTGCCGCCTAAGCCACGGAGGCTTACACTAGGAAAACCTTAAATACTAGAATAAAATAAAATAAAATAAAAATTAAATTAAATTGGCAACTGCGTGATATTAACTAAGCTATACAATTTAAATGACATACATTTTTAACAAAATTATACTATGGTCATTCACTCACACATTCATACACAAATTGTTCCAGTTGGCCTACAAATTCAAGAGGAAATCTTTACATGCACGTTTGAAAGTTGTTAGGGATGTACAATTTCTGACGTCACGAGGACAATTATTCCAAATTCTAGTTCCCGACACGAGGAGTTACTGAAGGCAGATGAATGATGTAGAGGAATTGCAATTATAGATCCAGATCGCGTGTGACGATCATGAAAGGAAGAAAGAAAACGAAAATTACAAGAGAGATAGTGAGGAGTACTTTCATTGAGAAGTCGATAGATGAGGGTACATATGTGCAGGTTTCTTTGTTGATCTACTTTTAGCCAGGAAAGTAGATCATAAAAAGGAGACTGTGTGAGGAAAATTTCAAGGAGAAAATAAACCTAATGCAGGAATTTAAAGCTCTCTGAAGTTTCTTGTTTTGTTCACCGGTAGCATCTACTAATACAACATCACAGTAGTTAAATATAGGGAGTATCAAGGTTTGGACGAGTTTTATTTTCAAGTTACGGGGTAGAACGGACTGTGGATATGGGAAAAAGAACCGGGAAGGAGAGGGACTTGTTAACTTTTGTGAAAGGAATGGACTGATAGTGGGTAATTCATGGTTTCGGAAGAAAAACAGCAGGAAAATTACGAGATATGGTTGGGGCGATAGAAGAACAAAATCAGTAATTGACTACTTTCTGGTGGAAAGGACTAATCGCAGAATGCTGATAGATGTGAAAGCTTTACCAGGAGAAGAATTTGATGGGGACCATAGAGCTGTGGTGGCAAAATTTAGATGGGGAAAATTGGAGAACCTAAAGGAGATCAGAGAAAGTAAAATAAAAATATGGAAATTGAAAGACAAAACTGTACAGGAAGATTTTCAGGAGAGAGTGAAGCAACAAATCCCAGTTACTGAAGTGGAAAATGTAGAAGAGGAATGGTCCCACTTTAAAAAGGCATTTGCTGGTGCAGCAGAGAGTGCTTGTGGTAGGACGTCAACAAGAGTGAAAGAGAAGGAGACACCGTGGTGGAATGAGGAAGTGAGGAAAGCAGTGAAAGAAAAGAAGTCTGCATGGAAAGAATGGAATCGAGATCAAAGAGAAGAAAGCAAAAGGAAGTATCATGGCAGCAAACGTAGGTGTAAGAAAGTGGTAGGAGAAGAAAAGAAGGAAAGTTGGGAAGAATTTACATGAAGAATGGAAACAGATGTAAGTGGCAGTAAAAGGATGCTGTATGGACTTCTAAGAAGTAAGAGGAAAGAAAGAGTTACTACAAAGCTGGTGAAAAAGGAAGATGGAGAGTTGTTAACACACCCAGAAGAGATAAAGGGACGATGGAAGGAGTATTTCGATAAGCTATTGAATGTGAACAATTGTACAGGTGGGATGGAAGTGACACAGCCTGACGACATTACAACAGAAGATGATAACAATGCTGGAGGTGGAATTAGCAGTACAGAAAATGAAGATGGGAAAAGCAACAGGGGTGGATGAAATCAGTGTAGAAATTATAAAGGCTGCTGGACCTGTTGGTATGCAATGGTTGTATCGACTGCTAAAGTGTGTGTGGAAACGGAAATGTGTAGCAGAAAACTGGGAGAAAGGGCTAATAATACCAGTGTTTAAGAAGGGGGACAAGAAGGTGTGTGATAATTATAGAGGGATCACCCTCATATCACAGATAGTAAAAATACTGGAAAGGATATTAGAAACAAGAATGAGAAGAAAGGTGGAAGGAGAGTTGCAAGAGGAACAGTATGGCTTCAGGAGTGGAAGATCCACAGTGGACCCAATCTTTAGCTTGAGGCAGGTGATGGAAAAGAACTGGGAATATGGAGAGGATTTGATCATGACTTTCATAGATCTAGAAAAGGCATATGATAGTGTCCCCAGAGAGAAGGTATGGGAAACCATGGTTAAGAAGAGACTGTGAAGAGAAATGTTGGAAATGGTGCAAGCAATGTACAACAACTGTGTTAGCAGGGTACTGACCCCAGTTGGAAAGACAGATTGGTTTAGGAACAAGACTGGACTAAGACAGGGGAGTGTGCTGTCACCTCTCTTGTTCATAATGGTGATGGATGAAATTGTAAAGGAAACAAAGGAAGCATATGGACATAAAGAAATGAAGCTACTGTTATTTGCAGATGATATTGTGGTCTGGGGAAGGAACACCGAAGAAGTGCAAAAACAACTAGATGCACTGAACGAAAATATTCAGAAGTACGGCCTGAAAATCAGTATAGAGAAAAGCAAGACCATGGTGATGACAAGAGGGGAAAGACAAGGAAAGGGCACTGTGAAAATTGGAAGTCAGAGTTTGGAAATTGTGGACACGTTCAAATGCCTAGGAAGTGAATTGATGCAAACTGGTAGGTTGGACATGGAGACTGGCAGGAGGGTACAGCAGAGCAATGCATTCTAAAGTGTAAGAAAACTTGTTTGGGATAAGGAAGTACCAAGGAAAAGCAAGGAGGTAATGTATAAAGTGTACAATGTTCCCATATTAACTTATGCAGCTGAGACTTGGACCCTGACAAGCAGGCAAGAGTAGAATTCAAGCCAGTGAAATGAAATTCCTAAGAAGTATGATAGGAAAGACAAGGAAAGACAGAGTGAGGAATGAAGATGTTAGGAAGTTGGGATGGGAAAACTAAATGAGAGAATTGAGAAGAATAAACTAAGGTGGTTTGGACATGTAAAGAGGATGGAGGAAAATAGAATACCAAGACAGATGCTGGAGGCGAAGTGCAAGGGTAAGAGAGCAAGAGGAAGACCTAGAACAAGGTGGATTGATTCAGTGAGGAACAGCGTAAGAAAAAGAAATCTGGACTGGGACAAGATCGTGGAAGAAGAATGGTGGAAGGACAGAGGAAAGTGGAGAAGTGCCATAAATACCCCGACCCGGCAGGAGCTGGATAAGGGGAAATGATGATGATGATGATGTGTAGTGTCTGATGGTGACAAATCTACGCGAGGTAGCAGTATTCGCTCACCACTATTCACACCAGTTAGATTTAGAAATCTATGATATTGTCGTACATTTTTCTAACTATTGGCCTTGTCCCGTTCAGTAATATCTTAGTTGCATTGAAACTCCTAAGGAACATTATAATAGCACCTTCTTTCAAAGTCAGCACATGGGGAGGTAGACCACTCATCTCAAGCCTGTTCAAAAATTCAGTGGGAAAATGCAAAACTTCAATTTTCTTCTTCAGTTACCAATGTATTCACACTCATGTAAAATCTAGAAGTTCCTGGAAGTAGATCTGAAACTACCCAATTAATTTCATGGCAATGTTCATTTTTCGGTCTAAGAAAATGAAAAATTAGAAGTAATATTAAATGTCCACTCATAACTTTCCTCAGAATCAGCCATTTTGAATAGTTAAGAGCTGGAATGAAAGAGCGTGATCCACCGAGTGTTCTTAGACTAAAACGACCTGCGTACCTCAATTAAAACCAAAGATATGATTGTTTCAATGGGAAAAAATGTTGGAAAAAGTTCAAGAAATCAAATAATTTACGGAAGGCAGATTTTTAGTGATTTGTAATACTTGATAACAAATCCGTGCGTGAATACCTTTCTCTTAAAAAAGGAATGAAGGAAATGGACCGGATAGAATGGCCGGACGGACTCGGTTAAGTTTTCACAAATATTTCTAATATTCCCTTCGGCACTCATAACATTTCTCAGAATAAACCAATTTGAATATATAATACCTCAAAAGATAGAGCTTGATCCACTGAGTGCTCTTAGACCAAAACGAACTGTGTTACTCAATTAGAACCAAATATATGATTGCTACAATGAGAAAAAAAATTGAAAAAATGAGATGTAATATCGAATGTCCACTCATAACTTTACTCAGAATAAGCCGATTTGAATAGTGAGGAGCTCAAATGAAAGCGCTTGATTCACTGAGTGTTCTTAGACCAAAACGATCTGCGCACCTCAATTAGAACCAAAGATATGATTGCTTCAAAGTTGGAAAAAGTTGGAAAAAGTTGAAAAAATCAAATAATTTGAGGAAGGCGGAATTTAAGTGATTTGTAATACTTGATAACAAATCTGTGCATGAATACCTTTCATTTAAAAAAAGAATGAAGAAAATCGGCCCGATAGAATGGCCGGATGGACTCGGTCAAGTTTTCATAAATATTTTTAATATATTGATGACTTGTATATCATTATCTTTGCTTTTGTAGTTATTTCCCAATTTCTAATTATTATATCTGACACACAATAATAAAATTTTGAGCAATGTTTTATCCTCATTGTAATTTCTTCTTTTATGTCTTCTTTTCTAGTAAGCTGACTTCAGAGATATTTAAAAGCTTCTAATTCCCTAATAATTTCTCCATTACACCTTACATCTCGTCATTTCCTCTGCTGAGTTTCCTAGTTTCACTTTTTGTTAAGCTTATTTCCATTCCTGCTTCTGCAATTAACCTCTGCCATTTATTAAGTTGTTTTTCCAAAATTTTCTCTGTCCTCCCATTTCATCACATCATCTGCATATGCTATGATTTTCATATCATTCACTGTTGACCCTTGGCGAACTTTCCCTAAATTTCCTTAAATTTAATACTAAATCAGAGAGGCTTTCAATCACAGCCCGTGGCTCATAATCACAAGATTCACGGTCACGTAAAACTACAATCTTCCTTTTCAATTTTTTAGAGTGAAAATGGTTTTGATTCAGAGCGATCCAAACACCTGGATGCATATTGTTCAGGCGATTGTTATCCGTATTGACATTTGATACATACAATGAGAAACCGCCAGGTCAATACAAATTAAACATTTATTCATGCGTACATGTTTCGGTATAACAGTGATACCTTCTTCTACATTCAACTCTTAAACTATGGTAAGTTAGTAATTATTATGAAAATAAATGGATATTCTTACAATTTGGTACCGGTATTTATTTATTATTTAGCGTATGGCTTTTAGTGCCGGGAGTGTCCGAAGACATGTTCGGCTTGCCAGAGGCTGTAGCTGCTTCAAGTGGACACCCAAGGGGTGAACTACAAGTTCCGTTCAATTTCAAGTAGTTCCAACTTTCGCTACCAGATGTCACTGACACCTAGTGGTAAATGTTGGAACTTTGATAGAGCGTTTCAACGAAATCTAACCTAGAAATTTAGTTTCACACAATTTTAGTTAGTGGAAGGATTTTTTACATGTCATAAATCTATGACATGGGACCGCCAGCTTTACTTCTCCTCCAAAGGAAGGCATACTGAAGGATTTTAACTCTTAAAATATCCGACAACTTCAGCTGGGTTTGAACCCGCGATCTTGGGCACAGCAGTTCAGCATGCTTAACAGCTCTTCAATTATTTGTAATTTGAGTAGTTTTTCTTTATTAATTCTAGATTATTCATAAATCCTCCAAGTATTGGATTACTGTTATTAGTACTTGACTATCAAATATTAAGAAATTGGTGCATCAAGGTCGTTACAGCGGAGTTGCGACGTAATGTGGTGAATGTGCTAACATTGAAGAGGGGAATTGAGATTTTTACGCTCAATGTCTACTAATGACAAAATATTAGCTTGCTGGCTTATTCCAGTCATATTTGAGAGAATGATTTCCAAAACATATATTATATATTCCACAAACGCCTTAATATACTTATCATTTCTTGTATTTGTTATGGTTTTTAGAACTGGTCCATACATTATATTTCTCGATCGTAGCCATTTTCTGCTGTCATGTAACTAGCAGAGAGTTGTATTTGAATTGGGGTGAAAATAGAATAGTTCCAACGTTAATTATATCTCGGAAATCATCGACTGCGTGTAGTGTTACAATGTATAATGTGGTTATGAGAGCATTATCAATGAGTATATAAATGTACTTACAAGTCCTTTAAGATATAACTATGAATAACCATTGTGTTTTACTTTTGTAATGTTATTAAAGCTATGGATTTTTTCAGTACAAAAATGATTATATAAAAATATACTGTAGGTACTGCATTTTCATATACTTACAGCAGCATCAGGCTGACTGTGGGACTTTCTACAAAACTCGAGCCTAGATTTAGCTCCACATATTCTCGGATAGCAAACATGAGCTGAAAAGGAGAAATGCAAAGCCATTATTAAGTTGTCTAAGTGAAAGGAGTCAAAATGTACAAAATGAATAGGGCATGTGAATATGAATGAAAGGCTACATTAACTAAATAGAGCTGAGTTAAGATCTGATTGAAAAACAAACACTAAAAACATTTTAACACTTCCAGTAACTCACTCCTTTTGTGGAGTCTTCTTGTAGAGAGGGAGCTCAATTACGGTACCTCTGGCAACAAAACTGATAAGAATAATTCCATGTTTCTTTGTGGATTTTAGTAGGACCTTTGGATTGAGGAAGGATTTGATAGCTGGTAGGGAATGCAGGTGAGGGACATGTAAGCCAGATGGGTGAGCAAACTTTAAAAGAGGCTAAGAAATTAAGCTACACAAACAAGGATATTTATGAAGCAATACAGGCATCAGGGTCCACGATGCAGCACGTGTGAATGGGATATATGGGGTAATGTTGAAGATTATGGGGTGGAGTATTTCTTTTTGATTTTTGTCTCAATAATAGGGTAGTGCCCGAGGATTGGAAGGAGGCTCTGGTAATACCTAATTACAAAGAAAAGGAAGAAGAGAAGGGGGATAGTGGTTATTAAAGGCCTGTCAATTTATATGCAAGATTTTGAAAAGAATTTTTGATAGACATTGTTTAATGGATATAGGGTGGTTAACATGTACGTAACATGGATTCAGAGGGTATTTCTTGTGAATGTCAATTAGCTGGTTTTCAGCAAGATTAGGCTATCTTATTCTTAGGATAACAAGGAACAGGTCACCTACATAACTATTGACCTATCCATGCCTTTTGATAGGGTAAATAATAGAATCTTATTACAGAAGATTAAGAGATTAGGTCTGGACAAGAAGGTAGTGCAATTGGTGAAAGATTTCTTGGGTAGAAATCAAATAATTTTTAAAGGATTTTAGGGATCACAGTTCCTCACTTTCCGAGTATGGGTCCATCTTTTCTATGTTGGTTACTTTATCTGATCAAGTTAGGGTGGGAAGGGTCATGCCTCAGGACAGTAAATTGGGACCTTTGTTGCTTCTAATGTATGTACATGATATAGGAGTAAAATTATAATCTCAAATAAGATTATTTGCTGATGACCTTGTTATTTATATTAAAAAAAAAAGGATATTAATGACCGATACATATTGCAAAGGGATTTTGTAAAGATATAGAAAAAGCGGTAGTTACAAATGGCGTGGAGATAAATGTCAATATTAGGTTTGTAAATAAAAGGAATCAAATTGCTTATAATTAGGAGGAACTAGTGTTCAGTTTGGTGGAGATTGCAGAGATTAATATGGCAGGGGGTATTTTTGATGGGAATTAGAATGAGTCCCTGCTGTATGTACCATTAATCATACCATAAACTTATATTTCTTTTTTTTGGGGGGGGCAGCGATCAAGCCGCTTGCCTCTCACCATGGCGGCCCGGGTTCGATTCCCGATAAATGCATGTGAGGTTTTCAAAGTGAAATGCCATGTCCTGTGGTTCGGATTCCATGTAAAAAGGAAGTCCCGTGGCTCATGATCACGAAATTAACGGTCAAGTTAAACTACAATCTTCCTTCCTTGCTCTGTGTACCATCCACCTTACCATTATTTTCTTTTAGTTCCATTTGGGCCGGCTGTGGACCATGTGGTTCTTATCTCTGGCAGCTTTTATCTTAGCCCAGTATTCCTTATTTTACACATCCCTTTCTTAAAGGATTTTAGAGATCACAGTTCCTCCTTTCCAGAGTATGGTTGGTTCCTCAGTTTAGGGGCTGCGACAATGTGGTCATGTAGTCCCGTGTACTTTGGGTGTGTGTAGAATCTGTCTGATAACCGGTGTTAACTGTGATGGCTGTATTAGTGTGTGTTATCTGTGATTCAGGTAAGGACTGCAGACGATCAATTTTAAATAGTTTCTACTCCTGCTACCAAATGCTACCATCAATGACACCTAGCCATCTAGCTGTGAACTTGGCTACTAGATGCCACCGCAACAGGCATCTGACGGCGAACGTTGGAACTAATAGAGCATTAATCAAATCTAACCTACAAATTTAGCTTCACACAATTGTAGTTAGTGGAAGGTTCTTTTACATGCCATAAATCCATGCCAACGACTTTGGCTGGGTTTGAACCCGCAATGATGGGCATAGAAGCTCAGCATGCTACCAACTACGCCACCGAAGCCGCTTTCCAGAGTATGGGTTCATCTTTTCTCTATTGAATTAACCACCTTGGAGTTAGGCCATCACCACAGCATCCTATTGTCCAGTGCTGTCATGGTAATTCTTTTTCTGGCCCTCCAAATTAAATGACCTGCTTTTATATGAATTTTATTTTCCAAATAAATTGAAGGTTACTAAAACATTATAATGTTAACCAATTAAGGTACTGTAGTTTGAAAATATAACTGCGGATATCCCCAGTATGATTTTGTTTCATGTTGGTGAACACATTTTAAATTCATACACTTAAAATGCAATCATAACATAAACAACATTACAGCTTGCCATACAAAACCCAGAATAATGAAATACTGGGAAGTGAAAGCTATGTGAAAATGGACGTGATGATTGGTTGAAGGTTGGATTGATATTTGGTAGCCAATTCCAACCAAATCCAAATCCAATCCTACATCAAAGTCTGAGGATAGTAGCTGGTCTTGTTACAATGCACCAAAACGATTAATCGACTCCTCATCAGTTATTCGATGCTTGAGAATTCTAAGCCAACTTTGATCTATACTTATAATACGAAGGCTGTTTTTTAAGTAAGGGCCACTTTTTTTAAAGTCCGCTGCAACAAGCGTGCGCGCTACCTCCCGGCATCCTTTGTGAACAAGCAGGCGTCAGTTGCAGCTGTGTAGCTAACCTGTACTCTGAACTGTGCATCTTTACAATGTTCAAGATTATTGATTCGCCCGCCGCGTGTGAGGTACGATCTGTGATACGTTTTTTGAGTGCAAAAAACATGTCAGCTTTGTAAGGTGTATGGTGATAATGCAATGAACATTTTCACGGCCACTTTTGAACTTGCGTACCCATTTTCGCACTTGACCGTCACAGCGCAAGATCATGGCAAGACCCCACACTGCTGCCCGGACTTGGGAACTGATTGACTCTTTTGGGTGGGAAGTTTTGGATCACCCACCGTATAGCCCTTCGTCATCTTGGTGGAAAGCGCTTCGCCGACGATGAAGAAGTGAAAACAGCCGTGAATTCTTGGTTGTCAGAGCAGGCGGCAAACTTTTATGCAGAGGGATTTCAGAACTTTGTTTTAAGGTATGACAAGTGCCTAAATAAACTAGGCAACTATGTAGAGCAGGGCTCGGGAGTGGTCCGCGGGAGAAAAGGGTCCACCAGCACGTATAGAAAAGTGGCCAATAAATGGGGATTTCGAAAACGATGTGCGTTGAACGAGAATTGTCTGAATGTATCCGCGGCGATGACTATCAGGTTTTGAATTGAAATATCTTTAAAATAAATGTTATTGAGGAAGGGTTACAACTGATAAGGTGTATTAGAGGATGGGGGTGGTCCATACTGTAGCAGTTTGGCTAGCCCACACTGTTGGGTGATAAATGTAACTGTTTACCTTTGCCTAAGCTATGTTGTTTTAATGGGCGCCAAGACCTCAATGCAATGTTGAAATCTAAATTTGTATTTAACAACGTCTAGCTCTGGCAGAACACATTCGAGACTCTATTCACTCAGATCGTGGTATGATTTGATCATTAACCCAACAAACAATTGTATCAGGAGAAGGAATTGGTCTATATCTAATGCTACCTACTGAAAGCAAAGATTGCATTGTAAAAGAAATGAATTTATTATATAAAACAAGTATAGCAAAATTAATAATAATAATAACTATAAAATTTAAATTGGAGCGTTGTGATTTGAATATTACCGATAGAAAATTACGTGAAAACGGAGTCTGATAAATTGATTTTACTCTTATTTCCAAGCTATGAAATTACTGAAATATGAAATGTAAAACAAAGAAAATGAGAGATTGCGTATTTCTGCGTCATTGGCGCTTACCCCTGGAAATTGCCAATGCATTTCCCTCGTTCTTGATGATGCTGTGTGCTTCCCACAGTCTCCTGGACGTCGTCATCTCCATCGAAATTTGATGATATCCTGGTAGATTATATAATTCTATGGTCCGTACATCGGACCCAAACTCTCGTAAAACCGCACTGGTTACGTTTTACAAACGTTCGTCGCTAACTCCACTGAACATCGGAGCGTCACGCACTTGCGACCGTACACCTCAAGTATTTCACAGATAGTCCTCGTTTCACGGCGCGTCGAACGATATAACCACACGCCGGCTCCCCACTCTTCAGTCCCAACTAGCTTACGTCGTCTCCCCTGATTGGCTGACCCACCACGCGATCTTCTCCTCCTCCGGGTCATTACACTCGGCGGGAGGGTTCCGTTCCAACAATTCGTCTTTTCTAGACCTTGCGACCCAAGATTGCGTCATGCTTCTCGACAAGATTAAGCGTGTACTCGAATTCCCAGTGAGTCATCTCTCTCAAATACCCTAACTGACAAAAACTCCGTAAAATTCCGTAATCAGATAATTTTCTATGATATCGTCGTTCGTAATAATTTGCTGGATAGGGTTTTCTAAGACATAGAAAACCTATCTGAATGCTAATAATTTTTTATAAAATGCTCCGAAAATACCTTAATAATAATTATAATAAATTAATAATAATAATAAATTACCATGAAAAATTCTCTTGGCTGAACAATTTGCCGCGTAAATAAATATAGAATGGCTTCCTACTGACTTATGCCAGTTGCATAAAACCCCTCGAAAAACACGTTACATATTCGCCTCGGATCATCGGATGATTTACCGTGACGACGGTCCATTATCCGATTATCCCAGACACGTTAATAAACCCCATCCAAAATACATATTACATAAACGAAATCACCCTAAATTACAGATATATACACTCATATTTTTCTTCACGCACTTTGCGTCAAAGTTTGTTGTCACAATGGATTGCACTTTGCAACCAGTCCAATGTTTTACATATGGAATCGTGTTCCACGGATATTTCCGCCTCTCAAATTTCTCTATGTTGGAGAAATAGACATAATTAATGTGTGAGCACTATGTATTTATGATGTCATATCACACGCATTGAAGGTGTTCTGATATATTTATATCACCATAGAACTTCCTAATTTCACTGGAGGTCCCCTCCTTATGGTGACATTTAATTCCACTTATCACTGAGCACACGATCACACTACTGTGGCAGCGCCCCGTGACCATAATACTTAATCTCTCTTTAACGTAGATTAAATTAATATTGACTTCTGAAAAAAAAACAGTAAATGCGCATTACATATAACACCAAATATTTCTGTGCCGTTATCGCCCTGTCTTGTTAAGTTCCCGTTAACCATATTCTACTTAATACTAGTTCTCAACACAGACCATTTCTCCTCACACAAATAATACCATTGTACATATTATCTTAAATTACACACTTACAAATCTTACATGGCGAGGCCGTAAACAGAAATCACGTGTGCTGATATGTATGAGTTTCATGAAGGACTGTCTCGCATTCTGATGGCCCATCTTTTATCTCGTGGACGCCTTAAGCTAACAAGCCCTATTCAAGCGCTCCCCCATCTCTTGGAGATAAATGGGAACCCATCAGCGCTGCCAAAATGGCCTTGGTGCATCGAGACAATTTAGTGCTCAACAGCATCCGACAATCCCGTCATATTTCCCTGTACCTTAAAAACTCTCATTTACTTACATACTACCCCCCTGTGTGACTTCTGATACGCCTGCCTTAAGACCAGATCTTCCACGCACCAGACACCACACTTACTCATTTGATAGGCTGGCTCGCCAGCTAAACACACTCACTTTATGACACATATTTTCGTAGACTATGTATATTATACGTCCCGTATAATCTGTTTCCCTTACTATCCTCCAGAACATATGCTGTTTTTCCAATATGTTTGGAAACTATAAATGGGCCCTCGTAGAGATAAAAGAACTTGGACATGACTTTCTCTAGCTTATTTGACTGTTTCGGCACTCTAAGTAAGACTCTGTCTCCCGGCTCGAATAGGTCAAATTTAGTTTCTTTTTGTTGGCGAATTCTCTTTTGTGCTGACTTAGATAAATTCTGTTTCGCCAACTGGACAGTGTAATCCATCCCCGGTTGCTTACCCTCATTTAATCCCAACACCCTCGCTAGTTCATTTTGTGGTCTTTTTCCGAAGTGAACTTCGTATGGCGTCAATTTCGTGCTCTCATGCTGGACAGAATTCAGCCAAGTCTCGACCTTGGGAAGATGTCCAACCCAGGCCGCATGCTTGTCATGCACTAGAGTCCGAAAAAGACGAGCCACTTCCCTTAATGGACGCTCTGCAGAATTACCCTGAGGGTACCTTACAGAGGAATGAACGTGTGTTATACCAGCTTCCTGCATACTGGTTCTCCATTTCTTTGCAGTAAACTGTGGTCCACTGTCAGATAGTATCCTGAGAGGAATGCCAAACTCAGGTACATACTTATTAATGATCAGACGGCTACACGCTAGTCCCGTGGCTTTCCTTAGCGGATATAGCTTGACATACTTACTAAAAGCGTCAATAACTATAAAAATGTACTCGTAGCCGTACTGTCCTTTAACGATCGGGCCAAATAAATCCACACACAGTAGTTCACCGGGACTACTGGTGAGAACTGCAGATCTCTCCCCCACTAAATATTTAACTGGATATTTACTCCTTTGACAGGTGTCACACTTAGCTAAAATCCTCCTAACGTCCCTTCCCATTTTACTCCAAATGAAGTCACGACCAATTTCATAGAAGACCTTGGCAGCACCAAAGTGTCCTAATTCCCTATGAATGAACCAAATTAGCTCCTCCCGCAAAGTGGCAGGAACACATATTGCCCACCGATTATTCCTACATTTCCTTGCAAGAAGCCCATCCTGCATCTTGTACGTGAACCGTCCTACTTTCACATACTCTTCTTCACCTATTTCCAACCTAGCCAGTGGCTCCTTTAACTTAACGTCATCACGTTGCTCCACTAGCATATTTCTCAGTGTCTGTAACGATGCCCTGTTGCTACTGTCCACACATGCACATATTAAAATACCATCCTCTGCTTTAACCACAGGATAATCCCTACATAAATTAGTGTCCCTCGATAGCATGTCTGCAAGAATGTTATCTTTACCTTTAATATATTTTACTGTGAATTCGTATTCCTGCAGAGCAAGAATCCACCTACTAACTCTGTTAGAACTGAGTTTACAAGTCCTCATATACAGTAATGCATGGTGATCTGTGTGGATCTCAAATTTCCCCCCTACTAAATACATTCTAAATTTCCCTAAACTGAAAACAATACCTAAAAGCTCTAACTCAGTAATCGTGTATCTTTTCTCTGCTGCAGTCAGTCCTCGCGAGGCTAAAGATACAATGCACAGATTACCCTCATCATCTTTCTGACATAATACTCCAGCAATGCCTATATGTGAAGCATCTGTCATAACCACATATTCCTTATCTTTTAACGGATATTTCAGCACTACAGCTTTCTCAAAACCTTCCTTCAGCGCTCTAAAAGCCTGATCATGCTTGGACTCCCATCTCCACCGAGTCCCACTTTTAAGCAATTCCCTGAACGGTTCTACCAACCCTGAGTATTTAAGAACGAACCTCCTGAAAAAGTTGCAAATTCCCAGGTAAGTTTTTAACTGTTTAACATTCTGTGGCACCTCTGCGTTAAGTATCTTATTAACCCTACTTTCTTCTGGTGTTACACCTCTACTCGACACTCTATGACCTAAAAATGTCACTTCTGACTGACAGAATGACGACTTAGACAGCTTCAAAGTGAACCCTGCCTGATCTAACTTCTGAAAAACTATATTTAAATGACGTAGATGCTCCTCAAAACTGCGTGAACTAATTACCATATCATCTATGTAAATGGTTACAAACTCTCCTGTGTCATCCCCTAATGCGATGTTTAAAGCCCTAATTAAAGCTGCTGAACTACTCTTTAACCCATAAGGTGTTCTACAAAATTGATAAAGGTTATATTTATGACTAAAAGCTGTAAATGGTCTATCTTCGTACATAAGTGGCACTTGCCAAAAACTGGAACTCAAATCTACACAAGTGAAATACTTCTTCCCCTCAAATGTTTGCATTAATTCTTCTATTGACATAGATTTCAGCTGATCTGAACTAATTCTACTGTTAACCAAACGAGCGTCTAAACAAATACGAACAGTGCCGTCGGTCTTGGGTACCGTGATCAAAGAATTAACATATGGACTGTTAGAGTGCTCAATAATCCCATCTTCAAGCATCTGATTAATTTGTGCCTCAACTGCACTCTGATAAGCGAAAGGTACAGGATATCTATGTCCTGTGAATACTGACCTATCAATAACGTTCAATGAATGTGTATAGCAATTGGCCATACCAATGCGATCCTCAAAAACTCTCCTATTACACCATAACACATCATAGAGCCGAACACACTGTTCATCCTCTATATTTCCCTGAAATGCAGCCTCACGTAACGAGTCCTCTAGACTTCCGTTCGTAATCACACTGCCCACAAAACATGGAGAACCCCGCTCTACGGCTGGCGATATCTCATTTAAAGTACAAATCACACCTACAATACTACTCCTCTGAATATGGTCATTGAACGCTACTTCTACTTCAGAATCTCCCCATTTAAATTTCAAACTCCCTACATCATAACATAAGTTACCAGACACTCTACTTAGCCACTCTGAACCCAAGATAACACTGAATACTAAATTTGGAATTACAAGACAAATCTGCTTCTCTACATGATTATTAATTTTAATGTCTACTAAAACTTGCTTAGAAATTACTTTAGACCTCTTCCCAACAGCTGTGATAACAAAAGTGCTTTTAATTGGCATCTCCTCAAAATTTACTCCAGTTCCTTTCATTTTATCATAAAATGCACTACTTATGCAACTCTTCATACAACCACTATCAATTAAAACATCTGTGTACGCCTCGGACACGTTAAATTTAACTATGGGGCTCTTACTAACCACTTCCTGAATAGTACCTTCATCATTTAGTTCATGTAATAATTCATTTCTCACATTTAGGTCATAGGGTTCCTGTATAATTGTATGGACAGGGCATGCTACAGACTGAGATTCTGACCTTACTTCGCAGCCTGGTTCGCGTTTAAAGAACCGCTACAGCTGGCTGTAGTACTACTAACTACGGCACTGGTCTGGTTGTTCTGGGCTGTGTTGTCATTGTTTGGCTGTATATTACTACCACTAGGCTGTCCTCTTCCTTGACCTCTATTCTGGTTATAATTATTGTCATAATAATTTCTCCCTTGATTTCCCCTGAAATCATTATTTCTCCCTTGATTTCCCCTGAAATCATTGTTTCTCCCTTGATTCCCCCTGAAATCATTGTTCCTCCCTTGATACTGATTACCATAGCCATTTCCTCTATTCTGATTTAGCTGACTATTATTATTATTTCTATTTTGAGCGTTGGCCCCTTCGCCACCGTTCCCTTGAACTTCCTGATGCCTGGCTTCATTAGGCCTATTATTATTATTATTACCCAGGTTCCTATTGAAATTGTCCTCATAACCCCCTCTCCCTAGTGCATCAAATGTGCTTAACAAATTTTCTACTTGTGATATTGTCTTTACATTCTGGATACAAGCAGCCTCCTTGATCCTATAGGGAAAGTGCCTAAGTAGCAACCTCACCACATCACTTTCCTCCTTCAAGCCATCCAGATATTTACACACTAATACCTGCCCTAAAAAGTATTCGGTCATGGTGGAGCTTCCTTTAGGGTTATATTTACCACACACTACTCCCTCACGATGCTGCGACTGAATAACCTCATTCCAGAACTTTTCACAGAATTTCATTTTAAAATCATTAATATCAGTAAACTTGTCTCTGTAGACAGCAAACCAATTCCTCGTTTCCCCCACAAACACTTGTTCTAAAATTTCAACTACCTGGCACCACTCAATACTACCATTTTCCAACCTCTCCCCGAATTTATTTTCTATAGTGTTCATGAACTCCATTGGGCACCCCTGTCGATTGCTGAACTTACCCAGTTCTACCTCCCTGTGTGTGCTATTCACAAAAACTGGCCTATTCTGATTATTTTCTTGCCTGATCCTAGCTTTTAATTTTAACTCTAATTCTGCGATTTTCTCCTCAGCCTTCCTCTCAATACTGTTTACTGTTAATTTAATGTTTCCTTCTGATTCTTCTACTTTATCATATAGCTTTGCTTGTTTCTCCTCAATCTTGCTAATGCTCTCTCTATTACTCTCTCTTAAATCATTTACTTCTGCAAATATTTGCGAGTGGACTTTCTCAATTCTACCCCCCAGCTGTTCCTTAACCTCTTTAGTTGCTACCTGAATTTTGTCAATTTCTCCCCCCAATTGCTTTTTGACCTGCTGTGTTTCCAGTTGCACTAGTTCTTTTAAATTTTCAGCCTGTGTACTGATTCTAATTTCCAACTCCTCCTGTACTTTTCCTAATTTTCTGTCTACATCTGCAATAATCTCTTTAGCCTTTTCTTCCATCACCCCCCTGATCTCACCTCTAATCAGTTCGAATTTGTCACTCATTTCCCTACTGTTTTGTTCTAATTTAGCATTTAAAGTTTCAGTACTCTCTCTATTTTCCTTACTGTTTTGTTCTAATCTGGCGTTTAAAGTTTCATTACTCTCTCTATTTTCCCTACTGTTTTGTTCTAATCAGGCGTTTAATGTTTCATTACTCTCTCTATTTTCCCTACTGTTTTGTTCCAGTTTAGCATTTAAAGCGTCTGTACTTTCTTTATTTTCCCTACTGTTTTGTTCTAATCTGGCGTTTAAGGCATCTGTACTTTCTTTATTTTCCCTACTGTTTTGTTCTAATTTTGCATTTAAGGCATCACTACTAACTTTGTTCTGATACATGAACTCGAGAAGTAAAGTTTTTAATTCTGGTTGGCCGCCTACACTCCCTGTTTCAGTATCGGGATTTACCTCCGCTACCCCGGTACTACCATCACTCGACATACTGCTCGTATCATCACTCTCCCGTTGATGACCACTACGTAACCTCATCTGTCTTTCTTTCTCATCCCCCATAATGATATACACTGATACAGACAAATAACCCCCAAAATACAGGCACAGAAATATATACCCTTCTCCTTCCACAAATGTTATTAGGTTTTCAGCCCCAAGTTGTCGGCGACAAATGTAGCAGTTTGGCTAGCCCACACTGTTGGGTGATAAATGTAACTGTTTACCTTTGCCTAAGCTATGTTGTTTTAATGGGCGCCAAGACCTCAATGCAATGTTGAAATCTAAATTTGTATTTAACAACGTCTAGCTCTGGCAGAACACATTCGAGACTCTATTCACTCAGATCGTGGTATGATTTGATCATTAACCCAACAAACAATTGTATCAGGAGAAGGAATTGGTCTATATCTAATGCTACCTACTGAAAGCAAAGATTGCATTGTAAAAGAAATGAATTTATTATATAAAACAAGTATAGCAAAATTAATAATAATAATAACTATAAAATTTAAATTGGAGCGTTGTGATTTGAATATTACCGATAGAAAATTACGTGAAAACGGAGTCTGATAAATTGATTTTACTCTTATTTCCAAGCTATGAAGTTACTGAAATATGAAATGTAAAACAAAGAAAATGAGAGATTGCGTATTTCTGCGTCATTGGCGCTTACCCCTGGAAATTGCCAATGCATTTCCCTCGTTCTTGATGATGCTGTGTGCTTCCCACAGTCTCCTGGACGTCGTCATCTCCATCGAAATTTGATGATATCCTGGTAGATTATATAATTCTATGGTCCGTACATCGGACCCAAACTCTCGTAAAACCGCACTGGTTACGTTTTACAAACGTTCGTCGCTAACTCCACTGAACATCGGAGCGTCACGCACTTGCGACCGTACACCTCAAGTATTTCACAGATAGTCCTCGTTTCACGGCGCGTCGAACGATATAACCACACGCCGGCTCCCCACTCTTCAGTCCCAACTAGCTTACGTCGTCTCCCCTGATTGGCTGACCCACCACGCGATCTTCTCCTCCTCCGGGTCATTACACTCGGCGGGAGGGTTCCGTTCCAACAATTCGTCTTTTCTAGACCTTGCGACCCAAGATTGCGTCATGCTTCTCGACAAGATTAAGCGTGTACTCGAATTCCCAGTGAGTCATCTCTCTCAAATACCCTAACTGACAAAAACTCCGTAAAATTCCGTAATCAGATAATTTTCTATGATATCGTCGTTCGTAATAATTTGCTGGATAGGGTTTTCTAAGACATAGAAAACCTATCTGAATGCTAATAATTTTTTATAAAATGCTCCGAAAATACCTTAATAATAATTATAATAAATTAATAATAATAATAAATTACCATGAAAAATTCTCTTGGCTGAACAATTTGCCGCGTAAATAAATATAGAATGGCTTCCTACTGACTTATGCCAGTTGCATAAAACCCCTCGAAAAACACGTTACAGTACATGATTCAATTTCAGGCTGAGTGGTCCGCAGACTTCTACGGGTTCAGAACCACTGATGTAGGGGAAGGTATGTAAAACCTAAAAATAAACGTGGTTTCAAAATAAAATGTTCGGTTAATTTAAAATAAAAAACGGCACTTACTTAAAAAACAGCCCTAGTTCAAGGTGAGTTTTTTGCTGGAGTTCAGCTGCTGGTTAGCCAGATGTGCATGTAGCTTCTGCTAGCCAAGACAGCTTGAACCGCTGCTTGAGCGACTGTAACCGAGACAGATGCAGCGATCCAAGCTGTCTTGGTTCGTGGGAGCAACACATGCGCTTGGCTAGCCGGCAGCCACACTCCAGCAAAATAATCATCCTGTATGTAATACTTCTATAATTAATATTTTAAAATGTTAGTGGCATATGGGACTTTTCTCTTGCCTATACGGTATGTCAAAGGAAACCAGGTGGTCATATACCGTATGGCCTCCATGACACCACTGCCACTAGCCCAACCCCTTTTCTCTGCATGTTAATCAGCTCTTTTCATAGCTACCAGTACCTTTGTCCTGCTCCAGTCATGTCTGCTTCCTTGGGTAATAAAGGAGATGTCTCATAAGTAATGTTGTTTTTTAAAGTAAATTTTCTGACAAGAAATTAAACTATTCTTCAAAGTAGAGACCACCGGAGTCTTTGGACTTGAGCCATCTTTCAGCGAGGTTTCTTATCCAGTCTCTGGGTTCTGATACGAAGGATTCCACAGCTTCAATGTTTTCGAAATTTCTTCCATGCAAGAAATGGGCCATGGATCGAAAAAGATAGTAATCTGAAGGTGCAAGATCAGGGCTGTATGCTGGATGTGGTAGCAGTTTGACTCCTCCTTCCTGAAGCCATGGTTGTTTGTGCAGTATGAGGTCTCACATTGTCCTGCTGCAAGAGAACTCTATTTCAGTTAAATAATGCTGGGTATCTCCGCCTCAAACTTTCATGAACTCGTTCCAGATGTCGAGAATAAAGATCCGTATTGACTGCATGCGCGTTTAGAACAAACTCTCAGTATTTCACTCGTTCAAAATTCCACCAGATACACATCACATTCGGGTCGAACTGATTCTTTTTAACGATCACTTTGGCAGGTTGACGGGGACTGAGCCACTATTTCGAGGCGTTAGCGTAGTGGTGATAGACCTATTTCTCATCACGTGACAATTCTCCTGATAAATCTATCATCCATAAGGTTACCGATAAGCTGACAACTCAACGTTGACCTTGTTCAGGGGTCGATTCATGAGGACAGATCTACAGCTTCTGTTTGATTTTCCAAGTTTCTTAATCTGGCAATGTATGGTATATTTTGATGCACCAAGCTCTTCTGACAGCCTACGAGTACAACTTTGCGGATTTTCTTCCAAAACTTCGCGTGTATTCTCAATATTTCATAGTTTAGGTCTTCCAGAATGCGGTAAATATGTAGTGTTTTCTTCTCCAGTGTTGAAACGTTGGAACCATCGTTGTGCCACACGCTCACTAACAACACCTTCTCCTTCCACTTGACATATTCATCGAGCCACAGCAGCAACTTTGTAATCTTGTTTCCAGTAGTGATTTAGAAGGAAGGAAGGAAGGAAGGAAGCTTGTAGTTTAACGTGACCTTTAATCTTGAGATCATGAGCCACGGGACCTCCTTTTAACGTGGAATCCGAACCACAGGACATGGCATTTCACATCGAAAATCTCACATGCATTGACCGGGAATCGAACCCGGTCCACCTTGGTGAGTGGCCAACAGCTAGACTGCTGCGCCACCACGCCCCTTGGTTTAGAAGGACCCTAACCTCCAACTTTGTAAGTTCCATTTGTGATTGTGTATCAGCGACTGACGACCGATACATTCTCGCAATATACGCAATTCTAGTCATGGCCTCCTGTAAATAGCATTGGCGAACCAATAAAAAACAATTCTATGTTATAAAACCGAAAGATTACAGAAGATCGAAAGGCGAATTGGAAGAACTTGTATCAATAAAAAAGATGGGCAATGGAGAACCCATTACTGATACCATGCGAACGAAAAGACTAGGATCATGAGAATGCCAGATTCAAGTCTTCTAAAACAACTAGTACAGTACAATCTTGCTTCAAAAAACACAACAACTGGATGCCGATGGTTAAAAGAAATCAGAGAGGCCTAACAGAAGATGCTGCAAATAAGAAAAGTTTAATTACAGCACTTAAAAATATGGCTTTTCATTTTCCACTCACAAAAAAGAAAATTCCAACAAGAATATTTTCCGCCCAAGAAAGGGCAAGACGATCAATATGATGAAGAAGTACCGCAAGGCTTGTACAGTTCCTACAAGTCGACGAACTAATGGTTGGTTAAAGTGATCCTATGTGGTCTCGAAAGGCAAATAAGAGAAGAAGAGAAAACACCAAACTTAAAAAGTAACATTAAGTTACTTATGAGACATCCTAACATTTGCCTGTTGACTTCAACATTTGTTAACAGCATGTATGTCCCTCTTCTATAGTCAATGTTGTATTAACTTTGGAGCTTGAGGTATTGGATTGTTCTGTTCATTCTACCCTCCTCTTTCTATATACACAATTACTCCTTTCCTTTTCTCATGATATTTTCAATGGATTGATATCTTCAACAAAATATTGAAAGAAGTTTGTGGTAATCGCAATCTAACAATGTTATTAGGGGCATTACTCAATTTTCTGACAAGTTGCTGTTTTCTTTGTTAGTTAATAGAAATCATACAATTATAAAAAGGAAAGTCATACTTATAGCTAAAGCAGACTCAATATTAATATTAAAAATAAATAAATTGAGGGCAGTACCTTTTCCTCTTTCAGTGCCTTTAATACCACAAGTTTTTGAAAATCATTCAATTTTTTGTTCCAGTCAATGGCACATTTTCTGGTGTTGTTAGGATTTATGTTTATAACCTGCAAAAAAGATGTAAAGGTACATGTATTTGTATAAACTAGTCAACTAACTACTGTAAAAATGAACTAAATAATTGATTTCTTTTAATCTTTAAACCTGCATTGATAACAGTGACAGTAATAGCTCTGTCAGTTACTGAAGAATGACAAAAGCAATATTAATGGTATTTCAAATCAAAGTGCTGAGAACATTGGATACCATAGTTAGTTATGGAGGTTTTAAAGTGTTAAACAGTGAGGTCATCTGTCCCTCTTTATACAGTTTAAATTTTACAAATTTATACATTGAAATTTAGAGGTGGATGCCTAAATATGAAAATGACCTAAAAATAATTAAACAAAAAATAAAATAGAACTAAAAATTATAATAATAAACAACAATTATGGAAAACAAATATTCAGAATTCAAAAGAGAGAGTCTTTGATTCAATGATCACTTGTAAATTTAGAATGCTGGCCCTAACCCACTCTCACTTACAGTATAAAGCGGATGACGAGATCAGTAGCTACCATGTTATCGGCTAAAATAAGTTTGAGTGTCATCTGAAAACCAAGGTTTCTTTGTAGATCAGCAAGATCCACACACACAGTTAAAATGTGGGCCATGGAGAGTACGGCTACTCATTAAGTACGAGTGGATGGGTCTTGCATGACCTATCCTTAGTCCACATAAAACAACGAACTCCCTCTGGAAAGAGCTCCACCACACGCGAGTGGTTCCCTTGATCACTCTCAGCTCACTAGGTATTGGATCAGCTAGCCACTGACTCTCCCAAAAAGCCAGTACTTGTCGGCGTAACTGAGAGCGAATATCTCTAGAGGGAACCTCAATTGGTCGAGGTGGTAGTGATACTGCCTCTTTCGAGTTTGATCCGCTAACTCATTTCCCACAATTACCATGAGACTAGGATTCGAGTGCGAGAGTCAGTATACACGAGAAAGTGGATTCATGCATCCTGTAGTGCATACTGCATAGCTTCATAGATAGCAACGAGTTTCGTAGTAAATACACTATAGGTCTGAGGCAAATAGATCTTGGTATTTGCACCATCAATAATGTACTTTCTCGTCCACCTTCGAATCATCCATGTGGAGAATGCCAGCGTCTGGAAATCGATGAACTTACGCTGCAGAACTGTCTCCGATAACCGAAGGCATCCGTGTTCTCCTTAGGACCTCGGTGTAGATCTAACCGAATTTCCGGATGCGAGACTTGCCAAGGAGACACCTCGCTAGGTGTCTGGATCGTACAAGGATCTACAGCCACTCCTAATTCATTACACGAGCTATCGAGTCTTATATCAACCGGTCGGGTGGCGCGAGGCTAGTTGGCATGCCTTTGGTGGTATTGTGTACTGAAGAGAGCTCGATAGCTCGGATGATGCGGCATTTGACGCACATTGGCAGCATATGCTGGCGTCTATAATTGAGAGGTGGAACACCTCATTCAGCGAGGAGGCTGGAATTGGGCTGCTCCGGAAGGCACTGGTAGCCAGCCTAACGCCACTATGGTGGTTACTGTCCAGCACTTTTAAGGTTGCTGGCCTTGCCGAACCATATACCACAGAACCATAGTCAAGCTGGGACAGGACGAGGGCTTGGTAGAACCGCAGCAGCACCGCACTGTCAGCCCCCTATGTAGTGCCACTAAGATACTTGAGCATGTTCAGTTTCCTGAGACACGCCGATTTTAGTTGCCGTATATGGTGCTGCCATGTTAATTTGCTGTCAAAAAAGAGCCCAAAAAAGCGATGTGTCAAGCACCAGCAATTCAACATCCCGGAGGTGTAGTTCAGGGCATAAATGTAGCCTCCAGAGCCATCAAAAATGCACAACAGAGGTTTTCGCTGCTGAAAACGAAAACCTCAGTCGTGAGCCCACCTGTCGACCCCGTTAATAGCTAGCTGCAATTGAAGAGGTTATTTCCAAAGTGACGTAAATCCAAAATTGACAGTTTTTCAGTTTTTTCTTTCATAAGAAAGTTATAGGTTCTCTCAATGTATAGCAAAGGTTTTAATTCGCAATACGTCTTATATCCCATATTAAAACAGATCTAAAAACTAAGTTTATTTGCAAAGTGATGTAACTCTAACGTGTATTTATTTCCTATGTGTCTTATATCCTTGTTGACCAAGCTGCTGGGTCTCTGGACATCACGTGATATGATGCGGAAACATGGGTGCCTACAGGTGGTAGAGGAATAGTGTTTGTGACTTCTTGTGCTTCATAGTGATATCAAGGTCATGGCTAACTTTGAAGAATATGTAGAGCATCAGTTTGTGTTTGTTGTGTTTAAACCTAAATGTTCATCAATGTCACTCAAAGTGTATGTCAATATATGTTTTATTTCCAAAACATCCTAACTCCAACTTACAGGAGACAATTACCACCATTTCCATCGATAGGAGATTTTTAAAACACAGTGTCAGGATGTGCATAAAAGTAATGAATGAAATTACATCTTATATATTAAAATAGTTTTCAAAAAATTTCACCCTTTACTAAAACTGAAATATCTCGGGAAGTATTTGCGCTACGACGATGTTTGTAGTCTTAAAATGTAATGGCTCTCACGCACTCTCGATTGATACCCACCTTACTTGATTATATCATCCGTGTATTAAAATAATTGAGAATATTACTTCCCCCAAGGTCACACGAAAATTGAATCGAATGACTTGACTGACTATTGTCGCTAGGCGACAACGACTAACACTGTATCATGATATTCAACGCCGCCCCAATAATAAATCTAACTTTATATTAAGAGAGATCAAATCTCCTTGGGAACTTAACGCATTCACTTAAAAATCTTCTATGCGGTTTGAATCTAACTTCTACCTGCTCCACTCAGGCGCTAATGTCGCATGTATTCATACATGATATCGTTAACATCTACCTGTTCCACTCGGGCGCTAATGTCCCTTGTATCCATACAATAAGCAGAACAGGATTCTGTGCACATAATTTAATTAAAACTTCTCAAAGAATGGATTACTTTGAGACTGAAATGCTCATGCACAATCAGCAGCCATTTTGCTAATGACAATGTCATGTCAACATCTTTTTCAATGGCAACAAATACTGTATACGAAAGACAACTAATTTCACGAAGATGCCGCTACAGTCGAATGTTGGAACCGCCATTTTGTATTGTTTATCCGATCTTTATGTTATATAGTCTTTGGTCTCACCAGCTACAAACTGTCTTCTTTTCGTTTCATCATTCGTCCTTATAGGTTCTGTGCTCAATCAAAATAATGAATCATATTATGATGAATGAGAGCCGACACTCAATTACAAATGTTATAAAGATTAAAGGTGACTGTAATTGTCTGTTCAGGTCATTGGCATATTGTGAGTACAACAATCAGAGTTTAATTACACAGGTTAGAAAGCGAATTGTGAAACATGTTACAGACAAGTGGAATAATTATTCTTCCTTTATTGTTGGCAACAGCGATATGTACGAAACTGCTTTCAATACGAGCGATGATTACAAAATGTATATGTCTATGAATGGTATTCATGGAGGTCATGTTGAGTTAGTTGCCGCTGCTCAAGTTTACCAAATGGATATTTATTCGTGGATTACTACTGTCGTATGAAAGGTGACCGGTTAAAATATATACGTCATCAACAAATGAACTTATGAGTTGATACATATGCCACTTTAGCAGACGCCTTGCATGTACGAGCAGAAAAATGAAAATCTCAGAGTCGGTCGTATTGTAGTTTTGCCATCTTATTTTATAGGTAGTCCAAGGAATATGATGCAAAATTATCAGGATGCGATATTTCTTTTACTTTACTTTCAAGCTCATATTAATGTTGAAATATGCTCAAGTGTTCGGATTGTTAAATACATCCACAAGTATGTGTATAAATGTCATGACTGCTGCAAAGTTAAAATATGTCCTGAAGGCGAAACGGTGAACTACGATGAAATTACTTCTTTCCAACAGAAGCCGCATACAGGATATTTTCATTTCACATGCATGAACAGTCACATTCTATCATGCGATTACCAGTTCACTTACCAAACTTGCAAAATATCTATTTTAAAAATGATAACGCTCCTGATATTTTACTTCAAGCACAGTTGCGCAACATGGAATTATACAAGCGTGGTTCAAGTTAAATCAAGATTCGCAAGCTAGAAGTCCGTATATATATCCTGAAACACCAGTATATTACGTCTGGAATAAGAGCAAATGCCAGTAGCAAAAAAGAAAAAATGTTTCTAAAATTATAGGAAGAAGGTACAATGTTTCGCCTACAGAAACAGAAAGGTATTATTTACGCCTGTTATGCTTCACGTCATAGGTGCTACCAGCTTCCAGGATCTACGAACATACAAAGCCGTTGTCTATTCTACTTTTAAAGAAACAGCTAAGGAGCGAGGTTTGCTGATTGATGATTATGAATGGCAGCGTTGTTTGGCAGAAGCGTCACAATTTCAGATGCCTTCTCAGTTACGACAACTGTTTTCTTACATATGTATCTTTCAGACCCCTTCTAATGTAAGACAGTTATGGGACATTTTCAAGAGTTCATTATCAGAAGATTATCTGCAGTTTCACGAACCTAACATTGCATATCAGTTCACCCTTATACATATTTCTAATACATTAAAGCTCCATGGTCTTCCCATTACTTCTCTCGAATTGCCAGCTATTTATGATAATTTCCCTCAGACAAATTTACCAATGAATTATCCAAAACTTAATGAGGATCACTTAAGTCGGATGATAAACCAAGCATTGGAAACCAAACGGCTATAATTACAGAAATGTTGGGGTTAGTACAAAACAGCAATGAAAGGATGAGTAGAATATTTCATTGATGGTCCCAGGGGCACCGGGAAAACATTTCTTTACCAATGCTTGATTCACAGTTGCACAAATTTGGGGTTAAATGTAGTTTCTGTTGCATGGACTGGTATTGCAGCAATGTTACTACCTCAGGGGCGCACTGTACACAGCCAGTTCAAGTTACCTCTAACTCTGCATTTACATGAAGGTTCTATTCGTACAGCAAAACTTATCATCTGGGATGAAGCCCCCTATGGCTAATAAGCACGTGTTGATGCATGTAAATCGGCTGCTCAAGGACATCATGAATAACGACGTGCTTTTCGGAGGAAAAATTATCATCTTAGGTGGAGATTTTAGGCAAGTAGGCCTATTGCCTGTTGTGCCTCACGCATCTGAAGCAACATCAGTCCAAATGTCAGTAAGGTTCTTTCCTTTGTGGCCATTATTCAAAATTTTTGTACTCAACAAAAATATGGGAGCGGATACAGATCAACGTGACTTTGCAAAATTCTTGATACAAATTGGCAACGGTGAATACCCTCACGTCGATGGAGAAAATTCAGAATTAGTCGACTTACCACTCTCCATCATTGCTAAAGCTGATATCATCACTGAAGTATATGGAAACAAAGTTTCCACGCTGAAAAATATTTCACGCTTTTCAAAAATAGCGATTTTAGCACCTATAAATGAACACTGTAAAGAAATCAATGACAACGTTTTAGAGCTAATCCCAGGATCATCGAGAACTTACATCAGTGTGAATAATTTCATTACTGAAGATGAGAGTGAACTTCTACAATTCCCAACAGAATTTTTAGACAGCATAGACATAAGTGGATTGTCACCTCATATCCTTCGACTAAAAGAAGGCTCAATTGTGATTTTGTTGAGAAATGTTAATGTTACCCAAGGTCTGTTGATTGGTACTAGACTGTTGGTTCGGAAGATGCATGACAATTGCTTATACCTGGAAATTTATACTGACGTAAATGTTAGAAACAATGTCCTACTTCCTCGCCTTGACCTTACGCCATCAGATACTTCTATGCCATTTTCCTTCAAATGGAGGCAGTTTCCAGTACGTTTGGCTTTTTATGTAACTATCAATAAAGCACAAGGTCAAACACTAGATCAAGTAGGCATTTATTTACCTCAACCAGTGTTTAGCCACGGACAAACTGTATGTCGCACTATCGCGAGCAAAATCCTTTCATGACGTCAAAGTTTAAATAGAACCAAAAGGCAAGCGAACAGCAAATGTCGTGTGGAAGGAAGTACTATTAGAATGTTGAAACGAATGTTGCGGAGGAGCACAGACCTCAGCAAACGGGGTTCAGATTAAATAACAATTATACAAGGACGTCGGCATCCCTAATACAATAACTGTCCTGTGGTAATGGTAAAAAAAAGTGCTATTGTCCTACATCGGTGATTACTATCCTGCATCCTGTTATTTCATTCCCTCAGTTCTATAACAAAGATATACTCAATCAAATTTACAGCTTAATAAATATTAATTCCTTTTGTGTGAGTTATCTTTTCATTTCTCATCAATCGCCTTTACTTACCATTCTATCTGTAGGGGTGGAGGCGATAGCGGTCTTTACAGAGGTGTGCAAATTATTAGATTCGATGTCAGTTTTCCAAAATTGCATTTTTACTTTTCACGGTTTAATGCACTAAGTATGTTTACAAGGCGATGTAATTACTTCAAATGTTTAACCAAGACTCCTAATTATATTTTCATTTATGAAACTCAAATTAAAATGATTTTTTTAGAATTTCAACTAACAGAGGAGCCTTGCAAATGCAAAATTCCACACGTTTTGTTCTTATTACTTCACTCTACTTTACGTGTGAATTTAGAGCGGAGGGATTTGGGGTCTTTTAACTGATGAACGCTATTGAACTATTCAAAGATTCATGAACTATGCATTGAAATCACTTGACTTAAATTCTAAAGTCAATGAAAAATTGGAAACGGACCCAGCTCAGATATCCCTCGGAATCCAATAATGTGAAAGTTTCCATCCGCAATTCCTTATGGGAAAATATGTAATTCCACAGAAGAGGAAACACTACTAAGTAGGACAACAAAAGAAGTAGGTCAATAAAATTATTTTGAATAAAATAAATTATGACTAATTCAAATTATTTATTTAATTCTATTAATTTGCACACCTCTATATGTTATCCGAGAGTTACATCTCTAAATTCAAATATAAGAGACCCATCTTTTATTTTAAATCTATACCATTGGTATCATAAGTAGACAGAACACCAAATTGTACCGCTGTAGCCTCAATTTGTGTGGATATCTCTATCTACTTAGTATAAAACAAAGTTCCCAATTCTTGGATGTAACGGGTAATCTCGAGAGCAACTTGATGGATTTTTATGCGGTTTCCACCATTCTGTAAAGGATTTCTCAATGAAAGATTAGGTAGAAAAACATTTATTGAAGACCAAAAGAAGTCAAGCAGTTACGATTTCAGTGAATCGAGTTGAAGAAAAACTTAACGTCCATGTGTCTTTTAAGGTTACGCTGGGTACACCATTAAAAATATCGATATTCTCTGAGAATTGTTCAGCATGAAAAGTTCTGCAAGAAAGTCCGCGACAGCTCCCACATCGACCACTGTAAGTGTTTTTACGTTTTCATTTCTTCAAGCAATCTCCATTCAGTAGAAATTTAAATTACTAGCTTCAGAGTGAGTTGACGAGCTTGCGAGCGACCTATCACCCTAGCTTCAGCCACCATCAAACTGTCGAGTCGTGTCGAGTTAATACTTCAGAGAAGAATATAGCTTATGTGTTTGGAGTTAGCTGTGCACCTCGGCTTTTCAGAATTGCATCTGGAACCTGACGTCCGTGCGCCTTTTAAGCTTACGCTGGGTGAATAGTGGGATACACACACAGAGGACAGGCAGACACCCACACATTTGAGCTCATAAGACTACTTCATAATTTACCCAAAAGCGACGGTACTGTAAATGTCTGTTCAGGTCATTAGCATGAAGACATGCAAATGTCATATGGACAGAAGTGCTGTAGGATTGTTGAAGTGAATGCTGCGGAGCAGCACGGTCTTCAAGTTATATTTATAATCATATTTGAATTTAATTATATGAAGAAACAAAAACGAGATTTCTGAAGTTTTGCCCTGCCTCTGCTTTTATGTACAAAATGGGGTACTTAACTGGATAACATGTTTAGAACCTCAAGCGTTCATCCTCAGATCCTGTTCAATTAGGCTTAATTAGTATACGATGTTTATGAATTACACTTAATCACAAATATATACTGTATATACAATGTTTAGAGTATATAAGTTGGTAAATACTTGAGTATCCCATCAAACCTACAGTACCGTATAGTAGCCTATAATTCACGTCTATGGTTGTTGTATTATTATTATTATTTTAATGTGGTTTAAGTACATGTTGCCTGTGATCCATTGAATTGCACAGGCCTGCGATGAATTTTTTTTCTTCTAATTTTTAAAGTGATTCTTATGGTATATTTTGTGCTGAATGCAGAAAAAATAGTGAAAGAATTCTTTGTTTACCCAAAAATCACACATTGAATTTTTTACTTTTAAGTTTTTTTTAACATACGTACAAATTAAAACAAAGATATCAAGTACGCTAGGACGTTAACATGATGGCTGACTACTGTTGGATGTTAAAAAGAGAAAATAGTTAACTCCACAGCAGGAAAAGTACAAAAAGAAGTTTTGAAGACAAAAGAAAACATTATCGGTACTACCAAGACTTGTAATAGTGTTGTAATAAAGCCTTATCAAATTTTCTTACTCTATGTTTAAGATTAACCTATTTTTAATGTGGTTTAATAACATTGTACATAAATAATACTGATATAAAAATGGCCTTTTTAGGATTCTTCCTAAAAGTTTTACCTCATTTTGTAGACAAATCTTACGTGATAGAAAAAAAGAAACAATATCATTTATGAAATCAGCGTCAAAAACTATATAAAAATCAGTTATCAAAACTAAAACAATTTTCAAAAATATTTTTTTGCAGACCTGTGTTATTATTGTGAATAACTTCAGTAGTGATGTTGTCTACAATATTTTGTTATTTATGATCTAAATCAACCATTCCTATGTACGAGTAAACTAGTGGCCTTATTGAATCACTCGTTGTTGAAAGGCATTAAGTCCACAATTTTGACAAATCCCTTTTACTGCAATTTTGCGTCCTAGGAAGCAAGATGCATGTTTTGGTGTTGAATGGAACCATGTCCTGACAGCGCTTGGGCTATTACCACAGCCGTCAAGTTAATTATTTTGTGTTGAAAGGAACTTAGTCCAGCAGTTAGTGTGCTTCAACATGAAGAAAATAACAGTTATTAAATTCAAGTTTACCTTTTCAGGCTTCCGGATACATATGTTCATTTAGAAATATAGAAAATAAACTAAGAATGTGAATGATATTCCTCACTCAAAGGTTCTGCTCGTTCCATGTTGAAATGGACTAAGTTCAGTTATGTATTTTGTCAATAAAATTGTTAGTAACATACGGAACAATGCTATTTTGGTTTTATTATATCGGCGTTTGTGTGCACTTTCCGGATACAAAACATTACGTCTCATATTTCAGAATTTTCAGTGGAACACATTTTCATTCTGAGTCAGAACATTGAAAAGAGTTGGGAATATGGGAAGGATATGGTAATGACTTTTATTGATCTAGAAAAGGCCTATGATAGCATCCCTAGAACAAAAGTTTGGGAAAGTTTAACGAATAGGGGGATAGGCAAGGAACTGGGAGACATGATTAATGGAATGTGCATGGATTGCTACAATAGTGTGAAGACTAGAGTTGGGAGATCGGAATGATTTGAAGTTGACACTGGACTAAAGCAAGGAAGTGTGTTGTCACTTTTATTGTTCTTAATGGTGATGGATGACATCATGAAGGCAGCAATGAAGGTAATGTTGTTTGCAGACAATGTTGTGATCTGGGGCGAGGATGAGATGGAGGTACAAGAACAGTTAGACGTAATAAATGAAAAGATTGAGCAATGGGCATTGAAGATAAATGTGGAGAAGAGTAAAACAGTGGTGATGAGTAGAGGTAAGAAAGAAGGAAAAGGAGGAATCAAAGTCGGAGATAAGGAATTGGAAGTGGTGAAACACTTCAAATACTTGGGAAGTGAACTGACTGAAGATGGAAGACTAGATTTGGAAATTAGCAGAAGAATACAAGTCGGGAGTGCTTTCTACCAACAGGTACGGGGACTAGTATGGAACAAGGATATACCAATTAAGGCTAAAGAAGTTATGTACAAAGCATATTTTGTTCCTATAGTGACATATGCAGCAGAAACTTGGACAATGACTAAGAGGGATGAGAGCAGAGTACAGGCACCTGAGATGAGATTCCTGAGAAGTATGGTCCAGATAACGAGGAGAGACAGAGTGAGAAATGAAGATATACGGAAAGAACTGGGAGTACAGAAACTAAATGACAAACTGGAGCAAAACAGATTGAGATGGTTTGGACATGTCAAACGGATGAATGAAGTAAGGCTACCAAGACGATCACTGGAACGACGGATGACGGGGAAGAGAGGACGAGGAAGACCAAGAATGCATTGGATGGACTCGGTGAAGTATAGCATTAGAAAACGGAACCTGGATTGGAACACCAAGTCGGAAGAGGAATGGTGGAACGACAGAACAAAGTGGAGAGGAACCATATTTGCCACCACCCAGTGTCAACTGGAAAAGGGGAAATGAAGATGATGATTTCAGTACAAGAGCGGAAAAACAGTATTTTGTGTTTATCTCAAAACTTAAAAAATTAGAGCCTTTCAACAATGAGCGATTCAATTGCATTGTAATATATTGTTTGGTGAATACCCACTAAATGAAATAAAGTTATGCCAACTTATCTGCTTTTAGAAACTGATCCTTGTAGCGTCCGTCCTCAATACAGGTACACCTTGGACTGACGCTCCGAGTGAGTGCTAATTAAAGCTTTCTGCCTGCGGTTCGCCTTGCTTGCTGTTCTGAGAACTAGTCATTAATGCTACATCTAAGTGCTGCCAGTGCCATCTGTTGTTGCAACTTACAAACATTACTTGGCTTTTATGTTAGTTTGTGCTGTGGCCGGCAATGACCTAGTCTGTATGAATGTATGCCAATTGTGAATGACGATCTCAACTATTAACGACCATTCTCTTCCCTGCCTCGCATAAACTAATGAGTCATATTTAAGTGCTCCAGGACATATAGAGGCTTCTTGGACTCGTTAACACTGCCATATTTAGGCCTTGGTTTATTGAAAATACGGTACAAAGTATATCCTTCCCACTTAGCATTTTTCCCTGTTATCCCCCATTATTTATTGCCTGGCTTTTTTTGTTATGTTGTTACCTTATTGTTGAAGGGATTATTGCAACAATATTTGCTACTACAATCGGACAGGCGCAAAGCCTCAAAGGGCAATCCTTTACAAACTACCATTCTGTTTCCACTTCTATGTAGTCTAACAGCATGTCGGAGGCAACAGTAGATAAGGTTGGCTGCCACCCAGGGGGGGGTATCCACTCCGAACTACCTTGAATGTATCTTATCTAAGTAATATATCTGTGAACAGGGTGTGAAAAATAGAACTGGCGCTGCCCATACAGCGATCGTACAATTATCACATCGGGTCTTACTTTACATTACAATATATAGCCAACGAATGGTGTATCATGCTGTTGCAATATCAATGCTGCTTTATGGCTGTTGAACTCTCTTTTGCCATGATAAAAATAAACTTGAGCTCTTCCACCAGCAAACACTTTGATCCGATATGGATACTAAGAGGACTACTTTACATCATCAAACTTGCATTTCTCAAAAAAGCACAAATGTCTAGTATATACAGCAAGTCTCCATAATGTCATCAACTAGGATGGATAGGGCATGTCTGCCATAAGAATGATTCCAGGCTTCCTTGCAAAATTCATCATGGCAAACTTTGCTCCAGCACTAGACCTCATGAAAACTCTTTGAGGTGTTCAAAAGTGAGTTGATTATGGGGTGGAGCAGCGAGGTCATCTGCCACTCTTAATGCAGATAGCATAATATAAATTAGGTAGAGTTAAAATTTAGAGGTGAATGCCTAAATATAAATGCAGCCTAATATCAATAAAGAAATAAAAAATATAATAATACCAGCTGTACCTGGCATGCGTTGCAATGCCAATCAAAGAAAATGTTGGCGTTGTAACTTTGTTTGTTGAAGTGCTTTTGGATTCCCAATATTTATTCTTTTTCCGTTAACCACCTCCAAACTATTGTAAAATTGATTTACTATCTCAGAAGCATTCATGGGAGCGTGCTCAACAACTCACCAAAGTTTCATCGCAATGAAATGAATAGTATACGAACGCATAAGGGACTTTGTTATACTCAAATTAAGGGACTTTGTGTAAACGATTCACGCGCCCTCACCCATTTGTTGAGTGACGGTTGAATATACTCGTACGCTACCTATTGTAAAATGGATTTACTAAGTCGAAAACCTTCCCTAGCGTGTACACAACAACTCATCCAAGTTTCATCGCAATCGGATGAATGCCATATGAACGCATACGGGATTTTGTTTAAACGATTCGCGCACTGTCACTCATTTGTTGAATCTACTCGTGTGCCACACAATGAAAAACGGATTTACTAATTCATAAACCTTCAAAGGACTTTACTCAACTCACCAGAGTTTTATCACAATTGGATGAATAGTATATGAACGTATTACTCATTTGTTGAATCTATTCATGTGCTACCTATTGTAAAATGGATTTACTAAGTCAGATACCTTTCCTGGAGTGTACGCAACAATTCACCAAAGTTTCACCGCAATCGGATGAATGGTATATGAACGCATGTGGGACTTTGTTGAAACGAATTGCACGCCATTTTGTTGAAGCTACTTGCACGCTATCTATTGTAAATTGGATATACTATGCCTATAACTTTCCCGGGAGTGTGCATAACAACTCGCCAAAATTTGATCGCAATCGGATGAATTGTATATGCACACACCGCCAACACTCATTTGTTTAAACTACTCGTGTGCTATCTATTGTAAATTGGATTTACTTTGCCTATAACCATCCTGGGAGTGTACACAACAGCTCACCAAAATTTGATTGCAATCGGATGAATGGTTTATGAATGCATAAAAGACGAACAGACAAACATTCTTTCATATAATTATATATAAGATAATAATAAACAAAAGGATACAGAATACAAAAATCACATAATCAAAAAAGAACAAGTTCTTACACACTTGATAATTTAGAATCCTGGCCCTAGCCCACTCCCACTTACAGAGCGGATGAAGCGATCAGTTGTTCAAAGTTATCGAAGATGAATTCTCAAACTTCAGTCATAAAACACTGTAAACTAGCAGCACTTATAGTATTACTGTAAAGGTGAGTTGTTCTATCTCCTGTCCAACGGCAGTCAGGTAAATATCCTGGTAACTCACATATTTCCACACCTGATATTCAATTGTTTCCTTACCAACCACTCTCACCTTACTAACCTTTCCCTAACAACTAAAACTAATTTAAAATAATTGGTGTAAAGCACTTTGACAGAAGAGCAATATGAAAGTCCTAATACCTGGCATGAGTTTGAAATATGATGGAACAACTCAACCTAACCCACACTAAACTGATATTTAAGAGATATCAATTATCTAGTAATAAAATACCTGCTCAAAAGATCCAACAGCAATTTTGATTTCAAACAGTGAGTCATCAATAAAACCAAAGAAGTAAGGGAAAGTCACTTCCAGGTAGTTGATTCCTAACCATGTAAAGTCACTTAATGTACTTATGTCAGGTTTCTTGGTTTGGACCTAAACAGAAAACAGCTTTGATAAGAGAAAAAATGACAACATGCAAAGAAAACTTTTCTGACAATACCAAAGTCTAAGTAGGTTAATGTAAGTTCTTGCAATAAAAACTAATTGAATATACCCGAAACTGCAAGAACTATTTTACTCCCTACCTTAGTAGTTGCTACTGGACCACGCAGGAGGAAATTCCACTCAGTATCATCAATTTGTCCAGCCTGTTTCAAGATGTCAACACACAGCATAAAACTGAAAACTAATTTGTGCCTTTCAAATAAGCCTCTGGACACATTTGTATAAACAGACAAAGTTATTTCGTTGTGGAGGATCTGGAGACGGACAGTCAGATCAGGAGACTTCTCGCTTGATTCAATAACAGCAGTGAATATCTAGAGCATAAAACAGAACATGAGTACCAAATGCCTAAATATATTGCATGAGGGATCCTCATCAACTATTCTCAAGCTTTGGATGTGTCTATGGTCAGGGCCTAGTCTTGCTACTAGCATTCAAACTAATGGCATACGTGGCTTTATTTCTTAACATACGTATTTCTATTTGTTTATTATGACTGTCTTTGGGGCATGTCTGTGCTAGGACACTGAGGCAGTGGCGGTGTTTTTCAAATCGAACAGCCATATTCTTTGTTTACCATTAGCCTGCCACGGTGGGTGAGTGGTCAACGTGTCTGGTCTACTAACCCCAAGCTTGCAGGTTCGCTCCTTGCCGTGGTAAGTGATTTGTGATTTTTGAAAGGTGGCAAAAATGACGACACCATGTCATACGATGTTGGCATGTCAAAGAACCCATTTGAATTCAGTAGGCCGGGTTCATAATGGCAAAATTGATCTCGGGAGTTTCTGCCAACACAAAGTTCCTCATTTCTCTACTAGAAAGCGCTATAGTGTTCAAGGAGTTTAGATATCTAACCTCCTTGACTTTCATAGTGCTTCAAGGAACAACGAAATTCGACATGCAAGCTACCCTCTCGGAGTCTAATAACAAAGCGTGCTCCTGGCACCCGAGGCCATACAATATTATTATTTACCATTTGGTGCTGCTGTCTATAAGTTTTTGAAGTCACTTGTGTACTAACTCTGCCTCCTCGTCCATCAACTATGCACTCAAAACTCAGCAATTTTTCTAGGTTTATGCTGTGTCTGGTGTGGGGTTTCACCTAGGAACACCAAGCTGGCTCATCAGCGGGTTCTTGGTGTCTGTGCCCGGACCCCCACAGGAGTAGCGAACTGTGCGCTACCTCCCTTCTTATGAAGCACACCAGCGCTTCTTTACTGTGAGAGCTAAAAGCTCCCTATAAAGGCTTTCAAAAAGATGGTATATTGGCTTTCATGGCCAAGGAATTAAAACTCGGCAATTTTTCTAGGTTTATACCGTATCTTGTGTGGGGTTTCGCCTAGGAACACCTAGCTGGCTCATCAGTGGGCACGGACACCAAGAGATAGCCTGGTTTTGATCCTGCAACCTTGAGCACAGCAGGCGAGAACATTATTGCTGAGCCATGCAGCCAGCCCTGAAATATTAGTGGACGAGCCCAATATGTAAAGAGAGAAGAGTTTTCTGGCTTATAGGCAAGTCTGTACCTCCAAAGAGGAGTACCTGAGCTGGAGTTTATTTACGGCAGAGAGAGCAGTTCCTTTTCTTTCCTCCTTCCCTTTTGTGAGTTTGCATTCACAAATTCTCATAGTGTGTTTCTTTTGTTTTTGTATTTCTCATAGTGTTCTTCTTTTGTTTTTGTATACCGTACAAGTCAAATGTACTTTTTTGAATATAACTGTCCTTTTTCCGGTTATGACCAACGGATGTCGGTGTTTGTTTCTTCTCCCATCAATTTGGAGTTTAGAACTGTATTTAGTAAACCCTTTTTGCTAATTATTTTATGACAGGTTATGAGCCCAGTTAAACGCTTATTGCTGTTAATGTGTGGACTTTGTGATGGGAGAATGTCGGTCGTTAAAGGGTGTTGATATGTGCGGCGCACATGTGGACGGCAGTTAAGTGTGCATTCAAGATAGTTTTTGGTGAATTTTGTGGACGATTTTTCTATTGTGAGGACTATTTGTACGCTTTATTTTAAGTTTACATACTAACATGGATTCAGCTACGGGAAGCAGCGAGCGAGTAGTTGCAATAGTGAGGTTACAGGACGACAATTGGGAAGCGTGGAGCACCCGAACAAAGGCATTGCTTCAAACAAGCCGTCTGTGGGACGCGGTTCAAGGTTTCCCATGAAATTCCGATACAGGAGAGGTAGAAGATACACCCGTTGAAGAGTACTCCGAGGCCCAACTGGGCAAAGATCAAGACGCGAAAAACTTGCTCATAGGTTTGGTCACCGACCCTTTCCTAGGTGATATCAAAGAAGCGGAGACAGCTAAGGAAGCATGGCAGAATCTTCTGACTTCATGTTGCGATACCGGAGTCCTTCAAATTGTGACGATGTTAGAAGAATTGTGTCTTTTTAAGAAAACTAGTGACATTAGCATGCGTACATTTGTTGATAAAGTGCTCACTTGGTGTGCACGGTTGGACGATGTAGGTATAAAATTTACGGATAAGGCCAAAGCTGCTTTTATTCTCAGAGGACTGGAAAAGCGGGAGTACGAAAATTTGATACGTTCATTGGAAAGCAATGAAGAAAACTTAAGTGTAAAGGTAGTGCGAGCCAAACTATTGTTGGAGGAGAGAAAGAACAAGTTGGACAAACTAAAGATGGAGCGAGAACAGGAGACTTATGCGAGGCTGAAGAAGGAAGAATCGTGAGGTTATTGCCACGGTAAAGGACGATGAGGCGGCAAACGAATGTGTTCAGGTTAATGCTAGTAGTGTTAAGGTAAAGGCTTATGTGACAACTGAAAGCAAGGATGATGCATCTGATTGTGTATGCAGGTGGTATGTAGATTCAGGAGCCACTGAGCACCTGACACCTTATAAGGATATTCTGTATGATTACACCCCAAAGGTTTCTGGTAGTGTAGACACAGCTGATGGATCCGTAGTTAGTGTATGTGGTATGGGAAGTGTGCTTATGAAGCTATCTGACAAGTGTGGAGGTTCTTTTCTGAAACTGAAAAGAGTGTTGTATGTCCTAGGTCTTCAAGACAATTTAATATCTGTAGGTCAATTTGACAGGAAAGGTGCAGTCGTAACCATTAAAGATAGCAAAGTTGTATTGTCAGATCATGAGGGTATATTCCTTATGGGTGAGGCTGTTGGAAATATGTATGAGGTAAATTGTGATTATTTTATGGTAGAACAAGGGAAAGAATTTGCTTGTAATGACGAGGTGGAGGTTGTGTATGCTAAGAGCAACAAAGCTGTAACTAGCGGAATATGGCATCAGCGTTTTGGCCATGCTCTGAACATTCCAGATCGTGATTTTATACCCAAAGAAAAGAATCTTGATTGTGATACTTGTAAACAAGGTAAAATGAAAAGACTTAAATTTAATGAAAGAGATGATGTCTCTCAGAAGCCATTAGATGTTGTGTTCTCTGATGTATGCCAGCTAGAGCACCCATCGATTGGAGGTAGAAAATATTTTATTACATTTACTGATGATTGTACCAGATTCTCATATGTAAGGTTCCTTAAGCATAAGAGTGATGCATTTAATGAGTTTCTCAAGGTTAAGGCCCTAATGGAGACAGCACAAGGGACCAAGTTGAAATCTTTCCATTCAGACAATGGTGGAGAGTATTTAAGTACAGAGTTTTGTAACTATCTTGAAAAGGAAGGTATTGTTCGTAGGTTAACAATGGCTTACTCTCCCCAACAGAATGGCGTTGCTGAACGCCTCAACCAGCAACTTCTCACCACTAGTAGGTGCATGCTCATTCAGTCAGGCATGCCAGTTCAATTTTGGGGGGAAGCCATCAGCACAGCCTGCTATATAAAGAATAGGTGTGTGTCATCAACTGTAAAGAACATCCCATTTGAACTGTGGACGAGTAGAAAGTTGTCAGACCAGGAATTGCTTATGTTAAAATCATTTGGTGGTAAAGTTTGGATCCATAAACGTAATGTGGAAAAGTTAGTGCCAAGGGCAAATGTTGGTGCAATGCTAGGGTACCCTGATGACTCGAGGGGCTACCGTGTATGGGACATCGAAAAGAAATGTGTCATTAAATCCAGGAATGTAGAATTTGTTGAAGATGTATTTCCATTTTCTGTAAAAGCCCAGGAAAAACCTGTAACTCAGATAGATTGTGAACCTAGAACAGTTGGAGAAGTGTTTGTCGAGCAGAAAGATTGTGGAGGTGATGTGTTTGAACACGAAGTAGCCGAATCAGGAAATGAAAATTCTGTAACAAGTGATAGTGATGCCTCTTTGTCAGATTCTGATGTCGTAATAGACTCTCCATTACAGCCTGAACACACAGTATTACGCAGGTCGAGTAGAGAGAGAAAACGTCCCAGTAAGTGTGTGTATTGTAATGAAGTCAAGGTCAAATGTCGCATTGTCATGTTGAGGTCAGAATATAACGATCCGGTGTCTTTTCAAGAAGCCACCTCACGAGATGACAAAGATAAATGGTTTGAGGCAATGAACCAAGAGATTGCCCTCTTGGAAAAACATAATGTGTGGACACTTGCAGTAGATTCAGGTGGCAAGACTGTCATAGGCACCAAATGGGTGTATAAAACTAAACGAAACCAAGAAGGTGAAGTACTTAGGTATAGAGCACGTTTAGTAGCTCAAGGTTTCAGTCAGATAAAGGGTACAGATTTCCTTGAATCCTACAGTCCTGTGGTAAAAAGGAAAACTATTAGGACCCTTATAGCCATAGGAGTAGAGCGTGAATGGGATAATTGTCATTTGGACATTGTATCTTAATAGCAAAATTAAGGAAACTGGTTTTTTTTTTGCAATTTGTGAATGGGGGGAAGTGTGAGTTTGCATTCACAAATTCTCATAGTGTGTTTCTTTTGTTTTTGTATTTCTCATAGTGTTCTTCTTTTGTTTTTGTATACCGTACAAGTCAAATGTACTTTTTTGAATATAACTGTCCTTTTTCCGGTTATGACCAATGGATGTCGGTGTTTGTTTCTTCTCCCATCAATTTGGAGTTTGGAACTGTATTTAGTAAACCCTTTTTGCTAATTATTTTATGACACCTTTCTCAGTCAACAGCACATGATCCCCAAGAACCAGTCATCTATCCATGTTATGACCACACCCAATGTTGCTTAACTTTGGAGATCCCACGTTATCCATTGTTATAGCATGGCTAAGCTGTAGGCTCAATATGAAAAGAAAATCCCTCAATTTTAGGAAAAGTGTCGTATAAAACTGTCATCCTATTTCACTACACCCGATAACCTATAATTGCAGGATAACAAGCCTTCAGACTATTTACCACTATCCTTCTTTGGCAATACATATTACGATGTAATGGTTAGTAAAGTTAGAGGTCCATGTTCAATTCCAGGCTCTGCCAAGAAAAAGAATACCTGGAACAATATCACTGACATGCAAGTCACAAAAGTGGTGTCAATTTTGGACAAGGGCTACAATATCTTACTTTTATCTGATTATGGATATCATACCTGGACAAAATATTTCAAAGAGAACTGATACATGGGATCAATCTCTGCCAACAGAGCAACCACGAAGTACAACACGGACCCTCGTGTTGCTACAGGTCTGTATTTCTCACGAGCTTGAGAAATATTTTTCTCTGTAGCTTCAGCCTCCTCTAACCTTGTGCTTATGATTCCTGATGTTTCCTTTAATTAGAACATATCATTCATCAGTATAATAATTTTTCCAGTGTTGTTTTGATTAAAATTGAGAACAATTACATTTGCTTCAATTTCCTGAACAAAAGGACATATACAGGGAGTTTCTTTTGCTGGAGCGGGGCCGGCGACCGTCTACCGGGCGCCCGCGCCTTCCGCAAGCCAACCGAGCTCACACCGCGGATTGAGCGCCGGTAGAAACCATAACAAACTACATTAATTAATGGTAAATTCGCTAGCAAATCATGATTAAAGAACTTACCTATCCACAGGAGAAGCTGAGAATGTTCTCCTTCAGCTGACAGACAGGCGGGTTGTACCGTGTAAATAAATTAGCGTTTACACGTAATTCCCTTCTGTTGTGAGGATATCTGCTGCCGTATATTGTTCTCCAGCTCCACTAGGGTACGGGTAATTGATCTGTACACTTTTTATTTTAAATTACCCCACAATTGAACATCAAACAGGCTTAGGTCCGTACTTTGATTAATTAAAGTACACACGTAGGGGGATGCAAGAGAAGCTACATAATGTAACGATGTAACTTCAAAAGTTACTGTCTGTCAGCTGAAGGAGAACATTTTTACTATCTTCTGTGAAAAGATACTGGTGATGTGAGGTCATCCAGATTCCCAAGAAATAAAAAAACATCTGTGCTTCTTTAATTAAATCTTGCAACTGTTGTTTATGTTACCTTCTTATCTGTGCGCTGACACTACACACCCTAGTTGATGAAAGTTTAGTGACATAATGACTTTAATGACCCTGGTTAGCTCGCCTCCGCCTCGTGCAACCATGCGGCCCCAGCTCGGTTGGCTGGCGGAAGACACATGCGCCCGGCAGTCGGCCGCCGGTCCCACTCCAGCAAAAGAATCTCACTGTATAATAATACATATATTGAAGAAACAGGAATTAAAAACAGCATTCGGAATAGTACACTAAGCAGTCATATACAATTAAATAAACTCATGATCAGGGCAGTACTTAGTAACTTTGATGGAACACAACATAAATAGTTTTTGCACTTATTCTTCTATTACATACAGTAGGCCTACCTTTTATCTTTCTTAACCCTTTAGGTAAAAACTATTTTTTACTTTCAACTTATTTTAATTGTTATAATTATAAATAATGTTATTTTTTGGTTCTCCAATTTTAATGTTTACACTGTATATTTTTTAAAAATTTTCAATTTATGTTCTTATAGATTTAATTTTGCTATTTTTATTGAATTAATTAATTAACTAACTAATTTCATTTTTTTGTTTTGTGTTTAAACCGTCGAATTGAGCCTCTATGGACTGCATGTTAACCACTCTCATTTCAGTGTCTGCGTCTTGTTCGCCTGCTGGCTTTGACATCTTGCCAGTGTCTCTTGAGCCCATACATCAGCTTGTTCGTCCGCTCCTCTGTTAAAGGGCCTCTCCGTCTTCTGGGTTCTGCCTCCACCATGAAACCCTGATAGCTTTTCACCATCCTTATGAAACTATTACTGTCTTTGATTTTATCCTCCATAATGCCCACCTGTCTCATATCTTTCTCACACTCTTGGAACCATTTCAACTTGGAGATCTTCGGTTTAAGAAAATTCCAGATTCTCTTTGTGAGCCGGAAGAGGTGCCCATAAAACAGCAATCTTCGTTTTCTAATTGTTGTTGTTATCGGTTCCATCTTGCTGTATACTTCTTTATTTGATATAAGTCGAACCTGTCTGTCAATCCATCTGTTGCTCAAGATCTTCCATAGTAGTTTGCGTTCTCTTTTAAGAAGCTGATTGACTTGTCCTGTTCGATTCATACACAGGGCCTCCGAAGCATATAAACCCTCTGGTCTAACAACAATTATTACAATTATTTTCATAATTTTTTGATAGTTAGGTTTCTTCTTCTTCTTCTTCTTCTTCTTCTGCTGCTTTTACGGCCTCATTGGACCACTTCAGTCAATCATTCCTTGGTCCTCTTCTTCACTAAGTTTCCTTTCCGAGTCGCCCAGTAGCTCTTCATTCGCTCTGATCTTCTCCGGCGTTCCTCATCTGTAAATACCCTTTTTACTGTATTACATTTGTCTATTTTAGTCTGAAATCTTATTTTTATATCCCTCAGTTTTTTTATTTTTTTTGTTTTGAAAGTCATCCAAGGTTATTTCTAATTCTTTCATATCTTCTCTAATTTCCTTAATCCATCCTACTTGTTGTTTCATATTCCAAAGTTTCACTACAATTTTTCTAGATAACCTGGTTTCTGGTGTCCTCATGATGTGACCAAAAAAAGAAATCCATTTCTTCCGAATAGTATCAGTGATGGGCTCCAGTTCTCTGTATACCACTTCATTTGGTACTATCCGCCACTGTCCATCTTTCTGATATTTTTTGTTTATTCATGTTCTAGCTATTCTTCTTTCTACTTTTAAAATTTTGTCGATTCTGTTTTTCTGAGTAACTTTAAAAAGAGTTTCACTTCCATATGTCACCTCTGGTTGAACCACCGTCTTGTAATGTTTTAATTTTGTTGCGAATGATAGACATTTTCTTTTATATGTAGACCATGTTAATTTTTGGGCTTTTATCATTTTATTAGTTCTTTCTTGCCATGCAGGTTTCTCATCCAAGTTGTAAGTTATAATTTCTCCTAAGTATTTAAATTGCTTCACTATTTTAACTTTCTTGTTATTTACTGTTATGTGATTGATTACAAGTGGATCTGCTACCATTATCTCTGTCTTTTCAAATGGTATCTGAAGTCCAATTTTTTGTGCTATATTTTGTAGGCTTATTATTTGATTTCTGGCTTCTTGAATATTATTAGCCAGTAACGCTAAGTCATCTGCGAATCCCAAGCAATTTAAGTCTATTTGATCTTTCTTGGTTCCAATTCTTATGCTCCTAGGATTTTCCCTGTACCATTCCCTCATTACATATTCCAAAGCACAATTGAAAAGTAGAGGCGATAAACCATCTCCTTGTCTTAATTCTGGTTTAATCGTAAACAGTTCAGACATTTCTCCTCTGAATTTTACTTTAGATTTGGTGTTTGTTCGAGTTGCCCTCAGCATTCCCCTCAATCACAACTGAAGATGTCACCGAAGAGAAAACATTGCCAAATGTCCAAGTGCTCCAACAAGCCTTCAAACGTATGCGGAAAAGGTTTGATCAATAAGTTACTGTGTAATGAATGGAATGAAAACTGAACCGAACAATTATATTGAGTTGTCTCGTGTAATTCCTCCGAAGGCATTGTAATCTATAATGTGCTATGTAATATGTCAAGCAACTATTGCCTCATGCCTTTAAATTCATATCGGAATAGATGACATCCACATGAATATTTTTCATCAACTCAATTGTTGATCATTCTTTGTTGTTTAGTACTCTTGTTTGTTAGAACTCACAAAACTGATCTATTGAAACTCAGCAATTTTTTAGGTTTAAGCCGTGACTTGTGTGAGGTTTCGCCTAGGAACACCAAGCTAGCTCATCACCGGGCTCTTGGTGTCGGTGCCCGGACCCTCATAGGAGTAGCGAACTGCGCTCTACCTCCATTTTTAGAAAGTGCACCTGTGCCTCTTTACTGCGAGAGCTAAAAGCTCAAGCGGCCTTAACCTCCCTATGAAGGCTTCCAAAAAGATGGAATATTGGTTTTCATGGCCAGTGAAAGATAACTCGCCAAAAAATAATTTAAAAAAATAAAAAATGTGAAACCCTACACAAAACACGGCATAAACCTAAAAAAAAAGAAAAAAAAGAGCTGAGTTTTAATTCACTGGTCATGAACGCCAATATACCATCTTTCTTGGCTGGTTGGTTCCTTAGTTTAGGGGCTGCAACAATGCAGTCATGTAGACCCTTGTACTTTGCGTGTGTATAGAATTTGTCTGATACGAGGAACCGGTGTTAATTCTGGTGGCTGTATTAGTGTGTGTTATCTGTGATTCAAGTAAGGACTGCCGACGATCAATTTTCAAGTAGTTCCTACTTTTGCTACCAAATGCTACTGTCCACGACACCTAGCTGCGAATTTGGCTACTAGATGCCATCGCAACCAGCACCTGGCGGCAAATGTTGGAACTAATATAGTGTAATCAAATCCAACCTACACATTTTAATTTCAGACAAGTGTAGTTAGTGGAAGGTTCTTTTGCAAGCCATATATCTATGACATGGGCCCATCATCGGCTTTACTTCCCCTCCGAAGGAAGGCATACTGAGGGATTTTTTAACACTCCTATAAAATCCGACGACTTCAGCCAGGTTTGAACCTGCGATCTTGGGCATAGAAGCTCAGCATGCTATACCAACTATGCCACCGAAGCCGCTTACCATATTTCTAATCTATTGAGTTATGTTGCCACTAGGATCTTGACTAGAACAAGAAAAGCAAGTGGATTGGCTCTTGTACTCAATCTTCCATGTAAAATGGCACCTGTTCAATTCCATGAGTTGTGTGGAAGGCAGAGCCTAGCATAGAAGGAACAAATCACACTGTAATAGACACATATGTACTGGCAGAAGCTTCCATACAGGCTTAGAATCTACTGCTCTGGGTGGAACTGTTTCATGACAATCCCACCCACAAACAGTCTCCCTCCACCATCTAATCCATGAAGGTGTCACTACTATTGCTATGATACACTAAAACAATAAGCCCCAAACTAGAATTACAAATAAATATGCAGATGTAGCCTACGATTACTGTGGTTTTTACCATAATTTCAGCTCAGTACTCTTAGACTGTAGAAAACTGTAGTCATGTACTGTGGAAAAGAGAAAAACTAAAGTCAAGTGAACATAGATGGGGTATGGTTAGAGAATGTAGAACAGTTTACATATCTAGGTAGCACTATAAATGGAAGTAATGACATCAACATTGAAATTAATAACAGACTAAGTAAAGGTATCACATTTTATCATCAAGTCAGAGAACTTTTATGGGATGACATAGTACCGTACCCAAGAGAACGAAATTAACATTATATAAACAGTATTACATACCAATTGTAACATATGGACTGGAAACACTGGTAACGAATAAAAGGCAAAATAGTAAGATACAAGCAGTAGAAATGAAATTTTTAAGAATTTCAGTTAAAAAGACAAGAAGGGATAGAATTCAAAATATTAAAATCAGAGAAGAGTTAAATATGGAACCATTAAATCAGAAGATACAGAAAGCAAGGTTACGTTGGTTCGGACATGTAAAAAGAATGGGTAAAGAAAGAGTAGCAAGAAGGGAATTAGAAAGAGAAGTCAAGGGAATGAGACCAGTTGGAAGACCGAGAAGAAGGTGGTTGGATGTGGCAGAAGAGATGGAACAGGAAAAATGGAAGGACAGAAAGGAGTGGAGGAGGCTTGTAAACCACACCCGGGTGACTGGAGTGGGACTTCGATGATGATGATGATGATGACTCTTAGATATCCGCATATTTGTCTGCAATACTACTCTCTACCTGTAAATTTGGGGATCATGAAGGATATTTGCTTGACGAGTTGTTGCCCTCCGAATGATGTGTGATGCCACCTGTTAGTGGACGTAGATGGAATATGCACAGTCTTAGAACAGTCCAGAAGAGCGCACTATTATTGATACCTGTAAACACAACATGGCAAGAGCATATTCATGCCCAGTGTAGTATACTCAGGTTACTAATGTTACTAATATGTTGTATGCAGATGATGCTGCGGCACCAACTCTCACACCAGAAGAGCTGCAAGAGTCAGTTAATTGTTACAAAAGTGCATGTGATCGCTTTGGTCTTACCATAAATGTCAATAAGACTAAAGTCTTGGCAAAACCTTCACCAGGCACACCTCTTCCTCAGTTCAATATCTCCATCTCAAATTTGCCATTAGAGCAGATAGACCACTTCTCGTACCTGGGCAGTACCATTTCTGTGAGCTGTACCTGTGAGCAGGATGTGGATAAGAGAATTGGCGCAGCCCATGCAGCATATGGACGATTAGCGCACCGGGTCTTCACGAATAAAGATCTGTCCATGAGCACAAAGCTTATGGTGTACCAAGCAGTAGTCATTTCTACATTGTTGTATGGCTGTGAAATGTGGACCCTTTACCGACGTGATCTTAGGAAGCTTGAGCGCTTCCACCTACAAAAACTTCGATCAATCCTGAGGATTAAATGGGAAGACCGCATTACCAACATTGCTGTTCTTGAAAAGGCTCAAATCAACAGCATAGAATCATCCATAATAGGTCACCAATTTAGATGGATTGGTCATGTCCATCGAATGGATGATGTGAGATTACCTCGTCAAATGCTATATGGTGAGCTATGCTATGGCACCAGACCTCATGGTGGTCCTAAGAGGCGCTACAAGGACCAATTTAACCAGACCCTGAAATTGACAGGTCTTGATTCACAACCTGGGATATGCTGGCTGAAGACCGCTCAACTTGGCGCCATACCATCTCAGATACTGTAAAAACGTTTGAAAGGGATCGACGCACACATGAAGAGGCCAAGCGTCAAGCTAGGAAACTTGGAGCAGCCCAACCACGTCCTCCTCCAGCAATACTATGTGACTTGTGTGGACGCTTGTTCTATGCCAGGATTGGACTCTTTAGTCACCGCAAACACATCCACAAACTGGACTGAAGGAAGAAGATTTATACTCGGATTCGAGTTAAAGCCGATGATGAGTATGCAAACATGTTTCGACTGGTCCATATTGCTTATGACCCACGTGCATAGTCAGTTAGACTGGTCTGTTTTCAATGCAGTAGTATGAATATTAGAATATTACAACATGTAGAAGTTACTGGTAAAACTTCATAAGCCATCACCTTGCTCTCGTTCAGTGTTTCAATAAGCTCCTCATCATCCAAGATGTTTCCTTCAGATGTAAACAGCATTTTCAAGATTTTGTCTTCAATACTCTTCAGCTGAGTTTTATCAGTGTTAATTCTTATGATTAACTCACTTCGTTGCTTTTCTAATTCAGGACGTTCGAGACGCACAACATCACTGAAACACAATCATATGTAATAACTCTGTAGAAGTAGTAATGTATGATTTTGAGATCATATCACTAATAGATTAATCTTTTTACCTGAGAAGTTGATCCTCTAAGCCAGTTCGAGTCACTGTGAAGTTCACCAATGTCACTTTAATACATATTTCTGGCAGATAGTGTGGATTTGATAATTTGGTTGTCATATAAAATCGGAAATTCGGATCGTATTCTATATCACTATCTCCAAGTCGTATCAACTGTCTTCCTCCCTTTAAGAAAATAGAAACTTTTGAATGTTTAATGTCTTGAATAATAATTAGACTCAAAATACAATTTAAAAATAGCAAAAAATCAGAAAGAAATCAAACTGGGTTATGTAATATACTGTATGTAATAGTTGGAAGGTAATGACACTGGTAGCAGGAAAGATAGGAGAAGATAAGATGAAAGCAATGGTGTTTGCAGATGATCTCATGGTCTGGGGAACCAAGGAGGAGGAAATTCAGGAGAAACTGAAGGCTTGGGAAGAAACAGTAGGAGAGTACAGATGGAAGTTCAACATCAGTAAATGTGAGATCCTGTTAACGACCAGGAAAAAGGACAGACCAATGAGTGGGATAACACTTGGAGGTGGACAGCTGAAGAAGGAGGAAAGTCTCAAGTACTTGGGAAGTATAGTGGAGGAAAATGGGAGAAATGACAAAGAGATTACGGAACATGGCAGACAGGCAGAAGCATTTCTGAGAAGCATTAGGAGCTTAGTGTGGAATAAAGATGTCCCACAAAAAAGCAAGGAAGTGTTATACAGAAGCTACTATATCCCAATACTGACCTATGCATCAGAAACGTGGATAATGAAGAAAAGAGACATAAGCAGAATACAGGCAAGGGAAATGAAGCTCCTGAGAAGTAGGATCGGAGTACCGGTAACAAGAAGAGACAGGGTGAGGAATGAAAAGGTCAGGGAAATAGTGAGAGGAGCCCTTGCAAGGTAGGATTGAGACATCAACACTGAGGTGTTATGGGCACTTAAAGAGAATGGAAGAGAAGAAAATTCCCAAGAGGATACATGAGATGCAGATGCAGAAGAAACGACCAAGGGGAAGACCAAGAGATTGATGGTTGAAAGGAGTGGAGGAATGTGTCAAGAAGAGAGGCGAGGACTGGACCAGAGTGACAGCGGAGAGGTGGTGGGAAAAAAGGACTAAGTGGCGAGGCTTATGTTCCAAACAGACCCAGCCTGGGGCTGGAAACTGTACAAGATGATGATGAGCTGGAAAAATACATGGCCATTGGCTGCATTAATAAAATTACCATATTATGTAATTTTGGATAAATATTGTTGTTACTTCATTTAGGGGTGTAGGTCATCTTGGTCAACAGCCCTAAATACTTGGGTTTGTATTGAATTTATCTCAAAACTGTGTTTTGTGGTGACTGTAGTACTCAGTGTAACTGTATTTATTAGGGTCAAGGATTGGGGTCGGTGTCTGATGACTTGAAATGAGGTGCTACCCTGGCATTTGGCTGGAGGGAGTGTGGGAAAATCCAAGAGAGAGGATGAAACACACTCAGGATGCCTACTATCAGTGCCGGGATTCAAACCTTGGATAGTAGAATATTCAGCTCCATAATAAAGTTGTGGAGTGTGATTTAATCCATTGTACTTGGCTATGTTGCTAGGTTTAGATCAGGAACCTTGAGCTTAACAATAACCACAACAAACTGATATTTCTTTATAAAACAATATCTTCTAAACTTAGAAATTTATCATGACACATACTTGACTAAAAGTCTGGCGGAGAAGTACGGGTGCCAATGCAGGATCCAGAGTTTCTGCCAGTTCCTCCAATAAAACAGGCATTCCTAGACGAATGGCACTCTCCAGTACACGCATGTAGTTGGAATCCAGTAATTTGATAATTTTTAAACTATTAGCACTCTCCATGCTGCGTATCCATCTGTTAGCCTGTATTAAATCACAGCTGATAAGAATAACATTTTTCAATTCATTGTCTTAAAACTGATATCTATCCTTGTTTGATTTCCTTTCCAAGTTTATCATATACAGGATGTAACAAAAAGGTACGGCACAAATTGCAGGACACATTCCTCACACGTAGACGAAGAAATTATGTTATATGAACATGGGTCACACTTTGTTTCCATGTTATACCTCATTTTTTCCAACTCATTTATCATGGGAAACATACAACAACAGAACGTACCAGCATACCACATGCAACTCTTTCTCACAGGAAATGTTCAATATGCCCTCTGTGCGCATTGATACATTCTTCAACCCACCGCCGTAGTGAATCTCGGATGCGCTGATGTATCCCTGGAGTACTGCGTATGGTGTCGTAGCCTTCCTTAATATGGGCATGGAGACTCTGAACATCTTGTACTGGGGTTCGATACACATGAACTTTCAAATGCCCTCACAAATAAAGTTCAGTGATTTTAGGTCCGGAGAGCATGGAGGCCAGTCAATTGGTCCACCTCACCTATCCATTTGTCACCAAATCTGTTATTTAGAAGCCGACGGACATTAGCACTAAAATGAGGAGGTGCTCCATCGTGCATGAAGTACATGTTTTGTCGCACAGCTGTTAAGTCGCATGGCAACGGAGCCATGTAAAACAAACCACTGGCGGTGCACCTACTATAATGACAATGTAACCAAGAGTGCATGTTCCCCACAATTCTAACGTTCTGTTCTTGTGTGATTCCCATGCGTAATGAGTTGGAGACAAAACGTCTACGTGTGAGGAATGTGTCCTGCAATTTGTGCTGTAACTTTTTGTTACACCCTGTATAAATAATCTGGCTAACATAAAAGCTTAATTCATAACTTAACATTCAAAGAAGTCACGAAGATAACTTTCAATAGGTTACAAGCTCTTCATATTAACAATATTAAAGACATCACATATTACCCTTTCACGAATTGATTGCCGGTGGTCGAGATGGGAACTATTCTTTGTTTACTTGTGTTACACGTCAGCTTGCTTCGTTGACAGGTACAGTTGCGCGAGTAGGACATGACTCAGCTCCAGTAGCCTCAGTCATCGTCCGTGGTAACATGAGCTCATGTGACGGTTATCTGACGCAATGCTGCTTAACTTATGTACAGACTGCATTCAGTCATCACTGTGTCCTCCGCTTTACCCCGCGGGGCTCCTGCTGCATAATCAACAAACGCTGGCGCAGCCATGCTCAGCGGCAATCAAATGTTAAATGGGTAATATCTGACACCTCCAGAAACCAGACTAATAAAACAACTCTTTAGTTACTTCTGGAAGAGTAAAACAATGAACAACTGGTTCAACGAGATCCAGCATGATTTAGATGAATTAAATTTAACGATACTCCAAATTAAAAATAGAGAAGAGAAGAATATTTTAAGGAATAAATACTTACGATTCACATTAATAAAACTTGAACGGAAAAACTACACCATCACAGATGAACAAAGGGCAGTCAGGTCAGATAGAAAGAAGAAATTTTGGCTGCAGAAGAAGCTGAAGCTGAGTCACTAATCGCCAAATACAGTTGTTAGACTTAATTGTATTTGTATTGATTAAAGTGCTCCAATGAGGGCATAAAATATGGGGGGGGGGGGGGGGGGGGGGGGGAAGACATCACATGCATTACACAGCTGTAGTGTTGCTGATGTTTGAAAATTCATGGAAGTACCGTAATATTAATTCAACTTAAAGCAAATGCTAATAGGCATTTAGAAGACAACCTAGAAATTTCTAATACCCTTTTAGACAATTTTGTAGCTGTGTGCTTCTTTTGGTAAGGCTATTGACTCTGGTGCCCAAGGTTGCATTATGCTTCATGTGGCACAACAAACTTGTTTAGGTCAAAATCCAGCATCCAAATATTTACCGGTTAAAAAGTATGTATAATTTGTTGTTGCTTTTGCTATTATTCAAACTTCAGAAGCTACAGTATTTCGCATATTCCTCACTAATTTCTGTCAAACTTGCCGTATTAAATCATTTTTAGAAGTTGAAATGTAAGTGTGTGTAGGCTATTGAAAACAACTAGTACAACAAAGGTGAACAAACAGGATAGTCAACTCATGAAAAAGTAATTTACTTTATAATATTTCTGAATAACTCACTGCCTTATTTTAAGTTAAATCATCATCTTCTGCTTCTCCTTCTTCACGCTCAGGCCCAGTGGACCGCGCGCTGCTATAAGATTCCTTCTCCATCGTCTTCTATCCATAGCTGCCATCCGTCATCTGTCCACACATATCGCTGGTTGCAGATCTTCATGGAGTCCATCACTCCACTGCTTCCTTGGTCTCCCTGGTTGTCTCCTTCCTGTGGGGATGAAATCCAGTAGCTTTCATGGCCATCTGTGGTCTTCCATCCGGGCTACATGTCCAGCCCACTGCAGTCTTCTGGTTTTGATGGTTCCAGCTATGTTGGCATCATGGTACAGGTCTTCTACTTCATGATTGTGCCTAATCCTCAATTCACCCGTGTGTACATCCATCACCGGTCCAAAGATCTTCCGAAGAACTTTTCTCTCAAATATGAGTAGTTTATGAAAGTCCTGTTTTTGGATACTCCATGTCTCACAGCTTATAGTACTGTACAACTGGTAGGATCAGAGTTTCATACAGACGAATTTTGGACTGTCTGGAGAGACATCTGGACCAAAGAACCCGTGTTTGGCTGTAGAGAGTTCGGTTTCCTGCTTGGATTCTGGCGTTGATATCTGCCTCACATGATGAGTTCTCCATGAAAAACACTCCTAGGTATTTAAATTCATGGACCCTCTTGTAGGACTGGTGCTATTTAACTATTTTAATTTATATAGCAACATAAACTCTACACATAAAATGTGTATGTTTGCCTAGTCTGTTAATAATTCATGCATAAATGAATGCACTGATTTTCACACATTTTTTTCTTTCTTTTAGTGGCTTTACAATTTTTTAGGATTTACATTAGGCTAAATACTATTTCAATACTTTCATCCATTGCACACAAATCATAAGAATCTGAAAGGGACCACCACGAATGCAATGTCAACAGATTGCATGTGTCATAATAAGTGAAGCATGAGAGAAATGCTGTGTCCAAGCAGTTGACCTGTCTCTAAATGTCATGGTCTGTCAGCCATCTCCCAATTTCCCCACCTTGCACCAATCATAAGGATTGATATACACGAAACACAAGTATTCTGTTAACCTAATAAATACACAATGGTGTTAAGAGTGATCCACTAAGTCAGTAAATTAAGTACGGTACAGTAATAGAAATTGTTTAATGTGCTAGTTTCAAACACATTGTGGTCTTCTGCAGCACAGTTAACAAATGATATTGAGAGACAGTTATTGTTATTTTAAGGGGTGGAAGAGCGAGGTCATGTCCCTGTCTTAACACAGATCAAATTATACAAATTTAGAATAAAATTTAGAGGTGGATGCCTAAATATGAAAAAAAAGACCTAAAAAAATAAAAAAAATAAAACTAATAATTATAATAATAAACTTACTGAAGAAGAGGACTAAGAAATGATTGACTGAAGTGGTCCAATGAGGCGTAAAAGCAGAAGAAGAAGAAGTAGAATAATAATAATAATAATAATAATAATAATAATAATAATAATAATAAGAAGAAGAAGAAGAAGAAACAAAATTTACGGAAAACAAAAATTCAGAATTTCAAAAAAGATGACTAACAAAAATGGAATAAGACTTGTTGAATTGTGCCGGAAATTTGATCTTCAGGTAATGGCGATGTCCAATTAACATAAACCAAGCAAACAGAAGGCTCGGCGTTCACCGGGTAACTTGAATGGTGAGAAACAGATTGACCATGCTGCAATCTCTAGAAGAGCAATAAAAGAGATTATGAATGTTAAAGTTCAGAGAGGTGCAAGGTTTGACTCTGATCTCTACCTTTCTAAGGTAAAGATGAATTTCCTTTCAGAAGGACTGGAAATAGAACTTGGAGATATGTGTCCAAACATAAAATCAGGCAGGAAGTTAAGGAGCAGTATCATCAGAATCTAAGAATTGACTGACACCGCTTTTAAGATCCAGCAGGCAGCTACCGCCACAATTCTGGCAGCTCCTAAACGAAAACATCGGTGGTGGAACGAAACCTGTGATAATGCACTGGCTCGGAGAACAGATGCATGGAGAAAATGGAATTCGACCAAGGGTCAGGAAGATTTTGATGTATTCCGTGATGCGAAAAAAGTTGCAGCCCGAGTGTTTCAATGTGCAATGTATGAGAAACAACAAATGGAACAGATCGGTCAGGATTTCCGTAAGAACAACATTAGGGACTTTTATCAAACCTTTAAATCTAATCTGAAAGGTTATCAAGCCCTTAGTCTATGCTTTAGAGATGATACAGGAAAGCTAGGTATGAACGACAGGGAAAATTGTGACATTTTGGCTCAGTATTTTAACAAGTTGCTCAACTGTGATGAGCCATCGCTAAGACTATCCAACTCCCTTCCCATTCAAGGTCTGCCCAATTCTCAGCCACCTTGTAAGATGGAAATTAAGCTGATCATAGTCAGTCTGAAAGATAATAAAGCAGCTGGGGAAGATTCCATAGTGGCGGAACTACTGAAGCTAGCGAACGAAGATACTCTAGACATACTAGTCTGTCTCTTCCAGGAAATTTGGAGAATGGGTACTATACCAGTTGAATGGCAATCAGCACTAATCCATCCTCCCCACAAATAGGAGACAAGAAGAACGTTGACAATTATAGAGGTATATCAATAGTTCCTGATCCTTACAAGATTCTTTCTAAAGTACTCCTAAACAGAATCGAAGCTCAACTTGATCAACAGATTGGCGAATACCAGGCTGGTTTCCATAAGGGCCGATCCTGCCCAGATCAAATTTTCAATCTGAAGAACATCATCAGGTACAAGAAAACTGGGAGGTTTCAATATGTGGTCATATTCGTGGATTTCAAAAGAGCATACGATTGTCCAACCCCTCCTCCACGTGGTGGGAGACGGGCAACGGCATGAAGTAGGGGATTGCCTGTAGGGGTGAAGTACAATGGGGACTTTGTGTGCCCCGGGACCGCTACGGTAGCTGTGAAGGCTCTATGGGAACCCTGAAAAGTGACGGCTGACGGGGCTCTGGTGAAGCTACGATAGGCCTAGCAAGCCAGTAGTGGTTATCATATTCGCTTTCAAACCAGGAACAGGCCTCGGAAAGGACGGATGCAAACGACGACGACCCGGATATGCTAATGGACTACGAGTTGGGACATTAAACATACAGACACTGACAGGAAAAGTGGAGGAGATTGTAGATGTGATGGAGAGAAGAAAACTGGATGTACTGGGCTTGGCAGAAACAAGATGGAAAGGAGAAGGTCGCAGAGAACTGAGGAAAGGGTACCGGTTGTACTGGAGTGGGAACAGTGAAGGAAGGAGCAGTGGAGTAGGAGTAGTTGTGAGAGGTGGAATGAAGGAAGAGGTAAAGGGAATAAGTGACAGGATCATGAAGACCAGAGTAACTGTAAAGGGAAGAAGCCTGGAGATAGCCCAGGTATATGCCCCTCAAGTTGGATGTACAGCTCAAGAGAAGGAAGACTTTGAGGAGGAGCTACAACAGCAGTTGAATGGTCAGAGCATCATTGTCATGGGAGATTTGAATGCATATGTAGGAAGTGAAAGGCAAGGATATGAAAATGTATTGGGAGCAGAAGGATGGGGTAGCAGGAATGAAGAAGGGAGAAAGTTGCTGGATTTTTGCAAGAGAAACGGTTTAGTGGTAGGCAACTCCTGGTTCCGGAAGAAAGAAAGCCACAAGGTAACGTGGTACAGCAGTGATTTAACAAAGAAATCTTTGGTAGATTACATGCTGTACGACTGGGAAATGAAGAGAAGTGTCAGAGATATAAAGGTAATACCATCAGAGGCCTTAGATAGTGACCACAGAATACTTGTAATGAACCTGGGAGTTGTTAAGGATAGCAAGAGGACAGAGTACCAGGAAAGGAGAATCAAAGTATGGAAACTCAAGGAAAAGGAAGTCAAGGAAGAATTCCAGAAGATAATAAGGGAAAGGATGCCAACAGACAATCCTAAAACAGGGGAAGAGGAATGGAAGCAATTCAAAAACACAATGGTGGAAGTTGCAGTGGCAGTATGTGGAAGAACAAGCAACAGAAAGCGGTGTAAAGAGACACCATGGTGGAATGAGAGAGTAAAAGAAGCTGTGGGAAGGAAGAACAAGGCTTTCAGAGTGTGGTTCCAGGAAAGAACTGATCTGGCAAGGGAAGATTATAAGATAAAGAAAAAAGAAGCATACAAGATTGTTGCAGAGGAGAGGAAGAAGTGGATGGTAAAGTGGACAGAGATGATGGAGGAAGACAGCAGAGGAAATAAGAAAGTACTTCATGGGATGGTCAAAAGTAAGAGAAGAGGTCTGCGAGAGGATGTGGTAATGATGGACAAAAACGGAAATGAGGTACACAACAAAGAGACATTCAAGACAGTGTGGAAAGAGTACTTTGAGGATTTGCTGAATCCAAATGGTCATAGGGAGGAAGACAATGTATTGGAAGATGGAGAAGACAACACAGGAATGGAAAAGGACCTGACTTGGAGAGAACTGGAAATGGCTATAGACAAGATGAAAGGAGGAAGGGCACCAGGTGTGGATGAAGTGAGTGTTGAAATGGTGAAAGCAGCAGGGGAGGTTGGGAAACAGTGGCTGTACCGTGTGATGAGGGTGATATGGAAGGAGAAAAAGACCCCAGAAGATTGGAAGAAAGGATTAATTGTCCCAATATTTAAGAAAGGAAGCAGAAAGGAGTGCAGAAATTACAGGGGAGTCACACTCATACCTCACTGTGCCAAGATATATGAAAAGATATTAGAAAGTAGAATACGAGCCAAAGTGGAGAGAAAATTGAGAGAGGAGCAGTATGGATTCAGACCTGGGAGATCAACAATGGATCTCATATTCTCAGTGAGACAGCTCCAGGAACACCACTACGAATTTGGAGAGGATCTGTTGATGGCCTTCCTGGACATCGAAAAGGCCTATGATAGTGTGTGTAGGGAGAAGGTTTGAAAAGCAATGGAAAACATGGGAGTGGAAAAATAGACTGTAGGCAGAGTGAAGGAGATGTATTGTGGAAGTGTGAGTTGTGTGAAAGTTGGAGGGGAAAGAACAGACTGGTTCAGACAAATGAGTGGCCTGAAACAGGGTAGTGCGCTGTCACCCCTTCTCTTTATTGTGGTTATGGACGAGGTAATGACACGGATAGCAGGAAAGATAGGAGAAGATAAGATGAAAGCAATGGTGTTTGCAGATGATCTCATGGTCTGGGGAAACAAGGAGGAGGAAATTCAGGAGCAACTGAAGGCTTGGGAAGAAACAGTGGGAGAGTACGGATGGAAGTTCAACATCAGTAAATGTGAGATCCTGTTAATGACCAGGAAAAAGGACAGACCAATGAGTGGGATAACACTTGGAGGTGGACAGCTGAAGAAGGTGGAAAGTCTCAAGTACTTGGGAAGTATAGGGGAGGAAAATGGGAGAAATGACAAAGAGATTACGGAACGTGGCAGACAGGCAGAAGCATTAGGAGCTTATTGTGGAATAAAGATGTCCCACAAAAAAGCAAGGAAGTGTTATACAGAAGCTACTATATCCCGATACTGACCTATGCTTCAGAAACGTGGACAATGAAGAAAAGAGACATAAGCAGAATACAGTCAGGTGAAATGAAGTTCCTGCGAAGTAGGATCGGAGTAACAAGAAGAGACAGGGTGAGGAATGAAAAGGTCAGGGAAATGGTGAAAGAGGAGCCCTTGCAAGGTAGGATTGAGACATCAAGACTGAGGTGGTATGGACACTTAAAGAGAATGGATGAGAAGAAGATTCCCAAGAGGATACATGAGATGCAGATGCAGAAGAAACGACCAAGGGGAAGACCAAGAGATAGATGGCTGAAAGGAGTGGAGGAATGTGTCAAGAAGAGAGGCGAGGACTGGACCAGAGTGACAGCGGAGAGGTGGTGGGAAGAAAGAACTAAGTGGCGAGGCTGGAAACTGTACAAGATGATGATGATGATACGATTCAACAAGCCTTATTCCATTTTTGATCAAGAGTCATTATTGAATATTCTGGAAGAGTTCGGGGTGGATGATTCATCCAGAAAATTGATTAAACAGACTCTCACCAACACAATATCTAAGGTAAAATTCAAGAATGAAATCTCAGAGCCCTTCGAGATAAAACCTGGGATCAGACAAGGAGATGGAATTTCTCCACTTCTTTTTAATTGTATTTTAGAAAAGGTAATTCGAGAATGGAGAAAATCACTGAACAAAGAAGAAGGAAATGAAGATCAGTTTCGATTAGGCCCCAAACACAAAGGAGTGTATGTTGACTGTCTGGGGTTCGCGGAGGACGTGGCCATATTTGAAAACAATATCAGTTCAGAAATCAGGAAGATAAACCATCTTAAAGAAACAGCAGAGAAAGTAGGACTACAAATTTTGTTTGAGAAAACTAAATACATGACTAACATCAGTGAAGGTCCAGAATGGTTGTTCACAGAACATGGAAATATTCGATGAGTCAAGAAGTTTAAATACCTGGGTGAAGAAATGCAAGAGAATGGGCTAGAACAAGAAGCGACCATTATCCGCATCCTGAAATTAGAGCGAGCGTTCCAACTGACTAAAAACATCTATAATAAGAAGATGCTGAGTATAGGAGTCAAACTATGGCATTACAGCACTGTTGTCAGACCAGAAGGCTTATATGCTTCGGAGACCCTGTGTATGAATCGAACAGGACAAGTCAATCAGCTACTTAAAAGAGAAACCAGATCTTGGGCAACAGATGGGTTGACGGTCAAGTTCGACTGAAATCAAATACAGAAGTATACAGCAAGATGGAACTGATAATAACAACAATTAGAAAACGAAGATTGCTGTTTTATGGGCACATCTTCCGTATGAATAATGACTGGCTCACAAAGAAAATCTGGAATTTTCTTATACTGAAGATTCCAAATTGAAATGGTTCCAAGAGTGTGAGAAAGATATGAGACAGGTGGGCATTACGGAGGATACAATCTCTTAATGTATTTTTATTGCTGCAGTAGGGAAAATGAAGACTTTAATTATAACTCGAACTCAACGGTCATTTATTATAGGAATACTTGCTCACTACTCTTAGTAACTTTCAATCGTGTACAGTAACAATCAGTCAGTACAATGAGATGTATATTCCAACGAGAAATACAAGACCCTTGATTCCCGAGAGCGCCACCGCACAGCACGCATCGCTGCAAATGGCTGCAACAGCACAATAGCAATGAACATATTCTCCCACCTTGCAATTTTCTAGAAAGTGAAACATTGCAACCTTTCTTTTTTTCTTAGTCATAAGTCAAGCCTATTAGGCATCTTCACATAGCGCCCGATTCTTGTGCACCTCTTCCCTTCTGCCTTTGGTGTTATGGAGTCCTTTTCCTGGGTACCCATTGAAGGCGATGTTGAATCTGGTTCCAAAAGCAGCTGCTCAGTTGTAGTGCACACCTCCAGAGGATAAAGACATTGAAGCGGTCTAATCTTCTCCCCATGCATAGTCCTCACTTTAGCCACTCTTGCATTACCATCCGCTCCCGGATATATTTCCCAGATCAGACCAAGAGGCCAGTTGATTCTCTTTACTCCATCGGATTCAATAAGTACAATCTCTCCCACCAGTAACGTCCCTTCCTTTTGTTTTCTCTAATGTACCAACAAGGCTAAATATTCATTGCGGAATCGCTGCCGAAAATCATTTCTCAGCTTCTGAAGGTATCTCAATCTTCGGTTCAAGCTGGTGGCGTCAATAACATCCAAATCAGTGACTCCAGTGCTCGGTAGGCCCTCTACAAACATGGCTGGTGTTAATGGCTTCAGAGATTCATGTGTTTCTTCCACATAGGTCAAAGGCCGAGAGTTTAACGTTGCCTCAATATCGCACAGGATGGTTTGTAGTTCTTGAAAACTTACGACTTTCCTGCCTAACATTCTCCGTAGAAGCTCATTAACCATTCGGACCATCCTCTCCCACCATCCTCTCCGCCAGTGTTGCAGGGGGGTTAAAAACCCACTTGATCTTTTGCAGACAAGACATTCTCTTTATTTCTTCCCAATCAAGTTTGTTCAGGCTTGTGCCCACGAAGTTGGTACCATTATCCGTATACTGTATATGGTGTGCACCCTCCTCTCCGAGCAATAAATCTTCTCAGTGCCATCACGAAACATTCAGAAGAGAGAGACTCGGCGAGTTCAAGATGGACGGCTCGGTATACTGCACACGTGGAGTACTATCCATACCTTTTCCCCTGATTGAAGGTACAATGGCCCCGCCATGTCAATCCCCATTGTTTCAAATGCAGCTGCACACTTAATACGGGCATTAGGTAGTGGTGCCGGTGGTGGTTCAACCGGTTTTGCTTGATGTCTCCTACATATAACACACTTCCTCAACAGGCTCCGTACAAGCTTCTTGATGCCAATTATCCAAAACGTTTCCCTGACATTATTGGTCAGGATCCTGTACCCAGCATGTTGTAATTGACAATGCTTCTCCAATACCATTCGATGAATAATGTCATCATCATGAGGGAAGAGAATGGGTGTTTTGAAATCATCTTCTTCGTCACCGAGCAACAACCTTGTTCGGACTCTAATTAGCCCATGTTGGTCTGTGAATGTATGCAATGACTTCGGAATCTTTGTTTCTCCATGGCTGAAGTGTTCTTGCTGGATGCACCGCAACAATGTCTTTTCAGCACACTCAACTTCTTCACAGCTAAGTTCTCTCACTCGCTTACAAGCATGACTACAGTTATAGTGGAACCTCAGGATCCAACCAATAATTCGTAGAATTTTATTATAACTGGAAAAGTACCGAAGAGCACAACTGAATCTTGGTTTGTTGCTGATAACAGAACATAAAGCTATCTTTTTTCTTTCCTTATTCACATCTTGCTCTGCGGCGAGTACCTCCAATCGTGGCCACCGATCTTCCTCCTCCTGAAGCCAGTTAGGACCTTCCAACTATCTGCTGATAAATAAAACCTTTGCATCACATCCCCTGGAAGGTAGTCTGAAGGATTTAAGGGACCTGGAATGTAATGCCATTCCTTTGGAGATGTGTTTTGTCTAATTTCTCTGCATCTGTTGCTGACGAAGACCTTCCAATCATGATCTCTCTTTATCCATGTGAGAACAACAGATGAATCACTCCAGCAGAATGTCTTACAACCTTCCAGTTCCAGGCCCTTCTTGACTTCATTGCATAGCCTTGATGCAATCACAGCAGCAATCAGTTCGAGTCAAGGTATAGACACTTTGTTCAACAGTGCTACTCTAGCTCTTGCCTGCACTAGACGTACGGTTATTTTCCCTTTATACTCTGTTCTCAAGAAAACACAAGCCGCATAGGATGACTTACTAGTATCACTGAACACATGCAGGCTGACTGCTTCTGATTCAATCGGCATCTCTGCTAATCTTCTCTTTACTCGACATTTCCCAAGCCAATGCAGGTTTTTTAACCATGCCAGAAACTTATTCAATATTTCTTCAGGCAGCTCTGCATCCCAAGTTGTCTTTAATTTCCATGGTTCCTGCAGAAGCAGTTTGGCACCAACATTGTTGGGCTAGCAAATCCAATGGGATCGAAGACCCTTTGGGCAATGGAGAGCAGTATCCTCTTTGTAATTTTATTGTCTGCAAGCTGTGTAGAACTGAAATCACAGTACATCTCATCCGTGTCAGTGTTCCACAACAGTCCAAGCAATGGTACTGTCGTACCTTCAGTTGAATCTGCGTTCGTTTTAAGTTTGGTACTGGTCCAACCACGAAGATCAAATTTTGCCGTAGACATAACCTCGGTTGCTTCTTTCACAAATTTCCTTAGCTCAGCTTCCGATTCAACACTTGTCACGCAGTTGTCAACATAGAATGACTTTTTAAGCTTCTGAGAGGTGTCTCTCAGTTCTTTTGGTGCCATGTCCAAGTGATGGCGCAACGTAGCACTTAATAAGAATGGACTAGGCGCTACCCCGAACACTACCTTGCAATGTCTCGATACCATAATTTCTTGCGAATCCAAACTTTTCCACCACAGGAATTTTAAAACTTTCCTATCCTGCTGTGCTACACTAATCTGCAGGAATGCCTTGGCTATATCAGCTGTAACACCCATAGCATTCTTTCTGAACTGGAGTAGCAAATTTGGAATTAGTTCAATTAAATTTGGCCCTGTCTCCAGGTAAGAATTTAACGAAGTTCCACGAGCATCACGACATGAAGCATCAAATACTGGGCGTATCTTGGTTGTTTCACTGGATTGCTTTATCACTGCATGATGCGGAAGAAAATATCCTGGTGCATGTTCTTCAGTTTCTTCAACCCTTTCCACAATGCCCTCCTTTTGCCAGTTATCAAATACGCTATGGTATTCTTGCAACTTATTAATTCTCGAGAGATGTCTGGTTACTGAGTGCAGCCTCCTCTCGGCAGTGGCACGATTGTCCATAAGCTCCGGATGTCCCTCCTTCCAAGGTAAGCTCACTTGATACCTCTCCTCTTCATTAATGGTTAACTGCAACAACTGATAGGCCTCCTCTTCTTTCTGCTCTTGGCATTTCGCTTCTACTGGATCTCTGATCCCTAGAATGTCTAGTTCCAATAGTTTCTTCAGATTGAAATTAACATTAGTGAGTCCAACCACTTGGTTACCATTGGTATTAGTTGTACATCCCATGATGGTCCAACCTAACCGTGTTTCAATTGCCACGACATCCTCATCAATTTTCACGGTAGCACCAGTCCATAGTTTACCAATGATGTCTGCTCCTAATAGGATTTCAATGTCTGGTACCTCATGACCTTGATCTGTGAGTGTAATGTTTGCTTCCCTCAACTGAGGGAATATCTTCTGCATTTCCAGTCGGGGAACAAAATTACAAATGTTCTTCTGGTCTAACAGCGACACAGTACATTGAAATTTCCTATCTAAACCTTGTAATCTGACCTCATAAATCTTATGTGCCTGCTCCCGCAACTCACCTCCACCAAACAGGTTGAGATTTAACGTCACTTCACCTATACACTTAAGGTTCAGTGCTTTGGGTACACATTCTAAAATATATGATCTCTGAGAACCAGAATCCAATAGAACTCTTGCTAAACGCGTTGTTTTGCCACCAGCTATATTTACAATAAGTGTTTGCAACAATGTGTGTCCGCCTTGATGAGCTAATAAACTATCCGATCCATTACCTTGTGAATTTAGCCCCCTAGCTTTATTCACCTTGCTTTCTTCAGAACACAACTGTGGGCACATTATTGTAACATGACGTTTATCACAAATCAAACATTTAACAAAACATTTACATCTTTTAGCACTGTGGCCTGCATTAAGACACAAGAAGCATCTTCCTTTCTGTTTCAGCAGATTCTTTTTGTCATCTCCCGTTAACCATTTGGCCTTAAAACATTCCAAAGAAGTATGTGAAGATTTATCACACCATATACATGCATCATTACCCGAACGTTTACTCTCACTGGCTACTATACATGCAGCAGTGGGTACTCTATCAGTCTTGGAAGTAGAACCTTTTGTATCACAGCAATGACAAACCAGATCTGGCAAGTACGAAGCGCTCTTCACTCTCGACCTCTAACCTCAAAAATGTCAGTAAGCTAGCAAGAACATCCTGATCCTCTGACTTACTCGTTTTGTTACGAGCTCTTTCCCAAGCTAACATAACATCTTCTGGCAGTGAAGATTCCACCAAAGGGTATAACATGGCTGCATATTTTTCTCTCGTGTCTCCTAATGTCTCCAGAGCACGTAATTGGGTTTCTAGTTTATCATGAAGTGTGCTCAACGACATACTTTCTCCCCTAGTGGCTTTATTCAGAACAAGAGATAAAAGTTCGTGTACATATATTTCAATGAGGAGCTCATCTCTTGCTAAACGAGATTTTAACTGTTCAATGGCTTGATGGTAATTAGCCCCTGATGGAGGAAAACTTTCAACTAGCTCCCTAGCTTTTGAACCTGGTGCCATTGCTTGCAGAAGATACTAAAATTTATCTTCTTCATCTAAAGTGGGATCGGCATCGATTTTCTTAAACTGACCCCAGAACCCAAGCCAATTCTTGATATTTCCATCAAATTTCTTAAGTTCAAGTCTAGGAAGAGTGAACCTTCTGTCAGGTAACTGAAGTGCCACGACACTATTCACCTCAGAGATCTGTTCGGCCGCTACAGTTTGGAAGAGATTGTCATACCTTGTTTTGATGAAAATGTACTCATCCCTATAACCTTCTGCATCTTCGTAATCTTTCTGGTAGGCTTCATCTTCATCGTCATCCTTAACTAACCAAGCTTCCCGGATTTCTTCATCCAGTCTAAAGAGACGATTCGCCTTGTCCTCTAGCATTTTGAACAACGCTTCCACTTCAATTTTATCTGTGATATCATCACGTAGCTTTTCTTTAAGCTGACCGATAGCCCGTGTAAACAACCGTCTTATTTGTGTTCTTTCTTTCTTTCTTCATCTTTTCCCGTCCACTCACGGTCGCCTTATTATAGCAATACTTGCTCACTACTCTTAGTAACTTTCAATCGTGAACAGTAACAATCAGTCAGTACAATGAGATGTATATTCCAACGAGAAATACAAGACCCTTGATTCCCGAGAGCGCCACCGCACAGCACGCGTCGCTTCAAATGGCTGCAACAGCACAATAGCAATAAACACAATCAAAGACAGGAATAGTTTCAGAAGGATGGTGAAAAGCTATCAGGGTTTTATGGTGGACGCAGAACCCAGAAGATGGAGAGGCCCTTTAACAGAGGATCGGAAGAACAAGCTGATAGATAGGCTCAAGAGATACTGGCAAGATGTCAAAGCCGGCAAATGAACAAGACGCAGACACTGAAATGAAAATGGTTGCTAACACGCAGTCCATAGAGGGTCAAGTAGACGGTTAAAAAAAAAAAGTCTTTGAGTAAATGTACATTTGAAAAATTTTCCTCTTCCAGCTTTTTAATACTCCTTCAGTTCATAATTGAAGGAAAACTTGAAGGTACGATAGGCTGAGGAATAGGGGAGAATATCTTGGGTGAAGAACCTATGTGAATGGTATGGAACCAACACTCCTGCACTATTCCGAGTCACTAAAAATAAGCAAGAAATCGCCCTGATGACAACCATCATCCAATGAGGATATGGCACAAGAAGATGAAGAAGAAGAAGAAGATTTTTCAGTCAGTGATTTGACCACAACATAAACATCACTTTTAGATTACTGTCTTAAAATATATAGTAATACATTCAAGAAAGCCGACACCTACCTGCTCTTGTGGATCAATCATCAAAGGCCATTTCTCAGCCCTAGTTACCATAACAGCATTTTCAGTTGAGACGGCATCTCTTGGCAAACCAAAAACATTCCATTCTCTGATTTCAAAAGCATCAGCTAACACTTCAATTAGGCTGGAAGAGAAAACTTTTGAAAGTTTATTCTAACACAGACAACGCTCACTTTACTCATACAATGCTAAATGGCATAATTTATATAGGCCTACATCCAACTTTATTAACTTTCTATGCAATCAGAAGCTGCTCTAAGATAAAGCACAACTTAACACAAATTTGAATTTAGAAATATTATTAATAAATTACTAAGGGACAGAAGGCCTACTCATAGGAAAAATATTGTTAAAATAAAATCCAAAACAGAAAATATTGATATAGTGACAACAGAACTAAGATACAGCTACTACTGAATGCTAGTGACAGAGCAAAGGCTATAAGGTGCTTTGAAACAGCCAAAAAAGAACCCTGCACAGAGAAAAAATGGCATCCCTTACTTAAAGGTTTTTGATGAAGGTATTTCGTAGTCTTGCAATTGCTGTACCCATAAATTTGTCAGTTCTTCTCTGTAGATACTGGTGAATGCACCAAGGTAAGCTACACAGGCTGCTGCCACTAGTATGTCTCCAATCATAGTCACCAACTCCGCACCCAAGCTCTGTGGAGAGAAAGTATAATACAGTATATATATAGTGATTCTTTGGCTGGAGCTGGACGGGCAACCGGCTGCCGGGCGAGAGCGCCTTCCGCCAGCCAACCGAGCTCGCACCGCGGATTGTGCGCTGGTGGAAACCGTACAAAGTACATTAATTAATGGTAAATTCACCAGCAAATCATGACTAAAGAACTTACCTTTTCACACAGGATGCTGAAAATGTTCTCCTTCAACTGACAGACAGGCGTTGTACCGTGTAAATAAATTAGCATTTACACGTTGTAATTTCCTTCTGTTGGGAGGGATATCTGCTGCCGTATATTGTTCTCCAGCTCCACTAGAGTATGGGTAATTGAACTGTACACTTTGAATGTTAAATTAACCCACAATTAAACAACAAACGGGCTTAGGTCCGTGCTTCAATTAATTACAGTAAACACGCAGGAGGGGGGTTCAGGAGTAGTGACATAATGTAACTATGTCTGTCTGTCAGCTGAAAGAGAACATTTTTAGTATCTTCTGTGAAAAGATAAGTTCAACTGGTGACGTGAGGTCATCCAGATTCCCAAAAAATAAAGAAACATCTGTGCTCCTTTAATTAAATCTTGCAGCTGTTGTTTATGCTACCTTCTTATTTGTGCGCTGACACTACACACCCTCGTTGATGTAAGTTTAGTGACTTAATGGACTTTAATGACCCTGGTTAGCTCACCTCCACAGCCCGAGCTCGTTTGGCTGGCGGAAGGCGGAAGGCGGACGTGCCCAGCAGCCGCCGCCGGTCCCGCTCCAGCAAAAGAATCTCACTGTATTACTGAACATGACAAGAATTGTGCAAGGTATAAACCGAAGGAGATGAAATACAAACTACTACCGCACTCATATTGTTGAGAGGGACATCTACTGAGTCCAGGACAACCTGGTATTAGTTTAATTTCACTAACAGCTGCCATACGGTAAACTTAACAAGGCAAACATTACCCTGACCACAGCTTGCTTTATTCTAATAAATACAACTCTCTGCTGGCCCTCCATATTGTCCCCATCTCGCTCGTGGAGCTAGCACCGTACCAATAGCACCAGCAGCTATGGGTAATTCGAGTTGCTGCACTATACATGATATTGTCGATTGTATAATGAGACCTTAATCTTCGGATCTTTTCAGCATAGCTCAAAAGCCCTCGTTTCACGTCACACAACCGACCAACAGCATTTGAGCTCAATCTTGCCAAGTAGCCAGGTTGAGCTGTTATTTTGCGATATCCAGGTTTCTGGAAGATGTGTGTTGTCAAATTTCTAAGTTCATTTTTAATACTAATAGTAGGATTTCAACACTTCTAACACTCAACATAACAAGGCACAACAGGGGTTTTAAAAGCTTTATCACTGCCGCCAATATATTTTTTGTAAACTATTGGTGGAAATCCTGTGAATTTTGTTACGCATCTTGAGTATGTCACCCACAAGACTTAAAATGACATTTTGACATTCTCAAAGGTTTCTTTTATTGGGTGAAACAAAATATTCTTATTAAACCTAAGAGTCCTGCCTAATGAATGAATATAGTAAAATCTTGATAATTTGAAGGGATTGAGAAGGAAAAGGACGACTTTGAATTAACTGCTGACAACCCTCTTCCCTCCTCTGAAAAAAGAAAAAGTCAAAATTGCAAACCTTGCAACCAATGGAAACATCCAATTACTGATATACCGTTTTGCGACTCTTGATTGACTCTGTTACATGTTTAAAAAAAAACAAGAGAAGAGAGGTCTGATATAATCATGATCTCAAATGCAATCTGAAGTATTTCACATACACCATTGTTTGGGAGTAGATGCCTTGTGTATGTGTTTAAATTGCCCAATAACATGTTGAACATAATAATTTTAATAATACTCCATTAAAGAATTTAAACAAACCGCCATAGCACATCACATATTTACCTCTACTGATTGTTCCCAGCGAATCTGTTCATCTCCCAGAGCCATGGTGAGTTTTCCAGCCCGAATTAATCTGTTGCCTGTTAATTCTATCGTGTTTATTAGATTGGTCTTCTCGGCTACACTTGCATCGTATTTTGCCTCAAGAGCAGCAATCATCTTCTCCACCTCAGCCAATTTCTGCTGTTTATCTCGTAGCACAGTCATGATTTGATTCAATTCTTGCTCAGCTGCAGCCAGTCTATTAAGCACAAAGTATTGTATCAGTAAGAATATTCTTAAAAAATCATCTACAATTACTAAAGTTTGAGGGGGTTAATATCATAAAGTAAAGATGTAAAAAAAAAACTGATACATGATAAAAAACGAAAGGAGAGAGGTCTGATACAATCATGATCCCACAATACTATCTGAAGTATTTCACATACACCATTGTTTGTGACTGATCACTTTAGGATTTCTTGTGTATGTGTCAAAATGTGTTGTAATCACTGTACATGGCATTGATACCCTTGGTTTACAGTACGGCTCTGAGCTCGTGATCCCTGCTAGGAATGTGACCGCACCACCTGTGTCACATCAGCGGACAGCCTGACAAGGGCTACTACTACTACTACTACTAACGGTACCGGAAACATTTACTTTCCAGATGACTATGTTCACAGTGAAGTTGCTAGTTCAGACTCACATCCAGATTCAGCTTCACTGGAAACCGTGTTGTGAGAAGAACTAGAAACATCACTATCACTCGAAATACTGCCGGTGTGTATTGGTACAATGCCACCTGCGCGCCCAATGCTTTCATAACAGCATTCGGAAACGTTTCCTTGTCTCGCACTCAGTAGCGCTCTCCCTCACACACTCACTCCACTCTACTCTCCCTCACTCAACCTTCCCCACCCGCCAGGGATCATGAGCTGGGAGCCGTACTGGATGTATCCCTTATATGCTCTTCTGTTTTTGGGAATAGGCATGCTATATGGAACTCGCTGTAACTTCATAAGATGACATGTCTTAAAAAAAGGAAGTGACATATAATCCGTTACGCAGTGGCATTGTAACTTAAAGGAACCTTAAATCTCGTTATTTTTTATTTAGGGGCTAGGGATATTTTGGTCATCAACGCCAATAGCTACTACTGTTGCTCACCTCCCCTCACTTTTTTTTCTTCAATATTTCATTAAGTTGTATTATGATGTAAGTGTGTGCCATACCATACGATGAAAAATCCACAGCCTGCTTCCAGTTGACTGACCGGGTCAGGTAATGGAATGAATGAAGCCCCCATCTAGCGGCGAGGATATGAATTGTGCCGGCTGCCAAAGCCTGACGCACTCCCCTGGAGCAATGATTAAATGAATGACACAGGAAATGAAATTATAGTGGAGAGTGTTGCTGGAATGAAATTTGTGACAGGGAAAACCGGAGTACCCAGAGAAAAACCTGTCTACCTCCACTTTGTCCAGCACAAATCTCACATGGAGTGACCGGGATTTGAACCACGGACCCAGCGGTGAGAGGCCGGCATGCTGCCGCCTAAGCCACGGAGGCTCTATACCATACGATAAATAAATAAATAGCATTCATTATCTGGTTGAAGTAAAAGGAAAGATAATAATAATGTTAATAGTTTTACATCCCTTTTAACAACTGCAGCTTTTAGAGACGCTGGGTTGACGGAATTTTGCCCCAAAGGGGATCTTTAACGTGCCAGTAAATCAACTGACACGGCTCCCTCGAATTTGCACATCCTCAAATGCCATGTGGCTGCACCAGAATTCGATCCTGCAACCTTGGGCTCAACAAGCGAGAACGTTACCACTGAGCCACGTAGCCAGCCTAAAAGGAAAGAAGCTTGTAGTTTCATGTGGCCATTAATCTCGCGATCATTCCATGGAATCTGAGCCAGCGGATGTTGGTTGGTTGGTTCCTTAGTTTAGGGGCTGCGACAATGCGGTCATGTAGCCCCGTGTACTTTGGGTGTGTAGAATTTGTCTGATAACCAGTGTAAATTGTGATGACTGTATTAGTGTGTGTTATCTGTGATTCAGGTAGAAGGATTGCAGATGACTAATTTTTTCAAGTAGTTCCTACTTTCGCCACCAAATGCTACCATCCACGACACCTAGCAGCGGACGTGGCTACTAAATGCCATCGCAGTCACCACCTGGTGGCGAATGTTGGAACTAATAAAGCGTTATCAAACTAACCTATAATTTAGCTTCACACAGGTGTAATTAGTGGAAGGTTCTTTATCATGCCATAAATCTATGACATGGGACCGCTGGCATTACTTCCCCTCCGAAGGAAGGCATACTGAGGGATTTTGAACTCTCTTAAAAAATCCGAAGACTTCGGCCGGGTTTGAACCCGCGATCTTGGGCATGCTACCAACTACGCCACCGAAGCCGCTCCAGCGGATGTTACATTTCACATTAAAAATCCCACTTACAATAACCGAGAATCAGACCCAGTCTGCCTTAGAGGGAGGCATGCAGCTAACTGCTGCACCATCATGCCTCCCCATTGGTTAAGGTAAAATTATAGAAAAACATATTTAATTCCTGTCTTTTGCACTTATCTGCAAAACATCCCCTGGAAAGTGTAAATCTACTCACTTTATTCTCTTGGGCTCCACCACACGATACACCTTGGCATAGCTGTCCATGGCTTTCACCCACATGCACATGGATTTGCACACTTTGGATTGAGTAGCAACTGTCTCCGGTACAAAATCTGGGTGATCTACATACACCTTCAGTTTCTTCATTAAACTGTCAGGGATGTTATCTTTCTCATATTCCTGCAGCTTTTTCAGAAAGTTTGAATCCCCTAGAATAATTTTGGCAGTAGCCCAGTCAGGTCTGAAAAGTAGGGAAGAAAAGAAACCTAATTAATGACATGCACATCTTATATATAAACTCGATCAGTTACTGACACATTACAGAAGATTGATAGAAGAATTCTCAGAACTATAATTAATAAAAAACATCAGGTGGATGGTCAATGGCGTCTATTACCAAATGAAGTGGTTTATAAAGAAACTGAGTCTATAGTCGATACTATGCGAAAAAGGCGAATTGCTTTTTTTTTGTCATATATCACGCCTGCCGGATACCAGACAATTAAAAGTATTATTTAATTATTTTTTCAAAAGTAAAACAAAGAACTCTTGGTTTATGGAAATTCAAAATGATCTGGATGAACTCGGCTTGACAATGTCCCAAATTGCTAACAAAGATGAGAAGAATATCTTGAAAAACAAGAACATCCGACTTCCCTTAAAAATCTTTACCCGCAAAACTTACACCATAAGCGATGCAGAGAGAGCGGCAAGGTCGACTAGAATGAAAATGTTTTGGGAAAAGAAGTAAAATAAGAAGCTGAATCTTTAATATTGTTTTTGAGATATGTATATACTTGTTTTGGTTAAGTGCTCCAATGAGGGCATAACATATGTAAATAAATAAATAAATAAATAAATATAAAAGTGAACGTTAGTATCTGGATATGTGTGTAAAAAAAAAGAAAAAGAAAGGAAGCTTGTAATTTTACGTGACCATTAATCTCGCGATCATGAGCCATTGGACCTCCAACTTTACATGGAATCCGAACCACAGGACGTGATAATTCACTTCAAAAATCTCCCATGCACTGACCAGGAATCGACACCAGTCTGCAATGGTGAGAGGCAAGCAGCTAACCACTGCACCATCGCACCCCATTTGTTCTCTATACTGTTCCACCGATCTCAACCAAATTTGGCACATATACCAGTACATTTTAGGACCCAGAATTTTGGATAGCCTTTCCATTTTTCTGATTTTGGCCCTTGAACATAGGCTAATATTAAAATTGTCATACAAGGACCAGACACATCTCATTTTATGTCCCTTGATGTGAGAAACAATGGGAGTGAAATCTAGGCAAAACTATGAAGAAATAATAATTTACTCCAGAAGTAACAATGTATAAACCATTTTGGGAACAAATACCACATTTTAGGACTCTAAAACGAACAGTTTCCGAGAAATTTCCACAATGCTCCCCTTGTTCTAGTAAACTGATTGAGGAATAGCCATGGTAATGGCAACTCAAGATGTATACAAGTATTGACTGGGTGGACAACTAAACAGAATTCTTGTTTCTAACTCGAAAGGTGACAAGACAGTACAAGGAAGTGCCACTCGATTTATTACCTAAAATACGATACAAATATTATGAACCATCTGTTCGCTTTTGCGAATGGTTTTGTAGGTTTTGTTTCCCGTACGGTTTGAAACATTTGTTCAATCTTTCTGTCTTTTTGACTCTGAGAGTCGCACATTTTTTCCGTATTGACTGAATTATATTAAGAACAAAGTTCCAAATGGTTCCGCCTCGTCAATACTGTTTATTAAAATGTCTTGATACAATCACCTGTATCACGACATTTTAATAAACAGTATTGACGAGGCGGAACCATTGGAACTTTGTTCTTAATACAATCTTTCTGTCCCATTATTTTACTTCGCTATAATTGCAGTATGAACGCGGTGTTCTGTTTATTTATTGTTTAGTTAACTTATGTTTCAATTGAATTGTTGTTCTTTATTATTTCTTGCCTACTCACCTTTTTCTGAAGTGTGTTTATCTAGACGCATCACCCTGTCACACTTTCTCACAAATACTGTGCTCACCTCAGCAGTAACCCTCGAAATTTGCATGAAGATATGCGCTGATTGGCTGTTGACACCCCTCCTCCCATCTGGAAAGTTCGGCGCACTATGACGTCATTTCCACTGTATATTGCCTTCCTCGCCGTTCTACTGGGTCTGTCTCCGCCTGTCTACGTCTGTCTACATCCGACCACGGCTGCCTACCTGATCACAACAAGGCCCTTATTGGGTCAGCACTGTTGGTAAACATCGTGTAGCTGGAACCACTCCAAGCGGCATGCCTCCTTGTTTGGACTTTGTCGTGCTGGGCAAGTTCTGAGTCAACGACCTTCATCTCATCAACTCTGCAATGTGAAATTGTAACTGCTCGTAACCCGCCAGCCAGGTCACTACCAAGAGATCTGTTACCGCTGGTTACATTTCATCGAAGGAACTACAATCTATTTTTTTTCGGAAGCCAAGCCGAGACTTCCTGGAGGAAGCCCTTTTTTTTGGATTTTACGACCCGCTCCCTGCGGGCCAGTTAACCCATGGCTGTGTTCCAGCACTGCACTTGAAACTTTGAATTGTGCTGAACCAACGCTTCAATTCTGCCCTGTCCGGGCAAAACAATATTACTTCCTGCTACTGTCTGAGCGAGTCTCCTGCAGGACGATTTTATGGGAAGATACTCTGTATCAAGTATCCAACCATTGGTAACGCCAACTTTAATCAAGCTTGTTTAATACATTTTTTCAAGGCCAAGCCTTTTTTTGCTTCTTGCTTTTTTTTTGTGGATCTTTTCTTGAAAAAACTTTTTTAATCGCCTGTTATTAGGCTTTTTTATGCATTCGTATTGAAATTCATATTTTCTAGTTGATGTTTACTCTGAGTTTCCTGGAGAAACAATACATTTTGAATTGCCTTCTTTTAAATATCATTCTAATGAAAATATTTGTTATTGATTCACAAAATCAAATAAATGTATTAACTCTAGTTATCAATGTTTGGTCTCTTCCTTGTCGCTCTATTTACATTCTACTGTGTGCCCGAAACCTAATCCTCTGCTAATTCCCAGTTGGGGTGTTACTCCAACCACCCCTTTCCACCATCTGAATGATATAAATAAATGTCAACAGCTAAATGATACATATAACAAGAACATGTAGCCTACTTTCTCTTAAATGTATGGGTATATTCATAATTCTATGTTCTTATCAAGCAGTATAATTGAAGATTTGTAAGACTCCTCGTTTACTAAGTTTCATTGAATTCCGTAGTTACATCCCGAGGAATTGATTCTAATATTAGAAAAGTACCATTTTGAATGTATGTAATTGTTGATTCTGTGTCTTCTGCAGACAAAGACTTATGTAAGGCTAAACGCTACATTTCGTCAATGAATTCAAGGTGGTGGCTACGTGCTATGCACAGGCTGATAGTCTTAAGACTAATGCTAGCAAGGTACCGGTATCTTATATGTTTCTCCTCTCCTACAAAGTTCTGTGTTAATTAAGTAATTTGACTCTGAGTCATTGATTTTGAAGTTTTAATGGTACGATCAGCAACCATCTTGAATCTTGGGCATAAAAAAAACATTTCATTTCTAAATAATACCAAATAATATGCAAATGAACAAACCATCTCCAACCTCCATAAACGCCTCATTGATGTATGGAGTTCGGAACAAATACCAGAGTATTGGAGAATGGCTGTAATCCACCCAATTCATAAAAAGGGTGATAGATCAGACCCGAACAACTACCGTGGGATTTCTTTGCTTGATGTAACATACAAGATTCTATCTAGAATTATCTTGACAAGAATTCAACAACAACTCGATCAAGAACTAGGAGAATATCAAGGAGGGTTCCGACCAGGTCGCAGCTGTCCGGATCAGATCATCAGTCTGAAATGGATAATGAAATATCATAGAATGAGACAAAAGGATTTGGTCATTACTTTTGTGGATTTTAAGAAAGCTTATGACAGTATCCATCGAGGGTCATTACTTAACATCCTTAGGGAATTTGGGTTACATCAAAAGCTTATCAACCTCATCGGCGTTACCTTGAAAGATACTAAATCAAAGGTTAAATTTCGAGGCGCCTTGTCTGAACCATTTGATATCTGGACTGGACTTCGACAGGGAGATGGTCTATCACCGTTATTATTTAATTGTGTTCTTGAAAAGATCATGCGTGAGTGGAAAAAAACTTGTCCTCCAAATGTAAAGATTGGTACTAATATAAAACTGAATTGCTTGGCTTTTGCGGATAACCTTGCACTGCTTGCAACCAGTATAGATGAGGCTAAACACCAAATTGAAGAACTTGGGTCTATTGCAGCAAAAGTAGGACTTCAAATTTCATTTGAAAAGACTGAAATAATGGCATCCTTTGATGTGGAAACACAAGCTATTACATTGATCAACAATAAAGAAATTAAAGTTGTACATAAATTTAAATATTTAGGGCAGATTATAACATGGAATTTGAATGAGAAAGCGTCAATCGAAAATAGAACAACAAAGTTAAGACAAGCGCAATATATTACTTGGTCTAGTTACAAAAAAAAATCACTCTCCATAAATGCCAAATTACGACATTACGAATCAGTTATTAAACCGGAAGCAATATATGCTTGTGAAACACTTTTCAAGTTAAACACTCGATCAGTTACTGACACATTACAGAAGATTGATAGAAGAATTCTCCGAACTATAATTAATAAAAAACATCAGGTGGATAGTCAATGGCGTCTATTACCAAATGAAGTGGTTTTATAAACTGAGTCTATAGTCGATACTATGCAAAATGGCGAATTGCTTTTTTTGTCATATCTCACGCCTGCCGGATACCAGACAATTAAAAGTATTATTTAATTATTTTTTCAAAAGTAAAACCAAGAACTCTTGGTTTATGGAAATTCAAAATGATCTGGATGAACTCGGCTTGACAATGTCCCAAATTGCTAACAAATATGAGAAGAATATCTTGAAAAACAAGAACATCCAACTTCCCTTAAAAACCTTTACCCGCAAAACTTACACCATAAGCGATGCAGAGAGAGCGGCAAGGACGACTAGAATGAAAATGTTTTGGGAAAAGAAGAAAAATAAGAAGCTGAATCTTTAATATTGTTTTTGAGATATGTATATACTTGTTTTGGTTAAGTGCTCCAATGAGGGCGTAACATATGTAAATAAATAAATAAATAAATAAATACCAATTTGAGATAGATAATTATTGAGGTTTGAAGGGGCAGAACAGTGAGGTCATCTGCCCCCTAATTTGAGATATTGTACCTCTAAATTATATAGAGATATTTATTTTTAATTTCATCATTTCAAGATGACCACTATTGCTATAACTTATTCTTATGATTAATGTTAGCGAGGTCTTTTGTCTCTCGCCTAATTTGCATTAACTGTGCTATGAACTTATGGAGTCGTCGTTTTTTTGACTTGGTCATAGGAAGACAATACAAGGTTCTGCATTTCTATCAACTTTCGTTAATGTAGCTTCAAAATACTTCGAGTTATTCATTATCATATTCTATATTTTCAAGATGGCTGCCATGCATTGTATTCAGTGTGTTATTCTTATGACTTATTTCAGCAATGTCCCTTATATGGTATTTCTTTCTTACTAAGTTTCATTTTGATTGCACAATAATTATATTCTGAATGATTCATAATTTTGAAAATTTGGAGTCGCTGTTATCTTTTCTTTGGGCATACAATACCACATACCGTACAAGTTTCTACTTTATCAGTAAATTTCGTTATTGTAGCTCTAAAACATAGGAAGTTATTGGTTTTCAAATGATGACATTTCAGGATGGCCACTGCATGCTATGTTCAATGTATAAATTTATCACTAACGCTACTGAAGCCTCTTATATATTAATCTTCTATCAAGTTTCGTCTTAATTGTGCATTTATATTCTGAGTTACTAATTTGTATATTTTAATAATATGCCTAGATGCCATCTTGAATGTACAGGGTTTTTCATATAAAGTAAGAACGGCAAGCGGCAGTTTTGTTATTCGCAGCTGCGGTGGCCTTGACCGAGCTTGTGGCGCACCATGGCCCCCTGCTGTACTATTGAAAGCACGCGCATAGTAGATACGAGGGCTGTTTCTTTTTTTCAAGTTCCAATGGACTGTATAAAAATAACAGATTGACATACCAAACTGTTTTACTACTAAATGTTTGCTTGTTTTATTCGTATGTCTCAACATAATCGCCAAAACGATTGAAACATTTGTCGTTTTACACCAGCTTTCCAATGCCCTCGGCAAAATATCCTGTCACCACTGAGGTGGGTAAGTCTGAATAGCCTCCTGAAGTTTTTCCTTTTTGGCTAGGCGTTGCTGCCCAACCATACCTTTAACTCTCGAAAAAAGTGAAAATCATTCACGACCACACTGTACCAACGTTACGATAAGACTTTAGCAAAGAATTCAAGTGTGAAGTTTTGGACCATCTCCCGTTTAGTTCAAACCAGCACTGAATGATTTTCACCTTTTTCGAGAATTGAAGGTATGGTTGGGCGGCAACGCCTCGTCAAAAAAGATAAACTTCAGGAGACTGTCCAGACGTACCCACCTCAGCGGCGGCAGAATATTTTGCCAAGGGCATTGGAAAGCTGGTGTAACGATACGACAAATGTTTCAATCGTTTTGGCAATTATGTTGAGACATACGAATAAAACAAGTAAACATTTAGTAGTAAAATCAGTTTGGTATGTCAATCTGTTATTTTTATACAGTCCATCGGAACTTGAAAAAAAGAAATAGCCCTCGTATCTACTATGCGTGCACTTTCTATAGAACAGCAGGGAGCCATGGCGCGCCACAAGCTCCGCCAAGGCCACCGCAGCAGCGAATAACAAAACTGCCGCTTGCCATTCTTACTTTATATGAAAGACCCTGTATAGGTTCCATGCGTTGGGGTGACGAGTGACCAAACTTATAAGCTCGTGAATGTTACCATGGCCGAGGTGGAGCAATGTGCAGGTAAATTCTGAAGATGAACATAAGTCAATGAGGGATTTCCAGACATCCTAGAAATATGAAACTTAGTACCAGTGAAGCTGATACAAGAGTCTAAAATATTCTAAATTTTTAAAGGGGACCTAGTTGGAGGGATTTGAAATGGCAGCTTAGGAGAAGAAGGGTGTAAGGAAGCATTCTTTCAACCATAGATTAACCCTTTTTCCAAAGCGATGACCTATAGTTTTTGTGGACTCAAACATTTCCTGAATGTCCAAATTAACTTTTAACATAAACCCCGAAGAAGTGTTGATGAAAATTTCTGAGATACAGTATTAAGGAGGTAATGTCGTGGTGTAACGATAAAGACAAAAATGAAAATAGATATGAATTAATGCAACACTTCCAGGTATCCTAGAAACTTAAAAGCAGGGGCAGATGACCTTGTAGTTCCGTCCCTTAAAACAACAATAGCTAACTAACTAAACTTCAAAGTGGGTACCAGAGAAGCTGATGTCCCCAAGATACCTAGAAAAATCTAAATATCTAAAAGTTTTGCTGGGGGGCTATAACTTCCCTCCATCTCATCCAAGCTGCGTTTATCCTGCTTCGCTCTTCATCACCTATCTCACCATCAGATTGTAAGCGAGATCCTTGATACCTGAAGCTTACGGTCTTAGCTAATGTCTCTCCGTCTACTTGAATGGAGCCGTTGCTTGTGATGGCTTCAAGATATTTGGTCTTCTTCTTATTCAGTCTAAGACCGTATTGTGAAAGACGTCTGTTCCAAACTTCAACTTGATGCTGCAGCCCTCCTCTGGTGGTATCAGCAAGAGCAACATCATCTGCGTATAAGAGAGTCCAAGGAACACTGGTGTACACCAACTCTCACTGGGAAGCTCTCCGTGGTGCCGACAGCGTAACGTACACAACTGGTGGTGTTTGTGTATAGCATCCTGATCCAGCTGATAAGCATTTCTGGTACACCATGGTCACGAAGTGCATACCAGAACACACATAGGGTCAACATAAAAGGTAATATATCCTCTAACTAGCAGGGATGATTATATGAAATAAACTATGGCAAACTTTGATAATTAATGTATTGAAGCTACTCTGGCAAGAATTCTGGTTGAACATATACACACTCCCTATACCTCCAGAAAGCATGGCATGACATGTGGCACTGAAGGTAATCAAGATGGATCAGATGTACTCACTCATTGTAGAAATTCTGGTAGATGTCCCTACAGATTTAGGAGACTTGCTTGGGGCCGGTTCTACCACATCCGGGTAAAAGCTGCGGGCAGCAACCCGGGTGATAAACTATCTGCCAGTGTAAACCTCTGTGCATCTTGGGCAGCGTTCTACCACTTCCGTGCAAGTTCCGGGCAACTGCCCGCTGCCCGGAACCTTATAGCAAAATACAGATGGTGGCTAGCCTGATTTTTGTTAAATTTGAGTAATCGATGAGTGAGCCACCTATCGTTAGATGCATTAAGTTTCTTTTCGTTTCGCTTTTGTCCGTTGTTTGTTGATAGCACGTGTTCTTTGGTTTCAACAAGATATAGGCCTAGTATCAAAACCTCTCGCGAAACTTCTGGGCAGTATAAACCTAGCATGTAATTCAGATCTCGGAGGAATGCAACTGAATAACCATACCTAACCTCAATAATCGAAAACTAGACAAGCATGCAGTGCTTTTCAAGGAGGAATAGCCTGTGAAATATGTTTCTAGCAATAGGCTACTTTGCAATCTGAATACAGGCTTAGGCCTATATGAGCTACAGACATGTTGTGACAAGGCTTGCAGTGCATAGGTTCAATCATAAAATGTATGTCAAATCAAATTATCACATTCCAGGCGACAAGTTTGTTTGTAAACTGTGTAAAATGAATGGAACGGAATGCGCGCATTTGTGCATAATTAGATAGTTCTCTTTGCTGTAGTCTACGAGAGATTTCACTCTTTTTGCACAGCTATAGAAGGTACCTTGGATAGGTCATGTTGCAAAGTTCACATTTACACTTTTCGTTTGGCGGATGGAATGATTTTGTCACACATATTTTATGATGAAAGCCATTGACCGTATAACGCGTCACCACAAGCCTAAGATCGTAGTTCTGTTTGTCAAGGCTTTAGTGATGTAGAAATCTATAAAATGCAATGCCCCAAATATCAGGTCTTATGCTGTATAAGCAAAACACCAAATCAATGACAATGTGTAGTACGGTACAGAACCTGAATAATGTCCTGTACACTCTGTATTTCTCATGCTCACTTGTGCGAATTTACTAAATTATATGAGCGCTTCATACAGTATTCCTAAACATGTAATTGAGATAATATTTTGAAATCTATGATGGTTCCGTACGGTAATCACTAGGCGGTCGTATTTCAAGTCCAATCAACCGCAGCAAATATAAAACTGATGGCTTTTGCAGCCTGAACAGACTAAGAAGTCCTCATTCGACCAAATTTCATTATGCTCCAGCCGATCTCTGTTCCGTCTTGGACGTGTGACTGCGTCTTCTTCAACGTCGACAAAAAAGTTATACATTTCCAGGACGTCAATTACCTCTTCCATAACCTTAAAATAAAATATACTCAGTAACTGTTACATCCCTTATAATTAATTAATAATTGAAATTATATCATTATGGGACAACAAAATTACCAAATGATTCTAATTGTATTATTAGTAATTTATGAAGAGGTTTTGTACAGCATAGATGATGCCAAGAAACCCTTACGCACGGCTCACATCTGGCTGGTAATGCTTTATCGGCTTCTCGAAGCTCCCGAAAATTTACACTCCGGGTAGACGAAGTTTATACCGCCGATAGCGCTACCCGTTGATGGTCGAACGGAAATTCTTACTTATTCCGACGGGCAAGTTATCGGCCCCTTTGCCCGGATGTGGTAGAACCGGCCCTTGATAAATCAGATCTATTTACTTCACTATATTGGTTCACACGAGTTCCCTACTCAAAATGTTGAAATTGCCTATGTAGGCTATTGGAATTTAATCTACTTTGTCCTGAATACTAGTTCTTGTCTGCCCTTGCAGATTCGAACAAAGTTCATATTGCATACAGAAGCCAATAGTCTACTTCACAGTTCACAGTTGATACATATTAACATCATCATCATCATCTTGAGCAGTTTCCAACCGCTGGTCGGGTCTGCTTCACATATTAACATATAGGCTATAAATAATCATACACATGTCTACTACAAATTTACAAGTCTCTGCGCTAAACAACTGAACATTCCTCTCGCAAAATAGACAGAATAGTTCAATCCACGTAGCCTGATATTTACAAAATTATGTGTAACTGCAATGTTCTAAAATACAAAAGTCCACCGTATGTTGACGAAGAATATACTAAGTATTCAGACCTATGCCGAAAAGCTACAGCCCACCGGACCTGACAAATCATAAAATTCGAGTGAGTTAGCACACACCAACCACAAAACTCAAACACTCAGATTATCACATGTCCACTTCCCACCACCACGAGTTACGAGGCTAGAATACTACCCTTGAACCCAGCTAACTCCGTGGAGTTGCCTGGTGCGGGCCCTGAACCTCAACACAATGGATCTCACCACACAAAACAAGTTAACTTTGGCCCAATCTATATTCGGCCTGAAAGTTTCCCGGTTGGGAAATCTGCCGAGCCATGCTGACACAATGCCCTCCCTTACACACAAGAAGTTAACATAAAAATGAAATAGAATACACCCTGACTGAATCCTTACTGTTACACTATACAGACAATTAATAAATAAAATCCTATAGCCTAATGATGATGGGAATGATCAGATTAATAAAATTATAGGCGACACAATAAAATAATATGACTTGCCACCAAGTCCAGAAAATGAGGGTTCAGTCCTTAATGTGACCCGTACAGTCACGTGTTGATTGTAACAGTTTTGAATTGGGGATATTACATAGCCTACTGTGTAATATTATAGACACTTATCTTTCTATACTATATAGAGATGCCACCCAGGCAATATCAGGTACAATAGCTGGTTAATGTATAAATGAGGCAAATTACAACAATAGAAAAGAGAGATTCCTTGATACTGATAGAATGCAAACACATTTGCCATTGAAAAAAACAAATGTTTTAAAAATCCGTATTGATAGTAGAATTAAATGTTTAAAATTATACATATAATTTTAAACATTTAATCTATGATACTGAGACATACATTAAATTTTACTTTTGGATATTGCTCTCTTCTTCTGTAATGACGGAGAATAGACATACATACTCACTTGGCTCCTAGGAGCAAGCACACTGCTTCCATCACAAACTTGACTAAATGAGGTGGCTTTTGGAATACTCGAAGCTCATTGATATCATTCTTGTTCAGTGTCTCTAATGCCTTCATTGCTGCAAGCATTGCAGGCAGTGCTGCATCTAAGTCTCTTTGAGCATCGTCTGCCAGCATTTGCGTCTCTTCAGCTTTTACCTAAAGGAACAAAAGAAGAGTAAGGTACAACACAACAATGTAAGATGAGAACAGTATACTCATGCCTCATCTGATGGTAATAATACGATGTCTATGTCACACACTTTTAAACATATACAGTGTTTGCTCATTTTAAGGAGATAACTAGAAAATTGTGGTCATGATTTAAAAATACACCCCTATATTTGCATCTCTGAAGGAATGTGAAATTCTCAACATGTGGGATGATAAACCTAACTTCATCCTTTAAAAGAAGTTCCTCTCCTCAATATTTGCGCACACATTGAAAATATTCTGAATATTGTTAAAATAATTAGGAGTGAAATGATTTCTTACTTTAACTACTGCCTCGTCTGCTGCAACAACTTGACGCACTTTGTCAGCTTGAGCTTGCTCCTTTACTAGGTTCTTCATCAACGAGTCAGTTGCAGCACTCTTTGATATCAGCTCTGGCTCCAGTGCTGTCAATTCATCCTTCATTTTGTCCACAACATCATTAGTTTCATAAAGTTTCTAAAAAGGGATATTAAGGAATATATACATATAATATATACTGTATAGTTACTTTTGAACTACAGAATAGCTACCTTACCAACATATATATGAATTCTATTTACAGAGAAAAGACATGGAAGAAGAGTTGAATGATTGCTCAACTATAACCTGGCAAAGAAGGAAATAATCCAATGAATTTCAGACCAGTTGCACTTCGTTGCCACCTCTAATGATCTGAAATCACATTCTACCTGTAATTGAACCTTTGGTTACACCTCAATGAACTGGATTTCGACCTGATAAAGATCACAACTTGGCAGGAGTGGCATTAGTTGAGTTGTCAGCAATATTGCTTTTAAGTATACAATCTAAACTAGGATACAAATTAGCCAGATTTATCGCCACTTTCTTTTAGAATTGCAGATTCTTTGTGAACTTTCTATGGAGAGTGCAGTAAAAGGGACATTTGTGTGGAAATGTGTTGTTCCCAACTCAATTCAACATATATACAAACTACAAAGCCATAGCCCTCAACTACAGGAGTTTCCTGTATGCCGATGATCTCACTTTGGCCACACAGACACACTTAAACAGTAAACAGCAATCTGACTGATGCCCTCAGACAGCTGTACAGTTAATACACCATAAATCAGCTTAGGCCAAATTCCTCTAAGAAACAGGGAGGCCCATAAAAAGATAAAAATATTGTGGCCAGGTGTAGAACTTGAGCATTGTGACACTCCAAAATACCTGGGAATAACACCTGTAGTTTCTGCTTGACTACATTTCCTCAGTCGAGTCTCACATTTTTGTCTAGAAAATCAATGAAGAAGAGTTTTTTTAAACAATGATTATTGGACTTTCACCAGTATATCGATCTGGGTTGTATTCTAGCTTGCCTACTTCCCTCACACATCTGGAGGAATTGTCTAATTTGGCTGACGAGTTTCGAGCAGCTGATAATGCTCACTCTCCCTTTTAGGCACTGCAAGACCCTACCTTAATTCAAGTTCCTTCTCTCCTGCACCCAGGTCCCTCAGTGCAGATGCTCCAAGCCAGTGCAGGCATAGTGGTCAAACAGGACATTTGGTTTGTGTCTGTATTCTACATAAAGGTGATTAATATTATTTTATATATTTATTTATTTATTTATTGGGTACAGAAAGTCCCAGTGAGCTGGTAGATCAAGGGAGGACTGCCCTTTACAAATATGGCTTAGTAACTTATACTAGAATATACTAAGGTGGTAGGATCATTTAAACAGTGTTTATGGGTTCATCTATATTCTTCAACTTATTGTTTCAGGAAGTACCTGCGTGCTTCCTTTTTGAATTTGTTTAAGTTTATAATTTGTCTCAGTTTAGGAGGTAAGTTGTTATAAGATGTGGTGGCTGAATAGGAAATACTTTTAATACCGGTACCATATCTAGTTGTGTTTGTTGACTCCATGTATAACTGGTTTGCTGATCTTGTGTTATGGGTATGAATGTCTTTCCTGCATTGAAGTTCAGTATTAAGACTTTGTTTATATCTGAACATAAATAAAGCTTCAGAGTATTTGAGCTGGCTTCGTAATGGCAATATGTTTGTCTCCTGAAATACTTGTACAATTGGTTTCCTAAAATCGTAACCATACATGATTTTAATTGCTGTTTTTTTTTTTTTTTTTTTTTTTTAGTACTTCAAGCTCATTTATTGATTCCTGTGTACATTTACCCCATATTATGTTCATGTACATAAGGTGAAAGTGGGAATCATGAATGTCATGACCCTGACAGGCAAGGTGGAGGAGGTGGTAGACTTCATGGAGAGGGAGAATGTTGGATTGATGGGGCTGAGTGAAGTGAAATGGAAAGGTAAAGGAAGGAAGAAATTGAGGAAAGGATATACATTATACTGGAGTGGTGGCCAAGAGGCCAAAAATGGCGTGGGACTGATAACCTCGAAACAACTGGAGGAGTATGTTGAAGTGGTCGAGTGTGTGAGTGACAGAATAATGAAAATTAGAATGAAGATGAAAAATGACGTGATGGACTTCATACAAGTGTATGCACCACAGACTGGAAACAGAGAAGAAGATATTGAAGTATTCCTGGAGGATGTAGAAAGAGTAATTTCAGATGTAGAAGTGGTGATCATGGGAGATATGAATGCACAAGTCGGAAACGAGAGACAAGGAAAGGAAGAAGTCATTGGACCATATGGATATGGGAAAAAGAACCGGGAAGGAGAGGAACTTGTAAACTTTTGTGAAAGGAATGGACTGATAGTGGGTAATTCATGGTTTCGGAAGAAAAACAGCAGGAAAATTACGAGATATGGTTGGGGCGATAGAAGAACAAAATCAGTAATTGACTACTTTCTGGTGGAAAGGACTAATCGCAGAAAGCTGATAGATGTGACAGCTTTACCAGGAGAAGCATTTGATGGGGACCATAGAGCTGTGGTGGCAAAATTTAGATGGGAAAAATTGGAAAACCTAAAGGAGATCAGAGAAAGTAAAATAAAAGTATGGAAATTGAAAGACAAAACCGTACAGGAAGATTTTCAGGAGAGATTGAAGCAACAAATCCCAGTTACTGAAGTGGAAAACATAGAAGAGGAATGGTCTCACTTTAAAAAGGCATTTGTTGGAGCAGCAGAGAGTGCTTGTGGTAGGACGTCAACAAGAGTGAAAGAGAAGGAGACACCATGGTGGAATGAGAAAGTGAGGAAAGCAGTGAAAGAAAAGAAGTCTGCATGGAAAGAATGGAACCGAGATCAAACAGAAGAAAGCAAAAGGAAGTATCACGATAGCAAACGGAGGTGTAAGAAAGTGGCAGGAGAAGAAAAGAAGAAAAGTTGGGAAGAATTTACACGAAGAATGGAAACAGATGTAAGTGGCAGTAAAAGGATGCTGTATGGGTTTCTAAGAAGTAAGAGGAAAGAAAGAGTTACTACAAAGCTAGTGAAAAAGGAAGATGGAGAGTTGTTAACACACCCAGAAGAGATAAAGGGACGATGGAAGGAGTATTTCGATAAGCTTTTGAATGTGAGCAATGGTACTGGTGAGATGGAAGTGACACAACCTGACGACTCTATAACAGAAGATGATATAACAATGCTGGAGGTGGAATTAGCAGTACAGAAAATGAAGATGGGAAAAGCAACAGGGGTGGATGAAGTCAGTGTAGAAATGATAAAGGCTGCTGGACCTGTTGGTATGCAATGGCTGTATCGACTGCTAAAGTGTGTGTGGAAATGGAAATGTGTACCAGAAGACTGGAAGAAAGGGCTAATAATACCAGTGTTTAAGAAGGGGGACAAGAAGGTGTGTGATAACTATAGAGGGATCACCCTCATATCACAGATAGTAAAAATACTGGAAAGGATATTAGAAAGAAGAATGAGAAGAAAGGTGGAAGGAGAGTTGCAAGAGGAACAGTATGGCTTCAGGAGTGGAAGATCCACAGTGGACCCAATCTTTAGCTTGAGGCAGGGGATGGAAAAGAACTGGGAATATGGAGAGGATTTGATCATGACTTTCATAGATCTAGAAAAGGCATATGATAGTGTCCCCAGAGAGAAGGTATGGGAAACCATGGTTAAGAAGAGACTGGGAAGAGAAATGTTGGAAATGGTGCAAGCAATGTACGACTACTGTGTTAGCAGGGTACTGACCCCAGTTGGAAAGACAGATTGGTTTACGAACAAGACTGGACTAAGACAGGGGAGTGTGCTGTCACCTCTCTTGTTCATAATGGTGATGGATGAAATAGTAAAGGAAACAAAGGAAGCATATGAACATAAAGAAATGAAGTTACTGTTATTTGCAGATGATATTGTGGTCTGGAGAAGGAACACCGAAGAAGTGCAAAAACAACTAGATGCACTGAACGAAAATATTCAGAAGTATGGCCTGAAAATCAGTATAGAGAAAAGCAAGACCATGGTGATGACAAGAGGGGAAAGACAAGGAAAGGGCACTGTGAAAATTGGAAGTCAGAGTTTGGAAATTGTGGACACGTTCAAATACCTAGGAAGTGAATTGATGCAAACTGGTAGGTTGGACATGGAGATTGGCAGGAGGGTACAGCAGAGCAATGCATTCTATCAAAGTGTAAGAAAACTTGTTTGGGATAAGGAAGTACCAAGGAAAAGCAAGGAGGTAATGTATAAAGTGTACTATGTACCCATATTAACTTATGCAGCTGAGACTTGGACCCTGACAAGCAGGCAAGAGAGTAGAATCCAAGCCAGTGAAATGAAATTCCTACGAAGTATGATAGGAAAGACAAGGAAAGACAGAGTGAGGAATGAAGATGTTAGGAAGGAAGTTGGGATGGGAAAACTAAATGAGAGAATTGAGAAGAATAAACTAAAGTGGTTTGGACATGTAAAGAGGATGGAGGAAAATAGAATACCAAGACAGATGCTGGAGGCGAAGTGCAAGGGTAAGAGACCAAGAGGAAGACCTAGAACAAGGTGGATGGATTCAGTGAAGAACGGCGTAAGAAAAAGAAATCTGGACTGGGACAAGATCGTGGAAGAAGAATGGTGGAAGGAAAGAGGAAAGTGGAGAAGTGCCATAAATACCCCGACCCGGCAGGAGCTGGATAAGGGGAAATGATGATGATGATGATGATGACATAAGGTGAGAATGAATAAGAGAGGCATATCATCATCTGCCAGTCAAATATTAGGCCAGGCGGCCTGTTACGGTCATTCCATCTTTTAGCTGGACATAACTATATTATCTCTATTCGATTTCAGCAAAGCTTTTGACAGAGTTCACCATGAGATCCTACTAGTTAAATTAAGAAATCTAGGCCTTTCAAAGTCAGTAACGAACTGGTTTAGGTCTTACCTAACAGGCAGATGTCAGAGAGTAGTCCTAGCAGATGACAATGTTTCAGAATGGTGTGAAGTAACAACAGGTGTGCCGCAGGGTTCGGTCCTTGGTCCACTCCTGTTCTCCGTGTATATAAATGACCTTCCATCTGTCCTTAAATTCTGTCAACATCATATGTACGCCGATGACCTTCAGCTATATCTACACACGGATCAGAAATCCATTCATTTGAAGGTAGCTCTAATTAACAGTGACATTCAAAGCCTATCTCAGTACGCACTCGATCATAATCTAATACTTAACTTCGAAAAAACGCAACCGATCATCATCGGCTATACCAAATTACTCAGTTCCCTACCTGACCCAGTACCACCTTTACAGCTTGCATCCCAAACAGTTCCGTACCAGTCAGCAGTAAGAAATCTGGGAGTTATTTTTGACTCTTGATTATCGTGGCAGGATCACACAAACATGATTCTGAAAAGGGTTGCATCGTCATTATATCAAATTAGGCGAACTTGCTTCTATTTGCCTCAAAATGTACGAAAGATACTGATACAGAGTTTGATATTACCAATATTTGACTATGGATCTATAATTTACCATGATATGGGAGAGGTCCTCAATACAAAATTGCAAAGAAAGCAAAATGCTTGCTTGCGGTTTGTTCTCAATGTACCAAGAGAGTCTCATATAACTCCATTTTACGTCCAGATTGGATGGCTAAAGTTAAAGGAACGAAGACAGTATGCCATGGCTCTGACTGTGATAAAAATTCTAAAATTCAAAAATCCGTCTTATATTTACTGCACACTAACTCCCATGCAATCAGTGCATAACCGTGCGAATAGATACACTGCACAAATGCTCCAGATACCTCATCACAGAACCGAAAAATGCAAAGGTTCATTCCGTATTTCAGCTAGTATTCTCTGGAATAAATATAAATTGCACCAGTATTCAGGACCTCCTATCAGAGCGATAAAACACTCCCTTCATTGTAATCTATCAGCTATACAATTATCATGTTCAAGGTGAACGGATGTAATAACAAGAACTTCTATTGTCAACTGTATGTATAGGTTAAGTTTTTTCTTTCTTCATTTATTGTATTTAACTGCCCTCTGAATGAAGAGAGCTGCATAAAGAGGCTTTGTAGCCTCAGTGGCCTGTATAAGTGAAACAATAAATTCAAATTCCAATAGATCGAACCCCCTTTGGTTGGTATCGTACAATCTGCATTGGGACTCGTTCCCTAGGCATATATGCTCCTTAAATGTTGATTGCTTATTCCATACTCCCTTTATCTTTTTAGAACACCAATTACACTAACAATTTTCTTTTTCACATTTGTGACATGTTCATTCCTATTTAGGTTATTGTCCAAAGTGAGGCCTAAATATGTGTATTGTTTCACCGGTTCGATGGGTACATTGCTAATTTTAACTATGTTGCAAGTGTTTGATCTTTAAGCTGGTTCATGAAATAGCATGTATTTTGTTTTTGAGGTGCTTATGATTAAATTACTTTTTGAAAGCCATGTTAGTATATTTAGATTCTTTTACATATTCTCCATAATCCTTTGTTCACAGGTGCTCTCGTTAATTCCAGGTCTAGGCTTGTGGGAATAACACCTGTATGTACCTTTGTATATCTCCTTTCTTATTCCTTATTCTGAAGTTCCCACCGAGCGTGTGATTGATTTCCAACCAGTCAACTTAGCAGGTCCAAAAGTGTGCAGTGCTTTTTGGACTATTAATTTCTTCTCCTCACCTATGTTGGAGATCAAGATCATAGATACTCCAGCTGTGGCTTTGTTGATACCAAGAGTATTATAAATTTGGTGAGCAAGGCATGGTATCTCCTTTTGGAGTCTCATTTCCCTTCAGTGAGATTGAGCAGCAACGCTCCTCCTTTATTCTCTATGAACTACAGTGTGAGCTTGGTAGCTTTTTATGGAAAAATCCGTTTCCTGGAAGTCAGAGTTTTATCATATATTATTCCGGGAGCAGGTATGAATGAATGATATTTATTCAATTAATTCCAAAGAGCCATAGGCTCGTACAGAGGAATTGTACAGTAATATGTGTGTTTACACACCAGGAAGAAAATTCTGAAGGTAACACAAATTGATGAATAAGGGCATAGGCCTATTAGTAAAGTTGATACTATATCTAAGATTGTTTAGACCAAGGTCTCTTAAAATGATAAGCACAGGATTTTTAAGCTTATTTGATGTATTACGATGCATCGAATTTTTCCCACAATACTTTCGTAGTTTTCCTCTTAAATACTGACAAAGTTGGTGCACTTTTTACTTCATCGGGAAGTTTATTATATGACTGTGATGCAGAGAACTTGAAACTATTTCTACCGTATTTAGAAGAGTGAATGATATATAAGGCTACGTCCTTCGCATGCCTAGTTCCATAAGAATGATTGTCCGAGTTCAAGATGTAGGGAGAGCTATAGAGTATTGTGTTGTGTTTAATTTTGTATATTAGCATAGCTGCTCGGAGATCTGCACTTATGCTGAGGGGTAGAATTTTACTTCTGATGTACAGATCTTTTACTGGAGTGCAGTAAGGATGGTTAAATATGTTTCTAATAGCCCTATTCTGAATAGTCATTAAATCATTCAGTGTGGATTTCCTGCAGTGAGCCCAAATAACATTTAAATATTGGAGCTTGCTATGTACAAGTGAATAGTAGATTTGTTTTACAAGGTTTAGGGGAATAAGATACCGAAGTTTCCTTAGGATCCCTACTATAGGTGAGAGTTTCTTAGCAATTCGTTCAACGTGTTTAATCCAGGTCAGGTGTTTGTCGATGATTAGACCTAAATACTTTGCCTGATTAACCTCTTTTATTTCAATATTATTTATATATATTTTGTCATGTGTGATTTCTTTCATGCTTTGCTTTGAAATTACCATGTAATTGGTCTTCTGTAGGTTCATTGTTAATTTATTGGCCTGGAACCATTGTGAGAGAGTATTTATATCTTGTTGCACATTTTGTATGATTTCAATTATGTCTTTCCCAGTGTAGAAGATATTTGTATCATCTGCATACAATTTGATATGCCCTCTCAAATTACATTCCACAATATCATTTATATAAATTAAGAATAATGTAGGTCCAAGTATAGATCCTTGTGGAACTCCATGAGTTATATATTTTCCTGAACTTATGCATTTATTCAAAGCTACATGCTGCTTTCTTCCAATAAGGTAGCTTTGGAACCATTTTAGTGCTATACCTCGGACACCAGCATTTTCTAATTTTGATAACAGTATTTTATGATCTACTGTATCAAAGGCTTTTGTGAGATCAATAAATAACCCAACTGCCATATTATTTTTGTCAATAGTTTCTTGTAGCATTGTTATTAGGTCAATAGTTGCTGCCTCAGTACTAGAATTTTCCCTGAATCCATATTGCATATTATGAAAGAATGTATTCTTGTTCAGAAATGAAAGCAATCTTGTTTTTACCACTTCTTCCAGAATTTTTGGAACTACCGATAAAATAGAAACAGGTCTATAATTATTTGGATTTCTTTTGTCACCACCCTTAAATATAGGAACTACTTTGACCACTTTTAAGTCATCTGGTATCATGCCAGTAACTAAGGACTCATTAATCATTTCAACCAAGATTTTAATAAATGATTGTATATTGTTTTTAATGAAATTTGTCTTGATCCTATCTAATCCACAGCTCTTTTTATTCTTTAAATTTGTGATGATGGACTTGACCTCTGCTTCATCTGTCGGATATAAGTAGAGAGAATTTGACTGATTGTGGTCCTTACTGAGGATTTCCTTCTGTTCAGGAATAGCTTTTGCTAGACTTCCAGCAATGTTTGTGAAGAACAAGTTAAATGATTCACATAGTTCTTGATTGTCTGTGATAATTTTGTTGTCTATTTCAAGTGAAGTGCATGTCTCAACTGTTGGTTTTTTGTTGTGTATGATTTCTTTGATAGTCTCCCAAGTTTTATTAGAATTGTTTCCATATGTTCTGAATTTATCTGAGTAGTAATTTGACTTTAGTCTTCTTTTTAAGTTTGTTACATTATTCCGGCATCTACAGTATTCTTGGTTCATATCATTATTATTTCTGTGAAGGGGATTTTTGAGCTTTGCATGCAGAGTGTCTCGTTGTTTTATAAGTGTAAGGAGTTCAGCTGTGACCCATGGTAAGTTAGTAGTCTGTCTGTTATTGTTAGTATTGTTTGTTATTTTTCTTTGGCTATGCCTGTTCCTTAGATTCAATTGTTTGATGAAAGAGTTATATAGAGAGTTAACAGTACTATCTGCATCATTATGGGAATCTGCATTTATAGATATATTAGTTTCAGGAGTGTGTTGCCTATCCCAAGAGTCCTCGTGTGTTGTTGATTTTGTCGGCTTATGTGACAGAGTGTACGTGCTATAATTGGTCTTGGAAATATCAAGAATTAATATACTGTGATCACTAATATCATTGCTGACATTTGATATTTTATAACTTAATTCTGAATTGTTTAGTGACACGTGGTCTATTAAGGTAGCTGCAGTGTCACAAAGCCGTGTAGCATATTTAGTGTTGCATTGTTTAAAACCATAGCATGCTATTAAATTTAGATATTTCCTTCTTAATTGATCATCAGCTAGGATATCAATGTTGGTATCTCCGAGGAAGATGCATAATTTATTGTTTATCTGGCTAAGAAAACTTTCAAATGAATTTAAGAAGGGTATGGCATTGCTTCTATTGGGGTTATATGCTGCAATAATGTCAATGCTTTTGTATGTTGGCCTATTACTTTTAACATCATCTCTGAATACCTCAATCCACATCAAACTATGATTCATTTCACACTTTCTTTTAACGTTCACTTTCCATTTGTGTGATACATAAATACCCAGACCCCCACCAACTTTGTCATCTCTATGAGCAAACACGCTTGTGAAATTGTTGAAGTTATAAAAATCTGCCTCATTACTTTTCACCCAGGTTTCTGTAACTACCAATACATCTATCTGACCTATCATCTGCACGAGAATTTCAATGTCATCAAGCTTATTCCGAATACTTCTGCTATTAATGTACAAACACCTAACCTCTCCACCTAATTCTAATGAGTTTATGCATGCACTTATATTAGAGTCCTGTTGCATGAAATCATCCAAACAGTTGTACTTATGTTCACTGCACTGTACTTCACCTAGGTGTCCACTTGTAGTCAGCGCTTTCTTCTCTCTAAACAATAAAATGTCATCACTCGTTCCAGCAATTAGTTTTCCGAGAGTAAAAACTTGGCAACTCTGTTTAAAAGTTTTCCAAATTTCATTGTTCCTCTTCTATTGAGGTGGAGACCATCATAAGCAAGGTCCCTGTCTTGTAACCAAGAGTTCCCTTCTAAAAACATAATGTTTTTTTCACCACACAACCAATCCAGTGTTGAATTCACTGCATTAATGTATCGTGGGTCTATGTCACGTCTTTGCAATACACCACTAATACACACTTTTGCACTCGGAAAGGCACTTTTCACTTCGTCCACGAGCTTGTCCACGTCATTCATAATGTGAGTTGGTGTTGGAGAACTGTTCAAGCAATTGGTCCCTACATGAATCATTACCACCTCAGGGTCTTCACGAACCTCGTTTGCACATACCTTTCTAGTTAATTGCTCAGTTCTTATTCCTGGATAGCAATAGACTGCGGCATCATCAACTACTGGGCCTACATTTCGCAGAATTGAGTCACCCATGACAAGTACACGGGGACGTCTCCTTTTCTTATTAGTAGGGTTATGGATAGGTTTGTCGTATCTGGATGTCCCGTTTTCAATACCGGTATCTTGTCTTTCTTCTAATTGGGAATCGGAACGGCTGAGGATTTCAAATGGATTCTGGGAGCAGGCGCGGATTCAAGGGGGGGGTCACGGGGGTCATGACCCCCCCCAAACGGAGACCAAATTTTTTTGCAAACTCAAAAAACGAAAACACAATTACCAGACAAATAAAACTTAACGAATTTTAACTGAAAAACAGGTTTATTTTTTCATTTTATTCAATACTGAATTATCTTTATTGGAATTATTATGTTCTGTTACAACTGTACATATTAACAACTTCAAACCTCTTGTATAAAAACTATTACTTATACAACAAAATCAACTCGTCTATTTTGTTTAGCAAACCTTGTGATTACCGAATCGATGTTTATAGTGATGTCACGATGAATGTGCAGCAATGCACGGATAGGAAACAGGGGCTTTTTGCGCACGAAAATTTTTTGCCGACTTCCAAACCGCAAGCTTGGTTGGCAATATAAGCTGTGATTTTCTCCCTTTGTCGGTACCGACTCGACTTGCCGAAACTGTAACGTACCTTGATCCTTTTCTCGAAGCTCGATGTAAAAGTCGCAAAACACGCCGTTGCAATTTGTACGAATATTTTTGGTGCGCTAATTTCTATCCATGTAGCTTGCAAAAAAATTGGTCTGGTTTTGTACGTTTGGTTATTTTGTGAATTCGTTTTTAGTGATACCATTTTCTTAACAATTTCGAATCTCTGACCCTGCCCCCCCCCCCCCCGCCCGCCCCCCCCGCCCGCCCGCCCCCCCCCCCCGCAAGGCCAAACTCTGGATCGATTCTCTGACCCCCCCCAAAACCAAACTCTAGATCCGCGCCTGTCTGGGAGATAAAGTTGTTAGGAATATTCCCAGATTTCACCAAGGTAGGCCTACGTCTTGGAAAGCGTGCATTCGTTTTAGACCTAACCTCTAAATAGTCTGCCTGAGTAGGCCTATCTTCTTCTGCTTGTAGTCTTTCTTTAAGGAAACTTATTTGAGATTGTGCGTTTTTTAAATCAACCACAAGCATTTTGATTATTTCCTCTGGAGGCCAATTCTAATTTGAGGAGTTCAGATTCACTTGCCGCTCGCGGCAACTCGTACTTTTTTCCCAGTTGATTTCCTTCACATCTCACAATTTTTTCGCCACTACATGCTTTGTCTTCACAATTAAGACACACCTCTTCAATGGATAAAGAATGGTTATCACATTGAACACTTACATCACTCGATTGGGAACAATTTTCAAGAAATAACCGTTCGTGATTTGCGTTTAACATCGCCATCTTAAACAGGTATCATTCTGTTAAATCTCAGTAATGGGATTCTTTGGTTCCGATTTACCATCCACTGCAAGTTTCCTTTCCTGTCTCAGAGTTCAATCAATAAATCCTATCAGCCAGAAAGTTATGTTAATGATTTGGACACCATAGACAATAAGCTATGTATCTATGGCTGGGAAAGCTGAACACATTGAAGATGTGTGTAGAGAGTTTGCTGATCTCTGTTCCGAGAAGTTAGGGGGTCTCCATTGTGTTGGAATATCATTCGATCTGTCGGGTTCTACACTGGTTCTTTCTTCATAGTATTGGCTACCCTCAACTTAGGATGAATGTTTTGCAAGAGATGATTGATAAAATGTTGAAACAGGGCATTATTTGACCTTCCATTTCACATTATTATTTTCCTATTATTTTAGTCAGACGGAGAATTCAGACCTGTAATTAACCATCAGGCTTTGAAAGGGAAAATTTTGTTGTTGTCTTGCCTACATTCATTCTTGGTTTGCCAGGGCCAAGTATTTCTGCCTTGCATTCAAACTAATCCTATCATCAGATCCTCTTAGATGAGGAGTCAAAACATCTCATTGTCTTTTGCACAGATTCAAATTTGTTTGAGTTTAATAGGGTCTCCTTTAGGTTATCTAGTGGTACAGCAGTTTTGATGCACCTCTTAGATCTATATTTTGGGTACTAAATTCTGGTTTCTTTATCATTATTTGGTGGTGTCATCTTTGCCAGTGGCGCCAACTGTATGGTTGAAGTCTAGCGGCCGCTAGACCTCAAAGTGGGTGGGTGGGTGGGTGGGTGGGTTTGGGTCGGGGAAAGAAAGAAAGAAAGAAAGAAAGAATGAATAGAACTAAATGACTAAATAGATCGTAAGGTCCTGGCACGAACGGTCAGTACCGGCCACAAAATATTGTTACTGAGTTACTGTATTGTTCGTTCGTTTAAACATAAAATAAAAGTTTCATCATTATTCAGCGTCAGCTGAATGTTCATGATGGTTAATTGGGATTTACATACAAACAAATAAGCGAGACATCAAATCCTCTAACCCAGGGGTTCCCTACCTGGGAGGGGGGGGGGGGCTTTATCAAGGGGGGCGTGGGGCTTTATCAAGGGGGGCTTGAGGTGATTTCCGAATTAAGTTTTTTAAAACTCGAATAATATAATTTTGTATAATAAACATTTTTCGAATCTATCCAAGTGATTGTCGCGTCAAGTCAATCGTTCAAAACACTGGTAATTGCCAACTATCGGCACAAATCTCTGCGGAGCCGCGAGGTTGGATGTGAAATAAGGTATTTGCTGTGTTGTAAGGAGCAAAATCATTGCCAATTTTATCGTCTCATTGGCATATCTTTGTGATTTCTTTGAAGTTTTGTACAGTTTGAACTTAAAGCTTCTAAGGCAAAAACTCCAATATTATGCCTGCTTATGATGCCATCAGAGTTTTCCCGAAAAAAAAAATACAGTTATGGAAAAGCAGGCTTCTGTTGAACAACTTCTCATCCTTTCACCGCCTTAACGAAATTTTGCCGAAAAATGAACGTGATTGTAAAAAAATTAAGGTGCGAATTCAGTCACATTTGGATTCCCTGGCGCAATAATTCAACTTCTACTTTCCTGATACCTCGTCGGATGAATGGTCATGGATGTTAACGAGAAATCCGTTTGCCATTGACATTGAAGCACTGCCAGCACAACTTCAAGAAGAAGCCATAGATTTGAAGTGTGATTCAAAGCTAAAAGATGATTCCAAAATATAAGGATTGGATGACTTATGGGTAAACTGTCTTGCAGTGTATTCTGAAATAGCCGCATACCGAATATTACCAAGAGAAAACAGTATCAACCCTCTCACTGGCATTTGTTGTCAAATTTAAGGATTTATTGTAAAAGTGTGTTTTTTGTATTGTGCTACCCCCCCCCCCCTCCCCGCCCAAGGGCTCGCATCAAGGGGGACGTGAGTTGGCGACCACGGGACCCCAGCTGAGTCCGGCATTGCTTCCACTTACTTGTGCGGGCTCCTCTCCGTCTTCTTTCCTGTCAACTCTTGTTCTTTTCCGACCCCGACGGTATTAGGGTATCCGTGGGCTAGGGAGTCTTTCACTTTCCCGCCTTAATTCGCCCTTGTCTCATCTTTCCTTATCCCGCATTCTTCGAGGGGTCTGACTTGTTTTCTTTTTATTACATTTCCTTTTCTCTTTAAGATTCCCGCACTGTTTTTGTTAATTGGTTTCCCGTATATCAAAATTACCTTAAGCAATTTCTTTAAATCTACACTACATTTTGAAGGTATTTTCAATCTAAGTTGCATTTTGTAAGTCTTTTCGATCTAAATTTCATTTTGCGAGTATTTTCAACCTCAATTTCATTTTGTAAGAATTGACAATCTAAATTGCTTTTTTGTACGTCTTTCAATATTTTGACTTTCAATTGCATTTTGTAAGTATTTTCAACCTAAACCACATTTTGCAAGTATTTTCAATCTACAATGCAGTTTGCATTGTGGGCATTTTGTAAGTATTTTGATTTTCAATTGTATTTTGTGAGTATTTTGAACCTAAATTACATTTTGTACGTATTTTCAATCTAAATTGATTGTTGGATAAGGAGGCAGTGGTTTTTGACAGGTATGGTGTGCATAGCAACAGTTGCTGAGGGAGATGTTGATTGATGTATGCAAAGAAAATAAAGCCGTAGTGAGTGTCTGAGTGACGGTATTTGGTCTGAGTCAATGTTATTCCAAGTTAGTTCACATAACATAAATTCTGGTGACCCTGACGTGATACGAAAATGGATAACATTAAAAGGACAAAGAAAGTTTGTTCCGTATTTCGGCGATCGGTAACAAAGCTGTGCAATGAAGTCACACGGGAGTTCGAGAAGTCCCAAAGAGATCAAGAAGTCACCAGTGCATTAATCGAGTTAATTAATAATAAGATGGTAGAACTTAAAGAACTCGATAGTAAGGTGTTAGACGCGCTGTATGATGAGTGTGACGAAGAAACTCTTGATGAAGAACAAAATACCATCGATGAGTATGAAAGGAAAACAACAGTTTTGAGGTTAAAAGCATTGAAAATCAACGAAACAAACGGTGTAACGGGGACAAGCACTGTGTTGAGTTCGTCTGGAGAGGACACGAGGAGGTACAGACTACCCAAAATCGAACTGCGGAAGTTTAATGGGGACTTCAAGGAGTGGCTAGGATTCTGGGCTTCCTTTTCGAAGATTCACGAAGACACGACAGTGATCAATTCCATTACTTGGTTCAATCAATGGAAGTAGGTTCAAGAGCTCAGGATTTGGTTGGTAGTTACCCCACAGACTGCTGGGAACTACGCAAAGGTAATTGAAGCTCTCAAACAACGGTTTGGAAGAGATAAATTACTGAAGCAGGTGTACGTGCGTGAGCTTTTGAAACTAGTGATTGACAATGCAAACACGAAACAGGCAGTCGAATTGTCTCGTATGTATGATAAACTTGAGACACATTTACGGGCAATAGAGACTTTAGGCGTGACCACTGAACAAACAGCTACATTTCTGTACTCCATGGTGGAGTCCAGTCTTCCGGAGGAGTTGATGGTAGCCTGGCAAAGGAGTTCCAATTATGGCAAGGAAGGACCAACTGATCCTGATAAACCTGGCAATTCAAAGAAGTGTGAACTGATTACCTCATGGATTTTCTCAAACGTGAGGTAGAAGGAGAGGAACAACTAAATCTGGCTAGGGGCGGATTTATGGACTCTTCCATTGAGTGACAGAAGAATAAGTCTCCCAAGTTTCAACGCCGGAAAGAAGAAATACCGACGGCCATGAGGCTGTTCTTCAATCAACCCCCAGCTGCATCTTTTGTGGAAAGTACCATGATAGTCAGTTGTGTACTAAAGCACACTCTCTGTCATTGGATGAGAAGAGAGCACATGCTAAAGGAAAGAACGCGTGCTTTAACTGTCTGAAGACAGGACATTTAGCGAAACTGTGTAAGGTACCAGTGAAGTGTCTAATCTGTCACAAAGGTCATACTACTCTTATGTGTTTTGAAACGAGCAGAGGCGTAAAGGACACCACCACCAAAGAGGCTACTTCTGTACAATCGGAAATGACAAGTTGCTCGGGAGACGTCATGCTGCAAACAGCTTTCACAATGATCCAAACTAAGGAAATCACTAGAAAAGTACGGGTTATGTTCGACACTGGGTCGCAAAGAACCTATATAATGAAGAAAACAGCAGAGAAGTTAGGACTACATCCGGTGAAGGAAATAAGATTGTGTAATATGTTATTTGGTTGTGCCAAGGAATTTCGTGAGCATAAAGTGTACCAAATAGATATCAGCATGTGAGTGGTTCATTTAAAGAGAAGATCAATGTGTTGGATCACCCCCAGATGTGTGAAGTGATTCCTCAAGTGCCTAAAGGACCTTGGTTGAGAGAACTTCAAAGAGAGAAGATTTGGGTTGACGGTGCTCGTGATGGACCATCGGAAATTGATATCTTGATTGGGAATGACCTGTACGGTAAGTTGCTGACTGGTCGTGTTCATCAACTCAAGAATGGTCTTACAGCAATAGAAACTAAGCTTGGTTGGACAATTAGAGGACGGAAAATGGGTACAGGTGTGGGTGACAGTATCTCAATGAGAGTGATATCCATGAAACAAAGTGAAGTCACGATTTCTGACTTGTGGAACTTAGATTTAATCGGTAATCGGGACCCCATTGAACCCACTTCCAAGAGTAGACGGGAAGAGCAAGCAAAGATACATTTTGGGCAACATGTCAGCCAGTCATCTGATGGACGGTACACGGTGGGACTGCCTTGGATTTGTGAACCTGTGAATATTCCCAATAATTTAGAAATTGCTCAGAGATGATTGGAGTCTACTACCAAGAAGCTCACAGAACGGGGAGTGGTTGACAAGTATTCCAATGTGTTTATAGCATGGTTAAAGGAAGGAATCATTGAAATAGTGCCAGACAGTGAGATTGATAACAATGCACATTACCTTCCTCACCATCCAGTATTGAAACCAGAGAGATTTTCCACACCTATCAGACCTGTCATCGATGCTTCTTGTAAGAGGGGTAGAGCTCCCTCTCTCAATGATTGTTTGAAAAAAGGGCCTAACCTTATAGAGCTCCTTCCCACCATCATCCACCGATTCCGTATAGGAAGGATAGGTGTGGTCGCTGACATTCGTAAGGCTTTCCTCATGATTGAGGTTAGAAAGGAAGAACGGTATTATTTAAGGTTTTTGTGGTGGAAGGAAAATTTGTCGACAGAAATCGTCATATATAAACATAAACGGGTGGTTTTTGGACTGAGCTGTAGCCCTTTCTTACTGACAGCAGTGATTGAACTGCATTTAAGTACTGTTTCAGCAGACTATAAAGGTGTTGCGAAAAGGTTGTTGAGTGCCCTGTTCGTGGACAATTGTGTGACGTCAGTATACTCTGAGTGGGAGTTGAGAGAGTTCAAATCCAAGACCACGAGCATCTTAGCGACAGTACAGATCGAGCTACGACAGTGGACATGGAGTATACAGGATGGGACAAGAGCTGACCTGCTTCATGACAATCAGTATGAAGTGTTTGCAAAGGGGGATGAATTTGTTGCGACAACCATCCCAATATTGGGTCTCACCTGGGATCGCCAATCAGATTGTCTGACGATCGAGATAAAGTACACTGATTTGTGTGAGATCATTACTAAGCGTACGATCTTGGCTAGACTACATAGGGTATTCGATCCGATAGGGTTCCTGTGCCCTGTGTTGCTCATTCCTAAATTAATTCTGCAAGAAATCAACAAGTATGGATGGTGGGAGCGATTGATACGTTCCGTCAAAGATGTGCATCGTGGAGTATTGGGGAGAGCCACTCTGAATTATGAGGGATTGCTGACTTGTGTTTGTGATGCCGAGTCTGTGATCAATAGTCGGCCTCTAACGTACGTGACAGAAGATCCAGATGACTTGGTTCCTTTGACTCCAGCTATGTTACTCAAGGATATGGTGGAAGATAGAACGCCAGATTTGGACATATTGGAGAAAACGAACACTCAATGAAAATTCCGCCACCTTAATAGAGTCAGAGAAGCCTTCAAGTCAAGATTCAGGACGGAATATCTAGGACTCCTTATCCAGAAAAGAGGAGAGAAGAATCCAACAGCGATCAAGGTTGGAGATCTGGTGCTCGTTGAGACAGTCAAGAAGAGATTCGAGTGGCTCACCGCTCAAATCATTGACTTAATACCTGGCGCAGATGGGAACATTCGGGTGCCATATCAGTCATATGTTCACGGTTCTTTAGCCTCACTAAAGAAGGTGGGAGTGTATGTTGGATAAGGAGGCAGTGGTTTTTTGACAGCTATGGTGTGCATAGCAACAGTTGCTGAGGGAGATGTTGATAAATAAAGCCGTAGTGAGTGACGGTATTTGGTCTGAGTCAATGTTATTCCAAGTTAGTTCACATAACATTGATTTTTGTAAGTATTGTCACTCCAACTAAGTAGTTTGATTCTACAATACATTTAGTAAGCATTTTCAATTTCAATTGCATTTTGTTAGTATTTTGAATATCAATTGCACTTTGTGAGTATTTTGAATCTGAAATGGGCTTTTTCAATCTAAATTGCATTGTGTATTTTCAATTTCAATTGCCTTTTTTTAAGTATTTTTGACCTTAATTGCATTTTGTACGTATTTTCAATCTCATTTGCATTTTGTAAGTATTTCGACTCTAAATTGAGTTTTGTACGTATTTTGACCTAACCTACATTTTGTGCATGTTTTTCAATCTATTGCTTTTGTGAGTATCTTCCTTCTAAATTACCTTTTGTAAGTATTTCCTCTCTCCATTTTGTAAGTCGTTTCATTCTGAGTTACATTTTCTACGTATTTTCGGTCTCACTTAATTTTCGTTATGGTTTTCATTTCATTGTCATTTTCGCTATCACCCAGGCCATTAGGGGCCGATAACCTAGATATTAAGCCCCTTAAAACAACAATTATCATCATCTAATGTATTGTGCTAAAATGAAGTTTGTATGTAATAGATATTAAGCGCGTACTTCAAATTATTTTTTCAGAAATAATTATTCCATTATGTAGTGTTATTAGGTTAGGTCTATATCCTCAGCGTCAGTTTATCGAAGAGGTTATAGAAGCGACGAGTGGAGGGGTGGGGGGCGCGATGACCACCCGTATCTGAAAAGGGGGGCGTCAGCTGGCAAAGGTTGGGAACCACTGCTGTAACCTAACGTATGAATCGAATATTTCTGCCCAACCTAGCGCTTCACAGGAACGTAACATTAATGCCTTTGCCGAGTCTTCCCAAGCAAGCTCGTTCAAAGTATCGCTTATCGTTTTGTGAATGTGTAAAAGCTCCGGACTTCTCTGTTTGAAATGCGCGCCGTGGTTTTAGAAGGGGCGCGAGAAACGCCCGAGCCCGCTTGAGCCTGCACGAGCCCGTCTCAGTAGTCTATCAGCGAAGGGGGAAGCGGGGGCTGTGCGGTGAAGAGGAGGGAGTTGGGTTTGTGTTCATGTCGCTGTGGCATGCGTCGTGTGCTGTTGTTTGTTGTTTGATTCCGTTAACTTTGCCTCAAGTTGCGGTGGTAGCGGTACTTGCACCCCCAGCTCTTCCAGCTCTCACTTGACTGATAACCAGGACTCGCTTCCCGCTTATCCTTCCAATCATCCCCCTTTAGGTCCTAGTGCGAATGGAACTGGCATCCGAGTAGCGACAAGGTGCGGCGATTTGGGGATAACTTCCGATCCGGCAACGTTTTGTAATCTGGAACATATGACTCCGGAAATGGTTAAGTACATTTGAGCAAAAGGTCCTTCCCAACCAAACCGAGAGCTTGTAGGGGGCTTCCCCAAGGTCAAAGAGTGAAGACCATGCCATGCAGTTTGGTACCGCAAAATGTTTCCGGATGGTGGCGCGGTCCAGCGCGAGTGGTTTTCGTACTCGTATTCAAAGATAGGCTTTATTGTCTTCAATGTATGCTCTTCGGTAATCAGTCGAAGGTAAAGAAAGAGTGGACACGCCACGGATTCCGTACTTGGTCAACTGGTACAAGCTCTAGTCTCCTACGAGACTAGTGTACAACATGTTGAGGTGTCACTGAAAGCTAAACTAGAAGATTCATCCGTACCGTTAGTCCCTTCTTTGGAAGAAGGAAGAAAATTAAAAATAGCCGAAAACAGGGAAATTGTCAAAGAATTAACAAACGTGATTCTTTATTTAGGTAGGCGGAATCGAGCTCTGCGCGGACACCGAGAAAAAATGACTGAAGAACTAAAAGGGAACTTTAAAGACTTAGCTGTGCTGTTGGCAAAGTACTCCCCACCAATGGCTGCGTATTTAGCTTCTTTGAAGGCTAACCCTAGGCGCAAGAAACGAAACTTTCTTACCTGGAATAGACAGAATCAAATGATTCATGCCATCTCTCGAGTTATTAAAAATGAGATTCAAAAACAACTGTTTGAAGGGAGGTTCTTTAGCTTGTCAATGGATACTACTTTTGATTTATCGAGAAAAGTACAACTGTCTTTCGTTATCCGGTACGTAGATGAAGAGACAGGGAAAGTGCATGAACGGCTTGTTGCGTTAAGGGCATGTGCGACGACGAAGAGCAAGAACCTATTTAAGATGCTCGAGGACATATGCAGAGAACTTAATCTAGACTGGAAAAACTTGCTTGTCGGACAATCCTGTGACGGTGATTTTAATGGTCTCAAGGCTCAAGTTCAAAACGAAAACCCTGCGCCAGTTTACGTTTGATGTTTTGCGCACAGAATGTATTTGGTAGTGGTTGATACGGTAATGGCATGTTTAAACACAAAAGATCTGTTTTCGATTTTTTTAAAACTTTGAATTCATCTGTTCGTCAAAAGGCCGAGTCAAACTTTTCGAAAATTACCAAACAAAACGGTATCCGAAAGAGCGAGTTCGTCGACTAAAACGAGTCAGCACGACACGTTGGATGACTCACACTTATTCATCACTGTCGCTCTGTCAAGATTTGCTTCTCTAATCGACACACTGCTTCATGTAATTCAGACACCACTGCGAACCCTTGACCTTGAAGACCCACCCAACAAGTTACACCAGCCGAAAAATCAGATGCCTCAGAAGCGCAAGGACGTAGGATACTTGCTATCAGAACGCTTTGTTCTCACAGCGCTCGTCTTTACGAAAGTCTTCGAAAAGGTGGGATCTGTGAGCAAAGTTTTGCAAGGTATTGATATCGATTTATTGGCAGCTGTAAGTGCAATCCAGCATACGTTCATAGAAATGGAGCACCTTCGAAACGAGAGAGCATATGAATGTATTCTTGAAGAAAAAGAAGATTTTCTCAGAGGATTTCCCGTATTTTAATTCCACAAACTGCCCGATCCCTTGAAGCGGCGCAAGAAGATGATGGATGGCGAGGATGCTGCAGATGAGCCAATTGATGAGTCAATCAAGAAATTTCGAGTCGAGACCTACAACGTTTGCCTGGACGTCATAATTTCTCACCTTGAAGATAAATTCGGCAACACAACTGTTGGGTTATACCGCGATTTGGCACTCTTCTCGCATCGTCGTCTACTTGGGGTGAACGGTCGTAGAAACGTTCTTCCTGATGATGCATTCGATCACTTCTGTCAACTGTATGGAAATTTCACGGACAAAATTCAACTCTTAGAAGAGTATACTGCTTTTCCGAAAGTCTACCCAGAAATCAAGATGGCAGCTTCATTGCCCGAGAAACTGCACAAGCAAGACATTTTTGCCGATGAATACTCTGCTGACGACGATTTCGCGAAGACCGACAAAGGCGAGGAGGAATCAAAAACTGAAGAAGGAAGCTCTCTAGAAGAGGTTGAAGACAGGGATGTTAACCCAGATCGAGCGGAACCCGGTAATACTGAAAGCTTAATGACTGTATTTCAAATTATGCACTCAGCAGGCTTGAAAAGTGTGTTCCCCACTTTGTACACCGCACTGAAGATTGCAGTGACAATCCCGGTAGCAAGCGCCACACCCGAGAAAACTTTTTCGAAGTTATGCATAATTGAAAACAGGCTACGTACGACTTTGGGTGGTGAGCGATTGGAAGACCTCATGATAATTTCTTGTGAAAACGACGTAAATATTGAATACGATAATGTCATATTAAAGTTCGCATCATATAGTAGTATTCTTTTGAAACAGTTTCTGTACTAAGAAATAAGGTGATGTAATGAAACCTTTTTATATAGTCTTTTGTTCGGCCGAAGATATTCTCAAAGTGGTTGGAGCATGACAGTCATGTCCAAAAGTATCGATTTTTCAAAGTGCTCTAATAGGGCCAAAACGAGTTTAGGAGTGTTGTGGAAGGTCAAAAGTATAATTAACTTAAAATGGCCATTTTAGGGCGAATTTTAATATTTTGTTCGTTTTTAAGTGTGTTCTAGTGAATAGATTCCGGCCAAAAATAACGATTCCAACGCGATAAAAAAGAAAACGTTAAGAAATACCGGGGTCACCGGACATCTAACAGAGAAAACGAAGGTCAAAAGGCCGTTTTTTCGCCAAAAAACACTAAAACCAATGTTTCTGCCATTTTCAAAGCCCTAAAGCTGCTTTCAGTTAGCAGTTTCCCAAAGAATTTAGTATTGGTATTATACTTTGGACCTTCCACAACACTTCTAGACTCTTTTTGGCCCTATTTGAGCACTTTGAAAAATCGATACTTTTTGACGTGACTGCCGCACTCCAACCACCTTAAGCCCAAAGCATTGCCGCTTGAAGACAACGCATTAAGCGAAATGAAAACTGTCTGCCGAGGAGTAATGTTTGTTTTGAGACTTCCCTTATTTATCTTTTATCTAAAAGTAAGTGAGCAGTATTTTGATGTTGGGCACTTTTTACCATTCAAATTTTGAGAATATCATAATTCTGTAAAAAATACTAGTTTTCCTCCTAATTGAATTAAACGCTTAGCTATACTCGATGAGAGTGTTGCTTTTTTTGTTTTGTTTTTTCAGCTCGACTTATCGCTAAAAGTTTCTAAGAATATTGAGAAGTCTGATTAGATTTTGGAAACGGGATAGTTGTCGGCACTGGAAAACAATATGTGTGCATAACTCGTATGAGATGGGGGGGTTGGAAGGGTGGGGGGTGTCTAAACTGTTTCGCTAGACTTCAGAGAAATGCTATTGGCGCCACTGATCTTTGCCTACTAAAATCAGAATGGTTAAGGCACTAGTCTTTCCAATAGCTACATATGGTTGAGAAAGCTGGACCATAAGGGAACGAGATAGGAAGTATATTGATGCTTTTGAGCTCTGGTGTTGGAGAAGGATACTGCATATTCCTTGGACAGCCAAGAAGAAAAATGTATGGGTAATTCAAAAAATCAAACCAGATCTGTCTCTCGAAGCATTGATAACAAGATTACAGCTGTTATATTTTGGACACATTACGAGACGTTCTGATTCGTTGGAAAAGACAATTATGCTTGGAAAGGTGGAAGAGTCTCGGAGACGAGGGGGGCCAGCATTGAGATGGATCAACTCCATCAAATCCAGCATGACTATGTCAGTGAAGGATCTGAAGTATATGGCTGAAGACTGAATCATATGGAGACAGTCCATCCATGCAGTCGCTAGGAGTTGTCGCCGACTTGATGGCACCTGATCATCATCATCATCATTTTTAGTGAAACCTTTGATTAGTATGCTCAGCATATCTTTAGAGCTCCATCAGGCAGGACTTATCCCTTAAGCTTCCGAAGATAGAGATTGCCCATGAGCATATTTCTTTCTTCGGTACTGTAAATATCTCTCAATGATCAATCACACACTCAGTTTGTGATAGATTTTCTACTGCTGAAAGACATTAAAGGGGTTGCTCGAATCATTGGGATGGCCAATATTTTTCTTAACTTTATTCCTAACTTTGCTGCTCATGCCTCCCCTGAATGCATTGCAAAGGAAGAATACCAAGTTTGTCTGGTCCCCATCTCAGCAAGTGGCATCTGACAATATCAAGGTGGAGTTGTCTAACCCTCTTTTGGCTATTCCAGACTTCACTAAGAAAGTTCGTACAATGACGCGTTGGTGCTTGCCATGGCCGCCATGTTTCTTCAAGCTCATTGTACAGATAGATATTTGGTTGTCTGTGCATCGTGTACCTTGCCTCTTCAAGAGCAGAAGTTTTCCTTTTATGAACTGGAAGGCTTGGACAAGTTTCAATATTGTATTCGAAACATGTTTCCATTTCTTCAGAAACCAATAATCAAGTCTTGAGTTGGGTTTTATTCCACCCACATAAATCAGGGAGACTGGCTCAGCTGGGCAATAAAAATTTTCAGCCTTCAAATTTAAGGTAGAGCACTTTTGGGGTTGGAAAATGTGGTCGCCAATTGTTGGAGTTGGATGTTTTTGAACCTCTATTTCTGATGAAATGTGCTCCCAAATTACTGTTTCTGCAGCAGACAATGTTCCTAGTCCTGCAATTTGTGATGTTGTCCTATCCGATTCACTTATCCTGTTTAGGTTTGGTATTTTGAGGAGGTTTCTATAGGGCAGCTTTCCTTGCTTTATTTTCTGAAGGATGGCATCTTGTGCTGTGAAGCCAAATTTGATCATAAACCTAAGGTTGCGCCACAGATATTGATCCCCAAGACATTTAAGTATTATCACGCTTCACCTGTAGGAGGCCAATTAGAGATCATTAAAATGTGTCAGAAGGTTGGGCAGTTTATCATATGAATTGAATTTGCGGGACCTAACTCGAGGTCCAGGTCTGATTTCCAATAAATTCTTGTGGCTGTTGATGGTTTCACTAGCTATTTGTGACGTTTTCCCATTCGAGCTACAACCATGGAAGCTACCTTCAGATTTTCAAATTTAAACTTGCTTCTTTTGAGACGTACCGGTATTTGATTTCAAACAACGCTAAGGCTTTTACTTCTCTCATCTTCACCAAGTTCTGTTTGGTTGCTCTAATTTCCCACTTTGCCATATTATCCCCATCCTTTGGATGTTAAGATGTTAATTGAACCTGAGATCTGCTCTAACAGCATATCATCATGCTGAACATACAACGTGGGACAGTTTGTTGCACTGGCTTGCTTGCTCTTTTAATACAGCTGTCCACAAAGTTCACAAGGAGATTCTGGTTTCACAATTGGTGAAGTTTATCATGAACTCACCTTTGTCTAATCTATGGGGCAGTGATGGTTTGCTTCCAGATTTCTTTGTGCCTGCTGATTGTAGGGAAACAGGTAGTGAGATCAGAGGGACTTCATTCATAGTTATGTGAGAGATGAATGCCCATTCAATAAGGGAAGGTAGTTGAATTCCTTTGTTGTGGGGGAGAGTGGTAACTTGAGAAAGCTATCCTTAAGTTCTACGAAGAACAGATTTTCTAGCAAAGTCGCCACCTGCTTTAGTCGACCCTTTGTGATTGAGCGTTTTCCTCAAAAGATGCCTCCACTGGAAAACTTACCATGCTTATTTGACGCAAATTAAACCTGTTAATGCAAACTTATGCCTTTTCCATTCTTATCAATTAGCTCAGGCATACTTTTCTTAGGCTGCTACGGTGGCGTAGTCGGTAGCATGCTGAGCTTCTATGCCCAAGATCGCAAGTTCAAATCCGGCCGAAGTCGTCGGATTTTTTAAGAGCTTTAAAAATCCTTCAGTTTTCCTTCCTTTGGAGGGGAAGTAAAGCCGGCGGTCCCATGTCATAGATTTATGGCATATTAAAGAACCTTCCACTAATTACACCTTTGTGAAGCTAAATTGTATAGGTTAAGAATGTAAACAACGCTCTTAGGTTCCTACGTTCGTTGTCAAGAGCCGACTGCGGTGGCGTCTGGTAGCTAAGTTCGGAACTAGTAGTCATTGACGGTGGCGTTTGGTGGCAAAAGTAGAACTACTTGAAAAATTTGTCCTTACTTGAATTAAAAGACAGATAACACACACTACTACAGTCATCACAATTAACACCGGTTATCAGACAGATTCTACACACGCCAAAAGTACACGGGGCTACATGACCGCTTTGTCACAGCCCTTAAACTTAAGAACCAACCATACTTTTCTTATCTCTTCATTCTTTTAACACAACCAAACATAAAACTCCATCTTTCATTCACAGACCCTCCTCCAGTTACCAATTTCCCCATTAAATTACTTTTTGCTGCTTTGTCATGCCCATCAGCATTTCAGTTTTCTTCATGTGCACCTCTCATTCCTAATAATTCTCCTTTCCTCTCTATATTTCCTTTTGTTAATTTCAATCTCCTTGTTATAGTAAGCAGGATCTGAATTACCCTTTATATTCTTTATAGGAAAATATTTCTTAACGCCTTCTAATAATATTTCCTTGAGACCCCTCCACAAAATGTCCACATCTCCAATTCTTTTTACATAGGAGCTGAACTCCCTTCTCATACTGAACTTTTATTCTCGCTCCCTATTTTTTTTATTTCTCTTTGCTATTCTGTCCACCTCCATTAAGCAGCATTGTATCATTCTTACACCACCTCGTGTGGTAATTATTCAATTACACACTAATTTATCATTGTTAATATTTTAATACTGGTCATGGTCATCATCTTGAATGCATGAACTTAATGTATTTATGCCTACTTCAGGTTAAATTTTGTATGTATATTTTATTACTTTTTTTTTGCCAAGTTTTGAAATTATGAGTTTATTAGATGGTGACTAATCTGGTTGGTTGGTTCCTCAGTTTAGGGGCTACGACAATGTGGTCATGTAGCCCCGTGTACTTTGGGTGTGTATAGAAACTGTCTAACAACCGGTGTTAATTGTGATGGCTGTATTAGTGTGTGTTATCTATAATTCAGGTGAGGACTGCAGACGATCAATTTTCAAGTAGTTCCCACTTTTGCTACTAAATGCTACCATCAACAACACCTAGCTGTGGACTTGGTTACTAGATGCCACTGCAACCAGCACCTGGCGATGAACGTTGGAACTAATAGAGCATTAATGACATCTAACCTACAAATTTAGCTTCACACAATTGTAGTTAGTGGAAGGTTCTTTTTCATGCCATAAATCTAAGTCATGAGCCCGCCGGCTTTACTTCTGAGGGATTTTTAACGCCCTTAAAAATCCGACAACTTTGGCCGGGTTTGACCCCGCAATCTTGGGCATAGGAGCTCAGCATGCTACCAACTACGCCACCAAAGCCATGGTGTATAATCTATTTTAATACTTTATATATTCATGATGGCAGTTATGTGTAATATTCAATGAGCTTTGAGACCAGTGTGACTGAGGTGTCCCTTATAAGACTCCTCTTTCTCCTAGTTTTGTGGTAAATGATCATTTACATCATTATCATCTAGATATCCTTCTAGCAGGCCGGGTAGGATTGAAGTGAACAAGATGACTCCATCTAATTCTATTGTATATTTCTTCTCTTTGTGTATCTTGTAGCGTCGTTCCTCTGTGTATCTTGTAGCGTCGTTCCTTTTCGTAGAAGATCTTCATTGATTTGATCGAACCACCTTCTTCTGGGACATCCAATGAGTTTCCTTCCAGGCACTATCCTTTCCAAGTACTCTCTGAAAATGTGTGTCTCGGGGATCCTTCCCACATGGGCAAACTATTTCAGCCTTGTAATGCACATTCTTTCTTCCATTGTTAAGGTCATCTGTATATCCCTTTTAATTTAGTCATTTGTGATTCTGCCCATTCTCGTTTTTGCATAGCAGATCATAAAAATTTCATTTCACTAGCTTGTAATTTGCTAATGTCTCTCTTCAATGTCTCTCTAAGCCGTATGTCATAATTGGCAGAAGGTCTGATTTAAACATTGTCTCCTTGGCTCTGATGGGAATTGCTTCATCACAAGCAATGTTCCACACTTGGTAAAAGAAAGTAGAACCATTTGACACTCTATTTTGGACTTCTAATGTAGCATTCCCATGATTTGCGATGATGTTTTCAAGATAACTAAAACTTGCCACACATTCAATTCTTTCTCCATCGAGTCTTAGATTACATTGGGTTGGTCTTCTGCACATTTTCATTCCCACCATTTTCTTCTAACAGTTAACTTAAACTCATTAAACATAACACCCCATCGGTACAACATCCATTGCACCTCTTGCTCTGTATCTCCCCAAATGGACACACACACATCAATAACCTAATTAACCAATTTTAATGTTTTTACAGTGTGCATGGCTGCCACATTGAATGTCTTCAGCAACCTATGCTTTCGGCAGATTCAATCCCATACAATACTGTCAATTTACCATGTTTCAAGTTCTAAGTTCATTAGATGAAAGCTGTTAGTTTTATGTGACTGTTAAATCTTGCCATCATAAGCTACGGAACCTCATTCTTATATAGAGTCTGAACCACTGAACATGGCATTTCATTTTGAAAATCCCAAATGCATTACAGTAATTAGGAATCTAACCCAGTTCACCATAGTGGAAGGCAAGCAGCTTAATCACTGCACCATCATGTCCCTAAATGGTGAGTAATTAATTACAATAGAATAATTTCAATATTGATGATGATGATGATGATAATTGTTGTTTTAAGGGACCTAACATCCAAGTTATCGGCCCCTAATGGTCTGTGTGAAAGCGAAAATGTCAATGAAGTGGAAACCAGAACAAAAATTATGTGAGCAGGAAAATACTTACAAAAAGGAACTCAGATTGAAACTACTCACAAAATGGAGAGCGGTAACACTTACAAAAGGAAATTTCGAACGAAAATACTCACAAAAGGAATAGAGTGAAAAAAAATGTAGGTTATGTTCAAAATACGTACAAAATGCAACGTATAGTCGAAATACTCACAAAATGTAAGTGAAATCAAAATACTTACAAAATGCAAATGAGATTGAAAATACATACAAAATGTAATTTAGATTCAAAATACCCACAAAATGCAATTGAGAATTAACTACTTACAAAAAGCGGTTTAGGTTGAAAATAAAAAATTGCAATTGAAATTGCTTACAAAATGTATGGTAGATTCAAACTTCTCATTTGGATGGACAATACTTACAAAATGCAATTTAGATTGAAAATATTTACAAAATGTAATTTAGATTCAAAATACCCACAAAAATGCAATTGAGAATTAACTACTTGCAAAAAAGCAGTTTAGGTTGAAAATACAAAATGCAATTGAAATTCAAAATACTCACAAAAGGTCCGCCCCCTATATTGAAAGACTTACTAAAAAGCAATTTAGATTGTCAATCCTTACAAAATGCAATGGAGGTTGAAAAACACTCACAAAATGCAACGTAGATCGAAAAGACCTACAAAATGCAATGGAGATTGAAAACACCCACAAAATGGAGTGGAGCTGCAAAAATAACAGTGCGGGAATCTTAAAGGGAAAAGGAAATATAATGAAAAGAAAAACAACAGGAAAGTGAAAGAGGAGAGGGTCGCCCCACAGGTAAGGGACAAAAGGGGGAAAACGGACCCAGCTCAGGAATCCCTCGGGGTTGCCAACTCCCGAACTCACCAGCCGTGAGCCCCTGAGGGTGTAGCACTTTCTAGGGTGCACCAGAAGTGGTGGGGCTACATACACCCTACCTCCTTGAGGGCCTTGAGCAGAAGGCAGGAGATAACAGGAAAAGAAAAAGAAGGCTGACCCCTCCCAGAAGGAGAGGATCAGGGAAGATGAGACAATGGCCAATTAAGGCGGGAAAGGAAGAGGCTCCCTAGGCCTTGGATACCCTAATACCGTCGGGGTCGGAAAAGAACAAGTTGACCAAGGGAGTTCGACAGGAAAGAAGACAGAGAAGAGCCCGGCACAAGTAAGTGGAAGCAATGCCGGACTCAGCTGGGGTGCCGTGGTCGCCAACCCACGTCCCACTAGATGTGAGCCCCTGGGGGAAATTTCAATATTCAAGATGGTGGATGTGTGTAATATCCAATATGATTATGTCGTAACTAAGGTATCGTATAAAGTTATAATTTTTATATAGAGTCTGAACCACTGGAAATGGCATTTTATTTTGAAAGTCCCACATACATTACAGTAATTAGGAATCTAACCCAGTTCAACTTAGTGGAAGGCGAGCAGCTTAACCACTGCACCATCATGTCACCAAATGGTGAGTAATTAATTACAATAGAATAATTTCAATATTAAAGATGGTGGATGTGTGTAATATCCAATATGATTATGTTGTAACTAAGGTATTGTATAAAGTTATGATAAAAAAATAAGAACTAGCCTAGGTGATCACTTCATCATATGATACTCATAAATGTCATGTCATTTTTGATGAGCATTGCTCTATTACAATTTGAGTTAATTATATTGCTGAAAATTTCACACAGCCGAAATATTTAAATTAATTAGCCGAGAATATTATAATTTCAGTATTGGACTCCTCTCATAGAATAGTAATTGAATTGAATGGTATTTGACTTTAGCAACAATCCCATTTGTGGTTTAGTAGGATGCCAACTATAACACATTGAAAATATTGTTTCCGCTAAGATGGTGGCTGTTGAGCATGCCCCGAACGATCACATCAGCCTATTTTTATTTTTATGAGTAGGCTATTGACGTCAAATTAGCTCGTGAAAGCTAAAGTAGCAAATTTCTGCTACATAGGAATCAAAATAACCAGTGAGGGACAAAGCAAGGAGGATATAAAAAGTAGGTTGGCTCGGGCAAGAAAGCATTCCTACCAAAAAAAAAATATTGACATCAAATATAAATTTAGGTATTAGGAAGTCATTTTTAAAAGCCTTTGTCTGGAGCGTCGCACTCTATGGAAGTGAAACTGGGACTGTTGGCACAGCAGGAAAAAGGAGAATAGAAGCATTTGAAATGTGGTGTTACAGGAGAATGAGCAAATGGGTAGACAGAGTAACAAATGAAGAGGTATTAAGACGAGTGGGAGAGGAGAGATGTTTCTGGCGACTGTTAACAAAAAGAAGAGATAGGTTGGTAGGACACATATTAATACACCCAGGAATAGCAAACTTACAGTAGTTATGGAAGGAGAGGTTGAGGACAAGAACTGTAGGAGTAGACCAAGGTTAGAAGTTGATTGAATGAGTAAAAGATAAATACATACCGTGAGCCCATTTGCGATACGATTTCTCATCTTGGTTTTGTCAGCTTTCTTTTGCTCCAACATGGACAAGTAGAGCTTAAGAAGCTCCAAGTAACTGCTGGGTGTTGTATAGTAATGACGACGAACTTCATTGTAGAAGCGTACTGTCATGTTGGCCACGCTCTAAAATATGAAATAATTATGAGAAAAACAATCCAAATGTGCTCCTAAATCAGACAAGCAAGTGTTCATAATAAGTTGACAGCATTTCATTAATCACTGCACTTTTCACTGAATCATTTATTAGATATTAAACATTAGATGTAATAGCTTTCATTAACATAATCTACATATGGTATAAAATAAAGTCCTAGATCCTGTCGGTCCGTCTGGTGTTTGTTCGAGCTAATCTCAAGAACCACCGATGTATTTTGATGCAGTTTCACCCTTCTATAAACCATTTATCAAGAAAAGTTTCTATGTACAAAACATTTGCCTTTGACCAAAGAAGCCAAGCAGTAATAATTCAAGGAAAGAATGCCAAAATAAAAATGGTTGTCTGTGTGCCTCTCTACCTCACACTGCCTAAACCATACTGTGATGGTAAGAATTGTTCAGTATATAAAGGTGTGGCGAAACCACAACACTTCTCCACTGCAGGAATCCAGAGCGCAGCACCTCCTTTGCGACTGCCGATCTGGACTCAGGGAGGCAGGATCAAGGAGGCCATGCAAAGCAGTTATTATCTCTGGGGTAACCAATGAGACAATAAAATAAACAATGTACACTCACTGTTCTTTGGAGTAGTATTGTACGAGACAAGCTTAGATAACCAGGTCAAATAAACCAAGCAAAACTCACGTCGTAATTTATTACTACAAAGGTATACAAAACATTTTATGACAGCATGTAAATATTGTTGTTGTTTTTGTTTCCTATGGCTAGCCTAGATTCCAATCCATCAGCTTTCTTGCGTTCCCATTATTATTGTTTTTATGTTACATTTTGCAGTAAAATAAATAAAGCTTTCCAGTTGGTCAACACAAATTTTGTGTCCAATTACATTAGGTGGGAAAACAAGTATTTACATGCTGTAACATGAAAACATTACATAAGATATTTATCACAAAATAACACACTTTTAAGTACAAAAATGGGGGTACTTTTGTACATAAAAGCGTGTTGTTTTGTGATAAATATCTTATGTTTTGCCGCCTAATGTAATTGGGCACAAAATTCGTGTAGACCGACTGGAAACATGGTGGCCACTCAAATAGGTCAACGATTTTCCAGGAGTTTTCCAGGAATTTTCCAGGAGAAATTCTTATGTTTCCAGATTTTAAAATAAGCGTGAGGGGGGGGCTTTATCGGTTGCCTACTTCAAGACCACAATAAAGCAGTTGTGTTTGGTTTACTTATACAGATGTCGACAAAAATTAGTGGTGATTGTGTTATTGATACGCAAGCCTGCACACAAATGATTTAATTGTTCTTTTAAAAAAGCCTTTGTGACTCAAATATCTGCTTAAAAAAAAGAGAGAAAAGAATGCCGCCTGCAATTTTATTGCGGTGAAGTTGTCTATACTCAATATGTTTTACAAAAATGCTATCGCGTGTTCTCACACACAGAAACAGGTAGTCTGAGGAAATTTCTTTCGTTAACGATAGAGTGCTCACCCAAAACCGCAGCGGGAGTATGATTTAAGATGGAAAGATTTTTATAATTAATTAACAGTGGCTATTTTCCAGGAGTTTTTAAATTTTTAGTCATTTTCCAGGAGTTTTCCAGACCTAATAAAAATCCAGGAGGTTTCCAGGAGTAGTGGCCACAATGTGGAAAGCTTTCTTCATCAGAACTGGGCAACACTGAAAAATGGCTTCTATCACTTCATTTTTGCAGTAAAAGAATTAAATTCAAGAAACAACTTTGTTTTAAAAAAAATCAATTAATCATTGACTGGCTGTGTGATAATGTTCTCGCTTGCTATGGAAAAGTTTGGAGGATCAAATCCTGGCACAGTAAGTTGGTATTTGAGGATGTGCAAATGCAAGGGAGCCTCTTCAGTAAATTTACTGGCACATTAAAGATCCCTTGCAGTAGTAGTTAAAAGGGATCGAAAACAATTAACATTATTATATAATTAATCCTTATCCTGAGTAAATTAACCCTTTGACTTTCAAGGTAACGATCTGTCATTATGCCCTGTTCGTGATTCTGGCTTAACAACGGTAACCCCAGATAGAGAGTAAATACAGGTCATAGTACATCAGTCTCTTGCGCTCATGTCATCTACAAGGGAATCCTCTAAGTACACTGTAAAAAATTAGCCTATTGCCATAAATTCATAACTGCTTCCTTGCAAGCATGAGTAGCTAGTATTTATTTATTTATTTATTTACATATGTTACGCCCTCATTGGAGCACTTAACCAAAACAAGTATATACATATCTCAAAAAACAATATTAATGATTCAGCTTCTTATTTTTCTTCTTTTCCCAAAACATTTTCATTCTAGTCGACCTTGCCGCTCTCTCTGCATCACTTATGGTGTAAGTTTTGCGGGTAAAGGTTTTTAAGGGAAGTCGGATGTTCTTGTTTTTCAAGATATTCTTCTCATCTTTGTTAGCAATTTGGGACATTGTCAAGCCGAGTTCATCCAGATCATTTTGAATTTCCATAAACCAAGAGTTCTTTGTTTTACTTTTGAAAAAATAATTAAATAATACTTTTAATTGTCTGGTATCCGGCAGGCGTGAGAGATGACAAAAAAAAGCAATTCGCCTTTTTCGCATAGTATCGACTATAGACTCAGTTTCTTTATAAACCACTTCATTTGGTAATAGACGCCATTGACCATCCACCTGATGTTTTTTATTAATTATAGTTCTGAGAATTCTTCTATCAATCTTCTGTAATGTGTCAGTAACTGATCGAGTGTTTAACTTGAAAAGTGTTTCACAAGCATATATTGCTTCCGGTTTAATAACTGATTCGTAATGTCGTAATTTGGCATTTATGGAGAGTGATTTTTTTTTGTAACTAGACCAAGTAATGTAAGCTTGTCTTAACTTTGTTGTTCTATTTTCGATTGACGCTTTCTCATTCAAATTCCATGTTATAATCTCTCCTAAATATTTAAATTTATGTACAACTTTAATTTCTTTATTGTTGATCAATGTAATAGCTTGTGTTTCCACATCAAAGGATGCCATGATTTCAATCTTATCAAATGAAATTTGAAGTCCTACTTTTGCTGCAATAGACCCAAGTTCTTCAATTTGGTGTTTAGCCTCATCTATACTGGTTGCAAGCAGTGCAAATCATCCGCAAAAGCCAAGCAATTCAGTTTTATATTAGTACCAATCTTTACATTTGGAGGACAAGTTTTGTTCCACTCACGCATGATCTTTTCAAGAACACAATTAAATAATAACGGTGTTAGACCATCTCCCTGTCGAAGTCCAGTCCGGATATCAAATGGTTCAGACAAGGCGCCTCGAAATTTAACCTTTGATTTAGTATCTTTCAAAGTAACGCCGATGAGGTTGATAAGCTTTTGATGTAACCCAAATTCCCTAAGGATGTTAAGTAATGACCCTTTCTTAAAATCCACAAAAGTAATGACCAAATCCTTTTGTCTCATTCTATGATATTTCATTATCCATTTCAGACTGATGATCTGATCCGAACAGCTGCGACCTGGTCGGAACCCTCCTTGATATTCTCCTAGTTCTAGGACGAGTTGTTGTTGAATTCTTGTCAAGATAATTCTAGATAGAATCTTGTATGTTACATCAAGCAAAGAAATCCCACGGTAGTTGTTCGGGTCTCATCTATCACCCTTTTTATGAATTGGGTGGATTACAGCCATACTCCATTCCTCTGGTATTTGTTCCGAATTCCATACATCGATGAGGCGTTTATGGAGGTTGGAGATGGTTTGTTCATTTGCATATTTCCATAGTTCTGCTACCAATGAATTCTCTCCTGCTGCTCTATAATTTTTGAGCCAATTAATCGCTGCACATACTTCAGACAAGTCAGGAGGAATAATGTTCTGTAAATTTGTTTTATTTTTTGGATTAGGCTCAAAATCAAGATATTCCTTAGGTTCATCAGCATTTAGTAGTTCTCTAAAATAATCTGCTAGAATTTTAGCATTATCAGTATCATTGTGGGCTAGTTTACCTGATTTATCTTTCATTAATAGTGTAGGAGGGCTGTATTTAGAATGATATTGACGAAATGTCCTGTAATAGTCCCTTGTTTTGTGTTGCTTAAAGTATAATATAATATAATATAATATAATATAATATAATATAAATAATTGTGTGTATACAAAAGAAGGCGATAAGTATGGTGATTGAGGAACGTCAGTTGAAGTGGTATGGACATGTCAGGAGGATGGAACAAAAGAGAAAAGCGAAGCAGGTTTTTGAAATGCGAGTGGAAGGGAGAGTAGGAAGAGGAAGACCCCGTACCACTTGGGATGACAGAATTGAGAAAATCGGACAGAAGCGAGGTAAAACAATGCTGGAAATGAAGAGATTGTGTGAAAATAGATCGGAGTGGCAGAGATGGACAGAACGAGGCTACCCCGACGCTTGAAGGCACAAGGGATATGAAGAAGAAGAAGTATGTATACGTTTCTAACAAGTACAGTCTACCTTCAATACTTGATTGATGCTTGCCACGGTGGGTGAGTGGTTAATGTGTCGGATTACCAACCCCAAACTTGCAGGTTCGCCCCTGGCCGAAGTAAGTGATTTTTGAAAGGTGACAAAAATTATGACATGGATGTCATACGTTGTTGGCATGTTAAAGAACCCATTTAAATTCAGTAGGCAATGGCAAAATTAATTTCGGGATTTTCCGCCAACATAAAGTTCCTCCGTTCTCTACTAGAAAGCACTGTAGTGTCAAGGAGCTTAGATATCTAACCTCCTTGACTTTCATAGTATTCAAAGGAACGACGAAATTCGACATGCAAGCTGCCCTCTGGGTGTCAATTAACAAAGCTTGCACTTGGCACCTGATGCCATACGATATTATTTATTATTACTTGATTGATTCATTAATTGATTGATACTTTAAAGGTCCTAACTGCACGCACATAGAAACTATATAATACACACAGCATACTTTCTATTGATATTCATGAAACATATTTTTCAGTTTTAATTATCATGGTAGCCTACTGGAAATGAGTTGCCGTCACAAAATAAACATAACCGTATTACTCTTAATTGCTAAATAAGGATTGATACAGAAGATTAGTACATTCCTTTTATTAGCACAACCAAATGAAACTACGAAATAATTTCTCAAAAACTAATGTTTTATTGGCTGCAAGTAGTGGACACCATGTGGCCAGAACAACAGCCATTTTCAAATAGATTTCCACAACTACCGTAAATCTCTATTATTGTGCTGATTTTTCTTCGCTGGGAACTTGCCATTCTCAAAGTGCGGCACGAAAATGTTGTAAGAAGAAAATATATTCAATATTTTTCGGTAAATTGGGCACTTTTCGCATTCAACGCATTTATAGCATAAATTTGCAAGAATCCATAGTTATCGCACTTTGTCACAAATTCAGTTTTGCAAATTGTGGGTATAATAGTTAACAAATAGTTGAAAAAACGAGAAAAAACTAAAATTCGCATTTATCGCAGTTGCGAGTTTCCCGTATCTCAAATGTTAATGCACAAATAAAATGGGTTGAAAATAAGTCAGACGGTAGTGATGACAACAGGACTGTCTAATGCAACCATTTATTTACACTGTATACGCCCACATTGGAGCACCAAAAATCAACCTTATATACAGAGTCTTCAAATACTACAGTAATAATCAGCCTCTACAAATTGTTGATCAATTTTAATATCTTGGTAGCACACTGAGTAAGGATAACAACAGCAACAGTGAAGTAACAAATAGGACTAGTAATGCAGCCACCTTCTATGCACCAGTTAGAACACTACTGTGGGATAATAAGGTGCCCAGGAAGGGTAAACATATACTGTTTAAGACTTACTACATCCCAATTCTAATTTATGCAGTAGAAACTTGCACCCTGTCCTGAAGAGAAGAAAGTAGGATTCAGGCATCCGAAATGGAGTTTATAAGAACAATGCTTCAAAGGACAAGAAGAGACAAAGTAAGGAACGAAACAAACAGGACAGAGGTTGGCATAGATATCAGTGATACAAAATATTTGCAGAAGAAACGATTAGGACGGTATGGGCATCTTCAAAGAATGAGAGATGAGGGGACACCAAAAGCTTATTTCAACAAGATTATCCCAGGAAAAAGACCAGCAGGAAGACCAAAGAAGAAATGGTTGGACCAAATCAAGGATGATCTTGAAGACAAAGGACTAGACTGGAGAAGGACTCATGGAGACCAACTATTCATGGACAGGAAAAGGTGGCGAGGGCTCGTTAACAGCACCCGGACGAATGGAGCTGGAATTTGATGATGATGATGAATAGTATGATAAAATAATAGTTACTTTCTGGCCAATCTATTTTGGCACTTTTGTGTTGACCAACTGAAAAGCAATTCTGTTGATTGATTATAAAACTTACGACTCCCCTGGTTAAGATTACCTAGCTTCATAATGTCGATTATTCAGGTCCGTATTGACGTAACTATAACTTTGAAAGAATAATAAAATTTCTGCCTTTCAATACTATTTATTGCTAATTACTTACAGGGACATGTTTCGAGGGCTAATACTCCCCCTTCATCAGCCTGTCCAACAAACGGGGAGAGGGTTCAACACCAGATTTTTGGAACATGTCAATGCCATCAAACATAATAAATTTTCAGCGATGGGCAACCATATGGCAGAAACTGGACATAAATTCACAACCATAGACAATGATTTAGAAATTTTACATCAAGAAAATAAAGACACGCTCATGAATGTTCTGGAACAAATAGAAATTGATAAAGCACAAAGATTTAACCCTTCACACAATCTTAATGAAATAATATTTGAAACCAGCATTTTATACAGAACACTAACAGACGAATTATATAGTAATAGATAAAATTCCCGTTATATTCCACTAATCATACCCATCATTTTTCATAACATACTAAAGATTGACATCTCTCATTCTACGTAGTAATCAATCACCCTAATAGCAATACACGGCGCGTCAACAAACCTCACTTATTCTCATTTCCTTAGCCTCCCTCCTCCCCCAACCCTAACCACCACCCCTTCCCAAGCACGTCACTGACACTCAGCTGTAAGAGTCTTCCGCAAGGCACATTAGATTTGTTTTTGTTCACGCCCAAGCGCACTGCAGTTCGGCGGTGCGTGACGTGGCCACAAGTTTTCTCCGCCTTGATGTTTGCCAGGAGCAACATGGGGACTAGAGTGGTCCCACGATGACGCAGTGGGGGCAGCGGCCCGCAGCACCGGCCCAATTCAGAAGTTTTGGTGTGCATAGGCCTTAGTAATCCATTAAGAGGATCTTCTTTGGAGTGTCGAGCGGGAATTGTAAATAATGGATTGGAGAACATTTTCATTATTCTTCATGTGATTTGTATGTGCTTATACAAGGAAAGTTTTCCTTTGAAGTTTTGTTGGACAGGCTGATGAAGGGGGAGTGTTAGCCCTCGAAACATGTACCTGTAAGTAATTAGCAATAAATAGTATTGAAAGGTGGAAATTTTATTATTCTTTTAAAGTTACCTAGCTTCGCCACTGACTGCAGGGCAATCTTACATTTTTCGAGTGTAACATATTACAGTGTCACCTGCCAGCATTTCTATAATGCCATCATATCTGTCAACTACAAGGAATAATTTTAAGCTTCCATAGTTTTAATTTTGGAGATTCTTTACCTCGTGCATAGTGACGCAAATTTTGGATAGGCTTCCAACAAGCTCTTCATCACCAAGACTCTTAAGAGAGTTCAGGGCAACTGAATAGAGGGCTTCCTGTGGCCATTCCAAGTACCAGTCAATGGTACAGCAGTTCACTAGAGAAGGGAACATACGACAGCGCCTCCTTCAGAACACAACAGAGATAAATTTGATTAACTTTTTAATACACTATGTCACATCAGGGAAACCAGAGTTCAGAAAATCATCTTGCACCGGTAGTTCATATTATAAAACTATTCTAAAGCTAAATTATCAAGTTTGGAAGGGAAAAATAGAGATGAAGAGTGACTTACCTGAGTAAGTAGGCCATAGGTACACACAGAGTACAGGAGGTGGTGGTGACAGTGTTAATTGTTGTTTAGAGGGGCAGAACATCAAGGTCATCTACCCATTGTCACACAGTTATAAAAAATTGGAGAAATGTTTGTAGATTTACATGACTGTTAATCACGTGATTATGATCTATGGGACCTTCTTTTTTTGTGAACTGAACCATTGGATATGACATTTCACTTTGAAAATCTCACATGCATTAACCAGGAATCAAACCAGGTCCACCTTGATAAAAGGCAAGCAGCGTGAACACTGCATCATTACACCCCATAAGAATTTATACATTATTTTAAAATTTAGAGGTGGATGTCAAAATAATGGGCTAATTTAAGAGAATAAATAATAAAGCTAAAAATAATTATACTAACAAAAATATACTGAATGAAAAAATCAAAACTTAAATGTATTAATCAAAATATATTATATTTCAAATCAAAAAGTATGCTTGATCCTTGTATCATATACTGTAGTTACACTTTCAATTTAGATGCTTCCCTCTAACCCTCTCTTTCCCATAAAGCCAACATTAGAACAGAACGGAACGGAGCGGGGACAAGAAAAGAACAGATATTTTGACTCAAGTCAACGCCAGTAATTAAAAGAAGAATGAACTCTATCCAGGGTAGTGCCTGCAGCATGGTGTTATGGAGGTGAGATAATTCTGGTAGGAGAGAAGGGTTGCATACAGTGGTGTAGCCAGGGGAAGTGTTACTGGGGGTTAGAACCCCACTTGGAATTTTTAGAGAAAATAAAAAGATAAAACAAAAACTGATAATATACAATAAGCTAAATAAACATTTCTTAAATTAAATAATGACATTTTCTGATGAGTCTATAACTCATATTATGTGATTTGTGTCTGCACCACCACTGCATCTGCTACTTGATGATGTACTGTTGTCGTCTTTTGGCCCAGCTCCCCATTTGAGGCTACACATATCTTCATGAAAACGTATAACTCCATCTTTCCGGGGTTGCCAATCTAGCTTTTTCCCCTCTAAATATAGCTTATTTCAATTTGAGCCTTGTGCCAAATAATTTTAATTCCATGAAGAATTAACTGCAAAAACGTCTTCAAGTTAAAAGTTTTGAATGAACAATTGAGCCATTGAAATATTTAAAATATTTCATAGCTGGCAGTCAGCCTCTCCCAGGTAACAATATCTGAAAAGTGGAGGATGTTTTGGTGGTGTCTTAGGTTGCTGGTGCTAATTTACTATCTACATCACCAATACTCCATTATCCTTCTTCTTAAAATAATGACATGAATCATTATAACACTGTCAGTTTGCATGCAAGTATTCTATAAATAATTTTCCTTTGACTTGCCCTGTTCCAGTCAAGTTCATAATATGTTTTTCTTACCTGAATGCATCACCTACAGGGCTCATGCAGATCACTAGGTGAAGGTTCGATCGCACACGGCTGATAAAGAAATCAAAGATTCCATCCCTGTTTACTTCTTCAATGCCGGCTTTTTTAGCATCTGGTCTCATGGCCACAATCACCTTCTCGTATTCATCAGATTCAAACAGATTTGGTACCTCCCCTGAGGAATGATACAATTATTAATAAATTACATAGTAAATGGTGCACTCCAAACATTTCATGTACGAGAAATACTTTTATAATACTGCAGGTACAAATACAATTTGAATAAACTTAATAAATTCAATGAAATATGGTATATAATCCTTAAGGTGCTGTTCTATAAGTCTAAGTAACAAACTAATCAAGTACATTTAACTCGCTTATTCATTTTCTTCACCCAAGAACTTATAAAATATGACAAAACAAATCCTTGTTCTTATAAAATAATTCTGCTATTGGCATAATCCAAATGTTGTTGTTGTAGTTTCCCATGGCTAGCCCGGATTCCAATCCATCAGCTTTCTTGTGTTCCAATAGAGTTGTGTGAGGTTTCCTGAAGTTCTAGCAGTCACATCAAGTTTACTGCAATGTAGCAGGTGCCCCTTATCCATTTTACTTCCAGGTTCATGACAAAGTGTGCATTCTTCAGATCTCAGGATGTTGATTCGTTTCAGATGAGCTGCAAGGCAGTCATGGCCAGTGTTAAGTCTGAAGAGGGCTACAGCTTCCTTCTTGGTGTTAATTTATCTTGATCATATTTAGCATCAATGTCCTTCCATAATTTGGTTTCTGCTGTTTTCTTTGCCATTTCTTCATACCTGTGTTTGATAGTATTTTTCAAGATCCTTTTTGCTGACATAAAATCAGTCTGACGGACAGGTTGTTGTAGTTTGGTACCTTTTTTTGCTAATCTGTCTGCCTCTTCATTACCTGCTATTCCAAATGTTGAAACGTTTTGCTAGCCCCAACTGTTGGGTGAGAAATGTAACTGTTTACCTATGCCTAAGCTATGTTGTTTTAATGGGGGCCAAGACCTCAACGCAATGTTGAAATCTAAATTTGTATTTAACAACGTCTAGCTCTGGCAGAACACATTCAAGACTCGATTCACTCAGATCGTGGTATGATTTGATCATTAACCCAACAAACAATTGTATCAGGAGAAGGAATTGGTCTATATCTAATGCTACCTACTGAAAGCAAAGATTGCATTGTAAAAGAAATGAATTTATTATATAAAACAAGTATAGCAAAATTAATAATAATAATAAGTTTAAAATTTAAATTGGAGCGTTGTGATTTGAATATTACCGATAGAAAATTACGTGAAAACGGAGTCTGATAAATTATTGATTTTACTCTTATTCCCAAGCTATGAAGTTACTGAAATATGAAATATAAAACCAAGAGAAATGAGAGATTGCGTATTTCTGAGTCATTAGCGCTTACCACTGGAAATGCCCGAAGCCTTTCCCTCGTACTGGATGATGCTGTGAGCTTCCCACAGTCTCCTGGATGTCGTCATCTTCGTCGATGTTTGATGAGATTCTGGTAGATTAGATAATTCTATGGTCCGTACATCGGACCCAAACACTCGTACAACCGCACTGGTTAAGTTTTACAAAAGTTAGTCCTCCAATCCACGGAACATCGGAGCGATTCCCGCGTACAACCGTACTCGTTAAATTCTATATAGATTCTTGCTAACTCCACCGAACATCGGAGCCACACGCACGCGCACCCATACTCGTCAAGTATTTCACAGATTGTCCTGGTTCCACGGCGCGTCGAACGATATATGCACCTGTCGGCTCTCCCACTCTACATCCGACTTCAGCTTGCGTGGTCCTCACTGATTGGCTGCACCCCACGCGCTATACTCCCCTTCTCTGGGTCATTACACTCGGCGGGAGGGATCCGTTCCAACAATTCGCCTTTCCTGGACGCTGCGACCCAGCCTTGCGTAATACTTCCTGACAAGATTAAGCTTGTATTTGAATTCCCCGTGACTCATCTCTCTCAAATACCCTAACTGACAAAACTCCGTAAAATTCCGTAATCAGATAATTTTCTATGATATCGTCGTTCGTAATAATTTGCTTGATAGCGTTTTCTAAGACATAGAAAACCTATCTGTATGCTTATAATTTTTATAAAATGCTCCGAAAATATCTTAATAATAATTATAATAAATTAATAATAATAATAAATTAACATGAAAAATTCTCTTGGCTGAACAATTTGCCGCGTAAATAAATATAGAATGGCTTCCTACTGACTTATGCCAGTTGCATAAAAACCCCTCGAAAAACACGTTACATATTCGCCTCGGATCATCGGATGATTTACCGTGACGACGGTCCATTATCCGATTATCCCAGACACGTTAATAAACCCCATCCAAAATACATATTACATAAATGAAATCTCCCTAAATTACAGATATATACACTCATAATTTTTCTTCACGCACTTTGCGTCAAAGTTTGTTGTCACTATGGATTGCACTTTGCAACCAGTCCAATGTTTCTCATATAAAATAGTGTTCCACGGATATTTCCGCCTCTCAAATTCCTCTATGTTGGAGAAATAGACATAATTAATGTGTGAGCACTATGTATTTATGATGTCATATCACACGCATTGAAGGTGTTCTGATATATTTATATCACCATAGAACTTCCTAATTTCACTGGAGGTCCCTTCCTTATGGTGAAATTTAATCTCACTTATCACTGAGCACACGATCACACTATTGTGGCAGCGCCTCGTGACCATAATACATGATCTCTCTTTATAAAAGATGATTAAATTAATATTGACTTCTGAAAAAAAAAACAGTAAATGTGCATTACATATAACACCAAATATTTCTGTGCCGTAATCGCCCTGTCTTGTTAAGTTCCCGTAGACCATATTCTACTTAATACTAGTTCTCAACACAGATCAATTCTTCTCACACAAATAATACCTTTGTACAAATGATCTTAAATTACACACTTACAAATCTTACATGGCGAGGCCGTAAACAGAAATCACGTGTGCTGATATGTATGAGTTTCATGAAGGACTGTCTCGCATTCTAATGGCCCATCTTTTGCCTCGTGGACGCCTTAAGCAAAAATACGCTGTTCAAGCGCTCACCCATCTCTTGGAGGCAAATGGGAATTCACCAGCGCTACCAAATTCTGGCCTTGGTGTATCGAGACATTTTAGTGCTCAAGAGCATCCGACAATCCCGTCATATTTCCCTGTACCTTAAAAACTCTCATTTACTTACATACTACCCCCCTGTGCGACTTCTGATACGCCTGCCTGGAAGACCATCTCCTCCCACGCACCAAATACCACACTTACTCATTTGATAGGCTGGCTCGCCAGCTAAACACACTCACTTTATGACACATATTTTCGTAGACTATGTATATTATACGTCCCGTATAATCTGTTTCCCTTACTATCCTCCAGCACATATGCTGTTTTTCCAATACGTTTGGAAACTATAAATGTTTCTGTGTCACCTGCTTCCAACCTTGCAAGTGGCTCCCTTAAATGAACGTCCTCACGTTGCTCTACCTACCTATTTCTCAGTATCTGTAACGATGCCCTGTTGCTACTGTCCACACATACTAACCCTACCTTCCTATGGTGTCACACCTCTACTCGACACTCTATGACCTAAAAATGTCACTTCTGACTGACAGAATGACGACTTAGACAGCTTCAAAGTGAACCCTGCCTGATCTAACTTCTGAAAAACTATATCTAAATGACGTAGATGCTCCTCAAAACTGCGTGAACTAATTACCATATCATCTATGTAAATGGTTACAAACTCTCCTGTGTCATCCCCTAATGCGATGTTTAAAGCCCTAATTAAAGCTGCTGAACTACTCTTTAACCCATAAGGTGTTCTACAAAATTGATAAAGGTTATATTTATGACTAAAAGCTGTAAATGGTCTATCTTCGTACATAAGTGGCACTTGCCAAAAACTGGAACTCAAATCTACACAAGTGAAATACTTCTTCCCCTCAAATGTTTGCATTAATTCCTCTATTGACATAGATTTCAGCTGATCTGAACTAATTCTACTGTTAACCAAACGAGCGTCTAAACAAATACGAACAGTGCCGTCGGTCTTGGGTATCGTGATCAAAGAATTAACATATGGACTGTTAGAGTGCTCAATAATCCCATCTTCAAGCATCTGATTAATTTGTGCCTCAACTGCACTTTGATAAGCGAAAGGTACAGGATATCTATGTCCTGTGAATACTGACCTATCAATAACGTTCAATGAATGTGTATAGCAATTGGCCATACCAATGCGATCCTCAAAAACTCTCCTATTACACCATAACACATCATAGAGCCGAACACATTGTTCCACCTCTATATTTCCCTGAAATGCAGCATCACGTAACGAGTCATCTAGACTTCCGTTCGTAATCACACTGCCCACAAAACATGGAGAACCCCGCTCTACGGCTGGCGATATCTCATTTAAAGTACAAATCACACCTACAATACTACTCCTCTGAATATGGTCATTGAACGCTACTTCTACTTCAGAATCTCCCCATTTAAATTTCAAACTCCCTACATCATAACATAAGTTACCAGACACTCTACTTAGCCACTCTGAACCCAAGATAACACTGAATACTAAATTTGGAATTACAAGGCAAATCTGCTTCTCTACATGATTATTAATTTTAATGTCTACTAAAACTTGCTTAGAAATTACTTTAGACCTCTTCCCAACAGCTGTGATAACAAAAGTGCTTTTAATTGGCATCTCCTCAAAATTTACTCCAGTTCCTTTCATTTTATCATAAAATGCACTACTTATGCAACTCTTCATACAACCACTATCAATTAAAACATCTGTGTACGCCTCGGACACGTTAAATTTAACTATGGGGCTCTTACTAGCCACTTCCTGAATAATACATTCATCATCTAGTTCATGTAATAATTCATTTCTTACATTTAGGTCATAGGGTTCCTGTATAATTGTATGGACAGGGCATGCTACAGACTGAGATTCTGACCTTACTTCGCAGCCTGGTTCGCGTTTAAAGAACCGCTACAGCTGGCCGTAGTACTACTAACTACTAAACTGGTCTGGTTGTTCTGAGTTGTGTTGTCATTGTTTGGCTGTATATTACTACCACTAGGCTGTCCTCTTCCTTGACCCCTATTCTGGTTGTAATTATTGTCATTATAATTTCTTCCTTGATTTCCCCTGAAATCATTGTTTCTCCCTTGATTTCCCCTGTAATCATTGTTCCTCCCTTGATTTCCCCTGAAATCATTGTTCCTCCCTTGATACTGATTACCATAGCCATTTCCTCTGTTCTGATTTAGCTGATTATTATTATTTCTATTTTGAGCGTTGGCCCCTTCGCCACCGTTCCCTTGAACTTCCTGATGCCTGGCTTCATTAGGTCTATTATTATTATTACCCTGGTTCCTATTGAAATTGTCCTCATAACCCCCTCTCCCTAGTGTATCAAATGTGCTTAACAAATTTTCTACTTGTGATATAGTCTTTACATTCTGGATACAAGCAGCCTCCTTGATCCTATAGGGAAAGTGCCTAAGTAGCAACCTCACCACATCACTTTCCTCCTTCAACCCATCCATATATTTACACACTAATACCTGCCCTAAAAAGTATTCGGTCATGGTGGAGCTTTCTTTAGGGTTATATTTACCACACACTACTCCCTCACGATGCTGCGACTGAATAACCTCTTTCCAGAACTTTTCACAGAATTTCATTTTAAACTTGTCTCTGTAGACAGCAAACCAATTCCTCGTTTCCCCCACAAACACTTGTTCTAAAATTTCAACTACCTGGCACCACTCAATACTACCATTTTCCAACCTCTCCCCGAATTTATTTTCTATAGTGTTCATGAACTCCATTGGGCACCCCTGTCGATTGCTGAACTTACCCAGTTCTACCTCCCTGTGTGTGCTATTCACAAAAACTGGCCTATTCTGACTATTTTCTTGCCTGATCCTAGCTTTTAATTTTAACTCTAATTCTGCGATTTTCTCCTCAGCCTTCCTCTCAATACTGTTTACTGTTAATTTAATGTTTCCTTCTGATTCTTCTACTTTATCATATAGCTTTGCTTGTTTCTCCTCAATCTTGCTAATGCTCTCTCTGTTACTCTCTCTTAAATCATTTACTTCTGCAACTATTTGTGAGTGGACTTTCTCAATTCTACCCCCCAGCTGTTCCTTAACCTCTTTAGTAGCTACCTGAATTTTGTCAATTTCTCCCCCCAATTGCTTTTTGACCTGCTGTGTTTCCAGGTGCACTAGTTCTTTTAAATTTTCAGCCTGTGTACTGATTCTAATTTCCAACTCCTCCTGTACTTTTCCTAATTTTCTGTCTACATCTGCAATAATCTCTTTAGCCTTTTCTTCCATCAACCCCCTGATCTCACCTCTAATCAGTTCGAATTTGTCACTCATTTCCCTACTGTTTTGTTCTAATTTGGCATTTAAAGTTTCAGTACTCTCTCTATTTTCCTTACTGTTTTGTTCTAATCTGGCGTTTAAAGTTTCATTACTCTCTCTATTTTCCCTACTGTTTTGTTCTAATTTAGCATTTAAGGCATCTGTACTTTCTTTATTTTCCCTACTGTTTTGTTCTAATTTTGCATTATTCTGTTCTAATTTTGCATTTAAGGCATCACTACTAACTTTGTTCTGATACATGAACTCGAGAAGTAAAGTTTTTAATTCTGGTTGGCCGCCTACACTCCCTGTTTCAGTATCGGGATTTACCTCCGCTACCCCGGTACTACCATCACTCGACATACTGCTCGTATCATCACTCTCCCGTTGATGACCACTACGTAACCTCATCTGTCTTTCTTTCTCATCCCCCATAATGATATACACTGATACAGACAAATAACCCCCAAAATACAGCCACAGAAATATATACCCTTCTCCTTCCACAAATGTTATTAGGTTTTCATCCCCAAGTTGTCGGCGACAAATGAAACGTTTTTGCTAGCCCCTAACTGTTGGGTGAGAAATGTAACTGTTTACCTTTGCCTAAGCTATGTTGTTTTAATGGGCGCCAAGACCTCAACGCAATGTTGAAATCTAAATTTGTATTTAACAACGTCTAGCTCTGGCCGAACACATTCAAGACTCGATTCACTCAGATCGTGGTATGATTTGATCATTAACCCAACAAACAATTGTATCAGGAGAAGGAATTGGTCTATATCTAATGCTACCTACTGAAAGCAAAGATTGCATTGTAAAAGAAATGAATTTATTATATAAAACAAGTATAGCAAAATTAATAATAATAATAAGTTTAAAATTTAAATTGGAGCGTTGTGATTTGAATATTACCGATAGAAAATTACGTGAAAACGGAGTCTGATAAATTATTGATTTTACTCTTATTCCCAAGCTATGAAGTTACTGAAATATGAAATATAAAACCAAGAGAAATGAGAGATTGCGTATTTCTGCGTCATTAGCGCTTACCACTGGAAATGCCCGAAGCCTTTCCCTCGTACTGGATGATGCTGTGAGCTTCCCACAGTCTCCTGGATGTCGTCATCTTCGTCGATGTTTGATGAGATTCTGGTAGATTAGATAATTCTATGGTCCGTACCTCGGACCCAAACACTCGTACAACCGCACTGGTTAAGTTTTACAAAAGTTAGTCCTCCAATCCACGGAACATCGGAGCGATTCCCGCGTACAACCGTACTCGTTAAATTCTATATAGATTCTTGCTAACTCCACCGAACATCGGAGCCACACGCACGCGCACCCATACTCGTCAAGTATTTCACAGATTGTCCTGGTTCCACGGCGCGTCGAACGATATATGCACCTGTCGGCTCTCCCACTCTACATCCGACTTCAGCTTGCGTGGTCCTCACTGATTGGCTGCACCCCACGCGCTATACTCCCCTTCTCTGGGTCATTACACTCGGCGGGAGGGATCCGTTCCAACAATTCGCCTTTCCTGGACGCTGCGACCCAGCCTTGCGTAATACTTCCTGACAAGATTAAGCTTGTATTTGAATTCCCCGTGACTCATCTCTCTCAAATACCCTAACTGACAAAACTCCGTAAAATTCCGTAATCAGATAATTTTCTATGATATCGTCGTTCGTAATAATTTGCTTGATAGCGTTTTCTAAGACATAGAAAACCTATCTGTATGCTTATAATTTTTATAAAATGCTCCGAAAATATCTTAATAATAATTATAATAAATTAATAATAATAATAAATTAACATGAAAAATTCTCTTGGCTGAACAATTTGCCGCGTAAATAAATATAGAATGGCTTCCTACTGACTTATGCCAGTTGCATAAAAAAACCTCGAAAAACACGTTACAATGTATAAAACCAAAATTATCTACTGCCCAAATACCCTTTATGAAATAAATTACTTAGATACTTAAATATTTTATTCAATTAATTCCAAAGAGTCATAGGCTCGTACAGAGGAATTGTACAGTAATATGTGTGTTTACACACGAAGGAAGAAAATTCTGAAGGTAACACAAATTGATGAACAAGGGCATAGGCCTATTAGTAAAGTTGATACTATATCTAAGATGTTTAGACCAAGGTCCCTTAAAATGATAACCACTTAGGATTTTTAAGCTTATACCATAACGAATAGAATATAAAGTGTGATCTCTTCTCCCTCAATAGCATGTAATGAATACGGATCGGGTTGGCACTCGCCGCTATGCAGCGCTACAGTCTGCAAGCAAGATGGCGTCACAGTGAAAGTGTAGTGAAATAGCAGCTAGTGTAAATATTTGATAAAAGTGGTAAAATATTATAACAGAGGCTTAAAATCTATAAAGTTACTTTCCTTAGATCAAGTGTAATACGGAATATTGATAGTATTTAGAAATTCTTGTTGATAATTTAATAAACTTAAACTAAGTTGTGGGAACGTGTATCCAAAGATTCGGTGACTTCTTCAATCACTGTTTGAACCAAGTAGAGCAGTGGTGCTTTTACGAGACTTCACCCGATTGGAAGATATACGTATTTCACATTCTTCTTTATTGGTAGGTTATTAGATTAATTCTATTAGGTAGTAATAATTAAATTAAATTTAGTGTAATTTGGTGTAAACATCTAGGCTCACTTAGATCTCTAGTATGACGACAGTCAACAGTGTTAGTATCTCGTCAGGTTGTGTAACCGTAACGGATTTATGCTCGTCGTGCAAAATAAAAGTAAAAAATGCAAATAAAATCATCACAAGATCTCAGGTAAAATTGAATGAGGAGAAAAGTGAAACCGATTGTCGTAATGTAGGCCTACCGCTACCGTCATGCGAATGTCATAACCTGAGAAACGAACTGTCCTCAAAAGACGAAATTATAAAGCTGCTAAAGGAAGATATTGCTAAGTTAATGGAAGAGTTGAATAAATTAAAAGGAAACAGAGGGGAAAGCAAGGAAACTTGGTCGACAGTGATTGCTGGTAAGGTAAGATTGAATAAGCCTAGGCCTATAAATGGAGTACATGTAACTGAAATTCCCGTCTCAAATTCATTTGGAGTGCTTGTCGAAGAAAATGATGACTTTCCTCAAGAAGAAAAGAAGAAAGTGATAAAGAGAAAATCCAGGAAGATGCGGATATTTGCGGATAGCCACGGGCGAGATGTAGCAGCAAGCGTTTTGGAGAGAAGCCGAGAAATGGAGGTCACTTCGACAGTGAAGCCAGGAGCTCAGATTGCAGAAGTCACGAACGGGATGATAGGAGAGTGTGCGTCCCTTACTGCAAAGGACTACGCAGTGATCATCGCTGGAGCAAACGACGTCTATAGAAATGAGAGTAAAAAGGTAATCAAAGATTTAAAGGGTACATTGCCATCCATGCAAAAAACAAATGTCATTATTGTAAACATTCCGCAGAGACACGATTTAATTCCCAAGTCATGTGTAAATATAGAAATAGAGGCTACAAATGGAAAAATTCATAAAATTTGTAAGAGTTTTCCAAATGTCCAAATTGTAGATGTAAGTAAATTAGACAGGAAGTTCCACACTCGGCATGGCCTACACTTAAATAGATTAGGAAAAGAGTATCTTAGTGATGAAATCTGCAAAATTGTAAATTCAAATGGTAAGAATAATTCGACAGTAATATCATTAGAGTGGAAGCAGGGAAACTGGTAGAAGAAGCCAAACGTGAGGTTTGGCATTCACATCTTTTGAAGTCAAATTTAACGGAGTGCAACAATGGTATTTCGGATTTGTCTAGCAACAATAATAATAACAATTATGATAATAATAATGTAAATAAATCACCAACACAAGCTTGCAAAAGTAACAAATTTAAAATTTACCACCAGAATGTCCAGTCTCTTTATAATAAAATTGATTACATAAATCTAATGCTTAAAAATGAACTTAAAGACATCTCAGCACTATGTATTTCAGAACATTGGCTGAAAGAGGAACAACTTGAATTAATTCAATTCCCAGGGTTTATACAAGCTAGTAAATACTCTAGATCTAATATTAGCCATGGTGGTACTTGCATCTTCTTAAGAAATAATTTAGATCATGAACAGATAACAGCTTATGATTATCTAATTATGGAACAGGATTTTGAATTCTCTGCCGTAAAAATTCAGCAGTTTAAGTTAATAATTGTATGCGTATACCGTTCTCCGTCAGGAAAGTTTCCTCTATTTATAGATAAACTAGAATTGTTACTCAATAACATGAGCAAAGTAAATTTCGATATAATAATTTGTGGGGATGTAAATGTGGATTTCTTAAAACTTGATAGAAATTGTGAATTATTAAACCAGTTACTAATTTCCTATGGACTGAAACCTACAGTAAATACACCAACAAGAATAACAAAATTTAGTAAAACCACTCCTGATCAAATTTTTATAAATACAGATAAATATCACCATTCAATAGAAGTCTATTGTCCGGGTTTTAGTGACCACCATGGACAAATACTGAGTTTTGAAGTATCCGAAGTAATCAATAATAATGATAATGGAGTAAAATCAAAGTGCAGGTCATTCACTGAAGCAAATGTTACATATTTCAATGACTTATTAAATAAGGAAACATGGTCAGAAATTTATGAACTAGAAAATGTAAATGATAAATTTAATGCATTTAACAGTACCCTAAAACACTATTTTGAAATAGCATTCCCCTTTAAACGAAGAACTGTTCAAAATAACAAAACTAGCAATTGGATAACAACAGGGATTATAAATTCATGTCAAAGAAAGAAATTTCTACACAAATTATATAAACAATACCACACAACACCTGAATTCAATTTATACTACAAAAAATACACTAGCATATTAAATAAGGTAATAAGACTAGCAAAGAAAATGCATAATGATAATTTTATTTCCCAATCATCTAATAAAAACAGGGCTATGTGGTCCGTAATAAAGAAAGAAACTGGAAAATATGCTAAAATACAAAGGAACATTACACTGACCAGAAATAATAAAGTGATTAATAATCCAGAGGAAATAGCAAACACTTTTAATGACTATTTTCTGGAAATTCCGCAAAAATTATTAAATAAATCACAGGTAAATACACTAAATTCTAATAATAAAATAAATATATGCAGTGATTCTTTATTTATAAATCATGTCACAAGTGAAGAGGTAAGAATAGTTATAAAAGAGCTAAAAAATAAATTCTGTGCTGGCATTGATGGCATCCCTGATGCAATTTTAAAGAAATGTGCCGAAAATATAATAAATCCACTTACGCACTTAATAAACAGTTCAATTCTCTCAGGAACTTACCCGGATATTTTGAAGTTATCAAAAGTAATTCCAGTGCACAAAAACGGTTCAAAAGATGAATTAGATAACTATCGTCCTATTACCTTACCAACTGGTATTGCAAAAATTGTGGAAAAAATTATGTATAAGAGACTGATAAGTTTCATAGAAAAAAATAAAATATTATCAAACTCACAACATGGATTTAGAACGGAAAAATCTACACAGACAGCAATTTACGAATGTAGTAATAGTATACTGAAATTAATTGACAATAAGGAACATGTAACTGGCCTATTCTTGGATTTATCGAAAGCATTTGATGTAGTTGACCATAAAATCCTCCTTACCAAACTAAATCAATATGGTGTTAGAGGTCTAGCTAATAAATGGATAGAGTCTTACTTAACAAGGCGTAAACAAATAGTAAGCTTGAGACACAAGGATGATGGAACCAAATTACTTAATGAAACATTGTCCAATGAGGGAATTATTGAATTTGGAGTACCCCAGGGATCGGTTTTGGGCCCACTACTCTTTCTTCTATATATCAATGATATAACACAGAACGTTCATTCACATAAGGAAATTTTGTTTGCGGACGATACAACACTCGTAATAAAAGGTGAAACTAAACAGGTCATACAGCAGTCTGCTGACTCCGTTACAGGAGAGTTAACCAAATGGTCACAAGATAATCGCCTCATAATAAACTATAAAAAGACAGTATGTCTAAATTTCCACACTATACAGAATAGGAATCCTGCGATGCCCAATATAACATTAAATGGTCATCAAATAGAAAATAAATCAGAAACAAAGTTTTTAGGACTATGGATACAACAAGACTTGAAATGGAATAAACATATACAATATCTGAATACTAAACTGAACTCGATGTGCTTTGCGTTACGTATTTTGAAAACCTGCACTGGCATGCACACATTAAGAAATACTTATTTTGCTTATTTCCATTCATACTTAAGATATGGGATCATATTTTGGGGTATGTCGCCAGATGTACTAAGCACGTTTAGGATACAAAAGAGAGCGATTAGAATTATGGCAAATGTAAACTCGAGAGAATCATGTAGACCTCTGTTTAAAGATTTAAACATTCTCCCACTGCCCTGCATATATATCTTTGAAAGTATTATGTTTTTTAAAAAGAATTTAATGAATAAAGATGTTTTTCTTAAAACAAACAATGATGTTCATAGGCATAACACAAGACAAAATCAAAACATTCATATTTCACACACACACACAAGCATATATCAAAAAGGAACTTTTCACACTGGAGTTAAATTATACAATAAACTACCCCAGTATATAAAACTGGCCCCAAAAATAAAAACCTTTGATAGAATGTTGAAAGCTTATCTGCAGTGCCATTGTTTTTACTCAGTAGTTGAATATTTTAGCGTATAGGAGTGATGGAATCTATAACTATATTTTACTTTTTTAATTTAATTTTAATACCTAGCTGTATGTTGTTGTATTTATAGAATTAAGTTTTCATATTATGATAATAGAGTGAGGTGTAAATAGTTGTGCAATAAGATTGTATCTATTAAGATTTGCTATTATAATAAGTTATAAATAGTTATAATCTTAGTAATATATACCTGTTAGTTCTTTTATTTTATGCATGTAAATTCTGACGTGTCCTATATCAAAAATGTATTGAATGCATGTATTTGATCAAATGGAATTAATAAAAATCTATCTATCTATCTATTTGAGATTGTTGATTTCCCCATATGTTTATGTGTTTATGTGCTATATTTTAAGTATTTAATCGATCGGAGAGTTTTGGTGGTGTTCTGTGCAAACGTTTATTGATATACAAGTGCTTACACTATTACTTCATAGTATTAATACCTGAAATGCTATTGTAGGAAGCATTAACTGAAATGGAATTTAATTTCTTGTCGTGTGTTGACGTTATCTTCGTGTGTTAATTTTATTGTTATTTAATGTAAGTAAACAGCAGTTTAGCCCTTACATTTTCATGAGTGCTTAATGTGAGTAGTGAAGATGCCTTGCCCTATTGTACCAGAATGCAGATCTAGCTGTGGGGACTGTTAAGAGGTCAGACGGTTTTTCAACCCTCCTAAAGATAAGGAACGATTTATCAAGTGCAAAGGGGCCATACCAGGGAAGGATAGGGAACTTACTGAAAAGTCCTACATCTGTGATGCTCACTTTTCAGAAGATTTAATTGTTAAATTTGACAAATATGTGATAGAAGGGAAGGAAGTAGTACTTCTCCAAAGAACCAACTGGCGATTGAAAGACTATTCTGTTCCACATATATTTCCTAATTTGCCTAAGTATTTGTCCGGTATGGTGTAAATAAAAATGCTCTTGATGCCATTAAAGACTACTTCTGTGAAGAAAGGGATGAGAATAAAAAGTCAATGAGTTAAAAAACATATATGTACCGTAATGCCGAAGGAGGCGTGATCAGTTTTAGGCAATAGCCTACTCTATGAAGGGGTCATAACTATGCCTTCTATGTCTGTTTAATGTTAAGTTCTTCTGAAATGATGGTAGTTTACTGATTTTGGTGTTTGTGGAGTGAAATTTATGGTTATTATTGAATTGTATAGTAATCTACGGTAAAGTTGAATGTTGCGTTCGTACGGCTTTTTTTTTTGTGTTGCAAGTCTGTTAAGGGAATGTAAAATGTGTAACAATGTGAAGAAATTCTTACTGATAGCTAGGTTAATTTTTCCGTTCTTTTTATAAATTTACCGATAGCTGGCAAAACTAATTGCATTTTGAACTTGCTCTCTGTCTTCACTTATTGTCGAAACTGGACTATTACAGGAGACGACTTATTAAATTATAATTGGGCACAGTAAATTAAGTGGAGATGTTGAACTTATTAGCGCCTATGAGCAGTGGCGGACTGGCTCTCGAGGGCCCACTCGGGAGTTCTGACAGAAGGCCCCCCTCCCCCTCCCCGTACTCCCGTAGTGGGAAATGTCGGGAAAAAAGGCAAAAAATAATTCCTAGTTTTTTCGTTTAATTTTACTTATTGAACTCAAACACAAACACAATAAACATAAACAATTGAAGCAGAAAACAGCTTAGCAGCTAATTTCAGAGGCAATATGCTTGAACAATAAAATCACAGCAACAATCGCGAAAGTTCAGAGGATGTTCTAGCAACACTATCTATAATTTTGTCTTTGTCAATCGACGCCACCAGGTCGTACTCGACGTTCATCAAAAACAGAGGTTCAAATATCTCTTGCGGAATCGTGGACCTTAACTTAGTTCTGACAATCTTGAGTTTTGAGAACACCCTCTCACAAGTTATTTGCGTGCCAGGTAGTGTCAGAACGAATTGATAGACGCAATACAGATTAGGAAACAATCCTGATTGCTGGACAATATCCCGGACGATATCAAACGCACACTTTAAACATCTTTTACATTCAGGATAACTTTCTTTGATCTCGTCAGATTCTTCATCAACATCAACATGTAAGTCAGTTTCAAGGGGAGCATCATCTTTGCTAGGCTCAAATGTTTAATTTAAATCTTTGGTTAAGGAAGAGTACTGCGCCGCAAAAGTTTTTAATTCTTCGGATAGTGTATCTTTATCTACCTTAGCTAATCTTACAACTTCCCTTAACGCGTTTTCAGGCAACCCGTTTGTGATAACATCATTAACATTTTTAGGATCTAAGCAAGCACAATCTTTGAGAAGATCCGCGTTAGCAATAAATCTACGATCTATGCTAGACTTAGCTACATGGAGAATATTCAAGTACGTCTCAATCCTGTACACATCTTTTGGATGTTTTGGTCTTTCGTCATCAGCTTGTTCACCAGCCATTTTATTGGTTCTTTTCATTTTCTTTGGTTTAAAGTCCTCCTGCAAATGAAAATCCTCAGGGACACCAGCCACATCGGGATCATGTAAATTCAATCTCTCGTTTAAAAGGGCAGCAAAATTTTTGCTCTTCTCATACAGCGACTCAAAGTGATCGTCGCTCCTTTTATTCTCAATCTCTTTTGCAAGTTTTTCCACCATATTGAACGCGGTCAAGTAGTTTAAAGACTTAGATTGTAAATATTTTGACGCAACTGAACTCGCCTTAAAAATATCTAGGTACACAGCAGCAGTTAAAATGTTCTCAAGCTTGCTCCATTTTTTTAGCAGTGCAATTGCTAGAAACTTTGTTTTTGCATCAAACGTCGAGCCCCGTGAAACAATTTTGAACAAGGCTTCCAATAAAATAGCGAATTTTGGAGTAGAAATCGATTCCTCGTGAACATCTAGATCTATTTGGGACTAAATAGCTTTGTCCTTGCTCCACCACCTGTTTTTTTTTTTTCGATAACCTGTAACCTGCTCATTTTCCCATGACTAGACTCAGCCTGCTTTTTTACTTCCCTTACAACATCCATCAGCTTATGCGATTCGGAGAAAAACACTGCTGTTTCCTGCACTAAACCGAACAAGTTTTCGCTAGAAAGGCAACATTCGATCGCGTCTAGATTTAAAGGGTACATTGCCATCCATGCAAAAAACAAATGTCATTATTGTAAATATTCCGCAGAGACACGATTTAATTCCCAAGTCATGTGTAAATGTAGAAATAGAGGCTACAAATGGAAAAATTCATAAAATTTGTAAGAGTTTTCCAAATGTCCAAATTGTAGATGTAAGTAAATTAGACAGGAAGTTCCACACTCGGCATGGCCTACACTTAAATAGATTAGGAAAAGAGTATCTTAGTGATGAAATCTGCAAAATTGTAAATTCAAATGGTAAGAATAATTCAACAGTAATATCATTAGAGTGGAAGCAGGGAAACTGGTAGAAGAAGCCAAACGTGAGGTTTGGCATTCACATCTTTTGAAGTCAAATTTAACGGAGTGCAACAATGGTATTTCGGATTTGTCTAGCAACAATAATAATAACAATTATGATACTAATAATGTAAATAAATCACCAACACAAGCTTGCAAAAGTAACAAATTTAAAATTTACCACCAGAATGTCCAGTCTCTTTATAATAAAATTGATTACATAAATCTAATGCTTAAAAATGAACTTAAAGACATCTCAGCACTATGTATTTCAGAACATTGGCTGAAAGAGGAACAACTCGACTTAATTCAATTCCCAGGGTTTATACAAGCTAGTAAATACTCTAGATCTAATATTAGCCATGGTGGTACTTGCATCTTCTTAAGAAATAATTTAGATCATGAACAGATAACAGCTTATGATTATCTAATTATGGAACAGGATTTTGAATTCTCTGCCGTAAAAATTCAGCAGTTTAAGTTAATAATTGTATGCGTATACCGTTCTCCGTCAGGAAAGTTTCCTCTATTTATAGATAAACTAGAATTGTTACTCAATAACATGAGCAAAGTAAATTTCGATATAATAATTTGTGGGGATGTAAATGTGGATTTCTTAAAACTTGATAGAAATTGTGAATTATTAAACCAGTTACTAATTTCCTATGGACTGAAACCTACAGTAAATACACCAACAAGAATAACAAAATTTAGTAAAACCACTCCTGATCAAATTTTTATAAATACAGATAAATATCACCATTCAATAGAAGTCTATTGTCCGGGTTTTAGTGACCACCATGGACAAATACTGAGTTTTGAAGTATCCGAAGTAATCAATAATAATGATAATGGAGTAAAATCAAAGTGCAGGTCATTCACTGAATCAAATGTTACATATTTCAATGACTTATTAAATAAGGAAACATGGTCAGAAATTTATGAACTAGAAAATGTAAATGATAAATTTAATGCATTTAACAGTACCCTAAAACACTATTTTGAAATAGCATTCCCCTTTAAACGAAGAACTGTTCAAAATAACAAAACTAGCAATTGGATAACAACAGGGATTATAAATTCATGTCAAAGAAAGAAATTTCTACACAAATTATATAAACAATACCACACAACACCTGAATTCAATTTATACTACAAAAAATACACTAGCATATTAAATAAGGTAATAAGACTAGCAAAGAAAATGCATAATGATAATTTTATTTCCCAATCATCTAATAAAAACAGGGCTATGTGGTCTGTAATAAAGAAAGAAACTGGAAAATCTGCTAAAATACAAAGGAACATTACACTGACCAGAAATAATAAAGTGATTAATAATCCAGAGGAAATAGCAAACACTTTTAATGACTATTTTCTGGAAATTCCGCAAAAATTATTAAATAAATCACAGGTAAATACACTAAATTCTAATAATAAAATAAATATATGCAGTGATTCTTTATTTATAAATCATGTCACAAGTGAAGAGGTAAGAATAGTTATAAAAGAGCTAAAAAATAAATTCTGTGCTGGCATTGATGGCATCCCTGATGCAATTTTAAAGAAATGTGCAGAAAATATAATAAATCCACTTACGCACTTAATAAACAGTTCAATTCTCTCAGGAACTTACCCGGATATTTTGAAGTTATCAAAAGTAATTCCAGTGCACAAAAATGGTTCAAAAGATGAATTAGATAACTATCGTCCTATTACCTTACCAACTGGTATTGCAAAAATTGTGGAAAAAAATTATGTATAAGAGACTGATAAGTTTCATAGAAAAAAATAAAATATTATCAAACTCACAACATGGATTTAGAACGGAAAAATCTACACAGACAGCAATTTACGAATGTAGTAATAGTATACTGAAATTAATTGACAATAAGGAACATGTAACTGGCCTATTCTTGGATTTATCGAAAGCATTTGATGTAGTTGACCATAAAATCCTCCTTACCAAACTAAATCAATATGGTGTTAGAGGTCTAGCTAATAAATGGATAGAGTCTTACTTAAAAAGGCGTAAACAAATAGTAAGCTTGAGACACAAGGATGATGGAACCAAATTACTTAATGAAACATTGTCCAATGAGGGAATTATTGAATTTGGAGTACCCCAGGGATCGGTTTTGGGCCCACTACTCTTTCTTCTATATATCAATGATATAACACAGAACGTTCATTCACATACGGAAATTTTGTTTGCGGACGATACAACACTCGTAATAAAAGGTGAAACTAAACAGGTCATACAGCAGTCTGCTGACTCCGTTACAGGAGAGTTAACCAAATGGTCACAAGATAATCGCCTCATAATAAACTATAAAAAGACAGTATGTCTAAATTTCCACACTATACAGAATAGGAATCCTGCGATGCCCAATATAACATTAAATGGTCATCAAATAGAAAATAAATCAGAAACAAAGTTTTTAGGACTATGGATACAACAAGACTTGAAATGGAATAAACATATACAATATCTGAATACTAAACTGAACTCGATGTGCTTTGCGTTACGTATTTTGAAAACCTGCACTAGCATGCACACATTAAGAAATACTTATTTTGCTTATTTCCATTCATACTTAAGATATGGGATCATATTTTGGGGTATGTCGCCAGATGTACTAAGCACGTTTAGGATACAAAAGAGAGCGATTAGAATTATGGCAAATGTACACTCTAGAGAATCATGTAGACCTCTGTTTAAAGATTTAAACATTCTCCCACTGCCCTGCATATATATCTTTGAAAGTATTATGTTTTTTAAAAAGAATTTAATGAATAAAGATGTTTTTCTTAAAACAAACAATGATGTTCATAGGCATAACACAAGACAAAATCAAAACATTCATATTTCACACACACACACAAGCATATATCAAAAAGGAACTTTTCACACTGGAGTTAAATTATACAATAAACTACCCCAGTATATAAAACTGGCCCCAAAAATAAAAACCTTTGATAGAATGTTGAAAGCTTATCTGCAGTGCCATTGTTTTTACTCAGTAGTTGAATATTTTAGCGTATAGGAGTGATGGAATCTATAACTATATTTTACTTTTTTAATTTAATTTTAATACCTAGCTGTATGTTGTTGTATTTATAGAATTAAGTTTTCATATTATGATAATAGAGTGAGGTGTAAATAGTTGTGCAATAAGATTGTATCTATTAAGATTTGCTATTATAATAAGTTATAAATAGTTTTAATCTTAGTAATATATACCTGTTAGTTCTTTTATTTTATGCATGTAAATTCTGACGTGTCCTATATCAAAAATGTATTGAATGCATGTATTTGATCAAATGGAATTAATAAAAATCTATCTATCTATCTATCTATCTACCATGACTAGATTAAGAACGTGTCCAACGCAGTGCGTAAACAATATGTCTGGATTCAAAATTTTAAAGTGGGCTTGCAATCCCTCGTACTTAGCTGACATATTGGCAGCGCCGTCAAATGGAGAGCCATTCAATTTTACGATTTCTACTTTCATTTCGGAAAATTCTTTACAGATGAGATTGTAGAGAGCTTTTCCTCTAGAGTCATGAACAGCGAGCAAACGAAGCAATCTTTCATGAACTTTTCCGTGTAATACGTAACGCACTACCACAGCCATTTGAACCAAAACAGAGACGTCCTGAGTGGAATCAACAAGAAGACCAAACTACGTTGCTTTCTTTAAATCGGAGATTATCTGTGCTTGCAAGCATTCACCAATAGCTTTAATTGACTTGTTAATGAACGTTTTTGACAGAAAAGTGACCAGAGACCCTCTCCCTGCTGTAGGTTCTCCCCCTTTTTATTTTCGTTTTTCCTTCATTCGCTTACTAAGCTCAATGCACTTATTGATATGTTCTTTGAGTACGACATCATAGTCTTTAAGCAATAACACCAACTCTAAAATGTTGCCTTGGTTAACAGACCTATCCTCCAAACTATAGGCAGCCTCATCCGACGTTCCTCGATAAGCAAGCCCTTGCCTCCCAACAAACACAATTACATCAATCAACCTCTTCACAATTTGGCGCCTTAGCTCAACCTCTTGCCTACGCATTTCCCTAAGATTGACATCAATGCAACTAGTAATGTCCCTACTAACGGCTGCTTGCAACAAAGCATCACAGGCATTTAAGTGATTCTTGGATTTCTCATGACTTTCAACAGAACTGTGAACATGTTTCGGGTCTTTAACGTCATGACCAGTAACAAAGCTGGATAAGTTACCTCGAAAGTCAATGTTTCTACCAAAAACCATGCATGTTGTGCAGAAAATTTGCTTTTTCTCACTGCAATACGAAAGCCACTTGCGCTTTATTTTCTCGCCTGATGGCAACGTATAAAAGTAAAGTTTGTTTGTGCAAAAGGCAACTTTTAAGGACACTCTTCCGAAGAAGGCTGAATCGGATGATTTTTTTTACTGCTAATTTGGCATCAACACATACAAACCATATAATAACCATATAATCACCCCTAACAGACAAATTCCGGATTTTTATCACTATTTTAGAAGTTCACCTAACATTAGATATACCACATTTAGCATACACCGACTGTTGCATTACCAACACTGCAACTAAATAATTGTACATATTGTATATATTTTTCTCCTGTAGTCTCAAACATAGATGTTATAGCCTAAGTGTAATGGATCTCATGATGATCGCTTGACGATCGAAACTGGTCATCCTAGTGTATTTATTAATCTTATGTAATTTATTTCAGGATTAGGGCATAACCCAGCTCTGTTTGGGTACATTCGTGTTGACCGACTGAAAAGCACCAAACTTTTGTTTACTTAGGCAACACTGAAAAATGGCTTCAAACCTCACAAAACTTGAATAAATCAATGATAATTTACGACCTTTGCAATTTAATTACCAGTTCTCCCCTTTTAAAAATATTACCAATAGAAAGGATCATTGTCGCATCAACTCAGAGTAAAAGTGATTTGATTAGGTATCGTTCTTTTTTTTTACAAAATGAGCAAAATAAAAATACATTTAGGTTCTAAGTATTTACTTATCTACAAGAGACACACAGCAAAGTACCGCACCGCGTTTCGTCGTAAGATATACGGTATCATCTTCTTAAGAACGTAGCAAAAATTCTCACGCGCAAGACCTTTATGAAACAAATAAGATGGATATTTATTTATAATTAACACTTTCGCAAACGCCCAATTCCCCCCCCCCCCTCCAGACCACTGTGCATCGTCCTGGCAGGCGATGCAACTACTCAGGCGGGTATTTCCGGAAAATTAGCTTTTGCATTTTTTTGGAGTAGTGATTGTTCTGTATTAATAAAACAGACCAGGAAACAAAAGACCAACTTGGAGCGGCATAGGAGACATCCTTTTTTTAACAAATTGAGACGTTGGCCGTCTCCTCAGAAGCATCCAAACGCTGGCGTCTCAATGTAACAGAAAGCGTTTCAATATGAGAGGGCTTGGGTCTTAGTTTGAGACAACAGAAAGGGGCCCCGAGCTAAAAGGGGCCCTTAGCTAAAAGGGGCCCTTAGCTGAAAGGGGCCATGAGCTGAAAGGGGCCCTTAGCTTAAAGGGGCCCTTAGCTGAAAGGGGCCCATAGAAAGCCAAAAAGTTGTTTTAAAAATGAAAGGACCAAAATAAATTAAAACAACACTAATTCTATTAAAGACCTCGATCGATTCATTTTATTTCAATAGGGAGGTGGTGTATTTTTTAGCTTCAACCAGTGGCCCAATGACTCTTAAGTTGCGGCTATCGTTACGGCCCACACAAAATCCCGAAAGGTAGTGTTGCGGCTCAATACAAATTTTCGGTAGGCCGGGGGCCCAAGGGCCCCCGACCCACCGAGGGCCCACTCTGGGATCCCCGAGTGCCCGCCCGGGCCAGTCCGCCACTGCCTATGAGTATATCTTGCGGTGTTTTAACGTGTAAAACAGGTCGCAAGGTTTTAAAAGTCTCGTAAGCGCCAATGCTAACTTACATCACAAATCGGAGCCAGCGCTGCGCTGCGGCGGACCAGGCGTACTAGGCCAGTGATATCACTTCTTATTCTATACGTTATGCTTATACATAACTTATTTGATGTATTAAGATGCATCGAATTTTTCCCACAATACTTTCATAGTTTTCCTCTTAAACACTGACAAAGTTGGTGCACTTTTTACTTCATCAGGAAATTTATTATATGACTGTGATGCAGAGAACTTGAAACTATTTCTACCGTATTTAGAAGAGTGAATGATATATAAGACTACATCCTTCGCATGCCTAGTCCCATAAGAATGATTGTCAGAGTTCAAGATGTAGGGAGAGCTATAGAGTATTGTGTTGTGTTTAATCTTGTATATTAGCATAGCTGCTCGGAGATCTGCACTTATGCTGAGGGGTAGAATTTTACTTCTGATGTACAGATCTTTTACTGGAGTGCAGTAAGGAAGGTTAAATATGTTTCTAATAGCCCTATTCTGAATAGTCATTAAATCATTCAGTGTGGATGTCCTGCAATGAGCCCAAATAACATTTAAATATTGGAGCTTGCTATGTACAAGTGAATGGTAGATTTGTTTTACAAGGTTTAGGGGAATAAGATACCGAAGTTTCCTTAGGATCCCTACTATAGGTGAGAGTTTCTTAGCAATTCGTTCAACGTGTTCAATCCAGGTCAGGTGTTTGTCGATGATTAGACCTAAATACTTTGCCTGATTAACCTGTTGTATTTCAATATTAATTATATATATTGTGTCATGTGTGATTTCTTTCATGCTTTGTTTTGAAATTACCATTTAATTGGTCTTCTGTAGGTTCATTGTTAATTTATTGGCCTGGAACCATTGTGAAAGAGTATTTATATCTTGTTGCATATTTTGTATGATTTCAATTATGTCTTTCCCAGTGTAGAAGATATTTGTATCATCTGCATACAATTTGATATGCCCTCTCAATTTACATTCCACAATACCATTTATATACATTAAGAATAATGTAGGTCCAAGTATAGATCCTTGTGGAACTCCATGAGTTATATATTTTCCTGAACTTATGCATTTATTCAAAGCTACATGCTGCTTTCTTCCAATAAGGTAGCTTTGGAACCATTTTAGAGCTATACCTCAGACACCAGCATTTTCTAATTTTGATAACAGTATTTTATGATCTACTGTATCAAAGGCTTTTGTGAGATCAATAAATAACCCAACTGCCTTATTATTTTTGTCAATAGTTTCTTGTAGCATTGTTATTAGGTCAATAGTTGCTGCCTCAGTACTAGAATTTTCCCTGAATCCATATTGCATATTATGAAAGAATGTATTCTTGTTCAAAAATGAAAGCAATCTTGTTTTTACCACTTCTTCCAGAATTTTTGAAACTACCGATAAAATAGAAACAGGTCTATAATTATTTGGATTTCTTTTGTCGCCACCCTTAAATATAGGAACTACTTTGGCCACTTTTAAGTCATCTGGTATCATGCCAGTAACTAAGGACTCATTAATCATTTCAACCAAGATTTTAATAAATGATTGCATATTGTTTTTAATGAAATTTGTCTTGATCCTATCTAAACCACAGCTCTTTTTATTCTTTAAATATGTGATGATGGACTTGACCTTTGCTTCATCTGTTGTATATAAGTAGAGGGAATTTGACTGCTTGTGGTCCTTACTGAGGATTTCCTTCTGTTCAGGAATAGCTTTTGCTAGACTTCCAGCAATGTTTGCGAAGAACAAGTTATGATTCACATAGCTCTTGATTGTCTGTGATGATTTTGTTGTCTATTTCAAGTGAAGTGCATGTCTCAACTGTTGGTTTTTCGTTGTGTATGATTTCTTTGATAGTCTCCCAAGTTTTATTGGAATTGTTTCCGTATGTTCTGAATTTTTCCGAGTAGTAATTTGACTTTAGTCTTCTTTTTAAGTTTGTTACACCATTCCTGCATCTACAGTATTCTTGGTTCATATCATTATTATTTTTGTGAAGGGGATTTTTGAGCTTTGCATGCAGAGTGTCTCGTTGTTTTATAAGTGTGAGGAGTTCAGCTGTGACCCATGGTAAGTTAGTAGTCTGTCTTTTATTGCTAGTATTGTTTGTTATTTTTCTTTGGCTATGCCTGTTCCTTAGATTCAATTGTTTGATGAAAGAGTTATATAGAGAGTTAACAGTACTGTCTGCATCATTATGGGAATCTGCGTTAATAGATATATTAGTTTCAGGAGTGTGTTGCCTATCCCAAGAGTCCTCGTGTGTTGTTGATTTTGTCGAGTTATGTGACTGAGTGTACGTGCTATAATTGGTCTTGGAAATATCAAGAATTAATATACTGTGATCACTAAGATCATTGCTGACAATTGATATATTATAACTTAATTCTGAATTGTTTAGTGACACGTGATCTATTAAGGTAGCTGCAGTGTCACAAAGTCGTATAGCATATTTAGTGTTGCACTGTTTAAAACCTTAGCATGCTATTACATTTAGATATTTCCTTTTTAATTGTACATCAGCTAGGATATCAATGTTGGTATCTCCGAGGAAGATGCATAGGCTAATTTATTGTTTATCTGGCTAAGAAAACTTTCAAATGAATTTAAGAAGGGTATGGCATTGCTTCTATTGGGGTTATATGCTGCAATAATATCAATGCTTTTATATGCTGGCCTATTACTTTTAACATCATCTCTGAATACCTCAATCCACATCAAACTATGATTCATTTCACACTTTCTTTTAACATTCACTTTCCAATTGTGTGATACATAAATACCCAGACCCCCACCAACTTTGTCATCTCTATGAGCAAACACGCTTGTGAAATTGTTGAAGTTATAAAAATCTGCCTCATAACTTTTCACCCAGGTTTCTGTAACTACCAATACATTTATCTGACCTAGCATTTGCAAGAGAATTTCAATGTCATCAAGCTTATTCCGAATACTTCTGCTATTAATGTACAAACACCTAACCTCTCCACCTAATTCTAATGAGTTTATGCATGCACTTATATTAGAGTCCTGTTGCATGGAATCATCCAAACAGTTGTACTTATGTTCACTGCACTGTACTTCACATAGGTGTCCACTTGTAGTCAGCGCTTTCTTCTCTCTAAACAATAAGATATCATCACTCGTTCTAGCAATTAGTTTTCCGAGAGTAAAAACTTGGCAACCCTGTTTAAAAGTTTTCCAAATTTCATTGTTCCTCTTCTATTGAGGTGGAGACCATCATAAGCAAGGTCCCTGCCTTGTAACCAAGAGTTCCCTTCTAAAAAAATAACCAATCCAGTGTTGAATTCACGGCATTAATGTATCGTGGGTCTATGTCACGTCTTTGTAATACACCACTAATACACACTTTTGAACTCGGAAAGGCACTTTTCACTTCGTCCACGAGCTTGTCCATGTCATTCATAATGTGAGCTGGTGTTGGGGAACTGTTCAAGCAATTGGTCCCTACATGAATCATTACCACCTCAGGGTCTTCTCGAACCTCGTTTGCCCATACCTTTCTAGTTAATTGCTCAGTTCTTATTCCTGGATAGCAATAGACTGCGGCATCATCAACTACTGGGCCTACATTTCGCAGAACTGGGTCACCCATGACAAGTACACGGGGACGTCTCCTTTTCTTCACAAACCCTATAACAAAAAATAGCCTGTTGCCATGCTCTTTGAGTCTTCAGTCTTTTAAGTGGTTTGATGCAAGTCTCCATGCCTCCCTGTCCTGAGCTAATCGTTTCATCTCTACATAGCTACCACACCTTACATCCAAAACAATCTGTTTAACATATTTTAAATGCCAGTTATTGTCCTTGACCCTTCCTTCCATAACTAGGTTTGCTATTCATGGGTATCTTAGTATGTGTCCTACCAAACTATCTCTTCTCTTCAATAGCAGTTGCCAGAAACATATCTCCTCTCCCACTCGTCTTAATACCTCTTCCTTTGTTACTCTATCTACCCATCTGATCTTCATCATTCTCCTGTAACACCACATTTCAAACACTTCTATTCTCCTCTTTTCTTCTGCGACAACAGTCCAAATTTCCACTTCCATAGAGTGCCACGCTCCAGACAAAGGCTTTCAAAAATTAATTTTGTAATGCCTTAATCTGATTTCCTTTCAGTAGAAATGCTTTCCTTGACTTTGCAAACCTACTTTTTACTTTTTATATCCTCTTTGTTTCGCCCATCACTGGTAATTTTACTTCCTTAATATGGATCTTAAATCATTTGCTTTTGCAGATGATATAGTTATCTGGGGAAATAGTGAGCTGGAAGTCCAGAAAAGGCTGAATGTCTGGAATGATCATTTGAAAAAATATGGACTGAAAGTAAGTGCTACAAAAACTACTGCAATGTCTGTTAACTGACAGAGAAGTGAAGATAATATAATGCTGGAGGGCATACAATTGGAAACAGTAAACCAGCATCAGTACCTTGGATGCTTAATATCAAGTGACAACAGAATACAGCTTGAATTAAATAACCATATTCAGAAATCAAGTCAATTCTATCAGCAAGTTCGATATCTACTCTGGAATAAGCAAGTGCCAATAAGATCAAAACAAACTCTGTTTCGAACATACTTTGACCCTATATTGACATATGGGTTGGAAACATGCACAACTACCAAAAAAGATGACAGCAGACTTCAGGCTTCATAAATGAAGTTTCTAAGAAGCATGCTTCAAAAAACTAGGAAAGACAAAGTAAGAAATGAGAAGATAAGAGAACAAGCTGGAATAAATCAGTCCATGAAGGAGACCATAACTAGGGCACGTTTGCGATGGTTTGGTCACGTCAAATGTATGACAGAAGGAAGAATTGCAAAACAATGGTTACATACTGAGATTACTGGAAAGAGACCTGTTGGAAGACCTAGGAGGAGATGGCTGGACCAAGTGATGGAAGATATCACATCCAAGGGAATCAACTGGGATCAAGTCTTGAAGGAGCAGTGGTACATGAATTGACTAAAATGGAGAGCGCTCGTAAACCACACCCGGAAAACTGGAGTGGAAACTTGATGATGAAGATGATGAATCTTTTCTCCTGCCAATTTGACTTCAATACAGGTTTCTGATTCTTTTGGCTGCTTTCCATTATTTTTGTTTTACATTTATGGATTTTCATCATGAATATTTTCCTCAAGATGGAATCCATACCATTTAAAAATGTTCCTTGTCTACCCCAAAATCCTTATTCTCAAAACTACAGTTTCATACGTATTAATACCTATGTTGACTTACCAGAGTTCAAAATGTTATTTATATCTTCTAGAAATTCTTCAACTACAATCTGAGTATCAACAAAGAGAAATGCTGTATTTTCATTTTTGGCTCCAGCCGTAAAATACAGTAAACGGAGGTCTTCCCGGAATGAGTTAAGGTCATATGAGCGTGTAAGCTCTATTTGGAAACACCTAAAGTAGAAAAATATACAGTGATAGAAAAGGATTTTAACAAATAGTACCATATATGTAGAAGTACTGTAAGCTACTTGTCCATAAGGAGACACTCATTTATTTACTTAAATGCATAGAACTTCAAGGATGGTCGATCAGGATGAAAAAGTGAATACGGTAATCTATATATCTAAAAACGTATTCAGAAAACATTGTAGATGTTTGTTCAGTGAATCTCTCAAATTACACAAAATGTGTTGTTGTTTCCTATGGCTAGCCCGGATTCCAATCCATCAGCTTTCTTGGGTTCCAATAGAGTTGTGTGAGGTTTCCTGAAGTTCTAGCCGTCAGATCAAGTTTGCTGCAATGTAGCAGGTGCCCCTTATCCATTTTACTTCCAGGTTCGTGACAAAGTGTGCATTCTTCAGATATCAGGATGTTGATTCGTTTCAGATGAGCTGCAAGGCAGTCATGGCCAGTGTTAAGTCTGAAGAAGGCTACAGATTCTCTTCTTGGTGTTAATTTACATGTATATTGATCCCATTTAGCATCAATGTCCTCCCATAATTTGATTTCTGCTGTTTTCTTTGCCATTTCTTCATACCTATTTTTGATAGTATTTTTCAAAATCCTTTTTGCTGACATAAAATCAGTCTGACTGACAGGTTGTTGTAGTTTGGTACCTTTTTTTGCTAATCTGTCTGCCTCTTCATTACCTGCTATTCCAACATGAGAAGGGATCCACTGAAATGAGATCTGTTTGTGGAGTCTTTGAAGAGTTTTTATCATACATTTGTTTGCGCCTGCACTTCAATTATAGGGTAAGGGATAGGGACAAGAATCTAGGAATTGAAATAAGGGACTATCCTGGCATTAGCCTGGAGGAAGTGTAGAAAAACCAGGGGAAATACCACACTTGCTGGAATTTGAATGACCCATCTCTGGATTGCTGCAGCTCCCTATTGCAGCCACCTTAGTAACACACAGTATATATTATCATTGGGTGATTCAGCCACATATTACCTCAGAAGAGTGCATGGCTTGTATGCAATGTATGCTATGAGAATGGTGGCCAGTTGGAGACATAATTTGCAGGGGATACATATGATGTGGGCATGCGTGGTTGCATTTACTTAATTTCCATCTTTCATGCATAGTACTAACACAAGTAATGATAATACTGTCGTCGTCGGCCGATACTCGTATCTGAGTTTACACTTCTCGCCTGCAGTTCCATAATCTTTCGTCCAGGTGATAAAGATGGCTTATCAGGCCAATTCTTGCATAGAACATGCGACCACATATGTTGCATCCGATGGGGGGTGTAGGACATGGTAGTGTTTGACGTATCCTCTTCCTCTGGCGAACTTCCTCTTCCTGTCTTCGACGTTCCTGCTCAAACTGTGCAACTGTAGCTGAGATGGTAGCACGCCAGTGAGGACGATCCAGTGCAAGAGTATGCCAAGTATTTGGGTTTATCTCTACTCTTCTCATGGTCTGCTTGAGCTGGTCTTTATATCGTTTTAAAGGAGCACCACATGGCCTCTTGCCAGTGTTGAGTTCACTATACAGGATTTGCCGAGGTAGTCTGCTGTCACTCATACGATGGATATAGCCTGCCCATCTAAGCCGATGACCAACAATGGAGGCTTCAATAATACTGTATACTGCCGAAAAATAGTAAGTACTCTTTTAATATCAGATAACACACAGGACAGTTGATCAAAGGATGGAAAACAAGGTTCTACTGCAAGTATCTTATGCTTTTGAAGGGTTTAGGTGTTCAAATTCCTCCTGATATTTTCAAGAGTGATAGGCCAATACACCTCAAATCAACAATTTATTACACAGTGATATGTTTGGTTGTACTGTAAGGGTTGGAATCCTGGGCAGTAACAAGAGGCATTGAGCACCAACTCCCTGTCATGGAGATATGGATGTTGCATTGAACTATACAAATACAAGGGTTGCTTGTTTACTTTTGGCAACAATGCTGCTGCTTTATGTTGCAACGGTGTTGGACTCTGCCATTGTTACCAAAAGTTGCTAACCTGTATCCCCTCCCTTAGAGCACATGACCTCGTCCGTCCCCTCCCCCATTCGTATGCAGTGGCATATGTTAGATGAGTAGTTGTGGGCAAGCGCTCGCTCAAGACGGTCGCAATGTTTCCGAAGCAGGAGCAGAGAACGTGGATAAAAATTCCGAGGTCGCACGGCTAGAGAGTGCCACCAAGGACTGCACGAGGTGTGCGGTGCAGCTGCGTTACCTTACAGAACGGTAGCAATATGGGTTGCAGCCTTTCGAGATGGGCGTGCGCGAACTTGTGGAGGACATGCATCGATCTGATCACCCACCAGTAAGTTATGAAAATGTACAGATGGTGTCCGCGTTAGTGGAAGCGGATCGGAACGTAACACTTCGTGAATTAGCGCAAGATACAGGACTGGCGAATTCGACTGTCCTCCACATCCTGAAGGACTGCCTGAAAATTAGGAAAATTGCATCGAAATGGGTTCCGCATGACTTAATCGACATGCAGAAATGGCTGCGATATGACGCTTCTCGTACGCACTTGCAGCGTTATGAGCGCGAAGGAGAGGACTTCTTACGGCGTATCATAGCGATTGACGAGACGTGGGCCAAATCTTATGAGCCACAGTTAAAACGCCAATCGAATGAGTGGCGGCACCTCGGATCACCACAAAAACAAACAGTTCGACAAACCCCCACCAATGTGAAGGTAATGTTGATTCTTGCCTATAATTGGGATGGTGTGATCATAAAACATATCATTCCCCCAGGGCAAACCTTTATTGCGGCATACTAATGTTCGATTCTGCAAGACCATCTCCTAGCAGCTCTGAGAAGGAAACGGTGACACCACATGGACACTCCGCCCATCGTTCTGCATGACAATGCTAGGGCACAGACAGCAGGAGTTGTGTCTGCATTGTTGAATCGCTGGAACTGGGAGGTGCTCCATCATTCCCCCTACTCTCCCGACTTAAGTCCCCGCGACTTTGATCTCATCCCGAAGATGGAGTCACTGTGCAGGAACCGCTAGCCTACAATTGGAGATGTTGTGCAGGCTGCCAAGCGCTCTCTTCGCACCATCGATAGATTGGGCAGTGCCAACGAAATCCAACGGCTTCCGCGTCACTGGGAACACATTGTACGCAGTGCTGGAGACTACATTGAGGGCCTATGAAACTTGGAACCATGTAGGTGTGTTATTTATCAATTTATAACATAGTTGCCAAAACTAAAAAAAGCAACCTATGTATCTTGGTAGGAACACATCTTGAATAACATTATCAAACAGCGAATGGGTTTAGTACCAATTCCCAATAAAATGTGGGAGAGACGACCCCAATGGCATGCCCACTTAAGATGAACTACTCATTCCACAACAGCTAGTGGAAGTGGATGGTCAATGTACATGTGAAAGACTAAAGCAGCGACGGCTATATTCAATAAATTCAGACATAAAATACAATCACTTTCACCAGATGGTGCACTGAATGGAACAAACAGACTCTGTAGCTGTGGGCCTAGGGTAGGAAGAAAAAAATGACATAATATATTGTTTATAACCATATAAAACTAATGATATGTAAAATGTACAAAATACAAGGGGCAATCAGAAGAATTAAACTAAACAAGGAAAACTATCTTCATCATCTACATTGATGATTTTTAAATATGTAGGTAATATTGCCAATGTTATTGATCATCATACATTAGGAAAATGAACTAAGTATTGATGTAGTGATTTCTGAATAAAAATGAAATTTACAGAAAAAGGGTAAGTTTAAAATTGTAATATTGTTTCACAATCAAGGGATATGCAAGTCTACTTACTTATATCCACAAAGATGTGCTCCCAATCGAGTAAGACTTTGCTTACCCATACCTCCCATTCCTACCAGCAACCCATTGCCTCGTTCAGACCTTAGGACTCGAGCAACACGTAGGCAATGTTCTATGGCATCCATGAAGAAAATTAAATTCATCTCCTTCGCTGTCATTAAATTGAAGTCTTCCAAGTACTCCTGCATTAACAGCATCAACAATAAACATGCATTAAAAGGAATGAAGGAATATGTGAAAGGGTGCAGTAGCTCTTACCTTGTAACATACAGTATATTGTAGGTATAAAGAAATAGAAGATGTAAAGTGAGCGATGTTGCTTACTTCTGTTCACTAGAGTAGTGGTTCCCAAACCAAAGCTGGGACCTTAACAGCACCCCTAAAAATATTACTTGAAATATCCAAGTACGAAAATAGGAGACTGTTCGCATTTGCGAATAAATTAATTAATTAATTTTTCAAGTTTTTGTGAAGTGTCAAGTCAGACAAAAATGTATTTATTTTTTCATAACCTCTATTTGGTCACCACATGTTCATGACATTTCATTTTTTAATAACGCTTCTACTTTAAATCAAGTATGTGGTTAATTACTTACATACACACATCAAAAAAAGTTTTGCATCACCTCGGTTCCAAGAGTTCCGGAACCGTTAAATACAAAGGGAATAGAGATCAACACAAACAACATTTCAGCTCGTTTTATGGCTCATGAGACCCACACATTGCATGTTGTACCATCATACAGCTAGACTTTCAGCATTTGTGGTCCAGATTGCAGTACACACCACTACCTCTAATACCCAGTAGCACGTCCTCTTGCATTGATGCATGCCTGTATTCGCCGTGGCATACTATCCACAAGTTCATCAAGACACTGTTGGTACAAATTGTCCCACTCCTCAACGACAATTCGGCGTAAATCTCTCAGAGTGGTTGGTGGGTCAAGACGTCCATAAACAGCCCTTTTCAACATATCCCAGGCATGTTCGATAGGGTTCATGTCTGGCGAACATGCTGGCCACTGTAGTCGAGCGATGTCGTTATCTTGAAGGAACGCATTCACAAGATGTGCACGATGAGGTCGAGAATTGTCGTCCATGAAGACAAATGCCTCTCCAATATTCTGCCGATATGGTTGCACTATGGGTCGGAGGATGTCATTCAGGTATCGTAAAGCCGTTTCGGAGCCTTCCATGACCACCAGTGGCGTACGTCGGCCCCACATAATGCCACCCCAAAACATCAGGGAACCACCACCTTGCTGCACTCGCTGGACAGTGTGTCTAAGACGTTCAGCCTGACCAGGGTGCCTCCAAACACGTCTCCGACGATTGTCTGGTTGAAGGCATATGCGACACTCATCGGTGAAGAGAACGTGATGCCAATTCCGTGGGGTCCATTCAGCATGTTGTTGGGCCCATCTGTACCGCGCTGCATGGTGTCGGGGTTGCAAAGCTGGACCTCGCCATGGACGTCGGGAGTGAAGTTGCGCATCATGCAGCCTATTGCGCACAGTTTGAGTTGAAACACGACGTCCTGTGGCTGAACGAAACGCATTATTCAACATGGTGGCATTGCTGTCAGGGTTCCTCCGAGCGGCAATCCGTAAGTAGCGGTCATCCACTACAGTAGTAGCCCTTGGGCGGCCTGAGCGAGGCCTGTCATCGACAGTTCCTGTATCTCTGTACCTCCTCCATGTCCGAACAACATCGCTTTGGTTCACTCTGAGACGCCTGGAAACTTCCCTTGTTGAGAGCCCTTCTTGACACAAAGTAACAATGCGGACGCGATCGAACTGCGGTATTGACCTTCTAGGCATGGTAGAACTACAGACAACATGAGCAGCGTACCTTCGTCCTGGTGGAATGACTGGAACTGATCGGCTGTCGTACCCCCTCCGTCTAATAGGCCCTGCTCATGCATGGTTGTTTACATCTTTGAGCAGTTTTAGTGACATCTATGAACAGTCAAAGGGACTGTATCTTGGATACAATATACACAGTCAACGTCTATATGCCGGAGATCTGGGAACCGAGGTGATGCAAAACTTTTTTTGATGTGTATTTTGCATAAGCCAAGTTCGCTTCTAAGACAGTTTTCCAAGTGTTATAGCAATGCACTATGGTCGCTCTACGCGCGACGAAACCTCGTGTTCGTCTGGATGCCATTGCTGCGCTCTTATTGGCCGGCTTCCTCGCCTCAGCATCGCTTCGGCCAAGTACCGCATGTCTTCTTCACCACGTCACATGGAAACCACCAGAACATCCGTTGGTCGGCTATTCAAGCAGCCTGCTGGCTGTCAACTTTGTGATTTCCTCGGTAGACCCACCGGTCTTGCAAACCAGACTTAAAACTTCATCTAGATTTATTTTATCGTCAAATCTGCATCAAGAAGTATTATCTACGCTTCGTAATTTAACTTAGTGATCTATTCTGGATCACATTCTTCGTGTTTCTACGACATGTTTGAAAAATGAACATTTACATGTGTGAACTGCACATCATTCGTGCTACGGAAAACTATTCCTGTACGCATCTTCTACAAAGTGAATAAGTTTCTAGCTGCGTCCTCATTTCAATGGCTTACTCAAAAGCTATTCTTTCTGCGAAATCTACAAAATTCTAAAAGTACTTAAATGTACTAAGTGTCACGTACAGTTATGTTAACAACTGATCTGCATTTTCCTGCGGTTGCAAACAACACAATCCACCAGTTAAGAACTGTGTATTTCTAAAACTATATATTATGTCCAGTGCAACTTGTGTCTTGTAAAATGTTATTTGCTGTTCATCTGTATCATGTTACGTCTTTCCGAGGAAAGATTCATACCGGCTTGCTTTAGAAATTTTCTTGGAAATTAACGTATCTGCTTGCTTTCGCCATTTTCCCTTTGGGAACAACTTCATGGTTAGCTTTCATGTATCACATGCCTACCTGCTTCTGCCATTTCACTTCCATTGGAAATGTTTCATGGCTTGCCTTTTTGTGCATTATGGTAACTCAAGTGACTCTCCCACTTCATAAGGTACGGCATGATTAGGCCCCTGACCGCCATGGCTCCTTCTATAGGCTATGCCTTTTCCTTGTAACTGCTGTTACAGTTCTTCCTTTCCCTCTTTCATAGGGTACGGCAGGATTAGGCCCCTGACCGCCATTAGCCCCTTCTATAGGCTATGTGTCTATTCTTTTCTTCTCTAGTAATGACTTGTGTAATATTCACAAAGGTTGTCTTTATAATAAATTTTTCATACTTTTCTTAGACTTTGTTAAAGCCAATTTCTTGTTAAAACACTGTGTCCCATATGTTGGGAAGTTATCTAAGTAATTTCTTTGTCAGGATCAGCTCACCGGAAGACATTGAAAGGCTAGTAAGAGACTCTTCCATCAACAAGGCTCAGCCATCCCATTCACAGAAATAATAATGAATCAAGACATGGACCTACTAGTTGATGTTGACTTGCACACATTAATTGATGAGCGTAAATATGACTGTATCCACGACTACGTAGCAGACACTAAAAATGAGGTTAGCCAAATCAAGTGTCTTTACCTAAATAGCAGAAGCATCAAAAATAAACTAGAAGATATCGAGATACTAATACATATTGTTGAAAATCTAGATGTCATAGTGGTAACCGAGACTTGGGTAAAAAGTAATGAAGCTAAATACTTCAACCTAAACAACTATTCTGTTGCTTTTGTACACAGAGACAATCAGGACGGTGGAGGTGTGGGAGTTTATGTCCACAAAAAAATGGAATATAAAAGTTCTTAACCTAGTTGAGAGTAACCATAGCTTGATCCAGTTAGAGCTTATAAGAAGTGATACTGTTCGTTTCAATAACCTGCATACTATTAATATAATTGCAGTATATAATCCTAACATAAATAACGCAACAAATTTCATGCAATCTCTAGAGCACATTCTCTCGAAAAATAATGCCAATCTTTGCTTATGCATTGGTGATACAAATATTAACTTACTAAACAAAAATAATGTAACCAAATCATACCTCAATCTACTATCAAGCTATGGTTTCACACAAGGCAATACTCGGTATCCAACAAGAATATCTGAATCAACAAGTACACTCCTTGATCAGGTAGCCACTAATAACTGTAAATATACCTATAGGATAAGCAATATAAATAGTGATGTTAGTGATCATAATATTCTTGTAACTGAGATTTTCTGGTCAAATTACTATCCAGGCAAAAGCCCAATCTCGAACATGACATTTAAATACCCCCACAACAAGCAAAGGTCTGGTTCAAAAAAGGTAAATAAAATTACCGGTACGTGAACAAAAACATATTCTCCAATGATCTCAATCAAATAGACTGTTTAGATGATGTAAATGAAACTTACATCGCCATGAAATACACAATCTTGACACAGACACCCAACAAAGAAAACTCTGACACACCTTTGAAGGAAACACACCAGAACCACAATAACCCATGGATAACAACAGAATTAATTCAGCTAATAAAACGAAGGGACCTACTACATGCTAAACTTAAAACTAACATTCACAGAAACAACAACCTCTTAAAGGAAGAGCACATAATATGTAGGAACAAAGTGACAGCTTTAAAACGGAAACTGAAATCCTCATACTATGAACGTAAATTAATATTGAACGCCAATAGCATAAAAGATACTTGGAAAGTAATCAATGAAATGATCTACAACTGCACAACTGAAAACAAAGATGGTCCCAGTGAGATAATATTTGATGGTAAATCTTTCACAGGAAAATAAAATATTTGCAATGCTCCAAACACTCACTTTATAAGCATAGCACACAAATTAGCCAAAAACATCCCCCCAGGGAAGACAATTAATGAAATTAATGTCAACACAGATTCCATATTTATGACTCCGACTAATGAGATGGAAATTCGCAATATTATATTAAGCCTTAAAATGAAAAGTAGCCAAGACAAAGATGGTATGTCAGTAAAATTGTTAAAAAACTCCATTGACATGCTAAGTAGCCCACTAACTACTTTAAATAATTTATCGTTAGAGACTGGTCTGGTGCCTGATGATCTAAAAATAGCACGAGTCATACCAGTCTATTGACGTCAGAAAAGTTGGATGGCGCAGCCACGCGGCAGAATGTTGAAGCTGTAACATTGTGACTGGTGAGATTTATTTAGATGGTGAAGCATTGACGTCGTGATGGAAACAGAAAGAAATTTGTCAAATTCGAGGAGGTACTGCTCTGTATACAGTTGCAAATCGTATAAAACGGCTACGAAATATCTACACTACTTTCATGTACAAAAAGTTCAGAGAGAAAGATGGGCTTCGGCGCTGTCAATTGGAAAACGTGCTACATGTTACATGACAGTGTGCAGTCTGCATTTTTGTGAAGACGACTTTTTTCCACCGGTACTGTTGATTATTGATAGTTATTGTCTCTAATTTGTATTCACATGGATTTAGCTACATCAAAAATACTGATAAACTTATAGCCTATTACTTCTGTGCCGTACAAAGAATGTAATCCGCTCTTCGCAAACTTATTTTAGGGGTTCTTCCGATTGACAATAGCCGAATGGTTAGAAAACTTAAGAAAAGTGCTGTTCCTAGCCTTAATTTGCCAGAGAATTTATATTCTTGCCTTTGAACAGCAAGTATGTAGGTCATTGAAGTATGATTTGGCTTAAATTGTGTTTTTGGCTATGATCTCCCTACTGTTGAATTTAGTTAATTAAAATGTAAAATCTTAGTTTTAAGTACCGGTTTGGTGACCCATCATCCCAGGCAGGCCGGCAACACCTATACTACTCAGGCAGATAGGTCACTTAGTCGTAATTTTGAAGTTATAGTGATGTTAAGTATACATATGCGGTAATGTAGCAGGAGACCGGATCGGCCTAGGCTATTCTAACTTTAATTAGTTCCCATTTTAGGGTTTTACAGTTTTGAGTGCGAATAGTTGGTTTGAAAGTTGTACAACAGTAAGGAGAGTATGTTTTGTATAGGTTTTAATTGGTATTATGGTTTATGTCGAGCTGAGGACTGAATTAGGTTTGGCTTAAAGTGTAGATTTGATCAGTTCCGTTTGCTTATGACAAGTTCAAATGGAGACTCCAGCTCTGTTAAATATCTGTATTTTAAATATTTAATTAAATATATTGATAAAGAGGATGTCTCCATTTTAACTTGCCTGTGGCAAGAGATTAATAAATTAACATTCTTGCCTTTGAACATCAAGTATGTAGGTCAATATTTGCAACATTGAAGAATGATTTGAGCATCCCAAGTAACGCTTCTTTGAACCCAAAACATTCATGCAAATTCAGGGTTGCTTGATTCAATTTATTATCAGGGAGTCGTCCTTTGTGTTATGTGAGATATATATATTGTGAAATTAATAAAAACATCGATACCGCTAGGCTCCCAAGTACAGGCTTCATATATGTAACAGCAGACAGTAAATTAACTATCTACATGTGGGTAATATTTTTAACTGGTAGTAATTAGGCACTGCATTTATATTGATTATAAAAATATTTCTATCAATGAAAGGAAATATGTAGTATTTTGCCATCATAAATTAGAAGCCATAACAAACGCACACCCAATTACTTCACGTCACTATATCGCCGCCATATTGCGAACAGCTGACCGTAAGCTCCTCCCACGTTTCGGACGTCAATAAAGGAAGTGACAAAAGCAATCCAGACAATTACAGACCCATTTCCATCCTCCCACCCATATCCAAGGTACTCGAAACAGTAGTAAAAAACAGAATTGTTAATTTCTTAAATAAAAATGATTACTTCTACAAAGGGCAGTATGGATTCCGAGAAAACTCAAGCACAGAAATAGCCATTGCTGGAAGTCAAGCAAAAGGACCAAAAATGTGAGGAAAAGACAGAACACCTCGCTTTCAAGTCAGTGCTCCTCGGATGTAGTTCTTCAGACCCTGCTAGTGAATCTTAAGGCCTATGGGAGGAGACGGACCGTAAGAGCACTCATCGATACCGGTTCACAGCGGTCATACATATTGAAAAGTACTGCGCGGGAAATGCGTTATCAACCAGTCAAATCAGAAGTCGTGATACATGCCTTATTTGGAGGGGGTTCATCCAAGAAAATGGAGCACCAATGTTATGATGTTCTCTTGAAGAGTTTGGTAGATAACTATTCCTGCATGATTCAAGTTTTAGACCAACCAATAATATGTGGGTCAATCTCACGGCCATATTTAAGTACTTGCATGGGAGAGTTGAGGAGGAAGGGGATTCATCTCACAGATGTCGGAGCTGGACAGCCACCAATTGAAATCCTGATAGGATCGGATGCACTAGGGAAGCTGTACACTGGAACTGTAAAAGAATTAGAGTGTGGACTCACTGCTGTGCAAACTAAACTAGGCTGGGTCGTAATGGGTAAAGTGATGGACAAATCTGGCACAAATACCCATGCTGCCATGATAACTACCCTTTTGACTCACACTAGTCATCTGCCGGACCTATGGAAGTTGGATGCCCTGGGAATTTTGGATACCTGTGAAAGCCAAACAAATGAGGAAATCGAGACAGCTGTGCGAGATCACTTCAAGAGAACTGTGAAGAGGGATCCTGAGGGAAGGTATGAGGTTAGTTTTCCCTGGTTGGATGGTCGGGAAGAGCTACCTGATAACAGAGTGGGAGCTGAGAAGAGGTTAATAGTTACAACCACGAAACTTGAAGTGGCAGGGAAGTTTGATGACTATGATAAAGTATTGAAAAACTGGTTGAATGAGGGCGCGGTAGAAGTGGTTCAAGATGACGAGCAACAGAAACGTGGGCACTATCTTCCGCATCGGGGAGTCTTCAAAGACAATTCAACGACGAGTGTGAGGCCAGTCTTCGATGCATCCTGCAAGCAGAAAGGGAGCTGCTCTTTAAATGACTGTTTGGCAAAAGGACCGAACTTGCTGGATTTGATCCCCAAGATTTTGCTTAAGTTTCGACAAGGTAAAATTGGTGTCATTTCCGATATCAAGCAAGCCTTCCTACAAATCTCTGTGGACGAACAAGATCGTGACTGTCTGCGATTCCTCTGGTGGAAAAATGTCAAAGAGAAGAAGGTAAAAATATTGAGACATCGTAGGGTTGTTTTTGGAGTAAACTGCAGCCCATTCCTCCTGGGAGCAGTTATCCAGCATCACTTGAGTCAGTATGAACCGCCTTTAAAAGGAGTGGCTGAAACACTGAAGGACTCATTTTATGTTGACAATTGTGTCACGTCTGTCAATTCAGAAGAGGAGCTGCATACATTTGTTGGACAAGCTACTGTGATAATGGCTGAAGGGAAGTTTGACCTGAGAGGTTGGGAGCATACAGCCTTATGCACCGAAGGTACTGCCAAACCGTCACCAGTTCTTGGCCTACTGTGGGATAAGGTAGAAGATAAGTTGTACTGCGATGTCAGTGGGATAAGCTACCCTCAAAGAGCAATTACAAGAAGAAATATCTTATCCACAGCGCAGAGAGTCTTCGATCCAATAGGCTTCACGTCTCCTGTTACTCTTTGCCCTAAATTACTTCTCCAAGAAAGCTGGAAAAGCAAATTAGGCTGGGACGCTGAACTTCCAGAAGAGATGTCCCACAAATTTATGAGATGGGTTGAGGACCTTCCAATTTTATCGGATGTAAGAATCCCAAGATGGACTTCAATGAAGGAGACAGACTCGTGTGCTCTACACGTCTTTTGCGACGCATCAAAGTGATCCTATGCAGCCGTGGTGTTCTTGAGATGTGAAGACAGCAGTAGAGTGTCGGTTCAGTTATTGCAAGCTAAATCTAGGATTGCACCTTTGAAAAAGATCACAATTCCAAGGTTAGAACTGCTCGCTTGTGTTAGCTACACATGTGAGGAAAGGTCTTGACGCGAAGGACTTAAAGGAATATTACTGGACTGACTCTGCCACCGCATTACACTGGATTACCCAAGATGGACAGTGGGGAACATTTGTTAGAAATAGGATGAAGGAAATTTGTAGTAGTTACAATGTTCAAGACTGGAGGCACATTCCTGGCCATGAAAACCCTACTGATCTACCATCAAGAGGCTGTAGTGCGAAAAAACTGTTAGAAACCCGATGGTGGGAGGGACCGAGCTGGCTTAAGCTCTCCGAAGAGAACTGGCCGAAGTCTGAATCAATGGCAAAGGAGTACGACATAGATCAGGAAAGGAAGAGAGATGCGTTATCGTTAACTGTTGCTACACAAGAGGAGGCATGGTATTGACGTCAGAAAAGTTGGATGGCGCAGCCACGCGGTAGAATGTTGAAGCTCTAACATTGTGACTGGTAGGTTTATTTTCATGGTGAAGCATTGATGTCGTGATGGAAACAGAAAGGAATTTGTCAAATTCGAGGAGGTACTGCTCTGTATACGGTTGCAAATCGTATAAAATGGGTACGAAATCTCTTCACTACTTTCCTGTACAAAAAGTTCAGAGAGAAAGATGGGCTTCGGCGCTGTCAATTGGAAAACATGTTACACGTTACATGACAGTGTGCAGTCTGCATTTTTTTGTAGACGACTTCTTTCCACAGCGTAAGCACCGGTACTGTTGATTATTGATAGTTATTGTCTCTAATTTGTATTCACAAGGATTTAGCTACATCAAAAATACAGATAAACTTGTAGCCTAATACTTCTGTTCCGTACATTGAACCGAATGTAATCCGCTCTTCGTAAACTTATTTTAGGGGTTCTTCCGATTGTCAATAGTCGAATGGTTAGAAAACTTAAGAAAAATGCTGTTCCTAGCCTTAATTTGCCAGAGAATTTTTAATTCTTGCCTTTGAACAGCAAGTATGTAGCTCAATATTTGCAATATTGAACTATGATTAGGCTTAGATTGTGTTTTTGTCTATGATCTCCTTACTGTTGAATTTAGTTAATTAATGTGTAAAATCTTAGTTTTAAGTACCGGTTTGGTGACCCATCATCCCAGACACCTGTACTACTCAGGCAGATAGATCACTTAGCCGTAATTTAGAAGTTATAGTGATGTTAAGTTTACATATGCGGTAATGTAGCAGGAGACCTGATCGGCCTAGGCTATTCTAACTTTAATTAGTTCCCATTTCAGGGTTTTTCAGTATTGGGTGCGAATAGTTGGTTTGAAAGTTGTACAACAGTAAGGAGAGTATGTTTTGTATAGGTTTTAATTGTTATTATGGTTTATGTCGAGCTGAGGAGTGAATTTGATTTGGCTTAAAGTGTAGTTTTTGATGTGTTCCGTTTGCTTATGACAAGTTCAAATGGAGACTCCAGCTTTGTTAAATATGTGTATTTTAAATATTTAATTAAATATATTGATAAAGAGGATGCCTCCATTTTTACTTGCCTGTGGCAAGAGATTAATAAATTTATATTCTTGCCTCTGAACAGCAAGTATGTAGGTCAATATTAGCAATATTGAAGTATGATTTGAGTATCCCAAGTAACGCTTCTTTGAACCCAAAACATTCATGCAAATTCAGGGTTGCTGGATTCAATTTATTATTAGGGAGTCGTCCTTTGTGTTATGTGAGATATATATATTGTGAAATTAATAAAAACATCGATACCGCTAGGCTCCCAAGTAAAGGCTTCATATATGTAACAGCAGACAGTAAATTAACTATCTACTGGTGGGTAATGTTTTTAACTGGTAGTAATCAAGCACTGCATTTAAATTGATTATAAAAATATTTCTATCAATGAAAGGAAATATGTAGTATTTTGCCATCATAAATTAGAAGCCATAACAAACGCACACCCTATCATTGTCTTGCTTACTTCTCGTCACTATCTCGCCGCCATATTGCAAACAGCTGACCGTAAGCTCCTCCCCCGTTTCGGACGTCAATTTGAAGTATTTCTCGTCTTATACGAAGATTGTACGAATGACGGCCTGGATGCTACGGTTCATTCATAATGTTCGGGTTAAAAAGGATAAGCATCTCGATTCTGAACTGTCCACCCACGAAGTAAAGCATGCAGAAAGACGCCTTTTGAAGTTTGTGCAAAATGACATGTTTATGAAGAAAGAGAAGATGGACTTCAAATCCTTGTGTACTCTAGAAGATGAGGACGGACTGCTGAGAATCAAGACAAAGATTGTGAGAAGAAAAGATGATGCAGATTTCAGATTCCCCATTCTGTTGCCATCAGATCACAAAGTAACACATCTGTTGGTTATGGAAGAACATATGAAAGCCTCTCATGCAGGAGTGCAAATTCTGCTATCTATCATAAGAGAACGATTCTGGATTGTCAAAGGGCGGAAGACTCAGCGCAGCATTCTTTCCAAATGTGTGAGACGTAAACGGTTTGAAGCAAAATGTATTGAATCAGTACCTGTGGAACTTCCTGAAAATCGGGTGAGAGAAGCCAGTGCATTTGAAGTAGTAGGAATCGATCTAGCGGGTCCATTGCACTTGAAGAATAGTACCAAGTCTTGGATAGTGATCTTCAGCTGTGCAGTCTTCAGAGTGGTTCATTTTGAACTGGTTACTTCTCTTTCGGTATCCAGCTTCATTTTGGCACTGAGAAGATTTATTTCCAGACGGGGTAGACCACATGTCGTCTATAGTGACAACGGGACAAATTTTCATGGAACGGAGAACTTACTCAAAGCACTTGACTGGGATAAGATAGTAAAGGAAACTGCCATTTCAAGAATTGAATGGAGATTCAATCCACCCACAGCAGCTTGGTGGGGTGGGTGGTGGGAGCGATTGATTCAAACACTTAAGAAGTTGGTGCGACGTGTACTTGGGCGTGCATGTGTGGAATATGATGAAATGTTGACCATTTTGATAGACTGTGAAGCTGTTGTTAATTCACGACCACTAACTTATCTGTATGAAGATCAGAATGACTTGGTGCCTTTGACGTCTGCAATGTTTATACAAGACATTCCAAGGGTGGGAGTACCTGATCTTGATCTCATCGATAGTGTTAATCTGTCAAAGAGGTATACGTACCAACAACGACTAAAGGAAGACCTAAGAAAGAGGTTCAGAGTGGAATATCTTGGTCAGCTCATCCAAAGAAGGAACGAGCTGAACAAGATGACGCGAGACCTTCAAGTAGGTGAAGTCGTGCTTATTGGTCGTGAGGGCAGGAAGAAGATGGACTGGCCGATGGGGAGAGTCGCAGCTGTATACCCAGGGAAGGACAACAAAATACGAGTGGGGAAGGTGAAAACTGCTACTGGTATGTTGATCCGACCAGTTCAACGCATCTATCCTTTGGAGATTTGTTCCAAGACAACTAGTGTACCGATGGATGAGCCTGAGCCTGCCGTTACCCTGAGAGAAGAGAACGTGTACGTTACAAGGTCCGGTAGAAGAGTAAACATTCCATCACGCTTTCTTCAGTAATGTAATTGTGTATAGTGTCTTTCCTTTTTCTTATCACTCTTTATTGTGAAATTGTTTACTATTTTAGTGGTTTTGATTCAACACTGTTAATCAAAAGGTGGGAGTATGTTGGACTTGGACTCAAAATGTCAACAGAACAGTGAAGTGAATTCAAATATCCTAAGTATTTTTACTTTGTTAATAGACGGGCATTTTGCCAAATCCCTGTGGGCATCAGTTATGAAAATGGCCAAAGCAGAAGCACGGTGTACTGTATTAATAGTGAAAGAATAAATTATGTTTTGTAAATGGAAAGAATAGGACGGGTAGTCCTATTTCAGTTCCTAAAAGTGATAGTTAATCACACCAGAGACTAATATCAAATATTATTTTTGTTAGGAATTTGCTAGCGATGTTCATTTTTGTTCACTCTTATGCAATTACTTTTTCAGATAGATCATTAAAATGTATTGTTATTAAGAGAAATAAACTACAAATAACATTTCACACCTGCAGGATTGGGAGCCAAGGTCCTTCGAACAACATCTGAACTATGCTGATAGGGAGAGGCAATTAGAGCACTGCGTTGTATTGTCTGCTTGCCAGGAGAAGTCCATTGGGTTTGAATTGCAGATGCCTTACCGAATTCCATGCATTGCAAAAGCATCAAGTCAGTCACTACCTGCTTCACTTACTCAAGAGCATTCTGTCTTTGTACTCCGGTAAAAATAGTAAACACAAAGCCCAGAGAAAACAATACATACTTAAAATGGTTAACAACAAGAACCATGTGGGAGGTACCAGCAAATAACTGCCGACATATATAGGTGGGCCACGCATGCATACAGCTGAAGCCCCCATTTCCCGTCATAGCATATTCAATGGACTTCTCCTGGTGCATAGACAATAACTACATCTGTATTTCTCCTGTAGGAATTTTACTGTGTATTACAATGTTATGTAATGCAGCCATCCAGGCTGTCTCGTCAAATTATAAGCCTCAAAATAAAGAACTGAAAGAATTCTTTTGTATGATAAACACCCTTCAAAGACTCCACAAACAGATCTCATTTCAGTGGATCCCTTCTCATGTTGGAATAGCAGGTAATGAAGAGGCAGACAGATTAGCAAAAAAAGGTACCACACAACAACCTGTCAGACTGATTTTATGTCAGCAAAAAGGATTTTGAAAAATACTATCAAAAAACAGGTATGAAAAAATGGCAAATAAAACAGCAGAAACCAAATTATGGAAGGATATTGATGCTAAATGGGATCAATATAAATTAACACCAAGAAGAGAATCTGTAGCCTTCTTCAGACTTAACACTGGCCATGACTGCCTTGCAGCTCATCTGGAACGAATCAACATCCTGAGATCTGAAAAATGCACACTTTGTCACGAACCTGGAAGTAAAGATGACAAGATGGCGACAAGTAACAAATCAACCAAGTGCGGTCAGTGTGAAAAATGTATAACTGATAATAAAGATTACATAAATTGTGATGGGGAATGTGGTAAATCATACCACAGAACCTGTGTTAACATAAAGAAGAAAGTTTTTAACCGACTTTTGTCCGACAAGGCCAAGCAATGGTATTGTGTCGTGTGCAGTGCAACGAGTAATAAGTCAACTACGGATGAGGTTTCTAAAATCGCCTCGCCAGACGAGAATGTAAGTAAATCAGATTTACACGATCTTGTTTGTGAAATCAACCTCCGACTGACAAAACTCGAAAACATTGAAAAGACTCAGAATGACATGCTTAAGTCCGTGACATACTTTTCTGATTGTTTTGATGGTATGAAAAGTGACATTTCAACTGCCGCACAAACTCTGAAGCAAGCCTTGTCAGAAATAACAAAGCTCAGCCAAAGAGTTTGTGAGTTAGAGAAGGATAAGAATATCGTCTGCAGTGAGGTCAAATTGTTAAAGCAAGAGAATCTCGAGCTTCAACAGTACGTTCGGCGAAACAACTTAGAGCTTCATGGCGTGCCGCACACTTCAAACGAAAACCCCGTTCAAATTGTCAAGACTATCGCTGATCAATTGGGTGTCACAGTTGTTGAGTCCGATATTGACGCCTGCCATCGGCTACCACACAGCAGAGAAGGTCTTCCACCTCCTTTACTAGTAAAATTCTGCAGCCGGCTAAAAAAAAGACGCATTTCTAAAAGGCAAAAGATCCAAACCCAACCTGAACTCAAGTGATGCAGGAATCAATGGAAGGGCTAGGCCTATCTACATTAACGAGCATTTGACGCCAGCAAATAAAGTACTTCACAAACAGGCAAGAGACCTCCGTAATTTAGGTTTTAAATACGTCTGGACCCGGGACTGCAAAATATTCGTCCGTAGATCAGATGGTGACAAGGCTGTCAGGATCAGCTCAGCAGAAGACATTGAAAGGCTAGTAAGAGACTCTTCCAAAAACAAGGCTCAGCCATCCCATTCACAGTAATAAGAATGAATCAAGACATGGACCTACTAGTTGATGTTGACTTACACTCATCAATTGATGAGCGTAAATATGACTGTATCCACGACTACATAGCAGACACTAAAAATGAGGTTAGCCAAATCAAGTGTCTTTACGTGAATAGCAGAAGCCTAAAAAATAAACTAGAAGATATCGAGATACTAATACATATTGTGGAAAATCTAGATGTCATAGTGGTAACCGAGACTTGGGTAAAAAGTAATGAAGCTAAATACTTCAACCTAAACAACTATTCTGTTGCATTTGTACACAGAGACAATCAGGATGGTGGAGGTGTGGGAGTTTATGTCCACAAAAAAATGGAATACAAAAGTTCTTAACCTAGTTGAGAGTAACCATAGCTTGATCCAGTTAGAGCTCATAAGAAATGATACTGTTCGTTTCAATAACCTGCATACTATTAATATAATTGCAGTATATAATCCAAACATAAATAACGCAACAAAATTCATGCAATCTTTAGAGCACATTCTCTCGAAAAACAATGCCAATCTTTCCTTATGCATTGGTGATACAAATATTAACTTATTAAACAAAAATAATGTAACCAAATCATACCTCAATCTACTATCAAGCTATGGTTTCACACAAGGCAATACTCGCTATCCAACAAGAATAAGTGAATCAACAAGTACACTCCTTGATCAGGTGGCCACTAATAACTGTAAATATGCCTATAGAATAAGCAATATAAATAGTGATATTAGTGATCATAATATTCTTGTAACTGAGATTTTCTGGTCAAACTACTATCCAGGCAAAAGCCCAATCTCGAACATGACATTTAAATACGCCCCCAACAAGCAAAGGTCTAGTTCAAAAAACGTGAATAAAAATTACCGGTACATGAACAAAAACAAATTCTCTAATGATCTCAATCAAATAGACTGCTTAGATGATCTAAACGAAACTTACATCGCCATGAAACACAAAATCTTGACACAGACACCCAACAAAGAAAACACTGACTCACCTTTGAGGGAAATACACCAGAACCACAAAAACCCATGGATAACAACAGAATTAATTCAACTAATAAAACAAAGGGACCTACTACATGCTAAACTTAAAACTAGCATTCACAGAAACAATAACCTCTTAAAGGAAGAGCACATAATATGTAGGAACAAAGTGACAGCTTTAAAACGGAAACTGAAATCCTCATACTATGAACACAAATTAACATTGAATGCCAATAGCATAAAAGATACTTGGAAAGTAATCAATGAAATGATCTACAACCGCACAACTGAAAACAAAGATGGTCCCAGTGAGATAATAATTGACGGTAAATCTTTCACAGGAAAAGAAAATATTTGCAATGCTCTAAACACTCACTTTATAAACATAGCACACAAATTAGCCATAAACATCCCCCCAGGGAAGAACGTTAATGAAATTAATGTCAACATAGATTCCATATTTATGACCCCGACTAATGAGATGGAAATTCGCAATATTATATTAAGCCTTAAAATGAAAAGTAGCCAAGACAGAGATGGTATGTCAGTGAAATTGTTAAAAAACTCCATTGACATGCTAAGTAGCCCACTAACTACTTTAATAAATGTATCGTTAGAGACTGGTCTGGTGCCTGATGATCTAAAAATAGCACGAGTCATACCAGTCTATAAAGGAGGTGACAAAAGCAATCCGGACAATTACAGGCCCATTTCCATCCTCCCACCCGTATCCAAGGTACTCGAAACCGTAGTAAAAAACAGAATTGTTAATTTCTTAAATAAAAATGATTACTTCTACAAAGGGCAATATGGATTCCGAGAAAACTCAAGCACAGAAATAGCCACAATTGATATTATCTCTAACTTGCAGGATGTCTTAGACAATAAGATGACAGCGAGTGGCCTTTTCATAGACCTGAGAAAGGCGTTTGATACTGTTGGCCATGAAATTCTCTTAGGGAAACTTGATAAAGCAGGTATCCGAGGAGTAGCTTGGACATGGTTTAAAAATTACCTATCAAATCGTAAGCAGTATATTGAAATAAATGGCTACAGAAGTGAGGAAGTTAATATTACCCACGGTGTGCCCCAAGGATCAATACTGGGTCCTTCCCTCTTCTTAGTATATATTAATGACATAGCAACACTCCGTTTTCATGGTAATATAACGTTGTTTGCAGATGACTTAAGCATCTTTTACAATGCGTACACCACCAACACGCTGATTACACACATGCAGGAGGACATGAATACCATACTTGGCTGGACCCAGTCAAATAAATTAACAATAAATGAAGATAAAACAAATTATTTAATAATATCAAAGCGTAGAACAAAGTTAGACATCACTCAGAATATAATGCTGAATGGAAAAGCAGTTAAAAGGGTCTCATCTGTCAAATACCTAGGCTTAATAATAGATGAAAATCTCTCCTGGCAAAAGCACATTGATGCATTAGTAAAAAAAATATCACCTGCCGCTGGGATGATAAAAAAATTGAGCTACTATATCCCAAAATATCTACTCAGGAAAGTGTATTTTTCCTTAATCCATAGCCACTTACAATATTTGAATACAATTTGGATAAAATGCTCAAATTACCTAAAAAAGGAAATTGAGGTAATTCAGAATACAGCCATAAGAAATATTTATAACTACCCTTTTTAACACCAACCAAACACCTTTATATTACGAGTAAAATTCAACCAGTAGCCCTAAATGCAGAAATCAAATCAAATGTCCTAATATACCAAATCCTACACAACAGAATACACACAGATTTAAACTTCACTAAACAATCTGATTTACACGCTTACAAAACTAGACATGCAGATGACATAACACTTTTCCATATCAATTCCAAACAATATGGCAGTAATAGCATTAAGTATAGTGCCTTTGTAAAATTCAATGGACTACCAGAAAATATAAAAATTGCACCTAGCCTACCAATCTTTAAAAGGAGGCTAAAACAGTTTATGTGGAATGATTATAAAATGTCAGTTTGAAGAAATTTCATAATCTGAGAAGACAAAAGAAGAACATATTGTGTACAAAAACTTATGAAAGCTACAAAATGTTGTATATATTTTCATACTGAAAACTTTGTAAACTAAACATTGTATTGTAATTTGTCGCCAACAAGATAAAACTGTACAATTCCTTTGTATATGAGTCCTTGACTCGTTAAGGGATTAATAAGATGCATTATTATTAAAATGCATTATTATAAAAATAAAAAATAAAATGGATAAGGGGCACCAGCTACATTGCAACAAACTTGATGTGACTGCTAGAACTTTAGGAAACCTCACACAACTCTATTGGAACGCAAGAAAGCTGATGGATTGGAATCCGGGCTAGCCATAAGAAACAACAATGTTATCATTTCACCTTACCGCACCTTGCAGAGAATACATTGACATGAAATGAGCCATGTCTTCTGGTAAAGATCCCTATTGACACACAACGACCAAAATAAATATTCAACTTTTCCACCCAGTCACTCACGGGGGGTGAGTGGATAGCGTGTCTGTTTAATAACCCCAAGATTGCAGGTTCGCTCCTGGCCGTGGTAAGTGATTTTTGAAAGGCGGCAAACATATGACACACATGTCATACGATGTTGGCATGTCAAAGAACCCATTTGAATTCAGTAGACCGTGTTCATAATGGCAAAATTAATCTCGGGAGTTTCCGCCAACACAAAGTTCCTCATTTCTCTACTAGAAGGCGCTATAGTGTTCAAGGAGCTTAGATATCTAACCTCGTTGATTACCATAGTGATTCAAGGAATAACGAAATTCGACATGCAAGCTACCCTCTGGGTGTCAAATTACAAAGCTTGCACCCGGCACCCGAGGCCATACGATATTATTATTATTATTATTATTATTATTATTATTATTATTATTATTATTACATTATACTATTATCATTATTCTACAATATTGGACTGTTGTACATGCTTTGATCTAATTTGGATCTTCTTCAGCAACAATTTATGTTACAAATTGGATATAAACATGTACAACAGTCCAATTGCTGAATAATATTAGTATAATGTAATTTATACTGAATTTTTATATAGGTGCTTGCAGAGGATTCGGACTTATGTTTCAATAATGTCTCTTTATCCATCCTGCAGCCCATAGACCAGCCTATTACAAATAGTCCTGAAAAGACTGGGGATTGGCATCCCTGTAGGAATGACAGAGAAATCAAAAAGGATGAAATATCAAGTGTTGCTAAGCAGTATGCTACTGTCATTCTACACCACTCCCCTCTCCGTCCCTTTCAACTGTGGTTACAGGATAACATTTCCCCGAATATTGCTAAGTGCTTCAGAAGACTAGGAAAGACAGAGTAAGAAATGAGAAGATAAGAGAACAAGCTGGAATAAATCAGTTCCTGAAGGAGACCATAACTAGGGCACATTTGCGATGGTTTGGTCACGTCAAACGCATGACGGAAGAATTGCAAAACAATTGTTACATACTGAGATTACTGGTAAGAGACCTGTTGGAAGACCTAGGAGGAGATAGCTGGACCAAGTGAAGGAAGATATCACATCCAAGGGAATCAACTGGGATCAAGTCTTGAAGGAGCAGTGGTACATGAATTGACTAAAATGAAGAGCGCTCGTAAACCACACCCGGGAAACTGGAGTGGAAACTTGATGATGATGATTATGAAGTATGTGAGCCCCAGACACAGACCATTGATAGTCTTCAACTGCTCAAGGTCACCCATGATAAACAAGTAGTCACATAACCAGAGTGCCACCACTTCAAATTTTCTCCAAAACATACTTTTTTATGGCAATATACTAGGCTTCTCCAGCCCACACACCAGAAGAACTTCAGCAGTCTGCCAACTGTTTCAACAGAGCTTATGAACGTTTTGGTCTGACTGTCCACATTCAGAAAACCAAAGTGCTAACTCAGCCTGCTCCTGGAACCATCCTCCCAGATTTTGATATCAACAAATCTGGCTCAGCTCTGAAAAATGTGGAACACTTCTCGTACTGTAACGTGTTTTTCGAGGTTTTTTTTATGCAACTGGCATAAGTCAGTAGGAAGCCATTCTATATTTATTTACGCGGCAAATTGTTCAGCCAAGAGAATTTTTCATGTTAATCTATTATTATTATTAATTTATTATAATTATTATTAAGGTATTTTTCGGAGCATTTTATAAAAATTATAAGCATACAGATAGGTTTTCTATGTCTTAGAAAACGCTATCAAGCAAATTATTACGAACGACAATATCATAGAAAGTTATGTGATTACGGAATTTAACGGAGTTGCGTCAGTTAGGGTATATCGAGAGACGTGACTCACTGGGAATTCAAGTACACGCTTAATCTTGTCGGGAAGTATTACGCAAGCGGGGTTGCAGCGTCAAGAAAAGGCGAATAGTTGGAACGGAACCCTCCCGCCGAGTGTAATGAGCCAGAGGAGGGGAGTATAGCGCGTGGGGTGCAGCCAATCAGTGGAGACCACGTAAGCTAGAAGTCGGATGAAGAGTGGGGATTCGACGTGTGGATATATCGTTCGACGAGCCGTGGAACGAGGACAATCTGTGTAAAACTTGCCGAGTATGGTTCATGCGGGAGTCGCTCCGATGTTCCGTGGAGTGGAGGACTATCTGTATAGAACTTAACGAGTACGGTTGTACGCGGGAGTCGCTCCGATGTTCCGTGGAGTGGAGGACTAACTTTTGTAAAACGTAACCAGTGTGGTTGTACGAGTGTTTGGGTCCGATGTACGGACCATAGAATTATCTAATCTACCAGAATATCATCAAATATCGACAAAGATGACGACGTCCAGGAGACTGTGGGAAGTTCACAGCATCATCCAGTACGAGGGAAAGGCTTCGGCCATTTCCAATGGTAAGCGCGAATGACGCAGAAATACGCAACCTCTCGTTTCTCTTTGTTTTATATTTCATATTTCAGTAACTTCATAGCTTGGGAATAAGAGTAAAATCAATAATTTATCAGACTCCGTTTTCACGTAATTTTCTATCGGTAATATTAAAATCGCAACGCTCCAATTTAAATTTTAAACTTATTATTATTATTAATTTTGCTATACTTGTTTTATATAATAAATTCAATTCTTTTACAATGCAATCTTTGCTTTCAGTAGGTAGCATTAGATATAGACCAATTCCTTCTCCTGATACAATCGTTTGTTGGGTTAATGATCAAATCATACCACGATCTGAGTGAATAGATTCTTGAAGGTGTTCTGCCAGAGCTAGACGTTGTTAAATACAAATTTAGATTTCAACATTGCGTTGAGGTCTTGGCGCCCATTAAAACAACATAGCTTAGGCAAAGGTAAACAGTTACATTTATCTCCCAACAGTTAAGGGAAGTCAAACCGTTACACTTGTCGCTCAACGTGTGGGCTAGCCAAACCGTTACAATTGTCGCTACCAACATGGGGCATTAATTAACATTACACTTGTACGCTCAACGTGGAGCAAAGTGAAAACGTTACAATTGTCGCTCAACGTGTGGGCTAGCAAAACCATTACAATTGTCGCCGACAACTTGGGGCTGAAAAGCTAATAACATTTGTGGAAGGAGAAGGGTATATATTTCTGTGCCTGTATTTTGGGGGTTATTTGTCTGTATCAGTGTATATCATTATGGGGGATGAGAAAGAAAGACAGATGAGGTTACGTAGTGGTCATCAACGGGAGAGTGATGATACGAGCAGTATGTCGAGTGATGGTAGTACCGGGGTAGCGGAGGTAAATCCCGATACTGAAACAGGGAGTGTAGGCGGCCAATCAGAATTAAAAACTTTACTTCTCGAGTTCATGTATCAGAACAAAGTTAGTAGTGACGCTTTAAATGCAAAATTAGAACAAAACAATGCAAAATTAGAACAAAACAGTAAGGAAAATAAAGAAAGTACAGACGCTTTAAATGCAAAACTAGAACAAAACAACGCTAAACTAGAACAAAACAGTAGGGAAAATAGAGAGAGTACTGAAACTTTAAATGCTAAGTTAGAACAAAACAGTAAGGAAATTAGTGTGAAAATGGAGCAGATTAGAGGAGAAATCAGAGGAGTAATGGAAGAAAAGGCTAAAGAGATTATTGCAGATGTAGACAGAAAATTAGGAAAAGTACAGGAGGAGTTGGAAATTAGAATCAGTACACAGGCTGAAAATTTAAAAGAACTAGTGCAACTGGAAACACAGCAGGTCAAAAAGCAATTGGGGGGAGAAATTGACAAAATTCAGGTAGCTACTAAAGAGGTTAAGGAACAGCTGGGGGGTAGAATTGAGAAAGTCCACTCACAAATAGTTGCAGAAGTAAATGATTTAAGAGAGAGTAATAGAGAGAGCATTAGCAAGATTGAGGAGAAACAAGCAAAGCTATATGATAAAGTAGAAGAATCAGAAGGAAACATTAAATTAACAGTAAACAGTATTGAGAAGAAGGCTGAGGAGAAAATCGCAGAATTAGAGTTAAAATTAAAAGCTAGGATCAGGCAAGAAAATAGCCAGAATAAGCCAGTTTTTGTGAATAGCACACCCAGGGAGGTAGAACTGGGTAAGTTCAGCAATCGACAAGGGTGCCCAATGGAGTTCATGAACACTATAGAAAATAAATTCGGGGAGAGGTTGGAAAATGGTAGTATTGAGTGGTGCCAGGTAGTTGAAATTTTAGAACAAGTGTTTGTGGGGGAAACGAGGAATTGGTTTGCTGTCTACGGAGACAAGTTTACTGATATCAATGATTTTAAAATGAAATTCTGTGAAAAGTTCTGGAATGAGGTTATTCAGTCGCAGCATCGTGAGGGAGTAGTGTGTGGTAAATATAACCCTAAAGGAAGCTCCACCATGACCGAATACATTTTAGGGCAGGTATTAGTGTGTAAATATCTGGATGGGTTGAAGGAGGAAAGTGATGTGGTAAGGTTGCTACTTAGGCACTTTCCCTATATGATCAAGGAGGCTGCTTGTATCCAGAATGTAAAGACTATATCACAAGTAGAAAATTTGTTAAGCACATTTGATGCACTAGGGAGAGGGGGTTATGAGGACAATTTCAATCGGAACCAGGGTAATAATAATAATAGACCTAATGAAGCCAGGCATCAAGACGTTCAAGGGAACGGTGGCGAAGGGGCCAACGCTCAAAATAGAAATAACAATAATCAGCTAAATCAGAACAGAGGAAATGGCTATGGTAATCAGTATCAAGGGAGGAACAATGATTTCAGGGGAAATCAAGGGAGGAGGAACAATGATTACAGGGGAAATCAAGGGAGAAACAATGATTTCAGGGGAAATCAAGGGAGAAATTATAATGACAATAATTACAACCAGAATAGGGGTCAAGGAGGAGGACAGCCTAGTGGTAGTAATATACAGCCAAACAATGACAACACAGCCCAGAACAAACAGACCAGTTCAGTAGTTAGTAGTACTACGGCCAGCTGTAGCGGTTCTTTAAACGCGAACCAGGCTGCGAAGTAAGGTCAGAATCTCAGTCTGTAGCATGCCCTGTCCATACAATTATACAGGAACCCTATGACCTAAATGTTAGAAATGAATTATTACATGAACTAAATGATGAAGGTATTATTCAGGAAGTGGTTAGTAAGAGCCCCATAGTTAAATTTAACGTGTCCGAGGCGTACACAGATGTTTTAATTGATAGTGGTTGTATGAAGAGTTGCATAAGTAGTTCATTTTATGATAAAATGAAAGGAACTGGAGTAAATTTTGAGGAGATGCCAATTAAAAGCACTTTTGTTATCACAGCTGTTGGGAAGAGGTCTAAAGTAATTTCTAAGCAAGTTTTAGTAGACATTAAAATTAATAATCATGTAGAGAAGCAGATTTGCCTTGTAATTCCAAATTTAGTATTCAGTGTTATCTTGGGTTCAGAGTGGCTAAGTAGAGTGTCTGGTAACTTATGTTATGATGTAGGGAGTTTGAAATTTAAATGGGGAGATTCTGAAGTAGAAGTAGCGTTCAATGACCATATTCAGAGGAGTAGTATTGTAGGTGTGATTTGTACTTTAAATGAGATATCGCCAGCCGTAGAGCGGGGTTCTCCATGTTTTGTGGGCAGTGTGATTACGAACGGTAGTCTAAAGGACTCGTTACGTGATGCTGCATTTCAGGGAAATATAGAGGATGAACAGTGTGTTCGGCTCTATGATGTGTTATTGTGTAATAGGAGAGTTTTTGAGGATCGCACTGGTATGGCCAATTGCTATACACATTCATTGAACGTTATTGATAGGTCAGTATTCACAGGACATAGATATCCTGTACCTTTCGCTTATCAGAGTGCAGTTGAGGCACAAATTAACCAGATGCTTGAAGATGGGATTATTGAGCACTCTAACAGTCCATATGTTAATTCTTTGATCACGGTACCCAAGACCGACGGCACAGTTCGTATTTGTTTAGACGCTCGTTTGGTTAACAGTAGAATTAGTTCAGATCAGCTGAAATCTATGTCAATAGAGGAATTAATGCAAACATTTGAGGGGAAGAAGTATTTCACTTGTGTAGATTTGAGTTCCAGTTTTTGGCAAGTGCCACTTATGTACGAAGATAGACCATTTACAGCTTTTAGTCATAAATATAACCTTTATCAATTTTGTAGAACACCTTATGGGTTAAAGAGTAGTTCAGCAGCTTTAATTAGGGCTTTAAACATCGCATTAGGGGATGACACAGGAGAGTTTGTAACCATTTACATAGATGATATGGTAATTAGTTCACGCAGTTTTGAGGAGCATCTACGTCATTTAGATATAGTTTTTCAGAAGTTAGATCAGGCAGGGTTCACTTTGAAGCTGTCTAAGTCGTCATTCGGTCAGTCAGAAGTGACATTTTTAGGTCATAGAGTGTCGAGTAGAGGTGTGACACCAGAGGAAAGTAGGGTTAGCAGGTGTGGACAGTAGCAACAGGGCATCGTTACAGACACTGAGAAATAGGTAGGAAGAGTAACGTGATGACGTTCATTTAAGGCAGCCACTGGCAAGGTTGGAAGCAGGTGACGCAGTAACATTTATAGTTTCCAAACGTATTGGGAAAACAGCATATGTGCTGGAGAATAGTGAGGGAAACAGATTATACGGGACGTATAATATACATAGTCTACGAAAATATGTGTCATAAAGTGAGTGTGTTTAGCTGGCGAGCCAGCCTATCAAATGAGTAAGTGTGGTATTTGGTGCGTGGGAGGAGATGGTCTTCCAGGCAGGCGTATCAGAAGTCACACAGGGGGGTAGTATGTAAGTAAATGAGAGTTTTTAAGGTACAGGGAAATATGACGGGATTGTCGGATGCTCTTGAGCACTAAAATGTCTCGATATACCAAGGCCAGAATTTGGTAGCGCTGGTGAATTCCCATTTGCCTCCTAAAGATGGGTGAGCCCTTGGACAGGGTATTTTTGCTTAAGGCGTCCACGAGGCAAAAGATGGGCCATCAGAAGGCGAGACAGTCCTTCATGAAACTCATACATATCAGCACACGTGATTTCTGTTTACGGCCTCGGCATGTAAGATTTGTAAGTGTGTAATTTAAGGTAATTTGTACAAAGGTATTATTTGTGTCAGGAGAACTGATCTGTGTTGAGAACTAGTATTAAGTAGAATATGGTCTACGGAAACTTAACAAGACAGGGCGATTACGGCACAGAAATATTTGGTGTTATATGTAATGCGCATTTACTGTTTTTTTTTTCAGAGGTCAATATTAATTTAATCTACTTTAAAGAGAGATTAAGTATTATGGTCACGAGGCGCTGCCACAATAGTGTGATCGTGTGGTCAGTGATAAGTGAGATCAAATTTCACCATAAGGAAGGGACCTCCAGTGAAATTAGGAAGTTCTATGGTGATATAAATATATCACAACACCTTCAATGCGTGTGATATGACATCATAAATACATAGTGCTCACACATTAAATATGTCTATTTCTCCAACATAGAGAAATTTGAGAGGCGGAAATATCCGTGGAACACTATTCTATATGTAAAACATTGGACTGGTTGCAAAGTGCAATCCATAGTGACAACAAACTTTGACGCAAAGTGGGTGAAGAAAAATTATGAGTGTATATATCTGTAATTTAGGGTGATCTCATTTATGTAATATGTATTTTGGATGGGGATTATTAACGTGTCTGGGATAATCGGATAATGGACCGTCGTCACGGTAAATCATCCGATGATCCGAGGCGAATATGTAACGTGTTTTCCGAGGGGTTTTTATGCCACTGGCATAAGTCAGTAGGAAGCCATTCTATATTTATTTACGCGGCAAATTGTTCAGCCAAGAGAATTTTTCATGTTAATTTATTATTATTATTAATTTATTATAATTATTATTAAGGTATTTTTCGGAGCATTTTATAAAAATTATAAGCATACAGATAGGTTTTCTATGTCTTAGAAAACGCTATCAAGCAAATTATTACGAACGACAATATCATAGAAAGTTATGTGATTACGGAATTTAACGGAGTTGCGTCAGTTAGGGTATATCGAGAGACGTGACTCACTGGGAATTCAAGTACACGCTTAATCTTGTCGGGAAGTATTACGCAAGCGGGGTTGCAGCGTCAAGAAAAGGCGGATAGTTGGAACGGAACCCTCCCGCCGAGTGTAATGAGCCAGAGGAGGGGAGTATAGCGCGTGGGGTGCAGCCAATCAGTGGAGACCACGTAAGCTAGAAGTCGGATGAAGAGTGGGGATTCGACGTGTGGATATATCGTTCGACGCGCCGTGGAACGAGGACAATCTGTGTAAAACTTGCCGAGTATGGTTCATGCGGGAGTCGCTCCGATGTTCCGTGGAGTGGAGGACTATCTGTATAGAACTTAACGAGTACGGTTGTACGCGGGAGTCGCTCCGATGTTCCGTGGAGTGGAGGACTAACTTTTGTAAAACGTAACCAGTGTGGTTGTACGAGTGTTTGGGTCCGATGTACGGACCATAGAATTATCTAATCTACCAGAATATCATCAAATATCGACAAAGATGACGACGTCCAGGAGACTGTGGGAAGCTCACAGCATCATCCAGTACGAGGGAAAGGCTTCGGCCATTTCCAGTGGTAAGCGCGAATGACGCAGAAATACGCAATCTCTCGTTTCTCTTTGTTTTATATTTCATATTTCAGTAACTTCATAGCTTGGGAATAAGAGTAAAATCAATAATTTATCAGACTCCGTTTTCACGTAATTTTCTATCGGTAATATTAAAATCGCAATGCTCCAATTTAAATTTTAAACTTATTATTATTATTATTAATTTTGCTATACTTGTTTTATATAATAAATTCAATTCTTTTACAATGCAATCTTTGCTTTCAGTAGGTAGCATTAGATATAGACCAATTCCTTCTCCTGATACAATTGTTTGTTGGGTTAATGATCAAATCATACCACGATCTGAGTGAATAGATTCTTGAAGGTGTTCTGCCAGAGCTAGACGTTGTTAAATACAAATTTAGATTTCAACATTGTGTTGAGGTCTTGGCGCCCATTAAAACAACATATCTTAGGCAAAGGTAAACAGTTACATTTATCTCCCAACAGTTAGGGGCAGTCAAACCATTACACTTGTCGCTCAACGTGTGGGCTAGCCAAATCGTTACATTTGTCGCTACCAACATGGGGCATTAATTAACATTACACTTGTACGCTCAACGTGGAGCAAAGTGAAAACGTTACAATTGTCGCTCAACGTGTGGGCTAGCAAAACCATTACAGTACCTTGGTAGTATTCTATCGGCGAACTGCACCTCTGAGAAGGATGTGGAAAACAGAATACAGGCTGCCCATGTGGCTTTTGGACGTCTCTCACATCGTGTGTTTCTGAACAAAGATCTAAGTATCTGCACGAAAGTATTGGTGTACCAAGCGGTTGTTATTTCTACGCTACTCTACGGATGTGAAGCCTGGACCCTATATCGCCGGGACATCAAGAAACTGGAAAGCTTTCATCAACAAAAACTTAGATCCATCATGAACATCAAATATGATGATGATAATTGTTGTTTTAAGGGGCCGAACATCGAGGTTATCGGCCCCTAATGAAATGAAATGGCGTGAAATGAAAGGATGTAGATAAAAGCAACTCACTGCCATGGATGAAACGAAGATGATGTTTATAAAACAGACAGTGAGCCCCAAAAATTATGCCTTATTTGAATAAAAAGAATAAAAGGCGGATGGTAAAAAAGGATAAAACAAATAAGGCATAGTGAACAATAAAATAGATGAACACAATAAAAAACATAAAACAGATTTAACCTGAATTAAAAGTCGTAACTACACATTAAAACTTAAAAAAGTAACCACTCTCCCTCATGAACCGGATGACGAGGTCAGCTGACGGCCGGTCATCACGGAGAATAAGGGAGCGGGTATTTGTCAGTTTAAGAGTCCTGCGCAGATCGGCCAGATCCACACACTCCAAGAGACGGTGTGCCACGGTTAGGTGGGCGCCGCAAGGACACACAGGGGGATCTTCTCTCTTCAGCAAGTGGGAGTGCGTAGCAATCCCATGGCCGATCCGGAGTCGACAGAGTACCACAGCTTCCTTCAGGAGAGATCGGAAGGAAGATTCCCACTCCTTCGTTGTCTCCTTGATGCCTCTCAGTTTGTTGGGTGGAGGCAAGGCTCGCCATGCTTCCTCCCATTGCGACAGGATCGAATGCCGCAACTGAGAGCGCACATCACTAGCAGGCACATTATACGGTAGCGAGGGCAGTGCGACTGCCTCTCTCGCCGCCTGATCAAAAAGCTCGTTTCCCGCAATACCCATGTGGCTAGGAAGCCACACAAAGGCACCCCGGCCCCAGCATTACGCGAACTAACGAGCAGGTCGTACACACGCTGGACCAACGGGTGCTTCGGGAAACACACATCGATCGCTTGCAGCGCACTCAGAGAGTCAGTACACACAAGAAAGTGCTGGTGATCGTCTGATAACGTGTACCGCAGAGCCTCTAAGATGGCATAGAGCTCCGCTGTGTACACGCCACAGGCATCGGGAAGTGAAAAGAGAAACCGACGATCCTCAACCACAAATGCTCAGCCTACTTTCTCGTTTACCCTCGAAACGTCCGTGAATAGAAGCCCTGATCCCGGATACCGGCTCACCACGGACTGGAACAGCCTCCGATGGACGGAGGAGTCAGTGTCCGACTTGGGGCCGGTGTGCAGATCCAGGATGATATCAGGGCGAGAGACCATCCTCGGAGGGGCCATGCTAGGTACTCGGACGATACAGGAGACAGAAGGAAATCGGAACTGGCGGTATAAGTCATCCAAGCGAATCCCCGCCGGCCAAGTGGCTCGGGCGAGCGCATCATACAGCCGGCGATTCGGATTAGAAACCAAACATGGATAGCTTGGATGAAGGGGCATCTGTCGAATAGTTGCAGCATAGGTCAGCAGTACTTGTTGGCGCCTCAGGTATAAAGGAGGTACGCCAGCCTCGGCGAGCAAGCTGACGACTGGGCTCGACCGAAAGGCACCCGTCGCCAGCCTCACACCGTCGTGGTGAACACTGTCCAGTTTAACAAGCACTGACTAACGGGCCGAACCATATGCTACACTGCCATAATCTAATCTGGATAAAATCAGTGCCTTATAAAAGCGTAGGAGCACCGCGCGGTCCACCCCCCATGATGTGCCGCTATGATACCGCAACATGTTGAGTTTCTTAGCACAGGCAGTTTTCAAACACCGCACGTGTGGCTCCCACGTCAATTTCTGATCGAAAAGGAGCCCAAGGAACCGGTACGCAGCACCAACAGGCAAAGCTACATCGCCCAGATAAAGCTCAGGATCAGGATGGAGAGTGCGCTTTCGGCAGAAATGGACAACCGAGGACTTAGCGGTTGAGAATCGAAAGCCATGCTCTAGGGTCCAGCGTTCCACTCTCCGAATAGCTTGTTGTAGCTGTCGTTCAGCGACTGCCATATTTTGCGCGCTATAATGTAGAGCGAAGTCGTCTACATATAGCGACGGTACCACTGCTGGACCAGCAGCAGCGACTAAACCGTTTATGGCAATCGCAAATAATGTTACGCTAAGCACCGATCCCTGTGGGACTCCGTTTTCCTGTATATGATATTGCGAATATGTCCCCCCTCTTCGGACACGGAACTGGCGAAGGGACAGAAAATTCGCAATAAAAACCGGCAAGTTACCTCGGAATTTCCATTGATGCAGGGTAGAGAGGATGCCGTAACGCCAAGTGGTGTCATAGGCCTTCTCGAGGTCAAAGATAAACAGCGACTAGGTGCTGTCTCGGGAGAAAAGCGTCCTGTATGGCGGTCTCCAGGCGTACCGGATGGTCGTTGGTACACTGAGACGCCCTGAAACCACACTGGTATTCAGACAGGAGTCCCCGTTTCTCCAGGACCCACACCAGGCGCCGATTGACCATCCTCTCAAAGAGCTTGCACAGACCGTTAGTGAGACAAATAGGTCTGTAACTCCCTGTCAAATTGGGATCCTTATCGGGCTTCAGGATAGGTATAATGATACCTTCCTGCATTGCGCTGGAAACACACCTTCCAACGAGATTCGGTTAAACACCCTGAGCAAATAACGAATGCTCTCATCGTTAAGGTGCTTAAGCATCTGGTTGTGAATATTATCCGGGCCGGGAGACGTGTCCCTGCAGAGCGCCAGCGCTCCGCGGAGTTCCCACTCCGTAAAGGGCACGTTGTACTCCTCCGAAGCGCGGGAAGCAAAACTAAGCTGGAAACGTTCCGCTTCGCGCTTCAGGGCCACGAAGGCAGGGTCATAGTTATCGGAACCGGACATACCCGCAAAATACGAGGCGAGATGATTTGCAACGCGATGAGGATCTGTAACCAATTCATTATCAATGGAAATTCCCGGTACAGTAGAAGATGTCAGAATTCCCGAAATGCGTCTTAGTTTGTCCACACTTGAGAGGAGGGGGTATGTGCCGTAATAGAAGACACATACCGTTTCCAGAATTGTTTCTTACACTGGCGAATAAGAATCCGTGCCTTGACAAAAAAATCTTAAACGCCACCAAATTGGCCATGGTTGGACGCCGACGGTAGTGCTTATGAGCTCGACGACGGTCTCTTATTGCCGCTGCAGTATCCTCTGTCCACCAAGGGACGAGTTTGCGACGAGGAGTCCCAGAAAAGGATGGAATGGACTCTTCGGCGGCAGCAAGAAGCACATCGGTGATGTGCTGTACCTCGTTATCGACGCTCCGGCAACCAAGATCAACGAACTTAGCTTGTTCTTCAAACGAGGGCCAATTTGCCCGCTTAAGCACCCAACGACTGGGGAACTCCACGGGCATCTGGTTCAGAAGTGCAAGAACGATCGGGAAATGGTCACTGTCACAGAAGTCATCGTGTACATACCAACCAAATAGGGGGGGACCAGCGCACGGCTACACACACTCAAGTCAATGTGTGAGTACGTGCCGTGCGCTAAGCTAAAATGTGTAGCTTCCCCTGTATTTAATAGAGATAAATCCAACTCATGAATTAAGCCCTCCACGTCCCTTCCTCTGGGGCAGGAAGATGGCGATCCCCATTGGGGGGTGATGAGAGTTGAAATCACCCACGAGTAGGAAAGGGACTGGAAGTTGAGCAACAAGATCAAAGACGTCATTAATATCAAGGGGCTGGTTCGGTGGAAGGTACACGTTACAAACAGTTGTCATAGCAGGCAAGGACACGCGAACTGCAATAGCTTCCAGAGGAGTGCCGAGTGGAAACTCCTCACTATAGCAGTCAGAGCGAACGAAGGAAAAACGCCCCCGGAAGCCCGGGCGGCGTCTTGTCGCTCTTTAGAGTATAGTCGGAAACCTCTCAGAACAGTCCTGTGATCAGGTCTGAGGTTTGTTTCCTGTAGGCAGACTATACTCGCTGCGTATTGTGCAATAAGCTGACGGAGCTCTGTCAAATGCCTGTCATAACTGTTACAATTCCACTGTAACAGTGCCATTGTGTGAACTTATAAACTAGGGATAAGTTGGAGCAGCAAGCTACAACTTATCCTCTGGAGGATCATCAGCCACTACGTCGACTATAATCTCCATGTCCTCAGGCGAGGGCATGGAGTGAATCGACTCGGTGGAAGATTTCCTAGACGCAGTTCGGCGGATCTCCGTGGGGAGCGCGCAGATCTGGGGACCGAAACGTCCCCAGGCGCAAAGGCATCCGCAGGTGGTGAGGCGGATGGCTTCCCCTTTTTTGGAGAAAGGGAATGCGTAGTGCGGGGGCCCTTCTTCCCCGCCTCTTTAAGATATATAGACGGGTCAGGAGCCGAATTCCTGACCCTGGTCGACGATGCCGCCTCCGCCGGCTTCGGCGCGGCTTTCGCCGACCGTTTGGGTGGTGAGGAAGTCTTCCTCCTGAGTGGAGAGTAAGTCTTCAACTTCCTCCCCTGCTGTGCGGGCGGAGCAGCCTTCGCTCGCACAGCCTTCTTTGGGGCCGAAGGTGGGGTTGAAGTCACCTTCAGGCCACCTTTCCGATTCTGGGGTGTAGATACAGATGTAGATGGCGTTGGTACATTAGAAGGTTTCACAGCTGAGACAAAAGATGAGGTAGCCGGAACCAAATTGGGTATTATAGCTCTATAATCAATCTTTGGAGAAGGCAAAATCGTGGTATGGTACTTCTTGCGGGCCTCCTGGTAGGTGAGACCATCCAGGGGTTTGATCTCCTGGATTTTCTTCTCACTCAGGAAGACAGGGCAGTTCCTGTCCCGAGGGGAATGAAATCCAGGGCAATTAGTGCACTGGTATGGTGTGGTGCACTCTTCCGCTTCGTGAGGTACCTTACCGCATGTGCCGCAGATTTGAGGGCTTGAGCATCGGGATAACATATGCCCGAACTTCTGGCACTTATAACACCTCATTGGTGGAGGGATATAAGGCCGTACGTCACAACGGTAACTTGTAACCTTGACTTTCTCCGGGAGCACCGACAGCTCAGAGGAAATAATAAAAGCACCAGTGTCCACGATTTGACCACTGACCTTGCGCGTAATGCGCCGGACATCAGTCACGTGACGGTGCTGCATATCCTCCTTGAGCTCCTCGTCGGTGTTCAGAATCAGGTCCCGGTGGAAAATAACTCCTCGGACCAGATTCAGAGACGTGTGCTTTTCCACTTTGACAGGGATCTCTAGTCTTGAGCAACAAGCTACCGTTTCTCATCTTTTGTACCTTCTCAAGCTCACCATAGACCCCTTCTATGTGGCGAGAAAACAAAATAGACTTTACCATCTTGAAATCACCCCCATCCGTTCTGGTTGCGACCAGAAACTTGGGAGTGTTAGCACCCAGATTCTCACGAACAGACTGATCCCAGGGGGTTGATCTCCGTAGGGAATCAAAAGTTAAAGACTTGGGTGGCGGACCACCCTGGTGGGAGATATTCCTTTTCTGTCCCATGGCCATTTCATCCTCCCTGAATGCCACCGACTCCAATCACGGGCTGTCTCTGTAGGCGCTACCCAGCCAAGGCAAGGCCCGCCTAGCTTGGAAGGTGGGTAGTTTATTGGCTGAGGAATAACCCACCCACCAAGGGAAGATGATTAGGAAAAGGAAGTATTTGGGATTGGAGAAAAAGGATAGAAAAATAGGAGGAGAGTCCCACAAAATTAATAAGTTTAACTTTAAACACACTTAAAGGTGGTTGCCACCGAAAATTAACTTTCTGATACCTAAAATAGGTACGAGCTTGGTCGAAGCTGACGGGAGCCGCAGCTAAGACTTGGGCGGTTTGCCAGAGAGAGGCTTTAGTGTATTTCCTCCCAAGCATGCATAAAAGTACTATAGGGAAGGGTAATAGTCTGGCAAGACAAATAGTAAAAGCTTTATTGAGTGTCTTCTCAAAGAAATTAGGTTTTACAAAATAATTCGAAGAATGCCAATGATTTAACTCAGGTTTGGTATTTTCAATTTCCAAAATTATGGAGTTCCTGTAAGGGCGACCAAGTGTCTCTAAGAAGGAAAATGATAAAAGATTATGCCTTATGGAGTAATCTTGGTAAATGAACCAATGGTTGCATTGGAAAATGGCTAAGCTTTTACTCAGCGAGGAGCCGGCTAAAAGTTTAGACAAAAAGAAACACTTATCTTTTAGAAAACTGACCATAAGTTTTCGGAGAGGGTCTCCACAAGCAGGTAGCTGGCTTAGCGAGCTTTACTTGCCTTACTGGCCAATTAGAATTAGCTATTAAAGCTAAAAAGAACTTTAGTGAGGTGAAAATTAGGAGTTCTTGCTCAAATGCAACAAATGGTGAAAGCCCTATTAATGATTTTAATGTCATTGAGTGAGGAGAGTCAAGGAAGACAGGATTTTGCCTAAACTTTGTATTCGTAAATGAAAAAGCGAAAGGAAACGCTTCATTTATTTTACAATTCAAAGAAGTTTGAGGAAATTAACAATTATGTAATATAATTTTGACAAACATAGTTCATTTGAACTTTTTAACAAATGGGGTCGCAGACCTCTCAACATTAAACGTTTGCTCCAGGCAATTGACAATTTACAAGGTTTCAAACCTTACATGTTTCTAAAATCTTTATAAGATTTAAACAAATAAACAATGAAGCAATTAAAGTTTGAACGTGAATTGGAGTACAAAGAGTGTACCTTAAGAAATTCTTGAGAGAATGTTCTAGAGAAAGTGACAACTTCGAAAATAACAATAATAAAAACATGAAAAATAAGATAGAAGTTCCTACAACTTCTTATATTTATACAGAATTAATGTTGGTTATTATGCAAATAAGGGCAGGTCACTTACTGTGAAACCTGAAGAGAGTTAAAAGGAAGGTTCTAGACTTCCCAAGTTTGAGTAGGAATCACTAGCCAAATGGGACAGTTTCCATTTCGTGAAACCTGAACATGACTCGCTCAAGAGTTTAAAGAATTGTTTTCCCTGATTATAGGAAAGGAACAATGTGAATTTGAAACTTGTATCACACAAGCAATAATGCAGAATTTAATTAATGTTAAACTAGCAAAGTTGGAAGGGCACTTCGTGAGCGACACCTTATAGGAAAGTTACAATTTTATTAATATTGGTTGTTAGTAGAAGGTTGAGGAAAGATCATTGGGATATAGGATCAATGTTCATGGCCGTATTTAATATAAACGGACGATCGCGACGCGGTAGAAACGTGGAGCAAGCACTGGTTATCACTGTAGTCTATAAAGATGGATGCAAAGTTCACTATAGAAACACTAAAGTTTATGAGAAAGAAAGTTATTGCAATTATGGAAATAACTGATTGCACTATATAGGTGAGAGTCTATTTCTTGAAAAAGTTGTGATTTACAATTAAATGTACCATAAAACATTCCAGTGGTTCCAGCGGTGGAAGAAAGTTAGCTATTGCAACAATTTGTAAGGAAGATTCCTCATTTTAAATATTATTGTCACAAGTGAGTGAAAAATACCTGACGGCAAGACTCGCAGATAGAGTACAAGATCTCGAACGTTCCAGAACGACCTTAGTAGAAAAATGGGGTTGATAAAATCCAACGGAGGAACTAGCTTGATGAATTATAGACAGCGGGTATTAGGTAATATCCCACGTAGTGAGAGGATTTCTCATTTGAATAGCTTACGAAAAGCTCTTTTTTAGTAAGGTTGGCTTATACAAGCGAAAGCTCAACATGGCAAATCCCACGAAGAATGATTTTTGCCCCAAAATAAATAATTTCACACTGTCTATAAAAGTATCATTAAAAGCACGTGGAAGTTAAAACCACGAAGATGAGGTTAAAACTTTTAAAATGGTACTTATCTTGATTTCATGTTGAAGGCGAAGTTTCCCTGGATGACAACTACCTTGCCAACATGGCGTAGAAGAGTGTGTGCCTCTTGGTTTGAGGAGGCTAGCTCGAGAGGAGCTTTAACTGACCGAGTCAACTGCCGATTGCGAAGTGAGACCAGCTCATCGGAGCACGGAGAGTCCAAGGAAGGGAAAAGAGTGGGGGTAGGAGACAAAGGGTAAACATATCAGCATAACCAACTTATCAAAAATAAATGTTCTTCTTGATGAATGGTCTTCAAAGAGTTGATAGTAGGAGATATTAGCGCAGCATGGTGAGGGAAACAGTAGACGTAGTCCTCTTGCTCAAGGAAAAAATAGCTGGCGATGGTAAAAAGATCTGGTGGCCAGATGGATATGTAAGTCCTCTCGCACCAGGAGGAATTGAGGAGCTTCAGAGATTCGCTGCTAGATGACGCTAGGTGGGTCACAGAAGTTATATATCTAGAACAGACTTATGAAGACATAAGAGATTTGCCCATCAAGGAGAAAACAGATGATCACTGTTGGTGTTTGACAAAGAGGAAGGAAGAAATGAACATGCAAAGAGCAATAGACTTTATACTCTCGTACCGTGTATTCAAAGAATACACCAGAAGGCATTGCCCGGGGGTCCGATGTTTGACATGCCATACAGGCATGTACCCCTTGGCATATACTAGAGAGTTTTCCAGCACAGGCATGCAGCTGTGCGGGGACCTGCGTGGTCAGGCGGATACTACTGCAGGGTACATGGCGCACCCACCTGTCGGTGTGGCCAGACCGAACAGGCTCTCGAGCGTAGTCGCACACTTAGGTGGCCCTTCCCCTGACAGCACGCACATATAATTTTGAGTGCCAGACCTCAAAAACATGAACGGAAAAAGGCGTGCGATATAACTTAATGAGAGTTATATCGCACAAAGTGGTGTGTTTAGAGCTGGCTGTCAAACCCGTAAAGGGGACCTGGGACAAAAAGACCTTTTCGTCGCCTTCTACGACTGGCAGGGTATACCTGTGAGTGTATACCATCCCTCCCACCCACGGGAGGTCCAATTCGCAAGACAAGCCGAAAACCTAAAAGAATAGCCAAGGTCGACCCTTTTAGTCGCCTCGTACGACAGGCAGGGGATACCGTGGGTGTATTCTAAACCCCCCACCCACAGGGGGAGAACATCAAATAGGTTGACTATGTAACTAATATAGCAGTCCTTGAGAGGAAATGATAAACCGTATTGAAGCCTCCATTGATGGTCATCGGCTTAGATGGGCAGGCCATATCCATCATATGAGTGACAGCAGACTATCTCGGCAAATCCTGTATAGCGAACTCAACACTGGCAAGGGTGTGGTGCTCCTTCAAAGCGATATAAAGACCAACTCAAGCAGACCATGAGAAGAGTAGGGATAAACCCAAATACTTGGCATACTCTTGCACTGGATTGTCCTCGCTGGCATGCTACCATCTCAGCTACAGTTGCACAGTTTGAGCAGGAACGTCGAAGACAGGAAGAGGAAATTCGCCAGAGGAAGAAGATACATCAAACACTACCACGTCCTCCACCCTCCATCGGATGCAACATATGTGGTTGCATGTTTTATGCAAGAATTGGCCAGATAAGCCATCAGCGCCATCTTCATCGCCTGGACTAAGGATTATGGAACTGCAGGCGAGAAGCGTAAACTCGGATACGAGTATCGGCCAACGATGATGACTAGGCATGTCCAGAAAGTTCTGTTTTCATACGTTGCCCCAGCATCGCTGCAATCGCAGTTCAGCGCATATGTGGTAGTTACACTAACTCAAGGAGAAGGCGATGATGCCAATTTGAGATTGCTGTCTGTTGTTTACGCTTTATAGTGCTTGGTTAGAATCGCGAAGTTGATTGAAAATCCCGCCGTTTGTGAGATTAGATCTGTCGTTCGTTTTTGGAATGTGAAAACTGCTAAAGCAGTCAACACTCACTGACAGATTTGAGAGGTGTACAGAGTTGATACGATGAGTGATTCAATGGTAAGGAGATGGGTCCGACAGTACAATAAATAAATAGTACCTATAGAGAGCTTTGAAGCCATTTTTCATTGCTGCCTTATTGACAATATCAAGTACAATAAAGGATGTGATCAAGTGCATGATGACAAACGAAGTGGGCGTCCATCGCTGGTTGATAAAAACTTGGTTCGAGCAGTTGAAGAACACATCGAGAAAAACCCATGTACCATTGGTTCAAGGGGTCGAATCCATCATTTATTGGAAAAAGAAAAGAGGAAATATACAGTCTTCAGTGGAACTTAGAAAGATTTTATACAAGAGGACTGGTTTAATCTTGTGCAAGAATAAGAGCCCAGGTGGCTCCAGGAAATGATATCATGCGTGACGCACCGATAAGGAGCGATCATGGCTATAATTAGAACGAGAGGAACTTTCCGTTCAGAGTGAGTGAGAGAAGGTTTTGGAAATTGAGCTTACGTTGCAGTAAAATGGCATCCTCGCAGTTGTGCAAGAGGAAGAATAATTAGATTTAAGCCATTTGCGAGCATATAAGTAACAAAAGAAATACATCATTGTGAATCATTTCGGAATAGAGATTTTTGTGTGGGAAAAGATGTTTTAATAATTGCCCAGGAAAGAAGTGCAAATGCGGCATTACGTAATTAAAAGTTCCCCGAGACCCGAGGAGGTGGGGATTAAAAATCAACTGTAACACCCACGTATCTGAAGACCAAATTTTATTTAATATCTCAGAATTGTACGATCGATTTTCATGTGCAAAGAGGTCAGTTTACGTTTAGAAAACGAGCTTTCCAGAGATATAATTTTTAAAAGTGTGCGACTATTGCTTCAAAAGTTAGTTATGAAAAAGACGTGGAATTTATCTTTTTGTCGCCGATTTGTATAAAAGTCCTGGCAGAGCCAGACCAATCATGCAGTTATCAGTCAGCCCAGGGGGGCGTGACGTTGGAGCATCACAGCACATGCAGTTGCCGACAGCCCGAGGGCGTCGCTGTATCGACAACCAACCAGTTCCGTGAGCGCCGAGACGCTGCACGAGGAAGAATCAAGTATCATCATAGTATCGCCGTGTGAAGACTTAGGAAAATCCTAGTACAGGATTTAGTTCAGCAAGCGTTAGTCTTTATAGTGAAAAGTTCCGTATTACAGTCAAAGTAGGCTGCGAACTTAAAGAACAGGCGATAGGTCTTCAAATAACAGTTCAGTTAAACGACCAAAAGTATCGTAACGTTTTGAAGTACCATAATAGTGAAACAAACATTTCTAGCAAAGTTAAAGAACCCGATCAGGGTCGGACGAAATAAGTAACGCCTAGTGTACCGAAAAGATAGGAGCTAGCGCGCCGAATAATAAGAAGTGAGAATTTAATACCAGACGTTGTCTACAGGAGACAAGCGAACAGTAACAAGCAATAAGTTACGAAACTAAAGAATAGCAGTAAATGCTAGGGAGGTAGGAAGGTCACCGATAAAGTATTCGAGAGGCCGTGAACAGGATAGACTTTAGCTAGACAAACTAAATAGTGTCTAGAATGAAACGACTTCGAGCTAGGAAAAATAGAAGCTGACAGTCAGAAAACCGGATTTGAAGAAATTACCGTTCCAGGGAGGGGAGATTGATTGAGACTTTCATCATCTTGCCAGATAGGGAGCCAACGTCTAAGAGTGTCAACCCTTGGAAACGGGAAAGAAGGAATCACGTGTGTAAGGCAAAAAGCAAAGCCTTAGTGATTAAAAGCAGTGTAATATAGTAAAATTTGTGTTAGTATAATAATTTTTAGTGAATTTATTGTGTATGATAAAAGAATACAAAATTGTATTCAATATGTTACCAGTGTTGAAGGTAAATAATGTGTATGTGTATCAAGAAGTGTCAGTGTGTGAAATGGAATTAGGGAAGATGGCTTAAACAAATTGAGTGGGCAAAAATGAAACATCGTTGGAAAATTCGGTCGGTGACCGTCATATCATGTGAGTAACCATTTCATTATGTTATGTGTTGGGGAATATTTGTGTACAATCCACCTGAGAATGAGAAAATAGGGATGTTTGTGAATAACAAATAACAGAATAATAGCGCGATCTGAACGATAAAATTTGAAAAGTATAAGATAATTCTGTGAAATGAATAAATCGCTTAGGGGAAATGTATGAAATAAAATATCAGTGTATTTGGTTAATGATTTAATTATATGAAAGCAAGCGTAATAATAATAATAATAATAACAAAGATATAAATGAATAAAGTTCATGATGAATTATAGGAAAGTAGTAGCTTTTGAACTCCTTTAAAGGAGTAAATACATGTTGTGAACAAATGTTCTTAAAATAAAGCGATTATTGTTACGGGAGAGGATTAATATAAAATTGAGATGTAGATCAAATGTGTATTTTTGAATTTGTCAGTTCTTTGAAGGAAATTTGGCCGTAAAGTAATGTATAGCGCAATGTAGCGCATTGAAGTAAATTTGTCACGCTAGAAATTCGTTGAACCTAAATATACTTGGTAAAATTAATTATGAGGGGCAGTTGGTCGTGGTAATTGAGCTACAGTAAGTCCTCCAAATAGTGATGTGATCACGAGGCCGTTGTGTGTGTTGCATTATAAAAGGGTGCGAAATAATTGTATTATGAGCGCGAGTGTAAGGCAAAGGCCTGCTATAAGTCGCAAATGTATAAGTCCTCCAGTATGGGATATGGTTCCCGAGGCAGTTGAAAGAAACGAACCCAGATTCGTTTATGTGAAGCCCCTAAGTATTTGTTGTTGTATTGAATTATTCTTACCCACCAATGAGGACACTTCATAATTAATAAATGCCAAGGTAAAAAGAATGGGTCTAGTGAACCTAAATATGAACATCCACAGCCTGCTTCCAGTCTCCGACCGGGTCAGGAATGGAATGAATGAAGCCACCATCTAGCGGCGAGGATATGAATTGTGCCGGCTGCCGAGGCCTGACGCACTCCTCTGGGGCAATGATTAAATGAATGACAGATGAAATGAAATGATAGTGGAGAGTGTTGCTGGAATGAAATTTTGACAGGGAAAACCGGAGTACCCGGAGAAAAACCTGTCTGCCTCCGTTTTGTCCAGCACAGATCTCACATGGAGTGACCGGGATTTGAACCACGGACCCAGCGGTGAGAGGCCGGCGTGCTGCCGCCTAAGCCACGGAGGCTTAGTGAACCTAAATATGTTGTTAAAATAAGTAGAATGAAGCCTTGTTTGTTCAAAGAACTACATTTAAGAAAGAGCTGTATGAAAGCGGAGGGTAGCTCGCCTCTTGCGAGTCTAACCATAAAAAGGCCTGCTCCCGGACAATAAACCACGCTAAGTGGCCAGGCCAGACCCCTCGCTATTGACAGTGCGGTAGGTCTGGTAGCCGTCTGTTTGAAGTTATAGTACACCAGAGTGTTTAGAGTTGGTTTTAACGACCCGGTCTTCGAACCGAGGTTCTTTTAGATGAAAATTACCGCTTGCAAGTTCAGATCGTTGCTTTCTATTGATATGATGGTCTTTTAAGACAGATAATGATAAATCCCTAATGTAATGTTATATGATGTAGGAATTCACGAGTTCAGTGAAGACAATTAGATTCCGGGAGTGATCTTAATTTTTGACATGTTTAAGTAGTCTTCAGTAGCTCGGGAGTACGCAAATGTTTTCCCAATCACTGTAGTGAATTGTTGATTTGAGAGAGGTGGTAACATGAGAACATTGTGAAAGCCCAAAGTTTAAGTAAATGAGTAACAGTACTTTAATAAGAATTATATATTGTTTGAATTATAAAATACTCATATAATAGATAGTGATGTGTTGTAAAAAAAAAAGGATAACACAGTTTATATTGAAAATTATCGAGCCTATTGAAGCTCTTGATTGTATTGAAGTTTAAAAGGGCACTATATGGAAGTGAAAAGAAATATAAGTTTGTTGGTTTATGAAAACCATTTATTATGATTTAACCTTTGTTTAATTATGTATTCCTTGTTCACTCTGAACAAGTTAGAATTGGGTCAGTATTTTATTTGTTTAATTTGTTGTAGCGCCATATATTTGGTTAATGAAATGTTTTATAGTAGGAGTTGATTTTGTTTATTTATTTTGGAAGTGTATCCTCTATTTAATCCAAAATGTGTAAGTCACAAAGTGGGAGAACATACCATAACCCCGAAAATCCCGATTTGAGCATTGCTGGCATACTGTGATTTGCATATTTCATGCTAAAAGGGCACACTATGTACTTTACGCAAATTTCATGGTTGACAACACAGGCAGAAACGTTTTATGAAGAAGTTACACAAAATCTTGTGCCACGCTATGACATGTGCCTCCAAAATGGTGGGAGCTATGTGGAAACATAGTTTATAATTTGTAGTTTGTTTTGCAATAAATAGCGTGTCTGTATCTGTGCTCATTTTACTTTTATTACCAAACGGAACTTACTCTCTGTATATACAACGTAAATAAGAATAAACTTAACACCTGATGTTCTGCAATCATCTGATCCTAAGATGAGATACAGTTTATCACAGCAGGATCCAGTTAACAATATGAACCACATAACACCCGGTGTTGCATGGTAAAGCAGGATAATGAGCAATCAAGGTACATACCTGGAGGACATCTCTCAACTTCGCCAAATTCATGATCTCTTCATATACTCGATCCTCTTTAGCTGCACCCAGAACCAAGAAATCCCCAAATAGAAGAACTGGTGGTTTCTTTATTACAGTTTCTTCTGGAAGATCTAAAACTGGAACACCAAATGCATGGGTGCAGACTTCCTTCATCAGATTATAGAAATAGCTTTTATCTTGGATATTTATCAGCCGATCATGGAACACTCGCAGACATTCATGATAAAATAATCTGCAAAGAATAATGACCCATATTTGTCACGAGGCACAGGAAGATTTAAAAATTGCTATGATAAAATAGCAGAAATCATAATATTTAATTAAATCCTAGGTTTGTTAAATTACAGCATATTGTACTTGTCAACATTCAGACTTGTGTGCTGTGTGGAAAGTGCTTTCATTTCTCTACCTCAGGTTGGCTTGGAAGGTAAGTTATTTTGGTGGCCACATTACCAGGCATAGAGACAAGGTAAGAAGAGAAACAGATCTATAGCTGCACTTAAAGTAACAAAATGTTTTCTAATGAACAAAATCCTGAATGAGGCAACATATTCCTCAGTAGAGATTATACCAGTGTGCAAGAAACATTTTCTCCAAAATAAAACAATGTTAAGCAATATTCTTATCAAGCCTTCTCCATAAGATCCTCTGTGATACCACAGTATATGTATCATTTACAATAAGGAAGCTCTGTGTTTACTCCCCTCATAGCTATAAAAGCTGCAGGCAGTCATTTTGACTGGTGACACTTGCTGATCCATTGACCAAAACCAAACCATGCTTGTTTATTGGTTCCATATTGACTGCCTAATTAATACCGGTGTTCTTTCACAAAGAACAGGAAATTGCTAATCTCTTCTTCTTCCTGGCATTGTTCCCAACTATTTTTTGGGGTCTGCCACTCTGCACCTCCCTCTCCGTTTGTTGCGGTTTGCTGCATCTATAGGACGAAGACCTATGATGCGCATATCGTCGTGTAGGGTATCCATCCAACGCCTTTTCGGTCGTCCTGGAGATCTTTGTCCATCAGGCTCGAGAGCAAGTGACTTCCTTACAATGGTCTCTGTATTTGCTCGGGCTACATGCCCGTACCATTGCAACCAAGTCTCCCTCTTTTGGGCTGGAATAGGGGCAATTCCAAGAGTATTGCGGACGTCTTCGTTCTTAATATGATCCAGCTGTGTAATTCTCAAGGACCATTGTAGCATCTGCATCTCCATTGAGTTCAAGGCTTGTTCATGTTTCTTTGTATTAGGCCAGCATTCGGCTCCATACAAAGCAACAGGGTGGACGACTGTTTGATAGATCTTAATTTTAAGGCGCAAAGGGATCTTGCGGTCACAGAGAACGCCTGTGACCTGGCGCCACTTCATCCACGCAGCATTCACTCTTGCACAGGCATCCGAGACTGTGTCACCATCAGGTCTCACAACGGAGCCAAGGTATCGGAGATGTGAAGCCTTTGGTAGTGGAGTGCCATCTACTATGATGGTCCCATCTGTCTAGGAACCACATTCAAGGTACTCAGTCTTAGTAAGGTTGAGCCATAGTCCAAATTCACAGAGCCTCGCATTCCAGAGGTTGACCAAGTGTTCTAGATCATTACGGGTCTCGCTTGCAAGCATGACATCATCGGCATACAGTGATATACATGGCGGTTGCCTCGGCAAATCGGCAGTCACTGTATCCATACATAGGATAAACAAGAGTGTAGATAGTGCAGATCCCTGATGAACCCCAATTCAAATATCGAACTGTTTGGTGAGGCCAGCAGCACTGTGTTCAGGGCTAGTTGTATTACTGTAGAGGAGTTGAATCCAACGCACATAAGCTTCTGGTACGCCATGAGATCGAAGAGAACACCATATAAGCTGATGCGGAACCCGGTTGAATGCTTTCTCCAGATCCAGGAAAGCCATGTGAATTGTCCTTCTTTTCTCCATATACTTTTCTATCAGAAGCCGCATTGCATGGATAGCATCAGTTGTTCCGCGACCTTTCATGAACCAACACTGGTTAGGTGAGATGGTAACAATGCTACGTAAGCGAGTGTCAATCACACGTTCTAGAATCTTCATTATGTGGATAATCCTTCCCGTAAAAACAATATATTAACAAGTAATTACGTGAAGAACTAAAATAGCCTATTTTCATATAATATTCTACTGTCCTTTCCATTTCAAAACTCTCCCATCAATTAAACAGATTCTCCATTTGATAGACTAAACAGCTTTTGGTATATGACCTGTTTTGTTGTTGTTCCATTTGAAGGACTTGGACACTGTGGTCATTTAGCCCTGTGACTTGGTGTGTGTATATAGAATTTTTCCAATAACTTGTGTTATTGTGAGTTCTGTAGAAGTGTATGTTTATTTACAATTCAGGTGAGGATTGGGAAAGAAGTGTCCATGGCCTTAAGTTAGAAACCAACCCAGCATTTTCATGGAGTAGAACTGGAAAACCACTTTCAGGATGGCTGAGGCAGGAATCAACCCCACCTCTTCTGAACGTGACTGGGTGCGTGACTTGGTGGTAGCGTTCTCGCCTGCTGATCCCAAGATAGCGGGATTGTGTCTTTACCAACTGAAGAGCCCAATTGGCATGCTAGGACGAAACGCTAGCAATGTATTGAGTTATGCTGGACATTTTTATCACTTTTTGTGTTAATAATGGCTCAACTTGGTTTATGGAAATTCAGAATGATCTGGATGAACTCGGCTTGACAATGTCCCAAATTGCTAACAAAGATGAGAAAAATATCTTGAAAAACAAGAACATCCGACTTCCCTTAAAAACTTTTACCCGCAAAACTTACACCATAAGCGATGCAGAGAGAGAGCGGCAAGGTCGACTAGAATGAAAATGTTTTGGGAAAAGAAGAAAAATAAGAAGCTGAATCATTAATATTGTTTTTTGAGATATGTATATACTTGTTTTGGTTAAGTGCTCCAATGAGGGCGTAACATATGTAAATAAATAAATAAATAAATAAATGGTTCAACGGACAATACTCATTTGATTCTCTTTCGAGAACATTTGATTATATTCAATGCCAAAGCAAGGTTTATTCTTTTTGGAAGTGGAGTTTTTGACTCCCATGGTGCACTGGCATGCTCGTGACGTGGCCGCATATGTGGCGAGGCGTCTTGCATGGCCTTCTCAGTGTGTACCTGCTACGCGTCTTGGTAGGTGTGCCTTTACCAACTGAAGAGCCCAATTGGCACGCTGGGGCGAAACGCTAGCAATGTGTTGAGTTATGCTGGACATTTTTATCACTTTTTGTGTTAATGTCTACATGCCCTTGCAAAACTTTAGCAATTTTGCACATAGTATGAAATCCATCATTTTTTGCGAAAACACTTTTAAATTTCTGTTTAATAGCTTGGGACCTTTGAGCGCATTAATTCTTTTCTCACTGTAATGCACCTCATTAATTGTCTCAGTCAACAAGTTGGTTGAAGTTTCATTTTTTTTTATACAGTGACACGAAAAACTCAAATTTGCAGAAATGTAAGATAATTCATTTTGTAATGTACTGCCCTGAAGTAAGTTCTGAAGAATTTCAATTGAGGCAGCGTCATCCTTATTTAGTTCATCTATCACTGATTTAATATTTTCAAGATTGTCTGCATAATATACTAGGCTACTGCTTGTAACCATGTCCCCCAATGAGTAACTATGAGTCTAGGCGGAAGTGCTAGATCTGGATTTTTAGCCTTGAATAAATCTATTCTCGTTGGAGCTTTTACAAGCACTTTTTTGCCATTTGAAATTAATTGGTCCACTTCAGGATACAATGCATGTACCTGTTCACATACTCTGTGTAAACCATGCACTATACAAGTTACATATATTATGTTTGGGAAACTTACAGACAGACCTTCTGCTGCCTTCTTTATATACGGAGCAGCATCCGGAAGTAAGAGTAAAACATTATCAAATTTCACCCCATTCGGCCATAACAACTCAGAGATTCATTGAATAAGCGAGCCATCGTACCATGATTTGATGCTGATATTTCCCTACATGCTAATAGGAAGCACCGCTTGGAAACAATTTCATCATTTTCTAGCACACCTACTAGAACATTTCCCACTTTCCTGCCACTAGAGTCAGGTGATTCGTCCATGCTTACTCATATTTTTTTATTTTCACATTCTGCTCTGATTTTTCCTAGCAATTGTTCGTAACTCGCAGTGACATACAATTCTCTTAAAGTTGATTCTCCTGGTGTTTCGAAATTAGTGTATTTTGTAAGAAATGTTCTAGGCTCTGGACTTTTCAATTTATATAAAGGAATATCTGATGAAAGAAAAACTTTGCATAAATCTGCATAATATTCGGGAATTTTTGAAACTGGGGTATGAGAAGAGGATGCTGTTTTGCCTAAAAGAACTTGTCTAGTAGAGGTTGCACGTGCAGCGGCAATTTTATGTTTACTACCTGCTAAATGCTGTAAGACTTGAGATCGCTGATCCGCATTTACAGATTTCCCACCTTTTTTACAGAAAAGAGTCTTTCCATTACTTGTAAATATTCCACTAAATTCAGCAACATATTGCTGCAAACGAGAATGAATACTAGGCTTTATTTTCAGAATTATCAGTTTTCAGCAATCACTAATTTACTTCGCTTAAATAGCGGTACTGAAATGTGGTCTGATTTAATCAATACGAACTAACTGACTCACTGCCTCATTCACATCACAAGACACACTGACAAGAATATGCAAGGCCTGTGTATTGCATCAGCCATTCATCAGAAATAAGGGATTCCCCTTCAAGCTAGCACGTAGATTGAAGGTCACCTCTTCCGAAGTCCAACCAAAAAAAAAAAAGGACAATTTATGTGTTTTCAGACAAGGGGGGTATTCCCTGATGGCTTATCTCTCTGCGATTGAGTTTCCCTGACCTGGAAGTGTTTGAACTTCCAGAGGGAAGTCTATAAATAGCCACTACACATTTGGCAACATGACGTTTGCATCATTTCATAATACAGAATCATTTTAAAATGTATTCAGTAACAAATATTGCCGATTCATGTGCTTATTATGGATTCTTTTAAAATATGTATTTACATTTTAAAAATCTGAAAATAAGTGATTTTGTGTGAAATAAGAATATGTTTTTACGCTTGGGAAAGCACACTATGAATAACACGTTTCGAAAATTGTGCTAAAACAAACACAAAAAAATAAAAATGTAATTACATAAAAATCTGCTCCCTAGTATAATAAGTAAAGAAAATTATATGGAATTATGTCTGATGGTTGTTCTGTATCTGAACCGGCCTCATTTCATAGTATTCAGCCATCCTGCTGTTCCTGTACTGGTATCCACTTCACATCCCACATGTGTTTGTTCAAGTGTTTAACTTAACTAACCAACTACAAAAGCTTACCAAGTAAATTAGAAATTTGAAAAGTAACGGTTAATAACAAAACAGTCTAAAGCACAATCACTTCAATAACTCGCTACAATAGAAGCTAATGACTCAAAAGAGTTTCATACCTAGACACATATAAAGTACTAACAAAAATCTCAACACGTTTAGGAGTATACTATAATAGATTGCCGGAATAATAAAAAAAATTAAAAGCCCGACTCATTAAAAAATTTAATTAAAATCTTTTTTCAGCTTGATAGTTATAAATACTGTTGTACATGAGTGTTATATATACCTAGTCTAGCCATAAATACTGTCACAAACTTTTGGATTGAACTGTAGAACCGGTTTCCCAGGTGACAAACAATCGTTGGGCTGAAGGTTAGTCTTGACCATTGTGTGTGCAACAGTGAAAGAGAAAGACTGAATCATCTTTGATTAAGCATGGAGTGGGGTGATTACGAAAACAGGGTAGCTGTAATTGCCTTGCACAGGGTTGGAATGTAACAAACGGCGATTTTTCAAACCCTGCAAAAGTTGAAACTCGGCAAGAGGTTCTTCTGCCGTACTATCCAGCGATTTACTGAGACAGGCAGTGTGAATGATCGCATGAGGGTGGGTCGTACTCACAGTGTGAGAACAGTGGTGGCTGTTAAAGCAGCGGCGGCCCGTATTCGGCGAAATCCTGTCCAGAAGCTGAAGATAATGGCATGGGAGCTCAGCATTTCGCCACGATCAATGTCCAGGGTATTTTCTGAAGACCTTGGGGTTAGAGCTTATCGGCGGAGTACAGGACATTTCTTATCAATGCAACTGAAGCAGCAGAGGAAACTTAAATCAAGGCAGCTCCTCCAGCGGTACGCCAACAATGGGCATCGGAGAATCCTCTTTACGGATGAGAAAGTCTTCACCATTGAAGAGAGCTTCAATCGACAGAACGATAGAGTGAATGCGGCAAGCACTCAAGAAGCTCGTAAGACCATCCCAAAGGTCCAGAGAGGTCATCATCCTGCCTGCCTCAGTCACGGTTTGGTGGGGGGGGGTGAGCTATGAGGGCCCCACCAAGCTTCATTTTTGTGAGAAGGGTATAAAAACAAGTGCCAGAGTGTATGTGGAAACTGTTCTGGACCCTCTTGTGAAGGACCTGAGCAACACAATGTTCAGCAATGAGACCTTCCAGCAAGATTCTGCAAGAGCTCATAAGGCAAGGATGGCACAATAGTGGTTGCAGGCCAATGTACCGGACTTCATCTCGACTGCTGAGTGGTCTTCTGGTAGTCCCGATCTAAATCCTCTGGACTTAAAACTATGGTCAGTGCTAGAGGGAATGGTCTGCAAGAAAATACACCCTTCACTTGAAAGTTTGAAGGGTTCCTTGGTTGCAGCAGTGGCGGATTTTCCAATTGATACTATCCGTTCTGCGATAGATGACTGGCCAAAGAGACTCCAAGCTTGTGTGCGTGCTAATGGTGGACATTTTGAAGTCTGATTGGTGCAACCTGTGCATAATGTATGTGTCTATAAGATATTAACCCCTCAAGCGTGATATTGTGAAACTCTGGGCTGCACCCACAACGTGCATTATTTCTAGCCTACCCCCAATGGTAAGCGCGGTGTCATATGCATTTCGCTATAATTTCCAAACGCACTGGCAAAAGTTTTCAAAAAAACACACACAATAAGAACAACATATAACATAATATTCTAAACTATTGATAACCTGGTTATCCCTGGTCAGCGGCACGTCAATACTGGGACAATATCACAGTCGCCTAATGTGTTCGTATTTCTTGGCGTTCTATCACGAATTACATCGTCAGCGTCACTATCTTCACTGGAAGTTATAGCGAACTCATCCTCTATATCGCTGTCACACTCTGAATCACTTTCGTTGGCACTAATATCGAGCAAATTAGCTATTTCTTTGTCATCAATAACTGTGCCACGACCTGCCATGTTTACAAGCAAACTCACGGTCCGCAAAAGCGGGAACACGTGTGCAGAGATCTGAAAAATAAATGACTGTGAAGATATGCGACACCTCCTGGCAATAATAAGTAGCTCGAAGTGTAGCCAAATGTTGCCTCTTCCTGCCATCTTACGACCAAATAAATTACTATTACGAAGTCCACGTAGCGGGCGTTTCAAATTCGACGGCGCACCCTTGCGCCGTACACGCTGTGAACGTAGCAGGCTAGTGGGCGCACCGTTGCGCCGTACACGCTAAGGGGGTTAAAAAGATTTTGATTTCTTTTAAACCATTTTCCATTTATTCACAAAAGAGTTTATTCACAAAAGAGTTTGTGACATATTTATGGCTAGACTAGGTACATATCCACTGAACCTAAATTAAGCCTAAGTCAGCAGGATCTGATGATGAAACTAGTCATCCAATATAGCCCCCAACAATTTGTATGAGAAGTGTTTTATGTACAGTAATTTATTTCAGGCACTAGGAAATTAATTGTAATCCCCGCCCAATCTAATTGGGCACTCTCGTGTTGACCAACTGAAAAGATTCTACCAATACAGTACTTGCATTATGAATAGAATACATAGTGTTATCACTGACCGAATTCAAACGCGCCCCGCTGTTGGCCAGCGCTAGTGGCGCAGACTCCCAACGCTACCCAGTCAGCTGTTCAAAAAAGGGATACGCGCTGGCCTACGTAAACTTCTTTGCGAAGGCTGCGGTTACACTGATTACAACAAATTGTGTGCTTGGACTTATGAATAATACTGTCAAAAGTTATTATTAATATTCTCAGTCCCCATGTAGAAATATCTCTTAAAACCCTCCGTTAGTCGCGCATTGGTCCATGGTTCGTTTTAAGCCATCATTACTTCCGACTTGACCTTTCAGTGCTAGCCTAGAGTTCTGTTTGCTAAATTGCGACATCACGAACGAAACTCAATTTGTCGAGATATATCGATTGAAATGGCTGCCTGTGATTGTCTAGTTAAAGTGATTTTCCTTCTGACCGCTACATAACTCTAGGGTAACACTGAAACGTCAAGTCGGAAGTAATGATGGCTTTACTATAGTTGTGATGATACAGTAATTTCAAGGGAATTGGTGACTATGATACTGAAGACAAAGTTGAAACAAGATCCAAAGACTCGGATACCATACTGACCATGATATTGATCCGGAGGACGGTAACAGAAGCGAAGAATTGGATAGCAGTTTATTTTATTGGCAGGTTGCCCATTATTATTATTATTATTATTATATGTCCGCCTCATTCTTAGCTATCACCGTGGAGGCCCGGGTTCGATTCCCAGCTTTGCCTAGAAATTTAATTCTGGTCTGAGAGCTGGAATGGTGTTCACTTGGCCTCGTGAGGCAAAACTGATAACAGGCACGTTCAATTCCTACCTCAGCCATTCTGGATGTGGATTTCCGTGGTTTCCCATTTCTACTCCAGGCAAATACTGGGATGGTACTGCACCCGAAGTTGACGTAGCCTCCACCTATTATCCTAAGGGATGGAAGGGATCGCACAGGGCGTTGATACCCAGCTAGAAAGATCAACGGATCCTTGCTAGATGGATAGCTAGTAACCTCTGAATACAGGTACTGTATATTTATCAAAACACGATAGAACTTCTACTTAGCTACAATAATAAAACATCCTACAATCCAAAATGTGGTAGGATGAGATTCTTGGAATCTCGAGGGTGAACGGTTACTAAATTTGCAATGAGCGCCAGTACCTAACTAGCAGCACTATCGTTTCCTGATTATTAAAGACAGAAAGTCGAGATGTTCTATAAAAAATATCGGACAAGCATTAGACCAGCGCCTGCTAATTTATTTAAAAAGATTAAATATAGGACACTCCGTCCTAACACACCCACATTCAGTCGTTACAACATTCATACAATCTGAATCATGAATAAAAATATTTAATTATTTACTTATTTATTTATTTACATATGTTGCGCCCTCATTGGAGCACTTAACCAAAACAAGTATATACATGTCTCAAAAACAATATTAAAGATTCAGCTTCTTATTTTTCTTCTTTTCCCAAAACATTTTCATTCTAGTTGAACTTGCCGCTCTCTCTGCATCGCTTATGGTGTAAGTTTTGCGAGTAAAGGTTTTTAAGGGAAGTCGGATGTTCTTGTTTTTCAAGATATTCTTCTCATCTTTGTTAGCAATTTGGGACATTGTCAAGCCGAGTTCATCCAGATCATTTTGAATTTCCATAAACCAAGAGTTCTTTGTTTTACTTTTGAAAAAATAATTAAATAATAGGCCTACTTTTAATTGTCTGGTATCTGGCAGGCGTGAGATTATACAAAAAAAAAAGCAATTCGCCTTTTTCGCATAGTATCGACTATAGACTCAGTTTCTTTATAAACCACTTCATTTGGTAATAGATGCCATTGACCATCCACCTGATGTTTTTTATTAATTATAGTTCTGAGAATTCTTCTATCAGTCTTCTGTAATGTGTCAGTAACTGATCGAGTGCTTAACTTGAAAAGTGTTTCACAAGCATATATTGCTTCCGGTTTAATAACCGATTCGTAATGTCGTAATTTGGCATTTATGGAGAGTGTTTTTTTTTTGTAACTAGACCAAGTAATATATTGCGCTTGTCTTAACTTTGTTGATGTATTTTCGATTGACGCTTTCTCATTCAAATTCCATGTTATAATCTGCCCTAAATATTTAAATTTATATACAACTTTAATTTCTTTATTGTTAATCAATGTAATAGTTTGTGTTTCCACATCAAAGGATGCCATTATTTCAGTCTTTTCAAATGAAATTTGAAGTCCTACTTTTGCTGCAATAGACCCAAGTTCTTCAATTTGGTGTTTAGCCTCATCTATACTGGTTGCAAGCAGTGCAAGGTCATCCGCAAAGGCCAAGCAATTCAGTTTTATATTAGTACCAATCTTTACATTTGGAGGACAAGTTTTGTTCCACTCACGCATGATCATTTCAAGAACACAATTAAATAATAACGGTGATAGACCATCTCCCTGTCGAAGTCCAGTCCAGATATCAAATGGTTCAGACAAAGGCGCCTCAAAATTTAACCTTTGAGTATATTTAAAATAAAATGTAGTGAGCTCCTTTTCACTAATTCTGAGTCTTCCTGACTATATCAAAGAGAAAATATTTCTCCCACGTTTAAGATAATACAATTAATATTTTATAAATGTAGTCACACTTGTGGCTCATACTGTACTTGTTGTACACACAAATTCCTCTCATGCAAAACATCTGACATTCATTCCCTATATGATACATTACACTCTGACATTTACTTAAACTTAACGTATTTTATCTAACCGTAAAAACATGCCTATTATTAATTTATACAATATATTTACAACTTATTTACACAATTATCGTTAGCTACGCGATAATAGTTCGATCCCACTGATCCTTCTCGTTACAGTATCTTTCTGTCATTTTAGATAATAAAACTCCTACTTCAGTGTTATTTCATGGGTTAACTTTCACTTCCAGAGAGCATACTTGTTTCAAACAGTAAAGCTAAAAACAGCTCTATATAGACAAATCCATTAAAATAAGTTTAATAAAATAAGACGGACATATATCAGACAATTCTACGGTTCCTTACTTCCACGTAATACAATATATTACTTCAATAGTGACTTCTTATATTAATCGCATCTTTCACCAATTATACCTCGACAACATAGTCGGAACTTCATTATACATTCGCATTATACTTCAAACTTCCCTAGGAACAATTATATTACCACAAAACACAAGGTAGCGTCTTTACCTATCCTTTCATATTCATCTCTAGTACACGCAATAATAAATAAATAATCCCATTTCTCTGAATACTCTAGGTATCCACGAAATTCAGTAATTTTACTAACAGAGTTCAAATTACAAGTCTTCTAGCGCTTATACATTCCATTCCTTTCACACCTACTTAAAAACCTCTTGTATTTCCATTTGTGTTCCTTTTTTATGCAAATTCTGTCACAATATCATTTAATAACCTTTTACTAAGTGATTTCATTATCATTCTTTTATTATATGGAACCAATATTCATAGAACACTCTAAATTTAAAAAACGGTCTGTATATCCTCGTCTTAACCAAATAAAAATACGTTGCATTCCATTTCATTCTAGTATTCCTGTCTTAATACAATTTGTCTTGTATATTTCTTTCATTTCTTACAACATTACCCTCCTCGACAAAGCCTTGATATGCGAGCTAAGTCACTGCCGAAATCCTCTAATTGAAAATAGTTAGTTCCCCTTCATAATCTAGTAGCTTTCCATGACATTCGAGTAGTGTTTCATATTAAATATCCTCGTTGACCCCAGATCGAATAACATCTTAATTTTCAGTTGCACTTGGAACTAACTCGTTGAGTAAGGTTTTATAAATTTTCCTTAGTTTTCGAACAACTCTTGTAGTTTGCGAAAAACGTTGCTTCTGCTGGACAATGGTTTCTCCACTCTGTAGATTACTTTTCCCTTCGTTATTTCAAAGACTTTTCTTCATATCTCTTTCCAATGTAATAGTTGATTTTGTAGTATTATAGTTTCTGCTTTCCATCGTATTAACTTTCATCGGTGTTCGTCTTCATCTTGACTAGGTGGCAATGCTGTCCTTCCCGTCAAATATTCTTCCCGTAGCTCGGTGAACTTTTCTGCTTTCAGATTATGTGGCTATACATTTTCAAAGACTAGTCGAGAGTGACTTCTCCCAGTCGAGTCCCCACTCTGATAGCAATTAGAAAATGGTGTTTCTGGCATTCGACCTTGTAAATTTCTTTATCAATAAATATCGGTCTCATCCTATTAAATCTTATAATATAATTTATACCATTTTTCGTCTTCTTTCCATTTCTGCCAAATGTTCTCTTCTAAAAGTTATTTTCAATAATTATTAAAATATTAAGGACCGCCAAAATATAATTTTGCTATTGGTTAATATGTGGTCACATGATGAAACTGTTTCATTTACGCGGTTATATCTCTCCTCTGCCACGCCTCAATGTCACCTTGGGCACGTGCCGTTCCAAAACTGGTTTTTCCCAATTGCCTCCTTCACTGAACTTGTCAATCCTGCCAGTTTCCAGTGTCTATAGGCGGCTTCGGTGGCGTAGTCGGTAGCATGCTGAGCTTCTATGCCCAAGATAGCGGGTTCAAACCCGGCCGAAACCGTCGGATTTTTTAAGAGAGTTAAAAATCCCTCAGTATGCCTTCCTTCGGAGGGGAAGTAAAGCCGGCGGTCCCATGTCATAGATTTATGGCATGTTAAAGAACCTTCCACTAATTGCACCTGTATGAAGCTAAATTGGATAGGTTAAGAATGTAAACAACGCTCTTAGGTTTCTACGTTTGTTGCCAAGAGCCGACTGCGGTGGCATCCAGTAGCTAAGTTCTGAACTTGGCCTAGTAGTCGTTGATGGTGGCGCTTGGCGGCAAAAGTAGGAGCTATTTGAAAAATTCAAAGTTGCAGTACTTAAATTAAAAAACAGATAGCACACACTAATACAGTCATCACAATTAACACCGGTTATCATACAGATTCTACACACACCCAAAGTACACGGGGCTAGATGACCGCGTTGTCGCAGCCCCTAAACTTAAAAACCAAACAGTGACCATAAAATCTCATTCCTCTCCATGTTAATAAAATAGCATTTTACATTTCTTCTTATTTCAGTGCTATAAATATACAGAAATTTTTTAAATTCACTCTGGCGATAGTCACAGTCCTGATACACACTCCCATGCTGTTGGTTTTCATTTCAGACGCGTAGCGTTTGCGCTTTCATTCTTGAGAGCTGTCGGCTCGATTCCCGACCCATGCCTTATCCTAGGTCCTTTAAATTATGGGTTCAGTACCTAACTGAAGGCCACAGCCACATCCTACCCAAATCCTACCTCAATTCCAAATACACACACTACTACAGACATCACAATGACACAGGTTATCAGACAAATTCTACACACACCCAAGCACACGGGGCTATGTGACCAGAATGTAGCAAAGTCCCTAAAGAATCAACAACTATTAGTATTTTGGGCCTATTATTAATAAGATGGATTATATATGTTTTCTTCTTAGACAAGGATGGCACGAAGCAGAACAAGTAACCATTGAAGGCTGCCTTCATTCCATATCCTACTGGGTGCCTTTAGTGATTTTACCTCAGTGGATAGATATTTCGGTAAATTTGGAAAAATGTGTGGTACTGATCCTGGTTTTAATTTCCACTTCAAGCGAGGAAGTTCCACGTTCTCACAGTTCACTCCGAAACAGTCCGCCTTTATAATAATTAAATCTTCCGAAAACCGCACGTCACACATTCTACTTTTGATCGACAATTGCTTATCTTTCCAAGGAATAACTCCTGTCCATTTCGCAAACAGATTTGTTTCTTTTGGCGGTGTGAAAAAATGTCTACCATCATATTTTCTTACATCCAGAAACAAAACTACGACATTTCCCCGAAACAGCAGAAAATGTAGTACACACGAAGTACTGCACAGACATTTGTAAACTATTACAAAGAAACACATTCCCTCGCATAATATGACTTCTCGCGCACATATTACAGTACTTGTCACACGTGCTTAAGGTTCGGCGCGACTTCTGCGTCACACACTGGCTGGACCATGAACTACAATGCTTAAGAAGCGGAGTCTATTCGTCATGATACTCGATTACTTAGGCAAGACTGAAAAATGGCTTCTAATGTTTCAAGAATAATTAAAGTTTTGCAGTTTCATTTCTTCTTTTACACTTAGTCCTGGCACTTTTTGAAGTATTGTATCTTTCGTACTGCAGTACATCGTTCTTGACTGTATCTATCCACTTCTTTCGTGGCCTTCCCGTGGGACGTCTCCCTTCTACTTTTCTCTCAAATTCCTTTCGTGCAGTTCTGTTTGGTGGCATCCTCTTCATGTGACCAAACCACTTCAGTCTTGAGATCTGGATCTTATTGAGGAGAGATTCATCTATTCCTACTTCTTCTCTAATCTTCTCATTCCTGATCTTGTCTTTCCTGGTTTTCTGAATCATGGTACGTAGCAATTTCATTTCGGCTGCCTGGAGTTTAGACATTCTCTATTGGTTAGTGTTGTGGTTTCGAGACTGTATGTAAGAATCGGTGTGTAATAGGATGTGTACAATGTCATCTTTGTTTTCATGGGCATTTGCTCATCCCACAGCAGGTGTCTTACCTGGTGGTAAAATTGTGTTGCCTTATTAATTCGATTGTTTACCTCATGTTTTGCTAGGTTGCCACTTGATAGAATGCTAACCAAGTACTGTACTTCAAAACTGGAACGCTGTCCAATATTAGTAACATAAGAAATTTGAAAAATTTATTATCACATCCAAAATTTTGACATTGGAAGAGAAACTACTTTTATATAGCCATATCAGCATTACCAAATCAAGCCATAAACAATTAAAAAATAAGACAAAAACTTGGTGAAATTTTGTAACGTAGTGTTATGATAGGCTGGATCATAGTGATCCTAAGTTAATTTAGCACCTCAACATTGTCAAATGCAAACTGACATCCAAGTTGCCAAATGTAGATATTACTGAAATGAGGCAACTTTGACATCAGTCCGCAGTCAATAATGAAGTTGTTCCAGATGGAAGTCTCCAGCTGACAACTAAAAAGCGCTTCTCTACATTTTTATCAATGCACAACCAGCCATCATCTGTTCGGCTGCTAAAGAAGGCTGTAGGCTAACTTTTGGTCTTAACAAATGAGCATCTATGTATAGGAACTCTAGGTGATGTTATGGAACAATGTCATGAATTTGAAGGAAAGCTTTCTCATTATCTTCCTATGCTATTTACTATAGTCCAATAGTAATGTCTGGAATGAAAATGATACTTAAAAAAGACACCAGCCTCAGGATACAAATCTTAATCTGCATCCTGGGTAGGCACATTTTCAACTTCTACCTCAACAGCTCACTTCCAAGTCTTGGACTCTGATGAAGATCCCCTTAATTACTGCTGAGTAATCTATTAGAGATCAACAAGATATCTGTGATCTCGACTGAGCATTCTCGTATGAGCCGTTGTTAGAACCTGACATTAGTCATTTTAGATTTATAAAAATTAGTTTAGTGAATAGATATTATCTAGTCATTTTGTATGAACTTTCTGTGGAGGCTACACAGATGAAAACTACACATACATGATCGATAACTCAAAAGATAGAGGGTTTTAAAATTAAAACTTACCGCTGCATTTGTGTAGCCTCACGCATAGTTCCTGCATCTGCTTGGAGCACTCCTTGGACACATTTGGAAAGATCTCTCAAATTGAAGATATAATGTGACTTTGCAGGAGTTGGGAGCAACTCTCTTGCAATACGCTCATAAATTTCAACCGAGGCAAAAACTATAGAGTCTGCTAATTCTTTGATTTGACTAGAAAAGTCATTGAGGAATCCCCGTAGAATGCTCTGAGAAGTGAGAAAGGATAAAAATTAAATACTAATCATACAATTTCACAGGATCAATTAATCTGTCAGTTGACCAATTGATTTTTGGTATATACTCATCATCATCATCATCATCAGGATATCCTTCCAGGGAACATTGTGAATGATATGCCTCCATTTAGTCCTGTCCTGGTATAGCTTTCCCCTCTCCACTGAATCACTAATTGATCTCCCGTGAATTTTGGCATTATTCATTGACTAGATTTTTAGTATCTTGTAAACTTATATAGAATCTAACTTGTTTTCTTTGGTCACATATCCTATTGCGGTTTGCTCTTTCATTTACTCTGTGTTTGTAATTACATTGTTTTGTTGTTAAAGCTTAATTTCGTTTTCCTGTAGTGCACATGGGTGAGGCTAAGGTCCTCGTGCAGCGTCCCTAGCATGTGACCTGTGTTGGAGATGCGAATGGGTTAGCTAGTCTCCCTCGTTTTCTTGGGGGTGGGGGTTGTTATTCGTTCTAAATGCTGAGTTCAAAATGGGAGTTCTAAATTAGATATTTATTTGTTGAGATAGTTCCCTGATTTTCTTTTCTCATGTTTGTTACATAATTTGTAGTTTTAATTTGTTTTAACTTTAATACACACTAATTACTAATCATTCCTTTCTTCCATCAGTAGTTAGCACTTGGAACATACCCTCACCCCTAAAGTCTTCCCAATAACCCCATAAAAATGGGTTCTGAACCTAACTCCCTCTCTCCTTCCCCGTCTCTTTTCAATCTCCCCAGGGAAAGGCAAGAGTGTATTTGCGGTACTCGGCTGGTTTGCGGACTGTGGTTTGATTTCCACAATCTATGGGTCCTGGTATTGCAGCAACCCAATCACCCGAGTTGGAAGGTATGGGGAGTCGGGTTCACTTTTTCTTCTTGACAATCCTCGCCCTCACGTGGCTAATCGATCCCGAGACCACATCGCTTTATTTGGGTGGTAACGATTTGATCATCCTCCGTACAGTGCTGACCTAGTGTCTACCACTTATTTCTGAACTTATAAAAGCATTTAGGAGGTCATCTCTATGATGATGATGATGATAATCTAAAAACAACTGTGCTGCAGTGGCTAGCACATCAGGTGGCATATTTCTGTGAGGATGTAAATCAGAAGCTGGGTTCACAATATGATAACTGTATTAACAAGTGTGGAATATATGTTGAGAAGTGGTTTAAGGTACAGGCTTACATGTAAAAATAAAATTGTTTAAAATATAGCATTAGTTTTTTTTTAAATACAGTACATCAAAATGTTAATTACTTAAAAAACATGCCTTGTATAATATTGCACAACAAAATTGCTACAAAATGCTAAATCTGTAAATCATACATGCTATAAAATGCTTAATTCAGAATTCAAAATGTGACATTTAGGATTTAATGCTAAAAGTCATACACCCTATCCTATCATAATATGAGGGATGTTCAAATGAAAAGTGTTAATATTTGAAAGAAAAATAACACAGTAGCGTCACCTGGCAAAATAGACATGTACAATAAAGAAGAAAAAAAAAGACGAGTCAGTGCAAAGTCTGTGCGTGTTCCGCGTGACATGTGACAAGCATCTCAAAAGATGATTTGTATTTTATTTCTCACTTGAGAAATAAAGATTTACATTAAAACTAACAGGTTATGGACCCAGGCCACGTGTAAATGGTATTATCTCGTTAGTGGATTCGAAGCTGAGCGCCTGTGGAACACGTGCTGTATTTTTGGTGAGTTAAGGATAACCTCAAAATGGCAACCGGCAGTGACTACAAAGTTCAAGTGGATAAACTTGAAGGACCTGAAGACTGGGCAAAGTGGAAATGGCATGTGTTGATGGTTTTGCGGTCGTATGAACTGGAAAATATTGTTGATGGTTCGAAAAAGTGTCCTGTGTTGCCGGCAGATGCAACAGCGCAACAAAAAGCGGCATATAAGCAGTGGTTGAAAGAAGACGCGAAAGCGGCCAGTTTGCTAGCAGGTGCGCTAGGAAAATCTGTTGCCGAGCTCGTGTTGACGTGCACCAATGCCAGTGACATTTGGACAAAATTGAGCGCACGATTCGAACGAAGCAGTACGCAGCGACTGAACATGTTGATCGAGTCATTCTTCCGAGTGACACGTGACAACAAGGAGGACATCAGCACCCATGTCGCGAAGTTACAGAAGCTTTATCAGGATCTGAACGACGAACTCCAAAAGCACAACGAAAACACGTTATCTGAAAGGATTTTGAACGGTCGAATTTTATCCACGCTGGGAAAAAAATATGATAATTTCAAGGATATGTGGGACATGATTCCGACGGAAAATCAAACTGTGAACTTGTTGATTGAAAAATTGTGCACGATTGAACTGCGTGACCAAGGAAATGTGGAATCGACTGCGTTTGTGGTACGTAGTGCTCCCAAGAAGCATTCCCAGTATGGCAGTGGCAAAGGCAGCGCTGATGACAAGTCGAAGAAAAATGTTCAACGAGTAAAGCAGAAGTTTCCATGTTTCAAATGTAAGGAATTGGGCCATTGGGCAAGTGAATGTCCAGTGAAGAAGAAAGAGTGTGACACTAGAAACAAAAATAAGGAGAACAATGCTTCGTTTCTGACACATGCTATGCGTGCGTTAGATGGCGACTTTGTTCAAGCCGATGAGTGGTACTGCGACAGTGGCACCACAAATCACATCACCGCGAACAAACAGTATTTTACCACATACATCAAGTTTGCTGTTCCAGAGAAGATTTTGCTAGGAAAACAAGGTGTGAGCATGCTAGCTCACGGCAAAGGAACTGTAAACATTCAAGTGCGGCTGAACAATGCTTGGTTGAGTGCTGAGATGACTGAAGTTTTGTATGTTCCCGATGCAATGGCTCATCTGTTTTCTGTGAAAGCTGCTGCAAGGAAAGGTTTTTGTGCAAGACTTGACGACCAAACTGTTAGAATTGAAGACAAGGTTACTGGAAAGGCGATGATGGCTGGACGTGTGAGTCATGGTCTGTATGTACTTGACATGTGCGTCGTGAAACCGGCGCAACCCATTCAAGTGAATTTAGCTACATCGTCGGACAAACTGCAGATCTACCATGAACGATTTGGTCATCAACACAAAGCGCATGTCAAGAATGTACTGAAGCAGATGAACATCAATGTAGATGTGTGTAAAGAGGATTTTTGCGATGGATGTGCACTGGGAAAAATGCATCGACTGTCATTCAAGACACGAATGAATCGACCAACAGCCACCGGTGAACAAATCCACGCCGATGTGAATGGACCAATGTCTACTGAATCTCTTGGAAAGGCACGCTACTACGTATGTTTCAAGGATGATTTCAGCAAGTTTCGACGAGTTTTCTTTTTAAAGCACAAAAGTGAAGTGTACACCGTTCTGGAACAGTTCCTGAATGAAGCCAAAACAAATGGACACGTCGCGAAGCTGTTCAGGTGTAGTGGAGGAAAAGAATTTGATAACAAGAAGGTTTTTGAACTACTCGCAAGCAGAGGCATAGAACACAGCATTACTACGCCGTACACACCACAACAAAACGGACTTGCGGAACGTGAAAATCGGACGATTGAGGAGTGCGCAAAATCTATGCTGAATCCCAGCAAGTTAACGAAACAACTTTGGCCTGAAGCCTGCAACACTGCGGTGTACCTCCTGGATCACACTGGGAAGTCATCCATTGAAAACAAATCTCCCTATGAATTGTGGTATGGACGACCAGTGGGAAGTCTCAGTCATCTGAAGATCTTCGTAACAGAATGCTACGTGCATATCGACAAGAATTTTCGCTCAAAGTTCGACGACAAAGCTGTTTTTGGACATCTGGTTGGGTACATGAACGATAGGGATGGATTTAGAGTCTGGATTCCAACTCAGGGAAAGGTTGTTCTAAGCCATGATGTGAAATTCAAACCTGAAGTTGTCTGCAATCTGCGCGCCAACGCCGGAAAGGTTGAAGTCACGCTTGAAGAACGTGTGGAGAGGAATCAGTCTAATTCATCGTCTGATATAGGCCTACAGAGGAGGTCAGAGTCAGATGAGGACTTTAGCGAAATTGAAGATTTTGCTTCGGCGTCCAGTTCCGGAGGAAGCGAAGATGAGGAAGAAGGAGTGACTGAAGAAAGAAGGAAAAGCAAACGTGAAAGTAAGAAGCCATCGTGGATGATCAGTGGAAATTACATGTACATGGCTGGACCATCCATCGTTGAAAAGAATCCTGACTCATACTCTGAAGCGCTGCAGTCTAGTGATAAATATCAGTGGCTGAAAGCAATTAATGAAGAATTGGAGTCCTTAAAGGAAAATGATACCTGGAAATTGGTTGAGCGTCCAAATGGTGCACGGGTCCTGAAAAATCGGTGGGTTCTACGACAGAAGACAACGGACAGTGGAGAAGTTCGCTTCAAGGCACGATTGGTAGCCAAAGGCTATGTGCAACAGCAAGGAATCGATTATGAAGAAACATTCAGCCCTGTTGCACGGTATGATACCATTCGAGCTCTGTTGGCAGTAGCTGTTGTAAAGGAGATGAAACTTGGTCAATTTGATGTCAAGACGGCCTTCTTGAACGGCGAGCTTGAAGAAGATGTGTTCATAGAACAGCCAGAAGGTCATCAGGACGGTACTGGCCGAGTGTGTCATCTAAAAAGAAGCTTATATGGTTTAAAACAGGCTCCACGCTGCTGGAAAAGCGTTTCAAGAAATTCATGGAGAAAGCTGGATTCAAAAACAGCAAAGGGAAAACGTTACTAATTGGACGACGAACTAAAGGACACCATACAGGATTGGCTCCTGTCACAACCACAAGACTTCTGGGAACAGGGAATCCTGCAGCTAGTGAAGCAATGGAACACCTGTGCACAAGTCTGTGGTGATTACTTTTGAATAGCTGTAACGGCTAGTGCACAGCTTGCCCCATGCTTGGGTGACATGTTGTTACGTTTCATAGCTCGTGATAGAAAATGAGTGCAGTAAATAGCTCGGTTAATAGGGCGCCAATCTCCAACAGACGGTTGTGAGATAAATTTATATTTATTAAATTGAGATTCTTTACTTTCGGGGGAGGGGCAGCAAAGGCTAGCTGTGAAACACCTTATTCTATTTATTTTGACCTCTGGGAAGTCTAGCATGGGGTAAATCTTGACAGAAAGTCATAGATTGAGAAAAATAATTTATTAAGAACACAGGATGAGATGAATGACGTCTTGCGACCTTCCAAACAGATAAAATAAAAAGGGGAAGTTATTTCTTTAAATTATTGAAGTTAATAGTATTTACGTCCGACTTGCAATTGACAAATATGCATGAGCTCACCGGGTTGTAGATCTTCATGGGCGATGTTGGAGGAGGTATCTCGTTCCTGAAGTAGACATCTCGCGTAGTCTTCCATGGTTCCAAGTACCAATCCTACCTGATAAAGCTATCTGCCCACTAATTGCACAGATACTGTCGCCTAGCTGAGTGAATGGAATGGTTTCACTCGTCTCCGATATTGAGCGCAATGCTGGAAATATCCTAGCTAGATCTCCACTGAGTTTACTAGTTTAACTTTATGAAATTTTGTAGTTGAATCTCAACAAGTGAGGTCCAAGTTTAGAATTTTCAGTGCTTTCAAGTGAAAACATAATAATATTCTTCCTCTCCATACAGCACTGTCCCGGCTTATATATGGCAATTATATCTCCCACCAGCAGTAGGGGATCTGCCAATTGCAATATCAAAGTATTGTCTACAGAAAGTGACGCTCCTTCCTTATTGGCCGAAGTAAGTCCTTTGTCACGCACCAAGTGGCTATATTGGGGTGAAGGTCTCTCCCCCAATGACACATTTCCATATTGGTGTCATGTAGCGGTATCTTCCTTAAAAATCACAAGGTTGCAGTTTTCTCGTCGTAAAACAATTTATTCTAAAAAGCTGTAGGGTCCATTGTTCCGACATCTTTTAGAATTAGCCTGTTGGCTACCGATGGTCTCTCCTGGTTGCGGCTCCCTTTCCACTCTTCCGGCCTCTTCATAAGCTGTTTATGACGTGTCGAGCGGTATCTATTGTCAGTTGTTAGTTCCGCAAGTGAGCTCAAGAAATATATTTATTGGGGGAGGGGTTGTAAATTTACGGTTTGAAATTTCGGGTTGACGTCTGATTACAAGAATGGATGAGAATGAACATATGATTTTATATTACCCTTAAACACAATAAATATATACATGCACTATCGTTGCAATTGCATATCCATATAGTACTCTTAGTTCAATTGTTTTGGGTGTGGTGAACAAACCCCACATAGCGAATAAATTGTATCCACAGTATCGTTTTATACCTTTTCATTTGAACACCCCTCGTATACATACTGTACCATAACAGTTGTGCTATACCCGACAAGAGCTTTTTTTTTTAATAGAGGAATCAGTAGGCAGAACAGATTTCCTCACTGCCATGTTGCATCTGGATTAATTAGTATATTCTGTAGAATGGTTTTTCTTCTTACTTAGACTGCAAAACAAAACATCTAGTATTGTGGAGCTACAGTCTTAGATCTTGTTCCAAAATAATTGATTTGTTTTTTTAGTTTGCTTGGCCAGAAATGGAGTTGTGTTTTATTTGAGATACCTTTATCTTTTACCGAAGCTAAAATTTGACGGAATGATTATAATTTCATAGTAGGACACTGTATAGAAGAAATTTATGCTATTGCACTTATCTGACACCAAATATCAAAATGAATTAAAATGGTGTCTGTGTTATTAATTTTCAAGGGTTCTCATGGCCCTTCTCTTTCCCTTTGGGCAGTTGAGTAAGTAGGTTTGATGGTACACTTAGAGAGGAGGAAATGTAAATAACAAGATTACTAATGTGGCACATAAATACAGTAAATAACAAACGATGTTAAGGTTATGAAAAGTCTAAGCATCTCCACAAAAGCTGATGAGTCACCACTCTCTTCCAATAAATTATGATTATTTGTGAGCATGAATAATGCTTCATTGTCTATGTTTAGCAATGGTAACTTAACTCTACACAAACAAAATAGATTGTCACCATGCCTTAAATATCAGCTTCAGAACTGTTTCTGCAGGAGATGGAATCAGGAACATAGCAAAATGCCTCAGAAATCGTGCAGTCATGGGATTTCTACCACCTCCAGGTGGAGCACAGGCTGCAGTAATCACCACATCACTAATTTCTTTCCAGAAGAGCTTCTCTCGATCGTACAGACCACCATAGTCCAAATACTGTCTGAAACATAAATTAAAATCATACTAACCAGGATATTATTTAACCATGAAGATTAAAAATATATATATCCACATTCAGACTGCATCATGTTGGAAGGAAGTGGTATGAGTTGAACCAAAGTAAGACCATGTATACTACTTTAAAGTACAAGTCAGTTCACTGAAATCCCTAGAGTGCAAGATGATGCCATCAACATGGTTACCAATATTCAATATTTTGACTTGGTTTGGAAACAGGATGGAGATATTGAGAAGGACATTACATGCAGAATTCAGACAGGGTAGAGAAACTGGCACGAGATGTCAGAAGTATTCTGCGAAAAGAAGGTGCCAATCAAATTTAGTGAAATATTTACAGAACAGCTGTGAGGTCGGCTGTGCAGCAAACCATGGAAACTGTGTCCCTAAAAATAAAAATAATAAAAATCATACCAGAAGGTTAAATGTGGCAGGAATGCATCACCACCAGGAAATATCACATCTGAAATGATGATTCATTCATTTTTGTTTGAGACTGTTCTGCCTTTCAGCACCCAGTCTAGTCTGTAAACCTTTGTTTGGAACAAGTCGCCTTCTGTAAGGAATTTCTTATGGAATATGTAATATTTGGCCATTTAGATGTTATGAATATTATTTCAGGCATGAATAAATGAACCCTTCTGAATTATATCAGATTATCATGTATTCAAAAATTGTTAGATGAAAGTAATAGTTATTGCCTTAAAGCTGTTATTTATTTGTGTTCCAATCTATGGTTCATATGAATAAAGTATGTCATTAATCCAAGTAGTCGATCATGAACATTTCGTAAGTTTGTAAAATAATTGATTTTAGTATTTGAATGGTTCATTATGGTTCCGTATTGATGCAACAATTAGTATTAATATTTTGCAAAAGTTCCGAAACATGTACCAATGACCACTAAGTGATCATTTATATTTAGTACAATAAAGGTATTGATTAGGCGGAACTTTTGCAAAATATTAATACTAAATAATTGATTGTTAATAAACATAGGAAAAAAAATAATTGACCGATGGATGACACTATCCTTTATTATTTGCAAGTTAACATGGAAATTCTTCTCAATTAGACAATATGGCTATTATTTATTCAAGTCAGAAGCATTTACATATATACAGTACACTAAAGAAAAAAAAAGTCTCAGTTTAGATGATCTTCGCCAAGAAATGGGCCACTCCCATAGCGCTATCACAACCTTCCATTAACTCTTGTGTTGTGCAAGAGTATGGGCACAGCTCACAGGAACACAGGTATAACATTGTCTGCATCTCATCACAATTTCAGAGTTCCAATCACTGTAGATAACCCCATTTATGTAGATCACTGGTTCTTAACCGGTGGTATGCGACTGGCCTCGGGATTGGTCCGCAGTCAAAAAGGGTCGACCAGCACGTATAAAAAGTGGTCAATAAATGGGGATTTCAAAAATGATGTGCGTTGAACGTGAATTGTCCGAATATATTCGAGGCAATGACTATCAGGTTTTGAATTGAAATATCTTTAAAATAAGTGTTATTGAGGAAGGGTTACAACTGAAAAGGTATATTGGGGGGGTCCGTACTTAATTCAATTTCAGGCTGAGTGGTCAGCAGACTTCTATGGGTTCAAACCACTGATGTAGATTAACTCTGCATCTCTCAACGTCACTTCAAAGTCTATTGAGTGATTGCCAAGATTCCCAGTTGGTATCGTGGCCACTTGAGTCATTCCACAATCACTTCTTCTTTGAAGGTAGTACTGCTTTGTTCTTGCGCTCTTTCCAGTACTTTTTCATTCTTTCAGATCGGGATTTTCTCAACTCATCTGAAATCTCCATAGGCTTTCTATGTGTCATTTCTGCAGAAAGTTTGTGAGTTTTAAGAATGGTGTTAATTTTATTTTTCTCCTTGGCATCTTGAGCCCAACTGCTTTGAGTTCTTGTTGGATTTCTTGGATCCATTTTCCTCCAGTTTTCTTTCCTAGATTTCTCATCAGCAGTTGGTGTAAAATTCTGTTTTCTGGAAGCCGTTAGATGTGAAAAAAATATGAAATTATTTTCTAAACCTTTTTAATTGAGGTTATTCTGATAATTGTTATACTATTCTTTTTTTTTTTTTAAATCAGTTTTGAGCCTAAATTAAGGACACCTACGAGTCATATTTGAAGAAACACTACGTTTCCAGCTGTAGAAAGTTCTTAGATACATCTATAGGCAGAAAACTTCAACAAGAAGAAAACAACTGCACCACAATTTTGGTGGGAGCGCACGTGATTGGGGGAGCGCAAAGGGAGAGCGTGAATACCAACTCAAATCTATCGCGCAATGGACTTCGAAGGAAAAAGTAAACACCGCACAGGCAAGCTTGAAACCTCACCTTTCCAACAGTATGAAATTATCACGGACATATGCCTAAATAAATCTACAAATTTAAGATAAACAGTGCGCTGATTGAATCTGTTTTGGCACTTTTGGCACGAGCAGCGAGAGCCGATCTGATCGGCGTGTGGCAGGGTTAAAGACTTGCGCCCATGGTATGGACGCACATCCATCGAAATCTTCCGAGCAGCTGTTAACCGTGGAATCATAATCCCCAGAGGAGTGCGTCAGGCCTCGGCAGCCGGCACAGTTCATATCCTCGCCGCTAGATGGGGGCTTCATTCATTCCATTCCTGACCCGATCGGAGACTGGAAGCAGGCTGTGGATTTTCATTTTCATGATGGCTGCTGCATGCCATATTGTGTGATAAACTTATCACTAACCCAACTAATGCCCCATAAATAATATTCCTCTTATACAAAGTTTTGCCTTAATTAGGCAATAACACACTTCAGTTACTAATTTGTATACTTTATTGCGCGGTATCGGGTAGAATGAATTTTGATGGTGATTTTCTCGAAACTCATCACGAGTGGCCATTTTCCAGGCCATCTGTCATCCCTTGGGTTAAGAATTATATGTAGGTGATGTGGAAGTTTCTGTAATGTTTGCTAATATTTACGATGCCATAAGATATCAGCTGATGATACATGTGTACCAGGATGCCGAACTAAACGAGCTTTGCATGAACCATCTTTTGATAAGTCATAGCGCCATCCTCAAATGTAACCTATGAAGACTTCCTAGAATGCGATGTTGATTAAAATACATAGCCCATTGTTAGGTACTGAAGCCTGTTCCCTTCGTAAAATGAAGAGTTACTATGTCCTAAAGGCACATGCTTTTATATCACCCAATCATATTAATGTTTTAAATATCAAAATGCTTCCAGATATGCAAGTAATTGGCCCCTAAAAGGTGAGTGATATAGCCGCTGTATATAACCGAAAATGTTAGTGCCGAGGATTTGCTGGTACGGCAACCCAGAAGTCTTGTTGAACTGAGATATCAATGAAAATGTTACTGCTAAATACCAATATTGAATAGTTAACATAAATGGCAATGTGCTGAAACTCAATATCAAATGGTCAAGACCACGCTGAGCCTTGCAGGAACTAAATTTTATTATTCGTCAAGAACAAAGATCTTGCTAAAACCTTTTACTTCTCTTGTTAGTTTGAGATCTGTACGGTTAACACATAGGAACAATACTGATGTAAAGGATTTGGACAGATCGTTCGTGCAACAATACTGTTGTTATTATTATTATTGACACTTTGCAGACAATAAAATCTCACTGGATCTCGCCTAGATCCTAATGGATAACTAAATATTATACCTACAGTTATTTTGTATGAACGGATAGCTCTTTTAAGTCACGCTATACAGCTACCACAAAAATATCCTTGTATGATAAACAAATACAGCTAAGGAATCAAGGGACGTACAGAATGGCCACAGCTTATATTCAGAGTAATAACAATACTACAGTACTGTGACGCCACGCCGATACGACGTATAGTACGCATAGGCACCAACTTGAATGATATGCATAGGACTGTACATTTGCTTCGTGCATATGTATAAGGTTCTACTTTATTCTAACTGTCGTTGCTATAGCTCTTGGATACCACAAGTTATTTATTTATTTATTATTTATTTGAAGTTGACGTCTGTGTGCTATATTCAGTGCAATAATCTTTTGACAAATTCAAGTAAGAGCTCTTACTGTAGGCCTATATAATACGCACATTTTGGCAAGATTCGTCTTAATCAGTCAATTTCATGTTGAGTTGTCGATTTTAATGTTCTAATATTTCGCGCAGCTACCATTTTAGATGTATGGAGAGTCAGTTCTTTTGTTATGGCCATACTAGGTCACATATACGGTTCTACCTTGTCACTAATTTTCATTACTCTAGCTCTTAAATGTTGAGAGTTACTTATTTTTATATTTTATAATTTAAAGATGGCAGTTGCATATTACATTCACAGTCATATAATCATAACATCGGTAACAGAACTTCATATAAAACTATGTAAATGCCAAGTACTGTGAACATTGATTCATTGGATCATAAACTATGGATTATAATGCTGGCATGATTCGCATGGCCGCCATCTTGGAATTGTTTGTCTGATGATCTTGTAGTTTTGGTGCAAGACGCTTCCCACCTGAGGGTATGTTTTTCAAAAGTTTGGTAGAGATCCGATGATTAGTTTAGTCGTAATTTGATCTAAGCCTTGAACATTTGGGTGGCCACTATTTGGCTTTGGTTAAGACGGCGGTGATGTGAAACATGACACTGAGGTGCCTTTGCTAATGCTATCTCTGTACCAAATTTGGTTCAATATGGTTTTGTCATGATTGAATTGATAGGGGGGACCAACATACAGAAAAACACATGGATATTTGGCCCGTGTAGATCTCATAAGTCTCCTTTCATTATTTGCAAAAATCGAACATAGGCTAGAAATGAACCTTTGATTACTGTAATGTGTTTTTTTAAATCATGAATCAACAAAAACCAATGTATCTATTTATGGACAATCAAATTATTTAACTAAAATACATACATACCTTAGTAACTCTATTGGAGGCTGAGACCCATATTGATCCAATTTCGGCATATTTACATCGTCAACAAAGAATACAACTTTCTTTCCCATAGGTGCTCCAAGGTGTGTCCTTTTCCGTTTTTCTAATTTGCCTTCTAAAATCTCTTGTGTGCGACTGCTGCTGGTCTGGGCTGAGAAATTCAATGTAATGGGTACATACTTCCCCTGTAGTGCTAGTCTGGTCAGAACCTCTTTTGCAATCACAGATTTTCCAACACCTGTAGATAAAAATTAATACATTTTATAGCAAATAATTAAGTAAATAAATAGGCACATCAATAGAACACTCTTCATTTCCAGAATCTGCCGATCATACAGAATTGGATACGTCATTATGTTACACAACATAATCACATTCAAATTGCCATATTTACAAACACTGAACGTTTAACTTATAAGCATCATGAAAATTCCCCAAGTTAGAGGATCCCACTCTGCAAGATCTTGGGAATAAAATAAAATAATTGTTTTTGATGTTGTTTCATTTGAAGGGCTTGGATATTGGGGTCATTTAGCCGTATGTACTTGGATGTGTGTCTCCCACAAATCCAACCTTGTCCTCGTCGTGAGAGATGGGCAACTTAATGAAGTAGGGGATTGCCTGTAGGGGTGAAGTACAGTGGGGACTTTGTGTGCCTCAAGACCGCTACGGTAGCTGTGAAGGCCCTACAGGTACCCTGAAGAAATTATGGCTAACGGGGCTCTGGTGAAACAACTGCTGCCTTGCAGTTTGGAGTTGGCTAAGAAACCCTGACAGAAAATCAGCCTGGTGCCTCAGGCTTAAGGTGGCAGCCCCTCCAAGGCACTCGGAGGTAATGGGTTAATCACTTGCTCCTCTTAAATAAACTGTTTACGGAAACTGAAGCGAAATTACAAAACCGGACGGATAACCTGATGACGACTTTTGGCATGAAGAGGACTACGAAAATCGGTTTCTGGAATGTGAGACTGAAACAATTGACACGGGAGATGAAGAACTATGGGCTGGATATCCTAGTATTGAGTGAGATGAGGTGGCCAGGATTCGGTGAAATATAGACAACAAATGGAATTACATTTCTCTATTCTGGGGGCGATGATGAAGAACACAGGGATGGAGTGGGCTTGCTGCTCAACAGAAATGCAAAGAGAAGCCTTATGGAGTGAAAGCCAATTTCTAGTAGGCTCATGATTGCTAGGTTCAAGACAAAGATCAGGAATGTGATCATCATCCAATGCTATGCGCCTACAGAACAATCGGAGCCAGAGAAGAAGGAAGAATTCTACCAAATGCTGCGAGATGTCACAAGACAAAAAAGTAAGAAGGACATTCTCATTGTTATGGGGGACTTCAACTCAAAGGTGGGCTCAAACAATGAGGGGTTGGAGCAAATCATGGGTAAACATGGCCTTGGTGAGATGAATGACAATGTGGAGAAATTTATGGAATATTGCGCCAGTCAGGATTTGGTGATGGGTGGCACGGTGTTTCCTCACAGGCGGTGTGCCACTAGGTCACCTGGGTGACTCCTGATCAAGTCACAGGAAATCAATCACATCGCGGTGAGCAGGAGGTTCAGAAGAAGCTTGGAAGATGTTAGGAACAAGAGAGGAGCGGACATTGGTAGTGACCATCATCTTGTGGTTGCCAACTTCCGCATGAAGATCGTGGCAGTCTGCCGAAAGTTTAACACTCGGCACAACAAGTTTGATGTGGGCAAGCTAAAGAACCATCAGAGATTGGACCAATTTAAACTGGAGCTCAGAAATAAATTCCAGGTGTTGGACTCCGAGACAGAGAAGGATGTGGGGACTGTGTGGAGCGAGGTAAAGAATATCTTCGTGGAAACCAGTGAGAAGCAGCTCGGGTACAAGAACTACCTGCAGAAAGAATGGATATCCGATCAGACCTCGGACAAGATAAATTATAGGAAGGAGATTAAGGCCAAGCTCAACACCTGCAAGACTAGGCAGCAGAAGGCTCACACACAAGCAAAGTATTCAACAGCAAACAGGGAGGTAAAGAGGAGTGTGCGGAAGGATCATAGGAGGTGGATTGATGAGCAGATGGAGAAAGCAGAAAAAGCGGCAAGAAGGGAGGATTTTAAGGAGCTCTATGGTATCACAAAGATGCTTTCGAAGAAAGGTTTGAATAAAACTAGGCCTGCGAAGAGTAAAACGGGCGAGATCCTCACGAAGTGTGAACAGCAGCTGAGTAGATGGAGAGAACACTTTGCGGAGGTTCTTAATAGAGATAGAGGACAAGATAGTAAGCAGCGAGGAGAAGAGGAAGCAGAAAGTGACCCAGGCATCAGACTTGACTCCCAAACTCGGGGCGAAATACAGACAGCGTTGAAGCAGATGAAGTGCGGGAAGGCACCAGGTCTGGATAATATCCCAGCGGAAGTACTGAAAGCAGACCTGGATATTACGATCAATCTGCTGCACCCGCTGTTGGAGAAGATCTGGAAGGAGGAGAAAATACCAACTGACTGGAAGAAGGGGTTGATAGTCAAGTTACCGAAGAAAGGGGACACCACAAACTGTAACAACTGGAGGGGTATCGCCTTGCTGTCCATTCCAAGCAAAGTGCTGGCGAGAGTCATCCTGAATCGTATAAAAGACTGCGTAGAAAAAAGGCTTTGGAAGAAACAGGCTGGATTTCGACAACATTGCAGCTGTGTGGATCTCATCAACACCCTCCGAATCATCCTGGAGCAGTGTGTGGAATGGCGGAATACCCTTTATCTCACATTTGTTGACTTCGAGAAAGCCTTCGACTCAGTAAATCAAAGAATCATGTGGAAGACCCTCGAGGAATATACTGTACAATTCCAACAAAGATCATCAGAATTGTGGAAGAGATGTACGAAGGGTATGAGTGCCAGGTTCTTCACGAAGGCAAATTTACAGAAAAGATAAATGTCAGTTCCGGAGTGAAACAGGGGTGTGCCCTTTCCCCCACTCTGTTCCTGTTGGTCCTGAATAGTGTGATGAAGAAGGTAATGGGAGGACGGAAGAGGAGTAATCATTTTTTTTTACGAGCACACATTTTTATTCACTGACATAAAACATGTACATATACAGATGTTGTATCAAAATACAGGATGAATCCCACATAAGATAAACTTGTTCGTGGGCTTCATGAACACAATTTCTTAATTTCTTTGCAACATGGTATTTGACTGATAATAGTAAGAAAAGTTTATAGTAAAAGCATTAATTAAAAGGATACTAAAATAAAAGAAGATGATACATTACATATTTGTGACTGAGTTGGTTTAAATATGTTGGTGAAAATTTATAAGTTCATTTACTTTATCAAAGTTATTAAGCAGCCATGTAAAAAGCCTTTTCTTCAGTATATTCAGGGTGTTATTTGTCACATTTACTGGCAATTTATTGTATATCCTAGTGCTAAGACAACTTAAATTCCTTTGGCCAAGTAGTGTATTTCGATGAGGGATATTTATTCCAGTTCTGTCTTGAAGTCTAGTGCACATTTTAAGTTCTTGTCCATTGGAGAAGAGCTTCATATTTTTATGTATAAATATGATTGATGACTGAACAAATAACTGTCGTATATTAAGCACCATGCTTTGTTTATACAGTTCACATGTTGGATACGTTGGTGGCTTTTTGTACATAACTTTTAGAATGAAATTCTGGCAGGTATTTACCTGAGCCAAATGTGAATCAAGTATTCCACCCCAACCATTTATTCCATATTGTAGTTGTGACTGGACTAAGGCAAAATATACAGTTCTCAAGCCTTTTGCTGACAAGATATTTCTGATTCTGTAAAATATATAAATTAACTTTTGGAGTTTATTGGCCAATTTTGATGCATGCATATTCCATTTTAAATGACTATCTATAATAATCCCTAAATATGTAGCATTCATTGACTTCTGTAGGGTATAGCAGTTGCATCTTTCGCCATTGTTACAAATTGGTGTGTGGATCTTCAGTGTTAAATTGTCTGTGGGTTGTAATGTTTTGTTGTGTGAGAAGCATAGGTATTGTGTTTTGGTTTCATTTAAGGTAAGGAGGTGGTTTCTTAGCCATTTTTGGACTGTAGCAAGGGTTTCTTGAGTTCTATTAAAAGTGTCCTCGCAAGTTGTTCCTGTGACTGGGATGACAGTGTCATCAGCATATGAAGTAATAATCGCATTACAGTTCAGCTCACACAAATCGTTAATATATAACAGAAAAAGAATAGGGCCTAAAACTGTTCCTTGGGGAATTCCAATTTTTACTTCAGCACTTCTACTTAGAGTATCTTTGATTCGTACCTTATGAATTCTGTTAAAAAGAAAACTTTTTATTAGTTCTTGAGGAGTACCACGAATACCCTCCTTTTCCAGTTTTGTAATGAGTATACTGTGGTCCACAGTGTCAAATGCCTTTTTAAAATCCAGGAACACAGAAATTGTTCTTTTAGAACCATCGATGGCTTTATACAAATAATCAGTAAGGGAGAATATAGCATCTTGAGTACTAGTGTTTGGTCTAAAACCAAACTGATTTGGTGACAATATGTTGAACTTATTCAGATAGTTAAGTAATCTGGTTTTGATGCATTTCTCTAGTAGTTTAGAGAGGTGGGTTGTGAGGGAAATTGGTCTATAGTTATTTAATTCTCTTTTATCATCTGATTTATAGACTGGGATTATGATGGCAATTTTGAATGAGTCTGGAAATTGACCCTTCGTTAGTGATAAATTAAAAATATGGTGCAGTGGTAGTAGAATTTTTGATCTAATTATCTAAATTGTTTTACTAGAGATATTATCATAGCCATTTGCTATCTTCTAGAGCATCTATGTGGTTTGTTATTTCTGATTTTGTAATGGGTATAAAAAATATAGACTGAGGTTGAGATTTTGCAGTGCTATCACATGCATTTGTGTTGTCAGGTTCCTTTCTTGTATTACTTATCTTTTCAGAAAGTTCTAAGCCTATGTTACTAAAATAGTCTACAAATTTGTTTGCAATGGCAGCTGATTGGGATGTTTCTTGTGAGTCTCTGATAAATATGCTGTCAACAGCTGAAGAATTATTTAGCTTCCAACATGCTATATCATTAATATTTTTCCAAATGACTTTAGAATTATTGGAGTTTGCCATAATTTGTTTGGAATAGTACCTTTCTTTTGCTATTTTAACAAGCCTGTTTATCCAGTTTCTGTACAATTTATGTTTATTAACAGTTTCTCGGACCTCATCACTGTTTGGGGATCTCTCCCTTTGTTTAACAATTTTCTGATGTAATTTATCTCTTATTCTAATAGAAGTTAAAATTCCACTTGTGATCCATGGAGTATTTTTTTTAAATTTTGATCTAACGTTATTTATGGTAGTAGTGTGTTCATAGATGTATTGAGTCAGTAATTTAATGAAACTATCAGCTGCTTTGTTAGCATCATGTTCAGTTATGATGGATTCCCAAGTTTCCTTAGTTAAGGATTGTTTTAGAGTTTCATAATTTATTCTAACATTGTTCAAAGTATTTTCTCCTGTTTGTGGAGTGTATTTTTGAGATTTATTTTGTATGAGAAATGTAGCACTGTGATCTGTGATACTGGTATGCAGAACAAAAGGGTCAAAATTGCTGTTTCTGTGGGACTTAACATGTTTGTGATCGATACATGTTCAGGATTTTGGGGTTATTCTAGTTGGTGAGTTTATGTACGAAATGAAACCATTTGCATGTAATACATTTAAATACTCATTTTTAATATTTTGGGCATATTGCCTTGTAGGATTTTAAATATCAATATTTATATCTCCTATTAGTATACTGTGTGTAGCTGTGGCAAGTGCTGGAGAGTATTTCCTAGTTCTTCTATGAATTTCTTTGGGCTTGTGGAGGGTGATCTGTATATAGCAAGTATCACGTATCTTTCTTTATTATATATGAAGGTGAGTAGGCTAGCATTTGCAGCTTTCAGTGCTTTTACGATAGATATTGTAATATTTTGTATGAGGTTTTCATGCACATATATCTTTATGCTGTCATGGGTAGAATTTTGAGGTGGTATGATGTACTCATTATATCCTAAAATAGCAAATGGTATATCCTCAATGAGCTGAGTTTCAGACAGTATAATGACATCTGGTTTATGATCAATTTGATCGAGCATAACTAGCATACTTTCAAAATTTGTTATCATGCCACATATATTTAGGTGCATGATTTTAATTCCCACAGCAAAGCTAATTAATTTGTTCAAGTCTTGAGTACTGTTTACAATGTTTGAAATAATATCTTGGAAATTAAGGTCTACTTCGTTATCTGATTTAATAACTTTGAAAGAATAATAGATTTTCCGCCTTCAATACTGTTTATTTCTATTACTTACAGGGACTAGTTTCGGGGGCTAATACTCCCCCTTCCTCAGCCTGTCCAACAAAACTTCACGAAGGAAAAACTTTCCATGTATAAGCTCATACAAAACACATGAAGAATAAAGAATAATAAAATAATAATTATTTACATTTATATTATTATTTATAATAATAATAATGCATTTTATTAATCCCTTAACGAGTCAAGGACTCATATACAAAGGAATTGTACAGTTTTATCTTGTTGGCGACAAATTACAATACAATGTTTAGTTTACAAAGTTTTCAGTATGAAAATATATACAACATTTTGTAGCTTTCATAAGTTTTTGTACACAATTTGTTCTTCTTTTGTCTTCTCAGATTATGAAATTTCTTCAAACTGACATTTTATAATCAATCCACATAAACTGTTTTAGCCTCCTTTTAAAGATTGGTAGGCTAGGTGCAATTTTTATATTTTCTGGTAGTCCATTGAATTTTACAAAGGCACTATACTTAATGCTATTACTGCCATATTGTTTGGAATTGATATGGAAAAGTGTTATGTCATCTGCATGTCTAGTTTTGTAAGCGTGTAAATCAGATTGTTTAGTGAAGTTTAAATTTGTGTGTATTCTGTTGTGTAGGATTTGGTATATTAGGACATTTGATTTGATTTCTGCATTTAGGGCTACTGGTTGAATTTTACTCGTAATATAAAGGTGTTTGGTTGGTGTTAAAAAAGGGTAGTTATAAATATTTGTTATGGCTCTATTCTGAATTACCTCAATTTCCTTTTTTAGGTAATTTGAGCATTTTATCCAAATTGTATTCAAATATTGTAAGTGGCTATGGATTAAGGAAAAATACACTTTCCTGAGTAGATATTTTGGGATATAGTAGCTCAATTTTTTTATCATCCCAGCGGCAGGTGATATTTTTTTTACTAATGCATCAATGTGCTTTTGCCAGGAGAGATTTTCATCTATTATTAAGCCTAGGTATTTGACAGATGAGACCCTTTTAACTGCTTTTCCATTCAGCATTATATTCTGAGTGATGTCTAACTTTGTTCTACGCTTTGATATTATTAAATAATTTGTTTTATCTTCATTTATTGTTAATTTATTTGACTGGGTCCAGCCAAGTATGGTATTCATGTCCTCCTGCATGTGTGTAATCAGCGTGTTGGTGGTGTACGCATTGTAAAAGATGCTTAAGTCATCTGCAAACAACGTTATATTACCATGAAAACGGAGTGTTGCTATGTCATTAATATATACTAAGAAGAGGGAAGGACCCAGTATTGATCCTTGGGGCACACCGTGGGTAATATTAACTTCCTCACTTCTGTAGCCATTTATTTCAATATACTGCTTACGATTAGATAGGTAATTTTTAAACCATGTCCAAGCTACTCCTCGGATACCTGCTTTATCAAGTTTCCCTAAAAGAATTTCATGGTCAACAGTATCAAACGCCTTTCTCAGGTCTATGAAAAGGCCACTCGCTGTCATCTTATTGTCTAAGACATCCTGCAAGTTAGAGATAATATCAATTGTGGCTATTTCTGTGCTTGAGTTTTCTCGGAATCCATATTGCCCTTTGTAGAAGTAATCATTTTTATTTAAGAAATTAACAATTCTGTTTTTTACTACTGTTTCGAGTACCTTGGATATGGGTGGGAGGATGGAAATGGGCCTGTAATTGTCCGGATTGCTTTTGTCACCTCCTTTATAGACTGGTATGACTCGTGCTATTTTTAGATCATCAGGCACCAGACCAGACTCGAACGATACATTTATTCAAGTAGTTAGTGGGCTACTTAGCATGTCAATGGAGTTTTTTAACAATTTCACTGACATACCATCTTTGTCTTGGCTACTTTTCATTTTAAGGCTTAATATAATATTACGAATTTCCATCTCATTAGTCGGGGTCATAAATATGGAATCTTTGTTGACATTAATTTCATTAACGTTCTTCCCTGGGGGGATGTTTATGGCTAATTTGTGTGCTATGTTTATAAAGTGAGTGTTTAGAGCATTGCAAATATTTTCTTTTCCTGTGAAAGATTTACCGTCAATTATTATCTCACTGGGACCATCTTTGTTTTCAGTTGTGCGGTTGTAGATCATTTCATTGATTACTTTCCAAGTATCTTTTATGCTATTGGCATTCAATGTTAATTTGTGTTCATAGTATGAGGATTTCAGTTTCCGTTTTAAAGCTGTCACTTTGTTCCTACATATTATGTGCTCTTCCTTTAAGAGGTTATTGTTTCTGTGAATGCTAGTTTTAAGTTTAGCATGTAGTAGGTCCCTTTGTTTTATTAGTTGAATTAATTATGTTGTTATCCATGGGTTTTTGTGGTTCTGGTGTATTTCCCTCAAAGGTGAGTCAGTGTTTTCTTTGTTGGGTGTCTGTGTCAAGATTTTGTGTTTCATGGCGATGTAAGTTTCGTTCAGATCATCTAAGCAGTCTATTTGATTGAGATCATTAGAGAATTTGTTTTTGTTCATGTACCGGTAATTTTTATTCACGTTTTTTGAACTAGACCTTTGCTTGTTGGGGGCGTATTTAAATGTCATGTTCGAGATTGGGCTTTTGCCTGGATAGTAGTTTGACCAGAAAATCTCAGTTACAAGAATATTATGATCACTAATATCACTATTTATATTGCTTATTCTATAGGCATATTTACAGTTATTAGTGGCCACCTGATCAAGGAGTGTACTTGTTGATTCACTTATTCTTGTTGGATAGCGAGTATTGCCTTGTGTGAAACCATAGCTTGATAGTAGATTGAGGTATGATTTGGTTACATTATTTTTGTTTAATAAGTTAATATTTGTATCACCAATGCATAAGGAAAGATTGGCATTGTTTTTCGAGAGAATGTGCTCTAAAGATTGCATGAATTTTGTTGCGTTATTTATGTTTGGATTATATACTGCAATTATATTAATAGTATGCAGGTTATTGAAACGAACAGTATCATTTCTTATGAGCTCTAACTGGATCAAGCTATGGTTACTCTCAACTAGGCTAGGTTAAGAACTTTTGTATTCCATTTTTTGTGGACATAAACTCCCACACCTCCACCATCCTGATTGTCTCTGTGTACAAATGCAACAGAATAGTTGTTTAGGTTGAAGTATTTAGCTTCATTACTTTTTACCCAAGTCTCGGTTACCACTATGACATCTAGATTTTCCACAATATGTATTAGTATCTCGATATCTTCTAGTTTATTTTTTAGGCTTCTGCTATTCACGTAAAGACACTTGATTTGGCTAACCTCATTTTTAGTGTCTGCTATGTAGTCGTGGATACAGTCATATTTACGCTCATCAATTGATGAGTGTAAGTCAACATCAACTAGTAGGTCCATGTCTTGATTCATTCGTATTACTGTGAATGGGATGGCTGAGCCTTGTTGTTGGAAGAGTCTCTTACTAGCCTTTCAATGTCTTCTGCTGAGCTGATCCTGACAGCCTTGTCACTATCTGATTTACGGACGAATATTTTGCAGTCCCGGGTCCAGACGTATTTAAAACCTAAATTACGGAGGTCTCTTGCCTGTTTGTGAAGTACCTATTTGCTGGCGTCAAATGCTCGTTAATGTAGATAGGCCTAGCCCTTCCATTGATTCCTGCATCACTTGAGTTCAGGTTGGGTTTGGATCTTTTGCCTTTTAGAATTGCGTCTTTTTTTAGCCGGCTGCAGAATTTTACTAGTAAAGGAGGTGGAAGACCTTCTCTGCTGTGTGGTAGCCGATGGCAGGCGTCAATATCGGACTCAACAACTGTGATACCCAATTGATCAGCGATAGTCTTGACAATTTGAACGGGGTTTTCGTTTGAAGTGTGCGGCACGCCATGAAGCTCTAAGTTGTTTCGCCGAACGTACTGTTGAAGCTCGAGATTCTCTTGCTTTAACAATTTGACCTCACTGCAGACGATATTCTTATCCTTCTCTAACTCACAAACTCTTTGGCTGAGCTTTGTTATTTCTGACAAGGCTTGCTTCAGAGTTTGTGCGGCAGTTGAAATGTCACTTTTCATACCATCAAAACAATCAGAAAAGTATGTCACGGACTTAAGCATGTCATTCTGAGTCTTTTCAATGTTTTCGAGTTTTGTCAGTCGGAGGTTGATTTCACAAACAAGATCGTGTAAATCTGATTTACTTACATTCTCGTCTGGCGAGGCGATTTTAGAAACCTCATCCGTAGTTGACTTATTACTCATTGCACTGCACACGACACAATACCATTGCTTGGCCTTGTCGGACAAAAGCCGGTTAAAAACTTTCTTCTTTATGTTTACACAGGTTCTGTGGTATAATTTACCACATTCCCCATCACAAATTATGTAATCTTCATTATCAGTTATACATTTTTCACACTGACCGCACTTGGTTGATTTGTTACTTGTCGCCATCTTGTCATTATTCTTTATTCTTCATGTGTTTTGTATGAGCTTATACATGGAAAGTTTTTCCTTCGTGAAGTTTTGTTGGACAGGCTGAGGAAGGGGGAGTATTAGCCCCCGAAACTAGTCCCTGTAAGTAATAGAAATAAACAGTATTGAAGGCGAAAAATCTATTATTCTTTCAAAGTTATAGTTACGTCAATACGGACCTGAATAATCGACATTATGAATCTGATTTAATACCGTAAGTTAGTTGTTTTATTTCAGGGTACTTCCATAATTACTTTACACTCACCTTGAAACAGAATTTCATGAAATATTGATTGATCACTTGGCTCAGGCAAACATACCTTCAGTTTCCTTGATTCCCATGAACTGTTGGTAGGTCAGCTGCAGTCTTGATTTGTAGAATCGGGCTGTTTTCATTTTTCCTCATGAAGATCTTCCCGTTCCTGGTCCATGCGAATTTATAATTCATTGTCCGTTTTGAATTCCTGGCAAGCCAATATAAGTTTTGGTTGTCTTTGGTTAAATGTTCATTTATATACACTGGCGAGTCTCCGTTGATCTTGATATCTGTGCAAAGAAGTTTCCCAGGTTTGGGTTTTTTTGCTCATGATCATGTCTTTAGTTTGGCGGGAATAAAATTTTGCTACTATGAGGGGCGTTTTCTTCTTTCCATCCTTATCCGTAAAGACTGGAAGTCGGTGGCAATATTCAATGTCCCTATCAGTATCAACTTCAACACCAACTGCACCTGCCACATGAGCCACAATATTATACACATTCTCGTGTTCGGAGACTGGTATCCCGGCGATTTCAAGGTTGTAATTCTTGGAGTATTGCTCCAAGTCATTAACTTGCCTTTTAAGATGCCCATTTTGTTCTTTAAGCAAGCCATTCTCAACTTTAGTGTTGTTAACCTCTTGGGTGAGTTGGTCAATGCAAGATTTTAGTGTGATATTTTGCTCCAATAGTTCAAGTTTTTTTTATTGATACTCCAGAGAGTTACAAACATCTTTTAGCACTTGTTGCATATTGTTAACTGCTTCTCATAAACTTACAGTGTCCGGTTTGACCTTATTCGGCTGAAAACTAGATGTAGCTGTCCTGATTGAATTTGGGTTATGTTTGCATTGTTTACAATGCCACAGAATTTCGCCCGGATTTGCAATCATTGCTTTAAAAACGGCGTTCGTCACACGAGCACAGTTTAGATGAAACACTTCACCACACTTTCCGTCACATTGTACGAAATTTTCTTGGGCGCCATGTTGCAAAGAAGATGGGGTATAAATGACAGGCTTGAAGATCTGGATTTCGCAGACGACATTTGTCTTTCTTTCTTCTTCTTTCTTTCAGGAGATTTTTTGGGCCTGAGAGAGCTCTTCACCCAGTCACCAGTTGAGGGAATTAATACTTCTTGAGGGCGAGAACCGCGCGATGTGGTTGGAAGTAGAATAAACTCACTTATGTTACAGAACCGTTGTAATGTAAAAATTTAAGAAAGGGATAGATGAAAAGGAAGGAATATAACACAAGGTGCAAAATCTTCACGCCTAGTGACCCACCAAGGCGACTATATACTACAACACTGGGTAACACCGGGTCAACAGATAAGGGAACCATTTATTTACAACGTTATAATTGAAGGTGGCAGGCGTCTAAAAAAGAGACGATCGCAAAATCAATAGGAATTGTCGGAGTGTGTAGCAAACATGTAATATTCAAGGGCTGTACAAATCCAAGTTGGAGCAATTCACGAATGAAGTTTATACGAGGGCGTTCGAATAGAGTACATTGGAATAAAAGATGTTGGATGGTACCGATAGATTGTCCACAGTCACACCGGTCGGTGGCGCGAAGTTTGAATTTGAACAACCTATCCGGGGTAAGGGAGTGATTAAATCGGAGACGGATTATGGCAGTTATATGACGACGTGTGTAAGTACAGGAGGAAAACCAAGGTGTGATCGGGATATGGGGCTGAAGTCTGTAATAAAAGGTACCCTTGAACCGAGAGGTTGTATCCCAAATGGTTTGCCATGATTGTTGGAAGTGTTGTTTGGATTTTAAAAGCAAGTCGCTCGACGGGACAGAAATATTATAACACGTGCCGTGGCCAAGGGTCGCGGATTTGGCGTGTGTATCAGCTGTTTCATTACCAGGGATCGAAGCTTGGCATGCATTCTTAAAAAAAAGATGTCAAAATTGTCGTGGGATAATTCGTAAGATAATCTTTGAATGGAATGAATATACCAGTTTTGTGATAAATAGGGAGAAAGGAGAGCGGACAAGACACTGTGAGCGTCAGATAATATTATAGCTCGTTTGATGGATAATTGTTTAATAACTTGTAAGGCATGACGAACAGCAAAGGCTTCTGCGGTGAAATTCGAAATATCGCACGGTAAGGAGAATGTTAAAGTTTGATCAAGAGCAGGGGCGTAGACTGATGCGCCTGTAAAGGGGGCTTGAGATCGTTTGGAACCGTCAGTATAAAAGGGGATGTGACTAGGGAAGTGATTAAGGAAAGCCTGAAGCTGTTGGTGACAGAGGTGAGGGAGATTTCTAACTGGGGGGTGGTAAGGATTGAAAAACATTCAGAAAGACGGAGGGGGAGAAAAATTGAACGGGATAATTCCCGCTGTGTGACAAATGAGTGCGGGTTTGTAAGATATTCGGCTTAAGGGGAAGAAGAAATTGATAAGCAAGGAGCAACGAAGGGGAACGGGCAGAGTAAAAGCGGTTTTGGAGGCGGTATTCACTCATGAGTTGAAGTTTGGGAAGTAAAGGATGGTTATATAAGGATAAATTTTTAAAAAGATATTTGCTAGAGAGAAAAGTTCGTCGTACATGGAGTGGGTATTCGCCTGTCTCGACTAATAAGGCGTTGGTGGGAGAAGAAGATAAAGCTCCAGTAATTATGCGTAGAGGTTGGAATTGTAGCGAATCTAGTTTTTGCAACGACCGAGGAGGGACTAAGTCGAAGAAATGGCACCCATATTCTAAGACAGAGTGAATGATATTTTGATAAACACGGAGGAGGACAGAAGGGTCAGCGCCCCAATGACGGCGAGTAAGCGAGCGAAGGATGTTGATTCTCGGATGAAGCAGTGTTTGTAAGGCGGAGAAGTGGGCATTCCAGTTTAATTTAGTATCAATGTGAAGCCCTAGATATTTAAAGGAAGTGCGAAAAGGTATGGTATGAGGGCCAATATATACGTGTGGAGGGGGAGGGCGGCGAGTAGAGGTAAAAAGCATAGCGGCATTTTTTCGTGAAGAGGTTTGAAATCCATGTTCGGATAACCAGTTATGCAGGAGTAATAAGGCATCCTGAATAGATAGGATACATTCGTCTACCGTGTTCGCAGTTTTATAGAGAAGAATGTAATCAGCAAATTGAATGAGTCGAGCATGAGGAGAAATTAAACGTTCAAGATCGGCGGTGTAGAGAAGGTAGAGGAACCCGCTCATGATATCACCCTGGGGCAAGCCGTGAGAAGTATATCGAATCGAAGAGGTCGGGTCGTGGTATTTCAACATGATTTGACGGTTCTTGAGTAATTGGAGCAGAATGGAACGAATACATCTGGGGAAGTGGAAAGAATATAATTTAGAGAAGAGTTGTGGGAGATGAACATTGTCATAAGCACCTTGGATGTCTAAAAACACTGCGATTGTCGATTGTTTACGACTGCGAGCGAGAACGACATCAGTTATAAAGAGGTTAAGAGCATCCGCCGTACTTTTTCCCCGCCGAAAAGCAAACTGATATTTAGGAAGTTGGAAATAATATTCCATACACCATGTTAAACGATTTAGTAAGAGTTTTTGGAATAATTTTCGAAGACAAGAACATAAAACTATTCCTCTGTAACTCAACGGATCAGAAGGAATTTTCCCCGGTTTAAGGATGGGGATTAAGTGGAAGAAATTCCAGGACGTAGGTACGGGAAAGCCACATAAAATAGAATTGAAGAATGCAAGTAACACCCTTTGAGCAGGGGGAGCCAACAAGCGGAGCATCTGATACGTAATTGCATCGGGACCAGGAGAGGAGGATTTTTTGGGAAGAAGGGCGCGGTCAATCTCAGAAAGTTGGAATGGTGAAATGACGGTCTGAAAATGAGGGTGGACAGGGGCGATAGGAATTGGAATGTCAGGTGGAACAAAATCGGGAGTGAGCGTTGATAGGAACTGAAGGTAAACTGCGGGGGAAATAGGAGGGTGGGCTTGTCGAGATCGAGTGCGGTTAATAGAATTAATTGACTGCCAAATGAATGAGGAGGAACTTTGGCGGGAGAGGGTTTCTGTGAATGTTTTCCAGGCTGTACGACGTTTTAAATAGAATCCACGTTGGATCTTGGCTATTAAATTTTTATATTTGACGTACGCTTCATAAGTATTGTGGCGACGAAGGTCTCTCAAACAGCATTTCCGGCGTTTCACCCAGGCTATACATTCATTATCCCACCATTTAATTTGATAGTGACGTGGTCCACTGTTTGAAAAGCGCGTCGTGATAAGGTAGTATGTATCGAGATATGAGGTGATACGATGAATCAACCGTTGGTAATCAACGGAAGGAGAAGAATGGGTATCCAAGGGATGGTCAGTGAGCCAGGTTTGAAAAAATGCAGCATCAAAATTACTAAGTACGCGGGACTGAGAGGGGGGAGAACGAGGGGGGTGTGGGAGAGTACCGCGAGTAACGTCGATTAATATGGGAAAATGATCGCTCATGTGAGTATCAGATAGTGTATACCAAGTAGAGGACGGACGTACGTCAGCTGTGACAATCGAAAGATCGACAGCACTTTTATTACGATTGGGGATGGAAATTCTAGTCGGGGAGCCATCATTTAAAATAGAAAAATGAAACAGAGTGGTGGAATGAAGAACGTGGCGGCCTTTGTCATTAATTGTTTCACTGCCCCAAGAGAGGCGATGAGCGTTAAAATCACCCCCTAGAAGGAAGTGGGTAAGATGAGAAAACTGTTGAAAGAAGGTTTGCCATTGGAATCGATTGCCATGTACGCTAGGAGGGCAGTAGAAATTGAGTATAGTAAGAGCATCGATACGAATAGCAATAAGAAAGGTAGAGGGAAGGGTATTAAATAAGAGAAGACGGGTGTAGGGAATGGTATTGCGGATAAGGCTAAGAATGCCCCCGAAACCATCGCCATCTGTTCGTTCGGTATTATATCCTGGAATGCTGAATTTAAAATGTGGTTTTAACCACGTTTCTTGAAGTAAAAATAAATCAGGTTGGAAAGAATTTAAGAGAGATAGTACCTCATGTCGTTTGTTATTTACACTCCGACAATTCCATTGTAATAACCGCATTTAACAAGGCGGGTCAGCAGAAGGAAGGTTAACTAAGGGTAATACCTTGTCACGCAATCGTTGTAGCAAATAAACCCATTGAGTATTGGAGCCTAATAACTCCAACAATTGGGCGAAATCGTGGGTAATTTCCGCAGAAGGGTTATGCACACTGGGGAAACCAGGTGTGGTGTCGGAGGAAGGACCACGCACCGAGGTGTCGTGGGAGGTGGATGGTTGAGGCTGAGAAAGAAAGGGAAGGGTGGTAGAAGTAGAAAGTGAGGAGGAAGGAAAGGGGGTCGGTCGTAAGATTTTGAGGTACGCAGCACGGTCGTACCCTAATTGGGGTGTCAGTTTGGGGGAGCTAGGGATCATCTGAGTGAATTTTCTTTTACGGGCGGGTTCGATCGGGGGAGATTGAGAGGGGGGTAAAGCGGGGAATTGTTGGTGCACCAACAATGGGTTGAAGACAGGAGGCGCATTTGACGCATTTGTAATATCAAAGTAGGATTTATTTTGGAGACACATCTGCTTCTTAATTTCGAGTTGTCGTTGATATACAGAGCAACGAGTGGAACCCGCTGCGTGGTTTTCACCACAATTAACGCACTTACGTATGATCTGTGTACATTCAACCGTATTATGGTTGAGGGAACAGGTGCCACAGCGGGGTTCGCGAGAACGGCAATTATCGTTACCGTGGCCATATCGCTGACAGCGACGACATATAATAGGGGAGAATATGAAGGCTTGGACCTCCAAATAAACACTGAAAATGGATACATTAGTAGGTAGAGTTTGCGAATCAAAGGTAATTTTCACGGTGCCTGTAGGAATATATTCCGGAACTCCATCAGTATATTTTTTCCTATTCATACGTTGCGCGGCAACCACAGGGACAGGTGACTGAATGAATTCTAGTATTTAGTCTTGAGTGAGTGTGGTGTCGACGCCACGAATGACGCCCACACGATGAACGTTTGAGGATGGGATAAATGCCCGCAGGGAACGTTCCGTGAGCAGTGGGTGCTTAAGCATGGAATTTGCTGCAGTACGGGTTCGAAATAGGATTTCAACGCGATTCCGGCCCTTGCGTTTTATGGAGACAATGTCCGGGACCTTATGTTGGTAGAACAGACGGCCCAAAACCATTGGGTGAGCGTTACCGTTTTGTTTCGGGTTAGTGGATTCGATAAAGACGTTATATGGGCCAGAGTGGTGAGCACCGTATGTGTGTTGAGGAACCAATTTCGGGGTAGTATGAGGTGGCGTTGGCTGAGAAACCTCCTGAGAGGTTGTCGAACCAACAACAGTCTGGAGGATATCACGTTCATTTAAGATTAATGTAGTATCCATAGGAACAGTTTCTACCAGGATTGGTTCGATTTGACGGACAGATTCAGGAGGGGCAAACTCCGGAGGTTTGTCCTTGACCCCATCCCCGGGAAGGGACATGGGGATGAGAAGATTGTTTTAGTTACGAAAACACTTACCCAAAAGGATAATTAAACACAAAATAAAAAAACTACGACTAGATCACTCACGAATATTACCCACGTGGGTGAACGCACAAACTTCCAACCACACAGAGTCGCACGAGACAGCACACACGTCCGCTCGCTACGGGAACCGAGCAGCGAATGACATTTGTCTTATGGCACAACGGTACCGAGACATAGAAGATAAGCTGGGAAGGTTGCAGAGAGAAGCAGAACGTGCAGGACTGATGATCAACACCAACAAGACCAAAGAGATGAGGATAAATTCTGACGTCACGACTAGCTTGACAGTCAACGGATAGGAAATTGAGCGAGTTGAGTCCTTCCTCTACCTTGGAAGTATAGTCACAAATGATGGGGGAGCACAGGAACATGTTCGAAGCCGTATCAGGAAGGCAAATGGTGCGTTTGTCCAGCTCTACACCATCTGGAGAAATTTAAACATTTCCAGGAAGACCAAGCTCCACCTTTTTAATAGCAACGTAAAGTCGATTCTTCTCTACGGCTGTGAAACATGGAAAGTCACAAAACCGATCAACAACCAGCTACAGGTGTTCATTAATAGATGTCTGCGTCGCATCATGAATGTGAGGTGGCCGGACATAATCTCAAATGAAGATCATTGGACCATCACCAATCAACAACCGATTAGCATCCAGATCAAGGAGAGGATTGGTCACACACTAAGGAAGTTGGACGGAGCTGTTGAGAGGCCGGCGCTAGACTGGAATCCTCAAGGCGCCAGGAAGCGAGGTCGACCTAAGAAGACCTGGAGGACGAACGAAAATGAAATTGCAGAGGTGGACAAGAACTGGAGTCAAGTGAAGAGAATTGTACTGTGTGGAGAAATTTCGCCAAGGCCCTATGCTCTGGAAGGAGCAACAGGAATTAAGTGAAGTAAGTAAGTGACTAAGATGTGTGTAACATTTTGTATGATAACCTGTGTTAATGTGATGGTTATATTAGGGTGTTTGGAACATTGTAGTCATATAATAATTTGAATAAATCTGTCATTACTACACCATACTACCCTACAGTATCATTTTGCTCCAAAACATTGCCCAATCATTTACTGCCCGTATTGTTCAAGATATAGTGTAACAATTCAGGTGGAAAATGCATGAGCATCTCTGCTATAGTTCTTGATCAGTGGTGAACCCCTTCTCCTTCAGGAACTACTGCAACAACAACCCTGATCAAGTGTTTTATGATACAGTGGAAGAGTGGTTTACCAGCAACCAGTGTCCTTCTTCATGGAAAGTGTAGAAAGACGTCTTGTTCAGTGTTGGAAAAGGTGCCTTGAACAGTGAAGATGACTTCTTGAACTGTCATCTGTATATTGTGATATAGTGCATATTGAATTGTAATGATTTCATTTCTAGTAATTTCATTAAGAAATTTAGATATAAAATTAATTTTAACTTTGCTTGCAGTGCGGCTTATGATTATGTTGGGTATCTTTACATTGAAGTTTGATTTTTTATATATTCTAATTTACATACACTTATTTTATTTCACATTATGGTATATGAACTTATTTTTAAGAGTGCTACTACAACTTTTAATGTTGTGTGGGCTCCTGGGAGGCCGAGTGTAGGTCTTTAAAGTTGACGCCCGTGGGTGATCCATGCGTCCTAATGAGGATGAAGTTCTGATGAAGTAGCCATATACACCCAATCCCCGAGCCAGGGAAATTAACTCCAGGAGATTAAAATACCCGATGGCCCAGCCATTTATTACTTCTACTAGCACTACTACACTATTACTAGGCTAATACTTTGCAGTCCAACTTGATGAGAAATATACAGGGTGATTCATGTAAATCTCATGGTTTCCATTACATGTTGATCTGAATAAGAATGGAGCTAGCAACGATGTATTTCACCTTAAGAGTATACCCTCTCTAAAAGACTACCTTTAAAATTGCTGAAAATGCCCTACAAACACCTTAGAACACAATTGAACATGTAGTGCCATGTTTCTGGCTGCTAACTAGAGCATTGTGTTGCCCATAGCATGGATTTCATGTGTAACATTCACCTACAAATTGTACATTTTCAGCAGTTAATATAAATTTCAAGTTATCCACCAGAAATATTTTACTTTTAAGATGCAATATTACACCTCGTATTGCACCACTTAACCCTTAAGTTACCGGTATCCTTCCTGTTATGTCGTGGGAGATAGAAGATAAATAACATACACTTGTTAATATAACACAAAGGTTTATTAAACACTAGTCGATGCACAACGATACACAATGTGAACTAACTTGAGCGGAACTGACGTCTACAGTCCGCGGGTGCATATATACATAGTAGCTGGAAAGTTCCAGAATCGAATGTTCTGGGCATAGTGACTAGAATGTTCGTGTTAACTCAAGTAGCCTAAATACACAACACTGACTAGAATGTTCATGTTAACATAGCACTTTCTAGAATGTTCATGTAAATACACAACATTTCCTCCCTCTTTTAAATGGATGATTTAGGAATCAGGAGAGAATCTCAACGGTGGTCGGCGCTGCCGAGTACTCCTGCGGGTAATAAAAGAGGTTTGCGAAATAGGCGGTGCCCTGTCTACAGGTGTAGCTGGTGTGGCTGGTGGTGTTTGGGCTGTTGATGGTGTCTCGGTGAAGCGAACTCGTCTCAGGCTCGGTTGCTCAATGGCTGGTTCTTGATCATTGGTTGACTCTCGATCGTTGGTCGGGCCTTGATAGTTGTCCAAGTTGGTTTTGCCTTTGTTGGTGTCAGCAAACGATTTGATCTGATCAATGTGGCGCTTGAATCGTTTTCCCTGGTAGTTGATCTCGTAGTGAAGGTCACCAGTGCGTTTCACAATTGTTCCAGGGAGCCACTTGTCCAGTTTGATATTGCCAGACAGGAAGTAGACTTTCTGTCCAGGTTCCAGAGTGCGGAATGTTGAGCTCATTTCAGCTCGTTGTTTTTCTGTAACCTTCGTGTGGACGTCATCAGGTCTGGTCAAGTTGAGTCTCGTGCGGAGATTTCATCCCAAGAAAAGCTGGGCTGGAGATTGGCCAGTGGTGGAGTGTGGGACCTTGCGGAATTGGCGGAGGAACTCGTTCAGGTTGGCGCGGAGCGTTCCCTTAGTTGTCTTCATCGCATATAGGGCGTCCTTCACCGTTTGAACATAACGTTCAGCTTGGCCATTGGTTGAGGGATGGTATGGCGCTGACAACTTGTGATATTTCACACCAATGTTTCTTAGGAAGGTCTTGAACTCGTCTGAGACGAATTGTCGGCCGTTGTCAGAGACGACAGTGACTGGCACGCCATACGCCATAAACAGGTCTTCCATGATGGAAATTGTTGTGGCTAATGTTGTTGATGTTATGGGTTTGACCTCGAGCCACTTGCTGTATGCGTCGACAACAATGAGCAGCATGGTGTCAACCACTGGGCCCGCGTAGTCAATGTGGATCCGTTCCCATGGTGCCTTTGGGTATTCCCAGTGGTGATCTCGGAACTTGGATGGCGCATGCGCATGAGCTGCACACACGGCGCAAGCCTTGGCGAGAGACTCAATGTCGTTGTCGATTCCAGGCCAGAACACAAAGGAACGTGCCATGCCTTTCATCTTGACTATCCCCAGGTGAGCCACGTGCAGGTCGTTGAGGATAGCGTCTCGCAGTGAAGGAGGGACAACAACTCGATGCTCGAACATCAGACAGTTTGCGGCGAGGGTGTACTTCGCTTATAGTGCCTTGTAATGCTGGCAGGTGAGGTGCCCTGCTTCGATGATCTGGACAATTTTGCCCAGATGTGGATCTTTCCTGGTCTCGCGTGCGATTGCTTCTGCCCTAACTGGTAGCTGTTGGATCTGATGGACTGCAAAAAAGTCAAAATCATCAAAACTGTCCGTCTCTTCCTCCTGTGGAGGAAAGAAGTTTCTGATGAGGTTAACTGTCGTTGGTAGGTGAGCTCTGGAGCTGTAGTCAGCGTTGGCTTTGGATGTCTTGAAGATGACGTTGTAGTCGAAGTGTGCTAGGTAGTCGGCATAATTGTCCATATGACTGATGCACAGGACCGGTAAAGACTTCTCCGGGTGCAGGATCTGTGTGAGAGGCTTGTGATCAGTGATGAGAGTAAAGTGGCGAGCATAGAGATAATTTAAAAACTTCTGTACAGCCCAAACAATGGCCAGTGCTTCCTTATCGATCTGAGGGTACCTTTGTTCCGTTGCTGTTATTGTTCGACTGGCGTAAGCAATTGGACGTTCTTGCCCGTTGCTGAGCCGGTGTGACAATACTGCACCCAGGGCGGTCTTGCTGGCGTCCGTGGCTAACAGGAGTGGTAACGCTGGGTCATACTGCTTGCGTACCTGGGGCGAGGTTAGGGCGTTCTTGAAGTCTTTGTATACCCTGTCGCCTTCTGGTGTCCAGATGAAAGGGTCCTTGAGCAGCATGTCTCTGAGTGGTCTGTCTCTGGTGGACAAATCGGGGATGAACAAACTGTAGTAGGTTGCTTTACCAAGAAACAGTTGGAGTTCTACTGGTGTAGTTGGTTTCGGTGCATCATGTACAGCGCGGATGTGTGCATCCGACTTGTGGATGCCTGACGCATCGATTTTGTGGCCAAGGGCTTCCAGAGAAGTTTGAGCGAAAACGCATTTGGATCGGTTGAGCTTGAGGTTGTGTTGCCGAAACGGTTCCAGAGTGGTGCTGAGGGCCTGCATCAGATTTTCAAAGCTATCAGCAAAAATTATACTGTCATCGAAAAACTTACGACGTTTGGGAGACCATGCAGGACTGTGTCCATTCGCCGCTGACAGATAGCGGGGATGTTAGCTGCTCCATATACTGCTCGCGTTGGGCGGATCAGACCGTGAGTTGGCGTGTTAAGCGTGAGAGCATGGCTGAACTCATCGTCGACCTCGAGATGAGTGTACGCGTCGGAGATATCCAGATGGCAAAAGAGAGTGGCGCCGCGCATTCGGTTGAACAGATGTTCCACCTTGGGAATCGGATGTTCATCGATGATGATCCGCGGGTTGAGAGTAGGCTTGTAGTTGCCTGTGATCCTCAGTTTGCCGTTCTTCTTGGCGACTACGTGCGTTGTCGATGCTCACTCAGAGTAGTCCACTCTTTTGTAGATGCCAGATGCAATTTTCTTTTCGATTTCCTTGGCATAGGCATCGCGGAGGGCAAATGGTACGTCTCAAGCTCTGGCGAAAACAGGTGTGGCTCCAGCCTTCAGGTGCATCTTCGCTGGGGGACCTGAGATCTTCCCGGGGTGTCGCTGAATACATCCTGGTAGCGAGATAGAATGTTGTCGAGCTCCTTCTGTTGTTCCAAGGTCAGAGCCTGCTTGTCTGAGAGCTTGTGGATTGGGTCGGGTTTTGCGAAGAGGTGACCAAAGTCGATCTCCCGTACAAACTCTGAAATCCACTCTCGGCCAAAGAGCGATTCGATTTCATCGTCAACCACGTAGAGATTCAGGTTCCTGGTTGTGGTTCCGATGGTGGTGCACACTGACGTTTTGCCAGAGCATTTAATCGGATGGCCAGTGTAACTGACGAAGTTACGATCGTTTCTCTGCAACACAAAACCTGGTTTGATCATACTTTGCTTTGATTTGCTCATGGTTGAGCAGGGGGCGCCGGTGTCGAGTTCCATTTTGACGGTGGTTCCCTCTATGTTGACATCAACCAGTGACTTAGGTGCTGCGTTGACCGATCCGATGACCTCGATTTTGCTGAGGTAGTCCACAACGTCGAGGTTTTCTGCTGGAAGCTCTTCTTCGGTCACATGGTTTGTTGTTCGATGTTTCCTCGATTTCGATCGGCAAACTTTTCTGGTGTGACATTTCTTGCCACACTTCAGGCACTCTGCGTTCAGGAACCTACACTGACTACGAGGGTGAGCTTCACCGCACCCTGCACATGTTGATTGGTTGTCCTGGGATGCACTCTGGTTTGCCTGTTGTGGCCATTGGTGTTGTCTGGTTAGGTTGTAAGACCCTCGACTTCGGTGAGCTGACTTGCTGCGTGGCGGCTGCTGGTTGATGTTCTTCCTGGACAGAGGCTTCTCGTATCCAACCGATTGGTTGATTCAGACTTAGCGGCAGCTGTTTTGACCTCGTCGGTGGTAATACGAGTAGTTTCGAGTGTGTGCGCGATTTCATATGCTGCGGTGAAGTTCTCTGGTTGTTTTGCAACAATCTCGTCGCACATTGCTCGTGATTCCAAACCTGCGAGCATTTGTTCAATTAACATGCGATCAAGAAATGTGCCATACTCACAAAACGTTGCAGCCTGCCGCAGTCTTAAGGTGAAGCTAGCGATGGTTTCTCCTTGCTTCTGCATTACACTGCGAAATTTGATGCTTTCAGCAAACTTGTTGTGTGTGGCGTCAAAGTGGCCTTTCAGCTTAGATTGAATCTCGTTGTATGACAGAGTTTCCGGATCATTAGGACTCACCAGGATCTTCAGGGCATCATTGAGTTCTGATCCCATGTAAACCCGTGCAAAATGTGCGTGTTGATCCGCGGGTACCTTGCTCAAGTTGAGCGCCCAGGTAAAGCGAGTGAAATAGTCGGTTGTACGATACGGTTGCATTGTGAATTGTGGCGGTCGAGGCTGTGATGATGACGTTGTTGAAACTGTCTGTCGGATAGCTTCGGCGATGATTGCCAAGAATTGTTGGAGTTGCTCAGAGGTTAAGTCCGGCATGGTGAGGATGAGTGGAGAACAGTATATCTAACACGCACTTGCGATGAACTTAGTTCGGTGCAAACACTTGCGTTGAGGTTAGAAAGTTCACTCGGTTTAGTTTCTAACACGCACTGCGATGAACGTCGTTCGGTGCAACACTTGCGTTGAGGTTAGAAAGTCACTCGGTTTCACAACGTTATTTATCTTATCCCACTTCTGACACCACTGTTATGTCGTGGGAGATACAAGATAAATAACATACACTTGTTAATATAACACAACGGTTTATTAAACACTAGTCGATACACAACGATACACAATGTGAACTAACTTGAGCGGAACTGACGTCTACAGTCCGCGGGTGCATATATACATAGTAGCTGGAAAGTTCCAGAATCGAATGTTCCAGATTGGAATGTTCTGGGCAGAGTGACTAGAATGTTCGTGTTAACTCAAGTTGCCTAAATACACAACACTGACTAGAATGTTCATGTTAACATAGCACTTTCAAGAATGTTCATGAAAATACACAACACTTCCTGTCCAAGTCACTCATCACCTTTTCGAATTATGTTCAACTGCCATGCATCGATCTCCCTTACACTTTCTAACCTCACTTGGAATGTGTGCCGTATGACATCTTCAGTGTTGTTCCTGCTACTAGTTCCGCACTTCTGCCAAGAAATCTACAAGCTGAAGGAGGACAAAACGTCACATGTAATGCAAAGAGGAAGAGCTAAAAGTTGTGGGCCAATTTTGAATTTCGACGAAATACTTCAAATGTGAGCCTGAGGATATAACCTAAAGTTGCCTGCCTTTGAAAAGAGGTGAATGATTTGAAGCAAGTAGCCAACTGAATTCCAATGACACTGACGATGCAAAATTGTTTCGTACTACCAACTGAAGGATGGGCGACGTCACAAGAATGGGAGAGTATACTGTAGTTCTTGCACTTTCCTCGTTGACGTGCGGCTAACCTTTGAAATCTAGCTGGGTGGATATGCGAGCATTCCATGGCTGCCTGGTGTGACAGTTTATTGACTGCCACTTATTTCGCCCCCCCCCCCTCTCCCCCGGTTCTGTCATTCCCAGGGAGAGAGATCAAAAACTATGTAACTTTTCGGAACTTTGAAATTCCCGCTTCCCTTCTCCCTCTGCTCATACACATTATGGCGCCAAAAGAGATTCGGGATTGTTCGGCGATCTTCCGATGTTTGGAACAATACAACATCTACATGGAACTGTGATACTATTAGCAAGCTACCACCCCGAAAATTATTTATCACTGCATTAACAGCACCACAATGCATCGCGCATTTGCATGTGTCAGTTGGTGTCGCGATCGTCATTTGTTGGCAATCGGGCGCGTTCAGATTCCTTCGCGACCCGAAGAAGTGCATTCTTGGCACCAGACGCCATCAGTTGAACTTGGAACCATGTAGGGTAAAGATGTATTCCGATCGGCTTCGGATGCCGGCCAACAGTGAAAATTAATTGGCAAATGGGCCAATTCCAAGGTACTGTGATCTGATTATTTCGACGCTTCTTGAGCTGTTTATTTTGATACATTTCACTCCCGTCGGAGTTTTGTTTAACTTAAATATGTTGGTTCCAGTGCGGGCGGGAACATTAGCGTCCTTTGACTTATAACTTTCATATGTGGTACCACAAACCTAATATTTTTAATACTACAATTTTCATCTCTCGAGGTTACTATGGAGAAACTTTATCACGTCTTGTTTACTAAATTTTGAACTGCTTCGCCTGTAGCAAAAGCTACTTATTTGCCCAATACATGGTTGCCACATCCCGTAACATGATAATGAGACACCAACATAACTGTTTGCGATAATATTTAAGAAATGATTCAACTTCAAAAGGACATTTAGCAATATAACCAAACATTTAGTTTGGGTTTTAGTGACCACCATGGACAAATACTGAGTTTTGAAGTACCCGAAACAATCAATAATAATGATAATGGAGTAAAATCAAAGTGCAGGTCATTCACTGAAACCAATGTTACATATTTCAATGACTTATTAAATAAGGAAACATGGTCAGAAATTTATAAACTAGAAAATGTAAATGATAAATTTAATGCATTTAACAGTACCCTAAAACACTATTTTGAAACAGCATTCCCCTTTAGACAAAGAACTGTTCAAAATAACAAAACTAGCAATTGGATAACAACAGGGATTATACATTCATGTCAAAGAAAGAAATTTCTACACAAATTATATAAACAATTCCACACAACACCTGAATTCAATTTATACTACAAAAAAAAAACACTAGCATATTAAATAAGGTAATAAGACTAGCAAAGAAAATGCATAATGACAATTTTATTTCCCAATCATCTAATAAAAACAGGGCTATGTGGACCGTGCTAAAGAAAGAAACTGGAAAATCTGCTAAAATACAAAGCAACATTACACTGACCAGAAATAATAAAGTGATTAATAATCCAGAGGAAATACCAAACACTTTCAATGACTATTTTATGGAAATTACACAAAAATTATTAAATAAATCACAGATAAATACACTAAATTCTAATAATAATATAAATATAATATGTAGTGATTCTTTATTTATAAATCATGTCACAAGTGAAGAGGTAAGAATAGTTATAAAAGAGCTAAAAATAATTTTTTTGCTGGCATTGATGGCATCCCTGATGCAATTTTAAAGAAATGTGCATAAAATATAATAAATCCACTTACACACTTAATAAACAGTTCAATTCTCTCAGGAACTTACCCGGATATTTTGAAGTTATCAAAAGTAATTCCAGTGCACAAAAACGGTTCAAAAGATGTATTAGATAACTATCGTCCTATTACCTTACCAACTGGTATTGCAAAAATTGTGGAAAAAATCATGTATAAGAGGCTGATAAGTTTTATAGAAAAAAATATTATCAAACTCACAACATGGATTCAGAACGGAAAAATCTACACAGACAGCAATTTATTAATGTATTAATAGTATACTGAAATTAATTGACAATAAGGAACATGTAACTGGCTTATTCTTGGATTTATCGAAAGCATTTGATGTTGTTGACCATAAAATCCTCCTTACTAAACTAAATCAATATCGTATTAGAGGTCTAGCTAATAAATGGATAGAGTCTTACTTAACAAGGCGTAAACAAATAGTAAGCTTGAGACACAAGGATGATGGAACCAAATTACTTAATGAAACATTGTCCAATGAGGGAATTATTAAATTTGGAGTACCCCAGGGATCGGTTTTGGGCCCACTACTCTTTCTTCTATAAATCAATGATATAACACAGAACGTTCATTCACTTAAGGAAATTTTGTTTGCGGACGATACAACACTCGTAATAAAAGGTGAAACTAAACAGGTCATACAGCAGTCTGTTGACTCCGTTACAGGAGAGTTAACCAAATGGTCACAAGATAATCGCCTCATAATGAACTATAAAAAAAACAGTATGTCTAAATTTCCACACTATACAGAATAGGAATCCTGCGAAGCCCAATATAACATTAAATGGTCATCAAACAGAAAATAAATCAGAAACAAAGTTTTTAGGACTATGGATACAACATGACTTGAAATGGAATAAACATATACAATATCTGAATACTAAACTGAACTCGATGTGTTTTGCGTTACGTATTTTGAAAACCTGCACTAGCATGCACACATTAGGAAATACTTATTTTGCTTATTTCCATTCATACTTAAGATATGGGGTCATATTTTGGGGTATGTCGCCAGATGTACTAAGCACGTTTAGGATACAAAAGAGGGGGATTAGAATCATGGCAAATGTAAACACTAGAGAATCATGTAGACCTCTGTTTAAAGATTTAAACATTCTCCCTCTGCCCTGCATATATATCTTTGAAAGTATTATGTTTTGTTAAAAGAATTTAATGAATAAGGATGTTTTTCTTAAAACAAGCAATGATGTCCATAGGCATAACACAAGACAAAACCAAAACATTCATATTTCACACACACACACAAGCATATATCAAAAAGGAACTTATCACACAGGAGTTAAATTACACAATAAACTACCCCAGTATGTAAAACTTGCCCCAAAAATAAAAACCTTTGATAGACTGTTGAAAGCTTATCTGCAGTGCCATTGTTTTTACTCTGTAGTTGAATATCTTAGTGTATAGAAACGATGAAATCTATAATTATATTTTGCTTTTCTATTTTAATTGCAATACATAGCTGTAAGTTGTTGTATTTATAGAATTAAGTTTTCATATTATGATAATAGAATAAGGCGTCAATAGTTGTCCAATAAGATTGTATCTCTTTATAAATAGTTATAGTATTACTGTATATACCTATTAGTACTTTTATTTTATAGATGTAAATTCTGACGTGTCCTATATCAAAAACGTATTGTATACATGTATTTGATCAAATGGAAATAATAAAACTATATATCTATCTGTCTATCTGTAATTTTGGTGGGGAATTTAGTTAATTTTACGGCGGCATTCCCTTCAATTGTCGCCCGCTTTGGTCTTTCCATTGTTGGTGTGTTATTTCACGCAGGCCATTGTTAGGCCTAATTTTGGTCCCATCATTGCCTTGCTTGCAATGCTTATTTTCGAGCCTTTGGCTTAAGTATACCTTCCTATGTAATTTTAATCAAATTCTTTCCCTTGGTTGCATCACTTTTGTGATAGCTATTTAACTTCTGTGGTTTTCTGACGCCACGTTTTGCCGCTTACCAGCCCTTCATATGGGCATTTTATTTAAGATATTTTGCTTCGCTCTCCTGAGCTATTTTACCCTCGGACCTCGTGTTGCCCTGGAAAGACCAGTTCTTTTGATGGGGACCTCCAACCTTTTCTTAGGACCAGTGCTCTATTTATGTGTGCCCCCGCCTCCTGATGTAATCCCTTTATTTTAAATATGCTACTGTTTTTTTAAATTTGATTACATGACTACTTTCTTTTGGCGAGTAACTGAAAACCACCCTCTATGTTAACCTGCCCAGCCCTCTGCTCAATGGTCATTCTGACCAAGCCCCCCTCTTCCTTTGGTCTTCCAGGTAGCCTAAACATTTAGACCTTGGGGCACTAAGGGGGGGGGCTGTCCTGTATTCCTTTCGGGGGAGTTTCGGGACACCTAGAGCCAAGGCTTCCCCAGCACGAGGCACAGCATTGTCAACTTTCCACCGTAGCCACTGAGAGCAAGCAGCGAGACTGGACAGAACTACATGCAGATGTACAATACTGGACACCTGACATCTTCGCGACACGCGAGCTGGCCGCCAGTGCGGGACTTTGGAGTCCATGTGGAGTGATAGAGGAAGCATTCTATTAGTCAACAACCGTCAGTAGCGAACAATGGTTACTGTCAGCGCGTGCTACTGCCTTGCGTTTGAGTCGCTGCTCGTTAACCAGGAAAGTGAGGGAACTATAATCATCTACAGATCAAGTGAACCACCAGTAAGTGTGAAGCCTAAAAGTTGACATAACAATACGGACTTACAGTGTCTACAATAGGATGTGCTTCTTTTTTTCTTTTGTGGACATTATTTTCTGTACATTTTACAAGACCGATGTTTCTTTTAAGGGATCCTGAGTTTTACTTCTTTCTAAATATTTAGCTTCGGAATGATACTCTATATTCGGAAGGTTTCTGTTGTGCTTGAATAGCCGGTCTGTGAAATATATTATTTTAGTCTCGTTTGTTTGGAGTTTAATCTTAATATTGTGTTAACTAAACCTTTCAATTTGTAGGTTATTTGTCATTTGTGTTAATTTGATTGCCGGTTATGTATCGGATGTGAATCGTTTATTGGTTTTTAATGTTACTATCGATAACGCAATCAAGAAGGAGTCATTCCATGGTTCATAATTGGTTGTTTCATTGGATTTGTTTGCTATTATGGGGATTGTTTTATTTCGAGGGGATTGTTAGGTTACTGTTATATCGTGGGAGATACAAGATAAATAACATACACTTGTTAATATAACACAACGGTTTATTAAGCACTAGTCGATACACAACGATACACAATGTGAACTAACTTGAGCGAAACTGACGTCTACAGTCCGCGGGTGCATATATACATAGTAGCTGGAAAGTTCCAGAATCGAATGTTCCAGATTGGAATGTTCTGGGCATAGTGACTAGAATGTTCGTGTTAACTCAAGTAGCCTAAATACACAACACTGACTAGAATGTTCATGTTAACATAGCACTTTCTAGAATGTTCATGAAAAAAACACAACATTTCCTCCCTCCTTTAAATGGATGATTTAGGAATCAGGAGAGAATCTCAACGGTGGTCACTACTGGCGAGTACTCCTGCGGGGAATAAAAGAGGTCTGGGAAATAGGTGATGTCCTGTTTACAGGTGTGGCTGGTGGTGTTTGGACTGTTGCTGGTGTCTTGGTGAAGCGAACTCGTCTCAGGCTCGGTGGCTTGGTCGGTTGTGCGGTGGCTTCGTCGGTTGTGCGGTGACTCCGTCGATTGTGCGGTGGCTTGGATGGTTGCACGGTGACTTTGTCGGTTGCACGATGACTTGGTCGGTTGCACGATGACTTGGTCGGTTGTGCGGTGACCTCGACGTGGCCTGGTCAAGTTGAGTCTCGTGCGGAGATGAGGGTACCTTTGCTCCGTTGCTGTCATCGTTCGACTAGCGTAAGCGATTGGACGTTCTTGCCGTTGCTGCGCTGGTGTGACAATACTGCGCCCAGGCCCGTCTTGCCAGCGTCCGTGGCCAACAGGAGTGGTAACGCTGGGTCATACTGCATGAGTACCTGGGGCGAGGTTAGGGCGTTCTTGATGTCTTTGTATGCCCTGTCGACTTCTGGTGTCCAGATGAGAGGGTCCTTGAGCAGCATGTCTCTGAGTGGTCTGTCTCGGGGATGAACGAACTGTAGTAGGTTGCTTTACCAAGAAACAGTTGGAGTTCTGGTGTAGTTGGTTTCGGTGCATCACGTACAGCTCGGATGTGTATATCCGACTTATGGATGCCTGACGCATCGATTTTGTGGCCAAGGGCTTCCAGAGAAGTTTGAGCGAAAACACACTTGGCTCGGTTGAGCTTGAGGTTGTGTTGCCGAAACCGTTCCAGAATGGTGCTGAGGGCCTGCATCAGATTTTCAAAGCTATCAGCAAAAACTATACTGTCATCGAAAAAACTTACAACGTTTGGGAGACCATACAGGACTGTGTCCATTCGCCGCTGCCAGATAGCGGGGATGTTAGCTGCTACATATACTGCTCGCGTTGGTCGGATCAGACCGTGAGTTGTCGTGTTAAGCGTGAGAGCATGGCTGAACTCATCGTCGACCTCGAGATGAGTGTACGCGTCGGAGATATCCAGATGGCAGAAGAGAGTGGCGCCGCGCATTCGGTTGGACAGATGTTCCACCTTGGGAGTCGGATGTTCATCGATGATGATCCGCGGGTTGAGAGTAGGCTTGTAGTTGCCTGTGATCCTCAGTTTGCCGTTCTTCTTGGCGACTACGTGCGTTGTCGATGCCCACTCAGAGTAGTCCACTCTTTTGTAGAAGCCAGATGCAATTTTCTTGTCGATTTTCTTGGCATAGGCATCGTGGAGGGCAACTGGTACGTCTCGAGCTCTGGCGAAAACAGGTGTGGCTCCAGCCTTCAGGTGCATCTTCACTGGGGGACCTGAGATCTTCCCGGGTGTGTCGCTGAACACATCCTGGTAGCGAGATAGAATGTTGTCGAGCTCCTTCTGTTGTTCCAAGGTCAGAGCCTGCTTGTCTGAGAGCTTGTGGATTGGGTCGGGTTTTGCGAAGAGGTGACCAAAGTCGATCTCCCGTACAAACTCTGAAATCCACTCTCGGCCAAAGAGCGATTCGACTTCATCGTCAACCACGTAGAGATTCAGGTTCCTGGTTGTGGTTCCGATGGTGGTGCACACTGACGTTTTGCCAATGCATTTAATCGGATGGCCAGTGTAACTGACGAAGTTACGATCGTTTCTCTGCAACACAAAACCTGGTTTGATCATACTTAGCTTTGATGTGCTCATGGTTGAGCAGGGGGCGCCGGTGTCGAGTTCCATTTTGACGGTGGTTCCCTCTATGTTGACATCAACCAGTGGCTTAGGTGCTGCGTTGACCGATCCGATGACCTCGACTTTGCTGAGGTAGTCCACAACGTCGAGGTTTTCTGCTGGAAGGTTTCCTTCGGTCACATGGTTTGTTGTTCGATGTTTCCTCGATTTCGATCGGCAAACTTTTCTGATGTGACCTTTCTTGCCACACTTCAGGCACTCTGCGTTCAGGAACCTACACTGACTACGAGGGTGAGCTTCACCGCACCCTGCACATGTTGATTGGTTGTCCAGGGATGCACCCTGGTTTTCCTGGTGTGGCCATTGGTGCTGTCTGGTTAGGTTGTAAGACCCTTGACTTCGATGAGCTGACTTGCTGCGTGGCGGCTGCTGGTTGTTGTTCTTCCTGGACAGAGGCTTCTCGTATCCAATCTGATTGGTTGATTCAGACTTAGCGGCAGCTGTTTTGACCTCGTCGGTGATAATGCGAATAGCTTCGAGTGCGTGCGCGATTTCATATGCTGCGGTGAAGTCCTCTGGTTGTTTTGCAATAATCACGTCGCACATTTCTCGTGATTCCAAACCTGCGAGCATTTGTTCAATTAACATGCGATCAAGAAATGATCCATACTCACAAAACGTTGCAGCCTGCCGCAGTCTTAAGGTGAAGCTAGCGATGGTTTCTCCTTGCTTCTGCATTACACTGCGAAATTTGATGCTTTCAGCAAACTTGTTGTGTGTGGCGTCAAAGTGGCCTTTCAGCTTAGATTGAATCTCGTTGTATGACAGAGTTTCCGGATCATTAGGACTCTCCAGGATCTTCAGGGCATCATTGAGTTCAGATCCCATGTAAACCCGTGCAATGTTTGCATGCTGTTCCGCGGGTACCTTGCTCAAGTTGAGCGCCCAGGTAAAGCGAGTGAAATTGTCGGCTACAGTCGTCCCGTCGGTAGTGCGATACGGTTGCATTGTGAACTTTGGCGGTCGAGGTTCTGATGACGTTGTTGACCCTATTGTCTGTCGGATAGCGTCAGTGATCATTGCCGAGAATTGTTGGAGTTGCTCAGAGGTTAAGTCCGGCATGGTGAAGATGAGTGGAGAACAGTATTTCTAACACGCACTTGCGATTAACTTAGTTCGGTGCACACACTTGCGTTGAGATTAGAAAGTTCACTCGGTTTAGTTTCCAACACGCACTGCGATGAACGTCGTTCGGTGCAACACTTGCGTTGAGGTTAGAAAGTCACTCGGTTTCACAACGTTATTTATCTTATCCCACTTCTGGCACCACTGTTAGATCGTGCTAAATACACAACACTGACTAGAATAGGAATCTCCGTTTCGCGGGCTTATAGGTCGTGTTCCAAGGACATTTTGTCGTCCTGACGTTTCGCTGAATACTGCGTTCAGCATGTTCACAGGTTACATAAAGCGAGGTAAAACAAGTAAACAGAAGATATATAAATAGTCAACAACCCACACATAGAGGCTACCATAGCAACGGCGTACCACATAAAAGTAATGCATCAAGGACAGGGCTGCTCGTCTGTTGCATCTTCTCGTCTACGACGGTCAATAAGGGCAGGCTTGAGGGGATTAAGGACTGGAAGCCAAGCTCTGTTCACACGTTCTGCTTCCTCCTTAAGATTGAAGCTGTTAGTATGCTTCAGGATTTCAATGGCCTCCCTTTGTAGCCTGGCATGATAAGACACCGTGGTGGACAGAACTTCGGTGTCTCCATATCTTATATCGTGACCTGCAAGTAGCGAGTGTGCTGCTACAGTGGATTTATCTGTTTGTCCCAGCCGGCTATGTCGTTCGTGCTCCTTGAGGCGAGTGGCAATACTTCTTTTCGTTGTTCCAATATATACTTGGCCACAATCACACGGGATTTTATAAACCCCTCCCGTGTGATTGTGGCCAAGTATATATTGGAACAACGAAAAGAAGTATTGCCACTCGCCTCAAGGAGCACGAACGACACAGCCGGCTGGGACAAACAGATAAATCCACTGTAGCAGCACACTCGCTACTTGCAGGTCACGATATAAGATATGGAGACACCGAAGTTCTGTCCACCACGGTGTCTTATCATGCCAGGCTACAAAGGGAGGCCATTGAAATCCTGAAGCATACTAACAGCTTCAATCTTAAGGAGGAAGCAGAACGTGTGAACAGAGCTTGGCTTCCAGTCCTTAATCCCCTCAAGCCTGCCCTTATTGACCGTCGTAGACGAGAAGATGCAACAGACGAGCAGCCCTGTCCTTGATGCATTACTTTTATGTGGTACGCCGTTGCTATGGTAGCCTCTATGTGTGGGTTGTTGACTATTTATATATCTTCTGTTTACTTGTTTTACCTCGCTTTATGTAACCTGTGAACATGCTGAACGCAGTATTCAGCGAAACGTCAGGACGACAAAATGTCCTTGGAACACGACCTATAAGCCCGCGAAACGGAGATTCCTATTTCAACGCCGGTCGTGAAAGTCTACATTTTTACTGACTAGAATGTTCATGTTAACATAGCACTTTCTAGAATGTTCATGTAAATACACAACAGTTACGACCTTTATTTATTCCAGCAACAAAAACAGAAATCTTCCGAACCTTGCATGGGAATGAAGTTTTCTCATTGTGGTCCTCATTGAACTATTATAACTCAAAACATTTTAATCGATAATAACGTAACCTAATCTTAATCTTGTTCGGGATCCTTTTAGGATATAATTCATTTAATTTCATTGTTTTGATTGGATTCCATTTCTCTTATTTAATTTTCTGAATTTAGTGATTCCCATTTGTGGGATTATTCCCTTTGTAATTAGACTGCTTTCCTATTCTGACCAGGTTAGGGCAGCTATATATTTATTTACCTTTTGGGGATAGATTAGGAAGGATCCGTTTATGGTAAATGTAAATTTAATTAATCTTTTGATAAGGCTTTGCCACAGTTTATAAATTTAAATAATCTTTCAAGAGGGGCTTGCCACAGATAATTATTTGAACCCTAAGTGGGTCCTGGTTCTTTCTAATGTATCCTAACATGCTAACCTTCGGAGCCTAATTATGAGCACGTATCTGTGAAAACAGGAGCCCTTTCCCCGTATGGGATGACTATAGGCTAATTTTATTATTGTGTATTTATAACATGCTAATATTTCATTGTTAAACTCCTTAATTTAAAATATATTCGTACTAACCAACTCCTTAGACTAACTGATTTACTAGCATCATAAAATGACCCTCAACTTAATTGGTCTTCCATCCACGACATCATGTGACTCTTAACCCCTAATCCTCGACGATTCTATCAAGTAACCCTCCACAACTTAAGGTGGGGGATAACTTACTGTAGGTGTTAGGTTCACTTCTAATAAATCACATGGACTCCTCTAGAATACATATTTTATTATTTGTTGTGGAAAGGTTCACAATTCACACGATACACACCATTGCTTATTGACACTGATTCTCACTGATCAAAGAATACGTGAAAGATACTGCTCTACCAACTCTTGTGCTTGCTGCCAACTCAACATTCTCCCACCTTGAGTTGTGGTAATTACTCAAACAAAACAATAAAATAACATAATACATATATTTTCTCAAAATAAATGAACACAGAAATAAGTCAGTCAAAATATCTCTTTGGATTAACCACCACTATCCAACTACTGGTTTTGATGAGATCAGAAGTATTAGTAGATGGTTTAACTGTCTTTGGATTTTTCTTGTTCTTCTCATTTTCATGCTGCTCAACTTGCAGTCTTAAAGCATGATCTTCTCCAGATGTCACTTCAAGTGGATACACCCTCTGTACAGGCCTCAGTAGCTCTCCTTTTGTAGTCGCCAAGCGAACAACTCTCACGACACCACCTTTGCCAGGGATGACCTCTATCACTCTTGCCAGCGGCCAGTATAGTCTCTTCGTGTTGTCACTGGCTACCAGTACTACTTCACCTACGCAGGGTTTGTGATGACTTTTCCTAATGTTTAAACACAAATTGTGCTAAATGTTCTGGCATAACTCAAAAAAATTACAGCGTTTCGCCCCGGTGTGCTATTGGGCTCTTCAGTTGGTTAAAGCACACCTCACCAAGACACTGTCCAGTACACACTGGGAAGGCCATTGCAAGACGTATTTGATACATGTGTATCCGCGTCACGAGCAAAGCCAGTGCACTATGGGAGTCGGAACTCCATTCCAAAGCAATTATAACCTTACCTTGGCATTGAATATACAATTTTCAAAAGAAAAATATGTATTGCCTGTTGAGCCATTATATATTTAAACACAAATTGTGCTAAATGTTCCGGCATAATTCAACAAAATGACAGCGTTTCGCCCCGGTGTGCTATTGGGCTCTTCAGTTGGTTAAAGCACACCTCACCAAGACACTGTCCAGTACACACTGGGAAGACCATTGCAAGACGTATTTGATACATGTGTATCCGCGTCACGAGCAAAGCCAGTGCACTATGGGAGTCGGAACTCCATTCCAAAGCAATTATAACCTTACCTTGGCATTGAATATACAATTTTCAATTTGCTCGTGACGCGGATACACATGTATCAAATACGTCTTGCAATGGCCTTCCCAGTGTGTACTGGACAGTGTCTTGGTGAGGTGTGCTTTAACCAACTGAAGAGCCCAATAGTAAACCGGGGCGAAACGCTGTCATTTTGTTGAGTTATGCCGGAACATTTAGCACAATTTGTGTTTAAATATATAATGGCTCAACGGGCAATACATATTTTTCTTTTGAAAATTGTATATTCAATGCCAAGGTAAGGTTATAATTGCTTTGGAATGGAGTTCCGACTCCCATAGTGCACTGGCTTTGCTCGTGACGCGGATACACATGTATCAAATACGTCTTGCAATGGCCTTCCCAGTGTGTACTGGACAGTGTCTTGGTGAGGTGTGCTTTAACCAACTGAAGAGCCCAATAGCACACCGGGGCGAAACGCTGTCATTTTGTTGAGTTATGCCGGAACATTTAGCACAATTTGTGTTTAAATATATAATGGCTCAACGGGCAATACATATTTTTCTTTTGAAAATTGTATATTCAATGCCAAGGTAAGGTTATAATTGCTTTGGAATGGAGTTCCGACTCCCATAGTGCACTGGCTTTGCTCGTGACGCGGATACACATGTATCAAATACGTCTTGCAATGGCCTTCCCAGTGTGTACTGGACAGTGTCTTGGTGAGGTGTGCTTTAACCAACTGAAGAGCCCAATAGCACACCGGGGCGAAACGCTGTCATTTTGTTGAGTTATGCCGGAACATTTAGCACAATTTGTGTTTAAATATATAATGGCTCAACGGGCAATACATATTTTTCTTTTGAAAATTGTATTTTCCTAATGGGGTTCTTCTATATTAGCTGTCCAAGATATTCATTCCAGAATATTACCCTTAATGTTTCCATTATTTTCTGTCTGTACCTGAATCTTTTGTCAAATTTTACGTCCTCTATCATGTCGATAACGGGCATTCCAATCTTCCTGACTTCCTGTAGGAACATTGCAGGGGTGATAGCCATCAGGTCTTCACCATCATTGGACAGGTAAGTAAGTGGTCGAGAATTCATGACAGCTTCAATGTCACACAGAACAGTCATCATTTCTCGGTATGACAGACATGAATTTCCCAGAACTTTCCTGAGCATTTGTTTAAGGACACCAATCAGCCTCTCCCACCATCCTCCCCACCATGCTGCAGTGGGAGGATTGAATTTCCATTTTATTTGGAGTACAGAACTATATTCAGCAATTTTTCCCCACTGAATTGTCTCCAACAAATTGCAGGTGCCTTGAAAGTTTGTCCCATTGTCACTGTAGACAATCATTGGCCTTCCACTTCTGAACACGAAGCGCCGAAAAGCTTTGAGGAATGTTGCAGTAGCCAAAGATGTTACTAGCTCCAGATGGACTGCACGAAAAACTGCACACGTGAACAGACAGACCCAGGCTTTCTCTCCGCCTTTCAAAATAAGAGGCCCGGCAAAGTCAACCCCTGTTATTTCAAAAATTGAGGCTTCTCTCACTCTGTCCATGGGGAGATGAGTTTGTTCTGCTTCAAGATGTTTTCCATGGTACCTTCTGCAGACAACACATGTTTTAATTGCACCCTTCACCGTTTTCCTTCCTCCAAATATCCAATATTTCTGTCTGAGCCCGCTGAGCAGAATCTGGGTTCCAGCATGACATAATTCTTTGTGCTTCTCCCTAATGAGAGCATGAACTGTTGTATGCTTCGCAGGAAGGATAGCAGGACAACGGAAAGCATAATCATCTTTGTGCGATATAATTTTTGTTTTCAGTCTCATTACTCCCTCATCATTCATGAAAACACATAGTGAGTTGAATCTTTCATCCTTTTCACCAACTAAACACTCCTTTTGTATGAATTTCTGCTTTTGTGGTTTCTTCAGTGGATAGTTCGGCAGCTCTTCTCATATTATTTTTCTGTCGACAATTATACAGAAACATCAAGATCCATCCTATCATTACGAACTGTTCTACGGAATAGAAATGTGTGTTACGCCGGTCGTGAAAGTCTGAATTGTTCTACGGAAACTTGAGAAATAATCAAGGTGCCATTCTTGGGCATTGGACTTGTCTTCTAACACTGTCATAGTGTTGACTTTCTTTTTTCTTTTTTGGAAGACTTCATCATCGTTTGTTGCAATTTCTGGGCTAGGCCAATGAGTAATGGATTGTTTTACCCATTGTGGCCCTTCCCACCATCTCTGCTGAAGTAACTGTTTTGTGCTACATCCCCTCGATGCCAGGTCAGACGGATTCATGGTTCCTGGAACATGCCGCCACTGTTCTGTTCTGGACAGTCTTCGAATTTATTGTACTCTGTTCCACACAAAGGTCCCACAAGTATCGGCTAACTTGATCCAGGGCAACACTGTCGACGAGTCACTCCAATAATAAGTAACGATTTCTTTTGCAGTTAATGTTGGCAGTACTGACGTCACTAGTCGAACCCCTATTGTAGCTGCAAATAATTCCAGGCGTGGTATGGTGGTATTCTTCTTGGGTGCTACTCTTTTCTTGGCTTGTACAAATCGTAGCTCTATATTGTCAAACCTCTGTATTCGCAAGAATATAACTGCAGCATACGCAGATTGACTGGCGTCGCAGAACACGTGAAGAGATATATCTTCAACCGACTGGATACTACCGATCAAACATCTAGGAATCTTAATCTCAGACAGCTGAGGTAGTTCTGCCAACCACTTCATGAATCTTCTCTTTGTTGTTTCGTCTACTTTGGTGTCCCAACCCAACTCAGTGGCCCATAGTTCTTGCAAGATTAATTTTGGACAGAGAAATACCGGGCATGAGAAGCCAATAGGGTCAAACACCTTATGTGCAGCTCCTAGTATAGCTCTTTTGGTGATTACATCATATTTGAAATCGTTAACATGAGTTAGATTCAGTTCAATGGTATCTTCTCCTTTATTCCAAATGAGCCCTAGCACATGAGTAAGATTTTCAGCTGTACCATCCTGAGAATACTCCCACCCTCGGAGATTGAAAGATGCCTTATCCATTATTATGCTTGCCTCTCGCATGAATGAATGAACGTCATGTTGTTAAAACTATAAGCACAGTTATCCACATAAAAACATTCTTCCAATATTTCTATTGTTGAAGTTGAGTAGGAACTATTATCGACTGTTTGTCTCTTTAACTCGTTCAAGTGGAGTTTGATGGTTGCTGACAATAGGAACGGAGAACATGCAAGTCCAAAGACAACTCTACTGTGACGGAACACTTATATCTTCCCTGTACTTTCCTCCTCCCACCAAAGGAATCTCAGAAAATCACGGTCTCTAGGATGAACACTTATTTGAAGAAATGCTTTTTCTACATCGGCAGTTAAACCAATCCCGTTTTCTCTGAACTTCAGTAGTGAACTAGGGATCAACTCTATAAGGTTAGGCCCTTTTTCAATACATTCGTTCAGAGATGGAGCGTTTCTCTGCTTCGCCGAGGCATCAAAAACAGGCCTGATCTTGGTGGTGCTGTTTTCTTTGAAGACAGGTCGGTGAGGTAGATAGTGTCCACCATTCTTCAGTTCTTCTTCAGGTACCCTCTCGATGATTCATTGCTCCAACCAACTTCGTAAGACATTATCGTACTCCTGATAATGTTCTTCAGGTTGTAGTTTCTTTGTAGTGATTTCTAATCTGTGCCGAGAAATCTTTCTGTTGTCAGGGAGAGGTGGATGTTGTTCACTCCAAGGCCGACACACTTCATATCTGTTATCTTCATTCAGTCCTGCAGTCTAAAGGAAGTTTCTAACACGCTCATTCTTCTCGACGATAGATTCTTTCACAACAGGGTCAGTAATTCCAAGAATTCCTAAGTCCCAGAGATCAGAAATTCTTGTATGTTAGGAAAACAATGATGACACTAATAATGATGCCGAATCCCTTTGGGCCTTGTTACCTATGACTTTTCCCATTAGTGTCCACCCTAGGGAAGTCTCCACCAAAACTAGGCCACATTTTAGTTGATGTTTCCTCCCAGTGAGCAGTTCACCCGCCTTATCGGCCCCAATCAGAATCTGCACAGGCCCTCGCTCTCGTACATCAGTTAAACATATTTTCAGATCCCTTGTCTCCTCAATCCAAGAACCATTCTTAATATATGGGACATCTTCACAAATGATCTCTTGGCTTAAAACTTCCAGCTCCTTGGAATAGTTTCCCTCAAATCGCTTATTCTGCAACAGTCGTGTTTTGCTTCTCGAGAAAGCACTCCACCAAACAAGGAATGTATTAAAGTTTCCTCCCTGATTTACTGATACCCCATTTCTTCGGCTAGGTCACGTGCAATGTAGGATTTAGTAGACCCAGTATCGATGACAGCTCGTGCCGTTTTTTGTTTACCCTTTCCTTTAACGACAACTGCCAGGGTTTGCAAATACACCTCAGGAGAACAAGACACATTAGCTAAAGCCTTATCCACATTATTGCCATCCTGGTGAACCAAATTCCTGTCTCCCTCGTAATTCTGTTTGGACACACTTTTATTTTCTTTGTCACGGAGCTAATAACACATTAATACCACATGTTTTCCACCACAAACAATGCATCTGACAATCGATTTACAAGCTCTACTTGCATGGCACTTTTTTAAACAATTGAAGCAACAGTGTTTATCAGTTAAGATTTTCCTCTCCCCCCCCCCCCCCCTCAGTCATTTTTTGAGCTTTAATGCACTCTGGGCTTGAATGAGGTTTAAGACAAAAACACACTCCTGTTTCTTAGAAACATCAGCAAACAAAGCAGAAGCAGTAGGTATATTTGGTTCAATGACATCCCTTGGTTTCTTGTCTCCCTTAATCTTAGATCCTTGAGATGGGCTAATACTCCCTTTCATAGCCAATGAAATTATTTCTTCACTTACTACTTCATTTTGAAGAAAAGCCATGAGCTGCTGAAAACGATCTTCGGATACGGAATCACACCTGAAGGAAGTATTCCTCTGCCATGCTCTTAATAGGTCTTCTGGCAAAGATGATTCAATTAGGGGATACAGCATTGCAGTACATTTCTCTGTAGTAACTCCTAAACTTTCCAGCGATCTGAGATGCGACTCTAATTTGTCATACAAGCTACTCAGTGTTGGCCTTTTTTTTTTTTTTTTGGAATTGACTGCGTTCGTCAATACTAGTTTGAGTAATTCACAAACATAAACTTCCACCTGCAAGTCCTCTCTGCCGAATCGAGCTTGAAGACTCTCTATAGCTTTGTCATAATTCTCGGCAGTTGGGGGAAAACTAGTAACTAATTCATATGCTCTGGAACCCTGTCATAACCTGAATTAAATATTGGAATTTATCTTCCTTCCCAATGTCCTCAACCTCGTGACTTTCATGGAACTGTCTCCAAAAATATAACCAGTCAAATATTTCACCAGAATACTTCTTAAATTCTATTCTTGGAAGTCTATATTTTTTTCACAAGCATTGTCATTCATTACACTTTGTGGAAGGGTAATGGAAACAACGGGATTCATAAAAGTATTGCTTTTGTTCTACAGCTAAGGAATTTGTGTTTGTAATCATCAGCTGATTCACATTCCTTTTCTATTTCGTCATCATCACACTCGTCGTCTATCATCTGTTGAAATATTAATCCATCTAAATTAGAGATATCATCATACTTTTCTTGAAGGATTTCAAGTTGCACTTGGACATTTTCCGTTTAAGTTTGATCGTCTTCTAACAACGCCATTAGCAGTTGTGTGAGCGCGTAAATAACTGCCGCTTTATGGTTCTTTCTTTAGTGAGTCTTTCCATCTTCTTTCATCACGGTCGCCATATAATGTTAGGTTCACTTCTAATAAATCACATAGACACCTCTGGTACATATTTTATTATTTGTTGTGGAAAGGTTCACAATTCACACGATACACTCCATTGTTTTTTGGCACTGATTCTCACTGATCAAAGAATACGTGAAAGATACTGCACTACCAACTCTTGTGCTTGCTGCCAACTCAACAGTAGGTGTCTGCAAAAACGAGAGGGCAGGCGGTATAAGCACAAACAAAAACATGAATTGTATATTGTTCAGGCCCCAGGGTCCCTACGCCCTTAGGACCTGAGGACCCTATACCTAAAGAGAGAGATATAGCCATACACCCCTGAACCTGCAGACGGCTATACACATCTGGACATTATCTTTCAACATGACTCCAAACTAACACATCTACAATCTGTCCCACATCATACACGTTTTTCACCCCATGAAACATCCCCCAGGCTAATGCAGGAGCCTCAACATTACAATTCTACAAACACCAAGCGGGCACAGCAACCATAGCTGCTGTCCGCTGATTACAACACATCCATAACAATTAAACTAGGAACTGGCTGCAAAGCAACAACATTAGGCATTGCACAGTCAGCATTCCGAAAAGACATAAGGGACAGCACCTGGAGAGTGTGTCCCCCCCCCCCCCCGTTCTTGACGACCATTTGTGCGACGAGGCTCCGTCCAGACGCACCTCCGGTAAGTGGCTCTCAGAAATCACACACACAGTGTACTCCTACCCTTCACCACACCTCAATTATTTGTAACAGTTGTACACATACATTTTGCATCAAACCCTGAAATAAGGGACTTACATTACCCATTTGGGGGAACCTCCGTAAACAATTAACACCACTTTGATTCTAGTGTTATCCTTTGTTTACCCTTACCTGTTTTATCCCCAACTTCCCCGTTCCTCAATTATAGTTGACCCGATATTACATTATTTCGCATATTGCTGTATAAGCTAATAGCTCCTTGTCAGGCGCTACAACTATCTCTCTCATTCGCACCTCAGCTGTTTCGTTGCGCCAGTAGTAAGTAGAGAGCGTGTGCCTCGCGGAGTCAGCCCGCGGACAGTATTTCATTTACGAAGTGCATTCGCTCCATTGTACCCCCGCTACGTTTTAATCCCAAGTTGCTCTACTACGACACCTCCAACGTCATTTCCTTCTTAAAATCACAGTCTCAACAACACCTCACACTGCCCCTAAATTAGAGGCAACCCTCCAGACATCTCAACCGCTCACACTGGCGATTGCACCTACTGCATGATGCCATGTTTCAAACATATCACCAGCTTAGGGAACAACATATATATATATAGGCACACACGGCACAAAGGTAGCCGAGCAGGCAATAGGGCTTAACAAGGAATATGCGCAAATCTGGGAAGCGTATGCCAAATTGCAGGCCAACAACATGGTTGGCAGCAGGAGGGTCCACAAAACACAGGGATGACATCAACATCGACAAACTGGCAGAGAAATTGGCACGGATGTCCATCTCTGCACCTCACAACCCAAAGGGGGAGGAGGAGGCCGTGGCCCAAAAACGAGAGCCTGCCACTCCAAACCCCAACACACGAATGACACGAACACCTACACGATCTACACCGCCGGTGCAAAGGGTAATTAGCCCAGAAACCAGGCGGACACTGCCATCTGCACCCACGGTACAAACATACAGAAGGGTGTTGCTTCCAACCCCTCAGAATACAGCCTACACACCTCAGCACATTTCGCCCGTGCAGACACATGGCACACGGGGGAATAAGAAAACATTCCTGCCTACCCCCACACGTCATTTAGGCCAAACGGCGCAGCATACCCTTACAGACGTTCACAGGACAGTGCGCCGCGAAATTAGCCCTTCAGGCACGCGCACGCCACATTTAGCAAGGGTTCGACGCATGCAAACACAGCATGTGTCGAAGCTCACCCTGTTGGTAACTCCGAAGGAGAGGGACAGGAAACCTCTTAAGTGGTTACCAAAGGCATACGCCATCATCACGGGGCGGGCACGGTCACCCCGTAGGGCGATAGCGTTTAATCGCTAAAATAATGGCGCTAAACGCCATAAGATAGATAAATTGTAGGTAATATTATTCGCCAGACTAGGCAGCTCCGGTCCAGAGCTATGGGAAGGTACGCGGCCTCAAATTTGAGCAGGCCAAGCGGCAGGCGTAAACCCAGGACCGTCGAGACACACACATTTACACGTACGATGAATTGGGGCCAAACATCACACGTCATTTGGACAAGGCACAGGCTAACACATACATTAATTATAGACAAGCCTTAAACAATGACAAACCCTTTACAGGGGTTCACAGAAATTTCATAATTTTAACAATGCACAGTGTCATTTATATATACATGTCTCCATGTTCCTACACATGTATTGAGTAGAAGGATTTTTTATTACACGAAAGGGCAGACGAGCGAGACCAGTAGGTAGGCCTGGTCACAGATATGATTGCTCGGCACGAGTAAGTTGTAAACACACGTGCAATGAACAGGCAGCTAGCCGACGGAATCTACTTGCCCCAACACTGTAACGTGAAACTATCTCAGAATCAGCAGAAAGTCCCTGTAAGGACACGGTAAGATAGTAAGTGCCAGCTAAGTTAGCAGCGAGCTCACTAGCAGACTGCACACAAAATCATTTACGCCACTCTAAACACTCATAGAACGCCCAAAAGTGCGATACGAGGGATGTTCAGAATTGTACAAAACACTCACACTAGGGTACACTTTGGCACATACCATTCAGCCAGGCAATACACGCCACGGAACTGAAATTAAGAAAATAGGGGCCCGAAACACCAACACAACACACATGTAGACGTACAGAAGGCTATACAATACCTTCCGAGGTCGCGTCAAGCCCACATTCCAATAACACTCAATATTCCAGACAGCCCATGCAAGGTAGGCAAAACAGAGGAGTAGAAGTGCAGAAAGATCTCACACATATTCCACAGAGATGCACGCAAACACTTAATAGAGACAGGACACTAACTGTTGAAAGGAGAGTTGGGAAAACACCTTTGCTATCCACTACACTACGACCATAGAGAGAAACAAAAAAGGGTGACACTCAAACACATTAAAAACAGGGAACGAGGGCGCAGCAAGGATTAAGTTACTCAACGACACCTAGCTGCGAAACACACTACTAGAGGCCACACATGGACACAAGCAATAACACTAGGCAATAGATGCAAAAATAGAGCACAGGAGACACATGTACAAAAGGCCGACGTTCTAAAGTAGCAAGGACGAACCGAGCATCGAACAGACGACCACTTGAGCTATCGAGACGGTCGGCACACTCACGTGATAGGTACAATAAACACATCCCTTTACAGGCCACTAGGATCCGGTTCAGGTACACAGCAGAGGGGATCCAAATAAACAGCCCCGTGAATCTTACAGAAAGGTACAATGTACTGGCAGTCGAACCAAGATACTCCTAACTCCGGGGAACAAATTAAAAAAAACATGCAGCGTTAGACTAGGACAACTATTAAAGGGCATATTCATTCTAATACATTACATACATATCAGGCCAATTAGACAGCCTATGGGATAAATGTACTTTCACATGTATTCGAATCAGAGACATGGCAGTATCAGGCTAACACAATACTGGGCGACAATGCTTACAATAACACAGAGCGGAAGTGTAGACTCGGCAGTAAGATTATATAACAAGTGGCGAGTGCCAGCGTACGGCCCACGCGTCGCTAGCTAGATAATCCTCTAAGTGGACGCAGCAGGCCAATTCAGCATTTTCCTGTAGTAAAAGTGGGAAGACGCGGAAAGGAATACATAAATCACCTAGTAGACACAATTACATACCTGCACATTCACAAGACACCCGTCGTCGACACATAAATAACTGACCCCTAAGTCTCAAAACTGGAAGCTATAGATTACAAGGGTAGAATCAGCAAAGGTAGAACGTAAAAAAAGGAAGGATTCACAGAAAATTTGCCTATTAGACAGTGCAGATAGAAAAAGTGCTAGGAAAACATCGGAAATAAAAATATAACACGGTTGCAAGTTTCCCGCAGGCCATTGCGTACGGAGGAAACGCACATATTGTAAAATATACATAAAAACAGGAAGGATTACATTTTTGAGGTGCTTTCAATAAACAGATGACACAATGGCTTAGACCCGCAGTTACAAGACAAACACAACAAAACTACGCAATTCATAACACATTCCGAAATCCACTGGAATACCGGAACACTACGAAGGTGGGCGGAATAATCAAACATTGCCACATATTGACATAACAGAGCGACAGCCACTAGAATGTACACAAGGAAATAGGCTACTTACAACATCAGGAAGACTCTGAAGGATATCATTTGCACATCCAATTGATCAATACCGCGTCAGCGATAAATAAATCAACGCCTATATTTAAGAGAATAGTGGAACATTTTTTTCTCTAACCACACAATAGACACTCAGCACAGGCACTGACAAGCCACGGTACAATTCGCAACCGGTAAGGCAAGTGCTGAATACACACTTCGTACACGGAGATAATGCAGCAGTATGGCGAGGCATATGACGGCAGTAGATAGGACGCTCCAACGCGCTTCGCGAACATACACCAGAGGCCACGACCGCCTCCAGCCTACACACGTCCCTTCCGTAAATAGGATCGAATATTATACCGGCGGACAAACACCGGTAGTCAACAGCAATGAATAGGGGAGACAATATACAATATTACCCCCGATAGTACCAGTAAAGTACCCTAATGAGGTACAAGAGCTTATATGCGCAGTATAGAGAATAAAATAATATTATAGACATAATACAGATACAGGGATGATATAGCACACGGGATGGTTACAGAAAATACATGAATAGGCAAGTATAGCCTACATGTAACACAAGGATCACAAGGCGTTTGTATAGCGACCTACAGAGCTCGGCGGCGGCACAGGCCGATATATATCACCGAGTCCACGCGTCCATTGACACAGAGCGGTACAGACGTTACCAGGAGTGAATTTAGGGATGATGATGATGATGAAATAATTAATAAAACAGCACCCCAAGTTGATAGGGGAAGACTGCTAATATTCCAGAATGCACGGGAGCTATAAAGGACCAGTAGAATCGATGTATCACAGATGGATATTATAATTATACAGTGGTGATTAATGAGAGAGAACAATAAGACATTAGTGCTGACTAACTGTCTTAACCAGGCATTTTGGGCATGAAGCAGCCATAATAGGCGCATACGCACAAGGAGCGGAAGAAAAGCACATTATGACCAAGTGAGAACGGTCAGAAAAGCACATGGAAATAATATACAGTTTCCTATAGACAAATATACAGGCAGGAATTCATACACCATTTCCTAAACATCCCCTACCCATTCCACCAAAATTACACATACACACTACACTACTTATACATAGAGGGTTGCAGGCATTCATGCTTTTAAATAGAGGGCTAACTGCGCCCCGCACCATACCGCTTTCACCTGAGTAATAGAGGTGGTCGAACGGGGTGCACTCAGCCTCGTGAGGACAATTGAGTAGCTGTCTGACAGTGAGACAGTGCCCCGGTCACGAAAACCAAGATTAACGGCCGAGGGACCCGACACACTGACCACGCGTCACCCCAAAATCTGCAGGCCAATTGGCTGGGCAGCGGTCGCTTGGTAGGCCTAGGCCCTTCAAGGGCTGTAGTGCCACGGGGTTAGGTTAGTTAATAGAGGTGGTCGGACGCAAATATTAGACGCTGAATATATATCTATTTACATAGATAAAGGCCATAAAAATAGACTAACAAATATTTTCTTAATACTCCCGCATGTCACAGTATAGACTTATTTCACCTACACAAACCCATTCCCTTACTTGAGCGGCATACACATGCGCTCAAATCCATATACATGCATGTACATCCTATCCATTCATCCAGGGTTGTATTTTTATGACACCAGCATGCTATATTTGAATTTTCAGCACCCGGGAAAGGAAGCCAACCCCATCCAGCAAAGTAAAGCTATCCTCACAGCATTAAGGGCTCAAGGCCGAACATAACGAAGCCAACAATGCTGCACCATCCCCAACCTACCCGATATACCCCTCTTAACAAATAACACCCCTTCGGACCTCGCTAATGATACCTCGAAATATCCACAAATCCCATTAACATGTCTACATTACAGATACAAAAATATCAGCGAGGGAGATCCGACTAAGCGAAGAAGGGCGGAAGCAGGCACTGCGTTACGAATGGCCTACAACCCCAGATATATACAAAATATTACATTATACACAGATACACAAATTAGTACACATTACATTATCACACTAACTACATTTTACAATAATATACCACCCTCTGACTAAAATGAACACGCTGAGAGTACACAATAAAAAGGTAATGTAAGGATGCCAAGGACGGAGTCCATTAAAAAGGGACATAATTTGACAGAAGGGCAAAATGAACAGAAAGACAAAAGGTCGAACGACGCTGGCAAACATTGAGATCTCGGTAAGCCTAGCCTGCTACCGTGTCGGATAAGGTTAAACCCACTATGCGTTACAGGCAGCGGCGCCAGACCTGTAGGGGAGGTTTTGACCGTTTGATAGGGGACTTAACATCTCAATGTCAGACTAAAAAAATACTCTCCTAGAGACGACCCATACTTACTACGACTTTAGTTAGTCTGTATGATAAGTCCACCTCATGAGGCGTGAGAGGTAGTCTTCCGCTCGCAAGGAAGTGAAGATTGTGAGCCTGGGCTCAGCGGAACCCCCAGGTAAACAAGAAGCCCTTGCCCGGATGTAAGGTGAAGATTTTGAATATATATATATTCCGCAGGCCACAAATGTCGGATAGCGATCAGTGAGCTTAAATAGGAGGCAGCGAGCCCCTAGAGCCGTAAATGGAGGTAGCGACCTTCAGAGAGTGGACGGGCTCCCAAGGTACTAGTTTCCGCACCGCCTTGAGCGCTGACGAAGTACTAGTTCCCACACAGCATTGAGCGCTGACGACGTACTAGTTTACGCACCGCATTGAGCAGTGACGACTTACTAGTTTCCGCACCGCTTTGAGCCCACAAATGTTGAGTAGCGACTATTTAGCTGAATAGCGTGGCAGCGAGCCCCTAACGTTGTACATGGTAGGTAGCGACCTCCACAGGGGTCTGGGCCACCCAAAAAATGGCCAATATGATTTACAAAGCGAATAGAAAGCCATGGATATCCCGAATGAAGTGCTTGCTATTTTAGCAGCACACATACACAGACCTTTTACACAAACACAATTTAGATTTAGGAGGGGACGAAGGGCGCCTACCGAACTCCGGTTCTCATAGAACGCATGCGACGGCGTCCGGGAGGTACGGCGACCGGGCACATTCTCACCCATATAGTATATAAGGAGGTGAGCAGTAAAAGGACATTAGTCTGGCGTGCTCTGTTGGGGGCCGGCCCCAGCAGAGTCATCCACACGCGAGGACCCTCAATCAAAATTTAGTATGTAAGATATAGTTGCATATTTCGAGAGCAACTTAGATAATAAGCAAATGTCGTAAGTCAGTACTGTTTCCAAACAGTAGCTTACAATGCGCATTTCGGCACTAGAATAAGGAAACATTTCGACCATGTTTTTATTAGATATAACATTAGCAAGTAGTTAGACTAAGATGGCACAAGTAAAACACACCATATAGGGTAAGACCGACAATAATAGTGAAAATACGTACGACACGAACGCGACATAGAACGTTCGGCACCTGGCAACTATACGTTGACCGGGTAAGTCCGATAAATTAATAAACAAGCAAGGAAAGCAACAAACGCGCCAAGGGCGGTGGCAGCGACTCCAGCCGACCCACATACAAATAGCGACACACGATGTGCGCAATATATGCGACGGTACGGTACAGCAACCGAGGCTGACCGGCCACAGGCTACGCGATACATATATAAGAGATATTGGCCAAGGGCACTTTAATAAACATGTATTTTTTCCAGAGAAAGAGCTCCAACGACGACCGACGGACATGATCATGAATAAAACAGGTAATGTCGACCAATGGCAAACCATCACACAACAAAACACATTGTTACACTACGCAGCATACCAACAACTACACGAACAGAATTAGCATAAGTAGCACGGAAGAATACAGCCGGCCTAGATTAAGTTAGATTTAGATGGCGCCATAAAAGGTACATGCAATGTAACAGAGTATGAATGATATTTTTATATGTGATCACGACAATGCATTATATTTTTCAGACGACAAAGGAGGCGACGTCTGTGCGCACAATTCCACATAAATGTGCACTAATTCATTCATTTTTCAGAGAAGGCAGACATATATGTATACACCCCTTGTAAATATAACCCCCAGACATACAGATATAATACAGTCATATTGTCACAAACATATACACTTTGCAGCGATTTCAGTCGCGCCAATAAGGCGACGACGCCAGCAGGACAGCGACGTAAGGTGACCGTGGGGCGCCGAACGACGCTGACGCTATTACATATACAGGACGCTTAAATAATGAGCAGAATGCAATAGACAGGGGAGGCGCAGGCTTGTGAGCGCCTACCCTCGCTATCAAGGTGATTTTTGCCACCCACGGAGGGAAATACACTAGTGTACAATGAATGAGCGGTCTAGCCACTAAACCGCAGACATAGGTGAGAGGTACGTACGAATCAGAGAATACCATGAGAAAGGAGAATAATGGCCAGAGGAGAGCGCCATGGAATGGTTGGATAATGCAGAAAGGTACAAAATCATGAGTGATAAGGTTTATTATAATTATTATTATTAATATTGTACTTATATTTATTATTACCAGGCTTAGGATAATTATGCATTTTGCATATTGCATATGCAATTGCATATTTGGGACAGTTTTAACTTAACAGTGCATATTTAGGGGTTTCCTCCTGTTAGTGCATATTTCAAAAACATTCTTAATCTTGAGTGTAGACATCAGCTTCTGCAGGGCACTTTTGGAATATTTCACATGCATTTCAGGTAACAGGAATGTTGAGCAGTGCTGGGTTTGCATCGTGTTTAAATTTAGCAACACTAGCCCTACATCCAGCCATAGCTTTGTCTACCTGCAATGCAATTAGGTGGGCACTGATTCTTGGTATTTCCCGTAAAGCAGGTCATATTTTCCTCATTCCATAAATAGTTACCTTTCATGCACAATTAGTTCTTGTCAGTCTTACTTTCGTAGAGTTGAAACAGGCTGTGGTTCATAGCACGTTAAATAGCTACTGTATTTAAGATGCCTAAGGAGAAGAACTGTTAATGAGTTAATGAAAGGGAATGTACGAGAGTTTCAAGATTTTTCAACTGACGGAAGTGTATTGTTTTGCAAATACTGTAGAACAGTCGTAAACGCAACTAAAAAGTATCAAATTCAACAACATCTTCAAACAACGAAACACAATAAACTGAAAGAAGTAAACGTGAAATAAAAACACCAGGCTCTTGTAACCACTGCTTTAGTTAAACCTGGACCAACACGTAGTGCATTCAATGAAGATCTGTATAAAGCATTTCTCTCGGCAAATATACCGTTCAGTTTCTGCAGGTGTATACGAAACAACCAGTCCCAGATGAATCAACAATTAGGAAGAATTACGTTCCTGAGCTATACAATGTAACATTAGGTAAACTAAGGAAAAACGCCAGTGGAAAATATATTTGGGTCTCACTAGACGAAACAACGGACGTAGATCAAAGATATGTAGCTAACTTCGTGTTTGGAATTTTAGGAGAAGAAGAAGAGAGACAATTCATACCTACTAAATATGGCCGTGTTGCCTAAGGTGAATTACTCAACAGTTGCTGCATTTTTCAATGATGCACTTTCTTGTTTGTGGCCATCAGGCATTCTTTACGATCATGTTATCGTGGCCTGCATGGATGCCGCACCTTACATGTGTGAAGCCATGGGAGCTCTTGGGATATTCCCAAGATGAAACACGTCACATGTGTAGCACATGGACTTCATCGAGTCGCTGAAGCAACCTGGGCTTCGTTTCCTGAAGTAAAAACGTTGATCTCCACAGTGAAAAGAGTGTTCCTGAAGGCTCCAAGTCGCAAAGAAAAATCTTTTGATGCAGATCATGATGCGCCGCTCCCGCCTTCACCAGTTCATACAAGATGGGGAACGTGGCTCGAAGCTGCTGTTTATTATGCCAATTATTTCAAGGTAGTTGAAGACCTCGATTCTGAAGAAGCTACTTCTATTAAAGAAGCTCAAAAAGTCTTGAGCAAAGATGGTGTTCGGGAGCAACTTATATTCATTCGTTCCAATTTGCGTTGCATACGTTCAGCCATCAAGAAATTGCAAGAAATAGGACTGCCTCTTCACGTTAGTATTGGAATTGTTGAAGAAGTCGATCGATCCCTAAAGAACCCAACTAATCAAGTTTTCTAAAAAAAAAATTGCAGAATGCAGTGCTGAAAAATTCTGGTCTCCTCAAACTTAAAAGCATTTGTGGTATTATCCAAGGCAAAGACAAAATTGACAGTGCATCGATACTGGAGGTCTCTGATTTCGTTAAGTTGGAGTATGCTCAAATAATTATGGCATGTGATGTGGAGAGAGTGTTTTCTGAGTACAAAGTCATTTTAAGTGAAAATAGGCGCAAGTTTGTGTTTGAAAACCTATAACATCATGCAGTGATTAAGTGTAATCAAGACTTGTAAATTTTATTGACAAACTGGAGCAATCTATTGTAGTATTGTAAGTAATTTTCTTTATTTTTGCGATATTTAATATGTAACATTGATCTCTTGTAATATAAACCACTAATTGATATCAGATGTATGTTTATTTTTAATGCATATTTTAGTGCTTATTTAGACACTTTTAAGTGCATATTTGCATGCATATTTTGGCAATTTTAAGTGCATAATTATCCGAAGCCTGATTATTACTATTATTATTATTATTGTTATTATTATTATCATTATGACTGTTAACATAGTAATTGCTATTTGTCAGTATTACTATTACAGTAGAGTGGGCTACCATGGTTACTATTAGGGACATAGCAACGCTCACCCCATGGTGATCTTTATTATTATAATTGTCACCATTATTTTAATACACAAAACTGTTATTTGTATACACAATCATACCACACATATACCTTGATACATTTCATTTCATTTCACTCTATTAACGAAAATTTGTACAGATGCTCTACTTTACCCCAAACCAATAAATACATTGAAATATAAACCTTTAAAACATTACCCAGGGGATCTTTTCACTTTCTTTCTTCACTCTTTCACAAAACCCACACGTCTATCCATGATAGATGAACGCAGAAGGCATTTTTCATCTAGCTGCAACACAACATCACAGCAGTAATAACGATGTTTTTTTCCCGTTCTGTAGGAGATCAAAGACATAGTGATTTGCCACATGATGTATCAGACAATGTATTTTTGTCACAAGTTGTTTTTTCTTTTATATATAATGAATGATTTCGCATATATGTCAATGTAAACAATGTACCAACCCCTACACCCACCCCTTTCTGAGAGTACACTACTTCGCCACACCTAGAAGACACACTCCGAACACTTCAGCTATGCGTCGAGAGGAGGAGCAGGAAAAAGGACCAGAGGACCACCAGGGAGGAGAAGAAGAAGAAGAGGAAGAAGAAGAAGGAGTTACCTTTAACTCTCAGTCCAGCTCGCGAGGACTCAAGCTAAAATAGAGCAAACTGTTGTTCAGGCCCCAGGGTCCCTAAGCCCTTAGGACCTGAGGACCCTATACCTAAAGAGAGAACCTGCAGACGGCTATACACATCTGGACATTATCTTTCAACTTGACTCCAAACTAACACATCTACAATCTGTTCCACATCATACACGTTTTTCACCCCATGAAACATCCCCCAGGCTAATGCAGGAGCCTCAACATTACAATTCTACAAACACCAAGCGGGCACAGCAACCATAGCTGCTGACCGCTGATTACAACACATCCATAACAATTACACTAGGAACTGGCTGCAAAGCAACAACATTAGGCAATGCACAGTCAGCATTCCGAAAAGACATAAGGGACAGCACCTGGAGAGTGTCCCCCCCGTTCTTGACGACCATTTGTGCGACGAGGCTCCGTCCAGACGCACCTCCGGTAAGTGGCTCTCAGAAATCACACACACAGTGTACTCCTACCCTTCACCACACCTCAATTATTTGTAACAGTTGTACACATACATTTTGCATCAAACCCTGAAATAAGGGACTTACATTACCCATTTGGGGGAACCTCAGTAAACAATTAACACCACTTTGATTCTAGTGTTATCCTTTGTTTACCCTTACCTGTTTTATCGCCAACTTCCCCGTTCCTCAATTATAGTTGACCCGATATTACATTATTTCGCATATTGCTGTATAAGCTAATAGCTCCTTGTCAGGCGCTACAACTATCTCTCTCATTCGCACCTCAGCTGTTTCGTTGCGCCTGCAGTAAGTAGAGAGCGTGTGCCTTGCGGAGTCATCCCGCGGACAGTATTTCAATTACGAAGTGCATTCGCTCCATTGTATCCCCGCTACGTTTTAATCCCTAGTTGCTCTACTACGACACTCCCATCGCCATTTCCTTCTTAAAATCACAGTCTCAACAACACCTCACACTGCCCCTAAATTAGAGGCAACCCTCCAGACATCTACACATCCCGTTCTTACCCCTACAGCAAGGGTACAAAACAATATGTACTGAAATAATTTACCTGTAAGTCCTGTGAAGATCACAGGTTTGTTGACAAATAGTAGCCTTTCCAGAACATAGCCAAACCGAACAGTATCTTCTGTAGGAACCAACATATCAAAATATGCAATGTTAGGATCATATTTGAAAGCTGGTATAATTGTAGACCAAGTGTCGAATCGCCAAGTTGTAATGTTGACAAATGATTCCCATATTGATATTGCACCAGGTAACCTAAAGAGACACAAAACATTGGAACAATGTTATGGGTGAATGTTCCTTTTTACTGTTGTGAGTTTAGAGATGCCCTGGAAAAGATCTTTAAAGTTCCAATGAATCTATAAACATAAGGCCCTCAAATTTAAAAATCTTTAAATGCCATCCAGGAGAATAGTGAGGAAGTAGAAGTAAATTGCAATATAGAGTGGAATTTAGAGAACTACTAAATGCTGATGAACCTAAGGAATATCTTGATTTTGAGCCTAATCCAAAAAATAAAACAAATTTACAGAACATTATTCCTCCTGACTTGACTGAAGTATGTGCAGCGATTAATTGGCTCAAAAATTATAGAGCAGCAGGAGAGAATTCATTGGTAGCAGAACTATGGAAATATGCAAATGAACAAACCATCTCCAACCTCCATAAACGCCTCATCGATGTATGGAATTCGGAACAAATACCAGAGGAATGGAGAATGGCTGTAATCCACCCAATTCATGAAAAGGGTGATAGATCAGACCCGAACAACTACCGTGGGATTTCTTTGCTTGATGTAACATACAAGATTCTATCTAGAATTATCTTGACAAGAATTCAACAACAACTCGACCAAGAGCTAGGAGAATATCAAGGAGGGTTCCGACCAGGTCGCAGCTGTTCGGATCAGATCATCAGTCTGAAATGGATAATGAAATATCATAGAATGAGACAAAAGGATTTGGTCATTACTTTTGTGGATTTTAAGAAAGCTTATGGCAGTATCCATCGAGGGTCATTACTTAACATCCTTAGGGAATTTGGGTTACATCAAAAGCTTATCAAACTCATCGGCGTTACTTTGAAAGATACTAAATCAAAGGTTAAATTTCGAGGCGCCTTGTCTGAACCATTTGATATCCGGACTGGACTTCGACAGGGAGATGGTCTATCACCGTTATTATTTAATTGTGTTCTTGAAAAGATCATGCGTGAGTGGAACAAAACTTGTCCTCCAAATGTAAAGATTGGTACAAATATAAAACTGAATTGCTTGGCCTTTGCGGATGACCTTGCACTGCTTGCAACCAGTATAGATGAGGCTAAACACCAAATTGAAGAACTTGGGTCTATTGCAGCAAAAGTAGGACTTCAAATTTCATTTGAAAAGACTGAAATAATGGCATCCTTTGATGTTGAAAAACAAGCTATTACATTGATCAACAATAAAGAAATTAAAGTTGTACATAAATTTAAATATTTAGGAGAGATTATAACATGGAATTTGAATGAGAAAGCGTCAATCGAAAATAGAACAACAAAGTTAAGACAAGGGCAATACATTACTTGGTCTAGTTACAAAAAAAAATCACTCTCCATAAATGCCAAATTACGACATTACGAATCAGTTATTAAACCGGAAGCAATATATGCTTGTGAAACACTTTTCAAGTTAAACACTCGATCAGTTACTGACACATTACAGAAGATTGATAGAAGAATTCTCAGAACTATAATTAATAAAAAACATCAGGTGGATGGTCAATGGCGTCTATTACCAAATGAAGTGGTTTATAAAGAAACTGAGTCTATAGTCGATACTATGCGAAAAAGGCGAATTGCTTTTTTTTGTCATCTCTCACGCCTGCCGGATACCAGACAATTAAAAGTATTATTTAATTATTTTTTCAAAAGTAAAACAAAGAACTCTTGGTTTATGGAAATTCAAAATGATCTGGATGAACTCGGCTTGACAATGTCCCAAATTGCTAACAAAGATGAGAAGAATATCTTGAAAAACAAGAACATCCGACTTCCCTTAAAAACCTTTACCCGCAAAACTTACACCATAAGCGATGCAGAGAGAGCGGCAAGGTCGACTAGAATTAAAATGTTTTGGGAAAAGAAGAAAAATAAGAAGCTGAATCATTAATATTGTTTTTTGAGATATGTATATACTTGTTTTGGTTAAGTGCTCCATGTAACATATGTAAATAAATAAATAAATAAATACAGTGGAGTAATATTCCAAAATGTATTCTATCAGCTGCAGAGAGCTGTCTGGCTAAAGAGAGGATAAGTAAGAAGAAATGGTTTGATGTTGCATGTCAGGGAACAGTGAATGAGGTAATGGCATTGTAGGGGATGGTTGCAGTCTACTAGGGATCCTATAATGGAGCAAGCTTACAAGAGAAACAAAAATAACTGTAGTAAAATGCTTTCACAACGATTCTATCAGGGTTTCCACAAAGCCATGGTTGCAATTTATGGACACTTAAACCACAACAAACTACTTTCACATTAATCATTAGCCTGTGGTTCCATTTCTTTCCCACATACAACATCATGTAGTGAACCCCCCCCCCCCCCCCCCTGAGATTAGAGTCAGTTATCACAGATGAAGCTTAATTTTCGAAGTTTCCCCTCCTGGTTTGATGCGATGAGCTTCTTGCCGATATTCTTCATTTTCTTGGTACCGGTACCATTCTGGGGACTCGCCCTGTTCCTGAGTTGTCACGGAATTATGAAGCCCTTTGTCACTGTTTGTTTCCAAATACCCACGATTCCCTCTCATTCAAAGGTCTGAAACGTATTTCTCTACGTATGTCATACTGATTATCACTCTCCTCTTTCAAAATGAAATTCTCAGCAGAATTTACTAAATCAAATTACAATACTCCTGCAAATGCGTTAGACATCGGATTTGTTTACTGCCTGGAACATTCTCCGTAAAGGACTAGGGAGTTTTGTAAATTTTTTCGAGGATATAGTTCTTTAATGCGCTTTCCCTTCAAATATTTTTCATTTGCAGCTCTTACTGAACTGGGGTTTCCCCAGACTTGGGGAACACCAGTTTTAGAAACATAATAATAATATAATAAATCACCGCAGCAATATGCTCACAAGTATTTCCAAGACCAGCTGGACACGGGCAAAGAGCGGTGACAACATTTCGCTCAGTGTAATTCGGTGAAATAATATTAAATATAATGTGTAAGTAATTTAATGAACATGTAAGATATGTAAGCATTCAACAATGAATGGGAACACAACATAATTAATTGATACTTGGTAAGACGGAACCGAAACAGATGTTTGCCTAATTACTTCTGCTTTCAGAAAGCACTCATCCTCTCGCTTCAATTTCCCCTACTTTATTAACATGCCCACTTATGTAGAGATTTCTACCTCTTCCAACAGTTGATTTGCCAAAATTCGGGTGTCTAATGGGTAAAAAGCCACAGTTAAATTGTCTCTCGCATTTGGCTGTTAAACGACTGACGCGGCTTGATTTCCTCCAGCCCCCTTCCCTTGTTTGCAACCCAGTGCAGTGCAGCTCCACTAGTACAATTTCAAGGCTCGTGCACGGTGCCTATTGAAGTGGTACTGGAAATATGAAAACATTCAAGACCGAGTTTCGTATTCAACCACCAACATGTAAAACAATTGCCCGCATTCAAAATAAATTTGAAAATTATGGAACTGTTCAAGATATCCTTGGAAAGAACTGGGCAACTATGGACAATAAGATGTCCAGCTGGCAATGCTGATATGTTGCAACAGTTCAGACAATCACTGCAGAAATCAGTGAATCAGTGTGCATGCGAAAGTGGAGTACGCTAAGCAAGTGTGCAGCGAATTTTAAAGAATGTAAAATAGAAAATGTACATTTCACGTCTGTTGCATACTATGAATGAAGATGACCAGACCTAAGGCTCCAATACTGCGAGTGGTTTGAGGGCTTGGTTTGCAATGATGAGTATTTTGCACAGAAATTCATCTGGTCTGATGAGGTGCAGTTCAAACTGAAGGGTACTGTAAACCATCACAATTGTGTGTAATGGGCTCCTGGAATGCCACACATTCATGCAAAGAAGGCAGAGAATCTACCAGGTGTTAATGTGTGGTGTGGTCCTTTCTTCTTGCGAGGCACTGTAACTGGCGGGAGGTATCTCCATATGCTTCAAACATCGATTTTCCCTGCCATTCGTGAGGTTTGGCAGTGAGGTATTTTACCTATAGCAAAATGGTGCTCCACCTCACTACCATCAAGATGTCAGAGCGTACTTGGATGCCATTGTACCTGGACAATAGGTAGATCGCAGGGGTGCCATCGAGTACCCACTGCAGGCAAGAGATCTAACATCCCTGGACTTCTACATATGAGGGACTGTGAAGAATGAAGTTTATTGGCAAAAGGCAGCTACACTGGAAATGCTACCGGTACGTGAATCCATTAAAGCATCATAAGCAGCCTTTACACCGGACACGCTGACATCCTTCGCTCAGCAGTTCAGCGCTATCAACGCTGTAGTGCCATTAATGGTAGTCACTTTGAACACCTACAATTACTATGATAACGTGTGTGATCTTTGCCAACTGTGCAAAAAGTATTGCACAAGAATTGAAAGTCTATGTCATTTGGTTCCTGAGATATTGATTAATAAAGAGCGAGTACATTGTTTTGGACCCCTCTCTTAGAGAAAGTGGTGGGAACATAGTATCTTACCTTGCATCTGAATGATTTTCAAACTTGTCTTTGACATATGTATCAAACATCTCTTGAGAATCATCCACAAGATTACCACCAAGACCCCAAACAGCACTAAATATAAATATATTACAGATGAGAGGCTTTATACTAGGACCTGATCGGTCCTTCAGTATTTCAAATGCTGAGTATAGAATACTCTCCATCAAACAGCAAAGTGCAGCCACCTTACTGATAGGAACCTGAAAAATAAAAAAATAAAATTATATATCTGTTAAGTAAAACTGAAAACGAGACTGCAGTAAGGACTTAAACCTGAATCATCTGCTTTCCTGGCAGACAATATAAACTAATTCTTTTTGTTTTGTTTTTATATCCCTATTGTCTTACAATCAAGGATAACAATAAAATGGGTCAGCCTAGTTAATACACAAGTTGTATAATTGCACACTGACTAGGCGAACCAAATTTATTGTCATTAATCCCTGCAGACAAGCTTTGTCATTTACACCATCACGGCTCATGCCTTGATGATATTTCCAAGTCTTAGATGCAGGGGGCATTGAGCAGCGACTTCAACAATGTTGTAGTGTTACCCCCTGATCTAGCGGACAATACTATAGCCCTCTGTGCGCTCAAGTCAGAACCTGATTTGGGATTTTAGAATCATAGAAATGACTTTAGCAAATAGCTTTCCTTGGAGCAGTGATATAGATAATTCATCCTTAAAAACCTAGGTATGAGATGTGATCATTAAATTCTGAGATTAGTCCAAAAACAAGAAACAAAATCCTGGGTATGATAGACGTTTAGATGTTGTCAAAGATGTGTTGGATTGGTGTCAATGATTTGCGGAACACAAGAAAATGCTAGTAATTCAACTTGTTGGTGATCAAGCAGTTTATAACTACAGTATATTGAAGAATATCTATGTGAGGAAGAGAATAGGCGGTCTCTTGTAAAGGGTGTATTAGGTGGATTTCACACAGAGATGTCATACCTTAATGCTCTAGGAAAAAGATTCGCAGGAAATGGTATTGAGGAGCTAGCTGTTGCTACAGGTGTTGTTGCTGCAGGCAGTGTAAAGCAAGCATTATCTGGAAAACACTACAACAGGGAATGAGTCTGCACAAATTGTTAGAAGAAGCTTTATTACGCATGCTGAATGAAAGATGTGTTGAGAATCACCCAGATCTACTTAACAGTTTAGAATATGAAGTGGATATCACAACAGAAGAAGAAAGTGAAAACTTCGTTGCATCAGATTCATTTAACAAATTTGTGCATGGGATGTTTCGAGATAACTTTGAGTCTGACTCAGATATGGCAAAATTTTGGCTCTCTTACATCATCGATGTGGAAGTCCTGTTTCAGCACTACCATTGTCTGAGGAGTGGAGTAAGTTTTGAAGAATACTTAGATGGTTGTCGCAGAATGCTTCCTCTTCTAGCAGCATATGGCAACATAAATTATCTGCACCATTTATCTCTCTACTACTGGCAAATGTCCACCTTGACAAAGGAAGAAAAGATACATATGTCCTCAATATACTCATTCTCGTTGACTGGCAAGAGTTTCAGCAAATTGCCTCCCGATCAGGTCATTGAAATGACCATGAACAAACAGTCTACGATCCGAAGAAGTGGTGGGTGGGTTGGATTCTCCAAGAATCTCCCCATGATTGCTGTTAACATACTAAGCAGACCTGCTGTGTTGTACTTAAGGGAGCATTTACAACAAACCATAAATTTAAAGAAGCCTCTCTACCGCTACCCAGAATTGGGTCAATCAAGGATTAACAAAGACTTGCTCTGGAGGAATGGGATACGGACCCATGGAACATAAGCCAACCAAATCTTCGCTCACTGTGCACTGGACAGCCAGCGGCGGAGGAAGTAGTCAAGAGCCTGCACACAGCCCATGAAGAGGGGAATACCATGGCAGTAGCAATATTGGACAGACTTTCTTCTGGAACTAGATCTCTGCACGATCCTATCAGCAAAAGAAAAAGCAAAACATTTGCCACACAGACAGTGTGCATTGCAAAGAGCAAGCAAGATGTAAGGATATTGGTAGACCACATGGTAGACCACACTGCAATGAAGCAAGTTATCAATCTCTCAACGAGTGGAGAAACTCCTACCATGACCCTACTGGATATCATGCAATACAGAATAACAACAGTGAGCCTATCTCTTTTTACAGCTGACTGTATGTTCCATAAACCAGTCAATTCAAAATTCAGGACATTGTTGTCTCTTCAACCTGTGATGACGCCACCACATTACCATGCCGTCATAGATGTCGGAATGGCATGGATCAAGGTACCAGCGTGCAAGGCTTGGAGTGATTATGCCTTCAACCTCTACAAATACATACTAAGTCGCCATTCTCAAGCAGTAGCTTTTCACCTAATCAATGATATTTACAATGAAGAAATAATGATTGAAAGTACCAAATATCATGAGCAAAAACATCGTATGCAGTCGTATGAGTTCGTCCCAAACGTTTACCCAGTTGCTGACCGGCAAATGCCTACAGGGAATGCCTGGCATTCATTTCTGTCGAAGCCTGCAATCAAACAGAGGCTGCAACATTTCCTTCTGAATGAGTGACAATCCTACGTGCATAACCATGACTGGTATTATACCATGGATCTTTACTGCTATGATTTCACATCTGGCGAATGCGATCCTCGATTCGAAGCACCATGTCAAGTGAAGCCGATACCAGGGCATTTTCTAAGCAGCACAGTTATGCGGTTCTGATTCAATTGTTGTTTTCGAGGACACAGATGTATGGGTTATTGCTTCGTACATCAGTCACCTATACATTCATAAAAAACATAACAAAAAAGCATCTTTGTTTCTTTTTCCCTTTCACATTGGAACCAGTCACTTTGTAAAACATATAGAACGATTAAATAAATACCTATCCAGAGTTATCTTAATCGTGAAAATTGTCCAAGTAGTTTGGGAGATTTTTCTATTTTCTCATTTCGTGAAGACTGGGCGCAAGTTTTCAATATGGTGGCCAAACGCCAAAATTACAAAAATGGCTCCGAAGCTAAATTCAATCCTTAGCATGTCAGAAATGAATTGCAATCATAAAAAAAAGGTTCCCCCAAAAACGCACGGGTTTCAGTTTCCTGACCGGACTATAGGGCTCTACCACTGCGAAGATTACTGCTTAGTCTCAGGATCATACTTGTAGATACATCTCTATCTACAGTAATGATCCTAGACAAGAATTCAGGGTCATCCAGGGATCTCTGATGCAGATCTTGACAGACTTTGATATGTTGCTCTTTTGTTCTGGTGATAGAAGCCACGACATGAACTTGACAGCAATGTGGGCACTTGTTCATAACAGATGTGAGGATCATTTGAACCTTTCCAAATGTGTTGCTGACTCTGTTAACAATTTCTTTGTGGCCAGGCACTGATCATGCAATTTTTGTGAAGTATTTTCCACATTTTCCGGAGTGTTGCATGTGTGAGGTCACCCTGACATCTTGTCGTCCTCTAGTGATGTTCTACCATTTTTTAAATGTGAATGCTCCTGAAAGCTTGTATCAACATTACATGGGTTTCAGTTGCTGATTTTCAGATGTTCATACAGAATTTGACATTGGCTCTCTGCTCCAGTTCGAAACCATTGTGATTTTGCAACTGTATGGATGCATGCTCTATTAAAAATGTAACAGAAAACTGAATGACGATAGAGTGTTGCGACTTTGTGGTGAGTCTCTTTAAAGTTGTTAAACATTACCACTGTGTGTGCATGACAATCACATGATCTGTTCAATCACAGTAGGTGCAGTCTTGGAATAAAATGATCACATCTTAGACATACTGCATGTTTTGAAGATGAAGTTTCCACACTTGTCACCCATCGCCAGTTTCCCTTTACTTCAAAGCATTTCGCTCTTAATTAAAGGGTCTAGAAATAAAACGTACTGCATATAAAAGATTTTTTGGATGGGGTAAGTAAATATTAAAAAAGTTTCATAAGAACTGTGGTCAAACCAGGGGCATGCGGTAGTTACTACAGTTGCCACAGCTGTAAGACAAACGTTCGAACCCACCTAAATACCATTTATTAATATTGTTAAGGCCCCAGCCTTTACAAGACCATACCGCCCAAAACCCATAATTACAATAATTACTACAATTATAAAGGATTCCTTCACCAAGCCCAGCCACACACATGAAGCAATAATTACTTCACCAAGTAGGGCACCAGAACACAAAGCCTGCAACTACACGATGCAACAAGGAGAACATACTGCTGACTACTCATGACCTAATTGAGCCTTCAAATAAGCAAAGGACCCACGTTGAAACACTCTCACCTCCCCGCTGGAGTTGATTTACAATTAACTACCCTCATTACCACAAACCTACAGAAATAACTTCCTTTAAATACAGGCCACAAGTGATTTTAACATTTAATTTCCCGACTTTGAATGGGCGCCAAGGTTGACCATATGGGTCTTCCTGAATAAAATAGAATAAAATACATAACTGTTGCCCCAACTATGAAACACCTTATCCCAGGCGTAGGGCATTTGGCATGCGTTCGCTGATGTTACCAGGTTCATGCAAGACAGGAATATAAACACACATGAATTTTAAAGAGATAATCTATTGGCTGTACTATACACATTTATACATAATATACAACACAAAATACCCTTCATACACTCGTGATAAATTTTATACAGTACCTTGCCACTGAATTTAGGCTCTGAGAGCAGCAAACACTTACGGCCATATCAGACCTAGGCCTACCAGCCTCATATACATATTTCACTTATACACAAATCTACACTCGTCAGACTTTCGCGCATATCGTTTGCCTATTCTTTTCACTTTGCACAGTTTGAGCACGAATCTACAATCGCCGGACTTGTTGACTTCAACGCCATGACATCCTCCTATGACTTCCACAACAGATGATGAAGTGAGCTACTGTAACTGAATAAATTCGGTTACAGACGCCCCCACAAGGATCAATCTTTAACTACAAGGTTATAGATTTACTCCTTGTCCCCTCACACAAATACACTAGAACTCCTGTCTTGTCATCTCGTGAGCAAGATCTCTAGGTGACATATAGCTTGAGGTAAGCAACGTCTTTTTAGGGTGTGAAATGATCTGCTACCCATGGTCTACGAACTTAACCATGTCGAAAATATGTAGTCATTCAATAGCACAACGCTCAGTGAATGTCTCGTTACTGTCTCTGCTGTTCGATTACCGGACCATGCCAGATAAATCGACCCTGGGCGCAAGAAGACATGGACTCTAGCCTAAAAGCAAGCAGAACCGATCTCTAACTGTTCGTTACGGAAACCATGTCACGTAAAACGACCCTGGGCGCTAGTAGATCTGGACTCTGCCAATAAAGCAATAATAAGACCTCTGAACACCAGACACGCCATTATATGCCCTGGCGAAGGGATACATAACCCCAAGGTTTCTGCCGGAACTAACTCGTGCGTGGCCCGCTCCTAGCGGAACATCCGTGTCAACACATGAACATCAGACAGTCGAAATTCACACTGACGTCACACAGTAGTTTTCCACTCGAAGTTCATCGGAGTTCATGCTATTAATAGGCCTAGGTATTCCCTGAACTTGTCACCACAAGTCTAATTACTGCCTGTCTTTTCCGTGTTTGTAACATATCCAGCACTCGAAAATACCAATTCATTGTACCTCTATAGTACAGCCACGAATTGAAAATGTAACATTACTAGGTCAAAATAAAGCCATTAACCCCAAACCAAAATGAAATAATGCTTCTACTTAAAATAATACAGTCTTATATAACCTTATTCCCAAAACGTAATAAATCGCAAAACCCCGTATTTTATAATATCAAATATCCAAAAACCAATAATTAATAAACAATGATCCTAGTTGGTCCGGACCATCCAAAGATGAATCCGTCCAAAAAAACACACAGGCACAATAAAAATCACCTCTGCAACCCCACGTTAACCCAATATAATAAGATACGAATGAAATACACCAAACTAACTGCACAAGCCAAAAACCCGACGGTGAGCTACTGTAACTGAATAAATTCGGTTACAGACGCCCCCACGAGGATCAATCTTTAACTACAAGGTTATAGATTTACTCCTTGTCCCCTCACACAAATACACTAGAACTCCTGTCTTGTCATCTCGTGAGCAAGATCTCTAGGTGACATATAGCTTGAGGTAAGCAACGTTATATGTACCTAGGACCTTGTCATCGTTGGTAATTAAGCTGTAGGCACATGCACCTACCCTGCGGTCTATAGCAAATGGACCGGAATGAAAAACCTCAAGAATGCAACTCTGCTCTACCGACAGCAGATGCTCAGCTTGCAACAACACCAGATCACCTATCTTAATTTTTACCCCCTCCCTTCCCTGCTGTTTCAAAAGTATCTTACCTACAATTACAATAATTCTCAATTTATTTAATCTCTTAGGGTACAGCTTTCCCGGTTGAAAATCCCAAAATCCTGCGAGAAACACAAAAGAAATCCTTCCTGCCAACTACTAACTGCCACGACCACAAAACATAACCTACTGGTACCATCCCACATGGTCACCACCACCAGAAGACTAACATACTGACTGTTACTAATCTCAAATATAACCTCAAAAAGCATCTGACCAATCACCTCAACAACAGCCTCCATGTGAGAGTGAGCTATAGGGTACCTAGGACCGCTCAAGTCAGACCTATCTGCGATGTCAAAACTATGCCCGTAGTCGTAGGTACATCCAGGTTTCTCCAAGAACACCACCCTGTGTTCCCTCAGAACGTCAAACACCTCTGACTTCTGACCCTCGTCCAACATGGTATCTTTAACAACTGTCTCCACACAGTGATCAACATCACTCAACTTACGATCATCTCCCATGACCCAGAAACAACAGTGATCAAAATCATTCAACACACGATCATCTCTCATGACCCAGAAACAACAGTGATCAACATCTCTCAACACACGATCATCTCTCATGACCAAAATACAACTTGATACCATGCCGACACCTAATTCTTTCTCCACAGAAACCTCTTTAGTAACCTTAATGCATCCAACGACACTAACAAAATCTCTACCACCAACCTGATAACCTAACCTAACCCAATCCTGTTGCTCACTCCACTCAAACTTCACTAGCGCCTTACTGTAATCTAATTTACAGCTCTGGTCTCCTAACCTATCAGATCCTACATTGATATTATACTCTACATTATGTTTTTCTTCCAGAGCGTGAGCAGGAATACTATGCAAGGACTCTCCCCCTGCTCCATATAGTGAGTCCTGGCGAAGTTTAAACTTCCTGGCCTATTGCTTCTCTCAACCTACCTTTCCATGCCACGCCCCCTATTTGCCTGCTCTACCTCACGTGGTCTGTTCCCCGGTTGATTGTTTTCCCCGTACCCCTGACACTCATTGTTATTTCTTCCTCTCCCATGATCTTCATACCAAATGTACCTATCCCCTCTACCTGGATCCCAGTTCCTCTCTCTCACCCGATTATAATTTCCTTCCCTTTTATTACCCCCATTTCTCTGACGTTGCCTACCTGTCTTTCTCAAGGTACCTAAACTTCCAAGTGACCTCTCTATGCCTGTACTAGCGACTATCTCCTGCACGCACACTGCAGTCCTAATGTCATCAGAGAAATTACATATTAACTTCGTAACAAGATTTTCACTCCCTCCTAGTTCCAGATTTTGACCACGTAGAATTCTACCTACAGTATCTTCCTCCATACTAGTCACCTTCTCGCTAACCTGGCTAATATTCTCATCTACCGTCTTCATACCATTCCCTAGCAAACTAATCTCGACTCGCTCATCCATCTCCGCTCTCTCGCCACTCTCCAATCGCTCACCACTCCCCTTACTAACTTCAGCACTCTCATGTATCTCCACTGTCCCATTACTCTCCTCACTAACCTCAGCACTCCCATCCATCTCCACTCTCATAGGCCTACCACTCTCTTTCTCAATAACCTCAACGTTCTCTTCGACGATGCCTACAATTTCCTCTTTCTGCTCTCCCAACTTCCTATCTACCCTGGAAAATTTCTTGCTAGTCTCCAGTGCCTGGCTATAAATTTATCCTGCCAACTTCACTTGTTGAGCATCCAACTTATCTACTTCAGAGTCTACGCTCTCTTCCTGAACAGCAATCTGATTACCTAGCTTAGTTTCCAGATTAGTGACTTCTACACTGACTTCACAAATCTGGCTAGTAACATGGCTGTCGGGGATAATTTCTGACAATCTTTCCTTGACCTCATCAAGCTTCTCTGACAAATGCTCCGTCAAACTATTCAGCTGACTAGTTATTTTCTCCCCCATCCTATTCATGTGGCTGACCAGCCTCTCCTCCATCCCTACAGTCTTGTCGCTAAGATACAAGAGCCTCCTCAACATGGCCATCATACTTAATTCATTTCCCCCCTTCCCTGGCAAATCTTTCCTGACTCGACTGCTTTCCCTCATCCCTATACCAATTTGCTTATCAGACCCCGTCTCATTCTGCTGCTCACCAGCATCATCCCCCAACAAAGCAGAATTGCATCCTGACTCTAACGTAGCCATCCCTAATTGAAATATGTGAAATTATGCAATTATGCCTACAGTTTAATTCCTGTGTCCAGGTACACATCAGCATGTCTAAGGTCTCACGTTGGGCTGCCACTGAAATACTCTCACCTCCCCGCTGGAGTTGATTTACAATTAACTACCCTCATTACCACAAACCTACAGAATTAACTGCCTTTAAATACAGGCCACAAGTGATTTTAATATTTAATTTCCCGACTTTGAATGGGCGCCAAGGTTGACCATATTGGGTCTTCCTGAATAAAATAGAATAAAATACATAACTGTTGCCCCGACTATGAAACCCTTTCCCAGGCGTAGGGCATTTGGCATGCGTTCGCTGATGTTACCAGGTTCATGCAAGACAGGAATATAAACACACATGAATTTTAAAGAGATAATCTATTGGCTGTACTATACACATTTATACATAATATACAACACAAAATACCCTTCATACACTCGTGATAAATTTTATACAGTACCTTGCCACTGAATTTAGGCTCTGAGAGCAGCAAACACTTACGGCCATATCAGACCTAGGCCTACCAGCCTCATATACATATTTCACTTATACACAAATCTACACTCGTCAGACTTTCGCGCATATCATTTGCCTATTCGTTTCACTTTGCACAGTTTGAGAACGAATCTGCACTCGCCGGACTTGTTGACTTCAACGCCATGACATCCTCCTATGACTTCCACAACAGATGATGAAGTGAGGTTATGAACGTCTTTTTAGGGTGTGATATGATCGGCTACCCATGGTCTACGAACTTAACCATGTCGAAAATATGTAGTCATTCAATAGCACAACGCTCAGTGAATTTCTCGTTACTGTCTCTGCTGTTCGATTACCGGACCATGCCAGATAAATCGACCCTGGGCGCAAGAAGACATGGACTCTAGCCTAAAAGCAAGAAGAACCGATCTCTAACTGTTCGTTACGGAAACCATGTCACGTAAAACGACCCTGGGCTCTAGTAGATCTGGACTCTGCCAATAAAGCAATAAGAAGACCTCTGAACACCAGACACGCCATTATATGCCCTAGCGAAGGGATACATAACCCCAATGTTTCTGCCGGAACTAAATCGTGCGTGGCCCGCTCCTAGCGGAACATCCGTGTCAACACATGAACATCAGACAGTCGAAATTCACACTGACGTCACACAGTAGTTTTCCACTCGAAGTTCATGCTATTAATAGGCCTAGGTATTCCCTGAACTTGTCACCACACGTCTAATTACTGCCTGTCTTTTCCGGGTTTGTAACATATCCAGCACTCGAAAATGCCAATTCATTGTACCTCTATAGTACAGCCACGAATTGAAAATTTAACATTACTAGGTCAAAATAAAGCCATTAACCCCAAACCAAAATGAAATAATGCTTCTACTTAAAATAATACAGTCTTTTAGATCGTTATTCCCAAAACGTAATAAATCGCAAAACCCCGTATTTTATAATATCAAATATCCAAAAACCGATAATTAATAAACAATGATCCTAGATGGTCCGGACCATCCAAATATGAATCCGTCCACAAAAACACACAGGCACAATAAAAATCACCTCTGCAACCCCACGTTAACCCAATATAATAAGATACGAATAAAATACCCCAAACTAACTGCACAAGGCAAGAACTCGAGGGTGAGCTACTGTAACTGAATAAATTCGGTTACAACGTGCCCGGTACAGTGACAAGGCAGACCGATTGGCGCCGGGGGCTAGCATCCCATGGCGCAGTGGCTCTGATAGCGCGGACGATACTCGACTTCAAGTCCACCAGAGACATTACCGCAGCAGTACATCTATGGGTAAGGGTGCCAGCTTTTCCTTTTTCCTCCTCTGTACCTATAACAACACTCTCACCTTGACTGTAGTTATTAAATCCTAGTTGTGCATAAGTAATTTCTGCCGCTTGTCATTTTGTTCGTCCTTATACTCACTTAACACAAAATATGATAAAAATTTCCAGCATAACTCAACACATTGCTAGCGTTTTGCCCCAGTGTACCAATTGGGCTCTTCAGTTGGTATAGGTACACCTACCAAGACGCATAGCTGGCACACACTGAGAAGGCCATGCAAGACGTTTTGCTGTATGTGTAACTACGTCACGAGCAAGCCAGTGCACCATGGGAGTCAAAACTCCACTCCAAAACAATGAAACTTGCCTTGGCTTTGAATATAAAATCAAAATGTTCTCGAAAGAAAAATAAAATTTTTATTTTATATTCATTGCCAAGGCAAGGTTTATTGTTTTGGTGGAGTTTTGACTCCCGTGGTGCATTGGCTTGCTCATGAAGTAGTTACACATGTAGCCAAACGTCTTGCATGGCCTTCTCAGTGTGTGCCAGCTACATGTCTTGGTAGTTGTACCTTTACAAAATGAAGAGCCCAATTGGTACACTGGGGCGAAACGTTAGCAATGTGTTGAGTTATGCTGGACACTTTTATCACATTTTGTGTTAATATAATGGCTCAACGGACAATACTCATTTTGTTTTTCTTTCGAGAACATTTTGATCTTATACTGACTTCCCTAACGGCACGCAGGATGCAGCCGGTGGCTATCTCACCGACTCGGTACTTACCTGGCGACTGCAAGAAGGTCGTGTAGGCGTGCCCCCGAGCCCGGCAGGTGGCCCGCATACAAACCTATGGGGAGTACCCGTCCAGAGCCCACTTCCGTTCCCTCTACACCCGTTCATCCCTCCATCCCCCAAATCAGACACACACCCACACAGACACAACCGTGTTCCAGGAAGCCGCCCTCTTCTGAGCATCCCCCAAAACCCAACTACCCATTCGCCAAGCTCCCAGAAGCCTACCAGAGAGGGTAGCAACCTAAACAATATGCTGTACAGGCCTAACCCTGACTTTATATCTACACGCTGGTGGATCATTATGAATTTCATATGCTACTCACGACAATGTCATAATTGAAAGTCAACTTATTAAAAATTATATGTGTATTGGAAACTGTTAATGTTCCACAAACAAAGAATATCGTTCTCGACCAACTCGCCTACAGTCAGTTAAACTCTCAATTCATGTGCTAAAGTGCCTTTTAAAGTTAGATCACTTTACAGAGTATCCAACATAGACTTGTTATTTAATGGCAATTAAATTCAGTGTATATATAATGTGCATGTAGAAATTCTCTAAATATGAAATCAAATATTTATGTATGATATTGAATTAGTTGTTATAATGTGTATACTAGGTTAAAATTACTAATACACTACTGTTTGTAGAAAGTGAAACAAACACCCAGAAGAAATGGTCGGAGACACTCCCAGGACAGGGGTAGTGTAGGCCAGCGGTACCATACTAAGTGATTGAAATCGCAGAGAGATGGCGTGTACATTGGCCCACCAGTGGCCTCTGTCGTGGGACCGGACAGGTCAGTGTTCCGCACAGCTCTGTTGGCATGGGTCCGTCATACCAATTGGAAACGTGTAAGCAAATGCAACGATGCCTCGCCGACATCACAGGGTGGACTATCAGTATGTGAGTGCGGTTGAACGGGGCAGAATGCTTGGGCTCCGGGAGGCAGGTCTGTCGTTCAGAGACATTGCGGCTCATACAGGGCACGCTGCGCCAACAGTAAGGTGTATGTGGATCCAGTGGAGAGAGGAGGGCCGTACACAGCGACGACACAATGTGACCACAGTGCAAGACGACCACCATCTTCTCCGCATGACCGTATTGGACAGAACAGCGTCGTCCTCGGTGTTGGTTCGATGTTGGTGCACTGCAACGGGGGTGGACATGTCTGCGTTGACGGTGCAGCGCCGTCTTTTGAGGGATTGACTGGTAGCACGCATGCCACTGCGTCTACTTCCTTTGACTGGGAACCACCGACGCCTCGGACTACAATGGGCACGTGCACGCCGACACTGACAGGCTGAGTGGCGAAATGTAGTGTTTTCGGACGAGTCCCGCCTCAACCTGTCCTACAGTGATGGCCACATACGCGTTCGACTCCGCCGTGGAGAACGCAATCAGGCAGACTGTATTGTTGAGCTGCATAGCGGACCAACACCAGGTGTAATGGTTTGGATTTAACTTACACCCCTACTGTCCCACACCCCCATAACAGTGTAAAGGAGTGCAATGTGCATGCATCTACTCCACAGTTTGAAAGGCAGCATATTGGACAAGACATGCTACCCAGCCTAACTAGCTGCCGCTAAACAGTTTGAAGCAAAAAATTAAGATCTTCCATGTACACAATTTTGAATGTGTTTAGGTCTGTCTGTTAGGTAGTCAGCCCAGAGGCTGGTTGATTCTCAAAAAGTACCACCACAGGTTATGTGGCCTGAAACCCACTAAAACCAAAGGGAGCACTATAATGAGGCATACTAAGTAAGGTGAGGAGTGAGGTAGTTTGCCATTGCTTTCCTCACTGAGTCAGTACAGCAGTACTATCCCTATGAGTAGAACCTTTCACAGCCTCCACAGGCACTAGCTGTGTCCAGAACGTGATCACTCAACACCACCCATACCTCAGTAGCTTCCATATAATCTCAACCATTAATGAGACTGAGAAATTGGTGAAAAGCCATTTAGGTAGTTACCACAAGAAATAACATGTAACATTAAATACAAAATACTTTCCCCTGTACTGCAGGGTACATGGAACTGAATTCATGCCACTGGGCTAAACATTTTGCTATTTTCTTCTTTTCACTATCAATGTATCTCAGTATCTAAATGAAATTCTATTCCTTTGAAAGTAATTTGTTTAAAGATCTATTGAAAATGCTTATTCATATTATTTTATTTAGTATGCTTCGATGGTGAAATGCTGAAATTTTGTACTCTACTTTAGAATGATAATTGGTATACTTTTACAAAATGAAACATTGAATGTGGAAGAAACACCAATCAGTCTCTCTAAGAAATTGCACTGGAATAGAAAATAAAGAAAACTTCACTATAATATCAAAACTTGCCTTATGAAGTATTAACAGCTCAATCACACAAACACTAATGTAAACACAAACATGATTTTGGCAGGAAGTGGATCGAATTAGGTTTCCAATTTTTACATAGTCTCCAATTCCTTATTTCCTATTCCGAGTTAAACAGTAAACTATATATAATACTGGTAAATATTTGGAGGGAGATTACCTGATGAAGACCAGATACACAGTTCTTCTTTATGAAGATGAATGCACCATCTATAAAAGAAGAGAATAAACTTTCCGTATATACTTTCTGATCGTTTGTAAGTGGGAGATCAGTTGTTGCAAGCCATTTTCGGACATATGGAAGCCATCCAATCTCTTCTGGATCCATGTACACCATGCCACAACGACTAACAGTAGCAGGAGAAGCTTGAGCCAAGTCCCCAACTTCAAACACCATATGAACCCAATTAGTGAGCTTGATGCGCTCTGAATTGGCAAGACACAACATTTTGTTATCATCCAAAACAGTATTCATGTTTTCTATCCAAACTGCATCAACTGGACCATCACATATCACCCACTGGTGTTCCTCTTCTTCACTCTGGAAGTAAAAGTGATATTAAGGTACAAACAGAGTGAATCTTCTGTTAGTTTGGACTAAGATTTTTTTTATATTCAAACTGTTCTGGAATTTTCTGTGAGTTTCGATTCATATCCAATGCTGCCACCTTGTTCGATGTGTGCGATACGTGTGACACCTTGAGTTAGTCCACAACTATATCTCACACAAGAAAAACGTCAGCCCATTAATTGTATTCACTGATATACGGTAATATACTGTACCCGAAATTTGCTATTTAATGATATAAATATTATGGGATTATCAAAAGAAAGAATGTTACAGTAGATTTTACTGCATTGGTTAAGGTTACACGACAGCTCGGTCAAGTTGAAACTAGCCAGGCAAACCAGTTATACTGTAGTGCCAAAAGAAGGACTAAATCAATCAGATAATTATATTTAGAAAGAAGGGATAGGTCGGCAAGCGAGAGCCAAGGGAGGGGGAAGCCGCAGTGGATCACTCCTCATAAAAAATTGGTCAGGCGATGGAAGTGTGACAGACAGGCGACTCGGTACGTGCGATGTGATGTAGGCATGGTGCTAGCGCATGCCCGTTTAATCACATGGTTGATTATAGCCAATAAGAGGGCAGGATTGGCATACTGTAATTAAAAGGAGCAGCTCATTGCTAATTAACGAACTTCACACAAGAAATCTTATCCGCCAGGAAGTTGCAATAATTCATAACGAATTTTCCCATGTTTTTACATTTTGGAATGGAAGCTTGTTACAGAAAGAAAGGTGATATACAAAGTAACCCACCAAAAAAGTAAGCTATTTTTTAGAAGAGAGGAGAGGGGAGAGATTGGACTGTTGAAGCAGGGCTTATTATTATTTGGCCACGAAAGTGATCGAACGTGTCGAGACAACCCAGAAATGTGCTGGCATTATGTGGAAAAGTAAACCGGGAATCAAAGAACTATTGATGGTCGCGCTCAAGTCGAAGTGATAATGTGAAGACTTGAAACATTTTCGTAAGTGATAGCGAAGAAATAATTTTGAATATTTACGAGTGTTAATTAATATACACTGTGAACTCATTCATGGCGAATTAAACAACGACAATTGTGACAAACATTATATCAAAGATAAACATTTTATTGAAAGAACAATTTAAGTATATTGTCTTATAAACCATTTGCTACGAGGAATTTTCATTAAGAATTTCCAAAATATTGATAGAAGTGATCTACGATTTTATTGAAAGCCTACATAAACATTTGATATTGTGTGAAGTCAACATACGGTACATTATTGGAAGAATTGTTATGAGGGAAATTCGACAAATATTGAACATTTTCGAAATATTATCACCATGGTTAACAATTAAAAATTGAGAGAGATATCCTTTGAAGTCATGAAGATTGCTGATATGATGTGCTAAAATGTTAATGGGAACATGACTACGAGGAAATGAGGATATCCAGAGTAACTTAAGAAGATGAGGAGGAGAACATCTTCAAAGTATTCTAAATTCTATGTTCATATAAACACTATGAATAATGTTACAACCTACTCTCTCCCTTGAGTTAACAGCCCTGGGGCTAGTTTGCAGCAACTCGCCAATCTTCTCTATTTTCCGCCATCCTCTTTAATTAACTATATGATTTTGTGTTCGTGTCTGTCATTATCTGTGTGATGTATGCAAGTGGTGGTCTTCCCCTTGTGTTTTTCCCTTCTAACATCCCTTCGATGACTCTTGCTAGCAGGCTATTATGTCTGAGAATATGTCCCAACATATTTGCTCTTCTTGTTTTCAGACTCTTCATAAAGCTTCTACTTTCTCCTCTTCTGAATACCTCTTCATTTGTCATATGTTGTATCCAACTGATCTTAAGCATTCTTCTCCAGCACCAAGCCTCAAAAGCCATCAACTTCTTCTCTTCCAACTTTCCTATTGTCCAGGTCTCACTACCATACAAAGCCACACTCCACACACATCTTCAACAGTCTTTTCCTTATTTTTAGGTCTAAACTTCTGGATGTGAAGAGATTCTTCTTTCTATAAAAGGCGCTCTTTGCCTGAATAATTCTACTCCAAATTTATCGTTTGCTGGTTCCATCATACGTTATCAAGCTTCCCAGATACTTATATTCCTTCACATGTTGTATCCTATCATTCTCGATATAAATTGCTGGTGCCCTTCTATGATCTTCCTGGTTCCAACTGCATACAAGTATTTTTGTTTTATTTTTATTCATCTTCATGTTAAATTCGTTTTTAAGGATGTTATTCATTTCATGAAGTAACTGTTGAAGATCATCTTCGTTATCTGTTGTTAAAGCAATGTCATCTGCGAATCGGAGCATGTCAATCTTTTCCCCATGTATTTTTACTCCAACTTGAATCTCTTCTCTTATACTATTTATGGCGTCTTGGACATACAAATTAAAAATGTAAGGAGATAGCGAGCATCCTTATCGTACTCCTTTTTTATTTCAACCTCTTCCTGGTTATTGCCAGATCTTATTATTCACCTTTCATTCTTATACAAACTATGTATTATTCTTCATCTCTATAAGAGACTCCCACTTTCTTTACGAAATTGAACAGTATATTCCAATTCACGTTATCAGAAGCTTTCTCCAGATCCACGAATGCTAGATATGTTGGTATTCCTTTTCTATTTCTCTTTTCAATTATTTGTCTTAGAGTTAATATTGCTTCTCTTGTTCCAATGCCCCTTCTAAATCCAAATTGGTCATCTGTAATGTAGTTATCAAGGTTGTTCTCCATTCTCCTAAGTATGATGCATGTGTTGTCAGGCTTAATGTCCTAAATTGATCGCAATGTTGTGCTCTGGCTTTCTTTGGAATTGGAATTAGTATGCACTTAGTAAAGTCAGTTGGAACTATTCCCGTTTCATACATTTTGCATATCATTCCATACATTGCATCTTCAGCTTTCTCTCCGCAGTTATTTAATAGTTCTGCAGGGATTTTGTCTACACCTGGTGCTTTTTTGTTTCTTAAATTTTTCAGTGCTCTTTGAAATTCTGATTTTAGTATTTGGTTACCTCTATTCTCTACGTCTGTCTGGTCTTCTTCCTCTATTACTTCCTTATTCATAACGTTATCTCCATAAAGGCTCTCTAGATATTCTTTCCATCTACTCCCAAACTTTCCCTCTTCATACAGGTATTGTCCATTCTCATCTTTAATACCACATGCCTTCTGTTTCTTCTCACCAAAAAATTGCTTCACATTTCCATATGTTTTTTCTAAGTTATTTGCTTTAAATTCGGTGTCTATTTCATCACATATATCACATAAGTATTTTTCTTTGTTCCGCTTGCTTTTCCTAACGATTTCATTTCTCAGTCTTCTATATTGTTGTTTTCCTTCGTTTTTGAACCTTCTTCTTCCAGTTAACATTTCTTCAACTTCCTCACTTATCCATGCTTTCGTGCTGTTTTTATTTTTATTTCTCAGCAGTTCCTACTGTTCCTAGTATTTCCTCCTTCAGGATTCCCCACTGACTTTCTATTGGTTTCTCTAATATGTCAGTATTTATTTCTATAATTTCATCTGTTCTTCTTTGGAGCTTGTCTCTAATATTTGGCATCTTAAGTTTTGTCACCAGTAGATACTCAGTTTTTCTCTTAATGATTTTCTTATATTTGAGTTCTGCGTGCATCACGACTAGATTATGATCGCTTACAATATGTGCACCTGGATAGCTTCTGCAATTTTTAACTTGGTTCTTAAACCTTTCTTTTACCATTTTAATCCAATTGCGCTCTTCTCGTGTCTCCAGAAGCTTTCCAAGTGTATCGTCTTCTCTTGGGATAGTTGAAGAGAGTATTTGTTATGACTAATTTATGCCTAGTGTAGAATTCTATCAAACGTTCTTATCTCTTATTTCGGACTCCCAGTCCGAACTCCCCAACAGTTCATTCATTTCATTCATTCATTTATTTATTTGCAATGGGGGGGTGTGTCCCCCGGTGGCAAATTGGATATACATAACAAATAAATAATTATACATAACAATTCAATAACAATTATACAACAATTAAACTGGAGTATTTACACAAATAGTCAGTCTTTTCTTAAACACACCTATATGTTTGGGAAAAGCTCTAAGACTGCGGCAGGTAGAGAGTTCCAGTTGTTCCCTCTGTTCCTTCCCCTACCATTGCATTCATGTCCCCCATAATGATTACAATGTATTCTGCTCTTGTTCCTTCTATCAGGTAATTCAGATCTTCATACAATCTTTCAATTTCCTCGTCATCTTCATTATTGTAGTTGGCATATATGTTTGAATTATAACAGTATTGTTTGGCTCCGTATTTATCTTGACTAGAATTATCCTATCATTATGCTGCACATATCCCGCTACTCTGAGTCCCATGGATTTTTCCATTATCACTCCTACCCCCTTTCTTCCGAGCGATCCGTCTGCTGACCCCGAGTAAATTATTCTGTAGTAATCTGAGCAAAAGTCACCTGTGCCAGGCCATCTCATTTCAGAAATACCAAGAATATCTATTTTTAAACTCTTTATTTCTATTTTCAGGTTTTCCAGCTTCCCCAACTTTAATAATGTGTTAACATTCCATATTCCTATTTTCCTTATGCATTTCTGTTTCTTGCATTTGTTAATAATAGCATTATTTCCTATAGTTGTCCCCGCCCGGAGATCCGTATGGGGAGCTATTTTCCCTCCGGAGAATTTAACCAAAGAGCTTTCCATCATGAGATGTTGATTCTTGGGATATCCAGTCGGATCTTTAATGGAGTGGTTTCCCGTTGCCTTCTCCATTCTATGCCATTGGACATCTGTCGGCTCTTCCGCCTTTAGGAGCAGTTTCCCACCCCAAGGGCAAGAGAGTGCCCTTCTTCTACCTGCTCATCCGCCCTCCTAAAAGACCATTGGCACTTGGTAGAAGGTGGTCTCCTTATTCCGGGAGAAGTTCGGTGTCTGATATATGTCTATTATATGGACATATACCTTTTGCTCTATTAACCCGAGCACTGAGGTGCCTCCTCCGCCAGCTACACTGTATTGAAGGTCGTCCTCTCCACTGCAGCTGCCGTTGAGGTCCTTACTCATATCCCAGAGCTGGGCCCTCCATATTTATGATCCCTGGAGAGAGGGTGTCCCAGCATTGTAAAGCCCCCAGGAATTGGGCTACCTGTTGGTCCGTGGGTTCTATTGGGGGGTATTCAAACCAACCCTACTGACTGTAGGGGCCCCCTATCCGCCACCTGGGGCGCGCCCTCTAGAGGTTACAGGCTCCCCCAAGGGCCTACAACCTACAATGAGATTAAATTCTACGCTGAGCCAACATCAAGAAAGAAAAAGGTGACGGGAGATAAAGTTCAAGAGATGCAGGCGGCAATCCAGTATCGACAGAGGAAGGAGAGCTGCTGTTCGAGCTAAGGCGTACCATCTATTATGGAGCTGAGAGGCGTACCATCTATCTTGGAGCTGTATGATGTATCATCAGTTATGGACCTGGCAGGTGAATGCTGATATTGGAACCCATGGAAGCAGGAGGACGAAATGGTATGGTAGAGGAAACTACCTCTAGTAGGACCACTTCTAGACATCTCTACGCTACTTCTTCTTCTTCTTCTGTGGCACTACAGTCCAGGGTGAACCCTGGCCTTTCCAACGAGCTTCCGCCATCCATCACGGTCACATACTGCCCTCCTCCAGTTTCTGCATCCCGGCTTCCATAGATCTTCTTCCAATCCATCCAATTATCTTTTTTTTGGTCGACCTCGCCCTCTTTGTCCTCCTGGGTTTCCAAAGAGAATCTTATTTGTCACCTCAGGCTCCTCCATTCTTGCCACATGACCTGCCCATCTTATCCTTCCTGATCGTATGATTTTTGTTACAGGAACATTACAATTCTGCATTGTACCTTTTCCTCCATCGTTCTCTGTCATACACCGGACCACTTATTCCCCTCAGAACTTTTCTCTCAAATCTGTCGAGCAGCCTTGCATCGGTTTCCATAAAGGGCCATGTTTCTGAAGCATAAGTGAGGACTGGTCTGACAAGGGTTTTGTAAATGGTGACTTATGTTGGGCAGCTGAGGAGTCTTTACCGGAATAAGTTACTCAAGGTGAAGTATGCCTTATTTGCTGAGATCAACCTGGTCTTAATTTCAGTTGAGATGTCATTAAGGCAAGTAACTGTGGATCCAAGGTACTTGAAGCTATCGACTCTTTCGAATGTGTATTCATCCACGCTGAAAGTTGATGGCATATTGGGGTGACATGCTTTCCCACAGGAGGCCATGTATTTGGTTTTGTGTTCATTAATCATAAGGCCCATCTTCTTGCTTGCTTGACTTAAGGCTGTAAAGGCTTCTTTCAGAGCTGTTATTGTTCGTGCTACGATGTCTAAATCATCTGCATATGCTAAGATCTGTACTGACTTGTAGAAGATGGTACCTCTGGTCTGTAGGCCTGCTTCCCTTATCACCTTCTCGAGTGCTACATTAAATAATAAGCATGCTAGTACATCAACTTGATATAGCCCATTTTTTATTTCCGAATGATTTCCTCTAACTCGAATGCAGCTTCTCACATCAATCATCATCATTTTAACCATTCTCAGTAGTTTTCCAAGTATCCTCATCTTCTGTAAGGCATGAAACAGCTGGTTTCTATTGATGCTGTCATATGCAGCCTTGAAGTCAATAAAGAGGTGGTGTGTTCCAATTCTATATTCAGCAGTTTTCTCCAAGATTTGGCGCAGATTGAAGATCTGGTCTATTGTTGACTTTCCTCGTCGGAATCCGCTTTGGTATATTCCAATTTCCTTGTCCACCTGTGGAAGTAACTAATCAAAAATTATTTTAGATAGTACCTTGTACCCCAGATTCAGGAGGGTGATTCCACGATGGTTTCTACACTCCATTCGGTCGTCTTTTTTATGTATGGGACACATTATTCCTTCATTCCACTCATCTGGTATCCTTTCCTGTTCCCATATGAGAGTGATAAGGTCAAGCATGGAGTGCTCTCATGTTGCTCCTCCACACTTTAGCAATTCTGCTGGAATGCTATCAGCGCCGGGGCCCTTATTATTCTTCAGTTCTCTTAGAGCTTCTTTAACGTCCTCTAACACTGGGCCATCCAGAGGGGGTTCATGATCCAATCCTTGCTCACAAGCATTAGATATATTGTACAGTCCCCCAGGGGTCTGCACCCCCTGGAAGCCATCCTCCATCATCTATTTAAACCACCCCTAACTGGCAAATCTCGTAAGTCCAGAACAGTATCCTTTATACAGCAAGGGCAGCTAGCCAGCCTGGAAAGCTTGCCAAATACTTGCATCACACCACAAACAGCTACACATAATTAACTGGGGCATCTATGTCAGTGGAATGCTGACAGCACAACACCAAAGCTTATAAGAAGAGGACCTTAAGGAGGACGGCCCTTCTCTCAATTACCAGTCACACAGTGTGTCAGCCAGAGGCCCTAGCTGTTATCATCAGGTGAGTCAGCAGTGTTCAGAGATCCTATATTTTGTAACCTGCCCCACAAACTTGTACACTCAAACTTGTAACACTTATTACATTCCCCTAAAAGGGACATACTATTTCATACATCACTGACCAATAAATACTTGGTCAGTACACTACACTGGTCTTACTGATTACACGCCTCTTTACGTCCTAACTCCTTCCCTCATTTCCGTCACGATTAGCCGTGACATACAGTAGCCAAATAGTTGCTAGCGCAAGCTTCATTGTACTTCACGCAGCGGCCCGACTGCCAGAGCATCGAGCCGCAACATCGCTGACGCACGCACGCCGGTTATATAACTCCAACCAGCTGAGCGGCTAGGACGTTAACCTGTACACAAAGGTTCATCCCCTAAAATACACTCACGTCTTTATAAGAGCACCCCCTAGCATCCTAACACTAAACAACACTCTACACTGGTCAGCTTACCCAGCTACGGGAAGCTACCCCCTTCTAGGCATCACCTTATAAATTAACACAATAACACATCCGTTTTAGATCTAACTACCCCTAACTAAGGGATCTAAAACAGATTGGTGGAGGCCGGGTACCACGCACAGTAAAATAGGGCTCATACAACGAGCTCTCGTGGTCAAAACGGCCCGTACCGCATATAGCCAAGCGAGACTGGAATTATTTTTCCCAGACAGAAAGCATTATTTTTTGCTTTACACTACCTACACAGGGGAAATTTTTGTTAAACCAACCCCCCAGCCCCCAGAAAGAATCAGAGAGATACAAGATACACTGCCTAACACGCACAGTTTTTTTTAATTAGAAGACGCATACACTTCATTCAGCATGGCCCCTCTATACCGCCTAGCTGTGCTGAGGAGCATTGGGGAGTACCAGGAATTAATTGCCTGGCACAGAGTCTTTGAAACTAGGCAGGACTACCTCAGAAGGTTTCAACAGCTCCTGCACGCCCAGTACATGCGGATCATAAGAGCACTTGTCCGGCCACTCCGCAGCGCTAAGAATCGCAAGATTCGGGCGAAAATCCCCACCCTCCGTACACAAATCATTAAGGCACACTGGCAATTACACTGCCGACACGAGTTCATGTTCCAGCAATGGGAGACACTCATCAGGGAACACCATCGCATAGGGACTAATGGCACAAAGGTCGCTGAGCAGGCCAGGAGCCTCAACAGGCAGTACACCCAAATTTGGGACGAGTACCGCGAGCTCCAGGATAACAAGGCCATTTTTGAGCACATGGTAGGGCCACCAGCCCAGCCGAGAGAGGACATAAGCGTAGATACGCTAACTCGGCAATTTGCGAGGATGTCCCTCTCGCCGTGTACTGCCACACATGGGAAGGAGTTCACCGTGGCCACAGTCCAGAAGACGGCCAGGTTAAACTCCAACACACTGCGGAACCCAGGTTACACCATCACACATCCCTTAGCTCCGGTTCGGAAGGCAACTTTGCCAAACCGGGGAACAGAACCTACGCCAATCCCCTCGGAACGGACGGACGAGAGGGAGTTGAGGCCAGGACTCTCAGACACACATTACATCACAGGGAGACAACGGGAGGTAACCACGTCATGGGTTGAGGACGTAGAGCCCGCCCTACAGCACATTAAGCCTACACACACATACACAGATAGACAAACACGATGGCAGGAGTCTGCCGTGGCCACAGACCAGAAAGCGGTTAGACTACACGCCACTACATCGCTAGGGCATACACAGGCAATCAAACGGCCTTTGCCGCTAGTCCAAAGGGCAATTTTGCCAGGACGAAAGCGGGCACCGGCATCTGTACCCCAGGTGCGAATGCATAAGAGGGTGTTGCCGTCAGGCCCTCAGGATGCACAATACACACCCCCACACTCTGACCAGGCGCTAACACACGGTACACGGGGTATAAGGAAGGTCCTACTACCTACCCCTCAAGACAGGTCGGTCAAAAATACACACACCCCCGTAAACTCTACTAGGGTAGCGCAGAGCGCAATTAGTCCCTCGAACACAGGCACACTCAGGCCAACAGCCAGGCGCTACGGTGAAAGTAGGCCCAGGCTCACTTTGCTAGAAAAACCGTCAGAAAATGGCAAAGGAGCACCTCAATGGGTTTCAGGGGCCTACACCTTAGTGACAGGGCGAAAGTGTTCACCTTTCAGAACAAGGACGCTCGGACGGGAATAACGACTTCTACCAGGGACACAAAAATAAACTAATATCACTTGCACCTATATTATAGATACACGTAAGCTCGTTTACACGTGAGAAATACCACAATAGACACACAGAGACTCACAAACATAAACTGCACATTTTTTCATGTATATGCAGTGCAACATGGCTAAACCAAAAGTGTATAACTCAAAATCCTTCTTGTTTTTTTATTGGCCCCTAGCATTTTTCTTAAGCCATCAATGGTTATTGATCATAGGTGGTCCACATTATAACTTGGATAACGTAAGGTTTTTAATATGCAAAGCCAAGCAGAAGCCAATCAGGCGAGCCACGCGGCTTTAGGGCGGAAAGAGCTATTCTGAACACAGCTTAAGCATCAAATCACAGCATAGAGCTTAGGCGGGTCTTTCTAAGTAGAAATGACTAAATGTTCTATGTTCCGGTCCCACAGTTTGATAGATTCTCTCGTGACGAGCGAGAGCCCTAATTGTGGCAAGAATTAAGAGTCGCAAACTATTTTTCAAAAATTTGGAGAGGTGTGCATTAACCAACTGAAGAGCCCAATTGCATACCGTGGCGAAACACTGTCATTTTGTTGAGTTATGCCGGAATATTTAGCACAATTTGTGTTTAAATACATAATGGCTCAACGGACAATACATATTTTTCTTTTGAAAATTATATATTCAATGCCAAGGTAAGGTTATAATTGCTTTGGAGTGGAGTTTCGACTCCCCTAGTGCACGGGCTTTGCTCGTGACGTGGATACACATGTATCAAATACGTCTTGCAATGGCCTTCCCAGTTTGTACTAGACAGTGTCGGTGGATTTCCCTGAGACGTAACTAGATTACTGTCGTACTGACGTCACCAAATAGGTGGATAGTACACTCAGGTCCTACTTCTCATTTTTAAACATTTTTGATATTGTTTACGACACAATTTTTACAGACTACCGCCGCCTGGCAACCCGCTTTAATAAGCATAAAGCAGTGGGCAGGCGAGATATAATATATTTTCTATGCTTTTTTCAAAGTGCTCTCTTAATTCGGAGCGGGGCATAACGCATTTTTTTGCCTCATTCATTAAGCCCAAGAAAGGAAAATTAGCCAAGTGAACTGTATGTATTTAATCCATAGGCATACGTGACACATTACACTGCCTATAACATGACTTTTTCTCACCTCCATAACAACACGCAAGCTAAAAAAAACACCATAGGGTGAAAAGCCCAGACTTTGGGAAAGCCTACATATTTTTGGACGGCACACAGCCAATTCACATTGCCACATAACTAGTTAATACGCTAATAGAACTGTCCGGAGACACAGCCTAGGATGGCACCAGAAACAATTACTCTGGTTAAAGACGGTCTCAAAACCCGCAACCTTCTGAATACCAGGAATGTAAGGTCGGGTAGCTATCCAGTTGCAGGATAGGAAACTAAGGAATCTAAAACAGATTGGTTGCAGGATTGGAAACTAAGGAATCTAAAACAGATTGGGACAGTTCTACTAACAGATGTTCATAAGCGGAAAACAACAAAATCACCTCCGGCACCCAGTCACCAAACACGCGACTAGCGGCCCGGAGACACGCGTGCATAACGACATTTAGCACCATTAATAGGGATATATTCGACCCACGCTACATTAACACAAAATTTGGGGACACGAATGTAGTTAATGAAAGGTTCTTTTGTATTGAGGAAAGCCCCACTCGCAATTACAGAGATAGCACTCAAGTTCACACATACACGTGCCGGAAACACGGAGCATTGTCAAGCAAGTAACAAGATAACGCACAAGTCAATGAAACTCGAGACTATCGCCGTCAGCGATAACACACGCCTCGTGAGCGACCTTTGCTGGCACAAACAGACAGCAATATGCAGGCAGCTCTGGAAGCGGGACATACACCTTCATTCATGCCAAGTCCAGAACCCTATAACTCCCCAAATTACACTACGAGGAGAATTCAAAAACACACAAACTCTTCACGGCAATGCGTACTTTCATTTGCGCATTGCAAATACACGATACATGTGCCATGGTATATACGGCATAGATATCGTCATACCAAGGCCTTACAGCAAGCCGGGTCCGAACTCATAACCACACACCACACATTACCAAAAACTAACTAACCAACGGTATTTTTGGTACGAGAGACACATGCAAAAACCACACTGAGGACACCTAAATCCCAAAAACACAACGCAGACATAGAACACAGAGAATGACATGAGATCACGGGTCCAAATGCCCAGTAAAAATCGGACACCGCGGAAAACAACTATCCAGGCTTCCAATCACACCGAAATTGGCCCATACAAGTACATAAAAAGGTAATACCACATTTCCTCCGGTCAATCACCATGCATAAATTTCAATTACACCTGACATACAAAATAGATTTCCCAGACACAGGTATAGAAATTTCATAAGGCAAAAAGTCTTATGGAACAGTGTCCACACAACAGTACTAGCAAAAACAGGACAGATTGACACATTGGTCCGCCCGGAATCTAAAACAGTGACAACACTCACATACTGGCGAAAAGTCACGTACACAAACAAATGAAAGCACAACATGACGAAAATACTGACTTGCAGATTTCGCCGTATTGCCACACTGCCGACGACAGACACTATTGTTATATCAGAAGTGCCCATGAAATCATAAACACAAAGCAATTATAATGCCACACATTTTTCAGCACTGCAAAAACAATTGTGACATTTAGCAAGGTGTAGACATAGTAAACCGGACTTACCTTAGGGCCACAGGGACATATCTCAAAGATGTTGACAAGTTGCGCGCGCCATCTGACACTCCGATAGGACTTAGCCGATAACAGGCCTCCCGCCCGCATGGCGTAGCGGAGCATAGTCCCACACACACGCGCTCACTAATCAGGAGCGAATACAGACAGGGGCTCTGAGGGAACAAGACCTCCCCATAATAACTTCTTTTTTTCGATTTTATTTCTAAAAAATCATTACAGGCGATTAGGACATGGCCAGTCGCACTACGACCACTGGCCACATTAACACTACAAATGGGAGACCAGATAAGGGCGTGACGTCAAAGCGTCAGCACGCATTACTATCCCAAGAAGCGGATAGAAAGCAGACATGGACCAAGGGAGAATGACAGGAGCATAGGTGGATAATCCCAGTGGGATTACTAATATACCACCCATGGGCTACCATTTTTTATACCTCACTCCCCTTCCATAACCTTCCCAATTACAACATTAGCCAACACAGACACATGAACACGATGAAAACAGCTACACTACAGGACAAAATATACATCGGGGTTGATAGACTTCATGCGTTTAAAGAGAGGGCTTACTACGCCCTGGACCCCAATGCTAACACCCGAGTATTAGGGGTGTGTCGGACAACGACAATTAAGCGTAATGCGCATCTCTGAGTAAGAGATGAGGCCAAAGTTATATATTAACAAAAAAAAAATCCCGCATGAAGGGACATATTATTATTACGCCTCACCCTATACCTATCCTTACGTGAGTGCGGATATGCCTCATATCCAGATACATGCATGGAGTATCCCATCCATACACCAAGGGTTATCACTATCAAACCTGCATGGAATTTTTATAGTTTTGCAATCCCGGGAAATACCTGCCCCCGTCCACTCATTGTAAGAGCAATTCTGGTAGCATCACAGGCTTCAGGCCACCATTTACATGAAGCCCAAAGATGCGCAACCCCTTCCTACCATGCTTTCAGCCTACTCTACAAATAATACCCCCAGATCCTAATAACAGGGAACCTAACGCTATAAACCCTACTAACGCCTCCATAAAAGTTAACAAGGCATTATCGCTGGGAATCTGACGTAGCAACAGGAGGCCTAAAGTAGTCCATGCACTTAGAAGTCTCTACAACCATAAAACACTTTAAAAATTTTACATTTTATACAAAGCAAATTATTTACAGGTTACACTTATATTTTTTATATAAAGAGGAATCTGATAACACGCTGATTGGTGATAACGGCACAGGCAGAAGGCCAGAGGCACCACATTGGAGCAGAGCTGGGGAAGGTGATGTTGACCCTTACCCCAGCTGGCTCAACAGCTCAATGACCCTAGTTAACTTAACGACCAGGCCAAAAAGACGAACCACGTAAGGTTGAGGCATTCACGGCCTGGCATGGGCAAACTTCGGAATCCTAGGTGTGCCTAGCCTGCCCCTGGGACGAAGAGATGTTACACCCACTATGTGCCACGGTCGTCGAAGCCAAGACCTGCAGGGGAGACTTTCTGAGGATGGTGGGAGAAATAGCTAGCTCCACGCCGGACTCAGGAGTTGACCCTAGGGACGACCAAACTATGACTAGACTTTTAGTTAAATATAAGTAGGTAGGGCTTCTACAGCGAGAAGCGAGACTCCTATGCGCGGGAGTGAAGTATTATTGCGGCCAACAAAGGCGAAGAGATTACTATTACTGCCAACAAAGGCGAAGAGGATACTATTGTTGCCAACAAAGGCGAAGAGAATACGATTATTGCCAATAAAGGCGAAGATGATACCATGCCATTGGACGATGTCCAATGCCCACATAAATGGCGACGCATCGGGCAGCCAAGGGCATTAAATGAGGGGCATCGCGAGCAACTCACAGGGGTTAAAGTGGACAGACCCAACTACGACTACATTCACAAAGGCAAAGGTAAAGAGCAGGAAGATACAGCGGGCGAGACGGTTTGCTTTGTGGCACCGTAAGCCGCCTGCGACTATATTAGTACTAGTTAGTAAGCCCTAGAATAGACGTCGACAACTAGTATTAAGGGGGCGGAATCCGGCGTTTCTAGAGACAACCGGTGTTTCTAGAATACGTACGGGTGGTGATCTGGGGAGTTAACGCTGCCCCGGGCGATCGCTCTGGTCCAAATTTAGCACGTAAGACAGTTGCACTTTGGTACGCAACTTAGGATTAAGCAAATTTACTAACCGCTGCTGCCAAATAATGGCACAGCACATTTCGGCAATAGAATAAGGCCACCCATTCGGATTATAGATAGCAAATATTTTTTTACCATAATTAAGATAAATGGTATTAAGATAATACATTAAAATAAGCATAATTAAGGTAGAATATCTCGGCACCCGGTAACCAAAATTCCGCTACCGGGATAAATCCGACAACATATTAAGACAACATAGTAAGATAAGTGGTATTAAGGTAATACATTAAGTAGATTAACTAGATTAATTAGGTTATATAAACACCTTGAGAATAAGAAACAACATTACGGCACCGTGTAGGGTAAGCCCGGTCATACAGCAAATTAACACTAATCATGCTATTTTTTTTTTTCAGAAATAAAAAGAGCTTCAGCCAGTAAAAACACTGAAACAGGAAGCGACACAGAGAATATGCCATACTAACATGTTTTTTTTAACCTCTCCACTTTTCAGGCGGCGTCACCAGATATAGGAAACTGGTGACAGGGATTTCACTGCCATATAGCAGCATCATATTATTTGCGGCATGCCATGATTATGTACTATTTTTTATACGTCAACTTGCACTAATCCTAACACAATCTCACATACTCACCACATTTCTTACAGATACACTCCAAAAATCTGCACAGCAGGGCTGATACCTGTGGGGTATCAGGCTCGCTGGCAGATCAACGTAAACAGAAGAAAGTAAAGCGTCAAAATGCGACGCAACTTACGGCAATGAGGGCGCAACCGTCTTGTGGCGGCGACTCTCATTGTCAAGTGTGAAGGCATTCGCCCACAGGGGATGCTTCACAGAATAGGGATATATTTCAAGCGGCACGACCACCAAACTATACCAGGAAACGGCCGTACAGGTTTAGCCGTGAGACGGCACACACACACACAAAAGGTAGCGTGCACGCGAGGTACCATATAAACTAGGATCATAGAAAATTAGCGCGCTTAAGTTACGTCGTAAGTTAATTGTAAGATTGTAACTTAACACAAATTAAGGCGCCCACGGGCAATTATTCTACTACAAATATATAAATAATACTTCGCACCCCCACATTGTCTGCGGAGGTGACAACTGATATGCATAAACCCTAATATATGCACATCCCAAAAGCACATATTAAACGGTATACTCTTTTTAAGATCACATGTACACCATGTTTATGATTTGTTTTCTTTCATTTTCTTTCTTCTAAATTCCCAACTTGTAAAGGTGTTCCGTCTTATCCCAACTCAATAAACACATTTTGAATATTTCCCTTAACTTATACCCTGGAACACCTATTTTTTCTACTTCTTCTATCTTTCTCATTACAGGGAGCATTTTTTTTTCCCAAGACAGAGGAGGACGGCATAATCATCCGTCCAGCCCTGGTTTTTTTTCCTCCCTGCACAACAATATATCGCATAATTATCAAAACCATGTATTTTTTTGTGGAACTTTCAATATGTCAATTTTTTCTCATGCACTATTTTACAATGTTAAATATATATATGTATATCCCATAACCCACCCCTCTGAACACGAGCTGATCTCACACCTATACATCAACACGACATCACTACATCCATACGACGAAGAAGACACCAACAGGAGATACAAGGAAGATTCAAGAACAAACTACTACATCGACACCCCAACCTCACGTTCCGTTCCCGTTCGCGGGGACGCGAACTAAATAGAGGAAGAGGCTTGTACAGTCCCCCAGGGGTCTGCACCCCCTGGAAACCATCCTCCATCATCTATTTAAACCACCCCTAACTGGCAAATCTCGTAAGTCCAGAACAGTATCCTTTATACAGCAAGGGCAGCTAGCCAGCCTGGAAAGCTTGCCAAATACTTGCATCACACCACAAACAGCTACACATAATTAACTGGGGCATCTATGCCAGTGGAATGCTGACAGCACAACACCAAAGCTTATAAGAAGAGGACCTTAAGGAGGACGGCCCTTCTCTCAATTACCAGTCACACAGTGTGTCAGCCAGAGGCCCTAGCTGTTATCATCAGGTGAGTCAGCAGTGTTCAGAGATCCTATATTTTGTAACCTGCCCCACAAACTTGTACACTCAAACTTGTAACACTTATTACATTCCCCTAAAAGGGACATACTATTTCATACATCACTGACCAATAAATACTTGGTCAGTACACTACACTGGTCTTACTGATTACACGCCTCTTTACGTCCTAACTCCTTCCCTCATTTCCGTCACGATTAGCCGTGACATACAGTAGCCAAATAGTTGCTAGCGCAAGCTTCATTGTACTTCACGCAGCGGCCCGACTGCCAGAGCATCGAGCCGCAACATCGCTGACGCACGCACGCCGGTTATATAACTCCAACCAGCTGAGCGGCTAGGACGTTAACCTGTACACAAAGGTTCATCCCCTAAAATACACTCACGTCTTTATAAGAGCACCCCCTAGCATCCTAACACTAAACAACACTCTACACTGGTCAGCTTACCCAGCTACGGGAAGCTACCCCCTTCTAGGCATCACCTTATAAATTAACACAATAACACATCCGTTTTAGATCTAACTACCCCTAACTAAGGGATCTAAAACAATATCATCTGCTTGCTCTATCTCGCGGCTCAGTAGATCAATAAAGTATCTTCGCCATCTTTCCAGAGTCTGTTTACTCTCGCTTATTATTCCCTCCTCATCTCTAATCAAGCTAGTTATTGGAACAAATTGTCTTCTAGCATTGTTCACTTTTATAAAGAACTTTCTTGTTTCATTCTGCTTCTTAGCCAATTCCATACATTCTATATGTCACCTTCTTATCTGTGCACTGACACTACACACCCTAGTCGATGAAAGTTTAGTGACATAATGACTTTAATGAACCTGGTTAGCTCGCCTCCGCCTTGCAAGGCAGTCGGCCGCCGGTCCCGCTCCAGCAAAAGAATCTCACTGTACTACCATGTATTTAGAGGCAAACTCTGTGTGAAAATGTTTCTCAGTTCGGTCTTATTGCCTTTTGCTTTGTGATGTTTGCTTTTGTCTGGTGTTTCATTTATGAGGGCTACATTAATAGGATGACGAATAGGAGAATTACATTTACAAATGTGTGAGGAAATGTCAGTTATATGTCCCAGACAAGGTAGTTCATTAACTTGCTATCCAAACGATCTGACAATTGATTTGTTTATAAACACGGCTTCCTTATGGACAGACGGCAGCTGACCATGAGACCTCCAGTTAGGAGCACATGCACTCTATTGATGGCTGCGGAGCGCACAAGTATTGAGTGATGACACTAGGTCTTCTATTCATCATGGTTTAATTACTTGCAATGTCATCAATGTCTTCACCATCTATAGGAAAAGGAAAGCAGTGACTAATTCTGAAAGGCTCCGAATAAAGTAATAAAAACTAATCAGTTACCAATAAAATAAAAGTAACAAATGATAAAATACACAATGAAATAGACTAACTCGTGCACTACAATGATTATAAAATAATTCATAACATGCACCGTGGCCTACGTTATACTCAAGGCCTGGAAATAGAGCTGAGACTTGGTGCGCCAAACTGGTAGTTCCACTTTACGCCACTAGGATCGCGGTCCGGCACCCTAGTTGTCTGCTTTGGACTATGCGTTACATGCAACTCAAGTACATTTAATACATGTTTTTTAGCACTTCTTACCTGTTTTCCTCCAGTTTCCCCCAAATGATGAATACGTCTCACTCTTGACTGTATTTCACTTCACTTTAAGAATTTTTCTGTCAAGGGGCTTACTTCTTAAATTCAGGAACGTTGCACTACTGCCCGTGTGGTTCACACCAATATTCTTTAAAAGTGGCCTTAAGAACTTTTGCAGAAGAACTACGGAGAGAGAATTGTCAATACACACTTCACATTTTGTGTGCTCGGAAAACGTTTCAGTTAAAATATTTGTGAAATTTGACACTAAATATTTTCGAGACAAGAAATTTACGGCTGTTGTAACAAAGTGAGAAATTGTTTCCAACAGATAAATAAAAGAAGCTTTGGGATATCTTAATCCCCCTCTGTCTTGAAAATGTATTAAACTAAATGGCAGGCTTGAATTTGCTGGAGCTGATATTTTCTATAAGCAACCTTCACAGTCTGTTCTCTCTTCTGCCACTCTTACAAGAAATCCCGCTACCATTGCAATTATTGAAACGGAAGATAGAGACGCTGGTTTTTCGGAAAACAAAAATAGAGATTTCAATGCTAAAGTGACAATCATAATGTTTTAGTTCAATGAACTTAATATAGGCTATATGCCCCATATTCTTACCTCGAACAGGGCTTTCAAAAATCTCCCAGACATGTGCCGGAAGCTGGGGTGTTTCTTTAGCATTGGCTGGGTTTTGCACCTTCCGCGATATTTTAGGCTTCAGAAACTTGGTCAAGGCGCCTGTTACGACTGCATCTACCCTCAGCCCCACTTTCCCACTTCTAGAAGATGCGATAATTCCTGTGCTAAGTGTTGACTAGATGGCATGCAGGCATGATCTCACGTCCATCATGTCATTGTTACCTCCCTTATTTCTCAGGTGACTGAAGAGCAGTTCTACATCGTCACTAGAGAGATTCCGCGTATGCACATACTGGAAGCCGATACTGATTAGAAATCGTATGCAGGACACGGTTGATGAAGTTGTTAGCACCAAAGCTTGATAAGTTTCCTTTGTAAGTCTCATCTTTTTATCGGGATAACTTTGAATCTGTGACAGGTACGGCAGAAATTCATTGGTCAGCCATGAAAGTCTCTCATCATTAACTTCACTGAAAATAAGCTTGTCCGTGTTTCTGGAATGAAGTCCGTGTGTTGTATTGCAGATATCATGTATATCAAACCATTTCCTAAAAATTTCCAAGAATTGTGTTGTTTCGTGTAGGCTGTCCTTACCTTCAACTTTCTCTGGGCACACGACTTCCATGCTCTTAAGCCCAGCTATTGTCTCTGGAGTAAACACCAATTTGGCTCTTGCCACATTCATTTTTTCTAAATTGCTTGGATATACAACCTTCCTGCTTAATTTTCTAACTGGCTTTACTACTAGCTTTTTCTGTAAGTGGTATAGATTCTTGAGATGATCACTAGTTATTATATTGTCATCTACATAGAAGTTCCTATTCAGATATTGTGATCGTACATTCTTAATGATGTGACTCGGATCGAAACTAAGAAAAAGTTGCCTCTGCTCGTCTTTCGGGTGACGAATTTCATGAGTGACACATCCGCCACACAGCGCCTCAAACATTGACACATTCACCTGACAGTTGTCCGTCACTATTCTGATGACCTTGAAACCGCATTCATCAACCGCAGTCAGTGCGTCCAGTGTTATCCTAGATAACTGTTGTCCTGTGAGTCCATATGTAAAGTAGAATGAAACAGGTATCCTGTAGAAGGATGACAGGCCCTTGAACAGTATGCATAATAATTTATTAGCCAATTTATGTTCGATTCCAATTGCATCTTTCTCAATATCACTAATGCCGAGAAACATGTCTAAATTCTTGTCATACAATAGTCTAGACTTTATGGCCATTTCATCAATGCTTAATGAACCAACCTTCTCATTAGTCATTATCGTGGGTCAGTGACTTTTCTTCAGCTGTCAACCTAGCTTTTGCAAGTGACGTGACGTCTGTCTCTCCGTTCGTATACCCAATGTACGTTTTCAGTGTTCGTGGATGAGGAAGTTGTAACATATTTATATCTCTAAGTAAGCGGTAAGCCGGCGGTGATTTATTAGAGAGCAATACACATATTTTTATTGTTGTTTTATTGTATTTACACTTTCGTTTCGTGAAAGCTCGAATTTGTTCAAGTAAGAAATTATCCTTCAAGTCCCCACGATCGGCTTCACTCTTGAGCTTCGATATTTGAACATCGTGTTTGTCCTGACGTTGCACTGAATGTAATTTTTGTTTCAATGAAATTAACTTCTGATTCAATGACTTAATTGTAGTTCTGTATACTGTATGTTTTCTTAGTGCCCTCCTTAATTTTAATTTTGTTGACTTGCAATGAGTTTGCTTGATTGTAGAACATTGCGTTCCTACACTAACACGTGGTTGATCATGGGTTTCTTCAATTCATTCATCCAAATAGTCTTCCGTAAAATTTAAATTTACATTTTTTTTATATTGTTGATATGTATGTCTCTATCGACACGTGCTCTTTTGCGCGTATTTCTATTTATTTGTGCTTGTTTATGTTCGGGGTAGTCCTCAAAAACCGTCGGAAATGCGTTCGGTAAGAGCGTTCTCTTTGTAGTACTTATACTAAAATCAGAGTCCTTGAAATGCTTTCTACAAATTCTAGATGACTGTTTTGGTGTCCACAAAGACCCTGGCTTTACCCCCTCACGTGAAACAGCTAGAACCCATTGTTTCAGTATGTCATTGTTCAATGGAAATTTATGAAACGAAAGTAAGTTACTCTATTAAAATCATTCAGTGATTTATATCTAAAGTATTTATCACACATACATGTCACATTTACGCTAGTACACTGGATTAAAACTTGCTTTTCACTACATCTTGCTCATAAAGACCACTTAGCACCCATCTCAATATCAGTCAAGCAGCAGTCTACTGCTCTTAACGAAAGCACAACTATAATACGACACGCTTCGCCAGTCAATTTTAAACTCACCTTGGTTTTCTCACTCATTAGGACACCTTATTTACCGCCAAATACAGACACATTAATCACATTGTACATAATGCAAACGGTGCGATTAAGGGCGCCAGACAGCGAACCTAGTGGCAAAATGCGGAACAAGTTCGAGCCATCGCTCGCAATGTTGTCTGGCGCCTCATTTCCAGGCCTTGTATATAACGTAGGCCACGACATGCACATTCATAGCCACTCACTAATCATAAGCCTATCCCTTCATATAGCTTGCCACGGTGGATGAGTGGATATCGTGTCGGTCTACTAACCCCAAGATTGCAGGTTCGCTCCTGGCCGTGGTAAGTGATTTTTGAAAGGCGGCAAAAATACGATACGCATGTCATACGTTGTTGGCATGTCAAAGAACCCATTTGAATTCAGTAGGCCGAGTTAATAATGGCAATATTAATCTCGGGAGTTACCGCCAACACAAAGTTCCTCATTTCTCTACTAGAAAACGCTATAGTGTTCAAGGAGCTTAGATATCTAACATCTAACCTCCTTGACTTTCATAGTCAAGGAGCAACGAAATTCGACATGCAAGCTACCCTCTGGGTGTCAAATAACAAAGCTTGCACCTGGCACCCGAGGCTATACGATATTATTATTATTAATATTACTAATCATCAGATCAAAGTTGTATACATACACTCCACAGTCATTCTTATAAATTATAGCCACAAGTTATCAGACAAATAATTCTACACACACCCAAGTATATGGGACTAAATGACCGCAACGTCCATGCCTCTCAAATGAAACAAGAAGAAGAAGAACAGGAACAACTGAAAAGTGTTAGAAGGGAGGTAAATGGCAACAGATTTACAGACAGAGTACCAATCACGTGGGTGGATCACAAGCCCCCCCCCCCAAACCCCATGGCAACAAGCCCATGAAGGGCCTTGGCCTACCAAGCGACTGCTGCCCAGCCATTTGGTCTGCAGATATGGGGTGATGCATGGTCATTCATTGGGTCCCCTTAGCCGTTAATCTCGTTCATGACTGGGGCACTGTCACACTGTCAGTCAACTACCCAATGGACCTCACAAGGCTGAGTGCACACCGTTCCAGCCCTCACATTAGTTTCTAAAATGCCTGAAGGAGCCGGGAATCGAACCCGGGACCTCCGGGTGAGAGGCAGGTACACTACCCCAACACCATGGGACTGGCACGTGGGTGGATCAGCTGCAGAAAATCACTTCATCAGGCAATTCACATGGTGCAAGTCTGACAGGTTTAGGGAAAGTAAAACAATTTAGACATTTTATGTCACACCAATGAGATGTCACCAGGCCCTGCCAAGTGCTAGGATGATAAGAGGAGGCAGTGGAGTGTTATATACTGTAAATTGTTTGATATCTTTTCATAGTAGCCTTTATTGATTTTTATTTGTATATTTATATTATGTAATATTGATTTTTTAATATTTGTTTGATAATTATAATGTGCTTTAGATAGCCCAACATACCTGCTGCTAATGACTGAAGTCAACATTGTGCATTTTGTGGATATCATTTTAAAATTTCTCTTAGAATCGTCACATGCCAAATATCAATCTTTAAAAAATTAGTAATTTGTGCCACTTTTGGGGAAGTAAGCAAGTAAAGATAAAATTTGCTATATGAAACAAACCAAAATTTGACTATTAAAAAAAAACACCACGGGAAAGCTTTGCTTCCTCTCACCTGAACAGCAGTTCGAACCATTATACCAAGGAGACCGTCCCTCCACTCCATCGTTAAGAGGTTTACTTCTCCATACAGCTCACCCAATGTCACAGACTTTGGATTTAGTATGTATGTAGTGACTGGTCTATAATATGGACCTTCGACTTTGTTTTCGTAGAGATTAGTCAATGTTTTCTTCAGAATCTGGGGACAGAAAATAATAAAGGGAAAATCTTCAGGCATGCCAACATAGTTCATTTAAATGCTACAATGGTTCATACAATACTGCATTAATTTTGTTAATGATTTAATGGGTATATGAAATGTAACAATCTGGCCACAACAGGGCAAGTTAACTCTCAGAAGTTGAACTAAGTAGTTGTTTCACATTGATCCACCCAGCTGCACTCAAGTTATGCACATGCAAACAGGTAGACAAAAACTTTATTCTTGCGTGAATTCATCACTAAACAGTCTGAAACAATGCAAATCTCTGGGAAAATTTGTAATAAAATAACCATTGATTTTTATACTGTATATACTACAGATGGGTATTGTACCCGAATTTGCTGGGCAATTTATTGTTATACTTGCTTTGAATACAAGGGAAAAGATTGGAAATCTCTAGTGCGTCAGGACGCTACATTTAGAGGCACGTGTGCCTTGGAGAACGAGGGAATATTCAAAACCTTATTTGGATTGCCAAGGTAAGGCTTTTGTTTTTATGAAACATTGGCATGCTCGTGACGTCAATACTGCTTGTATTTTGTGTCTTGCATGGCCTTCTCAGTATGTGCTAGCCATGCGTATTGGTAGGTGTGTCTGTACCAACTGACGAGCCTTACGGCACACTGGGACGAAACGCTGGCATTGTTTGAGCTAACCCGACCATTTTTTGCATTTATTGATAATTCATCCACTCAAATGGAAACTACAACATATTCCCTTGTAGATCACCATCCAATCCCTGTACTTTATTCCAAGAGTTTTCAAAATGTCAAACAATTTAGTCCAATCAACGTTATCAAAAGCCTTTTCTAAGTCTACAAATGCCATGAACGTTCTCTTTAGTTTAGTCTGGCATAATATTCATTATTATTATTATTACATCATTTTTGCCCTTATGGACAGTGTATGAACTTAAATATCTCATGATGTCACAATTTTCACTTCTTTCCCTTCTTCTCTTCCCAAAATCTCTTCATCCTTTGACTGTGTTCCTGTTTCCTTTGTTCCGTCCACAATGTTCCTATCTTCTTCCTTTAACTTACTAAACATTTGGCGTTCTTAATTTTGTTTCTGAAATTTTCTCTGTTTTCTATTGTTTGCTTGTTGATCCCTAAATTGCTTTAAGTCGTCTTCTATTTCATGATACCAATTTGTTTTCCTTTTTGAACTGTTTACTACATCAAAGATTTTCTTTGTAAGTCGTTTATTGTTCATTCTCTGTATGTGCCCGTAGAAAGTTAGTCTGCGTTTTCTAATGATATCTGTGAGTCTGTCTGTGTGTTCATATAGCTCTTTGGTAGGTCTTTTCATCCATATCCCATCTCTGTGCACTGCTCCAAATATTTTTCTCAGAATTTTACGTTCAATTTTTTCTGTTTTTATGATGCCAGATGCTCCAATTGTGGTCGTTTCTGACGCATACAATGCTTCTGGTGATACAACTGTTTTGTAGTGTCTAAGTTTGGCCTGTCTTGATATGCTTTTCTTATTATAATGTGACCATGTAAGTTTGTATGCTTTCTGGAGTTTTTCCGTTCGTTCTATGTTAGACACCTTGTTTGATCCTCCTATTTGTATATATTCTCCTAAGTACTTAAATTTTTCAACTCTTTGTATGGATCCATATATGGTATGCATGGTTTGTACATTGTTGGTGTGTCGTTCCATGTATTGGGTCTTCTCATAAGATATCTGTAAACCTGTTTTAGCAGCTATTTCATGTAATCGTTCCAGTGCTTCCTTTGCCTCCTATGTGTTATTGCTGAGTAAGGCTACGTCATCTGCAAATGCCAGACATTTTATGATTGTTTTTGTTTCGCGGGTTCTTCCTAGCTGTATTCCTTTAACTTGTTCCTCCCACTGCTTAACAATTTTGTCTAAGACCATGTTGAACAAGATTGGTGAGAGGCCGTCTCCTTGTTTGACACCTGTGCGTATATGAAAGGGTTCTGAAATTTCACCCATGAACTTAACTTTAGAGGTGGTGTCCGTGAGCGTTAGTTATATAAGTGCCCTGTTCTTTTTGTCAGTGCCATATTCTTCCAGTACTGCAAAGAGCGTTTGTCTATCAATGCTGTCGTATGCTTTTTTAAAGTCCACAAAGGTAGCTACAGTGTTTTTTGTCTGTCTGACTTTCAGTAGTGTTCTCAAGTTCCAGATCTGTTTGATGCATGATCTCCCTTTTCTGAAGCCTGCCTGGTATTCTCCTATTTGTGGATCTGCTTGTGGTTCTAGTCGGTTCAATAACACTTTAGAGAATATTTTGTAAGCGACTGGCACTAGAGAAATCCCTCTGTAATTATTTGGATCTGACTTATCGCCCTTTTTATGTAATGGGTGGATCAATGCACATTTCCATTCCTCTGGCATTTTCTCTGTGATCCAAATGTCTGTGATGATCTTATGAATTGTTTTGGTAATGTTTTTATCTTGAAGCTTCCATACTTCAGCAATAATGCCATCTTCTCCTGCCGCTCTGTTATTTTTCATTTGTTGTATGATCTCCTCTATCTCCTCTATTGTAGGTGGAGTAGAATCGGGATTGGATGTGGTTGTTTGGAAGGTCAATTTCTCCGTGGGTTCTGTACAATTGAGAAGATTATTAAAGTATTGTTTGAGAATTGTACAGTTTTCTTTCGTGCTCGTTTCCAGGGACCCATCTGTTCTTCTAAAGCAGAGGCTAGGAGGCTGATAACCTTTAATATTTTCTTTGAATGTTCTGTAAAAATTTCTGGTGTTATTTCTCTTAAAATCTTCTTCAATTTCTTTTAGCCTGTTGTTGTCGTACGCTCGTTTTTCTCTTCTGATTTCCTTTGATGACTGTTTTTGAACTTCGTGAAATTCCTTCCACGTTTCAGATGTTCTGTTACTGCTGAACTTCATCCATGCCTGTGTTCTTCTCTCAGTGGCTTGATCACAAATTACGTTCCACCACCTATGTTTTTGTTTTCTATGAGGTTGCGCCCAACGCATTGCCTTTTGAACTGTAGTCGCAAGATCTGTCCAAGTGTCTGTTGGATGCCTATTAATTTCTTCAATGATTTTGTCCCTGTTTATCTTCAAATATTCTGGATCAGGCTTCACAAATTTGTTTTTTGTTGTCTTTTTCTGTCTTGGGATTGGTCTAATCTTGACTTGTAACAAATAATGGTCAGACTCGAAGAACCCTTTACGCGTTCTGACATTTAAAATGTCCTGTGTATTTTTTGTTAGAAATGGCCACATGATCAATCTGGAATTCTCCCCATACGGTGTTGGGTGCTTTCCATGTTGTAAGTTTTCGTCTAGGCTTTTGAAATTGTGTCGACATAATTTTGAGGTTAACATTTTGACAATATTTTATGAGGTGTTCCCCATTTTTGTTTGTGCGATAGTGTGCTGAATGAGGGCCTGTGATTTGTCTGTATTTTCTCTCCTTACCTAATTGCGCGTTAAAGTCTCCCATTAAAATTTTAACATGCCTTTCTGGTATGTTGTTGGTTAAGTCTTCAACTTCTTGGGGTTTCTTTCTATTATGCTCATTTGTAGGTGCATGTGCATTGATAATATTCATTATTTATCGTTTTTATTATTGATGTTGACAACTAAGAACAGTAATTAGCTTCACCGCTCGCTAAAGATGTTCATTTGATTACGACGAACTTAACTGATGGTAGATTGATATTGTGATCTTAAAAGGAGTAAGAATAGAAGGAATAGAAGTAGGATCTAGAAGGATCTATGTAACGAATAGAATATCATGCTGGCCGCGATTGTTCAAAGAACACTATAAATATTTTGTAAGTAATAATAATTATTTACATTTTAAAATATTTTTAACAAGTGATAGAACAATATGTACAATTATTTAGTTGCAGTATTGGAGTTGATGAAGTAAGTTCAGACATGATAAAAGCAGCAGGAATTAATGGGATACATTGGTTGTACAGAGTATTACATGCTATATGGAAGGACAATAAGATCCCTGATGACTGGTCTAAACGTGTAATAGTGCCATTGTTTAAAAAAGGAAACCAGAAAAAGTGTGAGAACTATCGTGGAATTACTTTGTTATCCCATGGTCTAAAGATCTTGGAAAAAATAATGGCGAAAAGACTACGCAGACACTTAGAAAAGGCTTTAGAAGAAGAACAACATGGCTTTAGACCAGGAAGGAGTACTATTGACTTGATCTTTGCTGCAAGAATGCTTATTGAGAAACATCTTGAAAAAGGGAAAGAATTAGTAATGGTATTTCTAGATATAGAAAAAACTTATGATAGCATTGCAAGATCAAAAATTTGGGAATGTTTAGAAAGGCACAATGTCCCAAAAGGCTTGATAAACAAGATCAAAATGCTGTATGAGAACACAAGGGCATATGTAAGAATAGGTAATGGGGAAAGCAGATGGTCCACAACAAAACAAGGAGTCCAACAAGTAAGTTCACTGTCTCCATTACTATTCATCACAGTGATGGACATAATCCTGAAGAGAATAAAAGAAGAACAGGGTAATGAAACAAATGCCCTTGTCTTTGCAGATGACGTCATGATTTGGGGAGAAAGTGCCAGAGAGGTACAAGAAAAACTGGATTCATGGGACAAGCTGTTCAAGGAGTATGGGTTGAAAATAAGCCAAAGTAAGACAGTAGTGATGACAACAGGACTGTCTAATGCAACCATTTACCTGAATAATCAGCCTCTACAAATTGTTGATCAATTTAAATATCTTGGTAGCACAATGTGTAAGGATAACAACATCAACAGTGAAGTAACAAATAGAACTAGTAATGCAGCCTCCTTCTATGCACAAGTTAGAACACTACTGTGGGATAATAAAGTGCCCAGGAAGTGTAAACATATACTGTTTAAGACATACTACATCCCAATTCTAACTTACGGAGTAGAAACTTGCACCCTGTCCAGAAGAGAAGAAAGTAGGATTCAGGCATCCGAAATGAAGTTTATAAGAACAATGCTTCAAAGGACAAGGAGAGACAAAGTAAGGAACGAAACAAACAGGACAGAGGCTGGCATAGATATCAGTGCTACAAAATATTTGCAGAAGCAACGATTAGGATGGTATGGGCATCTTCAAAGAATGGGAGATGAGAGGACACCAAAAGCTTATTTCAACAAGATTATCCCAGGAAAAAGACCAGTAGGAAGACCAAAGAAGAAATGGTTGGACCAAATCAAGGATGATCTTGAAGACAAAGGGCTAGACTGGAGAAGGACCCATGAAGACCAACTATTCATGGACAGGAAAAGGTGGCGAGGGCTCGTTAACAGCCCCCGGGCGACTGGAGCTGGAATTTGATGATGATGATGATGATTGGTAATGCAACTGTCGGTGTACAAATGCCATAATTCAATGTCTGTGTACACCGACAGTTGTATTACCAATACTGCAACTAAAGAATTGTACATATTGTGGGAAGACGGGCAGGAATTACGAGGTTTTGCCGCGAGTGATATAGAGGGCGCGCGGACATAGAGAAAACAGTGGCAATGGACTTGATTGTTGTTGTTCTTTGAAGCTGGGAAGGCATCAACTTATTCTGTATTGATAATGTACCGGTAATCTATTTTATTTGCATTTGTTAAGTAAAATATTCTTTTTCAACAAATCAAACTTGAGTGTTTTTGACACCGGTTCCCACAAATTGAGGGCACATCCTGGATTGAATCAACGACGCATTTCTGAGGTTATGTTCACTTGCCAATTTTGCTGACGGCGAAACGACAAAAGGCCAACGACGAATTCAGCTCGAATTGACGACGGATGTTTGAGACTGAAGGCTTATCTCATCAGTGAAAGGTTTGCAGCTGGACAAAGACGTAAAGAAGTTGAAGACGATTTGAGAAAGACGACAAAAGAGCTTTGGGATCGGTGTTGACGCAGATAAGTAGCCTACCGTAGCTTAATATTTCCAAAATGATGATGTTAGAAGATATTGATCTCATAAACAAAAGCATTTCAACTGTTCCAGTGGCAGCTGTAAAAGCTTTACAAAAGATTATTTGAAGACGCTCCAAATTATCGAAACAATCGAAAGAGGTTGCGAGAATTTTCAGGGTTTACTTTCGAATCTGATTCAGAGGATTATGTGGCCAAGGTCGAGTTTATAACAAAAGAATTGACGGAAGAGGAACTGCAAGCATCTTGCGTGATCCTGCGCTTAGACGAGGGCACCCCGGAGGAAATGGCAATGGCGATTTGTCACCACCTGACGCATTTTTCAGAGTACATTGAGATGATTGAGAAATCTTCGGACGACGAGCACGATGACGAACAATTGCAAAAGAAGGCACAAGCTAAAGCTGCAGCGCTCTCCAAAGCGGATCTAGAGGAGACTAAGAGGTTATGTGGCACTATTAAGAGGGAATTGACAGTGGCGAAAAGAAAAAAGAAGCTAAATCGAATGAAACTCGATGACGGCGACGAGAGTGAACCAGTGGACAGCTCAAGTGACGGTAGCGAAGCATCGAGGTATTCCCAGAAGTTTGCTTTGACGTTTCGCGACATCGAAGGTTCCGTCAGGTCATTTGATGGTAGCAGTGGATATCCAGTCAACCGATGTATCACCGAGTTTGAGGAAACAGCTGCGTTGATGGGATGGAAGAAACTGCAGAAGTTGATCTTCGCTAAGAAAACTCTAACCGGCTTGGCAAAACTCTTCATCCAGGGTGAGAAGGGAATTACCAGCTGGACGGCGTTGAAGAAATCTCTTCGATATGAATTTGACGTGCAGACGAGTACAGCGGAGATCCATTCGACGCTGTTTAGACGAAGGAAAAAAGGGACGAATCGCTCCAGGAATATTACCTTACAATGAAGGAGATAGGAAGTAGAGGAGATATAGACGATGACTCACTCATGCAGTACGTGATAGACGGAATAGAGGATGACTCTGGCACCAAGCTGTTATTGTATGGCGCTCAGTCGCTTAGAGACTTCAAAGAGAAGATATGTCAGCATGAACGTGCCGCGGGAAGGATTACAGTAGAGCGTCGTTTATCCGGACTAATTTGGACCAAAAGTGCTCCGGATAACGATTTTTCCGGATAATCAAACATGCGTTTATTTCATAGGAAAAAACATGCACAGTACATTATGGTAATAACCACCAAGCTTCTCATTTAGCTGCAACGCTTTCTCACATAACAAAGGTCCAGAAATGGGATCACCCTTACATCTTGTCTGAAATAAACCATAAGTACACCGCTTCTTCCAATTTGTATCCCTAGCTGATCTCATGGTTCTACTATTTTTAGACCCTTCTTCCCTATCTAACTTCGATGCATAATTCAGAATTTCACCTTTCCTTTTTCAAATCTTGAATTGTGGATTTTCTAACACTAAGTTTTCATTAGACACTACACACTCTCACATTTATCCAGTTTATTAATGATCTCAACCTTCTTCTCAATGGATAAAACATTGCGACTTCGTTTTTCTTTTTTGTCACTCGTAGAAGCCATTTTCACAAAGTAATACAGTACTGTACACACACTCACATACTGTAACACATTGAAACATTATAGAGTAAACAAATGGAAGGTGACATAAGATATAACAATTGAAAACGAGAACCGACTCATTACTGTAGTGAGCGCGCGCTGATCCGTCTTTTTTTTTGCTCGTCCGGATAATTGACGTTCCGGTTTTTTGGCGTCCGGATAAACGACGTTCTACTGTACTTCAAAGAGGTCTTCCACGCCGTCGCAGCACAACAAGTAGAAATCCGGTGGAGCAGATTCAAATAAACAGAAGGATGACGATGCATGCAAGGATAAGGGCAAGGCGCAGAGGTGTTACAACTGTGGCAAGTCAAGTCACAAATCCAGCGAGTGCAAGGATAAGAACAAGGGACGGAAGTGTTTCCAGTGTAACAAATTCGGACACATCTCCACAGATTGTACCAATCCAAAGAAAGACGAAGAATTAAAGAAACAGACGGTGGCCTTGAACACGTCGAAGGAAGCAGTCAGTAATTACAAATACAAGGACGTCAAAATCTGCAACCACAATTTATCAGCCCTGGTAGATAGTGCTTGTCATTTCATCTTGTTGAGGCAGGACGCTTACAAGGACATGGAAAACGACACCCCAGAACTGCAACCAAGCAACCGGATCCTGACTGGCTTGGGCGCAAGCAAAGCGTCCGTGCTGGGATGGTTCAACACGACGATCACCGTTGACGACCAGGATTTTTGTGTCGACGTCCACGTTGTTCCCAACGAAGCTATTCCAGTTTCGATGATTATTGGAATCGACTTACTGGATCAAGCTGAGGTGTTGATTTCAAGAGAGGGCGTTCAGTTGAAGAAGAGAGAAGAGACGTTGGTCATGTGCAATGACGCAGGTGAAGACGAGCTGGACATTGAGAAGACTGTATCTGACGAGGCCAAGGCAACAGTCGAGCACATCGTAGCGAGTTACACTCCAATGAAAATCAAATCCACGAATATCCAGATGAAGATAGTTGTGAAGACAGAAGAACCGATATGTAGCAGACCGAGACGATTGGCACCGAGAGAAAAAGAGGTGGTTGAGAAGCAGATTCAGACATGGCTGAAAGATGGAATTGTGCAACCAAGTGCATCCGAGTATGCCAGTCCTGTTGTAGTTATGAAAAAGAAGGACGGTTCACATCGTGTCTGCGTGGAATACAGACCACTAAATAGGATCATCGTCAAGGATCACTACCCCCTCCCTCTCATCGAAAACTTGCTTGACAAACTCCAAGATGCTCGTGTATTCTCAACTCTTGACTTGAAGAATGGTTTCTTCCATGTAGACATTGAAAAAGAGAGTAGAAAGTATACATCGTTTGTTACCCACTCAGGCCAGTAAGAGTTCAAGAAAGTCCCCTTTGGTCTCACTAACAGCCCGTCTGTCTTTCAACGATTTATTAACGCTGTGTTTTGGGAGCTGATAAAGAGAGGACTCATATTCATCTACAAGGACGATTTGATAATTCCGGCAAAAACTGTACTGTAAGCTATTCAATTGTTAATTGATGTACTTGACATTGCACGGGACTACGGATTGCTGATAAATTTCAAGAAGTGTCAATTCTTGAAAAGGAAGGTTCATTTTTTGGGCTACCAAATCCAGGAAGGAAAGATTCAACCGTCAAATGAGAAGACAGCATCTGTACAAAACTTCCCGGTGCCGAAGACGATCACAGCTCTCCAAAGCTTCTTGGGTTTGACAGGGTACTTCAGGAAATTTATTCCAGGCTACGCTTCAATCGCCAAACCTTTGAGCGATATGCTCAGAACCGGCCATGACTTCCGGTTTGGAGACAAGGAGAGAGATGCATTCGAGGAGTTGAAAAGAATCTTGTCATCCCGTCCTGTGTTGATAATCTACAACCCCAGATATGAGACTGAGCTTCATACAGCCGCTAGCAAGTTCGGTTATGGCGCCGTGCTCCTGCAGAAGCTACCCGAGGATGGTCTACTTCACCCGGTCTCATACATGAGCAAGAAGACTACGCCGCAAGAAGAAAAATATTGCAGTTACGAGCTCGAAGTCCTCGCCGTTGTTCGAGCCTTGAACAAGTTCAGAGTCTACCTTTTGGGAGTGGATTTTAAAATATTGACAGATTGCTCGGCGTTCCAAAAGACTATGCAAAAGAAAGATCTAACACCCAGAGTCGCTCGATGGGCCCTGTCGTTGGAAGAATTCTCCTACACCATCGAACATCGTTCTGGAACGAAGATGCGACATGCTGATGCCTTGAGTCGGTGTACCGCAGCCCTTTTCGGATTCGCTGATAGTCTGATTGCTAGAATCAAGAGGATTCAAAACAAGGACGAAGGACTACTCGCCATCAAAACTATCCTGAAGGAAGGACCATATGAAGATTACGTGTTGAGAGACCAGATGTTATTCAAGTTTGTAGACGGCCGAGAACTTCTAGTAGTACCAAAGTCGATGAAGCAAGAGATCATCAGATCAATTCATGACAAAGGACACTACGCGGTGAGGAGAACAGAGGAGGATATAAAACAGCAGTACTACGTTCCAGGATTGACAGAGAAGGTGAAGAAAGTGATCGGAAGCTGTGTGAAATGCCTGATTGTAAACAGAAAGTCTGGGAACCAGGAAGGATTACTTCACCCGCTGTTCAAGGAAAGTCAGCCTTTACACACCTATCATCTGGATCATGTAGGACTGCTGGAATCAACGCATAAAGGCTACAACCACATTCTTGTGGTCGTGGACAGCTTTACCAAGTACACCTGGTTGTATCCAGTCAAGACCACCAAGTCGAGCGAAACCATCAGCAAGCTGGAGCTGCAGAGGATCCTCGTTGGAAACCCTGCTCAGATGATCACGGACCGAGGGCCATCTTTTATCTGAAAAGAATTTGAAGAGTACTGTGAGGACCAAGGGATCAAGAACTGCTTGGTGACCACCGGGTTACCCAGAGCCAACGGCCAGATGGAGATCATCAACGCGATTGTGACATCCATCATAGCCAAGCTCTCCGCCGAAGATCCAACCAAATGGTACAAAGTCGTCCCGTCGGTTCAACTGGCACTGAACTCGACTTATCAGAGAAGTATAGGTCGAACACCGTTTGAACTCTTGACCGGGGTCAAGATGCGAAACAAAACAGATCTTCAGATCATGGAGATGTTGGAAGAAGAAGTCATTAACAATTTTGAGGATCAACGCGACCAGATCAGGCAGGAGGCAAAACTGCAGATTCTCAAGACTCAAGAGGAGAACCGCAAGAACTTCAACAAAAAACGCAAAGAAGCCTCGATTTACAACATCGGAGACTTAGTGGCAGTCAAGAGGACTCAATTCGGACCAGGTATGAAATTGAAGGCCAAGTACCAGGGGCCCTATCAAGTCACGAAGGTCAAACCCAATGATACGTACGATGTCGAAAGACGAGGAAGCAACGAAGGACCCAAGACCACCACCACCTGTGCGGAATACATGAAGCCCTGGCCTGAGGAAGGCTTATCGTCCGGGTCGGACGATGATGATCAGGACGGCCGAATGTGGGAAGACGGGCAGGAATTACGAGGTTTTGCCGCGAGTGATATAGAGAGCGCGCGGACATAGAGAAAACAGTGGCCATGGACTTGATTGTTGTTGTTCTTTGGAGCTGGGAAGGCATCAACTTATTCTTTATTGATAATGTACCGGTAATCTATTTTATTTGCATTTGTTAAGTAAAATATTCTTTTTCAACAAATCAAATGTGAGTGTTTTTGACACCGGTTCCCACAATATTGTAAATATTTTCACCTGTATTAAAAAACATAGATTTATAGCCTAAGTGTAATAGATCTGATGATGATCGCTTGACGATCGAAACTGGTCATCCTAGTGTATTTATTAATCTCATGTAATTTATTCCAGGATTAGGGCATAACCCAGCTCTTTTCGGTATGTTGATGTTATCCAATAACTTTCTTCTTCTATAACATTTCATGTTACAATGTTGGTGTTCTGTGTTCACTCGTGTGCCTTTGGTGTACAGAAGTTCAAAATATCGTGTCCGTTAGTAATGGCTACCTAATGTAGGCTATATTGCAGTTTGTTCATAAAGAACGTATTTAATACAGAGTATTCCAAGTATTACCTGGTGATTCAAGTGCATTCTTCAATAGGTTATGGGCCCAGATACGTGTTAAGAAATTAAGTGTGTGATAAAACGTGTCGGCGTTGTATATTTCTGTTCGAAATGTCGACGAAGCTGACTTTGAGGTTACGCACGTGTTGATGTCGTTGCAGTGCAAAATGGATTCAACAAGGTTTATCAACATCTGACTTCTGGAAGGGAAATCAAATTGGAGCACTTGGAAATACAAAATGAGTATTTGTTTACGTGGAATTCCCGGAACACTTGATGCTATCGAAGGCAGGTTAGTCAAACCAAATGTACTTCCCACGAGTGCGACTGCTGATGAAAGGGCGGCGTATAAAAGTGCATTAGAAGCATTTAATAAAGCGGACAGTAATGTTTTAATTATTTTAACTACAAACTTGACTGAAGAAACATTGCAGAAAATAATGCGTCTTAATACGTCTCGGGAAGTATGGTCGGAACTACACAAATTGTTTGACGGCGTTTCTGAACACAAGGTTTATAACCTCTGCTTACAGTTCCTTAGTTTTAAAAAGCATCCTGAAGATGATATCGTGACACATATTTCTAAATTGAAAAATTTGTGGAGTGAATTAAAGCAAGAAATGACTAAAGATGTTAAGGGTAATTCAGAAATGCCAGATTTATTTGTGATATGTAAAATCTTAGGTACACTGCCTGAAGATTATTTTTCGTTTAAATCTAGCTGGATGCTAATGCCTAAAAGTGACAGGACAATTGATAATCTGACCAATCAATTGTGTGCATATGAAAAGGCTTTGAGGACCAAGGAGGATGAATTTATTGCTCAGGAAACCCTATTCACGGACTCGTCAAAGCAGCTATCCCAGCCAGTATGTTCAACCAAGCCGAAGATGAAAAAGAGATAATATGCCACTACTGCAAGAAACCCAATCATACTGTCAAAATGTGTAGAAAATGGGCAGCCGATGGAAAACCTCCGAAACCAAGTTGCGCAGATACCGTACTAAGGATACGAACATGACACTTGTTGCTGTTACCTCGGCAGTAATGAATGCTGAATGTAGGCCTAATGATTGGTACGTAGATAATGGTGCGACAAGTCACATTATGAACTACAGAAATTCATTAAAGAATTTTCAGCCATTTTCAACAAACCATTCAGTGACTACAGCTAGTGGTGACAAGATCGAAGCGATTGGAAAAGGTTCAGTAGACATTGAAGCAGCAGTTGGAGGAAAGTGGCATGCAATTACTTTGGCAGATGTATGGTATGTACCAAAGATTCAGAAGAATCTATTCTCTGTTCTTGCGGCACAAGATAAGCATCCAAAAAGTGAATTCATATCAACTGCAGAAATTTGTAACTTCAAAGTTAACCAAGATGTCAAACTGGTAGGCATACGTGATCGATTTGGAGGACTTTTTAAATTGGCAGTGAGAAATATAAGACCCATTTCTCAGAATGAAGTTAATGTCACAGGCAAAGATAACCTGCTACAGCTATATCATGAAAGATATGGACATCAAAACAAGCGCCATGTGAAGTCGATTCTGAGCAAGGACCTAAACATCAAAGTGGAAATCGACAGTGAACTGTGTGAAGGCTGTATTTATGGCAAGGCTCATCGTCTACCGTTTGGCACCAGAAAGAAGACAACGGAACCAGGAGAGCTTATCCACACAGATGTGTGCGGACCATTCCAAAAATCAGTGTCGGGATATCGATATTTTGTTCTTTTCAAAGATGACCACACAAAATTTAGGACAATCTACTTCATCAAAGAAAAAAGTGAGGTTGTGAAAAAGTTGAGTCAGTTTATAGCTGAAGCAATGACAGCTGGACATGTTATTAAAGAACTTCTGAGTGACAATGGAAGAGAGTTTGACAATGAAGAAGTCAAGAAAATTCTTCAAAAGGAAGGAATCACACAAGCGTCTCACAATGTCATACACTCCTGAGCAGAATGGATGTAGTGAAATCGAACAGTCGAGGAAACAGCAAGAGCCATTATGCATGCTCATGGAAATATTCCACAAAGACTTTGGGCTGAAATGATAAATTCAGCTTCGTACATCCTGAATCGGACAGGACCTTCCAGTGTTTCTGGGGTATCTCTACATGAGATGTGGTATGGCAAGAAACCTGGAACGAAGCATTTGCGAATAATAGGATCCACTTGCTACGCTCATGATCCAAAACAACGACGAAAGAAAATGGATCGTAAAGCTGTGAAAGGGTTTTTGATTGGCTATGATCACGATGAAGGGTATCGAATTTGGTTCAGCGAAGAAAACAGGCTAATCAAATCACGAGATGTAATTTTTGAGGAGAAGACTTTAATCGAGAGGAAAAGAATGGATATCCCAATAAATGTCGAGCTACCTAACCAAGTATTTCTAGAATCAGGTACTCAGACAGAGGACCAGCCTGATGTTAAACCTCAGAGTGATGAAGAAGAGGATTTCTTGGGTTTCGACGACCTTTTCCCAGATGAAGATGATCACCAAAACAATGAGATGGCTGGACGACAGCTGCGAGATCGGTCTACACTTAAACGTCCAAATATTCTTCAAGACTACGTAGCATCCGTTTCAACAACTTTTAAAGAACCCGATGGCTATGCTGAAGCTTTGAAATCGGATGAACGGGATGACTGGAAAGAAGCCATGGATCGAGAAATAAGAGCACATCAAGAAAATGCGACTTGGGTCATGGAGGATTTACCGCCTGGAAAAAGATCCATTCCCGGCAAATGAGTTTATAAAGTAAAAACAAATGCAGATGGCTCGGTGGATAAATTTAAAGCCAGGTTGGTGATAAAGGGTTTTTCACAACAGAAAGGTGTTGATTATGACCAGACGTTCAGTCCTGTGGCAAGAACATCTACTATTACAACACTACTCGCTGTTGCTGCCAATGAAAACATGATGCTAGCTCAAGTAGATGTGTCAACAGCATTTCTCTGTGGTAATTTAGAGGAGACCATATTCATGAAGCAGCCTGAAGGGTACAATGATGGTTCCAGTAGAGTTATGTCGTCTGAAGAAGAGCTTTTATGGGCTGAAACAAGCCCCTCGCTGTTGGAACAAAATGTTCAGTGACTACATAATCAAATTAGGATTTCAAAGGAGTGAAGCTGATCCTTGTCTCTTCGTTAGGCAGAGAGGCTGCAGCAAAATTTTCTTCGTCCTCTGTATTGATGATGGCTTGATAGCAGCTGACAATGAGCATGAACTTCAGCAGTTTATTGACTATCTCAGGAAGGAATTCAAAATGACTTCAAAACCATTGTTTGCAACTCGACTCCAACAATTGTGTGACAGCATGGGGGTCTGCAAGTTATTGAATAAGGGAGAGTGTTGATGTTATCCAATAACTTTCTTCTTCTATAACATTTCATGTTACAATGTTGGTGTTCTGTGTTCACTCGTGTGCCTTTGGTGTACAGAAGTTCAAAATATCGTGTCCGTTAGTAATGGCTACCTAATGGAGGCTATATTGCAGTTTGTTCATAAAGAACGTATTTAATACAGAGTATTCCAAGTGTTATCTGGTGATTTAAGTGCAGACTTCAATAGGGTACATTCGTGTTGACTGGCTGAAAAGCACTAAACTCTTGTTTACTAAGGCAACACTGAAAAAATGGCTTCAAACCCCACAACATGTAAGTGATAATGAAAAAACAAGATACTCCATTTTGAAAATCATTCAAAGCCAAACATGTCTAAATGCCATTCTTCATGTGATTTGTGTGTGCTTATACAAGGAAAGTTTTTCCTTTGTGAAGTTTTGTTGGACAGGCTGATAAAGGGGGAGTATTAGCCCCCGAAACATGTCCCTGTAAGTAATTAGCAATAAACAGTATTGAAAGGCGGAAATTGTATTATTCTTTCAAAGTTATAGCTACGTCAATACGGGCCTGAATAATCGACATTATGAATGTCTAAATGGATCGTGCGAAAGAGAACATGGCCATAATTGAATGTGCTTTTCAAACAAATATCTTCATTGTGGATATTTTCACAGTTGTTTGCATTTCAACATGTTATTTTCATTCAAATGTATGGCTGAGATACGTGTTTTGTTGAATGTGAAAAACGTATTTGGTGTACATGTTCGCTTTTGCATGTCAACTCCTCAAATAAACTGCCATAATTCAAGCATTAGGGTGCTCCATCATGGGCATTAAAGATGGCACTGCACCTTCCACACATCTGATAATGGGTGCAATATGTTGCACAGGATTACATTGTAGGTCTGTAGAGATAAGTTGGTTCTGATGATGTCATTACTTTCTTTCCAGGTCTTATATCAGCAAAAACCTCAAGAGGCTTCATCTACTCCTACACCTTTGAATGTCATAATTTGAATAACTGGTGGATTTGGAGGGTCTAACTGCTAGATTTGCCACTTGCACTATGTCTCTGATCATCACAAAGATGTCCATCTTTCTATGTCATTGCCCATCTCCGCTGAGTATCATAACATCACTGTCATCATTTGCCAAGGAACTGACGGCAGCACTATAGCAGATACATCTGAAATATCTTTCACGTATAAATGAAATACAGGAACACTTTGCACACAAAGATTTAATTTCAATTGTGAAATTACTTTGATTTTAATTGGTGCCTCTAGTTACTACTATCAAATGTGAATTATTTTCTAACCGTAATCACTGTAGATTTGCCTCCTCCTGTTGGACCAACCAACATCACTCCATGTCGCACAATCATGGTTTCATGGTACTGAATCACTTTTAATATCATGCATGCTTCTGGCTGCAAATTATCTTTTGTCATGACAAATTCAATAGCTGTTTGCAATGCTCCATAATCCTGCTCCGGAATAACAACACCCGGAAATAAATCATTTAAAATGCCCTGAAACAAATTGAGAACAAGTCAGATTTTATTCATAAAAAAAAAATGTAATACAAGATAAAAGTGAGGCGGCTTCAATGGCGTAGTTGGTAGCATGCTGAGCTTCTATGCCCAAGATCACAGGTTCCAACCCGGCCGAAGTCGTCGGATCTTTTAAGAGCATTAAAAATCCTTCAGTATGCCTTCCTTCAGAGGAGAAGTTCAGCCGGCAGGGCCATGTAGCCTAATAGATTTATGGCATGTAAAAGAACCTTCCACTAACTAAAATTGTGTGAAGCTAAATCTGTAGGTTAGATTTGATTAACACACTTTAAGTTCCAATGTTCACCACCAGTTGTGGTGACATCTAGTAGCCAAGTTCACAGCTAGGTGTCATTGATGGTAGCATTTGGTAGCAAAAGTAGGAACTACTTGAAATTGATTGTCTGCAGTTCTTACCTGAATTACAGATAACACACACTAATACAGCCATCACAATTAACACCAGTTATCAGATAGATTCTACACACACACCCAGAGTACACGGGGCTACATGACCGCGTTGTCGCAGCCCCTAAACTGAGGAATCAACCAAGGTAAAAGTGAAGCAATATAGAGCTAATGAAGATTTGAAGAGGTATAAATCTCAGAGAAGAAGAAAATTTCCAGGAGGCTACTCACTTAGAAGACTAAGTCAACCCTGAACAACTTAAATCAAAATAGTAAGCATATCTATCATGTCTACAACCTCGCACCTTAAAGGGATTCTGAATGTAAAAACACATTCTATGTTAATTTGTCAACTCAGGGGCAGATGACCTTGATGTCCTGCCCCTTAAAACATCAATCACTATCATCATCATCATCATTCTCATTTCTGCCTCCTGAGGCTCAGTGTATCTCATTCCAGTGCTCAGACCCTATAAAAAACTTATGTTTTTGCATGAACATACTGTAAATGAGTTTTACTGCTTGCACTTTCAATCAATATACTTGAACTGGTAATGGAATAGATCAGGGGAATAGATCAGGGGCGGCTACTGATTAAAATTTTAGGGTAGGCCAGATGATACTATTGTTGTTTCATATTAAATATTGTTTTATATTTTGCATTCATTGTTGACAATATTGCCAATATTCCACACAACACAACATTTGAAACAAATTTTAATAAATAGTTGATGCATTAAAAACTGTACTCACATGGCTCTTTATTGATAAATATATTCTCTCCTGTGCTTGGATGAAGCAAATTTATCCATCAGCTTGGTTGATGAGGTCATAATTATTTAATTTCTAACTTTGTGTTCAGAGCTATAGAAGAAAATGGATTTGTTAATAAATATTCCACTTTCATTTCCCTATGTCGCATACAATCGACATATTAAGTAACTATGTACCATGCCACAAAAGTTAAAAACACATTCATACAGTAGAAATTAACTTCAGAAAACTGAAAATGCATAAATATAGTTTTGTCTAATGTCAGAAAGCTGCAAACATTGGCTGAATACCTGTTTAAGGGCGCGGGGTGGACCCTACTCCCGTAGTGACAGAAGCAGGAAGTGGAATGAAGCAACGCTATGGGCCCAATCTGCTGGCCCTTGAGAGAGGAAGAAAGTTCCCTTCATAGCACTGAAGAATTCGCGTGCAAGACAGTGCTATGTCCACTGTTTCCTCACCTGGCCCATCAAGCCATATACTTGACATGGGACTTTCTGTGGATCGGCCCTCACTATGATGATGCACCGTATGAGCCTGTCAGGATCTTAACCTAGGGATGAGTTATTTATAATGAATTCTCTTTAGAGATTCTAGAAGGGCAAAACACTTATTTTAAGTTGAGTATCTGCATTATAAAGTAATAAAAAAAAACATTAATTAAACAATTTTTTTGCAATGCTGCGTAACGGCCTTGGGTGGGCAGGGCCCATTAATGACGCACCGTCCCTGGAATAGATTATCGGAGGCCCCTCTTTTGATCAGTCAAATAATATTGAAATTTAATCTAGGTTTTGTTTTTACCCCTCCGTTGGCTTCGCTGTACCCAGAAGGTGCCAGCTCTAGGTTTTAACACATTCCTCACAGCACATGTGTCTGGTAAACCTATACTCACAGTATCTTGATCCCCCTTGTGGGTGGGGGATTTAGAATACACCCACGGTATCCCCTGCCTGTCGTACGAGGCGACTAAAAGGGGCAACCTTGGCCATTCTTTTAGGTTTCCGGCTTGTCTTGCGAATTGGACCTCCCGTGGGTGGGAGGGATGGAATATACACTCACAGGTATACCCTGTCAGTCGTAGAAGGCGACGAAAAGGGTTTCTTGGCCCAGATCCCCTTTACGGGTTTGACAGTCAGCACTAAACGCCCCACTTTGTGCGATATAACTCCCATTAGGTTATATCGCACGCCTTTTCCGTTCATGTTTTTTAGGTCTGGCACTCAAAATTATATGTGCGTGCTGTCAGGGGAAGGGCCACCTAAGTGTGCGACTACACTCGAGAGCCTGTTCGGTCTGGCCACACCGACAGGTGGGTGCGCCATGTACCCTGCAGTAGTATCCGCCTGACAACGCAGATCCCCGCACAGCTGCATGCCTGTGCTGGAAAACTCTCTAGTATATGCCAAGGGGTACATGCCTGTATGGCATGTCAAACATCGGACCCCCAGGCAAAGCCTTCCAAGCTAGGCGGGCCTTGCCTTGGCTGGGTAGCGCCTACAGAGACAGCCCGTGATTGGAGTCGGTGGCATTCAGGGAGGATGAAATGGCCATGGGACAGAAAAGGAATATCTCCCAACAGGGTGGTCCGCCACCCAAGTCTTTAACTTTTGATTCCCTACGGGGATCAACCCCCTGGGAACAGTCTGTTCGTGAGAATCTGGGTGCTAACACTCCCAAGTTTCTGGTCACAACCAGAACGGATGGGGGTGATTTCAAGAAGGTAAAGTCTATTTTGTTTTCTCGCCACATAGAAGGGGTCTATGGCGAGTTTGAGAAGGTACAAAAGATGAGAAACGGTAGCTTGTTGCTCAAGACTAGGACTGGTGAGCAGGTTGAACACCTGAAATGTGACCACTTTGGCGATATCCCTGTCAAAGTGGAAAAGCACACGTCTCTGAATCTGGTCCGAGGAGTCATTTTCCACCGGGACCTGATTCTGAACACTGACGAGGAGCTCAAGGAGGATATGCAGCACCGTCATGTGACTGATGTCCGGCGCATTACGCGCAAGGTCAATGGCAAATCGTGGATACTGGTGCTTTCATTATTTCCTTTGAGCTTTCGGTGCTCCCGGAGAAAGTCAAGGTTACAAGTTACCGTTGTGACGTTCGACCTCATATCCCTCCACCAATGAGGTGTTATAAGTGCCAGAAGTTCGGGCACATGTTATCCCGATGTTCAAGCCCTCAAATCTGCGGCACGTGCGGTAAGGTACCCCACGAAGCGGAAGAGTGCACCACACCATATCAGTGCACTAATTGCCCTGGATTTCATTCTCCTCGGGACAGGAACTGCCCTGTCTTCCTGCATGAGAAGAAAATCCAGGAGATCAAAACCCTGGATGATCTCACCTACCAGGAGGCCCGCAAGAAGTACCATACCACGATTTCGCCTTCTCCAACGATTGATTATAGAGCCATAATACCGAATTTGGTCCCGGCTCTCTCATCTTTTGTCTCAACTGTGAAACCTTCTAATGTACCACTGCCATCTACATCTCTAGCTACTCCCCAGAATCAGAAAGAGAGCCCGAAAGTGACTTCAACCCCACCTTCGGCCCCAAAGAAGGCTGTGCGAGCGAAGGCTGCTCCGCCCGCATAGCAGGGGAGGAAGTTGAAGAATTACTCCCCACCCCAACGGTCGGCGAAAGCCGCGCCGAAGCCGGCGGAGGCGGCATCGTCGACCAGGGTCAGAAACAAGTCTCCTGACCCGTCTAAATATCTGAAAGAGGCGGGGAAGAAGGGAGCCCGCACTACGCATTCCCTTTCTCCTCCAAAAAAGCCATCCGCCCCATCACCTGCGGATGCTTCTGCGCCTGGGGACGTTTAGGTCCCAGGATTTGCGCGCTCCCCACGGACATCCACCCGCCGCCAAGCTGCGTGTCCAGGAAATCTTCCATTGAGTTTATTCACTCCACGACCTCGCCTGAGGACATGGAGAGTCGACGTAGTGGGTGAATATCCTCCAGAGGATAAGTTGTAGCTTGCTGCTCCAACTTATTCCCTAGTTTATAAGTTCACACAATGGCACTGTTACAGTGGAATTGTAACAGTTATGACAGGCATTTGACTGAGCTCCGTCAGCTCATTGCACAATACGCAGCGAGTATAGTCTGCCTACAGGAAACAAACCTCAGACCTGATCACGAGACTGTTCTGAGAGGTTTCAGACTATACTCTAAAGAGCGACAAGACGCCGCCCGGGCTTCCGGGGGCGTTTGTACCTTCGTTCGCTCTGACTGCTTCAGTGAAGAGTTTCCACTCGCCACTCCTCTGGAAGCTATTGCAGTTCGCGTGTCCTTGCCTGCTATGACAACTGTTGGTAACGTGTACCTTCCACCGAACCAGCCCCTTGATATTAATGAAGTCTTTGATCTTGTTGATCAACTTCCAGTCCCTTTCCTTATCGTGGGTGATTTCAACTCGCATCACCCCCAATGGGGATCACCATCTTCCTGCCCCAGAGGAAGGAACGTGGATGGCTTAATTCAGGGGTTGGATTTATCCCTATTAAATACAGGGGAAGCGACACATTTTAGCTTAGCGCACGGCACGTACTCACACATTGACTTGAGTGTGTGTAGCCGTGCGTTGGTCCCCCTATTTGGTTGGTATGTACACGACGACCTCTGTGACAGTGACCATTTCCCGATCGTTCTTACACTTCTGAACCAGAAGCCCGTGTCTTTCCCAGTCGTTGGGTACTTAAACGGGCCAATTGGCCACCATTTACAGAACGTGCTGTATTTGATGGTCGGGAATGCCGGAGCATCAATGACGAGGTACAGCACATCACTGACGTGCTTCTTGCTGCCGCCGAGGAATCTATTCCATCCTTTTCTGGGACTCCTCGTCGCAAACTCGTCCCTTGGTGGACAGAGGATATTGCAGCGGTAATAAGAGACCATCGTCGAGCTCATAAGCACTATCGTCGGCGTCCAACCATGGCCAATTTGGTGGCGTTTAAGAAATTTCGTGCCAAGGCACGGATTCTTATTCACCAGAGTAAGAAACAATCCTGGGAATGGTATTTGTCTTCTATTATGGCACATACCCCCTCCTCTCAAGTGTGGACTAAACTACGACGCATTTCGGGAATTCAGACATCTTCTACTGTACCGGGAATTTCCATTGATAATGAAATGGTTACAGATCCTTATTGCGTTGCAAACCATCTCGCCTCGTATTTTGCGGATATATCCGGTTCCGATAACTATGACCCGGCCTTCGTGGCCCTGAAGCGAGAAGCGGAACGTTTCCAGCTTAGTTTTGCTTCCCGCGCTTCGGAGGAGTACGACGTGACCTTTACGGAGTGGGAACTCCGCGGAGGGCTGGCGCTCTTCAGGGACACGTCTCCCGGCCCAGATTATATTCACAACCAGATGCTTAAGCACCTTTGCTCAGGGTGTTTAACCGAATCTGGTTGGAAGGTGTGTTTCCAGCACAATGGCAGGAAGGTATCGTTATTCCTATCCTGAAGCCCGATAAGGATCCCAATTTGACAGGGAGTTACAGACCTATTTGTCTCAGTAACGGTCTCTGTGCAAGCTCCTTGAGAGGATGGTCAATCGGCGCCTGGTGTGGGTCCTGGAGAAACGGGGACTCTTGTCTGAATACCAGTGTGGTTTCAGGGCGTCTCGGTGTACCAACGACCATCTGGTACGCCTGGAGACCGCCATACAGGACGCTTTTCTCCGGAGACAGCACCTAGTCGCTGTTATCTTTGACCTCGAGAAGGCCTATGACATCACTTGGCGTTACGGCATCCTCTCTACCTGCATCAATGGAAATTCCGAGGTAACTTGCCGGTTTTTATTGCGAATTTTCTGTCCCTTCGCCTGTTCCGTGTCCGAATAAGGGAACATATTCGCAATATCATATACAGGAAAACGGAGTCCCACAGGGATCGGTGCTTAGCGTAACATTATTTGCGATTGCCATAAACGGTATAGTCGCCGTTTACTATGCCCACTACCGTACCAAGAAGAAGAAGAAGAAGTATAGTCGCTGCTGCTGGTCCAGCAGTGGTACCGTCGCTATATGTAGACGACTTCGCTCTACATTATAGTGCGGAAAATATGGCGGTTGCTGAACGACAGCTACAACAAGCTATTCGGAGGGTGGAACACTGGACACTAGAGCATGGCTTTCGATTCTCAACCGCTAAGTCCTCGGTTGTCCATTTCTGCCGAAAGCGCACTCTCCATCCTGATCCTGAGCTTTATCTGGGCAATGTAGCTTTGCCTGTTGTTGCTGCGTACCGGTTCCTTGGGCTCCTTTTCGATCAGGAGCCACACGTGCGGTGTTTGAAAACTGCCTATGCTAAGAAACTCAACATGATGCGGTTTCTTAGTGGCACATCATGGGGGGCAGACCGCGCGGTGCTCCTACGTTTTTATAAGGCACTGATTTTATCTAGATTAGATTATGGCAGTGTAGCATATGGTTCGGCCCGTAAGTCAGTGCTCGTTAAACTGGACGGTGTCCACCACGGCGGTGTGCGGCTGGCGACGGGTGCCTTTCGGACGAGCCCAGTCGTCAGCTTGCTCGCCTGCTAGTGGTGAGCCGGGATCAGGGCTTCAATTCACGGACGGTTCGAGGCTGTGCATTTGTGGTTGAGGATCGTCGGTTTCTATTTTCACTTCCCGAGGCCTGTGGCGTGTACACAGCGGAGCTCTATGCCATCTTAGAGGCTCTGCGGTACACGTTATCAGACGAACACCAGCACTTTCTTGTGTGTACTGACTCTCTGAGTGCGCTGCAAGCGATCGATGTGTGTTTCCCGAAGCACCCGTTGGTCCAGCGTGTGCACGACCTGCTCGTCAGTTCGCGTAACGCTGGAACCGGGGTGACCTTTGTGTGGCTTCCTAGCCACATGGGTATTGCGGGAAACGAGCTTGCTGATCAGGCGGCGAGAGAGGTAGTCGCACTGCCCTCGCTACCGTTTAAGGTGCCTGCTAGTGATGTGCGCTCTCAGTTGCGGCATTCGAGCCTGTCGCATTGCGAGGAAGCATGGCGTGCCACGCCTCCACCCAACAAACTGAGAGGCATCAAGGAGACAACGAAGGTGTGGAAATCTTCCTTCCGATCTCTCCGGAAGGAAGCTGTGGTACTCTGTCGACTCCGGATCGGCCATGGGATTGCTACGCACTCCCACTTGCTAAAGAGAGAAGATCCCCCTGTGTGTCCTTGCGGCGCCCACCTAACCGTGGCACACCTTTTCTTGGAGTGTGTGGATCTGGCCGATCTGCGAAGGACTCTTAAACTGCCTAATTCCCTCTCCCTTATTCTCCATGATGACGGGCCGTCAGCTGACCTCGTCATCCGGTTCATGAGGGAGAGTGGTTACTTTTTTAAGTTTTAATGTGTAGTTATGACTTTTAATTCAGGTTAAATCTGTTTTATGTTTTTTATTGTGTTCATCTATTTTATTGTTCACTATGCCTTATTTGTTTTATCCTTTTTTACCATCCGCCTTTTATTCTTTTTATTCAAATAAGGCATAATTTTTGGGGCTCACTGTCTGTTTTATATACACCATTTTCGTTTCATCCATGGCAGTGAGTTGTTTTTATCTACATCCATTCAGTTCACGCCATTTCATTTCATTAGGGCCGATAACCTCGATGATAGGCCCCTTAAAACAACAATTATCATCATCATCAGTATCTTGATAGCTGCCAGTGTCTTACTGAACAGTTGAGAAGTTGACATTGTTGATGATAATAGTGTTGGGATACTGAACGTTGGCGTGTACCGGATGCCATCAGGTTTTTCATCCAAACAATCCTAGTGACTTGGAATTAGTGCACAGTTTACTGAGTGATAATAATTTTGACAAAGAGCAACAGAATGAAGAGGGTAGTGATACTGATACTGAAGATCTGGCTGTGAGCAAAGAAGACAACTCTGATATTGAGAAGAATGGAGCGCTCTTCTCAGGGATATCCCATTTTATGCGGGAAGGATGAGAACACAAAAAGAGGTAAGCACCCTGAACCTAAACATAGGAGGAAAACAACCCCACATGATTTGTTCACCAGACTGCCAGGAGTTATAGTGGTCACATCACATCAAAGATGAAGGTGAGTGTTAGAAATTGTATATAACTGACAGAATGTTCTAAACTGTTGTTTATAAAATGCAAAGACATTTGTCATATTAGCAAAGTATTTGTGATATCCGTATTGATAGATGAAGTTCTCAAAAATTATTAAATATATACCAATCAATACATTAGTCAGAGGCGGTTTTAGAACAAGGGCACACGGGCGCGTGCCCCACCATTAATAATCATTCTCCTTGGGTTGTAGTCGTCTTGATAATCCTTCCGTGGTAATGGCGCTTATGACGTGACCAAGCAGTTCAATCGGCTTGCTGTTCACTTTCCCCGACAGCAGGAGCATAGCACGTCATAACGAGGTGCTCTGCTGGGCACATGCCTGGTGTGACCAACACAGTGTAGCCACATACTTCCTCTTCCTGGCCCTTTAACATCATCCCCTACTTTTACAGCGGGGAGAGGCGAGAGAGGGGCTATGGGAGTTTCCTAGAATTGGGGCACAAGAATCCTGTGACTAGCCGGCGGTACGGCCGTGAAAGTAGCGAGGAAGGGTCGGGGCGAGGAGGGTCGGAGAGGGGTGTTAAAGTGTACCGTTAGCAAGGAGTACCGATAGAGGGCAGACAAGATCATAGGTAGCTTATTTACCAACCTTCAGCAATTTTCCACAAAAATAATATACGGAGCATAGCGCCCGTTATTAATATGTACGGAGAAAAATCAACATGTATAATATGCATTGAGAGAGAAACGTAACATTATGACCGTAGGGTATGTACCGTAAGCGAACTTGTATTATGTTATAACGTCAGGTCTGAGAAATTTCATTATCTGGGCGAATACACAACTGCGTGACGACAGCACTGCCTCAGTATTTGGTTCCGAAAGTTTTGGCGCCTACGATATTGAGTTACTGTATAATTGTGTTCGAGTGCGGTGGTCTTTTGCAGTGCTCAGTAATATTAATCTTACATAGGCTAATATTTGTATTGGAAGCGTGTTTTGAATAACGGGAATAACGCGTACCAGTGTGTTATTAAACATAATTAAAATATACACTGAACGAGTATTTCGTCGTACGAGGTAAGTGGTTAATTCCTACTTATCAACTATGTATTTTGTGGCATTTTATTTTTAGACCGTAACTTAATGCTGCGACAAATTACTTTATAATTTTCACTGTGTTTTCAGGCATTGAAGGTGTGCATGTCGTTACCAAAACCGTGCAATGAACGAGGTAAAATACTTACAAAATAAGTCCTTAACTTATGAGGACAGACTATTAGCAAAGGAATTAGCAGCGGCGGCTGGTGGTCTTGGAGCTTGGGAGGGCACACAAAATAAATTATCATGCACAGTAAAATTACTAGCTAGCACGCTAGGTGTTTGCCAATATCCATTAAATTGTGTCTCATTAGGGAAAATGTTATGTTCTACATTTAATATAATTTAAATGATCCTCTAAATCGCTATTTAATTCCAAATTTATAATAGCCTATCACTAAGACATTTGTCAAAAACTCTAGACCTAGATGAAAAAAATAATTAATTGGTAACACTTGTCACAGAACTCCAAAAGAGACCTCTTTACATAACCTTATTTATTTATTTATTTATTTATTTTTAACAGCATGTTACATTACAATGAAAGTAATACTACATGCTATGTTTACAAAATGTTTACAATTTTAATAACATACATGTACTTATGTATTATTCATTATTGTTCTATGGCTATTTGTTTGGTGATATATTGTTCTAGGAACTGTCTAAATCTATTAACTTATTGTTTTTATGAGCTACACCAATATTAAGAATCTGTTCAACTACTTGGCATTCTTTCTAAATCTATTGAATTAAATTATATAATGCTTCATTAGCTTAATTTTTTCGAACGTCCATTTTCCATGTTCATTTACCATATTGTCCTTAAACAACTGTCTTTCTTTTTCACGCATGTAAATAATAAATGATCAACTGTTTGTTCTTCATTGCCACACGCACACAATGGACTGTCTTTAAATTTGAAACGAAAATAATACGAATTTATCTTACCATGTCCTGTTAAAAAGTAGTTACATTGCTAGTTAATGGGAAGTTTATTTTTAACCTATCCTTGACACTACTGTCGACCAAAGTATTATGTGCACTCGAGTTTGAAGGTCGTTTGTGAAGTAACCAATAGACCTACATAAAATCCAATAACATCATCATTTTCGTCGTTCTATTTTAGGTTAGTTCATGTAGGTTTGGAATGTTTAATTTATATTTCAATATTGTTTATCGCAGTTGGAACGCAAAAAGTGCACGTTTTTAAGCGTGTTTCAACCATGCGTCACATTTAAGATTTATTATCTCAAAAACCTGTCATCAGATCGAATCCAAATTTTAACACAATATACATTGGAATGTTGTATAACTGGTTTATTAATTTCAAAATTTTGTGTGTTCAAGAAACAAAGTTGTTATCATTTTTGTAAGGTAACTTTTTCTCGGCTCGGTGTGGTTGGAAAATGTAGTTCTTGATCGCGTTGGAATCCTTATACATCAAAATGTTATGTTGTATGACTGTGAAACATAAATTAATTCACTTATTTTATATCGGTTTGTATTGGTAGGGGGAAATAACACATGGTTCACCAGCTAGCCGCTCCGGGAAAAGCTGTACAGCGTTGCTGAGATGGAGCCCATCACTTCCGAGCGAGGCGCGCCAAGATGCGTGATGGGCTCCATTTCGGCAACGCTGTACAGCTTTTACCGGAGCGGCTAGCTGGTGAACCATGTCTTATTTTCCCCTACAAATACAAACTGATATAAAATAAGTGAATTAATTTACGTATTTCACAGTCACACAGCATAACTTTTCGATGTATAAGGATTCCAACGCGACCAAGAACTACATTTTCCAACCACCCCGAGCCGAGAAAAAGTTACCTGACAAAAATGATAACAACTTTGTTCCTTGGACACACAAAATTTTGAAATTGATAAACCCGTTATACAACACTCCAATGTATATTGTGTTAAAATTTGGATTCGATCTAATGACGGGTTTTTGAGATAATAATTCTTAAATGTGACGCATGGTTGAAACACGCTTAAAAACATGCACTTTTTGTGTTCCAACTGCGATAAAAAAATATTAACATATTTAAGAATTCCAAACCTACATGAACTAACGCAGCGGTTCCCAACCTGGGGTACGCGTACCCCTTGGTGGTACGCAATGAACCGGTTAGGGGTACGCCAAAAATAGACGGTAATGGCGGTCGCCATGTTCCCATCGAACGTGTCAGTCGTAATGTACAGGCGCGCAGTGCCGTCTTATTCACGCACGTCAAGGTAAATGCTCTCATCCTACCCCAACCCCAGTCACTTTCACCACTGCACTGCTATTGTCTTGATTTGCCTTTTTTGCCAAACTAATCGCTAGAATTAATTGGCTATCAATAAAACCAACATTTAAAAATATCTTATGTACGGTAGGCCTACTTTAATTGTTTATTTTCCTCAGCTAAATGTTTATACATCTTCATCTCCAAAGGTAAATAAAAGTAAAATTGGAAATTACATTTAGCATTTTATTGAAATGAAATGTATAAGTTACTAACAGCAAACAAATAATAAATTTAAAATATTACTTATACTATATTCATAAAAATAAGTTATAAATAGTTGTAAGTTAATTTTTACTATTAATGTTTTAATTAAGTACTGTAATGTACATATTGCCCTCAAAATATTAAACGTTTTAAAAGTTTACTATTTAGGGGGTACTATTTTAGATAAATATGTAAAAAGGGGTACGGGAGGGAAAAAAGTTTGGGAACCGCTGAACTAACGTAAAATAGAACGACGAAAATGATGATGTTATTGGATTTTATGTAGGTCTATTGGTTACTTCACAAACAACCTTCAAACTCGAGTGCACATAATACTTTGGTCGACAGTAGGTATGAATGATTTTGTCACTACACCATTTAAAGTATTCTTCCCTTCGTTTTCGTTTTACGTAACTTTGGATCTAATGATACCCCGGTGGTGTCCTGTTTGCCATCTAGTGGTCGTCTTGCGAATCATTTCAAACAGCATCGGTAGATGGGGAGGAAAGGGGCAGGGTATCGCCAAATGGCCATAGATGTTGTAAGTTCGAGTTGAACGCAGCAGTTCAGCATTACCACTGCATTCCAACGTTCTCTCCAGAGCTCATACAACTGCTCCAATTGTTATTCCTCCTTGTAACCGTGGGCTCGCAATCTCTGGGCCCATAGCCGACGTTTGAAGAGCGTCTGCACGCACGCGCAATAGACCTGTCCTTGTTTGTAGTTGAATGGAGTCTTGGGCCCAGTAAGGCCTGAGCCCCGAGTAGCCCGCAGCAAGGCGAACTACGGGACAAGATATGTAGCGCGTTATTCAAACATTCTGGTACATTTTCATAGTGAGGAGCGCACAACTCGGTCAGTATTTCGAGCGTTAAGGATTAAAAAATGAATTACTAATGTAGGTTAATGGTAAGGAGGGCCCGGGCCCACTGGCCCGTTAGAGCCAGCCGCCCCTGGGAATTAGGCCCTCCGAAACCAGATCTGTGCATTAATCAAGTCTCTAAAGATAAAAACAGAACATATCACAGGACTTTCAATAAATCTGTGTATAAAAAATGGGATTGGTTATGTGGATGTCCGGTAGTAAATTCATTCTTTTGTTTTCCGTGCCTGTTATTTGGTGGCGATGACACATGGACCAAGACTGGCATTAATGATTTAAAACATTTACCTGAAAAAGGAAAGAAACAGTGTTTGTCAAAATGCCATATGAACAATGAAATGAGTTTAGCAGTGTTAGGGAACATAAGCATAGCGCAGCAACTGGATGATGGCTACAGGATTTCTGTTCGTAAGCACAATGAACTTGTGGACAAGAATAGGTATATTATGTCGCGCATTATTGATGCTATTAAGTTTTGTGGGGAATTTGAATTGGCCTTGCGTGGACATGACGAAACCGACGAATCAATTAATCCAGGTGTTTTTAAGGGTCTCATCAATTACACTGCGGCGCTTGACAATGTTTTAAAGGATCACTTGAAAAATTCAAGCGTGTTTAAAGGGACATCGAAGGTCACCCAAAATGAAATTTTAGACACGAATCTGTCCGTTTGTCGGAAGAATGTTGTCGAGGAAATCAGTTCGGAAGACTTCCTCTCGCTCCAGGCTGACGAAACAACGGACGCTTCATGCAAAACCTAAATGTCCCTAATTTTTAGGTATCAAATAGCAGGTAGAATTGTTGAGCGATTTTGGGGTTTCTTTGAAGTCACCGACAGGAGCGCGCACGGTCTGGCTGCAACAATATTGGGACAGTTAAACAAAATTGAAGTAGAAAAATCTCCTGAGAAACTTATTTGTCAAACGTATGACGGTGCTTCTGTGATGAGTGGGCATAGGGGTGGAGTGCAGTCGTTAATTAAGGAGAAATACCCAAACGCGGATTACATTCATTGTTACGCACATCAAGGTAATTTGATTCTCCAACACGCCACTTCATCTTGCTCCCAAAGCAGAATATTTTTTCAAGATTTGCAAGGGATAGGGCCATTTTTTTCAAGATCTCCAAAGAGAATGGATTGCTTGATTGAAGTGGTTCAAAAGAAAATAGGTTACGCCCCTCCGACAAGATGGTACTTTCAACATAGAACTGTCAACACTGTGTTCGAAAACAAAGAAAATCTTTTGAAATGTTTTGAGCACATTAGAGACTCAGAAGTTAATGACAGAAATGCCTCAAGTCAAGCTGCAGGATTTGTGAGTACATTGAAAGATCCCCAGTTTATATACTGGCTGACTTTCTTTCATAAAGTTATGCCACACGTAGCTATTTTCTTTGATTGTATTCAGCAAAGTGGTATTGATGCTGTTAAAGTCAATGACTTTATAAAGCAGTTTTCTAAAGCGGTGACCAAAGTTCGCGAAGAATATGCGGAAAGTGAAGTGTCCTTTAGTGAGCCCGCGAGCAAAAGACTTTGTGTTGAACAAGGAAGTAGTAAGAGTAATCGTCTGGCCGTAATAGAAGTGTGTGATACTGTTGTTAGTAGCATTAATGACAGGTTTCAGTTTTCGGATCACTTGAGTGCTTCAAAATTATTTCTAGTTGAAAAGTTTCCATACTATTCCATTGAATTTCCAGAGAGGGATTTCCAGACAGCCGTTACATTGTTCCGTGCAATAAATGGTCCGAAACTGAGAACTGAATTGGAGGTATTGTACTGTCGTGAAGATTTGCGTAATGCTTCCGGTGCGGCACCACTTCTGCAGTTCTTTTATAACAATAATATGTTGCGCACATTTTCAGAGTGTGTGATACTTTTAAAAATCATTGTTACTATCCCAATGACGACTGTAGAGACCGAAAGGTCATTCTCTACTTTGAAGAGGATAAAATCTTTCCTGAGAAATTCTATGGGGGCTGATAGACTGTCTGCACTTGCAATGTTGTCGATGGAGAAGAGGATGATAAACAGTATCCCAGAATTCAACACACGCGTGATAGAGGAGTTTGCTGCTGCTAAAAATAGAAGGATCGAACTATTCTACAAGAAGTGAACGATCAGGTAAGCTTTTTCTTACTTGGTAAAACTCTGATTTTGTTTCAATTTTTTTTCTTTTTTCGTGGTAATCAATCCCGTGTACCCTAGCCAACTTATTGTGTGTGTTAATTACTTAGTAACCTGCATTATTTTCTGTTTATTTGACCGAGTTTGTACTTAATTATCTGTGCCTACAATTGGGAAAGGAAGGCATGATGAGGATGACGCTCATAATCAAATCACTCAACTGTGGTTTCATAGTTCACTCATGGTACGGATTAGGGGGCAGATGACCTCGTAGTTCTCTCCCTTAAAACAACAATAACTAACATCGAGAATTATGGTCATGTGTTTTAGCAAAACTGATACCTGCTGTGCCCCACCCTTATCAAAGCCCACGAGCCGCCTCTGACATTAGTTGGTTGGTTCCTTAGTTTAGGGGCTGCGACAACGTGGTCATGTAGCCCCGTGTACTTTGGGTGTGTGTAGAATCCGGCTTTACTTCCCCTCTGAAGGACGGCATACTGAGGGAGTTTCAATGAATCAATACATTACTAAAACATATCTATTCATATCTCCAAGTTACATTATGGTGGCTGTATTAGTGTATGTTTCTGTTTTCAATTCAAGTAAGGACTGCAGACATTGAATTTTTTTTCAAGTAGTTCCTACTTTTGCCGCCAAACGCCACCGCCAACGACTACTCGTTCAGAACTTGGTTACCAGATGCCACCACAGTCGGCTCCTAGCGACGCACGTAGGAACCTAAGAGCGTTTGTCGAATGTTTAACTATAATTTAGCTTCACACAGGTGTAATTAATGGAAGGTTGTTTAACATGCCATTAATCTATTACATGGGACTGCCGGCTTTACTTCCCCTCCGAAGGACGGCATACTGAGGGAGTTTTAACGAATCAATACATTACTGAAACATATCTATTCATATCTCCAAGGTACATGTTTCAACCCAGCAATGCGGTCTATTTCAGCCAACATCAAGAATATATAACCGAAATTTAATGTTTTTCAGTCGATCAAAATGATTGTACCCAATTGTGATCGGTTATTCCTTAATACTGAAAAAAAAAAATACATGCGATTAATAAATACACTTGGATTTACAAATACTTTCACCCATACTTTTAGACATAGATTTAATAGCCTAAGTGTAATGGATCTGATGATGATCGCTTGACGATCGAAACTGGTCATCCTAGTGTTGGTTCCTCAGTTTAGGGGCTGCGACAACGCGGTCATGTAGCCCCGTGTACTTTGGGTGTGTGTAGAATCTGTCTGATAACCGGTGTTAATTGTGATGACTGTATTAGTGTGTGTTCCTGTTTCTTAATTCAAGTAAGGACTGCAGACTTTGAATTTTTCAAGTAGTTCCTACTTTTGCCGCCAAATGCCACGGTCAACAACTACTAGTTCAGAACTTGGCTACTAGACAACACCGCAGTCGGCTCCTGGCGACGAACGTAAGAACCTGAACGTTGTTTACATTTTGAACCTAATTTAGCTTCATACATGTGTAATTAGTGGAAGGTTCTTTAACATGCCATAAATCTATGACATTGGACCGCCGGCTTTACTTCCCCTCTGAAGGAAGGCATACTGAGGGATTTTTAACGCTCTTAAAAAGTCCGCCGACTTCGGCTGGGTTTGAACTCGCGGTCCTGAACATCATCCAAGTGTATTTATTAATCTCACATAATTTTCTTTCAAGATTAGGGAATAACCCATCACAATTGGGTACAATCGCGTTGACTGACTGAAAACCATCAAATTTCGATTACTAAGGCAACACTGAAAATATCTTCAAACACCATAAAGAATATATAATTAAACTATTATTGTTATAACTATATATAAACACCATCCACTTCCAGACAGAAGATCTCATTGAAGAATGCCCCCTTTGCTACGCTCTGTTTGTAGCCAATGCACGTGAGATTTTCGAAGTGAAATGCCATGTCCTGTGGTTCGGATTCCACGTAAAAAGTAGGTCCCGTGGCTCATAATCACAAGATTCACGGTCACGTAAAACTACAATCTTCCTTTTTTTTCTGTTTGTAGCTATAGAAGAACGAGTTGCTGCTCTCCCTCCTGACAAGACTGGGAGGTTGAAAAGAGCTATGGCATCAAAGGAGTTATTGACTAGATTGATGATATGAGTCGTCCAGTTGCAAATCTCGTTTAATCCACTTGTGAATAAGGATCATGTCGTAAAATTATTTATTTAATTATTTTATGTTATTTTACTTTATCTTATTTTGTTTTATTTTATTTTGTTTAAACTTTTTGATTTTGTTTAATTTTCTGTTCTGTTTTTTGTTTTGTTTTGTTTTGTTTTATTTTATATATTTCATATTTTTAATTTTATTTCGTTTTGTTTTATTTTGATTTTGTTTTGTTTATTTTGATTTTCCAGAAAACAAACAGAAAATCAACATTCAAAAACACAAAGCAAAAAGCAAAATTCAAAAACAAAAGCAAAAGCAGGAAACAAAAAACAAGGAACACAAAGCAAAAAGCAAAATTCAAAAAAGCAAAAGCAGAAAACAAACACAAAACCAAGAAAGAAAAGCAAAAAGGTAAATTCAAAAGCAAAAGCACAAAGCAAACACAAAACCAAAAACACAAAACAAAAAGTAGAAAACAACAAGCACAAAAGATACGCGAGGCAAAGTCCAGAGAAACGTTTCTCATGAAAATGATTCTTATTCACAAGTGGATTAAACGAGTTTTGCAACTGGACGACTCATATGAATGCCCACCTTTGAAGATGGTGGTGTGTATGGCTGTGGAGATTGCCCTTGTCCTGTTATGTGTTTCTTCCCTTCTCTCTCTCCCTCTGCCTGCATCTAGCTGTCTTGCTACCCTAAGAAATCAAAACTCCTGTGTACTTGAGAGTTGGGTGTGTGTGTGTCATCATCATCATCGTTGACCAACTCCAGTTTCCCGGGTGTGGTAAACGAGCCCCCTCCATCTCTGTTGATCCATGAACATTCTTTGTTCACAATCCTCTCCCAATCCTGGCCTCTCTCCTGTACATCCCTCTTCACCTGATCTGTCCATTGTTTTCTAGGTCTGCCAACTGTTCTCCTCCCTCCTAGGTCTCTTTCATACTCCCTTCTTGCAGTTTTATTGTGTGTATGTATATATACAACCTATGACAATAAAATTCGGTGAATAGTCCTATACTATCAACATAGATGAACAATGCACGACAGTGACCCTATTGTCCTTCGAAATAGTCCCCTCCCGTAACTATGCAATGCTGAGATCGGCGATACATGTCCTGGAAACTTTGCAAGAAGGAGTTCTATTTGGAAGCAAGCCAATGACACCAGTGTTGTCACACGAAACACTCCACCCTGTAATCGTAAAGAAGCCGTCTCACGAAACACTCCACCCTGTAATCGTAAGAAGCCATCTCAAGAAACACTCCACCCTGTAATCGTAGAAAGCCGTCTCAAGAAACACTCCACCCTGTAATCGTAAGAAGCCATCTCAAGAAACACTCCACCCTGTAATCGTAAGAAGCCTTCTCAAGAAACACTCCACCCTGTAATCGTAGGAAGCCGTCTTACGAAACACTCCACCCTGTAATCGTAAGAAGCCGTCTCATGAAACACTCCGCCCTGTAATCAAAAGAAGCCATCTCACGAAACACTCCACCCTGTAATCGTAAGAAGCCTTCTCAAGAAACACTCCACCTTGTAATCGTAGGAAGCCGTCTTACGAAACGCTCCACCCTGTAATCAAAAGAAGCCATCTCACGAAACACTCCACCCTGTAACCGTAAGAAGCCATCTCAAGAAACACTCCACCCTGTAACCGTAAGAAGCCGTCTCAAGAAACACTCCACCCTGTAATCAAAAGAAGCCATCTCACGAAACACTCCACCCTGTAATCGTAAGAAGCCGTCTCAAGAAACACTCCACCCTGTAATAGCAAGAAGCCGTCTCACGAAACATTCCACCCTGTAATCGTAAGAAGCCGTCTCAAGAAACACTCCACCCTGTAATCGTAGTAAGCCGTCTCAAGAAACACTCCACCCTGTAATCGTAAGAAGCCATCTCAAGAAACACTCCACCCTGTAATCGTAAGAAGCCGTCTCAAGAAACACTCCACCCTGTAATCGTAAGAAGCCGTCTCAAGAAACACTCCACCCTGTAATCGTAAGAAGCCGTCTCAAGAAACACTCCACCCTGTAATCGTAGTAAGCCGTCTCAAGAAACACTCCACCCTGTAATCATAAGAAGCCATCTCAAGAAACACTCCACCCTGTAATCGTAAGAAGCCGTCTCAAGAAACACTCCACCCTGTAATCGTAAGAAGCCATCTCAAGAAACACTCCACCCTGTAATCGTAAGAAGCCGTCTCAAGAAACACTCCACCCTGTAATCAAAAGAAGCCATCTCACGAAACACTCCACCCTGTAATCGTAAGAAGTCGTCTCAAGAAACACTCCACCCTGTAATCGTAAGAAGCCGTCTCACGAAACACTCCACCCTGTAATCGTAAGAAGCCGTCTCAAGAAACACTCCACCCTGTAATCTTAGTAAGCCGTCTCAATAAACACTCCACCCTGTAATCGTAAGAAGCCATCTCAAGAAACACTCCACCCTGTAATCGTAAGAAGCCGTCTCAAGAAACACTCCACCCTGTAATCGTAAGAAGCCGTCTCAAGAAACACTCCACCCTGTAATCGTAAGAAGCCGTCTCAAGAAACACTCCACCCTGTAATCGTAGTAAGCCGTCTCAAGAAACACTCCACCCTGTAATCATAAGAAGCCATCTCAAGAAACACTCCACCCTGTAATCGTAAGAAGCCGTCTCAAGAACCACTCCACCCTGTAATCGTAAGAAGCCATCTCAAGAAACACTCCACCCTGTAATCGTAAGAAGCCGTCTCAAGAAACACTCCACCCTGTAATCGTAAGAAGCCGTGTCAAGAAACACTCCACCCTGTAATCGTAAGAAGCCGTCTCAAGAAACACTCCACCCTGTAATCGTGGTAAGCCGTCTCAAGAAACACTCCACCCTGTAATCGTAAGAAGCCATCTCAAGAAACACTCCACCCTGTAATCGTAAGAAGCCGTCTCAAGAAACACTCCACCCTGTAATCGTAAGAAGCCGTCTCAAGAAACACTCCACCCTCTAATCGTAAGAAGCCGTCTCACGAAACACTCCACCCTGTAATCGTAAGAAGCCGTCTCACGAAACACTCCACCCTGTAATCGTAAGAAGCCGTCTCACGAAACACTCCACCCTGTAATCGTAAGAAGCCCTCTCAAGAAACACTCCACCCTGTAATCGTAAGAAGCCATCTCAAGAAACAATCCACCCTGTAATCGTAAGAAGCCATCTCAAGAAACACTCCACCCTGTAATCCTGAGAAGCCATCTCAAGAAACACTCCACCCTGTAATCGTAAGAAGCCGTCTCACAAAACACTCCACCCAGTAATCGTAAGAAGCCGTCTCACGAAACAATCCACCCTGTAATCGTAAGAAGCCATCTCACAAAACACTGCACCCTGTAATTGTAAGAAGGCATGCCATTACTGATGTTTGGAATCTTAATGATGGACAGAGGGCATGCTATGGCCACACTGTTTTGGTTACAGTCATTCTAGTTTGCATTCATTCCTATGGTAAATTAGAGTGAGTTTGGTTAACATTTCTAAAATTTAAGGTTTCCTGAACTCATCAATTTTGGTTCGTAAACATTAGGTGAATGATAAAAATGTTAATTAGAAACCTGGAACAAGTTGGCATCATCAGCTAAGAACTTTGGAATATTGCTGTCTCTCAAAGCTCTGATCAGTACCACATCTTCACTCTTATCAGGGTTTTGTCTCTTCAGGGAGCCAGCCATGACAAGCACACTCTTCACAGCTCTGTAACACACATGCGCAAACATTACTAAGCAATTTGGTTAAATACCAATATTTAAAAAAATGCAAATATATTTACCATTATGGTAAAGTGAAGTTAAAATCTGTATTGACAGTTGAATATTACTTTAATGGTTCTTAACCCTACTTACATCCTACAAAATATATATATATATATATATATATATATATATATATATATATATATATATATATATTTCCCCATTCCTATTATATTTCCTCTGCACAGTTCTGACTGATATCAATATCTATGCAACTAGACCTCTAACTTCATTTTCGCATGTATTCTTCAAGGCTCAGGGCAATATAATACATTATATTTTGAGATCAATAATAATTCAAATAACATTTAGCCTACTTAAGAATTTTGCAAAAACTGAAATTAGGCTAATGAGATAAACACAGGGCCAAAAATTGTGTGTCTGTCTGTGTGTGTGAGTGTGTGTACTCTGAATGTCTTCCCCCCATCAATTCAAACACGATGAAACCGAATTGAACAAAATTTGGTACAGAGGTAGCACTGGCAAAGGACACCTCAGTGTCATGTTTTATATTGCCACCATCTTGACGGAAACGTAATGGTGGCTACCCAAATGTTCAAAGCTTAATTCAAATTATGACTAACCTAATCATCTGATCTCTACCAAATTTTGCAACAACATACATTCATGTGGGAAGCGTCTTTTGACCAAACTACAAGGTCATCAGCCCAATAGTTTGCAGATGGCGGTCATGTATGTGTGCAAATCGATTCCCCCAATCAATTCAAACACAACGAAACCCAAATTGAATTACCTTTGGTACAGAGGTAGCAATAGCAAGGGACAACTCAGTGTCATGTTGTATATCGCCTCCATCTTAACAAAAAAAAAAAAAAACGCGCCCACCCAAATGTTCTGAGCTCAAATCAAATTACGACTAACCTAATCATCCGATCTCTACCAAATTTTGCAACAATATACCTCAATGTGGGAAACGTCTTTTGTCCAAACTTCAAGGTCATCAGCCAAATAGTTTCAAGATGGTGGATGTATGAATCATGCAAGTATTATAGCCCAACCTTAACTTACGATTCAACAAGGCCTGGCCTCAACAAGTCAGCTTATCGTACATATGGAGGTTTAAACTGTCCTCAAGGAGGTGACCGGTAGGATATTAGCCTATTATAATAGAATATGTAACCGTAGAAGTGACTTAACAGGTCCAATTGACCATGCCATATCGTTGTGGGTCGTCCCGTCCCGTAGACAAAATAGCTGCTATTTGTGCTCGTAAATCCATATATATCCGTAACTGCGTAAGCTTATATCCTTTTCGGAATGTACTGAACAAAATAATACATATTTAGTTTCAAATGGTTTATAGAAGCACTAGAATACGCTAATGAGATTGTTGATTTCAACACAAAATATGATACAAATGTACTAAAGGAGTTATTTACATAGTATTATTGTATCGCATCCGTGGCGCAGTGTTAGCGACCTAGGCTCATAGTCCGAGGTTCCGTGGTTCAAATCCCTGTGGGTTCAATTATTTTTACTTGTTTTTTATTTTATTTTTGTATTTATTGATTCATAACTACTCACACGTTATAATGTTAAGCATATATAGTGTGTATTTGCTATCAAAAATATTATATATATGCTGTACTCATAACACCACAAATTACAACACTCGACTACAGCGATTAAAATTCTTTGTCCTTGATCCGCTGTAGAGTCTATTGTTGTTGTTATTAGCCTACTTTTCACATTTTGCAAAAATGAGGAAAAAGTAGACTTATGAGATCGGGCAAATGTCTGTCTGTCTGTCCTTCTGTCTGGCTGTGTGTTTGTACCCCCCTATCAACTCCTAAACGGCTGCAGCATCGAAACAAAAATTGGTAGGAGTAAACATCTATACCTGAATATCTCACGGCCATATTTGAAAATGATGTCAGTGCTACCAACTGCTGACAAATCGCAATTGAAATTTGAGCTCCATGTTGGATATCTTGGAAGGTATGAATGGGAGCAATTTCAAAATTGGCACAGGTATAGATAATAATATTGCAGTTTAATTTCCAGGAAGCCATACATGACAGTGTTGCCAAAATAATTATAAGCCTGCTGATAGGTCCAAATTTGAAATGCATATAACTTCTACACTATCAATTGGATTTCAACCAAATTTCGTATGTGCTATGTGTACATAAACAGATATGACTGAGCGTATTCTTAAGAGCCACCAGGCCTGCCAACTGTTAATAAATGCTCTCAATATTTTTTATCCAAATACCCATATATCAGAAAGTATGCAAGCCGACAGCTTTAAACTATGCACACGTATAGTACCTGACATTCTATATTAATTTGGAGTAACTTATATATGTCAGTGTTACCAACATGATTCTAAGCCTGCTGAGAGGTCCAACTTTAAATACATGTAACTTCGATACTATAATTTGGATTTCAACCAAATTTTGTGTGTGCTATGTGTACTATAACAGATATAACTATGCCGAGTCTTCAGAGTAACCAGGGCTACCAACTCTGTCTGTATTTTTGTTACCCTATTATCAATATATCAGAAAGTATGCAAGCCAACCGCTCTAAACTTTGCACACGTATAGTACCTGGCATTCTAGATTAATTTGGAGTAACTAATATAGGCCTACGCCAATGCTGCCAACATGATTCTAAGCCTGCTGATAGGTCCAATTTTAAAATGCATGTAACTTCTATACTAACTAATGGATTTCAAAATTGACACAACAATAGATCATATTATTTCAGATTATTTCTAACCAATACAGGTGTGTCATTGTTGCCAACATGATTTTACGCACGCTGTTAGATCCAATGTTTAACAGCATGTAACGTCCATGCTATCCATTGGACTTCAACCAAATTTTGTAGTCTGCACCTTAAGAGATGGAACTAAGAATATATTTAGTCACAAGGGCTGCCAACTATAGTTCTCTATTAGGCTACATTATGCCAGGTATACAGTATTTCGAACTAATTAGAAATTTCGATATTACCAACTTAATTTCGTCATTATTCTAGATAGCTCCATATAGATTAATCATTGGCATGAATCTTAAATTTTAAGAAAAGTAGGCTCTTTAGTTCGTCACGGAACTTCTTGTTTTTGTTGTTGATTCTTTAGGGGTTTTGCGGCATCATGGTCTTGTAGCCCCGTGTACTTGGGTGTGTGTAGAAGTTGTCTGATAACCTGTGTCACTGTGAGGTCTGTAGGCTTACTAGTGTGTTTACTTTTATACAAGGAAGGATTTGGGTAGGAAGCTGTTCTTTCATTTGAGATGCATAAACATCATGGTCATTTAGCCCCGTATACTTGGGTGAGTGTTGAATTTTGTCTCATAACCCATGTTATTGTGATGGCTGTATTAGTGTGTGTATATATAGCCTAATTCAGGTGAGCATTCAATCAATCAATATCCATATAGCACGTTGTATTTCAACAACCTTCTACAACCAACATTCAATTATACTCCTTAAAGAGGACAAAGAGTTATAACTAAACCCATGCATTTAGGAGAAAGTAGGCTATATATTCTTTACTGAACATCTTGTTTTAGATATATTTTTTCATTGAATATTGTTTTCCATTTACAAATTAAGCCCAGTTTTGTAGGCCAAGGATATCCAGAATCATATTCTATATGCAACAAGAGTAGTGTTTTCTTTATTTTATGCTTGTCTTATGGCTTCTTCGAAAGCTGAAACATGTTCTAAAGAATAATAGATGTTTCTTACTAGTATTGACTAGGCGTACAGTTATTAAACAATTATTCTTGCCAATTATCATACGATCACCAATTGATATTGTTGTATCCCCAAGCCTTCTACAAAGGGTTGTGTCTACATCCAGATACAACTCATTAACATTATAAGAAGAGGCTATGGAATTATGACCCTGTGGACGGAGTTGCCACAGGCACGATAGGTCATAGCCCTAAGGGTGCCAGCTAGCATGTTAAGGAGGCCACAGCGGGCATTACACCTCGCATTCCGCTGACTGGAATGACACTACATAACTACTTTATAAATACGAGGTACAGCCACACGCCCACTCTCTTACGTCTCTTACTTCTTGTGCTACGTAACGAAGGAACGGTAAGGGCGCTGCCCTTAGCCGGGTCCCAACGCCATCACCACATGGACATCTGTCATCGGTGGGGTGAGTAAGTGTGTCTGCTTAATTCCTTTTCCACTATTTATCACCCCCTTGATCTAACCTAATCGTCCCCCCTCATTAGTACCAATAAACCCCTTTCTTACAGTCAAGTGCTCTATCTTTTATTTCATGTAGTTATAGAAACCTTCCCCCTTAGATTGTAACTTAGATTAAGATCTGCACTGCATGCTGTTGAGCAGTAGTATGAAGAATGCAAGGCCTGTTGCTGTACTAGCAGGCGCTTAGCTTACTAAGGCTCCCCAGGTAAGCATGGTGAGTATGTCCCCCGTAACCGTTCTTAAAACCCCCCTTTTACATTGATTGCTCCCTAGACGTCTCCGCAGCTCTTCCCAAATCACTATGATTATACATCCTAGTAAATCTCCGAAAATGCTAAGGATGCCGACTAATCAACACCCCTTACAAACGGTGGTTAGGCACCGGGTAAAACTCAGTAGATACCGGAGTTGCCGACCAGGTTATTCAAATTACCTAACAATATGATTTAACCAACTGCTATATTAAAAACTAAAGGATGCAGAGGAACAATTTTATGAATCTAATTATGGCAGCATGTACTGCCCGACAGCGATCATGTTTAAAGTGATCAATCAAAGAATGCTCGTTTTCTCAAGAACTATCAATACTTGAATCTAGTGTATACACAATGCATGAAAATTATTTGTCTACTTTGACACTTACCGATTTTCCTAAATAAAAGAAGTATGGTATTGCTTTACATACAGTAGGTTATTCAATTGCTTTTCCAAGAAACCATGAGAGGCCTGACCAAAACCAGTGAAATGCATTTCTGAGACTCTATTCCTCAATATTAATGCATAGACAATAAAAACCATGTCAAATCAGGGCAATGAATGAATTACTCTCATCATATTTCATAGCCATAATTTCTATGCCTAACAAAGAAAGGTACCGGTACTGTTATTGTTGACTTATTTAGAGGCTTTGCAACATCGTGGTGTATACAGGGTGTAACAAAAAGGTACGGCACAAAATGCAGGACACATTCCTCACACGTAGACGAAAAACAATTGTTATATGAACATGGGTACGGAAACGCTTTGTTTCCATGTTACACCTCATTGTCTCCAACTCATTAAGCATGGGAAACACACAGAACAGAATGTTAGAATCATGGGGTACATGCACTCTTGGTTACGTCTGGTTACGTTGTCATTATTGTAGGTACGCCGCCAGTGTTTTGTTTTACATGGCCCAGTTGCCATGCGACTTAGCAGATGTTAGCTGTGCGATAAAACATGTACTTCATGCACGATGGAGCACCTCCTAATTTTTGTGTTAATGTCCGTCGGCCTATAAATAACAGATTTGGTGACAGATGGATAGGTAGAGGTGGACCAATCGCCTGGCCTCCATGTTCTCCGGACCTAAACCCACTGGACTTTTATTTGTGAGGACATTTGAAAGCTCTTGTGAATCGAACCCCAGTACAAGATGTTCAGAGTCTCCGTGCCCGTATTATGGAAGACGGCGAAACCATACGCAATACTCCAGGGATACATCAGCGCATCCGAGATTCACTACAACGGTATGTTGATGCATACATCAATGCACACGGAGGGCATAAAGAACATCTCCTGTGAGCAAGAATTGCTTGTGGTATGCTGGTATAATAATATCCTATGGCCTCGGGTTCCTGGTGCAAGCTTTGTTAATTGACACCCAGAGGGTAGCTTGCATGTCGAATTTCGTCGTTCCTTTGAACGCTATGAAAGTCAAGGAGGTTAGATATCTAAACTCCTTGATACTACAGCGCTATCAAGTAGAGAATGGAGGAACTTTGTGTTGGCGGAAATCCCGAGTTTAATTTTGCCATTGAACACGGCCTACTGAATTCAAATGGGTTCTTTAACATGCCAACAACGTATGACATGAGTGTCGTGATTTTTGTCGGTATGCTGGTACATTCTGTTCTTGTGTGTTTCCCATGATTAACCCTCTCAGTGCCACGCGCCGATCAGATCGGCTCTCGCTACTCGCGCCAAAAGTGCCAAAGCCGATTCAATCGGCGCGCTGTTTATCTTATATTTGTAGATTTCTGTAGGCATATGTCCGTGATTATTTCATACGGTTGGAAAGGTGAGGTTTCAAGCTTGCCTGTGCGGTGTTTACTTTTTTCCTTCTAAGTCCGTTACGCGATAGGTTTGAGTTTGTATTTACGCCCTCCCTTTGCGCTCCCCCAATCACGCGTGTTCCCGCCAAAATTGGGGTGCAGTTGTTCTCTTCTTGTTGAAGATTTCTGTCTACAGAAGTATCTAATAACTTTCTACAGCTGGAAACGTAAGGTTTCTTCAAATATGACTCCTAGGTGTCCTTAATTTAGGCTCAAAACTGATTCTTTACAAAAAGGAACTTGAAAAAATGAACAATTATCAGAATAATCTCAATTGAAAAGGTTTAGATACCGTATGTACTTTTATGAACATAATGTATGAAAGAATGAGGTATTGGTTAAAATGCAGAGCAAAAATAATGATTATATCGTTGGAAATGTAGTATTTATGATTTTTTTTTCGAATAGTCTGCAAGACCATTGAACATGGCTTGGCATTCTTGGCAAGTATTTCAGGAAATGGCTTGGCACTAAGAGGGTTAATGAGTTGGAAACAATGAGGTATAACATGGAAACAAAGCGTTTCCGGACCCATGCTCATATAAAAATAATTTTCCGTCTGCGTGTGAGGAATGTGTCCTGCATTTTGTGCCGTACCTTTTTGTTACACCCTATATAGGTGTGTGTATGGAATCTGTCTGATATCTTGTGTTATTGTAATGCTGCAGTAGTGAGTGTATTTTGGGTTAAGAATTTGGGAAGGATGCAGTCATGGTCTTTATTTAGGTACCATCCTGGCATTCGCCTGGAATAGAAACTGGGGAAACCACAGAAAACTGCTTCTGGGAGGGCTGAGATGGGAATCGAAACCACATCTTCTCAATTTTGCCTTACAAGGCTGAGTGTATCCTGTTCCAGCCCTCAGACCAGAATTAAATTTCTTGGCAGAGCTGGGAATCGAACCTAAACCTCCAGAGTGACAGCCCAGAACGCTAGTCACTATGCCACGAGATGGACAACAAAGAATAAGGGTGAAAATTCTGGTTACAGATTGTAACAGGGAGACTAATTGGGCTTGCTAGTTCACATACCATTCAGGTCACATTTCGTTCATAGCGAGCAAAACTGAATTTAAAGGCAGGTATTTAAGTGACCTATTATAAATAAATATAAGAATGAAAGAATAATAAATATGAATGTACGAACCATAGCAGATGGACTAGTGAACAAACTCAGTTGGAGAATAGGATTACCAAACAAGCCTGAATGACAACTCTACATAGCATCGGCAGCACTATCTACAAGAGCCATTAAGGAGCAAAAATCATGGCAGCATATACCTCATTCCGAAATCATAATGATCTTGCTGAGAAAGTTGCTCACTGCATAATTTATACATCTGTGTCATTTTATGAGCCAGTAGTTTTGATGATTCAAAACCTTCAGAATACAAGATCACTTCTGCAATGAGAGCTGAAAGAAAGAAAATTAATATGAATTCAGTTAAGAGTTCTGAAAATACTTGCTTCTTTATTACATACTGAACATTGAAAAACATCACCTGGTCCTTAATGATGATAATTGTTTTAAGGGACCTAACTTGTAGGTTAGCGGCCCCTAATAGTTTGGATGATAGTAAAATGGAAAATGAAATGGAAACTACAGTTCTCCAAGAAAGTTTTGCATATTATCTTTTAGTGAATTGTTTATTTTGCTGTGTGTTTGTAATCACATTATACACAATATAAGATACATTCAAAAAATACAACACACAATATGCTCTGAAAAAGTGACTTAAACACACAATGAATAACGAAAGTGATAATGTGGGACTGAGCACACAAACATCCTTTTCATGTTCGGGCATATCAATACCGTGTATGGCCACCACGAGCATGCTTGCAGACGATGAGGTATACTGAGCACCAATGAATCCAACATGGTTTGGGGCAAATTATCCCACTCTTGGACAGCAGCTTCAATCAGTTGCTGTTTGTATGTTGGAGGACTGGGATGGTGCGAAATTGCCCTCGAGCTCTTTCCATGCATGTTCAATACAGTTCATGTCCACAGAAAGGGCACGCCACTCCCTCTGTATGCCATGCATCTGAAGGAACTAACTGACCACCCTAGCTCGATGGGCACAAGCATTATCGTCCACTAGTGTAAAGCCCTCACCCATTGTGGCACCTGTAACGACAGGTTCAAGTATGTTGTCTCTGTACACCAGACCAGTCATGCTACTGTGGATAGGATACAAGCATACGTCGACCAAACATGATTCCATTCCAAAACATGATAGATAGATAGATAGATAGATAGATTTATTTACCATCAACAGGATAGGCACCCAATTACAGATGATATAATAAAACATAATAAACATTAAATTTACTTAAAAGCAACTATTTAACTAACCTAGAAACAAACATTGATTCAAGCTTATAAACTAAGTTCTCTATACACTTAAATTAAAATAACAATTATTACACACTATATATACAACAAACACCTACGATCTTGAGTTCAACAATGATCTACGAATTTCCGTAGGCTTCGAGTAAAATATATCTATAGCGCTATCAAGATGGTTTAGAGAGCGCAACGCCATCAATAACCAGGAATTGGCATGGGCTACAGTTCTACACTTCTGGATCCGGAAAGTGAGTCTTTGCCTTGTATTGCGGCCTGGAACATGAAGCGGAATCAAACACAAAAGGGGCGCACAGTCGATTCTATTGGTCAGACACTGAACCTCCTTGCTGTTGGTGGCGTTCCTGGATGAAGGGCTCGTGAAATCTGTCACCCACTCATCGCCACACCTGAATGCTCCTACTGTATGGGTGCAAAACTATGGTGACCTCATACGTAAAGAGAGTACGCTTCCAATCTTCTTGCTGCCATGTCTGATGAGTTGATGCCCACCTTACACGAGGTACCTTATGCTATGGCTTCAGAGGAGGTTTTGGCGCAAGCATCCTTGACATCAGCCCTGCTTCATGCAGCCGTTGCGCACTGTCTGACTGGACACATTCACTCTAGTGGCCCTTCGAAGACCCTGGCAGAAGGACGTGGTAGTACCATGGCCCTACGATGTTGGTTCGGCCACTGTCTTGGCAAACCAGTCTTGTGTATCCCTATTTGTTTCCACTCTGTGTGGTTGTACATATCTTTATTATTTGTCTTCATTGTATTTATTCATTGTCAAGTTTGTTTTGTTTATGTTGGTTAGTTGTCATGATTCATTTGTTTTGATTACATGTTGTATTCCCACTGCCGGTGTTTCCCGTGGGATATTTTTGCTTAGAAGGTATTTTGATATTCTAAGTTGGCCACTTTGATTCTTCTTCTTTCTCTTTGTATTCTCTTTGACTTGTCTTTGAACTCTCTGCTGTGATTGGCTGCTTTCAGCCTATCAGAGGCCTCCTTGCTGTTTGTAGCGACCAATCACGTTTTTCTTCTTCGTTCTTTAAGCTTGTAGCCATGACCAAATGTTGTGCTTTGACACTGGTTGTGATCTATCGACGAATATCCAGTTAATCACTTCTATAATTGGTGCTATCTTCATAGTAACCGTGCTTAGTGATCATGTCCTTGCACATGATTCATATTTTGTTAGGGCAGTGACATTTTGGTGATTTTCGGTCTCATCAGACCATGCTTGTTATCGCTACGCGACATGCTGACGAATCCTTCAATCCGCGGTGTCGGATAGTTTGTTGTAACATGTTTAATTCTGATCTTCATCTACTGACTAACAATTTGTCATCACGCGTACGAATAATGATTTTGTTTCGTGTGATAAGTAATTCATCGTTTGTCTTGAGGCATGTGCTACAAGGCCATGCACTATCTTCCTGCACCATCACTGAAATGGAGGTTGACACTGGGCTCAACTATTTTACTATTGTGACAATACCGTGCGATTGGCATATCCCGGTATTTGTATGACATCAACTACTTTGACTTCCTGCGTTTCACACATGATTTGTTTAATTAACAATTCATTTTTGGGCTTATGGTATCGGCGCATCACTGTAAGTCAGTCCTGGTTCGACGACACATTCTCGTTCCATGCGACCTGTTTTCATTATTTGTTGCAACTCCACTTGTGTTGCATGTTTTAAACTATACCATTCTTTGGAACCGCCTTGTATTGCATGCCGTTCCTTGATGTACGGATCTGCAGCTACGTTCAAGACAATTTATGTGTTTTAGGCTCAAGCCTTACGTGTGTTAATTCCATGCGAGTGTTTCTTCAATTGTGTAAATTTGTGCCAGTGTTTCTCGTATATTTGTGTGCCATTTTTGAATATTTACTTTATGTGCCACCTATTTGATAATATATCTTATTATTAGTTATTGTTTGTGTTGTGTCCTTTATGCCTTCCTGGACCTCCTTATTTGGTGACAATAATATTGTCTGGTCCTCCACATGTTTGCTAAATTGTTATGCGACCTTTTGTAAAGTCAACCCTTTTTATCACTACATCTTTATCTAATGCTTTGGCCAACAAACCCTTATACATGTCCGCTATTACCAGAATACTCTTGGTGGGTTGTTGACTTCCCGCGTTGGTCATTACATTATTTGGTCCTCTCCAGGCCGGATATTGAGCTGTTTACTATTTTGAATTATTAAGCATTGTTTTGGCCATGTTGGGCCCTTGTTTCTTGCTATTTCACCAGGAAGGCCATAAATTTAACATTGTATACGTTCCCATTAACTTCCCAAGGACACAATACAGTATTCTATGTTCAGATGTTTGTTTACAACTTAATCCAGACCATTGTCTTAGTGTTTATTTTTTGTGTTGGTTGTGTTAGTTAGGTGTGCAACTCTGGTAATTACATCTAGGCGGGCAATTCTAAAGTCATTATGGAGGATGCCCAAAAGCGAGTTTTAGTTAGGAAGCGTGCAGTCGCTAAGGGCATGCTTACCTCACAAGAAAAAGTAATTAGTAACTTTCAGGACATTACAGAAGAGCAATATCAAATGTTAGTTTTACGCAAACACAAATGCGAGGAAATTTATAAACAATATAACGAAGTGCAAGTCGCTTTAGAGGATATTACAGACAATATCGACGAAGAAACAGCCGAACGTTGTGACTTCGAAGAAAGTATTTTGAGTTGATGGTTAAAATTAAACTACATTGTGACAATTTCAAAAAATCCAACACTACAGACAGTGATAACCCTTTGAATAATTTGCAGAGTGCACAATTTCCAAATGCTAACGTAGCTGCAGTGCATATAAAGTTGCCTGAAATTCAAATTCCGCAGTTCAGTGGTGACTTCACAGACTGGCTGAATTTCAGAGATAGCTTCAAGGCCATAGTAATTGATAACCATGCTCTTTCTGATGTTGTTAAGTTCTACTACCTTAATTCTAGTCTTAGTGGCGAGGCTAAGCTCCTCCTAAAGAACATTACTGTGTCAGATGAAAACTTTATGGTCGCATGGAACTTGCTGACAACTCGATACAATAACATTAGGCTCATAGCGCACAACCATGTCACCAAGCTTTTCAAGCCCCCTGCATACGGTAATGATTCAGTGGCCTTGCGTGCCATCATCGACCACTTTGTTTCTCATGTCAATGCGTTAGAAGCTTTGGACTTTACGGGGGTCTCCCTTCAAGACTTGTTATTGTCACATTTTATATTGGAGCTACTAGATAATGATAGCATCCGTGAATGGGAGAATCATGTTGATTCTGGGAGAATTCCCACTCTCCAGGACTTGGTTAGCTTCTTAGAGAAAAAATGCAAGGTACTGGAAATAACTGAAAAGAATGGGTCCAGGCCTGCATTACATACTGCTGTAACCAAACTTAAAGCTGACGGTTATTCGCCTCAGAAACCCATGTTAACTACTACCAAATTTCGTTGTACATATTGTAGGAGCATTGATCACCAATTGTCGAAATGTGGTACCTTTATTAAACTTTCGTCCATATCCAAATGGGATTTTGTCAGGTCTCGAAAATTATGTTACAATTGTTTGCGTAATTTCGAGCCTAATCATCAATGTTCGAAGTACTCTTGTAACACTTGTTCCCGAAAACACCACACTCTTCTTCACTATGAGCCCTCCAGTGGCACTAGTAATGATGCTTCTCAAGCTCTTGCTAACGTGGTAAACACGAGTTGCAGTAACGTCGCTCGTGACAATCAATCTTCAAGGACGCTATTACCCACTGCCAAGTTGAATATATCAGCTGGCAATGGCTTACGTGTACCTGTCACTGCACTACTTGACTCTGCATCAGATTGTAACTTAATTTCGTCACACTCAATTCAGAAATTAAGACTCCACACCAAACCTATGAAGGTACACATTCGCGGTGTTGGTCAAAATCAAAGCACTGCTACTGTTGTTGCTGATGTGAACGTTTTTGCCTGTGCTACTAATTGGTCTGCTAAGCTTGAATGTCTCGTGGGTCCCAATATTGCACTTGAGCTACCCGCTGCTGGTTTCAACACCTCTGAATGGAACATTCCATCACATGATTTTAATTGCACTAAACCTATTGACCTTGTTCTTGGTGCAGAATATTTCTTTGACCTGTTATGTCCTGGTAAAATCATACCAGTTGGTGATTTGCCCATCATTCAAAATACCTCTGTGGGTTGGGTGTTTTCTGGGAGGCTGCCCAGTGCAAGCACCTTGCAACCATCGCACGTGGTATCACCACTTACACTCTCACGCCCTCATGTAGAACAACAGCTGGAAGCGTTTTGGAACGTTGAAGAAGTTGAAACCCCAGTGTTGTCTGTTGACGAATCCATATGTGAAGAACACTTTGTTGCTACCACTCGCCAAGACGATGGTAGATTTGTGGTTAGACTCCCTCGCAAGGTAGACTCGGAGCCTCTAGGTGCCTCTCGCTACGCTACACTAAATCGTTTTCACTCTCTCGAAAGACGTTTGGCTCGTAACCCTGAGTTAAGGTTAGAATACACTGAATTCATGCATGAATATCTAGCCTTAAACCATATGCAAGTCGCCCCCCACCCGACTGATGGTGAAGTTTACTACATTCCCCATCATCCTGTTTTCAAGCCGCACAGTACTTCTACAAAGCTCAGAGTGGTATTTGATGCTTCGTTGGCTACTACGTCTGGGTGCTCCCTTAATGATACCTTGTTGGTGGGTCCTGTAATTCAGCAGGACTTGTTCTCTATTTTGCTTCGGTTCCGTACTCACTTGATAGCGTTTGCAGCTGATCTGAGTAAAATGTACAGACAGATTCTTGTAGATCACAAAGATCGTGACTTACAGAGAATATTTTGGAGAGACTCTCCTTCAGACCCAATGGTAGAATATCACTTAAACACTGTTACATATGGTACTGCCCCAGCTTCCTTCTTAGCCACTCGTGTGCTAAAGGAGCTCGCCCTCACTGATGGCACAGCTTTTCCAGCTGCCACTCAGATTGTTTTAAACGACTTCTATGTTGATGATTGTATCTCGGGATGTGATTCCGAGCATGACGCACTCATTCTGTATGATGAATTGACCCTTCTTTTGAGATTAGGTGGTTTTGAACTGTGTAAGTGGAGTTCAAACTCCATGATTCTATTAGATAACATTCCTCTTGATCATCAAGAGAAACAACAACTCCGTAGTTTCGGCGATGGTGAAGAAACAGTCGCCAGAACGCTAGGACTTTATTGGCAACCTATCGATGACTTGTTGCGGATTCAATCACCTATCGTGAACTGTGACACTTCAATTACTTTTACTAAGCGTTCATTTTTGTCCATTGTTGCCTCTATCTTTGACCCCTTGGGTTTAGTGTCACCTATTGTGGTTACTTGTAAGATTCTCTTCCAAGATTTGTGGATTCACAAACTCGGTTGGGATGACCCCATTACAATGGAAATCACGCAAGCTTGGCTGAATGTTTATAGCAATTCACCTGCGATTTCTGAGATTTCTACTCCACGTTTGATTAAGCCTGCTTCAGAAATCAAATCTATGCAACTTCATGGCTTCTGCGACAGAAATCGGCAGGCCTATGGAGCTTGTCTCTATTTATTGCCAATTGATACCAACGGCATCGTCACTGTTGCACTTGTGTGCGCTAAGTCGAAGGTTGCTCCTCTTAAACAGTTGTCTTTGCCCAGACTTGAGTTATGTGGCGCACTTTTGCTTTCCAAATTGCTTGCAAAGGTGCAACCCGCTTTGAACTTGCCTATTGAATCCGCCTATTGTTGGACAGATTCCACTATTGTTTTGTCTTGGTTGGCTTCGCCCCCCTCAAAATGGAAAACCTTTGTAGCCAATAGAGTTGCTGAAATACAAAGGCTTACTGTTCACTGCGCCTGGAAACATGTCTCTTCCCGTGACAATCCAGCCGACATAATTTCCCGAGGCTGTATGCCCTCAGAATTGAAAAATAATCAGCTATGGTGGCATGGTCCAGCATGGTTGAAAGCCTTTACAAGCTCCAGTACTTAAGATATCCTTGACACTCCTGTGTCCGAATTGCCTGAGTGTAGAATTTCGTGTGCAAATGTATCTAAACCTGTTGACATTGAATTTTTAAATAATTTTTCTTCCTACACAAGATTGTTGAGGGTCATAGCCTACTGTATTAGGTTTGTCTCTAATTGTAGAAATACCACTAGGATCAGTGGTCCACTCACTGCCATTGAAATTGATGTTGCACTACTTACATGTGTGAAAATGATTCAAGCTCAGTGCTACTCTACTGAACTTGCTGCTCTAATGAAGAATGAGCAAGTGCCATCCACTTCCACCATCAGCAATTTGCACCCTTTGCTTCACTCTGATGGCACTATTCGTGTGGGAGGCCGTTTGGAATTGGCCGACCTTCCATTTGATACAAAACACCAGATACTTTTGCCCAATGACCATCATTTCACTAAAGTCCTGGTCAGACATACCCATTTAAAGTTGCTTCATGGCGGGGTCCAGGTTGTGATTGCGACTATCCGACAACGCTTCTGGATACCGTCACTACGAAAACTTGTTCGTAGCCTATCTCGCTCTTGTGTTACTTGCGTGCGCTACGCTGCACGTCCTTCTGAACAGTTAATGGGTCAACTCCCAGCTGTTCGCCTCCATCAAACCTTTCCCTTTAATCACGTTGGTGTTGATTACTGTGGTCCATTCACTATCAGGTACGGTGGCCCCAGGTCAAAGGTCTCTACTAAGGCCTACATCGCAATGTTCGTTTGTATGGTTACGAAGGCTGTGCACACTGAAGTCGTCACTTCCCTCTCCAGTCATGCTTTCGTTGTAGCCTTTACTCGCTTCTGCAGTAGAAGGGGCGTTCCCGCTCAAGTGTATTCCGACAATGGTACCAACTTTCAAGGCGCACAGTCTGACCTTGCTGATCTTGGTTCGTTGCTCTCCTCTGCAGATTTTCAATCTGTTGTTCAAGATTCTACCTCATCGCTACTAATTCAGTGGCACTTCATTCCTCCTAGTTCTCCGCATTTTGGTGGAATATGGGAGTCAAACATCAAATCTTTGACATCTCATTTAATAAGAATCATGAAGGCTCAAGTACTTACGTATGAAGAATTGACCACTCTCGTGGTGCAAATTGAAGCCATTCTAAATTCTAGACCCATTTCACCTATGACTGAGGATCCTACTGACTTGTGCTATCTCTCGCCAGGTCATTTTCTGGTTGGACGACCTTTGAATGCCTTGCCCATTCCTGACGTTTCTGAAGTGCCCATCAATAGGTTGTCTAGATGGCAATTACTTCAACAGATTATGACTTCATTGTGGCGTAAATGGTCCACAGATCATTTACTCTCCCTTCAACAACGTCACAAGTGGAACAGTGTATCTCCTGACCTCAAGGTTGGCACGCTTGTGCTTATTATGGATGACAATGTTTCTTCTACTTACTGGCGACTTGGACGCATTCTTGAGGTTCACTGTGGTAAGGACGGCCTAGCTCGTGTGGTCTCTCTATACACCACCTCTGGACTTTTGAAACGTCCCATCGTCAAGGTGTCTCCCTTGTTGCCGCAGAACTAAACCCTCTTGTATTTCATAAACAACCTGCCTGTTGTTTCTGTGCGGGCAATATGGTTCGGCCACTGTCTTGGCAAACCAGTTTTGTGTATCCCTATTTGTTTCCACTCTGTGTGGTTGTACATATCTTTATTATTTGTCTTCATTGTATTTATTCATTGTCAAGTTTGTTTTGTTTATGTTGGTTAGTTGTCATGATTCATTTGTTTTGATTACATGTTGTATTCCCACTGCCGGTGTTTCCCGTGGGATATTTTTGCTTAGAAGGTATTTTGGTATTCTAAGTTGGCCACTTTGATTCTTCTTCTTTCTCTTTGTATTCTCTTTGACTTGTCTTTGAACTCTCTGCTGTGATTGGCTGCTTTCAGCCTATCAGAGGCCTCCTTGCTGTTTGTAGCGACCAATCACGTTTTTCTTCTTCGTTCTTTAAGCTTGTAGCCATGACCAAATGTTGTGCTTTGACACTGGTTGTGATCTATCGACGAATATCCAGTTAATCACTTCTATAATAATTGGTGCTATCTTCATAGTAACCGTGCTTAGTGATCATGACCTTGCACATGATTCATATTTTGTTAGGGCAGTGACATTTTGGTGATTTTCGGTCTCATCAGACCATGCTTGTTATCGCTACGCGACATGTTGACGAATCCTTCAATCCGCGGTGTCGGATAGTTTGTTGTAATATGTTTAATTCTGATCTTCATCTACTGCCTAACAATTTGTCATCACGCGTATGAATATGATTTTGTTTCGTGTGATAAATAATTCATCGTTTGTCTTGAAGCATGTGCTACAAGGCCATGCACTATCTTCCTGCACCATCACTGAAATGGAGGTTGACACTGGGCTCAACTACTTTACTATTGTGACAATACCGTGCGATTGGCATATCCCGGTATTTGTATGACATCAACTACTTTGACTTCCTGCGTTTCACACATGATTTGTTTAATTAACAATTCATTTTTGGGCTTATGGTATCGGCGCATCACTGTAAGTCAGTCCTGGTTCGACGACACATTCTAGTTCCATGCGACCTGTTTTCATTATTTGTTGCAACTCCACTTGTGTTGCATGTTTTAAACTATACCATTCTTTGGAACCGCCTTGTATTGCATGCCGTTCCTTGATGTACGGATCTGCAGCTACGTTCAAGACAATTTATGTGTTTTAGGCTCAAGCCTTACGTGTGTTAATTCCATGCGAGTGTTTCTTCAATTGTTTAAATTTGTGCCAGTGTTTCTCGTATATTTGTGTGCCATCTTTGAATATTTACTTTATGTGCCACCTATTTGATAATATATCTTATTATTAGTTATTGTTTGTGTTGTGTCCTTTATGCCTTCCTGGACCTCCTTATTTGGTGACAATAATATTGTCTGGTCCTCCACATGTTTGCTAAATTGTTATGCGACCTTTTGTAAAGTCAACCCTTTTTATCATTACATCTTTATCTAATGCTTTGGCCAACAAACCCTTATACATGTCCGCTATTACCAGGATACTCTTGGTGGGTTGTTGACTTCCCGCGTTGGTCAATACAGATGTGTTGAAAGCAATAGATACCAATCCTCCCAGCGAGAGGTTTTGCGGGGGCGTCCAGTTCTTGTTCGATCAGCAACTGTTTGGGTCTCAATGAACTTTCTCCACACCCTTGAGACATCACTTGGACTCACTCCAACACGAGTAGCAACATCCACTTGTCGGAAACCCTCCTGAAGCAATGTTACAATTCGAATGCGGTCTGACGTACGAATGCAAACTCTTGCCATGTTTACAGTAGGCTACAGTACCTCCGTCTTCCCCGTGTGCTCAAAACCAACAGTACAATTGGTGTTGTTAAACGGATGGACATGAGATGCGCCTCCTAGAAGACAAATATTGAATGATTCGTACAGTGTACAGTCATTGTGTGGCTCTAAACTTGACGAACAGTGCGTACTGTAAAGAAATGCCCTCACCCCTCAAAGAATGAGGACGGAAAGACTCTAAAAGTAAAACCATGAAAGGCAGACAGGAAAGAGGAGAGGATGCACTCCAAAGGCAATGGAAAAAAGGGGAAAATGGACCCAACTCAGAAATCCCTTGGGATTGTCAACTCCATGATTTTCTTTTCCATTTTAGGTATCTCCAACTTCTTGTAACCTTATCTAACAACAATCATGATTGCTCATGGAAAATTTTCCCAGCACTGGTGGTAAAACTTGGTATGTCTTTTGCCAGAGATGTCACAGTACATAGTTGTCCTAGCAATACCATTACACATGAGATGAATAAAGGCCTCATCCAACATGACAAATGTCTTTCATTTTTACCCTGTCAAATGTCTATCATACAATTTGCAGTTGGTCTTGTGTTCTGCAATGTGGTGTGATGTGAGATTGTATACCTGGCTTTTATGTATGCCAAGATGACAATGAATGGCATTGCTGACAATGGACTGTGCCACACTGAACCTCTGGGCCATATCACATTGGGATGGTAGATTCTCCTGGCACTCTGATGGTTAAACCATTTTCCCAACACTGTTTGCTTATTTATCTATACAAAAAATATATAGATTACATAATGAACCGGCTCCAGTTTCCCGGGTGCGGTGAATGAGCGCTCTCCATTTAGTTCTCTCCAAGAATGTCTCCCCATCCACGACCAGCTGCAAATCCAGACCTCTCCCTGCAAGATCATTTCTAACCTGGTCGATCCATCTCTTCCTTGGTTGACCTCTTGGTCTCTTGCCTTTCATTTCTTTCTTAAACCGCACTCTAGCTGTTCTCTGTGTGTCCATTCTTTTGAGATGACCGAACCATTTCAGCCTGGCTTCAACACAGATCTCATCAAGAGATTGTTCTACTTGAACAAGATGGCATATCTCATCATTTTTTATTTTGTCCCTCCTTGTCTTCTGAATCATAGTTCTTAAAAACTTCATCTCCACCGCCTGTAGTTTGCTGGTATTTCTCTTGGATTGGGTACAGGTTTCTAAGCTATATGTAGTAACAGGAACAAAGAAGCTCTTGTAGAGTATTAGTTTTGATCTTAAAGGAACTTGCTTATCCCAAAGAAGCCCTCTCACGAGAAGATAAAATTGAGCTCCATGTTGAACTCTACTAGTGATTTCTGCAGATGGTTGGTTATCTGTGGATACTACACTGCCAAGGTAACAGAACTGATGTACTTGTTGTAACTTTGTACCATTCAGAGTGATGTTAGTACAGATGTTTTGTCGACTAACGGGCATCACTACCGTTTTGGACTTGCTTATGTTCAGACCAAATTGCTTGAATATAGCATTCCAATCATTCAGCTTCTGTTGTATTTCAGCCTCATTTTCACCCCATATTACAGCATCATCTGCAAATGCTAAAGCTTTAAACTCATAGGTCTTATTGAGTCTCTTAACTCTCTTCATTATTTCATCCATTACAGTAATGAATAAAAGTGGTGATAGAGCGCTGCCTTGCTGTACACCCTTCCCAATAACCATTAGATTTAGGCGGCATGACACTCCAGCAACTGCAAGCTAAGATACAAGACAGATTCAAGATTGGTTTTAAGTTTCTTGTATGGCATCAGCATTGCCAAATCAGAATGATATAACACGATCAGCCTTCTATAAAAGTAATTCACTTACCATAGTCTGGCACCATCATGGAAATAGGTCTAAATAGTGCCTTGAGATTGTCTGGTAACTCAGTTCTCCCAGCATAGCCAGGATTCATTGTGATGAAAGCAGCACACTGATGAACCAGTTTAATTTCACGACCTTCAAACATGAAGCTGTAAAGGATGATGGAAAATTATTTAGCAGGTGCCATTAAATAACACAAAACAATTGTATAAAAGGAAGATACTTAGAGAGAAATACACAGAAATGTATTTACAATTTTACTGACCATTCCAATCAAATGTCACTCTTTCGAATTGGACTAATTATGTACGAGAAATTCATTAAAAATCAACCAATTAAAGCACTCCATTTCAATAACAAAGCACCATGCCTCTTATTGACGAGTTTTTATCACACCTTCCATTTACTGATCACAATAATTACCAGAATTTATTTGTCCACTAAGAACACTAACCAAGGATTTGTGGCTTTATGCTCTGTTTTATTGATTTCTTTAGAAGCTTTTGTTGGCAATGGATTTTGCCATTTTTTGTTGACAAAAACAGTAACATAAATGGTATGTTTCTTAAGAAGTTAATACCGGTAATATCGTAATAGCACCCATTATTAAAATAAAATATACCCATAAGAATTTAAAAGTACAGTAAGTTATGTGACAAACATTTCATTTTATTCATCAAATAGTCAATATAAGCACAACTTGTACTTTCAAAATCCTCTAGATATATTGAGAAGTAAGTCATTACCTAAAGGAAGGAAGCTTGTAGTTTTACATAACCGTTAATCGTAGGCTCACGAGCCACGGGACCTCCTTTTTACGTGGAATCCGAACCACCGGACATGGCATTTTACTTCGAAAATCTAACATGCATTGACCAGGAATTGAACCTTGGTGAGATTTATTAAAGAGAGCTTTCCAACACAAATTTATCTTTTTGCTTTACGATTTGCCTGACTGGCGATGAAAATTGAAATGATGGAAGCCATTTTTCAGTGTTGCCTAATTCTATTAAAGAAAGCTTTCCAGTCGGTCAACACAAATGGTGTGCCAATCCGCCTCCCCCTGTCATTACCTATGATAAGTTATAGACGTACCTACACATTCGGCATGGTGGATGAATTGAGGATCCAATATGGAAAACAGTGAAATTGTCAATACACAATTTTCTACCAAGGGGACCAGGAATAGACATACGGCCTTCAAAGTGCGAGTATACTTCAAGGAAGAAATGTTCTTCTTCTTCTTCTTCGCGAATGGGTCGCTTAGGACCACGCAAAATCAACACTTTCTAGCCTTCCTGTTGGCCCAGTATTCCATCATTCGCAACGAGCGAGTCTGTTTCCATTGCTCTGACCAATGATGTTGTGTAATCTTCTTCTCTTCTTCCTCGAAACCCCGCGTCTGAGTGATTTTCCTGATTGCCTTCCGGTCATGTAAGTTTGGTGATCCTAATTCCTTTAAGTTTTCTTCTGTAAATTTATACCAATTCGGTCTTGTAGCCTTGTTCTTTAAGAAAGCATGTATTTTGTGTGTCAGTCTGTTCGGGTCCATTCTTTCTATGTGTCCCATAAATTGGATTCTTCGCATTCGCATTGTGTCTGTGTTTTTTTTATATATCTGTATTAGGCTTTGGATAATGTACACCATCTCTTGTTCTTGGTCCAAGGATATTTCTAATTATTTTACGTTATTTCACTTCTATTTGGTGTTTTAGTGTTTTGTGTTGGAGATTAAGTGTCTCTGAAGCATGGAGAGCTTCAGGTTTGATTTTATATATAACAATATTTATAGCTTTTAAAATTTTCATTTTGAACCAGTTCCTTTTTGTAGATGGCATTTAAGCACAATATGTTAGTTTGGAATAATATTCCTATTCTACGAGTATCAGTTCATGCCCACTATTGCCATCTGTTATGCTTGAGATGAATATCATTGTTTTGAGTATTCTTTGACTTTTCATTGTAAAACATAAATAAACGTGTTCAGCTTCATCGTGTGGAGTGTTGTGCTAAACCTAACAGGTTATGTGCCCAGGTACACGGATATAAACACAGTTATTATATATGGTAGATCATAGTAAACGAGTTCGAGTAGATTCAAAAGCAAAGATGAACGCAACAAATACATTGAGAATTGAGCTCCTTAGCAGAAACAATGTCTATAGCTGGAGCCTGCAAATGGAAGTTATATTGATTATGAATGATCTGTGGGAATACATCGATGGAACATCACTGAAACTAGAATTGGCTGCGATACAAGGCAAAGCCGCGGAGGTGAGCTTGTGGCAGAAAAACGATAGGAAACCTCGATCTCTGTCATTCTAACACAATACACTAATACACCGAACAATATAACTGCAGTTTGTTTTTAAATACCTACTAATTACAACAACATAAAGGGTAATCAGATTGTAATGGACATGGTGCTGCGGTAGCACATTGCTGCTCAAGATGTTGGCAAATTCACCCTCCCTACCAAACTCAACTGACCACAATAGACCTGTTGAACTTCCTACCAAATAAAGTTTTTTTCTTCTTCTTCTTCTTTTTTTCTCACGATAATAGTGTGCTGGATCAATACAGAATTTTAATAACTGCTCTTCAGGAACTTTGGAATACAGATCAAGATCCAATAGAATCGGGAGGATATCGCCTTTACAAAGGACCTCCTGGCAAGAGAGTGATGAAGAATGTTCCCCAATTTGGAATGGGATTCCTAGTCCATAACAGCATAATAGACTCCAGGATTTCTCATCAACCTCTCCAAGAATGGCAACTTTAACAATTAACAATTAAGGTGAAGAATAAAACTTATACTTTGATAAATGTCCATGCCCCAACAAATGACAAGAATACAAAGGAAAGAGAAGAAACTGACAAATTTTGGGAAGAACTTGACCATCTCATATCACATATCCCGGATGTGAACATTAAAGTTTTACTCGGAGTTTTTAATGCAAAAATAGGGCAAGAAAGGAGGTATCATACAGTAGTGGGACGATGGCCAGCTCATAAATTAACAAACAAGAATGGACCAAGATTAATTGACCTTTGTAAAAACCATGGACTTATGCTGGAAACCACAAGATTTAAGAGACAACCACATAAACTAATGGCCTGTAAATGTCCTAATGTCAAGATGGGAGAGTTTCAAATTGATCATGTCGCCATGGATAGAAATTGCTACAAAGAAATTTATAATGTGAAAGTCCTCCGAGGAGATCATTATATATCAAAGATAAAAATTAAGTTAACACCTAAATAGAAATACAAACCATCTAAATTTCATAGGAGAAGAAATTATGACTCCAGTTATTTAATAAACAATACCATATAATTGGAGAGAACCAAAACACCTCTATGTGACAATAGGGATGTAGCCTGAGAAAGTTCGCGCCAGATAGCGCTCGTGTAGTACTGGGTAAGCGCAAGGCGATCGTCCTATGTTTCTCCCAGTCAGCTACGAGGAATGTATAGATTATGACCGAGTTTTCTAAGCTAAAGTAAATTATATCTTCTCTAATTTTACTCCAAGACTATATTAATTAATTCTATAGGTATATCCTCTAATATATTATGAACGATTTTCAGCGTTTAAGCGTTAAACAGCTGTAAAATGAGCTACGGACTAGAGGCGCTAAAACTAGTGGCAGGAGGGAAGAATTAGTAGGCTACAGCGGTAATAACAAAATTCTAACACGCTTTATTATTCAAATTATGAATAGGAGTCAGCATGCTTGAGTATTGTAGGCCTATATTGATAAATAGCCTATATCTCCATAAGACTTAAATCATAAATAGAAATTTCCCGGTCAATGCATATGAGATTTTCAAAGTGAAATGCCTTGTCCTGTTCGGATTCCACGTAAAGAGGAAGTCCTCTGTGCCTTATGATCTCTAGATTAACGGTCACGTAAAACTATAATCTTCCTTTTATAAATAGAGATTTAAATATTCACTGGCTCCCCTTGCTTATAGACTTCGATTCGTGTAATTTTTTGGTTGATAGCGTACGTGAAACGGTCTTTTTTATGGTAAACATAATCAAAGAAAGTTGATACCGGTATTGTTTACCTCAAAATGCATCGCAACGTTTGGTTCTTTCGTAATTTGTCAATTTCTTAATACAAATCGTTTCCGTACCCCTAGGAAACGACTTAGGGGTACAATATTTAAAAAGTTTGAGAATCCCTGTTTTAAGGCCATGAACTGTTTCCATTCATCTGGCTAACTTAGGCCTATGACTCAAGAATGTAGAAGTCAGTCACTACCGGTACCACATTCTCCGTCGGGCAGCTGTAAGTTGACGATTAATTCTGATTTCAAGAAACCAACCATAATACGTTTTTGACTGTTAATGTTGTGACATTTATTCTTGAAGTATTTGTCCGAGTATTGATGCCTTTGAAAATGGGAGTCACAAATGTTACATTCACTTCTTCCTGTATATTGACGATTTCTTCCCGTACCGTACTTCAATGGAGATAATTTATGCAGATTCCGATATTGTAGGCTTATCGTGGTAAACTGGCAATTTTCTTGTGTATGGCCTCTTCCTTATTGTTGTTGTGTTCGTGGTCCACGGAAAAGCGATGGAACAGTGCCCGGTTTTAATCTTGCTCTCTCACCTTCAAATACAAACGCATAAATTCAGTGGTTGTTATCGATATGTCAATTCAGTTTATAGGTAGGAATTATTTCCCTTTGTAAATCACACTTGCCCAACACAGTTTTCGTGAAGTCATCGAGTTGAAAACGATGGGAACACACTTTAATATTTTCGGTCAGATTTTCTTCACCGAAATGTTTCCCTATAATAGGATGTAACCATTTCTTCCTCATTTCTTTATTTTGTGAAAATTGGTGACACGAAATTGGATTTCCCTGATTTTTGCAAAGAGGAACACTGCAATAGCTCGGCATAGTCACGAAAATAGCAATTTAAACAACTTAAATTCGTGGATATTAGCGGCATGTGAACACAGGTGACAAATGAAGAGCGCCTTGCGCTTACCCAGTACAACAGCAGTGCGCTCTGTCGGTGCTAGTTCTATACATCCCTATTTGGGGACAATAATTGACAAAAACTGAAAACTGTGGCGGAAGAAATCGCTCCCATTAAAAGAACATGCCTGGTGGAACGAGGAATGCGATAGAGCAATTCAGGGAAGACATAAGGCATGGCTCAATGACCAACAAAGGAAAACTGAAAAATCCCGTGAGGAACTAATTACTGCTAGAAGACAAACGGCCCAAGAAATTAGAAGAATTAAAAGATACCCTAAATAACGTGGATGAAGCATTTAATAAGCATAAAACAAGAGATTATTACCAAACATTCAAACAATATCAATCGAAATGCATTCCACCTACACTTATTTGAAAAAAAAATGGGATACTGTCACATAATAATAGAGACAATGCTAAAATTGTGGTGGATTATTTCAAAGAATTACTCAACTGCGAGGATCCAAAAGAACACTTCGAATTTGATCCCAATCCGAAAAATAAAACTCCCCTGGACAAGGTTATACCGCCAAATTATGAAGAAGTGATTAAAGCAGTTGATTCACTTAAGAACTACAAAGCAGCGGGAGAAAATCAATTAGTAGCAGAATTGTGGAAGAATGCAAATAAACAAACTCTTCAAAATTTACATAAACATATCATAGACATCTGGAATACTGAAAATTACCCGAAGAATGGTTCACAGCAATCATCCACCCATTGTACAAAAAGGGTGATAGATCAGATCCCAATAATTATCGGGGTATATCTTTACTTGATGTCACTTATAAGATCTTCTCGAAAATTATTTATACAAGAATTCATGAACAACTTGATCAAGAACTGGGAGAGTATCAAGGAGGATTTCGACCAGGAAGGAGCTGTCCAGAACAAATTATTAGTCTTAAATGGATCATGAAACATCATCGAGTTCGAAACAAGCAATTAGTCATCACTTTTGTCGACTTTAAAAAAACCTTATGACAGTATCCATCGTGAGTCATTATTAAAAGTCCTTCGAGAATTTGGTCTACATCAGAAACTCATCAACCTTCTTGGAATTACCCTTGAGACTAAATCAAAAGTAAAATTTAGAGGTGAATTGTCAGAACATTTGAAATCCAAACTGGTCTCCACCAAGGAGATGGTCTTCCGCCCTTATTGTTTAATTGTGCATTGGAGAAAGTCATGCGAGAATGGAATGAGCAGTGTCCTCCAACCATTAAGTTTGGCAGAAAAATCAAACTTAATTGCCTAGCATTCGCAGACGATCTTGCACTACTAGCAAGTACTGTGGAAGGGGCTAAATTTCAAATCGAAGACCTCGAAAAAATTGCATGCAAAATTGGTCTACAAATCTCATATGAAAAGACTGAAATGATGCCGAACTTCAGAATTGACACACCAACATTTCAACTAAACAATAGTAAACAAATTAAGATGTGAAAAAGTTCAAATATCTTGGGGAGATAATCACCTGGAACTCAAACGAGAAACCATCGATAGATGGTAGAACATCCAAACTGAAACAAACACAACGAATCACCTGGCCAACCTACAAAAGGAAATCTCTCTCAATAAATGCCAAATTTCGGCATTACAATTCCGTTGTTAAACCCGAGGCAATGTATGGTAGCGAAACACTCTTCAAGATGAACATCAAATCAACAACTGACAAATTGCAGAAAGCAGACAGAAGAATCAACAGAACAATTATTAACAAAACACATCAAGTAAATGGCCAATGGAGATTGCTGCCTAATGAAGTGGTATATCGAGAGAGTGAATCAATAATAGATACAATGCGGAAAAGGAGAATCTCTTTTTTCTGCCATATCTCACGCCTACCAGAAACCAGACTAATAAAACAGCTGTTAAGTTACTTCTGGAAGAGTAAAACAAAGAACAACTGGTTCAAAGAGATCCAGCATGATTTAGATGAATTAAATTTAACGATGCTCCAAATTAAAAATAGAGAGGTGAAGAATATTTTAAGGAATAAGTACTTACGATTCACATTAACAACATTTAAACGGAAAAACTACACCATCACAGATGAACAAAGGGCAGTCAGTTCAGATAGAATGAAGAAATGTTTGGTGCAGAAGAAGCTGAAGCTGAATCGCTACTTTCCAAATACCATTGTTAGATTTAATTGTATTTGTATTGATTAAAGTGCTCCAATGAGGGCGTAAAATATGCACAAAAAATAGTGTACATAACTAAAGTTATGACCTCAGGGACATGTACCATTATCCACTGTATGCAGCATGGCTAATATATTCCTTTATTCCAGAAAAACACTTTTCTTCCTGCCACTTTCACCCTTTTCCATCCTTGGAATGTTCCCACTTTTTGAGCTACAATTGTATTTCACAACAAACATTTATCACATTAACATACAGTAAGCTTACCCCTTAGAAATAATTGTTGTTAATTTGTATTAGTAGCCGTGTACTTGGGTATGTGTTGAATTTGTCTTGTAACCGAATTTATTCAGTTACAGTAGCTCACACTCGGGTTTTGCTTCGCGCAGTTAGTTTGGGGTATTTTATTCGTATCTTATTATATTGGGTTAACGTGGGGTTGCAGAGGTGATTTTTATTATGCCTGTGAGTGTTTTTGTGGACGGATTCATCTTTGGATGGTCCGGACCACCTAGGATCACTGTTTATTAATTATCGGTTTTGGATATTTGATATTATAAAATACGGGGTTTTGCGATTTATTACGTTTTGGGAATAAGGATATAAGACTGTATTAAGTAGAAGCATTATTTCATTTTGGTTTGGGGTTAATGGCTTTATTTTGACCTAGTAATGTTAAATGTTAGATTCGTGGCTGTACGATAAAGGTACAATGAATTGGTATTTTCGTGTGCTGGATATGTGACATACCCGGAAAAGACGGGCAGTAATTCGGCTTGTGTGGGATTACCTAGGCTATTTATGGCATGAACTCCCATGAACTTCGTGTGGAAACTACTGTGTGACGTCAGTGTGGATTTTGACTGTTTGATGTTCATGTGTTGACACGGATGTTCCGCTAGGAGCGGGCCACGCGCAATTTAGTTCCGGCAGAAACTTTGGGGTTATGTAGCCTTACGCCAGTGCATATAAGGGCGTGTCTGGCGTTCAGAGCTCGTCTTATTGCTTTATCGGCAGAACACTGATCTACTAACGCCCAGGGTCGTTTTACGTGACATGGTTTCCGTAACGAACAGTTAGAGATCGTCTTCTTGCTTTTACAGCGAAAGTCCATTGTCTACTTGCAATTTTAGTGTCGTTATTACTCGATCATGGTATCGTAATACGAACGAGCAGTGACTAATTTTTTAGCTATCCACTGAGCTCTTACGGGCTATTGGAGGCTACGTACATTTCATGGGTCCATCCATACCATGGGCTGTTGGTAATAACTTACCACGCCTAAAAGGATAATTCAGTCGTAAACATTTCATCGAAAAGTCATGCGAGAATGGAGACGTGAACGAGCAGTTCGAGAAGTAAGAAAGTGGAGTGAACCAGTCTAACGTGTGTAGATATTTTGTGTACGGACGGTACAGTGTATATACGTAGGTGGCTGTTATGCCTGGGTCAAATACGGCCGTAAGTGTTTTCCTGCTCTCAGAGCCTAAATTTAGTGGCAAGGTACTGTATTATTCCACGAGTGTATGAAGGGTATTTTGTGTTGTATATTATGTATAAATGTGTATAGTACAGCCAAAAGATTATCTCTTTAAACTTCATATGTGTTTATATTCCTGTCTTGCATGAACCTGGTACATCAGCAAACGCATGCCAAATGCCCCACACCTGGGATAAGGAGTTTCATAGTCGGGGCAACAGTTATGTTCCGTATTTTATTCTATTTTATTCAGGAAGACCCATATGGTCGACCTTGGTGCCCATTCAAAGTCGGGAGTAATGTTATCACTTGTGGCCTGTATTTAAAGGCAGTAAATTCTGTAGGTTTGTGGTAATGAGGGTAGTTAAAGTTAAATCAACTCCAGCGAGGAGGGGAGAGTGTTTCAGTCTGATACCTGTGTTTTTGAGGTGACTGTATGTGTGAGTAGCTGTATTATTAGGATGGAGTAGGTGAAATAAGGTACCATCTCAGCATTTTCCTGGAGGGAGTATAGAAAAACCCAGGGAAAAAACACACTCAGGACAGTCATTGCCAGTGCCGGCATTTGTACCTCTGAGCTTTGGGCTTGTTACAGATGGCCATCGTGGCCATGGTGCACAATTTAAGGAGCACAGTTACCACTGCAGTGTCCTTTAACTTTTTAATACTTTTAGCTTACATATAAACTAGAACAGAGGACCTGTGTGAGAATTCTCGCAACATATGAGCGGATGAACAAAGGGCAGCCAGGTCAGATAGAATGAAGAAATTTTGGGTGCAGAAGATGCTGAAGCTGAATCGCTAATCTCCAAATACCGTTGTTAGACTTAATTGTATTTCTATTGATTAAAGTGCTCCAATGAGGGCATAAAATATGAAGGAAAAACAAAAAAAACTAGAGCAGAGTGTGTGAGAATTCTCGCAAGTGTTAAACCACTCGTCCAGCTTTACTGTTAGTCAGGCTCGTTTTGGCAGGGGCTATTGTCTTGTTTATTTGTTTAAACAGACTTGCCAATATTTATGAAATCAGAGTGCAATTCATCACTGCTCGGACAATTCTCTTTCTTTTGTTATGATGGGTTACTTGTGTGCGCCCTATGTGTATAGCCCACCTGCCTGGCTCGACTGTTATGCGGGCTGGATGCAGCACAATTCTGTCAGGGGCTATCGTCTTGTTTAATTGTTTAAACACACTTTATAAACTAATAAAATAATATACTTCCTTTGACTTGTCGAGAAAATGCAAGATTATTCCTGTACTATTGAGGCGATTTGGGAGATTTTGGCACAAACCGCACTGTTTTATATATGGTGCGTTCAAAAAGTAACGAGACGGAGGCATAATTACAGAAACCAGTACCTGTATGTTAGAAGTATTGGCCCTGGCTGTTGAGGCACTTGTTCCACTGTGATACGAGGCAGTAAATGGCTGTCTCATAAAATTCCCTGGGCTGCGATGTGAACTAGTTCCGCACGTACATCTGGACGTCGGCGTCCGAGGTGAATCGTTGGCCCCGCAGAGCCCTCTTCAGGGGACCAAACATGGCGTAATCACAGGGAGAGAGGTCTGGACTGTATGGAGGGTGGCCGAGAACCTGCAGGAGTGCCGCGACTGTGTTGGCCGTATGAGGTTGTGCATTGTCGTGGAGCGACCACAGCAGCTATGGCGTTCACTGTCACTCGGCGTAATGAGTGCATCAACCAGCTGGACGTTGTCATCGGTAATGCAGGGGGTGCCCCAGACCGGGCATCATCGGCTAACGATACCCGTCCTTCCCTGAAGCGCTTGTGCCACGCCTTGACCCTTGCAAGGGACATGCAGTGTTCACCGTACACTTGTGACATTCGGCGATGAATGTCCAATCCCCCTACTCCTTCCGTTGTCAGAAACCGAACAACACCTCTTTGCTCTTCGTTTGACGCCTCCATGTCACTGTTTGCAATGTGACTGGCAGCTGCTGCTCACTTTGTATCGTCACGTGACGTGCATGCGTGCCCTCTAGCGACAGGCTGTGACCTTCCACGCTCTGGTCGGAAACACACCTCGTTACACACGCCACAATTAGCCAATGTCGTCACCGGTTTGCGCATTCCAGCCTCCGGCTCGTTACTTTTTGAACGCACCTCATATATTTATGCAGACACTGACACCAGAATATCATGCATGTCATATAACTGGGACTGTTATCCAAAGATGTGATTAGCCCTACTCAGGCAATGCTGGGGAGAACAGCTAGTTTTCTTATAAAACAAAATAATGCAAAAAGCTCACATTCATATTGTTACCCCTTACCGTTGAACTTTTGCAGCTTTTGCATTCCTGATTGTGATAAGCTGTTGAGCAATTACAGACAGCACTTCAATGTCTATTCGATTAAATTCATCAAAACAACACCAAGCACCAGACTGAGCCAAGCCAGAAAAGAATCGGCCCATCATCTGAAATAAAAAAGAACAAGTTTGAATATCGATGACAGAACTGCATATTGTACTTCAAAAAGTCATTACTAGCACAATTCAATAGGCTCACAAGACAAAAACATAGTCACCCTATTAAAAGAGCAGCCAGGTGACTCTTCACTGTTGACATTTCTCTATGGCAGTGAGGGGGAGCATGTTTTTGTGCAATGATCAAATGTTGCTTTTTATTCAACATCTTCACAGGGCTGCATGCATATGAGACTGGCTGATGAACACACCTCAACTGGCCTACTAAATCATCGAATCTTAATCTCATAGAAAAAAAAAGTATTGAGCTATTTGCAGTAAAGGTTAAAACACAGAAATGAGCATCCCCAAACATTGGTGGCTCTACAGGATCTAATCATCAGTGAATGGCTTCAACCTGCAGAAACTTATGTGACTCCCTTCTTGGCCAAATCAAGGCTATAGATGATGTTACATGATAATAGAACAATTTTTTGTCCAGTGAGCTTATTTCCTCCAGTAAAATGTCAATCCATTTATCTTTTAAATAAATGTTAAAATATTTCAAGCAAGAAGCTTGGATTTATTTTGCTAATTCACAATGTATTTCTTAGTTCTTATTTACAATCATCAGTCAGGAAGATAGAAATATGAAAGAGGACTAGATTGCATGAATGCCCACCTATAAAGACAACAGTGTGTCAGGCTGTGGAGTTTATCCTTGTCCTTTGTTCAGGGTTCAATGAACTCCTGTTGCCTTCATTAAAATAATTTGCAATTTGCGGCAAATGAACCTTTGTGTTAGTTCAAAAGAGACACAATAAAATGTATACTGTTACACAAACTTTCACAACCATTTATCCTACAGCCATAATAATTTTTGGAGGTTAAGCTGAGATGGTAAATTGAAAATACCACTGCATATTAGGACAACGGCTTACCCCGTTATCAAGGTGAGAATTGAAATGAGAAGGCAGAAGCTAATCATGGTATGTCACCCCAATAGATTGACATACCAAAACACTGCTTCATGATCTCCTGCATCAAAGAAGAAGATACTAACCTAACTATAGAGGGCAATAGCTAAAAACCCTAAAATTGAGGTGTTTAAAAGCAAAGGGATATAAGTGTCATTTTATTTCACTTGGAAAATCACCCTTACGGAGGTATGTTTTAAGGGTAATTTTCCCACACTTCTCAACCATCACTTGCATTTGTTTGCTTCTAAATGCCTCAATTTCAATAAAGGTGATGGTTATCCTTTGAACAGTTCATAGCTGCCCATTATACCATAGTTAAGTTATCTTCCTCAACTCAGGGGGAGTCTTCAAGAGTGTTAGCGGCTTCGGTGGCGTAGTCGGTAGCATGCTGAACTGCTGTGCCCAAGATAGTGGGTTCAAACCCGGCCGAAGTCGTCGGATTTTTTAAGAGCGTTAAAAATCCCTCAGTATGCCTTCCTTCGGAGGGGAAGTAATGCCGGCGGTCCCATGTCATAGATTTATGGCATGTAAAAGATCCTTTCACAGACTAAACTTGTGTAAAGCTAAATTGTTAGGTTAGATTTCATCAGAACGCTCTCTCAAAGCTCCAACGTTCACCACTAGGTATCATTGATATCTGGTGGTGAAAGTTGGAACTACTTGAAATTGAACGGAACTTGTAGCTCACCCTAATAAGGGTGTTCGCTGGAAGCAGCTACAGACTCGGGCGAGCCGAACATGTCCTCGGACACTCCCGGCACTAAAAGCCATACGATAAATAAATAATCAAGAGTGTTTCAATATGACCTCTTGTCGGTCTTGTGTCAGTATTTTTTTATTTATTTATTATATCAACCTAACAACCCCAAACAGGGGCGGTTCGACCTTGTACATCTAGTGGGGGTGAGAATTTTTAAAATGCCGACTGGCTGTTTAACATTGCCGACTATACGCTTAAAAACTGAGCAACTGGAGGGAAAGGGTGAGGGGGCGGGGCACGGCGGTCGCAAACGATACACAAGGCAAATATATTTAATTAACGGCTTCCATTTAAAATGTATTTTATTATTTCCAGAATTTTGAATAGCAGGAAAATTTGATAAATGAACAAAGTAAGTGTTTAAATATTACAAGAATAAAAAAAAACTCTAGTTATCTCTCTAAATCCCTACGATGTTTTAACAAGGACCACTTCTCCACTATCTCCGTAATTTCAATGTCGTCGTACTTATCTTTCGTTGAAAACAACATCATGAGGGAGTCGAAGCGGTCGTCACCCATCGATGTCCGCAAATGATTGAAAATGGGCTTCAACTTGCTGAAGGACCGTTCGGAAGAAGCAGAAGACACTGGGGATGTTAAAATCAGTCGAACAACTTGATAACCAGACGGGATAATCTTCTTAATTTAACAGCAACGTTTGTGATTTATTTAAAAGATGAGCACTGTTTATTGGCATCAAGCAGGATTTCCAGCTCAGCCAGCACAAGCTCTTCATCATGAAGGATGATTTTGGGGTGTGATTGCTTTATAGATCGGACGCGGTCGATGGTGCAGTTTTTTCTGTCAGCGGGTATCTTGAAAATTACGTGGAATGGCTCTAGCAAAGGAATTAATTTTGCGAGATTGTCTTGCACGCTTGTAGTAAATACATCCACAAGTATTCGAAACTCCTTTCTGTAGAATGTTAGGAAAGAAAGTTCTGCTGTCGTTTCAGCGTGCGCGTCATACTTCTTTGAAAGTCGCCGGGTCCTGTGGTGCTTTAAGAAGTCTTCCTCTGCATTTACTTGCATACTTTTCGCAAATGACGATGCACTCTTTATCAAAGCATTCATCTTGCCATCGTCGTTGATATCTTCAAAAGACTTCAAAGTGCTCCGAATCAGCTGAATAGCGTCTACTACATTCAACTCCTCCGCTTCTGAAAGCTCGGCTACGTTCTTAATTTTGAACATGATGTTTTTGGTAAAGTACATGTCGCATATAAAATCAAAGTCTAGAAGCTTGTGTGCAAGCCTGACGCAAAAGTTCGGGTTTTACTGTCAAATTCAGAATCGAATGAGGTTTTCATTGTTTTCAATGCTCTGACTATATCTTCATAAGACGTAGAAACAGCTCTCACCGATTCGGCGCGCGCAGTCCACCTTGTTTTTGATAAATTCTTAAGTTGAAGTGAATTTTCAGTTTTATCCAGCTCTTTCTGCAAGCTTAAATGTCGTTTCGTGCTATCCGAAGGAAAACGTACAATGCTTCAAGAGTGTCAAAAAAGCTCTCGGGTAAGCGCGCTAGCATTACAAGCTGTCTCTACGAAAATGTAAAACCTGTGAGCTTGGCATGAAACGTACGGAATATCTATTTTGTTATTATGTCAAAGACACATACTCCATAACCGCGGAAAGTGAAAGTAAGTTTAGAGCTGTATGTAAAGGGGGCAAAATATACAAAAATACAGTAACTAATTTTTTTAACAGGGAAAAAGTTTACTACAGTGAAAGCTTAGTTATACGACGATCCCGTTTATACGACGAATTTAGCCTGTCCTTTCAGAAAAATAAGCTCAGTTATACGACGCCTATTAGGGAAGTGCTGCTTTTGTTGGACGTTTTCCACATCTAAACCGCATTAAGAGTGAGAATGAATGCCTTATATGATAAAACAGGTAAAAGTAAGCACACATTAACTTATGCGACGCTCTCAACGACGTTTTTGGCCAGTACCCTCCATTGGACGTCGTATAACCGAGCTTTCACCGCAATAAAGCTCGAAAAATGAATGACAAAAGGAAATTATCAACCGGACCGGTATCAGTGTGCTGACTTAAGATTTGATAGTTTGTAAGGTATACGCGCTCAATAACGCCTTTGAAAGAAAGGAGGTGGTAAAATATGAAAATATATAACACGTGCAACACACTAAAATAACGATACATAACAGATTGAAAAATAAATGCACACTATACGAGAATACAAGGCAAAATAGCTCTCATATTAAGGTAGTCCGATTGGTACAGTCTGGTTTGAAAACTGTTCATTTTACACAATGGTTTGAAGTACCGTACGCAAAAATTATGTAGGGTGTTTACAGATGTCTAATCTACAATTCATTAACAAAAACAGTAAAGAGCAAGCCCGAGTTTGGCCGAATCGTTTTGGCGAGTACCGTATACAGGGTGTTCCAAAATTCAGTGACAAGAAAACCGGGTCGGCGTGGAGGAGACAATTCTAAGCCACTTAGTCTAAAAACGAAGGTCCCTACGACGCTGGACTTTATCAAAGTGGGCAGATGGCTTAGTTTGGTATTTGTCGGATAGCTTACTCATCAGATCAGATTAAATCTTAGCGGAGTGGATAGAGTACATACATATGAGTCAACTTCATATGGAGAGATTTTCTGGTAACCTGTAAGGTTTATGCGCTAGTCACCAAAAATGGTGTGTGTGAATTATTGCCTACTATACAGGGTAAAGGCATTTTCTTTAGAGACATTAAGCACCTAAACCTAACGAGCTACAGCAAAATACGACATAACGAATTTTACCAATGATACTCTATCCATTCCGCTAGATTTAATTTGATTTTAATTGTACCTTAGCTACCCGATGGGCATCAAGTTCAACCCTTTGAAGACGTCGAGCGTCGCAGGGCTGCTTCTCCGGATATTCGTTCCTTCGACAAAGTTACTTAGAGTTGTCTCCTCCACCCTGCCCCGGTCCTCTTGTCACTGAGTTTTAAAACACTCTCTAAGTTTTATTTAAATATTAAGAGATGGTTTAAAAGAGAACATTTTCCCCCTCCACAAAGGTCGACTTTTATGGATTTATCGGTCATTTTTTCTTGTTAACACCATTAAACATAAACATGTCTGAAAATACGCATGTATTTATTGTATTATTATTACTTACGTTTGATTGGTACGCGAAGCTCCATGAAAATGTTCCATGCTGGCGAAAACTCACGTCCCACTGCCACTGTATTTGCACCTAGTTGATCAATGTATAAGTTTCCGGTTCAGGAACGACTGTTTTCACTAATTCTCGGTGACCACTGCACTGACCATAGTGAGCAACCCACCCCTTGAGGAACCTTGGAACCATAAACCTGTCAATTTTGTCACATTAGCGCGAAGCGCGGATATCTTACGACGCGCCGAGACCAGCGGTAGCAGGTCATTTAAGTTATGACTGATAACATTCCTCCGACATCTCAATGAGTTGGCTAGAGTTTGCCCACCCTTCCTCTTGCCACACTGGGCTATTGCCTGGCTGTACGAAATTATGGCAGCGTCCATTTGTGCCGACTGTTGGTCTTTAAAAAAAAAATCGGACCAAATCGTATATGGCCATGCCCCGTTTTTTTTTTTTTTTAATGTTGTTTAGGGAAATGTTACGACTTCTTCAGGATTTGCTGACTGATGTCGTATTTGCCGACTGAGAAAATACCCGAGGGGGGTGAGACACCCCCCCAGTCGAACCGCCTCTGACCCCAAAGCATTATTATGGACAATAAACTTTCACCTCTCTCATTGAAGGATACTCAGCTTCCTTTTGGTGATTCATATTTCTTACCCCTCTCAACCCACTGTTAGGAGATTTTTATGTTCACCTGTATCATCTGTAGTCAACATGTCAACTACAAATACAATATATACTTTCACATGCAATCATTGTGCCATTTCAACCGAGTTGGCATCATTCACTCAATGTGAGAATGTTTTGGATTTTATTATATTACTTTAAAAAGATTCAGAGTGCCACTGCCTGAATAATTCCCTGAGCTTTTGCATTTCCAAGCAGAAGACAAAAATGGAAATTATTTCTGGGATACTGTCCTTTCCTATCCCCTTCGCCCTACAGGGAATATTACTTTCAATTGGTGCTCCTCCACAAACTTAACTTGCATTCATAATCTCTCCCCCTATAATAAGAGTCCTACATGGATATGTAAAAGGTTATATGCTTCTGCTCCATATCTGTACATAATGTCATACAAGTCTGTGGATATTTAATCGTTTACACTATATACAGTACTAGGAGTCAAAGAAAATGAAACAAGGTTGCATAGTTTTACAATATCATTTCCATAAGCCTTTATTTTAAAGCATGCTTAAGATAAACATTATTATTATTATTATTGATTTCAGTATTATTGTTTGTATTCAGTTTAACACTGCATCAGTGACAGCATCAGCTTTAGGACTTTAAATTAGAAAGCAAAATGCCCTCCACAATGTACACGGCAAAAACCTGGATTTGCTGGAGTTAAAAAATAAAATGGTTAAGCATTGAGATTTCTCAGCTATTAGGCCATGTTGTGTTCACAGAGTACAAGTCATCATCATAATCATCAAGTAACAGCTCCAGTTTCCTGTGTGCTGGTTACTAGCCTCTTCCACCTTCCTCTATCCTTATACAGCTCCTCCTCTTGGATTCCAACCCACTGAAGACCATTTATGGAGATGTCCTTCTTAACCACATCGATCTATCTCCTTGTTGGTCTTCCAACAGGTCTTTTCCCAATCACAACCATTTCGGTGTGCTTTTTAGCAATTCTTGTTCCTTCCGTCCACTGTACATGACCATACCAACTTAGCCTACTTCGCCGTAAATTTTCCAACACACAACAGTGCAAGTCATCTAGGTGTTATTTAGAGAATTAAATTGTTTGACGTGACCAGAACTTGAACCAGGGATCTTCAGATTTACAGTCCGATGATCTTTGGGTCATGAAAAATACAAGATTTGAAACGGGTTATGAATATTGATGCTGTTAAATAAAATACCGTACTACAAACAATCTATGACTAAAGGTGCTGAAATTTCTTATCCTTCAATACTCTCAAAACAAAGTTAAGTTTTACCCAAGAGTGACTGTCACATTAACAAGTGACGAGAGCGCTGGGACATCACCGCATAGGGGGTGTCCATTAGCTGAAGCTGCCGAGTGAGTATGTGGTGTGTTCAATACACAGGGAAGGTGCTGATAATGTCGTATCACATAGTCATATAATTTTACTTCTTCTTCTTCAAGTGCCGTCTCCTCTAAGAAGGTTGGCGATCATCACAGCAATCTGGTTTTTGGATCTAGCAGCACTGAAAAGTTCACTGGAACTACACTTGAACCATTTTTTTTAGGTTGTCCAACCAAGAGATCCTTCTTCTTCCTCGACTCCTTCTGCCCTCAACCTTCCCTTGAATAGTTTCTTGTAGAAGACGATACCTGTCTCCCCTCATTATATGACCCAAGTATTGTAACTTCCTAATTTTAACACAGTTAATTGTCTCCTTATCTTTACCTATCCTATGCAATATCTCAAGATTTGTGATTCTATCCATCCAGCGTACTCGTAATATCCTTCCATACGTCCACATCTCAAACGCCTCTAGCCTGTTAATCATATCTTGTTTGAGTGTCCAAGCTTCTATATCGAAGAATAGTACCAAGAACACATAACATTTTAGCAACCTTTATTTTAAATTTATACTAAGGTCTCTATTGCACAATAAATTTCTCATTTGATTGAATGCACTTCTGGCTTGTCCTATCCTTGCCTTAATTTCTTGAGAGCAATCATTGGTATCATTAACTATGGTTCCTAAATATCTGTATTTCCGAACTCTTTGAACTGCTTCACCTTTGATTTTCAAATTTCCCGGATTATTCTCTTTCGAAATTACTGTGAAACTCGTTTTCTTAACATTTAGAGTTAAACCACTTTTCTCGCTGGCTTCTACCACTCTATCTGTCAGCAGTTGTAGATCTTCAAGGCATCCAGCGATTAGTAGAGTATGGTCCGCAAATCTTAAATTATTTACAAGTTTGCCATTCATCTTAATCCCTAATGTAACACCCAAAAGGGCAGTTTGAATTACGTCTTCAGAGTAGGTGTTGAATAATAATGGAGGTAGTACACATCCTTGTCTCACATCTCTTTCAATTTTTATTTCATTTGAAACCAATGTTGCCTTCTCTTATTACTGCGGTCTGATTATAGTAAAGTTGGGTAATAATTTTCATATCCCTTCTGTCTAAATGTTTTCTTCTGAGCAATTTAATCAGTTGATCATGTCGAACTTTGTCAAAGGCTTTATTATAATCCAGAAAACAAACATATATTGGCTGATTCATTTCCAGGCATCTTTGTGTGAGTATATTAAAGGCAAATAATGCTTCTCGTGTTCCCAGGGCATTCCTGAAGCCATACTGAGTTTCATCTATATCTTGTTCTAGTTTACTATGCATCCTTTGATGGAGAGGAGAGGCAAAATAGGTAAGGTTCTTATTCAGTGACAACACTTTGTTTAGTACAGATTTTTCATCAAAGAAATAATTTTAAGTACAATCAAAAGTACTATAACAGAAGAAACAAGGATTCATTTCTTATGATTTTATGTAGACCTTTTGTCTCAAGTGGAGTTAAGTATTATGTTGGTTACACCAAACTATCTTTTGTGTTTATATGACACTAGCAGGTACCCACAGCTTCGCTCGCGCCATAGTCGTGTCATATTGTTATTCAATGAAATGCAGGTTTAACCCCGTTAACACCCCTTTAGAACCTGAATATCCAAAAATCCCTCCTTAGTAGATGTTTTTGACACACAACAAACATATCCCCAAAATATCATTCTTCTAACTTTAATAGTTTGGGTTGGTCGATGAGAGTGAATATCCAAAAATCCTTCCTTAGTGGACGTTTTTCTTCCAGAATTTCACCCCTCCCCATGGGCCCCTTAAATTGGATTTATGAAAAAGCGGTCGAACATCTATTTATTTATTTATTATTAAGCTGATTGTTTTCCTCTGAGTTTCAAACTCCTCGCCTATGTCGTTTAAGAGATGCACGCTCCGTTATGAATCCTTCAACCCCCACTTTTCACCCCTTTCACTCATAATATAGACCACATCGAAAAACCATTAGACATGTGTCAGCTTATTTTTAATGATTAGTTTATATACCAAGTATCACATCCCCAAATGAAACCACTCGTGAGATATTGTTATTTAATGAAATGCACGTTTACCCCTTAACATCCCTTTAGAACCTGAATATCCAAAAATCTTTCTTTAGTGGACATTTTCGACATACAACGAATATATCCCCAAAATTTCATGTTTCTAACTTCAATAATCTTGCCAGGGCGATGATGAGTGAGTGAGTCAGTCAGGACATTTTCTTTCAATTATTTTTGAGAATTTCACCCCTCCCCATGAACCCCTTAAATGGGATTTATGAAAAAAAAACGGTTGAACACCTATTTACTTACCTTTTAAGCTGATTTTTTTCCCCGCTTAATTTCAAACTTCTCGCTAATGTCGTTTAAGAGATACACGCTCCGTTAAGAATCCTTCAACCCCCAATTTTCACCCCTTTCACCTCATAATATACACCACATCGAAAAACCCTCAGACATGTGTCTTCTTATTTTTAATGATGAGTTTATATGCCGAGTATCACATCCCCCAATGAAACCAATCGGGAGTTATTGTTATTCAATGAAATGCAGGTTTAACTCCCTTAAGACCCCTTTAGAACCTGAATATCCGAAAATCCTCCCTTAGTGGATGTTTTCGACATACAACGAACATATCCCCAAAATTTCAAGTTTCTAACTGCAATAGATTTGTCTGGGGGATGATGAGAGAATATCCAAAAAATCCTTCCTTAGTGGACTTCTTTCCTCAGAATTTCACCCCTCCCCATGGGCCCCTTAATTTGGATTTATGAAAAAACTGTCTACCACCTATTTACTTATATTTCAAGCTGATTTTCCCCCCTGAGTTTCATACTTTATGCCTCTATATTTTAAGAGATACTTGCTCCGTTAGGAATCCTTCAACCCCCACTTTTCACACATACACCTCATAATATACACTACATCGAAAAACCCTCAGACATGTGTCTTCTTATTCTTAATGATGAGTTTATATGCCGAGTATCGCATCCCCCAAGGAAACCAATCGGGAGATATTGTTATTCAATTAAATGCAGGTCTACACCCATAACACCCGTTTAGAACCTGAATATCCAAAAATCCTTCTTTAGTGGATGTTTTCGACATACAACGAACATAACCCCAACATTTCATGTTTCTTACTTCATTAATTTTGGCTGGGCAATGATTTTTCAGATTTATTTTTCAGAATTTCACCCCTATCATGAACCCCTTAAATTGGATTTATGAAAAAAAAAAACGGTTGAACACCTCTTCTTCTTCCTCTTCTTCTTCTTCTTTTTACGAGCACACATTTTTATTCACTGACAGAAAACATGTACATATACAGATGTTGTATCAAAAATACAGGGTGAATCCCACATAAGATAAACTTGTGCGTGGGCTTCATGAACACAATTTCTTAATTTATTTGCAACATGTTATTTGACTGATAATAATAAGAAAAGTTTATAGTAAAAGCTTTAATTATAAGGATACTAAAAATAAAAGAAGATGATGCATTACTTATTTGTGACTCAGTTGGTTAAATATGTTGGTAAACATTTATAAGTTCATTTACTCTATCAAAGTTATCAAGGAGCCATATAAAAAGCCTTTTCTTCAATATATTCAGGGTGTTATTTGTCACATTTACTGGTAATATATTGTATATCCTAGTGCTAAGACAACTTAAATTCCTTTGGCCAAGTAGTGTGTTTCGACGAGGGATATTTATTCCAGTTCTGTCTTGAAGTCTAGTGCACATTTCAAGTTTTTGTCCATTAGAGAAGAGCTTCATATTTTTATGTATAAATATGATTGATGACTGAACAAATAACTGTCGTATGTTAAGCAACATGCTTTGTTGATACAGTTCACATGTTGGAAAAGTTGGTGGCCTTTTGTATTCCACCCCAACCATTTATTCCATATTGTAGTTGTGACTGGACTAAGGCAAAATATACAGTTCTCAAGACTTTTGCTGAAAGGATATTTCTGATTCTGTAAAATATATAAATTAACTTTTGGAATTTATTGGCCAACTTTGATGCATGCATATTCCATTTTAAATGACTATCTATAATAATCCCTAAATATGTAGCATTCATTGACTTCTGTAGGGTATAGCAGTTGCATCTTTCGCCATTGTTACAAATTGGTGTGTGGATCTTTAGTGTTAAATTGTCTGTGGGTTGTAATGTTTTAATGTGTGAGAAGCATAGGTATTGTGGTTTGGTTTCATTTAAGGTAAGGAGGTGGTTTCTTAGCCATTTTTGGACTGTAGCAAGGGTTTCTTGAGTTCTATTAAAAGTGTCCTCCCAAGTTGTTCCTGTGACTGTGATGACAGTGTCATCAGCATATGAGGTAATCATCGCATTACAGTTCAGCTCACACAAATCGTTAATATATAACAGAAAAAGAATAGGACCTAAAACTGTTCCTTGGGGAATTCCAATTTTTACTTCAGCACTTCTACTTAGAGTATCTTTGATTCGCACTTTTTGTATTCCGTTAAAGAGAATGCTTTTTATTAGTTCTTGAGGAGTACCACGAATACCTTCCTTTTCAAGTTTTCTAATGAGTATATTGTGGTCTACGGTGTCAAAAGCCTTTCTTAAATCCAGGAACACAGAAATTGTTCTTTTAGAACTATCAATGGCTTTATACAAATAATCAGTAAGGGAGAATATTGCATCTTGAGTACTAGTGTTTGGTCTAAAACCAAACTGATTTGGTGACAATATGTTGAACTTACTCAGATAGTTAAGTAATCTGGTTTTGATGCATTTCTCTAGTAGCTTAGAGAGGTGGATTGTGAGGGAAATTGGTCTATAGTTATTTAACTCTATTTTATCATCTGATTTATGGACTGGGATTATGATGGCAATTTTGAATGAATCTGGAAATTGTCCTTTCGTTAGTGATAAATTAAAAATATGGTGCAGTGGTTGTAGAATTTCTGAACTAGTTATCTTAATTGTTTTACTAGAGATATTATCATAGCCATTTGCTGAGTTATCTTCTAGAGCAGCTATGTGGTTTGTTATTTCTGATTTTGTTATGGGTATAAAAAAGATAGACTGAGGTTGAGATTTTGCAGTGCTATCACATGCATTTGTGTTGTCAGGTTCCTTTCTTGTATTACCGGTACTTATTTTTTCAGAAAGTTCTAAACCTACGTTACTAAAATACCGTAGTCGACAAATTTGTTTGCAATGGCAGCTGGTTGGGATGTTTCTTGTGAGCCTCTAATAAATATGCTGCCAACAGCTGAAGATTTATTTCCCTTCCTACATGTTAAATCATTAATATTTTTCCAAAGGACTTTAGAATTATTGGAGTTTGACATAATTTGTTTGGAATAGTATCTTTCTTTTGCTATTTTAACAAGCCTGTTTATCTAGTTTCTGTACAATTTATGTTTATTAACAGTTTCTGGGACCTCATCACTGTTTGAAGACCTCTCCCTTTGTTTAACAATTTTCTGATGTAATTTATCTCTTATTCTAATAGAAGTTAAAATTCCAGTTGTGATCCATGAAGTAATTTTTTAAAATTTTGATCTTACGTTATTTATGGTAGTAGAGTGTTCAGAGATGTATTGAGTCAGTAACTTAATAAAACTATCAGCTGCTTTGTTAGCATCATGTTCAGTTATGATAGATTCCCAAGTTTCATTAGTTAAGGATTTTTTTAGAGTTTCATAATTTATTCTTACATTGTTCAAAGTATTTTCTCCTGTTTGTGGAGTGTATTTTTGAGATTAATTTTGTATGATAAATGTAGCACTGTGATCTGTGATACTGGTATGCAGAACAAAAGGGTCAAAGTTGCTGTTTCTGTGGGACTTAACATGTACCGTATGTGATCGATACATGTTCTGGATTTTGGGGTTATTCTAGTTGGTGAGTTTATGTACGAAATGTATCCATTTGCATGTAATACATTTAAATACTCATTTTTAATATTTTGGGCATATTGCCTTGTAGGATTTAAAATATCAATATTTATATCTCCTATTAATATACTGTGTGTAGCTGTAGGCAAGTGCTGGAGAGTATTTCCTAGTTCTTCTATGAATTTATTTGGGGTTGTGGAGGGTGATCTGTATATAGCAAGTACCAAGTAACTTTCTTTATTATATCTGAAGGTGAGTAGGCTAGCATTTGCAGCTTTCAGTGTTTTTACAGTAGATATTGTAATATTTTGCATGAGGTTTTCATGTACATATATCTTTATGCTGTCATAGATAGAATTTTGAGGTGGTATGAAGTATTCATTATATCCTAAAATAGCAAATGGTATATCCTCAATGAGCTGAGTTTCAGACAGTATAATGACATCTGGTTTATGATCAAGTTGATTAAGCATAACTAGCATACTTTCAAAATTTGTTATCATGCCACATATATTTAGGTGCATGATTTTAATTCCTGCAGTAAAGCTAATTAATTTGTTCAAGTCTTGAGTACTGTTTACAATCTTTTAGGTAATATCTTGAAAATTAAGGTCTACTTCATTATCTGATTTCATACCGTGGTTGTTTTATTTCAGGGTACTTCCATAATTACTTTTCACTCACTTACACAAAATTTCATAAAATATTGATTGATCACTTGGCTCAGGCAAACATACCTTCAGTTTCCTTGATTCCCATGAACTGTTGGTAGGTCAGCTGCAGTCTTGATTTGTAGAATCGGGCTGTTTTCATTTTTAAGCTGTTCTTCCCCCCTGAGTTTGATGAGTGAGTGAGTTAATCAGTTAGAACACTTTCTTTCCTGTTTTTTTATTCCCAGAATTTCACCCCTCTCCAAGGGCCCCTTAAATTGGATTTATGAGAAAACGGTCGAACATCTATTAACTTTGAAAGAATAATAGATTATCCGCCTTCAATACTGATTATTTCTATTACTTACAGTATTGAAGGCGGAAAATCTATTATTCCTTCAAAGTTATAGTTACATCAATACGGACCTGAATAATCGACATTATGAACCTATTAACTTGTATTTTAAGCTGTTTTTTTTTCACTGAATTTCAAACTTCTCGCCTATGTCGTTTAAGAGATACAAACTCCGTTAAGAATCCTTCAACCCCCAATTTTCACCCCTTTCACCTCATAATATACACCACATCGATAAACCCTTAGACATATGTCTGCTTATTTTTAATGATTAGTTTCTATGCCGAATATCACATCCCCAAAGAAACAACTCATGAGATATCGTGATTCAATGAAATGCACGTTTACCCCCTTAACACCTCTTCAGAACCCGAATAAACAAAAATCCTTCCTTAGTTGACGTTTTCGACATACAGCGAACGTATTCCCAAAATTTAATGTTTTCAACTTCAAGTGTGCGACTACGCTCGAGAGCCTGTTCGGTCTGGCCACACCGACAGGTGGGTGCGCCATGTACCCTGCAGTAGTATCCGCCTGACAACGCAGGTCCCCGCACAGCTGCATGCCTGTGCTGGAAAACTCTCTAGTATATGCCAAGGGGTACATGCCTGTATGGCATGTCAAACATCGGACCCCCAGGCAAAGCCTTCCAAGCTAGGCGGGCCTTGCCTTGGCTGGGTAACGCCTACAGAGACAGCCCGTGATTGGAGTCGGTGGCATTCAGGGAGGATGAAATGGCCATGGGACAGAAAAGGAATATCTCCCAACAGGGTGGTCCGCCACCCAAGTCTTTAACTTTTGATTCCCTACGGGGATCAACCCCCTGGGAACAGTCTGTTCGTGAGAATCTGGGTGCTAACACTCCCAAGTTTCTGGTCGCAACCAGAACGGATGGGGGGTGATTTCAAGATGGTAAAGTCTATTTTGTTTTCTCGCCACATAGAAGGGGTCTATGGTGAGCTTGAGAAGGTACAAAAGATGAGAAATGGTAGCTTGTTGCTCAAGACTAGGACTGGTGAGCAGGTTGAACAACTTCTGAAATGTGACCACTTTGGCGATATCCCTATCAAAGTGGAAAAGCATACGTCTCTGAATCTGGTCCGAGGAATTATTTTCCACCGGGACCTGATTCTGAACACTGACGAGGAGCTCAAGGAGGATATGCAGCACCGTCACGTGACTGATGTCCGGAGCATTACGCGCAAGGTCAATGGTCAAATCGTGGATACTGGTGCTTTCATTATTTCCTTTGAGCTTTCGGTGCTCCCGGAGAAAGTCAAGGTTACAAGTTACCGTAGTGACGTACTGCCTAATATCCCTCCACCAATGCGGTGTTATAAGTGCCAGAAGTTCGGGCACATGTTATCCCGATGCTCAAGCCCTCAAATCTGCGGCACATGCGGTAGGGTACCCCCACGAAGTGGAAAAGTGCACCACACCATATCAGTGCACTAATTGCCCTGGATTTCATTCTCCTCGGGACAGGAACTGCCCTGTCCTCCTGAGTGAGAAGAAAATCCAGGAGATTAAAACCCTGGATGGTCTCACCTACCAGGAGGCCCGCAAGAAGTACCATACCACGATTTCACCTTCTCCAAAGATTGATTATAGAGCTATAATACCCAATTTCGTCCTGGCTACTTCATCTTTTGTCTCAGCTGTGAAACCTTCTAATGTACCACCGCCATCTACATCTGCATCTACACCCCAGAATCGGAAAGAGAGCCCGAAGGTGACTTCAACCCCACCTTCGGCCCCAAAGATGGCTGTGCGAGCGAAGGCTGCTCCGCCCGCACAGCAGGGGAGGAAGTTGAAGACTTACTCGCCACCCAAACGGTCGGCGAAAGCCGCGCCGAAGCCGGCGGAGGCGGCATCGTCGACCAGGGTCAGGAATAAGTCTCCTGACCCATCTAAATATCTGAAAGAGGCGGGGAAGAAGGGAGCCCGCACTACGCGTTCCCTTTCTCCTCCAAAGAAGGGGAAGCTATCCGTCCCACCACCTGCGGATGCTTCTGCGCCTGGGGACGTTTTGGTCCCCAGATCTGCGCGCTCCCCACGGAGATCCCCCCGCCGCCAAACTGCGTCCAGGAAATCTTCCGCTGAGTCGATTCACACCACGACCTCGTCTCAGGAAATGGAGATTATAGTCGACGTAGTGGGTGAAGATCCTCCAGAGGATAAGTTGTAGCTTGCTGCTCCAACTTATTCCCTAGTTTATAAGTTCACACTATGGCACTGTTACAGTGGAATTGTAACAGTTATGACAGGCATTTGACAGAGCTCCGTCAGCTCATTGCACAATACGCAGCGAGTATAGTCTGCCTACAGGAAACAAACCTCAGACCTGATCAAGAGACTTTTCTGAGAGGTTTCAGACTATACTCTAAAGAGCGACAATACGCCGCCCGGGCTTCCGGGGGGCGTTTGTACCTTCGTTCGCTCTGACTGCTACAGTGAAGAGTTTCCACTCGCCACTCCTCTGGAAGCTATTGCAGTTCGCGTGTCCTTGCCTGCTATGACAACTGTTTGTAACGTGTACCTTCCACCGAACCAGCCCCTTGATATTAATGACGTCTTTGATCTTGTTGATCAACTTCCAGTCCCTTTCCTTATCGTGGGTGATTTCAACTCGAATCACCCCCAATGGGGATCACCATCTTCCTGCCCCAGAGGAAGGGACGTGGAGGGCTTAATTCAGGGGTTGGATTTATCTCCATTAAATACAGGAGAAGCTACACATTTTAGCTTAGTGCACGGCACGCACTCACACATTGACTTGAGTGTGTGTTGCCATGCGCTGGTCCCCCTATTTGGTTGGTATGTACACGACGACCTCTGTGACAGTGACCATTTCCCGATCATTCTTACACTTCTGAACCAGAATCCCGTGTCGTTCCCCAGTCGTTGGGTACTTAAACGGGCCAATTGGCCATCATTTACAGAAAGCGCAGTATTTGATGATCTCGGATGCCGGAGCATCGATGACGAGGTACAGCACATCACTGACGTGCTTCTTGCTGCCGCCGAGGAATCTATTCCCTCCTTTTCTGGGACTCCTCGTCGCAAACTCGTCCCCTGGGGGACAGAGGATATTGCAGCAGTAATAAGAGACCGTCGTCGAGCTCATAAGCACTACCGTCGGCGTCCAACCCTGGCCAATTTGGAGGCGTTTAAGAAATTTCGTGCCAAGGCACGGATTCTTATTCGCCAGAGTAAGAAACAATCCTGGGAACGGTATGTGTCGTCTATTACGGCACATACCCCTCCTCTCAAGTGTGGACTAAACTACGACGCATTTCGGGAATTCAGACATCTTCTACTGTACCGGGAATTTCCATTGATAATGAATTGGTTACAGATCCTTATCGCGTTGCAAACCATATCGCCTCGTATTTTGCGGATATATCCGGTTCCAATAACTATGACCCTGCCTTCGTGGCCCTGAAGCGCGAAGCGGAACGTTTACAGCTCAGTTTTGCTTCCCGGGCTTCGGAGGAGTACAATGTGCCTTTTACGGAGTGGGAACTCCGCGAAGCGCTGGCGCTCTGCTGGGACACATCTCCCGGCCCGGATAATATTCACAACCAGATGCTTAAACACCTTAACGATGAGAGCATTCGTTATTTGCTCAGGGTGTTTAATCGTATCTGGTTGGAAGGTGTGTTTCCAGCGCAATGGCAGGAAGGTATCATTATACCTATCCTGAAGACCGATAAGGATCCCAATTTGACAGGCAGTTACAGACCTATTTGTCTCACTAACGGTCTGTGCAAGCTCTTTGAGTGGATGGTCAATCGGCGCCTGGTGTGGGTCCTGGAGAATCGAGGACTCCTGTCTGAATACCAGTGTGGATTCAGGGCGTCTCGGTGTACCAACGACCATCTGGTACGCCTGGAGACCGCCATACAGGACGCTTTTCTCCGGAGACAGCACCTACTATCGGATTTTTTATTATGGATACTCGAGTTTAGGCCTTAATTAAAACCAAACCAACAGACCTATTGAAGAACGTGTTATACCAATATTTTCCTTGTTTAATTCTGCGTTAGACTATATAAGCCAATTATTTTCAAGTTAATTAATTATTTATTTATTTGTGGTTGATTGAAAAATTGTCCGTGTTTTTGACGTCTTTTCTTGGAAACGCTCACTTAAAACTATATACATGGAAAACTACTTGGCTGAGGGTAATGAAGTTTTTATATGTGATAGGCACAAGTATTGGTAGTGCAAATCTCAAGTTTGAATTTTTTTCAACTACCCTATAAAAAGTTCTTATACTTTTTCTGACGTATCGTTTTCTCAGCCCAGGATAAACGTACAGCAGGCAACTTGGTCTCATTTTGAAGCTCTCATTCGTGATTATCGGAAACTATGACCACTGTAAACGTACAGTGTGATGACGAATTTATGAAGAGTATTAATGGGAGGTTTTGTGCGTTCCGGCCCGTGCGATTAAAAGCGAGCGGGCTTGTGAAATCCGGTGCAGCGTTGCCGCGTTAAGTTGCAGTCGTCGCGGCTCGCAACGAACGAACAATGCTTTAAGTTTCCTTTCAACCTTTTATTTTCTTTCCTAGTACAAATTTAATTTTCCATCACCTTTTTCACATAAGGGCTTTAAACCTTGAATGGCAGGTTTAAAAGTGGGTTGTCTTCCTAATTTGGAAATGTCAGCCTACACAATTTTTACATGGGCTATCTACATTATTTACATAGTATCTTTACAATATTTAATTTAGTCAGTATTCTTCGTTTGAAGAATGGCTCTGTTCCGATTAATCAGAACTGCTGGCATTCATGTTAATTATGACCTGCTCGAAATGAGGGACATTTTCAGACAGGCCATCTATCTCCCAGTACTGGTCTTCAATTTTTTAGCGTGTTTAATACATCATTTCCCGAGTTCAGGAGCAACGGTAAGCAAGGCTTCTCGGCATAAAACATTCATTGCTTCCATACTTCTACCATTTAGTAATATGTTAGCGCAAGTTCACCCTCAGACAATGCTGGTCTCTGAGGCATTTGGATGTGATGTGATGTGGCATATAAGTAGTAAACAGGAAGACTGAAAATAGCATGTGTACATAGCCAGATGACTCGCATTCCATTACACAACTGCCCGGCAACGCTGCACTCGAATTCACCGGCTCGCCTGCTTTTAATCGCACGGGCCGGAACGCACAAAACCTCCCATTAATATTACTCTTCATAAATTCGTCATCACACTGTACGTTTACAGTGGTCGTAGTTTCCGATAACCACGAATGAGAGCTTCAAAATGAGACCAAGTTGCCTGATGTACGTTTATCCTGGGCTGAGAAAACGTTACGTCAGAAAAAGTATAAGAACTTTCTATCGGGTAGTTGAAAAAAATTGAAACTTGGGATTTGCACTACCAATACTTGTGCTTATCACATATAAAAATGTCATTACCCTCAGCCAAGTAGTTTTCCATGCATATAGTTTTAAGTGAGCGGTTCCTAGAAAAGACGTCAAAAACACGGACAATTTTTCATACAACTACAAATAAATAAATATTTAATAAACTTGAAAATAATTGGTTTATATAGACTAACGCAGAATTAAACAAGGAAAATATTGGTATAACTCATTTTTCAATAGGTCTGTTGGTTTGGTTGTAATTAAGGCCTAAACTCGAGTATCCATAATAAAAAATCCGATAGTAGTCGCTTTTTCTTTGACCTCGAGAAGGCCTATGACACCACTTGGCGTTACGGCATCCTCTCTACCCTGCATCATTGGAAATTCCGAGGTAACTTGCCGGTTTTTATTGCAAATTTTCTGTCCCTTCGCCTATTCCGTGTCCGAATAGGGGGGACATATTCGCAATATCATATACAGGAAAACGGAGTCCCACAGGGATCGGTGCTTAGCGTAACATTATTTGCGATTGCCATGAACGGTATAGTCGCTGCTGCTGGTCCAGCAGTGGTACCGTCGCTATATGTAGATGACTTCGCTCTACATTATAGTGCGCAAAATATGGCAGTCGCCGAACGACAGCTACAACAAGCTATTCGGAGAGTGGAACGCTGGACACTAGAGCATGGTTTTCAGTTCTCAACCGCAAAGACCTCGGTTGTCCATTTCTGCCGAAAGCACACTCTCTATCCTGATCCTGAGCTTTATCTGGGCGATGTAGCTTTGCCTGTTATTGCTATGTACCGGTTCCTTGGGCTCCTTTTCGATCAGAAATTGACGTGGGAACCACACGTGCGGTGTTTGAAAACTGCCTGTGCTAAGAAACTCAACATGTTGTGGTTTCTTAGCGGCACATCGTCGGGGGGCGGAACACGCGGTGATCCTACATTTTTATAACGCCCTGATTTATCTAGATTAGATTATGGCAGTGTAGCATATGGTTCGGCCCGTAAGTCAGTGCTTGTTAAACTGGACAGTGTCCACCACGGCGGTGTGAGGCGGGCGACTGGAGCCTTTCGGACGAGCCCAGTCGTCAGCTTGCTCGCCGAGGCTGGCGTACCTCCTTTACACCTGAGGCGCCAACAAGTACTGCTGAACTATGCTGCAACTATTCGACAGATGCCACTTCATCCAAGCAATCCATGTTTGTTTACCAATCCGAATCGCCGGCTGTATGCTGCGCTCGCCCGAGCCACTCGGCCAGCGGGGATTCGCTTGGATGACTTATACCGTCAGTTCCGATTTCCTTCTGTCTCCTGTATCGTCCGAGAACCTAGCAAGGCCCCTCCGTGGATGGTCTCTCGCCCTGATATCATCCTGGATCTGCATACCGGCCCCAAGTCGGACACGGACTCCTCCGTCCTTCGGACGCTGTTCCAGTCGTTGGTGAGCCGGTATCCAGGATCAGGGCTTCTATTCACGGATGGTTCGAGGGTAAACGGTAAAGTAGGCTGTGCATTTGTGGTTGAGGGTCGTCGGTTTCTCTTTTCACTTCGCGAGGTTTCTGGCGTGTACACAGCGGAGCTCTATGCCATCTTAGAGGCTCTGCGGTACACGTTATCAGACGATCACCAGCACTTTCTTGTGTGTACTGACTCTCTGAGTGCGCTGCAAGCGATCGATGTGTGTTTCCCGAAGCACCCGTTGGTCCAGCGTGTGCACGACCTGCTCGTCAGTTCGCGTAACGCTGGAACCGGGGTGACCTTTGTGTGGCTTCCTTGCCACATGGGTATTGCGGGAAACGAGCTTGCTGATCAGGCGGCGAGAGAGGTAGTCGCACTGCCCTCGCTACCGTATAAGGTGCCTGCTATTGATATGCGCTCTCAGTTGTGGCATTCGATCCTGTCGCATTGGAGGAAGCGTGGCGTGCCACGCCTCCACCCAACAAACTGAGAGGCATCAAGGAGACAACGAAGGTGTGGAAATCTTCCTTCCGATCTCTCCGGAAGGAAGCTGTGGTACTCTGTCGACTCCGGATCGGCCATGGGATTGCTACGCACTCCCACTTGCTAAAGAGAGAAGTTCCCCCTGTGTGTACTTGCGGTGCCCATGTAACTGTGGTACACATTCTCTTGGAGTGTGTGGATCTGGCCGATCTGCGAAGGACTCTTAAACTGCCTGATACCTTCTCCCTTATTCTCCGTGACGACGGGCCGTCAGCTGACCTCGTCATCCGATTCATGAGGGAGAGTGGTTACTTTTTTAAGTTTTAATGTGTAGTTACGTCTTTTAATTCAGGTTAAGTCAGTTTTATGTTTTTTTTGTTGTGTTCATCTATTTTATTGTTCACTATACCTTATTTGTTTTATTGTTTTCTTTTTACCATCCGCCTTTTATTCCTTTTATTCAAATAAGGCATACTTTTTGGGGCTCACTGTCTGTTTTATAAACACCATTTTCGTTTCATCCATGGCAGTGAGCTGTTTTTATCTACATCCTTTCATTTCTTGCCATTTCATTTCATTAGGGGCCGATAACCTCGATGTTAGGCCCCTTAAAACAGCAATTATCATCATCATCATCTTATTTTTAATAATGAGTTTATATGCCGAGTATCACATCCCCCAATGAAACCGATCGGGAGTTATTGTTATTCAATGAAATGCAGGTTTAACCCCCTTAAGACCCCTTTAGAACCTGAATATCCGAAAATCCTCCCTTAGTGGACGCTTTTGACATACAATGATCATATCCCCATAATGTCACGTTTCTTACTTCAATAATTTTGGCTGGGCGATGGTGAGTGAGTCAGGACTTTTTCTTTCAATTTTCTTTTTTTAGAATTTCACGCCTCCCCATGATCCCCTTAAATTGGGGTTATGAGAAAAACTGTCGAACACCTATTTACTTATTTTTAAGCAGTTTTTCCCCCTGAGTTTGATGAGTGAGTCTGTCAGTCAATCAGTTAGGACACATTCTTTCCTGTTTTTTCCGCCCAGAACTTCACCCCTCCCCATGGGCCCCTTAAATTTGATTTATGAAAAAACGGTCAAACACCTATTTACTTATATTTTAAGCTGATTTTTTCCCCGCTGAGTTTCGAACTCCTGACCTATGTCGTTTAAGGCTTGATTCACACTATCAGTACAGTCACGGTACGGTCACGCTACAGTCACGATCCGGTCACAGGGCAGCCGTATCCACACTGCAACGGGGAAGCTCCAGTCTTGGTCAGTGAACAGTTGAGATCAGACCCGCGTGCAGGTCACAATAATGTCTGGTGTTTTCTCTACGAAAGAGTTAGCAATTATCTCGATTGCTTTAAGGGGCCTAACATCTAGGTTATCGGCCACTAATGGTCTGGGTGATAGCGAAAATGACAATGAAATGGAAAATATAAGGAAATTTAGCTGGACTGAAAATACTTACAAAAGGAACTTGGATTGAAATGACTCACAAAATGTAGAGTAGAAAGACTTACAACAGGTAATTTAGAAGGAAAATTCTCACAATAGGAATTTAGATTGAAAAAAATACGCACAAAATGTAGTTTAGGTTCAAAATACTTACAAAATGCCATTGAAATTCAAAATACTTACAAAATGCAAATGAGATTGAAAATACGTACAAAATGCAATTGAGGTTCAAAGAAATTACAATATGCCATTGAAATTGAAAATACACAATGCAAGTTAGATTGAAAAAGGCTGGTTCAGATTCAAAATACTCACAAAGTGCAATTGGAATTTAAAATACTTACAAAATGCAATTTAAATTGAAAATGGTTACAAAATGTATGGTAGATTCAAAATACAATATGTGGAAGCCCGAGATTCAAAATACTGTACTTACAAACTGTAATTAAGATTGAAAATACTTACAAAATAGAGTTTAGATCGAAAATACCTACAAAATGCAATGTAGATTGAAAATTCTTACAAAAATGTGCTTGATATTCAAAATACTCACAAAATGTAATTTAGAGACACGGGAGCCAATTCATAAAAACAGGGCGGGAATCTTAAAGAGAAAATAAAGTACAGTGAAAAGAAAAAGAAGGCTGATCCCTAGAAGAATGAGGGGATCAAGAAAGATGAGAGAAGAGCCAATTAAGGCGGGAAAGGAAGAGACTCGGAAATCCTAATACCGTACCGTCGGGATCGGATGAGAACAAGAGTTGACCAAGAGAGGTCGACAGGAACGAAGACGGAGAGGAGCCCGGCACAAGTAAGTGGAAGCAATGCCGGACTCAGCTGGGGTCCCGTGGTCGCCAACCCACGTCCCACTAGATGTGAGCCCCTGGTGTTGGAGGGGAGGTAACGTCCACTCGCAGCTAGGGTGGGTGCTGAAAAATGCGCGCTCTGCATGTTGCTTGCACATTGCTTGCACGTGTGGTATGTTCACACTGACAGGCTAGTCACAGAACGGTACGTTCACGGTCCGGTCAAATATTCTTTGAATTGATCGTTGCCTTCACGTTCCTGTACTGTGATTGTTCTCTGACCATATCGCGACTGCTGGTGTGTACAGTTCCTATGAAATCAGTTAAATAATATCTGACTGAACTGTGAATGTACCGAGATTGTACCGTGACCGTACAGATAGTGTGAATGAGGCTTAAGACATACGTATTTGCTCGCGTATATCTCGCACTTTTTTTTCCTGAAATTTCAACTTAAAAAATGGGGTGCGAGATATACGCGAGCCGAAAATACGAGTGAAATTTGTCGGTGCGTGATATACGCGGGGAATTTTCGTATTCCTCTTGTATTGTTTGGGCTTTGAAGATAAGGAAATCTGAGCTATACCACTCGCGCCAACATGCTCGTATGTTTCGAAGATTGCGCAAGTAGGCCTACTGTTACATCGCAGAGAAACGCAGTTCAGTCTTCTCGAATGTCAATGATTTCGTCTTTACGTATTGCGTTGCCTCAAAGCTCGGCCGTGTGCAAGCATGTAAAGCGGCGCCGCGTGGGTGATAGCACGCTTCAGCCGCGCTCGGCTAAGTTCGAGCTCGCTCGGGCATGTAGCGAGGAATCGATATGGAAGATATCGATCGTATCGATCGCTACGCGTCTGCGCTCTAAATTCTGCCTTGAATCATCCTTAACGAGCTCATGACGTCTTTTTCATAGGTTCTTAATGTCGCATAACCATAGCACACGAACTGATGCAAACTTGCGTAAACTGACGCTATTCTGTAGTGCCGCTACGAACGTACAAACTCGGACAGACCTCGCGCAAGCATGCAATGCGGCGCCGGCGTGACTGTTAGCACGCTTTAGGCCTACATTGTGTCTTCAGCCGCGGTCGGGTAAGATCGAGCTCGCTCGTACATGTAGTGAGGAATCGATATGGAAGATGATCGATTGTATCCAATATAAATGCTGGAGTTCCTTTTCTGCCTTGAATCATCCTTAACGAGCTTATAACGTCTTTTTCAATGACGACTTGTGGCGCGCTAAATCGAACGTGTTTATACCTCAAGGTTATTACGGTCATTTATATGACGGCGTCAAAAATGAATGCGAGATATATGCGAGTACTTTTTTCCCCTGAAATTTCAACTAAAAAAAATGGGGTGCGAGATATACGCGGGGGCGAGATATACGCGAGCAAATGCGGTACACGCTCCGTTAGAATTCCTTCAACTCCCACTTTTCACCCCTTTCACCTCATAATATACACCACATCGAAAAACCCTCAGACACGTGTCTTCTTATTTTTAATGATGAGTTTATATGCCGAATATCACATCCCTCAATGAAACCAAGCCAGAGATATTGTTATTCAATGAAATGCAGGTGTACCCCCTTAACACCCCTTTAGAACCTGAATATCCAAAAATCCTTCCTTAGTGGGCGTTTTCGACTTACAACGAACATATCCACAAAATTTCATGTTTCTAACTTTAATAGTTTTGGCTGGGCGATGATGAGTCAGTCATTCACGACACTTTGTTTTATATAATAGATTAGTGTGACTTACAACGTTTTTGAGAGAATATACTTCAAAATACAGTACATAGAATCCAATGGATCTACCAATTGAATCGGTCGGAGCTGAAAGGCATTAAGTCAAAAATGATCATTTTTTTAAGAATTAGTATTCTGAAGTATTGACCCAAGGGCCTTGGAACAGCATAAGAAAGAATTAAGTCAGCCTTCTGTTTAAGCCAGAAGCTACTGCTACATGTAGTGCGATCAAAGGAGGAAAGCATTAAGTCAACGACTTGCTGCCTTTCAGTGCCATATTCCGTACTTACTGTTGGCCGCACTGCAAGATTCCCGCGTGTTACAGTGCTAATGTAAATAACAATTGTACACAGTTTAGGTGGTTTTTATGTTATAAATCAATTTTAAAATAAAATAACATATGAAATATTCATTCTGGATGGATTATTGCCACACTAAACTGACCATGGAGCTGAAAGGCATCAAAATTAATTAGAAAAATATGTTTATTAAATTAAAATTGATATTCTGCTAACACAAATAAAACCTGAATAGTTTCTTCACAACATAGATAACTAATATAGTGTGTTTGTTAAGTTGTGTTCTATCAATGACTTATCTGTCTCCTGAAAAGTAGCGAAAACTGACTTAATGCTTTTCAGCTCCGACCAATTCAATTATATTTTTTAATTATTTAGAATAATAGCCTTTTGCCAAAACACCATCGATATTGTAGACAACATGTCTCACCTTGAAATCAAGTCCTTCAGAGCAGTTAAAAACAACACACTGGATAGCTAGGGACTTGGCTAAATCTTTGGTAGTCTCTGTTTTCCCAGTTCCTGCTGGCCCGGCAGGGGCACCACCTGTGAAGTGAATTCAGTAATTAGGAAACTATGAGTAATACAGCAACAATAATAATTAGTATTGGTAGCAGGTTTGTGTGAAGTTATAGGTTACAGTTAACTCCATCGATTTGTTGCAGTGGACGGCTTATGCATAATGATATGAACTTAATCATATTTATTGTTTCCTTATTGATAATCTATAATAGAAATACCCACAGGTATATAATAAATCTAATAACTTACAACATAGTCAATAAAAATTTAAAATTAATATTTATAAATTAAATACTAGTTTAGGCCACATTATGGCCTTCTTCAGTTTTTCAAAAAAGAAAAGAAAAAAATTAATGGTAAACTGTGAGCAAAGCTTTTGAAAACAATGTTTCAACTTGGTATTTCCTAATAATTTTTTTATAAAAATATATTTGTAAAACAGATCTGTCACAAATGTGTGCTTAAATTTGATAAGATAAAATATTTTTTTATGAGGTTTGAAGCCATTTTTCAGTGTTGCCTTAGTAAACAAAAGTTTGGTGATTTTCAGTCGGTCAACACGAATGTACCCAAAAGAGTTGGGTTATACCCAAATCCTGAAAAAAAAAATACATGAAATTAATAAATACACTAGGATGACCAGTTTCGATCGTCAAGTGATCATCCTCAGATCCATTACTCCATTTTAAACATCTCTTACGGTCGTGCCTCGCCCAACCAAAGGTGGTTAATAATATGACTAATATAGTGAACCCTTGCAAAGAAGCTTATGAGACTCAGTTTCGGGGGGTGTAACAGTCCATTTCGTAAGTTGTTGTTAAAGCGCTTCTATAACATGCAGGGTAACACATAACAAAATAACATGCAGGAAGAAGTGAATACCAGGATTAAAACAAATGAATTTAATAACAGATCAACTATTTACAAATAAAAATAAACAAACAAGATCTCCCAAATGACTCCCACTTGAACTAATTACTTGCCATGACTAGGCCTAATCTCAGGAGAGATTGTAAACTGGACCAAATGTCCCAAATACTTCAATGACATTGTGTACGTGTGCGGCTGTTCTAAATGCTTAACGATGAGTACAAGTAAATGCGAGATTCGACACCATCCGGTAAACCTTCAGAGGACGAATCTGCATTGTCTAGAGCTAGACAGACGCGGGGAACCAACTATACACTAATTAAATTAAACCGACACTTCCTACACTAAATAAAACAACAAATAATTTCCGCATGAAATTGGAATCAAAGAACTGCCGTAGCAAAACATTAATGCCTAAAATTAGGACTTTTCAGAATCAACACAAGTAAATTAACACGTGACCAACAAGAAATACACATATGACCGCTTGCCATTTTTACAAGTAAATACAACTACACCACAAGGTGTCACAACAGACAAACTAACATGAAATGAGTCATAGAAAATCACTAGGCTCAAAGCCAACATTTACATCATTAAAACAATATGCCATTCATACGATATGCGATAATTCGTAACAAACATGGCGAACTCCCCAATTAATTATGGTCCAATGACCATCACAAAAGAACAGGTTTGCTAATGATAGCTTATAGGGGTCAGTCGGTCAGCTGGACTGCCTAACAGATGGGTCACGAGACCTAGACGGGCACTAAGTGGAAATCTGCACATCTGTCAACCCACGTGTCAATAACCTCGACCTGCCGTGGCATGGGTTCGAGTCTCGAAGAAGCGTGCTCCCAAAGCACATAATATACGTGTGTGTGTCAGAATAAAATATCTCAGCATTTCCCCCTAGGAAATCCAAGAATCAGCACTGGACAAGGTACAGTAGCCTCCAAGAGCGCTCTGCCTTTCCATCAAAAATACAACAACAAAAATATGAGGGCGGTAGCACATCCTACCCCTCATCACGAAGAATCAATACACACACCTGACACAAGAACACACACAGAATCACACGTATGGGTTTGACAGAAACCTGAAATAAATGACATAAATATTTTCCACCAACTTGCGCTTCCAATCTAGTCCGTGACTAAAGAACCTCAAAAGGACTAAAAAATATATATTAAAAAATTTAGAACTAAGGTGTTCTACGGTTACATCTTAATTTGTTGCGCTCGGCAACCCTAGTATGAATAAAAACCTGTTCATCAAACATCTTACAATAAATTACCTCCCTTTTCCTATAAAAAAAAGAACTTTAATAAAGCACCACTTATCGAATGTAACGAGTTTCGCATTCGCATGGATAAAATCAAATACACACGCCGTGTACACTAAATATGACTCCAAAGAAAATATACAACAAACAAATTTGGCCACGCGCCAACGTACATTTACAGATAATAGTGTCGGCACACAAAAAGAATCTAAACACAAGAAAAACAAGAATGAACTATTTACAACGTTCCCGCGCCTTATTTAACTACATATTGAGTAAATCAATTTTTGTACATCACCGTTTCAGCTTGCAGAACATTAACCTCCATCCCGGTGCATTTCCCTACGGGAAATCTAGCCCTCCATCGTCGACGTAATTGTAGAGGCGATGCACATCATTCCAACACACGACCATACATCAGACATCTTGGCGTAGCTTCTTGGACAGAAATGTTCAATGTTAATAATATTGCCTAGCTATAATCGCCGTGAGCTACTACTTTCACTCACAATAATGTCCTATGCGATTACTGATCGTAGACTTGCCCTATCTTAGCATTTTCTTAACACACGCACAAATATCACTCAAAAATATAATACAAAATTTACATAAAATTACACACTTCAAACTCATCGTCACTGGCTTGAAAACAAGTCTTAAACATGTCTATTTTGCAGCCCTTATCTCGCCTAGAGATCTCCACTGCTACACGTGAACTCTGCTCCCTTGAGCACAAAGTGAAATGTTAGTAAAGTATGCTCATTAGAGCTTGAAAAATCGTGACGCAGACTGACGTGAACGTTTCTCACCAGAGCTCAATAAAGTTGTGTCCTAAACAGCTCATCACCGATCAATTTATTGGAAACTGACAGAATGAGGTAGGGTGGGGAGAATTTGTAAAAATAATCTTGAGTTTTCACCTCACAAACTTGGGACTAGTATCAATCTTCATTATTTTATCCAAACGTCTCAATGCACTTATGCGGAATTAATTCGGATCGGCGGTTCTTTAGATATGCGTTTCCGCGCCTTTTTCCAGGGTACGCAATTCACCGCGTGGCTTTGGCGTGGTCTCATCTGATTGGCTGATTCATTCCTGGATCGGTTGAAACTTTACTTATGACACTCCCATAATGACTCAAATTTAGGTGCGCGTTGGTACAGAATTTGTCCTTGAACTCGGCTTAACCGGTCGTCTTCAGGAATAACTACCAAGCTTGCTTCTGTCGTAATCATTGCAACACACTACCTTGGCTCCCCCTTTGTCAATTTCAACATGTACTGCCTGGGCATCAGTAATAATAATAATAAAATCATGAAGACTTATTCATCGACTGATTAATAAGGGTTCATTTATCCTCAGCAAAGTTTTGAAATTCGAAGAAAGTGATTGATTTGGATTTTAAAAACAATATCCACAGAAGCATAGATAACATCTCTTAAGAACCTCACTCGTCTGCCTGAGTGTACATTCCACTGACCCAATTAGTGTGCGCGCTCCACGCTGCAATGTCATTCACACGTCTCGCCAGACCTCCCCTCTCACTCACACGATTACAACTTCTGCCGGACCAGCTGTCTTGTTTACAAACAAAGCTCGCTCTCCCCAGATACTACATGGCCACGTACATTTGAGTGTAGGTTCTCAAATAATTTTTTTTGCTATAATGGTTCTGCACTCATAGTCCTGATTACACATCAAATGTTTCCCTTCTTCTTCTTCTCCCGTCTTCTTCTTCTCCCATCTTCTTCTTCTTCTCCTCCCATCTTCTTCTTCTTCTCCTTCTTCTCCCTTCTTCTTCTTCTTCTTCCACCTTCTTCTTCTACCGTCTTATTTTTCTTCCGCTACCATATTTCCAGGCCCTTGCCCGAAACTTCGTCCCGCGAATTTCCTCTGTTATTTTTCCGCGTGTCCTCCTGTCTTGTCACCCTTTCTGCGTCCTGGTGATTATCTGGACTTTTTCTGTTTTTCATGGCTCGTCCCCACTTCTCTTTCTCTGTTTCTTCAGCGTTTAATTCGTCTAAGTATTTCTGTGTCTCAATGTAACGCTTGTGCCATTCATCGCGATTCATCTCCCTGATTATCTTGCCGATAATTTCTCTGGTCCTGTTCCTTTGGTATGGCCTGCCCTGGTTCTGGTTTCCTCTCCAGTTATTATTATCTCACTGGTACATCCTCTGATTGTGATTATTCTGATTATTATTATTATAATTATCACGGCGATTCTGGAAGTTCCTATTGTTGTTATTGTATTGGTTTCGGCCATCGAACTCCTGCCGACTGGGCGTAAATTGTGTTCCGGTAGACTGTGTCTTCGTTTGATTATTCTGGTTGTGATTATTTTGATGCCCTTGAACAACTTCCGCCGTGTTTACACACTCCATGTTCCATCTCCCTGTCTGCGGACTGACCATACTCGTCTCATCCAAATGGCGGAGTATCTCCTCGGCCTGAACTGCGGTTTTGATATTACCAGCCACTAAAAACTGCTGAATATTCATCGGAAGCTGCTTACCTATGATTAAAACCATGTTTTCCTCTGAAGAGGGGTCGTCAAAATCCCGGAATTTAACCAGCTGTTGGCTAAAGAACTCGGAAAACCTTGTGGGGTGTGTGCTGTGATATTTCCTGGTGTATAAATCCATCCTCAACCCCTGCTGTAATGACGGACTCCAGAACTTCCTCAAGAATGCCTCTTTAAATTGGGCCATGTCATTAAATGTGTACTTGAAACTCTGGAACCAAATTAAACTTGGGCCCTCTAAAATCTTTTCAACCAGTCGCAGCTGTTTTGCGGGACTGACGTGTTGGTCATTAAAGTAGTCATCCAGCTGACGTAAAAATGCTTTAGGAGTAGATCCTGAGTTCTCCCTGAATTTGTCGGGTTTAAAGTCGTTTCCCCTAATTACTTGTATCACTTGGCCAGGTGCCAAGCCGGTTGTGGAGTTGATGTCTCCCCTCTGTAGTTTTGGAATGTGTCGCACGTTATCTTTGGACTCTGACCTCGGCTCGTATCCTCAGCCAGATTCGAGCCCACCGGACTCCCAATACTTCCCTGTTTGCCTACTGTGTTTTCTGCAGAGAATAAAGTAGCATTTTCTAAGGACCTTATCTCGTTCTTAACTATGAGGTCTGCGTGTTCCTGGAACTTGGATTTCATGCCTTCCTCCAAGGCCTGCATCTAGAATTGTACTCGCCTAGCCGCTTCAATATCGTCAGCCTATCTCCTTTAGTTTCATTCACCTGCTGTTCCCAATCTTTCCGGATCCTGTTCTTCAAACTACTAATTTTTTCTTCACTCCTTTCCTGATTCTTCTCAAGCTCTTCTCGTATTTGCTCTTGTATCACCTGTTGGGTTTTAATTAATTGTTCCCCTACCTCTTCACGTATTTGCTCTTGGGTCTTAGTTAATTGTTCTCCCATCTCTTCCTGATTTTTATTTAGCTGTTCTCCTATTTCTTCTCGTATTTGCTCTTGTATCACCTGCTGGGTTTTAGTTAACTGGTCTTCCAGGTTTTCGCGCAAGTGCATCCGTTCTTTCTCCGTTTTTATTTCAAGCTTGTCGAGTTCCTTTATTAATTCTAGTACATTATTATCGACTGAATTAATCTGCTCCTGTATGTTTTCGTTCTTCGCCTCTATCCTGTCGAATTGCCCCTGTAATTCATCCTGCGTGCTTTTTATTCCAGCCGTGTTGTTTACGCATGCTGTCTCAATCCGTTTCAATTTGTCGACTACCATTTAATCTAATTGTACAAGTTTATTGTCGAATTTAGATTCTATCTTTTTAATTTCTCCTAGTTGCTTCGGGTTGTTTTCCGCTACCTCTCAAGCCAGTCTCTCTAATTCTACCCTAGTACTTTGGTTTATTTCCTGGGTGATCTTCTCTAACTGAACTGTTTGTATTGTTGCCTGCTCTGATAATGTATGGTTTAATTCATGTAATTGTTTATCATTATGCTCTCGCAACTCGTGTAATATTGTTTGTCATTACTTTCACGCAACTCGTGTAATTGTTTGTCAGTGTCCAATTTCTGGATCTGTAATTGGACCGTAATGTTACTGTTCACGTCCTGTAACTGTTTATCACTATCTAATTTCTGGGTTTGTAATTGCGCCGTAATGTTACTGTTCATGTCCTGTAACTGTTTATTTAATTGTTTATCAATCGGTTCACTCATGTTCTTTAACTGTTCTTCCGCCTTTGCAGACATTTGCACAGACATCTGTTCCATTAACACTTTGATCTCTTCGATGCTAGCCATCGCACAACACACAAATATATACTCAGAGAAAAACAGGGTCATGCACTGGGATTTCATGTCATACACACGCACACATGTCTTGATATTTAAATACTACTGATTCTAATTTAATAAAGTTTCAGTAATCAAAATTTTACTGAATAAAGACTCTTATTTCCAAACAACAATATAACTCCCTTGTGATCTGCTTTTAAAATTCCTAACCAACAGAATTTACGAACAACACCAATTAACTGAAGTTAATTAAATGTATAAATAAGGCAACACCTTCCTGCTTTGACTGAGTTCACTAATCAATAAATTTTCTAATTTTATGCCGGGCGCCAGAACAAGTTAATAACAAATACAACATCAACTTCTAACCTTGTTCAATATTTCTAACTTTAAGAACTCAGTGATTTTACTAATGCACATGGCGGTACAACTTCGCCTCAATTTACTGAATTTACTCTTGCCCGCTTGACCTGGCATCATTTCTCAGCGAAATAAGTATGAGGTCAGCAAAGCAACAACAACAACAATCCCCACTTGGGCAGCCATTTTTGATATATGAACCCTTGCAAAGAAGCTTATGAGACTGAGTTTCGGGGGGTGTAACAGTCCATTTCGTAAGTTGTTGTTAAAGCGCTTCTATAACATGCAGGGTAACACATAACAAAATAACATGCAGGAAGAAGTGAATACCAGGATTAAAACAAATGAATTTAATAACAGATCAACTATATACAAATAAAAATAAACAAACAAGATCTCCCAAATGACTCCCACTTGAGAACTAATTACTTGCCATGACTAGGCCTAATCTCAGGAGAGATTGTAAACTGGAAAAAATGTCCCAAATACTTCAATGACATTGTGTACGTGTGCGGCTGTTCTAAATGCTTAACGATGAGTACAAGTAAATGCGAGATTCGACACCATCCGGTAAACCTTCAGAGGACGAATCTGCATTGTCTAGAGCTAGACAGACGCGGGAAACCAACTATACACTAATTAAATTAAACCGACACTTCCTACACTAAATAAAACAACAAATAATTTCCGCATGAAATTGGAATCAAAGAACTGCCGTAGCAAAACATTAATGCCTAAAATTAGGACTTTTCAGAATCAACACAAGTAAATTAACACGTGACCAACAAGAAATACACATATGACCGCTTGCCATTTTTACAAGTAAATACAACTACACCACAAGGTGTCACAACAGACAAACTAACATGAAATGAGTCATAGAAAATCACTAGGCTCAAAGCCAACATTTACATCATTAAAACAATATGCCATTCATACGATATGCGATAATTCGTAACAAACATGGCGAACTCCCCAATTAATTATGGTCCAATGACCATCACAAAAGAACAGGTTTGCTAATGATAGCTTATAGGGGTCAGTCGGTCAGCTGGACTGCCTAACAGATGGGTCACGAGACCTAGACGGGCACTAAGTGGAAATCTGCACATCTGTCAACCCACGTGTCAATAACCTCGACCTGCCGTGGCATGGGTTCGAGTCTCGAAGAAGCGTGCTCCCAAAGCACATAATATACGTGTGTGTGTCAGAATAAAATATCTCAGCATTTCCCCCTAGGAAATCCAAGAATCAGCACTGGACAAGGTACAGTAGCCTCCAAGAGCGCTCTGCCTTTCCATCAAAAATACAACAACAAAAATATGAGGGCGGTAGCACATCCTACCCCTCATCACGAAGAATCAATACACACACCTGACACAAGAACACACACAGAATCACACGTATGGGTTTGACAGAAACCTGAAATAAATGACATAAATATTTTCCACCAACTTGCGCTTCCAATCTAGTCCGTGACTAAAGAACCTCAAAAGGACTAAAAAATATATATTAAAAAATTTAGAACTAAGGTGTTCTACGGTTACATCTTAATTTGTTGCGCTCGGCAACCCTAGTATGAATAAAAACCTGTTCATCAAACATCTTACAATAAATTACCTCCCTTTTTCCTATAAAAAAAGAACTTTAATAAAGCACCACTTATCGAATGTAACGAGTTTCGCATTCGCATGGATAAAATCAAATACACACGCCGTGTACACTAAATATGACTCCAAAGAAAATATACAACAAACAAATTTGGCCACGCGCCAACGTACATTTACAGATAATAGTGTCGGCACACAAAAAGAATCTAAACACAAGAAAAACAAGAATGAACTATTTACAACGTTCCCGCGCCTTATTTAACTACATATTGAGTAAATCAATTTTTGTACATCACCGTTTCAGCTTGCAGAACATTAACCTCCATCCCGGTGCATTTCCCTACGGGAAATCTAGCCCTCCATCGTCGACGTAATTGTAGAGGCGATGCACATCATTCCAACACACGACCATACATCAGACATCTTGGCGTAGCTTCTTGGACAGAAATGTTCAATGTTAATAATATTGCCTAGCTATAATCGCCGTGAGCTACTACTTTCACTCACAATAATGTCCTATGCGATTACTGATCGTAGACTTGCCCTATCTTAGCATTTGCTTAACACACGCACAAATATCACTCAAAAATATAATACAAAATTTACATAAAATTACACACTTCAAACTCATCGTCACTGGCTTGAAAACAAGTCTTAAACATGTCTATTTTGCAGCCCTTATCTTGCCTAGAGATCTCCACTGCTGCACGTGAACTCTGCTCCCTTGAGCACAAAGTGAAATGTTAGTAAAGTATGCTCATTAGAGCTTGAAAAATCGTGACGCAGACTGACGTGAACGTTGCTCACCAGAGCTCAATAAAGTTGTGTCCTAAACAGCTCATCACCGATCAATTTATTGGAAACTGACAGAATGAGGTAGGGTGGGGAGAATTTGTAAAAATAATCTTGAGTTTTCACCTCACAATCTTGGGACTAGTATCAATCTTCATTATTTTATCCAAACGTCTCAATGCACTTATGCGGAATTAATTCGGATCGGCGGTTCTTTAGATATGCGTTTCCGCGCCTTTTTCCAGGGTACGCAATTCACCGCGTGGCTTTGGCGTGGTCTCATCTGATTGGCTGATTCAATCCAGGATCGGTTGAAACTTTACTCATGACACTCCCATAATGACTCAAATTTAGGTGCGCGTTGGTACAGAATTTGTCCTTGAACTCGGCTTAACCGGTCGTCTTCAGGAATAACTACCAAGCTTGCTTCTGTCGTAATCATTGCAACACACTACCTTGGCTCCCCCTTTGTCAATTTCAACATGTACTGCCTGGGCATCAGTAATAATAATAATAAAATCATGAAGACTTATTCATCGACTGATTAATAAGGGTTCAATAGTGTGTTTGTTAAGTTGTGTTCTATCAATGACTTATCTGTCTCCTGAAAAGTAGTGAAAACTGACTTAATGCTTTTCAGCTCCGACTAATTCAATTATATTTTTTAATTATTTAGAATTATTTCCAATTTAGTTCCTCAATAATCTTATTTTCTGCTAACAACAAAATAAGTTCAAATAAGCTTGATTTTCCCATACTCTTGGTTCTCAGAACCGATCAAAGATGTCAGGCCCAAACAAGGAGTTTCGGGTAACAAAATAGGAAATTGAAGGCTGAATTATTGTTTTACGATGATAATGGAATAAATTTGTCCAGTCTATTTTGTAGCAGTATGAAAAGCTTTGAAGTTCAAGGATGCAACCTAAGAGCAAGCGCTGACGATGATGGCGAGGCACGAGATCAACGAGGTTAATATGTCAGCTTCATCTAGCGTGTCCATTTCTAACCTAGCCTTTATCTCTTCATTATGAGTAGGCCTACCTTTTTGCCAATGCTCCCGGCTATTTGTCTCAGCAATCATTTGTACTACCCTCATAACAGTTACCTCTAGCTTATGTATCAGATATCCTGAATCTACCGAGCTCTCACTTACGTACAGCAAGGTTGGTCTGAAAACTGAGTGATGTAGGGAGAGTTTCGTCGCTGCACTAACTTCTTTCTAGCAGAATGCTATAGATCGTAACTGAGAACTCACTGCATTCTTGGGCAGTTAGCTTGGTTGAGTTTAAATCATGCTTCTCTGCACCACGACACTATCTTTCCCCATACTACCATCCTGAGAGAATACACAGCCTAAGTACTTAACCCTCTCAGTGCCATGTGCCGATCAGATCGGCTGATCGGCTCTCGTCACTCGCGCCAAAAGTGCCCAAGCCGATTCAATCGGCGCGCTGTTTATCTTATATTTGTAGATTTCTGTAGACATATGTCCGTAATTATTTCATACTGTTGGAAAGGTGAGGTTCCAGGCTTGCTTGTGCGGTGTTTACTTTTTTCCTTCGAAGACCATTACGCGATAGGTTTGAGTTTGTATTCACGTCCTCTCTTTGCGCTCCCCCAATCACGTGCGTTCCCGCCAAAATTGTGGTGCAGTTGTTTTCTTCTTGTTGAAGTCTGTCTAAAAATGTATCTAAGAACTTTCTACAGCCAGAAACGTAGTGTATCTCCAAATATAACTCTTAGGTGTCCTTAATTAAGGCTCAAAACTGATTATTTACAACAACAAAATGAAAAATTGAACAATTATCAGAATAACCTCAATGAAAAAGGTTTAGATGCCATATTTACTTTTATGAACATAATATATGAAAGAATGAGGTATTGGTTATAATGCAAAGCAAAAATAATGATTGTATCGTTGGAAATGTGGTATTTATGATTCTTTTTCAAATAGTCTGCATGACCATTGAAAATGGCTTGGCATTCTTGGCAAGTATTTCAGGAAATGGCTTGGCACTAAGAGGGTTAAAATGGTCCACTTGCTCCAATTTATTTCCTCCTATCTGCAGCTAAAGTTCTATGGAAAAATTGGTCAACATTTTAGAACTTAATACACAGACCACATCACAACAATCAAAACGCATGTCTCCTAACATCAATCATTTACTATGCAGCTTCGGTGGCACAGTTGGTAGCATGCTGAACTGCTGTGTCCAAGATAGCGGGTTGAAACCCGGCCGAAGTTTAAGATTGTTTAAAATCCTTCAGTATGCCTTCCTTCGGAGGGGAAGTAAAGCCGGCGGTCCCATGTCATATATTTATGGCATGTAAAAGATCCTTCCACAGACTAAACTTGTGTGGAGCTAAATTTCTAGGTTAGATTTCGTTGGAACGCTCTATCAAAGTTCCAACCTTCACCACTAGGTATCATTGACATCTGGTAGCGAAAGTTGGAACTTCTTGAAATTGAACGGAATGTGTAGCTCACCCTCTGGGTGTCCGCTAGAAGCAGCTACAGACTCTGGCGAGCTGAACATGTCCTCGGACACTCCCAGCCATACGATAAATAAATCATTTACTCGTATTAGATAGAGTATATGAACAGAATATTAACATAAAATTGGAAATTCTGTACATCAATCCCAGAAGGCACTGAAATAATATGAAATAAATGGATAGACTCTACATACCAAAGCACAAACATTTTAAATGAACACACATGTCACATGTGCCATATAAAAATGGCTTTCTGATCTCTACTGTTCTGAGAGTTTACTGCTGATAACAGCCAACGTCAAGATGGAAAATGCTCCTAAAAGGTACCAATTTTACTAACAGTCAAGAACAGTTGTTGTTCATTACATTTAAGTACTGTACTGTAAGCAAATCAGTTAGAGCTGAGCAACTCCAACTGAAACCCCGGAAAAAATGCGAACTACAAGCTCGCTGTCCTCTGTGTCATACTGGCTGACGGAGCTAGCGCTCACACAGGGTCGCACTTCAAGTTGCTGAGCTCTAGTGTGTATTTAATTCAACAAACTATAAGAAAAATATCTACAGGATAGTACAACAAGGTGGACAAACAATCTTTGGTCACAAAAATACAGAAACAAGGAAGAAGACAGGTACAAGAGGTAAGCGAAGGGACAGAACAAAGGGAAAAAAAATTAGGACACTAAAGGATAAAGGCAATCTGTACAGCTGGAACCTCTCCCTCAACCCACATCTGCCTTTCATCAATTTTGTCCTTCTTCTAGTTTTCTATATATCATTTCCTGTTTAAAGATCATAAGAAAAATAATTACCTAGATCTAATTGAAGAGCGCCCATGAGGCACAGGTAACATCTGTCTGTTAATGGAGTTATAACAAGACGTGGAGAGGCTCCCAGATATTCATAGCCATAAACATGTCGAGCACTTGACATTTTAGCCACACAATTGTCAATGTCGGTCTCCCAGTAGTACCGTAATTGTTTGAGCCACTCAAAACTTGTGCTAGAGAACATAGAGAGTATTACTTATATTGGTTAGGAGATATCCCTATACAACACAAAATAAGAAAGATGATATAATATTCAATACCGTATGTTTTCTAAACATTCATTTTGTAACTTCACTGTGCAGTAAGGTCCGAATATCTTGTCACCCCCTGTTTGTGTGGACATGTTGTGTAATTATACTCCACATTTCATTTCAGATGGCGGCCACAAGAACCTATAGTGTGGAAGAACGTGTATCTGCATGGGCTCATGAACGTCCACACACCAGGAAAACCATAAACGATGTGCAAAGGGAAGCTCCGCCAAAGCGAACGATACTCTTCAGAGGATGGGGAGAGGATCATTGCATCTGCCAGCACCGATCGAGTGGCCTCCCAGGAGTCCAGATCTGACATAATGCGACAATTCCCTGTGGGGAATAATTAAGCAGCATGTATCAAAATATCGATACCAGACAACTGAAGAGTTGAAGGAAGCTATTAGGGAGGCATTCAGGGATATCACACGGCCTATGCTTCAGAAAATTTCACATAGGACATGGCGCCACATCATTTTGTGCCGCGTTAATGATGGTGCCCATTCTGATGTTCTAGATCACTAAACAGCCTGGGGCATGAAGAATCAACCTTTGTCACACATCTGCTATGACATGTTTAAAATACATGCACATCAACATACATAAAAGGAGGGTGATAAGACATTTGGACCTTACTGAAAACTGACAGATTGATGTTCTGAAGGAATCTGGGTTGAGTTGAAGTTTGTTCAGAAAGAGTTGCATAAAGCTGGTGCATCCAAAAGATGTGAGGCACTGATTGAATTTGAAATATATGGTGATACGTATGAGGACACATATTATAAATGATATTGCTTTAAGAGGCTGATAACTTAATTTATCAATGCAAAATTCAATACCACTTAGAGATTGAGGTGACTGCTGTAACAAATTCCTGAGAGTGCAATAATCTTATTATTACTCAGGGTGCACCTGATGAGATGAGCTTTTAGTCACCTCTACTTCCAAAGCACAGGTGGGTGAGAATAATGAACATGGTGGTAGTATAGGGAATTTTACATTCGTTAATACGGGTACATGAGAAAATATGATTGGTTCCTATTTTCCCAACAAACAACACAGGTCATGGACAAGTTGGTTAGTTCCCAAACTTTGTCTCTAATATACATTAGTTAGTTCACAGAAGTTGTTTCTTGACTGTTGAATTATTATTTTTATACCGTCTTTTCCCCTCCTTTTGAGGAGGTAGTGGAACTCGGGCAAACAGAGTGTAATTGAGTTTGTTGTTGATTAATTTTAGGGGCTTTGCGACATCGTGACCATGTAGCCCCGAGTACTTGAGTGTGTGTGTGTGTGTGTGTGTGTGTGTGTGTAATTTGTCTGATAACCTGTGTTATTGTGATGGCTGTATTAGTGTGTGTAGTTGTAATTCAGATGAGGATTGGGAAGGAGGTGGCAGTGGCCTTAATTTAGAAACCATCCCTGCATTTTCTTGGAGTAGAAGTGGAAAATCACGGAAAACCACTTCCAGGATGGCTGAGGTGGGAATCAAACCCACCTCTTATCAGTTTTGCCTCATGAGGTTAAGTGTACCCCATTCCAGCCCTCAGAACAGAATTAAATTTCTTGGCAGAGCCGTGAATCAAACCCGGGCCACCGCGGTGACAGCCAAGAAGGCTAGCCACTGCGCAACAAGGCGGACAGTGTGTAATTGAATAGGGAGCTCTAAGCTTCTTTCGCCACTACAATGTGCTTCAAATTTTGAACACAGGCCTCAATTTTCTATTCCATAGTCAGTACATTTTTACCCTTTGGTCTATCTACAATTTCATAGGTATTCTTACTCGTTTAATTCTTAATTTCATTATCCATTGCACCTTTCCCACACACACAGCATCATCCCCCTTAAGAGCTTCTCTAACATTGTTTGGTACATGATAACATCCAGTATGTGATGAACTAATGCAGCCGTAATAATATCCGAGTCTATTTCTTTCTTTCTCAGCTAATCTAGTTGATCTTCTAACGTCAGGTATTGGGGGTACATCAAATCCTAAGAAGGGTTCATTACGTAGTGAATCATCTGTCTCACTATCAGTCTCCTGGTCTGTGCCAACCTGAATGAACTAATTCTAAGGGTGCCTTCGACTCTCTTTCATTGTGTTTAGGAAACCCTTGTTTAGTCATCTTCCCCTTAAGACTTACTTCACATGGTCCTGGCATTGTGCCCTTCATATCTAAAGTAGGAATCTTTAGCAGAGCTTGTTCATTCAAATGGTCTAACCTTTGGTGCCACACTGTCACACTCCTCAAAGCCATGCCATCTCTGAGTCAAAAGAAGGTATACATAATAATTTTTATGATGTCTTACTAAATTAAAAACAAATAACTAACAATTTAAAGTCTATTGTCGCTATATTCAGAGCATTTTGATCAGTGTTCGCTACATACAGTTCCAGAACAGTGGCTGTAAACTATTTGTCTCATTCTTTTTTCCTTGCTTGGACAGAAGGTGCAGATCTTGTGTTTTCTTTATTCTTCTTCATCCATGGGTATGCTGACACGAAGTATTTCCACGATCAACAAACATAGCTGTCTATTACTTCAGTCCATCAGTACATTATACTGCACTTACGTTAAAGCTAATACATCATCTGAACAACTATGCACAGCAAATAACTCCTCAACCAGACAAGAATGTAGCGTAACTTCTGTTGTTTCCACCACAGCTACAGAACAAGTGAAGGTACTGAAAGCATCAAATGGCCCAGTTTGTGAGAAGAGGTGAGAGGTGATATTATGTACTTATGCAGTGTCAATTGATGATGCATTAGCTGTCTAGGGTTAATACATAGCAAGGGTGCTGTGCATTGAAATATGCTGGGAAATACTGCTCCAAGTTCATGTGGAGCTGGACTGAGCACATAGGTAAATATTGTGATCTGTTTTATGGTGTGGGACTTTTCACACATCCAGTATTTGGCAAAACTCCATTGAAAAACAGCAAAACATATTTTGTTATATATGGATAACTTAATTCTGCTGGAATAAAAACTCACCTGCTCTCAACTTGCTCTCTGACCAATGTAGTAATATTATCTCTACCATGCACATCTATTGTAATGAGAGAACAGATCGACATACGATTCAAAGGATTCAGATTTCCTCTCACCATAGCAGCTAGTTCATTCAGTTCCTGAAATGAAGAAAGTACTGACTGAAATGTAATTTTGTCTTGGTATGCCCAGTAATCCGAGCCTTGCAAAATGGATTATTCAAACCTGCTTGTAATACATAAAGGATTTGATCATAGTACTGTACTACAGTATGTAAATAACCTAGCATTTAGCAGGATATAATTCTAATATAGTACGGTACCATACTTCCTGGCTTATTCGTTACAACCTACTTTTCAAAACCAAAATTGGTTTATAAAATTTCATGGCATATTCGTCGCACAGCACATTTGTATTTGTGTGCCACGTGAGTCACACATGATCCCATGAGCTTATACCCTGCTGTGACCAAAGAATATGGGGAGGGTGTGATCTTGTCAGAAGGGTGGTTGGAACACTAGGCCAAGCTCGGCACCATCAAGCAATAGCCACTTCTATGGAAACATTGCTGCAGAGACCAGTAGTGATGTTACACACATGGTGTTCCCAATGAGAAAATACCTATAACAATTATATGGCAAGCCTGAAGTTGAAAGTGAAACACACGGGATTACAAATTATGCTAATAAATGATATACCTTAATGAAAAAAATATCCCTTTTTAATTTGAACTTTTGATATTATTGGCTTAATCGCTGCACCCTGCTTTTCTTCTATGAATATTCAGCTAAAATACGTGACGATTATATCAGGAAACATGGGTAGATTATGAATTATTTTCTAGTGTAGCTCTAAAAGAAATCAAGCTATAAAAAAGAAATGAAACCAATACAAATCTCATTGCTGTATTTTACTCTACCTGTACAGTATTTTGTGATACACCGTTTAGCAATATTTTCCGCTTACTATATGCAAATTTCACATCCCCAAAATAGCACCTGATTTAACTCCTTTACTTTTTGAAATTACTTCCCTGACTGCATCTATTGATATGTCTTCGTCTAGCGTAGGCAGAGTGACATCCAGCCCTCTCGGGACACCACTCTCCAATCATCTAATTTAACAGATTTGTATAATATGCAATCCAGTCTTCATCACTGATCGTACTCTGGGCACCACTATTGCATCACCTACAGTATTGTAACAGAATTTATTCAGTTACAGTAGCTCACCCTCGGTTTTTTCTGCTTTGTGCAGTTAGTTTGGGGTATTTTATTCGTATCTTATTATATTGGGTTAAAGTGGGGTTGCAGAAGGTGATTTTTATTGTGCCTGTGTGTTTTTGTGGACGGATTCATCTTTGGATGGTCCGGACCAACTAGGATCACTGTTTATTAATTATCGGTTTTTGGATATTTGATATTATAAAATACGGGGTTTTGCGATTTATTACGTTTTGGGATAAGGATATATAAGACTGTATTAAGTTGAAGCATTATTTCATTTTGGTTTGGGGTTAATGGCTTTATTTTGACCTAGTAATGTTAAATGTTAGATTCGTGGCTGTACTATAAAGGTACAATGAATTGGTATTTTCGAATGCTGGATGTGTGACATACACGGAAAAGACAGGCAGTAATTCAGCGTGTGTGGGAATACCTAAGCTATTTATAGCATGAACTGGGATGAACTGGCGCGTGGAAAACTACTGTGTGACGTCAGTGTGAATTTCGACTGTCTGATGTACATGTGTTGACACGGATGTTCCGCTAGGAGCGGGCCACGCACGAATTAGTTCCGGCAGAAACATTGGGGTTATGTAGCCCTACGCCAGTGCATATAAAGGCGTCTCTGGCGTGTCTGGCGTTCAGAGCTCGTCTTATTGTTTTATTGGCAGAACACTGATCTAATAGCGCCCAGGGTCGTTTTACGTGACATGGTTTCCGTAACGAACAGTTAGAGATCGTCTTCTTGCTTTTACAGCGAAAGTCCGTTGTCTACTTGCAAATTAGTGTCGTTATTACTTGATCATGGTATCGTAATACGAACGAGCAGTGACTGATTTTTAGCTATCCACTGAGCTCTTACGGGCTGTTGGAGGCTACGTGATTTTCATGGGTCCATCCATACCATGGGCTGTCGGTAATAACTTACCACGCCTAAAAGGATAATCAGTCGTAAACATTTCATCGAAAAATCATGCGAGAATGGAGACGTGAACGAGCAGTTCGAGAAGTAAGAAAGTGGAGTGAACCAGTCTAACGTGTGTAGATATTTTGTGTACGGACGATACAGTGTGTATATACGTAGGTGGCTGTTATGCTTGGGTCAGATATGGCCGTAAGTGTTTTCCTGCTCTCAGAGCCGAAATTCAGTGGCAAGGTACTGTATTAATCACGAGTGTATGAAGGGTATTTTGTGTTGTATATTATGTATATATGTGTATAGTACAGCCAATAGATTATCTCTTTAAAATTCATGTGTGTTTATATTCCTGTCTTGCATGAACCTGGTTGCATCAGCGAACGCAAGCCAAATGCCCTACGCCTGGGATAAGGAGTTTCATAGTCGGGGCAACAGTTATGTACCGTATTTTATTCTATTTTATTCAGGAAGACCCATATGGTCAACCTTGGCACCCATTCAAAGTCGGGAAAACTTTAAAATCACTTGTGGCCTGTATTTAAAGGCAGTAAATTCTGTAGGTTTGTGTTAATGTGGGTAGTTAATGGTAAATCAACTCTAGCGAGGAGATGAGAGTGTTTCAGTGGCGGCCCAACGTGAGGCCTTAGACATGCTGATGTATATCAGGACACAGGAATTAAACTGTAGGCATATTTTCGTAATTTTACATATTTCAATTAGGGATGGCTACGTTAGAGCCAGGATGCAATTCTCTTTTGTCGGGGGACAGTGCTGGTGAGCCGCAGAATCAGACAGGGGCTTAGGCAATTTGCTATAGGGATGGGGGAAAACAGTAGAGTCAGGGGAGATTTGCCAGGGCAAGGGGGAAATGAATTAAGTATGAAGGACATGTTGAGGAGGCTCGTGTATCTTAGCGACAAGTCTGTAGGGATGGAGGAGAGGATGACCAGTCACATGAATAGGATGGGGGAGAAAATAACTAGTGAGTTGACGAAGCATTTGTCAGAGACGCTTGATGAGGTCAAGGAAAGATTGTCAGAAATTATCCCCGACAGCCATGTAACTAGCCAGATTAGTGAAGTCGGTGTAGAAGCCACTAATCTGGAAACTAAGCTAGGTAATCAGATTGCTGTTCAGGAAGAGAGCGTAGACTCGGAAGTAGATAAGGTGGATGCTCAACAAGTGATGTTGGCAGGGGAGATTTCTAGCCAGGCACTTTTGACTAGCCAGAAATTTCCCATGGTAGATAGGTTGGGAGAGCAGAAAGAGGAAATTGTAGGCATCGTGGAAGATAACGTTGTGGTTAGTGATGCGAGTGATGGGAGAGTGGAGATGCTTGAGAGTGCTGAAGTTAGTGGGGAGAGTGCTGGGAGAGTGGAGATGCTTGAGAGTGCTGAAGTTAGTGAGGAGAGTGGTGAGGTAGTGGAGATAGATGAGCGAGTCGAGATTAGTTTGCTATAGAGCATCCAGCGTTTAGATACGACTATGGGTCTTATGGGCTTTTACTTTTAACGGAAATCCCCCCTACACTGGTTTTGTTGCCTCACCTTTTATCATGAAGGAACTCTGAACATATATATTTTTCGTCATAATAGCTTCCTACAATTATCTGCCAATCGATTACCTTTGTTATTGCGTACAATTATCGCTTATATTACGTTTTAGTAATTTAACAATTTTCGAGGTTAGCACGCTGGAAAGAAGAGCCTCGTCCTGTGCTGCATGCTCGCCCGGAGTGGAGCACGTGCTCAGTTCCGCCGACAACATAAGTTCTGAAGCACTATCCGTCATTGGTGTTACTGTTGTGTGTCTGTTTTATTTTCTGTTCGATCGAATCATGGCTGCCGACAGTTCGGTTCCAACCCACTATCTCCCGAATGCAAGCTCACAGCTGCGCGCCCCTAACCGCACGGCTAACTCACTACAATATTACAAATATTAATCTAAACAAAACAACAAGAATAAAATTGAAAGAAACTAAATTTTAGCCTAACTAATAACTGAAGAGGTGATTATCAACAGTATTGCTGACATAAAAATTGTTAACATCGTCTGCATACATCCGAGAAGGAAGGAAGGGTTGTGCTCTCGACATCTGTCAATCAGTAATGCGTCATATCACAACGAAATGAATGTCGTTATTGGTTCTCTTCGCGTACAGTATCCTTAATACTGGTCCAATCCGTTAACACCTGCTAAAATGCTCCTTCCTGGGCGTATTCTATTTCAGGTAGCTGCTGGGGTTGTGGTTGTCTCGCTAACTTATGAAAGCGCAGTACTCGAAGCGGGTGAACATAACGTATGAGTCAGCGCTACCTCTGCCTAGAGCTAGCAACACTGTCGCCATAAGGCTCCACAGTCTTTTCTAAACGCTGGATGCTCTATAGGGAATGGTATGAAGAAGGTAGATGAGAATATTAGCCAGGTTAGCGAGATAGTGACTAGTATGGAGGAAGATACTGTAGGTAGAATTCTACGTGGTCAACATTTGGGACTAGGAGGGAGTGAAAATCTTCTTACGAAGTTAGTATGTAATTTCTCTGATGACATTAGGACTGCAGTGTGCGTGCAGGAGATAGTCGCTATTACAGGCATAGAGAGGTCACTTGGAAGGTTAGGTACCTTGAGAAAGACAGGTAGGCAACGTCAGAGAAATGGGGGTAATCGAAGGGAAGGAAATTATAATCTGGGGAGAGAGAAGAATTGGGATCCAGGTAGAAGAGATAGGTACATGTGGTATGAAGATCAAGGGAGAGGAAGAAATAACAATGAGTGTCAGGGGTACGGGAAAAACAATCTACCGGGGAACAGACCACGTGAGGTAGAGCAGGCAAATAGGGGGCGTGCCATGGAAAGGCAGGTTGAGAGAAGCAATAGGCCAGGAAGTTTAAACTTCGCCAGGACTCGCTATATGGAGCAGGGGGAGAGTCCTTGCATAGTATTCCTGCTCACGCTCTGGAAGAAAAACATAATGTAGAGTATAATATCAATGTAGGATCTGATAGGTAGGAGACCAGAGCTGTAGATTAGATTACAGTAAGGCGCAAGTGAAGTTTGGGTGGAGTGAGCAACAGGATTCGGTTAGGTTAGGCTATCAGGTTGGTGGTAGAGATTTTGTTAGTGTTGTTGGATGCATTCAGATGATTAAAGAGGTTTCTGAGGAGAAAGAATTAGGTGTCGGCATGGTATCAAGTTGTATTTTTGTCATGAGAGATGATCATGTGTTGAGTGATGTGGATCACTGTTGTTTCTGGATCATGGGAGATGATCGTGTGTTGAGTGATGTGGATCACTGTTGTTTCTGGGTCATGGGAGATGATCGTGAGTTGAGTGATGATGATCACTGTGTGGAGGCAGTTGTTCAAGATACCATGTTGGACGAGGGTCAGAAGTCAGAGGTGATTGACGTTCTGAGGGAACACAGGGTGGTGTTCTCGGAGAAACCTGGATGTACTCACGGCTACGGGCAGAGTGTTGACATCGCAGATAGGTCTAGCTTGAGCGGTCCTAGGTACCCTATATCTCATTCTTACATGGAGAGTGTTGTTGAGGTGATTGGTCAGATGCTGTATGAGGTTATATTTGAGATTAGTAACAGTCAGTCTGTTAGCCTTCTGGTGATGGTGACCGTGTGGGATGGTACCAGTAGGTTATGTTTGGAGGTCGTGGTTGTTAGTAGTTTGCAGGAAGGATTTCCTTTTGTGTGTCTCGCAGGTCTTTGGGATTTTCAACAGGGGAAGCTGTACCCAGGGATTTAACAATAAAACTAGTAAGGGATAATTTAATAGCTGCAGGAAAGAAACGTTTAAAACAGCAGAGAAGGGAGGGGGATGAGTTAAAGGTAGGTGATCTGGTGTTGTTGCGAGTGCCACATCTTTCATCGGCAGAGCAGAAGTGCATGCAGAAGTTCTTCCAACTGTATTCCGGTCCATTTGTTATACACCGCAGGGTAGGTGCATGTGCCTACAGGTTGATTACCAACGATGACAAGGTCCTAGGTACATATAACATTGCTAACCTCAAGCTATATGTCACCTAGAGATCTTGCTCATGATATGACAATACAGGAGTACTAGTGTATTTGTGTGAGGGACAAGGATACATCTATAGCCTTGTAGTTTAGAGATTGATCCTTGTGGGGGCGTCTGTAACAGAATTTATTCAGTTACAGTAGCTCACCCTCGGGTTTTTTCTGTTTTGTGCAGTTAGTTTGGGGTATTTTATTCGTATCTTATTATATTGGGTTAAAGTGGGGTTGCAGAAGGTGATTTTTATTGTGCCTGTGTGTTTTTGTGGACGGATTCATCTTTGGATGGTCCGGATCAACTAGGATCACTGTTTATTAATTATCGGTTTTTGGATATTTGATATTATAAAATACGGGGTTTTGCGATTTATTACGTTTTGGGAATAAGGATATATAAGACTGTATTGAGTAGAAGCATTATTTCATTTTGGTTTGGGGTTAATGGCTTTATTTTGACCTAGTAATGTTAAATGTTAGATTCGTGGCTGTACTATAAAGGTACAATGAATTGGTATTTTCGAGTGCTGGATGTGTGACATACCCGGAAAAGACAGGCAGTAATTCAGCTTGTGTGGGAATACCTAGGCTATTTATAGCATGAACTGGGATGAACTGGCGCGTGGAAAACTACTGTGTGACGTCAGTGTGAATTTTGACTGTCTGATGTTCATGTGTCGACACGGATGTTCCGCACGAATTAGTTCCGGCAGAAACATTGGGGTTATGTAGCCCTACTCCAGTGCATATAATGGCGTGTCTGGCGTGTCTGGCGTTCAGAGCTCGTCTTATTGTTTTATTGGCAGAACACTGATCTAATAGCGCCCAGGGTCGTTTTACGTGACATGGTTTCCGTAACGAACAGTTAGAGATCGTCTTCTTGCTTTTACAGCGAAAGTCCGTTGTCTACTTGCAAATTAGTGTCGTTATTACTTGATCATGGTATCGTAATACGAACGAGCAGTGACTGATTTTTAGCTATCCACTGAGCTCCTACGGGCTATTGGAGGCTACGTGATTTTCATGGGTCCATCCATACCATGGGCTGTCGGTAATAACTTACCACGCCTAAAAGGATAATCAGTCGTAAACATTTCATCGAAAAGTCATGCGAGAATGGAGACGTGAACGAGCAGTTCGAGAAGTAAGAAAGTGGAGTGAACCAGTCTAAAGTGTGTAGATATTTTGTGTACGGACGGTACAGTGTGTATATACGTAGGTGGCTGTTATGCTTGGGTCTGATATGGCCGTAAGTGTTTTCCTGCTCTCAGAGCCGAAATTCAGTGGCAAGGTACTGTATTAATCACGAGTGTATGAAGGGTATTTTGTGTTGTATATTATGTATATATGTGTATAGTACAGCCAATAGATTATCTCTTTAAAATTCATGTGTGTTTATATTCCTGTCTTGCATGAACCTGGTTGCATCAGCGAACGCATGCCAAATGCCCTACGCCTGGGATAAGGCGTTTCATAGTCGGGGCAACAGTTATGTACCGTATTTTATTCTATTTTATTCAGGAAGACCCATATGGTCAACCTTGGCGCCCATTCAAAGTCGGGAAAACTTTAAAATCACTTGTGGCCTGTATTTAAAGGCAGTAAATTCAGTAGGTTTGTGTTCAGGTGGGTAGTTAATGGTAAATCAACTCTAGCGAGGAGATGAGAGTGTTTCAGTATGCATTTATCCTGTTCCACACATTCCTACAATTGTTGAATTTAGAATCTTTGTTCAGTGCTGTTGCTTCTTTCCCCTGCCACTCACTTTGTGTTTTGCTGAGTAGTTTTCTATACTCTTTCCTTAGATTACAAAATTCAACTCTTACCGTTTCCTCCCCTTCCTTCTTGTATAACTTATGTGCCCTGATAACTTCAGTTTTCTTCCTTTTACAAGATTCGTCATAACACTCATCAATTATCGCTGCTTTCCTCTTAGCTATCATGCACATTTTCCGTCCGGCTGTAATGATTGTGTAAATCCATAACCAACGCCAGGCTACGATGGTTTGGACACCTGAAGAGGATGGACAATCAGAGAACAGCCCGCAGGTGGTTGGATAAGGAGATCAAAGGTAAGAGACCAGGAGGTAGACCAAGGAAGAAGTGGATCACTAAGGTTCAACAAGATCTGAAAGGCCAAGGACTGGACTGGCAATGGATCCTGGATAAAGAAATCTACCTGGATAGACAGGGATGGTGAGCGCTCATATAACACACCCGGCTAGCTGGAGATGGTTACGGATGATAATGATGATATAATGATTGTATTCTCTCATTTTTATTACCTCCTCCACTTGATCATTATTGATCATTGAACTTAATCCACCTTCATTGGTTCAACATTTTCTCCATGAACTCTTTGCAATTTTCCTCCCACCATATGAATCTTCGTACTTTTCTCTCTTTAGGTTTCCCTTGTGGCTTTCCCTCTGATTTAGCCTCCACTCCTTGAATGTTAATGCTAATAATCGGTAGCTGGTGTGATTCCTCCCATTCTTCGGCTGTGAAAGTGATCATCAGGAACATTTGGCTAAATCTACTATGCTCCCACCATTTTCTGTGATATATGTCAAGTTGTCTCTTTTGCCCCCCACACAGCCACCGTATATTATAGATATCTCCTTTGCACTACATAAATCGAATATTTTTTCTCTGAATTTATTGCATTCCTTATCATCGCTTGGTGCCTCAGTTTTACTGTAAAGGGGTTTTCTATCTATTTATTTCGATTAGTAACTCACCGAAAAAGTTTTCTATTGCATACAGAGAGCTCTCCGGAGGGTTGTAGACAAAACCAAAACATAATATTCCTTCCCCCTAATTTCTATTTTCACCCATACTACTTCTTCCAGCTCTGAATCAATTAAGTCCATTAATTCACGCACTTCCTCTTTATTTAGGACAACAATCCCACCTGTGCACCTACTGGTGTGTGCTACCCTAATTTTAGCTTTTGTATTTATTTTATTTTATATTTTATGGCCAACATTGGACCACTGCAATGAATTGCACATAGCCTTGGCCAATTTAGTTCTTCTAATTTGCCAATAGGTTTTCATCCAGTCAGATGTACTTCTTGTCTGCTGCAGAGAACACCCTTCCTTTAGTTCATTTATTAATTTTGGTTGGTAGTCTAATATGTGATGATGATGATGATAATTGTTGTTTTAAGGGGCCTAACATCAAGGTTATCGGCCACTGATGAAATGAAATGGCGTGAAATGAAAGGATGAAGATAAAAAACAGCTCACTGCTATGGATGAAACGAAAATGGTTTAGATAAAATAGACAGTGAGACCCAACAACTATGCCTTATGTAGGAGGGAAAATACTTACAAAAAGGAACTCAGATTGAAACTACTCATCAAATGGAGAGCGGTAATACGTACATAAGGGAATTTCGAACGAAAATACTCACAAAAGGAATAGATTGAAAAATATGAACAAAATGTAGGTTAAGTCCAAAATACGTACAAAATGCAACGTACAGTCGAAATACCTACAAAATGCAAGTGAAATCAAAATACTTACAAAATGCAAATGAGATTGAAAATACGCACGAAATGTAATGGAGATTCAAAATACCCACAAAATTGCAATTGAGACTTAACTACAGTACTTGAATAAAGTGGGGTAGGTTGAAAATACAAAATGCAATTGAAATTGCTTACAAAATGTATGGTAGATTCAAACTTCTCATTAGGATGGACAATTCTTACAAAATGCAATTTAGATTGAAAATAATTACAAAATGTAATTTAGATTCAAAATACCCACAAAATTGCAATTGAGACTTAACTACTTGAACAAAGCGGGGTAGGTTGAAAATACAAAATGCAATTGAAATTCAAAAAACTCACAAAAGCCCCGGCCCGAATATTGAAAGACTTACTAAAAAGCAATTTAGATTGTCAATCCTTACAAAATGCAATTGAGATTGAAAAACACTCATAAAATGCAATCTAGATCGAAAAGACTTACAAAATGCAACGTAGATTAAAAATATCTACAAAAAAATCGCTAAAAGGGAATTTAGATACACGGGGAACCAAGTAACAAAAACAGTGCGGGAATCTGAAAAAGAAAAGGAAATATAAGGAAAAGAGGAGAGGATTGGAGAGGAGAGGAGAGGGGAGAGAGGAGAGGGTCCGCCCCAAAGGGAAAGGACAAAAGGGGAAAACGGACCCAGCTCAGGAATCCCTCGGGGTCGCCAACTCCCAAACTCACCAGCCGTGAGCCCCTGAGGGTGTAGCATTATCTAGGGTGCACCAGAAGTGGTGGGGCTACATACACCCTGCCTCCTTAAGGGCCTTGAGCACAAGGCAGGAGGTAAAAGGAAAAGAAAAAGAAGGTTGACCCCTCACAGAAGGAGGGTGTCAGGAAAGATGAGGTAAGGGCCAATTAAGGCGGGAAAGGAAGAGACTCCCTAGGCCTCGGATACCCTAATACCGTCGGGGTCGGAAGAGAACAAGAGTTGACCAAGTGAGGTCGACAGGAAAGAAGACGGAGAGGAGCCCGGCACAAGTAAGTGGAAGCAATGCCGGACTCAGCTGGGGGCCCGTGGTTGCCAACCCACGCCCACTAGAAGTGAGCCCCTGGTGAAAGTATATTATGTGAGTCTAGTAAAATTTTGATTCTCTTGTATATACTGTATATTTTAGCCATCTATTTGTACCTCAGACCCTGAAGGGAGCCAACTTTGCACATACCCTAAAATCTGCACATCTTCCATTAAAATCTTTACTGCTTTATTTCCTCTCTTATAAATCCCTCTATATTTCCACATGTAATATTCAAATTAAGTTATGTCATCCCTCTACTAGTGGTGGTTTTATTTCTAGAAATTCTAGATTTCTCAACCTCTAGAATACTTCCTACTGGAGAAGAGATAACTTCCTTCTCCACATTCAAAGGCTGCCCACGAGTTTTCTTGCCCCACAGTTCTTTTAAACTAATGGCAACTCCAGCTATCTGTTATGACATCTAGCGGTAAACATGAGAAACTTACCAAGTAGGATACATTTGTCACGTGGTGACTGTTTGTATATGGTTTCTTGTATTGGTAAACAGATCGTGGTAAATTGTTCGTGTCTTTATACATAAGTAATAAGTTTTACTCGTTGATAGAGTAAAAAATGAGTAAAAGCAAAGTGTATTGCTCAGTTTACGGCTGTAAGTCGATGTATAAGAGGACTGCGGATATACGTTTTCATCACTTTCCAAAAGATGCAAATAGCAATAGCCGAAATGTGATGATACCTAATAATACCTAATAATAATACCTTTCCACCCCGGGAAAGTTCTAACACTTGTCGAGGTAGACAGACAGAAGACCTGCGACGTAAAGCCAGCGAAGGTTATCCAGTTTAAAAACAGCTGTTACGATGGGCGCGCTGGTAAGACTGAAGTTACTTGAATAATTAATTAAATAAGTAATTATTGGCTACTTGGTAGGGAAAAGGGATGAATTTAACTTGTATTAAAATTCGGGGGGCGACAGGAATTGCTTGATTTGGATAGTTAAAAGATGGGTTTGGTGTTGAATATTTGAATGGTAGCGGAATCACTCATTCTACAGTGTTACCATGGGGAGGCAAATTAGGCCTATATGACTCGTAGTGGAATAGCTCAAATATCGAAGAACTTGGCGATTACGAGGTGTAGGCTTGGCGGAAAGGCTAGCGGATCATCAGTTTGACATCAATTCACGATATAAGTCGGAGCTTGGAGCAGTGGCGTCTGGTTTGCATGGATGCTAGTCTCGGAATGATAAAAGTAGCATAGCTTCGGTATGTTATTTATTTATGTGCCGTATTTCTCTATTTGAATGTCCTCGGCGTTGACTCAGGATCGACATTTCCATTATATTGCGCATAATGGTACCGAAATACCCTGTGTATATTTGAATCAGCTGATCTACATCAACCATAAAAACTGATGCTTGATAATATGCAATTGACACAAACAAATCCAGTGGAACACACACATTAGATCACGTGTATCGCACAGGTATACATATATACAATTAAAAATAAAACTGTCATTACTTTAGAGACCACATTTACTGATTATAACCCAAAAATAAAAAGTGTTCCATATCAAACGCGTGTTATTGAGTATTTTAAACCCTACTTATCCAGACCGACCGCAGCGCCCCAAGTGTTAGTTTGAGTTGCCAAATGGCTTGATGTTAACTGTTCTCATCTCGTTGTAAGTCACGTGCTGCCCCATTGTTGCTAGCCCCAACTGATTTCGCTTGAGTCGCTTCCACGCTGATCTTCAAAGTTGAGGCCTCTGTTCTGTCAAGACCTTACATTACACTGATTTGTCGGTTCTTTCCTCCACCTGTTTGCTCCATATTGCTGTCTCAGGTTGTTGCGTCAACATATCCTGTAACTGTCACTGCCCAAATTTGAGCCCAGTTGTTGTCACTTACCACCAGCCTATTCCCTTTGATGTAAGCCTTTAGACCTTCTTTCCTCGCCTTCATCAAATGAAATTGCAAGATCCTCTGTTCATGTACTTTTCCTTTGTCCATGTCCCTTCTTATCAATATCTTCTCACCTTTCAAATTCCTGGTGTTTGCTAGAATTTTCGATGTCATCAGTGTGGAAACCAATGCCACTTTTAAGGGCCTTTTGCCCTTATCTCTACCCATCCTGATAACATTACCCACATCAGAATCCCCAAAGTTAATTTTCAAACCGTCCCTAATCAACAAGAGAACTTTGAACAGTAGATCATTAGAGCTTTCATTTTCATCTTCCCTTATTCCTATAATGAAGGCTTTCCTCTCTCATCCTGCTTGCTCCTCTGTTTCTGCCATCTTAATTCATTTACTTCCTCTCCTAATAGCTTCACTTATGTTCTTTACCTCTTCAGTGTTTTGAGCCAGCCTTTCTGTCACCATTCTGATCTCATCCTTTACAGATGTCTTCATCTTAATTTCATTGCATTGTTTACGTGGTATGTCATGGATCTGAACGGTTTGCGATGCTTCCTTTACAATTTCCTTTTCTTTTTTCTTGCCATCCTAACTGTCCGGGCCCTGGGTTTCACTCCACTCCTCCAATTATCAACAGTGTCACTACGCCCACCACTGCCATCACTATTACCCCCATCAACTCATTGATATTGTCCACTATCACTTTCCTGGCACTAATACTGCACTTCACTCTAGCTTGTCAGCGGTCGATGACCGCTCGGTACTGCTGAATAGCGATTCCCATTGTTTCCTTGTTTCCGTACACTTCACTAAATGTCCATTCACCTTGCTTGCCTTGTGACTGCTATTTGCATTAGGTAATATGATAGGTCATGTTTGGAATTCAGTTTTACTTAGCATTATAATAGCAAACAGAAACCTCAATGTGTCTTGAGCAATGAAAATAGAAATACATGCAAGGAGCCTGCAACCAGTCCTCTTCAATCAGCTGTTCTTGCTAGTCCGACACCAACATCATTCATCATCATCATCTTGCACAGTTTCCAGCCACTGGCCGGGTCTGTTTGGAACACAAGCCTCTCCAACGTCTTCTGTCTTTCAACCATCTCTCAGCCTCCCCCCTTGTCCAGTATTCTCCTCTCTTCTTCACGCTTTCTTCCACCCCCTTCAGCCACCTGTCTCTCGGTCTCTTTCCTTCCCACTTCGTCTCGTGTATCCTCCTGGGTATCCTCTTCTCCTCCATTCGTTTTACATGTCCATACCATCTAAGTCTAGATTTCTCTATACCATCCTGTAATGTTCCTCCTTCATTAATTCTCAGGTCCTCTCATTTCTTATTCTGTCCATCTTTGTAGCTCCAATACTGCTTCTCAAGAACCTCATCTCACTGGACTGTATTTTGCTCTTCTCCCTTCCTTTCATAACCCAGGTCTCCGAGGCATACGTCAGGATAGGGACATAGTACGTCCGATATATGATGTTTTTGCTGTTCTGAGGGACATCCTTGCTCCATAACATGCTTCTCACACTCCTCCAAAATGCTTCTGCCTGCCTCCCCCGCTCATTTATTTCTCTATCGTTTCTTCCATTATCTTGTATCAGGCTTCCCAGATACTTGAAACTCTCCACTTTCTTCAGCTGTTCCCCACCAATTGTTATTCCTGTTGTGGTTCTTTCCTTCTTCCTTGTTGTGATCACCATCTCACTCTTATTTATGCTAAATTTCATCCCATATCCTTGTATTATTCCTTCCCACACGTCCAACTGTTCCTGTACCTCCTCCTCCTTGTTTCCCCAAATCATCAAATCATCTGCAAACACCATTGCTTTCATCTTTCCTTCCCCAATTACTTGTGCCACACGGGTCATTATGTCATCCATCACCACAATGAAAAGTAACGGTGACAGTGCACTTCCTTGTTTCAGACCGTTTCTCTGTTCCAACCAGTCCGATCTCTCTCCTCCCACTTTCACACAGCTCACGCTTCCCTTGTACATCTCCTTTATCCTCTTTCTAGTCCATTTCTCTACTCCTCTATCCTCCAGGGACTTCCATACTTTGTTTCTGCATACACTGTCATATGCTTTCTCAATGTCCAGGAAGGCCATCAGTAGATCTGTTCCATACTCATAGTGCTGTTCTTGTAACTGCCTTACAGCAAAAATCAAATCCACTGTGGACCTTCCTGCTCTGAAGCCATGTTGTTCTTCCCTCATCCCTCCTTCTATCCTTGTCCTAATTCTCTTTTCCAAAACTTTCTCGAAGATCTTTGCACAATGACTCATCAGTGTTATTCCCCGATAGTTTCTGCAATCTGTTCTACTACCTTTCTTGAAGATCGGGACAATTATTCCTTTTTTCCAGTCCTCTGGGGTCTTCCTTTCCTTCCATGCTGTCCTCATCACTCGGTACAACCACTGTATCCCCACCTCTCCTGCTGCTCTCACCATCTCCACACTCAACTCATCCACACCCGGTGCCTTCCCTCCTTTCATCTTGTTCACTGCATCTTCCACTTCTTTCCATGTTAAGTCCCTTTCTGTTTGCAGTTCATCTTCCTCTTCCCCGATTTCTTCCTCCTCACCATCTTTTCCATTTGGGTTCAGAAGTTCTTCAAAACATTCTTTCCACATTTTCTTCAGTTCTTCCCTATTTTCTATCTCTTGTCCCCTTTTGTTCACCATTCTAACATAATCCGTAGGATCCTTCCGCCTCTTATTTTTTACCATCCCATACAGGACCTTTTTTGTACCTTCACTATCCTCCTTCATCATCTTTGTCCACTCTTCCATCCACTTTTTTCTCTCCTCAGCCACTACTCTCTTCGCCTCCTTCTTTCTTTCCTGGTACTCTTCCCTTGTCTCTACCGTCCTATTTTGATACCACGTCCTAAAGGCTCTATTATTTTCCCTTACTATATCTTTTGTCTTCTCATTCCACCATGGTGTTTCCTTCCACCTCTTCTTACTACTTGTCCTCCCACATACTGCTTCTGCTGCACCTACTAGTGACTTCTTAAATCTAGCCCATTCCTCTTCCACCCCTCTTTCTTCATCTGTTGGAATTCCTTCCTTTACCATTTAGAGGTACTCGATCCTTCTATCCCCTTCTTTCAGTTTCCAACATCATTAAAGAGTTGTATTTTAACCAAACTTTTCATACACTTGAAATAAATGTTCTATGCCTGTGTTATACCCCTTTTCAATGCCAAAAGCGGATCAAAGAAACATTAATAATCACTGTTTTATGTAGTATTCAGAACACAGGCAATAATGTCAACCTGGAAAAGGAAACATACAGAGGATGAGCGACTTGCTGGGTAAATATTATATGATAACACACATTGTAGAATAGAACAGAGTACCGGTATCACAAAAGAAACGAAAACTGTCCTCATTTTCAAATCATCCCAAGTAATGTTACATTGTAACTGACAATGACTTATTCAAAATAATACTTTCTATTGTGATGCCCTGTTCTACAACGTACTTGCCCAGTAAGTCTCCCACTCTATTTTGCCTTTTCCAGCTTGATAGTAGCTTGCCACGGTGGGTGAGTGGTTATAGTGTCGGACTACCAACCCCAAGATTGCAGGTTCGCCCCTGGTCATGGTAAGTGATTTTTGAAGGCGACAAAATTCACGACACTCATGTCATACGTTGTTGGCATGTTAAAGAATCCATTTGAATTCAGTAGGCCGTGTTCAATGGCAAAATTAATCTCGGGATTTTCCGCCAACACAAAGTTCCTCCATTCTCTACTTGAAAGCGCTGTAGTGTCAAGGAGTTTAGTTATCTAACCTCCTTGACTTTCATAGCGTTCAAAGGAACGACGAAATTCGACATGCAAGCTACCCTCTGGGTGTCAATTAACAAAGCTTGCACCAGGCACCCGAGTCCATACGATATTATTATTATTATTAGCTTGATAGTTCCACATACTTGTCAACATACTCACAGAGAAACACTTCTTTTCAAATTCAGCCATTTTAGGTTTAACTGTATCTTTGTCGCCGTTAAAAATGGCATGTACATTCACAGCCCAAACAATCTGTGACACCGTCAGCACAATCTGAAACAAGAAGTATTAAATGTATAGAAACTTAATGATAGTTAAACCATAATTTTATTAATAATTTTATTAATGCTGCCATCTATGGTTGTCTGGAGTAGTTTGTGTGCTTCCTGGTGTTTTTGTAAAGCCAGTGACTAAGAAAAGGTCACAGTTTAAAGAGAGGTGGTTTTGGGTCAAAAATAAGCATTTTCAGATATTTGTTATTTTGGTAGCCAAGAAGTCTACTTTACCATAAAATAGCAATTTTCAGTTGAAAACGTTACATATAATGCATTAAATGTACATTTACAGTAGAACCCCTCTCGTCCACCCTCGGCTGGTCCGCCGCTCCGATTGATTCGACCGTGCTCAAGCTGAACTTGCCCCAACTCGTAGGGGTGACTCACTACCCATCGCGCCATTGTTGTTTACAGGTATTTGTTGTTATCGCTTGTCTGTTTTAGTGCTCCGTCATCTCTCGTATTGTTTCTGTCATTGTCCGTGTTTTGTACAGTCCATACTGCACTGTGAAGTTTTTAGTACGTACTGTTAGTCGTTTTTACGACATTGTTCTTCTGTGTTCGTTACTGTACAGTACAGTAATTTGTTTACTGTAAATTGTGTGCACTGTACAGTTGTGTGTTTTTTCAACATGTCAGGAGTGAAACGTAAACACGTTACTCTTTCATTAAATGAAAAATTAGCAGTGCTACGAAGACTGGACAAAGGGAAATCACTCCAAAAAATTGGCCGTGAACTAAGTGTAGACATTACGACAAAATATTGGAGAATAAATCGGAAAGACATTGAACCATGTACAGTGAGGATATATGGTGAAAACGCTCCTAAGAACTGCAAAACATTGAAAAAGCCTAAACTTGAACTGCTTGACAAAACGCATTGTGGATCAATCAGAATCTCCATAATGTTGACATTGTACAAGGGTATATTTCTCTATTGAATGTCATAATAGTCAGGCACACTTATTCGAAATTAATTGTTTTCTGTCATAAGTCATTAGACAAACAAATAGTGGTTATCTATTCTCAGGAATCCATATTGACTCATAAAACAGTTAAACAAAGCAATATTTTATTTAGAAAAATAACAGGTACCGGTAGTCAAATTATAATGATCAAAATTAAACACGAGTAAAAAGCTAGTACAGTATTAGATATCTACTGTTTGAAAATGGAAGATGATATTAAACAATGGTATCAAGTCTAACACACATCAAAATAAAATAAAACCAATTTTGATCAAATTGAAAAGACAATGATTCTGAATACTAAAAGTAGTAAGCCAATAAAATGTAATAATATTTAATCATGCGTTGAATGTTGAAAATGAGCACATAGTACAAAAGTGCATACCATGTAATATCATATTCCATGATACAAGATACTTAATTTTTTTTCATTCACTATCACTCACAAGTCTTTCATATTGACCATCTAAATAAATATTTAAAAAGTACACTGTGCAATGGTTAGAGCATACAAGAAGCCACCCATTTTAATGATCTTGGATCTCCAGTACAATACCCAGATGCCATGAGAGCCTGGTCCAAGTGGAGACAGACAATTGGTGTCCTCTGTGACAAAAAATGCCCAAATACCTGAAGGCTAATATTTATGTGAGATCGTGATAAGAAAAGTTGCTCTTCATGGAGTGGAATGCTACCTTATGATGAGGAAATAAGGACTAAATCTTGATGCTTTGGAAATATATTTTGATGGTCATTACAACTGACTCTCTTGGGATATTTCAGAGTTGAAGATGTGCCCCATAGATTAGGTGAGGTTCTAGTCATGCAGAAAACGAGGGAGGCTCAACTCCAGTGGAATGGCCGTGCCCAGCTAAAACTCTGTAATAGAAACAGTACTCCAACTTCAGCCAGGAGGAAGTCCACCCAAGAGGTGGATGGACAACATCTAGATGTGTGATGTGGGTTTCAACTTCCACGATATCCTAGACCAGGGCCAATGGTGAAAATGTAGCATAATGGTGGGTCCCTTTTGAAGGAAAAAACATTAGAAAAGACAGAGAGGATAAACTCTTAATAACGGTTACTAAAAATACCTGGCATTATTTCTTTACATGTTTTACAATTTATAAAACACCACAAAAGGAGGATCAGAGACCTACCGTATATTTAAGATAAATATCAGGAAACTAATAATGCAGCTATGCAGAAAGGATCCAAATGCCAATAGTAAAGTTCACTCAATGTGGGTATAGTCAAGCAGATTTTCTTTAGAGGAATAAAATTTCAAGGGTTAAAGTCTTCTATAAAAGGATTTTAAAATGTATAATGGATTGCGAATTTTCAGGTCAATTCTTAACTTGGGACTCATTTTTCTCAGAATTACAGCACATTATGGCACTTGGGTACTTTCATCATAACTACATCCGTGTCCCATATTTAACCTTTATAATTACATTTATCAAATTAAAGCATGCACAAGATCTTTTGTTTCATGTCCGCCCTGTCAACCAAAGCACATTACCTGAGAAGGATAGCATAGAGCCCATTCCGTTCGTTTCTTTTTCATGTAATCTGCAAGGCTACGTTTCATTAGCCTTTTCAGAGATGCAAACATATATTCTTCTACTTTCCCCAGCCAGTCTTCAACATTTCCTCGAGCTTTAAGTCCCTAGAACAAGGAAATAACTTAATATCATTTTAAGCAACTATTCTGGGTATGGTGGTAGTTGAACGGATAATTCTATATTTGAATACTAAATTGATATTTTACACCATCTGAAGAGGGCGACTTGAGATGCCAGTCTGAATCTCCTGCTTTCTAGACAGGTGGTCTTTCTGATTGTCCCACAGTGATCTAAGGAAAATCCACACCTACAGTATATCGTCGTCGGCTGTAACTCAATTCCAAGTACACATAACTTCTTCCTGCATAAAAGAGCGTTTCAACCCAGCTTGTGAATGTGTTTCCGATGACTGAATAGACTCTTCTTCTTTTTCTTTAGCATTTGTCCCACAAATTAGCAGGGTCTGCTTTTTTGGTTCTCTATCGCCATGTAATGTTTTTTCTCCCCAAGTTGGTAGCGACAAATGTAATGTTTATACTTGGGCGTACTATTCACCAGAAAATACTACTGCTAAGTTTGATCTATGTTGGGCGCCAAGCCGGATACATTGTGTTCCAAGCTAAATTTATATACTTAATATCGACCCCTAGCGTGAATAGAACATATGAGAAACTCTTAATGACTAGGCCGTGGGATGATTGGATCATCAACCCAGACAACATTTGATTGTGGAGAAGGATGTGGTATTACAACTATTGCTACCTACGGGAATCAAAGAATCTACTTTGTAAAAATTGAATTTAATATACTTAGAAAACATTATAGCATCTTGAATAAAATTAACACTATTAACGGAGCATACTACTTTAACCATTGCCACGAACAAAATTACTTAATACTCCGGTCGGGAGAATAACGTGAATTTAACTTATTTCCAAATTTATGCTTAAAGAATTTATATTGGCCCTATCGAAAAACAGAGAGTGTGTGTCGTAGATTACAAGAGCTTACCAACGGAAACATTGTCTCCCACGTGCTTGAAGTCTCGTTGCGTCTGATGTTCTTCATTGGAGTTGACGGCGTCAGGTTCTTCCTCGTAGATTAAAAGTTATTGTTACTGCTTATGGTGGAGTATAATCCATGAACCACAACACGTCGTCTGCCTTAGCACTGCAAGACGCGTGGAACCCATGATCTGATGTGATCAGCGGAGTTAGCGTGAATAAATTGTCCCATTTGGCACTTGCGAACAAAGTATGTGCTTACTGCACCAAGCGTAAAGTCTCAATGAAAAGTCCTATCTTCAACCAGCGCTTTCACTATATGGTCTTCCAGCTTCTCCCACCAGAGTCTACCTTCACACCGCGGCCTCGCTGCTTCGACCAATCCGCGTGCGTCACTTTTCTCACCATGCCCGACCTACGTTGCTTCTTCTTCCTTGATTGGCTGGTCACCTCACGTGGCTCTACGCGCCATGAGGTTCCTTCTCCAGGACAAGAAGCGTCCCTGTACATTTCCGTTTTACCGGGCAAGACGTAAATCATACCTCGTTTTCTTGGTTTGAAGTGTTCCCTCGGATTTCGTAATTCTATTGTACTCCAGTCTATTCTTGTATTGAAATACCCAGTGAGTCACACACCACTCTCTCTTAGCCCTAATGAATAAAATCCCGTCTTTACGTATGAAATGATTTGCCGTGCAATTTATATATTGGAATCATCCAATATAGATACGGATTTCTACTAGTAGAAATCCTATCTGTAATCTTCCAAATTTAAAAGCTCCACAAAAAAATGACGTAATAAATATTAATAATAATAATAATAATAATAATAATGTGAAATATAAAATTGAATAAACTGAAATAATTTAACTTGGCCGGATTATTGCCGCGTTTAACAAATATGATATAGTCCAACTAACTTGTGTTAGTGGCAGAAAACCCCCTAGAAAAACATGTTACATTCGCCTCGAATGATCATGTGCTTTACCATGCATATGGCACAGCACATGATGATTCCAGACACGTTAGAAAAAAAAAACTCCAAAATACAACTTACACAAATGAAATGACCCTTTACACATATGAACACATATCAACGCTCAATCATGCGCTTTGCGCTAATGTTCGTCTCGTTATGACGTGTTCTTATTTTGTCACTTCATAATGTTCGTCATTCTCACGAATGTTCATTCTGCCACTCCCCCTCTCTTCATTCTATGTGGGGAAAATTACATGATGAACCCGCTGAGCTATGGTTCATGTGATATTTTTTATAACAGTACATTTATGATGGGATGTTGTACCTTTGAACACACCCAGAAAGCCACGTGAAGCTGAGAGATCACGCGATACTCTTTGAAGTAGCGGTGAATCGCACTTTTGACTTTGGTGAAGTCTGCTAATTATTTATCCGAGGTCTTATTAATTAATTTTATCTTTCCACGAGAATCAGAATATTGTAAGGTTCCTGTGAGGGATGCCTGTACAAATAATAAATCTAGGGGGTGAAATTAGTCTAAAATGGGGTCAAGCTTGGCAAATATTGTAAGAGGTAGGGAGTGTTTTATGAATGGAGATCGACAGTGCGATCAGTCAGGAGAACTCCCCAATGTACTGTTTGACGGGGTAGTTCTAGGTAAAGGGGTAGTTTACAAGAGCTATTAAGTTATAATTCAGAGCGCGACAACTGCGCCACGCGGTCTACAGTGAGTCGTACGCACGCGAGTAAGCGGAGAGTTCGCTAGTGTCAGCAAGGAGCAAGGACACTCAGCTGACTACAAGCAGCAATTAAGCAAGTACAACATAAGGCTAATTCTAAGTCCTACCTAAAGTGGAATCTAATAGGGTAGGAACTTACTAGCTAAATAAATAAAAGAATAAGACCAGTGGCTTCTAGTATTTATGAGTTTAATGTGTACCTCGATTTGGAGGTACACTGATAGTGCTAGCAGTTCAAAATAATAATTAATAAGAAATAATAATAGTCCAAGCACAGGGGGAGGTGATTGTGTAGTGTTGTGGTGAGTGTGTAGATCGTAAGACACCCATCCAGCAGACAGCAGAGGTTCAACACGTCGGTGCACTGAGTGAGGACTGAGTGATTGATGATCCCAGGTATCTGACCTCTGGGGTTCTTATACCTTTTGTGTGCTCGATCGGCGGAATCCACACATTCCTACCGAGTCGTGCACCTCTCCCGGGTCATTGCCTGTGCTACGAGGCTACTTGAGTCCATGTATGTGCTAATTGTTCTTCATGTAATTTATAGGTGGTATTTTATAAGGTTTTTAGATCAGAAGTTTGTAATTTTGGTATTTTGTAGATTTTACTTAGGGGATGGGGGTAGCGTACCCTAGGGGTACAACAACCCCCTTTGTAGGGTTAGTTATCGTCCTCGATAACTGGACGAAGACGTGGGGGTGGTTTTTGAAAAAATAGGACATCTTCTTTCTTGATAGTCTTCTGACTTCTGTTCTTCTCTTATTTTCTTCTTTCAATTTAGGTGATCGTTGTATGGTTGGCGTCGTAGGGGGTGGGTTGGTAGCCTCGTGGAAGATAGGGGTAAGTTAGGGGGTAGATATAAATTTAGTGATATACTGGTAAATATCGAAAGTTGAAGGCTGAATATGTGTGCCTTCTAATGATTGGGTGTCCAGGTGTGCTTAGCGATCAAGTGTAAGTGTTTGTGATGAGGGGAACAATATTTCTTTACAATTCCTTTTTAAAATCCAACAATGGGGTGTGAAGCTTACTTTTTTCATATGATATGTTTACTTGATGGGATATAACATGGATCCCTATTGTATGTGTAATAGACAAACATAATAACTTGCTAAATAAAACAGTATATAGTATAAAAAATTTCAATTGCAACAATGTAAATTAAGGGGTGCAGGAACACACGAGAGGAAAAAAACACCCGAGGGTTGAAGGGGGAGGTTACTGATACATATATAATTACTTGCCTCCGGTGTGGATGAAAAACTGCCCTCGCGTGCCCTGCATGTGTATAAAAGGGATAGAGTATAGAGACAGAATGAAATAAATGTCGCAGGGTGTATTTAAAGGGTTAAATTTAGAAGTGTTTTATTGTTTGGGGAAAATGCGACATTTTTACAATGTTGAATTTAGAAGAATAGAAAGAAAAAAACAACGTGTATCATAAAGTCATCCATATGTTCTCATTTCTTGTTTAAATAATAACAACATTTTCAGAAAAATTTTCAAGTCCTCATACTATGTATAATCATTAAAACCATTAAAACCTAAAACAAAACTCTGTTACTTATATCAATATTCCACACAAAAACAAAACCCAATTCTCTTATTTATATTAGCTTTCTATAAGAACAAAACCAAATTCTCTTAATTCTGTTATCATTCTCTAATAGTAAAATCAACATCTCTTAATTATATATCAACCTTCTGTAACAACAAACCAAATTCTCTTAATTATTTATCATCCTTCTGTTATTACCGTTGTTGCGCAACTATAAAATTGTGAATACTGTATTCAATACCTTTAAACATTATTACGAGCGCACTCTAACTTAATATGTAATCATAACCTATTATCTATTACCTAGTACCTATTACTTATTACCTATTACCTGCAGGTGATAATCTATTTGTGTATAAAATATTTTATTGTATGGCTTGCTCCCTGTGGGCGAGCGAAGTCATCTTGGCTGCACAACTCGTCCTTTACAGAGATAGGCGCGAGTTGTGTGGCCGTAATGCACCTCTGATTTTAGGTGCCAATTTTATTCGTTGATCCTACCTCCAGTGGAGGATATCCCACAGGTATATCTCCACTGTGGTTCGGATATGTGCCTGAAAATGGGTATTATGTGGGGGGGGACTGTGTATGGGGCATGTGAGTGTGAAATGTTGGGGGCGGGAAAGTTGTGTAACACAAGAAAAAAAACATATTGTTAGTGCATAAAATTTTGTATCAATTTTTGGGGATCCATAATACACATGTAAAAATTATTATTTTAGAGGGCATTTTCCCTCGTCCTTTGTGGGGTTATCCTGTGGAGGCATATAGAAAAGCATTACATTTATTCATTAAATTACCTTTTATCATTATTATTATTATGTTCGGCGAGCGCCCAAAATGGAGCCACTCCCGATGCATGCCTTCAAAGTGTGCACCACCATGTGCGCTGAGTCTGGTATCAGCGCCTCAGGTTTTCAACCTGCGCTGAAAAGGAAATACATGTTTATGATTATAATACCTAGATACTTAATTACTATTGGCCATGTTTTATTTACTCTCTTTGTACCTTTACATTTCCTTATTCTCATTCATCTTCCTCCTAAGTCTTTGTATTACTTCAACCTTTATTCCTTATTGGGTATATATTCGTATTTCTTTATTCCTTCTTATTTATTAACTCTTATTACTTCACCGTACTTTACTCATATTTACTTTTGTTTTATACCATTGCTCTACCATTAACTTTATTCATTATTGTATTCACCTTTATCTTTCTTTATTCTTCCTTACTCATTATCTCCTATGACTTTACTGTATTTGCCTCCTATCTATTTCTGTCTTATATCATTGCTCTATCTTTTCCTTCGTTCATTATTGTACTTACCTTTGTGTGTCTTTATTCTTCCTTACTCATTGTGTTCTGTAACTTCAGTGTAGTTTATTCCTACCTGGCGTATGCAAGATCGGACTCAGCGCTCATATCTTTAATTACTGACCGTATGCCTGGGTTGCATAATTTAACTCACGAGATATATTCTTTTGCCTTTATACCGTAAAAAAATATACGGATTTGTATGATGGTGTATTTGAACCAAGGGCTGTCCAATACGCAGGGTGGTATCGGAACTAAGAGAGCCTAGAAGGACTTCTTATACCAGTGGACCGGCTAAATACGTAACATGGTATGGGGCATTAAGTACGTATAGTAATCCAGGGACCTTCGTCCAATTTGCAATGTGGTATCGGTAACCCGAGTGACTACGAATGCAGATTGTGGTTTGCGAAAACTACGGATTCTGTTTGAAATGGCTTACCCAGTTGACCCATACGTATAGTGGTTTGGTTTACTCTTACTTAGCCTGCGCTAGGAGTTACCTCCGTATCGAGTGACCTCCCACGCGCATTGCCATCCTTGGTCTATGCTACATGTGCAAATTGCACCCCTATCCGCGCTGTGTCCGGTCTCGACGCCTCCTATATTGCCACTTATGCAATATCAATATTCTTCTTCCTGGGGCACAGTAATGTCTGTAAACTCGGCCAGGGAAAAGAATCGTAGTTTCATTATTTCATTGTAGTTTCATTATTTCATTGTATCATCTGTATCAGAATATTCCTCTCCTCTGGGGCACAACAGTAACTTAGCTGTAACCTCGTCCAGGGAGAGAATCGTTTATTTCATTATATATTTTCTTCTTGTATGCTTTGGTCAACGGGGATATGCTATGTACCTCGGCCCGGGAAAAATATATCCTCTTCATTCTTGATGTATAAGTCTACGGGGGTATGCTATGTACCTCGGCCCGGGAAAAGTATATCCTCTTCTTTCTTCACCTGTGTATAACAACCAGGCCTCTAGCCCCGCGCATAGAGCCGAAATTACTTAACCTTACATACTAACTAACGTTAAGTCCTAGGGGTCGTCTCAGGAAGGAGAAAGTATTCTGTCCGATGTAGGGGTAACTTATTCCCTCATCGAACCATTATTCCTCCGTCCGTAGGTATAGTTTAGACGACGTTAGGGTATAAAAATGGTATAACGGACCCTGTATTTAGGGGAGACAGGCTAGGTACATCCCCGCAACACATGCGCTTGCCTACCCTAACGCGTCACCACTATGACCTCTCGTCGGTCGTGAACGTCGAAGTCTCGTCATGTCATGTCATGGGTACAATTTATTAATACATCAACATATATTTTCACCTGGAAAATATGTTTACATCCATCTACGTGCATCGCCGTGCGTAAACCATAAAGAATAAGTGTCCAGCGGTTTAATGTTGTTTTATGGTGTTGTAGTTATACGGGGGGGGGACAATTGTGGTGGCACGGTGCACTATCATTGCGCCTGGTTAATCGGATTTCCAGCTAATATCAGCTGCGTATTATTCCTTCTCACATGTTAGTAGGTAAGTGAGGGATGTGGAATGGTATTCCCATGTTATTGGGTAGTTGTAGGTATGTTACAATTTTTAATTATTGGTAATGGGATGGTAAGAAAGGTCCAAGGAATCGTGGTCCTATAAGGATGTATGGAAACGTTACGTGGTAGGAGTTCCTGACCGGTGTGGGTGAGGATTTAATTGTCTAGGATTTGGGTGTTCAGCGTGGTTGTTAGGTACCGTGCTGAAGGATGTAGATTAGCATTTATGCTTTTAATGAATATGCAGGGTAAAAAACATTGGTGATAAAAATGTATTATTGCATGCACTGGTGTTAGCGGGTTAAGCCTGGAACGCTAGCTGTTAGCTCTAATGTTCCGAATGTTGATTAACATACAACCACGAGCGATAAGGCATGGTGTACACCCTGGTAATTGCATGATTACCAAGTGCCTCGCATTAATAGGGGAAAAGTGTACAAGTGTTATCTGTATAATGTTTAGTGTGTATCTTGGGAGGGAGATATGCTTTGGAGCTTGGACACACTAGGCGTAATATATGGCACCTGTCGCCATAATAATATATGACTGCTGTTTATGCTCGTAATATGTGTATTAGACTTATGATCTATAAATTCTAGCTTGAAAAACTGGTCATCTATTATTATGATATAGTATAAGTCCTTAACTAGAGGTATTGTCTAGAGATAATGTCTAGATATACTGTCTAGAGCTTATTGCTTATAGATAGTGTCTATAAATTCCGTCTAGATCTACTGTCTAGAGATATTGTCTATAAATTCTGTTTAGGTCTACTGTCTAGATATATTATCTAGAGCTATTGCCTATAGATATTGTCTATAGATTTTGTTTAGAAATACTATGTATAGGTATCCTAAACCAGGTTATATTGCAGCGCACTCTATGTGTCGTAATTCCCTCCTATGATGGGGCTGATCGCTGCAAAAAAAAAAAACATACTATCCACCCTATGAAAATGAGGGGGGTACATAAGTGTTTATTGCCATCTTATTAGCTGGGATGATGGTATATATGAATGCCATTTATACGTTAAACAAGGCCATACATACCCCTAAGTGTGGAGTTGTAATTATGAATTTCAAAAGGGGTACAATGCACGGGGGTTATATTAACGTGCTGTCACTTGAAACAACTCTGCCGGTCTAGCTCTGAAAGATAATATTTTGTATAATATCGCTGTATTTCAAAATAAAACAAATTAGAACCTCCTAATTGGGAAGTGGATTTATATACCTATTTGGTCACGGAGACATGCTCGTGTTGTTCTATATTGGATAGCGTGTCTATATAAGGGTGTATCTCAGGGCCAAAATGTATTAAAAGTCCGCTAAGATATAAAATGTGGTGTATTTAGTGTGACGCGGCGCTGTGTAAATATCACCGATAATATTGACTTTTGGCCGTAAAATGTGTTATCCCTGTGTAAAGTATTGAGGGATGATAGGGGTGATCTAAAATAAAAGTATCTGGTTACCCTACTGTGTGTAGTGTATTGTGACAATTAGATGTCTGTCCTTTAGTGCCGTTTGAATCTGGCGCGCGATATGCGGCCTAAATCCATTATGGCAGCTCGCTAGTTATCTGTCACGTGGGAGGCGTGTCCGGAGATAACGTGTGTATGAGATATCAACTGTCGTCAGTGTGAGGCGTGACCTGTAGCCTTTGATTGGCTGTCCGGCTAGAGTAGGTCTTGTTTATCGTGTCTTGACTGTGATTGGAGCTGAGCTATAGGAGTGGGTTGGAACCACGAGGGCCTTGTTATCGTTCCGTAAATGAGCTGTCAAACGCACGTGTTGTGTATGTAATGTAATGTCTATCATCTTTTTTACGGTATACAGCTGGTGTATTATATAATTTGGGTAAAGGCCATTAGCTGTCCGTCTGTATATTGGGAATCTACACATGTTCTTATATGGATGAATCCTAAAGGGATTACGCTGTCATTATAACGTACCCAAGTGTGGCAAGCGATATGTATATAACTAATGTTTTTCTTGTATAGTATCTATATAGTATGCTGGAGTGTGTTTTACCTGTTCGTAAGCATATGTCGCACCTGTGGCTATAAAAATTCTGGGTAGTACTATGTAGAAAAGTGTTTCAGTGGTTTGCACTTTCTACTCCGGGAGAATATGTAGTATTCTGGAGTGTGGTTTACATGTCCGGAAGCATATGTCGCATTCCTGTGGCTGTAAAAATTCTATGTAAAATTGTGTAGGAAAGTGTTTCAGTGGTTTGCACTTTCTTCTTCGGGAAAATGGAAAATAATGCAGGGCGCATTAATATGCTGGGTGCCCATCTATATATAAGTGTTTTTGTGTTGTGTGTCCCCTTCCTGTGGGGAAGTTGAAAATGGCGTCTATAAAATATGTTTATTTGACCCGTAATTAATTCACAAATTGTACTAATGTGTATTGAGAATGTGTCTACGCGTGTGGCGATTCCCTGTGAGTGTAGCACTAATGGGTGTTATCCTGCAGGAAAAATGTTTCCGTGGTTTACCCCTGTCTACTCCGGGAAAATGAAAAATAAGGCGGGGTGTAGAAATATGTGTATTCACAGTTAATATTGCATTCCGCATGTTAAATTGTCCGTGGAGGAGCATAACGGGCTACCCTCATCGGGCATTCTGCTGTATGGCAGTGAGAATTACGCATTGTATTCTCCTGACCAGATGTATTTGTGTAAGGATGATGTATTCCTATTATGTATATTCTGTTTGTGAAATCAAGTGTATATTTACTGGTTATATATTAAAGAAAATCATCGGGCCTTTACTAATCGTTATCTATAAAATTCGGCATGATTATGTTTATGGTCGATACTCATTCCTTATCGTTATCCCAGGAGGGTAGGCAAACACCTGCTCTTGACGTTTTACGCCTTAGGATAACGCGGAATAGCCATGGACCTTTTAACGTATTTATTGCCGAATATTTTTACCTATATACGCTCACGGCTGATATCTATCCTATAGTGTCTTGACCCAGGAAGGTTGGCACACACCTGCTTTGGACTTTTTTTTACGCCTTAGGTCTACTGTAGGACATCTATGGGCCATGGCGTTATTGTGTTACTAATGGACATACATATATGTATGTGCCATGTCGTATCACGTTGCCTCAAGACGAAAATATGGAAATTTACTATGGCCAACTGATGATCGTATTGTTAATTGTTTATCTATTGTGTAGATGTAAGCTAGAGGGGATCTCTGCAAGGATTTGTGGTCCTTTATGAGCCTTGTGACTTTTATGAAAATATTGAATTAATTTATAAAATTATGACTATCATTTCGTCATTAAGTAGACAATTACGAACAGTTTGTACTTAGCGTATGGATGATAGATGACTTCATACGTTGACCGTTAGAGGAATACCCCAAGCGTCTAGGTTAACTAGCCGTCCGGTCGGTCGTAGGCTAAAAAATGTGATGATCATTATTATAATCGTAATTCAAATGATTTCCCTGCTCCGTCGGCTAATGATATTGTGTTTTGCTTCATACGGAAACTGTTCATCTCGTCTGTCTTCATGACGGTACTTAGTGGTCAATTCCACCTTGATTAAAAAAAAAATATATTTGAAAGATTCCTTATGAGGGTAAAAAGCTGTGGGACATAGTATGTATTGATGTCCTGAGTGCTGTGTATAACACGTGATTCGCGGCATACTGCCGTGTCGTGTGTCTGTAATTTGTCTATGCAAGCATCCGCCTTGCCTTCAGAACACAATTGAGTGTCTGTGTTGAAGCTGCGTTAATAAGTATCCTGTGTGAAGTAAATTTATAACTATGATTAAAAACATCTTGTGGATTACAGTGCATTGGATAATATGTATTACGTGTAAGTATGCGTCAACCTTTTTCCCAGTTTTATCTAAGTGTGTGTGTGTCCTGATCTATATATGGTGTTTGCTGTGACTGTGTAATAACCTGTGTTATTGTGTCACTTCCTATTGGCTGTGGTGGTAATACTCCACCTGTGTGCTATCGCCATTGTGGGCGGGATGATATTAAGTGTCGCTAAATCCTGTAATAAGTATTGATCTGCACTGGCATTGAAATTTGCTAACCTGTGTTATTTTGTGTCTACTGTTATGCCTGTGTGGAATATTGTTCACCTGCATGAGTGTAGAAATATGGCGTGTCATCCTAGAAATGCCGCTAACCTGTGTTCATTGTGTGTAAGCACTGCGGCTAACCTGTGTTATTTTATTGTCTGTGCTTTCGCTATCACGGGACTAATCGCGTTCGTTAGAGGAATCGTATTATATGTGTCGGAATACAGTATATTAGGCCCTATGTATTATTTTATTGGCCTATTTTGTGGCAATGTAGTGTATCGGCCCGTTATCCCACCTTAATATGGGGTAACTGTTGGAATCCGTGCACTTTCTAAAATCGTTCAAGTAAAAGAATGTGTATTAATCTCTTATAAGTGTTCATGATCCATGGGAGTGTTATTTCCTATAGTGTTATGGGAAATATATGGAATCGCTAGTATTTATTATATCTATCGGGATATATGTATAAACAATTAAGTTCTATGTTAGGGTACCTGAACTGTGTTCTGTTATTATACTTCTATAGGGAAAGGGTCCGTTATTTTATAGTTCCTTATGATAGGTGATGTGATCTTTAATCGCTCGCCTAATGTTTGTGACCATGTGTGTGTGAGTTTAAATGCGACTAATTAGGTAAAAATGTGCGCCATTATGCATTTATATTTATGTTAAGTGTCTATGCATTTTCCTATAATGAAGGAATCCTGCCATGGTTTTCCATGTGGGCTACATGTGGGTAAATGACCCTTTGCATCGCACGGCCATGTGTGAGTGTGGTATCCTACGTGCCTTAGCGTAAATCAGTGTTGCTAGGCAGTGACCGTGTATCGCTGACGGCGCGTTCCGTTTCCTGTTACTTCCGCCTGCTACGACAGAGGCTTGACCTTGTTTGCCGCGCGCTGTGTAGGACATGTGCAATATTCTGTCTACAATGTATTGTCTATAAAAACCTTTGTGCACATTACATATTATAAATGTATAATTATTATCAAAAATATTATGTCGGTATGTCCTATGTGAAATTTTAGAATTAAAGACGAGTTATGTTGTGGGACCAACTTGGGATTGGTGGTGACCACTGTTTCTGACTGTGGTGACTATGTGCCACCTTAAACTTGGCGCTATTGCCAAGGCTTATATGGCGTATTATAGCTGTGGGGACCTATGGGAAGTGTAGGGCCTATGTAGTATTAAATATGTATCTAGCCATGTTCTATTTGCAGCTAGTGTATGTTAACAAAATTCATTATTTTACCAAAATATAGTACACAAGAAATATAACCTGGTATACCTTATTATATCTCTTACAACTAAACATGCAACTTATAATTAATCCTCGTATCATGCAGTGTTGGGAATTGCCTGTGGCTGCCAGTTGCGAGCATGGCTACTAAGTGCCATAGCGCGTAGGGCGCTTGTTTTAATTTACCTATCCCTGGGTTCGAATTATGTGGATGAAAATATATCTATTTGTTCCCTATTCATGGTAATTAAAAGTTTTCCTTTCCTATGGCTCTGGGGATTGGAGAAATGTGGGTATAGCCTATGTGGGAGTGCTACAATCGGAACGTACCTCGACATTTCCTATCTTCTACCTACACCTAAATGGTGTGTGGGAAAGAAAAGTGGGCTATAAAAGCGTTTTATTTTACGCGTAAGGTTATTTCGTGAACTGTTTAACTGGTATTGTAGTGAAATGTACTTTTACTTATGTAGTAATAATGTGCTCTTATTTGGGAATTTCCATTGCTGAGCTATCTCAAATAATAGCTTCGTCTCCCTCGGATTGCCAAAGCGGCTTTCGCACCTGGTATCCACTCAAGGGATGCATTCCCCGTGCGAGGCGTTTGGAGAAGTGTAATCTTAGGTTTATTTATCCTACCCTCTATTTTGGGGATTGTGATCGGAACTGTGCGGTGAACTAGTATGGCTTTTCGGCGTACCTTAGGACTATTGCTAGCCGATACGGGCGCTAAGGTCCTAGGGCCTAATGAAAGCGTTGGGATTGAAATGTTATTACGTGGTACAGTGACTGTGTCTACATGTGTCTCGTTTCCCATATCAAGCTTGGGATGTGGCATGGCCATGGCCGTATCCTTCCTAATAGGAGTGGGCATTATGGGATTGGATGTGTTAATTACTTTAGGTACATTCTGTGTATTGGTCGCTTCCATTGGGGTAGGTGAGTGTGTTAGCAACTCAAATGTAAGGAATTGTGCCTGGAGCTGACGGAAGCGTTGCCATATCTCGGCGTATTGCAGGGTAATCACCCTGGCCTGTTCCGCCAGTCTCATGTTTACTGTATTTGCCCTAAGGTGCTCTATTTTGAGGTGGAAATGTTGTCTGTGAAGGGTCTCGTGGAGTAAATGAATCCTATCCTGTGTTCGGTTACGTTGTTGCCTGATGGCTGGGATGGGGCCCCTAATGACATATTTACGTGATGTCTTATGGGAAAGGGCTCCCAGAATTCTCTTATACTGGGCACGCAGTATTTTCTGCAGGCGGTTCAGGTAATCCTGTTTGTCGCCTATGGATTTGTGCCACGCAATTAAGCTTTGCAAGGCGTCTATACGCTGCAATGTATGTATGCGGTTGAGGGATGCCATAATGTAAAAATGGGGGTAATAAATGAAAGATTATTAGTATAGTACTATCTAAGGTACTGGGGATCGAACTGGGTGGGCAATTAACTAATGTGACCCTATATGAATTATCTATTGTGTGGGCGTAGCAAATGTGGGGTCTCAAGTGGCTAATTACTTGATAGGGGTGGCGGTACTGAAAGTGTCTCTATTAAGGCGGGTCTGGGTGGGTATATAATTTTGACTGGACCCTTATCTCAAAAAAAAAAATCCTAATTTTGGGTGGCGTTTGCTTGGCTAGCACGAGGTCTAGGGATCTTTGCCGCGGAAGTTCGTAGTCTGAACTCCCTTAGACGTTGCTTTAATACAACGTCGCGGTACTCCGGGCGTCCACCAATTTGTAAGGTTCCTGTGAGGGATGCCTGTACAAATAATAAAACTAGGGGGTGAAATTAGTCTAAACTGGGGTCAAGCTTGGCAAATATTGTAAGAGGTAGGGAGTGTTTTATGAATGGAGATCGACAGTGCGATCAGTCAGGAGAACTCCCCAATGTACTGTTTGACGGGGTAGTTCTAGGTAAAGGGGTAGTTAACAAGAGCTATTAAGTTATAATTCAGAGCGCGACAACTGCGCCACGCGGTCTACAGTGAGTCGTACGCACGCGAGTAAGCGGAGAGTTCGCTAGTGTCAGCAAGGAGCAAGGACACTCAGCTGACTACAAGCAGCAATTAAGAAAGTACAACATAAGGCTAATTCTAAGTCCTACCTAAAGTGGAATCTAATAGGGTAGGAACTTACTAGCTAAATAAATAAAAGAATAAGACCAGTGGCTTCTAGTATTTATGAGTTTAATGTGTACCTCGATTTGGAGGTACACTGATAGTGCTAGCAGTTCAAAATAATAATTAATAAGAAATAATAATAGTCCAAGCACAGGGGGAGGTGATTGTGTAGTGTTGTGGTGAGTGTGTAGATCGTAAGACACCCATCCAGCAGACAGCAGAGGTTCAACACGTCGGTGCACTGAGTGAGGACTGAGTGATTGATGATCCCAGGTATCTGACCTCTGGGGTTCTTATACCTTTTGTGTGCTCGATCGGCGGATTCCTCACATTCCTACCGAGTCGTGCACCTCTCCAGGGTCATTGCCTGTGCTACGAGGCTACTTGAGTTCATGTATGTGCTAATTGTTCTTCATGTAATTTATAGGTGGTATTTTATAAGGTTTATAGATCAGAAGTTTTTAATTTTGGTATTTTGTAGATTTTACTTAGGGGATGGGGGTAGCGTACCCTAGGGGTACAACAATATTCCATTTCGTCATGCTGCATTATTAAAACATTTTGGAGAATGTTATTTTTACTTAAGGTAAGGTAATACCCTTGCAGATAAGCAAACAGGAACGTATGTAGTCGCTCAACGACTTCGTTTTGACGACCTACTTCCTAGAGACACTCGGTGCCTAGCACTACGTCTGGAGAATCCGCCCCGTGTAGGCGTGGAATTGTATCTGTCCTATAAGACGTAGAGAATATCCGCTGTTGAGCGTTGAAAGTGATTATCAGGTGCCATCGAGCACGCGAATACTACAATTCACTGGTATTTAAGCACAGTGAGCCACAGAAGAATATTGGGAAATAATAATTGGCAAGTATAGTGAATTGCATAACATTGCCGTAACACCACATTTTTGTACCCACGTGTATGTGGAGGGCCAAGTGCCTAGTGGAAAATATACAGGTAAATGTGTTACAACTATTATGAATAAGTGTGATTATGATTGTATGACATATTTAAATTGCCAAAGTAAAAATATCATTTCAAAAACGACGCATAATTCACGGATGCTACGTGATATAAAAGTAGCGTCACTAGCACGTGAAGAATCATAAAACAGTGTTAGCTTACATGTTAATTCACATCGACGAAATAAAGGCTGTTTCATATACTACAATTGAAGCCTATAACATTTACGACGAACATTATAATTTTGAAAGTGAAAGAATGAATTATTACGCAACTTATTTCACTATCCACGTGATTGGACTATTCTTCACCATGTTTGAAACCGTCATCATGGGCTAATACCATCCCGGTATGAGGGTGATGTTTCTACGGGAACCAGCATGATGGTGGAACTTCCAGAACAGCGAACGAGAAGGAAGGAATCAAGGATGCCATTTCCAGGCATATCCATTACATCCATGAAGTTGTCGACAGGGACAAATCGAACCCTGGTCTTTGGAGGAGTCCAGATGGGAATCCTGATGAGGATGATACCGTTCCAGAGAGCCAGAGAGGATTTTGTACAACCCTTGTTGTTGAATAGAGGGCTGAGTGAGAGCTTCTCCTTTTCGTGAGTTTTTGGATACCCCTTTCTTGTTCTAGTTTCTGGTGGTATAGTAGATTAAATGTAGTTTGTGAACCAACCGAGCTTAGTGTCAGCCATTTTTATAGGTAGGGAATGTAACTAGTTTAATTAGATGTCATTTATTTCAGTTAGAGTGAGACACCCTTGGGTCAGACATTTTGGTCAGCCCTGGTGCAGCCTGATGAACGTCGTAGAACGTCAATGCATGACTTTTGCTAAACGTGACCGTAGTCATTTGAGGCTATTTTGTTCAACCCTATTTGGGGTAATTTTCAAGTCTTTGCTGACTTCAGTTATGGCAATCAGATGCCATGCGTTCTTTAACTGCATTCTTTGCAGCCATTCTTTGTTACACCCCTGAATATCGTTAGAACGGTCGTATCAGTTAGGTAGTCAACTGTAATTACCAGTTTTGTAACTGCATTATATTTCATTTTGAATAAGCTCAGAAGCTATTCTTGGTCAAGTGTGAACCTTATAATTAGAAGGAATGTTTCGTTGTCAAGCATCGAACCCAGTTCCCAACGTATCATTAAGCAGATCTAGTGTGTGAAATCTGCGTCACAATTTTTATTTTGTTTGTGTCATGTGAAGACACGATTTATTTGATGTTGTACAAGCAACTACTGAATTAATTTTGAGAGCAAAGAGCTCCAGTAATAGTAGCATTACTCTCATTTAGACGTCTTTGGTTTGGAAGACGGAATTGCATTATTGTATTCAGATTTATAGCGTGTTTTTTAATACACGTATTCTTCGAGGATTTTAACCTGTTGTAAAGTTTTTTATGAAGAGGCCAGATGTATAGTTTTATTTGTTTAAATCGCCGGCCTTGGAGAGTCAATGTGTTGTGTCAGTGGGGCGCAGGAATGTTGAAACCTGCTAGCAACACAAAACTGGTTTGAGACCCAGTGCCCTCGAAAGCACGCCTGCTTTATTGTGAAACGGAACTACTTTGACAAAAGACAGAGTACGATTTGTATTCGCATTTCCTTTCATTGCAACTTAGCTTATGGAACTCAGTGTCCATTCCTGTATCTGATCACTTGTTTTATAGATTGTTTTTGTTAGTTAAACGCACTGCTGCGTGTACCGTCTTTCGACGTGTACAGTTATGTCATGTTTTCTATAGTAAGTTGAAGGCTACCCTGTTATAGCAGGAAGTTATTGTATGAAGGTATTTTGAGTATGCCTTGTCCGGGATTGTTCCCGTTGACTAGATGTTATTGGAGGGTAACTGTAGTGTGCAGGCCCGTCCCAGAGTTATTGAACGCGAGCTTTGCGCCGCTGGTAACTTGTGTTATTGTGTGTCCGAGTTGTTATTGCTCGTTGATTATATTCCGACTGTTGAGTCGAGGCTTTTTGGTGGAGACTGATCTCAGAGGAGACGCTCCGTGCCCAGGCTATTGTCAATATTATTCGCCATACACCAACGATAAACCTAAACCGACATCTTAATAATAAAACGCATAATTTTGGTAAAACAAAAGCTAACTAACGAATTCTTTCAACCTAACTTTGTTCTTTTGCAATTTGGAACTGTTGACATAGCCATGCAGATGAAGGTAATTTCCTTTCGTGGAAATGACAAGGACAGCTGACACTTTTGTAGCGACCTGAAGCATGCACGAACCTTGAGTTCGTAGCTTGTGGAGCGCAGGCCATGCGATGTTAGACGTAGTCTTAACTACGCATTCGTCACCGTAACCACACACATATTAGATGACTATGGCTTACAAAGATTAAACCAAGGTGCAGGCAGGCATTTTAATAAAACTACTGTGTCTATTTCATTACTTATTTATGATGTACAAGTGTATAAATCCTACATGTTACCTTATTGTGTGCTGTTAGCACATAGTTTCTAAGCATAATTAATTGTTTTTTTACATGGCTGTACACTTAGCTTTTGAATGTAATTGTTTTCTGTTACTGACGTCATCGCCGTAAATTTTGTTAATTGATAGGACTTAGCTAGATGAATTAACGTTAAATGTAAATGTGGAGATGGTATCATCCTAACTTAGATTTGTTTTGCTACCCTGTTAAATGTAAATTCAGATATTAGCTTGATCTTGTAACTTGAACTAGGGACTTGCGTCGTACCATTTCCTAGTGTTGCTGTTGTTGCTTTATTATTGTGAGTTAGATCTTTCGCGAGGGTTTTCCGTAACTTCTCAGGTAGGGACCTGCTCTTTATTTTTGTTTGTTTAGTAGCTTGCGGACTAGCCGATTGTAACCCTCCGAACTAGGCTAGGGGCTTGTGAATTTTATCAATAAATTTTCCCGGTGTTTTACATAAGTCTGGATGTTTATTTTCTCAGTCTAGTTTTTAAGGTGAACCTTTCCTTAGGCGGTCTATGACCATCGTCACCATGTACCACGATCCCTGTGGACTACGGACTCTCGTGCCGCTTTAGCCTATTTTGAAGTTCACCTGATCCTCACGGCAATTAAATTATGTGTCCGACGGGTGAGATGTTAGGGAAGTCATTGCGGTTGTTGGCTATCCTGACAACTCCAACCTTGACGGTCTCATAAAATGGCGCCCAACTCATGTGCCGACGTTAACGTGGTGACCCTCAGTTCCATGTTATTTTGGAGGATCATAATGTTGATTAATGGTAAATTGACAGGACTGGGACGAACTTAGAAAGTCGTACTGCAGATCAATTGACCGCATGGCATTCATGTTTGATAGAAGTCCATGGGGTGAGGCTTTAGTGTTAGATAAATGAAGGATAGGATTTTCTTTGATGACGCCTCATCCTGAGTAAATGTAATACTTTGCTTTACTCACCGTTGTCTTTGTAAATGTAGAAGCACTTAGTTTGCATACTCCAGCTGTACTCGTGATATTTATATAAATGAAACAAGCTTTATACCACCAAGTAACTAATCATAGCTGTAAGTTCCAGTAGAGATTGATCCCTCACTTTCTCATATATATTTCTTGTCAATGGATGAGGAAACTATTCGTCGTGTGTTTGGAGAGATGTTGGCAGGTGTGAATGCCAATCTTCAACAGATTACTGCTGACTTAGGTCAGAATACTCAAGCTGTCAATACTGTAAGTGGTCATGTGGACCAAGTTAGACAGGAGGTCAACAATGTAAGACAGGACTTAGAATTCAACACCCAGTCTGTAAACAATGTTAGTGGTCATGTAGATCAAGTAAGACTAGATTTAGAGTTTAACACTCAGTCAGTTAACAATGTTAGGGCTGATTTAACTCAAGTCAGGGCAGACATGGACGCATATAGAGTCGAAGCTAGAAATGATCTGACGGCAGGTTTAGCAGCTGTTAGGGTTGATGTCATACGACACCATCAGGAGGCTAACCAGCGCGTAGATTGCTTAACCGACCAGATGAATAGATGATGATGATAATTGTTTTTTAAGGGGCCTAACATCTAGGTTATCGGCCCCCAGATGAATAGAGCTAGGGAGGATGTGCAAAACCGATTGGAGGAGCACACAGCTCAAATTCAAACGACCATAAATAGAGTCCAGATAGATATGAGAGCCGACCTGGAACACACTCGGGAAGAATTTGGGACTCGATTGAATCACGTCGAGGGATTTATGGACAATGTGAAAAAGGACATGGCAACCATGAACATTGGATTAATCTTGATGAGAGGTGCTGCCAATGCTGTTAATAACAACGTAAAGACGATCGTTGATGGCATGATGGAAGTCAAAGACGAACTGAACACCAACAGGAGAAACATTACTGAGTTGACGGAAACCGTAGCAAGCCTACGTGAAACAGTTGATGTTCATCGTGAGGAACACAAAATCGATCTCATGTTATTGAAGGGTGACCTCAACGAACACAAGACCACAGTGGAGGCTAAGGTAGCCGAGGTCAGAGACGATGTGGGAAAGATCCAAGAGAATGTGTCGAGAGTTGAAGGAGAGATCGATTCCTTACAAAAAAGATTTGAGGAAGTCGCGGTAACCGAGAGGTTAGACCTCAGCTATAACCTCAGGACGGCCATACGCGAAGTAGACACGAACCTCAAGGGAAAGGTCGATAGGATCGAGTTACAATTGAACGACTTAGGCAATAAAGTCGCAGCCAGAACCATTCCAGGACTTGAAGTCATAGAAAGACGTCTTGACAGACTCGAGACGATTCCTAGAGAGAGACACTTACACCCACAGATGGGAGAATCTCAGGAGGCACCAGTATCTCAATCTGCAGGAATGATGCCTTCCCATTTCCAACCCAGCGCACCTACAGAACCGCAACCATCACAATTCACTGGTTCAGCGCAAAGTCAGACTTTGAACTTTGACGCCCATCCGTTTCCACCAGCATCTAATCGACTTAGTCACGAGACTAACACACCTACGCATAGCTACATGCAGAATACATTCAGACCCGCGCATACGCAGGGAAATGTCACTATAATTCGTTCGAGAGAGGAGCAAACAGCTCGCTTCTCAGGAACTGGAAGTGGTGTTACTCCAGTTGAATTCCTAGCCAACGTCGAAAGCTACTTGAGAGATACTATGGTAACTCCAGAGAGGGAACTCAAGAGTTATAGAGCGATTGCTAGAGGGGCAAGCCAGCACCTGGTTTAGAGCATTCAGATACTCGTTTACAGGCTACCAGGACTTTAAAGAGGCTTTATTAAGAACGTATTGGTCGAGCGACATCCAGCAGAGCATCCGAGCTGAGATGTACACTCGCAGGTACAGTTCTAATACTCCTACGCGTTATGCGAATTACTTCGCGATCCAGCTTGCGAAGCTTCGTTGTCTTCAGCCCCCGTTGTCTGAACAAGATTTAGTGAACACAATTGTTTGGCAGTACCCTGCAGACGAACAAGTACCCTGCAGACGAACAACGTGTGTTGATCGCTGCAGGGGCATCCACTTTCCAGCAGTGTGACCAGATCCTGCGAAGGTTGGATGCGAACACGGAACAGTTCCCGACACACCGTCAGCAGAAGGCTGATAGGCGCGAGGAGAGACATATAAATTTGACGACTGTCGATAAAGTTAGCCAGACGCCACAACAGACGCAAACCCAAGAGAGTTCTGGGCGACGTGATAACAACTACAATTATAACAGGAGAGAATGGAACAATACTCCATATACTCGAAATCAACAAGATGACCGTCGAAGTCATTGGAACCGGCGATTCGACCAAGGGACGGACGACAACCGACGTCATGAAAACAACCGCCGAGGGAACAATGGTAGAAATCAACAGCACGGAAGTATCCGTAGAGACTATTGATATAGTAGGGGATATGACAGAAATCGAGACCCTAGATACCAGCCAGACAGAGATTGGAAAGGAAGAGCACGGGAGAGCCGTGAGTACCTTCAACAACTCAGAGAACTGCAAATCCGAGAAGAGGGAGAACAGAACCCGACTTCGAGGGAAAATAGAAATTCGGCGCAGGAGATGGAGCAGAACCAGCCCAGTACTTCTCGCCAGGACAGGAAAAAAAAAACGCCGAAAAATCAATAGATTCTTGTTCGGTTGAGCACCGAGTAACTGCCACCATATTACTCTGGGAGCCAATCCAAGAAGACTTGTTGGACGAACGACGAACCACAACTATGAATTGACGCGTCTATCCAAGATTGTAGCCACCTTGAATGGATGCAGCGTAGTCATACTCATCGATACTGGGGCGATGATTAGTGTAATTTCCGCCGATTGCCATGCCAGACTTAGAGCAAACTCTGAGGTGACAGAGCTGCCAGTTTCAGCTGTAAGAGTCAGAGGTGTCATACCTGACCGCGTTGTAACGTGCAAAATCCAGATTCTATGTACTCGGAAGATTTCGAGCCACGTGTACTTGCACGAATTTCTTGTAATGAAGGGCTTGCATCATGATGCCATATTAGGTGCAGACTTCATTAGAAAATATGATGGAATCATTGACATGGGACGTAATACGGTAGAGTTCAATCCGAACGAACCCATTCAGATGAACCTAATTGAAGAAGAACCGGAATTCCTATCCGAAGTCGACGTAGTCGAAAAATTGAATGGCAAGGAAATTGAGGAGACACTAGATGCCGACGAAGAGGCAGAATCATTATCAGCACCCATACGAGAGAACCTTGATACAATATTGAACGAATACAGGGATATATTCGACACCACACCTGGTGAGATATTGGACTACGAGTATGATCTTGTGCTACTGGATGATTCCCCATTCCAGAAGAAGATTTATCCTATTGCCGAGAAACATCGCGAAGTAGCTGCTATGAAGATCCATGAGATGGAAGTAGCAGGCACTATCAAGAAGTCACCGACTCCTTTCTTGAATCCTATAATACCTGTTGTTAAGGTAGATGGAAGCTTGAGACTTTGTCTCGATGCAAGAGCCTTAAATGAACGCCTAGCTCCTGAGCACGATAGACCGCCCAAGATTAGGGACATTCTCAGGAAGTTCAAGGGAAAGAGAATATTTTCATCATTGGACTTGGTACAGTCTTATTACCATATCAGATTATCTGAGCATACTCAGAAATATACTGGATTTCTATTTGATCAGACCACTTATGTCTTTCGAAAACTACCTTTTGGATTGAAAAATGCCGGAGCTGCATTAATCAGAGCACTTGATGCCAAGCTGACTCCTGAAGTGAAACAGAAGGTGATATGTTACGTGGATGACATCATCATAGCTTCGGAAACAGAGGAAGAGCATTTAAAGACATTACGCCTTGTTTTTGAGAATCTTCGACAGGCCAATTTTAAGGTGAAATTTGACAAGTGTCGATTCTTCCAGAAAGAAGTGAAATTTGTGGGACACATAATCAATGGAGAAGGATACAGACCGAATCCGGCAAAGATCAGAACTGTTGCTGCATTTCCAACGCCAACCCGTGTGAAACACGTGAGACAATTCTTAGGAATTCTCCAATTCTTTGCTGCTCATTGTGAGAAGTATTCCGAGACTGTCGCACCACTGCAAGGTTTACTGAAAAAGAACTGTAAATGGACCTGGAATGATGAATGCGAGATAGCTTTCAGGAGAGCTAAACAGATGCTTGTGGACTCAATTCAGCTAGAATATCCAGATTATTCCCGGAATTTTATTCTAGAAACTGATGCATCTGCAATTGGAATAGGAGCCATTTTACTGCAGGAGGATGATGAGAAGAAACGTCATTACATCGCTTTCTTAAGTCGACGTTTGAGAGCACATGAATCTCACTACTTCACCACTGAGATTGAAGCACTTGCAATTGTCTACGCACTTGAGTACTGGCAGAAACTTTTGTTAGGCCAGAGGATTATTGTGAGAACCGATCATCATGCGTTAACCTTCATATTACGAACAAGACTGGCACGCGACAGGATCACACGTTGGACGCTGTTTCTCCAACAGTTTGATTTGGAAATAGTTGATCGACCAGGCAGAGAGAATGTGTTGGCCGACATCATCAGCCGGAATCCTGAAGCTACTGTTAATGCCATAGACATCGGGGGAGAATGCGAGGAACACCTTCGCCGACTTCGTCATCTACCTGAAGGACAACGACGTGAGGAGGAACTCAGGCATATTATCCGTTTCCTAGAACGAAGAATGGATCCACAGGATGCTCATTATGCGAGAATTGCTGCTGTTGCAGATGATTATTTGATTTATCATCGTGTCTTATACAAGTTTGTGGACGAGGACCACACTCAACTGCGTGCAGTTATTCCTAGGAGATACCAAGAATCTGTTATTCTTATGGTATATTTATCCATTGGACATGGTGGAACAGACAAGACCATTGCAACCATCAAGGAATCTTTTACTTGGAAAGGGTTAGGAGCCACCGTTAGACAGTGTTTACGTGCTTGCGACGCATGCCAGCGGAACAAGTACACGTCACACTTATTGAGAGAACAACCTAGACCGATACTACCAACTCAACCTAGAGAGTTAGATGCACAGGACCTGTATGGCCCAATACCTAAAGCTCGTCGTGGGAATCGCTACATCGTTGTAACTATTGATGTGTTCACGAAATATACGATGCTTCATCCGATTCAAAAAGCCACTGCACATCAGATTATTCAGAGGATTGGACGACAAGTGATACCGGAGGCAGGAAAGCCACAATTACTGTTGACTGATCACGGATCACAGTACACCTCCGCAAAATTTGCCAATGCTATGAAAGAACTGGAAATAGGTCATGTTTTATCATCTATTCGCCATCCAGAGAGCAACCCAGCAGAATGCGTGATGTCTATTATCGCAAAATTTTGTCGATTATATTGTCAAGAAGAACACTGGCGATGGACTGAAGTCCTAGTTATTATGGCAAAATGTATTAATTCAACAGTCCATGAGAGCACTGGTCAAATACCTATGGTCTTGCATTTGAACCAGATGCCGCTGAGAATATGGAATCGTGTGATAGTAAATCCACCTTGTTTACAACCATCACATGCCAGCAGACTTTTAGCTGCGAGAGAAACTATGGACAGACAAGCTGCCAAGCGCTTGAGAAGAACTAGACGCCAGAGATTTAGAGAACCACTAGTTGAAGGAGACCTTATCCTTATAAGGAGACCCGGAATTTCAAGTCCTATAGACCGCATATATGGAAAATTTCTGTCTTTATATTATGGCCCTAGTCGTGTCCGACAGCCTTTGAACAATGGAAGTTATGTTATTGAAGACATTAGGACAGGAGAGCGTATTGGAACCTTCAATGCAGCCAATCTAAAAAAAATATCACTCATGAATGAATTTCAAGGCAAATAAAAATGTAATCCCAACATTTTATTTGAAACGACGGAGAGGCAGAAGAACCCGCTGAGCTATGGTTCATGTGATATTTTTTATAACAGTACATTTATGATGGGATGTTGTACCTTTGAACACACCCAGAAAGCCACGTGAAGCTGAGAGATCACGCGATACTCTTTGAAGTAGCGGTGAATCGCACTTTTGACTTTGGTGAAGTCTGCTAATTATTTATCTGAGGTTTTATTAATTAATTTTATCTTTCCACGAGACTCAGAATATTCCATTTCGTCATGCTGCATTATTAAAACATTTTGGAGAATGTTATTTTTACTTAAGGTAAGGTACCCTTGCAGATACGCAAACAGGAACGTAAGTAGTCGCTCAACGACTTCGTTTTGACGACCTACTTCCTAGAGACACTCAGTGCCTAGCACTACGTCTGGAGAATCCGCCCCGTGTAGGCGTGGAATTGTATCTGTCCTATAAGACGTAGAGAATATCCGCTGTTGAGCGTTGAAAGGATTATCAGGTGCCATCGAGCACGCGAATACTACAATTCACTGGTATTTAAGCACAGTGAGCCACAGAAGAATATTGGGAAATAATAATTGGCAAGTATAGTGAATTGCATAACATTGCCGCAACACCACATTTTTGTACCCACGTGTATGTGGAGGGCCAAGTGCCTAGTGGAAAATATACAGGTAAATGTGTTACAACTATTATGAATAAGTGTGATTATGATTGTATGACATATTTAAATTGCCAAAGTGAAAATATCATTTCAAAAACGACGCATAATTCACGGATGCTACGTGATATAAACGTAGCGTCACTAGCACGTGAAGAATCATAAAACAGTGTTAGCTCACATGTTAATTCACATCGACGAAATAAAGGCTGTGTCATATACTATAATTGAAGCCTATAACATTTACGACGAACATTATAATTTTGAAAGTGAAAGAATGAATTATTACGCAATTTATTTCACTATCCACGTGATTGGACTATTCTTCACCATGTTTGAAACCGTCATCATGGGCTAATACCATCCCGGTATGAGGGTGATGTTTCTACGAGAACCAGCATGATGGTGGAACTTCCAGAACAGCGAACGAGAAGGAAGGAATCAAGGATGCCATTTCCAGGCATATCCATTACATCCATGAAGTTGTCGACAGGGACAAATCGAACCCTGGTCTTTGGAGGAGTCCAGATGGGAATCCTGATGAGGATGATACCGTTCCAGAGAGCCAGAGAGGATTTTGTACAACCCTTGTTGTTGAATAGAGGGCTGAGTGAGAGCTTCTCCATTTCGTGAGTTTTTGGATACCCCTTTCTTGTTCTAGTTTCTGGTGGTATAGTAGATTAAATGTAGTTTGTGAACCAACCGAACTTAGTGTCAGCCATTTTTATAGGTAGGGAATGTAACTAGTTTAATTAGATGTCATTTATTTCAGTTAGAGTGAGACACCCTTGGGTCAGACATTTTGGTCAGCCCTGGTGCAGCCTGATGAACGTCGTAGAACGTCAATGCCTGTCTTTTGCTAAACGTGACCGTAGTCATTTGAGGCTATTTTGTTCAACCCTATTTGGGGTAATTTTCAAGTCTTTGCTGACTTCAGTTATGGCAATCAGATGCCATGGTTTCTTTAACTGCATTCTTTGCAGCCATTCTTTGTTACACCCCTGACTGTCGTTAGAACGGTCGTATCAGTTAGGTAGTCAACTGTAATTACCAGTTTTGTAACTGCATTATATTTCATTTTGAATAAGCTCAGAAGCTATTCTTGGTCAAGTGTGAACCTTATAATTAGAAGGAATGTTTCGTTGTCAAGCATCGAACCCAGTTCCCAACGTATCATTAAGCAGATCTAGTGTGTGAAATCTGCGTCACAATTTTTATTTTGTTAGTGTCATGTGAAGACACGATTTATTTGATGTTGTACAAGCAACTACTGAATCAATTTTGAGAGCAAAGAGCTCCAGTAATAGTAACATTACTATCATTTAGACGTCTTTGGTTTGGAAGACGGAATTGCATTATTGTATTCAGATTTATAGCGTGTTTTTAATACACGTATTCTTCGAGGTTTTTAACCTGTTGTAAAGTTTTTTATGAAGAGGCCAGATGTATAGTTTTATTTGTTTAAATCGCCGGCCTTGGAGAGTCAATGTGTTGTGTCAGTGGGGCGCAGGAATGTGGAATCCTGCTAGCGACACAAAACTGGTTTGAGACCCAGTGCCCTTGAAAGCACGCCTGCTTTATTGTGAGACGGATCTACTTTGACAAAAGACAGAGTACGATTTGTATTCGCATTTCCTTTCATTGCAACTTAGCTTATGGAACTCAGTGTCCATTCCTGTATCTGATCACTTGTTTTATAGATTGTTTTTTGTTAGTTAAACGCACTGCTGCGTGTACCGTCTTTCGACGTGTACAGTTATGTCAGGTTTTCTATAGTAAGTTGAATGCTACCCTGTTATAGCAGGAAGTTATTGTATGAAGGTATTTTGAGTATGCCTTGTCCGGGATTGTTCCCGTTGACTAGATGTTATTGGAGGGTAACTGTAGTGTGCAGGCCCGTCCCAGAGTTATTGAACGCGAGCTTTGCGCCGCTGGTAACTTGTGTTATTGTGTGTCCGAGTTGTTATTGCTCGTTGATTATATTCCGACTGTTGAGTCGAGGCTTTTTGGTGGAGACTGATCTCAGAGGAGACGCTCCGTGCCCAGGCTATTGTCAATATTATTCGCCATACACCAAAGATAAACCTAAACCGACATCTTAATAATAAAACGCATAATTTTGGTAAAACAAAAGCTAACTAACGAATTCTTTCTACCTAACTTTGTTCTTTTGCATTTTGGGACTGTTGACATAGCCGTGCAGATGAAGGTAATTTCCTTTCATGGAAATGACAAGGACAGCTGACACTTTTGTAGCGACCTGAAGCATGCACGAACCTTGAGTTCGTAGCTTGTGGAGCGCAGGCCATGCGATGTTAGACGTAGTCTTAACTACGCATTCGTCACCGTAACCACACACATATTAGATGACTATGGCTTACAAAGATTAAACCAAGGTGCAGGCAGGCATTTTAATAAAACTACTGTGTCTATTTCATTACTTATTTATGATGTACAAGTGTATAAATCCTACATGTTACCTTATTGTGTGCTGTTAGCACATAGTTTCTAAGCATAATTAATTGTTTTTTTACATGGCTGTACACTTAGCTTTTGAATGTAATTGTTTTCTGTTACGGACGTCATCGCCGTAAATTTTGTTAATTGATAGGACTTAACTAGATGAATTAACGTTAAATGTAAATGTGGAGATGGTATCATCCTAACTTAGATTTGTTTTGCTACCCTGTTAAATGTAAATTCAGATATTAGCTTGATCTTGTAACTTGAACTAGGGACTTGCGTCGTACCATTTCCCTAGTGTTGCTGTTGTTGCTTTATTATTGTGAGTTAGATCTTTCGCGAGGGTTTTCCGTAACTTCTCAGGTAGGGACCTGCTCTTTATTTTTGTTTGTTTATTAGCTTGCGGACTAGCCGATTGTAACCCTCCGAACTAGGTTAGGGGCTTGTGAATTTTATCAATAAATTTTCGCGGTGTTTTACATAAGTCTGGATGTTTATTTTCTCAGTCTAGTTTTTAAGGTGAACCTTTCCTTAGGCAGTCTATGACCATCGTCACCATGTACCACGATCCCTGTGGACTACGGACTCTCGTGCCGCTTTAGCCTATTTGGAAGTTCACCTGATCCTCACGGCAATTAAATTATGTGTCCGACGGGTGAGATGTTAGGGAAGTCATTGCGGTTGTTGGCTATCCTGACAACTCCAACCTTGACGGTCTCAATATATAAGTGTGTTCCCTCTGTATCCACAATTCACTACACACGCATTTATGGTGTTCAGTAGAAAACCACTGCGGAACTCTTCTAGAAATATTAGGTGCTCCACACCTACCGTATACCAATATCATGGTACACGATCTCACACGAATCACACACGATCACACACTCGTGGTAGAGCAAAGTGATCTACTTCCCAACTTCTCTGTGAAATTTTTAATTAAAAGGAAAGACATGACTGTACCCACTACTTATAACACGAGATATTCCTGTGCCGTATGTGCCCTATCTTACTAAGTACATGTAAACTAAAACCCTCCTTACTCTAGATCACAATTTCTCATATTCGTCGCTCAGCCAGTAGTTAACAACCCAGACCAGTCCACCTATCGAACCTGACCTAGTTGCCACAACTTTTTATCTGTTACTTATATACAACATCTCATGAGGTCTTGTACCTCGTTCACAAAATACCTTAATTATATCTTACCCTGATCTCACATAGCTAGGTCGTAAGCAGGAGTCACGTGTGCTGATGTGTATGAGCTTCATGGAGGACTGTCTCGCCTTCTGATGGCCCATCTTTTATCTCGTGGACGCCTTAAGCTAACAAGCCCTATACAAGCGCTCCCCCATCTCTTGGAGATAAATGGGAATCCATCAGCGCTGCCAAAATGGCCTTGGTGCATCGAGACAATTTAGTGCTCAACAGCATCCTCCACTCCCTTCATCTTTCCCTGTGCCTTAAAAACTCTTATTTACTTACATACTACCCCCCTGAGTGACTTCTGATACGCCTTCCTAGAAGACCAGATCTTCCACGCACCAAATACCACGCTTACTCATTTGATAGGCTGGCTCGCCAGCTAAACACACTTACTTTATGACACATACTTAATGTCATCACGTTGCTCCACTAACATATTTCTCAGTGTCTGTAACGATGCCCTGTTGCTACTGTCCACACATGCTAACCCTACTTTCCTCTGGTGTCACACCTCTACTTGACACTCTATGACCTACAAATGTAACTTCTGACTGACAGAATGACGACTTAGACAGTTTCAAAGTGAACCCTGCCTGATCTAACTTTTGAAATACACTGTCTAAATGACTTAGATGCTCCTCAAAACTGCGTGAACTGATTACCAGATCATCGATGTAAATAGTTACAAACTCTCCCGTGTCATCTCCTAATGCGATGTTTAAAGCCCTAATTAAAGCTGCTGAGCTACTTTTAACCCATAAGGTACCCTGCAAAACTGATATAGGTTATATTTATGACTAAAAGCTGTAAATTGTCTATCTTCGTACATAAGTGGCACTTGCCAAAAACTGGAACTCAAATCTACACATGTGAAATACTTTTTACCCTCAAATATCTGCATCAACTCTTCAATGGACATGGACTTCAGCTGATCTGAACTGATTCTACTGTTAACTAAACGAGCGTCTAAACAAATTCGGACTGTACTATCAGCCTTCGGTACCGTAATTAAAGGATTAACATATTGACTGTTTGAGTACTCTATAATGCCATCTTCAAGCATCTGGTTAATTTGTGCCTCCACTGCACCCTGATAAGCGAAAGGTATAGGATATCAATGTCCTGTAAATACTGATCTATCAATAACGTTCAATGAATGTGTATAGCAATTGGCCATGCCAATGCGATCCTCAAAAACTCTCCTATTATACAATAACACATCATAGAGCAGAACACACTGGTCTACCTCTATATGCCCCTGAAATGCAGCATCACGTAACGAGTCCTCTAGACTACCGATCGTAATCAAACTGCCCACAAAAATTTGAGTATCCCGCTCTTCGGCTGGTGATATCTCACTCAAAGAACAAATCACTCCTACAACACTACTCCCCTGAACATTGTCGTTGAACGCTACCTCTACTTCAGAATTATTCCATTTAAATTTCAAACTACCTACTTCATAACATAAGTTACCAGACACTCTACTTAGCCAATCTGAACCCAAAATAACACTGAAAACTAAGTTTGGAATTACAAGACAAATCTGCTTTTCGATATGATTATTAATTTTAATGTCCACTAAAACTTGCTTAGAAATAACTTTAGACCTATTCCCTACAGCTGTGATAACAAAAGTGCTTTTAATTGGCATCTCCTCAAAATTTACACCAGTCCCTTTCATTTTATCATAAAATGCACTACTTATGCAACTCTTCATACAACCACTATCAATTAAAACATCGGTGTGCGCCTCGGACACGTTAAGTTTAATAATGGGGCTTTTACTAGCCACCTCCTGAATAATACGTTCATCATTTAATTCATGCAACAATTCATTTCTTACATTTAGGTCATAGTGTTCCTGTATAATTGTATGGACAGGGCATGCTACAGACTGAGATTCTGACCTTACTTCGCAGCCTGGTTCGCGATTAAAGAACCGCTACAGCTGGCTGTAGTACTACTAACTACTGCACTGGTCTGGTTGTTCTGGGCTGTGTTGTCATTGTTTGGCTGTATATTACTACCACTAGGCTGTCCTCTTCCTTGACCCCTATTCTGGTTGTAATTATTGTCATTATAATTTCTCCCTTGATTTCCCCTGAAATCATTATTTCTCCCTTGATTTCCCCTGAAATCATTGTTCCTCTCTTGGTACTGATTACCATAGTCATTTCCTCTGTTCTGCATATGCTGATTATTATTATTATTATTATTATTATTTCTATTTTGAGCGTTGGCCCCTTCGCCACCGTTCCCTTGAACTTCCTGATGCCTGGCTTCATTAGGCCTATTATTATTATTACCCTGGTTCCTATTGAAATTGTCCTCATAACCCCCTCTCCCTAGTGCATCAAATGTGCTTAACAAATTATCTACTTGTGATATTGTCTTTATATTCTGGATACAAGCAGCCTCCTTGATCCTATAGGGAAAGTGCCTAAGTAGCAACCTCACCACATCACTTTCCTCCTTCAACCCATCCAGATATTTACACAATAATACCTGCCCTAAAAAGTATTCGGTCATGGTGGAGCTTCCTTTAGGGTTATATTTACCACACACTACTCCCTCACGATGCTGCGACTGAATAACCTCATTCCAGAACTTTTCACAGAATTTCATTTTAAAATCATTAATATCAGTAAACTTGTCTCTATAGACAGCATACCAGATCCTTGTCTCCCCTACAAACGCTTGCTCTAAAATTTCAACTACCTAGCACCACTCAATACTACCATCTTCCAACCTCTCCCCAAATTTATTTTCTATAGTATTCATGAACTCCATTGGGCACTCCTGTCGATTGCTGAACTTACCCAGTTCTACCTCCCTGTGTGTGCTTTTCACAAAAACTGGCCTATTCTGACTATTTTCTTGCCTGATCCTAGCTTTTAATTTTAATTCTAATTCTGCGATTTTCTCCTCAGCCTTCCTCTCAATACTGTTTACTGTTAATTTAATGTTTCCTTCTGATTCTTCTACTTTATCATATAGCTTTGCTTGTTTCTCCTCAATCTTGCTAATGCTCTCTCTATTACTCTCTCTTAAATCATTTACTTCTGCAACTATTTGCGAGTGGACTTTCTCAATTCTACCCCCCAGCTGTTCCTTAACCTCTTTAGTTGATATCTGAATCTTGTCAATTCCCCCTCCCCAATTTCTTTTTAACCTGCAGTGTTTCTAATTTAACTAATTCCTTTAAATTTTCACCCTGTGTGCTGATTCTATTTTCCAACAACTCCTGTACTTTTCCTAATTTTTTGTCTACATCTGCAATTATCTCTTTAACCTTCTCTTCCATTACTCCTCTGATTTCTCCTCTAATCTGCTCCATTTTCACACTAATTTCCTTGTTGTTCTTATCTAATTTTGCATTATTCTGTTCTATTTTTTTATTTAAAGCTTCTGTACTTCCTTTATTTTCCCTACTGTTTTGTTCTAATTTTGCATTATTCTGTTCTAATTTTTTATTTAATGCATCACTACTAACTTTGTTCTGAAACATGAACTCGAGAAGTAAAGTCTTTAATTCTGGTTGGCCGCCTACACTCCCTGTTTCAGTATCGGGATTTACCTCCGCTACTCCGGTACTACCATCACTCGACATACTGCTCGTATCATCACTCTCCAGTTGATGACCACTACGTAACCTCATCTGTGTTTCTTTCTCATCCCCCATAATGATATACACTGATAAAGACAAATAATCCCCAAAATACCGGCACAGAAATATGTCTCCTTCTCCTTCCTCAAATGTTCCTGGGTTTCCGTCCCCACGTTGGGCACCAAATGTAATGTTTTTTCGCCCCAAGTTGGTAGCGACAAATGTAATGTTTATACTTGGGCGTTCTATTCACCAGAAAATACTACTGCTAAGTTTGATCTATGTTGGGCGCCAAGCCGGATACACTGTGTTCCAAGCTAAATTTATATACTTAATATCGACCCCTAGCGTGAGTAGAACATATGAGAAACTCTTAATGACTAGGCCGTGGGATGATTGGATCATCAACCCAGACAACATTTGATTGTGAAGAAGGATGTGGCATTACAACTATTGCTACCTACGGGAATCAAAGAATCTACTTTGTAAAAATTGAATTTAATATACTTAGAAAACATTATAGCATCTTGAATAAAATTAACACTATTAACGGAGCATACTACTTTAACCATTGCCACGAACAAAATTACTTAATACGCCGGTCGGGAGAATAACGTGAATTTAACTTATTTCCAAATTTATGCTTAAAGAATTTATATTGGCCCTATCGAAAAACAGAGAGTGTGTGTCGTAGATTACATGAGCTTACCAACGGAAACATTGTCTCCCACTTGCTTGAAGTCTCGTTGCGTCTGATGTTCTTCATTGGAGTTGACGGCGTCAGGTTCTTCCTCGTAGATTAAAAGTTATTGTTACTGCTTGTGGTGGAGTATAATCCATGAACCACAACACGTCGTCTGCCTTAGCACTGCGAGACGCGTGGAACCCATGATCTGATGTGATCAGCGGAGTTAGCGTGAATAAATTGTCCCATTTGGCACTTGCGAACAAAGTATGTGCTTACTGCACCAAGCGTAACGTCTCAATGAAAAGTCCTCTCTTCAACCAGCGCGTTCACTATATGGCCTTCCAGCTTCTCCCACCAGAGTCTAGCTTCACACCGCGGCCTCGCTGCTTCGACCAATCCGCGTGCGTCACTTTTCTCGCCATGCCCGACCTACGTTGCTTCTTCTTCCTTGATTGGCTGGTCACCTCACGTGGCTCTACGCGCCATGAGGTTCCTTCCCCAGGACAAGAAGCGTCCCTGTATATTTCCGTTTTACCGGGCAAGGCGTAAATCGTACCTCGTTTTCTTGGTTTGAAGTGTTCCCTCGGATTTCGTAATTCTATTGTACTCCAGCCTATTCTTGTATTGAAATACCCAGTGAATCTCTCTTAGCCCCAATGATTAAAATCCCGTCTTTACGTATGAAATGATTTGCCGTGCAATTTATATATTGGAATCATCCAATATAGATACGGATTTCTACTAGTAGAAATCCTATCTGTAATCTTCCAAATTTAAAAGCTCCACAAAAAAATGACATAATAAATATTAATAATAATAATAATAATAATAATAATAATAATAATGTGAAATATAAAATTGAATAAACTGAAATAATTTAACTTGGCCGGATTATTGCCGCGTTTAACAAATATGATATAGTCCAACTAACTTGTGTTAGTGGCATAAAACCCCATAGAAAAACATGTTACAGCCATATTGTGTGCCATGTCAGGATGACGTCGGCCAATTTTTAAATCGTCATGTGGAGTGTCAAGCTAATGCTGTCTCGGTCGTCCTATTGGTCTCTTCCCATCTATCTGCAATGCCAATCTAGTGTGTGCACCTGTTGTTTCAGCATCCCATAAGACATGGCCATACCAGTGGAGACGGCTTTCCCTCATCTTTCCAGCAATTGGTGCTACTCCATATCGCTTGCAAATGTAATTATTGCTGACATGATCATGGAGTGTTAAGCCAGATGCCCACCTGAGCATCTTTGTCTCCGTCACACCAAGTTGCTGTTCCAACTCCTTAGTTGAAGGCCAGCATTCTGCCCCATACAGAGCAACGGGACGGACCACAGAATGATAAACTTTAGACTTTAGCTGGTCTGGAATCTTCTTATCCCGTAAGACACCGGACAAAGAGCACCACTTGAGCCATGTGCTACTCAGGCGATGTGATATTTCAGGTCTGAGGGTTCCATCTGCAGTAATAGTCGAGTCAAGATATTTAAACAACAATGTCTTTGGAAGGTCAACACTATTAATTTGAATCGTAGTCGGATCATTTAGATCCGTTGTCAAATACTCAGTTTTCTCAATGTTGAGGCGTAATCCAAATTCTGCGAGGTGGTTGGTCCATGCCTGAACTTGTATTTGCAGATCAGTTTGTCCTCAGAAGCCAGAAGCACATCGTCAGCATATAGCAAGGTCCAAGGTACAGATTTATGTAGATCCCTTGTAAAAGTATCTATAACTGAAATGAAGAGGAGAGGTGAAAGTACAGATCCCTGATGGATGCCAACAGAAACTGGGAAATCACTAGATAATCCAGCCACTGATTGTACTTGGCTCTTTGGGTTATCATATAGCAATTTGACCCAATCTATCAATACTTCAGGGACTCCATGATCTTCGAGGGCATGCCAAATCAAGTCATGTGGAACACGATCAAATGCCTTTTCAAGGACGAGGAAAGCAATGTGGAGGTGTCTTGATTTCTCACGATGTTTTTCGATGAGCAAGCGAGCAGCATGGATAGCATCTATTGTACTACAGTTTTGGACAAAACCGCACTGGTTGATGGTGAGGTGGACAAGTTATCTGATTCTCTGATCAATAATACGCTCAAAAATCTTCATTGTGTGAAACAGGAGGCGTACTGGGCGATAATTGGAACATTCAGCTGGATTACCCTTCTGTTTCCAAATTGGGACCGTTACACTAGACATCCATTCAGCTGGTATCCGTCTCTCTTCAATTATCTGATTGAAGAAACATGCGAGTCATTGAGCTGAATCCCATTGCTTTGATTTCCAGAGTTCGGCAGGAATATCATCCTGGCATAAATCATGCGTCTACATAAATTGCACTGAATGGTTGAGGGAGGGCGGGGTTGTAGTTTACGGAGCTATCTTGCTTGTCACTTGGCCTCTCCGTGTAAGCGACGTTTTTCTTCAAATAAGTTGACAGTGGTCGATGTAGTATTCCGCCACAGTAAATGATCGGCAGCAGATGTTTGCCATGATTAAATATTTATTCCAGTCATCGTCATGATGTGTTTTTCCGATACCTAGGCTCACAATTGAATGGCTACAGCTCTGTGAGTGAAGATGTGCGAGCACGAATCAATACTACTTGGATGCGATTCAGAGATGTCACCGGTGTTCTTTGTGATAAGAAGATTCCTATCCGCCTAAAATCAAAGATATACCGCACAATGGTGAGATCAGTTGCATTATATGGTACCAAGTGTTGGCCAGCACCTAGAAGTGCTGAGCACTCACTTCATGTCATGGAAATGCGGATGCTGCAAAGATCTTTAGACATTTCTCTGCTAGAACATATCCCCAACACAACGATTCGACATACAGCTGGCGTGGCTCCAATCAATGAGAAAATGCAGGAATGGAGACACCGTTGGTATGGGCACGTTGTCCGTGCACCACAAAGTTCAGTCATCGGCTCGGCCTACCATCTAACGGTCGACGGCCAGAGATAGCGTGGGAGACCAAAATTGCGGTGGCTGGACACTATTAACGCAGATTTATGATCAAGAAACTTGAAATCGCGCGAAGCATTAGATCGCAAGAAATGGCGTGGATTGATCCAAACAGCGGACCCCGTTCCTACGGGATAACACTAAGAAGAAGATCATCATGATGTGTTTCAGCTGGTCTTTAAAACGCTTCAGAAGGGCCCCATGAGGTCCTGTGCCAGAGCAATGTTCACCAAAACGGAATTGTCGTAGAAACTGGATAACAGTATATACCTACACTGGTGGAAAATGAAATCCCAACACCAAGAAGGACTTTGGGAGACTTGTTTGCGCCTCTGAAAAATGATGCTTATTCAAATTTGTGCACTAGTGGGGATGAAGAGTGGTGCTGGTAGCACTACTAAGACCTTGCAAACCATGTTTGCTTAAGTATGCGCTGTGCACTTAATGATTGTTAGTCATCGTCCAGTGTTGATGTTGGGAGGAAGGTGTGAGTCAAACATGCCTTAAAGAAGAAAAAGAAGGTAGTATCAGCAGCTCACTGAGTTTGAAAGGGGTAGTGTAATAGGGCTCCTAGAAGGTGGATGTTCTTTCCACGATATTGCAGAAAGACTTGCCAGGGATGTATCCACCGTGAATCGATGTTGGCAACAATGGTCACGGGAAGGCACTGTCTCAAGAAGATTGGGGTTTGGCCACACACAGGCCATTACAGAGAGGGAAGACCGTCATATTCGCCGGATATCTGTGGTGGATCGCACTGCATCTACAGCAGCCATTAGAGCTGCAGTTGACACCAGACTGACATAACAAGCTCCAAACTAGATGTCCTGTAGCGTTCATGCCATCTGTGAAATAATTATAATTATATTTATTCACACTTAATTGGATTTATCAATACGGAACCAAAATGAACCTACAAAGTTCTAAAATCTGTGACTTTAGTGGTGTCAAGGTTAGGGCAGAGTGGATATCTGTTGTGTTTTCAGATGACAGTCGTTTTTGTCTTAGTGCCAATGATGGCCACATGTATGTCAGAAGGAGGCCAGGACAGCACTTGTCTGCGGTGTCGACACACTGGCCCTACACCAGGAGTTATTCCCTACGACAATCTCGTTGTTATCCGAAGAATATTGACAGCACATTTGTATATCAGATTGGTGATTGCATCTGTTGTATTCAAAGGGGTGTTTTCCAGCAGGATAACGCTTGTCCTTATACCGCTGCTCTCACCCAATGTGCTCTACAGACTGTCAATCAGTTGCCTTGGCCTGCGAGATCATCAGATCTTTTGTCCATTGAGCACGTATAGGACATTATGGGATGACAAATCCAGTGTCAACCAATAACAGCAATAACCATTGCTGATATGACTGACCAAATACAACAGGCGTGGAACTCCATCCCACAAAATGGCATATGGCATCTGTATGACACAACGCAAGCACCTTCTCATGCATGCATTCAAAATCGTGGCAACTACACCAGTTATTAATGTACCACCATGTCATGTGTCTACTCATGCATACCTGAACCCGTGACCTGGAAACTTTATCCAAATAAATGTTACTTAGACAATTGCTTAGCCTAAATTGCATTCCACTTAATGCCTTCTTGGTGTTAAGAATTAATTTTCTGCCAGTGTAGGCCTATATAGAATTCAAAGTTTTGCGAATTTGCCCATAGTATTGGGCTTTTTACTTTCAACTATTTAAAAGTTTTGCAAATTTGCCCATAGTTTTGGGCCTTTTACTTTCAAACTATTTAATATCAAATGTGTGAGGAAAAATAATTCCTTTGTCTGTCTGAACTCTTTTAACTTGAGAATGGCTGAGTTAATCAACATGAAATTTGTATCTGTACAGATTGAAATAGTTATGCACAATATAGCACACTGCAAGGCCTTGGTGCCAAGCTACCTTCAGACTTTGTAAGTGAGTGAGATCAAACCCCACCATTCACTGTCTTTGAAGTGGTTTTCTGTAGTTTCTCATTTTCAACTAATAGGTCATGGCCACTTCCCCTGTTTCATTCATCTTAATTCATTTAATCTCTTATTAACTCATCTCATGAGGTTAGCAAGAGGAAGGGCATCTGGAAAGTTATCACATCTCATCCCTGACACTATAGAAATGGGAGTAATGAAGGGTAAACATCACAGGCATGATATAGTTATAATTTTCACCATACCACTCATTAGCCAACGACCTGGCCATGTTGAAACACCGGATCCCATGAGAACTCCGCAGTTAAGCAGCATTGGGCATGGTCAGAACTTGGATGGTATACCGGATCTAGGTACTGCGCTGTTGGCACACAGGAGGAGCGGAAAGGCCCTGGCCACCCTACCGCATGTAAACTCCGGCTGAGGATAACCTCTTCGGGCAGAATACCAATTACATTACCACTCATTAACCTTAGCACTACTGAGGTGAGGAGTTGGACGAAAGTGGCCATGACTAGAGCCCTGGACTTTTGGTTTTAACGATACCCACGATATATTTCAGCAAACATATATATGTTATCACGACAATATATTTACCCCAAAGATGCCATTTTCTTCAGTACTGAAGCCGCAAAAAATCACGACATGAAGTTATTTTGCGAAATGTGTTATTTTCACCATAAAATGCTAAATACAGTTGGCCTACTAACAAAATGATGGCAAGAAGATTAAATAAAACATATTTATTTTAAAATTAATTGAAATAGTTTATCTGTTCTTTGACAGAAAATAAGAAATCTTAATATAAATGTTTCATAAGATTCGAGGTAACGAAGTCCTTTCTTGAGCTTGATTGGTTGAAGTCCTGAAATGATGGAAACAATGCTCTGCTTCTACTTTGGGGACAACATAAGTTTCACGAGTTAGTGAGTTAGTTAATGTTGTTTTAAGGGGCGGAACTACGAGGTCATCTACCCCTAGGTGAGAAAAGGACTACGTGTTAAGGTAAATGTTAGGTTAGGTCTTGAACACAGAAAATATAATTTATTTGAGTCTTTAAAAAAATCTAGAATTGATCCTTATTCCTGCAAATGTTTCTATAGTGTTCATTATTTAACCAAATACACACACCGTACACATAGCCTAGTTAATAATCACACTCACACCTCACTTTTTTTTCATTTCCCAGCTATGGATATTTTATTTCACCACTTTGGAGCCTTTTATATTACCATAAATCAGGGTCCCTAGCCATGACCTATTAGAAGATACTAGTATGTTTATCTTGTTATAGCAACTTTTCAGTCAGTCAACAAAATATAATTCCAATTACCGAGACATACAAAAAAAAAAAACTGAAAATATTTGCAAGTGATTAAAAATATACATATTTGTTATGGACTACAGAAAATAGAAAAAACTAAGAGATCAATGTTTTGCTTGACAAGAGAGCATTATCAGATCAAAATATACAAGAGAAAATAGCTCTACAAAACATTACCAAACCTACAATAACACCCACAAATGGTAATTTTTAAAACTCAGCAATTTTCCTAGGTTTGTGCCGTGTCTTATGTGGGGTGGCCAATATACCATCTTTTTGGAAGACTTCATAGGGAGGTTATAGCTGCTTGAGCTTTTAGTTCTCGTAGTAAAAAGGCGCAGGTACCCTTAATAAAAAGGGAGGTAGTGTGCAGTTCGCTACTCCTGTGGGGGTCCGGGCGGGGACACCAAGTGCCCGCTGATGAGCCAGCTTGGTGTCCTAGGCGAAAACCCCACACAAGACACGGCACAAACCTAGAAAAATTGGTGAGTTTTAATTCACTGGCCGTGAAAGCCAATATACCGTCTTGTTGGTAATTTTTAAGTTATTTCTTTGCATGTCCCAGTAATTGGGTATAATATTATGTTGACCAACTAAAAAGTTGCAATATCAATAAATTGTCAATAAAACAATGCTGAAAATGGCTTCAAAGCCATCTATACAGTTTATCTTGTACAACCACCTATGCTCACTTATTTTTAATAACTGACATGAATAAATAAAATGAGGAAACAAGAGATGATCTTGCCATCGTGCCTTATATTGATATGGCTATAGGAGGTCACTATTCAACACAATTTTATGCAGTAAGTACAGTGCACGAATTATATCTCTGCCGGGGACGTACGTCATCACTTCCAGGAAAGGTCTATTGACTGTACTATCCTCAGCAAAACATTTCTCAAGTCACTACTGTCATTATTATTATTATTTACATCACCATTTCATGTTCTCCTTACCTACTGTCGACCAAAATATTATGTGCACTCGAGTTTGAAGGTTGTTTGTGAAGTAACCAATACACCTACATAAAATCTAATAACATCATCGTTTTCGTCGTTCTATTTTAAGTTAGTTCATGTAGGTTTGGAATTTTTAATTTATATTTTAATAAATTTTATCTCAGTTGGAACACAAAAAAGTGCCCGTTGAATTAATTTACATATTTCACAGTCAAATAGCATAACGTTTTGATGTATAAGGATTACAAAGCGACCATGCGTCACATTTAAAAATTATTATCTCACAAACCCGTCATCAGAGCGAATCCAAATTTTAACACAATATATATTGGAGTGTTGTATAACTGGTTTATTAATTTCAAAATTTCGTGTGCCTAAGAATCAAAGGTGTTATCATTTTGGTAAGGTAACTTTTTCTCGGCTCGGGGTCGTTGGAAAATGTAGTTCTTGGTCGCGTTGTAATCCTTATACATCAAAACATTATGCTATTTGACTGTGAAATATGTAAATTAATTCAATTATTTTATATCGGTTTGTATTTGTACGGGGAAATAAGACATGGCTCACCAGCTAGCCGCTCCTGGGAAAGCTGTACAGAGTTGCCAAGATGGAGCCCATCACGCGTCATGGTGTGCCTCACTCGGAAGTGATGGGCTCCATCTCAGCAATGCTGCACAGCATTCCCCGGAGCGGCTAGCTGGTGAACCATGTCTTATTTCCCCGAACAAATACAAACCGATATAAAATAAGTGAATAAATTTACGTATTTCACAGTCATCCAGCATACCTTTTGATGTATAAGTATTACAACGTGGCCAAGAACTACATTTTCCAACCACCCCGAGCCAAGAAAAAGTTACCCAACAAAAATGATAACAACTTTGTTTCTAGGACACACAAAATTTTGAAATAAATAAACCCGTTATACAATATTCCAATGTACATTGTGTTAAAATTTGGATTCGATCTGATGACGAGTTTGTGAGATAATAATTCTTAAATGTGACACATGGTTGAAACACGCTTAAAAACGGACACTTTTTGTGTTCCAACTGCGATAAAAAATATTAAAATATAAATAAAAAATTCCAAAACCTACATGAACTAACATAAATAGAACGACAAAAATGATAATGCTATTGGATTTTATGTAGGTCTATTGGTTACTTCACAAACAACCTTCAAACTCGAGTGCACATAATATTTTGGTCGACAGTAATTTAGTAATTTTACTGAAGTCTGATTGTGTCCTTATATCAGATGATCCTCTTGCTAGAGTTCAGTTTCTTGTTTTTAACTTTGAAGATGACAGGTGGCATCTTATAATTTTACTTAAAAATGTAACTAAAAAAATAACACCAGCTTAACACATTAAATACTACAAAAAGTAATTCAACAGTACTGCAGAACTACATACACTGACAATACTAATGAAATGTGGTGACAGGTGCTGACTGCATCAGGCTAAGTCGGCAGAGTATACCATATCGTCCAAACTCCTGAGCCCCAGCATGACGGATAATGTCACGTAAATAGGAGTAGAGAAATTGACAAGTCGATGACACTTCATATTCTTAGAAATACAATGGTCGTCAGAGGCAGAGATATAATGTGCGGACAGTACCAGTGCTGTGCACAATAAGAAGTGCTATACAGTATTATGTAACTAATACATTAGAAGAACTGACCACCAAACTAAAATCGATGGCAGAAGAGTTAGCTCCAACAAATCCTAGGAAAAAACATGATGGTGGAATGAAGAATGTGACCAGGCAATTGAGAGAAGATGCCTAGCTTGGATAAATCATCAAGCCCAAAAATCCGAAAAATCAAATTTAGAACTTATAAAACAAAGAAAGTCAACCCAAAAAATCATCAGACAAACCAAACGAAAAGATCTTAAAAATACCTTACAAAAGGTAGAAGAGAGTTTCAGAAAGAACACTCACGAGATTATTATAAAACCTTTGGCAAACACCTTAAAAAATATGAACCCCCTACATTGATGCTGAGGGATAAATCTGGAAGGTTGGCTCATAGTAATCAAGAAAATGCAGAGATCCTCGCAGAGACATTCAACAAACTTTTAAATTGAGATGACCTACTGGAGACGTTGGAAGTAAATACCGAGACACCCATTTTAACCACCCCCGATCTAATTGATCCGCCTAATATCAATGAGGTAGAACTAGCAATTAAGGAACAAAAATGTATAATGCATGTGGTGAAGACTTAGTCTTTGCATAAATCTGGAAAAACGCAGGGAAACCAGCAATCATAAATCTTCATCAGCATCTAGTCAAAATGTGGATCACAGAGAAAATCCCAGAATATTGGACCTCTGGTGTAATTCATTATACAAAAAAGGAGATAAAACTAATCCAGACAATTACAGAGGAATAACCCTTCTAGACTGCACTTACAAAATTTTCTTCCGCATAATTTACTATAGGATAAAAAACATTCTGGAACCACAACTTGGAGAATACCAAGCAGGATTTTGCCCATACAGAAGTTGCCCAGACCAAATTCTCAGCCTTAAACTAATAATGGAATATTACAAATACAGAAATAAACAACTGTTCATTTCAATCATAGATTTCAAAAAGGCTTATGATAGTATACACAGACCTACTCTTTTAAAATTCTCAGATCATATGGCCTTCATCCTAAATTAACAAAAATTATTGAACTAACTTTAACCAACACAATTTCAAAGGTCAAATTCAAGGGAGAAATGTCAAGTGCTTTTCCAATAAAAACAGGCCTTAGACAAGGTAACGGATTATCCCCACTACTTTTCAATGTGGCTCTCGATTAGGCCTACATCGTGAAAATTTGACAAAAAGAAAACCCACCTAAAATCAAAATTGGAGCAAAACCCTCAATAAGAACAAACTGCCTAGGGTTTGCAGATGATTTAGCTCTCTTAGCCCTTGACATGGAAGAAGTTAGTGCTCAGATCACCAGTCTCCAGAAAATTGCAGTAAAAATAGGATTGCAAATATCTTCTGAGAAAACTGAGATCATGCCAATGAAACCTCTTGACATAAAGGAAGTCATCATAAATGATCAAAAAATTAACATAGTTTCACAATTTAAATACCTTGGAGAAATCATTATGCATTATCATAGCGAAAAAACAACATGGATAAAAAGAACCAACAAAATTATAATAACACAATTTCTAACCTGGTCAACTTATAACAAAAATGCTTGTCAATAGGCACTAAGATCCAACACTACAAAACTGTAACTTTGCCCGAAGCCACTTATACTGGCGAAACCTTGTTCCAAATTAAAAATGAAAGAAGAACTGATCAGCTCCTCAAAACTGAAAGAAGAATTATCAGAACCTGCATAAATAAAAAGTACCAGGTTGAAGGAGTCTGGAGAATCCTCTCCAATGAAACAGTCTGTCCAGAGATTGACCCATTTACCAGCACGATGAAGAAGAAAAGAATCTCTTATTTCTTTCACATCCTACGATTACCAGAAAACAGGATTTTACGACAACTAGTGATGAGAAATCTGGGAAAAAAGACTGGAGGGCATTGGATCAAGGAAATTCAAGAGGATCTCAAAACAGTTGGACTCGAAATTACAGATGCAGAGAACAAGAATAAAATTACCACCCTTCTTAAGAATCACAAATTTTCAGCAGAAATTAAGCATAGACGGCCTGTAGAGATTTCAGACAAATTAAGAACACTGCGATCAGAACGAATGAAGAAGTATTGGGCAGATAAGAAGACTCAAACAATACAACCTTCAAAGAAAAAGTGTACATGAAAGACTCAAGTGGTCTGTGGCCAATAAAGTTAATAATAATAATAATAATAATGGTCGGCCTTAGCCCGTCATAGGTTGGATAGTGCCAGGGGTTGACTTTTTTTTTTTTTTTTTTAATGTACATCTTAAGGAAAATAATTGGAATTATTCAATATAACACTGAACACACATTAAAAATTCCTGTGTGTCCTAACTGAACCCTTTCTAACATTAAAAAATCCTTCTCAGCACGCCGGAAGGCGGAGGTAGATTTCACCGGGCAAAGAAAGATATTTTGAATTCACTAAATTTGCCAATTGTTGTATATCTAAAAACGTTCTACATGATTAGCATACGAGAAGCCCCATCTTCTTATAATTATAATATAGCCTACTGATATTAACTTCCACTAGCACAGCTGCCGACCATCTAGCTCAAAGATTGCTGGGATACCAAACTTACCCAATAATTACAAAAGAAAGTTGAGTGCTCCAAAAGTTAACAAAAGTATTCATGTTGCAGTTCATTTTCTAACTCACTTTCCATACGTTTCATGTTAGCATGTCCTTTACATACCTTTCCAAGCTTAACGTTTTCCCCTTCTGGAGAAATCATTGCCACAATATCAGTTGTAAGAACTGGTCCTTTCTTTTTGGTAGCTTCGTCAGTCTCTTCATCATCCTCTTTTACTCTAAACTCAAGCTTTGAAATTGCATCGAAGCATTTTCTCAAATGAGGCTGAACTGCAAAAGGGTTACGAGTCTGCAAACATTACAAGCAATACATTATCCTTTTCTTTGAAAATTACACTCAATAGAACACATCAGATCACAAAACTTCATGCAAGTACTGTACATCAACTCTGAAGAAATTGTATTTGTTTTTATAAACAATTAAGACAAACGTATTGGCAGGGTATATGATCTCATTGTTCCACCTTAATTGATGAAGATGAAGTAGTGTTACGATGGAAGGAGAACACAGAAGAGTTCTATGAAGGATTTCAAAATGCAGATGCCTTTCAAAGTGAGGACCACATGGAAGTTGATGAATGAGGACCACCAATACTAAGAGAAGAATTTGATAAGGCTCTCAAAGAATTAAAACACAGAAATGTTTCAGGACCAAATGTAATCCCTGCAGAGATCTTACAGGCCTTAGGAGAGAAAGCTTAAGAAGACCAACTTAGATTTTGAAGGGGAAGAGGCACATCAAAAGCCATCCTCAGAGTAAGAGTAATTATTATAGAAAAGTCCTGGAAATTGACAGATCAGTTGAAATTGCGTTCATTAATATACAGAAATCCTTTGATAACGTAGGCCTCCGTGGCTTAGGCGGTAGCACGTCGGCCTCTCACCGCTGGGTCCGTGGTTCAAATCCCGGTCACTCCATGTGAGATCTGTGCTGGACAAAACGGAGGCAGACAGGTTTTTCTCCGGGTACTCCGGTTTTCCCTGTCGACATTTCATTCCAGCAACACTCTCCACTGTCATTTCATTTCATTTAATCATTGCCCCAGAGGAGTGCGTCAGGCCTCGGCAGCCGGCACACTTCATATCCTTGCCGCTAGATGGGGGCTTCATTCATTCCATTCCTGACCCGGTCGGAGACTGGACGCAGGCTGTGGATTTTCATTTCCTTCGATAACGTGAACTGGAATGTGCTGTTTTAAATCTTACGGAAGATGGAAATAGACTACAGGGTTAGAAGAATACTCTACCACCTTTACAAAAACCAGACAGCATTAATTGGGAATAAAAGAGTAGAAGCAAAAATCGGCAAAGGTGTAAGACAAGTATGTGGATTATCACCAGTTTTATTTAATATCTACTGTATATTGAGGAGGCCTCTTTTAGTTTTGAAAGCAATGAATAATCTGCTACCGGCTTGTTAGGCATGTCGTAACGTTAGACGTCATTTTTCAGGGTTCCTATAGGGCAGTGGTTCTTAACCAGTGGTCCGCGAGTGCCTCGGGAGAAAAGGGTCCACCAGCACGTATAAAAAAGTGGCCAATAAATGAGGATTTCGAAAACGATGTGCGTTGAACGAGAATCGTCCGAATGTATTCGCGGCGATGACTATCAGGTTTTGGATTGAAATATCTTTAAATTGAGTGTTATTGAGGAAGGGTTACAACTGATAAGGTGTATTGTGGGGGAGGGGGAAGAGGGGTGGTCCGTACATGATTCAATTTCACGATGAGTGGTGCGCAGACTTTTACGGGTTCAGGACCACTGCTGTAGGGCCTTCACAGCTACCATAGCGGTCCAGGGCACACAAGTCCCCACTGTACTTCACCCCTAAAGACATTCCCCTACTTTATGCCGTTGCCCATCTCCCATGACGTGGACGAGGGGTTGGACTTGTGAGAAATGACATCCAACAATTGGGTCAGGACTTGGACAGCATTGAAGCAGAGAAGAAGAGAAGTACAGATACAGAAATTGGTGGAGGGGCCTCATTCGGCAACCCATCTAATAGATGGAACGAAGTGGGATATGATGATGTATATTGAGGACACCATTAAAGAAGTTTTAGCTACTGACAATCAAGGCATAAAAATTGATATGCTATAAAGCATCATACATTATTCAGATGATATAGCATTGATAACAGAGAATGAAAAATACATGGAATAGGCACTAAATCTCACGACAAATTACTAAATGTGAGGTTCTAACAGAGTCTCACCCTCCGGTTTTGTCTTTGCACAGTTATATAACTATTTTATTATATTTGGTTTAAAGTCTGGAGTTGTGTGTGGTGGTAATATTATTGTGCTTGTACAGTATATATGTTGTGCAGTCTCATTACTGGAAGATTTGCGCTAGTAGATCCAATGTTTTATTAATTATTGGCTTGGGATATTTTATATTATAGTTAAAGGGATTTTTTTTTACATCTGATGAGGAAAGGGAAATAAGAAAGTACTTTATGGGATGGTCAAAAGTAAGAGAAGAGGTCTGCGAGAGGATGTGGTAATGGTGGACAAAAACGGAAATGAGGTACACAACAAAGAGACACTCAAGACAGTGTGGAAAGAGTACTTTGAGGATTTGCTGAATCCAAATGGTCATAGGGAGGAAGACAACGTATTGGAAGATGGAGAAGATAACACAGGAATGGAAAAGGACCTGACTTGGAGAGAACTGGAAATGGCTATAGACAAGATGAAAGGAGGAAGGGCACCAGGAGTGGACGAGTGAGTGTTGAAATGGTGAAGGCAGCAGGAGAGGTTGGGAAACAGTGGCTGTACCGTGTGATGAGGGTGGTATGGAAGGAGAAAAAGACCCCAGAAGATTGGAAGAAAGGATTAATTGTCCCAATATTTAAGAAAGCAGAAAGGAATGCAGAAATTACAGGGGAGTCACACTCATACCACACTGTGCCAAGATAATATGAAAAGATATTAGAAAGTAGAATACGAGCCAAAGTGGAGAGAGAATTGAGAGAGGAGCAGTATGGATTCAGACCTGGGAGATTAACAGTGGATCTCATATTTTCAGTGAGACAGCTCCAGGAACACCACTACGAATTTGGAGAGGATCTGTTGATGGCCTTACTGGACTTCGAAAAGGCCTATGATAGTGTGTGTAGGGAGAAGGTTTGGAAAGCAATGGAAAACATGGGAGTGGAAAAAGGGACTGTAGACAGAGTGAAGGAGATGTATTGTGGAAATGTGAGTTGTGTGAAAGTTGGAGGGGAAAGAACAGACTGGTTCAGACAAATGAGTGGCCTGAAACAGGGTAGTGCACTGTCACCCCTTCTCTTTATTGTGGTTATGGACGAGGTAATGACACGGGTAGCAGGAAAGATAGGAGAAGATAAGATGAAAGCAATGGTGTTTGCAGATGATCTCATGGTCTGGGGAAACAAGGAGGAGGAAATTCAGGAGCAATTGAAGGCTTGGGAAGAAACAGTGGGAGAGTACGGATGGAAGTTCAACATCAGTAAATGTGAGATCCTGTTAATGACCAGGAAAAGGGACAGACCAATGAGTGTGATAACACTTTGAGGTGGACAGCTGAAGAAGGTGGAAAGTCTCAAGTACTTGGGAAGTATAGTGGAGGAAAATGGGAGAAATGACGAAGAGATTACGGAACGTGGCAGACAGGCAGAAGCATTTCTGAGAAGCATTAGGAGCTTAGTGTGGAATAAAGATGTCCCACAAAAAAGCAAGGAAGTGTTATACAGAAGCTACTATATCCCTATACTGACCTATGCATCAGAAACGTGGATAATGAAAAAAAGAGACATAAGCAGAATACAGGCAGGTGAAATGAAGTTCCTACGAAGTAGGATCGGAGTAACAAGAAGAGACAGGGTGAGGAATGAAAAGGTCAGGGAAATAGTGAAAGAGGAGCCCTTGCAGGGTAGGATTGAGACATCAAGACTGAGGTGGTATGGACACTTAAAGAGAATGGAAGAGAAGAAGATTCCCAAGAGGATACATGAGATAGAGATGCAGAAGACACGACCAAGGGGAAGACCAAGAGATAGATGGCTGAAAGGAGTGGAGGAATGTGTCAAGAAGAGAGGCGAGGACTGGACTAGAGTGACAGCGGAGAGGTGGTGGGAAGAAAGGACGAAGTTGCGAGGCTTATGTTCCAAACAGACCCAGCCTGGGACTGGAAACTGTACAAGATGATGATGATGATGAGGAAAGGGCAGCCAGATCAGCTAGAATGAGGACGTTTTGGGCGAGGTGGAAGTTGACAGCTAAATTCCCTGTTGATCCATAAAGGACTTAAATGTATCTAGTTTGATTTAAGTGCTCCAATATGGGCATAAACCATGTAAATAAATAAATAAATAAATAAATGAAGGAATATTTCGAATATTAATACGTTGTTGAGAACAGGGATAATTATATCGTTATTATCAACTGATTCGAGTCACTATTTCATTTTGAAAGGGCCAGTTTTAGGGAATTTTCATAGTCATAATTGTCAAGCTTTCAATCTGGCTGTACTATTCTGTAAAAATGGATGTATACAGTATTTGAGAGGCTGGAATGGTGAATATCCAAAAAAGATTGAGGGTAATTCGGCAAGTCTATTTAATTTAATAAAATGGTCCGGCTAGCTCAAAACAGTTGCCAGCGTTTCGCCCCAGTGTACCAATGGGCTCTTCAGTTGGTTATGGTACACCTCACCAAGACGCGTGGCTAGTACATACTGTGAAGGCCGCCGCAAGGCACAAAATGTCGCCACGAGCAGCGCCAATGTACTACGGAAGTCAAAACTTCCTTTAAAAAATAATGTTAGCTTACCTTGCTAATCCATACTGGAAATATCTATTCCGTAGTACATTGGCGCTGTTCGTGGCGACATATTGTGCCTTGCAGCGGCCTTCACAGTATGTACTAGCCACGCGTCTTGGTGAGGTGTACCATAACCAACTGAAGAGCCCATTGGTACAATGGGGCGAAACGCTGGCAACTGTTTTGAGCTAGCCGGACCATTTTATCAAATTTCTTTGTGCATTTGTTAATGTACATAGCTCAATCGGACAATTTACATCCTGTTTCCTTCGGGAACAGATATTTCCAGTAAGTCTATTTAAGTCAGAAATTTCACAAGTTACTTTGGTACACAAGGAAAATTACTCTGAACCTGTTGTTTCTTATGGCTAGCCTGGATTCCAATCCATCAGCTTACTCTGAACCTCTCAGCCTGGCTTGGCTATCATCGTATATTGCAGATAGTCAACTTTCTAGGAACTTCCACATCGTCGCCACCTGGATCGCTTGTGCAGCAAGTACCCATTGTTCCGTGGAAGAATATTCATATTCAGCTGTGTATAAAAATGGCTGCTCAGCAATGAAAGGTGAGAAAAGAGAACTGCTGTACTTGCAGGCAGGATCTCCCTCTCCAGATCAGATAACAGTTACAGGAACCACGGGTATGAGGAAAGCACTTCCCCAGGGTATGGCCGCCCACTAACCGAGCAAACGCGTTAGCCCCAGCAGTAACAGGGAACCATATTCAGATACAGGACAGGCAGGTAAAGGACTCTACGTGCACAAGCATAATACACTTCCCATACTAACATAACCTACCAATCCTTCCACATCCTTGCATGTGGCTATCTCCAAATAAACCAAGTTTTACCTATAAGCAATCTTTCCTTTCTGCCTTTGGGTTTCTCTCTGTCCCTTCATCTACCATTTACCTACTTATGTTCCTAACCCACATGATGATATCTGGTAGAGTTCGTAGTACTGGGACAGGCAGAATGCCTCGTACAGCTCTTCCGACTCCCAGCTGTTTCTTCTACTCACAATAGTTACTAATAGCATACAGAGGCATCAGTAGTAAAGGTTGGGGCTGCCCCACAGTGGGCACTTTCGGGGCCTCTCTGGGGGAAAAGAGTGAGCAGTTGTCCTAATTGTATTTAGAGCTGTTTCGAAGCCATGGTGCTCAACGATTAAGCTGGATCTATTGGTGCCTTTGAGCCTATGTCTACTGGTAACTATGCTATTCTTGGTGTGTTTGTTCAGTACACATGCCTATTGTCATGGAACACGCCAAAGGACTTTGTCAAGATTAGCTGGTGCATCTGAGCTATCGCGACTATTGGCAGCCAACCTATAAACTGAGTTGATGAGATTCAGACTCGATTTTGTGTGGCCATCTGCGAGATTAAAGTAGTTAGGTCATGTCAAACGGATGCATCAGACCCTAATTCCAAGCTAGTATTTGGAGATGGAGGTGCCAGGAAGAAGACCAATTGGATGTCCTAGGAAGAGATAGACAAGACCAGGTTAAGGAAGACCTCATGAGGAAAGGAGTAACATGAGATGCAGTGGAGAGGGGAAAGCTATACCAGGACAGTACTAAATGAAGGCATATCGTTCACAATGTTCCTACCCGGCTCGCTGGAAGGATATCCTGATGACGATGATGATCTATGTTCCAAGCTGTGTAGACTGTTTATATTCTTACATCTGTATTCGAGTGTAATTTTTGTACCAAATGTAAGGTGTGTAACGCTGTTAAAAAAAATGAGGCTATGCCTCAAATAACGTGTGTGTTGCTGTGAATTGGTGAGAGTGTTAAAACCATTGAATCCAGATACTGTACCAAAAACAATCATATTCAAAGAGTTTTTATGCTGTGTAGGTATGTATATATATTTGTGCAACCAGATAAATTAGTTAATGTTACATACATTTTGGTCAGTTAGGTGTACTGATATTTATTACAAAACTATTTTCCATTTGATTTGATTTTTTTTAATTTCCTATTGTTGTGGGCCCCACCTTATCATATCGCCCAGGGCCCCACAAGGCCTGGATCCGCCACTGCCTAGCTGGACCATTTTATCATATTATTTGATAATATAAGGTACATTCAAAAAGTAACGAGCCGGAGGCTGTAATGCGCAAACCGGTGACGACATAGGCTAATCGTGGCGTGTGTAATGAGGTGTGGTTCCGACCAGAGCGTGGAAGGACACAGCCAGTCACTAGAGGGCACGCGTGCACGTCACATGACGATACAAAGTGAGCAGCAGCATGCATCAGTCGTCCAACGCTGCCAGTCGCATTGCAAACAGTCACATGGAGGCGTCAAACGAAGAGCAAAGATGTGTTGTTCGGTTTCTGACAGCGAAAGGAGTAGGTGGAACGGACATTCATAGCCGAATGTCACAAGTGTACGGCGAACACTGCTTGTCCCTTGCAAGGGTCAAGGCGTGGCACAAGCGCTTCAGGGAAGGACGGGTGTCGTTAGCCGATGATGCCCGGTCTGGGGCACCCCCCTGCATTACCGATGGCAACGTCCGGCTGGTTGATGCACTCATTACCCAGGACCGCCGAGTGGCAGTGAACGCTATAGCGCCGTGGTCGGATTGAGCGTCGGAAGTGTGCACACCATCATGAAGGAACGACTGCACTTGCGGAAATAGTGTGCCCAATGGGTGCCCCACAGTCTTCGACCACACCAAGAAGCATGTCGAATGGCCTACTATCTTGGTCTTGGTTGGACGATTGATGCATGCTGCTGCTCGCTTTGTATCGTCACGTGACATGCACGCGTGCCCTCTAGCGACTGGCTGTGACCTTCCAAGCTCTGATCGGAACCACACCTTGTTACAGACGCCACAATTAGCCAATGTCGTCACCGGTTTGCGTATTACAGCCTCCGGCTCGTTACTTTTTGAACGCACCTTATACATCTGCTCAAATGGAACCTAACATCGTATTTCCTTTGGGAATATTTGAAACCAAACATGTTATTAGTGAATCTCCCAGAGTTTCTTTATATTTAGAAAGTAATTGCATCTTCCTATCTATCTCCAAACAGAAATGAGGCAGTTTGGAAAATCACCTTGTTTACATGAATCACCTGTACTTTTAAAAAATGACTCATACATGGCTACTAATTGTAGCCCTCATTAACCCATTATACTGGATATGTTAGATACCTTTAGGGGCGGGGAACTGAACACTTGGAAGCACTTTCACTTTTGTTGATTCAAAGTATTCATATATGCTCAATTACACTGTATAACAAAATAAAACACGCACCAGGAAGGAATTGACTGATGTCGATAAAAATCGGTGGATGTGAGGAATAGACATAGAAAAACAAACGATCAAAAGAGCAGGACAACAATCGAATGATTTATTGCAGCGTTAGAGCGTTACAAAGTGAGGACGTCAATAAGGTGTTGGTCCACCCCTGGCCTGGATGCAAGCTGTCACTCGACGCGGCATGGACTGATAAATTTCCCGGATGGTGTCCTGCGGAATTTCGTGCCAAATGGTCCCAACTGTGGGGCTAAATCGGCGACATTCCGGGCTGTTCGCAATCGCCTTCCCATGACGACCAAAATGTGCTCTATTGGAGAGAGATCAGGCGACAGCTGGCCAAGGAAGGATAGGACAAGCTTGAAGACAGTCCATAGCAACACGTGCCGTGTGCGGCCGGGCATTATCCTGTTGGAAAGTAAGGCCTGGATGTCGCTGAAGGAACTTAATACAACCGGCCATAGAATGTCATCAACATACCGCTGTGCTGTCATTGTGCCAGGAATGACCTCCAGAGGGGTCCGGCTATCAAAGGAGATGGCATACCAGACCATTACCTCCTGTTGTGGGGCTGTGTGGCATGCGATAGTCAAGGCAGAATCCCCACGCTGGCCTGGACGTCTCCAAACACGTCTCCGGTTGTCGTCAGGGCACCGTTGGAAACGGGACTCATCACTAAAGACTAAATGTCCCCAGTCAGCGCAGTTCCACGTTGCTCGAGCGCGGCACCACTGTAATCTGACTTGACGGTGAACAGGCGTGAGTGGTAAGCGGCGTAACGGGCGGCGCGAGCGCAAATTCCTGTCGCTCAGGCGTCTGTTGATGGTCATGGTGGACACATGGGCGCGGGTCACACGCTGGATCGTTGATAACGATGACTCCGGTGTTGTGACAGCTGTTCTGACAATCACTCTGTCTCCCCGTGCTGTTGTGGCCCTCGGTCGAACACTGCCGTCCTGACGCTGATGCTTGCCGTTGCTGATCCACGCTTGCCAGCATCGTCTGATCGCCGCATCACTTCGACCCAAATGTCCAGCGACAGCTCTATTCGACCAACCAGCTTCTTTCAATCTGATCGCACGACCTCTTTCAAACTCGGACATCTGCTCGTAATGAGCATGAATCCTTCGGCGTGGCATTCTTACAGCCGACGTTCAGATATCGCAGTCAAATGCAACAGCTACGGTACTTTGAGCATACGCTTCAGAATCGCACCTTATATACACCTTATGCATGCGCAGTTCGGATGCGCGGAAGCTCCCTCTATTCTTTCATTGGACACAAAGCTTTAATCAGTTGCATATTCGGTCCGAATGTCTTTGCATACGTAATTTGCTTACAATTGGACAACGCCTTCCCGGTGCGTCGCTTTTTTTTGTTACACAGTGTATTTGCCCACTTTGTGAAATTAAATAACCCATAGATTTTTGTCCATACTGTTGGAAGAATAAAAGATAGGCAACATATTAAAAAGCACATTTTGCAAATAAAACATTAAAAAAGTGGGTTTTCGCTATCGAGAAAGACGTCTTTTACTGACAATCCTGTAAGATAGCCCATGTTTCAGTTTTTACAAATCAACACTTAGTATGATATTCATAAGTACCACAATTCAAGGAAGAAATTTGAGAGACTATCAAACCCACCTTCTTTGGACAAAAAACCTTCCTGAAAGACTTCTTACATGCAGGCAAGGGATCATTCTACAATCATAGTTGTATACCATCCTGGGTGTTTGATAGGGAAACATACAAGCAGGAGTCCTATGACCACTTGTCCTCTATCTGAAATTCTACACCTGATATAAACTTAAAGCACATAATACAAATGAGAAGGGAATAACTAAATACCATACCTGAGCCAGTATTTCCAAGAGTTCATCATTGGACAAGAAATAAAATCTTGGAAATACAACCCTCTTAGTCTCCAGATACGCCTCCAGACATTTCATTATCTTGTCCAGAAGCTCATTATTATGACGGAATATTTCCAGTACACCATCAGCAGTACATGCTTGTAGTGCGAGAGGATTCTGAAAGGACATGCACACATAGTCTAATAAAAACACTATCTGAAAATACTAAAAAAGTCACTTTCAAAAGTAATTACGTTCTGCATAATCCTAGCAATGATCTTCCTGTAATTATAATCAAGCCCAGAAGGTAGACACCAATTAAGATATTCATTTGCTCTTCTCCATTGATCGAGGATCACCCAAAAGTTTTTGGACATGTGATGTCATTCGTGTTTCAGTAATGCCCTTTCCGTTTGATTTTTGCTATGCTTGTACAGGGTCTTGGACTCAAAGTCCACACGGCCTGCGCAGCGCCGCAGGTAGAAGGTCGAGCCGAAGGTCAGACGAGCACATGGCAACACGGAGCTGAGACAGTTACAACGCATGATTTGCCAAGTAAAGTTGACTTCGTCACTTCATTTATACCCTATTTTAAGTTACAAAGGTTATATGTTTATGACATGTGTATGTGGTTATTGTTTAATTGTTATGTTTCAACATGTTATAACATGTTATTGCTAAGTGTTAAATCCTTTTGCTTCAATTTTTATTGATGGGGAAAATTGAAAAATAAGGTTTATGCCTCAAAGCCACACGCTGTAGATGAACTTAAACAAAACATCACGAGAAAAATTGAGGTTGATGAACTAATGCGTGAGAATGAAAATTTCCTTAGACGATGCCAGAAATGTGTAGATGCAGGTGGAGGACATTTTCAACCTTCTGTGACAAGTTGAGTAACAATGTTGATGTTCGACCCTGACTATTATATGTCAGAAAACTGTACTATAATGAGGCTCGTTATAACACTAATTTTCATTATGAAACAGTTTCTCCCACCAATCAGAGCTCAAGAAACAGTTGTTTGACCAATTAGATAATTAGATGCGCTGAGTTCCATGGCCTTCTAATTTAAATTTCACTGCCTGGCCTAGTGTCATAGTAGGGTAATCGAGGAGGCCATGGTCAAATACAAGGCATTCTCTGCGTCTCATACGCTCTGTTCAGTACATAAAACTGGCGAAATCTCAACATATATTTATGAATATTTATGTTCGAACATAAAATAGTTAAAATAATTATCGCCGCATACGCTCGTTTTATAAACATACTCGTGTCTTAATTATTGCCATTATAGGCTCGTTGCATAATGTACTATACTTTGATTATGTGTTATTATGTATGCTTGTTATTTACATGCGGGCGTTCTCTCGACCCCAAACTCAGCGAGTTGCCATGTGCTCGTCCGACCCTTCACGCGCCGCTCGGCCGGCCCCACTTTGAGTGAAAGACCTTGTATTATACTGTACTGCTCCTTGCTGGCTTTCCTACTTAAATATTTGCAACAGTATGGTATTGTTGTTCTTATTTCATTTAGGGACTATGGTTGTCATGATCAATCATCAGTCCTATGTACTAGGTGTTTATGGATTTTGTCTGATAACCTCTGTTATTGTGATGACTGTAGCAGCATATGTATAACTGTAGTTAATAGACTAACAACTATATGAGTGTACATGGGCAGTTCTACCTTCCCAGTTTATTATCCCAATAGAATTAAAAATAAAATGTTAACGAAACCAAATCATTATCACATTAATACCAAATGAGGCTTTCATTTCTTAGGCCGGGTATTTTGCATAGAGTACAAGCAATAGATATTAACCAAAGAAACGGAAATTACATGGCATGACCCTAGGGTGCCCCAGGAATAAGAAGCCATCCCTGCAATTAACTGGCATGAGTGTGGGAACCTGCAGGAAAAATCACACTCAGGAAGGTCACTGACAATGCTGGGATTTAAACCTCAAATCTCCGAACACCAAATACCCACTCCAGGTGTGAAGCATACCTCAGCCTGCTTGTGGATCGATACACGTTCAGGAACTCTTGGCATATAAACATGCATTAATCCTTTCAATTAATTACAAAGGGCTTTAAAATCATTTTTCTTTGCTAGTCAGTGTAACAATAATCAATTCTTCAAGTTGTTAAATAAAATCTTAGCCAGAGGAAAGTATGAGAACAGAAATCAAGTCTTTTATCTGCAAATGGGCAGTTCTCTCTTCCTACTTTATTATCCCAATAGAATTAAAAATAAAATGTTAACGAAACCAAATCATTATCACATAAATACCAAATGAGGGTTTCAATGATTAGGCCACCTATTTTGCATAGAGTACAAGCCATAGATATTAACCAGAGAAATTACAGTATAATAATAATAATATCGTATGGCCTCGGGTTCCGGGTGCAAGCTTTGTTAATCTTCAAGGTTGCCGGCAGGGGGATTCGAACCTCCTCGCCTCCCGGATGTGAGCGACTGCCTGCAGCCACGCCATAACGACCGCAGCTAACTCACCCGGTACTTAACAGATGAAAGCTTCATTGGTAAATGCAGTCAAAAAAAGACAATATTCAGAATCTTTGGGTCTTTCATTGAAATTCTTGAAATTGTATAGATTTCTTTTCATATTTACCATCTACATTCTTTATCAATTTATATTCACACATTTTCATATGTGTTTTTAAAACCTGACAAAGTGATATGAGGGAGTACAAACCTTTTGGGTTTTGCGCATTATGTCCTTAAATGATTTATCCACCACAAGGAACAATTTGGCCTCAGTAGGGAGCTGTCGTTGAATATCTGGAGCGGAGAAGATGGATTCAAGGTAGAGCCAGGACTGCTGACAAGCAAGCCATTCTTCCTGCAAAGGAAAAGTTTCTAATTAATGGGTTCCTACAGTACATGTGATGACCCATTTGTATGTTTTCTGATCTCAGATGTAAGAAATCTTCAAGGCACTTGAAATTTAGCTTAGTTTATACATTTCCTCATTCATACAGCATGCTTCACTATTCTGGTCCGTACCACATAAATGGTCTCATATATACTTTAATGCAAGAAATCAAGTTGAAAATCATCTTCTTAGCTTGGGACAATGGGTAATAGGAATTTATTTCTAATATAACATCACCCGTGTGACAAGAGTTACCTGCAAAAGGGGACAGTCAAGATGTGACATGGTTCAAAGGTAGTTTCCATATACTGTAGCTGATCCATAACTAAAACATGAAGTCAGAGAACTCACTATGAGGCAATGAGCCTCGAATTTGTACTTACAGCTCATTTATCACATCAAGCTCTCTGACTAAATTGTAGGTCAATGATATGCAACTACATTTGAAAAATAACAGCTGAAAAACATAGACACTTATCAGTTAACTTATAAAAAAATAAGTAGGAAATAGTTGACAAGAAATTAGACAACTAATTATGAAAAAAACTAAATTGCCTACTTTTCTTGTCTTGTATAAATCCTATAGGTTTTACAATAATTTAACAACTTACTTAGATGATGCAGTAACACAAATGTCAAACATTTCCAATTCAAAAATCAAAATCAAGGTTTTACTATTGCATATGTTCAGTATTGTGACTGTGTTTAATTTTCAATATATGAAAAAATGTATAAGTGATTACTGTTTCCAGAAAGATACAGAAAATAATTAATTATTGGATAGCCTAGGTAAGGCTAATTTTTGGAAAAGGGAGCAAATAGTGACAGATCAGATCCAAGTAAGTTAACTAGTCATCATTTTTGTTGATTTTAAAAAGGCCTATGATAGAGTTCATTGTGAGCCATTATTGAATATTCTTAAGGAATTTGGTTTACCAGTACATCAAAAACTTATTAGCCTTATTGGATCACCCTTAAGAATACTAAATCTAAAGTTAGATTCAGAAATGAATGCTGAAATTAAAACTAGACTTTGACAGGAAGATGGACTCTCACCATTATTGTTTAACTGTGTGTTGGAAAGAATCGTGCGAGAATGGACTAAGATATGTCAACCACGCATCAAGATTGGCTAAGATATAAGACAAAATTGCTTAGCATTCGCAGATGATCTTGCACTACTTGCAAATGATATAGAAGAAGCTAACTTTTAACTAGAAAACTTTACAGCATAGCAAAAAATATTTCATATGAAAAAACGGAAATAATGTCAACCTTCAAAATTACAGCACCAGCTATTCTATTAAACAATAACAAATTAAAATTGTAAATTAGTTTAAATATCTTAGTGAAATTCTCACTTGGAACTCCAATGAAAAATTGTCAATAGAAAGTAGAACATTTAAATTTTAAAAAGCACAACAAATTACTTGGCCAACATTCAAGAAGAAATATTTTCATAAATGCTAAATTTCAATATTACTGTTCCGTCGTTAAACCTGACGCGACTTACGCTTGTGAAACACTATTTAAATATAACACTAAATCAATAACAGATCAACTGCAGAAGGTTGACAGAAGAATAATCAGAACAATCATTAATTTAAAAAAAAAAACACCAGGTAGATGGTCAATGGAGATTGATGCCTAATGTACCAGAAAAGCGATTCAATAATAGACACGATGAGAGAAAGGAGAATTGCGTTTTTCTATCATTTATCGAGATTAACATAACAATAGACTTTTAAAACAACTACCGTATTTAACTACTTTAGGAAAAGTTAAACAAAACATAATTGGTCTAAAGAAATTCAAAATGATTTAGAAGAGTTGAATATTACAATGCAACAAATTGCAAATAGAGAAGAATACACAATTCTGAAGAACAAACATATAAGGGCCCCTTCAGACGAGGCCACTTAGCAGTGCTTCTGTGAAAACCTTCCGTTCATAAATACTGTAGATAAATGAGAGCGTTCACACACAGCCACCAACACAGAACAGTGGCACGGCAGATGCTCTGTGTAGTTGACTTCGCCGCTGGTGGCGGCCACAAAAAGTAGCGCTTCTCTTCGTGAAACCAGGAATTATATTGTTGGTTTCAGACGTGGCTGCAGCCACGCTAATTTAGTGGTGCGACAGTGGCGTGACGGTAGCGCGACAGTAGTACGACGGTAGCGCGGCGGTAGCACTACTAACGGCTCACCACATGGTCGTGTATTTTGCTATTCCCAGGTTCCTATTATTTCATTTTTGCTGTGGGCTCGGGCCTGTATTTCTTGCCTTGTTTTCTGTACTCTTTCCGAATATTGTTGCTGATACCATCTAAAAGCTTTTGAAATGAATTTTTGGACATGCGAAAGTACGCAAAGAACTTTTCGTCATCCTGTTGCAGATCATGGAATAAGGTATAGAACAGTCCTGGATTATGTCTTTCCAAAACCAATGGATGAACCCAGAATTTTCTTGTTTTCCGTTGAAGTTTCTTTCTCCTCCGTATGAGGAACATGGCAAGAATTATATCACCTTCTACGTCCATGTTTGCTGGAAATCTGACGCGTTCTCCACCCGGGTATCAAACACTAGCAGGGCCACCAACGCTTGATAGAAGCGCCACTAACGCTTGGTAGAAGGGGCCCTAAAAGTTACACTAAAAACTATGAAAACAGTACAGTATGTCATATTTGATGAAGAAAGGTCAGCCAGAATAAAGAGGTTTAGGAAGAGGAAGAGGATGATGACAGCTAAATTTCCTGTTAATTTTTAGATGACTTAAATGTATTTGGTTTGATTTAAGTGCTTCAATGTGGGTGTAAACCATGTAAATAAATAAATAGCAAGCTGGACCAGGCGCGGATCTAGAGTTTGGCTTTGGGGGGAGTCAGAGAATCGAAATTGTTAAGAAAAATGGTATCACTAAAAACGCAATCACAAAATAACCATACGTACAAAATCAGACCAATTTTTTTGCAAGCTACATGGATAGAAATTTGATGCGTTTAGCGCACCAAAAATATTCGTACAAATTGCAAAGACGTGTTTTACGACTTTTACATCGAGCTTCGAGAAAAGTATCAAGGTACCGGTACGTTACAGTTTCGGCAAGTTGAGTTGGTATCGACGAAGGGAGAAAGTCACAGCTTAAATTGCCAACCAAGCTTGCAGTTTGGACGTCGGCAAAATTTTTTGGTGCGAAAAAAGCCCCAAATTCCTATCTGTGCATTGCTGCACATTCAACGTGACATCACTATAAACATCGATTCGGTAATCACAAGGTTTGCTAAACAAAATAGACGTGTTGATTTTGTTATATAAATAATTGTTTTCATATAACAGGTATGAATTTGTAAATATGTACAGTACAATTGAAACAGAACATAATAATTGCAATAAAGATATTTTCAGTAATGAATAAAATGAAAAAAAAAAGAAGGTTTTTCAGTTAAAATTCGTTAAGTTTTAATTGTCTGGTTATTGTGTTTTCGTTTTTTGAGTTTGCAAAAAAATTTAGTCTCCGTTTGGGTGGGGTTATGACCCCCGTGACCCCCACCCTTGAATCCGCGCCTGTGCTGGACAACATTAGCTTAACCTAAAATTTCTTATGATAGCCCTTGGAACAGTGATACTGAAGTGTCAAGTGTTGTTTCAATTTATGTATACATTACCAATGTTCTACCAAATAATTCCAACAGTCGAGCCCATTCTTCCACCCTAGGCTTGATAGGGCCAACATGACGGGAACTAGCAATCGTACTGACATTGATATTACTGTCATCCAGTATCTGTTGGACTTCTTCTATACCAGCTAATATAAAAACATCTTTAGCATCACGGTGTGGTAGCACAATAAACTCAGTTGCCTTCCAATTATCTTCAACCTGTAAAAGAAAAAACAGCATTTCATTCATCACTTAATCAGTTATCAGTGCCAGAACATTTACAAATATCTGTATTGTCAGAATATGGGATATATAAATTCAAAGGTTATTTATTTATGAAACTGAGTTTTAGCACCGTACCTATTTAATTCTGAATATCACTGTCATATTTTAATATTATTTTACTTCTGAATCTTCAAAAATACTAAGATAATGTATGTAACTCCTAGTTATAAAACTTTGAGAATGATGTTCAAAAAATGTGATACACTGTTTGTCTTATTAACATTTCGTATATATTATAATATGTTATTTACTCATATTTTAGATCATCTGATGTAACTGTTGTTGTAACTCAGCTTGTCCTTGTGGTATAATCATTGGTATTGTTGGCTGCCTCCCTAGAGGCTCAGGTTCATTTTCTGGCCAAGAAATTGAATTCTGATCTGAGTTACTCAAATAGTACAACTGACATGCAAGTCACCCAAGTGGTGTCAATTTCAAAGATTTGCATAGGCCATTGGACTGCAGGAGTTTGCTTTACTTTCCTCAGGAAGTATTATTTAAATCTCTTGGATAACAGATGCCATACCAAAAAATCTTTTACTGTAAATTTGAGGAAGCAATTAACAAAGTTCAAAGGCATAACTTAAAAATGTTCCTTGGGGAAGGGGAGATTAAATACATAATAGGGAAAGGAAGCTTGCACGAAGTCAACAATGATAATGGATTGGGACTGATAAGACAGTGACAATGACAGTCTGATAGACTTTGCTAATGGAAAGGAGATGATAGTCAAAAGTAATTGACATCCCCGGAAGGATATAAGAAGGAAACTGGATATCACCAGACGGGGTTACAAGGAATCATATAGACATGATCAGCTCTGAAAAAGGCCACGGTTAGGTCTTTATAAAATTGTTCCGTATTGACATAAAATAGATCAATTCAACATGAAAATCCACAGCCTGCTTCCAGTCTCCGACCGGGTCAGGAATGGGATGAATGAAGCCCCATCTAGCGGCGAGGATATGAACTGTGCCGGCTGCCGAGGCCTGACGCACTCCTCTGGGGCAATGATTAAATGCATGACAGATGAAATGAAAAGATAGTGGAGAGTGTTGCTGGAATGAAATTGTGACAGGGAAAACTGGAGTACCCGGAGAAAAACCTGTCTGCCTCCGTTTTGTCCAGCACAGATCTCACATGGAGTGACCGGGATTTGAACCACGGACCCAGTGGTGAGAGGCCGGCGTGCTGCCGCCTAGGCCACGGAGGCTCCCAATTCAACATACAGTATTTATTTCTTATCAACACTTGTATTACAAGTCATAAAATCTTATGAAATTGTGAACAATTGTTTCGGGTTCAAATGAAACCCTTTTCAGCACAATATAAAACGTAAATAAAATATCAAATAGTGCATACAAGACAAGATCATTTTAGAATTAATTGGATGAATTAGTGAATGAAAAGTTAACTGTTGTGGGTGATAAGGATGAAACGAACATTTTGTAGATTAGCATTCTTCCAGTAGTGAACACAAGGACATAAAGATGGCAAAAAAATAACCTGAAATAAATGACCTGTGATTAAGGTATAATATTACAGAGTGTTGAAGGAGAAAACTAAGGGTTGACATGTTTCACTCGTCAAGCGAGCATAATCAGATCCAAATCTACAATACAACTACAGTAGATCCACAAAACATTGCAAAACCTACAGTGACACCCACAGACAGTCTCTGCTCTCCTAAAGAAAAAAACACAAAAAACCTGTCAGAAAACTTAATGTGGTTACTATTACTAATAAATATTAACCCATGAACGCCCGAATTAATACTTTTTGAAAATTTTGCTTTTTTATTAATAAGTCATACCATAGGGAGTTATTAAGCTGCTCAAACCATATTTTACGAAGGTGGCATCTTAAGTTCAGGAAATACAGGGCATTACATATATGTAACGCTAGGCGCTTGCGTTGTCAAAACCCTTACTGCATATTCTGAATGGTGATTTTTAAATACAATAATGTACCAATTTCATATTTGTTGCTAAATAATTATCTTGATAATATTACACTTTAAAAAGCACAGAGCAAGTATTTTGACACCTTTGAACGTTCAATCATATAGTCATGTGATTAGTTACATGGTGTGGAACGGCAAGAAGCATGATATGCACAGTCCCACATCACATTTACAACATGCAGTGCAGACACTGCTTACACACAATTCACCCGCACACCGCCTCCGCTTATGTCCTGGGACGTTGATGACCAGAAGATTGCAGCCATCATATCACAAGTGCGTCCATCATATCACAAGTCTTCAATGTCCCGGCCCTGTACTGCACGTGCTGTTGACAGCCACCTGGCTCCACGTGGTTCTACGCTATACGGTTTCACGTAGAATTGTGCCACTTCCCACTTGAACTCCAGTTGAGTTGTCTTTGACCATGATATCATAATGAGGTACCATGCGTTTTGGAGACTCTCGTCAAGAAGCCAAGAAAATATGGCCCACCACCACTTTTTGTTTCTTATTGACAGATAATATCAGTTCACATTTTCATCCATAAGGTTCGTTCCTCCCATAAATGTGTTATAGGTGCCGATCAGGAGAGGACGCGGGATTGTAACTATTTTTCTTTTCAGCCCGAGAGAACCTTCTGACTTGGTCGAGGGGGGAAAACAGGGAGAGTCGTGGAGGCAACAGTTACTGTGCTGTTTTCATGCCAGCAAGCAATAATCATGTCGTCATTACTCCTTTTCCACCTCCTCCAATATTTCTGCCAAGGTTAGACTTCTAAATAATAATTATTTTGTTGGATTTACGTCCCTTTTAACTGCTCTGGCTTTTAGAGACACCGGGTTGCCAGAATTTTGACCCGAAGGGGATCCTTAACGCGCCAGTAAATCTATTAACACGACTCCCTCGCATTTGCGCACCATCAAATGTCAGCTGACTGCACCAGGATTCGATCCTGCAAGCTTGGGAACAGCAGGCGAGAACGTTGCCGCTGAGCCATGCAGCCAGTCTAGACCTCTGAAATATAGTTATTCATGTACCGGTATTGTATTTTCTGAAACACTGCTTGCAGCCAGATATCTCGGCAAAGGTATGTTCGTGAATACGGTATTGGCATAAAAAATTTGCTACGGTGACATAAAACATATTATATCAAGGCATGCACTGTTAAAAAAGCTGTATATGGAAAAAACATTTTCGGTATAAATGCATGAAACGTATTCTAACTCATTTCATATGAATGTTCTACAGAAAATATTTTGCCTTACCACTGACCCTGTATCCGCCTAGCGTTACCATATGGTAATGCTGGGAAAATTAGTCCCGGGCATGAGCAGGTGTAAAGATACACGTACGATATGTTACTGAATTATAAATTAGATATGTTTACTACCATAATCCTGAAGACAAAGTAAACTATTTCCATTTCACGCAATAATTTCGGATGCCGTACCTTTTGCGGCATGCCATCACGACGAGAGAAACAAACCTCGAAATGCACACGATTGTTGCGACTTCACCCAAGACATTCCCTAGCGACTAGTGCGCGGGAAATGAATAAATAGACCTTCCATGATCATATAAGCGCAAAGTTCGAATATCTTTAACTGGCAAAGGTCTTGTAGAGCAATAAATGTAATGACCAGTACTGCGTTACCATATGGTAACGCTAGGCGTTTATGGGTTAAGGAAACTGCAAATGAATCACGAGCTTTGGTATTTGCAGATGACGTGGTCTTATGGGGAGAAACAGAAGTGGAAGTACAGGAGAGACTGACTGCTTGGAACAACAAATTTAAAGAATTTAGCCTGAAGATCAGCAAGGCCAAGACTGTTGAATTGACCATTAGCTGAGAGAGGAAAAGTTCAAACATATATTTGGAGGGAGCAAAACTAGAATCCGTTTCTCACTTCCAGTATCATGGAAGTATGGTCTCCAAGGATAACACCCTCAAACAAGAAATTCTAAATAGGACAAAGAAAGCATCACATTTCTATAACCAAGTTCGGCACTTACTTTGGGACAAAAATATACCCTTGGCAGCAAAGGCAACTTTGTATCACACCTACTTTTTTTCCAATCCTTACTTATGGTATGGAAACATGTACATTGCTAAGTAAGGATTACAGTAGAATTCAAGCCACAGAAATGAGATTTATTAGGACTATGAACCAAAGTACCAGGAGAGACAAGTTCAGAAATGAGGGTCCCTGTTACTAACTTTCTGGGGAAACAGACTTCAGTGGTATGGCCATGTAATGAGGAAGGCACAGTTCGATCAGAGGTGGAGAAGAATGGTTTTAACTGGGACGATGTCCAACAAGATCGGGCAAGATGGAGAGCGCTTGTTAGCCACACCCGGGAAACAGGAGATGGAAAATGATGATGATCAAGCACTCGAATACATAACTATTTATTTTAACGTTGCAGAACTTAGAATTGACGATCCCATCTACAAAACAGTCTAATCTATGAAAGTGTAACTTAGCTACTATTGCTGTGATACACTTAAGCAATAAGCTCTTAACTACTATAGAATTGTAAACTAATATGCGGAAATGATCTACAAGTACTCCGCTGTGATGATGGTTAAAAGCTATAACTCCAACATACGAAATAGTATTTGTCTACTATTAATGTGTACAAAAGATCTGATGTTGAGACTTATCTGAAGCGGCTTCGGTGGCATAGTTGGTAGCATGCTGAGCTTCTATGCCCAAGATTGCGGGTTCAAACCCGGCCGAAGTCGTCAGATTTTTAAGAGTGTTAAAAATTCCTCAGTATGCCTTCCTTCGGAGGGGAAATAAAGCCGGAGGTCCCATGTCATAGATTTATGGCATGTTAAAGAACCTTCCACTAATTACACCTGTGTGAAGCTAAATTAGGTTAAAATGTAAACAATGCTCAGGTTCCTACGTTCGTCGCCAGGAGCCGTCTGTGGTGGCGTCTAGTAGCCAAGTTCTGAACTAGTAGTTGTTGATGGTGGGATTTGGCAGCAAAAGTAGGAACTACTTGAAAAATTCAAAGTCTGCAGTCCTTAGTTGAATTAAGAAACAGAAACACACACTAATACTGTCATCACAATTAACACCAGTTATCAGACAGATTCTACACACACCCAAAGTACACGGGCTACATGACTACGTTGTCGCAGCCCCTAAACTGAAGAACCAACCAAATTGTTGAATGTCTATGGGCTGCTCAGACAACCATTTTTATGAAAATTGAATTTGTTCAATTACTTTGAAGACTAATTCTTTGAATTTGAGTAGCTTTTATAAAAGCGAGTTACATTATAAATAGTTACCCCGCCTAAACTAATTGAGCAAAAGTGACTAGTTGATAATATGAATCAAGGAGAAGAGGAAGGCACAGATTACCTGAGAAAGCCGAGTGGTAAATGCTAGAGGAGGAAAGCTGAGGGTTGAAATGAATGGGGGTGGATGATTAAGATAAGAAGCCCAAAGACCCATATGGACTGTAGCAGCAACCAGTAAGTAAGAGCATGTGTATACTGTATTTTGACACTTTTCAGTTCATGAAATTCCGAGGGCTAATTCAGGCTTGACAGGAAACAAAGAAATATAATCTAGGAAAAGAACATGTACAGATCATTCCACTGGTTGACCCCAAAAAAGTAACTAATCCTCTTCTTCCTCTTCATCTCCTCAACAGTTGGGTTGGTGGGAAACATGCGTCCTTTGGCCAACAGCTTCAAATGGCAATAAGTGTGATGGCCTCTAATGCTGTTGATAAATTGTGTTCTTGGTCTTCCTTTGCTCCTTCATATAAAGCAGTTGTTAATTCACTTTAAGGGCTTGAGACATTGTGGTCATCAGCCTTCTTTGAATTTGAGTAGCTTTTATAGGCAAATTTGTGTTTCTCTAGTTACTGTAGAAGTCCAGCATTTGGCTGGAGTGTAGAAAAACCTAAGGAAAGCTACATTCTGGATGGCCACTGCCAATGATCTCTGGATTTGCTGCACTTCCATGTCAGAGTATTAGTGCATGAATTAATGCTCCATATAAATTTTGGCCTAATGTAATTTTCACCAATACGCTTCGGTATGCAAGAGAGACTGATGTATCTGAGAGTAATTTTTGGGAATATCTCAGTTGTGAAACTAGTACAAGGTGTCCTAGTAGATCTATAACATTTCTCTTATCAAATATCTGAAGAAACATTGAGAGCAATTAATTCCTAGGTTAAGGCATGTGTTTGGACATCATCAGTGGTGAGATGGTTGCAAGATTTAAATAAGACTTTGAAATGATTGAGAAACGTTGCCATGGTGACCAGTACCAGTCCATGGTTGCAGTCAATTCATGATGAGTCATGGTTGGTTTGGTTGGTTCCTCAGGTTAGGGGCTGCGACAACGCGGTCATGTAGCCCCGTGTACTTTGGGTGTGTGTAAAATCTGTCTGATAACCGGTGTTAATTACATGGCTGTTTCTAATTCAAGTAAGGACTGTAGAATTTTTCAAGTCGTTCCTACTTTTGCCGCCAAAGTGTAATTAGTGGAAGGTTCTTTAATATGCCATAAATCTATGACATGGGACTGCCGGCTTTACTTCCCCTCCAAAGGAAGGCATCCTGAGGGATTTTTAACGCTCTTAAAAAATCCGACGACTTCGGCCGGGTTTGAACCCGCGATCTTGGGCATTGAAGTTTAGCATGCTACCAACTACGCCATCGAAGCCACCTATGATGAGTCAGTGAGGGAGTTATGCTGGTGGTGATGTTTCTTTTAAGGGGTGGAATGTCATGGTTATCTGCCCCTTCAGAGAAAGAGTTATGTGGAAGAAGAACGAGAGCTCATTCAAGGATTTTTTGCTTCCAATTCTGTTCATTGAACGTTTATCTAATATAATAAGTCTACTCTTTCCAGAAGAAATATTTGTATTTATCACTGTATAATTGTTTGTTCTTTTTTCTGCTCTTATTTTCTTGTTTGCTTGTATTATGTGTATTTTTTGTCAATTTTGCGAGTTGGTATTTGTATTACTACCTCTTATTATTCCCAGTTTCTATGAGATGCTTTACAGAATAGTGAAAAACACATCAAAAGCCATCTCGTAGTTTTCGAGATCAGCCCTGATGAACAGAAAGACACACCAAACCAAGACCTTTATTTTATACTACGGTATAGAGTCTATAGATTAAGATGTATTATTTGAACTGTTTGTTTAAGTTCAAACCTTTTTCAAAAGGGCCTCAAGGCCAGCCTCCGAGCTGGCTTGACCTGAAATGTCTTGTAATATGTCTCCAATTTTAAACACACCAAGGTCCTCAAGCAATTTCAGTGTCAATTCTTCATCTGGCTTGAACTTGTAATTCAGAGCATTTTCAATTGAAATCCAATGGCGTTGTCTCAGGTCAGGATTCCGTAAATTTGTAATCACGCCCAACTGAAAACACAGAATAATACATGATTTTAGAAATTCATAGATAATGGCATACAAAATACTGCACTGTAAATTGACCACAAACCTTTTCCTTCATGGCTTCAACATTATCTCTGAATTTAGGGAGAATTTGATTTTCCGGAAGTCCTTTCTCCAACTGATGAATGGTTTTAACATTCTTGGCAGTTGTTAACTGCATCTCTTCTGGATTAAGGGTATTGAAACTACAAGTTTTCCATTCAGTAACCAATTGCTCCCATTCATCCATACATTCCCACAGCACTTGACGAAGTTTCACATCATTCACGACTTCTTCTAAGATGTCAAACCTTGTAACCTCCTCCTGCAAAAGAACCACCCAAGAGCAATTTAGCCACATAAATGTACAGCCAGCACTAATAAATTGTACTCCTATAATTTTTCAGCCTATTTTCATATTTGAAATATGGGCTTACGAGGTTACTTTTTGTCCATGTCTCTGTGAACATATGTGTGTTTCCCCCAAATAAAATCTGCTGGAGCGATTTCAATGAAACTTGGTAAGGACTTGCTACTACCTCGTGCAACCTCGACCATGCCTTTTAATTTTAATAAGTGTCACTAATCCAACATGGTGGCCACACAAAATATTTTTTCAGTATCTCGAAACTATTATTACTATCAACCTCAAATTTTGTATGGTCACAGAGAATACTACTAAGTTCACCTATATTACTTTCAAAAACCTGATAAGTACAAAACCAACATGGCGGCCATGTTAAGTTCAAATATTAAAATGAACTTTTCACACAATTTATTCACACAAGCACAATGAAATCTGGTATCATACATCTTTATGCATGGGTTAATTTACTGGCATTTAATATAATTCAATTGTTTTCAAAAATTCAACATGGTGGCTGTGGAAAATTTTTAAAATATGTTTTAATTTCTCGTGTAAGAAATTCAATATGGCAGATGTGCAAAATTTTAAAATCATGTTTTTATTCTTGAGTCCTATTCAAACAATCGAATTGAAAGTTCAAATAATGAATAATAATCTTCATCTGCTGATATATAATTCTATGGCATACATATAAAACAATCGAACATGCCAGTGATGAGAAATATTTCACCAGTTCTCAATATCTCTGAAACTACTACAGAAATCTGAAATTTTGTATTGTAATATTGGTCTATTAACTATTTATATACCATATGTAACTTTCAAAAACCTGATGACCACAAAAACAACATGGTGGTCATGTAATATGCCAATATTTAAACTGACTCATATTCTATGACGTATTGTATTCATGCAATAGAAGAGAAGCTTTGCATAATGAACCATTACAATAATAATAATAATAACAATGTAATGTCATTGAATTATATAAATTGCCTCTTGTAAATATTATATATGCCATACATTTGACTTTTCGTAAAATTAACACCTGTGTCTCGATATAGAAAGTTGCCATCACGCGAAAGGATTCAAATGATGATAATAATAATAATGTTATTGGTTTCATGTCCCTTTTAACTGAGGGTGAAAAACTGAGGTCATCAACCCCAATTTCCTAATGTGGGTGCATAAACTATATGTTATATGCATATTCATTTCTGAAAAAGAACACATTCTACTGATGTTTTATTGAAACAATCTCTCGGTAAGTTGATAAACCAGTACCATGAACTAGTGCACAATTCTTTAGTGTTGTATTCATGTAGTGTACATAAGCCTCATCGTTTGTCATTGAACACACATTTTTCAGTGATGTCGGTGAATTGGTGTGACTTATCTTGTGTTATGATGAAAGGCTTAATGTAAGACTGGGCAAGTACTAGTACCGCAGTTACAATCTACAGTATTCTGCAAGAAATAAGTTAGTGTAGAGTTAAAACTCTACCTACACCACTCAGTATTTAGACCAACCTTGATGTATGGAAGTAAGAGCTGGGTAGATTCAGGATATCTCATTCATAAGCTAGAGGTAACTGATATGAGGGTAGCACAAATGATTGCAGGGACAAATAGACGTGAGCAATGGCAAGAAGGTAGGGCTAGTCATAATGAAGAGATAAGGCTTTGTTAGAAATTAAAACGCTAGATGAAGCTGTTCGTGTGAGCCGACCCAGATGATGGGGTTATGTGAAGAGTATGGCAGAGGAGAGATTACCTAAGAGGTTAATGAGTTTGGCTGTACAAAGTAAGAGAAGCAGAGGTAGACCTAGGTGGCGATGAATAGATTCAGTGTTGAACGATTTTAAAGCAAGAGGTGTATAGTGCGTCTCTACCTTAAAAGACAGTATGCATTAAATGGGGCGCGCTGATGCTAGATCTACTGCCTATACAAAGTTCTGCAAGGCCGGGCACATGATGTAATATAACTTGTATTACAGGCATAGTTTTACGCAAAACTCGGGAAATTTCCAAAATATTTGTTTGTTGTATATAACTGTACCTCATACCTTGCAGCGAACAATGCTACAATATTTAGATATGATACGCCGAACCTCAGAGCGCGATTTTAATGCACACATTATAACAATTTATATTTTTCAATTATTCATCAATATAATGTTATAATATGTTATAATTTATAATATTACATTTTCTTGAATATCATAGGTTATAATAAATTGTAATATGACATTTTTCATAAATATATATACCGGGCTATTACAAATGATTGAAGCGATTTCATAAATTCACTGTAGCTCCATTCATTGACATATGGTCACGACTCACTACAGATACGTAGAAAAACTCATAAAGTTTTGTTTGGCTGAAGCCGCACTTCAGGTTTCTGCCGCCAGAGCGCTCGAGAGCGCAGTGAGACAAAATGGCGACAGGAGCAGAGAAAGCGTTTGTCGTGCTTGAAATGCACTCTCATCAGTCGGTCATAACAGTGCAACGACACTTCAGGACGAAGTTCAAGAAAGATCCACCAACTGCTAACTCCATTCGGCAATGGTATGCGCAGTTTAAAGCTTCTGGATGCCTCTGTAAGGGGAAATCAACGGGTCGGCCTGCAGTGAGCGAAGAAACGGTTGACCGCGTGCGGGCAAGTTTCACGCGTAGCCCGCGGAAGTCGACGAATAAAGCAAGCAGGGAGCTAAACGTACCACAGCCGACGGTTTGGAAAATCTTACGGAAAAGGCTAAAGCAGAAGCCTTACCGTTTACAATTGCTACAAGCCCTGACACCCGATGACAAAGTCAAACACTTTGAATTTTCGGCGCGGTTGCTACAGCTCATGGAAGAGGATGCGTTCTGTGCGAAACTTGTTTTCAGTGATGAAGCAACATTTTTTCTTAATGGTGAAGTGAACAGACACAATGTGCGAATCTGGGCGGTAGAGAATCCTCACGCATTCGTGCAGCACATTCGCAATTCACCAAAAGTTAACGTGTTTTGTGCAATCTCACGGTTTAAAGTTTACGGCCTCTTTTTCTTCTGCGAAAAAAACGTTACAGGACACGTGTATCTGGACATGCTGGAAAATTGGCTCATGCCACAACTGGAGACCGACAGCACCGACTTCATCTTTCAACAGGATGGTGCTCCACCGCACTTCCATCATGATGTTCGGCATTTTTTAAACAGGAGATTGGAAAACCGATGGATCGGTCGTGGTGGAGATCATGATCAGCAATTCATGTCATGGCCTCCACGCTCTCCCGACTTAACCCCATGCGATTTCTTTCTGTGGGGTTATGTGAAAGATTCAGTGTTTAAACCTCCTCTACCAAGAAACGTGCCAGAACTGCGAGCTCGCATCAACGATGCTTTCGAACTCATTGATGGGGACATGCTGCGCCGAGTGTGGGAGGAACTTGATTATCGGCTTGATGTCTGCCGAATCACTAAAGGGGCACATATCAAACATTTGTGAATGCCTAAAAAAAACTTTTTGAGTTTTTGTATGTGTGTGCAAAGCATTGTTAAAATATCTCAAATAATAAAGTTATTGTAGAGCTGTGAAATCGCTTCAATCATTTGTAATAACCCTGTATATATTTTGTGGTCCACGTAATTTACCCAATCTTGTGTGATCAAGTGGTGGTATGCAGCCGAAATTAAATTCGTCATTTCTTGTTTCTTGAATGAGACGTTCAATTTTATATAGTTCTTCACTTGCGCCCATACCATTTCGATGGGCTTAAGTTCACTGTGGTCTGGTGGCAAGCGAAGAACATATTTTTATGCTAATTTAGCCATCTCGTCAATGATGTATTTATCATATCTGACTCTGTTTTGAGTCACAATAAAACAAAGCTCCCGTTTTAACATATCATTTCGAAAAGGGACCCCTTTTGATTGAGCCAATCTATAATCCGGTCTATTCTCCGTTATAGGTAAAAGTTCGATTTTCCGACTGTGGTAGCCTACATTCTCTATTACTTGGATAGATCCTTCGGGAACATGGGCAACAATTACTCGGCGAACCACTTTTCATACACTTCACCTGTCATTTCGTCGTGGGTGTCTGCCCTGTTCTTTTGGCACAGACACGTTAACTCTGCACCATTAACGGACCCTTGTTCATTCCCGGAATGAACAAAGGCAAACCACGGAAACCACTTAGAGGATGGCTGAGGTAGGAATCGAACCCGCCTCTTCTCAGTTTTGTCTCATGAAGTTTAGTACACCCCGTTCCAGCTATCAGACCAGAATTAAATTTCTTGGCAGAGCCGGGATTCAAACCTGGACCTCCAAGGTGACAGCATGGTGACAGCCAGAAATGCTAGCCACTACAGTACGCAACGAGGCGGACAATTTATAAAGAACACAAGGACCACTTCATTTCACAGTTTAACTTCACACCATCACCTACCCTCCATCAAACGCAGTCGGGGAGACAGTGGCGCCTGTGTAAACAAACTTTCGCAGCGTCAGTACTGGGCGGGAGGAATAAGTGCGATAATTCATGAATGCTATCTGATATCAAGCTCTGGTTTGTTTTAAAAACTATTTCAGATATTAATGAACATTTCTTCTCGCTTAGTCACCAACGTAAAGTCAAAAGCAAAAAAGTTTCTCGCTACGTACTTTTTGTGATAACATCTCTGATTTTTCAAGTAACATTTAAGAAAAAAAAATCATAACTTTCAAAGACACGTCAACAGGATGGACAGAAGCAGGATCCCTAAAGCAGTAGTCAACTACTGCCCCGATGGGAAGAGGTCTCTAGGTCGCCCCAGGAAAAGATGGCGTGAAAATTCAAATCTTTTGTGTAGACCGTAACAGTTCTTCTAGGACTAACACATGAAAGGATGATGATGATGATGATGATAATCATAACTTTCTTACTATGAAAATAATTACTGGCCTGAGAAATAGAGTATCTTCTACCAACATCAGGCAATCTAAAAATAATTTCTTGATATGTTGCGATCATTAGTTCATTGTCTATAGCGTGATAAGTTTTATATCTGCAGAAATATCGTATTTGTGAAAATTGGGCCATGTGTTAATTATTTATGGCTTTTATTTTTACATCATCATAAAGAGCGGAAAATTCTCTATAACACCACGCAAACATTTTCTTAGATTTGTCACTTTCAATTATTGGGAAATGGCATCATCGCCGGGGTGGAAGAGGACGAAGCTAATTGCAGGACATAGGTGTGCGAGTGAGAGGCAAATACTACATTTAATTCCATACTGTCTTTTAAGGTAGAGACGCTCAATAGAAGCAGAGGAGGCCACATTGCTAACTGCTAATAGGGGATCACGGAGGCGACTTGTTCCCAAACAGAAGCTTGTAGGCTTGACTAAATGCTGAAAGGCAAAACAGATTCACATGAAAATGTATGTGTGTCATACATCATCATCATCATACAACTTATCCTAATTTTACACTTTTTGGAGATATGTTTGGTTTGAGGCACATAAAACAATACTTCCTCTTTTTAATGACCTGCATCTTTTGTTCTAACATCATGTCCCGTGCTTTATAACAGTCTTACTACTATGGCTAGAGGAATCATAAAATATGCAATCAGTAGGTCCAGTGGCGTACAGATGGGGGGGGGGGTTACTCCTGTATATACTTTAAATGTGATCACGTTCTTCACTTGGTAAATGCCCTACACTCTACTTGTAGCGAGACTCCTCCTCCAGCGTTGGAGCTAGCCATGGAAAATATAATTAAAATAGTTTTCATGCTAATGGAATGTTTGTTAATATTAATTAGTGCTTTTTATGAACAATAATCAAATTATAATTTTAATAATGTACACAACTACCACACTATATGAATGACCCCCCCCTCAGAAAGAAATCCTGCATACGCCACTGAGTAGGTCTACCAGGTTTGTGTTCGGCAGATGACCTTGCTGTTATGCCCCTCAAAGCAGCAACAACATGCTTGTGTTCCTGAGTAGTACAGAGAGTTTATTTTGTATCTGACGGACACCCTCGCTTTCCTGCTTGCCTGCTCGCCCGCGGCGCGAGCCGGTCTCCCGCCGAGCACTTGGCCGTAATCCGCTTCGTGGCGCCACAAAATTCCCTCCTTTGCAGTCTGCTGAGAGCTTTAACAGTGTGAGGTTCAGTTTAGTCAATTGTTCACGTGTTTAGTGCTCAGTGTGCTGTTCCAATGCGATTTTCATTACGTGAACGTGTATATATATATATATATATAATACCTTTATAAATCTTGTGCGAAAACAAGACGGAAATCGGTGCTGAGGAACTTCAGAAAGTAAATGCCAGTTTCATAAAAAGGTGCCAGCGATGTGTAGCAGTGAATGGCGAACATTTTCAGCACTAGCTGTGAACTAGGTAAGTACAAATTCCTACACTCAATGACGCAGTGCCGGGCAAGCGCCGCATAACGGCAAACTACGTGGCGGGAGACAGGCTCGCGGTGCGGGCGAGGGTCTCCATCAGATACAAAATAAACTCTCTGTAGTATATGAGGATTCCTGGTCATAAGATTATGTTTCTCTCCTTCGGTTTGTCTTAACGTTATTATCCCCTATGTGATACGGTAATCCAAACCCTGACTGGCAAGTGATATGTGCTTCTCATTTGTACTTCTACCTTTACGAATGTCACTTTAGGATTATGCATTTCAACATTCCCATGGTCATCATGGTCGAATGCGTAATCCTAAAATTCCCCCGGATCAGTGATAAATATTAATACATGCAAGTCTTTTCAGGAAAGTGTGTTATATATCTAGTTACCCTGCGTAATCTAATGGGTTGAAAGCATGCTGACCGACTGAAAAACATAAATTGTTTCTTCAAACCAAATCTCCTTTAATCCCCAACAAAACCCCACCCAATAATAATAAAAAACAAAACAAAAATCCCTTTCCAATTTAATCATCAATGAAAATGCACCCAAAAATAGAAAAACAAAATGGCCCCTCGAACTTTCACCTCCCTTCAACCGCCACTCTCTTAGCCACCAAGAGCTCCCTAGCTCAATCAAAGATCCCCTTTCCCCATAACTTCCAACCAAACCCCACCCCAAAATCAAAATAAAGAAAGTAAATAAAAAACAACTAGTTGAAACCCGACAAAACATAGATAGATAGATAGATAGATTTATTTTGTCTGGCAAGATTAGGGCCATTGGGCCCTCTCTTCCATCTAACCAGATTATACAATTGATACATAATGAACAATACAAATACAATTTAATCTAACAATATTACAATGTTGATACACTATAAAATACATATAAAATGGATTAGCTTGATGTAGGCAGTAAATTGATTTTGCTAGGGTCAATAATTAAGATACTTAGATGCAGGGCTAGATTTGTGACGGTACACACCGGTACACCGTACCGAAACCTCTGATCGGGGCGAAAGTCGAATATATAATATAATTTTTATAACTGTGGAACGTTAGTTGTAAGTCAAGGTCAACTTGGTCTTAGACTGGACTGTACTTCAAAGTACGTGGAATCTTGGCTGCTTCGGGGACAGTACTCCACTCTGAATACTAACAGCAACAGAAGAGGCACATAACAACGAAAACTTTTCTAAAATCTGGACAATTTCATAAACTGTGAGGTAAAACATGTTTAAGTACAGTACCTTTTATAATAAATAATTATTTCAGAAAACTGTGAAGACAAAATTATAAAACAAGAAATAATATATTGTTGGTGAACATGTGTGTATTTTCAAACCGAATGTATTTAATTTTTTAAATTATGTAAAAAAATAAAGTGAAATAATGTAGGCCTACATTGAATGGTAGCCTAGTTGGCCTACATTAAAATTTAATATAGGCCAATGGCTATGGTAAGAAAAATGTTGCTACAGCAGTCTCAATTTAATTTAAAATTGCAATCAAAATCAGATTGTTATTTTGTCCACTGATTCATTTTTAAAGATGTTCAGAAGAGTGTAAAAATATCGTTTTTAGAACTCTATATTACAATATTAAATAAAGTCCCCCTCCCACCACCACCCCCTAGCCCACAGTACCGGAACCTCTTTCTTTACAAATCAAACACTGCTTAGAAATAAGTTTAATATTAGAGTAAGGTAAGGAAATACTGATAAAATGTAGACTAATGATGGTGATGATGATGATGATGATGATGATGATTAGTCGGTACTGAAGAAGGTTATTTAGATGTCTAAATTGAGAGTAAATGAGAAAAGTGAGAATTGGAAAGTTTTAATATATGTAATACCCAATACGACATCAGAATATAAGCATAAGTGTTGAGTTCAACTTTCATTTACTTAGTGATTATGTGCTGCTGGCAACACTGCTTGAAGCTGAATGGGGTTGCTCCTCTGACAGAGCGAGGCAGATTGTTCCACAGTCGTGTAGTAGCAACAACGAAGGAGTAGGTATAGCGTACTGTGCGGTGTATAGGTATCAGCATGAGAGTGTCGTTTTTTGACCGTGTTCCAAGACTATCCTCGTATGAGAGGCGGTGAAACTGAGAATGCAGGTAAGCTGGAGTGGAAGTTGAGAGTATTTGTTGAAGAAGGCATAAGGAATGGACGTCGAGGCGTAGATTTAGACGTAACCAGTTAAGTTGCTCATAAGCGGTGGTGACATGGTCATAATACCGTAAATTAAATATGTAGCGTACACAGGCATTTTGTGCATGTTGGAGTTTGTTTTTAAGGGTAACAGTGAGATCTTCGTATACCATATCGCAGTAATCAAAATGAGGCAATATTTGGGAGAAAACAAGTCATTCCTTTAATACCCGAGAGAAAAAATCCAGAATCCTCTAAGTGAATTCAATGTGGAAAATACTTTTCTGGAAACATTGCAGACATGCTGCGTCCAGGAAAGATGTTCATCTATAATAACACCTAGATCTTTAACTGATTCTCTGAATTCGATTGGGGAATCGCACAAGCGTAATTTTGGTAAAGTGGGATCATTTTTTATTTAATTTTAGAAGGATTTTAGGGTGGGAGATTATGATTGCTTGAGTTTTAGCCTCATTGAGTCGTAGTCCATGTAAGTTAGTCCAGTTAAAGATTTCAGTTAAGTCTTCATTAAAGGTACCGATTGCTTCCAATAGTTTTTCTGGTGCAGAATGCAGGTAAAGTTGTACATCATCAGCATATAGGTGGTGTTTGCATTTAGTGATTGATGAAGTAATGTCGTTTATATAGATTGAAAACAGGAGCGGTCCAAGGACTGACACCTGAGGGACTCCTCTCCCATGTTTCTTAGTTTCTTCCACGCCACAGAGGGTTTGATATTACCTCCTAGCAGGTTATGAGCATGTCTGATTTGAGCATTATGTACCGTTTGGAAGTTTTTTGAAATCATCATAATTCTGTTAAGTGGGTAATGTCTTAAACTTTCTGTGTTCCACATCGCGCTTAGCCATCAGTACTTTAAGTTCTGGGCTGAGCCAAGGTGCGGGAGGTCGTGTCGCTCGAACAGATTTTACTGGAGCATGTCTGTCTGTATTCGTTCATTTTGTGTACTTTATCATCTATGCTGTGAATAGTCAGTATATCGTGCCATGGGATACATAGAGCATCTTCTGTCAAGGAGTTCATATCAATTTTAGAGAGGTGGGCTGAAATTCCGGGTACAAATGTCTGACCAAATTGAAGCACCTTGTCAGTGTTCTTTACTGATATCAAGTCAATTGTCGTGTGTGAAGTACGAGTGTGATGTGTTGGTAGTAGTTCTGATATTTTCATGTCACGTGACGCAAGCGTATTCAGGAGTTGCCGAGTTTTGGCCTTGGTGGTATCGCCTATATTGGTATTGAAATCGCCCATGACTATTACATGTTGGTAAAGTGGTAGGATTCTTAGTAACGCATTCTCCACGACCTCCATATGACCCAGCGAAGGTGCTTTGTAAACAACACAGACAGCGCACTTTTGATGGGCGGCATCAATTTCGAATAGCATAAATTCAGGTCTCCTATTGTACTGGCTATCTGAACATGCTAAAACTTTAGGATTTAGGTTTGACTTAACAAAAGCTCCTACCCCTCCTCCTCTCTTTCCAACCTGGTCATTACGTATTAAAGTGTAGCCGGGAAAGTGAAATGATTTAGATTGATTTATCGGTGATAGCCACGTCTCACTCATCAAACAAATATGGAACAAATCAGGTATAATGAGTTCTAGTTCATGGAAATGTGCCGATAAGGATTGTACATTCACGTGGGCTATATTAAGTCCAGTTGGGTGATGTGTCAAGTTGATCACGAGTCGAGGTAAGGTCATTGTTTCCGGGAGCTAATTGTAGCCCGTTATTTGAAGTGAGAGGCAACGGTTGGGTTGGGGAGGTGGGAGGGGGAGGGGTGTGGGAGAAATTCCTTTCACTGCAGGAGGTTGGTACAAGAGCACTGCTGTCAGAGGTAACATGCTTCTCCATCAGGTTTGCCAACTTAAGAAATGAAAACTGATCTAACCAAAATGTACTAAGGTTAATTAAGGCTAATATAACTGAACTAACCGAAATGTACTTTGGTAAACTAAGACTAATATTACACTATACTAGTAAACATATAATAATCAGAACTAGGATGGCATACAGTGGCCGCAGTCAGCTAGGTGAATAAATGTTTTTAAACTGTAGACACTGATTAGTTAGTAAGTCACTCATACGGTTAATCCTGATTTTGGTGCCATCCGGTTTCTTGATTAGGATATCGCCCTGCGAACTCCAGCAATTTCTAACTGAGAATCGAGAAATTACAGCCTTCAGGATCGCTAGTAGGGTGGAGGTGAGATCCTCACGGATGGTCACATTGCTTCCCTTAAGCAATCTCTTTTTAAGGAACACCTCCTGCCTGGTACGGAATGATTTAAACTTCACAATGATGGGCCGCGTTTCTCGAGGGGATTTAGGTCCAACACGATGGCTTTGGTCAATATCCAGGAGGTTGACAATTGCACCAATATCTCTAAATACGTTTAGAGCAAGTTCGTCTGTATTTACTTGAGCACTTTCATACACAAAAAATCCTGATATTGGATCTCCTGCTGTACTGTTCTAAGGAGTCATACTTTTCTTCAAGCTCATTTCTCAGTACTTGTATTTCAAAGTCATGGCTCTCAAGTTTTTTGGTAAAATCCGATACCAGGTCCATATTGAACTGAAGAGACTTCTCCAGTTCTTTAATAACAAGTAGAAGTCCACGCAGCACGACCCGCTTTTGATGAGACGTTGGCGCAGCAGCAAGGGGCCAGCAAGAGGGGTTATAATCTCAAACAACAACTTCGTTGGCGGCAAGGCCTGCGGAATTGCATTTCGGACCTTCGACCCGATTGCAAGGAAATTTTATGAAAATTATAAAATGTTATTCTAGGCAATGCTGACACCATCACATGGTTATGAAAGCCGGACGTCCTCGGAAGTGGAAAATATCTTACTGCTGTAAATACATGATTCAACTTACTGAAAAGGTTAAAACGAGTAATTATAGATAATTTTCCGTAGAATTCAATTAGACCATAAGTTGAATTTTTACCAGTTATATAAATTTGGGCCCCATTTTTTTTTCAAAAACCTAAACATTTAATAACTTCAAAACGGTGAGAGATATCAAAATATGATAAGGGATAGAAAAGTTGCAAATCACTGAGATCTAACACCTGTAAATTTAACTTTTTTCGATAGGATCGACGCTTTCCGAGATATAACGATTCGAAAAAAAGAATGAAATTCACGGCCCCAAAAAAGGAAAATGGTGAGAGATATCAAAAAATCATATGGGTTAAAAAAGTTGCTAATCACTGAGGTCCTATATCTGTAGATTTTACTTTGTTCGATACGTTCAACCGTTTCCCAAATATAACGGTTCGAAAAAGAGGAAGAAATTCAGGTCCGCAGAAAATCAAATCGGTGAGCGATATCAAAAAATCTTAAGGGTTGAAAAAGTTGCTAACCACTGAGATCTTACACCTGTAGATTTAACTTTGTTAGATACGGCCAACCGTTTCCCAGATATAACGGTTCGAAAAAAAGGAAGACATTCAGGGCCCCAGAAAAGGAAAACGGTGAGAGATATCAAAACTTCATCAGGGGTTAAAAAAAAGGATGAAATTCAGGGCCCCAAAGAACGGTCCGGCCATGCACCAATTTTAACGCCCGACAAGAGAGTTCCTGACAGGCCCAATTTCTTTCCCCGTGACACATTTCAGCTCGATATCTTGAAAATTCCGACCTCTAGTTTGCTAAACATAAAAACGTCACGCACATACGTACATTTTCAGGGCCCAAAAAAAAAGACAACGCTGAGAGATATCAAAAAATCGTTATGGGTAAGATCGTTGCATACCGCGGAGATTTAACACTTGTGTATTTAACTTTTCTCGATATGACCAACCGTCTCCGAGATATATTGATTCCAAAAGAGTTTCAAATTCAGGGCCCCCAAAAAAGATCCAGGCCTGCACCGATTTTAACGCCGAAAAATAGGGTTCCTCGTAGGCTCTAGCTCTATTACCGCTCCAAATTTCAGCTTGATATCTTGAAAATTTCGACCTGTACTTTGCTAAATCCAAAAACGTCACGCACATACGCACAACTTCAGGGCCCCAAAAAAGAAAACGGTGAGAGATATCAAAAAATCGTTTTGAGTAAAAAAAGTTGCATACCGCGGAGATCTTACACCTATACATTTAACGTTTTTCGATACGACCAGCCGTTTCCGAGATATATCGATTCAAAAAAAAGTTTGAAATTCAGGGCACCCCAAAAATAGCCGGCCCTGCACCGTTTTTAACCCCCGACAACAGGTTTCCTCACATAGTCCAACTCTTTCACCGCTCCATATTCACCCCGATATCTTGAATATTGCGACCTGTACTTCGCTAAACCCAAAAATGTGACGCACAATGGACATTTTAGGGGCCCCAAAAAAAAGAAAACGGAGCGAGATATCAAAAAATCGTTTTGAGTAAAAAAGTTGCATTTCGCGGAGATCTTACACCTGTACATTTAACGTTTTTCGATACGACCAACCGTTTCCGAGATATATCGATTACAAAAAAAATTTGAAATTCAGGGCCCCAAAAAAAGATTCGGCCCAGCACCGATTTTAACGCCCAACAATAGGATTCGGCACAGTCACTAACTCTTTCACCGTATCAAATTTCAGCTTCATATCTTGAAAATTGCTACCAGTACTTAGCTAAACGCAAAAATGTCACGCACAATGGACATTTTCAGGGCCCTAAAAAAAGAAAACGGTGAGAGATATCAAAAAATCGTTTTGAGTAAAAAAGGTGCATACCGCGGAGATCTTACACCTGTACATTTAACATTTTTCGATACGACCAACCGTTTCCGAGATATATCGATTCCAAATATAAGTTTGAAATTCAGGGCCCCCAGAAAAGATCCGTCCCTGCACCGATTTTAACGCCCAACAATAGGATTCGTCACAGTCACTAGTTCTTTCACCGTACCAAATTTAAGCTTAATATCTTGAAAATGGCGACCAGTACTTAGCTAAACGCAAAAATGTCACGCACAATGGCATTTTCAGGGCCCCAAAAAAGAAAACGGTGAGAGATATCGAAAACTCGTTTTGAATAAAAAAAGTTGCATACCGCGGAGATCTTACACCTGTACATTTAACATTTTTCGATACGACCAACCGTTTCCGAGATATATCGATTCCAAAAAAAAGTTTGAAATTCAGGGCCCCAAAAAAAGATCCGGCCCTGCACCGATTTTAACGCCCAACAATAGTATTCGTCACAGTTACTAACTCTTTCACCGTACCAAATTTCAGCTTAATAATTTGAAAATTGCGACCAGTACCTAGCTAAACGCAAAAATGTCACGCACAATGGACATTTTCAGGGCCCCAAAAAAAAAGAAAACGGTGAGAGATATCAAAAGATAGTTTTGAGTAAAAAAAGTTGCATACCGCCGAGATCTTACACCTATACATTTAACATTTTTCGATACGACCAACCGTTTCCGAGATATATCGATTGCAAAAAAATGTTTGAAATTCAGGGCCCCCCAAAAAGATTCGGCCCTGTACCGTCTTTAACGCCCGACAATTGGTTTCCTCACAGGGTATAACTCTTTCACCGCACCAAATTTCAGTTCGATATCTTGAAAATTGCGACCTGTACTTCGCTAAACCCAAATATGTCACGCACAATGGACATATTCAGGGCCCCAAAAAGGAAAAAGGTGGGAGATATCAAAAAATCATTATGAGTAAAAAAAGTTGCATACCGCGGAAATCTTACACCTGTACATTTAACGTTTTTCGATACGACCAACCGTTTCCGAGATATATCGATTCCAAAAAAAAAAGTTTGAAATTCAGGGCCCCCCCAAAAAATCGGGCCGTGCACCGTTTTTAACGCCCGACAACAGGTTTACTCACAGGGTCTAACTCGTTCACCGCTCCAAATTTCAGCCCGATATCATGAAAATTAAGACCTATACTTCGCTCAACCCAAAAATGTCATGCACAATTGACTTCTTCAGGGCCCCAAAAAAACCAAACGGTGAGAGATATCAAAAAATCATTTCGAGTAAAAAAGTTGCATACCGCGGAGATCTTACACATGTAGGTTTAAAGTTTTTTGATAAGACCAACCGTTTCCGAGATATATCGATTACAAAAAAAAAATGAAATTCAGAGCCCCAAAAAAAGATTCGGCCCAGCACCGATTTTAACGCCCAGCAATAGGATTCGTCACAGTCACTAACTCTTTCACCGTACCAAATTTCAACTTCATATCTTGAAAATTGCGACCAGTACTTAGCTAAACGCAAAAATGTCACGCACAATGGACAATTTCAGGGCCTTAAAAAAAGAAAACGGTGAGAGATATCAAAAAATCGTTTTGAGTAAAAAAGTTGCATACCGCAGAGATCTTACACCTGTACCTTTAACATTTTTCGATACGACCGACCGTTTCCGAGATATATCGAAACCAAAAATAAGTTTGAAATTCAGGGCCCCCAAAAAAGATCCGGCCCTGCACCGATTTTAACGCCCAAGAACAGGATTCGTTACAGTCACTAACTCTTTCACCGTACCAAATTTCAGCTTAATATCTTGAAAATTCCGACCAGTACTTAGCTAAACGCAAAAATGTCACATACAATGGACATTTCAGGGCCCCAAATAAAGAAAACGGTGAGAGATATCAAAAAGTCGTTTTGAGTAAAAAAGTTGCATACCGCGGAGATCTTACACCTATACCTTTAACATTTTTCGATACGATCAACCGTTTCCGAGGTACATCGATTCCAAAAAAAAGTTTGAAATTCAGGGCCCCCCAAAAAGATCCGGCCCTGCACCGATCTTAACGCCCAACAATAGGATTCGTCACAGTCACTCTTTCACCGCGCCAAATTTCAGCTTAATATCTTGAAAATTGCGACCAGTACTTAGCTAAACGCAAAATTGTCACACACAATGGATATTTTCAGGGCCCCAAAAAAGTAAAACGGTGAGAGATTTCCAAAAATCGTTTTGAGTAAAAAAGTTGCATACCGCGGAGATCTTACACATGTAGATTTAAAGTTTTTTGATCAGACCAATCGTTTTATAGAATCCAAAAAAAAAAATGAAATTCAGGGCCCCAAAAAAAGATTCGGCCCAGCACCGATTTTAACGCCCAATAATAGGATTCGTCACAGTCATTAACTCTTTCACCGTACCAAATTTCAGCTTCATATCTTGAAAATTGCGACCAGCACTTAGCTAAATGCAAAAATGTCACGCACAATGGACAATTTCAGGGCCCCAAAAAAATAAAACGGTGAGAGATATCAAAAAATTGTTTTGAGTAAAAAAGGTGCATACCGCGGAGATCTTACACCTGTACATTTAACATTTTTCGATACGACCAACCGTTTCCGAGATATATCGATTCCAAATATAAGTTTGAAATTCAGGGCCCCCAGAAAAGATCCGTCCCTGCACCGATTTTAACGCCCAACAATAGGATTCGTCACAGTCACTAGTTCTTTCACCGTACCAAATTTAAGCTTAATATCTTGAAAATGGCGACCAGTACTTAGCTAAACGCAAAAATGTCACGCACAATGGCATTTTCAGGGCCCCAAAAAAGAAAACGGTGAGAGATATCGAAAACTCGTTTTGAATAAAAAAAGTTGCATACCGCGGAGATCTTACACCTGTACATTTAACATTTTTCGATACGACCAACCGTTTCCGAGATATATCGATTCCAAAAAAAAGTTTGAAATTCAGGGCCCCAAAAAAAGATCCGGCCCTGCACCGATTTTAACGCCCAACAATAGTATTCGTCACAGTTACTAACTCTTTCACCGTACCAAATTTCAGCTTAATAATTTGAAAATTGCGACCAGTACCTAGCTAAACGCAAAAATGTCACGCACAATGGACATTTTCAGGGCCCCAAAAAAAAGAAAACGGTGAGAGATATCAAAAGATAGTTTTGAGTAAAAAAAGTTGCATACCGCCGAGATCTTACACCTATACATTTAACATTTTTCGATACGACCAACCGTTTCCGAGATATATCGATTGCAAAAAAATGTTTGAAATTCAGGGCCCCCCAAAAAGATTCGGCCCTGTACCGTCTTTAACGCCCGACAATTGGTTTCCTCACAGGGTATAACTCTTTCACCGCACCAAATTTCAGTTCGATATCTTGAAAATTGCGACCTGTACTTCGCTAAACCCAAATATGTCACGCACAATGGACATATTCAGGGCCCCAAAAAGGAAAAAGGTGGGAGATATCAAAAAATCATTATGAGTAAAAAAAGTTGCATACCGCGGAAATCTTACACCTGTACATTTAACGTTTTTCGATACGACCAACCGTTTCCGAGATATATCGATTCCAAAAAAAAAAGTTTGAAATTCAGGGCCCCCCCCAAAAAATCGGGCCGTGCACCGTTTTTAACGCCCGACAACAGGTTTACTCACAGGGTCTAACTCGTTCACCGCTCCAAATTTCAGCCCGATATCATGAAAATTAAGACCTATACTTCGCTCAACCCAAAAATGTCATGCACAATTGACTTCTTCAGGGCCCCAAAAAAACCAAACGGTGAGAGATATCAAAAAATCATTTCGAGTAAAAAAGTTGCATACCGCGGAGATCTTACACATGTAGGTTTAAAGTTTTTTGATAAGACCAACCGTTTCCGAGATATATCGATTACAAAAAAAAATGAAATTCAGGGCCCCAAAAAAAGATTCGGCCCAGCACCGATTTTAACGCCCAGCAATAGGATTCGTCACAGTCACTAACTCTTTCACCGTACCAAATTTCAGCTTCATATCTTGAAAATTGCGACCAGTACTTAGCTAAACGCAAAAATGTCACGCACAATGGACAATTTCAGGGCCTTAAAAAAAGAAAACGGTGAGAGATATCAAAAAATCGTTTTGAGTAAAAAAGTTGCATACCGCAGAGATCTTACACCTGTACCTTTAACATTTTTCGATACGACCGACCGTTTCCGAGATATATCGAAACCAAAAATAAGTTTGAAATTCAGGGCCCCCAAAAAAGATCCGGCCCTGCACCGATTTTAACGCCCAAGAACAGGATTCGTTACAGTCACTAACTCTTTCACCGTACCAAATTTCAGCTTAATATCTTGAAAATTCCGACCAGTACTTAGCTAAACGCAAAAATGTCACATACAATGGACATTTCAGGGCCCCAAATAAAGAAAACGGTGAGAGATATCAAAAAGTCGTTTTGAGTAAAAAAGTTGCATACCGCGGAGATCTTACACCTATACCTTTAACATTTTTCGATACGATCAACCGTTTCCGAGGTACATCGATTCCAAAAAAAAGTTTGAAATTCAGGGCCCCCCAAAAAGATCCGGCCCTGCACCGATCTTAACGCCCAACAATAGGATTCGTCACAGTCACTCTTTCACCGCGCCAAATTTCAGCTTAATATCTTGAAAATTGCGACCAGTACTTAGCTAAACGCAAAATTGTCACACACAATGGATATTTTCAGGGCCCCAAAAAAGTAAAACGGTGAGAGATTTCCAAAAATCGTTTTGAGTAAAAAAGTTGCATACCGCGGAGATCTTACACATGTAGATTTAAAGTTTTTTGATCAGACCAATCGTTTTATCGAATCCAAAAAAAAAAATGAAATTCAGGGCCCCAAAAAAAGATTCGGCCCAGCACCGATTTTAACGCCCAATAATAGGATTCGTCACAGTCATTAACTCTTTCACCGTACCAAATTTCAGCTTCATATCTTGAAAATTGCGACCAGCACTTAGCTAAATGCAAAAATGTCACGCACAATGGACAATTTCAGGGCCCCAAAAAAATAAAACGGTGAGAGATATAAAAAAATCGTTTTGAGTAAAAAAGTTGCATACCGCGGAGATCTTACACCTGTACATTTAACATTTTTCGATACGAACAACCGCTTCCGAGATATATCGATTCCAAAAAAAAGTTTGAACTTCAGGGCCCCAAAAAAGATCCGGCCCTGCACCGATTTTAACGCCCAACAATAGGATTCGTCACAGTCACTAACTCTTTCACCGTACCAAATTTCAGCTTAATATCTTGAAAATTTCGACCAGTACTTAGCTAAACGCAAAAATGTCACACACAATGGACATTTTCAGGGCCCCAAAAAAATAAAACGGTGAGTGATTTCAAAAAATCGTTTTGAGTAAAAAAAGTTGCATACTTCGGAGATCTTATACCTTTACATTTAACGTTTTTCGATACGACCAACCGTTTCCGATATATATCGATTCCAAAAAACAATTAGAAATTCAGGGCACCCCAAAAAGATCCGGCCCTGCACCGATTTTAACGCTCAACAACAGGATTCGTCACAGTCACTAACTCTTTCACCGTACCACATTTCAGCTTAATATCTTGAAAATTGCGACCAGTACTTAGCTAAACGCAAAATTGTCACACACAATGGACATTTTCAGGGCCCCAAATAAGGAAAACGGTGAGAGATATCAAAAAATCGTTTTGAGTAAAAAAGTTGCATACCGCGGAGATCTTACACCTATACATTTAACATTTTTCGATACGACTAACCGTTTCCGAGATATATCGATTCCAAAAAACAGTTAGAAATTCAGGGCCCCCAAAAAAGATCCGGCCCTGCACCGATTTTAACGCCCAACAATAAGATTCGTCACAGTCACTAACTCTTTCACCGTACCAAATTTCAGCTTAATATCTTGAAATTTGCGACCAGTACTTAGCTAAACGCAAAAATGTCACACACAATGGACATTTTCAGGGCCCCAAAAAAAGAAAACGGTGAGAGATATCAAAAAATCATTATGAGTAAAAAAGTTGCATACCGCGGAGATCTTACACCTATACATTTAACATTTTTCGATACGATCAACCGTTTCCGAGATATATCGATTCCAAAAAAAAGTTTGAAATTCAGGGCCCCCAAAAAAGATCCGGCCCAGCACAGATTTTAACGCCCAACAATAGGATTCGTCACAGTCACTAACTCTTTCATCGTACCAAATTTCAGCCTAATATCTTGAAAATTGCGACCAATACTTAGCTAAACGCAAAAATGTCACGCACAATGGACATTTTCAGGGCCCCAAAAAAAGAAAACGGTGAGAGATATCAAAAAATCGTTTTGTGTAAAAAAGTTGCATACCGCGGAGATCTTACACCTATGCATTTAACATTTTTCGATACGACCAACCGTTTCCGAGATATATCGATTCAAAAAAATAGGATGAAATTCAGGGCCCCAAAAAAAGGTCCGGCCCTGCACCGATTTTAACGCCCAACAATAGGGTTCGTCACAGGCCCCAACTCTTTCACCGTACCAAATTTCAGCTCGATATCTTAAAAATTGCGACCTGTACTTTGCTAAACGCAAAAACGTCACGCACATACGTACATACGTACGTACGTACTGCCCCCGTAAATTGAATTATACTGAGACCACGGTGGCTGTATTGGCATATATGAATAAAGTTATGGCCGTCATAGTTGTGACGTGTATATTCATGACGTAGGCACGGATGACGCAGACTTCATGCAAGTAGGCTGGATGAGCTGAGATTCTTGGTGACGTCATGATTTTGTTCGAGAAGTATCTGAGATTTACGACGCAGTCGCAGGGAAGCAAGGAATTGTGCTGAGGAAGAAGTTACGCTATTGGAGGAGAGGCTCGAACCAATGAATGATAGCTTGGAGGGAGACGGAGATTGCTGAAATTACCATATTTAATTACTTTTGGCATGCAGAATTGTGGAAATCTATTTTCAGTTATGGCATTGATTTGGAATTTTGAAGAAATTAATTATGAGTTTTTGAAATTTGAAAATCCGTCAAGTATAGCCAAAGTTAGAACTTCTAGCAATGACGGAGGAACAAGCTATGGTAGGGATGGATACGCCCCTTAAGAAGTTGATAAAAGGCCTTGCACAGCAGAGAGGAGGCTCTCATGGCTCATTTTCTCATTCTCATATTGTCAGACTTCGAGTTCTTAATTCTGATAGAACAAGTATATATTATTCAGTGAAGCAAGTCGTCATTAGCAAGTGTGGTAGAGCCCACAGCATCGAACAAGCACTGAGTGTGCAGCAGTGCAATTTTACGGTTACTAAAACTAGGCGAAGTTGGAGCGCACACATAAACGAGTCTACAAGATTATCTATCAAGAGTTAGCTACTGCATTTATGCTAATTCAATTGTGCATTACAATATTGAGGCGTGTACGAAAGTTGAACATTTTCACTATTATACTTTGGAAGATATTCGCATTTTAAGACTGCAGACAAAAGTGATTTTCTCGACACCTGAGAAGCACTTTTATAATACCACATTCTACGCTACGGCTGACACATGTATTGCAACCGTGATACTGAAGATTACATTTGGTGATACAACGCTACATTCTACAATGGAACAATATAATCTGGCAGTACTTTCGACTATTATTATAACGGAAGTGGAGATGGAAGACTAAAACTTTAATGCAATTGGGACATATATCAATGGAGTGAAATAGCAGCATGGAGCTTCGTTAATCGTCATTCTACAAAAGCGAGCATGTAGTGAACATCCAACTACACTCATGCATCGTAATCCATCGATGAATTACATCAAATGGCAGTGGAAATATCTTCATACTCCACAATTATGAACATTTCTGCGGAAATAATTGCAATAAACTTCTTGGCGAATTTCTACCAGAACTTCAGGGAACTTTCAAGAGAGGCCAGGGTGGACCCGGCTCACACAGAAGAGTTTTGCCAGAAGGATGTCTATCGTCTACACGGAGCAGTGCGATTTCCGGAGGAAACTGTTCTATTCTCCGAGGGCGCAAGTTCCAGGTTCGAGGTCGGAGCACATCTTTACGGTGGTGAAATGGAACCAACAGCAGTCTTCTTTGGAAAATTTCCTCTAGAACTTCAATCAACAGATAAGGTAGTCGTGAACGTTTCTTGATTTATTTGAGCCATTTAGCGATATCTGAGCAACCATTTTTCCCATATTTTCTGTCCCTTATATTTTGCCCCATATTCTTGCTTGATATTTCTGTACTCTGTACACTTTGCTGATTTATGCCTTTTTCTACGATTTATTGAGACATTATTATGTCATTGGCATATTTAAATAATTTTGGATCAGTTGAGACTGATATTATATATTCTTTCAGTAATTTGCATATTTTTGTAGTCACGATTTGACTGTAAAGTTAACAATTTTCTATGGCAAATTTGAATTCAGACAGCGTGTCATTTTATTAAAGTAATTCTATTCAGTAAATTACTTTGACCAATTTTCTGTCATCCTCAAGAAAGAAGAATGATTAAAAGATTTTAGAGCGTTAAAATCTACTACTTTATCGACGATCAATTTTGATAGACCAGGGAGGCGTGTCTAATCGTTTTATGAACATGATTGCAACATAGACATTTATCGTCAATTCTGAAATACCATTGCATTATAGACAATTTTATGAAATATGAACTTTGATTACGATTTATTGAGTACACTATAGTAATGAACATTTGATAGGAGTTTTTCTCAATTGTAGATTGGAACAATAATGTTTGCAGTCCACAGTCTAATTGTATTCTATTCGACTATTTATGCAGTTTAGATGAACTTTGATTGAAGATAGTATTTTTTTACTGCGATACTTTGATGATATTAATCTCAATTTTGATAGACCAGGGAGGCGTGTCTAATCGTATTTGCTATTAAATTTATTTGTGACTGGCAAATTTTTACTTCATATCGCTTCATGAATGAAACCCACGAAGGTTAAATATAATAACAGTTTTCGATACAATTGATGAATATAAGAATTTTTAAAGAGGAACAATGGATGTATAATCGTTAGTTCAGTGGACGTGTAAAAGTCGCTGATGAATAATGCCCTGTAATAAGTGAAGGAGGTTCCCACAGTAATATTGATGATGATGATGATGATGAATTTATAAGTGGAGGTTTTTTGTGTGTATTGTGGAAGATTTTGATGCCATATATAATGAGATATATGATGAATTATGGGCCAATTTTGGTGCAATTTTCTGCGTTTTGAGCGAGGTATTTTTCCGCTGAGTGTATTGTTCAGGTCCATTGAAAATTATGCATGTGAAGTGACTGTTAAAATTAACAAGAGTGTTTAAATAATTTGAGATAACGATTTTGAACGGAGGTTACCGTCACAAATAATAATAATTATTAAATCTTATTAAACCTGAATCTAAAAATATAAATATAACTAACCTTCATTGGTCGATTATATCACCACGATTTAAGTAATTATCAACCGGATAAACGTGTGGTTTAATGTATTTCTAATATAAATAATATAAATAATGTAAATAACTATGTAAATATCTTTAATAATAATTTGAAACGAACGGGATTAATAGAGGCGTGTATAAATTTTTCAATTGTCGTTTGACAATGTTATAAACAATTTAAAATGTTATAAATAATTAATGAACATTTTGTTATAAACATTAAGCATTTTCGTTATTATACTCTAAACAACGCTAGTTCAACAATTGGAATATACAATTAAACAAGATTTGGGATTATTAGAGTAATCCATTGATATTTGAACGGAGCATTTAAAAGATTTGCGTGATAATATTTGAGTTGAGATGTGAACATTTAAAGTGTTTTGAAAAGGAGCTAGGCTCTGAGGTAACTAGCATATGCTAACATTGGTTGAACAGGTGCGTCCATTTGACGAAGCAAGCATGCGACACGGTGCAGGGTGTATTACAGGTGGCCAGATAACTGAATGATAGAGGCCAAGGTCATCTACATAGCAGCCTTGCGGTTATAAATAAAATGTGAAGTTCATGAACAAGGAAACAAATGCTTTATGTCTCGTCCCAGCTCCCTTATCCATTCCAAAGTGCATTGTTGTTATTATTACGTTCTTTTGAGCTAGAGAAAGCTGAAATGTTGTATGTGAAGTCTACAAGTCCTACAGGAGGACATGATTGCATTGACAATGGCTTCTGATTGCCACGTATATTTTGTTGTTAAATTTTGTTAAATTATTTTTTTCTTTATGTGAAATAAATTATTGTGCAGTTTAAATTTTCTTATTTTCGACTTGGTTCATTTTAAATATCATGGTGGAGGTTATTGTGAGGGCATACTATTAAGTGATCCAGTTGAAAACCCAGACCCGAGATTAAATTGAATAGGTAAGTAAAAGGTAAGTATGAACCCCCGTATATTTTGGTGTGTTCCACAATAATTTCTTGTTAACTACTGTGCTCTAATCTCGGTAGTATCTGTCAGTGCCATTTTCATTGATGTAGTTGTGCCGGTGCGATTGATTATTGGCAATCCAATTGAGGGGGCGGATATCTGACAGCCTACTATCCGGATTATCGGGGACAGTACGTACGTACATACAGACAGACTTTTTTTTGATTTTTTTTTTCGACTCTGATTCGATTGGTATAGGTTTGAACACTGGGCGACGCGTAGTTTCCGAGATCTCGAAAAATCCTACCACGGCAATATGAAAGCCCATGCGGCTTTCATAACAAGCTCAGTCACTCTTACAGATATAGTAGATATAATTGTTTCTAGAAACTTACCCGAACTGATGGTCCAGTCGAGTACCTTAGCTACGGTCTCCTCAATCAAGTTGGCACTATCGCTAGCATGTCTGGAGGTACGCTTATTCTTGCATCTCGTCATCCTGATTTAATGATGTTTTTATTATGTATGTGAGGGTTGTCACTCGAAATAACGTAACACAGATTGTGCTCACTTACTATACACACATGTACCACTTATTTTGGATGTACCTACTACACAATAACACCTTCTTATTCACCTAAACTGTCACCGTTACTTTTCATCGTGGTGATGGATGACATAATGACCCGAGTGGCACAAGTGATTGGGGAAGGAAAGCAGTGGTGTTTGCAGATGATTTGATGATTTGCGGAAACAAGGAGGAGGAAGTACAGGACCAGTTGGACGTGTGGGAAGGAATAATTCATGGATATGGGATGAAATTTAGCATAAGAGATGGCGATCACAACAAGGAAGAAGGAAAGAACCACAATGGGAATAACAATTGGTGAGGAATAGCTGAAGAATGTGGAAAGTTTCAAGTATCTGGGAAGCCTGATACAAGATAATGGAAGAAACGATAGAGAAATAAATGAGTGGGGGAGACAAGCAGAAGCATTCCGGAGGAGTGTGAGAAGCTTCACTAGCAGCCAACGGCGCTAGGGGACCAGGTACCTCTGCGACAATGTTGCTACTCTGCCTGGTGTATGTTATTTTAATGGGGATAAATTGAATTTTTTGTAGATATAAAATTATTTCACTAATATAATAATAAAGATTTTCGCCGCAAGCGACTGTCTGCTGCAAAGCGGCCGGCGGTCACTTCGGCTATTGCGTGTATAAGTTGGTGAATTATTTTTTAAATTGCTGTTATGAAATAAGTTTGGGATTGAGAAAGATTTAATTAATTGCTTTGTTTCGGGGAATAAACAGTTTTCATAGTAGAACAAGCTCTGTTAGCCTGGTGATATGGCTTTAAAATGTAGCGTGCGCCATGGCCGGCGTTGGCAACGACTTCAGCTTAGTAATAATAATACTTACTTACTTTACTTAATTCCTGCCGCTCCTTCCGGAGCATAGGGCCTTGGCGAAATTTCTCCACGCAGTACGGTCCCTGGCCATTCTCTTCACTTGACTCCAGTTCTTGTCCACCTCTGCAATTTCATTTTCGATCGTCCTCTTCCAGCTCTTCTTAGGTCGACCTCGCTTCCTGGTGCCTTGAGGATTCCAGTCTAGTGCCGCCCTCTCAATAGCTCCGTCCGGCTTCCTTAGTGTGTGACCAATCCAGCGCCATTTCCTCTCCTTGATCTGGATGCTAATCGGTTGTTGCTTGGTGATAGTCCAAAGATCTTCATTTGAGATTATGTCCGGCCACCTCACATTCATGATGCGACGCAGACATCAGTTAATGAACACCTGTAGCTGTTTGTTGATCGGTTTTGTGACTTTCCATGTTTCACAGCCGTAGAGAAGAATCGACTTTACGTTGCTATTGAAAAGGCGGAGCTTGGTCTTCCTGGAAATGTTTCTATTTCTCCAGATGGGGTAGAGCTGGACAAAGGCACCATTTGCCTTCCTGATATGGCTTCGAACATCTTCCTCTGCTCCCCCATCATTTGTGACTATACTTCCAAGGTAGAGGAAGGACTCAACTCGCTCAATTTCCTTTCCGTTGACTGTCAAGCTAGTCGTGATGTCAGAATTTATCCTCATCTCTTTGGTCTTGTTGGTGTTGATCATCAGTCCTGCACATTCTGCTTCTCTCTGCAACCTCCCCAGCTTATCTTCTATGTCTCGGTACCGTTGTGCCATAAGACAAATGTCGTCTGCGAAATCCAGATCTTCAAGCCTGTCATTTATACCCCATTGAATATCACTCTTCCGTCCTCCCATCACCTTCTTCATCACACTATCCAGGACCAACAGGAACAGAGTGGGGGAAAGGACACACCCCTGTCTCACTCCGGAACTGACCTTTATCTTTTCTGTTAATTTGCCTTCGTGAAGAACCTGGCACTCATACCCTTCGTACATCTCTTCCATGACTCTGATGATCTTTGTTGGAATTTTATATTCCTCGAGGGTCTTCCACATGATTCTTTGATTTACGGAGTCGAGGGCTTTCTCGAAGTCAACAAATGTGAGGTAAAGGGTATTCCGCCACTCCAGACTCTGCTCCAGGATGATTCGGAGGGTGTTGATGAGATCCACACAGCTGAGATGTTGTCGAAATCCAGCCTGTTCCTTCCGAAGCCTTTTTTCTATGCAGTCTTTTATACGATTCAAGATGACTCTCGCCAGCACTTTGCTTGGAATGGACAGCAAGGTGATACCCCTCCAGTTGTTACAGTTTGTGGTGTCCCCTTTCTTCGGCAACTTGACTATCAACCCCTTCTTCCAGTCGGTTGGTATTTTCTCCTCCTTCCAGATCTTCTCCAACAGCGGGTGCAGCAGATCGATCGTAATATCCAGGTCTGCTTTCAGTACTTCCGCTGGGATATTATCCAGACCTGGTGCCTTCCCGCACTTCATCTGCTTCAACGCTGTCCGTATTTCGCCCCGAGTTGGGGAGTCGAGGTTGATGCTAGGGTCACTTACTGCTTCCTCTTCATCTTCTCCTCGCTGCTTACTTTCTGGTCCTCTATCTCTATTAAGAACCTCCGCAAAGTATTCTCTCCATCTTGTCAGCTGCTGTTCACACGTCATGAGGATCTCGCCCGTCTTGCTCTTCACAGGCCTAGTTTTATTAAAACCTTTCTTCGAAAGCATCTTTGTGATGCCATAGAGCTCCTTAACGTCCCCCCTTCTTGCCGCTTCTTCTGCTTTCTCTGCCTGCTCATCAATCCACCTCCTATGATCCTTCCGTACACTCCTCTTTACCTCCCTGTTTGGTGTTGAATACTTTGCTTGTGTGAGAGCCTTCTGCTGCCTAGTCTTGCAGGTGTTGAGCTTGGCCTTAATGTCCTTCCTATAATTTATCTTGTCCCAGGTCAGATCGGATATCCATTCTTTCCGCAGGTAGTTCTTGTACCCGAGCTGCATCTCACTGGTTTCCACGAAGATATTCTTTACCTCGCTCCACACAAGTCTCCACGTCCTTCTCTGTCTCGGAGTCCAACACCTGGAATTTATTTCTGAGCTCCAGTTTAAATTGGTCCAATCTCTGCTGGTTCTTAAGCTTGCCCACATCAAACTTGTTGTGCCGAGTGTTAAACTTTCGGCGGACTGCGACGATCTTCATGTGGAAGTTGGCAACCACAAGATGATGGTCACTACTGAACCCTTTAGTATTGCAGTGTTTATATGCAAGAAATCTTGATCAAGGGGTCGCGCTCAGTTCATAGTGTGATGTTTACGTTCGCCAAACAACATGCTCTACTGAGGCAAGGGTCATAGGATTAAAACTATAATTAAGAAAGGAAGTGACAAGACGTAAAATAATAATATAATTTAATGACTATTAGTGCAAAAAAATGAATATAGACAACAACAACAATAATAATATTCCTCCCTGAATCTTCCCATGACAGAAATATCTATCAACGTTGAGGAGTCAGACGGATCTCCCCCTCATAAAAATGTGGATCCAAGTTCCACTAACTTGCATTGGGATTTTATGTACGCGTAATGACTAACTACGAGGGATGAGTACTTGGATGACTGTTCGTTTACAGCGGGTAACAGCCACGATGCTTACGATCAATCATCTCGTAAATCAACGTTTACGGATATGGGACACTACACTAATAAAAACCCTTAAAATTTAATGCTGACACACAATCTAAAATCTAATATTTACAGGAATCTCCCTCGAGACCCTCCTTCAGTGCGATGACGCATCTGACAAATGAGCTGCCAACTCGGCCAATTGCTCAATACACAAACAAGGAAAAGACAGCATCGCACGTGACTGCACGGGCCACTAATACGGAACATAAACATGGAATGGAACCAACAACAACAAAAGCCTCACCGGCTGAGATTACCTTATATGAACAAAAATGCACGTTAAGCTAACGCTTCGGAGATCATAGTGATTCGTAGGCAACTCCCATTTATTTAAACAATTTTTATCATTGATCAGTTATTATTCTGTATTTCAAGTAATTTTACGGAGCCAACAAGCACTCCACTAATGACCTTGATGCAATCTTTTCAGCCCACCTTGTGGAAAACAGCTTCCCCCTACCACAACTCTTGTCATCGTCCAACTCCAGTGTGTAAAAATAACTTGACCAACTGTCTCGTTATCTCGTAGAATCAACAGCAACAAATCTCAACCACATAAACATATGGTAAGACATTAATCGATATAGCCACATATGTCCTCGCAAGGTAACCATATGGACTCGGCACCAAGCTGACAGAAATCAGTCTACGCTGAAATTCCCGCTTGTAATGACCAATAAAATACACACACACACACTGCTGGGAATGACATAACACTTTTTTCACACAGGTCGGTTGAATCAGAAGCTCACAATCTATTTAAAAATATTAAAACCTACGAGAGAGCTGACTGCTCTTCGCCACAACTCACATTGCTCCAACGGCAATAAACTCACTGAATCTGATCAATAATAAACATTACAAAGATTAATTTACCCTCCAATCTACTGTATGATTATATTAATTCAGTCCTACTTCTGAAACACAATGTATCTCCGAGAGACGCTTCTTAACCGCATTACGTAAACATATGTGAACACGGTCGTCCACATAGCCACGTTAGTTTAAAAAAAAACAACTTACGACTAAGAAAACTTGTGCGAGCTGTTTCCATGCAAAAGGTGTGTCAGACCAAAACTAAATACACTACGTTAATCAACACAAGCAAGATATTTACAAACAAAATATGTCCCATATACCACAAGTTAACTTATCAGATAATAAGAATATTATTCAGTACTCATCCTCGGGCAGTCACCGTCAGCGAACATCTGCTGCCATCTCCCTACTTAATGCTGCTTAGCTCGTCTCAAAAATCTCGACGGAGTGTTGACAGTTCCAAACTTCTTCCAGGACAAGCGATGTCATCTCTCGTGCTGATGCAAAAAGTTATAGATTATTACACACTCGATATCTGACTACTAAATTCACCGTTTTAGGTACTTATTTCCCCAGAACAGTCTGTTGGCGAATTGTCGATGATACTGTCCCTACAAAATAGTACTGTGACTATCTATCACGCTGAATTTAACACACATTTTTATTAATAAAAATCTGTGTCCTCATGACACGCAAAGTACAAGTGCCTGCGTCCTCGGACGCGCAAAATGTAGTAATAACCTGTGTCTTCCGACACACACAATGTAATATAACCTACGTCCTCAGACGCACAAATTGTAATAATAACCTCCGTCCTCAGACGCACAAATTGTAATAATAATTCTTGGCTCTTCACGCCACTTATAAATGAGCTGGCCCTAGGTATCGATGGGGGGGAATTATATAAAAATTTCTCAAAATAATAGTGGTACAGGAATGAAACAAATATCACTGAACTCGTAAAATTGCGCAGGTCAAGAATATGCCCATTAATTCTAGAATCGATCGTAGAGATGTTGTCTAGCCGATCTCCCGCGTTAATGCTAGCTATTGCGTGCCCAAGCTAGACTTGGCGCGTTCGTAAGCATTCATCTCCCATTGGTTCCACTTTTTCAATATGTTCGCGGTTTTTATCAGACCTCGGCCTCGTAGGAGTGTCCAGTAGTACCATCAGCCACTCACGTTACTGCATTATATTTTTTCTAGGCGCGAATAGTACAATGAACATGCCATAAGCGTGTCTCACCACGCGTCCCTTCTATTTTGAGGTAGCCACCACCTGTCCTTCTGAAACATAACTAGGCTCTTTCTTTTCACAATCCTTAAGTATTTAGCCTATTGTCAAACTGCTGCAGGTATGTCCCCGCTGTCTCCAACAAATGCTTGAAGTTTCCTCATCTTCGTCTGGCTATTTCATGACGCTGGTGGAAATATTAATTAATTGTAGAAATAAAACATCGAATCATTTATCCATCAGAGGATAAAGGGTTCACTACCAACGTCCGCTCCTCTCTTGTTCCTAACATCTTCCAAGCTTCTTCTGAACCTCCTGCTCACCGCGATGTGATCAATTTGATTTTCTGTGACTTGATCAGGAGACACCCAGGTGACCTTGTGGCACCGCCTATGAGGAAATACCGTGCCACCCATCACCAAATCCTGACTGGCGCAATATTCCGTAAATTTCTCCCCATTGTCATTCATCTCACCAAGGACATGTTTACCCATGATCTGCTCCAACCCCTCATTGTTTGAGCCCACCTTCGCGTTGAAGTCTCCCAAAACAATGAGAATGTCCTTCTTACTTGTTTGTCTTGTGACATCTCGCAGCATTTGGTAGAATTCTTCCTTCTTCTCTGGCTCCGATTGTTCTGTAGGCGCATAGCATTGGATGATGATCACATTCCTGATCTTTGTCTTGAACGTAGCAAACATGAGCCTACTAGAAATTGGCTTCCACTCCATAAGGCTTCTCTTTGCATTTCTGTTGAGCAGCAACCCCACTCCATCCCTGTGTTCTTCATCATCGCCCCCAGAATAGAGAAATGTAATTCCATCTGTTGTCTGTATTTCACCAAATCCTGGCCACCTCACTTCACTCAATCCTAGGATATCCAGCCCATAGTTCTTCAACTCCCGTGTCACTTGTTTCAGTCTGGTTTTCTCCATCAAGGTCCTCACATTCCAGAAACCGATTTTCGTAGTCCTCTTCATGCCAAAAGTCGTCATCAGGTTATCCGTCCGGTTTTGTAATTTCACTTCAGTTTCCGTAATCAGTTTATTTAAGAGGAGCGAGTGATTAACCCACTGCCTCCGAGTGCCTTGGAGGGGCTGCCACCTTAAGCCTGAGGCACCAGGCTGATTTTCTGTCAGGGTGTCTTCCCTTAGCCTTTGAAGAACCAACTCCAAACTACAAGGCAGCAGTTGTTTCACCAGAGCCCCGTTAGCCGTAATTTCTTCAGGGTTCCTGTAGAGCCTTCACAGCTACCGTAGCGGTCTTGAGGCACACAAAGTCCCCACTGTACTTCACCCCTACAGGCAATCCCCTACTTCATTACGTTGCCCATCTCCCACGACGAGGACGAGGGGTTGGATTTGTGGGAGACAGTAATAATAATAGACTAATAAAAATTTGGAAGTTGAAAATGTTAAGTTTTAAGTTTGGTAAGCTTTAGGAAGGAAGAAAGACCTCTAGTAGGTTGGTTTTTGAAGTGTGAAAGAGTAGTAGACCTGTAGTAGGTATTTAGTTAAAATAATACATTGGTTTTAATAAGCCTCGCTGATAATTAGGGGTAAAATGAGATGAGAATGACTTGTAACAAGTTGGATATGTGTTTTAATGTAGATGTGCTGTGATTGGCCAAAGGAGCCCTCTGATTGGTTGGTTGGTTGGTTGGTTCCTTAGTTTAGGGGCTGCGACAACGCGGTCATGTAGCCCCGTGTACTTTGGGTGTGTGTAGAATTTGTCTGATAACCGGTGTTAATTGTGATGACTGTATTAGTGTGTGTATCTGTTTTTTTTAATTCAAGTAGGGACTGCAACTTTGAATTTTCAAATAGTTCCTACTTTTGCCGCCAAACGCCACCGTCAACGACTACTAGGCCTAGTTCAGAACTAGCTACTAGACGCCACCGCAGTCGGCTCTTGGCAACGAATGTAGCAACCTAAAAGCGTTGTTTACATTCTTAACCTATCCAATTTAGTTTCACACAGGTGTAATTAGTGGAAAGATCTTTAACATGCCATAAATCTATGACATGGGACCGCCGGCTTTACTTCCCCTCCGAAGGAAGGCATACTGAGGGATTTTTAACGCTCTTAAAAATCCGACGGCTTCGGCCGGGTTTGAACCCGCTATCTTGGGCATAGAAGCTCAGCATGCTACCAACTACGCCACCGAAGCCGCTGTTGTTGGTAAGCTGGTAGTTCTGTGTTTCGAAATGAGTTGTATTTTGCTAATACTGAGTTAGTTTGCTGTATTTTAATGATTAAATGTATAAAATGGTTTGTATAAGTGTATATTCGGGGAGGAATGAAGTCGAAAAAGAGCTAGCCTGGAGTATAACTGAGGATTGGTGATAGTTACGTTTGAGAGTTAAGCAACATAGGCCTAATTGGTCACCAATCGGGCGATAATTGTGCATGTATGAGCACTCCGCGTAGGCTAATCCTTTTCAAATCCACTCCTATATCGTTTCTTTTTTGGTTCCGGAGTGAATATATATACTGAGTAGTTGTAAAACGATGAGGGGAGTTGGTTCGGAGTAAGTTTTATGTTGTGCGATTGTGTATGTGGAGCTGAGATGGGTGGAAAAGTTAGGTTGAAATGCAGAATTGACCAAGATGCACTCTGATGCGTTTCACTGTGCTGTGAGAGTGGCTAGGTTTGTGCGAGCTGTAGGATTTGAGTATTGGTATAATTGAAATTGCTGTTTGTTGTTCATTGCTTGATAAATGGTTTATTTTACTGTTTTGGACTATGGTATGTTATATTTATGAGCTTTTAGTGTTCTCCCCGGCCCGTCAAGCGTCATCCCAGGTGATTAGGCTTAAGCCAAATTCCCAGGCAGGCACCTAACGATCCCGGAGTCCTGTGTTCGATCGAGGTTATGTTAGTGTGATGGCAGAGAGTTGGGAGTGCAGTGGTGGGCTGGGCTTTAGGGGGGGGGGGCTATTTGAATTGAGAGTAGTGATGGAATGTTGAGACGGGTTCGATGCCTGGTGAATGCTTTCTGCCTGTGTTTTATGGCGTCTTTAATGTACTTGCACCCTGAGTAAGACGCCACATGGTTGCCCCCACAGTTTACACACGTGGGGCTGTCCTTGGGTACCGTACAAACTGAGTGGCGTTGATTTGCGCCACATCTGTTGCAATGGGTATCATGTCTGCAATTCGCGGCGTCGTGGTACAAACGTTGGCAGTTAAAGCTCTGTATTATGAGTGTATTACGTTTAATGATCGAGTGGCGTCGTCGCGGCGCCTGTGTTTGTGTCTTTGGTTTGCTGGGAGTCTTGGGTCTGTGCGACGCTTGTTCTAAGTAAGAGTGTGGCTTGTGGGCGGGAGATTTAGGTAAAGTATGGCCAGCTGACGTTATGTCAGTGGCGTGCGTGGTAGAGGAAGATGAGAGGTGATCTGTTTGAGTCTTTGTTTGAATTGGTTTAGTGTACTTGAAAGTTGATGGCATGGGAGGTGGAATTGGAATGGTTGATGAAGCTGTTTGAGTGCGTTTAGTGTACTTGAGAGTTGGTGGCATGGAAGGAGTGTAACTTTTTACCAGCCCTTCTTGGGCGACTGATTTAAAACTTCCCAAAATCATCCTCCTATTTTTGATCGGAAGTACTTCATCATATACCACACAATTGAAATGGCAGGGTCGTGGAGTGTTGGACACACATTTGGTCAACCTAACTGGTATCATTTGGGCGTTCAACTATTAGGTGTAATTCCCTATAAAGAAAACTAATTATAACCTTCAAAATATGTGTATTAATATCAACTTTAAACATATGGCGGGGACTCTCGTCGAACAGACTATGGTTTACTATCTTCTCTCCTCGGCAATGACGAAAACATGTGACCCAAAATGAATGTTGGAATATAAAGATGTTTGTTACTCACTCGTCGACGATCTAGCAGATAATCTACGAGACATGCTCGATAGATCAGTTCTCCCCAGCATTTCTAAGATTTTCCACACGTGGTTTGAGGTTAGAGATGTTTACTGGTTTACATAGCCACATCTCTGCGAGAGAAATGAATGTGCTTCCGTACCCAACTTGAATTGTGCTAACAGAGATAACATCGTTGTGATATGTAGCCGTTTCGAGTACATTCACAAGCCATGCTTTCAACAAAACTGTTTCTCCAAATAGGCCTACGCCAAATTACGAGAACGCGACCTTTCCAATCAGACGCTACAATAGAAGTGAAGCCCCGCTATACACGAAAATCCCACCTCTCATCTTGTAAACACATGTTTTCGTCTTTCTCCGCCAGGGTCATGATACCCTCCAACCCATACAAAATACACCAATAATCTCGAACCCATGTATATTTCTTACAACTCGTGGCGCGAAACTCTTCTCTGACGTCAGAACCTTACACAATTTACACAAAGCTTTCTTCAAGACAAGGGAAGTTATTCTCGGCCCAATCTAAATTTGGCCTAGAGTTTCCTGCTGTTGCAACATCTTGTAGCTTACCTACACAATCCGCTGTCTTGTATACTGACATCTCCCATACAAATTAAATGAAATATTCCTGACTGAGTCCCCGAGATACACAAGATATATATACACTAAATAAAATGAAATTCTACAACCTAAATGATGATGATGAACAAGAAAAGAAATGGTATGAACAAATTACCCTAACCTGACTTCTCTTGCAGTCAACCAAATAAGGGTTTGGGAACATTGTGACCGGAACAGTCACAATACGCCCCCATGTGATTCACACGGGTGAAACAAGTGTGGATCACAAACACTCAAACAAGCAACGCACTGAAAACACAAAGAATTACACTATTACATAAATAAACCCTGGAAGACATATATACATACACACTTGTCAAATTTTCACACATTCTCACTCTCTCGAATGTCTTATTGTGTCCATTTCCTAGCCTCACTGATTTCTCTCAAGTGTCTTAGGTCTACCACTTCATTTTCTTCGTCTCATCATGAGACCCTATCGCTTCACAAGCCATGGTATTTGCCTGCACAGGCCTTATCATACCATCTATCCATCTAACACTCGATGCCACTTTGCTGGTTAGCATTCTTCGTCACATCTCTTGAGTTTTGTCATGCCATCACGTTATGTTGACTGATTCTCTAAGAGTCCATGCCATATTATTTTACAGAGTGATATCTACGGAGATTCCTAATATTATGTGTACTGACAGACTTACCATCCTGGTCCGTTAAACTATAGGCACACTCACCAATACGTTTAACCACCTTAAAAGGCCCCTGAAATAGATGAAAAAACTTCCCTATCTCCTTATCTACAGCTGAAGACGGATATGGAACCCTCAGAAGCACCTGATCGCCTACTTCAAAAGAATCAAACTTTACCCGCTTCTGCTGGCGCCTACGCTTATTCCCTGCCTTGATTAAGTTGTCCCTAGCCAGCTGGATACAAACATCCTTCCCAATCTCCTCTCCCGTGACCAAACCTAGCATTCTAGCAAGCTCATTGGTAGGCTTCCTACCATACTGAATTTCATAGGGAGTGCATTTTACACTCTCATGGAACGTACTATTGAACCATCGTTCAATATCTCCTAACTTGGAGAACCACGCATTGTGGCGATTGCTCACATAGGTGCGAAATACTCTCCCTAATTCTCTCATAACTCGTTCGGACAAATTCCCTTGAGGATATCGAATAGATGAGAATATGTGCTTGATACCCAATTCACTCAACTTGGTTTTCCAGATCTTTGAGGTGAATTGACTACCGTGGTCTGATAGTATCCTGAGAGGCACCCCAAACTCAGGTACATACTTATCAGTGATCTGTAGGACACAACCCTTCCCGGTCGCTTTTCTCAGGGGATACAGTTTGACGAGTTTACTGAATGCGTCAACAACCACGAAGATATACTGATATCCAAACTGAGCTTTAACCAATGGACCATACAGATCGACACAGAGTAAATCCCTTGGTTTTTCTGTGATCACCATTTGCCGAGGTCCCTCAAGAAACCTCGTTGGGCATTTACACCGTTGACACGAGTCACAACTTGCCAGAACTTTCCTAATCTGCCTTCCCATGTTCTTCCAAATGAAATGCTGCTGAACAGCAAAAAGAACCTTGCTTGATCCAAAATGCCCTAAAGCCTTGTGATGATACCAAATCATCGTTACCTGCAATGAGCTTGGCACACACACTCTCCAGGCACCTTCATGGCACAGCCTAGCCAAGAAACCACACTCCAACTTGTACCAATACTTTCCAACCTTAATTCTACTATCCACATCCATACCTCTCAACTGAGTCAAGATATCACCTAAGACCTCATCCTTCTCCTGCTCTACAAGCAGATTCCTTAAGCAGCGTATCTCATAATCACACTCGCTTACCTTGGTTACGCAGATAACAACACCTTCCTGTACCTCCAGTACCTGATGACCCTCATCACCCCCAATGTTTCTACTCATGAAGTCAGCCACAATGTTCTCAGTACCCTTAATATGCCTTACCTCAAAGTTATATTCACTTATAGCCAATATCCACCTTGACATCCTGTTCGAAGTGAGCTTGCAGGATCCAATAAAAAGTAATGCATGATGGTCAGTCAGTATCTGCAACTTACTGCCCAACACATAACTCCTAAACTTCCCTAGAGAGTATACGATTGCTAACATCTCTATTTCAGTAATTGTATATCTCTTCTCCGCCATGCTTAGCCCTCTGCTTGCTAATGAGACAATCCCTAGATTGCCCTCACTATCCTCCTGACACAAAATGCCTGAGATGCCTTGCATGCTCGCATCAGTCATCAAAATGTAGGGACAATCCAGACGAGGATACCTAAGCATGACAGTCTCTACAAAGCCTCTCTTCAACTCCTTAAAAGCCTCATCGTGCACCTGGGTCCATACCCACTTAGTACCCTGCTTCAGCAATTCCCTAAACGGTTCTACAAGACAGGAATATTTAACTACGAATCTACGAAAATAATTGAAAACCCCTAATATTGACCTCAATTGTTTGGCGTTACGTGGTGTAGCAGTGTTGTGAATCTTGTCTAATCGTGACTGTTCGGGAGACACCCCTTGTGTTGTGATAGTATGCCCTAAAAATGTGATTGATGTTGTGCAAAACAGAGACTTCTTAAGTTTAATTGTAAATCCCCCGTCCCTTAATTTCCCCAAAACAATGTCTAAGTGATCCAGGTGTTCCTTTAATGTGTAAGATGCAACAATTAAATCATCTATGTACATTGTCACAAACTCGTGTGTGTCCCTCCCTAACACTAGATTTAAGGCCCTAATCAACGCTGAACTGCTGGTCTTTGTTCCGAAAGGAACGACCCTGAATTGGTACAAACCACTCTTAAAGCTAAACGCAGTCAACTTCCTGTCCTGTTCTCTCAACGGTACCTGCCAAAATGATGCACTCAGATCCATAGTGGAAAACCATTGCTTACCATTGAATTTCTGAACCAGTTCCTCAACACATTCTGGCCTCTGTTGGTCCCCAGATATCCTACAATTGAGCTGCCTGGCATCAATACACAACCTGACCGAGCCATCACTCTTCCCAACCACAACTAAGGGATTCAGATATGCACTAGTTGAAGGCTCAATAATACCCTGATTCAGCATAATGCCTATTTCTTTCTCCACAGCATCAGCAAATTTGTGAGGTATCGGGTACTTGGGTCCTGAAAATGGAGAATGATCTACAATTTCGAACTGATGCGTATAGACATGTGTTAGCCCTGGCTTGTCACTGAAAACTTCTTGGTTTAGCTCTAAAACCTCTAACAACTTATCCCTCTCCTCAACACTTAAACCACTCTTATCCACAGCCTGCTGGAGTTGATCACACTTATCACCCTCCACAGCAATGTGACATAAATCCACAACTTCCTCCTCATCGTCAGCCTTACCTTCTGCCATATCCCCTACAGTGACCTCAGTAACACATGCCTTTACTGTCTTATCTACACTCTTGCATTTCATTCTCATCTCCTGGCTTATATTCCCCCTCACAAAGTTGATGACACCCCGGTCAAAATCAATAACAGCACTATGCTCGTTAAGCCAGTCTATCCCCAAAATCATTTCATAAATTAGGTTAGGAATTACCAAGCAAGTCTTGTGGTCAACTTCATTACCAAACCTCATGGGCAACAATACCTGCTTTCCCACTCTTTGGGATTTATTACCAACAGCAGTTACCACATATGTCGACTTAACTGGAATTTCTTCCAACTTACCACCGTCCTTGATTAAAGTATCATAAAATCCCTTACTGATGACACTTCTCTCACTCCCCGAATCCACCAATGCCTGCACTCTCTTACCTAGTATGCTCAACTCAACAGTTGACATAAAAGCCTCCTTCTCCCCGATACATGAGAACTCCTGCTGGTCAGCTAGCAGATCCTCCCGACTCATAGGCATAAAATCCTCCTCACCCACAATAACACACTGCTTGACTTCATTTCTTACGGACTGCCTGACTGACCTCCCTGCACAGCCCGTTCGGAGTTTAAAGCTCCTTGACCACCTTGTTCTTGTCTCCTCTGGTTCACCTGTACTCTTTCGTTACCACCTTCCTGACGCCCCCCACCTCTCTGATAGTTACCTTCCTGTCGCTGTGAATTATCCTGACGCCCCCCACCTCTCTGATAGTTTTCCTGCCTCTGCTGATAATCTCTTTGCTCCTGATTAAATCTACCCCTATTAAACTCCTGATTATTCCCCCTATTGCCCCTAAATTCCTGTTTGACCTCTGGCCTCTCCATGTGCTGCTTGCCTAAAACGTCAAAGCTCGTAAGAAGCTCTTCCAACTCTTCTACCGTCCTTACCTTCTGCATACAAGCTGCCTCCTGAATTCTAGGTGGGAAGTGCTTCAACATGACCCTAACCACATCACTGTCAGAGGTCAGCCCATCCAAATTCTTCCAAATAAGTACATGTGCCAAAAAATATTCTGTCAGGGATACCCCTTCTCTCTCCTTATATTTCCCAAAAGTTAATTTTTCCCTTTCCCTGGACTGTACCCCCTCCCCCCAGAACTTAGCTTTGAATTTATCCCTGAATTCCCTTAAACTATTCATGTTAGGCCTGTATATTTGGAACCATGCTTTCACATCCCCTTGAAATGAGTTAGACAAGATCTCCAACACTGTTTCCCATTCGACAACCCCGTCTTCTAGATCCTTGCTGAATTTCTTCTCAATGGTTTTTAAAAACTCCATAGGGTTGAACTGCCTTGAGTTAAATTGTGGCAGACCAGGGTCCCTGAGTAGCAAACTAGATGGCATCACAACCCTTTGACTCATCGGTCGCTCTTTCAACTCTCTCCTGACCTTTATCAGCTCTTCCTGCAGCTTTTCGTTTTTCTCGGTCAATGCCACCTGCTTCCCTCTCAGACCCTCAATCTCTCCCAACTTATTTTCAACGGCACCTACTCTATCTAAATATTCCCTCTTATTCCCACTTACAGTGTTGCATATCTCATCACACTTTCCCGTTACATTCTGTACTTCTGCCCTTGAACTAGCTATCTCTGACTTAATTTTCGTTATTTCCACATCTTGCTGGTTCTGATGGCCTTCCATTCCTTCTAGCCTACTTGTGATCCCAGCCTGATTCCCCTGCATTTCTGCCCTGATTTCCTCTCCCTGTTTGCTAATTTTCCCACTTAATTCCAGGTTCATACTCTCCATTCTACTATTAAGGACAGACTTATGGTCCCGTATTTCTTTGCTGAGACTCTCTATCCTTGTGTTCGTGGCCCTGTTGCTCTCCTGAATTTCCTTACTTACAAATTCCTTCACTTCTACTATCTGTTTGGTCACTGACTCTACCTTCTCATTTACAGAGCCTACCTGCTCCTTAATTTCCTTACTCATAGATTCTCCTTGCTTCTTAATCTCTTTTATTTCACTCAGTAGCATTTGGATCAAACTATCGTTCATAACCCCCCCATTTACATTTAAGTTACTACCTTCAGCGATCAGCTGCGACTCAGTAGTAACAATGGTAACATATGTTCCCACTGTCTTTTCCACATCTTCCTCACTGCCACTTCCCCCAGTTTCCTGATTACCTGACATTTTACTGTTTGATTTACACACAACCCTTGACCTTAATTCTAAATTGTCTGATGTGGACATACCCCTTAAAACAAAACAAATTACTGTGAACCCTAATACTCCTAAGGTGTCTATCGGCTGTGTGCATATGTGCCCTAATGATACCTGCTAGGTTTCCCTACTCTTGCCCCACGTTGAGGTGCTATGTTGTAACTTTTTACCAGCCCTTCTTGGGCGACTGATTTAAAACTTCCCAAAATCATCCTCCTATTTTTGATCGGAAGTACTTCATCATATACCACACAATTGAAATGGCAGGGTCGTGGAGTGTTGGACACACATTTGGTCAACCTAACTGGTATCATTTGGGCGTTCAACTATTAGGTGTAATTCCCTATAAAGAAAACTAATTATAACCTTCAAAATATGTGTATTAATATCAACTTTAAACATATGGCGGGGACTCTCGTCGAACAGACTATGGTTTACTATCTTCTCTCCTCGGCAATGACGAAAACATGTGACCCAAAATGAATGTTGGAATATAAAGATGTTTGTTACTCACTCATCGACGATCTAGCAGATAATCTACGAGACATGCTCGATAGATCAGTTCTCCCCAGCATTTCTAAGATTTTCCACACGTGGTTTGAGGTTAGAGATGTTTACTGGTTTACATAGCCACATCTCTGCGAGAGAAATGAATGTGCTTCCGTACCCAACTTGAATTGTGCTAACAGAGATAACATCGTTGTGATATGTAGCCGTTTCGAGTACATTCACAAGCCATGCTTTCAACAAAACTGTTTCTCCAAATAGGCCTACGCCAAATTACGAGAACGCGACCTTTCCAATCAGACGCTACAATAGAAGTGAAGCCCCGCTATACACGAAAATCCCACCTCTCATCTTGTAAACACATGTTTTCGTCTTTCTCCGCCAGGGTCATGATACCCTCCAACCCATACAAAATACACCAATAATCTCGAACCCATGTATATTTCTTACAACTCGTGGCGCGAAACTCTTCTCTGACGTCAGAACCTTACACAATTTACACAAAGCTTTCTTCAAGACAAGGGAAGTTATTCTCGGCCCAATCTAAATTTGGCCTAGAGTTTCCTGCTGTTGCAACATCTTGTAGCTTACCTACACAATCCGCTGTCTTGTATACTGACATCTCCCATACAAATTAAATGAAATATTCCTGACTGAGTCCCCGAGATACACAAGATATATATACACTAAATAAAATGAAATTCTACAACCTAAATGATGATGATGAACAAGAAAAGAAATGGTATGAACAAATTACCCTAACCTGACTTCTCTTGCAGTCAACCAAATAAGGGTTTGGGAACATTGTGACCGGAACAGTCACAGGAGGAACTGGAATGGTTTGTGAAGATGTGTTAAGACATTTTGGGGTAGGTTCTGTTTGCGGGTGCATGTCGTTTTCTTCTGTGGGTGCTGGAGAGATGAGTAGGTGTTCAGGAATACAAGGGTGTCTCAAGAGAGCCCTCCTGATACTCCCCAAGCGTCTGTTGTTTGTAGAGGTAATGATAATGAACCCGTTAGTGGTTTCCTCAATATCCTCGATGAACTGCCATACAGATTCCAATACCTCTATGACAGCCACCCGGTTAGCGGGGATATTCCATGATGGCGTAATCATGACTATTGTGGCCCACGGTGCAGTTCGCCTGGGGTGTGTTTACATAAGGTACTCTGTAAAATCGAAGGAGGGTACAGGGACGCTGGGGTAAGTGTTCTTAGTGCGTGTAGATGTATGTGGCATGTCCCTGAAAGTATCCCAAGCCAGGTCGGTTGGATCAAACTCTTCAGGGTTATGTCTGCGTTATGGGTTCATGTCTGTTTAGTGAGTGTAAAATGGGATGAATGAAAAGGGGGTCAAATGCCTTTGGAAGACAGTTAAATGATGTATTTAGCCTCGCCTAAGAAGAATACCAGTCGCACAAGGTTAAACAGTTGATCGGTTGTAGCCGTGACAATGTGCGAACTGGTTTGGAAACGCATGAAATAATTAATTTAATTAATTAATTATTTGGCTGCTGCAGGGTATGGAGGGATGAGTTTAGCTTGGCTGTAACTCGAGGGTATTGGGACTTGCTTGATGTGGATGGTTTGGTAGGTGGGTAGGCAATAATAGTTTGGCAAGGGAAGTGGCTTCAATAATGGGTAACGGTTGGATAAGGGATTGTTGGTTTGAACTTGGAATCAGGGAGGGTTATTGGTTGAGTGAAAGCTCGGTGGCAGCGATGATGCAGTGTCTTGATGGAAGGTGGATCATCGATTTGACATCAAATTCTCAGAGCTCGGTGTAGCAACGTCTGTCCTGTTCAGTCGCTTGTCTCGGAGTCCGAGTGTGAGAAGGATGATATGGAGCAAGGATGTCCCTCAGAACAGCAAAAAGGTCATATATCGGATGTACTATGTCCCTATCCAGACGTATGCCTTGGAGACCTGGGTTATGAAAGGAAGGGAGAAGAGCAAAATACAGGCCAGTGAGATGAGGTTCTTGAGAAGCAGTATTGGAGCTACAAAGATGGACAGAATAAGAAATGAGAGGACCAGAGAATTAATGAAGGAGGAACCATCACAGGATGGTATAGAGAAATCTAGACTTAGATGGTATGGACATGTAAAACGAATGGAGGAGAGGAGGATACCCAGGAGAATACATGAGACAAAGTGGAAAGGAAAGAGACCAAGAGGAAGACCGAGAGACAGGTGGCTGAAGGGGGTGGAAGAAAGCATGAAGAAGGGAGGAGAAGACTGGAAAAGGGTGGAGGCTGAGAGATGGTGGGAAGACAGAAGCATTGGAAAGGCTTGTGTTCCAAACAGACCCGGTCAGTGGCTTGGAACTGTGCATGATGATGATGATGATGATGATGATGATGATGAATTCACCTAAACTGAGGAGCCGGTCATTGGGAAAATATTTACTGAAAGATTTTCTTACATGCATTCTTTGTATGATTACAGAGAAAGATCGACTTTGCAACATATAACTGGCCATGACTGAAAACTTGATGAGGCAAATAGTGACCTACACATTCCAGAGTTTCCCTTTGAGCTTTATTGATTGTGATAAAGTATGCCAGGCGATTGGAAATTGGTGCCTCTAAAAGGAAAATAGAAGTGTTGTATCGGACGGTGTTAAATCAAGTCGAAGGATTAGAACTCTCTGCCCAATATTATTGAGCCGATTACATCTGCTCATGGTTTCTCCGTCCTTCGTCGCCCCTTGGTCATCATCACGGACTCAGTTCAGAGCCCAATGGTCGCCCCTGTGTTTCCCAGTTTCAAAAGAAGATATATATAGACTGAATTAAAAACCTTCCCCATGAACTATATGACTCAGGTCGACCGGTTCAATTATTCCGGAAGCCAACAATTGACCTTGCAGTATATGTCATTATTGAGTGATGTGGCAAAAATTATGAACTTAACTACCTTAATCTGGCGCTCTTCGAACTTTTAAATTCAAACTACTCTCATTGCCAATCAGCGCCTGTGTTCGCAACGGTCAGTTCTACCAATCATATTTCGTGCTGGTGAACATTAGTGCCATATATTTCAATAACTCTATCCGATTTTATGTTGGCAGTATGTACTCCTTCAACTGTTTACTAGTTCTGAATATCGTCACTGCGAGCTAGAAGCAGTGGAAGATGATTGATGCGCATGCGCATGGACTGATTTTCCGTGGCGTTCCTTCTCGGCGTGGGGAAGCCAAGAATTCCAAGATGTGATTTTAAAAGGTGTGGACGTATTGGAGCTCCGCTCCGGCCCCAATTCCTTAGGGAATATGGGGTCGCCTAAAACTTCAGGTAAACCTATTGAACCTCAAACAGCAAATGAAGCAACGAGAACTGATCTTCTAGGACGGAAAGAATGCTTAAATTAACTGATTGTGATAACTTAGCTTGAGGAGCAATTCGTGTCGTGAATCTCCATTGCGTCTTAATTTCAAGACTTTAGATTTTTTGCGTGGCATCGCACTAGTCTCAGGCTAGTTTTATATAATGTAGTTAGTAGGTTTTGCATTCTAATATGGGCCCATAATATTGTTATTAGGCCAAAAGATTTTCCTTATTCTTTCTTATTAAATATTTTATTTTTATTTTACGATGCCAATTTAAAATGTGAGTGACGCCTTCCTAAGCTAGGATTATTTTAAGTAAAATGAAAATACTTGTGATTTGTATCTTAGTTCTCTTATTTTGGAGCTTGGGCTAGCTTAGTTTTCCCCTTTTCTTTTCTTGCCTTGGCGTTTGTTGTCGGGCAATTTTCTTTTGTTTTCCAGCCATGATTATTAATTTGGTAATTTCGATTGTCGCAATAAGTTGAAGATAAGCCTTGCTATATGAAAAGACGTCGTGAGCTTCGCTCTAACTCAATCGCCAATATTTTTCTGTTCTTATGAACTAAGTTTGGTTCTGAGTAATCTGATTGGGTGTCGCTACACCTTTGGAGTGCATTTCGTGATCGAAATAAATATCTGTGCCGTTTTACGGTTTTAATTGATTTATCCTAAAAAGGGATCCCTTGCGTGGCCTTGCCGCCATTGGTATTTGGTGCAAGCATGTCTTGCTATTTAAAATCGATATTAATTATCCGAAATTGGCCTAGCTTCGCTATATTCAAGCGAGTTGACTTATTCTCGTTTTCTTTCGGCCTGATTCTTGCCAGAGTTTGGTGCTAATTATTCACCTTATAAATGATGGGATTTATCCTGATCACATTTGGTGTTTGGATGAGAGATGGTTATTACGGTGAGTTTCCTGCATGTTCTCTCTCTATTTTCTTAAACTAGATTTTGTTCGGGATTTATTTTCTTCTCCTGGATCTAACCATCCACGAGAATATTAATATTTTCATCCTTACCGAGTCCGGGAGTTACTTGCTTGCATGGCTGCCGTCGTTTAAGATCATAACCTTTAACCTACTATGGGGTTTCTTAGGGCTTTCCCAAGTGTTGTGTTTAATCAAATAATATTAATTGTAAGCCAATATTCCAAATGTGTATACAATTCAACAACCAACTTGTTGTATAAATATTATTCTAAAATATATTTATTGTTCATGTTTATAAAAATTTATTCTCTCATTGGTTACGGCATATCGCCGCGGATTTGGGTTTAAGGGTTCAGGCTTCCATCAACGGACATTCTGTCCGAATATCCTCGTCCAGGGATGTTCTATCTGTTTCAAGCTTCGAGGTCGGAATCCCAACCAGGGGTTACGCCTTCGAAGTTATACTGAGGAGAAGTATGTGTGGGGCAATTATCTGCACTTATTATTTCAAATCCAAGCAATTTTCATACATACTTCTTACAATTAATCTGGCACCATTTAGTAGCCCTTGGGAAATGTTCAGATTCCTAAGGAGCATAACTATGGCTCGAATATTTAGAGCAAGAATAAGTTGGACACAACTCACTTAATTCCAAGGAATACAAGAATTCTGTAGGAAATTGAAGTAGCTGCCTTTCATCTTCATTATTTAATCTGTTAACGCTGGTGTATATTTTCGTTACCTTAGTGTTATAAACATACATATGGCAACGTAAATCGTTCAGATTTCCTTAGTTTACGGGAATGCTAAGGGTAAAATAGGTTTTGACAAAGTAATAGCAAGAGCAAGAAAGAAGAATACGGAAATAAAAACATGTCAGAGGTGGAATTTGAACTCCATCCATTTCACGATGCATAAATTAAAAGTCTTCAACGCTACCAGCTGAGCTACCAAATCACTGGCGAAGTAACGTAATATTAAGTTACTTAAACAACATACACACTCAACTGTCAGTTTATGTTTTTCAACAATTCCCGCCTTTTATAATTCTATTCCAGTATATATCGTAGAAACTTCATAAACAATGTTCCCCTCCTTTATAATTCTTATAAATAACTATCAAATTAAAACGCCGTGGTCCCCCTGTGGGTGGGGTTTAGAATACACCCACAGTATTCCCTGCCTGTCGTAAGAGGCGATTAAAGGGGGGACCATGGCTATACTTTAAGCATGACGAATAGAAGGAGAAAGTGAGGAGACTCCTGAAGTTCAAGCGCGCCTCGCCAGGCAGCGCTAGAGTGGGCAAGTTCCACACTGCCGGGGTCAGCTGGTCTTAGGGATGGTGCTAAGGGAAACGAATTACTTTGTAACTAATACTCTTTTAAAAAGTAATTAGCGGTTACAATTAAAATAGCACGGCAGGGCACAATGGAAAATATAATTCACGGAAATAAGAACTACGGTCTTCATTGCATGTTACGGAACGCACAGATTCCTGGAGTATACAGTCGGAGAAAGCCCAGATCTTTCTCATAACATCTGCAGGATTAAGGATGTGAGATTGTAGAGAGCTTGTCTTGCCACTGACTCCTAACGAATTCCTGGCCTTTGTATTTGATTGACTACCATCACAAGTAAAGCCAGCCACCCCCGCCCCAGCCTCTTCTAACTGCAAAATCACCTAGACTATATTAGAATTTTTGCGAGAAAAACCCCTGGAGTAGCATTTTTGCTTGCATAAACAACAACTGGCTGCACCCAATTATGCACGAAAGGTATGAACTTGAACACTAGAGCGTGATTTGCAAGTACGTTCTTCTGGAGGTCAGGTGTGTGTCCACCTAAATCAACTAATCCATCTACTTTATCAGAAAAGCTATTTAACTCGATTTCTTCTCTTAGCTTCTCTTCTTCGAAAATTACAACACCGTAACGTGAATTATCATTCTTTTCTTCCTTAAAATAGTCTTAAATAGCATTTATACGATGCGTATTAACTCCATAAGGGCACTTAAGTCCTTTACAAAGTTTTCTCAAGTGACTTTCTGAAGGCACAGGCAAGAGATTATGTCGCCGACAATGACGGTGTCACGGACGATTACTCTTTACTCCATGACTTTTGTGTTTCTTGTTGTTAAGAGCTTTGATACACAAGGCAGTGAAAATGTTGTAATGGCGGTTACTAGAATATAAAGTTTTCTTATGAGAAGTCTTGAGCGTTTCATTCAATTTGTTTTATTGGTTATACCTACACCGGGTAGGCGTAGGTCCCTAACAAAATATTGGCGACCTTGCCAGGATCCGCGTATTAATTCAAACAACTTGAAGATTGTGTTGATTTAAAGACCGCGTGTTCCTGTTCGTTCGTGTTCCTGTTCTGTGTTCGTATTGGAAATGGAGAAGTTAATGAAAGCGCGGAAGCCGGTAAGAGCGACTTTTACGAAGACGTACAATGCACTTTTGCAAAACTTAAATCAAGAAATTCAAGACGGCGTGGACGACGACACCTTACAGTCCTTGCTAACCAAATTGGAGAGGTTAGGAACGGAGCTGGCGCCGTTGGACGAGAAAGTTTTAAGTATGTTGCTGGAAAAGGAAGGGGACGAGTATGACCGTGAATACGAATATGTAGACAGTTTTCGAGACAGATTGGATGATGCAAGACAGAAGTATGCTCTACGGTTGCAGGCTAATTCCAATGTATTGGCAGTGGTGTCAGCAAGATCGGTCCTATCAGATGGGAATAAAACCAAAAGGCAGTTGAAACTACCCAAAATAGAACTCATGAAATTCGATGGGGAGATTAAAAATTGGTTGGAATTTTGGGGACAATTTCGGCGCATTCACGAGGACTCGGAAATTGAGGACGAAGACAAATTCCAATACTTGATCCAATCCACGAAAGTTGATAGTCGCGCTAGAGAATTAGTTGCCAGTTTCCCCCCTACTGCTGAAAATTATCCTAAAGCAGTGGAATCTCTTCAGGGTAGATTTGGAAGGGAGGATTTATTGACTGAGTTCTATGTAAGGGAACTCATAAGTCTTGTAGTGAAAAATGTTTCTCAAACAAGGAAGAAGACTCAACTTGCTAGTCTATATGACAAGTTGGAAGCACAACTGAGAGCTTTGGAGTCTATAGGTGTTACCCGAGATAAGTACGGGTCAATGCTTTTCCCTCTAGTAGAATCCTGCTTGCCTGAGGAAGTGTTACGTGTCTGGATGAGGAGTTCGTCAACGGCTATGAGGGATCAAGACAATGGACATGCCGACAAACTGACTGCATTACTTGGTTTTCTGAAGGGTGAAGTAGAAAGTGAAGAGAGGATTACATTTGCTCAAGCTGGTTTTGGAGTTTCTAGTGAATCAAGGAGTGCTAAAGTTAAAGAATGGAAAGAGAGTAGTTTAGCAACTGCTAGTGTTCTCTTTGTTGGTAAAGGTGAAGGAAACAGTTTAACGTGTGTCTTCTGTAAAAAAACACATAACAGTAAGGGGTGTTATCTTGCTCAAGAAATGAACTTAGGGGACAAACGTAAAAGACTGTCTGAAAACAAGGCTTGTTTTTTGTGTCTGAAGGTTGGACATAGGGCTGCAAATTGTATTACGAAACTGAAGTGTCTTGTGTGCAGCAGTAAACATGAAGCTATTATGTGCCCAAAATTAGATGTAAATAGGGGGGATTATAAAGGTGAGGAGAAGCACCAGGAAAGGGGCTCAAAATTGCCTGGTGTCCCAACTACAACCCTTAATACACAAACTAGTGATGTTTCGGAAGTACTGCTGCAAACTCTTGTAGTTAGGTTGGTTCATCAAGGGAGAGAAAAGACTGTACGGGCGTTGTTAGATACAGGCTCGCAGAGATCTTATCTGTTAGAGAAGATTGCTGTGGAAATGGGGTATATTCCATCAAAGACTGAAAAAATTGAACACAGGCTTTTTGGGGGTGCTTCAATCAGTGCCAATGATCATAACCTATATGAGATAGATATAGACGACCTACGTCATTCAATTTCTCGAAAGATAAAGGTGTTGGGACAAAAGGAAATTTGTGGTGTAATCCCACGGTTAAACCGGGGCCCTTGGATGGAGGAGATCAGAGAAAAGAAAATCTGGCTCTCTGATTTTGGCCCAGAGCCATCGGAGATTGGACTACTAATCGGCGCAGACACTGTGGGTAGTTTATTGACTGGGGACACAATCAAGTTGAAGTCTGGATTGGTTGCTGTTAGGACTACATTTGGTTGGACAGTGATGGGTCAGCTTTGGAAGACAACTGAAAACGATAGCACAGTGTCAATGGTGAACTCTCTGTTTGTGAGAACTGCTTCTTTGGGTGAACTGTGGAACCTGGAAACCATTGGAATTGGTGATCCTGCTGAAACACTATCGAAGAAGGAAATTGAAATTGCAACATTGAAACATTTCCAAGAAAATGTTAAGATCAATGAGGAAGGAAGGTATGAAGTCGCACTTCCGTGGAAAGAAGATCAGCAGTTATTGTCAGGCAACAAGGAAGTTGCGTTAAAAAGACTGGTTTCTGTAACACACCGTTTGATCAAGGAAGACAAATTTGAGAAGTACCAGCAGGTGCTTCAGGACTGGGAACAGGAAGGGATAATCGAAGAAGTTGGTCAGGAGGGCTCTCAGGATGTTGGGTATTATTTACCACACCGAGGAGTTTTCAAGGAAGGATCGAGTACAGCGGTGAGGCCGGTGTTTGATGCTTCATGTAAATCGAAAGGAGGACTTTCACTCAATGACTGTCTGGAAAAGGGTCCTAATTTGTTGGAAGTAATTCCTTCTATTTTGAACCGGTTCCGTTTAAACAGGATAGGTGTGATCGCAGACATTAAAAAGGCGTTTCTTCAAATTTCAGTCTCTGAGAATGATCGAAACTTTCTGAAATTCCTATGGTGGGAGGACTTCACTGAGGGGACTCTTAAAATATACCGCCACAAACGGGTCGTTTTCGGAGTGAACTGTAGTCCATTTCTACTTGGAGCCGTATTGGACAGTCATCTGAAAAACAGTACATGCTTCACTGAGACAGCAGATAAACTAAGAACCTCACTATATGTAGACAATTGCGTCACTTCCTTGAACACAGAGGAAGAACTCAAACAATTTGTGGATGAGTCTAGGGAGTTACTGTCGCAAGGAAAATTTGACCTCCGAGGGTGGGAGCACACCAGATTGAGTCTAGAGCATGAGGTTCCCGAAGTGACACCCGTTTTGGGTTTGTGGTGGAATCCAGTGGCTGATACTTTGGCTTGTAAAGTAGCAAAATTAGATGAATCTGATGTTCTCACAAGGAGGACAGTTTTGTCGGTAGCTCAAAGTATCTTTGATCCAATTGGATTTACTTGTCCGGTTTCCATTGTGCCAAAGGTTTTGCTTCAGGAAAGTTGGAGAGAGAAAATAAGTTGGGATAGTCCACTGAGTGAAGACGCCCAAAGCCAATTCAATAAATGGTTACATGAACTGCCCTCAATTGCTGAAATTAAGGTGCCTAGAAGATTTTCTAATTGTGAGGACAGATCCTCTTGGAGTTTGCATGTATTTTGTGATGCTAGTCAAGTGGCTTATGCGGTTGTTATTTTCTTGAGATCATTCAATGGGAAAGAATTTGAAGTGCAACTGGTCGCAGCAAAATCCAGGGTAGCACCACTCAAGAAGGTGACGATACCGAGACTGGAGCTATTAGCTTGCACTATAGGCTCACGTCTTGCCTTTACAGTGAAGGAAAGCTTGAATCTAACGGACGTCCCGGATTACTACTGGAGTGACTCGTCTTCTGTTTTATGTTGGATACGAAGCGAGGAAGCTTGGGGAGTGTTCGTCACTAACCGTGTGAAAGAAATTAGAACATTAACTAACCCAAAGCGTTGGTTTCATCTACCAGGGACGGACAACCCAGCCGATCTACCTTCGAGAGGTTGCTCTACGTTGCAGCTGATTTCTTCTCGTTGGTCGGAGGGACCCACTTGGTTAAAGTTGGAAGAAAACAGCTGGCCAACGCGCATTGTAAAAGTTAATGAAGAGGAGGTCGATGAAGAAAGAAGAAAAGGCCATGTTACCAATACTATGCTTGTCTCCCAGGAAAAACACTGGTATTTGAGGTATTTTTCCAAGTACTCACGAATCGTTAGAATGGTGGCCTGGATGTTACGGTTCGTCAACAATGCCAGGAAGGACGTAGTGAAAAATGTTGCTTCAGAATTAGATTGTCTCGAAATTTCAATGGCAGAGAAACGACTGCTGAAATTAGTTCAGGAAGAGAAGTTTACCGAAAGGGACAACCAGAAAACATTCTGTTTTTTTAAAGACCAGATGGGTCTCTTCAGGATTAAGACAAAAATTACCAACAGGAAAGATGAATATGATTTCCGTGCGCCAGTGTTATTGCCATCAAAGCACCCTTTGACTGAGATGATAATCAGAGATCATCATTTGAAAGCCTCTCATGCTGGTGTTCAGATTTTACTTGCTATACTCAGGGAGCACTACTGGATACCAAAGGGAAGAAGAACCATTCGCAAAGTCATCAGGAAGTGTACCCAGTGCAGAAGATTCGAAATGGAAAAGACAATTCCGGAAACGCCAGCCCTTCCAGAAGATCGTGTGAGAGATGCAGGTGTATTTGAGGTAGTGGGAGTGGACCTTGCTGGACCGCTATACTTAAAATGCAAGAACAAGGCTTGGATTGTGATTTTTACATGTGCCGTAGTGAGAGCGGTCCATTTTGAATTAGTCATGACTTTGTCCACTGCAGGGTTTCTGTTAGCTCTTAGGCGTTTCATAGCCCGACGAGGAAGGCCTCGTGTGATTTATAGTGACAACGGGACAAACTTTGTTGGCACCAACAATTTGTTTGGCTTCATTGACTGGAAAAAATTGTGTGCGGAAGTATCAGTTGATAGAATCGAGTGGAAATTTAGTCCTCCTTCAGCCCCTTGGTGGGGTGGATTCTGGGAACGTATTGTGCAAATGGTCAAGAAATTGTTAAGGCGTGTTTTAGGCAAAGCTATCTTGACATATGAAGAACTATTGACTGTGATTGCTGATAGTGAATCGGTAATCAACTCGAGGCCCCTTACCTACATTTCAGAAGACTGTGATGAATTGGTACCCCTGACTCCATCAATGTTTCTTCAGGACATTCCCGTGGTTGGCAATCCTGATTTAGACATGCTAGATCAAGTTAATCTCACCAGAAGGTTTCAATATCTTCAACAGCTAAGGGGTGAGCTGAGGAGGAGATTCCGACTGGAGTATCTGGGTAGCCTTCTATGCAGTTCATCGGGCAAGGAGTCTGACCATCAGTGGAAGGTAGGAGATGTAGTCATCATTGGTAGTGATGACAAGAGAAGGATAGACTGGCCCCTAGGAAGAGTGACAGCTACACTTCCAGGTAAAGACAAAGTGACCCGAGTAGTTAGGGTAAAGACATCCTCAGGAGAACTCCTCCGACCTACGAGACACCTATATCCTTTGGAGGCTGGAGGTGGGAGTGAGGAGGTGCCCTTACTTAGTGGTGCAGTTCCGGAGGCAGTAAGTCTCAGAAGTCGCAACTTCACCAGGAGTGGAAGAAGAGTAAAAACGCCTTCCCGTCTCTGTTTATGAACATTGTGTTTGATTTGCATCAAAGGTGGGAGGATGTCACGGACGATTACTCTTTACTCCATGACTTTTGTGTTTCTTGTTGTTAAGAGCTTTGATACACAAGGCAGTGAAAATGTTGTAATGGCGGTTACTAGAATATAAAGTTTTCTTATGACTTGAGCGTTTCATTCAATTTGTTTTATTGGTTATACCTACACCGGGTAGGCGTAGGTCCCTAACAGACGGGATCCTTTCGGTGATTTTATTCTCAACAATGAACACTCTAAAATGAATTCATTGCTGTACCTCATTCCATTGGGAGATTTTTCCTGGCATTTCTTGCTAAGGTGTTCGTTATCAGGGGCGGATCCAGGGGAGGGCGAGGAGGGCGACCGCCCAGGGCTCCGCGGTCCTAGGGGCCCCACGCCATGGATTTTTCTACATTTAATTAATTAATTAATTAATTAAGTATACTTTTCAAACTAATTTATAATTCATCTTCCTTTCTTCAGTGCAGCTATGACCTCTCGAGACCGTTTAGCAAGTTAAGATTTCAGTGAAATAATACAAGTCTTCAGCCGGGAAAAAAGTCGCAAAGTAATATTTTAATATTTCATTGTTTACATAATCTTATTCAAGGGGACTTAAAGGTTTCTTTCATATTATTAAAATAATGTACTGTAGTGTATTCAAAATATTGTAACTATTCTTTATTTTATTATTATTATTATTATTACCAAACTATTTTCCATTTTATTCGATTTTTTTTCTATTGTTGTGGGCCCCACCTTATCATATCGCCCAGGGCATCGCAAGGCCTGGATCCGCCACTGTAATCGTTATCTTTGTAATTAAATGCCTGTGAAATTCGAACCTGCTTCTCCAGCAAATTAATTCTCGATTTTGCTGAGTTGAGGCGGGATCTAACGCAAATTAAATTACGGTTAGCATTCTTTAGGCGCCTTTTGAGCAATATTATAGTCTTTTCAGCATCAGTAAGTACACTAGAATGACCCAAATTCTTATCAACATTGGACTGACCTTTTAATGCCTCATTCGTTGCTCCACTCCCATCTTCAATCTTCTTTCTTCTTTTTCTGGTGGTGTCGAGATTCTTTTTCCTGTTGGGAGCTTTACGGGACTTATTCTCACTACTTCGGTAAATTAGGGGGAAAATGAGGCACTGCTCCAGGACGTAACTTCCACCACACACGAGAGATTTCCACTTCTTCACCATTCACTATAAAATTATCTGATTTTACTATCAAATCATCAGATAAATGAATTTGACAAATTCTACTACTACGCGTTAACTTCGTATCCTTTCGTGGAATAGCTCTGGCCCATTTTTCAAATTGATTTGTATCCTTCGGTGGTGAAAAAAATCGTATATCGTCAACTACTCGACCATACCCTGACTTGCAGCCAGGTACAAAACAATAAGGCATGTTGAACTATTAAATGAACCAAGCCACATAAGAAATATGTGTGAAGTACACAAAACACAAAACGCTGATGTACACAAGACACAATGAACTGAATTTAAGAACTGAAAGCAAAGAAAATTCAATTTAATTCACACAAATATCTCACACAGTAACTTCTCGCGCACTTTCTACGACCCGGCTCAACGGAAACACAGCACGTGTTGGACATAATCGCTTACAGTGCTTGTAGCGGCGGGACCAGAAACTACCGTGCTAAAATGGCGGAGTCCTCACACTAGGTCCTTCTATTCGTCATGCTTTAAGGAATCCGCATTGGTATAAGAACTGGACCCCCCAGTGGGTGGGAGGAAGCAAATACATCCACGGTAATCCCTGCCAGTCGTAAAAGGCGACTAAAAGGGCTCCTCGGATCGGTCCCCATTCGAGGGTTTGACAGTCAGCTCTAAAAGACATACACCCGTGCGGTATAACTCTCATTAGGTTATATCGCACTTCTCTCCTTTACTGCTTTCAGGGTCTGGAAACCAAAATTTCTATATGTGTGTGCTGTTAGGGGATGGGCCACTTACGCTTGCGACTACGCTCGAAAGCCTGTTCCGGTCTTGGCCGCGCCAACAGGTGGGTGTGCCATGTACCCGAGCAGTAGTATCCGCCTGACTACGCAGGTCCCCGCACAGCTGAATGTCAGAGCTGTAAAATCCAGTATATGCCAAGGGGTACATGCCGATACGGCATTGTAAAACATCGGACCCCCGGGCAATGCCTTCCAAGCTAGGCGGGCCTTGCCCTGGCTGGGTAGCGCCTACTGTGACGGCCCGTGATCGGGTGTCGGTGGCATTCGGGGAGGATGATCTGGCCATGGGTTCTAAAAGAAAAATCCCCAACAGGGTGGTCCTACACCCAAGTCTTTAACATTTGATTCCCTACGGGGATCAATCCCTTGGGAACAATCAGTGCGTGAAAATCTGGGTGCTAACACCCCCAAGTTTCTGGTAGCTACCAGAACAGATGGGGGTGATTTCAAGCTGGTAAAGAGTATTTTGTTTTCTCGCTACATAGAAGGTGTCCATGATGAGCTTGAGAAAGTACAAAAGATGAGGAACGGTAGCTTGTTGCTCAAGACTAGGACTGGTGAGCAAAATGAACAACTTTTGCAATGTGACCACTTTGGCGAAATACCCATAAAAGTAGAAAAGCACACGTCCCTGAATCTAGTCCGAGGAGTTATTTTCCACTGGGACTTGATTCTGAACACTGACGAGGAGCTCAAGGAGGATATGCAGCACCGTCACGTGACTGATGTCCGGCGCATTACCCGCAAGGTCAATGGTCAAATCGTGGATACTGGTGCTTTCATTATTTCCTTTGAGCTTTCGGTGCTCCCGGAGAAAGTCAAGGTAACAAGTTACCATTGTGACGTACGGCCTTATATCCCTCCACCAATGAGGTGTTATAAGTGCCAGAAGTTCGGGCACATGTTATCCCAATGCTCGAGCCCACAAATCTGCGGAACATGTGGTAAGGTACCACACGAAGCGGAAGAGTGCACAACACCATATCAGTGCACTAATTGCCTTGGATTTCATTCTCCTCGGGACAGGAACTGCCCTGTCTTCCTGAGTGAGAAGAAAATCCAGGAGATCAAAACCCTGGATGGTCTCACCTACCAGGAAGCCCGCAAGAAATACCATACCGCGATTGCTCCTTCGCCTACGATTAATTATCGAGTTATAATACCCAATTTGGTTCCGTCTACCTCATCTTTTGTACCAGTTGTGAAACCTGCAACTGAGTTTCCTGTTCCGAAACCAGCACCTATGATTATGACAAAAAGCACGAAGGGGACTTCAACTCCACCTTCGGCCACCACGAAGGCTGTGCGAACGAAGGCTGCTCCGCCCGCACAGAAGGGGAGGAAGACTTCCTTTTGACTTCCTCCCCACCCAAACGGTCGACGAATGCCACGCCGAAGCCGGCGGAGGCGTCATCGTCGACCAGGATCAGGAATTTGGCTCCTGACCCGTCTATATATCTTCAAGAGGCGGGGAAGAAGGGACCCCGCACTACGCATTACCTTTCTCCAAAAAAGGGGAAGCCATCCGCCCCACCACTTGCGGATGCTTCCGCGCCTGGGGACATTTCGGTCCCCAAATCTGCACGCTACCCACGGAGATCCCCCCGCCGCCGAACTGCGTCTAGGAAATCTTCCGCTGAGTCGATTCACTCCACGACCTCGCCTGAGGACAAGGAGATTATAGTCGACGTAGTGGGTGAAGATCCTCCAGAAGATAAGTTGTAGCTTGCTGCTCCAACTTATTCCCTAGTTTATAAGTTCACACTATGGCACTGTTACAGTGAAATTGTACAAGTTATGACAGGCATTTGACAGAGCTCCGTCAGCTCATTGCACACTACGCAGTGAGTATAGTCTGCCTACAGGAAACAAACCTCAGACCTGATCACGAGACTGTTCTGAGAGGTTTCAGACTATACTCTAAAGAGCGACAAGACGCCGTCCGGGCTTCCGGGGGCGTTTGTACCTTTGTTCGCTCTGACTGCTACAGTGAAGAGTTTCCGCTCGCCACTCCTCTGGAAGCTATTGCAGTTCGCGTGTCCTTGCCTGCTATGACAACTGTTTGTAACGTGTACCTTCCACCGAACCAGCCCCTTGATATTAATGACGTCTTTGATCTTGTTGATCAACTTCCAGTCCCTTTCCTTATCGTGGGTGATTTCAACTCGCATCACCCCCATGGGGATCACCATCTTCCTGCCACAGAGGGACGTGGAGGGCTTAATTCAGGGGTTGGGTTTATCCCGATTAAATACAGGGGAAGCTACACATTTTAGCTTAGCGCAAGGCACGTACTCACACATTGACTTGAGTGTGTGTAGCCGTGCGCTGGTCCCCCTATTTGGTTGGTATGTACACGACGACCTCTGTGACAGTGACCATTTCCCGATCGTTCTTACACTTCTGAACCAGAAGCCCGTGGAGTTCCCCAGTCGTTGTGTGCTTAAGCAGGCAAATTAGCCCTCGTTTCAAGAACGAGCTGTGTTCGTTGATCTTGGTTGCCGGAGCGTCGATGACGAGGTACAGCACATCACAGATGTGCTTCTTGCTGCCGCCGAAGAGTCCATTCCATCCTTTTCTGGGACTGCTCGTTGCAAACTCGTCCCTTGGTGGACAGAGGATATTGCAGCGGCAATAAGAGACCGTCGTCGCGCTCATAAGCACTACCGTCGGCGGCCAACCATGGCCAATTCGGTGGCGTTTAAGAAATTTCGTGCCAAGGCACGGATTCTTATTCGCCAGAGTAAGAAACAATCCTGGGAACGGTATGTGTCTTCTATTACGGCACATACCCCCTCCTCTCAAGAGTGGACTAAACTACGACGCATTTCGGGAATTCAGACATCTTCTACTGTACCGGGAATTTCCATTGATAATGAATTGGTTACCGATCCTTATCGCGTTGCAAACCATCTCGCCTCGTATTTTGCGTATATATCCGGTTCCGATAACTATGACCCTGCCTTCGTGGCCCTGACGCGCGAAGCGGAACGTTTCCAGCTTAGTTTTGCTTCCCGTGCTTCGGAGGAGTACAACGTGCCCTTTACTGAGTGGGAACTCCGCGGAGCGCTGGCGCTCTGCAGGGACATGTCTCCCGGCCCGGATAATATTCACAACCAGATGCTTCTGCACCTTAACAATGAGAGCATTCGTTCTTTGCTCAGGGTGTTTAACCAACTCTGGTTGGAAGGTGTGTTTCCAGCGCAATGGCAGGAAGGTATCATTATACCTATCCTGAAGTCCGATAAGGATCCCAATTTGACAGGAAGTTACAGGCCTATTTGTCTCACTAACGGTCTGTGCAAGCTCTATGAGAGGATGGTCAATCGGCGCCTGGTGTGGGTCCTGGAGAAACGGGGACTCCTGTCTGAATACCAGTGTGGTTTCAGGGCGTCTCGGTGTACCAACGACCATCTGGTACGCCTGGAGACCGCCATACAGGACACTTTTCTCCGGAGACAGCACCTAGTCGCTGTTTTCTTTGACCTCGAGAAGGCCTATGACACCACTTGGCGTTACGGCATCCTTCTACCCTGCATCAATGGAACTTCCGAGGTAACTTGCCGGATTTTATTTCGAATTTTCTGTCCCTTCGCCTGTTCCGTGTCCGAATAGGGGGGGGACATATTCGCAATATCATATACGGGAAAACGGAGTCCCACAGGGATCGGTGCTTAGCGTAACATTATTTGCGATTGCCATAAATGGTATAGTCGCTGCTGCTGGTCCAGCAGCGGTACCGTCGCTATATGTAGACGACTTCGCTCTACATTATAGTGCGCAAAATATGGCGGTCACTGTACGACAGCTACAACAAGCTATTCGGAGAGTGAACCGCTGGACACTGGAGCATGGCTTTCGTTTCTCAACCGCTAAGTCCTCGGTTGTCCATTTCTGCAGAAAGTGCACTCTCCATCCTGATCCTGAGCTTTATCAGGGCAATGTAGCTTTGCCTGTTGTTGCTGTGTACCGGTTCCTTGGGCACCTTTTCAATCAGAAATTGACGTGGGAGCCACACGTGCGGTGTTTGAAAACTGCCTGTGCTAAGAAACTCAACATGTTGCGGTTTCTTAGCGGCACATCATGGGGGGCGGACCGCGCGGTGCTCCTACGTTTTTAAAAGGCACTGATTTTATCTAGATTAGATTATGGCAGTGTAGCATATGGTTCGGCCCGTAAGTCAGAACTTGTTAAACTGGACAGTTTCCACCACGGCGGTGTGAGGCAGGCGACGGGTGCCTTTCGGACGAGCCCAGTAGTCAGCTTGCTCGCCTAGGCTGGCGTACCTCCTTTACACCTGAGGCACCAACAAGTACTGCTGACCTAAGCTGCAATTATTCGACAGATGCCACTTCATCCAAGCTATCCATGTTTGTTTTCCAATCCGAATCGCCAGCTGTATGATGCGCTCACCCGAGACACTCGACCGGCGGGGATTCGCTTGGATGACTTATACCGTCAGTTCCGATTTCCTTCTGTCTCCTGTATCGTCCGAGTACCTAGCAAGGCCCCTCCTTGGATGGTCTCTCACCCTGATATCATCCTGGATCTGCACACCGGCCCCAAGTCGGCACGGACTCCTCCGTCCATCGGAGGCTGTTCCGGTCCGTGGTGAGCCGGTATCCGGGATCAGGGCTTCTATTCACGGACGGTTCGAGGGTAAACGAGAAATTAGGCTGTGCATTTGTGGTTGAGGATCGTCGGTTTCTATTTTCACTTCCCGAGGCCTGTGGCCTGTACACAGCGGAGCTCTATGCCATCTTAGAGGCTCTGCGGTACACGTTATCAGACGATCACCAGCACTTTCTTGTGAGTACTGACTCTCTGAGTGTGCTGCAAACTATCGCTGTGTGATTCCCGAAGCACCGGTTGGTCCAGCATGTGCACGACCTGCTCGTCAGTTCGCGTAACGCTGGAACCGGGGTGACCTTTGTGTGGCTTCCTAGCCACATGGGAATTGCGGGAAACGAGCTTGCTGATCAGGCGGCGAGAGAGGCAGTCTCACTGCCCTCGCTACCATATAAGGTGCCTGCTAGTGATGTGCGCTCTCAGTTGCGGCATTCGATCCTGTCGCATTGGGAGGAAGCATGGCGTGCCACGCCTCCACCCAACAAATTGAGAGGCATCAAGGAGACAACGAAGGTGCGGAAATCTTCCTTCCGATCTCTCCGGAAGGAAGCTGTGGTACTCTGTCGACTCCGGATCGGCCATGGGATTGCTACGCACTCCCACTTGCTAAAGAGAGAAGATCCCCCTGTGTGTACTTGCGGCGCCCACCTAACCGTGGCACACCTTCTCTTGGAGTGTGTGGATCTGGCCGATCTGGGAAGGACTCTTAAACTGCCTAATACCCTCTCCCTTATTCTCCGTGATGATGGGTCGTCATCCGGTTCATGAGGGAGAGTGGTTACTTTTTTAAGTTTTAATGTGTAGTTACGACTTTTAATTCAGGTTAAATCTGTTTTATGTTTTTCTTATTGTGTTCATCTATTTTATTGTTCACTATGCCTGATTTGTTTTATCCTTTTTTACCATCCACCTTTTATTCTTTTTATTCAAATAAGGCATAATTTTTGGCGCTCACTGTCTGTTTTATAAACACCATTTTCGTTTCATCCATGGCAGTGAGTTGTTTTTATCTACATCCTTTCATTTCACACCATTTCATTTCATTAGGGGCCGATAACCTCGATGTTAGGCCCCTTAAAACAACAATTATCATCATCATCACTTTCACTTTGTGTGTAGAATTAATAATCCTGATGGGAGCAGAAGTATACGCGGAAGAACAATGGACTTTGTTTAAATTCGAACCTTGTTCTTATTCCGAAGGAGGGCAAGCACTATCACTTTCTTGGGGTCTCTTTTTACCACTTCTAATAAGCTACTTATCCATGGATAATGGCGTCACTCGTATCAGTTTATTGTTAAGTTGGCTTACCACGCACTAGAATTCACCTGTTCACTCATTGTCTTTAAACTGACTGGAAAGGCCTATTGTTCGTCCAGAGTTAAGAGTGTACTACGGGCTCTTATGGGCTTTTACATCTAGCGGACTCCCCCAGAATTGATGACTTCGAAGTCTTTAAAACTGGATTTCCGCTATGTTATTTAATAGGTTAATGGTCATGGGTGAAGAGTACATGATCCTCAGCATTCATTTAATGATATGTAATTCTTACATTCTTGATATGCAACATGATTTTGTAATGTATCTGACAGCAGTGTCTGCGCGCTGGATGGAACAGCGCGCATCCTGTAGTACGTGTCTTAGCTCTCCACTGCACGCACGAGTCCAGATCTCTCCAAGATATTTGAAACAGTGTTGGAGTGTAAGGATCGTTTTGTGTAATATAAAAATAATTGTGATTTAGATATAAGTGGCATTAAATATATGGCTGATGTTCCGTTTGCGAAACGTAAACCTGGGGAAATTTTAAGGCGCAGAGAACGACAGATAGTTTGTAATGTCTACAATTATATAAAGACCAAGAATCAGGAAAAAATTCCGCTGTACGTTTCTGAAAAACCTGTGATGATATTATTATTATTATTATTAACTATACACCTGCAATAATGTGCGTAACAGAACTCTCATGCAGTTAAATTACGCGATTTGTGCCGAATGAGAAGCTTGTAGTTTTGTGTAAAATAAACCGCTAAGGCTCATTATGAAATTAAATATGATTGTTTTGAGAAATATTTTAAAGAACAGATTGTCGCAAATTTCCCACATCAGTCTGTAGTATTTGCCATTCATTGTCGAATGTACGTTGTGCCACTGAATTTTTTGTTTACTATCTTTCATCTATCTATACCGAGCTCGATAGCTGCAGTCACCAGTATCCAGTATTCGGGAGATAGTGGGTTCGAACCCCACTGTCTGCAGCCGTGAAGATGGTATTCCGTGGTTTCCCAATTTCACACCAGGCAAATGCTGGGGCTGTACCTTAATTAAGGTCACGGCCACTTCCTTCTCACCCCTAGCCCTTTCCCATCGTCGCCATAAGACCTATCTGTGTCGGTGCGAAGTAAAGCAACTTGTAAAGAAAATCTTTCATCTACGCGTGTAATAATATGTGAAGTATCATATGATAAGAACAAAATTACTTGTTATTTCCGGGTACTCTCTTCGCCTCTGCAGATGAAAGTGACTCACTGGGATCCGTGTAGGTTTTGTTGCGACAGATGATTTGTATCCTGTCACTGACCTAGGCTGACCTTGGAGAATATATTGCCATATTACGTATTAAACTTGATCCGTATCTAACGGATGACTCAGGTTAGCTTTCATGTCATTTCAATTATTTTGTCATAGTCACACCGTACGCAACTAAAATTCCAATGTAAATAAATAGTAAATTGTCGCAGTATTTATAATCCGTTCTAAGCATTGTTATGTAAATTAATTACTATCCTCGGCTCCCCCACTCCTTAAGGGAATAACTCAGTCTTTATCTTTATTAAAAACTGTTCATCCAAATTCTGTTATTCTTACGGGAATTATAGTAAAAGGTTGCAGATTATAATGGCGTGAAGGATCGAAATTCCGTCGGGATGAGGAGCATGCTGATACTCAGTCCGGCAGCAGGCTGTACTACTCGTGTGGAGTGCTGTACAATAGCTGCCCTTCTACTCTCGCTAGGCGTGGCAACGCTTGTGCCATAAGAGCCCGTAGTACACTCTTAACTCTGGACGGACAATAGCTGAATTCGAATCGGCAACGGCAGAAATAGAAGAATCCATTCTTGGAATCCATTCTTGAGAGGAAGTGGCAGTCACATTGTCAAGCGGCTTATTGTCATTAAGTGTTTAGTAAGGAGATGTCACTACGGGTGGAGAGTGAAAGGGTGCTGTGTGGGAAATGTTACTCGCCACCTTTTCTCAGAATTCCTGCTGGTAGGATCTACTGGTCAGTTCTTGTGAAATAAGACAGCAAAGGTACGAGTTTATTATTCTTGAATGGTCTTGGGAGCTACCTGCCTCTGATAGGTTCATGAATATGAGGATAGTAATATTTGTTACAGAATATGAAATATAAATATTTCAATCAAAGCCGGCCCCTCCCACTTTTAGAACCCCTGGTTTACGGGAATGCTAAGAGTAAAAGAAAGAAGAATACGGAAATAAAAACATGTCAGAGGTGGGATTCGAACTCTTTCCATTGTGCGATACATAAATTAAGAGTATTAGATGCTACCAGCTGAGTTACCAAATCACTGGCGAATTAACGCAATATTAAGTTACTTAAACAACATACATACTCAACTGTCAGTTTACGTTTTTCAACATTTCCAGTCTTACATAATTCTATTCCAGTATATATCGTGGAAACATCATAAACAATGTTCCCCTGCTTTATAATTCTTATAAATAACTATCAAAACTAAAACGCGGTGGTCTTCGAACCTCCATGTCTGTCATGATGCAAGGCGATTGTGCGCATGCGTGAGTGGCCAAGATTTATGAACTTTTGTTTATTAATTTAAAACTATTCTGTAACATAGGCTATTTGCTATTTTAAAGACTACAAATATACAGGCCAAGAGCTTTCGTCAGATTGCTCTACGAAGTGAATCTGTTCTTCCGTTCTCTCAATTTTGCGGTAACAAAAAACAGCTAAGCATTTTAAATATATAGACAACAAGCTAACGAATCCCAAAAGCTTGCGCTATTCTTGGGCTTGCTGGCTATCCCAACAATGGGAGAGCTGTGAGCAGGGACTGGAGCTCTATTGAGCTATTTTTACACTCTTTGCAAGGAAGTCCCAAAACCTCGAAGTCCTTCAACTGCCACTAACACACAATTTCTTCTTCACAACATTACAGTTATTTTGACAGAATGGACATATGAATGCTCAAAATCTGCACCATTAATATGCTTAACATCTAATCAAAGCTTCAAAGCAAGGTCGTTGCAGCATCGAAAGATTTAACTGTACTTTACAATGGAAAACCATGGATAGCTACTTCAAGAATGGGTTCAAACCCACTTATCTCCTAAGCCCTGATATAGCCTTGCACATTAACATCTTCAGCTAACCCAGTCAGCTATTTTTCAATTATGGAATATTATGTAATAATTGACTGCCTTACCTTCAGTTGTCGCTGATAACCTTTGAATTCATTGGCTTTCCTTTGACAGGCAGATAATTTCTCATAGAGTGCATTTAATGTTTCCCGAACTTTCTCAGGATCTGATTCTATATCTATTAACCATGGTTCCTGGGGAAAGAAAAAAAATCAATTATAATAAATACTAATTATATACAGTTTGTGGCCTCACAAATCTGATAAGAACTCCAGTAAAGATTATCTGTGAGACTTAAAATACGGTACCGTATTATGAATTTAAAATATATACAGTGTATTTCAATACAAGAGTGAATCCAAAATAAGATAATGAACATTTATTTGTTGTTACATTGATCAATTTTTTACCTTTTGTTCTATTTTCTTTTATAAATACCAAAACGTTGCTATATATTTAAGACAACATATTAGAATTGATAGAAATGTAAAACCTGAATAGCAATAATAGGTACAGAATGTCAAAATGTGATTTAGCTATGTCACGAAAGGACAAAGAACAATAATAATAATAATAATAATAATAAAGTTATTGGTTTTACATCCCTTTTAACTACTGTGGCTTTTAGAGACGCTGGGGTGTCGGAATTTTGCCCCTAAGGGTATCTCCCTCACATTTGTGCACCCTCAAATGCCAGGATTTGATCCTGCAACCTTGGGATCAGCAGGCAAGAACGTTACCACTGAGCCATGCAGCCAGTCAAAGAACAGAATAACATCATGAGAAGTATTACATTAGTGTTAGTGATAAAAATTGTTATACTGTAGTAGCTATTTACAGACGAAAAAAAAAAAAAAAGAACAAAATCTGAATGAAGATCAATTTGGCTTTAGGCAGAACAGGGCTACAGCTTATCGCCTGCACTTTTCAACTTATATATTGGGAAAGGCATTGAGGAATGCAAGACAGTTATGAGAGGAGTTAAGATCAGTGGAGTAGCAGTCAAGACAATAAGGTTTGCAGACAACATATCAGTCCTGGAAACCAGTGAAGAGAAACTGCAACATGCACTCACGGTAATGAACAGGATTCTACATGAAAACAATAATATGAAAATCAATATAAAAAAGACGGAAATAATGGTATGCGCTAGAGAACAACTTAATGCAGCTATTCACATAGCTGGTGCTCCATTTAAGCAAGACAGACTACTAACTTACCATGGGTCACAGCTGAACTCCTTACACTTATAAAACAACGAGACACTCTGCATGCAAAGCTCAAAAATCCCCTTCACAAAAATAATAATGATATGAACCAAGAATACTGTAGATGCAGGAATAGTGTAACAAACTTAAAAAGAAGACTAAAGTCAAATTACTACTCAGAAAAATTCAGAACATATGGAAACAATTCCAATAAAACTTGGGAGACTATCAAAGAAATCATACACAACAAAAAGCCAACAGTTGAGACATACACTTCACTTGAAATAGACAACAAAATTATCACAGACAATCAAGAGCTATGTGAATCATTTAACTTGTTCTTCACAAACATTGCTGGAAGTCTAGCAAAAGCTATTCCTGAACAGAAGGACCACAAACAGTCAAATTCCCTCTACTTATATCCAACAGATGAAGCAGAGGTCAAGTCCATCATCACAAATTTAAAGAATAAAAAGAGCTGTGGCTTAGATAGGATCAAGACAAATTTCATTAAAAACAATATGCAATCATTTATTCAAATCTTGGTTGAAATGATTAATGAGTCCTTAGTTACTGGCATGATACCAGATGACTTAAAAGTGGCCAAAGTAGTTCCTATATTTAAGGGTGGTGACAAAAGAAATCCAAATAATTATAGACCTGTTTCTATTTTATCGGTAGTTTCAAAAATTCTGGAAGAAGTGGTAAAAACAAGATTGCTTTCATTTCTGAACAAGAATACATTCTTTCATAATATGCAATATGGATTCAGGGAAAAATCTAGTACTGAGGCAGCAACTATTGACCTAATAACAATGCTACAAGAAACTATTGACAAAAATAATATTGCAGTTGGGTTATTTATTGATCTCACAAAAGCCTTTGATACAGTAGATCATAAAATACTGTTGTCAAAATTAGAAAATGCTGGTGTCCGAGGTATAGCTCTAAAATGGTTCCAAAGCTACCTTATTGGAAGAAAGCAGCATGTAGCTTTGAATAAATGCATAAGTTCAGGAAAATATATAACTCATGGCATTCCACAAGGATCTATACTTGGACCTACATTATTCTAAATGTATATAAATGATATTGTGGAATGTAATTTGAGAGGGCATATCAAATTGTATGCAGATGATACAAATGTCTTCTACACTGGGAAAGACATAATTGAAATCATACAAAATGTGCAACAAGATATAAATACTCTCTCACAATGGTTCCAGGCCAATAAATTAACAATGAACCTACAGAAGACCAATTACATGGTAATTTCAAAACAAAGCATGAAAGAAATCACACATGACAAAATATATATAAATAATATTGAAATAAAAGAGGTTAATCAGGCAAAGTATTTAGGTCGAATCATCGACAAACACCTGACCTGGATTGAATACGTTGAACGAATTGCTAAGAAACTCTCACCTGTAGTAGGGATCCTAAGGAAACTTCGGTATCTTATTCCCCTAAACCTTGTAAAACAAATCTACTATTCACTTGTACATAGCAAGCTCCAATATTTAAATGTTATTTGGGCTCACTGCAGGAAATCCACACTGAATGATTTAATGACTATTCAGAATAGGGCTATTAGAAACATACTTAACCTTCCTTACTGCACTCCAGTAAAAGATCTGTACATCAAAAGTAAAATTCTACCCCTCAGCATAAGTGCAGAACTCCGAGCAGCTATGCTAATATACAAGATTAAACACAACACAATACTCTATAGCTCTCCCTACATCTTGAACTCTGACAATCATTCTTATGGAACTAGGCATGTGAAGGACGTAGCCTTATATATCATTCACTCTTCTAAATATGGTAGAAATAGTTTCAAGTTCTCTGCATCACAGTCATATAATAAACTTCCTGATGAAGTAAAAAGTGCACCAACTTTGTCGGTATTTAAGAGGAAAACTATGGAAGTATTGTGGGAAAAATTCGATGCATCTTAATACATCAAATAAGTTAAGTTATGTATAAGATTAAAAATCGTAAGTGCTTATCATTTTAAGGGACCTTGGTCTAAACAATCTTAGATATGGTATCGACCTTATAATAGGCCTATGTCCTTATTCATCAATTTGTGTTACCTTAAGAATTTTCTTCCTTGGTGTGTAAACACACATATTACTGTACAATTCCTCTGTACGAGCCTATGGCTCTTTGGAATTAATTGAATAAAATATCTATCTATCTATCTATCTAACACTTTCACCTATCTAGGGAGTAAAATTACTTCCACTGGAAAAAGTTCAACTGATATTCCAGCTAGAATTGCCCAAGTCAAAATTGGATTTACTAGCAAAAAATCCCTTCTGACTTCAAAGAATATATCTATTGAGACCAGGATTGAATTTATAAAATGTTATGTGTGGAGTGTAGCCTTTTATGGCTCAGAAGCCTGGACAATGGGATGTGCTGATAAAAGACTTGCAGCTTTTGAAGTGTGGTGCTGGCGGCGGATGGGAAAAACTCCATGGACCGCAAGAGTGACGAATGACGAAGTGCTCAAAACCATTAGTGAAAAGGGAGCATTTCTCAAAACAATATGGAAACGACGAGACTAACTGAGTTAGTTATTGTTGTTTTAAGGGGCGGAACTACGAGGTCATCTGCCCGTAAAAGATCAACTGATAGGACGTGTCTATTGCCACAATAACTTTATGGTAACTGTGTTAGATGTCATAATTCGGGGCAAGAGAGGAAGAGGGCGACCGTGACTTCAATACATCGAACAGATCATAACAGATGTTAATGTCCATTCATACAGAGACATGTGCGTCAGGCCTCGGCAGCCTGCACATTCCATATCCTCGCCGCTAGATGGGGGCTTCATTCATTCCATTCCTGACCCGGTCGGAGACTGGAAGCAGGCTGTGGATTTTCATTTCATACAGAGACATGAAGAGACTGACTGGCGACAGAGAAGAATGGAAGAGGAGGATTCCTGCCGACCAATCTACGGATTGAGAACATGAATGAATGTAGTAGCTATGCGTGTTATAAACATTATCTAGGTAGTACTTTTTATGTGACGTAGAGCGAATGGTTTGCTGTTCATGTTAGACAATCCATGGAGTATTTCATTAAGCAGTGATGGTATAATGCGATTAAGCCCTTTGAAACCATAGCTATTTATACAGTACATAATGGTTTTACATATCTAGTATTTGTTATGGCTCTTGTTCATATGTTGCGAGAGACTTGATGCCTGAATCTTGCTCCATGGTAGTAAATATTCAATACAGTAATATAAAATAACTCTCTAATAATACTTACTTTACTTTCCGTGTCCGGGAGACACACTAAATTCTTCCTTTCCAGAACTCAGCAGCTCTTATCCCTCGGTCTGTGGCCAACATAAGGTCTTCCTGGCTGCAGGTTTCATTAAGATCTTTGCACGTGAGCAGGTGTTGTGGAGTCTGGATTTCTCCACAGGCACATCGTGGATCTTCTGCATAACCCCACTTCACAAGGTTACTACGACACTTAGGAACTCCTGTTCTCATCTGGTTTAAGGACCTCCAGGTGGTATAAGGCAAATGACTACCACTGCTCAGTTCTTCTTTAGGGGTAAACCCCTCTGGTACTATTTGTTTCCCGAGTGGCACACGCCGGACGTCTGGCTTGGTATGGAGGGGTACTGTTCTCTTAATAAAACTCTTCCTGGATCTTAGGCGAGGAGTGGTCACCTTGTGGTTGAACACAGAATGTCTGGGATCTGTTTCAAGCTTTTGTCTCTCTTTCTCTGCTGCCACCCTGTGTCTAATAACTGGAGGTGCAATGCCAGCGAGAGGGTAGATCTTCTGCACTGGAGTAGGTCTCAGACATCCAGTGACAATACGTGTGGACTCGTTAAGAGCTATGTCCACTTGCTTGGTATGGGCAGATGCTCCCCACACTGATGATCCGTACTCACCTGCTGCGAAGCAAAGTCCCAATGCTGTTGAACGTAGAACCTGAGGGTTCGCTCCCCATATTGAACCTATCAACTTCCACATTATTTCTTGAATAATGTTTCACATGCATCCTTTAATAATAAAAATAGGGGATACCGGTGAAATATTTAAAGAACCTCTCTCGGACATCTTGCAGTTTATTTATTTATTTATTTAAATTTTTTAGCCAACATAGGACTACATTAGTCAGGTTTATGGAGGTTTTTCTTCTTTTTGTCAGCCCAATATTTCTTCATCCTTTCTGAACGTAATTTTCTTTCTGCTTCAGGAATGACTCTTCCTATTCTCTGCTTGTTGATTTTTGTCTGTAGTCTAGTGTGTTTGTCTTTCAGAATCTTGAGTGTGACTGTCTGTCTTGTATTTTAAATCTTCTATTGTAATTGACACACAGAAAGCCTATGGAGATTTCAGATGAGTTGAGAAAATCCCGATCTGAAAGAATGAAAAAGTACTGGAAAGAGCGCAAGAACCAAGCAGTACTACCTTCAAAGAAGAAGTGATTGTGGAACGACTCAAGTGGTCCAATGTGACCAATCAAGATTAATAATAATAATAATAATATGTAACTCTCTCATGTCTTCTTTAAGTTCTGTGATCCATCTAATATTGTTCTTACTCTTACTCGTCCATAATTTTTCTATTATTTTTCTACTGATTCTATTTTCTGGTGACCGTATTAGATGCCCTAAGAATGATATTCGTTTCTTTTTCATTGTGCTTGTCACTGGTTCTATTTCTTTATAAACTGTTTCGTTGGAAGCTAGTCTCCAGACTCCATTTACTTAACTTTTATTTAAACATGTTCTCACTATTCTCCTTTCTAACATGAGTACTCTATCTATTGCAACTGTGTTTGTTGTCTTGAATAATGTTTCACATGCATATGTAATTTATGGCTGGATGACCGTTTTGTAGTGCTTCAATTTGATTGCTATCGAGAGACATTTTTTATTATATGTATTCTTGGTAACATGCTGTGCTCTAACCAGTTTATTTATTCTATTTTGCCATGCTGGTTTCTCGTTCAGGTTGTATGTGATTACTTCACCTAAGTATTTAAATGTTTCTACAATTTTTATTTCTTGGTCTCCCAGCTTAATTTTGTTTGCAAGCGGAGGTTGAGTTAGCATAACTTCTGTTTTCAAATGAAATTTTCAAACCAATATTTTGAGCTATTTCCTGTATAGATTTTATTTGCAGTTTTGTTTCCTGAATATCATTGGCCAGAAGAGCTAGATCATTAGCAAATCCTAGACAGTTCAGATGTATGTTGTCTTTCTGGGTTCCAATTTTTATATTTTTCGAGTTTTTCTCTTACCATTCCCTCATAACGTACTCCAGCGCACAATTAAAAAGAAGAGGTGATAATCCGTCACCCTGTCTCAAACCAGTTGTTACCAAAAATGGTTCAGAAAGTTCTCCTCTGAACTTAATATTGTATTTGTTAGAGTAAGTTCTATCAATTTGATCAGCTTTGGGTGAAGTCCGAAATGTCTTAAAATTTTTAATAATGATGGCCTGAGGATGGAGTCATAGGCTTTCTTGAAATCTATAAATGTTATTGAAAGGGGCTTGTTTCGTTTTCTGTAATATGCCATGATTAGCTTCAAAGTTATTATTTGTTCAGCGCAGCTTCTCCATGGTCTGAAGCCTCCCTGGTATTCACCTAACTCTTGATCTTCCCCCTGTGGGTGGGGGGTTTAGAATATACCCACGGTATCCCCTGCCTGTCGTACGAGGCGACTAAAAGGGGGGACCTTGGCTATACTTTAAGGACTCCGCGTTGGTTTGTGAATTGGACCCCCAGTGGGTGGGAGGAAGCGAATACATCCACGGTAATCCCTGCCAGTCGTAAAAGGCGACTAAAAGGGTTTCTCGGATCGGTCCCCTTTCGAGGGTTTGACAGTCAGCTCTAAAAGACATACACCCGTGCGGTATAACTCTCATTGGTTATATCGCACTTCTTTCCGTTACTGCTTTCAGGGTCTGGCAACCAAAATTTCTAAATGTGCGTGCTGTTAGGGGATGGGCCACTTACGCTTGCGACTACGCTCGAAAGCCTGTTCCGGTCTTGGCCGCGCCGACAGGTGGGTGTGCCATGTACCCGTGCAGTAGTATCCGCCTGACTACGCAGGTCCCTGCATAGCCGAATGTCAGAGCTGTAAAATCCAGTATATGCCAAAGGGTACATGCCGATACGGCATTGTAAAACATCGGACCCCCGGGCAATGCCTTCCAAGCTAGGCGGGCCTTGTCCTGGCTGAGTAGCGCCTACAGTGACGGCCCGTGATCGGGTGTCAGTGGCATTCGGGGAGGATGATCTGGCCATGGGTTCTAAAAGAAAAATCCCCAAACAGGGTGGTCCTACACCCAAGTCTTTAACATTTGATTCCCTACGGGGATCAACCCCCTGGGAACAATCTGTGCGTGAAAATCTGGGTGCTAACACCCCCAAGTTTCTGGTAGCTACCAGAACAGATGGGGGCGATTTCCAGCTGGTAAAGAGTATTTTGTTTTCTCGCCACATAGAAGGTGTCTATGGTGAGCTTGAGAAAGTACAAAAGATGAGGAACGGTAGCTTGTTGCTCAAGACTAGGACTGGTGAGCAAGTTGAACAACTTTTGCAATGTGACCACTTTGGCGAAATACCCGTCAAAGTGGAAAAGCACACGTCCCTGAATCTGGTCCGAGGAGTTATTTTCCACCGGGACCTGATTCTGAACACTGACGAGGAGCTCAAGTAGGATATGCAGCACCGTCACGTGACTGATGTCCGGCGCATTACGCGCAAGGTCAATGGTCAAATCGTGGATACTGGTGCTTTCATTATTTCCTTTGAGCTTTCGGTGCTCCCGGAGAAAGTCAAGGTTACAAGTTACCGTTGTGACGTACGGCCTTATATCCCTCCACCAATGAGGTGTTATAAGTGCCAGAAGTTCGAGCACATTGTGACGTGTTTCACGCCATTTAGCTGACATAAAAATATACCTAACCTAAGATATTCAATTCCTGCCAAAATTTACCCATCCCTGTATTTCCAGTTGAGGCGAACGCCTCATAATTTCCTTCACTTACCAAAATCTCTGAAGAACATTGTGGCCTATGCCAACAGTTGCAAATTTGGACTGTCGACGAAATCTTCCTGGATATAACATCGCACTCGCAGTCTAAACACGCAAGTTACAACTCTGGACCTGATGTGCACTGGTTCTGGAATTTAAGTGTTCCCTAACCTCAAAAATAAACTCTTGGAATTACGCATTTATAAAAACAACATCGCCTGTATCGATTGTTCCGGCCACGACCATCGCGAGATGTATCGACCGCCGGGAGATGACAAGTGACGAGCGCATAGCGACCGACCAGTGTGGCCAACTCTCACAGAAGTGAACACGGAAGTGTCTTACGGACTACGTTCAAGAAACCAGGGGATTCTAGTGTGCGTGTGTGTTACGACTGCTCTTTAGAAATTATCTTGCCATTTTGATATATGTTTGAACGTTCGCATTAGGACTCTCTCTTCTATTTTGACTGTTCACCGAGAAGGACTTGGCCTGGGTGCTCGGATGACCCGGGGGGTGAAAATACAGGTATCAGCCACCTAATGGGATGGCTTTAGTCATAGTTCAATTTATTAGTTGAATAATGTAGTTGTATTTTGGGTGTATTCTGGGAAGCGTGATATTTCGTTTTAACTTGTCCGTGGTGATATTTTGGTTTGCGTTTCGGTTTTCCTCGTGTGTAAATTTTCGTGTTGTTATTTACCTCGTGGTAATGGCACAACAGGTTGACCTTCGGCCGATTAATGGGTTGATGTCTCCCACTGTTTAATATCTGAATTGTTCATCAATTTTCCTTCTCTGGAAGCTAGTTTTCATTGTGGGGAAATCTTTTTTGTTTTTTGGCGAGGATTTTCTTTGTTGCGCAACCGTGTGCGTCCTTTAGTTTGGGTTCCAAATTTATTTATTTATTCCTGTGATTACGCTCCGTGGAATTTTCCCAATTGCAGCCATGTAGAGTTTTCTATTATTTTAGTTTTAAGGGGTCCCTGTTCCTGTTATTGCATCACCTTACGTCCACGTGGTGGTTGTAGTTTACGTGACGCTTTTGCCTTGGTTTTCCTCCTTTACGCCCCAAGTGCGTTTCATTTTTGTATTTCCCATACCTTGTATTTCTGTTTCATGTATGGGATTGGTTCAAATCCCAAAATTTGGGAGTAGCGCCCTGTGGTGCAACCGTACCTTGGTGTACCGTTAGCGTCCGCCATTTCAAGAGTCTAGTTCGTGTCGGGGCCCATGATGGTCGTGTGATACCGTCCGCTCCGTTTTTCGGGAGTTTGTCATTTGTAATGTAGTTTTTTCATTTAATTTCGTTCTCTTTTCCTTTTACGTTGTTCAGGATGTGTTCGTACGTGTGTTGGTAACGTATTTCCATTCCGGGTGTAACTTGTAAATTCATGCTGGTATTGCACAACCATCGCCGTGGCATTTCATGTTCTTATGTTTGTTCTGGGGATTTGTGTGCATGTGTTCCCAGTTCAATTCTCCTGTCAATCCATTTGGCTAGGGATAGCTTCCTCTTGTGTACCTGATTGTTAATTGTAAGATATTACCATTTCGTGTACCTGCTCATTTCATAATCCGGATGGTGTCTTAAAGCATGTTAACTGGTTTGCCGTGCCACAGCGTTACTGACCTTGTGACCGTCCTTTCAAGGGCAATTAATTCATGTGTGATAAAATCAGGCTGTAATTGTAATCTCTGTCCCTAAAAAGTGTAGTTCCTAACTTTGTAATTTACCCTTTTATTTGGTAATACATACCCCGCTATTTTGGTAATTACTACTTTATTTGGCCTTTAACGTCCCATCCCCAACCTCAAGACAGCTGCGGTGGAATGATCCTCACCAGGTAAGTCTTCCACTTTTCAAGCTTGTGGATAAAACGACGTACTTCCTCTCTTGTACATCTGAGGTTGTCACCCGAGTACGTTGTCAACACCGGCCGCCGAGGCAAAGCCATCAAGTCCCGTAAAGGATGTCTTGGTGTCGCCGTTGGTAAGTTTCCATCAGGTTGGCAGGTCCTCTAGGGAGTTTGTCGAGCTGAGCGGAAGCAAGAGAGTAAGAGGGGGGTAACACACATGTTATCCCGGTGCTCGAGCCCAGAAATCTGCGGAACATGCGGTAAGGTACCGCACGAAGCGGAAGAGTGCACAACAACTTATCAGTGCACTAATTGCCCTGGATTTCATTCTCCTTGGGACAGGAACTGCCCTGTCTTCCAGAGTGAGAAGAAAATCCGGGAGATAAAAACACTGAATGGTCTCACCTACCAGGAAGCCCGCAAGAAGTATCATACCGCGATTGCTCCTTCGCCTACGATTGATTATCGAGTTATAATACCCAATTTGGTTCCGTCTACATCATCTTTTGTACCAGCTGTGAAACCTGCAACTGAGTTTCCTGTTCCGAAACCAGCCCCTATGATTATAACGAAAAGCCCGAAGGTGACTTCAACTCCACCTTCGGCCACCACGAAGGCTGTGCGAGCGAAAGCTGCTCCGCCCGCACAGCAGGGGAGGAAGTTGAAGACTTACTTCCCACCCAAACGGTCGGCGAAAGCCGCGCCGAAGCCGGCGGAGGTGGCATCGTCGACCAGGGTCAGGAATTCGGCTCCTGACCCGTCTATGTATCTTAAAGAGGCGGGGAAGAAGGGACCCTGCACTACGCATTCCCTTTCTCCAAAAAAGGGGAAGCCATCCGCCCCACCACCTGCGGATGCTTCTGCGCCTGGGGACGTTTCGGTCCCCAGATCTGCGCGCTCCCCACGGAGGTCCCCCCGCCGCCGAACTGCGTCTAGGAAATCTTCCGCCGAGTCGATTCACTCCATAACCTCGCCTGAGGACATGGAGATTATAGTCGACATAGTGGCTGATGATCCTCCAGAGGATAAGATGTAGCTTGCTACTCCAACTTATCCCTTGTTTATAAGTTGACACAATGGCACTGTTACAGTGGAATTGTAACAGTTATGACAGGCATTTGACAGAGCTCCGTCAGCTTATTGCACAATACGCAGCGAGTATAGTCTGCCTACAGGAAACAAACCTCAGACCTGATCACGAGACTGTTTTGAGAGGTTTCCGACTATACTCTAAAGAGCGACAAGACGCCGCCCGGGCTTCCAGAGGCGTTTGTACCTTCGTTCGCTCTGACTGCTATAGTGAGAAGTTTCCACTCGCCACTCCTCTGGAAGCTATAGCAGTTCGCGTGTCCTTGCCTGCTATGACAACTGTTTGTAACGTGTACCTTCCACCGAACCAGCCCATTGATATTAATGACATCTTTGATCTTGTTGATCAACTTCCAGTCCCTTTCCTACTCGTGGGTGTTTTCAACTCTCATCACCCCCAATGGGGATCACCATCTTCCTGCCCCAGAGGAAGGGACGTGGAGGGCTTAATTCAAGGGTTGGATTTATCTCTATTGAATACAGGGGAAGCTACACATTTTAGCTTAGCGCACGGCACGTACTCACACATTGACTTGAGTGTGTGTAGCTGTGCGCTGGTCCCCCTACTTGGTTGGTATGTACACGACGACCTCTGTGACAGTTGCCATTTCCCAATCGTTCTTACACTTCTAAACCAGAAGCCCGTGGAGTTCCCCAGTCGTTGGGTGCTTAAGCGGGCAAGTTGGCCCTCGTTTCAAGAACGAGCTGTGTTCGTTGATCTTGGTTGCCGGAGCGTCGATGACGAGGTACAGCACATCACCGATGTGCTTCTTGCTGCCGCGGAAGAGTCCATTCCATCCTTTTCTGGGACTCCTCGTCGCAAACTCGTCCCTTGGTGACAGAGGATATTGCAGCGGCAATAAGAGACCGTCGTCGAGCTCATACGCACTACCGTCGGCGTCCAACCATGGCCAATTTGGTGGCGTTTAAGAAATTTAAGAAATATGTCCCCCCTATTCGGACACGGAACAGGCGAAGGGACAGAAAATTCGCAATAAAAACCGGCAAGTTACCTCGGATATTCCATTGAAGCAGGGTAGAGAGGATACCGTAACGCCAAGTGGTGTCATAGGCCTTCTCGAGGTCAAAGAAAACAGCGACTAGGTGCTGTCTCCGGAGAAAAGCGTCCTGTATGGCGGTCTCCAGGAGTACCAGATGGTCGTTGGTACACCGAGACGCCCTGAAACCACACTGGTATTCAGACAGGAGTCCCCGTTTCTCCAGGACCCACACCAGGCGCTGATTGACCATCCTCTCAAAGAGCTTGCACAGACCGTTAGTGAGACAAATAGGTCTGTAACTCCCTGTCAAATTGGGATCCTTATCGGGCTTCAGGATAGGTATAATAAAACCATCCTGCCATTGCGCTGGAAACACACCTTCCAACCAGATTCGGTTAAACACCCTGAGAAAATAACGAATGCTCTCATTGTTAAGGTGCTTAAGCATCTGGTTGTGAATATTATCCGGGCCGGGAGACGTGTCCCTGCAGAGCGCCAGCGCTCCGTAAAGGGCACGTTGTACTCCTTCGTAGCGCGGGAAGCAAAACTAAGCTGGAAACGTTCCGCTTCGCGCTTCAGGGCCACGAAGGCAGGGTCATAGTTGTCGGAACCGGATATATCCGCAAAATACGAGGCGAGATGGTTTGCAACGCGATAAGGATCGGTAACCAATTCATTATCAATGGAAATTCCCGGTACAGTAGAAGATGTCTGAATTCCCGAAATGCATCGTAGTTAAGTCCACACTTGAGAGGAGGGGGTATGTGCCGTAATAGGAGACACATACCGTTCCCAGGATTGTTTCTTACTCTGGCGAATAAGAATCCATGGTTGGCCGCCGACGGTAGTGCTTATGAGCGCGACGACGGTCTCTTATTGCCGCTGCAATATCCTCTGTCCACCAAGGGACGAGTTTGCGACGAGCAGTCCCAGAAAAGGATGGAATGGACTCTTCGGCGGCAGCAAGAAGCACATCGGTGATGTGCTGTACCTCGTCATCGACGCTCCGGCAACCAAGATCAACGAACACAGCTCGTTCTTGAAACGAGGGCCAATTTGCCCGCTTAAGCACCCAACGACTGGGGAACTCCACGGGCGTCTGGTTCAGAAGTGTAAGAACGACCGTTTGGGTGGGGAGTAAGTCAAGACTTTGACTTCCTCCCGAGTGGGGAGTAAGTCTTCAACTTCCTCCCCTGCTGTGCGGGCGGAGCAGCCTTCGCTCGCACAGCCTTCTTTGGGGCCGAAGGTGGGGTTGAAGTCACCTTCGGGCTCTCTTTCCGATTCTGGGGTAGATACAGATGTAGATGGCGTTGGTGCATTAGAAGGTTTCACAGCTGAGACAAAAGATGAGGTAGCCGGAACCAAATTGGGTATTATAGCTCTATAATCAATCTTTGGAGAAGGCGAAATCGTGGTATGGTACTTCTTGCGGGCCTCCTGGTAGGTGAGACCATCCAGGGTTTTGATCTCCTGGATTTTCTTCTCACTCAGGAAGACAGGGCAATTCCTGTCCCGAGGAAAATGACATCCAGGGCAATTAGTGCACTGATATGGTGTGGTGCACTCTTCCGCTTCGTGGGGTACCTTACCGCATGTTCCGCAGACGTCAGGGCTCGAGCATCGGGATAACATGTGCCCGAACTTCTGGCACTTATAACACCTCATTGGTGGAGGGATATAAGGCCGTACGTCACAACGGTAACTTGTAACCTTGACTTTCTCCGGGAGCACCGAAAGCTCAAAGGAAATAATGAATGCACCAGTATCCACGATTTGACCATTGACCTTGCGCGTAATGAGTCGGACATCAGTCACGTGACGGTGCTGCATATCCTCCTTGAGCTCCTCGTTGGTGTTCAGAATCAGGTCCCGGTGGAAAATAACTCCTCGGTCCAGATTCAGAGACGTGTACTTTTCCACTTTGACAGGGATCTCGCCAAAGTGGTCACATTTCAGAAGTTGTTCAACCTGCTCACCAGTCCTAGTCTTGAGCAACAAGCTACCATTTCTCATCTTTTGTACCTTCTCAAGCTCACCATAGACCCCTTCTATGTGGCGAGAAAACAAAATAGACTTTACCATCTTGAAATCACCCCCATCTGTTCTGGTTGCGACCAGAAACTTGGGAGTGTTAGCACCCAGATTCTCACAAACAGACTGTTCCCAGGGGGTTGATCCCCATAGGGAATCAAAAGTTAAAGACCAGGGTGGCGGACCACCCTGGTGGGAGATATTCCTTTTCTGTCCCATGGCCATTTCATCCTCCCTGAATGCCACTGACTCCAATCACGGGCTGTCTCTGTAGGCGCTACCCAGCCAAGGCAAGGCCCGCCTAGCTTGGAAGGCATTGCCCGGGGATCCGATGTTTAACATGCCATACAGGCATGTACCCCTTGGCATATACTAGAGAGTTTTCCAGCACAGGCATGCAGCTGTGCGGGGACCTGCGTTGTCAGGCGGATACTACTGCAGGGTACATGGCGCAACCACCTGTCCGTGTGGCCAGACCGAACAGGCTCTCGAGCGTAGTCGCACACTTAGGTGGCCCTTCCCCTGACAGCACGCACATATAATTTTGAGTGCCAGACCTCAAAAACATGAACGGAAAAAGGCGTGCGATATAACCTAATGAGAGTTATATCGCACAAAGTGGGGCGTTTAGAGCTGGCTGTCAAACCTGTAAAGGGGACCTGGGCAAAGAAACCCTTTTCGTCGCCTTCTATGACTGGCAGGGTATACCTGTGAGTGTATTCAATCCCTCCCACCCACGGGAGGTCCAATTGGCAAGACAAGCCGGAAACCTAAAAGAATAGCCAAGGTCGCCCCTTTTAGTCGCCTCGTACGACAGGCAGGGGATACCGTGGGTGTATTCTAAACCCCCCCACCCACAGGGGGATACAGGAGAATGATGATCAGATGGGTAGATAGGGTTACAAACGAAGAGGTATTAAGACGAGTGGGAGAGGAGAGATGTTTCTGGCGACTGCTAATGAAGAGAAGGGATAGGCTAGTATGACAATACTAAGACACCCAGGAATAGCAAGCTTAGTTATGGAAGGAAGGGCTGAGGACAAGAACTGCAGGGGTAGACCAAGGTTAGAATATGTTAAACAGTTTGCCTCGGTTGTAGGGTGTGGTAGCTATGTAGAGATGAAACGATTAGCACAGGACAGGAGGCATGGAGTGCTGCATCAAACCAGTCAAAAGACTGAAGCCTCAAACACACTAACATATGCTGCTGGAACATGGGCTACTACAAAAAGAGAGGAGAGTAGAATACAAGCAGCAGAGATGACATTTCTAAGAGGCTTAGAGGGCAAGACCAGAAGAGATAGAGTTAGAAATGAAGAGATTAGAAAAATAACAGGAATCTTGAAGCTGCAGGACAGGCATGGTCACATGTTTAGGATGGAAGAGGAGAGAGTACGAAAGAAAGCTTTTTCCGAAAAGATGACAGGGAAGAGATCATGAGGAAGACCCCGAAAGAGATGGACGGATACAGTCTGGGAGTGTATAAAGAAGAGGGGAAGAAAACCTGAAGATGTACTTAAAAAAGCAGAGGAGTAGTGGTGAGACAGTCAACGATGGAGGTCTTTAATTCACAACTCGACCCAGGAAGCAGGAAATGGGAAATGAAGATGATGATTTGATTACCCCCAAGTATACCATAATATGCTTTCAATAAGAGCATTATTATAGGTATTGTTTATCTACATAAAATTGGAGTAATTTAGAAGGTATTCTAAGCATGATAACTGTGTGTGAGTTCATTTTAAAGTGTTCATCAGCGGTAATTTCTAGGTATTTATGTGTCAAGGTACTACTAATAAAGGTGTTACATTTGCATTTGCTATAATGTATCTATTAACCACAAGTCCTGAAAAAGAAAAGGAAGAAGACGACAATGACAATACAGTAGAGCATCAATAATCCGAACGCCCGCTTTAAACATGTGAACTGTACTTTGCACGGCGCTGTGAGAGAACAATGACCTTGGGAGTGTTTGTTTTGAACCATCCACTCCCCTTCCCCCCAGCAGGCCAGTCCATTTTTAGTTGCTTCACTTGTTCAGTGTTGCATTTGTAGTTGCATGTTGTGGTTCTTTGTGCATACATAATTTGCATTTTAATTACAGTACTGTGTGTGTGCCTTGTACAATGTTGTATTATGGCATCATCAGGGACACTGAAGAGGAAACATACATTTCTAACTATAGAAACCAAACTCAAGATATTAAACTGACTTGAAAGAGGTGAAAGTGGCTCGTCTTTGTCAAAACATTCTGGAGTGGGTAAAGCTACCATCTCGGACATTACTTAAGTGAATGAAGGATTTGGCCGGCAGAAAACTAGTTTCGAAACTCGCACAACCCAAAATTAGCAAGTTTTTCAAATAAAATATTTTAGTGATTTCGTACAGTTGTGTTTATTTTTGTGTGCATACATACGTACAGTACACATGTAAATTTGTAAATAAGTAGTGAATTGTTTTTGTAGAATGAGTGCATTTTTCTGGATTTAAAGATACACATAAATCAAAGTACAATATGTATGTACATATATAAGTGCATAAAGTGTTTCTTCATCTTTCTTCGTTTAGGCCAGCTATGGACCACGTCATTTTAACTGCTTATGTCTTTGGGCCTTGATCTTAGCCCAGTTGTCACGCATTCGCTGCCTGTGAGACTCCTTTCTTTCTTCAGACCACTTCTTGCCGGTTTTTAATTTCGCTTTTTCTTGGAATTGGTGGTGTGCTCCAAGCTTTTCCTTCAAAAGGTCACATTCCATAATGTCTGCGTGGGTGATCTCTACTTCGTGTAAATCCTTGTCTACCTCACAAAACCAGGGGCCCTTGTTTTTTTGTTTGTTAAGAAAATAGGTAAATAACCAATTGGTGATTCTCTCAGGTTTCATATGGGTTAAGTGGCCATAGAAAGATATTCTTCTCTTCCGAATTACTTGAGATATCCTTTCTACATGATGGTACAGTTCATTGTTATGCCGTCTCCTGTATTCACCATCGACTTTCAACGGCCCTGAGATCTTCCTGAGTATCTTCCAATTTCTCAACCAGACCCTTCCTATTCATTGCGAGGCATTCTGCTGCGTACAGCGCCTCAGGTCGGTTAACTGTATGATAGTGTCATAGTTTGGCATTGCGGGACAGTATTCGCTTGTTGTACACTCCTTTCGTTAGCTGGTAGGCCACTTCCATCTTGTTCATTCTTGACGTGAAGGCTTCCTTCTCTGATATGTTGGGCTCGATCCACTCCCCTAGGTACTTAAACTTTTTTGTCTGACGGATCTTCGCATGTTCAACATTTAATTCTTTGACTGCAGGGCTAATATTAGTTATAAACTCGGTCTTCTCAAAAGAAATTTGTAAGCCTGCCTTTGCCGCTGTATTCTGAGTTGGTTGACTTGTTTTGCGGCTGTGTCTAGGGAATCAGAAAAGCTTGCTAGATCATCTGCGACAGCTAGGCAGTGAATTGTCAGGTTCAAGCTCCTGCAGCCCATTCTGACACCATTTTCTCCATTTTCTAACACTTCTTTCCCCATCTCCTTACGCCAGTCACGAATTACTTTCTCCAGTACACAGTTGAAAAGTAAAGGTGACAGTCCATCTCCCTGCCTCACACCCGTCCTGATTTTGAAAGCGTCCGAAATTTCTCCTCTAAATTTCACTCTGGAGTTTGTGTTAGCCAAGGTCTGCTGGATAATTGCTCGTGTTTTGTCGTCCAAACCCATTTCTTTTAAGATTTGGAAGAGTGTGGTTCGATCAATAGAGTCATAGGCTTTCTTGAAGTCGACGAAGACAATTACGAACTTTCTGTTTCTGAGCTTCAAATATGAAAGAACAAATTTAAGACTCATGATCTGCTCTGCACATGAACGACCTTTCCTGAACCCTCCTTGATATTCTCCCAGCTGAAAGTCAAGTTGTTCTTCTGCCTGGGTCTGAAGAGCTTTGGAGAGAATTTTGTACGTTGTTATGAGGAGTGAAATGCCACGATAGTTGTTAACGTCTGTTTTGTCACCTTTCTTATGAAGAGGGTGAATTAAAACCGATGTCCAGCCACTAGGGAGTTCCTCAGTTTCCCATATCTCCTGGATAATTTCAGTGAGTTTACTAATTGCCTTATCACTTGCGTACTTCCAGAGTTCTGCTATTATGCCATCCTCACCTGGTGCTTTGTTGTTCTTTAATGCATGAATTATCTGCTTGATTTCCTCTTTTGTTTGAAAATGCAAACAAATCGGTAATCCAAACACACCCCCCCCCCAGAGTAGTATAATTCGCTAGACTTTGGATATTGCATCATCATGACCAGAAATTGCGTAATCCTGATGACGTCATGGGATGACGTCATGGGTCCTTAGAGCGAGCACGTGGTCCAGGAGCGAGCATGTGCAGTGCACGTGTTAGCGTGGGAAGAGGTTGACCCTTTGGCTTGTTTGTGCGATGGTGATAAAAAGTTAATGGGTGTTGACGTCATGGAGGATGTTTATTAGGATGCTAACTGTCATCTGACACCCATGCGAGTGTGAGCACCAAAACAAAAGGTTATTCGCGGGTAGTGGGGTAGTGTATGTTCTCTTGCAAGTCGCGTGTGTGCTTGAATACGTATGGCTATGTTGGGAAATGTTTGGTGGCGGGCGAGGACTAGGGTTGAGTGAGGGTTCGTTTAAATGCTATTTTTCCCGCTCTATTTGATGGTGAGGTAATTTTTTAAAATGGGTGGAATTTGGAAACGCAATTTGAGGTAAACGTGCTTTTTTGACAATTTGGCGAATTTAATGAGCTTGTAAGGCTAGAACGATGCATATAGGGTGTCGTAGGACTTGTGGTGAACCACCCCTTGCTATGGACGGGAGTATATCCACCCCAAAATAAATCTACCCTTACCCGGAGGTTAAGTAGTGGTTATTTTTGTATGCATGCGCACTTGAGGGCTTTTGTAAGAGAGCGGAATTTTTAAAAGATTCTTTATAGATGAGGCTTTTTAAAAAATTTATTAAAAAAACAAAAAACTAATAGGTCATTCGATTTTTAGTATCTCGCTAACCAATAATGCGATGTAAACATATGGGGTGTCATAGGACTCGTAGTGAATTCTCCTTTTGTATGAATGAGGTATGTCAACCCCCAAAATAAAAACTACCCTTACCTGGGGTGAAAGAGCAATTTTTGTATGTATGCACACCGGTGGCTTTTGTCAAAAGGGTCTAACTACACATTTGTTAATATTTTCTGAACCCAGGATGGGATTTTCCCATAGGCAGTATCCTAGCACTTGGGGTGACACCTCGTTTTTGAAAGTATCATTCATTTATTTTCTTGTCAAAAGGGCCTAACTACACTTTTGTTAATATCTCGTGAACCAATCATGCTAGGGACTTGTATGAGGGGTCCTAGCACTTGGGGCGACGTCCCCCTTTATGGGGTGAAACTACCCCCCCAAAATTGAAAACTCAATATCTTGGAAACTATGAACCCTAAAATTAGGCGTTATAGCTTTAAAAATAGGTGATGACATAGGCTTTTACCTGGATTGGTCATTTCACCCCTAAAACAGTAAATAGTCATGTTATGGGGAAAAAACGTGTTAAACACCTAAAAATGATAAATGAACCTAAGATCTTTTGTTTTTGATGAAAAATAGCAGGGGGGTGAAAACTACCCCCAAATTGAAAAATCGATACCTTGGAAACTAAGAACCGTAAAATTATGTGTAATAGCTTAAAAAATTCGTTGTGACATAGGCTTTTACCCGGATAGATGATGTCACCCCTAAAACAGTAAATAGTGATTTTACAGTGGGGAAAAAGGTTTTAAACGGGTACAAATGATAATTGAACCTAAGATCTTTTGTTTTTGATGAAAAATAGCAGGGGGGTGAAAACTACCCCAAAATTGAAAAATCGATACCTTGGAAACTAAGAACCGTAAAATTATGTGTAATAGATTAAAAAATTCGTTGTGACATAGGCTTTTACCCGGATAGATGATGTCACCCCTAAAACAGTAAATAGTGATTTTACAGTGGGGAAAAAGGTTTTAAACGGGTAAAAATGATAATTGAACCTAAGATCTTTTGTTTTTGATGAAAAATAGCAGGGGGGTGAAAACTACCCCAAAATTGAAAAATCGATACCTTGGAAACTAAGAACCGTAAAATTATGTGTAATAGCTTAAAAAATTCGTTGTGACATAGGCTTTTACCCGGATAGATGATGTCACCCCTAAAACAGTAAATAGTGATTTTACAGTGGGGAAAAAGGTTTTAAACGGGTAAAAATGATAATTGAACCTATGATCTTTTGTTTTTGATGAAAAATAGCAGGGGGGTGAAAACTACCCCAAAATTGAAAAATCGATACCTTGGAAACTAAGAACCGTAAAATTATGTGTAATAGCTTAAAAAATTCGTTGTGACATAGGCTTTTACCCGGATAGATGATGTCACCCCTAAAACAGTAAATAGTGATTTTACAGTGGGGAAAAAGGTCTTAAACGGGTAAAAATGATAATTGAACCTAAGATCTTTTGTTTTTGATGAAAAATAGCAGGGGGGTGAAAACTACCCCAAAATTGAAAAATCGATACCTTGGAAACTAAGAACCGTAAAATTATGTGTAATAGCTTAAAAAATTCGTTGTGACATAGGCTTTTACCCGGATAGATGATGTCACCCCTAAAACAGTAAATAGTGATTTTACAGTGGGGAAAAAGGTCTTAAACGGGTAAAAATGATAATTGAACCTAAGATCTTTTGTTTTTGATGAAAAATAGCAGGGGGGTGAAAACTACCCCAAAATTGAAAAATCGATACCTTGGAAACTAAGAACCGTAAAATTATGTGTAATAGCTTAAAAAATTCGTTGTGACATAGGCTTTTACCCGGATAGATGATGTCACCCCTAAAACAGTAAATAGTGATTTTACAGTGGGGAAAAAGGTCTTAAACGGGTAAAAATGATAATTGAACCTAAGATCTTTTGTTTTTGATGAAAAATAGCAGGGGGGTGAAAACTACCCCAAAATTGAAAAATCGATACCTTGGAAACTAAGAACCGTAAAATTATGTGTAATAGCTTAAAAAATTCGTTGTGACATAGGCTTTTACCCGGATAGATGATGTCACCCCTAAAACAGTAAATAGTGATTTTACAGTGGGGAAAAAGGTCTTAAACGGGTAAAAATGATAATTGAACCTAAGATCTTTTGTTTTTGATGAAAAATAGCAGGGGGGGTGAAAACTACCCCGTATATGAAAGGAGTGTAGACTTATTGATGTTGCAGATTGGAAACAGTGAAAGTTATCACTTTTGTTTAATTAGAAATCTTGCTCGCCTTGTGCGTTCAAGCATCACTAGCACTCAGAGAAGGATTTATATATGTAGACGTTGTTTGTCATATTATCTTCTTGAGGATGAGTTAAATGTTCACTTTGCAGACTGTAAACAGTTTCCTGTTGCAAAAAGCATAATGCCGACTGATGAACAAAGATTTGTTAATTTTACAGAATTCCGAGTTAAAGATACAGTTCCATTTATAATATATGCAGACACTGAATGCGTTTTGTCTCCAATTTCCTCCTGTTTTCCAAATAGTGACATTCATAACTCTACTTTAACACATAAACATATTCCTTACAGCATTTCTTTATACCTTCATTGTAATTTCGATAGTGAATTGTGCAGTTTCAAGCTCTTTAGGGGAAATAATTGCATTGAATTGTTTGTAAAGGAACTTTATAGTATTGTGGATAAACTTCAAACATATTACTTATCGGTTAAGCCAATGTTAAAGATGACCGAAAATGAAGAAAGATTATTTTTGTCAAGTAAAATGTGTCACATTTGCGAGAAACCGATTGCAGTTAATGAACTCAAAGTACGCGATCATTGTCACTTAACTGGAAAATATAGAGGAAGCGCACACAATAGTTGTAATTTAAATTACAAAGTAACAAAGGTTTTGCCTATAGCATTTCATAATCTAACCGCCTATGATGGACATTTTATAATTAAAGAAATTTGCGAGAAACGTGATGGAGAGGTGTTACATAATCCTGGTCATATAAAATTGTTAGCGATGAATATGGAACGTTACAAAGGGTTTACAAAGTATGTACGGGCTAAGAATGGATTCATTCAGTTAAGATTTTTCGATACATATAATTTCTTGTCCTGTTCACTAGATCAATGTTCATCTTCGTTAAGCGAAGATTCAAAGCAAATAACACAACGTTATTTTAATGATGATGCACAGTTTCGACTTACTGCGAGAAAAGGTGTGTTTCCCTATGAATACGTCACGAGTATGGATGTTCTTAACGAAACTAAATTACCTGAAATATCCAAGTTTTATAGCAGCCTTAATGATCAAACAATATCGAATGAAGAGTATGAGTTTGCTCAATCGGTGTGGGAAACGTTTTCCTGTCAAACATTAGGAGAATACGCAGATTTGTATTTAAAAGTTGACACACTTCTTTTGGCGGATGTCTTTGAAAATTTTAGATCGAATGGCACGGAAACTTATGGCATTGATGCAGCTCATTTTTACACTGCTCCATCTATGTCTTGGTGTGCTATGAAAAAGATAACCAACGTTCAACTTGAATTGCTTCAAGATATTGATATGTTACACTTTTTTGAACGATCTATTCGAGGAGGAAATGTTCAGTGTATAACACGACATGCGATTGCTAATAATAAGTATATGAAAACTTATGATGAGAAAAAGCAAGAGTCCTACATAATGTACTTTGACGTTAATAATTTGTATGGATATGCGATGATGGAATATCTTCCAACGGGTGGCTTTAAATGGATTGCAAATGTTGAAGGCTTTGATGTTTTAACTATTGATGATACTTCAGAAATTGGATATATTTTGGAAGTAGATTTGACTTATCCTCAAGAGTTACATGACAAACATTCAGATTACCCTCTATGTCCAGAAAAGTTGACAAAGCTAATGGCTACCCTAGATAATAAAGAACGTTATGTTTTGCATTATAGATTGTTAAAGCAATGTATTCAACTAGGAATGAAATTAGATCGTATTCACAGAATAATTGAATTCAATCAGAGCCAATGGCTAAAACCATATATTGATGTGAACACAGAGAAACGAAAACAAGCCAAAAATGATTTTGAAAAGAATTTTTATAAATTGATGAATAATGCAATTTTTGGTCGTTCACTGATGAATGTGAGGAAGTTAAGGGACATCAAATGGGTCACCAAATGGCATGGAGCTCGTGGTGGTAGGTCTTTAATAGCTAAGGCTAATTTTAAACATAGAATTATATTCGATGAACAATGTATGGTCATCGAGATGAGTAGACTAAAGATTTTTCACAATCAACCAGTATATGTTGGTGCATCTATATTAGATTTGTCTAAATGTAAAATGAATGACTTTCATTACAATGTTATTTTAGCAAATCCTGAATCAAATGTGAGGTTGTTATACACAGACACCGATAGTTTTATGTATATATTCTATTATGATATTTATGAGTTCATGAAACAACATTCAAATTTGTTTGATACTGGAAACTATGAAACAAACAATCCTTTTGGCATTGTGAGACAAAATAAAGGTGAAATTGGTTTAATGAAAGATGAAAATGCTGGAAGGATTGTTGAAGAATTTGTGGGGTTACGACCCAAAATGTATGCAATAAAATTGTGTGATGAAATGAATAGCTTGTGTAAGGCTAAAGGCATTAAGAAGAGTGTGAGTAAAAGTAAGAATATTGATGAGTATCGAAAGTGTCTTTATAACAGAGAAAAAGTCAACAAAGTTCAAGTTTGTATAATTTCAAAATCTCATTCTGTATTTACTGTTCGGCAAAATAAGTTGGCAATTTCATCAAACGAAGATAAAAGACACATAACTGAAAACGGAATTGATACTTTACCGTTTGTTCATTTTTCTCTGAAAAATGATTAGAAACAAATTTAGATTAAAGCAGTTCATCTCACTTACTTTATTTCTTTCACACACACACTTTTATGCTGGTAATAATACTAATTTTTGTGTGTTCCTTTGCTTATGAAATCCTAGACTAGGAGTTCCACATTCGACATGATAGCGGAGTTTCATCTCCCATAAACTCGTCTCTGAGGTGGGTGCCAGAAAAGGCATCCAGCTGTAAAAACCACACCCTCACATAGACTTTCATAACTTCTTACGTTGAGGTTCATAACACTACGTTGATTGATTTATCGGTTTCCTTTTCACAATTCCTGTCTATACATTCCTCTTGAAGGTTGCAAGATGCTTGCAAGGTTCCTAAAATGCAATTAAATTTAATAAATACCTTAAGATGGTTTGATTTGTTTAATGATATGGTGTTAATAGTATTTTTAGGTTTTGACTGGCTTTGCATTAAGAATTGACTAACCAAACATGAGTTACCTATCAGGGAAACATTTTGGCCACTATGTTGGCTATTGACCAGTGAGTTTAGCTGTTTATCATTTTTTTAAATCATAAACAACAGAGGGTTAAACGTATAGATAAACCGTGTGACCATGTTTGTTAAACAAGACATTATACCAGAGACAATTAGAATACTTATGTAGAGTTTACCAAAAATAATGTTGTGTAACAGTAAATGCTAGTCAACAGTTATACACTTCTAAAAAAAATCATCATACAATACCTGAGAGCTCTTCTAAAATTATTGATGTGTAACATGATTCCACTAACTTGCTATGTATTTTTTGGCTTGGGGGTGATTTTCAAGAAATGCAAATGGAACTGAAATGCAATACAAACAATGAGCGTGCCTGGTGGCTGAGATTGATACCACGACGTACTGTCGGTTATGTAGCTATGTGGAATGTATATCAAATATGGTTTACTTCAAGGTCTGGAGATCCCTACAATTCCTACAATAAATGATCTTGAAATGGTCATCCTATGGTGTGAAAATATTTATTAGGTATATATATTTACTGAAAACAATTATGATTTATTAAATGTTTATATGTTTACAGTATTGTTATTTAATGTAAGCACTTGAGGCACTACCGACCAATGGGAAGCAAAAAGTGGGAGCATATATGGGATGAAATGTGGGAGCAAAGCAAATATAAAAAGTGGGAGCAAATATGCTAACAAATATGTCAACAAATATGCCTGCAAAAGTATATACACAATTCAAGATAGTTGAAAGTAAAGTATATACACAATTCAAGTTAGCATATTTGCTCCCACTTTTTATATTTGCTTTGCTCCCACATTTCATCCCATATATGCTCCCACTTTTTGCTTCCCATTGGTCGGTAGTGCCTCAAGTGCTTACATTAAATAACAATACTGTAAACATATAAACATTTAATAAATCATAATTGTTTTCAGTAAATATATATACCTAATAAATATTTTCACACCATAGGATGACCATTTCAAGATCATTTATTGTAGGAATTGTAGGGATCTCCAGACCTTGAAGTAAACCATATTTGATATACATTCCACATAGCTACATAACCGACAGTACGTCGTGGTATCAATCTCAGCCACCAGGCACGCTCATTGTTTGTATTGCATTTCAGTTCCATTTGCATTTCTTGAAAATCACCCCCAAGCCAAAAAATACATAGCAAGTTAGTGGAATCATGTTACACATCAATAATTTTAGAAGAGCTCTCAGGTATTGTATGATGATTTTTTTTAGAAGTGTATAACTGTTGACTAGCATTTACTGTTACACAACATTATTTTTGGTAAACTCTACATAAGTATTCTAATTGTCTCTGGTATAATGTCTTGTTTAACAAACATGGTCACACGGTTTATCTATACGTTTAACCCTCTGTTGTTTATGATTTAAAAAAATGATAAACAGCTAAACTCACTGGTCAATAGCCAACATAGTGGCCAAAATGTTTCCCTGATAGGTAACTCATGTTTGGTTAGTCAATTCTTAATGCAAAGCCAGTCAAAACCTAAAAATACTATTAACACCATATCATTAAACAAATCAAACCATCTTAAGGTATTTATTAAATTTAATTGCATTTTAGGAACCTTGCAAGCATCTTGCAACCTTCAAGAGGAATGTATAGACAGGAATTGTGAAAAGGAAACCGATAAATCAATCAACGTAGTGTTATGAACCTCAACGTAAGAAGTTATGAAAGTCTATGTGAGGGTGTGGTTTTTACAGCTGGATGCCTTTTCTGGCACCCACCTCAGAGACGAGTTTATGGGAGATGAAACTCCGCTATCATGTCGAATGTGGAACTCCTAGTCTAGGATTTCATAAGCAAAGGAACACACAAAAATTAGTATTATTACCAGCATAAAAGTGTGTGTGTGAAAGAAATAAAGTAAGTGAGATGAACTGCTTTAATCTAAATTTGTTTCTAATCATTTTTCAGAGAAAAATGACCAAACGGTAAAGTATCAATTCCGTTTTCAGTTATGTGTCTTTTATCTTCGTTTGATGAAATTGCCAACTTATTTTGCCGAACAGTAAATACAGAATGAGATTTTGAAATTATACAAACTTGAACTTTGTTGACTTTTTCTCTGTTATAAAGACACTTTCGATACTCATCAATATTCTTACTTTTACTCACACTCTTCTTAATGCCTTTAGCCTTACACAAGCTATTCATTTCATCACACAATTTTATTGCATACATTTTGGGTCGTAACCCCACAAATTCTTCAACAATCCTTCCAGCATTTTCATCTTTCATTAAACCAATTTCACCTTTATTTTGTCTCACAATGCCAAAAGGATTGTTTGTTTCATAGTTTCCAGTATCAAACAAATTTGAATGTTGTTTCATGAACTCATAAATATCATAATAGAATATATACATAAAACTATCGGTGTCTGTGTATAACAACCTCACATTTGATTCAGGATTTGCTAAAATAACATTGTAATGAAAGTCATTCATTTTACATTTAGACAAATCTAATATAGATGCACCAACATATACTGGTTGATTGTGAAAAATCTTTAGTCTACTCATCTCGATGACCATACATTGTTCATCGAATATAATTCTATGTTTAAAATTAGCCTTAGCTATTAAAGACCTACCACCACGAGCTCCATGCCATTTGGTGACCCATTTGATGTCCCTTAACTTCCTCACATTCATCAGTGAACGACCAAAAATTGCATTATTCATCAATTTATAAAAATTCTTTTCAAAATCATTTTTGGCTTGTTTTCGTTTCTCTGTGTTCACATCAATATATGGTTTTAGCCATTGGCTCTGATTGAATTCAATTATTCTGTGAATACGATCTAATTTCATTCCTAGTTGAATACATTGCTTTAACAATCTATAATGCAAAACATAACGTTCTTTATTATCTAGGGTAGCCATTAGCTTTGTCAACTTTTCTGGACATAGAGGGTAATCTGAATGTTTGTCATGTAACTCTTGAGGATAAGTCAAATCTACTTCCAAAATATATCCAATTTCTGAAGTATCATCAATAGTTAAAACATCAAAGCCTTCAACATTTGCAATCCATTTAAAGCCACCCGTTGGAAGATATTCCATCATCGCATATCCATACAAATTATTAACGTCAAAGTACATTATGTAGGACTCTTGCTTTTTCTCATCATAAGTTTTCATATACTTATTATTAGCAATCGCATGTCGTGTTATACACTGAACATTTCCTCCTCGAATAGATCGTTCAAAAAAGTGTAACATATCAATATCTTGAAGCAATTCAAGTTGAACGTTGGTTATCTTTTTCATAGCACACCAAGACATAGATGGAGCAGTGTAAAAATGAGCTGCATCAATGCCATAAGTTTCCGTGCCATTCGATCTAAAATTTTCAAAGACATCCGCCAAAAGAAGTGTGTCAACTTTTAAATACAAATCTGCGTATTCTCCTAATGTTTGACAGGAAAACGTTTCCCACACCGATTGAGCAAACTCATACTCTTCATTCGATATTGTTTGATCATTAAGGCTGCTATAAAACTTGGATATTTCAGGTAATTTAGTTTCGTTAAGAACATCCATACTCGTGACGTATTCATAGGGAAACACACCTTTTCTCGCAGTAAGTCGAAACTGTGCATCATCATTAAAATAACGTTGTGTTATTTGCTTTGAATCTTCGCTTAACGAAGATGAACATTGATCTAGTGAACAGGACAAGAAATTATATGTATCGAAAAATCTTAACTGAATGAATCCATTCTTAGCCCGTACATACTTTGTAAACCCTTTGTAACGTTCCATATTCATCGCTAACAATTTTATATGACCAGGATTATGTAACACCTCTCCATCACGTTTCTCGCAAATTTCTTTAATTATAAAATGTCCATCATAGGCGGTTAGATTATGAAATGCTATAGGCAAAACCTTTGTTACTTTGTAATTTAAATTACAACTATTGTGTGCGCTTCCTCTATATTTTCCAGTTAAGTGACAATGATCGCGTACTTTGAGTTCATTAACTGCAATCGGTTTCTCGCAAATGTGACACATTTTACTTGACAAAAATAATCTTTCTTCATTTTCGGTCATCTTTAACATTGGCTTAACCGATAAGTAATATGTTTGAAGTTTATCCACAATACTATAAAGTTCCTTTACAAACAATTCAATGCAATTATTTCCCCTAAAGAGCTTGAAACTGCACAATTCACTATCGAAATTACAATGAAGGTATAAAGAAATGCTGTAAGGAATATGTTTATGTGTTAAAGTAGAGTTATGAATGTCACTATTTGGAAAACAGGAGGAAATTGGAGACAAAACGCATTCAGTGTCTGCATATATTATAAATGGAACTGTATCTTTAACTCGGAATTCTGTAAAATTAACAAATCTTTGTTCATCAGTCGGCATTATGCTTTTTGCAACAGGAAACTGTTTACAGTCTGCAAAGTGAACATTTAACTCATCCTCAAGAAGATAATATGACAAACAACGTCTACATATATAAATCCTTCTCTGAGTGCTAGTGATGCTTGAACGCACAAGGCGAGCAAGATTTCTAATTAAACAAAAGTGATAACTTTCACTGTTTCCAATCTGCAACATCAATAAGTCTACACTCCTTTCATATACGGGGTAGTTTTCACCCCCCCTGCTATTTTTCATCAAAAACAAAAGATCTTAGGTTCAATTATCATTTTTACCCGTTTAAGACCTTTTTCCCCACTGTAAAATCACTATTTACTGTTTTAGGGGTGACATCATCTATCCGGGTAAAAGCCTATGTCACAACGAATTTTTTAAGCTATTACACATAATTTTACGGTTCTTAGTTTCCAAGGTATCGATTTTTCAATTTTGGGGTAGTTTTCACCCCCCTGCTATTTTTCATCAAAAACAAAAGATCTTAGGTTCAATTATCATTTTTACCCGTTTAAGACCTTTTTCCCCACTGTAAAATCACTATTTACTGTTTTAGGGGTGACATCATCTATCCGGGTAAAAGCCTATGTCACAACGAATTTTTTAAGCTATTACACATAATTTTACGGTTCTTAGTTTCCAAGGTATCGATTTTTCAATTTTGGGGTAGTTTTCACCCCCCTGCTATTTTTCATCAAAAACAAAAGATCTTAGGTTCAATTATCATTTTTACCCGTTTAAGACCTTTTTCCCCACTGTAAAATCACTATTTACTGTTTTAGGGGTGACATCATCTATCCGGGTAAAAGCCTATGTCACAACGAATTTTTTAAGCTATTACACATAATTTTACGGTTCTTAGTTTCCAAGGTATCGATTTTTCAATTTTGGGGTAGTTTTCACCCCCCTGCTATTTTTCATCAAAAACAAAAGATCTTAGGTTCAATTATCATTTTTACCCGTTTAAGACCTTTTTCCCCACTGTAAAATCACTATTTACTGTTTTAGGGGTGACATCATCTATCCGGGTAAAAGCCTATGTCACAACGAATTTTTTAAGCTATTACACATAATTTTACGGTTCTTAGTTTCCAAGGTATCGATTTTTCAATTTTGGGGTAGTTTTCACCCCCCTGCTATTTTTCATCAAAAACAAAAGATCTTAGGTTCAATTATCATTTTTACCCGTTTAAAACCTTTTTCCCCACTGTAAAATCACTATTTACTGTTTTAGGGGTGACATCATCTATCCGGGTAAAAGCCTATGTCACAACGAATTTTTTAAGCTATTACACATAATTTTACGGTTCTTAGTTTCCAAGGTATCGATTTTTCAATTTTGGGGTAGTTTTCACCCCCCTGCTATTTTTCATCAAAAACAAAAGATCTTAGGTTCAATTATCATTTTTACCCGTTTAAAACCTTTTTCCCCACTGTAAAATCACTATTTACTGTTTTAGGGGTGACATCATCTATCCGGGTAAAAGCCTATGTCACAACGAATTTTTTAATCTATTACACATAATTTTACGGTTCTTAGTTTCCAAGGTATCGATTTTTCAATTTTGGGGTAGTTTTCACCACCCTGCTATTTTTCATCAAAAACAAAAGATCTTAGGTTCAATTATCATTTTTACCCGTTTAAAACCTTTTTCCCCACTGTAAAATCACTATTTACTGTTTTAGGGGTGACATCATCTATCCGGGTAAAAGCCTATGTCACAACGAATTTTTTAAGCTATTACACATAATTTTACGGTTCTTAGTTTCCAAGGTATCGATTTTTCAATTTGGGGGTAGTTTTCACCCCCCTGCTATTTTTCATCAAAAACAAAAGATCTTAGGTTCATTTATCATTTTTAGGTGTTTAACACGTTTTTTCCCCATAACATGACTATTTACTGTTTTAGGGGTGAAATGACCAATCCAGGTAAAAGCCTATGTCATCACCTATTTTTAAAGCTATAACGCCTAATTTTAGGGTTCATAGTTTCCAAGATATTGAGTTTTCAATTTTGGGGGGGTAGTTTCACCCCATAAAGGGGGACGTCGCCCCATGTGCTAGGACCCCTCATACAAGTCCCTAGCATGATTGGTTCACGAGATATTAACAAAAGTGTAGTTAGGCCCTTTTGACAAGAAAATAAATGAATGATACTTTCAAAAACGAGGTGTCACCCCAAGTGCTAGGATACTGCCTATGGGAAAATCCCATCCTGGGTTCAGAAAATATTAACAAATGTGTAGTTAGACCCTTTTGACAAAAGCCACCGGTGTGCATACATACAAAAATTGCTCTTTCACCCCAGGTAAGGGTAGTTTTTATTTTGGGGGTTGACATACCTCATTCATACAAAAGGAGAATTCACTACGAGTCCTATGACACCCCATATGTTTACATCGCATTATTGGTTAGCGAGATACTAAAAATCGAATGACCTATTAGTTTTTTGTTTTTTTAATAATTTTTTTAAAAAGCCTCATCTATAAAGAATCTTTTAAAAATTCCGCTCTCTTACAAAAGCCCTCAAGTGCGCATGCATACAAAAATAACCACTACTTAACCTCCGGGTAAGGGTAGATTTATTTTGGGGTGGATATACTCCCGTCCATAGCAAGGGGTGGTTCACCACAAGTCCTACGACACCCTATATGCATCGTTCTAGCCTTACAAGCTCATTAAATTCGCCAAATTGTCAAAAAAGCACGTTTACCTCAAATTGCGTTTCCAAATTCCACCCATTTTAAAAAATTACCTCACCATCAAATAGAGCGGGAAAAATAGCATTTAAACGAACCCTCACTCAACCCTAGTCCTCGCCCGCCACCAAACATTTCCCAACATAGCCATACGTATTCAAGCACACACGCGACTTGCAAGAGAACATACACTACCCCACTACCCGCGAATAACCTTTTGTTTTGGTGCTCACACTCGCATGGGTGTCAGATGACAGTTAGCATCCTAATAAACATCCTCCATGACGTCAACACCCATTAACTTTTTATCACCATCGCACAAACAAGCCAAAGGGTCAACCTCTTCCCACGCTAACACGTGCACTGCACATGCTCGCTCCTGGACCACGTGCTCGCTCTAAGGACCCATGACGTCATCCCATGACGTCATCAGGATTACGCAATTTCTGGTCATGATGATGCAATATCCAAAGTCTAGCGAATTATACTACTCCCCAGTTCTAATTAGTTCGTATTTTCGACGCTCTACTGTAATAATAAATAATACCTATAATAATGATAATGTTAGTATTATGTATGCAAGGTACTCATGGGTACATCTTAAGAAAGAGAATAATACTTACAGTAGCTTCAGTTTTAATGTCAGCCAGTTCACCTATGAGAGAACTTATGTCATGATCAATTTTAGCATTAAACTTTTTAATTAGGTTATCTCTCTCAGTAATCATCCTTTCTATCAGGCTGCGTAATGATGATAAATTGACACTAAATCCCTGAAATGATAAATGACAACTGTTATGTTTAAGGTTTTCAATTATTCCTATACATCAAAAATGTCCCTGAGTGGGCAATATGAGTGGAACACAGGATTGTCAGCACAGAAAACACAATAAATTACACACTTACATTACAAAATTAAACATCCACTCTCCATTGAGCATGTCCACAAAAATCAAAAATAAACAATACAAATAGTTGAACACTGTGCAGCAGGTATATAAAATAAATGTAAACATGACAGAAATTAGTTAAGAATGAAGTTCTGATAAGGCATGGCGACTAGCTTATCAAGCTGGAAAAATGGGACATTCAAGAAATCTCTTTTTTTCTTTTCTTTTTTGACAGTGTTATGTGCATTATGGGTGGTACGACCTATTCAGAAAATGCTCACTTACTGTGTATTCCTGGTTAAAAAAAAGATGGCTATTGGTCAACTCCACCAAACTGTTGGGGTTGTAGTTACCACCTGAGAAAGATATCTGTGTTTCTTCAAGATGCATAGAATGTTAGCATTTGTTACTGATCCCCTAAAAGATTTTAAATCCCTTTTATTTATTATGAAAATTTTATGAGGACTGGAACTAACATTAAGTTTGAATTATCAACCATAACTGTAATTAGATTTTCACAATTACCTATAATGCAAAAGGGACGAGCATGTCCACTATGATGATCCCACAGTTCATTCTTCCACATGTAAACTACTAATGAAATAAACTACACACGAGTTGATTAAAATCAGGATATATCGCATCCCATTTTTGTTTTGTTATGACAACAGGACCAGCCACTAAAATGACAACAATACCGGTATCATTAAATACAGGACGTCTTGGTCACCCCGATTATGGAGGCGTGGTGGCTCAGCGGTCTAGCTGTATGCCTTTCACCAAGGTGGTCCGGGTTCGATTCCCGGTCATTGCATGTGAAATTTTCGAAGTAAAATGCCATGTCCTGTGGTTCGGATTCCACGTAAAAAGGAGGTCCCGTGGCTCATGATCTCAAGATTAACGGTCACGTTAAACTACAAGCTTCCTTTGGTCACCCCGAGATAGAGGGTCAGAGAGAAGTGTATCAAACCAGTCTGTTGTCTGATGATTCCTATAATAAAATCAGACAACAGAAGATAGCTATCTGCTAACATTCAAAACAACTTGAAATACTTCCCTTTTATGTGTGAAAAATGTTTTTTAGTAGCAGTAACCTAATGCTAATACTGTAGTTTGGAATATACTCTTACCGGCATTAATTAAATTATATATTTTGAAACGCTTGTTTGAATGACAGATTGAAAGAAAGATGAGAACAGAAAGCATTAGAATGAGCAAAACTATCCTAAATAGGATTAAATTTAAAGCTCTGATTGCCAACTTGAAACTGACTTTACAAATATTACAAATGAAGACTTACATAATAGTTGTCAATGTCTTCTTTAGGACATGGAACCTCAAATTCCTCTATGATATCATACAAAGACTTACAATATTCCATTTCCGTCTCCATATCATCAGCCTGAAAGAATCAGAACATGACCAAATGAAAGAATCAAATCAATTGGGTGGAACAACTTTCTCCAGTGGAAGAATGTCAACTTAACCTAAGGGTACATGAAAGGTAAAACTCACAAAATAAGAAATACCGGTAATAATATGACAATAAAATTACTCAGACTTTATTCTCTGAAGAAAAAGGAAGCATGAATCATACATTTGACTGCATTATAGAGGGATTAAAACAAACATATAGAAAACTTAATAGGGTTTACCCTTTAAAACAGGAAGTCTGTGGTCGACTATATACTGTATGAGAAAGAACTAAATAAGAACATCACGTACATCAAGGTTACACCATCGGAGAACCTGGATAGCGACCATCGATTGCTGGTAATGAACCTGAGAGGGAGTAAGGAGAAGAAAGGGACTGGGAACCAGGAAAGACGTATAAGGATATGGAAACTGAAAGAAGGGGATAGAAGGGTCGAGTACCTCAAAATGGTATAGGAAGGAATTCCAACAGATGAAGAAAGAGGGGTGGAAGAGGAATGGGCTAGATTTAAGAAGACACTAGTAGGTGCAGCAGAAGCAGTATGTGGGAGGACAAGTAGTAAGAAGACGTGGAAGGAAACACCATGGTGGAATGAGAAGACAAAATATATAGTAAGGGAAAAGAATAGAGCCTTTAGGAGGTGGTATCAAAATAGGACGGTAGAGACAAGGGAAGAGTACCAGGAAAGAAAGAAGGAGGCGAAGAGAGTAGTGGCTGAGGAGAGAAAAAAGTGGATGGAAGAGTGGACAAAGATGATGAAGGAGGATAGTGAAGGTACAAAAAAGGACCTGTATGGGATGGTAAAAAATAAGAGGCGGAAGGATCCTACGGATTATGTTAGAATGGTGAACAAAAGGGGACAAGAGATAGAAAATAGGGAAGAACTGAAGAAAATGTGGAAAGAATATTTTGAAGAACTTCTGAACCCAAATGGAAAAGATGGTGAGGAGGAAGAAATCGGGGGAGAGGAAGATGAACTGCAAACAGAAAAGGACTTAACATGGAAAGAAGAGGAAGATGCAGTGAACAAGATGAAAGGAGGGAAGGCACCGGGTGTGGATGAGTTGAGTGTGGAGATGGTGAGAGCAGCAGGAGAGGTGGGGATACAGTGGTTGTAGCGAGTGATGAGGACAGCATGGAAGGAAAGGAAGACCCCAGAGGACTGGAAAAAAGGAATAATTGTCCCGATCTTCAAGAAAGGTAGTAGAACAGATTGCAGAACCTATCGGGGAATAACACTGATGAGTCATTGTGCAAAGATCTTCGAGAAAGTTTTGGAAAAGAGAATTAGGACAAGGATAGAAGGAGGGATAAGGGAAGAACAACATGGCTTCAGAGCAGGAAGGTCCACAGTGGATTTGATTTTTGCTGTAAGGCAGTTACAAGAACAGCACTATGAGTATGGAACAGATCTACTGATGGCCTTCCTGGACATTGAGAAAGCATATGACAGTGTATGTAGAAACAAAGTATGGAAGTCCCTGGAGGATAGAGGAGTAGAGAAATGGACTATAAAGAGGATAAAGGAGATGTACAAGGGAAGCGTGAGCTGTGTGAAAGTGGGAGGAGAGAGATCAGACTGGTTGGAACAGAGAAACGGCCTGAAACAAGGAAGTGCCTTGTCACCGTTACTTTTCATTGTGGTGATGGATGACATAATGACCCGAGTGGCACAAGTAATTGGGGAAGGAAAGATGAAAGCAATGGTGTTTGCAGATGATTTGGGGAAACAAGGAGGGGGAGGTACAGGAACAGTTGGACGTGTGGGAAGGAATAATACAAGGATATGGGATGAAATTTAGCATAAATAAGAGTGAGATGGTGATCACAACAAGGAAGAAGGAAAGAACCACAACGGGAATAACAATTGGTGGGGAACAGATGAAGAGAGTGGCGAGTTTCAAGTATCTGGGAAGCCTGATACAAGATAATGGAAGAAACGATAGAGAAATAAATGAGCGGGGGAGGCAGGCAGAAGCATTTTGGAGGAGTGTGAGAAGCATGTTATGGAGCAAGGATGTCCCTCAGAACAGCAAAAACATCATATATCGGACGTACTATGTCCCTATCCTGACGTATGCCTCGGAGACCTGGGTTATGAAAGGAAGGGAGAAGAGCAAAATACAGTCCAGTGAGATGAGGTTCTTGAGAAGCAGTATTGGAGCTACAAAGATGGACAGAATAAGAAATGAGAGGACCAGTGAATTAATGAAGGAGGAACCATTACAGGATGGTATAGAGAAATCTAGACTTAGATGGTAATGACATGTAAAACGAATGGAGGAGAAGAGGATACCCAGGAGGATACACGAGACGAAGTGGGAAGGAAAGAGACCGAGAGGAAAACCGAGAGACAGGTGGCTGAAGGGGGTGGAAGAAAGCGTGAAGAAGAGAGGAGAAGACTGGACAAGGGTGGAGGCTGAGAGATGGTGGGAAGACAGAAGACGTTGGAGAGGCTTGTGTTCCAAACAGACCCGGCCAGTGGCTGAAAACTGTGCAAGATGATGATGATGACCCTTTAAAACAACAAATTCTAAGTAGGCTATTTACTTTAAACCACTGTACATTCATACACATTACAGTAAACAATCAATAAATAAATAAAAAATCATAAGTTTACAACAGGAACAACGGTGATGTCAATGAATGACCATCTGGAATTACAGTACTTTCCTTCATACTTGGTCCGTATTGACAAATTATTAATGTATATATATATATTAAGAAAATTTCCATCAATCAATACAATAATTGTCAAATCTAAAACTAGTGGAAAACCATTAAAAGAATGTCAACTTAACCTAAGGGTACATGAAAGATAAAACTCAATACAATACAATCATATATTAATGAATGACAAACCTGGTATATTTGCTGGTGTTTAATTACCAGGTCAAAAACAAAAGTTTGGTGCTTTTCAGCCGGTCAACATGAATATACCCAAAAAGAGCTGGGTTATGCCCTAATCCTGAAATAAATTAGGCCTACATGAGATTAATAAATACACTAGGATGACCAGTTTCGATCGTCAAGCGATCATCATCAAATCCATTACACTTAGGCTATAACATCTATGTTTGAGAATACAGGTGAAAAATATTTACAATATGTACAATTATTTAGTTGCAGTATTGGTAATGCAACTGTCGGTGTATGCTAAATGTAGTATATCTAATGTTAGGTGAAATGCTAAAATGGTGATAGAAATCCGGAGTTTGTCTGTTTGGGGTGATTATATGGTTGTAAAAAATCAACTATGGCTATACTGTAATAATACAGGCTGATACTTATCTGGTTGTCTTCCTGGCTGGGACTTCGAGCAGTTTCGTGTTCACTCTAGCACCAGTTGTGGTCGACTGAACCCGGGTGTTTACTGGATGAAACTGGTTTTTCCTTTCTCCCTCCTTTGTTCCTATGTTCTGTCTGTGGTCAGTGCAATGTTTATTTGTGTGACGTTGCGAAATCTAGATAAGAATGTATATTATTGAATACAGGAAGATCTACAACTATTAAAGACCGTGGAACTGTCTTCGCCATGTGTGGACTAAAAAGCCATTCGAATGCGTGGCGAAGACAGTTCCACGGTCTTTAATAGTTGTAGATCATCCTGTATTCAATAACATACATTCTAATCTAGATTTGGCAACGTCACACAAATAAACATTGCACTGACCTCAGACAGTACATAGGAACAAAGGGAGGGAGAAAGGAAAAAAAAGTTTCGTCCAGTTAACACCCGGGTTCAGTCGACCACAACTGGTGCTAGAGTGAAAAACTGCTCGAAGTCCCAGCCAGGAAGAAAATCGGATAAGTATCAGCCTGTATTATCAGGGTGTCTACTATAAGGATGAAGTAAAAATTAGTTACTTTTTAGCTACCTTTTAGTTAACTTTTAGTTAATTTTAGTTACCTTTGAATTCAAGATATGTCTGCGGTCTGCAAGCAAAGGAGCTCACCACGCGGTGAAGAAAAGCAACAATGGACTGTGTTTAAAGCGGTAAATAAAATTCACTTAGGGTGTTATAAAAATGGTAAAAATAATAAATAAATACTAGATATTTATTATCAAATTAGTTGTTTCAGGTTGCCATAACCGGTGGCCATGATAAGACCTAGATTGCGATGTGGTGCATCATATTTGTTTTTATAATGGTATTTATGCTGTTTTTAAGGGATCACCAAGTGAATTCATTAATTATTAAGGATTTCCCAGTGCGAGTGCATATTATCTTCTAGATGGATACTGTCTTGTTGGAATGGTTTCATCAATTTGTGAACTGGGTTTCGGTATCACAGATAGCTGCCATGTTGTAATATAGCCTTGATTGGATATTTTTGTAGTTCCTTGCTTCAACGGGGACACGTCTCTGAAATCCCAAAGCCGCCTAATTAGCGACTGCTATGAATAACCAAATATACCCGTACGCTTTTATATGGTGATAGATCTTACCAGAACTCAATCAACGTTTTAATATGTAAGGTTATGTACACATAAACGCATGAATCCTGCAGTATAAGATATTACATTATCTCAAGATTTTTGTATTTCTTTTCTAAAAGATTCAACGCAAGCACTCCTATATAGTATTTGGTGATCCAAACCTTTTATATTCTGCCTTTCTTTTTGTCTTTTTGATAGTTCTTTTCAGTAGATATATTTTAATGACTGGTGAGAGAATTCTCATCCAAATGCCATCATTTTGTTACACGTTGTGCACCCTGCTGTAAAATAACAAGGCTCTGGCATCCGAATAACTCCCGGGATAAGGAGTGATAGAGGAGTAACACCTCTGTAAAAAACCTTGGGCCAGCTGACCCGGCTGGTAGTACCATGTAAGGGTCCCTTGCCAGGGTTACGGTGAAGACCACAACGGCAGCTACAGTGGAGAAGTTGGACTTTGGTACAGTGTAACTGGCGGAAGTGGCAGCCCAGTGCTCGGGATTAATGGAGTAAAAGGTATCTGCTCCAAGGCTGGGACAGGTATCAGATGTGAGAAGACCAAACGGAGGCCGGGATAAGCTTCCAAATTCATCTTCATGATGAAGCAGGGCACTCTCTTGTCCTTAGGATAAGAAATTGTCCTTAAAGGCGGAGGAACCAATAACAATGGTCAACGGCATGGGAATGTGGAAGGCAACGGGAAACCACCACATTATCTTCCCCAGGATAATCTTTAGCATGACTGGACAATCTAAAGCCAAGGCCCCTAGTCCCCGGCAGCCCTTAAGTGGGCAGGGGGTGTTAAGAATCTCCGGGCCAGTCATCAAAAGGATAGCCACTTGGAATGTCCGCAGTTTATTTCAAAGTGGAAAGACTCACAATGCCATCAGAGAAATGGAAAGACTAAAACTTGACATCCTTGGAATTAGTGAGATGCGCTGGCCTAATTCTGGAAAATGTAACGTCAATGGTTACCAGGTATATTATGCAGGTAATGACAATCCCCACCATTATAATGGTGTAGGGTTCATATTGCACCCAGATATTACTGCGACAGTGAAGAACTTTGTACCTCTGTCCGATAGGGTAATTTTTCTACAATTCAATGCAAAACCGATATTATTGAATATTATCCATCCAGGTGTATGTGTAACCCCCGCTCTTACTCTCTCACGCTCTCGCTCAGCTCGACAAACTCCCTAGAGGGCCTGCCAACCTGAAGGAAACTTACCCCCAAGACATCCTTTACGGGACTTGATGGCTTTGCCTCGGCGGCCGGTGTTGACGACGTACTCGGGTGACACCCTCAGATGTACAAGAGAGGAAGTACGTCGTTTTATCCACAAGCTTGAAATGTGGAAGACTTACCTGGTGAGGATCATTCCGCCGCAGCTGTCTTGAGGGTTGGGAATGGGACGTTCAAGGCCAAACAAAGTACTAATCAAAATATAAAAGGGGTCTGTATAATGAAATGAATGAAAATCCACCGCTGTGGTCTGTATTATAAAAGTATCAAAATAAAAATAGGAACTACTCTTTTGAGAACAGAGTTATTTCATGAGAATTTTGTACTTGAGAGGGTGATAAATGTCGTTGACGTCACATGGCACGACACACCACTTAACATGCTTTAGGACGCCAACAGAATTATGAAAGGAACAGGTACACAGAAAGGTAATATCTTACAATTAGTAATCAGGTACACAAGTGAAAGTTATCCCTAGTCAAATGGGTTTACACAAAGTTTGAACTTGGAAACACGTGCACGCACAAACCCAGAACAAACATAACTTGAAAATGCCACCGTGAGGTTACACAATGAAAGGTCAAATTACAAAGTTACACACGAAATGAAAATTAGGAGCAACTAACACGCATGAACATACCAGGGATAAACGTAAAACAAAATGAATAGAAATTAAATGAAAAAACTACATTACAAATGGCAAACTCCCGAAAAACGAAGCGGACGGTATCACTCGACCGCCATAGGGCCCGACGCGAACTAGACTCTACTCTTAAAATTGCGGAAGCTAACGGTACACCAAGGTACGATTGCACCACAGGGCGCTACTCCCAAAATTTGGGATTTGAACCAATCCCAGAGGTGAAACAGAAATACAAGGGATGGGAAATGCAAAAAAATGAAACGCACTTGGGGCGTAAAGGAGGAAAACCAAGGCAAGAGCGTCACGTAAACTACAACCACCACGTGGACGTAAGGTGATGCAATAACAGGAACAGGGACCCCTTAAAACTAAAATAATAGAAAACTCTACATGGCTGCAATTGGGAAAATTCCAAGGAGCGTGATCACAGGAAAATAAATAAATAAATAAATAAATTTGGAACCCAAACTAAAAGACGCACACGGTTGCAAAACAAAAGAAACCCTCGCCCAAAACAAGGAAGATTTCCCACCATGAAAACTGGCTTCCAAAGAAGGAAAAATTGATGAACAATTCAGATATTAAACAGTGGGAGACATCAACCCATTATCCGGCCGGAGCTAAAACTGGCGCGCCATTTCCACGAGGTAAATAACAACACGAAAAATTACACACGAGGAAAACCAAAACACAAACCAACATGAGTATACAGAAGGAAGAAATAAATATCACGCTTCCCAGAATATACCCAACTACAACCACATACTAAACTAAAACTTTTAAGCTACGACTAAAGCCATCCCATTAGGTGGCTGATACCTGTATTTTCCAACCTCGGGCGCTCCGAGCACCCGAGCAAGTGTCCTTCTTGACGATCGGATGGGTAAGAGAGCGATACCCACGCCGGAACCAGTACATATATGAATCGCTATAATTTTGACAATAGAATAGTTGTAGCAACACACGCACACTAGAATCCCCTGGCTTCTTGAACGTAGTCCATAAGACACTTCCGTGGTCGCTTCCGTGAGAGTTGGTCACACTGGTCGGTCGCTATGCGCTCGTCGCGTGTCATCTCCCGGCGGTCGATACATCACGCGATGGTCGTGGTTGGAACAATCGATATAGGTGATATTGACGTATTTAAATGCGTAATTCCATAATTTTATCTTTGAGGTTAGGAAACACTAAATTCCAGAACCAGTGCACATCAGGTCCAGAGTAGTACCTCGCGTGTTTAGACTGCGAGTGCGATGTTATATCCAGGAAGATTTCGTCGACAAGGTGTTCACAGTCCAAATTTGCAACTGTTGGCATAGGCCACAATGTTCTTCAGAGATTTCGGTAAGTGAAGGAAATTATGAGGCGTTCGCCTCAACTGGAAATACAGGGACGGGTAAATTTTGGTAGGAATGGAATTTCTTAGGTTAGGGTTTTATTTTTATGTCAGCTAAGTGGCGTGGAACACGTCACATCCTCCTCCCCCGAAAGCAAACTGCGGGGTGGACAGTATTTGCATATGTTGATGTGACAGATCTGGAGTGGATCACCTCATATGTACGGCTGCAGATTTACATATGTCCAAACATGTTTGAAGGAATTTTTGGGCATAGACTTCATTCAATGGCAGGCAGAATGTTCAAGGTTCAAATTCACGCAGTGACAAGCTGAGTTGATGGCACTGTCTCGGTGGTGGTTCCGCTCCTCATGTTTGCTGGAAGGGTCTAGGTAGAAATGTCCTGATGAACCAGTTACAGATGGAGAACGGGCGATGACGAGCCCAGGTCCCCGCCAGCAGCTCCCCAGTCACGCCACCATCCACATGTCCACCAGGATATCTTTGTCGCCCCGAGCTGGACTGGATCCCGCGGAGAAACAGCACAGTCCGACACATCCACAGGAAGCTCCTTTTCCAACAGGCCAAGCACTGAAATGCTAAGCACACGAGTAGCAGGACATACCAGAGTGACAGACACGTTTCATGGCACAGAATTTACTAGTTGCCAGAAGGGCAGTTACAGTTAATTACTCGGATAGCTTAAGTTTTCACCAGGTATCAGCCGAGGTACATCAGAGATTTGATTTTGAAAAACATACAATTTTATTCCTTTTTAAAAGGGGGGGGGGGGCGTGTTCCCCTAGGGTCACCCTACGTTTGCAACAAAGAAGTTACCACATCCAAAGCAATTCCAAATCCTACGCTTGACATAATATTGCCTCCACAATGCAGACATAACCACATCACCTCCACATTGAGGTCATCAACACGAATTCTACTTATCAACCAGGTCTTACCAATCTTGGGAAAAGCCTGTCACACATCATAAAGACCGATAAACGATCCGCTTGCTCATATAACAAGGTGCAACACGCTTCTCACAACATTTTGGGAAAGCAACGCCTCCAGAGACGCAAGTTCTCTGTAGATTTGGGGGGAGAAACTTTACCAAAGATCACATTACCAGTTATGAAAGAAAAGGGGCATCAAATAAAACAAAGATACCACCAGTTTAGTTGTCGACTAACCCGAGACTCGCTTGGGCGCCTCGTGTGCGGGCTTGCACTGTGAGAGGTGAGTCCTGAAGATCCTCTTCCTTTCAGGGTCGCTCACCAGCACTGAAACAGGACTGACAAAGGATACAATTTTAAATCCGCTATTTTCCTGACACTTGGTTTCCTAAAAGCTTAGGTGAATGGTCCTGGACATATATCATGTCTCCCACCTCGAGGTTGACGGGCTTCTGTCCCTGATTGTATCTTTGGGCGAGTCGCTCGTGAGAAACCTGAATGGACTTGCGGGCCTCCTTCCAGATCTGCTTCACCTTGTCGGCAGACGGCTGATCAGGCAACAGGTCATGAATCGACCACAAGTTCGTCAACGGAGGATTAGGTACATAAGCAAACTTCAGAGAAAATGGGGTAGTGTTATGTGTTTCGTGGACAGCAGTGTTAAACGCAAAAGCTAGCCAATGGACCGATGAATCCCACTTGGCGTGATCATCATGGTGGTAAGCGATCAACGCGGAACGCAGGTTCCGATTGACACGCTCGGCCAACGACGGGTTGGGGTAATATGGACTCGTGGTCACATGGGAGATACCATAGTCAAAACAAAACTTACGGAACTGGTGAGACGTAAAGGTTTTAGCATTGTCCGATACCAGGAACTGGCATGGACCAAATGCAGTAAAGATTGAATTTAGACATTTGATGACCGTGTGGGTCGTCGACAATCTAGTTGGGAAAATCCAGCTGAAACGGGTGAACCCATCAACACAAACCAGTGCAAACCGGTTTCCCAACTTCGACCGAGGGAACGGCCCGACGAAATCGATAAAAATCCTCTCCATGGGGCGGGAGGCAGGCTCGGAAGACAATAATCCAACACGAGTATTGACGGCGGGTTTACTGATACTACAATGCCTACAGGATCTGCCCATGTTACGAATATCACCATCCATTGACTTCCAGATAAAGTTCGTTCTGATCTTTTGGCGAGTCTTGAACACACCGAGGTGACCCCCAACAGGAGACTCATGAAAGTATTTGAAAATTTCAGGAACAAGTACGGCAGGCGACACAATTTTACTTCTCTTGTCATGGCGAGCAACTCAAAACAGAATACCTCTTTTCAATTCATACAGCTTTACAAGTTCTCCACCTGACATACGGGTGATTAATGGTCCCAATACAGGGTCTTCTTTCTGATACTCGGCTAAATCACGGAACAACAAAGGTGAGTTGGTAAGGACAGGTTTCACTGCATTAACTGAAACTGAAGACACGGGAGATTCTACCTCGGCAGATCCAGACTGATCCCTAGGATCTTCCTCAAACATTCGACTCAGCGAGTCTGCGATTACATTTTCGGTTCCACGGATGTGGCGAACAGTGAAACTGAACGAAGAGATTCTGGTCGCCCAACGAGCAATACGACCGGTGTTACGGGGTTTTGCCAGAACCCAGCCGAGAGCCTGATTGTCAGTCTCCAGCTCGAATGAAATGTGTTCAATATAATTTCTAAAGCGCTCAAGAGCGAACAAAACGGCGAGACCCTCCAGCTCGTACACAGAGTAATTAGCCTCAACAGGAGAGAGGGAACGAGACGCATAAGAAATGGGCTGCCTACCCGATTCTCCTTCTTGGAGCAGGACCCCAGCAATTCCCGAGCAGGAAGCATCGGTCTGCACAATGAACGGTTTTGAAAAATCAGGGATGGCAAGAACGGGAGCGTTACATAAAGCAAGTTTGAGGTCTTCGAAAGCAGCCTTCTGAGAAGGACCCCAACTAAATTTCTGGTCTTTACGACGGAGAGAGTTCAACGGAGCTGCACGCTGTGCAAAATTGGGGATAAATTTCCGGAAGAAGTTCACCATTCCGACGAAGCGGGCTACGCCCTTGACATTAGTGGGAGGTTTGAAATCACGGATACCCTGAGTCCTAGACTGATCTATGGACACACCGGCAGCTGACACAATATGACCAAGGAAGGAAATTTCTGTTTTCGCGAATGAAACCTTGGACAGTTTCACAGTAAGACCAGCACGCTTCAGTCTTTCCAAGACTTCCTGAATGTGCTTCACATGTTCGTCGAACGTCTCGCTGTAGATTACAACGTCGTCCAAATAATGGTAAAGAAATTCAAATTTGATACCTGAGAAGACATTATCAAGCAGGCGGCTCAACACAGCTCCACCTGTTGACAAACCAAACGGTACACGATTGAATTGATGCAAATTCCAATCGGTGGCAAACGCAGTCATGGATTTTGATTCCTCGGCCAAGGGAATTTGATAATAGGCCTGGTTAAAATCGAGGAGTGTAAAGAATTTAGCCTTGTGGAACCACGAAAAACAAGAATGGAGGTGAGGCAAGGGAATAGATTGAAGTACAACCTTCTGATTCAGTGGAAGCGTGCTGGGCCCATAACCCAGAGGTCCGTGGATCATAACCACGCTCTGCTACCAATGCCACCCCCGCTCTTACTCTCTCACGCTCCCGCTCAGCTCGACAAACTCCCTAGAGGGCCTGCCAACCTGAAGGAAACTTACCAACGGCGACCCCAAGACATCCTTTACGGGACTTGATGGCATTGCCTCGGCGGCCGGTGTTGACGACGTACTCGGGTGACACCCTCAGATGTACAAGAGAGGAAGTACGTCGTTTTATCACAAGCTTGAAATGTGGAAGACTTACCTGGTGAGGATCATTCCGCCGCAGCTGTCTTGAGGGTTGGGAATGGGACGTTCAAGGCCAAACAAAGTATTAATCAAAATATAAAAGGGGTCTGTATTATAAAAGTATCAAAATAAAAATAGGAACTACACTTTTTAGAACAGAGTTATTTCATGAGAATTTTGTACTTGAGAGGATGATAAATGTCGTTGACGTCACGTATCACGACACACCACTTAACATGCTTTAGGACACCAACAGAATTATGAAAAGAACAGGTACACAGAAAGGTCATATCTTACAATTAGTAATCAGGTACACAAGGGAAAGTTATCCCTAGTCAAATGGATTTACACAAAGTTTGAACTTGGAAACACGTGCACGCACAAACCCAGAACAAACATAACTTGAAAATGCCACCGTGAGGTTACACAATGAAAGGACAAATTACAAAGTTACACACGAATGAACATACCAGGGATAAACGTAAAACAAAATGAATAGAAATTAAATTAAAAAACTACATTACAAACGACAAACTCCCGAAAAACGAAGCGGACGGTATCACTCGACCGCCATAGGGCCCGACGCGAACTAGACTCTACTCTTAAATGGCGGAAGCTAACGGTACACCAAGGTACGATTGCACCACAGGGCGCTACTCCCAAAATTTGGGGTTTGAACCAATCCCAGAGGTGAAACAGAAATACAAGGGATGGGAAATGCAAAAAAATGAAACGCACTTGGGGCGTAAAGGAGGAAAACCAAGGCAAGAGCGTCACGTAAACTACAACCACCACGAGGACGTAAGGTGATGCAATAACAGGAACAGGGACCCCTTAAAACTAAGATAATAGAAAACTCTACATGGCTGCAATTGGGAAAATTCCAAGGAGCGTGATCACAGGAAAATAAATAAATTTGGAACCCAAACTAAAAGACACACACGGTTGCACAACAAAAGAAACCCTCGCCCAAAACAAGGAAGATTTCCCACCATGAAAACTGGCTTCCAAAGAAGGAAAAATTGATGAACAATTCAGATATTAAACAGTGGGAGACATCAACCCATTATCCGGCCGGGGCTAAAACTGGTGCGCCATTTCCACGAGGTAAATAACAACACGAAAAATTACACACGAGGAAAATCAAAACACAAACCAACATGAGTATACAGAAAGAAGAAATAAATATCACGCTTCCCGGAATATGCCCAACTACAACCACATACTAAACTAAAACTTTTAAGCTACGACTAAAGCCATCCCATTAGGTGGCTGATACCTGTATTTTCCAACCTCGGGCGCTCCGAGCACCCGAGCAAGTGTCTTTCTTGACGATCAGATGGGTAAGAGAGCGTTACCCACGCCGGAACCAGTACATATATGAATCACTATAATTTTGACAATAGAATAGCTGTAGCAATACACGCACACTAGAATCCCCTGGCTTCTTGAATGTAGTCCATAAGACACTTCCGTGGTCGCTTCCGTGAGTGTTGGTCACACTGGTCGGTCGCTATGCGCTCGTCGCGTGTCATCTCCCGGCGGTCGATACATCTCGCGATGGTCGTGGTTGGAACAATCGATATAGGTGATATTGACGTATTTAAATGCGTAATTCCATAATTTTATCTTTGAGGTTAGGAAACACTAAATTCCAGAACCAGTGCACATCAGGTCCAGAGTAGTACCTCGCGTGTTTAGACTGCGAGTGCGATGTTATATCCAGGAAGATTTCGTCGACAAGGTGTTCACAGTCCAAATTTGCAACTGTTGGCATAGGCCACAATGTTCTTCAGAGATTTCGGTAAGTGAAGGAAATTATGAGGCGTTCGCCTCAACTGGAAATACAGGGACGGATACATTTTGGTAGGAATGGAATTTCTTAGGTTAGGGTTTTATTTTTATGTCAGCTAAAAGGCGTGGAAGACGTCACAGTATGCTCCAACTTGTGATGCATCAGATGAAGACATCGAAGCGTTCTACACCCAAGTCAAAACGGCCTTGTCTTTCACCAAAACGCATGAGATTACCATTGTGATGGGCGATTTCAATGCCAAGGTAGGTCATGGTCGACGCGCTGATAGAGTGGGTAATTTCGGATTAGGGAGTGGAAATGATCGAGGTGATCGATTGGTCCAGCTATGCCAAGAGGAGGAGTTCATCATAGCAAATACTCATTTTCAGCTTCCTCCTCGTCGTCTTTACACATGGACCTCAAACATCGACAATAATGTCAGGAATCAAATCGACTATATCCTCGTCAATAAGCGATTCAGAAATTCCCTAAAAAGTGTGAAGACATATCCTGGTGCTGATATTAACTCCGATCATAATGTTTTGTTAGCCACAATGAATTTGAACTTGAAAAAATATCACCCAGTGAGGCACAGCAATCATTTTGCGATCCATAAGCTCCATAACCCTGTATTGAGAAATGATGTCCAAACAGCATTGAGTACAAAACTAGGTTATATCCAGTCGAACAAGGATACACATAATATTGAAGACACCTGGAACCAATTCAAATCCGCAGTGAATGAAGTGTGTCGAGAAAAACTACTCCACGGAGAGTAGGAAAAGCAAACCTTGGATGACAGATAAAATTCTACAATTGATCGATTGCAGAAGACCTTTCAAGAATAATGACCCGATAAAGTACAGAGAATTGCAGAAATTAATAAGGAAATCCGTACTGCCAAAGAACAACACCTTTCAAAGGAATATAGCGAAATAGAAGAACTGTGTGCAAAGCATGACTCGTTCAACATGTATAAAAAGGTTAAGCAAGCAGCTGGGATTTATAAGAGCAGAGGGATTGGGATTCTCAAAAATAGATATGGCATCATTCTCCCTAGTACTGAAGAGAAGTTGACAGAATGGAAGGACTACATTGAAACTCTATTCGAAGACAACAGAAGTGTTGATCATGGTATTCGAACGGGCGATGGCATAGATACTACAAGAGCTGAAATTGAACATGCCATAACAATACCGAAGAGTGGAAAGGCTCCAGGTCCAGATGAATTGCACCTTGAAATACTAAAGCTTCTCAAGGATGAACGATCTCTTTCCTTGCTGGTGGGTTTGTTCAATAACATCTATCGAAGTGGATACATACCACATGATTGGCTCAAATCAACTTTTATACCGATTCCCAAAAAGACCAATGCAACGTGCTGCAATGACTATAGAATGATCAGTTTAATGAGTCATGCCCTGAAGTTATTCCTTAAAATCCTGCACTTAAGGTTATATCATAAATGTGAGGAAAACATTGGAGGCACACAGTTTGGATTCAGGAGTGGTTTCGGAATTCGGAAGGCATTGCTCAGTCTTCAGGTGTTGATTCAACGATGCCGTGATGTTTGTGTCGATGTTTACATGTGTTTCATCGATTATGAAAAAGCCTTTGACACTGTTCAACACGATAAAATGATGAACATTTTATGTGACCTGGGACTAGATGGATGTGACATCCGATTAATTGGAAATCTGTACTGGAATCAATGTGCTGCTGTACGTGTTGATGGTCAGCTGTCTGAAGAAGTATCGATTATGAAGGGAGTTCGCCAAGGTTGCATTCTTTCTCCACTCCTCTTCAATATCTATTCTGAAAAGATTTTCCAAGTGCTCTTGATGGAAAGTCTCAAGGAGTAGTAGTAAATGGATCTATCATTAATAACATCCTATATGCTGATGACACTGTCATCCTTGCAACAAGTATGGATGATCTACAAACACTACTGGATTCTATTTCTGAAGAGAGTAATGCCATGGGATTACATTTAAATGTAAGCTGATGGATTGGAATCCGGGCTAGCCATAGGAAACAACACATTTAAATGTACAAAAAACTATGTGGATGGTTGTTAGTAGAAACAAAGATGAAATTCAGGGCATTCTTACGCTTGGTAATAAAAGAATTGGAAGGGTTTCATCATATAAATATTTAGGATGTCAAATCAATGATAACTGGGACTTAAATCAAGAAATTCGCTGTAGAATTGAGCAGGCCAGAAGTTCTTTCATGAAAATGAGAAAAGTTTTGATCTGCCGTGATTTAAGTCTGTCATTACGCACCCGACTGCTTCGATGCTACGTTTTTAGTGTCCTGCTCTATGAAGTTGAATCATGGACACTTACCGAGGTTTTAAGTAAGAAACTGACAGCATTTGAAATGTGGACGTATCGCAGGATTTTAAGGATATCATGGACGGCTAAAGTCACAAATGTGGAAGTACTGCGGCGTATGAACAAAGACTTGGAAATTCTCAGTATGATCAAAAGGAGAAAACTAGAATACTTTGGTCATTTTATGCGCAACAACAAATGCCACCTCTTGCAATTAATTATCCAAGGGAAGATTGATGGCAATAGGGGTCCAGGACGCAGACGAATGCCCTGGCTAAAGAACTTAAGCCAGTGGTTTGGACTTAATACAGTGTCACTGTTTAGAACAGCTATGGACAAACAGCAGATAATGCTACTGATCGCCAATGTTCTTGGAGGACGAGGCACTTGAAGAAGAAGAAGAAGCTAATATGTCGTCTTGTGCACAGGGCGTTTTTATAAATACCAAGAGGTTGCTCTGCTCTTGACCGTTTGGCAAGATTTTCTTTGTCCCCGCGGTAGACCACGAAGAAATTTATGGGACGTTACGTGATTGTAACCGAATTCTGTCTTCGCAGTCAAGTATGGAGAAATATCCAGATGTTACACGATCAGCGCTGGTCTCACCCGTTTGTCGAGATTCCCGTAGTTTTCACGATAGAACACGGATAAATATCGCGATTTAGATAATCAGTGTCAATTTTAGTCGTTCGACATGATTTCCATTGTCCTTGAGGTCGGGCACGAGAAAATATAGCATTATTACGTAATCGGCGCCGTTTGCTGTCCGTTTGACTAGAATCTAGTTGTCCTCGTCATTGAATGCAGAGAAATATCGCGAAGTATCGCAATCGCTGCCACTCTCGGCCGTTTTACGAGATTCACGTTGTCCTCGCGATATTATGCAATCCGCGCCGCACCCGGCCGTTGAACGACTGTCTATCTGTCCTGACAGAATGGTGGAGGCAAGCTCAAGGTTGGGAATGATTAACATTCACGAGTAGTTATGGACATCTTGTATGGCCGGCGCCGTTATCCCGCTGTCCCTATGCTGTGGTTGGGAGTTCATCAGTTCAGGGTGGATCACGAGGAGAAATTAGTATCGCGATGCTACGTAGGCTGTCATTTCTAAGTGGGTTGATGCACTTCTCGCTTCTCGTCCGCTTTTAAATATACGGCCATGGAAGAAGAAGCGAGTAGGTTTCGGAGTGTTTCGTGTTTGGTGCCCAATCACCTTTGACGGGATTCCGACAGTCCTCGTGGTCACAAGTTCACGTTAGGGGACGAGTTTTATGATTTTACGCAACTAACATCGATCTCGGTCCATTTGACGAGATTCCCGCAGGCAAGTCGTGCGGTCAGCTGGCCGTCTAGAGGTAACAAATATTAAGAATTATTCTGAGAGGATTGCACGAATAATGCCACAAGAGGACACATTTTCTTTCGAATGCGAATCACGAATTATACAAGTTATACAAGTTTTCGAAATAACCGGTTAGATTATATATCCGATGGAACCACCAAAGTTCGAAGGGAAAATCGACATATAACGGATTTTTGAATTAACCATACTGGATGTCGCAAATTTACGAGACAGATTTTTAAAATAAGTTATAGCCTACGTATTTCGAAGCTTTTTCATAATTCTTTTTCAAAACGGTAACATTTCGCAAGATTGCGACATTAAATTATTTCACGTTATTTCTGGTCTTCAATTTGACATAGTCTCCACATGTAGAGGTCAATAACAGAAATGAGAGGTCCCTGATTAGTTTCAGAAGTTTTCGCGAATAAACGTCTCGCGAAAAGTCAGGTTTCCTAATAACACGGAAAAATATTTCACACAAAACTAAAAAGTCTTCTTGATGCCGAAAATATACGCTGAACGATGTATACTCAGTATGCATTTCCTCGAGGTCGGGCACGGGAAAATATAGCTTATGCAATCGGCGCTGCTTGCGTGAAACTCGCTCCATCGCAATCTCTGAGCCTAGAGGCGCGAGTTAAAATGATTCAATCCACCTTCAGAAAATTTTCGTTATCCGTATGTAAAATTCGTTACTTTTTCGTTACTTTCGTTACCCATTTGTAAAATTCATTACTTTTTCGTTACTTTCGTTACCGGTAGACACCCGATTATTACAGTATAACCATAGTTGATTTTTTTACAACCATATAATCACCCCAAACAGACAAACTCGGGATTTCTATCACCATTTTAGCATTTCACCTAACATTAGATATACTACATTTAGCATACACTGACAGTTGCATTATCAATACTGCGACTAAATAATTGTACATATTGTAAATATTTTTCACCTGTATTCTCAAACATAGATGTTATAGCCTAAGTGTAATGGATCTGATGATGATCGCTTGATGATCGAAACTGGTCATCCTAGTGTATTTATTAATCACATGTAATTTATTTCATGATTAGGGCATAACCCAGCTCTTTTTGGGTACATTCGTTTTGACCGACTGAAAAGCACCAAACTTTTGTTTTCTTAGGCAACACTGAAAAATGGCTTCAAACCCCACAATGTTACCTGGTCATGAAAGCCAAAATTCCATTCTTTTTGAACCTCCATAGAATATGTTCTGAAGGTTAAAAACCTTAAGTCAATATTAATTTGTACTTGGTATTGTACCGGTTCCTCAGCACAAATAAAATATGAATAGATATGCAGTATATTACAGTACATTAAAAAACTTTACCATAAAAGAAGGTTGTTCTCAAATCTATTTCCTAAAAATTAATTGTCTAAGGTTTATATTTTTCCCCACTCCTTTATGAATTTCTAGAATATGTTTCTCATTTCTATCTTAATCTTCTCTCTAGATCACTGTTCCTTCTTCAAGTTGGTTTTATATCAAGATTTATTTCTTTCATATTTAACATATTTTTGTACCAGATCTGTTTTTTAAAATCCCTCAGTATGCCTTCCTTTGGAGGGGAAGTAAAGCCAGCGGTCCTATGTCATAGATTTATGGCCTGTTAAAGAACCTTCCACTAATTACACCTGTGTGAAGCTAAATTAATTGTAGGTTAAACATTTGACAAATGCTCTCAGATTCCCACGTTCGTCGTCAGGAGCCGACAGCGGTGGCTATCTGGTAACCAAGTTCTGAACTAGTAATTCGTTGACGGTGGTGTTTGGCGGCAAAAGTAGTAACTACTTGAAAATTGATTGTCTGCAGTCCTGACTTGAATTAAAACAGATAACACACACTAATACAGCCATCATAATTAACACCGGTTATCAGACAGATTCTACACATAACCAAAGTACATGGGGCTACATGACCGCGTTGTCGCAGCCCCTAAACTAAGGACCAACCAACAATCTGTTTTTTGTATTTTTTAAATTTTAGTGTACAGTATGTGATTTTTGGCTTTTAGACGATTAATTTTTTAGAAATAGTATTGAGATGGTGGATAGGGATAGGTGGATGAAGGGGGTGAAGAAAAGTGTCAAGAGAAAAGATGTGAATTGGACAACAGTGACAGAAGAGAAGTGGTGGATGGACAGAAAACGATGGAGAGACTTGTGCTCCAAGCAGACCCATCCCGTGGTTGGAAACTGCTCTAGTTGATGATGATGATGACACAAGGCAGGTACCGATTTCGAAGATTTCTCTAACTTCGGGTCAGGAGCAAAGTTGGGAACTATTTACCAAGGACATAGTTTCTCAACAAGATTTGAAGGTATTGGCTGATTTCAAACGTGGCATTTGAAATTTCAAACTCAGCAGATGGGGATTTCTGACGCTATATTGTAGCATTACCCAAGCACACGGATTTGCATAGAATTGAGCGATCGATTTGAATCTAGGACTACATATTATTTACCCTCGAATAATGCAGGTCCAGAATTGGTACTTTCAATATCAGTGTGACAATTGCTATCTAGAGTGCATTAATTTTTGTGGTATTGCATATTGTCCTCCCCCCAGGGGCTCACATCTAGTGGGACGTGGGTTGGCGACCACGGGACCCAAGCTGAGTCCGGCATTGCTTCCACTTCTTTCCTGTCTTCTTTCCTGTCGACCTCCCTTGGTCAACTCTTGTTCTCTTCCGACCCCGACGGTATTAGGTTATCCGAGGCCTAGGGAGTCTTTCACTTTCCCGCCTTAATTGGACCTTGTCTCATCTTTCCTGATACCCTCCTTCTGTGAGGGGTCAGCCTTCTTTTTCTTTTCCTTTTACCTCCTGCCTTGTGCTCAAGGCCCTTAAGGAGGCAGGGTGTATGTAGCCTCACCACTTCTGGTGCCCCCTAGATAATGCTACACCCTAAGGGGCTCACGGTTGGCGAGTTCGGGAGTTGGCGACCCCGAGGGATTCCTGATCAGGGTCCGTTTTCCCCTTTTGTCCCTTACCTTTGGGGCGGACCCTCTCCTCTCTCCCCTCTCCTCTCCTCTTATCATTATATTTCCTTTTCTCTTTAAGATTCCCGCACTGTTTTCTTACTTGGTTCACCGTGTATCTAAATTCCCTTTTAGCGATTTTTAAGGCATTTTTTAATCTACGTTGCATTTTGTACGTTTATTCGATCTAAATTACATCTCGCGATTGTTTTCAACCTCAATTGCATTTGTAAAGATTGACAATCTAAATTGCTTTTTAGTAAGTCTTTCAAAGTAGGCGCAGGACATTTTAGTGAGATTGTTGAATTTCAAGTGCATTTTGTATTTTCAACCTAAACCGCATTTCGCAAGAATTTTGAATCTAAATTGCATTTTGTTTGGCAGGCATTTTGCAAATATTTTGATTCTCAATTGCATTTTGTGGATATTTTGAATCTAAATTACATTTTGTCACGTATTTTCAATCTAAATTGCATTTTGTAAGTATTGTCAATCCACATGAGTCGTTTGAATCTACCGAACATTTTGTAAGCATTTTCAATTTCAATTGCATTTTGTAAGTATTTTGAATTTCAATTGCACTTTGTGAATAATTTGGATTGGAACTGGGATATTTCAATCTGAATTGCATTGTGTATTTTCAATTTCAATTGCATTTTGTAAGTATTTTGAACCTCAATTGCATTTTGTATGTATTTTCGATCTCATTTGCATTTTGTAAATATTTTGAATTTCAGTTACATTTGTAAGTATTTCGACGCTACATTGCATTTTGTACGTATTGTAACGTGTTTTTCGAGGGGTTTTATGCCACTGGCATAAGTCAGTAGGAAGCCATTCTAATATTTATTTACGCGGCAAATTGTTCAGCCAAGAGAATTTTTCATGTTAATTTATTATTATTATTAATTTATTATTATTATTATTAAGATATTTTTCGGAGCATTTTATAAAAATTATAAGCATACAGATAGCTTTTCTATGTCTTAGAAAACGCTATCAAGCAAATTATTACGAACGACAATATCATAGAAAATTATGTGATTACGGAATTTTACGGAGTTTCGTCAGTTAGGATATTAAGAGAGACATGACTCACTGGAAATTCAGATACGGGCTGATTCTTGTCAAGAAGTATTACGCAAGCTTGGGTTGCAGCGTCAAGAAAAGGCGGATAGTTGGAACGGAAATCGACTTCATCATCCGCGCGCCGTGTGTAATGAGCCAGAGAAGGGGAAGTAGTGGGGTGGCAGAGCCAATCAGTGGAGACCACGTAAGCTGGAAGTCGGTACCGAGGTGGGGAGCCGACAGGGGGATATATCGTCGGATGTTCCGTGGAATAGAGGACAATCTGTGTATAACTTATCGAGTATGGTTGCACGCGGGGGTCGCTCCGATGTTCCGTGGAGTGGAGGACTAACTTTTGTAAAACTTAACCAGTGTGGTTGTACGTGTTGGTTCCGAGGTTCGGACCATAAATCTTCAAATCTACCAGTATATCATCAAACATCGACGAAGATGACGACATCCAGGAGACTGTGGGAAGCTCACAGCATCATCCAGTACGAGGGAAAGGCTTCGGCCATTTCCAGTGGTAAGCGCGAATGACGCAGAAATACGCAATCTCTCGTTTCTCTTTGTTTTATATTTCATATTTCAGTAACTTCATAGCTTGGGAATAAGAGTAAAATCAATAATTTATCAGACTCCATTTTCATGTAATTTTCTATCGGTAATATTAAAATCGCAACGCTCCAATTTAAATTTTAAACTTATTATTATTATTATTATTATTATTAATTTTGCTATACTTGTTTTATATAATAAATTCATTTCTTTTACAATGCAATCTTTGCTTTCAGTACGTAGCATTAGATATAGACCATTCCTTCTCCTGATACAATTGTTTGTTGGGTTAATGATCAAATCATACCACGATCTGAGTGAATAGATTCTTGAAGGTGTTCTACCAGAGCTAGACGTTGTTAAATACAAATTTAGATTTCAACATTGCGTTGAGGTCTTGGCGCCCATTAAAACAACATAGCTTAGGCAAAGGAAAACAGTTATATTTATCACCCAACAGTTAGGGGCAGCAAGACTGCTACACTTGTACGCTCAACGTGGAGCAAAGTGAAAACCATTACATTTGTCGCTACCAACAAGGGGCATTAAATAACGTTACAGTATTTTGAATCTAGCCTACGTTTTGTGGGTCTTTTTCAATCTATTTTTTTTTTTTGTGAATCTTTTCGTTCTAAATTCCCTTTTGTAAGACCGTATTGTAAGTTGTTTCCGTCTGAGTTTCTCTTTGTACGTATTTTCCGTCTCACATAATTTTCGTTCTGGTTTCCATTTCATTCTCATTTTTGCTATCACCCAGATCATTAGGGGCCGATAACCTAGATGTTAGGCCCCTTAAAACAACAATTATCATCATCATCATCATCATATTGTCTTTCCCGAGGAAGAAGTATAAAAAAAGAGCCTCCGAGCAGTTGACACAGTTCTTGGCAGACTGTTCTATCCTTTGTGCCGCTCTGTATAAAATATAAAGTGCCACCAAATAAGTTAAAATTATCGAGACGCACAAATATCTCGTGAAAATAAATCAAAGTTGGTGACACATTGAAACAGAGCGTAAAGCCAGGACGAGTCACGTATTTGGTGTCGCGGATACAGAAAGCCACTGGAGAGCGAAGCTAGGAAATAGTCAAGAGTCATTACAGTAGTATTATTAGAGAAACATTGTATCTAGCCAGTAGTTGAGTTTGCCAGCGAGTTAAGGCAAGCATTCTTTACATGAGAAAGAAAGTAGGTGCTAACCTTAAGTCGAACGAGCCATATTCAGCGCTATAGCGGGAAGCAATGGAGCCACAACCTGTTCAGCATCGTGAAGACGATCCAGTGCCGAGTGGTCATCACAATTACAGCTGCCAAAGACAGTGCCATGGCCAGATTTCGATATGAGTAGGGAGTGATACAGCCAAGACTTAATAGTTGCAACCCCGTGCGGACATAGGATCCACTAGTGTGTGAAACCTAACAGTGATTTTGGTAGCTGGTCATATAGTTACGGCCAGCTTAGACAGATTGTTTTAAGGTGAAAGAGATTTGAAATCTCACATTATTGTTGTATTTTTGTACAATGTATTGATATGATGCCACCAGTTACAATGACTGTGGAGATGTTTGGCTAGGCCTACCATGGTGGGATGATCTCCATCACCTGGATGTAGACATGCGGACCAGGGAGCAGGCGATACGTATAACCCTTTGATATGATTTAGTCAGTTAACAAACAGGGGAAAAACATTGCAAATATAATTAGTAAGATTAGAGAGAAGTTTGATTTCTCAGTTGTAGTTCTTGATTGGATTTTGATAAGGTGTGTGGCGAGCATTTTACGTCATAAACTTATATTTGGTATCAGCATGTTGGAAGTAGATTTTGTCTACCAGTGTTTGGGCATGAAATAGGTTTTTCTGCAGGCATTTTCCCTATTGTTTTGTGGTAGATTTATGGCCCAGTTAAAGTTTTGTCATGTTGAGTATTATTCATTTCTTGTTTTGTTTTTATTGTTCAGTTGAGGTTTGATTTCATTCATTACATTAAATTTTGTGTTTTGCGTATGGCAATGTAACGTCACATAGGTCTTAAAAGAAGTATAACCAGATAGGAAGTTGAGGTCAAGTTTACAGCAGTGTAACGCATGCAATTATGTAGTTTTTCCCCTTTTAATGACTTAAATTAGGGATGTATTTCAGGCGAGTCGGTTGTTATATTGCAGAAGATCACAGCGAGGTTTCAACCCAAGGACATATTTATGTGGTTTTATTACAGGTTTATGTACACTGTACAGATAGTGTGTTGGTCTGCGAGAGTGTGTTTTCTATATGAGATCATGGGGTGCCTATGAGAGCCACTTACTGTACGATAAGGTAACGGTCGAATATAATCAAAATGTTCTCAAAATCAAATCAAAACGTGGTTACACATGTAGCGAGGCGTCTTGCGTGGCCTTCTCGGTGTGTGCCAGCTACGCGTCTTGGTAGGTGTACCTTTACCAACTGAAGAGCCCAATTGTTACATTGGGGCGAAACGCTAGCAATGTGTTAAGTTATGCTGGACATTTTTATCACTTTTTGTGTTAATTATAATGGCTCAACGGACAATACTCATTTTGATTTTCTTTCGAGAACATTTTAATTATATATTCAATACCAAAGCAAGGTTTATTGTTTTGGAGTGGAGTTTTTGACTCTCGTGGTGCACTGGCATGCTTGTGACGTGGTTACAAATGTAGTGAGGCGTCTTGCATGGCCTTCTCAGTGTGTGCTAGGTACGCGTCTGGGTAGGTGTACCTTTACCAACTGAAGAGCCCAATTGTTACATTGGGGCGAAATGCTAGCAATGTGTTGAGTTATGCTGGACATTTTTATCACTTTTTGTGTTAAAGGTAACGGTCTTCGTGACTCAGATGGTGGGGTCATGTGAAGTGAATGGGGGAGGAGAGATTACCTAAGAGGTTAATGAGTTCAGCTGTAGAGGGTAAGATAGGCAGAGGTAGATCTAGGAGGCAATGGATAGATTCAGTGTTGAACAGTAGAAGCAGAGGAGACTATAGTACTAATTGCTCATAGGGGATCATGGAGGTGATTTGTTCGCAAACAGAGGTTTGCAGACTAGACTGGGCGCTGAAAGGGAAAACAGTCACAAATAAAAATGTAACAGTATGTATGTACTGCATTTTCACCAATGTGCAACCAACACCATGACTAAGTTAGTATTTACACCTCAGAAATATTTCTGGTAAGTGATATACAAAATAGAAAACACCTAACTCATTAATTGTTTAGTAAGATAATTTTAATCATAGATAAAAAGGAGTAAGATTACCAGATTTTTGAACAATTAATTTATTAATAACATGTAAATGTTTTTCAAAAAGGTACAATCGTGTTGACCGACTAAAAAGCATCAAATTTCAAAACAATTCAAGGTTGCATTCCAAATTTTTAGACAGTAAATGGATTGGTTGAAGGCCTACGCCCCAGAGGACAACCGAAGCAGCATTGGCAAGACACTATAAATGGTGACTTAAAAATTACCGGCCTAAATCCAGCTGACGCACGAAACCGGACAAAATGGAGGTCAATGACCAAAAAAGCGGACCCTGCACCAGCGGGACAACGATAGGAAGAAGAAGAAGAAATGGATTGGTTAATTACACTTCCCTGCTTACGATATAAATGTAAAAAAAAAAAATGAAAGTTCTTCTTTATATTTGATATTAACAAAATATTCCATAAGTATCTTACAGTTTCTCTTTAAATCTTAGCAAAGGTAATTAAAATCACTATAGATTGGATAAAACAACTAAGGCACAAATGAAAAAACATAACCATAAAGGCATAAACCAAATGGAAGTGAGCAGTAATTTGCCTTTTATACCTAGGGATCAACAACTTTGGAATTTGAGACAAAACATTACACCTCCTAAGAATACACAGTTGTTGTTGCTTATTTTAGGCGTTGCGACATCGTGGACATATCTTCTTCTTCATTTCCCGTTTCCAGTTCCCTGGGTCGGGTTGCGAATCAAAGACCTCCACAGTTGTCTAGCCCTCCAATATTCATTTCCTTCTTTCAATACTTCTTTACCTTTTACTCTTCTTTTCTCTATGCTTTCCTTCACCGTATCTATCCACCTCTTTCTGGGCCTTCCTCGTGGTCTTGGACATATAGGTCCATATATTTGTGTGTGTGTGGAATTTGTGTGATGACCTGTGTTATTGTGATAGCTGTAATAGTGTGTATATTTGTAAATTAGGGATAGGATTGGGAAGGAGGCGACTGTGACCTTAAGTTAAGAACCATTCCAGCAGTTACCTGGAGTAGAAGTGGAGAAACCATGGAAGACCACTTCCAGGATGGCCGAGGTGGGAATCAAACCCTCCTCTTCTCAGTTTTGCCTTACGAGGTTGAGTGTACCCCGTTCCAGCCCTCACAACAAAATTAAAATTTATTGGCAGAGCCAGGAATCAAATCCTGACCTCCAGGTTGACAGCCAAGAACACTAGCCACTACACCAGGATGTAGTGAGAATAAACAGTAGTCATTAAATTTTGAAATACCTTTTTAGGCACATTAGCTGTAAAATTGTAAACCTATGGACACTAATGAAAATCTGGGGACATTCCAGGAACAAATTTTGTCAGGGGAAAAATTGTCTTCAAGTCAAGGGACAGTTCACAGGAAATCTGAGGTTTTCTAAGTTTACAAGAAGAGAGCAAAAATAGAAGATAATTAAGCACAATAAATGCACAATAACAAATAAATTCCAACTACCTTTTCTGTGATTGTGTCCACAAACTCAATGTACCTGACATATGTTACAGTGGTCTTAGGTTCCTTCTCTAGGTAAAGTGTTGCATCTTCTGCTTCTTGCATCAGTTTATCAACCTTTGTTCTTCCAAGCCTGTTTCAACAAGAAAATATACATTAGGAAAATTTATACCAAACATTTTCAAACACAAGCAAGCAGTAGTGTCATGGTTTCTTCCAAACCACCAGCTCAAGAGGCCAATGTTGAACCATTGCCCATCCACTTCTTTTCCTCCTCCTTCTCCTTACACTGTGAAAATTCTAGCGTGTTTCATTGTTTAAGGTACAATTCTCACACTTCTCAATAGACTAGAGCACAAAATCAAGCCAATCAATGGAGCTTTAAAGTTAGACGAACTATTACTAACATAGCAAACATCGGAAATATCCAATAAATCAGACAATTGCATCATAAATTAGATCAAACCATGCAGGAAATGCTACATTTTCATTTATTAAATAACAGTTGGAAAAAGAATATTGACATTTATGTCATGAAATTACAGTAGTGCAGTCAGTACACGTAAATTACTAAAAATGTGAGCCTTCAGTTCAAAATCTCAATAACTACTCACCCCACTAACTCATCATTTCAACCTCCTTACCCTCCCCACATACCCTCTTACCCATCAGCCAATTGTTCCGGTCAAACACCTTTCATGATGCCACTGCAAGCAAGGAGCGATGATTAGAGCTAAGGAGAAGTTTATAGATTTGGGGAAGTTATCTAAAAAATTAATCAGTTTTTAGATGACTGAACTTAGCAGGATTAAAATGAGGGACAGTAGCCATATTAATTGCATGTCGAATATCTAGGACAGCGGTTCCCAAACTGGGTTCCGTGAAGGCATCGCAGGGGTCCCGCGATAAATCTTAAAAATCAAATTTAAAACTGATTTTAAAATAAAACCACACGAGGCTAACTATGAGATTGTCTCTAATGCGAAGGTAGGTGTAGTTTGTGTTATATCCAAACACCAATTTGCCAACGTTAGGACTTCGTTTTATGACTTTTATCACAGCCCGGCATCTCCGATTCGAATAATATTATCTCCGATTCGTGCGACCTCTCCAGGAAATGCTCATGAAGCGCGAAATGAAATTAGATCCTAGCGCGCACGCTAGAGGGCGTGCTCTCTTGGCATTCCTAGCAGCATCCAGAAGGTTATTTTGTCTTATAATTACAGTTCAGGGAAATCTTAAGTTCGATTCCTTTCAATCGTAATTCGTGCTTGTGGATAAGTGGTGCGTGTAACTTACAGTTACGGTAGCTGGCTGTTCTGACGCTATACAGACGACCCCCGACGCCTCCGTAGTAGCAATTCTGTGCTACAACTATTGCTAACAGGTATGTTTACTGGATACACATTTCAATATTTTATCATTTTCAACCTGAACAAGAGTGATTCATGGTTAGTCGATTTTACACATTAATTCCACATTTATTTTTGGATTCCTATTTTATTACTTGTAGGGTTAACTGTACAAATTTGACTTTGAGCTATCACTGTGAAAAGACAGAACCAGATACACACTTCGGTTGAGCACATTCTTGTAAAGAAAACCATTGGCAATCTTTTTAACATTCTATTAGTTTTGTCAAACATCAAAAACGTTATTTTGAAAAGTCCACTTAACCTGCTGATCCAGTTAACCCAATTTACCGTACATTTTTTTGAGGTAAATAACATTTTGAATATGACGATATAACCGCTTTATTAATCAGATATATATATAATCTACTTATGCAAGTACTTACAATTGTTTACCTACTATTTCAGGAAGCTACTAACGCCATGGATAACTGGCTCAAGACGGGTTCGCTTTCAGGTGCCAAAAATAGTACTGAGACACTGTCATCTGCACCTGATGAGATTCAAGATCAAGACTATGCTCTTTGGTGAATAAAAATTCAAGGATATTACAATAATTTTTTTTTCTGTTCACAAATTGAGTCAGCCTGTAGTTTGACCTTTCTTTTTGTTCATTTTAGGGCACAACTGCGATGGAACATCCCACTAATGGTCAAAAAGCAAACACACTAACTAGTGACAGGATCGAACGAGGAGGTTTAAAATCTTCGAAAAAAAGGAAATACGATGAAACTTATCTATCTTTTGGATTTATTCCTATTGGAAATTCAGAGCATCCAGACGGGCAATGCATCATTTGCAACCAAATTCTCCTTAACAGTTCGTTGGCATCCGCTAAGCTTAAACGTCACCTAGAAACAAACCACCCGCACCTAAAGGGAAAGGATGTCGGTTTTTTCAAAACCCACTAGGAAGTCCACAATGACGCTGTGGCTTGCTTAGAGAAATATGCAAAGTCTGATAATGAAAACTCAACTGAAGCATCATTACAGGATTGCTCGTACTGGGAAACCGCATACAATTGCAGAGGATCTCATCAAACCATGTGTTAAAGAAATAGTCGGCTGTGTGCTTGGAGTGGAAGCAGCAAAAAAAGTTTCAGAGATCCAATGTTCTAACAACACTGTGTCCGACCGTATACATTAAATCCCAGACTACATCGAAGACGAATTAATTCAGAGACTGAAAAATTGTAAAGCGTATTCAATGCAACTGGACGAGAGTACAGGTATCGCCGGACTTGCGATATTGCTTGTTTTCGTGAGGTATCCATTCAAAGAATGTACGGAAGAAGATTTGTTTCTATGCGCTCTTTTGGGGACCAATGCAACTGAGGAAGAAATTTTTAAAATCATAGATTGTTACATGCGTAAACATGATCTTAATAGGGAAAAGTGTGTTAACGTATGCAGCGATGGGGCTGCATCGATGGTGGGAAAATTGACAGGGACGGTAACAAGAATTTAAAAATTGCGCCAAATTATACCAGTAGCCATTGCATCTTGCATCGACATGCCATTGTGGCAAAGAACATTCCACCAGACTTAAAGGACGTTCTTAATGAGGCTGTAAAAATTGTCAATTACGTCCACTCCGGTGTTGACTTTTTGCAAAGACTTGTGAAGAAATAGGAAGTCAACATTAATAGCTTTTAATGCATACAGAAATTAGATGGCTTTCAAGAGGCAAAGTCCTGGCCAGGCTTTTTGAGCTGCGCAACGAGCTTCTGGTTTTCTTCATAGGGGAAGAAGACCTTTCCGCGCCTAGCAAACATGCTGAATTTTTACGCAATGAGAAGTGGCACAAGCGATGTGCTTACCTCGCTGACATATTCGGGAAACTGAATGAAGTTACTACATCTTTGCAGCATAAAGATATAAACACGTTCACATTCAGGGACAAAATAACATCATTCAAAACCAAACTCAACTTTTGGATCCGAGCTGCTCTCCTTCGTGTTCACCTATCGATGCGAAGCAGGCTTTTCTGCTTATGCTTACACCAAAAACAAATTTAGGAGTCGAATGCTGCCCAGGATTTACGTATTCAGCTGTCGGACATAAAGCCCGATTTCAAAACTATTTTAAGAACGAAAATGAAACAATTTCATTCATCACATTAGAAATTAGATGGAAATCCAATTTTTATTGTTGTAAAATAATTGTTTATATTTTTGTACCAAAATAAATGCTTGTATGTATATTTAAATTGTTTTCTCTTTGTTTCCAAACCTACTACATTAGCGTTAGGCTATACAAAACACCCAGGCAATAAGAATAGATGAAAGCAGGAAGAAAGTTGTGGGTTCACAATGCTCAGTAATAATAATAATATCGTATGGCCTCGGGTGCCTGGTGCAAGCTTTGCTATTTGACACCCAGAGGGTAGCTTGCATGCTCAGTAAAAATCAGGGATAGAGTTAGGGTTGGGAGAATTTGCCATCCTATAAGGTCCATATTGACGAATATAATAATAGAGTTAGGGTTCCGCGGAAAAAACATGACTTCTGAAGGGTTGCGTGACCGATAAAGTTTGGGAACCGCTGATCTAGGATATAGAAATAATGAAGTTTATGGGAAACAATGGTACAGTTCATGCCACGGTTTTTGACCAGTCAGTCCCGGTTTCGCAGTTGTACAGAGGACAGTCTGCGAGCCTCACGCATGTGCAATATACGCGAGTTTTCAGTTGCGCCGAAAACAACTCATGTATCAATTGCACATACCTGAGGTTCGCCACCTGTCCACTGTACGACTGCGCAATCAGGGATCACCGGCCAAAAACCGTTCACCGTGGCGTGAACTGTATATCATGCCGCTTATGGTGATTTTTAATGCTTTCCAGGGAGAAATTATGACCTGAAACAGCACTAGCGGAAGAGATACGGTAAGGTATTTGGAAGGCTTTAAACTATGCTGATGGTGAATTCATTACAGGAGATTGGGATATATTGGTCATCAGCCCCATATGTCTTGAATTTGGTGACCTGTGCTTCTGTGGAGACTGCAGTAACGTGTGTAACTGCAATTACGGTGTTTGGAGTTAGGACTGAAGTAGAGGGAATATGGGGCTGCCATTGTAATATTCAATATTCATTTGATGACTCATTGAAACATAGCAAATGAAGGTGGATACCAGTACTAATTAAAGTACGAGTTTGGGTTTATGCCCCGATGCTTTTGGTGTTTGAGGCTCGTGTCCTGGGTTGGTATCTGCTGGAGTAGACCTGTATCTGAGGTTGTAAATGTTCTTTGTTGTTTGGCTTATAATTAAGGGAACTACTCGACCTGTAAACGAAAGTCATGGTAAAGTAAGGGGATCTCGCATTAGGTTAATATGTGCAGTCGAATAGGAATTCTAGATCTTATGTTAGGCCCATTTGAAACCTAAGCTGTCTTGGGTAAGGTTATTGAAAGCACACTAGTGTTTATTTGATGTGACTACTGGTGCTGGCAGTGTTAATTGGAATTGTTTCTTGTGCTCAAGTTAAGCACATCTTCACATCTCCGATACCTTGGCTCCGTTGTGAGACCTGATGGTGACACAGTCTCGGATGCCGGTGCAAGAGTGAATGCTGCATGTATGAAGTGGCGCCAGGTCACAGGCGTTCTCTGTGACCGCAAGATCCCTTTGCGCCTCAAAACTAAGATCTATCAAACAGTCGTCCGTCCTTTTGCTTTGGATGGAGCTGAATTCTGGCCTAATACAAGGAAACATGAACAAGCCTAGCACTCAATGGAGATTCGGATGCTACGATGGTCCTTGGGAATTACACGGCTGGATCATATTAATGGAAGAAATATTACTTTTCCAATTTTCCGCCTAATCAATACTTTACATCTAAAAGATAATTTTAGGGGTATAGGCCTGACGTTTGTTTTAGACGAGTGAAAAATCTTAATGGAAGCCTGGAGGCGAGTTACTACAGTACCTGTGTTTTTATCAGCTGCCCCAAGCAGTCCGATGATTGACAAAGCTGTTTTACACTACTACTGAAGTGCAGTCATTGGCAAATATAATGATGTTCTGTTCGTAACTACGTAACGTGTACTTCCGCGTCACATAATACTTCGACGTGGACTGCACTGTCTGCTCATGTCTGGAATTCCATTACATCAGATCGGTGGTGACAAGGGTGAAGCGATAGGGTGAGAGAGTGAGTGTGTGTAGGCTCACCCGCAGGCTTCAAGGTCAAGGGCAATCGTCTAAAACAAACGTCCGGCCTGTACATGTTTCGAAACCTAATGTGGTTTCTTTCTCAGCCCACAATTATTAGTACACATCATGCATACAATATCGAAATTCATGTTGATGACAAAAAACACATTTCATACATTAACACATTAAAAACACTAATTAACATCAATAAAAATAACATGCAATGTTCCAAGCAGCTTGTGTCACTTATTTTATCCTGTATTTTAACTTGTGTCATTAGACACTTCTAAAACTTGTTGCTTATGATAGAAACATATTATTGAAATACTGTTCAATGTCTTTAAAAAAAATTAAAGCTGCATTATATAGCGAATCTTGTATTGATTTGATGGACTATAATGAACAATTTAAAAAATGTGGTGGCTGGCAACTTTTGATGGCACGTGGCAATCAAATGTAAAGCTTCAAAAGGTTTGTTGACAGTCAGTGGCAAAAAATTGTAAAAGCTTTCCCTTCTCTCTCATTCTGCATGTGGTACCTGAAATGAGTGAGTTAAGTATTTAATAGCTTCAAATATTGAAAAAGTACAAGTGAAAATATAATCTCGACTTCAGACAAGTTGAATAAACTTACGAAAACAGTAAATTGGGAACTGCTTACCGGTTTCATTAAAGGTTATTGGAGTGTTCCAGGTTTCTGAAGAAGAAAAACGGCAGTTAATACGTTGTTGATGCGTGATCTCAATTTGAGAGCCTAGACTTAGAGCTTTAGAAGTTTTGGAAAATAACTTACCGATGTTGAATGAACACATCTGTTGCGAGACCAATTGGAGGTCAATGTACGTCTAAGTGCAACCTGACTGTCACTACTGGACTGCGTGCGTGTTGAGTGTAGCAGCCTGCGCGGTGGCGGGGAAGGGGGGTGGGAGGGGTGGGGGTAAGAGGGCGAGAGCGGGAGTAGGGATGGGTGGGTGTAGAGTAGGGGAGTGAGGATGGATTGGGGAGATATAGGGAGTGAAATTTTATTATTAAGGCGGGGGTTGAGGGGGCGGTTTGAGTTTTTTATCATTTAAGTGATCCGCTATCATATCAAATAATACATTTGTTTCAAAATTGATTTTGTTTAAATTATTGTAATCATTTGACCTCTGAAAAGTGTTAATATGGATATCCTCCAAGATGTTCATAAAGTTGCCCTTAGATGCATAGTGTATTATATATTGACGTCGTTGTCTATGTTTGTAAACTTGTGTCCCGATTCTTCCATATGTGCCGCCATGGCTGAAAATTTTCTATATTTTATGGCTGATACATGCTCAGCATAACGAGTACGGGAGCTTCTACCTGTTTGTCCCACGTAATTAGACTTGCAAACGTTGTATTTGAGTTGGTAGATGCCCGATTTTGAGTGTTTATCCATACTATTGATTGTATTGGAATTACATTTTTTTAAAATTTGAGTTGTTAGTTTTAAAAGTGATGTCTAATTTGTTTTTCTTTAAGATGTTGGTCACTGTGTATACACTTCGATCTGTGTAGGTAAAAGTGGTGAAAGATTTCTTTGTAGCGCTGTCTCTAATTAACTTGGTTGTAGGTCTACTTTTTAATTTATAAATTAATCGGCTGACATAGTTGTGGCTGTATCCATTGATTCTAGCTATTTGATATATTATATCAATTTCTTGTTTCAAATCATGGTCAGATGAAGGGATTCTTAACACTCTATTAATAAGACTTATAAATGTTGCATTTTTGTGACTGCCCGGATGGTTGGAGTACTCGTACTCGTCTGCGAGGGTTTTCTATAGACTTTGTACTGTAGACGGTTATCTTTTCTAATCACAGTTAAATCTAGATAATTAATTTTGATGTCAATTTCCTATTCTAAGGTAAATTTGATACTATTGTCGACTTTATTCAAATCGTCCAATATCTGTTCTATTACTTGAATTTGGTTGTTGATAGTAATGAAAATGTCATCCACATACCTGACCCAGAACTCGATACCTTTGATTTGGTTGATGATTTTCTCATGCTCCATGTGGTCTAAGTAGCTATTAGCTAAAATGGCCGACAGAGGGGAGCCCATCGCGAGACCTTCAGATTGTTTATACATATTTTTGATAAAGGTGAAAATATTGTTGTCAGTGACAAGAGCTAAAATCGAAATAAATTCCTCAATTTCTACTTTAGATAGGTCACTATCGTTGCTTAATCTATTCTGAATGATCTCGATTGTTCGAGAGTTGTTGGTTTAGTTTTTAAGGTTAGGGATTTTATTGTGCTGAGGATCTCAATGAAGAGTGCTCTCCCACACTAGGCACTATTTTGAGCAACAGAAGAGCTTGTTAGTTGTGGAGTTTATACCTGCCTTCCTTGGAAGACAGCAGTGTGTATGACTGTTAATTTTATAACTGTCCTTTTTAGTCTTTCACTTTTATCTCTCCCCCTGCATGCACCTGCCTGTCCCCTCCTCCTTTTCCGGTTGAGTCAATGATTGTATGCTCACCTTCTTGTGTTTTCCTAGTATTTTGCTGGAGCTAATCAGCCAATCATGAGGCTAGCCAACAACCAAGCTCCAGTAAAAAACTCATGCATATAACCTTAAAATGGTTCATTTTTTACTTCCATGTTTGTCCTGTGGGTTCCTACTTTGCATGTCCTATTTTTTGTTATTTTTTTACTCTCCCAGTCTTGATTTCCTGTGTTTGTCCATTTTTAATCCATCCTACACCATCCACTTCAAGACAGAGGATCTCATTGAAGTCTAGCACCAGAGAATTATCGATTGAATTGATGATATGAGTGCCCACCTTTGAAGACAGTAGTGTGTCCAGCTGTTGAGATTATACCTGTCCTCTACTGAACACTGATATCGAAATCAGTGTAACTAAATGAAATGCCAAGATGAGATAGGCAAGGCTGTCCACTCTTTCCCTATCTCTTTTAACATATCTATCGAAGAAGAAGTTAATCAAGAAAGAAAGTACTACTGGGGTCAATATAAATGGAAAACAGATTACACTGCATACAATTGGTTCATGACATTGTCATTTTTGCAGGAAGAGTAAACGGTATGAGCAAAACGCTTAAAATACTCACAGAAACTTTATGGATATGAAACCTCAAAATGAATGTACAAACACTCAAATTATGTCAGTACCCAAGTCCTGCCAAACACCCTTTATGGACATTAAAATAGGCACTAACAAATTCAAACAGACAAACCAATTTGGCTACCTTAGTGCCCTAATCAAGTGTGATAACAGGAGTGTGCATGAAGCGAAGAAGAGAATTGTAATGACAAAGAAAACCTGTGAGTGTCTAGCCGTTGAGATTATAACTGTTCTCTTAAGTCTTTCCCTTTACTCTCTCCCTCTGCCCACTCTCACCTGTCCTTGTGTTTGTCCTTTGTTCAGGTTCCTATCCTCATTTCCTGTGGATTGATTGACCGCTTGGTTAATTGACATGGTTTATCCTGTTGTTTGTTATATATTTCAATAAATGTGTGAAATCAGTTATATAAGTAATATATGAACTTAATGAAGTATAAATTTACTGAATCTTTGAACGGAAAGTTTTGAGAAGGATATATGGCCCGGTAAATGAGGATGAAGGGTGGCGAATCAGGACAAACAAAGAAATTGAAGAGATAGTCAAAGGTGAAGATATAGTGAAATTTATTAAGTCCCGACATCTGGATTGGCTGGGTCATGCAGAGAGGAAGAATGATGAAAGGACACCAAGGAAGATATTACATGGAACTATGGAAGGGAGGAGGAGACGTGGACGACCGCGCAAAAGATGGCTACAAGACTTAGGAGAAGACCTGAGAACTATGAGAGTTGGAAAATGGTGGGAGAAAACTCATAGAAGGGACGAATGGAGAGGAATCGTGAGAGGGGCCAAAGTCTACCCAAGGCTGTAGCGCTGAGGAAGTAAGTATTTATATTGGGTCAGGGAAAGTCTAAAGGGGAATTTTGTGAATTTTAATACATCCCAGGGGTGCCATGTGTTGAAGAAGGTTGGGAACCACTCCTACATTTCGTATGTACTATACAGGGTGTTACAAAAAGGTACGGCCAAACTTTCAGGAAACATTCCTCACACACAAAGAAATAAAATATGTTATGTGGACATGTGTCCGGAAACGCCTAATTTCCATGTTAGAGCTCATTTTAGTTTCGTTAGTATGTACTGTACTTCCTCGATTCACCGCCAGTTGGCCCATTTGAAGGAAGGTAATGTTGACGTAATGTTAGAGCTCATTTTAGTTTCGTTAGTATGTACTGTACTTCCTCGATTCACCACCAGTTGGCCCATTTGAAGGAAGGTAATGTTGACGTAATGTTAGAGCTCATTTTAGTTTCGTTAGTATGTACTGTACTTCCTCGATTCACCGCCAGTTGGCCCATTTGAAGGAAGGTAATGTTGACGTCAGTGCTTGTGTTGACATGCGACTCATTGCTCTACAGTACGAGCATCAAGCACAAAAGTACGTAGCATCAACTGGTTAGTGTTCATCACGAACATGGTTTTGCAGTCAGTGCAATGTTTACAAATGCGGAGTTGGCAGATGCCCATTTGATGTATGGATTAGCACGAGGCAATAGCCGTGGAGCGGTACGTTTGTATCGAGACAGATTTCCAGAACGAAGGTGTCCCGACAGGAAGACGTTCGAAGCAATTGATCGGCGTCTTAGGGAGCACGGAACATTCCAGCCTATGACTCGCGACTGGGGAAGACCTAGAACGACGAGGACACCTGCAATGGACGAGGCAATTCTTCGTGCAGTTGACGATAATCCTCATGTCAGCGTCAGAGAAGTTGCTGCTGTACAAGGTAACGTTGACCACGTCACTGTATGGAGAGTGCTACGGGAGAACCTGTTGTTCCCGTACCATGTACAGCGTGTGCAGGCACTATCAGCAGCTGATTGGCCTCCACGGGTACACTTCTGCGAATGGTTCATCCAACAATGTGTCAATCCTCATTTCAGTGCAAATGTTCTCTTTACGGATGAGGCGTCATTCCAACGTGATCAAATTGTAAATTTTCACAATCAACATGTGTGGGCTGACGAGAATCCGCACGCAATTGTGCAATCACGTCATCAACACAGATTTTCTGTGAACGTTTGGGCAGGAATTGTTGGTGATGTCTTGATTGGGCCCCATGTTCTTCCACCTACGCTCAATGGAGCACGTTATCATGATTTCATACGGGATACTCTACCTGTGCTGCTAGAACATGTGCCTTTACAAGTACGACACAACATGTGGTTCATGCACGATGGAGCTCGTGCACATTTCAGTCGAAGTGTTCGTACGCTTCTCAACAACAGATTCGGTGACCGATGGATTGGTAGAGGCGGACCAATTCCATGGCCTCCACGCTCTCCTGACCTCAACCCTCTTGACTTTCATTTATGGGGGCATTTGAAAGCTCTTGTCTACGCAACCCCGGTACCAAATGTAGAGACTCTTCGTGCTCGTATTGTGGACGGCTGTGATACAATACGCCATTCTCCAGGGCTGCATCAGCGCATCAGGGATTCTATGCGACGGAGGGTGGATGCATGTATCCTCGCTAACGGAGGACATTTTGAACATTTCCTGTAACAAAGTGTTTGAAGTCACGCTGGTACGTTCTGTTGCTGTGTGTTTCCATTCCATGATTAATGTGATTTGAAGAGAAGTAATAAAATGAGCTCTAACATGGAAATTAAGCGTTTCCGGACACATGTCCACATATCATATTTTCTTTCTTTGTGTGTGAGGAATGTTTCCTGAAAGTTTGGCCATACCTTTTTGTAACACCCTGTATATGGTTCACCAGCAATTAAATGATATTGTTTTTCACATTTTATGATTATTTTCTTTGACTAAATTTTCTCTTTTTTAGTTTTCTAATGTCATGATTAGCAGGAAACTAATTACTGTTTGCCATCCCTTGATGAATGCAGTACATTTGCATTTGTCTGTTGGCACAGGCTAGAGTAAAATGTGGCTTTTCACCGATGTCTCAGTCTCACTCATGGCTGTGATTATATGGAAGCTACTGAGGTATGGGTGGTGCTTAGTAATGACATTCAGGGCACAGTCAGTGCCTGTGGATGTTGTGAAAGGTTCTACTCATAGGGTTAGTACTACTGTTCTGACTCAGTGAGGAAAGCAATGGCAAACTACCTCACTACACGTTTTGCCTAGTATGCCTCAATATAGCACTGCCTTGGGTTTTTGTGGGTATCTACTCACATAACCTAACGGCAGTACTGTTTGAGGATCCAACCAGCCTTCGAGCTGACTACCTAACAGACAGAATTACTGTAGAGGGAGCATTACTTAATCCAATGAAAGTCCCTGGAATGAGGTCTAAGGAACGACCAAGGCAGTGATGGGCTGATACAGTGCACAACAACCTGAAGTCTGTAGACCTTCATCCAGACATGGTACAAGACAAAATATGAGGGCAGCGAATCCACACAGCGAACCCTGCTATCACTTGGGACAAAGGCTAACAAGAAGAATACTTAATTTCCTTGATTTCAAACCTGATACAAAATTATCATATTGATTAGATGATAGTAGAGCCTCCTTGGCCTAGGAGGCAGTACGCCGGCCTCTCACCGCTAGGTCCGTGGTTCAAATCCCGGTCACTCCATGTGAGATCTGTGCTGGACAAAACGGAGGCAGACAGATTTTTCTCCGGATACTCTGGTTTTCCCTGTCAAAATTTCATTCCAGCAACACTCTCCACTATCATTGCTCCAGAGGAGTGCGACAGGCTTCGGCAGCCGGCACAGTTCATATCCTCGCCGCTAGATGGGAGCTTCATTCATTCCATCCCTAACCCGGTCGGAGACTGGAAGCAGGTTGTGGATTTTCATTTTCATTACATGATAGTGTTATGAAGAGAGCAAAATCTAATAGTTGAAGTCAATTTTTAATTGTAATTTTAATGATTTTTAAAGTACGGTATTTTTTTCTTGTAATTCGTTACAAATTCCTTGAAGTAACTGCAATTTACTCCTATTACTTTTACCACCACTGAATTTAATATAAAAAGGAAGTGGTATGACAATAGTACAAAGATTTTAATAATACCACTAGGGTGCCCGTGCTGCTCTGCAGCATTATCTTTCGGTATTGGAATTAAGAAATTACGACATTATGTAATAGTTTATAACCTTTATTTCACAATACTTCGTTCCAGACAATGTTCGCTGTGCGTCGACCCTTACGTTTAACTTCTACGTTTACATCTTTAAATGATATTCCTCCGGATAAGGCAACATACAACATTCTATGGCCTAAGACTGGATCAGGTAAGTAGATTCCAACTCGTTAAAGCGTTTGACCCTGCGCTTTGTTGATTATAATACAAAACGCTAGTGTAATAGGAAATTGCCGTCATTCTAGTGTCAGATGGTGACAATCTACGCGATGTAGCAGTATTCACTCCCCACTATTCACACCAGTTAGAACTTAGGAATCTATGATATTGTCATACATTTTTCTAACTATTAGCCTCGTCCCGTTCAGTAATATCTTAGTTGCATTGAAACTCCTAAGGAACATTGCAATAGTACCTTCATTCAAAGTCAGCACATGTGGAAGTAGACCACTCATCTCAAGCCTGTTCAAAAATTCAGTGGGAAAATTCAAAACTTAAATTTTCTTCTTCAGTTACCAATGTATTCACACTTGTGTAAATTCTAGGAGTTCCTGGAAGAAGATCTGACACTACCCTATTAATTTCATGGCAATGTTCATTTTTCCGTGCAAGAAAATGAAAAATTAGAAGTAATATCAAATGTCCACTCATAACATTCCTCAGAATCAGCCGATTTGAATAGTTAACAGCTCAAGTGAAAGCGCTTGCGTCACTGAGTGTTCTTAGACCAAAAACGACTTGCGTACCTCAATTAGAACCAAAGATATGATTGCTTCAAAGAGATAAAAAGTTGGAAAAAGTTGAAAAAATCTAATAATTTGAGAAAGGCGGAACGTAAGTGGTTTGTAATACTTGATGACAAATCTGTGCATGAATACCTTTCATTTAAAAAAGAATGAAGGCAATCGACCGGATAGAATGGCCGGACGGACTGGCTTAAGATTTCATAAATATTTTAAATATATAAGATAAGATGATTGCTTCAATGAGAGAGAAGAGTTGGAAAAAGTTGAAGAAATCAAATAATTTGAGGAAGGTGGAAGTAAAGTGATTTGTAATGCTTGATAACCAATCCGTGCATGAATACCTTTCAATTAAAAAAGGAATTAAGGAAATCGACCGGATAGAATGGCCGGACGGACTCGGTTAAGTTTTCATAATTATTTCTAATATTCGCTTCGGCACTCATAACATTCCTCAGAATCAACCACATTAAATATCTAATAGCTCAAAAGATAGAACATGATCCACTGAGTTCTCTTAGACCAATCCGAACTCCATAACTCAATTAGAACCAAAGATATGATTGCTACAATGAGAAAAAATGTTGAAAATATGAGATGTAATATCGAATGTTCACTCATAACTTTCCTCAAAATAATCCGATTTCAATAGTTAAGGGCCCAAATGAAAGCGCTTGAGTCACTAAGTGTTCTTAGACCAAAACGACCTTCGTAACTCAATTAGAGCCAAAGATATGATTGCTTGAAAGTTGGAAAAAGTTGAAAAAATCAAATAAATTGAGAAAGGCGTAATTTAAGTGGTTTGTAATACTTGATGACAAATCTGTGCATGAATACCTTTCATTTAAAAAAAGAATGAAGGCAATCGACCGGATAGAATGGCCGGACGGACTGGCTTAAGATTTCATAAATATTTTTAATATATAAGATATATCAGATGTTACTCACGTAACTGCTGTTGACTCAACAATTTTAAGTAACTCTCTTGGAGATGGTGCTGTTATTTCTTTGAATATTTCAAACTGGAGATAGAAAAGACCCAAGGATTGTTCATCAACAACATTTTCAATATCACGTATCTCTTTATGATACAGGACCAACCATTCTCTGAATTTGTCTAGAACTGAAAACAAAGTTATTATTCTTTCTCAAGTACCAATCAAGCAATCAATCAATCAATCAATCAATCAATCAAATCAATCAATCAAAATATTTATTCTCAGCATTTTATCCAGGTTTATGCCGAGTCTTGTGTGGAGTTTTGCCTAGGAACACCAAGCTGGCTTATCAAAGGGCTCTTGGTGTCCGTGCCCAGACACAAGACACGGCATAAACCTAGAAAAATTGCTGAGTTTTAATTCACTGGCCATGAAAGCCAATATACCATCTTTTTGGAAGCCTTCATAGGGAGGTTAAAGCTGCTTGAGCTTTTAGCTCTCGCAGTTAAGGGAATGCAGCGGTGAAATGTTGCAAAAATTGTGAAAAAAAAGCTTTTTCTTATTTTTAAATTTTTATTATGTTTCTACCTAGAACTTTCTATTTGCACTTTGCTTTTCTTAAAAGTGAACCATTTAAAGCCTTCAGCGCAAGTGGGCGTTGCCCCATATTTAGGCGATTCTCATAGAGATCTATATGTTTTTCGTAGATTTCGAATTGACTGCACACATTGAATGTAAGAAATTTTGTTCCTCTGAAACTTGGGTAAATTTGGGGGATTTTAGGTAATTTTGGTAACTTTGGGGGGTTTTAGGGAATTTGGAGAAAATCTGGGGAAATTTAGTGAATTTGGGTAAATTTGCTATAGCATCAGCAATTCCTAAATCCCGGTCACTCCATGTGAGATCTGTGCTGGAAAAAACGGAGGCAGACAGGTTTTTCTCCGGGTACTCCGGTTTTCCCTGTCAAAATTTCATTCCAGCAACACTCTCCACTATCATTGCCCCAGAGGAGTGCGACAGGCTTCGGCAGCCGGCTCAGTTCATATCCTCGCCGCTAGATGGGGGCTTCATTCATTCCATTCCTGATTCGGTCGGAGACTGGAAGCAGAATGTGGATTTTCATTTCATCAACAATTCCTGAATTCAATATGGGTTGTGAAGCAAGTGAGAAACTAAAAGCTAGTATTAGGGGTGTTAAAGTTAGCAGCTCAGGGCAGGAAATAAGTTTGGGTGCTTGGTGAAGTAAACTAAAACTATCAAAAACTGCTAGTGAGGACAGAAAGAAGACAGCAGAGGGTCCAACGTATGGTGCCGGAGAGTTCTAAGTCAACTAGACTGAGGTACTGATTTTCAATCTGATTTTTCTCAGATATCTTTTGAACCATTTTTTCAGCTTTCAAAATGCTCCTCATACCACAATTTTCACCTTATCTCCTTGAAACCTAGGATAGCTTCACATACAACAGAGTAATAAACTGATGTACAATCTTGACAATATATGTCATAGTTCAATAACTATAATTTTTTTTCTCAACTTCATCATGATAAAATATAGAAATTTTGTCACGACTATGTGAAATATTTTGCATCTTTTAGTGTAATTAAAATTTTACAATATCTGCAAATCACTTCTTTTATATTAGTATTCTAAAGCTAAAATACAATTTTAAGCCAGATCTGCTGAGCTGTTTGGCATGAGGAGCATTTCAAAAACTATCAAAAACATGTTTGAAAATTTTAAAAAATAATTTATATCTCAAAAACTGTTGCTGTAAGAAATTTGGCACTTTGTATGGTGTATGACAGTGATACTGACTATACATGGTCAAAATTTCAAGGTAAAAGGATGAAATTTATAGATTTTAGGATTTTCACAGATGCATCCCCTTAAAAGGCGCAGGTGCGCTTCATAAAAAGGGAGGTAGCACGCAGTTCGCTACTCCTATGGGGGTCCGGTCATGGACACCAAGAGCCCGCTGATGAGCCCGCTTGGTGTCCTAGGCGAAACCCCACACAAGACATAGCATAAACCTAGAAAAATTGCAGAGTTTTAAATCACTGGCCATGAAAGCCAATATACAAAAATACTTATTTCTTTAAGAAGAGACTGGGAAGAGAAATGTTGGTAATGGTGCAAGCAATGTACAACAACTGTGTTAGCAGGGTTCTGACCCCTGTTGGAAAGACAGATTGGTTTAGGAACAAGACTGGACTAAGACAGGGGAGTGTGCTGTCACCTCTTTTATTCATAATGGTAATGGATGAAATTGTAAAGGAAACAAAGGAAGCATATGGACATAAAGAAATGAAGTTACTATTATTTGCAGACGATATTGTGGTCTGGGGAAGGAACACCGAAGAAGTGCAAAAACAACTAGATGCACTGAACGAAAATATTCAGAAGTATGGCCTGAAAATCAGTATAGAGAAAAGCAAGACCATGGTGATGACAAGAGGGGAAAGACAAGGAAAGGGCATTGTGAAAATTGGAAGTCAGAGTTTGGAAATTGTGGACACGTTCAAATACCTAGGAAGTGAATTGATGCAAACTGGTAGGTTGGACATGGAGATTGGCAGGAGGGTACAGCAGTGCAATGCATTCTATCAAAGTGTAAGAAAACTTGTTTGGGATAAGGAAGTACCAAGGAAAAGCAAGGAGGTAATGTATAAAATGTACTATGTACCCATATTAACGTATGCAGCTGAGACTTGGACCCTGACGAGCAGGCAAGAGAGTAGAATCCAAGCCAGTGAAATGAAATTCCTAAGAAGTATGATAGGTAAGACAAGGAAAGACAGAGTGAGGAATGAAGATGTTAGGAAGGAAGTTGGGATGGGAAAACTAAATGAGAGAATTGAGAAGAATAAACTAAGGTGGTTTGGACATGTAAAGAGGATGGAGGAAAATAGAATACCAAGACAGATGCTGGAGGCGAAGTGCAAGGGTAAGAGAGCAAGGGGAAGACCTAGAACAAGGTGGATTGATTCAGTGAAGAACAGCATGAGAAAAAGAAATCTGGACTGGGACAAGATCGTGGAAGAAGAATGGTGGAAGGAAAGAGGAAAGTGGAGAAGTGCCATAAATACCCCGACCCGGCAGGAGCTGGATAAGGGGAAATGATGATGATGATGATGATGATGACTTATTTCTTTACAAGTGGAACTATTTGCCATGGATATTGTAACAATTGGAAATAGTTACCTATCATTACTCCCATCGCCGATGACCGACTTCTGGACCATTCTTGCCAAGCTATAACTTTGGCTAACCCTGGAGCCCCAACGGTGCCGAGTGGATCACCCCATTACAAGTGTCATCTTTAGACCGTGAGAACTCCGATGCGCAATACAAAGCTTCTGGAACCTTCTTCGCTGACTGTGCTTGCCCCGTGGTGTAGTAATTTAAGTGTGGCCATAAGCGGATATTTATTCCCTATCCAATGTACGGCATCCCTAGTGGTGATATCAATTACCTCAGGTTGGTAAACCTGTAGGTCTACCATGACTTGCACCAACCCTGTCTTGCCCAGGCGAGGGAACATATTATAACCCTTGTCCATTCTGATTTGGTTAGTTGAATTAGGCAGATGCGCTGGTTGCTCTCCGGGGACCAGCTGGTCCCTGGGGACAGAAATACTAAGGTAACGTGACTTTACAATTGTACAGTGCCTTTTTAATGTGCATTACAAACTTTATCTTCAAGAAGAACTTGAACATTTTCTTTATTTAGCTTTACAGCACCAACGAAGGTGCGCTTCTACTGTGCCATGTGGACTTTTTAAATCTTGGGTGTGTGCTCACCCAGCTCGGTGTCCGTGGTATATTTGGTTTCATTTGACTAAGTTATTTGGTTCATTATTTCCCTTCATGGCTCGCCCTAATTCAGTTATAACATTTAAATTTATTTGTTCTTGTATTGTTCTTGTCCCTTTGTTTTTCTGCAACAGCATGCTGAGGGTTGAGAGCACCATCCATTTTATTATGGCATCATCGGTTAACTTAAAATAGGAGTGCTTTCATTTGTTTCAAATTATGTAATTGTAATCACTTGTTATTATTTTCATATTTTGGAAGGGGCAAACCTTTATTTCCTTGTCCTTTGTTTATTTGGGGGGGATTTTGGTTGTTTTAAACCGGCTTCGGCCGCCTTTGTAAGTCTAACTTCACCTCTTGACCTGAGCGGTCACATATGAGGGTGTGCTCCCATGGCTTCATTATCTTGCACAAGTATCTTGTTGTATTTCATTAGACCTGAGGTCTTATCTCAATTTAATTACATTTTGATATTACTTGTCCGGATAAGCAATTTATTAATTCTAGTATTTTTGATTTCTTATGCTTCTGTATTTTGGATCACATGTGGGAACAGTATTGACTGTAGCCAGTGTTTGGTTAATGTAGCTTCCTAGTTCCTACCCCAGTGTCGTGGGGCCTTTATTTATTTATCCTGTTGCCTTTCAGACAACCTTATATTGTTTTTAATATAATTTTGGAGATTATATTTCTCCCTCTTGGGTTTTTATATTAGGTTATATTTTGTGTTTCATTCTGTCATTTTGTGCTGTTTATATTTTGTTCAAAATTATATTTCATTTTACCTCCTGGATATTGGTTCTCCTTTGCAGGCCCATGGCTCTGTGTCTTAGGTGCCCACTTCCCTCACCAGGTTAGACCTGCTTAGTCCTTTTCGTCAGGGGTTTTAACGGCAGCAGTGTCATTTAAGCCCTTGGAGAAAAGGTCTGTTACTATCTTCGTTCTCCAACGAACTTTGGGGACTAGGTCGGTACAGATATAAATTTAACCTACAGACACATAAATACAACTTACAGTACAAATATGAGTGGATAACATGTTGGTCTACTAACCCCAAGCTTGCAGGTTCACTCCTGGTCGTGGTAAGTGATTTTTGAAAGGCGGCAAAAATACGACACGCATGTCATATGATGTTGGCATGTCAAAAACCCATCTGAATTCAGTAGGCCGTGTTCATGATGGCAAAATTAATCTCGGGAGTTTCCGCCAACACAAAGTTCCTCATTTCTCTACTAGAACGCGCTATAGTGTTCAAGGAGCTTAGATATCTAACCTCCTTGACTTTCATAGTGCTTCAAGGAACAACGAAATTCGACATGCAAGCTACCCTCTGGGTGTCAAATAACAAAGCTTGTACCCGTCATCCGAGGCCATACGATATTATTATTATAGTACAAATATGGGACACCCAAGTCACTAGCAGATGGGAAGCACTAAAACAAAAAAATCACTGATCTTCAGGGCTTCCATCCAGTCACTCGTCCAAAAATAGTGAAATAGTGAGTGATTTTTCTTCAAAAAAGTGAAAAAAAAGGTGAGTTTTTGTATGAAAAAGTAAGTAAATAGTGAGTAAATTCATAGCATTATTCCCATTTATGGCCATGTATCTGGTTCAAAATTTTAACGTTTGTTCATATCTGTAGGCGCAATTAGGGAGGAGGGAGGGGGCTTGGGTGGTTAAGCTCCCCAAAATCAACCATAGCCTCCCAAAAATGTGACAAAACTGTATTGAAATAGACAAAATTTTTAAGAATGTGTATCTGAAAAACAAATTAGCCCCCCAAAAATGTCAACCAAATTGCACCTATGTTAATATCTGTGAGTACTGTTTGTGATTTTTCATGTAGGTAGAGAGGACACTTGGAAATAATGGATAATCAATGCAACACTCAAGAAATTTAAATCGTAAAACAAAAATATAAATGTGAACTTTTGTTAAAACACGCTTTGTTAAAATTTTCGGCGATCGCTGCATGGCTCCGGCTGTGGTATTGCACTATGGAAGGTTTTCATGCTTTCTGGCCGCCTGGCTCGCTGCCGGCAACGTGCTCAGGCACTGGTGGCAGAAAAATGAACTACCCATTCATGGGTATATTTTGGGTCGTTTCTAGCAATCTGATTGTGCACGAGACCATTTTTAACACAGAATGTGACCATTTTTGTAATAAAAAGTGACAATAGTGAGTAATTTTATCAAATAGTGAGAAAAGTGAGGCTGCTTTGAAAATAGTGAATAATAGTGAGAAAAGCGAGTCGCTTGAAGCCCTGCTGATCTTGACTAGTGGTGCTAGTTTAGTTACTACTGCAACTAAATAACTGTATATATTGTAATTTTTATAACCCATACTTGTAGACATAGTTTTAATAGCCTAAGTGTAAAGGATCTGATGATCGCTGGTCATCCAAGTGTATTTTATTAAGCTCATGTAAATTTTTTTCAGGATTAGGGAACCACCCATTACTATTGGGTACAATTGTGTTGACTGACTAAAAAACATTAATTTCAATTACTAAGGTAACACTGAAAATGGCTTTCAACATGATGATAAACGAGGGCTGTGTTTTAAGTAAGGGCCATTTTTTTAAAGCCCTCCCAGCATCCTTTGTGAACAAGCAGGTGTCAGTTGTAGCTGTGTAGCTAACCTGTACGCTGAACTATGCATCTTTACAATGTTCAAGATTATTGATTTGCCCGCCGCGTGTGAGGTCCGATCTGTGATACGTTTTTTGAGTGCAAGAAACATGTCGGCTGCAGACATTCATCGTCAGCTTTGTGAGGTGTATGGTGATAATGCAATGACGGAAGGTAAAGTGCGAAAATGGGTACCCGAGTTCAAAAGTGGCCGTGAAAATGTTCAGATGACTTGGTGACTGCAATTGACACGAAAATTCACGAGGACCGAAGATTCACGATAACCACTCTATCAATGGATTTTCCTCAAGTGTCGCCGACGATGAAGAAGTGAAAACAGCCGTGAATTCTTGGTTGTCAGAGCAGGCGGCAAACTTTTATGCAGAGGGATTTCAGAACTTAGTTTTAAGGTATGACAAGTGCCTAAATAAACAAGGCAACTATAGAAAAATGGAGGAAGGTTTAAACAACCTAAAAATAAATGTGGTTTCAAAATAAAATGTTCGGTTAATTTGTAAAAATAAAAAAGAAACGGCCTTTACTTAAAAAACAGCCCTCATATGTCTGTAGTTTTAGTTATGATATATAAGACCATGGAGCAAATAGTTCCAAATGTACACCAAAAAAATTATATACAGGGTCATTGAAAAATAATGCCTAGATGACTTAGGGCACAGCAGATCAACAGACATGAATCAATGGCCAAATGGATCAAGTTTTTAACATGCTTTTAAGTGTATGGGTCAACTTGGTCTTTGACTCGATAATTATTTCAGAAAATTGCAAAGACAAAATTATAAAACAAGAAATAAAAAATTGGTGGTAAACATGTGTGTATTATCAAACCAACTGTACATTTTTTAAAATTATGTTAATTTTTAAAAATTAATATTGTACATTGTTTTATGGTTAACCTAGTTGGCCCACATTAAAATTTAATAAAGGCCACGGTAAGAAAAATGTTGCTACAGCAGTCTCAACTTAATTTAAAATTGCAATCAAAATTAGATCGCTATTTTGTCCACTGATTAATTTTTAAAGGTGTTCAGTAAAGCGTAAAAACATCGTTTTTAGAACTCTATATTTCAATATTCCATAACCCCCCTCTCACCACTACCCGGTAGCCCACAATACCAGAACCTCTATTTTTACAAATCAAGCACTGATCACGTATGAATCAATGGACAAAGTTTTCAACATGTTTTTACGTACTTATTTTAATATTTAGCAAGTTATTTTTAACAATGTCAATTTTAATAATACCCGTAATTAAGTTAGCGTCAATTTTATATTTAAGTCCAATGGGCTATGTGCATTTATAAGTGTTTTATCCATGTTTTATTTATTTGTATATTGCCTGAAGAAGAATGGAGTTGACCGTTCAAAACATGTCCCAATTTTAAAATAAAATAATAATAACAAATGGTATTGGAAAGAAGGAAAGAGTATAGTGAAAGTTAGTAGAATATTCAATACAGTCCTAATATGGAGAATAATACTCTTAAAAATGGCATGCTGTCCAGTCTGTTGTCCGATGTCTTCTATTCAAGCATGTCGAGGTAAATTAGGCTTGTAATTGTTTTTTCAGCAAAAAAGAAAGGTCCAATAACTTTGGTCATGAAGTAACCTGCACCACACATTGACGTATGCAGAGCAACACATGGAGCTCACATTGAAACTTACTAAGGTATGAAAAAAAAAGTTATATTTTCCACATATTTTAGGACTAAAACTATTACATTAACTGTAATAGTTTTTTTATAGCAATTATTTAAAATCCAGGCATTATTTCTTGATGACCCTGTATACATAAGAGGGTCGTTCCATAAGTCATGGCAACTATGTTATATCTTTCGAACATATGGCATCATGGTAATTCCAGTGTAGACATTCGAAACCCTGCGGCAAACAGCATGGAATTCACCCGACAGAAGGCGACTGTAAGTGAAGGTGGCTAGGTACCAGTGCCATACATGTTCATTCTGAGCTTGGCTGTGCTACAAGATGGATGTAAACAGATTGGAACAGCGATCATTCGTGAAAATTGCTTTTCTCGGTGGCAGAAATGCTACGCAGTATCATGCAGCACTAGATGAAGCTGTTGGTGATAACTGAACAGTTGCACGTTGGGTGGAGACTTTCTGACATGGACGCGCAGCAACTGCAGAATCGCCGCGAAGTGGGTGTCCCTTGTCTACCTGAACTGACATGTCCGTGTCTGTTATTGAACAGTGTTCCAATACATGGAAAAGGTGCCCTGGATGTTAATTGATTGATTTCTGTTCCATTTGTACTACTTTAAAACAAATTTACACAGAGTTCCATTGTGTGGTTTTCATTTGTACCTTTGCCGTTAACTCCTGTACTTGAACGCTATTTACTGTTGGCATTGAGATATCACACAGCCTTAATGGTTCAATGCACATCGTGGATTTCTCATGCTGTAGCATTATCGAAAGATATAACATAGTTGTCATGACTTATGGAGTGACCCTTGTATATATGCAGTACTGTACTAATAATGAATAAACTGTGAATTTGCATACAAACACATTGAATAATGAAAATGTAAACTACACATAGGATTTAACCAAGTAACACTGAAAAATATTGCTTGAATACTTGATACCGGTTTAAAAGCAATCAAGCCAGGAAAAAAAAGTACTTACCTGTTTCCTCTTGAATTGATGAATGAACTGTGCTTTCATTTACAGCAAAGAATTTCCTTATAAACTGGAATCTTTGTATGTATGCTTCAAGGGCAGCAAAATTTTCCTCCAAATATCTGAATACATTATTTCTCAAACTAACCACACGATCATCTTCGCAGAGTAATGTGGACAAATCTGTTCCACCACTACATAAACGTTCCGATTGCTTATGATTTATCATAGGTCTGTGAAAAAAGAAAACAATAATTATAATTAAAGAGTAGGAAACCCACTCCTATAATAACAATCAACAACAGTAGGACCCAATATATTTGGTAAATTATCTGACATCTTCATTCATTTTCATTGGAAACTGATTTGCTTTCCAGCAACCAGTCTAGCCTGTCTAGCCTGCAAGCCTCAGTTTGCAAATGAGTTGCCTCCATGATCTCTCTATTAGCAGTTACCACTCCCTCTACTTGAAAATTTCTCATCTTGAAATTGTTCAACACTGAATCTATCCATTGCCTCCGAGGTCTACCTCTCCTTCTCTTACCTCTATAACCGAGTTCATTAACCTCTTCGGGCATGTGAGATTTTCAAGTGAAATGCCATGTTCTGTGGTTTGGATTCCACGTAAAAAGGAGGTCCCGTGGCTCATAATTACAAGATTTACGGTCACGTAAAACTACAATCTTCCTTCCTTAACCTCTTTGGTATTTCCTCCTTCCCCATTATCATCACATCTGAGTTGTCTCATACCAACAGCCTCATCTAACATATTTATTTCTAACTTACCTGTACCCTTTATCTCTTCATTGTGTTTACCCTCTTGCCTTTGCTTCCATCTGTTTGTCCCAGAAATCATTTGTGCTACCATCATATCAGTTACCTCCGGTTCATGTGTGAGATATCCTGAATCCATGCAGCTCTCACCTCCATACAGCAAGGTCAATCTAAATGCTGAACAATGTAGAGCAAGTTTCATCGCTACACTAACTTCTTTCTTGCAGTAGATCACAACTGAGAATTCACTGCATTGGCTTTCCTGCACCTTGACTATCTCTTTCACTATAGGGCCGATAACCTAGATGTTAGGCCCCTTAAAACAACAATTATCATCATCATCTTTCACTATATAACCATCTGGAGAGAATATGCAGCCCAAGTAACTTATAATGGTCCACCAGCCTCAACTTAGTTCCTCTTACTAGGCATCCTATATTCTTGTACTTCTTCCCTACAGGCATCTCTTTCATTTTAAAATGCTGATTTCCATACCATATTCCCTACATTTTTGTTCAAGTTCTAACATGTTAGGTCAAAAGAATGTTCTAGAATGAGAAACATATTGTTATGGTCCTTTGAGCTAGAATATTCAACAACTTCGGTGGCAAAGTTGGTAGCATGCTGAACTGCTGTGCCCAAGATAGCGAGTTCAAACCCGGCCGAGGTCGTCGGATTTTTAAGAGCGTTAAAATCCTTCAGTATGCCTTCCTTCGGAGGGGAAGTAAAGCCGGTGGTTGTCATAGATTTATGGCATGTAAAAGATCCATCCATAGACTAAACTTGTGCGGTGCTAAATTTCTAGGTTAGGTTTCGTTGTAAAGCTCTATCAAAGTTCCAATGTTCGCCACTAGGTATCATTGACATCTGGTAGCGAAAGTTGGAACTACTTGAAATTGAACAGGACTTGTAACTCTCCCTAGGGGTGTCCGCTTGAAGCAGCTACAGCCTCTGGTGAGCCGATCATGTCCTCGGACACTCCCGGCACTAAAAGCCATACGATAAATAAATAAATATAGAATGGTCCGGTTAAACTCAAATATTTTACAGCGTTTCACCCCAGTGTACCATTGGGCTCGTCAGTTGGTACAGTACACCCCACCAAGACGCTGAATAGTACTCACTGAGCAGACCAATGCAAGACATCTTGTTAACGCATTATAATATCTAGTATCGACGTCACGAGCAATGCCAAAGCACTCAGGAAGTGTAGTCTTCCTTAAAAAACAAATGCAAACCTTAGCTTGGTAATCGATATGTCAAAAAGGGGCGAAACGCTGTAAAATATTTGAGCTTAACCAGACCATTCTACATATGTTGAATATTCTAGCTCAAAGGACCATAACAACATGTTTCTCATTCGAGAACATTCTTTTGACATATCGATTACCAAGGTAAGGTTTGCATTTGTTTTTGAAGGAAGACTACACTTCCTGAGTGCTTTGGCAGTGCTCGTGACGTTGATACTAGATATTATAATGAGTATCAAGATGTCTTGCATTGGTCTGCTCAGTGAGCACTACTCAGCATCTTGGTGAGGTGTACCGTACCAACTGACGAAACCAATGGTACACTGGGGCGAAACGCTGTAAAATATTTGAGCTTAACCTGACCATTCTACATAATTTGTTGGCTAACATGTTAGTTCGTAAGCTTTTGTCAGGTCACCTGCATAAGCCAGACTGTTTAACTGTTTTCCACCTAACTGAATCCCAGCCAGCCAGCTTCTTCTTCTTCTTCTTCATTTGCCGGTTCCAGTGATCTGGGTCGGGGTGTGAATCAAGGACCTCCATACTTTTCTGTCTCTCCACCACTCTCGTCTCTCTTCCAGTACATCCTCCACTTTCACTCCTCTTTTCTCAACACTCTCCCTCACTGCATCCATCCACCTCATCCTCGGCCTTCCCCTTTGGCGTCTTCCCGTGACTTTCTCAGTAAATAATCACTTCGGGACTCTGTCTTCTCCCATTCGCATCATATGTCCATACCATTTTAGCTTACTGATCTCGATTTTGTCTTGTAAGTTTGGGAATCCTGTTTTCTCCCTAATTTCCTTGTTTCTGATTTTTTCTCTGCGGGTCTTTCCAATTATACCTCTAAGGAACTTCATCTCTGCTGCCTGGATTCTACTTTCCTACTGCCCTTCAGCAAATGGCCCATTCTATACTCATCATCATCATCTTGCACAGTTTCCAGCCACTGGCCGGGTCTGTTTGGAACACAAGCCTCTCCAACGTCTTCTGTCTTCCCACCATCTCTCAGCCTCCACCCTTGTCCAGTCTTCTCCTCTCTTCTTCACGCTTTCTTCCACCCCCTTCAGCCACCTGTCTCTCGGTCTTCCCCTCGGTCTCTTTCCTTCCCACTTCGTCTCATGTACTCTCCTGGGTATCCTCTTCTCCTCCATTCGTTTTACATGTCCATACCATCTAAGTCTAGATTTCTCTATACCATCCTGTAATGGTTCCTCCTTCATTAATTCTCTGGTCCTCTCATTTCTTATTCTGTCCATCTTTGTAGCTCCAATACTGCTTCTCAAGAACCTCATCTCACTGGCCTGTATTTTGCTCTTCTCCCTTCCTTTCATAACCCAGGTCTCCGAGGCATACGTCAGGATAGGGACATAGTACGTCCGATATATGATCTTTTTGCTGTTCTGAGGGACATCCTTGCTCCATAACATGCTTCTCACACTCCTCCGAAATGCTTCTGCCTGCCTCCCCCGCTCATTTATTTCTCTATCGTTTCTTCCATTATCTTGTATCAGGCTTCCCAGATACTTGAAACTCTCCACTTTCTTCAGCTGTTCCCCACCAATTGTTATTCCCGTTGTGGTTCTTTCCTTCTTCCTTGTTGTGATCACCATCTCACTCTTATTTATGCTAAATTTCATCCCATATCCTTGTATTATTCCTTCCCACACGTCCAACTGTTCCTGTACCTCCTCCTCCTTGTTTCCCCAAATCATCAAATCATCTGCAAACACCATTGCTTTCATCTTTCCGTCCCCAATTACTTGTGCCACTCGGGTCATTATGTCATCCATCACCACAATGAAAAGTAACGGTGACAGTGCACTTCCTTGTTTCAGGCCGTTTCTTTGTTCCAACCAGTCAGATCTCTCTCCTCCCACTTTCACACAGCTCACGCTTCCCTTGTACATCTCCTTTATCCTCTTTATAGTCCATTTCTCTACTCCTCTATCCTCCAGGGACTTCCATACTTTGTCTCTGCATACACTGTCATATGCTTTCTCAATGTCCAGGAAGGCCATCAGTAGATCTGTTCCATACTCATAGTGCTGTTCTTGTAACTGCCTTACAGCAAAAATCAAATCCACTGTGGACCTTCCTGCTCTGAAGCCATGTTGTTCTTCCCTCATCCCTCCTTCTATCCTTGTCCTAATTCTCTTTTACTAAACTTTCTCGAAGATCTTTGCACAATGACTCATCAGTGTTATTCCCCGATAGTTTCTGCAATCTGTTCTACTGCCTTTCTTGAAGATCGGGACAATGATTCCTTTTTTCCAGTCCTCTGGGGTCTTCCTTTCCTTCCATGCTGTCCTCATCACTCGGTACAGCCACTGTATCCCCACCTCTCCTGCTGCTCTCACCATCTCCACACTCAACTCATCCACACCCGGTGCCTTCCCTCCTTTCATCTTGTTCACTGCATCTTCCACTTCTTTCCATGTTAAGTCCTTTTCTGTTTGCAGTTCATCTTCCTCTTCCCCGATTTCTTCCTCCTCACCATCTTTTCCATTTGGGTTCAGAAGTTCTTCAAAATATTCTTTCCACATTTTCTTCAGTTCTTCCCTATTTTCTATCTCTTGTCCCCTTTTGTTCACCATTCTAACATAATCCGTAGGATCCTTCCGCCTCTTATTTTTTACCATCCCATACAGGACCTTTTTTGTACCTTCACTATCCTCCTCCATCATCTTTGTCCACTCTTCCATCCACTTCCTTCTCTCCTCAGCCACCACTCTCTTCGCCTCCTTCTTCCTTTCCTGGTACTCTTCCCTTGTCTCTACCGTCCTATTTTGATACCACCTCCTAAAGGCTCTATTCTTTTCCCTTACTATATCTTTTGTCTTCTCATTCCACCATGGTGTTTCCTTCCACCTCTTCTTACTACTTGTCCTCCCACATACTGCTTCTGCTGCACCCACTAGTGTCTTCTTAAATCTAGCCCATTCCTCTTCCACCCCTCTTTCTTCATCTGTTGGAATTCCTTCCTTTACCATTTTGAGGTACTCGACCCTTCTATCCCCTTCTTTCAGTTTCCATATCCTTATACGTCTTTCCTGGTTCTCAGTCCCTTTCTTCTCCTTACTCCCTCTCAGGTTCATTACCAGTAATCGATGGTCGCTATCCAGGTTCTCCGATGGTATAACCTTGATGTCCGTGATGTTCTTGTTTAGTTCTTTCTCATACAGTATATAGTCGACCACCGACTTCCTGGTCAAGTCATCACTGTACCATGTGATTGTGTGGCTCTCTCTTTTCTTAAACCAGGAGTTCCCAACTAGCAGGCTGTTCCTCTGGCAGAAGTCCAACAGTCTCTTTCCTTCCTCATTTCTTCCACCCCAACCCTCTGGTCCTAGAACACTCTCATAACCTTGTCTTTCTGTTCCTACATGGGCATTGAGGTCCCCCATAACAATCATATTTCTTCCTACCAGCTGCTTCTGCAATTCCTCTTCAAACTCCTCCTTCTCTTCAGAAGCGCAGCCTACTTGTGGAGCATAAACTTGCACTATTTCTACGGTCTCTCCCCTCAGTGCTACTTTCACTTTCATCATCCTATCACTTATTCTCCTCACTTCTTCTTTTAAACCATCTCGTACTACTACTCCCACTCCATTCCTCTTTCCCTCTTCGTTCCCACTCCAGTACAGTCTATAGCCTTTTCTCAGTACTCTCCTTCCTTCCCCTTTCCACTTTGTTTCTGCCAATCCCAATAAATCCAACTTCCTTCTTTCCATCATATCCACTATCTCCTCCACCTTCCCCGTCAGCGTTCTTAGGTTTAAAGTTCCAAATCTTAGTCCGTGTGTACAGCCGTGTCGTCGTCTATTAAATCCATCCTGTCCGAGGCTCGTTCCATTTTTGAAAGCATTTGGTTTTATCCACTACTGGCTTGCTGGGCCTATCGTAGCTTCACCAGAGCCCCGTTAGCCGTCACTTTTCAGGGTTCCTGTAGGACCTTCACAGCTACCGTAACGGTCCCGGGGCACACGAAGTCCCCACTGTACTTCGCCCCTACAGGCAATCCCCTACTTTGTGCCGTTGCCCGTCTCCCACGACGTGGACGAGGGGTTGGACTTATGGGAGACGCCCATTCTATACTAATATATAAAAATCTAGTGGTACCTGTTTATTACACTTTCATGCAAAAACTACAGGACCAATTAAGCTGAAATTTCGCATGAACATAATTAATACCGGTACATAAGGGAAAAACACAAGACTATTGCTGTTTTGCACTATAATATATTTTCCTGGTACTCTATTGGAACGCAAGAAAGCTGATGGATTGGAATCCGGGCTAGCCATAGGAAACAACAACAACATAATATGTTGTTTACCTGGTTTCAGCCCTTTTGCAATCTTTCCTGTTACCTTGATTATAAATTGAGGCATGTACTGCTAAAAAATACGAATAAAGATGTCCCACAAAAAAGCAAGGAAGTGTTATACAGAAGCTACTATATCCCGATACTGACCTATGCTTCAGAAACGTGGACAATGAAGAAAAGAGACATAAGCAGAATACAGGCAGGTGAAATGAAGTTCCTGCGAAGTAGGATCGGAATAACAAGAAGAGACAGGGTGAGGAATGAAAAGGTCAGGGAAATGGTGAAAGAGGAGCCCTTGCAAGGTAGGATTGAGACATCAAGACTGAGGTGGTATGGACACTTAAAGAGAATGGATGAGAAGAGGATTCCCAAGAGGATACATGAGATGCAGATGCAGAAGAAACGACCAAGGGGAAGATCAAGAGATAGATGGCTGAAAGGAGTGGAGGAATGTGTCAAGAAGAGAGACGAGAACTGGACCAGAGTGACAGCGGAGAGGTGGTGGGAAGAAAGGACTAAGTGGCGAGGCTTATGTTCCAAACAGACCCAGCCTGGGGCTGGAAACTGTACAAGATGATGATGATGATAATGACTGCTTTTGTCCAGTCAGAGGGTACCTTTTTAAAATCCCATGCCGATTTGATTTTCCTATGCAATCATTTCATCCCTACCTTCCCACTATACTTCACCATTTCTGACCAAATTTCATCTACCCCTGTTTCTTTGTGACAAAGTAGTTTATTTACCATCCCCTCTACTTTCTAAACCGTGATTCTATTCCTGTCCTATTCTCCTCCTGCTTAAGCTCAAAATCCAACATGTTGCCAGGAAAGTTTATATTTAGCAAGTTTTTGAAACATTCTTGCCATCTTCCCAGTGCTTCCTTTGCATCTACAATGAGTTTCCCAGAATTATCTATAAACACTGCTCTTTCCTCCATTTCTAAGATTCTGTATAACGCTCCAAATAGGTATTCCTGCCACCCAACCTAACATTTCCAATTCATTGCCAAATTTCTCCCATGATTTCCTTTTAGACTCTTGAATTGCAACACAATTTGGAGAGGAACGTGTTGGGACAGAGCAGTTGGTCGTCCCAGAAAGAGGTGGCTAGAACAGATTAAAGAAGACCTAGAGAGGAGAGGTGTTGGGTGGTTCCTCAGTTTAGGGGCTGCAATAACACAGTCATGTAGCCCAGTATACTTTGGGTGTGTGTAGAATCTGTCTGCTAACCGGTGTTAATTGTAATGGCTGTATTAGTGTGTGTTATCTATAATTCAGGTAAGGACTGCAGACGATCAATTTCAAGTAGTTCCTACTCTTGCTACCAAATGCTACCATCAACGACACCTAGCTGTGAACCTGGCTACTAGATGCAACCGCAACTGGCATCTGGTGGCGAACGTTGAAACGTAATTGAGCGTTAATCAAAACTAACCTACAAATTTAGCTTCACACAATTGTAGTTAGTGGAAGGTTCTTTTACATGACATAACGCTATGATATGGGCCCGCCAACTTTACTTCCCCTCAAAAGGAAGGCATAGCCTACTGAGGGATTTTTTTAATGCTCTTAAAATATCCGACGACTTCGACCAGGTTTGAACCCACAATCTTGGGCATAGAAGCTCAGCATGCTACCAACTACGCCACCGAAGCCACAGAGAGAGAGAGAGAGAGAGAGAGAGAGGAGAGGTGTAACATGGGATGCTACAGAAGAGGAGGAAGCATATCAAGACTGAAACAGATGGAGGCATATTGTTCAAAATCATCCTACCTGGCTCACTGGAAGGAAACATTGATGATGATGATATGTTACCAGTTGGTCTCGACAAGGACAGGGTAGCTTGCTTGAAAATAGCCTTATTTTATGTTCAAACTGTGTTTTATAAGTTGAAGGTGGAGAAGGTGTGTCAAAAATTGCAACTTCCTAATTTAATTTAATTGCCCAGTTCCATTTACAGTATCTCCTTTTATTTCATCTTGTTAAGACCATATGTCACATAGAATTTCATTACATCTCATTCCTGACCCTGTAGAAACAGGAATAATAAAGGGTAGACATACAGCAGATATATTTAAGTCTGCATCTTCCATCACCACCATCGCAAACATCAAGAAACGAATTCTGAGTGGTCAACCAGAATGGAACCAACCCAAATGTAGAGGTTGATCCATTTGGGATGTCAGAAAAGTATAACGTTATAGCTATTATTAGGTTGGTGCTTAAGTCCATAGCGGTTTTGTTTTGCTTGATGGTATTCAGGTTGCTATGGTTTTATTTATTGATTGTAATTGTTGCTTTGTAGTTCAATGTTTGTTCTTGAGTTTACATATTGAAGTTTTGTATTTGCAGATAGTGAGTGGAGCCGTGCACGCTAGAAAATGGAGTGCCATGTGGAGAAATTGAAACATTTCCGACATATTCTTCTCTATGAATTCAATAGAGGGACGAAAGCAGCGGAGGTGGTCAGAAACATTTCCGCCGTGTATGGGGACAATGCTATTGGAGAGAGCACCGCAAGAAAGTGATTTTCTCGTTTTAAGGCAGATTGTTTTGACCTTAGTGACTCCCCTCGTTCCGGAAGGCCGTTGGAATTGATGAAGATCGTTTAAACGCATTGATTCACAATGATCCAGGTCAGTTTACACGAGAACTGGCAAATGTGATGAACTGTGATCATTCCACCATTGTGCGACATTTGCATTCAATGGGTAAGGTTCAAAAATCCAATTGGTACCGCATGCTCTAAGCCAAAATCACAAAAATCAGCGGGTAGCCATATGTGCATCTCTGCTTGCTCGTTATCGATTGGCTCGTGAACAACATCGACCATTCCTATCCTGTATTGTTACTGGTGACGAGAAATGGTGTCTTTACACTAACATAAGGAGAAGAAAGGAATGGTTGAGCCCAAACAAGCAACTCCCTGTACAAAGGCCTGCATGCATCCACAAGAGATAATGTTATGCATCTGGTGGAACACAGAAGCGACGGTGTGCTATACTACGAATTGCTTCCCCGAAGTGTAACCATTACTGCTGACATTTATTGCCAACAACTGAGACGTCTTGCAAATGCAATCTAAGAAAGTCAATCTGCAAGACTGCGTGAAGTTATGCTCCTCCTCCATGATAACACACACACTCTGCTAACCTGACAAAAAAACACTATACAGGAGTTGGGCTGGGAAATCATTCCGCACGCACCTTATTCGCCCGATCTTGCGCCCTCATATTTTCATCTTTTCGGCTCTCTATTGAACAATCTTCCGGATGAAGATGCACTCCGAACATGGCTTGACGAATTCTTCAACTCAAAACCACGTTATTTCTACAGGCGCGGCATCGAAAAACTACCACAGCGTTGGCAGACTGTTGTAGATAGTGAAGGAGAATAATGTTATTGATGATTAACTTCTCTCTTATGTGTATCTGATGTGTTTAATAACCATACGAACTTGATGCTGATAAAGTTATGGAAAACGCTACGGACTTATGCACCAACCCAATATGTTAATGCTTATATATCTATGCAATTTTCTGTTATGAACGTGACAATGATGGAAGTTAACAATGATTCTCTTTGCAACAATGACTTCCGCGAGACAACGAGGCAGTGTAGTTCATAGTGCAATCACCAGATGTCAGGTACAGAGTGGTACACGTTAGCGTGCGCTCAGTGCTCAGTGTTGTTGCAGAGTTGAGTGAAGATGGTCGTTACACCACAGCACCGCGTTCGGTGTGTTGTATGGTATGCCAAATTTTCGATTGTAGTGAATACCCAGCGAGCTTTCAGAAGTCAGTACAACGTTAGGGATGTCCCATCACATCGGAACATTGTTAAATGGTACAACATGTTTTTGGAAAATGGATTGCAGATGCCTCACACAGGTGGAAGGCGGCGTGATAGCAACAAAGAGGAAGATATTCGACAAGCCATGACGCAGAGTCCATGAAAGTCACTCAGCCGCTTATCAACACAGCAGAATACACCATACACAACATGTCACAGTATTGTTAGGCATTATCTTCACATGCGTCCATACCGTATGCAGTGCCTGCAAGCATTGACACAGCTGAATTACGGAGATTGACTCAGTTTTGTTACAACGATGTGTGAGCGGCAGGAAGGTGATGATCATTGGTTAAAACGATGGATGTTCACGGACGAAGCCACATTCCATGTGAGTGGCCGAGTCAACACACATAACTGCATCATTTGGGGAACAGAAAATCCACATGTCTCATACGAACTCAAAAGAGCCAGCCCTAAAGTGCATTTGTGGTGCGGAGTGACCTCTGAGAAAGTCTACGGACCACTCTTTTTTGCGGAGGAGACTGTTCGTGCCGTCAATTATCTTGACATGATCGAGCAGTTTGTGGTCCCTCAATTACAGCAAGATGGGATACTGGACATGATTATCTATCAACAGGATGGTGCTCCACTGCATTGGGCTATTATGGCGAGGGACCAATTAAACCTAATATTCAACGATCGCTGGTGCGGCCGTGATGGACCTATCCCATGGCCTCCTAATAGCCCTGACCTAACTCCTCCAGATTTCTTTGTATAGGGCTACGTCAAGTCGACAGTGTACGCACAAAGGCCACAGAATCTGGCTGACCTATGGAGGGAGATTACAGCGGCCTTTCAGCAAATCACTCCAGAAATGCTGCGTGCCACTTGGCGCAACATGGATTCGAGGTATCATTAGTGGCGCGTGCGCGATGGTGGGCATGTTGAGTGCTGGTATGCTGTGACACAAACTCCAGACTCTCCTTAACATGCATGTATCGTTAACAAGCAATAAACGTGCATAATTTCTTGTGTATAGCGTTTTACTTTCCTGACATCCCAAACGGATGACCCTGTACATTCCTTGTTGGTAATGTCTCCTATTTTCAGATCAGTGAAAAATCAAACCTCGAGTGTTTATTGTCCATTATCCATGTTTCTACACTCCTTTTTCTGTACATTAATGATTGCTATTCCTAATATTGTCAGGTTGATTATGTGATGATATTATGAAAAAATGGTACTGCCCCCGAAAACTATCATTCTAATGAAAATATTTGTTATTGATTCAAAAAATCAAATAAATGTATTAACTCTAGTTATCAATGTTTGGTCTCTTCCTTGCCGCTCTATTTACATTCCAATGTGTGTCCGAAACCTAATCCTCTGCTAATTCCCAGTTGGGGTGCTTCTCCAATCACCCCTTGCCAAAAGGTAAGTGTGCCCCATGTAGTTTGTTGTTTATCCACAATATTCTTGTAACTGCTGTATGTAAATCCCTAAAGACCATGCTGGAGCGATTTCTAATGAAGTAATTTGCCGGTGCTGTTAGAAATAGGCAATCCAGCTGGGGCTATGGATATTCCAACAGGCTACTTTCCGGATTTACGGGTACAGTAGGGATGGTGCCCTAAACTTAGGGGCTACGAAATTAGCTTCGTAGTGCCTCTAAAAGAAGTTGGTTTGAATATTTCTAGTGAAAGAAATAATTACCAGACTTATGGGATGTCTTGTCCAATTTTGGATGGATGTGAGTGTAATTATATAGGCATATTTTGAATTGGTATCAGTAAGGTTACACTCAGATAAATATCTGATCTTAGAAAACCTGAGAGAGGTGTAATAGGTAGACAGTTTCGAAAAACGACCTATGATATTGATGTTTATTTTATTTCACCGGTTCATGGCGATTGCTAGGTCATGGTAAATGTAAAGCTAAATTGTTTTAAGTTTGTTTAACATAGGGTGTACTATAAGTTAATGCTAAGGTAATTATAAGTTACTTTTAGACATTAAGGTGCTCAAAAATTATATGGAGGAAGACGTTGCTGTTATCTTGCTCTGTTATTGAATATGTCTCTACAGCAGTGTGGAAATTGTAATTGTAATGGCAACCGAGGATGTCAGGAGAATGTTGGAGGGGATGCAGGAAAAGCTGCAGGGCAGTTTGAATGCTGTCGAGGGTAAGATAAAGGAGAATTTATCTGTGAATATGAAAGATATGCAAGGTAAATTTCAGGAGGCGAAGCAGGACCTAGAAAAGCTGAAGCGTGAACGTAAAGAGAATCTTGACACAGTGAGTGTTAAAGTTGTTGATTCTATTACAGATAAAGTCGCAGAAAGTGTCAAAGAAAGTTTCAAAGATGAAATTCAAGGAGTTCAGACTTCTTTAGAGGGTCTACAGACTGGTGCCTCTAAAATGGTTGTAAATGTAACGAGTTTACTGGCCAGTTCACAGCAGATATAGGAAGACGTAAGTGGTGTTCGGACAGATGTCAGAGATGTTCGAAATGATGTGTCCAATGTACAGTCTAAAATAGATTCAGTCCAAACCGATGTTAGTAATGTTAGGTCAGATGTATCCACTGTCCAAAGTAAAGAAGATGCAGTCCAAGCCGATATTGGTAATGTTAGGTTAGAGGTGTCCACTGTCCAATCTAAGGTAGATTCAGTACAGTCCGATGTCACTAATGTTCAGGTTGACATAAATAATATGCAGTCAGATGTCACTGATGTACAGTCTGACATAGGGAAACTACAAACAGAGGTTAATACGGTATTTGTGGATGTAGCAAAAGTCCAAGGGGACATTAACAACATTAGGCAAGAGGTGGAAGCTTCTAAAACATTGTGTACTCAAAATATAAGTGCTTTAACAACACGTTTTGTAAACGATGCGTTAAAAACCACAGCTTCTCTTTCTGAATTAAAAGGTAATGTAGAAACCTTACGAACGCAGGTTATTGATCGTAATAGAATTCTTAAAGCGGATATTGAGGAAAACATAGCTGAAATGTTAAAAGCTAATGTAGTTGTCTGGAAAGATGAGTGGAACAAATCCAGTGGGGAACATGTTAAGCAAATCCAAGATAACATAGAGAAAAAATTAGCCAGTACTCAAGTAGAAATTAATCGAGAGGTTATTGAAGTAAGAAAGGTTTCAGGTAAGAGGATTGATACGCTTACTGAAAAGCAAGTAGAAGATAGAACTCAATCTAGTCAGGATGTGCAAGCTTTGAAAGAATCGTTAGAGAGTAAGACTAAAACGATAGAGGAACGGTTAGACAAGGTTGTCACTGATGTTAATGCTATGAGTGAGGAGAAAACTAATGAATTAGAAGAATATGTAACCAGGAAACTACAAAGTCTTAATCTGGGAGATGTTGCCAGTCTTGAGACTTACAAGGAAGATTTAAAGACCGAAGTAGGCCAACAGCTGAAGAAGATTATCACTGAGATAGAAGAAAAGGAAAGGGAGAAGATAGATATAGAAGATTCGAGGAATCATACTAGAAGAAGTAGCCTAGAAGTGGAAGAAAGGGAAATCAGGCCGGAAGAAAGATTATTCAGGTTTACGGAAGGTTTAGAGGAGAGGAGTAAAGAGCCCGAAAGTCACAATAGAGATTTTCGACTAAACCTTCAGGATTCACATCCGAGAAACGTGACGGTCATAAGAAACTTTGAGGACAAACCGCGTAAGTTCAGCAACCTAATTAGTTTCACACCGATAGAGTACATCAGAAATCTCAAAGACTACTTTATCGAAGCGCATATTCCAAGAGAGAGGGAAATTAAGATCTTAGAGCGATATCTTTCTCATGGGCCCCTTGAATGGTTTCTCGCCTTTAGATACACCTTCATGAACTTCGATGAATTCGCAGAAGCCCTGATAAAGCGTTTCTGGAGTATTGAAGCCCAAAATTCCCTATGCGCAGAAGTATACTCACGAAAGTATTCAGGTACTCTTCCCACACGATACGCAGACTTATTCACAAGTCAATTCGCCCGACTCAGATTTCTTCAACCTCCGTTATCTACAGCTCAGTTGATAGACGTGATAGCCAGGATGCTCCCTGTTGAAGTCAGACGTCTAATCATCTCGTCAGGGATCAATGATCTAGCAAGCATGGACGAACTGCTCCAAATACGAGCCCGATGCCGAACGTTGTTGCGAAGAACCAAAGGCAAGAGTACAAAGACATCAACACATTATATCTTGACCAAACACAACAAACAGAAAATCCGAAAGAACAAGAAAAGGGAAATATAGGTCCTGAAAGGAATACCTATTTCCGTGATCGTAGACCAGAACCCAGATACAGGAGATTCCGTGGAGGTCGTCCATATCAGCAACAGCAAGGACGTAATAACGATAATAGTAATGGAAACCGTAGAAGTGGTTATTATCAGAATAATAATAATAATAACTACAGATACAATAATAATAGTTATTAAAATAGGAACAACAATAGGAATAACCAAAATTATGATCGTGACAGGAATTCTAAAGATGAAATAATGACGAAGGAGAAGTATGATGAACGTCATAAGGAAACAAATGAATATCTGAAGGATTTAAGAGATAAGGAAAATGGGAATGAAGAGAAAAAGGATTTAAGTATCTATTCCAAACCAAGCACCAGTAAAGGAGAAGGCAATGGAAACGGTTCTCATAGACGATATGGAGGAAACATAAACATTGAACGAAAGAAGTAGAAGAGAGAAGAGAATATACTGCAGCACAGAAACAAGAAAAGAAGAAGAAGAAGTCGTTGAAGAACCATGAAAAGAGGAAGAAGAAGATGTTGAAGAATCAAGAAAAGAAGAAGAAGAAGACGTTGAAGAAAAGAAGAATAGAAGAAGAACAGGTCAGATGAAACGACTAGTATGAAAACGAGAAAAAAGAACGTTCCGCATAAATAATCCTTATGGGAATAACTGTTATGAGTTGTTTGACGAAGAAAATAACGTTATTCTAGGAAAATTCAACGCTAAGAATTTAAAAAAGTATCATAAGAAAGTAGGCTAAAAATAATTCAATATTCGTGTTCAAGTGACATATCAAAAGTCTTGAATTAGAATGATTAAAAACAATTTAGCAACTGTTTTTAACTTGAGATGGAGGGGAAATGCCCCCGAAAATTGAATTATTTTGGGACAAAATGAGAGTATTTTCTGTCTCCATGATAAAATTTAACCAGCAAATATAAATCCTGGAAGTGTGACACAAGAGAGTCGTGTTACAAGCTGGAGGCAGTGGGAGAGCCCGATCACGTGATATATTGCACAATAGACGCTTCTACAAGGTTGAAATCAGCATAGCAACAGTGATTTAGCCATGAAATATAATAAATATTGTTATAAATTATGCTATTGGATCCCAGTCCAGAGCCAATGAGAAGAGGTCTTATTGAAGACGGGATTAACTTGAATTACATAATTTGGTGAAATTATGCATTTTGGCCCTTAGAAGAAGATTTTCTTAGTTGGTAATGAAGAGAACATTAAAAGAAAAGATGTTTGATACTTTAAAAACCGCAGAACGGTTAATCTACGCAGTAATAAGCATTAGTAATCTACGCGCTAAAATTATGGTGGGAGATTGATATGGCCGCCAAAATTTCGACTTGGAGAGGGAGATCCAAGGATCGAGGTTCTTATTCCAGCAGTCTTTGAAGAGTGAGGAAGTGTTTTTATTGGGTTAACGGAGATCCCAAAGCTTTGTCCGAGTGCGGCGATTGTCGACTCGTGGAGACGCTAGGTTAGCAGGGTAGAACATTGGAGATTACCGCACTAGCATTATCAGCGAAGTTGAGAGGAATATTGAAAGTAGAATATCTCATATATATTTGAGACTAGATTTCAGCCAAGTGAATATATAGAAAGTATAGGTCGAATACTACATTATGTCGAAAGTCACACCATTTCGACGAAATAAGTCTGTTAAAACAGTTTTTCAAAAGTGTTGGAAATATAAGCTGAATATCATTTTAGTTGCAACGTGAAGTTGGCGAACGCAGTTCAAGTGAACAGTAGAGTAGAGAACTTTAACATTGGCACAGCAAATAAATATTATCATAATGACTATCATTATTCTTCGATTAGTTTCATTCGACATTGTTAATATTGTTGAAATGATGAACTAAATAGTCATGCGCCAGAGACATATTTAATGCAGAGTTAGGATACAACAATGGAGCTTCGATAGACAACGTATTGCAGAATACAGACGTAGTGTACGTTCCACCTTGTACATTTTCGTCAGTCTACGAACACTAATGTAACATCAATTAGCAATAGAAATAATTCATTCACCGTCTAATGAATATTTCTATACATTATTAATCAACGGTGATGCTGATATATTTGCGACGGAGAATGAAGATTCTACAGAAGATGATTGTCAAGATGCTAGGGTATCCCAGCAACAACAGAGGAATTTGCCAGAAGGATGTCGTTTGAGCCCAGACGGAGGTTAGTGAATACCGGAGAGGGAACGTTTTCCTATCTCTGAGGTCGCAGGTCCGAGGTTCGAATGGAGATCCATCTCAGTATCTTGAACTGAGGAAACACATGAAGTATTGTGTAAATACTTACCCAGATCTTCAAGATATCGTCCAAATAAGGTAGCAGTGTCATTTACTTTTAGTATAGAGCTTGATTAGTGACATTCTGAGCCGACGTTCTTACTCCATATTTCACATTTTATGTATTTCAGTGTTCTCATGTATTTTATACTTCAGATGTGTGTTAAGATTTTTATGCTTCAAGATTATTAGAGATGATTGCCTTTCATCTATTTTTCCAATTTTATTCTACGGATCAGTTGTTGAACTGACATTAAAATTTTGTTTGAGGAATCAGATTGCCTCATAGAAGACGAGTCGTTTCGACTATCGAATTTTAATAATTTTATTTGAACCAAGAATTCAGACATTGTGTCATAGTTCCAAATTAAATTCTTTTAAATTTAATTTGAGCACTTTAATGTAACAACTTCAACTTCAAGAGCAGAAGAAACATCGAATGATATTGTCATATGAATATTGTACATAAACTTTCGGCGATCTAGGAAATACTAGTCGTTTGATAAGACCGAAGTCTTAATCCCTATAGACATTCTTTGTGTAGAGTGGAAAGAAAGCTTTGTTCATTTGTTGTTAGAGGAAATATCTATTGATAGAAGATTATTCAAATCTTTGGCTAGGAATTCAAAGCTAGTTTATCCCTGTCAAGATTGAATTCTATTTGACACTATAAATAACATGTGTGTTATTTTACACTATTTGTGTAATATCACGTCATAATGTAGACCTGATATTGCATCGACATGCAATTTAAAGCTTGATAAGTGAGGTGAGACAGAGTATTATTTTTATTACATGTATTTGTGACAGACCAGTTAACAGTTAATTATCTTTTTGTGTAGTAAACTTTAGGAGGTCAATCACGACAGTCTAATATCGTTCATTATTATTGGAAGATTCGTTTGAAGAACTTAAGGATGTATAATAGTAGATCAGTAGTCATGTGTAACGACACTGAGGGTCATGCCGTTATTTGAGAGAAGTTCCTTCAGAAGAAATGTTAATAACAATTAATCCGTTTTTGGTTATTGTTTAACATAGTGGATGATACTTGTTTATGCCATATATACTGTTAAATGAGGATTTGTAGAACTATGGTGAGCTCGTGCGAAGGAGGTTCCACATTTTAAGGGAAGTCAATGAAATATTGTTCTTTGATAAGGAAAGGCATGGATGTATACAATAAGTCCAGTTCATGTGAAGTAACGTTTTAGCTGTGATGATAGAAGGGTGTAAGCGGGGAGCAATTAGAGAACGATTTTCTACTCATGTCATTGATACTATTATTAAACTTTATTAAACCCCGAGTTGAATAAATACGTACAGTTAACCTTTTTCAGTCGACTGTATTAGATCAACAATGTAATGAAACCTATATAAGACGATGTGTGAGCAGTATATGAAAGCTAAAGAGTATTAGGAAATGTTTACGTGGAGAAACATTGTAAATAACTAATTGCAAGTTGTATAGTAACAGAGAATCCAGAATCTCGAAGGTAACGTGTTGGCAACGTTAAATATTGTCTATTATTATGAACAAATTACTTGTAAATATTTTTCGGAAATGATTTAATAATTTAAATAATTTTCATTAGGATTAATTAACAGAATGTGTTTGGAATAGAATGTTTTTGTGAGCGAATGTTTTTGTATGGATGATTGCCACCTGTTAAGAGTGACTGTTCAACCTAGTCGGTGTAGAACGATTACGGAGTATGAATGAAAGTGTGTATTAAAATTTCAGTATGATGGGTAGAGAATTGTTTAAGTTATGAGCGTTTTTATAATGGCAGAATGTAACTTTTATTCGAGGCTTTTAGACGCGAGCCAGACAGCAATGATACAAGCAAATGTGGACAAAAAGATGAACCGTTAGTAGTCGAGGTCATGTTATGATATAATGTGAAGCCAGATGGTCTTCCACTGCCTTGTAAATGGAACAGTTTTATAGCGCAGCACTTTGCTAGCGTTCATTGATGAATCAGGCCAATGCAGGTGCATTTCTAGACGCGTGAAGGAAGAGGTAACCAGTTGTAAGGAATGTTATGAATGCAGGAGCCTCTATTAAACGTTTTCTTCACGTACAGTAGTTATTTCAAAATTTTTATGCTTGTAATGTATACACAATAATTGCAGTAGGATGTGTAGTGGAAGAGAAGTGTGTATGATTGTATGGTTATTTTTTGTTTGTTATTTAGAATAGTTTATTGTTATTTTTTATATTAGATTAGTTTACACTTGTTAATAAATTTACACAGTTCATTGTCTTTCGTCGTTGACGTGTGATTCATTATAAATATAAGGATTAGAGCATTGTGGATATATTGTAGGCGAAGCTGAGTTCCCATTCCCCGAGTCACGTAAGTAAAGGTAAGTGTGCCTCGTGTAGTTTGTTGTTTATCCACAATATTCTTGTAACTGCTGTATGTAAATCCCTAAGACCATGTTGGAGCGATTTCTAATGAAGTAATTTGCCGGTGCTGTTAGAAATAGGCAATCCAGCTGGGGCTATGGATATTCCAACAGGCTACTTTCCTGATTTACGGGTACAGTACCAATGTTTGTAACTGTGGTGAAGATGATTGTTGTTTTATGGGGCTGAACTTAGGGGTCTTCTACCTCTAATCATAAGGATCATTACTACCATTACTATGACCACCAACTACTCAATAATGTATCGTATAACTAACTTAACAAGAAGAAGAAATGGGAAAACAACATAGAGAAAATAGGGAAATAAAGGAGAGAAAGTCACTGGACGATGGGAAACAATAGACCCAGTTCAGGAATCCTTTGAGACTGCCAACTTCCAAGCTCACCAGCCATGAGCCCTCGACGGTGTAGTCCTATCCAGGATGCATCACGGGTAGGGATAGGAAAATTTCGATGGCGAATTGCGTGATTTATTAAATGAACTAATACACAAGTGGTAATCTGTTTTAATAACCCTAAAATTAGCCGAAAGAATGTATTTTAAACTCGCAAAAATTCACGAATTCCACATGAAATTTTTAGATTTTATTTTTGTTTTGTTTTTCCAGTGCTCTCCCGATAATTTGCGGCAATTAATGCACGAATTTCCGCGAATTATCCGCAGTAATTTTTTAAAGCCTAGCAAAAACAAATCTATTGGTTAAAATATTGAAATGTCGTTTATGAACATGTCAGAAAATAATTATACCACTTTATAACATTGTATTGTACGTCACACTATGCTAGAGGTATGTGGATTATGCCAATATCTCAGAAAAACGACTGTCATCACTTACTCATCTCGATTTTAAGACATAAGTGTGACTATAGATAAAGCCCTGCATGGATGCGGATATCCGCAAATTTTTCGCCATGTTTATGTTCATTTTCTTATTGTCAACTTTCTAATGATGGCTTTCTCATTTAAAAAAAATGATCATAGAAATTTCTCTCACACAAAGTAATTCGATAACGAAGGGGTTGATAGCCTACAGAGCAGTTGCAAACTTCCCCTACCCCTGATGCTGGTGAGAAGCATTTGGGCACATTCGGTTGAAACGGCTATGCCTTTGACTGCACCAGCTAGACTAGAATCTCTTCCAGAATCCAGTTTGGGACCTATTGCACACTCTAGGGGAATCGATCTGATGACTAGTAGCCAGATTTTCTTGACAACAAAACGGTGGTACAACAAAACTGGCTTTGAGGGATACCCATTCTGCCATTTGTTAAAAGTATTTCAGATACATCCTGTATTATTATGGCCATAAAAAAGTGTGTCCTAATGTCTTAAGGGCAAAATTGACGGGCATCGAAGAGCGGGCAGGAAAAGGATATCTTGTCTTCGGAATCTTCAAGAATGGACTGGCACAAGAACTATCACCAACATCCGGGAGACTGGACAGGGCATAATAGAAGTAGGTCATTACATTAAGTTTGGTGCTGATTATAAACAAACCATCAATAATAATTACTATCAATGTAATAAATACTTACTCAGTAAATAGGTTAAAAACTGGGTCAGGTAAGCAAGGCTTGATGCCAACTGCATAGTCAACCCACAAATCCAATACCATTGTGAAAATATCCACAAAAACTTTCTCTGATGGGTCAAATGTTATGGCTTTAACATCAATCCACAGATCTATAATAAAGAATGGACTCTGAAAAAAGAGATTATAACATATTATTATAATAATGTAATTAAAATAAACGGAACTGAAAATATGATGAAAGGTACAACGTATTTCACTGCCAATGCAATATCAAAATAACTCAAAATGAGCCACAGTTTGAGTTATTTTGATATTGCATTGGCCTTGGTCACATAATGTCATACCTCAACTAGGTTGGAAATACTGTAGGTATGCCTGTGATTTTATCTTTTCTAAGTTTGTTGTGGCCTCCTGTATTGTGAATTATGGGTAGAAACAGTCAAAATTCTTGAGTAGCACTGTAAAAAATTCTTGGGTGATATAAAAGAAATTATTTGAGAGTTAATTCAAGTTTGTATTTTACCCATAAATTGTTTCTTCTTTATTCAAGATTTTCTTTTTGTGAATACTTGGTTCATTCTCACAAAATAAAAATAATAGAAATATACTTTTCAAGAACATTCAAGAGAAACAAAGCTTTGTCACCTAAACATCATATTTGTATGAATATGGAGATATAGTTTCCAGGCTGGGCTAGCATGTATAATATTCATTCTGCTCTTTGTATAAACACAAAACAACTTTGAAAAAATACTCCACATTAGTTATTTGACCCAAATTGCCCCTAGAGCACAGAACAGAGAGAGAGGAGGGGGGGAGTGGTTGAATGCGTCATAATCAAAAAGAAAACAAGTAGTTCTGTGAAGAACTAAATAGTCTTTTTTCATATATTCTACAGATCTTTCCCATTAAAAATTCACCCTCCTATTAATAGCTTTTAGTACATGACCAACGTTATGATAAAGTATACAGTAAGAAAATCAAAATCAAAACTCAATATCCACAAGAAACATAAAGAGAGCATAATCGTTTTACTATGGTACGGTAAGCTACTAGTGCATGCCCTGCCTTAAATCAAAGCTTTCATTGTTCGTCAAGATACCTCACTTCAACACTCCCCTACCACTGGAAAATATGTGTCCAAAGTTACGTGATGAGACTTCTAACGCTAAGGAATTGTGCACTGGTGAAGCCCATCATACGAACCTACTCAGGAAACGCCTGTATAGGATGCGAGAAATTTTAAAAAAGAGTTTTAAAATTTCCAACTCATTCCATCTTGAAATTTTTAAAACAATTGAACATTACTAGATGTCTCTATATTAAGTTCATAATAAAGATTCGCTGTGCCAAGATTCACTGCACTCGGGTAATTAGATCGGCAGGAAAATAATTTAAAATTTTGAAAATCACCTGGCCGCCATGTTGTTTTTGTGTTTCTAGATAGTTAGTTACGAAGGTGGATCAAAAAGTTAGTTGCACTAATGCACTGCAGCAGCGCTCTGTGTGTCGCAAACGTGGGCACAGCGGAGAAAGGGACAGAGACTGCCCACTCATCTGTTAGGCAGGTCGCTATGGTGTCTCGTCTTGTATGGTGTGAATAGCGGCCAAAATCAACGGCGCGTTGACTGGACGTTCACTCCACATATGAGGTGAGTGCGACAATCCGATTCCTATGGGCTAAAAGGAAGAATTGCACAAACATTCATCGTAAAATTAGTGCTGTGTATGGGGAGCAGACCATTTCCCGGCAAAGGATCGTAAAGTGGTGTCAGCAATTCGAAGCTGGACGCACGGATATCACGGACGAATATCGCGAGGGCAGGCCCGCAACATCCAGGACCCGTGCAAATGTCAACAGTGTGAATGCGATCATTAGACAGAACGGTGGTCGACATTCCCAGACCGATGAGGACGTGAAGGCCACTGTCTCCGTGTGGTTGCAGAACGTTGGAGGAACTTTCTATGCATCCGGCATCGGCAAGTTGGTTGTGCGTTCCCAGAAATGTTTGGAGTCTCTTGGAAACTATGTGGAAAAGTGACGTTACATTGTATGTCGTTATAGGCGTGTTGCTGTTGTATAGGTGGTGTAATAAATGGCCATAACTGGGAAGTGCAACTTATTTTTTGATCTGCCCTCGTATTTTCATTTTAAGAAGCGGAATTTCGATGTCATCTGCCCCATTTTGTGTTTCTCAGGATCTGGAAAGTCATCCTATATTTCCTTACTTAACAGTTCACTAACACCATACAAAATTTCAGTTTGATTGCTTAAATAGTTTCGGAGATATTGGAAACTGGTGAAATATATAGAATATATACAGTATATTTCAGATGAGTTGAGAAAATCCCGATCTGAAAGAATGAAAAAGTACTGGAAAGAGCGCAAGAACCAAGCAGTACTACCTTCAAAGAAGAAGTGATTGTGGAACGACTCAAGTGGTCCATTGTGACCAATCAAGATAATAATAATAATAATATATATTATATATCTGGAACCTCAAGACCATACTGCACATCCGACGATGCAGGAACACTACAGTCACATTTGTGGATTTCAAAAAGGCTTACGATTCGGTTGACAGACAAACCTTGTTTAACAGACTAGAAGAATTAGGAGTTGACAGGAAGACGAGGGCCATCATCCAGGAAACATTATTGGGAACTACCTCAAAGGTGAAATTCATGGGAGAAATCTCTAACTCTTTTGCAATACATACTGGAGTTCGACAAGGGGATGGTTTATCACCACTCTTGTTCAACATCGTACTGGACAAAATCATCACAGAATGGGAAAAGCATGTGAAAGGTATCCAAATTGGAAAGGAGAAAGGGAAAAGAGTCACTGTGAAATGCTTGGCCTTTGCAGATGATCTGGCCATCTTAACAAACAACAAGGATGAAGCCATATTAGCGCTAGAGAAACTACATGAAATCTCCAGTAAAACGGGACTTGATATTTCCTATGAAAAAACACAGTATATGGATACCAAATCAACAGGAAACATCACCTTGCGAACGCAATATGGAAAAATCTCGCAGGTCACTCACTTCAAATATTTAGGAGAAGCCATCCAACCCACAGGATTGAACACAATTTCTAATGCAGATAGAATAGTAAAATTGCAGAAGGCGTACAAGCTGACATGGAATCATTATAACAAAAGAGCAGTATCTCGCAATGCAAAATTGCGCCATTATAACACAGTTGTCTTGCCTGAAGCCTTGTACGCGGCAGAAACAACCGTCATTAGAGGAATGACAAGAATTCATGATATTGAGAAACAGGAACGAAAAATTCTTAGGAAAATCCATGGCGCTGTTTTCCGTAATGGAATTTGGGTCAGGAGACCAACAAAGGAACTTTATGAAAATACAGACACCATTGTAGATAAATTTAGGAAGAGACGTCTGCAGTTCTATGGACACATATATAGGATGGATGAGAACAGACTCACTAAGAAGATTTTCAATATCGTGAATGCAAGTAAATTAAAGACCAGTTGGATTAAAGAAGTACATGAAGACATGGCATTACTTAAAATCTCTGAAGACGACATTAAGGACAGAGAACCATTTAGAAATAAAATCAGAAACACGAAAATTGTACAAGTTTCAAGGAAAGATACATCAGGGAAAAAATGGACAGAGGAAAGGAAGAAAAAGCACAGTGAACTAATGAAGAGGTTTTGGGAAGAAAAGAAGAGAGGAAAAGGAAGTGAAGCTGTGATTGGCTCAAGTTCTCACGCTCTCCTGAAGGGGAATAATCGGAAATAATAATATATATTATATGCCAGCAGATGAATATTATAATTTTGGCTCATTATATCAACCTACATTTCTATTGCTTGTTTAGAACACGTTAAATAAAAAGGAATTTTAAAAATTTTGCACAGCCGCCTCTTTTAGGTTCTCATAAAGCTGAATTAAATTGGTTCTTAAGTTTAGGGGCAGCGACAACGCGGTCATGTAGCCCCGTGTACTTTGGGTGTATGTAGAATCTGTCTGATAACCGGTGTTAATTGTGATGGCTGTATTAGTGTATGTATCTGTTTTTTAATTTAAGTACAGACTGCAACTTAGAATTTTTCAAATAGTTCCTACTTTTGCCACCAAACGCCACCGTCAACGACTACTAGGCCTAGTTCAGAACTCAGCTACTAGATGCCACTGCAGTCGGAATTAAATTATATGCCAGAATATTCAACCTTGCATGAAGATTTACCATGCTAAATTTCAGTGGGCCAGGATCATATAGTCGTGAGAAAAATCAATATAAATATTTAATTTTCGCGTCACCGCCATGTTGGTTTTGTGCTCAACAGGTTATTGAAAGGCCCATAGGTGAACTTCCGTTAATAGCCTCTTATTAACCTACAAAATTTGAGTTTGATTGCTGCAATACATTCATAAATATTAAGAACCATCTGAATATTTTGGATGATCGCCATGTTGGATTGATTTAGTAGGGCATAGAGTAATGTACCATTAGATAAAGATTGTGTAGGTTCATTATACAAACGTTCACTTTGATCGTATGATTAGAACATGAAAAATGAAAGCTTAATTCAATATTTTGCACAGCCGCCATATTGAGTTTATGAAAACAATTGAATTTAAATTAGATACCAGTAGATTAAATCTTGTGTAGACATGTAGGGTGTTGAGTTTCACTAAGCTTGGTTGATTAAATCTCGAAGAAATGCCATTTAAATATTTCACCTCCTCTTGGCCGGCATGTTGGTTTTGTACTTAACATAGCTGAACATACCTTAGTATTCTGTATCTAAAATAACTCCTGGCACTACAACCCATGAAGACCTAGGCCTACCAAGCGACTGCTGCCCAGCCATTTGGCCTGCAGATATTGGGGTGTCGCGTGGTCAGCGCATCGGGTCCCCTCGGCAGTTAATCTTGGTTTCCGTGACCAGGGCGCTGCCTCACTGTCAGACAGCTACTCAATTGTCCTCACGAGGCTGAGTGCACTCCGTTCCAGCACTCACGTTAGTTTCTAATCCCTGACGGAGCCGGGAATCGAACCCGGGGCCTCCGAGTAAGATGCAGGTGCACTACCACAACACGACGCAGCTCACAGTATTCTAATCACTAAACAAATTTTCAGGTTGATATCTGTAATAGTGTCGGAAATATACAATGCTGGTGAAATAATTCGTGCGGCTGCCATGTTGGATTGGTGAAATGCATGTAAATGTGAAGGGCATAGTTAGGATTGGACAATTTAGTACTATGTCCTTACCGAGTTTCAATAAAATCGCTCCAGCCGTTTAGATTTGATTATGGACATACATATACTCGCGCACACATACTGTACACACACACGGACAAAAGGTAATCTCATAAGCCTATTTTTTCATATGATGAAAATGGGCAAAAAATAATTAGGAGGAAGACATGTTTCGTTTGTCATGCACATTTTATACTTAATTAGCTTAATTATGCATACTGTATATATTGCAACAGATTTACCTGGCTAGCAGTCTGAGTTCTCCATGCCATGCCCCATTTGCTAGCAGCAGGACTAACCTTGCATTTAAAAAGAAAAGCCCCGGTCAATCACCCGAGGTCAGCGACACACCAAACAACACCGAGATTGGTCTGTTTCTAGAAAAGATTGAGGCTAGCACCCACGATGCAGTTCGGGACAGTGTTGTCATTTAGTGGCTCTGGGGTGGGCAAGAAACTACAAGCGGGTATTGAAAGATCTGCGAAGTGAGAGTCGGGCAGCTCACTTGAAAATTAAGTCAACAGCAGATTCGGCAGTTGAGTTCAGTACAGTGAAGTTCAGAGAGTTGTGCACAAGTGACTAATGACTTGTGCGAGTAGTGTTGTGCCACAGTGCGTTGAGTGGGTACTGAACGCATTGTTTTGCAACAACAAAAACATGAATGTTATGGTTGCAACATCACTTTCAAGTGTTTAGAAATGCTGGAGAGCCAGAATTTTATTGAGGGAGGGGATCTTTAAAGAATCAAGATATTGTCACATTTAAATACCATCACACAGAACCAGGATTTAACCGACAATCTTAGGTTTGAAAGTCAATGCTTAATTAACAGTGTCACTCAGCATAACTTATGTTTTGTGATATATGAGAGAAAGAGAGGGAAATATTGTATCATATTACTCTACCTGTGGACTATCTTCAGGTCTAGGAGGTTCCAATGCTGCATCAGTTTCTTCTGAATTCAGGAGTTCTTCAGAAGGAATAAATTCAAAGTGCTTCTTCATGATACCTTCCAATTCTGTTAGCGAGTTTAGAATTATAGAATGCAGAACGTGTTCCAGCATTATATCAGCTAAATGGATGAAACTAACCATAAAGAGTAAACAAATTATTATATAATTGAAAATAAAATGTCTTAGTGTACCACTAACAAAACAGTAAATTCATTCAAATAGTGATTATTATATATGTTGAGTAAGACTGTAAATTTGTCCCCAGTCTGGATTCAAACCTGAATTTTCTGCTGTCTGAGCAGGTGCATTTAGCCACTTACACCAATATGACCATACTACAACCAGGACACAATTCCAAGTCTTAGAAGAGAGAGTCAAGAGGCATCATGCATCAGTAAGGTTACAGTCTAGAGATATGGAAAAAAATGAAATTGCTATAAGTGAATTTCACTGTTTCTTAGCATATAGGGACTGTATAGAAAGGACTTCAGTCAAACTGCTGAATTAGACTTGAAAATAGGGGCAGATGACCTCATAGTTCCGCTCCTTAAAACAATAATAACTAACTAACTAACTAGACTTGAAAATATGACTGCGTTCACTCCCTAATGGTGAGTCTTATGCAATGTGGTCAAATTCTAAAATGAACATTCATTATCCCAATGTTTTATATATTTGCAAACTCTATGGATTTATTTACCCATTATTTATCGATATAATAATAAAAACAGATATTTTATTTTAAATTCTTCTGCTGGCTCTTAACTATTATAAACTCTTCTTTGTTGTATAAGATAGATCCTATGTTTATAATCATTGTCTTGTATTAGTATGTGTTCTTGGCTTGATACACTTTGTCTATATTGGCAACTCAAATTGATGGGGACGTTACTCTAATTCTTCTTCTGCTTTTACGGCCTCATTGGACCACTTCAGTAAGTTTCCTTTCCGAGAATATGAATACAAAACATAAAACAACTGTCAACGTTGAGCAAAAGACCCGAACACTGGCTGCTGTCGATTTTTGTTTACAAACTCTTGAGCAAGACGCGTGTCATCGAGCTTGCCAACCATTTCCGAGTAGGTGGCCACTAGACAGCAATGATTCCATCTAATTTGTCCCATCGTAGATCGGAGGTGGTCTTTAACCCTTCTCATCATCGAGAAATTTCTCTCTGCAGAACAGCTTGAAGCAGGTACGACAAGCAGATTCACGGTTTGCCCTTGGTCAGTTAAAATGGCAGAATTGTCAGCAGTTTTCAATGTACCTGATGATGATTGGATTGGGCCGTATACCTCCTTTATGCCTGCATAGAAGTTTTGCAGGTCACGGGCATCAGATAGTCTTTGCAGTTCTTCAGCTTTTTGCTGCCACCAGTTGTTCTTTATTTCCCTGATTTATGCCTGACATTTCCCCTTAAGTTGCACGAATTGTGATTTTTTCACACTGGAAGACGGATCTTCAAGAAAGGATAGATGGGCTTCCCGTTTGGCATTGATGAGACACATAATTTCATCATTATTTTCATCAAACCATCAAACCATCTCCTGCTCCGACACCTGCAGAGCTTCAACAATCGGTCTATCGCTTTAGCACTGCGTGTGATCACTTTGGTCTTACCATCAATGCAAAGAAAACTAAGGTGCTTGCACAACCTGCCCCAGGATTACCTCTTCCTGAGTTCAATCTTAGACTCAACATTGGAGCAGGTTGATTATTTTTCATATCTTGGTAGCTTCTTGTCTAAACGGTGCACCTGCGAACAGGATGTTGACAAAAGAATTGGGGCTGCCCATGCAGCATTTGGCCGTTTAATGCACAGAGTCTTCATGAATAAAAACCTAAAGATGCATACCAAACGCATGGTGTACAAAGCTGTCGTCATCTGAAAGCTACTGTATGGCTGTGAAACTTGGACGCTCTATCGCCGTGATCTCAAGAAACTTGAGCGCTTCCACCAACAAAAGATGAGATACATCTTGAATATCAAGTAGGTGGACTACGTGACCAACACTGCAGTTCTCGAGAAAGCACATCTCAATAGCATTGAGGCAACTATCATCGCTTATCAACTGAGATGGTTAGGCCATGTTCACCATATGAGTGATACCAGGCATCCATGTCAATTCCTTTATGGTGAACTTTGCTCTGGCACTAGACCTCATGGGGCCCCTCTGAAGCGTTTTAAAGACCAGCTAAAACACATCATGACGATGACTGGTATACATATCCACTCATGGGAAACATCTGCTGCGGACAGTTTACTGTGGCGGAACACTACATCGACCGCTGTTAACTTATTTGAAGAAGAACGTCGCAGACATGGAGAGGCCAAGTGACAAGCAAGAAAGCTTCGTCAATTACAACCCCGCCCTCCCCCGACCATTGAGTGCAATTTACGTGGGCGCATGATTCATGCCAGGATTGGCCAGTTTAGTCATCAGAAACAAATCCACAAGCTGGTCTGAAAAGCTCTATGCAGGAAGAAGTATGTGTACTCGGAATCGAGTTACAGCCGACGACGACTAGGCCAGTTTATTTGCCCTTATATTTGCAAAGATTAAACTTCATCATTGATGTATTTTCAATCTTCTTGAAAAAGTTCACACCAAGGTGATCTGTACAGAAGAACATTTTACAGCTGTTCCTTACAAACAGTAAACGGTAGGTGCCCACTGTGATGAAAATCACCTTTAGTATGGTCTGTACATCATAGCATTGAGGAAGTGAGCAAATGAACACTCCAGGGTATTTTTCCCCCCCTTGTTTCTTGCCAGTTACTATGCGATAGAAGTGGGCATCTTGGACATATTCTGAGTCATGGCCCTCTTTGTGCTCATGTGGCTAGAACTACTCCACACACTTGTTTGTTACCTGAGGTGATACTCATGGAGCTCTGCATAAGTAGGGCTAGCAACCTGCTTCACTTGTACTTTCTAAACCTGCTAACAATGTCCTCAGCAAGTCTTGGACCTATGCGAGTGATCGAGATCTATTCCCATCCGACAGATCAGGGACTCCTTGGAAACAAACAGGCAATCAAACTGGTATTCGATGGGGTGCTGTCAATATCAAGGGGGATTACGAAAGGAAGAAAGTAGAACTAGCTGAGTCAGCAAGTAGGATGAGATTGGATATTCTTAGATAGTCGCCATATCTCATTACTTTGAGATCTCAGAATTAAGAATTTTATCTTCCTCTGTTTCCTTCCTGAATTGGATATGGGTATTCATGGAATTCAAATACTTGAGTATGTCCTCAGTGTTTATTGCTTGTTCGTCTATTATGGTAAAAATGTCAACAATGTATCTGTCCCTAAATAAAAGTCCTTGGTGATTGTTAATTTTGTATTTGTTTTCTAAATGATTCTAGATGAGGGTGCTCCCATTGGGAGGTTGTAGGTTTGTTGGCATATGGTGTTATTGAAGGTGAAGAAGTTCGATTCTATTGTCAATCTAGAAAATTCATAAATTTGTTAATTTCTATAGTGCTGAGTCCACTTTTTTGTGTCAGATTGTCCCTTTGTATTTTGACCAATTGTATTGACAGTGCTGGTGACCCTTAGGGTCACGACAGGGAAGTGTTTCGTTATTACTATTATGGATGAAATCTTGAAAGAGACAAAATAATCATATGTAGGAAAGGGGATGAAGATTGTGCTTTTTGCAGATGGTATTGTGGTGTGGGGGACAAAAACCAAAGATGTTCAAGAACAACTGCATATATTGTTGAAAACAATTGAGAATTATAGAATGGCATTCAGTGTGGAGGAGAGTAAAACAATGGTTATGACAAGATAAGATAGGGAAGGGACAGGACATGTTGCCATTGATGGCAAGAATCTTGAAATTGTGGACAGGTTCAAATATCTAGGAAGTGAACTAACGCAGAATACAAGGATGGATGTAGACCTTAGCAAAAGGGTGCAACAGAATAATGTATTTTATCAGAGTGTGAGTGAGCAAGTTTGGAAGAAGGGCATCTCAATTAAAAGTATAGAAGTGTTGTATAAGATGTACTATTAACCTATGCAGCGGAGACCTGGACAGTAACAAAAAGAGAGGCAAGTAAACTTCAGGTCAGTGGAATGAAGTTTTTACAAAGCATGATAGGAAAAACAAGAAGGGATCAAGTGAGAAATGACGAAGTGAGGATGATTTTTGGAGTAGAAAAGTTGAATGACGGAATTGAGAGGATCAGGTTAAAATGGTTTGGACATGGCAAACAGATGGAAGAATAGGATTAGGTATTAGGACGATGGGGACTAAAATAATGGAAGGAGGAAAAGAGGTAGGTCCATACTAAGGTGCTTACACTTGATGAAGAACAGTGCAATAAGAAGGAACATGGATTGAAAAACAGTTATGTAGAAACATTAGTGGCTGGATAGAGGAAGGTGGAAAGGTGCCATGCACTTCCTGACTGGAGTTGGATAGATGATATACATGCGGTACAGTAATACACTCATGAAAATTAAAATTGCAACACCATGAAGGAATCGAATGCTCATGTTGATTTTCAAAATACGGAATGATGCTATGTAGGTATGAAAATGAAAACATTTTCAGGCCCATTGAAATGTTAAGTCTCATCATGTGAATGGTTGTGGAGGACCCACCTCCAGTATATGGACCATAGTGTAGGATAGTTGACTTGCAGTCTGTGCTTTGAACTGTTCCCTGTCAAACATGTCTCAACAACAGAGAAGAACATGCTATCAACAATTGTCGCAGATTGAGAGAGCTTGGATAATTGGTCAGTGTGAGAGTGGGTTAGCTCTATAAACCGTAGCTGTAAGTGTTGGTTGACAGGCACATACAATACAACAATATGCCAGCAGTGGTCAAATGAAGGTTCGCACACTCGTAGACCAGCTACAAGCCCAACTCAACTGATAACTGTGAGGGAGGATCGCCACATTATTCAACATGCAACAGCAGCGCAAATTCAAGCAACCGTGGCACCCCAGGTTACACAACAAACAGTTGGGAATCATCTGTGTGTAGATGGCTAACGAACCTGTGTTACTGTAGGTGTTCCTCTGACCCCACAGCATCAATGTGGATGGCTACCATGGTGCCAAGAAAGATTGATATGAGTGGACAAATGACATAGTGTCGTCTTTAGTGGTGAAACACACTTCTGTCTTCCCCACAGTGATCGCCAATATCATAGATGATGATATACCGGGAAGAGGGTTCGCCCAGCGACCAACACCAGGCAATGTAGTCTGGGGAGCTATTGGCTTTAATGTGAAATCACAATTAGTGATTGTTGAGGGCAATATGACTACACATCAGTAAGTTGACAGGCTACTCAATCCAGTGATTATCCCTATGATTACGAACATTGCACGTTCACACTGTATACTGTACATATCTGGGGAAGCTCTACACAACACCACAACCCAGGCATCAGCCCTATTGAGCATGTGTGGGACATGATGTTTCAAGAGCTGGCTAACTTGCCTCAGCCTCCCACAACTCTGGAACAACTGACCCGTGCAGTGCAGCAAGTATGGACCACAATTCCTCAGGGCCTTATTGACTCCAAGACTCAAAGAATTCAGCACTGTGGGCACATCCTCAGGGCCGGATTTACCAATAGGCCCCATAGGCCCTAGCTGAGGGGCACAAAATTATTCCGCAAATCTTTTATCATTTTAAACGATCTTGTCGACTTCGTCGTTACGCTGCGGTCTGGCGTTACGAAACAGTGATGGACGGACAGATGCATAGTACTGCTCGGTGCATGTGTACCCCGACAATCTCTACTTCGTTAGTATAAGACAAAAATCCCCGATTCTCGGATGTCACGGGTAATCTTGAGAACCACTGGATGGATTTTGATGCGGTTTTCACCATTCTGTAAAGGATATATCGAGGAAAGATTCTGTAGAAAATAATTTATGTATGATCAAAGCAAGCCAAGCAGTAACGATTTCAGTGAAAAAGTCGAAAACAAACTTGGCGTCCGTGTGCTTCTTAAGCTTACGCTGGCAAACCGTTAAAAATATCAATATACTATGAGCGTAAGAATTGGTCAGCATTGGTTCTACAAAAAAGTCCGCGAGAGCATATCTCTATCTTCAATATATCTCCCACTATAAGTGTTTTTAGACTGGATGGAAGGGGCAAGTCCCCGCGCGCTCTGGTGAGCGTGCGGCATTCCCCGCGCTGGACCTTGCTTTGCCCTTGGTTTGCACTTGCCCTTCGCGAGTAATTTGAAACAAGATAAACAAGATAAGTATAATGCAGATAATTTTCTAACATGTCAAGAGTCTTTGGCTTGGAGTGAAGCGAGAAGCCTCCAGCCTTTCTAGCATTTTTCAGCATTTGAAGCATTTAAAATGATACAAAGTCTAGTCTTTCAGACTGACTGTCACTTTTTGTCAGAAAATTTCCATAAAATGTTATAGACTACAATACATATTTTGTATAATTTTATGATTTAAATTAAACTTTCCAAAATATTGACACTTTTTCAAATTATATTGGGCCATCATTTTCCAACAAATGTTTTGCAACAGCAGATTTTTGGACTTCAGCTTTAGAACAGGAATATTTTATGATTTATTAGGAGAAAATTTAAGTCTTGAATATTAATATCAGTTCAATTTGAATAATTCATTATGCATAGTTGTAGGTTGTATGATGTAGTGTATATGTATATCTGTAAGTGTATAATGAGTCTTAAATTGTTTAAACTTATTTTAATATCTCGTTAGCCTATTTATTTATAGATTTTTTATGATTATTATTAACTTTATTGGCCACATTGGACCACTTGAGTCTTCCATGTACACTTTTTCTTTGAAGGTTGTATTGTTTGATTCTTCTTATCTGCCCAGTACTTCTTCATTCGTTCTGATCGCAGTGTTCTTAATTTGTCTGAAATCTCTACAGGCCGTCTGTGCATCATTTCTGCTGAAAATTTGTGATTCTTAAGAAGGGTGGTAATTTTATTCTTGTTCTCTGCATCTGTAATTTCGAGTCCAACTGTTTTGAGATCCTCTTGAATTTCTTTGATCCAATGCCCTCCAGTCTTCTTTCCCAGATTTCTCATCACTAATTGTCATAAAATCCTGTTTTCTGGTAATCGTAGGATGTGAAAGAAATAAGAGATTCTTTTCTTCCTCATCATGCTGGTAACTGGGTCAATCTCTCGATAGACTGTTTCATTGGAGAGGATTCCCCCGACTCCTTCAACCTGGTACTTTTTATTTATGCAGGTTCTGATAATTCTTCTTTCAGTTTTGAGGAGCTGATCAGTTCTTCTTTCATTATTAATTTGGAACAAGGTTTCGCAAGCATAAGTGGCTTCGGGCAAAGTTACAGTTTTGTAGTGTTGGCTCTTAGTGCCTATTGACAAGCATTCTTTGTTATAAGTTGACCAGGTTAGAAATTGTGCTATTTTCATTTTGTTGGTTTTATTTATCCATGTTGTTTTTCGCTTACGTTATGCATAATGATTTCTCCAAGGTATTTAAATTGTAGAACTGTGTTAATTTTTTGATCATTTATGATGACTTCCTTTATGTCAAGAGGTTTTCATTGGCATGATCTCAGTTTTCTCAGAAGATATTTGCAATCCTATTTTTAATGCAATTTTCTGGAGAGCTAAGAGAGCTAAATCATCTGCAAATCCTAGGCAGTTTGTTCTTATTGAAGGTTTTGCTCCAATTTTGATTTTAGGTGGGTTTTCATTTTGCCAAATTTTCACGATGTAATCGAGAGCCACATTGAAAAGTAGTGGGGATAATCCATCACCTTAAGGCCTGTTTATATTGGAAAAGCACTTGAAATTTCTCCCCTGAACTTGACCTTTGAAATTGTGTTGGTTAAAGTTTATGTATACAAATTTAGAAACAGTTGATTCTATCATTATTTTAATTTATTTAATTGATTTTAATAAAAATTATCTTCACAAAGACCTTTCTGAGGTCTAAATTCTCCCTCCTTCATGATGGTATGAAGAGGGGGTGGCAAAAACCCACAGGTCTAGGAGTGCATAAAATCTAAATCCGGCCCTGCACATCCTGTATGATATTTGTCCACATTTGAGGTCAGAGCAACCTAAAAAGTGTTATCATCGCATGTTCATCAATTGCAGCATTGCCACGTTACTGCTTCATGGTGCTACAATTTCCATTTTAATGACTGTATTTAACAATTAGAATGGAAAAGACAGTATATGGTAAATGTCAATTTCTAAGAGAAGGTTTTCTATATCTTTTTAGTCCAAAACATTCCCTCTGTGCATCAAAAATTATGATTGCTTACATAAATTCTCACCCCTACTATGAAACTACAATTTTAAATAATTACCGTGTCAAACATTCACAAAAACGCCTCTTATTACACTGATCTGTGTAAGACATCTTCACTCTGGGGTCATCTTTAAGATACTTGGCTGATCCAGGTACACAGAGCTCAGGAGGTAAAAAATTGCTATCATCAATAGTAAATCCTGCTGAAATCAAGGCTTCGTGGCAGGCAACCTCAACAATCTCCTTAAGCAACTTACGGAAAGTAACGAGCCTCTCTGTAATACTTTCCAGTTTTCCCATCTGAAAATGATAAGAATCATCATGAGAGAGCTTAATACAGGCAATATTATAGTGATGAAAAGTGACTTCCCAGGACACACACATAATTATTGTAGAGTATTGTTATGTCTTTATCAGTGTTAGAGGTGGGTGAGTGGTTATCGTGTCGGACTGCCAACCCCAAGCTTGGAGGTTCGCTCCTGGCCGTGTAAGTGATTTTTGAAAGGTAACAAAAATCTTGACACGTATGTCATACGTTGTTGGCATGTTAAAGAACCCATTTGAATTCAGTAGGCCGTGTTCATAATGGCAAAATTGATCTCGGAATTTTCCGCCAACACAAAGTTCCTTTTTTCTCCACTAGAAAGCACTATAGTATCAAGGAGCTTAGATATCTAACCTCCTTGACTTTCATAGTGCTCCAAGGAACCACAAAATTCGACATGCAAGCTGCCTTCTGGGCATCAAATAACAAAGCTTGCACCCGAGGCCATATGTTATTATTATTTAAGCGAAAATTCCTCTACAGGAGAGCGATTAAACTTGATAACATGATGTTATTATTATTATTATTATTAGAGGAAGAAACAACTCTTTGTCCTGCTTTACGATCATGCACTTTCCCTGGAAGGTCGATCTTACTCATTGCTTTCCCTTTCCAGCTTGATAATGCAAATGATAAGAAGCAGCCAACAAGAATAATTGATTTTCATGAAACAATAGTCAATAAATGTTTTTGTAATGGTATAAATAATGTTATTCTCAGGATAAACTAAAATAATAATCACATACAACAGCATATCCATCAATATAATCATATAATAATACATAGGTATAACATATGCCCCCTACAACCAACCTACCAATAAAATGTTTCTTAGCTTCCATTTTAGTGATATCCAATTCCTTTCTTGACCTATTTCATTCCATCTGGTGACCTATCCCCCTTCCTAATCTTATTGTTCTCTAATATGCATTTTTTCTTAAACCTTTCGTTAGTCGCGAATGGGTCTGACAGCCCCACTGTTCATTCTTGTTTTAATATCAAGCCAACAGCTCAAGTTACAATATGATCTTATTGTCTTGGGACATCTTACACCATACCTTAGTAAGCATTTTCCTGGAGTTGTGAAATGACGAGCCTAAAAGTAACTCCACACGTGTAACATTTGTCAGCTGATGTGTCATGTGGGACTGGTAGCCCCAGCGCACCCAATGGTGTAGCATTCTGTCAGTGTAACAAAACCTCTCTCCAGGTCATGATGGTGTCCTTCAACAAGAGTTCCCCATATCACACATCCAAAAGAAGTGAATACATTTTTTAAGACAAAAACATTCAAGTTCCACCTTAGCCCAGATACCAATCCAATAAAAAATTAGGAACCATTTATAAGAAGAGAATGGCAAAATTGGATAAATAAAAAAAGTGAGTATGATATATGTTCGTTTATCAAGGTGAGGTTTCACAATAAAGACATACAGAACATTTGTATAAAATTTGTAGGATCCATGCTGAAAAATGTTGGTGCTGTTTTGAAAAATAAAGGAGGTTACATGAAACAATAGGTAATAATTTTCCATAATGCAGAGTCGATTTACAGTGTTTTTTTAATATTTTCATTATAAGTACTACTTTGAATTCAAAATAATTTGAGTGCTACTGTACATCTCACAAGTCCATATCGCTGATCCAAAATTTCTTTGGCATATACATCATCTCCAAAATATTGTGGGCTTCATCCTCCTCCCCCCAAGAATGCCAGATTTGACATCACCAGACTCTTTTCTGTGGTTATCTGTAGGGAAGGATGTATGCTATACTCTCTTGAACTTCATACAATTTGGAGGAGAATGTTACACTTGAAATCAAGAGTACCGACAATAAAATGCTCCAGAAAATGGCCAGAAACATGGAATGAGGTATTCAGCTGAGTGCTGAGGGACAACATTTTCAATCTCTTGGAAATAAATTGTAAGTTAATACCCAAAGATACTGCATGTTTAGGTGCAATTTACTAGAAACCTTCTCGTTTAAAAAATAAAACAAAATAATAAGTTTTATATGAAGCACTATATATCATACAATCATACCTGGGCCTCAATAAACATGAAAAGAGCACACTTTTCGTACTCAGAAATATCAGTAAATGTAACATTCAAAAAGTCGCAGGATAAATGTTGAATGTTGCAGAGTGCTTTTCCAAGATGACTATTCAGGAGAAAGAGATTTCTGATGATGGATTCCTTTGCAGCTACAAATTTCTTCCAGCTAACTTTTTTCCTCCACACATAAAAGCATTTCCATTTACAAAACACAGAAAATGTTCTGATCTGAAACACAGAGAGAAAAACAATTTGATTTATATACTTTAAAAAAATATTTAACGTCCATTAAGAAACAATACCTTGTAAATGACATTTTTTAGTTGTCTGGCCATAGCGCTTCAAGGACTTTCCTTGTGGAGAATCAATATTGAGTAACAAATACAAGCAGAATTGATCCTTAACTTAGCTGTCTTTTTTATTTATGTGTAATCCCTTCATTTTCTCTCAGAAAAAAAACAATTAAAAATATTAATTTTCATAAAATAAACCAAAATTAGAAATACACCGAACCTTCAAAACATGGAACCATAAAGTCCTACATAAAAGATTTTGCACATGTAACAGAAAAGAATGTATATCATTTCACTCTCACTTTCTATGGTTATGTGAACAACTATACAGGGTGGCCTACTTGAACCCTTCACCACAAATAAATCTGAAATAATAGAGTTAATTACTCTTGTTTTAAGGAGCGGAACCATGGAAGAAGAACACTTGTTCCATGGCGGAACTACGAGGTCATCTGCCCCACTTAACACAAATTAAAGTATACAAATTTGGAATGCAATTTAAAATTCAGAGGTGGACACCTAAATTTGAAAAAAAATCTAATAATTATATTTAATATAGACAAAAGTTACTGAAAAACAAAAATTTCAGCATTCAAAAAAGAACAAGTACATGGAAAATTTAGATTTCTGGCACTAATCACTCTCACTGATAAAGCAGATAATGCGATCAGCAGTCATCACGTCATCTGCAAACCAAGGTTTTTTCGTAAGTCAGCAAGATCCACACATTCGGTTAAAATGTGGGCCACGGTGAATACAGCACCACGGGTACAAAGTGGGGGGGGGGGTCTTCTCTCATTAGGTACGAATAGTTGATCTTCGCATGACCGGAAAGAGCTCTGCCACACGCGAGTAGTTCCTTTGATCGCTCTCAATTTATTGGGCATTGGGTCAGCTAGCCCCTGACTCTCCAAAAATCCCAGTACTTGTCGGCATAACTGAGAGCGAATATCTCTAGCGGGTACCTCCATTGGCCGAGATGGTAATAATAGCACCTCTTTTCGAGTGTCAGCGTGGCACAACCCGGCTTGTAGGACATGGATTTGCTGCACTAGAGGGTGTTGCAAAAAACATGTAGCAATTGACTGCAACAAACTCAAAGAGACGGTACACACGAGAAAGTGGATTCGTGCATCCTGTAGTGCAAACTGCAGAGCTTCATAGATGGCAACGAGCTCCGCAATAAACACACTACAGGCCTCAGGCAAAGAGATTTTGGTATTTGCACCATGAATAAGAATAATGTAAGCACAACCTACCTTCTCGTCCACCTTCGAACCATACGTGTAGAGCAGTGGTTCTTAACCGGTGGTCCGCGAGTGCCTTGGGAATGGTCCGCGAGATAAAACGGTTCACCAGCACGTATAAAAAAGTGGCCAATAAATGGGGATTTCAAAAACGATGTGCGTTGAACGAGAATCGTCCGAATGTATTCGCGGCGATGACTATCAGATTTTGAATTGAAATATCTTTAAAATAAGTGTTATTGAGGAAATGTTACAAATGATTAGGTGTATTGGGGGAGGACGGGGGGGGTCCGTACATGATTCAATTTCAGGCTGAGTGATCCGTCGACTTCTACGGGTTCAGGACCACTGGTGTAGAGAATGCCAGCGTCCAGAAATTGGTGAACTATGCTGTGGAACTGCCTCCGATAAACGGAAGCATCCGTGTTCACCTTAGGACCTCGGTGTAGATCTAACCAAATTTCCGGATGCGGGACTTCCAATGGAGGCTCCTTGCTTGGTGTCCGGATCATAAAGGGACCTACAGCCACTCCTATTTCAGTACACCAGCTATCGAGTCTATAATACCAACTAGCCAGGTGGCGCGGGGCTGGTTGGCGTTCCTCAAGTGGTATTGGGTACTGAAGAGAGCTCGATAGCTCGGAAGTTGCAGCATTTGACGAACATTGGCAGCATATGCTGGCGTCTATAATTTAGAGGTGGAACACCCGATTCGGCGAGTAGGCTGGGTATCGGGCTGATCCGGAAGGCACCGGTAGCCAGCCTAACGCCACTATGGTGGATACTGTCCAGCATTTTCAAGGTTGCCGGCCTTGCTGAACCGTATGCCGCAGAACCATAGCCTAGCTGGGACAGGACGAGGGCTTGGTAGAACCGTAGCAGCACCGCACAGTCAGCCCCCCACGTAGTGCCACTAAGAAACTTGATCATGTTCAGTTTCCTGAGACACGTCGATTTTAGTTGAGGTATATGGTGCTGCCACATTAATTTGCTGTCAAAATGGAGTCCCAGGAAGCGATAAGCATTGTAAGGTTCCTGTGAGGGATGCCTGTACAAATAATAAATCTAGGGGGTGAAATTAGTCTAAAATGGGGGTCAAGCTTGGCAAATACTGTAAGAGGTAGGGAGTGTTTTATGAATGGAGATCGACAGTGCGATCAGCCAAGGGAACTCCCCAATGTACTGTTTGACGGGGTAGTTCTAGGTAAAGGGGTAGTTTACAAGAGCTGTTAGGTTGTAATTCAGAGCGCAACAACTGCGCTGTGCCCGTTTAGACCGGAGTCCGCACGACCACATATGCATTTTACCAATAATCAGTCAGCACGAGAATCAAAATATCCCGGAGCGCCAGATGGGTTAAAGCAAATCGCAAAAACGACATCAAATTTATAAAAATGCTTTGCTGATTTTTGGCTCAATGCAACAATAAGGATAGAAGGAGATTTAATTGGGTGAAACACATCTGGTAAAATTATCTCAGTTTATTTAAAGTTAAAATCTGACTGCAAGAATAATGCTCAAAGCAGCATCATCCACGTGTGGCGATCCACACTCTTATATACACACAATATACAGAATCTTCCAAACACATTTGACAATCTTTTTGAAAACACAAGTCCGATTGTTAGTCCTGTGGACTGTGTTCCAAAATTATTAATATTATTCCAGCTCAAAATTAATTGTTCATACTGGAAATAACGTAGATCACTGTTTGACTATTTACATGGTATTAACACTCGTAGAATAAATGTTTATAGAATTTCTTAGACTTTCATTTGTTTTCCAGTTTTCCAAAATATATCGTTGAAACTATTATTATCATCGTAGCAACACAAATTATTAACACATATTAACAACATCTGAAAAGTATTTGACCATTGAGCATAGCATCGAAGAACTGTGCGAAGCACAACAACAATTAATTGTTCTTCTGACATTAAACATTCGAGAAGTGACTCGATTATGAACTTCAAGTTCCAAACAAAATATATGATTTCTGAATCATTAACTTGATCAATAAATGGTTGAACCATTCAACTATTAGATTTTCCACTTGGGAACAATATTATAAAAATATTTATATTTATGGCCATTTCTAGCAACTTTCACAACTTGCAATTCTTCGACAGAATGCGGAAATTAGAATTGTAGTCTTATAATGAATTCATTTAGTTCATGGCACTAGGATTTGAAAATATCCTTCAAATTATTCGTGGTTAAAGAATTATTTTAAATTGGCAGTGGCCCATTCTACTATTTGTGTAAGAACACAATATTATAACAACAACGGCAAAGGTCTTCCTCTGAAGAAGAATAAACTACTATCATGACAAATCCGGGTTCTAGCAAAATCAAAGTCTAAATGGAATTAGTAAACAAGGTTGAAATAAGAACTGATGGTTTCAAAGAAATAACCTTCGGGTTATTCATACGACGAAATGTGTGGCTCCAATACTCCTACTATAAACCTGAGCCATCGAACCTGCTATTTGATTGATGCTCGAAAAAACCTTCATTCCTGCGACTTAAACCTGCGCACCTGGGAATGGCATTTCAACTACTCCACACACATAAATTATCTTCCCAAAATTTATACAATAAATCAAGCCTCTGCTTGTTATCAACACTGGAAGATTAATAAACTGACAAGTTTATTTTATTCTACCATTCAGTTCAACCCGTGACTTTACCATACTTATGAAAAGCTTATTTCACTTTCGAAGTGTATTTACGTCATGATTTTATATAAATACAACAATATCCTATTTGATACAAATATCAATTGCTTCCCGTTTCATGCCTCTCCGTGTTATATGAAACATATACTTTGCTCATAGCAAATATCAACTGTTCAACCAGAACTGAAATGTAGGTTGAATGCGGGCTTGCGCTAACCACTCTCCTTCGTAAAATCTCCTGTTCCAAACTAGAAATGTTTCAACTACTTCATAGGCTCTTTCTCAATACATATGATTATTATAAAATATAATATCCAAGAATTATTTAGAAAAATTATGAAAATTATTATTATTATTATTAGTGGATTATTATTATTTCAAATATGTTTAATTATCATCTCATTATGTGAGAATCCACATGTTCGAACCTTCGAATATGGAAAAAAAAATCCATTCCTCAACAAAAATAAATTTAACTTTTACAGTTACATCGGCTGATTACCGTGATTTCCCAAAAATATGAAAAATTCAAATAAATGCTCAAAATGCTCGGTCATCGATCCTAAACTGTTCTGAGTGCTGAAAATGCTCAGAATAAATCTAACAAGTCTTGCGTAAATCATTACAAGCTTTAAATACGACGAAAAAAATGTGTTGGTCATCTGCAGAAAAAATAGTTTGTTCCAATTAGCTAAGCATAATATAATTCAAATGTGGCTTACATTTCTTGATGTTCTTGAAGTGTAGAAAACCTGGTCTATACCAGATTTATCCGTAGACATGCCCTAGCGGACAAGCACGTATAATCCTTGTATCGGCCGCCATTGTAGACCCACAAATCGTCTAGTCAGACATAGTGGTGGTATCCTTCGACGTTTTAATAAACTGTGGTTCCATTTTAATATGGGCTTCTAACAAAGCCATAACAGTTTGTTTGAAAAGGGTCAGATCTAAGCGATCTCTTCTTAAATGTGTCAGTTGTAACTTAACTCACTGTAATCTCATCAGTACAAGAAAAACGTTGACAGTCTAAGCAGTTAACGGCTGTTCTGAAGATCGTTCCCTGGGCATGGTTTATTAAAATCACCATCTGCCATGCGCTAGACAACCTGCAGTTTCCCTTGCGTAGACTAATGAACACCACCGTTATAGACTATTCTTCAATGTACTGACGGATCGAAGTGGTTAAATAGTTACAAAATATGAAAACTGACTTTAAATGGATTTAAACATCCAAGTATTAATTTACTATTGGACTGTGACAAATACTATTTTCTAGACCAAGTCTAGCATATGTCCTTTAGGAAATATAAATATTTCCACCAATGTCTGTAGAAAAACAATCACCTCAGTGATTCTCCTCACCAGAAACTTACTAAGTTCCAACTCGTTTGCGCAGCACTTCTCGTGACTATCACGATTTGAAAAGTACTTCTTCGTAGACGCGGCAACCATGTGCCTTGGCTCAGCGTAGACGCAACTTGTTCGCCAAGTGCTTGTGATGAAGTGAGCTAACTAAGCCTGCTCCAGCTTGCTTTTATACAAAAACGGTCAGGGTCACGCGTCATCGCCTGATATCTAGAAATCCTCATATCTCTTGAATCCCTGGTCCGATTTACTTGATACTAATTGCATTCTCTTTTATTTGGCCGTGCCAGTAATCTGATCCCAGTCTCAAGTCTCTGCTCCACAGTTAACTATTTAATCAATAAATAGTCTCCACCTCTGCTGTTACTTGCTACGTCATTTACCATCCAACTATCGGTAATTTCCTTCGAAAGGCTTCGAGAAGCAATGTAGCGCGATATTCAAATATCTGAACTTTCAAAAGCTGCTACAGCCTTTCCCTTGATATCTAGGTGTCTGAAACTTGGAATACCCATTCCTAGAGTTGGGCACAGCGCCACGCAGTCTACAGTGAGTCTTACGCACGCGAGTAAGCGGAGAGTTCACTAGTGTCAGCGCGGTGCAAGGACGCTCAGCTGACAACAAGCAGCAATTAAATAAGTACACAGTAAGGCTAATTCTAAGTCCTACCTAAAGTGGAATCTAATAGGGTAGGAACTTACTAGCTAAATAAATAAAAGAATAAGACCAGTGGCTTCTAGTATTTCTGAGTTTAATGTGTACCTCGATCTGGAGGTACACTGATAGAGCTAGCAGTTCTAATAATAATTAATAAAATAATAACAGTCTAAGCACAGGGGGAGGCGAGTGTAAAGTGTAGTGGTGAGTGTAGTGATCGCTAAGACACTTACCCGTCCAGCAGACAGCAGAGGTTCAACACGTCGGTGCACTGAGTGAGGACTGATTGATTAATGATCCCAGGTATCTGACCTCTGGGGTTCTTATACCTTTTGTGTGCTCGATCGGCGGAATCCTTACATTCCTACCGAGTCGTGCACCTCTCCCGGGTCATTGCCTGGGCTACGAGGCTACTTGAGTTCATGTATGTGCTAATTGTTCTTCATGTAATTTATAGGTGGTATTTTATAGGGTTTTCAGATTAGAAGTTCGTAATTTTGGTGTTTTGTAGATTTTACTTAGGGGATGGGGGTAGCGTACCCTAGGGGTACAACAGCATCAACCACAGGCAACGCAGCATCCCTGAGATGTAGTTCAGGGTGTAAATGTAGCCTCCGGAGCCGGCAAAAATGGACGACGGTGGTTGTCGCTGCTGAAAAATGAAAGCCCTGGTCGTGAGCCCACCTGTCAACCCGGTTAATAGCTAGCTGCAATTGCAATTCCACGATTGCCATACTTCCAGAGCTGTAATCCAGAGCCAAATCATCTACATACAGCGATGGAACTACCGTGGGCCCGGTAGCGGCAACAGTGCCGTTTATGTCAACCGCGAACAAGGTCACACTCAGCACTGAACCCAGAGGAACTTCATTTTCCTGGGTGTATATTTGTGACAATGTCCTACCGACCTTTACATGGAAGAGTCGGACCGACATGAGATTCACAATAAATATCAGTAGATTGCCACGGAGTCCCCACTCGTGAAGGGTGGAAAGGATCCCGTAGCGCCATGTGGTGTCGTAGGCTTTCTCAAGGTTAAAAAAAAAACGTGACTAGGTGCTGCCTCCGGAGAAATGCCTGCCGTATGGCGCTCTCAAGTCGCACCAGATGGTTGGTGGTAGACCTATGAGAGCGGAAACAACACTGGTGCTCAGACAAGAGGCCTCCCTCCTCTATAGCTAATGACAAGCTTGGGATCCTTTCCAGCCTTGGGAATCGGTATCACAATCTCCTCTCGCCACTGAGATGGAGACTCCCCTGCAATCCATATACGATTGAAGAGGTTCAACAGTTGAATTATACTGGAATCGCATAGATGTTTCCGTATTTTATTATGGACCTTATCCGGTCCAGGAGCTGTATCGCTGCGAATGCAAGTGCACTTCGCAGTTCCCATTCCGAGAATGTTACATTGGAGGACTCCGAAGCGACAGTGGCAGAGGACAAGGGGTGAGCCTCTGCCTCCCGTTTCAGAGCCACAAATGTAGGATCGTAACTTCCAGAGCAGGATGCATCAAAAATTCCGGGTATTGACAATGATGTCGGGAGTTCGGACATCCGACGAAGCTTAGTCCACACTTGAGATAAAGGAGTATGTGCCATGTTGTTTTTTTACTCTCCCGAATCAGATATCGGGGTCTAGCACGCATCCTTTTGAAGGTGATAAGGTTGGCCATGGCGTTTTTCCTCCGATAGCATTTGAAAGCACGTCAACGATCTTTAATGACTGCCACAATCTCGGCTGTCCAACAAGGGACAAGCTTCCGGCGGGAGTTGCCGGATGAGGAAGGTATTGTTTCCTCTGCCGCAGTCAAAATACCATTTGTTATGTGAATGGTACGATCATCAGCACTCTCAAAGGTGTCATCGGCAAGGCATGAAGGCAAGGAAGGGGCTCGTTAAAGTAAATAATATGGGTCATTAAAAACTTAAGCATACTCATATATGTTGTTCACCACAAACTTGTTTGTTTTGAAATGGACACCACCTATCATTATTTGCACATTTGATAACATTAAGAATGGTGTTCGTTGCAATGCAATAGGCCATAACTACACTACTGTTTGTAGAAAGTGAAACATCTAGAAGAAATGGTTGGAGACACTCCCAGAACAGGGGTCGTGTAGGCCTGCGGTACCATACTAAATGATTGAAATCTCAGAGAGATGGCGTGCACATTGGCCCACCAGTGCCCTCTGTCGTGGGACCGGACAGGTCAGTGTTCCCCAAAGCTCTGTCAGCGTGGAGCCGTCATACCAAAGAGGAAATGTGTAAGCAAGTGCAACGATGCCTCGCCGACATCACAGGGTGGACTATAAGCATGTGACTGCAGTTGAAAGGGGCAGAATGCTTGGGCTCTCGGAGGCGGGTCTGTCGTTCCGGGACATTGTGGCTCGTACAGGGCATGCTGCGTCAACAGTAAGGAGTATGTGGATCCAATGGAGAGAGGAGGGCCGAACACAGTGACGACAGGGTACAGAACGACGCAATGTGACCACAGCGCGAGAAGACCGCCATCTTCTACGCATGGCCGTATCGGACAGAACAGCGTCGTCCTCTGTGATGGCTCAATGTTGGAGCACTGCAATGGGGTGGACATGTCTGCTTCGACGGTGTGGCGCCGTCTTTTGAGGACTGGACTGGTACAGACCGGACGTTTGTTTTAGACGATTGCTCTTGACCTTGAATCCTGCGGGTGAGCCTGTACACAGTCACTCTCTCACCCTATCACTTCACATTTGTCACCACCGATCTGATGTAATGGAATTCCAGACTTGAGCACGTGGTGACACCGACTTGCAGACAGTACAGTCAACGTCGAAGTATTGTGTGATGCGGAAGTACACGTTACGTATTTACGAACAGAACGTCATTATATTTGCCAATGACTGTACTTCAGTAGGAGTGTGAGACAACTTTGTCAATCATCGGACCGCTTGGGGCAGCTGATAACAACACAGGTACTGCAGTAACTCGCCTCCAGGCTTCCATTAAGATTTTTCACTCGTCTAAAACAAACGTCCGGCCTGTAGCACGCATGCCACTGCGTCGGCTTCCATTGACAGGGAACCACCGATGCCTCCGACTACAATGGGCACGTGCACTCCGACACTGGCAGGCTGAGTGGCGAAATGTAGTGAGTCCCGCTTCAACCAGTCCTACAGTGATGGCCGCATACGCGTTCGACGCCACCGTGGAGAATGCAATCAGGCAGACTGTATTGTTGAGCGGCATACCGGACAAACACCAGGTGTAATGGTTTGGGGAGCAATTGCCTATAACAGGCGATCATGCCTCGTACGTCTTGCGGGCAATCTGAACAGTGACCGCTACATCAGGGAAGTTTTACAGCCCGCGACACTGCCCCTCTTGCTGGCCGTTCCACAGGCTACATTTCCGCAGGACAATGCCCACCCGCATGTGGCGAGGAATGTGCAAGCCTTCTTCGCAGAACGACAGATACCTCTGCTTCCCTGGCCTGCCCGTTCGCCTGACATGTCGCCCATCGAACATGTCTGGGATAAGGTCGGTCGGCAACTTGTTCGTTCAGGTCCACCTGCTGCCACTGTTGATGCTTTGTGGTCGCGCCTACAAACCGCGTGGGACGGTTTTCCCCAGCAGCGTATTCAAGTGCTGTATGATTCCATGCCACGACGTCTAGCGGCTCTGAGTGCAGCACATGATGGCGCGACGCCGTACTGAAGATCGACTGTCCTTCTAATTACTAATGTGTTGTCATGTCCCTAATCTGTGGTACAAAGTGCAATGTGGTCACATCTCTTGTTCTTGGTGTTTCATTTTCTACAAACAGTACTGTATGTTTAAGATGTATAACACAATTTACACTCGCCAAATCAATACTTTACTTTACTAAAAAATACTATAGGTACATGTTTCAGAAACTTGATATGTTTCCTTCTTCAGCCCATATGTTGTTCTTGAAGAACTGTAACGTGTTTTTCGAGGGGTTTTATGCAACTGGCATAAGTCAGTAGGAAGCCATTCTATATTTATTTACGCGGCAAATTGTTCAGCCAAGAGAATTTTTCATGGTAATTTATTATTATTATTAATTTATTATAATTATTATTAAGGTATTTTCGGAGCATTTTATAAAAATTATTAACATTCAGATAGGTTTTCTATGTCTTAGAAAACGCTATCAAGCAAATTATTACGAACGACAATATTATAGAAAATTATGTGATTACGGAATTTTACGGAGTTTTGTCAGTTAGGGTATTTGAGAGACATGACTCACTGGGAATTCGAATACAAGCTGATTCCTGTCGAGAAGTATTACGCAAGGCTGGGTCGCAAGGTCTAGAAAAGACGAATTGTTGGAACGGAAATCGACTTCTCCCTCTCGCGCGCCGAGTGTAATGAGGCAGAGGAGGGGAACTGGCGGCGTGCTCAGCCAATCAGTGAGGACGACGTAAGCTGGAAGACGGTACCGTGGTGGGGGAGCCAACAGGTGCATATATCGTTCGACGCGCCGTGAAACGGGGACTATCTGTGTAGAACTTGCAGAGTACGGTCGCAAGTGCGTGTCGCTCCGATGTTCAGTGGAGTTAGCGACGAACTTTTGTAAAACTTGGTTATACGAGTGTTTGGGTCCGAGGTACGGACCATAGAATTATCTAATCTACCAGCATATCATCAAATTCCGACGGAGATGACGACGTCCAGGAGACTGTGGGAAGCACACAGCATCAGCAAGTACGAGGGAAATGCCTTGGCAATTTCCAATGGTAAGCGCAAATGACGCAGAAATACGCAATCTCTCATTTTTCTTTGTTTTATATTTCATAATTCAGTAACTTCATAGCTTGGAAATAAGAGTAAAATCAATTTATCAGACTCCGTTTTCACGTAATTTTCTATCGGTAATATTCGAATCACAACGCTCCAATTTAAATTTTGTACTTATTATTATTATTAATTTTGCTATACTTGTTTTATATAATAAATTCATTTCTTTTACAATGCAATCTTTGCTTTCAGTAGGTAGCATTAGATATAGACCAATTCCTTCTCCTGATACAATTTTTTGTTGGGTTAATGATCAAATCATACCACGATCTGAGTGAATAGATTCTTGACGGTGTTCTACCAGAGCTAGACGTTGTTAAATACAAATTTAGATTTCAGCATTGCGTTGAAGTCTTGGCGCCCATTAAAACAACATAGCTTAGGCAAAGGTAAACAATTACATTTTCTCCCAACAGTGTGGGCTAGCGAAACTGTTACATTTGTACGCTCAACGTGGAGCAAAGTAAATACCGTTTCACTTGTCATCCCAGCCTAAGCGGAGAACATTACAGAACAAGAAGAACAAGAGAAAAAGTACGAACTGTATTTTTATTTTTGGTTAGGATTTCGATGTCATATGATGTTTCACACCAACATATGGGCTGAAGAAGGAAACATATCAAGTTTCCGAAACATGTACCTATAGTATTTTTTAGTAAAGTAAAGTATTGATTTGGCGAGTGTAAATTGTGTTATACATCTTGTAAACATGGTCAATACGGAACCTGGAACGAGTGCGGTTTACTGTATGTATAAGTTGACCAGGCTTGTAGCTCGTGGTCGAGGCAGGATGTTATCTCCCATAGTTTCACCAAAAACTGCTTATGTTTATCCTAAGGGTCATACCTTAAAGGGGCCAGAAAATTGAGAAAGAACCTCTGAAAGGTCCTCTTTTAGTCAGCTTAGCAGGAGCTACCTTGACTGAATTCTGCCCTCCCCATCCCCAGGGGGGTCTTCACATTTAAAGTTTTACAGGTTAGTTGGCGTAGTCGACCATTTTAATCATCTACGACAAGCAAGACATACACTGGGTGTATTCTATCCCCCCACCCACAAAGAAAGCACCTAATGTACACACTGATGGGTTAAGGATCATCTAGACTGGGCAATGAACAAAAGTCAGTAAGACATAATTACAATATTTCTTAAAGTGATAAACAATCATATTCTTCTTCTTCATTTCCTGGTTTCAGTTATCTGTGTCGGAGTGTGAATCAAGGACCTCCATACTTTTCTGTCTATCCACCACTCTCGTCCCTCTTCCAGTACATCCTCCACTTTCACTCCTCTTTTCTCAATGCTCTCCCTCACTGCATCCATCCACCTCATCCTCGGTCTTCCCATTTGGCGCCTTCCCGTGACTTTCTCAGTAAATAATCGCTTCGGAACTCGGTCTTCTCCCATTCGCATCATATGTCCATACCATTTTAGCTTACTGATCTCAATCTTGTCTTGTAACTTTGGGAATCCTGTTTTCTCCCTAATTTCCTCGTTTCTGATTTATATCTGCGGGTCTTTCCGATTAAACCTCTAAGGAAATTCGTCTCTGCTGTCTGGATTCTACTTTCCTCCCGTTTAGTTGTTATCCACGTGCCTGCTGCATACGTCAATATAGGTGTGTAATATGTTGAATACAAGATATTTTTACATTTCTCGGGAACTTCCTGGTTCCACACCAGACCCCTCACACTCTGGTAAAACCCATTTGCTTGTTGGATCCTCTTACCAATTTCCTCCCTTATACCTCCATTGTCTGTTAGGACACTCCCTAAGTATTGAAACGTTTTGCTAGCCCACACTGTTGGGTGATAATTGTAACTGTTTACCTTTGCCTAAGCTATGTTGTTTTAATGGGCGCCAAGACCTCAACGCAATGTTGAAATCTAAATTTGTATTTAACAACGTCTAGCTCTGGCAGAACACATTCAAGAATCTATTCACTCAGATCGTGGTATGATTTGATCATTAACCCAACAAACAATTGTATCAGGAGAAGGAGTTGGTCTATATCTAATGCTACCTACTGAAAGCAAAGATTGCATTGTAAAAGAAATGAATTTATTATATAAAACAAGTATAGCAAAATTAATAATAATAATAATAAGTTTAAAATTTAAATTGGAGCGTTGCGATTTTAATATTACCGATAGAAAATTACGTGAAAACGGAGTCTGATAAATTGATTTTACTCTTATTTCCAAGCTATGAAGTTACTGAAATATAAAATGTAAAACAAAGAATAATGAGAGATTGTGTATTTCTGCGTCATTTGCGCTTACCACTGGAAATTGCTAAAGCATTTCCCTCGTACTGGATGATGCTGTGTGCTTCCCACAGTCTCCTGGACGTCGCCATCTTCTTCGTTATTTGATGATATTCTGGTAGATTAGATAATTCTATGGTCCGTACATCGGACCCAAACCGTACAACCACCACGGTTAAGTTTCACTAAGATAGTCGCTAACTCCACTGAACATCGGAGCGACACGCACTTGCAACCGTACTCGGCAAGTTCTACACAGATTCTCCTCGTTCCACGGCGCGTCGAACGATATATGCACACGTTGGCTCCCCACTCCGGAGCCGTCTTCCAGCTTACGTCGTCTCCACTGATTGGCTGCACCCCACGCGCTATACTCCCCTCCTCGGCCTCATTACACTCGGCGGTAAGGGGAAGTCGTATTCCGTTCCAACAATTCGCCTTTTCTTGACGATGCGACCCAAGCTTGCGTCATGCTTCCCGACAAGATTAAGCTTGTATTTGAATTTCCAGTGACTCATGTCTCTCATAATATACCCTAACTGACGAAACTCTGTTAAATTCCGTAATCACATAATTTCCTATGATATTGTCGTTCGTAATAATTTGCTTGATAGCGTTTTCTAAGACATAGAAAACCTATCTGTATGCTTATAATTTTTATAAAATGCTCCGAAAATATCTTAATAATAATTATAATAAATTAATAATAATAATAAATTAACATGAAAAAATCTCTTGGCTGAACAATTTGCCGCGTAAATAAATATAGAATGGCTTCCTACTGACTTATGCCAGTTGCACAAAAACCCCTCGAAAAACACGTTACATATTCGCCTCGGATCATCGGATGATTTACCGTGACAACGGTCCATTATCCGATTATCCCAGACACGTTAAAAAAAACCATCCAAAATACATATTACATAAATGAAATCACCCTAAATTACAGATATATACACTCATAATTTTTCTTCACGCACTTTGCGTCAAAGTTTGTTATCACTATGGATTGCACTTTGCAACCAGTACAATGTTTCTCATATAAAATAGTGTTCCACGGATATTTCCGCCTCTCAAATTCCTCTATGTTGGAGAAATAGACATAATTAATGTGTGAGCACTATGTATTTATGATGTCATATCACACGCATTGAAGGTGTTCTGATATATTTATATCACCATAGAACTTCCTAATTTCACTGGAGGTCCCTTCCTTATGGTGAAATTTAATCTCACTTATCACTGAGCACACAATCACACTATTGTGGCAGCGCCTCGTGACCATAATACTTAATCTCTCTTTAAAGTAGATTAAATTAATATTGACTTCTGAAAAAAAAAACAGTAAATGCGCATTACATATAACACCAAATATTTCTGTGCCGTAATCGCCCTGTCTTGTTAAGTTCCCGTAGACCATATTCTACTTAGTACTAGTTCTCAACACAGACCAGTTCTCCTCACCCAAATAATACCTTTGTACAAATTACCTTAAATTACACACTTACAAATCTTACATGGCGAGGCCGTAAACAGAAATCACGTGTGCTGATATGTATGAGTTTCATGAAGGACTGTCTCGCATTCTGATGGCCCATCTTTTGCCTCGTGGACGCCTTAAGCAAAAATACCCTGTTCAAGCGCTCACCCATCTCTTGGAGGCAAATGGGAATTCACCAGCGCTACCAAATTCTGGCCTTGGTGTATCGAGACATTTTAGTGCTCAAGAGCATCCGACAATCCCGTCATATTTCCCTGTACCTTAAAAACTCTCATTTACTTACATACTACCCCCCTGTGCGACTTCTGATACGCCTGCCTTGAAGACCAGATCTTCCACGCACCAAATACCACACTTACTCATTTGATAGGCTGGCTCGCCAGCTAAACATCCTCACTTTATGACACATACTTTCGTAGACTATGTATATTATACGTTCCGTATAATCTGTTTCCCTTACTATCCTCCAGCACATATGCTGTTTTTCCAATACGTTTGGAAACTATAAATGTTTCTGCGTCACCTGCTTCCAACCTTGCAAGTGGCTCCCTTAAATGAACGTCATCACGTTGTTCTACCTAGCATATTTCTCAGTATCTGGAAAGATGCCCTGTTGCTACTGTCCACACATGCTAACCCTACCTTCCTATGGTGTCACACCTCTACTCGACACTCTATGACCTAAAAATGTCACTTCTGACTGACAGAATGACGACTTAGACAGCTTCAAAGTGAACCCTGCCTGATCTAACTTCTGAAAAACTATATCTAAATGACGTAGATGCTCCTCAAAACTGCATGAACTAATTCCCATATCATCTATGTAAATGGTTACAAACTCTCCTGTGTCATCCCCTAATGCGATGTTTAAAGCCCTAATTAAAGCTGCTGAACTACTCTTTAACCCATAAGGTGTTCTACAAAATTGATAAAGGTTATATTTATGACTAAAAGCTGTAAATGGTCTATCTTCGTACATAAGTGGCACTTGCCAAAAACTGGAACTCAAATCTACACAAGTGAAATACTTCTTCCCCTCAAATGTTTGCATTAATTCCTCTATTGACATAGATTTCAGCTGATCTGAACTAATTCTACTGTTAACCAAACTAGCGTCTAAACAAATACGAACAGAGCCGTCGGTCTTGGGTACCGTGATCAAAGAATTAACATATGGACTGTTAGAGTGCTCAATAATCCCATCTTCAAGCATCTGGTTAATTTGTGCCTCAACTGCACTCTGATAAGCGAAAGGTACAGGATATCTATGTCCTGTGAATACTGACCTATCAATAACGTTCAATGAATGTGTATAGCAATTGGCCATACCAATGCGATCCTCAAAAACTCTCCTATTACACAATAACACATCATAGAGCCGAACACACTGTTCATCCTCTATATTTCCCTGAAATGCAGCATCACGTAACGAGTCCTCTAGACTTCCGTTCGTAATCACACTGCCTACAAAACATGGAGAACCCCGCTCTACGGCTGGCGATATCTCATTTAAAGTACAAATCACACCTACAATACTACTCCTCTGAATATGGTCATTGAACGCTACTTCTACTTCAGAATCTCCCCATTTAAATTTCAAACTCCCTACATCATAACATAAGTTACCAGACACTCTACTTAGCCACTCTGAACCCAAGATAACACTGAATACTAAATTTGGAATTACAAGACAAATCTGCTTCTCTACATGATTATTAATTTTAATGTCTACTAAAACTTGCTTAGAAATTACTTTAGACCTCTTCCCAACAGCTGTGATAACAAAAGTGCTTTTAATTGGCATCTCCTCAAAATTTACTCCAGTTACTTTCATTTTATCATAAAATGCACTACTTATGCAACTCTTCATACAACCACTATCAATTAAAACATCTGTGTACGCCTCGGACACGTTAAATTTAACTATGGGGCTCTTACTAACCACTTCCTGAATAATACCTTCATCATTTAGTTCATGTAATAATTCATTTCTTACATTTAGGTCATAGGGTTCCTGTATAATTGTATGGACAGGGCATGCTACCGACTGAGATTCTGACCTTACTTAGCAGCCTGGTTCGCGTTTAAAGAACCGCTACAGCTGGCCGTAGTACTAGTTACTACTGCACTGGTCTGGTTGTTCTGAGTTGTGTTGTCATTGTTTGGCTGTATATTACTACCACTAGGCTGTCCTCTTCCTTGACCCCTATTCTGGTTGTAATTATTGTCATTATAATTTCTTGCTTGATTTCCCCTGAAATCATTGTTTCTCCCTTGATTTCCCCTGTAATCATTGTTCCTCCCTTGATTTCCCCTGAAATCATTGTTCCTCCCTTGATACTGATTACCATAGCCATTTCCTCTGTTCTGATTTAGCTGATTATTATTATTTCTATTTTGAGCGTTGACCCCTTCGCCACCGTTCCCTTGAACTTCTTGATGCCTGGCTTCATTAGGTCTATTATTATTATTACCCTGGTTCCGATTGAAATTGTCCTCATAACCCCGTCTCCCTAGTGCATCAAATGTGCTTAACGAATTTTCTACTTGTGATATAGTCTTTACATTCTGGATACAAGCAGCCTCCTTGATCCTATAGGGAAAGTGCCTAAGTAGCAACCTCACCACATCACTTTCCTCCTTCAAGCCATCCAGATATTTACACACTAATACCTGCCCTAAAAAGTATTCGGTCATGGTGGAGCTTCCTTTAGGGTTATACACACATCAAAAAAAGTTTTGCATCACCTCGGTTCCAAGAGTTCCGGAACCTTTAAATACAAAGGGAATAGAGATCAACACAAACAACATTTCAGCTCGTTTTATTGCTCATGAGACCCACACATTGCATGTTGTACCATCATACAGCTAGACTTTCAGCATTTGTGGTCCAGATTGCAGTACACACCACTACCTCTAATACCCAGTAGCACGTCCTCTTGCATTGATGCATGCCTGTATTCGTCGTGGCATACTATCCACAAGTTCATCAAGACACTGTTGGTCCAAATTGTCCCACTCCTCAACGACAATTCGGCGTAAATCTCTCAGAGTGGTTGGTGGGTCAAGACGTCCATAAACAGCCCTTTTCAACATATCCCAGGCATGTTCGATAGGGTTCATGTCTGGCGAACATGCTGGCCACTGTAGTCGAGCGATGTCGTTATCTTGAAGGAACGCATTCACAAGATGTGCACGATGAGGTCGAGAATTGTCGTCCATGAAGACAAATGCCTCTCCAATATTCTGCCGATATGGGTGCACTATGGGTCGGAGGATGTCATTCAGGTATCGTAAAGCCGTTTCGGAGCCTTCCATTACCACCAGTGGCGTACGTCGGCCCCACATAATGCCACCCCAAAACATCAGGGAACCACCACCTTGCTGCACTCGCTGGACAGTGTGTCTAAGACGTTCAGCCTGACCAGGGTGCCTCCAAACACGTCTCCGACGATTGTCTGGTTGAAGGCATATGCGACACTCATCGGTGAAGAGAACGTGATGCCAATTCTGTGGGGTCCATTCAGCATGTTGTTGGGCCCATCTGTACCGCGCTGCATGGTGTCGGGGTTGCAAAGCTGGACCTCGCCATGGACGTCAGGAGTGAAGTTGCTCATCATGCAGCCTATTGCGCACAGTTTGAGTTGAAACACGACGTCCTGTGGCTGAACGAAACGCATTATTCAACATGGTGGCATTGCTGTCAGGGTTCCTCCGAGCGGCAATCCGTAAGTAGCGGTCATCCACTACAGTAGTAACCCTTGGGCGGCCTGAGCGAGGCCTGTCATCGACAGTTCCTGTATCTCTGTACCTCCTCCATGTCCGAACAACATCGCTTTGGTTCACTCTGAGACGCCTGGAAACTTCCCTTGTTGAGAGCCCTTCTTGACACAAAGTAACAATGCGGACGCGATCGAACTGCGGTATTGACCTTCTAGGCATGGTAGAACTACAGACAACATGAGCAGCGTACCTTCGTCCTGGTGGAATGACTGGAACTGATCGGCTGTCCTACCCCCTCCGTCTAATAAGCCCTGCTCATGCATGGTTGTTTACATCTTTGAGCAGTTTTAGTGACATCTATGAACAGTCCAAGGGACTGTATCTTTGATACAATATACACAGTCAACGTCTATATGCCGGAGATCTGGGAACCGAGGTGATGCAGAACACATTCAAGAATCTATTCACTCAGATCGTGGTATGATTTGATCATTAACCCAACAAACAATTGTATCAGGAGAAGGAGTTGGTCTATATCTAATGCTACCTACTGAAAGCAAAGATTGCATTGTAAAAGAAATGAATTTATTATATAAAACAAGTATAGCAAAATTAATAATAATAATAAATTTAAAATTTAAATTGGAGCATTGCGATTTTAATATTACCGATAGAAAATTACGTGAAAACGGAGTCTGATAAATTGATTTTACTCTTATATCCAAGCTATGAAGTTACTGAAATATGAAATGTAAAACAAAGAAAAATGAGAGATTGCGTATTTCTGCGTCATTTGCACTTAACACTGGAAATTGCTAAAGCATTTCTCTCGTACTGGATGATGCTGTGTGCTTCCCACAGTCTCCTGGACGTCGCCATCTTCTTCGTTATTTGATGATATTCTGGTAGATTAGATAATTCTATGGTCCGTACATCGGACCCAAACCGTACAACCACCACGGTTAAGTTTCACTAAGATAGTCGCCAACTCCACTGAACATCGGAGCGACACGCACTTGCAACCGTACTCGGCAAGTTCTACACAGATTCTCCTCGTTCCACGGCGCGTCGAACGATATATGCACACGTTGGCTCCCCACTCCGGAGCCGTCTTCCAGCTTGCGTCGTCTCCACTGATTGGCTGCACCCCACGCGCTATACTCCCCTCCTCTGCCTCATTACACTCGGCGGTAAGGGGAAGTCGTATTCCGTTCCAACAATTCGCCTTTTCTTGACGATGCGACCCAAGCTTGCGTCATGCTTCCCGACAAGATTAAGCTTGTATTTGAATTTCCAGTGACTCATGTCTCTCATAATATACCCTAACTGACGAAACTCTGTTAAATTCCGTAATCACATAATTTCCTATGATATTGTCGTTCGTAATAATTTGCTTGATAGCGTTTTCTAAGACATAGAAAACCTATCTGTATGCTTATAATTTTTATAAAATGCTCCGAAAATATCTTAATAATAATTATAATAAATTAATAATAATAATAAATTAACATGAAAAATTCTCTTGGCTGAACAATTTGCCGCGTAAATAAATATAGAATGGCTTCCTACTGACTTATGCCAGTTGCACAAAAACCCCTCGAAAAACACGTTACAGTATTTGAAGCTTTTCACAACTTATAATGGTTTTCCATCTCGCACATTTCTTGTTATCCCAATTGTCTGACTCTTTTCCACACTGATTTCCATTCCATGCTCTTCTATCTCCTGGTTCCAAACTTTTACTTGTTCTTGGACTTCCAATTCATTGTCCCCCCATATCACTATGTCATCAGCGAAGAGTAAGGCCTTCGTCCCTTTACTTCCCATTTTCCGTTTCACTCGTTTATGGATTCCATCCATGACAGTGAGGAACAGTATGGGGAACAATACACTCCCTTGTCGGAGACCTGTTTCTACATTGAACCAATTTGTTTGTCCAATCTTGATCTTCACGCTACTGACACACTGACGATACATGGCTTTAATCATTTCCACTTCAGCTCTACCTACTTTCTTCCTTATCGATGCGTCCCAAACCAGTTGTCTTGGCACACTATCATATGCATACCTGCCAACTTTTGAAAAGGGCTATCAGTAAAACTCACGCGCGACAAAAAATTAACGATTTTCGACATACCCCGGCTTGACGAAAATAATAATACTTCTGGGCTACAAAATACAATAATTCATGCTTTAAACAGGATACTTCAATGAAATCATATCTACTTACTATGATTTGTAGATGAACATAACAATCAAGAAGAAATCCATGTTAATCAGCAGCAGGCGTGGTGAATATTGGTTTGGAGCAGACATAACAGGACTTCCTTGATAGATTAAGCTGATATACGATAATTGAAAAAGGCTTTAAACAATAAAACTTGTTTAACGTAACACAGGCAAGAAATAATATAATACACACTGCAAATCACATGCTAGTTCGACTTTTAAGTCATGGTTGTGGCCTTTTTAGCTTCCTGCAAACATTCTTGAGAAAATGTTTTGTCATAACAGGGACCAGAACGCCTGGTCTTCAAAATAGAAATAGACTCCAGAGATTCATTGGACATGGATGACCTGAACAGTGTTCTATTTTTCTTCACAAGGCTAAAAATAACGTTCACATTCTGCATTGCTATGGGGTATGGTGAGAATAGAGAGCAATACTCTAGAAATTCGGTTATACTTAAGAAGTCCATCGGCTCCACGAATTCTTGATATTTGTGCCCAACTGGAATCACTTGCAGCATCTTGATGTGCAGCCAAAGTGTCATCTACCTGAAGAGCTGTGAACTGCCTCTGAAGCTCATTCACCACCTCATCTGTAGTTTCATTCTCTTCCTTGCATAACATGATAGGAAACTTTTCCAAGAAAAAACGAATGGAAGATAACTGTGCATCTTCAATGTTGTCTAACCTAGCAACTTGAGCATTCTTTAACACGTCATCCTTGAGTGGAAACTTGTTGATGATGTAGTCACAGGCAGTATAAAAGTAGTTTCTCACTGATGAAAAGAAAAGGGATTTATCTGTATCCGGTCCGTTCTGAAGGCACTTAACGACTTCAGATGATGCATTTTTGCCATTTTATTTACAATACATGTCGTTTTCGTGCGACCACAACTATATTTCTTTGCAACTTCTGATGTGGGAAACATCGTCTTAAATAAAGCACCAGCATGATCAGCCGTACTTAAGGGCACATTGTGTTCCACCAAAAAGGAAGTAAACAGACACTCGGCCCTAATTACGTCACTGTCAACGTTTCCAGACTTAGCAAAAAAGGTGTTGATTTTCTTGCTTATCTTCCTTCGATTTAACATAACTAATGTGTTTACCGCACTTCACATGATTACTTAAATCGTTTTTTCCACCATGTGCAATATTAATATCACACCCACATACCGTGCAAAAGGCAAATTTTTCTCTCTTTCTTGATTTTAGTATGCACGGAAAATCAACCGAGTATGATTCTTTAAATGTCTGGAAGTACTGTTTCTTGTTGGATTTGTTCATTCTCGATATCTACTAAAACATCGAAAGGAACCTGGATCACTGAACGTCACATAAAATTATAACATAAAACACTTAAGACAGCCAACACTTCATTAAAACATGTCAAGACACACAAAGCCATTAAATGAAAACGACGCCAACCTCGTGAAGAAAGAATATGCACATGGTAGAAAAAAAACACACACACACGTGGAACGAATGTAATTAGTCGAAGGAATACAGGAAACTGCGAAGCACGAAGTTATAGCACAAAAACTCGAACGCTTCATTAAAATATGCCATAACCTTAAAAGACGAAAACATTCAAGGAACGCCAACTTCGCGAACAATGAACAACTAACGTGGTCAAAGAATATGGTTTAAATCGCAACGAGCGAACGGAGCGGAACAAAGAATATGCGAAGCAGAGCCTGTCGACACATGGAAGAAGGGTTATCCCGGCTTCAAATTCAATTACAAATGACGACACAACCACCACACGGTTAAAAGTACGAATCATATCAAAGAACGAGCTATCGACTATCGTGGACTTGCCTCCGACCCACGCAAACAATCGATTGTACGGAAGTGGGCGGTATTATCGAATGTAAATTATCGTTTCAAATTTTTGTCCGCAAAATCGTAAAATGACACCGTTCATCCGTAAAACCGTAAAATGCTGCAATTTCCGTAAATTTTACGGATAAACCGTAAAAGTTGGCAGGTATGCATATGCCTTCACAATATCTTTAAAGGTCATCACCATATCCTTCCTATATTCCCACCTTTTCTCCATTATGTTTGTCATCGTAAAAATAAGATCAAAAGTTAATCTGTCTCTTCGAAAACCATATTGTTCTTCCTCCATTTCCTTTTCCACTATCATCCTCAGTCGACCCTCGAGTATCCGTTCAAATGCCTTTGCCACATGCAAGATGAGGGTGATTCCTCTGTAGTTGTTACAGTCTTTTTTATCTCCCTTCTTGAAGTTCGGAATTATTAGACCTTTACCCCACTCATCAAGTAGGGGTGGATTGCGAAGGAAGCAGCCATGGTCTCAAGTTTGGAACCACCCCAGCATTTTCTTGGAGTAGAAATGGAAAATCGAAATTGAACCCACCTCTTCTCAGTTTTACCTCATGAGGCTTAGTGTAGCCCTCAGACAGGAATTACATTTCTTGACAGAACCGAGAATCAAGGCCGAACCTACGGGAGGACAACCAAGAATGCTAGCTGCTACACCACGAGGTGGCACTGAAATGTCTTTCTTGTGAACAGATTTTGGTGATAACAGCAAGCTGTACTTTTATGCCCTTTGTAGTTATAAACACGATAGTTATGAAAGATGTGCTAAGTTTGGTAATTTATTCATACAACCTTTCTCAAATCAACATACAGCAATGCAGATTCTACAGAACCCAACATTTCTGCAGTAGGCCTAATCTGTAGTAAATGGTAATAGCAGACAGAATCTTTTAAATGTTTTGATTATATTTTACCCAACTTAGACAGAATTCTTTGTGATGAATGAGATTATGATAACTAAACTGAGCAATTTCTGATGGTTCAGAGATTGGTTACATAGCTATTGTGCATCATTTTGTTTCTATTTGTCATTTTAGCTTGTCCATGTGCTGTACAATACAGTAATGACCAGTATTCTCTGTGCATGACAAAATGTTCTTTTGCAAAATGTTCAAACAACAGTTTCATAAAACTGACAAAGTTGTCAATTTATTTTCATAAGAAATACTGTATGTGGCTCTAAAGATAAACTTTTTCCAATTTTAGAAAGATATTTGATTCACTTTATTATGATAAAGTCAAACACACAATTATTTGGATAGGAAATTACTTTAGGTGATTTATGAAGCCCATGCACAAGTTTATCTTATGTGGAATTCACCCTCTGATACAACATCTGTATATACCGTACATGTTTTTCTGTGAGCAGGGGCATATATATAGAGTTTTCTTTTGGGGGTTGTCCAACTAGGGGTTAGGGGGCATGGTACAGGCCCAAAGAATAGGGGGTCTGGAGTTCTCCCCGAGAAACTTTTGTATAATTTGGTGCAAAATGATGAGTTTTAAGGCTATCTGGCATCACTTTTTCGACCAATTTGTTGTGATGTTTTATGTTTGGTTAATGTCAAACACAACTAAGACCATTTTATGATACTTTTTATTAATACAATCATCTTGCTCACTTGATAGTATTTACATGGAAAGAATTAATGTTACTGTTTTGATTTACAACTCACACTATAATATAAAGTCAAGGTTTCTTGAAGCATTGCCAAATCGGTTCATAACTTCATTGTCAGTGAGATGTATGTCTCTGTGAATAGTTGACAATACTAGACCGTTGAGTCTGTTTTCAGAAGTAGACTTTCTTAAGTATGTTTTCAACCAACTCAAACTCCATTCGGCAGTACCAGTAGCTACAGAGAGGGGCAAATTTGCCAAAAAGTTAGGGAAAGAACTTTTTTCACACGCTTCAAGGGCACTTGTTGCTGTTCTTGGTTCGTTCATAAGAGCGAAGGCACTGGAGAGTAATAAGAGGTAATGTTGTTACATATAAGATCAGAGGAAACTGATTGTCACACTGTTTACATCGCTCTACCTTCGCCTTGCTTTGCAACGTTGCCATACGACACACTCGTACAACCGCACTGGTTAAGTTTTTACAAAAGTTAGTCCTCCAATCCACGGAACATCGGAGCGATTCCCGCGTACAACCGTACTCGTTAAATTCTATACAGATTGTCGCTAACTCCACCGAACATCGGAGCCACTCGCACGCGCACCCATATTCGTCAAGTACTTCACAGATTGTCCTCGTTCCACGGCGCGTCGAACGATATATGCACCCGCCGTTTCCCCACTCTTCATCCGACTTGTAGCTTGCGTGGTCCTCACTGATTGGCTGACCCACCACGCGATCTTCCCCTCCTCCGGGTCATTACACACGGCGCGGCGATGATGAAGTCGATTTCCGTTCCAACTATTCGCCTTTCCTGGACGCTGCGACCCAGGATTGCGTCATGCTTTCCGACAAGATTAAGCGTGTACTTGAATTCCCAGTGAGTCACGTCTCTCGATATACCCTAACTGACGAAAACTCCGTAAAATTCCGCAATCACATAATTTTCTATGATATTGTCGTTCGTAATAATTTGCTTGATAGCGTTTTCTAAGACATAGAAAACCTATCTGAATGCTAATAATTTTTATAAAATGCTCCGAAAATACCTTAATAATAATTATAATAAATTAATAATAATAATAAATTAACATGAAAAATTCTCTTGGCTGAACAATTTGCCACGTAAATAAATATAGAATGGCTTCCTACTGACTTATGCCAGTTGCATAAAAAACCCTCGAAAAACACGTTACATATTCGCCTCGGATCATCGGATGATTTACCGTGACGACGGTCCATTATCCGATTATCCCAGACACGTTAATAAACCCCATCCAAAATACATATTACATAAATGAAATCACCCTAAATTACAGATATATACACACATAATTTTTCTTCACGCACTTTGCGTCAAAGTTTGTTGTCACAATAGATTGCACTTTGCAACCAGTCCAATGTTTTACATATAGAATAGTGTTCCACGGATATTTCCGCCTTTCAAATTTCTCTATGTTGGAGAAATAGACATAATTAATGTGTGAGCACTATGTATTTATGATGTCATATCACACGCATTGAAGGTGTTCTGATATATTTATATCTCCATAGAACTTCCTAATTTCACTGGAGGTCCCTTCCTTATGGTGAAATTTAATCTCACTTATCACTGAGCACACAATCACACTATTGTGGCAGCGCCTCGTGACCATAATACTTAATCTCTCTTTAAAGTAGATTAAATTAATATTGACTTCTGAAAAAAAAAAAAAACAGTAAATGCGCATTACATATAACCCCAAATATTTCTGTGTCTTGTTAAGTTCCCGTAGACCATATTCTACTTAATACTAGTTCTCAACACAGACCATTTCTCCTCACACAAATAATACCTTTGTACAAATTACCTTAAATTACACACTTACAAATCTTACATGGCAAGGCCGTAAACAGAAATCACGTGTGCTGATATGTATGAGTTTCATGAAGGACTGTCTCGCATTCTGATGGCCCATCTTTTGTCCCGTGGACGCCTTAAGCAAAAATACCCTGTCCAAGCGCTCACCCATCTCTTGGGGACAAATGGGAATTCATCAGCGCTACCAAATTCTGGCCTTGGTGTATCGAGACATTTTAGTGCTCAAGAGCATCCGACAATCCCGTCATATTTCCCTGTACCTTAAAAACTCTCATTTACTTACATACTACCCCCCTGTGTGACTTCTGATACGCCTGCCTGGAAGACCATCTCCTCCCACGCACCAAATACCACACTTACTCATTTGATAGGCTGGCTCGCCAGCTAAACACACTCACTTTATGACACATATTTTCGTAGACTATGTATATTATACGTCCCGTATAATCTGTTTCCCTTACTATCCTCCAGCACATATGCTGTTTTTCCAATACGTTTGGAAACAATAAATGGGCCCTCGTAGAGATAAAAGAACTTGGACATTACTTTCTCTAGCTTATTTGACTGTTTCGGCACTCTAAGTAAGACTCTGTCTCCCGGCTCGAATAGGTCAAATTTAGTTTCTTTTTGTTGGCGAATTCTCTTTTGTGCTGACTTAGATAAATTCTGTTTCGCCAACTGGACAATGTAATCCATCCCCGGTTGCTTACCCTCATTTAATCCCAACACCCTCGCTAGTTCATTTTGTGGTCTTTTTCCGAAGTGAACTTCGTATGGCGTCAATTTCGTGCTCTCATGCTGGACAGAATTCAGCCAAGTCTCGACCTTGGGAAGATGTCCAACCCAGGCCGCATGCTTGTCATGCACTAGAGTCCGAAAAAGACGAGCCACTTCCCTTAATGGACGCTCTGCAGAATTACCTTGAGGGTACCTTACAGAGGAACGAACGTGTGTTATACCAGCTTCCTGCATACTGGTTCTCCATTTCTTTGCAGTAAACTGTGGTCCACTGTCAGATAGTATCCTGAGAGGAATGCCAAACTCAGGTACATACTTATTAATGATCAGACGGCTACACGCTAGTCCCGTGGCTTTCCTTAGCGGATATAGCTTGGCATACTTACTAAAAGCGTCAATAACTATAAAAATGTACTCGTAGCCGTACTGTCCTTTAACGATCGGGCCAAATAAATCCACACACAGTAGTTCGCCGGGACTACTGGTGAGAACTGCAGATCTCTCCCCCACTAAATATTTAACTGGATATTTACTCCTTTCACAGGTGTCACACTTAGCTAAAATCCTCCTAACGTCCCTTCCCATTTTACTCCAAATGAAGTCACGACCAATTTCATAGAAGACCTTGGCAGCACCAAAGTGTCCTAATTCCCTATGAATGAACCAAATTAGCTCCTCCCGCAAAGTGGCAGGAACACATATTGCCCACCGATTATTCCTACATTTCCTTGCAAGAAGCCCATCCTGCATCTTGTACGTGAACCGTCCTACTTTCACATACTCTTCTTCACCTATTTCCAACCTAGCCAGTGGCTCCTTTAACTTAACGTCATCACGTTGCTCCACTAGCATATTTCTCAGAGTCTGTAACGATGCCCTGTTGCTACTGTCCACACATGCACATATTAAAATACCGTCCTCTGCTTTAACCACAGGATAATCCCTACATAAATTAGTGTCCCTCGATAGCATGTCTGCAAGAATGTTATCTTTACCTTTAATATATTTTACTGTGAATTCGTATTCCTGCAGAGCAAGAATCCACCTACTAACTCTGTTAGAACTCAGTTTACAAGTCCTCATATACAGTAATGCATGGTGATCTGTGTGGATCTCAAATTTCCCCCCTACTAAATACATTCTAAATTTCCCTAAACTGAAAACAATACCTAAAAGCTCTAACTCAGTAATCGTGTATCTTTTCTCTGCTGCTGTCAGTCCTCGCGAGGCTAAAGATACAATGCACAGATTACCCTCATCATCTCTCTGACATAATACTCCAGCAATGCCTATATGTGAAGCATCTGTCATAACCACATATTCCTTATCTTTTAACGGATATTTCAGCACTACAGCTTTCTCAAAACCTTCCTTCAGCGCTCTAAAAGCCTGATCATGCTTGGACTCCCATCTCCACCGAGTCCCACTTTTAAGCAATTCCCTGAATGGTTCTACCAACCCTGAGTATTTAAGAACGAACCTCCTGAAAAAGTTGCAAATTCCCAGGTAAGTTTTTAACTGTTTAACATTCTGTGGCACCTCTGCGTGAAGTATCTTATTAACCCTACTTTCTTCTGGTGTTACACCTCTACTCGACACTCTATGACCTAAAAATGTCACTTCTGACTGACAGAATGACGACTTAGACGGCTTCAAAGTGAACCCTGCCTGATCTAAATTCTGAAAAACTATATCTAAATGACGTAGATGCTCCTCAAAACTGCGTGAACTAATTACCATATCATCTATGTAAATGGTTACAAACTCTCCTGTGTCATCCCCTAATGCGATGTTTAAAGCCCTAATTAAAGCTGCTGAACTACTCTTTAACCCATAAGGTGTTCTACAAAATTGATAAAGGTTATATTTATGACTAAAAGCTGTAAATGGTCTATCTTCGTACATAAGTGGCACTTGCCAAAAACTGGAACTCAAATCTACACAAGTGAAATACTTCTTCCCCTCAAATGTTTGCATTAATTCCTCTATTGACATAGATTTCAGCTGATCTGAACTAATTCTACTGTTAACCAAACGAGCGTCTAAACAAATACGAACTGTGCCGTCGGTCTTGGGTACCGTGATCAAAGAATTAACATATGGACTGTTAGAGTGCTCAATAATCCCATCTTCAAGCATCTGGTTAATTTGTGCCTCAACTGCACTCTGATAAGCGAAAGGTACGGGATATCTATGTCCTGTGAATACTGACCTATCAATAACGTTCAATGAATGTGTATAGCAATTGGCCATACCAATGCGATCCTCAAAAACTCTCCTATTACACAATAACACATCATAGAGCCGAACACACTGTTCATCCTCTATATTTCCCCGAAATGCAGCATCACGTAACGAGTCCTTTAGACTACCGTTCGTAATCACACTACCCACAAAACATGGAGAACCCCGCTCTACGGCTGGCGATATCTCATTTAAAGTACAAATCACACCTACAATACTACTCCTCTGAATATGGTCATTGAACGCTACTTCTACTTGAGAATCTCCCCATTTAAATTTCAAACTCCCTACATCATAACATAAGTTACCAGACACTCTACTTAGCCACTCTGAACCCAAGATAACACTGAATACTAAATTTGGAATTACAAGGAAAAAATCTGCTTCTCTACATGATTATTAATTTTAATGTCTACTAAAACTTGCTTAGAAATTACTTTAGACCTCTTCCCAACAGCTGTGATAACAAAAGTGCTTTTAATTGGCATCTCCTCAAAATTTACTCCAGTTCCTTTCATTTTATCATAAAATGCACTACATATGCAACTCTTCATACAACCACTATCAATTAAAACATCTGTGTACGCCTCGGACATGTTAAATTTAACTATGGGGCTCTTACTAACCACTTCCTGAATAATACCTTCATCATTTAGTTCATGTAATAATTCATTTCTTACATTTAGGTCATAGGGTTCCTGTATAATTGTATGGACAGGGCATGCTACAGACTGAGATTCTGACCTTACTTCGCAGCCTGGTTCGCGTTTTAAGAACCGCTACAGCTGGCCGTAGTACTACTAACTACTAAACTGGTCTGGTTGTTCTGGGCTGTGTTGTCATTGTTTGGCTGTATATTACTACCACTAGGCTGTCCTCTTCCTTGACCCCTATTCTGGTTGTAATTATTGTCATTATAATTTCTCCCTTGATTTCCCCTGAAATCATTGTTTCTCCCTTGATTTCCCCTGTAATCATTGTTCCTCCCTTGATTTCCCCTGAAATCATTGTTCCTTCCTTGATACTGATTACCATAGCCATTTCCTCTGTTCTGATTTAGCTGATTATTATTATTTCTATTTTGAGCGTTGGCCCCTTCGCCACCGTTCCCTTGAACTTCTTGATGCCTGGCTTCATTAGGTCTGTTATTATTATTACCCTGGTTCCTATTGAAATTGTCCTCATAACCCCCTCTCCCTAGTGCATCAAATGTGCTTAACAAATTTTCTACTTGTGATATAGTCTTTACATTCTGGATACAAGCAGCCTCCTTGATCCTATAGGAAAAGTGCCTAAGTAGCAACCTCACCACATCACTTTCCTCCTTCAAGCCATCCAGATATTTACACACTAATACCTGCCCTAAAAAGTATTCGGTCATGGTGGAGCATCCTTTAGGGTTATATTTACCACACACTACTCCCTCACGATGCTGCGACTGAATAACCTCATTCCAGAACTTTTCACAGAATTTCATTTTAAAGTCATTAATATCAGTAAACTTGTCTCTGTAGACAGCAAACCAATTCCTCGTTTCCCCCACAAACACTTGTTCTAAAATTTCAACTACCTGGCACCACTCAATACTACCATTTTCCAACCTCTCCCCGAATTTATTTTCTATAGTGTTCATGAACTCCATTGGGCACCCCTGTCGATTGCTGAACTTACCCAGTTCTACCTCCCTGTGTGTGCTATTCACAAAAACTGGCCTATTCTGACTATTTTCTTGCCTGATCCTAGCTTTTAATTTTAACTCTAATTCTGCGATTTCCTCCTCAGCCTTCCTCTCAATACTGTTTACTGTTAATTTAATGTTTCCTTCTGATTCTTCTACTTTATCATATAGCTTTGCTTGTTTCTCCTCAATCTTGCTAATGCTCTCTCTATTACTCTCTCTTAAATCATTTACATCTGCAACTATTTGTGAGTGGACTTTCTCAATTCTACCCCCCAGCTGTTCCTTAACCTCTTTAGTAGCTACCTGAATTTTGTCAATTTCTCCCCCAAATTGCTTTTTGACCTGCTGTGTTTCCAGTTGCACTAGTTCTTTTAAATTTTCAGCCAGTGTACTGATTCTAATTTCCAACTCCTCCTGTACTTTTCCTAATTTTCTGTCTACATCTGCAATAATCTCTTTAGCCTTTCTTCCATCACCCCCCTGATCTCACCTCTAATCAGTTCGAATTTGTCACTCATTTCCCTACTGTTTTGTTCTAATTTAGCATTTAAAGTTTCAGTACTCTCTCTATTTTCCTTACTGTTTTGTTCTAATCTGGCGTTTAAAGTTTCATTACTCTCTCTATTTTCCTTACTGTTTTGTTCTAATTTAGCATTTAAGGCATCTGTACTTTTTTATTTTCCCTACTGTTTTGTTCTAATTTAGCGTTGTTTTGTTCTAATTTTGCATTATTCTGTTCTAATTTTGCATTTAAGGCATCACTACTAACTTTGTTCTGATACATGAACTCGAGCAGTAAAGTTTTTAATTCTGGTTGGCCGCCTACACTCCCTGTTTCAGTATCGGGATTTACCTCCGCTACCCCGGTACTACCATCACTCGACATACTGCTCGTATCATCACTCTCCCGTTGATGACCACTACGTAACCTCATCTGTCTTTCTTTCTCATCCCCCATAATGATATAGACTGATACAGACAAATAACCCCCAAAATACAGGCACAGAAATATATACCCTTCTCCTTCCACAAATGTTATTAGGTTTTCTTCCCCACGTTGGGCGCCAAATGAAACGTTTTGCTCGCCCCTAACTGTTGGGTGAGAAATGTAACTGTTTACCTTTGCCTAAGCTATGTTGTTTTAATGGGCGCCAAGACCTCAACGCAATGTTGAAATCTAAATTTGTATTTAACAACGTCTAGCTCTGGCAGAACACATTCAAGACTCTATTCACTCAGATCGTGGTATGATTTGATCATAAACCCAACAAACAATTGTATCAGGAGAAGGAATTGGTCTATATCTAATGCTACCTACTGAAAGCAAAGATTGCATTGTAAAAAAAATGAATTTATTATATAAAACAAGTATAGCAAAATTAATAATAATAATAAGTTTAAAATTTAAATTGGAGCGTTGCGATTTTAATATTACCGATAGAAAATTACTTGAAAACGGAGTCTGATAAATTATTGATTTTACTCTTAATCCCAAGCTATGAAGTTACTGAAATATGAAATATAAAACCAAGAGAAATGAGAGATTGCGTATTTCTGCGTCATTAGCGCTTACCACTGGAAATGCCCGAAGCCTTTCCCTCGTACTGGATGATGCTGTGAGCTTCCCACAGTCTCCTGGATGTCGTCATCTTCGTCGATGTTTGATGAGATTCTGGTAGATTAGATAATTCTATGGTCCGTACCTCGGACCCAAACACTCGTACAACCGCACTGGTTAAGTTTTTACAAAAGTTAGTCCTCCAATCCACGGAACATCGGAGCGATTCCCGCGTACAACCATACTCGTTAAATTCTATACAGATTGTCGCTAACTCCACCGAACATCGGAGCCACTCGCACGCGCACCCATACTCGTCAAGTATTTCACAGATTGTCCTCGTTCCACGGCGCGTCGAACGATATATGCACCCGCCGTTTCCCCACTCTTCGTCCGACTTGTAGCTTGCGTGGTCCTCACTGATTGGCTGACCCACCACGCGATCTTCCCCTCCTCCGGGTCATTACACAGGGCGCGGCGATGATGAAGTCGATTTCCGTTCCAACTATTCGCCTTTCCTGGACGCTGCGACCCAGGATTGCGTCATGCTTTCCGACAAGATTAAGCGTGTACTTGAATTCCCAGTGAGTCACGTCTCTCGATATACCCTAACTGACGAAAACTCCGTAAAATTCCGCAATCACATAATTTTCTATGATATTGTCGTTCGTAATAATTTGCTTGATAGCGTTTTCTAAGACATAGAAAACCTATCTGAATGCTAATAATTTTTATAAAATGCTCCGAAAATACCTTAATAATAATTATAATAAATTAATAATAATAATAATAAATTAACATGAAAAATTCTCTTGGCTGAACAATTTGCCGCGTAAATAAATATAGAATGGCTTCCTACTGACTTATGCCAGTTGCATAAAAAACCCTCGAAAAACACGTTACAGTAACAATAGTACATGATTATATTGGTTTTTAATGCTTTAATTCATAAACAAATAATATATGTGACAAACATTTCGCCCCCCCCCCCCCCCCTCCCTCCCCCCTCCTCCTCTTATATACGCCCTTTTCTGTGAGTGAATAAAGATATTTTCTCGTAATAAGAAAAATGTGCCACAAATTGTGATGTGAGTCTCAACCCAAATACTTTCATGTGTTAAATGAGTTCAGTACCTACTTTTCTTTTGCCTACAAGGATCATTTCTACTTTTACCTACCTCGATAAGTTTAAGATACTGTTCATATTGACTTTTCCAGAGATCGAGTGATGTGAAAGTCATATCTCCTGGCATATACTGAGTAACACCATGGGAACTAATGGTCAAAAAATTGTTCTTGTTAATTTCCTCATATGGAACCACTCTGAAAAGAAACACACCAGATAAGTTTTGCTATTTTAATGTAGTAAAACCTAGTTAACATGCTCTTCAGGGCACAAGGCAAAAAATGTATTAATAAATGAGAGATGACTTAGCAAAGATACAATATCTATACCAGTGAAAAAAATATTTTGTCAGAAAAGAACATAATAATGATGACAAATTACTAACCATAAGGGGAAAGGCAGAGAAGGTAGGTAGTGGAGGGGGTCACTGCTGCTGTACTCCTACGAGATGCTAACGTGTAATACAGTACCAGTTACAGTATGAGATGATGTGAACATTTCCATAGCAGTGAGCGAAGTGAACGTTCCGCCCTTCTCAACCACACTGTAGCACATGGACTCGCTTGCATACGGAAGCTCGTTAATTACACATGTGCTATCAGGTAAAGAACAGCTAAGGCACGATACTGAGTAAAGGACGATGATGAGAGAAGTATGAAATGTACTGAGCAAGTTACTCTACAACTGTGCAATAAACTATTGAAGTGTTATATTACAGTATTGTGTACAACTGCTTCTCGCATGGTGCTTACGCACGTTTAGGGGCAAGGTGCATGGTAGACCATCACACTTACTTGTGTATAACGCAAAGATTGGCTTGACCCCCAGTCCATAAACACGTCCATGTTAAAAGATTTAATACAAGTATAAAGAATGTTTTATTTCTCAAAATGTCCAAGTAGACTTAGCCTGGCCCATAGCAAGTGACAAAAATAGTATTATTGCATGCACCTTTACCATGAGTATTGAAAGGGCTCCTCGTTAGCTCAGTGGTAGAGCAAAAGCTAACAAAGCCAAAGGTTGCAAGACCAGGTCCCACTTTGGTTAGTCATTTTCATTCTCTACCTTCTATCTAAATGGCGTATACTACTTGTCCAATACAAAATATAATAGCTGAAAACCTCTATTCATTATTAATTGGCACTGTCCCATTTTTGTGCTCCTTTTCTTTTTCTTTCTTTATGAAATATCTGGGAATCCTACTCTATTTGGAACACTGAAATGAAAAGAGAGCCAATGTAACCCCATCTCATGGCATCATCTAATCCTTGCTAGGTAAATGTATCAAGAAATCATATACTTACTTCAAAGCATAGGGCGTATAGTATTCCGAAGACCGAGGTACTGAATAAATCATATACAAAAAACCAACAGCATTCCTCATGTGCTCAATCAAGTCGAGCTGGTCCACAATTTCTGGTACTGTTCTCTTTCGTCCTTGAGATGTAGAAGCCGTCTGGCTTACTTTCTCATCTACACTTATTTTCACTTGTTCCTCAGGTGTGATAAACTGAACACTAACTTTGTCTGAAACAATGAATGTGCTTAGTCATTGTAATATTAGAAAAATATACTAATACAGGAAAAATGTCGAAATGTAAATCTTATATGTCAGAAAACTGTATCATAATGAGGGTCATTATAACACTATTTTTAATTATGAAACAGTTTCTCCCACCAATCAGAGCTCAAGAAACAGTTGTGAGACCAATTAGGTAGGGATAGCATCGCACCTCTTCTGACTTCCACGGCCTTCTATTTTAAATTTCACTGTGTGGCCAGTGTCATAGTGGGGTATTTGAGGAGGCCATGGTCAAATACAAGGTATTCTTTGCGTCCCATGCGCTCTGTTCAGTACATAAAACTGGCAAAATCTCAACAGAAATTTATGAATATTTATGTTCGAACATAAAATAGTTATAATTATCGTCGGACATAAACAGTCGTATGCAACTCACCTATAATGGCAATTAAGACACTCGTATGGAAATTATAAAACTCGCTTCACTCGTTTTATTGCCATTATAGGATCGTTGCATAATGTACTATTATATCGTGGTCCGATTTACCGTGGATTTGGGTATAACAAAGAGAGAAGTACCGGTATGTCCACCAGTAAAAAATACGTATTTATTATAGCACAATTTCATTTACACTGTAAGAAAACACACACGGAAATGAAACTGTGTGAAAGGGTGTGAAGAAACATTACAATGGTTTCCAGATGCCTCCTTCAAATGTTTCTACTGGAGAGTGAGTTTGTTGTTGCAGAATAATGAGGTCATCTGCCCCTCTTAACAAATGTAAATTTATACAAATTTAGAAGAAATTAGATGTGTGTTCTTAAATATGATTCTTTTTAAAATGCCTTAATCTATATATATATATATAAAGCTCAATGTTTGTCTGTCTGTCTGTCTGTCTGTTATGTATACAAATCCACACCGTTTCACCGATCCGAACCAAAATTTGTATACTTACCCTTCGGAATCCTGCGGGTAACCCTGTCCACTTGAAATTTCCGACAGACCACCCCATTCCCTGCATTTAGGCCCTTTGGCCCAAATCTACACCGTTTCACCGATCTCAACCAAAATTTGTATACTTACCCTATGTAACCCTGTGAATAACACTGTCCACTTAAAATTTCGGACAGACCACCCCATTTCCTGCATTTAGGCCCTTTGGCAAACATCTACACCGTTTCACCGATCCTAACCAAAATTTGTATACTTACCCTTTGCAACCCTGCGGGTAACCCTGTCTACTTGAAATTTCGGACAGACCACCCCATTCTCTGCATTTAGGCCCTTTGGCCCAAATCTACACCGTTTCACCGATCAGAACCAAAATGTGTATACTTACCCTTTGGTACCCTGCGAGTAACACTGTCTGCTTGAAATTGCGGACAGACCACTCCATTCCCTGCATTTAGGCCCTTTGGCCCAAATCTACACCGTTTCACAGATCTCAACCAAAATTTGTTATTTACCGTCTGGAACCCTGCGAGTAACACTGTCTGCTTGAAATTTCGGACAGACCACTCCATTCCCTGCATTTAGGCCCTTTGGCACAAATCTACACCGTTTCACCGATCAGGACCAAAATTTGTATACTTACCCTTTGGTACCCTGCGAGTAACACTGTTGGCTTGAAATTGCGGACAGACCACTCCATTCCCTACATTTAGGCCGCTTGGCTCAAATCTACACCGTTCCACCGATCTGAACCAAAATGTGTATACTTACCTTTTGTAACCCTGTGAATATCACTGTCCACCTAAAATTTCGGACAGACCACCCCATTTCCTGCATTTAGGCCCTTTGGCAAAAATCTATATCGTTTCACCGATCCGGACCAAAATTTTTACACTTACCCTTTCGAACCCTGCGGGTAACCCTGTCCACTTGAAATTGCGGACAGATCACCCCATTCCCTGCATTTAGGCCCTTTGGCACAAAACTACACCGTTTCACCGATCAGAACCAAAATTTGTATACTTACCCTTTGGTACCCTGCGAGTAACACTGTCTGCTTGAAATTGCGGACAGACCACTCCATTCCCGGAAAGAGGACAGGGTCCGTCAGAATGGCAATGGAAAAAAGGGGTAAAACCAGACCCGCTCAGTAAACCCTCAGGGTTGCCAGCTCCCGAACTCACCAGCCATGAGCCCTTGAGGATGTAGCACTATCCAGGGTGCACCAGAAGTGGTGGGGCTACACACACCCTGCCTCCTTGAGGGTCTTGACCAGAAGACATGAGATATTAAAAAGGAAAAAGAAGGCTGACACCTCGAAGAATGAGGCTATCAGGAATGATTAGTTAAGGGCCAATTAAGGCGGGAAAGAGAAAGAGTCACTAGGCCTTGGATACCCTGATACCATCGGGGTCGGAAGAGAACAAGAGTTTGACCAAGAGAGGCTGACAGGAAAGAGAACTGAAAGGAGCCCGGCACCAGAAAGTAGAAGCAATGCCGGACTCAGCTGGGGTCCCGTGGTCGCAAACCCATGTCCCACAAGTTGTGAGACCCTAGTGGGTGGAGGGGGGAGGAGGGGGCAGGTGTGAGAATAGCTTGCTGATTCATCGCGAGGTGACATGAGAGAAATGTCCAGACCCCGCCGTGTTACCTGTTATTGCTGACTTTGCTGATGTTCATACAGGGTTTTGCTCAAACCACTGTAGTGTTATGAAAGAATGAGTGATTCACCGGTCAAAGTGAATAGGACCGGGAACCCTCCCGAACGTCTGTCATCATATATCGTCATCATCTGCGATATTCTCAGGTTCGTGCAGCTTGTACCCGAGCAGTACTCGATAAGCTCTTTCACTACACGCATCGAGTATAGGCCTAAGCCAGAAAATAACGTTCAGACTTTGGAAGACATCGAAGGTAGAAATCTGAATTACCTATATCAGATTTAAAATTACACCATGTTCGTTTAGTAGTAATTTTTCATTACCTTATTATTATCATAAGGGCAAATGACCTAGATGTTACGCCCATTATACCACTAATCACCAACACATAAAGTCTTCTACGACTGAGATGTCACGAATTCTGGGACCGCTAACGACTCGACTTGGACTGAAGACAAATATCACGAGAATGATCATTATTTTACAGAGCCTTCCCATAGTGACTTAAGTATAAACATTGTCACTGGGTTTGATAATGTAAGAAATGAATACATAAATAAATATAATTTATGACGTTGAGTGTTAAGGAGACTGAAATATTATCATCATTCCACCGGGCGAAGCCGGGTACTACTGCTAGTAATAAATAAATGACTACCTGTACAAAATGGACCACCACAGGCTGTCTTATAAGATCTTCAAGGTAGGCAAGAAGGGTAGAGCCACTGAGTCCTTGTGGATCAAATAAATTGAGAAGGATCTTTCTGAACTTAATATTCAGCAAGACACAATAAATTACATGAGTCACTACCATCTGACAGTTAAAACCAGGCCTTTCCTCACATCCATTACAGAAGCTCACCACAAGCGTCCAGGAAATAGTGCGAGGAATGTAAGATAGAAAATTGAAGACAACTGGTCCAATAGAAAGGCTCAAAATTTCAGCTCGAAAACAGCCGCCAAACAATCCACCAAGAACACCAGAAGTTACAGGAAAATTATTCATGATTTTAAAAAAGAACAAGTTCATAGAGAAACGTACACTTGAATAGTCCATGCCCAGAAGAATTTCTGCCACATGTTGGTAGTTCCCTTAATTGCTCTCAGTTTAACATCTCCAAGAATGAAAAAAAGTCCTCTCGGCACGCCGGAAGGCGGAGGTAGATTTCACCGGACAAACTTGGGGATAGGCGAAAATAGGCAGAATATGCAGGTTTTCATAGATGGCTCAGACCTCATTTATTGCGAGAAAGTATTTTATAATTGGAGATTAATTAACTTTGTTTTTCGTCATTTTATGCATATTTTAAACATTTTATTGTCTTATGATGACGGTAACCTTCTTGTCATTTGGAGTCCATTTTTAGCCTACTTTTGATTTTTGCAAAAAATGAAAGTAGACTTATGAGATCAACACAGGGCGAAAAAGAAGTGTGTCTGTCTGTGTGTGTGTATGTGTGTGTGTGAGTGTGTGTACTCTGAGTGTCTGTCCCCCCCTATCAATTTGAACACGGTGAACGCGAATTGAACGAAATTTGGTACAAAGGTAGCACTAGCAAAGGACACCTCAGTGTCATGTTTTATATCGCCGCCATCTTGACGGAAACGTAATCGCGGCCACCCAAATGTTAAAAGCTAAAATGTAATCACGACCAACCTAATAATCTAGTCTCTACCAAATTTTGCAACAACATATCTTTATGTGCGAAGCATATTCTGACCAAACTGCAAGATCATCAGCCCAATAGTTTGCAGATGGTGGCCAGTATGTGTGCAAATCGATTCCCCCTATCAATTCAAACACGGTGAAACCGAATTGAACGAAATTTGGTACAGAGGTAGCACTAGCAAAGGGCACCTCAGTGTCATGTTTTATATCGCCGCCATCTTGACGGAACGTTTTTGCCAAAATTGTTACTCGTTTAGCACCACCCAGGGGACACGTACAGCTTAAGGTCTGCTGCGGACGTGAGTAACAGCAATAAAGCTCACAAACTTATCAATTCTCTAAACAACAAACACGTAGTCACTCCTTTGAATCCTATTATGATAAATGATCAGCAAATTACAGTCATAAAATAGCAAACCACTTCTGTAAACATTTCACTTCAATTAGACTTTCAAAACAGAAAAAGATAGAAGACAAGACTCTCAAAAAAATAGTCAAAAAATTCATGAATAATAACGCAGATGATATCTTCAACAATAAATTTTCAATGGAAGAGTTAATGTTAGCAATAAAGAACACACAAGTCAGAAAACAACCAGGACCAGATGAGATATTCCCAGAATTCATAAAAAATCTAGGTCCATCTGCTCTAAACATACTGCTACACATATTCAACAAATTTTGGACATCAAATGATAACCTACCTAAAGACTGGACTAAAGCAACCATCATTCCAATCTTAAAACCAGGCAAGTCAAAAAACCAAGTCCCCTCGTACCGACCTATAGCACTTAACTCCATTCTGGTAAAAATTCTAGAAATAATGATTACAAATAGACTCAATTGGTACTTGGAAACAAAATCTCTTCTATCAGAAGAACAAGCAGGGTTTAGACAAAACAGGTCCTCCTCCCACCAAATAATGAGATTTACACAAGCTGTTAAAGACGCCTTTAACAAAAGGGAAAGTGTTCTTGCAGTTTTCATCGATTTTAAAGGAGCCTATGATACTGTATGGCGAAACATGCTGCTAAAGAAACTTATCAACTTCAAAGGAAATGGATGTATGTTAAACTGGTTTTCAAGATTCCTTTCACAAAGAATGATCAATGTTCGTTACAACAACAAAACTTCAGGTTGCAAGCAATCAAAACTAGGCCTCCCACAAGGAGCTGTATCAAGCACAACTTTATTCAATGTGTACATCAACGATCTTCCAAAAACAATAAAGAAAGTAGGTAATGTGAATATCAGCATGTTTGCAGACGATGTTATCATTTGGACCACAGCACGTAACAGCCCAAATCAGCAAATGCTTCTTGAACACAGAATGAACCAGGCACTTATAAAACTCAAAAACTGGACTGAAAACAATAATATGGAAATCAATACTTCCAAAACAGTATACCAGTTTTTCTCCCTGAGACACCACAATCCAACCTTTAGTCTCAAATTTAGTAATCAAGACCTTCCAAAAAGTGAAAGTACAAAGTACCTAGGTATCATCATGGACAAGAAGCTGAACTGGACCAAACACATAAAACATGTGGAGGATAAGGTAAGCAAACGGATGAAATTACTGAAGAGACTGGCAGGAGCTACTTGGGGGAGCACTCAAGACACACTCAACAAAACCTACAATACTTACATCAAACCTATCATAAAATATGGCAGTGAAGTACTCTCTACAGGACCCCAGTCAAACATTGATCGCCTCGAGAGGTGTCAGAATAATGCCCTACGAATCATAACAGGTGCAATAAAAACCACACCTATAACCGCCTTGCAATTATATACCCACAACTTACCAATAGAAGAAGAGATGAAACATCAAACAGCCAATACATATCTCAGTATACGAAGACTACCTCAAATGACATGGATCAAAAAACCAGTTTCTAGCCCCAATCTTAAAACACAAAAAGATCCCTTAAGTCTCGCCAAAGAATATATCAATAAGAGCAATCTGCAAATAAAACTTGAACCACTCTGTATGCCAGCCAACCCCATTGAATATATACAAGTGACTACAGATCTTACTTTGTTAGAAGAGGTCTGCAAGAAAGACTCTTCACCACAAGATCTAAAACAACTGGCCCTCTGTACAATAGAAGAAAGATATCCATCTAATCAATGGCTAAAAATATTGACAGATGGCTCACAAGACAAAGAAAATAGAACTGGAGCAGGAATACATTCATCTCTCTTCTCACTCTACTTCCCAGTAGGCCGAAACAAAACAAACTTTGATGCTGAGATAAGAGCAATTTCACATGCACTCCATCAGTTATTAGGCAGAAACATTGATTATCAAAAATGCGTTATTATTACAGACTCAAAAGCAGCCATCCAAGCCATCTCGTCAAATTATAGGCCCCAAAATAAAGAACTGAAAGAAATTTTTTGTATGATAAAAACCCTTCAAAGACACCACAAACAGATCTCATTTCAGTGGATCACTTCTCATGTTGGAATAGCAGGAAATGAAGAAGCGGACAGATTAGCAAAAAAAGGTACCACACTACAACAACCTGTCAATCAGACTGATTTTATGTCAGCAAAAAGGATCTTGAAAAATACTATCGAAAACAGGTATAAAGAAATAGCAAAGAAAACAGCAGAAACCAAATTATGGAAAGACATTGATGCTAAATGGGATCAATATAAACTAACACCAAGAAGAGAAGCTGTAGCCTTCTTCAGACTTAACACTGGCCACGACTGCCTTGCAGCTCATCTGAAACTAATCAACATCCTGAGATCTGATGAATGCACACTTTGTCATGAACCTGGAAGTAAAATGGATAAGGGGCACCTGCTACATTGCAACAAACTTGATGTGACTGCTAGAACTTCTGGAAACCTTACACAACTCTATTGGAACGCAAGAAAGCTGATGGATTGGAATCCGGGCTAGCCATAGGAAACAACAACAACAACCATCTTGACGGAAACGGAATGACGGCCACCCAAATGTTAAAAGCTTAAATCAAATTACGACCATCCTAATAATTTGATCTCTACCAGATTTTGCAACAACATGCCTTTTTGTGGAAAGCAGCTTATGACTGACTACAAGGTCATCAGCCCAATAGTTTGCAGATAGTGGCCATGTATGTGTGCAAATCCATTCCCCATATCAATTCAAGCACGGTGAAACCGAATTGAATGAAATTTTTTATAGAGGTAGCACTAGCAAAGGGCACCTCATATTCATGTTTAATATCCCTATAGCACGTTGTATTTCAACAAGCTATTACAACCAACATTCAATTACACTCCTTGAAAAGGACAAAGAGTTATAACAATACCCATGCATTTAGAAGAAAGTAGGCTATATGTTCTTTATTGAACATCTTGTTATACTTGTGGTCATACTGTCCTTATGCAAGGTTTCGACACTGATGTGTAACTATGTAACGGTCTGTTACTTCTTCACGCAAAATTGTATCTCCCGCAGAGATTTTGGTTGGTTCCTCAGTTTAGGAGCTGCGACAACATGGTCATGTAACCCCGTGTACTTTAGGTGAGTGTAGAATCTGTCTGATAAACAGTGTGAATTGTGATGGCTGTATTAGTCTGTAATTCAGGTAAGGACTGCAGACGGTCAATTTCAAGCAGTAGTTCCTAATGATGCTACCAGATACTACTGTCAACGACACCTAGCTGTGAACTTGGCTACTAGATGCCACCTCAACCAGCAACTCGCAACGAACGTTGGAACTTCCCCTCCAAAGGAAAGCATACTGAGGGATTTTTAGCGCTCTTAGAAAATCCGACGACTTTGGCCGGCTTTGAACCCGCGACCTTGGGCATAGAAGTTCAGCATGCTACCAGTTACGTCACCGAAGCCGCTTAACACTTAGTCAGATCGAAATCTGAATCTGATCTCGTGCAAGTGCGTTGTCATGGCAACGTCTGATGGCTCATCCCTCATCAATTTAGTAGTGTTGCCATGGCAACCTCTGATAGCTCTTGGCATTTTCTTATAATTCCGAAATCATTTTTCTCATCCCTTGGCGTAATGGTGGGTCATATCAAAAATTCTTTCAGACAAAATTTTTAGGTAATTATTGGGGGAATATTGTCCATTTTGTACGGTTTTGATATTGTGCCTAGTAAGAGAGATATGATTAATGTTTCACGAAAAACCCACTTTTTCCCACCCCTTTTGTCAATGGTTGGTGCTATAAAAAAAACTCTTCAAACATAAATTTTTGGGCTTTATCCGACACATAGTATGAACTTTGAACGGACTCGATATTTCACATATTAAGAGAGTTATAGCAATATTTCACTTTTTCGAGAAAAAAAAACATTTTCACCCCCTTCGACCGATTTAGCCCAGTAACGAACTCGACCGAGATTTTATATGTATACATATTCGGTAAAAATTTCAAAGTGATTGGTGCAAAATTACGGCAGTTATCGTGTCCACAAGAAACTGATATACATATATACATACATAAATTATATATAAACTTTTGAACTGACGGTGGTTTTGGGGTCTGGGGGATGTGAAACGCGAAGATATGTCAAAATTTTCCGGAAGTCGAAACATGGTACCCATTGCAATAGTTAGCTTTCTAATGAAATCTACCTAAAAGGAGGGGGGAGCTGTGTGACTAGATTCATCAGTTGGTTGTTATCAAGGTGATAATCAGATGAGACATACATGTTACATACTGTTATTACTGGCAACCAAGTACAACGGCTTCTAGCTGAGTTCATAGAGGCACCTCTTCTCTAACGAGACTAAAGTGGACAAGAGTGCAGACACAATCAACGGCCATCTTTATATAGAAAAGTTTGAAGATCTTCATTGTCGTGTTGTGTCCAGGAAGGAAATAGTTCTGTGCAAGTTGAAATTAGTCGCCATAACTCAGCAAGATGTTTAAAGTATCATATACAGTTCTATTGTAATAGTGCCATGGTGTGGACTTAAGAAGTCTTCCACTTATGTTAAACTGTTTACCATTTGATCCCATATTCAGGTGGGGATGATATTCAGAAGCTCAGGATCTCCATATTTCTTTTCAAAGATAAAGATTCTGGAAGGGGTGACCTCCTGGATGATGCTACAGCTTTGACTGAATCTTCCTCTCTTGCTCTTCTCCCAATCTGAAGACTGGGTATCTGGTACCAAAACATCCCAAGTCAATTTATTTTTGGTTCTGCGGTGACATCTGTGGTGGCAAAATGATGTTGCCTTCCTATCAGATGTCTAGGCGAAATGCCTCTTAGGCCTTACGGCTAGCAGATGCAGGAGGATCAGGAGAGTCGGCAGCATACCACCTCCCTCTCTCTAGAAGCCTTGCTTTGTTTAGATGGCTAGAAGATGGTCGAGCCCTGATAGCTAAGATTTCCCTGTATGACTTAGGATTTTCAATGTTGGTATGTTGGTTGGGACCAGAATGAGTATTTTCTTTAAATAGGCTGTACTAACATTCACTTTACTGTATTTTATTTAATTTGTGGAATGACTTGGGTTTTCTGTTCATGGTCCATACACACAACATGTAAACAATAAATACCAACATTGTACATTGGGCGCCGGAGATGGGGACGGTCTGCTGAGGCGGGTTCGGTGAGTGATGGATAACGAGAACAATTTCATCACACCATACGAGCACAAAGTGTTTTAGAGCTTTAAATGTTTTAATGAGGATAGATTTAGATACAGTTCATTGTTTCATTAGACTGTGGTGTGTGAGGGTCCATGTGAGTGTGCCTGGTGACAGTTACATTGTTTATTAGATATAGTTCATTGCTTCATTAGACTGTGGTGTGTGAGGGTCCATGTGAGTGTGTCTGGAGGCATTTACATAGTTTATTAGATATAGTTCATTGTTTCATTAGACTGTGGTGTGTGAGGGTCCATGTGAGTGTGCCTGGTGACAGTTACATTGTTTATTAGATATAGTTCATTGTTTCATTAGACTGTGGTGTGTGAGGGTCGATGTGTGTGTGTGGTGACAGTTACATTGGTTATTAGATATAGTTCGTTGTTTCATTAGACTGTGTTGAGTGAGGGTCCATGTGAGTGTGTCTGGAGGCATTTACATAGTTTATTAGATATAGTTCATTGTTTCATTAGACTGTGATGTGTGAGGGTCCGTGTGAGTGTGCCTGGAGACATTTACATTGTTTATTATATATAGTTCATTGTTTCATTAGACTGTGATGTGTGAGGGTCCGTGTGAGTGTGCCTGGAGACATTTACATTGTTTATTAGATATAGTTCATTGTTTCATTAAACTGAGGTGTGTGAGGGTCCATGTGAGTGTGTCTGGAGACATTTACATAGTATATAGATATAGTTCATTCTTTCATTAGACTGTGATGTGTGAGGGTCCGTGTGGATGTGCCTGGTGACAGTTACATTGTTTATTAGATATAGTTCATTGTTTCATTAGACTGTGGTGTGTGAGGGTCCATGTGAGTGTGCCTAGTGACAGTTACATTGTTTATTAAATATAGTTCATTGTTTCATTAGACTGTGGTGCGTGAGGGTCCATGTGAGTGTGCCTGGAGACATTTACATAGTTTATTAGATATAGTTCATTGTTTCATTAGACTGTGGTGTGTGAGGGTCCATGTGACTGTGTGTGGTGACAGTTACATTGGTTATTAGATATAGTTCATTGTTTCATTAGACTGTGGTGTGTGAGGGTCCATGTGAGTGTGTGTGGTGACAGTTACATAGTTTATTAGATATAGTTCATTGTTTCATTAGACTGTGGTGTGTGAGGGTCCATGTGAGTGTGCCTGGTGACAGTTACATTGTTTATTAGATATAGTTCATTGTTTCATTCGACCGTGGTGTGTGAGGGTCCATGTGAGTGTGCCTGGTGACAGTTACATTGTTTATTAGATATAGTTCATTGTTTCATTAGACTGTGGTGTGTGAGGGTCCATGTGAGTGTGTGTGGTGACAGTTACATTGTTTATTAGATATAGTTCATTCTTTCATTAGACTGTGGTGTGTGAGGGTCCATGTAAGTGTGCCTGGTGACAGTTACATCGTTTATTAGTTATAGTTCATTGCTTCATTAGACTGTGAAGTGTGAGCATCCTTGTGAGTGTGTGTGGTGACAGTTACATTGGTTATTAGATATAGTTCATTGTTTCATTAGACTGTAATGAGGAGGGTCCGTGTGAGTGTGCCTGGAGACATTTACATTGTTTATTAGATATGGTTCATTGTTTCATTAGGCTGTTGTGTGTGAGAGTCCGTGTGAGTGTGCCTGGAGACATTTACATTGTTAATTAGATATAGTTCATTGTTTCATTAGACTGTGGTGTGTGAGGGGTCCATGTGAGTGTGCCTGGTGACAGTTACATTGTGTATTAGATACAGTTCATTGTTTCATTAGACTGTGGTGTGTGAGAGTCCATGTGAGTGTGTCTGGTGACAGTTACATTGTTTATTAGATATAGTTCATTGTTTCATTAGACTGTGGTGTGTGAGGGGTCCATGTGAGTGTGCCTGGTGACAGTTACATTGTTTATTTATTATTTACATCTTTTACGCCCACATTGGAGCACTTAACTCAATAAATTTGAGTAAATTTCTTCTTTTTCTCCTCCCAGAACTTTCTCATCCTCTCCGACCTGGAAGCCCTTTGTGTGTCCGATATAGTATATTGTTTCCGTTCAACTGTGTTTAGTTTGAGACATGCTTTTGTTCTTCAAAATCCTCTTCTCTATCTTTGATTTGTTGCGAGTTATACCCAATTCTTCCAAATCATCCTGAACTTCTTTGAACCAATTATTATTGATTTTATTTTTCAAAAATTAATCAAATAGTTGTTTCAATATCCTGGTTTCTGGCAGTCTTGATATGTGACCGAAAAAGGAAATTCTTCTTTTACGCATTGTAGTTATTATTGATTCACATTCACGATAGACGATGTTGTTAGGCAACAATCTCCACTGTCCATCAACTTGGTGTTTTTTATTAATAATTGTTCTAATAATTCTTCTGTCAGTTTTCTGTAATTTGTCTGTTGTAGATTTTACATTCAATTTGAATAAAGTTTCACTAGCATAAGTTGCCTCTGGTTTAACTATGGAATTATAGTGTTTCAGCTTAGCGTTTATCGAAAGCTTGTTTAAATTTAGTTGTTCTGTATTCTATTGCTTCTTTTTCATTTGTGTTCCATGTTATTATTTCCCCAAGATATTTGAATTTCTGAATAATTTTAATCTCTTTATTATTGTTCAGTTGAACGACTGGTAGATCAACTTTAAAATTTGGCATCATTTCTGTTTTTGCAAATGAAATTTGTAATCCCATTTTTTTGGCTATAATTTCTAGTTGTTCAATTTGAAATTTAGCCTCTTGTATTGTATTTGCAAGTAATGCTAAATCGTCCGCAAAATCAAGGCAGTTGAGTTTAATATTTCTACCGATCTTGATAGTTGGTTGATATTTCTTGTTCCATTCACGCATAACCTTCTCCAATGCACAATTAAACAACAATGGTGAAAGTCCGTCTCCTTGTCTGAGTCCATTTCTTATAGTGAATGATTCTGATAATTCACCTCTAAATTTAACTTTTGCCTTTGTATTTTTAAAAGTCATACTAATGAGGTTAACGAGTTTTTGGTGTAAGCCAAATTCTTTAAGGCTCTTCAGTAATGATTCACGATGGATACTGCCGTATGCTTTCTTAAAATCTACAAACGTGATATAGACCCTTATTTCGAACTCTTTGGTGCTTCATTATCCATTTTAAACTAATGATTTGATCCGGACAGCCTCTACCTGGTCGAAATCCTCCCTGATATTCTCCAAGTTCTTGGTTGAATTGTTCTTGGATTCTTGTGTATATAATCTTAGATAAAATCTTGTATGTAATATCAAGCAAGGATATCCCCCGATAATTATTTGGATCGGAGCGATCACCTTTCTTATGCAGCGGGTGAATTATCGATGTATTCCATTCCTCGGGAAGCTTCTCCGTGTTCCAAATATCAATGATATATTTATGTAGGTTTTGAATAGTCTGATCATTAGCATTCTTCATATTTCTGCTACTATTTGATTCTCTCCTGCTGCTTTGTAGTTTTTAAGTGCATTAATTGCTGTTTTCACTTCATTGTAAACTGGAGGTATAATCTTTTGTAACGGAGTTTTATTTTTTGGGTTATGGTTAAATTCTAGATGTCCCACAGGATCCTCACAATTGAGTAACTAAAGTATTCTGCGAGGATGTTAGCATTATCTTGATTATTGTGTGCCATTTTTCCATTTTTATTTCTTAACATAAGTGTGGGAGGGGTAAACTTAGATTGATATTGCTTGAATGTTTTGTAATAGTCTCTTGTTTCATGCTGATTGAATGTTTCCTCTATAGTTCTAAGCATTTCCTTTTGATAATTTCTTTTAATTCTCCTAATTTCTTTAGCTGTTTGTCTTCTGGCGTTAATTAGTTCTTCTCGAGATTTTTCCGTTTTCCTCTGTTGATCATTTAACCATTCTTTGTGTCTTGTTTGAATTGCTTTGTCACATTCCCCGTTCCACCACGCATGTTTCTTTCTCGTGTTAATTGGACCCATTTCTTCAGCTAAACTTTTAAGTTTGTTGACCATTGTCTCTAATTTGTCATTTAAAAGTGTTTTGGATCTCTCTAAATATATTTTATTATTTATTAAGTAACTGGGATCATAATTTCTCCTTATTTTGAGACGATTACGTTTGTGTTTCCTTTTTGGTGTTAACTTGATTTTTATTTTTGAGATATAATGATCCGAGTCAATGTCTACCCCTCGGAGGACTCTGACATTATAAATTTCTTTATGATAATCTTTATCCATAGCAACATGATCAATTTGAAACTCTCCCAATTTTACGTTAGGGCATTTCCAGGTCATTAGTTTATGAGGTTGCCTCATAAATCTAGTGGTTTCCAAAATGAGTCCATGATCTGCACAAAATTCAATTAATCTTTGGCCATTTTTGTTTGTTAATTTATGAGCTGGCCATTTTCCTACAACTGCACGATACTTCCTTTCTCTGCCCATTTTAGCATTAAAATCTCCAAGTAAGATTTTTATATGTTCATCAGGGATCTTCGATAATAGTTGATCAAGTTCTTCCCAAAATTTTTCAACTCCTTCTCTATCTTTACTGTTTTTGTCATTTGTTGGTGCATGGACATTTATTAAAGTATAAGTTTTATTCCCTACTTTAACTGTTAGAAGTGCCATCGTCGAAGAGTTTGAAGAAAAATCTTCGATTGAGTCTATTATGCTACTATGAACAAGAAAACCTACACCAAATTGGGGGACATTCTTCATTACTCTTTGTCCTGGAGGTCCTTTGTAGAGACGATAACCTCCTGATTCAATTGGGTCCTGGTCTGTGTTCCTAAGTTCTTGTAAAGCCATTATTGAAATCCTATGTTGATCCATCACCTCAGTTAAATGTTTCAGCTTGCCCACCTTACTTAGTGAAACAATGTTTAATGTTGCAAAATATGAAAATTTTCCTGATTTGTTGAACTTAAGTCTCTTCTTACATTGTTGGGTTTGTCCATTGTCTGTCAGGTGTCTGTCGATTGTCTGTTGGGCTTTCAGGCGCTCCGACTCGCCTAGGTCTTCTACGCGACACCCCACCGATTCCGAAAGGTGCCTTTGTGCAGATCTTTGTTGTTGTTTGTCCACAACGGTGGATTTATTCATAGAAGACTCATCATCATTGATTGTCTGATCATTGATCAATGTTCTGACCGTGGTCAGGAGTTACAATCCCAGATGTGATCTGGGAAGGTGATTCATCCTAGTTGTCCAGGACTGAGAGTAGCCATTTCCTCCATATCCCTTAAACGTTATGGTTTTCCCGCCAATACTCGGGTGGCTGATTGCAGTGGTTTCCCACAGGGCGGTGGGGTCGCCACATCCCTACGCCATAGTTACATTGTTTATTAGATATAGTTCATTGTTTCATTAGACTGTGGTGTGTGAGGGTCGATGTGAGTGTGCCTGGTGACAGTTACATAGTTTATTAGATATAGTTCATTGTTTAATTAGGCTGTGGTGTGTGAGGGTCCATGTGAGTGTGTCTGGTGACAGTTACATTGTTTATTAGATATAGTTCATTGTTTCATTAGACTGTGGTGTGTGAGGGGTCCATGTGAGTGTGCCTGGTGACAGTTACATAGTTTATTAGATATAGTTCATTGTTTAATTAGGCTGTGGTGTGTGAGGGTCCATGTGAGTGTGTGTGGTGACAGTTACATTGTTTATTAGATATAGTTCATTGTTTCATTAGACTGTGGTGTGTGAGGGGTCCATGTGAGTGTGCCTGGTGACAGTTACATTGTTTATTAGATATAGTTCATTGTTTCATTAGACTGTGGTGTGTGAGGATCCATGTGAGTGTGCCTGGCGACAGTTTTTTTATTTTTATTTATTTATTTTCATAGAGAGGATGTCCTAGAGGGCAAGGCCCTATAGTAGGACTATACATTCTTATATAATAACGAATATTAAATATTATTTAACATACAAAAACAAAGTTACAAAGTATTTTACAATGACAGAAAGTTATATTAATTACCGGTAACATACAAAAACAAACTTACAAAGTATTTTACAATGACAGAAAGTTACTATTCAAAGTTTTATTAAGTTTATAAATTAGGAAGTATCAGAGTGTAAGTTAGCTGTGAAGAATTGTTTGCAGGCTTTTTAAATTTTAAGACAGGATTTATTGACTTTATATGTGCTGGGAGAGTATTATAATCTTTTATAGCCTGAGTAAATATGCTTTTGGTGCCATATTTAGAGGTGTAGACCCTGGGAATTGCAAGGTTCTTGGAATTTCTGGTGTTATACTCATAGTTTTGTCCTTGTAGAGGAAACTTTATTGTGCCTTTATACGAAAGTTCTCCACTTTTATGTATGAATAGAGAAGCAGATACTTTTATACAGGTTTCTAGAAGGGGGATTCCTGAAATTCGAACTAAATCTGCTGTATGGGTGTGTAAGGGAAGGGAATAAACTCCTTTAATTGCCCTTTTCTGGAGAGTACTTACTTGATTTAATAATGTGGTAGTGCATCTTCCCCAAATACTGCACATATATGTTATATGGTTATGTACTAGACTGTAATACAGTGTTTTTAATATATGAGATGGGAGAACATGTTGTAGTTTGTATATTGCTCCTATTGCAGGAAGAATTTTTTGCTTTACTCTGTATATCTGCTCATGCCAGCTCAGATGTTCATCAAAATTCAGGCCGAGATATTTTATTGATGAGACCCTTTCAATTACTGTATTATGTAGTGTTATAGGAATCATGGTTTCTTTGCTGTTGCTAGGTTTAGTGAAATATATATAGTTTGTCTTTTTTGTACTAGGCAGCAATCCATTCAATCTACACCAGTTGTCCAGGACTTTTAAATCATCATTTATTTTTGTTGCTACTTCTTGTTTGGATTTTGCGCTATATATTAAACTGATATCATCAGCAAATAGTGTTAAGTGGCCCTGTAGAAAACAATTATTGATATCATTCACATAAATGATGAAAAGTAGAGGGCCTAAAACTGATCCTTGTGGTACACCACTGACGCTCTTAGAAAGAGAGCTTTTAACGTTGTTTTTTTGTACATACTGATATCTGTTACTTAGATAATTTTTTATCCAACTATGCGCTACTCCTCGGACGCCTTCATCATGCAGCTTATACAATAGTAAATTATGATCGACAGTGTCAAATGCCTTCTGTAGATCCACAAACAGACCTGCTGATATATTGCCTTCGTCTAGCGATTTCTCTAAATTTGTGACAATATCAAATAAAGCATCAAGTACACTTAGAGAGTCTTGGAAACCATACTGGTGTTTAAAGAAGTAGTTGCATTGAAAGAAAAATTTCACCAGCCTGCTTTTTATAATTTTTTCAAAGATTTTTGACAGATCAGGCAATATAGTTACAGGTCTATAGTTGTTTGGATCATCTTTAGATCCCTCCTTATGAACAGGATCTATTTTACCAATTTTCAAAGGATCTGGTAAGATGCCAGTTTCCAAAGACTTATTGATCAAATCTGAGAGAGATTTGGCTAGTATCTGTTTGCACTTTTTTAGTACCATGTTGTTTATATCATCATTTGGGTTACTTTTGGATTTTAGAGAATCAATTATTTTTATTACTTCTTCCTTTGATGTGGGAATAAAATTATACAGTCTACCTGCATTGTTTATCATAGTGGTTTTGGGACTGTGTGGGTCTACTGGCCTTAGGTTGGGTCCTATATTTGTAAAGAATTTGTTAAATTCATTAGCTATTGATTCTGATTCGATCATATATTTGCCATCAATTGTTAGTTTATTACATAATACAGACTCTGGTTTTGTTTTGTTATTTAGTGCTTCATTTATGACATGCCATGTTTTTCTTGGATTGTTATAATTATTTTTTAACTTATTGTTAAAGTAATCTTGTTTTAGTTCTCTTCGAAGTGTTGTTACTTTATTATTATATTTTTTATACTCTTCTATGGTGAGTGGATGACACCAAGGTTTTAGTGTCTTTGCATATAGGACACTTTTTCTGTGAATTAAGTTAATGAATTCCTCTGTAGCCCAAGGTGGGAAATTACTTTTTTTTGGTTGTATGATAGTTTCTGTACATGACAATTCACAGGCATTTTTAACATAATCAGCTAACTCAGAATACATATCTACAATATCATCTGTTGAAAACTGAAATGGATTTGATAACATTAAGTGATATACGTTATCATATGATATTCTTTTATAAGTAGTAGCAATATTATCCCTTATTTTTTTAACGCTAGGTAATTTCAGATGTAATATTAAGATGTTGTGGTCACTAAAATCATTAACTATATTAGCCACCTTGGTGTTAGCATTGAAGTTCAGAAATAAGTGATCAAGAAGAGACTTACTGTTAGGCCTAGTTGGTAGGTTGGGATTTACACATGTATAACCTTTGAAGAGTGTCATATCCAAGTACTGTACAGTATAATGATCTTTTTGTTGAGTATATTGAAGTTAAAGTCACCAAACAAATTTACTTTGTTAGAGTTACATTTAGAAAGGGCAAGCTCCAGATCAGGGAGGAAGTTTGGTGCATTGGTGGTATGTGGATTATAAGCTAAGACAAAGTTTATGTGCATATTTTTTACTTTAAGACTTGAGACAAGAACACTTTGTGCACTGTTAATGGTATGTATTAGTTTGGCACTATAATTTTTATGAGTGTAGAGGCATATTCCACCTCCCCTAACCTCATTCCTGGATATATGTAGTAGGTCATAATTGTTTAGCAGGTAGTACTTTACCTCTTCATTTGAAAACCAGCTTTCTGTAACTCCTATAACATCAGGGGAACAAAATTGACTGGTAATTAACTTGAAATGAAAATCCACAGCCTGCATCCAGTCTCCGAGCGGGTCAGGAATGGAATGAATGAAGCCCCCATCTAGCGGCGAGGATATGAACTGTGCCGGCTGCCGAGGCCTGACGCACTCCTCTGGGGCAATGATTAAATGAATGACAGATGAAATGAAATGATAATGGAGAGTGTTGCTGGAATGAAATGTTGACAGGGAAAACCGGAGTACCCGGAGAAAAACCTGTCTGCCTCCGTTTTGTCCAGCACAGATCTCACATGGAGTGACCGGGATTTGAACCACGGACCCAGCGGTGAGAGGCCGGCCTAAGCCACGGAGGCTCCGACTGGTAATTAACTTAAGATAATCAAATTTTCCTTCACTTCTTAAGGTGCGGGCATTCAGATATAAGATTCTGAACTGATCCTTATTAGAATAATTTTCAAGGTGATAGTCGGATATGGTGTTATAACCTATTTCCATAAATGAAATTGAAAAAAAAAAAAAAACCTACAGCTGATTATTAGTCAGAATGATTAGGATGAGGAGCACTGAACGACAATTGTACTAATGTCCTTCTCATCTTCAATTTTGGAAGTACGATGATTCTCACTGATTTTCACGAAGATGTTTCAGTTTCGAATCCAGATGAATTTGACTCCCAAGGGTTTCAGCTGATCACGCGTTTTTTTATGGAGTAGCTTCTTCTTGGGGGTTAAGTTTTCATTGAAGTAGATACGTCGGGGGTTGGAGATTTGGCCTAGCAGTCCTGTAGAGAGGTTAGGATGTCCTCTTGCAGCTTTAATAAATTCATCTTTCTTTGTGCGAGAGGTGAATCGCACAATGATAGGGCTTGGTTGTTCACTTTTGTATGTAGGGATTCTGTGTGTAGCATCAATGTGATGATCTGGTAGATCTACTCCGATGGCAGTTGCTAGCTTTGATACAATGTTGAAAGGTTTCCGAAGTCGTCGTCAGGGATACCGTGAAGCTCTATGTTGTTCAGTCTGGAGTATCGATGTAGGTCTTCCACTTCCATTTCTAGTTTCTGGAGTTGGGTTACCTTGGCTTCAAGTTGGTCAATTTTCCTCAGGGCCTTTTCGTAGTCGTCATATTTAGCTGAACAATAGTCCACCGACTTGATTAGGTCATTTTGTTTCTTGCTGAATTCGTCTAATCTGTTGGTTAACACGATAATTTTGGAGTCATGTTCGTGGAGACGTTGGTTCAGTTCTTTCATTCACGCATCTATAGATTCGAACTTGGCGAGGATGTTTTCAGTCTTTTTCATTGTCGACGTTAAGTCAGTTTGTAGTTTTTTCTGAGCTTCTTGTATAGTTTTGAATTGTGATCTAACTGTCCTTAGTTCAGCTAAAATTTCATCAGACGTGTGATTTTCGTTTTCGGGTGATGAGGTTATGTTTTCATTCGTCAATGTGTTACACTCGCGGCAGACAAACTTTCCCTTGAGTTTCGCATATTCATTATTTTTGACGTTTAAACAGCGTTAATGGGTCCATTCTAGGCACTTTACACACTGATTTGAAGCTTCCTTACCATCATTTATCGGGTGTTTGCAGGACTTACACTTGATTGCTTCCATCTTGATTACTTGATTACTATTGTTACATTGTTTATTAGATATAGTTCATTGTTTCATTAGACTGTGGTGTGTGAGGGTCGATGTGAGTGTGCCTGGTGACAGTTACATTGTTTATTAGATATAGTTCATTGTTTCATTAGACTGTGGTGTGTGAGGGTCGATGTGGGTGTGTCTGGCGAAAGTTACATTGTTTATTAGATATAGTTCATTGTTTCATTAGACTGTGGTGTGGGAGGGTCCATGTGAGTGTGTCTGGTGAAAATTACATTGTTTATTAGATATAGTTCATTGTTTCATTACAGTGTGGTGTGTGAGGGTCCATGTGAGTGTGTATGGAGACAGTTACAACCTTTATTAGATATAGATCATTGTTTCATTAGACTGTGGTGTGTGAGGGTCCATGTGAGTGTGTCTGGAGACATTTGCATTGTTTATTAGATATAGTTCATTGTTTCATTAGACTGTGGTGTCGGAGGGTCCGTGTGAGTGTGCCTGGTGACAGTTACATTGTTTATTAGATATAGTTCATTGGTTCATTAGACTGTGGTGTGTGAGGGTCCATGTGAGTGTGTGTGGTGACAGTTACATTGTTTATTAGATATATTTCATTGTTTCATTAGAATGTGGTGTGTGAGGGTCCATGTGAGTGTGTGTGGTGACAGTTACATTGTTTATCAGATATAGTTCATTGTTTCATTAGACTGTGGTGTGTGAGGGTCCATGTGAGTGTGCCTGGTGACAGTTACATTGTTTATTAGATATAGTTCATTGTTTCATTAGACTGTGATGTGTGAGGGTCCATGTGAGTGTATGTGGTGACAGTTGTGTGGTGACTGTTACATTGTTTATTAGATATAGCTCATTGTTTCATTAGACTGTGGTGTAGGAGGGTCTGTATGAGTGTGTCTGGAGACAGTTACATTGTTTATTAGATATAGTTCATTAAATCATTAGACTGTGGTGTGGGAGGGTCCATGTGAGTGTGTGTGGTGACAGTTACATTGTTTATTAGATATAGTTCATTGTTTCATGACACTGTGGTGTGGGAGGGTCTGTATGAGTGTGTCTGGTGACAGTTATATTGTTTATTAGATTTAGTTCTTTGTTTCATTAGACTGTGGTGTGTGAGGGTCCATGTGAATGTGTCTGGAGACAGTTACATTGTTTATTAGATATAGTTCATTGTTTCATTAGACTGCGCTGTGTAAGGGTCGCTGTGATTCTGTATGGTGAAGGTTACATTGTTTATTAGATATAGTTCATTGTTTCATTAGATTGTGGTGTGTGAGGGTCCATGTGAGTGTGTCTGGTGACAGTTACATGGTTTATTAGATACAGTCCATTGTTTCATTTGACTGTCGTGTGTGAGGGTCCACGTGAGTGTGTCTGGCGAAAGTTACATTGTTTATTAGATATAGTTCATTGTTTCATTAGACTGTGGTGTGGGAGGGTCCATGTGAGTGTGTCTGGTGAAAATTACATTGTTTATTAGATATAGTTCATTGTTTCATTAGAGTGTGGTGTGTGAGGGTCCATGTGAGTGTGTATGGAGACAGTTACATTCTTTATTAGATATAGATCATTGTTTCATTAGACTGTGGTGTGTGAGGGTCCATGTGAGTGTGTCTGGAGACATTAGCATTGTTTATTAGATATAGTTCATTGTTTCATTAGACTGTGGTGTCGGAGGGTCCGTGTGAGTGTGCCTGGTGACAGTTACATTGTTTATTAGATATAGTTCATTGGTTCATTAGACTGTGGTGTGTGAGGGTCCATGTGAGTGTGTGTGGTGACATTTACATTGTTTATTAGATATATTTCATTGTTTCATTAGAATGTGGTGTGTGAGGGTCCATGTGAGTGTGTGTGGTGACAGTTAAATTGTTTATCAGATATAGTTCATTGTTTCATTAGACTGTGGTGTGTGAGGGTCCATGTGAGTGTGCCTGGTTACAGTTACATTGTTTATTAGATATAGTTCATTGTTTCATTAGACTGTGATGTGTGAGGGTCCATGTGAGTGTATGTGGTGACAGTTTCATTGTTTATTAGACATAGTTCATTGTTTCATTAGACTGTGGTGAGTGAGGGTCCATGTGAGTGTGTCTGATGACAGTTACATTGTTTATTAGATATAGTTAATTGTTTCATTAGACTGCGGTGAGTGAGGGTCCATGTGAGTATGTGTGGTGACAGTTACATTGTTTATTAGATATAGCTCATTGTTTCATTAGACTGTGGTGTGGGAGGGTCTGTATGAGTGTGTCTGGAGACAGTTACATTGTTTATTAGATATAGTTCATTAAATCATTAGACTGTGGTGTGGGAGGGTCCATGTGAGTGTGTGTGGTGACAGTTACATTGTTTATTAGATATAGTTCATTGTTTCATGACACTGTGGTGTGGGAGGGTCTGTATGAGTGTGTCTGGTGACAGTTATATTGTTTATTAGATTTAGTTCTTTGTTTCATTAGACTGTGGTGTGTGAGGGTCCATGTGAATGTGTCTGGAGACAGTTACATTGTTTATTAGATATAGTTCATTGTTTCATTAGACTGCGGTGTGTGAGGGTCGCTGTGATTGTGTCTGGTGAAGGTTACATTGTTTATTAGATATAGTTCATTGTTTCATTAGATTGTGGTGTGTGAGGGTCCATGTGAGTGTGTCTGGTGATAGTTACATGGTTTATTAGATATAGTCCATTGTTTCATTTGACTGTCGTGTGTGAGGGTCCACGTGAGTGTGTGTGGTGACGGTTATATTGATTATTAGATATAGTTCATTGTTTCATTACACTGTGGTGTGTGAGGGTCCATGTGGATGAGCCTGGTGACAGTTACATTGTTAATTAGATAACATTCATTGTTTCATTAGACTGTGGTGTGTGAGTGTCCGTGTGAGTGTGTGTGGTCACAGTTACATTGTTTATTAGATATAGTTCATTGTTTCATTATACTGTGGTGTGTGAGGGTCCAGGAGAGTGTGTGTTGTGACAGTTACATTGTTTATTAGATATAGTTCATTGTTTCATTACACTGTGGCATGTGAGGGTTCATGTGAGTGTGCCTGGTGACAGTTACATTGTTTATCAGATATAGTTCATTGTTTCATTAGACTGTGGTGTGTGAGGGTCCATGTGAGTGTGTCTGGTGACAGTTATATTGTTTATTAGATATAGTTCATTGTTTCATTAGACTGTGGTGTGTGAGGGTCCATGTGAGTGTGCCTGGTGACAGTTATATGTTTTATTAGATATAGTTCATTGTTTCATTAGACTGTGGTGTGTGAGGGTCCATGTGAGTGTGCCTGGTGACAGTTATATGTTTTATTAGATATAGTTCATTGTTTCATTAGACTGTGGTGTGTGAGGGTCCATGTGAGTGTGCCTGGAGACAGTTACATTGTTTATTAGATGTAGTTCATTGCGTCATTAGACTGTGGAGTGTGAGGGTCCATGTCAGTGTGTGTGGTGTCAGTTACATTGTTTATTAGATATCGTTCATTGTTTCATTAGGCTGTGTTGTGTGAGGGTCCATGTGAGTGTGCCTGGTGACAGTTACATTGTTTATTAGATATAGTTAATTGTTTCATTAGACTGTGGTGTGTGAGGGTCCATGTGAGCGTGTCTGGTGATAGTTATATTTTTTTATTAGATATAGTTCATTGTCTCATTAGACTGAGGTGTGTGAGGGTCCATGCGAGTGTGTGTGGTGACAGTTACATTGTTTATTAGATATCGTTCATTGTTTCATTAGGCTGTGGTGTGTGAGGGTCCATGTGAGTGTGCCTGGTGACAGTTACATTGTTTATTAGATATAGTTCATTGTTTCATGACACTGTGGTGTGGGAGGGTCTGTATGAGTGTGTCTGGTGACAGTTATATTGTTTATTAGATTTAGTTCTTTGTTTCATTAGACTGTGGTGTGTGAGGGTCCATGTGAGTGTGTCTGGAGACAGTTGCATTGTTTATTAGATATAGTTCATTGCTTCATTAGACTGTGGTGAGTGAGGGTCCATGTGGATTGCCTGGTGACAGTTACATTGTTTATTAGATATAGTTCATTGTTTCATTAGACTGTGGTGTGTGAAGGTCCGTGTGAGTGTGTGCGGTCACAGTTACATTGTTTATTAGATATAGTCCATTGTTTCATTAGACTGTGGTGTGTGAGGGTCCAGGAGAGTGTGTGTTGTGAAAGTTACATTGTTTATTAGATATAGTTCATTGTTTCATTAGACTGTGGTGTGTGAGGGTCCATGTGAGTGTGTCTGGAGACAGTTGCATTGTTTATTAGATATAGTTCATTGCTTCATTAGACTGTGGTGAGTGAGGGTCCATGTGGATTGCCTGGTGACAGTTACATTGTTTATTAGATATAGTTCATTGTTTCATTAGACTGTGGTGTGTGAAGGTCCGTGTGAGTGTGTGCGGTCACAGTTACATTGTTTATTAGATATAGTCCATTGTTTCATTAGACTGTGGTGTGTGAGGGTCCATGTGAGTGTGTGTTGTGACAGTTACATTGTTTATTAGATATAGTTCATTGTTTCATTAGACTGTGGTGTGTGAAGGCCCATGTCAGTGTGCCTGGTGACAGTTACATTGTTTATTAGATATAGTTCATTGTTTCATTAGACTGTGGTGTGTGAGGGTCCATGTGAGTGTGTCTGGTGACAGTTACATTGTTTATTAGATATAGTTCATTGTTTCATTAGACTGTGGTGTGTGAGGGTCCATGTGAGTGTGTGTGGTGACAGTTACATTGTTTATTAGATATATATCATTGTTTCATTAGACTGAGGTGTGTGAGGGTCCATGTGAGTGTGTGTGGTGACAGTTATATTGTTTATTAGATATAGTTCATTGTTTCATTAGACTGTGGTGTGTGAGGGTCCATGTGAGTGTGCCTGGTGACAGTTATATCTTTTATTAGATATAGTTTATTGTTTCATTATACTGTGGTGTGTGAGGGTCCATCTGAGTGTGTCCGGAGACAGTTACATTGTTTATTAGATATAGTTCATTGCTTCATTAGACTGTGTTGTGTGAGGGCCCATGTGAGTGTGTGTGGTGACAGTTACATTGTTTATTAGATATAGTTCATTGTTTCATTAGACTGTGGTGTGGGAGGGTCTGTATGAGTGTGCCTGGTGACAGTTACATTGTTTATTAGATATAGTTCATTGCTTCATTAGACTGTGGTGTGTGAGGGTCCATGTGAGTGTGTCTGGTGACAGTTACATTGTTTATTAGATATAGTTCATTGTTTCATTAGACTGTGGTGTGTGAGGGTCCATGTGAGTGTGTGTGGTGACAGTTACATTGTTTATTAGATATATATCATTGTTTCATTAGACTGAGGTGTGTGAGGGTCCATGTGAGTGTGTGTGGTGACAGTTATATTGTTTATTAGATATAGTTCATTGTTTCATTAGACTGTGGTGTGTGAGGGCCCATGTGAGTGAGCCTGGTGACAGTTACATAGTTTATAAGATATAGTTTAATGTTTCATGAGACTGTGGTGTGGGAGGGTCTGTATGCGTGTGTCTGGTGACAGTTACATTGTATATTAGATATAGTTCATTATTTCATTAGACTGCGGTGTGTGAGGTCGATGTGAGTATGTCTGGTGAAAGTTACATTGTTTATTAGATATAGTTCATTGTTTCATTAGACTGTGGTGTGTGAGGGTCCATGTCAGTGTGTCTGGAGACAGTTACATTGTTTATTAGATGTAGTTCATTGCGTCATTAGACTGTGGAGTGTGAGGGTCCATGTCAGTGTGTGTGGTGACAGTTACATTGTTTATTAGATATCGTTCATTGTTTCATTAGGCTGTGGTGTGTGAGGGTCCATGTGAGTGTGCCTGGTGACAGTTACATTGTTTATTAGATATAGTTAATTGTTTCATTAGACTGTGGTGTGTGAAGGTCCATGTGAGTGTGTGTGGTGACAGTTACATCGTTTATTAGATATAGTTCATTGTTTCATTAGATTGTGGTGTGTGAGGGTCCATGTGGATTGCCTGGTGACAGTTACATTGTTTATTAGATATAGTTCATTGTTTCATTAGACTGTGGTGTGTGAGGGTCCGTGTGAGTGTGTGTGGTCACAGTTACGTTGTTTATTAGATATAGTTCATTGTTTCATTAGACTGTGGTGTGTGAGGGTCCATGTGAGTGTGTGTTGTGACAGTTACATTGTTTATTAGATATAGTTGATTGTTTCATTAGACTGTGGTGTGTGAAGGCCCATGTCAGTGTGCCTGGTGACAGTTACATTGTTTATTAGATATAGTTCATTGTTTCATTAGACTGTGGTGTGTGAGGGTCCATGTGAGTGTGTCTGGTGACAGTTACATTGTTTATTAGATATAGTTCATTGTTTCATTAGACTGTGGTGTGTGAGGGTCCATGTGAGTGTGTGTGGTGACAGTTACATTGTTTATTAGATATAGTTCATTGTTTCATTAGACTGAGGTGTGCGAGGGTCCATGTGAGTGTGTGTGGTGACAGTTATATTGTTTATTAGATATAGTTCATTGTTTCATTAGACTGTGGTGTGTGAGGGTCCATGTGAGTGTGCCTGGTGACAGTTATATCTTTTATTAGATGTAGTTCATTGTTTCATTATACTGTGGTGTGTGAGGGTCCATCTGAGTGTGTCCGGAGACAGTTACATTGTTTATTAGATATAGTTCATTGTTTCATTAGACTGCGGTGTGTGAGGGTCAATGTGAGTGTGTCTGGTGAATGTTACATTGTTTATTAGATATAGTTCATTGTTTCATTAGATTGTGGTGTGTGAGGGTCCATGTGAGTGTGTCTGGTGAAAGTTACATTGTTTATTGGATATAGTTCATTGTTTCATTAGACTGTGGTGTGTGAGGGTCCATGTGAGAGTGTCTGGAGACAGTTACATTGTTTATTAGGTATAGTTCATTGCCTCATTAGACTGTGGTGTGTGAGGGTCCATGTGAGTGTGTGTGGTGACAGTGACATTGTTTATTAGATATAGTTCATTGTTTCATTATATTGTGCTGAGTGAGGGAGCATGTGAGTGTGTCTGGAGACAGTTACATTGTTTATTAGATATAGTTCATTGCTTCATTAGACTGTGGTGTGTGAGGGTCCATGTGAGTGTGTGTGGTGACAGTTACATTGTTTATTAGATATAGTTCATTGCATCATTAGACTGTGGTGTGTGAGAGTACATGTGAGTGTGTGTGGTGACAGTTACATTGTTTTATTAGATATAGTTCATTGTTTCATTAGATTGAACTGTGTGAGGGTCCATGTGAGTGTGTCTGGTGACAGTTACATTGTTTATTAGATATAGTTCATTGTTTCATTCGACTATGTTGTGTGAGGGTCCAAGTGAGTGTGTGTGGTGACAGTTATATTGTTTATCAGATATAGTACATTGTTTCATTAGACTGAGGTGTGTGAGGGTCCATGTGAATGTGCCTGGTGACAGTTACATTGTTTATTAGATCTAGTTCATTGTTTCATCAGACTGTGGTGTGTGAGGGTCCGTGTGAGTGTGTGTGGTCACAGTTACATTGTTTATTAGATATAGTTCATTGTTTCATTAGACTGCGGTGTGTGAGGGTCGATGTGAGTGTGTCTGGTGAATGTTACATTGTTTATTAGATATAGTTAATTGTTTCATTAGATTGTGGGGTGTGAGGGTCCATGTGGATGTGCCTGGTGACAGTTACATTGTTTATTGGATATAGTTCATTGTTTCATTAGACTGTGATGTGTGAGGGTCCATGTGAGTGTGTGTGGTGACAGTTACATTGTTTATTAGATATAGATCATTGTTTCATTAGACTGTGGTGAGTGAGGGTCCATGTGAGTGTACCTGATGACAGTTACATTGTTTATTAGATATAGTTCATTGTTTCATTAGACTGTGGTGTGTGAGGGTCCATGTTGAGTGTGCCTGGTGAGAGTTACATTGTTTATCAGATATAGTTCACTGTTTCATAGGACTGTGATGTGTGAGGGTCCATGTGAGTGTGTCTGGTGAAAGTTACATTGTTTATTAGATATAGTTCATTGTTTCATTAGACTGTTGTGTGTGAGGGTCCATGTGAGTGTGTCTGGAGACAGTTACATTGTTTATTAGATATAGATCATTGTTTCATTAGACTGTGGTGTGTGAGGGTCCATGTGAGTGTGTCTGGAGACATTTGCATTGTTTATTAGATATAGTCCATTGTTTCATTAGACTGTGGTGTCGAAGGGTCCGTGTGAGTGTGCCTGGTGACAGTTACATTGTTTATTAGAAATAGTTCATTGTTTCACTAGACTGTGGTGTGTGAGGGTCCATGTGAGTGTGTGTGGTGACAGTTACATTGTTTATTAGATATAGTTCATTGTTTCATTAGACTGTGGGATGTGAGGGTCCATGTGAGTGTGTGTGGTGACAGTTACATTGTTTATTAGATATAGTTCATTGTTTCATTAGACTGTGGTGTGTGAGGGTCCATGTGAGTGTGCCTGGTGACAGTTACATTGTTTATTAGATATAGTTCATTGTTTCATTAGACTGTGATGTGTGAAGGTCCATGTGATTGTGTGTGGTGACAGTTATATGGTTTATTAGATATAGTTCATTGTTTCATTAGACTGTGATGTGTGAGAGTCCATGTGAGTGTGTGTGGTGACAGTTACATGGTTTATTATATATATTTCATTGCTTCATTAGACTGTGGTGTGTGAGGGTCCATGTGAGTGTGCCTGGTGACAGTTACATCGTTTTTTAGATATAGTTTATTGTTTTATGAGACTGTGGTGTGGGAGGGTCTGTTTGAGTGTGTTTGGTGACAGTTACGTTGTTTATTAGATATAATTCATTGTTTCATTAGACTGTGGTGTGGGAGGGTCCATGTGAGTGTGTGTGGTGACAGTTACATTGTTTATTATATATATTTCATTTCTTCATTAGACTGTGGTGTGTGAGGGTCCATGTGAGTGTGCCTGGTGACAGTTACATCGTTTATTAGATATAGTTTATTGTTTCATGAGACTGTGGTGTGGGAGGGTCTGTATGAGTGTGTCTGGTGACAGTTACATTGTTTAATAGATATAGTTCGTTGTTTCATTATACTGTGGTGTGTGAGGGTCCATGTGAGTGTGTCTGGTGACATTTACATTGTTTATTAGATATAGTTCATTGTTTCATTAGACTGCGGTGTGTGAGGGTCGATATGAGTGTGTCTGGTGAACGTTACATTGTTTATTAGATATAGTTCATTGTTTCATTAGACTGTGGTGTGTGAGAGTCCATGTCAGTGTGTCTGCAGACAGTTACGTTGTTTATTAGATATAGTTCATTGCATCATTAGACTGTGGTGTGCGAGGGTCCATGTGAGTGTGTGTGGTGACAGTTACATTGTTTATTAGATATAGTTCATTGTTTCATTAGACTGTGATGTGTGAGGGTCCGTGTGAGTGTGCCTGGAGACATTTACATTGCTTATTAGATATAGTTCATTGTTTCATTAGACTGTGGTGTGTGAGGGTCCATGTGAGTGTGTGTGGTGACAGTTATATTGTTTATTAGATATAGTTCATTGTTTCATTAGACTGTGGTGTGTGAGGGTCCATGTGGATGTGCCTGGTGACAGTTACATTGTTTAGTAGATATAGTTCATTGTTTCATTAGACTGTGGTGTGTGAGGGTCCGTGTGAGTGTGTGTGGTCACAGTTACATTGTTTATTAGATATAGTTCATTGTTTCATTAGACTGCGGTGTGTGAGGGTCAATGTGAGTGTGTCTGGTGAATGTTACATTGCTTATTAGATATAGATCATTGTTTCATTAGATTGTGGTGTGTGAGGGTCCATGTGAGTGTGTCTGGTGAAAGTTACATTGTTTATTGGATATAGTTCATTGTTTCATTAGACTGTGGTGTGTGAGCGTCCATGTGAGAGTGTCTGGAGACAGTTACATTGTTTATTAGGTATAGTTCATTGCCTCATTAGACTGTGGTGTGTGAGGGTCCATGTGAGTGTGTGTGGTGACAGTGACATTGTTTATTAGATATAGTTCATTGTTTCATTGGATTGTTGTGTGTGAGGGTCCATGTGAGTGTGTCTGGTGACAGTTACATTGTTTATTAGATATAGTTCATTGTTTCATTAGATTGTGGTGTGTGAGGGTCCATGTGAGTGTGTGTGGTGACAGTTATATTGTTTATTAGATATAGTTCATTGTTTCATTGGATTGTTGTGTGTGAGGGTCCATGTGAGTGTGTCTGGTGACAGTTACATTGTTTATTAGATATAGTTCATTGTTTCATTAGATTGTGGTGTGTGAGGGTCCATGTGAGTGTGTGTGGTGACAGTTATATTGTTTATTAGATATAGTTCATTGGCTCATTAGACTGTGGTGTGTGAGGGTCCATGTGGATGTGCCTGGTGACAGTTACATTGTTTATTAGATGTAGTTCATTGTTTCATTAGACTGTGGTGTGTGAGGGTCCATGTGAGTGTGTGTTGTGACAGTTACATTGTTTATTAGATATAGTTCATTGTTTCATTAGACTGTCGTGTGTGAGGGTCCATGTGAGTGTGCCTGTTGACAGTTACATTGTTTATTAGATATAGTTCATTGTTTCATTAGACTGTGGTGTGTGAGGGTCGATGTGAGTGTGTGTGGTGACAGTTACATTGTTTATTAGATATATTTCATTGTTTCATTAGACTGTGGTGTGTGAGGGTCCATGTGAGTGGGGTTCATGACAGTTACATTGCTTATTGGATATAGTTCATTGTTTCATTAGACTTTAATAGGGAGGGTCCATGTGAGTGTGTGTGGTGACAGACTGTTTTAGTGGTAGTATTTTGTTTGGTAGAACTTAAGTTGTTTTAGTTAGTAGAATTTTGGTATTTAGTTGTTAGTAGAATGTTAGTATTTTTATAGTAGAATTGCTCTATTACTTTATTCTGAAAGGGGGTAGCAGCCTTTGAGAATAAATCAAGTCTTTACTTGTCTTATAGACGGTTAAGATATTGATACCATTTGCCAACTAATGGCTACACTGCATTCTGCTGCACGGCTGAAAGCAACAGGAAACTACAGCCATAATGCTATTCCCAAGGATATGCACCTCTCTATTCATAATTATATGTGATGATGTTCTCCTACCTTGTAAAATTCCAATCCGGAGGTAAAATAGTCCCCCGTTCGGATCCCCGGATGGGGACTACTTGAGAGGGGGTTAACATCACAGAAGTGACAAAGAGAAAATCTGACATTCTACGGATCAGAGCGTGGAATGTTAGAAGTCTGCTAGGAAGTCGAAGGTTAGAAAACGTAGAAAGGGAAATGGATAGGTTGAGGTTGGATCTGGTTGGGATTAGTGAAATGCGGTGGCAAGAAGAACAGGAGACTATAGGATCATTAGCACTAAACCAAACAATGGCTATGCGGGGGTAAGTCTCATATTAAGTAGGGAACTTGGACAGCGGGTGGAATATTATCAGCAATATAGTGAACGGATTACTGTAGCTTAAATCATTACAAAACCTACGTGCACCACAGTGGTACAAGTCTGTATGCCTAGCAGTCAAGGTGATGATGATGATGTTGAAAAGGTCTATGTCAAGGGAGATGAAAATCTTATGGTAATGGGAGATCGGAATGCTGTGGTAGGAAATGGAAGAGGAGGGAAAATAGTAGGAGATTTCGACTTAGGTGAAAGGAATGATCGAGGAAGCAGGCTGATGGTATTCTGCACCGAGCATGAATTGATCATAGCTAACACATTATTCAATAACAACAATATAGGAATATACACATGGATGAGACCAGGAGATATAGGGCGTTACTAAACCGACTTCATTATGGTCAAGCAGAGATTTCGAAACCAGATTTTGGATTGTAAAACATATCCCGGTGCTGACATAAACTCTGACCATAATATGATTGTTATGAAATGCAGATTAAAGTTGAAGAAACTGAAGAAAAGTCAAAAGCCAAAAAGGTGGGCAATAGGCAGACTGAAAGAGAAGGATGTAAACAAAAGTTTCAAGAAGAGTATAAAGGAAGGACTAATGAAAATCCCTTAACAAACTTCAATTGCAGATTAATGGACACTTTTGAAGAATGAAATAACAAAATTCGCAGAAGGAAACATTGGTAGGAAAGATAGAAGAGGTAGAAACCCGTGGATCACTCAGGATATACTAGAATTAATGGATGAAAGGTGGAAACACAAGAATGTAAGAGATGAAAATGGGAAAGCAGAATACAGACGTCTGAGAAATGAGGTTAACAAGAAGTGCAAGGAAGGGAAAGAAGAATGGTTAAAAGAGAAATGTGCATGTATAGAATATTGTCTGAAATTAGGAAAAGTAGACACAGCTTATCGAAGGATTAAGAACACTTTTGGGGAATAGAAGACTAAGTGCTGTATTATTAAGGACACAGATGGAAAGCCTTTACCAAGGAAGAAAAGGTTGAGAGATGGAAAGCTTACATAGAGTGGTGTATTGGCTTTCACGGCCGGTGAATCAAAACTCAGCAATTCTTCTAGGTTTGTGCCGTGTCTTGTGTGGGGTTTCGCCTAGGACATCAAGCTAGGCTCATCGGCGGGCTCTTGGTGTCCCTGTCCGGACCCCCACAGGAGTTTTAATATTGAGATCAGAATTTGACAGAGCATTGGAAGACTTAAGCACGAACAAAGCACCAGGCATAGATGATATATCGAATGAGTTACTATGCTGCATAGGTGATGATGGTCTCATCAGGTTATGTCACTTGGTGTGAAGGATTTATGAGGCAGGTGGGGTACCCTATGATTTCAAGAAGAATGTTATCATCCCTATACCAAAGAAAGTAGGAGCTGACAGATGTGAAGATTACTGTACAATCAGCTTGATTACCGAATAAATTATAAGAGGATGGACAGCCAGATAGAAGCGGAGTTGGATGAAGACCAGTTTGGTTTCGGGAGAAATGTAGGAACAAGGGAAGCTGTACTAAGTCTTAGGCTGATTTTGGAGGTAGAATAAGGAAAGATAAGAGAACATTCATGGCATTTGTAGACTTAGAAAAGGCTTTTGACAACATTGATTGGGCTAAATTGTTTGACATTTTGAAAATGATTGGAATAAAGTATAGGGATAGGAGGGTGATCTACAATCTATAAAGAAACCAGACAGCATTCATTCGAGCTAGAGGACATGAGAGAGAAGATGGTATTCAGAGAGGTGCAAGGCAAGGCTGCAACTTATCACCCATACTTTTCAACCTTTACATTGATCAAGCAATGAAGGAAATTAGAGAAAAATTTAAAGTGGGTGTGAAGATTCAAGGAGAAATAATTTCAACTCTGAGATTTGCTGATGACATCGTCATCGTGGCCGACACGCCTGAGGATTTGAATGAGTTTTTGAATGGTATGGTCTCCGTCTTGAGAAAAGAATTCATGATGAAAATTAACCTTTACACTGCTACGCCCGAGATATCTTGGGTGCGGTAGAACGTCACGTCCTTGCTGCGCCCGAGATATCTCGTCGGCAACTTCAGCTGAATGTCTGAAGAGGAAGTAGATACCTTTGGAGTTTCCTTTGGTTTTCAAACTTGAGCGGCAGCAAGTTATTTCTTTTAGGAACATAATGGACCATCAGTAAAAACGCAGACTGCATTTTAACGCTATCTACGGTGAAATATCCGAAATAGTGCAATCAGCTCAGTGCACAACCTAGGTTGGCAGTCCAGCGAATACTTTGGCCATTATGGATAACCCTACTTTTAAGTTAGCTTAACTGTCTAAAATGTCCGACATTCGTAATTTTTGAAAGAGTGTTGCGCAATTTGATCAGAATTTAGCACTTGTGAAACAGGAATATCAGACTTTTTATAGGCTATAATACTTTTGGCTCCAATGGACAACCCTTATTACTCCGTTCTTAATTTTTGTGGAAATAACTAAATCTGAAATCTATTCCAGAATTATTTTGCCAGTTCAGACGAAATGTCTTATCTGCTTTGCTCACTTTCAATATATTTCATATTATTTTAGATAACATATTTTTTTAAATTTATTCAGCATGGAGGGTTTGGATAGTCTCTCACAATATTAGCAGTGAAAAGGTTAATAAATATAAAACAAAAATATCGGAATGCAGCCAAAATAGACCAGAAATCTCTATGGACATCAAATTAGCAGGTGAAAAACTAAAGGAAGTAGGAGACTTCTGTTACTTAGGAAGCAAAATAACCAGTGATGGATGAAGCAAAGATATAAAAAGTAGGTTGGCTCAAGCAAGAAAAGCATTTCTAAAGAAAAGGAATCTGTTGACATCGAATATAGATTTAGGTGTTGGGAAGTCATTTTTGAAAGCCTTTGTCTGGAGCATGGTGCTCTATGGAAGTAAAACTTGGACTATTGGTGCAGCAGAAAACAAGAGAAATGAAGTGTTTGAAATGTGGTGTTACAGGACAATGATGAAGATCAGATGGGTAGATAAGGTTACAAACGAAGAGGTATTAAGATGAGTGGGAGAGGAGAGATGTTTCTGGCGATTGCGAATGAAGAGAAGAGATAGGTTGGTAGGACACATACTAAGACACCCAGGAATAGCAAGCTTAGTTATGGAAGGAAGGGTCGAGGACAAGAACTGTAGGGGTAGACCAAGGTTAGAATATGCTTAACAGATTGCCTCGGATGTAGGGTGCGGTAGCTATGTAGAGATGAAACGATTAGCTCAGGACAGGGGGGCATGGAGTCTGCATCAAACCAGTCAAAAGACTGAAGACTTAGTTATAGTTAGTTATTGTTGTTTTATGGGGTGGAACTACGAGGTCATCTGCCCCTAACACTGAAGACTCAAACAATAACAACACAGAAATGTAATAAATGGAGTGGCATTGATTCTTACAGAAATGATCGACCTCTGAGATTCTGTTGCCATGGTTACCGGATTGCATGCTTTCATTAGTTTCTTCTTCCTGACGTTTCGGCCAGCTATGGATCACTTTAATTCAACTGTTCTCTTCCTCGAGTTTTAACATTCACTGCTGTTTCCTGGCTTCAGTCCATGGCTTACCTGTTGTTAGTTTATTAAATGAAATTAGTTTTCTGGGAATATTTAAGAAACTATTGGTTTTAGAGCCTTAAAATATAGTTTTTGGGGGCCCTAAAGAGTCCCCGCGTTTTGTTTCTGACACCAAGGGACTGAAAATGAGCTTTATCTCATCGTTGTATGCCATAATATAATAATAATATAGAGATATAATAGACCCATTTGAGGTCACAACTGGTTTACGACAGGGTGATGGCTTATCACCATTACTATTTAATTGTGCATTGGAAATGGCAATGCGAGAATGGTCTAAGAAATGCCCTCCAAATATAAAAATAGGGAGAAAAACTCATACAAACTGTCTTGGTTTTGCAGACGACATGGCATTATTGGCGAAAGATTTAGAGGAAGCCAAAACAGATATCAGAGTTTCAGACCATTGCAAATAAAATTGGCCTAAAGATATCATTTGAAAAAACAGAAATCATGCCACAAAAACCAACACCATTAAAGAAAATACAAATTAATGATACAAAAATGAAAATTGCAACACGATTCAAATATCTAGGAGAGTTAATAACAAATAACTTAAATGAGAAATCATCAATTCAAATAAGAACCAACAAGTTATCTAGGGCACAGAAATTAACATGGGAAACTTACAAAAATAAATGCTTATCAATTAATGCAAAAATTAAACATTACAATACAGTCATAAAACCGGAAGCCACATATGCAACAGAAACATTATTCCATCTAAATGAACATTCTAAAACCGACAGATTACAGAAGATCGAAAGGCGAATTGGAAGAACTTGTATCAATAAAGGATATAAAAAAGATGGGTAATGGTGAATAATTCCTAACAATATGGTCTATAACAACCTAGAAACCATTACTGATACCATGCGAAAGAAAAGACTAGGATTCTTTGGGCACATCATGAGAATGCCAGATTCACGTCTTCTAAAACAACTAGTACAGTACAATCTTGCTTCAAAACACAACAACTGGATGCCAATAGTTAAAAGAAATCAGGGAGGACTTAAAAGAAATTGGCCTAACAACAGAAGATGCTGCAAATAAGAAAAGTTAAACTACAACACTTAAAAATATGAATTTTCATTTTCCACTCACAAAAAAGAAAATTCCAACAAGAATATTTTCCGCCCAAGAAAGGGCAAGACGATCAATATGCATGAAGAAGTACTGGGAGGACCGCAAGGCTCGTACAGTTCCTACAAGTCGACGAACTAATGGTTGGTTAAAGTGATCCTATGTGGTTTCAAAAGGCAAAGAAGAAGACCCTCCGTACTACACCCGCACATGTAAATCACGTGAAACAATTCTACAGTACCCCTTGACCCTCTTAAGCACATTACAGTATATATATATTGATCAATTTTACAGCTTAATTTGGTTCCGTGATAACCCTATAGCCGTTTTCAAACTTTCACAGTAATGTAATAAATGGAATTGCATTGAGTCTTACAGAAATAGATGAACCTCTGAGATTCTGTTGCCATGGTTACCGGCTTGCATTCTTTCATTAGTTAATTAAATGAAATTAGTTTTCTGGGAATATCTCAAAAACTGTTGGGTTTAGGGCCTTAAAATGTGGTAGTTTTGTTTCTCATATTGAAGGGCTGAAAATGAGCCTTGTCTCGCTCTTCTCCACCTATTTCAGCCTGTATTTTAAGGGGGTAGGCCCTTGTTTATAAGAGGCACGGAGAAGAGTTGTATCAATGATTGGTGTTGTGCCTCTGATGGATATCTGTACCAAATTTTACATTGATCCATACAGCCGTACTCGAGTCATCTGTCATAAAAATGTCTGAAACGCGTTAATAACACTCATTTCCGTAGAAATTCAGAAAAAACAGACAAACTTTCATTTTTAAATACAGTGCACTCCCGCTAATTCGCGGTAATTAGTGCACGAACTCTCGCGAATTACTGAAAACCGCGAATTATCCGCAGTAAGTTTTGTTAAGCCTTGTAAATGCAAAACCATTGGTTAAAGTATTGAAATGCACTTTATAAACAAGCAAAAATAATTATAACACTTCACATTGTATTGTAAGACACACTAGAGGAAAATTACAAAATGATATGTAGATTATGTCAACATTAATATCTAGGCCTAATGAAAAAATCTGTCATCACTTTTTGTTTCTTAGATAATTGTTCATTTTTTCTAATTTTGGATCGTACATTTCTCAAGAAAACAATATCTGAGAATGAAAATTCATCTTGATTTTCTACATAAGAGAGAAGTGTGTCTATAGAGACACTAGCTTGGCTGTGGGAAACTTTCGGGAATTCCGTTGCATCACTCCCGCACTCGATATCATCTGGATCTCCGTCTTGCTCACCGGCAGTCAAATTCTGTACAATATCCTCTTCACTTTCATGTCTGAAACCATAATCGTCTGTATCGACGTCTAACCACTCAATAATGTCATTTTCATCTGCATCTTGGCATTCATCCAGGTTTTGGAGTAATGATTTCATCGTAGCGAGGCTACTTTGCCCGTCCGAAATATCGCCGTCACTGAAGCCGCCAAATGCTTGCTCTTCGCCTAGAACAGATTTCCATGACCGTGCGAGCGTATTGCCTGTAACTTTCCCCCATGACGTGTTGACTGCATGAAGAGCATCCAGCAAACTGAAGTCCTTCCAAAATGTTGGAATATCAATATTTTCTTCAACCAATTGCTGTAACAAAGATGACCAGTAGTTCTTCTTTAATGCAGCAATAACGCCTTGGTCCATAGGTTGCAGAATAGAAGTTACATTAGGGGGAAGGAATTTGACGACAATATCACCTTCTCTAAGTTCACTTTCGTGTGGATGGGAAGGCGCATTGTCAATTAAGAGCACTACTTTGATTGGCAAAGACTGCTTAATTAAATAGGCCGTCACATGTTTTACGAAATGATTGTGAAACCCGTCCTTAAATATTTGTGAGTCCATCCACGCTGCCTTTTGATGGCAGTACTGCAGAGGGACATTTTCTTGTTTAAAACAACGAGGTTTTTTAGATTTCCCTATCGCTAACAATTTTAATTTATGATCGCCACTTGCGTTAGCACACGCCATAATTGTTATTCTTTCCTTCGATATTTTACGGCCTGGGGCGTGCTGTTCTTTTTGCATCACTAATGTTCGGGACGGTAAACATTTCCAATACAACCCTGTCTCGTCTGCATTATAAAGCTGTCTCAGGTCAAGCTGTTCTTTGTCAACGAATGATTGAAATTCCTGTACAAACTTTTCAGCACCACTCGTGTCTGCGCTAAGACGCTCTCCGTGAATCGCAATTTTCCTTATTCCGTAGCGTTTCTTAAACCACGTAAGCCAGCCAGAAGATGCTTTAAAATCCCCTTCTAAGCCAAGGGCAATGTGGAAACGTTTGGCTTGCTCCACACACATTGGCCCGGACACAGGAATACCTTCCGCTCGTTTTTGATTAAACCAGCGTATCATGGCTTCATCTAGATTTTCATAGCCCGATGTTCTCATTGATTTCCGGGTTGAAGAACGATCACACTTAGCAGAAAATTTAATGAGGGTTTCCTTTTGTTTTTTCATGTCTCTCACTTTAGTTTCACCCACACCAAACTCGCTGGCTAACTTTGATGACGTCTCGCCTCTCTCCAGTCTCTCTATAATTTTCAGTTTTTCACTGACGTTTAACCTTTTGTATTTCATTTTTCGACCGCTCATATCGAAAACTGATAACCACAATTTACTATTGAAAACTCTCGCAGCTGACTTCAAAACACTGAAAAGACGTACGCACGCCAAGCACACTTCTCAACTACAATAGACTACTGTATACAATACCGTACGCTCACAGCCGCGCATCTAGCCTGCTCAATTCACAGGTCAGCGATCTTGGGCTTCAGCTGTGGCAAAACGAAGGGTAGGTTCTGAGAGAAAGAGCATTCACTTGCATTGTCTCCGCTTCCAAGATATAGGCCGGACGTTTGTTTTAGACGAGTGAAAAATCTTAATGGAAGCCTGGAGGCGAGTTACTGCAGTTCCTGTGTTGTTATCAGCTGCCCCAAGCGGTCCGATGATTGACAACGCTGTCTTACACTCCTACTGAAGTACAGTCATTGGCAAATATAATGACGTTCTGTTCGTAAATACGTAACGTGTACTTCCGGGTCACACAATACTTCGAGGTTGACTGTACTGTCTGCAAGTCGGTGTCGCCACGTGCTCAAGTCTGGAATTCCATTACTTCAGATCGGTGGTGACAAATGTGAAGCGATAGGGTGAGAGAGTGACTGTGTACAGGCTCACCCGCAGACTTCAAGGTCAAGGGCAATCATCTAAAACAAACGTCTGGCCTATAACGGAATCTGTGCTTTACCGCCCGTGGCAACATGCTCGTATGTTTACAAGTTTTCAGAATTCTTGTAGCAGTGTGCATGTAGGCCTACTGTTACATAGCAAGGAAACAAAGTCCAGTCTTCTCAAATTTCAATGATTTCGTCTCCACGCAGCATATCGCATTAAAATTCTTTTTAAATGACACAAGAGAGAATTTTATTTAGCATAATGGTTAGTGGGTGTACGAATTACTACTTTAAAGAAATATACTACGAAACCCACGAATTAACCGCAAAGCGAATTATCCGCACGCGAATTAACGGGAGTGCACTGTAACGTATATAGGGATTTCAGTCAGTTTTTGGTTATTCTGGGTCATCCTGCCTGAATACCGCCCACTCCAATCGAAGGACTATCAACTGTGGGCACCATCCAGCCAAGGCAATATCTACTCTGATGGATATCTGTACCAAATTTTACGTTGATCCACACAGCCGTTCTCGAGTTATAAGGGAACAAAGTTATTCACAGACAGACAAAAAAAATATTTTCGCAAGCATCCGTCATAAAACAGTCTGAAACACGTTAATAACACTAATTTCCATAGAAATTCAGAAAAAAAGACAAACTTTCATTTTATATACGGTATGTATAGGGATTTCAGCCATTTTTTGGTCATTCTGGGTTATCCTCCCCGAATATCGCCCACTCCAATCGAAGGACTTTCAACTGTGGATACAATCCAGCCAAGGCAATATCTACTCGGGTCCCTGTACCCCAGGATTTTAAATATTTTAAAAAAATGAAGAAAATAAATCTTGACTGGCACATATACCGGTACATCAACATACACAGTGACTTAACCAGCTCCAGCATTAGGCATGCAAGGGAGATACCAATGCATGGGTACATGGCACAACCATTTGATGGGATTGAGAGTACCATCCAGGTTTTCTAGCCAGATGGCCTTGCATGTTTATTCAGAAAATTGAAAAAGACCCTTTGAAAGGCCCACTTTAGTTGGCTTTTACGACAGACCAGGACAACCATGGATGAATTCTGCCCTTCACCCCTATCCTATTAGAGGTATGCTATTAATATTATCACTAAAGTACAAGAATTATTACAAAGAGAACATTTGAACTCAAGGCAATCAGGAACAGTACTCACAAATACTAAGGATATGTTCTTCTCACACAGACATTCAATCTTACCCACTCTGGCCTCTAATCCTTCAGATGGTCTTATGGGAGGAAGGACTGTCTTTCTTCTCCTCTTATTCTGAGATTCTCCAAATCCAATCTAAACAGTAATTCAGAACATGCTTTTAATAATATACTGATTGCCAGTGAAAGTTACATTCATCACACACTCCATATAAATGGATACATTTATCTCTACTTAGTATAAAACTAAGTCCCCGATTCTTGGATGTCACGGGTAATCTTGAGAACCACTGGATGGATTTTGATACGATTTTCATCATTCTGTAAAGGATATCTCGAGGAAGTGTCGTGACTGTGAGCCTCCCTGGTTCAGAACCCAGGACTGCGGTTCGGAGGAACGTTATATAAGGGCAATAGAGTTATTATTATTATTACTAAGTTGGATGTGAGCTTTTGTAAGCCAGAATGTATTCTCAAGGAAATAAGACTGCTGGAGCCAGGATGTGTACAGAGGTCTGTAAATATTGATTGATACAGAAGGACACTTGGTCGAGTACTCTGTACTGTAGAGAGAGTGATTCATGGTCACAAGCTAGTCCAGAAATTGAACCCTGGAAGTCACGTAGACGCTAGTATGGGCAGTCGCCGCTAGTTTAGGGAGCAGCACTAGCTGGGCGCTGAGGGTGGAATGGACCACAGGCCTCAGTGGAAGGGAGAGATGGACTCCGGTCATCTCTAGTTGGATATAATGGTATCCAAAATGGCGAGCGGGGTTCTCACGCCTCAATTCTTGCCAGAGTAACGTCGTAACGCGCGCGAGCAGAATTCAGCCTCGGGAAGACATGCTAAATGTCAAGTAACAGTGTAGCAGTAATTAATGCCCCATGTTGGTAGCGACAAGTGTAACAGTTTTGCTAGCCCACACGTTGAACGACAAGTGTATCGGTTTGGCTGCCCCTAACTGTTGGGTGATAAATGTAACTGTTTACCTTTGCCTAAGCTATGTTGTTTTAATGGTCGCCAAGACCTCAACGGAATGTTGAAATCTAAATTTGTATTTAACAACGTCTAGCTCTGGTAGAACACCTTCAAGAATCTATTCACTCAGATCGTGGTATGATTTGATCATTAACCCAACAAACAATTGTATCAGGAGAAGGAATTGGTCTATATCTAATGCTACCTACTGAAAGCAAAGATTGCATTGTAAAAGAATTGAATTTATTATATAAAACAAGTATAGCAAAATTAATAATAATAATAAGTTTAAAATTTAAATTGGAGCGTTGCGATTTTAATATTACCGATAGAAAATTACGTGAAAACGGAGTCTGATAAATTATTGATTTTACTCTTATTCCCAAGCTATGAAGTTACTGAAATATTGAATATAAAACAAAGAGAAACGAGAGATTGCGTATTTCTGCGTCATTCGCGCTTACCACTGGAAATGGCCGAAGCCTTTCCCTCGTACTGGATGATGCTGTGAGCTTCCCACAGTCTCCTGGACGTCGTCATCTTTGTCGATATTTGATGATATTCTGGTAGATTAGATAATTCTATGGTCCGTACATCGGACCCAAACACTCGTACAACCACACTGGTTAAGTTTTACAAAAGTTAGTCCTCCACTCCACGGAACATCGGAGCGACTCCCGCGTGCAACCGTACTCGTTAAGTTCTACACAGATTGTCCTCGTTCCACGGCGCACCGAACGATATATGCCCCTCTCGGCTCCCCACCTCGGTACCGACTTCCAGCTTACGTGGTGTCCACTGATTGGCTGCTCCCCACGCTCTACTTCCCCTTCTCTGGCTCATTACACACGGCGCGCGGATGATGAAGTCGATTTCCGTTCCAACTATCCGCCTTTTCTTGACGCTGCGACCCAAGCTTGCGTAATACTTCTTGACAAGAAACAGCCCGTATCTGAATTTCCAGTGAGTCATGTCTCTCATAATATCCTAACTGACGAAACTCCGTAAAATTCCGTCATCACATAATTTTCTATGATATTGTCGTTCGTAATAATTTGCTTGATAGCGTTTTCTAAGACATAGAAAACCTATCTGTATGCTTATAATTTTTATAAAATGCTCCGAAAATACCTTAATAATAATTATAATAAATTAATAATAATAATAAATTAACATGAAAAATTATCTTGGCTGAACAATTTGCCGCGTAAATAAATATAGAATGGCTTCCTACTGACTTATGCCAGTGGCATAAAAAACCCTCGAAAAACACGTTACAACAGTAAAGACTTAGTAGCGCCAATTCAGACCTGCGTGCACTTCCAACAGTAACTTCACATAATTTGTATATAGTGTATATACTTCGACTGCCAAGGCATAATAAATCGGCAGTAGTTCAAGGGAAGTTCATCTTTTATTCCGGAAGTTCCGGAACTAGACTACAAAACCTAAGTTCCCTTATCAAGTGAACCGCTCGGCTAGGAGGGAAAATAGTCGGAGGACCTGTCAACCTGCCAGAACGTCTCACAGGCCAGGTAGGTCACGACATAAGGTTTGAGTAGAAAATAATTTATTTATGATCAAAGGAAGTCAAGCAGTAACGATTTCAGTGAAAAAAGTCGAAAAGAAACCTGTCGTCCGTGCGCTTTTTAAGCTTACTCTGGGCAAACCGTTAAAAATATCAATATACTATGAGTGTAAGAATTGTTCAGCATGAATAGTTCTACAAAAAAGTCCGCAAGAGCATATCTCTATCTTCAATACTTCGCTCACTAAAAGTGTTTTTACGTTTTCATTTCTTCCAACAAACTTCATTCAATTACTGAGGTGCCAGTTTACGAGCTAGCACATAATGCATTCATAACTGTTCCCAGGCAAAGCCAGGGCAGGTTACTAGTTAAAGAATAAAACATGAAAAATTCCAGCCAATTTATCACTAAAATAAAAATGGCAAAACACATGTACAATATTCAGATTTGTATTTTCTCTATTTTAATACTTTACACCGATTATTTATTACTTTTGGCTGAGGAGGACTAAGTTTGAATGTTCAAAACATTTCCCTATCTTATTTTATTTTTTCACCAGTTAATGTTCATTGGAATACTATTTCATATTTGTTAGTAGTATGATCGTCTGGAAAGATTTGGTCTTTGTTTAAATATCCAAAAAGAAATGAAACGATTTCATCTCCTGGAACTATACAAATTATTGGAGCACCGCTCGCCAAAAGAAAACATGTATTGTCCATTGAGCCACTACATATTTAAACACAAAATGTGATAAATGTTCCGGCATAACTCAACAAATTGCCAGCGTTTCGCCTGGTTGGTAAAAGTACACCTCACAAAGAGGCTGGCTAGCACACATTGAGATGGCCATTACAAGACGTATTTGATACATGTGTACACACGTCAAGAGCAAAGCCAGTGCACTACGGAAGTCAAAGCTCCACTCCTTACCTTGGCATTGAATATATAATTTTCCCAAAATAAATTTGTTGAGTTATGCCGGAACATTTATCACATTTTGTGTAAAAAAAAAGAAAAGAAAAGGTGGATACATTTCGATATTTGCGTTCTCGATTACAGAGTGACGGCTGTATAAATGAAGATGTGCGAGCAAGAATCAACGCAACGTGGATGTGATTCAGAGATGTAACTGGTGTTCTTTGTGATAAGAAGATACCCATCCCCCTAAAATCACAGAGTACGGAGTGTTGGCCAGCATTCCTCTATCATTGCAAGGATGGTGTCTGGGAAGTGAACACACTTTGCTAGCAGATTCAACTGGGGATAGTGACAGGCCGATCGCCCAGGCAACTACTATTTTGGATCTAATTAAGGAAGGGTCAGGGAAGGAAGTCAGCCTTGAACCTGTTGAAAGGAACCATTGGTGCTGAAAATGGGAAATCATGAAAACCATTTTCAGGATGGCTGAGGTGGAATTTGAACCCACTCTAACCTGACGCCAGCGAGGCACAAGGTAGCATGTTAGGACTTTCGGCAACCATGGCCGGTTTCAAATTAATTACACTGCTAAAGTTACCTAAGTAAGAACTATAATAATGATTGCAGATATTAATGTAGTTCTATAAAAAGAAATGGTGGTATCATTATCCCAGAAATTCTTAACATCACAAGATAATCATCATCATCTTGCACAGTTTCCAGCCACTGGCCGGGTCTGTTTGGAACACAAGCCTCTCCAACGTCTTCTATCTTCCCACCATCTCTCAGCCTCCATCCTTGTCCAATCTTCTCCTCTCTTCTTCACGCATTCTTCAGCCACCTGTCTCTCGGTCTTCCTCTAGGTCTCTTTCCTTTCCACTTCGTCTCATGTATCCTCCTGGGTATCCTCTTCTCCTCCATTCGTTTTACATGTCCATACCATCTAAGTCTAGATTTATCTATACCATCCTGTAATGGTTCCTCCTTCATTAATTCTCTGGTCCTCTCATTTCTTATTCTGCCCATCTTTGTAACTCCAATACTGCTTCTCAAGAACCTCATCTCACTGGCCTGTATTTGTTATTTTATGGGCCTCTTCAATGGAGTAAAAACAGAATGTAGATATCCTCTATGTTTCAGAAATAGCTGAGGTGGATGTTCTAATCAACTCACTCTGTATAATACAGTGGTCTTACATGGATTGTCTGGGTGCAAGAAATTCAAGGTGATTGAGGAGTATAGCAGACTTGATGACCATCATACTTGCTCTTGCAGAGACCAAAGAGCTTAATGGTTTGTTAAGTTCATGAAGGATGCACTAGTGCATTTGAAGGATAATATAATACAGTACTCTGAAAGAAAGTAATTCAAAATGTCTTCAGAATATTCCTCAATAATTTCACACCACTACCTGCACTAGTACAAACGACACCATCCCTTTCCTAACTCCCTCACTCGATTGCTTACTAGAATGTTTAGTTTGTAATACACATGGAACCAGATGGTACCTACCGTAATACTAAGTAGCAATCTATTAAAATTTGAAACTAGGATGGTTACATAAGACATAAATGTTTCAATTTTATAAGAACGAGAGCTACCATAATTTATATTTTCATTTTGGATTTCAATTCATCAAGGTGAGTTTGACACATTTATTCTAAAATATTTGATGGCTATTTATAATACATGAACTGGAATAAAGGACACACTATTATTTTAACTTCTGCCTAAAAGGTTAAAAAGGATAATTTTGTACAAATAACACTTTTCTTTTCTTGCACTTGCTTTTTGGACAATATCTCCCTACTATAAGGCGTGATCAAAATGTTTCCATTTGAGGGCGTTGCTGCAGTGTATATCGACGCCTCCAACTAAGAACATCGTAACTGACATTTTTGAGATTATTCGCGTATCATATACTAAAAAATGAGCTCTATCAACTAGAAGATTATTACTCTCTGATTCCCATTATATTTTTTGTTAACTCAGTATTTAAGAACATCGTCATCATCATCATCTTGTACAGTTTCCAGCCGCAGGCTGGGTCTGTTTGGAACATAAGCCTCGCCACTTAGTTCTTTCTTCCCACCACCTCTCCGCTGTCACTCTGGTCCAGTCCTCGCCTCTCTTCTTGACACATTCCTCCACTCCTTTCAGCCATTTATCTCTTGGTCTTCCCCTTGGTCGTTTCTTCTGCATCTGCATCTCATGTATCCTCTTGGGAATCTTCTTCTCATCCATTCTCTTTAAGTGTCCATACCACCTCAGTCTTGATGTCTCAATCCTACCTTGCAAGGGCTCCTCTTTCACCATTTCCCTGACCTTTTCATTCCTCACCCTGTCTCTTCTTGTTACTCCGATCCTACTTCGCAGGAACTTCATTTCACCTGCCTGTATTCTGCTTATGTCTCTTTTCTTCATTGTCCACGTTTCTGAAGCATAGGTCAGTATCGGGATATAGTAGCTTCTGTATAACACTTCCTTGCTTTTTTGTGGGACATCTTTATTCCACACTAAGCTCCTAATGCTTCTCAGAAATGCTTCTGCCTGTCTGCCACGTTCCGTAATCTCTGTCATTTCTCCCATTTTCCTCCACTATACTTCCCAAGTACTTGAGACTTTCCACCTTCTTCAGCTGTCCACCTCCAAGTGTTATCCCACTCATTGGTCTGTCCTTTTTCCTAGTCGTTAACAGGATCTCACATTTACTGATGTTGAACTTCCATCCGTACTCTCCCACTGTTTCTTCCCAAGCCTTCAGTTGCTCCTGAATTTCCTCCTCCTTGTTTCCCCAGACCATGAGATCATCTGCAAACACCATTGCTTTCATCTTATCTTCTCCTATCTTTCCTGCTATCCGTGTCATTACCACGTCCATAACCACAATAAAGAGAAGGGGTGACAGCGCACTACCCTGTTTCAGGCCACTCATTTGTCTGAACCAGTCTGTTCTTTCCCCTCCAACTTTCACACAACTCACACTTCCACAATACATCTCCTTCACTCTGCCTACAGTCTCTTTTTCCACTCCCATGTTTTCCATTGCTTTCCAAACCTTCTCCCTACACACACTATCATAGGCCTTTTTGATGTCCAGGAAGGCCATCAGCAGATCCTCTCCAAATTCGTAGTGGTGTTCCTGGAGCTGTCTCACTGAAAATATGAGATCCACTGTTAATCTCCCAGGTCTGAATCCATACTGCTCTTCTCTCAATTTTCTCTCCACTTTGGCTCGTATTCTACTTTCTAATATCTTTTCATATATCTTGGCACAGTGAGGTATGAGTGTGACTCCCCTGTAATTTCTGCACTCCTTTCTGCTTCCTTTCTTAAATATTGGGACAATTAATCCTTTCTTCCAATCTTCTGGGGTCTTTTTCTCCTTCCATATCACCCTCATCACACGGTACAGCCACTGTTTCCCAACCTCCCCTGCTGCCTTCACCATTTCAACACTCACTTCATCCACACCTGGTGCCCTTCCTCCTTTCATCTTGTCTATAGCCATTTCCAGTTCTCTCCAAGTCAGGTCCTTTTCCATTCCTGTGTTGTCTTCTCCATCTTCCAATACATTGTCTTCCTCCCTATGACCATTTGGATTCAGCAAATCCTCAAAGTACTCTTTCCACACTGTCCCCCATCTAGCGGCGAGGATATGAACTCTGCCGGCTGCCGAAGCCTGTCGCACTCCCCTGGGGCAATGATTAAATGAATGACAGATGAAAAGAAATGATAATGGAGAGTGTTGCTGGAATGAAATTTGTGGTAGGGAAAACCTGAGTACCCGGAGAAAAACCTGTCTGCCTCCGCTTTGTCCAGCACAAAACTCACATGGAGTGACCGGGATTTGAACCACGGGCCCAGCTGTGAGAGGCCGGCGTGCTGCCACCTTAGTCACGGAGGATCCGTCATTTGATTATAGTTCTCATTTTACCAGCTGGAGAGTGCACATTTCCAGTTACTGAAGTCAAGACACAGTGCAGTGTTGGCAGTCCAATGTAACGCTGACTATAATGTTAAGGTGATTATTGTGTATAGTCTTATACCCTTTTCAAAATGTTATCAAGAGGCAAATTGATGGTTGATTTAGTGAGGAGCATGGCTGCTTATTCAACTCAGTTACAAGGTAAGAGCACATTCATTATTATTGTTCAGAAAGGCCAGTCATTATTATTCTCTTTATGTCAGAAGAGTAGCATTAACCAGCAACAGCTACAGCCTCCTCTATTAGAGGAGAAATAATAAGAAAGTTAGGCTTATTACAAGGTGCTGCTTACATTTCAATAACATAAAATAAGACGTAAAGTGTCCGGGTTAAAAAAAAAACTATGCATATCAAAATAATTTTGTTGAGTAGAATACTATCAAATTCTATTATAATAATAATATGAGAGACGTTATTTTTATTGTTCATGTTATACTTTTCAGATCAAAGTACTGACGAACGTAATTCAAGCACCAAGGACTCAGAATCTCAGAGTAACTGCTCATCCCCCCTAACTTCAGAGCAACATATTATGAGTGAAATTACTAGGGATATCTTGGGTTTATCACAAAATCTTGAAGGAGTCACCTTTGAAACAAAAGATCAGAGAGAAGATAATGGTGACAAATTACAGCATGAAGACGACAATAAGGAAGAGAATGAAAAATCACAGAATAAGCAAGAAACAAGAAAAAGAAAGAAACAGGCTATAGTTGACATCATAATTAATAATGGCCCAATGCACAACAAGTCGGATTGTTCTAGGATGAAGACTGGTAAAACCATAGTACCCGTTGAACGAGAAAACCTATCCCCCAACACCACAAAACCTGACAGTTCTACTGAAAACTTCTACCAGAATGAAGATTATGAACAAGAGTTTTTGATTGAAACAGACTGGGAACCTGAGTCTGAGGAAGATAGTGACAAATCAGTGTATGAAGAAGAGGCAAATTCAAAGAAAAAGATTGAAAAATGAGGTTCAAATGAAATTGGGAGCTTTGTAATGAGCTATATAAATTTTAAAGTTCAAGAAGGAATTACAGACTTTATATTTTATTCAGATAGCTGTGCAGGACAAAATCGGAATAGGATTTTGTAAGCAGTTTACTCCTTTATGTCTGAGACCCTGCATGTTTCCATCACCCACATATTTTTGGAAAAAGGATACACGCAAAATGAAGGGGACTCAATGCATGCTCTCATTGAAAGAAGAAGGAAAGGGTAAACTATTTATGTTCCATACCAATGGGTTATGCTTATTCGCATGGCGAAAGCAAAGGGTAAACCATACGTGGTTAAAGAAGTTTCCCAGAAGGACTTAAAGAATTGCAAGGAACTTTTGGATTTTGACAAGCGGAACTGGGTAGCAAGAGAAGAGAAAATATACTGGCACAAAGTGAGGCAGGTTCGTATCGGGAGAGACGAACCAACCAAGCTACTTATCGAGTACGACCACGAAGGTGAAGAAGTGTTTATTGATCTGTACCAGAATCGACGAGGAAGACGGCAATCTATTCGCACTTTGGAGCTTAGTAATGCTTATAATGGACTGTTGACAGTAGCTCCACAAAAGGAGAAGAACCTGCTGTCTTTATGTGCTCCCAATCTCATTCCAGACATGTATGAAAATTTCTAAAAAAATCTGAAAGTTACCGTAGCCGAAACAACTGAATCAGACACAACTAGTGACAAATAAAAATGAAAGTAACTTGTCTCGAAGTTGAATTGTTTTAGTTTGTATATTGTATTTTCAAAACAATGAACATTTTTGGAAAGTTTAAAATAATAACTTTTTTTTTTTCAATTTAACCTGTAAACTTCTGTTCTTCTGAAATGTATTCATAGTCTTCAACGCAGGGGCGTATATACAATTTTTTCGGGGGGGGGGGGCTGACTATTCTGGAAAATTGTGAGTACTTTATGAATGTTCTATTATTGCCTGTGGAGTATGAATGGCAAGTATCTAAATGGATTACTTGTTAATTTATTCAGCAAATTTTACAAATTGATAAGCATTTCTTAAAAGTACTGTGAAATACATTGTATTTTGTACCCAAGTTGGCTTTTTCGGGGGGGGGGGGCGGCTGGAGCCCCCTCAGCACCCCCCCCCCCCCTCTTATATACGCCCCTGCTTCAACGATTGTATTGTTCACAGAGAACAATCTTAAGAATAGTAAGTTCAGTCAATTCTTTCTTTTAGCTCATTGTATGCAGTAATAATGGAATTTATATTAATAAAAGACACTATAACATAAAGTTGATGGTTATTATTAGATTAAGTTGTCCAAATAATAACATCGTAACTCGACTTTTGCAGTCAGTTGTTCACACATCTCCAATGAAGAACATCGTAACTTCACATACGATGTTCTTCATTGGATAATTCCAATTCAGTAATATCGTAACTACGTGTAAATGGGTTAATTAATAAATTCAAATACCTTTCTTCGGGTAAAATAAACTAGGCAATAAATGCTTTCCATTGAGCCCATGACCGCAAAGATTGAGAAACTCGCTGATTTGTAGGAATTTTTCTAAACTTTAAACTGCTCTCCTCAACATTTTACTTTATGCAGATACGATGTTCTTAGTTGGAGGTGTCGATATGCAACGTAGCGAGACTCTGAAGAGGGTATATAAGCACGGTCACATAGCAAAGGATTAGTGTGGTAGTCATGTCTTGCCGAGGTGCATGCGTGCTACATGTGGCAACAGGAACTATGGCAACATTATTACCAAATGTGTCCAAACAGGACCGACATAATGTTATTCTTTTCTTGGCTGGTGGACAAACACTGGTGGACATCCATAAGAGAATGATGAATGCGTATGGGGCAGCATGTCTGTCGGAAACCGCCGTTGTTCTTTGATTACCAGGACTCATTGCTTATTGATTTCAAGGAACCTGGTGTCTCCATCACTGGGGAACAGTACTGTGCAACACTGGAGAAATTATGGCATGCAATTAAGATGAAACGTCCGGGAAAACTACGACAAGGGGTGCTGCTTTATGAAAACGCACATCCCCATACCACAAAGGCATGCCAACTCAAGTGGGAGGCACTAGATCACTAGCCCTATAGTCCTGATCTTGCCCCATGCGATAATTACGCCTTCTGTCCCTTAAAAAACTCCACCAAGGACGGTATCAAGCCTGGCTGAAAAAGGAGGAGGGTTGGAGTGGATATCTCGTCCCACTCTGGAAAACCAAACTAGAGAAGAGTTGAACATCTAACTCCACATCTGTAAGCATGGGCACAGTGAGGAGGCAGCCCCTCCACCATGATAGGGTGCTGTGGGCCAATCACTCACACATCTGAACTTATTCGATTACTGAAACTGCAACAGAAAATAACCGGACTGATAAACAGTTGACGATTTTTTGCATGGAAATGATTACGAAAATTGGATGCTGGAATATACAAACTTTACGCCAAACAGGCAGGCTAAAGCAGGTCTACGCAGAAATGAGAAACTACCAGTTAGACATTCTAGGATTGGTTGAGGAGGAGAGGAAGGCGACTGGCAAATCCTGGGCAGACCTGCAGAGGCTGGCTGGGAGGAGAAATCAGTGGAGGAATTTTGTTGCAGCCCTTTGCTCCGAGAGGGGACATAGGAATTAAGTCAAGTAAGTCAGTGTCCCTTAAAAAAGGACTGTCGGACAAGAATGTGCAGCAGGCGGTTATGGACTTCTTCACGCAGCAGGACATGGTGTTTAACCACACGGGGATTTTCAACCTGGTGCGTCGGTGGGATGTTGCCTCAATGCCTAATTGGCATATCGATTCTGGACTGTACGGCCATCAAACAGAAACTTTTTGATCACGCCTTAAATAATATGATGGTTCTAAGGTATCGTAGCTTTTATCCCACTAAAATTATTATTTAAGTCCTCCATTCACCACAGGGGCTCTTGTCTACCATCATCATCATCATCGAAGTCCCACTCCAGTTACCCGGGTGTGGTTTACAAGCCTCCTCCACTCCTTTCTGTCCTTCCATTTTTCCTGTTCCATCACTTCTGCCACATCCAATCCAGCTTCTCTAATGTCCTTCAAAATTTGGTCCAACCACCTTCTTCTCGGTCTTACAACTGGTCTCTTTCCTATGACTTCTCTTTCTAATTCCCTTCTTGCTACTCTTTCCTTACCAATTCTTTTTACATGTCCGAACCAACGTAGCCTTGCTTTCTGTATCTTCTGATTTAACGGTTCCATATTTAACTCTTCTCTAATTTTAATATTTTGAATTCTATCCCTTCTTGTCTTTTTAACTGAAGTTCTTAAAAATTTCATTTCTACTGCTTGTATTTTACTATTTTGCCTTTTATTCGTTACCAGTGTTTCCAGTCCATATGTTACAATTGGTATGAAATACTGTTTATATAGTGTTAATTTCGTTCTCTTGGGTACTTTGTCATCCCATAAAAGTTATCTGACTTGATGATAAAATGTGGTACCTTTACTTAGTCTGTTATTAATTTCAATGTTGATGTCATTACTTCCATTTATAATGCTACCTAGATATGTAAACTGTTCTACATTCTTGTCTACCAATGTCATAAATTACAATAATCCGTATTTTGTTTCATTTTCTTCTTACAATTCACACCACATGAAGCATGAGAGATTTAGCAACCCACAGCGACTGAGGTCTTACACACATCTACTATAGCCTAACACACAAGATGATGATGAGGATAACTGTTGTTTTAAGGGGCCTAACATCTAGGTTATCGGCCCTTACACACAAGAGATGACTATACTGTTTCATGTACGTTTAGACATTCTAGACTGGATACAGTGTCAAAACCTCATCATGTTTATATTTAGGTCTGAAATACATTCGGTGCAATTTGGTCGCTACAACTTTTACGACATTTTTCTAAAATATTATATCACTGTGCAGCGGCTTCGGTGGCGTAGTTGTTAGCGTGCTGAACTGCTGTGCACAAGGGCACGGGTTCAAACCCTGCAGAAGTTGTCACATTTCTTAAGAGGGTTAAAATCCTTCAGTATGCCTTCCTTCGGAGGGGAAGTAAAACCGGCGGTCCCATGTCACAGATTTATGGCATGTAAAAGATTCTTCCACAGACTAAACTTGTGTGGAGCTAAATTTCTAGGTTAGATTTCATTGTTACGCTCTATCAAAGTTCCAACGTTAACCACTAGGTGTCATTGACTTCTGGTAGTGAAAGTTGGAACTACTTGAATTTGAACAGAACTTGTAGCTCACCCTAGGGGTGTCCGCTTGAAGCAGCTACAGCCTCTGGCGAGCCGAACACTCCCAGCACTAAAAGCCATATGATAAATCATTTAAAAACTGTGCAGTAGGCTACCAAGTGATTTTGACAACTTGAACACATGTAGTCAATGAAACTGTGCTGTTATCCAAAAATAACTTGTGGTGGTTGATGTTCACAAAATTAACTTTCTTTTGGGTGAAATGTGTATGAGAATATGACTCACTCCTTTACTTACCAAAGGTTCAAATTTTTCCTTTTTGTGCTCCACCTTCTCTAGTAGTCTCCGATGAGGTATGTGAAATGGGGTACTACCAGGAGGTCTGAATTATTAAAAGAAAATCATAGTTAGAATATGGTGAAAATATGAAAATTTAAATGAAAAAGAAAGTATTTTCCCATTAAAAAAATAATAATATATGGTTCAATTTCTTAAAATATGCAAGTGTCATGAGAATTAGCTATAGCTAATACAGATGGTGTCCATGCTAGCTGATTCACTCTGTATATTCATAAAAATAATAATATATATAAAGCATTACCAATAAAGAAAAAGAGCATTCATTTCGGAGGCTGTCGTACTAGACAGAGTATACCAAATGAAAGAATAAATTTAATTGTGTATATAGTGCGTCTCTGCCTTAAAAGACAGTAAGGAATTAAATGTAGTATTTGCCTCTCACTCGCACTCCTATGTCCTGCAATTAGCTTCGTCCCCTTCTACGCCGGCAATGTTGCCATTTCCCAATAATTGAAAGTGACAAATCTAAGAAAATGTTTGCGTGGTCTTATAGAGAATTTTCCGCTCTTTACGATAATGTAAAAATAAAAGCCATAAATAATGAACACATTTCCCAATTTTCACAATTACGATATATTAGCGCGAATCTATATTTTTGCGGATATAAAACTTATCACGAATAGATAATGAACTAATGATCGCAACAGATCAAGAATTTATTTTTAGATTGCCTGATGTTGGTAGAAGATACCCTATATCGCAGGGCAGTAATTATTTTCATAATAAGAAAGTTATGATTTTTTTCCTTAAAAAATCTGGGATGGTGTCACACAAAAGTTACGTAGCGAGAAACATTTTTGCTGCTGACTTTATGTTGGTGACTAAGCAAGAAGAAATGTTCATTAATGTCTGAAATAGTTTTTAAAACAAACCAGAGCTCGATATCAGATAGCATTCATAAGTTATATCACTTTGCGTACACTTCCCGCCCAGCGCTGACACACCGAAAGTTTGTTTACTAATGTGGCCCATAGGCAATCTGCCGGACTGCGTTTGAAGGAGGGAAGGTGATGGTGTGAAGTTAAACTGTGAAATGAAATGGAGCTTGTGTTCTTTATAAATTGTCCGCCTCGTTGCGTAGTGGCTAGCATTCTTGGCTGTCACTGTGCTGTCACCGTGGAGGCCCAGGTTTGAATTCCGGTTCTGCCAAGAAATGTAATTCTGGTTTGAGGGCTGGAACGGGTGCACTCAACTTCATGAGACAAAACTGAGAAGAGGTGGGTTCGATTCCTACCTCAGCCATCCTCGAAGTGGTTTCCGTAGTTCGCCTTTGTTCGTCCCGGGAATGAACAAGGGTTCGTTAATGTTTCTGTGCCAAAAGAACACGGCAGACACCTACAACGAAATGACAGGTGAAGTGTATGAAAAGTGGTTCGCCGAGCAATTGTTGCCCAATGTTCCCGAAGGATCTAGCCTAGTAATAGACAATGTAGGCTATCACAGCAGAGAAATATGTTCGTTGCTTGCCACCATATCAGAGTGAACTTAATCCCATCGAAATGGTATGGGCGCAAGTAAAGAACTAGCCTATATAAAATTGAACAACGTACATTCAAGAAACAAAAAATTAATAATTTAATTTCGGCTGCATATCACCACTTGACCATACAAAATTGGGTAAATTACGTGAACCACAATATATATTTTTATTATTTTATTATTATAATCATTATTATTATTAAATATCATATTATAATTCATTATAACCTATGATATTCGAGAAAATGTAATATTATAACATGTTATAATATTATTATATTCATGAATAATTGAAAATTATAAATTATTATAATGTGTGCATTAAAATCGCGCTCTGAACTTCGGTGTATCATATCTAAATATTCTACCGTCATTTGCTTCAAGTCATGAGGTACAGTTATATACAACAAACAAATATTTTGGAAATTTTCCGAGTTTTGCGTAAAAACACGCCTGTATACGAGTTATGTTACATCATGTGCCCGGCCTTGCAGAACTTGGTATATGCAGCAGATCTGGCATCAGCGTGCTCTATTTAATGCGTACTGTCTTTTAAGGTAGAGACGCACTTTAGAAATGTTAATACACTCGCCGGCAAAAATAAAATAAAAATAATACAACACTTTTTTTTAAATTATTCTCATAATTTATTGCACTTCAAGGAAACTATATTAATCCAAGTATTAGCCAACTGAGAGATAAGACTAATTCAATCAAGTTACAGACATTACTAAGGAATATTGAGAGAATTAAAAGTGCGCTAGACCTCGCCACGAACAACCTACTACAACGGAAAAGGAAGGAAGATTGTAGTTTTACATGACCGTGAATCTTGTGATTATGAGCCACGGGACCTCCTTTTTATGTGGAATCCGAACCACGGGACATGGCATTTCACTTCGAAAATCTCACATGCATTGACCGGGAATCGAACCCGGACCGCCTTGGTGAGAGGCATACAGCTAGACCGCTGAGCCACCATGCCCCCGCCTACTACAACGACACGACATTGTGATTCTTAATGAAACATACCTCACAAAAAATTGGGAAACTCATAATTTTTACTGCCTCCACAGGTACGCATCTAAGGGAGACAAAGGCAGGCCTAAAGGCGGCATTTCTTGCCTACTCAAACCGTCTCTATCACCATTCACAAATCCGTTTGAAACTGACAATGTGATGCTGGTACTAACGAACAGGCTATCAATATTGTGCGCATACTTCCAACCAGACCTAACAGAAGTAGACATTATAGACGAATTAGGCACAGCAATGTCAATAGTACGTACCACAAATCCGATAATGATACCTGGAGACTTCAACTGACGCATTGATGTCCCATACAGGAAAACAAACACGTTACTTGAATACTTAAAAGAAGACGGCTTTTCCTTAACGAACAAAAGTGATGAGAAGACATACATAGCTTTCAATGGCACAAGCACGATAGATCTTTTATTCATAAGCAACGACATAAAAACATTACATCAAGAAGTACTATCCAATGTTGTAGCAAGAAAACACCTCCCATTAACAACCACCCTATAACATCAATATAAACATTCAAAAAAGCTCCAGAACCCCTATTTCGTGGAAAATAGACATGAAAAAAATGAGCACTATAGACATGGAAGGAATCACAAACATAATCAAATCTGGAAACATAGACGCCGCACTAACACTGATTGAGAATCATATCAAGGACGCAACTCCTAAGATACCTCAAAATACAAGAAAAGCAAAGCCATGGTTCACTACCGAATGTTGCCAACGGAGGAAGGAGGCGCTAGCAGCATTACACAAGATAAAAAGTGCATGTACACATACAGCACTACAAGAATATGTCGAGAAAAGAAGATATTATAAGGAGGTAGTTAAAAGAGCAAAGGAAAGCTATCAACAATTGAAGGAAGCTCAATTAATACAGGAGGGTGAAACAAACCCTTTCTTAGTCCTAAATCCCAGAGGACCCAAATTCCCAAAGGACATTCCTATGACAACGTGGATTCAGCATCTTACCGCAACCCTACAAGCACTGGACACCAGACCTATTCAGATTAGCAACCCTTCTCAACTACCAGTGCCGATCACGGCAGAAGACGTCCTAATTGAGATCAACAACTGCACAGAAAAGAAAGCATGTGGTCCAGATACTATTCACTATGAGCACCTGAAAATAACAGCACCGCTGTTAAAAGGGCTATGGGCAGAGCTCATGAACGAATATTGACTTCAAGGTCACATACAGTCAAACTGGAGAACTTCGACTTTGAAGATGCTATATAAAGGAAAAGGTAATACAGGAGATCCGAATTCCTATCGTGGTATTGCTTTGGAAAACACAATCTTTAAGATCTTTACGAAAATACTCACTAGAAGACTCGCAGATTTAGTTGACATCAAGATCCCTGAAGAACAGTTTGGCTTCCGGAAAGGAAGGAATACACTACAAGCCATTAACTGTCTTTTAACGAATGTAGAAGACGCGTTAAGACAGAAAAGGGAAAGCTATATGCAGTATTCGTCGACTACTCCAAGGCGTTTGATCTAGTGAGTAGAAACACTTTGCTCAGGAACTTGAAAATATGATCGGAAAAGAACATTACCTTTTTGGAATAACAAGGGAAGGAACAAGGGAAGCTGTACCAAGTCTTAGGCTGATTTTGGAAAGTAGAATAAGGAAAGATAAGAGAACGTTCATGGCATTTGTAGACTTAGAAAAGGCTTTTGATAACGTTGATTGGACTAAATTGTTTGACATTTTGAAAACTCTTGGAATAAAGTACAAGGCTAGGAGGGTCAGTGGCGGACTAGGCCTTGTGGGGCCCTGGGCGATATGATCTGGTGAGGCCCGCAACAATAGGAAATTTAAAAAAATATCAAATCAAATGGAAAATAGTTTGGTAATTATAATAAAATAAAGAATAAATACAATATTTTGAATACACTAGAGTAGGCTATTTTTTTTTTTAATAATATGAAAGAAACCTTTAAGTCCCCTTGAAGAAGATGATGTAAACTATGAAATATTAAAATATTACTTTGCGACGTTTTTCGCGGCTGAAGTCTTCTATTATTTCACTGAAATCTAAGCTTGCTAAACAGTCACGGGAGCTCATAGCTGCACTAAAAAAAGGAATATGAATTATAAATTAGTTTGAAAAGAATAATTAATTAATTAATTAAATTTTAAAAAATCCATGGTGCGGGGCCCCCCTGGACCGCGGGGCCCTGGGCGGTCGCCCTCCCCTAGATCCGCCCCTGAGGAGGGTGATCTACAATCTATACAGAAACCAGACAGCAGTCATTTGAGCTGTAGGACATGAGAGAGAAGCTGGTATTCAGAAAGGTGTAAGACAAGGCTGCAACTTACCACCCATACTTTTCAATCTTTACATTGTACAAGCAGTGAAGGAAATTATAGGAAAATTTCAAGTGGGAGTGAAGATACAAGGAGAAATAATTTCAACTCTGAGATTTGCCGATGACATAGTCATCTTGGCCGACTCGCCTGAGGATTTGAATGAGTTTTTGAAATGGTATGGACTCCGTCTTGAGGAAAGAATTCAAGATGAAAATTAATAAATGTAAAACAAAAATATTGGAATGCAGCCGAAATAAATCAGAATCCTCTATGGACATCAAGTTGGCAGGTGAAAAACTAAAGGAAGTAGGAGACTTCTGTTACTTAGGATGCAAAATAACTAGTGATGGACGAAGCAAAGAGGATATAAAAAGTAGGTTAGCACAGGCAAGGAAAGCATTTCTACAGAAAAGGAATCTGTTGACATCGAATATAGATTTAGGTGTTAGGAAGTCATTTTTGAAGGCCTTTGTCTGGAGCGTGGCACTCTATGGAAGTGAAACTTGGACTATTGGGGCAGCAGAAGAGAATTGAAGAGTTTGAAATGTGGTGTTACAGGAGAATGATGAAGTTCAGATGGGTAGATAGGGTTACAAACGAAGACGTATTTAGACTAGTGGGAGAGGAGAGATGTTTCTGGCGACTGCTAATGAAGAGAAGAGATAGGTTGGTAGGAGACATACTAAGACACCCAGGAATAGCAAGCTTAGGTATGGAAGGAAGGGTCGAGGACAAGAACTGTAGGGGTAGACCAAGGTTAGAATATGTTAAACAGATTGCCTCGGACATAGGGTGTGGTAGCTATGTATAGATGAAACGATTAGCTCAGGACAGGGAGGCATGGACAGCTGCATCAAACCAGTCAAAAGTCTGAAGACTCAAACACACAAGGGACATTCTCCACAAAAACAGCCTACAAATAGACGACAGTATAGTTCAATCAGAACGAATAGAACAAACAAATGGTGTACTTCAGGGTGACCCTTTGAGCCCGTTACTATTCAACATCACTACAGCCGATGTCATTGAGGCTATTTACCTTGAGGGAGCGGATGATATGGTTGTGGCATCGACATCAAAGGAAACCTTGCAATCGTCCATTGATACTTACCACATGGGCTCAACAAAACGATATGACGATAAACTGCTCCTAGACAGTAATGCTGGCATTCCGTAAAGGCGGGAAACTATCCGCAGATGAGCATATACTACTAGATGGAGAACCCCTAGTCAATGTAAATCATTTCAAACACCTAGAAGTAGTAATTCAAATGCAAGGGAATGTATTCACACGACATGTCGGGGATAAAACAACTTCCGCCATAAAAGCAATGCAAGACATAATGCAACTGGGCAATCTATCTTTACAAACCGCAATGAATTTATTCAGAATGAAAATAACTCCAATAGCGACATATGGCATTCAAATAACTTGGGAACATTTGACACAAAATAACCTTCGAGAGATAGAAAGAGTTAAGTCTACTCTTCTAAAGAAAATTCTGCACGTATCAAAGTACACGCCATCTCGTCTAACGTACGTACTAGCAAGGGAGACTTTCTTGATAGAAGACCTGTGTTTGCAGAACTCCCTACCATTCACAGTGCAATACAGGAGGCTGATCCAAGAACTAAACTTCAAGCGAAATGACATATGGCCTGATTTCTATTCCACAGAAGCTCTTATGTCGACGGACTCGATGAATGCCAACTTTGAACTACGGCATACGATTAACCGTTTTGCAGTCCATGGTTTTCATTTTAAGATATGCTCAAGAAGATTTCATTACCCAGGCCTCCAATGCACCTGCTCTCTGTGTGGTAGTGCTTGTGACAGATGTCACGCCATTTCCTGCGCCCAGAGGAAAGTATCACTAACACACTTCTGCTGCGAATAACTATATAGCAAACAGAACCAGTCAGACACTTTGTATATAGACACTTAGATGGATAAGATATAAGTTATCGGTATTAGTTTTGTATCTCAGCATGGCTATTAGCAGCAATCAATGATTATTATTATAATTTATTGCATTGAAATTATTCTTATGTAAAAATTATGCATAATTAATTGTTCTCTTTAACATTTGAAAACCACTTCACACACAAAAAGAAATGCTTCAAATAAAACATCTTTTAATTTTCTAGAATAAGAAATAAAAGTGAAAATGTCTTAAATTTTGAGTAAATTACATAGCCGTTTAAAAATGTTAATCTGATTTCCAAAATTTATCATTACAGAATTAATCCATTCCTTTGGGTACTGACACAAGAACTGAACACTTAAAAACGGGTATTTCCACCCTTAGCACGAATCACCTCGTGTAACCTCTCTGCCATATTTGCGATGATTTGTGAAATGCTTTCCTGTGAAATGCTTTACTGTGGAATGCGTTCCCACTCCTCATGCAGCATCGCCCGAAGTTGCTGGAGAGTCTCAGGAGCACATTGCCGAACATTTACGGCCAACATATCCCAAACATGTTCAATTGGATTCAAGTTAGGGCTCCTAGCTGGCCAGTCCAGTGCGTAGATTCCAACCACATGCAGGTACTGCTGAACACATCGGGCAGTGTGTGCTCGTGCGTTGTCGTGCATCAAGCGAAATTCATCCCCAACAAATGGAGCAAATGGCACAACATAGTTTCAAGGACTTTCATGATGTACTGGTCAGCTGTGAAAGTCCCATTCTCAATTAGGTAACGTTCAGTCCTGGCATCCATACTGACCCCGGCCCAGGCCATGACAGAAACCCCGTCGAATGCAGTCCTGGAGGAAAAAAGTTACAGGAGAAAACCTTTCTCCAACCCTCCTCAACACTCTTTCCCTTCCGTTAGGCGATCTGAGACTGAATCTCTTCTCGCCTATGAAGAGAACGGCTTGCAATTGCTGTTGTTTAAAAATCAAGTGTTGCGTTTCTTTTGCCGGTGAGTGTAGAATAGCTTATAAGTAGAGTTAGTGATTTTCAGCAATTGCGATAAACGAAGAATTTGTTGAAACACTGAACACTTTCAGTAAAGTATGCTTGCAAACCATTGATGTGAAAAATCTTAATGGAATGGATTTTTTTTTTTTCGCTGGATGTATTAGGTATTTTCAGATTTATTTTAAAACACAATTTTGTATTTTCAAGGATTCAAGGATTCGAAAATACATTTTGTGAGTATTTTGCCCAACTCTGCATATTGTTTTACCTGGGGCTCCCATACGGTGTGGCCACCCCCTATCGCCCCCTTTCGTCCTCTTTCATCCCCATTTCAGGCTACAGTCCCTAAAATAAACCAACAACAACGACGACGACGACGACAGCTACACAGTGCTTAGCCAACCTCCATACATGTGGTAACTCTTACCACACAAATCTAAACAGTTAGCTTCCTGCTATGTAGCGCAGGAATCCGCTGACTAAATTACACAAACATTAGCGATTCATTTAAATACGACCCACGCCAAGAACCAAGCATCTTTCGTCCGCCGAGTTGCTGACCAACACCCGTTCGACTGCTCTGCAGTCTGGCAAGTGCACTCTAGGTTATCTTAAAGAACTCCTTTCTAAATCCGAACCCAGCACTTGTAATCATCTCATCCATTCTTGTACTCTTCACGTCGCTAAGTCTAACTAGCGACTCTTATGAGCTTATGTACATTCTGTTATAAGTAGTCTAATGGTAAGTGTCCCTTAATGCAATTCCAGGATCCTAAATTCACTCAAGAAAAAGGAAATCAAGCATCTTGAAGGAATTGGTAGTTTGTGTTGTTTTACAAGATATGGAACGATGCCATGTAGATAATGCAAAAATGATAACCTTTTCAGGCCCATTGAAATGTTTACACACGTTTCCCCATGTGATTGGTCACAGAGGTGTAATGATTCCTTCACTATTGTTCATTTGCAATCAACTCATTACTTGCTTGAAAGTCATGCCGACATAACCGGTAAGATGTATTACCAACATTTATAATTGACACCTACAATTATTGATACATATTGCATCACACTCTTCCCTCACTTCAATGATTTTAATTTACTCATTAGAAATCTTTAAACTCAGTCTAACTGGAGGTCGACTGATGCGCCCAGATCTGCGCATTTGAGTTCCAGCAGGGGGAGCAATTATTTGTGATTTCATGACCTAACGGGGTGATTCTGATACAGGTGCTGCCTCAGGGTTAGGTTGAGGTATCGTTTCAGCTTCTAGGTTTCTCGCTAGCAAGTTGCCTGTTTTGCTAACATGGTTGTCTGATTATGGGGCATAACACGTATGTCTGTGTTTAAAACATCTTGATTAGACCTTTGTTCCCCAACTTGGGTATTTGGCTTAGAATAATACATATTCATTTCATTTATATGACATAAACGAGGGTCATTCCATAAGTCATGGCAACTATGTTATATCTTTCGATAATGCTACAGCATGGCAAATCCACGATGTTCATTGAACTATTAATGCCGTGTGATATCACAATGTAAACAGAAAACAGGGTTTGAGTCCAGGAGTTAACGGCAACGGTACAAATGAAAACCACACAATGCAACTCTGTGTAAATTTGTTTTGCACTAGTAAGTTACAAATGGAACACAAATCAATCATCCAGGGCACCGTTTCCAAGTATTGAAACACTGTTCAATAACAGACATGGACAAGTCAGTTCGGACAGACAAGGGGCGCCCACTTCGCGGGGAGTCTGCAGTTGCTGCGCGTCCACGTCGGAAAATCTCCACCCAACGTGCAACTGTTCAGTAATCATCAACAGCTTGACATAGTGCTGCAAGACACTGCGTAGCATTTCTGCCACCGAGAAAAGCAATTTTCACGAATGATCGCTGTTCCAATCTGCTTACATCCATCTTGTAGCACAGCCAAGCTCAGAATGAACGCGTATGGGGCTGATACCTAGCCACCTGCACATACAGTCGCCTCTGTTGGGTGAATTCTGTGTTATTTGCCGCGGGCTTTTTGTTCGAAAGATATAACATAGTTGCCATGACTTATGGAATGACCCTCGTATAAGGATTGTTTCGCTTTTAACTCTACTAAGTATGTACTTCGCCTGAGGGCTTTTAACACTGTACCCACTTCAGGAAGAAATCCTGCAAATTTACCTTTAAATTAAAATTCATGAGTGTTGAAAATGGGGCCTGACCATGTGTAGCCATAGATAAAACATCAGTTGTAGAGAGACTTGGAATCTGGGTTCGAGTCCTGGTGATACTTTATTTTCAGCACTTCCATTTAAGAATATGGTACTCAGGCTGAGGAACAATAACTGCATTCGAACTGTAATGTCTGAATTGGTTTCGGAATAAGTTCTATGGATCAATATTTTGAGATATCAAAATAATTATTAATTCAAAATGGTAATGAATTACAGCAGTCAATGCAGTAAGATTTGGACTATAAAGAAAATTGGCTGATAAAGGGGCAGTGATTTCAACTCACTCCAGTATGTATTAATTGCATTATGACCTCCCAATAGGGAAACACGAGCAAGTTAACATCATCCTATTATTTTAAAATCATGTATAGCCTATAACTGTAACTAATATAAACATGCCATTAGCTTTTCTAACGAACTATTCACAATTTATTCTAGTGATAATCTGGAATTAGTAGCAGGGAGCTTGCTACTTGGACATCATGTTCTATTTGCATGTAGATGAACCATAACAATAACCTTTAGGTACCTTCGGTATGTCTGTGGTGCTTTGAATAATATTCTCTTCAACAGTCTTTCTGTCATGTCTGTGGTAGATCCTGGCGTTGGGCTTGGCGAGTCTAGGGAGTCTGAATCCATTGTATGTCACTTTATAGCTACAAGTGCTGGGTTTACTTACTATCTGCTACAACTATAAGAACTAACCTATCTAAATGTTAAGATCACTTATATAGCCTACTGGTACTAATATATACAGAATTAAATATAATGAAAACTTCATATCCTTTTTTATGAAAACCATCATTGGACAATGTAGCACAGTTAGTACAAAGTCTTAGTAAAATCATTTTAAACAGTCACTTATATTCTCCTCTTCTTCCTCATACAGCTTATAAACAGCTGCTGTTCCTATGGCAACATATCTTCTTCAGAGCCTTCATAAGCAGGTCTATTGATTAAAGCCAGCTTGTTGTATCCAATGAGTTTACAAACTGTCAAACTATGTTTTGCCAATACTTGCAGGAAGTACTTTCCATTTTATTGGAGCCTGAGTACATGGCACAAATGAAACCAAAAATGCACTTCTATTACATTTTATTATATTCTAGCACTCATTGAATTCAACCAATAAGTGTTGTTGTTTGAGTTTTCAGTCTTTCAACTGGTTTGATGCAGCTCTCCATGCTTCCCTGTCCTGAGCTAATCGTTTCATCTCTACATAGCTACCACACCCTACATCCGAGGCAATCTGCTTAACATATTCTAACCTTGGTCTACCCCTACAGTTTTTATCCTCGACCCTCCCTTCTATAACTAAGTGTGCTATTCCCCAGTCGCCAGAAACATCTCTCCTCTCCCACTCGTCTTAATACCTCTTCATTCGTAACCCTATCTACCCATATGATCTTCATCATTCTCCTGCAACACCACATTTTAAACGCTTCAATTCTCCTCTTTTCTGCTGCTCCAATAGTCCAAGTTTCACTTCCATAGAGTGTCACGGCCCAGACGAAGGCCTTCAAAAATGACTTCCTAACCTAAATCTATATCAACAGATTCCTATTCTGTAGAAATGCTTTCCTTGCCTGTGCTAACCTACTTTTTATATCCTTTTTGCTTCGTCTATCACTGGTTACATTGCTTCCTAAGTAAGGTAAGTCTCCTATTTCCTTTAGCTTTTCATCTGTCAATTCAATATCCATAAGGGTTTTTGATTTCTTTCGACTGCATTCCAATATTTTTGTTTTACATTTATTCTTTCCTCAAGACAGAATCCATACCATTTAAAAATTCATTCGAATGCTCTGGTGTGTCGGCTAAGATGACAATGTCATCAGCAAATCTTCTTCTTCTCAGCGTGTTCCCGTTGGAACGGGGTCTGCTTTTCGGGTCAGTGCACGCCATTTCATTGGTTGGTTGGTTCCTCAGTTTAGGGGCCGCGACAACACTGTCATGTAGCCCCATGTACTTTGGGTGTGTGTAGAATCTGTCTGATAACCGGTGTTAATTGTGATGGTTGTATTAGTGTGTGTATCTGTTTTTTAATTCAAGTAAGGACTGCAACTTTGAACTTTTCAAATAGTTCCTACTTTTGCTACCAAACGCCACCGCCAACGACTACTAGGCCTAGTTCAGAACTTAGCTACTAGACGCCACCGCAGTCGGCTCTTGGCAACGAATGTAGAAACCTAAGAGCGTTGTTTACATTCCTAAGCTATACAATTTAGCTTCACACAGGTGTAATTAGTGGAAGATTCTTTAACATGCCATAAATCTATGACATGGGACCACCGGCTTTACTTCCCCTCCGAAGGAAGGCATACTGAGGGATTTTTAACGGTCTTAAAAAATCCGACGGCTTCGGCCGGGTTTGAACCCGCTATCTTGGGCATAGAAGCTCATCATGCTACCAACTACGCCACCGAAGCCGCCCACATGCCATTTCTTTTGATGAAGCACTTCCTGTGGGTTTAGGCTTCTTGATCTTAGATCTGAGTTTATAGTGTCTAGCCATCTTAGCTTAGTTCTCCCACAGCGAGATGATAGGCTGAGCTGATGACTGAACCATGCGGGCTCGTACGACATGGCCATACCAACGAAGTCTCCATTCCTGCATATTCTCATCGATTGGAGCAACACCAGCTAGTTGTCGGATCATCGTGTTATTGATGTGGTCGAGCAGAGAAATGCCTAACGATCTTCTCAGCATCCGCATTTCCTCGACATGTAGGGAGTGCTCAGCACTTTTAGGTGCTGGCCAACACTCTGTACCATACAATGCAACTGGCCTCACCATTGTGCGGTATATCTGTGATTTTAGGTGGATGGGCATCTTCTTATCACAAAGAACACCTGTTACATATCAGAGTTTAAATTATTTCTCATTGAATCTTCACTCCGACTTTGAATTCTTCTTCAATTTCCTTCATTGCTTGTTCAATTTATAGATTGAAAAGTATGGGCGATACTGATAAGTTGCAGCCTTGACATACACCTTTCTGAATACCAGCTCCTCTCTCATGTCCTTCCGCTTGAATAACTGCTGTCTGGTTTCTGTATAGATTGTAGAGCACCCTCCTATCCCTGTACTTTATTCCAATCGTTTTCAAAATGTCAAACAACTCACTCCAATCAACGTTATCAAATGCCTTTTCTAAGTCTACAAATGCCATAAACATTCTTTTATCCTTCCTTATTCTAGATTCCAAAATCAGCCTAAGACTTAGTACACGCTTACCTTGTTCCTACATTTCTCCGAAAGCCAAACTGATCTTGACCCAACTCTGTTTCTATCTGTCTTTACAATTTCCCCTTGTAAATTGTTCCAGTCAGGATCTTTGAAGCAAGAGTGATCAAGCTGATTGTACGGAAATATTCACATCTGTCAGCTCCTGTTTTCTTCGGTATATGGATGATAACATTCTTCTTGAAATGAGAGGGTACCTCACCTGTCTCATATATCCTACACAACAAGTGAAATAACCCGATTAAACCTCCATCACCTATGCAGCATAGCAACAACAAAAAAAAAACAAAGTCAACCCTTGGAACTATCCAGCCCATGACGGGCTAAGGCCGACCAAGCGACCGCTGCCCAGTCATTTGGCCTGCAGATATTGGGGTGATGCGTGATCAGCGCGTCGGGTCCCCTCGGCCGTTAATCTTGGTATTCGTGATCGGGGCGCTGTCTCACTGTCAGACAGCTACTCAATTGTCCTCACGAGGCTGAGTGCACCCCGTTCCAACCCTCACGTCAGTTTTAAAATCCCTGACGGAGCCGGGGATCGAACCCGGGGCCTCCGGGTGAGAGGCAGGCGCGCTACCCCAACACCACAGGGCCGGCTATGCAGCATAGCAACTCAATCGGTATATCATCTATGACTGGTGCTTTGTTCCTGATTGAGTCTTTCAATGCTCTGCCAAATTCTGATCTCAATATTAAATCTCCTTTCTCATCCTCATCAATTTCCTCTTCCTTTTCCATTACATGATTCTCAATCTTCTTTCCCTTATACAAACACTCTATGTAAGCTTCCCCTCAACCTTTTCTTCCCTATCTGTTAAGAGGTTTTCCATCTGAGTCCTTAATATTACAGCACTTATTAGTCTTCCTTTACCCATGTTGTTGTTTGAGTCTTCAGTCTTTTGACTGATTTGATGCAGCTCTCCGTGCCTCCCTGTCCTGAGCTACATAGCTACCACACCCTACATCTGAGGCAATCTGTTTAACATATTCTAACCTTGATCTACCCCTACAGTTCTTGCCCTCTACCCTTCCTTCCATAACTAAGCTTGCTATTCCTGGGTGTCTTAGTAGTGTCCTACCAACCTATCTCTTCTCTTCATTAGCAGTCGCCAGAAACATCTCTCCTCTCCCACTAATCTTAATACCTCTTCGTTTGTAACCCTATCTACCCATCTGATCTTCATCATTCTCATTTACCCAAAAGTAGTAGCTTGCCACGGTGGGTGAGTGGTTATAGTGTCGGACTACCAACCCCAAGATTGCAGGTTCGCCCCTGGCCGTGGTAAGTGATTTTTGAAAGGCGACAAAAATTACGATACTCATGTCATACGTTGTTGGCATGTTAAAGAACCCATTTGAATTCAGTAGGCCGAGTTCAATGGAAAAATTAATCTTGGGATTTTCCGCCAACACAAAGTTCCTCCATTCTCTACTTGAAAGCTCTGTAGTGTCAAGGAGTTTAGATATCTAACCTCCTTGACTTTCATAGCGTTCAAAGGAACGACGAAATTCGACATGCAAGCTACCCTCTGGGTGTCAATTAACAAAGCTTGTACCAGGCACCCGAGGCCATACGATATTATTATTATACCCATAAGTACTCTTAATCCTTCGATAAGCTGTATCTACTTTCCCTAATTTCAGACAATTTTCTATACCTGTACATTTCTCTTCCAACCATTCTTCTTTTGCTCCCTTGCTCTTCCTGTTAACCTCATTTCTCAGACATCTATATTCTGCTTTTCCCCTCTCATCTCTTACATTCTTGTGCTTCTGCCCTTCGTCCATTAATTCTAGTATATCCTGCGTGATCCACGGTTTCCTACCAATGTTTTCTTCTGAAGATTTTGTTATTTCATTCTTCAAAAATGCTCATTCCTCTGCAATTGTAGCTTGCTCAGGGTTTTTCATTAGTCCTTCCTTTCTACTCGTCTCGAATCGTTTGTTCACGACCTTGTCTATTGCCCACCTTTTTTTGGCTTTTGACTTTTGTTCAATTTCTTCAACTTAAGTCTGCATTTCATAACAACCAGATTGTGGTCAGAGTTTATGTCAGCACCAAGATATGCTTTGCAATCCAAAATCTGGTTTCGAAATCTCTGCTTGACCATAATGAAGTCGATTTGGTAACGCCCTGTATCTCCTGGTGTCGTGCATGTGTATATTTTTCTATTGTGGTTATTGAATACCGTGTTAGCTATGACCAACTCGTGCTCGGTAAATTCCATCAGCCTGCTTCCTCGTTCATTCCTATCGCCTAATCCGAATTCTCCTACTATTTTCCATTCTCTTCCTTTTCCTACCACAGCATTCCAATTCCAATCTCCCATTACTATAACATGTTCATCACTCTTGACATAGACCTTTTTCAACATCTTCATCATCAGCTTGACTGGTGGGAATATAGACTTGTACCACTGTGGTGCACTTTGGTTTTGTATTGATTTTTGATACAACATTGGTTGGTTGGTTCTTAAGTTTAGGGGCTGCGACAACGCGGTCATGTAGCCCCGTGTACTTTGGGTGTGTGTAGAATCTGTCTGATAACCGGTGTTGATTGTGATGACTGTATTAGTGTGTGTATCTGTTTTTTAATTTAAGTACTGCAACTTAGAATTTTTCAAATAGTTCCTACTTTTGCCGCCAAGCGCCACCGTCAACGACTACTAGGCCAAGTTCAGAACTTAGCTACCAGACACCACCGCAGTTGGCTCTTGGCAACGAACATAGAAACCTAAGAGCGTTGTTTACATTCTTAACCTATCCAATTTAGCTTCACACAGGTGCAATTAGTGGAAGGTTCTTTAACATGCCATAAATCTATGACATGGGACCGCCGGCTTTACTTCCCCTCCGAAGGAAGTCATAATGAGGGATTTTTAACGCTCTTAAAAAATCCGACGGCTTCGGCCGGGTTTGAATCCGCTATCTTGGGCATAGAAGCTCAGCATGCTACCGACTACGTCACCGAAGCCGCTACAACATTCCATTAACTATATTGATGGATACCATCACTCGTGACCTGCAACGGAATGTTCCTTGGACCCTTCTGTATGCAGATGATATAATGGTTGCAGATGACACCCGACAAAAACCGCCTCTCCCAGTATGGCCTGTGTCTGAATGTGAAAAAGACGGGAGTATCTGGAGTTAAACCCAAGCGACGGTACCATTCAAGTCGCTGGACAAAATCTAGTCAAGACAGAATGCTTTAGGTACCTTGGAACTCGTCTTCAGAGTGATGGCAACTTCAATGATGAAGTAAGAGCCAGGGTAAACGCAACCTGGTTGCGGTGGAAGGAGGTCACGGGTGTGCTTTGCGACAAGAAAATGCCACTTCGTCTCAAATCGAAGATATATCGGACAGTGGTACGGCCAGTTGCACTTTATTGCGTTGAATGTCGACCATCTGACAAAATTTCAGAACGTCGCCTGCACGTTATGGAACTGAGAATGCTTCGTTGGACAATGGGCATCTCCCTTATTGACCATGTCAGAAACGACACAATTCGGGAGCAAATGGGTGTCGCCCCAATTGTGGACAAAATGAGAAACGGCTCCGATGGTATGGCCATGCTCTGCGTGCAGCGCCTGATACTGTTACTAACTCTGTCCTTCATTTTGAGGTTGAAGGCCTACGCCCCAGAGGACGACCGAAGCAGCGTTGGCAAGACACTATAAATGGTGACTTACAAATTACCGGCCTAAATCCAGCTGACTCACGAAACCGGACAAAATGGAGGTCAATGACCAAAAAAGTGGACCCTGCACCAGCGGGACAACGCTAGGAAGAGGAAGAAGATTCCATTCACTATATTGCTCATAATATTCTACCCGCTGTCCAAGTTTCCTAGTCAATATGAGACCAAACCCTGCTTGGTCATTGTTTGATTTAGTGTTAACGATCCTATAGTCTCCTGACCAAAAGTCCTGATCTTCCTGCAAGCGCATTTCACTAATCTCAACCAAATCCATTTCCCTTTCTATGTTTTCTAACCATCCACTGCCTATCAGACTTTTAACATTCCATGCTCAGATTTCCTCTTTGTCACTTCTGTGATGTTAAACCCCTCTCGACTAGTCCCCACCCGGAGATCCGAACTAGTTTACCTCCGGATTGAAATTTTACTAGAGAGGAGGCCATCATCACAACATGTAATTTTGCATAGAGAGCAATACAACTGTAGTTTCCCGTTGCTTTCAGCCGTGCAGCAGTGTAGCCACTAGTTGGCTAATATTATCAATATCTTTACCGTGTATAAGACAAGTAAAGAATTGATTTATTCTGAGAGGCTGCTACTCCCCTTCAGAATAAAGTAATAAAGCAATTCTACGAACAAAAACAATAACATTCTACAAAGTGAGGGAAGCTAAAATAAATGTTCTGGTCTGAGAGGTCAAACATCAGCTACTGATACCTGTTCCTGCCTAACCTTCCCCACATCAAGCAATTTTTAACATAGGGGAAAACTGTTGGAAAGCAGCAACTTGCCATGCAAGAACACCATAGGAACTCAACTAAAAAAAAAACCATCACAAGTGGTCCAAAATTTTGGGAAGATCTTCGTTAAAGGATCATTTGTTGGCCTAATAAGACAAGATGTTTTAAGCTTATATTCTGTATTCTTAGATTGTCTGATGAAGGAGTCCTGGCACCCCAAAACATGCAACATATACTCATTTAAATAATTTTACATTATTTGTATTGACAGGGCTGACGTTCCGTTTTCTTATACAGCAAGGTCCTTCTTTATAGAACATACCGGTAACCTCGCATGAACCATGTGATGGCGTCCAACTAGTTCAACCTATTTACACTTCGGTGGCGTAGTTGGTAGCAGGCTGAACTGCTGTACTCAAGATCGCGGGTTTAAACCCGGCCGAAGCCGTCAGATTTCTTAAGAGCATTAAAATCCTTCAGTATGTCTTCCTTCAGAGGGGAATTAAAGCCGGTGGTCCCATGCCATAGATTTATGGCATGTAAAAGATCCTTCCACTAACTAAACTTGTGCGAAGCTAAATTTCTAGATTAGATTTCGTTGTAATACTCTATCAAAGTTCCAACGTTCACCACTAGGTGTCAGTGATACTGGTAGCAAAAGTTGGAACTACTTGAAATTGAACGAAACATGAGCTCATCTTATGGGTGTCCGCTTGAAGCAGCTACAGCCTCTGGCAAGCCGAACACGTCCTCGGACACACCGGGCACTAAAAGCCATACACTAAATAAATAAATAAACATATTTATTTATTTATGCGGCTTCGGTGGCGTAGTTGGTAGCATGCTGAACTTCTATGCCCAAGATCGTGGGTTCTAACCCGGCCAAAGTCGTCGGAATTCTTAAGAGCGGTAAAAATCCCTCAGTATGCCTTCCTTCGGAGGGGAAGTAAAGCCGGCAGGCCCATGTCATAGATTTATGGCATGTAAAAGAACCTTCCAGTAATTACAATTGTGTGAAGCTAAATTTGTAGGTTGGATTTGATTAATGCTCTATTAAGATCCAACGTTCGCTGCCAGGTGCTGCTTGCCATGGCACCGGGTAGCCAAGTTCGTGGTTAGATGTCGTTGATGGTAGCAAAAGTAGAAACTATTTGAAATTGATTGTCTGCAGTTCTTACCTGAATTACAGATTACGCACACTAATACAGCCATCACAATTAACACTGGTTATCAGACAGATTTTACACACATCCAAAAGTGCACAGGGCTACACGACCACATTATCGCAGCCCCTAAACTGAGGAACCAACCAAGGTATTTTATAATTATCATTACTTACATAAATTTCAGAGTAGTTGCTGGAAATGCTGTCCATCATTTTCTCAACACACATTGCACCAATGTAGAAAGTTTTGGTACACTCACTGTAATTAATCCTCATTGATATTTCATTCTCTAGCGCTACAGAGTATGCAGATTGTTTTTGTATACCTTTTGTTTGAGGTTCCCCCCACAAGTAAAAACCACACAGCGCAGAAACGTACACACACATTTACTCGAAGACTTCTTCTTGAGAAGATAAGTTTCCACTAGGAAAATTCAATGTTTTGTTCTATATCTAACCAGTACTTCACAAGTCTTAACTCTCTCAACTCAGGTATCTTGACAGCTGGGAATGTAATCAAACTATGACCGCATCTGGTGCTTCCCGACTCACTATTTTGTAACCGTAGATGCTAGTCAACTGGAGGTGACTAATCGCTCTCAACCCGTTACATGGCCTCGGCGAGGTTCCGTTCTATAGAGAAGGCTTTCACTGTATTATTGTATTTGTCTTCGTGAATACTACAATCAGTTGAATTCATTTGGGCAGAAATGGGCAAGTGGTTTATGTGAAATTATCTCCATTTTCTTTCCTGAGTGATGATGCAATCATAGGAGCTCAAGGACTAGTCAGCATAGGGATGCAAACCTCAGATGTAACCAGTCAGCATAGGGATGCAAATCTCAGATGTTAAAGTGTTCAGCTATTCAGCCTTAACCTGCTTACCCATTGATCCTCTTCTTATGGCAAATGTGTCCAAAGTACTGCAATAAACTTCAAGAGTCGTTGACTCCTTCAAAAATACAGCCATGCTCCAAATACTACAGCCTTATTCTAGTGAATAAGTGAATGACGGTCAGCCTTGTGATAGAGTGCTCGAAAATCAGTGAATCTGATGATTAATGAAATGATTTTCTTTACAGTATCATGTGTGTGTTTATTGTTCCGTAGTATCTTTGTGTGCTCTATGTGCTGAGAAATGATCTCCACCATAATGCCTGAAAGCAGTGATCCCATGGGGAGTACTTCCCTTTGGTTGTCGTGTTTGTTATAAAATTCTACTGACACAGAAATGTTGATGAGGTTATTCTCCTGTATAAAGGAAACATAAGACAATGTGAACAATGCTCACAGACATCAACAAACTTTGTCCAAACTTACAATTCACAGCAGAGCATGAAACTAATAAGTCAATACATTTCTTAAATTCCACCATATCGAAGGACACTATCAGAAAACTGAATTCAACATCTACAGGAAACTCAAAGTGACTGGCACACTCATCCATAAAACATCAAGCCCTCTCAACTAATACAAACATACAAACTTCAGATCCATGATACATATAATCGTTGACACCACACTATTAACGGAATACTGCAGAGGAGGAGCTACTCACAATAAAATACCTTGCCAGAGTCAATGGGTACAATGACACACTCATCAACAACCTTCTCAAGAAGCCAGATATATAACCCATACATACATAAACCATCACACAGAAAACATAGCACAAAGACTAATGAACATATAGCCAACACTCAACTGATCTCCAGCCACAAACACAATCCCCCTGGCATATGTAAATTAACATGACTGTTCCAAGTTCTACATAGGATAAACTGGATGTTCCTTCAAAGCAAGGCATGATGAGCACATCAGTGAATTACGGTCAACATGTCTGCTAATAAGTAATAACTAGTGTGACTGTTCCGGTCACAATGTTCCCAAACCCTTATTTGGTTGACTTGAGGAGAAGTCAGGTTAGGGTAATTTGTTCATATCATTCCTTTTCTTGCTCATCATCATCATTTAGGTTATAGGATTTCATTTTATTTAGTGTATATATCTTGTGTATCTCGGGGACTCAGTCAGTAATATTTCATTTAATTTGTATGGGAGATGTCAGCATACAAGACAGCGGATTGTGTTAGGCAAGCTACAAGATGTTGCAACAGCAGGAAACTCTAGGCCAAATTTAGATTGGGCCGAGAATAACTTCCCTTGTCTTGAATAAAGCTTTGTATAAATTGTGTAAGGTTCTGACGTCAGAGAAGAGTTTCGCGCCATGAGTTGTAAGAAATATACATGGGTTCGAGATTATTGGTGTATTTTGTATGGGTTGGAGGGTATCATGACCCTGGCGGAGAAAGACGAAAACATGTGTACAAGATGAGAGGTGGGTTTTTCGTGTGGAGCGAGGCTTCACTTCTATTCTAGCGTCTGGTTGGAAAGGTCGCGTTCTCGTAATTTGGCGTAGGCCTATTTAGAGAAACTGTTTTGTTGGAAGCATGGCTTGTGAATGTACTCGAAACGGCTACAAATCAGAACAATGTTATATCTGTTAGCACATTTCAAGTTTGGTACGGAAGCACATTCATTTATCGCAGAGATGTGGCTTTGAAAACATTTCTAACCTAAAACCACGTGCGCATTCATTACGCAGTACAAGATGCTGTATCTTATATATCTTTGCGAACTGTGAAGTAGGCTTTTAGCCTCGTGTGTTATATTGATCTGTATAAAAGTCTGCTAGTGCAGAGCATACAAAACATGATCAGCTGGGAGGTAACAGTAGGAGCTTCTATTAGCAACCACGTGTGGAAAATCTTTGAAAGCTGGGGAGAACTGATCTATCGAGCATGTCTCGAAGATTATCTGCAAGATCGTCAGTGAGTGAGTAACAAACATCTTTATATTCCAACATTCATTTTGGGTCACATGTTTTCGTCATTGCCGAGGAGAATTGAAGATAGGAAACCATAGTCTGTTCGACGAGAGTCCCCGCCATATGTTTAAAGTTGATTTTAATACATATATTTTGAAAGTTATCATTAGTTTTCTTTATAGGGAATTACACCTAATAGTTGAACGCTCAAATGATACCAGTTAGGTTGACTAAATGTGTGTCCAACACTCCACGACCCTGCCATTTCAAATATGATGGTAAAGTACTTTCGATCACCAATAGGAGGGTGATTTTGGGAAGTTTTAAATCAGTGGCCCAAGAAGGGCTAGTAAAGAGTAACAACATAGCACCTCAACGTGGGGCAAGAGTAGGGAAACCTAGCAGGTATCATTAGGGCACATATGCACACAGCCGATAGACACCTTAGGAGTATTAGGGTTTACAGTAATTTGTTTTGTTTTATGGGGTATGTCCACATTGGACAATATGGAATTAATGTCTAGGGTTGCGAATAAATTAAAATAGTAAAATGTCAGTTAATCAGGGAACGGGGGGAAATAGTAGTGAGGAAGGTAAGGAACAGACAATGGAAGAATCGGATACCATTGTCTCCAATGAGTCGCAGCTGATCACTGAAGGTAGCAACTTAAATTTAAATGGAGGGGGTATGAACACTAGTTTGCTTCTTATGCTATTAAGAGAAATAAAAGGAGAGATTAGGAAGCAAGGAGAATCTATGAGTAAGGAGATAGGAGAAGTGAAAGCATCCGTGAATGAGAAGATCAAGTGCAGTATGGAGGAGTTGGACAAGCAGGTAGTCGTAATGTGTGAGAAGGTTGAGTCCAGTATGGAGGAGTTAAGCAAGGAAGTAGAATCTCTGGAAGTATCTGTAAGTAAAGAATCTCTGGTAGAGTCTGTGAGTGAGACGTTTGAGCCTAGTGTGGATAAGTGGAGCAAGCAGGTAGAGTCTAGTACAGAGAAGTTAGAGTCCGGTATAGAGGCAGTGAACAAGCAGGGAAGAGAAGTGAAAGATCCTGTAAGTAAGGAGGTAGGAGTAGTTAGGCAGCAAGGAGAGGCTATTAGAAAGGAGGTAGGCAGGCAAATAGAATCTGTGAAGTTGTGTGTGGACGAAGCAGCGGTAGAATCTGTGAAGTTGTGTGTGGACGAAGCAGCGGAGAAGCAGCAGTTGGAGGGGACGGTAGGTGATAGTAGCGTAGACGAGAGTGAACAGCAGTTGAAAGGGACGGTAGGTGATAGTAGCGTAGACGAGAGTGAACAGCAGTTGAAAGGGACGGTAAGTGATAGTAGCGTAGACGAGAGTGAACAGCAGTTGAAAGGGACGGTAGGTGATAGTAACTTGGAGGAGAGTGAACGGCAGTGGGAGGAGACATTAGGTGAGAGTGAACAACATTTGGAGGTGATGTTAGGTGAAAGTCAGCAGGGAGATTCTAGTAGACAGGATAAACGGGAGGTGGAAATAAGGAATTATAGAAGTAGAAAGAAACAGGATAAGGATAATATCAGCACAGTGAAACTATCAGAGGGGTGGGGGGCGTCAGGAAAGTGGCGACGAAAGAGTACAGGTGAACCAGAGGAGAAATAAATAGGCATTATGCTGAATCAGGATATCAGTCGACCTTCATCGAGTGTATCATTTTGGCAGGTAAGTTTGAGGGAGATGGGTAGGAAGTTGGCAGCTTACAGTTTTTGAGGGTTAAATTCAGTTTTTTTGGGGATAGGTGATCAGGTGTGTTTCAGGGTTCTTATCGATCTTCAGTTTAGGGGTTGGATTAGTTTTTTGTTTCAAGTATTTCAGGGGCCTTTTAAGGTGGTTAAACGTATTGGTGAGTGTGCCTATAGTTTAACGGACCAGGATGGTAAGTCTGTCAGTACACATAATATTAGGAATCTCTGTAGATATCACTCTGTAAAATAATATGGCATGGACTCTTAGAGAATTAGTCAACATAAAGTGATGGCATGACAAAACTCAAGAGATGTGACGAAGAATGCTAACCAGCAAAGTGGCATCGAGTGTTAGATGGATAGATGGTATGATAAGGCCTGTGCAAGCAAATACCATGGCTTGTGAAGCGATAGGGTCTCATGATGAGACGAAGAAAATGAAGTGATAGACCTAAGACATTTGAGAAAAATCAGTGAGGCTAGGAAATGGACACAATAAGACATTCGAGAGAGTGAGAATGTGTGAAAATTTGACAAGTGTGTGTGTATATATGTCTTCCAGGGTTTATTTATGTAATAGTGTAATTCTTTGTGTTTTCAGTGCGTTGCTTGTTTGAGTGTTTGTGATCCACACTTGTTTCACACGTGTGAATCACATGGGGGCGTATTGTGATTGTTCCGGTCACAATGTTCCCAAACCCTTATTTGGTTGACTTGAGGAGAAGTCAGGTTAGGGTAATTTGTTCATATCATTCCTTTTCTTGCATCATCATCATTTAGGTTATAGGATTTCATTTTATTTAGTGTATATATCTTGTGTATCTCGGGGACTCAGTCAGGAATTTTTCATTTAATTTGTATGGGAGATGTCAGCATACAAGACAGCGGATTGTGTTAGGCAAGCTACAAGATGTTGCAACAGCAGGAAACTCTAGGCCAAATTTAGATTGGGCCGAGAATAACTTCCCTTGTCTTGAATAAAGCTTTGTATAAATTGTGTAAGGTTCTGACGTCAGAGAAGAGTTTCGCGCCATGAGTTGTAAGAAATATACATGGGTTCGAGATTATTGGTGTATTTTGTATGGGTTGGAGGGTATCATGACCCTGGCGGAGAAAGACGAAAACATGTGTACAAGATGAGAGGTGGGTTTTTCGTGTGGAGCGAGGCTTCACTTCTATTCTAGCGTCTGGTTGGAAAGGTCGCGTTCTCGTAATTTGGCGTAGGCCTATTTAGAGAAACTGTTTTGTTGGAAGCATGGCTTGTGAATGTACTCGAAACGGCTACAAATCAGAACAATGTTATATCTGTTAGCACATTTCAAGTTTGGTACGGAAGCACATTCATTTATCGCAGAGATGTGGCTTTGAAAACATTTCTAACCTAAAACCACGTGCGCATTCATTACGCAGTACAAGATGCTGTATCTTATATATGTTTGCGAACTGTGAAGTAGGCTTTTAGCCTCGTGTGTTACACACATCAAAACAAGTTTTGCATCACCTCGGTTCCAAGAGTTCCGGAACCTTTAAATACAAAGGGAATAGAGATCAACACAAACAACATTTCAGCTCGTTTTATTGCTCATGAGACCCACACATTGCATGTTGTACCATCATACAGCTAGACTTTCAGCATTTGTGGTCCAGATTGCAGTACACACCACTACCTCTAATACCCAGTAGCACGTCCTCTTGCATTGATGCATGCCTGTATTCGTCGTGGCATACTATCCACAAGTTCATCAAGACACTGTTGGTCCAAATTGTCCCACTCCTCAACGACAATTCGGCGTAAATCTCTCAGAGTGGTTGGTGGGTCAAGACGTCCATAAACAGCCCTTTTCAACATATCCCAGGCATGTTCGATAGGGTTCATGTCTGGCGAACATGCTGGCCACTGTAGTCGAGCGATGTCGTTATCTTGAAGGAACGCATTCACAAGATGTGCACGATGAGGTCGAGAATTGTCGTCCATGAAGACAAATGCCTCTCCAATATTCTGCCGATATGGGTGCACTATGGGTCGGAGGATGTCATTCAGGTATCGTAAAGCCGTTTCGGAGCCTTCCATGACCACCAGTGGCGTACGTCGGCCTCACATAATGCCACCCCAAAACATCAGGGAACCACCACCTTGCTGCACTCGCTGGACAGTGTGTCTAAGACGTTCAGCCTGACCAGGGTGCCTCCAAACACGTCTCCGACGATTGTCTGGTTGAAGGCATATGCGACACTCATCGGTGAAGAGAACGTGATGCCAATTCCGTGGGGTCCATTCAGCATGTTGTTGGGCCCATCTGTACCGCGCTGCATGGTGTCGGGGTTGCAAAGCTGGACCTCGCCATGGACGTCGGGAGTGAAGTTGCGCATCATGCAGCCTATTGCGCACAGTTTGAGTTGAAACACGACGTCCTGTGGCTGAACGAAACGCATTATTCAACATGGTGGCATTGCTGTCAGGGTTCCTCCGAGCGGCAATCCGTAAGTAGCGGTCATCCACTACAGTAGTAGCCCTTGGGCGGCCTGAGCGAGGCCTGTCATCAACAGTTCCTGTATCTCTGTACCTCCTCCATGTCCGAACAACATCGCTTTGGTTCACTCTGAGACGCCTGGAAACTTCCCTTGTTGAGAGCCCTTCTTGACACAAAGTAACAATGCGGACGCGATCGAACTGCGGTATTGACCTTCTAGGCATGGTAGAACTACAGACAACATGAGCAGCGTACCTTCGTCCTGGTGGAATGACTGGAACTGATCGGCTGTCGTACCCCCTCCGTCTAATAGGCCCTGCTCATGCATGGTTGTTTACATCTTTGAGCAGTTTTAGTGACATCTATGAACAGTCAAAGGGACTGTATCTTTGATACAATATACACAGTCAACGTCTATATGCCGGAGATCTGGGAACCGAGGTGATGCAAAACTTTTTTTGATGTGTGTATATTGATCTGTATAAAAGTCTGCTAGTGCAGAGCATACAAAACATGATCAGCTGGGAGGTAACAGTAGGAGCTTCTATTAGCAACCACGTGTGGAAAATCTTTGAAAGCTGGGGAGAACTGATCTATCGAGCATGTCTCGAAGATTATCTGCAAGATCGTCAGTGAGTGAGTAACAAACATCTTTATATTCCAACATTCACTTTGGGTCACATGTTTTCGTCATTGCCGAGGAGAATTGAAGATAGGAAACCATAGTCTGTTCGACGAGAGTCCCCGCCATATGTTTAAAGTTGATTTTAATACATATATTTTGAAAGTTATCATTAGTTTTCTTTATAGGGAATTACACCTAATAGTTGAACGCTCAAATGATACCAGTTAGGTTGACTAAATGTGTGTCCAACACTCCACGACCCTGCCATTTCAAATATGATGGTAAAGTACTTTCGATCACCAATAGGAGGGTGATTTTGGGAAGTTTTAAATCAGTGGCCCAAGAAGGGCTAGTAAAGAGTTACACTAGGGCCCGGATTCTTAGGTTTTTACCTATTTTTTTCCTGGCTATGTAATTCACAAATTTCAACATATATGTTCGTTTCACACTTCCTGGAGCAGAATATGTGAATTTCATTTCACCTAAAAAAACTAAATGAGGGGTTGACACCTAAAATAACCTAAATAGCTGTTTTGCCCTTTTCAAATAAAGAACGTTATTTCCCCATTGAAATGCATCGGAAAATTATTTCCACCGCGATTAAAAGCAGTAGGACGGAGATAGTTCATATGACTACAGTTAAATGCAGTATGATGATAATTGCTGTTTTAAGGGGACTAACATCTAGGTTATCGGTGCCTAATGGTTTGGGTGATAGTGAAAGATGAGATGAGAATGAAAACTACAGGGCGCCCGAGAATGTTCTCCACAGTGGGTACGTGCAGCTGTGAGTGGTTGAGTCACGAGTTTTAGTTGGCTGCACTGCACTGTGTCCTTCAAAGCGTGACTTCCCCGAGTGAGCTGTCGATGTGTATCGCGATAAGCGCGCCAGCCTGCATGTGTTCAGCGTGTATTAGTCAGCAAGCGTTCAGATAGATTATTGGAAGAGTGCAACAGTATATAGGCGGTAATGTTTACTACTGATCGGTTTACAGAAAATGTAAAATTAAGATTTCAGGCTCCTAATTCAAAGTGTCCAAACCGTGATACCGTTCGGGATTTGGTAAGTAAATTTCGTGTGACTGGCTCAGTTCACGATGTACCGGGAACAGGCAGGCCTACGCTTTTAACAGACGAAGAACTTGATGAAATCTCCGATATAATGCTGCGTAGTCCAAGTAAATCAACACGAAAATTAGCTCAACAAACAGGAATCTCTAAGTCGACAGCACATAGAGCTGTAAGAGAGAAGCTTCAGTTGTTCCCATATAGTGAGCGATGTATGGAAGATAGACATATGCTCTCGCGGACTTTTTTGTAGAACTTTTCATGCTGAACAATTCTTACACTCATTGTATTTAGATATATTTAAAGGTTTGCCCAGCGTAAGCTTACAAAGCGCTCGACGCCAGGTATTTTATCGACTTTTCCACTAAAATCGTTACTGCTCGGCTTCCTTTGATCATAAATAAATTATTTTCTACAGAAATCATGCTTGATATATCCTTTACAGAATGGTCAAAACCGCATCAAAATCCATCCAGTGGTTCTTGAGTTTACCCGTAACATTCAAGAATCGGGGACTTTGTTTTATACTAAGTAGAGATGTTGCAAGCGGCAGCCGTGCTACCAACGTAACTGCTGTAGCTAGCTCTCCCCGACGCATGTAGGCGCTGCGGAGAACATTCCCGGACTCACTGTACAACTTACAGGCTTACTTACTAGAAGAAGAAATGGTAAACAAATAAAGGATAAGGCAAATAAAAGACAGGAAGAAATGAAATGCCCTCAACCCTCGAGGAATGAGGGACTTGGAAGGAGGGCCATGAAAGGCAGATGGGAAAGAGGAGAGGGTCCGCCCCAAAGTGGGTGGAAAAAGGAGGAAAAACCGAACCAGCTCAGGAATCCCTCGGGATCGCAAACTCACGAACTCACCAGCTGTGAGCCCCTGAGGGTGTAGCAATATCCAGGGTGCACCAGAAGTGGTGGGGCTACATACACCCTGCCTCCTTGAGGGCCTTGAGCAGAAGGCAGGAGATAACATGAAAAGAAAAATAAGGCTGACACCTCACAGAAGGAGGGTATCAGAAAAGATGAGACCAGGGCCAATTAAGGAGAAGAGCCTCCCTAGGACTCGGATACCCTACTACCGTCGGGGTCAGAAGAGAACAAGAGTTGACCAAGAGAGGCAGACAGGAAAGAAGATGGAGAGAAGCCCGGCACAAGTGACAAACGTTTGTGAAATAAGTTCATAAATAAATTTCACAGAAATAAGAAAAACAGAAAATTATTGCTGCCTGTTTTGATCCTGGAAGAAAAACCTAAAATAACCTATTTTTAGAATACAAGAAACCTAAAGTGGAGGTTTAAGCCACCTAAAAATCCGGGCCCAAGTAATAACCTAATAAACACACTACACGAGCATCAACAAAAACATAGAAATCTCATACATTACACCAAAGGAGCACTATCTTAACGAAATTTAACAATTTCAAATTTACACACACAATAGTGCAGGAAAACATCTTATACAACAGACACAATTCAGACCACACACCCTATACAACCATATCATCCGCCTTTCAAACCAAAACAAACTCAAAAGTGACAATGATGACAGAGAAGAAGACCAAAAACCAACCATCACACCTGTCTCCAAAGCTAGTTGCTGATTATGGTTAGCCTTATGATCAAGAACTCCAACATCAAGGTAATTTAATGTACATTTCAGTTAAGCACTGTCATAATTATGATATAGTTCATTCTTAGGCATTTCAAAATGGACATCAAGATCCAAAAAAGAAAAAAAATCATTATGCAGGCCTAGTGCAATATTTTATAATAATTATAAAAACCAGCAGATGCACATAACAAGGAAGTATGATGGGGCAAGGATTAAGGCACCTGTCCTGAGACTTGAAATAAGGGACCACTTTTTTCTGGGGGGGAGTTGGGAAAAGCCACACTCAAGATGACCTTTGTTCATGATAATTAATAGTTGTGTTAACAGGCTTGTGTTATAATTACTACTTATCAATCAGAAAGTAAAAAATTCAACAATGTACAGAACTGATGTTCTGTAACTAACACTAACACAATTAGAAAGAAAAACAGTCATGATGCAAAGTTTAAATAAAATAGAATTTACCAATGAAATATCAAAAGAAATGCAATGTATAGATTAATTACAACATTTATTGACAATTTTGATACAATTAAATAATTACGGTGCTTCTATCTATTTGTTCCAAACATTTATGACATAACAGATAGGTCTGCCACAGCATTCTCATTTGTACAATGTTGTAGTTTTGTTATTAAAACTTACAAACTAAAGTGCAGAACACTTTTGGTTTTATAAAAGGTACCATATTAAATTATTGCACTTCATTTCAACAATGTGTATAGACCTCATGCGCCTAACTGGATTTTGACCGCTGGCGCCCCTAGCGGATGCTTGTGCAACACGTAGGATGATTGCCTTTGAGTCTATGCAAGCAATTATATTTACCGCTGCAATGTCGTGCTCTGTTGAGGTTTGTGTTGGTTTTGAAAGGACACAGTGGACTCATACTTATTTCAGATCTTCCTCCCTCAAGAAAGGTGCAAAGCTCAATGAGAGTTGCCATGTACTCAAAGTGAGAGAAACGTCGGGAGGGGAATTTGTCGGCGTATGTTTGAGAGAAACGAACATAAATCAACCACCGTATGCCGTCAAACTTCAAGTAAGAATTAAAATATTATATATTTCTTATGATACTTATGCAAATTTTTTATCAATAGGCCCAATCAGCATTCGTTATGTCTTAAATTATCATGATAAGCCACTAGGCTATCATGCCCGTTGAATGACTTTATAATTCGTGTTTCTTTTCAGATCGAACGCGAAAGAAATCTTCAATCCGCTGAATGCCAGTGCAAATCAGGGGGGTATATAAGGGGGGGGGGGGGTGCTGAGGGGGCTCCAGTCCCCCTCCCCCTCCCCCGAAAAATAGCCAATAAAAATTAAGAAAGTGATGCTTTGGTAAGGGCATCAAGTAATTGAAAATTTGGTTGTACCCTAATCTTGACTTATTGGCTAAGTTATAAACAATATTAAGATTGAAATTAGACTAACTCGTGTATAGTGGCTAGCATTCTAGCATTCTTGGCTGCCGCCCCGGAGGTCCTAATTTGATTTCCGGCTCTGCCAAGAAATTTTAATTCAGGGTACACGGGGTACACTCAGCTTAGTGAGGCATAACTGTGAATTGCACAGTATGGTACTTTTGAAAAATAAATTGTTGTTGTTGTTGTTTCCTATGGCTAGCCCAGATTCCAATCCATCAGCTTTCTTGCGTTCCAATAGAGTTGTGTGAGGTTTCCAGAAGTTCTAGCAGTCACATCAAGTTTATTGCAATGTAGCAGGTGCCCCTTATCCATTTTACTTCCAGGTTCGTGACAAAGTGTGCATTCTTCAGATCTCAGGATGTTGATTTGTTTCAGATGAGTTGCAAGGCAGTCGTGGCCAGTGTTAAGTCTGAAGAAGGCTACAGCTTCTCTTCTTGGTGTTAATTTGTATTGATCCCATTTAGCATCAATGTCTTTCCATAATTTGGTTTCTGCTGTTTTCTTTGCCATTTCTTCATACCTGTTTTTGATAGTATTTTTCAAAATCCTTTTTGCTGACATAAAATCAGTCTGACTGACAGGTTGTTGTAGTGTGGTACCTTTTTTTGCTAATCTGTCTGCCTCTTCATTTCCTGCTATTCCAACATGAGAAGGGATCCACTGAAATGAGATCTGTTTGTGGAGTCTTTGAAGGGTTTTTATCATACAAAATATTTGACGAGATGGCTTGGATGGCTGCTTTTGAATCTGTAATGATAACACATTTTTGATAATCAATGTTTCTGCCTAATAACTGATGGAGTGCATGTGAAATTGCTCTTATCTCAGCATCAAAGTTTGTTTTGTTTTGGCCTACTGGGAAGTAGAGTGAGAAGAGAGATGAATGTATTCCTCCTCCAGTTCTATTTTCTTTGTCTTGTGAGCCATCTGTAAATATCTTTCTTCTATTGTACAGAGGGCCAGTTGTTTTAGATCTTGTGGTGAAGAGTCTTTCTTGCAGACCTCTTCTAACAAAGTAAGATCTGTAGTCACTTGTATATATTCAATGGGGTTGACTGGCATACAGAGTGGTTCAAGTTTTATTTGCAGATTGCTCTTATTGATATATTCTTTGGCGAGACTTAAGGGATCTTTTTGTGTTTTAAGATTGGGGCTAGAAACTGTTTTTTTGATCCATGTCATTTGAGGTAGTCTTTGTATACTGAGATATGCATTGGCTGTTTGATGTTTCATCTCTTCTTCTATTGGCAAGTTGTGGGTATATAATTGCAAGGCGGTTATAGGTGTGGTTTTTATTGCACCTGTTATGATTCGTAGGGCATTATTCTGACACCTCTCGAGGTGATCAATGTTTGACTGGGGTGCTGTAGAGAGTGCTTCACTGCCATATTTTATGATAGGTTTGATGTAAGTATTGTAGGTTTTGTTGAGTGTGTCTTGAGTGCTCCCCCAAGTAGTTCCTGCTAGTCTCTTCAGTAATTTCATCCGTTTGCTTACCTTATCCTCCACATGTTTTATGTGTTTGGTCCAGTTCAGCTTCTTGTCCATGATGATACCTAGGTACTTTGTACTTTCACTTTTTGGAAGGTCTTGATTAGGCTACTAAATTTGAGACTAAAAGTTGGATTGTGGTGTCTCAGGGAGAAAAACTGGTATACTGTTTTGAAAGTATTGATTTCCATATTATTGTTTTCAGTCCAGTTTTTGAGTTTTATAAGTGCCTGGTTCATTCTGTGTTCAAGAAGCATTTGTTGATTTGGGCTGTTACGTGCTGTGGTCCAAATGATAACATCGTCTGCAAACATGCTGATATTCACATTATCTACTTTCTTTATTGTTTTTGGAAGATCGTTGATGTACACATTGAATAAAGTTGTGCTTGATACAGCTCCTTGTGGGAGGCCAAGTTTTGGTTGCTTGCAACTTGAAGTTTTGTTGTTGTAACGAACATTGATCATTCTTTGTGAAAGGAATCTTGAAAACCAGTTTAACATACATCCATTTACTTTGAAGTTGATAAGTTTCTTTAGCAGCATATTTCGCCATACAGTATCATAGGCTCCTTTAAAATCGATGAAAACTGCAATAACACTTTCCCTTTTGTTAAAGGCTTCTTTAACAGCTTGTGTAAATCTCATTATTTGGTGGGAGGAGGACCTGTTTTGTCTAAACCCTGCTTGTTCTTCTGATAGAAGAGATTTTGTTTCCAAGTACCAATTGAGTCTATTTGTAATCATCCTTTCTAGAATTTTTACCAGAATGGAGGTAAGTGCTATAGGTCGATACGAGGGGACTTGGTTTTTTGGCTTGCCTGGTTTTAAGATTGGAATGATGGTTGCTTTAGTCCAGTCTTTAGGTAGGTTATCGTTTGATGTCCAACATTTGTTGAATATGTGTAGCAGAATGTTTAGAGCAGATGGACCTAGATTTTTTAATGAATTCTGGGAATATCTCATCTGGTCCTGGTTGTTTTCAGACTTGTGTGTTCTTTATTGCTAACATTGACTCTTCCATTGAAAATTTATTGTTAAAGATATCATCTGCATTATTCTTCATGAATTTTTTGACTATTCTTTGAGTGTCTTGTCTTCTTTCTTTTTCTGTTTTGATAGTCTAATTGAAGTGAAATGTTTACAGAAGTGGTTTGCTATTTTATGAGTCTGTAATTTCCTTATCATTTATCATAATAGGATTCAAAGGAGTGACTACGAGTTTGTTGTTTAGAGAATTGATAAGTTTGTGAGCTTTATTGCTGTCTGTCCTATAGTCAACTGTTGTTAAAAATGTGTTCCAAGATTCTCTTTTTGATATTGTTATTGCTTGTTTTAATTTTGCTGTTGCTTGTCGCCATTTCCGTACATCATTTTGATCCTGAGTAAGTTCAGCTGTTCTTCTTGTTTTGTCTCTGGCGGACTTAAGATTGTTCAATTCATCTGACCAGAAAGGTTTATATTTTGTTTGGGCACCTCTGGGTATGCACAGTTTGGCTATGTCTTTTATGGCTGTGGTAAATTTATTCAGGATGATGTTAGGAGGTGCATCAAGATCAATTTCCGACATTTTAGTTTCAAGTTTGTTTCTGAAATTTTCCCAGTCTGCCTTTTTAAAGTTCCACCGAATCTTCTGGTCTGCACTTTGAGCAGATTCACTGTATGATGTAATAGTAAGAAGGGACATTCTATGTCCACTGCCTGGATCTTCGAATACTGATCGATGACTGTGGTTTGTAAGATCTGTTGAGACTAATATGAGATCTGGGTTAGTTGTGGAACCAGAGTGTTGAATGAATGTTGCTGGGTCTTTGTTACTATATAATAGCTCAAGAGAGCTACTCTCTATAAGGTCTTTTATTGTTTTACCAGCTGAATTTGTGTAGTTGTAGCCCCAGACTGGAGAAGCTGCATTGAAGTCTCCTATAAAAATAGTAGCTGTTTTGATTTCTAAAAGGTGAAGATTCAGATTTTTATTGTTTGGAGGACTGTAAACACAGAATATTGTTATTTTCTTGTTGTTGATCCGTATGGATAATTCGATAATTTCTGATGTATCTGTTGGGTCCATTTCTTTTACATTTCTGAATTTTGACATGTTGTTCTTCACTGCTGCAAATATTCCGCTTGCTATTTGTCTTGTTTTGAAGAGAGTGTAGATGGTATACCCTTGGATCTTTAAATATTGTATGTTTTCAGGTGTAGTGTTGGCTTCATTTATTATAAGGATTTCTATATCTCTGTCTATCATGATTTTCTTTACTTCCAAAAGTTTCTTTGTTGATAGACCACCTGCATTCCATTGCAGTATTCTTACTTCGTGTTGTTTTGCTCTGAAAAGAGCAATTTTATTTGTTTGCTCATGTTTCTCCATTCTGGAATGTTTTTGCCAAAATTGTTACTCGTTTAGCACCACCCAGGGGACACGTAGAGCTTAAGGTATGCTGCGGACGTGAGTAACTTCATCCCCCTGAAAAATAAATTATCAACTTGTAAAAAAGAAAACTGTTTCCCCTTTTGCTTAGTAAATTGACAAATATTTAGATATTTGCCATTCATACTCCATAGGCCATAATAGAAAATTCATTAAGTATAAAATTTTATTTGTGTGTTGTGTTGTATTTTACGACTTTTTTGTATTACATATAATTGTAGGCTATATAAACTTGGAATCTTATCTAAAATAATTACACAAAGTTATATGCTCTAAGATATTGGTTAATATTTCTGGGTATTTTTCGGTGACAATCCCCTGAGAATACTCACAATTTTCCAGGATAGCCAGCCACCCAGCCCCCTCGAAAAAAATTGTATATACGCCCCTGGTGCAAAGCCGGCCTCTCCCAATGCTATAAGCATATTGCTGCGTTGTGTTATTATGTTAACACAGAAAGAGACAATTCTAGTACTTCCTCTCTGCAGTGGATATACTAAAGGTGAAAGCATAAGGCAAATGATAGAGAAGAAAACAAAAGCGACCAGTTTACTGCATGCCAGAAAGGGGAAATAACGAATATTTCAGTAAAGAAGATCTACTGTATATACCCGTTTTAAGAACATCGATCGCGCATTAAAGGGAGTTTTAGAGGTGGAATGCGAAGGAGTGTCGTCTTCCATAAGTACTTCAATTATAGACCACGTCGTGGATAATGCCGTAGGACTGGCTGAGAAAGAGTCTGTGACTCAGTGCCTCCGTGGATTTGACAACCAATCTCAAGTACCATATCAGTGCTATGAAATCACTCACAAGGCCGGTGCTGAGATAGTGCTAGTGAAAAAAGAATATGAAGATATGTTGTCTAGTGAAGTGTTGAGATTTTATTGTGACTAAGTAAAAATCAATATTTTGCAAAAATATGAAATTGCATTTGAGACAATGGCACAGTCTCGATGTCACTTGTGGTTTCAGCAGAGATTGATTCGAATTTCCGCCAGTCAGAATGTGCACAGGATCATAACATTACAAAGTGGAAATCACCAAAAACTAGCATCTGTAATTCATAACTCCAAAGACATAAATACTCCTGCAGTTAGGTATGGAAGGGATAATGAAACGAATGCGATAATGGAATTATGTGCATTGTTCCAATGTTCAATAAGGGAGGTAGGCTTGCTTGTAAAACATGAACAACCATGGCTCTGCTGCAGTGCAGCGGGATTGCTCTACGGGAACATCATGAAGGGTTTCCATCTCTTCTCGAGATCAAGTGACCGTATTCGTGCCGGGAAAACCCTGTTATTGAAAGGAAACTGTGCAACAACCCATATTTGTACATTAATAACAATGGGGAAGTAAAATTAAAGGAGAACCTTGTATATTAAACCCAGGTACAGGTTCCGTTAACAAAATGTTGATGAATGTGTTGACCGACTGAAAAGCACAAACTTTTGTTTACTAAGGCAACACTGAAAAATGGCTCCAAACCCCACAAAATGACGTCTACACAATAATACGTGCATTTTTACTGGGAGCCCATGATTTCCTGTCAACAGTCTCTCGCCTCCCAGCTGTAATCAAAGCTTTACCTTCTGATTATATGTTGTTTCTCATTAGGAAAACTAAACAAATCTAGTACCGGGAGGACTGTTTCAGTACGTGTAATTGCAACCAACCACACAACAGTTTCTTTGACTCTTTGTAACACTCGCTTCCATCGCGACAAACTGAACATTCCTTTCCATCAAGCGATACCTTACAGTAGAGAGCTGCGTCATCCCCACCAGCTATAGATTTGTCACCAGAGCGCAGCACAGTAGGCGAGCACGAGGTCTATAGAACTATCAAGTAACAGGATAAACAAAAATATAATTCTTCTTTATTTGAATATTATAGGAGTGTTCAAATACATAACAGTGACAAGTCTCATAACATAAAGAGTGCTGGCATTGAATGAGTATAATACAGGATACATGAAAAGAGATACTGTATAGTTTGAGATCAATGACTTAAAATGCAACAAAAATAAAACCTCTGCAAGATTAGGATGTTTTGGCTTACTTATCTCATTAAGATTTAAGATTAATTTACTTAAGCCTGGTTTGTTAAGGCAAAAATATCTGGAATGTGTATTTATTTTAATCCAGCGATTTACTCAAGTCTGGTTTGTTGAGGATCACCTGAGGCATGGTCTTGAAGTACAAAAACTTTAGCAGTGCAAAAGACAGAGGCAGCTCGTATTAGCATAAATCTGGTCTGGAACTATATAGCCGGTACCAAGTGTAGAGAATAAATATCACATATTAATGTACATATATTTACACCATCTAGTTCCCATTTCTATGGGGTCCGGGATGAGGTGAGAAGAGTTTCTACTGTATGTGGCAATGGTCTTTATGGTAGGATGACCTTCCTGATACCAACATCATCCGAGGAATTAAAGACAAAATAAATGAAGATGAATTCAATAGAGCAAGGAGTAGGAAAGAAGCAACCATAGCCCATAGGTAGAGCCCTGCACGGATAAACAAAACGTTATCCGCATCAGTCCCGCACCCGTACGACTTTTATCCACATCCACATGTTTGTTATCCAAATCCGCTGACATTAAAAAAAAAATTAGATAAAGAATTAAAGCAACACATTTAGACATTTGAGGAGAATTTCGGTCCCCTAGGCTTATGAATCGCAAGACAATGTTGACCAGGTTTTGTCCCTCCGAGTAAAGGCAAGTGAAACAGCGGACAGGCGCAGGTAGGCTATAAGGGACTTATTTTTTTGGCATAAGGCAACACTAATTGAGGGTATTTCCATGACTGGCTTCTCTCACTTCTCTAATATTCAAATACAATCCAGGCGGAAGCAAATAGGAAAATAGCAAGAAATGGGAAAGATGATCTTAGCAAAAACTAAAATTATTTTTAAAAATCCAGTTCAACATTGTTACTAAAAACTATCCACAAATTTATTCTAAACATTATCCGCTATCCGCAGAGCCGTGCAAACTATATCCACATGGCAAGAAATTTTCTTATTTCTTATTTCCTATAGGAAGGGATTGTCCCAGAATTCATCTAGAGTTGAAAATGGGTAAACCTCAGAAAACTATTTCAAAGGCTGCCAACATATTAAATGAATATTAAAATATTTTTATCCATACCGTACTTCAGTTTTTCATTTTATAAGTCGTGACAGTAATATGGCAAGACTAGGTTAATTTCAACATGACAGAAACTTTGCCATTTAAGATTTCACAGTGTTGATGTTATGCTATGTGGGCAGGCTCCCTCACACTAGACTGACCCTAAAGCAAGTAACTGGGACATCTCTCTTGCAGGATATGTGGCTGACACAATATCAAGAAGGATGGAGAAGACTTCATAGCCTCCTTGGAAATCTCTATCTTCAGTATTAAGGAAATGATTAAAGAGATGCTATATATAGCAAAAATGGAAAATCTTAACCATGATACTTAGAATTTTGCTATTTCTTGCATTTTTTATTGCTTGTTCATGTATCATCATATACAGTACACCTAAATTCCACAAAGCTGAATGTGTGATAGATATGTGTTTTTGCAATCTAAGAGTATGATTTCAAAACATGATCAGTCCATTTGTGTGACCTTTCTACCAAGCATTTATAGACACACATTGAAAGGAGCTGTTTTTAAAATCCAAGTGCCTATGAATGTTAAAACTTGTCTTGTTCAATGTTATAGGTCTGCTATCTCACATTGTATCTGAGAACATGCTGGGTCTATAAAGAAGTTATGAATGATATTTATTCAATTAATTCCAAAGAGCCATAGGCTCGTACAGAGGAATTGTACAGTAATATGTGTGTTTACACACCAGGAAGAAAATTCTGAAGGTAACACAAATTGATGAATAAGGGCATAGGCCTATTAGTAAAGTTGATACTATATCTAAGATTGTTTAGACCAAGGTCTCTTAAAATGATAAGCACAGGATTTTTAAGCTTATTTGATGTATTACGATGCATCGAATTTTTCCCACAATACTTTCGTAGTTTTCCTCTTAAATACTGACAAAGTTGGTGCACTTTTTACTTCATCGGGAAGTTTATTATATGACTGTGATGCAGAGAACTTGAAACTATTTCTACCGTATTTAGAAGAGTGAATGATATATAAGGCTACGTCCTTCGCATGCCTAGTTCCATAAGAATGATTGTCCGAGTTCAAGATGTAGGGAGAGCTATAGAGTATTGTGTTGTGTTTAATTTTGTATATTAGCATAGCTGCTCGGAGATCTGCACTTATGCTGAGGGGTAGAATTTTACTTCTGATGTACAGATCTTTTACTGGAGTGCAGTAAGGAAGGTTAAATATGTTTCTAATAGCCCTATTCTGAATAGTCATTAAATCATTCAGTGTGGATTTCCTGCAGTGAGCCCAAATAACATTTAAATATTGGAGCTTGCTATGTACAAGTGAATAGTAGATTTGTTTTACAAGGTTTAGGGGAATAAGATACCGAAGTTTCCTTAGGATCCCTACTATAGGTGAGAGTTTCTTAGCAATTCGTTCAACGTGTTCAATCCAGGTCAGGTGTTTGTCGATGATTAGACCTAAATACTTTGCCTGATTAACCTCTTTTATTTCAATATTATTTATATATATTTTGTCATGTGTGATTTCTTTCATGCTTTGCTTTGAAATTACCATGTAATTGGTCTTCTGTAGGTTCATTGTTAATTTATTGGCCTGGAACCATTGTGAGAGAGTATTTATATCTTGTTGCACATTTTGTATGATTTCAATTATGTCTTTCCCAGTGTAGAAGATATTTGTATCATCTGCATACAATTTGATATGCCCTCTCAAATTACATTCCACAATATCATTTATATAAATTAAGAATAATGTAGGTCCAAGTATAGATCCTTGTGGAACTCCATGAGTTATATATTTTCCTGAACTTATGCATTTATTCAAAGCTACATGCTGCTTTCTTCCAATAAGGTAGCTTTGGAACCATTTTAGTGCTATACCTCGGACACCAGCATTTTCTAATTTTGATAACAGTATTTTATGATCTACTGTATCAAAGGCTTTTGTGAGATCAATAAATAACCCAACTGCCATATTATTTTTGTCAATAGTTTCTTGTAGCATTGTTATTAGGTCAATAGTTGCTGCCTCAGTACTAGAATTTTCCCTGAATCCATATTGCATATTATGAAAGAATGTATTCTTGTTCAGAAATGAAAGCAATCTTGTTTTTACCACTTCTTCCAGAATTTTTGAAACTACCGATAAAATAGAAACAGGTCTATAATTATTTGGATTTCTTTTGTCACCACCCTTAAATATAGGAACTACTTTGGCCACTTTTAAGTCATCTGGTATCATGCCAGTAACTAAGGACTCATTAATCATTTCAACCAAGATTTTAATAAATGATTGTATATTGTTTTTAATGAAATTTGTCTTGATCCTATCTAATCCACAGCTCTTTTTATTCTTTAAATTTGTGATGATGGACTTGACCTCTGCTTCATCTGTCGGATATAAGTAGAGAGAATTTGACTGATTGTGGTCCTTACTGAGGATTTCCTTCTGTTCAGGAATAGCTTTTGCTAGACTTCCAGCAATGTTTGTGAAGAACAAGTTAAATGATTCACATAGTTCTTGATTGTTTGTGATAATTTTGTTGTCTATTTCAAGTGAAGTGCATGTCTCAACTGTTGGTTTTTTGTTGTGTATGATTTCTTTGATAGTCTCCCAAGTTTTATTAGAATTGTTTCCATATGTTCTGAATTTATCTGAGTAGTAATTTGACTTTAGTCTTCTTTTTAAGTTTGTTACATTATTCCGGCATCTACAGTATTCTTGGTTCATATCATTATTATTTCTGTGAAGGGGATTTTTGAGCTTTGCATGCAGAGTGTCTCGTTGTTTTATAAGTGTAAGGAGTTCAGCTGTGACCCATGGTAAGTTAGTAGTCTGTCTGTTATTGTTAGTATTGTTTGTTATTTTTCTTTGGCTATGCCTGTTCCTTAGATTCAATTGTTTGATGAAAGAGTTATATAGAGAGTTAACAGTACTATCTGCATCATTATGGGAATCTGCATTTATAGATATATTAGTTTCAGGAGTGTGTTGCCTATCCCAAGAGTCCTCGTGTGTTGTTGATTTTGTCGGCTTATGTGACTGAGTGTACGTGCTATAATTGGTCTTGGAAATATCAAGAATTAATATACTGTGATCACTAATATCATTGCTGACATTTGATATTTTATAACTTAATTCTGAATTGTTTAGTGACACGTGGTCTATTAAGGTAGCTGCAGTGTCACAAAGTCGTGTAGCATATTTAGTGTTGCATTGTTTAAAACCATAGCATGCTATTAAATTTAGATATTTCCTTCTTAATTGATCATCAGCTAGGATATCAATGTTGGTATCTCCGAGGAAGATGCATAATTTATTGTTTATCTGGCTAAGAAAACTTTCAAATGAATTTAAGAAGGGTATGGCATTGCTTCTATTGGGGTTATATGCTGCAATAATGTCAATGCTTTTGTATGTTGGCCTATTACTTTTAACATCATCTCTGAATACCTCAATCCACATCAAACTATGATTCATTTCACACTTTCTTTTAACGTTCACTTTCCATTTGTGTGATACATAAATACCCAGACCCCCACCAACTTTGTCATCTCTATGAGCAAACACGCTTGTGAAATTGTTGAAGTTATAAAAATCTGCCTCATTACTTTTCACCCAGGTTTCTGTAACTACCAATACATCTATCTGACCTATCATCTGCACGAGAATTTCAATGTCATCAAGCTTATTCCGAATACTTCTGCTATTAATGTACAAACACCTAACCTCTCCACCTAATTCTAATGAGTTTATGCATGCACTTATATTAGAGTCCTGTTGCATGAAATCATCCAAACAGTTGTACTTATGTTCACTGCACTGTACTTCACCTAGGTGTCCACTTGTAGTCAGCGCTTTCTTCTCTCTAAACAATAAAATGTCATCACTCGTTCCAGCAATTAGTTTTCCGAGAGTAAAAACTTGGCAACTCTGTTTAAAAGTTTTCCAAATTTCATTGTTCCTCTTCTATTGAGGTGGAGACCATCATAAGCAAGGTCCCTGTCTTGTAACCAAGAGTTCCCTTCTAAAAACATAATGTTTTTTTCACCACACAACCAATCCAGTGTTGAATTCACTGCATTAATGTATCGTGGGTCTATGTCACGTCTTTGCAATACACCACTAATACACACTTTTGCACTCGGAAAGGCACTTTTCACTTCGTCCACGAGCTTGTCCACGTCAACTCAAAATTCGCTCAGCCCATTGTACATGTATAGCTCTAATGTTTATGCATGCCAAATAATGGTACGGTTATCAGTTGTTGTGTGTGACATATTGCTTGATTTGGATATTGTTTGAGAATTCCTGTTCAATAATCAAATGCATTCTTTCTTCAGTCTCTCAGCGATAGATTATTTACCTTTAAGCAAAGCTTTCTTAATGAAAGCTAAAGATGTTAAAAATCGTTTGCAGTATTTTATGGTGCCAAGTGATACAGATGGTGCTTATAAAACTGTACCGTACTTAATTGTGTTCACTGGGGCGGAGTACAGTAATACAGTTGTGTACCATGCAGGTGAACCACCAAAATAGCATGCACTACGGTAAAAGTTCTAAAACACTTAGATTACTTCCATGTTTTTGTAAACCAGCGGTAGAGTAGTTCAAAAATATTGAAAGTGTTTGTTACATTTATTATATTATTTTAAGTGTAATTATAACACACAACCATATTAAAAGTGTTAAAATAATACCATCCTACTTCTTTTTTCTCCCTTTGTATTTGGCATACATGTAAAAAGTTGCTAAGTCCAAAGACTGAACTGGTTTTGACTGATATACATTATATAAACCCTCATATTTCAATCAAAGACATTAAAAAGATTTCAGTCCTATGGTCATTATTATTATTTATATTTAGGTGGACAACAAATGTGTACCATTAAAAATTAAAAAGGTGTAACGTCTTGCTTCTTCTACATAATTGCTCTCCTGAAAATATTTGAAAATGGACTGAGGGAGTTTTGGAATCATACACTTCAGAAGAAATATTTGAGTTTTGGAATCATACACTTCAGAAGAAATATTTAAGAGAGTGATCACTCAAGAGTAATATGCACCCTAGTTTTCAGAACAATAAAGAGTCATACAAGAGATACACAAATAAAGTACAGTGTACTTGACTGATTAATTTTAAAAAATGCAAACGTAACTTTACTGATAACTTAATCAAATGTAATTTGTAATTGTAAGTAAAATATATTTGAAGTAACTGTAATCCAGCCCAATTACCTTTCCTGAGCATTTTATACAATCACTGGCATTATCTAAACTTAAAAATGTAAATAAAAATTCTGGTGCAATTGCCTTTTATTATTTCATGTGCAATAATCCAAATAGAAATGTACCTAAATACTGTACCTCACTTATCTCCCCCAAAAATAAAACTTTTAATAAAAAAAATTGAAAAAATATTATCCACGATTCTGGATTGCCAATGGCCAAGTTAGGAACTATGAAATGTTTATAGCCGAGCTGCGCTTACATTGGCGAAGCAGTTCCCACTTTACCCTGCTAGGCAACAAATGCACAGACAAGATCTGTGACTCAGAACTCAAACATGTAATAAATACCGGTAATATTAGCAATAATAATAGTAGTTATAACAATAATGCATACAATAAAAATTTTACACATAGCGTCGTGAGAAAAGGCCTAACTTATTTTTCGCCCTATAAGATAATTCTAGCTGCACAGTGAAAAAACAACTACAAAAAATCATAAATGGAAAAACATACTGAACATTTAGGCTTGTTCACGTAAAAGAAAAGCAGACCCCATGTGAATGGGATAAATGCTAGGAAAGAAGAAGGCTTGTCCACAAATAAGAAACTGACAACACTTACAGCAGCAGGTTTTCTACATACTTGTCTTGTTTATTTAGGCACTTGTCATACCTTAAAACTAAGTTCTGAAATCCCTCTGCATAAAAGTTTGCCGCCTGCTCTGACAACCAAGAATTCACACTTGAGGAAAATCCATTGATAGAGTGGTTATCATGAATCTTCGGTCCACGTGAATTTTCGTGTCAATTGCAGTCACCAAGTCATCTGTGATCACAGACCTGAGCGTTCATCGTCATGAACATATTCACGGCCACTTCTGAACTCACGTACCCATTTTCGCACTTTACCTTCTGTCGTTGCATTATCACCATACACCTCATAAAGCTGACGACGAATGTCTGCAACCGACAGACATGTTTCTTGCACTCAAAAAACGTATCACAGATCGTACCTCACACGGGGCAGGCAAATCAATAATCTTGAACATTGTAAAGATGCACAGTTCAGCATACAGGTTAGCTACACAGCTATAACTGATGCCTGCTTGTTCGCAAAGGATGCCGAGAGGTAGCGCGCACGCTTGTTGTGGCAATAACTACGGGCTTTAAAAAAAAAACAGCCCTCGTACATAAATGCAAAAGCAACCATTCAATTTAATTCTTCACCAACAAACTGATTTAAACTAGTATCTATTCTCCAAGTGAAGCATATAAATGCAAATGCAAATTTCCACTTTGTTAATTTTCGCAAATTTCCACTTTTGTTAATTTTCCAGAAAAAATGTTTCCCAGAAACCCTTCACTCTTTGCTAATCATCTTTTTGTCAAGACACTATAGGAATTCCTTCATAATAATTTCATGTTCCCTGGACAAGAAATACTATATACTTTTCTTGAAGGATGTAGTTAAATATTGGAAATCTTGGGGTTTGTTTTAAAAGCAGTGTATATTTATATACACAAGCGAGCTATTATGCTTGATAGACTACAAAAATCATATCCTCTTCTTGTATATTGCATAAGTATTCACCATGATATTAATTTTAGATACAAAAGCAAATTAAACCTTTTCTACAGAATGTCCTGCAAATCATGCACCACAGGAAAAATAAAATCCATTTGTGTGAACTATCACATCCTTCTTCTGTGGACACGTTACTATCAGGACCTTCATTCAATATCTTAACTCTTCACAGTCAAGGAAATGATGGCATTGAATTTAACCATTCTCTTCCATACAGGGTGGGAAGAGCATAAGATTTCTCAGGTCAGGAAGTGTAAAGGATGTGAAATAGGTATAGTAAAAGTTGCATTAAGTGTTTGCACTATGTTGTGCAGGATAACCAAACGAAAAGTCTAGGGCGGACCTGCATACGGAGTGATTCTCCCAAAAATCCATGTTACTGCACTTTGTAGGAGATAGCTCAACGGTCTGACAACAGTGCTGCATGCAAATGTCACATGAGTATGGGGGGATGGGATGAGCATATAGTCGACAGCTTCCCCTCTGTGAATCCAATCTTCACTTATGAGCTGTTTGCATGACCTTAACCTGATATGAGTTGGCCGAGTGTCTGTCACGTTTTACCTTGCTAATATTTCTCAAGATTTGTTTATGGGTATGTTTGATGTTTACACACAAAACCTCTTTGGCACCCCTCGTCTTCTGCACTGTAATAGACTACTACAAGTGGTGACGCCGAGTGTGACATACTTTTCTACCTAAATCACGGATATGATTTTCATGTCTTTCGGCACTTACTGACCAGGGTAATCGTATGTTCTTGGTTGCCTAGTCATCCCCTCCCTTCCTGTGCAGTGCATATATCTAGGTAGTGAAGTCATAAGGAAATGTTGCCATATGGGCCTAAACAGATAGTGCAATGGAAGACTCTTCACAGATCTGTAAGTGTGTGCTACTCATTTTGCAACAAAAGTGGAGATATTAGAGTTTGTATTTATATACCACGAGAAGTGTATCTAGGAATGCATTTACGACAGCAGTTGCTCAATATATGATGGATAAAAATTAACAAAATAAAACACTATCCAAAAATTACTAGAGAACTTTCCTGAAGAACAAGCTGAAAATAACAGTCTAAATACCCCCAGGACACATGTCCCACTAGTCACTTCAAAATGACCACAGCTTGAGCCAACTTATAATCTTGACTGTTAGAGAGCACCAAGGATAGGATGGATCAAAGTGCGGAGCAAAACACAAATGCATGAAAAGATGCCATATCCAACTCGAGGTCCTGTGGTTGTCCCACAAACTGTGAGGACTTGGCTCAGGGAGAAATGTGTATAAAACCAGGTTATAAATATAATAATACAAAGGCAGATTACAGACAAGATTATAAAGCTGGGAGAAAAAAAAAAAGGAGTAGAAAAGTAGACCTCGACTCCACTCATGTTGCTATATAGAATATTTTATATATGAATTGCAGCCAATGGCCATAGAAGGGCATTTCAATTGAACGCCTGTAGGCTCCCCACAATTTTCAATTTCTAACTTTGGCTACTAGATACCACCGTCACTGACACCCAGCAGTGAACATTGGAACTTGATAAAGCGTTTCTAACCAAATAACCTACAAATTTTGGCTAAACACTACGAATTGTAGTGGTAGGTTCTTTTACGTGCCATAAATGTATGATGTGGGCCTGCCGGCTTTAATTCCCCTCCGAAGGAAGGAACACTGAAGAATGTTAACGCTCTTAAAAATCCGATGCCTTCGGTCAGGTTTGAACCCGCGATCTTGGGCATAGTAGTTCAGCATGCTACCGACTATGCCACCGAAGCCATTTATATAGAATATTTAGACCTTTTGAGAGCCAAGTAAAATTATTAACCCAATTGTGTTGGTTGTGATTAGATGGAGACTTAACCCCTTAACTACTGTAGGTACTAGATACTCTGCATGCATAACTTGTCCTGGGTAGCCTACTTGTTTCTTACTGTTACAGCTGCGAGTTTGTTTCGTCGCCTCCCCGCGTGAGTCACAGCCGCCCCCGAGCAATGCTCTGCCTCTGTGTGTTACCTGCGCCTTACGCAAGGGGCTGCGAGGACAAAAGGGATGGTCCAGAACAATCGTGACCCTGCCAGTGATGGAAATCTCAAGAAGCCGTGAATCCTGGACGGTTCTAGAAGCATTCATTGAGTCACCAGCCTGCTATCTAAGCGGCCTCACCAGCGAGGGAGGACTGTGTTTTTGAGCTAGTGCGTGTTTTTACCTGAGCAACAGTAGTGTGGCGACGTGACGTGCAAGTTACGAAACCCGAGTGAGGCTGATTTTCCAGACAGCGAGGCAGTGTGAATCATAAGGAGGGACTGAGTTTTGAGGTGTGTGTACTTACCTAGTGCGACATAAATATTGTGGTGAATTGCGAAACGCATTGGGTTGCTCCCTAGCCAGCGGACAGCGAAGCAGTGTGTAGTGGTGAGTGACTGGCTATCGTAAATAACTGTAGTTTGTGTACAAGGCAGAGTTGCAGGTATTAATAGCGAGGACAGTAGTGTGAAAGTAGGAAGTGTGGAAGCTATAGTGACTAGTAGGGTCTTATGAAGTGAGATACTAATTGCTTGTATCTGTTTATTGTGCGGTGTACTGCAACTTGCTAAGACCTGCAATAAAATTACTATTTCTTTAAAAGGACCATTGTTTTGTGCTTCTACCCACCGTAATCCAGTTAACGAAAGTGCCACAAGGGGTGGCACGTAACATTACTTTGTGATATTTAAACATCATCATCATCATCCTTTCATGCTTTAGTCCTAGAAGAACTGTTACAGTCTATACAAAAGATTTGCATTTTCATGCCATCTTTTCCTGGGGTGACCTAGAATATCTCTTCCCACCGGGACAGTAGTTGAAGACTGATTTAGGGATCCTGCTCTGTCCATCCTGCTGAGGTGTCCAAGACAATTTCTCTGGTATTCATGGATGTATTGCATACAGGTCTGCTGTTAAGACCATTCAGCAAATTATCTACAAAAATGTGTGCAGTGTTAAGTTTTAAGAAACATAATGGTGATTATTCAGTTTCAATGATAATGCTGCACATGATACAAACTTAGTATCAGCTTGGAGAGATTAAATACTACACCAAACTTTGAGGGATGATTGCTGACATCCAATGTCATATTATTACCAGTATTATTGTTGTTCTTAAGGGGCAGAACAGCGAGGTAATCTGCCCCTAGCCACTAAATGAACTGATTCAATGGGCATGTTGTAGCCACTCATCATAATTATCAGATAAAGGAAATATTTCATTATTACTTTCCACTCCTTGATCAGCACAATCAAGCTCTTCTACTTTACGTTTGGAAGACACGATACTTGACATAAATGGCTGTACAGAATCTTTATGCAGTGAACCAAAACAAACACAATTTAGGAGGCAGTGACTGTTGTATGAGGTAACCTGAGGTTTGATCTCCTAGAAAACATATAAACTAATACTCTATGGTGATATCATACACAGTAATTTCTAAGAGATATCAGCAATTTGATGAGTAATTTATACCAACTTACCCACTGTACAAGTTTAACATGATACTCAGTCAAGAGGTTGAAAAGGTAAGTTTGGGATAGTAATGGCACTTGTACAGTAAATTGTGAAAATGGATTGAATAGATTTTGCCAAGGCATGTAGCAACAACATCTAGCGACCTTGAAAGGCAGCTTTCAGAGCATCATTATATTTTCAACATAGACATGGCAATATATTTAGTCCATAATATTTAGTTCAGTATTATCACACGAATATTTTTTTCGTATTGCGATAAAAGATCAGTGTACAATGCAGCATTTCCTTATGGACCACAAAATTAAGGGAAAAAAATGAACGTACAATTTAGTGTCCTCTTGATTCTTGCATTGCAGATCCACACTACTGTTAAAACAATAATGGATATGTCATCTGCAACACATATAAAATGTAAGCAATAATATCTTCTACTTCAAATTGCCATAAAATCACAAAGTACATCATTCATTAATTACTGCTCACTACTATTATTATAAGCACTGAAAATTTTCTTCAACAAGTTGTGTAATTTCCTACAAGAGAATGATAAATAAAATTCACCATGCTGTCAAGCAATCCAAACACTGTCATGCAGTATTAAAACATTCTTTTGCAAATAAAATAATGCACCAACAAGGAGTTGTTTGAAGCAGTTAGTTATTGTTGTTTAAAGGGGCGGAACTACAAGGCCATCTGCCCCTTTTAACACAAATTACATTATACAAATTTGGATTATAAAGTTAAATTTTGAGGTGGACACCGAACATGAAAAGATTGAAAATCAATAAAAGAAAAAAATTAAATAAAACTAATACCGGTAAGTATAATTATAAACAAAAATTACGGAAAACAAAAATTCAGAAAAAACAAAGTCTTTGAGTCAATGATCACTTGAAAGTTTAGATTGCTATGTTTGGAGCAAATGAACTTCATGTGTGTATAAGTGGTTGCACTTTGAAAAGATAAGGATAAGGCCAATGGGGTCAAATGTATATATTTAAGTGGGTCTAGTACCCAGTTTGGCTATGCCTACAATCTCAATACTAGATGAGATACAGTCAGGAATGGAGGCATACAAGCAGAATGTGTCACAATGTTCAACAGATGATGCAACTGGACTTCTAGATCCAGTACACTTGAAGGTTGGAGAAGCTGACATCCCATGTGATCCCATACATGTTCAATCAGGAATATGGTAAGTTGATTGGGCAAGCCAAGGAAGAGAGGCAGCTTGCTATAGCTTGAGCAGTATGTGATGAAGCCTCAAGGTCAAGGTTCAGTAAGAGTGTTGGGAGCTAAAGCGCTGGAAGACACACCCCTAACGTAGCTAGACCGAGCTCAAGATGATTGCATGCACAGATTTTAAGCAGGGTGGATGAAGAGTGACTTCAGTCCCTGTGCACCCACCACTGAAATCTGCCTGCTCAGAGCCATCAGCTTGACCTTGTGGCTTCACCACAAACCTCCCAAGCTATTAACCTGCTGGAAAATGTCTGTTAGCTCTGTCACAAGTGGCAACATGTGGCTGCAGGATGTCCTGCACATATCCCTGTGCTTTAAGTGTTCCTTGGATCACATTTAGGATGACGACCTGTTTTATGCGACGACGCCCTCGATCATCGTACCAGCAGATGGGGTGATGTTTTGCTCCAGAACAAAGGCAGGAATGGTGCATTTACCACAAGGCCACCAAACTGGAACACAACCACTGTCACCTCCTGCACACAACCTGAATTCTTCACTATAGACGATACAGTTCCAGTCTCCAGCACTTCAGCCTCCTCCTTCACAACATCTCTGCAAATGACACTGACTTACCGCGAATAAAAGGACACTAATGGGCACTGTGATAAAAGACTTCTTTTTGCTAGGTGTCTGGAAATGGTTCAGACAAAGATGGGTCTTTAAAGAAAGAGCCACATGCATCTGGATGCAAGATAATAACATTTTGGTGCAGCTTGTGCTTAACAGTAGATGAAAAGTCCTCTGTTGGGGCTATCTGGGGCCTGGTAACCTTTTGTGCATAATCTCACTTCCAACACCAACTTGCAATTAGGTCTGAATGGTCTAGATGATGCCTAATCTCTCAATACAATCATCCAGCTTTAAGCGCATTCCAATGGCATGTTCCCACTCCAAATCCATTAACAAGGTAAATAGCCATTGGGTACCTCATAGAGGCATGTCTAGCAGTCAACAAACATTCCACAACAGGTCTAATACAGACATGTAGACTTGGTGAGCCTTCTTATAGAGCAATGGAGGCTTTTTATGATTTAGGTAGGCTACTTTGGTGCCAGTACCTGGTGTCCAATTATATCATGAATATCTGCCTGTAGAAGCAAATTCTAAAACTTATTGCTTACTTCATAAAACTTTCACTGAAAGAATATCCATTGCTTTGCGGTTGGGACCAATTTCTATCTACAGGAACCTAACCTAAAAAGCTTTAAACAAGCCACGTTTTACATTTAAAATATCCTTTTCTTTCAGTTTAAAAGAACATTTTAAAGTACTTACATAGTAAGGTATATTGTATGCTTTAGTTAACTTTGTCCTAGTGTCAGCCTACAACTGCTGTAGGAAGAATTCAAAATACATACAAAATCTATAATCATGCTAGATATTCATGACAATTGGCCCCACCCTCTCCATAGCAATGTAGTGTGGATGATGAACCTTGATGCATGGAGACCTGTTCTCCTCACATATGAGATCAGGATCAGCATCATCCGATTGCAGCCGTGTGTAATGAAAACTCATACTTGAAAACATTGTCACCTCTATTCTATGTTTTCTGACACTGTTCTGACAGTGGGGAGGTCCATCATGAATTGGGACGTAATTGTGGATGGATGTCGCAAGCCACTCATCACTGTCCAAAGCATATGAGGGTTGAGAAGTAATGGGGCACCATCCTTGAAATAACTGTGAAACCTTTCCGTGAACATGTTGGGGATGGGTTCAATCTACAGGGTGGAAGCTTGTTTAGATGAATTAAGTTGTGCTGAAGAAGAGCTTTGTGCTTGAAACATGTAATTTTTACTCAATGTTATTGACTAGGTGGAGTCAAATTTCTATATTTGAATAAATTCTTCCAGGAGATTGGGATCACTGGGCATGATCATGTCTGATTAGGGTAACTCAAATCAAAGGTTATGAATTTTTATACAGAAAACAAACATAAGAATATACACATTTCAATCACTAGGCTATATCTTGTGGATGTTAGATATATTATACTGCCATTTTATGATTCTTCCTCCCACTTCCAAAGTATGCAAAATAAATTCTGTATGCATCACGATTCTTTCAATAAAATGCAGTTTATAAATGCCTTAGAACAATAAAGCATGAACTGTCAGATTCTTTAGTTGTAAAACATGAAGGATACAAGTATCTGCTCCTTCCAAAGATGTTAGTTATTAATAATAAAATACTAGTGTGTCGTACTTACCAATGTACTCGTATGATTAAATCACAAAACAAGAGAAAGATTATCAAGTGCAAAATTTATTTATAAACAATAATAAATTAAGACTACAAAAAACAATGAAGTAAGCAGCCATGTTTTCAGTCTTGTTTAGTCCGAACGTAAATAAATGTATGCCCCTACTAACATCCAGAAAAATGTTATTTCAGAAACATTTCCATATAATATCCATGCAGTCTAAAAATGTAAAACCGTGTCCACCACAAGCTCTTAAACTCACTACCATATTGACCTTTCATGATACGATTGCCGGTGGCCAAGGTGGAAACTATTCTTTGTTTACTTGTGTCATGCTGTCAGCCTGCTTTGACAGGTACAGTCGAGCGGGAAAGATATTGCTCACATTCAGCAGTCTTTCATTGCTTTACTCTCCATGGTGATATGAGCTCTTACTAAGCTTAGCTGCACTGTAGAAATGCACAATTCTTAATTCACCCATTAATTCCGTTCATAATTCACAATATAACTTCTGTCAGAACACAAGTAGCACACGCAGTACGGCTTGACTTATGAGCAGACTGCATTCTATCATCACTGTGTTCCCCTGCTTGTCCAGCGAGGCTCCAGGTGCTATTATCAACAAACGCTGATGCAGTTAAGTTCAACGGCAGTCGTATCTTGAAAGGCTAATACACAGGTTACCAGAAGATGAAAATATTTATATTATCACAAACAAGAATTGAATGTTATTACAATCGAAATGAAGTTTACTTTTATGTGAAGCTTGTTTAAAAGTATTAGTCTTATACAAAGCATATGCTAAAGAGTATGAGTTTAGTCTTATACAAACCATATGCTAAAGAGTATGAGTTTTAAGTTAATATCATGCACTTATAATGAGAAAATATAATCAGTAAGTACAGCTCCACAGCTTAAACATAACTTCACCTTGTAAGTCCCTGGAATTGAGATTGAAATGAAGAAAGAGAGAGAGAGATCTGCAAGAGGTTACATGGAATGAGGGGCATGAGTGTACAACACAGGCCTATAACTGAGAGTAAGACACCTAATTAGCCTATAATTGAAGTATTGCAATGAAGAAAATAAAATAATGCTATAAAAATTGGCAATACAGATTATGGTGGGGCTCAAAACTAAGCAACCTGCATAGAAAAACCCTTTTGCACATCTCAATGTGGTGAGTGATTGAATGTCATCATTGGGAAATGGAAGGGGTTATTAGCCACTTGACTATTGAGCAGTACAATCGACTCTGTGCTATGGGGAGAGCATTAAGCAGGAGGGAAGATGACCAATAAAATCAAGTATATATTTGCTTTTAGGATTAACCTAACTCCTTGTGTCATACAAGCCAAGAAAGAACAAAGTTGTGTTGGTTCTATCCATGTCCATAAAGACGATTTTATTGATGACAATTCTAATGTATCAAAGCCTCAATGATAACATTCTATGACACCAAGTCGGGGGTTGATAAAGTGGATGAGATGAAATGCACTTACTCTGTTGCAAGATCATCACGGCGATGGACTTTGGTTGTGTTGTTCTCTTTCGTAAATATTGCTGATATAAATGCATACATAATTCATGGCTTTTACACTTGCATTTTGATAATATATGATTTTCGTACCTTGCATCATCTTTTGGGGGACATTTACCAATTCAAATTACTAACCATGTTAACCAGCCATTTGGCCTGCAGATATTGGGGTGACGCGTGGTCAGTGCGTCAGGTCCCCTCAGCCGTTAATCTTGGTTTTCGTTACCGGGGCGCTGCCTCAGTGTCAGATAGCTACTCAATTGTCCTCACGAGGCTGAGTGCACCTCGTTCCAGCCGTCACGTCAGTTTCTAAAATCTCTGACGGAGCCGGGAATCGAACCCGGAGCCTCCGGGTGGGAGGCAGGCGCGCTACCCAAATACCACGGGGCCGGCTAATAATTTACAGTAATTTAAATTCCTAACGACTCCCAGGAAGGTATGTGAATGATTTATTTTCAATAATCTGCCAGGTACAAGTGTAAAAGCCAGGAGAAGGTCAAGGCAAGAATTAATGGAATTAATGCAAGTACTGTAACTATAATATACTCACAGAAGTGAGAAACGAGGAATGGAAGAAATGAAAGGAAGCATACAAACCATTGCGGACTGTCTAGAGGTGTTACTGCTGGGCACGCACGCAATAGAGGGTTAACAAAGGCAAGTGCTGTACAGGAATGACTTAAGGGTGTGAGCAAATGAAGAAAGTCTAAGGTCTCGCGTTTCACAAGAGACAACCATTAAAAAACTGTAAGCATACAGTATCTTGAGCTTAATGTCGAAAGTTTGCTCAAGAACAATAATGGCTATAACTTAATGATTGTCAGAAGGAAAACTTGACAGCAGAAATTCTAAATGAACGAGGAATTGATAAATTAATTTCTCTCTCTTCACCTCAATTTCAGTTTGCCACGGTGGGTGAGTGGTTATTGTGTCGGTCTACCAACCCCAAACTTGCAGGTTCGCTCCTGGCCATAGTAAGTGTTTTTTTTTTTAAGGCGACAAAAAATCACGACACGCATGTCATCAGTAGGTCGTATTCATAATGGCAAAATTAATCTCGGGATTTTCTGCCATCACAAGATAGTTCATAACTAGAAAGCGCTAAGTTATAGTGTCAAGGAGCTTACCTCCTTGACTTTCATAGCACTCCAAGGAACAAAAAAAATATTCGACATGCCAGCTGCCCTCTGGGTATCAAATAACAAAGCTTGCTCCCGGCACACGAGGCCATACGATATACATGGGTTGGTTTTTTAGTTTTGGCACCTTAGTTATAACTGGATTAATAACTCACTTAGATGGTTCCAAGTTTCACAGGCCCTCGATGTAGTCCACACCGTTGCGTACAACATGTTCCAGCGATGCGGAAGTCGTTGGATCCCGTTGGCACTGCCCAATCTATTGATGGTACGAAGAGAGCGCTCGGCAGCCTGCTTAACGTCATTTTCATCTTCATCTTCGGGATGAGATCATAGTCGCAGGGACTGATGTTGGGAGAATATGGGGGGAGGATAGAGGACCTCCCAGCCCCAGCGATCCAACAATGCCGACACAACGCCTGCTGTGTGTGCCCTAGCATTGTCATGCAGAACGATGGGTGGTGTAACCATGTGGTGGCGCGTTTCCTTCTCAGAGCTCCTCGGAGATGGTCTTGCAGAAACGAATAATAGTACGCCGCATTAACGGTTTGCCCTCGGGGAACAGTATGGCAGCGCTTCCGTACCATTGAAGATGTTAAGCAGGCTGCCGAGCGCTCTCTTCGTACCATCAATAGATTGGGCAGTGCCAACGGGATGCAACGACTTCCGCATCGCTGGGAACACGTTGTACGCAACGGTGTGGACTACATCGAGGGCCTGTGAAACTTGGAACCATCTAAGTGAGTTATTAATCCAGTTATAACTAAGGTGCCAAAACTAAAAAACCAACCCATGTATTATCATTACCTCAATTTCAAAATTAATTTGGATTTAAAAATATTAAAATCATTCAAACTCTGTAATATGACAAACTACACCAACTGGCTACCGGTACTATTACAGTACTATAAGCCACAATTAGGCTTTTATCAATTAAATTCCTCTGTTTAGGAGACCTAACAAGCTATCTTGGCCTATGTAATTCTAAAAATACTATCAATACAAAATTATTGTCCCACGGACCTGTACCTCGTATCCTAAATAGCCTACATTAGCATTGAAAAGCTAGATTTGTATTGTGAAAATTACTTGATGGAATATTAAGATCAACTGCAAAAGTTACTAGGCCTATATATAGGAAGTTGAGATCAGAATAAAATAATAATAAACGCATCACAAATATATAAAGGAAATGATGTTATGTTGGAAAGCCGGTGGTTTTGAATTTTGCATTCTATTCGACTTGACAGTAACGTTCTAGCTGTCGGTCATGTAGGGTGTGTTGATAGTGTTATTTGCAGTACCGTACCTGTTTTCGAATAACTCATTTGTGTAGTAGAATTATTTTTAATTTTGTGTGTGAAATTAGAATTAAGTTTATGTTTGTTATACATTTGAATTGAAGATCAACATTTCTTTTTTCTAATTTTAGAGATACAATGACCGGGAAGATGAAAAAGGCTCATAGAAAGAAATTGGCTAGGAAATTATGCATGCAAAAACTATTACAACGGATGAAGAATAATCATTTAAAAAGATTCTGATATCACTGTGTCAATTAAAGATGATAATTTTGGCGGAGTTGATCCGTTTAAGTTGCCTGAAGACAGCAGTATGAAAGAGGTTTGCCAAAATTCTGAATGTTGTCTAGAGACGTGCATGTATTATAATTTACCATCATCTGGAACGTGTGAATGCTGTCATGATTCTGAGTCAACCAGTAAAAATCTTACTGCTGAGAAAGATGTTTCAACTGCACGAATGGAGATGCTTCCCAACATCTCTGAGAAGAGGAAGAATAATTTTTCTCCACTTACGAAAGCTACTAAGAGATCTCGAACATCCATACCAGCTGTGAAAATTGATTTAAAATGGCCTTTAAGTAATTTAACATCATCCAATCTGTTATCATGGCTTGATGCTGCCGAACAAATATTATTGCTCCTTCTCCAATCTCAAATATATAAAGGGAGAGTGTCTTGACCATCTTGCCACTGGCTAAATGGGTCTATTCTACTGGTAAATCAAATATAATGCTACAAGTACAACTTTTAGACCTATATGACTCTTATTTGCAACTACTTGACTAGTCTATCAGATCTACCTTGTAAAATGATCAAATCACAATTGAAAGAACATGGTTATACTCTTTCATTTAACAACCAAAACTGAACGATCCGTAGGCCAAACTAAGTCGAAGAAATTCTGGACCTAGCCTATATAAATACAACACTTAAAAAAAAACAATAGAGTATTGTGCATCCATGTAGGCTAATATTGTTAAGTCCACTAACACAAGATTCCTATATCAAGCTGTGCATTAATCACTGGCTAGTACAGCAGTTAAGTTATTTCTTTTCTACTTCAATCCTGAAAATCAATAGCTATCACAACCTATAATAATACTTTGTTAAGTTAATAGGCTTAAGTTACTTATGTAAACTGTTATCTACAATCCCATATCATAACTTTTAATACTTCACACAACACAACCTCTGCGGTATTGCAATACTGATAACGTGCCAACATGCCAGGTAGTTAGTTAAGCTGTAGGTTAAGAATAATTAAAGCACAATGCTGCCTCAAGACAGCTGATCAAGGCATCATCTGGAAATAGCACTTCGACGCACTGCATCACTCAGCAAAGGATTAGGATCTGGTTCTTCTGTGATAATATTCACCTTAACCCATTCTCTGTTGGCACTGGATTTCTTGAGAGCATCAATTACAGCCTGAACATAGAGACCATCTTCAAAGGTAGCAGCAAGAGCAACAGGTTCTTTCACCCAACCTCGTTTGTCCTCAACAGGTAGGAATGCTTCTCTAAGAGCACCTATCATTTTAAATAAACCTTTCATGTATGGACGAGGGATGGCACTTGCAGCAGCAGAATTAATTGCACCGCCTCGCTGTAGATCTTCCACATCAAGATATATAACTTCTTCTTTTGCTGCTCCACTCTTCCGTCCATAAAGGTCACCACCACGCACTATCAAATGACCTGCATGTCCACAAACTAATACCTCCTGGCTGAAGGAGCCAGGAAGATGATTATTTAATGTTGCTGTGACGAGTGTTCCTCCACTCATTTCCATCTGAAAAGTACAAAAGTCTGGGCTTGATATATGACGTATGCCGTTGACACGATCAGTTGTTTTAGTGAACGTACGTACCACTCCATGAACACGAGTCGCTCGCTGACCGGTTAGATGAGAGACCAAGTCAATCACATGGCTACCAACCAGTGTTAGAACTCCACCACCCATTGTATCATCACATAGCCAATCATATGCATCATGTAATAAACTACCCATTTGCACTCTGACATCACAAACAGTTATTTCACCCTCTTGACCCAAATATCCTTCAGCAATGGCTCTTCGCATCTGAATGAAAGCTGGTAAGAATCTCAAACTATGATTCACAATTGATATTAAGGATGGATAGTATTGAGAACCTTTAACCATCTTCAATGCTTCCCCTTGACACAGTCCTGCTGGTTTGTCACAAAGAACATGCTTACCAATGCCCAAAGCTTTGACAGCAATCTGGGCATGCAGATTAGGCGAACATATAATAAATATCAAGTCTACATCTTTACGTAGCAAAACATCATCGATTTTATTGGTATGAAACGGAATTTCGAGTTCCTTCGCAACTTCGTCAGCAGCATTTAATGTTCTACCCCATATTGCCTCAATTTTGAATCCCTTTTCCCGAAGAAATGGAACAATTACCTTTACCACATTTCCAGTCCCAAATACTCCAATACCTGGCAACATTATTTCACTTAGGTAGTTATAAGACAGGTTATATTTCCATCACAACAGACACGAGAAGACAAAGGCACGCCCTTCACCTCCGAGCATTTCATACATCCACACATAATACTATAATCCGTTGATGTTATTTTCAATCGTCATTCTCGAACTAAGGAAAAGAATTCACTTCCTCTACTGCGCAGCATACTTTAAATAACTGTCAACTACACCAATAAACGACAGGATCTGCACAAAACACGAGATGGGAAACCATAAATGTCAACAACATGTTTATTTTCCAAGACTGGATGTGACGGAATTACCGGGAAGTACAAAGCAAAGAGGATATACGTGGATAGAGGTGCATCATAATGTAAATTTTTGACAACAGATTGATAGGTGCTAGAAGTTCGAGCTGACGAGGAGAGATGACACGGCGATGCACTTATGTATGCGATCCATCCGTGATTTGCCCTATACGCCCCTCCCTGTGGCTCAATTTACGTTTTAAGTCTTTCCCCTAGGTCGCTATTCCATCCAACCCACTATTTTTTGTTTATCCCCGCCTTCCTAAGGCCTTGAATCAGGGTTCAGTAATTTTTCTTTGTTTCTTTGCCCACTTAGGGAGCACGTTTGAACTTGTGGACTCGGGCTGATAGTGTTTTCCTCTTCTTCTCCTCCCAAAATCTCCTCTTGAACTCTTATGCCCCTTCTTACGTTCCTCCATCGATTATTTTCCAGGGGTCATTTTAGCTTTTTCGGCGAAAGTGTGATTTGTAACTAGAGTTTCAAAAGTCTTGCGATTCATGATGATAATCTTCTGTGATGTTTATTTCTTTTAAGTCCTGTTTGATTTCTTCTAATCAACTGATTTTGATCTCATTTGAATTAATTATATCAAACAGGTTTTTTTTTCATATCTGGCGTTGTCCATTCTGCAGATGTGACCATAAAATTTCAATCATCTCTTACGCACGTCAGTGAACTTATTGATTACTGTGTACAAGTCTGTGGTTTTCCTTTTAATCCATATACCATTAACATAAACGGGGCCATATATTTTCCTGAGAATTTTACGTTCCTGGATTTTGATTTCACCAATTTGAGAGTGACCTCCTAGTTTCGGAGGCGTACAATGCTTCCGGAAGAACAACTGTCTGGTAGTGCCGTAGTTTTGCATTTCGTGACATCACTCTTTTATTATAGTGATTCCATGTTATTCGGTATGCTTTCTGGAGTTTGGTAGCTCTTTCTAAATTAGCTTTTCTGTCCAATCCAGATGGTACAATAATTTCTCCTAAATATTTGAATTAAGGTACCGGTACGTATTTAATTATTCCATAGTTCGTCTGTAGTGGGGATCTTGGGATATTCTGGTGTCTATTTACTATGAAATGCGTCTTCTCATACGATATTTGGAGTCCTGTCTTTGATGCTAACTCATGTAACTTCTGTATGGCATACTTGGTTTCTTCACTAATCTTGGTAAAGATAGCTAGATCGTCAGCAAAAGCTAGGCATTTTACTTTGATTTTCTGTCCCAGAGTACCAATGCTTATGCCTTTGATGTTGTTTCCCCACTCCCTGATGACTTTGTCTAACACCAAGTTAAAAAGAGTGGGAGAGGCCGTCACCTTGTCGAAAGGCTCTGATAGTTCACCTAGAAACTTCACTTGAGCAGCGGCGGCTCGCGGGGTGTAAGTTCGGTGCAGCCCAACACACGCTCGTGGGCAGTAAACGTATACATTTTGAATAGGTGTGTTGGGTCATCTAGCTAGGATGAAATCTGGTATGTCAAAAGTGGTTGGGGTTGATTGCTTGATAAAATTTATTTTTATCCTCCTCCTTCCATTTAGAAAACGGAATTTCTCCTAAAATACAAACTAAATCTACGGACGGTTCCATGTTAAAACACGCCTTGGAGGGAACACTATTATTTTACACTATAAGAAAATATTTGAATACTATATACCTAAAGAACGACCTATCACTCTAAATACCGTACTCGTACTTATACTTATAACATAACTGAATTTCAAACGCACTTCCTCTCCAAACATACACCTATAATTATGTTATGATTAAACGCAGTAACTATAAAAACGCCAAGAGCTCACTCTTTTAGCTGTGCTACTGTATGCTTTTCAAAAGCACTTATTCTATTTACACTTCACTCACAATCAATGCGCCACACGGCCACGAATCACATTTTAACAGCCCAATTTTTACTATAAAAGAATACTTCGTACACCACACGTTCAAATTTATAACAAGCTTCATGGTTGGTTGGTTGGTTCCTAAGTTTAGGGGCTGCGACAACGCGGTCATGTAGCCCCGTGTAGAATCCGTCTGATAACCGGTGTTAATTGTGATGACTGTATTAGTGTGTGTGTTATCTGTTTTTAATTCAAGTAAGGACTGCAGACGATAAATTCAAGTAGTTCCTACTTTTGCCGCCAAACGCCACCGTCAACGACTTTTAGTTCAGAACTTAGCTATCAGATGCCACCGCAGTCGGCTCTTGGCTCTTGGCAACGAACGTGGAACCTAAGAGCGTTGTTTACATTCTTAACCTATACAATTTAGCTTCACACAGGTGTAATTAGTGGAAGGTTCTTTAACATGCCATATATCTATGACATGGGACCGCCGGCTTTACTTCCCCTCCGAAGGAAGGCATACTGAGGGGTTTTTTACGCCCTTAAAAAAATCCGACGACTTCGGCCGGATTTGGACCCGCGATCTTAGGCATAGAAGCTCAGCATGTTACCAACTACGCCACCGAAGCCGCCAACAAGCTTCTTATTACAGCTGTTGGAACAGTAGCCACAACTCTCACGACAAAATATACTAGTCAGTATGTCTTTGCGTGATTGTGTTTTAGCGTGACTGAGATACTAACATTTGTTTATTAATTTTAAGGTTCGTATTCGCGAATATCAAAATGTGTACGAACAATGAGTGTAAGTGGCTGTGCTCGAAATTAGGTCTAAAAACTGATGAATGCCTCAACACCAAAAATAACTTAAAAATCAATTTGGTGTAAGTACCGTGATTAGTTCGGCATCATTATAATAGTTCCCAAGATGTTCCTTCTTTGGTATAACGAGTACCTTCAGACATCTGTAATCAGGCGCGGATCTAGAGTTAGACTTTGGGGGAGGTCACAGAATCGAAATTGTTAAGAAAAATAGACGAGTTGATTTTGTTATATAAATAATCGTTTTTATATAACAGGTATGAAGTTGTAAATATGTACAGTTATAACAGAACATAATAATTGCAATAAAGATATTTTCAGTAGACTATTGAATAAAATTGAAAAAAAAAACTGTTTTTCAGTTAAAATTCGTTAAGTTTTATTTGTTTGGTTATTGTGTTTTCGTTTTTTTGAGTTTGCAAAAAAATTTGGTCTCCGTTTGAGGGGGGGGGGGGTCATGACCCCCGTGACACCCCCCCCCTTTGAATCCGCGCCTGTCTGTAATGAATTTAATCAGTATTTCAGCGTATTGTTACGTTTTGCCGCGTCTTTCTTACAAAACTAGCCTTGCATAGGTGCTTTCATATTTCTATTTAAATTCGCTTTTAAAACGAGAACGCAGCTTATTTGTGCCAAGTACCGTGATGTATAGAGTGTATTCTGCCTATCCAAGAAAAAATCTTGACTTGTCATTTAAGTTTTATGTCACTAAAATCCAAGACAATTGTTGGAGTGGTTTACGGCTTTAAAAGCATAGGAACAGACATTTTCTTGGCTTCAGTAGCTTGCAGTAGGCAGCGCAGCGAATGCATCTCCTTCCGTTCTTTCCTCCATGTCGAGGAGCGAAGAGCTCGCGTTTTATATTCGGGTGCATTCGGTTAATATCGTCACGGCTCGTGCGAGGCAGCGAGACATTCTTGTTGCTTGACGGGCTACACCAAGCGAAACACTCCTGGCAGGCGGTTTGGTGCGTTGTCATAGCAACTGTTCAGTTATATGTCACAAGTCAACCCGCATTGATGTGAGCAAAGGAAGGGCTGCACTCACAACGCAAGCGCAATCGTGAAGAAAATTGACTGCGGGGCTCGTTTAATCTTCTAATATATAAAAGTGAAAGTCTGTATGTGGGTATGTATGTGGGTGGGTCTGTTCCGTATACAAATCTACACCGTTCCACCAATCTCAACCAAATTTTGCATACACATAGTTTAGGACCCGGAAGGAACCGCTGGCTAGATGAATTTTCGATAGTCTTTCTCATTCTTTTGATTTAGGCCCTTTTGGACTCAAGCACAGGCTAATCAAATCATAAAATATACTCATGAAGGAATGGCAAGGCAGATAGTTTCCATGGCAACATAGCTCAAGTCGAGACACGGCCGTCTGGATGACAGTTGCGCTCTGCACTACTGGTATAGAAAATGAGCATCTTTACTTGAAATCCCGTTAGTTACTCACCTACTCACACAGCACTGTCAACCGAGTTTAGCATAACAAAGACTTGACACTATCTTCTACTATATACGGTATTTGTCAAATACCACTCACTCACTCATTCATTCATCACGAAATCTCAGAAACCACCGAACGGATTGGAATGAAATTTGGTATGCAGTTTCCCCAAGGACCGCAAATGCCCACTAAGAAAGGATTTTTGTATATTCAGGTTCTAAAGGGGTGTTAAGGGGGTAGACCTGCATTTCATTGACTAGCAATATCTCCCGATTGGTTTCATTGGGGGATGTGATACTCGGCACATAAACTCATCATTAAAAATAAGAAGACCCGAGTCTCAGGGTTTTTCGATGTGGTGTATATTATGAGGTGAAAGGGGTGAAAAGTGGGGATTGAAATATTCCTAAATGAGCGTGTATCTCTTAAACGACAAAGGCGAGGAGTTTGAAACTCAGCGAAAAAAAATCAGCATAAAAAATAAATAAATATTTGTTTGACCGTTTTTTTATAAATCCAATTTAAGGGGCCCATGGGGAAGGGTGAAATTCTGGTGGGGGGGACAGGAAAGAAAGTGTCCTAACTGATTGACTGACTGACTCACTCATCAAACTCAGGGGGAAAAACTGCTTTAAAGTAAGTAAATAGCTGTTCGACAGTTTTTTTTTTCATAAATCAAATTTAAGGGGTTCATGGGGAGGGGTGAAATTCTGAAAAAAGAAAATTGAAAGAAAATGTCCTGACTCACTCACTCACTCACTCACTCATCATCATCGCCCTGCCAAAATTATTGAAGTTAGAAACATGACAGTTTGGGGATATGTTCATTGTATGTCAAAACAGTCTACTAAGGGAGGATTTTCGGATATTCAGGTTCTAAAGGGGTCTTAAGGGGGTTAAACCTGCATTTCATTGAATAACAATATCTCTCGAATGGTTTCATTGGGGGATGTGATTCACGGCATATAAACTCATCACGTGCCTGATGGTTTTTCGATGTTGTGTATATTATGAGGTGAAAGGGGTGAAAAGTAGGGATTGAAAGATTCCTAACGGAGCGTGTATCTCTTAAACGACATAGGCGAGGAGTTTGAAACTCAGCGGAAAGAAATCAGCATACAAAATAAGTAAATATTTGTTTGACCGTTTTTTCATAAATCCAATTTAAGGAGCCCATGGGGAGGGGTGAAATTCAGGGGGAAAAAAAACTGGAAAGAAAGTGTCCTAACCGATTGACTGACTCACTCATCAAACTCAGGGGGAAAAACTGCTTTAAAGTAAGTAAATAGCTGTTCGACAGTTTTTTTTGGATCAATCAAATTGAAGGGGTTCATCGGGAGGGGTGAAATTCTGAAGAAAAACAAATGAAAGAAAATGTCCTGACTCATTCACTCACTCATCATCGCTCAGCCAAAAATATTGAAGTTGGAAACATGGCATTTTGGAGATATGTTAAAAGTAAGAAGACACGTGCCTGATGGTTTTTCGATGTGGTGTATATTATGAGGTGAAAGGGGTGAAAAGTAGGGATTGAAAGATTCCTAACGGAGCGTGTATCTCTTAAACGACATAGGCGAGGAGTTTGAAACTCAGCGGAAAGAAATCAGCATACAAAATAAGTAAATATTTGTTTGGCCGTTTTTTCATAAATCCAATTTAAGGAGCCCATGGGGAGGGGTGAAATTCAGGGGAAAAAAAAACTGGAAAGAAAGTGTCCTAACCGATTGACTGACTGACTCACTCATCAAACTCAGGGGGAAAACTGCTTTAAAGTAAGTAAATAGCTGTTCGACAGTTTTCTTTTGGATCAATCAAATTGAAGGGGTTTATCGGGAGGGGTGAAATTCTGAAGAAAAACAAATGAAAGAAAATGTCCTGACTCATTCACTCACTCATCATCGCCCAGCCAAAAATATTGAAGTTGGAAACATGGCATTTTGGAGATATGTTCGTTGTATGTCAAAACCGTACACTAAGGAAGGATTTTTGGATATTCAGGCTCTAAAGGGGTCTTAAGGGGGTTAAACCTGCATTTCATTGAATAACAATATCTCAAGAGTGATTTCATTTGTGGATGTGATACTCGGCATATAAACTAATCATTAAAAATAAGCAGACAGGTGTCTAAGGGTTTTTCGATATGGTGTATTATTATGAGGTGCAAGGGGTGAAAAGTGGGGGTTGAAGGATTCCTAACGGAGCGTGAAGGCCTATCTCTTAAACGACATAGGTGAGAAATTTGAAACTCAGAGAAAGAAAATCAGCTAAATAAATAAGTAAATCGGTGTTCGACCGGTTTTTTTCATAAATTAATTTAAGGGGCCAATAGGGAGGGGTGAAATTCTGGGGGAAAAAGGAGAGAAATTGTCCTAACTGACTGACTGACTCACTCACTCATCAAACTCAGGGGAAAAAGACAGCTTAAAAAATAAGTTAATAGGTGTTCAAGAGTTTTTTCATCAATCCAATTTAAGGGGCCCATGGGGAAGGGTGAAATTCTGGTAAAAATAATTGAAAGAAAATGTCCTGTCTGACTCACTCACTCATCACGCCCAGCGAAAACTATTAATGTTGGAAACATGAAATTTTGGGAATATGTTCGTTGTATGTCGAAAACGTCAACTAAGGAATGATTTGTGTTTATTCGGGATTTAAAGAGGTGTTAAGGGGGTAAAGATGCATTTCATTGAATAACGATATCACATGATTTGTTTCTTTGGGGATGTGATATTCGGTATAGAAACTAATCATTAAAAATAATCAGACATATGTCTAAGGGTTTGTCGATGTGATGTATATTATGAGGCGAAACGGGTGAAAATTGGGGGTTGAGGGATTCTTAACGGAGCGTGTATCTCTGAAACGACATAGGCGAAAAAATTTAAATTCGGCGGGAAAAACAGCTTAAAATACAAGTAAATAGGTGATCGACCGTTTTTTTTTCATAAATCCAATTTCAGGAGCCCTTGGAGAGGGGAGAAATTCTGGGGGGGGGGAACAGGAAAGAAAGTGTCCTAAATGATTGACTCACTTAGTCACTCATCAAACTCAGGGGGAAAACAGCTTTAAATAAGTAAATAGGCGTTCGACAGTTTGTTTCATAAATCCAATTTAAGGGGTTCATGGGGAGGGGTGAAATTATCAAAAATAAATGAAAAAATGTCCTGACTGACTCACTCACTCATCATCGCCCAGCCAAAATTATTAAAATTAGAAACATGAAATGTTGGGGATATGTTCATTGTATGTCGAAAACGTCCACTAAGGAAAGAGTTTTGGATATTCAGGTTCTAAAGAGGAGTTAAGGGGGTAAACGTGCATTTCATTGAATAACAATATCTGACGAGTGGTTTCATTTGGGGATGTGATACTTGGCATATATACTAATCATTACAAATAAGCTGACACATGTCTAATGGTTTTTCCATGTAGTGTATGTTATGAGGTTAAAGGAATGAAAAGTGGGGGTTGAAAGATTCCTAACGGAGCGTGTATCTCTTAAAATACATAGGCGAGGAGTTTGAAACTCCTCGGAAATCAATCAGCTTAAAAATAAATAAATAAATAAATAAATAAATAAAATAAATAGGTGTTCGACCGTTTTTTCATAAATGCAATTTAAGGGGCCTATGGGGAGGGGTGAAATTTTGGATGAAAAACGTCCACTAAGGAATGATTTTTGGATGTTCACTCTCATCGACCAACAAAAACTATTAAAGTTAGAAGAATTACATTTTGGGGATATGTTCGTTGTGTGTCGAAAACGTATACTAAGGAGGGATTTTTGGATATTCAGGTTCTAAAGGGGTGTTAACGGGGTTAAAACTGCATTTCATTATATAACAATATGACACTCATTCGTTCATTCATTCATTTATTTGCAATGGAGGGTGTGGCCCCCGGAGGCAAATTGGATATACATATCAAATAAATAATTACACATAACAATTCAATAACAATTATACAACAATTAAACTGGAGTATTTACACAAATAGTCAGTCTTTTCTTAAACACACCTATATGTTTGGGAAAAGGCTCTAAGACTGCGGCAGGTAGAGAGTTCCAGTTATCAATGGCACGGTTTACAAAAGAATATTTACCATAATTTGTTCGCTGTGGTCGGCCCTTAACTTTGAAAGGATGATCGCTCCTACCCTTGTAAGTAATGTAAGTAATGACGCGAGCGAAGCAAGGCTAAAAATGAGATGGTGTGTGTCTGTGTATTACTCAATCTGGCAAGTACCACTGGTCCGATATACGTGAATTTTACATGGAAGTAGCTGATTTACTTGGTTAACATATAGGTTACTTTTGATTACAATACTTTGCACTATTTAAAGATGGCGACCATTTTAGTGACGTCACTACACCCTTTGGTTTCAAACTCATATTTCCATTTGAAATAAAAAGAGAACGCTAAGAAATAGCAAACTTTTGATGGCATATACGAGGTTTAAAATTACATTTTCTATCCGAAAGGTATCTCCAACGGTTAGCGAGTAAAATCTAAATTTGTGCTATAAAACACGGTCAACGCCGAGCGTTGTAGTTGGACAAAATGTTTCATCCTTAATCTCCCTCTGCGCAGCACCTCGCCTATCCCCTATTTTAACTGTCACCTTCACATTTTAATTTATTTATGACGCGTAGCGAAGCACGGGTACTTCAGCTAGTTACTAATAAGTATGAGCGCTACGCCGGTTGTGTGATCACAACATATAAAGCGCACTCTTCGTTCTTTTTAACGAATACGGTAGGTTTTAAAGAGGAAATATAGGGATTCAGAAAATGATAGACAATTGTTTTGAGAAATGTTAGTGCAGCCGGGCTGTACCTGATGCACCTGAAAAGCCGCTACTGCACTTGAGATGTTGTGTCAGGGAGAGTCTGGCGGATTAAATCCCTGGTCTTCCTGTCCACTCGAGCTCTTTTAGGGCGTCCAGAACAGTTTGTCAATAGAATCATACACCTTCTTAAAATCCACTAAGGTGACAAATGTGTTGCTACTGCAGCGTAACCTTAATATCGTCTTTAGGCTCCAAATCTGCTCCGAACACGATCTACCTTTCCTAAAGCCTGCTTGGTATTCACCAATCAAATGATCAGTTTGTTGTTCAACTCTGTTTAAGAGCGCTTTGTATATAATTTCTAAAAGTGACATACCTTTGTAGTTGTTGGGGTCCTCTCGGTCGCCTTTCTTATGCAACGGATGAATAACGGCATTATTTCGCTCTCCCATATTTCTGCTGGGAGTGTATGAATTCTCTTTATGAGGTCATCTCCTCCTATTTTCAACATCTCGGCATTTATGCCATCGTTCCCAGGGGCTTTGTTATTTTTGAGCGGTTGTATTATCTCTTTTATTTCATGAGTTGTTGGGGGAAGTGAGCATGGGTTTGGTACACGTTTTTCAAATTTCAGCCTTTCCACTGGAGGCTCACAGTTCAGCCGAGTTTCGAAATAATCAGCCAGTATCTTGCAGTTCTCTTTACTGTTTGTTTCTAGTCGTCCATTAAGTCGACGGAAACTTGATGTTGGTGGTTTGTACCCTGACAAGTCCTCACGGAATGTCTTATAAAAATTTCGAGTGTTGTTCTTCTGGAAATCCTGTTCTAACCCTGGGAGTCTGATTTTGTTGTAGGCACGTTTTTTGCGCCGGATTGTTTTAGAGGTCAATTTTTGAGCTTTTAGGAAGTTCTCCCATCTTTCCACTGTTTGATGTCCATTCAATTGATGCCATGCTTTGATTCAGTCATTGACGGCTTCTTCACAGGTTATGTTCCACCATCTACGATTTCCTTTCCTAGGTGGTTGTCCTAATTTCATGGCTGATGACTATAATGTTTGGCGAAGGTCTGGCCACTCCCTAGGATTTTGTTCCTTAAGTCTCGTACAAAAACCTCGGCGTTCTTCCACAAGCAGTCCGGATCAACTCTTGGAAACCGGCTGCCTTTAGGTTTGGATCTGTCTGGTTGAAACCGAACCTTGATTTGCGTGAGGTCGTGATCCGAATCTACCACTCCCTTCTGTACTTTAATATTCTGAATCTCAAGCATATTCTTTGCGGAAATAGCCATATGATCTCTCTGAAATTCCCCTAATAATGGGTTAGGTGATCTTTTTGATGTGTAACATCTTTCCGCTCGGTTGCTGGATAGTTTTGTGGGAGTGATTTTGACAATTGGGGACGGAAGTGGGTCGGAACGATCGGGCTGGCAGTGGTGGATCAAACGGAAGTATGCACTGCCCGCTCGATCGATCAAACGGAAGTGTACAAGCTGGCAGTGGTGGACAACGGAAGTATGCACTGCCCGCTCGATCGATCAAACGGAAGTGTACTAGCTGGCAGTGGTGGACAACGGAAGTATGCACTGCCCGCTCGATCGATCGAATGGAAGTGTGCCCTAGCTGGCAGTGGTGGATCGAACGGAAGTATAAGACGCACTGCCAACTCGATCGATCGATCCAGCTGGCACTGGTAAGAGAAACAATCAGCGCGCGGTGTCGAAAATTGATACCATGACGCACTCTCGGCCATGTGGAATGTAACTGACATACTGAACGGAAAACGCTCATGCGAACTCTGGTGTCAAAGTGATTTAAACAAATGACATGGTACATGTTCGAAGTCTTCGTATCAGTATTTTTAAATGGTAAAATGCCTTAATATCAAACATTGTAAGTAGTCGGCATTGCATTGGCATAAGGCATTTTTAAACTCAATATCACTCAGGAACATTATCGAAACAAGCAAAATATAAATGAAACTTAATCCCCTCAGTCCCCTGCTGTTCAATGTCGCCACGCACGATATTGTTCATGCAGTCAGAGAAGTTTCAAAGGAAACGAAGATATACCTTTACGCCGACGACATGGTTTTGGGGTCGCAGAACATCAGGGACCTTCAAGTTGCAACCGATGCTCTGGAGAAATGGGCAGATAAGAATGAATTGCAAGTTAATACAGAGAAGACCGAGCATATGATTTTCATGAAGGGTGGACGTGTTTCCCAAGAACAGAGCAAGGATGGAACCGAACCAGGACTTGAGGCACTTTGTGACCTCTTTGGCTGTGCACGGTTTCCACCATAGAATGTGCAAGACAAAGACATTCCATGATCCGGAATGTGTCTGAATCTGTGAACGTTATCACGTTCTTCATTGTAGGAATAGAGGGAAACCCATCATAGATCACTGCATAGGCTGAAGTGCATCTTTCCTTGCATGTTATTTGTAATTTTGCACAACTTGTGCGCAATAAAACGTTATTATTAATTCCGTAATGCAGTATTATTGGAACGTGGAAATAAGTCACCATCTTGTGCACAATATTTGCGTAGTCGAAATAGCCGTGGGGTTATTGCGTATGACTGTAAATCTAGAGATCTTGGGTTCGAATCCTGGGCGGGGTAGATATTCTTGCTACCAGATTATCATTTTAAACGATATTTATCGTACCAATATGACTCATTTTAACAGAATGCATATGAAATTACGTGTTGGTCTGTGAATGAAGAGGACCTGTTTATAAGGAATTTAAAGTTATTAGCGTTGTCGCGTCTATTAATCTAGTTGATCCATATCGTATTCTTTATTTAGGCTAGTGCTGGTGGAGGCTACAAATCATCTAATAAAATGAGTTCAGTATTATAAACTACAAGATCTGTAAAACACTTCCTTTTACAATAGATTAATATTTGTGCCAATAATACTATAAAATACCGGTGTATCAACAATTTCAGGTGAGGTTTCTTCTATGTCAGATGATACACTTCATATGCGACTACTGCAAGGCTCGTAATCTTTTGTGTAATGGTCTCTTAAAGTGCGTGGACACGAGTCTCAGCATGAATGATGTACAAAAGCATATTAGACGCTCTCCATTCTTATTAGTCCGCCGATGTGCGGGATGGAGTCCTACTATTGATCTGTATATCTTCTCTCTCCCAACCTGTGCATTGAAATCTGCTAGTAAGATTTTCACGTGATGTTTGGGGATTTTACTTGTAGTTTCCTCTAGTAATTCCCAAAAATCTTGTATAGTCTGTGGATTTCTCTTATTGTCTATGTTAGTGGGAGCATGGGCATTTATCAAGGCATATGCCTTGTTGCTTGATTTTGCTGTAAGATCTGAAATTCTTTCACATGGTGATGTGAAGTCGATAACTGAATCTAAGATAGTTTTCCTCACTGCAAAAGGCGTCCCAAACATTAATAAATTGCCTTTGATATTAATGGCTGGTTTACCATTAAATATCCTGAAGTTTTCAGAGTCGAAATGGTTCTCATCTTGCAGGGTGTCGAGCGATCACCTTTTTCAAATTACCGTATTTCCCGTACGAAAATCCACCAAATTCCCGTATATTTTAGAACTCTCTAAGACTAGAGTTCGCATACCGAATGGCTGAAAAATGAATCTTAAAACGCGAATCAAGATTTTCTGGCGTAATTGTAACTGCATTTTTGGAGGCTGAGAGCTGATATAAATGGCACCGAAGCTTATGCATAGCGAACTTCCGGTCCGCGAATCTCCATTTGATTTTCATTGGCAGTGAATCGTTCGTTCATGATTATCTTCTTTATTATTTCGGATTGTGGTTTTGTTTTTAGGCGTTCAACTTATGAAATAAGAACTAGAGGGATGCCCTTCATGGATATTCCAAAGAGAAGTGTCTCCTAAAAGAATAATTAGTAAAACTTCGCATCAGAGACGACCATAACAACAGCTTGCCTACGAAGTGTGCGATTTGCACATTTCAAACGGCAGTGGTCTAACATATCTTAGACTACAATAATTAAGTTGGTGCAAATTAAATATGTTGGGTCGAACTTCGGCGAAGTAAAAGTAACGAAACAATGACAATGAAAGGAAATCCGACACAGACAGTGGTTAACAAGCGACTGAAACAATGCCTGCCCATACGAGAAGAATTCTGTCACCTGTGTGGTGTATTTTGTGGCCACATATTGGTGACGGGTGTTTGATAGTAAAATGTCGAGAGCTGTGATATATTGTTGTAGTTTTTGAAATGTGTGCATGTGTAACGCATTTGCATTGAGTGTTTGCACGGACTTTAAAGCAATTTGGAATGTGCATCTTCTCTGCGAAGGAAGACCATGGAAAGGCTAAAAACAGTAAAATTCCACACGCGACACGCCGGGAATACTTTCTAATTTAGATTTATTTTATCGAAGTAGATAATAGAAAATAAAATAATGCAAAATGAAATTAAATAAGTCACTTTGACAAATACAAGATTGTTACTAGGAACTTCAGTTATACACAGCACAAAATTAAGTTCTTTTGACAGTACTTTTTTTTCCAATTCCTGGAGATCTTTCGTGGCTTTTCTTTCAACTGCCACCTTAGCCGTCGCTTCGCACCTGTTTTTCTTCCTTGAACACGGCGTAGGAGTTTCGTGCAGTATGGATTCTTGCTCACGGTTAACTTTTGTACTCCACCAGCTGCCATCACAGCGTCTTGAACAGTATGCATGCCAATCAGACTTGCTTCTTTGTGATTGACGATCATGCACTCCTTGTTCAGGGAGAAATCTCTGTCTAGAGCTGCATTGTTGTGATACAAAGTCAGTATAATTTTAATGAAGATTGTGAGATCGTTTTTTGGCAGGAACTGAGGAAGGTGCTGAAGCCACTAATTCAGACCACAGCACGTCGAGCCGTGGCTCTTTTCCGTCGAAATGCTTCAAACGCGCAATGACGGAGGGCAGTCTCAGATGTGAGGAGTAGCTGCTCTTGATGCGATCAGCCATTGCGCCAGAAAGCAAATTCTACTGATTACAACGAATTTCCAGGTCAATGACGATCCGAACTTCTTCCAACTTAGGTGTCTCAGCGACTCCTATAGGGTCTAGGCAGGAAATAGCACGGGTCTCTTGTGAGCAAGAGTTGACCTCTTTTTGATTTTTTCAACCATAGGATACGAATGTACAATTTTCGGCAGTCGGTGCGAAATTGAGGCACATCCGCGACTGGAATTTTCTGAGATCTTGAGCTGTTAGCATCTTCAAGTGCAAATTGGTCTGCATGCGAAATAGAAGACAGAGCGGGAGGACTCTACCGAGCGTTCGGGGGCTAAGAAGTCAGGCATTATGAGACTTTTCAAGATTTCCCGTATCAAGTGCGAATTTCCCGTATATTTTTCCGGGTCACTAAAATTCCCGTATAGCTCGACACCCAGTCTTGGAATCGTGTTTCCTGAAGTGCTAGGATTTGAATATCAAATTTGTCCAAGATGTCAGTCAGTTGTTTGAGCATTCCTGTTTTCAACAGGGTATTGATGTTAATGGTGCCCAAGAAGTTCTTTTTCTTAGGGCGAAGAGATTTTGAGAAGCTCCGATCCTTCTCTGAAGCAGGATTTCATTCCCGATCCCCCAGAATCCGATGATCGGGAAAGACCGGGCGTGTGTCCGGGGCCTGGGGTAGTTGCATTAGTAGTGTGTGTTCCATCATGCCTTAGCTACAAATTGATGTTTGCCACGGTGGGTGAGTGGTCAACGTGTCGGTCTACTAACCCCAAGCTTGCAGGTTCGCTCCTGGCCATGGTAATTGATTTTTGAAAGGCAAAAAGAATTATGACACCATGTCATATGATGTTGGCATGTCAAAGAACCCATTTGTATTCAGTAGGCCGTGTTCATAATGGCAAAATTAATCTCGGGAGTTTCCGCCAACACAAAGTTCCTCATTTGTCTACTAGAAAGCGCATTTGTGTTCAAGGAGCTTAGATATCCAACCTCCTTGACTTTCATAGTGCTTCAAGGAACAACAAAATTCGACATGCAAGCTACCCTTTGGGTGTCAAATAACAAAGCTTGCACCCAGCACCCGAGGCCATACGATATTATTATTTACAAGTTGATTATACAATTAGTGGTGATCTTAAGATCACGAAATTACTACCGTACTCGATTGTTGAGATCGAGAGGTGCCTCTAGGTGTTATTATTATTAAAGTTTGCTCGAACGTGTTTACAATTGGAAAACTGCGCGGCTATACTAATATTCATGATTTTGTCTGCAGAATGACATATTCTTTACAATATTTTTAAATAAATAACAGTCGATCGGCTTGACAGTACGCTCAAGAATTATGCCTATAATAGGATGTTATAAATGTGGTGGCTGTAAACAATGCAGTGGTTCCATATGATTCATTTTGTTTGTAACTGTAATTTAAAATTATCAAGGTAAAAAGGGAAAAGCCAAAACCCTCCTCAATATGTCCGCCTTGTGATGTTATACATTGGTAGTCAACCGTGATGCTTGCATTAGACTCCCAGTTATGGCAAAACATTTAATTCTGATCTAAGGGCCTTGTGAGAATGACAGAATAGAGTGTGAGTATGATTCCCACCTCAGCCATTCTATTAGTGGATTTCCATAATTTCCTACTTCTAGGCTACACCGGGCAAATGTTGGGATGGTTCCTAACTCATGGCCATACCACCTCCTTCCTTTATACCGAACCACAAATTATCACAGATACCACAATAACAGGTACAATACATACATCTGAGACAGTTTTGCCTTTCAGCATCCAGCCTAGTCTGTAAACCTCTGCTTCCGAACAAATCATCTCAATGATTTATTAGCAGTTAGCACTGCGACCTCCTCTGCTTCTACATCTCTTATTTTGAAATTGTTCAACATTGAATCTACTCAGCCGATAACCTAGATGTTAGGCCCCTTAAAACAACAACATGAATCTACCCATCACCTCCTAACCTCTTAAGTAATCTCTGCTCTTATCAGATGACCGCACCATTTGAGTCGGCTCTTACGAACAGCTTCATCTTCTTACCCTTTATCTCAATTACGAATACCTTCCTGAGATTGCTCCCATCTATTTGTCCTGGCAATCATTCGTGCCACCCTCATATCAGGTTACTTCCAGCTCATGTGCGAGTTATTATAATAATAAATTTATTGCAGCCGAATGGCCAGGAAAGGTTTTGCAATATTAGGTTACATATTTACATTAGATCACAATAAAATGTACTGTTCATTTGCTTGCATTTATGAGGTCATTAAGAGACCCTGTCCAGCTTTTACATTTCTTGAAGTGATTAAGTTCACACCTTTCGCCACATATTTTACACACGCATTGGTCATCTGCTTGGTGATATTTAGTATTTACACACATTTTATGGTGGAAACCATGAATCGCGAGCTCTACGATTGAGTACCTTTGCGTTTGATTGGCGTTGGTCCATTGTCTATTTAACATGGCATCTGTTCCAAAAAATCCATAATCTATCTCTTTCTTTCTGTTACTTCTGTATAAGTGCATGTATTTGGTAGGAATTCCTTGAGCCTTATATCCTCGAGGAAAAACGTTTCTTTTGCTAGAATGTATGCCATTCTATTTGGCGAATATTCGCTTGCTCCTATGGCCTGCTTGATGAAGGGTGCTTTCACGTTTTCTAGCTTTTCTAAATCACTGGTTTTCAATTTATCCCATACTAGTTCAATCCCATATGTAGCGATGGGGGCGATTGTCATTTCGAAGAGTCTCATCGACGTTACTAGTTTCAGGGATGTGATGTTTTCGATGCTGCACATTGCTCTTATAGCTGCTGCTAATCTCTCTTGTATGTGAATGCTGAATGTTGAAGCAGTAGGCTGCATTGTAATGCCGAGGTACTTAAATTTGTTGACTACATTTAATTATTTGTTTCCTATCTTCATGATATCAGTCCTCGAAATTCTTCCTCTTCTCCTAAATACCATTTGCACTGTTTTATTTTTGCTTATGTGGAAATCATTGTCCGTAGCCCATTGATGTATAATGTTCATGTCTTGCTACAATATCTCTCTTTATTTGATGACCCGAGAGCCATGTCATCTGCATACATTATGAGCGTAGCCCTCTTTAAATTCTTCGCTATATTGAAGAGCAGTGGGCTTATAAGGTCTCTTTACATAACTCCATTTGTCTGGATTATGTCTTCTGACGTCGACACCTCATCAGTTATCTGTAGTACGTTTTGTCTCAGAATATTTTGTAATATATCTGATAGAGTATGATCTGTACCAATCATGTCCCTAAGTTTTTGCATTAGTTTTCCTCTATGTATATAGTCGAAGACTTTTTCATAATCTATGAAAATGGTGTAGTAATTTCCTTTTGGTTTGTTAAGAGCTTCCTCAATATCATGTAGGAGTGCTGTCACAGCCTGCAGTGTGAATTTCCCTTTTCTAAACCCAAACTGATATTCAGGTATATGCTGATTAGTGAGATCTGTTAGTTTTTTAGTGATTATCTTCATGAACAATTTATAGGTTGTGTTCTCTAGTGCCACCCCTCTGTACGAGTTCATATCATCTGCACTACCTTTCCCTTTATATATTACCTCCAGGGTCGCTTTTTTCCATTTTTCAGGAATGAATTTTAAAGTCAGACATTTGCTGGAAATTTCTGTCCATATGATTTTGAGTGTATCAGCTGTGTCTTCGAGATGTTCATAATCAACTTTGTCTGGTCCGATTGCTTTCTAATTATTTGCTTCTCTGATGCTTAGGTCTACTTCGTCTTCCGTTATTTCAACTGTCCTTTGAACTACATTTTTATCCCGTATGTCTATTGCATAGGTTTCAGACCGGTTTCTTTTGTTCAATATTTGCGAGAAATGCTTCTCCCATTTCTCTATTGGAACTTCTTTCACGGTGTGGTGTGTTCTCCTCTTTAAGGGTAAGAAAGGATTCTTTTCCGCCTCTTCTGCTTTCCGTTGGGCTTCCTTTTCCATGTAGTTTCCTCTTGCTGTTTTGAAGAGTGCTTTGAAGTGTCTTCTTTGTCTCGCGTAGTCCTTTATATCTTCTATTCGTTTTGTAGTTTTTGCTATGCCTAGAGCGTTCAGAGTGATTCTTCTTTCCTCAAAGCAAGTCCTATCAAACCATGGCTGTGCTCGTCTCTTCACTGCTGGTCGGGAGGTGCTCTTTATTAGATCAGTCCACATGCCCATCCACGATTTTTCCCTTCACTTCTTCTATGGCATCCGTATTTTGATTTATTTTTCTTTGGTCTATGAATCTGGATAGTCTTCTTTGAGGTTCCATCATTTTTTTGTGTGGAAGCCCCATTGCTATTTCCATCGTCGTTACTATTGGCACATGTTTTCTAATAGGTGAAATACCCGAATCCCATAGCCCCATTTGTTCTATCAACGTTATATTTCTTCCTCTATACAGAAGCAGATCTATGGCACTGGTTCCGTTAGGTGCTATGTAAGTCGGTATATCATTTTTGTTAGCTAGGGTAAAACCCTCTTCTCTTAGTGTTGCCATGATGATTTCCGTTTTAGTATTTGATATATCTATTCTACAGTTTATGTCACCCGCAATTATTGTATCGTCATGTTTGTCTGTGGCGATGACTGTGGTCATTATAGTCTCCATTATCTCATCTGCATTTGCTTGGGGTGTAATGTAAATTGCTATTACTGTGATCAATTCGGATTTTACCACCAAAACATTTTCATCCTTATATACTACTTTTGTAACTTCCAACAGATGGTTTCAAATAGTACGATACTCCCCCTGTTGGCCTTCCTTCTGTTTGACGAGCTTATGAATGTAGTCCATAGAATCCTTTTATATCTAATGGTTCCAATTGACGTCAGAAAAGTTGGATGGCGCAGCCACGCGGTAGAATGTTGAAGCAGTAACATTGTGACTGGTGAAGTTTATTTAGATGGTGAAGCATTTACGTCGTGATGGAAACAGAAAGAAATTTGTCAAATTCGAGGCGGTACTGATCTGTATACGGTTGCAAATCGTATAAAACGGGTACGAAATATCTTCACTACTTTCCTGTACAAAAAGTTCAGAGAGAAAGATGAACTTCGGCGCTGTCAATTGGAAAACGTGCTACATGTCACATGACAGTGTGCAGTCTGCATTTTTGTGAAGACGACATCTTTCCACCGGTACTGTTGATTATTGATAGTTATTGTCTCTAATTTGTATTCACAAGGATTTAGCTACACCAAAAATACTGATAAACTTGTAGCCTATTACTTCTGTGCCGTACATAGAATGTAATCCGCTCTTCGTAAATTTATTTTAGGGGTTCTTCCGATTGACAATAGCCGAATGGTTAGAAAACTTAAGAAAAATGCTGTTCCTAGCCTTAATTTGCCAGAGAATTTATATTCTTGCCTTTGAACAGCAAGTATGTAGGTCGTTGAAGTATGATTTGGCTTAAATTGTGTTTTTGGCTATGATCTCCCTACTAGTGAATTTAGTTAATTAAAATGTAAAATCTTAATTTTAAGTACCGGTTTGGTGACCCATCATCCCAGGCAGGCCGGTAACACCTATACTACTCAGGCAGATAGGTCACTTAGCCGTAATTTTGAAGTTATAGTGATGTTAAGTATACATATGCGGTAATGTAGCAGGAGACCGGATCGGCCTAGGCTATTCTAACTTTAATTAGTTCCCATTTCAGGGTTTTTCAGTTTTGAGTGCGAATAGTTGGTTTGAACGTTGTACAACAGTAAGGAGAGTATGTTTTGTATAGGTTTTAATTAGTATTGTGGTTTATGTCGAGCTGAGGAGTGAATTTGGTTTGGCTTAAAGTGTAGTTTTTGATCTGTTCCGTTTGCTTATGACAAGTTAAAACTGAGACTCCAGCTTTGTTAAATATCTGTATTTTAAATATTTAATTAAATATATTGATAAAGAGGATACCTTCATTTTAACTTGCCTGTGGCAAGAGATTAATAAATTAATATTCTTGCCTTTGAACAGCAAGTATGTAGGTCAACATTTGCAATATTGAAGTATGATTTGAGCATCCCAAGTAACGCTTCTTTGAACCAAAAACATTCATGCAAATTCAGGGTTGCTAGATTCAATTTATTATCAGGGAGTCGTCCTTTGTGTTATGTGATATGAAATGAAAATCCACAGCCTGCTTCCAGTCTCCGACCGGGTCAGGAATGGAATGAATGAAGCTCCCATCTAGCGGCGAGGATATTAACTGTGCCGGCTGCCGAGGCCTGACGCACTCCTCTGGGGCAATTATTAAATGAATGACAGATGAAATGAAATGATAGTGGAGAGTGTTGCTGGAATGAAATGTTGACAGGGAAAACCGGAGTACCCGGAGAAAAACCTGTCTGCCTCCGTTTTGTCCAGCACAGATCTCACATGGAGTGACCGGGATATGAACCACGGATCCAGCGGTGAGAGGCCGGCGTGCTGCCGCCTAAGCCACGGAGGCTTGTCGTGTTATGTGATATATATTGTGAAATTAATAAAAACATCGATACCGCTAGGCTCCCAAGTACAGGCTTCATATATGTAGGCCTAACAGCAGACAGTAAATTAACTATCTACATGTGGTTAATATTTTTAACTGGTAGTAATTAGGCAATGCATTTAAATTGATTATAAAAATATTTCTATAAATGAAAGAAAATATGTAGTATTTTGCCATCATAAATTAGAAGCCATAACAAACGCACACCCAATTACTTCATGTCACTATCTCGCCGCCATATTGCAAACAGCTGACCGTAAGCACCTCCCCCGTTTCGGACGTCAATACGAATGTTTCTGTGAATACCATTACATCATATTTTTGAAATTCCTCTGTGGGCACATATTTTATGGCGTTTTTAAGCCCTTCAACATTCCAATTAAGCACTTTAATAAGTGAGTTGACTCAGATTTCTTGATATATTCTTTAAAAACAAAATCTTCTGATCATTATACCTTCCGGCCAGTATCCGGGGCTTTGTACTTCCTCCAGATGACTGTAAGGAATTCCGATTTTGAACGCCTTACTCTAATTTTAATCTCCTCACATGTGATTTCTCCTTGAATACCATTCTTTTGTAGGTATTTTATAATATTTTCTGGCAACGTGTCTTCTTTTAGCCTTCCCACGAAGAGCCATGCATTCTTTTGTGCTGCACGAATGTCCACATCGGTGTTCGGTCTTGTTCCTATGCGTTTCGTTTCTTCTGTTCACAACTTGTGTCCACGAGTTCTCATCGTTATAATTTTTTCGAGTTGTCTTTCAGACGTGTTTTTTTCTGATGTAGTCGGCAGTATTTGTGCTTGTCTGATATCTGGTGTGTTCGTTAGATTCTTTGTTATAATCTCCTGTCTCGTGACTGTGTCCACATACATTTCTGATGCTCTTTTATTTTATCTTCTATAATTCTGTCCTATTTATTATGTATGAAGTCCATTATATGGTCTATATTGCCCTTAATATCCTCCAGGTTTTGATTGTGATCATTGACCTATTGGCTTTCATCCATTTCTGTAGGTTTCACTATCTGCGTTTTGCTTGTTGGGTTCTGCACCACTCCTTTATATTCCACCAACTTCTGGCACTGTCTATGACTATTATTGGTGACATCTTGCCCTACCTCAGTGGGTGTCTTGTTCGCTTCCTCTCTGATAGGCGACACTATCTGCTGGTTGTTATTTAAACTTTCTTCCTCTCCGTAAGATGTCGTCCTCTGGCAGCGCTGTCTGTGATTGCCACTCATAGCTTCATTCTCTGCATCAGTAGATGTCGTTAGTTGTTCTATGATTTGACTACCTTCTCTCTATGGTTGTCAACCATAACATCATGTTGTGATCCTTCCTTTTCTGGATTTATTTCTACTACATCTGATTTCAACATTTTGAAGCAGTTTCTTATCTCACTTACCACTTTCAGCATGTCATCCTTAATTTCCTTCTTCAAGTAGCCTCCTACTCCCGTGATATTCACTATGTATGTACGAGCACTTTCCAATCTGCTTTCTATCATATCCGCCATTTTTGAATGTAACCAGCTCTCACTTCCAAACAGCAAAATCTAAATCCTAAGCAGTGTAAGGCGAGTTTCGTCGCTATACTAACTTCTTTCTCAAAGAATACAGAAAAACGCAACCAAGACCTCACTGCTATAGCTTTTGCATCTAGACTATCCCTTGCACTGAGAGAATACACAGTACTTACTATAAGTACTTAAAATAGTCTACCTGCTCCAATTTAGTTCCTCCTATCTGGTATTCTATTTATTTGTGTTTCTTCCCTAACAATATTTTTGAAATGGTGATTTCCATACCATAATCCATACATTTCTGTTCCAGTAACAGCTTTTAAAGACCTGGATAAGATCTTCAAGTGTTCGGTTGTATCTTTGCCTACTAAAATTAGAATGGTTAAGGCACTAGTCTTTCCCATAGCTACATGTGGTTCCGAAAGCTGGACCATAAGGAAACGAGTTAGGAAGTATATTGATGCTTTTGAGCTCTGGTGTTGGAGAAGGATACTGCATATTCCTTGGACAGCCAAGAAGACAAATGTGTGGGTACTTCAAAAAATCAAACCAGATCTGTCTCTTGAAGCATTGATAACAAGATTGCAGCTGTCATATTTTGGACACATGAGACGTTCTGATTCGTTGGAAAATACAATTATGCTTGGAAAGGTGGAAGGGTCTCAGAGACGAAGGCGGCCAGCATTGAGATGGATCGACACCATCAAAACCAACATGAATATGTCAGTGAAGGATCTGAAGAATATGGCTGAAGACCGAATCATATGGAGACAGTCCATCCATGCAGTCGCTAGGAGTCGACTTGATGGCACCTGATCATCATCATCAACAACTTTAAACCAAGAACTCATCCTACCATCAATAATTCTCACTGCAACCTGATCATCAACATAAATACTTTTAATTCTTCCCGACCTTTCTATCGTGATAACTTTAGGCGATAGTGGTGCCTCTACTGATAATTTGAGTTGCCAATACATCCACAAACCTCCCTCCCAAGAAAAAAGAAAATTGCAGGGTGGTTAAACCCAGTGGCATATGGAGGATTTCCTTCTGGGGGGAGGGTTCATTAATATAGGTAGTAGGGTAATTGTGTACAATATTAAAGGGGCAGATGGCCTTGCTGTTCTGCCCCTTAAAATGACAGTCAGCATCACACATAAAATGATATTTCGATTAATATTCTTAGAAAACAATAAGATAATAACAGTTCTCTTTGCATGTAAACTATTTTAGGCTCCATTATTTTCTCAGCAGAATAAAAGAAAAGAAAAAAATCGAAAAAAATGTGGAAAACAGTAACTAAATATTACAACTGAAATGATGCAGTGGTATCATCACGTCGATACGTGGTTGCTTATAATATTGATATTATGTGAGAGAAAAATAATGTTCTGCTCTGTATGTTCTTACTATTGACTCTATCTGTATCATTGATAGGAATAAATTGCAGAAATTCCTCATGCACCAAATTATCTTTAACGAAACGGACACACAATTAAAGCAACCCGAAGTGACGTGAAAAAAGTTACCAATCGCACACTTCAACAGCAAAACTGATCCATAGCCAGTTCCGATTCTGAAGGAGTCGTCTGGCTGCGAGTAGAGTGCAGGACATTTACCGGTACCAAGTGATGAACGTGATCACTTTTAAAATATATACAAGAGTTAAGACGCCCCACTAGCGATAGTGTAAAACAAGTGATAGATGGGACAATATAAAGATTCAAGTAATGTCTCTGGGGGGAGTTGAAACCCTAAACCATACCGTCGGTACGCCACTAGATTAACCTGGAGGAAACCCACACTCAGGGTAGTCATTGTCAAAGTTCGTATCTGAACCTTCCATTTCTGAACATATATAACTGCCTAGTCCCCAATGTAGAGGGTGACTCGATACTTGCAGCTGCAAGGACCATCTGTATTATCTGAACATCAATGCTGGGAAGGATCTTCACAATACAGGTCAAAATATTAATCTTTCTCAAGTCTTGGACTCAATATTTATTATCACCAAGTAGCAAAATAAAACTTCCACAGCAATAACACCAACAAGAATGCTCAAATAAATAACTTATAAATAATGACAAAATGTAGCACCATTTTTTTAAATGTTAATAAAAGTGACTTGACTAATATTTAATTTATTTTAAAATTAAATAGTAAAAATAAAAACACTGGGAAAACAAACGAAAACAGTAGAAACCCAATACCAGTTAATTACTATTAAATCACAAGAGGAAGAGTTCACCATTTCCAGGCACTGAGAAAATATTAACAAGGTGTCTGCTGAAATTAGTAACTTAAGGAACTTCCATATATTATTCTGCTAAGGGCCAATGTCAAAGGTATAAATGAGGCTACCTGAAGGCAAAAATACAGAATTGTATCTAGGAGAAATTATAACACATAACTTAAATGAAAAAGTAACTTGGATAAATAGAACAAATGAAATGAAAAAGGCTCAATCTCTAACCTGGTCAACATATAATAAAAAAATGCCTATCAATAGCTACTAAGATCCAACATTATAAAACTGTAACTCTCCCAGAAGCCACTTATGCTTGTGAAACACTGTTCCAAATTAAAAATGAACAAAGAACTGATCAGCTCCTCAAAATGGAAAGAAGAATCATTAGAACGTGCATAAATAAAAAGTATCAGGTTGAGGGAGTCTGGAGGATTCTCCCAAATGAAACTGTCTATCGTGAGATTGATCCAATCGCCAGCACAATGAAGAAGAAAAGAATTTCATATTTTTATCACATCTTACGGCTTCCAGAAAACAGAATTGTACGCCAACTGGTGTGAGAAATCTAGGAAAGAAAACTGGAGGAAAATGGATCCAAGAAATCCAACAAGATCTCAAAGCAGTTGGACTCAAGATAACAGATGCCAAGGAAAAAAATAAAATTAACACCATTCTTAAAACTCACAAATTTTCTGCAGAAATGACACATAGAAAGCCTATGGAGATTTCAGATGAGTTGAGAAAATCCCGATCTGAAAGAATGAAAAAGTACTGGAAAGAGCGCAAGAACCAAGCAGTACTACCTTCAAAGAAGAAGGGATTGTGGAACGACTCAAGTGGTCCAATGTGACCAATCAAGATTAAAGATAATAATAATAGGAAGTAAATTACAGTATTTTGATAAAGGTTGGACTCTATCAACAAATAGGGAGATTGTCCATTTAACACTTGAGAAAAGCTGAAAAAAAGAAGTCTCGATGTAATCTACCACAATTACTGTATAATGTGGACAACTGTTGTAAAATCAGGTATCTCTAAGGTTTGTGATTTATAGGAGAAGTCATCATCATCATCATCTTGCACAGTTTCCAGCCACTGGCCGGGTCTGTTTGGAACACAAGCCTCTCCAACGTCTTCTGTCTTCCCACCATCTCTCAGCCTCCACCCTTGTCCAGTCTTCTCCTCTCTTCTTCACGCTTTCTTCCACCCCCTTCAGCCACCTGTCTCTTTCCTTCCCACTTCGTCTCGTGTACTCTCCTGGGTATCCTCTTCTCCTCCATTCGTTTTACATGTCCATACCATCTAAGTCTAGATTTCTCTATACCATCCTGTAATGGTTCCTCCTTCATTAATTCTCTGGTCCTCTCATTTCTTACTCTGTCCATCTTTGTAGCTCCAATACTGCTTCTCAAGAACCTCATCTCACTGGCCTGTATTTTGCTCTTCTCCCTTCCTTTCATATCCCAGGTCTCCGAGGCATACGTCAGGATAGGGACATAGTACGTCCGATATATGATCTTTTTGCTGTTCTGAGGGACATCCTTGCTCCATAACATGCTTCTCACACTCCTCCGAAATGCTTCTGCCTGCCTTCCCCGCTCATTTATTTCTCTATCGTTTCTTCCATTATCTTGTATCAGGCTTCCCAGATACTTGAAACTCTCCACTTTCTTCAGCTGTTCCCCACCAATTGTTATTCCCGTTGTGGTTCTTTCCTTCTTCCTTGTTGTGATCACCATCTCACTCTTATTTATGCTAAATTTCATCCCATATCCTTGTATTAATCCTTCCCACACGTCCAACTGTTCCTGTACCTCCTCCTCCTTGTTTCCCCAAATCATCTGCAAACACCATTGCTTTCATCTTTCCTTCCCCAATTACTTGTGCCACTCGGGTCATTATGTCATCCATCACCACAATAAAAAGTACCGGTGACAGTGCACTTCCTTGTTTCAGGCCGTTTCTCTGTTCCAACCAGTCTGATCTCTCTCCGCCCACTTTCACACAGCTCACGCTTCCCTTTTACATCTCCTTTATCCTCTTTATAGTCCATTTCTCTACTCCTCTATCCTCCAGGGACTTCCATACTTTGTTTCTGCATACACTGTCATATGCTTTCTCAATGTCCAGGAAGGCCATCAGTAGATCTGTTCCATACTCATAGTGCTGTTCTTGTAACTGCCTTACAGCAAAAATCAAATCCACTGTGGACCTTCCTGCTCTGAAGCCATGTTGTTCTTCCCTCATCCCTCCTTCTATCCTTGTCCTAATTCTCTTTTCCAAAACTTTCTCGAAGATCTTCGCACAATGACTCATCAGTGTTATTCCCCGATAGGTTCTGCAATCTGTTCTACTACCTTTCTTGAAGATCGGGACAATTATTCCTTTTTTCCAGTCCTCTGGGGTCTTCCTTTCCTTCCATGCTGTCCTCATCACTCGGTACAACCACTGTATCCCCACCTCTCCTGCTGTTCTCACCATCTCCACACTCAACTCATCCACACCCGGTGCCTTCCCTCCTTTCATCTTGTTCACTGCATCTTCCACTTCTTTCCATGTTAAGTCCTTTTCTGTTTGCAGTTCATCTTCCTCTTCCCCGATTTCTTCCTCCTCACCATCTTTTCCATTTGGGTTCAGAAGTTCTTCAAAATATTCTTTCCACATTTTCTTCAGTTCTTCCCTATTTTCTATCTCTTGTCCCCTTTTGTTCACCATTCTAACATAATCCGTAGGATCCTTCCGCCTCTTATTTTTTACCATCCCATACAGGACCTTTTTTGTACCTTCACTATCCTCCTTCATCATCTTTGTCCACTCTTCCATCCACTTTCTTCTCTCCTCAGCCACTACTCTCTTCGCCTCCTTCTTTCTTTCCTGGTACTCTTCCCTTGTCTCTACCGTCCTATTTTGATACCACCTCATAAAGGCTCTATTCTTTTCCCTTACTATATATTTTGTCTTCTCATTCCACCATGGTGTTTCCTTCCACGTCTTCTTACTACTTGTCCTCCCACATACTGCTTCTGCTGCACCTACTAGTGTCTTCTTAAATCTAGCCCATTACTCTTCCACCCCTCTTTCTTCATCTGTTGGGATTCCTTCCTTTACCATTTTGAGGTAATCGACCCTTCTTTCAGTTTCCATATCCTTATACGTCTTTCCTGGTTCTCAGTCCCTTTCTTCTCCTTACTCCCTCTCAGGTTCATTACCAGCAATCGATGGTCGCTATCCAGGTTCTCCGATGGTATAACCTTGATGACCGTGATGTTCTTATTTAGTTCTTTCTCATACAGTATATAGTCGACCACCGACTTCCTGGTCAAGTCATCACTGTACCATGTGATTGTGTGGCTCTCTCTTTTCTTAAACCAGGAGTTCCCAACTAGGAGAAGTGAGAGGTGCAAAATCTATCCAAAATTGAAATTGATATATTGAACTTTTATGTTTTGATGACCTCTACATGTGGATTTTTAAGGTTTTGAATTAGCGAGGAAATGCAAAGCTGCCTCAAAATGAAAAATTATTCACTTTCTGCTGAATGCAAAAATTTGGTTTACTGCAATATAATATTTTTATTCCTCGGTAAAAATGAATCTATCTTGAGTTGACTATGCTGGGAGTTTTTCAATAGGAGGCATCCCCTTTCTAGCCAGAGATCAAAATACTTTTTAATTAGTTAAATATCTATATGTTTAAATTTGTTTAACTTTTGATAGCTGTTGATTTTCCGTGGTCTTGACCTGGTAAGTTTACTACTTTGTTTCATCTTAATTTTCCTCACAGCTGAACTTTTTAAAAATTATGCACCGGGATTCAAACCTCCAATCTTCTGACTTGCATCGACGCTCGATCACGGTGAGCAATTTATCATGCATGTCTTCACTGCGGAGTCAACTATGTAAAATAGCTTGAATAGGAAAGCATAAGAGGGAGAATGACTGAGAGGGAGTAAAAAAAAAAAAAAACCAGCTGTGGTATGTGAAGACTAATTTCCAACAGCTGCCTGCTGTAAGATTCTATTAATTCTAAACTACTTTAAGAACTCGAAGATATCATTCGATATGCACATTAAGTTATGGAACGTATAGTTTTATGTGACAATTAATCATGCGATAATAAGCCATGGGACCTCAAACCTCAGGACATGACATTTCACCCCAAAAATCCCACATGCATTAACCAGGAATCAAACCCAGTCAGTCTTGGTGAGACGCAAGCAACATGACCGATGTCTCATCATGCCTGCACATTAGGACAGCTTCATTGCTTGATCACAGCAATAATGGGAGATGATCTAAATGCAAGTTCCTTTGCCCAGAACTTCATTAGCTTATTGCACAAGGGATGTTTACATAATTATAAGGTAGTGGTTTCTATGATCTTAAAAGATAAAATTCTTCCACCTAGGGGAAAAGTGATAAGTAAAAGAACGAAATTCAAAAGCCCAAAGTAACAGTATAATATATTAGGAGGGACTAATTGCTGGCGATTTTCCCTCTTGGACATTTAGTCTATATGGTAAAGACAATAACAAATACACGTTTCTTAGTTGTGCAGTCTATCAATCACAGTTTTTTTTTGTACACTTAAATTATCATATCAAATTCACATTAAAGAGAGAGAACCAATATAAAAATTATTCTCATGTAATGAAGTTTTATATTTACATAAAGAGTAAGTTATCAATAACAACTTATTTTAAAAGATGAAAATTAAAATGAGTACATGATGTTTGAGCATTTACCGCCTTGTTTTCCTATACAAAATGTAATTACAGTTGAATAATATCGAAAGAAAACTACATACCGTACTCAGAAATAGTTTTGCAGAACAGAAAAAGACAAAAATCTTATCTTAAATGGAATTGCTGGAAATGTGAACACCTTGGGACTAAAATCTAGTTCACCTGTTCTTTCAGAACATGGTATTCATACCAAACCTCAACAGCCATGCACAGTGACAACACTTTCTTTTGTTTAGATGGCTTTGTCAGTAATGGATCTGGTTGTAGATGGAACGAGAAATGGGGCAGACCAAGAAGGAGATGGACTGGCAATATCCGAAAAGACCTGAAGGAGCAAAAGTTAAGACGAAGATGATGTGTGGGACAGGGAAAAGAACGGTCAGAAACATCGACCTCGTTTGAAGCAGGATAAGAAGAAGAAGAAGATGATGGCTTTGTCACAGTGTTAATATGAGACGATGGACTTACTACAAGTTTGTATGACCACCATCCTGGGTACTCTGATCCATTTAAGATTTTATTAAATAAGTTAACAATTGAACCACATTAAAAATAAAAATAGAAACATATTTTTATAAAATTTTCTATGTAAATTACAGTACAAATAGTCCTTTCCCACCCACATTGAATGGATGATAGTAATGAGTTACTAACCAACATTGTTTTACAGTAGAGCGTCGTTTATCTGGACTAATTGGGACCGAAAGTGCTCCGGATAATGATTTTTCCTGATAATCAAACATGCGTTTATTTCATAGGAAAAAACATGCACAGTACATTATGGCAATAACCACCAAGCGTCTCATTTAGCTGCAACGCTTTCTCACATAACAAAGGTCCAGAAATGGGATCTCCCTTACTTCTTGTCTGAATAAACCATAGGTACACCGCTTCTTCCAATTTTTAACCGTAGCTGATCTCATGGGTCTACTCTTTTTAGACCCTTCTTCACTATCTAACTTCAATGCATAATTCAGAATTTCACCTTTCCTTTTTTCAAATCATAAATTGTGGAATTTCCAACACTTAAGTCTTCATTAGACACTGCACACTCGCACCTTTATCCAGTTTATTAATGATCTCCACCTTCTTCTCAATGGATAAAACATTGCGTTTTTTTCCCTTTTTTGTCACTCGTAGACGCCATTTTCACAACGTAATACAGTACATTACAGTACACACCTCACATACTCTTAACACATTGAAACATTATAGAGTAATCAAACGGAAGGAGACAACGATTGAAAACGAGAACCGACTCACTACTGCAGTGAGCGTACGCTGCTCGGTAATTTTTTAATTTTGCTTGTCCGGATAATTGACGTTCCGGTTGTTTGACGTCCAAATAAACGACGTTCTACTGTACTTGGAAATTAAAATGATTTATCCCCAAAGTTCACAGAGGAGCTCAAATTGTAATAGTTAAAAGTTCTGCTGATGAAGTGAAATAAATTGTTATTCTTCTATAATCTAACTCAAAATACCTTATCTTATGCATTGATTAAGCAAAGAATAGCTGCTATGTGCACAGCATAGAACAAAACTTAACCCGTGCAAGTATTATATTGGTAGTATAAATAAAATACTCTTAGATTTCTCCACTAGGTGAAAATATATATCAAATATGAACGATTCCTGGCCACATAATGGTGAATGCTTTTGTTTTAATCTTGCAATCTACATTTAATAAACATGATGTTTGTTGAACAACACATTGATGACCCCTTTTTAATGTGAATTTGTCCAGCCATTTAATCATACGATTGGACTTTCAGAACGGAAACTTTTAGGTTTTGGATCAGTTTCTACTAAGGTAGGAAGGGAGACAGAGCCCTTGACATTTCGGTCCTGATTCAGAGTTAAAAGTTCAACGTCATTTTCACCATCTTGTTCTTGCCTTTTCTTCAGCAATCTTCCTCCAGTAAATCCTGTGAAACAAAACAGAAATATGAATAACTTAAATAAATTACAGAGTACAAAATTGAGGAACTTAAATCAAGGCCACAGTAACCTAACATAAAAATGAAAATTGTGGTGGGTGCTGTATCAGTAATATGGATGTAGGTCTTTTCAGCATAGAATGTATTGTGTGGCTGTTCGGTATGTGTTAAAAATGAGAGAATAGTGCAGTTTAGATTTATTATTCTTTTTAGCTGTTGACAGAAGCATTCTGCTTAGGGTAATCACACTATCACAAATCGCCAATGACTCGATTATATCCCCATGAATATTTTTGGGCATTTCTATCCTGATAATCTTGATGGAAGAAGACTATGTACACAACTGCAGATCATGGCTTTCATACATTGTCTATAGGCTATTTCTGCTCAGCCTCAGACAATTTGGGCTTGCTCTATTCCTTTTGAAACATATTCTCTTCTTAGTATTTGAATGGTTCATTATGGTTCCGTATTGATGCAACAATTAGTATTAATATTTTGCAAAAGTTCCGCCTAATCAATACCTTTATTGTACTAAATATAAATGATCACTTAGTGGTCATTGGTACATGTTTCGGGGCAGACCGCAGTAAGTTGAACTGCCACAAAGCTGAGCCATTGTATTTTCGTTCACATCTGCAAGCCACGGTATAGCGTATGGTTTATTTCAAATGTGTTATTGTCGTCCACATACTGTATTTCAGAAGATTTGGGACCACTTGAAGAATGCACAATTTCTGTGATCAACAAGAAAGGGTCAAATTTTAGAGTGTGTTCACACTATATTTTTTGTTTTTTCCAAATTTCAACTATTTCTTTCTTCCTTCCTTTCCTTCTTTCTTTCTTTTTTAATTTTTATTTATGTATTTTATTTCCTTATGTTTCTTTGGATAAACATCTTTCCCCTTTCATTATGGTGCACCATAATAGGGTTTTTTGAAGGGAATATTTTATGAGTGTTAAGCTATCTGACCACCTGTTTGCCTTGACTTTTTATCTACACAGGCTGATGAAGGGGCCAAAACCATTAGGCCCTGAAACATGTACCAATGACCACTAAGTGATCATTTATATTTAGTACAATAAAGGTATTGATTAGGCGGAACTTCTGCAAAATATTAATACTAATTATTCTCTTCTTGTTAGGATTTGCGATAGGCTTTGTATTAACCCTAGAATGATAGCACTCGTCTCTGCAACGAACACGAGATGAACTTCTGCTTCCCCCACTACTCCCATTTGTCCAAACCACACCAATATTTGGCAGTTCCTTACACAGTGCTAAGTCTCCTTCCTCTGCCAGCCGAGAGAGTGAAAGGAAAATTGAGGTAAGCAGTGTTACGATCAATTACTAGGATCGTTGTCGTCACCAATATGAAGCTCTACAAATAACGGTTTGCTAATTTGTTTGTCTTCAAGACAAAGTGCTACTAATGACCATCACATAGTTTGTGTTTATTTACAGTAGAAGAAATATTTCACTTACGAGGGAACGGTACGAAGTCGGACGGCGAATTTCGATTTAACTTTACACAGTCGCGAAGGTCTTTTTACGCTGAAACAGGTAGTAGAGGTCTAATTTTTCGCTAGTCCTTTTTAGGGGCCATTTGGGAGCTTCAAGTTGGTAGTGCGCGCTCTGAATTGTACAGTACATGCCGGCACATGGCAGCGCTTACAGTCAGTGGCTGTCTTGCCTCACCTTCCCTCTCCCCTCGTTCAGTTCTCCACTACCCCCCACCACATACGGTTGCCTACAGTTGTGTATATGGGACGGCGAGTTGTTTTCCATACGGTCAAGTTCTGCACGATTGATGGCTATTCCACATACAGGTGATCACATTGGAGTCTTTGCGTTGTAATGACCGCTTGCAACATTATTCCAGCTCTCATTAATGCCTACGGTGTTAATATTCAGGAAGCTATAGAGCTTTTTGATAAAGAGCAAATAATGTACATACAAATAAAGACAACGTTTAATGCGATTTTGGAGGACAAATGTGAACTTATTCAGGTGGAAGAAGCCTTCTTCGTTGATTTAGAAGACGACGACGGCGTTGAGCAGGAGACACCATCACTGACAAAATGTAAACACGGAGATGAGTTTAACGAAGAGAACATAACGTGTGATGGCCGAGGAAGACGCTGTAAATCTGTGGAAGATTATATTTCCGAGTTATTGTTGGACATCAAAAAATAAAGGAACGAGGGAGGACCTATGTACGCTGTACGGAAGTATAAGAAGACTTGGCGACAAATTTACGGAATCGTCAACCACGTTGAACACAATGGAGAAATTAGGAAATGTGCATGATTCAAGCTTATATGAAGGAAGAGTTCACCAAGGCAAGCATGCATTATTTATGTCACAAAATCGGACATTGAGCGTTGAATTATTGAAGTGCAGAGAGTTGTTTTACCCCAAACACTCTCTCCAGAGCGACTCATACTTGAGAAACCTTAAAAAGCGTTTGAAAATTTGGTTCCGGAAAGTAACCAAACTCGACGGTAAAACATTTAAAACAGACGAAGAAGTACGACATGAAGAGGCTAAAAAGTTTGTAAAATTCATTATTGAATTGCAAGAAGAGAAAGAGATCCCGGATGCCAATATCTGGAATTCGGGCCAGTCCCGATTCGAGTACGAAATGACAACACAGAGAAGTTATGATTTTCGTGGTGTGAAAAACATTTTTTCTACGCTTTTTTTGCCGAAATAGTTTTACGCACACCAACACAGTGCAATATCACATTTCTAAAGCCGGAGAAATGGGACATTTGTTCTTGATCGTTTTCAAAGAAATTAATGGAAAGTTTGGACCTCATGTCTTTAAATATGTCGTCATTGATTGTTCATCTTCCAGGAAAATGGGGAAAGGGCATGTACGTGCCTGGTTCCAAAACATTTTCCATCCGCAATAACAGGACGATGGACGAAATCTTCTTCTCCTAAATTCATTCAGTGGCCAGGGCAAAAAAACTTGAAACATGTACGTATCTTTGCCAGCCGTGTGATCTTGGACTCTTCCGACAACTAAAATGTTCAGCCCGTCGAATGGAAAACATTTGCCGAGTAAGGAATTTACACGGCCAGTCAAAATTAAAACCTAACAACAGACTTTTCATTATAACTAGTCAAATGCTAGCGCTTAACCAATTATAAGCTGATTGTTTTGTACTAATGCTGAAATATGCTTGGAAAGCGGGTTAGTCCATTACTGACAATATACCACAATTTCATACTGTCTCGCAAATTAATTTTCATGATTTGACTCATAAAAAGTGTGCTGGAAATGATTGTACCAATATTCCTTATATAAGATGTGCACATGGTTTTCTTGTGTTTTGTTATTCACATTTTGTGTTAGATTTTCACTATCATGCCATGAACAATGCATCCATGCCAGACTGTGTTAGAATAAAGGTATTTCTGTTTGAACGGCATGATGAAGAAGATGATACAGTATGTGATCATGTATTATATGATTTGCAAACCATTGTTATTGTTTCTATATTCCACAATGAATTCATCTTTGTAAATAAAATATCTCAACTAACATCAATTTTTAACCCACCTTCCTGTGTACACAACTGTAGGCAGCCGTACGTGGTGGGCCATAGTGGAGAACCGAACGAGGGAAGAGGGAAGGTGAGGCAAGACAGCCACTGACTGTAAGCACTCCCATGTGCCGGCATGTACAGTACTGTACAATTCAGAGTGCGCACCGCCAACTTGGAGCTCCCAAATGGCCCTTTAAAAAGGACTAGCGAAAAATTAGACCTCCACCACCTGTTTCAGCATATATAGACCGTCACGACTATATAAAAACGAAATCTAAATTTTGTTTGAGACTATATGCAAATCAGGATATGCATACAGGTCTCAGTATGTAGTAAAATTAGACCCACAACATACTATAATAGCACATAGGTACAGTGAGATTCCAGAATATTTCACACTTCAGTGGCAGACCACCAAAACTGTTCGCGGCACCTTTTGATGTTGGCCGGGAAATAGACGTACGTGCCTTAGCATGATATTGGCAGGATGGGGGGCCATAAAGCACCCCAACCCAAGAGGGTAGCTTCACGGGAGTACTGACTTCAGCCGTCAGAACGTCGGTTGGCAAACTGTTGGGAGAAAGCTGGCAGGGTCAACAGTCTCAAGGCCGCAGCAAGAGAGAAAAGTATTTTTAGCAAGAAATAGTGAAAAAGTTAATGCCCACAATTGACCTACTTGAAAAGTATTAATCGGACGACATTGAAAGTCACATCTTTGGGATCAGAAGAATTTTAACCTCTCGGCGATGCTGTGAAATCACATGAAAGTTGAATTGATGAATTAATAAGTTTAGAATGCTAGTGGGGGTAGCGTGTTTAAACCACCCAATCAGGAAATAAGGCGTCACCCACGCCAAAGAGGCCTGTGAAAGTAAGGAAAATGGAGCGATATAAAATTTAAATCTACGATCGAATTTGGAACTAACTAGATCTATGAGACAATGGGTATGCCACGATCCTACGGATGTAACATATTCGGTCCATAGTGGATTATTATGGAAATTGATTTTGGATTTCCCCTTCCCGAGACTACATGGGCCATAGACACTTAAATATGGCCCCCAGCTTGCAGAGAGTCAGTCAGTTTTTGAGTGTTGGTGCGGCGGAAGTGTGTATCGCTTCGTATCGCGCAAATATTTAAAAGTCCGAGAAACAATAACTGTGCCACAAGTGTTAGTGAGTCAATAACGTTAGGAGTAGCCACAGAGCTACATTTAGAAAAAGTATTCGGCAGGATAGATGCTACATAGTACTGCGGGGTGAATATAGTAGCCCAGCGACGTAGCTTGTAACAGCCAGATAAGGTCGTGTCTCATACCATGTGTACGCGCATCGCGAATATTGTGATCCTTTGGTGCGTTTTAGAAGTGTGTTAACATTTAAATTTGTCTGTCCACCCACATCACGGAAGCAACGTGGAGGAGGAGCCTGACATCAGCAAAATGCAGCTGACCAGTGTGATCATGGGGCTGGTCATGGAGTGAGGAGCTATCGGCTAGGCTGCCGAGATGGCGGTGATACATCGTACTCGCGAAGGCTAAGTACAGTTCAAAATTATACATGTATAATTTTAGTCGGGCTGAGTACGAGACAGCAAGGGTTGAGTTTTTTAAATATTTGTTGTATGCTTGTGTATCGGCTTGCACTGATCTTTGTTGTACAGTAAATGCTATATGTGCTTTGTAAATATGTAATGCGGAGTCATTGGGTGTCATGGTAATTTTTGTACAGAGAGTTGATAAGGGAGATATGATCATCAGCCCTATATGTTAATATTTAACGTTAAGATAGGCTGGGAGGTGAACAAGATTATTTTGTGTTAAGCAAACCAGGAATTTATGATGTTATACGTAAAGCATGTTTACTTTATTTGCGAGTGGGGTCGTAGACCACCACAGTAACGTAATGTAAAATAAGGTTAGCTGGATTATCATCCTGAGTAATGGTTTTGGCGGAAGGCAAAGGTGATCCTACGTATTTATTTGATGGTGAGTGAGTGTAGGGATGCTGACTTTTTGTGTGTGTTAATTAAGTAGAGGAGATAATTCCCATTGTGTGTTAGAGAGTAAGTAATGGGGGTTTTGCTCATTTGGATGGAGGTGGAGGTTTATTCCCACTGTGTGTTCTTTGACCGTGATGATGGGGACGTTGGTTAGAAGCCCTGGACGCAGTGAGTCGTATGTTATGCGTCGGAGTTTGAAGGAGTTTCCTTGCGAGCCAAGTTAAAGTACACTCACATGTCAGTCAGCCCAGCTGTTGTGGTAGGAGCAGGGTATGCTACCCGCCACATAGGGATCTTGCCCCGGCCATTGAACTTCAACTTCTTGTCATTAGTGAAAGCTATGAGAATTTTATTAGAAACTGGTTTGTTTAAATGTTTGTGTTGATTTGAATTAAAGTTAAGGGATGTGTGTTTTGCTTATGTGAGGTTTGTTTACTCACCGTATTTTGTTTTTAGATGACTCGTATTACTAACATAGATTTTGCATTAGGAACCTGTGTGAGGTAGACCGCCTTTTGCGACTGTTTCTTTCTTGTGTGTGTTCCATTTGGAAACACATGTCATGTGTACAGTTCATAAGGGTAGGCATATACTAGTTTTTTTGTTGTTGTTGATTATTTCTCTGTTCATTTTATTTGTTTACGTAACCGCTTGCTATTTGGCCAGCACCCGACACAGATCGAAACTGGAGGCTTGTCGCAGAAGGAATCGATCTGAAGAATGCTGTACACGGTTTATCGCCACACTCCAGCGCTGAAATGAGTTTAAAGTTGAATCGAGTTAAATTTAAAAATGAGTTTAAAGTTGAATTGAGTTAATTTAAAAATGAGTTTAAAGTTGAATTGAGTTAAATTTGAAAATGAGTTTAAAGTCAAAATAAGATTACTTTGAATATGAGATTAAATTTGATTGATAAACTCTTTGATTGAGGTCAATTTTAATATTGTGTTAAACGTTTTGGAACGAGTTTCTTTTGAACTGAAGTTTTGGTAATAGTGTTCCATTGAATTGAATTACGGGCAAGCTGAGATTTGGTCCGAGCATCGGGGGTGTAGTTAGGTACAATACCGTGTACCACCTCTGTGGACATTTGGCAGAGTGAGAGAGGCTTGACACATATTTTTATGTGCATTTTGCATTTTTAAAATTGTGATTTTTGTTGTTTTAGTGTAATTTCAGGGATATTTGTTTTTCTGGGGTTGTGAGTTAATTGGGAGGTTGTTTTCTTTTTCCACTTTCATGAATAAATTCTTTGTGTTTACTGTTTCCATGGCATATGATTTATAGGATAGTTCCCATGATCCATCTCGAAATCCCTAGGATGTATTTAATGCTAAGCCACCTGAACCGAGCTCGCCCGAGAAGAGAGTCTACATCCTAGAAGACCTACATTAGAGGGTACAATACATCAATTTAACTACAAATGATAGATATGAATGTCACTCAAATTGTGTCATCTATCTTTGAATACTATTGAGGTACACTCTTTGAATCTTCCTCTCTTCAAATTGAGTATATTTTTGCTTATAGTTTCAAAATTATTGGAAACTCGTGTGAAAACCTTTTTGAGATTCACAGACTTTTATCCCATACAGGTCTGACGTTTGATTTTGTCCGGTGCTTGCTTGTTGCGTAGAGGTCTCCGGCCAGCCAGGAAGCCTTCTTATAGTGAGCATGTGCAGCAAAATCTGCATGCATGCACGAATGATCAGAAGGAAAGAAGGAAGGAGGTTTAATGGTTAGCACAGTGGATGCACGTATTTTACCGCCACCGGCCAAAAATAAACGTCAGACCTTTACTGGAATGAAACCAAAGGTGTATCCTACATCAAAACAAGAAGGAAATATTGTAAACTAATTAAATTCTAATAAATAAATAATTTATATTGGCTGTAGGTTCACTGCTTTTATTATTATTATTAATCTTGATTGGTCACATTGGACCACTTGAGTCGTTCCACAATCACTTCTTCTTTGAAGGTAGTACTGCTTGGTTCTTGCGCTCTTTCCAGTACTTTTTCATTCTTTCAGATCGGGATTTTCTCAATTCATCTGAAATCTCCATAGGCTTTCTATGTGTCATTTCTGCAGAAAATTTGTGAGTTTTAAGAATGGTGTTAATTTTATTTTTCTCCTCGGCATCTGTTATCTAGAGTCCAACTGCTTTGAGTTCTTGTTGGATTTCTTGGATCCATTTTCCTCCAGTTTTCTTTCCTAGATTTCTCATCACCAATTGGCGTACAATTCTGTTTTCTGGAAGCCGTAAGATGTGAAAAAAATAAGAAATTCTTTTCTTCTTCATTGTGCTGGTGATTGGATCAATCTCACGATAGACAGTTTCATTTGGGAGAATCCTCCAGACTCCCTCAACCAGATACTTTTTATTTAAGCACATTCTAATGATTCTTCTTTCCGTTTTGAGGAGCTGATCAGTTCTTTGTTCATTTTTAATTTGGAACAGTGTTTCACAAGCATAAGTGGCTTCTGGGAGAGTTACAGTTTTATAATGTTGGATCTTAGTAGCTATTGATAGGCATTTTTTATTATATGTTGACCAGGTTAGAGATTGTGCCTTTTTCATTTTATTTGTTCTATTTATCCAAGTTACTTTTTCCTTTAAGTTATGTGTTATAATTTCTCCAAGATACTTAAATTGAGGAACTAGGTTAATTTTATGATCATTTATATAGACTTCATTTATATCTAAGGGTTTCATAGGCATGATCTCAGTTTTTTCAAAGGATATCTGTAATCCTATCCCTTGAGCAATTTCTTGGAGACTAGTGATCTGAGTACAAACCTCTTCCTTGTCTAGTGCTAAAAGAGCCAAGTCATCTGCAAATCCTAAGCAGTTTATTTTTATTGATGGTTTTGTTCCAATTTTGATCTTAGGAGGGTTTTCCTTTTGCCAAACCTTCATGATATAATCAAGAGCCACATTGAAAAGCAGAGGGGATAATCCATTACCTTGTCCGAGACCAGTTTTTACTGTGAAAGCTGTTGATATTTCTCCCCTAAATTTAACTTTCTAATTTGTGTTTTTTAATGTTAATTGAATGATTTTTATCAATTTAGGATGGAGACCGTATGATCTGAGGATTTTTAGCAGTGTCAGTCTATGAATACTATCATAGGCTTTCTTGAAATCTATAAAAGAGATAAAGAGTTGCTTATTTCTGTTTTTGTAATATTCCATTATTAATTTCAGGCTAAGGATTTGGTCTGGACAACTTCTGTAAGGGCGAAATCCTCCTTGATATTCTCCAAGTTGTGGTTCCAGAATGTTTTTGATCCTGTTGTAAATTATGCGAGAGAAAATTTTATATGTGCAGTCCAGAAGGGTAATTCCTCTGTAGTTATCTGGGTTCGTTTTGTCTCCTTTCTTAAATAATGGATGGATTATTCCTATGGTCCAGTGTGCAGGAATTTCTTCAGTAATCCACATTTTAACTAGATGTTGATGAAGATTTATAATCGCAGGTTTACCAGCATTTTTCCAGATTTCAGCAAAGACTAAGTCTTCGCCACAAGTTTTGTAATTTTTTCGTTCTTTAATTGCGAGTTCTACTTCATTAATGTTTGGAGGATTTATTAAATAGGTGAAGTTAAAATAGGTGTATCAGTGTTTACTTGCAGGGTTTCCAGTGGATCATCACAATTTAACAGTTTCTCGAATGCTTCTGCAAGGAACTCTGTATTTTCTTGGTTAGAATGTGCTAACTTTCCTGTTTGATTTTTCAACATTAATGTTGGAGCTTCAATTTTTTTTAGATATTTACCAAATGTTTTGTAATAATCTCGAGATTGCTTTTTCTTGAAATCGTCTTCTATCTTTTCCAGTGTATTTTTAAGATGATTACGTTTCGTTTGTCTGATGATTTTATGGGTTAATTTTCTTTGTATAGTTAGTTCTAAATTTGATTCTTCTGACTTTAGAGCTTGATGTTTTATCCATGCTTGGTGTCTTTTCTCTATTGCTTGATCACAATCTACATTCCACCATTCATGTTTTTTCCTTGGATTTATTGGTGCTAACTCCTCTGCTATTGATTTTAATTTAGTGATTAATTCGTCCAATGTTTTAGTGTTGAGAGATTCTTCACCTGTTCTTTCACAGTACTCTATATTTTTTATTAAGGTAGATGGATCAAATTTCCTCCTATTGTTATTATTAGGTCTTTTCTTGGCCATTGGAGTTAATTTTATTTTTATCTTTACCACATAGTGGTCTGATCCTGAGTCAACTCCCCTTAGAACCTTGACATTGTGAATTTCGCGATGGTGAAATTTATCCATGCAGACATGATCCAACTGCCATTCACCCCTTCTGAAGTCAGGATGTTTCCAAGTTTTCAATTTATGGGGCTGTCTTTTAAAACATGTTGATTTAGAGATTAATTTGTGGTTTCTACAAATTTCGACTAATCTTTGACCATTTTTATTGGTTCGTTTATGTGCTGTCCATTTTCCAATGATATCTCTATATCTTCTTTCTTGTCCAAGTTGCGCATTGAAATCACCAAGGAGAATTTTGATGTTTGATGAAGGGATGTTTATTAAAGTTTGATCCAAAAGATCCCAGAATTTTTGTACTTCTTCTCTGTCCTTAATGGTGTTGTTTTTTTGATTAGTAGGAGCATGTGCATTAATAATTGTATATGTTTTGTTTGCCGATTTCAAATTTAGCGTCGTAAGTCTGGAGGATTGAGATTTAAATTCTGTTATCGAGTCAATGATTCTGAGATCTATTAAGAATCCGTTACCAAATTGTGGACAATTTTTCATAACTCATTTTCCTGGAATTCCTTTATATAGTCTGTATCCTTGTGATTCCAGATGGTCTTGATCACTATTTCTAATTTCCTGAAGGGCCATAATTAGAATTTTATGACTTCTCATGATATCCGTGATGATCTTCAATTTTCCAGTTTGAACCAGAGAGTTAACATTATGTGTAGAAAAGAATGAGACTTGTTTAGGTTCGATTTTCCGTAGTATTTGTTTGTTTGCTACTTGATGAGTTTTCAGACGCTCCGATTCGTCATTCTCTTCCGCATGACAGCCCACCGTATCCGAATGCTGTCTTTTCTGTAATCTATTATTACAGATGGCGGAATTATTCTTCCAATGACTTTTCATGGTCGACTATCTAAGGTTTCACCTTGAGGGGAGGATAAATCCTCGAATTACAATCCTGAATGTTATTCAGAAAGGTGAAAGAACTGAGAAAAGAATTCTTAGTCCCACCCAACACTAGTCTGTTCACTGACCCAGTTTCTCGCTGGGATTGATTACCCAACCTTCCACTGGGTTGCTCAGCTTAGCAGGGGACACCACGTGCAGGTCAGTGTTGGGAGTTGGAGTGGAGAGGTTATGAGGATTCTCTTCTGCTGAATCCTTGTATTACTGCTTTTATTGTGTAAAAAAGGAATAAAGACACGGGGAGGAGCAAGCAATAGCTGATCTTCTCTCAGCAAATTCATATAAGCTACAAATTGCCTCCACCATTGGTCCACAATCATCATCGGTTATCCACTCCAGTTGCTCGGGTGTGGTATACGAGCGCTCTCCATTTCTGTCTGTTTATGTACCACTCTTCTCTCAGGACTGTATCTCAATTGATTCATCTTGTTCCTACATCCTCTTCCACTTGGTTCAGCCATCTCTTCCTACCAGTCATTTTCTAACTACCATTGTCTGAAGCCAATGTTTTGCTGGCCCACCATTGTCCATTTGCTCGACATGGCCAAACCATTTCAAACGAGCCCGTGTCACCCTTTCATTCAAGGATGGGTACACACCTGTTTCTTCCCTTATTCTTTCGTTCCTTACTCTGTCCTTTCTTGTTTTCTGGACTATAGTTTGCAAGAACTTCATTTCTGCGGCTTGCAGTTTGCTAACCACTTGTTTAGTTGTTGTGCATATGTTATTATGGGGTGAAGTATGATTGAAAGAGGATCTGTTTTGATCGTAAGGGATCTTGTTCATTCCAGAGAAGATTTCGAACTTGATGATAGAACTGAGCTAATTTTAACTATCACAAATGGCCCACAATAGAAAATATAATTCAAAATAACACTTGTGACAAACTTGTTTCTTTTCAATATCACAAGATCGAAAATGGTGGTGAGTAAACATACCGTACTACATGCCAGTGGCAGCTGGTGGCCTTAGAGCTGTTGTTAGTCTCTGTAGGCTTAATTCTTTGATTTTTATTTCATCCTCCAAGTAAATGAGAAGAAGGGGTGCATTTATTAAATAAGCTATAATATTCATTGTTACAATATTAAAGAAAGCTTTCGTTAATAGAATTAGGCAACACTGAAAAAAATGTTTATTACTTCAATTGTTACAATATTGTTCATCACTCTTTAACAATGCTTATCTAAATAATTATCACAGGTGTTTGCAGACAACAAATCAACTTACAGAAAACCACTAGGTAAAGGTTAAATGACACTAAATTTTTGTGTCAAAGTCGTTTAAATAATACTAATTTATATCTCATTGATGACACATGTATAAGTCAAATTGACAAGCGACAAATGTGTGACAACACCACTCATAGAATTCCAATAAATCTTTCTTTATACCCTTTTAAACCTTAGAAATCTTTCATTATTGATTGTGTGGAGAGATCTTGGGCCCATCTTCACCTCAGTCATTGCATACAAGTTAACGTACCGTACATGATTATGCCGTGGGGTGTTAAAAATGTTGATGCAGGTTAGTACCGTAGATTCACTGGCATATTAAATAATCCTCAAAGGGCAAAATCCAGACATCCAACATATCTAAATCCACACCATTAAAAGGGCTACTAACGATACAATTTTTATTAGAGTAAAATATGCTCAAATATGGGTATTTCGTGATTTTATTTTGGTTCTGGAGAAAATCATACGGTCATGCTCAGAATGGAAAAGGATGTTTTTAAACAATCTACTCTCAAGTAAATTTTACTTCAAAACAGTGTGGCTACCATATATGCTTGCATAATCGTCGCATAGTTTTAGCCTAAAATTCGTAGAAGAAAAACAGAGTGCGATGATTATGCAACGAATATTAAGGTTCAAACAAGAACAATCTATCCTTTTTAATATACAGTACTGTACATAATTATTTGCTTGATTTATAGTCCTGTGTATTCAGTGGCGTTTTCTCCAATACCACGGGGTAAGCACCGCTTACCTAGCATATTCTCATAAAAATGAAGTTTATATTATGACTTTCTAAAGCGCGACGAACAGCAAAATCGCCGCTTTGAATGAAGGTCCTCGTTCTCTACCCTAGTTCTTCACGATCGCCCACCACTAATCTGTAGAGAAAGAGCGCGGCTGGTTGCTATGACAACGGCTCTTGTACATCTAGGAGCCTTCTGGCCCGGAACACCACTATGGCCGATGGAGTGGTACACTAAGAACGTCAGGTCGTCCTTGATTGGCTAAGACAGGGGGTGTGGCGTTCCAAAGCCACAGGGCTGACGTCAAAACAAGTCACAGGGTATGCTTCGGTAAGGACAGCTTACCGAGCATGGAACACCAGCACTGCGCGCTTCCCTAGTCTCCACCCTCCATCGCGCGGAGAAAGTTTCTGACCATCAGACCCCACCTTTGATGGGTGCGTTTGTTGCAATTCTGCTTCGTCCGGTATACTCACAACTGTATATTTTTGAGTGCAATTAGCAAAATTTAGTATATGGTACCGTAACTGGATATTATTGTGTTTTAGTGTATAGTAGAACAAATTACCGTACGGTACGTCATAAATTATCATGTTTAGCGAGTAGTAGCCTGCGTTAATATCCTTTTAGTTTGTACTCTTTGGTGCATGGATATTTCAAAATTGAGACTGCACAACAGGGGTGGCAAATACATATTCACTTCACTTCCAATATTTCTATTTCTCGTCGGAGAAATCGCTTGCTTCTAAGAAATTATCTCGATAATTTAGTGAATGCTTTCCTTTGAAATGCATATTTTTCAAATTTTTATATTTGAATCTTGCTTTACGTAATATTTTTTTTGCATCAATGGCAACTTCTTTTCTAATGCAATAAGCAACAACTATTTTTTAAATAATGTGATATGTCTTTAAAATATTATTCAAATTATACGGATGTGCATTTAAAATGATCTATCCTTTAAACCTACTCTTTGAAAATAGGCCTAATTTGAATGATATTCAGAGCAACTTGTCGGGTTGTTGGGCTACTCTGAAGATACCTACGCTGGCCGTGAAAGCCTACGTCAGTGTAATTTGGGGAATATCTGCAAAGAAATACAGTATTATCCGAACATGCAATGCAATGTCATAAGGTTATCTATTACTAGTAGCATGTTTATTATTTTAATGTTCACTTAGGTCCCATAATAGAAAAAGTGACAATGAGTCTGACAGACTAGACTTTGTATCATCCTAAATTCTACAAATGCTGAAAAATGCTCGAAGCCAAAGACACTTGACATGTTAGAAAATTATCTGCATAATACTTATCTTGCTTATCTTGTTTCAAATTACTCGCGAACGGCAAGTGCAAATCAAGGGCAAAGCAAGGTCAAGCGCGAGGGATGCCGCACGCTCACCAGAGCGCGCGGGGACGTGCCCCTTCCATCCAGTCTAAAACACTTCTAGTAGGCGATGTATTGAAGATAGATATATGCTCTCCCGGACTTTTTTGTAGAAATTTTCATGCTGACCAATTCTTACGCTCATAGTGTATTGATATTTTTAACGGTTTGCCCAGCGTTAGCTTAAGAAGCGCACGGATGCCAAGTTTGTTTTCGACTTGTTCACTGAAATCGTTACTGCTTGGCTTCCTTTGATCATACATAAATTATTTTCTACAGAATCTTCCCTCGAGATATCCTTTACAGAATGGTGAAAACCGCATCAAAATCCACCCAGTGGTTCTCGAGATTACCCGTGACATCCAAGAATCGGGGATTTTTGTCTTATACTAACGAAGTAGAGATAGTCGGGGAACACATGCACCTAGCGGTACTATGACGTCACACAAAAAAGAAAGATTGTAGTTTTACGTGACCGTGAATCTTGTGATTATGAGCCACGGGACCTCCTGTTTACGTGGAATCCGAACCATGACGTCACACACCTCAGTGCATCTGGGCACATTTCGTCCCGTCACCGTAACGTAACGCCAGATCCCAGCGTAACGACGAAGGCGACAAGATCATTAAAACGATAAAATAATAATGTTATTGTTTTTACGTCCCTGTTAACTACTGAAGCTTTTAGAGACGCTGGGGTGCCGGAATTTTGCCCCGAAGGGAATCATTAACGTGCCAGTAAATCTACTTACACGCCTCCTTCGCATTTACGCACCCTCAAATTGCGACTGGCTGCGCCGGGATTCCATCCCGCTATCTTGAGCTCAGCAGGTGAGAACGGTGCCGCTGACCCACGCAGCCAGTCATAATAGAAAATTTACGGGTAATAACCTGAACATTTAGGTCCTTAGACCAAGAAATGCGAACAACAAAAGCACAAACTGCCACATTGTTCAAATGACACACGATCAGAAAAGCTCGCCAACCCTGCTGAATAATTTACCCCGCCCTTAATACAGCTACATGGATTGGCATGCCTGAAATTGAAAAGGGAATAATGACCTGTGTTGCATTACAATTTCTTCATTTTTTTAATGTGAAGGTCTCATAATTATGTGTGTACGGTTGAGTAGTTGTTGCTACTTCAGATATCAACCTCTACATTGAAAAGGGCGTCGCTAGAACCAAGTGCTGAAGTTGCTCTATGGTGTAAGCCAATACTTTCAGTCTTCTTCACAGCTTACCCTCAAAAAAATTCCACGCCACGCCACTGTGTGTATTTCACTCTCATCAAGATCACCGAATAATTCTTGTATTTTCTCGGATCTCAGTTGTGATGTTTCCATGGAAGTGGAGAATGGCACATCATGTCAAATTTTTAAATTTAACCCAGGTGTCCTTTGCGTAAGTTTTCACCAATAGTAGTCGGGACTGTTTTCACGTGGACAAACTGCGGCAGGCAGTGCTTTGTACAGCTGCTTATTGAAGCTTGTCAAATTGAGGCCAATTCAAAGAAGTGATGGTTCCATACAAGTTTCACTTCCCTGGACTGGCTCTGGGCGCAACCGCTGTCTAGCATGTTGGTTGCTTGCGTAGCACGAGTTATAGCTTACAGGCACAGAGATGAGACTCCTTTCTTCTGACAAGCCACGCCAGGTTATAAGCTCGCAGGAGCATGTGCAACCTACTGGCGCACAAATACGAATGTGCTATGCGACGATTACGCGTTGAAATTTCACAAAGCAATTTTTTGTATTTGATAAATGCAACCCCACATTAACGGCACTGGCCAGCAGCACGTCGGTAACTCGATAACCAACGCTCTGCTTCACCAGAATGAGACGAGTACGGGGAGCGTGGATGGGCCAACTTACCTGTATTCAGAGGTCCGGGTCACTTCCGCAGCAAAATCACCTCCAGAAGACAAGTCCCAATAGATGATCTCCAAAAGGGGTGGAAGGAAGATGGAGAAGGGGACAACACACACAGGCTATCGTACAAACACCCCCCAAAAACCAACGGAACTGCCGTCGGTGAAATAATGCCACAACAGCTGCATAAAAATTTAAAATAAACATTTAATGTTAAAATTTAAAAAGAAAACACCTCCACCAGCAAACACAACATGCATCAGGCAGCCAAAATTTAAAAATAAAATTAAATCTCAGCTAGAATTCTCACTGTAGAAATAATAAATATTTAAGGCCAAAATCAAAAAGGATTACTTGAGGTAAGAGCATAAACGGCTACAAACCCAAAAAAGAAAACTTAATAAGCACCAGACACACTCCCAAACAGGACCATGAGGGCCTTGGAGAATCAGAAAAAAAACTAGTGCGAAATAATTACCAAAAACAAGGTAACGAAAGAATAACGAAGGAGTACCAAGAAAACTCCACCAAAAAAGAAAATCAAAGGAAAATTAAAACAAATAAGTTAACCAACATCACCATGACCTCAAGAACGTGCACTTCAAACCAAACGCCAGAAAACAAAAACCCACAATGCACTTCAGAAAACAAGTTACCATGGCGACCGAGAACAGAAGAATGTACATCAGTACGTAATAATGAGAAACGCGTAATTTACATATTTAAAATAAACTTCTCCAGTGAGAAAACAGCTAGATATAACAAACTCTAGACATTACGAGATCAAAAGGTTTTTACATGCAACGGATCAGACAAAAAAAAACGGACCGACTAATGAACCAATTTAGGCCTAGTGTAAATAGACTCGTCTGGCCATTACCATAATATTATAAGAAGAAACTGCCTTAGCTAGATGCAAATAATAAGTTAAGAAGAAAACATTAGTGTTCCCCGGACAAAAAAATTAACAAAATTTTACATTTTCATAGGTGACATATCTATTCCAAGGTCAACCTTTCAGAACTAAAACAAACACTCATCACACAATGCAAATAAGGAGCTCCAATAATTTAAATTAAATGTTTCAAAACATACCTTAATAAGGCCTTTGGGGAGACACTGATGATAAAACAAACATAACACTAATAAATAATTTAAAAAAAATGAAAACTGCCCAGATGACTGTTGCTGGCACACGCAACCATTGACACTAAACATCTTCAAGTTTTCTCATTCCGGCGAAAATAAGGTAGACCATGCTTCAGGGGCGACGATCCCACTTCCTACCCACTGCGGTTTACGTTTTTGTAATGTAATTCCATTTCTTGGTGAGGCGAGGGCCACAGGCCCCCGCCTCAATAGACAATCAAATTCACGATCACTCAGTTCAATCCAGACTGTTCAGTTACCGATCACAACACATAATGGCGCCGACAAGGAAGCCAGGCGCGCTGCATGCATGATATTTGGAAAATGTCCAATCACGGTTTGACACCTCAAACAACAATGTCATAATTAAGTTCATAATTTGGCGGTATCATGAATACACACCGTTCTTTGTTTTAAGACGCTGGAATGCAATTGTCTTTCAATTATGTCATGCATATAAAGAGTTTAATAAGGCGCAGCACACGCTACCTAGTGGGGAGACACAGGAACTATTTGAAATCTTTCAAAGTCCGACAGGTGCTACCATCTCGTGTTCAAAATGGGAAGCAAGTCACCAGGCGGTCGTTTCAAATGTCGAGATGTTACAATCCAAGCGTATATACATGTTTGAAAGAGTAGGGACGTGCCCTTGCACGTATCAGTCTCCCTCCCTTAAGCGTGAACACCGTTTACGAATATGCCAAGGCATAGACAGTACTCCTTAACTTGTCGATTCACCAGAGATGTTTCCCGAAGATAATGGTCACCAGTTAACTCCAATTGATGGATGAAACCGCATCGTTTTGGTTAGGAAGAATGCAGGGTCAGATTATCAGTGATGGGATAATTGATCACCTCGCAAACCACTTAGTCAACAGCATCACTGTGTCCAAAAATCTTCAGAAATGCAGTACACCAGCAGTGCTTTCAGAGTCCGAAACACGTTAGGAAAATTTTCAACAAGTCCAATGTAGGTCGCTTTAGACGAAGTAGGTGGAAGCAATGTGCACAATATGACTCGACGCGTGGGCAGCCATTAACAAAAATAGAAGTTAATCTAATTTCAAAAAAGGTTTACAGAATTTACAATTTCTTACTACATTTTACAAAGAGAAACAAAGTTGAATTTAAATGAAGAAAATTTTTGACCATGCCCTAGATCCGTGCTTACAAAATTTCATTAACAAGTTTACCTTTTTACAGATTCGAAGTACATTACAAGATTACATGAGTTAGATGATTATACATTTCGAAGGAACTACGGTAGAGGAATGACCACTAAAATTCCCAAAGGGAACAGGAATACAAGGTTACCATGAGTTAGGTCTTCCACCGAGCCCAACTTACATATTAGCATCTCCTATGAAACATCAAAATTAGGTACACTTTTACAATTTACCATTACAATGGGAACTTCCCAACATTTACATTTTGTATCCCATCAGAGTTTGCATATCCAATTAAATTCAAAATTCCACAAGGAACAGAAGCTTGAAGGCTTCAATGAAGGTTAGGGATACTCTACATTATACAAAATTTGTTTTACAAAATTTACGGTAGCATTTCCTCATTAGACACCTCTCCACCTCACTTAATGTGTGATAGATGCACTCTAGAAATTTGTTTGCTTTGGGCTTAAGGTTTTGAAAAGGAAAATTAATTAATCTGACATGTATGCCTCTACATAGTTGGTTCGTGACCGCACGCATTACTTGGCATGGGGACACTGAGGAATTCAAACGCAGAAGAAAATGGCAGCGCAGAAAATCAAACACCAATACACACACACAAGGAACGAAATTGAGGTTCGACACCCGATGAGAATACAGCCGACATCCGCCTGGGTGAGAAAAATCCAACATAAAAAGAACTAAGTTCAACAGTACACGAGGTACAATGAGGTTTTCTCGTTCAGGTTAAAGACACCAACACGTACAACCAAAGGATGCCTAACATGGCCCAAAAATACGGTTAGATGAGAAACAAGCCGCTCTTGTCGAAAGACGAGGCTAACAGAGAACACTTACGCACCATTCCAAACGATAAAGCCGAAAAATTTAGGATAATTAATCAAAAGCAGAAAATTTTACTCAAACTACAGTGGCTGATGACAGAGATTGCCATAGCATGAACTAAAACAGAAGGCCTATGTAAATTTACGGTTAGCATGAGGCAACAGGTGACCCTGATTTCCAGCAACAAGAGATTACTGGCTTTAAAAGTAAAAAAGCTGACTTACAGAACCTGATGACCATAATGTCCAACAGAAATTTAACCCCAGTAACTTTAGAAGACCCTATATATATTAATTAAGCAGGAAAGCACATTACATTATGGCTGTTCACGAACTGAGATCTCATATTCACAACAACATATTCATCGCACAACATACTCCAATAATAGCGATACATAATTTTTACCACCCACAAAAATAATTCCCATTAATACTCAAATATGCAAGTTATGTAGTCGTGGAGATATCATATCACAAACAAATACAATAAAAAACACAATACCCTTACAATTACATTACATTACATGACACATACTTGCATTTCATCGAACAGACCTGTCCCATACCAAGCCAGTTCGGATCGTGCAAGTCCTATATACAACCTGCCCAGGGATCAAACCAAGAAAGAATCCCATACTTCTAACCTAGCTAACCCCAGACAGTAGATATCTCCACGTAATACACTCCTACATATTAGCTTTAGTTCAAAATTACAAGGAAAGCAACTAATAAACATACGATCCTAACCTTACTTTTGCAAACAAAACAACGCCTGAATTACCCCACCCTACAAATCTAAATCAAATCTACGTTAACACATACATACAGACATGATTTGCACAACATATACGCTTATCCCAGAACGATTGCAGTATAATGTAAGTTTAAGAACAAAAAATTACAAATCGCACACTGCGATAAAAACACCTCAAAACAAACACTTACCTTGAATGAATTTGGGAAGAATTCCTAGCCAAAAAATAGTGACATGCATGTTAAATGTGCCTTCTGGCACCACAATAGGGACATAGGGCGGGCAGATTTCCATAGGTTAGCCCTTTTAATCGGACTACACTTCTCAATAATACCAATAGGCGTGACAGTTCCATAATAAATAATTTACGAGGATAGCATATCACCACAGAAACCATGCAAAGAAACATAGTGGAACACAACAGTCTTCTTAAACACCAACACTGCCTCGACACCTGAAATTTCGACAAAAACATCATGCACAACGTAGCCCAGAACTGCATACGTCACCGCCTGCTTGGCTCGGGAACAGGGAGCTAAATTACAAAAATAGGCACAAAACATCAGGCTACCAGCTTCCGACGGGGCTCCAGGATGCCTTCACACGCAGCATATAGGCTATCAGAACATTAAGAAATCCCATTTCCCATGCCAAGAACACATGTCAGACACTCACCGGGGTGCTTCTTAAATTCGAACGTTGCACACCAACGGGGTAAAATACAGGAGTAAACGCCTCGTTTAGAACAGGTTACATACAGCATTCCACAAGTACATTCAGAGGCAACCATGAAACAAAACAAACGACAAGGATTAGCTTTGCACAACATCAAGTGCACTGGCCTGACAAAATCACACCAACAACTGACCCATCAGCATTAGAGGGGTCCATAAAACAGCCTGTGGGTACTGGGGAGGGGGTAGTTACGGAAGTGAACATGAGCAGGATCTGCTACCAAAATGCAACCCCACATTAACGGCACTGGCCAGCAGCACGTCGGTAACTCGATAACCAACGCTCTGCTTCACCAGAATGAGACGAGTACGGGGAGCGTGGATGGGCCAACTTACCTGTATTCAGAGGTCCGGGTCACTTCCGCAGCAAAATCACCTCCAGAAGACAAGTCCCAATAGAAGATCTCCAAAAGGGGTGGAAGGAAGATGGAGAAGGGGACAACACACACAGGCTATCGTACAAACACCCCCCAAAAACCAACGGAACTGCCGTCGGTGAAATAATGCCACAACAGCTGCATAAAAATTTAAAATAAACATTTAATGTTAAAATTTAAAAAGAAAACACCTCCACCAGCAAACACAACATGCATCAGGCAGCCAAAATTTAAAAATAAAATTAAATCTCAGCTAGAATTCTCACTGTAGAAATAATAAATATTTAAGGCCAAAATCAAAAAGGATTACTTGAGGTAAGAGCATAAACGGCTACAAACCCAAAAAAGAAAACTTAATAAGCACCAGACACACTCCCAAACAGGACCATGAGGGCCTTGGAGAATCAGAAAAAAAACTAGTGCGAAATAATTACCAAAAACAAGGTAACGAAAGAATAACGAAGGAGTACCAAGAAAACTCCACCAAAAAAGAAAATCAAAGGAAAATTAAAACAAATAAGTTAACCAACATCACCATGACCTCAAGAACGTGCACTTCAAACCAAACGCCAGAAAACAAAAACCCACAATGCACTTCAGAAAACAAGTTACCATGGCGACCGAGAACAGAAGAATGTACATCAGTACGTAATAATGAGAAACGCGTAATTTACATATTTAAAATAAACTTCTCCAGTGAGAAAACAGCTAGATATAACAAACTCTAGACATTACGAGATCAAAAGGTTTTTACATGCAACGGATCAGACAAAAAAAACGGACCGACTAATGAACCAATTTAGGCCTAGTGTAAATAGACTCGTCTGGCCATTACCATAATATTATAAGAAGAAACTGCCTTAGCTAGATGCAAATAATAAGTTAAGAAGAAAACATTAGTGTTCCCCGGACAAAAAAATTAACAAAATTTTACATTTTCATAGGTGACATATCTATTCCAAGGTCAACCTTTCAGAACTAAAACAAACACTCATCACACAATGCAAATAAGGAGCTCCAATAATTTAAATTAAATGTTTCAAAACATACCTTAATAAGGCCTTTGGGGAGACACTGATGATAAAACAAACATAACACTAATAAATAATTTAAAAAAAATGAAAACTGCCCAGATGACTGTTGCTGGCACACGCAACCATTGACACTAAACATCTTCAAGTTTTCTCATTCCGGCGAAAATAAGGTAGACCATGCTTCAGGGGCGACGATCCCACTTCCTACCCACTGCGGTTTACGTTTTTGTAATGTAATTCCATTTCTTGGTGAGGCGAGGGCCACAGGCCCCCGCCTCAATAGACAATCAAATTCACGATCACTCAGTTCAATCCAGACTGTTCAGTTACCGATCACAACACATAATGGCGCCGACAAGGAAGCCAGGCGCGCTGCATGCATGATATTTGGAAAATGTCCAATCACGGTTTGACACCTCAAACAACAATGTCATAATTAAGTTCATAATTTGGCGGTATCATGAATACACACCGTTCTTTGTTTTAAGACGCTGGAATGCAATTGTCTTTCAATTATGTCATGCATATAAAGAGTTTAATAAGGCGCAGCACACGCTACCTAGTGGGGAGACACAGGAACTATTTGAAATCTTTCAAAGTCCGACAGGTGCTACCATCTCGTGTTCAAAATGGGAAGCAAGTCACCAGGCGGTCGTTTCAAATGTCGAGATGTTACAATCCAAGCGTATATACATGTTTGAAAGAGTAGGGACGTGCCCTTGCACGTATCAATAAGTATGGTGCGACGATTGTGCGAGGAAATACGGTATTCTCAAATACATTACACATACAGAAGAACACTAGGAGAAAACAAGCCATTTTTGCAGCTTTCTGCAAGGTGTGGTTGTGTTGGGTCTTACTGGTTTTCATTAATTTTACTGCTATATAAAGTCAGGCCTCGATCTAGTGATTCTAATGAAAGATGGACGGAAGGCCAGCCCACCCATTTGAGGATACGTATTATTGTTACCAAAAATGTGGTTAGGATTGAATGCCCTGTAACAAAACATCAGTATCCTTAATATTTGGTATTACCTTCCATACATTACAGCACAACAGTGACTGAGCAGAGTAGTGCATCTTGAAATCAATGATGTTGCATAAGAATATGGAAATATTGTTAAGTGATACTGGGAGGGTGATTGAATCATACTGGATTATATACCGTAAATGGAATTAAACTTAATGTGAGTACTAAATGCAAACTGAGTAAAAAAGAAACTTTAAATAATGTTTATTTTGCTTTCATACCTTAATAATACTTAGACCCATCTAAAACTATTATGGTGTTAGTGTAAAATGTGACAAGATGATTTAATATGCAAGCACATTATGAAAAAATATTCAATAACTAACAAACTTTTACACATTGCATTCCATATGGTCTTTCAAATTTTGTTCTTACCAAGAAAACCACATCCTAATGCAGTGAGTCCACCTAGTTTCATCCCAGCCACAAGCCCAATAGGACCGCCAAGGCATCCTCCAATAACAGCTCCAGCTAAAGGATACATCGCTGAACTATACCTGGTAGCTTTAAAGAGTTGTCTGTTACCTTCATGCACATTCTCCTGAGTTGTTTCCACATTGCTCTCAATTGCCTCCACATCTTCTTTTTGGCTCTACGAAAACAAAAAATCAACCAATTTATAACTTTGATTGAGGGCAGCATGTGGTAGGTAGTAAGTTGAAGACTCCTACTGTAGAGAGTATATAGACTTGTGCCAAAATTTAGCAGCAAAAAAGAATACAACTTAGAAACACATGTAGATAGGGAAACCCATGATGGTATGATGTAGGCCTACTCTCTCTCTTAATTGGTTTCTGAATGCCACAACATTTTATTGAGACTCCAAATTAGGTTCTGTACCTAAAGAAAAGAATAAAAAGAACGCAAAATAAATCACTGCTAAAATACGAGGTATGATAATTTTATTCCAAGACTGTACTGGCTGTGAGGGAACGGTTCACGCGATTGACACGTGTGCAGAGGTGATGTATAACAACCTTGAAGAGACCTACCACAAAGCCTCAATGCGCTATCCTCATTCAGTTGTGTGTTACACATGCTTTTAGTAGCATGTGCATCCATGCAGTTGCAAAATCGTGATGGACCTGAAATTGGAGCAGGGAGGCAACATCAAATTCTCAAGAAATTCAGAAAATCGACAACTGAAGCCTATGGAATGTCGATGCAAGCTTACGGGAATGAAACAACGAGTCAGGCAAAGTAATTTGAGGGGCATCTGTGTTTTAAAAATGGTAGAATATTGGTACAGGACGATGAGAGGTCAGGGCGACATCACATGAGCAACACTCCCAAAAGTTAACAAATGTTGCAAGATGATCAATGCCTAACAATCATTTGGAGAGGTTTAAATAATCCTCACATCTGTTTTGAACAAGTACTGCATTGCTGGTAAGTTCGTGCCCAAGCTTCTGTCACAAGAGCAAAGGGAGCAGTGTCCAAATCTGTGAAGATCTCGGCCAGAGGTCCCTGGATGACCCAGAATTCTTGTTGAAGATCATTACTGAAGACAAGAATTGTTTTGTCCTTGGAACACGGCCTATAAGCCCGCGAAACAGAGATTCCTATTTCAACTCCGGTCGTGAAAGTCTAAATTTTTACAAGAATTGAGTCTACAGGTATAAAACCAAACAAGTCTTTACAGTGTAAGAACCCTTAATCTTCAAAACTGGAGAGGGAGAGAGAAGTCAAGAGAATGGTCATTGTTTCTTTGAACATTTGTCGGAAACTACAGCAACTCCGGGAAGAGGGGAACTGAATGCTCCATGACAACAATGCACAGACCCTCAGAGCTCTCACAACATGTCAGTTTTGTACCCGAAGTGATGAGGTCATCCTTCCTCACCCCCAGAATTCACAATATCTCACCCGAAATTTCTTCCCGTTTCCAAAGATGAAATTAAGGCTTAAGGGTCGTAATTTCCCATGGTGAATTGCAGAAGGTGCTCGATAAACTTCAAGTACTTGAAGTAATTGTGCACTCACGGTGCATGGTTATGAAGTAGGGTCTCTGTAAAGGCAAAGGTTGAATGTGCATTGCCTAAAATATTATACAAACGCTGAGAATCATAACACTGGATCCTCTAATGATGAGTACATCACGGTGTGCGAGTGGTTATAGTGTCGGACTATCAACCCCAAGCTTGCAGGTTCGCTTCTGGCTGTGGTAAGTGATTTTTGAAGGGTGACAACAATCTTGGCACCCATGTCATACGTTGTTGGCACGTTAAAGAACCCATTTGAATTCAGTAGGCCGTGTTCATAATGGCAAAATTATTCTCGGGATTTTCAGCCAACACAAAGTTCCTCCTTTCTCACCTAGAAGGCGCTATAGTGTCGAGGAGCTTAGATATCTGACCTCTTTGACTTTCATAGCACTCCAAGGAACGACTAAATTCGACATGCAACCTGCCCTCTAGGCGTCAAATAACAAAGCTTGCAGCCGGCACCTGAGGCCATACAATATTATTATTATTATAAAAAACAGAACATTGGCCCAACACATCCAATTAATTCTTTAGTGTGAGCAAAGCTATGTGAAAAATGTTCACCTCTAACTGAAATTTATAAATCAGTTTACAAGTTTGTCCTCAATATCATGTATAAGAATAAAATACAATATTCAATCATATTCATCTTTTGTTTGCAAAGAAACATTGGTTGGTTCTTAAGTTTAGGGGCTGCGACAACGCGGCCATGTAGCCCCATGTACTTTGGGTGTGTGTAGAATCTGTCTGATAACCGGTGTTAATTGTGAAGACTGTATTAGTGTGTGTTATCTGTTTTTTAATTTAAGTACTGCAACTTAGAATTTTTCAAATAGTTCCTACTTTTCCCGCCAAGCGCCACCGTCAACGACTACTAGGCCAAGTTCAGAACTTAGCTACTAGACGCCACCGCAGTCGGCACTTGGCAACGAACGTAGAAACCTAAGAGCGTTGTTTACATTCTTAACCTATCCAATTTAGCTTCACACAGGTGCAATTAGTGGAAGGTTCTTTAACATGCCATAAATCGATGACATGGGACCGCCGGCTTTACTTCCCCTCCGAAGGAAGGCATACTGAGGGATTTTTAACGCTCTTAAAAAATCTGACGGCTTCGGCCGGGTTTGAACCCGCTACTTTGCGCATAGAAGCTCAGCATGCTACCGACTACGTCACCGAAGCCGCCCAAAGAAACATTAATGCAAAGAATAACTTAATTGCCTAAAAGTCCAATAACTTATTAATCTGGAGTAAATTAGTAATGATTACTTTTAAATCCTTCCTCAAAATATAGCACTATTCCATATTAAAGTGAGCCTAAGTGTGAAAAAATTAATAATTTTTATTTAGTAATATATGTCATGTCTAATGTTAGTAAAAAGCAAGGTTTACATCGGGCAGACTTCGAGAACAATATGCACTCGCATTAAGGAACATAATAGATGTATCAGGCTCATTCAACCTGATAAATCAGCTGTTGCCGATCATGCTTTAACACCTGGCCATGATGTCATGTTCCAAGGGGTGGATGTTCTTGCCCGTATAAAGCAATATCGTCCCAGGATCATCAGGGAGGCGGTTGAAATACGTAAACACCCAGATAATTTCAACCGCGACACCGGCTACAATCTCAGTGAATCCTGGCTACCTATTATCAGAACCCTGAGAAAGTAATTCACTGCTGCTTTCCGTTGTCCCTAACATGGGGCTATAATGGCGTCCATCTTTGGGCACCATCTATATGTTCTTCGTTGCTTTCTCTTAGCAACATTGTCGTATTCCAGATTATTCCTGACGATGAAAGACATGGTTTCTTTCGAAACGCGTCGAATTGCAATATAATATAACACAACGGATCGTATTGCTAAGATCCTACGTCGATACAACATACGGACTGTAATTGGAACTTCTGTTAAGATTAGGCAACTCCTGCGACCAACTAAGGACAGTTTGCCTAAATTGCAACAACCGGGTATCTACAGAGTTCCCTGTACTTGTGGCAAGGTTTACATCGGGCAGACTTCGAGAACAATATGCACTCGCATTAAGGAACATAATAGATGTATCAGGCTCATTCAACCTGATAAATCAGCTGTTGCCGATCATGCTTTAACACCTGGCCATGATGTCATGTTCCAAGGGGTGGATGTTCTTGCCCGTATAAAGCAATATCGTCCCAGAATCATCAGGGAGGCGGTTGAAATACGTAAACACCCAGATAATTTCAACCGCGACACCGGCTACAATCTCAGTGAATCCTGGCTACCTATTATCAGAACCCTGAGAAAGTAATTCACTGCTGCTTTCCGTTGACCCTAACATGGGGCTATAATGGCGTCCATCTTTGGGCACCATCTATATGTTCTTCGTTGCTTTCTCTTAGCAACATTGTCGTATTCCAGATTATTCCTGACGATGAAAGACATGGTTTCTTTCGAAACGCGTCGAATTGCAATATAATAAAACACGGCATAAGCCCAAAATTCAACATTATGAAAAAGTATAAACTTTTGTAAGCCTATCTAATTTTCGTTTTTTTTTCTTCAAATTTTCCCTTTGTTTTCACTACTTTCCAAAACACTGACCATCTTTGTGCTCATATGATAATATTGGTAATCAACTTGGCAACACTGTTTTAATTATTTATTAGCAGCTGATGTGTGTTGTTTTTATGCCATCTGATTGATATTGAAGAATACTTTGCTGCAACATCATAATTCAAGGTAAGTAATCATAATTATTTGTTTCAATGGTCGTTTTTGATCCTGCTGTTATTCTGTAACACCCGTTACCCAAAACAATTATAAGTTAAATCCACTACTAAACTAAGAAACTGATTACATTGATTTTTTTGGGAAAGTGAGGTTATATTTAAGCCTAATATTATAATGTATAAGAAATTGAAGAATATTTGTTTAGCTGGTTAAAATAAAGTAACGGGTGTTAAAGAAAACACTGTCACGGATGTTACAAGCAAGTGCTAAACAGTAATTAGGGTAATTTGTTTTATTTTAAGGTACTGTTCCACTGAAGAATGGGCTGTGTACTTACTGGGAAAGCTTGTAGAGCTAGATTAGAGGTTTATTTCCAGTAAATTTATATTTTATTTGTTTTTATTTTGGATTTTATGTACTTTAGGCTACTTAAATCGACTGATTGCTTATTCTCTTAAGGGTAGGATTGTTTTATTTTGGTAGGCCTAGTTTTTGTTTCCTCATACTTCTCATCTCATTAAGGTAATATTATACCACTGACACTGTATATTTTTTTTTTAGAAAATGGCCCCTATTGATAAGAAGGTTTCGATGAGAGCTTATCGTGAACGACTGAAGGCCAACAAAGATCAACACAAAGCACATCTTCTAAAAGAGAGGCAGCGTGATAAGCAGAGAAGAGAATTAAATTAAATAAAAGAAGAAGAAAATGAACAATTATTAAAAGAAAAATGTAGAAAGATTCTAGAGAGAGTGAGAAAACACCATAATAAACTTAAAATTAACACAGCTGATTCCACCAAGAAGTGGAAGAAATGAGGAAGGAAAGAGACTGTTGGACTTCTGCCAAAGGAACAGCCTGCTAGTTGGGAACTCCTGGTTTAAGAAAAGAGAGAGCCACACAATCACATGGTACAGTGATGACTTGACCAGGAAGTCGGTGGTCGACTATATACTGTATGAGAAAGAACTAAATAAGAACATCACGGACATCAAGGTTATACCATCGGAGAACCTGGATAGCGACCATCGATTGCTGGTAATGAACCTGCGAGGGAGTAAGGAGAAGAAAGGGACTGAGAACCAGGAAAGACGTATAAGGATATGGAAACTGAAAGAAGGGTCGATTACCTCAAAATGGTAAAGGAAGGAATTCCAACAGATGAAGAAAGAGAGGTGGAAGAGGAATGGGCTAGATTTAAGAAGACACTAGTAGGTGCAGCAGAAGCAGTATGTGGGAGGACAAGTAGTAAGAAGAGGTGGAAGGAAACACCATGGTGGAATGAGAAGACAAAATATATAGTAAGGGAAAAGAATAGAGCCTTTAGGTGGTGGTACCAAAATAGGACGGTAGAGACAAGGGAAGAGTACCAGGAAAGAAAGAAGGAGGCGAAGAGAGTAGTGGCTGAGGAGAGAAGAAAGTGGATGGAAGAGTGGACAAAGATGATGAAGGAGGATAGTGAAGGTACAAAAAAGGTCCTGTATGGGATGGTAAAAAATAAGAGGCGGAAGGATCCTACGGATTATGTTAGAATGGTGAACAAAAGGGGACAAGAGATAGAAAATAGGGAAGAACTGAAGAAAATGTGGAAAGAATATTTTGAAGAACTTCTGAACCCAAATGGAAAAGATGGTGAGGAGGAAGAAATCGGGGAAGAGGAAGATGAACTGCAAACAGAAAAGGACTTAACATGGAAAGAAGTGGAAGATGCAGTGAACAAGATGAAAGGAGGGAAGGCACCGGGTGTGGATGAGTTGAGTGTGGAGATGGTGAGAACAGCAGGAGAGGTGGGGATACAGTGGCTGTACCGAGTGATGAGGACAGCATGGAAGGAAAGGAAGACCCCAGAGGACCGGAAAAAAGGAATAATTGTCCCGATCTTCAAGAAAGGTAGTAGAACAGATTGCAGAAACTATCGGGGAATAACACTGATGAGTCATTGTGCAAAGATCTTCGAGAAAGTTTAGTAAAAGAGAATTAGGACAAGGATAGAAGGAGGGATGAGGGAAGAACAACATGGCTTCAGAGCAGGAAGGCCCACAGTGGATTTGATTTTTGCTGTAAGGCAGTTACAAGAACAGCACTATGAGTATGGAACAGATCTACTGATGGCCTTCCTGGACATTGAGAAAGCATATGACAGTGTATGCAGAAACATAGTATGGAAGTCCCTGGAGGATAGAGGAGTAGAGAAATGGACTAGAAAGAGGATAAAGGAGATGTACAAGGGAAGCGTGAGCTGTGTGAAAGTGGGCGGAGAGAGATCAGACTGGTTGGAACAGAGAAACGGCCTGAAACAAGGAAGTGCACTGTCACCGTTACTTTTCATTGGGGTGATGGATGACATAATGACCCGAGTGGGGCAAGTAATTGGGGAAGGAAAGATGAAAGGAATGGTGTTTGCAGATGATTTGGGGAAACAAGGAAGAGGAGGTACAGGAACAGTTGGACGTGTGGGAAGGAATAATACAAGGATATGGGATGAAATTTAGCATAAATAAGAGTGAGATGGTGATCACAACAAGGAAGAAGGAAAGAACCACAACGGGAATAACAATTGGTGGGGAACAGCTGAAGAAAGTGGAGAGTTTCAAGTATCTGGGAAGCCTGATACAAGATAATGGAAGAAACGATAGAGAAATAAATGAGCGGGGGAGGCAGGCAGAAGCATTTCGGAGGAGTGTGAGAAGCATGTTATGGAGCAAGGATGTCCCTCAGAACAGCAAAAAGATCATATATCGGACGTACTATGTCCCTATCCTGACGTATGCCTCGGAGACCTGGGTTATGAAAGGAAGGGAGAAGAGCAAAATACAGGCCAGTGAGATGAGGTTCTTGAGAAGCAGTATTGGAGCTACAAAGATGGACAGAATAAGAAATGAGAGGACCAGAGAATTAATGAAGGAGGAACCATTACAAGATGGTATAGAGAAATCTAGACTTAGATGGTATGGACATGTAAAACGAATGAAGGAGAAGAGGATACCAAGGAGAGTACACGAGACGAAGTGGGAAGGAAAGAGACCGAGAGGAAGACCTAGAGACAGGTGGCTGAAGGGGGTGGAAGAAAGCGTAAAGAGAGGAGAAGACTGGACAAGGGTGGAGGCTGAGAGATGGTGGGAAGACAGAAGACGTTGGAGAGGCTTGTGTTCCAAACAGACCCGGCCAGTGGCTGGAAACAGTGCAAGATGATGATTCCACCAAAGAAATCTCTTCGATTGGCAGCTACAAATGCCCACAGTCTTTTGGGAAAGCGGTAAATAGATTAAAGAAGAACTTGGCTGACAGCCCTAGCAAAAAAGAGCTGTAGTAAAAAAACTTGCACTAGATATTGGATTGAAATTAAAACAGTAAATAAAATTGTACATTTACCACGTCGGTCCCTATCCGAAGACCACAAGTGTAAAATAATTGTTGTTTTTTAGTAGTGATAAGATCAGGGCCTCTTCACAATCCTATACGAGTTCAGTGGAAAAATTGATTGATCAAGAGTTATTTCTCAAAGTTTTGAGCCACAGGATACAAATATAACAAATAAACATATGGTACTTAATACTCAAGTCATATGTTTAATAAACTATCATTAGCTGTTTTTATCATTAGTTAAGTATTGGCAATTTTTTAAATTTTGTTTTTTAATTAGTCAAAAGTATCTAAGGTGTAACATTTTTATTTAATTCATGCAAGCATATAAAAATGTTGTATAAGTTGTGTATTTGTTTGCTGTACAATGTACTGTAACATACACACATGCTTGGTATTAGTATTTTTTACTCAAGTATTTTATTCTGATAAAAAAGTCCTCTCGGCACGCCGGAAGGCGGAGGTAGATTTCACCGGGCAAACTTGGGGATAGGCGAAAATAGGCAGAATATTCAGGTTTTCATAGAAAGATCAGACCTCATTTATTGCGAGAAAGTATTTTATAATTGGAGCTTAATTAACTTTGTTTTTCATCATTTTATGCATATTTTAAACATTTTATTGTCTTATGGGATGGTAACCTTCTTGTCATTTGGGGTCCATTTTTATACTTGTGGTCACACTCTCCTGATGCAAGGTTTCGACACTGATGTGTAACTATCTAACGGTCGGTTACTTCTTCACGCAAAATTTTATCTCCCGCAGACATTTTGGTTGGTTCCTTAGTTTCGGGGCTGCGACAACGCGGTCATGTAACCCCGTGTACTTGGGGCGAGTGTAGAATCTGTCTGATAACCGGTGTGAATTGTGATGGCTGTATAAGTCTGTAATTCAGGCAAAGACTGCAGACGGTCAATTTCAAGCAGTAGTTCCTAATGTTGCTACCAAATACTACAGTCAACGACACCTAGCTGTGAACTTGGCTACTAGATGCAACCGCAACCAGCAACTTGCAACGAACTTCTCCTCCAAAGGAAAGCATACTGAGGGATTTTTAGCGCTCTTAGAAAATCCGACGACTTCGGCCGGCTTTGAACCCGCGACCTTGGGCATAGAAGTTCAGCATGCTACCAGTTACGTCACCGAAGCCGCTTCACACTTAGTCAGATGGAAAACTGAATGTGATCTCGTGCAAGTGCGTTGTCATCCCTCATCAATTTAGTAGTGTTGTCATGGCAACCTCTGATCGCTCTCGGCATTTTCTTATAATTCCGAAATGATTTTTCTTATCCCTTGGCGTAATGGTGGGTCATATCAAAAATTCTTTCAGACAAACGTTTTAGGTAATTATTAGGGGAATATTGTCCATTGTGTATGGTTTTGATATTGTGCCTATTAAGAGAGATATGATTAATGTTTCCCGAAAAACCCACTTTTTCTCACCCCTTTGGTCAATGGTTGGTGCTATCAAAAAACTTTTCAAACATAAATTTTTAGGCCTTATCCAACACATAGTATGAACTTTGAATGGATTCGATATTTCAAATATTAAGAGAGTTATAGCGATATTTCACTTTTTTGAAAAAAGACCCCGCATTTTCACCCCCGTCGACCGATTGTGCACATTGACGAGCTCAACCGAGATTTTATAGGGATACATATTATATAAAAATTTCAAAGTGATTGGTGCAAAATTGCGGTAGTTATCGTGTCCACAAGAAAGTGATATATACTTTTGAACTGACGGTGGTTTTGGGGTCTAGGGGATGTGAAACGGGAAGATATGACGAAATTCTCCGGAAGTCGAAACATGGTACCCATTGCAATAGTTAGCTTTCTAATGAAATCTACCTAAAAAACCAACTCCGTAACACCCGTTACCCTTCCTTATAATACCCGTTACTTTTTATTTTTAGCTAAAAACATGTAATAATTTTTTTAATAAGCAAAATATTTATTCCATGTTGATGGTCATTGTCCCTGCTAATATTTATTTTTAATTCATAATTTTGAGAATAAGTGATAGGATGATGAAAGTGAAAGTAGCACTGAGGGGAGAGACCGTAGAAATAGTGCAAGTGTATGCTCCACAAGTAGGCTGCGCTTCTGAAGAGAAGGAGGAGTTTGAAGAGGAATTGCAGAAGCAGCTGGTAGGAAGAAATATGATTGTTATGGGGGACCTCAATGCCCATGTAGGAAGAGAAAGACAAGGTTATGAGAGTGTTCTAGGACCAGAGGGTTGGGGTGGAAGAAATGAGGAAGGAAAGAGACTGTTGGACTTCTGCCAGAGGAACAGCCTGCTAGTTGGGAACTCCTGGTTTAAGAAAAGAGAGAGCCACACAATCACATGGTACAGTGATGACTTGACCAGGAAGTCGGTGGTCGACTATATACTGTATGAGAAAGAACTAAATAAGAACATCACGGACATCAAGGTTATACCATCGGAGAACCTGGATAGCGACCATCGATTACTGGTAATGAACCTGAGAGGGAGTAAGGAGAAGAAAGGGACTGAGAACCAGGAAAGACGTATAAGGATATGGAAACTGAAAGAAGGGGATAGAAGGGTCGAGTACCTCAAAATGGTAAAGGAAGGAATTCCAACAGATGAAGAAAGAGGGGTGGAAGAGGAATGGGCTAGATTTAAGAAGACACTAGTGGGTGCAGCAGAAGCAGTATGTGGGAGGACAAGTAGTAAGAAGAGGTGGAAGGAAACACCATGGTGGAATGAGAAGACAAAAGATATAGTAAGGGAAAAGAATAGAGCCTTTAGGAGGTGGTATCAAAATAGGACGGTAGAGACAAGGGAAGAGTACCAGGAAAGAAAGAAGGAGGCGAAGAGAGTGGTGGCTGAGGAGAGAAGGAAGTGGATGGAAGAGTGGACAAAGATGATGGAGGAGGATAGTGAAGGTACAAAAAAGGTCCTGTATGGGATGGTAAAAAATAAGAGGCGGAAGGATCCTACGGATTATGTTAGAATGGTGAACAAAAGGGGACAAGAGATAGAAAATAGGGAAGAACTGAAGAAAATGTGGAAAGAATATTTTGAAGAACTTCTGAACACAAATGGAAAAGATGGTGAGGAGGAAGAAATCGGGGAAGAGGAAGATGAACTGCAAACAGAAAAGGACTTAACATGGAAAGAAGTGGAAGATGCAGTGAACAAGATGAAAGGAGGGAAGGCACCGGGTGTGGATGAGTTGAGTGTGGAGATGGTGAGAACAGCAGGAGAGGTGGGGATACAGTGGCTGTACCGAGTGATGAGGACAGCATGGAAGGAAAGGAAGACCCCAGAGGACTGGAAAAAAGGAATCATTGTCCCGATCTTCAAGAAAGGTAGTAGAACAGATTGCAGAAACTATCGGGGAATAACACTGATGAGTCATTGTGCAAAGATCTTCGAGAAAGTTTTGGAAAAGAGAATTAGGACAAGGATAGAAGGAGGGATGAGGGAAGAACAACATGGCTTCAGAGCAGGAAGGTCCACAGTGGATTTGATTTTTGCTGTAAGGCAGTTACAAGAACAGCACTATGAGTATGGAACAGATCTACTGATGGCCTTCCTGGACATTGAGAAAGCATATGACAGTGTATGCAGAAACAAAGTATGGAAGTCCCTGGAGGATAGAGGAATAGAGAAATGGACTATAAAGAGGATAAAGGAGATGTACAAGGGAAGCGTGAGCTGTGTGAAAGTGGGAGGAGAGAGATCTGACTGGTTGGAACAAAGAAACGGCCTGAAACAAGGAAGTGCACTGTCACCGTTACTTTTCATTGTGGTGATGGATGACATAATGACCCGAGTGGCACAAGTAATTGGGGACGGAAAGATGAAAGCAATGGTGTTTGCAGATGATTTGGGGAAACAAGGAGGAGGAGGTACAGGAACAGTTGAACGTGTGGGAAGGAATAATACAAGGATATGGGATGAAATTTAGCATAAATAAGAGTGAGATGGTGATCACAACAAGGAAGAAGGAAAGAACCACAACGGGAATAACAATTGGTGGGGAACAGCTGAAGAAAGTGGAGAGTTTTAAGTATCTGGGAAGCCTGATACAAGATAATGGAAGAAACGATAGAGAAATAAATGAGCGGGGGAGGCAGGCAGAAGCATTTCGGAGGAGTGTGAGAAGCATGTTATGGAGCAAGGATGTCCCTCAGAACAGCAAAAAGATCATATATCAGACGTACTATGTCCCTATCCTGACGTATGCCTCGGAGACCTGGGTTATGAAAGGAAGGGAGAAGAGCAAAATACAGGCCAGTGAGATGAGGTTCTTGAGAAGCAGTATTGGAGCTACAAAGATGGACAGAATAAGAAATGAGAGGACCAGAGAATTAATGAAGGAGGAACCATTACAGGATGGTATAGAGAAATCTAGACTTAGATGGTATGGACATGTAAAACGAATGGAGGAGAAGAGGATACCCAGGAGAGTACATGAGACGAAGTGGGAAGGAAAGAGACCGAGGGGAAGACCGAGAGACAGGTGGCTGAAGGGGGTGGAAGAAAGCGTGAAGAAGAGAGGAGAAGACTGGACAAGGGTGGAGGCTGAGAGATGGTGGGAAGACAGAAGACGTTGGAGAGGCTTGTGTTCCAAACAGACCCGGCCAGTGGCTGGAAACTGTGCAAGATGATGATGATGAATTTTGAACTATTATAATTCACCGAGTTTTAAGTAAAACCATGTAAACCTCAGGAACCATGTCCAATTTAAGTAACACCCATTACCACTGTAATTTAAATTTGTATGAAGAATTAAAATAGATAAATAATAATAAAAATAGTTTTACCCTATCATATCACATCTGAGGTTTTAACTAAATTTATTTTGTTTTATTTAAACATTTTATGCGTCCGGATAGTAACACCTGTTACTATGGAATGCCTGTAAATAAATGGTAGGCAGAAATATCTACCTAAACCAGGAAAAGCAAAATTGTTTTGAATACAACCATATCACAATATTTGTTCTACAAGTATCATGGAAATATAACTATAGACCACTTTTCCCGTTGTTCTTGCACACACGGAGAAATATTGCGGTGTCTGACCGAGATAACCGGAATCTAGTCAAATGGACCACGAACCGAGCCGATTGCGTATCATCGCAATATTAATTGACATTCGACCGCGAGGGTAAAGAGAAACCTGTCCAACGACCAAGAGCTGTGTTAATGTGCAGGCTACTTCGTGCTTGTTCAATTCCCAACAAACAAACGGCCACGATATTACATAGGCAGAGTTGAGAAGAAGATTCGTGGACAGAACTATGATGTGAGCTTCATGAGAAAAAAAAAAAAAAAAAGAATTCGAAGAACAATTAACATTTCTTCCCCTCTTGACGTGCAAAGAATAACAACAGGTCAAATTGTTAAGAAATTGAAGGGTAGGGATATTTGGCGTGGAAGGTATATTTTTACTGGTGTTAATGACTTTTAAGTTGAGTAGAGAAAAGTTTCAATGCTCTTGAACTTTCAAAAATTCTACTTGAAACTATTAATATAGTAAGTTAAGGTAACTGTACCGGTTTTCGCCACTGAGCCAGTCGTCGTCACTCTCGTATTAAGTACAAAAAATAAGCATGTCAACGGGTCATTCTCAACGCACGCAGTCTTACGAGATTCGTCATACCTTTGTTGCCGATAAGGAGCAACTTTGCGAAATCATGCGTGCGATGTAATAGGTGATTTCCAGCGTCAAACATCTCGTGTGAGTTGAGCTGTCTTGACGCGACGTATTGCTTCTCGCATGTGTTATGCAGGCACGAGAGTTAATACGTGCATACGTTTTATGTTCCGACATTTTAAAATGTTACAAGTGTGTGATATAGTTGGTAAATGTTTCTGTAATATATCCGATTTGCTATTTCGTGCACACATTCCTAGTTTGGTTAGAAATGCTGGTGACGAACATTGGATTTAAAAACATGCACTTTACCAATGCTCGTCATTTGTGACGAAAACTGGCTCATTGCCTTATCTCCTTGTACGACCTAACTAACAGCGGCAATATACTTATAATGTAGTTCTGAAGCACCCTGCATTAATTAAATTGTCGTTTGATCATCGTGTCCAATAGTAGTCATAGCTGACGATCTTTAGATCACATGGGTGACAAACACTATTTCTCGATAATGTTAAAGTTTGCGGTAACGTTTCAGAACCAATAAACATTTAGAGTGTGCTGTTATTATGTAGATCTGTCTCTTTGACGGCCATAGGTCTACGCTGGCTGCGTGGCTCAGCGGTAACTTTCTCACCTGCTGTTGCAGGAACGAATCCTGGCGCAGTCATCCGGAATTTGAGGGTGTGCAAATGCGAGGGAGCCGTGTCAGTAGATATATTGGCCCGTTATGGATCCCACTTCGGGGCAAAATTCCGGCACCCTGGGGTTTCTAAAAGCCGTAGTAGTTAAAAGGGATGTAAAACAAATAACATTATTATTATTATTATCAGTAGGTCTAGACCCAGGGTTTTTAGGTGAGCTAAAGGGGATTCTTTTTAAGTTGAGATGAAAAATATATTCTAAGACTAAATCTTTGCTTTCAAGTAATATGTCGAAACACACATTTCTCAATTAGCCTACGATATTCAGCAAATGGAAGCTGCTATTAAGGTCGTTGGGGAGGACGGCACGAGTATTACAACGGCCACGGAGAGAAATGGTGTTCCAAGAAACGCCTTCTCGGACAAAATTAAAGGAAAAACTAGAGAGAGGAAGATGGGACCAAGTTCCTTTTTAACAAAGGGTGTTAGTTCAATGGGTGGTTATCTCACTAGGAAAAGTGGGGTTCCCAGTAACAAAGGACGATTTGCAAAATAGCGTCCAGTGCCTCATAAAAGAATTGAAGAGGGACTCTCCTTTCAAAGATGGGCGGCCAGGGAGGAAATGGTGTGAATCTTTCCTAAAAAGAAATCCAAACCTGTCTTCACGAATCCCTAAAAATTTGACAGTAAACCGTGCTGCAATACTACAGAACATCAAATTAAAATCTACTGTTATTTGGTGGAAAACGACTTACAGTCTATATTGTCAGACCCTCGGCGATTGTTCGACGCAGACGTTATGTTATGCCAAGGTCTGGTCTCACGTTTTATGTGAATATGCCTCTCATCACCCGTCAAAAAAAAAAAAAAAAAAAAAAGGTCACAGCATAACAGTCCGGAAGATGACCATTCGCTCTTGAACACTAGTCGGGGAAGCCTACATCAATACACGTTCTTGTGGTTATATTGTTCGAATTTCAATTATTATTAATATTGCACTTTAAGTTAATACAAAAATAACTTATAACTAGATGAAACCCGTCAAAACATGACGGACAATGGAAAACAAATTTACTGAAGAAGCTTCTTATATAAGTTACATTCTTTGTACGATTACGTTTTAGCACTATTACAACTTTAAGGGCGTCAAAAGATAACACTCTCAGCATTGCAACATATTGCTGGTCATGACTGAAAACGTGATGAGGTCATCATCATCTTGCACAGTTTCCAGCCACTGGCCGGGTCTGTTTGGAACACAAGTCTCTCCAACGTCTTCTGTCTTCCCACCATCTCTCAGCCTCCACCCTTGTCCAGTCTTCTCCTCTCTTCTTGACGATTTCTGCCTCCCCCTTCAGCCACCTGTCTTTCGGTCTCCCTCTTGGTCTCTTTCCTTCCCACTTCGTCTCGTGTATCCTCCTGGGTATCCTCTTCTCCTCCATTCGTTTTACATGTCCATACCATCTAAGTCTAGATTTCTCTATACCAGTCTGTAATGGTTCATCCTTCATTAATTCTCCGGTCCTCTCATTTCTTATTCTGTCCATCTTTGTAGCTCCAATACTGCTTCTCAAGAACCTCATCTCACTGGCCTGTATTTTGCTCTTCTCCCTTCCTTTCATAACCCAGGTCTCCGAGGCATACGTCAGGATAGGGACATAGTACGTCCGATATATGATCTTTTTGCTGTTCTGAGGGACATTCTTGCTCCATAACATGCTTCTCACACTCCTCCGGAATGCTTCTGCCTGTCTCCCCCGCTCATTTATTTCTCTATCGTTTCTTCCATTCTCTTGTATCAGGCTTCCCAGATACTTGAAACTCTCCACTTCCTTCAGCTGTTCCCCACCAATTGTTTTTCCTGTTGTGGTTCTTTCCTTCTTCCTTGTTGTGATCACCATCTCACTCTTATTTATGCTAAATTTCATCCCATATCCTTGTATTATTCCTTCCCACACGTCCAACTGTTCCTGTACCTCCTCCTCCTCCTTGTTTCCCCAAATCATCAAATCATCTGCAAACACCATTGCTTTCATCTTTCCTTCCCCAATTACTTGTGCCACTCTGGTCATTATGTCATCCAACACCACAATGAAAAATAACGGTGACAGTGCACTTCCTTGTTTCAGGCCGTTTCTCTGTTCCAACCAGTCTGATCTCTCTCCTCCCACTTTCACACAGCTCACGCTTCCCTTGTACATCTCCTTTATCCTCTTTATAGTCCATTTCTCTACTTCTCTATCCTCCAGGGACTTCCATACTTTGTTTCTGCATACACTGTCATATGCTTTCTCAATGTCCAGGAAGGCCATCAGTAGATCTGTTCCATACTCATAGTGCTGTTCTTGTAACTGCCTTACAGCAAAAATCAAATCCACTGTGGACCTTCCTGATCTGAAGCCATGTTGTTCTTCCATCATCCCTCCTTCTATCCTTGTCCTAATTTTCCTTTCCAAAACTTTCTCAAACAACTTTGCACAATGACTCATCAGTGTTATTCCCCGATAGTTTCTGCATTCTGTTCTACTACCTTTCTTGAAGATCGGGACAATTATTCCCTTTTTCCAGTCCTCTGGGGTCTTCCTTTCCTTCCATGCTCTCTTCATCACTCGGTACAACCATTGTATCCCCATCTCTCCTGCTGCTCTCACCATCTCCACACTCAACTCATCCACACCCGGTGCCTTCCCTCCTTTCATCTTCCTCACTGCATCTTCCACTTCTTTCCATGTTAAGTCCTTTTCTGTTTGCAGTTCATCTACTGTACCTCTTCCCCGATTTCTTCCTCCTCGCCGTGGTTTCCATTTGGGTTCAGGAGTTCTTCAAAATATTCTTTCCACATTTTCTTCAGTTCTTCCCTATTTTCTATCTCTTGTCCCCTTTTGTTCACCATTCTAACATAATCCGTAGGATCCTTCCGCCTCTTATTCTTTACCATCCCAAACAGGACCTTTTTTGCACCATCACTATCCTGCTGGTCATGACTGAAAACGTGATGAGGTAAATAGCCCAATACGTTCAAGAGTTTCTCCTTGAGCTTGATTGATTTTCATAAAGTAGGCCGAGCGAATAGTACATTGTTGCCTATTAAAAGAAAATGTACTGTACCTGTAAGTGTTTTATCGGAAGGTGTTAAATCAAGTCGTAGGATTTGAGCTCTCTGCCTAATATTACTGCACCTATTATATCCGAATCCAAGCGATTTCTTAAAATTAATATATTACCATATATGAGTCCTTGGGAAACGTTCAGATTTCTAAGAAGCATATCTACGGCTCAAACGTTCGAAGTATGTGGAGGCGAATCTCTTAATTCCAAGGAATTGAAAAATTCAATAATAGGGAAATGAAGTAGCTGGCTTTCATCTTCAGTATCCAATCTGTTAACGCTGATGTATGTGTTTGAACTACTGGATATAAGTTCAATGACTTTTAAATTAATATCATTACATTGTTGCAGCTTGGCAAATATTTTATATTCCAGCAGATCAATTTTACCCTCACAACAGTAAAGACCAAAGTAACCACGCATAGATTTTACGCAAGAGAAATACAATGTAGAACAATGTTTACATTTGATCGTCAAGGACCTTACAGTACACTGTACTGCATAATATCTGGAATTGTTTCTGAAATGGCCTATTTATATTGGATTTTAAATGTGGCTTCGTATTATTCGATAACACTATAGTGTCCTGCAATAACGGAGCCGCTAAATATTAAATGGCAAATAATACTTCCATTGCCGAAATCAACTCCGTAGTTAGACTCAGTACTCTAAACAAATAATCATTAAACAATTGTCTTATACAATGAAGTTCAACATGACCGTCCAGAGACTTTCATACTCAAGTTGGTTGGTGAGGAGAATGCGATGAGACTGATCGCTTAAAATAAATTCCTTATAATTGTTCCTGCCAGCGAATTTTTTTGCAATAGCTTGAAAACGCAGCTCAGATTGACGTTCTTCATTTTGTTATAAACAGTACGAAACTGCTCTAAATAAGCAATTTCCATCACTGTTATAGGTTATGGCAGTACATTTTGCAGGGGAACATAGAATCACTTCGCCAACTACTGGAATGACCATAGGCCTATACTCAATACTCACTTCGACAGTCACCCTAATGGAGGCAGTTTTTGAATTCTATGTCCCGTGCATGTCAAAAATCGTATTAACACATGGAGGCTCACCTATTTTTGTCTATCGCCCCGGAGACCCGGGTTACATTTCCTGCTCTGCCAAGAAATTTAATTCTGGTCTCAGGGCAAAATCGGGGTACATTCAGTCTCTTGAGGTATAACTTAGAAGAGGAAGGTTTAATTCCCACCTCGACAATCTTGGATGTGGTTTTCCGTGGTTTCCCACTTCCACTTAAGGCAAATACCGGGATGGTTCCTAACTTAAGGCCTTGGCCGTCTCTTTGCCATTTACCACCTTAATTACAAATACACACAGTAATGCAGCCACACAATAACACTGGTTATCAGAGAAAATTTTCACACATACACACCCAAGTACACGGGGCTGAGTGACCAAGATGTCGGAGCCCTTCAAACGAATTATATTTGCCAAGTGTCTCTCATGGCGAAAGCAATTGTGGACACGCGCGAGTGCCTGGAAAACTACTTTTTTCTTTAATAATTTAAGAGTATATCGACGATGCATAATTATAACTTTTAGTCTAGGACGCTAATAACTTGACCACCGAAGCATTGGGAAGAAATTGCAATATTAAGGTACATAAACAACCTAGCCTACACATTCAACTGTCGGTTAATGTTCCTCAACATTTCCCTTCTTAAATATTCCCCTCCTTTATAATTTTCCGTCACGTGAAAACATGCCATGTCTTGTGTTTTAAATATATCGATGCAATGGTGTTGCCATCTGCTGTCAGTTAATGGAACTATATGGGCGACGTACTGCCATCTGTTGTCAGTTATAGGAACTGATTGCAGATATTTAAACGGCGTACTGCGGACAACAGTTTGCTCTTTTGATCACATGCAGCAATGCAATGGTAAAACGAAAACAAAATGTATTTAGAGCGAATGTAGAAATAAGTATCTTTAACAGACATAAAACCTTACTAATACTCCTTGATTAAACAATATTTCAGTGGTAAAAAAAAAAAAAATAGGCGAGGGCTAGGATCGATCCGGCGCTTCTTGGAACGACAGTCGGTCGCCTTAACCACATGACCACTCTCGCACTCATGTTTAGCAGCAGACGCAGCCATTCATTATATTCAAAAGCCGCTGTTTGAAGGAAATAATCAATTTCATTATCCAAATAAATCAATGTTGCACATTCGTATACGTTCATACTGTTATTATATTTTATTGTCAGAACTTGGTTAATGTATGTTTTCAATTACATGGAAGCTTATTAAATAACTTACATTTTAATGGACTTCTCACCGCCATTTTGTCATGACCCCAGGCGGATTGTGCGCATGCGTGAGGGGCTAGAATTCTGCTATTTTCTATATTAATTTAAAAATATACCGTAATATATTTGTTTATTTTAGAGACACTCTGCAAATCTAGAGGCCAAGAGCTTTCGTTAGAGTGCTCTACGAAGTAAATCGGTTCTGTCGTTTTCTCAATCTCGTGGTAACAAAAATCACCTTACTGTTTTAAATATATAGATAAATGTGTTTAGAGCAGAATTACGATATTTTCATGCCTGTATGTCTTCTACCCACCATTCCCAGTTTGCGATGCCGTTTTTTTTAATATTTAATTTTTTATTAAAAAGAAACATAATTACTGGTACTGTTTTATTCGTAAATGTTAGCCACCAAGTCGATGAATCGGTGTCTTACGCAACAATTGACAGAAATGCATTATAAACAACAGACAAGGAAAACTAACAATGTGACGGCAATTGGTGCAAACGGGTAACAAATATAGGAAAAATCCAAAGACACCGTGCCGAGGACTAGGGCAAAAACAAACTTTTTTAAAAAAATCGCAATTTTTCCAAAAACGTATATTTTCGATATTGAGAGTTTCCTAGTGTTAGAGAAGAGTTTGAGGTTAGGTACAGTGCTTTTGTTGATTAAATTTACCAAATTGAATAAGGTGTATATATTTTCTTGACTAAATCTGTCTTAACATGACGACCATTGGTGCATTTACCTTAATTGGATTTTATAGATTCATTGTTCATTATGTATTTTAGTAGGTAATTTTATGTAATGTATATGTAATTTATGGTCTCTAGTATACATTTTCTTTATATTACTGCAACCCTATATTATTTTAGTATAATTTTGCTGTCTCTAATTTGTAAAACAACATGCCCATTAATTGTAAATTAAGACATTTGCTTATAAATAAAAATAGTTAAGTACCGGTACCAATTTTTTTGGTTTACAATCCTTTACAGGAGGTGTTTAAATTAACACAATTACTGATCGGATTTAGAATGAGCGTGGACAAAACTGTTTTAAAGTACAAATTCATGAATGATAGGTTTTACCCCACATTGAGGGATAAAACTGATCAAAGTTCAAAATTCGATAGTTGGCGGATTTTAAAACCTAACTTAAATGCTGTCTAGTTCTATGGCTATGTTTGGAAAATGTCAGATATAATACATATACATTTTCAGGAAAATCAATTAAAATTTAAACGGGAAAATCCATTACAAACTTCGAAAATTGATCGGTTTTACCCTGTTTCCGGTTACTCATCTTCAAATGTTGTGATAAGCAGATGGATGCGAATCATGAGCATGTGCCATTAAAACCAATTTGTCCGTGAGGAACAAGTGATTAGTTAGTTATTGCTTTAAGGGGTGGAACAACGAGGTCATCTGTCCCAAAGAAGTGATTGCATACTGCATAATGGTCTTACTTCCCTGGTCAGATTTTTGCATTTATCTCGGTAAGGGTTCATTCCATCATAATACAGGGTGTTTATAAATGAATATCGGGGTTTTAACTCTTTATAATATTTATTACATTAAACTTACAGTTAGAAATGAGATGTCAAATGAAAAAGCAACTCAAACAGTTTTGTTAGTTGGCTCCAGTGCGCATGTGCGTGCAATGTTTCTACCGCAATCTGCTAGACAGCGGCAGTAGCAAAGATGGCGACTAGTGAACAGAAAGCCTTTTGTGTTTTGCAGTTTGCAAAGACCGAATCTGTAGTTACAGGCCGGACGTTTGTTTTAGACGATTGCCCTTGACCTTGAAGCCTGCGGGTGAGCCTACACACACTCACTCTCTCACCCTATCGCTTCAAACTTGTCACCACCTATCTGATGTAATGGAATTTCAGACTTGAGCAGACAGTACAGTCCACATCGAAGTATTGTGTGACACGGAAGTACACGTTACGTAGTTACGAACAGAACGTCATTATATTTGCCAATGACTGTACTCCTAGCAGTGGTGTGAAACAGCTTTGTCAATCATCGGACCGCAGTGGGCAGCTGATAACAACACAGGTACTGTAGTAACTCGCCTCCAGGCTTCCATTAAGATTTTTCACTCGTCTAAAACAAACGTCCGGCCTGTACTGTGCAACGTGCGGTCCGCATTAAGTTCGGTTGTGATCCTCCTAGTGATAATAACATTCCTAGATGGTATCATCAGTTTGAAGATACTGGCTGCCTTTGTAAAGGGAAGAGCACGGGACACCAAGAGTTAGTGAAGAGACTGTTGAGCGAGTGAGAGAGTCGTTCACTCGTAGCCCAAAGAAATCAGTCCGGAAGGCTAGTCGTGCATTATAAGTTCCTGTGTCAACCGTTTGGAAAGTGCTAAGGAAACGCTTACGGCTACGTCCTTATCGTTTACAGTTATTACAGGCTATAAAGCCGACAGACCACGGATTACGCGCCAACTTCGCAAAGGACATGTAGTCTCATGACGATGACGATTTTACGGATCGTGTTGTCTTCAGTGATGAATCGACCTTTCACCTTAGTGGACATGTTAACACTCATAATGTGCTCATCTGGGGCTCAGAAAATCCTCACGAGATGGTACAAATGCAACAAGATTCCCCTCAAGTGAATGTATTTTTTGTGCCGTATCCAGGCGAAAAGTTTATGGGCCTTTCTTTTTTGGTGAACCTACTGTAACTGGCACTTCTTACCTTGATACACTAGAGCAATGGCTCTTCCCTCAGTTGGAAGAAAATGAGCCAGAGAACTTCATTTTCCAGGAAAATGGTGCGCCACCTCACTGGCATAACGAAGTATGCGATTGGTTGAACGTCACTGTACCTGAGGGCTGGATAGGCCGCAAGGGCCCCAATGACAGGGCTTGCTATGCATGGCCTCCACGTTCTCCTGACCTAACGCCATGCGATTTTTACCTTTGGGGCTTCATCAAAGATCGTGTGTACGTGCCTCCGCTACCAGCTGACCTCCCTCAAATTATGAAACCAGATTGAAGCAGCTGTTGCTACAATTACTGAATCCACACTTATCAACGTTTGGGAAGAACTCGGCTATAGACTTGATGTGTGCCGTGTGACAAATGGTAGTCACATTGAACATTTATAAGGTAAAACTGCTTGAGTTGCTTTTTAATTTGACATATCATTTATAACTGTAAGTTTAATGTAATAAATATTATAAAGAGTTAAAACCCCGATATTCATTTATAAACACCCGGTATTAGCTGAAAATGTTCATGAGATAACTCACAATGATGTTTGTTCTGTACACTATCTTAATTTAAAAAAAAAAAAGGAAGGAAGCTTGTAGTTTAACGTGACCGTTAATCTTGAGATCATGAGCCACGGGACCTCCTTTTTACGTGGAATCCGAACCACAGGACATGGCATTTCACTTCGAAAATCTCACATGCATTGACCGGGAATCGAACCCGGACAGCCTTGGTGAGAGGCATACAGCTAGACCGCTGAGCCACCACGCCCCACTATCTTAATTAAACCGACCATTTTAAAGGAAAGAGCACAAAACGAAAGGGCTTCTCCTCAGCATGCTCATCTCTTGGAGTAGGTTATATAAATAATTTGTAGCCTGGTTTTATTTTAACAATGCCATCTCCTTAATACAAATTTTCACGTCACTCACACAAATAGTTTTGATGTTAACTCATAACAGATAAAAATTAAAATTACGATTTATACACCTTACCAGCAACAAAAATAATGAATAAGAATGTTTCAAACAGCATATTATAAAATGCTTAATACAAAAACGTATCTGGTTATGGAAGGTACAATAGAAATTGCACTGTAGCCTACCTAGTGCGATCTGTCTCTAATGGTCACAAGGATTTACAGTATATTAATATAAACTGCTTAAGATAATTGGGCTCTCTTCTATGAGTTGACAAACTGAAATATAAACTTTGTATAGAATCCAACAAGAAATGACAAATGTTTTCCAAGTAAATTACTGTATTTGGGTGTATTATGAAAAAGTGCTTACTTCAACAACTTGAGCAAATTCTCTGAAAAGAGCATGTATGTCTTGAACTTCAGTCTGAAGGCCCTCCCACGATTTAAGGCACGCCTCCTGTTTTTCTACATCTTCCTGGTTCAAACTCAGCCTTAGCTGGGCTGATGCTATTTGACTTTGAACAGGATCTGTCCGACTGTCATCTCCGTCTATATCACTACCTATGGGTTTCTTGGAAGGAAGCCACACAGGTGACAGTCTCTGAGGGTTCATATCTTGAACAACAAAAATAGAAAATACATCAACAGAACTTTTAAAAACTCTTGTGTACTCAACACAATCAATGTACAACACTACACCAAAACAACAAATTCCACATCTAAATGCAAACATTATTTTGGGTAGTAATCAAAATTAACAATGCAGTATAACTTAATGCACAAAATCAGGCAACCTATAGGCACATTTCAGAACGTCAACTGAAAATTTATTTTGCTGCTAAGCATGGAAACATTTAGTTGAATATGATACGAGAAATGAATTTTAAAAAAAAGTTTTTTAAAATTTTGAACTGATGCAATCATGAACTTTTGAAAACAATTGAACATGAAATGTCTCTATAGGCTACAAAGCTCTGCTAAGTTTCGAGTGAATATATCACAATCTCGTTATAAACATACGCAAACAGGTGAAAAAAATGGCCGACTGTCACGAGAGAACCGCGCAAAACTAATGTATCAATCAGCTGACGAGCTGCCGGCAAGCAATGCGACTGAATACGTCAGTAGTGACATCACGGTAACGTCACTGATGTAACTAAAATTTCCCCAGACGGGGCCGGATCGTAATGTCGCAATGAACCGGATTGTTTTATAAATAAACGACAGTATAGAATATTATATGTTAGGAGATGAATATTATAATGGTGGTTAATTATATAAACCTTCATATTGATCGCTTGTTTAAAGTAGGACATGAGAAATAAAAACTTTATTTTAAAATTTTGCACAGCTGCCATTTTGTGTGTGCATAAAGATGAATTAAATTAGATGCCAATATATTAAGCCTTGTATGAAGATTTACTGTACAGTGCTAAGTTTCACAGCGCTCGGCTGATTAAGTTACGAGAAAAATCCATTAAAACAACTTATTTAAGTTTTGCATCGCCATCATGTTGGTTTTGTACTAATCAGTTCATTGAAAGTCTTGTAGGTGAACTTATTTTAATGGCCCCTATCAACATACAAAATTTCCGTTTGATTGCTGTAACAAATTCCTCGATATTGAGAACGGGTGAAATATTTAGAATGATTTCCAGCTGTGTCGGCCATTATTAGTGTGACTTATGCACAAGTACAGTGTTGCCAACCCCAATCCCATGCATCTTTCTCTAGACTAATGGATTTTGTCTAGACCAATAACTAATAGTGGAAATACTCACGCATATGACCAACCTTATGTGGTGGTGGAGGCCTATTTTATATCTTACTTGTTTGAAACACTAGGCTACCTAGATAACAGTTGAACGAACCTCATGCACTAGAAGAACATGGCTGCCGTCCTTCAATGAGCACGAAACAGACACATATTTACGTCTTTAGAATATTATTTCCAGTGCACTGGTCATAATGGACGGCAATTTCAATTGGTATTGTCTCCTAGAAAGGTATGGAAATCATGTATTATCCGTATTTGCAAAGTTGTGCGTGTCAAAGCCAGGTTCACGTCTCCTTCACTGTTAATGAATCCTTCGACAAGCTGGAGATGTGGGCACGTAGAAACGACCTCATGCTGAATGAATAAAAGACTGTCCACTTGACCTTCAGGAAAGGAGGCAGACAAGGTAGCTTACAACACAGAGCATCTGAATACCATACTTAGGAGTTACTTTTCAGACCCAAGGAAACATTGTCACTCGGCACACTATAGACCAAACGTGTACTGCAATCAAGGCTATGAATGACATTAAAGATTTGAAGTAAATGTCTGTTAGAGCAGCACTACGACTCCTTGCTATCAAAATCATACCTATTGTAACATATGGCCTGAATCTTACCTGGGTGCACTTGAACATCAATAGCCTAAGAAGACTAGAGACGGTCAAAGCTCTGTTTTGAAAGAAAATTCTGAGCCTAAGTACAAGCTATCATGACCCGTCTACGACCTAACAAGAGAGCCGTTCTTCATTAAGGAGCATCGATGCAAGATGTTACCATGTGCACCGAGATACGATCGACTGCTTCCAGAGATACAGTAGAAAAAAGCGAACATCTGGGAAGGAATTTTGCACAATCGACACAATGTTGACAAATGAATGGATGTGGCTGAAATAAGAATTACAGCACATGGTGACCCAAATGGCAGTTTCACTTCAAACTCTACTAAACCAAAGAAAGGACTTGAAGGATTTGGTGGGAGCAATATAAAATGACTGCCGGCGGGCTCCTATTGGCCGGAGTTTGACAGCTAGCATAACATGTTGACAATGTGTGATGTTCATTCAGTCGTTTATTAGCCATTGTTTGTCATCATAGTGTTCAAACATTACTGCCAGGCATACAATACAGCTTGACAATGCAAAAATATGGCAACAATATTGCCCCAGAGTGGTTCGTTTTTCGTGTTTAGTGCTAAATATTCTTTTATCTTACCATAACTTATGTTAAGCGATCATTAACAGTGAAGAGTCGTGATACAGTGTGCTTAGTGCTCTCATGCCCAGTGTTTTTGTGTCAACTATACTGTGAATGAACACCCCAAACTTCTTTTATCTTGAAGGATAATAATAATAATAATAATAATAATCAAGGAACTCGTGTAGTATATGTTGCCCGGCGCCATTAAAATCCGAAAAATTTTCTATAGAAATGGCCAATGTTACTAATATACAGAAGTTGAATATTTTATCGATAATGTGTGTTACTGTATTTTTTCAGAGTGCCAACATTACTGTTTCCAGACCAATATTTTCATCCAGACCCATGGTTTTCGTCCAGGCCAATAAAGGTTAGGTAGCGCAGCAAATATAAACACCCCTGGTTTTTGTCACGCACAGTGGGGAAGTCACGCATCAATAATCTTTATCCAGGTCAATGTTTTTGCATAGTAGTACAATCCGTAAGTTGGCAGCATTACGTAATCAAACATGGCGACGTGCTTTTTGATAAGTTTATTACTTGAAAGTTAATGTTGACATTTCCTTATTTTGGAAGTGTTTACGCGATGTTTGATAATGACAAATGGCTTAAATAACGTGGCAGAGTAATTACAAACCATTTTCAGAGCGCTACTAAGTAAAATAACACACTTTCGAAACGGGCAACGTATCCTACTACACGAGAGCCATAATCAATAATGGTCTGCTTATTGCATGGCGAGTGCTGATTATGTTCATCATATTACTTTGTATTAGCGGTAGAACGTTTGCACTCTTTGTCGTATTAATTGAATTGATTTCCAGTGATTATGGTAGACAGGTAGCAAGTCTTCGGCGTGTAACTTAACTTATTTATTTCTCTCGGCGTTGACTCAAGATCGACTGAATGTTTGAACTGTAGCCCAGTAGACAGTATTATTCAAATTAGCCGATTTAAAAACTCTGCAACATAGCTCAGCTGTTCCAAGCTCCCGCCATATGCTTCACGTTCTTTCTTTCGAAATATAGATTACGTGAGCATGTGTGAACGTTGTAGCAGGTATGGCAGATATCACGTCCTGAGATGTCCAAATAGAGAAGAATCACAATTCTGCACTTAAGAATGATAGCCTAGTATGAATGCAGTGCTTATGGCCATTGACTGCAGTATTTATTATTATACTCATATCATACCTAGATATTCCTTAATAGCATCTAATGCATTCTGGCGTGCAACAGATGTAAGTTTGTCAAATTTTGGTAAATCAGCATCTTGAACCTGGTTACGAAGCATATCCATTTCATAAAGAAGAGCTTTCAATTGTTTAATCAGTCTAGTAGCATTTATCTGCTCTCTATGTATTCGATCCCAGTCTTCTGCTTCCTGGAACTGATAGGGAACATTCATACGATTTATCCTAAAAACAATTGTCAGTTTATAAACGGAGCACAGAACAAAGAGCGAACATAACCATAACATAGACACTTTGTTCTATGTTAACCTGTACTTCTATAGACTCTGAACCCAACTTACCCTTTCAATATTATACTTATGTTTCTTTAACAAATCAACGTGATGTGGTATGGCAACTTCGTTGAATTTATTTAAATGTATTTCCACTCTTTTGAGTGATTGTTTAGGGAATCCTGTGGAACTATACATATCAGCCATTGGCACTGCAAATTAACATTTAAGAGAGAAATATCATACTGTTATGATTTCACAATCACTTCGAACACTCGCAGCCTAAAATGTTTGCGTAGTTAAATTTATACTTGAACTTCTTTTTTAAATTCACTATTTATAAACACGCCATAACGCACTGCGAACAAATGACGTACGAAAATGTCTAATCGAATATTGCGTGTTATGACAAATCGTGGTGGTATACATCGATCATCGTATTCCATCGTACTTTCGATAGATATCGATAAGTAGAGCCAAGACCGACTCCAATGATGGAGCCCTGCCAACACCGCCTAGAGAGAAGGCCGTGCAATATGATATGTGATGTCATAACCTTCCGGCCATCAGCGAGTGCGCTACCCAGCGCTGCTGCTATGAACAAGCTGAGAAGAAACGAGACTGAGTGTTTATCAAATTACGTTCTACAGACGCGAATAAATAAATAACGAAACCATAAATGAAACATGGTCAGAAGTTGATGCGATCGATACATTACACTAATAAATCGAAGTTTTCGATCATACTCGATAAGTATGTATTTCGAACATTGCACGTGTGAACTTGTAGCCTCCGTGGCTCAGGCGGCAGCACGCCGGCCTCTCACCGCTGGGTCTGTGGTTCAAATCCCGGTCACTCCATGTGAGATTTGTGCTGGACAAAACGGAGGCAGACAGGTTTTTCTCCGGGTACTCCGGTTTTCCCTGTCAACATTTCATTCCAGCAACACTCTCCACTATCATTTCATTTCATCTGTCATTCATTTAATAATTCCCCCAGAGGAGTGCGTCAGGCCTCGGCAGCCGGCACAGATCATATCCTCGCCGCTAGATGGGGGCTTCATTCATTCCATTCCTGACCCGGTCGTAGAGTGGAAGCAGGCTGTGGATTTTCATTTTCACGTGTGAACTTGACCGAAAACAAATGCGATATATAGAAGATTTCAATAGAAAATATGAAAAATATTCACCTTATTTTAACGTGAAATGTTGACTAGGCAACGGGAAGAAAATACACCAATTAATCTGTAACCATAACGAATAGAATAAGAAGTGATCTCACTGGCCTAGTACGCCTGGTCCGCCGCAGCGCAGCGCTGGCTCTGATCTGTGATGTAAGTTAGCATTGGCGCTTACGAGACTTTTAAAAACTTGCGACCTGTTTTACATGTTAAAACACCACAAGATATCCTCATAGGCGCTAATAAGTTCGACATCTCCACTTACTTTACTGTGCCCATTTATAATTTAATAAGTCGTCTACTGTAATAGTCCAGTTTCCACAATAAGCGAAGACAGAGAGCAAGTTCAAAATGCAATTAGTTTTGCCAGCCATCGGTAAATAAAAAATAAAAAAAGAACGGAAAAATTAACCTCGCTATCAGAAAGGATTTCTTCACATTGTTACACATTTTACATTCCCGTAACAGTCTTGCAACACAGCAGGAAAAAAACCCGTACGAACGCAACTTTCAACTTTACCGTAGATTATTATAAAATTGAATAATAACCATAAAATTCACTCCACAAACACCAAAATCAGTAAACTACCATCATTTCAGAAGAACTTAACATTAAACAGGCACGTTTAGGATACAAAAGAGAGCGATTAGAATTATGGCAAATGTACACTCTAGAGAATCATGTAGACCTCTGTTTAAAGATTTAAACATTCTCCCACTGCCCTGCATATATATCTTTGAAAGTATTATGTTTTTTAAAAAGAATTTAATGAATAAAGATGTTTTTCTTAAAACAAACAATGATGTTCATAGGCATAACACAAGACAAAATCAAAACATTCATATTTCACACACACACACAAGCATATATCAAAAAGGAACTTTTCACACTGGAGTTAAATTATACAATAAACTACCCCAGTATATAAAACTGGCCCCAAAAATAAAAACCTTTGATAGAATGTTGAAAGCTTATCTGCAGTGCCATTGTTTTTACTCAGTAGTTGAATATTTTAGCGTATAGGAGTGATGGAATCTATAACTATATTTTACTTTTTTAATTTAATTTTAATACCTAGCTGTATGTTGTTGTATTTATAGAATTAAGTTTTCATATTATGATAATAGAGTGAGGTGTAAATAGTTGTGCAATAAGATTGTATCTATTAAGATTTGCTATTATAATAAGTTATAAATAGTTTTAATCTTAGTAATATATACCTGTTAGTTCTTTTATTTTATGCATGTAAATTCTAACGTGTCCTATATCAAAAATGTATTGAATGCATGTATTTGATCAAATGGAATTAATAAAAATCTATCTATCTATCTATTGAAGACATAGTCAAGACCCCTTCATAGAGTAGGCTATTGCTTAAACCCGATCACGGCTCCTTCAACTTTACCTTAGAATATTACAGAAATCAATTATACCCATAAATTTCACTCCACAAACACCAAACTCAATAATCTACCATCATTTCAGTAGCACTTAACATTTAACAGACATAGAAGGCACAGTCATGACCCCTTCATAGAGTAGACTATTGCCTAAAACTGATCACGCCTCCTTCGGCATTACGGTATGTTTTTAAACTCATTGTCGTTTTATTCTCATCCCTTTCTTCACAGAGGTAGTCTTTAATGGCATCAAGAACATTTTTATTTACACCATATTGGACAAATAGTTGGGCAAATTAGGAAATATATGTGGAACAGAATAGTCTTTCAATCGCCAGTTAGTTCTTGGGAGAAGTACAGTACTACTTCCTATCACAAATTTGTCAAATTTAACAATTAAATCTTCTGAAAAGTGAGCATCACAGATGTAGGACTTTTCAGTAAGTTCCCTATCCTTCCCTGTATGGCCCCTTTGCACTTGATAAAACGTTCCTAATCTTTAGGAGGTTTGAAAAACCGTCTGACCTCTTTACAGTCCCCATAGCCAGATCTGCATCCTGGTACAAAACAACAAGGCATCTTCACTACTCACATTAAGCACTCATGAAAATGTAAGGGCTAAACTGCTGTTTACTTACATTATATAACAATAAAATTAACATACGAAGATATCGTCAACACACGACAAGAAATTAAATTCCATTTCAGTTAATGCTTCCTACAATAGGATTTCAGGTATTAATACTATGAAGTAATAGTGTAAGCACTTGTATATCAATAAACGTTTGCACAGAACACCACCAAAACACTCCGACCGATTAAATACTTAATATATCGCACATAAACACATAAACATATGTAGAAATCAACAATCTCAAATCGACTCTAGCGCTGCGTAGCGGCGAGTGCCAACCCGTTCCATATTCATTACATGCTATTGAGGGAGAAAAGATCACACTTTATATTATATTCGTTATGCTGTAACAGTTAAAACAGAAATTAATATCTGTATTCAATCATATCTGTCTGGTTTGATTCCCACCTCTGCCGAGAAATGTAATTCTGATTTGAGGTTTGAAACGAAATTCACTCAGCCTCATGAGTTAAAACTTAACTGAGAAGAAGTGGGTTCGATTTCTCCTTTCTTCTCCAAGTAAATGCTGGGATTGTTTCCAACAGAAGACCATGGTCACCTACTTCCCAATTCTAGCATCACAATACACACGCTAACACAGAAAATACATACATACAAATTCTACCCGTATCCAAATACACATGGCTGATGAAAGTGATACTCACGAAAGAACAATTAGCCACAGAAAGTTTTCATCAGTGATAAGAAAACAGGCTAGTAATGCCTAGGACAGAAAAGGTTACCTACTGAAATGGAACAGAGCAGCAGTCTTAAAGAGACATGAGAACATTTACCAAAGAGGAAACTTGTTGTTGCTGATTCATGTAGGGGCATGATGATGTGGTAATAATTTAGAAACTAACACTTGATGTAGAGTAAGCCTACAGTAGTTTTCATACGGCAATATTCACAATATCAGACATGGGATACCCGACAATATGGCTATTCCCAGTGATCTTAGCACTTTGTTTTGAACAGATTACAGTGAGTCGTTTAAAAAAATATATTGACCTCATATTTTCTATGCCCCATAAACTATGCTGTTGTGTAAATACAGTAATAGGCTAATTAAAAGATGATCATATCTATCCTTCACTAATTAGCCTTGTTAGCCTACAACAAATGATTGACACATTGGCATAGTTTTGTGTAAACTAAATATTAGACAAGGATGAAAGAATAGTTGGCTTAGTTTGAAAATTTACTTCTCCATAATAATACTATAGGTTACAACTGGGTGCCATATACTGTAAAAGACTCATTAAATGCTAATAGTCCATACAAGTACTAGCAGAGTAGGCTACCATTTATGACCGAATTTTCATTAAAATTTCATTTTAAAAAGGGTTTGGAATAGCTTAAGGCTCTTACATGATGTGATATATCTTGGAAATATCATCTCTGGAATTTGTTGAAACCAACGTTCACCAAAACAATTTGCTGGTTGCAGTGATACAAATACAAAGAAGAGCTATTTACCACTTCCTTGAGTAGACGTTTAATGAGACTGTACACAGCAGTTATTAGTTGCGTTCTCAACTGACATCTCCACTTTAGGACAACTTCTTGCAATCAGTTCCAATGTTTGAAGAAGTGGTCACCTATTGGAAATGCCAATTGATTGTTCATCCTATACTTACATATAGTTAAATAGCCATGTACAACAGTGGATCAAGTAACACAATATTAATTGAACTACATACTCGTACAATGAAATAATATTTTAAAATTCCTAATTTCCACTGAATGCCCATAAACAGTTACTCCACAAGTTTCCTCCTCTTATGCTGAGCCAAAGTTTTGGGTGAAAAGCTATCAATAACATGCTGTACAAAATTCTTATATTATTGGCAGTACCCAGTTATTAATGCCCTGGCATGCTTGGAACAGCTGTACCCCATAAACAGTACACTGGGCAGACATCTTCGTGTTACATTCACCAAAACAATCTGTTGGTTGCAGTGATGCAAACATTCTGTCTTGTAGTTGTCGAGTAGCTTATTCATAACTATGAAAGTAAATGCAGCGCAGTTGACTACATCTACATGGGGATAGCAGCTGATAATTTTATCACCTTGTATTTATTCTAAATGTACCGTATTCAATCTAAACCTGATTCACACACCCCTTCCCCCAACCCAACAAGAAATGTAATGAATGAGATTAGTGGAATAGAAAAATAAAATATTAATCGGGACCTGCTACAGGTTATCGGCCTCTAACCTAATGCAGTTCTTGAAATTTAAATCCCAATAGGAATGTGAATACTACCCACAATAACACCTACTTGTACCTCCCACATGAAATAGCATAGCCCTATAAGACAAATAAAGCTAACCTACATAACCTGTAACACATAATTTAGGTTAGAAAATTCTGAATTTTACATGAACAGAGAGGCTAGCCTATGTTATAATTTCACACAAGATACTTGGTTACAAGGTTCATTCTTCCCATTACATTAAACTAGCGAGAATTGGAGCTTATGCATTTATGTAACACGTACTGTACCCGATAATCCGGAAAGAATCCTGTTGGAATATCCATTGCCCCCGCTGGATTGCCTATTTCTAACTGCACCGGCAAATACTATATTAGAAATCGCTTCCAACATGGTCTTTAGGGATTTACAGACAGCAGTTACAAGAATATTGTGGATCAACAACCAACTACACGGGGCACTCACCTTTACTTACCTCGGGGACTGGGACCTCAGAGATAAGAAAAGTCCCTCTCTGGAATTCACCAACATTCGCCTGGGCTCGAACGACATCCTTCTGGCAAATTCTTCTGGGTTGCTGGGCTACCTTTCCCTAGCATCTTGACAAATCTCTTCTGTAAAGCCTTCATTCTCCGTCGTAAATATGTATCATCCTCATCATTGGAATATAATTATGGAAATATTCATATAAATAGTGAATGAAATGTTTCCATTGCTAATTGATGTTATATTAGTGTTCGTAGACTGACGAAAATGCACAAGATTGACCGTACACTACGTCTGTATTCAAGAATACGTTGTCTAACGAAGCTCCATCGTTGTATCTTAACTCCTGTTATCGAATATGTCTCTGTCGCATGACTATCTAGTTCATCATATCAACAATGATAATTATGCTGAATGATAATGTTTGAAGAATAATAATAGTCATTCTGTTAATGTTTATGTGTTGCGCCAATACTAAAAGTTCTCCGCCACTGTTCACTTGAACTGCGTTCGTCAACTTCACGTTGCAATTTATAATATTATTCAGCTTTTTTTTTCAAACACATTTGGAAATCTAACTTGACAGGCTGATATTGTCGAACCGGTGAATATTAAAGCGCTCGACTTTTCACAATATACAGTAGGCGACTTGTTCTTTATGTATATATGCTTATTTAACTTCAGATCTCAATTATATATGAGATATAATCAATACAATGTTCCTCACAACTTCACGTAGAATGGAAGTGCGGTGATCTCTAACGCTCCACCTAGCTATCCTCGCGTCTCCACAAGCCGACAGTCGTCGCACTCGGGCTAAGCCTTGGGATCTCCGTTCCCAGTAAAAACACTTCCTCACTCTTCAAAGTCTGCTGGAGGCTGGAATAAGAACCTCGATCCTTGGATCTCCCTCTCCAAGTCGAATTTTTGGCGGCCATATCAATCTCCCACCATAATTTTAGCGCGTAGATTACTAATGCTTATTACTGCGTAGATTAACCGATCTGTGGTTTTTAAAGTATCAGACATAATTTCTCTTACTTTTCTCTTCATTACCAAATAAGAAAATCTTCTTCTAAGGGCCTAAATGCATAATGTGTAATTAAAGTTGATCCCGTCTTCAATAAGACCTGTTCTCATTGGCTCTGGGCTGGGATCCAATAGCATAATTTATAACAATATTTATAATATTAATCTCCAAACTCGCTGTTGCTATGCTAAATATAGCCTTCTAGAAGCGTCCATTGTGCAACATATCACGTGATCGGGCTCACCCACAGTCTCGAGCTTGTAACATGACACTCCCGTGTCACACTTCCAGAAATTATATTTGCTAGTTAAATTTTATCATGGGGACGGAAAATACTCTCATTTTGTCCCCAAATAATTCAATTTACGGGGGCAGTACCTTGGAATGTTTCGTAGGAATAAAATCATTGTGGTGAATAGCTCGTACGGTATCCATTCCCCTCCATCGTTAGGAAAGATAAAACATTCAAATTCAGTCCATTGGCATAATTGCCTTTAATTTTTGGCACACTTCACTTATTATGCATAACGTTACTCTGCACTGAAAACCACGAAGTATATCCGGATAGAAATTCCGAGAAAATCAGAACCGGGACCGTAAACACGAAACACAAAACGCGGAAACCACACCATAACAACACGAATGTTATTTCTCGGTCTCCATAGCCACAGAGGCGTTGGGCTGTGACGTCACAGGCATATCAAATCTGTATTGCATGGCCTTCTCTCTCGGTGGTGTTGGCCCTGCGCAGATAAAGAAAACGTCATCAGCATTCACCCCGCATCCGCACGACTGTTATCCGTATCTGGACGTTTGTTATTCGAATCCACTAACGTTACAATACTATTTTTAATTTATTAAATAAAGCGTATAGTATTAAAGCAACTCATTTAGACATTTGTGAAGTCGTTCCCCAGGCTATGTATGTAGGATGTGCTAGGTTTAGAGCTCAGCAACTCTAACTGAAACCCCGGAAAAAATGCGAACTAAAAGTACTTCCCCCCTGCCCGCTATGACCTACTCAAGCAAGACCAATATCTGTGCAGAGGGGTGTAGTCCATCGCTGGCCGAGAGCCAATAGATGAGTTGACAAGCCAGCGTTGCCAAAGACGGGCTGCATGTCAGTTCACATCCAATCGTCACGGAAGACGTTTCCGTAAAGCCAACATTGATACGTTCGCTCCGCGCTTCGCTTTGCCACACAGTGAACGGCCTGGCAACACCGAGCTTGACGCCCGTATCACCAACCCCAAATATGCATCGCTGCCAGCTGTATTATATTGTTGTACGCACTGCATTGAGTGAGATTGTCGAAGACCTCGTTTCTAGAGTGTATTAATAAATATTTAGTGTAAAGTTATGGCAAGTGGTAAGAACAAAGTTGTTCATAGTGAAGCGAGAGAGGTCGTAAACAATGTAATTGCGTTCTGTGATTTAGAGAAGGCAGCAAATTCATTTAGATTACCGGTCAGTCAGGCAACAAAACGAGCTGCAGCAGCAACAGGGAAATCTGAGTCATTTATTAAGAAAATCAGAAAGGAGAAGACATTGACCGACATAAATGAGAAGTTATCCACTCCCGGTAAAAACAGAGTGGTGAATAAGAAGATTATACTAGATGACATGGATAAGTGCATCATTAGGCGGAAAATTCAAGAGTATTACGTAGTGAAGAAGGAGATACCAACAGTAGGAAAATTACGATCTGTTCTCCACGATGAGATAGATTACAAGGGGAGTCGCGAACATCTGAGACAAGTGCTTCATTCGATAGGTTTCAAATTCAAGAAGTGTCAGAATAAAAGGAAAATATTAAAGGAAAAAGGTGATATTGTGTTTAAGAGATCAGTGTACCTGAGAATCTTACAAGAGAATGACGAGCTAGGTGACAAGAAAAGACCTGTTATATTCTTGGACGAAACTTATATCCATCCATCATACACGGTAAAGAAGTGTTGGCAGGACGAAGCAACTGAAGGTGTCCTGACTTCAGACAGTGCAGGCCAGAGGTGGATCATAATTCACGCGGGCAGTGAAAACGGGTTTGTACCAGGCGGACTGTGCATGTTCAAATCTAAAACTAAATCTGGTGATTACCACGATGAAATGAACAGCAAGAACTTCATGACCTGGCTTAAAACACAACTGGTACCGAATATACCAGATAATTGTATCATAGTGATGGACAATGCGTCGTACCACACAGTGCAGATTAATAAAGCACCTACATCAAACAGCAGGAAATACGAAATCCAGACCTGGCTAACGACGAATAACATCACTTTCAATGAGAGCCTACGCAAATATGAACTACTGAACGTAGTGAAATTGCATAAACCAGCGCCAGTATTCGCCGTGGACGATTACTTGAAGTCATTGGGTCACTCAGTGGTACGATTACCTCCATATCACTGTGATCTGAACCCTATAGAATTAATATGGAGTGTTGTGAAGCGTCGCATTGCTGACAAGAATGTGAACCAGTCATCCAAGGACATAGAGCGTATTACAAGGGACGCTTTTGCGACGGTTACGGAGGAAGAATGGAAAAAGGAGTGTGGTCACGTCGATAAGTTACGAGCCGAGTATTGGAAGAGGGACGGATTGCTGGAAGACATGGAAGAATTCATAATCTATATTGGCAATGACAGTGACAGTGAATCAGACTCTGAAAATGATTCAAGCAGTGACGGTTCAGTTCAGAGTGTAATGTCAGGAATAGAGGAATTACAAGATTAGGATTCAACTAACAGTACTAGCAATTCCTAATACCTGCTGTACAACATCGAGAACATTATCAAGAATACCCATACACTGTAGAGCAATGACTTAAGCACTCAAAAATAGATTTTTTCATTAGTACACAATATTGAAGGAGAGCCAAGAAAGGCAGATGTGAAAGTGAAAGACGAGAGGGCCCACCCCAAAGGCAATGGAAAAAGGGGAAAAACCGGACACAGCTCAGGAATCCCTCGGGGTCGCCAACTCCCGAGCTCACCAGCTGTAAGCCCTTGAGGGTGTAGCAGTATCCAGGGTGCACCAGAACTGGTAGGGATACACACACCCTACCTCCTTGAGGGCCTTGAGGAGAAGGGAGGAGATATCATGAACATAAAAAGAAGGTTGACCCTTCGAAGTGAGGGATCAGGAAAGATGAGAGAAGGGCCAATTAAGGCGGGAAAGGAAGAGTCTCCCTAGGCCGCGGATACCCCAATACCGTCGGGGTTGGAAGAGAACAAGAGTTGACCAAGAGAGGTCGACAGGAAAGAAGACGGAGAGAAGCCCGGCACAAGTGGAAAAAATACCGGACTCAGCCGGGATCCCGTGGTCGCCAACCCACGTCCCACATGATGTGAGCCCGGGGGGGAATTGTACACAATTAATACACCACATTTAGAAATAAGTTATAGCATACCGGCGGCGGTAGCTACGCACGCTAAAGCGCAGCTCTAGGCCATGGGGCCAAGCTCTCCGTGGACTCAGTAGACAAGGGTTCGAGCCCCACAGTCGGCCGTCCTCGAAATGGTTTTCCGTGGTTTCCCATTTTCAACTCCATATAAATGCTGGGACGGTACCTTCTGACAGGCCACGGCCGCTTCTTTCCAGATCCTTGCCCAGTTGCATTCACCATCATTCATTTCATCTCTCCTCATTAACTCATCTCATGCGGTTGGCGTCAGGAAAGGCATCCGACCGTAAAAGCCATCCGCCACAAAGACTTATCGCATATCATCCCGATTGCGTTTCTTCAACGGGAATAATAAGGGGCAGAGATACATTTACAAATATAGCATGTGAAACATATGGTACCGGTACCTTCAATGGGGAAGCTAACATAGGTTACCGGTACATTTCAAAATGTTACTCTTATGAATATAATCAATGATCCAGTAAAGATTATTTAAATCCTTTCTAAATATTTCTTTCTTTCTTTCTTTCTTTCTTTCTTTCTTTCTTTCGGGACGTTATTCATTTCCCGTTTAACATACAAGGCTGTCTGGAACACACTGTTTGATTAATAGAATTAGTTAAATGGAAATATTTAAAAGTGTTGGTCTACTATTTGAAAAAAGCAGGGCACCTGAAGGAAATAGAGGACTGTGACGTACTTTTGTCATATTTAGGCTCTTAGATCGGTGTTGTGCTTTGGTGGAAACTTATGAAGTAATCTCGAAGTGAATAAATACTGGTCTATTTACATAAAATGATGCTGATATTTACTTTAAAATGAGCGCCCATGAAGGGGATTTGATATTCCCCGTAGAAACGCTACATCAACGGCAACAGCGCGTTCATAGTCCGCTCTCTCACTCAAGCTTGCCCTCCTCTCTGTCGCACTGGCTGGCAGAGCTAGCGCTGTCAGCAGGGTCTCACTTCAAGTTGCTGAGCTCTAAAATGAATGTTAGCCTATACAGCCAGAATTGCAACCCTTGTCATAAACATCTGGGCCGTAGCAACGATACTTAACTCTCAGGATGGCCACTGTCAGAGCCGGTATTCCCCTTCTGGTGATCGTGATGTGTGACTAGGCTCTTGTACTTTGTATATCGGAGTTGTCCACTTGCAAAACCTGTCAAATGAATCATAAACGGAATGGAGGAAATTAATGAAAACATTTTATGTCTGACTCCCACAAAGTACAGCTATGATTTTTTATTTACTTATTTCCAAATAAATTCCTGAGTTTAATGTTAAAATTTGTATAATCTCATGTATACCGTTTGTTTTTAATTTATAATTTTAGTTTGCACTTAACAGGTTTTGCAAGTGTAACGCAAATTAGACAGGTTTTGCTGGTTGATGTTCGGCCATCTTGAGAACGTACCCACTTTCAAAACCTGCTAATTAATATGTTCGCGATAATTACAACCAAGAGCAACAACAATCCTAAGACCTTCATGTAGAAAAAACATGGCGGCGACGGTTGCCCTACCAATAGCTAAGATCATGTCACCGGGCTTGTCACAGTTCGTGTAAATTATTATTTTTACTCACCTAATATCATAAAAGATATCACAAGACGAGACTAGGTTCCGAAGAAATATGCATAAATGATTTAGACTTACCTGAATTAATTTATCTATATAGTGCTGGCCTCGAATTATAGGTTTCTTCGTCTTCATCCAAGGGGCAGCAGCTACAATAGTCTCACTGTTTCTGTGGTTGAATAATACACTTTTTGGCGAGTTATCACGATTTGTATTTAAGTTCAGTAATTTTAGATTAATATTATTAGCAAAAAATCAAACAGATTCTGAAGTAGGAGAGAAGAAAGTACCCGGTTACTGAAGTGCTGTCCCAGCACATGCAGAGAGTATCTGTGTGGACAATCGGAATGAGAATAGTTGCCTGAAATAAATCGAACCAACGCTACAGAGATACAATTCAATTAAGACCTCTCGTAGAATTGTCTAAAATCTCGGCTAAAACATCACACCGAATTAGTTGATTGAAATATGCAAAGAAGTCGTCGTGTGGATATCTGAACATAATTATAGAGATTACCACACACAAAGGACACGATAATATGTTACCATCTAACCTATTAAACATTCGCTGTTACCGTTTGGAATAGTTGTACGCTGGAAATATTAGATTTAGTAAAGTAATGTAGGTTGGAAAGCACCATCTCCCTCTTACGGAATTATCGCGGCACACCATCTCGTAATATAAGTACATAATTGGCTAGTTACTCACAACACTTTATTACACACATCATAATAAAAAATAACATGCAAGCTGTAAGAATCACAAAAGTATGAATAATGACGGAAGACAATGAGTTCAATGTTTGGCACAGGGGACACATCTTCCTTAACCAATAAAACAGAAGTTCTCTGTAATATTTGGCGTGTATACAAGGCAGTGTAGAACATCTGCTAGACGGTAAGACTTTACGGAGGCACATGAAGCTGAGCGTTCAAGATAACGTCAACACTTTGGTCTTGCCATAGATGCTCATTGCGTTTTCCCTTTACGTACTTAAGTTCGACACTACCGGTACTGAAAAGCTATTATTATATTGTCACTAACTAGCAAATCATTGCGGTGTATATTCTTGAGACAATTCTATTAATGCTTTAGTCTTAGGTACTTCAACATCTGCAGTAAATGACACAATGCCATCGGTCGACTGAACAATCATCACACAAACGAACCAGTCCATAATAAGCGTATTATCACATATTTACACACGATTGCAGTACATTAACGCGAACTGGACTTAACAGACAAACTGAAGACACTAACAAGTACAGATGACCAATAGTTTATCCCAACTTTCATCAAACGAAGCTAATCAAAGTTAATATTGTATCCCAGCAACGAATGTAAACAAACAATATCTCGGGCTTCCGCATTCGCCATTTTCGCACTTTCGATACCTGCATTAAGGTCTGAGTATTGTAGTTGGTCTTGTTACAACCTACTCACAGGGTAATTACAAGTAAAATTGAATAACTACAGTATAAGGAAACAATTAAAAACGATTTGGTAGGCCTACTATTTATTTTTATTTAATTTGTTGACAAAATAAAGATAAAATAAAAAATGTCCTCTTAAGATGCGAATGTTAAGAAATTTTCTCATTGATGTTACCAATAATTACAGCATCTATGCAGGGGCGGTTTGAGTGGGGGTTGGGGGGGGGGTTGGGGGGGGGGGTGTCTCACCCCCCCTCAGGTATTTTCTCAGTCGGCAAATATGACATCAGTCGGCAGTCGACAAATCCTGAAGAAGTCGTAACATTTCCCAAAAACAGCATTTAAAAAAGTGAAACGGGGCAAGGCCATATACGATTTGGTCCGATTTAAAAAAATATTATACTGACAGTCGACATTTTTACCGACAGTTGGCACACGCGGACGCTGCAATAATTTCGTACAGCCAGGCAATAGTCCAGTGCGGCACGGGGAAGAGTCGGCAAAATAACCATTTTAAAATTTCACTTCCAGTTCTGCGTGCACCGGCTGCCACTTGCCATTTCGTTTCTTCGTATAGAAACAGAAGAAAGAATGACATGAGCAATATGGGACCAAGGAGAAGGGATGAACTCATCGGCACGTTCCTGGGTGGTTGTAATATCCCGCGTTCATTAACCAGAGCGACTCAGCTTCACAGCGAAGCGAGCCTAGCATCTGTGCTATGTGGCTAAACAAAAGGTGTAGGTGAGCGCGTTGATAACTTCAGGTCAAGCCAACTCATTGAGATGTCGGAGGAATGTTATGACTTATGACCTGCTACCGCTTGTCTCGGCGCGTCCTCAGATATCCGTGCTATTGTGACAAAATGGACAGGTTTATGGTTCCAAGGTTCCTCAAGGATCAGTGCAGTGGTCACCGAGAATGAGAGAAATGAGTCGTTCCTGCTGAACCAGCAACTTTTACAGTGATAACTAGGTGCAAATACAGTGGCAGTGGGACGTGAGTTTTCGCCGACACGGAACATTTCACAGAGCATCGCGTACCCATCAAACGTAAGTAATAATAATACAATAAATACATGCGTATTTTCAGCCATGTTTATGTTTAATGGCGTTAACAAGAAAAAAGTGAAGAATGATCGCACGCTGGAGTACGTCAGTGGCACAAATTGACAAGTCGCGGAAAGAAGAAAATGGGCAAACTACAAGAACACTACACTTCAGAAGCTCATCAAGCAGCGATAGCAGGTTTTTGCCACTTTGTCAATGGAAAAGGCCACGAAGACCTTCTCCTTGATAAACTTTTAAGGAAGATCAGAATTGCGGAAGAACAAGAAAAGGAGTTCCACAAAAGAGCTATCCAGATAGATCTACTTATTGACACAGCAAGAACCCTTTGTCGGCAAGGTTTGGCTTTCTGTGGTCACGAGGATGGAATCACTCAAAATAATGGAAACTTCACGCAAATTGTGAAGTTACTTTCACTGCATAGTCCGGTCATGAATAGGTGGTTGGAAGAAGTCAATACGCGGAAGCACAACGATACGTATATAAGCAAGGACTGTCAAAATAAATTCATCCATCTACTTGGAGAAAAAACTCGTGAAATAATTGCAGAAGAGATCAAGAACGCTGGTATGTTCTCCGTTATAGCCAGGCCCGACGAGAGGGGGGGGTCAGGCAGGGCTGGTGCCCCGGGGCCCGACCCTTCCAGGGGGGCCCGGCGTCCTCTGAGGATGGGCCTGATCGGGCATTGATTTATTATTGCCTTTATGTAACTTGAATTTGCTACTGGCAATCATTTAGTGAATGCAATGAACTGTCTGTGAACAATGTTACAAGGATTGAGAAACTTATTATGTCAAGTGGACGATATTTTCCTCTACAAAGCGCTTGTGGGAAGAACAACTGTCTCAAAGTTGTCAACTTACTTCTCTATGTATAGTTCTCAGAATCTACCTGAAGACCGAGAGAGCATTCCATTATTCTAAATTTCTCTTATTCGGCTTATGCACCAATCGTTCAAATAACTTTCTCATCCCTTCACTTATCTTACCAAGTCCACGAGAGCATAGGCTACCCTGGTGTGCTTGGTCAGCAAGCTCAAGAGTTTCAAGTTTGGCGCGTCATGACGAGCTTTGTTAGATATTTAGAGGTGATAGTGTCTGAAATGAATATACTGTATTGGCTAACTAGACGTATCGTATGCCGTGCAGGCAGGCAAGTAAAATTTATTTTAAAGTAGCGTCCAACCAGTAATTCACTTTATATTTGATTTAAGGGACAGAATAGCGAGGTCATTGTTCCCTAGTAATTCACTTTTTCACTATGTGACAAATTATCATTGCTGGCTAAATATCTTGCGAAAGGGTGGGATGATTCTGTTGTCAAACGTAGATAGAAGAAGTGCATGTGAAATTGTTCATCTTCTCGTATACTGAATTGAGAAAACAATGCTAACATTTGAATAATCTGTATGCATAGGTGCAGTTTAATTATTATTATAACTGGTTCATTCAATAAGATCAACAATCCTAGGTATTTTGTTCGTGCGCAAATCATTTCAGATTAAGGGATTTATTGAAAACTTATATTACTATTGGTACTAGAGTTGGGAAATGTATCCAAAGACTGAAACTAAGGTAATATTCCAGTATTTTTCTTGGCTGAGTGTTTAATTAACCAGGAGAAAATGACAATTAAGCTAGGACACTGAACCACTCAACTTTGTTTTCCAATTTCTCTCATGGGACGTCAGTGGTAAGGGCAGATGACCTATCGTAGCTGTTCCGCCCCATTAAACATCAATAAGTAACGTCTGTGGTAGGGGCAGATGGCCTAGCTGTTCCGACCCTTAAAACAATAAGTAACGTCAGTGGTTTGCATGGCGATGGAGAAATTAATACAGTATATTGCATGTATGCAACCGCGCAGACTTTCCTAAGGCCAAATATTGAATAATAATGTTATTGGTTTTACGTCCCTTTTAACTACACTGGCTTTTAGAGACGCCAACCAAATATTGAACTCTGCTTAATTTAGAAGAAAATTTAGATGAAGTATTGTCGAATATTAACATAAATACAATTTTGTTTTGAGCTGGTGCCTTCGAGCATACAATAGGATAGAGAGGCCTTGACCAGCGCAACATGGGGCCAGAATAAGATCAGCTGATGTTGGTATAAAATGGCGCCTATGCCCAAGTTGTCAGCGTGAGCGTAAAGATTATACTTAATAATTATCGATATACGAGCCCATTTTTGCAGTATAATATATTACAAATATGTAAAATACGCATTTTCCTTTATGTAAGAGGCTGAATGTGAAGTTAAATAGCGAAAATGGTTATATCTTGCGCTGCGTACAATTGCAGTCAGAGGTTTGAAAAAGAGAACAGACTATCTTTTCACGGGTAAGAATTAAAATATATGACCTAAAATACACAGACTTGATTACATACATTTCCCCAATACAGCTGGCACCCAGCGGCATAGCCGTGCTCGTTAAATCATGCAGCACGCTCGGATATCGCAGGTCGAATCCCGGCGCTGACTGCGGCTATCCAGAGTGTGGTTTATCCCCCAGGATTTTCCACACTCCCTCCAGACAAATGCCGGGATAGCACCTTAGTTCACGTGCCGAGACACCTACCACATCCCTGTCCCTAATAAATTTACACACTACTACAATCATCACATCAATACCGGTACAGGTTATCATACAAGTTTAACCCACACCCAACTACACGGTGCTGATGACCAATATGTCACAAGCCCCTTAAATGAATTAACAACCACCAATGCAGCTATACACACTACTGCAGTCATCACAGATATTTAAGTTACGGTATCAGACAAGTTCAACACATAGGCCTACTCAAGTACACAGGGCTGATGACCCGGAAGTCCCTAGCCATCAAAAATGAATTTACTAAATATGGAGGGGAAGGGGATAACATTAGGATATTTGTAAGATTTATTGCTGGAGGTGATACATATTTGGAGTGGGGATATCATTGGTTTTCTTTTTAGATGCAGTGCTGGATATCACTTTGTTGTTGTTGTTGTTTGTTTGAGTCTTCAGTCTTTTGACTGGTTTGATGCAGCGCTCCACACCACCCTGTCCTGAGCTAATCGTTTCATCTCTACATAGCTACCAAACCCTACATCCGAGGCAATCTGTTTAACATATTCTAACCTTGGTCTACCCCTACGCATAATTAAATGTATTCGCTTATTTCAGCTTCCCTTCAGACCCTGAATTGCTTAAGCTATGGGCAATAAAAAATAGTTATAATCAGGTTAATGGATACGATCGGATGATTATCGGCAAACTTTCTTGATTTATAAAGGAAAACCAGCATAATAGAAGCATAGGGCCTACATGTCACTAAAAAAGGTAAGCTAGTACTAGTATATTTTGTAGAGTTTATTATTTTAGATATGTACAAATATTACAAATATAACCACGTCAGACAATTACTACGGATAAAAATTATACGTAAACGTATTTTATTCACCATTTTATAATTTCCTAACCATGTAGGCCCCACACACGTCACCTATGCATTCCAACACTGATATGTCAACACAGCAAAATATCCAATATAACGATTATACTTCACCCTTTTCATACAAAAAAGAACAGCAATATTCAGAAGGAATTGTAGTTATCGCCACCTTCAACATAAATAGTCTGTTAATCACAAGGAATACGCTTGAATCGGGATTTTAAGTCACTTCATAATGCTATTCTTATGGGAGACATGTTTGTTTTGCCCAACATCAGCTGATCTTATTTTGGCCCCACGGTCGGCCGGTAGAAGCATAGCTGGCGCCCTCTCTATCCTATTGTATGCTCGAAGGCTGGTGCAGTGACTGTAATTATTATTGGACATTTCTAAGCCGTTTATTCCAAAGAGCAGCATCGATCTGCAAAGCACTTATTTTTCAGGTCGCGAAGAGATATTTTCCCTTTAGTGACACGCTTTAACGTCTCAGTAACGTTATACATAAAATGAGTTGCTACCTTCATCTACTGTATGACTTGGAAATGACTCCGGGTCCTGACGAAGCCGCGGCAGGAATGCAGGATTCGGCTTACCGACTGCGGTGTCATTCGTAGTCTTACTCAACAGTTAATAATAGGCCTATTTGTCGTTACAGTTGTTAATTCATTTAGGGGCTTGCGACTTTTAACCCGTGTACTTGGTAGCTAGTATGTCTAGTATCACTGGCGGGCAATGAACCATTGGCGCTCGGTTGGGAATCGTTTGCATCAACTAGTACTGTATATAGCCTATATTTCAGTATTTGCTGACGCGTTAATTTTCCGGTTTATTTCTGAAGGCCTCCACATTATTGAATGAAGTTGACTGTAAAGCAGTAGTTTTCACAAATATTAATGAAGCAAATTATAAGATTTTCAACCAGCGAACAAAATAGAAAACCAAGATGCGAACAAATTGTATAGACTGAAAGGGGGGGGGGGCTAGTGGTTGTTGTATAATTGGAGAGGTGTATTGGCAACATTGTTGTAACTATTTGTCTTGGAGAGTAGAAACTTAGACCCTCTTGAAACCACCCACTGCTGGACGAAAAGCAGGGTATACACTGTGCTGTGCTATGGCCTCTGTGACATGATCAATTGCCTGCCGTATACTTGGTTGCCGACTGGGAAAAGTGAGAATGCGTTGCCCGTCGCGACTATTACTGTAATTATTAGGGTTAAGAGTAGGGTAGGTGTCTTTGGACTTGAAATAAGGTACTATCCCGGCAATTGTCTGGAGGGAGTGTGAAAACCCACACTCAGGATAGCCGCTGCCAGCACCGGGATTCGGATCTCTGATCTGCAGACTTGCTGTAGATCCCCATCACGGTCATTCGTGAGCTACAACGTGGGGTCTTACTTGAAGGTGTGAGAGCTTTTACTTCAATTACGAAGTCTTTTCTATAGCCACTAAATGTCAATGGTCTCCAAATTTGTAGACCTACTCCAAAATATCACAAAAATAATCTCCCAAATGGCCTATAACTCAATAATTTGGAACTAAGTTTGCAAAATTTTCTGGAGGAGGACCCCCGTAACCCACTCTGAGCTTGGTGATCTTCCATACCCCCAGATCCCCGGTGTGTCCACTCCTCCATAATCTTGGCTTAAATCCGCCCCCGATGGTCACCAGTCATTGATATGATGGGGGTGTTTTAGGAGAACCTGGCTCTTGGTTTGCTTACTGCAAAGCAATATTAAATTATAAGAAGCCCACTGACTGCAAATTACAAAATATATATCAAATTCACATTTTCTTCTTTTGTGAAAACAATCACTGATCAGCTGCAATATACTGATTGCACATAATAAATAACATGACTTACGTATGAGTATACCTGTGGTTAATTATGAAAATATATTTTGCTTTGTTTAATGTATAATGATGTGTGATCGCCGTTGAACCAAAACACTTATCAGTGTTTTGGCTTAGACCCGAGGGCGTGATTCTTGAAGGGCAGCACGTTTTAAGAATGTCAACATAAAAACCCTATATGTAAGACGTATTTTAAAATAGGCTACGTCTTGTCTTTGTGAAAAAATCATGTTTTCATTATGAGAAGAGATTACGTCATATGTCACAGAGGCCGTAGTACTGCACAGTGTACAGTATACCCCTTCCAACTCTTTTAACATGCAGTAATTTTTGGGTCTTGGGGGCCCGAGAGATTCCAGCCCCAGGGCCCGTCGCCGCTCTCCACGGCCCTGGTTATAGCAGATACTACTCCCGATATGTCACATAAAGACCACCTCGCGTTGAATACCCGATAGGTCGTCGAAAAAGATGAAGAGGTCGTTCCTGTGGAGCGTCTTTTTAAAAATAGACGCTGTTTTAACAAAAAAAAAAAAAAAAAAAAAGACTGGAGAGGAGTTGGCTGAAAAAATATTTTTAATTTTAAATTCATAAGAACTTTTACTTCCAATCGATAAACTAGCGTTTCAATCGTACGACTTTGCTAGTAACATGTCTGGCATATAAAACGGCACTCAAAAAGCTATCAGAGAAGTGCAAAATAGATATTCCGTACGTTCCATGCCATGCTCACAAGTTAAACATTTTCGTAGAGACAGCTTGTAATGCTAGCGTGCTTATCCGAGAATTTTTTGACACTCTTGAAGCATTGTACGTTTTTTTTTTCGGGTAGAATGAAACGACATTTAAGCTTGCAGAAAGAGCAGGATACAATTGAAAATTCACTTCAACAGAATTTATCAAAAACAAGGTGGACTGCTCGTGCCGAATCGGTGAGAGCTGTTTCTACGTCTTATGAAGAGATAGTCACAGCATTGGGAACAATGAAAACCTCATTCGATTCTGAATTTGGTGTAAAACCCGAACTTTTGTGTCAGGCTTGCACAAAAAGCCTCTAGACTTTGATTTGATCTGCGGCATGTAATTTACCAAAAACATCATATTTAAAATTAAGAACGTAACCGAGCTTTTAGAAACGGAGGAGTTTATTTATTTATCTATTTATCGTATGGCTTTTAGTGCCGGGAGTGTCCGAGGACATGTTCGGCTCGCCTGAGTCTGTAGCTGCTTCCAGCGGACACCCTAAAGGGCGAGCTACAAGTTCCGTTCAATTTCAAGTAGTTCCAACTTTCGCCACCAGATATCAATGATACCTAGTGGTGAACGTTGGAACTTTGATAGAGCGTTCTGACGAAATCTAACCTAACAAATTTTGCTTTACACAAGCTTAGTCTGTGAAAGGATCTTTTACATGCCATAAATCTATGACATGGGACCGCCGGCTTTACTTCCCCTCCCAAGGAAGGCATACTGAAGGATTTTTAACGCTCTTAAAAAATCCGACGACTTCGGCCAGGTTTGAACCCGCTATCTTGGGAACAGCAGTTCAGCATGCTACCAACTACGCCACCGAAGCCGCTAACGGAGGAGCTGAATGTAGTAGACGCGATGCAGCTGATTCAGAGCGCTTTGAAGTCTTTTGGAGATATCAACGACGACGGCAAGATGAACGCTTTAATAAAGAGTGCATCGTCATTTGCGAAAAGTATGCAAGTAAATGCGGAGGAAGACTTCTTAAAACACCACAGGACCCGGTGACTTGCAAAGAAGTATGACGCGCACGCTGAAACGACAGCACAAATTTCTTCCCTTACATTCTACAGAAAGGAGTTCCGAATACTTGTGGATGTATTTACTACAAGCGTGTAAGACCATCTCGCAAAACTAATTTCTTTGCTAGAGCCATTCCACATAATTTTCAAGATACCCGCTGACAGAAGAAACTGCACCATCGAGCGCGTTCGATCTGTGTTGTGTTGGCTGAGCTTGAAATCCTGCTTGATGCCAGTAAACAGTGCTCATCTTTTAAAGAAATCGCAAAAGTTGCTGTTAAATGAAAGAGGATTATCCCGTGTGGTTATCAAGTAGTTCGAGTGATTTTAACATCCCCAGTGTCTTCTGCTTCTTCCGAACGGTCCTTCAGCAAATTGAAGCTCATTTTCAATCATTTGCGGACATCGATGGGTGACGACCACTTAGACTCCCTCCTGATGTTGTTTGCAACGAAAGATAAGGTCGACGACATTGAAATTACGGAGATACGGTAGTGGAGAAGTGGTCCTTGTTAAAACATCGTAGAGTAGTAGATTCTTTTAATTCTTGTAAAATTTAAACACTTATTTTGTTCATTTATCAAATTTTCCTGCGATTCAAAATTCTGGAACTAATAAAATACATTTTAAATGAAAGCCGTTAATTAAGTATATTTATATTGTGGATCGTTCACCGCCACTGCCGCCTCCGCGCCCCCCCCATTTCCCTACCGTTGCTCAGTTTTTAAGCGTATAGTCGGCAATGTTAAAGAGCCAGTCGGCATTTTTTAAATTCTCACCCCCCCCCCTAAATGTCCAAGTTGCCCCTGCATCTATGTAATTTCGGTATCATGTTCGTCTAAAAGCTCGAAGCAAGCGTCAGCGTCGTTGATGTCGACTGCAACTCCCAGGCGTTCTTGTTCTCGTAGGATGTTCGAGAAAATGATCAGATCTTCAGAGTCTTCCCACTGATCTCCGTAGTGTTTCTTCAACCGTGTTTTGACGTCTTCGACCTTCTTAGATTTCAGCGCGACACCTTTGGGGATTAGAGTTGGTAGGTTCTGGTTCTTAAAACTCTTTCTACTTTTGTTTAAAGACTTGGGTTCCCCGCTTTCAAAGTTGTAGAAAGGTTCACCTTGTACTAAGCACGCATGATTGTTCTTAGTTTTGGTGATGATAAGTGTCATTGCCTTTTGGAACTTAAAATGCCAGTTCCCTGGCTCCTTAGTCTGTCCATCTGCATATATCTTCCAGTCTTGAACAGGACAAGTTTCTCCTCCCAGGTGTATGACGGTCGCGTGCCTTTTCATTATGTCCATGTAGATCTCTGGCTTCTCAATCACGTCAATTTTCCGGAACTCTCGCTCTAAATTTCCGAATACTCTATCGGAAGGTATGAAAGAGTGGCCTGCAATAGGAAACCTCATTTGAATTACCTTAATTGCAGCGGGAGCATCGTTCACAAACCAGTACATCAACATGCCTATTACAATCTTGTTTTTATTTTGCCCTCCGCACCCATCTGCAAACAAGCGGATCTTCGTTATTCCTTCAAAATCTTCTAGTTGGGAAAGGTTTTGGTGGACGACGGAAGCTATTTGGTTTGATGCTTTGGCAAAATCAGTTTCTAGCCATGCGTATGCGAACACGTTTTGTGGAGTTTGGGAAGAATGCGAATTTCCTTGGCACACTGTGAAGTTGTACAAGTACATTTGACGTAGGTAATAGGCAGCTTGATCTGGGAGCTTAGTTAGAACAAAGTTTTTCTGGCAATCGTAGCTGAAAGTGAGCGTACCTTCTGCATCTTCTTTCAACCTTTCGTAAAAAAATCTGCTCTCTTTTTATGCGCCATAAGCTGAAGTCTTGGTTCTGCCTCCTCTTCTTCGGTCGGTGCAGCCTCAATTCTTGACCGAAGACTAGCACATGTTGAGCAGGCGTCGACAGCGAGTGCGCCGAAACCGATATTAAAGTATTTACAGAAAATTCTTCTATAGTACTCATATGGGACTGGAGTTTGCGGGTTTTCTTTGTTGAACATCTCATGCATCTTTGCAATTGTTAAATCTGAGCTAAGGTACTGTCGTTCACAATTCTTACCTCTTGAGTGATGAGCTTCGAGTGTGACGAATTTGCTTATGTGGCTTTTTACTTCATCTTTTTTCTGAGCAAATTTTTCTAAAGGGGTTTCTGGACTTTTCAGAATCTTCGAACACAAACGTTGTAGCCTGTCTCTTCCCACTTGAAGAATAGACGTAAATGTTTCTCGGCAGACTGGTATGTTTTCGATGACGCCTTGTCTTCTTTTTGAAAAATAGTACGCTGTGCTAAATGTTCTTTTACTATCCTCAGTGCTTCGTTTCGGCGTTGAAACTTGGACGTGTCGCAAAATGAAATTATTTTGTGCAATTAGTGATTTTTCCTTGAAGTAAGCTTCATGAATTCTTCGGACGTCTTGACAACTCAGTTCTTTACAACGGAAGCTCGTTCCTTTGTGTGAACAGTTTGGTATTATGGGGAATCCTTTGGAAGACTACCTGACGAGCAAAAAGTCGAAGTTTGTATAGGTTAAATTGCTTTCTTGTACTAATTCATGTCAGTGTTGGGCAAAATTTAGTCAGATTCACTACTTATCTCATTATTTTTGCATTATTCTCTTACCTTTTTTTCTTTGCGACATTTCTTTTCCAGGTTTCTGGACGTAATTTCTTCTTACGAGGAACATCCGTCTCCTTGCAACCTCTTTTTGAGTTGGGATATTCTGGGGTGTTGTTTGCCTCCGCAGGATCAACGTCCACAAACTCAGCCTCGATGGCTAAGACTTCAATGTTATTTGTGTTTGTTTCGCAGTTATTCATCTTCAATAACTAATATTTTAATTGATATCACACTCACTACGCTGGACAAACTTTGGCTAACTTTAACTTCAACATGCAATAATATAGTAAACCAACCTTTGTCATCTAGGCGGTTGAAAACAGTGTTGCCAATATGCTTCCGTAAACATCAGTTAAATAGGCCATAGAGAATGAAAAAGAGCAAAACAGTGTCTTAGAACCCTCCCAATGTTAAGTTCTGAGATTTTAACAGGTTTTGCATGTGAATCTCTCTGAGTGGCGCTGTTGCGATTTTAATGTAGCTGGTTTTGCAGGTGGAACGTTTTTAACAGGTTTTGCAAGGGTAGACATTGCAACTTTAACAGGTTATGCTTGTGGACATGACTTTCTCATCACGTTTTCAAGCGATTTTAGCGGGGTTTGATAGTGGATAACTTCGGATCTCTGTAGATGGCGCTGAGAGCTGTCAAATGATCATATTAGTTGATATTTTTCAAAAATTGTTGTTTAACAGGTTTTGCAAGTGGACAACTCCATGAAATATGATTGTGTATATTGAGATTAATTAAGATTTCAGTAGGTAGCACGCATGGATTAATTAACCCTAAAAAGACGAGAAAGAAAAAGGAAATTACTCTTGTAGTTTTGCGAGATCGTTATTAGCCTTTCAAGATACGACTACCACTGAACTTGGCTGCGCCAGCGTTTGTTAATAATAGCAGCAGGAGCCTTGCCGGACGAGCAGGGGGACACAGTGATGAGTGATGACTAGAGTCCCGGATTTTTGGTTTTAACGATATCCGCGAAATATTTTAGCAAACATATTTATGTTATCACAACGATATATTTACTCCAAATATGCCAATTGATTCGACATTGAAGTCGCGAATATCGCGAAATAAAGTTATTTTGCGAAATGCATTATTTTCACCCTGAAATGTTAAACACCAACGAAATGCCTGTAATCAGATTTCTTTTTTAACTATTTACTTTAAAATTAATTAATGTAGTTCCACTATCTGTCGTTTAAAAATATAAATGTTTCTTTTAAGATACGGGATAATGAAGTCCCTTCTCATGCTTGATTGGTTGAAGTCCTGTAATCATGGATACAATAACACAAGTTTCACTAGTTAGTGAGAAATGGACTATGGTAGTCATGGAGAACATTTGTTGAAGGAAATGTTAGGTTAGGTTAGGTCTTAAACTCATTGAACTCTACAGTTCAATGCTTAAACAAAGAACATATAATTCATTTGAGTATTAATTCTTTCCAAAGAGAAAAACTTAGATCTAGGCTGTGTCCCAATACTCAAGCTGTCTGCTATTGACTAGCTGCTAGCTACTATGTGCTATGTGCTATGCACTACGGAGATTTGGGACATGTCTGCTTGATCACAGCCTCCTTCATAGACTTGTGTTCTGAAACGCACTGTACTTACATGCTGGTACCAACCAAACCAACACAAAAGATGGCGGTGATCTGCTGCTCCTTGTAAGCTCTTTGCGCTTTCATCAGCTGTTTTAAATAAACAATACCTGGTGCGAGTCTTGTCTCAACCGCGTTACGAAACACTTCATTCAGCAGTGGAAGTACTCGCCTGTGTGTTGGGTTCAGACATTTGTGGTGTTGGGAGGTAGTAGTAGTAAGTGTGATTAGATTTCCCACAGACTACAGGTTAGTGTCCATTTGTTTCTTCTTGTGTCGCCAACATGGGTGAGGCCAGTGGTGGCCCACCACCCTTGTTAAATGTGAGTATCCCTGAAAATGTCATTATAGATAACGAGGTCTCTATGGAGCACATGTTTGTCGTGGATAACCCTGAGATCATTACGTCGGTAGTCTCGCCGACTACGCCCGTAGTGAATACCACTGTGCCTAAAACCAATCTAGCAGCACAACATCGTTATAATGACCGTCATCGCGGTCCTTACATAGTTTTTGTACAGTCCGTGGATCAGAATGTGGGCAATCTGCACCCCATGGCCTTGGGACGATTATTTTTTGAGAAACAAATTCCAGGCATCAAGGGAATACAAAAAAAGAGTCGCAACCGCGTGCAGGTACAATTTGCAACTTCGGCCATGGCCAACTCTTTTTTAACACACCCCCTTCTCATTGAACGAAATTTATCTGCCTTTATTCCATCCGCAAATGTGCAACGTGTAGGTCTTATACGTGGAGTCGATCTGTCGCTAACCCACGAGGAAATCATACGTTACATGGACTCTCCCGCCCCTGTGGCACGGGTCCAACGCCTTAACAGAAAAAAAAATGATTGATGATAAGCTAGAAACGTTACCTACAGGTACGGTGAAAATCTTTTTTGATACACAAGATTTGCCCACCTATGTATGCATTTTTAATGTCATGTTGGAAGTAACCTTATTTATATTTAATCCCATCCGTTGCCAAAAATGCCAACGGTACGGCCATGTTCAATTACATTGTCGCGCAAGGGAACCTCGATGTGGCAAATGCGCCCTGGGCCATCTCACATCCGACTGCAAGGCAGTTATATTCAAATGCGCCAACTGTCAAGACAACCACCCGGCAGGGGCAGCGAGATGCGAAACACACATTCAGCAAGTAGCTATCAAACGTCAAATGTGCATTGACAATAAATCGTATAGTGAAATCGTCAACCAACATCCGAAAGAGTTTAACCCGTTAACGTTACCGCATCAATTCCCCCCACTAGCGCCCCCAACTGAATCACGACCAATTGATCCCCCACGAAAGAGAAAATTCACCGAAACGGTTCATAAATCACCCAGGTCTATCACCCCCCTTGGGTATGATCGACAGGGGTACCTTAATATTGTTGCCACACCATCCACTTCCAGCATGAGTTTTCCCCCATCGGCCCCTATTGAAGAAGTGGCTGGTAGCGTCTCACACCCTCCAGCGGTTCCGAACTCGAATGACACCACCCGCATCATCCTCGACGAATTCCGGCAATTAATGGACATTTTAGGTCACAATGTACAATGGAGCCATTGTGTAAAAAAATTATTCGAAAAAATAATCCCGTTGTTACCCCCTCTTGCCCCCGTTGATCGTCCGTCGTCTGATACTCGTTAACATGATGTATTTTTTGTCCTGTATGAGGGTACTCCAGTGGAATTGCCGGAGTATTGTCAACAAACGTCATGAATTATTGCTTTTAATAGAAGATTTTCATCCTGATATAATTTTCCTCCAGGAAACGTGGCTATATTCTCATACGCGTTTTAACATTAATGACTATCATGCCATACGTCACGATGGCCCAGGTTATCGTGGCATATGTACATTAATTAAACAACATCTCCCCTTCGAGCAGCTACAATGTGATTTTATTCTGCCTTCTATGGATATTCAAATGTTACAATTAAACAATAGTCTATTCACACACTTATATTGCCTACCGAATATTCAAGGTACTTAACGACAATGGTATCTATTTTTTCGCTATGCCGGCCAGTTAAAACACCACACTATTCTAGGAGATTTTAATGCGCATCACCCGGCTTGGGGCAGTGGAAGAGTTAATCCAAAAGGCCGCCATGTACATCACGCAGTCACTTCACATCAACTCCTACTTTTAAATGATGGTTCTCCAACCCGCTTAACCCCGCCGAATAGTCCACCTAGTGCGGTTGATTTAACTATCACCACGTTAGACCAGGCACGCCACCTGACATGGCAAACGATTCCCGATTTGCATCAAAGTGACCATTATCCCATTCTGATATATTATGGCTCTAGTACTTCCATCCCACACGCACCCACAACGTGCTCACTCAAACGACCGACCCATGGTTTTGATTCTGTCTTATTTTCTAATTATTTACAAGAGCATCTCATGCTGAAACATCGTACCCCTTTGTCTGCTTATGCTATCTTGACCAATGTCATTGATGCATATATAACTATTTATCATTCTAGGGCGACACCCACCCCTCATACTAACAAACGCACCCATCGCCCTCCTTGGTGGGATCAGGAATGCATCCTGTGGGTTAAGAAACGCAACGCAGCACTCAAACGGCTTCGAAAGAATTTTAATCCCTCTAATTACTTCAGTTATAAAAGAATATGTGCGTCCATTCAACAACATTTTAATCTCAAACGACGTGCTGCATGGCGTACGTTTATTTCTACTTTTAGCAGTCATACCACGCTCCGCACCCTATGGTCAACGATAAAAAAAATGTCGAATGTAGTCACGGGGCCCCCCATGCGATTCCTTAACACGCAGGGTTATGAAACCTTTTATCGGAACCTCACCCCTGATTCCGTCGCTCCATGTTTTTCTCCCAACCCTTATTGCGAATCCCCGAAATTCTTGACGTTGTTACTACCCATCTCGTCCACAGAGATCTGGCAAGTTACACATGGAAAGAAATCTACACGGCCAGGTCTTGATGCGGTGACATATCGCATGATTGAGGCTTTTCCCCCTCGAGCCCTGACAATCGTTTTGAATCTATACAATTCCATTCTGCTATCAGGTATAATCCCCGAAGACTGGAATCAATTCGAAGTACTCCCAATACTCAAGCCTAAAGCTGGTGCGAAGGACCCCCATAATTATCGCGGCATAATGTTGAGTTCTTGCCTTCGAAAAGTGCTTCAAAAAATTCTACTTCGACGTTTACAATGGTGTTTAGAATATTACGGTGCTCTCCCCAAAACTCAATATGCCTTTGTTAAAAAACGTAGTACTAATGACGCACTGAATATTTTTCTCACTGACTTATTACTGGCGAAAGGACGAAAACAACATACTATAGCCATATTTCTGGACATTAAGGGAGCTTACGATTCGGTAGACCCCTACATATTATTACAAATATTATATTCCCATCGTCACCCATTAATATTTCTCAGCATTATCCATAATTTCCTAGTACGTAGACGTATATATTTATGCACAGGTAATGCGGTACTTAACAATAGATATACGTCGCAGGGTCTCCCCCAGGGCGGTATTTTAAGTGGTATGTTATACTCCCTTTATATTGGATCCCTGGAAACTGTCATACTTCCGCATGCCAGATTGATTCAATTTGCCGATGACATATTAATATATGCCACTAGATCCAATCTCAATACTTGCAGGGAAGATTTACATTCGGCACTATCGCATGCACATCAGTGGTCCACAGACCACGGCTTAGTAACGTCACAAACGAAAAACGCGGCTATGATTTTTACCCATAAACGCCTATATGACACGTCGCCGGTAGTATATCAACAAGGCCAAATTGAAGTTGTTCGGGTCGTCAAATATTTAGGTCTGTACATTGATGATAAACTTAATGGGCAACATCATCTAAGTCACATTATGCAAAAATTAGAACCTAAATTCCCAGTGTTCAAGGCTCTTACCCAACGCTCATGGGGCGCCACGCCGTCGGTTTTATTGACGGTATATAAAAATATTTTCCGCTCGGTATTAGACTATGGGAGCGCCTTTTTTTACATTATGACACCTACTCGCTTAATCCAGATGGACCGGTTACAATACCGAGCCCTGCACATCATCATCGGAGCTCTCCCATCCACACCCACACAGGCTTTATTGGTGGAGACTGGCGAAATACCACTCGCTTTACGACATCAGTACTCGTGTGCTAAATATATATTACAGAAAATGTCACTGTCCCACAAACCTCTATTAAACAAATTACGCTTATTAGATGAATATTACCAACGCCATCTCTTATCTCAAGATCGTATTCCCGCTCTTTTAACTATGTATCGCCGTCTCTGTCCGTATTGACAGATGATCGTACAAACACGTCTCAACCCAGTGTACACAATCGCATATCAGGTTCACAGCCATCACCCACACATCCTCCAGACTAGTCTCCCCCAACTCACGAAAACGTTTAAATCACACCCCCATATCATTTCCCGTACATTCCATGATATTATTAGTCACTATCCTCAACATACCCTGTTTTATACAGATGGTTCAAAACTTGCCCACCCACCTCGCGTGGGTGCAGCTTTTTTCGCCCCGTCATTACAAGTTGAGCGTAAATATGCATTACCCTCTCACACTACAATCTTTACGGCTGAAATCTTTGCCCTTCGTCAGGCTTGTATTTATTATCAAACAACAGGGTCTGTCTCATGTACTCATATGTACTGATTCGCAAAGTGTCCTCCTCGCCATTCAAAACATTATCGAATCTGATAATTGGTTTTTACTTAATTTAGTCCAACAATTGTATGAAATAGAAATGGCAGGAACTAACGTCATCTTAACTTGGATCCCAGGACATTCTCATATCTATGGCAATGTTCAGGTTGATATTTTAGCTAAAGAAGCTGCAATGGGCCAGGGGACACGTATTGATATGGCTCTCCCATATACTGAACTTCTGCCACATGTATATGAACTCATCATCCAAGAATGGCGCCAGCAGTGGAGGGAATATGTACGTAAAAACTCAACACCTTATACATATATTCAATCCTCGATACCGGTTCAACCGTGGTTCATGAAAGGGTCCTATACACGACGTCACATCACTACTATCATTAGAATGAGATTCAATCATGCTGTCACCCCTGCTTATCTCCATCACATTAATGCTCGTGCTTCTCCTGTTTGTGATGCCTGCGGTCACTACCAAGGAGATCTTCCTCACATACTTTTTCAATGTCCACAGTATGATACACAACGCTTTAAAATGTACGTTTCTCTTTTCTCCTTGGGTTTTCAATTACCGCTCAATTTGACGACTTTGTTGCATACTCCGGCGGTCCCGCTGGTTGATATCCTCACTAAGTTTTTATGTGACATTCGAGTAATTTTAAAAATTTCACCTTTTTTGTGATCCGGTCTTTGTTTGTGTACATGTAATTGCCAGTCACCAAGATGGATCACTTCGGTGTGAAGATTTGTACCTTTGTGTCCCCTGTGTTTCCTGGTATTTTTGTAGTTAGAAATTGTCAGATGATGTTACCCCGTGTTTTCCTCACTATCACAGATCCTCAATTTATCCTTGATGTTTTGTACTTGGCTTTATTGGTCTTTTACTGCCCAACACACGGGCAGTACCCGTCTTGCCATTGGGCGAAGCTCATGTGTGCCAGTAAAAAAGAAGAAAAAAAAATACCTGAACGATTACGTTCATGGATGCACCACAGTATAGATACCAATACAGTGTGGACACTTCGGCAAAACCGGAAGAACGGATTTTCAAAAAAACAATTGATAAGGGGGAGCACCACATGATAAACATGATAAACAGCTGATTGATGAATGTATATTTTATGTCATTTATTTAACTCTATTTCAACACACTAGCTCTCTTTATAATCAGATATTTTAAGAAAATAAATAACAAGAAAATAGAATGTGTTAATACTACTGTGTTTTAATTCTAAGAAGTGTGGAATTTAATGTTTAACACCACATTCCTCCAGTCCTGTGGTGTCGCATTGTGATTGCATCGTAACGATGAAAGGTTATGATATGTTTTTAATGATGAAATTAACACACGATATATTGAAAAGTGTGGGGGAAATGTGGATTTTGTTTCTTAAACTTTTGTAGTCTGAGATAATGCAAATAAATTGTTCTACAGTAACTGTAAATAAGTGTTAATTTTTAATGTTCTTAGCTTCCTAACGTAAATACTCGGGAATTTATTTAGTCAATAAAAAGTCATGTTGATGGGTGGGGACAGCCTTATTATGCAGTGTTATTTTCACATTTCATGATATGCCTAGACTAATTCTTACTCCTCATTTCTTAGCCTACTCACACTTCCGTTCATTATCTTGTGTTCCAAGAAGAATTCAATACCGGTACTGTAAGTCATGTGCTAAGGAATCTCTTTTCATTACCTTTATTAGTTCCACGTCTTTGTGTGGCTATTATAGGAGCAACAAGTAGCTTTCAGATTCAACAAATAGACTATACATTTACTGGTAGATTGTTTTGTTTAGCCTACAGATGGCCTAAAAATAAGTAAAGTAAAGCTGAAATACAAGCTCAGGGCTTACAGTAAGTAAACCGGCCAACCACCCTTCGTACAGAGGCCTGCTTCTTTAATCCTAGAAGCCAAGGTCACACCCAGATCTCCATTCGGAGATCCTAAAGTCGTCATATTATAGTTTTGGACTGGGTTTTGATTCTTGGTTAATGCATGTTAGAATTTCAGAGTTGCATCCAGTGGTTCAAATTCCAAATATAAAAAAGAAAGGTTCTGTGGCTTATGATCACGAGAGCCACGTGAAGCTACAAGTTTGCTTTGCTTTCTGTTGCTAGTGAATGTAATAAAGTAATATAACTGGTAAATAACACTATGTGCAATGGTGTCGCCAATCAATCAAGTAAAACGCTCAGTCCTAAACTTGCTCTAACCATAGCTTAACACCAATTAGACCTAACTTTAACCTCGTCACGACTAATAAGTTGCCATCTATCCGCACCGCACTTTTTACTTGTCAGTGGTATGTCAACTCCTTATTCTTCCCATTTTGCAGAAATGGAGATAATGTAGGATGAGTTTTCCATGCGATGGATGGTTTTTACACCTGGATGAGAGAAGTGTTAGGCTCATAATGCTGTGTTTCTTTTGGAGAGGCCTGGGGCAGGTCTTTCCAGTTGGTACCTGTAAGCGACATGTACATCATAGTGGAATTAATACTGGTCATTAGGAGGCCTAACTATATGCCATAGCTTCAGTTACTAGGCCTACGTCAAGAGTTAATAAAGGGCTATCGTGGTGTAATCAGTTCACACTCTGCGCAGAGTGCTGGGATTCAGTTTCAAGTCGTAACAGCAGTCTTATTTTAAACACTAACGTTTCAAAGTATGTATAATTTTATTAATGCAGCCAATGGCCATGTACTTTTCTTTTCAGGACGGGTCAGGGAAGGGATATTCGAGGGAAATTGGCCGTGGATTTATTGAAAGGAACCGTCCCGGCATTTTCCTGGTAGTGAAAATGGGAAACCACGAAAACCATTTTCAGGACGGTAGAGGTGGGATTCGAACTCACGCTCTCCCGATGCCAGCGAGGTACGAGGTAGCACATTAGCGCTCTCGGCCACCACGGCCGGTTCAAATTATGTATGCCTCTTGGTAAGCTATAATCTGGAGTCATTTATATAACCATATTTTTTGACATACCGGTACTGTATATATTACTATAGTTCCAATTAGGACCTCTTTGGTTTATGACCCGTGTACTTGTGTGTGCATGGTATTTGATAATCAGTGTTGTGGTGAATGTAATGTAATTGTTGTTTTAAGGGGCGGAACTTCGAGGTCATCTGCCCTTAGAGAGTTGTGGTGACTAGCAGTGTTTGTAACTTGAACAGTACTCAAAAAAAGGTTTTGCATATTGCGATTTAGTGTTTTGCTATGTGTACTATCCTACCAGCGAATTGTTACCGGTGGCGGAAATCGGAACTAATGCGCTCCCCCCAGCCACACGCCTGCGATAGACGTGCAGTTGTCGCCAGCGAAACCTCATCGCATGTCATTTGTGTGCCGGATTCGTGCTGGGTCGTGCGCTGTGCGGTGTGTTCTCATTGTACGACTGTGCATGCGTTCTCCCTCTTGCCCAGCAACCGCTCGCGGCAGCCATAACGAGGCGAGCTGACGTAATGTATACACAACAGCCGTGCTCCACGTCTAGCAGTAACAATTCCCTGGTAGGGTAGTATGTAATGACATACAAAGAAAAACAACACACAATATGCTGTGCAAAAGAGACAAACACTAAAAGCATAACAAAAGTGGCAATCTTTTTCAGGTTGGGGCATATCAATACCATGTATGGCCACCACGAGCCCTAAGGCATGCTTGCCGACAAAGAGGCATACCGTACTGAGAACCAACGAACCAACCTGGTTTGGGGCAGATTATCCCACTCTTGGAAAGCAGCTTCAATCAGTTGCTGAATGTTTGTTTGTTTGTTTGTTTGTTAGAGGATTGGGACAGTGCGAAACTGCACTCTTAATCTTTTCCCATGCATGTTCGATACTGTTCATGTCCGCAGAATATGCAGGCCACTCCATTCTCCGTATGCCTTGCATCTGAAGGAACTGATGACCACCCTAGCTCGATGGGCATTATCGTCCACTAGTGTAAAGCCCTCACCCATTGTGGCAGCGAATCCTGTAACGACAGGTTTGAGGATGTTGTCTCTGTATACCAGACCGGTCATGTTACCGTGGATAGGAATTAGAGGCGTACGTCGACCAAACATGATCCCACCACAAAACATGACTGAATTTCCTTGCTGTTGGAGGCGTTCCTGGATGAAGAGCTTGTGAAATCTCTCACCCACCCGTTGTCACGCTCGATTGCTCCTGTTGTATGGGTTTCTTCTCGTGCCCAAGTACACAGGGCTGACGACCATGATGTGCAACCTCCTACATGAAACAACAAGCATTAGCATAGCCACCTGTCTATGGCTTCATGAGACAGTGACGGCAGAGAATCCCAATCTTCGTGCTCCAATAGAGGAACAGTTTGACTATGGTATGATAATGCACCGGATGTTACATCCATTCCAATAGACCAAGAGGCACTAAGGAGCAATCTGGCCACCATGTTAGACAACTTCTGTACATCGACTGCAATCTGTTGTTTCATTTCAGGGGCCTGGACATCGTGGTCATTTAGCCCCGTGTACTTGGGCGAGCGTGGAATTTTGACTTATTACCCTTTGTTATTGTGATGCCTGTCTTAATATGTGTATTTGCAATTCCAGTGAGGATTGGTAAGGAGGCGGCATTGGCTTTAACTTAGGAACCATCACAGCATTTGCCTGCAGTAGAAGTGGGAAATCTCGGAAGACCACTTCCAAGATGGCTGAGGTGGGAATCAAACCCTCCTCTTCTCAGTTGTGCCTCACGAGACTGAGTTTGCCCTGTTGCAGCCCTCAGACCAGAATTACATTTCTTGGCAGAGCCGGGAATCAAACCCAGACCTCTGGGGCAACAGCCAAGAATGGTAGTCACTACGCCACAAGGTGGTCCATGACTGCAATCTAGATCCGCTGTAAATATTCTCAGAATTGCTCATTAACATCACACATAGTATGGATAGTTATTGTTGTTTAAGGGGCGGAACAGCAAGGTCATCTGTCCCTCTTCATACAAAATAATACAAATTTTAGTTGAGTTAAAATTTATAGGTGGATGCCTAATATTAATAAAACAAACAAAAATATGTATGGAATAAAAATTCAGAAAAGAAAAAGTTCTTTGAGCAAATGCACATACAGGTACAGTATTTTTCTCACCAAGATACGATGAACTATATTATTAGTAGGGCCATGATTCTTATGCAAGATATGTTTACGTAATAGTAATAATGTGTGAGTCCTCCAGAGAGACTCGTGCGGGTATTTTTAAAGTTAACACCCATATACTGTACATTCTAAGAAGACTATTGAAACCGTAGTCTCCGAACTACCATTAAAACGAAACAAACAAACCCCGTGGCACTACAGTCCATGAAGGGCCTAGGCCTACCAAGCGATCGCCACCCAGCCATTTGGCCTGCAGATTATGTGGTGACGCGTGGTGAGCGCCTCGGGTCCCCTCGGCCGTTAATCTTGATCTCCATGAGCGTGGCGCTGCCTCATTGTCAGACAGCTATTCAATTGTCCTTGCGAGGCTGTGTACACCCAGTTCCAGCCCTCACGCCGGTTTCTGAAATCCCTGACGGAGCCTGGAATCGAACCCGAGGTCTCCTGGTGTGAGGCAGGCGCGCTACCCCAACACCACCCGAGCTATATTACTCCATTTAATTGGGCATGCAAAATAATTTGAAGATGGAATGTTTGGTGCATGGAGCATTCTGGGAGGGGGGAAGGGGAATTAGAAACCATAGAAATTCACTTCTATTAGGACCAAGAGGTGGATTAGAATCCATCCCTTTTCACTTAGATCACCTCGTGGTGTAGCAACTAGCATTCTGGTCTGAGGGCTGGAACGGGGTACGCTCAGCTTTGTGAGGCAAAACTGAGAAGAGACGATTTTGATTCCCATCTCGGCCATCTAGTAAGTGGTTTTTCTTGGTTTCCCACTTCTACTGCAGGTAAATGCCGAGACGGTAGGCTACCCCTAACTTAAGGCCATAGTCTTCTCCTTCCCTATCCTCACCTAAAATTATAAATGCACACACTAATACAGCCATCACAATAAGGCAGTTTATGAGACAAATGATACACACATCCAAGTACACATGACTACAGGCCAAAATTTAAATTCTCCTTGGCAAAACCAGGATTCAAAACTGGGCCAACCAGTTAGAAGGCAGCTATGCTTACTTCTAGACCATGGCAGTAGCTGTGGAAACAATGGGCTTATATGTTTGGCTATTTTTATTTCTTGGATATGAATATTTCTTTTATCCCCTTACTTCACTCCCAAAGTCTTTTTCATCCTAATTGACAGTGTCATGGAGCCCTTTCATTCTAGAGAAAAGGATCATCCATGCAGCCTCAACGTAGATGGAAAGTAGAAGAGGCTAAGAAAGGAATGGGGAAGTGGCTGTGGTCTATGGGAAAGCCACCATCTCAGCATTTTGAGATGAGAAACAAGGAAGCTAACTTGAAATGACAGGTGAAGGGATATGAACCAACTTATTTCACAAACCAGGTCTTCAGTGTGGTGATGTGATTTGCAGTTAATGTTGTACAACATCCTTAGGTCTCAAACCCCAATCCTTCCATTTTCTAACGGGATGGGATAACCTAGAATTAATGGATCGTTGCACCTGTCTAAAACCAAGGAGGATTATGTTAAGTCCTTTGGCTGTCCAACAATAAAATTGTAAGTTATTTTGATTTAGAAGTTATTGCTTTATGAGATTACTTCCAAATCCTTTGTTGTAATGCAATAAACGAACATTCCTGATATCGCCATGATCTCAGATCACTGATTTGATTTCTGATAGAAAGAGTCAGTTTTTGAAATAATGAACTGCTTCAGACCTGTCTATCACATTTGTTGACAACAAGACAAAACTATAGTTATCAGTCACAGAAGCTGCAGGTTATCTGACATGAATTCTAGTTTCTCTACTAAAAGGTAGCGATAAACAATATGTTGGTTTTTGGTGTAAAGATTTGCCTAGGTAGCTCCACTCAAAAATTGCACATTACTTTTCTTAGTAGGTAGCTAAAACCTTGCAGGTATAGTATTATTAAATTTCTTTCGTGTTAGACCAACTTAAATGTTACAGTATTTAGGAAGTTAAATTTGCTCCTCAATGACAATGCCAGGGCATTAACAATCACTATTGAGAAAACCTCTTTACGATTAAACACTCGCTACCATATTTTATATACTGTAGGCTTCTAGGCCAAGCCACTTCAGGATATAGTCACAAAATTGGTGAGTTTCACCTCTGAAAATTGAAAACAGGAAAAAATAATGTTTATTTAAAAAAAGTCAAATGTTTCCATGAAAATATATCAGAATACCCAAACATTTGTAGAAAAATATGCCTGTTTGAGTTGGAATGTTTAGGCTTTCATGGCCAGAAAATAAATTACTGCAAATTTTCTAGGTACGGTACTATGGATATGATGGGGCACAGACATGGCATAATACCTAGAAGAATTCACTGTAATATTTGTACGAGTTGTTTCTACATAAACCATGTAAACAAGTAAGTAATACTGTAATGCAGAAAAAATGTGCGATTGCAAGCAGAAGTTTGTTCTTGACACTTTTCATTCTCTCTGTGGAGTTACTTCAGGGAGAATATAGTGGTCGTAACCAGATGTGGCTGGTTGAACAATATAGGGGAAATCTGTTGGGACCTTTCCTTTTAATAGGTCACAGGCTTTTCCAGTACCTTGCCCAGTTTCATTCATCTCTAATTAACTCTGATGAGTAAAATATTTCTTGAATTGTAATCTTCTGTAAATATTTCTGCCTAATCAACCCTTAAATGAATAAATAATGTGCAAATAGTAGGACATGTTCTGGATATTAATTACATCCTTCATCAGCCATTACAATTTTAGTATGTCATTATAAAGACACACCACTCAGTCCTTCACACATCCTTAAAAAGAAAGGAGACAACTTAGCATCACTTCACAATCCATACGATTCCTGACCCCCACATAAATATGAATAATCAAGGGTAGAAATTAAAATTGATGCACATTCTGAAATTTATACCGTACCATATACTATGACAAGTGTAGCAAGCACGTATGTAACATTGACATAGAGGTACTTTTTGTTTATAATGTTATTGGTTTTACGTCCCTTTTAACTACCCTGGCTTTTTTTAGAGACGCCGGGGTGCCGGAATTTTGCCCCGAAGGGGATCTTTAACGTGCCAGTAAATGTACTGAGGTACTGGTACTGGATACTTGTGATAAACATTTATACCAAATTCTACACCTTTAGCTTGTATGTATCACATGAAACCTTGGCCATGTTTACAGCTAGTATTAAACAGATTATTTCTGCAATGATGAGAATCAAGTCCTTGCCAAACAATAGAATAGGATGTGAGTTGCAGATTGACATTATCAGAGGAATTTCCGACATCCCTGAACAGGTTTGAACAATGTGGCTTAATGTAAACATTGAAATCTCTTGCTATGACTTAAGATAACTGTAAATTTTAAAACCATTGAGCTTTAAAATGGTATATGAAACTCAAATTTATGAAAATGTTTGGATAGGCAGTAGGCTATTTTCATGTAGATTTATATAGCCTATATTTATGACCAATACATTACATTTTCGCGAGACCACCTCGTGGTGCAGCAGATAGCTTTCTTGGCTGTCACCCCCGTAGGTCTGGGTTTGACTCCCGGCTTTGCCAAGAAATTTTGATTCTGGCCTTAGGGCTGGAATGGGGTACAGTCAGCCTCGTGAGGCAAAACTGAGAAGAGGAGGGTTCGATTCCCACCTCGGCCATCCTGGAAGTGGTTTCCCTACTCAAGGCAAATGCTGGGATGGTTGTTAACTTAAGGACACAGCCACCTCCTTCCCAATCCTATCCCCAATTTACAAATACACACACAGTAACACAGGTTATCACACAATATGCCCACGCAATTTCTCAATTCCCGAGTGATAGTGTACGGCTTGTTGACACCCAGAGTTTGGTGTTACATCTCCTCACTTATGCAAGGCTCCACTCTTGTATGATTATTATGTATTCATTTTCAAATTATATGGACCTATACGGTATTGCTTTAGTGGCACCATGTTCTGCATGTGACATAGTGAAGAAAAATCATCCCTAGGATCGTTGCTGAAAGTATAGAAGTATCCAGGAATTTGATTAGTGTGTATCGAAGATACAGTTGTTGTTGCTTATTTTAAGGGCTGAGACATCGTGGTCATATATCCCCTTGTATTTGGGCGTGTGTGGAATGAGAGGGAGGTATCACTTGAGAAGAAATTGGGTGGGCTTATCATTTACATGGGTGGGCAAACTTTTAGTGGTCTCACAGAATTAAATAAAATTAAGGGCATTGTCATATGTCTATGAGGTAGGAACATCAAGGTTAACAGCCCTGGTTTTTAAGTCACACAGCCTTAATGCCATGCCGAGCGTAGTGAGGGGGTTGCTAACCTCAATAGTTTGTCTCTGAAAGCAACACTATTTACAATTTTGAGGGACTGGGATACCTTCAGTCATTTCATGGGATTGTAGATTTGGGTACACGACAATCCAAACTTCTCCAGAACTCTTCAGGAAAAGCACAAAGTCCCATAGGTGAGGGAGCAAATGTTAAATCTGATTTGCATTGTAGCTTGTAATTAAAGCACTTAATTCACTGTAAAGGGCTGCAGCTTAACAAATTACATTTAATAAAACACATCAACTAACTTCAGTCAGGAAACCATTTGCCTCCTAGGCTAAGTGGGGTTAGAAAATGGACACTTTAAAGGAGACAATAGCTTCTCTAGGGTGGAGATTTAATGTTTGTTGGGCATTATTACCTAATCTCAGCCTAGCACTGCCCCCCTTGTGGTTTAAAACACTTCCTTTGAGAAATAAAGGCTAGATACCCTATATATTGACGTGTAGATTTGCCACGTATGCCAGTAAATCCTCCTGATTTATTTATTTATTTATTTATTTATAGGGTACAGAAAGTCCCAGTGAGCTGATAGCTCAAGGGGGGACCGCCCTTTACAAATATGGCTTAGTAACTAACTTAATACTAGAATATACTAAGGTGGTAGGAACATTTATTCAGTGCTTATGAGTTCATCTATATTCTTCAACATATTGTTTCAGGAAGTACCTGCGTGCTTCCTTTTTGAATTTGTTTAAGTTTACAATTTGTCTCAGTTTAGGAGGTAAGTTATTATAAGTTGTGCTGGCGGAATAGGAAATACTTTTAATACCATATCTAGTTGTGTTTGTTGACTCCATGTATAACTGGTTTGCTGATCTTGTGTTATGGGTATGAATGTCTTTCCTGCATTGAAGTTCAGTATTAAGACTAATAAGACCATGTTTATATCTGAACATAAATAAAGCTTCAGAGTAGTTGAGCTGGCTTCGTAATGGCAATATGTTTGTCTCCTGAAATACTTGTACAGTTGGTTTCCTAAAATCGTAACCATACATGATTTTAATTGCTCTTTTTTGGAGTACTTCGAGCTCATTTATTGATTCCTGTGTGCATTTACTCCATATTATGTTCATGTACATAAGGTGAGAATGAATAAGAGAGGCATATATGCTCCTTAAATGTTGATTGCTTATTCCATAATCCCTTAACCTTTTTAGAACACCAATTACATTCGTAATTTTCTTTTTCACATTTGTGACATGATCATTCCAACTTAGGTTATTGTCCAAAGTTAGGCCTAAATATGTGTATTGTTTAACCCGTTCGATGGGCGCATTGCCAATTTTAACTATGTTAGAAGTGTTTGAACTGTAAGCTGGTTTATGAAATAGCATGTATTTTGTTTTTGAGGTGCTTATGATTAAATTATTTTTTGAAAGCCATGTTGTTAGTATATTTAGATCCTTTTGCATATTCTCCATAATCCTTTGTTCACATACGCTCTCGTAAAGTAGAAATATATCATCTGCAAATAGAAATATTTTACCAGTAAACTCTAAATAACCTATATCATTAATAAATATCAGGAACAGCAATGGTCCAAGCACTGACCCTTGTGGGACACCGCATTTAACATCAGAGATGGACCCTTTAGTTTTATTAATATTAACATACTGCTTCCTGTTAGACAGGTAGTTTTTAAACCACTCAAAGGCTATTCCTCTTATTCCTGCATTTGATAATTTACTTAGCAACAAGATATGGTTAACTGTGTCAAATGCCTTAGCAAGATCTATAAATAGTCCTGCTGCTATTTTATTATTATCTAATGCTTTATGTATAAGTGACACTACGTCAAATGCTACTGAATCAGTGCTATGTTTGGGAAGGAAGCCATACTGATATTTGAAGAAGAAATTGTTTTTTGTTAGGAAATTCAGGACTTGTTTCTTGATTACTATTTCCAGTACTTTTACAAGTGAGGATAATATACACAACGGTCTGTAATTACTGGGATTATATACATCACCTTTTTTAAATACTGGCACCACTCTTGCTAATTTACATTTATCTGGTATTACTCCTGTTTGCAGTGACAAGTTAATTATATCAGCAAGCAATGGAGCCAGATGATTGGCACATCTCTTAAGGAGTATGTTATTTATTCCATCGTCTGTGTAATTATTTTTGTTCGCAAGGTTTTGAATGATTTGTTTAACCTCCGTCACATTTGTTGGTTTTATGTATAGTGAGTTACAGATCGTCTGGTTCGAAGGCAAAATTGGGTTCTTTGGAGTAAGATCTTTAACCAAGTTTTCTACAACATTTATGAAATACATGTTAAATGCTCTACATATATCTTGGCCAGAGGTGTATCGTACGTTTTCATATTCAATTTCTACAATGTTTCGTGTATTATGAGGTTTGCCAAGTATTTGATTTACTGCCTTCCACATTTCTTTCATCGTATTCCCTTCCCTAATTACATTGTTGTAGTATAACTTTTTCAGTGCTCTTTTCATTCTAGTCACATCCCTACTACATTGTGTGTACTCTTGAATGGTTTCAGTTGAAGGGTTTTTAGTTTTAGTTTTTGCATACAAATTATTTTTTCTTTTTACCACTTCCAGAAACTCATGTGTTACCCATGGATTATGTGTGCCTTTTACCTGTGGTTTTTGCTTAATATTTATACTAGCTGTCCTAAGTCCATTACTAATGAAATCACAAAGCTGATTATATGCTTCGTTGACGTCAGTAGATAGATTTGGCAATTTATTTTTTGAAAAGAAATTGTTCAGTTTGGCATAACTTATTTTCGTAAATGTTTGTATATTTGAACGATTATTGAATTGCGTACTCACTTCTGGTTGTGATGTAATTTCTAGAATTAAAATATTATGATCACTAAGGTCACTCATAACATTATACAAATAGAAGTTATCATTGGCAAAGTTAGAATGTATATGGTCAATTAAAGTTGAAGAAGTAGGCGTTATTCTTGTTGGGAGTCTTGTATTGCATGGATAAAAATTAAAGCAATTCAGTAAAGACGAATAGGCCCTGTGAATAATGCTGTCTTTTAGAAAATCTATATTATCGTCTCCGATGAGTAGTGTGTTTGGGTTAGTATTGCAAAGTATGCGTTCAAGGTCAAGCATAAATTCGTTTGCATTACTCTCCCTTGGGTTATAGTAAGAAATTACACTGTATCTTCTGTGTTTCTGAAATATTTCAATTTGAAGTATACTGTGATAACTATTAATGGTGTTTATCGAGACATTATATCTGGATTAGGAATGAGGAATTTGTGAATTAATGGATAGGTGTTTGAGGGACTGACATCTCATGGGTATTAAAACCAGAATTATTCGATGAAACGTGTGATATTTGTATTTACCGCTCCAATGCACGAGGAAACCGGAATGCTGTTATGTCCAGTGTGACAAGAACTGCGCAAAAAATTACCGCACGGATGTTGGTTTCCCACATTTCTGCCATTGGTTAAAATGCAAAATTATATTTCTGAGTTGATTTTAATAATTACAAACAATGTTTTCTTCAGACAAAATCGACAGGCCGCACTCAATGAATACGGGTAGACTGCTCTCTCGCGGATACATGGTGAACCGTCGCCGCCATGCGTGCGTGCGTGCGGTGCTTCCGGAACCGGCCGATTCAAAACCATGACGAAAAAATTACATGGTAAAGGCCTGATGTGTCCTTACTGTATTGATATCTATACTGTGGATGCGCCAAGAAGATAACTTTTTAGCCGAGCCCTAATTATGATTTGTGTTTGGCTGATTAAGAGAATACAGTTCAGGAGGAAGAGAAGAAGGGCAATCATGATAATAAGGCAGCGGGAAATTGACAATTTGAGACGAGGCCCTTACTGTGCGCCGGAGACCATGAACCGAGTTGTCGTTGCAATTCTCAGTCGTGATTACCACAGAACCAAACAACATATTCGCGTGAAAATAATTATCACAACAGAACAAGATATTATGCTTCCCTCGTGGGTTGTGGTTTAAAGCGTCGAATTTGGCAAAGAATATAGGCCAAGCATAAACTAGATTAAAGTCAAAGACAACCTACAATTTACATAACCTACAATTCCGATATGCTACAATTTCTATAACTTCCTTGTACAAGTCGACAAGTCGGTCAATCTAGCAAGCACTATCGCTGACTAGCTACTACAGACTTGATTGCTATGTGCTAAGCCAAGACCAACTACAATACTCAGACCTTAATGCAGGTCTCGAAAGTGTGAAAATGGCGTATGCTGAAGCCCCAGCATATTGTTTGTTTACATTCGTTGCTGGGATACAATATTAGCTTTGATTAGCTTCGTTTGATGAAAGTTGGGATAAACTATTGCTCATCTGTAATTTTTAGTGTCTTCAGTATGTCTGTTAACTCCAGTTCGCGTTAATGTACTGCAATCGTACGTAAATATGTGATAATACGCTTATTATGGAGTAGTTCGTTTGTGTGATGATTGTTCAGTCAACCGATGGCAATGTGTCATTTACTGCAGATGTTGAAGTACCTAAGACTAAAGCATTAATAGAAGTGTCTCAAGAATATTCACCGCAATGATTTGCTAGTTAGTGACAATATAATAATAGCTTAGCACACTTCAATACCGGTAGTGTCGAACTTAAGTACGTAAAGGGAAAACGCAATGAGCATCTACGTCAAGACATTATCTTGAACGCTCAGCTTCATGTGCCTCCGTAAATCCTTACCAGTCCAGCAGATGTTCTACACTGCCTTGTATACACGCCAAATAGTACAGTGAACTTCTGTTTTATTGGTTAAGGAATATGTTTCCCTTGTGCCAATCAGTGAACTCATTGTGTTCCGTCATTATTCATACTTTTGTGATTCTTACAGCTTGCAAGTTATTTTTTATTATGATGTGTGTAATAAAGTGTTGTGAGTAACTTGCCAATTATGTACTTATATTGCGAGATAGTGTGCCGCGATAATTCTGTAAGAGGGAGATGGTACTTTCCTACCTACATTACTTTACTAAATCTACTATTTCCAGCGTACAACTATTCCAAATGGTAACAGCGAATGTTTAATAGGTTAGATGGTAACATATTATCGTGTCCTTTGTGTGTGGTAATCTCCATAATTATGTTCAGATATCCACACGACGACTTCTTTGCATATTTCAATCAATTAATTCGGTGTGATGTTTTAGCCGAGATTTTAGACATTTCTACGAGAGGTCTTAATTGAATTGTATCTCTATAGCGTTGGTTCGATTATTTCAGGCGACTATTCTCATTCCGATTGTGTACACAAATACTCTTCATGTGCTGGGACAGCAATTCAGTAACCGGGTACTTTCTTCTCTCCTACTTCAGAATCTGTTTGATTTTATGCTAATAATATTAATCTATAATTACTAAACTTAAATACAAATCGTGATAACTCGCCAAAAAGCTTCTTATTCAACCTCAGAAACAGTGATACTATTGTAGCTGCCCCTTGGGTGAAGACGAAGAAATCTATAATTCGAGGCCAGCACTATATAGATAAATTAATTCAGGTAAGTCGAAATTATTGATGCATATTTCTTCGGTACCTAGTCTCGTCTTGTGATATCTTTTATGCTCTTAGGTGAGTAAAAATAATAATTTACACGAACTGTGACAACCCCGATGACATAATCTTAGCTATTGGTAGGACAACCATCGCCGCCATGTTTATTCTACATTAAGGTCTGAGGATTGTAGTTGGTCTTGGCTAAGCAGTATTGGATCACGACTTCTGACGTCACATCCGGTAATGTAGTCGACTATCTAGTTCACTACGGCTGAAATTGTACTATTGGGACACAGCCTAAATAGTTTGTTATTCCTCCAAATGTTTCTATAGTGTTCATTATTTAACCAAATCCGCGCACCGTACACAGTTACAATCACACCTCATTTTTTTTATTTCACCGGTTTGAACATATTATTTCACCGCTTCGATGCCTTTTATCATTTCAAATGATCTTGTCGACTTCATCGTTATGCTTAGGTCTACCGTTATGCGTCACGGTTACGGTGTGTATGACGTCATCATGTTGTTCAGTGCATATGCACCGAGTCTGAGTTCACTCCTGGGGTCTGGCGTTATGCGAACGGAGACGGCGAGTGCGTGACGTCATGCAGCCCCCGCGCGGGAAGTCTTAAGTTAAAGGGTAATGGAGTCTGTTGAGTCTGAGTTTACTCCTGGGGTGTGGCGTTATGCGAACGGAGACGGCGAGTGCGTGACGTCATGCAGCCCCCGCGCGGGAAGCCTAAGTTAAAGGGTAATGGAGTCTGTTGAGTCTGAGTTTACTCCTGGGGTCTGGCGTTATGCGATACGGAGACGGCGAGTGCGTGACGTCGTGCAGCAGAGTGCAAAGACTGAGTCTTTCTAACATGTGTAGCATTTGTAGCGTGCGTCATTTGAAATGATATAAAGTCTAGTCTCTCAGACTGACTGTATCTTTTTTATATTACCATAAATCAGGGTCCCTATACTAGAGCCATCCTTACTTCCGACTTGAAGTTTCAGTGCTACGTCACAACTACACTCGAACCAGCCAATCACCAATAGTGATGACTTGAGTGCCGTCTCCACACAAGTCAAGCGGCATTGCGCGAGTGTTAGACAGAAGTTCTATTGTGAATTGTGAACGGGGTAATTAATAATAATGAGTGAATTAAGATTGGCGTGTTTCTAATTGTTTCGCAATAGCACAGCTAAGGCCAATAGGAGCTCATGTCATCACGGAGATTAAAACGATGAAAGGCAATTGGACGCGACTATACGTGTCAACTAGCAAGCTGACAGCTGCATGACACAAGTAAACAAAGAATAGTTTCAACCTCGGCCACCGGCATTCGTATCTTGAAAGGCTAATAATCTTGCGATCATGAATCACGGTATCTCCTCCCACCTCGCAATTTCAAACAGTGACACAAAATTGTAGGCAGAGTTGTTTACTCCTTGCACGAATATATTTCTCTTCGAGAAAATGAGGTTCCTTTGATACTTCCGGGCGCGCGATTCAAATTGAACTCAGGCTAAGAAATTAAATTCTGGTCTGAGGGCCGGAACGGGGTACACTCCACCTCGTGAGGCAAGAGGCGGGTTCGATTCCTGCCTCAGTCATCGTGGAAGTGGTTTTCCGTGGTTTCACACTTCTACTCCAGGCAAATGGTCGTGTGTGGGGTCGTGATGACGTTTTTGCCAATTGCAGTATTATCAAATCAAAATAATTTATTGTAAGTGAGGCTATTACCCCGGTGGCAAATGTACAGGTTGCTTATAAAGGTTTAATTATACCGCTTTGAGGTTTTATTTAACTTCACTCCAAGGATTTTCATGTTGGAATTTCAGTGTTACCCTAGTAATCGAAATTTAATATTTTTCAGTCATTCAACACGATTGTACCCAATTGTAATGGGTGGTTCCCTAATAATGAATAAAATACATGATTTTAATAAATACACGTGGATGACCAGTTAGTTATTGTTGTTTTAAGGGACGGAACTACGAGGTCATCTGCCCCTAAATGATGACCAGTTCCGATTAGATTGTGGATTGTGCACTTAACTGTTTGAGCGATGAGTGACCCGTTTCAAATCAGCTGCCACCTCCCGCTGACACAATAACCTGATCAATGTGATCATATAATAACAATCGCATAATCACACTAAGCAAACAAACTTGAAGGTTAATCACCACTATCAGTATCTCAACAAAAAACAAGATGTTCAGTAAAGAGCATATAGCCTACTTTCTCCTAAATGCATGGGCCCGGATGTTGATGACATGTCATCTTTTTACTAAGTTGTCTAAAACAATGCCGAAGTACATAGAAACTCCGGACGGGCCACCCTGTCTTCAAATATGTCATTTTTATTTTGCATCTTTTTGCATGTTTTGCTATTTTTCCATTTTAAGAGCATTTTCTTAAGTTCGGTAGATTTTTTTGGTCTTATTTTACAGAAATCGGCCTTTTAAGGTCATCTTTTTTCAATGTAGTTATGTCACAGCTTTATAAGAGGGAGTTACGTCTCTCAGAGTTAAGAAGAAGCTAGTAGCTGATCCAAGATAATTTAAAATCTTGTTTCCATTTCCTTAATCAACCGGGTGGAAACTAGTTTTAGCAACAATCGTGGTGAAATTGCTGCGGGTATTGTATCAAAACTGAAAAAAAGTGCTGTTGAACGCAGCTTTTTGAGGTATAAAAACTTGTTGCCTGATAACCGCAGATCATTCACATTTGACATCACAATACCATTCGTAGAGCTGTGCAACTCAGACTAAAGTGAACATAAACCTTTTGTTAAGTGCTAGAATTCTATTTTGATTGACTTTTCAGTTTGAGCTTAGGATATCTTTTTTGAAAAATTGGTGAGTTTATTATTATCATCAGATAATTTTCTCCATTTTATAGTGCGATTTTCAAATTTTTGAAATATTTGTGAGTTGATTATTATTATAAGAACATTTTCTGCACTTTAAAGTGCATTTTTTGAATTTTTAGGTAATTTATTACAGCCATTTTTGAAAAATTTAAGTGCATTTTTATTTTATTTTTACGGCATCAATATCCGGGCCCTAAATAACTCTTTGTCCTTTTCAAGGAGCATAATTGATTGTTGGTTGTAGTAGCTTGTTGAAATACAACGTGCTATACGGATATTATACGTTGATTGATTGAATCCTCACCTGAATTAGATATACACACACACACTAATACAGCCATCACAATAACTCAGGTTATCAGACAAGATTCAACATTCACCCAAGTTCACGGGGCTAAATGACCATGATGGTCATGCATCTCAAATGAAACAACAACAACAGCTTCCTACCGAAATCCTTCCTCGTATAAAAGTACACATACTAGTAAGCCTGCAGACATCACAGTGACATAGGTTAACAGACAACTTCTACACACACCCAAGTACACGGGGCTACAAGACCATGATGCCGCAAAACCCCTGAAGAATCAACAACAATATACTCGACCGCGGATCAAGGACAACGAATTTTAATCGATGTAGTCGAGTGTTGAAATATGTGGTGTTATAAGTATATATATATATATATAATATTTTTGATCGCAAATACACACTATATGAGTATATGCTTAACATTATAGCGTGTGAGTAGTGTTATAAATCAATAAATACAACAACAACAAACAAAAAAACAACGAAGTAAAAATATTTGAACCTCGTAACCTCCAGGTTACGAGTCAGAGACGCTACCATTGAGCAAAAATCGCTCAATTCTAACATTGCGTTAATAACAGGTTTATTATACAACAACAACAACAACAACAACAACAACCAACAAACAAACAAACAAATAACAAACAAACAAACAACAACAACCCCTGGCACTACAGCCCATAAAGGGCCGAGGCAGATCAAGCGACCGCTGCCCAGCCATTTGCCCTGCAGATATTGGGGTGATGCGTGATCAGTGCATCGGGTCCCCTCGGCCGTGAATCTTGGTTTTCGTGATCGGGGCGCTGCCTCACTGTCAGACAGCTACTCAATTGTCCTCACGAGGCTGAGTGCACCCCGTTCCAACCCTCACGTCAGTTTTAAAATCCCTGACGGAGCCGGGAATCGAACCCGGGGCCTCCGGGTGAGAGGCAGGTGCGCTACCCCAACACCACGGGGCCGGCACGGTTTACTATAACTGCCTAGAATATTTTGTCTTGCAATGAACGATTTCATTAGCGTTTTCTGCCTTTTTTATAAACCATTTGATACTAAATATATATTATTTTGTTCAATACATTCCTAAAAGGATATAAACTTACGAATTTACGGAAATATATGGATTTACGAGAATAAATAGCCACCATTTTGACAACGGGACAGCACGGAAAAGCACGATACGGCACGATCAGACTGAACTATTAGTCACTACTGCGGAATAATATTCTATTTTAAAATGCTAATATCCTACCGGTCACCTCCTTGAGGACAGTTGAAACCTCCCTATGTACGATGAGCGTAGCCTATTTGGTAAGGCCAGGCCTTGTTGAATCGTAAGTTATGGTTTGGCTATAATACTTGCATTATTTATACATCCGCCATCTTGAACGATTTTGGCTGATGACCTTGTAGTTTTAGGGTCAGATGACCTCGTAGTTTCGCCCCTTAAAACAACAATAACTAATTAATTAACTGACCTTATAGTTTGGGCAAAAGACGCTTCCCACATTAAGGTATATTGTTGCAACATTTGGTAGAGATCGGATGGTTAGGTTAGTCGTAATTTGATTTAAGCTCAGAACACTTGGGTGGGTGCCATTTAATTTTTGTTATGATGGCGGCGATATACAACATGACACTGAGTTGTCTCTTGCTAGTGCTACCTCTGTACCAAATTTCGTTCATTTCGGTTTCACCGTGTTTGCAATGATAAGGGGGGGAGGGGTAGGGGGAGTGGGGAGGGGGGGGGGGAGTGGGGAGGGCTACAGACATGCAGAGTAGACCTACACACACATACAAACATACTGATATCAAGGAGCATATAATAACAGAGTAGGGACTCTCTGCTATTTCTGCGTTCCGTTAAATTCGGCGATTGCGTCATTGTTTGGGCTCCAACTCAAAAGCTACTAAAAAGCTTTGCATGGTGCGCACCACGTGGCGAATTCCAACGCCACTGAGATGCAATAACTGGCCGTATATTGTACAAGAAATATAAGTGACCGAAGGATCTAGGTTGCTTTGGCCGAGTACGCTACCCAACTTATGAAATGAGAGGAAATCGAATCGAGTTTGATTAATCTGGATACACATCGTTATTGTTGCTTTAAAGCAACTACGTTTTATTTTTGAACGCCAATATATTACTTAGATTGAATATTAAGAGGCAACGGACACCGTAAACTTGATTTCCATACGTCCGTTGTGGTCTATGACGTTGGTACGATGAGAAGAAAAAAAAAAGGACGGTCGTTGTTTTATTCCCTACTTTTTTCAGTTGCTTCGCCCTTTTAAGACGTTTAAGTAAAAGCGAATAGTCTTTTTGAAGTTTCAACGATAAAAATAAATAAATCATGAAGTTTCATGCAAGTTTGCAATATTAAGATACCATAACCTCAAAATTACCGTAACCCTTTCCGACCCAGTACGCCACTATGGCCGATTTCTTGTCTGCTATACCTCCTTCTCTAAATAAATTGTATATGCCCAATAATGTCATTTCATTACAATTAACTTGGCCTCAATGATTAAATGATTTTCAACTGTATCTACAGAAAAAATATAGGCAGGGTTGAGGATTGTCTTCAAGGAAATGAGAAAGCTGATTTTCCAGACAGTTTCAATTGATTTATTAATTTATGTTCAATCACAGTACACATTGTACATTCTTTCACATGTGAGTCATAACTTCTGATGTGTGAACGTCAATGGCTTAGTCGACTGGAGACAGGATTGAAGAAGACTATGCCGGGCTGCACTCAGATGATTGGCTATGCTGCAGGACGGTGGAAAACAACTGATCACCCACAGCCAAGTACTCTCCAACGCAGGAAAACCTCTTGGCTAGCTTCGATCAATCCTCTGGCTGAAGAAACTGTAAACTCAAAGAGGATTATTTTTGGTGAACATGAATTTTCAGCCTGTAAAGCAACACAATTCCAGTTAACGCAGCATTTCTTGCAAGAAATAAAAGGGAGGGGACACTTGGAAGATGTGGTTGAACGTAATGATGCAACACATTACCAATTACATTTAATACCCCCCACCTCAGTTTAATGGCAATTAAAACCTCCTGTTTCGGGCATTTTAAAGGACCCCTGCAGGCCAAATGTACGAAGCCACATCATATTACTGTTAAATACACAGAAAAAACTCTGCATCACAGGATTATTGTGCCCAATGATTTAAAAGAGAGAGGGGAAAGAGTGTTGGTTGGTTCCTCAGTTTAGGGGCTACGGCAACGCGGTCATGTAGCCCCGTGTACTTTGGGTGTGTGTAGAATCTGTCTGATAACCGGTGTTGATTGTGATGGCTGTATCATTGTGTGTATCTGTTTTTTAATTTAAGTACAGACTGCAAATTAGAATTTTTCAAATAGTTCTTACTTCTGCCGCCAAACGCCACCGTCAATGACTACTAGGCCTAGTTCAGAACTTAGCTACTAGACGCCACCGCAGTCGGCTCTTGGCAACGAACGTAGAAACCTAAGAGCGTTGTTTACATTCTTAACCTATCCAATTTAGCTTCACAAAGGTGTAATTAGTGGAAGGTTCTTTAACATGCCATAAATCTATGACATGGGACCGCCGACTTTACTTCCCCTCCAAAGGAAGGCATACCGAGGGATTTTTAACGCTCTTAAAAAATCCGACGGCTTCGGCCGGGTTTGAACCCGCTATCTTGGGCATAGAAGCTCAGCATGCTACCAACTATGCCACCGAAGCCGCCAGGAAAGAGTGTGTCCTACAGACAAGTTGTCAATATTCTTGAAAATACTCTATGCCCTTTAAATATAAATTTACATTGGACTTTAACTTCACCCATTATCTCACAACATGTCTGTTTTGAAATGTGCACATTAAATGCTAAAATCTATCGTTTTAAAGTTAGGCAATGACGTTGCTTTGTTGAAGAGGACTGGTGAAGTTCAAAACATGTGCACGTATATTACCCCCTGTCATCCTTTTAGTCGTGTGGCCTCCTGAGAGGCCGAGTACAGGTCTTTCTAGTCAACGCCCGTGGGCGACCTGCGCACAGGAATGAGAGATGATTTAATGAAACTGGGCACGGATGAGGAAGGAAGCGGCCGTGGCCTGTCAGAGGTACCGTCCCAGCATTTGCCTAGAGTTGAAAATGGGGAAACCACGGAAAACCATTTCAAGGATGGCGACGGTGGGATTCGAACCCACGTCCACCGAGTCAGCAGAGAGCTTGGGCCCATGGCCGAACGCTGCGCTTTAGCTGCTGGCATACCTACACCTAATTATTATTCTTTCAGAGGGATCGGAGATGAGATACAATGAATTGCTATAAAAATTGAAACAAGATTTCAGTGAACCACCATCCAATACAATACCACCATTGAAATATTGCATTAATTTAAGTCGATGCGGTTCCACCTAGCCAATGTGTACAGCCGGATGTCGTAATAGATGGCAACATCACAAGGAGCTGATAAAATGATGAAATAAATGAATGACCAAGCAGTTGGAATGAAGCGAGGTACTGGTACCATCCAGGTCATTGGGGGATGTTGAAAATGGTAAACCTTACCAGAAAGAATCCAAAACCAGTCAGCAGATAGATAGACCCCATGGCCTAGCACTGCACTTACATGATTGCAGCTACCAAATATGTAAAAACTTTACATTAAACTATATACAGTACACACACATGTACTGACAAAGTGCAATGTTTAGAAATTACTACATTAACATATTGTTACACCAGATTATATATATTTCCAGAATACTTTCACAGCACGTGTGCCAACCGTCCAACTCTGCCTGTGGGTGTATTCCATCCCTCCCACCCTTGAGAGGGGCAATTCATAAGACAAGTAGGAAGCCTCAAAGATAGCCAAGGTTGCTCCTTTTAGTCGCCTTGTACGATAGCCAGAGGATACCATGGGTGTAGTCTAAACCCCCACCCTCAGAGGGCTGCAGTGTTGAAGCCACCTAAAGAAATTATATTGTGTGGTTGATTCATTTCGAGGCTTTGCGACATTGTGGTCATGTGGCCCCGTGTACTTAGGTGTGTGTGGAATTTGTCTGATAACCGGTGTTATTGTGAAGGCTGTATTAGTGTGTGTAGTTGTAACTCAGATGAGGATTAAGAAGGAGGCGGCTGTGGTCTTAATTAAGCATACGCCTGGAATAGAAGTGGGGAAACCACAGAAAGCCACTTCCAGGATGGCTGAGGTGTGATTGGAACTTGCCTCTTCTCAGTTTTTGCGCAACCCTCAGGCCAGAATTAAACTTCTTGGCAGAGCTGGGAATCGAATCCGGGCCTCCGCAGTGACAGCCAAGAGTACTAGCCACTACACAATGAGGCACAAAAGAAGTTATGTATATGGTCACTGTGCATAGTTGATGTGCGACAAGTGGCAGTACAGTATACCTGATCAGGCAATTGGTATCTGGTTTACAATAGCAATGGCATCCACATTCACAGTTGTTCCAATTAAGACTTTTCTATCTCTGAAGGGACAAAGCTCCAGAGACATTTCGTAATAATAGCAAGTCTATGAATTCATCGCTACACGTCCAGATATTACAACCCACCAAACAGCAAGGCATTTGGGAGGAGGGACTTAAGTACACGATTATCCGGTCCCTGCTGATAACTTATCATACTCCAAACAGTCGCAAGCCTAATTTTTTGGCTGTATGTTAACCGTGGAAACTTGTAATTACATGTATAATTCTTTCAAGGTGTCACCATACACATAATGATCATGATTTGTCAAACCAGAAACAAAACTTCCTCATGGAGAACATCTGGGTGAAGCTTATGCTATCTACTAATAGGGGCAGATGACCTCGTAGTTCTGCCCCTTAAAACCTCAACTACCTGACTGATAATAGCCTAACTACTGGGATGAACAGACACAAATCTACATCACAGATAAAGGTGACTAAAATGGATAATACTGTACCTGGTTTATACAAAGGATTTGTATAAAACTACTACCATACGGTCATCCAAGGGAAATCCACGCAGGTGCCTATGCTGCTTAGATGTCGCCATCACAATTCAGAGCAGTACACGACCTTCTTGCCAGCATGGTAATTCTGCAATAAAGTGACAAGACTATTCATCATGAACAAGAGGAACAAAAGTTTGAGAAATGATGAGAATATAGGCTACATGTAGAGGATAAAGAGGATGTTCATCCTTCCCCTAAATATAATGTACACCATTAATACCAATAGAAAAAGTCGGTCTACTGGTACTGTATGTGTTAACACATTTTCAATATATAGCCTATAATAATTTCTCATTCATACGCGGGCAGATTTTGTAAACTTCTAGCCGATGGCTGGATTACGAGTGTAGCAGTTTTGCTAGCCCACACTGTTGGGTGAGAAATGTAACTGTTTACCTTTGCCTAAGCTATGTCGTTTTAATGGGCGCCAAGACCTCAATGCAATGTTGAAATCTAAATTTGTATTTAACAACGTCTAGCTCTGGCAGAACACATTCAAGACTCTATTCACTCAGATCGTGGTATGATTTGATCATTAACCCAACAAACAATTGTATCAGGAGAAGGAATTGGTCTATATCTAATGCTACCTACTGAAAGCAAAGATTGCATTGTAAAAGAAATGAATTTATTATATAAAACAAGTATAGCAAAATTAATAATAATAAGTATAAAATTTAAATTGGAGCGTTGTGATTTGAATATTACCGATAGAAAATTACGTGAAAACGGAGTCTGATAAATTGATTTTACTCTTATTTCCAAGCTATGAAGTTACTGAAATATGAAATGTAAAACAAAGAAAATGAGAGATTGCGTATTTCTGCGTCATTGGCGCTTACCACTGGAAATTGCCAAAGCATTTCCCTCGTTCTTGATGATGTTGTGAGCTTCCCACAGTCTCCTGGACGTCGTCATCTCCGTCGGAATTTGATGATATTCTGGTAGATTAGATAATTCTATGGTCCGTACCTCGGACCCAAACACTCGTACAAACAAGTTTTACAAAAGTTCGTCGCTAACTCCACTGAACATCGGAGCGACACGCACGCGCATCCATACTCCTCAAGTATTTCACAGATAGTCACTAACTCCACTGAACATCGGAGCGACACGCACGCGCATCCATACTCCTCAAGTATTTCACAGATAGTCCTAACTCCACTGAACATCGGAGCGACACGCACGCGCATCCATACTCCTCAAGTATTTCACAGATAGTCCTTGTTTCACGGCGCGTCGAACGATATATGCACCTGTTGGCTCCCCCACCATGGTACCGACATCTAGCTTACGTCGTCCTCACTGATTGGTTGACCCACCGCTAGTTCCCCTCCTCTGGTTTCTTACACTCGGCGCGCGAGAGGGAGAAGTCGATTTCCGTTCCAACAATTCGTCTTTTCTAGACCTTGCGACCCAAGATTGCGTCATGCTTCTCGACAAGATTAAGCGTGTACTTGAAATCCCAGTGAGTCACGTCTCTCGATATACCCTAACTGACGAAAACTCCGTAAAATTCCGTAATCAGATAATTTTCTATGATATCGTCGTTCGTAATAATTTGCTTGATAGCGTTTTCTAAGACATAGAAAACCTATCTGAATGCTAATAATTTTTATAAAATGCTCCGAAAATACCTTAATAATAATTATAATAAATTAATAATAATAATAAATTAACATGAAAAATTCTCTTGGCTGAACAATTTGCCGCGTAAATAAATATAGAATGGCTTCCTACTGACTTATGCCAGTTGCATAAAACCCCTCGAAAAGCACGTTACACGAGCAACACACATCACATCCATCATTACTTCTCAAATATACGAAGAGCTTAAGATCAGTTAACCTATACAGGATCTCATTATGTCTCTATTATTATAAACTTAGCACGACCTAAAACAGAACTTAATTCACACACAATCAACCAACAATATACTGCCATTTTATCGACTGAAACTACCATTACCTTTCTGTAAAACACCAAATGTCGAGACGTAATAATTATCTTGATTTGCGAACTCCTCATCACATGTATCCATTCACCGTCCATGTTCACGTTGCCAAGGAAATATAATTTTCCCAAGGACCAACAAAATGAACGGAAAGCCCCTAAAATCTAGTGATAAACAGGCAAACAAGGTTGATAACAAAACTGTTACCGAGTTTGGGCCCAAACAAAATAATAATTATTTAACGGACGGAGAAAGTAGTATGGACTTTCTTAGGCCTGACTGATATCGCGCCAGGAGATGGCAGTCGGGTTTGAACTGTAGTTACCTTCCCGCTCACTGCGTATTGCGCATTCCAGAAACATTAAGTTGGTCACTGATTCCATTACTGTACCTGATACTGCCACACTGTTAAGAATAAACACAAAGGCTTGTAAGAATATCGGCAGTAGGAAGGAAGGTAAAAATACACACATACGTGAAACCCGATAAGAATTTATCAAGCAGGAAGTAGCAGCAACTGCCTGCCAGCCGACATATTTAGGATTGGAATAGGCGGGCCACGCATGCGTACTGCAAGACCCCGCTTACCCCGTCACAGCGTGTTCAACTGCCGTCTTCTGGTGCGACGACATTACTCACACACATACACATTCACAGACATACAGACAGACACCCAATTTTTGGCCCTGTATTGATCTCATAAGTCTACCTTAATTTTTTACAAAAATCGAAAGTAGGCTAATTACATATCTTGACTATTTGTGCTAGTCTAATTACTACTGCAACTAAATAAGAGTATATATTGTAAATATTATACCCATACGTGTAGTCATAGATTTAATAATGTAAGTGTAAAGGATCTGATGATGATCGTTTGACGATCGAAGCTGGTCATACAAGTGTATTTATTAATCTCACGTAAATTCTTTTTCCAGGACTAGGGAACCACCCATTACAATTGGGTACAATCGTGTTGACCGGCTGAAAAACATTAAATTTCGACTCCAATGATGAAAATGTGACGTCCTGCGAACGAAGGTATGTCTCAAGTCATGTTCCATAAAAGTTCAATGTTGTCATGATTGGACAGTTATAAAAAAGCGCGGTAAAAATAGGAAATCTTGTAGATGTAGCGTAAATATTGCAAACATTCCAAAATACGAGCTGGACGCTTATCTTGGGAAATCACCGCCTGACTTGCACACTCATCCTTTCCACTGATGGAAAGGAAATCAAACAATATATCCATGTCCACTAAACTAGCGAATAATACTTAGTCATCCCCGCGACTACCTGCAGTCCTGAAGGAGTACAGTATTTTCAATTGCATTGTGACTGCAAAGCGGAGCTGCCTCACTCATGAAAATGTTTACTTGCTAGTATTTTTTGCACCAAGACAGACATTTAATTAATTATAATACATTGTAACATTTACATATAAACTAGCTGAAGTACCCGATCTTCGCTGCGGGTCATAAATAAATTAAAATGTGAAGGTGACAGTTAAAACAGGGGATAGGCGAGGTGCTGCGCTGAGGGAGAGTAAGGATGGGACATTTTGTCCAACTACACCGCTCGGCGTTGACCGTGTTTTATAGCACCAATTTAGGTTTTACTCGCTAAACGTTGGAGATACACGAAAAGTGATAAGGACCTTTCGGATAGAAAATTACATTTTAAACCTCGCATATGCCATTAAAAGTGTGCTATTTCTTAGCGTTCTCTTTTTATTTGAAATGGAAATGTGAAAGTTTGACACCATAGGATGTAGTGACGTCACTAAAAAAATCGTCATCTTTAAATTGTGCAAAGTATTGAAATCAAAAGTAGCCTATATGTTAACCAGGTAAATCAGCTACTTCCATGTAAAATTTCATGTAAATCGGACCAGCAGTTCTTGCGTGATTGAGTAATACACAGACACACACACACACACACACACACCATCTCATTTTTATATATTAGTATAGATAATGTATCTTCTTTGTTATATGTAAAGTTTTTAAGCCATTCGATTATTGTTGCCTATACAAACTGTCAATTGTAACTCTTCACTCGGTCAACACGAATTTGCCCAATGACTGGGCGGGGTACAATGTACAGTATTTCTGAGGGGAAGTAAAGCCGGCGGTTCCATGTCATAGATTTATGGCATGTTAAAGAACCTTCCAATAATTACACCTGTGTGAAGATAAATTAATTTAGGTTAAACATTTGGTTCCTACGTTCGTCGTCAAGAGCAGACAGCAGTGGATTCTGGTAGCTAATTTCTGAACTAGTTGGTCGTTGACGGTGGCGTTTGGCGGCAAAAGTAGGAACTACTTGAAAAAATTCAATGCCTTCAGTCCTTACTTGAATTAAAACAGATAACACACACTAATACAGTCTTCACAATTAACACCTGTTATCAGACAGATTCTACACACACCCAAAGTACACGGGGCTACATGACCGCGTTGTCGTGGCCCCTAAACGGAGGAACCAACCAACCAACTAATGTACAGTATAAAATATAATTATGAGTAATAAGTAAATAAACTCCTTGAAAAAAATACATGTATTAGTTATGATCACAATGACCCCGGCGGTAGTAGGCAGGCGATAGCATAACAACTGTACAACCAACGGCTCCGCTGAGATATGTAACCATATACATAATAGAATTCAAGTGAATGCTCTAATTTTATTTTATTTATTATATTGTGTTGTTCTAATTTGTATACATGTTCATAATACTCATACGTAATTCACAAACTCTCATAAAACAAACTAAACTTCTTTGACAGTTCTTTGTGAAAAAATAGGCTAAAACAAAATAAAACAAAAATGTTCCTGTCCAATATTGTAAACAACCTTCCCGACAAAATATGGATTCAAAATCTTTGCTGGAAACTCTTCGTTTTTTTTTTTTTTTTGAAATTCTTCCTAATTTGATTGATGTTTGTCCTTCCACTGTCACTGACTCTTATTTGGTTATTGATAACATACACAAGGAAGAACACTTATCTTTACTCAAAATGTAACTTTTGTAGATTTTTATAGACTACAATCATTCCGAAAATAAGCGTAACTCAACTTAAGCGATCATCTCTCATTTAAACCATTTTCAAAAATTATTTTCTTATATCGTGTCGACTAACCAATTAATAGATTCTTCGTTTAATCTTTTTTTCGGTTAGCCGATTTATCAATTATACGATTAGTCGATTAATGGATTGCAAGGCTAGTCGATTAATCGTTTCCGATTAATTTCAAATTAATCAAATGATAATCGAACATCGCTTATTATCAGTTCCAGTTCACCGAAACAACGACTGGGATGATAGAAATGTATTATTAGTCTATTATTAAATTAAACACCAAATCCAGATTGTTTTGATTTTAGAATTAGTAATATTAGTGACGTGGCTCCTAACTCCTAATAGTTATTAGTTTGTTAGATAATAGGTAGCGCGGCTCATTCAGCGAATATCTGACACTTCAACTGATTCATCCGGTCTGACTTTATCTCTAGTTACGTGATCCTGATGATCCACAGACAATTAGATTAGCACTGAACCAGTATATCTCATGCTTGACCCTCGAGTTTCGTGTCAACAACTACGCCACGCCGAGTACAAAGCCACAGTCTCTCTATAGTTGAGGATGTGTGCACATGTGTACACTTGCCCTCACACTTAGCATTACTGCCCTTCCACTACTCTATTGGAAGCATGTGAGCTCAATGTTTCACCTCTTAAAATAATAATAATAATAATAACCGTTACCACTTACAACTAGTCCAGTGGGTTTCAACTTTCTTTGTTACGAGGAATTCTTAAAATATTTCACCCTGTGGGTGGGGGGACAGAAAACACCTGACTTTAAACCCTGAACTACACCTCCGAGATGCTGAATTGCCGGTGGTTGACACTCATCAGCCACCCTAAAGTGGCCATCCGTGGTTTCCCACCTCTACGTCATGTAAATGGGGGGATGTTTCATAACGTAAAGTCTCATTCTCTAGCCTCAGTTACAAGTAAACCCACTATTACAGACACCTCAATAATGCAGATATTCAGTCATGTCACACACATACATGCATATAGAGACCTGCACGGATAAACAAACTGTTATCCGCATCCGCACGAGTGTTATCCGCATCCGCCCCGTATCCACAAGACTATTATCCGCATCCACCCCGCAACCGCACGACTTTTATCCGCATCCGCTGACATTACAATAATATTTTTTAATTTATTAGATAAAGCATAAAGTATTAAAGCAACACATTTAGACATTTGAGAAGAAATTCGTTCCCCTAGACCAGGGGCGGCCAGCCTTTGCACGCTCGGCGTGCCAGGAATGCTGCGCCGCACGCCGGCAGGCTGGCTTCTGCCTCCCTTGGCTGGGCTGCCAGCGCGTCTGACCGTGACCACCTCAGAATCGCTAGTAATGTTAACAAACAAACTGTTTGTCCAATGCGTTGGTTGTCCGACACATGTACATAGTGGCGTTTCTCCGCGTACAGGTACTGAAGATTACGTGCTTAGCATTAAAACAGTCAGAAATACTGATAAGGTATCATGGGAGTCATTAAGAGATTGCAATTTTAGGCACAATTTTATTTTTCTTGTTTTCAATTTGTTTTCATATTTACAATATGCTCTATGTTCTGTACGATTGTTTGAGAAACAACCAACCGGAGGCTGTTTCGCTGGTTATCGTCATACATCAGAGCGCGATTACGTGATTTTGTAAGTTTCAATGCAGAGAAAAACGTTTCGCCGACATTTATGTTGCTCCAAACAATGATAACACGTGTGCGGCCTGTCTGTGCAATTTTGGATATTCTTGCTGCGGTAATTTTGAATATATGTTGTTGATAACTCATTTAGGAACTTTGCGACACTGTGGTCATGTAGACCCGTGTACTTGGGGGCGTGTGTGTGTGAGAGAGAAATTTGAATGATAACCTGTGTTATTGTGATGGCTGTATTAGTGCTTGTATTTGTAATTCAAATTAGGATTGGGAAGGAGGTGGCCGTGGCCTTAAGTTAGGAACCATCCCGGCATTCGTCTTGAGTAGAAGTGGGAAACCACGGAAAACCACCTCCAAGATGGCCGAGGTGGGAATCATACTCACCTCTTCCCACTTTTGCCTCACGAGGCTGAGTATACCCCGTTCCAGCCCTCAGACCAAAATTAAATTTCTTGGCAGAGCCGGGAGTCGAATCCGGACTTCCGCGGTGACAGCCAAGAGTGCTAGCCAGTACGCAACGAAGCGGACATTTTGAATAGAAATCAGGCAGATTTTTCACAGAGTTAAAATATCCTTAAGTCCAGTGCTACGTTGTAAATGGCTTGACGAACAAATAAAAGGCAGAGGAAAGTTTTGTAAATTCTTGAAATCTGCTAGAAAAACTAACAGCCACAGTCAAACGTTACGCTACATATCCCCGCGATCAAAAAATGTCAAGTGACACTACAACTACCAAGACAAGGGACACCGCACCGCGACCGTTTGATTTTCGATACAGTGAAGGCAGTAGGGGAGGGAGTGAGGCGGGAAAGCGATCGAGAAAGACAGACATATGATGGGTGTTTTTTTTTAAAGCGGAATGCCAGCGATTTAGCAGTGTTGCACGCAGCGCGTACTTTTATTCCTACTGCACTCTCTGCTGCTGGCAGCGATTTACTCCCACTCTGAGCCCTGGTGCAGCGTGGTTTGACTTCGCTGCACCTCGCTGCTTACGTTTGATGCATTGGAACATGGTTGCACTCATAACAAGATTAAAATCGTGTTTTCATCTGAATTTTCTTTAAAGTGTTGTTGTACATGTGTGTACGACTGAATATCAAGTTTGATAAAGTAGGATGAAGCCTAGGAAGACGCAGTAGTGCATTGAAAGTTATAATCGTACTATTATTCAATTGACAAATACATTTATTTGGTTATGTTCTGTGTTATGTACTATGGAGGAAAACCCATACTCCATAAGACGTCGCTGATTTGTTAAAGTATCTTACAGTACGTCGTTACGAAAAATTCTGCATTTTATGTCTTCGGTCTGCAAACATTTCGTTGTTGTTGATGTACATACCTCAGTATGGTAGTAAATATCTGTACTTGGTCGGGTGGTGACAAATTCTATTAGGTTTCTCATGTAAAATATTATAGACACTAGCGTATTTTCTTTCTCTCAGGTGCATTTTAACTAGGTAGCCTATACAAATTGTTTCATTTGTCTTCCATTCCTCCCACTGTGTGTGTATTCATATTCACTCCAATCTACTATATAAAGCTCAAATACCACTGACTGACTGACTCATTCATTCATCGGCTGGCTGCGTGGCTCAGGGGTAACGTTCTCGCTTGCTGGGCCCAAAGTTGCAGGTTCGTATCCTGGCGCAGTCAGCTGGCATTTGAGGGTGCGCAAATGCGAGGGAGCCGTGTCCATATATTTACTGGCACGTTAAAGATCCCCTTCGGGGAAAAATCCCGGCACCCCGGCGTCTCTAAAAGCCAGTGTAGTTAAAAGGGACGTAAAACCAATAGCATTATTATTAACATTCATTCGTCACAAATTCTCAGAAACCACCGAATGGATTGGAATGAAATTTGGTAAGCAGCTTCCTCAAAGGCCGCAAACGTCCACTAAGAAAGGATTTTTGGATATTCAGGTTCTAAAGGGGTGTTAAGGGGGTAGACCTGCATTTCATTGAATAGCAATATCTCCCGATTGGTTTCATTGGGGGATGTGATACTCGGCATATAAACTCATCATTAAAGATAAGAAGACAAGTGTCTGAGGGTTTTTCGATGTGGTGTATATTATGAGGTGAAAGGGGTGAAAAGTGGGGGTTGAAGGATTCCTAACGGAGCGTGTATCTCTTAAACGACATAGGCGAGGAGTTTGGAACTCAGCGGGAAAAAATCAGCATAAAAAATAAGTAAATAGGTGTTTGACCGTTTTTTCATAAATCCAATTTAAGGGGCCCATAGGGAGGGGTGAAATTATGGGGGGGGGGGGGGGGGAACGTAATATGTCTGAGTGTAAAATTATACATGGCCTATGTTGAAGACAATAACACATTACATCTTTTTTTTGTCTCTTGCTATTTCATCATACGACGAATACTTAGGGAGTTATTAATGATTTTGTACTTTTTGGCCGAAATTTTCTAAGTCCCAGGAATGACATAAAATTGATTCCAATGAAATTTCAAAAAAATAGTTTTTTTAATACATTTATTGTATTTTTCACGTCTTTTAGGGTCCGAAACCAACATGATTTTTAGATTTTTCTTCGTCCCATGCATTTTTCGTTTCAGGTGATAGAATTATTTTCCACTAGGACCGATGCTTATCTACTATATAAAGCTCAAATACCACTCACTGACTGACTGACTGACTGACTGACTCATTCATTCATCAAGAAATCTCAGAAACCACCGAACGGATTGGAATGAAATTTGGTATGCAGCTTCCTCAAAGGCCGCAAACGTCCACTAAGAACGGATTTTTGGATATTCAGGTTCTAAAGGGGTGTTAAGGGGGTAGACTTGCATTTCATTGAATAGCAATATCTCCCGATTGGTTTCATTGGGGGATGTGATACTCGGCATATAAACTCATCATTAAAAATAAGAAGACACGTGTCTGAGGGTTTTTCGATGTGGTGTATATTATGAGGTGAAAGGGGTGAAAAGTGGGGGTTGAAGGATTCCTAACGGAGCGTGTATCTCTTAAACGACATAAGCGAGGTGTTTGGAACTCAGGAGGAAAAAAATCAGCCTAGAAAATAAGTAAATAGGTGTTTGACCGTTTTTTCATAAATCTAATTTAAGGGGCCCATGGGGAGGGTTGAAATTCTGGTGGGAAAAAAACAGGTAACATATAAAATTATACATGACCTATGTTGTAGATAATAACACATTACATCTTTTTTGTCTCTTGCTATTTCTTCATACGGCGAATACTTAGGGTGTTATTAATGATTTTGTACCTTTTGGCTAAAATTTTCTAAGTCCCAGGAATGACAAAATTGATTCGAATGAAATTTCAAAAAATATTTTTTTTAATACTTTTATTATATTTTTCACGTCTTTTAGGGTCAGAAACCAACATGATATTTTGATGTTTTTTTTTTTTTTTGCGTCCCAAGCATCTTTGGTTTCAGGTGATAGAATTATTTTCCACTAGGACCCATGCTTATCTATCTATTTAACTAATGTTATAACGGGATTCCAAATGTTATTGCGGGCGAAACCGCGGGTAACAGCTAGTTATACATATTTATTTTGGCCATGAATGTGTGTGCTGAAGTTCTTGTAATATTATGGTATTATGCGATATCAACAAGGATGCCACGACCTACTCAGAATACACAGCCACTAAATTCTGTACTTAACTGTAATAAGAATCGTACCGGTACCAACCTCTTCTCAGCTGTCCTTATGAGGCTCATTGCATGATATTCCGGAGTTGGGAATCAATCTCAATTACATACTTCTAGACCACAACAATGGCAAGAAATTCAAACAGAAGGGACCCGATCTACGTTGGTGGAAATAATTCCTGGATAAACTCTTGAGCACCATGGTAGCCCTTTTATGTTCCCACAGTTGTAATCTGTAAAATACACAACTGTGCATGCGCACAGGTTATTGAACACTCAACTGCGCTTGCGCACAGGGTATGCACTGCGCGTGCGTCACAGATGCTAAATTTCAGAGAATAGCAACAATACTGTATCTGAAAGCTCTCGGCAAACCTTTTCCCTCTACGAAGTACTGTACATGAACAACAGTGAGAGCCTTCCCTATTGGCAACTCAAACTAACACTTGGGGCGCTGCGGTCGGTCTGGATAAGTAGGGTAAATTTACTCAATAACACGCGTTTGATATGGAACACTTTTTATTTTTCGGTTATAATCAGTAAATGTGGTCCCTAAAATAATGACAGTGTTATTTTTAATAGTATGTATGTATAACTGTGCGATACACGTGATCTAATTTGTGTGTTTCACTGGATTTTATGTGTCAATTGCATATTATCAAGCATCGGTTGTCTGCTGGTATTTGTTTTTGTGCAGTTCAAGTCAGTTCTAGTCATGGCGCTGTTACGTTTAAAAGCTATATTTGAGTTTGCTCACTGTACCATAGACTCTAGAAATTTTACGGAAGGGGAAGAAGTATTATTTGCCAAACATGTCATGTTATGTGGAAGAGTGAACAACGATGACAATGTTTGGTCAATTTACGCTCTTGTGCTCCAGACGTCGGCTTTATCCGCTCCGCCACACGTGGTCACAGGAGAAATTGAAAGGAGAACGCTCACAATTAAACAGTTTCAATGTTCATGCAAGGCAGGTGCATCAGAATGCTGCAAACATGTTTTAGCAGTCCTGCTTTTCTGTCACAGGTAAATGGGCCTTTTAGTCCTTTATTATTATTATTATTATTACTATGTAAAAGTAACTGACTGCTATTGATACCATTAAAGCAAATTGATGAGTATAATAGTGTGTGAATTAATAGGTTCTGATGTATTTGCATTTGACAATTTTCTTTCTTTTCATTTAGAACAGATATGAACTCGCTGGAAGTCCTGTCTTCAACAGACAAGAAGTGTCTGTGGAGTGAGCTGAAGGGGACAGCTCTTCAAAGATATCAAATAGCAGAACCAGTTACCACTTTCTGTTGCCATAAAGCAACAGAACGGAGGGTGTTAAATTTGCACCGCGAAGAAATTTACCAACGGGCTGTTGCAAGACTCCCAAAGTCTGCTTTGGCGATGCACGCAGCAGGTTCGAACACAAAGGTAATGGAAGAGGAGTGGACTGAGGATGTGCCTAATGAAACAGTGAAGATTATCATATCTCAGTCAAATTCATCCAATCTGCTTGTGGAATTAACAAGAGACTGCTATATTGATGAACCCCAGGATTGTTGTAGAGAGTTTTATTTGCATAATGTTGTAATTTATAATGCATACGAGTTGTGTGTGAGAACTCTTGAGAGAAGCGAGTGGAGAAAGGAAAGGAGCTACAGAGTTACAGGCAGCCGCTGCTACGGCTTGTATACTTATAAAGGAAATGACTGGCAAGGAAAGACAATGCGTGTCTTTAATGCCAGAGCATTTTCTAACAAGTGTATTGAACATGGCATTCTGCAGGAGCCTGCAGCTAGACTACACTATGAAGAGGTTAGAAAGTGCAGAGTGGCCGAGTGTGGGTTAGTGGTCAGTGAATGTGAACCTTGGTTAGGTTATTCACCCGATGGAATGATAATGGACAATGGCAAGCCAGTGGGTTTAATTGAAATTAAGTGCCCATACGAGGGAAAGGACAGTTGTATAGAAGAAGTGTTGCCCAAATGCAGTTTTCTTTCACACAATCCTGACAGTGGGTATTGTTTGAAGAGGAAACATCCATACTATGGGCAAATTACCTTGGGTATGATATTGACGAATGTTTTTGTGTGTGATTTTGTTGTTTATTGCAGCAGAGACAATAGTATGTTTATTGAACGAATTCACTTGGATACCAAATTTGGTCAGTTATTGGTATCTGAATTGAAATTGAAATATTTTAAACATATGTTGCCAATATTTTGTAAAAATCATTGAAAAGTTAGTGTTAAATAAATATGTGTATGTTAGTGCAAACACACCAATGTTTTTCTTATAAAATAAGACAGTTCAAGTCATAATTTTGAAGCATAGGTATTAATTAGGCTACACGTTTATTGTCAGTGGAAACATAACAGCCGATAGTGGTTCATGTACTGGAACTGTTCAATGCATCACTTAACAAACAATTTGCATTTAAAAACATCATTTAATTCTGATTGCTGTGCATTCACGCTGTAAAGATTATGCTACAATCATTGATCTATCGAGGTTTGATCTAGTCGATAGCACAACCATTGGGTCTATCAAGCTTCCCATATGCTAAGCAAGCAGAGGATGAGCGAAGAGCGGCTATCATGCTTGCTATTATAATCATAGGCCTACATTTGAAATTGATACCTAGTCATTTAAGCTTATTTCATGTACAATGAAAGTAGGTCAAGTGCTTTATTTAAAGATTAAATAGTAATGTTCATTGAAATGCCACAAAATTTTCTCGATTTGGCCATAAATATATATATTCTTGATATTTCATGTAAGTTATATACCGTGATTCCTATATGTAGGCCTATAGGGGAAATTTTTAGTTCAGTTGACAACGCATGGACGTTGATGTAGTGTTCAGAATTGCCGCTATGTTATGCTGCTGAATGAAGTTTTAAAAGGTTCGTCGTTACATGTGGATGCAGTCACATTTGTTCAAATGAGAGGTTTGGTCGTAAATAACGAATGTTCATAAATTACTTTTAGTTCAATTTGAAAATTGCTCTGCATTCTTCGGTGAGGCAATACCATTGGTCACTACTATGCGAGACGAATATCGGGACAAAACCATTGGCTGCGACTAGGTTCTACTACAAACGACAGGATCTGAGTCCTAAGCTCCAGGTTAGGTTTGTGTTTTAATGTGAAGCCTTTTCAACACACATAATTTAACATAATTTACAAGGAAAAATAACTTACTTGCTGCTTATTTTGTAATAAACAATGCTATTCAAGGCTATAATGTGAGGAGGTTAGGTTATTCCAGGTCGATCGTAGTACAGCCTGGCTCGTTAAGGCAACACTTACAAACCTTTAGTGTGCTGTATTTTGTGTCTGGGGGGAATTGTTTAGTGTAAGGAGAAACAATCTATTCTATTGATTAACGTTGGTGTGTGTTTGCATTGACCTTCCTGTAAATATTGTAATGTAAATAATTTGCCTTTTAATTTATCAACTTGTTTACATGGCTATTCATTTTGGAGACTGAAGTTTTATTTTCTTGCAATAAAAGAATCATATTCCGCAAAGAAGTCATGTCAAGGTATTAAGAATTGTGTATGAAGGCATCAAATTTAACTTTTCAGATACAAGGAAAAATACTTGCTGCTTATTTTGTAATAAACAATGCTATTCAAGGCTATAATGTAGTGAAATTTGTAGCATAAAACAGTCTCGCCTTATACCAGTTCCTGCATGCCATGTCTATCCCAGTTTGGTCCAGGGCGTACCTACCCCTTGTTTTAGTAACAACTTGAAAAGTTTGGCTTAAATGTACAGTTTGCTCCATTGTTTTCTGTTTGTGCTTTCTGGTTGCATTTTGGGATATCAGATGAGCTGTACGCCTCAAATTCTGGGGCATGCATGCTGACACATTGTCAGTAAGGCAGAGAGCTTGGCCATGTCAAGATTGTGCAGAAACCATGTGCTGCGTGCCTGCTGAAGACCAAATACATGTCTCAGAGCTTCCAGTGGACTCGAGAATATGCTCTAATGCGCGAGCTGTTGAGGATACTGGAAACCATTGGAGGAGCAAACTGTACATTGCAAGATGCGAAACATTTAGTGATTCTCTCACAGGTAGTGAGGATTGAAGGAAACCCAACTCTAACCTTGCTTTGGACGAAAGGGCGCAAACGAGTGGTTAGACATATTTGCTGAACAAGTTGGAAACTGGAGTGCAATGTTAGCTTGCTAACAGTCGCATGCAGTGTATCCATGGGCCATTTATTTTTTTCTGCCATATTTTCACATAATGCATTGTTTGGTGTAAGCATGTGTGAAAAATGCCCTGACCCCTCATGTTAGGTGTACAGAAAGGAATGAAAGGCTTGCTGGGGCTCCAGTACACTAATGGAACAGTTTTATTTTTGCAATATGATGGGTGATGTGCCTAGTATATTCCTCAAAAGTTCCATCACTGTGGGAGAAATTAGGTCCAATGCTCTGCCTTATTTTAGTAAGGAGGTTAGGTTATTCTAGGTCGATGGTAGTACAGCCTGGCTCGTTAAGGCAACACTTACAAGCGTTTATTATTTGATTATGTACAAGGCGAGCCCCTATAAGTGTTGATAAATGGAGTTAGGTCACAGCCACGCCACGCCTTTCTCGTACGCCTGTAAAAAATGATTTAAAAATCAAATTGCACTACTAGTAGAGAAACTTACCTCATTACATTAATATTGAAAATGCTCAGCCTGTAGATATTCTGGTTCACAATCTGGTGGTTGGTTCCTTAGTTTAGGGGCTGTGACAATGCAGTCATGTGCCCTGTGTACTTTGGGTGTGTGTAGAATCTGTCTGACAACCGATGTCAGTTGCGATGATTGTATTAATGTGCGCTATCTGTTTTCTTTCGCTACAAAATGCTACCATCCATGACATCGAGCTGTGAACTCCGCTACTACTAGATGCCATCGCAACCAGCACCCGGTGACGAACGTCGGAACTTAAGAGCATTAATCAAACCTAACCTACAAATTCTGGCTTCACACAAGTGTAGTAAGTGGAAGGTTCTGTTTCATGCCATAAATCAGACATGGGACCACCGGCTTTACTTCCCCTCCAAAGGAAGGCATACTGAGGGATTTTTAACGCTCTTAAAAACTCTGACGACGGTTCACACTCTGAAACTCGGCCTTGGTGAGGGGCTTCGACATCATGGTCATTTTGTAGATTTTGTCTGATAACCTGCGATGCCTGTAGTAATGTGTGTATTTGTAATTCAGGTGATGCTTGGGTATGAAGTGGCCATGGCCTTAAGTTAAGAACCATCCTGACATTTGCCTTGGCCTCTTGACTCTTCAAATTTTCTGTGTGAATTGCATATTTCAGTTCCTCTATGGGTGGTGGATCTGTGATTATTTCTACTCTCTCTAGTCTTTGAAATTGCCCCACAAGTAGAAGTCGCATAGAAGAATATGAAACGTCACTTTGCTTTAAAGGATTTTTGGGTGGGATCGCTCAGATCTTGAATTTTTTAATCAGTTTTAATCCTTTCATGTAGAACCAAATCCAGATCTCCCAGTTGAGGCGTTAAATCAGGAGAGCACACTGGTCATAAACCTGCTCTATTTATTCCATGCAATGATTGCTGAAAATACCCAAGTCACCTTTCCTGTTCAGCCATTTCAGTATTAGAGTACAGACAGTATGTGGTGAGGCTTTAAGGTCGCAGTACAGTATGAATGGTGGAGCGTTCCCTTAACTGTGCGGAGCTTAAGACTAGGGCAGGCAGAGATTTTAAGCATTAAAACGCGATGTTGACAATACAGCGGGCTGAAACATGACTGGGAATCTGTCTGCCCAGAGCAGTCAGCTTGTCCTTTAAGCCTCACTATATACCGTCCATACTCTATTGGTCAGAATGGATGGGGTCGTTAAAAAAAATCTGCCCTACAATATATTTAGCATACCAAACTCCTATTTTAAGGTCATGATGTGGAGTTTTATGAATTCTCTCGTGATCAGTACCAGTTATTTTGTAAATTTACCCATCCATACAGTGTTGTTTACGTGTGGCTGGTGTTCATTGATTTAAATTCCAGTTTTCTAACCACCTGTCGTATGGAAAAATATGAAACTTCACTTTGCTTTAAAGATTTTTTAGGTGGGATCGCTCGGGTATCTCACAGATATCTTGAATTTTTAATTAGTTTTAATCCTTTTAGTTTGAACCAAATCCAGATATCCCAGTTGAGACAACTCTCTCGTTACAATGTAAGACAGTGCCAAGCCATTGCTGGCTTAGATTGGGCATTGGCTTATTGTCACACTCCAGTGCATGTTCCAAGGGAAGTCTATGAATTAAGTGTCATGAATAGAAACAAAGGTACCGTAGGTTTAATTTGTCCTCCAGTCTTCGACCAATTGAAAAGTTTGTCTTCAAAGAAACTACACCATTAGGCAAAACAAGGAATATAAAGCTACATGACCGCGTTGTCGGAGCCCATACACTAAGGATTAGAAACAGTTTGGCATACATGAAGGGTTTTCAGTCAACACAAATTGTGCCCAATGACATTAAATATTTATCAGTATACTCTGTATTCTCAATGTCATTAGACTCCATATTGGAATCTGTTAGATCCGTATTGACAGTAAAATTACCAAGACAAATATCAAGGAACTCCGTCAATTAATACAATATAATTTTTACACTTGAGGGTACATGTTTCAAGCTCATACAGCCCTTCTTCAGCTTTATGAGCTCGAAACGTGTACCAAAAGTGCAAAAATTTTGTAATTATATTGTATTGATTAACGGTGTTCCTTGATATTTGTCATAGTAATACTCTGTGGATTACCAATAATGAACACTGACGTCTGTCAAAGCTAGCACGTGGGGAAATGCTGCGTTGCCACTGAGACAGATCATGGCTCATAACATTCCAAGAGGCTTGCAGGAAGACACAAATACTGGGAAAGTTAGCTCCCCTGCCTGGCGATCTAATGACAGTGACGAGTCAAGGCACAATAGAACACTGCTGTGTCCGCATACATTGCAACACTGCTCGCTCTTGCCATGGAGACAGTTGCCACTCTCTTCTTCTCACCTCGCCCTTCAAGGGGATGACAACCATCACCGTTCACCTTTCGTAAATCAGAGTATAAAATAACTAACTTTTTAGTAAAAAATAAAAAATTGGTAAGCTTTTGCCGCAAAACAATGCTGCGATTTGTTTTGGTCAGATATTACTTGTTTTAATTGGCAGAATTACGAGGTCATCTGCCCCCCTTAACACAAAATTATGCAAATTTGGATTATAAACTTAAATTTTGAGGGGGATACCTAAATGTGTAAAGACTGAAAATTAATAAAACAAAAAATTAAATAAAACTAATAGGTATAATTATAAACACACAATTACAGAAAACAAAAAGGAACTAAGTATTTGAGTCAATGAACACTTGTAAATTTAGATTGGACTAGATCAGCAGCTACCACGTCATCGGCAAACCAAGGTTCCTTCGTATGTCAGCAAGATTACACACTCATTTAAAATGTAGGCCTCGGTGAATAAGTCACCCAAGGTACAAAGTGGGTAGTCTTCCCTTTTCATTAGGTACAAGTGGCTGGATCTTGCATGACCTATCCTTAGTCTTCACAAAATGACGGACTCCCTCCGTGGCCGGAAAGAGCTCCACCACACACGTGTAGTTCGCTCTCAGTTTATTGAGCATTGGGTCAGCTAGCCACTGACTCTCCCAGAATGCCAGTTCTTGTCGGCATAACTGAGAGCGAATATCTCTAGCGGGTCGAGGTGATCCGCTAACTCATTTACCGCAATTCCCACGTGGCTTGGAAACCACAGAAAGGCGATTCAAGTGTCAGCGCGGGACAACCCAGCTAGTAGGCTGTAGATTAGCTGCAATAAGGAGTGTTGCGGAAAACATGTACAGGCCAGACGTTTGTTTTAGACGAGTGAAAAATCTTAATGGAAGCCTGGAGGCGAGTTACTACAGTACCTGTGTTGTTGTCACCTGTCCCATGCGGTCAGATGATTGACATATCGATCTCACGCTTCTGCTGAAGTACAGTCTTTGGCAAATATAATGGCGTTCTGTTCGTAACTATGTAACGTGTACTTCCGCGTCACACAATACTTCGATGTCGACTGCACTGGTCTGAACGATGGTGTCGTCACGTGCTGAAGTCTGGAATTCCATTACATCAGACCGGTGGTGACAACTATGAAGCGAGAGGGTGAGAGAGATACTGTGTACAGGCTTACCCGCAAGCTTCAAGGTCAAGGGCAATCGTCTAAAACAAACTTCCGACTTGTAGCAATTGACTGTAACGAACTCAAAGAGCATTGAAGCCCACCTGTGGAACTCGTTAAACGCCAACGTGTAGAGTTTGCAATCAACTCACTTATTCACTTGACCCATCAAGACTACAATGAATCTAGTCAGAAGTGTGTTGTGGTTTTAACAGGCGGAACAGAGCAGACAGTGTGATGTGCAAATAAAAACAAAATCAAAGTTTAAAACAAATATTATTTAACTTACAGTACCAAACTCAAACATGTATGACAAAATTTAAAAGAGATGACAGATATTTACAATATCAAATTCAAATGAACATTATAAAATACCAAAAGTATAGTGAGAAAACTATATATTCATAATGTCGTTTTAACACTTGGGCAATAAAAACAAAACATAGTCTTAAAATCAAGCTTAAGGGAAGAATTTCATGGAAGAAATCTAGTCATGTCCCTTAACCCATATGATAAAGTAATTTATATAATTTATTTCAGGATTAGGGCATAACCCATCTCTTTTGGGTACATTCGTGTTGACCGACTGAAAAGCACTAAACTCTTGTTGATAAAGTGGATACGAAAACCGTAAGTTGCAAATATGCTAATGACACTGGTCTCTCTCTACTTTTTTTTATTAAACCTGAAGTTGGGGTACATCCGAGCAAACACGTCAATGATAATGGAAAGTAAAGAAAACTTGTATTTACGGCAACAATTTTGCAGCATTCGAGGAAATATTACTATTTTATCATTAAATAAATGTAAAAGTTGCATCACTTACACTGCCCGTGAAGTATGGTGAAGAAAATACACTACTCAGGTCATGCTTAATATATAGGTAATATTGTACAGAGAGTTTAGTTTGTATCTGACAGAGACCCTCGCTTGCCCACTCGCCCGCGCCGCGAGCCTGTCTCCCGCTACGCACTTTGTTGTTATGCGGCGCCTGCACGGCACTGAGTCATTGAGTATAGGAATTTGTACTTGCCTAGTTCACAGCTGGTGCTGAAAATGTTCGCCATTCACCGTTTGAACTTTTTTGCTAGATCTTTTATTGTATTGACGCTAGGCAGTGGTCTGTTTGGAAATTTCTGACGGAATTTCCGTCGTGTTTTCGCACAAGATTTCCTGTACTTTATGAAGGTATTATATATATATACACACGTTCACGTAATGAAAATTGCATTGGAACAGCACACTGAGCACTAAACACGTGTGTCCCGTGGCTCATGATCGCAAGATTAACAGTCACGTTAAACCACAAGCTTCGAGCGTTCTTTTACTAAACACGTGAACAATTGACTAAACTGAACCTCACACTGTTAATGCTCTCAGCAGACTGCAAAGGAGGGAAACTTGTGGCGCGAAGAAGCGGATTACGGCCAAGTGGTCGGCGGGAGACCGGCTCGCGAGTCTCCGTCAGATACAAAATATACTCTCTGTATTTAAGCTTATGTGAAAAAAATAAAAATAGGCAAACCAATTGGTCTGGATAAAGATTACTGATGCGCAAGTACTCCCACCATGTGTGACAAACCCATGGGTGCATATATGGCCAACGCAGCTCTGCACTAACTAAGTATTGGTCGAGGAAAAAAAAAAGTTTTCTTGTTGCAAGATAACTATTTGTCCATAATTCACATGTATAAGTTAATGGGGAACATGCTGGAATTTTACTATATAAGTTGTGATCTAACCTGGAAGGGTCGAAAATGGCGGTTGGGTTAGGTGCACTCATATTTTTTAAATGATAAAATAGTTATATTTCTTAATTCCACAAAATGTTTACTTGATTTCGCCTTAAATACAAATTTGGTAACGCTTCAGGAGTGATTAACCTACAGTGACGATCCTTCCTATAGAACTGAGACTCGCAAAGGTGCATGTCGGCCAAGGCACTCCGTATTGCAGCGTAGTTGAACACATTTACACTTTTTAACATATTTAATAATTATAATTACAATTATAATTTCAGAGTAGTTGCTGGAAATGCTGTCCTTCAATTTCTAAACACACATTGCACCAACGTAGGAAGTTTTGGTACACTCGCTGTAATTCATCCTCACTGATATTTTGTATCAGTGCAGTTATTTCGTTCTTGAGAGCCTCCAGAGTATGCATATTGTTTGTGTATACCTTTTGTTTGAGATTCCCCCACAAGTAAGAATAGCACGGTGCTGAAACTTATGAACAAATTTACTGCAAACTACTTCTTGAGAAGAAAAGTTTCCACTAGGAAAATTTGTTGTTTTGTTCTGGCCTTCCTAACCATGTTCACGTGATACAAGAGCAGCCTACAGTACTTCACCACAATTCATTATCTCAACTAAGGTATCTTGCCAGCTGTGTATGTAATATATGCTATGACAGCATCCACGGCTTTCCGACCAGGTTGTAATCGGTACATGCTATAAATCTCGTGGTGAGTCATTGTGACCTTTCCATTGCACAGCCACTGTCAGACTCCGTTCTACAGGGAGGGGCCTTACTGTAGTACAATACTACAGAGAAATTAGTTTGGATGTATCGGAGACCATCACTAGCCCGCGGCGCGAGCCTGTCTCCCGCCAGGCACTTTGCCGTTATGCGGCGCTCGCAAGGCATTGAGTCATTGGGTATAGGAATTTGTATTTCAATGTCATCCTTGACCAATTTTTTGACGAACTGACTTACGGAGAGTGATTGTCAACTTATTTTCAACACGATTCTGCCACTGCTCACACTGACGAAGCATCCATGACAGAATTGCGTCTCTTTTTTGGTACTAGGATTATAAGTCGGAACATGTGGCCCCCGCGAAGCCCAGACTTATCACCATGTGACTTTTATTTGTGGGGGACGCTTCAAAATTGAGTGTATGTGAGAAACCCTCCACTATAAATGAGCTTAAAAACTATATTTCAGCTGAAATACAGTCAATCGGTGCTAAGGAACTTCAGAGAAGTACATGCCAGTTTCATAAAAAGGTGCCAGCGATGTGTAGCAGTGAATGGCGAACATTTTCAGCACCAGCTGTGAACTAGATAAGTACAAATTCCTATACTCAATGACTCAGTGCCGCGCAGGCGCCGCACAATAGCAAAGTGCGTGGCGGGAGACAGGCTCGCGCGGCGGGCTAGCGAGGGTCTCCGATATATCCAAACTAATCTCTCTGTACTTAAATTAGCCGAAAAACCTTGTGTAATGATGAATAATAATTGTGGAAATGATAGATGTTTTATCCTCCGCTGTCTATAACCCACCTGCCATCCCCTTTTTATAACACGATTTATATAGTGAAATTTCAGATGTGTCGGACATTGTACACGTGATTTATGGGACAATGTTGCCAACCCCACACATACGGTAAGCGTGGCCGTGTAGTGTTTGTTTTATGCTCAGCTTGCTTCTTCGAGTTTCTATGATAAGGTTTTACATACAAAAACAAACCTAACCTGGGGCCGACGTCCACTTACTTGTAGTACAAGCAGTAATTTTTGGCCAGACAAGCCAATGGAATCTCACTCCACTCGCTACGCATAACCTGCGTTGTTTTTTTTTTTTTCGGTAGGCTACCTTACATTTGCAACAGTGAAATAACATCAATATATATGCCTGTGTGCATCTCGGTAACAGTTGAAGACCTAACGCACCTCTTTCAGTAGCCGATGAGCAATGACGATTGCTGTCATTGAATGGACAAGATATAATGACTTAAGTCACATATTTACAGGATTTAGCACAAATTTCCTGTGCAGTAGTGATAATGGACAGTAATTTCAATTGGTAATAACTCCCAGAATATCAAATAAGGTATGAAAATGTTGGATCCAGGATCATCACTCCCGAAGAATTACCCAAGTTTTGTTCATATTCTGTGCAAAAGAGTTCCATTATCATTCGTGTGCTTGCTTGGATGTCCCCCTGAAGTTGTTCAACATCGGCACAAGAAAGACTAAAACTTATCATCCCCTAAAATAGGGGAACATAAATTTGTCAGCCCACACACGGTGACAAAACATTCATTAACAATTTCAAATAAACACATCTCAAACTTCGCTGCAAATATTTTGAACATTTTAATCCTCTGATTGGATCGCTCGATATGCACTCTGGCACTTGCAATCTCTCTGTTTAAGAGGGCTTCTTCGCGACTGAACCTTTCTTTCCCTCTCAGAAATGGAGGTCGAATCAAGGTTATCTTGTGTTGAGCACAAGTGCTGTCAATTAAGAAACCTTTATCTACCATGATAGCATCCCCTACCTCCATTAGTGATATAAGTCCTGACTGGTCAAAAATTGTCTTATCTGACGCTTTTCCTCCATATGCAGTACTCACATAACTTATCAACCCAGCAGGCGTAACACCAGTCATAAATTTAACTGTGAGCCCCGACTTATAATGTGAATACAGTTTAATTCTACACACTAAACATTTGCATTTTTGTATCGGAATTTCAGTACAATCTAATACAACTCTTACGTTTTTAAAGTTTTCGAAACACTTCGGCATTCTGTTTAAAATTTCTTCTTTCGGTGGCCATGGTACCACTGCTTTCAAAATTTCAGATAAAACGATCACTGTTTCTTTAAAAATGTTTTTGCATGTTGTAGCAGTTACATTGCCAAATAAAGCACTCAACAATGAGAACGACAGATTCTGCTTTAGTTTTATGAGCGTCAACACCACTCGCTCATAAACAGAAAGTTTATGAATTCTTTTATCATTAGTTACTAAAGTGACTTCCTCCACCAACCAATGCAAAATGTCAAAACTGGGCAAACCTGTAAAAAGGTTCAACTTTTTTTCACTATCAATGATAGCGACAAAATTGCTCATCAAATCCCCACTCGACACTTGATGGCATTTATCACTTTTGCCTGGGTCTGTAGGACTACGAAGCTCTTCTGATAAAAGATTTAAATGAGGATGACACTTGGCTAATTCCAACAGGGCAAATGCTGCCTCCTCATGTTCAGTTGACACTTCCTTCGGTGGTGATGCCTTCAGTGTTTCTCTATTACATGCCCTAGCTGCCCTCATCGCTGCACTGTTGGTCACCTTTGAAAGACTTCGCTGACTGGACCTCTGAGGAAGGACAGGAAGATTCTGGGATGGAACAGCATTCTTTTTCAATATTCTCCTCCTTGCTGGCGTGCCTACAAACATAAAAATACTTTGACGATTGGTGCTTTAAGGGGGCATGACTGCAAGGTCATTTGCCCCAAATATGTTATCACTTGTTACATGCATTAGTTGTATGCATTGAGCAATAAGTTTTGTTGAGTTTGGAAGATGACATTTCCAACCTCAAAGTTGAAGAAACAAAGGCAGGCCTAGCCTATTAAGAAAAGACCCACTAAAACTCAATTGTAATAACTTAAGTGTTGCATATAAATTCTATTCAGTGAAATTATTATTAATTACAATAAAACAAAGAATTAGCTCTTAAAAATCACACTACCTACTTGCTCATGAAAAAAAAAAAAAAAAAAAAAAGGACCCACCTGCAGAAATAAAGTCGTCTTCACTAAAATGAAAAGAGCACACTCTCATTGAAGGCGTCACATTCTTCCCCATCCTCAACACCAACGTCCAAGCCAACTGTATTCCAACCCGATCCTGTTGCCCGTATTTATTTTGTATAGTCACCTTTCGGCTATTGCTATTTGCATCTTTTGGGAAGTGATGAAAACTTATATCCGCAGCCCTCTTATACATCGACTTACAGCCGTAAACTGAGCAATACACTTTGCTTTTACTCATTTTGCACTCTATCAACGAGTAAAACTTATTATTTATGTGTAAAGGCACGAAGAATTTACGGCGAACTGCTTACCAATACAAGAAACCATATACAAACAGTCACCACGTGGGAATCTACCCTACTTGGTAAGTTTCTCATTTTTACCGCTAGATGTCATATCAGATAGCTGGAGTTGCCAATAGACCGGGTCCTCGCAGTCGCTATGTGACTACCGGGACACTGCGAGTAGCCGCCTGTTGAACAAGGCACTGGCAGCGTAGCGCCCAACTAGTTCAACACACTTACATTTTTTAACGTATTTAATAATAATAATAATAATAGTAATAATGATGATAATAATATTAATAATACTATCGTATGGCCTCGGATGCTGGGTGCAAGCTTTGTTATTTGACACCCAGAGGGCAGCTTGCATGTCGAATTTGGTCGTTCCTTGAAACGCTATGAAAGTCAAGGAGGTTAGATATCTACACTCCTTGACACTATAGCGCTTTCTAGTAGAGAAAGTAGCAACATTGGGTCGGCGGAAAACCCCGAGATTAATTTTGCCATTATGAACACGGGCTACTGAATTCAAATGGGTTCTTTAACATGCCAGCATCGTATGACATGCATGTTGTGATTTCTGTCGCCTTTCAAAAATCACTTACCACGGCCAGGAGCGAACATGCAAGCTTGGGGTTGGTAGTTCCACACGATAACCACTCACCCACCGTCGCAAGCTATTTAATAATCATCATTACTTATATGAATTTCAGAGTAGTTGCTGGAAATGCTGTCCTTCATTTTCTAAACATACATGGCATCATTTGGACCGGTGGTGGTGGGGATAAATGTTTTAAGGAGTGTAACATTGAGGCCTCCTTTTCTGTTGGCATACAGTTATGCCAGGGCGTGTAAAGTATTAAGTGGTGGAACTTCCGTATGAGCACGTATGAGTTAATGGTTAAGATGAAGTAGTTCTAAATTTCAACACCACGCGCCGCGCCGAGCATATGGTCTAAAGCACATGACGGGACGGCAGTCAAGCAGTGATACATTATTACCTCACGCAAATTGTACTTACGTTTTATTTCTATGCTTGTTTTAAACTTCTGTTATCATTATGCCATGCTGCTTTGTGCCTGATTGTGAGTCTGGGTATAAGAAAGGAGATGATCGGCACTTGTTTAGACCACGTCAAAACTGTTTGGAAGAATGGAACAGAAAAATTCCACGAGCTGACCGACAATTAACTTTGAGTGACCGCGTGTGTGACTTACATTTTAGTGATGACATGATTATTAAAATGGATTCTTTCATAATAGGTGGAAAGACATTGAACCCGAACTTGATCCCATAAACCTGTCAGTTAATGATGACAGTTCTGAGAGAGCAGGCGATAACGTTATTTATTATTTGTGTGGTTACCTGATTCACACAGCAGCAAAGAAGCTTGTGAAATGTACTTCCTGCATTAGGTCATTGGAAAGTGATTCTGAAACATTGAATGCTGTATGTATCCTCTCCAAGCTGAGAGACTATGGTGGAAGTAAATCTAGATTTCTTAAATACCCGTCCTTATCTTTCTTTCACGTGATGAAACGTGTGGATGCAGTAGTGGAGGAAAAGTTGGAGCAAGAAGGCGCGTTGTGGGGCGATATATTTTCAGATTGTGTGGATATGATCTGTGAACTTCCTGTGTTTCGAAATGTGTGTTGCTCAGAGGATCACCTGTTACTATATTTCCCTAGGATAGTGTTTCATTACATTAAATGCCGATTTATTCTCCGGGCGAAATAAATGTCCAGGGAACTGAGATTCAGATCGTCTTCAAAATCAGCGAGAAAAATAATGAAAGTCTCTTCTGTTTAGAGGTAAGCTCTGCCCTTCTTAGAAATGTATTTTAGTGTGTTCTGTATAGTATTTTAATATGTTCGTATTCCCTTGAAGATTTGTTTCTGTTATTCACAACTTGCTTAGTATTTAGTGCAATACTTCTTTTAATAAACAACTAGCAACCCGCCCCGGCTTCGCCCGGGAACAGTTATGAATGGGCAAGGAATTCCTGTCAGACGTAATTTAAGAATGGCGAGGTGCATGAGACATAAATGCCCGTTCCGTCCAAACTAAAAACACTTATATTGGGCAAAGTATCGAAGATAGAGATATGCTCTCGCGGAATTTTTGGAGAATTTTTCATGCTGAACAATTCTTACACTCATAGTATATTGATATTTTTAACGGTTTGCCCAGCGTAAGCTTAAAAAGTGCACGGACGCCAGGTCCTATTTTCGACCTTTTCACTGAAATCTGAAATCGTTACTGCTTGGCTCCCTTTGATCATAAATAAATTATTTTCTACATATATCTTCCTCGAGATTACCTTTACAGAATGGTGAAAGCCGCACCAAAATCCATCCAGTGGTTCTCGAGATTACCCGTGACATTCAAGAATCGGGGACTTAGTATTATACTTACTAAGTAGAGGCGAGCCAGACAGGCAAGCGGAGGCCAAGTTACGCTAGTACCACCTAGCGGCGGAAACGGTCAACTACCGGAGTTCCTTCACTTGATACTTGACACGCCCTGAGTTATGCTATAGAAGGAAGAATTTCGACTCCTTAAAAAAATGGGGCAGTGAGTAAAGAAGAAGGCCATGACAGACTCCCTAGGCTTCGAAGGTCTGAAGAAAACAAGAGTTGACCAAGGGGGTTGTAGTTATTGTTTAAAGGGGTGGAACAGTGAGGTCTTCTGCCCCATTGACCAAAGGAGATCGACAGGAAGATAAAAGAGGAGCCTGGCACAAGTAAGTCGACGTACTGTACTGCATAATTCAGAAGAGACTCCATATTTTTCATACTCCGCCCCACAAGTGAGTACCCTGGGGAGATCATTAGTGACATGCACAGGCTAGTGTAGCCTATGAGACTGCACATTGATAGGCCTACATTTCCATTAGCAGCATATCAGTAGGTTAATTAGGAAATATTTGCAAGAAGGCAGAGGAGTCAAGAGCTTGATCGTCCCATTTTGCAATTTTTAAATCCAAGTCACCTTGCCACATAAAAGTTATGCTGATTATTATAGACATGGTAACTTTAAGTTCTGAAATTTTTATTTATACCGGTACACTACTTCATTCGTGAACCGATCATATTAATGCGACTTTAATGGCTAAACCAAGGGCATTACTTCGTAGAAGGCAACTCGAATGACATGGCCTAGGCACGTGCACGTGAAATCCTAGTGTACGGTAATTGACAAAATTGTTTATTGAGCAACATAACTATGCATTCATCATAACTTTCGCCTCCTAGTGGACGCATCGTTATATTATATTAAATTTATTTCGAAATAATGACTGAAACACGTTTTAAACGTCCGCCGTTTTTATTTACAGGTAGTTGTGATGTAGCGATTTACTTCGCTTTGATGCAGCGCTGCAACTTATCGCTCAAAGAAAAACGCACCCAGTGTCTTTCTCCACTATTGCTGCAAGGCCGTACCCGCCAGAAGGACGCCGCCGGCGTGAAGACAACGTGCCAGCGCACCCGGTGTGCTGCTTGGCCACCTCTGCCTTAGGCTGTGAATCGCAAGACAATGATGAATGAGTTTTGTCCCTCTGAGTAACGCGATATGAAACAGCGGGTGGCAAACTACATAAATTAGTCGTCAAATATACCCTCGCAGGCAAGCGCAGGTATAAAGGCTTTTTTTGCATAAAGTCAACAGTAATTGAGGGTATTTCCATAACTGGCTTCTCTCATCTCTATATTATTCTAATACAATCGAAGCGAAAGAAAATAGGGAGATAAAATGAAACGTGAAGGACGGAGATCTTAGCAAAAACTAAAATTTTATTATCCTTAAAATATCCAGTTCAACATTGTATTCTAAAAACTATCCGCAAATTTACTCTAAACAATATGCGCAGCTTATCCGCTATCCGCATGGCGAAAAATGTTGCGGATATCTGCATACACGCATACATACATATAAATTGACATGGAGCTGACGATCACGATGCCCCTAAATGTGCCTAAATGAAAAAATAAGAACAACTGCCCAGGACTATTGTTTTTCAGTCAGTTGAAACCCGCTAACATCAGTGTACCACGGTTTCATCTGGAGATATCATCTTTAATCAAGTCACAGTATGTATCGTGTGGAGCTCGGGTGTAATATTTATAATTGGCTGTTATGTGACTCGAATACAACATAGGTGAATGGATAACTAAGTAATCACTGGTAATTGTTCCACGCGCTGCCGAGCTATACATCAAAGTCTGGTGAATCTGAGCTCTGAGCGACTCTAGCAACAGGAGATGTCGCCTCCACATTGCCACGGGCTGCGTGATTGATAGCACGTGCGTCATTTGTCAAAGCACACCCCGCTATCTTGTGCCCCCTCTATCGCAATCACCAATCATTGACCACAAATTTTAATTATAGGTCCATTAGAAAGAACCTTTTTAAACGAAAAAGTGATGGACGTTCAAAAGAAATCCAAAACATTTGCTTTTATTTTTAATTATATTTCCTTTAGTGCATAAATCTCAGTTAAAACATATTTCTCTTGACTTAGGTTTTGTGGCTGGATAAGAAAGGGGCAGTGTTAAATTGGATCAAAATTAAAATATTCGTGCAACAAGAACCGAACGTCATCCGTTTAACGTTTTTTTTATTTATCGTATGGCTTTTAGTGCCGGGAGTGTCCGAGGACATGTTCTTCTCGCCAGAGGCTGTAGCTGATTCAAGCGGACACCCATAGGGTGAGCTACAAGTTCCGTTCAATTTCAGTTAGTTCCAACTTTCGCTACCGGATGTCACTGGTACCTGGTGGTGAACTTTGGAACTATGATAGAGCGTTCCAACGAAATCTAACCTAGAAATTTAGCTTCACACAAGTTTAGTCTGTGGAAGGATATTTTACATGCCATAAATCTATGAATGGGGCTTTACTTCCCCTCCGAAGGAAGGCATACTGAAGGATTTTAACGCTCTTAAAAATCCGACGACTTCGGCCGGGTTTGAACCCGCTATCTTGGGCACAGCAGTTCAGCATGCTACCAACTACGCCACCGAAGCTGCTCGTTTAACGTTAAAAGTGGTCAATAGATATTCTATACTGAGTGGTTGGGGTATCACTAGGCAGCCGGTAACATATGATTTCCCAGGTCAGGAAACGCCTAAAAGCGTATTTTAACAGGTGTTTAGCGTAAATAAATGAATAGATAGATAAATAGATAACTAAATACATGGTTTATTTACGTTATTTAAACACGTCTAGCAGATAAATCACTTAGCGTTTGCTCTATTTTTTGCAGCATAACAAAGTACTGAAATGATGCCCGGGGTGGATCCACGTACGGCGAGTAGTTCTTTCTCCAAAAATGTTACTACAATCGTTTTATGGGTCACTGTTTTATAGGCCTATAAGCAGTCTGGCAACACCACTTCAAGGGTCGTGTGCCAATGGAAGGAAACCAGTTGGACAGGTTTCATCCATTTCCGCGAGACCGGCCTATGAGCGTGACTTCTTCACGTAGATACCAGCTGGCTACACGTCTTTTACGAGTAAAATTCATTACGTTTCTCAGATTTGTTGATGTTTGCACACAAAACCAGTTCATGTCTCGTCTTCTGGTTCCCGGGTTTACACTCATCATGAGACTTGCAGGCGGTGTTGTCAAATGCGACGTACCTTTCCTTGTTTGTTTTTTCTTTTACTATTCGTTTTTCTGCGCAGGGAATCGTACGTTCTCGGCTGCCTGTGTATTGCATATATTTTATTTAACGTAGGCCTATTCTGTTACTATAGTTGACCAGTTGGATCCAGAATAATACTAACACAAACACTTACTAGATATTTGAATACACAACTGAAGTTCATAGATCAACAATGACATTTAGATAGTGAAGAATGCTTGGAGAGGACTTGATTGTTTGTATCATAGCTTCTAAGATATTTATAGTGACTTGACTATGTTCGTGACATATTTGGTATTACTATTCCTGCTACCAAATAACGTTAGTCCAATCTTGATAGGGATATAAGAATATCACAAATGACACTCAAGTAAGGGAAGGAAGGACGATTGTTGTTTTACGTGACCGTGAATCTTGTGATTATGAGCCACGGGACCTCCTTTTTACGTGGATTCCGAACTACAGGGCATGGCATTTCACTTCGAAAATCTCACATGCATTGACCGGGAATCGAACCCAGTTCACCTTGGTGAGAGGTCAAGTAAGGGAGACAAGGCTCAAAGATTAGTCGCTTCTCCTTATCTATTCGTCTATAGAGTAAGAACAGACTATGGAATCTAAAATATATACTTCACGTAGTCGGCGGTTTATAATCACAGTGCCTGTCGTCCTGGATTCTCTTCAGTAAATGGAATTAATTTCTTAATGAGCTTGCCAGTTATGTGCTTACAATGCATTGGCCACAGCAGATCGTACTTTGTGATGATGTGAATTTCTTTTGAATTTTATCGAACAAGGTTCTACCATTTTTGCAATGTAACTTTAAAATTTATAAAGAAATGTAAATAAAGGACATTTATTCTAAAACGGCAGCACACAGTTTGGAGAGTCACTAAAATAATTCTCTTGGGATAAAAGAGTAAGTTTAGAGCCTACATTGTTCTTGGGACTCCATTGTGGCTCTTACCATATAGAATAAGTTTGTGCATCACTATTCACTGGACATCTAACTAGACACACGTTTCGTGTTAAAATGTACACCCACGGCTGTAAAACTTCTGGACACTGAGTACATATCGGCCAAGTTCCTATTAATATCTATAAGACTACTGGTTTACCTAATCGTTCATTCTATATTCCTTGAAGATAAGAAATCTTTTCCATGGGCGATTCTTAAATTGGTTATAGAATGACAAGTGATTCCGAAGAAATATTAAATGGTTCCTCTATTTCCTTCTGTGTCATATTTTTCGGTTCATTAAGCATTTTTCATGTTTGTTAAGCCAAAAGGGAGATAAATATTTGGAATCAGATGCTGTCGTAACATCATGCTATAGCATCTCTTATACGGATTCGTTTTCATAGTATTTGCTATGAGTTTCCACTCATGTTTTGTAAGCAACAATAGGGTGGATATTCAAAATATGAACCTTGAGGGTCAGTTTCACGTACCTTAGTTATACGGTTATTTTCATTAAGGAAGGTATCTTAGGTTCCAAGGCCGCACAACTACCAAATGACAATTAGGAGGTTTTGTTTGTTAAAAGACAGTATATTCAACTATCCCCGCACAACTATCCCTATGCCTTATCCTATTTTATTCACAAGAAATATAGACTAATGAAATCAACTTTTGTCGGTGTGTGTATATCCGTCCCCACCAAATAACGTTTGATCACTTAGACGGACGTTAATGAAATTTGATCGTACGTTAGCTCTCCATCCTCGGACACCTCATCCGTGCCTGTCAAAATTTCTTTATCGTTACCAATCGAACATGGTGACCACTTTAAATATAATTTTACTATTTCTTATTACTGCGTGGTATCTTTATTCCACTTCCTAGCACTATTCCCCCTCATTCTATCTGATAATATAATATAATGTGCCCATTTAGCAAGAAATATGCCAATCACAGTATACCAGCGTAGCTCAATTCGGGATTTCGGGGCAGTGGTAAGTTCCCCCACTCTGTGACTCACATATTTTGGATTAATTAGAGGATACACTTGCAAAAATAACAACAAAATCAACTCCTATTTAAACATATTTAATTAATAAAATTAATGGCGCTACAAACATTTTAACACTTTAATTCTTGACCAAAATATCAACTGCTTGTTCCAAATGAACAAGGGATCACAAAATAAAATAAACAAATATTGAATTCAAAACCTGTGGTTTCCACATAAACCAACAATTCTTACTTAGTCTCACTTCCATAAAGCACTAACATTAAGTTTACATAACTCCGAGCTCTTTGGCTCCATGCATTTACATTATTATGGTGTCATTCTTGTACACCTCAAACACTGTCTTTTATATTTTCTTATTCTTTAAAACAAATATATAATTATATTTAAAAATATAGGTTAATTATCTAACTCAATATTTTTGGGCATGTCCACACATTCAGTTGTTATCATCTCTCTTTATTTCACAAACATATTAAGGTAATCAGAAAATCAATTGTGTACTCCAGAGCGTGAAGGTACTTGACACAGTCAAAAAACTATAGTTACTCCCGAACTCAGTTGCCTTCAATCAACTCGTGGAATCCCACGTCCTTACATTATTACAATAGGGATTGTTATTTATCTCTTATGTCTTAATAGATCATTATCATATAAGAAACTACGATCTGAACCGGCAAACGAAATATCCATCTTTAAGGGCCTCGGTTCAATGCCCGGGTCGTTTACAACTCTAAACACTCCTGGTGTATTCGTCTCTCTTTACAACAGCTTACGAGACGGTCTCTGTTCCATCTCGCTTTAAAAGAGCTAGTCTCTACTACTGGGGTGCGATTTATGACCTGTTAGGGTGGTGGAGATTTCCCGTCTGACCCAACATTTTAGTAGCTTATTTTCAAGGCTTTCAAAACAAACCTTTCCATTCTATCCAGTTCTGAGGAGACCAGGCTTTATTGTACCGTAACATTCAAACAACTATTCTTTGGTTCACAGACCATTTTCATATCCTTGGCATTTATTAATTATGAGAGGGTCCTCATTGATTGGGAAGATTAAATACACATACGACGACGGAGAATTTCAGGGGCTTTTATCATAAGAAGATCCTGCATTCGAATCTCTTCAGGTGCCTCGGGAACTAATCCCATACAGAGGGCTTATACAAAATGCGATTTAGAGTCGGCCGTGGCCCATATGACATACGCTCAATAATACCATATATTAGCTCCCTTTTTAAATACATACACAATGCCTCGTGATACTAATGTCACAAATAGAGGACTTATACAATTATCATTCACTGCAATCAACTACCCTCCATAAGTAATGTACCAAGTATTTAACTACTACGCGTTCCTAGCGTGACACTTTAATATTATATTTGCACTCATTATGCGCTATGCATTATTTTAAGCCGAAAATGTCTTCCCAAGAACTGATAAAATCTCTTTAGTAACAATTCATATTATTTTAATTCCCATATTAATCTTTCCATGGTCGATAAATCGTTCCCTGTTTTAAAATATTCCATTGAACCTCATTTCTTACACATACGTTAAGGCTTAACGTTCTTATGTTCATATCAATTTATTTGATTTTTATTTAACATTTCCATATTTAATTATTATTATTATTCTTTATTCTTTATATAAGCTCAAAAGCTATTTCTTTCATATCTCAACTTTACTTTATTTCAATGTCTTTTATGATAATTAAATGATATTTCGCTTGCTCTCTTTGACATTTGTTAAATACATTAACCCTTTATTCACATATTTCCTATACTGGATTTATTCTTTACATAATTATTCATAATTTCTCTATTTATTTTATTATTATTGTTCAGACCGTGTTCTTGATTATTCAGTATTTATTCATTAAAACACATCCCTTTCACTCAAAACTCCGGTGAGTTGCACACAATCAATTTCTGACACCAAAATAAAAATGAATTTTGTACTTACATATTTTCAGATCATCCCATGATCTTAAATCTGGTGTGGTGTTTCATTTTTGGGGCCCACTTTGAACTTTTTACACCATATTGAAGGTATTCATCTTACGTAGAAACACTTTTTGACCTATATCTAGAACACTTAATATTGACGACATTTTTATATACTAGTGTGTCCCTTTTGAACACATAATAACACTAAAAATATTATCTAACACACAATCTTGATTATTTTACACTTCACAATTACTCGATCACTAGGCCGTACTTCTGAGCCTATCACACGTGATCTTCTTTAATTCCCGTCTCCAAGGGTGAGATTTATCTGATGTCGGCTTCCTATTCTGAAGAAATGCGAAAGTCCTGAAACATCTACTGTTCCCTGGAGTTCAATTCTGCTATTCCTATCCTGGATAACTGGCTATTATCTAGCTTGAACGGCTTCTCTGTCGATCTGTCTATTGATCCTAACGAGAGTCTATATGGATCGAGGTCTCCTCTAAGACCTATAGATTTAGTTTCTAGCAGCTAGCACTTCTTGATTCTAGTACTATTAGAATTGTTCGCCTGATATCTGGAGCTAATGTTTATAGTCTCCTATTCTATTTATTGGAACTGTTTTTAACACTCTTACGTTCGAACCTATTCTGTTCTTCTCTTTTAGGTTTCTTCAATTTGACTAACAGTTTATCTGTCTGGTACGATACTTCCGTACGTTATGATCTGTTCGTTCGCACATTTAACGACCTATCGCCTTTAAGTCCGACGTACGCAGCCTGCTCTGACTATAACTTGCGAATTTTCACTTTAACTTGTATACAGTCGGGCCTAAATCCTATAATTAGGATTTTCCTAATACTTCACTGCGGCGATACTTTAAGATTTCGTCTTGACCACCCCTTATGGAAGGCAAGCAAGTCGTTACTACTGTGACGCCTGTGGCTATTGGATCTTACTTCGGTGGTGTGAAACAGCGTTTTCTCCCCTCAAGGAGTACTGGTAGCTGTTATCGATGTAACGCAGAGTTACGTCCCCTCACGGACTGTCGGAATGATTACTTCTACGTCGTGGAGCAGCACTTCCCCTCACGGAATGCTCGTAGGACTGCATGCGATGTGACACAGCGACGTGCCCTCTGGCTGTCTGAATACTGCATGATGTGACGTGATACAGCGTTACGTCCCCTCACGGGCTCTCAGAATAACTGCATGTGCTGATATAACTTCACGTCCTCCTGGACGGATTCGTGATGCGTGATGCGTGGCGATACCCCTCGGGCCGTTCGAATACTGCATTCGGTGCTTATACTTGTTGCGCAGTATGACCTCCCCTGAGGTTCATACGTTTGAAGACTTTGATGCAGCACCTCCGTTCACGGAGTGCTCGTTGTAACTGCATTCAATGATGATCGTGACACAGTGATGTGATACAGCACCTCCCCTCAAGGAGTCTGTCGTGAACTGCATGATTGGCTTGGAAACGCCCGAAGCTTTATACTGTTTTACTACAAAAAAATAAGACTCTAGCCTTTTCTGTGGTCAACTTATAAAATAATGGTGCCACAAATATAAAAATTATACCTTCCGAAAGCTCGTCTTCTCAATGTCAAATGATCTTATTGCACCTAAGAATCGATCGTGCAATTTGGAGATATTAATTAATTTCTCGTCCTCAATTGTGTGGGAGTTGCATTCTTTTTGTTCTCTCCCCTCCACAGAGGCTTAGGTAATTCACCGATGACGTCGTCTTACGTCGGCAGTTTATTTCTGCACAATTATTACATGGTTTCTTTATACTGAAAAATCTCTCATTCAAAATGATTCACTGTGCTGTGCTTGTTTACTCATTATTATGCTCGTAAACGTGTTAATTTTAATTATTCCTCTTCTGGTGCATATGCGACGTTGTCAATTTCCAGCCACGTCAGCTTGAATTCCGATTCAGGCTTCTCTTTCTATCACGGTGGAAGATTCCACTCAGTTATTAATACTCGTGACCAGCCCTCTCTGGCATGTCGAGTGGGGTGATCTCATCTAAGGAGCATCTGTCCCTAGTCGCTTGCACAATGTTAAGCTATATTCCTGGCTTAAAATCTCTCTCCGTTCCTTTAAGAAACTATACGTTTCTTTCATTTCTTCCTTAAGGACATTGGTTCGACCGTCATGGACCCGATGGCCCAAGGGTTCATCTCTCCTCTCCTTAGGTAAATAAATTTTCGAAAATTTTGAGGAAATTTATTTCAATTTAATTTGTATTTCCTTTCCGTCGAATCAATCATAACGTCATCCGTATTTACTGTTATTTTATTTTCTTAAGGTTCCTTCCACTAATTGTGTAGGTTGGGTGTGCTCAATCTTTACCTTTTTTTCCTTTAGTACATTTAAATTTTCCTTTTCAATAAAATCAATTACTTCTTTAAAGTTCCTTTCCTTTCTGGTCTATGTTTAGGTTGGGTCTTCAAGAGTTCCCATTCATTCATTTATTCCCTAGTGGTCGACTTCACTCAGGCCATAAATCTCTTGTCACGTTCAGTGTTTACAACTCTCTACCCTCGTCTGGCGCGCGCCTCCAAACTCGAGTCAACAGTTGGTTTCCTTTCTTCTTTTCCCAGGTCAGACTTCAAATCGGTCTGTTCTTTATTCATTATATTTCTTCAACTTAATGACTTTATGTTAATTATCTTGCGGGTGCAATTAGCTTTACCCGTAATTTACTTCATTACAGTTATCAGACTTCAAGTCTGTTACACTTCAATTAAAATTTTTAAGAGCTCAGTCTGACTTCACCTGACTCTTTCTGGTTCTCTTCCCTATTCCTCATCTCTCTTTGAGATGGTATTTCAGCACATATTATACTTATTTCTCATATTCTTTGACGGTTGCAGATATCTTTACCCGTTTGTTCAAAAGAGATAATTCTCTTCTTATCCTTTATGTCTCCATCTTACGTCTCCCGTTATTATCATTTCTCCTTGTTCTTCTTCCTCATCCTCTTCTTCTTCTTCTTCTTCAGGGTCTTCCTCGAGCATATCTTCCATTTCCATAACTTCTTCCCCTCCTGCTCTTAAATCTTCTATCATTTCATTTTCCCATTTTATCAGCAATTCTTGCGCTCGTATATTCACGTCCCCTCCTTGTTCGTGAATACTTTCAACCGTTTCTACCACCTTCGTTTCTATCAACTGGCGAACAGTTATGGGTAAATGTTTTAATATGCTTAAACAATGCAACAAAACATTTTCATTTCCCATACACCTTTCAATGGCTTTCTGATAGTAGATGATGGAGTTTGTCAATTCCATACTTTCGTATCCTATCATTTCTTGTTCTTCTTCTTCTTCTTCACTCTCATTCTCATCGATTTCTATTTCATCGACTTCTTTCTCTTCACCTTCGAATTCTTCGTCAATTTCATTCTCTTCTATTTCCATAGTATTTCTTTCCGTTTCTTCACTTTCGCCTTCTTCTTCATCACTTTGGTCTTCCATTACCATTTCCTTCCAAAGTTTTATCAAGGCTCGGGATACATCTCCTACCAAACCGTTTCTTTTTCTCATACCATTTACAACCTTGCCAATTCCAGTCTTCTCCAGATGTTGAACGTTTATTGGTAAGTTATACAATTGTTTTAAACAATGCATCGTTCTTTCTTCATTCCCTTCACATCTTTCTATAGCTCTAATATAATGCTCTATTTTCTTTATGACCTCAGCATCTTCCTGACTCTCTTCATCCCTTACTCTTCTTTCCTTACATTCCATATTCTCTCGTTTCCTTATTTCTATATAAGTTTTATTCCTTTTTTTCCACACTCTGTATCTCTTTTGCTTTATAAACCATCTCCGTCTTCCCTTCATCCTTGTCCATAAACGTGCTCTTCTTTTATCTCCCTTCTTCCTACGGAGTTTCCAGCTGACATATGCCTGGGCATCCTCTTTCTCCAAGACATCGTTGGTTATTTCACCTCCTTTCCTTGTTTCCATGGGGTATTCATTTCCTGGTACACCAATTATCAATGGCGGTTTTCCTCCTTTTGGCTCTTCTTCAGAGACGTCTCCTCTCATTTTTTCATTGCTCCCAACAATCTCATCTTTTTCTTTTAGGGTCTCTTGGCTCTTATTAGCACCTTCCTCCATTTCTCTAGTCTTTCTTTGGCAATCAACACATTTAATCATTAATTCGAGGATCTGGGCTTTCAATTTTTCCTCTTCTTCCTTTAATGCCCTTTTATTTTCCTGGTCCTGCATTTCTTCGAAGTTTTCCTTTTCCCTTTCTGTGAAATCTTGAACCTCTGTTTCCATCGGTGCTTCATTGATATTTTCTATATTTATTTCCTTTAATTTCTCTACTTCTTCTGGAATTATCATTTCCGTTTCTTCAACTATCAATTCCTTTAGTATCTCCTGTTCCGAGATTACTTCTTGTTTTTCCAGCTCGACCTTTTCATAAAAATGAGTCTCTTCAATTTGGAGCTCATTTTCATTTTGGCTATCCTCCTGTTCTGGAGTTACGATTTCTTCCTGGATTTCCATTGGTTTCTCTGGAAGGATCTCCAAGTTTTCTTCCATTTCCACGGGAGTCATGATGCTCTCTATTTCTGGTTTTTCTTCTTTAATCTCAACTTTGGGCTGTTCTGGTACCGTGATTTCCTTTTCTTCTTCACCTTCAGCTTGGGCAACTATTTCATTTGCCTGACGATTTTTCTCCAACATGTATTCCTCATATCTTTTCTGAGCAGCCTCTAATATTTCTTGATATTCTGGAATTTTGACCTGTCTTACTTCAGCTAACTCTTGAACGCTGATTATCCCTCGTTCATCATACATACCCAAACCGAACCAGTACATCTTACTCTTTTCCTCAGCCATATAATCTTTCTGTTCCTCAACATACTTTTTTCGGTCGCGCTCTTTGCAAGGGATCTTCCACCATATCTCCTCCCATGCATCTCTCATTTTCCATAATTTCTCCCCTATTTCACTTACTTCATCAACAAATGTAACTATCTGTTCCCACGGAGCTAATTTTATTTTTCCTTCCTTCTCCATACGTTTCGCAAATTCCCTCTTCGTTTCTCTTAAGGACCATTTAACATTAGGAATTTCTTTGCACAATTCCTCTAATTCCTGTTTAGATATCTTATACCAATTTTTACAGGCCCTTTCACGGAGCTCAGATATCTTCTTTATTTCCTCGGAGATACCTTCCCTTTGCTCCTTAATTTTCTCTTTCTCCTTTGAGTCTACATCTCTAAATTTCCAAAGTTCACTCCTCATCTGATAATGTTCGTCTCGTATTTCATCAATTTTATCCAAGAATGTTTCTACTTCCTTCCATTCCGCCATTTCTACCTTTTCCTGATCCTGAACGTCAGTACTATCGCTCTTTTCCCCTTCGTTTTCTGAGCCTACCTGGACCGACATTACTATGTGAGATTTTGTATTATCCTTATTCTTATCATTATCAATTACATTTTCCCTTGGAATTGGTTTACAACTTTCCTTTTCCTTTCCGAGCTCTATAGGCTCAACATTTATTACCCTTTTGTCTGCAGACATGTTACCATCTCTTCGTGTAACTATGTCTCCAGGTGCACGCATGCTTTCTACAGAAACATTTATCATTTCTTTGGTTGGGTACTCTTTCTCACCTGTAGTTTTACCTTTCCCTGGGCTCTCGGCCCTTACATTCTCAGAGAGCCTCCGCCTCTCTTCACTTAACAACATCATATTAAAATACAGTGGGCCTCTAATGCCACCACACTAGTACATGTTTGAGAGATGATACTCTGAATTCGTGTGTCCCAATTTCTTTTAAAATATTCCTTTGGTACGGGTATTCACTTACAACGTACCCTTTTACTACTTTTATTCAATTTCATAAACCTTTATGGAAGTGTTTAAAATTCAAAATTTCGAAAAACCATTTTTTTCAAAAATGAAAATTTTGATTTTTCGAGAAAACTCGGGTTTTCCCTAGGAAAACTCAGCCCTGCGTACTGGGCGCCATGTTTAGTTTTGCTAGTAGCCCCACGTTGGGCGCCATTGTTTACTTTTGCTAGGGGGTTTATATATAATATATATTCATATATTCAGGGCTGCTCGGTATGAGTTTCCAGGGACCCATGCGGTCAGTTAATATCTTACGTTATAGCTATTCTTATTATTACTTTAATTTTACATGATATGACCGACTTAAGTGTTCCTCTAGTTATTAATCCAGCACAGTATTTATATATCCCCCTGTGCCCATTTAGCAAGAAATATGCCAATCACAGTATACCAGCGTAGCTCAATTCGGGATTTCGGGGCAGTGGTAAGTTCCCCCACTCTGTGACTCACATATTTTGGATTAATTAGAGGATACACTTGCAAAAATAACAACAAAATCAACTCCTATTTAAACATATTTAATTAATAAAATTAATGGCGCTACAAACATTTTAACACTTTAATTCTTGACCAAAATATCAACTGCTTGTTCCAAATGAACAAGGGATCACAAAATAAAATAAACAAATATTGAATTCAAAACCTGTGGTTTCCACATAAACCAACAATTCTTACTTAGTCTCACTTCCATAAAGCACTAACATTAAGTTTACATAACTCCGAGCTCTTTGGCTCCATGCATTTACATTATTATGGTGTCATTCTTGTACACCTCAAACACTGTCTTTTATATTTTCTTATTCTTTAAAACAAATATATAATTATATTTAAAAATATAGGTTAATTATCTAACTCAATATTTTCGGGCATGTCCACACATTCAGTTGTTATCATCTCTCTTTATTTCACAAACATATTAAGGTAATCAGAAAATCAATTGTGTACTCCAGAGCGTGAAGGTACTTGACACAGTCAAAAAACTATAGTTACTCCCGAACTCAGTTGCCTTCAATCAACTCGTGGAATCCCACGTCCTTACATTATTACAATAGGGATTGTTATTTATCTCTTATGTCTTAATAGATCATTATCATATAAGAAACTACGATCTGAACCGGCAAACGAAATATCCATCTTTAAGGGCCTCGGTTCAATGCCCGGGTCGTTTACAACTCTAAACACTCCTGGTGTATTCGTCTCTCTTTACAACAGCTTACGAGACGGTCTCTGTTCCATCTCGCTTTAAAAGAGCTAGTCTCTACTACTGGGGTGCGATTTATGACCTGTTAGGGTGGTGGAGATTTCCCGTCTGACCCAACATTTTAGTAGCTTATTTTCAAGGCTTTCAAAACAAACCTTTCCATTCTATCCAGTTCTGAGGAGACCAGGCTTTATTGTACCGTAACATTCAAACAACTATTCTTTGGTTCACAGACCATTTTCATATCCTTGGCATTTATTAATTATGAGAGGGTCCTCATTGATTGGGAAGATTAAATACACATACGACGACGGAGAATTTCAGGGGCTTTTATCATAAGAAGATCCTGCATTCGAATCTCTTCAGGTGCCTCGGGAACTAATCCCATACAGAGGGCTTATACAAAATGCGATTTAGAGTCGGCCGTGGCCCATATGACATACGCTCAATAATACCATATATTAGCTCCCTTTTTAAATACATACACAATGCCTCGTGATACTAATGTCACAAATAGAGGACTTATACAATTATCATTCACTGCAATCAACTACCCTCCATAAGTAATGTACCAAGTATTTAACTACTACGCGTTCCTAGCGTGACACTTTAATATTATATTTGCACTCATTATGCGCTATGCATTATTTTAAGCCGAAAATGTCTTCCCAAGAACTGATAAAATCTCTTTAGTAACAATTCATATTATTTTAATTCCCATATTAATCTTTCCATGGTCGATAAATCGTTCCCTGTTTTAAAATATTCCATTGAACCTCATTTCTTACACATACGTTAAGGCTTAACGTTCTTATGTTCATATCAATTTATTTGATTTTTATTTAACATTTCCATATTTAATTATTATTATTATTCTTTATTCTTTATATAAGCTCAAAAGCTATTTCTTTCATATCTCAACTTTACTTTATTTCAATGTCTTTTATGATAATTAAATGATATTTCGCTTGCTCTCTTTGACATTTGTTAAATACATTAACCCTTTATTCACATATTTCCTATACTGGATTTATTCTTTACATAATTATTCATAATTTCTCTATTTATTTTATTATTATTGTTCAGACCGTGTTCTTGATTATTCAGTATTTATTCATTAAAACACATCCCTTTCACTCAAAACTCCGGTGAGTTGCACACAATCAATTTCTGACACCAAAATAAAAATGAATTTTGTACTTACATATTTTCAGATCATCCCATGATCTTAAATCTGGTGTGGTGTTTCATTTTTGGGGCCCACTTTGAACTTTTTACACCATATTGAAGGTATTCATCTTACGTAGAAACACTTTTTGACCTATATCTAGAACACTTAATATTGACGACATTTTTATATACTAGTGTGTCCCTTTTGAACACATAATAACACTAAAAATATTATCTAACACACAATCTTGATTATTTTACACTTCACAATTACTCGATCACTAGGCCGTACTTCTGAGCCTATCACACGTGATCTTCTTTAATTCCCGTCTCCAAGGGTGAGATTTATCTGATGTCGGCTTCCTATTCTGAAGAAATGCGAAAGTCCTGAAACATCTACTGTTCCCTGGAGTTCAATTCTGCTATTCCTATCCTGGATAACTGGCTATTATCTAGCTTGAACGGCTTCTCTGTCGATCTGTCTATTGATCCTAACGAGAGTCTATATGGATCGAGGTCTCCTCTAAGACCTATAGATTTAGTTTCTAGCAGCTAGCACTTCTTGATTCTAGTACTATTAGAATTGTTCGCCTGATATCTGGAGCTAATGTTTATAGTCTCCTATTCTATTTATTGGAACTGTTTTTAACACTCTTACGTTCGAACCTATTCTGTTCTTCTCTTTTAGGTTTCTTCAATTTGACTAACAGTTTATCTGTCTGGTACGATACTTCCGTACGTTATGATCTGTTCGTTCGCACATTTAACGACCTATCGCCTTTAAGTCCGACGTACGCAGCCTGCTCTGACTATAACTTGCGAATTTTCACTTTAACTTGTATACAGTCGGGCCTAAATCCTATAATTAGGATTTTCCTAATACTTCACTGCGGCGATACTTTAAGATTTCGTCTTGACCACCCCTTATGGAAGGCAAGCAAGTCGTTACTACTGTGACGCCTGTGGCTATTGGATCTTACTTCGGTGGTGTGAAACAGCGTTTTCTCCCCTCAAGGAGTACTGGTAGCTGTTATCGATGTAACGCAGAGTTACGTCCCCTCACGGACTGTCGGAATGATTACTTCTACGTCGTGGAGCAGCACTTCCCCTCACGGAATGCTCGTAGGACTGCATGCGATGTGACACAGCGACGTGCCCTCTGGCTGTCTGAATACTGCATGATGTGACGTGATACAGCGTTACGTCCCCTCACGGGCTCTCAGAATAACTGCATGTGCTGATATAACTTCACGTCCTCCTGGACGGATTCGTGATGCGTGATGCGTGGCGATACCCCTCGGGCCGTTCGAATACTGCATTCGGTGCTTATACTTGTTGCGCAGTATGACCTCCCCTGAGGTTCATACGTTTGAAGACTTTGATGCAGCACCTCCGTTCACGGAGTGCTCGTTGTAACTGCATTCAATGATGATCGTGACACAGTGATGTGATACAGCACCTCCCCTCAAGGAGTCTGTCGTGAACTGCATGATTGGCTTGGAAACGCCCGAAGCTTTATACTGTTTTACTACAAAAAAATAAGACTCTAGCCTTTTCTGTGGTCAACTTATAAAATAATGGTGCCACAAATATAAAAATTATACCTTCCGAAAGCTCGTCTTCTCAATGTCAAATGATCTTATTGCACCTAAGAATCGATCGTGCAATTTGGAGATATTAATTAATTTCTCGTCCTCAATTGTGTGGGAGTTGCATTCTTTTTGTTCTCTCCCCTCCACAGAGGCTTAGGTAATTCACCGATGACGTCGTCTTACGTCGGCAGTTTATTTCTGCACAATTATTACATGGTTTCTTTATACTGAAAAATCTCTCATTCAAAATGATTCACTGTGCTGTGCTTGTTTACTCATTATTATGCTCGTAAACGTGTTAATTTTAATTATTCCTCTTCTGGTGCATATGCGACGTTGTCAATTTCCAGCCACGTCAGCTTGAATTCCGATTCAGGCTTCTCTTTCTATCACGGTGGAAGATTCCACTCAGTTATTAATACTCGTGACCAGCCCTCTCTGGCATGTCGAGTGGGGTGATCTCATCTAAGGAGCATCTGTCCCTAGTCGCTTGCACAATGTTAAGCTATATTCCTGGCTTAAAATCTCTCTCCGTTCCTTTAAGAAACTATACGTTTCTTTCATTTCTTCCTTAAGGACATTGGTTCGACCGTCATGGACCCGATGGCCCAAGGGTTCAATAAATAGTACCACAAATAATGCTCACTTATGGTTTTCTAATCACTCAAAGATTTGATAGTCACTGTTTAACATCAATTCAGTGTAGTTTATTTATTTATTTATTTATTTATTTATTTATCGTATGGCTTTTAGTGCCGGGAGTGTCCGAGGACATGTTCGGCTCGCCTGAGTCTGTAGCTGCTTCCAGCGGACACCCTAAAGGGTGAGCTACAAGTTCCGTTCAATTTCAAGTAGTTCCAACTTTCGCCACTAGATATCAATGATACCTAGTGGTGAACGTTGGAACTTTGATAGAGCGTTCTGACGAAATCTAACCTAACAAATTTTGCTTTACACAAGTTTAGTCTGTGAAAGGATCTTTTACATGCCATAAATCTATGACATGGGACCGCCGGCTTTACTTCCCCTCCGAAGGAAGGCATACTGAAGGATTGTTAACGCTCTTAAAAAATCCGACGACTTCGGCCGGGTTTGAACCCGCTATCTTGGGCACAGCAGTTCAGCATGCTACCGACTACGCCACCGAAGCCGCTATTCAGTGTAGTAATGGAGTACGATGTCACACTTGTATTTGCACGTGGTCTCCCACATGGAATTTTCACCTGCACAAAAGTATCAATTTCACTCGTAGTACGGTTTCAATGTGTACAATATTTCGTCTACGGTTCCGCACTATAACAAAGAGTACGTGTAGCCACTTTAACCATGTTTCGTGGTACCTTTCACACGATTTCAACCACTTTTCTGACACCAACAAATGCAACTCTTGTTCGCCATGAGCTCAAAATCAGAGTGTAAAAATCCTCCTTTGACTTCCAGCATGTTTATTGTCTAACCAATCTTCTTTTGTGAAGTTATTATAGAACATTCTCGACTGAATTAAGACCATTTTGAATTATATGTATGATATTTTTAATAAATATTCTGAAGGTCCTATATACATTCCACAGCTGTTCAGTACTCTCGTCCGCCTGTGAATCCACTGCCCTTTCCGTCTCCTTACTGACTTGAAATTAGAATAACAATTATAATGTTATTTGATTACGTTCCTTTCAACTACTGTGGCTTTTAGAGTCACCCGGGTGTCGGAATTTTGCCCCAATGGGAATCTTTAACGTGCCAGTAAATCTACAGCACGGCTCCCTCGAGTTTGCCGATCCTCAAATGCCAGCTGACTTCGCCAGTATTCAATCCCGCAACCCTGGGAACAGCAGGCGAGAACGTTACCGCTGTGCCACGTAGTCAGCCTAGCATGTACCTAGGTAGTAGCTCCATAATCTTGCTCGTTCGTAATCTCTAGGTCTGACTAAAGATTGTCATCTTTTCTGACGTCGCGATCAATACTTTATGAACTGATGGACGGGTTCAATATACATGTACTAAATCGGAAAATATGCACTCACACATTCACTATAACGGAATACATGCATTTAATGTGCACTTAAACGGAACATATGCACCCACATATTCACTATAATGGAATACATGCTTTTTATGCGCACTGAAATGGAACATTTGCACATATAGAAGAACTTAAACGGAAAATATTCATTTTATTAGCATAAAAAAAAAACAGAAAAAAAACATGCGTGGCCATGGTGTGTAAGCTGTTAATGCGCTTTCCCGAAATTCTGAAGATTTGGGTTCAAATTCCGATTGAGGCCTCAATTTCAAGCCTTACTCAACATATCTATGCTTCTATGACCTAACAGTTTGAGTCCTAGGGTGCTAAATTGTACTGAACTCGCACACACTTCTGCGGTCTAATCCCCGATGAGCACAGGAGAGTGATGCCCGCTGCTCCGGACAGCAGTGTTTATTGTGACGGTTTAAATCTGTTATTTACCCTGGTCCAGCTAGTAATTATATTTAATGAGCTGTCCAATAACAAACTAGGATAAGTTCAACAATAGCCACTCTGTGGTCAGTTCAGAGGAGAATAGAACTCATCAGGAAGCATGATCTCACCAGAATTATGCTGCCACGATCAAACATTAGCGCAACTACGGTCACCAACACTCGTTTCTCAAACACGTAACGACAAATGATGTAGCTAATAATATTGACCTGTGAATTCTCACATGTGAACTTGGACTGTTTTGCTCTTTGTTTTATTATTCCGAAGAAAGATCTCCTTGTTTCATTTTGGTTATTTCGTCTCCTTGTACGTAGGTCTGTGAAGAACGTGTATAATAAACTATGTTAGTGTGGTGTCTGAAGTAATATAGATATTTTAAATTGAGGCGAGGATTGAGAGAAGACGATTGTGATCTTAGGGTAGGAACCACCCCGACATTTACCTGGAGGAGAAGCGGGAAACCACGGAAAGTCACTTCTGGGATGACTTTTCAAAGGTTTACCTCACGAGGATCAATGGACGTCGTTCCAGCCCTCCGATCGGAAATAAATTGCTTAGCAATCGGAAATCGAAATCGGACCTCAGGGGTGACAGTTAAGAATGCTAGCCACTACACCACGAGGTGACCAGGGTGAGCAAGGTCTTGTCTTATTCTTTCAGGTAAGAGCGCTTGACATTGTTTGTTCCATGTAAGATCAATGTTGTAGATGCTGATGCCACATACATTAGAGTTAATTTCAAGCATGCTGTGCAATGCGAGTCTATCTCTCTTGACTGTACACAGACAGCTAGACTGCGGTAAAGTAGGAAATTGAATTCTCACGCTATGCAGAACATTTGAGCCCCGCAAGTCGGAAATCTTTGACGGGTAATTCCGAGGAAAAGACATCTCTATGTTGTTGTTTCGCTGGCCTCGTCTTGTGCTATGTGGATCGGGGAATCTATCAACCCGAGCGCGAGCATTCAGGAAAATGAACTGTATCGTGAGAGAAGAATAAAAGCCTTTCTTACAGGATATAAACATTTGAGGAACGCGTTAAAAGTTTGTAACTATTATTCAATTTAAGATTTTCAAGACGAGGGACATAAGAGCAGCGCTGATTTCTGTCACTAAAAGGCGGGTTCACACGGAGTCGTGATGCGGGCGAGAGCACTACTAGTTTTGAGCATGCTTCACGACTTGCTTATTCAACTTAAGAACCCACGACCTTGTTCAGTTCACACGGACGATGTGTTCTCGCTGGTCGTAAGTTTCTCGCTCTTTGTTCAATCATGGCAGAACATGAAGCTGCGAAAGAATCCGTTGAAGCGGTCGTGCTCACTCCAACCTGTCGGAGATTTCACGCCCCAACTTTTCGAGGGCGAGCACGACTCCTACTCCCACTACCACTGGTTCACACGAGGTCGTGTCCACAACCGGTTGATCGACCAGTAGTGCTCTCGCCCGCTTCACGACTCCGTGTGAACGCGCCTTAAGACAAATACCTACGTATTTTCCACGCCTCTATCGAAGAGTTTGCAACTCCAGTGAAATCAAAGGCCGCCGTATCCCTTCCTGACTTGTTTCATTTAGGGGCTTGGACATCGTGGACATTACCGCCTCGTGTACTTGGGTGCGTGTTAAGTTTGTCTGATAATCTGCGTTATATTGTGAGGTTTGAAGCCATTTTTCAGTGTTGCCTAAGTAAACAAAAGTTTGGTGCTTTTCAGTCGGTCAACACGAATGTACCCAAATAGACCTGGGTTATGCCCCGATCCTGGAATAAATTACATAAGATTAATAAATACACTAGGATGACCAGTTTCGATCGTCAAGCGATCATCATCAGATCCATTACACTTAGGCTATAACATCTATGTTTGAGAATACAGGTGAAAAATATATACAATATGTACAATTATTTAGTTGCAGTGTTGGTAATGCAACAGTCGGTGTATGTTAAATGTGGTATATCTAATGTTAGGTAAACTTCCTGACTTGTTGTTTCATTTAGGGGCTTGGGCATCGTGCTCATTACAGCCTCGTGTACTTGGGTGTGTGTAGAATTTTGTCTGATAATACGTGTTATTTTGGTGTCCGTAATACGTGTGTTTATAATTGAGGCGAGGAATGGGATGGGGGTGGGCGTAGCCTTACGCTAGGAACCAACCCGGAAATCACCTGGGGTAGAAATGAGCAATCACGGAAAACCACTTCTAGGATGGGTGAGGTTTTGCCTCACGAAACTGGAAGTACTTCGCTCCAGTCCTCAGACCAGTATTACATTTCTTGGCAGATCTGAGAATCGAACCCGGACCTCCGGAGAGACAGCCTAGTATGCTAGCCGCTACACCAGGAGGTGGTCTATTGTTATGTTATTGTTGTTTTAAGGGCGGAACTACGAAGTCATCTGCCATAGGAGGTGATCTCCTTCCTTGAAAGAAAGCTGGTAGTTTTATGTGACCGTTAATTTCGCGATTATGGAGTCTACTTTAACAATCCTAAGATGCACACTAGAGAGCTGCATAAATCTGTTATAGGCCTGCGCATCCGCACGACTATTATCCGCATCCGCACGACTATTATCCGCATCCGCACGTTTGTTATCCAAATCCACTGACATTACAATAATATTTTAAATTAGTTAGATAATGTATTAAAGCAACACATTTAGACATTTGAGGAGAAAGACGTTCCCCTAGGCTATGCATGAATCGCAAGTCAATGTTTACAGAGTTTTGTCCCTCTGAGCAACGGCATGTAAAACAGTGGGTGGCTAATTATAGCACCTACTTAGTCGTCGGATATATCCACGCAGGCAAGCGCAAATATAAAGGAGTTAACACTAATTCAGGATATTTCCATGACTGGCTTCTCTCTATTATTCGCATACAATCCAAGCAAAAGAAACGTGAAAGACACAGATCTTAGCAAAACCTAAAATTAATTTTAAAAAAATCCAGTTCAACATAGTATTCTTAAAACTATCTACAAACAAAAGTTTGGTACTTTTCAATCGATCAACACGAATGTACCCAAAAGAGCTGGGTAATGCCCTAATCCTGAAAAAAATTACATGAGATTAATAAATACACTCGGATGACCAGTTTCGATCGTCAAGCGAGCATCATCAGATCCATTACACTTAGGCTGTAAAATCTATGTTTGAAAATACAGGTGAAAATATATACAATATGCACAATTATTTAGTTGCAGTATTGGTAATGCAACTTGTCAGTGTAGGCTAGTTGTAGTATATATGATGTTAGGTGGAATGCTAACAATGTGATAGAAATCCGGAATTTGTCTGTTTGGAGTGACTATGGTTGTAAAAGTCAACTATGGTTGTACTGTATTGTGCCCAACTCTAGGAATGGGTATTCCAAGTTTCAGACACCTAGATATCAAGGGAAAGGCTGTAGCCGCTTTTGAAAGTTGAGATATTTGAATATCGCGCTACATTGCTTCTCGAAGCATTTGGAAATAATTTACCGATAGTTGGATGTCAAGTGACGTAGCGAGTAATAGCAGAGGTGGAGGCTATTTATTGATTAAATAGTTAACTATGGAGTAGAGACTTGAGACTTGGATCAGATTACTGGCACGGCCAAATGAAAGAGAATGCAATTAGTATCAAGTAAATCGGACCAGGGATACGAGAGATATGAGGATTTCTAGATTACAACGTGATGACGCGTGACCCTGGCAGTTTTGAATAAAAGCCAGCTGGCCGAGACATGGTCAGCTCATTCTAACACAAGCACTTGGCGAGCAAGTTGCATCTACGCTGAGCCAAGGCACATGGTTGCCGGATCTACGCAGAAGTTCTTTTCAAGTCGTGATAGTCACGAAAAGTGCTGCGCTACGAGTTGGAACTTAGTAAGTTTACGGCGAGGAGAATCACTGAGGTGATTGATATTTCTACAGACATTGGTGGAAATATTTATATTTCTACAAGGACATATGCTAGACTTTGTCTAGAAAATAGTATTTTGTCACAGTCCAGTAATAACTTAATACTTGGATGTTTAAATCCATTTCAAGTCAGTTTTCATTTTTGTAACTAGTTAACCACTTCGATCTGTCAGTACACTGAAGACTAGTCTATAACGGTGGCGTTCATTAGTCTACGCAAGGGAAACTGCAAGTTGCTTAGCGCATGGCAGATGGTGATATTAATAAACCATGCCCAGGGAACGATCTTCAGAACAGCCGTTAATTGCTTAGACTGTCAGTGTTTTTCTTGTACTGATAAGATTACCGTGAGTTATGTTACAACTGACATATCTAAGAAGAGATCACTTAGATCTGACCCTATTTAAACAAACTGTTATGGCTTTGATAGAAGCCCATATTAAAATGGAACCACAGTTTATTCAAACGTCAAAAGATACTACCACTATGTCTGACTAGACGAATTGTGGGTATATGATGGCGGCGGACACAAGGATTATACGTGCTTGTCCGATAGGGCATGTCTATGGATAAATCTGGTACAGGCCAGGTTTACTACGCTTCAAGACCATCAAGAAATGTAAGCCACATTTGAATTATATTATGCCTAGCTAATTGGAACAAACTATTTTTTTTCTGCAGATGACCAACATATTTTTTTTTCTTCGTATTTAAAGCTTGCAATGATTTACGCAAGACTTGTTAGAGTTATTCTGAGTATTTTCAGCACTCAGAACAGTTTAGGATCGATGACCGAGCATTTCGAGCATTTATTTGAATATTTCATATTTTTGGGAAATCACGGTAATCAGCCGATGTAACTGTAAAAGTTAATAATTTATTTTTGTTGAGGAATGGATATTTTTTCCATATTCGAAGGTTCGAACATGTGGATTCTCACATAATGAGATGATAATTAAATATATTTAAAATGATATAAATAATAATAATAATAATAATAATTTTTATAATTTTTCTAAATAATTCTTGGATATTATATTTTCTAATAATCATATGTATTGAGAGAGAGCCTGTGAAGTAGTTTAATCATTTCTAGTCTGGAACAGGAGATTTTCCGAAGGAGAGTGGTTAGCGCAAGCCCGCATTCAACCAACATGTCAGTTCTGGTTGAACAGTTGATATTTGCATTGAGTAAAGTATATTTTTCAGATAACACGGAGAGGCATGAAACGGGAAGCAAATGATAATTGTATCAAATAGGATATTTTTGTATTTATATAAAATCATGACGTAAATACACTCGAAAGTGAAATGAAGATTTTCATAAGTATGGTAAATTCACGGGTTGAACTGAATGGTAAAATAAAATAAACTTGTAAGTTTATTAATCTTCCAGTGTTGATAACAAGCAGAGGCTTGATTTATTGTATAAATTTTGGGAAGAAAATTTATGTGTGTGGAGTAGTTGAAATGCCATTCCCAGGTGCGCATGTTAAAGTCGCAGGAATGAGGAGGTTTTTTCGAGCATCAATCAAATAGCAGGTTCGATGGCTCAGGTTTATAGTAGGAGTATTGGAACTACATATTTCGTCGTATGAATAACCCGAAGGTTATTTCTTAGAAACCATCAGTTCTTATTTCAACCTTGTTTACGAATTCCATTTAGACTTTGATTTTGCTAGAACCCGGATTTGTCATGATAGTAGTTTATTCTTCTTCAGAGGAAGACCTTTGCCGTTGTTGTTGTAATATTGTGTTCTTACACAAATAATAGAATGGGCCACTGCCAATTAAAAATAATTCTTTAACCACGAATAATTTGAAGGATATTTTCAATCCTAGTGCCATGAACTAAATGAATTCATTATAAAACTACAATTCTAATTTCCGCATTCTGTCGAAGAATTGCAAGTTGTGAAAGTTGGTAAAAATGGCCATGAATATAAATATTTTTATAATAATGATTCCAAGTGGATAATTGAATAGTTGAATGGTTCAACCATTTATTGATCAAGTTGATGATTCAGAAATCATATATTTTGTTTGGAACTTGAAGTTCATAATCGAGTCACTTCTCGAATGTTTAATGTCAGAAGAACAATTAATTGTTGTTGTGCTTCGCACAGTTCTTCGATGCTATGCTCAATGGTCAAATACTTTTCAGATGTTATTAATATGTGTAAATAATTTGTATTGCTTCAATGATAATAATAATTTCGACGATATATTTTTGAAACTGGAAAAACAAGTGAAAGTTTAAAAATTCTATGAACATTTATTCTACGAGTGTTAATATCATGTAAATAGTCAAACAGTGATCTACGATATTTCCAGTATAGACAATTAACTTTGAACTGGAATTAAATATTAATAATTTTGGAACACAGTCTACAGGACTATTAATCGGACTTGTGTTTTCAAAAAGATTGTCAAATGTGTTTGGAAAATTTCTGTATATTGTGTGTAAATAAGTGTGTGGATCGCCACACGTGGATGATGCTGCTTTGAGCATCTTTGCAGTCAATTTTAACTTCAAAATAAACTGAGATAATTTTACAGGATGTGTTACTCCCAATTAAATCTCCTTCTATCCTTATTGTTGCATTGAGCCAAAAATCAGCAAAGCATTTTTTTTAATTTGATGTCGTTTTTGCGATTTGCTTTAACCCATCTGGCGCTCCGGGATATTTTGACTCTCGTGCTGACTGATTATTGGTAAAATGCATATGTGGTCGTGCGGACTCCGGTCTAAACGGGTACAGTATAGTGCAAGATATTACTTATCTGGCAGGATGTCTTCCGTTCTGTAACTGCGAATAGTATCAACTTCCCTCTTGGAGCAGTGACGGTCGACCCTTTTTCAGGATCAGGGCATAACCCAGCTCTTTTGGGTACATTCGTGTTGACCGACTGAAAAGCACCAAACTTTTGCTTACTAAGGCAATACTGAAAAATGGCTTCAAACCCCACAACTATCCACAAATTTACTCTAAATATTATCCGCTATCCGCACAGCCATGCAAACTATATCCACATGGCGAAAATGTTGCGGACATCCGTGGATTTAACCACGGATATCCGCATCCTCGCAGGGCTCCATGTATAGGCTACTGTAAATGAAAGTGTCCTGACTGACTGACTGATTCACTGACTTACTTATGACTGATTCACTGACTTACTCATCATCGCCCAGCGAAAACTATTCGAGTTAGAAACATGACATTATGAGGATATGCTCTTTTTATTTTATAAACGTGCACTATGAAAGGATTTCGGCATATTCAGGTTCTAAAGGGGTTAATGCTGGATTTCATTGAGAATAATATCTCACGAGTGGGATTCATTTGAAGATGTGATACTCGCCATATACAGTAAACTAATCAATAACACGCGGTTGAGTATTTTTCGAGTCGAAAGGGGTGAAAAGTGGGGATTGAAGGAAATTCAACGGCGCGTGTATCTCTGAAACGTTATTAGCGAGAATTTTAAAACCCAGGTGTAAAAAAACTCATCTTAATAAATAAGGAAATAGGTGTTCGACCGATTTTTCATAAATACTATTTAAGGTGCTCATAGGGGGTTAATTTTTGGAAATTAAATACACAAATATATCTCTTAATATTAGTTTCATGGTAATACAGGACATAACAAAAATGTAGACAACATGTTGGACCATTTGGGTCTCTTGCTATCAGAAGCCTAATAAGTGGTAAGTGTACTTCGCACACAATAAGACAATCCTTTTTTTTTTTTCAATTGTACATGCATGCATATTTTTTCCTGTGCATTCCTAGTTTTCTACGAGGCACATTGAGAAAGTAAGTTTCCCTATTAATTCTTTTCAAAAAAGAACATAGTTACAGGAGGCTATATGCAACACTTTATTGGCAACAGGTGCAGCAACGTGTCAACTATTTTTCGACATAAATAAAACCAATAACATTATCATTATATTAATTTATATGAATAAATGTTGTCGTTTTATGCATTCACTTGATTCAGAATTGGTTTTACTAGTCTTGATATTCATGTAGTGATGATACAGAGCTACAATGCTGACGTCACAAATACGAACCAGGGTCAGCATTTCTCGTTGACCATGTGTTTGCCTTGAGTGACGTCACGTACCAATTTGTTCTAAAATCGGAACACGATGACAGCTGTATTCCTTTTATGCTGCTCAACTGCACGATACGACCCTTATCAAACTACATCAGATGCTTCTAATCTAATGCTGTCTAACGCATCCATGATACATTCTCTGTGTCTGGTTACCTTTTCGCACGGTGTTAACTAATCCTTGTAAACAGAACAATTTACATACCCATCACTGGTGTGCATATGCACTGCATTACGTCCAAAGTCGACTATTCTTTCTGAGGGATAAACCTTTTTGTTGTTGTTAGGGAGTGTACCTAGGTAGAATGGAATACTGTATGGAGCTGAATGAAGGTAAACATCGCTTTCAGCTGAAATATATGAGGTTGAGTTCACATCAAGCAACGCACGCCCTGGTATTGACATGTCAGAGAGTACATGTGGTAGTTATTGCGAATGAATAAAATGAACAAGAGGTGGCTGATAACCTGTGTGTATCGTTCAATGAGCCATCTCTCCAGTACGCTAACTCACAAACCGTGAGCAGGATAATTGACAGAACCATCTATCTGATGCTTATAAACCTTATCTGTTTTCTCCCTTGACATTGTCATGAAAAGTTCTTCAGGATCTGACTTCCACATTCTTTAAGGGATTAGGACACCTTTTCTAATTCAATTCACACTCTTTAACTTCAATACCAATTAGAATACTGAGCGTAACAGGTGGTCAACGTCCTTTTAGCGCGAAGTTGTAAAGTATAGCATCGGCAAAATTTAAATTTCCTGCTAAAACACACAACTGTATACTGTAGTCGAAATAACCTACCAGTAGCTAACTTTTCAGTTGGTTGACTTCGCAATATCAATTGTCAATAAGCCAACACTGAAAGATTGTATCAAATCTAGGTTTATTCTTTAGGGACTTCGCGACATCGTGGTCACGTAGCCCCGTGTATTTGGGTGTGTGTAGAAGTCGTCTGATAACCTGTGTCACTGTGATGTCTGTAGGCCTACTAGTGTGTGTATTTGTATACGTGGTAGGAATTCCGAAGAAAGCGGTACTGCGCCCGAAATTTGGATGATTTATGATGAATATGATGTTATTTTTCGAGCCCATGATACAGTTTCACATTGCAATATAAATCTTGGAAGTTGGCTCAAGAGAGCTTTGTTAGCGAACGCAGGCAGTGGGAGAAACCCATCACGTGATCAGAGACGCTCCAGAATATTCTCGATCATTGAAAAGTGCCTAGCAACAAGGAAATTGCGCGAAATATTACCAGTTAATTGTTATAAAATATATCATTGGATATATGCTTACAGCCAATGAGAGGATGGTTTATGGAAGCAGATATGGATTTTTACATAGTTAATGTGATTAACTATGCCATTTAAGCCATATGTAACAATTTTATTCCACTGAAAACATCAAGAAAAAAGAAAACATTACTACTACTTTGAATGACGCAAAAGGGAGAATTTCACTGTAATAAGCGTTATTACAAGTGCGCGCCAATAATTACGCGCGCCCAGCAATGGCGTCAAATTTCAGACGAGTTGAAGGGGGGACGGCTTCTAGAAGGGCTCTTCTCTCGACTGACTTCGAAGCTACAAGACGTGTTATCCGGGGTAGTTCATTCCCGTAGACACGATACAGAGTGCGGTCCTACGCGACACGAGAGACAGCGGCGATACCGGCCAATAGTTATGAGAGCCCCGCTAAAACTAAGTGAAGTTGAGCGGAGGATATTAAGTTAAATAGCGAACAAGTGTTCGACTTGATGGAAACTAAACAGTATACATTATAGTTATCCAGTGATAAGGCTTCACCATAAGAAGATTAAAGGTAATTCATCGAGAAATTTGAAAGTTATAGGACACTTTGTGTTGTCAGAGAAAGTTACTTATCTCAGCGCAGATAGAAGCATTTTTGTGCAGTGAGACTTCAACGCAGGAAAGTTCAAGTTGCAGCAATAAGTAAGTAGAGTGAGATTGGTTGGTTTTTAAGTTTAGGGGCTGCGACAACGCGGTCATGTAACCCCGTGTACTTTGAGTGTGTGTAGAATCTGTCTGATAACCGGTGTTAATTGTGATGACTGTATTAGTGTGTGTATCTGTTTTCAAGTAAGGACTGCAGACGATCAATTTTCAAGTAGTTCCTACTTTTGACGCCAAAAGGCACCGTCAACGACTACTAGTTCAGAACTCAGCTACCAGACGTCACCGCAGTCGGCTCTTGGCAACTAACGTAGGAACCTAAGAGCGTTGTTTACATTCTTAACCTACATACAATTTAGCTTCACACAGGTGTAATTAGTGGAAGGTTCTCTAACATGCCATAAATCTATGACATGGGACCGCCGGTTTTACTTCCCCTCCGAAGGAAGGCATACTGAGGGATTGTTTAACGCTCTTAAAAAATCCGACGACTTCGGCCGGATTTGAACCCGCGATCTTGGGCATAAAAGCTCAGCATGCTACCGACTACGCCACCGAAGACGCCAGAGAGATTGTATGAACATTGTGACTTTATTGTATATGAACATTATGAAGGCTACAGACAATTATAAAGTGGAATTGGTTTATGCCATTTTAAGTATGTGTGAGATGATGGATTAAAACTATTACGCGATTGGGATATGTCGAGACAGGGTCGTGAATAGCAACATGGAACAACGTTAAGGATGAACGAGAATATCTATAACATCTAGAATGATATAATGCCGAGACAACATGATACATTATGTACACTTCCATCCAGTACATTTAAGGTATTTTCATGTATATTTATTCTCGACTATGAGCAGATATAATCTTTCATTGACCAACCAAATGAACATTAACATCTAAGATAGTGAATCGACGTTCAACTTACAAATTTATTTGTAACGATGATGCTATTAAGAAATTATTGCTCGATAATGATGGAGGACTTTCGAGTGATGTCGACTATTGCAGAATCATTAACGGGAAGACAGAAGATAAAAGATACTAGGCCCGATGATTGTTCGAGATGGAATCCATGTTCGAGGAACGCTGTTCGATGCCCGGAGGAGACGAATATGCCGAGAAGGAAATCTTTCCGTTCTGGAGGTCGCAGTTCTTATCCGATGGAGTGGAATGGGTTCGATTTCAACAAATCATACCTGGATGATGATCCAGCTGGGTATTTTCTTATACCTGACAATGAACTTCAATTTTCCACGAGACTAAGGTAGAAATGTTTTTCAGTATTGTATAGTTTGAGTATTTTTGACGGCATTTGTGAACAACAATTCTCCATATTTATTTAATGTATTTTCACTTCGATGTTTATTCAGTTTTATTCTTCAAGATTGTATAGGATGATAGTCATTCATCATCTATACTTGGAAAACTATTTTATGATTCAGTTTTTGAACTGAAGTCAGCTGTTGAGAAATTTATTTTCCTTTGGGAAAATCTTTAAGGAAGTTATTATTCGACGATTGCGATTTTATTTAAGACTTCAGACATTTGGTCTTCGATATTTTCAGTAAATTCATTTTGTTTAAAATGAACTTGTGCACTCTTTCTGTAAGAAGAATTCATAGTTAGGAGAAGAAACCTACGCGTGATATAATGTGAAATATCACCTAATATTATAAACAATTCGTCGATCTAGCAAGTTACATTCGTTATGATTACGACGTGAAGTTAAACTATTATGAACATTCCTTGTGTCGAATGAAGACACATTTAGTTAATGACAAACCAATATTGAATTGAAGGAAGGCTTTGTTCTTCATTAAATGTGAATTATTTGAGACATATCTATTGAAAGATAATTCGTCCGACCTTAGGAAGTTAGATAAAATCTTATCTGGTCGTGATCGATCCTTATTGAGCGATGAAATAACACGTGGTGTTAGTAACGCACAAATGTAACACTACGTTATTTGTCAATGCAGTATTGCAACCGTGCATATTTTAGGAATGACCAGTGTGAAGAAACATGTGTATTTTTATTAAATGTATAGATACATAGTGTTTTGTATTTCAGTAACTTCGTTTAGTAAACCTTTAAAGATCTATCAATATAATCGTTTGAGAACGATCAATGTAATTATAGAACAGATATTGCTGTTCATTAACAAGTAGTGGATTGTAACAACAATAAGATCAATGCTAGAGGGAAGTTATGCCAGTACTGTGGAACAATTGTTGAGAACAATTGAGTTGAAGTAATGTGAGTTTTGTAGTAGAGATATACGGAGGTTTTTGTCGTATATAGTTGTTTGGAGTACGAGGTTGATACCGTATTCATTGTCATGAAGTACTGTGGTTTGAATTATAGAAGCATTTGGTTATTATAAAGAGAGTCAGGGAAGACTCCTAAATGTGATCAGATCTGTGACACGAAAGTCGTTTACAGGCGGAACTTCGAAGGGAAAATATATAATAACCTCGTTCTCTAAACCATTATTAAATTATATTAAACTGGGATAGTAACAATAATGAACTTACCTTAAACGATCGGTCATTTGTATACCGATAATGTCTATTAACCTGATATGACAGAAAGTGATTTAGCATTTGTAAATAGGAAGTTATAGTAAATGAAAACTATAAGGAAGGAGCGTTAATAATTATATTAATACGGTCATATAGGTCAAGAGTGAGTCTTTGAAGCGATAGACACTTGTAAATAGTGTATAAAGATTTCTATTTGTTTATATTGAGGGTTTTGAATTATTACTATTATTAATATTTTAAAATGTTTTTGAATTAGATTATAGTTTGTAAGAGCGAATGTTTTCGAAATGAGTGTTTGAGTTTATTTGTTAATATTGTGTGTATGAAGACTTTTTCGGTCATGAACGACAGTAGCTAGTGTTAGGAAGATTGTATTTGTGTATGGATGTGGTTAAATGCGTATTACTTTAAAGAGAGCCGTTCTTGTAAAATGTTATTGTTTGAAACGCGAGATGTTTCAGCGTGTTTCATTTCTCGCATTGTGCGCGCTCAGAGCAGGGACCTCAGCAGGTGGCGGACAAGCAAGTCCCGTTCATAGCAAGGTCGAGCAGTAAACAAATGAGTCCAGTCCTCACAGCTGTGTGTGTGGAGGGCTGACGTCCAGACCACTGCCATTATAACCAGTCCAACTATGTAGACAGCACGCGACAGAGAATGTCAAATATTTTAAATGGAATGCTCATCTCAAAGGAGCACCAGTAGAATGTTTAGATCTGTTTTTAAAATTTGTAGACGACAGAATACTTTTCTTTTTCAACCGATTATGTTAGTATGAATGTAAGAAGTTTTATTAAGCTTCAGTGGCGTATATGGATATTAATTATAGGGTGTTATGTAGTTTGTGATTGTTATCTAGTCAAATTAATAAATGTATATTTTTATACGTTTTGTTCGGTGTTCCTTTATTATTCTATAAATGGAGACGTGTTATGGAACAGCCTAAAATAGATAGGATGCCTTTTTCTATCCAACAAAGCCCCGAGAAAAGACGGTAAGTTTGTACTCTGTTGTATACAAGCTAGTTTGTTTTATCCATAACATGTTTCAAGTATACTGTGTATAATCTTGGAGAGCTCGCTGGCGGGACTGTGATAAGATCATTCAGCTGGGACTTTCACTATTCTAAAATCCAGCTTTGCTTTGGATGTCCAGCGAGTACCTCCTTGATTTTTACGGGTACAGTACCATCTCGTCATTTGCCTGGAGTAGAGGTGATAAATCACGGAAAACTACTTCCAGGATGACTGAGGCAGGAATCGAACCCTCCTTTTCAGTTTTTCTTCACGAGACTGAGTGTACCCCTTTCTAGCCCTCAGACCAGATTTAGATTTCTTGGCAGTACCGGTGACAGCCAAGAATGCTAGCCACTATGGAACGAGGTAGGCTTCAAAGCTATCTCTACCATTAGTCAGTAATGGCTGACGCAGAAACCTAAGCATTTCACCCTCCCACCCCCAATTATTCCAATTCCTCGTGTTGGGTTGCATGGTATATTACCTGTCATATTTTGAAGCTAACCAGTTTGACGGTACTTATATTGAAACCTTGAAGTTGGCAGCAGTTGCCACCAGTCAACTACAGTACTTATGTTGCGCTAAACACGTCAAATGAATATTCTTTAAAATATAAAAATAGATTTGTCTTGTGTTTATAGGGGGCTGCGTGGCGCAGTCGGTAGAGGCGCTGAGCTTTTAACTGAAAGGGAGTGCGTTCGATCCCCACCCAGGTAGTGGATTTTAGAAACAAAACTACCACTTTCGGAAACGCAAATAGCCCTGGGATTCACTCAGCCTACACCAGAAATAAGTACCAGGGTAATACCTGGTAGCAAAGACGGCCGGGCGTGGAGCTGACAAATCCATCCCATCTAGTGCCGATGTCACAAAAAGTGGACGCCTCTACCTTCCACTACTCCCAGGGCCTCCATGGCCTGTACGTTGCTTTTTGTCTTGTTGTTATGGCTGCGACATCGCCGTCATATAGCCCTGTGTATTGGTGTGTGTGTTTGGGGGGGGGGGGAATTTGAGTGATAACCTGTGTTATTGTGATAGGCCATAATAGAAAAATAATTAAGTTTAAAATTGTATTTTGTGTTGTATTTTACAACTTTTTTGAATTGCCACTAATTGTAGGCTATTTAAACTTAGAATTTTACAATTAACTCTTATCTAAAATAATTACACAAAGTTGGTTGGTTGGTTCCTCAGTTTAGGGTTGCGACTACGCGGTCATAACCGGTGTTAATTGTGATGGCTGTATTGGCGTGTTCTATCTGTTTTTAATTCAAGTAAGGACTGCAGACAGTCAACTTTCAAGTAGTTCCTACTTTTGCTTCCAAACGCCACCGTCAACGACAACTAAGTAGTTCTGAACTTGGTTACTAGATGCCACCGCAGTCGGTTCCTGGCGACGAACGTTGTAACCTAAGAGCGTCAGCCAAATATAACAAGTGTAAATTGTGGAAGGAAGTAGAAGAAGGAAGATTGTAGTTATACGTGCCCGTTAATCTCGAGATCATGAGCAACGGGACCTCCTTTTTACGTGCAATCCCAACCACAGGACATGGCATTTCACTTTGAAAATCTCACATGCATTGACCGGGAATATTAGTGGAAGGTTCTTTTACTTGCCATAAATCTATGACATTGGACCGCGGCTTTAATTTCCCTCCAGAGGAAGGCAAACTGAGGGATTTTTAACGCTCTTAAAAATCCGACGACTTCGGCCGGGTTTGAACCCACGATCTTGGGCATATAAGTTCAGCATGCTACCAACTACATCACCGAAGCCGCTGTTATATGCTCTAAGATATTGGTTGATATTTCTGGGTATTTTGCGGTGACAATCCCCTGAGAATACTCACAGTTTTCCAGGATAGTCAGCCCCCTCCCCCCCCCCCCCCCCGAAAATTTATTGTATATACTGAGCCCTTCAGTATTGCAGTGTTTTATTACGAGAATCTGATCTCCGGGGTCGCGCTCAGTTCAGTGGATGCTATAATAAGTTCGCCAAAACAACATGCTCTACTGATTGAAGGGTCATATGACAAAAACTATAACTAAGAAAGAATTGAATAACAGGTAAAGTAAACATGATTTAATGACTGATAAATGCATTAAAAATATTACAAAAAAACTCCTCCCTGACATCTCACTCCTCAACAAAATAAACTCAATAAAATGAAGGGTTACTCAGAGCCGCTCCTCACAAATGGAAACTGTGGATACCAGGTCCACCGACTCGTATAAGAAATTGTATGTGTGCGTACTGACTAACTAAAAGGAATGAGCACTTGGATGAGTGTTCGTTTACAGCGGGTAACAGCCACGGTGCTCACGAACATCCATCTCGCAAACCCCCAGTGCGATGACGCAGCTGACAACGAGCTTGCCTACACGGCCAAATGCTCCTGCAAAACAAACAAGGAAATCAGCGTCGCGCTTGACTACACGGGTCACTGACACGAAACATAAACATGAAAATAAATCAACAACAACAAACGCCTCCACGGCTAAGATTATTTTTACATGAATAAAAGACACGATAAGTTAACGCTTCGGAGATTATAGTACAACGTAGACAGCACCCATTTACTCACAAATATTATTTACAATTGATCGGTTCTTTTTCTGAATTCAAAATATTACAAGGAACAGGCCAACATGCTATGCCCTGCTAATGGCCATCGGCCGTCTTATCTGATCAAGCTCGCCTCATGAAATGGCTCCTCGCACCCCAACATATCTCTGTCACCTGACAGTTCCCAAACGTGTCTAAAATAACGACTGATCCATTGGCCTCGTTATACATCGTAGAATCAACAGCAACAAATCTCACCCATTTACTCAAATGGCAAGAAAACAATATATTCACATATGCGCCTCTCAAGGTCGCGATAAAGAATCTGGCATGTGGCAAGACGGCATCAGACACCAAGCTGAATTCCCGCAGACAATAACCAGTATAAAATCACACATGACACCTTAACTTGGACCGACATATAAATCACATCATGCAGGTCGGCTTGAATCAGACTTACTACTTTCGCGTGCAAGACGCTCAAACTTTACTATATCAAGATTAAACCCTCGAGTGAGCTGACTGCTACTCGCAACAAAACTATATTGCAACAATGGCAATTAAAAGCAATGAACCTGATCAATCGTAAATTCTGCACAAAGATCAAATTACCCTCCAGTCAACTTTATATTACATTAATTCAGTTCTACTTCTGTCGAATTGCATATCTCCGATCTACGTTACTTAGCGGCATTACGTTAACGCATATGCGAACACGGTAGTGCACACAGTCACGTACATTACAACAATCAAAATACAAATATCTACAAAAATTAGCGCTACCTGTTTTCATGCAAACTACTGTGTGTCAGACAAATACAAGACTCTACGTTAAAACACACAAACAAGATATTTACACAAATTGGTCCCACACACCATAAATTGATTTGACAAATAATAAAGCTTTATTTTGTACTCATCCTTCAGCCAATCAACGTCAGCGGATATCGGCAGCCATCTCCCTACGTAATGCTGTTTAGCAAATGCCAAACATTTCAGCGAAGTGTTGACGGTTCCAAACTTCTTCCATGATCAGCGATGCCATTTCTCGTGCTGATACAAAAATGTTTGTAAAATTAATACACACGTCGTTTTCTGTCTACTAAATTCGCCCATTCGAGTACTTCATCTCTCAAATAGTCTGTTGGCGAAATGTCGATGATACTGGCCCTATATAGTATAGTACAGTGACTATCTAACAATCACAGAATTTATAATTCACTTGGCTCAAAATAAAACTAGTGTCTTCATGACACACAAAAAGTACAAGTGCCCTTTGACACATAAAGTAGCAGTACATGAGTGTCCTCAGACACACAAAATAGAAGTCTCTAAGCGTCCTCAGGTGCACCAAAAATGAAGTAGCTTTACGTGCGTGTCCTCAGACACACAAAATAGAAGTCCTGTTCACGGCTTCCCACACCACTTATAAATGAAACGGTCCCGAGGAACCTATGGAAAGGGAAAAATAAAATTATTTTCCATAAAAATTGTCTTACTGGCATGTAACACACATCATTAAACTCGTAGAAATGCGCAGGTCAAGATCATGCTAATTTAATCAAGACTCGATCATAGGGGTAATCTGTAGCCAGTCTCCCGCCTTAATCCGAGTTCTTGAGCATGACGCCAGTCCTGCCGCGTAAAGTAGCGTTCTTCTTCTATTGGTTCAATTTCATGTAGACCTCGTGGTTTTTCTTGCTGTACTCCACCCTGTATGAGTGTCTAGTTGTTCAAACAGCCTCTCATATCAATGCATTTCTTTCGGCTAGGCGCGAAAAGGACAAGGAACATGCCACATGCATGTGTCACCACGCGTCTTTCTATTTCTAAGATAGCCAGCACCTGTCTTCTGATTCATCGCTAGGCTTGGTCCCTTTCACAAATTCCAAAAGTGATCAGCCTTTGTCTGCCTGTTCTCAGGTACATTCTCACCGTCTCCAACAAATACTTAAAGTTTCACCATCGCTGTCTGGTTATTTCATGATACTGGTAGAAATGTTATATATTGCAGAAATAAAACATAGAATCATTTATACAATCATAGTATAATGGGTTCAATACGTCCCTGACGCAAACACAACCACCTATTTTGGGCTAGGTCTCTGAATGGGAAAGTCAAACATCTGTATTTATAAGTGTTTAATTTTTCTTTCGGTACGGACCTCGTCAAAAATTATTACAGTATTTTCACCGACAGACGTTTCACCCAAGCTATGACGAGTATTTTCAATTGCAAACGGGCCGCAGAAAGTTGGAACCGGTAGACGTTACCGCTATCTTTACGCACAAGGGGGCGCGTACAGATACTACCCGCAACTCATTGTTTCCTGTAACAGGCGAAACATTTTTCGTCCCCAAAATCACCGCTTGCATATGCACGCAACCCGCTACACTCATTCATTCAAAAATCAAAATCCACCAATCACGGCATTCCTACACCTTCAATCCAAGTCATTACCCTACATCCCTCAAAAACTTACTCTTTACCTCAGCGAGGCTTATTTTTTAAAAATAATCATTTCGGTCTTCTATGGACCACGTTATTTCATCTGCCTTTTCCCTCGTTCTTTCACATTGGCCCAGTATTCGCGCATTCTTCTTCGGTGAGCTTCCTTTCGTTCTTCGGTCCACTTCTTGCCGGTTTTCAATATATGTTTTGGCTGAAAACTCTGTATGTCCCCAAGTTTCTTCTTCAAAGAGTCACGTTCCAAGATGTCCTCATGTGATATCCCCAGTTCTTGTAGGTCTTTTTCCACCTCTGTAAACCAGATCCCTTTGGTTTTCTTTCCCACAAAGTAGGCACAGATTCGATTGGACAATCTTCCGGAGTTATTATTATTATTATTCACTTATTAATTACAAAAAATTAACCTACTGCAGGTCTGAACCCTTTCGTACTACGAAAACAAACCCACTAGTGGTCTTTCTACCTTCCCTCAATTAATTATTTTAACAACGTAAACAATTTTTATGTTCTACGATGTCGAAATGTAAATATTATACGTCAGAAAACTGTATCATAATGATGGTCATTATAGTAATTACTGTTTACCATTATGAGACGGTTTCTCCAGCCAATCAGAGCTCATTCATTGATCAATTAGGTAAGGATACCTTCGCGCATGTGCTCAAAATCCAACATATAGGACATGAATTTCATGATTTGAAAGTTCAAATTGTATATCGGATCAACCTTTGTAGTTACAATCCCAAACACAAAGACAAAATCAGCACGAACCTTTACGATAACAGGAAAATACTGACATATGCAAGAAATTTATAAATCTACAGTACGTTCAGAAGTTAGCAACACATCATCCTTATATATAAATTACCGACATGGAAAGTGCACCGTCCATATGCTCGCGTAAATAAACTGGCGAATATGAAGCAAGAAATAGCACTGTACCTTAATATCCCCAACTCCAATTTCTACACAGCGCATTGCTTTCAAACGACTTCGGTGACAATATTAGTGAATGCTAAAGCTGGACGGCACTAGTTATCATGCAGGCTGTAAACAATAGCATTTCCAAGTAATATAAATGGTCTCTGCTTTCGAAGTTCGTTGACCCACGCATGCGCTCTGTTCAGTCAGCACAGCCAGCGCGTCCTGTTCACTAACTGAAGTAACTGAATCCCACATATATTATTTATGAATATTTATGTTAAAACATATAATAAAGTTATAATTTTCGTCGAAGATAAACAGTCGTATGCAACTCGCCTGTAAAGGTAATTAAGACACTCGTATGGAAATTATAAACATAGTCCTACTCGTGTCTTAATTATTGCCTTTATAGGCTCGTTGCGTAATGTACTATTATTATTATTATTAGTAGTAGTATTCCTATTAAATGACTGAAGCTGCTGCTGTCACACCTGTCAACTACAACACCTTGTCCTTCAGTAACTGGACGGTCAATACGACTAATAAGTTATGTCCTGGAGCTCGGGGACAATCCATGGCGAAAAGTGCAATGTCTAGTAATCCTATAACAATACAATTAACAAACAAACAAACAAACACAAAACACTACGTCATACTGTACCCACTGCTAATCATAAAAGTATTAGCAAGGTACTAGCTATGCTAAAAATAAAAAAAAAAAAAAAAAAAGTACGAGCCTTACAGTAGTCGCATATGATGTGTAACATCTGACATGTTATCCTACTCGTATACTACACAGCTTGGACATTCTTAAAATGTTAATTTACACTCCATTTTCATACTGGTACTATGGTGAATGTATAGATTGAATTGGAGATATGCTACTGTCACATTTGTGGCGCAGCGGTCAAGCTGTTAGTCTATCACCAAGGTAGACCGGGTTTGCTTCCCGGTCAATACATGTGAGATTTTCGAATTGAAATGCCATGTCCTGTGGTTCGCATTCCACGTAAAAGGGAGGTACCGTGGATCATGATCGTGAGATTAACGGACACGCAAAACTACAAGCTTCCTTCCTTCCTTTTACATTAATAATTCTTAATAACAAAGTGACACACAACGTCGACAGTACTCTCAAATACTGTGAGCACATTCCTCAGTAACTATACCATTCATTATTCTCAAGGCCCCTCATACAGTTCGTCTTAAACAATCAAAACATGGCTTCCTACAATCATGAAATGACCTAGGCTCACATATGATGAATATACAGCTTTTATTCCACTCATATAACAACATTCTGTTATGCATTTAATATTTGACTACTCACCCACAGCTTGACAATAATGCCGCTTACTTAAATGTCATTTGTCGTCTTTGTCCTACCCCATGTGATATTCAACCTTGAACGTGAAGCTTCTTAAACTGCTCAATGACAAATGAAAGTCGGTGAAACATTTGCCACTGTGCTCGTCAAACCAGTGCCTTCTAAATGAACTGCCTACTGTATTGCCATAACATTCTCGCGCTACAGAGCACACACTGCCTTGTTTCCAATACACACATTTTCAATTGTACATCCAGCTGGCAGTGCGTCTTCACTTCCGTCCGATCCACTTCCGTTCGATCCACTTCCGCCCGATTCACTTCCGTCCCATTTTTCTGGCAGTGCGTCTTCACTTCCGTCCGATCTACTTCCGCCCGATTCACTTCCGTCCCCAATTTTCAAAATTACTCCCACAAAACTATCCAGCAACCGAGCGGAAAGATGTTACACATCAAAAACAGAAAAGTATAAATACATACCTCATATTAAAACAACATATAAATTAAATTAAGGGGCATAAGGAGCTCATTTAGAGCACCAGGTTCCCACTATTCAAAGGCATTTTTATGCCTTCAGGCAGGATTACGACGATATACTGTCCGTAGTACATAACTTCGTGTGACCTGGAAGCGAACTTCTCGTCATAATGTGTATACCGTTTCTCATCCCACGTGTTCTATACATAGTTATCCATGGGATAAATAAATAAATAAATAAATAAATAAATAAATAAATAAATATATATATTTTTTTAAATATGTGATATTGGCTTAACGGCCAGTGAATTAAAACTCAGCAATATTTCTAGGTTTGTACCGTATCTTGTGTGGGGTTTCGCCTAGGACACCAAGCTGGCTCATCAGCGGGCTTTTGGTGACCCCGCCCGGGCAGGTAAGGACTGCAGACGATCAATTTCAAGTAGTTCCTAATTTTGCTATCAAATGCTAGCGTCAACGACACCTAGCTGTGAACTTGGCTACTATATGCCACCGCAACCCGCACCTGGCGGCGAAAGTTGGAACTTAATCAGCTTTAATCAAATCCAACCCAAAAATATAACTTCACACAATTGTAGTTAGTGTGGTTCTTTTATGTGCCATAAATCTATGACAGGGGCCCACCGGCTTTATTTCAATAATAATAATGTTATTGGTTTTACGTCCCTTTTAACTACACTGGCTTTTAGAGACGCCGGGGTGCCGGAATTTTGCCCTAAAGGGGATCTTTAACGTGCCAGTAAATCTACTGACACGGCTCCCTCGCAATTGCGCACCCTCAAATGCCAGCTGACTGCGCCAGGTTTCGAACCTGCAACCTTGGGTTCAGCAAGCGACGGCTTTATTTCCCCTCCAAAGGAAGGCATACTGAGGGATTTTTAACGCTCTTAAAAATCCGATGACCTCGGCCGGGTTTGAACCCGCGATCTTGGGCATAGAAGCTCAGCGTGCTACCAACTACGCCACCGAAGCCGCTTAATACACACCAAAATCCATTTGAACGGCAGCCCTACTATAAACCACAAACTTCACCTATGAGTTTTCAAAATTATTTGCGTACGCTCGTGGACATGTCCTAAAAATGAGGATGTCTGGCAACCCTTATGTATGAAATAGAGCGTTGACCGCTCTATCATCTCTAGAAGATTGTACAGAAGTGCCATGATAGATTTGAGCAAGCGCGCTCTCTCTCTCTCTCTTTTGTCTCGTGGTTTCGCTCCTTCTATCCTTATAAATGTCTCGTGGGAAATAACTCCTACAGCGGGTTGTCTCGGCGCTATTACGTCATCCATCACTGAACTGGAGGGCGTCACACACGCATGCGTACTATCTCCAGGCTAGCCAACCTCTGCCCTTTCCCTCTCGCTTGTCACATGCCGTCATTTGTTCATGCCTGTCTTTCAACCAATGTTGTTGTTGGAATGTGTCGACGTGAAATGCCAATCCGGTTTGGCCCCACTGCAGCAGAGGTCTTTTTCTCTTTCCATCTAAGTCGTCAGATGTCTTACAAGAGAAAGTCATGATTTTAAATCGCTATCCCGATCAAATCTATGCCAAACAAATGGGATATAATACAATAATAACAACAACAACAATAATAATAATAATAATACTAGACAGGGTATACCAGAGGAGTATATCGAGTTTTATTTTGGGAGGTGCCCAACCGGCGGTTAGGGGGCATTGTAAAGGCCCCAAATAGTTGGGGGTCCGGGGTTCCTTCCTGGAATACTTTTGTATAATTTGGTGCAAAATGATGAGTCTTAAGGCTATCTGGCATCACTACTTCAACCAATTTGTTGTAATGTTTTATGTTTGGTTAATGGCAAACACAACTAAGGCCATATTATGTTACTTTTTAGCCTACTTTTCACATTTTGCAAAAATGAGGAAAAAGTAGTCTTATGAGATCGGGCAAATGTCTGTCTGTCTGTCTGTCCTTCTGTCTGTCTGGCTGTATGTGTGTCCCCCCCTATCAAATCCTAAACGGCTGGAGCAATCGAAACAAAATTTGGTAGGGGTAAAGATCTATACCTGAATATCTCATGGCCATATTTGAAAATGATGTCAGTGCTACCAACTGCAGAAAAATCGCAATTGAAATTTGAGCTCCATGTTGGATATCTTGGAAGGTATGAATGGGAGCTATTTCAAAATTGGCACACGTATAGATAATAATATTGCAGTTTAATTTCCAGGAGGCCATACATGGCAGTGTTGCCAAAATGATTATAAGCCTGCTGAAAGGTCCAATTTTTAAATGCATATAACTTCTACACTATCAATTGGAATTCAACCAAATTTCGTATGTGCTATGTGTACATAAACAGATATGACTGAGCGTATTATTAAGAGCAACCAGGGCTGCCAACTGTTAATAAATGCTGTCTTTATTTTTTTACCCTAATATCAATATATCAGAAAGTATGCAAGCCAATAGCTCTAAACTTTGTACACGTATAATACCTGGCATTCTAGATTAATTTGGAGTAACTAATATGCGTCAGTGCTGCCAACATCATTCTAAGCCTGCTGATAAGTCCAATTTTAGCATGCATGTAACTTCTATACTAACTAATAGATTTCATTCAAAATTGGCACAACAATAGATCATATTATTTCAGATTATTTCTGACTAATACATGCATGACATTGATGCCAACATGATTTTACGCGCGCTGTTAGATCCAATGTTTAACTGCATGTAACGTCCATGCTATCCATTGGACTTCGACCAAATTTTGTATTCTGTATCTTAAGAGATGGGACTAAGAATATATTCGGTCACCAGGGCTGCCAACTGTAGTGCTATATTAGGCTAAATTATGCCAGGTATATTTCGAACTAATTAGAAATTTCGATATTACCAACTTAATTTCGTCATTATTCTAGATAGATCCATATAGATTAATCATTGGCATGAATCTTAAATTTTAAGAAAAATAGGCTCTTTAGTTCGTCACGGAACTTCTTGTTATTAATACAATCATCTTGCTCACTTGATAGTATTTACATGGAAAGAATTAACATTACTGTTTTGATTTACAACTTACACTATAATATAAAGTCAAGGTTTCTTGAAGCATTACCAAATCGGTTTATAACTTCATCGTTGAGTCTGATTTCAGAAGTAGAATTTCTTAAGTATATTTTCAAGCTACTCAAACTCCGTTCGACAGTACCGGTAGCTACAGAGAGAGGAAAATTTGCCAAACGTTTGATAAGGGTATAAAAGTTAGGGAAAAAACTTTTGTCTCACGCTTCAAGGGCACTTATTGCTGTTCTTGGTATGGTCTTAAGAGCGAAGACACTGGAGAATAATAAGAGGTTAGGTTGTTACACATAAGAACAGAATCATAAACAAATATTATTTGTGACAAAAATTTCCCCCTGTTATTCGCCCCTGGGGCATACTATGCTTGCAGAAAACTGTACGCCTCGAAACATCTGTCGATGAATGTCAAACTAAGACACTATAATGCGGTAGTCAGACCATCAATCCTCGACACAGCTGAGTGCCTGTTTCTAACTAAGAAGTCCCCCTAAGGGCCCTCGAGGTACAGGAAAGGAAATTCTTGCGGAAAATAGTGGGACCAAGATCTTTCCAGATGGAAGACGATGGTACAAACCAAATTGCGAACTCTACAAACACCTGGAAAATCTCACCGATGCCTTAAGAAGGAGACGCCTGGCGTTCTACGGCCACCTGTACAGAATGGATCACCACAGACTGTCTTATAAGATCTTCAAGGTAGCCAAGAAGGGTAAAGCCAATAGGTCCTTGTAGATGAAACAAATTGAGAAGGATCATGCTGAAGTTAATATTCAGCAAGACACAATAAATGACAGGAGTCGCTACCGTCAGACAGTTGAAACAAGGCCTTTCCTCACATGCATTACAGAAGTTCACCACAACGCGTCCAGGAAATGCTGCGAGGAACGTAAGATCGAGTTCAGCAAGAAAATGAAAGATTACGGGTCCAATAGAAAGGCTAAAGATTTCAGCAAAGAAGTAGCTGCCAAACAATCCACCAAGAACACCAGAAGTGGCAGATAACAGCTAAAGCACAAGCACTGTGGTCCGTAGGTGGCCCAAACGACTGAATATATAATAACTATTATTATCCCTCCCTATATTATTCTGTTAAGGTCCCATTCCAGTTTTGTACCGAAAATAAGGTTCCATTAACACCAACCTACACATATGGGGTACCTACAGGTTCAGCATAACACAATGCGTAAGCGAAAAGCACACACTTACGCTTTAAATGCCTCACAATTAAATAAATACCTTAAAACATGTATATTTACAATGAAATAATGAACGAATGCAACACGGTAACCATGGTAACAGAATCTCACAAGTCCATCTATTTCTGTAAGACGCAATGCAATTCCAATTATTACATTACTGTGAAAGTTTCCAGACGGTTATAAGGTTATCACTGAACCAAATTAAGCTGTAAAATTCATCAATACATACAGTATAATGCGCTTAAGGGGGTCAAGGGGCACTCTAGAATTTTTTCACGCAATTTTCACGTGTGAGTGTGGTACGAAAGGTCTTTTTCACCCGACTACAAAGGGTCTCCGAAAACCACATTTAAAGGCCCTTAAATTAACAGTGTCTGTGATATTCCCAGAAAACTAACTTCGCTCTGATATACCTATGAAGGAATGACAAACCCCTAATCACTGCACCAGTAGCTGAATTGATAAAGTCTGATTATTCATACCAAAGATAAATCAGTCATAGCATTCATGATTGAGATTTTGCTAAGTGTACTCTTTACAACTAGAATATTCGCGGGCGAAGCCGCGACGGGTAATGCTACTTATTATTAACGTGTTGGAAGCCATTTTTAGCCTATTTTCTGTGTCGCCTTAGTAAACGAATGTTATGCTTTTCAGTCGGTCAAAACGATAATTGTATTGGGTGTTATGCCCTAACTCTGAAAAAAATTACATGAGATTAATAAATTCGTTTGGATGACTAGTTTCGATCGTCAAACTATCATCATCAGATTTCTTACACTCAGGCTATTAAGTCTATGTCTACGAATATATGGTGAATTAACAACAATAACGTTTCTAGGCTTCAGTCTATGTTTAATTTGAACAAGCCTTATATAAAGAGAGCCAATACGAGTTTCCCCTCCCTAGCTTGTCAGTCATTCCTCCACTCTTCCAAGAAACTGAAAGCTACCTTCGGGTGAGCCTTCACCTCCACAAATATTTTGCACCAATGCCATAATATTGAATCGAGAACGGAAGGATGATATTCATACAGCATGATTTCTCTCTTGCACCCAGGATTTGCGTTAGTTAAGAGTTAATTGGACACAACAGTTTTTCACTCAAAGCGAATGAGACGTGTACTGTAAATGAACTTGCTGTATAAATGCAATAACAGCATAGCAAACAGATAACATTATAGCTGGGAGATGGAGTGCTTTGTGCAAAACTCACTGCCAGTTTCCTGGCATTCACTCGAGCGTGATGAGCATGCATATCATAGTCAATAACTACTACTCTCTGTGTTAAAATTTGAAACACACAAAATGTGAATATACTCCACTTGAAGCTACGTTCGTTACTAACTCAATCCTGGTCAAGGTAATCTGATATTTTAAGGGAGGTACATGTTTGTCTATCTTTCACGGTTCAAGTGGTATAATTGATAAACTGAAAAGTTCTCACCATTTATATAGGGAGCTTTGGTTGGTTGGTTCCTCAGTTTAGGGGCTGCGATAACGCGGTCATGTAGCCCCGTGTACTTTGGGTGTGGGTAGAATCTGTCTGATAACCGGTGTTAATTGTGATGGCTGTATTAGTGTGTGTATCTGTTTTTTAATTCAAGTAAGGACTGCAACTTTGAATTTTTCAAATAGTTCCTACTTTTGCCGCCAAACGCCACCGTCAACGACTACTAGGCCTAGTTCAGAACTTAGCTACTAGACGCCACCGCAGTCTGCTCTTGGCTACGAACGTAGGAATCTAAGAGCGTTGTTTACATTCCTAACCTATACAATTTAGCTTCGCACAGGTGTAATTAGTGGAAGGTTCTTTAACATGCCATAAATCTATGACATGGGACCACCGGCTTTACTTCCCCTCCGAAAGAAGGCATACTAAGGAATTTTTAACGCTCTTAAAAAAACCGATGGCTTCGGCCGGTTTTGTTCCCGCTATCTTGGGCATAGAAGCTCAGCATGCTACCGACTACACCACCGAAGCCGCCATAGAGAGCTTTCAGGCCATTACAAAAATTCATCCTGATATTGGTGATTTGCAGGTGGTACAGTACCTCAGGACAGTTGTTGTTAGAGCAGTTTGTAGACATTGCACAATTCAGATAAGTCCCCATATCCGATCATTCAACACATTATTGGTAGACAAATGTTGTTTTTGTATGTTTCAGTTCTAGTTTTGTACCATTATCTGGAGAGAGTACACGTAGGTCATATCTGCATATTAGTTTGCAATTCTAGCCTGGGGCTTATTCGTTAGCCTAAAGGGCCGTCCACACGTCAGCGACTTACTTGCGCGGTATAGTTTGCGCAAATCAGACGGAACACTGTGCAGCGTCCACACTGCGCGAGTAAATTTGCACAAACTTCAGTACGACAAGCCCGTGGAGTTGGGGTAGTGCGCTTGCCTCTCACTCGGAGGCCCCGGGTTCGATTCCCGGCTCCATCAGGGATTTTAGAAACAGACGTGAAACGGGGTGTACTCCGCCTCGTGAGGACCATTGAGTAGCTGTCTGACAGTGAGGCAGCGCCCCGATCACGAAAACCAAGATTAACGACCGAGGGGACCCGATGCGCTGATCACGCATCACTCCAATATCTGCAGGCAGCGGTTGCTTGGTAGGCCTAGGCCCTTAACGGGCTATAGTGCCAGGTTTTTCTTTCTTTTTCCAGTACGACAAAGTTTGACTTCGGAGTAGGTGCTTTGACAGCAATGTGAGCAAGTGACGATTTACTTTTGTTACAGTTATTTTTTTTACTGGTTGCTGCTAAAGAAGAGGAGAAGTTAACGTTGTAGATCAAATTGGAGAAAAAATGGCTATTGAAAAGAAATATATATTCACATGTAAATTTATTGAACGACTTAAGAGAAGATCCAGATAATTGGCGTAATTATTTAAGAATGGATGAAAACGCATATACAGAATTGCTTTGCTCGGTTACGCCTCTAATTGTACGTCAAAATACTGTGATGCGCGTATCTATATCCTATCTATCTCCTCACGAAAGACTGAGTTGCACTTTAAGGTTCTTAGCTACAGGAAGATCGTATAGGGACTTGAGATTTACGACGGCAATTTCTCATCATGCTTTGTCTATAATAATTCCGCACACATGCCGAGCCATTTACAAGGTTTTAAGCAAAGAATTCATGAAGGTAAGTTACAGTCAATATTTATTTATTGAAGACAAAATGATTATACAATAATTGCAGTTAATAACAACCTTGTGAAATATGAGTTAAACAGGTTTGTAACTTTTTACAAAATCAGCAACGCTGTTTCGCGCAGCACTATCTAAATGCATGCTTTGTGATCGTTACTGTTCATGGTTGTTGTATTAGATGACTGAGTATAACACGGCATTTCTGGTGAATAGTTTATCGCGGTGTACGGAGGCATATTTTGTGGATTGTACACTGACACTGACGGGATAGATGGCAGAGAACTGTTGTTATAAGCAGGAACATTTAAAGGCATCTGCCTCGTAGGTAAATATACACAACAACTTCTGTTTAGGTTCCCTAATTCAGCTTCAAAAATAGCCTCATTTTTTTTTTTTTTCGCATAAATGCGTTGATCATTCGGTAAATGTCGAAGCTTATGAGCAATATTTCGACCATAAATGTCGTGTTGATCGTCATCCCTTCTTTCTGTTAATTGTTTTCCAATACAAGTTAGTATGCTGTCTACTTCTACTGCTCTTTCTCTCTTCCTCTTGAGTTGTCTGGGAGGTAAGGGTGTGGTCTTGGTAGGAGATAACACGCCTAAGCTAGAATGTGGACGATCCTGTACAGAATTGCTTGCTGACGATTGTGATGGTGGGCGAGGCTCTGCGGTAGAGTTATTCGTTACCGAATCTGTGTCACTTTCATCCTGAAAAAGAAATATTTCTGTAGGTTCCAAGGTCGCAAGACAAATGAAGAAAAATAGCACGAGAATTTGAGAATAGATCGAATTTCCCTCATTGTTAGGGTGCCGTTGATGGCAAGCACGTCAAGATTGTACCATCATCAGAGAGTGGTTCGTATTTTTACAATAATGTAAAGGATTACATAGCATGGTACTAATGGCAGTCGTCAGTGCAAATTATGAATTAATTGTGTGTGACTTTGGTGTAAATGGAAGAATTTCCGACGGAGGTGTTATTGAAGAAACAGTATTTTACAATAAACTGAAAAATAATTCTTTATGTATTCCTGGCCTGCAACGGCTGAATAATTCAGATAAAATCCTCAACTATGTGTTTGTAGGCGACGAAGTATTTTTCTTGACTTCAAATTTTTTTAAACCTTTTAATGAAAGAGAGTTAACAAATGAGCGTAGAATATTCAATTATCGTTTATCAAGAGCAAGGCGCACTGCAGAAAATGCGTTTGGCATATTGGCATCTAGATTTAGATTTTTTCATGGCAGTATTAATTTGAAACTTGAAAATATAGACACTGTAGTCGTGACGTGCTGTGTGCTTAATAACTTCTTAAAGAAAATTTTATACCACCTTCACACCAATCGGAAGCTTGGATTATGAAGACTCTATATTAGGCCCACTGTTGTTAGGGTTAAGAACAAGTGATTCTAATCTTACTGGTTTAGAATAAGGACAGTACAGAAGCAGTTCCAGGGATGCCAAGGAGATTATTTCAATAATGAAGGCAGTGTTCCCTGGCAGAGCAGATTGTGTAATGTAAATAATGGATAAATATCTTCAATAATGAAGACAGTGTTTACCGACAAAGTGGACGGTGTGAACTGCAGTAATAAACTCAATAAAAACGTATTATGTTACAACCCGTACCTCAAAAAAGTGTTTCTTCAAACTTGGAGATTGGTATTCGAGGGGTTTCTTGGTCATCTACAAACCGTAGTAGGTTGTAGTACATAAACGCCTTCTGCGCTGGTACCTGCCTTCTGTGAGACTTTCACCGCATCTTTTCTTTGCGGCAGGAACTACGCAAAGAATTCACTTTTTTTGTCACTGAATCTCTGTCTGCGCTTGGTGCTATCTGTACAGATAAAATGGGAAGATATATTAGTAGTGACCACTAGCGTACTATAAACATTTCACATTTCACCTAACTGAACTGATTAGAAAAACGACTTATAATGAATTCACGGATGGATGGACATACGTTATAAAAACTATTCCTTCCTTTAATGTACTATTTTACTTCAATTTTATACGACCGAAAATGTGTAACAAAACTAAAGTTCATTTATATTTATGTACACCATTTATACAACTCTTTTAATTTTTCTATCAGTTTTTCGTATGCAGCATTCTTTTTATTCCTGTCACAATACTCCTTGGATTTTACTTTCCAAAGCCATGGTAGAGACTTGTAGAGATCGATAAATTCCGCAATAAACTGTTTCGAACAATTTCTTATATCGGACATTATTGTTTATGCCTAATTATTTAACCGCACTGGAAAGTATTTCAAGTTTCAGCTAAGGCGAGGCTTGAGCTAACGTGTCTACACGCACAAACTGCACTGCGCAACTTAGTTTGCACAAGTAAAATCTTTGGGGCTGCGACGATTGCACAAGCCGCGCTTCTTGGCTTGCACGAGCTACCGTTTTCCCGTCCATACGTACAAGCTTTCCTCTGCAAACCGGTTTGCACAAGTATGCTTGAGGGAAAGCCTGCGCGTGTAGACGGCCCTTAAGTGTATCACAGCAATAGTAGCTACCGTACACCTTCATATATTAGTTGGTGGAGGGAGACCGTTTGTGGATGAGATTGCCATTTCTCTGTCTTGCAACATTGCAAATACTAAAATAAATAGTTATTTTTTCGGGTGCTTAATGCTTTGGTATTTATCAGTATTAGTTGCCACACTTTCTAAGTTTTTGTCGTGCATTTTGTTTTTTGGAGGGCAGCGACCGTTTGTGCGTGGCGTTGTGGGTTTGGTAATGTTTTGTCACGGCCGACTGGATGTGAGCTACGCTCTCTATACCGGCCTTGAAATTCCCAGTTAGAACCCATGCATAAAGTGTAATTGAAACATTTCCTCTAGTTGCCGATAGAGTGCACCCCCCCAACCCATGTATAGGCTTGATTAAACAGTTGTGCAGTAGGTTTATTAATAATGCGTTTCTCACAGTTATACGTTTAGAACAACGAAGTCTTGTTTCAGTTCCAATTATTGTAAGTAGTCGGTATTAATATACTGAATTCCTACGTTGCTTGGAGTGTTTGCTGATGAAATTGTAAAATGCTGGGGGTAAATTATAAACTATGGTTTGAACGCCGCTGCTCAAATCCAGTATGTCATGGTCATACTGTTTTGTGCCATTTTGCACTTCGAAAAGGAAGAAAATAGGAGGTGTGCTTTCATTTCACGAGTTTCCGTGTGACAGAGATAGGTGTGATGATTGGCTTAACGTGATTTCCCGCGATAACTTTTTCCGGACACAAAATCTCCATCGTCTGTTGTGTGTATATAGTTAGTTAATTATTTATTGAGGTTTTAAGGGGCGGAACTACGAGGTCATCTTCCCCTGTAGTTGTGATCGTTTAATCGTTCACCACGGCTGCGAGGGCAGCTGTAGCAAGTCCAGAGATCGTAGGTTCAAAACCCAGATCCGACAGAAAATATCCAGAGTGTGGTTTTTCTACACTCCATCCAGGCAAATGCCGGGATAGTACTTTACCACTGGCAGTAACGCACATGTTAAGGACTTCCTGGCCTCTGAGATCTACGAAGATATCTAAGACACTGCTTTATTAGGGGCAGATGACCCCATAGTTCCGCCCCTTAAAACAACAATAACTAACTAACTGACACTGCTTTATTATTTCATTCATTAATTGTTTACACTTGAATTAATCGTATAACATGTGGGCTGTAACGTATATTGACCTCTAGTTTTGGGAACATGTAGGCTTACAATGACCATGATAAGACTAATATAACCTAATCAATGTGCAAGTGACTTTAAGTGCTCGTAACTTGTAATTACTGTGTAATATCAGCAATACTCACTTGGCCAATCAAGTACCTGCAATGTTTGAGGTATTTTGTAGTAAGATCTCTTGGTCCAAACCCTCGAATTAATGAAATTAGTTACTTTTATTGGGTAATGTGTGTTGGCCTAATATGTAGTTCCATCTTCTTTTTGTGTGTGTGGTGGGAGGGATAACTCCCACCTCCACCCTCTCCCCGAATATCAAGCAATTTGGAGGAATTGTGGATACAGTATTAGTGAACCATGTGCTCGTACCTTCGAGCATAGATACAATGGAGTGCGCGTTGTCACATTGCCCCTATACTGTGACGTAAGAGTAACATCTCGATAAGCTGTGTGTGGTGTAAACAGAGGAACTTGTAATGGAAGGTGATACTGTAGGAGTAGGTGGGGAAATGCTTTTTAATGAGGGTTTTATTTACAGAAACAAGGTCAAATGCAAAGGAAATATATACTTATATGACGATTCCACCCTAACGTATTACGCTTTCAAACATGACTGTCGTCGTTGAACGGAGGGGCGGAGAATTCATCATTATGCACCTGAAGTCCCTCAAACACCTCTTTAATACATTCTTTAGAGCACAAAAGATGTAATTGAATTAAACATTACTTACCTTTTTCTCGAACATCATAGAAAGAAAACAGAAAATTGGCTTATGGATACAAAACACACATTGCGTAATTTATACGACATTGGGAAAAGCATCGCATGTTTCTTTACGTACTGGAAGGTAGCAAAGTTAAGGATGTAACGTATTTGGTGTTAAAAGTGGCTGTCGTGTTCCGCATTACTCATACATCCAGGAACCCCTCTTGTAAATAACTAATAACAAAACCAACTCTGCATTATGCCTACTGATTTTTAGGGGCAGATGGCCTCGTTGTTCCGCCCCTTGAAACAACAATAACTAACTACTGATTTTTGAACATAATTGTTTTTGTGTAGAAACTTCGTACCCTCACACTATCGGTATAGAGTTCCTCAGTGCGAAGTCGTGCCTCATGGTGTTGAACCTCACTTTGAAGTACCGGTACTCAACCAGAACATCTTGCTTGAACTGTTGAGCGGAGAATTTATCATTATGCTCCTGAAGTTCCTCAAACACCTCTTTAATAAATGCATTAGAGTACAAAATATGCAATTGAATTAAACATCACTTATCTTTTTCTCGAACATCATAGAAAGAAAACATAAATTTGGCTGGACTATTACAGCACAGACGCGACGACCACCGACAAGTGGAAAGAAGCCAACTACGAATCAAGACACATAACGACCAGACTAGCCGTGCACGGATTCCACCCCAAGCTTGCTCCACGAAGTCGCACCACTCGCCGAACGAGGAATGCGTGTGCGCCCTATGCGGGGAGCAATGAGCCCGTCATCACGCATTGAGTTGTGCAGGAAGGACAATTCCTTCAACTAGGTTCTGCACAGAATAATGACTGTGAAATAATCTTGCAGTTTGTGCGTTTTAAATAAATTAATTACAGTAATTAATTACTTATCACTAGTACAAAACTGTGACACAGATAACTTCCTCTGATCACACCGCATTACATGATCTGTCACACGCCTTGCCGTAGAGGGCACACACTTTGAAGTGGAATCCATGCACCAAGAATCTGGTTAACAAGTGTATCATCTCATAGAAACCCCTCGTCCAATCACGCATTTGTCATCGCATCAGTGGCATAAAATTCCTGCCACATAATACCTCTCTCTAACTTCATTTCTTGCATTAGTCTCTCATAACCCGATGTAGATGGCAGGAGCAGCTGCAATCTAAGATCTTCAACAAAAGGAGGCTCTTTCGCGAGTTCATACACCAACCGAGAATGAGTGAATTTCGAAAGACACAATACCCTTTTCAGGTAGGTAGATTTTACTTTCTCCAACTCTATGAGGTGCTTATAAGGTGATGCCAAATACTTTCCAAACCATATGCAACTACAGGAATGATCTTCAGCGAGAAAAGTCTCATCGCTGTCTGTAATGACAGTGTTCGGAGATGTCGTATGTCACTCATGGCATTTATAGCTGCGTTTGTTCTGTCCTTAATGTGAAATGTGAAGATGTTTCCGTGAGTCTGGAACGTCACCCCCAGATACTTGAAGTGCGTAACACATTCCAGCGGTCTATTTTTGTAGAGAATTGTCGATCCTCTCCCCCTTTTCTGAAAAGTCATTGCAACTGTTTTCCTTTCATTCAGATCGAGTTCATTCTCTTCCGTCCACTCCGAAACTCTGTTAAACGCCTGCTGTAAATCCTTTCCAATGGTTGAAATTAGAGCCATATCGTCTGCGTAAATGTAGATTTTTTCGTTTTGGGGATAATATTTCCACCACATCTGCCGTAGCAAGAGCGAAAAGGATGGGGCTTAAGGGATCGCCCTGAAAAACTTCAATTGTCTGCTGTATTTCCTTGGAAGTTGTAATGTTGTCCGAAATAACGATGTAGTTTTCGCTCAACAGGGTCCTGACAAATCTCGCCAAGTAGTCGCCTTCACCAATCATGTTGACTAATTTCCTTACTAGCATTAGGCTACATCTCCTTTAACATTATTGAGATCTGCAGTCAAGAATTTGACAAACGTGTCCAATAATTTTGTGACCGTCTCAACTTAGTATAAAACGAAGTCCCCGATTCCTGGATGTTATGGGTAAACTCGAGAACCACAGAATGGATTCTGATGCGGTTTTAACCATTCTGTAAAGGATATCTTGAGGATGATTTCTGTAGAAAATAATTTATTTATGATCAAAGGAAGCCATGCAGTAACGATTTCAGAGAAAAAGTCGAAAAAAAATCCTGGCGTCCGTGCGCTTTTTAACCTTACGCTGGGCAAACCGTTAAAATATCAATATACAATGAGTATACGAATGGTTCAGCAAGAAAAGTTCTACAGAAACGAACGCGAGAGCACATCTCTATATTCAATATATCGTCCACTATAAGTGTTTTTAGATTGGACGGAAGGGGGATTTGTGTTTCATGCACCTCGCCATTCTTAAATTACGTCTGATAAGAATTTGTTGTGCATGCATCTCCATGATAATATAGTTAATAGTCCAGTCAGTGATTTTAACCCATCATGCTGAGACGTAAACGGATATAGATCGTAGTTCATTGACATCGTAAATAAGCGCTTATCACGCAATGCATTCACAACTGTTCCCGGGCGAAGCCGGGCCGGGTTGCTAGTTTAATTATATTTATTTCATGTTACAGAGTTAAGAGGAAAAGTAAAGAAATGCAAGTAGTTAAGTCAAGAAATTTAGGGTTATTTTACAATGAATTAATAGTGAAATGGATACAATACAAATATAATTGATTTATTGTATGCCAATTGATATAGCTAGTATATTTATTCCCACATGTTACTTACAATATTTTTCAACACGTAGGATGCCAGTGTCTAAGCTTACATGAAGGCATTTTTGTATCAATTGATTCTGTGATAAGACCACTTTGTGGTGTGGTGGCTGCCACTCCTGAGGTCCTGGGCTAGCTTCCAAGCTCTATCAAGTAATTTAATTCTGACCTGAGGGTAGGAACGGCGCACACTCAACTTCGTGAGGCAGAACTGAGAAGAGGTAGGTTCGATTCTAACCTCGGCCATCCAATAAGTGGTTTTCTGTGGTTTCCCCACTTCCACTCCAGGCTAATGCTGGGATGGTTCCTAACTTAAGGCTACGGCTGCCTCCTTTCCAGTCCTCACCTGAATTACAAAAAGTATACACACTGACATTACTACAGATACCACAATAACACAGATTATCATACAAATTCTACATACTTCCAAATACACGGGGCTAAATGAATATGTTATCAAAAGCCCTAAATGAATTAATATCAACAACACAATGATTCTACATTAAGATATTCTTTTAAAATGTAGTTATAGTAGGTGCAAGCATACACATATATCAGCAAATTCAAGTTCTCCATTTCAAGCATTATGCCTACACATTTTATTAAGTTTACTGTTTCAACATACAACTTACATGTGTTTTAGGAATTTGCTGTTCATCAGTGTTAGACATGGCATCAAGGAGGGAAGAGGTCCATTATTATGTGCTATAGCCTACTGTTATGCCTTGGCAAGAAAGAAGAAAGGAACATGCCTCAACACCTACCGTACCTTTAAGAAGGGCCAGATTTGATTACTGTATTTTTGCTAAGTGTGATCTTGGCTCTCTCTGTTATTTTTTCTTCGTTGACAACTTTTTAAATAAAACATGATGATTTTTAGCTGCATTGAGTGTTCTTCTAGTTCTTCAATGAAAGTGCTATTTCTCCTTTCCCCTTCGCAGCATGTTATAAAATTACTGTATTAGTGTGCGATGATATTTTTTGCTGTACTTACTGTATTACACCCTTCAAAATTGGTGAACTGGATAGATTTTAAAGGTGATAAGAAATGAACTATAGACATTTTTTGAAATCCAATACTTTTTCTTAAATTTCAGCCTCCTAATGAATTTGACACTAATTACACTATCAATTTTGGTGTAAAGAGGATCCGGTTACACCACCTGTTTCCTTAGCATTCTCTCTTAAAATTTTACTGGTATTGCTAATAGCATCAAGTGGTTTGTGATATGAATATTCTCCCTTTGCAGTTTATACTAGGAAGTAATTGGTTATAAGTTAATTTGGCCAACTGTGGTTTATTGGAAGGGACCATTTCTTGTAGTAGCTTAATTTTTGTCACCAATGCAATATGCTCCAATTGCAACTGAAAATAATTTGAATATGTAAATTATTGATGAGGAGGTTGGTATGTCCTAAAGGTGTGATTTTGAGTTCTGGATTTCAAAATTTCCCACTTTGGTATTCTTTTTAATAATTTTTCTGTTATTGGTATTTTGAATGTGATATTTGTTGTGGATCATATTATTATCTCCACACTTAATAACGTGCTAAATTATATTGGGAAGATTGTGATTTTCGGAACTTTGAAGTGGACAGAGCATTTAAGACGAGCATATTTTATCGGAATGATGGGAAGGGGCGGTGTAGAGGCGAGGGGGTAGGAGGGGTAGAGTTTACAACCTCTGCTCATAGGTAGCGCTACGGGTTGACATGTTGCTAGTACGCGGCCATTCACCAGACAGCGCTGAAGTCTTAGGTGCCAACATTGAAATGAAGGTACTGAAACGTTTATTAATTCCCCATGTTGGTAGCGCCAAATGAAACGTTTTGCTAGCCCCTAACTGTTGGGTGAGAAATGTAACTGTTTACCTTTGCCTAAGCTATGTTGTTTTAATGGGCGCCAAGACCTCAACGCAATGTTGAGATCTAAATTTGTATTTAACAACGTCTAGCTCTGGCAGAACACATTCAAGACTCTATTCACTCAGATCGTGGTATGATTTGATCATTAACCCAACAAACAATTGTATCAGGAGAAGGAATTGGTCTATATCTAATGCTACCTACTGAAAGCAAAGATTACATTGTAAAAGAAATGAATTTATTATATAAAACAAGTATAGCAAAATTAATAATAATAATAAGTTTAAAATTTAAATTGGAGCGTTGCGATTTTAATATTACCGATAGAAAATTACGTGAAAACGGAGTCTGATAAATTGATTTTACTCTTATTTCCAAGCTATGAAGTTACTGAAATATGAAATGTAAAACCAAGAGAAATGAGAGATTGCGTATTTCTGCGTCATTAGCGCTTACCACTGGAAATGCCCGAAGCCTTTCCCTCGTACTGGATGATGCTGTGAGCTTCCCACAGTCTCCTGGATGTCGTCATCTCCGTCGATGTTTGATGAGATCCTGGTAGATTAGATAATTCTATGGTCCGTACCTCAGACCCAAACACTCGTACAACCGCACTGGTTAAGTTATACAAAAGTTAGTCCTCCAATCCACGGAACATCGGAGCGATTCCCGCGTACAACATACTCGTCAAGTATTTCACAGATTGTCCTCCTTCGACGGCGCGTCGAACGATATATGCACACGTTGGCTCCCCACTCCGGAGCCGTCTACTAGCTTACGTAGTCCTCATTGATTGGCTGAGCACGCCGCGCTATCTTCCCCTCCTCTGGGTCATTACACTCGGCGGGAGGGTTCCGTTTCAACAATTCGCCTTTCCTGGACGATGCGAGCCCGCTTGCGTAATTCTTCTCGACAGGAATCAGCTTGTATTTGAATTCCCAGTGAGTCATCTCTCTCAAATACCCTAACTGACAAAAACTCCGTAAAATTCCGTAATCAGATAATTTTCTATGATATCGTCGTTCGTAATAATTTGCATGATAGCGTTTTCTAAGACATAGAAAACCTATCTGAATGCTAATAATTTTTATAAAATGCTCCGAAAATATCTAAATAATAATTATAATAAATTAATAATAATAATAAATTAACATGAAAAATTCTCTTGGCTGAACAATTTGCCGCGTAAATAAATATAGAATGGCTTCCTACTGACTTATGCCAGTTGCATAAAAACCCCACGAAAAACACGTTACAGTACTACTTAGAGTTCAATGGGTGCCAAGAATTAGCATGGCTGTCGGCCATCTGTAGTAAGGTAATCTATGCGTCTGATGCAAAAAAGAAAAATGTAGGCTGGCGCTTTCTAGTGAGTGAAACTTGAAATGACTAGTTATGTTCACGGCTGCGCAGCTCGCATCCAGTCAGCCGTTTTATGTTCTTACTCGCTCGCACTCGCTTGCTTCCAGGTGGAGCGTGTGGTGCTGCTCTAGGAATTGACCGTGAATCTAAGCACATGTCGATTGGATCGACACGGATCGAAGTTCTAACCAAGGACAACGTTTGTTGTTGTAATAATCCATCTGACGAATTCGTCAATACAAGATGCATTGATTTTGTAGGAAGTTTTATTTAAGGGATTTGGGGAACCCTAAGGGGTAACCTAATGTCCTTTCCCTTAATTTCTACACCATGAATTGAATATAATTGAGATCTACCTTCGTGGGACTCTAGAAACATTTACATTTCGATATTTTATGTTAAACTTGAAGGTCAACAGAAAGGCATGATTCAATATTGTAAAGATTATTCGTAATATTATGATATCATTTGTAGTTGTCGATGCCTCTGTTTGGTGATGTGCGCGACGTAATGTGGTTACTTTAAATATTCATATTTGTGCTGATTACAGCTGAGTGCATATTTATCAATATGTGGAGATATTTGTGTGGCATTCGACATAATGCAAGTTATGTGGTAATGTTTTCAGTGATCTATTTCCTGTTCATGTAATCTTTTGGGGGTTTTGTGTCAATTTTTTATTTTAAAGTCAATCCTTGACAAGGTCTTGTGATTCTGACGAAGAAGTTGCTTTATGACCAAGAATGCTATTTCTTTTAAATACTGCATAACTGTAATGCAATGTTTTTCCTTCCTGCCGCTTGTGTCTTGTAGTATGATCCCTTAAGGATCCTGAGAAAAGTGAATCGAAGTTTATGATAGTTATTTTATTTAATCTACTGCAGCGTTGCCAAGAATCCTGTCTGGTATTGTTAATGTAAATTAATTTTGCTTAAACAATTACTTTTGTTTTTATTGGTAATAAGGGAGAAGACGATATTGGATTGGTTAAAGTTAGTCGGTTATTATCTGAGCTCCTGATTTATTGAAAGATTTAAAGGATTATTTGTTGATTTTAGTCCTCGGGTGGATTTTGACTTATTAAGCATGTGTGTCATCAACACAATTAAGGTAATTTACCTTTGTTTTCTCCGATTTGATTTGGCCTTGAATTTAACTTACTGAATTCCTATGGGGAATGATTTTTTGACTTCTTTGTCAGTCGTTGCTTTTACTTTTTTCGCTATCATTTTATCCTCCAGGATTGGCTTTTCCCACGGATTAAGAGAGGGATCCCACCTCCACCGCCACAGAGGACAGTGTCCTGGATCTTAAGACTATGGTTCGGGGATACAACTGGGGTGTGTGACCAGCACGACGCCCAGACGGCCTCACCAGCAAAGCGAACAGGGGCCAGATAAAGGGATAGGAAGATTGGGAGGGTTTGGCAAGGAAGTGGGAAGGAGGCGGCCGTGGCCTTACTGTAGGTACTGTACCCGTATTACCTACCAATACCTGTTGAAATCGCATGATGGCAGCTGGATCGTAGAACCTGAAAATCCCCGGCTAGAAAAAAACCCAGATCCTAACAACAAGTGAAAGGGATAATAGGGCACAAGTCATTCCTTACAAAGGTGGCATTAAGAAAGACCATAGCGGCTTCGGTGGCGTAGTTGGTAGCATGCTGAGCGTATAAGCCCAAGATCGCAGGTTCAAACCGGGCCGAAGCCGTCGGATTTTTTAGAGCGTTAAAATCCCTCAGTTTGCCTTTCTTCGGAGGGGAAGTAAAGCCAGCGTTCCCATGTCATAGATTTATGGTATGTTAAAGAACCTTCCACTAATTACACCTGTGTGAAGCTAAATTGTAAGTTAGGTTAAACATTTGACAAACGCTCTTAGGTTCGGACGTTCGTCACCAGGAGCCAACTGCGATGGCATCTGGTAACGAGTTCTGAACTAGTAGTCGTTGATGGTGGCGTTTGGTGACTAAAGCAGGAACTACATGAAAAAATGCAATGTCTGCAGTCCTTACTTGAATTGAAAACAGATAACACACACTAATACAGTCATCACAATCAATACCGGTTATCAGACAGATTCTACACACACCCAAAGTACACGGGGCTACATGACCGCGTTGTCGCAGCCCCTAAACTGAGGATCCAACCAACAAAGAAAGACCATGGCGAAAAAGTAAACAGCTCAGAGAACATAAGAATCAAATGAAATTGAAATCTCAGGAGTGTGGGAAATTCTGGAAACACTCAGCGATGGCTTTCTTAACGCGACCTTCCATCACCTCTATAAAGCATCACACCGCAAGATTAAAATGAAATAACAAGATTTATTTTCAAAAACTGACATAACATCAGAAGAAATGTCCAAAAATGAACAAAAGAAAAAATAACCTAGAAGAAATTGCATCATACGACCGATGCGACAAATGCAGCATGATGTCCCCATGGACTAGACTGCAAACCCTATTCACTATGACATAATTTAATATATACAAAAATGAAGACCAACAACAAATAAAACCCCTTGTAGATCATCCATTGGGTCATTCCATTTTTAGAGTTGACGCATACAAATAATTACCCTTACAGTATATTGTGCCCATTTGGATTTGACACAAGACTCGAACTTACGAACATGCATGTGAATAAAGAGAATTCAAGCTAGAATTGAGGAAATATTCTGTATGAAGCCAGTTGCGAATGATGCTGCAAGAATGAGCAGATGGTTCATTTAATATTTGAGGAAGTAATAAATAGCCATTAATATGATGTCCAGCGACCGATAGGAGCTGAAAACTCATTAAGACGTACTTAGAGGAAGATATTCTGTTGAGTAGTATACGCAGTGAGGTCACCAGCGAGCTCCGCATTTTGTGAGTGGTATACGAGCATATTAGCGTCACATTAATGAGCGGACTATATTCGAGACAAATGGTATTGATAGAACGAGGGGAAGTACTGGTTCAATGCAACCTCAGCTCAACGTCGGAGTAATAAGGGCGGATCCAATAATTAGAAATATCATTATAATGACAGTAATGAGCATTGTACTGTAAAAAGACAAACAGATTAGTGAAAGTAAATTGAAATGTGAATTTTTAGAATATTAAAACTCCGTAATATTCGAATAAATAAGAAGTGTTGATTGAGCATGATGTCATTAGCCACCGGCGGAGGGATACGCGTAGGGAAATGGTGAGAGGGACTACCCACGCAAGAAGTACAATACCTTTAGGAATTTATTATCAGATGAACGAATTGTAATCCGCAAGAGATTTTTCGGACATTTGAAACGTCATCTACACGACGGTAATTTTATAAAGTGATAGGATCGCGGAAACGGGAGTTAGGCTTCTGAAACAATTATGGATCTAGATTCTGAGCCGATTTACATATAATCCCTGTGAGGCGATGTTTTAGTCAGTAATTTCGTTGTTCCTGAGGGAACACCACGCTGATTCACAATTCATCGGAAAACCTGAACGAGGGCACGTTATACTGCCAAGTTGACTACGTCAGTCATCGGAGCATCCCCGAGGGGAATGATACGTCAGTTACAAGTCAAACCTTGGACATGCTGAGGTCAAGTGATAGAAATCAATCTTCAAACCCGAGGTGGTTTATGCTAGGCAACGCTCATAGGAGGACTTAGGTTCACGCCAGCGCATATACAGTATAAACTCAAGTGAGTTAAAATGTGTATAATTACGAGTCGATGTTAGACAGGTTACGGACCTTAAGAAGGCCAAAGTTTGAAAACACGTACTTATAGAAACGGTTCGCGATAGTGTGCGAGACTATAACGCAGTTGTTCGAAACCACGGCAGCCACGAACAAATATTAAAACCCCTAACACAATGAAGGGTTAAGCTCTGTGCGTTGCGACTTAAAATACAGAATTTAGAAACCCGTGAGGTATAATAAGAAGTTTCGCCATCTAGAAAGATAGATGATGGATAGATCATATTCAGGACTCGGGAAGGGCAGAAAAATAGAGACAGACGCCGAGAGGACGTCAAGTAACACAATACATAGCCAGGGAACGCGAGGGAGGGAATACTTCACCTGCTAATTGAGACGCGATAAATATGTGTAACAAGAAATTGTAAATAATAGTTCATAGAACATTACACGGTAAAGCGTGAATGTACGCTTGTGTAAAAAATAGCGTGTGTAAGTGAATTTAGTAATTGTGCTAAATATCCCAAGTGTAAGTGGGATCTTCTTTGCATAAGTTAGGAAGTGTAAAATTGTAACCAAATGCATACCAATGAAAAGTGTATATTGAAGAATGTGAAATTTGCAAACCACAGTGTCCATATGAGTTGCTAAGAATATGCAAAGGATGGGTGTTAAACTCCAACAAATGAGTAGACCGCCGGATTAAGGGGGTAAGCAACGAAAATTTCATTACAATATGTGATATTATGCACCATGTTAAGTTGTGAAATTGTAACCATATTAAATTGTATAATTATGACCATAAACAAATGGTTGGAAAAACTTGTGAAGGGTAGACAATATACCTGTCGAAACGTAAAACCCGTATAAATGAATAATATGTTGTTAAAGGAAATTTGGAGGGGGGACCAAATAATGAGTTGATAAGGTTAAATTAAATGAAAATGAATTACATAAACAATTGTTTGGATGGTAAAGGAAATCAGGAAATTTTAAGGAAAATGTAGTAAACGAATATTAAGTGAACAGTTGCAAAAAACCCTTAACTAGAAATCACACTACAAGACACCACACAATTAAAAAAAAAACAACAACAACAACAAGACGTACTGTGGAAGAGAAGCGACTGGGCCATTTCCAACCACAACCCGAGGTGTCTACCTTGAGAGCCGTGTACAGAATTCCAGAACCAGAAATGATACACACGATTCATATTTTAAAATAACACTTCTATTCATAAAATAATTTTACAAGAAACATAATATAAACAATTACACGCAGGGAAAGTAAAGGAAAGGTGTGGTACCTGACATAGGCTACAACTTACTTGCATTGGCTCCCAAAATAATCCTCTCAGGGCAAAATATCAATCCACTTTAAATTATATCAGATGACTAAATAACATAATGAAGTAGGCCTAACCTACAAGACTGCACATTTGAGTAATTTATCAAACTTTAAGTTATAGTCAGAAAATCAAATTCAATAACATTTAATACCATAAATCAATAGGTAATGTCATAAGACACTATATTAAATCTTTGATTATTTCCTTTCTTAAACTGAGCGAACACGGAACTAGATCTCAACTTGGCAAACTTTTAAACATGGCGCTTCGATTTACTTTTGTCATCTATCAGCTGACAATCATAACAAAGTTACCCAGAAAACAACAACCAAATACAAACAGCAGACGAACGCAATGCCAGCACATACGATCCCCAACTCAATTAAATAAAAATAAGTTACATAATTAACACGGACCTTTATTAGGCGAACTAAAAGTGGATAAAGAGAAATAATACATTAATAAACCAGAAACGAATATTAGAAAGCTTTATCCACACAGAAAGTTGAAAGCCTCCCAACTACGAGAGCCAATCACGGTGGTGACGTTAAGTTTTAAAACAACACGCACAAGGTTAGATTATACATGCACCCCAAAAATATATAATAATCCACTTGATTCTTTTTTGGAACATAATACCGTTTACCAAATCTTCACAAACTCCATTTAACCACATTTGGCCTCTTATAGAAATCCACGACATAAAGGTTTGATTTACATTAAGTTGCCTCAACAACATATATAAACAATAATAAAGGAGCAACTTATATTTCTTGCTGACATGACTACTTAGGTATCCGTTTCAAACCGAAGTACAGACCATCATACACCCCAGGTGTACACGAGAACCAACCTCATTTTTCTGCCACATTTTACATGAAAAATTAATTAATTAAAGGGAAACCATTCCATATCGATTCATATTTTGGTAGAGCCACTTACGACGAGGTTTACGAAGCAAGACATCCGATTGAGTAGCAAAAAGCTGCTCAATATACGAAAATATCAGCAGACTACATGATGTTATGTCCTTTTCAGATCATGTCCCAACACATAATAATTATCGTATCGAAAATACTAACAGTAGTTACTAAGGGATACCATCTTTACTTGACAAGGAAGAACTACCATTCTCCACGCGGATAAGATTACTGTCTTCACCACCAGGTGAAAACGACCCAGTTATAACCTACACCAGGCGCTGCTGCACTCTAGCGTAGATAAAGAGCACTACAACATCTCAACTCCAGAGAAGTTGCATGCAGCTGTCAAAATCATGTGTATTTACGGTCGAGGCGAGTTAGTATTGTCACATTAAGAAAGGCTATGCAATATGAACGGAGTAGATATATTTATTCTGGCAAGAATAAATATATTGAAGTTTATGAATAACTGGCTATCGAAGCAGATGTTGTCGCCATAAAGGGCTGAATTAAATGTAAACTCAAGCTAGGAGTTACGATACGTGATTCGTTAGCGTGTATTGTTCAGGAGATAGATAAAAGGGTCGGATCTTCGAAATAAATATTGTATTATCAAGGAATTTGCGATTGGGTCATTGGTTCAACGAGAGGATTATTACGAGTGCCGAATGAGAGCACGTTGAAAGGACGGTTGGTATGTCCCCTTTCACTTACATGCCTCCAGTATGTTATTGAATAGGGACGCATGGATTCCCACGCAAAAATCCTTTGAAATAATGAATAGCTGGGTGGATATTTGTTAGAGCCGCAAGGATTCCTCTATATATTTTATGTAATACCGGCAGCTGAACCCTTGGTTCGCCTGACCGAGTATCTGCAGTCGGACAGCATTGCGCCTGATTCGAACTGTTTGTGGTTATTCCCATTCCAGCGTAATGTAAGGGAAGGTAAGTGTCTCCCAAATTGTTATAGATGCCGACAGTAAAAGTAATCATCTCTGAACAGAAACGCACGGATAAACGAATACACAGGTTATTAATGAAAATGAGATAATTAGCTAAGTAAATTACAGATGAATAGGAATTATAGTCATACTTGGATATCCATAAAGCGAGAAAACGCAATAATAAGTAATAATGAGCCTGAATAATTAACGGTATACCACTTGTAGTAATAAATTGTGCAGAGACGGACCAGCTGTGGAGGGAACTGACCTTGCACACTTGGCCGGGTTCGCGTGAGGAAGCTATGAATGGTCTTTTGTAAGCAGACAGAATGCAGACCCATAAGAGGGCGCTGACATTGTTGAATATAACATAATGAACTCAAGTTGAAAACTGAGTTGAAGTAAGATTATTAAGTAATAAATGCTTTGAGTAAATACCTGGAAAATGGGAATATAACTGAATAAATGCATTTCAGTAGAAGGCTTTGAACAAATATAGATTCAATGTAATAAAGTATATGTTCACTTGTTTTGATAATGAATAATAACTAATTGATAAATACGGACGAATGAAGGGTTCGATGATTAAGCAAGATGTTTTATGTAGAGATTAGATGTTTTGATTGATATTTTGAGTTAATTAATTATTTTGATTATTTGGATTTTATTTCTTTATTCTATTTTGTATTCTTTGAGGGTGACTTTAGAAAATTAAACTTATGTTATTGGCAACTCCAGCTATCTGATATGGCATCTAGCGGTAAAAATGAGAAACTTACCAAGTAGGGTACATTTGTCACGTGGTGACTGTTTGTATATGGTTTCTTGTATTGGTAAACAGATCGTGGCAAATTGTTCGTGTCTTTATACATAAGTAATAAGTTTTACTCGTGGATAGAGTGAAAAATGAGTAAAAGCAAAGTGTATTGCTCAGTTTACGGCTGTAAGTCGATGTATAAGAGAGCTGCGAATATACGTTTTCATCACTTTCCAAAAGATGCAAATAGCAATAGCCGAAATGTGATGATACCTAATAATACCTAATAATAATACCTTTCCACCCCGGGAAGGATCTAACACTTGTCGAGGTAGACAGACAGAAGACCTGCGACGTAAAGCCAGCGAAGGTTATTCAGTTTAAAAACAGCTGTTACGGTGGGCGCGCTGGTAAGATTGAAGTAACTTGAATAATTAATTAAACAATTAATTATTGGCTGCTTGGTAGGGAGAAGGGATGAGTTTAACTTGTATTAAAACTCGGGGGGCGACAGGAATTGCTTGATTTGGATGGTTAAAAGGTGGGTTTGGTGTTGAATATTTGAATGGTAGCGGAATCACTCATTCTACAGTGCCCACGGGGAGGCAAATTAGGCCTATATGACTCGTAGTGGAATAGCTCGAATATCGAAGAACTTAGCGATTACGAGGTGTAGGCTTGGCGGAAAGGCTGGCGGATCATCAGTTTGACATCAATTCACGATATAAGTCGGAGCTTGGAACAGTGGCGTCTGGTTTGCGTGGATGCCAGTCTCGGAATGATAAAAGTAGCACAGGTTCGGTGTGTTATTTATTTGTTTATGTAGGCTACCGTATTTCTCTATTTGAATGTCTTCGGCGTTGACTCAGGATCGACATTTACATTGTATTGCGCATAATAGTACCGAAATAATGTCCGAAGTGTAGCCCTGTGTAAATTTGAATCAGCTGATCTACATCAACCATAAAAACTGATGCTTGATAATATGCAAATTACACCAAAAAATCCAGTGGAACACACAAATTAGATCACGTGTATCGCACAGTTATACATATATACAATTAAAAATAACACTGGCATTACTTTAGAGACCACATTTACTGATTATAACCGAAAAATAAAAATTGTTCCATATCAAACGCGTGTTATTGAGTATTTTAAACCCTACTTATCCAGACCAACCGCAGCGCCCCAAGTGTTAGTTTGAGTTGCCAATAGTAACTTGTGGTTATTTGTGTAGCTTGTTTAACTCAATTGCTCATTATCCGAGTGTATGTGTCATACGGTATGATTGAACGCAACACCCCCGAAGACTGAGCTAAACTGGACTATGACCTTACATTCTCTGTAATCATTAACGGGTACAATATGCTTATACTCATGTGTCACCCTCATGGTGATCAATATACTCTATCACACGTATCTAGTTACATCTTATCCTTCGCACATAATATTGAGTCGTTTAAATTATATAACATCATTGCACTGCATTCCAATTATTGTGGATCATATATACATTCCATCGGAGCAGAAATAGCCTTGCCTTAAAAAATTATACTCTTCGTCACGTATATTTAACAAGAATACGCATCCACACTTAAATTATTCCTGGGAATAGTGTCGAAAAGACTGAACGTTCCTTCTGAAGTATTCTCATGCCATAAAAATGCTTAATAAACTCGTATAAATATACTCCAATGATAGAGATAAATAATTTTTCAATTAAATATATTCTACATGCACCAAGCACACGAGGTATCGAATAAGAAGCAAAAATTGATCAGTCAAAAAGTAGAATCAACTCCCATCAAATGAGCTCAAAAATGTCAGCAATCATCCTATACCATGGATCCAGGTAACGACAGAGGTTAGGCAGCCGTTGACCCATTAAAAATCAAAACTGGCATAAGTCCTTCATAAGAGTAAAGAATGCTGCTAATATATGAGAACGATCAAACTTCTCATCATAAATATTCTTCAAATAACTAATTTCAAGGTATCAAAATGCATTGGCAACTTCAGAATACGTAGCTCTCAAACACAATAATAGTGTGAACCTCAATTTCGAGTCGATGCTTGAATAGTCTATCAAAAGTCCTGACAATGTTCAAAAATAACAACCACAGATGCTTATCTAACTTCACGATGAAAAACGCAATTCTTCTCTTAAAAATCCTCTTCTCTACATATAAGAAGTTTTTTATGAATTAATTTAATTTACTGAATCGAAATATTAACCTTAGATATAAATCAACAATCAAAATTTGAAAAATGGATGTACTCGTTATTCGAGTCAAAATCCGATTGAGGTTGAGGCCAGTCATGAAAAAGACATCATACCTGCACCCCCACCTCAACCATGCTACTCAAAAAGGAAAACGGCAATTGTGGTTACTTTAGAATGTCTCAACTTCGCTACTGCTATTAAGATTGGCAATCTTTCTACCTTTGTTGAATCTAGAAGACAGCAAATAGAGCATTTACATGCCCTGCTATCAGATCCCATCGCATACTGAGGTATATTACGGTTTATCCAGGTCTCCGGTACTCGAACTAGGGAACACCATATCTCGTTCAACCGGCTCTGAACTGGTAACTGGATCATTCCACCGCAGCAAAAATGGTCTCCTTCATCCACATGTACGCTCCATCTCACCCGTAAGAAGTTATTAATCTCGCAATAGCGTCGCGACATTCGAACGAAATCACGGAATATGTCCACCATCACCGTGGTTGCATGAAAGCGAAGTTTCATGTCCGACATGATTATTAGCTGCTTCGCGAGCGCTACTAAAATACGTAGGCGGCAGTGGTGATTCCTTACGATGTTCGTTGCTATGATTAGCAAGTAGTATTCATGTTAATGCTTTAACCCGCCATGGTTATCAGTTCCATATCCATAGTAAGCATTCCTCCCGACGTCCAGGCATTTAATATGCCGTGAAAAATTAAGAATTTATAATGTATAAGTTCGTTCGACAAAACTGTGCTTAATAATGCAATCACAGTAAGTATTGTAATCGTGAAATATGTAATCACAATTTCTTTGAATTGTAGCATTTATAAAGTTGCTTCACGTAAGTATCACTCCGCGTGAACAATATTGCAATGTCAGTGTTTCTGAGTGCAATCATAATGTGATATTGACTTGAAATAATCCAAGTCCTGCCACGACGTGCTGTATGAATATTCACTAACATGTGAAAAATTCTATGTTCCTTTCGCCACTTGGAACTCGCTTGACGATAATCATCGTATGCACATAATACGAACGTACTGGTCACCGAAGCACAAGTAGACCTGTTTTCTCTGCCCTGGCAGCAGATTATAGGAAACCTCTGTTCCCCCCACTCCAACGTGGCATATATCGATATTAATCGCATTGGTACAATAATTAATACAATTCAGTTCTTATGCAGTGTTTATATCCACGGAATTATACGTGCATTAACTCCATGCTAGAATAAGGTAACATCTTATGCATGGTAAACAGCATATAGAGTTCTCAATCTTGTATATTAAGAATAAACTTGTCTCAGGTGGGCGGTTTGATAAATGTGTCAAGCTTATCGATCGGTAACTGCATATCTTCAAGTGCACCTTACTTCGTGCAGTCTCGGAGAATGAACCTGGACGTTCGGCTGGCTTCGGTAGTACCGCTAGGCACGGAATCAGCTGCTAGTTACATAATATGAGACTGGCTTTCTGGCTTCTCGCCGAGTTGACATGTCGCGCTGAAAATGTACCGAACTGAGGACTATGAAATAACGGTACAGTACTGTACCAGTATTTTGGCTAGTTATAGAACACTGGTATGTTTAAGAAACATATTTTGCATTTTTATGACATGATTCCAACTTGCAGTGAAGAGTTATAGCAGGCAGACGCGCGGTTAGGGAATATGGATAGGAAACCCTGCAACGCATCGCAGAACATATGTTTTGGAGAGGTACAGTTAGTTCACAAGATGGCTGCCTTACAAGCATGGCATTGATACACACTATTATTAACCATTACAGAGATTACAGAGGGGATCGGCAACATGGAAGTACAATGAAATATAAGAAGGAATGATTTGAAGATATTTATGGAATTACCAATGCTTTTATAATGCTATCAGATGTTTATCGCAATTGTGGTATATCAACTTCGATTCATATATCGACAGGAGAGAGTTGTATTATGGGTAAGATTAGTCCAGCTGAAAGCAGCACGGGTTTGAGACAGACATTTGCTTGCTGGCTCGGTTAGAGCAATAATCTCCAGTATCATTAATATACTCATGTGATCTGTGACAGTACGGAACGGTACAAGTGCGTCTCTGCTTTCAAGCAGACCCGGGCGAGACACTTGGGACAACCGTATACCCAGTGTACGAACATAGTGCGATATGGCAGTGCCGCGATCGAACTTCGTGTTTTGCATAGACAGTTCTTTAGCACACTTGCTATCACGAAGGGACTTGTAACTTTATCCAGTGATCATTCTACATTTCAACATGGATTTTAGTACTGCTATGAAGGAAAGAATGAACCAGTATTACACGAGAGAAGCAATTAATTGCTAAACACTGAAAAGGAATGCAGCACTCAAGCAGAGTTGAACATCGGGAAATGATCAATGCTGAATGAAGGAATTTTTAAGCAGAAGGCTATTTAAAAGGAGACTAAAGGCAGTTTATATCATGCCACTGAGATAATTACCTCTACGATATGGATCTTCAAAGAAGAGAGGAGGTGGCATTATTCTTTTCGCTACTAAGGCAACCTAGGCAGTTACCGAGATATGAACATTTATTTATTTATTTATTTATTTATTTATTTATTTGTTGATGGTACACAACAGGGCTCAGTGTGCGCCCCAATAATAGTGCACCTACACATTAAGATACATTTCCTGATATGTCTGCATTAAGTATTAATATCTTAATGTAATTCTTAAAACTAAGAAGTTCACACAGATCAAAATGCCTAGTAGTAAAAAGATAATATAAAAACTAAATCTAAATATGATCTAATGCCAAATATAAAAACAGGTTTTGAAATTATTACATAATAAACTAAAAGGTAACATCAATAACTAGGGAACAGGCCTATCCACATATATACATTGTTGATTCTGTTATGTGTGATAATTTTATTTCAAGTATGAATTAGAGTGACTGGGTTATAATTTCCAAGAACGGTCTGATTGAGAGACAGAAATCTAGTTTCCAGTTTACACGAACCGCATCGTTGTAAATACTGCAAAGCCTCCATACAGGTGAATTGTTATGTGAAGTGGTATTGGTTATATCAGTTTTGAATGTTATGGTTGATCTTGTAGTTAAGCGAGGGATGTTGAAATTTAGGAGCGATAGGAAAAATGAGTTATCAATTTGACCGTTAATGACTTTATAAAGGAATTTCATATCATTCACTTGCCTTCGAGACTCCAAACTAGTCATGCCGAAATTCAACAAAAGTTCACCGTAGGGTACCATGTGTGGGTAATTGCCCGTTATTTTGAGGTGTAAATATCTGAGGAATTTCTTTTGAACTTGCTCAATGGACTTAATGCATGTTTTCTGCCAGGGACTCCATACTTGGCTGGCGTACTCGAGCTTGGATCTCACCATGGCAGTATAAAGTTTTATGCAGGTACTGGTCCTAATGAATGGCTTAGTGTTTCTTATTATAAACCCTAACATGCGGTAAGCATCCCCGACCGTCTTTTGCACATGATAAGTGAAAGCAAGCTCCCGGTCAAACAGAATCCCTAGATCTTTCTTCTCGCTTACTGTTTTCAATGACTTAGGTCCAATTCCATAAACAAATGTGATTGGGTTCTTCTTACGTGTAAAGGTCATAACAACACACTTCGGTACGTTGAAGTATAATTTGTTTTCTATACTCCATTTGTGTATATTATTTAGGTCATTTTGTAGTAGAGTGCAGTCATTAGTGGAAGAAATTGATTTAAAAATTTTGAAGTCATCTGCATATAAAAGACTATTTGAGTGCAGTATACATCGTGGCAAATCATTTATCATTGCTAGAAAAATCAAAGGTCCAAGGTTCGAACCTTGGGGTATTCCGGAATGAACTATGTATTCCTTTGAGACAATTTTCTGGAACAAAACAAATTGTTTCCTGTCTCTGAGATAGGAGATGTACAATTTTAGTAATGGGTGGGAAAATCCCAAAATACATAATTTTTTAAGAAGGATATCGTGATTTATTGTGTCGAAAGCTTTCTCGAAATCTGTAAATATGACATCCATCTGCCCTCCTTTATCTAACTCTTTAGATATAATTTGAGTAAAATTAATTGCATTCGTCACTGTAGATTTCCTGGATAGGAAACCATGTTGGTTATCTGTTACGAGTGGTCTGAGAAATACTGATATTCTTACGTGCAATATGAATTCAAATACCTTGGCTACTGCGGATAAAATAGATATAGGACGGTAGTTATTAATTAGTGATGGGTCTCCCGATTTTAGTATAGGGCAGACGCGAGTGATTTTCCAGGCGTCAGGGAACGTACAAGTTTGTATTGCTAAGTTAAATATAAAATGTAACGGGTCCCTGAGGCTTTCAGCACATCCCTTAACTACATACGGTGGAATATTATCAGGACCAGCCGACGACTTAGGTTTTAATTTTATAAATGCCATTTCTATCTCTTCCTTTGAGACAAGTTTTATGTGAAGGGTGTTGAGAGTATTCGAATTGCAGGCTGGGACTTTGTATTCGGCTGACTGAGAGTCATACACTGATTTGAAATATGACGCGAAACCTTCAACAATGGAATCACCCCTGTCCAATTCTTCATTATTATATTTAAAAGTGTCGCATGAGTTCCTATTTTTTTTCTTGTTTTTAATAAACGTCCAAAATTTCTTTGAGTCCCTGCTAATGTTTTGTTCAATATTATGGATATATTTCTTTTAAGATAATTTATGTCCTTTTTAATTTCTGACCTTAATTCTTCAAAACGTAGTCTATGATGATCTGAGTAATGTTTTCTCTTCCTATGGTGTCCCTTCTCCTTCAATTTACTCTTTATTTCCTTAGAGAACCAGACAGGATATTTTCTGCCCGTTTGTCGTTTACATATAGGAACGGTTTCGCCAAGTACTGTGTTAAAAATCTGATAAAACAGGTCTACTGCAGTATTTACATCAGTGCACTCGTATATTTGACCCCAGGCACTATCCCTCAACCGAGTGTACATTTGCTTAAAATCGGCTTCCCGGAAGTTATAGGTATCATTAGGCTGGATAATTACTTGGTTTCGACATATAGTTAGAGATATTTCCACATCCAGAGCTGGGTGATGGCGATCCTGCGGTAAGAGTGGGTCTGTGTTTTCCGTTACATTTATGTTGGGTTTGTTGGATAGAACTAAGTCCATCGTCCTCCCGTTACGGTTTAGTACTGAATTATAAGATTTTAGCTGAAGATAATTAATAAAATTTACGAGTTCTCTTGTGTGAATATTGTCATCTTTAATTATTGTACTTTGTATTGTTGGGATATTGAAGACACCAAATATTAATAAATTGTGTTCCGGACAGCTGTTTCGAGCTGAGGGAGATGGGTTCGAGTACGTGCAGTCCTGACCAATATTTCAACTACTCAACGCTATGGATGACGGTTCGATCTCTACAAGGGATGTATGTTCTGACATACATTTTACGTACATCAAGACGACTAAGATAGCTGTAAATCATTTTATCTGTAGACGGAATGAATCATGTCATATCTATAGAATGTCCTTTTTCACCAATTTTTATTCAGTAGTTTGAAAATGGACTTGAGAATTAGACCTGACGTTTCTGTCATTTCTGTTCGGTGGTCTATTTTAGGTTTTGGTCCAACTAAGGATGCACCTATATAGTCATTTTTCAGTAGTTAATCTTTAACGTAGTGTTATTTTTGCAACATTACTTTTTCAATTTTGGTAATAATTACGAGCATTATAATTAGTTGAGAAGAAGCATATTTCAAGAAGAATTCAGGACCAAGACTACGATATCATTATATAAGTATAGGAGATAGGAAGATGATGACCCACAACGATTATATGAACATTTTCCTACATTAATTCTGTTTAATACTGAGCATTAAAACAGAATTTCTTCGACAGTTCATACAGCATTACATATTAGATGACTGTATATTTTTCGTCAAGCTAGTTATAGACATTGAAATCTAGCAACGTATTTAAAGTGAACAATTGCAGTTTTTGAATTAGGCTATTATAGCCAATTTTTGATTCACTTTTTGAGTATTGAGGTTTTTGTTGAGACACAGTTCGTTCAGTTTTCGACTTTTATAATTCATTTTCGGAATACTCCTGTTCTGATTCCGTATGATTCTAATGGTCTATTTGTATTCTACTCTACTCATTTTTCCATGGTGTAGACTTATACGACTGTCTTAAGGGGAGCACCCATTTTTGAATTTGTTTTTGCGAATCTGAATTAATTCTCCAACAATAGTAAATTATAATATCTTGTGAGATATGTTTGTGAATATGGAGATTTTGTTGAAATGAAATATAAGTGAGATATAAAGCTCAATTTTGTGTAAAATATATTCCGTCATGAAATAGAATGGCATTTTTGGGAATTTACAAATTAAACGTTTAAATTATACGCCAAATCAATACATGTATTTACGCCAAATCAATACATGTATTGATTTGGCGTATGATTTAAACGTTTAATTCTAACATCAATACGGATATTTAAAACATTTGTTTCCAATGGCAAATGTATTTGCATTCTATGAATTTACAAATGTAATGATTTGATCCTGTAATTATGCAATTATTATTACAGTTTCTATGAAAATAGATCAACACTTTGATACTTGTGTTAATTATGAACCATGATATATTTAGGTGATTGTTTGAAACATACATGAATTTTATAAAGGTGTGGAAAATTATTTACAGCCATTAAGAGCTACTTTTCGTATTGGATAAAATAACAGTTGGGGTAATGAAATATTTTTGAAGTACATTTCAACATCAATGGATGGTCAGAAATAATTTAAGGTGGATATTAGGAATCTTATATGTGGAGAGATTGTCGTATTTGTTATGAATTTTGTGTATTGTGCGAGCTATTGAGTTATCGCTGAATTATATTATAATGAAGTATATTTAAACGTGAGATGGTCACGAACATCGAAACTATAATGAAAGTATTGAAATAAACCCACCAATTAAATATTGCTAGAACAGAAAACAATTCATTTAGATTTGATTGCCAATAATAACATATATCTAGTGTGAAGCTATGATCTGAAAACACAAAATAAATTGTAAAATATTGAAGAAATAATTTAAATATTAATTGGAGAATCTATACGTTCGATAAGCTTAATTGATCGTCGAATAAGACAAACTATGACTATAAGAAATGTTTAAATACTTGTCAATGGAAAATGATAGAAAATCATGGCGAAATTCGGCGAACGAATTAAATGGTATATTCTTGTAAATATTATATTACTAACAAATTTTTAGGGTATTTGTATAAAATAGCATGTGAAATAGTTAATCATACTTCAAGTGTTCACGATTTGAACGATACTTGATAATGCAATTTCATACTGTATATTCTCGCCAAGATTAAGGTGATTTTCATATTTATTTGTGTTATGATACGGTAGATAATAATCTACATTTTGCTTAGTAGATTTCGATCTACGATCATTCGTCTTCAGTAAATAAACTGATTGTTTAATTTTAAATTCAAAATGATTTAGTGATTTATATTAGAAATAGGATGTGCTAGGAGAACCAGTGGGCAATTTTTCCAACGTTTAGCCATATGCCCGAGATTAATTTTAAGAGTGTTCAAGTTCTCTTTGAGCTAGTTTTCATTTTTGTTCTTTTACCACTGGCATTTTTTTTATCACATTCTTTTATATTGAGATGTCCATAACCCAGGTTGATCCTTGTTGGTAGAATTTTGGCGGTTATTTCAGCCGGGTACTTCCAGATTCTTCGATCCAGTTTTGCCATCGGATTTCAACAGGTAAGACCATGGGGATACGGATACAGTACTGTCCCCGTTTACCCGGATAGTAGGCTGTCAGATATCCGCCCCCTCAATCGGATTGCCAACAATCAATCGCACCGGCTCAGCTACATCAATGAAAATGGCACTGACAGATACTACCGAGGTTTGAACACAGAAGTTACCAAGAAAATTATTGTGGAACACACCAAAATAGACGGGGTTCATACTTACTTTTACTTACCTCTTAAAAATTATCTCGGGGATTGGGTTGACAACAGGATCACTAAAGTATGCTCCCACAATAATCTTCACCATGACATTTAAAAATGAACCAGACCGAAGACGAGAACTTTGAACTGTACAAAAGCTTTTATTTCAAATAAAGAGTATGATTTTAACAACTCAACAAACTCAATGTGGCTATCAGTAGCCCATGTCAATCTGACTACGTCCACTTGAAGGACTTGCAAAGTTAGCATACAACATGTTAGCTCCCATGAGCTCAAAATAACGTAACATTTAAAACACATTTGGATTGGATGAGGAAGTCAGGATGCGACACATATAGAGCATTTGGTTTCTTTTAATAAACATGACACTTGTATTAATAGGCGCAAGGCCAGAGTATCGACCTCGCCCGCTGATAACCAGATGTCGAGCCAGCTGGTCTACCCTTCAACCTGGCTCACACCTGTCAAATGGGGTTCACTTGTCACGCCACACTGCGTAAGAATTCAGCTCCTTTCAAAGCTTTAAATGTCTACAAGACAACTCATATATATTGACGCAAATCTTTCAAATGCTTAACTCACACACCACTGGATTATTCTGACAATCCTTAAACTTGTTAAGTTATCATCCAAATGTTTAAAAAGCATAGTTTAGAGTATGAAACACACTCTTAAATGTTTATATCAAAATCACATAAATTATTTATAACAATTAGAAATTGTTTATAATATTGTCGAAGATAATTACAAAAATTTTAAACACGCCTTTAACATTACTTTCGTTCCACATTATTGTCAAAGATATTTACATTTATTATTTACAATATCAACATTTAAATTATTTAAATTATTAATTTAAGAAATACATTGAACCACATATTCATCCGGTTGGTAAATTCATAATCGTGTTTAATATAATCGACCAATGAAGGTTAGTTATACATGTTAATGTCACAATCTGGTTTAATAAAGGTTGTAATAATTATAATTATTTGTGACGGTAATCTTCATTCAAAATCTTATCTCAAATTCTTTCAAAACTCTTGTTAATTATAACAGCAAATTCACTTGATTAATTTTCAACGAACTATGACAATACACTCTAGCGGAAAATCCTTCGCTTACAAAATAATGTACAAACTGCATTCAAAATTAGGCCCAAAATTCATCATATATTAAAATATACGGCATCAAAATCTTCCACAGACTTTACAAAAACCTCCACTAACACAATCTTTATCATCATTAATTACTGTGGGAATCTCCTTCATTTATTTAAGGGCATTATACATCAGCGACTTTCAACATGTCCGCTGCACTATCGATTATACATTCATAGTTCCACTTAAAAATTCTTATAATCATTAATTGTTTCAAAACTGTTGTCATTTAACCTTCGTGGATTTCATTCATGAATCGAATCGAAGTAAAAATTTGCCAATCACAAACAAATTTAATAGTGAATACGCTTATATACGCCTGTCTGGTCTATCAAAATTTAAGATTAACATCTTCAAAGAACTGTAGTATAAAAATACTATCATCAAACAAAGTGCGACTAACTGCAAAATAGTCGAATAGAATCCAATTAGACTGGGGAATGCAAACATCATTATATAAATCTCTAATTGAAAAAAATTCCTAACAAAAGTTCACGAATTTAATGCATTCAATAATTCATAATTAAAGTTCATCTTTCACAAAATGGTCTATGATGCAATGATCGTTCATAACTGACGATAAATGTCTGTGTTGCAATCAATTCAAATACCGACTAGTATTTCCAAGATCGTCGACAACGTACTGGATTTTAACGCTCTAAAATCATTTAAATGTTCTTCCTTCTTGATGATGACAGAAAATTGGTCAAAGTAATTAAACTGGGGTAGAATTACTTTAATAAAGTGACACGCTGTCTGAATTTAAATCTGCCATAAAAATCATTAACTTACAGTCAAATCGAGACTACAAAAAATTAAGCAAATTACTGAAAAATCTAAATATCAGTCTCAACTGATCCAAAATCGTTTAACTATGCCCATGACATAACAATGTCTTAATAAAACGTCGAAAAAGGCATAACTCATCAAGGTGTACTGAGAATAGGAATCTCAAACAAGAATATAGGGCAAAATACCTGAGGACAAAATGTGGGAAAAATGGTTGCTCAAATATTGCTAAGAAACTCAAATACAATAAACGTTCACGACTACCTTATCTGCCGATTGACGTTCCAGAGGAAAATTCCCCAAAGAAGACTGTTGATGGATCCATTTCACCAAGTTAAAGCTGAGCTCCATCCTCGAAACACGAAACAGCACCCTCGGAGAATCGAACTGCTTCACGAAGACGAACGACATCCTTCCGGCAATAATCTTCTTTGTGAGTCGGGACAACCCTGACCTCTCTTGAAAAATCCCTGAAGTTCCAGTTGAAAATCGCCATGAAGTTTTTGTATAAATTTCCGAAGAAATATTCATATTCAGAAAGTATGAAATCATTTCCATTGCTGTTTGATAGTATTCAGCCTTTAATCACGAAACATGGGTGTAGATGGTTTGTTCACCACATGTTCGCTTGTGTGGAATAGCAATTAGCGAAGTTCCATGCTGCTATCTTACTCCGTTAAAATATGTCCCAATTGCATTAAGTCCTTTAGCCTTCCATCTTCTCTTCGGTTATGGTAATAGAAGAACAAACTGCCATATTAAACTGTTCCATAATACTGTAGCGTTGTGTCACAAAAGCAATCTGAAGTCTCCCTATTTCACTAGCTGCGTCAGCCGTAGCGTATATTCTGGCGATACAAAGTGCTTCTCAGACGGCGAGAAAATCACTTTTGTCAGTCGTCTAAAATTGTCAATAACTTCCAAAATACTTCCTCGAAATTGTTCAACTTTTCTATACTCCTTACTGTAGCAATGCACAATAGAATTAGCTTATAGGCGACCGCTAACTGTTCACAGCTAATCTTGTAGAAGCGTTATAATGTGCGTTTCAACTTCACCTAGATTTACACACAGTAAACCTGCACTGCTTGCATACTCGACTCTCGTTTAATGCAGTGGCTTCGCCACGCGTTACAAAGACGACTTTTTCACTAATAATCTCACTCGACGTTTCATTGAAATGACTATTTGAGATCTGACGATTGAGAATGAGGCTCCTCTCTTCTGCGCAAGGCCTTTTATGAACTTCATGAGGGGCGTATCCATCCCTTCCATAGTGCGTTACTGCGTCATCGCTAGAAGTTCCAACTTCGTCAATACATGACGGATTTTCAAAATTCAAAAACTGAAAATAAATTTCACCAAAATTCCAGAACAATGCCTCTACTGCAAATGAATTTCCACAATTCTGCATTCCAAAAAGTAATAAAAATACCATAGTTTCAGCAATCTCCGTCTTCCTTCAGACTATCGTTCATTGGTTTGAGCCTCCCCTCCAATAGCATACTTTCTTCCTCAGCAGAACTCCACGTTTCCCGCGACTGCGTCGTACATCTCGGATCTTTCTCGAATAAATGCTGACGTCACTGAGAATCTCAGCTCAAGTAGCCTGCTGGCATAACGTCTGCGTCATCCGTGCTTACGTCATGACTACCCACGTCGTAACTATGACAGCCCTAACTTTCTTTATAATTTCCAATATAGCCACCGTGGTCTCTATATAATTCAATTACGGGGGCATTCTCCTCTCACCACGTTTTAAAAACAGTTGCAAATTGTTTTTAAACTCAGTGTTACAAGTACCTCAACTCTCTTGAACCCGAAATTGAATTATTACTGGCTTACTCTAGGATAGTATCTTTTCAAATTTCCAGCATTGAACTTGCCGTAAATGACGTTATTCTCATCATCGTAGAGTTCATAGCGGTTGTTTCCATAGGCGTTCGTAATCCTGAACGGCCCCATGAATACATTTCCAAATTTGGGGTATATTTTCTTGCTCATATCAGCCTTGACAGGTCTGCGTAATAATACAAGATTTCCAACTTGTAAGGGTGCACCAAAACGTTTTCCAGCTACTCTTTTCAATCGTTTCTCTGCTGCTTTCTGGAGTTGTTCCTTCGCCTTGTCAATCCTCTGCTGCCTTCCTAGGTCGGGATCTCTAGGAATGTGGTTGAAAAGATTATCCCACGGCCTTTCTGGTTTTTTTCCAAGATGAAGTCGCATTGGCACTTCTCCTGTGCTCTCCTGCACTGTAGAGTTCAGACATTCCTCAATAAGGGGTACAAATCTCACCCAACCAGAATGATCATTTGGACAGAAAATTCGACAGAATTTCGAAAATTCAGCCATATATCTTTCTGAGGAATTCGATTCTGGGTAACGCACGCTTGAAAATAAGTGCTTAATGCCAAGCCTTTCCATATCCGCTGCAAATTCCACGGATGTAAACTGCGTTCCATGATCTGACAGTAGATATTTCGGTTTACCAGCTTTAGGAAATACAGCATTTTCCTGTCTGCTTACTACGTTCCTTGTGTTAGCTTTCTGCATGGGATTCATTGTAACAAATTTTGAGAAAACATCCACGGTAACCAACAGGTACTGGTTACCCTGATATCCCTTCGGACAGGGGCCAAATATGTCCGTTGCCATTAGTTCGTTTGGCTTAGAAGGAATCATAGCCTTCGGTTTTCCTTTTAATAAAGCAGAAGCATACTTTGCTCTTTGACATTTGTCACATGATCTAATGACCTTGGCAATGCTGGAACGCATGTTAGTCCAGATACATCTCTCTTGAAGAGTATTAAGAGTCTTATCTAAACCGGCATGTCCAGTTGCGTGATGAGCTACCCACACTAAATTGACAACAAGTTTAGGTGGCACGACTATTCGGAGTTTTGTATGCGCAGAATCAGCATACTTGCATACAATGTCTCCACTCAAGACAAAGTGTCGTGAATTTCTCCGTGTAGCTGCATAGTCAACATCCGTATTGTCCATGTAACCCTTGAGGAACCTGTACATTTTCCTTATTGGAGCGTGTCTCTTCTGTGACACACCGATTCGGGCTAACCTCCTGACGGTTTCTTGATCTTCTTGCTCCAATTGTACATGGTGTATCTGCACATTTTTAATAGGGTTACGTGATAGAGCATCAGCCAGTAAGTTATCTTTCCCAGGCTGGTGGACGATAGTGGCGTTAAACTGTTGGGTGAACAAAGCCCAACGTGTCAATCTATCACTCGACATGTCAGTTTGCAGCATAAACTGTAGTGCTTTATGGTCAGTAATAATGATGACCTTATGTCCCAGCAGTATTTTCTTCCAGGCTTGCAATGCTGTTACAAAAGCTAACGCTTCAAGTTCCGTCGTGAAGTAGTTTTCCTCGTGTTTCTTCAACTTCCGACTAGTGAACGCAATGTAGTGCTTGTTGCCTGCCTCATCTTTCTGGTATAAGACTGCACTAATGCCTACTCTTGATGCATCAGACTCAATATAGAACACCTTCTCAAAGTCTGGGTACTCCAGTTTCACATTATTTCTGAGCATCTCTTTTGCTTTCTCAAAAGCCTCGTTTGCAGTGGTACTCCATTTCCATCTGTTGTTCTTCTTGAGTAAGTCATACAGAGGAGCCATAATTTCAGAGTATCTTGGACAGTGGCTGCTAATAAATTGGCATGCGCCTACAAATTCTCTGACTTGTTTCACCTTAGTTGGCTTTGGAAATCTCGTGATCGCATCTACTTTTTTCAAGTTTGGATGATATCCATCTTTATCAATAGTATGCCCCAAGTAATTTATCTCCTGCTTCAAGAATTGACATTTTCCAAAATTGACCTTGATATTGGCCTCCCTTAAATTCTCGAACAACTTTCTCAAGTGCACTAAATGTTCTGCGGCGCTGGGTGAAGATACGATTAAATCGTCAATGTAGCAGATTACATTTTCTTTCACTTCGTCCGTAAGCTTACTATCAAGTGCTCGAATAAGTGCTGGTCCACTGTTAACCATACCAAAAGGCATTCGGACAAAGACCCATGACGTCTGGTCAAATAGGAATCCAGTGTACTGCATACTATCTTCTTCTAGCTGAACTTGATAAAATGAAGACGTCAAGTCAAGAACGCTGAAACATGCTCTCCCTTTGAATTTTCGAAGCAGATCTCTAATCTTGGGTGGTCTGTCATTTTCTGGAAGAATCTTCAAGTTAATGGTCCTGGCATCGAGACAAAGACGTATCTGACCATTACTTTTCTTCACTACTGTGATGGGGTTTATATAAGACGACGCCTGTTTTTTAATAATCCCGTCTACCTCCATTTTTCTGATTAACCCTCGTACTTCTTGATAGTATTTCTCAGGAATGGGGTATATTCTCTTCTGGTAAGGGGTTTCATCTGTCAGCCTTATCTTGTATTTATAATCCTTAATCAATCCAGGCTTTTCATCAAAAATATCTTGGAATTCCTTTATCAGATCCTCAAATTCCCCCTGAATTTCTTCAAATCCTTCAGTTTTTCTACTGGGTATTTCTGCTGAATTCTCCACTTCATTAATGATGGTATTCAAAATTTCTTCCCTAAGGTCTATTTCCAGACTGTTTTTCACGTCCTGTTTTTCTATCTCTTCTGTGATTATGTACCCATCATTAAAGCTAATACTTCTGTTCTTCATGTCAATAATAGCTCCGACCTTCGATATAAAATCGATTCCAAGCACCATATCAAAATTGATCTTGCTCACCACAATGAAGATCTGTTCATAATTCCTTCCATTGATCTCAAAGTTCAATAACACTTGAATCTTGCACTTCACTGCCTTATCTTGGAATATCCCTCTCACTTTGACGGTAGAAACAGGTAGAACTGTCATGTTCTCTCCTCTTAGCAGACTTTGATAACATTCCTCTGAAATGATGGAGATAATTGCACCAGTATCCATCAGGGCTTTGTACTGTTGTCCATCTATCCGTACAGAAATAATAGGTAAGGCACATGGTCTTTCCTCTTTAACTATACCCTTCTCTTCTAGCAAATCTTCATCAGTCACTTCATATATCTCATTAATCGTAATCAGGTGTGGTGTGGCAATGTATTTACAGGTTCTCACTGTCTTTGAGAAATCGGCGTTTTTTTTGTGTGTTACCGACCTCGAAATTCTGCTGGCTCGTAGAAGGCCCAGGATCGATTACAACATCCTGCCTTTTCTTTTGGTTATCGGCTTCTTTTTCCCGTAATTCTTTTAGGTATTGCTGGCTTTCCTTCTCTCTTTCCTGATACTGATCGGGTGTCATAACCTGACCTTGAGGATTCTGATTTCTGTTTTGGTTCTGGTTATTCCTATTATAATTCCTGTTATAACCATTATTGTTGTAATATCTGCCTCTTCCATTGTAATTTCCTCGGTTATAGTTCCAGCCTCTTCTCTGTTGATACGGTCGGTAACCTTGCGATCTGTTATTTCGAAACTGATTATTCCTGTGAGGACCTACATTGTCAGTTTTCTCCTCATCTGGCTTGTCAGTTTGTTGGACTTGGTCCATATATACAGTATTTATTTCTTTAAAGTCATGCCTTTGACCTTTATGTACCACGTTAGGCATTGGACTTGTGTAGTCTAACCTCCTCAGTAATTCATCCATGCTGGTTAAATCCCTGATGTTTGACGAAATTATTAGTCTCCTCACCTCCACAGGTAACATACGAGAAATCGCATCAATTAATTGCTCCGTTGACAATGGGGGTTGCAAAAATCTCAAGCGGGATAATTGACTCGTAAAGAAATCAGCGTACCGCGTTGGAAGAGTACCTGAGTATTTTCTTGAATACACTTCCGCTCTTAACGAATTCTGCGCTTCTATGGACCAAAATCGTTTGATTAATGCCTCTGCAAACTCGTCAAAGTTACTGAACGTGTATCTAAATGCGCGAAACCATTCGAGGGGTCCTCCAATCAAATATCTCTCCACTATCTTCATCTCTCTCTGGGAATGTGAGCTTCGATGAAATAATCTTTGAGGTTCCTTACATATTCTATGGGTGTCAAACTATCAGTGTTACTGAATTTTTGCGGTTTATCTTCAAAATTCCTGATGACCGTTACGTTCCTCGGATATGAATCCGGGTAGTTTTTCCCACTATCTCGATAGTTCCACTCAGGTTCCATATTCCTCTCGTTATCTTCCTCCCTGAATCTGGATATACGTTCTTCAGGAGTCACGTCTCTCTCTTCTGGATCTAGGTTATATCTTCTGGCATAATTCCTATTGGTTTCGCAAGCCAAGCCTACTGTATCCTTGTCAGTAATCTCCGTTAAGACTTTCTTGATTAACTCTTCTTTGTAGGTCTCCATTAAATTAGCCTCTCCTAGCTTCAAATTCTGCAGTTTACTCGACGTTTCATTCACATTAGAGACAACTTTATGAATCTGTTCCTCTAATGCAGATTTTAATGTTTGCACATCCCGATCTAGTTGTGTTCTATCTTCAACTTGTCTTTCGGATAGCGAATCCATCCTGACGCTTAAATCTTTCCTAATCTGTACTACTTCATTGTTAATATCAATTTGAGTACTGGCAAGTTTCCTTTCAATACGATCCTGAATTTGGGTTACATGTTCCCCACTTGACCTATTCCACTCGTCTTTCCATATTGCTACATTTGCCGTTAACATTTCTGCTATGTCTATTTCGATATCCTCTTTCAATACTTTATTATGGTCTAATACTTGGGTTCTCATGACCTCTACATCAAACTTTAAACCTTCTAAAGACGCTGTCGTTCTAACTGACTCATCAACTAGCCTAGTCGTTAATGCACTTATATTACGTGTACAAAGGGTTTTCGAATTTTCTATCTCTTCCCTGACTTTATTTACATCAGTTTGGACTTTAGCAACATCTACGAAAACTGTGTTGACCTCTACTTGAATTTTATTTATGTCACTTTGCATCTCGTTTACATCCGAATGAATGTTATTAATATCAACCTGAACATTGGACACATCAGTTCTAACATTTTGGATTCCTCTTTGGACTTCCTCAACCTTGTCTTGGACAGTCGCAACATCATTTTTGACAACAACTACCTCAGCCCTAGCACAAGAAATATCACTTCGGACATTAGCTACATCTAGATTCAACATTGTAAGATCTTTATGCACATTAGCAACATTTTTATGCATATTAGACACATCTATTTTAACATTGGACACGTCTGAGCGCATGTCAGTTACAGCATTCTCAATTCCTTGGGTATTAATCTGTAAACGCGACATATTATCCTCTAAGTTAGCAGAACTGGTCTGGAGAACTTTCATATTAGCAGACAAATTACTAGCATTCTCCTCCATTCTTGCTTTCAAATTACTAGCATTCTCCTCCATTCGACTAGTACTCCTAGCTTCCATCTCCTTCATACTTTCACTCATCTGCTTCATACTACTATTCATGCTAGCAGACATTTCCTCTAACATCATCTTCAAACTTTCATCTGCCATTACAATATTATTCAAAATTAGACTGCTGTAGGGACATACATCAAAAGAGCAAAATAACAACATTTGAGCAACACTTTTCACCATATATAAATTTGATCAATTTTCTGTCTTAAATCTAACTTATAACTACCTTATAATTAACTTTCGAAGACCCTTCATGTTGAAACAAACTCAAGCACATGTTCAAATTTCCCTGGCTCATTTTAAAATATCCTAACACAAATAATTTTACATTTACAATCCAAATAATTTTATTTTTATTTTTAATATGACTAAAATGTCATAAGCCGGTCAAATAAAATAAGATTCCAGATCATAGGCGATTTTCCTAAGTTTCCAGCCTATTTAACCTTTCTCAAGTTGTATAAGATCTGATCTTTTCTTAGTGTAATTTTCCTAATACAATGCAACATTTAATTCCTATATAATAACACTCTTAAATTCTACAATTGGCCTAGACATCTAACAAAGAATCAACCTCTTTATTTGAGTCTAATCGAACCACACGTTTTAGGTTTGCCAATCCTACTGTTGACTCAGCCCCACGTTATAGGTGTGCCAATCCTTCTGTCCCCGTTTACCCGGATAGTAGGCTGTCAGATATCCGCCCCCTCAATCGGATTGCCAACAATCAATCGCACCGGCTCAGCTACATCAATGAAAATGGCACTGACAGATACTACCGAGGTTTGAACACAGAAGTTACCAAGAAAATTATTGTGGAACACACCAAAATAGACGGGGTTCATACTTACTTTTACTTACCTCTTAAAAATTATCTCGGGGATTGGGTTGACAACAGGATCACTAAAGTATGCTCCCACAATAATCTTCACCATGACATTTAAAAATGAACCAGACCGAAGACGAGAACATTGAACTGTACAAAAGCTTTTATTTCAAATAAAGAGTATGATTTTAACAACTCAACAAACTCAATGTGGCTATCAGTAGCCCATGTCAATCTGACTACGTCCACTTGAAGGACTTGCAAAGTTAGCATACAACATGTTAGCTCCCATGAGCTCAAAATAACGTAACATTTAAAACACATTTGGATTGGATGAGGAAGTCAGGATGCGACACATATAGAGCATTTGGTTTCTTTTAATAAACATGACACTTGTATTAATAGGCGCAAGGCCAGAGTATCGACCTCGCCCGCTGATAACCAGATGTCGAGCCAGCTGGTCTACCCTTCAACCTGGCTCACACCTGTCAAATGGGGTTCACTTGTCACGCCACACTGCGTAAGAATTCAGCTCCTTTCAAAGCTTTAAATGTCTACAAGACAACTCATATATATTGACGCAAATCTTTCAAATGCTTAACTCACACACCACTGGATTATTCTGACAATCCTTAAACTTGTTAAGTTATCATCCAAATGTTTAAAAAGCATAGTTTAGAGTATGAAACACACTCTTAAATGTTTATATCAAAATCACATAAATTATTTATAACAATTAGAAATTGTTTATAATATTGTCGAAGATAATTACAAAAATTTTAAACACGCCTTTAACATTACTTTCGTTCCACATTATTGTCAAAGATATTTACATTTATTATTTACAATATCAACATTTAAATTATTTAAATTATTAATTTAAGAAATACATTGAACCACATATTCATCCGGTTGGTAAATTCATAATCGTGTTTAATATAATCGACCAATGAAGGTTAGTTATACATGTTAATGTCACAATCTGGTTTAATAAAGGTTGTAATATTTATAATTATTTGTGACGGTAATCTTCATTCAAAATCTTATCTCAAATTCTTTCAAAACTCTTGTTAATTATAACAGCAAATTCACTTGATTAATTTTCAACGAACTATGACAATACACTCTAGCGGAAAATCCTTCGCTTACAAAATAATGTACAAACTGCATTCAAAATTAGGCCCAAAATTCATCATATATTAAAATATACGGCATCAAAATCTTCCACAGACTTTACAAAAACCTCCACTAACACAATCTTTATCATCATTAATTACTGTGGGAATCTCCTTCATTTATTTAAGGGCATTATACATCAGCGACTTTCAACATGTCCGCTGCACTATCGATTATACATTCATAGTTCCACTTAAAAATTCTTATAATCATTAATTGTTTCAAAACTGTTGTCATTTAACCTTCGTGGATTTCATTCATGAATCGAATCGAAGTAAAAATTTGCCAATCACAAACAAATTTAATAGTGAATACGCTTATATACGCCTGTCTGGTCTATCAAAATTTAAGATTAACATCTTCAAAGAACTGTAGTATAAAAATACTATCATCAAACAAAGTGCGACTAACTGCAAAATAGTCGAATAGAATCCAATTAGACTGGGGAATGCAAACATCATTATATAAATCTCTAATTGAAAAAAAATTCCTAACAAAAGTTCACGAATTTAATGCATTCAATAATTCATAATTAAAGTTCATCTTTCACAAAATGGTCTATGATGCAATGATCGTTCATAACTGACGATAAATGTCTGTGTTGCAATCAATTCAAATACCGACTAGTATTTCCAAGATCGTCGACAACGTACTGGATTTTAACGCTCTAAAATCATTTAAATGTTCTTCCTTCTTGATGATGACAGAAAATTGGTCAAAGTAATTAAACTGGGGTAGAATTACTTTAATAAAGTGACACGCTGTCTGAATTTAAATCTGCCATAAAAATCATTAACTTACAGTCAAATCGAGACTACAAAAAATTAAGCAAATTACTGAAAAATCTAAATATCAGTCTCAACTGATCCAAAATCGTTTAACTATGCCCATGACATAACAATGTCTTAATAAAACGTCGAAAAAGGCATAACTCATTAAGGTGTACTGAGAATAGGAATCTCAAACAAGAATATAGGGCAAAATACCTGAGGACAAAATGTGGGAAAAATGGTTGCTCAAATATTGCTAAGAAACTCAAATACAATAAACGTTCACGACTACCTTATCTGCCGATTGACGTTCCAGAGGAAAATTCCCCAAAGAAGACTGTTGATGGATCCATTTCACCAAGTTAAAGCTGAGCTCCATCCTCGAAACACGAAACAGCACCCTCGGAGAATCGAACTGCTTCACGAAGACGAACGACATCCTTCCGGCAATAATCTTCTTTGTGAGTCGGGACAACCCTGACCTCTCTTGAAAAATCCCTGAAGTTCCAGTTGAAAATCGCCATGAAGTTTTTGTATAAATTTCCGAAGAAATATTCATATTCAGAAAGTATGAAATCATTTCCATTGCTGTTTGATAGTATTCAGCCTTTAATCACGAAACATGGGTGTAGATGGTTTGTTCACCACATGTTCGCTTGTGTGGAATAGCAATTAGCGAAGTTCCATGCTGCTATCTTACTCCGTTGAAATATGTCCCAATTGCATTAAGTCCTTTAGCCTTCCATCTTCTCTTCGGTTATGGTAATAGAAGAACAAACTGCCATATTAAACTGTTCCATAATACTGTAGCGTTGTGTCACAAAAGCAATCTGAAGTCTCCCTATTTCACTAGCTGCGTCAGCCGTAGCGTATATTCTGGCGATACAAAGTGCTTCTCAGACGGCGAGAAAATCACTTTTGTCAGTCGTCTAAAATTGTCAATAACTTCCAAAATACTTCCTCGAAATTGTTCAACTTTTCTATACTCCTTACTGTAGCAATGCACAATAGAATTAGCTTATAGGCGACCGCTAACTGTTCACAGCTAATCTTGTAGAAGCGTTATAATGTGCGTTTCAACTTCACCTAGATTTACACACAGTAAACCTGCACTGCTTGCATACTCGACTCTCGTTTAATGCAGTGGCTTCGCCACGCGTTACAAAGACGACTTTTTCACTAATAATCTCACTCGACGTTTCACTGAAATGACTATTTGAGATCTGACGATTGAGAATGAGGCTCCTCTCTTCTGCGCAAGGCCTTTTATGAACTTCATGAGGGGCGTATCCATCCCTTCCATAGTGCGTTACTGCGTCATCGCTAGAAGTTCCAACTTCGTCAATACATGACGGATTTTCAAAATTCAAAAACGGAAAATAAATTTCACCAAAATTCCAGAACAATGCCTCTACTGCAAATGGATTTCCACAATTCTGCATTCCAAAAAGTAATAAAAATACCATAGTTTCAGCAATCTCCGTCTTCCTTCAGACTATCGTTCATTGGTTTGAGCCTCCCCTCCAATAGCATACTTTCTTCCTCAGCAGAACTCCACGTTTCCCGCGACTGCGTCGTACATCTCGGATCTTTCTCGAATAAATGCTGACGTCACTGAGAATCTCAGCTCAAGTAGCCTGCTGGCATAACGTCTGCGTCATCCGTGCTTACGTCATGACTACCCACGTCATAACTATGACAGCCCTAACTTTCTTTATAATTTCCAATATAGCCACCGTGGTCTCTATATAATTCAATTACGGGGGCAGTACCATCCCAGCATTTTCCCGAAGACGAAGTGGGAAACAACGGAAAACCACTTCGAGGATGGTTGAGGTGGGAATCGAACCCCCTCTACTCATCTGGGCCACCCGAGGCTGAGTAGACCCCGTTCCAGTCCTCGTACCACTTTTTAAATTTCATGGCAGAGCCGGGAATAGAACGCAGGATCTCCGGGGCGGCAGCTAATCATGCTGACCTCTACGCTACGGAGGCGACTTGTTGCTTTTACTTAATTTCCTTATTTGATCATTCATTCTTATCTTAGATTCGCTTGGGTTTTTAAATTTAATTAATTGAATGTTTATTTAGGCTACATTTTCTGTGTGTTTTACTCGTAATTTTAAGTTAACCTATGCTTGCATTATGCTTATTGTGTTAATTATATCTTCCCTAAATTTACGTTTCTGTGTTCTTTCTTAGCTGTAGATTCTGTATAATATAGTCTCTATTTTCATCTAGGTTAAGGTAGGTAGCAGTTCAGCCGTTTCCCTTCTCTTAATCGTCTCTCCTTATACCTACTGGTAGTGGGAGGATGGTGCAGTTACAATTATTTGGACTCGCCACATCTATGATGGTCTTAGATGATTGCCAACAAAAACCAGATCGGGTCTGTTGTGCATAACTGTCCGATCTGTCAGCACAGTATGATCCCAATACACTGTATAGTTATCATTTTCAAAAATATTCCCAGGCGAATATTATTGTGGCACGGAACCTTGTCTTCACTCAATTATTATTATTATTATTTATTTATTTGTTATGTAAACTCTCTGTATGCTCTACTACACCAGTAGCGTAGCCAGGATCGATCAATTGGGGGGGAGTTATAGGTATTCAAGGCAAATTCCACAAGCATTTCGTCCCGCGGCGTAGACGCGCGCGTCAAACGTGCACCATGGTCGCGAGGGCAGCTGTGGTAAGTACGGATATCGTAGGTTCGAATCCCGGTGCTGACAGCGGATATCCTGAGTGTGTTTTTCCCCAGGTTTTGCCACACTCCCTACAGGAAATTGTCGGGATAGTGCCTTGCTCAAGTCCCGGAGCGTCTACTCCATTCCTGTCCCAGATACATTTACACACACAACTACAATCACCACAACAAAACAGGTTGCCAGACAGCTTCAACACACTCCCATCTACACGGGGCTGATGACCAAGGTGTCTCAAGCCCCTCAAATGAATTACCAACAACTCTACAAGTATTTCCATTTATCTATGAGATATTATTACAAAAGAAAAGTTTCATGTATTTTGATCCCGAATTTTTCGATTAATACAATATGCTCAAAAGAAAAAAACAAATCAGTTCTTTAAAAAATTAAGTTAAATTTTTACTAAAATGTCTCACCTCAATAGTAAATCTAGAACATTCCTGTTCCCCTGACAGGAACAAAATAAACTCAAATATATCTGTGCTACCAACATGAAGACTGCGTGTCTCTCAACAAGAGAAATTATTTACAGGGGTCTCAGCAAAAGTGGGCTTGTCCTCTCACGATGTATCATGTTGATTTATGAGTAATTCAATACCGGTACTCATTTTTATGTTTATTCAGTTTTTCCAACAAGATGCTGTGCTTTATAACTTATTGCAATTAGCCCTGAATGCCGAAAGTATCATTTTCGAAGATTTTCGTCACCTACCAAAGTCCTTCTTATCTTACAAATGCTACATGCAGTCGGAAAAAGATTTAATGGCTTACACTACTCAGGCGACAAATTTCACTCATTCGTAACTGGGAGATAACCGTAATTCAGGGAATTGCTGGACATATATTTACGTAATATGAATAAACTCGGCTGACGGTTATCTCATGCTCAAGAAGTTAATAATGATCCCAAATTTAGTGTTAATGTACCCATATAATTTTCTAAGTCTTTATTAAAGCGCGTTATTTTTAATAAAAACTAGAATAATTTACATATAACTTCTCTCCCGCCAAGGAAAGAAAAAAAAGCTGATATTGTCCCGCTGTGTGGGATTCAAAATTATTTGGCGCTAGCCACAGTTTGAAATAAGCTTGACTATATGTTATTTCGCGAAGGAAAAGGTAGATTGGCAACCCTGGGTGGACAGAGTGGTATTACCACCGTATAAAATACACAGTCGCGAAGCTCACTGCGCTACGAAATTGCATCCTCTTTGTAGGTGAAGTGACACTAGCGCTCGCGGCGGCCAGCAAGCTGGCAACTGCCTTGAGCACGTTATTTGCGGAACAGATGATTTCACTTTTGCAAGTTTTTTTTTTTGAAATTTAACTCACCTGAGTGATTATTTCCCTTGTAAACATAAGTCACGTTAAATCACCAACTACTACAGAAAAGAGCCACAATATTGATATACTGTACACTTTTAATTCAAAGAAACATAAAAAGAATGCTCTGTTTTTATTAGTTCAGTCCTCTATAAGTATCCCTAGGTACAGTTGTATGACGTATTTAATGACTTACGTAGAATTCATAGTCCATACTAGTTATAAATTCATGCACTTGTTTTAATGATAGTCGCTGGCATCTCTACATAAAACCAAGTACACGATTCCTGGATGTAACGGGTAATGTCTAAATCCACTGAATGGATTTTGATGCGGTTTTCACCATTCAGTAAAGAATTTCTCAAGGAAGGTTTCTGTTGGAAAACATTCATTTATGACAAAAGGAAGCCGAGCAGTAACGATTTCGGTGAATTGTGTCGAAGGAACACCTGCCGTCCGTGCGTCTTTTAAGCTTACGCTGGGTAAACCATTAAAAATATCCATATACTATGGGTGTAAGAATTGGTCAGCATTAAAAGTTCTACAGGGAAGTCCGCGACAGCATATCTTTATATTTAATACATCGCCAACAACATTAAAAGTGATTTTGCGTTTTAATTTCTTCCAACAATCTCCATTCAGTGGAAATTTAAATTACTAGCTTCGGAGCGAGTTTAACAGCTAGCGAGCGAACCCATCACCCCAGCTTCGGCCAGCATTAACTGTCGAGTCGTGTCGAGTTAAGACTTCAGAGAAGAGTAGACTATAAGTGTTTGGAGTTTCGCTGTTCACCTCGGCTTAATCTGAATTGCGTCTGAGACCTAGCTTCCATGCGCCTTTTAAGCTTACGCTGAGTGACCCCTTTAAGATACCAGGCGAATCCGGGGCTGGTTAATAGTATGGGTATAATATCAAATTCTTAACCGCATCAAAAGCTAGTTATTCCGTTAACATTATAGTTAATTAGTAAAAATACCAGTGTGATTTGTGAAACGAAAAGTATAAAAAGATCTTAAGGTCTTAAATGGCTCAATTGTAGATTCTTCGTATTTTTTTCTGTGGGGTTGAAACCTTTCATTCCTGAATTTGACAAAATAATACAATGCCAATTTTACAAAATATCGGCAATAACAATATTGTGTACCGTACTTTCACAGCAGCCATGTGGGAGACCAGGTATTTCATAAGAGAATTAACAAACAGTGTACCACATCTAAGTTTGTGAGCATTATCCTGTCGACATAAATTGGCTTGCTTCCAAAGAATCCGAGAATAAGTTTATATTCTTGTACAAAATCTTTATTCATTAAATCAGCTCTCTGACTATTAAAAAGCCATTTTCTACATCTGAAAATTAAAATGTCGGCACGCGTTTAAGATGACATCTTTAACGTTTACTTAGCCTACCGTATGTCTTAATTTTCAAAATGCATAGATATTTATATTTGATTTGCAGCCAATGGCCATAGCAGGGCATTTCACACGAACGCCCGTAGGTTCCCCAATTCCAATGTCAAGTAGTTCCAACTTAAGCTACCAGACGCCACTGTCACTGAAACCCAACGCCGTACGTTTGAACTTGATAGAGCGTGTCTAACCCAATAGCCTACAAATATTGGTTACACACTACCAATTGTAGTTGTAAGTTCTTTTATGTGCCATAACTCTATGACATGGGCCCGACGGCTTCGACTGGGTTTGAACCCGCGAACTTGGGCATAGCAGTTCAGCATGCTACCGACGACGCCACCAAAGCCATGCATAGATATCCTACCGAGACATGCTTCTGATTTGTAACCGACTGGCTCCGTGGCTCAGCGGTAACGTTCTCGCCTGCTGTTCCCAAGGTTGCAAGATCTAATCCTGGCGCAGTCAGCTGGCATTTAAGGGTGCATAATTGCGAGGGAACCGTGTCTGTAGATTTACTGGCACGTCAAAGATCCCCTTCAGGGCAAAATTCTCTAAAAGCCACAGTAGTTAATAGGGACCTAAAACCGAAACATTATTATTGATTTATAACAAGTTCCGTTGCTTGATGAAAAGCTTTGTAATTCTTTCTACTGCGCATCCCAATTAATTGGGGTCGCCGGAGCCAATCAGGCTCAGTTTGGTTTTTGCTGGGGATTTAAAGCCGGATGCCCTTCCTGACGCCACGTAATTTTTCAGGTGAAAATTCCACCCCACTGTAACCGGGATTGGAACTTCGGGCGTCTGGGTGATTGACGAGCAGCTAGGCTACTGCACCATCACGCTCCCCTTGAAAAGTTATCTTACCTTTTAGGGTCCTTTGGAAACTCAGGTGTCGTCTTGCTATTTGAACAGTCTGACTTCCCAGTCGGTCAACACGAATACACCCAATTAGATTGGGCGAGGAGTAACAATTAATTTCCCGGTGTATTTCATAATACAATAATTATTTAAACATTTAATAAAACGCTTCTCATACCCCCCCCCCTTTTATCTGAGAAGTGTTTTATTAAGTGTACAAACGATTCATGTATTTTTATTTCAGGCATTAGGTGATAAATTGTCACTGCCCGCCTAATCTAATTGGGTACCGTACACTCGTGTTGACCGACTGAAAAGCGATCATATAGGTTACTTAGCAACACTGAAATATTGCTTCTAATATTAGATCGAGCTTCTATGCCCAAGATAGCGGGTTCAAACCCGGCCGAAGCCGTCGGATTTTTTAAGAGCGTTAAAAATCCCTCAGTATGCCTTCCTTCGGAGGGGAAGTAAAGCCGGCGGTCCCATGTCATAGATTTATGGCATGTTAAAGATCTTTCCACTAATTAAACCTGTGTGAAACTAAATTGGATAGGTTAAGAATGTAAACAACGCTCTTAGGTTGCTACGTTCGTGGCGAAGAGCCGACTGCTGTGGCGTCTAGTAGCTAGTTCTGAACTAGGCCTAGTAGTCGTTGACGGTGGCGTTTGGCGGCAAAAGTAGGAACTATTTGAAAATTCAAAGTTGCAGTCCCTACTTGAATTAAAAAAACAGATACACACACTAATACAGTCATCACAATTAACACCGGTTATCAGACAAATTCTACACACACCCAAAGTACACGGGGCTACATGACCGCGTTGTCGCAGCCCCTAAACTAAGGAACCAACCAACCAATATTAGATCTGTTTATTGAACTGCACATCTCTTGTAAAGCACATGTTTAAAGATAGACTATAACCTTTTCACAATGCTCACATACAGTAAATCCAGCAACAATAACACACAGCAACATAGCGCAGTCGGCACATTCTTGCTGGCTGCATGAGAGCATTATTGTCTGGCGGTAGAAAAATATGAGTCAAGCTTCGCGATCTGTATGTAGACTGTGGTTATACGTTGTCATGAAGACGTGTGTAGCCACAAATGGGGACCCGGGCCGAAAGGCGACAACAGTACATCACCACACAAATCACAACCTGCCGATTTACCAATGATGGGTGGGGGGAGGTTCTAACCACCCCCCCCCCCTCTGGCTACGCCACTGTACTACACGCTCTTAACTATAGTCTTACATAGATGTGTGTAAAACATCAATTACTTTTGAGAGGCATACTGTATTTGTTCATGCCTCTCAAAAGTAATTGATGAGAGGCATACTGTATTTGTTCATGGGGCCGATAACCTAGATGTTAGGCCCCTTAAAAAAACAATTATCATCATCATGTATTTGTTCATGACTATTGATCTTGATGCTTTTTAAATACTTGAAAGTCTAGAGAGCTCACAAATTTTGCAAATGATTTTGAATACTTTTTGATTAGCACAGACTTGGGGATTGCCCAGTTGCCTCCTATCACAAAACTGTCTATTAACAATTTCTCTCTCACTTTCCACTTTACTGCACTCACATATTAAATGTTCTACTGTTTGCAGGAACACTCGGGGCTGCGTATAATCCTAAGCCTGTGCAAGTACGAGGCAATATTTACATGTCCGGTTGCTATTGTTGTCATGTTTATTATTATTGTTATACTCGTTCAAAGAAATAATTGCCCAATAAGAGCAAAGGAAAGGGCCCCGGATTTTAACTCCACATTATGGGATCCCTATGGCTGAAGTGTTACATTTCTGGCCTATAATGTAGTCAAGAGAAACCTTCGCTCTCCGGTGTCACCACATCGGGTACTTGACGCCAAGCAGCTGACAAGAAGGACAGAGGCTCCTTATTCCACTAGACTTTCAAATTGGGTGGCGAGAGGTGCGGAATGCAAGTATGTCTCATATTACCGGACAATGAAGGGTGTATTGGGATTCTGGTCATCTATATACGACCCTGAAATCTGATCAAATTGATCTTCAGACTGTGTGTACTCCTTTACCACAAGAATGGTCACGGTGCCACTTCCCTCTAATGGCCGCTCAGCGATAATGCCAGCTTGCCACGGTGGGTGAGTGGTTAACGTGTCGGACTACCAACCCCCCCCCAACTTGCAGGTTCGCTCCTGGCCGTGGTAAGTGATTTTTTTTTAAGGCGAACAAAATCACGACATGGATGTCATACGATGTTGGCATGTTAAAGAAACCATTTGAATTCAGTAGGCCGTGTTCATAATGGCAAAATTAATCTCGGGATTTTACGCCAACACAAAGTTACTCCATTCTCTACTAGAAAGCGTTATAGTGTCAAGGAGCTTAGATATCTAACCTCCTTGACTTTCATAGCGTTGCAAGGAACGACGAAATTCGACATGCAAGCTGCCCTCTGGGTGTCAAATAACATAGCTTGCACCCAGCCCCCGAGGCCATACGATATTATTATATTATTATTATTATTATTATAGCGATAATGCCACAGCATAGATAAAACAGTTGTTGTTTTATTTAGGGGCGAGGACATCGTTGTCATTTCAGTCCGTGTTCTTTTGGATGTGCGTAGAATTTTGTCTGACAACCTGTGTTTTTTTTAGTGTCTGTAGTAGTGTGTGAATTTGTAATTCAGGCAACGATTGGGAATAAGATTGTGGTCTTCAGTTAGGAACTATCCCGGTATTTGTCTGCAATATAATTGGGAATGCACGGAAAGCCGCATCTAGAATGACAGAGTTCTTTTCTCACGAGACTAAGTTGGTCCCGATCCCACCTTCAGACTAGAATTATTTTTTTGGCAGAGCGGAAAACCGAACCTAGGATCTCAGGGACCGGGGTCTCAATACGTACCGCAGACCACAGATGGCGGCATAGAGAAAACAGTGCCTTGGTTGATATTTAGGTTTAAGTGAATTGGCATCTTCATCTGGGAAGACTTTTATTGCACTGGTGCAATGATGAACAACGAGCGAAAATCAATTACACTCTCAGGCACACGGTGATTTGTTTGCAGGTTATGGATTGCATCACCGGATATATAGAACAAAAGCTTTTCACTCATCTGACTTAAAGTACGTTTTACCATTTCAAATGATCTTGTCGACTTCATCGTTATGCTTAGGTCTACCGTTATGCGTCACGGTTACGGCGTGTATGACGTCATCATGTTGTTCAGTGCATATGCACCGAGTCCGAGTTTACTCCTGGGATCTGGCGTTATGCGAACGGAGACGGCGAGTGCGTGACGTCATGCAGCCCCGGCGCGGGAAGCCTAAGTTAAAGGATAATGGAGTCTGTTGAGTCTGAGTTTACTCCTGGGGTCTGGTGTTATGCGAACGGAGACGGCGAATGCGTGACGTCATGCAGCCCCCGCGCGGGAAGTCTAAGTTAAAGGGTAATGGAGTCTGTTGAGTCTGAGTTTACTCCTGGGGTCTGGCGTTATGCGATACGGAGACGGCGAGTGCGTGACGTCATGCTGCAGAGAGCCTTTCTAACATGTGTAGCATTTGTAGCATGCGTCATTTGAAATGATATAAAGTCTAGTCTTTCAGACTGACTGTATCTTTTTTGAACTTTGTCACAATGAGTGTGATGGGTATCATCTGCTCCATTGTTTGAAAAGAACTAGATCTCTTTTGAACTATAGTGAAGAAAATTAATAGTACGGTTTATAGCTATTCATATTGGCCATTGGCTGCAATAAATCAATTAATTACAGTTTGCAATGCACTATCGAAACAACAGTATTAGTGCTCTTAAAAAAGCAAATACTCTTGAACAGTGTTGCCCAAAGGAAAAGCGTCGCGAAAGTCTCTCGGCACTGATCGGGGCAAATCCATAGGAATGAAGTACAAGGGTGATCTACAATCCATACAAAAACCAGAAAAGGAATCTGTTGACATCGAATATAGTTTCAGGTGTCAGGAAGTCATTTTTGAAGGCCTTTGTCTGGAGTGTGGCACTCTATGGAAGTGAAACTTGGACTATTGGTGCAGCAGAAAAGAGGAGAATTGAAGCGTTTGAAATGTGGTGTTACAGGAGAATGATGAAGATCAGATGGGCAGATAAGGTTACAAACGAAGAGGTATTAAGACTAGTGGGAGAGGAGAGATGTTTCTGGCGACTGCTAATGAAGAGAAGAGATAGGTTGGTAGGACACATACTAAGACACCCAGGAATATCACGCTTAGTTATGGAAGGAAGGGTTGAGGACAAGAACTGTAGGGGTAGACCAAGGTAAGAATATGTTAAACAGATTGCCTCGGACGTAGGGTGTGGTAGCTATGTAGAGATGAAACGATCAGCTCAGGACAGGGAGGCATGGAGTGCTGCATCAAACCAGTCAAAAGACTGAAGACTCAAACAACAATGTCCTCTCTTATTCTGCCTACCTCCATTATCACATTAGTGATGCGTCGGCTAGCAGACCTCCCCTCTTTCTACTGTATCGCGCCTAGGTAACGTCATTGACATGTGCATTGCTGACGTGAGACCAATTCACACGTGATTCCTTCGTTGCAATTAGCTGCTCTGTATCCTAATTCGACTCTGTATCATTTATTATCTGTCTCGTTTTATATGCAACTAAAAATACTCCGTAGGATTGTAGGGCAATAGTTTTTTTTATCGCACATACTGATGCAGGTAAGAAAGTAACGATATTTAAAAAGAAACGATTGACCGAATGGTGAATAACTCACAGCTGGACTTGCTGTTCTGGAGTGGCTCAGAAGTTTCTGTGTCCAGCCGAGCGCTGAAGAAGTGGGACCGGACCAGCTGGGTGAGTCGCTTTCGCGTACAGTCCAGCTATAGAATACCAATATTGGACACTTCTTGTTAAAACAGACGATAACCATGTAAAAGCGTTTCTAGCGCCTTGGTAGTATTGTGCAGCTTGGTGACAATGCACATCTCCTACATGCTAGGGAAGCTTCCCTCGCAATATCCTACTTGCATTTCTCGCAAGGCCACCTAAGGTCTCGCGGAGGAGCTGATTGCTAACCAAGGGACGAAGAGGATATAAGAATCATGGAATATCAATGACATGGCTCTTGCACATAGACATGCACGCTCTGAGGAGATAATAAGGGTATTACTAATAAGTTTTTAATAAGAATGTATTTCGGCCGAATGGTCATATTACAAATTACAAATTATCATAATTAAGTCTGTCCATTTACCACAACAAAAACTTACTATTACTGCTTATTTATTCTCTACTGTATTCATGCAAAGTTTTCACTCTTTTGGAGCACCTCTTGAAGTGATATCGATCACATGATATATTGCACAGAGTGCACATGCACTGGCCAGTAGGTTCATGAAATCCAGTTCGCGAACACAATTTATATTATGGTGAAAACAATGCACCGCTAGTCTTGTTACTGCACTTCTCATCTGATAGTTTGGAACCATTCAGCGTCTGTCACACAGGGACGGTTCTAGGTGAGGGCGAGGAGGGCGACCGCCCAGGGCCCCGCGCCATGGATTTTTTAAAATTTAATTAATTAATTAGTTCTACTTTTCGATCATTTCAAAATAATGTATAATTCAATTTCTTTTCAGTGCAGCTATGACCTCCATGACCGTTTAGCAAGTTTAGATTTCAGTGAAATAATAGAAGACTTCACTCGGAAAATAAGTCGCAAAGTAATATTTTAATATTTCATAGTTTACATAATCTTCTTCAAGGGGACTTACAGGTTTCTTTCATATTATAAAAAAAATGTACTGTAGTGTATTCAAAATATTGTAACTATTATTTATTTTATTATTATTACAAAATTACTTTCCATTTGGTTTGATATTTTTTAAATTTCCTATTGTTGTGGGCCTCACCTTATTATATCGCCCAGGGCCCCGCAAGGTCTAGATCCACCACTGCTCTCACACATGACATCTGTAGCGTAAGTTTATGTGAAGTAAATACGTTATTTATACGAAATACTTGCTGTTTTACCCAGCATTGCTCGGTTGTTGTTTAAAGGCGTAAGAGTATTTAAATTATAGTTTACTTTAAATGTATTGGCCTCAAAAACGAAAATAAAAACCTGCTGTATTAAATACTCAGATAAAAATCCAATATTTTTGCTAGTTTCAATTTTAAAATAACTTTTCTAAAATGAGCCGTGTCTGGTCTTTAATAGAGAACTTTCACATTAGCCTATTTAAGCCTACACAGAGGGCCAACGGGCCAATAGACGAACGTATTATATTGCGAACGACAACAGTACTACGTTTTTATTCCGGTTTATAAACTATGCCCATGCGCAACTTCATTTAAACGATTGAGTAGTTTTGTGTGAAAGAGTAACAGACAGACAGACAGACACCACTATACTTTTTATATTAGTATAGATTAATCGCGGTATAGATTGTAAAATTTTTAGGGGAAGCTGTAACTTCTATTCCCTGATCCATGTAACATGGCGCTTGGTCAAAGCAAATGCGTCAGGGCTCTATCGCAGTGATTGGTGTATTTCACGGGTAAAGCCTGTGACTTCTGTGAACTGACCGATAACAATGTGTCTTCTTGCTGATATTTTGAGCGGACGTCAAGCTGTTTGGAACAGGGAATCGCCCCTGCTATTCGTGCTTTTGAAGAGAACAGAATATTACTTTACTTTCGTGTCTTTGTGTTCTTTTGTCTTCAACTCTTCATTCTCCATCACAGTGGCCGTAATCTTATAAATATACTCGTTCTAAGAGCGACCGACCGACCCTTCTCTTCAAATGTCACCCTTCCCACCCACCAAAAAGACGAGCACGAAGCAATAAAAGAATTTCATTCCAACTCCGCAATAACGATTAACTTAATCACCCCGAGATGGAATAGGAGGGGGATGTAACAGCAGCTGCCGTAGTGCCATCATCGACCTCTAGCACTGGATCGAGCAATCGATATAAAACATAGCTTCCCACATGTTTCTCTAGTCCTGATCTTATTGTGAAGATAAAATAAGACGTTTAACAGCTCATCGGTCCTAGAAGTACATTATGACGTCGTTAAAATTAGTGTACCAGTACACTCATGGGTGTCACTCGTGTTTGAGGCGACGCAATAACAATTAGGAGTACTTTATATAGTAGTCCACTTGTAGTAGGCCTGCTCCTACCTTTAAAAGTTTACTATGAACTTAAGTTATTTTCCTTACATTTCCAGTTCCCATTCATATCATCATCATCATCATCATCATCATCATCATCATTTCGCTCGACTTAACCCTTCGATGTTCAGTTTACAGGTACCGGTAGGCAGAGATGGTCCAATTCTACGAACTTGAGGGTCCTGAAAAGGACCACACATATCCTTCTTGTTCGTTCTTTGACCGAGAGGTCTTTTCTGACAGTTCGGTCTCATCTTATCGCTGTTGCTTTCTTAGCACCACCAGGGGGACACGTGTAGGGTAATTGAAGGTTAAACCTACGGACGTGAAGCAACGTAGATCCTTCATTCCTAAGAAGATCAGAAGCTCTCCCAAAGGTATGGATAAACATTCGGCTGAATCCCCAGCTACCCATTCACCAAGATCTTGCACGAGCAGAACACCAACGCTTGAAATCGAGGAAACCACCATGGCGTACATCAGCCACCGTTGAAAGATGCTCCTACCAAGTTAACAACTGATGGAAAATCCAATGGGAGCAGTCTTAGTGGAAAATAAACATCTAGTTGACCACCCTTCTAACCGGATACAAGGATTCCATCTCCCCAGACGCCAGTGGAGGATCATCAACCTAACTGGACAAGGCAGATGTGGCTATCTACTGCACAAATGGGGATGGGCTAGCTCTGCAAATTGCGACTGCAGTGCATTATCACAGTCAATCCATCATATTGTTGCTGACTGTCCTCTTCTATCTTTCAAAGGAACAATAATGGACATTCATCTTACATCGGATGAAAAAAAGGAAGATTGTAGTTTTACGTGACCGTGAATCTTGTGATTATGAGCCACGGGACCTCCTTTTCACGTGGAATCCGAACCACAGGACATGGCATTTCACTTCGAAAATCTCACATGCAATGACCGGGAATCGAACCCGGACCGCCTTGGTGAGAGGCATACAGCTAGACCGCTGAGCAGTTGAATGGGTCAAAGAACTAGACCTAGAGTTGTAAGATCGTACGAACTTGTGACTAAGCACATTTGTCCAGAAATTATATATATTGTATATATGTACATACATTCATCATACGATAAATAAATAAATAAATCATCATCATCATCATCATCATCATCATCATCATCATCATCATCATCATCATCATCACATCGTTCCGATGCTTCTCAAGAAAAGCAGATCTTTGGCCATAGGATTTAATAGAGATGTTTCAAAACCGTTTTACCGCTTTTGAGGACGAATCTTATGAGAAAATATCCCTCAAAATCTCCGCAGGCACATTGTAACCAAGTTACAAGACAATTACCGTAATTAAAATGCTCCTCCAACCAATACAAATTCTGGTTGGTTGCAGACGATCAATTTCAAGTAGTTCCTACTTTTTCTACCAAATGCTACCGTCAACGACACCTAGCTGTGAACTTGGCTACTAGATGCCATCGCAACAGGCACCTGGCGGTGATCGTTAGAACTTGAACAACGTTAATAAAATATAACCCAAAAATGTAACCTCAGACAATTGTAGTTAGTACGGTTCTTTTACATGCCGTAAATCTATGACGTAGGCCCACCGGCTTTACTTCCCCTCCGAAGGATGGCATACTGAGGAATTTTTAACGCTCTTAGAAATCTTACGACTTCGGCCGGGTTTGAACCCGTGATCTTGGGCATAGAAGATCAGCATGCTACCAACTACGCCACCGGCGCCGCCAATACAATTTCTGTTAAGATATTGGTAAATATTTGGATCCAACAATGAAACATTCTTTAGCAAAATTAGAATCAAACCTTCAGAAACTAATCTATAATAATAACACTGTTGAGAAACGAAATTAACTAAAATATATACAGGATGAGATGAAGAAACTGGAAAACAAAGAATAAGAACAATGAAACTATAAACTAAACAATTTACAACAATACATATTTAAAGTTTAATGGATGAGTATTCGTGTAAAATGTAAAACAATAGAATCAATTTGAAATAAAATAAAATTATATCCTTACAAATAATGTGATTAAATGAAGGTTCAAAATATTTAAATATAAATTTCTAAAACACTCCGGAGATGCTGTTTCCAAACTGTCAATGGGGCCGTGAAGAATGGTTGTGAAGTTGAAACAAGATGTTCAGGAAAGAGCCTATAGCCTACTTTCTCCTAAATGTATGGGTATAGTTATAACTCGTTTTCCTATTTTCTTCCTATTCGAAATGCAAATTAGCACACTGGATTTGAGCAGCGGCGTTCAAACCATAGTTTATAATTTACCCCAGTATTTTGCAATTTCATCAGCAAACACTCCAAACAACGTAGGAATTCACTATATTAACACCGACTACTAACAACAATTGAAACTTCGTTGGTATAAACGTATCTATGGGGGTAAACACATTTAATATACCTACTGCACACCTAATTTTTAATCGCGCCTATACTTGGCAGTGTGCTCTATCGGCAACAAGAGGCCATTTTTAACAACACCGCTGGCATGGGATCACTAACAGGCCGGTATAGAGCGCAGCTCACATCTAGTAGGCAGTGGATAGCTCCCGCACACCGTAGTTCAACTAGTTGCTGGTAGATGTCACTCCTGAAGATCCATTGGACAACTTTGTTTTAATTAAATATATATTTTCCATTGCAAAATGCACAATATGACGCTCAATTGCATAACGCCTTAGTACTCAAAAAACAATAAATATAAAAATATCAAGCAACAAAATACAACTCTGTTAGATCCCCAGCCGGCCGGATGAGAGACCAACGCTGTACCATAAACCTAATTATGTCCTCCCAAGTGCAATGTTATCAATCGAATTAGATACAAAGTCTTAGCAAATAATGACTTTGACTGATCGATTTCTTCACTAGAGAATATTTCAAACAAAGTTGATTTCATACTAAGTTCATATTAATTCTATCTGTAGGCTATATTGCATGCAACATACTCAAATTAGTGAAATCTAGGTGAGAACGAGAGATCAGCTGCCATCTTGTCTGTGACCGAAACGGCTCAGCTTTTAAAAGCTTCTTTTACACTATAATATTACAATATAAACTTTTAATTTCGAACGGGCCACGCCCTTTAGAACAGTTTAAACGATTCTCGGTTCGATAATCGGAACTGGTGGGTCCCATATTACGGATTATAATGTTTGCATAATTCACATGGCCGCCATACTGAAATGGTACTTGTCGTTTTGGCACAAGACGCGTCCCATATGAAGGTATGTTGTTACCAAAGTTGGTAAAGATCCGATGATTAGTTTGGTCGTAATTTAATTTTAAGTTTTGACAATTTGAGTGGCCGCCATTACGTTTTGGTAAAGATGGCGGAAATATAAAACGTGACACTGAGGTGCCCATTGCTAGTACTACCTCTGTACCAAATTTCGTTCAATTCGGTTTCACTGTGTTTGAATTGATAGAGGGGACAGGCATACAGAGTACACACACTCACACGCAGACACACAGACAGACACACAAATTTTGGCCCTGTGTAGATCTCATAAGTCTACTTTCATTTTTTTTGCAAAAATCGAAAGTAGGCTAAAAACTGACAGATGGAATTCAGACTTTAACACTCGACATATACTGTACCAAATTTAAAGCCACAACGAGAATAGGCCAGCAATTTTCATCGTTCTTATTCATTGTTTTCCAGTTTCTTCACTTGTATATGTCAGACTCCGTGGCTAAATGGGTAGTGCGCAAGGCTTTGGCCCGAAGTGTCCCAGGTTCAATTCCCGGCCGGGCCATCAGGGATTTTAATATCCTGGGGTTAATTCCCATGGCTGGGTGTGTGTGACGTCTTCATCATCATTTCATCCTCATTGCAGCACGCAGGTCGCCCATGGTTGTCCAATTAGATAGACCTGCACTCGGCCTCTTAGGAGGTCACACGATCATTTATCCTGCATATATTTTAGTTAATTTCATTTCTCAACACTTAGTTTTATTAGATTAGTTTCTTAAGGTTTGATTCTAATTTTGCAGAAGAAGGTCCCATTGTTGGACCGAAACATGTACTAATTTTAAATTAATTTGTATTGATTGGAGGAGCATTTTAATTATTTATCTATTAATCAATACCACAATTTTCATTGCATTTTCCTAAAGTGGTAAATAATTTTGTTTTTTAAGTGATAATATTAATATTTTGTAGAAATTATTCAGTCCACTGGTTTAAACCGCGAAGCAAATAAAGAAAGAATTTCGAAATTACAGAAAGCTTACAGGATCGCTTGGAACAAGTATAATAAAAAATCAATATCTCGGAAAGCAAAACTTAGACACTATAATACAGTAATCAAACCTGAAGCGTTATATGCATCAGATACTTTAATCATTGGTGGTGCATCTTTAACCAAAGACATAGAGAAAGAAGAAAGGAAAATTTTACGATTTTTTTGGCCAGTTTGTATAGAGGAAATAAGGAGGAAAAAATCATCCCAGGAATTATATAGTCAATCTGAAAAAATCTCTCATACTTTTCGGAAAAGGCGATTGAAATTTTACGGATATATTATTAGAATGGACAATAACAGATTAACTAAAATAATTCTCAACCTAGCCCTTTCATTAAAAAGAGCCTCTAGTCGATAGACTAATGTAGCTAAGGGTGGGTGAGTGGTTAACGTGTCGGATTACCAACCCCAAGCTTGCAGGTTCGCCCCTGGCCGTGGTAAGTGATTTTTGAAAGGCGACAAAAATCACGACATGGATGTCATACGTTGTTGGCATGTTAAAGAACCCATTTGAATTCAGTAGGCCGTGTTCAATGGCAAAATTAATCTCGGGAATTTCCGCCAACATAAAGTTCCTCCATTCTCTACTAGAAAGCGCTGTAGTGTCAATGAGCTTAGATATCTAACCTCCTTGACTTTCATAGTGTTCAAAGGAACGACGAAATTCGACATGCAAGCTACCCTCGGTGTGTCAATCAAAAAAGCTTGCAATCGGCACCCGAGGCCATACGATATTTATTTTATTAAAAAACAAGAACAGCAGGCTTCGTGAAATTGAAACAGATCTCCGGGAAATCAACATCTCAGAAGACATTGTACCGGACGGATGTAATTTCAGAACCAAAATCGACAATCACCAATTTGGAGACAAACCCAACACCATAGCCACTATAACTTGGACAGAAGAATGAAGGAAGAAGCTTAGCGAGAGGATGAAGTGATTTTGGGAGGAAAAGAAGGCCAACACATCAGCTAATCAGGCTCAACCGTGCTCCTGAGTAGGGCATAAAGATATATATATATAAATAAAAAAAAATATCGTATGGCCTCGGTGGCCGGGTGCAAGCTTTGTTAATTGACTCCCAGGGGGCAACTTGCATGTCGAATTTTATTGCTCCTTGAAGCGCTATGAAAGTCAAGGAGGTTAGATATCTAAGCTCCTTGACACTAGTGCTTTCTAGTAGAGAAATGAGGAACTTTGTTTTGGCGGAAAATCCCGAGATTAATTTTGCCATTATGAACACACGGCCTACTGAATTCAAATGGGTTCTTTAACATACCAAAATCGTATGACATGCGCATGGTAATTTTTGTCGCCTTTCAAAAATCACTTACCACGGCCAGGAGCGAACCTGCAAGCTTGGGGTTGGCAGTCTGACACGATAACCACTCACCCACCGTGGCAAGCGCTTTTTAAGTTACAAGACACGAAACATTATTTCATTTTGGAACAGAAATCTGAGTCCCTTACCATGCCACATGCCATTTAATTACTTACTGGTTAATAATTACAGTAGTTTAAACTTAGCTATCATATGGTTGATATCATTGTTCTAGCAGCATCAATTCAGACATTCTAATACAGGTGTATATACACACAATTTTCCATTGTCATTATTTGTCGTATGTTCATAATCATTACATTGTTAGGAAATGGACATACCTCACGCTACCTAAAAGCATGTCAAATGGATGGCTTAGTGAATAGCACACACATGAAGGACTAATTGCAGTGATAGTGCACTTTAAAATGAGCGCTCAGTGGAACTACTGTACAGTAGTATGACAGGTGTCAGGACGCTCTGTTCCTATTACCACAGCGATACATCAATCATACGCCATGTCTATTGTATGTTCAGTTCTATGGACAGATACTAACCCCAGAGCACATGTCAGCACTTTTAAATATTGCACAACTACTTACTATTTGCATTGACTTTATGTCTTGATAGCTCTCCCCAAGAATAAATTAAAGTGACATCATGTATCATGGGCCAGTGTAAAATAAAGATTTTGAATTGGCTAAAGCATAGTGTCCACGGCGGTATTGTGGATCTTTTTTTAAAAATTTTATGATCGACGAAGTAGGGTTACATTTTAATGAATATGTTATTTCACAAAACAATGGGATCTGGGACGCAGGGAAGCCGCACATTTTACGTCTCAGATATCTGCACTATGTGAAGGTGGGTGAATGATGCGCTATTAGAGCGCGACGGATCATTTTTCAAGACACCTTTGCTGTACTGACTGAGAAAGAAAAAAGGTGCTGCTATTTCCTACAGGATAGGGCGATGTCTCATACGACGCGTAGTTCTATGTGACGTTTACAGTAGGTGTTCGATGTTGATCCCATCATCAGTAAAGACTTATGGTCCCTCGTTCGCCTGATTTAAGCACCTGCGACTTTTATCCATGGGGTAATCTTAAAGAGTAAGTTTACAGGAATAATTCTTGAACTTGAGAGGAATTAAAATGTTGAAATTCGAAACAGTATCGATGAACTACAAAAGACTGCCCCGAAATTTCTTTTCAAGATGTGAAGCTTGCATCGCAGCTCAAGGAAGTTACATTCAACATCTTTTGTAAATATTGGTGATTTCAGTGTTATTTACTAATTTATTAATGTATCAATATATTTATTTGTCCTGTGCACGTATATAGCTGGCGAGTGTCAATCTACAGGGCCTTTCACTCAAAGTTGGGCCGCCCTCAGGTCTGGCGCAGCGCTGCAGATAGAAAGTTGAGCCAAAGGTCAGACGAGCACATGACATCACGGAGCTGAAATAGTTGCGACGCAGAATTTGACGAGCAAAGTTGACTTCGTTATTTCGTTTATAGCCTATCTTAAGTTACATGTGATATAAGTTTATAGCGTGTGTACTGTGCCCATCTCTGAAAAATATGTGCGTTGACCCGGTAAATAATTACACCACACCATTTCCGAGAAAGAACAGGGGAGTGAAGAAGAAAAGAAATGTACCAGGAAAAATAAAACCGAACGTGCCTGAATTCTAGTTTGAGAATATATGAAGGAAAACGGCTCGGGTGGCACGGGACAGAGTATCTCCGGGTCGTTACGGAATGGGAAAAAGAGCACCATCAAACTAGGGTTCGCAAGGACACATTCATGGTGAAGCCAGAGTTAAAAGAAGGAAAATAGAAATGACACAGATAAAAGAAATTTAAGAAAATAAAGGAAAATGTTCCTTATTTATTCATGGATTCAGCTTGCACTAAAAGTTCCACACCCTGCCTATGATCTCGACGGCTAAAGAATCTCTAAGATTTGGTGTAGTGTCTTTCTGAACCTTGCCAAATCGGATTAACAGAAAAAACTACATCACAGGACTAAAACGAAAGTCACCTAAATGTCTCTTCTGTCGCTGCAGGGATTTTTCGGCCCACACGACACGAAAAATTATTAACACTTATGCCTGAGCAACCTAACTTCAATTTTATGAAAGAAAAAAATCACACCATCAAATAATCAAGCTAATGAGCCCTGTGATGCGAAACTGCTTTCTAATAAATTGTTACCGGCATTGTACTACTGTAATTGCACACAAACGTATTCACATTTATGACTGACAATAATATAATGTGAACTTATCTATCTCAGTTCCAAAAATTCACAATTTGTTCAAATCAGTCCACTGATTATCAGGATCAGTTCAAAAAATATCTTTTAATCAAATCGAAATCCTTAATTAATTCAATATCTCATGCTTAATCCAAAATAGTTTAGTCAATTCAAAATATAATAATCTTGTTCAAAATTCAATAACCTTACATTTTATTCAATTTTTTTTCGTCAAGTCAATAATCATCCCTAATGCCCATAATTATTATTATAATCATTTCGTGGTATCGTGGTCTCAAATCCACAACTAGATTAAAAATAATCCATGATCATTAAAGTATCAGTGCCAACCATACTCGATGATTTCGTTAAATACCTCAGGCAATTGCTGATCAAAATAATTAGTAAAGAGGACAGAGAAAGATATATTAATTTTTACCTCACAAAAGCAATGAGCTTAACTCAAAATGAGCGATAAATTCTATAAGAGAGACTAAATAATTGGATCAAAATATTTAAACATGGATTATAAATAATTCATAATAAAAAAAACATATCATATCATTTGCCAATAAATCGTTGCACTAAGGCAATAGACCTCTAAATAACTCGAGCAGCATGTCACGAAACTATCATTCAAAACCAGAAAGCAGATCATCATCTGATCATTTCCGTACATAACTTCAATAATTCTTATCACAAATATAATATCCAAGTGGCAAATTTAATATATAATATTTAATATTGGCTATCTTCACACTCAAAAATGTGGCAACCAGAATGAATAAATCGAACAGTCGAATCTGAACAGAAATGCAGACGCAATAATACAACTAAACAACTAATCCAATCGAAATGTGAACGGCTCAAGGCAAAACTCCCCAAATCCTCAAATGAGACTCCAAAGATCGTCCTAGAAAAGACCTGGAATTTAAAAAAAAATCGCGCAGTCTGCAAATTCATCCTAAAGCTTCAACATCAAATCCCCAAAGAAAATATGGACCAAAATAAACACCTGTGCATCTGATGCACAAGATCTTAAAATCCTTGGATAAACCCATAAATCGAAAAAGAATGAAGCATGAATAAATCGTAGAAGAAAAAATTGAAATAATTGCCATCGCAATTATGTAAGAGAAAATAATAATAATAATCGTTAAAAATACAATTATTAGCATTATTAATCCCAACAAAATTCATTAGACTCCGATGTGTACAATTAGATAATAATCTTGCCATGCCGTGGAGTTATGCAAAGTCTAAATATGATCATGTGCTCTGGAGTCCAATCATTATGGGAAGATTCAATTCATGTGGGCTGGCGATACATTTTTACCTCCCGGCATCTTCGTTAAGCAGAAACAAACCTCTTCTGCAAGTTTAATAGTGCGTAAAGATCCCTGATAAATGCTCCCTGTTGTCGTGTTGGTGGCTGACGTCTGCTTGCGAAGATCGCCGCGACGCCTCCCGGATCAAAGTTCCATCCCCCATCACGTCTTCTGCGTGTTTAATGTGCCATTGTGTAATTAGAAATATTCGAAACTGTATGTCTCTCCTTCCTTACGAAGACATTTACTTCATTTATATGTGGCTCCACTATATTAGGTTAACACACCACCACTGTTCCAATTCGATTTAGAGTGTTCAGAAGTGAGATTATGTTCAGTGTAAGATGGCAAAGATTGTTCCAGAAGTCCGGCGTGAAGCAATGTTCAATGCACTATGTGAACCATTATAGAGCTCCAATGGTGCCTAAAGCTTTGATTAAATGTGCAATGTTCTGTTGTAAAGATGTCCCAACTGATTTCCATTGAATAATGTGTAGGCTTGTAGCACAGGCTGAGAAAGATCTAGCCCTCAAACTGTATTTCACTGCTGCTTTATGCTGGAAATGTTTATATGATTTTTTAACTTACGTGGCTCCAAGTTTTCGAGTATCTCAGTGTAGGTACCAATACTTACGAATAAGAACCACCACTTTCACACTGCCGTTAAACCGTAATTTTGCTTGGCGATTTGTACGTGACGAACTTACATCTAATAGCTCGGCCCATCGTTACACTTACGGTCATAAAAATACCTCACACGACGATACCGGCCCGCACTAAAAGCATGGTCTAGACATGAACGGAACCCAGATAAGAATGAGCACGCTCACCACCTGTCAAGCGGCCTCGCTGTACTGCCCGCCGTAAAGGGGTGGGGGTTGCTCGCACATGATACCTCTCCTTACTTCCGGCAGTGTGACCTAGCCTAATAAGTTTCTCCAGCTGTGACATCATCACTCAGATGCACTGACCTCCACCCGTCATCCTCACAAGACCAAACTACCGTGACGTAATATCTGCGGCTCCAAGCGGTTCAACATAGCGCCGTAGCTTAGTGGTCAGACTCCAAATCGGGTACAGTACGTGGTTATTGTTCAATTGTTCTTGTGTTTCATAAGTTTATAGCGTGTTAAGTGTTAAATCCTAATGCTTCAATTATTTATGGGGAAAACTGAAAAATAAGGTTTATGCAAGAAACCCTCACACTCTAGATGAACTCAAACTAGATATCACGACAGAAATTGAGGCTATCTCGGTAGATGAACTAATGCGTGTGAATGAAAATTTCTTTAGAAGATGCCAGAAATGTGTAGATGCAGGTGGAGGACATTTTCAACATCTTCTGTGACAATGATTATACTTTGATTATGTGTTATTTTGAGTGCTTGTTATTTACCTGCGGTTCGTACGGTGTCTTCTACCATTACGTTTCTCACCTCATTATCCACCTGGAAGCGGCGTCTTCTACCACTAAATTTTTCACCTCATTATCCACCTGGAAGCGGCGTCTTCTACCACTACGTTTCTCACCTCATTATCCACCTGGAAGCGGCGTCTTCTACCACTACGTTTCTCACCTCATTATCCACCTGTGAGCGGCGTCTTCTACCACTACGTTTCTCACCTCATTATCCACCTGTAAGCGGCGTGTTCTACCACTACGTTTCTGACCACATTATTCACCTGGAAGCGGCGTCTTCTACCACTACGTTTCTCACCTCATTATCCACCTGTAAGCGGCGTCTTCTACCACTACGTTTCTCACCTTATTATCCAACTGGAAGCGGTGTGTTCTACCACTACGATTCCCACCTCATTATCCATCTGGAAGCGGCGTCTTCTACCACTACGTTTCTCACCCCATTATCCACCTGTAAGCGGCGTCTTCTACCACTACGTTTCTCACCTCATTATCCACATGTAAGCGGCGTCTTCTACCACTACGTTTCTCACCTTATTATCCAACTGGAAGCGGTGTGTTCTACCACTACGTTTCCCACCTCATTATCCATCTGGAAGCGGCGTCTTCTACCACTACGTTTCTCACCCCATTACCCACCTGTAAGCGGCGTCTTCTACCACTACGTTTCTCACCCCATTATCCACCTGTAAGCGGCGTGTTTACCACTACGTTTCTCACATCATTATTCACCTGGAAGCGGTGTCTTCTACCACTACGTGTCTCACCTCATTATCCACCTGTAAGCGGCGTGTTGTACCACTACGTTTCTCACCCTATTATTTACCTGGAAGCGGTGTGTTCTACCGTTACGTATCTCACCTCATTATCCACCTGGAAGCGGCGTCTTCTACTACTACGTTTTCACCTCAATATTCATCTGGCAGTAGCGTTGGTAAACCAAATTATAGGAGTGTGATTTGGGCAGTTTCGTAAGGTCTAGCTGTATGCCTATCACCAAGGCGGTCCGAGTTCGATTCCCGGTCAATGCATGTGAGATTTTCGAAGTGAAATGCCATGTCTTGTGGTTCGGATTCCACGTAAAAAGGAGGTCCCGTGGCTCATGATCTCAAGATTAACGGTCACGTTAAACTACAAGCTTCCTTCCTTCCTTTTGCTCTTATACATTTCACCAGTAGGCCTATTATTCATAACATAACTTTTTCGTACCAACTTCTTTCTGTTGTGTAACATTAAATTTATATGCGAACTTTTCATTTTATTTTAAATTCAAGATTTTGTAATGATCTCCATTTCAATTTAGCATGTTGATTTAAACTATTCAACGCTGATGAAGATATAACTGTCATATCGAACCATGTACGTTTAAATATTTATGAAACATCATTTCACAATATTGACAAGGCGCATTCCACAATTACATACTCACTATAATTAATAACCGCATGTATCAAGTATTGGTTACAATAAACAGTACTTTCACCTCAAAATCTGGCAATCTCTGTTGTAATATAATCGACAGGGAGCTACAGAAAGTCCGGACATTGGTGGTTCAAATCCAGGGGCTGTCAGCGGCCGTCCTGAGTGTGGTCTTTCCTCGTGGTTTTTGCACTCCCACGAGGAAAATGCCAGGATAGTACCTTACTTCAAGTCCCGAGGCACCTACCCCATTAGTAGGTGAGTAATATGAGTCTAAACGAGAGTCATGGCCGCCGCGTGAGTCCAAGCCGATATCTCTCGAACACCTGGTCGGATATTTACGAATGAGGTGTCGTTGGACTCGGTCTGAGGCCCCCTTACCTATGGACCACTCATTATATTAAAAATAAAAAATAAAAATTTTTGTTTTTGAAAGCAGGCGATAGTTTGAAAACCAAACATGATAGGACGTTGTGTCATGATTCAAACGAATGGTCTCTTTAACCTTTATTTTTAATAATACAACTTATTTATTCTTCATGTTTTTTTAAACAGTCAAAATTTAAATTTCCTATATTTTGGAAACTAGGAATTTTACAAAAATGTTTGTTTGACATTAATAAAAGATCCCTACACCATCAACCCAGAAAATAAATTTCAAGTCTCTAGGATAAAAATGTGTAGTAGTGGGATGAGGGCAATGCTGCTGCCTCCCCTACTTTCATATAAATTTTGGCGATATCTCCCGAACGCATGGTCGGATTTTAACGAACGAGGTATTGTTGGCGTTGGGGTGACGTCCTCTTTGCTAAGAATGTGTGTTGGTATTTAAAAATTATATTTGAAATTTTTGTTTTTGACATTGGTGCTATTTTGGAAACGGAGAATTTCGGAAAAACATTTGTTTGACGTTAATGTAAGGTGCATAGGCCGTCTAGGCGGACAGCAAGTTCAAAGTGTGTAGAACAAAAAAAGTGATAGCCTACTTTCTGGCTCACATTGGCGATAATTCGCGAACGCCTGATTGGATTTTAACAAATGAGGTGTCGTTGGACTCTGGCTGACGGGCGCTTTGCTCTGGACAACTTGTACTATTTTTCATTTTTTTTTCAAAAATATTGTTTTTGAAAGTAGGTGATAGTTTGAAAACCAAACTTGATAGAACGTTGTCAATAGTTCAAACGAATGGTAAGTCTTTTTTAGTTTTATAATAAAACTTTATTTTTTTACATTTTTTGAAAAATGTCCAATTTTGAAATTCTTATATTTTGGAAACTAGGAAATCTACAAAAAGGTTTGTTTGTCATAAATGAAAGGTTGCTACCCTCTCTTCCCAAAAAAATTTCAAGTCTCTAGGACAAAACCTATGTATTTTCAATTTTTACCTGTTTTTTAAATTTTTAAAATAAAGAGTGTTTGTAGACAGAGAGAGATGGTACCGCTGGACATGTGTGTGTTAGAACAAGGCTATCATCGGCCATGCTGAATAAAGGAAATGGCTATTTCGACGGGGCGATGTATGGCAGAACGACAGAACGAGGGGTCACTTTCCGATATTTTGCTATGACGAATGAATGAAGGCGAATATTTAAAAATTCCTCATGGCGGTCTTTAAACATGCTAGCAAACACCGACCAGTAACATGACAAATGTTCTTAATTGTTGACAAAGGGGCCCTATCGATGAAACAAAAATTATTATTATTTAAAATAATTTTAAATGAAAAATTGGTTGTCAAGACAAATGGTACCGCTGGGCGATTGTTTGAACAAGCCTGTTGCCGACCATGGTGGCCGTGCCCGGAAGAAATGAATCGTTATTTTGGCGGGACGGCTGGGGCGGCTTATGCCGCTTGGTTTTCAAATATTTCCTATGACAAATCGAGGCTAATATTGCAAAACTTGTAAAGCGTGCTAAGATTTTTTACTCTGAAGGGGGTCTTTAACCTGCTAGTAAACGGTAATAAGCGAGAAACCTTATCACTCGTCACCACCACTACTAATAGTCTGCGAAGCACATTCCTCTCTGGTCCACGCAGCTTAGACTCGAGCAGTCTGGCGCAGCAAACGGTTGTAGAATATGACAACCTATAACATTCGGACGACCAAGTCATGTGTCAAAACGGTAATGTCATTGCCTTGAGATGTTATAAACTAAATATTGAACTGGGTGAAGTGATGTGTTGTAGGGTGAAAGTATGTGGTTAACATGACCATGTATTGAGGTTGGTCGCTTGATAATAATAATTATTATTACAGTAAAATGTTTAATAATAATAATTATAATAGTAATAAGACACACATGTTTTCATTGCTAACACACACACAGCCCTGCTTCCGTGACACTGAAAACTGTACCTAGCCAGAGGCCTTGTCAGAGCTGCTAATGCTGATAAGACAGAAATGTCTACGTGGGCAGGAAGTGCAGTGTTAGGTTACTTGGCTGGTGGCTAGCAGGTGTGACGTTTAAGCAGAGACCGCCGTTTTGGTTCTGAGACAGTAGGACAACCAATGTATAAGAGGCAGCCTTTTTGTTTCCTTATTAAAAAGATGGAACTAGTACTGCTCCGTTCCAAGATCTGTGAACTTGCGGGATGAAGGGCAGAGGCAGAGTAGAAGAAGGCGAGAATTGAGAAGCCTGTCGACAGCCCGCCGTGTTACCTGACATTCTCGTCTATTCCAATACTGCTAACTTGGGTCTTTTCTGAAACCAGTGTTGCGTTGCGAATGTGTGGGTGAGTCACAGACTAATGTATTTGCTTCTGTTACTACGCAAGGACCGAGAAAACTTATCACTCGTCACCACCACTACTAATAGTCTGCGATGCACATTCCTCTCAGGTCCACGCAGCTTAGACAAGAGCAGTATAAGGTACGCGAATCTTATCGCGCTTGAGGAATGTGACGAGGCGCGGGAACATGCGAGAGAGAGAGAGAGAGAGAGAGAGAGAGAGAGAGAGACAGAGAACCATTCAGGGTCGAAACGCTGAGAAAATGCAGACTGTCTCTGATGCTAGGCTGACTGATAACGATTGTGATAGTCATGCACTTACTGGTTTAGCAAACGGACGTATACAGTAGAGCTGTGAAAGAAAAATCCTTTTGTTTTCGGTAAGTACCTATTAATTATTATTTTAATAATGTAATGCTAATGAACCTTAAATTTGTAGTTATTCATAAGGTAATTAATGATTTATTTTTTATTTAGTTTGCAGATAACCGGTATACCTTACATGTCTGAGAGAGAAGAAACCATTGCACTTTTGTGCCCACTAGAAGGAAACAGCAAGAAGCCAGTACAAGTCAAGGTGAGATTTCTTTAAACAAACTTGTTTCATTTTTTTTGGTATTTTTATTTTTATTTTATAAAATGCAAGTAATAACCTGAATTTAGGTATTTATAGCGTTTTTTTAGAAACTTGGAAAGAAAAGCCTTACCGCCGTAGCAGTCGCTGAAAACCCGAGACGCACTAGAGTGAAACCATTGACAAAGAGTGAACTATTTAAAACTCAGGTAAGCCTAACATAATATGCTATTCCATTTTACCACTACTGAAAACCCCTAGACAAAAAATGCATTACCTATACATGATTGGGACGATGATTGCTTTCTTGATTAATGGCTATGTATTGGCAAACGGTACAAGACCATATTGGTAGTTGACTGGGAAAATTACAAGGCCATGTTGGATTTTCTAAAAACAAAAATTTAAATTTAATTTAACGGCGGTTCCCTACGGACTCAACGAATATCCACAGGTTTGAACAAGATAATTTGTACAAAACGACATGACATTCATTTTTGTTTATATATTGGTTAATGGGGGATATAAATGACTGCAGCTTTATAAAAAAATATGTGCATGGGTTACTGTTAGTGCCGACATACAGTTTATTTTCAAATATTTGTTATGGTGTTAACGGTTTATTTACAAGTATTGATTGATTGATTGAGTAATTGTTTTTTTAGGTGTCGTCATGCGCCATTAACGTAATGAACAGACAGTGAACAAGCATACATTGTTCGTTAAAATACTCTGTGCTCTTGTGCAACGTTAATAACTTGCAATAAAATAGTTTTATTATAACACATGGCGTTAGTACCAAATAAAACAAGTGAGCAAGTCGGTTTACCATGTGGGTTGGATTTCAAATCAGAAAACGATCGTTGGTTAACATTTGAATATTGGCCTGTAGGCTATTTGTCGGCACATAAACTTGTTGGAGCTGGTTTCTATTACTTGAACCGAGAAGATGTTGTGCGCAGTGTGTTTTGTTGTTATTATTAAGCGTATGGATTTTAGTGCCGGGAGTGTCCGAGGACATGTTCGGCGCGCCAGAGGCTGTAGCTGCTTCAATGCGGACACCCATGGGGTGAGCTACAAGTTCCGTTAAATTTCAAGTAGTTCCAACTTTTGCCATCAGATGTCCCTGACACCTAGTGGCGAACGTTGGAACTTTGATAGAGCGTTTCAACAAAATCCAACCTGCGAATTTAGCCTCACACAGGCCTAATCAGTGGAAGGCTCTCCCCCACTTGGAAGAAGGGGATGATCCCTTTGGAGACAATTTGCGATGGTCTCCTTGTTGTCGTTACATGCTTGAAAAACAAGTGGGTAACATACCAGTGTACCCATTTTACTGAACCACAAGGCCATTGGCTCCTACTTACGTTGCTAAATCACAAATGAATAATAACAATGGTGTACAATCAGCCAACTGTAGTGTCGATATATGTGGTCCATATGCCATAGACAGTGTTGAATTGGCATGTACTTTTGAAAAATTGGGAGTTTGCAAGACTAAAGCACTAGAAACACCCAGAGTACAGCTCTGTTGGAAAACGTTTAGAATCTTATAAAAATGTTTGGCCATTAATAATAAAACACCTTACAAAACAGGTAAGTGAAGCTGGATTTTTTTAATACTGGTCAAGGGGACAAAACAATATGTTTTCATTGAGGATTTGCTTTAAAGGATTGGCAAATAACTGATGACCCTTTTGTGGAACACGCTCGTTGGTTACTTAACTGTAGATACACGGTGTTGCTTAAAGGTCAGGAATTTGTGAACACTATTCGTAAATAAAACGTAATTGCAGCATAAGACATAAAAGTGCCTTTAGCGATAGAACACGCGGAGAAAATACATGACACTGAAAAGAAAGACTTGTCTCACGAACAGATACAAAAGTGTGACAAACAATTATGTAAAATTTGTTACCAAGATGAACTAGGTGTTGTATTTTAGCCTTGTGGGCACATGATAGCATGTGTCAAGTGTGCATTAGCACTTAACACTTGTGCTATATGCAGACAAGTAGTATCTGCTACAGTTAGGGCATTTCTTGCACAAATAGTATAATTTATCAGCAATGCATAGTGCATTTGTTTTGAATGCTGTGGGACAAGCATGTGGCTTAGAGACAAAGAAGCTCAGCGAATTGCCAACGCATATTCCATTCCGCATTATCAAGATTCGGAAATTGAGAACAGCATATGGTGATCGTGTATTTTGTGCATGTGAAAACTTTGAGACATTTCTGCCTACACGGTTTAATGATATGTCGGAGAGTGTTTTTGATGAAGTGAATAATGCAGTACAACCTGAACACTTAATTTATGAAGGTTTTAAAAACAATAGGTGCATGGTTCGTTTTAATTAAATAAAAAAATAAAAATGTGAAATAATAATGGAAAATATAAGTGTTGACAATAGACTGAAAGAAAAATATGTGTATAGAATAATAATGTTTTAGTTTTTAGTATTGTCTTAAGACATATTATCATGAAACCAAAACAAATGTATATAAAGTTTGTAAATAAATGTAAATGATGGTACAATGTTGTTTTATTTTATACAAAGTTAGAATATTTAACATTGCAGAGTATACATGATTGTGACAATAAATCGCTTTAAGTAAAAATAGTGCTGAGTATAAATCATAATCAGTATAAAACACACCCCAGTATCAAACGCGTCTACTAATCGTACCTACTATAATTTGAACATGCTATAAAACGCATCCAGTATAAATCGCTCCTACTAACCATGGCTACTATGAATCACAGTGAATAAAAATGGCAATCTCTATAAATTTGTGTTCAGTATAAATCTTGACATTGAGGAGTGAGTGTAAATCGCTTGTAGTCTAAAAAAGTATTCTTTACAGTACCGGTACTTAAAAAAGGTCCATCTTTCAAAAATATCAATCCACTTTATTTATTTTACTGTTATTATTACTAAAGTGACTTTACTAAAATTTAATTCATGTGTATTAGTTAATATGGAAGTCTCAACAACCAGCCATGGTAAGCCACGTGTCTATTATAAAGGATATACATATATTGTAAAAACAACCAATAAAAATTGAACTGTTATTTGGCGATGTTCAAAACATCGATCTATAAGTGTCCAGGAATGATTAAGACAAAAGACTCCAACGTTCTTACTTCAAACGAGCATCCTTGTGAAATCGCAAATTAATACACATTTAAATGGGCAAAATACTCCAACCAAAATAAAAAGGCAAGTGCAAGAAAAAAATGTTGTTGCTCAAAATAGTGCAGTGTTTGTTGAAAATCACTTTTCATGTCCTGAAAAAGTCATGTTAGGACAGTTGTCAACGTCCAAGAAACCTTCAACCCTATCAAAGTCAACACAGACTATAAATGAAGTGGTATTGCAAGAGGATCAAAAGGGACTATATGGTAATAGTGATCATAGTCATGATGATAATGATAATGACGATGATAATGATAATAATAATGGTCATGCTTTGTTTACACGTAAAAATCATTTGTTAAATTTGTATACTGGGACAAACCCAGTAAGCTAATTCAACGGCTTCGGCAGCTGCATGCTTTACAACAAGCTGGGCATACCGGTCACGATTGGGAAATTCTAGAAATTGAACAAGAGCTTCGTCGTGCTGAAATTATTGTGTAATGGGTCTACCACTTTTCTACCACTTTTTCCCCCACTCTTGGTTCTTATATTTGCTTATTTGCTTCCACTTTTAACTAAAATCTTTGGATCCATATTTGCTCTCACATTAAACTATTTTCTTATTACCAAGTTGACTTTACTAGAGATTAGTCTACGCTTGACAGTTGACATGGAAGTATCAGTGACTAGGTATGGTAAGCCTTATGCATACTATAAAGGATATTCATATATTGTAAAACGAACCAATAAAATGGAACTGTTATTTGGCGTTGTTCAAAACAACGTTCCAAACATTGTCGTGGTGACCTAAAAAGTAAGAATAGTGAGGTTTTAAGTGCCAGTGATCATCAATGTGGTGTACTGCATGAAACACAGTTGCTGTCGAAAAAAATAATCAAGAAAACCATATTGCTACTCAAAATAGTGGATTGTTTAATGAGCAAAGTTTAACCCCTGTTCTAAAAGTTATGTTTCATCCATCTTCCACGTCGCAAGAGCCATCAACATCACAAAGTATGCAAAATGTAGTGTTGTTGTTGTCGTCGTTTCAAGGAGTAGAACAACTAGGTCATCTGCTCTTGATATACAAAAGGTATATTGCAAGAGGATCAAAATGACTAAATAGTAATAAAAAGAAGGTTTTTATGCCTATTAAACCATTGCGGCTCCCCCAGTTTTAGAAAACAACAGTGAATGGACATTGCTATAAAAAGATCTACAACAAGCCTTGTGTTTAAAACTATTACATACTATTGGAAACAGAGAAAGGGTTGTATTAAGTGTGCATTTATTGTCATAATCATGTATAGTCTGCAATGTTAAATATTCTAACTTTGTATAAAATAAAACAAATTGTACCATCATTTACATTTATTTACAAACTTTATATATATTTGTTTTGGTTTCATGATAATATGTTTTAAGACAATACTAAAAACTAAAACATTATTATTCTATACACATATTTTTCTTTCAGTCTATTGTTAACACTTATATTTTCCATTATTATTTCACATTCTTTAATTTTTTAATTTAATTAAAACGAACCATGCACCTTTTGTTTTTAAAACCTTTATAAATTAAGTGTACAGGATGTACAGGATTACTCACTTCATCAAAAACACTCTCCGACATATCGTTAAACCGTGTAGGCAGAAATGTCTCAAAGTTTTCACATACACAAAATACATGATCACCAAATGCTGTTTTCAATTTCCGAATCTTGATAATGCGGAATGGAATATGCGTTGGCAATTCGCTCAGCTTCATTGTCTCTAAGCCACTTGCATGTCCCACAGCATTCAAAACATTCATTGTAGTAGTCTATAAACAAAAGAAAAGCATATCTATTACACTCTAAAACAGCTTGTAATAATATTGTGCAATTAGGTAATTTGCACTATGCATTGCTAATACATTATAATATTTATGCAAGAAATGCCCTAACTGCAGCAGATACTACTTTTCTGCATATAGCACAAGTGTTAAGTGCTAATGCACACTTGACACATGCTATCATGTGCCCACAAGGCAAAAATACAACACCTAGGTCATCTTGATAACAAATTTTACATAATTATTGGTCACACTTTTGTATCTGTTCGTGAGACAAGTCTTTTCTTCAGCCTCATTGTTTTGTCCGCGTGTTCTAGCTCTAAAGGCACTTTATGTCTTGTGCTGTAATTACGTTTTCTTTACGAATAGTGTTCACAAATTCCTGACCTTTAAGCAACACCATGTATCTACAGTTAGGTAACCACCGAGCGTGTTCCACAAAAGGGTCATCAGTCATTTGTCAATCCTTTAAAGCAAATCCGCAATGAAAACATATTGTTTTATCGCCTTGACCAGTATAAAAAAGTCCAGCTTCACTTAGATGTTTTGTAAGGTGTTTTATTATTAATGGCCAAACATTTTTATAAGATTCTAAACGTTTTTCAACAGAGCTGTACTCTGGGTGTGCTAGTGCTTTAGTCTTGCAAACTCCCAATTTTTCAAAAGCACATGCCAAATTTACACTGTCTACGGCACATGGACCACATATATCGACACTACCGTTGGCTGATTGTACACCATTATTATTAATTATTTGTGATTCAGCAACGTAAGTAGTAGCCAATGGCCTTGTGGTTCGGTAAAATGGATACACTGGTATGTTACCCACTTGTTTTCCAAGCATGTAAAGACAACAAGTAGACCATCGCAAATGGTCTCTAAAGGGATCATCCCCTTCTTCCCAGTGTGAAAGTTCAATACAACAAAACCCACAGCGCACAGCATATTCTCGGTTCAAGTAATAGAAACCAGCTCCAGCAAGTTTATGTGCCGACCAAAAGCCTACAGGCCAAGATTCAAATGTTAACCAACGATCGTTTTCTGATTTGAAATTGAATCCACGTGGTAAACCAAATTGCTCACTTGTTTTATTTGGTACTAACGCCATGTGTTATAATAATTTTTTTATTGCAAGTTATTAACGTTAACACACAATGTATGCTTGTTCACTGTCTGTTCATTACGTTAATGGTGCATGACGACACCTAAAAAAAGCAAACAAAATAACCAATCAATCAATCAATACTTGTAAATAAAACGTTAACGTTAATTGGCATTAATATATCAAAACACCACAACAAATATTTGAAAATAAACTGTATGTTGGCACTAACAGTAACCCAAGTACTTATTTTTTTAAATATAAAGCTGCAGTCATTTACATCCCCCTTTAACCAATATATAAACTAAAATGAATGTCATGTCGTTTTTCCAAATTATCTTGTTCATACCTGTGGATATTCGTCGAGTCCATTGGGAACCGCACAAAAATTAAATTTAAATTTTTGTTTTTAGAAAATCCAACATGGCCTTGTAATTTTCCCTGTCAACTACCAATATGGTCTTGTACCGTTTGCCAATACATAGCCATTACTCAAGAAAGAAATCATCGTCCCAGTCATGTACAGGTAATGCATTTTTTGTCTAGGGGTTTTCAGTAGTGGTAAAATGGAATAGCATATTATGTTAGGCTTACCTGAGTTTTAAATAGTTCACTCTTTGGCAATGGTTTCGCTCTAGTGCGTCTCGGGTTTTCAGCGACTGCTACGGCGGTAAGGCTTTTCTTTCCAAGTTTCTAAAAATAAGAAAAATAAACTGCTATAAATAACTAAATACAGGTTAATACATGCATTTCATAAAATAAAAAAAAATTATCAAACAAAAAATAATGAAACAAGTTAGTTTAAAAAATCTAACCTTGACTTGTACTGGCTTCTTGCTGTTTCCTTCTAGTGGGCTCAAAAGTGCAATGGTTTCTCCTCTCTCAGACATGTGAGGTATACCGGTTATCTGCAAACAAATAAATAAAAAATATATCATTAATTACCTTATGAATAACTACAAATTTAAGGTTCATTAGCATTACATTATTAAAATAATCATTAATAGGTACTTACCGAAAACAAAAGGATTTTTCTTTCACAGCTCTACTGTATACGTCCGTTTGCTAAGCCAGTAAGTGCATTACTAACACAATCGTTATCAGTTAGCCTAGCAACAGAGACAGTCTGTATTTTCTCAGCGTTTTGACCCTGAATGGTTCTCTGTATCTCCCTCTCTCACATGTTCCCACGCCTCCTCACATTCCTCAAGCGCGATAAGATTCGCGTACCTTATACTAGTTTCACGTTTTTAATAAGGAACCAAAATGGCTGCCTCTTATACATTGGTAGTCCTACTGTCTCAGAACCAAAATGGCGGTCTCTGCTTAAACGTCACACCTGCTAGCCACCAGCCAAGCAACCTAACACTGCACTTCCTGCCCACGTAGACATTTCTGTCTTATCAGCATTAGCAGCTCTGACAAGGCCTCTGGCTAGGTACAGTTTTCAGTGTCACGCAAGCAGGACTGTGTGTGCGTTAGCAATGAAAACATGTGTGTCTTATGAAACATTTTACTGTAATAATAATAATTATTAGCAAGTGACCATCCTCAATACATGATCATGTTAACCGCATACTTTCACCCTACAACACATTACTTCACCCAGTTCAATATTTAGTTTATAACATCTCAAAGCAATGACATTACCGTTTTGACACATGACTGGTCGACCGAATGTTATAGGTTTTCATATTCTACAACCATTTGCTGCACCAGACAGCGGTCTCGCTTATTACCGTTTACTAGCATGTTAAAGATCCCCTCCAGGGTAAAAAATCTTAGCACGCTTTACACGTTTTTCAATATTAGCCTCCATTTGTCATTGGAAATATTTGAAAACCGTTTCGCCAAAATAGCGATTCATTTCTTTCGGGCACGGCCACCATGGTCGGCAACAGGCTTGTTCAAACACACGCCCAGCGGTACCATTTGCATTGACAACCAATTTTTCATTTCAAATTATTTTAAATAATAATATTTTTTTGTTTCATCGATAGGGCCTCTTTGTCAACAATTATTATCATTTGTCATGTTACTGGTCGGTGTTTACTAACATGTTTAAAGATCGCCATGAGGGACTTTTGAAATATTCGCCTTCTTCATTCGTCATAGCAAAATAACGGAAAGCGGCCCCTCGTTCTGTCGTTCTGCCATACATCACCCCGTCGTAATAGCCATATCCTGTATTCAGCATGGCCGGTGATAGCCTTGTTCTAACACACACATGTCCAGCGGTACCGTCTCTCTCTGTCTACAAACAACCCTCAGGGGCTCACATCTATTGGAACGTGGGTTAGCAACCACGGGACCCCAGCTGAATCCGGCATTGCTTCCACTTACTTGTGCCGGGCTCCTCTCCGACTTCTTTCCTGTCGACCTCTCTTGGTCAACTCTTGTTCTTTTCCGACCCCGACGGTATTAGGGTATCCTAGGCCTAGGGAGTCTTTCACTTTCCCGCCTTAGTTGGCCCTTGTCTCATCTTTTCTTTCTTTGGTGTAAATGTGTGTGTGTGTGACAGGAGGTGGAATCCTCCCCTAATCACAAGCTGAGTGGTCGTGGCGAGGTGATGAATGGCTACTGGGTGAGTAGTCACAAGCGACCCACCTCCAGATACCTGGCGACCTCTGGAGAACTCTAGCCTTACCACGGGCAAGCGGGGCTCTGCCGGGGGTTGACTTTTAGCTCCCTGGCAACTCGTTGGACCAAACATAGCGTCCATTACGTCACAGGGTGGCTCCCTTACAAAGCCGTCTTTAAAATTTAAGAAGAGGAAGTTTATGCCTCTAGTATCGCCGCTTGATGAAAAGGATTCAACGTTTTTCCCTCGGTACCTTATGGTAACAAGGACCGATGGGCAAAATTTTACAAACGTTGATCCTTTTGATTTACATGATGCAATTGAGGGGAATTGGGGCGATGTAGACACTGTAAAAAGCTGCGAAACGGTGCACTATTGATAAAAACTCAAGGAAAGAGACAGACAGATGGTCTTCTTGGGACGACAAGTTTCGGTGGTATTCCAGTCGAGGTAGTGAAGCACCAGTCCCTAAACCTGGAGATAGGTTTAATATTTCATAGGGATCTGGTGAACACTACCGATGAGTGTATCCTGGAAAGAACTGGAAACCATGGCGTTGTCGAGGTGATACGAATCAAACGTAAGATGATTGGTGTACTAGTTGACACCGGGGCGTTCATCTTATCGTTTGAGTCGGATAGCCTGCCCAGGAGGATCAAAGTGTCAATGTATACTCTCGATGTGCGACCGTATATTCCATCTCCATTGCGGTGTTTTCAGTGCCAGCGATTTGCACATACCTCATCTCGTTGCTCGGGAAAGCCTATCTGTCTTTCCTGTGGCAAGGCCACTCATGAGGGAGCGGAATGTACACCACCTCCCGCATGTCCAAATTGCAAGGGAGAGCACTCTCCTCTCTGGAAGGAATGTCCTGCCTTCATAGAGGAGAAGAAAATTCAAGAAATTAAGACCTTAGACGAGCTCTCCTACACTGAAGCACGCAGAAAATATCGCTCTATGGCCTCTCCTATTTTCTCAGTATCATATGCACAAAAGGTATCAAAATAATCCGGTAGTCAAGCGGCAAATTTAACAACGGAAACATGTTCGAAACGAGTTACCACTATTAAGGGGGATACAAATAGCCCTATTATCACCCCTGTTAGCCAGAAGAAGGTTACGGAATCTTCTCCTGGCATCCAACAAAAGGCGCAGGTGCCTCCATCTAAACCGGCGCCATCGGAGAAGGTAACTCCTCCGATAAGGCCAGTGAAGAAGCCATCTCCGACTCGTTCGAGGAGGAGGTCTTCGCCGGCCACGGCTGTACCCATATCCAGCCAAATAAAACAGGGAACAGGAACGGTGGGCAAGAAAGAAGAGACTGTTCATCGCCGTCTCTCTTGCCCTTCTGCTGAAAAGGCAGCTCCAACATCTGCTGGCAATTCTGCTTCCACAACCACCGGAGGAGCAGTGCCAGCAAATGCTGCATTGTTTGGCAGGACGGTGACGTCAGGGGGGAAGGGACCAACTACTTCCCCAAATAGATGTCAACGCCGGTTCAAAAAGAAAAATAGTTGGGACCTGCTGGGGACGGACTCCCAGTCTTCGGACCGGGAGAAGGTCCCTCGTCACCGCTCTCGGACCCGGAAAGTCCGGCGATAACCGTTCGCCAACCAAGAGAGCATTCGCTCCGTTTTCTTCGTCCTCCGAAGGAGATGTGGAGATTGAGGAATGCTCTCTTACCCTATCACCTCCTCCTAAGGATAGGGATGGTTGGCAAACGGTTGAGCATAAGTAGACGACTATCTTCTACTTAAGTCCACACTATGGCACTATTACAATGGTACTGTAATAGCTCTTTTCGACATCTCGCTGAAGTACGCCAATTTATTTCTCAGTTTACGGCAACCATTGTCTGTCTTCAGGAATCCAGGTTTCGTCCTGGACATGAGACAACAATGCGACACTTCAAACTCTTCTCTAAAGACCGGGTGGACGGAGCTGTGGCCGCCGGAGGCGTCTGCACTCTCGTCCATTCTACCCTCTTTAGTGAAGAGGTGCCGTTGCGTACTCAGCTAGAAGCAGTTGCAGTTCGTACTTCGTTGCCAGTAATGGAAACAGTATGTAACGTGTACATCCCGCCTGATTCTCAACCGGATTACGGCCAGCTGGTGGATCTAGTCTCTCAGCTCCCCCCTCCTTTTCTCCTTCTGGGAGATGTTAATGCCCACAACACTATCTGGGGCTCCGCTATCACTAGCGGTAAAGGGAGAGATTTTGAGAGGCTGATCAGGCGGCTGGACCTATGTTTGTTTAACGCAGGGGAACCTACGCACTTCTTTATTGCACACGGCACTTATTCAGGTGTCGATATTACCTTGTGCAGTCGTGCGCTGGTTCCCCTGCTACAGTGGGGTGTACACGACGACCTTTGTAATAGTGACCATTTTCCAACTATCGTTCCTCTTCCGAACCAGAGAGCCATCGAGTTACCAAGTCGATGGCTTCTCCGTCCGGCTGATTGGCAACATTCACGGCACGTGCGGTGTTTGCCGAAGATACCTTTGAGAGTGTCGACGATCATACCATTCACATAATGAATGGTATTTTGGCTGCTGCTGAGGAAACAATACCTTCCTCATCCGGCAACTCACGCCGGAAGCTTGTCCCTTGGTGGACAGCCGAGATTGCAGCAGCCATTCAAGATCGTCGACGTGCTTTCAAATGCTATCGGAGGCAAAACACAATGGCTAACCTTTCACCTTCAGAAGGATGCGTGCTAGAGCCCGATATCTGATTCGGGAGAGTAAGAAAACGACGTGGGAAAAGTATGTGTCGTCTATGATGGCGCAAACTCCTTCATCTCAAGTGTGGACTAAGCTTCGTCGGATCTCCGGACTCCCGACATCACTGCCGATACCCGGAGTATCCATCAATGGAGACATCATCACGGACCATCTCGCCATTGCTAACAGTATTTGCTCGCACTTCTCCGATGTATCCTGCTCTGGGAGTTACGATCCTACATTTCTGACTCTGAAGCGGGAGGCAGAGGCCCACCGCTTGTCCTTTGCCACTGCTGCTTCGGAGTCCTACAATGTACCATTCTCTGAATGGGAACTGCGCAGTGCGCCTGCACTGTGCAGGGATACGGCTCCTGGACCGGATAACATACATAATCGAATGTTAAAACATCTGTGCGAAGACAGTATAAAACAACCGTTGATCCTCTTCAATCGTATATGGGTTGAAGGGGAGTTTCCTTCTCAATGGCGAGAGGGGATCGTGATACCGATTCACAAGGCTGGAAAGGATGCCAAGATCGTAAGCAGCTATAGGCCCATTTGTCTGACAAATGGCTTATGTAAGCTGCTGGAGAAGATTTCGCTCTCATAGGTCCACCACCGGCCATCTGGTGCGACTTGAGAGCGCCATACAGGAGGTATTTCTCCGAAAGCAGCACCTAGTCACGGTTTTCTTTGACCTCGAGAAAGCCTACGACACCACATGGCGCTACGGGATCCTTTCCACCCTTCACAAGTGGGGACTCCGTGGTAATCTACCGACATTCATTGCGAATTTCATGTCCGTCCGACTCTCCCGTGTAAGGGTCGGTAGGACATTATCGCAATACTATACTCAAGAAAATGGAGTTCCTCAGGGTTCTGTGCTGAGTGTCACCTTGTTCGCGATTGCCATAAACGGCATTGTTGCCGACGCCGGGCCCACGGTAGTTCCATCGTTGTATGTAGACGATTTAGCACTGCATTACAGCTCTGGAAGTATGGCGATCGTAGAACGGCAATTGCAGCTAGCAATTAACCGGGTCGACAGGTGGGCTCACGACCGGGGTTTCCGTTTCACAGCAGCGAAAACCTCTGTCGTCCATTTTTGTCGGCTCAGGAGGCTACATTTACACCCTGAACTACATCTCAGGGATGCTGCTTTGCCGTTGGTTGACACTTATCGCTTCCTGGGGCAAGTTTTATTATAAAAATACAAAAGACATAGAGACCATTCGTTTGAACTATTGACAACGTTCTATCAAGTTTGGTTTTCAAACTATCACCTACTTTCAAAAACAATACTTTTTTTTTTGAAAAATAGTACATGTTGTCCAGAGCAAAGCGCTCGTCAGCTCGGATCCAACGACACCTCATTTGTTAAAATCCGATCAGGCGTTCGGGAATTATCGCCAAATTGAGCCAGAAATTAGGCTATCATTTTTTTGTTCTACACACTTGAAACTTGCTGTCCCCCTAGAGGGCTTAGGCACCTTACATTAACGTCAAACAAACGTTTTTCCAAAGTTCACCGTTTCCAAAATAGCGCCAATGTCAAAAACAAAAATTTCCAGATTTTTAAAAAAATACCAGCACACATTATTAGCAAAGAGGACGTCACCCCAACGCCAACAATACCTCGTTCGTTAAAATCCGACCATGCGTTCGGGAGATACCGCCAAAGTTTATATGAACGTAGGGGAGGCAGCAGGTTTCCCCTTACCCCACTACTACACATTTTTATCCTAGAGACTTGACATTTATTTTGGGGGTAGAGGGAGTAGGGATCTTTTATTTATGTCAAACAAACGTTTTTGTAAAATTCCTAGTTTCCAAAATATAGGAATTTCAAAATTGGACTGTTTTCAAAAAAACATGAAAAATAAAAAAGTTTTATTATAAAAAATAACGGTTTTAGAGACCATGCGTTTGAATCATGGCACAACGTTCTTTCATGTTTGGTTTTCAAACTACCGCCTACTTTCAAAAACAAAATTTTTTCAGTTAAAAAAAAAATATATATAATTATATAATGTGTGGTCCATAGGTAAGGGCGCTTCAGACCTAGTCCAACGACACTTCATTCGTAAATCTCCGACCAGGTGTTCAAGAGATATCGGCTTGGACTCACGCGGCGGGCATGACACTCGTTTAAACTCCTATTACTCCCCTACTCCCATTCTTGACTCTAAGAATTACAGTTACACAATCTACCGCAATTATTTCAGACTACGCACAGCACATATGAACAGGAGGGAGGAAGGGAAAAACCAGTGTCGTTGAGATAACAGCCCATCTCAGTCGACCACACCTGGAGTAACAGTGAACACGAAAACTGCGCGTAGCTCCAGCAAGGAAGACAACCAGATAAGTAGTAGCCTGTAATATTACAATTTAACCATAGTTGATTTTTTTACAACCATATAATCACTCCAAATTACAAACTCCGGATATCTATCACCATTTAGCATTTCACCTAACATCATATATACTGCATTTAGCATACACCGGCAGTTGCAGTACCAATACTGCATCTAAATAATTGTACATATTGTAAATATTTTCACCTGTATTTTCAAACCTAGATTTTATAGCCTAAGTGTAATGGAGCTGATGATGATCGCTTGACGATCGAAACTGGTCATCCTAGTGTATTTATTAATCTCATGTAATTTATTTCAGGATCAGGGCATAACCCAGCTCTTTTGGGTACATTCGTGTTGACCGACTGAAAAGCACCAAACTCTTGTTTACTAAGGCAACACTGAAAAAATGGCTTCAAACCCCACAAAATTATTTCAGAATTGAACACACACCCAAGAGCACGGAGCTGATATCGAAGATATCCCAAGCCCTCAGAACGAATCAACAACACAAGGACAATTACAAGAAGAAACTTCCTAGAAATAGTCTAAGGTACGAAAAAAAACCCACAGCGAATTCATGTGGAGCTTTTGGAAGAATAAGGTGACAGTCATCAAGCTAGTTAATACAACGATAATAATAATAATAATTTATTAATAATAATCACAGGTTTGTTAACGGTTACGTTACCGATGATTTGTGCTAAGTGAGCACAGGCGATATAGCATTAACATGGATTCACTGTGTCAGTCAGTTTAGTCAGTGTTCGTTCGGTGTACCATCACTTGACATGACAAACAGTGCAGTGCCCCGTTATGTGCCAGGACTCGCCCACAAAACATTCTCCCACGTTCAATATTATCACGCCTTCTTCGGTCGGAGAGCCAATAGCAATTATAGATTGCATCATATATGGATTGGTTGTATATAAAAGCGCTCAAATTGAGCTGTTTGACGAAGCCTGAATTATATCATTAGCCCTTAGCCTGGTTGAATCCTCAAACAGATAATCGACATATTATGTTATGTGAGTAGAAACCCACAAACTCCAAGATAAGGCTATAATGAGTCGTAATGAACATGGCGAGATGCCATTGGTACCTTCAATGAGCCAGTGTAGCACTGACCCTATTATTAGCACACTTTATAGCACGAGTACCCAAATGCGAGGATGAAAACTGTACGTCTCGATACTATAGTTCTTCGCTTTAGCTCTGGACTATTGTAGTTCCTACCACCTGGCTTGCTTAGCAAGATCAACCGTTACTCACCTTTCCTTCTTCGTCCACTTATCAACTTCATCAGCTCCACTCAATTTGTTTGGCTAGGCCGTGACGTGGCACTCGCCAGCTCTCTTCTCCTACTTCAGCTCTGAGATAACTCCCAGTACTTGGCTCGGCAAGATCAACCGTTGCTCCCCTCCTATACTCTGTCCACTTATCAACTTCATCAGCTCCACTCACTTTGTTTGGCTAGGCCGTGACGTGGCACTCGCCAGCTCTCTTCTCCTACTTCAGCTCTGAGATAACTCCCAGTACTTGGCTCGGCAAGATCAACCTTTGCTCCTCTCCTATACTCTCTCCACTTATCAACTTCATCAGCTCCAATCACTTTGTGTTGCTAGGCAGTGACATGGCACTCGCCAGATCTCTTCTCCTACTTCAGCTCTGAGATAACTCCCAGTACTTGGCTCGGCAAGATCAACCTTTGCTCCTCTCCTATACTCTGTCCATTTATCAACTTCATTAACTCCAATCACTTTGTGTTGCTAGGCAGTGACGTGGCACTCGCCAGCTCTCTTCTCCTACTTCAGCTCTGAGATAACTCCCAGTACTTGGCTCGGCAAGATCAACCTTTGCTCCCCTCCTATACTCTGTCCACTTATCAACTTCATTAGCTCCAATCACTTTGTGTTGCTAGGCAGTGACGTGGCACTCTCCAGCTCTCTTCTACTTCAGTTCTGAGATAACTCCCAGTACTTGGCTCGGCAAGATCAACCTTTGCTCCCCTCCTATACTCTGTCCACTTATCAACTTCATCTGCTCCAATCACTTTGTGTTGCTAGGCAGTGTCAGCTCTCTTCCCCTACTTCAACACCGAACTGGTAAGCGTGTGTGGTTCTCCTGTGGCAGCCAGCTTATACTATCCACGCACCTTTCAATGTATAACACTATATATTTCTGACAATACGCTGCCGAAGTCAACGTCACTTCCGCTCCGTTGCTAAGCAACTGGAGCAATACAACATGGCTCCCTTGTAGCTTGCTTCAGTCTTTGAACCGTCATTATTTCCTATTTGTATCGTAAAAAACTGTACATGCATGGATATCCAGAGGCAAGAAAGCATAGAAAAGTATATTTTCCACAGTAATTTAACATAGTTGTCCAGTAAAGTTGTAAAATATTGCGTACGAAATGCACATGGAGTCGTAGAACATAAGTCGTAGAGATGTGGCCTACGATGTTTACCTTAAATTAAGTGAAAACATGAAAATATAACATTTCTGGATATTGTGAATCACGTCCCGTATGAATGACCAATACTACGGAAAATAAAGTACCGTAGGCCCTACCAGTAAGTGACGAATAATATGAACTTAAGGTCTATCAATGCATAAGGGAACAGTTTAAAATATTTGGATGAGAGTTTAGGCCAGATCTCATCAACAGCTATAGAAGAAACAAAGACTGCATTTCAATACAATTTGTGAGTTTACCACAACGCCGCGGTTTGAAAACGAAACAAATTAACAAAGCCTAACCTGTGTGCTCACTAACAGGTCAGAGAAGTCTACAATTAAGGCCAATCGTCCTACCTCATTCTAAATAATGGGTCACTTTTCCTATCCTAGCTCTAAATATAAGGCCACTAAAACTGACATGAAAATATCCGAGGCTCTCACCCAATAAGTACACCAAGCTGATGACCACATTATCACACTGATTATTGTTACACATTAGCTGGTAGGCCTATATAGAGATTTAGAAAAAAATAGCTACCCTACATCTTCACGAGCAATCCTAGCAAACATTCACACAATATGTCATGGACAGTCAAAGTGGTACAAGTAGCCTACTTGGTATGAAGTGGGCCAAAGAGTTGATATAGGGAAATGCTAGTCCCGGTACCATAACGATGATCCATGTGCTATTGTACTTGATGGCTCACACAGTTTCCAGTTACCAAATTGAATAGGACTTTTTAGTAGCAACTTCAAACCTTTCCACAGACCACATATTATGCTCAGTTTGCAGCATAAAACTGCCTCTTTCAACAGTAAGCGGCTGTATTCTGGCGTTAGATTTTACTCTCTTTAACATCTTATTATACATTAGTAAAGTGCATCACATAAAGTAATTGATGCATACATGTATGGTACACTCAGGTTAGTATAGCTTGATCAGTGATTGGCCATTTGGAGGGGAGGAGGGGGAATATTTTTCCACTTTTCCACAAAGATTAATCTCCAAGGCTGGAAATTGGTCTGCATAACTATGCTCCACTCCAAACAATGGGAATGAGGGTGTTAGTTTTCATGGTACTGAATAGTGGGTAAACGATAATTAGGTTATTAGCCCATGCAGTAAGGAAATAAAAAAATATTGGACAATGATATAGAAATTTACACCATTCTTGGTGTAAAATATGTTCATTACTTACCACAAGCCTCCAATTTAACTAGCTAGCTAACTCACTGTAAAAGTACCACTATAGTGTGATGACAGACTTACTAATGCAGAGGTAGCCATACATACCTTAGGTTTGAGTTAAGAAATAAATTTAATGAGGTAGGCCTATACTAACAAAACCATTATCTAGAAAATATTTCTGCTACCCACTCCTTCATGATTCAAATTCATTACTACACCAACACAACTAAATAAAATCAGCCTACATTCCTGTTAGGGGCTAATGGCCTCAATAACCAACAACACCACCTACCTGCCATTTGGTACCGTATTATATAATTCACCACAACCTGTGATAAAATGACCTGTTACAACCACAATTAAACTCAGTTGCTCAATAACAAAAAGGCCTATTGTGAGGGAAGAAAAACACATCCACACTTCTGCAGGAGCATGTAAGTTGAATCGCAGGGGAGTAGCCTACTTCCCAATAATATACCAGTACTTCCTGATATCTATTAAAGATGTTTGGTATAAACATTGCAGTTAAGTATTAAGGCTCGATATTTTGAATAGCATTATAGTTTTATTATAACTCATAATAACTTAAATGTACAATACTGTAGCATTCCATATCTTCATTGAACTAGCCTAATTTTACTGTGCAATGTTTGAAAAATTGTCCAGATAAGTAATGCACAAGAAACTAAGTACACACCTAGGTTATTATATTTTCACTTTTATTGATTACCGGTACTTTATAGCACCACTGACTTTTTCACAAATACTTCATGCTGAAACGATTAAAACATTTTCTAACAATCTTGACATAATGCCATGGTAGCCTGGGTCGCCACTATCCTCATCACTTCATTTCTTGACACCACTGACTTTTTCACCGAAGTTTCCCTGACAATCACAACAAGACTTGCCACTCCATCACTTCAGAAATAAGCAGTATTCATTGGCTTGAATAATGCCACTATACGGTACTGTAACTTTGTTGCAGGGTGTAGGCCTACATGATAATTGTTTTCTGATAGTGCAAAAAATAAAATATTTAGGCAGAAAGTTTCAGTCTGGGATAGCCCTAATTGTTATTTGTAAACACAATTCACTGCTTAAATACATTAAGTGAAAAATCACCACTCAGAAAAGTTGTAGGATAAAATTTATTGGTGTTAGTGAATCAGCTGTAAGGTTATGTAGGTTGCCGTTTATAACACTTACAGTACAAACCATATTTAATTACAACTACACTCCCCACATGAACCAAACACCCCTTTATGAGACATACACACATCAAAAAAAGTTTTGCATCACCTCGGTTCCCAGATCTCCGGCATATAGACGTTGACTGTGTATATTGTATCCAAGATACAGTCCCTTTGACTGTTCATAGATGTCACTAAAACTGCTCAAAGATGTAAACAACCATGCATGATCAGGGCCTATTAGACGGAGGGGGTACGACAGCCGATCAGTTCCAGTCATTCCACCAGGACGAAGGTACGCTGCTCATGTTGTCTGTAGTTCTACCATGCCTAGAAGGTCAATACCGCAGTTCGATCGCGTCCGCATTGTTACTTTGTGTCAAGAAGGGCTCTCAACAAGGGAAGTTTCCAGGCGTCTCAGAGTGAACCAAAGCGATGTTGTTCGGACATGGAGGAGGTACAGAGATACAGGAACTGTCGATGACAGGCCTCGCTCAGGCCGCCCAAGGGCTACTACTGTAGTGGATGACCGCTACTTACGGATTGCCGCTCGGAGGAACCCTGACAGCAATGCCACCATGTTGAATAATGCGTTTCGTTCAGCCACAGGACGTCGTGTTTCAACTCAAACTGTGCGCAATAGGCTGCATGATGCGCAACTTCACTCCCGACGTCCATGGCGAGGTCCAGCTTTGCAACCCCGACACCATGCAGCGCGGTACAGATGGGCCCAACAACATGCTGAATGGACCCCACGGAATTGGCATCACGTTCTCTTCACCGATGAGTGTCGCATATGCCTTCAACCAGACAATCGTCGGAGACGTGTTTGGAGGCACCCTGGTCAGGCTGAACGTCTTAGACACACTGTCCAGCGAGTGCAGCAAGGTGGTGGTTCCCTGATGTTTTGGGGTGGCATTATGTGGGGCCGACGTACGCCACTGGTGGTCATGGAAGGCTCCGAAACGGCTTTACGATACCTGAATGACATCCTCCGACCCATAGTGCAACCATATCGGCAGAATATTGGAGAGGCATTTGTCTTCATGGACGACAATTCTCGACCTCATCGTGCACATCTTGTGAATGCGTTCCTTCAAGATAACGACATCGCTCGACTACAGTGGCCAGCATGTTCGCCAGACATGAACCCTATCGAACATGCCTGGGATATGTTGAAAAGGGCTGTTTATGGACGTCTTGACCCACCAACCACTCTGAGAGATTTACGCCGAATTGTCGTTGAGGAGTGGGACAATTTGGACCAACAGTGTCTTGATGAACTTGTGGATAGTATGCCACGGCGAATACAGGCATGCATCAATGCAAGAGGACGTGCTACTGGGTATTAGAGGTAGTGGTGTGTACTGCAATCTGGACCACAAATGCTGAAAGTCTAGCTGTATGATGGTACAACATGCAATGTGTGGGTCTCATGAGCAATAAAACGAGCTGAAATGTTGTTTGTGTTGATCTCTATTCCCTTTGTATTTAACGGTTCCGGAACTCTTGGAACCGAGGTGATGCAAAACTTTTTTTGATGTGTGTATATGTCCTAAATATCTCTCTATTTTAGATATACTCTATCCACTAAATGATAAATATTTATAATTTGTAGTACCCGCCATGCAATTCTTGCCTCAGGAGTGATGTCAACTTTATTCATACTATCTCGCAAAATTCTCGTACTTTATCCATAAAATTTCACTTCTATTTTGTAGCTCCAACACTGTAGATGATCTTCAAGGGAGGGGTTTGCCTAATTTCACGCGTATTACACATTTTTATCAATAGAATTCAAGACGCTGCGCAGCGTTAATGCAGCTTCCTATGTATAAAAAACCTAGCAACCAGTTGTTTGGGTCCAATGTGGCTGCGCCCATGCGGTTGCTAGGCGCGTCACTTCGGCAGCGTATTATGGCGATAACTTTTTGTTTCCATCTATAGGTTCATACGTTGTACAGTATTTTGAGTTGAATGGAATCAATATCAGAGAATATTGTGGTGAAAGTTATTGTGTTCACGCGGGCGATATTTAATTTTGCAGCATGTTATCAAATTGTGTATTTGTTGCTGGTTCCGGTGCATTTAATGTACTTATCGTAATGCTCTTGCTTTGTGGTGCTCCAACACGCAGATAGCATTAGTGATTTCAACCGCCGCGCGGCGCTGCACTTCCAGATGACCAGAGCCTAAATTATTGACGAATAAAAAATGTTCTCACCGGATAGCGGTGTTCGTTGTCCAGATACTTAGTTTGGAGAGTTATTGTTGTTGTTGTTGTTTAATTCAGAGGCTTGTGAAATCATGGCCATCAGCCTCAAATACTTGGGTGTGTGTTTAGAATCTACCTGATAACCTGTGTTAATCTGATGGCTGTGGTACTGTATTTATCGTGTTGGAAGCCAGTTTTCAGTTTTGCTTTAGTAATCGAGACTTATTTCTCTGCATTCGGTCAACAAGATTGTACCAAATTGTAATTGGTGTTTCCCTGAAACAAATATACATGAGATTAATAAATTCACTTGGATAACCAGTTTCGATCGTCAAGCGATCATTATCAAATCCTTTACACTTAGGTCGTTAAATGTATTTATTTATTTATTTATTTATTTATTTATTTATTTATTTATTTATTTAGCGTATGGCTTTTAGTGCCGGAAGTGTCCGAGGACATGTTTGGCTCGCCAGAGGCTGTAGCTGTTTCAAGCGGACACCCACGGGGTGAGCTACAAGTTCCATTCATTTTCAGGTACTTCCAACTTTCGCTACCAGATGTCACTGAAGCCTAGTGGTGAACTTTCGAATTTTGATAGAGCGTTTCAACGAAATTTAACCTAGAAATGTAGCTTCACACAAGTAGGCTATAGTTAGTGGAAAGATCATTTACATGCCATAAAACTATGACATGGGACAGCTGGCTTTACTTCCCCTCTGAAGGAAGGCATATAGAAGGACTAGCAGAAGTACCCATTCTTCGAACGGTCTTCGGTATTAATAACCAGATGTTACCAATTGATCTACTGTTGCAATGTTTAGGGGCTTGGAACCTGTTTGTTGGCAAAGAAAAATGATTAGCTAAAATGTGCTCTCAAATTAAATTTACCTAACGTGTTCTTCCTGGCGTGAAAATAAAATTGAAAACCTCGTAGACGAATCGCAATACACGTCACATACGAACTGACCCTAACCGCTGTGTCAAGTGCTCAACTACAGTAAGACCCCTTTTATAAATTATAAAGGCTTGTGGTGCATGAAAATTCAGTTTTCTTTAGCCTCCAGTGGCCCAAATTCCTAAAATCAGCAAAAAAAGTCTACTATTTCAAATCAGGAATTTTTGAAAATAATGCTGCTGTTTGGAGATATAATAGACCTTCTGTACGACATGTCGCACGTGTAAGTCGTGTGAAAAAAATCTAGGGTACTCCTTGAACCCCTTAAGCGCATTGATGAATTTTACAGTTTTAATTGGTTCCGTGATAACCTTATAGCCATTTGCAACCTTTCACAGAAATGTAATACATGGAGGGGCATTACTTATTCCAGAAATAGATGGAAAGTTGGATGCCACCTCTTGAGATACTTTTGTCATGGTTAGTGGCTTGCATTCCTTCTTTAGTTTATTAAATGAAATTAGTTTTCTGGGAATATCTAAGAAACTGTTGAGTTTAGAGCCTTAAAATATAGTTTTTGGGGACCCTTTACGGCTCTTGAGGGGCCCCGAGTTTTGTTTCTGACACCAAGGGTCTGAAAATGAGTTTGTCTCGTCATTATACGCCATATTATTGATAATAATTAAAATAATAATAATAATAATAATATAACAATATAGGGATAGGGATATAATAGACCTTCCGTACCATACCCGCACGTGTAAATCGCGTTAGAAAATTCTAGAGTACCCCTTGACCCCTTAAGCGCATTATATGTATTGATGAATATTTCAGCTTAATTTGGATCCGTTATTACCTTATTGTCTTTTGCAAACCTTCACAGTAATATAACAAATGGAATTGCATTGCGTCTTACAGAAATAGATGGACCTCTGAGATTCTGTTGCCATTGTTACCGGCATGCATTCCTTCATTAATTTATTAAGTAAAATTAGTTTTTTGGGAATATCTCGAAAAATGTTGGTTTTAGGGCCTTAAAATGTGGTTTTCGGGGTTCTTTTAGGGCCCCCGAGTTTCGTTTCTCACATTGAGGGGCTGAAAATGAGCTTTGTCTCACCCTTCTACCCTTATTTCAGCTTGTATTTTAAGGGGGTAGGCCCCCTGTTATGAGAGGTACGGAGATGAATTACATCAATGATTAGTGTCGTGCCTTTGATGGATATCTGCATCATATTTTACGTTAATCCACCTAGCCGTTCTCGAGTTATAAGGACACAAAATATTGTCCACAGACAAACAGACAGACAGACAGACAAAAACAATTTTTTTGCGTGCATCCGTCACAAAACAGTGTCACAAAACAGTCTGAAACGGGCAAATATGTCAAATTTCCGTGGAAATGCAGAAAAAACAGACGAAAATTCATTTTTATATAATACAGAAGGGATATAATAGACCTTCCGTACCATAACCGCACGTGAAAATCGCGTGAAAAAATTCTAGAGTACCCCTTCACCCCTTAAGCGCATTGTATGTATTGATGAATATTTCAGCTTAATTTGGATCCGTTATAACCTTATAGCCGTTTGCAAACCTTCACAGTAATGTAATAAATGGAATTGCATTGCGTCATACAGAAATAGACGGACCTCTGAGATTCAGTTGCCATGGTTACCGGCATGCATTCTTTCATTAATTTATTAAGTGAAATTAGTTTTCTGGGAATATCTCAAAAACTGTTGGTTTTCGGGCCTTAAAATGTGGTTTTCGTTTCGTTTCTCACATTGAGGGGCTGAAAATGAACTTTGTTTCACCCTTCTACGCCTATTTCAGCATGTATTTTAAGGGGGTAGGGCCCCTTTTATGAGAGGTACGGAGAAGAGTTACATCAATGATTGGTGTCGTGCCTCTGAAGGATATCTGTATCAAATTTTACGTTGATCCACTCAGCCGTTCTCGAGTTATAAGGACACAAAAAATTGTCCACAGACAGACAGACAGACAGACAGACAGACAGACAGACAGACAAAAATTGTATTTTTGCGCGCATCCATCATAAAACAGTCTGAAACGCGCAAATATCGCAAATTTCCGTAGAAATTCAGAAAAAACAGACAAACTTTCATATATATATATATATATAGATTTTAACGCTCTTAAAAAATCCGAAGACTTTGGCTGGGTTTGAACCCGCAATATTGGGCACAGCAGTTCACCATGCTACCAACTACGCCACCGAAGCCGTTCTTTAAATCTACAGTATGTCTACCAGTATGTTGGTGATGGTATTTACAATATATACACTTATTTATTTACAGCAGTTATTGTAAACTTCCGCAACTTGTCAAGATTTGTTAGTTAGCCTATATGTGATTTTTGTTAAGGTATTTTTAGTGGTTATTGACCTTCCAGTTTGTTTGCTTAGTGTGATATCTGTGATTGTTATTAAATAAGTTGGTGTGTGGAATGGCATTTTACATTTTACACTATTCTAAGCATTTCAGCACATTGAGACGTCAGAGGGATTATGGCCAATTCTTGAGCCTTCGGTCATAAACAAAGATGTGAGTGGCGGGTTGGCTGTGAACAATCGTAGTAGAAGTGGTAAGTTGGGAGTGTTTAAGTTTAGCGGCAGAGGGCAGATAAGTTCATAGACATCAAATGTTCCCAGCCTTTACATTTTGTCACTAAAATACTATGCTGAACTGCTCACTGAATATAGCGTCTTTTATGAATATGCAAGCAAGAAATCAACATGTACAGTACATTATGCATTGAAAGAGAAATATACACGATGAACCTTTTGTAGCGTTAGTGCATTTGTATCTCGCAAGAACCGACCGTAGTGGCTACGCTGGCAAAAGCGCAGCGTTAGGCCATGGGCCAAGCTCTCTGCTGACTCGGTAGATGCGTGGGTTCGAGCCCCATCGTCAGTCGTCCTTGAAATGGTTTTCCGTGGTTTCCCCATTTTCAACACCAGGAAAATGCTGGGACGCTACCTTCTGGCAGGCCACGGCTGCTTCCTTCCACATCCTTGCCAAGTTTCATTCATCTTCATCCATTCCATTCCATCTCTCATCCCGACGCGCAGGTCGCCCCCGGGGGTCGACTAGAAAGACCTGCACTCGGCCTCTCAGGAGGAAAAAAAAAAAAAAAAAAAAATCGCAAGAAGGTCTAATTGGAGGAAGGCTCTCTCTATGCAGGGGATTTCTGAAACTGGGTGAAGACAACCCTGCCTCCGTGCTTGCTTTTCGTTGTATGTTTTTGAGCCTGCTAGATTGAGTTGTGATTGTAAACATGTGCGGTGACCTTTCGTTCGTTTACAGTGTAGTATTCATCTTACCGCGGTACGTAATATGTTGTCATTAGAATCGCATTTTAAAAGGCGCAAAGTAAGTTATCCATTGTGCGTGGCAGTGCCTGGCATCATTAAAATATACGCTGTATGATTCCCACAACATAGGCTACAAGTCACCCTAGGCGTAACGGCAAGAAGTTAATTTACTAAAACTAGACAACATCTTTTCCTGGCTTTTACACTTCTACCTGGTGGATTATTGAAAATATATGATTCACATACCTTTCTGGGAGTCTTTAGGAAATTAAATTACTGTCAATTATCACTGCTACACCGTATATTTGTTGTATTACGTAAATAAATGCTTTTATTTCTTGCTCATTCAACGACGGCAGCCATGTTTGAGGCGCACACATTGACGTCATATCAATTCCTATCACTGTTGCCAACATGTCCGATACAAAATACACCACACGATACACGTAATATAATTATGTGAAAAAAGAAATAATTTGCAAAACCATTGGCCTGGATAATGATTGATGCGTTACTACCCCCACTGTGCGTCACAAAAACCAAGGATATTTATATTGGCTAACGTGGCCCGCGCTACCTAAAAAAAGTGACAATCAGTCTGAAAGACTAGACTTTGTATCATTTTAAATGCTGCAAATGCTGAAAAATGCTAGAAAGGCTGGAGGCTTCTCGCTTCGCTCGAAGCCAAAGACTCTTGACATGTTAGAATTACCTGCATAATACTTATCTTGCATTATAATACTTTACCTTGTTTCAAATTACTCGCGAACGGCAAGTGCAAACCAAGGGCAAAGCAAGGTCAAGCGCGCGGGATGTCGTCACGCTCACCAGAGCGCGCGGGGACGTGCCCCTTCCATCCAGTCTAAAAACACTTATAGTGGGCGATTTATTGAAGATAGAGATATGCTCTCCCGGACTTTTTTGTAGAACTTTTCATGCTGACCAATTCTTACGCTCATAGTGTATTGGTATTTTTAACGGTTTGCCCAGCGTAAGCATAAGAAGCGCACGGACGCCAAGTTTGTATTCGACTTTTTTCACTGAAATCGTTACTGCTTGGCTTCCTTTCATCATACATAAATTATTTTCTACAGAATCTTTCCTCGAGATATCCTTTACAGAATGGTGAAAACCGCATCAAAATCCATCCAGTGGTTCTAGAGATTACCCGAGACATCCAAGAATCGGGGATTTTTGTCTTATACTAAGGAAGTAGAGATTGCCGGGGAACACATGCACCAAGCGGTACTATGATGTCACACACCTCAGTGCATCTGGGTACATTTCGTCCCGTCACCGTAACGTAACGCCAGACCCCAGCGTAACGACAAAGTCGACAAGATCATTTAAAATGATAAAATTATTCGTCTAGGCAAAAACCATTAGTCTGTATCAACATATTGGGCTAGGTAAAAACCATTGGTTTGCATGAGAATTATTGATGCGTTATGTATGATATTCTTGATTGAAATTGGAGATCGTTAACTCGCAACTCGCACAATCCATGTCTAATTTAAGACTGAAACTTGGCACACTTTCACATTAACTTGACGGTGTTCGCTTTAATTTTTCGATACCGGATGAGAAATAGTACCGAATGCGTGAGGTTGGCAATACTGTACATATTACTAAGTCACGCGCAAAACGGCGGACTCTGCTGGAATTTCATCTATATAAGTCGTGATCAAATTTGGGACGGTGGGTGGGTTATAGACAGCGGAGGAGTAAACGTCTATTACTATATCGCCTACAGAATTTTCCCCCTAATATTACTTCAGGTCTTTTGGATAGTTAATTTATTTCCTCAAGGGGTAGCTGTTGTCAAGTTCTACCATTAATTTCGACTTACTGTATTTTACCCCAATGTTGTTAGTCCAAAGCTGAATGATACGATTAATTACTTAATAAGATACATATCCTTTCTTCGTGTGTGTGTGCCAGTCTTTTGACTGGTTTGATGCAGCTGCCCAAGGCTCCCTGTCGTTTCAACTCTACATAGGTGCCACACCTTACATCCAAGGCAATCTGTTTAGCATATTCTACAGTAACCTTGGTCTACCCCTACGGTTCTTATCCTCGACATTACCTTCCATAACTTACCGTTAGTTTGCTATTCCTGGGTGTCTTAGTATGTGTCCTTCCAACCTATCTCGTCTCTTCATTAGCACTCGCCAGAAACAACATCTCTCCTCTCCCACTCGCCTTAATACCTCTTCATTTGTTATTCTATCTACCCGTTTGATCTTCATCATTGTCCTGTAACACCACATTTCAAACGCTTCTATTCTCCTCTTTTCTGCTGCAGCAACAATCCAAGTTTCACTTCCATAGAGCGCCGCGCTCCAGACAAAGGCTTTCAAAAATCCTTTCCTTACTTGTCTTAAATCATTTATTCTGTGTTCCAAGTAATATCAAGTACATTACAGTATAAACGCAAGTGTTGCACGTAACACCCACGTAGGGGTATCTTAGAACACCCGTAAAAAAATAAGAATATTTTCTTAGAGGCTCTGAGAAGACATTATTTGATGTTAGGTCCCATATATTCCAGAGTTAAACGTATCATATATACGATGTTTATGACACGCCACGAGTACAGTAGATTCGAATCAAATTTGAAAAGTGTCGCAAGTAACCCAGTTTTACTTGGTACTTGACCGATTTATTTTACTTTTAACGATGAGCACACAAACTAGTTTCTCACAATAACCCTGTCTTCAAATGGTTCACCTGTTTAACGCCTGTAACGTTCTGCAGCAATAACACTTACTTTACGAGAAACATGTAATTACAGTACTTGGATTTGGTTGTTGGTTTAGTGCCCGCCGTGTTAAATCTCGCTGCAGGCTGATAAGGATCAATCGGGAGGTCACGTTATGACCTGTAACAATGGTCAGTTTATTGGGTTAGACATAAGATCGATTGTATCCCCCAAGCCGTCTCACTTCGTCTTCGCCACACTACATCAAATTTCTTTCTCTTCCTGACAGCGGGCTTTGAGCTTTAGAATTACAGTTCATGAACTGGGACAGCGAAACACATTAATACGGAGTACTTAGAACAGAAAAAAAAGTTAATATTTTCATGTACACTAGACTATTAGATACACTACGTAATATTGTTTTACTTGCTTAAGGTTTTGATTACTAGTTTCACTATCGCGTGGCAGCTTCGTCATGCGATCAATTACTCCTGAAACATTCAGCATGTGAACGATGCAGAATGTTCCATTAATACAAGACAATATTTCTGGGTTAAAATCCACACGTCTAAATTGACAAAAAATGTTATACAACATGGGTCTGAAAAAGAATATTAATTGGGAGATTAGAGATGGAAGAAATTTACGTACCGTATTACTACCTCCAGTTTATTCTTACAATGATGATGTTCAGTATCTCACACAAGGTGTTCCAAATGCCCACTCTGTCATAATGCAGAATCATGCTCGTCACATTGAGGTACGTAAGTCATATAGACATCCCGATACTCAATCCAAGACTCAAAAGTCTCGTGCACATTCATATTCATATTCTGTATATATTATTTCAGTAGTATGGATCCCTCCTGCGGCGCTCTCAAGTGACCGATCGTGACAAATGAGCATTCAAATGAAAGAGAATAGACATTAGCTGTGACGAATTGCACTATAATTTCATAAATATCTATAATTTCTTTAAACAATGACTTTAAAAAATGTACGAAGTGTGCAATTTGCATATACTCTTGCTGTTGGAAATGTGTTCCATAAATGCTGTCCACTCCACACTTCGGCCGCTTTGACACCTGTTTCATGTCATTTTAACATTCTGAGTTCTTCCCTTTATCATTTTGCATAGATATCAGAAACAGTAAATCAAATGAATGAGTTAAATCGTATAATTTCATAAATATCGAATGACCGGTGAATGTGAATGTGATTACCTTCTTAAGTTAGGGAACGTAAAACTTGGAATTCTAAGTGAAATGTAAATACAGTGTTTTTCTATAATCATTTGGTTGAAATAAAAACATAACAACCTTAAGTCTCTCATTATAAACCTATTGGGGAAGGTGTAGTTTATGAACTTGCGAAATTTCTCGCACGGGTCCGCTAGTTATTTTATTATTATTATTATTATTATTATTATTATTGTTATTATTATTATTCATAAAGATGTACGTGACGAACAGATAATAGCAAGTCATTCAAGAAACTATATGACTCAGGCTGTACCCAAGCATTCTCAACATTCAGTTTGTTGTTACACTAAAAGCTAAAAGGAATGTAGGGGCAGATGACCTCGCTGTTTCTCCCCGTTAAAACAAAAATAACAAGGTTATTTATTTATTTATTTATTTATTTATTTAGCGTATGGATTTTAGTGCCGGGAGTGTCCTAGGACATTTTCGGATCGCCAGAGGCTGTAGCTGCTTCAAGAGGACACCCATGGGGTGAGCTACAAGTTCCGTTCAATTTCAAGTAGTTCCAGCTTTCCCTACCAGATGTCACTGACATCTAGTAGTGAACGTTGGAACTTTGATAGAGCGTTTCAACGAATTGGTTCTTCCTTCTTACCCGAGGAGGTTGCCCACTTAGACGGCCGCTGATAGGCCCGACATCCCATTAACTTAACCCTCCGGTGGTCGCGCTCGAAATCGTACTGCCAGTAGTCGCGTGGATTACAATCATAGGACAATTTATAATGGGTATTACATTAGTTATTCTTTGTTTTAACATTTTTATTTTCGATTTTATAAGACGAATGGAGTGTTATAATCATAGACAAATACGTTAAATCCCAACATTTCGAAACAGCATGAAAAAGTTATTTAATTTTAACTTTTGAAAGAAATTTGGTAATATTTTCCGTATTGAGTAAAAACATGAAATATTTGCAAACTGATGAGTATTTTCTACGACTAATTAGTGTTCATAATATATTCAGTTTCCCAATCCTATACAAGCAAACCAACGCAGTTCGGGCGTAGTTCCGTAAACAGTCGCGTTGAGTACAGTTGTAATCCAAGTTAACTCTTTGGTATGCCACTGACGCGCTAGTGGTCATTGATGTAATATTCACGGCGATTGTAGTGGGAAGACCTTCTTGGAAAGGTAGTGAGCAGTATGTACTAAAATCTAGTGTATTATGTTCACAGATATAAAACAATTGAACCCGGATTACAATAGTAATCCTCGCGACCAACAGAGGGTTTAGCCATATTGTTTATGTTAACCTAAGAGCCCTTTTAGAATTATAACATTGATAGGTACTTCTTTTCTCATAGTGTGCTCCTGTTCTAAGAATTTGGGAGTTGTCAATGAATGACGCCCCTCTGTGACAGGGTAACACCATACCCTCTAGTATTGCAAAAGTCTGTTAATAGAGAAAATAATTGTTCTCTTTCCTGAATATTTAGCTGTGGCTCAGACCACACTGCAAATTGTAAATGAACCAGACCTTACACACTTGTAATATACACATCAAAAAAAGTTTTGCATAACACTTGTTTTCCGTGATGCAGAGCGTATGTGGGTGAGGTTATTTCAAAAGAGACGGCATTCTGACAAATATCCAGCAGGCTTTATTCATGTGTGAAAAGAAAATTACAAACAGGAAGACATTTGGCCTGTTAAATGTGTTATAATCTTCCCATCCTGTGACGTTTGAATAAGGAACATGGCCACCACGGGCGTCCAGTAGGGCTCTTACTCGCCGTGCCATACCACATATTAAGTTGTCCAGGTCGTCTTGAGGCAGGCGATCCCGCTCTTCGACGGTGGCCTCCATGATCTCTTGTCGGGTTATGGAAGGGCGTGGACGCTGAGCAATAGCACGCTTCAGCATATCCCAGACATGTTCGATACAGTTCATGTCCGGTGACATCGCAGGCACTCAATTCGTGCAATGGCGGACTCCTGAAGGAAGTTTTGTACCACCGCCACTCAATGTGGTAAGTATATGCAAAACATTTTTTGATGCATACCAAATTATCAGTCTTAAAATTCAACTGTCTGTCTTCATTCCTTGGATAGTTTGGAACTACAAATCCGTTTGGATCATCGAGCACTTCAGAGAATTCTCCGGCTAGCGCTTTTGAGAGCGGCTTGAAAACTTAAATCGAACACGCTGAAGAATGCCTGGAGTTGTACGTATTCTTTGACAGCCTTGCATAATTCATGGATGAAATGTTGCTTCATTCTCCAAACTCGTGTGGCTCTACAGCCTATTGATGGGAACCTTGGCCTACCAAGCGACCGTTGCTCAGTCATTTGGCCTGCAGATTGCGAGCTGATGCGTGGTGAGCACGACGTGACCTCACAGCCATAAATCCTGGCTTTCTTGATAAGGATCGCTGTCTCTCAGACAGTTACTCTGGTTGGTTCCTCAGTTTTGGGCCTACGAGAACTCGGTAATGTAGCCCTGTGTTTTTGGGTGTTAGTAGAATCTGTCTGATAACCGGTGTTAATTGTGATGGCTGAATTAGAATTTGTTATCTGTAATTCAGGTAAGGACTGCAGACGATCAATTTCAAGTAGTTCCTACTTTTGCTACAAAATGCTACCATCAACGACACATAGCTTTGAACTTGGCTACTAGATGCCACCTCAACCAGCACCTGGCGACGAACGTTGGAACGTTAATAAAATCTAACATACAAATTTTAGCTTCGCATAGTTGTAGTTAGTGGAAGGTTCTTTTACATGCCATAAATCCATGACATGAGCCCACCGGCTTTACTTCCCCTCCGAAAGAAGGCATACTAAGGGATTTTTAACGCTCTTAAAACGTCCGACGACTTCGGCCGGGTTTGAACCCATGATCTCGGGCATAGAAGAGACAGTTACTGTATTGTCCTAACGAGCTGAGTGTAGTACGTTCTAGCCAGCATGTCAATTCTAAAACACTTGGTTGACCCGGGGGATAGAAAGTGGGACCTTCTAGATAAGAGGCAAGTGTGCTACCCTAACATTACGGGGTAGGTAACTAAGTCAAAGGAAACTTCAGTGTTTCAAACGCTAGTTGTTGGTAGGAATAAATTAAGTAGAAAAAATAACACTTTTCCGGAGAACAATGAGGTAAGACACAACAGACCCATCAGGCTTGTTCCATTAACTAACTCGCTCGTGGTGTAGTGGCTAGCATTCTTGGCTTTCGCCCCGGAGGTCCGGGGGACACTAGTTACGTATATCGCCTGATATCAAACCAGAGATTATCTTTCCTCTGAGATTAAACTTTCAAATCTCTTTATTTTGCTATTGCAATATGAAAGGAATGTTGAAATTGAGTGCGACTTGTAAAAGCCTTAATAGCTATGTCCACTCCATCAGAGTGAATTTAGTTGTAGGTTTCTTGAAAGCAAACCAAGCTCCTTCTGGGAATTGCCAGGTAGTTGTCATGACCATCCCTGCTTCCTGTAACAGGGTTGATCCATTTTAGAGCATGCGTGCTATTTAGAGTTTCCTTATGTTTTAAGTCTAAACGCACTCCATATTTCTCAGAAAAGAAGCAGCTTGTTACTTATAATAACTACTGTACGATTGGCTAGCCTCTGGGCGTTTTCTCTTGCATCTGGTTTACTCCTCCTGCAGCCTAGCTCTTATAAAAGACAGGGTTCATGAGAGCTCGGCGAATCTCTCATTACTCACGTTTTGTGTGTCACCAGCTTCTATTGTAAATACTCTGAATATAATGGTCAACTAATAAATACCAGCATTCATTAAGTTGGACTCATCATTCCATTTGAATAAGATACTACTCAGCCGAGTGAAAGAATCAGTAACGACCTTAGCTTAACACAAAATACGAAGCTAAACACGCAGGTTAAGCTAAAAACTTAACTCACTCAGCCTCATGAAGCAAAACTGAGAAGAGGTGGGTTTGATTCCCACTTTAGTCATTTGGAAGTGGTTTTCCATGGATCCCACTTCTACTCCAGGCAATTGCGGGATGGTTTCTAACTTGATGCCACGACCGCCTCCTTCCCAAGCCTCACCTGAATTATAAATACACGAATATAGCAATATAGTTATCGGACAAAATTCCACACCCAAGTACACGAGTTATATACCTTGCCTGGTATCAAACCAGAGACTATGTTTCCCTGGAGTATCAACTTGTGAATCTCATTATTATTACATTACATTGCATTATATTATGCGAACCGGCCAAAACTAAGGACCACGCAAATATCATTTCATTTCCTTCTCATAGTTCTTTCTTCCTTCCTTTCTCTTCCTCCACACTTCCTTCATTCTTTCAGTGTGTTGCGCCTTTCTCTATTCTGTCCACCTTCCACCCCTGCGTACCTTCTTTTCTCCCACAAGAACCTTTATGTTGGAAAGAATTTCCCCGAGCTGTGTTCTGTCTCAATAGTCGTCATCTGTAATTTCAAGCCTCCGGAGTTCTTCCTTCATCTGCTTGTGTAACCCCCTTGGCTCTTCAGATTATATATTTTATTAAAAATTTGTTTATGTAATCTTGTTGAATCCATTCTAACCATATGTCCATAGAAACGTAAACGTCTTTTCCTAATTGTTGTTTCCAGGTCTTCCACCCTTTCATATATCTCCTTGTTTGATCTTAATCCATAGGTTCCCTGTACCACTTTTGGGCCATAAATCCTCCGCAATATCCTCCTTTCAATCTTATCTTCAGAAGCTTTTCCAGGTTCATCAAATTTGCCGTCTCCACACCATATAAGATCACCGGTTTTACCATAGCATTGAAGTGTTGTAGTTTGACATTAAGGGCGAGGTTCTTTTTGTTGTATATATTTTTAGTGGAGAAGTTGAGTTTTTCTAGTTTAAGTCTTCTGTTTTCCATCGACTCTTTGTCCAGTCCATTGTTGCTAATGAGATCTCCGAGGTATTTAAACTGTTTCGTGACCTTTACCTTCCCATATTTAGTCTGTTTTCTTCATGTAGTTCTTTTTGGTGCTCATCATCTCTGTTTTTGGAAAAGAGATCTGTAAATCTGTTTTCCCAGCGATTTCTTTTAGTTCATTTATCTGTATTATTGCTCCCTCTTCCGTTTCAGCTAGAAGTGCCAGATCATCTGCGAAGGCCAGACATCTTGGTTTGGTGTTTGTATTTTTACTTCCAAGTAAAGCCCCGGAGTCATTGGTTGCCCACAATGTCTTCATGATCTTATCTAGAACCACGTTGAACAACATCGGTGATAGGCTGTCACCCTGCCTCACTCCAGCTTTTATTTGGAAGGGTTTGCTGATCTCTCCCCGGAATTTCACGTTGGATATAGTGTTTGTTAACGTCAGCCTAAGGAGGTTTAGCGTATTTTGATCCACTCCATAATCCCTCAATATGTCCATCAATGTGTCTCTATCTATTGAATCATAAGCTTTGTGAAAGTCAACGAATGAGATGAATAGATCTTTTGATCGTGCAGTGTAATATTTATTATCATTTTCAGACTAAGTATTTGCTCTGGACAAGAACGCCCTCTCCGGAAACCTCCCTGATATTCTCCCAGCTGTGGGTCAATTATTATTATTTTTTTATATTAATTTTGAGAATGAAGGCAATGTGGCAATTCACTACAAGCCGTGAGTAACTTCTTAGGAAGATAACCACTCCTTTAGAAAGTCATGTATTGGTTATCAATTTTAAGTGAACTACCTTGTAATACTTATCACTCCTCAGAAATAACCAAGTTCTTTTTTTTAGCATATGGCTTTGAATGCCGGGAGTGTCCGAGGACATGTTCGGCTCGTCAGTTTGTAGGTACTTATATGCGGCTGCCCATTGGGTGAGCTACAAGTACAGTCGCGTGTGAAGTGTTGTCTGGGGAGGAAAGTTTGATTGTAAGGACGAGGAGGTGGAAGGTAGCGGCTGTGGTCTATAGTTAGGGACCAACCCCGGCATTTGCCTGGAAGGAAGATGGGAAACCACAGAATACCATCTTCAAGGTTGCCGGCGAGGGATTCAAACCTCCTCGCCTCCCGGATGTGAGTGACTGCCAGCAGCCATGCCGTAACGACCAGGGCTAACTCACCCACCAAGAAGTTAATATCCATGTAAACAAGGGAAAATCACTCAGGGAACATTTCAAACTCCCACTACTTTTCGCTTAAAAGCATTATTGTTATCCCAAATACTGGAGTCTGATTGGCTGACATGCGGGCGTTTCGAAGTATATGTAGGTCAAATACGCCCTTGGAAGAATATTATTTAAGACCTAGATTTTAGAAGCAAACAACTCTTATTCTTAAAGTTGTCATGTTACGACGACGTTACTTTAACAAGCCTCACGGCTTCTGTAACAAACTTTATGTTCGACCCTGGCGAAATGTAAATATTGGTATGTCAGATTACTGTACAAGTTTTCATTATGATACAGTTTCTCCCACCAATCAGAGTTCAAGAAATAGTTGTGAGTAGGGGAGTAAGGGGGGTTCTAAATAGTGACACGAGCCACTCGGCTACGCTGAACTCTCATGTATATTTCATGAAACCATGGGCATGTGACATTTCGTTGGACTCGGGCTGACGTCCTCTTTTCTATGGTCCATGTACTATATTTTTCATTTTTTTTTTGAAATTTTTCGTTTTCGAAAATAGTCAATAGTTTGAAAACTAAACATGATAGAACGTTATGCCATGGCTCAAACGAATGGTCTTTATGACCTTTATTTTTTATAATGACTTTTTTTTACTTTTTATGCTTTTTTGAAAACACTCGAATTTTGAAAATCCTATATTTTGGAAACTAGGAAGTTTACAAAAAAGTTTGTTTCATGTAAATCAATGATCCCCACCCCCTCTACCCCCCAAATAAATGTCAAGTCTCTAGGATGAAAACCTGTAGTAGTGTGGTAAGGGGGGAGCTGTCTACTAACTTATTGAACCCTCCTCGTATTTGCCCCGAACCTGATATCTCGCTAACCAATGGTCGTATTTGAACATACAGGGTGTCCTAGCACTCGTAGTGATGCCCCCTACTTTCCTATAGGCTCTTTATTTAATTAAAAGACCAAAACTAAAAGGTCATCCGCTTTTAATATCTCGCGAAACAATCATGCTAGAGGCATGAACGAGGGGTCCAAGGACTCGGGCTGACGTCCTCTTTGCTATGGACCACTCGTTATATTAAAAAAAAATTGAAAACTTGATTTTGGGGTAAACACTTGTTTTTTGTGATTTTGCCGATATCTCGCGAACCAATCATGCTAGAGGCGTGTACGACGGGTCCAAGGACTCGGGGTGACGTCCTCTTTGCTATGGACCACTCGTTATATTTCTTAAAAAATTTGGGAAACGCGATTTTGGGGGTAAACATGTGGTTTTCGTGATTTTTGTCGATATCTCACGAACCAATAACGCTAGAGACGTGTACGAGGTGTCCTAGGACTCGGGCTAACGCCCCCTTTCAAATGTGGTAGATTTTTTTTCCAAACAATAATTCACAAAGGGCCTAACGTCATACATGTTGAAAACACTTTTTCTTTTTCTTTACCTGTTTATAATGTCCATGAAGCGTGGTGGTTGAGAGAGACGATATGGCTGGGTGTGTGTGTCAATGAACCTGTCGCTAACCACAAGGACCATGCTTAATAGAACAATCGCTATTTCGGCGGGTCGGTGTATGACAGAGCGAGCGTGCGTTTTTCTGATATTTTACCTTTAACGTGTAAACGGTGATGAGAACTTGGTTCTATGTTGGTCGAAGCGAGTAGAGAAAACCAACTTGCCGACGAGCAGGAGGTGAATGTCATTTGAGCTTATTGGAAGGCACTGATCTGACTTGACAACAGGTGCAATGGAAAAATGACAAATACGCTTGAAAGTGAAATAATCTGACCATTGTGGTGGCAGGGAAGAGCGAAAGGCATGTGAACACATGTGTGAAACCACAGGCACGCTAAACCAGTGACATCCTGTCTTGCTTCGTACGTGACAAAATGCAAGTTCATGTGAAATTTGATCTACCGCAGGTGTTCACCTTGGACGTTAGCTGTCCACGTGCCTGATAACAGAATGTTCAAAGCGTGGGAATCGCTGAATCAGTAAAAAGTATGATCTAACTTGTGGGAATGATGTCACAACCAATAGATAGGCAAGAGCTGCGAACAGCAGTGGTGGTAGGTGGAGGGGGGGGGGGGGGGGGGAGGGGGAGGGGTAATGTAAGAGAGAATACAGGTGGAAAGGGAAAGACAAACATGTATGAACATGCACGAAGCGCGGAGCGCTGTACACACAGAGCTATATATAGGTGGTGTACAACATGTGTGAATAAATAAAAATTGCACAGGTTCACACAACATGTAATTTATTGATCCAGGAATTAAACGTAGAGTTAAACCCTAACCATTTGACGTAGAGTTTATTTCCTTTTTGTTTCAACACTTTTTCCACAAGATAATGCTTAGGAAATGATGTTTTCTGAAGTTCATGGAGATAAAATCTACCTTTTATGGGTTGATGGTTGAGGTCCTCGAGTAAATAGGTGACTGGAGTGTCCAAGTTGACTCGACGAATTCGAAATAGTTCAGTCCTCCACTGAGGCGTGTAGCCCTTATTGAAGGCAGACTTAAATTTGCTCACACGAACAAAATCCCCAATATTCAGTCGGTGACGTTTAGGATCGGCTGTTTTTATGGGGTTAAACAGTTTATCCAATCGCTGAATATTTTTAGTCACGAGACGTGGCTTGGTCCCAATCGTTCTATGTTTGGTGTCATTGTAACGTGATACTAGCTCAGATAACATGTCCAACCAGCGATAGGTGCCCTGAGCGGTAAACGCTTTCCACATATGGGTTTTCAATGATCGGTTGAACCGTTCGACCACACTGGCTTTGAGGTTGCTGTACGTGGTGTAATGGTGAATATCCTTAGATTTGAGAAAACTGGAGAAGTCCTTGTTGAAAAATTCTTTCCCCTGGTCAGTTTGTAGCAGCTGAGGTTGACGTTTGGAGTGTTGAATAATATGTTGAAAGGCCTTGGTAACTAGTGGGCCAGACTTGCGACGCACAGGTTCAACAAAGGCCATTTTGGAATAGACATCTATTTTACAATAGGTAGCGCACGAGTAGTTTCTACAAATGAGTTACGGCGCACGAGTCGATTCAACAAAGTTCCGTTTGCGTTCATATACCATTCATTCGATTGCGATTGAACTTCAATTGTTTGGTTTTCAAATGCAGTGGTAGATAGTCGTTATTTTGTAAAACATTCTTACTTGCAGTAGTAATAAGACTCTATGGTTTCGCTAACACATAGATAGACTGTATTATTGCCATGGTCAAGCACTCACATTAAGATCATTTACAAAATCATAAAATGAAAAATAAAAAATCTTGTTTTGAAAATATCGTTTTTCTACATACACAAAATAAATATATAAAAAAATTTGTAAACAGCAAAATGGAAAATCCATGGTCAAGCACTCACATTAAGATCATTTACAAAATCATAAAATGAAAAATAAAAAATCTTGTTTTGGAAATATCGATTTTTTTCAACATACACAAAATAAATATATAAAAAATTTGTAAACAGCAAAATGGAAAATCCAAGTTTCCATATAGACAAAATTTAAAAACCTTAAACGGACATTTAAGAAAATATATGCAAATGGGAAATTGACAAATGTGTAAATATGAAAATGGAAAAATCCATGTTTCCATATCATGAAATTGAAAAACATCAAACTGTCATTTAAAAAAATGCAAATGGAAAATTGACAAATTGCAATGTGTGAAATGTGAAATTGAACAAATGGCTATCATTATTAAAAAAAAAAAAGAACATGGTGCTCTATGGTTGAGGTGTGAATCAAACCCTCTCTACTTATTTGGACCACCCGAGACTGAGTAGACTAGTTTTAGTTGTCATACCACTTTTAAAAGTTTGTGTTAAATCTAGGAATTGAACTCAAGAGCTTGTAGGGGAGATCCAAGGTTATAATATGTTAAACAGATAGCCTTGAATGTAGGGTGTGGTAGCTATATAGAGATGAGACGTTTCGCTCGGGGCAGGGAGGCATGGAGATCAGCATCAAACCAGTCAAAAGACTGACGACTCAAACAACAACATGTAGAGCTCACCAAAATAATGTTGTGTAACGGTAAATGTTAGTCAACGAACAGTAATGCATTACTAAAACCCATGACACGATACCTAAGAGCTTTTCTAAAATTATTTTAAAATGCCTTTAACCCTATATTAAACACTCAGTTCACAAGACTCATAACTGCAATGTTATGGTCAAACAAAACAAAATCTATATTTCAAAACAAACAAGTGGTTTAGTCAATGTATACTGGAAAAAGTTTTATAAACACTCAAGTCCACAAAAATAATTAAATTAGTAACAGTCAGGTTGACCGAGTGGTTATGGTGTTTGACTTAAGTTCAAATTTTCTGTACAAGAAAGCAAGGGTTCGAATCCCTTACCTGATATAACTATTGCCTCAACATGGCTTGACCACACTCTATTATTGTATACTCGGTACACAAACCATAAATAGAGTGTATTGTTTAAGGTCACTCTCTTTGCGAACATAGTCAGAGACTGTTGATGGTTAACAATTGCATTAATAGTGGGACATAGGGATAGCAATTAAGAAAAACAGACAATACCCATACACTATTTTTATTTATTTAATGTAAGTACTTGTACAATAGTTATATACAAACTACAATTCTCTTTTGTCTATTACTATCTAGTCCTTTTAGATCCACTTGCATATCAAGGGCAGATGACTTTGTAGTTCAGCCCCTTTAAACAACAATAACACTACTTCTTGCATAGTCTGTGATGTTGATGACTCTTGAGGCGTGGAAGATGGATACAACATAACTTTTACAACAGGGGTTAAACGTTGCTCAACAAACAATGCACTATTTTGAGTAGCAACATTTTTCTCTTGTACTAACTTTTTAGCATTCTGATGTTTTTTTGTCAACACCATTAGTGTTTTGTCTGGAGCACTACATCGCCTGATCACTCACACTTAAAACCACACCATTTCTACTTTTCATATTGCCTCGACATTTTGTTGACCTCTGTTTTGAGCATTGCCAGAATATTATTCCTTTTACACGTTGTTTACCTCGGTTAGTTGTAGTAAGTTCCATAGTAGTAACTAACCTGTTAGTATGATTTGCACACTACAAAGGTTATCTCTGTTCTGGTAATTGAATTATTTAGCGTTGGCTTTTATATTTAATTCGTACAGTTTAAAGTGATAGAAAAGTGGTAGAAACGTGGTAGCAAAGTGGTAGACAATTGGTAACATAGTGGTAGAAAAGTGGTAGCAAAGTGGTAGAAAAGTGGTAGAAAAGTGGCAGAAAAGTAGTAGAAAAGTGGTAGCAAAGTGGTAGAAAAGTGGTAGCAAACTAGAAAAGTGGCAGAAAAGTGGCAGAAAAGTAGTAGAAAAGTGGTAGCAAAGTGGTAGAAAAGTGGTAGCAAACTAGAAAAGTGGTAGCAAAGTGGTAGCAAAGTGGTAGAAAATATTACATGTATTGTTAAGAAATAGTTTAAGCGGTTACATGGATTCATTACACTATAATTTTAGCATCACGAAGCTCATTTTCTATATCCAAAAGTTCTTCCTCATATTTAGTATGACCAGCCTGTTTACAGGTATGCAAGTACTGAAGCCGCTGGATTAGCTTACTGGGATTGTTCCAGTAAACAAATTTAACATATGATTTTTTTGGGTGTAAACCATTATCATCATCATTATCATTATCATCATAAGCATCATCATCATCATGGTTATCATCATCAATATAATTATCATCAATATAATCATCATCACTATTACTATCTAATCCTTTTTGTTCATCTTGCAATGCAACAACATTTGGCATAGTTTGTGTTGTCTTTGATAGTGTTAGAGGTTTCTTTGACGTTAACGACTGTCCTAACATGTCTTTTTCAGGAGATAATAAATGCTCTTTAACAAACAAAGCACTATCTTGAGCCACACTGTTTTTTTCTTGGTCTTGCTTTTTTTTTACCTTGGTTAGAGTATTTTGTCCATTTAAATGAGTATTATTTTGAGATTTACAATGATGATCGATTGAAATAAGTATTTTGGAGCCTTTTGTCTTAATCATTCCTCGACACTTTTTAGATCGTTGTTTCGAACAGCACCAAATAACAGTTCCATTTTTATTAGTTCTTTTTACAATATATGCATATCCTTTATAGTAAGCACATGGCTTACCATAGCTAGTCGTTGATACTTCCATGTCAACTGTTCAGCATAAACTAATCTCTAGTAAAGTTAACTCGATAATAAAAATGATTGTTTGTAGTATGTGCAGTTTAAAGTAAGAGCAAAAGTGAGAGTCAAATGGTATAAAAGTGTTAGCAAAGTGGTGGAAGAGTGGTAGCAGTTTATAGTAGTCATGATCTTTTTTACTAGAATGTGATTTGAGTAAATGTAATTTCTAATCCTTAGCAGTGAGTAGTCAGTTAGTCTTGGTTCAGACAAGCGTAAACAGTTCTCCAATGAATCAGAGATCAAGATTTTCATTATGAAACAGTTGTGTAACCAATTAGGTATCGGTACTTGATAGCTTCACACATGAACAAAAATTCCAACATATCTGACTTGAATTACATGATTTGAAAGTTGACAAAGAATATCCAATCAACCATTGTAGTTACAATGTCAAACACACAAAGACAAAATCAGCATGAAATTTTAAGTTACAGGAAAATTCTATGAAATAGACTATGCAGGAAATTTGGAAATACACATCAGAAGTTTGCAACCCTATCCTTCTAGCCTATATAAATTTTCGACATGGAAAGTGTGCACTGCCCCTAACATTAAACCAATTTATCAATAACACAAGTCAACAATCAAAACATTTTGTGTTGAGTCTATCATTTAATGCATATATTCTGTCTACATTGAAGAGTAACAAAAAACGCCATTCATAATTAATTAAGTTTGCTTTAATTCTTTATGTAATGATATATACATATTTAAAGTTTTGGCTGACTGTTCAGGGTGAATCGGCTTTGAACACATAAGAGAGGGAATATTTTAAGACTTAACCTCAGCTCACCTAACATAACCTAAATTTACCTAACCTAACCTTGTCATATAGGTAAGAAACGGGTCAAGCTCTGCTTTCGACTACCGAGTTTCAGCTACTTTTCATGGTTACTCTCCCGAACATTGCCGGAGACTGCTGATAAACACTTATATTCTCACGGCGGTGGCGCGCAACGACTTACATGACGCGCTCCCCCCTTTTCATTGATCCCTGTTGATTTGTCCCTTTGGACTGGTCCCTATTGACTAGCCCCTTTTGGACGGGCCCTTTTTGAATGGAGTCATTTTTGACGGGTTCCTGTGGACAGGTCCTTTTGGCTGATCCCTTTGGACCGGACCCTTTGACATAATTTGGATAATTGGATAACCTATGGACTGGCCCATGCAATTATCCAAATTATGTCAAAGGGTCCGGTCCAAAGGGATCAGCCAAAAGGACCTGTCCACAGGAACCCGTCAAAAATGACTCCATTCAAAAAGGGCCCGTCCAAAAGGGGCTAGTCAATAGGGACCAGTCCAAAGGGACAAATCAACAGGGATCAATGAAAAGGGGGGAGCGCGTCATGTAAGTCGTTGCGCGCCACCGCCGTGAGAATATAAGTGTTTATCAGCAGTCTCCGGCAATGTTCGGGAGAGTAACCATGAAAAGTAGCTGAAACTCGGTAGTCGAAAGCAGAGCTTGACCCGTTTCTTACCTATATGACAAGGTTAGGTTAGGTAAATTTAGGTTATGTTAGGTGAGCTGAGGTTAAGTCTTAAAATATTCCCTCTCTTATGTGTTCAAAGCCGATTCACCCTGAACAGTCAGCCAAAACTTTAAATATGTATATATCATTACATAAAGAATTAAAGCAAACTTAATTAATTATGAATGGCGTTTTTTGTTACTCTTCAATGTAGACAGAATATATGCATTAAATGATAGACTCAACACAAAATGTTTAGATTGTTGACTTGTGTTATTGATAAATTGGTTTAATGTTCGGGGCAGTGCACACTTTCCATGTCGAAAATTTATATAGGCTAGAAGGATGGTGTTGCAAACTTCTGATGTGTTTTTCCAAATTTCCTGCATAGTCTATTTCATAGAATTTTCCTGTAACTTAAAATTTCATGCTGATTTTGTCTTTGTGTGTTTGACATTGTAACTACAATGGTTGATTGGATATTCTTTGTCAACTTTCAAATCATGTAATTCAAGTCAGATATGTTGGAATTTTTGTTCATGTGTGAAGCTATCAAGTACCGATACCTAATTGGTTACACAACTGTTTCATAATGAAAATCTTGATCTCTGATTCATTGGAGAACTGTTTACGCTTGCCTGAACCAAGACTAACTGACTACTCACTGCTAAGGATTAGAAATTACATTTACTCAAATCACATTCTAGTAAAAAAGATCATGACTACTATAAACTGCTACCACTCTTCCACCACTTTGCTAACACTTTTATACCATTTGACTCTCACTTTTGCTCTTACTTTAAACTGCACATACTACAAACAATCATTTTTATTATCGAGTTAACTTTACTAGAGATTAGTTTATGCTGAACAGTTGACATGGAAGTATCAACGACTAGCTATGGTAAGCCATGTGCTTACTATAAAGGATATGCATATATTGTAAAAAGAACTAATAAAAATGGAACTGTTATTTGGTGCTGTTCGAAACAACGATCTAAAAAGTGTCGAGGAATGATTAAGACAAAAGGCTCCAACATACTTATTTCAATCGATCATCATTGTAAATCTCAAAATAATACTCATTTAAATGGACAAAATACTCTAACCAAGGTAAAAAAGCAAGACCAAGAAAAAAATAGTGTGGCTCAAGATAGTGCTTTGTTTGTTAAAGAGCATTTATTATCTCCTGAAAAAGACATGTTAGGACAGTCGTTAACGTCAAAGAAACCTCTAACACTATCAAAGACAACACAAACTATGCCAAAGGTTGTTGCATTGCAAGATGAACAAAAAGGATTAGATAGTAATAGTGATGATGATTATATTGATGATAATTATATTGATGATGATAACCATGATGATGATGATGATTATGATGATAATGATAATGATGATGATAATGGTTTACACCCAAAAAAATCATATGTTAAATTTGTTTACTGGAACAATCCCAGTAAGCTAATCCAGCGGCTTCAGTACTTGCATACCTGTAAACAGGCTGGTCATACTAAATATGAGGAAGAACTTTTGGATATAGAAAATGAGCTTCGTGATGCTAAAATTATAGTGTAATGAATCCATGTAACCGCTTAAACTATTTCTTAACAATACATGTAATATTTTCTACCACTTTGCTACCACTTTGCTACCACTTTTCTAGTTTGCTACCACTTTTCTACTACTTTGCTACCACTTTTCTACTACTTTTCTGCCACTTTTCTGCCACTTTTCTAGTTTGCTACCACTTTTCTACCACTTTGCTACCACTTTTCTACTACTTTTCTGCCACTTTTCTACCACTTTTCTACCACTTTGCTACCACTTTTCTACCACTATGTTACCAATTGTCTACCACTTTGCTACCACGTTTCTACCACTTTTCTATCACTTTAAACTGTACGAATTAAATATAAAAGCCAACGCTAAATAATTCAATTACCAGAACAGAGATAACCTTTGTAGTGTGCAAATCATACTAACAGGTTAGTTACTACTATGGAACTTACTACAACTAACCGAGGTAAACAACGTGTAAAAGGAATAATATTCTGGCAATGCTCAAAACAGAGGTCAACAAAATGTCGAGGCAATATGAAAAGTAGAAATGGTGTGGTTTTAAGTGTGAGTGATCAGGCGATGTAGTGCTCCAGACAAAACACTAATGGTGTTGACAAAAAATCATCAGAATGCTAAAAAGTTAGTACAAGAGAAAAATGTTGCTACTCAAAATAGTGCATTGTTTGTTGAGCAACGTTTAACCCCTGTTGTAAAAGTTATGTTGTAACCATCTTCCACGCCTCAAGAGTCATCAACATCACAGACTATGCAAGAAGTAGTGTTATTGTTGTTTAAAGGGGCTGAACTACAAAGTCATCTGCCCTTGATATGCAAGTGGATCGAAAAGGACTAGATAGTAATAGACAAAAGAGAATTGTAGTTTGTATATAACTATTGTACAAGTACTTACATTAAATAAATAAAAATAGTGTATGGGTATTGTCTGTTTTTCTTAATTGCTATCCCTATGTCCCACTATTAATGCAATTGTTAACCATCAACAGTCTCTGACTATGTTCGCAAAGAGAGTGACCTTAAACAATACACTCTATTTATGGTTTGTGTACCGAGTACACAATAATAGAGTGTGGTCAAGCCATGTTGAGGCAATAGTTATATCAGGTAAGGGATTCGAACCCTTGCTTTCTTGTACAGAAAATTTGAACTTAAGTCAAACACCATAACCACTCGGTCAACCTGACTGTTACTAATTTAATTATTTTTGTGGACTTGAGTGTTTATAAAACTTTTTCCAGTATACATTGACTAAACCACTTGTTTGTTTTGAAATATAGATTTTGTTTTGTTTGACCATAACATTGCAGTTATGAGTCTTGTGAACTGAGTGTTTAATATAGGGTTAAAGGCATTTTAAAATAATTTTAGAAAAGCTCTTAGGTATCGTGTCATGGGTTTTAGTAATGCATTACTGTTCGTTGACTAACATTAACCGTTACACAACATTATTTTGGTGAGCTCTACATGTTGTTGTTTGAGTCGTCAGTCTTTTGACTGATTTGATGCTGATCTCCATGCCTCCCTGCCCCGAGCGAAACGTCTCATCTCTATATAGCTACCACACCCTACATTCAAGGCTATCTGTTTAACATATTATAACCTTGGATCTCCCCTACAAGCTCTTGGGTTCAATTCCTAGATTTAACACAAACTTTTAAAAGTGGTATGACAACTAAAATTAGTCTACTCAGTCTCGGGTGGTCCAAATAAGTAGAGAGGGTTTGATTCACACCTCAACCATAGAGCACCATGTTCTTTTTTTTTTAAATAATGATAGCCATTTGTTCAATTTCACATTTCACACATTGCAATTTGTCAATTTTCCATTTGCATTTTTTTAAATGACAGTTTGATGTTTTTCAATTTCATGATATGGAAACATGGATTTTTCCATTTTCATATTTACACATTTGTCAATTTCCCATTTGCATATATTTTCTTAAATGTCCGTTTAAGGTTTTTAAATTTTGTCTATATGGAAACTTGGATTTTCCATTTTGCTGTTTACAAATTTTTTATATATTTATTTTGTGTATGTTGAAAAAAATCGATATTTCCAAAACAAGATTTTTTATTTTTCATTTTATGATTTTGTAAATGATCTTAATGTGAGTGCTTGACCATGGATTTTCCATTTTGCTGTTTACAAATTTTTTATATATTTATTTTGTGTATGTTGAAAAACGATATTTTCAAAACAAGATTTTTTATTTTTCATTTTATGATTTTGTAAATGATCTTAATGTGAGTGCTTGACCATGGCAATAATACAGTCTATCTATGTGTTAGCGAAACCATAGAGTCTTATTACTACTGCAAGTAAGAATGTTTTACAAAATAACGACTATCTACCACTGCATTTGAAAACCAAACAATTGAAGTTCAATCGCAATCGAATGAATGGTATATGAACGCAAACGGAACTTTGTTGAATCGACTCGTGCGCCGTAACTCATTTGTAGAAACTACTCGTGCGCTACCTATTGTAAAATAGATGTCTATTCCAAACTGGCCTTTGTTGAACCTGTGCGTCGCAAGTCTGGCCCACTAGTTACCAAGGCCTTTCAACACATTATCCAACACTCCAAACGTCAACCTCAGCTGCTACAAACTGACCAGGGGAAAGAATTTTTCAACAAGGATTTCTCCAGTTTTCTCAAATCTAAGGATATTCACCATTACACCACGTACAGCAACCTCAAAGCCAGTGTGGTCGAACGGTTCAACCGAACATTGAAAACCCATATGTGGAAAGCGTTTACCGCTCAGGGCACGTATCGCCGGTTGGACATGTTACCTGAGCTAGTATCACGTTACAATGACACCAAACATAGAACGATTGGGACCAAGCCACGTCTCGTAACTAAAAATATTCAGCGATTGGATAAACTGTTTAACCCCATAAAAACAGTCAATCCTAAACGTCACCGACTGAAAATTGGGGATTTTGTTCGTGTGAGCAAATTTAAGTCTGCCTTCAATAAGGGCTACACGCCTCCGTGGGGGACTGAACTATTTCGAATTCGTCGAGTCAACTTGGACACTCCAGTCACCTATTTACTCGAGGACCTCAACCGTCAACCCATAAAAGGTAGATTTTATCTCCATGAACTTCAGAAAACAGCATTTCCTCAGCATTATCTTGTGGAAAAAGTGTTGAATCAAAAAGGAAATAAACTCTATGTCAAATGGTTAGGGTTTAACTCCACGTTTAATTCTTGGATCAATAAATTACATGTTGTGTGAACCTGTGCAATTTTTATTTATTCACACATGTTGTACACCACCTATATATAGCTCTGTGTGTACAGCGCTCCGCGCTTCGTGCATGTTCATACATGTTTGTCTTTCCCTTTCCACCTGTGTTCTCTCTTACATTACCCCTCCCCCTCTCCCCCCCCCTCCACCTACCACCACTGCTGTTCGCAGCTCTTGCCTATCTATTGGTTGTGACATCATTCCCACAAGTTAGATCATACTTTTTACTGATTCAGCGATTCCCACGCTTTGAACATTCTGTTATCAGGCACGTGGACAGCTAACGTCCAAGGTGAACACCTGCGGTAGATCAAATTTCACATGAACTTGCATTTGGTCACGTACGAAGCAAGACAGGATATCACTGGTTTAGCGTGCCTGTGGTTTCACACATGTGTTCACATGCCTTTCGCTCTTCCCTGCCACCACAATGGTCAGATTATTTCACTTTCAAGCGTATTTGTCATTTTTCCATTGCACCTGTTGTCAAGTCAGATCAGTGCCTTCCAATAAGCTCAAATGACCTTCACCTCCTGCTCGTCGGCAAGTTGGTTTTCTCTACTCGCTTCGACCAACATAGAACCAAGTTCTCATCACCGTTTACACGTTAAAGGTAAAATATCAGAAAAACGCACGCTCGCTCTGTCATACACCGACCCGCCGAAATAGCGATTGTTCTATTAAGCATGGTCTTTGTGGTTAGCGACAGGTTCATTGACACACACACCCAGCCATATCGTCTCTCTCAACCACCACGCTTCATGGACATTATAAACAGGTAAAGAAAAAGAAAAAGTTTTTTCAACATGTATGACGTTAGGCCCTTTGTGAATTATTGTTTGGAAAAAAAATCTACCACATTTGAAAGGGGGCGTTAGCCCGAGTCCTAGGACACCTCGTACACGTCTCTAGCGTTATTGGTTCGTGAGATATCGACAAAAATCACGAAAAACACATGTTTACCCCCAAAATCGCGTTTCCCAAATTTTTTAAGAAATATAACGAGTGGTCCATAGCAAAGAGGACGTCACCCCGAGTCCTTGGACCCGTCGTACACGCCTCTAGCATGATTGGTTCGCGAGATATCGGCCAAATCACAAAAAACAAGTGTTTACCCCAAAATCAAGTTTTCATTTTTTTTTAATATAACGAGTGGTCCATAGCAAAGAGGACGTCAGCCCGAGTCCTTGGACCCCTAGTTCATGCCTCTAGCATGATTGTTTCGCGAGATATTAAAAGCGGATGACCTTTTAGTTTTGGTCTTTTAATTAAATAAAGAGCCTATAGGAAAGTAGGGGGCATCACTACGAGTGCTAGGACACCCTGTATGTTCAAATACGACCATTGGTTAGCGAGATATCAGGTTCGGGGCAAATACGAGGAGGGTTCAATAAGTTAGTAGACAGCTCCCCCCTTACCACACTACTACAGGTTTTCATCCTAGAGACTTGACATTTATTTGGGGGGTAGAGGGGGTGGGGATCATTGATTTACATGAAACAAACTTTTTTGTAAACTTCCTAGTTTCCAAAATATAGGATTTTCAAAATTCGAGTGTTTTCAAAAAAGCATAAAAAGTAAAAAAAAGTCATTATAAAAAATAAAGGTCATAAAGACCATTCGTTTGAGCCATGGCATAACGTTCTATCATGTTTAGTTTTCAAACTATTGCCTATTTTCGAAAACGAAAAATTTCAAAAAAATTTGAAAAATATAGTACATGAACCATAGAAAAGAGGACGTCAGCCCGAGTCCAACGAAATGTCACATGCCCATGGTTTCATGAAATATACATGAGAGTTCAGCGTAGCCGAGTGGCTCGTGTCACTATTTAGAACCCCCCTTACTCCCCTACTGTTGTGTGACCAATTAGCTGAGGATAGCATCGCACCTGCGCTTCCATGGACCCCTATTTTAAATTTCACTGCGTGGCGAGTGTCATAGTTAGGTATTCCAGGAGGCCCTGGTCAAATACAAGGTATTCTCTGCGTCCCATGCGCTCTCTTCAGTACATAAAACTGGGCAAATCTCGACAGATATTTATGAACATAAAATAGTTATAATTATCTTCGAACATAAAGAGTCGTATGCAACTCGCCTATAATGGTAATTAAGACACTCGTATGGAAATTATAAAACTCGCTACGCTCGTTTTATAAACATACTCGTGTCTTAATTATTGCCATTATAGGCTCGTTGCATAATGTACTAGTATATAAATATTCTAACTAAATAAATACCAAGTATTACTCCAAGTTGGATTTCTGCATTTCAATTGAACACAATAGCCTACTACTCAGCGCGTAAATAATCCGAAAGGACCTTAGCTTAACAAACAACTAGGTCAAAGGAAACTGCGGTGTTTCAAACGCTAGTTGTTGGTAGGAATAAATTGAGGAGAAAAACACTTTTCTGGAGAAAAGTACGCTAAGTACGCACTTTAAGCTAGAAACTTAAATCACGGGACTGAAAGACTACTATGTCCAAGCCCCTCAAATGAAACAATAACAAACTATTACAAGTAATTAAAATTATCTATAGTGTTTAGATATAATTATTACTTTGTAATAATGAAAATAAATATTACTAGCACTGTACTAGCCTACCAGCGAATTGTTACCGGTGACGGAAATCGGAACTAATGCTCTCCGCTCAGCCACACGCCTGCGATAGACGTGCAGTTGTCGCCAGCGAAACCTCATCGCGTGTCCCTTGTGTGCATGATTCATGCTGGCTCGTGCGCTGTGCGGTGTGTTCTCATTGTATGCCTGTAAGGCCTACATGCTTTCCCCTCTTGCCCCGGAACCGCTCGCTGCAGCCCTAACGAGGCGAGATGACGTAATGTATACACTACAGCTGCGCTCCACAGCTAGCGGTAACAATTCCCTGGTAGGGTAGTATAGTTTTTTTGTAGCTAGTCCCTCCCCTCTCCAATATTTGAAAGATGTCTGGGATTCTACTGTTTATCTACCTACTTTTCATTTAATATTGGGTGATGTCGTAGCGGTTAAGTTCCTTGCCTCCCTCCAAGGCGCACTGGGTTCTATTTCTGGTTAACGAGTTAAAAGTCATGTCCGGTGGTTCGGATTCCACGCAAGATTGGAGGCCCCGAGGCTTAGAATTTGGAGATTAACGGTCACGTAAAGCTACAAGCTTCCACCCTTCTTTACGTTTCAGTTACTTAGATATTTCCACATACTAGTGCTCTGACTCTGGTTACCAACTAGCGTTAATGCACAAGGCCAGGCTATCTCCGGACTTGAACGAAGAGTGCGTTTAAATTCCATTTTTTTTTATCGTGTGACCCCCTGGGAGGCCGAGTGCAGGTCTTTCAAGTGAACGCCCGTGGGTGACCTGCGCGTCAGAATGATGATGTGATGATGAAGAAGTCACATACACCCAGTCACCGGGTCAGGGGAGTCAACTCCAGGAGATGAAAATCCCCGATGGCCAGGCCGGGAATCGAACCCGGGACCCTATGGACCAAAGCCTAGCGCGCTAACCAATTCACCATGGGGCTGGACAAAATAATAATAATGTTATTGGTTTTACGTCCCTTTTAACTACTGCGGCGTTTAGAGACGTCAGGTTGCCGGAATTCTTCATTAAATGTCAACCCAGGCCACAGCAGGCGATAACGTTTCCGCTGAGCCACGCAGTCAATCCATGTTTCAAATGCTACTTTCAGCTTTCCTTGCAACTGATTTCCCCATATGCAAGGACGGTACCTTTTAACAGACCACGGCCACTTCATTTCAATTTCATGCTCTGTTTCAGTCATCTTCATTCATTTCAGCTCTAGCTTGCCATGGTGGGTGAGTGGATAGCGTGTCGGTCTACTAACCCCAAGATTGCAGGTTCGCTCCTGGCCGTGGTAAGTGATTTTTGAAAGGCGGAAAAAATACGACACGCATGTCATACGATGTTGGCATGTCAAAGAACCCATTTGAATTCAGTAGGCCGTGTTCATAATGGCAAAATTAATCTTGGGAGTTTCCGCCAACACAAAGTTCCTCATTTCTGTACTAGAAGGCGCTATAGTGTTCAAGGAGCTTAGATATCTAACCTCCTTGTCTTTCGTAGTGCTTCAAGGAACAACGACATTCGACATGCAAGCTACCCTCTGGGTGTCAAATAACAAAGCTTGCACCCGGCACCCGAGGCCATACGATATTATTATTATTATTATTATTTCAGCTCTCATTGCATCCTGTGGTGAGATTGGCATCATGAAGGGAATCCGGCTATAAAAGCCATCCACAACGTAGTAGAGAACTTATTTCCTTCCATTCCCGACCCTGTAAATACGGAAATACAGAGCTCTGTCCCGTTCACATTACAATAGCAGGCAGATGATTGCGCATATTGTGTTTAAAACGCGTATTAATGTTCCGTGACTCTCCTCTTCTCTCCCGCGGAATTTGTGGTATATAGCGAGAGAGGGCGCAAACCACGTTTTCATTAAAAGAAAAGTTTACATGTTGTTGTCAGTGGCAGTTTGTGTTTTTAATTGTTTAACCGCTGCAGATTGTGAGGGAGAAACATGGAAACTCCATGAGTTAGCTCGGTTTGGCTGTGAGTCGTAATAATATCAACTGGGCCACCATCGAGCTCTTCTGAACAGCTCTCTTAGCAAGCGATCCTATAGTATAAAACAAAAAAGGGGGACAGTTCTACATTTTTCAATTATTCCTATCGAGTAAAATACTCGTGTATTCATTACGAGCGAGATCAGAACAAATGAAACTTCATATCTACGTACATAAAATAGTTCTACAAACAACTGGAAGTACTTGATAATTGAAGTACTGTACTGTAAAGTTGAGTGACAAAATTTGTAAAATTATTTGGGATCATGAAATATTCTTCGAGAATTTTCTGACAGATATTAATGACATGAAATGCTGCAAATGATATTCCGTGGGGTTAATGCCCACGAGTAGACAACCATGATATGCCGGGGCTGAATTCCTTCTGCTCAATTTACCACTAATATACAATAATATCTTATGGCCTCAGGTGCAGGGTGCAAACTTCGTTATTTGACACCCAAAGGGTAGCTTGTATGTCACATTTATTTGTTCCTTGAAGCACTAGATATCTGAGCTCCTTAAAACTATAGCGCTTTCTAGTAGAGAAATGAGGAACTTTGTGTTAGCGGAAACTCCCGAGATTAATTTTGCCATTATGAACACGGCCTACTGAATTCAAATGGGTTCTTTGACATGCCAACATCGTATGACATGGTGTCGTAATTTTTGCCGCCTTTCAAAAATCACTTACCACGCCCAGGAGCGAACCTCCAAGCTTGGGGTTAGTAGACCGACACGTTGACCACTCACCCACCGTGGCAAGCTAATTTACCACTTATTAGTATAGAAAGTAGAACAATGATATTAGCCCTATATCAAAGAAAGAAGGAGCTGTACAATCGGCTTGATCACTCATGCTTCAAAGATCCTGACTAGAATAATTTACAAGAGGATGTAATGACAGATAGAAACAGAGTTGGGCGAAGACCAGTTTGATTTCAGGAGAAATGTAGGACCAAGGGAAGCTGTACTAAGTCTTAGGCTGATTTTGGAAGATAGAATAAGGAAATATATGAGAACGTTTATGGCATTTGTAGACTTAGGAAAGGCTTTTGATGACGTTGATAGGAGTAAGTTGTTTGACATTTTGACAACGATTGGAATAAAGTACAGGGATAGGAGGGTGATCTACAACATATACAGAAACCAGACAGCAGTTATTCGAGCCGAAGGTTGTGAGATTGAAGCTAGTATTTAGGAAGGTGTAAGGCAAGGCTGCAACCTATGGACCATATTTTTAGCCTACTTTCGATTTTTGCAAAAAATGAAAGTAGAGTTATGAGATCAACACAGGGCGAAAAAAGTGTGTCCGTCTGTGTGTGTGTGTGTGTGTATGTGTGTGTGTGTGAGTCTGTGTGTGTGTGAGTCTGTGTGTGTGTGTGTCTGTGTGTGTGTGAGTGTGTGTACTCTGAATGTCTGTCCCCCCCCCCCTATCAATTCGAACACGGTGAATGCGATTTGAACGAAATTTGGTACAAAGGTAGCACTATCAAAGGACACCTCAGTGTCATGTTTTATATCGCCGCCATCTTGAAGGAAACGTAATGGCGGCCACACAAATGTTCAAAGCTTAAATCAAATTACGACTAACCTAATCATCCGATCTCTACCAAATTTTGCAACAACATACCCTTAAGGGGGGAGCATCCTTTGACCAAATCAATAGGTCATCAGGGTAATAGTTTGCGGATGGCGGCCATCTTTGTGTGAAAATCGATTCCCCCTATTAATTCGAACACGGTGCAACCGAATGGAACGAAATTTGGTACAGAGGTAGTACTAACAAAAGGCACCTCAGTGTCATGTTTTATATCGCCGCCATCTTGACAGAAACGTAATGGCGGCCACACAAATGTTCAAAGCTTAAATCAAATTACGACTAACCTAATCATCCGATCTCTACCAAATTTTGCAACAACATACCTTTACGGGGGTAGCATTCTTTGACCAAACTAATAGGTCATCAGCGTAATAGTTTGCGGATGGCGGCCATCTATGTGTGAAAATCGATTGCCCCTATTATTCGAACACGGTGCAACCTAATGGAACGAAATTTGGTACAGAGGTAGTACTAACCAAAGGCACCTCAGTGTCATGTTTTATATCGCCGCCATCTTGACGGAAACGTAATGGCGGCCCCACAAATGTTCAAAGCTTAAATCAAATAACGATTAACCTAATCATCCGATCTCTACCAAATTTTGCAACAACATACCCTTATAGAGGAAGCATCCTTTGACCAAATGAATAGGTCATTAGCCTAACAGTTTGCGGATGGCAGCCATCTTTGTGTGAAAATCAATTCCCCCTATACATTCAAACACGGTGAAACCGAATGGAACGAAATTTGGTACAGAGGTAGCACTGGTAAAGGGCACCTCAGTGTCATGTTTTATATCGCCGCCATCTTGACTGAAACGTAATGGCGGCCACACGAATGTTCAAAGCTTAAATCAAATTACGATTAACCTAATCATCCGATCTCTACCAAATTTTGCAACAACATACCCTTATAGAGGAAGCATCCTTTGACCAAATCAATAGGTCATTAGCCTAACAGTTTGCGGATGGCGGCCATCTTTGTGTGAAAATCAATTCCCCCAATTAATTCAAACACGGTGAAACCGAATGGAACGAAATTTTGTACAGAGGTAGCACTAGCAAAGGGCATCTCAGTGTCATGTTTTATATCGCCGCCATATTGACAGAAACGTAATGGCGGCCACACAAATGTTCAAAGCTTAAGTTAAATTACGACTAACATAACCATCCGATCTCTACCAAACTTTGCAACAAGATACCTTTATGGAGGGAGCATCCTTTGGCCAATCTAATAGGTTATTAGCCTAATAGTTTGCGGATGGCGGCCATCTTTATGCCAAAATTGATTCCGCCTATTAATTCGAACACGGTGGAACCGAATGGAACGAAATTTGGTACAGAAGTAGCACTAGCAAAGGGCACCTCAGTGTCATGTTTTGTATCGCCGCTATCTTGACTGAAACGTAATGGCGGCCACACGAATGTTCAAAGCTTAAATCAAATTACGATTAACCTAATCATCCGATCTCTACCAAATTTTGCAACTACATACCTTTATGGAGGGAGCATCCTTTGACCAATCTAATAGGTAATCAGCGTAATAGTTTGCGGATGGCGGCCATCTTTGTGTGAAAATCGATTCCCCCTATTAATTCGAACACGGTTCAACCGAATGGAACGAAATTTGGTACAGAGGTAGTACTAGCAAAAGGCACCTCAGTGTCATGTTTTATATCGCCGCCATCTTGACGGAAACGTAATGGCGGCCACACAAATGTTCAAAGCTTAAATCAAATTACGACTAACCTAATCATCCGATCTCTACCAAATTTTGCAACAACATATCTTTATGGGGGGAGCATCCTTTGACCAAACTAATAGGTCATCGGCGTAATATTTTGCGGATGGCGGCCATCTTTGTGTGAAAATCGATTCCCCCTATTAATTCGAACACGGTGCAACCGAATGGAACGAAATTTGGTACAGAGGTAGTACTAACAAAAGACACGTCAGTGTCATGTTTTATATCGCCGCCATCTTGACGGAAACGTAATGGCGGCCACACAAATGTTCAAAGCTTAAATCATATTACGATTAACCTAATCATCCGATCTCTACCAAATTTTGCAACAACATACCCTTATAGAGGAAGCATCCTTTGACCAAATGAATAGGTCATTAGCCTAATAGTTTGCGGATGGCGGCCATCTTTGTGTAAAAATCAATTCCCCCTATTAATTCAAACACGGTGAAACCGAATGGAACGAAATTTGGTACAGAGGTAGCACTAGCAAAGGGTATCTCAGTGTCATGTTTTATATCGCCGCCATATTGACAGAAACGTAATGGCGGCCACACAAATGTTCAAAGCTTAGGTTAAATTACGACTAACATAACCATCCGATCTCTACCAAACTTTGCAACAACATACCTTTATGGAGGGAGCATCCTTTGGCCAATCTTATAGGTTATTAGCCTAATAGTTTGCGGATGGCGGCCATCTTTATGTCAAAATTGATTCCCCCTATTAATTCAAACACGGTGGAACCGAATGGAACGAAATTTGGTACAGAAGTAGCACTAGCAAAGGGCACCCCAGTGTCATGTTTTATATCGCCGCCGTCTTGACAGAAACGTAATGGCGGCCACACAAATGTTCAAAGCTTAAATCAAATTACGACTAACCTAATCATCCGATCTCTACCAAATTTTGCAACAACATACCCTTATAGAGGAAGCATCCTTTGACCAAATGAATAGGTCATTAGCCTAACAGTTTGCGGATGGCGGCCATCTTTGTGTGAAAATCAATTCCCCCTATACATTCAAACACGGTGAAACCGAATGGAACGAAATTTGGTACAGAAGTAGCACTAGCAAAGGGCACCCCAGTGTCATGTTTTATATCGCCGCCGTCTTGACAGAAACGTAATGGCGGCCACACAAATGTTCAAAGCTTAAATCAAATTACGACTAACCTAATCATCCGATCTCTACCAAATTTTGCAACAACATACCCTTATAGAGGAAGCATCCTTTGACCAAATGAATAGGTCATTAGCCTAATAGTTTGCGGATGGCGGCCATCTTTGTGTAAAAATCAATTCCCCCTATTAATTCAAACACGGTGAAACCGAATGGAACGAAATTTGGTACAGAGGTAGCACTAGCAAAGGGCATCTCAGTGTCATGTTTTATATCGCCGCCATATTGACAGAAACGTAATGGCTGCCACACAAATGTTCAAAGCTTAGGTTAAATTACGACTAACATAACCATCCGATCTCTACCAAACTTTGCAACAACATACCTTTATGGAGGGAGCATCCTTTGGCCAATCTAATAGGTTATTAGCCTAATAGTTTGCGGATGGCGGCCATCTTTATGTCAAACTTGATTCCCCCTATTAATTCGAACACGATGCAACCGAATGGAACGAAATTTGGTACAGAGGTAGTACTAACAAAAGACACGTCAGTGTCATGTTTTATATCGCCGCCATCTTGACGGAAACGTAATGGCGGCCACACAAATGTTCAAAGCTTAAATCATATTACGATTAACCAAATCATCCGATCTCTACCAAATTTTGCAACAACATACCTTTATGGGGGTAGCATTCTTTGACCAAACTAATAGGTCATCAGCGTAATAGTTTGCGGATGGCGGCCATCTATGTGTGAAAATCGATTCCCCCTATTAATTCGAACACGGTGCAACCTAATGGAACGAAATTTGGTACAGAGGTAGTACTAACCAAAGGCACCTCAGTGTCATGTTTTATATCGCCGCCATCTTGACTGAAACGTAATGGCGGCCACACGAATGTTCAAAGCTTAAATCAAATTACGATTAACCTAATCATCCGATCTCTACCAAATTTTGCAACAACATACCCTTATAGAGGAAGCATCCTTTGACCAAATCAATAGGTCATTAGCCTAACAGTTTGCGGATGGCGGCCATCTTTGTGTGAAAATCAATTCCCCCAATTAATTCAAACACGGTGAAACCGAATGGAACGAAATTTTGTACAGAGGTAGCACTAGCAAAGGGCATCTCAGTGTCATGTTTTATATCGCCGCCATATTGACAGAAACGTAATGGCGGCCACACAAATGTTCAAAGCTTAAGTTAAATTACGACTAACATAACCATCCGATCTCTACCAAACTTTGCAACAAGATACCTTTATGGAGGGAGCATCCTTTGGCCAATCTAATAGGTTATTAGCCTAATAGTTTGCGGATGGCGGCCATCTTTATGCCAAAATTGATTCCGCCTATTAATTCGAACACGGTGGAACCGAATGGAACGAAATTTGGTACAGAAGTAGCACTAGCAAAGGGCACCTCAGTGTCATGTTTTGTATCGCCGCTATCTTGACTGAAACGTAATGGCGGCCACACGAATGTTCAAAGCTTAAATCAAATTACGATTAACCTAATCATCCGATCTCTACCAAATTTTGCAACTACATACCTTTATGGAGGGAGCATCCTTTGACCAATCTAATAGGTAATCAGCGTAATAGTTTGCGGATGGCGGCCATCTTTGTGTGAAAATCGATTCCCCCTATTAATTCGAACACGGTTCAACCGAATGGAACGAAATTTGGTACAGAGGTAGTACTAGCAAAAGGCACCTCAGTGTCATGTTTTATATCGCCGCCATCTTGACGGAAACGTAATGGCGGCCACACAAATGTTCAAAGCTTAAATCAAATTACGACTAACCTAATCATCCGATCTCTACCAAATTTTGCAACAACATATCTTTATGGGGGGAGCATCCTTTGACCAAACTAATAGGTCATCGGCGTAATATTTTGCGGATGGCGGCCATCTTTGTGTGAAAATCGATTCCCCCTATTAATTCGAACACGGTGCAACCGAATGGAACGAAATTTGGTACAGAGGTAGTACTAACAAAAGACACGTCAGTGTCATGTTTTATATCGCCGCCATCTTGACGGAAACGTAATGGCGGCCACACAAATGTTCAAAGCTTAAATCATATTACGATTAACCTAATCATCCGATCTCTACCAAATTTTGCAACAACATACCCTTATAGAGGAAGCATCCTTTGACCAAATGAATAGGTCATTAGCCTAATAGTTTGCGGATGGCGGCCATCTTTGTGTAAAAATCAATTCCCCCTATTAATTCAAACACGGTGAAACCGAATGGAACGAAATTTGGTACAGAGGTAGCACTAGCAAAGGGTATCTCAGTGTCATGTTTTATATCGCCGCCATATTGACAGAAACGTAATGGCGGCCACACAAATGTTCAAAGCTTAGGTTAAATTACGACTAACATAACCATCCGATCTCTACCAAACTTTGCAACAACATACCTTTATGGAGGGAGCATCCTTTGGCCAATCTTATAGGTTATTAGCCTAATAGTTTGCGGATGGCGGCCATCTTTATGTCAAAATTGATTCCCCCTATTAATTCGAACACGGTGGAACCGAATGGAACGAAATTTGGTACAGAAGTAGCACTAGCAAAGGGCACCCCAGTGTCATGTTTTATATCGCCGCCGTCTTGACAGAAACGTAATGGCGGCCACACAAATGTTCAAAGCTTAAATCAAATTACGACTAACCTAATCATCCGATCTCTACCAAATTTTGCAACAACATACCCTTATAGAGGAAGCATCCTTTGACGAAATGAATAGGTCATTAGCCTAACAGTTTGCGGATGGCGGCCATCTTTGTGTGAAAATCAATTCCCCCTATACATTCAAACACGGTGAAACCGAATGGAACGAAATTTGGTACAGAAGTAGCACTAGCAAAGGGCACCCCAGTGTCATGTGTTATATCGCCGCCGTCTTGACAGAAACGTAATGGCGGCCACACAAATGTTCAAAGCTTAAATCAAATTACGACTAACCTAATCATCCGATCTCTACCAAATTTTGCAACAACATACCCTTATAGAGGAAGCATCCTTTGACCAAATGAATAGGTCATTAGCCTAATAGTTTGCGGATGGCGGCCATCTTTGTGTAAAAATCAATTCCCCCTATTAATTCAAACACGGTGAAACCGAATGGAACGAAATTTGGTACAGAGGTAGCACTAGCAAAGGGCATCTCAGTGTCATGTTCTATATCGCCGCCATATTGACAGAAACGTAATGGCTGCCACACAAATGTTCAAAGCTTAGGTTAAATTACGACTAACATAACCATCCGATCTCTACCAAACTTTGCAACAACATACCTTTATGGAGGGAGCATCCTTTGGCCAATCTAATAGGTTATTAGCCTAATAGTTTGCGGATGGCGGCCATCTTTATGTCAAAATTGATTCCCCCTATTAATTCGAACACGGTGCAACCGAATGGAACGAAATTTGGTACAGAGGTAGTACTAACAAAAGACACGTCAGTGTCATGTTTTATATCGCCGCCATCTTGACGGAAACGTAATGGCGGCCACACAAATGTTCAAAGCTTAAATCATATTACGATTAACCTAATCATCCGATCTCTACCAAATTTTGCAACAACATACCTTTATGGGGGTAGCATTCTTTGACCAAACTAATAGGTCATCAGCGTAATAGTTTGCGGATGGCGGCCATCTATGTGTGAAAATCGATTCCCCCTATTAATTCGAACACGGTGCAACCTAATGGAACGAAATTTGGTACAGAGGTAGTACTAACCAAAGGCACCTCAGTGTCATGTTTTATATCGCCGCCATCTTGACGGAAACGTAATGGCGGCCCCACAAATGTTCAAAGCTTAAATCAAATTACGATTAACCTAATCATCCGATCTCTACCAAATTTTGCAACAACATACCCTTATAGAGGAAGCATCCTTTGACCAAATGAATAGGTCATTAGCCTAACAGTTTGCGGATGGCGGCCATCTTTGTGTGAAAATCAATTCCCCCTATACATTCAAACACGGTGAAACCGAATGGAACGAAATTTGGTACAGAGGTAGCACTAGTAAAGGGCACCTCAGTGTCATGTTTTATATCGCCGCCATCTTGACTGAAACGTAATGGCGGCCACACGAATGTTCAAAGCTTAAATCAAATTACGATTAACCTAATCATCCGATCTCTACCAAATTTTGCAACTACATACCTTTATGGAGGGAGCATCCTTTGACCAAATGAATAGGTCATTAGCCTAACAGTTTGCGGATGGCGGCCATCTTTGTGTGAAAATCAATTCCCCCAATTAATTCAAACACGGTAAAACCGAATGGAACGAAATTTGGTACAGAGGTAGCACTAGCAAAGGGCATCTCAGTGTCATGTTTTATATCGCCGCCATATTGACAGAAACGTAATGGCGGCCACACAAATGTTCAAAGCTTAAGTTAAATTACGACTAACATAACCATCCGATCTCTACCAAACTTTGCAACAAGATACCTTCATGGAGGGAGCATCCTTTGGCCAATCTAATAGGTTATTAGCCTAATAGTTTGCGAATGGCGGCCATCTTTATGCCAAAATTGATTCCGCCTATTAATTCGAACACGGTGGAACCGAATGGAACGAAATTTGGTACAGAAGTAGCACTAGCAAAGGGCACCTCAGTGTCATGTTTTGTATCGCCGCTATCTTGACTGAAACGTAATGGCGGCCACACGAATGTTCAAAGCTTAAATCAAATTACGATTAACCTAATCATCCGATCTCTACCAAATTTTGCAACTACATACCTTTATGGAGGGAGCATCCTTTGACCAATCTAATAGGTGATCAGCGTAATAGTTTGCGGATGGCGGCCATCTTTGTGTGAAAATCGATTCCCCCTATTAATTCGAACACGGTTCAACCGAATGGAACGAAATTTGGTACAGAGGTAGTACTAGCAAAAGGCACCTCAGTGTCATGTTTTATATCGCCGCCATCTTGACGGAAACGTAATGGCGGCCACACAAATGTTCAAAGCTTAAATCAAATTACGACTAACCTAATCATCCGATCTCTACCAAATTTTGCAACAACATATCTTTATGGGGGGAGCATCCTTTGAACAAACTAATAGGTCATCGGCGTAATATTTTGCGGATGGCGGCCATCTTTGTGTGAAAATCGATTCCCCCTATTAATTCGAACACGGTGCAACCGAATGGAACGAAATTTGGTACAGAGGTAGTACTAACAAAAGACACGTCAGTGTCATGTTTTATATCGCCGCCATCTTGACGGAAACGTAATGGCGACCACACAAATGTTCAAAGCTTAAATCATATTACGATTAACCTAATCATCCGATCTCTACCAAATTTTGCAACAACATACCCTTATAGAGGAAGCATCCTTTGACCAAATGAATAGGTCATTAGCCTAATAGTTTGCGGATGGCGGCCATCTTTGTGTAAAAATCAATTCCCCCTATTAATTCAAACACGGTGAAACCGAATGGAACGAAATTTGGTACAGAGGTAGCACTAGCAAAGGGTATCTCAGTGTCATGTTTTATATCGCCGCCATATTGACAGAAACGTAATGGCGGCCACACAAATGTTCAAAGCTTAGGTTAAATTACGACTAACATAACCATCCGATCTCTACCAAACTTTGCAACAACATACCTTTATGGAGGGAGCATCCTTTGGCCAATCTTATAGGTTATTAGCCTAATAGTTTGCGGATGGCGGCCATCTTTATGTCAAAATTGATTCCCCCTATTAATTCGAACACGGTGGAACCGAATGGAACGAAATTTGGTACAGAAGTAGCACTAGCAAAGGGCACCCCAGTGTCATGTTTTATATCGCCGCCGTCTTGACAGAAACGTAATGGCGGCCACACAAATGTTCAAAGCTTAAATCAAATTACGACTAACCTAATCATCCGATCTCTACCAAATTTTGCAACAACATACCCTTATAGAGGAAGCATCCTTTGACCAAATGAATAGGTCATTAGCCTAACAGTTTGCGGATGGCGGCCATCTTTGTGTGAAAATCAATTCCCCCTATACATTCAAACACGGTGAAACCGAATGGAACGAAATTTGGTACAGAAGTAGCACTAGCAAAGGGCACCCCAGTGTCATGTTTTATATCGCCGCCGTCTTGACAGAAACGTAATGGCGGCCACACAAATGTTCAAAGCTTAAATCAAATTACGACTAACCTAATCATCCGATCTCTACCAAATTTTGCAACAACATACCCTTATAGAGGAAGCATCCTTTGACCAAATGAATAGGTCATTAGCCTAATAGTTTGCGGATGGCGGCCATCTTTGTGTAAAAATCAATTCCCCCTATTAATTCAAACACGGTGAAACCGAATGGAACGAAATTTGGTACAGAGGTAGCACTAGCAAAGGGCATCTCAGTGTCATGTTTTATATCGCCGCCATATTGACAGAAACGTAATGGCTGCCACACAAATGTTCAAAGCTTAGGTTAAATTACGACTAACATAACCATCCGATCTCTACCAAACTTTGCAACAACATACCTTTATGGAGGGAGCATCCTTTGGCCAATCTAATAGGTTATTAGCCTAATAGTTTGCGGATGGCGGCCATCTTTATGTCAAAATTGATTCCCCCTTTTAATTCGAACACGGTGCAACCGAATGGAACGAAATTTGGTACAGAGGTAGTACTAACAAAAGACACGTCAGTGTCATGTTTTATATCGCCGCCATCTTGACGGAAACGTAATGGCGGCCACACAAATGTTCAAAGCTTAAATCATATTACGATTAACCTAATCATCCGATCTCTACCAAATTTTGCAACAACATACCTTTATGGGGGTAGCATTCTTTGACCAAACTAATAGGTCATCAGCGTAATAGTTTGCGGATGGCGGCCATCTATGTGTGAAAATCGATTCCCCCTATTAATTCGAACACGGTGCAACCTAATGGAACGAAATTTGGTACAGAGGTAGTACTAACCAAAGGCACCTCAGTGTCATGTTTTATATCGCCGCCATCTTGACGGAAACGTAATGGCGGCCCCACAAATGTTCAAAGCTTAAATCAAATTACGATTAACCTAATCATCCGATCTCTACCAAATTTTGCAACAACATACCCTTATAGAGGAAGCATCCTTTGACCAAATGAATAGGTCATTAGCCTAACAGTTTGCGGATGGCGGCCATCTTTGTGTGAAAATCAATTCCCCCTATACATTCAAACACGGTGAAACCGAATGGAACGAAATTTGGTACAGAGGTAGCACTAGTAAAGGGCACCTCAGTGTCATGTTTTATATCGCCGCCATCTTGACTGAAACGTAATGGCGGCCACACGAATGTTCAAAGCTTAAATCAAATTACGATTAACCTAATCATCCGATCTCTACCAAATTTTGCAACTACATACCTTTATGGAGGGAGCATCCTTTGACCAAATGAATAGGTCATTAGCCTAACAGTTTGCGGATGGCGGCCATCTTTGTGTGAAAATCAATTCCCCCAATTAATTCAAACACGGTGAAACCGAATGGAACGAAATTTGGTACAGAGGTAGCACTAGCAAAGGACATCTCAGTGTCATGTTTTATATCGCCGCCATATTGACAGAAACGTAATGGCGGCCACACAAATGTTCAAAGCTTAAGTTAAATTACGACTAACATAACCATCCGATCTCTACCAAACTTTGCAACAAGATACCTTTATGGAGGGAGCATCCTTTGGCCAATCTAATAGGTTATTAGCCTAATAGTTTGCGAATGGCGGCCATCTTTATGCCAAAATTGATTCCGCCTATTAATTCGAACACGGTGGAACCGAATGGAACGAAATTTGGTACAGAAGTAGCACTAGCAAAGGGCACCTCAGTGTCATGTTTTGTATCGCCGCTATCTTGACTGAAACGTAATGGCGGCCACACGAATGTTCAAAGCTTAAATCAAATTACGATTAACCTAATCATCCGATCTCTACCAAATTTTGCAACTACATACCTTTATGGAGGGAGCATCCTTTGACCAATCTAATAGGTAATCAGCGTAATAGTTTGCGGATGGCGGCCATCTTTGTGTGAAAATCGATTCCCCCTATTAATTCGAACACGGTTCAACCGAATGGAACGAAATTTGGTACAGAGGTAGTACTAGCAAAAGGCACCTCAGTGTCATGTTTTATATCGCCGCCATCTTGACGGAAACGTAATGGCGGCCACACAAATGTTCAAAGCTTAAATCAAATTACGACTAACCTAATCATCCGATCTCTACCAAATTTTGCAACAACATATCTTTATGGGGGGAGCATCCTTTGACCAAACTAATAGGTCATCGGCGTAATATTTTGCGGATGGCGGCCATCTTTGTGTGAAAATCGATTCCCCCTATTAATTCGAACACGGTGCAACCGAATGGAACGAAATTTGGTACAGAGGTAGTACTAACAAAAGACACGTCAGTGTCATGTTTTATATCGCCGCCATCTTGACGGAAACGTAATGGCGGCCACACAAATGTTCAAAGCTTAAATCATATTACGATTAACCTAATCATCCGATCTCTACCAAATTTTGCAACAACATACCCTTATAGAGGAAGCATCCTTTGACCAAATGAATAGGTCATTAGCCTAATAGTTTGCGGATGGCGGCCATCTTTGTGTAAAAATCAATTCCCCCTATTAATTCAAACACGGTGAAACCGAATGGAACGAAAGTTGGTACAGAGGTAGCACTAGCAAAGGGCATCTCAGTGTCATGTTTTATATCGCCGCCATATTGACAGAAACGTAATGGCGGCCACACAAATGTTCAAAGCTTAGGTTAAATTACGACTAACATAACCATCCGATCTCTACCAAACTTTGCAACAACATACCTTTATGGAGGGAGCATCCTTTGGCCAATCTAATAGGTTATTAGCCTAATAGTTTGCGGATGGCGGCCATCTTTATGTCAAAATTGATTCCCCCTATTAATTCGAACACGGTGGAACCGAATGGAACGAAATTTGGTACAGAAGTAGCACTAGCAAAGGGCACCCCAGTGTCATGTTTTATATCGCCGCCGTCTTGACGGAAACGTAATGGCGGCCACACAAATGTTCAAAGCTTAAATCATATTACGATTAACCTAATCATCCGATCTCTACCAAATTTTGCAACAACATACCTTTATGGGGGTAGCATTCTTTGACCAAACTAATAGGTCATCAGCGTAATAGTTTTCGGATGGCGGCCATCTATGTGTGAAAATCGATTCCCCCTATTAATTCGAACACGGTGCAACCTAATGGAACGAAATTTGGTACAGAGGTAGTACTAACCAAAGGCACCTCAGTGTCATGTTTTATATCGCCGCCATCTTGACGGAAACGTAATGGCGGCCCCACAAATGTTCAAAGCTTAAATCAAATTACGATTAACCTAATCATCCGATCTCTACCAAATTTTGCAACAACATACCCTTATAGAGGAAGCATCCTTTGACCAAATGAATAGGTCATTAGCCTAACAGTTTGCGGATGGCGGCCATCTTTGTGTGAAAATCAATTCCCCCTATACATTCAAACACGGTGAAACCGAATGGAACGAAATTTGGTACAGAGGTAGCACTAGTAAAGGGCACCTCAGTGTCATGTTTTATATCGCCGCCATCTTGACTGAAACGTAATGGCGGCCACACGAATGTTCAAAGCTTAAATCAAATTACGATTAACCTTATCATCCGATCTCTACCAAATTTTGCAACTACATACCTTTATGGAGGGAGCATCCTTTGACCAAATGAATAGGTCATTAGCCTAACAGTTTGCGGATGGCGGCCATCTTTGTGTGAAAATCAATTCCCCCAATTAATTCAAACACGGTGAAACCGAATGGAACGAAATTTGGTACAGAGGTAGCACTAGCAAAGGGCATCTCAGTGTCATGTTTTATATCGCCGCCATATTGACAGAAACGTAATGGCGGCCACACAAATGTTCAAAGCTTAAGTTAAATTACGACTAACATAACCATCCGATCTCTACCAAACTTTGCAACAAGATACCTTTATGGAGGGAGCATCCTTTGGCCAATCTAATAGGTTATTAGCCTAATAGTTTGCGGATGGCGGCCATCTTTATGCCAAAATTGATTCCGCCTATTAATTCGAACACGGTGGAACCGAATGGAACGAAATTTGGTACAGAAGTAGCACTAGCAAAGGGCACCTCAGTGTCATGTTTTGTATCGCCGCTATCTTGACTGAAACGTAATGGCGGCCACACGAATGTTCAAAGCTTAAATCAAATTACGATTAACCTAATCATCCGATCTCTACCAAATTTTGCAACTACATACCTTTATGGAGGGAGCATCCTTTGACCAATCTAATAGGTAATCAGCGTAATAGTTTGCGGATGGTGGCCATCTTTGTGTGAAAATCGATTCCCCCTATTAATTCGAACACGGTTCAACCGAATGGAACGAAATTATGTACAGAGGTAGTACTAGCAAAAGGCACCTCAGTGTCATGTTTTATATCGCCGCCATCTTGACGGAAACGTAATGGCGGCCACACAAATGTTCAAAGCTTAAATCAAATTACGACTAACCTAATCATCCGATCTCTACCAAATTTTGCAACAACATATCTTTATGGGGGGAGCATCCTTTGACCAAACTAATAGGTCATCGGCGTAATATTTTGCGGATGGCGGCCATCTTTGTGTGAAAATCGATTCCCCCTATTAATTCGAACACGGTGCAACCGAATGGAACGAAATTTGGTACAGAGGTAGTACTAACAAAAGACACGTCAGTGTCATGTTTTATATCGCCGCCATCTTGACGGAAACGTAATGGCGGCCACACAAATGTTCAGAGCTTAAATCATATTACGATTAACCTAATCATCCGATCTCTACCAAATTTTGCAACAACATACCCTTATAGAGGAAGCATCCTTTGACCAAATGAATAGGTCATTAGCCTAATAGTTTGCGGATGGCGGCCATCTTTGTGTAAAAATCAATTCCCCCTATTAATTCAAACACGGTGAAACCGAATGGAACGAAAGTTGGTACAGAGGTAGCACTAGCAAAGGGCATCTCAGTGTCATGTTTTATATCGCCGCCATATTGACAGAAACGTAATGGCGGCCACACAAATGTTCAAAGCTTAGGTTAAATTACGACTAACATAACCATCCGATCTCTACCAAACTTTGCAACAACATACCTTTATGGAGGGAGCATCCTTTGGCCAATCTAATAGGTTATTAGCCTAATAGTTTGCGGATGGCGGCCATCTTTATGTCAAAATTGATTCCTCCTATTAATTCGAACACGGTGGAACCGAATGGAACGAAATTTGGTACAGAAGTAGCACTAGCAAAGGGCACCCCAGTGTCATGTTTTATATCGCCGCCGTCTTGACGGAAACGTAATGGCGGCCACACGAATGTTCAAAGCTTAAATCAAATTACGATTAACCTAATCATCCGATCTCTACCAAATTTTGCAACTACATACCTTTATGGAGGGAGCATCCTTTGACCAATCTAATAGGTCATTCGCCTAATAGTTTGCGGATGGCGGCCATCTTTGTGTCAGAATCGATTTCCCCTATTAATTCAAACACGGTGAAACCGAATGGAACGAAATTTTGTACAGAGATAGCACTAGCAAAGGGCATCTCAGTGTCATGATTAATATCGCCGCCATATTGACAGAAACGTAATGGCGGCCACACAAATGTTTAAAGCCTAAATCAAATTACGACTAACATAACCATCCGATCTCTACCAAACTTTGCAACAACATACCTTTATGGAGGGAGCATCCTTTGACCAATCTAATAGGTCATTAGCCTAATAGTTTGCGGATGGCGGCCATCTTTATGTCAAAATTGATTCCCCCTATTAATTCAAACACGGTGGAACCGAATGAACGAAATTTGGTACAGAGGTAGCACTAGCAAAGGGCACCTCAGTGTCATGTTTTATATCACCGCTATCTTGACGGAAACGTAATCGCGGCCACCCAAATGTTAAAAGCTAAAATGTAATTACGACCAACCTAATAATCTAGTCTCTACCAAATTTTGCAACACCATATCTTTATGTGGGAAACATATTTTGACCAAACTGCAAGAACATCAGCCCAATAGTTTGCAGATGGTGGCCAAGTATGTGTGCAAATCGATTCCCCCTATCAATTCAAACACGGTGAAACCGAATTGAACGAAATTTGGTACAGAGTTAGCACTAGCAAAGGGCACCTCATATTCATGTTTAATATCCCTATAGCACGTTGTATTTCAACAAGCTACTACAACCAACATTCAATCATACCCCGTGAAAAGGACAAAGAGTTATAACAATACCCATGCATTTAGGAGAAAGTAGGCTATATGTTCTTTACTGAACATCTTGTTTAATCTATAAATTGAACAGGCAATGCAGGAAATTGGAGAAAAATTCAAAGTAGGAGTAAAGAATTAAAGAGAAATAATTTCTTCTCTAAGATTTGCTTATGACATCGTCATCTTAGCCGTCCCATCTGAGGGTTTGAGTGAGTTTTCAAATGATAGGGACTCTGTATTGAGGAATGAATTCAGGATGAAAGTTAGTGAATGTGAATCAAACTTATTGAAATGCAGTCGAAATAAATCAGAAACCCCCATGGACGTGAAATTGGCTATAGGAAGTAGGAGACTTCTGTTACTTAGGAAGCAAAATAACCAGTGATGGACGATGCAAATAGGATATAGAAAGTAGGTTAACTCAGGTAAGGAAAGCATTTTTACAGAAAAGGAATCTGTTGACATCGAATATTGATTTAGGTACTACTGTCGACCAAAGTATTATGTGCACTCGTGTTTGAAGGTGGTTTGTGAAGTAACCAATAGACCCACATAAGATCCAATAAAAGCATCATTTTCATCGTTCTATTTTACGTTAGTTCATGTAGGTTTGGAATTTAAAATTTATATTTTAATATTTTTTGTTTATCGTAGTTGGCACACAAAACTTGCCCGTTTTTAAGCGTGTTTCAACTATGCGTCACATTTAAGAATTATTATCTCAAAAACCCGACATCAGATCGAATTCAAATTTTAACACAATATACACTGGAATGTTGTATAACTGGTTTATTAATTGCAAAATTTTGTGTGTATAAAACACAAAGTTGTTATCATGTTCGTAAGGTAACTTTTTCTCGGCTTGGGGGGTTTGGAAAATGTAGTTCTTGGTCGCGTTGTAATCCTTATACATCAAAAGGTTATGCTGTATGACTGTGAAATACGTAAATTAATTCAATTATTTTATATCGGATTGTATTTGTACGGGAAAATAAGACAGCAGCTAGCCGATACGTTGAAAGCTGTACAGCGTTGCCGAGATAGAGCCCATCACTTCCGAGCGAGGCGTGCCGTGTCGCGTGATAGGCTCCATCTCGGCAACGCTGTACAGCTTTCCCCGTATCAGCTAGCTGCTGAACCATGTCTTTATTTTCCCGTAAAAATACAAACCGATATAGAATAATTGAATTAATTTACGTATTTCACAGTTATACATACCTTTTCATGTATAAGGATGTCAACGCGACCAAGAACTACATTTTTCAACCATCCCGAGCCGAGAAAAAGTTACCATACACAAATGATAACAACTTTGTTTTTTGGACACACACAATTTTAAAATTAATAAACCAGTTATACAACTTTGCAATGTATGTTGTGTTAAAATTTGGATTCGATCTGATGACGGGTTTTTTAGATAATAATTCTCAAATGTGACGCATGGTTGAAACACGCTTAAAAACGGGCACGTTTTGTGTTCCAACTGCTATAAAAAGTATTAAAATATAAATTAAAAAATTCCAAACCGACATGAACTAACGTAGAATAGAACTACGAAAATGATGCTTTTATTGTATTTTATGTAGGTCTATTGGTTAATTCACAAAAAAACTTCAAACTCGAGTACACATAATATTTTGGTCGACAGTAGGAAGTCATTTTTGAAGGCCTTTGTCTGGAGCCTGGCACTGTATCGAAGTGAAACTTGAATTGTTGGAGCAGCAGAAAAGATGAGAATTGAAGCGTTTGAAATGTGGTGTTACAGGGAGAATGACAAAGATCAGATGGGTAGATAGGGTTACAAATGAAGAGTTATTTAGACGATTCGGAGAGGAGAGGAGAGATGTTTCTGGCGACTGCTAATGAAGAGAAGAGATAGGTTGGTAAGACACATACTAAGACACTCAGGAATAGCAAACTTAGTTATAGAAGGAAGGGTCGACGATAAGAACAGTAGGGATAGACCAAGGTTAGAATATGTTAAACAGATATCCTCAGATATTAGGTGTGGTAACTATGTAGAGATGAAACGATTAGCTCAGGACAGGGAGACATGGAGACCTGCATCAAACCAGTCAAAGAGTGAAGACTCAAACAACATTTATGACACAAGAAAATATTACAATTTTGTGCAAAATGCTTTAAGCTATCAAGATCATTATACAACAACCATCAACAGCTTGACGTCAAAAATGAATCCTTTGCATGGTACACAAATAAATCATTTTAATTCTTTTACCGACAATTAAACATTGAAGAGCATTTTCACAGAAGCAGATATTATTACATTAGGTATGAACTTCAAGGTTTCAATTAGTATTATTTTTATAATATTTTTAAATTAAAAGAAATACAACATTTTTACCATTTTCCAAATAATATAAAGATAGACGGTTTTTTGTTTCGGATTTTAAAATTATTTAAGTAGATTTCATTTTACGTTTGGAAGGTTATTGAACGCACTAAAATTGATTATAGTGATTTTTTATTTTAGTGTTTAAGTTTCATTTATAGATTTATAACGCTTGGATTATATGATGCTCATAGTTTAATGTTATTCCAATTTGATTTTAGCTGAGGATGGTTAGAAGTAAGCTAATCGAAACTAGTCCTATATAATGCGTTTTAGTTTCAATATAGTATAATATCAACTGTTCTACCTATTCATAGGTATTTTAATTTATATATCAATACGGGTAACTTCTATGAAGAATGATGCACTTCATATCGATGTGCATAATAACGTATCTCAAAGTACGACAACTGAAATAAACCCCCTAAAAACGAAAGTTATGATAGGTAAGAAAGGAAACAAAATTAATAAAAATGCAAAGTGGTTCATAGGAGATAAAAACAAGTAGTACCGTGACGAACTAAAGAGCCTACTTTTCTTCAAATTATAGAGACCATATATCAACAGTTGGCAGCCCTGATGACACTAAAAATGCATATTTATATCTGCTCCGGTTCGCAAATCACATACCATAATTGGTTGAAATCCAATGGAACTTACAAGCATTTAAAAATTGGACCTATCAGCAGGCATAGAATCATGTTGGCAACACCCTCATGTATGGACTTCTGTAAATTAGTCTGATGTAATATTATCTATATTGTGCCCGATAATCTGGCTTTGGATTGGGTGGCCCGACACACACGTCAACCCTCACCCAGAATTCGGTACAACTCGAAAATAAAAAAAATCTTGAATGTCCGAATCAATTTTGGCCTTAAAAAAACTCTGTCGGGAACGAGATTCAAGCAATCCCGGGGGTCTTTATAATGATGGGTACAACTGGGGTAAAATCTCAAAATTGATCCAGTGGACACACAAGTATGACAACGAACAAGAATGACAAAAACTCCGCTGTTAAAATAAAACTCATCCACCATTTATTACAGAACCACACCACTAAATACATAAAATCAAACACAGAAGCCTACCTTCGCTCGGAGACTTCTCAAAATTACTCTTGATGTGCAAATAAATAAATGACGCAGAAGCAAAATTCAAATTAATGAGGACAAAAATCTCCGGGCGTCCTAATCATTGGATACAAAATAACTTACGGAGATCAGAACTATATCACCCTAGTATTACAACCATTACTTCAAAATACTATGTCACCTCTCCGTTGAATAGTCCATAAATGAGCAGGTGCATAACTATGAGAAAATATTCAAAGGAAAAATTTGTTGCCTCATTCGATCTCCTTCTAACTAAAGGTAATCACCAAAAGAAAAATATATTTTTCTTATATGGATGTCACTGGCGTTAAATAATTCATTTTCAGACCTTTTATTCATGGATTAAATACTTTCATTATTATTTTCACTGGTTTTCGTTCAGCTGTGCCTCACTCAGAAAAATGACTGGTTGTTGGCTTTTACATTTATTACTTTACATTGTAACATCTTTATGATTCCAGATATTTATTTATTTTTTGTTAACCACTGCATGCTCTTCACACATTTATAAATACACCATAAACATTTAGGTAGACGGCCTCTGCCTATCTGTATTATTTTTCAACTGACAATTGCCTCAAAATTTCATATACTTGAACCTATCACGTAACATTAATTATAATCATTTATTTTATTCACCTTCCTATAGCGAGAACCTTTAGTTTCATCATAACTTCGTATTAGGCAACCCTACTATTTTATCAATGCAGTTTTATTATTTATAACGGAACAAGTTAGATCTGAACCTTCCGATGCGCATGTGCGTCCAGTTGCATTACGTCATCCCCCCGCCTGGATTCTTTGTCAACCAGTGAGCGCATACTTCGCCACGCGCTGGTTAGATGTTGCCAAGTAGTCATTTTTCCCAGAACCTTGGCAGGGTACAGATGCTGTCATGGCATGCGAAGCAAGACTGGGCGGCTCTGTTCTTTGACAAGCACGTCAACAAGCTTGCAACAAGGAGTGTGTGAAGTGGGCGCGTTCTCAGTTCATTACCACCAATACCAATGCTATGTCACTGAGAATGCTCCTATTCGATACTTTATGCTTGCATAATATAACCACGACGAGCAGCGAGCAGCCCCAAACAGTTGTTGCACCAAAGAGGGGAAATCGCATTTGCGCCTAGTGATCCCACTACTTCCCCTCCTAGACGAGACTCCGCCATGACAGGCCAGGTCTAACTTGCCACGCTATACACAACCTTGTATCAGTTACCTACCAAACGCATCTCCTCATGTTAGCATGTAAAGGGAAACCTCAGTGACGTGTGAGTGTTAAGTATAAATATCATGATGTGCGCACAAAAAGTGGCCCCTTAAGTGTGAATGTTCCCCCTGTAATTTAAGCCTGTTCAAACCATAAATTGTCATCCAGGTTGCACCAATTCAAAGAACACAGCGACGTAACACGCTGAAAGAACCTTGTACTCAGATTATATTTTAAAGCATCCATATATATTTTATTTTAAATCCTAAATATGACTAATAATCTCTCGAACGAAAACTTAAAATTTACTGCCCTAATAATCTTGTCATGATATCGTATTTTATCTTTTTGATTAACTTCTATTTCGATTTAAGCCCATCTGTCCAAATCTTAGTAACTACTACCCATTAACCACTACTTAAGAATTAACATGGTTTTCAGTACCTTTCGACCACCTCAGTCTTGGTTCCGCTGACACGTTTCCTGGGGGTTTGGGTCCACGTTCTTCCCATTGAACATCCTCCCCTCTCGTCCTGGATCCAGCTCGCGACCCTCTGGGTGTCCATGGTCCTGGCTCGCCTTCGTTTCCACGTCATCATAACAGCTTCCTAAATTTAGCTGGTCATCTCTTCGCTCGTAAAGTTCTTGTCACAAAACTCGCACTGGTCTGTACTGATAGCCTTTATGTCCGTCCAATACATCGCTGCAATATTCATGTCGAATATGCCAAGTAATATCAACTTATGACCGTGATAATAAGTCTATAACGGCACAGGTTATATCGTATGCATATACACCAGCCTGCACTCATAAGAGATTACGTCCGTCCTTGGCCTTGAATGTCGCTCTATATTTGGACTACACTCAGTTTATCTATAATAGTTCACTGACCCTGGATACTCATTTGTCTGCTCGTCAAACAAAAGCACATCGCTTCGTTCATATGTTCTGGGCGTCAATTATATCGCGCACGGCCCATGCAGTCCCGTACCTAGTAAAAGCTTGAGACACCACGTGTGTCTGCTCGCACTTCGTCGTACTAATGACTAGTGTCCCACAACATAATGCATTATGATCTGTGTTATAATATCACCTCGCCACATTCGGCTTTAGTATTCGTTAATACAGAGCTGTCCACGCAAGAAATAATACTGAGTCTTTCAGCTATGTCCCAAAAACTGTCGGAATACCGCACTGGTTCCAAGTTGCCACGGTACGACTGCTACTAGACACTTGTTTGTAACTTCAGCGTGCGGCGACACAAAAATAAAGTGAACTGCGGTGTATGGCGATGCAAAATAAAGTGACCCGCTTCTTCGACGTGACCTTCCCACCTTGACTTTTCCTGGAGCTCATCAGTGCCCTCTACGCTTCTGGAACCTTCGCCTAGTCATGCTGTCGACTATGTCCATGACGTAAAAACATCAACCTCAGGTTACTTCCACTTGCTTTCTTCCTCCTGCTATGCGACGTTGCCAGAGCTCTCAAAACCATGCGATATCGGTCACAATATGTGTGTCAATTTTGGAACAATTCCCATTCATATCTTCCGAGATATCCAACATAGACCTGAATTTCCAATTGTGAATTTTCAGCAGTTGGTGGCACTGACGTCATTTTCAAATATGGCGTTGCAATATTCAGGCATAGCTCTTTACTCATACAATATTTGGTTTTCATAGGCGCAGCCGTTTAGGAGTTGATAGGGACACACACACACACACACACACACACACACACACACACACACACACAGACAAACAGACACACAGAGACACACAATTGCCCGGATCGATCTCATAAGTCTACTTTTTCCTCATTTTAAAAAAATGTGAAAAGTAGGCTAAAAATATAACTGGTGAAAGAAATTGAATATGTACATCTAATGTTAGCAAGTAGGCTAACTGGGAATTGCGGGCAACAAATAAAACCAGCAAATATGAAGGGTCTAGCTGCATAGGAGTGTAAACAAACAATACTGATTATAAATTATACACAAATGTATTCAATGCCACTATAAAGTCAAAACAAGATGTTCAGTAAAGAAAATATAGCCTACTTTCTCCTAAATGCATGGGTATTGTTATAACTCTTTATCCTTTTCAAGGAGTATAATTGAATGTTGGTTGTAGTAGCTTGTTGAAATACAACGTGCTATAGGGATATTAAACATGAATATGAGGTGCCCTTTGCTAGTGCTACCTTTGTAAAAAAATTCATTCAATTCGGTTTCACCGTAGTTGAATTGATATGGGGAATGGATTTGCACACATACATGGCCGCTATTTGCGAACTATTGGGCTGATGACCATGTAGTCAGTCATAAGATGCTTTCCACAAAAAGGCATGTTGTTGCAAAATCTGGTAGAGATCAAATTATTAGGATGGTCGTAATTTGATTTAAGCTTTTAACATTTGGGTGGCCGTCATTCCGTTCCCGTCAAGATGGCGGCGATATAAAACATGACACTGAGGTGCCCTTTGCTAGTGCTACCTCTGTACCAAATTTCGTTCAATTCGGTTTCACCGTGTTTGAATTGATAGGGGGAATCGATTTGCACACATACTTGGCCACCATCTGCAAACTATTGGGCTGATGATCTTGCAGTTTGGTCAGAATATGCTTTCCACATAAAGATATGTTGTTGCAAAATTTGGTAGCGACTAGATTATTAGGTTGGTCGTAATTACATTTTAGCTTTTAACACTTGGGTGGCCGCGATTACGTTTCCGTCAAGATGGCGGTGATATAAAACATGACACTGAGGTGCCCTTTGCTAGTGCTACCTCTGTACCAAATTTCGTTCCATTCGGTTTCACCGTGTTCGAATCGATAGGGGGAATCAATTTTCACACAAAGATGGCCGCCATCCGCAAAATATTAGGCTAATGACCTATTCGTTTGGTTAATGGATGCTCCCTCCATAAAGGTATGATGTTGCAAAATTTGGTAGAAATCGGATGATTAAGTTAATCGTAATTTGATTTAAGCTTTGAACATTTGTGTGGCCGCCATTACGTTTCCGTCAAGATGGCGGCGATATAAAACATGACACTGAAGTGCCCTTTGCTAGTACTACCTCTGTACCAAATTTCGTTCCATTCCGTGTTACCGTGTTCGAATTGATAGGGGGGGGGCAGACATTCAGAGTACACACACTCTCACACACACACACACACACACACACAGACTCACACACACATACACACACACACAGACAGACACACTTTTTTTTTCGCCTTGTGTTGATCTCATAAGTCTACTTTCATTTTTTGCAAAAATCGAAAGTAGGCTAATAATGTGTTGTGTGAAAATATGGAGAGAAGAGGAAGATTCACAGAGTGGGATACCATTTTAAGAATGATAGCATAGTTATAGATTACCAAGCTGTAGCCTACTGCTGACAATGGAGCAAGAATGATGTGTAAGGATTTGCCCACTGTTTAATGAATGTTGGTTATTTTATTTCTCAACGTATCCATACATTATATTTTGGCTTGACAATATCCAAATTGTTTCATACGTCTTGCACATATAAAATACTAGGTCAGTTTGGATTAAGATTATGTACTGCATTATCAAAATGGACAGCTAACTTCAACAGAATGATCAAACTAGTAGGAGGCTTCTGGTTTATTTCTCGGTTAGACCACATCAATGTGATACAGACTGCCGTATCCATTAAGGCTGATTTTTATCATATTACTCCGATAATATTAAACCACACTGAAGTTGATCGTGATATAACTGGAAGATACATCATAGTCTACAGCAGCGACGTCCGATTCACTGCAATCGAACCATTCATATGTTTTTAATTCTTTTCGTGAGCTTTCTTTTTATTTAAATTTCTAATAGTGTTTTGTAAGGATATCCATTTTATCTTTTATCTTTGTAAACTTAATTTTAAGATTATTAGAATTCAATATACGCTGACGAAGGTGTCATTGAACACCGAAACATGTACGTTTAAGCAGTGATTAAACCACATTCTTTAGTGTTTGACAAAGCGGTTTTGAATAAAATAGTGTTGTAAACAAATAATAAAGCAATGGATACGGTTAAAAATCGGTGAAGTGCTAAGCTTAGCGTACCAGTATTAAAATTAAATACCAAAGGGAAGAGTTGTTACAAAAACTAGCAAAAACGTAGCAAAAGCTCCAGCCCTGATTACAAATACGCATAATTGTACAGCATTCAAAATAACACAGGTTATTAGACAGATTGACCACACACATCCAGTCTATGATATCCGAGATCGTAGGCCTACATTCAAAGTGTTCTATTCTGATCGATGTATTCGTTTTTTCTTCTTTGTATTGAGTAGTACTCGTGTGTCAGGTCAGGGCTATAGGGAGTTTGATAAAACACTTTCTATCGAAATTATTTAAGAAGTTCTTGGGTTCTGTAACAATGGATTCTGTAATTGTGTAAATCTTCCGACAATCCAGAAATTGTGAACCGATGTCTGTTGCGAACCTTCAAGTCACTCCCTAAAAGCATTCATCTTCCGCCACTGACTTCCTCGCGATCATCCGTTTGACCATATCTAAATTTTATTCACCTGTTACACACTACGGCGTCACTCAAAGAGTTTTCACCAGACACCCGGCTCATTCTGCAGTGATTTTTCAATGCGTTAAGACCCTCGGCCAGTAAAAATCGAATTACACTACACAACTCGCACTTGGTGGGAGAGTCGATTGTCGCAGACATTTTATACGCCAGTAGCCAAGCTTCAAATGAAGTTTGTCTTTATGTTATGGTGGTTGTGGGGATGGGAAAACCAATCATGATTCATGAGGCACTGCTTTAGGGGCTGTCTGAAGACACCATCGGAGATTGAGGTGATCGAACCCACCTCCTCTTTTCAGAAATACTTACGAGTTACCAGTTCCAGACCTAAGATCAGAATTACTTGGAAGAAGAATCTCAATAACGTACCCATACACAGAAGGTGGCAACGAGCAGAGAAACAGGGTTAAAGTGACAGAGAACAAGCTAGTGATCACATAGTTCCCAGACAAACTCAAAATTCTAAAATTAGAAATAACAATTATTTCTGGGTGAGATTTTGTTTCCGTCCCCTCCCACACACACATGTACATTCTTAGTTTATTCTTGTGATATTAAACCTCCCCCTCGTCATAAACATATTCTCTATATAAGTATGTTTCAAGTTTTATACAATTTTACAGTTGCAAATTCCCGCTAAACCGAGAAGGAATGTGATTATTACGACAGAGCTGCGCTTGTAAGAGTAACTGCTGGATTCCATTTTGGGTTAGAAGCCTGCTAAACATTAATCGCACTTTCTTCTGGTGGAGAAACTTAAGGATCGTAATATTTAAAATACTTAAAACGTTGGAAATACTCCTCGTGACAAAGCTCAATAATTAGATTCCGACATTCAATTTTGTCTTTGAATTCCTTACTGCAACCTGTAGGGTTGTAATCCTTCTAGGAGCAGAAGGTGTGGTGAAGCATCCCCAAGACGGGAGTTTGTATGAAAATAAAGACTGAAATCAAACAAGAAGTTCCGTGACGAACTAAAGAGCCTACTTTTCATGCCGATGAGTATTCTACAGTATATGAACCTATCTGGAATAATGACGAAATTAAGTTGGTAATATCGAAATGTCTAATTAGTTCGAAATATTCCTGGTATAATGTAGCCAAATAGAGCACCACAGTTGGTAGCCCTGGTGACTCAATATATTCTTAGTTCCATCTCTTAAGGTACAGAAAACAAAATTTGGTTGAAGTCCAATGGACGTTACATGCAGTTAGACATTGGATCTATCAGCACGCGTAAAAGCATGTTGGCAACAATGCCATGCGTGTGCTGGTTAGAACTAATCGGAAATATTATATCTTCTTGTGCCAATTTTGGATGAAATCCATTTGTTAGTATAGAAGTTACATGTATTTTACAATTGGACCTATCAGCATATAATCATGTTGGCAGCACTGACTTATATTAATTACTCCAAATTAAACTAGAGTGTCAGGTGCTATACGTGTGCAAAGTATAGAGCTGTTGACTTGCTTACTTTCTGATATATTGATATTAGGGTAAAAAATATAGACAGTATTTATTAACAGTTGGCAGCCCTGATTGCTTTTAAGAATACTTATAGTCATATCTGTTATGTTACACATAACACATACGAAATTTGGTTGAAATCCAACTGATAGTATAGAAGTTACATGTATTTAAAAATTGGTTCTATCAGCAGGCTTAGAATCATGTTGGTGGAACTGAAGTTTATAAGTTACTCCAAATTAATATAAAATGCCAGGTACTATACGTGTGCATAGTTTAAAGCTGTCGGCTTGCATACTTTCAGATATATTGGTATTTGGATGAAGAAAATAAAGAGAGCAATTATTAACAGTTGGCAGCCCTGGTGGCTCTTAAGAATACACTCAGTCATATCTGTTTATGTTCACATATTACATACAAAATTTGGTTGAAATCCAATTAATAGTGTAGAAGTTATATGCATTTAAATTTGGACCTATCAGAAGGCTTAAAATTATTGTGGCAACACTTTCATGTATGGCCTCCTGGAAATTAAACTGAAATAGTATTATCTACATGTGTACCAATTTTGGAATAGCTCACATGCATACCTTCCATGATATCCAACATGGAGCTCAAATTTCTAGTGCGTTTTTTCAGCAGTTGGTAGCACTGCCATTATTTTCAAATATGGGCTTGAGATATTCCCGTATACATCTTTACTCATACTAAATTTGGTTTCGATTGCTGCAGCCGTTTAGGAATTGATAGGGACACACACACACACACACACACAGACAGACAGACACACATTTTCCTCGATCGATCTCATAAGTCTACTTTTTCCTCATTTTTGCAAAAGGTAGAAATTCGAAAATATTTTCACTCCAACGATGTCCTACTTTACTCAACAGAATGTTTTATATTCTTTTGTCCGCTTCATTGTCCAGTGGCTAGCATTTTTGGCTGACACCGCGGAAGCCCGGGTTCGATTCCCGGCTGTGCCAATAAATTTAATTCTGGTCTGAGGGCTGGAACGGGGAACAATCAGCCTCATGAGGCAAAAACTGAGTAGAGGCAAGAAATAAGATTCTTGCAAATATTTGGGCGTTCACATAAGGAATGATATGAAATGGAGTAGTCATGCAGGAAGTGTAGTTTCTAAAGCTTACAAATCCCTGCACTTTGTAATTAGGGTATTAAAAGGAAGTAGTATCTCTGCTGAAGAATTAGGATATTTGTCACTTGTAAGACCTATCCTGGAATACGCCTAGGCGGTTTGGGATCCATATCAAGTAGGGCTCATCAATGAGTTGGAAATGATACAAAGAAAGGCCGCTAGATTTGTGCTCAGTGACTTTAATCCCAGGAGCAGTGTGAGCCGTATGTTAAAGAAATTTGGGTGGGGATCACTTGAGGCTAGGAGGATGAAATCTAGACTCTGCGCTATGTACAACACGTATACAAACAACCAGCATGGGGCGAGCTTAGCAAACGTATGGTAAAGCCCACTTACATGAGTAGGAGTGATCATTATTTCAAAGTTAAGGCCCGACCACAGCGTAATTATGGTAAATATTCATTCGTAAACCGTGCCATTGATAACTGGAATTCTCTACCTGCCGCAGTCTCAGAGCCTTTTCCCAAACATATAGGTGTGTTTAAGAAAAGACTGACGATTTGTGTAAATACTCCAGTTTAATTGTTATCGCACTGTTATGTATAATTATTTATTTGTTATGATGTATATCCAATTTGCCACCCGGGGGACACACCCCCAATTTCAGATAAATATATGAATGAATGAATGAATGAATGAATAATACACACTTTCACTCACCAGATGGATATTGTGTATGTGTGTTGTGCAAGAGTGCGTGTGATAGATACCATAATTATTATATCGTGTCCTGAAAGAACTCAATCATTACTAGCATACAGTGAAAGAATTCATGATGAAAATTAATAAATGTAAAACAAAAATATTGGAATGCTACCGAAAAAATCAAAAACCCCTATGGACATCAAATTGGCAGGTGAAAAGCTAAAGGAAGTTACTTAGGAAGCAAAATAACCAGTGATGGACGAAGCAAAGAGGACGTAAAAAGTATGTTGGCTCAGGCAAGAAGAGCATTTCTAAAAAAAAAAAAAAAAAAAAAAAGAAAAAAAAGAAAAAAGGAATCTGTTCACATCAAATATAGATTTAGGTATTAGGAAGTCATTTTTGAAAGGCTTTGTCTGGAGCGTGGCGCTCTATGGAAGTGAAACTGGACTATTGCTGCAGCAGAAAAGAGGAGAATTGAAGCGTTTGAAATGTGATGTTACAGGAGAATGATGAAGATCAGATGGGTTGATAGGGTTACAAACGAAGAAGTATTAAGACGAGTGGGAGAGGAGAGATGTTTCTGGCGACTGCTAATGAAGAGAAGATATAGGTTGGCAGGACACATACTAAGACACCCAGGAATAGCAAGCTTAGTTATGGAAGGAAGGGTCGAGGAAAAGAACTGTAGGGGTAGACCAAGGTTAGAATATGTTAAACAGATTGCGTTGGATGTAGGGTGTGGTAGCTATGTAGAGATGAAACGATTAGCTCAGAGCAGGGAGGAATGGAGAGCTGCATCATACCAGTCAGAAGACTGGAGACTCAAACAACAACAACAATTTATCAGGTGTCCAGTTGATTGTTTTTCAGATGTGTATTGTTTGTAATCTTATATATATAAAAAAGGAATGTCTGTGTGTTCGTCTTTTATGCGTTCATAAACCATTCATCCGATTGCGATCAAATTTTGGTGAGTTGTTGTAAGCACTTACGGGAGGTTTATAGGCATAGTTAATCCATAGATAGCGCGCGAGTAGTTTCAACAAATGCGTAATGGCGATGCGTTCATATACAATGCATCCGATTGCGATCAAATTTTGGTGAGTTGTTGTGCACAGTCCCGGAAAAGTTATAGGCGTAATAAATCCAATTTACAATAGATGGCGCGTGAGTAGCTTCAACAAAATGGCGTGCGTTTATTTCAAGAAATTCCCACATGCGTTCATATGCCATTCATCCCATTGCGATGAAACTTGGGTGAGAAGTTCTGTAGACTTCAGGTAAGGTTTCTGGCTTAGTAAATCCACTTAACAATAGGTAGCGCACGAGTAGATTCAACAAATGAGCGACGGCGGGCGGAGCGTTTCAACAAAATCCTGTATGCGTTCACATACCATTCGTCCGATATCGATGAAACTTGGAAGAGAGGTTGTGTACACTACAAGCAAGGTTTCTGGCTTAGTAAATCCAAGTTATAATAGGTAGCGCAGGCGTATAATCAACAAATGAGCGACGACGCGCGAAGCGTTTCAACAAAGTCCTGTATGCGTTCACATAACATTCGTCCGATAGCGATGAAACTTCGGTGAGTGCTTGTGTATACTTCAGGCAAGGTTTCTGGCTTAGTAAATCCACTTTACGATAGGTAGGGCACGAGTAGATTCAACAAATGGGCGACGACGCGCGAAGCGTTTCAACAAAGTCTCGTATGTTATATATTTTGTGTACTTTGCCATACGCTTAATAATAATAATGTTACTACATTAGAACCCCTCTCGTCCGCCCTCGACTAGTCAGCCGCTCCGGTTGATCCGACGTGCTTGAGCCGAACTTGCCCCCACTCATAGCGGTGACCCGTCGCCCCATTGTTGTTTACAGGTACAGTACGTACTGCACTGTGAAGATTTTAGTGCTTACTGTTCGTTGGTTTTACGACATTGTTCTTCTGTGTTCGTTACAGTACTGTGCATTAATTTGTTTACTGTACAGTTGTGTGTGTCAGGAGTGAAACGTAAACACGTTACTCTTTCATTAAATGAAAAATTAGCAGTGCTACGAAGACTGGACATAGGGGAATCACTCCAGAAAATTGCCAAGTAACTCAATGTAGGCGTTACGACAATAAAAGATTGAAGAAGAAATCGGAAAGAATGATATTGAATCCTGTAGCCTACAGTGACGGTAGATGGTGAAAACGCTCTTATGGATCGCAAAACATTGAAGAAGCCTAAACTCGAACTGTTTGACAACGCATTGTGGATGTGGTTCTACCAAGAAAGAAGGAAAGGAACCCCGACATCTTGAGTTTAGATATTGTTTATTTTAATGTAAATCCGTATTTTTCTATACTTTCTGATAATCCGACCTTTTTGCATTCCGATCATACCTTCAGTCCCAAAGCTGACGGATTACAGGGGTTGTACTAATTCATTCTTCCTGGAGCAGAATTATGGGAAGTTTCTTAACTCAATTTGGTGGAACAAATTAATACAGCTGATATCCTAACAAGTATTTGACAAGTGCATTGTGTTATTTGAGAAGACAAGGCCATTGCAGGCACGACGCAGGTAATTTCCGGACAGCACTAAGCCGCTGTGTTGTTCGCCAAGTTTATACAAGTAATAGGGCTTAGCACGCTATCGTGTTTTGACACCACGGGGCTGGACTCTCCTTCCCGCCCCTTGTTTTGGTTAGTCAAGAGCCCAAGAGACCTGCGGGCCTCTCACGTGGAAAATGATTTATGGACGGTGTCGAAACCGGGGACTCATTTCTCCACTACCGAGACAACTATTCTTTTATTTAAAAATGAGTTGTGACGCCGAATGTCTCCCAAAGTTGGAAAGAAGTAGGCACATCCCGTTTCTTTGCAAGCCAAAGGATAGCATCGCAGCACAGAATAATGGAATCTCTTGAGCTTCTAGCGATGTTGTTTTATACTCCAAGTATAAGGACTAAGTTTAAAGTTTTTTCACCTTCTCTTTCTTGTTCGTCTTCTTTTTCCGAATCTTTTTCCCATTTCTCTTTCCTAATGGGACATGGCGCTGCTCACAAAGGGAAATGCGAAATTATATTTGTGGAAGCTTCTTTTTTTCCTTCGTATATGCTGCTTTAAAATTAAATGAACAGAAGTCTCAACCGCACATCACGTTGCGATGCAGAGGAACGGCACGTTTTTACAAGAAACGCAGAGCGAGGAGTGAGATTATGACATTCATTTTCTTTATAGACTGTTGTGCCTTCCAGCCTTTAATCTCCAAGTCTCAGACAACAAGAGATATATCAAATAGGAAGAATTTTATAGTAAACAGAAGAATTGAGCACATAGAGTCACTTATTTTTTAACCAATTGAGTTCAGGGGTCATTGAACCCATGACCTTACGGAAACTTTGCTCAATCGACTGACTACTTGGAGACTAGGGTCATACTGCACAGTGAATTCAGGCGAAATGATGCAGTGGGATATATTAAACATTCCCAAAATTCCTTGTGAGAAGTGAGAATACTTCGACAAGTTTGCGTAAGACGTCGGGAGAAGGGGAGGGGGGTTAATTTCTGACATTCAATTTCATTATAGACTCTAGTGGCTTCCAGCCTTCAATTTGCAAGTTGCCTGGAGTAGAAGTGGGAACCACGGAAAACCACTTCCAGGATATCTGAGGTGGGAATAGAACGCTCTTCATCTCAGTTTTGCCCTACAAGGCTGAGTGTACCCCGTTCTAGTCTTCATACCAGACTTAAAATGTATTGGCAGAGCCAGGAATCGAATTCGGACCCTACAGCCAAGAACGTTAGCCGCTACACCACGAGGTGGTCCTAACACATAGCAGTCCATACTTACTATTAGTCTTATTCCGAGACAACATACGCCATGAAGTATGTGCTACACAACACCCAGCATACGGGGATAGGTCGCATTTCGTTGTTTAGGGGCAGATGACCAAGTTGTTTCGCCCCTTTATAATAACAATAACTATATAACGCATTTTGTTGCGTATCCATGTTTATTCTTCTCGTTATTGTTAAAAGAAAAGATTTTGGGATTTAGGATCATCCGCAGTGGGAGCAGCGGTGGCACTTGTCGCCTACATGGCCATTGGCTGCATTAATAATAATAATAAAAAAAATGACATTTGGGGTGGGCGCTCTGTTTGTTTAAAATATGTTTCATACATTCCACTGCGAAATAACAATGTTATATTTGTGCCATTTTACCGGCCGCGGTGGCCGAGAGCGCAAACGCGCTCCCTCGTGCCTCGCTGGCATCGGGAGAGCGTGGGTTTGAATCCCACCTCGGCCGTCCCTAAAATGGTTTTCATGGTTTCCCATTTTCACCACAAGGCAAATGCCAGGACGGTTCCTTTCAATAGGTCCACAGCCGATTTTCTTCCAAAATCCCTTCCTTGACCCGTCCTGAAAAGAAAAGTAGGCCTACATGGCCATTGGCTGCATTAATAATAAAAATAATTAAAAAATGACATTTGGGGTGGGCGTTCCGTTAGTTTAAAATATGTTTCATACATTCCACTGCGACGGTAATTTTTCGCACAGTTATTTATTTATTTTTTATTTTATTTTGCGTATGTCTCTTAGTGCCGGAAGTGTCCGAGGACATGTTCGGCTTGCCAGAGGCTGTAGCTACTGCAAGCGGACACCCATGGCGTGAGCTACAAGTTCCGATCAATTTCAAGAAGTAGTTCCAACTTTCGCTACCAGATATCACTGACACCTAGTGTTGAACGTTGGAACTTTGATAGAGCGTTTCAACGAAATATAACATAGATATTTAGCTTCACACAAGTTTAGATAGTGGAAGGATCTCTTACATGGCATAAATCTATGACATAGGACCGCCGGCTTTACTTCCCCTCCAAAGGAAGGCATACTGAAGGATTTTAACGCTCTTAAAAAATCCGACGAATTTGGCCGGGTTTGAACCCGCCATCTTGGGTACAGCAGTTCAGCAACCAACTACGCCGCTATCGCACAGTTGACAACACATCTTTTAATCTTTCTCCTTTTACTTTAGGACACACATGGGTCACTTGTAGGCTAAATTAACTAAATATCTAATTTTACAGTACACATTGTGGGCACATTGTAGTTACACTTAACGGAACACAGTAGCTACGACAGCTAAGGCGCAGTGCAAAGACATTGGGCAAACTATCTCTGGGCTCGGTAGACGAGTGGGTTCGTACCCCATCATCGTCAGTCATCCTAGAAGTGCTTGCCACGGTGGGTGAGTGGTTATCGTGTCGGATTACCAACCCCCAGCTTGCAGGTTCGCTCCTGGCCATGTCATACGATGTTGGCATGTTAAATAAACCATTTGAATTCAGTAGGCCATGTTCATAATGGCAAAATTAATCTCGGGATTTTCCGCCAACATAAAATGTTCCTCCTTTCTCTACTAGAAAGCACTATAGTGTCAAGGAGCTTAGATATCTAACCTCCTTGACTTTTATAGCGCTTCAAGGAACAACAAGATTTCGACATGTAAGCTGCCCTCTGGGCGTCAAATAACAAAGCTTGCACCCAGCACCTGACGCCATATGAAAAAAATAAAAATAAAAATAAAAAGAATAATCCTGGATCTGGTTTACCGTGGTTTCTCATTTTCAACTCCAGGCAAATGCCGGGATGGTACCTTCCAATAGACCATGGTCACTTTCTTCCAGTTATATTTATTTTCATCTCTCATCAACTCCCCGCATCAGGTTGGAGCCAGGAAGGTCATTCAGGCGTAAAAACTACCTGCCAATTAGAAATTCATCGGTAGATATACATACCGGGTTCAAACCCGGCCGAAGTCGTCGGATTTTTTAAGAGCGTTAAAAATCCCTCAGTATGCCTTCCTTCGGAGGGGAAGTAAAGCCGGCGGTCCCATGTCATAGATTTATGGCATGTTAAAGACCCTTCCACGACTTACACCTGTGTGAAGCTAAATTATATAGGTTAAAAAGTAAACAACGCTCTGAGGTTCCTACGTTCGTTGCCAGGAGCCGACTGCGGTGGCGTCTAGTAGCTAAGTTCTGAACTAGTAGTCGTTGACGGTGGCGTTTGGTGGCAAAAGTAGGAACTACTTGAAAAATTCAAAGTCTGCAGTCCGTACTTGAATTAAAACAAGTAGTTCCGTGAAGAACTATACAGCCTATTTTCATATAGCCTACTTATGTTAACTGCACTATCAATATACAACATTTCAGTTTGATTGCTGCAATAGATTCGTAGATATTGAGCACCGACTAAATATTTCGGATGGTCGCCATGTTGGATTCTATATATGTAGGTCCTAGAGTTATGTACTGTTACATGAAGATTATTGTGTACGTGTAGTACTCAAACTTCAATAGCATGATTAGGACACAAGAAGTAAAAACGAGATTAAAAAATTTCGCACAGGTGCCATCTTGTGGTTATGGGAACAATTGCAATAAATTAGATGCTAGTGGATTAACATGCATATAAAGATTTACTGTACCAAATTTCACTGCATTCGGATGGTTAAATTGCGAGAAACTTCCATGTGAATATTTATACTTCGCGTCGCTGCCATGTTGGATTTGTGATCATCAGGTTATTTAAAGTCCTACAGGTGAACTTAAGTTCATAGCCCCTATGAACATAAAAAAACAGTTTGATTGCTATAATAGATTCGTAGATATTCAGAGCCGTCTAAATATTTCGGATAGTCGCCATGTTGGATTGTTAAATGTATAGGCCATAGAGTCATGTACCATTAAAGGAAAATTATTGCGTAGGTTCACTATTCAAACTTTCACTTCGATCGCATGACTACGACAAAAGAAATAGAAACTTAATATTAAAATTCGCACAGCCGCCATTTTGAGGTTATGTAAACAATTGAACTAAATTAGATACCAGTGCATTACAATGTGTATAAACATTACCTTACCAGATTTCATTGCGTTTGGAACATTAAATCGCGAGAAAAGTCTATTTAAAATTTCCAAATTCGCTTGGCCGCCATGTTCGTTTTGTAGTTAGCCGGTTTTTGAAAGTCTTATTGATGAACTTCCAGTAGTGCCCTTTATATCCGTACAAAATTTCAGGGTGATACCGCTAATAGTTTCAGAGATATAGAATGCCGGTGAAATATTTCGCACATCCGCCATCTTGTGATTATGTAAACAATTGAACGAAGTTAGATGTCGGTGCATTACAATGAGTATAAACATATACTGTACCAAGTTTTATTGCGTTTGGTTGGTTAAATCGCGAGAAACGTCTATTTAAAAGTCGCAAATTCGCGTGGCCGCCATGTTGGTTTTGTAGTTACCAGTTTTTCAAAAGTCACACATATAAACCTCTAGTCGTTCCCTTTATCACCGTAAAAAAATCCAGGGTGATATCGGGAATAGTTTCGGAGATATTGAATACTGGTGAAATATTTCGCTCAGCCGCCATGTTGGATTCGTGAGACATAACAAAATTTGAAGGGCACGGTCGGGGTCGTCCGGAATAGTGCTATGAACTTACTGAGATTCATTGAAATCGCTCCAGCCGTTTAGATTTTATTAGGGACACACACACACACACACACACACACACACACCTCACACACACACACACACACACACACACACACACACACACACACACACACATACGGACAAAAGGTGATCTCATAAGCCAATTTTTTCAAAATTGAAAATAGGCTAAAAAACAGATAACACACACTAATACAGTCATCATAATTAACACCAGTTATCAGACAGATTCTACACACATCAAAGTACACGGGGCTACATGACCGCGATGTCGCAGCCCTAAACTGAGGAACCAACCAACCAGATATACATACAATCCTGTTTGTGTAATTTATTCATGAGTTACGTGTCGCGTAAGTGAAACTTTTCATACCGTGTGTGAGAAAGCACTATTTTACAGAAAAAGTGGTTAGGCTCAATGTACTGTATTTTAACCCTGAGTTGTGCAGCTTTAACCCAGGCTGTTCACGGAGCGGGCGGACACTGCGGTCTGACAGCTGTGTGTTTTTCCAAGCCGCCGGCGACATGGCCTCCCCAAGGACCATTCCCGCTGGTGTAGAACTTGTAGGATTAATATCTGTAGCAGTGTGGACAGGCGAGCTGAAATAATAATAATAATAATAATAGAAACAAAATCAACATGAAATGCTTAGATTTTGCTAATGATCTAGCGATCATCACTAAGAACACAGAGGAGACTACAGTAGTAGCATGCTGAGCCTCTTTGTCCAAGAACGCGTGTTCAAACCCGGCCAAAGTCGTCGGATTTTTAAGAGCGTTAAAATCCCTCAGTATGCCTTCCTTTGGAGGGGAAGTAAAGCTGGCGGTCCCAGGTCATAGATTTATGGCATGAAAAAGAACCTTCCACTGACTACACTAGTGGAAGCAAATATTTGTAGGTTAGTTTGATAACGCTCTATTATTCTTTTATTTAAATTAGTTTCCATGATGGTTCCGTATTGATGTACTAAATAGTTTTTAACAACAATTATACATCCGCCTTAGTCAATACATAAACGAAAGGAAATATAATTAGATTTGCTCCTGGTACATGTTTCACTTGTGTTTGATGGCTGAATATCATCACCGTTTCATATTTTTTAGTTTTGCTCAATATTTTTCTGTGACCTACTTATATGGTGCACCATATTAAGTCAAATAGCCATTTGTTTTTTTTTGAGTGCTACGCTATTTTATATCTTTCTTCAGATATTAATCTTGGCTGAGGAAGGGGATAAAAGCAATTAATCCGTGAAACATGTACCAGGAGCAAATCTAATTATATTTCCTTTCGTTTATGTATTGAATTTCAAAGTGATGATTATAGAGTGGTGCACTCTGGAAGTCTCAAAGGCCAAGGAGGTGTCGCATTCCTGTTGGATAAAAAGCTACTACTGCTTTGCAAGATGTCATGGTAATAAATCACAGGTTGATGGCAATACGACTCAAATCACTTCCTGTAGACACAGTCATTGTCCAGATCTATGCTCCTACGTCTAGTAGTGAAGATCAGGAAGTCGAGGATATGTATGATGAGCTTGAAGACTTTCTTCAGGAACACACGAGAGCTAGTGACAATGTCATCATCATGGGAGACTGGAACGCCATAGTCGGCGAAGGTTCTGAAAACCCATGTGTTGGACAATTTGGGTTAGGAAGAAGGAATGAAAGAGGCCAGAGGCTAATAGATTTCTGCAAACAAGAAGGATATGTAATAACGAACACCTTCTTTAAAGCCCCACCGAGACGCCTATATACGTGGAAGAGCCCAGGAGATCATTTTCGATGCCAAATAGATTTCATACTGGTGAAACCGAAATCAAACAAAAAAGTCTATGACTCTACCTGGAACTGATGCCAACACAGATCACAATATGTTGAGAATCAAACTGTGGTTAAGGTGGAAACTGTTGAGGAAGACCTATAACAGACCGAAGTGGAACACCTGCTCTTTATGTGATGAACTTAAGCGTACATAATTCAGGGAAGCTATAACTAGGAAGCTTGGATAAGACGATGCTTTGGAAACAGGCACATCGTCACAGAATATCGATACCAAATGGTTGACAATAAAGAACTCCATCACAGAGGCTGCAGAAGAAGTACTCGGAAATCCATCAGTCACTCCCAGACAATCGTGGATAACACAGGATATTCTTTTGAAGATCCAAGAAAGGAGGAGACTGAAACAGGTCAATACAAATGAAGGGAGAATAGCATACGGTAGGCTTCAAAATGAAATAGATTGAGAATGTAGAAATGCCAAAGAAAAATGGCTTCATCAAAAATGCGAAGAAATCGAAGAACTGGAAAAACATGGCACTAAAAACAGCAAGGAAAATATGCCACTTACCAAAATGAACTCTAACCTCAGCATTGCGTGACAACCAAGGTTCAATTATCACTGATGAAACACAAATAATGAACCACTGGGAAATGTACATTAAGACTCTGTACAATGAAGAATTTGAGTACGTACATACAAAGGAGTCACATACAAGTTTAGTTGCACCTTTATGTGTGACTAAAAGTGAATTTGAGTTGGCAATGAGGTCATTACCAAATGAGAAAGCTCCAGGCATCGATAACATCCCTAGTGAACTAATCAAGTCTGCTGGTGATATAATTAATGAAAAAAACTATGACTTAACGCAAACAATCTACGAAAAGGGTATTTGGCCATCTGAATTTTGAAACTCCATCATGGTCCCTTTACCAAAGAAAGCAAATGCGACCAACTGCAGTATGTACAGAACAATTAGTTTGGTTCCTCATGCATCCAAAATTATGATCCAAATCATAAAGAAAAGAGTAGAAGGAGCAGTCTATGGCTACATCCAAGAAACACAGTTTGGTTTCCGTCGAGGAGTTGGTACCCGAGATGCCATTGGCATTCTTAGAGTCCTCGGAGAACGTATGATGAGCAGGAGCCGAAATCTGTATATATATGCTTCATTGACTATGAAAAGGCATTTGATAGAGTCTCCTGGCATAAACTATTCCCATTATTAAGGAACATAGGAGTCGAAGGACAACTCATTACACTCATATGGGACCTCTACAATGGTCAAAATGCATTTGTACGTTTAAGAGAAGGTCTTACTAATCCAGTTCCTATCAGAAAAGGAGTAAGACAAGGATGCCCTCTCTCCCCAATTTTGTTTAATGCTTTTGGTGAGTTGATGATGGCAGAAGCTTTAGAAGACACAGGTTTAGGTGTGAAGATCAATGGAATTCCCATAAATGTAATTAAGTTCGCAGATGATCAGGCCATTCTAGCTGGTAGCCCATCTACTTTGCAGGCAATGTTGTCAAGAGTTGCATCAACGGTGCAGAAATACGGCATGAAAATAAACACCTCAAAGACCAAATGCATGACAGTCTCAAAACTCCCTAAACCTCTTCGAATAAAGATTAATAACTCAGACATACAACAAGTCAAATCCTTCACTTACCTAGATCAAAAGATTACAGAGGACGGAAGGTGCACCACTGAAGTTAAATGCCGCATTGCTCAGGCAAAACTAGCTTTTATGCAAAAGAGGAGATTACTGTGTACCAGTCGGCTTAAGCTTTCCCTCCGAATGAGAATGCTACTTGCTTTTTTATGGACAGTTGCGTTGTATGCCTGTGAAACGTGGACACTAAATAAAAATGAAAAGAACCGTCTTGAAGCCTTTGAGATGTGGTGCTATCGTAAGATGATAGATGTGACGTGGAGAGACAGGATATCGAACAAAAGGGTTCTCGACACCGTGAACCAACGGAGATCAATCCTACGCACAATGCGTAAACGTCGTCTCGCATGGTGGGGTCACACAATGCGCCACTCCAATTTAATGAGAACTGTGGCAGAAGGGTTCATTGAGGGAAAAAATCCACGAGGAAGACCTAGAAATACCTTCCTTAAACAAATGCTAAACGACACCCAAGCACAGAATTATAATTCAATGAAGGAAGCGGCAAATGACAGGACGATCTGGACATGTTTTTATGGCAACTGACCAGTTTTAGGACTGAAAACCAATGATGATGATGATATATGTATTGACTAAGGCGGATGTATAATTGTTGTTAAAAACGCTCTATTAGTTCCAACGTTCGCCAACGGGTGCTGACTGCGATGGCATTTAGTAGCCGCGTCCGAATCACAGATAACACACACTAATACAGCCATCACCATTAACACTGGTTATCAGACAAATTCTACACACACCCAAAGCACACGGGGCTACATGACCGCGTTGTCGCAGCCCCTAAACTAAGGAACTAACCAACCAAACTACTGTAGATATGCTGCAGAGAGATTACCAGAATAGCATCAAAGGCTGGGCTCCAGATATCATACAAGAAAACAAAGTACATGGAAAACTTTCATAAAAGGGTGAGAATCTCAACTAGTAATTTGGGACAATCTAAGAAATCTACGAAAGATTATAGTATCCTAAGGATAGGACAGATGGGTAAAAATAGAAACCGAATTACAGAAGGCATACAGACTACCATGGAATCATTACAATAAAAGAATGATACCGCGTAATGCTAAATTGCATAATTACAAAACAGTGGTCTTGCCGGAAGCCTTATACGCATTATAAACTATAACTTTAGGCGGCACGTTAACATTTTCTCAGGAAAATATATGTCCCAACGCGAGGAAATGAAGAGGAGAACTGCAGACTTCTACAATATGGCAGAACGGTGCATTAATGCCATAAACAAGAGACGTTAGAAATTCTATGGACATATATACAGACTGGACAACAACAGGCTCACCAAAATATTTACTTGTTAAATTCACAGACTCGCAAGAGAAGCTGGTTCAAGGCAGGCACACGTAGTGAACATAAATGAAGAGATCATAACAAATCGCGTAGTCTATAGAACATCAGTATACAAACACACACATTAAAGAAGCCAAAGAAGAAAACTTGGTCAGAGGAACTCAAGAAACATCACAGCGATTAGACGTAGAGGTATTGGATGAACAGGAAGGCGAAAGTAATTAATCCATTTGACAAGTTCCAATGCGCTCTTTGAATAAAATAAAAAAAAAAAAAAAAAAAAAAAAAAAACAACAACAACAACAACTACAACTACTACTACTACTAATAATAGGCTAATACTAATAACTGATTAACTCTCAACTCGTCTAGATAGCAGTATACCTCCCTTAAAAATTCCACGGGGTTGATGACGCCCATACGGCACTTGTGTTGCTAGTCTGCGGTGTATTCTCTCGAAGGCATTTTGTGCCTTTACTGAATCCAGGATTCCTAACCCACAGACATGCTTGTGCCATCTTTATTTCTAAAACATCGCACACCCTTTTCAACTCTGTCACCTGTTCTTGGCCTGATTCCCCCAGTGTGGCTCTAGCCACGAACGAGTGAGGTCACGCATGTCTGGTGCATCTGAGAAGTGAGAGTGCAGCCAACACACAACAGTTAAGTGCGCCGGATAGCTTCGCCTATGCTTCGTACAGGCTCTTTGTCAATTGGATAGAACCCCAGGAAGAAAATGCAAACCATCAGGAAAAATACGTTGAAATGCTCCTTCCAACGGAACACCACGCGTCCGTCGGCAGCGGAAATTCACACCTTTGTGGCGGAGATGCTGAAACTCACGGTCGACCAACTGGAGACCCTGCAACTTGACGCACCGTCCAACTCTGTTTTTATCAAGGTAATCTCTCAATCTATTATGGACAAACTTTTGAGTAAATTTGCGAGAACACACAGGCTTACTTTGTTTAATGGGGAGTCTGTTACGGTAGAAATTGCCGCTGCCGGCATGGAAGCCACGCGGGTAAGGCTCTTTAATATTCCGCCTGAATTATCAAATGATACAATACGCACCCATTTTGCAAAATATGGTACCGTCAAATCCATCACAAATGAAAGTTGGTCCCAGTATTACAAGTTACCAGTTGCAAATGGTATCCGACAAATACACATTGATTTAAAAAAGCAAATTCCGTCCTTTATCATGATTGATGGGCACCGTGGACAGGTTAGCTATGAAGGGCAAGTTAAAACATGTGCCATATGTCAAGCTATGGCCCATCTGCGTATCGACTGTCCGCGCCGATACTCGGCCATGACGCGCCTTGAACGCGACGCACGGACAACTAGCCTTGCGGCTATGGTCACCCCTAGTTCCAGCCGCCGTATAGACGACTCCCCGCTTCACAGCCCAGGCGATACTCAAGCACGCTACTATACAGGCTTTCCCCCGCTAGACAGCACGCCTCCTATGGAGACGGAGCTTGTCACCCTGGCTGGCAGCATAGGTGTGCCTGACATGTATCCAGAGTCTGTGGTCTTGCACCAGGAAGAATCTTCACAGCAACCCTTGGATGCTGACCGGTCACCCCCTCCAGTCGCCAAACCTACCCATAGTTCCCCCCACGGAGAAGGCTCGGCACAGGAAAATTCGGGGAGACGCAAAACGACCACCTGGTCTGAGGACATTGAGGAAAGCATGCTCGTTAGCCGTGGGCATACTTCCGATGACTCAGATGCTTCGCTCGCAACCCCAGTCGTGAAAAATCGTAAACCTAAGCGCAAGGTTAACCCTACTTCCGATGAATCCGATGCTTCGCTCGCCACCGAACTTGTTAAAACCCGTAGAGCACAGAACAGCTGAAGAAAGGTGAAATACGTGTCAGTGAGATAGACCCCCGTTTCCGAGTGCCGGAAACCCCCAGAAGTTGTCCAACAGAGGCCTCACCTGCTGCGAGCCTTACTACCGGCGAAGCCCTTGAGGTTCAGCAAATGATGTCGGACCTGTGTCATATGGCAACCCTTCCTAGCCCCGGACCCATTATTTCACTTCTACGCAAGTGCGCTCAAATGGGTCAGCATGAGGGAGTGCCCGAGTTCGTTAGCAAGATGCGGGCTAAATATAGTGAGCAGTCCCGGGAGGCACTGCAGGATTTGGATCTACAGTTAGCTCCCCTCTTAGCCGATATCAACTATGGACCATAATTCACATTTGAAGACCTATGCCACTGTAAATGTTCCTGGCTTGAGGAATCCGGCCACTCAGGCGCTGTTAAGCCGTTTTCTGCGTGAATATGATGTTGACATTCTTTTTCTGCAAGAAGTCAGCGAATGCAACATTGGCTTCCTCTATGACCATGACTATATAGTTAACATGGGCACCACTGCTAGGGGTACGGCCATTATATACCGTAAAGGCACCCTAGTAACTGATGTGGTGATGGATCCTTCCGGGCGTATAACGTCTGCTACGGTACATGGTGTCAGGATCATAAATGTTTACAGTCCATCTGGCTCCAATTATAAATCTGAGAGAAACGTTTTATTTAGGCAAGACATCTTACCCCACCTGGTAACGAATCTCCCCATTCTATTGATGGGGGATTTCAACTGCACCTTACGCCCACAGGATCAGACGGGTTCCTTCAATTTCTGTCCTGGGTTACAGGGACTCACCCAGAGCATGCAACTAATAGATATATGGCCACTCATACATGGCAACCAGATCCAATATACATTTTGCCGTGGCGCCTCCAAATCCAGGATTGATCGGGCGTATATGTCCAGTACGCTCGCCTCACGTGTACGCGGCTGTCGGATAATCCCTGTCGCCTTTAGTGACCACAATGGCTTTTTATTTACGGCGCGAAGTGCCGCCCCTGCACACACAATACAAGGGCGAGGCACGTGGAAAATGAATACCAACTGCTTTGAAAGGGAAGAGGATTCACAGCGTTTTGAGGCTGTGTATCGGCAGTATCAACGGCTGAAACACCGTTACAACAATGTGGCTGACTGGTGGTTAGAAAATGTGAAGCCGGCCATTCGGGCAGTCGCCAAAGCCATAACCTTTGAACGTAATCAACGTTTATATCGGAAACTGGACTTCTATGACACCGTGTTACAGGACCTCCACCATCGAGAACAACTAGGGGAAAATGTGTCGGTGGCACTACGCATGATTAAGACAACCATCTGCCATGTCCGAGAAAGCAATTTAGCCACCCTGCAGCAGCATGTCAAGAAATATTCCTTGATTGACAGGGAAAAGATGTCTGTTTATCAGCTTGGCCGTCTCCGCCGCTCGCAAGGGCGTCATTTTATTCGTCAGTGGACGGGGCCGGATGGGGGCATATTAACGACCCGTGAGGAACTACTTGCAGAAGGTGAGTGCTATTTTCGGGAGATGCTGGCTGAGGAACCAGTCTCGGAATTGGCAGGTAACCAACTCTTGACGTCTACGGCCCGGCGCCTGGACAACGACTACATGCGTCAACTTGGCGCCCCAATCATGAAGGCAGAGATCGACTATGCTCTCCGAAACACAGCTAATAACAAGACTCCGGGAATAGATGCTCTGCCGTATGAATGGTACAAACACTTCTGGCACCTCGTTGGGGATGAGGTCACCCAAGTCCTCAACTACCTATTCACACATGAAGTACCCCACGGCTTTACGGAAGGCGTTATCCTTTTGATTCCCAAGATTAAGGGTGTGCGTGGTATTGCTGACTATAGACCAATAACTATTCTCAACACGGATTACAAGTTGCTGGCCAAAGTCCTAGCACTTCGGCTAAAAAGTGTGCTGCACAGCCTGATAGGCCCTGGTCAAACCTGCATGATACCCCAGAAGACCATTCTGCATAGGATTCTTGCTATCCGAGACCTAATTCTTTATGCTTCAGGTAATGGAAATCACGCGGCTGCCTTGCTGAATATTGACCTGAACAAAGCCTTTGATAGGGTCGCCCACGCATATCTTTGGCAAACTTTGCGTCACTTTCACATTCCTCTGGGCGTCATACACTGCCTCCAACGACTCTATGCATCCGCTTCATCCAGAGTGTTGATAAATGGATTTTTATCCCGTCCAATTCCCGTCCATAAATCCATCAGGCAGGGCTGCCCATTGTCGATGGTGCTCTTTGTTTTGGCTATTGAACCCCTGATCCGCAGTCTGGACGAGAAACTCCAAGGTATCGATCTGCATGGTGCCCATATCACCCTGCGGGCATATGCCGATGACGTGACCGTCTTTATTACTGATGAGTCAGAACTTACGTCTACGAATATCATCATGGACACCTACGCCCTAGCATCAGGTGCACGCATCAATGCGGCGAAGTCATCGCTCATGCCCATCTGCTTGCCTACAACAATCAGGACTCCGCACGACCTAGCCATTCCCATAGTTGACAGGTGTACAATCTTGGGGATAACTTTCTTCCCCGATTTTGCAGAAACTGTCAGCTACAACTGGAACCGGCGGCTAAATACGCTGAGATTTCAATTAAAGGAAGAACTGACGAGAAGATTGAACCTGATACAGAAAGTGTGGTTTATTAATGCCTTTGCCCTGTCCAAAGTATGGTTTCTGGCACAAGCAATCCCAGCTCCGCACGTTCTCTGCCAAGGAATGGAAATGGCCATCGGGTATTTCCTCTGGTCTGGATACCGCTATCGGATTCGTCGAGATCAAATGAACCTGCCACTCCGAAGAGGCGGACTGCAACTTGTGGCAGTTGAACACAAATGTGCCGCCTTGCTGGCCGCACAGCTTTTTCGAGCGCAACACCATGTGGGAGACCCCTTTGACACTGTCTGCATCCAGTCACTTGTCCCAGGTGCGAATCCCCAGATGCTCATCCCAGCCAATGTTTTCAAGAAGGAACTCGCAATTCTTAACCGTCTGAAATCCAGTGTCTCCACACCCTTCACCACCCTCCCTACCAAGGTGCTGTATAGGTTTCTGCTCGCCGAAAGACTCTTCACCCCCTATATACAGATGAAATATCCTACGCGAGCCTGGTCGACTATTTGGGAGAACCTGTGGAATCCCTGGATTCCACTGGAATGGCGATCGACATTGTATGAGTACCTCAACGAAATTGTGCCGACCAGTGAAAAACTGTCTCGGCATGGGCAGAGTGATGTCGACCTGTGTGACGCCTGTAGTCGCACTGACACATTAGACCATCGGGTCACTACGTGTGGGAATGCGACAGTCGTCTGGACTTGGACCCTCCAGGCAGTATCTGGAATCTGCGGACGGCCGCTAGACGTGTCCGATGGCATGACGGTGCAACGTTTTGCAGTACAACATTCCACTGGGGAAACGCGTAACGCCATCCTCTGGTTCACTGCGGGAGCGATTCATTATAACCTCCCCCACCACAGGTCTCGGGACCACACACTGGTGGGGTTCTTGGACCACCTCCGCAGGGAGAGATGGAAATCCGCCAAACATGGAACACTGACTGCAGCGTTTGGACGGCTGTTATGTAGGTTTTGAATTGGACAGCCACGAGTTCTTATCGTCAACCTGGAGTGTTTAATGCTTATAAGTGCTTGTGACTTTAAAATGGTGCAGTGACGATTACTTTCTGTGTTGACCTTTACAAAGGTGCAGTGACATTTTGTTTCTGTGTTGCTTTACAAACAATGGTGCAGTGACGTTTATTTTCTGTATTGTATATTCACATTGTGCACTGACAATTCCTTTCTGTGTGTGTAAAGTTATTACTATGTAAATAAAACCACTTATTAAAAAAAATCCTGCATTAGTTGTTCTTAGGATTCACGAAGTTGGGCAGGAGATACGGCAGTATTTGAAATCCTATCCTGGGTCACAGTGAGATCAATTCTTGAAGTCTGCATATCCCCTTGGATTTGCTCAGTAGTGGTCTTCTGTACTGATTCCTCTAGTTCCTTAATTTTTCCTGGAATGTCACATTTTACAATACTTGAAAGCTTCTTCACATTTCCCTGCATGGTATTAATTTCGGATTTAATTTTCATCACATTGATTTTTAAACCCCCATGAAAGTCAGCTATGCCATTAATAGACAGGTAGGCACTGTTGAACACACTGGGGGAATTTCAAGTCGATAGATCAAGCAAACGCTAACTACATAACAGTGAAAGTTAAATTCATAGAGGAAATATCTGAACCGTTCGAAATTAATACAAGATTTAGATAGGATATGTTTTTTTCCCTTCATCTTTCCTGTCTAAACTTTCTTGGTCAATATGTTTTCTCATCCAATACTAACCCCTTCAGGTCACGCGTTTCACTAACTTTTAAATTTATATTGGATGTTAAGTCCATTTTAACGGACATAAGTATATCTAAATCAGTAACATGAGACTGAGACGGTCCTCATTACCATTGCAATGCATAGCTTGCATCCATCTTATTGGGCAGAGATTGATGGCTATTGGACCTTTTTCTTACATTCTTCCAGTGCCGCTAAATACGGCTCCAACAGAGATCCACCGTAATGCCAAGATCGATGTTATTATTTTTCGTAGCTATTAATTATTTCAATGCTGCGTCAAAATATCGTACGATTTTTGTATGTGGATAAAGTTACTTTGTGCCTCGGACAGTGAGGTGAAAAATATGCGTATAAGTATCCTCCGTATAGAATCGCTATTCCCCTTAATTTTACTCTGCACTCTCTGCGTGGGCTGATGACCAAGATGTCCCACTCCCGTCAAACGAATTGACAACAAACATGCTGTCTGCGTCACTAAAACACCAGTTCGCCAGCGCTCTTGACGCTTTCTGAGCACCGGAGAAACACTGCAATCTCCCATACAATAATGCATCCTCTATCAAAGTCACTGAGTGTGAATACGTGTCTCTCTCGCTCATCTGCTTTGCAATCTTATCGGAAAGTAAAACAATGCACTACAGGAGTTTATTTGACCAAAAGTTGTTTGAAGTAGAATGGTGAGAATCAGGTTCAGAAGTTTGTTCACAATACCGACTAGCAAACACGCAGGAGCCTTTTCATTTAGACTCACTAGTTTATGTTTCAAACTGGCAGAAATTAACTTGAGAAACGTCATTAATATTAAACTTTAACTGGCACAACAAGAAAAGAAAGAAGTAAAATTTTCTTAGCTAGCAAAGCGCACAAGAAGTGAACCCTTGTTGAAGTGTTTACAGATTTATGGAACGTTTACTGGGGGCTGTATATCACACGCCAGAGGGTGAAACGCAATACCGCGGGGGTTACAAAGCAGTTAGGGGGTGGATAACGAAACGTGACGAGCAAAAGAAACAGTATGCGACCAAAACAAAGACAAGAGAAATAAATCAAAATATGAAACTTCTTTTGTTTGTTATCTTGCGTGTTACGAGATAGTGAGTGGCTGAGTCTAACAAGAGAATATCAAGAGACAATGAAATAAGGCGAACAGCGAGTCATAAAAGTAACGAACGGAAAGAAAAGAGCCGTAGTATCAAGACACTGCAAGGGTATATTCTCGAATATAAAGGAACCTTTTAGGTACACATCGGTATACCCATACATGGACTGATGAAACACATTTAATACATTATTAGCTTGCCACGGTGGGTGAGTGGTTAACGTGTCGGTCTACTAACCCCAAGCTTTCAGGTTCGCTTCTGGCCGTGGTAAGTGATATTTGAAAGGCGGCAAAAATTACAACACGTATGTCATACGATGTTGGCATGTCAAAGAACCCATTTGAATTCAGTAGGCCGCGTTCAATAATGGCAAACTATCTCGGGAGTTTCCGCCAACACAAAGTTCCTCATTTCTCTACTAGAAAGCGCTATAGTGTTCAAGGAGCTTAGATATCTAACCTCCTTGATTTTCATAATGCTTCAAGGAACAACGAAATTCGACATGCAAGCTACCCTTTGGGTGTCAAATAACAAAGCTTGCACCCGGCACTCGAGGCCATACGATATTATTATTATTAATACAATATTTCCTAATAAACAAATCGCTGATTGAGATTTAATAATAAGGTAGTTATTATTATTATTATTATTATTATTATTATTATTATTATTATTATTATTATTATTCTAAAGTACAGGCTTTGGTCACATTATGACCTTCATCAGCAATGTATAATGAATATTTTAATTAGGAAACAAGTATGAAGATGCAAATCAATGAAATTGATATTTGATAGAGATAAAACAATTTTCTTAGTGCTGTTGAGATAAATGGTTCAACAGGTAAAAATTAAACATAAGTAGGTGAGATTCAATAATGTTTCTAAAATATTTAAAAATAATAAAATCAGATCTGATACAAATTTTGATTAATTAATTTGAAAAATATTTCTTCAAAACCATCTCGATGTGAAGTAGGAATGCCATTGTTCTATAGAGATGAGATGAACTGAGATAGAGGTTTGTAATTCAAATAGCAGAGAAAAAAATGGAAAAGTTGACACTAATCACTTACGTGGAACCGACGTAGATGTTTGAAGGTTGGAAGAATTTACGTATATTTTATTATGTGTGTATATGCTTTTGACGCGGAATATCACTTTGTATATTCACGTTACCTGTATGAGGAGGAAACGAACAATTTTATTTATATACTAGCTGTTATACCCGGCGTTGCTCGGGATCACAATTGGATATTAAGAGATTGTACCTTTGCTCGCATTGTCGTAATGTGTGCAACCCGGAGGAAGGTCGTTGTTATAATGAGCAATATTATTGACACTCAAAGTCCTCTAGCGTGATTTCCATCTGATCAAAAATTTTGCTGAAGTTATCTCGGCTTTATACTGCTTATAGCTTATAGATTAAGCCTGATGTTCCGCTAATATAACTGAATATTTAAGGAGCCTACTTCAGTCATTGTATGCATTATTATTCTAATTAACAAATTTTAAGGGCCAATGAATTTATTTTCTTAATTGTATTAGCCTTGCGTGTTTTGTCGAACAGGAACATTTGAAGTGGATAATGGAAGTCCGCAAATAAACGCTTAGAATCCCAGCTTCATGATAATATATATATATGCATTTGATTATGGAAACATTGAATACCGAAAATAAGAAATCCATTCTAAATATCATCTAAGAATCGGTATGTCCACTTACACTTAAATAAGAACTACTCATTCGAGTGCAGAGAAATCTTGTGGCCAAGAGACAAACTAAACCTATTCAAAACACCATATTACCCAGATGACCAAATCTGGAAGTGAAAACCATACACCAAAATGACGCAGGTTCTATGAGATGAAAAATTTGACGAAAAAAATAATATGATAAGTAAGAAATTGTATCTGATCTATATTTACCAAAACTCTCTTTCCTCAGGTGAAATCAATACTGACACCCTCATACACGGAAAATAACACACGTAGAATATTAAAAGACCCTAAAACAAAACAAAAGAATGAAATAAAGTTGATTATAGTCTTGAACCACAGACCCAGTGGTGAGAGGCCGGCGTGCTGCCGCCTAAGCCACGGAGGCTTCTATGTAGTGAAATTTAAATAATCTTAAATATTGAACACCCATCGTTTAACGTCCTCAGTATGGAAGTCAGGCGCGGATTCAAGGGGGGGGGGGGTCACGGGGGTCTTGAACCCCCCCCCCCCCCAAACGGAGACCAAATATTTTTGCAAACTCAAAAAAACGAAAACACAATTACCAGACAAATAAAACTTAACGAATTTTAACTGAAAAACAGTTTTTTTTTCATTTTATTCAATACTGAATTATCTTTATTGGAATTATTATGTTCTGTTACAACTGTACATATTTACAACTTCTAACCTCTTGTATAAAATCTATTAGTTATACAACAAAATCAACTCGTCTATTTTGTTTAGCAAACCTTGTGATTACCGAATCGATGTTTATATTGATGTCACGATGAATGTGCAGTAATGCACGGATAGGAAACTGGGGCTTTTTTCGCACCAAAAATTTTTGCCGACGTCCAAACTGCAAGTTTGGTTGGCAATATAAGCTGTGGCTTTCTCCCTTTGTCGGTACCAACTCGACTTGCCGAAACTGTAACGTACCTTGATCCTTTTCTCGAAGCTCGATGTAAAAGTCACAAAACACGCCGTTGCAATTTGTACGAATATTTTTGGTGCGCTAAACGCATCAAATTTCTATCCATGAAGCTTGCAAAAAAATTGGTCTGGTTTTGTACGTTTGGTTATTTTGTGATTGCGTTTTTAGTGATACCATTTTTCTCAACAATTTATCCGACCCCCCCCCCCCATGCCAAACTCTTATCGATTCTCTGACCCCCCCCCCCCCCCAAACCATACTCTAGATCCGCACCTGTTGGAAGTGAATAATAGTATGCTAAAAATACACCAAACTTTGTAGCAATTGTCATCTCCGCTGTAAGTATTATTGTGCAAACTATGTATCATGCCATGATTCTTAAACACATCAATATTTCTAAGTTGATGCCGTGTCTTCTGAGTGGTTTCGCCTAGCAACACCGAGATGGGTAACCAGCGAGCTCTTGTTGTCAATTTGGGAACCCAAAAAAGGCCTAGCAAATGGTGCTCTACCTAAATCCTTATCTAGTGCACCTGCGGTACTTAACTACGAGAGGTAAACGCTCAACACCTTTCACCTCCCTATAAAGGCACCCAAAAGGATTGTATATTGGCAATCATGGCCAAGCAATTAAAATTCAGGTACATTTATAGGTTAACGCTGTGTCTTGTGCGGGGTTTCCTTGGTCGTGAAAGAAGAATTACCAATTTTATTGAAATATGTTAGCGCAATTGACCAGTGAGATTTATAAGGCAAACTTAATAAACTAATGGGAGAGTCGGTAGAACACGTCACAGTAGTCAGTGAATTAAGGTTGCACATAATGATAGAACACGACAAAAAGCAGTTAATAATTTGCAAACAGAAGAATTCAACTAACAAAAAATAAATATATAAACAGTAAGAAAGCATACCATACAAAATAGAAACAATAATACCTTGGTAAACCGTCGTAAAGATCCAAATACTCACATACAATAAGCGACGCAGAGACTATAAAATTAGACTCCGATAGTTTTCGAACCCATAATCCACCTATATCAATAAAACAGTTCATGTTCGCGTGTAGCAACGCAAGGAGTATATTTGGTGGGAGCCACGAACCCCACGTTTTAAGGTCCTAAAACGAACGGGTTTCGAGATATTGCAAGAAAACTATACCCGCTCTGCGAAATTGATAAACGTTGTCATGCCAACGCCATTTCACGAGGTCTCATTCTGCTTTCATTCAGTCTCTGTAAGGGATAATATTTGCATGAAGGAATAACAGACTGTTAAACAGATAGACGTCAGTGTCGAGACTTTCGTACGAACAGTGCCACCATCCGTATAAAAGAAAAGACCCTAAAATATAGTATTGATTCTGACGCAAAAGATTTCCATCGTGGAAAATAAATACTTCTTCGTTACTGGAAGTAATGAGATAATCTTGATGTATAGAGCTATAAAAGACCTTTCGTACGACATATCACACGAGTAAATCGAAGGTAAATATAATGGGGCACCCACTGGTCCCCTTAAGCGCATTGGACGTTTTGTTGAAATTTACATCCTAAAGTGATTCCGGGATATTCTTATAGCCATTTGCAAATTTTGAACGAAATCTGTTGATCCGTTTTCAATTGATGGAGGAACGGACAGACAAACAGAAGGACAAAAGTACAATTTTATATATAGGCTATAGGGATATGGATTGGATGAGACTTGTCAAAGTCGATTTGCTCGTAGAAAGCTGGAACTTGGCTCGTTTCACGCGTAGCAATGCAAGTTCATCCACGTAGTGGGAACCACAAACCCCGCGTTTTAAGGCCCTAAAACGAACGGTTTTCGAGATATTGTAAGAAAACTATACCCGCTCTGCGATAATAATAATAATAATAATAATAATAATAATAATAATAATAATAATAATAATAATAATATCGTATGGCCTCGTGTGCCGGGTGCAAGCTTTGTTATTTGACACCCAGAGGGTAGCTTGCATGTCGAATTTCGTTGTTCCTTGACTATGAAAGTCAAGGAGGTTAGATGTTAGATATCTAAGCTCCTTGAACACTATGGCGCTTTCTAGTAGGGAAATGACGAACTTTGTGTTGGCGGAAACTCCCGAGATTAATTTTGCCATTATGAACTCGTCCTACTGAATTCAAATGGGTTCTTTGACATGCCAACATCGTATGACATGCGTATCGTATTTTTGCTGCCCTTCAAAAATTACTTACCTCGGCCAGGAGCGAACCTGAAATCTTGGGGTTAGTAGACCGACACGACACCCACTCACCCACAGTGGCAAGCTTCTGCGAAATTGATAAACGTTGTCATGCCAACGCCATTTCACGAGGTCTCATTCTGCTTTCATTCAGTCTCTGTAAGAGATAATATTTGCATGAAAGAATAACAGACTGTTAAACAGATAGACGTCAGTGTCGAGACTTTCGTACGAACAGTGCCACCATCCATATAAAAGAAAATACCCTAAAATATGGTATTGATTCTGACCGCAAAAGAGAAAAATCGTGGAAAATAAATACTCCTTCGTTACTGGAAGTAATGAGATTAATCTTGATGTATAGAGCAATAAAAGACCTTTAGTACGACATATCACACGAGTAAATCGAAGGTAAATATAATGGGGCACCCACTGGTCCCCTTAAGCGCATTGGATGTTATGTTGAAATATACATCCTAAAGTGATTCCGGGATATTCTTATAGCCATTTGCAAATTTTGAACGAAATCTGTTGATCCGTTTTCAATTGATGGAGGAACGGACAGACAGACAGAAGGACAAAAGTACAATTATATATATATATAGGGATAATTAAGATGTTAGTAAATTATAATCACTCATAATAATGAAATATAGTTACTTGTGTTTGAGTCTTCAGTCATTCTACTGGTTTGATGCAGCTTTCCATGCTTTCCTGTCCTGTGCTAATCGTTACATCTCTACATAGCTACCTCACCCTAAATCCGAGGCAATCTGTTTAACATATTGTAACCTTGGTGTACCCCTACAATTCTTATCCTCGACCCTTCCTTCTATAACTAAGTTTGCAATTCCTAGGTGTCTTAGTATGTGTCCTATCAACCTATCTCTTCTCTTCATTAGAAGTCGCCAGAAACATCTCTCCTCTCCCACTCGTCTTAATACCTATTCATTCGTAACCCTATCTATCAATCAGATCCTCATCATTCCTCTGTAACACCACATTTCAAACGCTTCTATTCTCCTCTTTTCTGCTGCACCAACAGTCCAAATTTCACTTCGATAGAGTGCCACGCTCCAGACAAACGCTTTTAAAATGATTTTCTAACTAAACTACGGGAAACTACGAAAAAACACTTTCAGGATAGCTGAGGTAGGAATTGAAACCTCCTCTTCTCAGTTTTACCTCACGTGGCTGAGTGTACCCGTTACAGCCCACACACCAGAATTATAACTTCCTGGCAGAGCCGGGAACGGAACCAGTAGCTCCGGGACGACAGCCACTACGCTACGAGATGGTCAGTTTTAATTTAAGAATCTCTTCTCCTTAAATACAAATGTTCAAGCCATTCGCTCCAGTAATTTTGACGGCAACTCATAACAAACAGAAAAACAGACCAAAAACAAGAAGTTCCGTGACGAACTAAAGAGCCTACTTTTCTCAAAATATAAGATTTATGCCAATCTATATAGACCTATCTAGTGTAGAATAATGACGGAATGAAGTTGGTAATACGAACATTTCTAAGTAATGCAGTTTGAAATACACCTGAAATACTGTAGCCTAATAGAGAACTTACTACAGTTGGCAGCCCTGGTGACTTTGATTATATTCATAGTTCCATTTTTTAAGGTATAGAATGGACATACACAATTTTGTTGAAGTCTAATGGATAGTACGGACGTTACATGCTGTTTGATTTATCAGTGCGCGTAAAATCATGTTGGGAACAATGTCATGTCTGTGATGCTCAGAATTAATATGAAATATTATGATATATTATAGTGCCAATTAAGGATAAAATCAATTTGTTAGTATAGAAATTACATGTAATTAAAATTGAAACAATCAGGAAGCTCAGAATCATGTTGGCAGCACTGAGGTATATTAGTTACTCCAAATTAATCTAGAATGTCAGGTACTATACGTGTGCAAAGTTTAGAGCTGATGACTTGCGTACTTTCTGATATATTGATATTAGGGTTAAAACATAGAGAGACCATTTATTAACAGTTAGCAGCCCTGGTGGATCTTTCGAATACGCATAGTCATATCTGTTGTAGTACATATAGTACATTCGAAATTTGGTTAAAATCCGATCGATAGTATAGATGTTACACGCATTTAGAAATTGGACCGCTGGGCAGGCTTAGAATCATGTTGGCAACACTGGCATGTATGAACTTCTGAAAATTAATTAGGAATGGCATTATCTATTTGTATGCCAATTTTGGAATAGTTCACATGGATATCTTCTGAGATATCCAGCATAGAGCTCAAATTTCAATTACGATTTTCATCAGTTGATAGCACTGACGTCAATTTCAAATATGGCCGTGAGATATTCAGATATAGATCTTTAGCCGTACCAAATTTGGTTTCGATAGCTGCAGCCGTTTAGGAGTTGATAGGGGGCACACACACACACACACACACACACACACACACACACACACACACACACACACACACACAGACAGACAGGTACATATTTTCCCGGATCGATCTCATAAGTCTACGTTTTCCTCATGTTTGCAAAATGAGAAAAGTAGGCTAAAAATCTGAGGATATATTTGGCCATTATTCAAGTCATCCGGGATGAATACAAAGTTTGAGAACAAAATACAAAATATTCAGACAGCATACTTTATTTATAGAGATAACGGCCTATATGAAAGAAATACTGGATACTTTCTTCTGATTGCAAAGTGAACTTAGCAGCTGTTGGATTGCATTCATATATCATTCCATACTTCCTGAAGCCTCGATTTGACTACCTGAGACCTGAGGATATAAGAAGAGTTCGCTTTACTTTTAGCACAGGACCAGGGCCCCTTTTACACCATGCAAATTTTAGAGTGAGAAGCCCCATGCGGCTCGATGGCTGCGGGTTGGTGGCCTGGTCTACCGCAGTCTTGTCCGTACTTCATCTGCGGTCAGTCTAAGGCCCGTTTGATCCGTGTCCACGACTCATGAATTGTGAAGAGGTCTGCAGTGGTCAGCTGATGGCCTCTGTATTTTGCATGCAACACGCCTGCGGCCTAAGTAGGACAGTCTTCACGGGAAGAGGGAGCCATCAAGAGGAACATAGGTTCATGGAGGACAGTCTTCTGCCCCCATGTCATTCCCGTTTCTATGAAGTAGAGACATGCTATTCCTGAAACCCACCTTGCCAGAGAAGTTAATGAGTTCCTCGATGGAGCTGTGCTCGTTAAATCATGCACCACGGCCACAAGGGCAGCTGCAGCAAGTTCGGAGGTCACAGGTTAGAATCCCAGCGCTGACAGCAGGTATCCCTTGTGACGGTTTTTTCCACACTCCCCCCACACAAATTACCTTCCTTTTCAAGTCCTGGGACAACTACCACATCCCTGTCCCTAACACAGCTACACGCATTTCCACAGTCATCACATAATAATAATGATCGTGTGGCCTCCGGAGAGACCGAGCCCAGGTCTTTCTAGTTGACGGCTGTGGGCGACCTGCGCGCGTAATGAGGATGAAGGGATGATGAATTAACCGCAGGAGATTAAAATCCCTGATAGCTCGGCCGCGAATCGAACCGGGGTACTTCGGGCCATAGCCTAGCGTGCTAACCCTTTAGCCACAGAGCCGGACGCGGCCATCACATAAATACAGGTTATCAGGCAAGTTCGACACACACCCAATTACGCGAGGCTGATAACCAAGATGCCCCAAGCCTCTAAAATGAATTAACAACAACAGAAGTTAATATGGCAAAGAGACAGACAAATGTGACAAGTCCGCCTCGTACCGTAGTGGCTAGCATTATTGGCTGTCACCACGGAGGCCCGAGTTCGATTGTACGCTGTGCTAATAAATTTAATTCTGATCTGCGGGCTGGAACGGGTTACACTCAGCCTTGTGAGGCAAAAATGAGGTGGGTTCGAATCCCACCTCAACCATCCTGGAAGTGGTTTTCCGTGGTTTTACCCACTTCTACTCCAGGCGAATGTCGGGATGGTTCCTAAATTATGGCCACGGCCGCCTCCTTCTCAATCCTCATATGAATTACTAATACACCAACTAGTACAGCCATCACAATAACACAGATTTTAACAGACAAATAACACACACACCCAATTATACTGAGCTACGTGACCACGATGTAGCAAGGTCCCTAAATGAATCAACAACAACAACTAGAGTGTGACACTGGCCTGTTTGAAGGGTAACTTTGTTGTTTGGTTGGTTCCTTAGTTTAGGGGTGTGACAACGCGGTCATGTAGCCCCGTGTACTTTGAGTGTGTGTAGAATTTGTCTGATAACCGGTGTTAATAATTTGTGATGGCTGTACTAGGTATTAGTGTGTGTTGTCTGTGATTCAGGTAGAAGGACTGCAGATGATTAATTTTTTCAAGTAGTTCCTACTTTTACCACCAAATGCTACCATCCACGACACCTAGCTGCCGACGTGGTTACTAAATGCCATGGCAGTCAGCACCCGGTGGCGCACGTTGGAACTAATAGAGCGTTATCAAACTAACCTACAAATGTTAGCTTCCACAAGTGTAATTAGTGGAAGGTTCTTTTTCATGCCATAAATCTATGACATGGGACCGCCGGCTTTACTTCCCCTCCGAAAGAAGGCATACTGAGGGATTGTTAACGACTTCAGCCGGGTTTGAACCCGCGATCTTGGGAATAGAAGCTGAGATTGCTACCAACTACGCCGCTGAAGAGTAACGTTGTAGAATTAATTTGCCAAGAGTTGAAATGGGAAACTATTTTATTACTGATATGTAATTTATTTCAGGTTATTTTTCACATATCCCAGTAATTGGAATGATTCTCTTTGTAGACCGACTGAAAGTTACAATTTTAATTGTTAAACCATTTTAAGGTAGCTGACGATGGGGTTCGAACCTACTCGTCTCCCGAGTCTCATGACTTTGCGTTTCAGCGTGCGTAGATATACCGCTCAATGGAGTACATTATCAACGTCAAAGCAACGAGTGTCACCTACTACAAGAATAACTTAAGGCAGGGGTTCTCAACCTGTGGTACGCTACCCCTTAGGGGAACGCGAAACATTTCAGGGGGGGGTACGCGGCAGGCCATCCTTCTACTCGATCCACATGCGCAGTGAGCTTCGTGCCTTGACTACTGTGTGAGTTATTTACGGCGCGTGTATTTGAACTCCACAAAGAATTGCATCTTTTCTTTACCGAGCACAATTCTAATTTATCATCAGTACTCAATGACTTTGTTTGGCTTTTAAAATTGGCGTATTTAAGTGATATTTTTGAAAAAAAAATTACAGTCAGTCTGAAAGACTAGACGTTATATCATTTCAAATGACGCATGCTACAAATGCTACACATGTTAGAAAGGCTCAGGAGGGCTTCTCGCTTTGCTCGAGCCCCAGGACTCTTTCAACAGACTCCATTACCCATTAACTTAGGCTTCCCGCACGGGCACCTCTTTAAGGGTCACCCTGTATTTGAGTCTGACATCTTTTACAACTCTTATTATTTGAATCTGATATCTCGAATCCTCTTTAAGGGTCATCCTGTATTTGAATTGAATCTAACATTCTGAACACCTCGTTAAGTGTCACCCTGTAATTTCTTCTGATATCCTGCACACCTCTTTAGGAGGCATCTTGTATATCTCTTTAGAAGTCACCCTGTATTCTTGTGTAACATCTTGTACACTTCTTTAGGAGTCACCCTGTATTCTTCCCTGCCATCTTGTTCACCTATTTAAGAGTCACCTTGTATTCTTATCTGGCATCTTGTATATCTCTTTAGGAGTCACCGTGTATTCTTGTGTGACATCTTGTACACCTCTTTAGGAGTCTCCCTGTAATCTTGTCTGGCATCTTGTGCACCTCTTTAGGGGTCACCCTGTATTCTTTTCTGCCATCTTGTACACCTCTTTAAGAGTCACTTTGTATTCTTATCAGGCATCTTGTATATCTCTTTATGAGCCACCCTGTAATCTTATCTGGCATCTTGTACTGTATTTTGCTCTGACATCCCGCCTCTTTAGGAGGCACCCTGTATTCTTGTCTGACATCTTGTGCACCTCTTTAGGAGTCACCCTGTATTCTTCTCTGCCATTTTGTACCCCTCTTTAAGAGTCACCTTGTATTCTTATCTGGTATCTTGTATATCTCTTTAGGAGGCACCCTGTATTCTTGTCTGGCATCTTATGCACCTCTTTAGGAGTCACCCTGTATTCTTCTCTGCCATTTTGTACCCCTCTTTAAGAGTCACCTTGTATTCTTATCTGGCATCTTGTATATCTCTTTAGAAGGCACCCTGTATTCTTCTTTGCCATTTTGTACCCCTCTTTAAGAGTCACCTTGTATTCTTATCTGGCATCTTGTATATCTCTTTAGGAGTCACCCTGTATTCTTCTCTGCCATTTTGTACCCCTCTTTAAGAGTCACCTTGTATTCTTATCTGGCATCTTGTATATCTCTTTAGAAGGCACCCTGTATTCTTGTGTTCGCTTCGCTCAAAGCCCCAGGTCGCTCTTTCAACAGACTCCAATAACCATTAGCTTCTGCTTCCCACGTGGCTGCATGACGTCACGCTCTCGCTTCCCGCGCGGCTGCATGACGTCACTTCTCGTGCGGCTGCATGACGTCACTTCCGTCTCCGTCTCCGTCTCCGTAACGCATAACGTTGGACCCAAGCATAACGACGAAGTCGACAAGATCATTTGAAATGATAAACTGAACATTTGGAATAAGTGTATGCAAGGTAGTGTTTCTGATATGTTCTATGTTGAAATGAAAACTAACGCAATGATTGCAAAAATCACTCTTTGGGAAACGGAACTGAAAAACAACAACTATAATTTGTTTTATTGAAGTATCTTTCCTTATAAAATTACAAAGGTTAAACCATACTAACTAAATACCTTTTACATTTTATTAACCATTATTACTACCTAAGAAAGGTTAGTAGGGTGTACGCAGGATGTTTAATTTTTTTAAAGGGGTACGATGGTTGAAAAAGGTTGAGAACCCCTGCCTTAAGGGAACTGGGCAGTGTAAATGCCAGGCACTGTTAAATAATTAATAGATTATCTTTAAACTACTTGACCGATTTTTCGTGAGATTTTGAAGAAAATGAAATGAAAATCCACAGCCTGCTTCCAGTCTCCGACCGGGTCAGGAATGGAATGAAGAAGAGTTGTTACAATTTATATTATTTATTTAGTGTATGGCTTTTAGTGCCGGGAGTGTCCAAGGACATATTCGGCTCGCCAGAGGCTGTAGCTGCTTCAATGCGGACACCCATAGGGTGAGCTACAAGTTCCGTTCAATTTCAAATAGTTCCAACTTTCGCTACCAGATGTTACTGACACCTAAGTGGTGAACGTTGGAACTTTGATAGAGCGTTTGAACGAAATGTAACCTACAATTTAGCTTCACACAAGTTTAATTAGTGGAAGGTATTTTTACATTCCATTAATCTATGACATGGGACCGCCGGCTTTACTTTCCCTCCCAAGGAAGGCATACTAAAGGATTTTAACGCTATTAAAAATCCGACGACTTTGGCCGGGTTTGAATCCGCGATCTTGGGCATAGAAGCTCAGCATGCTACCGACTACGCCACCAAGGCCGTTTGTGGCTATACACATGTAGAAATTAATAATGATTAATTGAACCAGTGACCGGTCAAGAAAGGGGTACTTTTGTAAAATTCAATGGAAACACTACTTTATAATTAAATAATTCTGCCTTGTACTGAATAGCAGAATGATATTTATTGTTGAAATGATTGATTTACTCTGGAACATTCGATTTGCGTTAACTTTTCTAGCCTTTTTAAAAACATGTGTGGTTCATATTTATATACGTTTGACAATAACGAAATCGATCCCGTATTGTTTCAGTTCATGTGTTCATATTTGCACATATTTGCATTTTCCGACTAAAGGTACATAATAGAACAACAATTCATTCTGAGAAACATAAGGTAGTAAGAATTTCCAAGGATTTTAAAACATGCTAGGGTAATAATCATCTTCCTACTCCTCAGCAATTTTGTTTTCTTCATTCCGCCCTCTTGGTTGAAACGCATCCTAAAAGCAAAAATAGTTATTTTTGGTCGTTATAAACTGCCCTGTTCCCTTTAAGTTGTCATATCGAAAATTGGGTGTTCCTTTTACTCGTTTTCCGCTAACGACTGCGGTTGCTGTAGCTCAACCCTCCGGTCTCGAACGTCGAAATCCTGATACTGATGTTCCAGATCCTGGGTTCAAATTGAAACTCTGTGTCCCAACTGATTCCTGTTGTGGATCTTCTTCCATCGTCTCGGTCTGGTCCAGAACCTCCGTTTTCATCATCATTCCGCTAAGCTTGAAAACTCTTGTAGAAACAGCTTCCATTGTTGGTTCGTTCATGGTGTCATTCCGTTCTGTCATAGTGTACATCAGAAAAATACCCCTCGCAGCGTTTACTACGTCATCATAATTACAACCAAGCCTATGATGACCGAACGGTGCTCCATTCCATGAGTTCATATACTTGGCGAATGTTGATGTTCACTTCTGCTTAGCGAGCTGTGTAGTTTGTAATGCAATTCCTTCAGCCCCGTCGTGTTCCGAATAATAACTAACCTGCCCTCTCATAAATTCGATCTTTAAAGATTAATTTCCCTGTCATAAACCATTAACACTTGTACAGCGTAGAACCCCACTGCGTAGCCATGAGCGTTAAATCGCTCAGCACGACCGCGATGGTGAGCTGCAGCAGGTCCGGAGATCGGAGGTTCGAATTATTTCGGTTCTGATAGCGGTTATCATGCTGGTGGTATTTACCCGGGTTTTTCCACACTTCCTCCTGAAAAATACCGGGAGAGTACCTCATTCCAAGTCTCGGGGCAGCTACCTTATTCCTGACCCATAGGCAATACATACATACATACATACATACATACATACATACATACATACATACATACATACATACATACATACATACATACATACATACCATAAGAAGTTTCACTGTAATAGGGTCATTCCTTGACGAGTAGGGGATATTCATACGTATATGAGGAATTGGCATGCGCGCCATCTGTTATTTGTGGAAAGTAAACAATACATGTACTGTGTGTTACTGTAAATTTAGATTATATAATGGGTTTAGGCTACAATATACACAAATATTGGATTATCCAGATACGAATTAGACGAATTTATGTTTGAGGTATTGGCATGCGTGTCATCAATAATTTATGGAAAAAAGGAAATATATTTTATACCGGTAGGTTTGGGCTGTAATAGCGGTCTGCTATATAAAGTTTCATATAGATCGGATCATTCCGTCATGAGTTACGGGAATTCATATCCAATGAATTGACGTGTGCACCTTAGATAATTAGCGAAAGGGAAGCTTTTAATGTTTATTCAGACTTAATTTCCTCCAGAAAAGAGTCATGTTTATATAAATCAAGAATGTACAACCTGTTATATTTTCTTCTTCCTTGCATTCAGTTTCTGTCCTCGTACAATTGAAAGATGAACATCATCATACAGTCTTAGAAGGAGAGCGTTCCTAACAATAGTTCTATTAATAATGTAGGAGGCTGACCAAGAGCGTAGAGCCACGTTGTTCTAACAGATGGCGCCGAATCCTCGTCTTGGCTTAGTCCCTGTTGCCTTCGCTTTCCAGACCGTCTGAAGATGTGCTATTAAAATTCAACAATATACCAAACTGAATTAATTAGTATATATTAACCAACACGCACAAAATTTATCAAAGTCTCCTCCCGAAACAATTCATGTGTCACGATGGCTATGGGGTTCTCCATGTCACTTATTGAAGCAACTTATAAATGAAGCCTTGACATGTGAAAGGCAATAAACCTCGTTTATCCGGATTATGTGTGACCGGAACTGATCCAGATTATTGAAAATTCGGATAATCCGGAAAAGATAAAAAACAAATACATGTTATATAATCTGCTGGAACTTATCACCCATACTTTTCAATCTTTACATTGAACAAGCAATGAAGGAAATTGGAGAAAAATTTAAAGTGGGAGTGAAGATTCAAGGAAAAATAATTTCAACTCTGAGATTAGCTGATGACATCGTCATCTTGGCCGAAACGCCTGAGGATTTGAATGAGTTTTTGAATGGTATGGACTCCGTCTTACGGAATGAATACATGATGAAAATTAATAAATGTAAAACAAAAACAAGATGTTCAGCAAAGAACATATAGCCTACTTTCTCCTAAATGTATGGGTATATTTATAACTCTTTGTCCTCATCCCTAAAACCACCTCTACCACCATGCAGTGTTTGTTTTCTTTTATATTGATAATTAGCCAGTAAGTGTCAAAATCAATATTATATACTTTATGATGATTGAATAACAAAACTACTAACTTATTGTAATGCATTCACGTCCGTTAATCTCTATATTAAGCCAGCCTGCAAACTTAAGAATCTTTAGTTTTGGGTACCTTCCCCTTTAAAAATCCGCGCCGATCACAGTAGGTTGGTGCTGCGACCTAGCAGTGAATTAATATTTATCTTGTACGCCTCTGGGTGTTCAACGAGCAGGCAGTTTAAAGTAGCCAGGAGGGAGGTGATCCAGATGGCAGTGTTTAAAGGTAATCGGAGCGCGATCGTGGCTAATAGTTGAACTACCAGTATTACAAAATTGCCATACTTCAGGAGGCCAGGTATTTACACAGCGGTATGTTTGGAACAATATTACCCACATAACCCACAAGAGGACAGCACCGTACAGAGACATTAAGAAGGCTGTGGTTGATAACAACGTGTATCTAGTTCTTCTATTCTCTTTTTCCTAATGTCTTCTGTTTATGTGCAATGCTGGGACTGTGATTTTATTAATAAACGAGTGTATACATTAGCCTCCCCTTTGAGCTAAATGACATTTTATTCAGTATCTGTGGAAAGAGCTTGTGCACATCATTTGTACAAGAATTCAAGAAAAAAAAGTTATCTGTAGCAGTATTCGATCCCCAGTCAACTGCGTGACAGACTAACACGCTAGCCCAGAGCTAACTATCTCCTTAACATTATGGCGATCTTAACTGATATATTAGATACAACCTGTTGGCAAATAATGACTTGAAATAAACTATTTCTTCACTGCAGTACATCTACATTATAGATCATTTCATACAAAGTTTATATTATTGTATCAGTAGGGTATATCACATACAACATACTAAAACTACTGAAATATAAGACAGGCTCATGAGGACAGCTGCCATCTTGTCGTGTGGCAGATACGGCTCAGCTCTTTTAAGCCACTCATACAGAATAATATTATAATATTAAATTATAATAAATAACGGATCACGACCTTCAGGATAGCTTAAACCACCCTAGGCTTGATAATCTGAATTGGTGGGTCTTAAGCTATTGATTATAATGGTTGCATAATTCACACGGCCGCCATCCTGAAATGGCAAGGCCAATGACCTTGACGTTTGGGTGAAGGACGCGTCCTATATAAAGGTATGTTGTCACCAAATTTGGTAGAGATCGGATGATTAGTTTAGCCGTAATTTGAGTTTACGTTTTGAACGTTTGAGTGGCCGCCATTCAGTTTTGGTAAAGATGGCGGCTATATAAAGTATGACACTGAGGTGCCCTATGCTAGAGCTACCTCTGTACCAAATTTCGTTCAATTCGGTTTCACCGTGTTCGAATTGATAGGGGGGACAGACATTCAGAGTACACACTCACACACACACACACACACACACACACACAGACTCACACACACACATACACACACACAGAGAGACACACACTTTTTCGCCCTGTGTTGATCTCATAAGTCTACTTTCATTTTTTGCAAAAATCGAAAGTAGGCTAATACTGGAATGCAGCCGAAATAAATCAGAAACCTCTATGGACATCAAATTGGCAGGTGAAAAGCTAAAGGAAGTAGGTGACTTCTGTTACTTAGGAAGCAAAATAACCAGTGATGGGCGAAGCAAAGAGGATATAAAAAGTAGGTTGGCTCAGGCAAGGAAAGCCTTTCTAAAAATAAAATTAAAAAAAGGAATCTGTTGACATCGAATATAGATTTAGGTACTAGGAAGTAATTTTTGAAAGCCTTTGTTTGGAGCGTGGCACTCTATGGAAGTGAAACTTGGACTGTTGGTGCAGCAGAAAAGAGGAGAATTGAAGCATTTGAAATGTGGTGTTACAGGAGAATGATGAAGATCAGATGGGTAGATAGGGTGACAAACGAAGAGGTATTAAGACGAGTGGGAGAGGAGAGATGTTTCTGGCGACTGCTAATGAAGAGAAGAGATAGGTTAGTAGGACACATATTAAGACACCCAGGAATAGCAAGCTTAGTTATGGAAGGAAGGGTTGAGGACAAGAACTGTAGGGGTAGACCAAGGTTAGAATATGTTAAACAGATTGCTTCGGATGTAGGGTTTGGTAGGTATGTAGAGATGAAACGATTAGCTCAAGACATGGAGGCATGGAGGGCTGCATCAAACCAGTCAAAAGACTGAAGACTCAAACAACAACAACATAATCTATTAATATAAGTTGTAATATCTTTTTAGCCTACTTTCGATTTTTGCAAAAAAATGAAAGTAGACTTATGAGATCTACACAGGGCCAAAAATTGTGTGTCTGTCTGTGTGTGGTGTGTGTGTGAGTGTGTGCACTCTGCATGTCTGTCCGCCCCCCCCCCCCCCAACCTATCAATTTGAACACGGTTGAACCGAATTGAACGAAGTTTGGTACAGAGGTTCAGCTAGCCAAGGGCACCTCAGTGTCATGTTTTATATCGCCACCATCTTGACGGAAACGTAATGGCGGCCACCCAAATGTTCAAAGCTTAAATCAAATTACGACTAACCCAATCATCCGATCTCTACCAAATTTTGCAACAACATATACTTACATGGCGAGCGTCTTTTTATTAATCTACGAGGTCATCAGCCTAATAGTTTGCAGATGGCGGCCATGTATGTGTGCAAATCGATTCCCCCTATCAATTCAAATACGATGAAACCGAATTGAACGAAACTTGATACAGAGGTAGCACTAGAAAAGGAGACCTCAGTGTCATGTATTATATCACCGCCATCTTGACGAAAACGTAATGGCGGCCTCCCAAATGTTAAAAGCTTAAATCAAATTACGACCAACCTAATTATCTGATCTCTACCAAATTTTGCAACTTCATACCTTTATGTATGAAAAATCTTTTGACCAAACAACAAGGTCATCAGCCCAATAATTTGCGGATGACGGCCATGGATGTGTGCAAATCGATTTCCCCTATCAATTCAAACACGGTGTAACCGAATTGAACAAAATGAGGTACTGGGGTAGCACTAGCAAAGGGCACCTCAGGCTGTGTCCCAATAGTACAATTTCATTTCAGCCGTAGTGAACTAGATAGTCGACTACTTTGCCGGATGTGACGTCAGAAGTCGTGATCCAATACTGCTTAGCATATAGCAATCAAGTCTGTAGTAGCTAGTGAACGAAAGTGCTTGCTAGATTGTCGACTACGTCAAGGAAGTTATAGAAGTTGTAGCTTATCGGAATTGTAGGTTATGTAAATTGTAGGTTGTCTTTGACTTTAATCCAGTTTATGCTGGCCTATATTTTTTGCCAAATTCAACGCTTCAACCCACAACCCACGTGGGAAGCATTATATCTTGTTCTGTTGTGATAATTATTTTCACGCGAATATGTTGTTTGGTTCTGTGGTAATCACGACTGATGATTGCAACGACAACTCGGTTCATGGTCTCCAGCGCACAATAAGGGCCTCGTCTCAAATTGTCAATTTGCCGCTGCCTTATTTTCATAAAATAATAAGCAAAAAAGGTTTACTAAATACAGTCCTAAACTCCAAATTGATGGGAGTGGTGTATTCTTTGGAATACACGGTAAGATAAAGTAAGCTTTTGCTTCTCTTTGCTTTAGTTCATCCCGTCCTTTTTCTCAAACACCAACAGTGATCTCCTGATTTCTCTTTGTTGGTATATGTCTTTCATATTACCTGTAAGTCTGTTCTAGATATATATCTTCCATAACCCACCTAGCGTCATCTAGCAGAGAATCTCTGAAGTTCCTCAATTCTTCCCTGTACAAGAGGACTTCCTTATCAATCCAGCCACCAGATCTCGTCGCCATCGCCAGCTATCATCTCCGTGATCAAGAGAACTTCGTCTACTTTTTCACCCTCCAGGCTGCGCTAGTGACTCCTACTATCAACTCTTTGAAGACCATTTCATCAAAAAGATTTTTATAACTGATAAGTTGGCTATTATTATATGTATTCCTTTTGTCTCCTACCCCCACTCTTTTCCCCTTCCCTGGTCCCTCCGCGCTCCGTTGAGCGGATCTCACTTGTACGTCAGAAGTCAACCCAGTCAGTTAGAGCATAACTAAAGCTCGCCTCCTCAACTTTAAATTTCGACGCCATGTTCGAATTTTAGAACCAACCGTCAATTGCAACATCGCCTTCTTCATGAAGCAAAGATAAGTACCGACTTCATGTTTTAAACTCTTTCTCATCGCTTTTAAAAGGCTCAATGCTTTTATTTGGATTTTATAGACAGTGAAAATTGCTATGTGAAAATAACTGCTTTCTAGAGATATTCTTGATCAAACTTAAACTATCTAGTCTAACTTTCAATATGAAAGATTTTCTGAGATGCTATCTCACATCGAGGAATATTTCCAAAATACCCACTGTCTATATAATCTAGCTTTCCGCCGAGGGATTCTCTACCCAATTTAAACAAGTCATCATTGCTCTGGAACCTTCCAGAACCTGCACTCTGTCTACCAGTTATACTGTCATGTACTTTCCACTCACATATGGGAATACTTTTTCAAACTAAGGAATCTTCCTTATGAACTGCTAATCAATATCTAATTTTTCTTCCTCCGTTGGGATTTTTCTGGTGCATTCAACTATAACCTACAAGTTTCTCAAGCAATACTCTCGCAAATCTAGTGTAACAAGTTATTTTTCACCATTGCAATAACTTTCTTTGCCATCAACTTTTTGTGCTACTACAGTGAACTTTTCAACTATATCAGCTGACTATAGTGAAAACAGTGCCTGTTCAACTTTTCATCCGCGTCGCGCTCGTCCGAGTACAATAAATACGGCCAGGAACACTTTTCCACAATCCCATTTGATCTTTCCCAAACCCTTTACTAACAAACCAAAATAATAAAATTGTTACTTTAGGTCTTTTTTCAATGAGGTGTCACTCTCAATAAGTGCCCTCCCTTACTTGTTCCACGTACAACGAATTAATGTCTGTAAAACGTCGTGTCTAGTACACGCCTCAAATTATATTGTTTCTCCTTTCTAATGAGGGATTCCAATTCTTTCTACTCAAAAGTGAGTTATCTCTAGGTTTCACGAAAGGGAAACTTGCCCCATTTTTCTCGTGATCCCTACTTAAACATAGGAGTTCTAGAAACTTCCTTTCGATTGTTCTCTTCAGGTTTCACAATAAGTGACCTGTCCTATTTGTATAATCTCTTATGTATAATAATTAAGCGTATTTCTGTATCAATACAAGAAGTTATAGAAACTTCTATTTCATTTCTTCCTGTTTTTTGTTGTTGCTTTCGAAGTTGTTATTATTTCTAAGATACTTACCTAGAAATCCTTAAAGTACACACCTTGTACTTGATTTATTGTTTAACTTTAATTACGTCAGTTATCTTTAAATTTTCAATTTATTTATCTTAGCCATTTCAAAATCTTACGAAGATTTTAAAGCATATAAAAGGTTTAAAACCAAAAGAGTTATCAATTGCCTGGCGCAAGCTTTAGATGTTTTCGGAGGTCTGCGACCCCAATTATTATTATTGATTTAAGCCCACTACGGAGCGCTTATGACTAGTTCTTCGATGCTCTTTTCCGTTTCCTATATCTCTTGAGCCCTGCTGATAATTTCTCCTTTCTCTCCTGCGAAAGGGGCTTCCGACATTTAGAGACTCTAGGTGGTGGGGTCCAAGATTCTACCATAGCACAAAATTTAGAACGATCTTCTACATCAAGGTCAGCAATTCCAGCCGAATCCAAGTCCTTTAGTACTTCATTAAGCCACAGGCTTCCAGTCTTGTAGCTTTTAACCAAGGAGAAGATCTTCTTGGTAAGCCTGTTGCTGTTCATTCGTTGTAGGTGCCCATAGAACTTTAGCCTCCTACGTCGCATACTGTTATTGGCTGATTCTAACTGTCGATACAGGTCAGAATTAGATTTCAAACGGTAGGTTCCATCTGGGAGCAATCTCGGGCCATGGATTTTCCTGAGGATACGTCTTTCGGCTTTCTCCAGGTCATCCATGGTGCCTTTTCTGTTCATCAAGAGGGTCTCTGTGGCATACAGAAACTGTGGTCTGACAGCAGTTCTGTAGTGACAGATCTTAGCATTCCTCGAAATGCATTTCTTGTTGTACAAATTGTGGGATAGTTGGTATGCTGCGTTGAGTTTGGTACGCCTTGCTAAGATGGAGGTGCCATCTCTACCAATAGGGTGGACCCATTCACCAAGATAACAACATCGATTGACTCTTCCAATCGTTCCATGTATGGTCGTCAAAGGGGTGTGCGACCCCAATTGTTTATAAAAAAATCGAAATTATATATTTGTTACAAAAACTACTTCCTTTTACATTGTTAAATAAATTAAAGATTTGTTTTTCGCTTTATCATTTCTCTAACATAACGGTTAGGCAAGATCCTGTCTTCCTTGATTCTTCCTATTTAATAAAAATAAATCTATTGATAGGGTTTTCACCACTTGTTGCATTTGAGCAAGAACTCTTAGTTGGTAACTTAGTAAAGTCTCTCTTAGCTTTAATAGCTAATTCTAACTGGCCAGTTAGGCAAGCATAGCTCGCTACGCCAGCTTCCTGCTTGTGGAGATTCTCTCTAATATTTATGGTTGGTTTTTCAAAATATAAGTGTTTCTCATTGTCTAAACTTTTAGTCGGCGCCTCGCTGGGTAAAAGCTTAGTCATTTCTAAATGCAACTATTGGTACACTTACCAAAATTATTCCCAAAGGTATAATTGCTTTATCCCTATCCTCCTTGGAAGCATTTGGTCGCTCTTTAGAAATTCTACAATTTAAAAAACTAAAATACCAAAGTTGATTCAAATTATTTGCACTCTTCAAATTACCTGCTTAGAAACAAACTCCTTTGAACAGATACACAATAAATCCGTTACTCTTTGTCTTGCAAGACCACCACCCTTCCCCATAGTAGGCATATGTATGCTTGAGAGGGAATACGCTAAAGTAGCTTTCTTGCAAACAACCCAAGTTCCAGCTGCGTTTCCCGTTAGCTTTGCCCAGGTCCCTACCCACTTTAGGTATCGGAGAGCGGATTTGCAGTGGCAGCTGCCTTTGAGTATACTTAAAGTTAAAATTATAACTTCTGTTGGACTTTCGTCCTATTTCTCCATCCTTTTTCTCCAGTCCGAAACCCACTTCTTTTTCTTTATCATCTTCCCTTGGGGGTTAGGTTATTCCCAAGCTAATAATCTACCCAGGGAGAAGAAACAAACACCGACATCCATTGGTCACAACCGGAAACAGACAGTTATATTCAAAAAGTACATTTGACTTGTGTGGTATACAAAAACAAAAGAACACTGAGAAATACAAAAACAAAAGAAACACACTATGAGAATTTGTGAATGCAAACTCACACTTCCCCTCATTCACAAATTGAAAAAAAAAAAAAAAAAAAAAAAAAAATAATAATAATAATAATAATAATACATGGCTCCAGGAATTAACCTGGGGGGAGTCCTTGTGGCTCCGGGCAAATGGGAGTGAAATGCGTCGTTGCCAGACATCTGCAACATAACATATTGGATTATTCAGCAAGAGAATCCAACTAGCCTCTTTCACTCCAACTCCAGCACATAACCTACAAGAGGTGTCCCTGTTAAGCTGAGCAACCCAGTGGAAGGTTGGGTAATCAATCCCAGCGGAAAGCTGGGTCAGTGAGCCGATCAGTGCTGGGGGCTTCAAGGCTTACAACCTTGATAGTTAACAATTCGTTACCTGCGGGTAACCACCCTAAACACTTTTTCTTATCTCTTGCACCATGAAGGAAACGAATAACGGTAAAACTACCCCAGGTGGTACAACATTTAGAAAATCCACCCCTGCCTTTGGTGGGGCAAGCAAGCCTTCGGAGTCTGGGGAGCTTGCACTTTCATGTGAAACTAAGAAACGTTTTAAATATTTGGCAACCATCAACATCAACTCCCTCCTTAAGACAGGAAAACTAAAACATACATTAGATGTTTTAAATGACCACAATATCCTGATAACTGCCCTACAAGAGACCAGATTCTTGGATGACGAGCCAATCGAATCACAGGGATACAGGATCTACAAAGGGCAGCCAGGTGAAAGAGTGATGAAGAATGGGCCTCACTTGGGTACAGGCTTCATAGTCAACAACAAAATGATCAACTCCATCATCTCCTTTTCATCTCCAAATGGCAGAATGTCCACTATAGCCTTCAGAACTCTCAACAAAGCATACACAATTGTTAATTTTCATGCACCTACTAATGACACCAATAGGAAAGATATTGAGAGTGTGGAAAACTTCTGGAGGGTACTCGAAGAGACAATGGACCGGATTCCAAAGCACCATGTAACTATTTTAATGGGGGACTTTAACGCTCAGATTGGTAGAGAACGGAAATTTCAGGCCATAGTTGGAGAATATCCAGCACACAAGAGGACCAACAGGAATGGAGAAAGGCTGATTGATCTGTGCAGAAATTATAACTTAGTCCTCAAATCTACAGCTTTCAAACGCCTTCCTAGAAAAGCTATGACGTGGAGATGCCCTAATCCCATGCTTGGGGAATTCCAACTAGATCATGTAGCCATTAGTAGAAGGAACAACCAGGAAATATTAAATGTCAAAGTATTGAGAAGTGCGAACATTGACTCGGATCATTATCTTTCTTTGATCAAAACCAATTTCATCCCTCTTAAAACAAGCAGAGGAATCCATTGCATCAAGTCGCGAATTCCAAGGTTCAATCCATCTAAGCTGAGAGACAGTGATGACTTCACCAAGACCCTAGCTAAGAACAAGGAAAAGAAGGACTGGCCCCAACTACAGAAGGCACTAGTAGATGCGGCGACAATAACTATCCCGGCAGTCAGAAAGAATAAACATCCGTGGTGGACAGCTACATGTGACAAGGCAATAGAAGAGAGAAAACAAGCATGGCTGAAATGGAACCGTAATAAAAGTGTGGACAATCATGATAATTTCTTAGAAATTCGGAAAACTACTGCCAAAATTATCAGAACAAGCAAGAGGCAGCATAATAAGGATATCATTGACCAGGCAGAGAGGGATTTCCAGCGGAACAACACTAGAGACTTCTACCAGGCTTTTAAATCACAAATAACACCCTATTCAGCTCCTACACTTCACCTTCGGGGAGCTGACGGAGATCTGAAACTGAACAATGAGGAGTGCACCACAGCCTTAGCAGAGTATTTCAGCGACCTTCTTAACTCCGAGGAACCCATGGAAAAGCTACCTTTTGAACCCAAGAACGTTGCTAAGCCACACTCTTTCCCTCCAACAAAGGAAGAGATCCAGAAAGTCATTTCCGAATTAAAGTCCAATAAAGCAGCAGGCGAAGATGGGATCATTGCAGAGCTCTGGAAGTATGCTGACGAGGAGTCGATACAGAGTATCCATGACATCATATCTAACGTCTGTTTGACAGAACAATTACCTAATGACTGGACCTCAGCTATCATTCACCCACTACATAAAAAAGGTGACAAATCAGATCTCAACAACTACAGAGGGATTTCCCTGGTATCAGTGACATACAAGATACTCTCCAAAGTATTGCTCACAAGAGTAGAGGTTCAACTGGATTCCTGCATTGGAGAGTACCAAGCTGGGTTTCGAAAGTCAAGGTCATGCACCGAACAGATTCTGAATCTCAAAACCATTCTCACGTACAAAAATCTAAGTGCCTCACCTTATGTTGCAATTTTCGTTGACTTCCAAAAGGCATACGACTCAGTAGATAGAGAGTCACTCTTTGAGACACTGGCTGAATTGGGGCTAGATAAAAAGACCCTGAATCTAGTGAAAGCGACTCTCACTAACACCACAGTCAAAGTCAAATTCAGAGGGGAACTGTCCAAGAGCTTCGAGGTCAGAACTGGTGTTAGACAAGGGGATGGCTTGTCTCCGATCCTCTTCAATTGCCTACTAGAAAAAGTAATTCGTGAGTGGACGAAAACTCTGAAGGATGATTCTGGATTAAGAATAGGCTACAAGAAAGACAAGTTAACAGTCCCCTGTTTAGCCTTTGCAGACGACCTTGCACTCCTAGCGTCCAGTGTGGAGGAAGCTAACCATCAACTATCCTCTCTGAACTATATAGCAGCTAAAGTAGGCTTAAAGATCGCCATCAACAAAACACAGTTTATCAGCAACATCAGAGATGCGCCCGAGTCAATCCCACTGGGGGACAAAGTAGTACAAAGGACTAACTCCTTCAAATACCTAGGAGAATGGATAACCCCAAACATCAATGAAGACCTGGCCATGAACGACAGATGCATCAAACTGGAGAGAGCCTACCACCTATGCAAGAATATGTACAAATCAAAATCCCTCTCAATGAATTTCAAACTCAGACACTACAGTACTGTAGTGAGACCATCAGTACTATATGCCTCAGAATGCCTAAATATGGTCAGAAAAGGACAACTCCGGAAATTGGAGCAGAAGGACCGGAAGATTCTACGAAAAATCATGGGCCCTATTAAAGAGGAAGGCAAGTATAGAATCAGGCACAACAATGAACTCTATGAACAAGTGGAGAGCATTACAACAGCTATGAGGAAGAGGAGGCTGATCTTCTATGGTCATATTGTGAGAATGGATAATCAGAGGGTCACCTCCAGAATTTTCAACACTGTCTCTAGAGGGAAAGCAACTAACGCCAAGTGGTCGAAACTAGTCAGAAAAGACCTTGAACAATTGGATATTGACCCCAGTAACATCTATGACAGGAATAAATACAGGACTTTAGTCAGAACATCAGACTCTCTCCAGTCACTAACAACAAAAGCAGTGCGTCCAGGAGTAGGTGTGAAATGGACTCAGGAGCGGAAGGACATTCACAGTGCCAGAATGAAGGAATACTGGGCTAGGAGGAAAGCTGCCAGAGATAAGAACCACGTGGTCCACAGCCGGCCAAAACGGAACTAAAAAATAAAAAAAAAACATAACTAGCCTTACATTAACAACAAACATTTGTACATCAATCCTTGTATGGTTACAATCCCAATTGAGGGTAGATTTTACGTAATTTTATCCTTGGTAACACCTTGGTAAATATATCAGCAAGGTTTGATTCTGTGTTGACATATTCAAATACTATCTCACCCTCTTGCACACACTCTCGTAAGTAGTATACATCTAACAGAAGTTGTTTAGTTTTCTCTGACACTATTGGGTTTTTAGATAGTGAAATGGCTTCTTGGTTGTCAGTAAAAACAACACTACAAAAGTTGACTGTCCTATCTCTTTAAACAAATTGCACATCCATTTCACCTCATCTACCACATCCACCATTGATACGTATTCAGCTGCCGCAGTTGATCGTACAATGCGTCTTTGGAGTGTGGTTTTCCAACTAATAGCACCCTTGCCCAGCACAAAAACATACCCCTCATATGACCTTCCTCTTACATCATTTCCATAAGCAGCATCAACAAACACCTTCAGTTTTTCTCCAGATTTTTCATAACACAATGACAAATCTTGGGTCTCCTTGAGGTAATGAAGGAGGTGTTGAGCTTCCTTCCAATTTTGCATTTTAGGATTTGAATTAGCCTGGCTAACCTCACATACTAAAAAAAAAAAAACGTCAACCCTTGGCACTATCCAGCCCATGACGGGCTAAGGCCGACCAAGCGACCGCTGCCCAGCCATTTGGCCTGCAGATATTGGGGTGACGCGTGATCAGCGCGTCGGGTCCCCTCGGCCGTTAATCTTGGTATTCATGATCGGGGCGCTGTCTCACTGTCAGACAGCTACTAAATTGTCCTCACGAGGCTGAGTGCACCCCGTTCCAACCCTCACGTCAGTTTTAAAATCCCTGACGGAGCCGGGGATCGAACCCGGGGCCTCCGGGTGAGAGGCAGGTGCGCTACCCCAACACCACGGGGCCGGCAACCTTACATACTGGGAAACTTAAATCTGGTCTAGTTGTACTGGATAAGTATAGGATCTTACCTACAATTTTTCTATAACGTTTGTTTTTTTTTAACTCCTTTGTGACATTGTTTGGTACAGTTGAAGGTAAAGGGGTACCACAACCTTTTGGGTAGGGTTCTTCTAGTGATTTAAGAACATTTGTCCTTATGTACATGTTTTGACTTAAACATACATTTTTCTTAGACCCTTGAGTGACTTTAATCGACAAAAAATCTGAGATATTTCCCAAATTACGCACTTCAAACTTTGACTTCAATCTTTTTACAAACCAATCTATTTTAGCTTGTAATCCCCACACACCTAGATCATCAACATAAAGGGCACCATACAGGTCATGATCTGGGCTAAAATACAGCCATGGATCACATTTGCTTAGATTTAAGCCAAGCTTGACAAGTTGAGCAGTGATATAATTGTGCCAATCTTGACCAGCTTGACATAAACCGTAAATACTCTTGTTGAGTTTTAGCACATAGTCTGGGTATTCTACACTGCGAAAACCTTCTGGTTGACTTACAAATACAGTTTCCTTAATTTTGCTATTAAGGTATGCCGATACAATGTCCAAATGACAATTATACCATTCACGCTCTACTCCTATGGCTATAAGGGTCCTAATAGTTTTCCTTTTTACCACAGGACTGTAGGATTCAAGGAAATCTGTACCCTTTATCTGACTGAAACCTTGAGCTACTAAACGTGCTCTATACCTAAGTACTTCACCTTCTTGGTATCGTTTAGTTTTATACACCCATTTGGTGCCTATGACAGTCTTGCCACCTGAATCTACTGCAAGTGTCCGCACATTATGTTTTTCCAAGAGGGCAATCTCTTGGTTCATTGCCTCAAACCATTTATCTTTGTCATCTCGTGAGGTGGCTTCTTGAAAAGACACCGGATCGTTATATTCTGACCTCAACATGACAATGCGACATTTGACCTTGACTTCATTACAACCCACACACTTACTGGGAAGTTTTCTCTCTCTACTCGACCTGCGTAATACTGTGTGTTCAGGCTGTAATGGAGCGTCTATTACGACATCGGAATCTGACAAAGAGGCATCACTATCACTTGTTACAGAATTTTCATTTCCTGATTCGGCTACTTCGTGTTCAAACACGTCACCTCCACAATCTTTCTGCTCGACAAACACTTCTCCAACTGTTCTAGGTTCACAATCTATCTGAGTTACAGGTTTTTCCTGGGCTTTTACAGAAAACGGAAATACATCTTCAACAAATTCTACATTCCTGGATTTAATGACACATTTATTTTCGATGTCCCATACACGGTAGCCCCTCGAGTCATCGGGGTACCCTAGCATTGCACCAACATTTGCCCTTGGCACTAACTTTTCCACATTACGTTTATGGATCCAAACTTTACAACCAAATGATTTTAACATAAGCAATTCCTGGTCTGACAACTTTCTACTCGTCCACAGTTCAAATGGGATGTTCTTTACAGTTGATGACACACACCTATTCTTTATATAGCAGGCTGTGCTGATGGCTTCCCCCCAAAATTGAACTGGCATGCCTGACTGAATGAGCATGCACCTACTAGTGGTGAGAAGTTGCTGGTCGAGGCGTTCAGCAACGCAATTCTGTTGGGGAGAGTAAGCCATTGTTAACCTACGAACAATACCTTCCTTTTCAAGATAGTTACAAAACTCTGTACTTAAATACTCTCCACAGTTGTCTGAATGGAAAGATTTCAACTTGGTCCCTTGTGCTGTCTCCATTAGGGCTTTAACCTTGAGAAACTCATTAAATGCATCACTTTTATGCGTAAGAAACCTTACATATGAGAATCTGGTACAATAATCAGTAAATGTAATAAAATATTTGCTACCTCCATTCGATGGGTGCTCTAGCTGGCATACATCAGAGAACACAACATCTAATGGCTTCTGAGATACATGATCTCTTTCATTAATTTTAAGTCTTTTCATTTTACCTTGTTTACAAGTATCACAATCATGATTCTTTTCTTTGGGTATAAAATCACGATCTGGAATGTTCAGAGCATGGCCAAAACGCTGATGCCATATTCCGCTAGTTACAGCTTTGTTGCTCTTAGCATACACAACCTCCACCACGTCATTACAAACAAATTATTTCCCTTGTTCTACCATAAAATAATCACAATTTACCTCATACATATTTCCAACGGCCTCACCCGTAAGGAATATACCCTCATGATCTGACAATACAACTTTGCTATCTTTAATGGTTACGACTGCACCTTTCCTGTCAATAGCTTCATAAGCACACTTCCCATATCACATACACTAACTACGGATCCATCAGCTGTGTCTACACTACCAGAAACCTTTGGGGTGTAATCATACAGAATATCCTTATAAGGTGTCAGGTGCTCAGTGGCTCCTGAATCTACATATCACCTGCGTACACAATCAGATGCATCATCCTTGCTTTCAGTTGCCACATAAGCCTTTACCTTAACACTACTAGCATTAACCTGAACACATTCGTTTGCCGCCTCATCGTCCTTTACCGTGGCAATAACCTCACGATTCTTAACCTTAACATTTTCCTTGCGTCCATTACTACAATTCCGGGAAGTATGACCTATCTTGGCACAATTAAAACACAAAACTGAACCTTTTTTTCTTGCTTCATGAACTAAATCACAGAACTTCGCAATATGCCCCTGTTCTTGGCACTTGTAGCACATGAATCCACCACTACCTGTTGGTTTGTTGACACTTTTGCTGCTGTTGACGACCCGCTTGGAATTTAAGCGCATGGCTGCCACCATTGCCTTCACGCTTTCACCCTCAGATTCTTCCTTCTTCAGCCTCGCATAAGTCTCCTGTTCTCGCTCCATCTTTAGTTTGTCCAACTTGTTCTTTCTCTCCTCCAACAATAGTTTGGCTCGCACTACCTTTACACTTAAGTTTTCTTCATTGCTTTCCAATGAACGTATCAAATTTTCGTACTCCCGCTTTTGTAGTCCTCTGAGAATAAAAGCAGCTTTGGCCTTATCCGTAAATTTTATACCTATATCGTCCAACCGTAAAAGCCTCCGTGGCTTAGGCGGCAGCACGCCGGCCTCTCACCGCTGGGTCCGTGGTTCAAATCCCGGTCACTCCATGTGAGATCTGTGCTGGACAAAACGGAGGCAGACAGGTTTTTCTCCGGGTACTCCGGTTTTCCCTGTCAACATTTCATTCCAGCAACACTCTCCACTATCATTTCATTTCATCTGTCATTCATTTAATCATTGCCCCAGAGGAGTGCGTCAGGCCTCGGCAGCCGGCACAGTTCATATCCTCGCCGCTAGATGGGGGCTTCATTCATTCCATTCCTGACCCGGTCGGAGACTGGAAGCAGGTTGTGGATTTTCATCGTCCAACCGTGCACACCAAGTGAGCACTTTATCAACAAATGTACGCATGCTAATGTCACTAGTTTTCTTAAAAAGACACAATTCTTCTAACATCGTCACATTTTGAAGGACTCTGGTATCGCAACATGAAGTCAGAAGATTCTGCCATGCTTCCTTAGCTGTCTCCGCTTCTTTGATATCACCTAGGAAAGGGTCGGTGACCAAACCTATGAGCAAGTATTTCGCGTCTTGATCTTTGCCCCGTTGGGCCTCGGAGTACTCATCAACGGGTGTATCTTCTACCTCTCCTGTATCGGTCTTTCGTGGGAAACCTTGAACCGCGTCCCACAGACGCCTTGTTTGAAGCAATGCCTTTGTTCGGGTGCTCCACGCTTCCCAATTGTCGTCCTGTAACCTCACTATTGCAACTACTCGCTCGCTGCTTCCCGTAGCTGCATCCATGTTAGTATGTGTACTTAAAATAAAACGTACAAATAGTCCTCACAATAGAAAATCGTCCACAAAATTCACCAAAAACTATCTTGAATGCACACTTAACGGCCGTCCACTTGTGCGCCGCACCTTTTAACGACCGGCATTATCCCATCACAAAGTCCACACATTAACAGCAATAAGCGTTTAACTGGGCTCATAACCTGTCATAAAATAATTAGCAAAAAAGGTTTACTAAATACAGTCCTAAACTCCAAATTTATGGGAGAAGAAACAAACACCGACATCCATTGGTCACAACCGGAAACAGACAGTTATATTCAAAAAGTACATTTGACTTGTGTGGTATACAAAAACAAAAGAACACTGAGAAATACAAAAACAAAAGAAACACACTATGAGAATTTGTGAATGCAAACTCACAGATTGCCCTTCTTCTCTTCTCCTGAACTGTATTCTCTTAATCAGCCAAACACAAACCATAATTAGCGCTCGGCTAAAAAGTGATCTTCTTGGCGCATCCATGATCGTATCGTTCAGGTATTGTTTATTTAAAACAGCTGATGAAAGCGCAAAGTGCTTACAAGGAGCAGCAGATCACCGCCATCTTGAGAGTTGGTTTGGTTGGTACCAGGGTGTAAGTCCAGTGCGTTTCAGAATACAAGTCTATGAAGGAGGCTGTAATCAAGCAGGCATGTCCCAAATCTCCGTAGTGCATAGCACATAGTACATAGTAGCTAGCAGCTAGTCAATAGCAGACAACTTGAGTATTGGGACACAGCCTCAGTGTCATGTTTTATATTGCCGCCATCTTGACGGAAACGTGATGGCGGCCACCCAAATGTTAAAAGCTTAAATAAAATTACGACCAACCTAATTATCTGATCTCTACCAAATTTTGCAACAACATACCTTTATGTTGGGAGCACATTTTGACTAAACTACAAGGTCATCATCCCAATAGTTTGCAGATGGCGACCATGTGTGTGTGCAAATCGATTCCCCCTATCAATGCAAACACGATGAAACCGAATTGAACGAAATTTGGTACAGAGGTAGCACTAGCAATGGGTACTCCAGTGCAATGGTGGCCACCCAAATGTAAAAGGCATAAATCAATTTACGACCAACCTAATCATCTGATCTCTACTAAATTTTGCAACAACATACCTTTATGTGAGAAGCGTTCTTTGACCCAGCTACAAGGTCATCAGTCTAATAGTTTGCATATGGCGACCATGTATGTGTGGAAATTGATTCCCCTTATCAATTCAAACACGGTAAAACCGAATTGAACGAAATTTGGTACAGAGGTAGCACTAGCAATGGGCACCTCAGTGTCATGTTTTATATCGCCGCCATCTTCACCGAAACGGAATGGCGGCCACACAAATGTTAAAAGCTTAAATCAAATTACGAACAACCTAATAATTTGATCTCTACCAAATTTTGCAACAACATACCTTTTTATGGGAAGCATCTTTTGACTAAACTACAAGGTCATCATCCCAATAGTTTGCAGATGGCGGCCATATGTGTGTGTGCAAATCGATTCCCCCTATCAATTCAAACACGATGAAACCGAATTGAACGAAATTTGGTACAGAGGTAGCAAAAGCAAAGGGTACTCCATTGTAATGGTGGCCACCCAAATGTAAAAGGCTTAAATCAATTTACGACCAACCTAATCATCTGATCTCTACTGAATTTTGCAATAACATACCTTTATGTGAGAAGCGTTCTTTGACCAAGCTACAAGGTCATCAGTCTAATAGTTTGCATATGGCGGCCATGTATGTGTGCAAATTGATTCGGTAAAACCGAATTGAACGAAATTTGGTACAGTGGTAGCAATAGCAAAGGGCACCTCAGTGTCATGTTCTATATCGCCGCCATCTTGACCGAAACGGAATGGCGGCCACTCAAATGTTAAAAGCTTAAATCAAATTACGACCAACCTAATAATTTGATCTCTACCAAATTTTGCAACAACATACCTTTTTATGGGAAGCATCTTTTGACTGAACTACAAGGTCATCAGCCCAATAGTTTGCAGATAGCGGCCATATGTGTGTGCAAATTGATTCCCCATATCAATTAAAACTCGGTGAAACCAAATTGAATGATTTTTTTTTACAGAGGTAGAACTAGCAAAGGGCACCTCATATTCATGTTTAATATACGTATAGCACTTTGTATTTTAACAAGCTACTACAACCAACATTCAATTATACTACTTGAAAAGGACAAAGAGTTATAAAAATACCCATGCATTTAGGAGAAAGTAGCCTATAAGTTCTTTACTGAGCATCTTGTTTCAATTGTACAAAAACACAAGAACACCTATCTTACATTTACGACTCTGTTTTATGCTCTAAAATAATGTGAGAGTTTTTTCTGTTTTACATTTCTTTAGCGTTTGCATGCAGCACGATCACGAAGACGCTTTACTAACTTCAGTTCTCAATTCCAGGCGAATGCCAGGACGGTACCTTTGATAGACCATGACCGATTTACTACCAATTTCTGTCCTTAACTATCCTTGGATAAAAAGACAGTCAAGAAGAGGCGACTCCGTAAAAATATTGCTTTATTATTTTCGATCCGGATAAACCGGAGTTCCGGAGTAATGAGGGAAATACAAAAATGCCGTTTATTCATATTTTCGATGGAAAAGTAGAAGATAGTATGTACCAGGGCCAGTTGTACACACGAAGTTAAGTAGTTAGTCCGTAGGACAGATTGAAAGCGTTACCTCTGCTGCCTGTGTCAAGTGCACGACATTTTAGCACAAGTTAAATATTGTGTCTAATGATTGAAATTGTATGTTTAGCACATGAGTCACTATATCAGTTTCATTTACAATTTCCATTTTATTTTATTATCCTATTTTCATTTTATGAAAATAAAAATAAAATAGGCTTATAAGATCACCTTTTGTCTGTGTGTGAGGTGTGTGTGTGTGTGTCCCTAATAACTTCTACACGGCTGGAGTGATTACAATGAAACTCGGTAAGATCATAACACTATTCTAGCCGACCCTGACCGTGTCCTTCAAATTTTATTTTGTCTCACCAATCCAAAATGGCGGCTGTGTGAAATATTTCACCAGCATTCAGTATCTCCGAAACTATTACCTATATCGCCCTGAAATTGTATACGGATATTAAAGGGCACTACTATAAGTTCACCTATGAGACTTTCAAAAAACTGGTGACTACAAAACCAACATGGCGGCCAAGCGAATTTGAGACTTTTAAATAGATTTTTCTCGCGATTTAACCATCCAAACGTAATGAAACTTGGTACTGCAAATGTTTATACACATTGTAATGCACTGGAGTCTAATTAAGTTCAATTGTTTACATAACCTCAAAATGGCGGCTGTGCGAAATATTTCACTGACATTCTATATCTCCGAAACTATTACAGATATCACCCTGAAATTTGGTACGGTGATAAACGGTACTGATCAAAGTTTATCTGCGTAACTTTCATAAACCTGTAAAGTAAAAGCGAACATGGCGGCCAAGCGAAGTTCAAACATTTTAATAGACTTTTCTCGTGATTTAACTCTCTGAGCGCAGTGAAATCTGGTACAGTAAATGATTTTACATATTGTAATGCACTGGCATCTAATTTAGTTCAATTGTTTACATAACCTCAAGATGGAGGCTGTGCGAAATTTCAAAATTAAGTTTTTATTTCTTGTGTCGTAATCATGCGATCGAAGTCACAGTTTGAATAATGAACCTAGGCAATAATTGTCCTTGAATGGTACTTAACTCTATGGCCTATACATATAACAATCCAAAATGGCGAGCATCCGAAATATTTAGACGGTTTTCAATATCTATGAATCTTTTACAGCAATCAAACTGAATTTTTTAATGTTCATAGAGGCTATGAACATATGTTCACCTATAGGACTTTCAGTATCCTGGTGAGCACAAATCCAACATGGCGGCGACGCGAAGTATAAATATTTAAATGGACGTTTCTCGCAAATTATCTATCCGAGTGCAGTGAAACGTTGCACGTTAAATGCTTATACAAATGTTAATCCAAAGGCATCTAATTTATTTAAATTGTTTTCATAATCACAAGAAGGCAGCTGTGCGAAATTTTAAACCTCGTTTTTACTTCTTGCGTTTTAATCATGCGATTGAAGTTTGAATACCACACGTATACAATAATCTTAATGTAATAGTACAAAAATAAAAATCCAACCTGGCAACTATCTGAAATATTTAGACGGTTCTCAATATCTACGAATCTATCACAACCTTCAAACTGAAATATTGTATGTTGATAGAGGCAATTAGCATGAGTAGGATATATGAAAATAGGCTGTATAGTTCTTCACGGAACTACTTGTTTTTATATTCTGCCTAAACTTATAGGCTATGTGATCACAAGGAACCAGAATACTACTGCAGTTCAGAGGCATAGACGTGCTCGTTAAATTGTGCACGCAGGTGCACGGGCAGCTGAAGCAAGTCTGGAGGATGAAGGTTCGAATCCCGGTGTTGAGCGTGGGTTATCCCCGTTTTTTTCACACTCCCTCTAGGAAAATGCGGGATAGTGCCGTATTTTAAATTCCAGGGCACCTGCCTCATCCCTGTCCCTAATACAGTTTCATACACTATTACAGTCATCACATCAATAATAATAATAATAATGTTATTGGTTTTACGGCCCTCTTAACTACTGAGGCTTTTTGAGACGCCGGGTTGCCGGAATTTCGCCCCGAAGGGGATCTTAAACGTGCCAGTAAATCTACTGACATGGCTCCCTCGCAATTTCACATCTTCAAATGGCAACTGACTGCGCCGTCATCATATCAATACAGGCTATCAGACAAGTCAAACCCAACTACACGGGGTTGATGGCCATGATGTCCCAAGCCCCTAAAATGAATAAACAATAAAGACAATAGTACATAAGAAATAATTGAGATGAACAGCTAGAAGCAGTAGTATAAAATAATCTGGGAGCAGAATAGATCGCGATACCTTATACGGTACTACAAAATTCCCCTAGACACAAAATTGCGGCATCTATGACGTCATGGACGACACTAAAGGTTTAAACGATGCATACATGTTAAATTCTGTCTGTTAATATGGCTTTACATAAAAACACAAACCTAACCAGGGACTTACGCCCTAGACCATCCTTGCTTGTAGTACAAGCAGTAATTTTTATCCAAACAGTCATCTAACCTGGTAGCGACCAATGGTTTCGTCCAAACAGTCATCTAACCTAGTAGCGGGTAATTTATGAACATTCGAAACTCACCACCAAATCTCGCATTTGAACACATGTGACTGCATCAGCATGTAACGACGCATTGTTTGATACCTCTTTTACAGCTGAGCAATAATAATGTAGCTGGAGTGGCAATTGAAGCCACAAACAAACATAAACGTCCGCACGTCAACTGTGACGTGATCGACGACACTAAAAAGTTCCCCTGGACACGTTCGTATCACGGCATATACTTGAACAGAAAATCTACTTTAAAAACATTATTTCAAGTTCCGTGGTATATGAAAAATAGCAAATTGACTAGGTCTAATATACTAAGTACTTCATATACAATGCGATGTGGGCTCGAATGCAAATTATACTTCAAAATCGGAATAAATCCCTTGAGTAATGAGGGAAATTGTATTGAGGATATCGTTGCTGATCTTCATTCTATTACAGAAGTTAACAAAGGAGGATAGAATAGTGCCTCTGGATACGACCATAAACGCTACGTTACCTAGATAGTATTTGATGAGATAATATGGGATAGTCGGCTCGTTGATGGTCTTCGTTATTTGTCAACTTCTGGCTGGGTTCCGTTTGTCTTAAATAGGCCTATGACTGTGGTATCGATTTTGTTGCCACATCTCCTCTTATCATTGAAGGCAATGATGCCTTTGTGACGTCTACTACCTGTGATGAATTGTCATGAATTTATTCAGGTAGACCATACATGCATCGGTCATCCTTTTGGTTAATATGGAACGAATCTTGTGATGTCTGACGTTATCATTTATTGTGTGAACACGATACGAAGTAAATAGGTTGCCACATATTATTTTTAGCTTTGCTTGAAAAGTTTCATTTTTGGTACCTGTTACCTTTCCCATGTCAAGGCCTCAAATATCAAGTCAGACGTGCGAAGTTTGTCGACAATACTAGAGTTTAAAAAATGCTTAGGACGTACATCAAAGTGGTTAAAATATCGGTTACGTTCATACTTTGTCAAGCTTTGCAGATATATTTAATACGCATATCGAGTGCCGCATGTACAGGAATGAGTGGCGGGGAAGTAGGTAGAGAATGTGTGTGCGAGCACAATATTCAATTGAATTTATTAGCCACATAACGGCCACTGAGTCCCTTTATGTTAAGTATACATTGATCTGGTTTAAAACATAATAAGAAAGGAACTAAAACCTATCTCAACAATTAATTTAAAACAAATCGACTGGCTGCGTGGCCCAGCGGTAACGTTCTCACCTGCTGACCCCAAGGTTTCAGGATCTATTCCTGGCTCAGCCAGTTGGCATTTGAGGGTGCGCAAATGCGAGGGAGCCGTGCTAATAGATTTACTGGCACGTTAAAGATCCCCTTCGGGGCAAACTTCTGGCACCCCGGCGTCTCTAAAAGTCGCGGCAGTTAAAAGGGAAGTAAAACCAATAGGCCTACCATTATTATTATTATTATTATTATTATTATTATTATTATTATTATTATTATTATTACAAAACAAAATAACAATGCCAAGACTAAACATGTCAAATAGCAAACAGCAAACTCAATATCAAAATATTGTAGCAATTTTAGGAAATAAGCTCACAAATATTACAAGGTAGCAAATTTGTGTTAATAGGATGCTAGACCGTGCCCATTTTAAAAGAAGGCTTTCCTTGTTGTACAAGATACCTTCAACCAATACATCTCCAGCTCTAGAAAACATATATTCGAAACCACTCTATCTTAAATACAATGAACAAAAAAAAAATACTAAAAAATATACACCAGAATGTTTAGTTCATAATAGCGGAACATTTAATTAATTTTCCATGATATCAACTCATTAGAATAAGAGATGTCCATATTTTAGGTAGATTTCATTAGAAAGCTAACTATTGCAATGGGTACCATGTTTCGACTTCCGGAAAATTTCGACATATCTTCGCGTTTCACATCCCCCAGACCCCAAAACCACCGTCAGTTCAAAAGTTTATATATAATTTATGTATCTATCTATCTATCTATCTATCTATCTATCTATCTACCTTGTGGACACGGTAACTGCCGTAATTTTGCACCAATCACTTTGAATGTTTCACATAATATGTATCCCTATAAAATCTCGGTCGAGTTCGTTAATGGGCAAAATCGGTCGAAGGGGGTGAAAATAGGGGGCTTTTTTTCTTCTAAAAAGTGAAATTTCGCTATAACTCTCTTAATACGTGAAATATCGAATCCATTCAAAGTTCATAATATGTGTCGGATAAGTGCCAAAAATTTATGTCAAATAAGTTTTTTGATAGCACCAACCATTGACCAAAGGGGTGGAAAAAAGTGGGTTTTTCGGGAAACATTAATCATATCTCTCTTAATAGGCACAATATCAAAACCGTACAAAATGGAAAATATTTCCCTAATAATTACCTAAAAATTTTGTCTGAAAGAATTTTTGATATGACCCACCATTACGCCAAGGGATAAGAAAAATGATTTCTGAATTTTAAACAAGATGTTCAGTAAAGAACATATAGCCTACTTTCTCCTAAATGCATGGGTATTGCTATAACTCTTTGTCCTTTTCAAGGAGTATAATTGAATGTTGGTTGTAGTAGCTTGTTGAAATACAACGTGCTATAGGGATATTAAACATGAATATGAGGTGCCCTTTGCTAGTGCTACCTCTGTAAAAAAATTCATTCAAATCGGTTTCACCGTGTTTGAATTGATCTGGGGAATCGATTTGCACACATACATGGCCGCTATTTGCAAACTATTGGGCTGATGACCTTGTAGTCAGTCATAAGATGCTTTCCACAAAAAGGCATGTTGTTGCAAAATCCGGTAGAGATCAAATTATTAGGATGGTCGAAATTTGATTTAAGCTTTTAACATTTGGGTGGCCGTCATTCCGTTTCCGTCAAGATGGCGGCGATATAAAACATGACACAGAGGTGCCTTTTGCTAGTGCTACCTCTGTACCAAAATTCGTTCAATTCGGTTTCACCGTGTTTGAATTGATAGGGGGAATCGATTTGCACACATACTTGGCCACCATCTGCAAACTATTGGGCTGATGATCTAGCAGTTTGGTCAGAATATGCTTCCCACATAAAGATTTGTTGTTGCAAAATTTGGTAGAGATTAGATTATTAGGTTGGGCGTAATTACATTTTAGCCTTTAACATTTGGGTGGCCGCGATTACGTTTCCGTCAAGATGGCGGTGATATAAAACATGACACTGAGGTGGCCTTTTCTAGTGCTACCTCTGTATCAAATTTCGTTCCATTCGGTTTCACCGTGTTCGAATTAATAGGGGGAATCGATATTCACACAAAGATGGCCGCCATCCGCAAAATATTAGGCTAATGACCTATTAGTTTGGTCAAAGGCTGCTCCCTCCTTAATGGTATGTTGATGCAAAATTTGGTAGAGATCGGATGATTAGGTTAATCGTAATTTGATTTAAGCTTTGAATATTTGTGTGGCCGCCATTACGTTTCCGTCAAGATGGCGGCGATATAAAACATGACACTGAGGTGCCCTTTGCTAGTGCTACCTCTGTACCAAATTTCATTCCATTCGGGTTCACCGTGTTCGAATTAATAGGGGTAATCGATTTTGACACAAAGATGGCCGCCATCCGCAAACTATTAGGCTAATGACCTATTAGATTTGTCAAAGGATGCTTCCTCCATAAGGTATGTTGTTGCAAAATTTGGTAGAGATCGGATGATTAGGTTAGTCGTAATTTGATTTAAGCTTTGAATATTTGTGTGGCCGCCATTACGTTTCCGTCCAGATGGCGGTGATATAAAACATGGCGCTGAGGTGCCCTTTGCTAGTGCTACCTCTGTACCAAATTTCATTCCATTCGGTTTCACCGTGTTCGAATTAATAGGGGTAATCGATTTTGACACAAAGATGGCCGCCATCCGCAAACTATTAGGCTGATGTCCTATTAGTTTGGTCAAAGGATGCTGCCCCGATAAAGGTATGTTGTTGCAAAATTTGCTAGAGATCGGATGATTAGGTTAGTCGTAATTTGATTTAAGCTTTGAACATTTGTGTGGCCGCCATTACGTTTCCGTCAAGATGGCGGCGATATAAAACATGACACTGAGGTGTCCTTTGGTAGTGCTACCTTTGTACCAAATTTCGTTCAATTTGCGCTCACCGTGTTCGAATTGATAGGGGGGGGGGGGGACAGACATTCAGAGTCCACACACTCACACACACACACACACACACACACACACACAGACTCACACACATACACACACACAGACAGACACACTTTTTTTCGCCCTGTAGTGATCTCATAAGTCTACTTTCATTTTTTGCAAAAATCGAAAGTAGGCTAAAAACAAGATGTTCAGTAAAGAACATATAGCCTACTTTCTCCTAAATGCATGGGTATTGTTATAACTCTTTGTGCTTTTCAAGGAGTATGATTGAATGTTGGTTGTAGTAGCTTGTTGAAATACAACGTGCTATAGGGATATTAAACATGAATATGAGGTGCCCTTTGCTAGTGCTACCTCTCTACCAAATTTCGTTCAATTCGGTTTCACCGTGTTTGAATTGATAGGGGAAATCGATTTGCACACATACTTGGCCACCATCTGCAAACTATTGGGCTGATGTTCTTGCAGTTTGGTCAGAATATGTTTCCCACATACAGATATGGTGTTGCAAAATTTGGTAGAGACTAGATTGTTAGGTTGGTCGTAATTACATTTTAGCTTTTAACATTTGGGCGGCCGCGATTACGTTTCCGTCAAGATAGCGGTGATATAAAACATGACACTGAGGTGCCCTTTGCTAGTGCTACCTCTGTACCAAATTTCGTTCCATTCTGTTCCACCGTGTTCGAATTAATAGGGGGAATCAATTTTGACATAAAGATGGCCGCCATCCGCAAAATATTAGGCTAATAACCTATTAGATTGGTCAAAGGATGCTCCCTCCATAAAGGAATGTTGTTGCAAAGTTTGGTAGAGATCGGATGGTTATGTTAGTCGTAATTTAACTTAAGCTTTGAACATTTGTGTGGCCGCCATTACGTTTCTGTCAATATGGCGGCGATATTAATCATGACACTGAGATGCCCTTTGCTAGTGCTATCTCTGTACCATATTTCGTTCCATTCGGTTTCACCGTGTTTGAATTAATAGGGGGAATCGATTCTGACACAAAGATGGCCGCCATCCGCAAACTATTAGGCCAATGACCTATCAGATTGGTCAAAGGATGCTCCCTCCATAAAGGTATGTAGTTGCAAAATTTGGTAGAGATCGGATGATTAGGTTAATCGTAATTTGATTTAAGCTTTGAACATTCGTGTGGCCGCCATTACGTTTCAGTCAAGATGGCGGCGATATAAGACATGACACTGAGGTGCCCTTTGCTAGTGCTACCTCTGTACCAAATTTCGTTCCATTCTGTTCCACCGTGTTCGAATTAATAGGGGGAATCAATTTTGACATAAAGATGGCCGCCATCCGCAAAATATTAGGCTAATAACCTATTAGATTGGTCAAAGGATGCTCCCTCCATAAAGGAATGTTGTTGCAAAGTTTGGTAGAGATCGGATGGTTATGTTAGTCGTAATTTAACTTAAGCTTTGAACATTTATGTGGCCGCCATTACGTTTCTGTCAATATGGCGGCGATATAAAACATGACACTGAGATGCCCTTTCCTAGTGCTACCTCTGTACCAAATTTCGTTCCATTCGGTTTCACCGTGTTTGAATTAATAGGAGAAATTGATTTTCACACAAAGATGGCCGCCATCCGCAAACTATTAAGCTAATGACTTATTCCTTTGGTCATAGGATGCTTCCTCTATAAGGGTATGTTGTTGCAACATTTGGTAGAGATCGGATCATTAGGTTAGTCGTAATTTGATTTAAGATTTGAACATTTGTGTGGCCGCCATTACGTTTCCGTCAAGATGGCTGCGATATAAAACATGACACTGAGGTGCCTTTTGTTAGTACTACCTCTGTACCAAATTTTGTTCCATTCGGTTGCACCGTGTTCGAATTAATAGGGGGAATCGATTTTCACACAAAGATGGCCGCCATCCGCCAACTATTACGCTGATGACCTATTAGATTGGTCAAAGGATGCTCCCCCCATAAAGGTATGTAGTTGCAAAATTTGGTAGAGATCGGATGATTAGGTTAATCGTAATTTGATTTAAACTTTGAACATTCGTGTGGCCGCCATTACGTTTCAGTCAAGATGGCGGCGATATAAAACATGACACTGAGGTGCCCTTTACTAGTGCTACCTCTGTACCAAATTTCGTTCCATTCGGTTCCACCGTGTTCGAATTAATAGGGGGAGTCAATTTTGACATAAAGATGGCCGCCATCGGCAAACTATTAGGGTAATAACCGATTAGATTGGTCAAAGGATGCTCCTTCCATAAAGGTATGTTGTTGCAAAGATTGGTAGAGATCGGATGGTTATGTTAGTCGTAATTTAACTTAAGCTTTGAACATTTGTGTGGCCGCCATTACGTTTCTGTCAATATGGCGGCGATATAAAACATGACACTGAGATGCCCTTTGCTAGTGCTACCTCTGTACCAAATTTCGTTCCATGCGGTTTCACCGTGTTTGAATTAATAGGGGGAATTGATTTTCACACAAAGATGGCCGCCATCCGCAAACTATTAGGCTAATGACCTATTCATTTGGTCAAAGGATGCTTCCTCTATAAGGGTATCTTGCTGCAAAATTTGGTAGAGATCGGATGATTAGGTTAATCGTAATTTGATTTAAGCTTTGAACATTTGTGTGGCCGCCATTACGTTTCCGTCAAGATGGCGGCGATATAAAACATGACACTGAGGTGTCCTTTGCTAGTGCTACCTTTGTACCAAATTTCGTTCAATTCGCATTCACCGTGTTCGAATTGATAGGGGGGGACAGACATTCAGAGTACACACACTCACACACACACACACAGACACACACACACACACACACACACACACACACACACACACACACAGACTCACACACACACATACACACACACACACACACACACACAGACTCACACACACACATACACACACACAGACAGACACACTTTTTTCGCCCTGTGTTGATCTCATAAGTCTACTTTCATTTTTTGCAAAAATCGAAAGTAGGCTAATACCAAGTGCCATCAGAGGTTACCATAACAACGCTTTTAAATTGATGAGGGATGATCTATCCGAGGTTGCCAAGACAACGCCATTGACGAGATCACATTCATTTTTAGCCTACTTTTCACACTTTTCAAAAATGAGGAAAAAGTAGACTTATGAGATATATCCGGGAAAATGTGTCTGTCCTTCTGTCTGTCTGTCTGTCTGTCTGTCTGTATGTCCTTCTGTCTGTCTGTCTGGCTGGCTGTGTGTGTGTGTCCCCCCTATCAACTCCTAAACGGCTGCAGCAATCGAAACCAAATTTAGTATGAGTAAAGATGTATACCGGAATATCTCAGGCCCATATTTGAAAAATATGTCAGTGCTACCAACTGCTAAGAAAACGCACTAGAAATTTGAGCTCCATGTTGGATATCTTGGAAGGTATACATGGGAGCTATTCTAAAATTGGCACACATGTAGATAATACTATTTCAGTTTAATTTTCAGGTGGCCATACATGACAGTGTTACCAAAATAATTTTAAGCCTTCTGATAAGTCCAATTTTTAAATGCATATAACTTCTACACTATCGATTGGATTTCAACCAAATGTTGTATGTAATATGTGTACATAAACAGATATGACTGAGTGTATTCTTAAGAGCCACCAGGGCTGCCAACTGTTAATAATTGCTCTCTATTTTGTATTAAAATACCAATATATCAGAAAGTATGCAAGCCGACAGCTTTAAACTATGCACACGTATATTACCTGACATTTTACATTAATTTGGAGTAACTTATATATGTCAGTTCTACCAACATGATTCTAAGCCTGCTGATAGGACCAATTTTTAAATATATGTAACTTCTATACCAACAAATGGATTTCATCCAAAATTGGCACAAAAAGATATAATATTTCAGATTATTTCTGACCAGCACTCGCATGACATTGTTGCCAACATGCTTTTACGTGTACTAATAGATCCAATGTCTAACTCCATGTAACGTCTTTTGGACTTCAACCATATTTTGTATTCTGTACCTTAGGAGAAGGAAGTAAGAATATATTCAGTCACCAGAGCTGCCAACTGCATTGCTCTATTAGGCTACATTATGCCTAGTATACCTTATTTCGAACTAATTAAGACATTTCGATATTACCCACTTAATTTCGTCATTATTCTAGATACTGATATATTCATATTCATATACTGTAGATTAATCTTTGGCATGAATCTTAATTTTAAGAAAAGTAGGCTCTTTAGTTCGTCACGGAACTTCTTGTTCCATCTGACTATGAGGGAAGCGTCTAACTGGTAGCATGCTGAACTTCTATGCCCAAGGTCGCTGGTTCAAAGCCGGCCAAAGTCGCCGGATTTTCTAAGAGCGCTTAAAATCCGTCAGCATGCTTTCCTTCGGAGGGGAAGTTACAACGTTCGTTGCAAGTTGCTGGTTGCGGTGGCATCTAGCAGCCAAGTTCACAGCTAGGTGTCGTTGACGTTAGTATTTGGTACAAAGTTAGGTACTACTTCTTAAAATTGACCGTCTGCTGACCTTACCTGAATTACAGACTAATACAGTCATCACAAATAACACCGTTTATCAGACAGATTCTACACACACCCAATGTACACGGGGTTACATGACCACCTTGTCGCAGCCCCTAAACTGAGGAACCAACCAACATCTCTGCGGGAGATAACATTTTGCGTGAAGAAGTAACAGACTGTTAGATAGTTACACATTAGTTCCAAACCTTGCATAAGGACAGTGTGATCACAAGTATAAAAATGAACCCCAAATGACAAGAAGGTTACCATTCCCATAAGACAGTAAAATGTTAAAAATATGCATAGAAAGACGAAAAAATGTTAACTAACCTCCAATTGTAAAATACTTTCTCGCAATAAATGAGGTCTGATCCTCCTACGAAAACCTGCATATTTTGCCTATTATAGCCTATCCCCTAGTTTGCCCGGTGAAATCTACCTCCGCCTTCCGGCGTGCCGAGAGGAATTTTTAAAATTAACATTCATTGTTGTTTCATGAAAGGGGCTTGGACATCGTGTCATTCAGCCCCGTGTACTTGGGGAGAGAGCTATATAATTTTCTGATAACCAGTGTTAATAGGGTGTCTGTGGTAGTGCGTGCATTTGTAGTCTAAGTCATATGTGGATTGGGAAGGAGGCGGCCATGGCCATAAGTTAGGACCTATCTTGGCATTTGTCAGGAGCAGGTTATAAGTGGGGAATCACGAAAAATAACTTCCAGGATGGCTGAGGTGGGAGTGAAACCCACCTCTTCTCAGTTTTGCCTCACGAGGCTGAATGTACCCTGTTCCAGCCCACACACCAGAATTACAATTCCTTGGCAGAGCTGGGAATCGAACCCTGACCTCCGGGGTGACAGCCAAAAACGCTAGCCGCTACACCACTGAAAAATGGATTCTAATATTTCAGTAATCAATCATTCATTCATATCCGTGTTCGGACAACATTTCCAGAACGTTGCAACCCCGATAGCCTTATTATTGGCCTCGATCAAGTCCTGCATTGTGCAAGGTTGCTCCAGTTGAGGGCATATGAGCAAGTGGGCCGGATCTTGTGTTGCTCCGCACTCGCAGGACACGTCTCCGTCAGCTGGAAGGATGCCCTATTTTTGCATGTTGGTCTTGCAACGGGGGACGCCACCCTAAAATACACACACTAATACAGCCATCATAATAACATCGGTTATCATACAAACAATTCACACACATCCAAGTAGATCTACATGGGGCTAAATTACCACGATGCCCATCCGCCTCAAATGAATCAACAACAGCAATTTAAAATTCTATATCCCATTCAAAAGCTTTATAAGGAGAGAAGCGGTTGTTTTGAAACATCTTGGTGAGAATAAGTCATAATTGCTCCAAATTCAAAATTATGGGTAATAACAGTCATGAAAGTTTACGTTATGACTACAATCCATGTAATTCCGAACGTGATTTCGAGGTGCTCAGATGAATCACCTTTACTAATGTGCGTAGTATGTGGCACTCCATCTCTTGAGTGTCAGAGCTGAAGATATACCGCGCCTGGCTGTGTACTAATTTCCCCGGTCTGTTTGACTTTCATTTGACCCTCCCCCGTGTCTTTGTAATGATACGCTTTATGTGGCTCTGTACGGCCATCACTTCCGTTTAGCGGGCTCGCAATCTCAGCTACACGGCGCTCGAGCCAATGGGAAAGGGTCACTTACTCAGGCCAAATTTAATGAAGTATCCACGGAGAAAAGACTTTTTTTACATTGCCGAACCTCAATCAATCGTCATACCACAGGATTAATAACAAAGTAAAAGAAAAACCTATGATTTATTTTCTATAATTTCTTTCTGTAGCAATCAGTCCCCAAAATATTTACCAGTTGCTTGTTTATTGAGGATAAAATATAAACCAAGTAGTTCCGTGAAGAACTAAAGCCTATTTTCATATAACCTACTTATGTTAATTGCCACTATCAACATACAAAATTTCAGTTTGATTGCTGTAATAGATTCGTAGATATTGAGAACCGACTAAATATTGCGTATGGACGCCATGTTGGATTTTTATATATGTAGGTCTTACATAGCGTTATGTACTGTTACATGAAGATTATTATGCACGTGTAGTATTCAAACTTCAATCGCATGATTAGGATACAAGATATAAAAACGAGATTTTAAAATTTCGCACAGCTGCCATCTTGTGGTTATGGAAAGAATTGAAATAAATTAGATGCTAGTGGATTAACTGCACTCGGATGGTTAAATTGCGATAAACGTCCATGTGAATATTTATACTTCGCGTCGCCGCCATGTTGGGTTTGTGATCACCAGGTTATTCAAAGTCCTATAGGTGAACTTATGTTCATAGCCCCTAAGAACATAAAAATTCAGTTTGATTGCTGTAATAGATTCATAGATATTGAGATCCGTCTAAATATTTCGAATGGTCGCCATTTGGATTGTTATATGTATAGGCCATAGAGTCATGTACCATTAAAGGAAAATTATTGCGTAGGTTCTTTATTCAAACTTTGACTTCGATCACATGATTACGACACAAGAAATAAAAACTTAATGTTAAAGTTCGCACAGCCGCCATCTTGAGGCCATGTAAACAATTGAACTAAGTTAACTATCAGTGCATTACAATGTGTATAAACATTTGCTGTACCAAATTTCATTGTGTTTGGATTATTACATCGCGAGAAAATCTATTTACAACTTTCAACTTCGCATGGCCGCCATGTTGGTTTTGTAGTTACCAGATTTTCAAAAGTCACATAGGTGAACTTCTTATAGTTTTCTTTTACACCGTACAAAATTCCAGGGTGATATAGGTAATAGTTTCGGATATATTGAATGCAGGTGAAATACTTCGCACAGCCGCCATGTTGGATTGGTGAGACGTAACAAAAATTGAAGGGCACGGTCGTGGTCGTCCAAAATAGTGCTATGAACTTACCGAGTTTCATTGAAATCGCTCCAGCCATTTAGATTTTATTAGGACACACACACACACACACACACACACACACACACACACACACAGACAAAAGGTGATCTCATAAGCCTATTTTCTCATAAATGAAAATAGGCTAAAATAATAAAACCAATGAAATCATAGCATACAATTTAACCTCATGCAATTTGCCAATTTAATAAATTATGTTATTAATCGTTGCTCAATCCAGACCGGTTAGAGGCCAATCTCTGCCATTGCAAGTGTTGAACTTATGCACTTCATAAGCTTTATATTGGCAAGATATAATTTCAGCGCAGTGACTTCATTGGTTTTTATTTTTTACTTCTATATTTCTACATTGCTGGTGAAGTATTGAGTATCAAGTGTTCCATCATTACTGCTGATTCCAACATGATTTTATGGCGTTCTCAACTGTTGCTGTCGTACTGAACTGGTACATTTGTGTTTTTCATTATCATCTACAGACCACAGTGCGGCATGTATTGAAAGTGTTCGTAGTTCATAAGACTTTTGACATCACTTATATTACTTTAGGCGTTAAAATGTTTTTTCAATTTCCCTTTATGGTGCACGATACACGATTCAATTTTATGGGAATTTTTAGTGTGACGCCAAACAATATTATCTTGTATCGTTTTCTGTTATATCGGCTGATGAAGGGGCCAAAACTATTAATAAGGCCTCGAAACATTTCCCACTATTGACCGCACAGTGATCATATTTAATAAAAGTATTGATCAAGCGGAATTTTAAACCTTTTTTATACTAAATACGTAGCCTATGTCTAAGAAATTTGGTGATGGTGAAAATCTCTACTTACGTTAGTATAAAACGAAGTCCCCGATTCTTGGATGTCACGGGTAATCTTGAGAACCACTGGATAGATTTTTATGCGTTATTCACCATTCTGTGAAGGATATCTCGAGGAAGGTTTCTATACTAAATAGTTTATTTATGATCAAAGGAAGCCAAGTAGTAACGATTTCAGTGAAAGAGTCGAAAAAAAACTAGTGTCTATGCGCTTTTTAAGATTACACTGGGCAAACCGCTAAAAAAATCGATATACTATCAGCGTAAGAATTGTTCAGCACGAAAAGTTCTAAAAAAAAAAAAAGTCCGCGAGAGCATATCTCTATCTTCAATACATCGCCCACTATAAGTGTTTTTACGTTTTCATTTCTTCCAAAAATCTCCTTTCAATTATTGAGGCGACGGTTTACGACCTATCACCCCAGTTACAGCCTAAACTATGATGGTATCACTTCAAACATTTAATTTTACTTTAATCTGTTAGCTAACTCCTATTTTACGTTAAACAGTAGGCAGGAAGCTAGCACGACGTGGTCCTACAATAATTTAAAAAAATACATCTGGCTAGTACAAGCATATTTACAATTAATAGGGAAAACACAATGAAAAACAAGCAGTTCTGTGAAGAACTATACAGCCTATTTTCATATATCCTACTTATGTTAAATGCCTCTACCAACATACAAACTTTCAGTTCGATTGCTATCATAGATTAATAGATATTGAGAACCGTCTAAATAATTCGGATGGTCCCCATGTTGAATTTTTATACATGTAGGCAATAGAGTTATGTACTATTAGGTGACGATTTTTGCGTAGGTCATTATTCAAACGTTCACTTCGATCGCATGATTAATACACAAGAAATAAAAACTAAATTTTAAAATTGCGCACAGCCGTCATCTTGAGTTTATGAATTGAACTAAATTAGATGCCAGTGCATTGCAATGTGCGTAAACATTTACTGTACCATATTTCACTGCGCTCAGATGGTTCAATCGCGAGGAGAGCCTATTAAAATATTTCACCTTCGCTTGGCCGCTATGTTTGTTTTGCAGCCAGGAGGTTTTTGAAATTCTCAGAGGTCAACTTCTAGTAGTGACCTTTGTCACCGTACAAAATTTTAGGGTGATATCAGTAATAGTTTCGTAAAGAATGCCGGTTAAGTATTTCACACAGCCGCCATCTTGATGTTATATAAACAATTGAACTAAATTAGATGCCAGTGCAATGCAATGTGTATAAACATTTGCTGTACCAAGTTGTATTGGGTTTGGATGGTTAAATCGGGAGAAAAGTCTATTTAAAAGTCTCAACTTCGCTTGGCTGCCATGTTCGTTTTGTAGTTAACAGGTTTTTGAAAGTCTCATAAGTAAGCTTTTCTAGTACTACCCTTTATCACCGTACAAAATTTGAAGGTGATATCAGTAATAGTATCGGAGATATAGATTGCCGGTGAAATATTTAGCACAGTCGCCATGTTTAATTGATGAGACGTAATAACATTTGAAAGGTACGGTCGGGGCTACATGACTGCGTTGTCGCAGCCCCTAAACTAAGGAACCAACCAATCATCTAACCGCATGTGCCTTCAGGTTGTCACAGCGTTTACAATCCGTCGTCTCAAAAGTTGTGTATATCTGTCCTAATTCATGTCTCTAAAATGCAAAAGCGTCAATCGATAAAAGAAAGCCGAAGAAATAAAAATATTATATAAACAATCCATGCCTTTCAGATTTCAGATTATTTTGTTCAATTTAGGAAAAGAAAATAACGTTCCGTGCTTTTTATACTCAGATTTAGTTCAAATATTATTCCTCATCGTGCGTTTATATATTCGAAGACCTCTACACCATGGGCTGGTTAGTAGCAAAAACACTACTCCGGTCTCTCCATCAAATGTGAGAAAATGTTCTCAACCAGTGCACTTCAGCGACCCAAATAACACATTCGTCCTAATGACGATAATAAGTGGCTCTATTAGCTCACGATAAACCTCGCTGGACTGGGCAAAATGACCTCATGTCCCCTAGAATCTCAAATACACATTGCCTTAACAGCGGAAAACCTCAGATCAATAAAAAATAATCTGCTCCAATACAAACACAATAATTACGTCGCCCTATATAATTCATTTCAGGCCAATAACATTAACATGGGATCTTATCATTCATTTACACACACACAAAAAAGGTTCAAAATCTATCCTGAAATACGTGTATTATAATTGAAAACTAGTAGTGGGTGTCATCATACAGTGGAAATAGTCAGACCCAAAGAGGCTGTGACTTCGAAACACTTCATCGAACCCACGACATAGCGTGGAACAAGACAAAGCCTGCTAACATTGTCAATACGTCGTCTCATAAATTGTAATCTGTTCAAACGCACGGCTAACACCTCCCTTAACAGCTTTCTGTTGTGCAGTGTCGAGTGTTAATTCCAAATCTCACAACATCAAAACTTTAGTTGACTGGTGCAGTATTTATTGCTATGTTACAGTCTCAACTCCCTAGCTCAAATAAACAAAACGAATTTAACAGCTCACTTCACAATATTTACAACAGGTTCATTCTGGCTTCGCCAAAGCCCTTGAGACATACTTCTTATTCCAGGTAGTTCAAAAAATCAAGGTAAAACAGTGCGCTACTCCACGTCACTTCCAAACGATACGAAAACCTGTGCTGTTATTCACATATGGCTTAACTCAAGCTTTCTCAACCATTTAGGGTTTCCAAATCTTAGGAACGAGAGATATAACATTTAATCTCTCCATCATAATATTGTGTTTCTTTAACCTAAAACTGGGATGATTGTAGCCTTACTGTAGAAATATTACTTAATTTCAAAGGGTAGCAAACCAAAGATACTTCACTCGCAATTTTATTTTCAAATACATGTGGCCTCCGTAGACCTCCCTAAAGTGTTTCAGTGATAATTATACACAAGGACGTTGTCAGGGAAGAGATCTCTCTACGTGACCTCCAAAGTTAGCAAAGCTGTTGTAGAGAATGTAAGTAAACTAAACTACAAAAGTTGCCTGCCTTCAAGTCGTGCATAAATGTGGTCTCTAAAACCAGTCTACGAGAATCTACTCCTCTACAGAAATCAAGGACTCACAGACTTGTTGGAATTGTTGGTGCATTTTATGACCTATGATCATTGGTTTTGAGACCATGTGCTCTGCTCGCATGAACTTAACCATCTTTTCTTCCTGCGTTTCATGACGTAGTTTCTAACTTCAGCATCTCCCCATGCATTTTTCCTTTCTTCCATCAGAACATCCATCTCAAATATGGGATTATTGGCCTTGTAGTCGAGGATAAGTAACCAGTCGGTCATGATGCCAATAACACAGAATTTAATGAACAGTTCGCACTGCGTTAAAGATCATTGCCTCTACACTTTCACGGATAGTTTTCAAAGAATGCTCATGACCCGCCACTGCTTTTACAGCACTGTTTGTACTGCGTTGTACTGAATTTACTACTTGCAAATAACCAAAAGTCCGCGTTACAGTCCTCGTATCAAAATAAATTATTTAGTGCTACTTAAATTGTTCACTGTGTTACCAGTAATTTATTATGTTCTCCTCGTGTACCTCTCTTAACCACGTGGTCGTTCACAGTCCTTGGTTCGATAAAATAAATCAAATTTTATCCCAAATCACATACACTGTTTGTACTTACGGCTCACTAATTCCGTGAAAATACACTTTCACTCTACTTAAAACTGTGCCAAAATGGCAGATTCGTTTTGATTCAACCCCGTTATTTTTATTCACATACAAAAGATTACATCCGCCACCATGCGGGATCACAATTGAGGGAGTCCTTTCCGGATATGGTCAGGTGAGTCGAAAGACCACTTGTGAGTCGTTAGGCGACTACATTTCCAGTTCGAACGTTTGCGATATCAATTGAAGAAAATTGAAATTGATTAACCACTCAAGTCAAGATTTTCAGTGAGAGCTGGTTCAAAGCTTCTTTGGTGCATCACAGCGATTGTCCAACTTAAGATTATAACAAGTAGTTCAGTGACGAACTAAAGAGCCCACTTTTATTAAAATTATAGAGACCATATATCAACAGTTGGCAGACTTGGCGACTCTTAATATATTCCCAGTTCCATCTCTTATGGTACACAATACACATGCACAATTTGGTTGAGATCCAATAGATAGTATGCACGTTACATGTATTTAAATATTGAATTTATCAGCATGCGTAAAATCAGGTTGGCGACACTGCCATAAATGGGATGCTCAAACTTAAATTGAAATATTATGATCTATATCTGTGCCAATTTTGAAAGAACTTCATTTATTAGTATGGAAGTTACATGTGATTCAACATTAAACCTATCAGCATGCGTAAAATCATATTGGCAGCACTGTGGTATATCGGTTACTGAAAATTAATCTACATTTGTATGTACTATATGTATGCAAAGTTTATAACTGTTGGCCTGCATACTTTCTGATATATTGAGATTAGGATGACATAGCATACTGTGCAATTCTCAACAGTTGGCAGCCCTGTTGACACTAAAAATGCATATTCATATCTGCTCCGGTGCGCAAATCACATACCAAATTTTGTTAAAATCCGATAGATATTATGGATGTTACATGCATTTAAATATTGGACCTATTAGCAGGCATATAATCATGTTGGCAACACTCTCATGTCTGGGCTCCACTAAATTAGTCTGATGTAATATTATCTCTATGTTTGTCAATTTTGGAATAATTCCCATGCGTACCTTCTGAGTTAGGCAACATAGACCTCAATTTTCAATTGTGATTTTTCAGCAGTTGGTAGCACCGACGTCATTTTCAAATATGGCCGTGAGATATTCAGGCATAGGTCATTACTCATACCGAATTTGGTGTCGGCTAAGAGTTGATAGGGGACACAGACAGACAGACAGACAGACAGACAGACAGACAGACGGACAGACAGACACACGCACATTTGCCCGGATCGATCTTATAGCCTAACTAGCAGAAGTACCCGCTCTTCGAACGGTCTTTGGTATGGGGCGTGGTGGCGCAGTGGTCAAGCTGTATGCCTCTCACCAAGGCGGACCGGGTTCGATTCCCGGTCAATGCATGTGAGATTTTCGATGTGAAATGCCATGTCCTGTGGTTCGGATTCCACGTAAAACGGAGGTCCCGTGGCTTATGATCGCGAGATTAATGGTCACGTTAAACTACAAGCTTTTTGGTCTTTGGTATTAATAAACAGACGTTATCAATTGAGATACTGTTCGAATGGTTAGGGGCTTGCCATTCCTTCATAAGTTTATCAGAACGAAGTTAGTTTGCTGGGTACATGGCATACACTGTTAATTTAAGGGCCGTAATATGTGGGTTTCGGAGACCCTTTCTAGACTCCCTAGTTTTGTGTCACACATTGAGAAGCGCGATATATGCTTTGGTCGTCCTTCTAGGATACATTTTATTTTTCGAGTATTTTAGCATGTATTTTGAAAAGTTGTCCCCTATACCCACCCTTCTATGAGAAGTACGGTGAAGAGTTTTCTAAATGGTTGGTGTATTGACTCATGGTTACGATGCCTAATTTTACGATGCTCCAAGTACCCGAACATGAATTATAGGCGTACATAAACATAAAGATATATCAACCACACAGTATCAAACAAAATAATCTTTACGATGAACCCGTTTGTCGACAAAAATATGATTAGTTAAAATGTGCTCTCAAACTAAATTCACCTAACGTGTACTTCCTGACGTGAAAATAATATTGAAAACCTCGTAGACGAAACGCAATATATGTCAAGTTAAAACTGACCCTCACCGTTGTGGAATGTCCCCATCCCCAGGAAAACTCCTTTAATAAATTATAAAGGCTTGTTGTGCATGAAAATTCGGGATTTTTAGCCTCCACTGGCCCAAATTCCCAAAAGCTGCAAAAAACACTATTCCAATTCAGGAATTTTTGAAAATAATGTTGCTGTTTGGAGATATAATAGACCTTCTGTACAACATATCGCATATCGCACGTGTAAGTCACGTGTAAAAATTCTAGGGTACCCCTTGACCCCCTTAATCGCATTGTTGAATTTTACAGTCTATGTTTGATTCCACAATAACCTTATAGCCATTTGCAAACTTTAACAGAAATTTAATAATTTGAGTGGCATTGCTTCTTACAGAAATAGATGGAAAGTTGGATGTCACCTCTTGTGACACTGTTGTCATGGTTACCGGCTTGCATTACTTCATTAGTTTCTTCTTGTTCTTCTGCTTCTTACGGTTGGGCCAGCAAAGGACCACGACGTTCAACTTTTCAGCATGGCGAGGGACTTGATGTTTGCCCAATATTCGCGCATTTTCTGACTATGTTTCTCCTTCCTCTCTTTTGTCCAGATGATGCCGGTTTTCTTACAGGGTGGTCTGTCCTGAAAACTCTTCTGTTTAAGTATCTTTCTGTGATGTGATCGACTTCTAATATCACTTTTCATTATCTTCAGTCCTTGGATAAGTTATCCTTGTTAACTACTGTTAGCGACGGTGTCACGCTCTTCCTCTTCCCCCCAGTAGTTGAGAAGCCGGTTGGTTAGTCTTGTTGGGTTCATCCATGAGACATGTCCATAGAAAGCCAGACGTCTCTTCCTGGGCACATCTGTGATTTTCTCAGTATATCTATTGCGCCCGTTGACGCATGTTTGCTCAGATAACAGAGACTAAAACTTATGCTGGAATGTAACTGAACATACCCTGCGAGCGGCGGGAAGAAGCTCAAGCAATATCGCTTATGATCATATTATTATATATTTTGGACATTCCAAAAATCAATTATAATTATGACCAAGTAATTCTGCATATTTGAAGTACAGCATACTTCGTAAATCAAAGAAACTATCAATTTACGCGGCTAGCTCATATCCTAAGAGCACGCCATATTTGGTAACATCAGTTCCTATTTGTCTTTGGATGAGGCAACATCGATGTGCATGTTGGAGCACAAGTGAAAGTACGTCCGTGAAGGGAAACCACGTGGCACGAAAAATCAGTGGATATTTTTCTCATGGATAGCCATCATGGCATTATTTAACAATTTAAAGATTGGAGACATTCATCATTACATAAACTGTGAAATATTTTCAATCTCCGAGGTGAAATGATGGACTTGTGCAAAGCAAACTTTATGACCGCATGGTCACACACACACACACACACACACACACACACACACACACACACACACACTTCTGTGTTACATAAACTGTGTAATTAATTAACTGTACAAAATCTACGAGTACAATCTTTATTTGCCGGATGGGCAGTATTTTTGGTTTAATAATATATGTTAATATTTTCTGTAAATATCAGTGCAAAAGTCACGAGTGAGTGTCGCACAAGCGACAAGACTAGAGCCAGTGGCGGAGTGAAAATGAGCAATTTTTTTACCGCATATTAGCTTCAGTGCGCGCAAGTTTTCGTTAATTATGTGCTACGTTATTACCAACGCTAACATTACAATCATGCTAAGCCATCAGATCTTCAAATACAACCCCAACCACGCGATGGCATGTGATTTCTAAATCATGCGTGGGGAATTAGCAGCGGAAGATGTCCAAATACAATGAGAAGATAATCTAAGGCCATACACGAGACCGCATATAATATCTCATGGCGGGTCTCGAACCAAGTGACGCTGCATCTGAAAGTCAGATCAAGTATTTGTAGCGTATTGTATGAGTTGGAAACAGTAGATTAGTTTAATTTGGTTTCATTTATTTTAGTGCGCAATGCAGGTAGTTAATTATAAGACGCGTGTGGAAAGTAATAGTTTTATTAAACATTTATAGACGCCTGGAAGGCTGGATTTTCAATATTCATTTCGTATCATTTCAAAACAGTTATTATCAACTTTTATTTTGTCAATCTGATGACAAATAAACTAGTTTGGCAGATGTTAAATCGAGGCCAAGGTTACGAGCCAAACCCACTAAACAGCACACTCGATTCTAGGCACTGCATCAGTATTTTGTTTACAAGGCTGTGAGATTCATAACATTACTACAAGTGGAATGCAGAGTTCCGTTATTCACAGTTGATGGCCAGATCAATACTTGAAAAGAGGTTTATTTCTTTAAGAGAAGCCACCCAGGCAATGAATGCAACTGTATTTCGTAACCAAATGAACGCAGGTTCGACCTCATTCAGGGAAGAGGCAATTTTATGAATGCTCACACACATTTACCTTGTATCAGAAGCCTTCATGTTTATTTAAAGCACTGTCAGGATGTGTTTTCTGTACACACAATCTTTATTACCAGCACCTCAAACGTGTATCAATTAGGAATCCACACTTTTGTAAATTAACGTTATGAGAGTAGGCTATCATATGAGTAGTGACGGTGGATTAATACCTCCGACATTGTTATTGTGGTTATACCGGTGGCAATGAACTATTTGAAGTCGTACCAAACCAAGGGCGCCTGGATCAATGAATCCGAAATGAGAGTAAAGTAATTGGCGAGGACACAGGATGTCTAATAATGATGAAATATTGGTGAAGACACATGGTGTCTAGTAAACTATTACACTATTGAGTTATTTTGCTTAAGTTGGATACACACGTTACTTAAATACACTGAACGCTTTTAAAGGTCCATAAATTGAACAACAATACTGTCAGGGATAAATAATTGTGTGAAGCTTTAATAATCAAAAATAGGGTTTTGAAAACTAACGAATCTTATAATTCCCCCTGAGTCTAAATACAATTTCTAAACATTAAAAGTAAATTGTTTTTTGGACCAAATGTTAGCTTAGATATTGTTAAGCTATTTTAGATACATTTTGATACATTTTCACATGAATAGTCGACAACTAATTGGTGATGTGATAACAGAAGCACACACATCAGATTAGTAGCAATATGAGTCGATGTAATTGTTTAATTACTTTCGCATTTGCAGGCTTTCCTATATTTTTCTACTTTCTTAACACTTTGACATTATGACCGTTTGTTACAAACAGTAACAAATCGAGTACGCAGGCAGTGCCAATTGCACAACCATAGGAGTGCTGAATTATTGTATGCATTTGTGTTGTATTAGCATAGCTTTTTTTTATTCAGCAACATTGTGCACATAGCTTGATTTTCTTAGTAATAAACGCATCTCGTTTATTAATTAATGATATTTAGGAATAGCTAAACACTTAACTCTAAAGATAAATGTTAGAGATGGCACCATCATAGCATAGAACAAATATTCCCCTTGCTACTAAATGTAAATGTTCTAGTATTTGTAAACAAATAAAGTCTTGCTTTGCTGTAGATTCTTTTGATGTTTGATTCTCCCGTAGTCATTTCGATGTAATTGCTTAGGGCCGATCTTACGTGCCATTCTCTTAGCTTGTACATTTTTGTCGAATTTTGTATTAGGACCATGAGAGTAATTTAGATCTTGTTTAGGACTTTTTTAATACTTTCTTTCAGGGCAGAATAGTATCGGACTAGCCGTTTTGCAACTCTCATGCTAGGCTAGGGATCTATTCTGAATAAAAATTATTTGTGATTTTAACATAAGACTGACCTCTCTTTTCTTGTTTAGTTTTGTTATCGATGCATTCCTCTGAGCTGGTTAAAGATCAAACCACACTAATTCCCGACACCCCCGAGTGCAGACTTTGTGCTATTCCAGCCTATGAATGTATCGTCCCCTATACTTGTGTGTTAACTGGAAGGGGGTCTCGGAAGGGTCATTTGAAACCGGTGGCTCCCCGAAACCTTCTGCCAGCGGGCACACTATATAGCTCCAGATTTGGTCTTCTTCTGTACTCGTCATCTATTTATTAGTTAATAAAATAAAAGAGTGCCATATCTCATCCAGGGACGTAGGCGACCTGAATAAGAGCAGGCGTCCCAAGCCAGAGTTTGCGTGTGGTAGGGTGGCCAGTTCCTTTCCACTCCTCCTCCTACCATAGCATCCGGCAGGTTCCCTTATGCATCACGAGGCTGGGAGACCCCGTACCAGACCATACCAAGACTTCTAAATTCTTGGCAGAGCCGGAGATTGAACCCGGTATCTTGGTGGTGACAGCCAACAATGCTAGCCACTGCGCCACGAGGTGGTCTTTATTAGTTTATGAAATGAAATTAGATTTTTGGGAATATCTCAGAAAAGTGGTTTTAGAGCCTTAAAACGTAGTAGCCTCCGAGCCACTGAGGGGCTGAAAATGAGTTTTGCTCGTCCTTTTACGCCTTAATACAATAATAATCATAATAATAATTTAATAATATAGGGATAGGGATATAATAGACCTTTATTACTGTACCCGATAATCTGGAAAGGATCCTGTTGGAATATCCATTGACCCCGCTGGATTGCCTATTTCTCATTGCTCTGGCATATACAACATTAGAAATCGCTTCCAACATGGTCTTTAGGGATTTACAGACAGCAGTTACAAGAATATTGTGGATCAACAACCAACTACACGGGGCACTCACCTTTACTTACCTCGGGGACTGGGACTACAGCTTCGCCTACACTATATCCAAAATTCTCTGCTCCTTATATTTAAAATGAATCACTCCAACAACAATGGAATACAATCTGAACAAATTTATTAACAAAAAGGTAAACTAATCTACTATAAACAAAATAACAACAAATGAATTTAACAATTAACATTAAAATTAAAAACACGCACTCATTCACACCTCCTTTCAACTCTACATATTACTACAATGCTGTATTAAAATTATGAGTATAGATCTTGGCTTGTTCTCGGCCTACACAGTGTAGAAATAAAAACGTTTAGTGAAGCCTCTGAATGGCATTCCATACACATGGTTTCATTCACAAACCTGCGTTGTAGAACGCACACGTGCAGAAACTTGGTTTTATCAATGAAATATCGGCACCATGCCGTACTCGAAACTGGTTTATACAATAAACAGAAGGCTGTGAGTCTACACCTGCTTAAATATTATGTCATCGCTCCCCAGAGCTAACGGTGAATCATGCTTGCTAGCCCACAGAGACTGCATGTGTGCATTTATAAAACACGTAAAAATTAACATTTAGATCTTACAAAAGTTCATATAACTGCTCTGTTTCTTAACCAATCATTCTAATTTTTTTCATACATTCTTTCATTCGCACTCCGGATTGTTCTAGACCAATACGGTTCCACATATGCTCTTAACAATAAACAATTATTCATTCCCAAAACATCCGCTCATAAACACACTCTATTCCAAAACAATTGATTGATAAATCCTCTTAAATTGTTTAACTAATTAAATCATTTCCACAAAATTATTTACATGTAATATGTTTATAATAATATCCATTATCTAGTGTTGCTAACGCGACACTTTCGAGATTCTAACTTCTCGGTTACAATAAAATCTTAACTAAATATACACTGGTTTTTCACATAACCACTCTTTCTTTAACGTTCTGTAGTTTCAATATACTGCATACACCTCGTCTTATATAGGTTTCATTTATTATATCGGTATAATACAGTCGACTGATTAAGGTGAACTGTACTTAATTACATAAATTCGGGTTTAATAAAATTTAATAATAGTATTATAGACGTGAGTAGACAATCTTTCTCATGTTGCTTTTCCGCTGAAACCCTCCTGTTAACACAGCTAAATCGTTAATTCACAAGAACTGGACTACTTGTATACAACGGCTCTTATCATGATGCATGCCTTTTAATCAAAGAACAACAATACTTTGACTTCCTTAAAATGCGGAATTCCCTCGCCTGAGCACTCCATAGCCCTACAAAACCTCATATAACAGTATATATGGCATAAACAATTATCATCTACTATGTTAAACAATAATCAAAAGGGATTAATTGTTATTAACATATCTTATGTAGGAATTTCTCTCAAATACTGGCATGACCCTCAGTATCATTGCACATGATTACTGGACTACAATTATACATACGTAAGTTCTTCAAACGAAACTTTCAATTGTAATGAACGATATTAGACAGTCGTGATTAACCTCCTAAAGTTTATTCCACAAAAAGATAATTAACTGTTAACTCGTCTGTCGCAAATACATGTAATAAAAAATAATACTCCTGTTTCATCTCACTTGTCTAGCTATAAATTGTTTATCGTTGTTATATCATGTCCACAAAATGACTTCATGTTACACAAATAGAATGAAATAACACACATGTTATTTATAGTGTCAGATAGAACTCAATCCTGACCGGGATAAACTAGCTTTGAATTCCTAGCCAAAGATTTGAATAATCTTCTATCAAAAGGAATTTCCTCTAACGTATTAAATGAACAAAGCTCTTAGCTTTACAGATAATAAGACAGGTTTGTCAATGTCTTAATGTTTTTCCACTCTACACAAAGAATGTTCATAGGAATAAAGACTTTGGTCTTATCAAACGACTAGTATTTCTTAGATCGTCGACAGTTTATGTACAATAATGATATAACAATATCATTCGATGTTTCTTCTTTTCTTGAAGTTATATGTCGTTACATTAAAGTGCTCAAATTGAATTTAATAAGAATTTAATTTGAAGCTATGACACAATGTCAGAATACTTGGTTAAATGAAATTATTAAAATTCGAGAGTCGAAACGACTAGTCTCCAATGAGGCAATATGGTTCCTCAAACAAAATTTTTAATGTCAGTTCCACAACTGATCCGTAGAATAAAATTGAAAACTAGATGAAATGCAATTATCTTCAAAATAATCTTGAAGCATAAAAATCTCAACACACATCTGAAGTGTAAAATACAGAAAAGCACTGAAATACATGAAATGTGGAAACATAAAAATATGTAATAAAATCGCCGAACATATGGAATAAGATTGCTGCTCAGAATGTCACTAATCAAGCTCTATATAACAATTGAGATACACTAATACCTTATTTAGACGAAAACTTTAAGATCAATGTAAGTATTGCCACAATACTTTAAATGTTTCCTCAGTACAAGACACTGATATGGATCTGCATTCAAACCTCGGATCTGCGACCTCAGAGATAAGAAACGTCTCTCTCTGGAATTCACCAACATTCGTCTGGGCTCGAACAACATCCTTCTGGCAAATTCTTCTGGGTTGCTGGGCTACCTTTCCCTAGCATCTTGACAAATCTCTTCTGTAAAGTCTCCATTCTCCGTCGTAAATATGTATCGGCTTCATCATTGGAATATAATTATGGAAATATTCATATAAATAGTGAATGAAATGTTTCCATTGCTAATTGATGTTATATTAGTATTCGTAGACTGACTAAAATGCACAAGGTGGACTGTACACTACGTCTGTATTCAAGAATACGTTGTCTAACGAAGCTCCATTGTTGTATCTTCACTTCTGCTATTGAATATGTCTCTGGCGCATGACTGTTTAGTTCATCATATCAACAATATTAATCAAGTTGAATGATAATGTTTGAAGAATAATTATAGTCATACTGCTAATGTTTATGTGTTGCGCCAATACTAAAAGTCCTCCGCCACTGTTCACTTGAACTGCGTTTGCCAACTTCACGTTGCAATTTATAATGATCTTCAGCTTTATTTCCAACACATTTGGAAATGTAATTAGACAGGCTGATATTGTCGAAACGGTGAATATTTAAGCGCTCGACTTTTCGCAATTTATAGTAGGCGACCTGTTCTTGATAAATGTTCACTTATTTAACTTCAAATTTGAATATTATAAGAGATATAATCAATAATATGTTCCTCGCAACTTCGCACAGAATGGAAGTGCGGTGATCTCTAACGCTCCACCTAGCTATCCTCGCGTCTTCACAAGTCGACAATCGTCGCACTCGGACTAAGCTTTGGGATCTCCGTTAACCCAGTAAAATCACTTCCTCACTCTTCAAAGTCTGCTGGAATAAGAACCTCGATCCTTGGATCTCCCCCTCCAAGTCATATTTTTGGCGGCCATATCAATCTCCCACCATAATTTTAGCGCGTAGATTACTAATGCTTATTACTGCGTAGATTAACCGATCTGCGGTTTTTAAAGTATCAGACATAATTTCTCTTAATATTCTCTTCATTACCAAATAAGAAAATCTTCTTCTAGGGGCCTAAATGCATAATTTCCCCATATTGTGTAATTAAAGTTGATCCCGTCTTCAATAAGACCTCTCCTCATTGGCTGTGGACTGGGATCCAATAGCATAATTTATAACAATATTTATAATATTAATTTCCAAACTCGCTGTTGCTATGCTAAGAATAGCCTTCTAGAAGCGTCCATTGTGCAACATATCACGTGATCGGGCTCTCCCACAGCGTCGAGCTTATAACACGACCCTCTTGTGTCACACTTCCAGGAATTATATTTTCTAGTTAAATTTTACCATGGGGACGGAAAATACTCTCATTTTGTCCCTAAATAATTCAATTTACGGGGGCAGTGCCACACCCGTCCGTGTAAATCACGTGAAAAAATTCAAGAGTACCCCTTGACCCCTTTAAGCGCATTATATACGTATTGATGATTTTTACAGCTTACGTTGGTTCCATGATAACCTTATAGCCATTTGCGAACGTTCACAGTAATGCAATAAATGGAATGGCATTGCGTCTTACAGAAATAGATGGACTTCTGAGATTTGTTGCCATGGTTACCGGCTTGCATTCTTTCAATAGCTTAATAAATGAAATTAGTTTTCTGGGTATATCTCAAAAACTGTTGGTTTTAGGACCTTAAAATGTGGTTTTCGGGGCCTGTAGGGCTCCCGAGTTTTGTTTCTCACATTGAGACGCTGAAAATGAATTTTGTCTCGTTCTTCTACGCCCATTTCAGCACGCCTTTTAAGGGGGTAGGCCCTCTTTTATGAGAGGTATGGAGAAGAGTTACATCAATGATTATTGTCGTGCCTCTGATGGACTTCTGTACCAAATTTTACGTTGATCCACTCAGCCATTCTCGAGTGATGCGCGTGCAAAGTTATACCCAGACAAACAGACAGACAGACAACAATTTTGTTTTTGCGCGCAACCGTCATAAACCAGTCTGAAACCCGTTAGTAACTCAAACTTTCGTGGAAATTCAGAAAAAAAACCAGACACATTTTCATTTTTATATATAGAGAGAAGTCTACTTTTTCCTCAATTTTACAAAATGTGAAAAGTAGGCTAAACATTATCATCTGAGATGAGCTCATCAGGCTCAGTATGATATGGACGAAGTTGATGGTCTTAGACTGAGGATTGTGTCCGTCAATTCCTCAAATTAATTCAAGATATACCCCCTCGAAGACCTTTCACAAAACAAGCAAACAGCAATCTAGCCAGGAATGTGAAACGAAAATATTTCACTAAGCACTACAAAGGTTCATGAAGAATAACAGTAGTGACACCCTGAATCTACAGCAAGACAAATGAATGTATTCATTGATAATCGCAAAGCATTCAATTTAAATTTAATATCACCAGTAAATATATCTAACCATGACGTTATCACTTCCAATGTTTAACTTTATTTTAATTTTGTTAACTAAATCCTATATTATATTAAACTGTAGGCGAGAAGTGCTTACACTAAAAGAAAATAAAAAACTAGCACTACTTAGTCCTATAATAAAAAAATTACGAACCTTACAGTAGTCGCATATGATGTGTAACATCTGACATAGAAGAAACCTCACGTGAAATTGTTGATGCACCGGTATTTTATACTATTAATGGCACAAATATTAATCTATTGTAAAAAGGAGTGTTTTACAGATATTGTAGTTTATAATACGGAACTCATTTTATTAGATGATTTGTAGCTTCCACCAGCACTAGCCTAAATAAAGAATACGATATGGATCAACTAGATTAATAGATGCGACACCGCTCATAACCTTAAATTCCTTATTAACAGGTCCTCTTCATTCGCAGACCAACACGTAACTTCATATGGATTCTATTAAAATGAGTCATATTGATATGATAAATATCGTTTAAAATGATAATCTGGTAGTAAAAATATCTACCCCGTCCGTGATTCGAACTCAAGATCTCTAGATTCACAGTCATATGCAGTAACCCCACGGCTATTTCGACTACTCAAATTTTGTGCACAAGATGGCGACTTATTTCCACGTTCCAATAATACTGCATTACGGAATGAAGTTTCATTTATATTTTGTTTGTTTCGATAATGTTCCTGCGTGAAATTGAGTTCAAAATGCCTTATAAATAGGCCCTCTTGTGAGTAAAGAGAATGTATTCAGTAATAGTTCACGAAGGCTAGCTCAATTCTCGTATAACCACAACGATTATATTATATTGATGACTGCATTACCGTTAGGTGGGTTAATATTTGAATAGCCATTGTGCAGAAACATAATACCGGCAATGCTGACTACTTACAATGTTTGATATTAAGGCATTTTACCATTTAAATACTGATACGAAAACTTCGAACATATACCATGTCATTTGTTTCAATCACTTGACACCAGAGTTCGAATGAGCGTTTTCCGTTCAGTATGTCTTACACATTCCATATGGCCGAGAGTACGTCATGGTATCAATTTCTGACACTGCGCGCTCATTGTTTCTCGTACCACTGCCAGCTGGGTCTTACCACTGCCCGCTTGATCGATCGATCGAGCGGGCAGTGCATACTTCCGTTTTCCTCCACTGCCAGCTAGTACACTTCCGTTCGATTGATCGAGCGGGCCGTGCATACTTCCGTTTTCCACCACTGCCAGCTAGTACACTTCCGTTCGATCGATCGAGCGGGCAGTGCATACTTCCGTTCGATCCACCACTGCCAGCTCGATCGTTCCGATCCACTTCCGTCCTCCAATTTTCAAAATCACTCCCACAAAACTATCCAGCAACCGAGCGGAAAGATGTTACACATGAAAAACATCTGGCTAATACACACATATTTGGCGGCTTCGGTGGCGTAGTCGGTAGCATGCTGAGCTTCTATGCCCAAGGTCGCGGGTTCAAACCCGGCCGAAGCCGTCGGATTTTTTAAGAGCGTTAAAAATCCCTCAGTATACCTTCCTTCGGAGGGGAAGTAAAGCCGGTGATCCCATGTCATAGATTTATGGCATGTTAAAGAACCTTCCACTAATTACACCTGTGTGAAGCTAAATTGTATAGGTTAGGAATGTGAACAACGCTCTTAGGTTTCTACGTTCGTTGCCAAGAGCCGACTGCAGTGGCGTCTAGTAGCTAAGTTCTGAACTAGGTCTAGTAGTCGTTGACGGTGGCGTTTGGGGGCAAAAGTAGGAACTATTTGAAAAAATCAAATTTGCAGTCCTTACTTGAATTAAAAAACAGATACACACACTAATACAGCCATCACAATTAACACCGGTTATCAGACAGATTCTACACACACCCAAAGTACACGGGGCTACATGACCGCGTTGTAGCAGCCCCTAAACTGAGGAACCAACCAACCAACACACATATTTACAGGAAATGGGAAAACACGAGAAATAATAGTTGGAACACTTGGAAGTGGGTGTAATCTGGTCGAACGTGTATGCGGCAGAGCCTTTTTCGTCATCCCTTATAAACTAACAGATTGACCACCTCGCTGTGAAGCGATTAGCGTTCTTGGCTACGCCCCGAACCTCCGGGTTTGATTCACGGTTCTGCCACAAATTTGCATGCCTACCTGTCCAGATTCAATTTTCTTTGCACTCAATCGTCATATGTGTGTATGCTATTTAGGTTGGCGAAAGCGTAGTGATGACTACGTCTCACATCGCATGATTACTAACCGTCAGTGTCTTCAGTTTGTCACGGAAGTTACAATCAGTCGTCTCAAAAATCGTGTAGAACTGTCCTGTCTCATGCCTCTAAAATGCCTATGTGTCATTCGAAGAAAGAAAGAAAGAAAAAAAGAAAGAAAGAAATAAATAAAGAAAGAAAGAAAGAAAGAAAGAAAGAATGAATGAAAGAAAGAAAGAAAGTCGAAGAAAAATAAAGAATAAATATTAGATGAACAATCCATGGCTTAGTTATATCTCTAATTATTAAGTTCAATTTAGAGTAAATAATTAATTTCCATGATTTTTATATGCAATTTTAGCGCAAATATTATTCCCTCATAGTGTATTTTAAATAATCGTAGACCTCTATAATATGGGTTGGCAAACCACTACTCCAGTCTCTCCATCAAAGGTTGAGAAAAAATTCTCAAACAGTACACTTCAGCGATCCAAATAACACACTCATCCTAATGATGATGTGGCTCTTCCAGCTCACTATTAACCTCGGTAGACTGGACAAAAATGGCCTCATATCCCCTTAATCTCAAACACTCATCGCGTTAACAGCGGGAAACCTCGGAGCAATAAGAACATCTACTCCAATAAATACACAATAATCACGTCGCCCTACGTTATACATTTCAGGTCAATAATATTTAGAATGGGATCTCACCGTTCATTTAAATAAGAAATATCATGGTTCAAAACCTCTCCTAAAATACGTTCATTGTAATTGAATTTAGCATTGGATGTTATCATACATTAGAAATAATCAGCCCCAAGTCGGCTGTGACTTCCAAACATTCATCGAACCCACGACATAGCATGAAGCGAGGCAAATCTTGCTAGTATTGTTATTCTGCAGTCTCATTAATTGTAATCTGTTGAAATGTGTGGCTAGTACTTCCTCTAAGACGCAGGGGTGCAGATAGAAACAGGTTTCTGCCACGCAGTGTCGAGTGTTACTTTCACTGCCTTCAAAATCTCACAATAACAAAATGTTAGTTGGCTGTTCCAGCATAATATTATTTATGGTTCCAACTCTCTCTAGCTTAAATAAAACGAATACAATTAACAGCTCACTTCACAGTTCATTTTGACTTCGCCAAAGCCTTTGGGAAGTTATCTCTTATCCCAAATAGTCCTAACAAAAATATGAAATAGTGCGCTCCTCCGCGACACTTGAAAACGATACGTAAAATCTGTCCTATACTTCACATACTACTTCACTCAACCTACACAATTATTATAAATTTCGAAAGCTTAGGACTGAGAGATATCACACTCGATCTCTCCATGAGTTTAATAATATGATGTTTCATTTAACTAAAAATGTGGCAATCACAGCCTATGCCTGCAGAAAATATTGCTCAATTTCAAAGAGTAGTAATTCAAATATAGCCTCCGTGGCTTAGGCGGCAGCACGCCGGCCTCTCACCGCTGGGTCCGTGGTTCAAATCCCGGTCACTCCATGTGAGATCTGTGCTGGACAAAACGGAGGCAGACAGGTTTTTCTCCGGGTACTCCGGTTTTCCCTGTAAAAATTTCATTCCAGCAACACTCTCCACTATCATTTCATTTCATTTGTCATTCATTTAATCATTGCCCCAAAGGAGTGCGACAGGCTTCGGCAGCCGGCACAGTTTATATCCTCGCCGCTAGATGTGGGCTTCATTCATTCCATTCCTGACCCGGTCGGAGACTGGAAGCAGGCTGTGGATTTTCATTTCAGTAATTCAAATATATGCTACTCATGGTTTCATTTTATGAACACATGCGGCCACCTTAGACCTTCGTGAATCGTTTCAAATATGATTATTTACAAGGGTGATGTTAGTGAATCACCCTGCCTGAACTACGCAGTAAGCAAAGCTATTGAATAAAAGATACATTTATATTAAGCTACAGAAATTGCCCGCCTATTGCGGTCTTCTATAGCTAATCTACTCCTCTACAGAAATTGAAGTAAAAACTCACAGACTCGATGGAATACTTGGTGCATTTTGAGAGCTATGGCCATTGGTTTAGCGACCATGTGCTCGGCTCCCATGAGCTCAACCATTTCTTCTTCCTACGTTTCATGATGTTGCCAATTTAAGCATCTCCCCAGGCATATTTCCTTTATTCCATAGCAGCTCGCATCTCAAATGGGGGATTATTGGCCTTGTAGTCATAAATAGGTAACCAGTTGTACGTGATGAATTTCACTGAATCTAATAACAGTTTGTAGTGTTCCAAAGCTCACTCCTTCTACACTACACTACACTTCTAAACCAATGACCATAGCTCCAGTGAATGATGACCTGGGAGGAATTTCCTTCGAGGAATTTGTTCTCTAGACTATTAATAGACACGTTGGCAACTAGGCCGCTGAGTGGTGATCCCACCTGTTGATTTTTCATTTTGCCTCGACACTGAAACACGTTTCGGTCGAGTGTGATCATAAGCAATTCAACTGTTTCTTCCATTTCTTTTTCTCTTATATTGTCCCCTATTACCCATATTGCTTCTTTTACCGGTATGTTTGTGTACATGTTCGTTATGCCGAACGAAATCATTCTCATTCTAGGTTTCTTTATCTGAGTTGTTCTCATTTAGATTGTCCCATATTTCTCTTATTGCTTCTTCTACCGGTAAGTTTGTGAAAATGTTCGTTATGGTCGGTTTTACGCTTATGGGACCTATTTTATTGAGTTCGGTAATTCGGTTGTGTTCTTTACTGAGACGTCGTTCTTTAATTATCAATTTTTGGGAGCATTTTGGAGGGCGCTTCAGCCCCTTCTGCATTCCTTCTAGATACGCCCCTGGTTGGGTCTGTATCGTATATACAGTAGCTGATGAGCAAGCAAAATGAATAGCTCATTTCTGTATTCACAAATTTAGTGTCATAATTGTTGTGCTTTGTCACGACAAAGAGTGCCGAGGTCGGCACATCTGACGTAAAGCTGCGGATTAGTTCTATACATGTTCTTATTGCGGAAGGTGTACCAAAGTCTGTGCTAATAAAATTACAGACCTCGCGGTACAATGGAAAGGCTAAATGCTTAATTTACAAACCTGTTGCTGAACACAGGGCGAGCGAGCATCATTGCTGCCTCTTTTCACTTCATAGAACTTCAATGTGTGAAACACTTCAATTGCTATCATCTATTGAAATAAATAAAAGTTAATTTTCAGTCGGTCAACATTTATTTATGGGCAAATGTAGTCTATTTGGCGGAAACCGTGAAAGAATAAATTAGACGTAATTAACTATTCGAGAATTAATATTTTGCAATAGGTCAACACAATTGCAGCCAATAGTGATGAATGATTCCCTAATCATGATAAATATTTACATGAAATTAATATATTCACTTGGATAACCAGTTTCAATCGTCAAGTGCACATCATCAGATCATTTACACTTACTGTCGACCAAAGTATTATGTGCACTCGAGTTTGAAGGTTGTTTGTGAAGTAACCATTAGACCTACATAAAATCCAATGACATCATCATTTTCGTCGTTCTCTTTTACGTTAGTTCATGTAGGTTTGGAATTTTAAATTTATATTTGAATATTTTTTATCGCAGTTGGAACACAAAAAGTGCACATTTTTTAAGAGTGTTTCAACCATGCGTCACATTTAAGAATTATTATCTCAAAAACTCGTCATTAGATCGAATCCATATTTTAACACAATATGCATTGGAATGTTGTATAACTGGTTTAATGTCCAAGAAACAAAGTTGTTATCAATTTTGTAAGATAACTTTTTCTCGGCTCTGGGTGGTTGGAAAATGTAGTTCTTGGTTGCGTTGTAATCGTTATACATCAAAAAGTGATGCTGTATGACTGAGAAATACGTAAATTAATTCACTTATTTTATATCGGTTTGTATTTGTACCAGGAAATAACACATGGTTCACCAGCTAGCCTCTCTGGGAAAAGCTGTACAGCGTTGCCGAAATGGTGCCCACACGCCTTATGAGATCACCTTTTGTCCGTGTGTGTGTGCGTGTGTGTGTGTCACTAATAACTTCTAAACGGCTGGAGCGATTTCAATAAAACTCGGTAAGTTCATAGCACTATTCCGGACGACCCCGACCGTGCCCTTCAAATTTTGTTACGTCTCAACAATCCAACATGGCGGCTGTGCGAAATATTTCACCAGCATTCAATATCTCCGAAACTATTCCCGGTATCACCCTGAATTTTGCACGGTGATAAAGGGAACTACTAGAAGTTCACCTATGTGACTTTTGAAAAACTGGTAACTACAAAACCAACATGGCGGCCACGCGAATTTGCGACTTTTAAATAGACGTTTCTTGCGATTTAACCAACCAAACGCAATAAAACATGGCACAGTATTAGTTTAAACACATTGTAATGCACCGACATCTAACTTGGTTCAATTGTTTAGGCTACGTAACCACAAGATGGCGGATGTGCGAAATATTTCACTGGCATGCTATATCTCTGAAACTATTAGCGGTATCATCCTGAAATTTTGTACGGAGATAAATGGCACTACTGGAAGTTCATCTATAAGACTTTCAAAAACCGGTTAACTACAAAACGAACATGGTGGCCAAGCGAATTTGAAAATTTTAAATAGACCTTTCTCGCGATTTAATGTTCCAAACGCAATGAAATCTGGTACAGCAAATGTTTATACACATTATAATGCACTGGTATCTAATTTAGTTCAATTGTTTACATAACCTCAAGATGGCGGCTTTGCGAATTTTAAAATTAAGTTTTTATTTCTTGTGTTGTAATCTTGCGATCGAAGTGAAAGTTTGAATAATGAACCTACGCAATAATTTTCCTTTAATGGTACATGACTCTATGGCCTATACATTTAACAATCCAACATGGCGATCATCCGAAATATTTAGACGGCTCTGATTATCTACGAATCTATTATAGCAATCAAACTGAATTTTTTAATGTTCATAGGGGCTATGAACTTAAGTTCATATATAGGACTTTAAATAACCTGGTGATCACAAATCCAACATGGCGGTGACGCGAATTATAAATATTCACATGGACGTTTCTCGCAATTTAACCATCCGAGTTCAGTGAAACTTGGTACAGTAAATCCTTATACTTATGTTAATCCACTAGCATCTAATTTATTTCAATTGTTTCCATAACCACAAGATGGCAGCTATGCGAAATTTTAAAATCTTCTTGTTACTTCTTGTGTCCTAATCATGCGATTGAAGTTTGAATGCTAAACGTACACAATAATGTTCATGTAACAGTACATAACTCTAGGACCTACATATATAAAATCCGACATGGCGACCATCCAAAATATTTAGTCGGTTCTCAATATCTGTGAATCTATTACAGCAATCAAACTGAAATTTTGTATGTAGATAGAGGCAATTATCATAAGTAGGATATATGAAAATAGGCTGTATAGTTCTTCATGGAACTACTTGTTTGTTAAGGTATTGTTAGCGGTTATTGACCTTCGAGTTTGCTTGCATAGTGTAATATCTGTGATAGTAAATTGTTAGTAAATGTACAGTATGCCAGTCCTCCCCTCTCCCCCTAACCCCCCCCCCCTATCAATTCCCAAACTACGAAATCAAATGGAATAAAATGTGACACAGAGGTAGAATAGAGTACTGTATAGGAGAGGGCACTTAAATCTCATATTTATATTGCCGCCATCTCAAAGAAGGGGAGCATGGTGGCGCAGCGGTGAAGCCGTTGGCCTTTCACCAAGGTGGAACGGGTTGGATCCCCGGTCAATGCATGTGAGATTTTCGAAGTGAAATGCCATGTCCTGTGGTTCGTATTCCACGTAAAAAGGAGGTCCCGTGGCTTATGATCGCATGATTAACGGTCACGAAAGACTAAAAGCTTCCTTTCATCTCAAAGATGACAAACTGGCAACCATCCAAGGGTTCAAAGCCTGGATCAAATACAGACTAAACTAATCGGAACACTAGTAAATTTTACGAAAACAATCTTATGGGAAATAGTGAAGGCCCAAAATACATGATCATCAAGTGATTAATTTCAAGATGGCGACTGTGCTAAACATTCAAACGTTATAATACCTAACTCATGCTCCAATACTGAAACAATGCACACAATAGTTGGTATAAAGGGAATTTTATATCAGGAACCTACGCTAGTCAAGTGATAACTAACTTTGTCAGACTGAACATTAAGCACAGCAACCATTTTTTTTTCAATTATAGGAACAAACCTCGGAATATTTTAGAGCTACAATGAAAATAGCAATAGGACTTTGAATTCCCAAAGCAAAATAACAATGACTGGGCACTGTGCTTGCTATTAAAAGATTAAAATCAATAATTCAGAATGTAATAGATTAGTCCCCCTCCACCTGTAGCGGCTAGCATTCTTGCCTGTCTCCTCGGAGGTCCGGGTTTGATTTTCAGTTCAGCCAAGAATTTTAATTCTGGTCTGAGCGTTGAAACGTGGTACACTCAGACTCGTTAAGCAAAAATGAAGAGAGGTGAGCTCGATTCCTATATTAGCCATCCTGGAAGTGGGTTTCCGTGGTTTGCCACTTTCACTCCAGGTCACAACCGCCTCCTTCCCAATCCTCGCCTGAATTACAAATACACACAATACCACAGCCACCACAATAACACAGGTTATTAGACAGTTTCTACACACGCCTAAGTGACCACGATGCCCAACCCCCTCAAATGAAATAACAACAAAATCCGTGGCATCACAGCCCATGAAAGGCCCAGGCCAAACAAGCGACTGCTACCCAGCCATTTGACCCGCAGATTGTGGGGTGACATGTGGTCAGCGCGTCAGGTCTCCTCGGCCGTTAATCATGGGTTTCGTGACCGGGGCGCTGCCTCACTGTCAGATAGCTACCCAGTTGTCCTCACGAGGCTGAGTGCACCCCGTTCTAGCCCTCACGCCGGTTTCTAAAATCCCTGACGGAGCCGGGAATCGAACTCATGAACTTCTAGGATTGGGATCAGGTGCATACCGTAACCAGGTTTCTTTTCGGAGTGGGCTGATTCCATGAACATCAATAGGCAGCGTGCATATATTCACAGAGTCATGACTACAAATCTCAGAGAGCAAATTTATAAACATAATCAATAGTTTACAGTACATCAGTTAAAAAAGTAATGTTACGTAATATCTATATTACATAAGTCTAAAGGTGTTTGTCTGTTACTCTTCCACATAGAAACAGTTACGCAATTTCATGAAACGTGGTAAAACAAAAATTTTCGTCTGCAGTAGAAATGGAAAAACCAGACAGCTATTGAATTAAGAAATGAAACGATACAAGAAATGAATGAGTTTAATTATCTGGGAAGTAAAATATCGAATGATGGAAGAAGCAGCAGAGAGATATTAAGTAGGATTGCCCAAGCCAATAACGCTTTCTATAAAAAGAAGAACATAAATCTTGATGTGAGGAAACAAATGTTGAAGACCTATGTATGGAGTGTTGCGCTATATGGCAGCGAATCTTGGACAATAGGAGAGAGAGAGAGGAAAATACTATTAGCATTTGAAACCTGGTGCTATAGAAGGATTATGAAAATCAGCTAGAAAGAAATGTTCACAAATGAGGAAGTCTTTAGAAGAGTGGGAGAGAGAAGATGTTTCCTTAAATATTTAAATAGAAGACGGAATCACCTCGTGGACCACATACTGCGACACAATGGACTGCTTAAGCTTATAATCGAGGGAACAGTAGACGGCAAGAATTATAGAGGAAGACCCAGACTGGAGTACATGAGTCAAATACTGGAAGATATGAGTTGTGGCTCATACTGTGAACTGAAGAGGAGGGCGGAGAGACGGGAAGAATGGCGAGCTGCTGCCAACCAGCCTCACGGCTGCCACAGGCAGAGAGATAAGAGTTGAGTATTTTATTTGAGACCTCACTATAGCAGTAGCCGGAAGACTACGTTATTGTCTCTCTTCCGGGCGAGAGACAGGCACGCTACCCTAACGCCACGAGGCCGGTCACACGAAACAACAACAACAACAACAACAACAACAACAACAACATGTAATCACGCAATTAACACATAACTCATAATAAAAGGGAATTATATAAGAGGTCTCGATATCATTCGTTATAAGACTCTTAACACCACATGGCAGTCGCCATATTGAAAATGATATTTATATAAATAAACTAGCAGCCTCCGTGGCTTAGGCGGCTGCACGCCGGCCTCTCACCACTGGGTCCATGGTTCAAATCCCAGTCGTTCCATGTGAGATTTGTGCTGGACAAAGCGGAGGCAGAGAGGTTTTTCTCCGGGTACTCCGGCTTTCCCTGTCCAAATTTAATTCCAGCAACACTCTCCACTCTCATTTCATTCATCTGTCATTCATTTATTCATTGCCCCAGGGGAGTGCGACAAGCTTCGGCAGCCGGCACAGTTCATATCCTTGCCGCTAGATGGGGGCTTCATTCATTCCATTCCTAACCCGGTCGGTCGACTGGAAGCAGGCTGTGGATTTTCATTTTCATAAATAAACTACAATCAATTAGTGCTACAATGACGAAAGACCGCAAGAAGAAATACTTGTACAAGAGACTTTATCTATACAAGGCACAAAACCTGCAATTAAATGAATACAAGATGACGGGTGAGTGTGCCATTACGCAACTGGAACATGCTAGGTAAAATATAAGTTTTGGACCTGTAATACATATCTCACTAGCACAATTCTTAAGACCATCATAATGAATATAGCACGCAGCCACCATCTTGAAAATATAAGCCATTGAAATCGCTTCCTCATCTACTAGATCTACAATTACGAAACTTACCAATAAGATAGACCCGTGTAAATGGCTTTCGGTACCAACGACAAGTGATCAACGACTGGATACTCTTAAGATTGTGGCCGCGCGTATCATCAAAACATTAATATTAATAACTCAGGATGAATTTTACGCAATTTAATGCAACTTGGTAAGAGTGGAGTATTTTTTATGAGACCTCACTAGCATTAACCATAAGACTATCACACTGAACACCGCAGTACAGCCGCCATCATGAAAATATGCTATTAAAATTGATATATACTGTACATACAGGTATACTGTATTTATTGCAGCTACTAAAATGAAACACACTAAGTAGGCAGACTCGAAAAAGAAGCTTTCTCTGCAAAGGGCACAATACATATATTCAATATTGTGGGTGTGTATGGGCCCACTACTCTGACGTTAAAATCAACTTCTCAGGATGTAATAGAGCGATTTCAACGAAACTTAGTAAACGAGGTGTTTTATAATATAAGATAAGCGCTAATCACAAGAACTTGACACTCACCGTGCAAATGACACCTTGAAAATGTATAATGTTACAATCGGTAACTTACAATATACAGCCGTTACAGAGGAAACACTACGGTACGGTGGTAGACTTGTATCAGACGCTTTTACTATGTAAGGCACAAAATGAGTGAATTCACATATTCAGTATGCGAACGTTTAGATATACTGTACAACAGATTTACAGCCAATTTGGACCATACTGGAGCGAATTACTTCACTCATTACGATGTTTATACATGCCATTGAAAGTTGACCACACTGATTCTACAAAATTATGCTGCATAATATGGAAAAGAGGAACAACTACACCTATGACTTTAAAAGAAAGTTGGCTATGTATTCTTTACTGAGCATCCTGTTGCATTTGTCTATTTGCAAAGGTTGCATTCAACAAAATGTGTCTTATCACAGATGTGTCTGTTTTATTTTTGTGTGATTATTTGGAAGCCACACAGTATTTAATTTATTTTCTAGGTGATATCTAATAATGGCATTCGGAAGATGGGTACTACCTTAGGATGCTGTGGAAGGTGCTACTCATAGGGTTAGTGCTGCTGCTCTATATCAGCCAGTAAGGCAATATCATGAAAAGTTTATTTTCAGTATGCCTAATTTCAGCGTTTTCCTACGGTTTTCAGGTTTCTACTCATATAATCTATGGTGGTGATTCTTGTGGCTCCAAACAGCCATCACGTATAAATTTACACAAGTTAAACAAAATAAGGATTTTATTAATTTTCGATTCTATATGAGTTCAGTTTTCAGTTAAGACTTTGCTGCACAGGTTGTTGCCAAAAATAAATACAAGAAAGTAAATATAAACCATAGCTGCCTTCTTTGGTCTCGGGGTATGTATTAATGAGACTCCGTATCCAAAGGTCCTGGGTTATATTACCGACTCTGCCGAGGAATTTAATTCTGGTCGGAGAGTTAGATTGAGATACACTCAGCCTCGTGCAGAAAAACTGACAAGAAATTGATTCGATTACCAGTTTAGCTGTTCTAGAAGTGGTTTTCCGTGGTTTCCCCAATTCTACTTCAAGGAAATGCTGGGATAGTTTCTAACTTCAATCCATGGCCGTTTCCTTTCAAATCCTAGCCTTAATTACAAAATACAAAGATGGAGGTTATCAAACAGATTTCACACACACCCAAGTACTCAGGGTTCCAAGACCACGATGTCGCAAAGCTTCTAAATGAACCAACAAACAAAACGACGCGTCAGTAGTTCACCAGGATGGAAAGACTCTTTCTTAGCTACATTCCACGCAAGAATGTCGGAACGCGAGGAATGTCGACATGATAATTAGTGAAAATCTGTGAAGTAATTTGTTGGCGTGTAGTTCGCTGATATGAGCCAAGTGCTGCTGTGCTCTAAGAGGATTACATCTCCTGTAAAATTACGTGTTAAGTGTTATTTAGTATGAGGGGAGCCGTGCTACATGCAAATTACTCCCTATCTGGAGCACAAGCGATGTGGCGACAGCAGATGGCCTGTCCCTGTTCCTCTTCTTGTCCTTCAGAAAGCGCTAATCTCAATCTTCTTAGTATTAATAACAGTTTATGTGCAACTTCTCGGAATTTAGTCCACTTTTGACAGTACACTACGGTATCTAAAGGGTGTAACTAAATATGAGGGAAAGCTCCGGGGATTCGATAGAAGACCTGAAAACAAGCAAAACATATTCGGTAAACATATGGTATATGTGCGTTCGTTGCCGTGTTACAAGCATTGTTTGTGATGTGCATGACACAGGCCGCTTCACTATGTAGGTTGCTAGTTGGCCATTTGTGGATGGCGCACAGGCCACTTGTACGTTTCGTCGCTATTCAAGTCTGTGTGCATTTGTTTTTTATTCAGGGACCGACACAGTGGCCTGCTCGTTCTCCAGATTTCAACACATTAAACTTCAGCTTATGGGTTCATTTAAAGGCCATTGTGTATGCCACACCTATTCATAACTTGGACATACTGCGTCAGCGAATAGAGCAAGGATGTCAGCAGATACGACAGACGCTGGGATTAAGGGAGCGTGTGAGACAGTCAATGATGCGGCGCATACACGCCTCCATTACAGCTCGTGGTAGCCATTTTGAGCACCTTCTGTAGAGAACTGTTAAGTAGTTACGTACACTTTATCAACACAAATGACCAACCTACATAGTGAAGCGGTCTGTGTTATGTACGGCCTGTTCCGATTCAACACGGAACTGTAAAATGGGTTGCCTACCCACCCGCAATCGGCTTGAAATCTGCTCGCAGCGCGCTAGCGACCGACGGGGCCTAGTTTGATTTCACTGATTGCCGCCTTCTTATGCAGCATTGCAAAGTATTTTGCTCTTTCTCAATACAGTATATTTACACAGACTTCACAATAAGTTTGAACGATTTCTGTTTCAGAACTTGTTATTTTACGCTTTTGTTAATGGCTTTTGCAGAGCATTTCTATGAAATAAAATTTTATTTTACAACATAGTTTATTACAACACAATGTATTTTTGTGTTGTATTTTATTTACAACTCAATTTATTGCTTTTTAACCCAATACCACAAAACGAGATACAATTTGGAAATGATTTGTTACAAAATTGTAATCAGTCTTCGATGCGACTAAAAAAGTTAATTTATCACAGACGTTACATCCACTGCAAACTGACATTTACATGAGGTGTTCGAAGTGGCGTCCATCATTTTCCAAGCAGAGGGCCACTCGTCGCATGAAGTTCTCTCTTGCGTTCGACATTATCTGATGAGTAATTTTGGGTTAATACGGAAACGAAATCAAATACACCATATGTTTACAGGACATGGTTTGCTTGTTGTGGGGTCCACTATCGAATTCCCAGAGCATTCCCTCTGTAATCTGGCATCTCAGCTCTCCGGCACTCCCAGTAATCCGGCGTTTTGTATTAGAGTACGAGCTCAACACTTGATTTGATAATGCGTCCCCGATACTGTACAATGTTTCCCACGCAGCGTGAAGACTAATGTCTGAGTAAACAATGCATTGGCGCCAAGAGCGATGACTAACGCACGCCCCCTCAGGTGCTTAGTGTAGGACAGTTGTGCTGTAGTAGTGTTGTGTTGAAGATGGCATCCGTGCAGAAAAGACGTAAACATTAAACTCTATCTTTGTTAGATATACATGAAATCCTAAAGCGGCTTGAAAAGGGCGAAACTTTAACTAATGTTGCTAACTAATACGTTGTTGGTCGAACTACAGTTCCTGACATAAGAGAAAACAGTGATAATATAAAGCCGTTTTTTAAGACGAATGAAAATTTGAAAAGTAAACGACAGACATTGAAAATCCTAAAGTTGACGATAGCCACTATGCTTGGTTTTTAAAAGAACGTGGTAGGCTCACACCAATTTCTGGTGAAATCCTTAAAGGAAAGGCTAGGGAATTTCACCGGAAAATTACAAAAAAGGATGATTTCCAAGAAGGTTACAAGTAGGGGAGTAAGGCGGTTTCTACTTCACTCCAGAACCCTCCTTGCCCCACTACTAAGCCTCAGCCATGTAATATTTGTCAATATCTCTCGAACGCATGGTCCGATTTTGACAAATGAGGTGTCATTGGACTCGAGCTGACGTCCTCTTTCCTATGGACCACTCGTTATATATATATATATATATATATATTTTTTGAAAATGTTTGTTTTCGAAAGTAGGTGATAGTTTGAAAACCAAACATGATAGAACGTTGTGCCATGCCTCAAACGAATGGTCTTTATAACCTTTATTTTCTATAATGAAACTTTTTTACTTTTTATGTTTTTTTGAAAACACTCAAATTTTGAAAATCCTATATTTTGGAAACTAGGAATTCTACAAAAAAATTCTACGTAAATCAATGGTCCCTACGCCCTCTACCCCCAAAATAAATTTCAAGTCTCTAAGATAAAATCCTGACAGTAGTGTCAATTGGGGGAGCTGTGCCACTTAAGAAGTTGTGAGCCCCTGCGACCTTGGAATGGAAGGAGTGATGGTAGGAGGGCGTGCTTGGATTCATTTTTTCGTCTCGTTGTGCTATTTACGGGAATGTCGGTGTCAAAAAGGTGAAATGCTGGAAATACGGTTTTTTGGGGTAAAAACGTGATTTTAGACTTTTTCCGATATCTCACGAATGCATGGTCGGATTTGGTCCTATGACGTGTCAAATGGCTTGTCTCGAAACCCTCTTTATTTTGGTAATAGGTTAAAGTTTTTGAGAATGAGGAAAACATAATTCTTTGGTGTAAAACTGTGATTTTAGACTTTCTGTTATATCTCACAAACCAATAACGCCAGAGACGTATACGAGGGGTCGTAGGACTCGGGGTGACGCCCCTCCCCTCCCCCCTTTCGAATATACTATTTTTGTTTAAAAAAATGCGAAAGGGTCTAACGAAACTTTTGTTGAAAACATTTTAGTATTTAAAACTTTTTTTAAAATCTGTCCAAAATGTTCATGAAGAGTGGTTGTAGATAGAAAGAGACGATACCACTGGTCACGTGTTTCAACGAGGCTATTACTGGCCACGGTGGTGATATACCAATACAGTATTCGCTATTTCGATGAGACGGCGGGTCGAGGGTTCGTTTTCCGATTTATCCTATGATGGAATTCCTAATTCCTAAACCCCCTGAAGGGGTTCTTTCACGTGTAAACGATTATGAGTGACATGACAAATGATAATTCCTTGATCAGATGAAGCTGGCTTTAGATAGGACAAACAGAACTTGGTTATATGTTGCTTGAAGTGAGTATAGAAAACAAACTTGCTGGGGCAGACTGACAGGATGTGGATGTTATTTGAGCTTATTGGAATGCATTGACCTGACTTGACAACAGGCAATGAAAAAAAGCACAGAGATGCTGAGGACACTTGAAGGTCAAACGATATGGCAACCATGGAGGGAGGGGGAAGCGAGGATGATGTCGCCGATCATGTTCAATGTTCAATGGATGAATTTATATTTTGCGAAGCATTGTTCGGAGAGGGTCATGTGACGACTTGTTTTAAGAGTATTTATTTTTCCGATCTTTCCTATGGTGGACTCATTGATTGAAATAATCCAAAACTGCTAGGGCATGGCCTTGAGATTTTATAAACCGATAATGGGATTTTGACATACAAGGTCCCCCCAGAACTTGACATGATGTCAATCATTTTATGGCTTATGAAATTCCCAAAAAAAGACCCAAAACAACAAGATCATGGACTTTTGCTTTTCTTAATATATTGCAAACCCATATTGTTAGATGTTTACTGTGAGTGACGAAACCTAGCTAGGTAAAGAAAGAATTATTGTAGGCTACATGTATGGTGACTGACACGGCTTTGACCATTGGAACTTGTTTTCAAATCTGACTGTAGTACGTAGGGAGCATAGGTTGTAGGCATGGCTTGACAAACGGTGTACACAAAATTCAATTTATCGATTCAAGAATTAAGAGTAGACTGTCATTAATTAATTGGTTAAAGAGTGTAGCTAAAAATAAGAAAATGGTGACTACATTAAACTAAACTGAACCAAGTCGAATCAAACCCAACTGAACCAAACCAAGCCTAAAGCAAAGCAAACCTAATCAAGAACAAGCCAAGGGCTTAAGTGTAAAACTTGTGGGGGAATGCAGTCATTGGCAATGTACAAAGGAAGGGATAACGCTCTACCTTTCGAGGGTAAGGTAAAGCTAGCGCATGGTACTAATACATATTCCCAAGTACATGAACCACTCACACACACACAACTATCCTATGCTGTTTTTATGAGTTGACTCTTAAAACTTACTCAGTGGTTACTGAGCAAGCTGGTCGCTACACACAACAAGCTTTAAATACTTGAGGCAAATAATCTATACACACACATACACACACACACACACACACACTCGCTTGTTCTAAACTAAACTGTCTTGCTGGCAGTGCTCACACAGTAGTCAAATGACAGAAATGCTTGGCTAACAGAAATACAATCATTTTCGGTTGTCTAATGTTACCAGCTAACCATTACGTGCTTTAGTGGTGAGCACATGTGCCTCTTGCACTGGAGATCGTAACTCGATTTCTAGCTCTAAGGCCTAGAACGAATCAAACTAAGAAAGAAGGGTATGGTGACGCAGTGGTTAAACTGTTAGCCTTTCACTAAGGTAGACTAGGGTTTGATTTTAGGTTAATATACATGTCATAAACAAACAAACAAAAAAGCAGAGATAATGTTTAAAACTGATTACACTTGTCTCTTTTCAAATTATTACTTAGATTACAAATACAAAGGTGGACTGGGTTTGATATAAGTTAATGCTGCCTATCGCATACTAGCCTGTAAGAAAGCCAAACAAGCAAAAGACGTAGGTAGAGCAGTGGTAAAATCGCTATGTGTAGAGAACTACCTAACGGTTTTATGAACTGGCAATGGTATGTCGCAAAAACAGTGCAGGATACAATCCAGCAACCATAATTTTTATCTTGTGGAACAGAGAAAACAGATATATATATATATATATATATATATAGAGAGAGAGAGAGAGAGAGATAGAGAAAGCTTGTGTATGTATGGGTAGCATTGATATTTTGACCAGAGAAAATACGATGAGGTAGGGTGGGGAGAGGGAGAATTAACACTTATATATGAATGAATGGTAAATAGTTTTTTTTTCATAGGTTTTGTTTTTCAAATGCAGTGGTAGATAGCCGTTATTTTGTAAAACATTCTTACTTGCAGTAGTAATAAGCCTCTACGGTCCCGCTAACACACATAGACAGACTGTACTAGTGCCATGGTCAAGCACTCACATTAAGATCATTTACAAAAACATAAAATGAAAAATAAAAAATCTTGTTTTAGAAATATCGTTTTTCAACATACACAAAATAAATAAAAAATGTGTAAACAGCAAAATGGAAAATCCATGTTTCCATATAGACAAAATTTAAAAACCTTAAACGAACATTTAAAAAAATATACATGGGAAATTGACAAATGAGTAAATATGAAAAAGGAAAATCCATGTTTCCATATCATGAAATTTAAAAAACATCAAACTGTCATTTAAAAAAATGCAAATGGAAAATTGACAAATTGCAATGTATGAAATGTGAAATTGAACAAATGGCTATCATTATTAAAAAAAGACAAAAACACGGTGCCTTAAAGTTGAGGTGTGAATCAAACCCTTTCTACTTATTTTGGACCACCAGAGACTGAGTATACTTGTTTTAGTCCTCATACCACTTTTAAAATTTTGTTTGAAAGCTAGGAATTGAACCCAAGAGCTTGTAGGGATAGACCAAGGTTAGAATATGTTAAACAGATAGTCTTGATTGTAGAGTATGTTAGCTATATATAGATGAAACGATTAGCTCGGGACAGGGGGCATTGAGATCTGCAGCAAACCAGTCCAACGACTAAAGACTCAAACAACAACATGTAAGCTCACCAATATAATGTTGTTTAACGGTAAATGTTAGTCAACGAACAGTAATGCGTTATTAAAACCCATGACACGATACCTAAGAGCTTTTCTAAAATTATTTTAAAATGCCATTAATCCTATATTAAACACCCAGTTCACAATACTCGTAACTGCAATGTTATGGTAAAACAAAACAAAATCTATATTTCAAAACAAGCAAGTGGTTTAGTCAATGTATACTGGGAAAAGTTTTGTAAACACTCAAGTCCTCAAAACTATTTTTACTTATTTTTAAGCTGATAGATTTCCTCCGAGTTTCAGACTCCTCCCTATGTCGCTTATGAGATACACGCTCCGTTAGGAATCTTTCAACCCCCCACTTTTCATCCCTTTCACCTCATAATATACACTACATCGAAAAACCATTAGACATGTGTCAGCTTATTTTTAATGATTAGTATATGTGCCAAGTATCACATCACCAAATGAAACCACTCGTGAGATATTGTTATTCAATGGAAAGCACGTTTACCCCCTTAACACCTCTTTAGAACCTGAATATCCAAAACTCTTTCCTTAGTGGACGTTTTCGACATACAACGAACATATCCCCAAAATTTCATGTTTCTAACTTCAATAATTTTGGCTGGGCGATGATGAGTGAGTGAGTCAGTCAGGACATTTTCTTTCATTTATTTTTGATAATTTCACCCGTCCCCATGAACCCCTTAAATTGGATTTATGAAACAAACGGTCAAACACCTATTTACTTATTTAAAGCTGTTTTACCCCTGAGTTTGATGAGTGAGTAAGTGAGTCAATCAGTTAGGACACTTTCTTTCCTGTTTTTCCCCCCAGAATTTCACCCCTCTCCAAGGGCCCCTTAAATTGGATTTATGAAAAAACGGTCGAACACCTATTTACTTGTATTTTAAGCTGTTTTTCCCGCCGAATTTCAAACTTCTCGCCTATGTCGTTTAAGAGATGCACGCTCCGTCAAGAATCCCTCAACCCCCAATTTTCACCCCTTTCACCTCATAATATACACCACATCGGTAAACCCTTAGACATATGTCTGATTATTTTTAATGATTAGTTTATATACCGAATATTACATCCCGAAAGAAACAACTCATGAGATATCGTTATTCAATGAAATGCACGTTTATCCCCTTAACATCTCTTTAAAACCCGAATAAACAAAAATCATTCCTTAGTTGACGTTTTCGACATTCAGCGAACATATCCCCAAAATTTCAAGTTTCCAACTTTAAGAGTTTTCGCTGGGCGTGATGAGTGAGTGAGTCAGACAGGACATTTCCTTTCAATTATTTTTACCACAATTTCACCCCTCCCCATGGGCCCCTTAAATTGGATTGATGAAAAAACACTTGAACACCTATTAACTTATTTTTTAAGCTGTCTTTTTCCCCTGAGTTTGATGAGTGAGTTAGTCAGTTAGGACATTTTATCTCCTTTCTTCCCCCAGAATTTCACCCCACCCCATGGGTCCGTTAAATTAATTTATGAAAAAACGGTCGAACACCGATTTACTTATTTTTTAGCTGATTTTTTTCCCGCTGAGTTTTAAATTTCTCGCCTATGTCGTTTAAGAGATAGGCCTACACGCTCCGTTAGGAATCCTTCAACCCCCACTTTTCACCCCTTTCACCTCATAATAATACACCACATCGAAAAACCCTTAGACACATGTCTGCTTATTTTTAACGATTAGTTTATATGCCGAGTATCACATCCACTACTGAAACCACTCGTGAGATATTTTTATTCAATGAAATGCAGGTTTAACCCCCTTAAGACCCCTTTAGAACATGAATATCCAAAACTCCTCCCTTAGTGTACGGTTTTGACATACAACGAACATATCTCCAAAATGCCATGTTTCCAACTTCAATGTTTTTGGCTGGGCGATGATGAGTGAGTGAGTCAGGACATTTTCATTCATTTTTTTTCTTCAGAATTTCACCCCTCCCGATGAACCCCTTCAATTTGATTGATCAAAAAAAACCTGGCGAACAGCTATTTACTTACTTTAAAGCAGTTTTTCCCCCTGAGTTTGATGAGTGAGTCAGTCAGTCAATCAGTTAGGACACTTTCTTTTCTGGTCCCCCCCCCAGAATGTTACCCCTCCCCATGGGCCCCTTAAATTGGATTTATGAAAAAATGGTCAAACACATATTTACTTATTTTTATGCTGATTTTTTCCGCTGAGTTTCAAACTCCTCGCCTATGTCGTTTAAGAGATACACGCTCAGTTAGGGATCTTTCAATCCCTACCTTTCTCCCCTTTCACCTCATAATATTCACCACAACGAAAAACCCTCAGACACGTGTCTTCTTACTTTTTAATGATGAGTTTATATGTCGTGTATTACATCCCCCAATGAAACCAATCGGGAGATATTGTTATTCAATGAAATGCAGGTTTAACCCCCTCAAGACCCGTTTAGAATCTGAATATCCGAAAATCCTCCCTTAGTAGACGGTTTTGACAAACAATGAACATATCCCCAAACTGTCATGTTTCTAACTTCAATAATTTTGGCTGGGCGATGATGAGTGAGTGAGCGAGTGAGTCAGGACATTTTCTTTCAATTTTCTTTTTTCAGAATTTCACCCCTCCCCATGATCCCCTTAAATTTGATTTATGAAAAAAAAACTGTCGAACAGCTATTTACTTACTTTTAAGCAGTTTTCCCCCCGAGTTTGATGAGTGAGTGAGTCAGTCAATCAGTTAGGACACTTTCTTTCCTGTTTCCCCCACCAGAATTTCACCCCTCCCCATGGGCCCCTTAAATTGGATTTTTGAAAAAAAACGGTCAAACACATTTACTTATTTTTATGCTGATTTTTTCCGCTGAATTTCAAATCCTCGCCTATGTCGTTTAAGAGATACACGCTCCGTTAGGAATATTTCAATCCCCACTCTTCACCCCTATCACCTCATAATATACACCACATCGAAAAACCCTCAGACCCGCGTCTTCTTATTTTTAATGATGAGTTTATATGCCGAGTATCACATCCCCCAATGAAACCAATCGGGAGATATTGCTATTCAATGAAATGCAGATCCACCCCCTTAACACTCCTTTAGAACCTGAATATGCGAAAATCCTCTCTTAGTGGGCATTTGCGTCCCTTGAGGAAGCTGCATACCAAATTTCATTCGAATCCGTTCGGTGGTTTCTGAGATTTCGTGATGAATGAATGAGTGAGTGAGTGAATGAGTGGTATTTGACGAATATATAGTAGAAGATGGTGTCAAGTCTTTGTTATGCTAAACTCGGTTGACATTGCTGTGTGAGTAGTTGAGTACCTAACGGGATTTCAAGTAAGGATCCTCATTTTCTATACCGGTAGTGCAGAGCGCAAATGGCATCCAGTCGGCCGTGTCTTGACTTGAGCTATGTTGCCATGGAAACTTTCTGCCTTGCCATTCCTTCATGAGTATATTTTATGATTTGATTAGCCTGTGCTTGAGTGCAAAAGGGCCGAAATCAGAAGAATGAGAAAGTCTATCGAAAATTCATGTAGCCAGCGGTTCGTTCTGGGTCCTAAACTATGTGTATGCAAAATTTGGTTGAGATTGGTGGAACGGTGTAGATTTGTATACGGAACAGACCAACCACCCACATACATACATACAGACTTTCACTTTTATATATAAGATTTATTTATTTTTAAGCTGATTGATTTCCTCCGAGTTTCAAACTCCTCGCCTATGTCGCTTATGAGATACACGCTCCGTTAGGAATCTTTCAACCCCCCACTTTTCATCCCTTTAACCTCATAATATACACTACATCGAAAAACCATTAGACATGTGTCAGCTTATTTTTAATGATTAGTATATATGCCAAGTATCACATCCCCAAATGAAACCACTCGTCAGATATTGTTATTCAATGAAATGCACGTTTACCCCCTTAACACCTCTTTAGAACCTGAATATCCAAAACTTTTTCCTTAGTGGACGTTTTCGACATACAACGAACATATCCCCAACATTTCATGTTTCTAATTTCAATAATTTTGGCTGGGCGATGATGAGTGAGTGAGTCAGTCAGGACATTTTTTTCATTTACTTTTGATAATTTCACCCCTCCCCATGAACCCCTTAAATTGGATTTATGAAACAAACGGTCGAACACCTATTTACTTGTTTAAAGCTGTTTTCCCCCTGAGTTTGAAGAGTGACTAAGTGAGTCAATCATTTAGAACACTTTCTTTCCTGTTTTCCCCCCCAGAATTTCACCCCTCTCCAAGGGCTCCTTAAATTGGATTTATGAAAAAAAAAAACGGTTGAACACCTATTTACTTGTATTTTAAGCTGTTTTTTCCCACCGAATTTCAAATTTCTCGCCTATGTCGTTTCAGAGATACACGCTCCGTTAAGATTCCCTCAACCCCCAATTTTCACCCCTTTCACCTCATAATATACAACACATCGATAAACCCTTAGACATATGTCTGATTATTTTTAATGATTAGTTTCTATACCGAATATCACATCCCCAAAGAAATAAATCATGTGATATCGTTATTCAATGAAATGCACGTTTACCCCCTTAACACCTCTTTAAAACCCGAATAAACAAAAATCATTCCTTAGTTGACGTTTTCGACATACAAAGAACATATTCCCAAAATTTCATGTTTTAAACATTAATAGTTTTCGCTGGGCGTCATGATTGAGTGAGTCAGACAGGACATTTTCCTTCAATTATTTTTACCAGAATTTCGCCCTTCCCCATGGGCCCCTTAAATTGGATTGATGAAGAAACGCTTGAACACCTATTAACTTATATTTTAAGCTGTTTTTTCCCCCTGAGTTTGATGAGTGAGTGAGTTAGTCAGTAAGTTAGGACACTTTCTCTCCTCCCCCCCCCCCAGAAATTCACCCCACCCCATTGGCCACTTAAATTAATTTATGGAAAAACGTTCGAACACCGATTTACTTACTTTTTAAGCTGATATTTTTCGCTGAGTTTCTAATTTCTCGCCTATGTCGTTTAAGAGATAGGCCTACACGCTCCGTTAGGAATCCTTCAACCCCCCCACTTTTCACCTCTTTCACCTCATAATAATACACCACATCGAAAAACCCTTAGACACATGTCTGCTTATTTTTAACGATTAGTTTATATGCCGAGTATCACATTCACAAATGAAACCACTCGTGAGATATTGTTATTCAATGAAATACAGGTTTAACCCCCTTAACACCCCTTTAGAACATGAATATCCAAAAATCCTCCGTTAGTGTACGGTTTTGACATACAACGAACATATCCCCGAAATGCCATGTTTCCAACGTCAATATTTTTGGCTGGGCGATGATGAGTGAGTGAATGATTCAGGACATTTTCTTTCAATTTTGTTTTCTTCAGAATTTCACCCCTCCCGATGAACCCCTTCAATTTGATTGACCAAGAAAACAACTGCAGAAAAGCTATTTACTTACTTTAAAGCAGTTTTTCCCCCTGAGTTTGATGATTGAGTCAGTCGGTCAATCAGTTAGGACACTTTCTTTCCTGTTCCCCCCCCCCCCCAGAATTTCACCCCTCCCCATGGGCCCCTTAAATTGGATTTATGAAGAAAACGGTCAAACACAAATTTACTTATTTTTATGCTGATTTTTTCCGCTGAGTTTGAAACACCTCGCCTATGTCGTTTAAGAGATACACGCTCCGTTAGGAATCTTTCAATCCTCACATTTTACCCCTTTCACCTCATAATGTACACCACATCGAAAAACCCTCAGACACATGTCTTTTTTTATTATTAATGATGAGTTTATATGCCGAGTATCACATCTCCCAATGAAACAAATCGGGAGTTATTGTTATTCAATGAAATGCAGGTCTACCCCCTTAACACCAATTTAGAACCTGAATATCCAAAAATCCTCTCTTAGAGGGCATTTGCGGCCCTTGGGGAAGCTGCATACCAAATTTCATTCCAATCCGTTCGGTGGTTTCTGAGATTTCGTGATGAATGTATGAGTGAGTAAGTGGTATTTGACAAAGTAGATAGGGTCAAGTCTTTGTTATGCTAAACTCGGTTGACAGTGATGTGTGAGCAGTTGAGTAACTAACGGGGTTTCAAGTAAAGATCCTCATTTTCTATACCGGTAGTGCAGAGCAAAACTGGCATCCAGTCGGCTGTGTCTCGACTTGAGCTATGTTGCCATGGAAACTAACTGCCTTGCCATTCCTTCATGAGTATATTTTATGATTTGATTAGCCTGTGCTTGAGTGCTAAAGGGCCGAAATCAGAAGAATGAGAAAGACTATCGAAAATTCATGTAGCCAGTGGTTCCTTCTGGGTCCTAAACTATGCGTATGCAAAATTTGGTTGAGATTGGTGGAACGGTGTAGATTTGTATACGGAACAGACCCACCCACCCACATACATACATACATACATACATACATACATACATACATACATACAGACTTTCACTTTTATATATAAGATAGTATATTCCATAGTAGTAACTGACTTGTAAAGTTGATCTACCTACTACAAAGGTCAGAACAATTCTCTTGAAAGTGTGATTTTGTGTTGACGTTTTATATTAGATGATGTTGGTGGCTTATGTTGGTGGCTTATGTTGGTGGCTTATGCTGGTGGCTTATGTTGGTGGCTTATAATTGTGGCTTATGTTGATGGCTTATATTGGTGGCATATGTTGATGGATTATTTTGGTGGCTTATGTTGGCGGCTTATGTTAGTGGCTTATAATTGTGGCTTATGTCGATGGCTTATGTTGGTGGCTTATATTTGTGGCTTATGTCTGTGGCTTTTGTTGGTGGCTTATGTTGATGGCTATTTTGGTGGCTAATGTTGGTGGCTTATGTTGGTGGCTTATGTTGGCGGCTATGTTTGTGGCTTATGTTGGTGGCTTATGTTAATGCCTTATGTTGGTGGCTTATTTTGATGTGTTTTTGTTATATAATGTATTTCATCCATTCATTTATGACGTCACAGCCAGTCTTAAAGCTAGTCTAAACTTGTCCGACATGCTGGATTTTTTTGTTCATAGTTATTATAGTTATAGCTATAAGAGTAGCCTTGATAGAGTGCACGTTGCCTACCTTTGTTGGTTTTAGTAAGTTCCATAGTAGTAACTGACCTGTTGGTACGATGTTCACACTACAAATGTTACAACTGTTTTGCTGATGGAGTGACCTACCATAAGTTTATATATTGGCTTTTTTGTGTTGGCTTTTTTGTGTTGGCTTTTTTGTGTTGGCTTTTTGTGTTGGCTTTTGTTTTGGCTTTTTGTGTTGGCTTTGCGTGTTGGCTTTTTGTGTTCGCTTTTGTGTTGACTTTTTGTGTTGGCTTTTTGTGTTGGCTTTTCGTGTTGGCTTTTGTGTTGGTTTTTAGTGTTGGCTTTCCGTGTTGGCTTTCCGTGTTGGCTTTCCTTGTTGGCTTTTCGTGTTGGCTTTTCGTGTTGGCTTTTTGTGTTGGCTTTCCGTGTTGGCTTTCCGTGTTGGCTTTTTGTGTTGGCTTTTTGTGTTGGTTTTTTGTGTTGGCTTTTTGTCTTGGCTTTTTGTGTTGGCTTTAGTATTGGCTTTTGTATTGGCTTATTTGACAAGTTATTTGTGTCAATGTATTTAGTGTTTTTTTTTTCTTGGCGTTGGAAAGTAGTTGAAAGAGAGGGAATATTTAAAGACTTAACCTCAGCTCACTAACCTAACCTAACCTAACCTAACTTCACCTAACCTAACCTAACTTCACCTAACCTAACCTAACCTAACCTTTCAACTCTCAGATGTTAATTAAATTCTGTGCATAGTCGAGTTGGAACCCAAGATCTCATGGGTAAAAACCAATTATTTTTTGATGGCTTATTTTGGTAACTTATTTTGATGGCTAACCTTACTTTACCTAACCTAACCTAACCTAACCTAACCTAACCTCAGCTCACTTTGGATATTACTAGTAAGTGTTCATATCCTCCGCTAGGTAGTCTGCTAGTAGTACAGGTAGTGCTGATATTTACACTAGGTAGCGGAAACATACTTTGCGTGTTGCATGTGACACTTGTAAAGTTTAACCACATGCAAGTCGTGCTTGTATAAGTTCTCTATTTAAACTCAATATACAATTAACCACTAAATGTTCAGAACTAACATGTATAGCCATGTTTAGGGTATATAGGAGACCCTTAGCAAGAAAGGCTGTCTAACTCACTAGAGTACAGCCTTGTCATACGTAGTAAGCACCTGTTGGCAGAAAACAACAACAAAAATTTGAGAAAGCTAACAAAAAACTGTTTCCTTTAAATACATTAATGGATATGTTGTTGGCTTTCTCAAATTGTTGTTGTTGTTTTCTGCCTACAGGTGCTTATTGCGTATGACAAGGCTGTACACTAGTGGGTTAGACAGCCTTTCTTGGTAAGGGTCTCCTATATACCCTAAACATGGCTATACATGTTAGTTCTGAACATTTAGTGGTTAATTGTATATTGAGTATAAATAGAGAACTTATACAAGCACGTCTTGCATGCGGTTAAACTTTACAAGTGTCACATGCAACACGCAAAGTATGTTTCCGCTACCTAGCGGTAAATATCAGCACTACCTGTACTACTAGCATGCTACCTAGCGGAAGATATGAACACTTACTAGTAATATCCAAAGTGAGCTGAGGTTCGGTTAGGTTAGGTTAGGTAAAGTTAGGTTAGCCATCAAAATAAGTTACCAAAATAAGCCATCAAAGGTAATTGGTTTTTACCCATGAGGTCTTGGGTTCCAACTCGACTATGCACAGAATGTAATTAACATCTGAGAGTTGAAAGGTTAGGTTAGGTTAAGTTAGGTGAAGTTAGGTTAGGTGAAGTTAGGTTAGGTGAAGTTAGGTTAGGTTAGGTTAGGTTAGTGAGCTGAGGTTAAGTCTTTAAATATTCCTTCTCTTTCAACTACTTTCCAACACCAAGAAAAAAAATCCACTAAATACATTGACACAAATAACTTGTCAAATAAGCCAATTCAAAAGCCAATACTAAAGTCAACACAAAAAGCCGACACAAAAAGCCAACACAAAAGCCAACACAAAATGCCAACATGGAAAGCCGACACAAAAAGCCAACACAAAAAGCCAACACAAAAGCCAACACAAAAAGCCAACACGGAAAGCCAACACAAAAAGCCAACACATAAAGCCATCACGAAAAGACAACACGAAAAGCCAACACAAAAAGCCAACACAAAATCCAACACCAGAAGCCAACACAGAAAGCCAATACAAAAAGCCAACACAAAAGCCAATACAAAAAGCCAACACAAAAGCCAACACAAAAAGCCAACACGAAAAGCCAACACGAAGAGCCAACACACAAAGCCAACACAAAAGCCAACACAAAAAGCCAACACAAAAAGCCAACACAAAAAGCCAACACAAAAAGCCAACACAAAAAAGCCAACACAAAAAAGCCAATATATAAACTTATGGTAGGTCACTCCATCAGCAAAACAGTTGTAACCTTTGTAGTGTGAACATCGTACTGACAGGTCAGTTACCACTATGGATCTTACTAAAACCAACAAAGGTAGGCAACGTGCACTCTATCAAGGCTACTCTTATAACTATAACTATAATAACTATGAACAAAAAATCCAACATGTCGGTCAAGTTTAGACTAGCTTTAAGACTGGCTATGACGTCATAAATGTATGGATCAAATACATTATATAACAAAAACACATCAAAATAAGCCACCAACATAAGGCATTAACATAAGTCACCAACATAAGCCACAAACATAGCCACCAACATAAGCCACCAACATTAGCCACCAAAATAGCCATCAACATAAGCCACCAACATAAGCCTCCAACATAAGCCACAAATATAAGCCACCAACATAAGCCATCGACATAAGCCACAAATATACGCCACTAACATAAGCCACACACATAAGCCACCAAAATAAGCCACCAACATAAGCCACCAACATAAGCCATCAACATAAGCCACAAATATAAGCACCCAACATAAGCCACCAACATCATCCTATATAAAACGTCAACACAAAATCACACATTCACCAGAATTGTTCTGACCTTTGTAGTAGGTTGATCAACTTAACAAGTCAGTTACTACTATGGAATATACTCTAACCAATAAAGGCAAACCACGTGCACTGTTTCATGGCTACTCCTATAACTATAAGCGGCAAAATGTGAATGGAATCATATTTTGGCAGTGCTCAAAACAAAGGACAACAAAATGTTTAGGTCATCTAAAAAGTAAGAATGGTAAGGTCGTAAGTGTGGGTAATCATCAATGTAGTGTACCAGATAAAACACTGTTGCTGTCAACAAAATATCATGAAAATGCTAAAAAGCAAGTTCAAGAAAATGATATTGCTACTCAAGATAGTGCATTGTTTGCTGAAGAGCAATTATCATCTCCTCAAAAAGTCATGTTAGGACAGTTGACAACGTTCAAAAAACCCTTAACACTATCAAAAGCAACACAGACTCTTCAAGAGGTCCCTTTTGAAAAGGAAAAAAAAAAAAAAAAGGAATTGGATAGTTCTAGTAATGTTGAGGATGATTATGATAATGATAATGTTGGTGACAATGACTATAATAATTATAATGATAATATTTATAATAATGATAATGATGATGATAATGATGAAAAACAAGAAGATGAGGGTTTAATGTCTATAAAACCATTGCGGTTTCCCCAGTTTTTAAGAACAAGAGTACCTAGAGAATGTTATAAAAGGATCTACAACAAGCGTTGTGTTTAAAATCTATATCAAACAAAGATAAAAAGATAAAAAGTTGTATTCAGTGTATAACTATTGTAAAAAAAAACCTAAATGAATAAAAATATTGTATGGGTATTGGCTGTTCTTCTTAATTGCCATCCCCATGTCCCACTAGTTAACCATCAACAGTCTCTGACTATGTTCATAAAGAGGGTGCCTTAAACAATACACTCTGTCTATGGTTTGTGAAGTGAGTATCATAATAATTCAGTGTGGACAAGCCATGTTAAGGCAATAGTTATGTCAGGTAAGGGATTCGAACCCTTGCTTCCTTGTACAGGAAATTTGATCTTAAGTCAAACACCTTAACCACTCGGCCAACCTGACAGTTACTAATTTAATTAGTTTTGAGGACTTGGGTGTTTACAAAACATTTCCCAGTATACATTGACTAAACCACTTGCTTGTTTTGAAATATAGATTTTGTTTTGTTTTACCATAACATTGCAGTTACGAGTATTGTGAACTGGGTGTTTAATATAGGGTTAAAGGCATTTTAAAATAATTTTAGAAAAGCTCTTAGGTATCGTGTCATGGGTTTTAGTTACGCATTACTGTTCGTTGACTAACATTTACCGTTACATAACATTATTTTGGTGAGCTTACATGTTGTTGTTTGAGTCTTTAGTAGTTTGACTGGTTTGCTGCAGATCTCAATGCCCCCTGTCCCGAGCTAATCGTTTCATCTCTATATAGCAACCACACCCTACAATCAAGACTATCTGTTTAACATATTCTAACCTTGGTCTATCCCTACAAGCACTTGGGTTCAATTCCTAGCTTTAAAACAATATTTTAAAAATGGTATGAGGACTGAAACAAGTATACTCAGTCTCGGGTGGTCCAAAATAAGTAGAGAGGGTTTGATTCACACCTCAACCATAAGGCACCGTGTTTTTTATTTTTTTTAAATAATGATAGCCATTTGTTCAATTTCACATTTCATACATTGCAATTTGTCAATTATCCATTTGCATTTTTTTAAATGACAGTTTGATGTTTTTTCAATTTCATGATATGGAAACATGGATTTTCCTTTTTCATATTTACACATTTGTCAATTTCCCTTGTATATATTTTTTTAAATGTTCGTTTAAGGTTTTTAAATTTTGTCTATATGGAAACATGGATTTTCCATTTTGCTGTTTACACATTTTTTATTTATTTTGTGTGTGTTGAAAAACGATATTTCTAAAACAAGATTTTTTTACTTTTCATTTTATGTTTTTGTAAATGATCTTAATGTGAGTGCTTGACCATGGCACTAGTACAGTCTGTCTATGTGTGTTAGCGGGACCGTAGAGGCTTATTACTACTGCAAGTAAGAATGTTTTACAAAATAACGGCTATCTACCACTGCATTTGAAAAACAAAACCTATGAGAAAAAACTATTTACCATTCATTCATATATAAGTGTTAATTCTCCCTCTCCCCACCCTACCTCATCGTATTTTCTCTGGTCAAACAATCAATGCTACCCATACATACACAAGCTTTCTCTATCTCTCTCTATATATCTGTTTTCTCTGTTCCACAAGATAAAAATTATGGTTGCTGGATTGTATCCTGCACTGTTTATGCGACATACCATTGCCAGTTCATAAAACCGTTAGGTAGTTCTCTACACATAGCGATGTTACCACTGCTCTACCTACGTCTTTTGCTTGTTTGGCTTTCTTACAGGCTAGTATGCGATAGGCAGCATTAACTGTATATCAAACCCAGTCCACCTTTGTATTTGTAATCTAAGTAATAATTTGAAAAGAGACAAGTTTAATCAGTTTTAAACATTATCTCTGCTTTTTTGTTTGTTTGTTTGTTTGTTTATGACGTGTATATTAACCTAAAATCAAACCCTAGTCTACCTTAGTGAAAGGCTAACAGTTTAACCACTGCGTCACCATACCCTTCTTTCTTAGTTTGATTCGTTCTAGGCCTTAGAGCTAGAAATCGAGTTACGGTCTCCAGTGCAAGAGGCACATGTGCTCACCACTATAGCACGTAATGGTTAGCTGGTAACATTAGACAACCGAAAATGATTGTATTTCTGTTAGCCAAGCATTTCTGTCATTTGCCTACTGTGTGAGCACTGCCAGCACGACAGTTTAGTTTAGAACAAGCGAGTATGTGTGTGTATAGATTATTAGCCTCAAGTATTTAAAGCTTGTTGTGTGTAGCGACCATCTTGCTCAGTAACCACTGAGTAAGTTTCAACAGTCAACTCATAAAAACAACATAGGATAGTTCTGTGTGTGTGTGGTTCATGTACTTGGGAATATGCATTAGCACCATGCGCTAGCTTTACCTTACCCTCGAAAGGTAGAGCGTTATCCCTTCCTTTGGACATTGCCAATGACTGCATTCCCCCACAAGTTTTACACTTAAGCCCTTGGCTTGTTCTTTATTAGGGTTGGTTTGCTTTAGGCTTGGTTTGATTCGACTTGGTTCAGTTTAGTTTAATGTAGTAACAATTTATTTTTATTTTTAGCTACACTCTTTAACCAATTAATTAATAACAGTCTACTCTTAATTCTTGAATCGGTAAATTGAATTTTGTGTACAGCGTTTGTCAAGCCATGCCTACAACCTATTGACGTCCGAAACGGGGGAGGAGCTTACGGTCAGCTGTTTGCAATATGGCGGCGAGATAGTGACGAGAAGTAAGCAACACAGTGAAGGGGTGTGTGTTTGTTATGGCTTCTAATTTATGATGGCAAAATACTACATATTTTCTTTCATTGATAGAAATATTTTTATAATCAATTTAAATGCAGTACTTAATTACTACCAATTAAAAATATTACCCACCTGTAGATAGTTAATTTACTGTCTGCTGTTACATATATGAAGCCTGTACTTGGGAACCTAGCGGTATCGATGTTTTTATTAATTTCACAATATATATATATATATCTCACATAACACAAAGGACGACTCCCTGATAATAAATTGAATCCAGCAACCCTGAATTTTCATGAATGTTTTGGGTTTAAAGAAGCGTTACTTGGGATGCTCAAATCATACTTCAATATTGCTAATATTGACCTACATACTTGCTGTTCAAAGGCAAGAATATAAATTTATTAATCTCTTGCCACAGGCGAGTTAAAATGGAGGCATCCTCTTTATCAATATATTTAATTAAATATTTAAAATACAGATATTTAACAAAGCTGGAGTCTCCATTTGAACTTGTCATAAGCAAACGGAACAGATCAAAAACTACACTTTAAGCCAAATCAAATTCACTCCTCAGCTCAACATAAACCATAATACCAATTAAAACCTATACAAAACATACTCTCCTTACTGTTGTACAACTTTCAAACCAACTATTCGCACTCAAAACTGAAAAACCCTGAAATGGGAACTAATTAAAGTTAGAATAGCCTAGGCCGATCAGGTCTCCTGCTGCATTACCGAATATGTATAATTAACATCACTATAACTTCTAAATTACGGCTATGTGACCTATCTGCCTGAGTAGTATAGGTGTTACCGGCCTGCCTGGGATGATGGGTCACCAAACCGGTAATTAAAACTAAGATTTTACACATTAATTAACTAAATTCAACAGTAAGGAGCTCATAGACAAAAACACAATTTAAGCCAAATCATACTTCAATATTGCAACTATTGAGCTACATACTTGCTGTTCAAAGGCAAGAATATAAATTCTCTGGCAAATTAAGGCTAGGAACAGTATTTTTTCTTAAGTTTTCTAACCATTCGACTGTTGTCAATCGGAAGAACCCCTAAAATAAGTTTACGAAGAGCGGATTACATTCGGTTCTATGTACGCCACAGAAGTATTAGGCTACAAGTTTATCAGTATTTTTGATGTAGCTAAATCCTTGTGAATACAAATTAGAGACAATAACTATCAATAATCAACAGTACCGGTGCTTACGCTGTCTTCACAAAAATGCAGACTGCACACTGTCATGTAACGTGTAACACGTTTTCCAATTGACAAAGCCGAAGCCCATCTTTCTCTCTGAACTTTTTGTACAGGAAAGTAGTGAAGAGATTTCGTACCCATTTTATACGATTTGCAACCGTATACAGAGCAGTACATCCTTAAATTTGACAAATTCCTTTCTGTTTCCATCGCGATATCAATGCTTCACCATGAAAATAAGCCTCACCAGTCACAATGTTACAGCTTCAACATTCTACCGCGTGGCTGCGCCATCCAACTTTTCTGACGTCAATACTCCCTATGTACTACAGTCAGATCTGAAAACAAGTTCCAATGGTCAAAGACGTGTCTGTCACCATACATGTAGCCTACAATAATTCTTTCTTTACCTAGCTAGGTTTCGTCACTCACAGTAAACATCTAACATTATGGGTTTGCAATATATTAAGAAAAGCAAAAGTCCATGATCTTGTTGTTTTGGGTCTTTTTTGGGGAAATTCATAAACCATAAAATGAATGACATCATGTCAAGTTCTGGGGGGGCCTTGTATGTCAAAATCCCATTATCGGTTTATAAAATCTCAAGGCCATGCCCTAGCAGTTTTGGATTATTTCAATCAATGAGTCCACCAGAGGAAAGATCGGAAAAATAAATACTCTTAAAACAAGTCGTCACATGACCCTCTCCGAACAATGCTTCGCAAAATATAAATTCATCCATTGAACATTGAACATGATCGGCGACATCATCCTCGCTTCCCCCTCCCTCCATGGTTGCCATATCGTTTGACCTTCAAGTATCCTCAGCATCTCTGGGCTTTTCTTCATTGCCTGTTGTCAAGTCAGGTCAATGCATTCCAATAAGCTCAAATAACATCCACATCCTGTCAGTCTGACCCAGCAAGTTTGTTTCCTATACTCACTTCAAGCAACATATAACCAAGTTCTGTTTGTTCTATCTAAAGCCAGCTTCATCTGATCAAGGAATTATCATTTGTCATGTCACTCATAATCGTTTACACATTAAAGAACCCCTTCAGGGGGTTTAGGAATTAGGAATTCCATAATAGGATAAATCGGAAAACGAACCCTCGACCCACCGTCTCATTGAAATAGCGAATACTGTATTGGTATATCACCACGGTGGCCAGTAATAGCCTCGTTGAAACACGTGCCCAGTGGTATCGTCTCTTTCTATCTACAACCACTCTTCATGAACATTTTAGACAGATTTAAAAAAAAAGTTTTAAAAACTAAAATGTTTTCAACAAAAGTGTCGTTAGACCCTTTCGCATTTTTTTAAACATAAATACTATATTCGAAAGGGGGGAGGGGAGGGGCGTCACCCCGAGTCCTACGACCCCTCGTATACGTCTCTGGCGTTATTGGTTTGTGAGATATAACAGAAAGTCTATAATCACAGTTTTACACCAGAAAATTATGTTTCCCTCATTCTCAAAAACTTATACCTATTACCAAAATAAAGAGGGTTTTGAGACAAGCCATTTGACACGTCATAGGACCAAATCCGACCATGCATTCGTGAGATATCGGAAAAAGTCTAAAATCACGTTTTTACCCCAAAAAACCGTATTTCCAGCATTTCACCTTTTCGACACCAACATTCCCGTAAAGAGCACAACGAGACGAAAAGAACGAATCCAAGCACGCCCTCCTACCATCACTCCTTCCATTCCAAGGTCGCAGGGGCTCACAACTTCCTAAGTGGCCAAGGTCCCCCCAATTGACACTACTGTCAGGTTTTTATCTTAGTGACTTGAAATTTATTTTGGGGGTAGAGGGCGTAGGGACCATTGATTTACGTCAAACATTTTTTGTTGTAGAATTCCTAGTTTCCAAAATATAGGATTTTCAAAATTCGAGTGTTTTCACAAAAACATAAAAAGTAAAAAGTTTCATTATAGAAAATAAAGGTTATAAAGACCATTCGTTTGAGGCATGGCACAACGTTCTATCATGTTTGGTTTTCAAACTATCACCTACTTTCGAAAACAAAAATAAAAAAAATATATATAACGCGTGGTCCATAGGAAAGAGGACGTCAGCTCTAGTCCAATGACACCTCATTTGTCAAAATCGGACCATGCGTTCGAGAGATATTGACAAATATTGCATGGCTGAGGCTTAGTAGTGGGGCAAGGAGGATTCTGGAGTGAAGTAGAAACCGCCTTACTCCCCTACTGTTACAGGAACAAGTTCTCAATGTGTCTCTCAACCGTAAAAAGCAAAAGACAATTGATGCATATTTCCAGCCGTCTACTTCCAAGGAATATCGTGAGTTATATGATGTATTTTCGTACTTTTTTACTTTGTATAGTACAATGTAATTAAAACAGATTTTTAAATGAAATCTGCGTTTTTTCGATATTTTCCAGTAATCCGGCATTTTTGGTAATCCGGCAGTGCTCTGGTCCGATATCTGCCGGATTACCGAGAGAGCACTGTATTTAGTTACACCCTGTATATTATCACTTTGTAACTCCCACTTCTACCAACCAGTGTATTTTAGCGAGCGTATAATACTGATTCTGGAGAAGAGTGGTTTCGAACCCTATTGTTAGCTGTCTTGGAAATGGCTTTCCATGGTTTCCTAGTTTCACCTCCAGGCAAATGCCGGGACGATACATTGTTATAGACCTTTTGAAGCCACCTTCCGACTTCTTCTCAAGCTTCATTAATTTCATCTCGTTTGCTGCAAGACGGGAATTCGGGCGAGAAAACCATTTTGTAGAAATTCATATAATCTCATTCCCGACCACATAGAGATTAAATTAACTAGGTGGTAGGAATATATTATTCCCTTTTATTACGTCGTCAAGAAATAGTGGATTTCAATATTGTATTTTGGTATATAGACTAGACATGGAATATTAACTCAATACATTTTAAAGTTGTACTTTATACGCACAAGAAGTATTAACTCATCACATTTTATTCTTGCATTTTATATGCACGAAATACTAACTCAGCACATTTTAAATTTTTCATTTTTTGTGTGAAGCAAAATTTGTAGGTTAGGTTTGATTAATGCTCTAAGTTCCAACGTTCGTCACCAGGCACTGGTTGTGATGGCATCTAGTAGTAGCCAAGTTCACAGCTAAGTGTCATGGACGGTAGCATTTGTTAGCGAAAGTAGGAACTATTTGAAATTATCGTTTGCAGTCCTTACTTGAATTAAAATCAGATAATACACACTAATACAGTCATCACAATTAACACCGGTTATCAGACAGATTCTACACACTCCCAAAGTACACGGGGCTACATGACCACGTTGTCGCCGCCCCTAAACTATGGAACCAACCAACCAACCATCCAATCTTGCGTTTTATACGCGAAGTGCATTTTTAGCCTATTTTCATCATATGATAAAATAAAAAACGGCTTATGATATCACCTTTTGTCCGTGTCTGTGTGTGTACGTATGTGTGTAACTTATACAATCTAAACGGCTGCAGCGACTTTAATGAAACTTGGCAAGAACATAGTACTACTTTGTCCGACCCTGACCGTGCCCTTTAAGTTTAAATACGTTTCCCCAATCCAATATGGCGGCTGTGTGAAATATTTCACCGGTATTCTATATCTCCGAACCTGTTACTGGTATTACCTTGACATTTTGTATGGTAATAGGGAATACTAAGGTAAGTTCAGCTATGTGATGCTTAGCATGTTAAGAACAAAACCAACATGGCGGCCTAGCGAAGTAAAAATATTTAAATGGCATATTCTCGAGATTAAATAAACCGAGCGCAGTGAAACATTGTACGATAAATGTCTATACAATATTTAATCTACTGGCATCTAATTAAGTTCAGTTTTGTCTATTAAAACAAGATGGTGGCTGTGCGAAATGCCCAAATTATGTATTTATTTTCTGTGCCCTGATCATGCGATCGAAGTGAACGTTTGAATAATAAACCTAACAAGCAATGATCTTCATCTAATGGTCTATAACTCTAGGGCCTACATATAGAACAATCAAACATGGCGATCGTCCGAAATATTTAGATGGTTCTCAATATCTTCGAGTCTATTACAGCAACCAAACTGAAATTTAAATATTTATATGGATTTTTCTAATGACTTAAATATCCGAGAGCAGTGGCACTTAGCGCGGTAAACTTCATACCAGGCTTAATATATTCGCGTCTATTATAATTCAATTTCTATGAGAACTTAAAAACGGCTGCTGTGCTGAATTTTTAAAATCGCCTTTTTTATTTTTCGTTTACTAAACAAGAGATATAAATGTAGGTTGGTATAAGCCTCAATTATAATATTCATCTGCTGGCATATAATTCTATAGCATGTATATAAAACAATCCACAATCTAATCACTCGAGAGCAATGAAACTCAGCACAGTGAATCGTCATTCAGAGCTTAGTATATATTAACGTTCAATTGTTTTCAAAAATTGAGGATGCCAGTTCGAAATTTTAAAACCATTTTTAAAATTTTATTTCTCGTATCTTAATCAGGCGTTTGATAATATGATTTGTATGCTGGGCTATGATAACAATCATTATCTAATGGCAATAAATTTTGTAGCTTACTTTTCGTAAATCATAGAAGCCGTGCATCTGACTATTCTAAAAATTTATTCCTGTGGTTCGTTACAGAAATATGTCATATGTCGCGGAATATATGAATATAATCTATTTAGTTCCTCACAGAACTCCTTGCTAATCTCTTTATATGCACGTGAATTAATAACTGATTACATTTAAATCTTGCATTTTATATTTAATCTGCGCTCTTACAAAATATTTTTAACAGCAAATATTTACTTGAAATGCAATGATCTACTGTATTTACATATTATCTTGCAGTAGTAGCTTGCCTCGGTGGGTGAGTGGTTAACGTGTCGGATTACCAACCCCCAAGCTTGCAGGTTCGCCCCTGGCCGTGGTAAGTGATTCTTGAAAGGCGACAAAAATCACGACATGGATGTCAAACGTTGTTGGCATGTCAAAGAACCCATTTGAATTCAGTAGGCCGTGTTCAATGGCAAAATTAATCTCGGGATTTTCCGCCAACACAAAGTTCCTCTATTCTCTACTAGAAAGCGCTGTAGTGTCAAGGTGCTTAGATATCTAACCTCCTTGACTTTCATAGCGTTCAAAGGAACGACGAAATTCGACATGCAAGCTGTCCTATGGGTACCAATTAACTAAGCTTGCACCCGGCACCCGAGGTCATACGATATTATTATTATTATTATTATCTTGCCATGCTTACGCACAAAACACGTTTTAACAAGAAGTTCCGTGAAGAACTATACAGCCTACTTTTCATGCCAATGATTATTCTACAGTATATGAACCCATCTAGAATAATGACAAAATTAAGTTGGTAATATCGAAATAACTAATTAGATCAAAATATACCTGGTATAATGTAGCCTAATAGAGCACTACAGTTGGCAGCCCTGGTGACTGAATATACTCTTAGTTCCATCTCTTAAGGTACAGAATACAAAATTTGGTTGAAGTCCAATGGACGTTACATGCAGTTAATCACTGGATCTATCAGCACGCGTAAAAGCATGTTGCCAACAATACCATGCGTGTGCTGGTCAGAAATAATCTGAAATATTATATCTTGTTGTGCCAATTTTGGATGAAATCCATTTGTCAGTATAGAAGTTACATGTATTTTAAAATTGGACACATCAGCAGGCATAGAATCATGTTGGCAGCACTGCCTTGTATTAATTACTCCAAATTAATCTAGAATGTCAGGTGCTATACGTGTGCAAAGTATAGAGCTGTTGGCTTGCATACTTTCTGGTATATTGATATTAGGGTAAAAAAATATATACAGCATTTATTAACAGTTGGCAGCCCTGATTGCTCTTAACAATACTTATAGTCATATCTGTTATGGTACACATAGCACATACGAAATTTGGTTGAAATCCAACTGATAGTATAGTTACATGTATTTAAAAATTGGTACTATCAGCAGGCTTATAATTATGTTAGTAGAACTGACGTATATAAGTTACTCCAAATTAATCTAAAATGTCAGAATATACGTGTGAATAGTTTAAAGCTGTTGGCTTGCATACTTTCTGATATATTGGTATTTGGATAAAAAAATAGAGAGAGAGCAATTATTAACAGTTGGCAGCCCTGTTGGCTCTTAAGAATACGCTCAGTCATATATATTTATGTACAGATATTACATACAAAATTTGGTTGAAATCCAATTAATAGTGTAGATGTTATATGCATTTAAACATTGGACCTATCAGAAGGCTTACAGTTATTTTGGCAACACTGTCATTGTTGGCCTCCTGAAAATTAAACTGAAATAGTATTATCTGCATGTGTGCCAATTTTGGAATAGCTCCCATGCATACCTTGCAAGATATCCAACATGGAGCTCAAATTTCTAGAGCGTTTTTTTTCAGCAGTTGGTAGCACTGACATCATTTTCAAATATGGACGTGAGATATTCCGGTGCACATCTTTGCTCATACTAAATTTGGTTTTGATTGCTGCAGCCGTTTAGGAGTTGATAGGGGGGGGGGGGGGGGGGCGCACACACAGCCAGCCAGCCAGACAGACAGACAGACACACATTTTCCCGTATCGATCTCATAAGTCTACTTTTTCCTCATTTTTAGCCTACTTTTCACATTTTGCAAAAATGAGGAAAAAGTAGTCTTATGAGATCGATCCGGGAAAATGTGTGTCTGTCTGTCTGTCTGTCCTTCTGTCTGTCTGGCTGGCTGTGTGTGTGTCCCCTCCTATCAACTCCTAAACGGCTGGAGCAATCGAAATAAAATTTGGTAGGAGGAAAGATCTGTACCTGAATATCTCACGGCCATATTTGAAAATGATGTCAGTGCTACCAACTGCTGAAAAATCGCAATTGAAATTTGAGCTCCATGTTGGATATCTTGGAAGGTATGAATGGGAGCTATTTCAAAATCGGCACACATAATTATAGATAATAATATTGCAGTTTAATTTCCAGAAGGCCATACATGGCAGTGTTGCCAAAATGATTATAAGCCTACTGATAGGTCCAATATTTAAGTGCATATAACTTCTACACTATCAATTGGAATTCAACCAAATTTCGTATGTTGTTTGTGTACATAACCAGATATGACTGAACGTATTCTTAAGAGCCAACAGGGCTGCCAACTGTTAACGAATGCTCTCAATTTCTTTTATCAAAATACCAATATCTATGAGAAAGTATGCAAGCCGACAGCTTCAAACTATGCACACGTATAGTACATGACATTCTATATTAATTTGGAGTAACTTATATACGTCAGTGCTACCAACATGATTCTAAGCCTGCTGAGAGGTCCAACTTTAAATACATGAAACTTCCATACTATCATTTGGATTTCAACCAAATTTCGTATGTGATATGTGTACCACAACAGCTATGACTATGCGTATTCTTAAGAGCAACCAGGGCTGCCAACTGTTAATAAATGCTGTCTCTATTTTTGTTACCCTAATATCAATATATCAGAAAGAATGCAAGCCAATAGCTCTAAACTTTGCACACATATAGTACCTGGCATTCTAGATTATTTTGGAGTAACTAATATACGTCAGTGCTGCCAACATGATTCTAAGCCTGCTGATAGGTCCAATTTTAAAATGCATGTAACTTCTATACTTACTAATGGATTTCATTCATAATTGGCACAACAATAGATCATATTATTTCAGATTATTTCTGACCAATACATGCATGACACTGTTGCCAACATGATTTTACGCGCGCTGTTAGATCCAATGTTTAACTGCATGTAACGTCCATGCTATTCATTGGACTCCAACCAAATTTTGTATTCTGTACCTTAAGAGATGGAACTAAGAATATATTCAGTCACCAGGGCTGCCAACTGTAGTGCTCTATTAGGCTACATTATGCCAGGTATACAGTATTTCGAACTAATTAGAAATTTCGATATTACCAACTTAATTTCGTCATTATTCTAGATAGATCCATATCGATAAATCATTGGCATGAATCTTAAATTTTAAGAAAAGTAGGCTCTTTAGTTCGTCACGGAACTTCTTGTTGCAAAATGTGAAAAGTAGGCTAAAAATACAATAATAAAGGCTTATGAAAACCTTATTTTAATCGGTTATCGTCCCCGCCGGCTTCACCCACGCACTCTGCGGGGGATCATTCCTCTACCTCCACAACGACAGCGTCTTGGAGCTGGACGCACTTTGTTAGCAGATATAACTGGGGATGGTGACAGGTGACCGATTACTTCGCTCTAATTAAGGAAGGGTCAGGGAAGGGATTTGGGGAGGTTGTCAACCGTGGACCTGTTGAAAGGGACCATCCCGGCATTTGCCTGGAGGTGAAAATGGGAGACCACGGAAAACCAAATTCAGGACGACCGAGGTGGAATTTGATACCAGCAAGGCACGAGGTAGCAAGTTAAAACTCTCGGCCACCGCGGTTGGTCTTAAGACATCTAAACTCGAGTTGCATGGTCTAAATCAATACATTTGTATAACAATGGGAGCTTTCAGCTACTGTATAGAAAGCTTAGCAAGGTAGATTTCGGGAATTCATAGCCCACAGCGGCTACTTCCACAATGTGACTATTTCAGCACATTAGCTCAGTGATCAGGAAATCGGTGTACAAAGCTGGAGGTCACGGGTTTGATTTCCGCAAGGTTCATACATTTTGATTTTCTACATTCTATCTAAATGCCTTATACTTTCAATACAACACACGACCTCATAGCTGAAGTCTCCATTGCCATCGTTACGGTCGTGAAAATCCAATTCTGGAATGCTTTGCATGCATTCTTATCATTTGGTTAAATGTTTCTAATGTAGATATCAAACGGTAATACCTAGGTATATTAACTACCGGTATAATTACTTACATGGCGATTATTAAATTATATTTTTATGGGTAAGTTGTTGATTCATTCAGGGGCTTTGCGACATCGCGGTCATGTAGCATTATGGACAAGTACTTCATTGATAACTACTAATACAATAGTTGCTGTTATCGTTGCTTCGTCCAAAGAGGATATTAAAAGTAGGTTGGCTCTGGCAAGGAAAGAATTTCTATAAAAAAGGAATCAGTTGACATCGAATATAGATTTAGGTATTAGGAAGTCATTTTTGAAAGCCTTTGTCTGGAGCGTGGCGCTATATGGAAGTGAAACTTGGACTATTGGTGCAGCAGAAAAGAGGAGAATTGAAGCATTTGAAATGTGGTGTTGCAGGAGAATGATGAAGATCAGATGGGCAGATAGGGTTACAAACGAAGAGGTATTAAGACGAGTGGGAGAGGAGAGATGTTTCTGGTGACTGCTAATGAAGAGAAGAGATAGGTTGGTAGGGCACATTCTAAGACACCCAGGAATAGCAAGCTTAGTTATGGAAGGAAGGGTCGAGGACAAGAACTGTAGGAGTAGACCAAGTTTAGAATATGTTAAACAATTTGCCTCGGATGTAGGGTGTGGTAGCTATGTAGAAGCTATGAAACGATAAGCTCAAGACAGGGAGGCTTGGAGAGCTGCATCAAACCAGTCAAAAGACTGAAGTCTCAAACAACAAAAGTTGCTATTGTGGTCGCACTTTCCTGTATTTTAATGCAGTAGAATTCTGTTGTTGTAGTTGTGTTATTGAGAGGCTTGGACATCCGTGTCATTTAGCCCTGTGCACTTGGGTGTATATATAGAGAAACAGGAATATGTCCGATAACGTGTGTTTTTGTGGTGTTTGAAGTAATGTGTGTATTTGTTATTCAGGTAGGGATTAGGAAAGAGGCAGTCTTGGCCTTAAGTTGGGAACCATCACATATTTCCCTGGAGTAGAAGTGGAGAACCATGGAAAACCTTTTTCAGGATGGCTAAGGTGGGAATCAACCCACCTCCTCTCAGTTGCAGATCTAGCAGAGCCGGGAATTTAACCCGGACCTCCGGGACAACAGCCAATATTGCTAGCGTCTGCACCACGAGGTGGTTTGTAGAATTCTTATTAATAACGTAGAGTAGGCTACTGCAGTCGTATTTTAAATGATCATCGAATTTTCGGCGAATTTTTGGATAGTTATCAGTGACTTTCCACTTTTTTTAAAATCGTAACCCTTCATTCTTAAATTCTGTTCACCACAAAAGAAGGCCTCTGGGGGTAGGTCTATCAGCTATGCAGGTGAGAAAATGACACTTGGCTTTTTATTCCGGTGAGGAACATCCAGATTTTTTACAACCCCGTGACGCTGTCTCTTCTCCACCCATCATTTTTTCTAGGGGTACCACTCGTCGGTTTCACGCCGGCACGGTGCGAGACGAGGCGAGGCGACGCTCCCTACATTTCACGCGCCGCTAGCCCTCTGGCGGGAAGACTCGTAACCCGTTTCTTGCGCCAGGCTGCTTCCATGATGCTCAGTAATTGAATTTCATCGATGCAAGGAGAAAGTAAACAGGGTTTCTCCCGGTTAATCCAGGCCGGGAATTGTTCGCCGCCCAGGGGACACCCGGGTTCTGCTCCAGCCAATGCAATTCCCTCATGCTATAGCAAGCATTTCGGTTTGGAATCGGGAGTATTAATGATATTTACATTTTCATTGAGACTGTTTGGCCTTTCAGCGCCCAGTCTAGACTGCAAGCCTCTGTTTGCGATTAAATCACCTATATGATCCCGTATTAACAGTATGTACAGCGGCCTCCTCTGCTTCTACACGTCTCACTTTGAAATCTTTCTCCCCCAGGGGCTCACATGTTGGCGACCACGGGACCCCAGCTGAGTCCGGCATTGCTTCCACTTACTTGTGCCGGGCTCCTCTCCGTCTTCTTTCTTGTCGACCTCACTTGGTCAACTCTTCTTCTCTTCCGACCCCGACGGTATTAGGGTATCTGGGGCCTAGGGAGTCTCTTCCTTTCCCGCCTTAATTGGCCCTTGTCTCGTCTTTTCTGATACTCTCCTTGCGCGAGGGGTCAGCCTTCTTTTTCTTTTCCTGTTATCTCCTGCCTTCTACTCAAGGCCCTCAAGGAAGCCGGGTGTATGTAGCCCCACCACTTCTGGTGCACCCTAGATATTGCTACACCCTCAGGGGCTCACGGCTGGTGGGTTCGGGAGTTGGCGACCCCGAGGGATTCCTGAGCTGGGTCCGGTTTCCCCCTTTTTCCCTTACCTGTGGGAAAGACCCTCTCCTCTTTCACTTTCCTATCTACCTTTTCTGACTCTCCTTCTTACAAGTCCCTCACTCCGCATTCTTCGAGGGTTGAGGGCATTTCTTTTCCTCCTGTCCTTTATTTGCCTTATTCTCCTTTTGTTTTCCATTTCTTCTTCTCGTATATAAGTTAGTAGTTAGTTTTAGTTATAGTTTACATTTCATTATCATCTTCACGATCATCCAAATCATTAGGGACCGATAACCTAGATGTTAGGCCCCTTAAAACAACAATTATCATCATCATCATCATTGAAATCTTTCAACACTGAATCTATCCATCGCCTGCTAGGTCTACCTCTGCTTCTCTTACCCTCTACAGCCGAACTCAATAACTTCGTAAGTAATTTCTCCTCCACAATTCTCATCATATGACCCCACCGCCTCATTGAACAGCTTCATCTCGTTGACCCTTTATCATTTCATTAAAGTTTAAATGTATATCTATGTGACATTGTGATGGCCTCGACACTGACTGAGGATTTACAGTTCTCTTTCGATAAATTGAAAGACTGGACAGTTAATAACGAAATATGTATTAACGAAGAATATACAGTACTATGCCAGCTAGAAGAGGTGGGAAGCAGGCGAATTTCTTCCACAGAACAAATCCTCTAGCGGCAGTGACACAACATGTGAAATATTTGGGAATATTATTAGGCAAACAAGTGGAGACAAATTTGCATTTCACATTAAAGACAGAGTCAGCGTAGCCAATAGGAACACAAATAATCCAGAGAAAATTGCCATTTAAAACGGCAGTAAAATTGTTCATTGTCAATGTGTCGTCTGTCGCCACTTACGGAATAGAAAATTCAGCCATACCTAACAAAAGATCAAATGTCGAACCTCGAAAAAGTCAAAGCATCCTATCTAAAGATAGCTTTATGTGCCTCCAAGTATACTCCCTCACGCATGGAGTACATAGCAAGGGAACCATTCTACCTAGAAGAAATAAGGCTAACATTTCTTTCATTCACCGCCAACTACAAAATGATCACGATGGAACTCGCTTTAAAGGGAGAAGATATCTGGGAAGAGTTCTTTGCCACCGATGCTATGATCATACAATATTGGAAAAACTCAAACTACGACCTCTAACATGTAGTGACCAGGTTTGCAATACAAGGTTTTCATCACCTGATATGTCAGAATGCAAATTTCTACTCTACGGGATTGGAATGTGTGTGCAAGTGCTGTGGTCGGCTATGTGACAGAAAACATACGATGTTTATCAAGCAAAGGAGTGAATTACTGACAACCTTCTGTGCCAACTAAATCATGAAATTATTCATATTCATATATGCAAATTGTGCGAATATCTGTATTTCTTCTTTTTATTTTGATTGAGCAAACTATGGACTACGTAGGTTAACCAAAATGGTTTTCAGCTGGATGAGTTGGAATTGGTTTCATGTTCTAAAGAGTCTTCTTCCTAGCCCATATCTCCTGCATTTTCTGACTTTGTAGTTGTTTAGCTGCTTCTGACCTCTTTGGTCTCTGCCCTTTCTTAAGGATAATCAGTGGGTCTTCTTTTAACATTTTCCGGAAAGCTTGTCTGTCTTGTATAACGGATTCAGAGATGTTGAAGGTTTGCAGATCTTGTTTAACTTGCTGGTACCACAGTGATGATATTTTATTGCAGGAGCTAGGCTCTGTGAATAACACTGGTCAATCTTGACTCTTTCATTCTCTCAAGGTGTCCGTAGAATTGGAGGCGTCTCTTGATGACTGTGTCCATTAGAGGTTCTTGCTTTTGGTATAGATCATCGTTGGGCCTGTGATACCTTTCTCCATTTATGATCCCTGGGCCTAAGATCTTCCTCAAGATAATTCTTTCCTTGACCTCTAGTTTCTGTATCTTCTGTATCTTTGAATATCTGTATTTATTATTATTATTATTTATTATCACTTCATTACGAGTACCTTCCTGCCACTGCTCCGATCTATTTGTACCAGTTACCCTCATATCAGTTACCTCTAGCTTATGTTGGCAGTTAACTGCTGCTCCCCATTTCGGTTGTGGTGAGCGATTTGACGCACACGGTTCCACAACGGGTGCGTCAGCGAGGACATCCAACTGCAAAAGAAGTTTGCTACGTGGAAACTCTCGCCCCTTATCCTCGAATCCATAGGGACGACAATACCTATATATGGATGTAGGGCCTACTGTACGTACAAGGGTACAACATTTTTGAAGATAATTTCCACAAAAATTACGAACACATTTGGTAATTGCCGTTGATTTGTTTTAAGGGGCTAAACATCGAGGTCTTCTGCCCCTATTGTTATATTTTTGCAGAAGACTGGCGTTGGCAGTCTGGGTTCAAAAATACAGAGTGTAAGAATAATGACGAATACAGACGTGGACAATAATTAACACTTTGGTTGATACTCTATGTTTGTACCATAGCATTTTTCAATTTTACTCCCTACATCAAAGACATTGTGAGGTGTACACTACCAATGATGAGCTTAATGTTACACTGGGGAGGAACTCTGGCTCCAGATTGAGATGTTTGAAAACCATTATATCTCATGAATTAACTCTCCATCGGAGTGCAAACATTTCCACAAAGGCAGGGATAACAAAAATTATGTTTCTGAAGTTAGGCCGTTATATTAACTGGTCGTAGCTATCAGCCTCGTGTACTTGGGTATTTATTATAACCTTTGCGATTGTGGTGTCTGTAGTAGTAGTAGTAGTGTGTGTGCTGGTAATCGAGCATAGAATTGAAAAGGAGGTGGTCATGGCCGTAAATAAAGAATCATCTCGATATTTGCCTAGAGTAGAAATGGGGAATCACTTCTATGATGACAGAGAAGGGAATCGAATTCATCTATTCTCTTCCGTCCCCGACCTTACATGACCAGAATTATATTTCTGAACTGTACTGAAACTGGACCTCAGGGTTGATAGCCAACAATGCTAGCAACTACGCTACGAGGTGGAGCTAACTTGGATACATCTTCAATGATGTGTGTGCCATATCTATTTTCACATTTGCTTAATAATAATTTTCGATAAAAATAATATTAACGGAAATACTAGCGAATTTATGAGCTTGTCTTCCTCGCCTTCCTTGCCCTCTGTTCAATGATAGTCTCGATTATAATCCTCTTCTTTTACTCAGTCTCATGAGGCAAAACTGAGAAGAGGCGGGTTCGATCCATACCTCAGTCATCCTGGAGGTGGTTTTCCGTGGTTTCCCAATTCTACGCCAGGCAAATGCCCGGATGGTACCTAACTTAAGGCCACGGCCACTACCTATCAAAATTCTACCTCGATCACAAGTACACACACTAGTAAAGACATCACAGGGTATCAGACAACTTCTATAAGCACACAAATACACGGGGCTACATTGACCATGATCCCGCAAAACCCTTAAAGGATCATCAACAACAACAACACAACTGTTTTCGTGTTAACTTACGTATCAATTGTACTGAATTATAATAGTGGTCGTTTCCAATTGATGTGTAGTCAAACACACAAATATATGTGTCCAAGTGCGTTAGCTCGCACTCATGACAATAGTGGAGATCTGCGAGATAGAAGACGGTAGGTTCGATTTGAAGCACTAACAGTGGCCATCCTGAGTGGGATTTATTCCGAGGCTTTCCACATAAACTTATTTTAAATTTTGGAATAATAATAATAATAATATCGTATGGCCTCGGGTGCCTGGTGCAAGCTTTGTTAATTGCCACCCAGAGGGTAGCTTGCATGTCGAATTTCGTCGTTCCTTTGAACGCTATGAAAGTCAAGGAGGTTAGATATCTAAACTCCTTGACACTACAGCGCTTTCATGTAGAGAATGGAGGAACTTTGTGTTGGCGGAAAATCCCGAGATTAATTTTGCCATTGAACACGGCCTACTGAATTCAAATGGGTTCTTTAACATGCCAACAACGTATGACATGAGTGTCGTGATTTTTGTCGCCTTCAAAAATCACTTACCATGACCAGGGGCGAACCTGAAATCTTGGGGTTGGTAGTCCGACACTATAACCACTCACCCACCGTGGCAAGCTAATTTTGGAATAACATACACACATCAACTCAAGTTTGGAATAACATACACACATCAACTAAAGTTTGGAATAACATACACACATCAACTAAAGTTTGGAATAACATACACACATCAACTAAAGTTTGGAATAACATACATACATCAACTAAAGTTTGGAATAACATACGCACATCAACTAAAGTTTGGAATAACACACACACATCAACTCAAGTTTGGAATAACATACACACATCAACTCAAGTTTGGAATAACATACACACATCAACTAAAGTTTGGAATAACATACACACATCAACTAAAGTTTGGAATAACATACACACATCAACTAAAGTTTGGAATAACATACACACATCAACTAAAGTTTGGAATAACATACACACATCAACTCAAGTTTGGAATAACATACACACATCAACTAAAGTTTGGAATAACACACACACATCAACTCAAGTTTGAAATAACATACACACATCAACTAAAGTTTGGAATAACATACACACATCAACTAAAGTTTGGAATAACATACACACATCAACTCAAGTTTGGAATAACATACACACATCAACTAAAGTTTGGAATAACATACGCACATCAACTCAAGTTTGGAATAACGTACACACATCAACTTAAGTTTGTAATAACATACACACATCAACTAAAGTTTGGAATAACATACACACATCAACTCAAGTTTGGAATAACATACCCACATCAACTTAAATTTGGAATAACATACACACATCAACTCAAGTTTGGAATAACACACACACATCAACTCAAGTCTGGAATAACATACAAACATCAACTCAAGTTTGGAATAACACACAAACATCAACTCAAGTTTGGAATAACATACAAACATCAACTCAAGTTTGGAATAACATACAAACATCAAATCAAGTTTGGAATAACACACACACATTGAGCCCGTCAGAGGAGCTGCCAGGATAGCCAACAACCGCAATGACTTCCCTAACATCTCATCCGTCGGACCTAACTGCCGTGAGGATCAGGTGAACTTCTAAATAGGCCAAAGCGGCACGAGAAACTGTAGTCCACGGGGATCGTAGTACATGGTGACGAAGGTCATAGACTGCCTAAGGAAAGGTTCACCTTAAAAGCTAGACTGAGAAAAGAATCATCCAGACTTATGTAAAACACCGTGAAAATTTATTGTAAATTTTACTAACTCCTAGCCTAGTTCGGAGGGTTTCCATCGGCTAATCCGCAAGCTAATAAATAATCGAAAATAAAGAGCAGGTCCCTACCTGAGAAGTTACAGTAAACCCTCGCGAAAGACCTGTCTCACAATGATAAAGCAACAACAGCAACACTAGGGAAATGGTACGACGCAAATCCCTAGGTCAAGTTACAAGATCAAGCTAATATCAGAATTTACATTTAACAGGGTAGCAAAACAAATCTAAGTTAGGATGATACCATCTCCACATTTACATTTAACGTTAATTCATCTAGCTAAGTCCTATCAATTAATAACAAAATTTACGGCGGTGACGTCCGTAATATCAAACAATTACATTCAAAGCTAAGTGATCAGCCATAAAAAAACATCTAAGTATTCTTAGGAACTAAGTGCTAATCAGCACACTAAAGGGTAACATAGAGGCTTCATTCACTTTTACATCATCAAATAAATAAATATAAGACCACAGTTTTATTCAAATGCCTGCCTACACCTAGTTTTACTGTTTGTAAGCCATAGTCATCTACTGTGTGTAGTTACGGTGACGACTGCGTAGTGAAGACTACGTCTAACATCGTATGGCCTGCGCTCCACCAGCTACGAACTCAAGGTTCGAGCAAGCATCAGTCGCAACAAAAAAAAGTGTCAGCTGTCCTCAAGTCATTTCCTCCAGGAAATACCTTCATTAGCACGGCTATGTCAACAGGTTCCAAATGCGAATGAACAAGGTTAAGCAGAAATGATTCGTTAGTTAGCTTTTGTTTATCAAAATTATGCGTTTTATTATTAAGATGTCGGTTTAGGTTATCGTTGGTTTATGGCGAATAATACTGACAAGCCTGGGTACGGAGCGTCTCCCCTGAGATCATCTCTGCCAAAAAGCCTCGACTCAAAGGTCGGGATACAATCAACGAGCAATAACAACACGGACACACAATAACACAATTTACCAGCGGAGCACAGCTCGCGTTCAATAACTCTGGGACGGGCCTGGGCACAAGCAGTTACCCTCCCTAAATATCTGGTCAACGGGAACAATCCCGGACATGGTACACACAATACCATCATACATGAAAAACCTCCCTAGCGGGGCTAGCCTACAACGTAATATAGAAACCTGACATAACTGTACTCGTCAAAACAACGGTACACGCAACAGCGTTTAGCTAAAAAATGACAATCTACAGAACATATGATCAGATACAAGAATGGACACTGGGTTCCATAAGCTATAACTGCAATGAAAGGGAAAGTGAATGCTATAAGCATTCTGTCCTATGTTAACATGAGTCTTTCTCACTTAGAAGCATGCGCTCTCAGTCGGGCGCTGGTAGATATACACAAAACCTGTTCGTGTCGCCGCAGGCTACAAGATTCCTGCGCTGATAGACACAACACACTAACTAGGCCGGCAATTTAAGCAAGATAATAACTGTAAAACTGGCCTCATAATAATACCTTTACCATAGGTTATAAACCTCGAAGAATATGTGCATAAAAGCACGATATAAAGCTGAATACAATCATATAACTCTGTCTTTCACAACAAAGACGTTTAAAAGGTAGCAATGTCACTCATTGCTGGAGCTCTCTGCTCTCAAAGATAAAATACTCTTCATCAGTTACTTGTATCAAACATCAAATAAACACATGTCATCATACTTGACACTAACAAAATAATAATTGTGGCGCAAATACCACTCTCTGCTGGACTTGCTTAATGATACGTTGGGAACTGGGTTCGATGCTAGGCAACGAAACATCCCTATTACTTATGAGGTCTACACTTGACCTGGATGGCTTCTGAGCTCATCTCAAATGAAATATAATGCAGTTACAAAACTGGTAATTACAGTCGATTACCCAAATGATACGACTACTCTAACGAAGTCAGGGGTGTAACATAGACTGGCAGCAAAAAATGCAGTTAAAGAAACATGACTATGGCATCAGACTGCCATAACTAAAGTCTGCAAAACTTGAAAAATCACCCCAGATAGGGTTAAACAATGTAGCCTAAAAATGACTACAGTCACGTTTAGCAAATAGACAGAAATTGACGTTCTACGACGTCCATCAAGCTGCACCAGGGTTGACCAAAATGTCAGACCCAAGGGTGACTCACAATCACTGCAAATAAATGACATCTAATTAGACTAATTACATTCCTTACCTATGAAATGGCTGTCACTAAGTTCGGTTGGTTCACAAACTACACTAATCTAACTATACCACCAGAAACTAGAACAAGGATGGGTGTACAAAACTTACGATATGAAGGAGCCCACACTTAGCTCTCTGTCTAACGACAAGGGTTGAACAAAAGCACCTCTGGCTTTCAGGATTGGCATCGTCCTCATCAGAACTTCCATCTGGGCTCTCCCAAAGACCAGGGTTCGGTCTGTCCCTGTAGTTGACCTCGTGAATGAACTGGACATGCCTTGGAAGGGCATCCTCGGTTCCTTCTCGTTCGATGTTCTTGAAGTTCCATAATCAAGCTGGTCCCATCCGAGACATCTCCCTCATACCATAATGGTATTAGCCCATGGTCTCGGCCTCGAACATGGTGTTGAAAAAGTTGACCACGTGGGCGGTAGAATAAGACTTGTAGTAGTTCATTATTTTCACTTGAAAATTACAGTATTCGTCGTAGATATCACAGGCTTTAAATATAACTGGTAGCACAGCCTCTACACTTTGCAGATGTAAATGATAAATGGCCATGCACTGTTCTGCGGTTCCACACGTGTACAGACGCTACTTTTTCTATCACGTGGTGATCACTTTCGTGATGTTTTCAATGTTTAGCTTGGCCCATTTTTCGGTCTAATTTAGTTTCTTGTTACCGAGATCCCCGAATGGTAATTATTTCTTTGTAAATGTACTAATTGCTTAAACCAAATGCATAATCTTGTTATCAAGCATCTATTCATAGATATCATAGCTCTCACCTCGAGTGTTCCAGTTGCTCGCTACCTCAAGCTTCCTCACTCACGGCATACACGGCATCTACTGGCTCATTTGTTGTCTGCTGAGCAGGGCCGACTGACGTCACCCTGACCTTCGTTCGACCAATGGCAGGTCTTTGTCTGGTCGGGCAATCTGCAGCCTTCGAGATTGTTCCATGATCACTATTTAAGACGCCACCTGCTGGTGTTCTCCATCCCACTTCTGATCAATCATCATTCTGATCACATCGTCATTCAGATCAACGCTGCCACACCGCATGGCACTATTGCCAGTCGCTGCTTCACCTCGCTGCTACGTCACGAGGCCTCTACTCTGATACATCGCTCAAGAGGACAGGAATGTTTGCCAGCCGCAGCACACTGCAAGTTTCACCTTAGATGGTGTATCTCACTTTAAACTTCGAGGAAGCAGCAGTCTTCCCGGCCGCACCCAATGTCGACTTATACTCAGTCACCGCCTGGACACTACCAGTGTCAAACCGTCACCAGAAGGGAAAAGAAGAGTTGAATATTCATCTTTTCGGAATATGCATCTTGAGGCCATGAGCGCCTCCCCCCCCGAAGAAACCGTGGAGGACTTTTAAAACAGTTTTAGGCTAACTGGAACTTTTATGGAGCTGGCTCAACAATTCGGAGGATAAGTTCAAACTTGATAAAGAATTGAATATTTTACTCTCATCATACATTTCATCTTTTTTAATGGTTCTTTTATTAATATGCAAATTATATTTCAATTCCAATTTCTCTCAAATCTAGGCAATTCTTAACATTGGTTTTTCCATCATTAATCAGGGTACTGTCACCAGACCCTCTCCATTTGTTAAGATTTAATATTAATTATTCTCTGCATATCCCAGTTGTGTGCATTTATTGTGCATTTTAATGTTATTTAAAGAAAATTGTTGTCTCAATAAATATCATTTATATCTTGTTAACTAAACTTTTGTTGATGTCCTTTTATGCCCATTGCACCGCACCGCTTCAGTCTTTTCGCTGTTTAACAGCAGCTATTTTGGTTAAGCTTAAACCTACTTCGCGTTCTCCCGTATGGGGAAGTTTTAGGGCAGAACTTTCTCCACGTGGCATCCGTGAAATGGGCGTCGTTTTATTACGGATAACATTCACCGTAGCAATCACTATATAATGCACTTTTATTATAACACTTGTTCAAAGTAATAATATCACATTTACCTGTATATTTTCGCACCAGGCTCTCGGCCCTCCACAAACACGTGGGTGTAAAAATGTGGTGCTACAGTAATGTCGTAAATTTCACAATACTTGCCAAATAATTCACTATGCAATTCGTGCTGATCACTGCACATCAACAACAGTGATTCGTAGCTCAATTTTGCTCGATGGCACCTGATAATGATTCCTCGCTGAAAAGCGGACTGTTTGCCACGTCTAATGCGACGGATATAATTACACGCCTACACAGGGCGGATTCTCCAGACGTAGTGCAAGGAACTGCGTTCCTCGTGGAAGCAAGTCGTCAAAACTAAGTCGTTGAGCGACTACTTACATTCCTATTTGCGTATCTGCAATGATATTACCTTACCTTTAAGTGAAAAAACATTCTCCAAAATGTTTCAATAATACTGAATGACGAAATGGTATATTCTGAGTCTCGTAGAAAGATAAAAATTGTTTAATAAGACGTCAGATAAATAATTAGCAGACTTCACCAAAGTCAAAAGTGCGATTCTCCGCTACTTCAAAGAGAATTGTATAAGCTCTCAGCTTCTCGTAGCTTTCTGGGTGTGTTCAAAGGTAGTACATCCCATCATAAATGTGGTGTCGTGAAAAATATCACATGAACCTTAGCTCAGCGGGTTCATCTGCCTCTCCGTCGTTTCAAATAAAATGTAGGGACGACATTTTTATTTGACTCAAAGTTCATTCATAAGTGATATTTTTTTTAGATTAGCTGCGTTGAAGGTTCCAATGCGCTCTTCTGTCCGAATGTCTTCAATCATATAACTTCCATTGTTCAGAGGTTGTCGGATACGACTGGGGTCATAATATAAAGACAGAAATTTCCCATATATGCGGTCTATAGGACTTGAAATTCCGGGTCTCCTTATAAGGACAAGGTCTCCCGCAACTAGTGGTTCTCTGAATCTCTGGCGTCTAGTTCTTCTCAAGCGTTTGGCAGCTTGCCTGTCCAAGGTGTCCCTTACAGCTAAAAGTCTGCTGGCGTGTGATGGTTGTAAACAAGGTGGATTTACAATCACACGATTCCATATTCTCATTGGCATCTGGTTCAAATGCAAAACCATGGGTATTTGACCAGTGCTCTCATGGACTGTTGAGTTAATACATTTCGCCATGATGACTAGGACTTCGGTCCATCGCCAGTGTTCTTCCTGACAATACAATCGACAGAATTTTGCGATAGTAGACATTACGCATTCTGCTGGGTTGCTCTCTGGATGGCGAATAGACGATAAAACATGACCTATCTCCAACTCGTTCATAGCATTGGCGAATTCTGCGGAGGTGTACTGTGATCCATGATCAGTCAACAGGAATTGTGGCTTTCCTGCCTCCGGTATCACTTGTCGTCTAATTCTCTGGATAATCTGGTGTGCGGTGGCTTTCTGAATCGGATGAAGCATCGTATATTTCGTGAACACATCAACGGTTACAACAATGAAGCGATTCCCACGGCGGGTCATTGGTATTGGGCCATAAAGGTCCTGTGCGTATAACTCTCTAGGTTGAGTTGGGAGTCTTGGCCTAGGTGGTTCCTTCAACAAGTGTGACGTGTACTTGTTCCGCTGGCATGCGTCGCAAGCACGTAAACACTGTCTAACGGTTGTTCCTAGCATTTTCCAAGTAAAAGACTCCTTGATGGTTGCAATGGTCTTGTCAGTCCCACCATGTCCAATGGATAGATGAACCATAAGAATAACAGATTCTTGATATCTCCTAGGAATAACTGCACGCAGTTGAGTGTGGTCCTCGTCCACAAACTTATACAAGACACGATGATAGATCAAATAGTCATCTGCAACAGCAGCAATTCTCGCATAGTGAGCATCCTGTGGATCCATTTTTCGTTCCAGGAAACGGATAATGTGCCTGAGTTCCTCCTCACGTCGTTGTCCTTCAGGTAGATGACGAAGTCAGCGAAGGTGTTCCTCGCATTCTCCCTCGATGTCAATGGCATTCACAGTGGCTTCAGGATTCCGGCTGAGAATGTCGGCCAACACATTCTCTCTGCCTGGTCGGTAAACAATTTCCAAGTCAAACTGTTGGAGAAACAGCGTCCAACGTGTGATCCTGTCGCTTGCCAGTCTTGTTCGTAAAATGAAGGTCAGCGCATGGTGATCGGTCCTCACAATAATCCTCTGGCCTAACAAAAGTTTCTGCCTGTACTCAAGCGCGTAGACAATCGCAAGTGCTTCAATCTCAGTGGTGAAATAATGAGATTCATGCGCTCTCAAACGTCGACTTAAGAAAGCGATGTAATGACGTTTCTTCTCATCATCCTCCTGCAATAGGATGGCACCTATTCCAATCGCAGATGCATCAGTCTCTAGAATAAAATTCCGGGAGTAGTCTGGATATTCTAACTGAATCGAATCAACCAGCATCTGTTTAGCTTTTCTGAAAGCTGTCTCGCACTCGTCGTTCCAAGCCCATCTGCAATTCTTCTTTAGCAAACCTTGCAGTGGTGCGACAGTCTCAGAATACTTCTCACAATGAGCAGCAAAGAATTGGAGAATTCCTAGGAATTGTCTCACGTGTTTCACACGGGTTGGTGTTGGAAATGCGGCAACGGTTCTGATCTTCGCCGGATTCGGCCTGTATCCATCTCCATTAATTATGTGTCCCCCAAATTTGACTTCTATCTGGAAGAATCGACACTTGTCGAATTTTACTTTAAAATTGGCCTGTCGAAGATTCTCAAAAACAAGGCGTAAGGTTGTTAAATGTTCTTCCTCTGTTTCCAAAGCTATGATGATATCATCCACGTAATATATCACCTTCTGTTTCACTTCAGGAGTCAGCTTCGCATCAAGTGCTCTAATTAATGCAGCTCCGGCATTTTTCACTCCAAAGGGTAGTTTTCGAAAGACATAGGTGGTCTGATCGAACAGAAACCCTGTATACTTCTGAGTATGCTCAGATAAACTTATATGGTAGTAGGATTGTACCAAGTCCAATGACGAAAATATCTTCTTTCCCTTAAACTTCCTGAGGATGTCCCTAATCTTGGGTGGTCTGTCATTCTCAGGAGCTAAGCGTTCATTTAAGGCCCTTGCTTCGAGACAAAGTCTCAAGCTTCCATCCACCTTAACCACAGGTGTTATAGGATTCAAGAAAGGAGTCGGTGACTTCTTGATAGTACCTGCTGCTTCCATCTCATGAATCTTCTTAGCAGCTTCCCCGCGGTGTTTCTCTGCGATAGGATAAATCTGCTTCTGGAATGGGGAATCATCCAGCAGTACAAGATCGTACTCGTAGTCCAATATCTCACCAGGTGTGATGTCGAATATGTCCTCGTATTCGCTTAATATCGCATCTAGTTTCTCTCGTATGGGTGCTGATAATTGTTCTGCCTCTTCGTCGGCATCTTGTGTCTCCTCAATTCCCTTGCCATTTAAATTCTCAACAACGTTGACTTTGGATTCAAATTCCGGTTCTTCCTCTACTAAGTTCATTTGAATGGGTTCGTTCGGCTTAAACTCCACCGTATTACGTCCCATATCAATGATTCCATCATACTTCCGAATGAAGTCTGCACCCAATATGGCATCATTCGTGCAAGTACACGTGGCTCGAAATTTCCAAAGTGCATAGAATCTGGATTTTGCACGTTACAACACGGTCAGGTATGACTCCTCTGACTCTTACTGCAGAAACTGGCAGCTCTGTCACCTCAGAGTTTGCTTTCAGTCTGGCATGGCAATCGGCGGAAATGACACTTATCATCGCCCCAGTATCGATGAGAATGACTACGTTACATCCATTCAGGGTAGCTACAAGCTTCGGTAAACGCGTCAATTCGTAGTTGTGGTTCGTCGATCGTCGTTCGTCTAATAGATCTTCCTGAATTGGCTCCCAGAGTAAGATGGTGGCAGTTACTCTGTGCTCAATCGGGTAAGAATCTACTCGTTTTTCGGCGTTTTTTTCTTTCTTGGCGGGAAGTACCGGGCTGGTTTCGCTCCGTTTCTTCCGCCGAAACATTCCGTGTTTCCCTCGAAGTCGGGTTCTGATCTCCCCCTTCTTGTATTTCTTGGAGTTCTCGGAGTTGCTGAAGATATTCACGACTCTCCCGTGCTCTTCCTCTCCAGTCTCGATCGGTCTGGTATCTAGGGTCTCGATCTCTATTGTAACCTCTGCTATAGCGCTAATCCCTACGGATACTTCCGTGTTGTGGGTTCCGGCTATTATTCCCTCGGCGATCGTTATCGTGACGACGGTTGTCGTTCGTCCCTCGATCGAAGCGCCGGTTCCAGTGACTACGACGGCCACCTCTCCGGTCTCTAGCATATGGAGTGTTGTTCCATTCTCTCCGACCATGATTATAGTCATTGCGCTGTCCAGAGCTCTCTTGAGTCTGTGTCTGCTGTGGCGTCTGGCACACTTTGTCCACAGTCGTCAAGATGACATGTCGCTCTTCACGCCTGTCAGCCTTCTGCTGACGGTGTGTCGGAAACTGTTCGGTGTTGGCATCCAATCGTCGCAAGATTTGATCGCACTGCTGAAAAGTAGATGCTCCAATACACGTTGCACGTCTGCAGGGTATTGCCAAACGATGGTGTTAACCAGGTCTTGCTCTGACAGTGGGGGTTGTAAACAACGGAGTTTCGCAAGCTGGGTTGCGAAGTAGTTCGCATAGCGCGTCGGAGTGTTTGAGCTGTATCGGCGAGTGTACATCTCAGCTCTGATACTCTGCTGGATGTCGCTTGACCAGTAAGTCCTCAGCAAGGCTTCTCTAAAGTCTTGGTAGCCTACAAATGAGTAACGGAAGGCTCTATACCAAGTGCTGGCTTGCCCCTCAAGCAAACGCTCAATGACTCGGAGTTCTCTCTCCGGAGTTACCATTGTGTCTCTTAAGTAGCTTTCCACATTTGCCAAAAACTCCACTGGAGTGATACCACTTCCAGTGCCTGAGAATCGAGCTGGTTGCTCTTCTCTCGAACGGATGATAGTCAGGTTCCCCTGCGAGTGCGTGGGTCTGAACGAATTCGGCATATAGTTATGCGATGGCGTACTCGTCTCTTGACTCTGTCGGTTAGGTACGGGTTGGAAAGGACGTGCGTCAAAGTTTAACGCTTGACTCTGCGCTGAACCGGTGAATTGAGATGGTTGCGGTTCCATGGGTGCGCTCGGTTGAAAATGTGCAGGCATTATCCCTGCGGATTGCGATCCTGGTGTTGCCTGAGAGTCTCCCATCTGTGAGGGTAAATGTGTCTCTCTTGGATGCGTCTCCAGTCGGTCGAGACGTCTCTCAATAACTTCGAGCCCTGGGATGGTCTTAGCTGCGATCTTATTTCCCAGATCGTTGAGTTGCAATTCTATTCTTTCAACTTTGCCTTTGAGATTGGTGTCGACTTCGCGAATAGCCGTCCTTAAGTTGTACCTGAGGTCTAACCTCTCGGTTATCGCGACTTCCTCGAATCGTTTCTGTAGGGAGTCGATTTCTTCCTCGACTTTTGACATGTTGTCCTGGATCCTACCAACGTCATCTTTGACCTCGGCTACCTTTGCCTCTATAGCGGTCTTATGTTCATTGAGGTCACCCCTCAATATCATGACATCGATCTTGTTCTCCTCTCGATGAACATCAATCGTTTCACGTAGCCATGTTACTGTCTCAGTTAATTCCGTAATATTCTTTCTGTTTGTGTTCAACTCGTCCTTGACCTCGATCATACCATCGACGATCGTCTTGACGTTGTTGTTGACTGCGTTCGCTGCACCTCTCATCAGTATGAGACCTACATTCAAGGTGGCCATGTCCTTCTTGACGTTATCCATGAATCCCTCGACGTGAGTTAAACGAGTTCCGAATTCTTCTCGAGTATGCTCCAAGTCGGCCCTCATATCAATCTGGACTCTGTTAATCGTTGTCTGGATCGGAGCGGTGTGCTCCTCTAATCGGGTCTGCACGTCCTCCCTAGCTCTATTCATCTGATCAGTTAAACTATCTATACGCTGGTTAGCCTCCTGATGGTGTCGTATAACATCAACTCTGACAGCTGCTAAACCTGCCGTAAGGTCATTCCTAGCCTCTACTCTATAAGCGTCCATGTCGGCCCTGACCTGCGTTAGATCAGCCCTAACATTATTGATTGACTGTGTGTTGATTTCAAGATCCTGTCTCACATTGTTAATTGACTGGGTGTTAACTTATAAATCCTGTCTAACCTGGTCCACATGACCACTCACATTGTTAATTGACTGGGTGTGAACTTCTAAGTCCTGTCTCACATTATTAACAGCTTGGGTATTCTCACCCAAGTCAGCAGTAATCTGCTGGAGATTGGCATTGACACATGCCATCATCTCCCCAAACACACGACGAATTGTTTCCTCATCCTTGACAAGAAAATATTTGAGAAAGAGAGGGATCAATCTCTAATGGAACTTACAGCTATGATTAGTTACTTGGTGGTATAAAGCTTGTTTCATTTAAATAAACATCACGAGTACAGCTGGAGTATGCAAACTAAGTGCTTCTACATTTACAAAGACAACGGCGAGCAAAGCAAAGTATTACATTTACTCAGGATGAGGCATCATCAAAGAAAATCCTATCCATCATTTATCTAACACAAAAACCTCACCCCATGGACTTGTATCAAACATGAATGCCATGCGGTTAATTGATCTGCAGTACGACTTTCTAAGTTCGTCCCAGTCCGGTCAATTTACCATTAATCAACATTAAGATCCTCTTAAATAACATGGAACTGACGTACACCACGTTAACGTCGGCACATGAGTTGGGCGCCATTTAAAATAAGATATAGGTATGAGCCCGTCAGAGGAGCTGCCAGGATAGCCAACAACCGCAATGACTTCCCTAACATCTCATCCGTCGGACCTAACTGCCGTGAGGATCAGGTGAACTTCCAAATAGGCCAAAGCGGCACGAGAAACTGTAGTCCACGGGGATCGTGGTACATGGTGACGAAGGTCATAGACTGCCTAAGGAAAGGTTCACCTTAAAAGCTAGACTGAGAAAAGAAACATCCAGACTTAAGTAAAACACCGTGAAAATTTATTGTAAATTTTACAAACCCCTAGCCTAGTTCGGAGGGTTTCCATCGGCTAATCCGCAAGCTAATAAATAATCAAAAATAAAGAACAGGTCCCTATCTGAGAAGTTACAGTAAACCCTCGCGAAAGATCTGTCTCACAATGATAAAGCAACAACAGCAACACTAGGGAAATGGTACGACGCAAATCCCTAGGTCAAGTTACAAGATCAAGCTAATATCAGAATTTACATTTAACAGGGTAGCAAAACAGATCTAAGTTAGGATGATACCATCTCCACATTTACATTTAACGTTAATTCATCTAGCTAAGTCCTATCAATTAATAACAAAATTTACGGCGGTGACGTCCGTAATATCAAACAATTACATTCAAAGCTAAGTGATCAGCCATAAAAAAACATCTAAGTATTCTTAGGAACTAAGTGCTAATCAGCACACTAAAGGGTAACATAGAGGCTTCATTCACTTTTACATCATCAAATAAATAAATAAGAGACCACAGTTTTATTCAAATGCCTGCCTACACCTTGTTTTACTGTTTGTAAGCCATAGTCATCTACTGTGTGTAGTTACGGTGACGACTGCGTAGTGAAGACTACGTCTAACATCGTATGGCCTGCGCTCCACCAGCTACGAACTCAAGGTTCGAGCAAGCATCAGTCGCAACAAAAAAAAGTGTCAGCTGTCCTCAAGTCATTTCCTCCAGGAAATACCTTCATTAGCACGGCTATGTCAGCAGGTTCCAAATGCAAATGAACAAGGTTAAGCAGAAAGGATTCGTTAGTTAGCTTTTGTTTATCAAAATTATGCGTTTTATTATTAAGATGTCGGTTTAGGTTATCGTTGGTTTATGGCGAATAATACTGACAAGCCTGGGCACGGAGCGTCTCCCCTGAGATCATCTCTGCCAAAAAGCCTCGACTCAAAGGTCGGGATACAATCAACGAGCAATAACAATTCGGACACACAATAACACAAGTTACCAGCGGCGCACAGCTCGCGTTCAATAACTCTGGGACGGGCCTGGACACAAGCAGTTACCCTCCCTAAATATCTGGTCAACGGGAACAATCCCGGACATGGTACACACAATACCATCATACATGAAAAACCTCCCTAGCGGGGCTAGCCTACAACGTACTATAGAAACCTGACATAACTGTACTCGTCAAAACAACGATACACGCTACAGCGTTTAACTAACAAATGACAATCTACAGAACATATGATCAGATACAAGAATGGACACTGGGTTCCATAAGCTATAACTGCAATGAAAGGGAAAGTGAATGCTATAAGCATTCTGTCCTATGTTAACGTGAGTCTGTCTCACTTAGAAGCATGCGTTCTCAGTCGGGCGCTGGGTAGATATACACAAAACCTGTTCGTGTCGCCGCAGGCTACAAGATTCTTGCGCTGATAGACACAACACACTAACTAGGCCGGCAATTTAAGCAAGATAATAACTGTAAAACTGGCCTCATAATAATACCTTTACCATAGGTTATAAACCTCGAAGAATATGTGCATAAAAGCACGCTATAAAGCTGAATACAATCATATAACTATGTCTTTCACAACATAGACGTTTAAAAGGTAGCAATGTCACTCATTGCTGGAGCTCTCTGCTCTCAAAGATAAAATACTCTTCATCAGTTACTTGTATCAAACATCAAATAAACACGTGTCATCACACTTGACACTAACAAAATAATAATTGTGGCGCAAATACCACTCTCTGCTGGACTTGCTTAATGATACGTTGGGAACTGGGTTCGATGCTAGGCAACGAAACATCCCTATTACTTATGAGGTCTACACTTGACCTGGATGGCTTCTGAGCTCATCTCAAATGAAATATAATGCAGTTACAAAACTGGTAATTACAGTCGATTACCCAAATGATACGACTACTCTAACGAAGTCAGGGGTGTAACATAGACTGGCTGCAAAAAATGCAGTTAAAGAAACATGACTATGGCATCAGATTGCCATAACTAAAGTCTGCAAAGACTTGAAAAATCACCCCAGATAGGGTTAAACAATGTAGCCTAAAAATGACTACAGTCACGTTTAGCAAATAGACAGAAATTGACGTTCTACGACGTCCATCAAGCTGCACCAGGGTTGACCAAAATGTCAGACCCAAGGGTGACTCACAATCACTGCAAATAAATGACATCTAATTAGACTAATTACATTCCCTACCTATGAAATGGCTGTCACTAAGTTCGGTTGGTTCACAAACTACACTAATCTAACTATACCACCAGAAACTAGAACAAGGAAGGGTGTACAAAAGTCACGATATGAAGGAGCCCACACTTAGCTCTCGGTCTAACGACAAGGGTTGAACAAAAGCACCTCTGGCTTTCAGGATTGGCAACGTCCTCATCAGAACTTCCATCTGGGCTCTCCCAAAGACCAGGGTTAGGTCTGTCCCTGTAGTTGACCTCGTGAATGGACTGGACATGCCTAGGAAAGGCATCCTCGGTTCCTTCCTTCTCGTTCGATGTTCTTGAAGTTCCATAATCAAGGTGGTCCCATCCGAGACATCTCCCTCATACCATAATGGTATTAGCCCATGGTCTCGGCCTCGAACATGGTGTTGAAAAAGTTGACCACGTGGGCGGTAGAATAAGACTTGTAGTAGTTCATTATTTTCACTTGAAAATTACAGTATTCGTCGTAGATATCACAGGCTTTAAATATAACTGGTAACACAGCCTCTACACTTTGCAGATGTAAATGATAAATGGCCATGCACTGTTCTGCGGTTCCACACGTGTACAGACGCTACTTTTTCTATCACGTGGCATCCGTGAAATGGGCGTCGTTTTATTACGGATAACATTCACCGTAGCAATCACTATATAATGTACTTTTATTATAACACTTGTTCAAAGTAATAATATCACATTTACCTGTATATTTTCGCACCAGGCTCTCGGCCCTCCACAAACACGTGGGTGTAAAAATGTGGTGCTACAGTAATGTCGTAAATTTCACAATACTTGCCAAATAATTCACTATGCAATTCGTGTTGATCACTGCACATCAACAACAGTGATTCGTAGCTCAATTGTGCTCGATGGCACCTGATAATGATTCCTCGCTGAAAAGCGGACTGTTTGCCACGTCTAATGCGACGAATATAATTACACGCCTACACAGGGCGGATTCTCCAGACGTAGTGCAAGGAACTGCGTTCCTCGTGGAAGCAAGTCGTCAAAACTAAGTTGTTGAGCGACTACTTACATTCCTATTTGCGAATCTGCAATGATATTACCTTACCTTAAAGTGAAAAAACATTCTCCAAAATGTTTCAATAATACTGAATGACGAAATGGTATATTCTGAGTCTCGTAGAAAGATAAAAATTGTTTAATAAGACGTCAGATAAATAATTAGCAGACTTCAACAAAGTCAAAAGTGCGATTCTCCGCTACTTCAAAGATAATTGTATAAGCTCTCAGCTTCTCGTAGCTTTCTGGGTGTGTTCAAAGGTAGTACATCCCATCATAAATGTGGTGTCGTGAAAAATATCACAAGAACCTTAGCTCAGCGGGTTCAACATCAACTAAAGTTTGGAATAACGTACACACATCAACTCAAGTTTGGAATAACATACACACATCAACTCAAGTTTGGAATAACGTACACACATCAACTCAAGTTTGGAATAACGTACACACATCAACTAAAGTATGGAATAACGTACACACATCAACTAAAGTTTGGAATAACGTACACACATCAACTTAAGTTTGGAATAACATACACACATCAACTCAAGTTTGGAATAACATACACACATCAACTCAAGTTTGGAATAACATACACACATCAACTAAAGTTTGGAATAACATACACACATCAACTAAAGTTTGGAATAACATACGCACATCAACTCAAGTTTGGAATAACGTACACACATCAACTTAAGTTTGGAATAACATATACACATCAACTCAAGTTTGGAATAACATACACACATCAACTCAAGTTTGGAATAACATACACACATCAACTCAAGTTTGGAAAAACATACACACATCAACTCAAGTTTGGAATAACATACACACATCAACTCAAGTTTGGAATAACATACACACATCAACTAAAGTTTGGAATAACATGCACACATCAACTAAAGTTTGGAATAACATACACACATCAACTAAAGTTTGGAATAACATACACACATCAACTCAAGTTTGGAATAACACACACACATCAACTCAAGTTTCGAATAACATACACACATCAACTAAAGTTTGGAATAACATATACACATGAACTCAAGTTTGGAATAACATACACACATCAACTAAAGTTTGGAATAACATACACACATCAACTAAAGTTTGGAATAACATGCACACATCAACTCAAGTTTGGAATAACATACACACATCAGCTAAAGTTTGGAATAACGTACACACATCAACTCAAGTTTGGGATAACATACACACATTAACTAAATTTTGGAATAACATAGATTTGATTTTATCAAGTGCACATATCAGCGTAGTGATGTATATACTATTTTGAATTCACAAATCGATTTGTCGTCGCAGAAAAATCAGTCACGTCATGGAGTTCGAGGAGCATCACCACCTTCAGTCTCATTATCACTTTGTTCACTTTCACTTATAAGGCATGCAAGTCAGTAGTTAGTTCATTAAGATCACTATATCTGTGCATTAATTGTTCTAAAATATACAGTTCCATTAAAGAAGACGATGATTAATTCATATTTACATAAACCATTATGTTATTGGTTTTACGTCTCTTTTAACTACCCTGGCTTTTAGAGACGCCGGGTGCCAGAATTTTGCCCCGAAGGGGATCTTTAACGTGCCAGTAAATGTACTGACACGGCTCCCTCGCATTTGCGCACCCTCAAATGCCAGCTGACTGCGCCAGGTTTCGAACCTGCAACCTTGGGCTCAGCAAGCGAGAATTTTCATAAACCATGTGATAACTGAACTGCCATACATATTCGGGAATAGAGAGGTTACAAAGTCACCACAACCCGTGAATCATCGAAAATACGGAAATATGTTCTACCGGACACCTTCAGATAGTTGTGCAATATGTGAACACCCAATGGTCATCACGCGAGTCTTGAGAGAACAAGTACAAGACTCGACATCGGAGCGCAAGTCTAATATTTTTTTGTCGAGTTCCGATGCACCTACTCCAATCGTAGAGCTGAAAAACAAACACGCAAACTAACAAACAAACTCACACATACAACTGATGACCAAGATGTACCAAGTCCCTAAATGGTGAAAGGCATCTATGTTTTGCAATACAAACATTTCGAGAGGTGGAAACTCTTCCTTTGTTTCATTCTCCAAAGTAATTGTGTATGTTAGAAGGTGCAGATGACCTCGATGTTCATTTCATTGAAACAACCACCGCCACAACGAGACTAGGGTTACACATAGACTGTGTTTGCAGAATCGATTATGTTGCGTGGTTTTACTAACAGATTGATACACCTCGGACACGTATTAATCAGTCAGTAGCAATGAAAATCCCAATTACTGACGGTTATATGGAAGGAAAATGACAGTATGATGAAAAACAGACTATGTATATGAGACATGGTATACATTTTAGAACAAATGTGGTATTAAAGGCTGTGATAACCAATTAATTAGCAGCCATGAGGTATATCCATTAATCAGTGCAGAGCAATTAAATTGTACTTACCTCTGTCCAATAATACTGTCAGCTGAGCTCATGAGCACACTACGTTCCCAGTGACTGCGTCATTACTCGTCTGTACTGCCCTTCATTCCGCCGAACATTACCTGAGATGGGGGCGTGTGCAGTCCTTCCTCAAATGGCAATTTCTAGACCATGTGAGGAACAGTAGGGTGTTATTATTATACATGCATACATGCATTACATACATTTTCATTTGAGACTGTTTTGTCCAGACTAGTCTGCAAGCCACTGTTAGTGAACATGATCCCCTATTGGCAGTTAGCACTGGGTCTCCTCTGCTTCTACATCTCTCACTTTGAAATCGTTCAACATGAATCTAACCATCGCCTCCTAGATCTACCTCTGCTTCTCTTACCCTCTACAGAAGAACTCATTTACCACTTAGGTAATCTCTCCTCCCCCGTTCTCTTCAAATGACCCCACCATCTGAGTCGTCTCATACGAACAGCTTCATCTAGCGTATTAATTTCTAACTTAGCGTTTAATTCTTCGTTGGTTGGTTGGTTCCTCTGTTTAGGGGCGGCGACAAGGCGGTCATGTAGCCCCGTGTACTTTGGGTGAGTGTAGAACCTGTCTGATAACCGGTGTTAATTGTGATGGAAGTATTAATGTGTGTTATCTGTTTATAATTCAAGTAAGGACTGCATACATTCAATTTTTCAAGTAGTTCCAACTTTTTCTACCAAACGCCACCATCAACGACCAACTAGTTCTGAACTTTGTTACTATAGCCACCGCAGTCGGCTCCTGGCGACGAATGTTGGAACCTAAGAGCGTTAGTCAAAGATAACCTATAATTTAGCTTCACACAGATGTAATTAGTGGAGGGTTCTTTATCATGCCATACATCTATGACATAGGACTGCCGGCTTTACTTCCCCTCCGAAGGAAGGAATTCTGAGGAGTTTTCAACGTTCTTAAAAAATCCGACGACTTCGGATGGGTTAGAACCCATCCGAAGTCATAGAAGTTCAGCATGCTACCAACTACGCCACCGAAGCCGCCTTTCATTCTTCATTACGAGTCCTTTCCTGCCATTGCTCCCATCTATTTGTCCCAGCAATCATTCGTGCTACCCTCATAGCAATTAGCTCTAGCGTATGTATCATAGTCCCTGAATCCATCCAGCTCTCACTTCCATACAGCAAGGTCGGTCTAAATACTGAGCGATGTAGGGACAGTTTCGTCGCTACAGTAACTTCTTTCTTGCAGAATACTGTAAATCGCACTGCATTGGCTTTTATCCACTTTGATCCTATTTCTTCCCCCTCACTACCATCCTGAGATATTATACAGCCTAAGTATTTAAAATGTTTCACCTGCTCCAGTTTACTTCCTCCTATTGTCTGGCATTTTGTTGCCTACCGACATAACCATCGTCTTTGAAATGCTGATCTTCATACCATACTCCCTACATTTATGTTCAAGTTCTAACATGTTGGCTTGGAAGCTTTCGATGGAATCCGTAATTACAACCAGATCATCAGCATAGGGCAGACTGCTTACCTTATTTCCACCTAATTGTATCCCTAATTGAATTGAATTGATTTATTATTATTATTATTATTATTATTATAATTATTAGTTAAATCCCCATAAGGAGAGCGTTACAATACAATCAATTTTCATGTTTTATTCTTGCCCTTCCTTCTTTCTTCCCAAAAACCTCTCATACACACACTATGCTTCCTCTTTCTCTCCTCCATCCACTTCTTTCCCGGTTGTCTCTCTTTGGCAGTTTGCTCAAACATCTGTTGTCTTAGTTTTTCTCTGTATGTGCTCCTGTCTGCCATGTCTTCTGTAGAGATATTTAGTTTCTTTAGGACTTCCACGGTTTCCTTTACCCAATTGGTTTTTAGTATAGTATTCGTAACTATATAAACATTTTTCTTGGTCAGTCTGTCTTCGGTCATCCTATGTATATGTCCATAAAATTTTGCCCTTCTTTTCCTTATGTTGTTTGTAATCGTCTCTGTCTGTTTGTACAGTTCTATTGTCGGTCTCTTTATCCATATTCCCTCTTTATGAACTGGCCCGTAGATCTTTCTCAGAAATTTTCTCTCTTGTTTATCTAATTCCTTGATTTTTGTTCGTCCCTTGATTGCTGTCGTTTCTGAAGCGTATAAGGCCTCTGGTAAGACTACTGTTCGATAGTGTCGTAATTTGGCATTGATGGAAATACTTTTTTTTATTGTAGTGGTTCCATGTAAGTCGGTATGCATTCTGCAATTTAGCGATCCTGTCTTCATTGGATGTCAAACTCAGTCCTGTTTTCTGTATAATCTCTCTTAGGTATTAGAAACTTTCCACTTATGTTATTTTTCCATACTTGGTTTCCAGTGGGTGCCTGTCTGTAGAGTTTGTGTCCATGAACTGTGCTTTTTCGTATGAGATTTGTAACCCTGTTTTGGCAGAGATTTCATGTAGCGTCTCTAGAGCTTCTTTGGCTTCTTTTCTGTTATTTGTTATAATTATTATTATTATTACTAATTATTATTTTAGGTGTGATGTGAAAAGTAATTTACATGATTTGAATGCAATTTTAGAAAGCCAAGCTTTTCTAATCTGGTCAAGTAAAGTCTTCTGTTCTATCTGGGTCATTATGGACCACGGAGTAACAGCTGAGGTATCTTGGATAATCTTTTCCCTCCATTGGATTTGATCTTCTGCCAATACAGCTTCATTCGGTGGCTCATCTATGTCCTTTTTTCCCCCTCTGAGAAGACCATATTTGAAGATTTCAAGTAAAGTCTAGAGAGAGTTATTTAAAATTCTAAAACCATTATTAGTTCTCTGATTAAAAGCTTTAAAAATGTTCTAATAATTTCAATTTGCAAATAATTTCCTCCAAAATTAACCTAATAAATCCTTTGTATCTTATATTTTCACGACGCTTGTCACGGTGGGTGTGTGGTTATAGTGTCGGACTACCAACCTCAAGCTTGCATGTTCGCTCCTGGCCATGGCAAGTGATTTTTGAAAGGCGACAAAAATCACGATACTAATGTTATACGTTGTTGGCATGTTAAGGAACCCATTTGAATTCAGTAGGCCGTGTTCATAATGGCAAAATTAATCTCGCGATTTTCCGCCAACACAAAGTTCCTCATTTCTCTACTAGAAAGCGGTATACGTCAAGCAGCTTAGATATCTAACCTCCTTGTCATTCATAGCGCTCCAAGGAGCATTAAATTCGACATGCAAGCTGCCCTCTGGGTGTCAATTAATAAAGCTTGCACCCGGCACCCGAGGCCATACGATATTATTATTACGACGCTTCAAGCAATTAATCTATATTTTCATGACTGTAAATATATTATTCCTATGGTGAAGGGCTTGCACTCAGTTGTCCAGAAAACGATATCCAGACTAAAAACAACCTTTTAGGATGATTCAACAACACCCACAATTAAAAACAAGATGCTAGGTAAAGAATATCTAGCCTACTTTCTCTTAAAAGAGTGGCTATAGTTATAAGATAACCATTTCTACTCATTAAGCCATAGGCCTATAATTGAATGTTGTAATGGGCATGCAAAGTCTATATACAGTTCTATTTTGTTGTACCCTATATAACACTCCTTGATTACCAAGTTTCGTTTTAATTCCGCTCTTGCAACCAGAGGAATTGATTCTAGCTTAGGGAAATGCGTCCATCCACCATCTTGAATGTATGGAATCGTTGATCAAGTGCCTTCTGCAGAGAAAGCCTTTTATGTGAGACTAAATAGCCTACTTGCTGCGTTTCTTCAGTTTAACTGTCATAGGTAGTGTATTATCTATATTGATATCTTCAATTTTAAAGATGGCCGTTGCGTGTTATATGCAGTGTGATAGTCTTATGACTGATGTTAGCGAGGTCCCTTATATGATACTCCTCTCTTACAAAGTTTCCTGTTAATTTCGCAATTGGATTCTGAGTTATTGATTTTGATGTTTTAATAGTACGCTCAACCTCCATCTGAATATATGGAGAGGTTAATCTTTGACTTCGGTATACAAAGCCCATATACGGTTCTACCTTAATATTCTTTCTTTTTTGCTATTGTAACTCTAAAATATATAGAGTTATTTCTTTTAAATTCGATAATTTCAAGATGGCCGCTGCTCAACATATGCAGTGTGATATTACTTTGAATGAAGTTAGCGGGGCCATCTATATGGTACTTCTCTTTCACCAAATTTCGCGTCAATTTTGCTATTATATCTTGAGTTATATTTAAGTTTTAAGAATACGCCCAGCCGCCATCGTGAATGTATGAATTCGCTGTTCTTTTGACCTGGTCATAGGAAGCCACTTATATGGTTCTATATTACTACTAAAGTTCGTAGTTGTAGCTTCCAATTACTTTCTGTTGTCTCTATAATAAAGTAAGCCATCTGTCTGAACATTTTAAATATTTTGCTGAAAATTCGAATTTATACCGGATGAGGAATACAATTACCAAATATACCTTCGGTTTTATTTTAGTCTATTTGTTATGAGTTGGCGTCAAAACTACTGAGGTGAATGGCGAAAAATTCGTGTAGGAGAAGGCAACCTCAAAATAAAACTAGGCTACTAATTATGTACAAAGGAGTGAGGGTGTTAAGTGAATGCCTCGATTACGTTTACAGTTATTTTATATTTCCACTGGGGTTTTCTCGACAAAGAACGTGCATGCATTGATTTCCCGTTATAGATTTCAATGTTAGTAACATCATGTTATTGCAATTTATTCCACTGTTAGTGGTTACTACTGCACTGCAAGCATATCCCGCAAGCGATACTGAACACAATTATTTTCCCCGCGTAATAGTCTGGAGTAACATCGAGGGAAAATTAATTGTGTTCAGTATCATTTGTAGGATATGCATGCAGTGCATTACTATTAGTACATTACGATACGGGATGCAAGCAGAGAAATATCGACCTTCCTGACAACAACGATATTTGGGCTGCATAAAATAATATTATTAGGGGCAGCTGATTCACCTGGTATAACACTTTAAATAATACTTTTTAAATTAATGCAGCCAATGGCCATGTATTTTTCTTTTCAGGACGGGTCAGGGAAGGGATTATGGAAGGAAATCGGCCGTGGACCTATTGAAAGGAACGATCCCGGCATTTGCCTTGTGGTGAAAATGGGAAACCACGAAAACCATTTCCAGGACGGCCGAGGTGGGATTCGAAGCCACGCTCTCCCGATGCCAGCGAGACACGAGGTAGCGCGTTAACGCTCTCGGCCACCACGGCAGGTGGTATAACCCTTTACTAGGACTCTTCTTTTCACGGCAACAAGTCTCAATTCTTCTGTACAATATACACTGATATTTACACAACCTCATTTCAAAACAAGTAGTTCCGTGACGAACTAAAGAGCCTACTTTTCTTAAAATTTAAGATTCATGCCAATCTATATAGACCTATCTAGAATAATGACGAAATCAAATTGGTAATACTAACATTTCTAAGTACTGCAGTTTGAAATACACCTGAAATAGTGTAGCCTAATAGAGTAACTTACTACAGTTGGCAACCCTGGTGACTCTGAATATATTCTTAGGTCCATCTCTTAAGGTGTAGAATGCACATACACAATTTGGTTGAAGTCTAATGGATAGTATGGGCGTTACATGCTGTTTGATATTGGATATATCAGTGCGTGTAAAATCAAGTTGGGAACAATGTAATGTATGTGATGCTCAGAATTAATCTGAAATATTACGATCTATTATAGTGCCAATTTTGGATAAAATCCATTTGCTAGTATAGAAGTTACATGTAATTAAAAATGAAACTATCGGAAAGCTTAGAATCACGTTGACAGCACTGAGGTATATTAGTTACACCAAATTAATCTACAATGTCAGGTACTATACGTGTGCAAAGTTTAGAGCTGATGGCTTGCATACTTTCTGATATATTGATATTAGGATTAAACAAATGGAGAGAGCATTTATTAACAGTTGGCAGCCCTGCTGGTTCTTACGAATAAGCAAAATCATAATTTTTATGGTACACAAAGCACATACGAAATGTGGTTGAAATCCATTTGTTAGTATATAAGTTATATGCATTTAAAACTGGACCTATCAGCAGGCTTATAATCGTGTTGGCAGCACTGATGTACATATGTTACACCAAACTAAGGCAGAATGTTAGGTACTATACGTGTGCAAAGTTTAGAGATGTTGACTTGCATACTTCCTGATAAATTGATATTAGGGGTAAAACATAGAGAGAACATTTATTAACAGTTGGCAGACCTGGTGGCTCTTTAGAATACGCACAGTCATATCTGCTCTGGTACATATAGTACATGGGAAATCTGGTTCAAATCCAATCGATAGTATAGAAGTTCCATGCATTTAAAATGTGGACCTATGGGCAGGCTTAGAATCATGTTGGCAACACTGGCTTGTATGGACTTCTGAAAATTAATCTGGAATGTGATTATCTATATGTGTGCCAATTTTTGAATAGTTCGCATGCATAACTTCTGAGATATCGAATACAGAGCTCAAATTTCAATTGCGATGTTTCAGCAGTTGGTAGCACTGACGTCAATTTCAAATATGGTCGTGAGATATTCAGGTATAGATCTTTACTCCTACCAAATTTGGTTTGGATAGCTGCAGCCGTTTAAGAGTTGATAGACACACACACACAGACAGACAGACAGACAGACAGACAGAAGGACAGAGAGACACACATTTTCCCGGATCGATCTCATAAGGCTACTTTTCCCTCACTTTTTGCAAAATGAGAAAAGTAGGCTAATACAAAAATCAGAAACCAAGCTCCCTGCATTATTTATAGGATGTTATCATTTACGGATCAGTTATAAATATAACAAGTAACACATAAGAAGGATAGAAAACTAAGATCTCTCTCTCTTAAGTTAACAGCCCTGGGGCTGGTTTGCAGCAACTCGCCAATCTTCTCTATTCTCCGCCATCCTCTTCAATTCACGATATGATTTTGTGTTCGTGTCTGTCATTAACTGTGTGATGTATGCAAGATCAAAGAACGAATTCAACTCAAAACACAAATCTTCGTTTAAACATATGAACGAGCCTTACCACTAAAATTGGCGCCAATTCCACTCAACATACAGATGGTCCGTTAGAAATAGTAAAGCTTTTCAGTCCGTCAACACAAATAGGCAACATTAAGTTGCACAGGAATATTTCTTGTATTCACCCTGTGTCCGCAATTAGAAATATACGAGAAAATCTCTGTGGCAATAAGAGGCAACGCCCTCCTGTGCAGGGTCGTTTAAATGTGGACGGAGGGCTTTAAATGACAGATATAAAACAAAGGTAAAAGAAAGTACAAGGTATAAACATAATAAAAACGTAAAAATCCCCCAAAACGTCTTATCATCATTTCCACAACATTTCACCGATTCATTGTCTTTCAGTTGTTCTCAGCGCTGCTTTGCGTAGATAGTAGACTACGCGATACCCACCAAACATACAAAGAAAGAAAGAAAGAAAGAAAGAAAGAAATATAGACAGAAAGAAAGAAAGAAAGAAACAAACAAACGAACTCACAAATAAACAGAAGACCAATGGTGTATATCTTCAATTCTGTGAATTGTAGAGTTGTATGCTTGTATATAAAGTTTGTATTGGCAATCTGAATGGGGCTCTTGCGATGTAAGAATGGATGATTGCTATTGTGTGTGATGGTATTATCAGTTTTCTGACGCTGCCCACGTTGCAATATAAAGTTAAGTTGCCTTGTGGCTAAGAAGGTTCGTACTTCGAGTCTCCGCAACTCAATAAAGCTCTGTGGCCGATAGGACGACCCCCGCATACGCAATGAGGTTCGTCTTTTGTGCGCCGGTAGCAATTACTCTGCAGATATGATGGCGATCACAAAGACCTGCTGACAGTCTCTGTTGCCAGAGTGGAGAGGAAGATATTATTTAAGTTGCTGCCATCTGAGTGGATCCCTGTCTGTCCAGCTATCATCTAAAACGGCACGGATTCTACTTTCACGGTTATTGAGTGTTGGATATATTGTATCGAAACGGGGCCAGCTGCAATATAACTTTCTTTACTGAATCACTGGCTGAGATGAGAGCTATGAGCTACAAGGAATGAGTTACCTCTTACACTATCTTCTCAGCATTTTTTACCTAGACCTATAATAATTACGATATTTGTTTACGTATACCTCTTAACTTAAATTTGAACATAACTAAGCGAGGTGTCCCATTTTGGAGTATACATACTGAAATAAATCACAGCTAAACACATATCAACAGGTCATAGTTTTTTTTTTTAGGGGAAGAAATGCATTTACGCACAGAGTGTCGGGCTCCTGCTCCTGAGTAGCAGACTACCGACTAAAACTCCCCCTTTACTTCTGAACACTAGCCTGGAACCATTTAGCACATTACTTCAGGAGTAATAACAATAATAATAATAATAATAAGACGACCCGTGCTGCTCCGAAGCATTCATTTCAACAATCCTACAGCACTTCTTTCCATGTGTCATTTGCTCTTCAAATGTCTTCATGCTATTGACCTGAACAGACATTTACGCTACCGTTGCTTTTGAATTTTCTCCATCGAAGTGAGGGTATTCACCGTTGGAAATTTGTATCAAGAAGTTTGCATAGCATTTTCATATGTATCGCTGATGCCAATAATTATTCCAGTTGTCTGTAACATGTTTAACAATTCATAAACCCTGTTTGCTGTGCACACAATATGCCAATGACCTGAACAGACAATTACCGTCACCTTTAATTTTTATAACATCTGTAATTAAGGGTCGCCTCTCACTCATCATATGAGTCATCGTTTTCATTGAACACGAATGGCGGTTCCAACATTCGACTGTAGCGGCATCGGCTACTGACCCGAACATGTAGAAGTTAATTTGGTAAACAAAATAATCGCATATAGCGTAAAGCACTAATCCCCCCCCCCCCAACAACTTTTCATCGGTTCCAATCCTCTCTTTTTTATTATTGTATGCTAATTCAAAAATTAATGTTTTTCAGTCGGTCAACACGATTGTACCCAATTGTAATGAGAGGTTCCCTAATCCTGAACAAGTAGTTCCGTGAAGAACTATACAGCCTATTTTCATATATCCTACTTATGTTAATTGCCACTATCAACATACACAATTTCAGTTTGATTGCTGTAATAGATTCGTAGATATTGAGAACCGACTAAATATTTCGGATGGTCGCCATGTTGGATTTTATATATGTAGGTCCTAGAGTTATGTACTGTTACTTGAAGATTATTGTGTACGTGTAGCATTCAAATTTCAAACGCATGATTAGGATACAAGAAGTAACAGGGAGATTTTAAAATTTCGCACAGCTGCCATCTTGTGGTTATGGAAACAATTGAAATAAATTAGATGCCAGCGGATTAACATTCGTATAAGGATTTATTGTACCAAGTTTCACTGCACTCGGATGGTTAAATTGCGAGAAACGTCCATGTGAATATTTATACTTCGCGTCGCCGCCATGTTGGATTTAAGATCACCAGGTTATTTAAAGTCTTATAAGTGAACTTAAGTTCATAGCCCCTATGCACATAAAAAAATCAGTTTGATTGCTATAATAGATTCGTAGATATTCAGAGCCGTCTAAATATTTCGGATGGTCGCCATGTTGAATTGTTTAATGTATAGACCTTAGAGTCATGTACCATTAAAGGAAAATTATTGCGTAGGTTCATTATTCAAACTTTCACTTCGATCGCATGATTACGACACACGAAATAAAAACTTAATTTTAAAATTCGCACAGCCGCCATCTTGAGGTTATGTAAACAATTGTACTAAGTTAGATACCAGCGCATTACAATGTGTATAAACATTTCCTGTACCAGATTTCATTGCGTTTGGAACATTAAATCGCGAGTAAAGTCTATTTAAAATGTTCAAATACGCTTGGCCGCCATGTTCGTTTTTGTAGTTAACCGGTTTTTCAAAATTAACATAGGTGAACTTCGAGTAGTTCCCTTTATCACCGTACAAAATTTCAGGGTGATACCGCTAATAGTTTCCGAGATATAGAATGCCGGTGAAATATTTCGCACATCCGCCATCTTGTGGTTATGTAAACAATTGAACGAAGTTAGATGTCGGTGCATTACAATGTGCATAAACATATACTGTTCCAAGTTTTATTGCGTTTGGATGGTTAAATCGCGAGAAACGTCTATTTAAAAGTCGCAAATTCGCGTGGTCGCCATGTTGGTTTTGTAGTTACCAGTTTTTCAAAGGTCACATAGGTGAACTTCGAGTAGTTCCCTTTATCACCGTAATAAATTCCAGGGTGATATCGGGAATAGTTTCTGAGATATTGAATGCTGGTGAAATATTTCGGACAGCCGCCATGTTGGATTGGTGAGACGTAACAAAATTAGAAGGGCACGGTCGGGGTCGCCCGGAATAGTGCTATGAACTTACCGAGTTTCATTGAAATCGCTCCAGCCGTTTAGAATTTATTAGGGGGACACACACACACACACCTCACACACACACACACACACACACACACACACACACACACACACACACACACGGACAAAAGATGATCTCATAAGCCTATTTTTTCAAAATTGAAAATAGGCTAAAAATATTGCATGAGATTAATAAATGGGCTCCACTTGGATGACTAGATTCAATCGTCAAACATCCAAGTGTATTTATTAATCTCATGCAATAATCTTTTTCAGGATTAGGGAACCTCTCATTACAATTGGGTACAATCGTGTTGACCGACTGAAAACATTAATTTTCGATTATGAAGGCAACACTGAAAATGGCTTCAAATACCATTATCCTATCTCCAATTTACACATGCTAGTGCAACAATCACAATAACGCAGGTTATCACAAAAATTCTACACACACACCCATGTACACGGGGCAACAACACCACGATGCCTAGGCCCCGCAAATGAAATATTAACGGTGCATACGATAGCATAGAGAATACTACAGTCCAATACAATCCTTGATTCACAATCGGCCAGTTTTCCCATGTGTCCTGTAGCAAATTTTAACGGACTATCATGATACATAGTAAATCGTTGTTGCCTAGTGACAACCTGTCCATCAATGGTGCGGCGTTGATACATTGTTAGTCGTTGCCGCCTAACGACAATATGTCCGTCAGGTTTTTAGATTCTATTTTCGTGTGACCTTGAATAAATGAATTTATACTATTATTTTAATACATGGATGATATAATCAAGTAAGGTGGAGTTCAATCGAAAATGCCTGACGGACATTACCTTTTAAGACAACAAACATCGTTGTAGCGCAAATACTTCCCGAGATATTTCAGTTTTAGTAAAGGGTGAAATTTCTTCAAAACTATTTTAATATATAAGACTAGAAGACCCGTGCTGCTCCGCAGCATTCACTTCAACAATCCTACAGCACTTCAGTCCATATGATATTTGCATGTCTTCATCCTAGTGACCTGAACAGACATTTACGGTACCGTCGCTTTTGGGTAAATGATGAAGTAGACTTATGAGATCAAATGTGTGGGTGTCCGCCTGTCCTCTGTGTGTGTGCCCCACTATTTACCCAGCGTAAGCTTAAAAGGCGCACGGACGTCAGGTTCGAGACGCAATTCTGAAAAGCCGAGGTGAACAGCTAACTCCAAACACATAAGCTATACTCTTCTGTGAAGTATTAACTCGACACGACTCGACAGTTTGATGCTGGCTGAAGCTAGGGTGATAGGTCGCTCCTATAAAGGCAAACATTCCAAACAAATGTTTCTTTCACAGATATTGATTTAGGATAGATTAAGTGATGATCTTTACTCACATGAACCTAAACGTGATTTTACCCTGAATATTTTTTGATTAGCACTTTTTTTGTGACTAAGATACTCTGTAAAGTACTGTTAATGGATGTATACATAGCAGTTGATTGCTGTCTGTCGATCAACACGACATATAGGCCTACATGCCAAGTTGGCATCAGCCCAAACAAAATGGATAAACTGTACTGACCTGAAATAATATATTAGTAAAGGTTAGAAATTTCGAAATGTTATTACAAAAAGCGTGATAAAAGAACGATACTGGAATTCCTATCATTCCTATCAATAAAAATATATATGATCGGTAATAGTTAAGAGTAGTCATTAATTGAAGGGGACATGATGATGAAAATTTAGTGAGTCTTTAATGATTACAATGCTTTTAATGATTCTCTTTTATACTGAGCTATCAAGCTTTCAAGAATGATTTACTAATTCCCACATTTGATATCAGTGATGTATCTTCTGTAGGTACGTTTTCCTGGCCTGTCCCAGCAAACTGTATCCTCTTTACTTCTCCCATTACTGGATTCTGGTTGCTTTGCCTCTCAGGGAGCAGAGGTCTCCAAAATCGCCCACACTTATACCTGCTATCTTGATGTGAATAGGGTTGGTTGACTACTTCCTATTAATGCATTTAAAGATACTAAACTGCTTTTTAAACAGGGCATTGCAACAAAAGAGGTAAGCAACAGACTGAAACTTTAAGATACAACTATTTTGTTAAGTTTCGACAGTTTTAAAACTACTTCGTTTTCTTTGTTCCTTACCAGTTCTTTCCCCAAAATATCTTACTTTGTTCTCCTCCCCCAGGGGCTCACAAATTGTGGCACGTTGTTTGTGGCCGCCACATTTAAGTTGAGAATTTCTTACACTTACTAGTGCCATACTGTATTTCAATTATCTTGTCTGATTTCCTTCGGCCTACTGTTCTCTTCCGATCCCAACGGTAATAGAGCATCCTAGTCCTAGAAGATTTTCAAGGCCATTCATGACCCTTCTCTTTGTTTCCCCTTTACCCATTTGAATAAATATAAAAAGTAAATGAAAGGAAATATTCTGAAAGAGCCGAATAATAGCTTTGGAATATTAAGCATGTTCATTCAGTTTTAGAATGCATATCTCAAAGGAAATACACAACTTTCTCAAATTATAAAGCTCAAAATAATCCCAATAAATAGAAGTTATTTCGTAATAAATGCTAAGAATAGTGATAAGTGAATAGGCGTTAATTCGAAAGGAATGTCAAACATGACGAGAAATGAATACAGATCACCGTAGAAATAGACGTAACATTTTCAAATCCTCCAGTATTATGTTAAACTAGAAGACCCGTGCTGCTCCGCAGCATTCACTTCAACAATCCTACAGCACTTCTGTCCATATGACATTTGCATGTCTTCATGCTAGTGACCTGAACAGACATTTACGGTACCGTCGCTTTTGGGTAAATGATGAAGTAGACTTATGGGATCAAATGTGTGGGTGTCTGCCTGTCCTCTGTGTGTGTGTCCCACTATTTACCCTGCGTAAGCTTAAAAGGCGCACGGACGTCAGGTTCCAGATGCAATTCTGAAAAGCCGAGGTGAACAGCTAACTCCAAACACATAAGCTATACTCTTCTGTGAAGAACTAACTCGACAGGACTCGGCATTTCGATGCTGGCTAAAGCTAGGGTGATAGGTCGCTCGCAAGCTCGTAAACTCACTCTGAAGCTAGTAATTAAAATTTCCACTGAATGGAGATTGTTGGAAGAAATGAAAACGTAAAAACACTTACAGTGGTCGATGTGGGAGCTGTCGCGGACTTTCTTGCAGAACTTTTCATGCTGAACAATTCTCAGAGAATATCGATATTTTCAACTGTTTACCCAGTGTAAGCTTAAAAGACACATGGACGTTAGGTTTTTCTTCAACTCAATTCACTGAAATCGTAAATGCTTGGCTTCTTTTGGTCATAAATAAATGTTTTTCTACCTAATCCTTCATCGAGAGATCCTTTACAGAATGGTGAAAACCGCATCAAAATCCATCAAGTTACTCTCGAGATTACCCGTTACATCAAAAAATTGGGAACTTTGTTTTATAATTAGTAGATAGAGATATCCACATCATTTAAGGCTACAGCGGTACAATTAGGTGTTTTGTCTGCTTATGAACAGTGGTATAAATTTAAAATAAAATATGGGTCTCTTATATTTGAATTCAGAGATGTAACTCTTGGTTAACATGTAGAGGTGTGCAAATTAATAGAATTAAATAAATAATTTTAATTAGTCATAATTACTTTTATTCAAAATCATTTTATTGACCAACTTCTTTTGTTGTCCTACTTAGTAGTGTTTCCTCTCCCGTGGAATTACACCTTTTCCCATAAAGAATTGCGTCTGGAAACTTTCAGATTATTGGATTCTGAGGGATATCTGAGCTGGGTCCATTTTCAATTTTTCATTGACTTTAGAATTCAAGTCAGGTGATTTCAATGCATAGTTCATGAATCTTTGAATAGTTCAATAGCGTTCATCAGTTAAAAGACCCCAAATCCCTCCGCTCTAAATTCACACGTAAAGTAGAGTGAAGTAATAAAAACGAAACGTGTGGCATTTTGCATTTGCAAGGCTCCTCTGTTAGTGGAAATTCTAAATAATCATTTTAATTTGAGTTTCTTAAATGAAAATATAATTAGGAGTCTTGGTTAAACATTTGAAGTAATTTCATCGCCTTGTAAACATACTTAGTCCATTAAACCATGAAAAGTAAGCATGCAATTTTGGAAAACTGACATCGAATCTAATAATTTGCACATCTCTGTAAAGACAGCTATCGCCTCCACCCCTACAGATAGAATAGTAAGTAAAGGCGATTGATGAGAAATGAAAAGATAACTCACACAGAAGGAATTAATATTTATTAAGCTGTAAATTTGATTGAGTATATCTTTGTTATAGAACTGAGGGAATGAAATAACAGGATGTAGGATAGTAATCACCGATGTAGGACAATAGTAATTTTTTTTACCATTACCACAGGACAGTTATCGTATTAGGGATGCGGACGTCCTTGTATAATTGTTGCTTAATCTGTGCCCCGTTTGATGAGGTCTGTGCTCCTCCGCAACATTCGTTTCAAAATTCTAATAGTACTTCCTTCCATTCGACATTTGCTGTTCGCTTGCCTTTTGGTTCTATTTGAACTTGGACGTCATGAAAGGATTTTGCTCGCGATAGTGCGGCATACAGTAAAGTTGTCCGTGGCTAAACACCGGTTGAGGTAAATAAATGCCTACTTGATCTAGTGTTTGACCATGAGCTTTATTGATAGTTATACAAATAGCCAAACGTACTGGAAACTGCTTCCTTTTGAAGGAAAATGGCATAGAAGTATCTGATGGCGTAAGGTCAAGGTGAGGGAGTAGGACATTGTTTCCAACATTTACGCCAGTAATAATTTCCAGGTGTAAGCAATTGTCATGCATCTTCCAAACCAACAGTCTAGTACCGTTCAACAGACCTTGGGTAACATTAATATTTCTCAACAAAATCACAATTGAGCCTTCTTTTAGTCGAAGGATATGAGATGGCAATCCACTTTTGCCTATGCTGTCTAAAAATTATATTGGGAATTGTAGAAGTTCACTCTCATCTTCATTAATCAAATTATTCACACTGATGTAAGTTCTCCATGATCCTGAGATTAGGTCTAAAACTTTGTCATTGATTTCTTTACAATGTTAATTTTTAGGTGCTAAAATCGCTATTTTTGAAAAGCGTGAAATATTTTTCAGTGTGGGACTAATTCTGAATTTTCTCCATCGACGTGAGGGTATTCACCGTTATCAAGAAGTTTGTATCAAGAAGTTTGCAAAGTCACGTTGATCTGTATCCGCTCGCATATTTTTATTGAGTTAAAACAAATTGAATAATGGCCACAAAGGAGAGAACCTTACTGACATTTGGACCGATGCTGCTTTAGATGCGTGAGGCACAACAGGCAATACCTGCCTAAAGTCTCCACCTAAGATGATAATTTTTCCTCCGAAAGGCACGTCGTTATCATCTGGGATGAAGGCCCTATGGCCAATAAGCACCAACGCGTGCTTATTGGCCATAGGGCCTTCATCCCAGATGATAAGGTTTGCTGAACGAATATAAAAAGCTTCCTTGCTGTTAACTTTTATTCCTGATACAGAACTTTCATGTAAATGTAGAGGTAACTTGAACTGGCTATGCGCAGTGCGCCCCTGAGGTAGTAACATTGCTGCAATACCAGTCCATGCAAAAGAAATTACATTTAACCCCAAATTTGTGCAACTGTGAATCAAGCATTGGTAAAGAAATGTTTTCCCGGTGACCCCTGGACCGTCAATGAAATATGCATTACTCATCCTTTCATTGCTGTTTTGTACTAACCCCAAAATTTCTGTAATTATAGCCGTTTGGATTCTATTTGCTTGGTTTATCATCCGACTTAATTGATCCTCATTAAGTTTTGGATAATTCATTGGTAAATTTGTCTGAGGGAAATTATCAATAATAGCTGGCAATTCGAGAGAAGTAATGGGAAGACCATGGAGCTTTAATGTATTAGAAATATGTATAAGAGTGAACTGATATGCAATGTTAGGTTCGTGAAACTGCAGATAATGTTCTGATAATGAATTCTTGAAAATGTCCCATAACTATCTTACATTTGAAGGGGTCTGAAAGATACATATGTAAGAAAACAGTTGTCGTAACTGAGAAGACATCTGAAATTGTGACGCTTCTGCCAAACAACGCTGCCATTCAGAATCGTCAATCAGCAATCCTCGGTCCTTAGCTCTTTCTTTAAAAGTAGAATAGACAAATGCTTTGTATGTTCGTAGATCCTGGAAGCTGGTAGCACCTATGACGTGAAGCAATAACAGGCGTAAATAATACCTTTCTGTTTCTGTAGGCGAAACATTATACATTCTGCCTATAGTTTCTGAAACATTTTTTCTTTTTTGCCACTGGCAGTTGCTCTTATTCCAGGCATAATGTACTGGTGTTTCAGGAAATATATACGGACTTCTGGCTTGAGAATCTTGATTTAACTTGAACCACGCTTGTAATTCCGTGTTGCGCAACTGTGCTTGAAGTAAAATATCAGGAGTTTTATCATTTTTAAAATAGATATTTTGCAAGTTTGGCAAGTGAACTGGTAATCGCACGATAGAATGTGACTGTTCATGCATGTGAAATGATAATATCCTGAATTCGGCTTCTGTTAGACCAACATATCGAGCATTTAGGAAAGAAGTAATTTCATCGTAGTTCACCGTTTCACCTTCAGGACATATTTTAACAATGCAGCAGTCATGACCTTTATACACGTACTTGTGGAGTTTAATATACAGTATAAGATACTTGTGGATGTATTTAACACTCCGAACACTTGAGCATATTTAAACATTAATATGAGCTTGCAAGTAAAGTAAAAGAAATAGATTGTAGGAAACAATGAATCGACTATCGATTTCAATGTCAGTGCCTCGAATTGTTTATATAATAATCCGTCCATTATTTCTTCTCCTATACGAAGGATAACCGTTGGCATTATCTTTGGTCCCTTCCTGAAACTGTTTAGGAAAATCTTTCTTACATACGCCATCTTTCATACAGACTGAAGAAGGATTCAAAGATCCTCGAGGACCATGTACCATATGACGCCTTACCAACTCGTAAGTGCTTCATCCTCGAGATCTGGTATTTCGGCTGACACCACACAGTCAATGTCAGAAATTTCTCGAAACTTACAATCATCCGTTAATGTTAAGGGTAAATGGATGTGCGGGAGACCTCGTTTTTGAAATTCCACGGTATATAGATATGTTTTACCGAAAATTTCCTTAACATTAATTAATCGTAGCAAGTCCTTTACTTTGCAATGGAAAACTCTCACTTCAATATCAGGCCTATTATTTGCCGTTTCCCAGAGATGTATGCTGTTAAGTATTTCTGGCCAGCCCGCATTATAGGTGAACGTAATGAATAAATCTGGCTTTCCAAACTTCCTCACTATCGCCATCTCATCCTGATAATTTTGCAATATTTTCCTTGGGCTACCTGTAAAAGAAGATGGCAAAACTACAATACGACTGACTCTGAGATTTTCATTTTATGCTCGTACATGCAAGGCGTCTGCTAAGCCAGCATATGTATCAACTCGTAACTTCGTTTGTTGTTGATGACGTATATATTTTAACCGGTCACCTTCGATACGACAGTAGTAATCCACGAATAAATATCCATTTTGCAAACTTGAGCAGCGAAAACTAACTCAACATGACCTCCATGAACACCATTCATATACATATACATTTTGTAATCATCGCTCGTATTGATAGCAGTTTCGTACATATCGCTGTTGCCAACAATAAAGGAAGAATAATTATTCCACTTGTCTGTAACATGTTTTTCAATTCGCTTTATAACCTGTGTAAATAAACTCCGATTGTTGTACTCACAATATGCCAATGACCTGAACAGACAATTACCGTCACCTTTAATCTTTATAACATTTGTAATTGAGTGTCGCCTCTCATTCATCATAATATGATTCATTGTATTGATTGAGCACACAACCTATAAGGACGAATGATGAAACGAAAAGAAGACAGTTTGTAGCTGGTGATACCAAAGACTATATAACAGAAAGATCAGATACACAATACAAAATGGCGGTTCCAACATTCGACTGTAGCGGCATCTTCGTGAAATTAGTTGTCTTTCGTATAAAGTATTTGTTGTCATTCAAAGATATGTTGACAGGACAGTGTCTTTAGCAAAATGACTGCTGATTGTGCATGAGCATTTCAGTCTCAAAGTAATCCATTCTTTGAGAAGTTTTAATTAAATTATGTGCACATAATCCCCTTTTGCTTATTGTATTATTAATAAGAGAAAATTGTATGGATACATGCGACATTAGCGCCCGAGTGGAACAGGTAGAAGTTAACGATATCATGTATGGATACATGAGACATTAGCGCCCGAGTGGAGCAGGTAGAAGTTAACGATATCATGACGTAATTAGGGAACTCTCTGTTAATATCAAGTTAGATTTATTATTTGGGCGGCGTTGAATATCATGATACAGTGTTAGTCGTTGTCGCCTAGCGACAATATGTCCGTCAAGTCATTCGATTCTATTTTCGTGAGACCTTGAAGGAAGTAATATTCGCAATTATTTTAATACTCGAATGATATAATCAAGTACGGTGGGTATCAATCGACGGTGCTTGACGGGCATTACATTTTAAGACAACAAACGTCGTCGTAGCGCAAATACTTCCCGAGATATTTCAGTTTTAGTAAATGGTGAAAATTTTTGAAAACTATTTTAATATATAAGATACTAAACGGAAACAACACTGTCAAGTGCATTTTTCATTGGAGTTATTTTTGAGGCTTTATACGTTTAGTAAGATATAGCGATGGAGATACTGACAAGACATTGTCATGGGTAACGCAGCAAGAGGTTGAGGGCTTGCCGGTGATAGGAAATAGCGAGTTTCGAGTAGCGGAATTATAAAATAAAACTTCTAATTATGATCGTGTTGAAAGCCATTTTTCAGTGTTACCCTAGTAATAAAAAAAATAATGCTTATCAGTTGGTCAACACGAATGTACCCAATTGTAATCAGTGTTTCCCTTAACGTGAAAAATATTTACGCAAGATTAATAAATTAATTCATTTGGATGACCAGTTTCGATGGTCAAGTAATTATCATCAGATCCTTTACACTTACGCCGTTACATCTACAGTATATCTACCAGTGTGTGGGTGATGGTATTTACAATATATACACTTACTAGCAGGTGCCCGCGGCTTCGCTCGCGATCAAGACAATGGGGACGATGCATTATTGCTGATAATTGGTCTATTCTATTACAGCAATCGCGGCTACAGGTGGGTCCATTCTAATTCTGAAAATGCTGATACATACTGTATATTGATATGAGCAGCAAAGTGGGAATTTTATAGAGTTGTGAAAGTCTGCAGTGTACAATGTTACATTATGTGAACACATTTGAAAATTACGTTTTTGATTTTGCCATCTTCTGCTGAGACATAACGATTTTGTTGTCCGGATACTCGTGAGCACGCCACATACAGTTGACCATGGGAAAAAATGGTTTTGTCTAAATGAACACCTACTGCTGTTAAGTGTGTGTCATTGCGCTTTGTTAATAGAAATTGGGAATCTTGTTTGAAGAGGGGACGGCACTCTTGCACACTGGAATGGCAAATCTATCGGAATATGGGGAATTAAAAGTATTTTTCCTTAAGCTATTCTGGGTGTAAATTTGCCACACTTATTGATGATTTGAACGTCAACAAGTCGCTATTAACAGACCTGTAGTAAAATATCTCTCACCTTGGCCACTGATGTAAATTATGCAGTCTCTTCCAGTGTTACATCCCAGGGATTGAAATTCTTCAACAACCCTTTTGCCCCCACATGTCTCTCTAAGTAATTAAAATTCCTGATTGTTGTTGATTGAGTCTTCAGTCTTTTGACTGGTTTGATGCAGCCCTACATGACTCCCTCTCCTGAGCTAATAGTATCATTTCTACATAGCTACCACACCCTACATCCGAGGCAATCTGTTTAACCCTGGTCTTCCCCTACAGTTCTTGTCCTCGACCCTCCCATCCATAACTAAGCTTGCTATTCCTGGGTGTCTTATTATATGTCCTACCAACCTATCTCTTCTCTTCATTAGCAGTCGCCAGAAACATCTCTCCTCTCCCAATCGTCTTAATACCTCTTCATTTGTTACCCTACCTTCCCATTTGATCTTCCTCATTCTCCTGTAACACCACATTTCAAACGCTTAAATCTCCTTTTTTCTGCTGCACCATTAGTTCACGTTTCACTTCCTTATAGTGTCACGCTCCAGGCAAAAGCTTTCAAAAATTACTTCCTAATACCTAAATGTATATTCGATGTCAGAAGATTCCTTTTCTGTAGAAATGCTTTCCTTGCCTGAGCCAACCTACTTTTTATATCCACATTGCTTCGTCCATCACTGGTTATATTGCTTCCTAAGTAACAGAAGTCTCCTATTTACCGTAGCGTTTCACCTGGCAATTTGATGTCCATAGATGTTTCTAATTTATTTCGGCTGCATTCCAATAATTTAGTTTTACATTTATTGATTTTCATCATGAATTCTTTCCTCAAGACGGAGTCCATACCATTCAAAAACTCGTTCAAATCCTCTGGCGTATCGGCCAAGATGATGATGTCATCAGCAAATCTCAGAGATGAAATTATATCTCCTTGAATCTTCGCTCCCACTTCAAATATTTCTCCAATTTCCTGATTGTTGTGTTTGTAGAGATCTTTGAAATGGGTTGCCCTCGCACATGGTGTAGATGCATTGTCAAAGGAAAACATTCCATGTTACGAACATGGGCCGCATAACCTGTACCGAAAGCTTCTGCAGATGTAACACAAGGCCTATTCTGAACAGCAGTTCCTTTAATTCAGATTTGCCAACATTTTATTGTATCTTTCCATGTGGTATATCTCTGTACCTCAACATACAGAAGAGTGCTTTAAAAATTATGTCTTGTGTAAATTTTGGAAAAGGTAGTGGTGTGTTTTTACCGGAGTGGATACTGGCTCGTAGAAATTCTTTTCAGTAAAATAGACTGGTTCACAATCTTGTAAGTGCACATTGAGGAATGTGACGCCGGGATGCCTTAAGTGTTACGGAAACGGCAATAGCCGCCACAGAGCTTCGTTGCTACTGAAATAAAGACCAGACTGATATTTGTACTTAACTATACGGGATTTGTGAGCCTTGTGTTTATGAAATTGAACATAGCTATATCGCTATCTTTATTTAGTAGCCGCTACTGTCGTGTTTAAAAATTAAACGTGGTATTAGAAGGTGCTTTCCCTAATTTTTTTACCCCTGACACTACAGCCCATGAAGGGTCTAGGCCTTTCATGCGACCGCTTCCCAGCTATTTGGCCTGCAGATATTGTGGTGACGCGTGGTCAGTGCATTGTGTCCCCTCGGACGTTAATCTTGTTCTTCGTGACCGGGGCGCTGCCTCACTATCAGACAGCTTCTCAATTGTCCACACGAAGCTGAGTGCACCCCGTTGCAGCCCTCACGGCAGTGTCTAATGTCTCTGACGGAGCCGGGAATCGAACCCTGGGCATCCAGATGAGAGGCAGGCGCGCTACCCTGTCCTTATTATGTTTTTATATATCTTGAAAAAGAAAATAAATGGATTGGCATTGCCTCATACTGTGCCCAAATCCAGTAGCCTAAATTTGAGAGCACAGGCCACGATGCTAAGTTCAGAATTGAAAGTTTGAATAGCGCGCGCCAAACCTTCTAAGAAGGAATCGGAAGCTTTTAGCAGCCAAGAAATGGTTAAGTGAGGTAGGCGAGAGCGTCATAGTCGAGGCTAAATTGACATTAAATATTTCCCGATGGAGTAGAATCTTGAGACTAACATCAGATTACTGGCACGGACATGGGAGGAAGTTTGTGCTTTATTTCGGGGAAATTGATTGAGGGGAAGCTGAGATATGAGATGTTATAGTTTCAGCATATTTCACGCATTGACCTCGAGGAATCCGCTTGCGAGGTATATAAGGCGTGCATGCCAGAGCCAAGTATGTTCATTCCTTCGTAAGCGCTCATCCGCTGAACACGTCAAGTCGAACTCTGTTATAATCTTCGTGCACATGGTTGCAAAATCTACGTTATTACCAGCACAGCCGCTGGGACTTAGTGATTTCGACAGTACATGGCTACTGGTCTTATAAAAGTGTTTAACATTATTGTGATCTTCGAACTTTTCAAACGTTATCACCAAGGGGATAAACTTTGTGGCATTGGTAATACTTGACTGCTACAATGGACATATGAATAGATTTAGTCTATATTTTGCTTTCCACTGTCCACTAAAATTTAACTTGGAATATTTCATCCAAACAACCAGAATAAGTCTTGGACTTAATAACTTTCGACCAACCAAAATAGTTCATTACTGTTCACCTACCAGTCTTGCACAGTTCAGTGCATTAGCCGACATAGGGAATACCAGCATGCTTGCATTGTCTGGAGAGTGAGAAGCTCTGCCCAGGGAACTGATGTTCAGAACTCGAACATGTGTTGCATAAGATTGTAAGAGTAGTGACAGTATTGAAGGCATTACAGTTGGGTCGAGTTAAAACTGGTAATTTTTCATCATGGATATTTTCGATCTAACCCCAGTCAAGATTACTTCAGCTGTTGAAGCAGCATATTTTACGAACTATTTTCATCAAGATATTCAGGCTACAGGTATAAATGCCGCTATGTCTGTGTAAGACCATTGCGGGTATAAAATGGAGGCCGATACAAGATTATAAATACGTGTGCTAATGGGGACAAGGAGACTGAAATAATCTGGTTCAGACCAGATTACGAGCATCAAGATCTACAGGAATGTAAGCTACAATTTGCATGATTTTTATGCGTAGTTAGCTGGAAATTCTCATTTTTTCTTCAGTCTTACCAACACATATTTTCTTTTCATCGATGTTTTTACTGTTGCAAATATTTTTTTTGCAATAGAAGCTTTGATCTGAGCAGTTTTCACACTCAGAAGTCAATGATTCGAAATTTATGGACGAGCAGAACGAGCATTTATTTAATTTTGATATTTTTCTAATCACGGTCATCAGCCGTCGTAACTGAAGATTTAATAATAAATTTAAGTTGAGGAATGGATATTTATCCTTTATTAAGAAGTCGAGGATGATATTCCCCGAACAGTTTAAAACTTTAAATCCATTTGTTGAGGAAATATTAATAATAATGTTGATTTAATAATAATAATAATTTTCAATTTTCTGAGATAATAATAATAATATTTGTGTTTTCTAATAATCATTATCATGTAGTGTGATTTATACATTTGACATTTAAAACAATTTTCTAAGATCGGATACTTGTTGATTCCGATGGTTAGTGGTTAACGCATGCCCACAAACAAACAACATATTAATTCAGTGGAAGTATTTCACGCTTGCATTATACATTTAAATCTTTGAGAAGACACGGAAAGTAATGATACGGGAAGCTAAAAGCATGTATAAAACAGGGGGTTTGCTAGAGTTTGTGTAAAAATAAAATCATTATTGAGCAACGTCTTTTGATAAAACGTTTGGCTAAGAATAGACACGGTGTGGAGTTATTCATGTTTTAAACTGATGGTAACATTATTATTGTAAACTCAATGGGGGAGTTTACTAACGTATTAATCTTCCAGTTTTCTTAACAAGCAAAGGCTTGATTATTCTGTATAATTTGGGAATAAATAATTGTTGTGTGAGCAAAGAATTAAATATGCCATTCTGATTGTGCAATTAAGTCGCAGGAATGAGGTTGTTGAAATGAAGCATCAACCAAATTGTAGGTTGGATGTCTTTGAAATTAGCGGAGGAGTTGAATTTAGCCACACTTTCGTCGAGATATAACCAAAGGTTATTTTGTTGAGCCATCATTGTCAATTCAAAGTTTACCCACGTGTTCTAGAAGTATTCCTAGTAATTGCTTACCCGAGTATTGTTATTGTTAAACTTGTACCTTTCATTATGAAAAGACTTTACCGTTGTCTAGATGCTAATTATGATTATGTGATTTTGACGCATTTAAATCGAATGGGCCGATGCTGTAAATTATTTAAAACTGTTACTTCTTAACAACCACTACAAACTGAGAGGATTTTTGTGACCCTGTAAAAATATATTTAAACGTTTTGCAAATAAATTTGATGATTAACACATTTGACATTTTGTCAAATTATTGTAATTTTGATAATAACAAATGGAATTGTTTTATGATAAATTTTCTAAATAATATTTCCAAGTGATAGTTAATTGATTAAATGGTTGAATCCATATTGAATTGAATTTATATTTTGTTAATAATAATATTTTGACCATTATATTGATGATTGAGTCAAAAGCTCTGAATAGATTTTGGATCGAGAACAGATGATTCAAAACATATTTTCTGTTTATCGAAGTTCGTCGAATCCAAATGCTCGAATGTCCATGTAAATGATATTGTGTTGTATTTCTTGTTAATAACTTTGTATTTGAACAAATCTTGAGACAACTGAACCCTGAAGTGTTAGTTAATTTGCTGCTATAATTTTGAAAAAGTGAACCAGTGATATATTTTTCAACAAGTGATAATTTTTTTCCATTTCAATATGTGAATACTCAAATAAGATAGGAATCAGGAAGAACAATTAAATTTGCACTGACAAAACCCTACTACTGTAAATAATTCTTTTGAGCGAAGTCAGCAGGACTATTAATTTGACCTTCGTCTCAATTGCCAAGTGTTCATGTGTTGGTGGAATTGTAAATCTTGTACATAAAATATGATTCGTCATGCATCTATTATGCTATTTTTGGCATACTTTCAGTAATTTTAACGTTTTAAATAAAATTAGATCATTTTACTGGTTGTGTTATTTTCAGAAAATCTCCTATCTTTATTGTTGCATCAAGTCGAAAATCAGTAAGGCTATTTTTTGTTGAGTTATTATTGTCACTTTAACCCATCTGGCGCCTCGGGATATTTTGATTCTCGTGCTGACTGATTTTTTGTGAAATCTATATGTGGTCGTCCGGTCTTCGGTCTAAACGGGCACAATACAGGGCTATATAGAAAATCGGATGTCATTCCTTGAGGTACTTACTGCTGCCATGGAAACGGACTTGCTATTAGTTCATAAGTTTATCATAGCGAAGATAGTTTTCTGCGAATATCTTTGGAACTGTTGGTTTTAGGGCCTTAAAATGTGGTTTTCGACCGAGTATTGTTTCTCGCATCGACGGGCGTAAAATGAGCTGTGTCCAGTCTTTATGCGACAAATTCGATATTTTGTCCCAGTTGAGTATTTTTGGTGACTTTTCAGTTATGTTGCCCGTTCAACGGGAACAATGATTTATTTCTGGATGAAGGGCAGCCTATATGTTAACCCAGGTTATGAGCTACCTCCGTTTCAAATTTCATCCAAATCCGTCCAGCCGTTTTAGTGTCAAGAGGTAACAAACTAACACACAGACACACACACAAATTTTCTCAATTATAATATATAGTAAATAGGGATATAGGGATATAGGGATTTAGTTGCAGCAGTTATTATAAACTTGCGCAACTTGTCAAGATTTGTTAGTTATACTGTATGTGATTATTATTTAAGATATTGTTAGTGATTATTGACCTTCAAGTTTGATTGGTTGCAATCTGTGATTGTTAGTGAATGGCCAGGTTGGAAAATGTCTCGTAATGAAATACATACGGTATATAGTAATAAAAGTCATGTCCGAAGGTACGTAAAGGAATTACTCATTTCTCATGACGAATTCGAAAGGAGAAAACGGGTGGAAATGTCATTTAAAATATAAAATGGAAGTGCAAACGATATTTATTTTTGTATAAAATATATTATTTAATGATTTAAAACACTGCACAAATTCACCCAGCTTGTAAAACTATTGCCCTGGAAACCTTCTTTGCCTGTGTACGTAGCACGTTGACAGATTGGTGGAATGTTTATCAACAAATTGAATGAGGATTTTTGTAGCAGTCGTAAATATCTAAATGTCGCGATTGTTTTTGCTTCCTTTGAACTAATCTGGCGAGTAATCCATACGTAATGCGGTGGAGCCGTGTCGGTGATAACTTACAGGCAGTGTCAGCCTCCATTACGAGCGCTGTCCCATTGCGCATTCGCGGTCGTATCGCCCTAACCTCGGGCGATAAATTCTCTCTTCGACACTTGGCTAAGTGTTTTCTTTCCTCTCTGCTCGCTACTGCTGCTCTCTGACAAGCGCCATTGATACTGTCACTGTTCTATGCGTAGCACAATCCTCCTGGTATCTTCTTTAAATAAGGAATAACGACCAAGATACTGACAAGACATTATCATGGGTAACACCACAATAGGTTGAGAGCTTGCCAGCGATAGGAAATAATGCGTTTCAAGTAACAGAATTACCTGTAACATCTATTTTTTCACTACTTTTCCATTTGTAATCGGTACTTTTTAAACTTTTACTTGTAATCTCCTACAAGACCTCTTTGTTGTCTGAATAATCGTTATTTTCCTGTTGTAACTACCTTTAGCAGTTAATGCTTCGCCCAGCATTGAAAGGGTTGAAAATACACTTTTTGGACACGCTAACGAATACTAAAGTAATGTCATTTGATGCCGTATTGATGCTTGATGGGATGAATCTGATTTGATTTAGAGGACTAATTGGGACTGAGGTTCGCCTGTTAAATCCAAAGTCCATTAAATTGCGAATTAAAAACTTATAATTCGAAATATAAAAACAATCTTTAAAAACAACATGATTCTTCTTATAAAATTCATCGGCCCGAGTTTTAAGATCCGCGTCCTCAAATGCACTTAACTCTCGAGCGATAAAATTATCGACGTTGTACTAATAATAAATCGATATTTGTGAAGCATCGAACGATTGCATATCCACGTAACGATCGATTACAAGTGTACATTTCAAACATAGCTGTATGTTGCTCTTGCATCAACGATTATGGTCGATAAAATGTTTTTTGGGGGGCAATTATTTAGTAGTTTCATTTGGTTGGGCTAATAAACAGGAATGTTCTAAGCGTTTTAATTTATTTTAGCCTATTTTCAATTTTGAAAAAATAGGCTTATGAGATCACCTTTTGTCCGCGTGTGTGTGTGTGAGGTTTGTGTGTGTGTCCCCTAATAAATTCTAAACGGCTGGGGCGATTTCAATTAAACTCGGAAAGTTCATAGCACTATTTCGGGCGACGCCGACCGTGCCCTTAAAATTTCGTTACGTCTCACCAATCCAACATGGCGGCTGTGAGAAATTTTACACCAGCATTCAATATCTCCGAAACTATTACCGATATCACCCTGGAATTTTTTACTGTGATAAAGGAAACTACTAGAAGTTCACCTATGTGACTTTTGAAAAACTGGTAACTGCAAAACCAACATGGCGGCCAAGCGAAGTTGCAACGTTTAATAGACGTTTCTCGCGATTTAACCAACCAAACGCAATAAAACTTGGTACAGTATATGTTTATACACATTGTAATGCACCGACATCTTACTTCGTTCAATTGTTTACATAACCACAAGATGGTGGCTGTTTGAAATATTTCACCGGCATTCTATATCTCAGAAACTATTTTGTACGGAGATAAAGGGCACTACTGGAAGTTCATCTATAAGATTTTCAAAAACCAGTTAACTACAAAACGAACATGGCGGCCAAGCGAATTTGAAAATTTAAATAGACCTTTCTCGCGATTTAATGTTCCAAACGCAATGAAACTTGGTACAGGAAATGTTTATACACATTGTAATATTTATCTAATTTATTTCAATTGTTTACATAACCTCAAGATGGCGGCTGTGCGAATTTTAAAATTAAGTTTTTATTTCTTGTGTCATAATCATGCGATCGAAGTGAAAGTTTGAATAATGAACCTACGCAATAATTTTCCTTTAATGGTACATTACTATATGGCCTATACATTTAACAATCCAACATGGCGACCATCCGAAATATTTAGACGGCTCTGAATATCTACGAATCTATTATAGCAATCAAACTGAATATTTGTATGTGCATAGGGGCTATGGACATAAGTTCACCTATAGGACTTTCAATAACCTGGTGATCATAAATCCAACATGGCGGCGACATGAATTATAAATGTTCACATGGACGTTTCTCGCAATTTAACCATCCGAGTGCAGTGAAACTTGGTACAGTAAATCCTTATACAAATGTTAATCCACTGGCATCTAATTTATTTCATTGTTTCCATAACCACAAGATGGCAGCTGTGCGAAATTTTAAAATCTCCTTGTTACTTCTTGTGTCGTAATCATGCGATTGTAGTTTGAATGCTACACATACACAATAATCTTCATGTAACAGTACATTACTCTCGGACCTACATATATAAAGTCCAACATGGCGACCATCCGAAGTATTTAGTCGGTTTTCAATAGCTACGAATCTATTACAGCAATCAAACTGAAATTTTGTATGTTGATAGTGGCAATTAACATAAGTAGGATATATGAAAATAGGCTGTATAGTTCTTCACGGAACTACTTGTTATTAAAGTAAGATCAGTAAGGGTGTGTTTATATTGGTTTACATCGTGTCGGACACTAATTTCCTCTCGCGCTTGACCATGATGATTTCAATTACATTTTGAAAATAATAATATTTGATGTTCTCCAGTGATTTCTCTTCGTTTTTTAATATACTATAGTATTTCAATATAATAGAGGTAATTTCAACAATGGGAGTGTTATAAATAAGTTATGTTTCATGTCGCCCAACAATTTCTCCACGTATACCACTACATTTGAATATGATTCGGAAAAATATCGGTTCGTCTAATCTGTCCGTTGAATCGAGGTCCGTTGAATCGAAGTCCGCTAAATCGAGGGTTTACTGTAGTAGTAAACTTTAATGATTCCACCCATAATTGTATGTCATTTGTATTCGAGAATATCCATAGCATCTTCCGGCCAACTCAAAAGTATGCATTTTTGATTGCTACTACCATCACGCCTCATGTAGATAATGTCTCAGCTGTAGCTAAAGCCTTGCGCGGATGCAGATATCCGCGGATAAACCCACGGATATCCCCAAAAGTTTTCACCATGCGGATATAGTTTGCATGGCTGTGTGGATAGCGGATAAGCTGCGGATAATGTTGTAATGGTTTGGCTTAGCCCTCACGTTGAGCGGCAATTGTAATGGTTATTACTGCTCCTTGCATTGAGCGTACAAATGTAATGTTTTATACCTGGGCGGACTATTCGCCAGAAAATACTACTGCTAAGTTTGATCTATGTTGGGCGCCAAGCTGGATACACTGTGTTCCAAGCTAAATTTATATATTTAATATCGACCCCTAGCGTGAGTAGAACATATGAGAAACTCTTAATGACTAGGCCGTGGGATGATTGAATCATCAACCCAGACAACATTTGATTGTGGAGAAGGATGTGGTATTATAACTATTGCTACCTACTGGAATTAAAGAATCTACTTTGTAATAATTGAATTTAATACACTTAGAAAATATGTCAGCATCTTGAATAAAATTTACACTGTTAACGGAGCATACAACTTTAACCATTGCCACGAACAAAATTACTTAATACGCCGGTCGGGAGAATAACGTGAATTTAACTTATTTCCAAATTAATGCTTAAAGAATTTATATTGGCCCTATCGAAAAACAGAGAGTGTGTGTCGTAGATTACCTGTGCTTACCAACGGAAACACTGTCTCCACGTGCTTGAAGTCTCGTAGCGTTGAATGTTCTGCATTGGTGTTGACGGCGTCAGGCCCCTTCCTCGTTGATCAAAAGTAATCGTTACAGCTTGTGGTGGAGTCTATTCCATGAACCACAACACGTCGCTTGCCTAATCACTGCAAGACGCGTGGAACCCATGATCCGATGTGATCAGCGGAGTTAGCGTGAATAAATTGTCCCACTTGGGACTAACGAACAAAGTACGCCTTACTGTACCAAGCGTAATGTCTTAATGAATCTCTTCTCTCACCCAGCGTCCACTATATGCTTCAATCTTCTCCCACCAGGGTCTAGCTTAACAGCGCGGCTTTGCTGCTTCGACCAATCCGCGTGCGTCACGTATCTCGCCATGCCCCCGCTACGTTGCTTCTTCTCCCTTGATTGGCTGGTCACCTTACGTGGCTCTTCCCGCCATGATACTCCTTCCCCGTATTTATATTTTCCGTTTCCGGGCAAGACGTAAATCATACACGTTTTCTTGCTTTGAAGTGTTCCCTCGGATTTCGTAATTCTATTGTACTCCAATCTATTCTTGTATTGAAATACCCAGTGAGTCACACACCACTCTCTCTTACCCCTAATAAAAAAAATCCCGACTTTACGTATGAAATGATTTGCCGTGCAACATTATATATTGGAATCATCCAATATAGATACGGATTTCTACTAGTAGAAATCCTATCTGTAATCTTCCAAATTTAAAAGCTCCGAAAAATGACGTAATAAATATTAATAATAATAATAATATGAAATGTGAAATTGAATAAACTGAAATAATATAACTTGGCCGAATTATTGCCGCGTTTAACAAATATGATATAGTCCAACTAACTTGTGTTAGTGGCATAAAACCCCCTAGAAAAACATGTTACATTCGCCTCGAATAATCATGTGCTTTACCATGCATATGGTACAGCACTTGATGATACCAGACACGTTAGAAAAAACCCTCCAAAATACAACTTATACAAGTGAAATGACCCTTTACACATATAAACACATATAAACCCTCAATCATGCGCTTTGTGCTAATTTTCGTCTTGTTATGACGTGTTCTTATTTTGTCCACTTCAAAATGTTTGTCATTCTCACGAATGTTCATTCTACCGCTCTCTCTCTCATCATTCTATGTGGGTCAAAATTACATACATAAGTGTGTTCCCTCTATATCCACAATTCACAACACACGCATTTATGGTGTTCAGTAGAAAACCACTGCGGAACTCTTCAAGAAATATTAGGTGCTCCACACCTACCGGATACCAATATCATGGTACACGATCTCACACGATCACACACTCGCGGTAGAGCAAAGTGATCTACTTCCCACCTTCTCTGTGAAATTTTTAATTAAAAGAAAAGACACGACTGTAAAAAAACCAGTAAGTACCCATTACTTATAACACTTAAATGTTCCTGTGCCGTATGTGCCCTATCTTACTAAGTACATGTACACAAAAACCCACCTTACTCTAGATCACAATTTCTCATATTCGTCGCTCAGCCAGTAGTTCACAACCCAGACCAGTCCACCTATCGAACCTGACCTAGTTGCCACAACTTTTTATCTGTTACTTATATACAACATCTCACGAAGTCTAGTACCTTGTACACAAACTACCTTAATTATATCCAACCCCGATCTCACATAGCTAGGTCGTAAGCAGGAATCACGTGTGCTGATATGTATGAGCTTCATGGAGGACTGTCTCGCCTTCTGATGACCCATCTTTTATCTCGTGGACGCCTTAAGCTAACAAGCCCTATACAAGCGCTCCCCCATCTCTTGGAGATAAATGGGAACCCATCAGCGCTGCCAAAATGGCCTTGGTGCATCGAGACAATTTAGTGCTCAACAGCATCCACCACTCCCTTCATCTTTCCCTGTACCTTAAAAACTCTCATTTACTTACATACTACCCCCCTGTGTGATTTCTGATACGCCTGCCTCGAAGACCAGATCTTCCACTCACCACATACCACACTTACTCATTTGATAGGCTGGCTCGCCAGCTAAACACACTTATTTTATGACACATATTTCTTAATGTCATCACGTTGCTCCACTAACATATTTCTCAGTGTATGCAACGATGCCCTGTTGCTACTGTCCACACATGCTAATCCTACTTTCATCCGGTGTTACACCTCTACTTGACACTTTATGACCTAAAAATGTCACTTCTGCCTGACAGAATGACGACTTGGACAGTTTCAGAGTGAACCCTGCCAGATCTAATTTTTTAAATACACTGTCTAAATGACGTAGATGCTCCTCAAAACTGCGTGAACTGATTACCATATCATCGATGTAAATAGTTACAAACTCTCCCGTGTCATCTCCTAATGCGATGTTTAAAGCTCTAATTAAAGCTGCTGAGCTACTTTTTAACCCATAAGGTACCCTGCAAAACTGATAAAGTTTATATTTATGACTAAGAGCTGTAAATGGCCGATCTTCATACATAAGTGGCACTTGCCAGAAACTGGAACTTAAATCTACACATGTGAAATACTTTTTACCCTCAAATGTCTGCATCAACTCTTCAATGGACATGGACTTCAGATGATCTGAACTGATTCTACTGTTAACTAAACGAGCGTCTAAACAAATACGAACTGTGCCGTCGGCCTTCGGTACTGTAATTAAAGGATTAACATATTGACTGTTTGAGTACTCTATAATGCCATCTTCAAGCATCTGGTTAATTTGTGCCTCTACTGTACCCTGATAAGCGAAAGGTATAGGATATCTATGTCCTGTGAATACTGATCTATCAATAACGTTCAATGAATGGGTATAGCAATTGGCCATGCCAATGCGATCCTCAAAAACTCTCCTATTATACAATAACACATCATAGAGCAGAACACACTGGTCTCCCTCTATATGCCCCTGAAATGCAGCATCACGTAACGAGTCCTCCAGACTACCGTTCGTAATCAAACTGCCCACAAAAATTTGAGTATCCCGCTCTTCAGCTGGTGATATCTCACTTAAAGAACAAATCACTCCTACAACACTACTCCCCTGAACATTGTCGTTGAACGCTACCTCTACTTCAGAATTATTCCATTTAAATTTCAAACTATCTACTTCATAACATAAGTTACCAGACACTCTACTTAGCCAATATGGACCCAAAATAACACTGAAAACTAAGTTTGGAATTACTAGACAAATCTACTTTTCGATATGATTATTAATTTTAATGTCCACTAAAACTTGCTTAGAAATTACTTTAGACCTCTTCCCTACAGCTGTGATAACAAAAGTGCTCTTAATTGGTATCTCCTCAAAATTTACACCAGTTCCTTTCATTTTATCGTAATATGTACTACTTATGCAGCTCTTCATACATCCACTATCAATTAAAACATCGGTGTGAGCCTCGGACACGTTAAGTTTAATAATGGGGCTTTTACTAGCCACCTCCTGAATAATACGTTCATCATTTAATTCATGCAACAATTCATTTCTTACATTTAGGTCATAGTGTTCCTGTATAATTGTATGGACAGGGCATGCTACAGACTGAGATTCAGACCTTACTTCGCAGCCTGGTTCGCGTTTAAAGAACCGCTACAGCTGGCTGTAGTACTACAAACTACGGCACTGGTCTGGCTGTTCTGGGCTGTGTTGTCATTGTTTGGCTGTATATTACTACCACTAGGCTGTCCTCTTCCTTGACCCCTATTCTGGTTGTAATTATTGTCATTATAATTTCTCCCTTGATTTCCCCTGAAATCATTATTTCTCCCTTGATTTCCCCTGAAATCATTGTTTCTCCCTTGATTCCCCCTGAAATCATTGTTCCTCCCCTGATACTGATTACCATAGCCATTTCCTCTATTCTGATTTAGTTGATTATTATTATTTCTATTTTGAGCGTTGGCCCCTTCGCCACCGTTCCCTTGAACTTCCTGATGCCTGGCTTCATTAGGCCTATTATTATTATTACCCTGGTTCCTATTGAAATTGTCCTCATAACCCCCTCTCCCTAGTGCATCAAATGTGCTTAACAAATTTTCTACTTGTGATATTGTCTTTACATTCTGGATACAAGCAGCCTCCTTAATCCTATAGGGAAAGTGCCTAAGTAGCAACCTCACCACATCACCTTCCTCCTTCAAGCCATCCAGATATTTACACACTAATACCTGCCCTAAAAAGTATTCGGTCATGGTGGAGCTTCCTTTAAGGTTATATTTACCACACACTACTCCCTCACGATGCTGCGACTGAATAACCTCATTCCAGAACTTTTCACAGAATTTCATTTTAAAATCATTAATATCAGTAAACTTGTCTCTATTGACAGCAAACCAATTCCTCGTTTCCCCCACAAACACTTGTTCTAAAATTTCAACTACCTGGCACCACTCAATACTACCATCTTCCAACCTCTCCCCAAATTTATTTTCTATAGAATTCATGAACTCCATTGGGCACCCTTGTCGATTCCTGAACTTCCCCAGTTCTACCTCCCTGTGTGTGCTATTCACAAAAACTGGCCTATTCTGACTATTTTCTTGCCTGATCCTAGCTTTTAATTTTAATTCTAACTCTGCGATTTTCTCCTCAGCCTTCCTCTCAATACTGTTTACTGTTAATTTAATGTTTCCTTCTGATTCTTCTACTTTATCATATAGCTTTGCTTGTTTCTCCTCAATCTTGCTAATGCTCTCTCTATTACTCTCTCTTAAATCATTTACTTCTGCAACTATTTGCGAGTGGACTTTCTCAATTCTACCCCCCAGCTGTTCCTTAACCTCTTTAGTTGATACTTGAATCTTGTCAATTCCCCCCCCCCCCAATTTCTTTTTAACCTGCAGTGTTTCTAATTTAACTAATTCCTTTAAATTTTCAGCCTGTGTGCTGATTCTACTTTCCAACTCCTCCTGTACTTTTCCTAATTTCCTGTCTACATCTACAATGATCTCTTTAACCTTCTCTTCCATTACTCCTCTGATTTCTCCTCTAATCTGCTCCATTTTCACACTAATTTCCTTGTTGTTCTTATCTAATTTTGCATTATTCTGTTCTAATTTTTTTATTTAAAGCTTCTGTATTTTCTTTATTTTCCCCACTGTTTTGTTCTAATTTTGCATTATTCTGTTCTAATTTTTTATTTAAAGCTTCTGTACTTTCTTTATTTTCCCTACTGTTTTGTTCTAATTTTGCATTATTCTGTTCTAATTTTTTATTTAAAGCTTCTGTACTTTCTTTATTTTCCCTACTGTTTTGTTCTAATTTTGCATTATTCTGTTCTAATTTTGCATTTAAGGCATCACTACTAACTTTGTTCTGATACATGAACTCGAGAAGTAAAGTTTTTAATTCTGGTTGGCCGCCTACACTCCCTGTTTCAGTATCGGGATTTACCTCCGCTACCCCGGTACTACCATCACTCGACATACTGCTCGTATCATCACTCTCCAGTTGATGACCACTACGTAACCTCATCTGTCTTTCTTTCTCATCCCCCATAATGATATACACTGATAAAGACAAATAACCCCCAAAATACCGGCACAGAAATATGTCTCCTTCTCCTTCCTCAAATGTTCCTGGGTTTTCGGCCCAACGTTGTCGGCGACAAATGTAATGGTTTGGCTTAGCCCTCACGTTGAGCGGCAATTGTAATGGTTATTACTGCTCCTTGCATTGAGCGTACAAATGTAATGTTTTCTACCTGGGAGGACTATTCGCCAGAAAATACTACTGCTAAGTTTGATCTATGTTGGGCGCCAAGCTGGATACACTGTGTTCCAAGCTAAATTTATATATTTAATATCGACCCCTAGCGTGAGTAGAACATATGAGAAACTCTTAATGACTAGGCCGTGGGATGATTGAATCATCAACCCATACAACATTTGATTGTGGAGCTGGATGTGGTATTATAACTATTGCTACCTACTGGAATTAAAGAATCTACTTTGTAATAATTGAATTTAATACACTTAGAAAATATGTCAGCATCTTGAATAAAATTTACACTGTTAACGGAGCATACAACTTTAACCATTACCACGAACAAAATTACTTAATACGCCGGTCGGGAGAATAACGTGAATTTAACTTATTTCCAAATTAATGCTTAAAGAATTTATATTGGCCCTATCGAAAAACAGAGAGTGTGTGTCGTAGATTACTTGTGCTTACCAACGGAAACACTGTCTCCACGTGCTTGAAATCTCGTAGCGTTGGATATTTTGCATTGGTGTTGACGGCGTCAGGCCCCTTCCTCGTTGATCAAAAGTAATCGTTACAGCTTGTGGTGGAGTCTATTCCATGAACCACAACACGTCGCTTGCCTAATCACTGCAAGACGCGTGGAACCCATGATCTGATGTGATCAGCGGAGTTAGCGTGAATAAATTGTCCCACTTGGGACTAACGAACAAAGTACGCCTTACTGTACCAAGCGTAATGTCTTAATGAATCTCTTCTCTCACCCAGTGTCCACTATATGCTTCAATCTTCTCCCACCAGGGTCTAGCTTAACACCGCGGCTTTGCTGCTTCGACCAATCCGCGTGCGTCACGTATCTCGTCATGCCCCCGCTACGTTGCTTCTTCTCCCTTGATTGGCTGGTCACCTTACGTGGCTCTTCCCGCCATGAGACTCCTTCCCCGTATTTATATTTTCCGTTTCCGGGCAAGACGTAAATCATACACGTTTTCTTGCTTTGAAGTGTTCCCTCGGATTTCGTAATTCTATTGTACTCCAATCTATTCTTGTATTGAAATACCCAGTGAGTCACACACCACTCTCTCTTACCCCTAATAAAAATATCCCGACTTTACGTATGAAATGATTTGCCGTGCAACATTATATATTGGAATCATCCAATATAGATACGGATTTCTACTAGTAGAAATCCTATCTGTAATCTTCCAAATTTAAAAGCTCCGAAAAATGACGTAATAAATATTAATAATAATAATAATATAAAATATGAAATTGAATAAACTGAAATAATATAACTTGGCCGAATTATTGCCGCGTTTAACAAATATGATATAGTCCAACTAACTTGTGCTAGTGGCATAAAACCCCCTAGAAATCATATTGCAATGTTTCGAGTAAATTTGTGGATAGCTTATAGAATACAATGTTGAACTGGATTTTTAGCCTACTTTTCACATTTTGCAAAAATGAGGGAAAAGAAGACTTATGAGATCGATCCGGGAAAATTTCTGTCTGTTTGTCTGTCCTTCTGTCTGTCTGTCTGTCTGTGTGTGTTACCCTATCATCTCCTAAACGGCTGCGGCAATCGAATCCAACTTTGGTATGAGTAAAAATCTATACCTTAATATCTCAATGCCGTATTTGAAAATGATGTCAGTGCTACCAACTGCTGAAAAATTGCAATTGTAATTTGAGCTCCATGATGGATATCTTGGAAGGTATGTATGGGAGCTATTTAAAAATTGGCACACGTATTAGATAATATTATTTCAGTTTAATTCCCAGTAGGCTATACATGGCAGTGTTGCCATAATGATTCTATGCCTGCTGATAGTTCCAATTTTAATAATAATCATTTATTACAGCTAATAGCCATGCCGAGGTACAAAACTAATACTGATAACTTATATCTTATCCATCAAAGTGTCTATATACTGTGCCCTTATCCACTTGTGCATATTGGAGATCACAGGCACATATTTAAAGTCCAGGCGCAAGTTTGAATAGCGCGCGGCTTTTATTCTCGAAACATTATGCAGGCAACTGAGATGCTAGTGACGCATGCCGCGTCATCATCAAGGCATATCATTTTACTGGCACGGGAATAGGGAGATGAATGAACCATATCGGAAGAAAATCGGATCATCAGAAGCCGAGATATTGGCAGTTTTGTGATTGAGGATTTCCTCCACTGAGACGTCAGCGTGTAGCTCCGTGGAGTGTAAATTGAGGGCCCGGCCAGACTCAATAAGCACTTCCTCATAGTGCATGGTCGCTGACACTTCACAGATTCACTTCTTCGCAGTACATGGTTATTGATACTACGCTACGGTTTATACTTAGGCGCATGTTCGCTGTCATATGACGACGTTACCCAAATAATTTACTATTTATATAATTCAAGAAAACCCTAATTTATACAAGCATCTTATTTCCCATTTTGATAAACTTCCGTGTCTTCACAAGATTTGATTTTAAAACGCAACTTTCAGATGCTTCAAACATTATTCTGTTACTTCAGAATGTGGGCGTGCGTCTAACCACTAATCTTTGGAAAAAGAAACGATCCGAAATAGCTAAACTGTTCCAAATATCAAACTGACAATCCACATAACACGACATGATTATTAAAAGTTACCAAATTATTATTTATTTCTCAGAAAATGAAAATTATTATTAATAAATCATTATTATTATTATATTTATATTCACTTCCAAACTGGAATTAGCTTAACAAAACAACTCGAGAACAATCAAGCTGGAACTCTTAAATAGGAAAATATCCATTCCGCGAACGAAATAAATATTAAGATCAACAGATCCTACGGCTGATGACCGTGATTAGAAAAATGAAAAATCTAACTATATGCTCATGATGCTGTCCATAGATTCAAATCAACGAATCAAGGTATCTGAACACAGAAAATGTCCAGACCTAGGCCTCCAATGCCTCGAAGTCTGATTTGCGACAGCAAATTACAAAAGAAAAGTTGTGTTGGTAGTTCTGTAGAAATGGAGAATTCCAAATAACTAAGCATAAGAATAATTCAAATGTAGCTTACATTTTTGTAGATGATGACGATGTAAATCTGGTTAGAACCAGATTGTCCCATTCTTGGGGTCCCATTTGGACCCGTACCTGAATCCTCGTATCGGCCTCCATTCTACTCGTGGTTAATCTAGCAAGACATAAATACTAGTTCCTTCGTCGCCTCGAAATATCCTTGACTGATAATGTTCATAATGAATGTTTAATAGCTATGGCTATTTGCGTTAAGGGGACTCGATCTTTGAGATCCATGTTAAGACAAACCAAATGTAACATTGATGCAACTGTGACACATTCAATCCAATTTCGATAATCTTACAATCTTGTTGTGCTTTGGTGTAGACCTGATGTTCCTGCCATAATTATCCTATGGGTGGAATTATGCAATCCCCAGACAGCGTTAGACACAGCTGGTCCCAGTCGTCGGCTAAGTCCTAACTTTGGGAAAGGATTTTTCCGCCCCCCTACTCTCCTACCGGGCGAGATTATGCATCCCCCAGACAGCGTAGACACAGCAGGTCCCGTACGTCATATGACAAATTTTTGACCATGACCGGGCACAATATAAAGTGTCTGACTGGTTCTGTTTACTATATAGTTATTCGCAGCAGAAGCGTGTTAGCGATACTTTCCTCTGGGCGCAGGAAATGGCGTGATATCTGTCACAGGCACTACCACACAGAGAGCAGGTGCATTGGGGGCCTGGGTCATGAAATCCTCTTGTTGTGCATATCTTAAAATGAAAACCGTGAACTGCAAAACGGGTGATCGTAATTTTTAAATGCATATAACTTCTATACTATCACGTGGATTTCAACCAAATTTTGTATGTATTGTGTGTACATAAACAAATATGACTGAATGTATTCTTAAGAGCCACCAGGGCTACCAACTCTCAATAAATGTTCTCTCTATTCTTTTATCCAAATACCAATATATCAGAAAGTATGCAAGCCAACAGCTTTAAACTATGCACACTTATAATACCTGCCATTCTAGATTAATTTGGAGTAACTTATGTACGTCATTGCTACCAACATGATTCTAAGCCTGCTGATAGGACCAATTTTTAAATACATGTAACTTCTATATTATCAATTGGATTTCAACCAAATTGCGTATGTGCTATGTGTACCATAACAGATATGACTATGCTTATTCTTAAGAGGAACTGGGGCTGCCAACTGTTAATAACAGTCTGTCTCTATTTTTTTTTACCCAAATATTAATATATCAGAAAGTATGTAAGCCAACAGCTTTAAAATTTGCACACGTATAGTACCTAAAATTCTAGATTAATTAGGAGAAACTAATATACGTCAGTGCTTCCAACATGACTCTAAGCCGGCTGATAGGTCCAATTTTAAAATACATGTAACTTCTATACCAACAAATGGATTTCATCCAAAATTGGCACAGTAAGAGATCATAATATTTCAGATTATGACCGACCAACACATGCATGACATTGTTGCCCACATGATTTTACGCGCGCTGATATGTCCAGTGTCTAACTACATGCAACGTCCATGCTATCCATTGGACTTCAACCAAATATTGCATTCTGTACCTTAATAGATGGAACTAACAATATATTCAATCACCAGGGCTGTCATCTGTAGTGCTCTATTAGGCTCCAGGTATATTTCGAACTAATTAGAAATTTCGATATTACCAACTTAATTTCGCTATTTTTCTAGATAGGTCTATATAGATTGGCATGAATCTTAAATTTTAAGAAAAGTAGGCTCTTTAGCTCGTCACGGAACTTCTTGTTTTAAAATAATTTCAATTTTGCTACGATCTGCGTCTTTCACGTTTCTTGTTATTGCCCCATTTGCTTTCGGTTGGATTGTATGAGAATAATAGAGAAAAGAGAGAAACCAGTCATGAAAATACCCTCGATTAGTGTTGACTTATGTCAATAAAATTCCTTTATACCTATGCTTGCCTGCGTGGGTATATTTGACGGCTAAGTAAGTAGCCACCCGCTGTTTCTCGGCCGTTACTCAGAGGGACAAAACTCAGTCAACATCGTCTTGCGATTCACACACAGCGGGTACGAATTTCGCCTTAAATGTCTAAATGTGTTGGTTCAATACTTTTTGGTTTATCTCATAAATTTAAAATATTATTGTAATTATTGGAAGCCTCCGTGGCTTAGGCGGCAGCACGCCGGCCTCTCACCGCTGGGTCCGTGGTTCAAATCCCGGTCACTCCATGTGAGATCTGTGCTGGACAAAACGGAGGCAGACAGGTTTTTCTCCGGGTACTCCGGTTTTCCCTGTCAACATTTCATTCCAGCAACACTCTCCACTATCATTTCATTTCATCTGTCATTCATTTAATCATTGCCCCAGAGGAGTGCGTCAGGCCTCGGCAGCCGGCACAGTCCATATCCTCGCCGCTAGTTGGGGGCTTCATTCATTCCATTCCTGACCCGGTCGGAGACTGGAAGCAGGCTGTGGATTTTAATTTAAAAAATTGTAATTATTGCAAGCCTCCGTGGCTTAGGCGGCAGCACGCTGGCCTCTCACCGCTGGGTCCGTGGTTCAAATCCCGGTCACTCTATGTGAGATTTGTGCTGGAGGCAGACAGGTTTTTCTCCGGGTACTCCGGTTTTCCCTGTCACAAATTTAATTCCAGCAACACCCTCCACTATCATTTCATTTCATCTGTCATTCATTTAATCATTGCCCCAGGGGAGTGCGACAGGCTTCGGCAGCCGGCACAGTTCATATCCTCGCCGCTAGATGGGGCTTCATTCATTCCATTCCCTGACCCGGTCGGTCAGGCTGTGGATTTTCATTTTCATTGTAATTATTGTTATGTCAGCGGATGCGGATAACAGTCGTGCGGATGCGGGGCGGATGCGGATAACGTTTTGTTTATCCGCGCAGGGCTCTAGTTAGATATTGAGTTGGTATGTCAGACGGTTACAATATAGTCACTGTAGTAGGTCCTGCCATTGCCTACACTAGACGGACCCACCACCCACCAGAGTTCTCGCTCGTTACATCAAGCAAGAGAATCTGTGGTGCCTCTATAACCAATTAAGGGTCTAAATGTCCACGTCCACACGAGTACAACAAATATCAGTATTAATATCATTGTCCTATAAACGACTCGGTCCCACCTATCTTTTTAACACTGCCAAAAAAGTATGGATAAACCGGGAAGAACCATGCTCAAGTAGTCGCTGTCAGCACTGGTTTTAGAATCACCAATCTCCGGACTTACTGCAGCGCTCCGTCGTGATTAGCGATTTGTTGATTTGTTTTGACAGTAACAGAAAGAAAGAAAGAAAAAGAAATACATTTTAGGTTATAACAATATTGTCCACTTTTTTATGTTTACATTGCATAGACCTTGACGAGATCATTCAAATGTCACTTCCACCGGCGTCCTTGAGTACAATAGGTATTCAAGAGCCAGATTAAGCTGAAAGACGAAGTAGGCCTACTGACGCTTTTAAGGACCAAATCATGCGGGCGCCATCATCGGATGACATTAAACGGTGAGATGGGCAGTGATAACACTCTTTCGTCTTATTTATTTATTTATTTACTTTCCGTGTCTGAATCATTATATATCATTTCAGTAGTATGGATCCCTCCTGCGGCGCTCACAAGCGACCGATAGTGACAATGAGCATTCAAATGAAAGAGAATAGACATTAGCAGTGACGAATTGCACTATAATTTCATAAATATCTATAATTTCTTTAAAAAATGAATTTCAAAAAATGTACGAAGTGTGCGATTTGCAAATGCTGTTGCTGTATGAAACTACGCTCCATAATTGCTGTCCACTTCACACTTTGGCCGCTGTGACGCCTGTTTCATGTCATTTTATGATCCTGAGGTCTTTCCTTTAGCCTATCATTTTGCGTGGATTTTAGATCAGTAAATCAAATCGTATAATTTTATAAATATCGAATAACCGGTGAGTGTTACAACAACCTTTCTCTTTAAGGCTCTCATTATAAACCTATTGGGGAAAGTGTGGTTTATGCACATGCGAGATTTCTCGCACGGGTCCTCTAGTCAAATTAGATTTTGCCAGTAAGTAGCAACAGTTATGGCATTAGTATTTGCAGCCATAAGATCGTCTTTTGAACATATGTCCTCCATCAAGGGACAGATCAGCAGGTGTTCTGGATCTTGTAACATGCTGCAGTCACAGAACTCATCATTGTTGTCGAGCATGTTCCATTTCTTGAGATTGTTCTTGCAGCGTGAAACCCCATTCCTCAGCCTGTTCAATGACTTCCAAATTCCATATGGCAAGTTGTGACCAGGTGCCAATTTTTCTGATAGAGGAATAGTTAGGTCTGTGATCTCTGTCTTCCATATCTTCACACGGGCAGCTTCTTGTGAGCCCTCGAGGGCTATTACTCCTCTCAAAAAGTTATTTCTGGACTTAAGTCTCTTTCGGGCTGGTTGTTGGCTGAAAAGTGTATGCCTTGAATCGGTTTCTTGCCGTTTCTTCGATGCTGCTGTTACCATTCTTCGGACATGAGGTGTAGAAATTCCAATAAGAGGGTAGATCTTCTGAAGTGGTATTGGTCTAAGACACCCAGATACAATCCTGGAAGTCTCATTGAGAGCTATCCACCTCTTTGGAATGTTCTTTCGTCCTTCAGTCATGCAAGTTGTTAATTAAATGGCCATCATTGAGCATGGGCAACACACTCCCGTGGCGTAGCATAGAAATATTAACAGATCACGAGGATATATATTCACAGACTCACAGAACCATTTATCGGTAAATGCAGTGGAGTCTTCCTTTGAACAAAGATAGTTTGAGGCAAACAATTGTATGCAGTGAAGGGATCTCGTGAGTTGGCGTTGTCATGGACACGTTTGGCTATTTCTTCATCAATTTCGTGTAGCATGCTGAGCTTCTATGCCCAATATAGCGGGTTCAAACCCGGCCGAAGCCGTCGGATTTTTAAGAGCGTTAAAAATCCCTCAGTATGCCTTCCTTCGGAGGGGAAGTAAATCCGGCGGTTCCATGCCATTGATTTATGGCATGTTAAAGAACCTTCCACTAATTACACCTGTGTGAAGCTAAATTGTATAGGTTAAGAATGTAAACAACGCTCTTAGGTTCCTACGTTCGTTGCCAAGAGCCGACTGCGGTGGCGTCTAGTAGCTAAGTTCTGAACTAAGCCTAGTAGTCGTTGACGGTAGTGTTTGGCGGCAAAAGTAGGAACTACTTGAAAAATTCAAAGTTGCAGTCCTTCCTTGAATTAAAAACAGATGCACACACTAATACAGCCATCACAATTAACACCGGTTATCAGACTGATTCTACACACATCCAACGTACACGGGGCTACATGACCGCGTTGTCGCAGCCCCTAAACTGAGGAACCAACCAACCATCAATTTCGCAATCCGGGAATGTATTTTAGGCAATTTAAGAACTTAATGAAATAAATTATAATGTTCTAGTAATCCTGAGATTTTCATGTACACTAGTGTCCAAAAGTTAAGCGCAAGTTACGAATGAGCAGGGCAACAGGAAATAGACCGCAAATCGCACGACATATGCAGCTACCAACCTTATGTGTTCGCTCTCTATAGGAAAGGAGTATCCCCTGCTTTGACTAGCGGCGTAACCGCAAGGTAAACACAGCCAGTGCCTACGCCCCATATTCCCTCAGTCGCGTTTGCCTGTTATAGTGTGCGGAGTGTAGCCTTGTGGTGAACGTGACAACATAATGGCACAACGACGACATTTGGACCTCGTTTTGTAGCGTAGAATACTCGGCCGCCTGGAAGCAGCCCAGACACAGACCGAAGTGGCCGTATCCTTGAATGTGCCACAAAGTGTCATTTCCAGGCTTTGGAGACGATTTCGAGACGCAGGAGATGTTAGTCGTAGGTCAGTGCCAGGTCGACCAAGAGTAACCACCCCACAGTAGGACTGATATCTGGCCTTAACCGCCTGACGAAATCGGAGTGCACCTGCAAGACAATTGTCGGTGGAGCTTGCAGCCGTCTCAGGGTGTACCGTTTCCCGGCAAACTATGTACCGGAGGCTCAGAACAGCGGGACTGTTTGCCAGACGTCCAGCGGCGTGCGTCCCGCGCATGCCAGCACAGAGACGGGCCCGTTTACTGTTGAGCTGTCAACGTCGAAACTTGACCATGAATGGATGGAGGCATGTGCTCTTCACAGATGAATCCCGCTTCAGTTTGCAGAACGATTCCCGTCGCTCATTAATCTGGAGAGAACCGGGTAGCCGATACAACCACAGGAATATCGTGGAACGGGACCAGTATGGTGGTAGAGGCGTCATGGTGTGGGGCGGGATCATGAGAATGGCCGTATGGACCTTCACATCTTCATGGGTGGTTCGAGGAACACTGTGAACGCTCGGATATACAGGGATGAGGTACTGAGACCACATGTTTGACTCTTCAGAGGTGCGGTTGGTCCAGACTTCCTCTTAATGGACGATAATGCCCGGCCGCACTACGCTGCTCTGTTGGATGAATTTCTGGCTGGGGAAGACATTCATCGCATGGACTGGCCAGCGAGGTCTGCGGATCTGAATCCAATAGAACATGCCTGGGATGCATTGGGGAGGAGAATTACATCCCGGCAGCCTCCACCAAGGACCCTCTAAGACCTTCGCTTTGCCCTTTCGGAGGAATGGGATCGACTGTCACAAGAGCTCTTGGACCATCTGATAGAGAGCATGCCACGTCGCTGCGAAGCATGTGTGGCCGTTAGGGGTAACCATTCACCCTATTAAGAGCATATTTTGTTGTGGAAGACATTGCCAAGTTTTGTTAGTTGTTGTCAAAGGTGTCCCTTAGCTATCAGAACCTTTCTGACACTGTCTTTTTGATGTGTGATTCAGCTTACGTTTGTTCAGGAATCCGTGTGACATTCCTATCAGGCGGTATGGCCTCGTTTAGTGATTCTGCTTAACTTTTGGACACTAGTGTATATCACATGGGCGTTAGTATTGTGGTTTTCTCACAATGTTGCGTTACACGTTCAAATTATATATATCGATACCGCAGGTGTTAGGATTTACTTTTTAGTTTTAGATGTATTGTAAAATGTCTAATCACCATCCTTCATTACATTAGTCCTGTCCAGTTTACTCTTCAGCTTCTATGCCCAAGATCGCGGGTTCAAATCCGGCCGATGTCGTCGGATTTTTTAAGAGCGTTAAAAATCCCTTAGTATGCCTTCCTTCGGAGGGGAAGTAAAGCCGGCGGTCCCATGTCATAGATTAATGGCATGTTAAAGAACCTTCCAATAATTACACTTGTGTGAAGCTAAAGGATAAGAATGTAACCAACGCTCTTAGGTTCCTACGTTCGTTGTGAAGAGCCGACTGCGGTGGCGTCTGGTAGCAAAGTTCTGAACTAGTAGTCGTTGACTGTGGCGTTTGGCTGCAAAAGTAGGAACTATTTGAAACATTCAAAAGTCTGCTGTCCTTACATAACAGATAACACACACTAATACAGTCATCACAATTAACACTGGTTATCAGACAGATTCTACACACACTCAAAGTACCCGGGGCTACATGACCGCGTTGTTGCAGCCCCTAAACTTAAGATCCAACCAACCATTACTCTTCAGGACAGATGGCCTCCCTGTGGTGAACAAAGATATACTGTACATCTACATCAAAATCACACTCAGGGTAGCCATTGTTAACGCCGGGATTTGAACTTCTTATATCCGGACTTGCAACTCTCTATTGCTGTCTTGGTGGGGTACCCAATGTTTTTACCTACGCTGTAGGACACCGTGAATAGTAAGTACACGCGGGTAAGGCTCGAAGCTGTCGTCATAGCAATAAGTGTTGCTCTAGCGATCAGTGCTCTTGTGGATACCATCTTCTCATTTTGAATGTCCCACTCTCGCCCTTCCATGGCCTCCGTAGTGTTTTTGTGGCTGGCTGTTCGCTTAATTAAGCGTTTCGTTTACCGACGGAGATGAGTCGTTTAGGGCTATTTGCAACATCTGTCAACGACTGGGGATTGTTTGCTCGGTCCTGTTAGCACAGCTACGACGGAGGATACACAAAGGAAGAGTAAATCTGCGTAAGTCTTTGTTGGTGAGGATGTTGGAGCCAGGAAAAAGGGAGAAACATTTTAGAATATGAAACAATTAGCACAACAAGAGAAGCATCAAACATACATTTTTGGTTCTGATTACATTTCTGTACGAATAGAATAATCGTCCCATACTCATAATTAGGGTCCGGATGTTGATGCCATAAAAAAGTGCAAAAAATGTACTAAAATCTTTCAAAATTGACTGTAATAAATGGCCGCAAAAATTCGGAAAATGGAGAAAATGATCTTATAATAATAAACTCACCAATAGTTTGCCACGGTGGGTGAGTGGATAGCGTGTCGGTCTAATAACCCCATGATTGCAGGTTCGTTCCTGGCCGTGGTAAGTGATTTTTGAAAGGCGGCAAAAATACGACACGCATGTCATAGGATGTTGGCATGTCAAAGAACCCATTTGAATTCAGTAGGCCGTGTTCATAATGGCAAAATTAATCTCGAGAGTTTCCGCAAACACAAAGTTCCTCATTTCTGTACTAGAAAGCGCTATCGTGTTCAAGGAGCTTAGATATCTAACCTCCTTGACTTTCATAGTGATTCAAGGAACAACGAAATTCGACATGCAAGCTACCCTCTGGGTGTCAAATTACAAAGCTTGCACCCAGCACCCGAGGCCATACGATATTATTATTATTATTAACTCACCAATATTTCAAAAATTCGAAAAATGCACTATAAAATGGAGAAAATTGTCCTATAATAACAAACTCACCACTATTTCAAAAGTGACATCTCAAGCTCAAACTGAAAAGTGAATAAAAATAGATTTCTAGCACTTAACAAGAGGTTTATGTTCAAGTTAGTCTTAGTTGCACTGCACTACGAATGTCATTCTGATGTTGTTAATTGTAGGCCTAAATGATCTGCGGTTATGAGCCAACAAGTTTTTATATCTCGAAAAGCTGCGTTCAACATCAACTGATGTGATCGGAGCGTACTTGAAGTGAGGAAGGTCGTTTGCTGCTAAATCCTCCTCAATCCCATCCATGCAGTAGTCTTCACCAGAAAAAATGTCTGAGATTTTGCACAATGTTTTATACCCGGTGTTTTTGCCCAGCACTTGTTTCAGTTTTGATGCAATACCAGCAGCAATTTCGCCATGATTATTGCTAAGACTAGTTTCCACTCGGTTGATTAAGGAAATGGAATCAATATTTCAATATTTTAAATTATCTTGTATCAGCTACTAGCGTTTTCTTAACTCTGAGGCACATAACTCCCCCATATAAAGCTGTGACATGACTAAATTGGAAAAACAATTACCTCAATAGGCCGATTTCTCTAAAATAAGACCAAAAAAATCTACCAAACTTAAAAAAATGCTCTTAAAATGGAAAAATAGGAAAAAATGCAAAAAGATGCAAAATAAAATGACATATTTGAAGACAGGATGGCCCGTCCGGAGTTTCTATGTACTTCAGCATTGTTTTAGACAGCCCAGTAAAAAGTAGACACGTCATCAACATCCGGGCCCTACTCATAATGAACCTTGCGGTTCTATGTGTTAAAAGTAGTAGTACGTAAAATAATAATAATATATATAATAATTATAAATGTTGTCATTTGAGATTGATTATTATATCATTTTATGTACTCTGTAGTGGACAATATAGGTGCTGAATTAACTTTTTGGAAGGCAGATGATTTGTCAAAATACTGTATGCATTAAATGTTAAATTTTATATTAAATGTTCTACTAAGCATAAGAAATAAATGATTGTTGCTTTACATTGGTTTCTGATCATAACATCTTCTTCTCTCCAAGTCAAGGAGAATATAAAAAGAACGTCAGTTCACATAGTAAATGATATAACATCTAGTGGTGAATTAATTGCCATGAATGTACTGTATGATGAGAGTTGAATAATAATAATAGTAATAATAATAATAAAAACTAATCCTTGCCACGGTGCGTGAGTGGTTATCGTGTCGGACTACCAACCCCAAACTTGCAGGTTTGCTCCTGGCCGTGGTAAGTGATTTTTAATGCGACAAAAATTACGGTACGCATGTCATACGTTGTTGGCATGTTAAATAACCCATTTCAATTCAGTAGGCAGTGTTCATAATGGCAAAGCTAATCTCGGGATTTTCCGCCAACACAAAAAGTTCCTCATTTCTCTACTAGAAAGCGCTATAGTGTCAAGGAGCTTACATATTTAATCTCCTTGACTTTCATAGCGCTCCAAGGAGCGCTAGAAAATTCAACATGCAAGCTGCTCACTGGGCGTCAATTAACAAAGCTTTCACCCAGCACTAAAAGCCATACGATATTATTATTATCATAATAATAATAATAATAATAATAATAATAATAATAATAATAATAATAATAATAATAATACCTACGAAAGAGGAAGTCAAACAGATTATCCGATCTCTAAAGAACCATAAAGCTCCTGGTGAAGACTCGATAATCGCTGAACTGTGGAAGTTTGCTAGTGACAATACAGTGGATAAATTAACGGACATCATACATGACATTTGGGATACCGAAAGACTTCCAAGTGACTGGACTTCTGCTTTAATCCACCCCCTTCATAAGAAAGGCGATAAAGCAGATGTTAACAACTATCGAGGCATCTCCCTCCTACTGGTAACTTACAAAATCCTCTCAAACGTTTTTCAAACTAGGGCTGAAGAACAGCTAGACAGAAAACTGGGTGATTATCAAGGAGGTTTTAGGAAGGGACGGTCATGGGTGGAGCAAATCATGAATCTCAAATTTATCCTTTCATATCTGAAACTAAGGAGCAAGAAATTTGTGGTAACCTTCATTGATTTTAAGAAAGCTTATGACTCCATTGATCGGACTACCCTACTTAAGATTCTAAAGGAGTTCGGCCTAGACAACAAAACCAGAGCGATCATCCAACAGACTCTCACCAACACCACTTCAAAAGTTTAGTTTCGAGGGGAGATTTCCAATGCCTTCGAGATAAGGACAGGAGTTCGACAGGGAGATTGTCTCTCGCCTCTACTATTCAACTGCGTTCTTGAGAAAGTTATCCGTGAGTGGGGCAAAGCAATGAGTGATGAAGGAGTCCAAAATGGAATCAGACTTGGTCACAAGAATAAGAACCTATCAATTGACTGTCTAGCCTTTGCAGATGACCTTGCGGTTTTTACGGATTTGTTGGATACGGCCAGGAAACAGATCAACCAGCTTCAAATACAAGCCGCAAAGGCGGGCCTCCTGATCTCTTTCGAGAAAACAGAATTTATTACCAACATCAGAACGGCTCCAAAACATATTGAAGTGAATCATGGGAAAATCAAGCGGGCTGTGAAATTTAAGTATCTTGGGGAATGGATAGACCCTACAATGCCCGAAAACGAGGCTTTTGCGTCACGCATGAATGAAATTGAAATGGCTTACCATGTAACTAAGAATGTGTTACAAATGATCTATATACCTGAATGCAAAACTGAAGCACTACTGCACGGTCATCCGGCCAGAAGCTTTGTTTGCATCGGAGTGTCACTCCATGAATAGAAAAGGTATAATGGAAAAACTGGAGACCAAGGAAGGGAAGATGTTGAGGAAAATCCTGGGTCCAGTCAAAGAACAAGGCTAGTTCCGAAGACGCCACAACCAAGAGTTGTACACATACGTAGAGAAAATAACTGACGTGATGAGAAAAAGGAGGATTTCTTTTTATGGACATATAACCCGAATGAAATCAACACGGCTATCCAACAGAATTTTTGCTTTTCTCCATGAGAAAAAGACAAATGGGGCCTGGTTCAGTGAAATAGAGAAAGATCTGTTGGAGACTGGGATAACACGTGAAGATATCCAGGAGCGTGGCCCACTTAGGGAAAAACTTCAAAAACATCGGAGTTTTCAACTTAAGCCGAAGCTAAAAACCGGGAAGGCGTGGACGACAGAGAGAAAGGTGCGACATAGATTGCGAACGAAGGAGTACTGGGCCAACATTAAAATGCAGAAGACACAGTTGACATGACGTGGTCCTTAGTTGTCCGTAACGAAGGAAGAAGAAGACAGTGCGCACCGTGTTCTATTCCGGAACCTTCAGAACAACAGTCGAGAAGGTTACCGCTGCGCCATGCAGCCATACGATATTATTATTAATAGTACTAGTAGTAGTATACTGTTATGGGTTTTACGTCCCTTTTAACTACTGTGGTTTTTAGAGACGTGGGGGTGCAGAAATTGTGCCTTGAATGAGATATTCAACGTGACACGGCTCCCTTGCATTTGCGCACCCTCAAAAGGCAACTAACTGCACCAGGATTTGATCCTGCAAACTTGGGTACAGCAGGCGAGAACGTTACCGCTGTATCACGCAGCCGGTCGAATAGCATTTAAATTTCGATAATAGCCTATTCTGAGTATGTCTGTACAGTAGATGATGGTTACAATTCCAGAGCTGTGCGCATGATCTGAACGTACCAGTATAACCGCTGCTTCAAGAATTTTATTTGAATAGGAGTGATGCCAAATTCTCATCTTAGGGATTTAATGTGGATATGGTTTCGGAAGGAGATGCCATTGTTGAGCGAGCCATGCGAATTTCTAGTCTATGATATGAAAACTGTTCCGGCAGATTTGATCATTCCAGCACTGTTCCTTACGATGCCACCACCAAACGGACGACAGTTATAGGTCGGTCGTAGATTTAAGATCGATTGCATCATACGGCCACAAAGTTTATTCATTGCAATCACATAACGTTTTATTACATTCCAGACCTTGAATTCTAGCTGGTGGAACTCACTAAGTGTGAAGCACTGTATCATAGCACTTATTCGGCATTCACAGCTCTATATAATGGAGTTGCTCATCATATTTCAGCTCTGAACTACTCATTCCTGAGAAGAGAGATCTTTCATACACACACTAGCCACTTTATTCTGCTCGGAGAATATTTTTATTTGGGGCGAGCACAAAGAGAAAGCAGTGCACAAAGGCGTACGGTGATTGCTGTTGTGTATATTATGCTCGATGCATAACAAACAGTGTAGTTTGTTTCGAGTGTTAACATTTCCCTCAGTAATACGTAATAATATGAGCAATTTTAATTCAAAACGACAGTGGGTTTCCGAGGTAATTTGACAACAGAGAATTAACTTTAAAACCGTGGATTTGCCTTGTGTGAAATTTTAATTCTACATTGTTCTCTACTTGGCTATGTGTACACTCTACTGTATATAGTGCATATCGCTTGGCTCATAGCCATGAGCTTGGTTTGTAGCGTGTTTTATTCTATCCTTGTTCTATAATTTAATCAACCTCATTTACTGTCAACATCTGAATTACCATTAAAACTGATTACTTTCAAGAGAACATGCTCCCATTGGGCCCTTCGGGTTTTAGGAAAACTAATGGATTGTAGCTGGTTATTTGTGTTTGCTATTTAAATAGGTTTTGAATCCTTTATAGAACCATTTTCAGCCTATTTTTTATCATATGAAATATAGGTTTATAAGAAAACCTTTTTTTAGCCTATTTTCATTTTATGAAAAAAAAAAGGCTTATGAGATCACCTTTTGTCCGTGTGTCTGAGTGTGCGTGTGTGAATCGTGTGTGTGTCCCCTAATAACTTCTAAACGGCTCGAGCGATTTCAATGAAACTCGGTAGGATCATAGCACCATTCTGGCCGACCTCGACCGTGCCCTTCAAATTTTATTGTGTCTCACCAATCCAACATGGCAGTTGTGCGAAATATTTCACCAGCATTCAGTATCTCCGAAACTATTACAGATATCACCCTGAAGTTTTTTACGGTGATAAAGGGCACTACTAGACGTTCAACTATGAGACTTTCAAAAACCTGGTAACTAAAAAACCAACATGGCTGCCAAGCGAAGTTGAGACTTTTAAATATACTTTTCTCGCAATTAACCATCCAAACGTAATGAAACTTGGTACAGCAAATGTTTATACACATTGCAATGCACTGGCGTCTGATTTAGTTCAATTGTTTACATAACCTCAAAATGGCGGCTGTGCGAAATATTTCACTGGCATCTTATATCTCCGAAACTATTACAGATATCACCGTGAAATTTTGTACGGTAATAAAGGGCACTGCTACAAGATTATCTAGGTAACTTTCAAACACCTGTAAAGTACAAAACAAACATGGCGGCCAAGCGAAGTTAAAATATTTTAATAGACTTTTTTAGTGATTTGACCATCTGAGCGCAGTGAAATGTGGGACAGTAAATGATTATACATATTGTAATGCACTGGCATCTAATTTAGTCAATTGTTTACATAACTTCAAGATGCAGGCTGTGCGAAATTTCAAAATTAAGTTTTTATTTCCTGTGTCGTAATCATACGATCGAAGTGAAAGTTTGAATAATGAACCTAGGCAATAATTCTCCTTGAATGGTACATAACTCTATGGCCTATACATATAACAATCCAAAATGGCGAGCATCCGAAATATTTTGACGGTTCCCAATATCTACGAATCTTTTACAGCAATCAAACTGATATTTTTTATGTTCATAGAGGCTATGAACATAAGTTCACCTATAGGTAGAGGTGTTAGTTTCTGTTAATTCGCGATAAAACGAAAAGTCATATTTAGAGGTTAGGATGTTTTATTTTCACGTATTTACATGTTTCGTGCCGCCCAGGAGTGAAATTAAATCGCGAAATAACGCGAATTTTGTGAATAACACCACAAATACCGCAATCTGCGAAATAAAAACAAATTTTCATATTTTTTCCCCACACCAATCCGAACATTTTTGTCCACAAGCCGATAATCGAATTTGGTTGGTGTTCAATTCGAGAGAATGATCGATTGTATAGTTTCGCGAGGGGTAATACTACGATATACGTCATATTACGATATACTGTCGATATTCTCGTTACTCGTTGGATTTTAGCGCTGTGGTAAACAGCTGTTATATCGCGGCGTGAATAGTTTGGCCGACTACCTCCAAAAGGTTATGTGATAGTTGTTCATAATGTAAACTACGTTTGCCTCCAGTTACATCGGTAGCGAGTGTAAATTATAGTAGAGAATTCTATATAATTTAATAAAAAGTGCGCAAATTGTGCGTTATCATCGAAGCTAGTGTGTTATTTGCGTGAATCAGTTGGCGACCACGTGTTCGTCGTATTAGCAGTACAGGAATATGAGACGCGACGTAATTTAAATATTATGACACGAATTCAGAAATAAATTTTGCGTGTGGTTACGAATTTATACTGGCGTGTGACTACAGTCAACCGTGTGATAACAGTGTTTGTTACTGGGCATCGCTCAGTTGAGTTTAAAAATGCCGAAGGTAGCTGTTTCTGCCACAGACAGACTTAAAGAATATAAGAATGAAGGATTTATAATTTCTTGTGGCATTCTTATGTGCAAATATTGTGATTGTCGGTTAGATTATCGCAGGAAAGATGCATTAGACAAACATTGCAAATCGGAGAAGCATTCAAAACGCCGAGAAAATTCGCGTCTTGAAGTTAGTGTTCCTAGAGTGGCCACCTTGAAAGAAACGTTATCAAATGCTAGTCGTGTGAAGGATATGAAAGAAGAGTTTATTTTGGACACTACTACTGCGTTTGTGAAAGCTAATATACCAGTAGAGAAACTAGACAATCCTGCTATCCGTACTTGGTTTAATAAGTACGTTCGCGGAAGTGGAGATTTACCATCAGCAAATCAGATTCGTCAGAAATACATCCCCATGATTGGCGAAAGAAGGAGGGAAGAAATTAGGGAAGATATAAAAAACAAAGACGTGTTTCTGCTACGTGACGAAACAACTGACAAGAATGGTAGGAGTGTTTTCAACATTCTTTTTCGTACATCAGTACCATCAACTGAAATGAACACCCATCTGGCTGCCTCTGTAGTTCTAGATTCTGCCAATAGCGTAAATTGCTCCAATGCGATATTAGACACCTTGAATTCCTATGAAATTGAACGGGAGCGTGTAGTGGCAGTAGTTACGGACTCAGCACGCTACATGACAAAATGTGTAACTACTCTTCAAGGATTGATTGAAGAATTAAGTCATGTCCAGTGCTGGGCTCATAAAGTCAATCTTATCGGCTGCGTATTTGAAAACGAGCTGGACGAATTGAACATGTCTATAGTAAAGACAAAGAATGCCTTTTTAAATACACGAAAAAGAAAAAGCAAATACGTTGCATTTCTAAGGGAGAAATATGAAAACACAGAAAAAGAGAATGAAATTCTAGCTTTCCCAATGCCTGTATGTACAAGATGGAATTCATGGTTTAAGGCTGCAATGTATATGGCCACGCATGTGGAAGATCTGGTAGAATTTTTCAAAACATTGGAAGATTCAAATTCTGGGGTCAAATTTTTCCAACAAGCATCGACTTCAACAATACAATTTATACAATTACAAGCATTGTATGTTTCTGTTGTTGGTGCCTCTCTTATGGACTTGCTTAATTTCTTGGAGGGTTCTAAGTACCCAACAATTCACTTACTGGCTGGGAAGCTAGATGACCTTGAGGTAAAGCTCAAGCTATTAGGCGATGGTGGAATGTTCAATCATACGATCCTCCAGAACTTGGAACAGCTTCCTCAAAAGATGCAGATAAAGGTTAAGTCCAAGCTTACGTGTGTTGCCCAGTCAGCTCTAGTGAAAGTCAGGACTTTAAGGACCACGGATCCAGCCAGGAAGACTGTAGAAGCCATCGGGTCATTGTTTGATCCTCGGCATGCACCTAAGAACGTATCTCCCACAGAACTGCTCCAATTTAAGAAGAATGCCCCATTTCTTACGAAGATGGAGTCTCAACAGTTTTTAGAGGCTCACAGCATTTACCTGACTGCAATCAAGAACCAACTGCGTCATGAAGATAATGTGAATGTTCCAGAGATCCTGCACACCGAGACTATGCAACAGCTGCATTAAAGTGTGTGTGGTATCCTTGTTCAAATGTGGATTCTGAAAGGTCATTTTCGAAATACAGTCTCATAGTAAGTGATAGGAGGCGAAAATTGACAGCTGCAAATGCTGCGACTTTAACCATGATCTACTTCCAGTGATTTCACCGCAGTATTTGGATAAAACTGAAAAAGGTATTCACTGAAATGTGTTTCGAGATGGTGAATGTAAAATAAAAATGTGACTTTCATATAAGTATTATCTCATTCTTCCATAGCCATGTTTAACATTTTACCCTGCTGTTTTGTTTTTTACTTTGTTTTATTAATTGTTTATATTTTTAAATGCACTTATTGTACAAACCTTATCGCTTTCCAAATTTTAACATGTCATCCCCCAAAAAATAACAAAAACACAAAACACCACCTTTTGAATTTTAAATCAACAAATCTTCAAAAAAAATAACAACACTTTCTAACACCTCTACCAATAGGACTTTCAATTTCCTGGTGATCACAAATCCAACATGACGGTGACGCGAAGTATAAATATTTAAATGGACCTTTTTCGCGATTTAACCATCCGAGTGCAGTGAAACTTTGCACATTAAATGCTTATACAAATGTCAATCCACTGGCATCTAATTTATTTCAATTGTTTTCATAACCACAAGATGGCAGCTGTGTGAAATTTCAAAATCTCGTTTTTACTTCTTGTGTCCTAATTATGCGATTGAAGTTTGAATACCACACGTACACAATAATCTTCATGTAAAAGTACATAAATAAAAATCTAACCTGGCGACCATCTGAAATATTTAGACGGTTCTGAATATCTACGAATCTATCACAACAATCAAACTGAAATTTTGAATGTTGATGGAGGCAATTCATATGTGTAGGATATACGAAAATAGGCTGGATAGTTCTCCACGGAACTACTCGTTCTGTGTGTGTTTATTTGTGTCAATCGCCTTCCCCCTCCCCTAATAAAGTCTAAATGGCTAGAGCGATTTCAATGAAACTCTATAAGGACTTGCCACTTCGTCGTCCAACCTCGACGGAGGATTTAAAATTCTAATAAGTTTTACCCATCTAACTCGAAATATTTCACCAGTATTCAGTATCTCCGAAACTATTAACGCCATTGACCTGAAATGTTGTACAACGATAGAGGACACAATAGTAATTTTACCTACAGTATATCACTTTCAAAAACCTGATAAACACGAAACCAACATAACGGCCAAGCAATGTTCAAATATTTAGATTGACTTTTCTCTCGATTATATCCTTCGAGTACAGTGAAACTTGGCATGGTACATATTATACAAGCATGTAAGTTAATTCAAGTGTGTTGACAAACTCAAGATGGCGGCTGTGCGAAATTTTAAAATTATGTGTTTATTTCTTGTGTTGTAATCAAGCGATCGTCGTGTAAGTTTTTATAATGAATCAACACAACTAACTTCATCTGTAGGTGCATAACTCTGTGGTCTACATGAAAAATAATCCAACATGGTGGCCATGCGATATATTTCACCAGTTCTGATTATTTATCTGGTCATTTTCATGTAAAACAGAATTGATAAATTGAATATCCTACTTTTCAATACTTGGATAAGTTGTTTCATGAAAGATTAAACGACGTACATGAAAATGATATTAAATCTTAAAAACTAGTTAACAATATCAAACAAATGGAAATCCTTACAAAAATGGTGTTAAATTTAAAATAATGAAAACTTTCAAATATATTAATTGACATGAAATTGGAAAACAAGATGTTCGGGAAAGGACATATAGCCTACTTTCTCCTAAATGTATGGGTATAGTTATAACTCTCTGTCCTTATCAACTCCTAATTTCTTCCTATTTGAAGTGCAAATTGGCACACAGGATTTGAACAGTGGCGTTCAAATCATAGTTTATAATTTACCCCAGCATTTTGCAATTTCATCAGCAAACACTCCAAACACCGACTACTTACAATAATTGAAACTTCCTTGCTCTAATAAGGCCCATCTACAATGCGCAGTCGGCAGTCCGTAGTTGGTAGTCCTCGGTCGGCAGTCGCGATCGACTCCGTGTATACTATAGGCACCATACACAACATGAAGTTGCAGTTGGTAGCTGGCAGTTGGCAGTCGCGAATTTTATCCTTGAATGCCAACTACCCGACTGCAGCAATGTAATAGCCAATCAGAGCAGATCAGAAACTGACGTCACGTTGTTGTTCTGTGTCGTATACGAATGATATAGGACTAAGTGAAGTAACTTCGCAACCCGTTAATTTATAGGCTAATCTTAAATACACGGTATAACAAAATAATCCATCTCCAAATCATCCATATTGCAAGTTTTGAGGTTATCAACAACGCCTCTGTGCACAAGGAATAAACGAATGTTACTGTATTATTACCCCTAGCAGTCGTTAAGACTGGGTTCACTAACTGGCCAGTATAGAGCGCTGCTCGAATCTATAGTTTCTGCATAGTACAACTGAAGGCTGGTAGATGTCACTCCGGTGGAGAATGTCGTTTTTTTATACACACATCAAAAAAAGTTTTGCATCACCTCGGTTCCCAGATCTCCGGCATATAGACGTTGACTGTGTATATTGTATCAAAGATACAGTCCCTTTGACTGTTCATAGATGTCACTAAAACTGCTCAAAGATGTAAACAACCATGCATGAGCAGGGCCTATTAGACGGAGGGGGTACGACAGCCGATCAGTTCCAGTCATTCCACCAGGACGAAGGTACGCTGCTCATGTTGTCTGTAGTTCTACCATGCCTAGAAGGTCAATACCGCAGTTCGATCGCGTCCGCATTGTTACTTTGTGTCAAGAAGGGCTCTCAACAAGGGAAGTTTCCAGGCGTCTCAGAGTGAACCAAAGCGATGTTGTTCGGACATGGAGGAGGTACAGAGATACAGGAACTGTCGATGACAGGCCTCGCTCAGGCCGCCCAAGGGCTACTACTGTAGTGGATGACCGCTACTTACGGATTGCCGCTCGGAGGAACCCTGACAGCAATGCCACCATGTTGAATAATGCGTTTCGTTCAGCCACAGGACGTCGTGTTTCAACTCAAACTGTGCGCAATAGGCTGCATGATGCGCAACTTCACTCCCGACGTCCATGGCGAGGTCCAGCTTTGCAACCCCGACACCATGCAGCGCGGTACAGATGGGCCCAACAACATGCTGAATGGACCCCACAGAATTGGCATCACGTTCTCTTCACCGATGAGTGTCGCATATGCCTTCAACCAGACAATCGTCGGAGACGTGTTTGGAGGCACCCTGGTCAGGCTGAACGTCTTAGACACACTGTCCAGCGAGTGCAGCAAGGTGGTGGTTCCCTGATGTTTTGGGGTGGCATTATGTGGGGCCGACGTACGCCACTGGTGGTCATGGAAGGCTCCGAAACGGCTTTACGATACCTGAATGACATCCTCCGACCCATAGTGCACCCATATCGGCAGAATATTGGAGAGGCATTTGTCTTCATGGACGACAATTCTCGACCTCATCGTGCACATCTTGTGAATGCGTTCCTTCAAGATAACGACATCGCTCGACTACAGTGGCCAGCATGTTCGCCAGACATGAACCCTATCGAACATGCCTGGGATATGTTGAAAAGGGCTGTTTATGGACGTCTTGACCCACCAACCACTCTGAGAGATTTACGCCGAATTGTCGTTGAGGAGTGGGACAATTTGGACCAACAGTGTCTTGATGAACTTGTGGATAGTATGCAAGAGGACGTGCTACTGGGTATTAGAGGTAGTGGTGTGTACTGCAATCTGGACCACAAATGCTGAAAGTCTAGCTGTATGATGGTACAACATGCAATGTGTGGGTCTCATGAGCAATAAAACGAGCTGAAATGTTGTTTGTGTTGATCTCTATTCCCTTTGTATTTAAAGGCTCCGGAACTCTTGGAACCGAGGTGATGCAAAACTTTTTTTGATGTGTGTATATATAATTTCCATTGCAAAAAGCACCATATAACGCTTTATTTTATAACGTCTCAGTACTCAAGAAACAATGAATATAAAAAAAATCAAGCAAAAATGTTCTACTCTGATGGGATTTGAACCCCGGCCAGCCACATGAGAGACGGGAGCTCTAACCACACAGCCAATCGTACACTCATAACTCTCGCGTTATCGATCAAATACATATAACGTACTGTATTAGCAAATAATCACTTGGACTGAAGATTTCTTCACTGGAGTGTATTTCAAACCGAGTTCATTTCATATTAAGTTCATATAATTTTTATCAGTAGTTTATATTGCATGCAACATACTGAAATTAGTAAAATGTAGGTCAGGACGAGAGATCAGCTGCCATCTTGTCAAATAGCCGAGACGATTCAGATTCTTAAAGTCACTTCTAGATTATAATATTACAATACAAACTTTTAATTTCGAACGAACCACGTCGCTTAGAACAGATGAAACGATTCTTGGTTCGATAATCGGAACTGATGGGTCCCATGTTATGGATTATACATTTTGCATAATACACACGGCCGCCATCCTGAAATGGTACGTTTGATGACCTTGTAGTTTGGGAACAAGACGCGTCCCATATGAAGGTAGGTTGTTACCAAATTTGGTAAAGATCCGATGATTAGTTTGGTCGTAATGCATTATTAAGTTTTGACCATTCGATTGGCCGCCATTACCTTTTGGTAAAGATGGCGGCAATATAAAACATGACACTGAGGTGCCCTTTGCTAGTGCTACCTCTGTACCAAATTTCGATCAATTCGGTTTAACCGTGTTCGAATTGATAGGGGGGGACATACATTCAGAGTACACACACACACACACACACACACACACACACACACACAGGCTCACACACATACACACACACAGACAGACACACTTTTTTTCACCCTGTAGTGATCTCATAAGTCTACTTTCATTTTTTGCAAAAATCGAAAGTAGGCTGAAAACTACCTTAAAAACAGCCTATGTTGATATTCTATTCATATTTTCGAATAATATATTAACAGGAGACTTCTCTGTTTGTAGAATGTAGATGTGTAAAAATGTATGTAAATCGTCGTTTCAAGTGCACAAATTTTCGAGAAAAGAAACTTAATGAATACTATCAAAAGTCAGTCAAATTCTCAAGATGATTGAAACAACAACAACAACAGCTTCCTACCCAAATCCTTCCTCGTATAAAATTACACACACTAGTAAGCCTACAGACATCACAGTGACACAAGTTATCAGACAACTTCTACACACACCCAGGTGCACGGGGATACAAGACCATGATGCCGCAAAACCCCTAGAGAACCAACGACAAAAACAACAACAACAATAGACTATACCGTGGATCAAGGACAACGAATTTTATTTGCTGTAGTCGAGTGCTAGTTATGAAAGGAACGATCGAGGAAGAGAACTGTAGGGGTAGACGATGGTTAGAATATGTTAAACAGATTGCCTCGGATGTAGGGTGTGATAGCTATGTAGAGATGAAACGATTAGCTCAGGACAAGGAGGCATGGAGGGCTGCATCAAACCAGTCAAAAGACTGTCGAATGCTGAAATATGTGGTGTTATAAGTATATGTATAATATTTTCGATTGCAAATACACACTATATATGCTTAACATTACAACGTGTGAGTAGTTATAAATCAATAAATACAAAAAAAGAAGTAACAATATTTGAACCTGCTGGGATTTTATCCACGAACCTTCAGACTATGAGTCCAGGTCGATACCACAACGCCTCAGATGCCGTACAGCAATACTTGGTTAACGACTGGTTTAGTATAACTCAATGCTATTTTGTTTTTCCTTGCAATCAACGATGTTATTAGCGTTTTCTGCCTTTTCTATAAAACATTTGATACTAAATGTGTATTATTTTGTACATTACATTCCTAAAAGGATATAAACTCACGAAGTTACGGAAGTATATGTATTTTCGAGCAAACAATACCCGCCATTTTGACACAACGGGACGGCAGGGACACGCACGATATGGCACGGTCAGCCTGAACTGTTAGTCAATACTGCGGTTACATATTCTATTATAAAATGCTAATATCCTACCGGTCACCTCCTTGGGGACAGTTTACACCTTCCTATGTACGATGAGCGTATTTCGTAAGGCCAGGCCTGGTTGAATAGTAGGTTACGGTTAGTTACAATACTTGCATGATTCATACATCCGCCATCTTGAAACTATATGGCTGATGACCTTGTAGACTGAGAAAAAGACGCTTCCCACATTAAGGCATATTGTTGCAAAATTTGGTAGAGATCGGATGATTAGGTTAGTCGTAATTTGATGTAATCTCAGACATTTGGGTGGGCGCCATATCTACTTTGTTATGATCAGGGCTGGATAACTTAACATAATGGCCTTGAATAACGAATTGTTTGGCGTTACGGTATACATCGCGTAACGTATAACAGAAAGTTTGTTGTAACGTTATTCATACGAAGAACGAATAAACGGATACTGTATATATACCGTTATTTTAAATATTTTATTATCATACCGGATAGCATTTTAGTTATCGCAGGAGACAGAAGTCGAATAACGTTATTGGCGTTGTAACACAATCAAATGTACCCCCATTCACTCAGATGTTGTAAATAACGTTATTGACAAGACCGGATAGCATTGTGTTATGCTGCATGCCTCGCCGGTCGAATAACGTTATTCGTGCTCTAACACGTCGCGAACAACTACCACTCATTCCGAACTTCAAATAACGTTATTCACAAGACCGGATAGCATTGTGTTATGCTGCATGCCTCGCAGGTCGAATAACGTTATTAACGTCGTGTTATGTTGTATGGGTCCCGGGTTGAATAACGTTTTTAGCCACGTACTAGGATCCAAATTTCAATAACGGTATTCTCCTAATAGTGTAGGAATAGAAAATTACTATAAATGAATTCGAATTCGTAGTGCTGCCAGGTGACAAACAAGTAGCTCCGAGACCGACTAAAAAGCTTAATTTTCCATAAAATTTAAGATTCAAGCCAACGATTAAGTTAATCTATTTACGATGGGCCTATCGAGAATAATGACGAACTTAGGTTGGTAATAATAAACATTTCTATTTCGATTGAAATATATCTGAAGTAATGTATTCCAATACAGCTCTACAGTTGGCAGCCTTGGTGACTGAATATATTCTTAGTTCCATATCTTAAGGTAAAGAATGCTCATGCAAAATTTGGTAAAGTCCAATGGATAGTATGGACGTTGCATGCTGTGAAATATTGGATGTATCAGTGCGAGTAAAATCATATTGGCAACAACGTCAAGAAGGCGTTTTCAGAATTAATCTGAATTATTCCTATATTTTATAGTACCAATTTTGGATAAAATCCATTTCTTAGTATAGAAGATACATGCATTTAAAAATTGGCCCTATAAACAGGCTTAGAATTATGTTGGCAGCACTGATGTGCATTAGTTGCTCCCAAATAATCTAAAATTTCAGGAACTATTCGTGCGCAAAATTTAGAGCTGTTGGCTTGCATAATTTCTGATATATTGGTATTAGGATAAAGAGAGTGAGCATTTATTAACAAATAACAATGTTATTGGTTTTACGTCCATTTCAACTACTCTGGCTTTTAGAGACTCCGGGGTGCCGTAATTTTGCCCAGAAGGGGATCTTCTGCGTGCCAGTAAATCTACTGACACGGCTCTCTCGCATTTGCGCACCCTCAAATACCATCTGACTGCGCCAGGATACGAACCTGCAACCTTGGGCCCAGCAAGCGAGAACGTTACCCCTGAGCCACGCAGCCAGCCGCATTTATTAACAGCTGGCAGCCCTAATGGCTCTCAAGTATAAGCATAGAAATGTCTGTTATAGTACACAAAGCACGTACGAAATTTGGTTAAAATCCAATTGATAGTATAGATGTTAGATGTACTTAAACATTGGACTTATCAGCAGGCTTAGAATCATCTTGGCAACACTGTCATATATGGGCTCCCTAAAATGTATCTGGAATGTTATTATCCCTGTGTGTGCTAATTTGGAAAATTTCGCATGCATAACGTCTGAGATAACCAACGTAGAGCTTAAAAGTGAATTGTGATTTTTAGCAGTTGGTAACTCTGAAATCATTTTCAATTATGTCCCTGAGATATTCAGATATAGATATTTCCTTAAACCGAATTTGGCTTCGATAACTGCAGTCTTTAAGGGGTTGATAGGGGGAGACACACAAAGACAGACAGACAGACATTTGCCTGGATCGATGTCATTAGTCTATCTCATCATCATTTAAAAAAAAGTGAAAAGTAAGCTAAAAATACCACGTAGAATATACGATAGCTAATGTATAACATCCTACCATAGGTGCTTCGATACTGTGCTGACCAGTACCCTCTGCTTATGGACATTTCACATGTGTTGTACCGCAATCATTGGCCATCAGCGTACAGATGTTACAGATCGTAACGTAAAAGCTTGTATACAAGCACAATTCCGGTATAGGCTTCAATAACGTTATTCGTACCTGCATTACGAGTTCTTATTGGCTCAGCTGCAATAAATCAAAGATGGAGGAAACTTGTGGATTGAGATTAATAGTTGCAGTTCATTGGCATTATTAATGCAAATCAGTCATTTAGTTCCGTTACGTTGAATACTGGAAAAGGCACTGACTGATTAAACGCATTTCTGTCAGTATTTATGATTTAACTGAAATCATTCGACATTTAGCCATATGGATGAAGCTGTGAATCTGCACAGCACATGAAATGTGTACGAGTGCTAAGGCGTTAACATGGTACCTAATGGGTCCTGGGTTCGAGACGCTTCATGGCCAGAATTTTTATTCTTTTTGAATTATTTCGTTGTGTCAACACTACTGTGCGATGCAACTTTTCAACTTAGATTTACTCGAATGATCTAGGGGGGCAATGTTAATAATGGATATTGGTAGGGAAAAATCATTCTATATTATCATTCGAATTTGTACTTTCCCAATCAAAACCATGAATATTTGTACTATTCGTGAAACTAATATAATTTTCACAGCACTGATTACTCCACAGTAAAATAATAATAATAATAATAATAATAATAATAATATTAACAATAATATGAAGTAGTTCCGTGACGATCTAATGAACCTAATTTTCTTTATATTTAAGATTCATGCCAATGATTAATCTACATAGAACTATCTAGAATAACGACGAGATTAAGTTGGTAATACTAACTTTTCTATTTAGATTGGAATATATCTGAAGTAATGTATTCCAGTACAGCTCTACAGTGGGCAGCCTTGGTGACTCTAAATATATTCTTAATTCCATATCTTAAGGTACAGAATGCACATACAAAATTTGGTTGAAGTCCAATGGATAGTATGAACGTTGTATGCTGTGAAATATTGGATGTATCAGTGCGAGTAAAATCATATTGGCAACAACGTCAAGAAGGCGTGCTCAGAATTAATCTGAATTATTCCTATATTTTATAGTGCCAATTTTGGATAAAATCCATTTCTTAGTATAGAAGTTACATGCATTTAAAAATTGGCCCTATAAACAGGCTTAGAATTATGTTGGCAGCACTGATGTGCATTAGTTGCTCCCAAATAATCTAAAATTTCCCGAACTATTCGTGCGCAAAATTTAGAGCTGTTGGCTTACATACTTTCTGATATATTGGTATTAGGATAAAGAGAGTGAGCATTTATTAACAAATAATAATAATGTTATTGGTTTTACGTCCCTTTTAACTACTCTGGCTTTTAGAGACTCCGGGGTGCCGTAATTTTGTCCATAAGGGGAACTTCAACGTGCCAGTAAATCTACTGACACGGCTCTCTGGCATTTGAGCACCCTCAAATGCCAGCTGACTGCGCCAGGATACGAACGAGCAACCTTGGGCCCAGCAAGCGAGAACGTTACCCCTGAGCCACGCAGCCAGCCGCATTAATTAACAGTTGGCAGCCCTAATGGCTCTCAAGTATAAGCATAGTCATATCTGTTATAGTACACAGAGCACGTACGATATTTGGTTAAAATCCGATTGATAGTATAGATGTTAGATGTACTTAAACATTGGATTTATCAGCAGGCTTAGAATCATCTTGGCAACACTGTCATATACGGGATCCTTAAAATGTATCTGGAATGTTATTATCCCTGTGTGTGCTAATTTTGGAAAATTTCGCATGCATAACGTCTGAGATATCCAACGTAGAGCTTAAAAGTGAATTGTGATTTTTAGCAGTTGGTAACTCTGAAATCATTTTCAATTATGTCCCTGAGATATTCAGATATAGATATTTCCTTAAACCGAATTTGGCTTCGATAACTGCAGTCTTTAAGGGGTTGATAGGGGGAGACACACAAAGACAGACAGACAGACATTTGCCTGGATCGATGTCATTAGTCTATCTCATCATCATTTAAAAAAAAGTGAAAAGTAAGCTAAAAATACCACGTAGAATATACGATAGCTAATGTATAACATCCTACCATAGGTGCTTCGATACTGTGCTGACCAGTACCCTCTGCTTATGGACATTTCACATGTGTTGTACCGCAATCATTGGCCATCAGCGTACAGATGTTACAGATCGTAACGTAAAAGCTTGTATACAAGCACAATTCCGGTATAGGCTTCAATAACGTTATTCGTACCTGCATTACGAGTTCTTATTGGCTCAGCTGCAATAAATCAAAGATGGAGGAAACTTGTGGATTGAGATTAATAGTTGCAGTTCATTGGCATTATTAATGCAAATCAGTCATTTAGTTCCGTTACGTTGAATACTGGAAAAGGCACTGACTGATTAAACGCATTTCTGTCAGTATTTATGATTTAACTGAAATCATTCGACATTTAGCCATATGGATGAAGCTGTGAACCTGCACAGTACATGAAATGTATACGAGTGCTAAGGCGTTAACTTGGTACCTAATGGGTCCTGGGTTCGAGACGCTCCATGGCCAGAATTTTTATTCTTTTTGAATTATTTCCTTGTGTCAACACTACTGTGTGATGCAACTTTTCAACTTCGATTTACTCGCATGATCTAGGGGGGCGATGTTAATAATGGATATTGGTAGGGAAAAATCTTTCTATTTTATCATTCGAATTTGTACTTTCCCAATCTAAACCATGAATATTTGTACAATTCGTGAAACTAATATAATTTTCACAGCACTGATTACTCCACAGTAAAATAATAATAATAATAATATTAACAATAATATGAAGTAGGTCCGTGACGATCTAATGAACCTAATTTTCTTTATATTTATGATTCATGCCAATGATTAATCTACAGAGAACTATCTAGAATAATGACGAGATTAAGTTGGTAATACTAACTTTTCTATTTAGATTGGAATATATCTGAAGTAATGTATTCCAGTACAGCTCTGCAGTTGGCAGCCTTGGTGACTCTAAATATATTCTTAATTCCATATCTTAAGGTACAGAATGCACATACAAAATTTGGTTGAAGTCCAATGGATAGTATGAACGTTGCATGCTGTGAAATATTGGATGTATCAGTGCGAGTAAAATCATATTGGCAACAACGTCAAGAAGGCGTGTTCAGAATTAATCTGAATTATTCCTATATTTTATAGTGCCAATTTTGGATAAAATCCATTTCTTAGTATAGAAGTTACATGCATTTAAAAATTGGCCCTATAAACAGGCTTAGAATTATGTTGGCAGCACTGATGTGCATTAGTTGCTCCCAAATAATCTAAAATTTCCGGAACAATTCGTGCGCAAAATTTAGAGCTGTTGGCTTACATACTTTCTGATATATTGGTATTAGGATAAAGAGAGTGAGCATTTATTAACAAATAATAATAATGTTATTGGTTTTACGTCCCTTTTAACTACTCGGGCTTTTAGAGACTCCGGGGTGCCGTAATTTTGTCCATAAGGGGAACTTCAACGTGCCAGTAAATCTACTGACACGGCTCTCTGGCATTTGAGCACCCTCAAATGCCAGCTGACTGCGCCAGGATACGAACGAGCAACCTTGGGCCCAGCAAGCGAGAACGTTACCCCTGAGCCACGCAGCCAGCCGCATTATTTAACAGTTGGCAGCCCTAATGGCTCTCAAGTATAAGCATAGTCATATCTGTTATAGTACACAGAGCACGTACGAAATTTGGTTAAAATCCGATTGATAGTATAGATGTTAGATGTACTTAAACATTGGACTTATCAGCAGGCTTAGAATCATCTTGGCAACACTGTCATATACGGGATCCTTAAAATGTATCTGGAATGTTATTATCCCTGTGTGTGCTAATTTTGGAAAATTTCGCATGCATAACGTCTGAGATATCCAACGTAGAGCTTAAAAGTGAATTGTGATTTTTAGCAGTTGGTAACTCTGAAATCATTTTCAATTATGTCCCTGAGATATTCAGATATATATTTCCTTAAACCGAATTTGGTTTCGATAACTGCAATCTTTAGGGGTTTATAGGGGGAGACACACAAATACAGACAGACAGACATTTGCCTGGATCGATGCCATAAGTCTATCTCATCATCATTTTAAAAAAGTGAAAAGTAAGCTAAAAATAGCAAGTAGAATATACGATAGCTAATGTATAACATCCTACCTTAGGTGCTTCGATACTGTGCTGACCAGTACCCTCTGCTTATGGACATTTCACATGTGTTGTACCGCAATCATTGGCCATCAGCGTTCAGATGTTACAGATCGTAACGTAAAAGCTTGTATACAAGCACAATTCCGGTATAGGCTTCAATAACGTTATTCGTACTTGCATTACGAGTTCTTATTGGCTCAGCTGAAAGAAATCAAAGATGGAGGAAACTTGTTGATTGAGATTAATAGTTGCAGTTCATTGGCATTATTAATGCAAATCAGTCATTTAGTTCCGTTACGTTGAATACAGGAAAAGGCACTGACTGATTAAACGCATTTCTGTCAGTATTTAAGATTTAACTGAAATCATTCGACATTTAGCCATATGGATGAAGCTGTGATTCTGCACAGTACGTGAAATGTGTACGAGTGCTAAGGCGTTAACTTGGTACTTAATGGGTCCTGGGTTCGAGACGCTCCATGGCCAGAATTTTTATTCTTTTTGAATTATTTCGTTGTGTCAACACTACTGTGTGATGCAACTTTTCAACTTCGATTTACTCGCATGATCTAGGGGGCGATGTTAATAATGGATATTGGTAGCGAAACATCTTTCTATTTTATCATTCGAATTTGTACTTTCCCAATCAAACCCATGAATATTTGTACTATTCTTGAAACTAATATAATTTTCACAGCACTGATTACTCCACAGTAAAATAATAATAATATTAACAATAATATGAAAGTAGTTCCGTGACGATCTAAAGAGCCTAATTTTCTTTATATTTAAGATTCATGCCAATGATTAATCTACATGGACCTATCTAGAATAATGACGAGATTAATTTGGTAATACTAACTTTTCTATTTAGATTGGAATATATCTGAAGTAATGTATTCCAATACAGCTCTACAGTTGGCAGCCTTGGTGACTCTGAATATATTCTTAGTTCCATATTTTAAGGTACAGAATGCACATACAAAATTGGTTGAAGTCCAATGGATAGTATGGACGTTGCATGCTGTGAAATATTGGATGTATCAGTGCGAGTAAAATCATATTGGCAACATGTCAAGAAGGCGTTTTCAGAATTAATCTGAATTATTCCTATATTTTATAGTGCCAATTTTGGATAAAATCCATTTTTTAGTATAGAAGTTCAATTTCAACTATTTCCAACTTTGGCTACCAGATGCTTCTGTCACTAACACTGGCGGAGAACGTTGGAACTTGATAGAGCGTTTCTAACTCGCCAAATATAACCTAAAAACTTTTCTACACACTACCAATTGTAATGGTAGGTGCTTTTACGTGCCATAAATCTATGACATGGGCACGCCTGCTTTATTTCCCCTTCGAAGAAAGGCATACTGAAGGATTTTAACGCTCTTAACCAATCCGACGACTTCGGCCGGGTTTGAACACGCCATCTTGGGCTTAGCAGTTCAGCATGCTATCGACCACGCCACCGAAGCCCCTTATAAAAGTAATACAGGGTGAAGAAATATGCCGTACTTGCAGGTCGTCATGCGACTTCTCATCCAAATGCAAGACAAAAGTTTCTATAGCAAAATCGGAGCGGGTGTTATTTGAAAAGACGAGTATGAAAACGAGAAGCCGGCAACACTGTCGCATCCTGCGGCGGAATGTGTAACATATCACCGTACCAGCCGTCGTAGCTCACTGAGTAGGCTGCTGTATTATCCAAACCACAACCACCAACGAACTACGGTTCGAATCTACGTCAGGTCGTCGTTTTGTGTGACGTCAGTTCGTGGCTCTGTGAAGATAAGACTGGACTTCAAACGATTTTTCTTTCGTAGTCAGTTTACCCTCCAAGTAGGCTTTTCCCACGGACTCAGCGAGAGATCCCACCTTTACCTCCTCTACGGGCAGTGTCCTGGCGCTTGAGAGTGAGTCGGGGGATCCAACTGGGGAGGCGGGACTAGCACCTCACCCAATGCGGCCTCACCTGCAAAACGAACAGGGGGCCTCATGTGGGATGGGACCAAGGCTTGTAGAGAACAGGTTGCCTCGTTCTCGTAAGGTCTGTGGTAACAGCGCTCCCCTGCTGCGTGACGTCATCAGCCGACCCGCGCTGAGCGGATGGGACTACTGTTACGGCTAGCCTTGCACTACTGCAGAAAGTAACCACGGGGTTGATGTACAACATAAGAACTCGTGATACTTGTAGCTATAAATGCAGTTTAATATAATAGAGCTTTAAATAATCAGAGCGTGTAAATACACTTATTGTTTACCATTTCCTCTTCTAGTTTGTAAGAGAGTAGTTAGTTTTAGTTGTAGGTTTCATTTGATCATCTTTCATTTTCACTATCACCCAAACCATTAGGGTCCGATAACCTAGAGTTAGGCCCCTTAAAACAACAATTATCATCATCATCATCATCATCATCATGAATAATTAAATATAAAAGTTATTCGAATCGACAAAGAACGAGAATTCTGAAGCTTCAAAATTGAGTCATAATTGATAAAGTTCAACATAATGTACAATACACAGCGCCGTTTTAATTCTATTAAAATTCATGCTCAATTATACTGTTGAGATTAAGTAGGGAAAACTATTACCGGTACATTTGCTCACTGTTCACGAACTCAATCGAGAGTTCAAGCCTGAAAATATATTCACCTGGTGTATTTTTTCATCTTCTTGGATATTTTGTCATGACAGACTGAACATTCATTACTCCTCTTGTAGCTCCCCTGTGTTGTCTTCAGTGCATTCATGCATGAACTTCATTCGTATGAAGGTCCTCTGTCGAACGAATGTCTCTACCACTACACGATTTATTTCAGGATATTTCTTGTAAAGAGATTCAACCAAATTGTTAATGCACAATTTACCCCTTTTTATGCTCTTGAGACCATGGTACTTCTTAAATTCATCTTCTAGCAATTTTGCCTCTTTTTTCCAGCTTTCAGAAGGCTCTACGAGTCCACCGAACGACAAACTTTTGATCCATGCATTTTGTGGATTCATAGTCTGGATTCAGAGCTAGTAAATGTATAGCTACCAAGGTTTGGACATGTCGATCTAAGCTTTTTTGCTACCCACCCAGAAAGGTAAAACAATGCATTGGCTTCCATTTCAGTTAGGGGGGGGTGCTCAATTCGTTTTCAGGAATCGAAGATGCAATCATTTCTTTGGTGACTTCTATTTCGCTATCTTTCTCCGGATTATCCTCTTCCTTCTTGCATAATACACCAGACATTCGAAGCACTTTGGCTGGAATATATTCGGAATCATCTTCGGTTCCTGTATTAGAATTATTTTGAAGGAGTCCTTGATTTCGCCCTAAAATAATCATTCTTAAACGATATAATGTGTCTAAAGGAGAAGGATGATCATTCAGACCCCCTTTCGTCCTAATCTGAGAAAACAGATTTTCTAAAGCGTCCTGGTTGAGACGGTGGGTGAGTATGTACTCAATACCATGGACACTCGTCAAATCTAATAGAAGATACTTCAGAGATTTAATTGATGTGATGATTCCTCTCTGAAAAAGCTGTATATTTTTCTTGCCACAGCATCTCATTGTTTCAATTAATTCAAGCATGTCGTTGAGAATTGCGTCTTGAGATTCCAGATCTTTTCCATATGGGTTCTTGGAAGGTCTACCTGAAGGTTTGGGAGTGTATGTATTCATCACATCGTACCACCTATCAATTATTTCAATACATTTTCCAGTTTCTTCAGCCAGCTGAGGATCAGCTCCCGGTTTCATAAATTGCAGAGCAGTAGCTGTCTTGTGCGACAATAACTGACACGCTTTCCTCACATTTTGTCTCTGAGTCTTTTCCACAGTGATGTGACTTTCGTTCAGATTATGCAACAATATCGTCCCAGAATCATCAGGGAGGGGGTTGAAATACGTAAACACCCAGATAATTTCAACCGCGACACCGGCTACAATCTCAGTGAATCCTGGCTACCTATTATCAGAACCCTGAGAAAGTAATTCACTGCTGCTTTCCGTTGTCCCTAACATGGGGCTATAATGACGTCCATCTTTGGGCACCTTCTATATGTTCTTCATTGCTTTCTCTTAGCAACATTGTCGTATTCCAGATTATTCCTGACGATGAAAGACATGGTTTCTTTCGAAACGCGTCGAATTTTAGTATAATAAAACACGGCATAAGCCCAAAATTCAACATAATGAATAGTAACACGGGCCGTGAAAGTCTAAATGACAACATTTTGAGATCACTTTTCTTCTGATCATTTAATAATGCTACGATAGGATTTCTATTTACAATCTGTCCGCTCTTTAGATGGAACCCAGTGTCTAAAAACCAGTTCCGCACTAGTTTCAGAAGATGTGGCGCGTCAGCAAACATGTATATTTTTTCTTCCGTAGAGGGATGAGTGAACCAGGTTTTTTCAGTACTAATTCCTAGTTCCTTCCAAAGTCCAACATTTCCACCCCCATGTCGCTAACACATGCTTTTACAATGTACCCTATAGCGGAAAGTTTTAAAATAATAGAGTTTAAAATCTCGCAGGTTATTTTCACGTCAAAATCAACAAAGAGAGGCACCTTCCATTGAGCAAAAAGTCCCCGAGCCATTATTATTTGCACATTGGAGTGAGGCCCGATAACTTCATCTCCTTTCCGGTCATATTCCATGACGCTTTTAACTTTCATTTCATCAAAAAGAAGAACCGTATTTTTTTCTTTCTTGCTCAGAGATGAACCAGCAACGCACAAAAAGCGGAAAACATCTTGGAGAACACCATTGTTCATATCGACTGTTGATGCCCATTTTTGCAGTGTAGACAGTCTAGGCAAAGGAATGTTCATTTTCTTCTTCAGAAAAAGATATGAACGCTTACTAATATATCTCAGGGAAAATGCAAGAGATAGTTCATCGTCTGTCCATTTAACTTTCTTTTTCTTACTTAAAAGGATGTCTATTTGATTTTCGGTGAAAACTGAACCGAGTATTTCTCGGGCCTTTTTACGCACTCTGGTTTCATCAATCCTTTTTCTCTTCATTTTACACAGTTCTCTTTTAAGCCTGCCAATTTCTTGGCATTTCAGTACGATTCTCTCCTCCAGCTCTGCGTTCTTTTGTCGCAACTTTTCATTTTCCATCTTCAAAACATCTATTTGATTTTCCTCCGTTGTAGTTTGGACGTCATCACACACTTCTTGAACAGAGTACGAGCTTTCTAAAATTTGATTCACAGTTCTTTTATTTTCTCTCTTCTCACTACGTATTTCACGTTCACGTATCTGCACCTGGGTTTCTTCGGGTATATCAGTTCCTAATTTAAGTGAAGGCACAGCAGTCTGTTTTAGTTTTCTCTTAGGAATTAAATTCAATAATTCTGCTTTCAGGTCCCTCTCATAGTCATCCTCCGTAAAATGTTCAGAGCATATTTGTGAAGTATTCGGATTCCACTTCCCGTCTCTTCTAGTACACAGCACCCATTTTTGCCTAATTAAATTGTCTTTAGGGAATGAATGATACTTTATATGCGCACTCCCGGGATCCCGCTTCGTTTTAATAAGACTGTTTGTACACAAAGCCACCGTGCATCTCATCCAGGCATCGTAGAAAACTGAAAGAAATAAAAAAAACATCAAAACTATCAGGTCGTACCACGAAGCTAATGATACACAAATGGCTCTTTCATTTACCGAGCACTTACCTATTACTAGGGGAAACGTGTAGAGCAGTACTTAATGAAGCACTATCAAACACCACTAAATAATGACACGTAACGAGAATAGATAAACACATCAACACAACACCATAAAGAATAGCTGAAGCTGCCAGCTTACTGGAGACTGTGGTGTTGGCTGTTGCCGGGTCTGAGCAATACGTCTTCAGCCGGGGGAGTAGAGCGCATGCGCGCGGAACGAGACAACCTCTTATATACGAACCTTGGGATGGGACGGGATGGGAAGAATAGAAAGGATAGACAAGGAAGAGGGAAGGAGGTGGCCGTGGCCTGACGGTAGGGACCATCCCGGCATTTGCCCGAAGACGAAGTGGGCAACCACGAAAAACCACTTCGAGGATGGATGTGGTGGGAATCGAACCCCATCTACTCATTTGGACCACCCGAGGCTGAGTAGATCCCGTTCCAGTCCTCATACCACTTTTCAAATTTCGTGGCAGCGTACGGAATGGAATTATTGTGCGTATCATAATGGGCAATCTAGTGTATATCATTGGATGCAGACGATGTTACTGGCTTTATTTGTGCCATGGACGAAACTAAGTGGTCGTTTACGTATGTAAGAGGCTCATGTTATGTTTTAATGTTTAAATAAAGGTAACAGAAGGAAATAATATAAGAGATGAAGACACTTTGGACAGAGAAGGTGTTATGTTTGGAAGTACGCCAGGGTAGAGTGGAAAGGAAACCTGGGGCGAAGTGGTCTGAGGACAGAAAGAAGCAACATAGTCTAAGAATGAAGAAATATTGGGAAGAAAACAACAAAGAGTGAAGAATTGAAATTGGTGCGTGGTCCGTAGCTGGTCTCATCGAAATAAGAAAGAAGTAGAGAAGTAACAGCAATGGTAAGACACAGTACACAACATAATGTATTGATTGCATTGTGGAGGTGTACATTGGATACAATTTGAGACTTTAACTGAAGAACTCTTTGACGCGAACTCCATTGGACCATAACCGACCTTCACGGCATACCTTTTCGCACTGAGCTAATGAGACAGCACCGGCACAGCGCAGACTTCATGTGTGCTGTTCTCTTGGCCATGCTGCACGCAGTTACAGCGTTGCCAGAGCCTCGTTTCTTAACTCGCATTTCTATTAAACGTATTGGCGGGACCAGGCCTTCGTAGATAAGCCTTTGCCATGAATTTCGACGAGGAACCGCATGCTGACCTCCAAGTACGGGATTTGTTCTTCATCCTGTATATAGTATATACAACATTATGTATAATATTTGACGCAATCAAAGTTTTTGATATTTCAGAGGAAACCTCTGGTTGGTTATGATAGGATTACTGGAATGCTACTGGTAGAGCGTATGTTAGTACAGTATATGATAATTAGTAAACAATATTTTAACTTCTTCTTCGACATAATTGATTTTTCAGTACGGTATGTTTAGGCTATAGAGATCATATCAGCAACGGGTTGTGTATCATTCACAGCATTCCAATACGAAATAATTTTTCTTGTAACAATAAATGTACTGTGTGAAATGAAAGGGAACAAAGAGGAAATGCCATTATTCATTTAAAGACAAGACGGAAAATGGCTAAGTTGCTCCAACGCGTAGCCCACTACTCCATGTTGTTTGATGTGGTGGTACGTTTAAATTTACGCTGCGATTTGTCGTCAACGGTATGAATGGCATTATTTACTTTTAAACCAGAATTACACTGCTGTTAATGAATACGACAACCCACCCGGCACTTTCTACTGTTAAAGCGATAGAGAGACTTGAGGTGTCCCACCTGTTATGACGAGACTTCTTGAATTGAGTCATCTCATGAGCACGTTCTGTCCAAGCGGAGCCTCGCTCACAGTAGTGTTGTGCCCAGGTGCGGGAGTGATTAATCTGCCAATGGATTTCAATTTTAAATAAAGGGAGGAGGAAATAGAGAACAGCATTCATAAGAGAAATAGCAAATGGAAGGGGTGACACATAGGTTTTAATATTGTATTAGACAAATGGGTTGTTGATTGTGTTCAATGTTAATAGTTAATTTTCAAGAGGAAGAGTACGTAGTATATGATTAGGCACAGATGTTCATGACCAGAAGGTGAAATTATATTGATGTATGTGTGACAAAATCATCGTAAAATCAGTGTGGAGGTATGTGTCCATGATATACGATCCATCTCCATTGCAAGTGTGAAAGAATTTCTGAGATATGGCCAAACATTTTTAAATATTTTTAAAAAATACAAAAATATATCTGTAGAAGCTCGACCCAAGTTGAAGACAAATTGCTGAAATGGCAAGATAGAGACTAAACAGGAGGTGTTCAAGATTAGGACCGGACACATTGCATTAGCCTACTTACTATTTCAAATGCGGTTTACTCTCTAATAACTATATTTCACAGCTTATTCCAGGGGATAATTCACTACATTTATTCATGTTTATTAAAGAGGACGATTGGGAGTTCCTCGGCAGTGACGTCTGAACATTATGATAAAGATCGGGAATGTAGACTAGTGATTAGAATTTTGTGTTGGAAGGTTCAAGAAGTATGTTGTTTAGAAAAGTGAGACTTGGCATTTGTTATGCCAATATAACATGAAGTAATCAGATATCATGTTTGAAACTGTAATCTCAGTATAACCCTTTCTTTTATCTGAGTGAAGATTTCTTTTCACATCCGATAAACGAATCGCTTTTCAGTGGGTCAGCACATTAACGTGCGCAATTAAATGGGGTGGGGAATAACAAGTATGTATCCCACTTCACCGATGTGGCTCTATCCTGTAAGCCTAGATCAGGACCATCCAGTCATTGCGCTCTGAGAGCGCGGCCGCGCTCGGGGAGCACTGGGCAGTCAGACTAGCGCTCCTTCCCCTACCACCACTACACTGTGGCAGCGAGGAGATCTGAGACACACGGACTATGTTCGTACCGCAATAACTAGATACGTACGCACAGATGCAGGCGACGGCTTTTGTGGCATTGTTGACATCATATTGATAGGGCTGTTTTACCATAATAGGATATATACTGCCATAATATATATGTATACAAATCGAATGTTACTCCGATGCATGGAATGTGTAGGAAACAAACGCAAGTGTTAAGTAAAGAATATTGTGCTTTATTACAAAATGAAATGAGAACATATTAGAGAGGAAAATTCAACAACATTTTACCAATATGAACAGATAGTACAGGCCTTGAGTGACTCTTTCTCCGTCGTTTTTACGAATTTCTAGTTTTGGAGGAAACAATCTTCTCCAAATTGGGTACAATATTTCTGGACACAGCTATTCGTAAACAATTGCGCAAGTTTCTATCACTCATCGTTGCACGATGTTTACTTTTGGTAAGCTTAAGAACTGAAGAGAAGCGCTCATAAATGTACGTTGAGTCGAACATTGACAGAACTTCACTTGCATGTCTTTACAAAAGGGGATATTCTCCTTGCGGAAAGCCACTGTAAAATTCTTCTAAACTTCGTGACATTAGAAAGCGGTCATTAAGACGAACATTGCATTGCAGTTTTCTTAACTTCGTGACATTTAGAAAGAGGTCTTTAAGACGAACATTGCATTGCAGTTCAATCAGCTCTAATTGAAATAGCTGTGGAACACTGTCTGCACTAATAGAAAATGGTCGAACAAATACATCTAACACCGCTTGGAGTTCTGATAATTCTGAAAATCGCTTGTCAAACTCTTCTTGTATTTGGCGAATTACCTGCAAGTACTCATCAAAGTCGACACCTTTCACTGTTTCAAATGATGGAAAATGTCCTGTGTTTCTTGCACGTAACTGGTTTTCCCGCAAAATCAATTTTCTTGTGAACGCTTCAATTTTTTCCACCAAATCGCAGATGTTGTGCTTTTCGCCCTGAAGCGAAGTGTTCAAATTATTCAGATGGGCAGTAATGTCACATAAAAATCCAAGTCCGCCACCCACTTAGGGTCACGCAAAAGAACTTCGGGCCGCCCTTTCATGTCACAGAATGTATGTATTGCGTTCCGCAAGAAAAACACACGATTCAGCACCTTCGCCTTGCTCAGCCATCTTACTTCTGCATGGTACGGGATATACGGACACTCCGCTTCGATGTCATCCAAGAACTCTTGACGGTGCGTGAGTTCATGGGAGTGAAGATAATTTACCATTCGCACAACTGTTCCCATTACATCTTTGCGCTTGGCGACTTTTGCACAGATTGCCTCCTGGTGTATGAAGCAATGGATCGCCACCATTAGGGTACTACCGTTCTCAGCCATTTTTAACTTTACATATCTGAGGAACCCCATGCGTACACATCGTACAGCAGGAGCTCCATCCGTCGTTATACTCGTCAACCGCTCCCATTTTAATCCCATTGATTCAAAAGCACCCTCCACAGCTTGGAAAATATCGAAACCGGTAGTGGTGACTTTGAGTGTTACCAAGTCGAGGAAATTCTCGGTGACCCGAAGATCGTCATCCACCCCTCGAATAAAAATAACGAGCTATGCTATGTCCGCAATGTCGGTTGATTCGTCGAGGGCGATGGAAAATTATACAAATTTTGCTGCCTTCTCCATTAATTGCTGTTCCATATCAACGGACATATCGTCTATTCTGCGAGCCACAGTTTGAGGAGAAAGAGAGATGTTTTCAAATTTCTCAACTACCTCCGTAGGACAAATACATGCCGCCACGTCCATTAGGCACTCCTTGATGAAATTCCCTTCCGCGAAGGGCTTCCCAGCTTCGGCAATTCGCATCGAACATTTGTAGCTTGCTCGTAAAATCGGTCCACCAACCTCACTCTCCTCTATCTCCTGTCAGACAAAAATACGGCAAGTCACAATTTTAGTGTTCTTCAGATAATTAAATCATTTGTTCATTCCCATTTGTAAGCAAGCATTTTAAAATTAAGGCAATAATACTTACAGGAAAGTGCTGCTTGAAATTTTCTTTCAATTCTTCCAACTTCGATTGCCGACTGGCGTCTGTCCAGTCACCGTAATCATCCCTGTGGTTAGCACTGCAGTGCCGTTCCAAATTGTGTTTTTTTTTACTCATTAAATCTCGGTGGCACACCAAACATTTGGCATGCCCTTTATAAGCTGTACAGAAAAATAATTTTTCCCATTCAGCTTTAAAGGCAGCTGCTTCACCACTCCTTATTAGCCTACTTTTCACATTTTGCAAAAATGAGGATAAAGTACACTTATGAGATCGATCCGGGAGAATGTGAGTCTGTCTGTTTGTCCTTCTGTCTGTCAGGCTATGTGTGTGTGCCCCCCCCCCCCCTGTCAACTCCTAAACGGCTGAGAAATCGAAACCAAATTTAGTATGAGTAAAGATGTATACCGGAATATCTCACGCCCATATTTGAAAATGATGTCAGTGCTACCAACTCCTAAAAATCACAATTCACTTTTAAGATCTACGTTGGATATCTCAGACGTTATGCATGCGAAATTTTCCAAAATTAGCACACACAGGGATAATAACATTCCAGATACATTTTAAGAAGCCCATATATGACAGTGTTGCCAAGATGATTCTAAGCCTGCTGATAAGTCCAATGTTTAAGTACATCTAACATCTAAACTATCAATTGGATTTAACCAAATTTCGTACGTGCTTTGTGTACTATAACAGATATGACTATGCTTATACTTGAGAGCCATTAGCGCTGCCAGCTGTTAATAAATGCGGCTGGCTGCGTGGCTCAGGGGTAAAGTTCTCCCTTGCTGAACCCAAGGTTGCAGGTTCGTATCCTGGCGCAGTTAGCTGGCATTTGAAGGTGCGCAAATGCGAGAGAGCCGTGTCAGTAGATTTACTGGCACGTTGAAGATCCCCTTCTGGGCAAAATTACGGCACCCCGGAGTCTCTATAAGCCAGAGTAGTTGAAATGGACGTAAAACCAATAGCATTATTATTATTTGTTAATAAATGCTCACTCTCTTTATCCTAATACCAATATATCAGAAAGTATGCAAGCCAACAGCTCTAAATTTTGCGCACGAATAGTTCCTGAAATTTTAGATTATTTGGGAGCAACTAATGCACATCAGTGCTGCCAACATAATTCTAAGCCTGTTTATAGGGCCAATTTTTAAATGCATGTAACTTCTATACTAAGAAATGGATTTTATCCAAAATTGGCACTATAAAATATAGGAATAATTCAGATTAATTCTGAAAACGCCTTCTTGACGTTGTTGCCAATATGATTTTACTCGCACTGATACATCCAATATTTCACAGCATGCAACGTCCATACTATCCATTGGACTTTACCAAATTTTGCATGAGCATTCTTTACCTTAAGATATGGAACTAAGAATATATTCAGAGTCACCAGGGCTGCCAACTGTAGAGCTGTATTGGAATACATTACTTCAGATATATTCCTATCTAAATAGAAAAGTTAGTATTACCAACTTAATCTCGTAATTATTCTAGATAGGTCTATGTAGATTAATCATTGGCATGAATCTTAAGTATAAAGAAAATTAGGTCCTTTAGATCGTCACGGAACTACTTCATATTATTGTTAATATTATTATTATTATTATTATTTTACTGTGGAGTAATCAGTGCTGTGAAAATTATATTAGTTTCACTAATAGTACAAATATTCATGGTTTTGATTTGGAAAGTACAAATACGAATGATAAAATAGAATGATTTTTCCCTACCAATATCCATTATTAACATCGCCCCCCTAGAACATGCGAGTAAATCGAAGTTGAAAAGTTGCATCACACAGTAGTGTTGACACAACGAAATAATTCAAAAAGAATAAAAATTCTGGCCCTGGAGCGTCTCGAACTCAGGACCCTTTAGGTACCAAGTTAACGCCTTTACACACGTACACATTTCATGTACTGTCCATATTCACAGCTTCATTCATATGGCTAAATGTCGAATGATTTCAGTTAAATCTTAAATACTGTCAGAAATGCGTTTAATCAGTCAGTGCCTTTTCCTGTATTCAACGTAACGGAACTAAATGACTGATTTGCATTAATAATGCCAATGAACTGCAACTATTAATCTCAATCCACAAGTTTCCTCCATCTTTGATTTATTGCAGCTGAGCCAATAAGAACTCGTAATACAGGTACGAATAACGTTATTGAAGTCTATACCGGAATTGTGCTTGTATACAAGCTTTTACGTTACGATCTGTAACATCTGAACGCTGATGGCCAATGATTGCGGTACAACACATGTGAAATGTCCATAAGCTGAGGGTACTGGTCAGCACAGTATCGAAGCACCTAAGGTAGGATGTTATACATTAGCTATCGTATATTCTACGTGGTATTTCTAGCTTACTTTTCACTTTTTTTTAAATGATGATGAGATAGACTAATGACATCGATCCAGGCAAATGTCTGTCTGTCTGTCTTTGTGTGTCTCCCCCTATAAACCCCTAAAAGACTGCAGTTATCGAAACCAAATTCGGTTTAAGGAAATATCTAAATCTGAATATCTCAGGGACATAATTGTAAATGATTTCAGAGTTACCAACTGCTAAAAATCACAATTCACTTTTAAGCTCTACGTTGGATATCTCAGACGTTATGCATGCGAAATTTTCCAAAATTAGCACACACAGGGATAATAACATTCCAGATACATTTTAAGGATCCCATATATGACAGTGTTGCCAAGATGATTCTAAGCCTGCTGATAAGTCCAATGTTTAAGTACATCTAACATCTATACTATCAATTGGATTTTAACCAAATTTCGTACGTGCTTTGTGTACTATAACAGATATGACTATGCTTATACTTGAGAGCCATTAGGGCTGCCAACTGTTAATAAATGCTGCTGGCTGCGTGGCTCTGGGGGTAACGTTCTCGCTTGCTGGGCCCAAGGTTGCAGGTTCGTATCCTGGCGCAATCAGCTGGCATTTGAGGGTTCGCAAATGCGAGAGAGCCATGTCAGTAGATTTACTGGCACGTTTAAGATCCCCTTCTGGGCAAAATTACGGCACCCCGGAGTCTCTAAAAGCCAGAGTAGTTAAAAGGGACGTAAAACCAATAACATTATTATTATTTGTTAATAAATGCTCACTCTCTTTATCCTAATACTAATATATCTGAAAATATGCAAGCCAACAGCTCTAAATTTTGCGCACGAATAGTTTCTGAAATTTTAGATTATTTGGGAGCAACTAATGCACATCAGTGCTGCCAACATAATTCTAAGCCTGTTTATAGGGCCAATTATTAAATGCATGTAACTTCTATACTAAGAAATGGATTTTATCCAAAATTGGCACTATAAAATATAGGAATAATTCAGATTAATTCTGAGCACGCCTTCTAGACGTTGTTGCCAATATGATTTTACTCGCACTGATACATCCAATATTTCACAGCATGCAACGTTCAGACTATCCATTGGACTTCAACCAAATTTTGTATGTGCATTCTGTACCTTACGATATGGAATTAAGAATATATTTAGAGTCACCAAGGCTGCCAACTGTAGAGCTGTATTGGAATACATTACTTCAGATATATTCCAATCTAAATAGAAAAGTTAGTATTACCAACTTAATCTCGACATTATTCTAGATAGTTATATGTAGATTAATCATTGGCATGAATCATAAATATAAAGAAAATTTGGCTCTTTAGATCGTCACGGAACTACTTGATATTATTGTTGTTATTATTATTATTATTATTATTATTTTACTGTGGAGTAATCAGTGCTGTGAAAATTATATTAGTTTCACGAATAGTACAAATATTCATGGTTTTGATTGGGAAAGTACAAATTCGAATGATAAAATAGAATGATTTTTCCTTACCAATATCCTTTATTAACATCGCTCCCCTAGATCATGCGAGTAAATCGAAGTTGAAAAGTTGCATCCTACAGTAGTGTTGACAAAACGAAATAATTCAAAAAGAATGAAAATTCTGACCATGGAGGGTTTCGAACGCAGGACCCATTGGATACCAAGTTAACGCTTTAGCACTCGTACACTGCTCACGTCCTATGCATGTTAACAGCTTCATCAATATGGCTAAATGTCGAATGATTTCAGTTAAATCTTCAATACTGGCGGAAATGCGTTTAATCAGTCAGTGCCTTTTCCTGTATTCAACGGAACGGAACTACATGACTGATTTGCATTAATAATGCCAATGAACTGCAAATATTACTCTCAATCCACAAGTTTCCTCCATCTTTGATTTCTTGCAGCTGAGCCAATAAGAACTCGTAATGCAGGTACGAATAACGTTATTGAAGCCTATACCGGAATTGTGCTTGTATACAAGCTTTTACGTTACGATCTGTAACATCTGTACGCTGATGGCCAATGTTTGCGGTACAACACATGTGAAATGTCCATAAGCAGAGGGTACTGGTCAGCACAGTATCAGAGCACCTAAGGTAGGATGTTATTCATTAGCTATCTTATATTCTACGTGCTATTTTTAGCTTACTTTTCACTTTTTTTTAATGATGATGAGATAGACTTATGGCATCGATCCAGGCAAATGTCTGTCTGTCTGTCTGTCTGTCTTTGTGTGTCTCCCCCTATCAACCCCTAAATGACTGCAGTTATCGAAACCAAATTCGGTTTAAGGAAATATCTATATCTGAATATCTCAGGTACATAATTGAAAATGATTTCAGAGTTACCAACTGCTAAAAATCACAATTCACTTTTAAGCTCTAGGTTGGATATCTCAGACGTTATGCATGCGAAATTTTCCAAAATTAGCACACACAGGGATAATAACATTCCAGATACATTTTAAGGAGCCCATATATGACAGTGTTGCCAAGATGATTCTAAGCCTGCTGATAAGTCCAATGTTTAAGTACATCTAACATCTATACTATCAATTGGATTTTAACCGAATTTCGTACGTGCTTTGTGTACTATAACAGATATGACTATGCTTATACTTGATAGTCAGCAGGGCTGCCAACTGCTAATGAATGCTCATTCTCTTTCTTTATCCTAATACCAATAAATATATCAGAAAGTATGCTAGCCAACACCTCTGAATGTTGCACACGTATGGTACCTAAAATTTCAGATTAACTTCGAGTAACTAATGTACATCTGTGCTGCCAACATAATTCTAAGCCTGCTGAAAATGCATGTAACTTCTATAACAACAAATGGATGTTAACCAAAATTGGCACTATTAGATAAAGTATTATTTCAGATATCGCCTCCGAAGCGTAGTGGTTAGCATTGTTAGCTGCCGCCCCGGAGGTCCTGGGTTCGATTCCAGGCTCTGCCACGAAATTTGAAAAGTGGTACGAGGACTGGAACGGGATCTACTCAGCCTCGGGTGGCCCAAATGAGTAGAGGGTGTTCGATTCCCCTTCAGCCATCCTCGAAGTGGTTTTCCGTGGTTTCCCACTTCGTCTTCGGGAAAATGCCGGGATGGTACCTTCTTCAAGGCCACGGCCGCCTCCTTCCCTCTTCCTTGCCTATCCATCCTACCCATCCCTTACCATCCCTCATGAGGCCCCTGTTCGCATTGCAGGTGAGGCCGCCTGGGCGAGGTGCCAATCCCACCTCACCAGTTGTATCCCTTCCGATTCGATGTTCCTAGCTCTAGGACACTGCCCATAGAGGCGGTAGTGGTGAGTTCCCTCACTGAGTCCGTGGATTCCACCAACCTGGAGGATAAACGACTAAAAATAAAATAAAAATTGGCGTGAATCTTAAATATAAAGAAAAGTATGCTCTTTAGATCGTCACGAAACTATTTCTCCTTATTCTTAATATTATTATCTATTGTGGAGTAAACATAGACTATTATTGAGGTATGAAAATATTAGTATACTTTCACGAATAGTACAAATATTCATGGTTTTGTATGGGGAAGTACAAATTTGAATGATAGAATAGAATAATTTTCCCTTCCAATATCCATTATTAACATCATCTCCGTAGATTATGCGAATAAATCGTAGTTGGAAACTCACAAGGAAAGTAGTGTGAATGCAACATAATAATTCAAAAAGAATAAAAAATTTGGCCCTAGTGCGTCTCGAACCCGAGACTCATTGGACACTAAGTTGCAGCTATAGCACCCGTACACTTCTCGCTGTGTAGCCTAGCTCATAGTTACGTAACTTCATGCGCATAGCTAAATGTCGAATTATTTCAGTTAAATCGTAAATACTGACAGGAATGCGTTCAATCAGTCAGTGCCCCTTCATGTATTCAACGTAACGCATCTTAATGACTGGTTTGCATTAATAATGCCAATGAACTGCAAATATTACTCTCAATCCACAACTTTCCTCCATGTTTGATTTCTTGCAGCTTAGCCAATCGGAACACGGAATGCTGCTGCGAATAACGTTATTCAAGCCTATACCGGAATTGTGCCTGTATACAAGCTTTAACGTTATAATCTGTACCATTTGTATTCTGATGGTCAATGATTGCGGTACAACACATGTGATATGTCCATAAGCAGAGGGTACTGATCAGCACAGTATCGAAACACCTAAGGTTGGATGTTATACAGTAGCTATCGTATATTCTTCGTAATATTTTAGCCTACTTTTCACATTTTGTAAAAATGAGGGAAAAGTAGACTTATGGCATCGGTCCAGGCAAAGGTCTGTCTGTCCCTCCTAGACGGCTGCAGTTATTGAAACCCAATTTGGTATAAGTAAAGACCTATATTTGAATATCTCACGGGCATTTTTGAAAATTATTTTAGTGCTAGTAACTGCTGAAAATTCACAATTCACTTTTGAGCTCTATGTTGGATTTATCAGACGTTATGCATGCGAACCCTTCCAAAATTAGTACAGATAGTGGTAATAACATTCCAGATATATATTTTAGGTAGCGCATATATGACAGTGGTGCAAACATGATTTTAAGCCAGCGGATAAGTCCAATGTTTAAGTGCATCTAACTTCTAACTATCAATTGGATTTTATCCGAATTTCGTATGCGCTATTGTTACTATAACAGATATGACTATGCTCATACTTGAGAGCCAGCAGGGCTGCCAACTTCTAATGAATGCTCATTCTCTTTCTTTATCCTAATACATATATATAATAAAGTATGCAAGCCAACAGCTCTAAATTTTGCACACGTATGATACCTGAAATTTCAGATTAATTTCGAGTAACTAATGTACGTCAGTGCTGCCAACATAATTCTAAGCCTGCTGAAAATGCATGTAACTTCTATACCAACAAATGGATGTTATCCAAAATTGGCACTATAAAATATAGTATTATTTCAGATTAATTCTGAGCACACGTGCATGACTTTGTTGCCAATATGATTTTACATACACTGGTAGATCCAATATTTCATAACATGCAACGTCCATACTATCCATTGGACTTCAACCGAATGTTATATGTGCATTATGTACCTTAAGAGATGGAACTAAGGATATATTCAGAGTCACCTAGGCTACCAACTGTAGTGCTGTATTAGAATATTTCAGGTATATTCCAATCTAATTAGAAATGTTAGTAGGCCTATTACCTATTAAATTTTGTCATGGGAAAAGGCACCTACTTTATTATTGCAATGTGCTCAAATATTTCATATGACCCTTCTTTGTATAATGTGACTAATCCCACACAACGTCGCTCTTTCTACATCACATTTAGTAACAACGTTATGCCCTCTGTTCGAGCTGTTTCCTTAATAACGTTCTTGACGGAATATACATAATTTCTTGTCATTAAGATTGGATTTGATTAATAATAAACAAGAAATGGGAATAACATTAATTTGTAGAACTCAATTTTAGCCGTCTTTTAAACAACGTTATCGTCGGTAGTACTCACAATTTTGTTCCTTAAAGATTGGGTAAGACAAATAACGAAAACCGGCGAATAACGTTTTTATGAGGAACTTCCTTTACCCGCCTTTCGAATAACGTTATTGTCAGCAGTTCGTTCAATTTCGTTCTTCGACATCAGGTTGAACTAATAACGAAATGATGCCAATAACGTTATTCAGTTATTCACTATGTGAGCCACCCTCCCAATAACGTTATTGGTAGGGACCGGAATAATAGCGTTCTTCAATTCGGTTACTGAATTTAACGTTATTGTGATAGTATATGATAAATACGGTATTCTTGTGGAAACGAAGTAATTCGTTCTGTAACGCATTTACCTAAATGCACTCATGGAGTTTTCCGGTACATTCCCTAATTACGTTACGTTATGGTTACGGTTAAGTTATCTAGCCCTGGTTATGATGGTGGCGATATACAACATGACACTGAGTTTTCCCTTGCTAGTGCTATCTCTGTACCAAAGTTGGTTCGATTTGGTTTCGTTGTGTTTGAATTGATAGGGGGGATCGATTCACACACATACACGGCCGCCATCTTGAAAATATTCGACTGATGACCTTGTACTTTGGTCAAAAGACGCTTTCCACATGAAGTTATGCTGTTGCAAAGTTTGGTAGACATCAGATGATTAAGTTAGTCGGAATTCGATTTTTGCTTTGAACATTTGGGTGGCCGCCATAACGTTTACGTCAATAATAATAATATCGTATGGCCTCCGGAGCGGGGTGCAAGTTTTCTTATTTGACACCCAAAGGGTAGCTTGCATATCGAATTTCGTTGTTCCTTGAAGCACTATGAAAGTCAAGGAGGTTAGATATCTAAGCTCCTTGAACACTATAGCGCTTTCTAGTAGAGAAAGAGGAACTTTGTGTTGGCGGAAACTCCCGTGATTAATTTTGCCATTATGAATATGGCCTACTGAATTCAAATGGGTTCTTTTGCATGCCAATACCGTATGACATGGTGTCGTAATTTTTGCCGCCTTTCAAAAATCACTTACCACGGCCAGGAGAGAACCTGCAAGCTTGGGGTTATTAGACAGACACGTTTACCACTCACCCACCGTGGCAAGATGGCGGCGATGTAAAACATGACACTGAGGTGCCCTTTGCTAGTGCTACATCTGTACCAAATTGCGTTCAATTCGGTTTCACCGTGTTTCTATTAATAGGGGGGACAGACATACCAAATCGCACACACATACTCACACACACACACACACACACACACACACACACAGACTGACACACAATTTTTGTTCCTGTGTAGATCTCATAAGTCTACTTTGATTTTTTGCAAAAATCGAAAGTAGGCTAGAAACCGTATGAGTAGTTGGTTGGTTGGTTGGTTGGTTGGTTGGTTGATTCTTAAGTTTAGGGGCTGCGACAACGCGGTCATGTAGCCCCGTGTACTTTGGGTGTGTGTAGAATCTGTCTGATAACCGGTGTTAATTGTGATGACTGTATTAGTGTGTGTTATCTGTTTTTTTAATTTAAGTACTGAGAATTTTTCAAATAGTTCCTACTTTTGCCGCCAAGCGCCACCGTCAACGACTACTAGGCCAAGTTCAGATCTTAGCTACTAGACGCCACCGCAGTCGGCTCTTGGCAACGAACGTAGAAACCTAAGAGCGTTGTTTACATTCTTAACCTATCGAATTTAGTTTCACACAGGTGCAATTAGTGGAAGGTTCTTTAACATGCTATAAATCTGACATGGGACCGCCGGCTTTACTTCCCCTCCGAAGGAAGGCATACTGAGGGACTTTTAACGCTCTTAAAAAATCCAACGGCTTCAGCCGGGTTTGAACCCGCTATCTTGGGCATAGATGCTCACCCAGCTACCGACTACGCCACCGAAGCCGCTTATATGAGTAGTTGTTTCCAAATTATGTTTTCATTATAACCCGGTGATTGGCTATTGGTTGCATATAGAGGTTGTTCATTTTTAAACAGAGGACAGTTGTAGTCAGAGCAGTTTGAAGACAGTACACAATTCACATAAGTTACCATATCGCATCATTTAACACAGTATTGGTAGAAGAACACTGCTTATTTGTATTTACAGCTGTAGCCTTTTACCATAATATCACCCAGGGAGTTAGCCGTGGTCGTTACGGCGTGGCTGCAGGCATTTGCTCACATCCGGGATTCGAGAAGGCTCGAATCCCCCCGCCGGCAACCTTGAAGATTGTCTTATGTGGTTTCCCATCTTCCTTCCAAGCAAATGCTGGGGTTGGTCCCTAACTATAGGCCACAGCCGCTACCTTCCAATTCCTCGTCCTTACAATCACACTTTCCTCCCCAGACAACACTCCACATGTGACGGTACTTGTAGCTCACCCCATGGGTGTCAGCATATAAGCAGTTACAAACTCTGATGAGCCGAACATGTCCCTGGACAACCCCGGCACTAAAATCCATACGCTAAATAAAAATATTTGTTTACAACCCTAGTTTGGGGCTTGCCACTTGAAGTACTGGATATCACAGCAATAGTAGCTACGCTTTCATAGATTAGTTGCTGGATTTACATTGGGTGGGCAGCTTCGGTGGCGTAGTTGGTAGTATGCTGAGCTTCTATGCCCAAGATCGCGGGTTCAAACCCGGCCGAAGTCGTCGGATTATTTAAGAGAGTTGAAAATCCCTCAGTATGCCTTCCTTCGGAGGGGAAGTAAAGCCGGCGGTCCCAGGTCATAGATTTATGGCATGTTAAAGAACCTTCCACTAATTACACCTGTGTGAAGCTAAATTATATGGGTTACGAATGTAAACAACGCTCTTAGGTTCCTACGTTCGTTGCCAGGAGCCGACAGCGGTGGCGTCTAGTAGCTAAGTTCTGAACTGGTAGTCGTTGACGGTGACGTTTGGCGGCAAAAGTAGGAACTTTTTGAAAAATTCAATGTCTACAGTCCTTACCTGAATTTAAAAAAAAACAACAGATAACACACACTAATACAGTCATCACAATTAACACCGGTTATCAGACAGATTCTACACACACCCAAAGTACACGGGGCTACATGACCGCGTTGTCGCAGCCCCTAAACTGAGGAACCAACCACTACATTGGGTGGGATATAAGTACATGTATTTATATCACCAACCTGAGGACAAAAAAAAAAGTTGCTAATACAAACTAACACGCTTGTGTCTTGAAGGAGATTTTTAACGTGACACGGCTCCCTTCCATTTGCACTCCCCCAAATGCCAACTAATTGCACCAGGTAAATTGGCATTATTTTAACTCCATTTAGTGCAGTGTATCATGTGTATATTCGCCGCACGATATATCACAATACAATTAGGCCACTAGCTTGAACAGGAACGGTTGATTTAGAACATAATAAACGAATAGTGTAGACAACATCACTACTGAAGTTATTCACAATAACAATTCAATAGATCACAGGCAACATTCTTAAACCACATTAATAATAACGCAACAACCATAGAAGTGAACTACACTGTCTGTAAATAAGTTTGACGCTTTACACAAGTCTTCATAAACTTATATAATATAAACATTGTTCCTATATATATATTTACTTGCATCCCGACCCGGCTTCGCCCGGGAACAGTTATGCATGCTTTACGTGATAAGTGCTTCCTTTTTCCAATGGCAATGAACAACGATCAATATCCGTTTTACGTCTCGGCATGATGGGTTAAAATTACTGACTGGACGATTAATTATCTTATCATGGAGATGCATGTGCAACAAATTCTCGTCAGACGTAATTTAAGAATGGCGAGGTGCATGAAACACAAATCCCCCTTCTGTCCAATCTTAACTAGACTGTGAGTTTTGCGGAACGAAAATTTCACAGGCGAAATGAAGAAAAGCCGAGTTGCACTCCAAACACGCTCTTCTCTAATGTTTTTAACTCAACACGACTCGACAGCTTGCTGCTGGCTGTATCTGGGCAATATGCTCGTCCGATAGCTAAGCTGTACTGGGGTGATAGACTCGCCCCTAGCTAGCTCGTAAACTGTCGTCTTAGTAACTGAATGGAGATTGTTGGAAGAAATGATAACGTAAAAACACTTATAGTAGGCATGTATTGAAAATAGAGATATGATCTCCCGGGCATTTTTGTAGAACTTTTCAAGCTGAACAATTCTTACACTCATAGTATATAGCCTAGATATTTTTAATGGTTTGTCCAGCGCAAGCTTGAAAAGCACATGGACGCCAGTTTTTTTTTTGACCTTTCCACTGAAATCGTTAGTGCTTGACTTCCTATGGTCAAAGTCAAACAAGTCAACCCCTGGCACTATACAGCCCATGACGGGCTAAGGCCGACCAAGCGACCGCTGCCCAGCCATTTGGCCTGCAGATATTGGGGTGACGCGTGATGAGCGCGTCGGGTCCCCTCAGCCATTAATCTTGGTATTCGTGATCGGGGCGCTGTCTCACAGTCAGACAGCTACTCAATTGTCCTCACAAGGCTGAGAGCTTCCCGTTCCAACCCTCACGTCAGTCTTAAAATCCCTGACGGAGCCGGGGATCGAACCCGGGGCCTCCGGGTGAGAGGCAGGCGCGCTACCCCAACACCACGGGGCCAGCACTTCCTTTGGTCATAAATAAATAATTCTCTACAGAAACCTTCCTCGAGATATCCTTTATAGAATGGTGAAAACCGCATCAAAATCCATTCAGTGGTTCTCGAGATTACCCGTGACATCCAAGAATCGGGAACTTAGTTTAATACTAAGTAGAGATTATACGACAATCACTATAATGTAATATAATATAATCCCCCTTCCGTCCAATCTTAAATTGACTGTGAATTTTGCGGAAAGAAAAGTTCACAGGCAAAATGAGAGTTGCACTTCCAGGAAATGGCGAGGTGAATGAAACTCAAATCCCCCTTCCGTCCAATCTAAACTTGACTGTGTTTCACAGGCGAAATGAAGAAAACCTGAGTTGCACTTCAAGGGAAACTCCAAACACAACCACCCTTCTCAGAAGTCTTAACTCAACACGACTCAACTGTTTGCTGCTGCCTGTATCTGGAGCAATAAGTTCGCCCACTAGCTAGGCTGTAACAGGGATGATAGACTCGCCCTTAGATAGTTCGTAAAACTGTAGCATCAGTAGCTGAATGGGCATGGTTGGAAGAAATTAAAACGTAAAAACACTAATAGTGGGCGATGTATTGAAGATAGGCATAAACTCTCGCGGACTTTTTTGTCAAACATTTCATGCTGAACAATTCTTACACTCATAGTATTTATATATTTTTAACGGTTTGCCCAGCGCAAGCTTATAAAGCGCTCAGACGCCAGTTTTTTTTCGACTTTTCCAATGAAATCGTTACTGCTCTGCTTCCTTTGATGATAAATAAGTTATTTTCTACAGAAATCATCCTCGAGATATCCTTTACAGAATGGAGAAAAGCGCATCAAAATCCATCCAGTGGTTTTTCAAGTTTACCCGTAACATCCAAGAATCGGGGACTTTGTTTTATACTAAGTAGAGATGTTCGACGATGTCGAAATGTAAATATTATATGTCAGAAAACTGTATCATAATTAGGGTCATTATAACACTATTTTTCATTATGAAACAGTTTCTCCCACCAATCTGAGCTCAAGAAACAGTTGTGTGACCAATTACGTAAGGATAGCATCGCACCTGCGCTGACTTCCACGGTCTCCCAATTTAAATTTCACTGCGTGACTAATGTCATAGTGGGGTATTTGAGGACGCCATGGTCAAATACAAGGTATTCCCTGCGTTCCATGCGTTCAGTTCAGTACATAAAAGTGGCGAAATCTCGACAGGTATTTATGAATATTTATGTTCGAACATAAAATAGTTTTAATTATCGTCGAATATAAACAGTCGTATGCAACTCGCCTATAATGGTAATAAAGACACACGCTTCGCTCGTTTTATAAACATACTCGTGTCTTAATTATTGCCAGTATAAGCTCGTTGCATAATGTGCTATTGTGTTTAAGAGTATTTCATAAACATCGTATTCTGGTTGGGCCCAAGTGAACGGAAACTGGGGATGAACGCTTGACGTTCGAAGCATGTGATCCAATTAAATGAGTAACCCATTGCATACATAAAAGCGTGTTCGTTTGTAATAGTAACTTGTTCTTTTTCTTCAGTTTGGTGATATAAATAATTATATTTAATTGGGCACAGTTTGTGTTTACCGACTGAAAAGCTTTCTTTAATATAATTAGTTGATGGAGGCAGAATATTTGTGGGCGGGGTTGCTATTTATCAGTTCATGCAACACTGAATACATTAATATATATATATATATATATATATATATATATATATATATATATATATTAGCGGCTTCGTTGGCGTAGTTGGTAACATGCTGAGCTTCTATGCCCAAGATCGCGGGTTCAAACCCGGCCAAAGTCGTCGGATTTTTAAGAGCGTTAAAAATCCCTCAGTATGCATTCGGAAGGGACGTAAAGCCGGCGGTCCCATGTCATAGATTTAAGGCACGTTTAAGAACCTTCCAATAATTACACCTGTGTGAAGCTAAATTAATTGTAAGTTAAACAACGCTCTTAGGGTTCCTACGTTTTTCACCAGGAGCTGACTGCGGTGGCGTCTAGTAGCCAAGTTCCGAACTAGTAGTTGTTGATGGTGGCGTTTGGTGGCAAAAGTAGGAACTACTTGAAATTCAATGTCTGCAGTCCTTACTTGAATTAAAAACGGTTAACACTCACTAATACAGACATCACAATTAACACCGGTTATCAGATAGATTCTATACACACCCAAAGTACACGGGGCTACATGACCGCGTTGTCGCAGCCCCTAAACTAAGGAACCAACCAACCAACCAACCAATTATTTTTTCGAGGGATTAATTACTTAATATTTATCACCATTACTAACCACACTTTTCTAGATTGTGCCTCGCCTTTAACGGGTTGGTGTCGGAGAGCCTCGATAGGCTCCTGGTTAGCATTGTGGGTTTTGGTAGTGTATTTTAGATCAATTTAGTCTCGTAAATTTTGATCTGATGATGCTCGTTTGACGAGCGAAACATGTGATGAAATTAAACCCCACTATTCGTTAGAGAAGTGTGTTAATACGTGTATAAATAATTCATATAACCTTTCTTTCAGGTAATAAGTGGTAGAATGGTTACTTCACGCCCAATCTAATTGTGTTGATAGATTATACAGGCAAAACTGAATAATGGCTTGTAGTATTTGAATAACTTCCCCCCCCCCCCTTTTTGTCATAGATACGGACTACCTCTCCCTTGTGTAACAACTTTCATTACTTAATGAGACGGTAGAGCAAGGAGCTTTTATCACGTCATAGTTCACTTTGGTTTCCTGGTACTGGCACACGCCTCGTTTGACCGAATACCTTAGCACGCAAAGAGAATTTTATAATTTTTGTTATTGATGGATGCTGAAAGTCAAAACAAGGGGGCGTGGTGGCTCAGTGGTCTAGCTGTATGCCTCTCACCAAGGCGGTCCGGGTTCGATTCCCGGTCAATGCATGTGAGATTTTCGAAGTGAAATGCCATGTCCTGTGGTTCGGATTCCACGTAAAAAGGAGGTCCCGTGGCTCATAATCACAAGATTCACGGTCACGTAAAACTACAATCTTCCTTCCTTTTTGAAAGTCAAAACAGTCTCAAATGAATGAATGAATGAATGAATGAATGCTTTTTTAAATCATTTAAAATGAGTATGTCGACTTTATCTGGGGTCTGGCGTTACGTTACGGTGACGGGAGGAAATGTACCGAAAATGCACTGAGGTGTGTGACGTCATAGTACGATGTAGTAGCCGAGTACCAAGAAGGCAGTGCGAGAACAGAGTTTCAAGTAGGCAGTGAAGAAACAAAATAGAATCTTGAAACTTTGTTCTCGCTCTGCCTTCTTGGTACTCGGCTGCTAGCATTTAAATTGATATAAAGTCCAGTCTTTCAGACTGACTATCCGTGTCTTTTTTCATAAGTAATCGTTGTACTGGGTCATCAAAAGTACCTCCATAGGCCAGGTGTAATTCACAGGCCGCCCATTGAGAAGCAATGTGTTTGAGTTTTGAGACATCCTGTATATACACACATCAAAAAAAGTTTTGCATCACCTCGGTTCCCAGATCTCCGGCATATAGACGTTGACTGTGTATATTGTATCCAAGATACAGTCCCTTTGACTGTTCATAGATGTCACTAAAACTGCTCAAAGATGTAAACAACCATGCATGAGCAGGGCCTATTAGACGGAGGGGGTACGACAGCCGATCAGTTCCAGTCATTCCACCAGGACGAAGGTACGCTGCTCATGTTGTCTGTAGTTCTACCATGCCTAGAAGGTCAATACCGCAGTTCGATCGCGTCCGCATTGTTACTTTGTGTCAAGAAGGGCTCTCAACAAGGGAAGTTTCCAGGCGTCTCAGAGTGAACCAAAGCGATGTTGTTCGGACATGGAGGAGGTACAGAGATACAGGAACTGTCGATGACAGGCCTCGCTCAGGCCGCCCAAGGGCTACTACTGTAGTGGATGACCGCTACTTACGGATTGCCGCTCGGAAGAACCCTGACAGCAATGCCACCATGTTGAATAATGCGTTTCGTTCAGCCACAGGACGTCGTGTTTCAACTCAAACTGTGCGCAATAGGCTGCATGATGCGCAACTTCACTCCCGACGTCCATGGCGAGGTCCAGCTTTGCAACCCCGACACCATGCAGCGCGGTACAGATGGGCCCAACAACATGCTGAATGGACCCCACGGAATTGACATCACGTTCTCTTCACCGATGAGTGTCGCATATGCCTTCAACCAGACAATCGTCGGAGACGTGTTTGGAGGCACCCTGGTCAGGCTGAACGTCTTAAACACACTGTCCAGCGAGTGCAGCAAGGTGGTGGTTCCCTGATGTTTTGGGGTGGCATTATGTGGGGCCGACGTACGCCACTGGTGGTCATGGAAGGCTCCGAAACGGCTTTACGATACCTGAATGACATCCTCCGACCCATAGTGCACCCATATCGGCAGAATATTGGAGAGGCATTTGTCTTCATGGACGACAATTCTCGACCTCATCGTGCACATCTTGTGAATGCGTTCCTTCAAGATAACGACATCGCTCGACTACAGTGGCCAGCATGTTCGCCAGACATGAACCCTATCGAACATGCCTGGGATATGTTGAAAAGGGCTGTTTATGGACGTCTTGACCCACCAACCACTCTGAGAGATTTACGCCGAATTGTCGTTGAGGAGTGGGACAATTTGGACCAACAGTGTCTTGATGAACTTGTGGATAGTATGCAAGAGGACGTGCTACTGGGTATTAGAGGTAGTGGTGTGTACTGCAATCTGGACCACAAATGCTGAAAGTCTAGCTGTATGATGGTACAACATGCAATGTGTGGGTCTCATGAGCAATAAAACGAGCTGAAATGTTGTTTGTGTTGATCTCTATTCCCTTTGTATTTAACGGTTCCGGAACTCTTGGAACCGAGGTGATGCAAAACTTTTTTTGATGTGTGTATTTGATATTGTTTGAATCCACATATTTGATTTCCAAGAGGTAATTAAATTAACTCCAGTGCCTGGCAATATTTGATTCAATTTTGTGTGAAGAAGATTAAAGCAACTGGTAGGGGTTGCTAAACGAATCTTCTATTTCAAGATGCTGAGAAACTTGGGTATTTCCTGGGGATCTAGACGCAGCACGGACGTGCACCTTGCCAGCGAATAAATATAGAAGAACAAATGCTTTATTAAATCTGCTCCTCTCATCGTCTTCATTTGCCTTTGAGCTAGCTTTATCGATCGTACGGCTCCCTCTGTTGGTGACATGTTGTGACGCCGTCCAAATTACGGGGAATTCCCGTCCTTGCTCGCACCAGGAGATATTAGATTAACGCTTGCCTGTATGGAATATAAAACAACAATGCTTTAATCCACTGTAATAATAAACACAAAATAAATACAAATCCAGTGACAACATTTCATGCGGTGTATCCCTGCGAGCGCTGTATTTTTGGTTGAATGTCTTTTCTCTCTAAAGAGAATATGAGTCGACACTTTTAATTTAAAGATGGTATATTGGATTTCACGGCCAGCCGTCATAGGGAGCTTTTATCTTTTATATCTCGCAGTAAAGAGCCGCAGGTGCGCTTCATAAAAAGGTAGCGCGCAGTTAGCTACTCCTGTGGGAGTCCGGGTACGGACACCAGGAGCCCGCTGATGAGCCAGCTTGGTGTTCCTAGGCGAAACCCCACACAAAACACGGCATTGACCTAAAAATACTGCTGACTTTTAACTTAAGATATGAGAAGGCTTGATATGCGAATGGTGTTGTCGAGGCATGTTTGACGGTGAACAGTTGACTTCATAGACTGCAAGTCTACTATGTTACTATGTTCTGTATAATGGAGGTAGTTCAAATACCTAGGTGAATGGATAGAGCCTAATATCCCTGAGAAAGAGGCTTTCACATCACGAATGAGAAAAATGGCAAGATACCAGTTAACCAAGGGAATCAATAACAAGAAATCATTATCCCTAAATTCCTAGCTTCTACATTACTGCACAGTCATCCGACCGGAAGTCTTATATGCTGCAGAGTGCCTTCCGATGCACAGAAAAGGTCTTCTGGAGAAACTTGAAACCAAAGAAAGGAAGATCTTACAGCAAATCTTGGGCCCAGTCAAGGAAAGCGGTCATTACAGACGGAGGCACAACCATGAACTCTACAAACACGTTACCAAAATCATGGACGTGATGAGAAAGAGGAGGATTGTGTTCTATGGTCATTTAACAAGAATGAGCCCAATGTAATTGTCAAATAAAATCTTTACTTACTTTCTGGGTAAGAAAACCAAGGGAGCTTGGTTCACAGAGTTAGAAAAGGATTTAAAAGAAGTGGGAATTACATACAACGATATTCAGATGCGTATGCTCCTGAAGGTGAAACTAAAGTAACACCTGAGTTTCCAGGAAAAGCCTTAACTAACCACAGGCAAGACGTGGACTGAAGCCAAAATAACAGCATCGAGAACACATGAGGCGTTACTGGGCGAGTGTTAAAGTTCGAGGAAGAGAACAGTTGAATGAACGTGGTCCATAACTGGTCTAAACGTTAAGGAGAAGATGAAGAAGGAAAAGATGGAGAAGAAGAAGGAGAAGAAGGAGAAGGAGAAGAAGAAGGAGAAGAAGGAGAAGGAGAATAAGAAGAAGGAGAAGGAGAAGGAGAAGAAGGAGAAGGAGAAGAAGGAGAAGGAGGAGAAGGGGAAGAAGGAGAAGGAGAAGAAGGAGAAGGAGGAGAAGGAGAAGAAGAAGCAGGAGGAGGAGAAGAAGAAGGAGGAGGAGAAGAAAAAGGAGAAGGAGAAGAAGAAGGAGGATGAGAAGAAGAAGAAGGAGAAGGAGAATAAGAAGGAGAAGGAGAAGGAGAAGAAGGAGAAGGAGAAGAAGGAGAAGGAGAAGAAGGAGAAGGAGGGGAAGGAGAAGAAGAAGCAGGAGGAGGAGAAGAAGGAGAAGAAGAAGGAGAAGGAGAGGAAGGAGAAGGAGAAGAGGGAGACGAAGATGAAGGAGGAGGAGAAGAGGAAGAAGAAGAATAAAACAACCATATAAGTGAACTATAGCCTACTGTCTGTAAATAAGGGCAGATTACCTGGTGGTTCCGCCCCTTAAAACAACAATAACTAAAACATAACTGTCTGTAAATAGGTTTAGAAGTCAAATCCGTTAAAATGAGACTGACAGATCAACCATCAGCCCCTCTGACAATATAATTGCTCTTATGATAGGTAAAGAGTTCAGTGGCATAACGTGTGTACTCTTTACAGGGTCATCGAAATATAATGCCAACATTTCAAAAAATTATAGCACCGAAACCCTTTATGTTAAACGTGTAATTCTTTCACTGAACGCCAGCTGGTTAAAGTAAGTTCAGTTTTGGAGGGGACGTGACCTTGCTATGCGCACACTAGATGCGCAGTAGCCAAGGTCGGCCTGGGGCGCGCGCGCCAATGAAGTCCCGACCTCACCCCTTTGGATTTTTTTTCTGGGGGTACATTAAAAACATTGTGTATGAAGAAAAAATTCGGGATTTGGAGCACCTGCGGGAGCGAATTTCTGCCGCCATCTTGACTGTTACTCCTGAAATGATTGCACGTACCAATCCAGCCATTGGCAAAGCGTGCGTTCAATGCTGATGTTGGTGGTCGGCCAGGCCTAGATTTTTAGCCTACTTTCGATTTTTGCAAAAAATGAAAGTAGACTTATGAGATCAACACAGGGCGAAAAAAAAGTGTGTCTGTCTGTGTGTGTGTATTTCTATGTGTGTGTGTGTGTGTGTGTGTCTGTGTGTGTGTGTGTGTGAGTGTGTGTACTCTGAATGTCTGTCCCCCCCTATCAATTCGAACACGGTGAACGCGAATAGAACGAAATTTGGTACAAAGGTAGCACTAGCAAAGGACACCTCAGTGTCATGTTTTATATCGCCGCCATCTTGACGGAAACGTAATGGCGGCCACACAAATGTTCAAAGCTTAAATCAAATTACGACTAACCTAATCATCCGATCTCTACCAAATTTTGCAACGACGTACCTTTATGGGGGGAGCATCCTTTGACCAAATTAATAGGTCATCAGCCTAATAGTTTGCGGATGGCGGCCATCTTTGTGTGAAAATCGATTCCCCCTATTAATTCGAACACGGTGAAACCGAATGGAACGAAATTTGGTACAGAGCTAGTACCAGCAAAGGGAACCTCAGTGTCATGTTCTATATCGCCGCCATCTTGACGAAAATATAATGGTGGCCACACAAATGTTCAAAGCTTAAATCAAATTACGATTAACCTAATCATCCGATCTCTACCAAATTGTGCAACAACATACCTTTACGGAGGAAGCATCCTTTGACCAAATTACTAGGTCATTAGCCTAAGAGTTTGCGGATGGCGGCCATCTTTGTGTCAAAATAGATTCCCCCTATTAATTCAAACACGGTGAAACCGAATGGAACGAAATTTGGTACAGAGGTAGCACTAGCAAAGGGCACCTCAGTGTCATGTTTTATATCGCCGCCATCTTGACAGAAACGTAATGATGGCCACACAAATGTTCAAAGCTTAAATCAAATTACGACTAATATAATCATCCAATCTCTACCAAATTTTGCAACAACATACCCTTATGGAGGGAGCATTCTTTGACCAATCTAATAGGTCATTAGCCAAATAGTTTGCGGATGGCGGCCATCTTTGTGTGAAAATCTATTCCCCCTATTAATTCGAACACGGTGAAACCGAATGGAACGAAATTTGGTACAGAGGTAGTACCAGCAAAGAGAACCTCAGTGTCATGTTCTATATCGCCGCCATCTTGACGAAAATGTAATGGCGGCCACACAAATGTTCAAAGCTTAAATCAAATTACGATTAACCTAATCATCCGATCTCTACCAAATTGTGCAACAACATACCTTTACGGAGGAAGCATCCTTTGACCAAATTAATAGGTCATTAGCCTAATAGTTTGCGGATGGCGGCCATCTTTGTGTCAAAATAGATTCCCCCTATTAATTCAAACACGGTGAAACCGAATGGAACGAAATTTGGTACAGAGGTAGCACTAGCAAAGGGCACCTCAGTGTCATGTTTTATATCGCCGCCATCTTGACAGAAACGTAATGGTGGCCACACAAATGTTCAAAGCTTAAATCAAATTACGACTAATATAATCATCCAATCTCTACCAAATTTTGCAACAACATACCCTTATGGAGGGAGCATCCTTTGACCAATCTAATAGGTCATTAGCCAAATAGTTTGCGGATGGCGGCCATCTTTGTGTGAAAATCGATTCCCCCTATTAATTCGAACACGGTGAAAACGAATGGAACGAAATTTGGTACAGAGGTAGCACTTGCAAAGGGCACCGCAGTGTCATGTTTTATATCACCGCCATCTTGACGGAAACGTAATCGCGGCCACCCAAATGTTAAAAGCTAAAATGTAATTACGACCAACCTAATAATCTAATCCGTACCAAATTTTGCAACAACATATCTTTATGTGGGAAGCATATACTGACCAAACTGCATGATCATCAGCCCAATAGTTTGCAGATGTTTTCCAGTATGTGTGCAAATCGATTCCCCCTATCTTTTCAAACACGGTGAAACCGAATTGAACGAAATTTGGTACAGAGGTATCACTAGCAAGGGGCACCTCAGTGTCATGTTTTATATCGCCGCCATCTTGACGAAAACGGAGTGACGGCCACCCAAATGTTAAAAGCTTAAATCAAATTACGACCATCCTAATAATTTGATCTCTACCAGATTTTGCAACAACATGCCTTTTTGTGGAAAGCAGCTTATGACTGACTACAAGGTCATCAGCCAAATAGTTTTCAAATAGCGGCCATGTATGTGTGCAAATCCATTCCCCATATCAATTCAATCACGGTGAAACCGAATTGAATGTTTTTTTTTCAGAGGTAACATTAGCAAAGGGCACCTCATATTTATGTTTAATATCCGTATAGCACGTTGTATTTCAACAAGCTACTACAACCAACGTTCAATTATACTCCTTGAAAAGGACAAAGAGTTATAACAATAACCATCCATTTAGGAGAACGTAGGCTATATGTTCTTTATTGAACATCTTGTTTCTCTACAGTCCCTGTTTCTATAAACTGATTAAACAATCGAATTAGAGCTTTGTAATCAGATGCAGTTTGTCGGGCGGTGCAGTCATTGGTGCGCTCCCCCGGCCGACCTTGTCTACTGCGCATCTAGTGTGCGCATAGCAAGGTCACGTCCCCTCCAAAACAAAACTTACTTTAACCAGCTGGCGTTCAGTGAAAGTATTACACGTTTAACATAAAGGGTTTCGGTGCTATAATTTTTTGAAATGTTGGCATTATTTTTCGATGACCCTGTGTAATGATGATGTGGGTTTAATAATAATAATAATAATAATAATAATAATAATAAACATTACTAATTAGAGAAATGTAAAATTTCAGTGCCAGTATTCCTAGGTCCTCTTGAAGCGGCCCCATATTGATTTCTGTTCTGTATTTATAACTGAGCTGTTCAGCCATTGAGTGAAATAAAAACTGTTTTGTTTTACTGCTGATGCTGAAAGGCGTTACTCAGACTGGTCTCTACTCATGATTTAGTCAGCAGCTGAGCAGAAGAAGTCTTGAGGTTGGAAACCACCCATTCCCCGCACGTACGTTATGTACTACTGTGTTCTGCACTCCTGGGGCCTCGAACACGCGCTCACAAGACAAATGGGCTCGATGACAGAAGCCATTCACACACATCCCAGTCCACTTAGCGAATGGTAAGCGCCCACAACTCTCATTGAGGTGTGAATTGCAACCTCTAGATCAGGCGTTCTCATGCATGTTGTGGCAATTTTTTTGCCATGTGCATATAGTTTGCATGGCTGTGCGGATAGCAGATTAGCTGCGGATAATGTTTGTAGTAAATTTGCGGAAGGTTTTTAGAATACAATCCGAACTTGTTTTATGTTCGACGATGTCGAAATGTAAATATTACGTCAGACAACTGTATCATAATGAGGGTCATTATAACACTATTTTTCAGTATGAAACAGTTTCTCCCACCAATCAGAGCTCAAGAAACAGTTGTGTGACCAATTAGGTAAGGATAGCATCGCATCTGCGCTGAGTTCCACGGCCTCCTAATTTAAATTTCACTGCGTGACTAGTGTCATATTGTAGTAATCGAGGAGGCCATGGTCAAATACAAGGTATTCTCTGCGTCCCATGCGCTCTGTTCAGTACCGTACATAAAACTGTCGAAATCTCGACAGATATTTATGAATATTTATGTTCGAACATAAAATAGTTATAATTATCGTCGAACATAAACAGTCGAATGCAACTCACCTATAATGGTAATTACACTCGTATGGAAATTATAAAACTTTAAAAACATACTCGTGTCTTAATTATTGCCATTATAGGCTCGTTGCATAATGTACTATTATATCATTATAAGGACCCGGATGTTTATGGCATACCGGTATCATATTTTTCCGTTATGTTTTTTTCATGATAAATGTAAAATTATGATTTAAGTTAATCTCATTCAAATTATGTAATTAAGCATAACATACTCCGAACAGGAAAGGGTTGCAATTCTGACTGTATAACATTCATTTTAAACATAGCACTTGACATACAAAGCCTAAGGGAACGATTATTACCTCAAATATCTAAATATGTTGCTTTAGTAACTTATGCTCTATCTAATCTATTATATAAAACCAAGTGTCCTGACTGACTGATTCACTGACTCACTGACTCATCATTGCTCAGCCAAAACTATTAAAGTTAGAAACATGACATTTTGGGGATTTGTTCGCTGTAAGTCGAAAACGCCCACTAAGGAAGGATTTTTGGATATTCAGGTTCTAAAGAGGTGTTAAGGGGGTAGATCTGTATTTCATTGAATAACAATATCTCCCGATTGGTTTCATTGGGAGATGTGATACTCGGCATATAAACTCATCATTAAAAATAAGAAGACACGTGTCTGAGGGTTTTTCGATGTGGTGTATATTATGAGGTGAAAGAGGTGAAAACTGGGGGTTGAAGGTTTCCTAACAGAGCGTGTATCTCTTAAGCGACATTAGCGAGGAGTTTGGAACTCAGCGGGAAAAATCAGCATAAAAATGAGTAAATAGGTGTTTGACCGTTTCTTTTTCATAAAACCAATTTAAGGGGCCCTTGGGGAGGGGTGAAATTCTGGGGGGAAAAACAGCAAAGAAAATGTCATAACTGATTGACTGACAGACTCACTCATCAAACTCAGGGGGAAAAACTGCTTAAAAATAAGTAAATAGGTGATCGACAGTTTTTTTCATATACCAAATTTAAGGGGTTCATCGGGAGGGGTGAAATTCTGAAAAAAGAAAATTGAAAGATAAAGTCCTGACTCACTCACCATCGCCCAGCCAAAATTATTGAAGTTAGCAACATAACATTTTTGGGATATGATCATTGTATGTCAAAACCGTCCACTAAGGGAGGATTTTTGGATATTCAGGTTCTAAAGGGGTCTTAAGGGGGTTAAACCTGCATTTCATTGAATAACAATAACTCCCGATTGGTTTCATTGGGGGATGTGATACTCGGCATATAAACTCATCAATAAAAACAAGTAGTTCAGTGAAGAACTATACAGCCTATTTTCATATATCCTGCTCATGTTAATTGCTGTAACAAATTCGTAGATATTGAGAACCGTCTAAATAAGTTATTTCAGATGGTCGCCAGGTTGGATTTTTATTTTTGTACTAATACATTAAGATTATTGTGTACGGGTGATATTCAAACTTCAATCGCATGATTAGAACACAAGAAGTAAAAACGAGATTTCAAAATTACGCACAGCAGCCATCTTGTGATTATGCAAACAATTGAAATAAATTAGATGCCAGTGGATCAACATTTGTATAAGCATTTAATGTACAACGTTTCACGGCACTCGGATAGTTAATTCGCGAGAAACGTCCATTTAAATATTTATACTTCGCATCGCCGCCATGGTGGATTTGTGCTCACCAGGTTACTGAAAGTTCTATAGGTGAACATAATGTTCATAGTCTCTATGAACATAAAAAAAATTCAGTTTGGTTGCTGTAAAAGATTCATAGATATTGAGAACCGTCTAAATATTTCGGAAGCTCGCCATTTAGGATAATTATATGTATAAGACATAGAGTTATGTACCATTCAAGGACAATTATTGCCTAGGTTCATTATTCAAACTTTCACTTCGATCGCATGATTACGACACAAGAAATAAAAACTTAATTTTAAAATTTCGCACAGCCGCCATCTTGAAGTTATGTAAACAATTGAATTAAATTAGATGGCAGTGCATTACAATCTGCAAAATCATTTACTGTAACACATTTCACTGCGCTCGGAGAGTTAAATCACGAGAAAAGTATATTAAAATATTTCAAATTCGCTTGGTCGCCATGTTCGTTTTGTACTTTACAGGTTTATGAAATATACATAGGTAAACTTGTATCAGTACCCTTTATCACCGTACAAAATTGCAGGGTGATATCTGTAATAGTTTCGGAGATATAGAATGTCAATGAAATATTTCGCACAGCCGCCATTTTGAGGTTATGTAAACAATTGAACTAAATTAGACTCTAGTGCATTACAATGTGTATAAACATTCGCTGTAACAAGTTTCATTACGTTTGGATAGTTAAATCACGAGAAATGTCTATTTAAAAGTCTCAAGTTCGCTTGAATTTCCATGTTGGTTTTGTAGTCACCAGGTTTTTGAATGTCTCATAGGTGAACTTCTAGTAGTGCTCTTTATCACCGTGCACAATTTCAGGGCGATATCGGTAATAGTTTCGGAGATATTGAATGCTAGTGAAATATTTCGCACAGCCGCCATGTTGGATTGGTGAGAAGTAACAAAATTTGAAGGGCACGGTCGAGGTCGCCGGGAATAGTGCTATAAACTTACCGAGTTTCATTTAAATCGCTCCAGCCGTTCAGATTTTATTAGGGGGGGGGGATACACACACACCACACACACACACACACACACACGGACAAAAGGTGATCTCATAAGCCTATTTTTTCAAAATTGAAAATAGGCTAATAAGAAGACACGTGTGTGATGGGTTTTCGATGTGGTGTATATTAGGAGGTGAAAGGGGTGAAAATTGGGGGTTGAAGGAGCGTGTATCTCTTAAATGACATAGGCGAAGAGTTTGAAACTCAGCGGAAAAAAATCAGCTTTAAAGATGGGTAAATAGGTGTTCGACCGTTACTTTTCATAAATCCAATTTAAGAGGCCCATGGGGAGGGGTGAAATTCTGGGTGGGAAACAGGAAAGGAAGTGTCCTAACTGATTGACTGACTCACTCACTCTTCAAACTCAGGGAGAGAAAACTGCTTAAAAATAAGTAAATAAGTTTTCGACAGTTCTTTTTTTCATAAATCAAATTTAAGGGGTTCATGGGCAGGGGTGTAATTCTGAAAGAAAAAAAAAATGAAAGTAAATGTCCTGACTCAGTCACTCACTAACTCACTCATCATCGCCCAGCCAAAATTATTGAAGTTAGACACATGACATTTTGGGGATATGTTCGTTGTTTGTCAAAATCGTACACTAAGGGAGGATTTTCGGATATTCAGGTTCTAAAGGGGTCTTAAGGGGGTTAAACCTGTATTTTATTGAATAACAATATCTCACTAGTGGTTTCATTTGTGGATGTGATACTCGGCATATAAACTAATCATTAACAAGTATTTCCGTGAAGAACTAAAGCCTATTTTCATATATCCTACTTATGTTAATTGCCACTATCAACATACAAAATTTCAGTTTGATTGCTGTGATAGATTCGTACATATTGAGAACCTACTACATATTTCAGATGGTCGCAATGTTGGACTGTATATATGTAGGTCCTAGAGTTATGTACTGTTACATGAAGATTATTGTGTACGTGTAGCATTCAAACTTCAATCGCATGATTAGTACACAAGAAGTAAAAACGAGATTTTAAAATTACGCACAGCTGCCATCTTGTAGTTAAGGAAACAATTGAAATAAATTAGATGCCAGTGGATTAACATTCGTATAAGGATTTACTGTACCAAGTTTCAGTGCACTCGGTTGGTTAAATTGCGAGAAACGTCCATGTGAATATTTATACTTCGCGTCGCCGCCATGTTGGATTTGTGATCACCAGGTTATTTAAAGTCCTATAGATGAACTTAAGTTCATTGCCCCCATGTACATTAAAAATTCAGTTTGATTGCTATAATTGATTCGTAGATATTCAGAGCCGTCTAAATATTTCGGATGGTCGCCATGTTGGATTGTTAAATGTATAGGCCATAGAGTCATGTACCAAGAGTTTAGTGCTTTTCAGTCGGTCAACACGAATGTACCCAAAAGAGATGGGTTATGCCCTAATCCTGAAATAAATTACATGAGATTAATAAAACACTAGGATGACCAGTTTCGATCGTCAAGCGTTCATCATCAGATCCATTACACTTAGGCTAAAAAATCTATGTTTGAAATACAGGTGAAAATATTTACAATATATACAATTATTTAGTTGCAGTATTGGTACTGCAACTGTCAGTGTATGCTAAATGCAGTATATATGTTAGGTGAAATGCTAAATGGTGATAGCTATCCGTAGATTGTACTTTAGAGAGATTATATGGTTGTAAACTATGGTTAAACTATAAAATTTTAGGCTAACTACATATCTGATTGTCTTCCGTACTACAGCTACTTGCAGTTTTCGTGCTCACTGGAACTCAATGTGCGGTCGACCTCTGTACCAAATTTCGTTCCATTCGGTTTCACCGTGTTCGAATTGATAGGGGGAATCGATTTTCACACAAAGTTGGCCGCCATCCGCAAAATATTAGGCTAATGAGCTATTAGTTTGGTCAAAGGATGCTCCCTCCATAAAGGTATGTTGTTGCAAAATTTGGTAGAGATCGGATGATTAGGTTAATCGTAATTTGATTTAAGCTTTGAACATTTGTGTGGCCACCATTACGTTTCCTTCAAGATGGCGGCGATATAAAACATGACACTGAAGTGCCCTTTGCTAGTGCTACCTCTGAATCAAATTTCGTTCCATTCGGTTTCACCGTGTTTGAATTAATAGGGGGAATCGATTTTCACACAAAGATGGCCGCCATCCGCAAACTATTAGGCTAATGACCTATTAGCTTTGTCAAAGGATGCTTTCTCCATAAAGGTATGATGTTGCAAAATTTGGTAGAGATCGGATGATTAGGTTAGTCGTAATTTGATTTAAGCTTTGAACATTTGTGTGGCCGCCTTTACGTTTCCGTCAAGATGGCGGCGATATAAAACATGACACTGAGGTGTCCTTTGCTAGTGCTACCTTTGTACCAAATTTCGTTCAATTCGCGTTCACCGTGTTCGAATTGATAGGGGGGTGGGGGCAGACATTCAGAGTACACACACACACACACACACACACACACACACACACACACACACACACACACACACACACACACACACACACACACACACACACACACACACCCTGTGTTCGCCCTGTGTTGATCTCATAAGTCTACTTTCATTTTTTGCAAAAATCGAAAGTAGGCTATAAATAAGCTGACACATGTCTAATGGTTTTTCGATGTAGTGTATATTATGAGTGAAAGGGGTGAAAAGTGGTGGTTGAAGGATTCATAACGGAGCGTGCATCTCTTAAACGACATAGGCGAGGAGTTTGGAAGTCAGAAGAAAACAATCAGCTTAATAATAAATAAATAAATAAATAAATAAATAATTAAATAAATAGGTGTTCGACCGTTTTTCATAAATCCAATTTAAGTGGCCCATGGGGAGGGGTGAAATTCTGGAAGAAAAACGTCCACTAAGGAAGAAATTTTGGATATTCACTCTCATCGACCAACCAAAACTATTCAAGTTAGAAGAATGGTATTTTGGGATTATGTTTGTTGTGCGTCGAAATCGTCTACTAAGGAGGGATTTTTGGATATTCAAGTTCTAAAGGGGTGTGAACGGGGTTAAACCTGCATTTCATTGAAGAACAATATGATACGACTATGGCGCGAGCGATGCCGCGGGTACCTGCTGGTTAATCATATTGTTGTAATGCCAGTAGATTCGGATAACAAACGTGGGAATGCGGAAAAAAGTCGTGCGGATGCGGGGCGAATGCGGATAACAGTCGTGCGGATGCGGGTGGCTGCGGATAACGTTTTGTTTATCCGCGCAGAGCTGTGAGCACCACTCTAATGTCATACCAAGTACCCGAGCACCCACCATGAAATCCAACATTAATGTGATGTCTCACGAATCTGATGGCAAATCCAGTAGGCCTACAGATTATCTGTAAGACATATTAATTATTATTTCTGACTGTTAGGTAGTCAGCCCGAAGGCTGGTTGGATCCTCATAAAGCACCGCCGTTAGATTATGTGGGTAGATACCCACAAAAACCTGAGGCAACGCTATGTTGAGGCCTACTGGGCAAGATGAGGAGTGAGGTAGTTTGCTTTTTATTTCCTCTCTGAGTCAGAACAGCAGTACTAACCCTCTGAGTAGAACCTTTCACAGCATCCACAGGCACTGGCTGTGCCCTGAATGTCATTACTAAGCACCACCCATACCTCAGTAGCTTTCATATAATCACAGCCATGAGTGAGACTGAGACATCGGTGAAAAGCCACATTTTACTCTAGCCTGTGCCAACAGACAAATGCAAATGTACTGCATTCATTAAGAGTGAACCCTTGCAAAGAAGCATATGAGACTCAGTTTCGGGGGGTGTATCGGTTCATATCGTAAGTTGTTGTCAAGGCGCTTCATTAACTTGCAGGGTAACATATAACAAAATAACATGCAGGAAAGAGTGAAGCCAGGGTTAAAACAAATGAATTTAATAAACAAATCACCATATCTACACTCAACAATTGACAAAATAAAACTCCCATCTGACTCCCACTTAATAAAAATGCCAAAAACTAGGCCAAAATCTCTGGAGAGATTAATTACATGGACCAAGTGTCCCTAAAGAAAATAACAAAAGTGACTATGTATGCGCGTATGTCGTTCTACATGCTTCACGATGTGTACAAACGAATGCGTGATTCGTCATCATCCGGAATAATCGTTCAGACAACGAATCCACATTTCTTAGAGCTAGACCGACACGGGGGAACACAACTACAATACATAAAACTAAACCGACACTTCCTAGACCTAATATAAACAACACAAAATTTCCGTGTGAAATTGGAATCAAACTGCCGTAGCAACATTTACTGCCTAAAAACTTAGGACTTCTCACACAAATCAACACAAGTACATTAACACGTGACCAATAAAATACACATATGACCGCCGTCAAATTTACAAGTACTCTACCACTACACTACACAGGTGTCACTAAAATTACATGAATCGAGTCATAAACAAAACAATAGGCTCACAGCCAACATTTACATTCTTAATACAATATTTTACCCATACAACGTACAAGAAGCCGTTACACACATGGCGAACTCCCAATTAATTATGGCTTAAAAATAACCATCACAATGAACAGGTTTGCTACATGAAAGCTTACGGGGGGGGGAGTCGGACAATCAGGACTGCCTATCAAAATAAGTCACAGGCAAAACGGGAGATTTGTGGAACTCTGCATATCTGTCAACCCACGTGTCAATAACCTCGACCTCCCAGGACATTGGGTCGAATCTCGAAGAAGTGTGCCCCAAAGCACAATAATACGTGTGTGTGTGTCAGAATAAATATGGACAAGAAACAGCGGTCTCCCTAGAGCACCCTGTCTTTCCATCAAAAATACAACAACAACAAAAACAATATGAGGGCGGTAGGACCTCTGCCCCCTCCTCACGTAGAATCAACACACACTTGACACAGTAACACACACAATCACACGTATGGGTTTTGACAGACCCTGAAATAAAAAGACATAAATATATTCTACTTGCTGGCGCCACCGTTCTATGCCGTGACTAGTTAACCTGAAAAGGACTCAAAAAAAATCTATCAAAATTAGAACGAATGTGTTCTACAAATTACATCTTAAGTTGGTGCGCTTGGCAACCCTAATATGAATAATAACCTGCTCAGCAAATATCTTACAGTAATTATCTCCCTTCCCTATCTCAAATATTAACGTTAATAAAGCACCATTTATCGAATGTAACGGGTTTCGCATTTGCATGGATAAAAATCACGTACGCACGCCGCGCACATTAAATATGACTCCAAAGAAAAACAAATATAACAAACACTTTGGCCACGCGCCAACGGACATTCAAAACATTTAGTGTCGGTGCAAGAAAAACTCTAAACAACAAGAAAAGAAACATGACTATTTACAAAAGTTCCCCGGCCAAATCTAACTACATAATTGAAATAATTCAATTGTTGTACATCACCTATCAGCTTGTAGAACTTAAGACATCCTTCTCAGCCCATTGCCCTTATGGACAATTAACACTCCATCGTGGTCGTCTGCGTTGAATCGTTGAAGATCATCCCAACTCCAAACCACGTGTTGAGCATCTTGGTATCGACTCCTTGGCAGAAAAGTTCAATGTTAATTATTTGACCTAGCTATAATCGCTTGCAGGTTACTCAATTCGCCCACAAATTGTCCTAATGCGATTCATTGCGAAGATTTTCCCTAGATATGTCGCACACACGCATAATAAACACATAAAAAATACACTGAAATTTGTACATAAAATATACAGCTCGAGACCACGTCACTGGCTCGATAATAAGTTTAAAATCTTGACTGCACAGGCAGTCGCTATCTTGCTCGGTATTTCCCTTCTACTCTGTTGACCTTCGCTCAGGTTAGCGCTAATTAGGCTGTTACAAGACTTGCCCCTCAGAGCTGAAATAGTCGTCTTTAAGAAAATGTTACAAGTCACCACGCTCACTGGCGTGAAATATTAGCTCACAAAATAAAATTGATTTCAGATAAAATGTACTAGAGCGTTAAAATTCGTTATTACAACTGATGTGAATTTAGCTCCTCAGAGCTCACAAATAAAAATAACTTCAACTAATTCAGAGCGTTAAAATTCGTTGTACAAACGGGCGTGAAGTTAGCCTCTCAAGGCTCCAAAACGAATGACTTTGAATAATTTCGAGCGTTAAAATATCGTTGCACAAACGGGCGTGAAGTTAGCCTCTCAAGGCTCCAAAACGAATGACTTAGAGTAGCGTCATGCCAAACTATTTATTAGAAACTGACGGGGGACGGAGGAGTGGGGTGGAATCGGATAAAAATTTCCAGAGTTTTTATCTCACAAATATGGGACTAGTGTCAATCTTCTTCAAATAAATCAAACGTCTCAATGCACTCGTGCGGAGATCAGTCCGTTCGGCGGTTCTTTAGATAATCAATTCCGCGGGCTTTTTACTACTGACGCTGTCCATCGCGTGATCATGGCTTGGTCTCTCGTGATTGGCTGATTCAATCGTAGGTTCGTTGCAAGTGACTCGAGATCATTCCTTTATGCTTCCAATTCTGGTGCAAGTAGTTGCTCAATTTGGCCTTGAACCCGGCTAAATCTGACCGTCCCCCAAGAATAGCTACCAGCTCTGCTCCTGTTGCAATCATTACGAAACGCTAGCCTGCCTTTTATCCATGTCCACTTCCTCAAGTACTGCCTGGGCTGCAGTAATAATAATAATAAATATGAATACTTATTTATCGTAGATCAATAAGGGTTCATTTATCCTCAGCAAGGTTTTGAAATTCGAAGCAATTGATTGATTTGGATTTCAAAAACAAGATCCACCGTAGTAACAACATATCTCTTTAATACCTCGCTCAGCTGCTCGTGTGTACACCCCTCTGACTCAATTAGTGTGCGCTCTTTCTCCCCGGAATGTCATTCATACTTCCTCACTAGGTCTCCCCCTTCTCCTCACGTGATTGCCACTCCTGTCGTCTCAGCTGCTTGTTGTTTACAAACAAAGCGCGTACTCGGGCGCTCCACGTATATTTGAGTGTTGGCTCTCAAAATAAAATTTTTGCAATACAGATTCTGCACACATCATCTTTCCTAGTCATCAAATGGTTCCCTTCTGTAGTAAGGTTTTAAGTTGGCGCTATTAAAAACAGATTTAGCACCAGTGCTCACTTCTTCAAGCCTGTAGGCATTGTTACCCAGGTTCTTAATTACCCGGAACGGGATAATAAATTTTGGACAGAATTTTGCGAAGACTTTGTTCTTAGGGTCGGATATCGGTGGTCTACGAACCAGCACTAACTCTTGTTCTTGTAACTCCCGGTGAAACGTCTTTCCTCGGTACCGTCTCAGCCTTCGGTCCACTTGGTTCCTCATGTGCTCTCTCGTTCGCTGGATTCGCAACTCATGCGCTAATAGTGGATCCCTTGGGCATGGAATAATCTTGTCCCAAGTTCTTTCTGGCAACCTGTTGTGGTGTATAATCAGTGGCACTTGACCCGTCGACTCGTGCTTCGTGGTGTTCATGCACATCTCAATTTCCCCTACTTTGTCAACCCATTTGTTATGATCGTTAGGAATCATTACTCTGAAGTACTTGGCAACACAGCGAATTGTTCTCTCGCTCGGATTTCCACAAGGATGACGAATGCTTGAAAATACGTGTTTTATTCCTAGGCTCTCCAAACCTTGCCTAAAAACATTACTCGTGAAATAGGTACCATGATCTGATAATATGGGTTCCGGCTTCCCAAGCATCGGAATAACTTTGTTCTGAATTCGACTGAGGACTTGTTTTGATGTCGTCTTCTGGATTGGACATAGCACGACCATCTTTGAAAATACATCGACACACACCAGAAGGTGTCGGCATCCACGCTTTCCTTTTACTAAAGGACCAAAGCAATCGATAGCGAGCATCTCGCATGATTTTTGAGGTAATAGTGGTCCTGGAGGTTGTTTCAGAATGAAGTTGTTCGGTTTCGTGCGCTGGCATGCGTCACAAGTTCTAATTACTTCAACAATGGTGAATCGCATCTTAGGCCAAGTAAAGGTCTCCCCTATCGTAGCTTCAGTCTCATCCGTGCCGATATGTGCTAGGCTCTCGTGGACATGCCAAGTCAATTCCCTCTGTAGTGATGCTGGAACTAGGATTCGCAGTTTAGTATGATGCTCATCCACGTACTTATGTAACAAGTTATTTAAGTAGTGGAATCTCGCTTCTTTAGCACGGGCTTCTCGGTACTCAGGTGAATTTGGTTGTAATTCCTTCCTGTAGAACTTTATCATCATCATCATCATCATCATCATCATCATCATCCATGGGTCTGCTTCTTGCTCCTTCCGAATATCCTTCAATCTCGCCAAAAACTCACGAGCCTTAGGTGTTAATGTAATATTGTGAACTTCCGCTGTTACTTCGTTTCCATCCTCAGGATTTCTACTCAAGGCATCTGGTATGACGTTCATCCTTCCAGGGCAATGCTCTATTGTAATGTCAAACTGCTGTATGTAGATGGACCAGCGCGTAACTCTCTCACTTGCCATTGTTGTCTTGAATAAAAATGTCAGTGCATGGTGGTCGGTTCTAACAATGATGGAATAACCAAAGATCATCTTACGCCACTGTTGAAGAGAATATAAAATTGCTAGCAGCTCAAGTTCCGTCACGGTGTAGTTCCTCTCATGTTTCCTTAATTTACGACTCGTAAATGCCAAATAGGATTTCTTCTTGGGTTCTTCAGCGTCCTCTTGGCACAGAATAGCACCGATTCCAATCAATGAAGCGTCTGCTTGAATAATAAATCGCTTCTCAAAATCCGGATATCCAAGTTTCACACAGTTTTCCAATAAATCTTTCGTTGCTTTAAAAGACCTGTCGCACTCCTCGTTCCACGACCATCGATTTGCCTTCTTCAACATCTCCTGCATAGGTGCTACTGTTTCTGTGTAACCAGGGCAATTTTCTTTGAAGAAGCCTGTCACTCCCAAAAACGCTCTCACATGTTTGACTTTAGTAGGTGTGGGAAATTTCTTAATAGCATCAATCTTGGCTGGATTAGGCCGCACGCCCTCGACATCAATTATATGCCCCAAATATAAAATCTCGCTCTGGCAAAAATGTGATTTCTTTAGGTTAATTTTGAAGTTCATGGTTCTCAAGTTGTCCAACAGTTTATTTAAATTTATCAGGTGTTCTTCCATTGTTTCAGATGCAATTAATATGTCATCTACATATCTCGTGGTGAAGCTCTTGACCTCCTCAGTCAGATTCCTATTTAGTGCTCTGATGAGTGCACATCCCGCAGTTTTCACGCCAAAGGGCATTCGACACCAGATATAACTTTGATTATCGAATAAAAATCCCCTCAACAGTTGGGATTTTTCTTCAAGTTCAAGATGGTGGAAACTATTCGTCAAATCGACACTTGAGTGTATCTTCTTCCCACGGAAGCCTTTCAAAACATCTTTGATCCTAGGTGCTTGGTCATGCTCAACTAGCAGTTTACCGTTCAAAACTCGCGCGTCTAGGCAGAGCCTAATTGATCCATTTGGCTTGGCCACAGCCAATATTGCGTTCAGGTAAGGGGTTGCCGCTTTCCTTATCATGCCAGAATCTAATAAATTAGTAATAATGTCCTTCACCTGAGAAAAATGTTTCTCTGGGATCGGGTACAATTTACTTTTAAATGGGGTCCAGTCTGTGACTTGCATGCCATATTGAAAATTTAAAACTTTCCCAGGTATGGTGTCAAAAGCTCCTTTATGTAATCTCAAAATTTCTTCTATCAGGTTCCCCTACGATGGCCTCCTTAAGTCGCTCCTGAAGTAGAATTTCAAATTTTGTTCCGCTAATTTCTTCTTCCGCCAAATGTACCCAAAGTTCCTGCGAAATATCTCGGCTGTCAATTTCTACCACTGCTGTCTGGCTGACTCGCTCCCCCGTCAAGTTCTTATCTCCGGCCTCATTAGTGCATTCTTCAACAATCCAAGTATTTGCCTCTCTCTCCAATGGACTCTCTTCCATGTTTAAACCCACATGATTCAACCCCTCTACTTGTTTGAAACTTACAGTGTTGTTATGTAAGTCAATTACAGCATGAAAATCACAGATGAAGTTGGCTCCTAAAATTATGTTGTAGTTCATCTTCGGAATGACAATGAATGTTTGCGAGAAAGTGTGGTTCAATATTTCCAGATCTAAAAATGCTTGCTGTTTGCAATTTATAGTTTTGTCAGGAATAACCCCTCTGACTTTCATTAGCGGTACCGGCATAATTGGAACAGTTTGTTTTCTTCCTATTTCCTTTATTAAAACTTCAGTGACTAAGCTCACCTGGCTACCTGTATCAATCAAACATCTCACCCTCATGCCTCCAATATGCGCGTAAATAATTGGTAGTTGTCTGATAACATTTTCACGGTTCTTCACCACTTCCTCCAGGCAGTCGTCCGGGAATGCTACCCACTCTTCTATATTGGCCACTACCATCTCTTCTCGTTCCCTGGCAACCTCCATTTTCAGACTATCATTTTTCAGTTCATTTGGAGTTTTTTAAAATCCCGGGACCCATTTGTTGTGTTTCGCCGGTTGTCATCCTGTCGCTCCTGTTGCCTCAATAAACTTTCCGCCCCCTCTCCTTGATGATTGTCTGGGCTCTGTCTGTTTGCCATGGCACGCCCCCACTTCTCCTTCTCCGCTTCTTCGGTACTTAATTGATCCAAGTATTTTCGTGACTCAATATATCGCTCGTCCCAGTTGTTCCGATAATCTCCCCTATTTTCTTGGCGATAGTTCCTGCCGTTATTCCATCTACCATCTCCATTTCTTTGGTAAGGTCTACCTTGTCTCTGGGTTCCCCTCCAATTTGTGTACTCCCGCTGGTATGTCCATTGATTGTTCTGATTTTGGTTGTTCTGATTGTATCTCCCGCAGTTATTCTGATAGTTTTGATTATTATTGTTGAACTGGTTTCGGCCGTCAAAATCTTGCCTTCTCGGTGTGAATTGTGTCCCTGTGGACTGAGTCTTGGTCTAGTTCCCCTGGCTGTGATTATTTTGGAGTCCCTGAACTACCTCTGCCGTGTTGACACATTCCATATTCCTCCTTCCTGTCTGTGGGCTCACCATACTCGTCTCGTCTAAGTGTCTGAGTAATTCTTCGGCTTGGACTGCGGTCTGAATGTTTCCTGCGACTAATAGTTGTTGGATGTGCATTGGGAGTTGTTTCCCGATGGTTAGAACCATATTTTGCTCGCTAGGCGGGTCGTCAAAATCTCTGAATTTTACCAACTGCTGGCTGAAGAATTCTGAAAACCGGGTTGGATGCGTACTATGATATTTTCGCGTGTACAGGTCCATCCTTAACCCTTGCTGTAAAGAAGGGCTCCAAAACTTCTTTAAAAATGCTTCGCGGAATTGAGCCATGTCTGTGAAAGTATACTTAAAGCTTAAAAACCAGGTTAGGCTGGGTCCTTCTAAAAAATTCTCCACTAGTCTTAATTGTTTCTCAGGGCCGATGTGCTGGTCATTAAAGTAATCAGTTAATTGTCGTAGAAAGGCTTTGGAAGTGGTTCCTGAATGTTCCTTAAATTTATCGGGCTTGAAATCATTACCCCGAATGACTTGGATGACTTGGGCGGGTGCCAAGTTCGGTTGTGGTGTAGAAGTCTCTCCCCTGTATTGCTGGAATGCGTTACTCGTTAGTCTGGGACTTTGACCCCGGCTGGTATCCTCAGCCAACTTCAAGTCTGCAGGACTTCCAATACTTCCCTGCTTCTCCAGTATATTTTCAGCCGAAAATAATGTCGCATTCTCTAAAGATCTAATCTAGTTTTTGATTATTAAATCTGAGTGTTCCTGTAATTTTGATTTTACATTTTCCTCCAATGCCTGCATTCGCTTTAAAACTGTCAACCTGTCTTCCTTATTCGCGTGAGCCTGCTGGTCCCAATCTCGCCGGATCCTACTTTTCAAGCTGTTAATTTTCTCCTCGTTCCTTTCCTGATTTTTCTCTAGCTGTTCTCGTACTTGTTCTCCAACCTCCTCTCTTATAACCTCTTGTGTTTTTATTAACTGGCCTTCCAGATTATCCCGAGTCTTGACGAGCTGTTCTCCTACCTCTTTTCTTATGATCTCTTGTGTTTTTACTAGCTGTACTCCTACTTCCTGTATTTGCTGTTGTGTCTTGCCTAATTGCTCATCTAAGTTCTCCCGCAAGTGTATCCGTTCGGTTTCGGCCTTAACCTCGACTTTATCAATTTCTTTTATTAATTCCAGCACGTTGCTGTCTACCGAATTAATTTGTTGCTGCAATTTTTCTTGGGGTTTCTTCATTCCCGCGGTGTTATTGACACATGCTGCCTCTATCTGCTTGAGTTTATCGGCCACCATCTCGTCAAATTGTACTAATTTATTATCAAACTTCGCCTCCAACTTTTTAATTTCGCCTAACTGTTTGACGTTGTTCTCCACAACCTCGCCTGCCAGTTTCTCTACCTTTTTAATGCTCTGATTAATGTCGTTAGTAATCTTTCCTAATTGTTCAGTTTGTGTTACCGCCTGTTGTGATAATTTGTGATTTAGTTCATTTAATTGTTTGTCCGTGTCTAATTTCTGGACCTCTAACTGGACCGAAATATTACCGCTCATGTCGTGTAATTGTTCTTCACAGTCTATCTTCTGCGCTTGAAACTGGACCGTAATGTCATTTAATTGTTCCTCCGTTTTCGTGGACATCCGTTCTAATTGTTTTTCACTATGCTCACGCTGAGCTCCTAATTGTTATTTTAACTGTTTATTATTGTCTCCGCTAATTTCCTCCTTCATGTTCTTTAACTGTTCTTCCGTCTTTACGGACATCTGCACTAATTGTTCTTCCGTTTTTACGGACATCTGTTCCAACAATGCCTTAATTTCATCAACAATCGCCATTTCACACACAAATATATTCAGAGAAAACAGGGTCATGCGCCAAGATTTCAGTCATATACACGCATACATGTCATATCATTTAAATATTACTGGCTCTAATTTAATGAAAATTTCAGTAACAAAATTTACTGAATAAAAATTACACTTATTCCCAAACAACAAAATAACCCCTAGTGATCTGCTTTTAAATTCCCAACCAACAGAATTTACGACAACACCAATTAACCGAAGTCAATTAAATGTCAAATATAAGGCAACACCTTCCTGCTTTGACCGAGTTCAATAATAATGCAAATATTCTAATTTTAATGCCGGGCGCCAGAACAGGTTTATAACAAATACAATATCAAATTCTAACCTTGTTCAATATCTGTAACTTTAGGAACTCAGTGATTTTACTAATGCACATGGCGGTACAACATCGCCTCAATTTACTGAATTTACATGTCCGCTTGACCTGGCATCATTTCTCAACGAAATAAATATGAGATCAGCGAAGCAACAACAACAACAATCCCCACTTGGGCAGCCATTTTTGTTTTATGAACCATTGCAAAGAAGCATATGAGACTCAGTTTCGGGGGGTGTATCGGTTCATATCGTAAGTTGTTGTCAAGGCGCTTCATTAACTTGCAGGGTAACATATAACAAAATAACATGCAGGAAAGAGTGAAGCCAGGGTTAAAACAAATGAATTTAATAAACAAATCACCATATTTACACTCAACAATTGACAAAATAAAACTCCCATCTGACTCCCACTTAATAAAAATGCCAAAAACTAGGCCAAAATCTCTGGAGAGATTAATTACATGGACCAAGTGTCCCTAAAGAAAATAACAAAAGTGACTATGTATGCGCGTATGTCGTTCTACATGCTTCACGATGTGTACAAACGAATGCGTGATTCGTCATCATCCGGAATAATCGTTCAGACAACGAATCCACATTTCTTAGAGCTAGACCGACAAGGGGGAACACAACTACAATACATAAAACTAAACCGACACTTCCTAGACCTAATATAAACAACACAAAATTTCCGTGTGAAATTGGAATCAAACTGCCGTAGCAACATTTACTGCCTAAAAACTTAGGAATTCTCACACAAATCAACACAAGTACATTAACACGTGACCAATAAAATACACATATGACCGCCGTCAAATTTACAAGTACTCTACCACTACACTACACAGGTGTCACTAAAATTACATGAATCGAGTCATAAACAAAACAATAGGCTCACAGCCAACATTTACATTCTTAATACAATATTTTACCCATACAACGTACAAGAAGCCGTTACACACATGGCGAACTCCCAATTAATTATGGCTTAAAAATAACCATCACAATGAACAGGTTTGCTACATGAAAGCTTACGGGGGGGGGGGGGGGAGTCGGACAATCAGGACTGCCTATCAAAATAAGTCACAGGCAAAACGGGAGATTTGTGGAACTCTGCATATCTGTCAACCCACGTGTCAATAACCTCGACCTCCCAGGACATTGGGTCGAATCTCGAAGAAGTGTGCCCCAAAGCACAATAATACGTGTGTGTGTGTCAGAATAAATATGGACAAGAAACAGCGGTCTCCCTAGAGCACCCTGTCTTTCCATCAAAAATACAACAACAACAAAAACAATATGAGGGCGGTAGGACCTCTACCCCCTCCTCACGTAGAATCAACACACACTTGACACAGTAACACACACAATCACACGTATGGGTTTTGACAGACCCTGAAATAAAACGACATAAATATATTCCACTTGCTGGCGCCACCGTTCTATGCCGTGACTAGTTAACCTGAAAAGGACTCAAAAAAAATCTATCAAAATTAGAACGAAGGTGTTCTACAAATTACATCTTAAGTTGGTGCGCTTGGCAACCCTAATATGAATAATAACCTGCTCAGCAAATATCTTACAGTAATTATCTCCCTTCCCTATCTCAAATATTAACGTTAATAAAGCACCATTTATCGAATGTAACGGGTTTCGCATTTGCATGGATAAAAATCACGTACGCACGCCGCGCACATTAAATATGACTCCAAAGAAAAACAAATATAACAAACACTTTGGCCACGCGCCAACGGACATTCAAAACATTTAGTGTCGGTGCAAGAAAAACTCTAAACAACAAAAAAAGAAACATGACTATTTACAAAAGTTCCCCGGCCAAATCTAACTACATAATTGAAATAATTCAATTGTTGTACATCACCGATCAGCTTGTAGAACTTAAGACATCCTTCTCAGCCCATTGCCCTTATGGACAATTAACACTCCATCGTGGTCGTCTGCGTTGAATCGTTGAAGATCATCCCAACTCCAAACCACGTGTTGAGCATCTTGGTATCGACTCCTTGGCAGAAAAGTTCAATGTTAATTATTTGACCTAGCTATAATCGCTTGCAGGTTACTCAATTCGCCCACAAATTGTCCTAATGCGATTAATTGCGAAGACTTTCCCTAGATATGTCGCACACACGCATAATAAACACATAAAAAAACAAGATGTTCAGCAAAGAACATATAGCCTACTTTCTCCTAAATGTATGGGTATCTTTATGACTCTTTGTCCTCATCCCTAACACAATCACCCCTACCACAATGTATTGTTTGTTTTCTTTTATATTGATAATAAGCCAGTAAGTGTCAAAATCAATATTATATACTTTATGATGATTGAATAACAAAACTACTAACTTATTGTAATGCATTAACGTCCGTTAATCTCTATATTAAGCCAGCCTGCAAAATTAAGAATCTTCCGCCCCAATCACAGTAGGTGGTGCTGCGACCTATCAGTGAATTAATCTTTATCTTGTACGCCTATGCACTGCCATCGTAATGTACAACGATGGCAGTGGCCTAAGGGTGTTGAATGAGTAGGCAGTTTAAAGTAGCCAAGAGGGAGGCGATCCAGCTGGCAGTGTTTAAAGGTATTCGGAGCGCGATCGTGGCTAATAGTTGAACTACCAGTATTACAAAATTGCCATACTTCAGGAGGCCAGCTCAGGCATTTACACAGCGTTATGTTTGGAACAATATTACCCACATAACCCACAAGAGGACAGCACCGTACAGAGGCATTATGAAGGCTGTGGTTGGGTAGTTCTTCTATTCTCCTTTTCCTAATGGCTTCTGTTTATGTGCGATGCTGGGACTGTGATTTTATTAATATACGAGTGTATACTTTATCCTCTCCTTTGAGCTAAATGACATTTTATTCAGTATCTGTGGAAAAAGCTCGTGCACATCATTTGTAAAAGAATTCAAGAAAAAAAAACCTAACTGTAGCAGTACTCGATCCCCAGTCAACTGCGTGTCAGACTAACATGCTAGCCCAGAGCTAACCGTATCCATGACGTCAGGTGTTCTTAACTGACATATTAGATACAAACTGTTGGCAAATAATGACTTTAAATAAACGATTTCTTCACTGCAGTACATCTTCATTAAAGATCATTTCATACAAAGTTTATATTATTGTATCAGTACGGTATATCACATACAACATACTAAAACTACTGAAATATAAGACAGGCACATGAGGACAGCTGCCATCTTGTCGTGTGACACAAACGGCTGAGCTCTTTTAAGCCACTCATACTGTATAATATTATAATATTAAATTATAATAAATGACGGATCACGACCTTCAGGATAGCTTAAACCCCCCCTAGGCTCGATAATCGGAATTGGTGGGTCTTAAGCTATTTATTAAAATGGTTGCATAATTCACACGGCCGCCATCCTGAAATGGCATGGCCGATGACCTTGAATTTTGGGTGAAAGACGCGTCCTATATAAAGGTATGTTGTCACCGAATTTGGTAGAGATCGGGTGATTAGTTTAGCCGTAATTTGATTTTACGTTTTGAACATTTGAGTGGCCGCCATTCTGTTTTGGTAAAGATGGCGGCAATATAAAGTATGACACTGAGGTGTCCTTTACTAGTGCTACCTCTGTACCAAATTTCGTTCAATTCGGTTTCACCGTGTTCGAATTGATAGGGGGGGACAGACATTCAGAGTACACACACTCACACACACACAGACACACACACACACACACACACACACAGACTCACACGCACACATACACACACACACACACACAGACTCACACACACACATACACACACACAGACAGACACACTTTTTTTTCGCCCTGTGTTGATCTCATAAGTCTACTTTCATTTTTTGCAAAAATCGAAAGTAGGCTAAAAAAATACACTGAAATTTGTACATAAAATATACACCTCGAGACCACGTCACTGGCTCGATAATAAGTTTAAAATCTTGACTGCACAGGCAGTCGCTATCTTGCTCGGTATTTCCCTTCTACTCTGTTGACCTTCGCTCAGGTTAGCGCTAATTAGGCTGTTACAAGACTTGCCCCTCAGAGCTGAAATAGTCGTCTTTAAGAAAATGTTACAAGTCACCACGCTCACTGGCATGAAATATTAGCTCACAAAATAAAATTGATTTCAGATAAAATGTACTAGAGCGTTAAAATTCGTTATTACAACTGATGTGAATTTAGCTCCTCAGAGCTCACAAATAAAAATAACTTCAACTAATCCAGAGCGTTAAAATTCCTTATACAAACGGGCGTGAAGTTAGCCTCTCAAGGCTCCAAAACGAATGACTTTGAATAATTTCGAGCGTTAAAATATCGTTGCACAAACGGGCGTGAAGTTAGCCTCTCAAGGCTCCAAAACGAATGACTTTGAGTAGCGTCATGCCAAACTATTTATTAGAAACTGATGGGGGACGGAGGAGTGGGGTGGATTCGGATAAAAATTTCCAGAGTTTTTATCTCACAAATATGGGACTAGTGTCAATCTTCTTCAAATAAATCAAACGTCTCAATGCACTCGTGCGGAGATCAGTCCGTTCGGCGGTTCTTTAGATAATCAATTCCGCGGTCTTTTTACTACTGACGCTGTCCATCGCGTGATCATGGCTTGGTCTCTCGTGATTGGCTGATTCAATCGTAGGTTCGTTGCAAGTGACTCGTGATCATTCCTTTATGCTTCCAATTCTGGTGCAAGTAGTTGCTCAATTTGGCCTTGAACCCGGCTAAATCTGACCGTCCCCCAAGAATAGCTACCAGCTCTGCTCCTGTTGCAATCATTACGAAACGCTAGCCTGCCCTTTATCCATGTCCACTTCCTCAAGTACTGCCTGGGCTGCAGTAATAATAATAATAAATATGAATACTTATTTATCGTAGATCAATAAGGGTTCAAGAGATAGCAACATTCATAGGCTATACATATTGTATTTCAATACAAGAGTGCATGAAAACGATATGTTTCTTTTTCTTTTCAATTTCTTTTACTTTTATATTTATTTTCATTCATTCATTTCGTATAGGCCATCTATGGACCGCGTCATTCCAACTGTCTCCTACTGGCTTTGATGTTTGCCCAGTACACCCGCATTCGTTCTCGGTGGACTTCCTTCCGTTCCTGGGTCCAAATCTTTCCCGTTTTCAGCTTCGGTTTTTCTTGGAAACCTTTGCAAGCTTGAAGTTTCCTTTTGAGTGGGGCGCGCTCCTGAATGTATGTTGGTGATATCCCCACTTCTTTCAGATCTTTATCCAGTTCAATGAACCAGGCCCATTTTGTTTTCCTCTCCTGAAAGTAAGTTATGTTGCGGTTGGTCAGTCTCGCTGGGCTCATTCGTTTCACATGTCCAAAAAATGGTATCCTTCTCTTCCGGAAGACGTCGCTTATCTTCTCCACATGAGTATATAGTTCTTGGTTATGCCGTCTTCTGTATTCCCCATTGTCTTTGATGGGACCCAATATCTTCCTCAAAATTTGCCTTTCTTTGGCCTCCAGTTTTTCGACCAAGCCTTTTTTGTTCATCGTGAGGCATTCAGAAGCATGCAAGACCTCCGGACGGATGACACTGCAGTAATGTTTTAGTTTTGCGTTGAAGGATATTGACCTTTTCTTATAGATGTCCTTAGTTAAATGGTAGGCCATTTCCATTTTGCTCTTGCGTGATTGAATGCTTCTTTCTCTGTTTATATTTATTTTATTATAATTATTGTTTTTTTTATTTTGTTTTATATTTCTTTTCTTTTATATATATAATTTGATTTAACATGTTAGGTGATAATGAGAAAAATATTAATGTAAATAGTTATAAAAACACAAATAGTTAGACTATAGTAGTTATAATAAAAGTTATGCTATAAGTTAATGTTTATTTAGGTAATAGTTTTTAATGCTACGTATATCTAGTTGTTTGATGCTCTTGTTCGACAATCCAGGAGGTAGTTCAGTAAGTAGTGATGGTACAATATAATTTAGTTTCTATATACCTTAGCTATTTATACATAAAGGTTTTACATATTTAATACTTGTTATGGCTCTTTTTTGTATGTTGTGAGACACCTTAAGCCTGAATCTTGCACATGGTAATAATGATGATACTAATAATAATAATAATTATAATAATAATAATAATAATAATAATAATAATAATAATAGGTTACACGTATTTGCTACATATATTCTTGTATGTATTCCTTCTCTGCTGGTCATTTTCACTTAAGGGACACTAGGGCTGAGTTTCTCAACTTCCACATTTATTATCAGAATGAGTTGAAATTTAAACTGCATACATAGAATAGTACAGAGGTGGCTAAATTATTAGACTAAAGCTTGCAAAATAACATATTGAATTTTTCTGGCTAGCCTTACAAATGAAAATTAAACATGCATGTGCCTCATTACTTTGTATGCATTCCTTTGTTGGAAATAAGCATTTTCATCCTTTTGGGCATACTTTTAACGAGTGTTTGGCAATTGTTTTTGATGTCATTGTCATGGTGCCAAATCCGTACCAAAGTTTCAATCAGACCAATTTTTGTTGTAAAAGTGGTTTTCTTGATTTTCTTCTTGACAATAGCCCACTAATTTCAACAAGGTTCATGTCCAGGCTATTTCCGGGCCACGGAAGCACAGAAATGTTTTTATCACTGAGGAATTGAGCCCCTTTCTTGGCCACATGACAGGGAACACCATCATGCATGAAGACACAAGGATTTTCTCCAAACCAATCTCTTATCTGAGGTAAGAGACGCTTCTCAGGGACTTTTATATATTGGTCCTGCATCATGGTACCCTTGACAATATATAATCTTCCGGTTCCATACACAGACATCATACTCCAGACCATAACTTTTATTGGATATTTTACTGTCTGTTGTATGCACTGGTGATGAAACTCTTCTTCTGGCCTCCTACGAACATACCGACTCGTTTTTTCACTTACTTCAAATATAGATTCATCACTGAAGCAATCCTAGGGTCAAATTTTCATTTTAGTAGTGCATTGGCGGCATTATTACAATCAATCAAGGAACAATAACAACAATTTTTTAAAGTTTCCAGTGAGCATTGTTAAATCTATGATAAGAGTAGTTAATGTGTGAAAAACTATTATTTTGATGTTACATGTACCTTCCAGTCATCTGTAGAGCAAACTTGTAGGCCCTTTGCCCTTTCCAATCTCTTTTTTGCCAAAACTGGAGTGATCATTGCTTTTCTTCTGGGTCGTCTAGATTTTAATCCACTATTGTACAATGTTCTTCTTACAGTACTTGCAGATATATCTATGCCACTACTCTTCAAATTATATCTTAGTTCATTGCTAGTAGCTGGGCGATGGTTTCGTGAAATTGACATCAGTTTTCGTACAACTCTAGGGCTTAATTTACTTTTCCTACCACGTTTTTCTTTTCGTTGTGACTGGCAAACTTCACGGTTTTCTTCCATTTTCTTACTTCTACTTACTGATTACTGTGCAAAATTAAGTCTTGTTGCTGTCTCCTGCTGTGTGCAGTATCCTTCAGTAAGCAATGCTCTTGTTATCCCAATTTTTCTTGAGGACATAACACTTTTTCCTCCCCAAAAACATAAAATTCCCTTGATAGGTCGATGTTATGCACTGTCTTCTAATCACGTCGCAAATATAGGATTAAATATGTCAGCATAAAGCACCGAAGCTCTGCTGATGGTATTAAGTGAAAATAGTAACTAAACAGTCACTAAATTCTTGGTAAATTTCAAACAAACAACAACATGTGCACAGAAATAAATAGTTCCTTGAGACAGCAGGCAATTATTTGTAACCGTTTTGCCAAACTATGAGACAGAAAATCCTAAAATCATTATGCAAATGTCGCTATATCATTGTAACAACACCAGTGTCAATTCCCATAGAAAAACCAATAAATTTGAACTCAGCAAAATTGAGTAATGCATTTTCAGACCTTTAGTCTAATAATTTGGCCACCTCTGTAACACTAAGTCACATACCAAATTTGAAAACAATTGGATGAAATGTAATTGATTTTTTACTAATTATATTATTAAAATATACCGTGTGATCAAAATGCTCAATGGGCATTAGCAATTGTGTAAAACGCTTGATATTTTTATTACATATACATAAAACTATTCTAAATATTATAACATTGAGACATTTCAGGAAAGTGACACATGTATGCTGTGAGATTTTTTTTTCTTTATGTGCCATCATGTCTTATGAATTTTGATAATTTTTCATAGTTTTTTAATTTTTTGGTCTGTAATTTACAAAAAGACTGGAGATATTGCAATGTTATCTTGCAACACATATGTTTATGAATATCCAGTGATTTTTTTAGTAAAATTGGTGAATACCTCATGCACATGGAGCATTTTGATTACCTATAAACGATGTTTGGAGATAAAAGCATTTTTATAAAATCGCATACTATATTAACCAGTTTGGCTCACCCAATGAAACTTTTGTGGGAAAAATGTGAAAAATACAATGTTTTGTTGTAGAGATAAAGAGCATGGGGACCTTTCGTTTGAGTTAACCTACGACTTTCTAGGATTTCTAGTTTAAAAAGTATAGCCTACTTTCTATGATTTGCCTTCCATCTTCTTTTAGGCAGAGGAGATTTAAAAATGTCGCTGAGCGTTTAAAAATGGCGGTGAATGAAAATTGTTTTACTGAAATGATCCACAGGGGTCCATAAGAGATATATATGGAAAAAACAAAAAACAGTTATTTTGTCATTTTTGCCTAAAAACTCAGCCCTAGTGTCCCTTAAATGACGTCTACTATTGTAATATAAGTAATATCTCTGTAAGAGAATTAGCCTATACCGTATATCTAATGTGAGTTGTGAGAAATCTGCAATGACAAGTTATGTGCTAACCAGAAATGACGAGATATACTAAATGGGGTAGGCAGGACTCCTGAGCCGTAGTGAAGGCAACCTGCCTAGGAGATGGAAAACTCCAAAATTAAACCTTCAATGGTAGCGTCTGACCCGGAACGGGCGGCTGCCAACTGCGTCTGTATCACATGATAGGGACGGCTGATAACAACACCTGGCTGTAGGTATAAAAGGCAAACCCATCTAATGCATGATGGAGAAATTAACGAGTAATGTCTCGGATGAAATGCCGCTGCCTGGGGAGCGCCAGGGCACGTCTGGAGCCGGTGCTGGACGTGACAGTATGCGAGCCGCCGGTGGTAGAGCGCTGAACAGGCGGGCCCCTACCGGGCAAGATCCCGAAATCACTACAGCCGACAAGCGTTTGCAAGATAAGCCTGAGCAGCGAAGTGAATCATTATCTAGTACTTCACCTGCTGAAGGTTCTGCACTGGTGACTCAACCTGTGCTCACCCAGGCAGGACTGCCACGACAGCGTATTAAATGGACAAATGTCATGAATGAAACCATAATACGCACTTAATTTAGGGTTACTGACCTGTGGCAGAATTCAGTTGGTTATAGGCAACGGTTACATTCTGAATTTCGGATGCATTGCCCTGAACTAACTGTGTCCGAACAGAGAGTATCTGATCAATACAGGGCTATTCTCCGGAATAATCTTATCCCTGAAGTCAGAATGAACACCATTAAAGAAGAGGTACGGCGTCAGAAGGAAGGTGTGAAAGGAGACACTCAGAACAGTTTTCCTGAAGAACTGGAGTCGGCACAAGCTGATAGCTAGAACCTTCAAGAAGTAGATTCAGTTTCCATGCAAATTATCGATCATCACCAAATTGGAAAGTTGAAGAATGAAATGATGACTACAGTCATAGAGTTTTATGGAACTGATACAAATTGCAGGCCGAAAATACCGAAAGTCAATGGTTCAAGAAAGATACTGAGTATCATGAATCGGGATGTTTTGCCGGAACATGTTGAAGCATCTGCCAATCTGGAATCCCTTCATACTATTATTTACTGTGGTGCAGTAAATGTTGTGAGAGCTATGGGTGTTGGACAACATGAACGGAAAAAGCAAATGCCATCGATGCCAAACTGGGAAAGAAGACTTGTTGGAAGGATTGAACAGCTCAGGGCAGATATTACTAGAATGACACAATATGTTCGTGGTACAAGAACAAAAAAAGTACTGAAGAAAGCTGAGCATATAATGAGACAAAACACAGACCACACACACAGCGAGATGTACCGAATTCAACACCTGTAGAGTGCTTAGATACCTTGAAACAAAGGCTGTCTGTTTTATCCGCCAGACTTGCAAAGTATAGGGAGAGTATGAAGAGGAAGAAAGATAACTTCCTTTTCGCCAACTCAGAGAGAAGATTCTATCAGACTCTGGGTAAGATAAAGGTTTCTGCGGACAAAAACTATCTGATTAAAGAAGAAATTCAAGAATTTTGGGGCAAACAACTGTCTACACCATAACATCATGACACTCAATCAAGTTGGGTAAGAGAAGAATAGCAAGCTTCCCAAAGATTTGAGCAAATGCAGCACGAGAAATTCAACACAAATGATATTAAGGAAGTTATTAACAACTTAGCGAAATGGAAAGCCCCTGGCCATGACAGATTCAGAATTTTTGGTATAAGAAGTTCTGGAGCATCCACGATCGACTAGGTGAGTTCATTAATGATGCCATCCTTCATCCTGATAGCTTGCCCGAATTCACCACACGTGGTATCGCATATTTGCTTCCAAAAGATCTTCAGAATACATGGGATCCTACAAAATATCGTCCCATCACATGTCTGCCCACGTTGTATAAGATCATTACATCATGCTTGGCTAACAGGATATATGCACACTGTAAAAGAAACAATATAATTGCCGTGCAACAGAAAGGTTGTAAAAAAGGTTCAAAAGGGTGCAAAGAACAACTAATAATTGATTCAGTTGTGTGTGGCCAGGCACACTTAAATCACCGAAACCTTCATATGGCGTACATCGATTATAAGAAGGCTTTTGATTCTGTGCCAAATGACTGGCTAGTAGCAGTGCTGCGATTGTATAGGATCAATGAGGTATTTGTCAGTTTCTTGGCAAACTAGACTGTGTCTCAGTACGCCACGTGGAGATATACGAACAGATGAGATATCGATTAGGAGAGGCATCTTTCAAGGAGACTCCATTAGCCCCTTATGGTTTGTTCTGGCAATGAATCCTTTATCTACCCTGCTTAACTCTACTCACTACGGCTTTTCTATCAAGATTGGAAAGAGAGTCGGTACTCGGCTAAATCATCTGCTATGCATGGGCGACCTTAAACTCTATGCCGAAACAAAGTTGCATCTGGAAAACTTGTTGAGAATAGTTGAAGCATTCTCACGAGACATACAAATGGAGTTTGGTTTGGACAAGTGTCGGACACTAAAGGCGGTGAGAGGAAAAGTACAGAAGTCCGGGTATGAGCTGGAAGATGAACAGCATATTAAGGCTATGTTGGCAGAAGACACCTACAAATACTTAGGAGTAAACCAAGCTGAGCATATTGACCATTTGTCAATAAAGAAAGATCTTTCCTCTGAATTTGTCAAAAGATTAAAACAATTCATTAAAACGCACTTGAACAGCAAAAACTTAGTGAAGGCTGTTAGCACGTATGCTGTACCTGTGCTGAGCTACTCCTTTGGCATAATCAAATGGTGTAAAACGGACATCGAAGGACTTGAGCGAAAAATGAGAACGATGCTCACAAAAGAAAGGAAACACCACCCACGATCTTCAATAGAGCGATTGACTCTACCCAGAAGCCTAGGTGGACATAGGTTCGTTGACACTTATAACCAGATGAAACGACATATAGTCAGCCTTAGGGAGTACTTCTACGCAGAAGCGAGGTCATCTGTACTTCACAGAGCCATCAGTGAGACGGACAGATCAACGCCACTGGTCTTGTGTCAGCAAGAGATTCAACGCCTCCTACATACTGACCTTCAGAAGATGGAAGCTTGGAAAGCAAAACCTTTGCACGGAAGACATCCAAATGAGGTGAGTCAAGCAAATGTTGATATAACTGTGTCAAACTACTGGCTCACTTCAGGACAGATCTTTCCAGAAACTGAAGGTTTTATGCTAGCAGTTCAAGACCAAGTCATCCCTACAAGGAACTACCTCAAGTTCATTGTAAAAGATCCCGCTATACCAGATGATAAGTGCCGCTACGGATGTCAACAGTCAGAAACAATACAGCATATTACATTTGCATGTAGATATTTCCTGGCAACGGAGCACGAACAAAGGCATGATGCAGGTACTAAAATCTTGCGTCAGGAGTAGGCTGTTAAGTTTCAGCTTCTGAAAGGAAAGAAAGTTCCGTACCACCAATATAAGCCACAGTGTGTTGTTGAAAACAATGAATACAAGCTGTATTGGGACCGAACTATTTTGTCTGATCAATCGGTATCACACAACAGGCCGGATCTGGTGGTTGTCAACAAGAAAACCAAGCAAACTACATTAATTGATGTTGCGATTCCTAACAACAAGAATCTCGAGTCAAAACACATTTAAAAGATCAGCAAATACAGCGAGTTGGTCGACCCTATCAAAAGACAATGGCATGTAGAGCGAGTCAAGACCATACCTATCATTGTCTCGAGTACGGGCGTGATCCCAAGTACCTTGCTCCAAGGCCTTGAAGATCTGGATACTCGGCTGTACAAACTAATGCAGAAGGCAGTAATTCTATCAACAACCAGAATCGTTCGGAAATTCATGGGTAGCGAAATTCCAGCTTAGAAGTTGCTGTTTCCGTAACTATACTTTGGTTCACTGAAGCCCGTATAGTTATGTTGTAATGTACCAGAAATGTATAAACCGATAATAATAATAATAATAATAATACTAATCAAGGAACAACGAAATTCGACATGCAAGCTACCCTCTGGGTGTCAAATTACAAAGCTTGCACCCGGCATCCGAGGCCATACGATATAATAATAATAATAATAATAATAATAATAATAATAATAATTTAATTTTAATTTAATTTAATTTATTTATTAAATACTATTTATGTTACATTATTGTGATATGTCTCACGAATCTGGACAGTACAGATTATCTGTGAGACATATTAATTATTATTTACAACATATACATAGATTATATTTCAATACAAGAGTGCATGCAATTTTTTTTGTTATGATAATGATAAAGTATTAATGTAAATAATTAAAGACACAAAAAGTTACACTATGGTAGTTATATTAATAAATTTATGTTACGAGTTAATGTTTGGTTAAGTAATATTTTTAATGCGACTTATAGTTAGTTGTTTGCTGTTAATGTTCGTCAATCCAGGTGGTAGTTCATTAAGTAGTGATGGTATAATATAATCTAGTCTCCTGAAACCATAGCTATTTATACATAAGGGTTTTACATATTTAGTACTTGTTATGGCTCTTGTTTGTATGTTGTGAGAGACCTTATGCCTGAATCTTGGATCATGGTAGTAGAGATTCAGTCCAGTAATTTGGAACAACTCTTTAATATTAAAATAAGGGATATCAGTGAAATATTTAAAGAACCAGTTTTGGCTATCTTGAAGATTATTAATTAAAGTTGTGTTTTGATTTCCCCAAGCTGCTATAGCGTATCTTAATTTGCTTTCAATCAGAGCACTGTAAATTGTTTTGTAAGTTTTTTTTGTAGAGGTTTGCTCAGTTTTTTATTATGTTTACTGTGTGTGTATTCATTTTAAAGTGTTCATCAAGGGTAATTCCTAGGTATTTTTGTGTCGAAGTACTATTTATGAAGGTGTTACATTTGCAACCTGCCAGGATGTTTTGGTGTATGCATGATATGCTGTGGTGCGTTAGTTTGTATTTTTCTTGTGTGAAGTGATCAACTCTGATGTGCATTATTTTAGATTTGGTTGTATTTATATACAAATTATTGTCATGACACCATCTTGTGATGTTATTGAAGTCTTCTTGAAGTCTATCAAAAGCTGTTTTAGAGTCTTTATGTATGGTATATATAGTGGTGTCATCAGCATAGATAAATATTTTACTGTGTTTAATGGTTTCATTCATGTCGTTTACGAACAGGTTATATAGTGTAGGTGAAATAATACTGCCTTGAGGGATACCCCGTGTTCCTTCTACTGCGTCACTGATAGTGTTATTGACCATAACTGCCATTTCCATGTTTTTCAGATAGCTTTCAAATAGTTTGTAAGTCGTGCCTCTTATTCCAATATCGTGTAATTTAGCAAGTAGTTTATTGTGGTGTATTGTGTCAAATGCTTTAGAAAAGTCAAGAAAAAGTACCATTATGTGATTGTTCTTATTTAAGGCATTATTTATTACATTGGCAAATTCAGCCAGGAGTAGTTCAGTACTTTTTCCCTTCCTAAAACCGTATAGGTGTCCCTTTAAAATATCATATTTATTTAGGAAATTCTTCAATCTCTTATCCAAGCATTTTTCCATTATTTTGTGTAGGATTGATAAAATGCATATTGGTCTGTAGTTGCCAAAGTCTAAGTGATCGCCATTCTTATATATTGGTTTAATAATTGTGTATTTCATATATTTTGGTATTATGCCTGATTCGAATATCTTGTTTATGAGATGTATTATGATTGGTATAGTTTTTTGGATGTTGCCTTTATGTCTTTCAAGCGTATATTGTCCGCCCCAGGCGATTTGTCTGTTTTTAATTCCTTAATTATGTTTTCTATTTCATGTTCATCAGTTTCAAGTAATGTAAAGGAATTCATTAATGTGTTTCTATTTGATTGCCATATGTTGATACTACAGTTATGAGCTAGGCTGTTTATTTCTTCACTAAAGGTATTGTTGATTTATTGACTATCACTTCGTTAGTATAATGTAATCTTAAGTGTTTGTTTATGACTTCATTGACAGTTTGTGTTTTCCGACCTGTTATATCATTAATGACTTTCCACATTCCTTTATTATCGTTTTTGGAACTATTTATCTTATTTTTATAATATCGATGTTTTGTTTTGTTTATTAGCTTATTTAATTTGTTTCTGAAAGCTTTGTATTCATTTTTTATTGTAATATTATCCTTGTTTCTGAGCATTGTTTTGTAAAGTCTGTCTCTTTCCTTACATTGTATTTTAGGTCATAAGTGAACCATTGTTTGCTTTTTCTGTGTTTACGTGTGGTTATGTAAGATGCTTTTTGGTAGATTTCCTTAAATTTGGTTGTTATATTGTTATATATGCCATTAGGATTTTTTAATTCAAGGCAATCTGTCCAGTCTGTGTTGTTAAGGCTTGTGTGTATTATAGTATCGTTCATTAGCGTAATTGTCGACTCATTATCTTGTGATTGTGTCTTATAATTTTTTAGCCAAATACCTGCATATGTTATGTAGTGGTCAGAGATGTCTGCTTGTATGACTGCAGAAGTATATTGATCTAGTCTGCTACGATAGTATATGTGATCAATACATGTTCTCGAGTCTAAATTTGGATCATAACGAGTACATTGTGTGATAAGTGGTAGGAAACCATGAGTTGCCATAATATTTGTATATTTGATAGCTGATAGACTGCTGTCATTAGATAAAGTATCAATTTTGATATCTCCTAAAATGGCGTATTCGCTGTACTTACTAGTGTGTTGTGTTATATGTGTCTCCAGTTCATCAAGAAAGTCATTTATGTTAGTGCTAGTTGGTCTGTAAATGCATGTTAATCCAATCTTTTTGTTCATGTGAAGTATTTCTATTACCATTGATTCATGAGTATTGGAAATGTATGAATTGTGTGTTCTAATAGCCATGTTGTTCTTTACATGCATGGATATGCCTCCTCCTTTACGATTTGTTCTATTACAAAATACAACATTAAAATTATCCAAAGTAAATAGGTAATTATTAGATTCAAGTATGTTAATTTCTGTTAAGCAAATAATATCCAGATCATTAATTTTCTTGCCTAAGGTTATGGTTAAATAATCCCAGTTTTTTGATATAGATTGAATATTTAGAGAAAGGATATTGATTTCAGCATTATTTCTAGTCTTATTACAATTTTCGATGAAATCGGGTATATTGAGAAATGTGAGTTCCTTTTGTATTCCAGAAGCATTTATATTGCTATCCCAACTGTTCATAATATCAATTAATATAATAATTCAATAATAATCCTTTTTTGCGGGGGGGGGGGGGGCTTACCTAATTTTGTTAATGTCTTCCTCACGGGAGATTCTCAATATACCAGATTCGTCGTATTTTCGCGCTAGAATTTTGCCGTTTTTAACCCAAATGAATTTCCAGTTATTTTCTCTTGCCTGATTTTTAGTTTTCCATAGTAGCTCTCTGTAAAATGACGTTAGACTTTCGTTAATGAAAAACCTAGATTTAGTGTTCCCATGAGTGAGGAAATTTTGTCCTTTTCTTTTCCGTAAAAATTCATTCTTTTTGGATATAGAGTTGAATTTTACCACTATTGGGGGGGGGGGGGGATTTTGTTCTTTCTTTGCAGTGGGGGCCTGTAAACTTCCTCTACCTCAAACATGTTTAGATCTACTTCTAGAGTCTCAGCAATTTTGTGAACGATTTCATCCAGGCATTCATCCTTCGCGCGTGGCACTTCACATATTTCAATGTATTGTTGCCTACCGTTCTGTTCCATTGTGTGCACTTTCTCGTTTAGATCTGATATTATTTTGTCTTGTAGATTCTTTTCGTCTTTTAGGGTTTTTATTTCTGCTGTAGTAATAATAATAATAATAATAATAATAATAATAATAATAATAATAATAATAATAATAATAATAATGCAACAAGCATGCACCTCTCTTTCCTTTATCTCTCTCTCTTCCTCGCTCAGAAGTGCTCAAATAGCAAGGGATTCACCGCTCACCAGGCATTTTGCAACTGCTTGCATGACTTATGCAGGTAAGATACATTTTCATGTTGACAGTCGAGCTTAATCAGCATCTTTCGTGTTACACATGAAATAGGGATGTCCTATTATTTATATTTCACAAAATGATAAAATTTCTGACTGTCAAAACTTGTAATGAAAACACTATTACTCCGGTTCGTGCAACAGAATTAGAATTGGAGAATGGATCTCAGTGGAGCTTGTGGTCACGAGCACCTTTTGGCTTGTATGACGAGAGCACCTAATTTCCTTAAAAGAGTTCCGTGGTGCTCACTAGCCGGCATCATGGTGTTTGGGTAGCGTGCCTGCCTCACACCAGGAGGCCCTGGGTTTGATTCCCCGCTCCGTGAGGGATTTTAGAAACTGGCGTGAGGGCTGGAATGGGGTGCACTCAGCCTTATGTGAACAATTGAGCATAGCTGTCTGACAGTGAGGCAGCGCCCTGGTCACGAGGACCAGGATTAACGGCCGAGGGTACTCAACGCACTGACCACGCGTCTCCCCAATATCTGCAGTCCAAGTGGCTGGACAGCACAGCGGTCGCTTGGTAGGCCTAGGCCCTTCATGGGCTGTAGGCGCACGTATTTATTTTTAGCCTACTTTTCACATTTTGCAAAAATGAGGAAAAAGTAGACTTATGAGATCGGGCAAATGTGTGTGTGTCTGTCTGTCTGTCTGTCCTTCTGTCTGTCTGTCTGGCTGGCTGTGTGTGTGTCCCCCCCTATCAACTCCTAAACGGCTGCAGAAATCGAAACAAAATTTGGTTGGGGTAAAGATCTATACCTGAATATCTCACGCCCATATTTGAAAATGATGTCAGTGCTACCAACTGCTGAAAAATCGCAATTGAAATTTGAGCTCCATTTTGGATATCTTGGAAAGTATGAATAGGAGCAATTTCAAAATTGGCACACGTATAGATAATAATATTGCAGTTTAATTTCCAGGAGGCCATACATCGCAGTGTTGCCAAAATGAATATACGCCTGCTGATAGGCCCAAATTTTAAATGCATATATCTTCTATACTATCAATTGGATTTCAACCAAATTTCGTATGTGCTATGTGTACATAAACAGACATGACTGAACGTATTCTTAAGATCCACCAGGGCTGCCAACTGTTAATAAATGCTCTCAATTTATTTTATCCAAATACCAATATATCAGAAAGTATGCAAGCCGACAGCTTTAAAATATGCACACGTATAGTACCTGACATTCTATATTAATTTGGAGTAACTTATATACGTCAGTGCTACCAACAGGATTCTAAGCCTGCTGAGAGGTCCAACTTCAAATACATGTAACTTCTATACTATCATTTGGATTTCAACCAAATTTCGTGTGTGCTATGTGTACCATAACAGATATGACACTGCCGATTCTTAAGAGTAACCAACTGTTAATAAATACTGTATCTATTTTTGTTACCCTAATATCAATATATCAGAAAGTATGCAAGCCAATAGCTCTAAACATTGCACACGTATAGTACCTGGCATTCTAAATTAATTTGGAGTAACTAATATACGTCAGTGCTGCCAACATGATTCTAAGCCTGCTGATAGATCCAATTTTAAAATGCATGTAACTTCTATACTAACTAATAGATTTCATTCAAAATTGACACAACTGTAGATCTTATTATTTCAGATTATTTCTGACCAATACATGTATGTCATTGTTGCCAACATGATTCTACGCGCGCTGTTAGATCCAATGTTTAACTGCATGTAACGTCCATGCTATCCATTGGACTTGAACAAAATTTTGTATTCTGTACCTTAAGAGATGGAACTAAGAATATATTCAGTCACCAGGGCTGCCAACTGTAGTTCTCTATTAGGCTACATTATGCCAGGTATACAGTATTCGAACTAATTAGAAATTTCGATATTACCAACTTAATTTCGGCATTATTCTAGATAGATCCATATAGATTAATCATTGGCATAGATCTTAAATTTTAAGAAAAGTAGGCTCTTTAGTTCGTCACGGAACTTCTTGTTCCTTTTGCGGAGCACCAGCTTGAGAACGCCTGCTCTAGGTCCAACACCACTCAAATGAGGGATGACCAGAGAAAGATTCATTTAGAGGCTTTGCGATATTTTAGCCCCATGTACGTGGGTGTGTATGGAATATGTCTGATGCAGTGTTAGGTTGTCAAATTATCGCATACAATAGTTAATGTCATCACACCAGGAGATGGCAGTTCAACACGCTGAGACGGGGAAAGGGGGGGTCTTGCAGTACGCATGCGCGGCTCGCCTCTTCCAAACCTAAATATATATCGGCTGGCAGTCACTTGCTGCTACTTCCTGCATGATAATTTATTATTGAGCTTCACGTGTGTGTGTATTGTTACCTTCCTTCCTATTGTCGATATTCATACAAGTCTTTGTGTTTACTTTTAACGGTGTGGCATTATCAGCTACAGTAATGGTAACAGTGACCAACTTATTTGTTTTCGGAATGCGCGATACGCAGTGAGCTGGAAGACAACATCAGTTCAAACCCTTCTGCCATCTCCTGGCGAGATATCAGTACATTACAACATTTTACCAGCTCCTTGCCGCGTACTTGGTATTCTTCGAAGACGTATTGCATGAGTTATAAGACGACGTGCCTCTGCATGTGCGTTAAAACATGTGGTTTCGGCACGATGACGCACCAACTCATTTTTTACATGGGGTTCGAGATCATCTGCAGCATAGATTTGGGCAACAGTTGACAGGTCATGGTGGCCCGATTGCTTGGCCTGCACGTTCACCCGACTTGACACCGCTAGACTACTACCTGTCGGGTCTTATGAAAGCATTGAATCCAAGGAAGACCTTATGGCTGCGGCGGATGTTGGAGGACCAGGGATTGGTGATCGTGTGTACCAGAACATGGTACGGAGGTACCGTGTCTGTGTTGACGTCGGTGGTCGTCACATCGAACCCCTCCTAAAATTGGACCCAGACGACAAGCAACAGGAGTGGCACAGAACGGGAGCTGTGATCGTGTGCTGTGGTGGTTTTTTGTGGGTAGCGGGAAGATGGTAGGTTTCCCGACACACGTTCCTATGCCAAACTTAACCATCTTGCTCCCCACTACAAGCACTCAAAGTCTATTAAGGACACCACGTACTCTTACATGATGAAAAAATCGATTTTTTTGATTTTGGTGTCATAAAATCCTTCATTCTTTTCTGAATCCAAATATATATCGTTTGTTGGGGTTTTGATGTCTACAACTACCTTAAATTCGTTTTTTAAAATTAGCGTCCCATGCTCTGAATAATACACTTTTAACTTTGCCAGCTGTTTTCCGTTAATACTCATTTTTCATGTTTAGGTACCTATAACTAGGAAACCATTTAAGATAGAGGGCTATTTTTTTACATTAACTTGCCTAATGGAGTACTTGAATGTTAACCTATTTTCACTTCCAAAACATAGTAGGCATGGATTGGGAAGAGAAACATTGATACATATTTTTGAATAAATTTAAAAAGAAAGAGTTCGGATTTTTTTCTTGCATTCTGTCCCAATAATAATGAAACAATGTGGTTACTCATCTGTCATGATCCATTCCAAGTATGTGAACAAAATTTGAGAGTATTTGATTGAAAAACAACTGAGAAATGTGTACCTGAAGCAACTTATACAACCTTTTTTTTAATGTATCTGTCCAAATTTGTCTTTATTTCACACGTCCTATAAAAGCAAAGTAGCACTACAGGGTCAAAAACAGCTCATATTATATCGCTTCTTATATGTTACAAGAATCATAGCTGTACCTTTAGCATAAACCCAGAAAATACGTAGTAAAGTGATGCCACGTTGTGTACTTAAGTGTATGTCTACAAGTATAGGATTTGCTATTTACAATATATACACTTATTTAGTTGCAGTAGTAGCTAAACTAACACAACTAGTCAAAATCTGTTGGTTTTATGTGATTCTTTCTTAAGATATTGATGTGGATATTGACCTTCAAGTTTGCTTGTTTGCAATCTGTGATTGTTAGTGTACTGTACGGCCAGGTTGGAAAACTAAAAAAATAAAAAATAAAAAAATAAAAATAAAAGAAACCTTGATAGGAAATGTCTCGCCGGGACAGGTTTGGCTCGCCAGAAACTGTAGCTCCTTCAAGTTGACACCCATAGGATGTGCTACAAGTTCCGTTCAATTCAAATAGTTCCAACTTTCACTACCAAATGTCAATGATACCTAGTGGTGAGCGTTGGAACTTTTATAGAGCGTTCCAACGAAATCTAACCTAGAAATTTCGCTTTATACAAGTTTAGTCTGTGGAAGGATCTTTTACGTGCCATAAATCTAAGACATGGGACCACCGGCTTTAGTACCCCTCCGAAGGAAGGCATGCTGAAGGATTTTAACGCTCTTAAAGAATCCGACGACTTCGGCTGGGTTTGAACTCGCTATCTTGGGTACAGCAGTTCAGCATGCTACCGACTACGTCACTGATAGTGGTGATTGGCCTTCAGGTTTGCTTGCTTAGTGTGATTATGTGATTGTTATTAAATGGTCAGGTTATTGTGGATTGTGAACTTCAGTGATGTGTGTTCTGGTTCCGTGCAGATTCTCTTGTCACTGCCTGCACTGCACTGGAAGGAATTTCCTGTGTGTGGATCTACTCGTTACCTCTCATCCTCCTTGACTTCGACCCCCTCCCCGGCGCATACCTGTCTGTGTTCATCGAACAATGTAACATATGTGTACTTGAAGTCTAGAACATCCTAATCGTGTTAGCCGACTAAAAGACGTCAGATTTTGAATATGGATACACAAAATTAATTGAACAAGTATAAATCACATTTAATATTATTATTAATGAATGATTATTGTGAGTCTCATCTCTGTAGAGTAATGAATCGTGAATGAATTCCTTAGGAACAAAAATTTTAAAAATGTTATACATTAACTTTCCCGGTGATTCACGATCACTTCTTCCTCATATCCTTGTCTAACCTTAATCTAATGAGAACCGCCAGTCTCGTTGCTTAGTGGCTAACATGCTTGGCTGTCACCGCGTAGGCCCGGGTTCGATTTATGGCTCTGCTAAGACATTTAATTCTGGCCTGAGGGCTTGAACGGGGTTTTCCGTGGTTTTCGCACTTCTATTCCAGGCAAATGATACCTAACTTAAGGCTTCGGCGCTTCTACGCAAATCCTATCTCAGTTACAATTGCGCACACTAGTACAACCGTCACAGTGACACAAGTTATCAGATAAATTCTACACACACCCAAGTACACGGGGCTACATGACCACGATGTCACAATGCCAAGTACACGGGGCTACATGACCACGATGTCAAAATGCCCCTAAAATTATCAACAACATTTTTCATTTATTTCAGGTTATTTTTCACACATTCTAGTAATAGCCCGGTCAAGTTAGACCAAAATTCGCATAGAGCTGAAAATTTGTACTAATGGTCGAAACACCATTATAAATGAAATGTGGAAAGTCCCCATCGGTCCGACAACGAAAAAAAAAAAAAAAACAAGTTCAAAGTTCGCAAATATGGGTTGTTTGCGTTTATCAGCCAAACGGTAATTTCTATCATTAAAATAGATCAGACTAACATTATAGATCATGCAATTATCTATAAAAATTGTCTCAACACTTTTTCTCCTAAGAGTCACCGTTTTTGAGATATAACGATTCAAAAAGTTGAAAAAGTCGTATTCTACATAATATGCACACGTTTCCATGCCACTTGTGAGGTAGTGTACTTGGCGCGTTTTTTTTAACGTTGTTTCCCCGGTAGGCCTATTCCACTATCTATCAACTGTGATCCTATTTAATTCAATAATATTTAATAATACAAAATGGTACTATTGGAAATGATGAAAGCGGTGTGAATTTTAAGAAATTGGGGGAAATTATTCGGAATCATCTAATATTTCTGCTTCCTCATGTTCTTGTTCTTATTTTCTTCTTGTTCGTCTTCTTCTTCTTCTTGTCCCTCCTCTTCTTGCTTTTCAACTTTTTGAATCTTTATATCTCAACAACGGTGACTCTTAGGAGAAAAGGTATTGAGAAAATTGTTATAGATAATTGCATGATCTACAAGTTTAGTCTGATCTATTTTATGACTAGCAGAAGTACCCGTTCTTCGAACGGTGTTACATATTAACACCAGACATTATCAATTGAGCTACTGTTGCAATGGTTAGCGGTTTGTCATTCCTTCATAAGTTTATCAGAACGAAATTAGTTTTCTGGGAATATCACACACACTGTTAATTTAAGGGCCTTAAAATGTGATTTGCGGAGACCCCTTATAGACTCGCGAATTTTGTGTCTCACAAAGAGAAGCGCAACATATGCTTTGATCGTCCTTCTAGGATAATTTTTATATTTCGCCTATTTTAGCATGTGTTTTGAGAAGTTTTTCCATATACATATCCACCCTTCTACTGTATGAAAAGTACGGTGAGGAGTTTTATAAATGATTGGTGTATTGACTCATGTTTACCATACCTAATTTTACGATGCACCAAGCATCCGAACACGATTTATAGGCGTACATAAAGATACACAGAAAGACGGACAGACAATTCTATTGTCTACAACATATTACCCAGATATCCAAATATGGGTATATCTACCATACAGTATCAAACAAAATCATCCTTACGATGAACCCGTATGTCGACAAAAAAAAAAAAAAAGATTAGTTAAAATGTGCTCTCACACTAAATTCACCTAACGTGTACTTCCTGACGTGAAATAGATTTGAAAGCCTTGTAGACGAAACGCAATACACCTCACATAAAAAATTACCCTCTACGTTGTGTTAGGTCACCATATACAGGAAGACCTCTTTCATAAATGATAAAGGCTTGTGCTGCATGAAAATTCAGATTCTTTAGCCTCAAATGGCCCAAATTCCTAAAAGCCGCAAAAATGCTGATTCAATTCAGGATTTTTTTGAAAATAATGGTGCTGTTTGGAGATATAATAGACTTTCTGTACTATATGTCGCACGTGAAATTGCATGAAAAATTCTAGGTTACCCCTTGACCCCCTTAATTGCATTGACGAATTATACAGTCTACGTTGGTTCCGTGATAACCTTATAGCCATTTGCAAACTTTCAGAGAAATGTAATAAATGGAGTAGCCTAATAATAATAATATCGTATGGCCTCGGGTGCCGGGTGCAAGCTTCGTAATTTGACACCCAGAGGGTAGCTTGCATGTCGAAATTTCGGTTTTCCTTGAATCACTATGAAAGTCAAGGAGGGTAGATATCTAAGCTCCTTGAACACTATAGCACTTTCTAGTAGAGAAATGAGGAACTTTGTGTTGGCGGAAACTGCTGAGATTAATTTTGCCATTATGAACACGGCCTACTGAATTCAAATGGGTTCTTTGACATGCCAACATCGTATGACAAGCGAGTCGTATTTTAGCCGCCTTTCAAAAATCACTTACCACGGCCAGGAGTGAACCTGCAATCTTGGGGTTAGTTGACTGACACGCTATCCACTCACCCACCGTGGCAAGGTATAAATGGAGTGACATTGCTTCTTACAGAAATAGATGGAAAGTTGGATGCCACCCCTTGAGATAATGTTATCATGGTTACCGATTTCCATTCCTTCATTAGTTTGTTAAATTAAATTAAACTAGTTGAAACCCGTCAAAAATGACGGTCAATAGAAAAATATTTACTGAAGAATTTTCTTATGTAGGCCTACCGTATATTCTTTGTATGATGATTTTTTGGCTCTATTGAAACTATAAGGGCGTCAAAAGATTGCACTCTCAACATTGCAAAATACTGCTGGCCATGACTGAAAAATTGATGAGGCAAATTGAGACCTATACGTTCCAGAGTTTTCCCTTGAGCTTCATTGATTGTGACAGAGTATGCCAAATAAATTGGAAAATATTGCCTCTTAAAACAAAATGATAGTGTTTTATCGGATGCTGTTAAATCAAGTAGAAGGATTCAACCTCTCTGCCTAATTTTAACTGCACTTATTATTTCCAAATCCAAGCAATATGGTTGCATTTAAGAGCCCTTGGGAAACGTTCAGATTTCTAAGCAGCATAACGGTTCAAGCGTTTGGAATATGTGGAGGCAAGTCATTTAGTTCCAAGGAATTCAAGAACTCTGAGGAGTCTAATAAAACTGGCCGCAAACCGTCACATATAATTTTGGAATATAACGAAGAAATGCGATGATGTGCACCTCCATACATCTTAAAACAATGTGGACCGTATGGGTGTGGCACAGTAACATTGGCACCAAATGAAACGAAGGACATAGCATTGTACTGCCGATTAGTCTCTCTGAAATTCCTTGAGATATCATCTCCAGTGAAAAATAATTGTTGCAGCATGTCAAATGCTTTATATTTAGTCAGATTAATTTTACATTACAACAGCAAAGCTCAAAGTAACCAAGTGAAGATTTCTCTCAAGAGAAATACAGTGCAGAACAATGTTTAAATTTGTTCGTCAAGGACCCTACACTGTAACGGTATAGTATCTGGAATTGTATCTGAAATGCCGTATTCATATTGGAGTTTAAAAGTGGCTTCGTATTTTTCTCCGATTTCCCACTTGTTTGCGGCTAATGTTCTATTTCGTAAAATGGGTTTATTTATAGCAGCATTTCTCCCCAAATTAACGTCATAGCTTATTAAATAACACTATAGTGGCCTGCATCAACGCAGCTGCCAAATATTAAATAGCAAATAATAACTTACTTCCATTGCCAAAATCAACTGCGTGGTTAGACTCATTGTTATGTACTCTAAAAAAATAATCAATAAACAACAATATTCACTTATACAACTAAGTTCAGAGACTTCCATTCTCAAGTTGGTTGCTGATGAGAATGCGATGAGACTGATCGCCAATAATAAAATCCTTGCAATTTTTGCAATTTGCTTGCAAACGCAACTCAGGATGACGAACTTCATTTTGAAATAAACAGAATGAAACTGCTCTAAATAATCAATTTCCATCACCTGTTGAAGGTACAATACTTTGCATTTCCATGACAGTAAATTATGCAAGGGAGCATAGAATCACTTCGCCACTACTGGAATGAGCATGGACTCACTTCGCCAGCCACCGTAATGGAGGGAGTTTTAGAATTATATGTTCAGTGTTTTTCAAAGATCGTATTAACACAGGGAAGCCCAGTCTTAAGGCTACATTCTGAGCTATCGCCCCAGATTCCAGGTTCGATCCCTGCTCTGCCAAGAAATTTAATTCTGGTCTGAGGGCTGGAACGGGGCGCACTCTTGAGGCAAACCTAAGAAGAGCAAAATTTGATTCCCATCTCAACAACCTTGGATGTGGTTTTCCGTGGTTTCCCACTTCCACTCCAGGCAAATACCGGGATAGTTCCTAACTTAAAGCCTCAGTCGTCAACTCTCCATTCCCCATACTAATTACAAATGCACACATCAATACAGCCATCACATTAACACAGGTTATAAGAGAAAGGTTTACACTCACACACCAAAGTAGACGGGGCTGAGTGACCACGATGTCTGAGTCCATCAAATGAATTATGTTCGACAATTTTCTCTCAAGGCGAAGCGATTGTGCCGATATTTATTTAATAATTTAGAAGTATCTGGGAACGTAAATCATGGAGAATTCCTTACCTTACGGGAATAATAAACGTAGCCTAACATATGTTTAGACAATGTAATACCAATTGCAAGATAGAATAATTGGGAAATAGAATTACATGTCTGAGGTGGGAATCAAACTCCTTCGACGATGCATAATCAATTTCGTTGTCCACAATGTTAGCCGCTGAGCCACCCAGACAACGAAATTAGAGTGCAATATTAAGAGACGTAAACAACAAACGCACTTAACTGCCAGTTACAGTTCATCAATATTTCCCTTATTTCATGATTCTCAACTCCCTATTCCCCATACTAATTACAAATGCACACATCAATACAGCCATCACATTAACACAGGTTATCAGAGAAAGGTTTACACTCACACACCAAAGTAGACAGGGCTGAGTGACCACGATGTCTGAGTCCATCAAATGAATTATGTTCGACAATTTTCTCTCAAGGCGAAGCGATTGTGCCGATTTTCATTTTCAATTTAAAATTATCTGGCAACGTAAATCATGGAGAATTTCTTACCTTACGGGAATAATAAACGTAACATATGTTTAGACAATGTAATACCAATTGCAAGATAGAATAATTGGGAAATAGAATTACATGTCTGAGGTGGGAATCAAACTCCTTCGACGATGCATAATCAATTTCGTTGTCCACAATGTTACCCGCTGAGCCACCCAGACAACGAAATTAGAGTGCAATATTAAGTGACGTAAACAACAAACGCACTCAACTGCCAGTTACAGTTCATCAATATTTCCCTTATTTCATGATTCTATTCCAGTATATATCGGGATACAACATAAGCGATATTTCCCTTTTCAATTCTCATAAACAAAGATCACACTACGATACGGTGGATCTTTTATCCGCCATTTCTCTAATGGAGAAACGCAATTGTGGCAACGCGCAATTGCCACATATAATACCTTTTTCTTTAAACATATAAAAATTTACCGTAACATATATTTTCCTTTTAAAGACACACTGCAAATCTGCATGCCAAGAGCTTTCGTTAGAATGCCATACGAAGCCAATCGGTTAAGTCGTTTTCAAAATCTCGTGTGTACAAAAAATACATTAGTGTTTTAAATATATATGGCAACAGAGAATTCGTTACTTTACAGGAATGATAAAAGTGAAATATGTTTCTACACTCTAATACCAATCGTAGGAAGGAAGAAAACAAAAAAAAAAAACATATCCGAGGTGGGAATCGAACCCTCTCGACCATGCAAAGGATGGCAACAGAGAATTCGTTACTTTACGGGAATGAAAAAGTGAAATATATCTCTACAATGTAATACCAATCGTAGGAAGGAAGAAAATGAAAATAAATAAACGTATCCGAGGTGGGAATCGAACCCTCTCGACCATGCAAAGGATGGCAACAGAGAATTCGTTACTTTACGGGAATGATAAAAGTGAAATATGTTTCTACAATGTAATACCAATCGTAGGAAGGAAGAAAACGAAAATAAAAAAAACATAACCGAGGTGGGAATCGAACCCTCTCGATGGGAACAGAGAATTCGTTACTTGACGGGAATGATAAAAGTGAAATATGTTTCTACAATGCAATACCAATCGTAGGAAGGAAGAAAACGAAAATAAAAAAACATATCCGAAGTGGGATCGAACCCTCTCGATCATGCATAATACAAATTTCTGGCCAGTAACCTTATCCCCTTGGCCAACCAGACAACTATGCGACATTGCAGTATTAAGTTATCTAACCAGTATACACACTCAACCTGCACTTTATGTCCTTCAATTCGTGGTTTATTTAATATAATTCTATTTCAATGCATATTGTAAAAACATAACTAACATTATTGGAGACCCTTTTTAATTCTCATAAACAAAGATCTCAGTTAGACGCGACCGGAATCGCCATTTTCCTCGTTGAGAAAGGCCATTGTGCGCATGCGCGAGAGTGTCAAATATTACATATTTCTTTAAACATTTAATATCCTCTGGTAGCTCAGTTGGTAGAGCGGTGGCCTAACATCAGTCTTTCATTTCTTTAATCATTTAAAAATATACCGTAACATATATTTTCCTTTTAAAGAAACTCTGCAAATCTGCATGCCAAGAGCTTTCTACAATGCAATACCAATCGTAGGAAGGAAGAAAATGAAAATAAAAAAGCATATCCGAGGTGGGAACCGAACCCTCTCGATCATGCATAATACAAATTTCAGGCCAGTAACCTTATCCCCTTAGCCATCCAGACAACTATGTTTCACTCCAGTATTAAGCTATCTAACCAGTATACACACTCAACCTGCAGTTTATGTCTTTCAATTCGTGGTTTATTTAATATAATTCTATTTCAATGCACATTGTAATAACATAACTAACATTATTGGAGATCCTTTTTAATTCTCATGAACAAAGATCTCAGTTAGACGCGACCGGAATCGCCATTTTCCTTGTTGAGAAAGGCCATTGTGCGCTTGCGCGGGAGTGACAAATATTACATATTTCTTTAATCATTTAAAAATATACCGTAACATATATTTTCCTTTTAAAGAAACTCTGCAAATCTGCATGCCAAGAGCTTTCGTTAGAATGTCTTACGAAGCCAATCGGTTAAGTCGTTTTCACAATCTCGTGTGTACAAAAAACAGCTTAGTGTTTTAAATATATAGATTAGTTTTCTGGGAAAATTTCAGATACTGTTGGTTTTAGAGCCTTATAATGTAGTTTTCGAGGCCCCCAAGTTTTGTTTCTGGCACCGAGGGGCTTTGTCTCCTCGTTGTACGCCATAATATAATACTAATAATAATAATATAATATAGGGATAGGAATATAATAGACCTGCCGTACCACACCCGCAGGTGTAAATCGCGTGAAAAAATTCTAGTGTACCCCTTGACCCCCTTAAGCGCATTATACGTATTGATGAATTTTACAGCTTAATTTCTTTCCGTGATAATCTTCTAGCCGTTTGCAAACTTTCACACCAATGTAATTAATGGAATTGCATTGCGTCTTACATCAATAGATGGACCTCTGAGAATCTGTTGCCATGGTTACCGGCTTGAATTCGTTCATTATTAGCCTACTTTCGATTTTTGCAAAAAATGAAAGTAGACTTATGAGATCACTACAGGGCGAAAAAAAGTGTGTCTGTCTGTGTGTGTGTATGTGTGTGAGTCTGTGTGTGTGTGAGTGTGTGTACTCTGAATGTGTGTCCCCCCCTATCAATTCGAACACGGTGAGCGCAAATTGAACGAAATTTGGAACAAATGGAGCACTAGCAAAGGACACCTCAGTGTCATGTTTTATATCGCCGCCATCTTGACGGAAACGTAATGGCGGCCACACAAATGTTCAAAGCTTAAATCAAATTACGACTAAACTAATCATCCGATCTCTACCAAAGTTTGCAACAACATACCTTTATGGGGGCAGCATCCTTTGACCAAACTAATAGGTCATCAACCTAATAGTTTGCGGATGGCGGCCATCTTTGTGTGAAAATAGATTGCCCCGATTAATTCGAACACGGTGAAACCGAATGGAACGAAATTTGGTACAGAGGTAGTACTAGCAAAGGGCACCCCAGTGTCATGTTTTATATCGCCGCCATCTTGACGGAAACGTAATGGCGGCCACTCAAATGTTCAAAGCTTAAATCAAATTACGACTAACCTAATCAACCGATCTCTACCAAATTTTGCAACAACATACCTTTATGGAGGGAGCATCCTTTGACAAATCTAATAGGTCATTAGCCTAATAGTTTGCGGATGGCGGCCATCTTTGTGTCAAAATCGATTACCCCTATTAATTCGAACACGGTGAAACCGAATGGAATGAAATTTGGTACAGAGGTAGCACTAGCAAAGGGCACCCCAGTGTCATGTTTTATATCGCCGCCATCTTGACGGAAACGTAATGGCGGACACCCAAATGTTCAAAGCTTAAATCAAATTACGACTAACCTAATCATCCAATCTCTACAAAATTTTGCAACAACATACCTTTATGAAGGGAGCATCCTTTGACCAATCTAATAGGTCATTAGCCTAATAGTTTGCGGATGGCGGCCACCTCTGTGTCAAAATCGATTACCCCTATTAATTCGAACACGGTGAAACCGAATGGAATGAAATTTGGTACAGAGGTAGCACTAGCAAAGGGCACCTCAGTGTCATGTCTTATATCACCGCCATCTTGACGGAAACGTAATGGCGGCTGGTGCATTCTTGGAATACACGGTACGAGAGATTAAAATTTTGAATGCTTTTGCATGTTCTTTCCTTCCTCTTTGTCAAACACCAACAGTGATCTTCTGTTTTCTCTTAGGGGTTCAGGTCGCTTATATTTTGTATGAGTCTGTTCCAGATATATATTCTATGACCCACCTAGCGTCATATAGCAGCGAATATCTGAAGCTCCTCAATTCTTCCTGGTGCAAGAGGAATTCCTTCTCCATCTGGCTACCAGATTTTACTGCCATCGCCAGCTATTATCTCCATGAGCAAGAGAACTACGTCTACTCTTTTACTCACCATGCTGTGCTAGTATCATCTGTTATCAACTCTTTGAAAACCGGCTCAGCAAGAGATCAATTTTTTGTTGTAACATTGGCAATGCTTATATGTTCTCCTTTTGTCTCCTACCCCCCACTCTTTTTCCCTTCCTTGGACCTTCCGTGCTCCGTTGAGCAGGTCTCACTTCTCAGTCGGCAGTTGACTCGATCAGTTAAAGCTCCTCTCGAGCTAGCCTCCTCAAACCAAGAGGCACACACTCTTCTACGCCATGTTGGCAAGGTAGTTGTCATCCAGGGAAACTTCGCCTTCAACATGAAATCAAGATAAGTACCATTTTAAAAGTTTTAACCACATCTTCATGGTTTTAACTTCCACGTGCTTTTAATGATATTTTTATAGACAGTGTGAAATTATTTACTTTGGGGCAAAAATCATTCTTCGTGGGATTTGCCATGTTGAGCTTTTGCTTGTATAAGCCAACTTTACTAAAACAGAGCTTTTTTAAGCTATTCAAATGAGAAATCCTCTCACTACGTGGGATTACCTAATACCCGCTGTCTATAATTCATCAAGCTAGTTCCTCCGTTGGATTTTCTCAACCCCATTTTTCTTCTAAGGTCGTTCTGGAACCTTCGAGATCTTGTACTCTATCTGCGAGTCTTGCCGTCAGGTATTTTTCACTCACTTGTGACAATAATATTTAAAATGAGGAATCTTCCTTACCAATTGTTGCAATAGCTAACTTTCTTCCACCGCTGGAACCACTGGAATGTTTTATGGTACATTTAATTGTAAATCACAACTTTTTCAAGAAATAGACTCTCACCTATATAGTGCAATCAGTTATTTCCATAATTGCAATAACTTTCTTTCTCATAAACTTTAGTGTTTCTATAGTGAACTTTGCATCCAACTTTATAGACTACAGTGATATCCAGTGCTTGTTCCACGTTTCTACCGCGTCGCGCTAGTTCGTTTACATTAAATACGGCCATGAACATTGATCCTATATCCCAATGATCTTTCCTCAACCTTCTACTAACCACCAACATTAATTCTGTATAAATATAAGAAGTTTTAGGAACTTCTATCTTATCTTTCATGTTTTTATTATTGTTATTTTCGAAGTTGTCACTTTCTCTAGAACATTCTCTCAAGAATTTCTTAAGGTACACTCTTTGTACTCCAATTCACGTTCAAACTTTAATTGCTTCATTGTTTATTTGTTTAAATCTTATAAAGATTTTAGTACCAGGTTTAAAACCTTAAAAATTATTATTTGCCTGGAGCAATTTCTAAATGCTGTTGGGGGTCTGCGACCCCAAATTGTTAATAAGATTGAAACATATTTAATTGTTAAATTTATCAACTTCTTTGCATTGTCAAATAAATTAAATAGTTGTTTTTGGATTCATCATTTCTCTGATACTACAGTTAGGCAAGATCCTGGCTTTCCTAGCTCTTCCTAGGTTCATGCTCTCATTCATACTCAATAAAGCTTTTACTATCTGTCTGGCCAGACCATCACCCTTCCCTATAGTACTTTTATGCATGCTTGGGAGGAAATACACTCAAGCCTTTCTCTGGCAAACTGCCCAAGTCTTAGCTGCGGTTCCCGTCAGCTTCGACCAAGCTCGTACCTACTTTAGGTATCAAAGAGTTTATATGCGGTGGCAACCGCTTCTAAGTGTGTTTAAAGTTAAACTTATTAATTTTGTGGGACTCTCCTCCTATCTTTCTATCCTTTTTCTACAATCCAAAATCTACTTCCTTGTCTTAATCATCTTCCCTTGGTGGGTGGGTTATTCCTCAGCCAATAAACTACCCAAAATTTGGTACCAGAAACCCGGGAGAGTCCATTTGCTATTGCTGTTGTTTGTCAAGTGTCATTTAACAATACTTGGCAAATTATTAATATCTGTTTTGAATATTTCAGCTATAACCACATCGTGCAAAGCCTGTGAACGGGAAAGAGGCCGCTCCTGTCTCCTTTGGTGTGTCCCGTTCTTTCTACCCATTCGCTGCTGCAATCTTGACAGCATCTCCAAGGTTCTACAGTTTCGTGAGTTACATTTCAATTTATTTATCTTGTCATGGCTCCTACTGAAAAAGATGAAACTCTCATTGCTAGACGTTCTTCCTATAAAGGGCAACTCACCAGATTCAGAAATTTCGTCAACAAATTAAATCTCGCCGAGTGTGATTTAGACATCTTGACACATCGCCTTAAGTTGTACGAACGGTCTTATGATTATTATGACCAAATTCAAACCGAGATTGAATCCGCTTGCCCAGAACTTCAATCGGATCGGGACGAGGTCGAACCCTTGTACTTTGAAGGAATTGCAAAGGCCCACCAACTGATCCGCAATATCTCAGAACCGGACACTAGGGTCATCAATCCGGCCCAGTTCGCACCCGCTTCAGTTCACAAGAACAAACCGAAACCGTTACTTCCTAAGATAAGCCTACCGCACTTCTCAGGCAAGGAAGGTGAATGGTATTCTTTTTACGAACTTTAATGTTCACTCATTCATGACAATAATGAAATCCCAGATATTCATAAATTCTACTTCCTCCGTACTTTTTTGGAATGTGAGGCCTTAGCCTTAGTGGAGTCACTGCCTTTAAGCGCAGACAACTACCACATCGCCTTTAATCTCCTTAAAGAGAGATATGGCAATTTACGTTTGAGTGTAGCTCGCCACATACGCTGTCTTTTCAACTTGCCAGCCGTCAAACCTAATGACGTCACCTCTTTAAGAGACCTCTTAGACTCTATACAGTTGAATGTCAGAGCATTATACCAACTTAAGCAGCCTGTCCAAACATGGGACACCATACTCATTCATCTGGCTACATCAAGATTCGATTTTTCAACTTTAAAGGCTTGGGAAATTGAACTCGCTCGCAAGGAAGAATTTTCCTTCGAACACTTAATCTCGTTTCTTAACAGCCGATGCCAAGTTCTTACAGCACTCGCATTTCAGTGCGAAAAGGTCGAAACGAATCATCAGTCTCACATTTTTGAGAAAAACCTTGCTTTTTCAAAGGGACATCAGCCCCCATCTGTCGAGAACAAGCAAACCCGTTCTGCCTCTTTCAATCATGCAAGAGAACATATCAGGCCGCCCAACAAATCTTTAAAATGCACGCTCTGTAAAAAGCTTCACACATTGTATTCGTGCAAATCTTTTAAAGAATTGTCTGTCGAAGATCGAAGGAAGTTTGTCTTGAATAGCAAACATTGTTTCAATTGTTTGTCACCTAAGCATTCTTCTTCAAACTGTACGTCATCTAATCTCTGTTTTCATTGCAAAAAACCGCATCATTCTTTATTGCACGTTCACGATAAATCGAGGTCATCAGTACCTGCCTCTTCAAGCTCCTTGCAGAGCCGCTCCGAACAAACTAATGCTTCTTCCTGCATTTCTAACGCCGAAGCTTCTCACAGTGCGCAAACCCTTTTGACCACTGTACAATTCGAAATCCATGATAAATTTGGAAATTGGTTTAGAACCCGTGGTCTTCTCGATTCCGCTTCAACTCATAATTTTGTTTCGCAATCGTTGATTAAAAAACTAGGTCTTTCGTCATCGCCTACTTCTATCAATGTGACCGGGATTGACAATTTGAAAACTCAAGTCTTGCAGTCTTCAAAATTGAAAATCAGAGACGTTTGCCAAAGAAACACCAATCTTAATTTAAACTGTCTCATTCTTACCAGTATTGGCAAGGACACTCCAAGTCACTCTATTAATACTTCCGGTTTAAACATTCCCTCGCACTTAAGGTTAGCCGATCCTCAGTTTAATGCTCAAGGTCCCATTGATGTACTTTTCAGTGCCAATGTTTTTTGGAAGTGCCTTCGCAAACAAACACGCAAGTTATCTTCAACCGTGGTCGCCAGAGACACCGATTTTGGTTGGGTTATTACTGGTGAAATCAAACATACCAGTGTTCAAACCAAAGCGCAATGTCATTTTGTTACAGCTGACATAAATCCTACTTCTGAAAAAGAGAACGCTCATGTTTCAGATCTCAATATTTTTGAAAAACACTTGCCGAAACGATGTCTCATCGTGAACAACTACGCTATCTCTGTAAGTTGTTTAAATGGTTTTTCCTTCTTCCCGCACAAGATGGCAATTCAAGTTCGCTTTGCTTTGTGTTATTTCGTTTACCTTCTCATGTCATTTTTTATAGCAGGTAATTGCTTAAACTCTTTCTCGAAAACTATCTTCCCCTTGTGTAAAACCATGGCTATCAGTCTCCATCACTTTGCTGTAAGCTATGTTTCACTTCTTTCGCTATTTGGAAGGATGGCCACGGTCGGCTCCTCCCTCCTTCCTCACAATTGGAAGTCGCTTATGAAACCGCTTGAAAATCTGAATTCTATAGCATCTAGAATAACTATTCTTATGTACAAACTTCTTCTCAATGTCCCAGCTTTCATTCTCTGTTCGGAAGAATTAAGCTTTTTTCTTTTGAAAATTGTCGGATTCCGTGATCCTCTAAATTATGCGAAATTGATTTCCTACTCTGTTTCATACGTCTTTAAATTGTTTGTTCACGTCCAAGTTACGATTGACTGCATGCCGTCCAACCTGAATATCTGCTTTAAGTTACAGCTGATTCAACTAGTGTTGTTTGTGTACTTTGAACTGCTTGTTTTTCAAACTTGTTTGTATACAAGCCGGAGTAAGGTCAAGTCACTGTTTATTTCCTGTACGCTTGACAAAGTTCAAAGCAAGTTTCTCTTATCTCAACTTTGGCTGATTGCCAACCATTGTCTGGCGAGTCGCTACCGCACGCTCGGAAGCCGCTCACCTATTTCCCAAAATAAACTTGTTCTAGTCAAGGACTCTTTCAGATATTTATATTCGTTATCTCGCTGTACTCTGTGGGTCAAGGCCGCGCTTGCTTACGTCTCTCACTTATTCACGCTCGTATCTAACAATTGCTTCGATTCTTGCTTCAAAACTTCGTTGCGTATTTCTCACGCGCTCATGTATTGCACTCTGCTCACATATTTTGAAATCTTATTGTTCATTAATGAACAAACTGGTTTTTTCTCGTCGTCACATTCGATGTGTTTTTGCATTTATACTTGTTATGTCACGTTTCTCGCTGACTTAAGTATTTTTCTGAGTAACCCCTTTGATACTCATTATAACTTGAGGTCATTGTTTATGGCTACTAGTTTGTTACCTATGGCGTTCTTGCTTTCTACTCGCATAGTTTCTTTGTTTATTTGGTATATTCTTATCCTGAATAGATGTACTTGTTTCTATATGCTTTGTTTAAACTTGTCAATTCTTCTTTCTCATCGTATCGCAATCTTTACTAGTGCTTTATTTCTCTCAGCTTCCAGCTATTTCGTGATTGAAGGTGTTGTTAAATCTCGTTTTTTAACTCCGCTTTCTAATGACCCTGATGACCTCCTTCCACTTACACCTGGTCGCTTCCTTACACGCACTTCTCTCTCTGCCCCTCCTCCCCTTCCTAATTCTTTCAGGGATTCTGATTTACCTATCGCTTGGCGTAAACTTGAAGCCCTCCGTAATTCTTTTTGGAAGAGATGGAACTTGGAATATTTAACTTCCTTGCAAAAGAGGCAGAAGTGGTTTCTTTCCAGTCCCGACATTAAAGTGGGAGACTTGGTCTTAGTTAGGGAAGTTTCTCCCCCCTAGTCTGGATCTCGGGTAGAGTGACCGATTGTTATCCTGGAAGAGATGGGAGAGTCAGGGAGGTCAGAGTTTTGACCACTAATGGTCAGATCATAAGACCACTTCTCTTCAATTACTTTATCACTCTTAAATGTTTAATTGCTTATTTGTTCTCTGTTAGTGTTTGCCCCTCCCAGTATGGTGCATTCTTGGAATACACGGTACGAGAGATTAAAATTTTGAATGCTTTTGCATGTTCTTTCCTTCCTCTTTGTCAAACACCAACAGTGATCTTCTGTTTTCTCTTAGGGGTTCAGGTCGCTTATATTTTGTATGAGTCTGTTCCAGATATATATTCTATGACCCACCTAGCGTCATATAGCAGCGAATATCTGAAGCTCCTCAATTCTTCCTGGTGCAAGAGGAATTCCTTCTCCATCTGGCTACCAGATTTTACTGCCATCGCCAGCTATTATCTCCATGAGCAAGAGAACTACGTCTACTCTTTTACTCACCATGCTGTGCTAGTATCATCTGTTATCAACTCTTTGAAGACCGGCTCAGCAAGAGATCAATTTTTTGTTGTAACATTGGCAATGCTTATATGTTCTCCTTTTGTCTCCTACCCCCCACTCTTTTTCCCTTCCTTGGACCTTCCGTGCTCCGTTGAGCAGGTCTCACTTCTCAGTCGGCAGTTGACTCGATCAGTTAAAGCTCCTCTCAAGCTAGCCTCCTCAAACCAAGAGGCACACACTCTTCTACGCCATGTTGGCAAGGTAGTTGTCATCCAGGGAAACTTCGCCTTCAACATGAAATCAAGATAAGTACCATTTTAAAAGTTTTAACCTCATCTTCATGGTTTTAACTTCCACGTGCTTTTAATGATATTTTTATAGACAGTGTGAAATTATTTACTTTGGGGCAAAAATCATTCTTCGTGGGATTTGCCATGTTGAGCTTTTGCTTGTATAAGCCAACTTTACTAAAACAGAGCTTTTTTAAGCTATTCAAATGAGAAATCCTCTCACTACGTGGGATTACCTAATACCCGCTGTCTATAATTCATCAAGCTAGTTCCTCCGTTGGATTTTCTCAACCCCATTTTTCTTCTAAGGTCGTTCTGGAACCTTCGAGATCTTGTACTCTATCTGCGAGTCTTGCCGTCAGGTATTTTTCACTCACTTGTGACAATAATATTTAAAATGAGGAATCTTCCTTACCAATTGTTGCAATAGCTAACTTTCTTCCACCGCTGGAACCACTGGAATGTTTTATGGTACATTTAATTGTAAATCACAACTTTTTCAAGAAATAGACTCTCACCTATATAGTGCAATCAGTTATTTCCATAATTGCAATAACTTTCTTTCTCATAAACTTTAGTGTTTCTATAGTGAACTTTGCATCCATCTTTATAGACTACAGTGATATCCAGTGCTTGTTCCACGTTTCTACCGCGTCGCGCTCGTCCGTTTACATTAAATACGGCCATGAACATTGATCCTATATCCCAATGATCTTTCCTCAACCTTCTACTAACCACCAACATTAATTCTGTATAAATATAAGAAGTTTTAGGAACTTCTATCTTATCTTTCATGTTTTTATTATTGTTATTTTCGAAGTTGTCACTTTCTCTAGAACATTCTCTCAAGAATTTCTTAAGGTACACTCTTTGTACTCCAATTCACGTTCAAACTTTAATTGCTTCATTGTTTATTTGTTTAAATCTTATAAAGATTTCAGTACCAGGTTTAAAACCTTAAAAATTATTATTTGCCTGGAGCAATTTCTAAATGCTGTTGGAGGTCTGCGACCCCAAATTGTTAATAAGATTGAAACATATTTAATTGTTAAATTTATCAACTTCTTTGCATTGTCAAATAAATTAAATAGTTGTTTTTGGATTCATCATTTCTCTGATACTACAGTTAGGCAAGATCCTGGCTTTCCTAGCTCTTCCTAGGTTCATGCTCTCATTCATACTCAATAAAGCTTTTACTATCTGTCTGGCCAGACCATCACCCTTCCCTATAGTACTTTTATGCATGCTTGGGAGGAAATACACTCAAGCCTTTCTCTGGCAAACTGCCCAAGTCTTAGCTGCGGTTCCCGTCAGCTTCGACCAAGCTCGTACCTACTTTAGGTATCAAAGAGTTAATTTGCGGTGGCAACCGCTTCTAAGTGTGTTTAAAGTTAAACTTATTAATTTTGTGGGACTCTCCTCCTATCTTTCTATCCTTTTTCTACAATCCAAAATCTACTTCCTTTTCTTAATCATCTTCCCTTGGTGGGTGGGTTATTCCTCAGCCAATAAACTACCCAGCGGCCACACAAATGTTCAAAGCTTAAATCAAATTACGATTAACCTAATCATCCGATCTCTACCAAATTTTGCATCCACATACCATTAAGGAGGGAGCATCCTTTGACCAAACTAATAGGTCATTAGCCTAATATTTTGCGGATGGCGGCCATCTTTGTGTGAAAATCGATTCCCCCTATTAATTCGAACACGGTGAAACCGAATGGAACGAAATTTGGTACAGAGGTAGCACTAGAAAAGGCCACCTCAGTGTCATGTTTCATATCACCGCCATCTTGACGGAAACGTAATCGCGGCCACCCAAATGTTACAGGCTAAAATGTAATTACGACCAACGTAATAATCTAGTCTCTACCAAATTTTGCAACAACAAATCTGTATGTGGGAAGCATATTCTGACCAAACTGCTAGATCATCAGCCCAATAGTTTGCAGATGGTGGCCAAGTATGTGTGCAAATCGATTCCCCCTATCAATTCAAACACGGTGAAACCGAATTGAACGAAATTTGGTACAGAGGTAGCACTAGCAAAAGGCACCTCAGTGTCATGTTTTATATCGCCGCCATCTTGACGGAAACGGAATGACGGCCACCCAAATGTTAAAAGCTTAAATCAAATTTCGTCCATCCTAATAATTTGATCTCTACCGGATTTTGAACAACATGCCTTTTTGTGGAAAGCATCTTATGACTGACTACAAGGCCATCAGCCCAATAGTTTGCAAATAGCGGCCATGTATGTGTGCAAATCCATTCCCCGGATCAATTCAAACACGGTGAAACCGAATTGAATGATTTTTTTTACAGAGGTAGCTCTTACAAAGGGCACCTCATATTCCTGTTTAATATCCCTATAGCACGTTGTATTTCAACAAGCTACTACAAACAACATTCAATTATACTCCTTGAAAAGCACAAGGAGTTATAACAATACCCATGCATTTAGGAGAAAGTAGGCTATATGTTCTTTACTGAACATCTTGGTTTATTAAATGAAATTAGTTTTCTGGGAATATCTCAAAAACGGTTGGTTTTAGGGCCTTAAAATGTGGATTTCGGGGACCCTTTAGGGCCCCCGAGTTTTGTCTCTCACATTGAGGGGCTGAAAATGAGCTTTGTCTCGTCCTTCTACTCCTATTTCAGCATGTATTTTAAGGGGGTAGGCCTTCTTTTATGAGAGGTACGGAGAAGGGTTACCTCAACGATTAGTGCCGTGTCTCTGATGGATATCTGTACCGAATTTTACGTTGATACACCCAGCCGTTCTCGAGTTATAAGGGAACAAAATTGTCCACAGACAAACAAACAGACAGACAGACCAAAAAATTATTTTCGCGCCCATGCATAATAAAACAGTCTGAAACGCGTAAATAACCAAATTTCCGTAGAAATTACGAAATAAACATACAAACTTTAATTTTTATGTATGTAGAGATATACTGTACTGCACCGCTCGGTGTTGACCGTATTTTATTGCACAAATTTAGGTTTTACTCGCTAACCGTTGGAGATACACGAAAAGTGATAAGGACCTTTCGGATAGGAAATTAACTTTTGAAGCTCGTACGTGCCATCAAAAGTTTGCTATTTCTTAGCGTTCTCTGTTTATTTGATATGGAAATATGAAATTTTGAAACCAAAGGGTGTAGTGACGTCACTAAAATGGTCGCCATTTTTTAATAGTGCAAAATATCGAAATTAAAAGTATCCTATATGTAAACCTGGTAAATCAGCTACATCCATGCAAAATTTCATTTAAATCGGACCAGTGGTTCTTGCGTTATTGAGTAACACACAGACAGACAGACAGACAGACACACAACATCTCATTTTTATATATTAGTATGATTTTATGATAATACTTACCGTTTGGCTGAAAAACGCAAAAAAACAATATTTGCGATCTTTGACCTTGAATATATTTTTGCCATTGTCGGACCGATGGGGACTTTTCACATTTCATTTATAATGGTGTTTAGATCTTTAGTACACATTTTCAGCTCTATGCAAATTTTGGTAACCTTACCCCTATTTTTGGGCTAACTTGACCGGGCTATAATTGGAATTACTGAAAGTAAATGCAGTGGTTTGTTATGTAGCGAATGCTTATATGCGCATGAGTTACATGCAATGGTTTCTCCGCTATATAATGCGACGTGACCGAGTAATTTATTTAGTCACTGTACTGTTTATGGGGTTTTGGACATTCCTGTAATCGTGTAGTGGCTAGGGAGGGCGCTTGGCCACAGGTAGGCTGTTCTCGTTTGAATACGATCAGGTGACAGCCATGGAAGATGAAACTCTTGTCATGAGGGAGCCAATTATCCCAAGAAGCGACGTGTCTCGTTACCCCCTAGAAGCGCTCGGGTAGCACACGTCAATTACGCAATGTTAACACGTAATAGTTGAAGAAAGGGCGGGGAACAGCGCCTTAATGATACCAAAATGACATGTGAAATTAATTATAAAATTCTTGCCTGAGAGAGGTTCGTTTGTATCACGAAGTCATTTTCATACAATATCAGTATACTTATCACTTTTGCTCTGTAGTTAAAAGCGTAACTAATAAATTATATTTAGACTGTTGGCATAAGCTCACAGGGGCGTATATAGAAAAAAAATGGGGGGGGGGGGGGGCTGACTGACCTGGAAAATTGTGAGTATTCTCAGGGGATTGTCACCGCAGAATACCCGGAAATCGCAGAATACCCGGAAGTATCAACCAATATCTTAGAGCATATAACTTTGTGTAATTATTTTAGATAAGATTCAAAGTTTATATAGCCTACAATTATTACTGGCAATACAAAAAATTTGTAAAATACAATACAACACACAAATAAAATGTTATACTTAATGAACTTTCTATTAAGGCCTATGGAGTATGAATGTCAAATATCTAAATATTTGTCAATTAACTAAGCAGAAAGGTAAACAGTTTTTTTACATGTATTTCTCAAAAAACATACTGTGGAATTCACAGCTTTACCTCACAAGGCTGAGTGCACCCCGTTCCAGCCCTCAGACTAGAATTAAAATTTCTTGGCAGAGCCGGGAATCGAATTGGGATCTCCGGGCCGGCAGCGAAGAATGCTACCCACTACACCACGAGTTAGTATAATTTCAATTTTAATATTGTTTATAACTTAGCCGATAAGTTAAGATTGGGGTACAACCAAATTTACAATTATTTTATGCTCTTACCAAAGCAGCACTTTCTTAATTTTCACTGGCTTTTTTCGGGGGAGGGGGGGGGGGGGGCGGCTGGATCCCCCTCAGCACCCCCTTATATACGCCCCTGTAAGCTCACCAGTTGGCAATAAAAACATATCATATATCCTACTGGTCTTACTTAGACACGAGAAATGAAGACGAGATTTAAACAAGTAGTTCTGTGAAGAACTATACAGCCTACTTTCATATATCCTACTTATATTAATTGCCACTATCAACATACAATTTTTCAATTTGATTGCTGTAAGAGGTTCGTGGATATTGAGAACCGTCTATATATTTCAGATGGTTACTATGTTGGATTTATATATATAGGCCTTAGAGTTATGTACTATTACATGAATATCATTGCGTAAGTGTTTTATTCAAACTTGAATCGAATGGTTAGACCACAAGAAATAAAAACTAGATCTTGCAGTTATAAAAATAATTGAAATGTATTAGAAGCCAGTGGATTAAAATTTATATAAGCATATACCGTACCAAGTTTCACTGCGCTCAGATGGTTAAATCGCGATAAACGTCCATTTGAATATTTAAATTTCGCTTCACCGCCATGTCGGATTTGTGCTCACCAGGTTATTAAACGTCCTATAGGTGAACTTATGTTTATAGCCTCTATACACATACGACATTTCAGTTCGAATGTTGTCATAGATTAATAGATATGGAGAACCATCTAAAGACGTTGTGTACGTGCATTATTCAAACGTTGATTTCCATCGCATGATTAGAACACAAGAAATGAACACTTAATTTTAAAATTTCGCACAGCCACCATCTTGAAGTTATGTAAACAACTGAACTAAATTAGATGTCTGTGCATTGCAATTTGTATAGTCGCTGTAATAGGTTTCGCTGCGTTCGGATGGTTTAATCGCGAGAAAAATCTACGAGTATTTAAATGTTTCAACTTCACTTGGCCGCCATGTTCGTTTTGTAGTTAGCAGGTTTTTGAAAGTCACATAGGCGAACGTCTAATAGTGCCCTTTATCACCGTACAAAATTTTAGGGTGATATGAGTAACAGTTTCGGAAATATAGAACGCCGGTGAAATATTTCACACAGCCGCCATGTTGGATTAGTGAGACGTAACACAATTTGAAGGGCACGGTCGGGATTGGCTGACATGGCGCTATGACCTTACCGAGTTTCATTGAAATCACTCGAGCCGTTTACAAGTAATTAGGGGGGAGGGGCACACACACGGACGCACACACATACACACACACACGGATAAAAGGTGATCTCATAAACTTATTATTTTCATAAATGAAAATAGACTAAAAAATTGCACAGCCGTCAGTTTTAAGTTCTCGCAAAATTCCATTAAATTAGACGTCAGTATATTAATGCTTGTAAGAAGATATACTGTGGTAAGTTTCACAGTGTTCGGATGGAAAGTTGCGAGGAAAATTCATTTAAATATTTATATTTCGCGTCGCCGCCATGTTGGTTTTGTGATCACCAGGTTATTGAATGATCTATAGGTGAACTAATAGCCTCTGTCAACATACAAAATTTCAGTTTGATTGCTGTATTAGATTAGTTAGTGTTAGTTATTGTTGTTTTAAGGGGCGGATCTAAGAGGTCATCTGCCCCTATCTGCTCTAATAGATTCGTAGATAATGAGAAATGTCTAAATATTTTGGATGGTCGTCATGTTATATTGTTGTATGTGTAGGCTATAGAGTTATGTAACCTTAGATGAAGATTATTGCGTAGGTTTGTTATTCAAACGATCACTTCGATCGCATGATTAGGACACAAGATGTACCATGTATCACTGTGCTCGGATGCTTTCATCGCGAGTAAATTCCATTTAAATGTTTCAACTTCGCTTGGCCGCCATGTTGGTTTTGTGATCACCAGGTTATTAAAAGTATCATAGGCGAACTTAAGTTAATAGCGTCTATCAATATACAAAATTTCAGTTTAATTGCTGCAATAGATTCATAGATATTGAGAGCCGTCTAAATATTGTGGATGGTCGCCATGTTGGATTGTTATATATGTAGGGCATAGAGTTATGTACCATTAGATGAATATTGCGTAGGTTCATTATTCAAACTTTCACTTCGATCGCATGATAAGAACACAAGAAATAAAAACCTAATTTTAAAATTTCGCACAGCCACCATCTTGGGGTTATCAAAAAATTGCACTCAATTAGATGTCAGTTTATTTCAAAGTGTATAAAAGTTTGTTGTACCTAGTTTCACTGCGCTCGGATGGTTAAATCGCGAGAAAGGTCTATTTAAATGTTTCAACTTTGCTTGGCCGCCATGTTCGTTTTGTACCTAGCAGGTTTATGAAAGCCACATAGATGAACTTTTAGTAGTGCCCTTTATAATCGTACACAATTGCAGGGTGATATCTGGTATTGTTGCGGAGATATAGAATGCCAGAGAAATATTTCGCGTGGCCGCCATGTTGAATTGGTGAATCGTATTAAAATTTGAATGAAACAGTCAAGGTTGGACGAGTATGCACTTACCGAGTTTCATTGAAATCGCTTCGGCCGTTTAGACACGCTCACTCGCTTACACATGGACACACACGGACAAACGGTGATCTCATTAATTGCTAGTTATCTCTTGATTCCTTTCAATTTATGAGAAGGATGATGATAAATGTTATGTTTTATTACATTTTTGAGGTACAAAATAGGCTAAGACAGATTTCCCTGTGTTTAAGAAAGTCCATCATCATCTTCTTGGCTCAATAAATACTGTATTAGTTGGATTATTATTTTTGTTTTATTATATTTCGTCCTTTTTCATATTTAGGCGTCCACCTCTAAATTTATGCATCTTAAAAAATTGTATAATTTAATATGTGATAAGTGGGGCAGATGGCCTCGCAGTTCCACCCCTTAAACTTGACTGGCTGCGTGGCTCAGCGGTAACGTTCTCGCCTGCTGTTCCCAAGGGTTCAGGATCGAATCCAGGCGCAGCTAGTTGGCATTTAAGGGTGCGCAAATGCGACGGAGCCGTGTCTGCAGATTTACTGGCACCTTTAAGATCCCCTTTCTAGGCATAATTCCGGCACCCCTGCGCCTCTAAAAACTGCAGCAGTTAAAAGGGACGTAGAAAGGATTGGAAGGAGACGAATTACCATCTTAGACATCTTGTCACAAGGCTTGCGGTGCATGGTTTCCACCATAAGTTAGGCCGGACAGAGGGATTCCATGACCCATGCGCGACGTGTATATGTCGTCTCTGTGGAGAGTTATGTGACAGATATCATGTCGTTACATGTACAGAGAGATAAGTATCATTGATCAAGTTTTGTTGTGATTAGTGTTTATGTTAATTTGTATGGCAATTTTGCTGCAATAAACATATTATTATTAAAAGGGCCGTAAAACCAATAACATTATTGTTACGGCTGTGAGTTTGTTTCGTCGCCTCGCCGCATGAGTCACCGCCGCCCCCGGGCTATGCTCTGCCTCTGTGTATTACCTGCGCCTTACGCAACAGGGCTACTAGGACAAAAGGCATGGTCCAGAATATTCGTGACCCAGCCAGTGATGGACATCTCGAGAAGCCGTGAATCCTGGACGGGTCTAGAAGCATTCATTGAGTCACCAGCCTGCTATATAAGAGCGACCTGGCCAGCGAGGTGGACAGTGTTTATTAGCTAGTGCGTGCTTTTACCTGAGCGACAGTTGTTGGTGACGTGACTTGCGAAACCCTAGTGAAGCTGATTCTCTTGACAGCGAAGAAGTGTAAAGCCTACGGAGGGACTGTATTTGAAGAGTGTGTGTTTACCTAGTGCGACAGAGATATTGTGGTGAATTGCGAAAACACAGGGGGCTGTTTCCCTAGCCAGTAGACAGCGAAGCAGTGGTGAGTGACTGGCTATCGTAAATAACTTACTGTAGCTTGTGTATTCAAGGCAGTATTGCAGGTATTTCTACCGTGGCCACCGGTCCCCTTACCGAGGATTAACTGTAAGACCAAGTGAAAGGGAAGTGCTCCCAAGCAAGAGGAAACTAGAGTGAGATACTAATTGCTTGTATTTGCTATTGTGTGGCGTATCATTCTGGCCCGCAATAAAGCTAATACGTTTCTTTAAAGGAACAATTTGTGTTGTGCTTCTACCCACCGTAATCCAGTTAACGGAAGTGCCACTAGGGGGTGGCACGTAACAACTGGAGTCAGAAGCCGGATTACGAACTCAGGCACAAGTACAACACCTGAAGGTCCTGGTTTCAAACCCGAGCAGGACATTGTATCACAGTTCACTAATTTTCCTGTGAGTGCTTGATCTTTACAAGACAAACATCTAAAATGGCGGCATTGCTAGAAAAGTTAAGTGGCATGGACACCAAGATGGAGGCCGGCCAGAAGAAGATGGAAGACGGCCAGAAGAAGATGGAGGACGGCCAGAAGAAGTTAGCCGAGGACCTAACTTCCAAATTAGAGGACAACCAGAAGAAATTAGCAGAGGACCTGAGGAAGATGGAAGACCGTCAGAATAAGCTAGCAGAGGACCTAACCACCAAATTTCTGGATTGCCAGAAAAATCTGGAAGAATGTCTGCTGACGAAATTACAGGAAAGTCAAAGGAAATTGGAACAGGGCCTACGTGAGGAAGTCACTGCAGTGGAAAAGAAGTTCGACGCCTTACAAGTGGAAGTTGCCGAGCTGCGCCGACGCCCACTGACGGGGGTGGAAGAGAAATTCAACGCTTTACAAAAAGAAATTGCTGAACTGAGCCAACGCCCGCCGACGGGGATCGAAGCGAGATTCAACGCTCTTCAAGAGGAAGGTGCCAAGCTGCGCCGACGCCCGCCCACAGGTACACCGGGAATATCAGGAACGGGACAGAGCAGAGTGACGCCCCCAACCTTCGACGGAAAGGTCCCGTGGAGCACCTATTTACGTCAGTTCGAGGCAGCCTGTTCCATAAACAACTGGAACAGCACGGAAAAGGCTACAGCTCTCATTGTAGCGCTGAGAGGGGACGCCCTTAACGCCCTTCAGGCCATCCCGACTGGATCCCAGGACTACGCTTCACTAATCGCCTATATGGAGTCCCGATATGGAGATAGCCATCTTCAGCAGGCCTACCAGATGCAGCTCCGGACCGGTGTACAAAAGAACGTGGAAACCCTGCAGGAGTTCGAGATGGACATCGCACGCCTCGTAAGGCTCGCCTACCCAACAGCGACGGCCGACTTTCTGGAACAGATAGCGACGCAAACCTTCACCGACGGGCTACGGGACTCGGACACTCAACAGGCGCTGCAACTCGCGCGCAATAAGACTCTGGCAGATGCGCTGAACCACCACTTGTGTTCGAGACGGCAAAACAGGCATCTAGAATGCACGCGCGGGTGCGTCAAGTGGACGTCGACGAACCAGAAAAAACCAACGAGACGAAGCCCCAGGCCGACGAATTGATGGAGGCGCTAAGCCGTTTCTTCGATAGTCGCGGCACCACCAGCAACGAAACAGCCTGAAGACAACCGGAGAGGCGGCCCGGAAGAGGGCTACCGACCTGCTGGATCTGCGGTAAGAAAGGCCACCTGAGCAAGGACTGCGGTGATCGCCGCCGCCGAGGGTATCTGACGGGAAATAAGTCGTCTGAAAACCGCGCGGCCCAGGGAAACGAGTATTAGCCAGCCTTGGGGGGCAAAGGAGGCTTGTGACAGTCGTCAAGCCTCGGCAGTCCAAGTTCGTGTGACGCAGTTACGGAGGGATAATAGCAGCCTGATGGTCGACGGAGTCGTCAACGGAGTGAGCTGGCCCATGCTGATCGACACGGGAGCGTCGAGGACCATCGTCAATCCCACCGTGATCCCGAATTGGAGAGTGCAACCCACGCAAAGGAACCTCCAGCTAATAACCGCGATTGGAGAGACCGCCGGTACATGACGAAGCATCTCTGGAGTTCGTCATTGATCGACGGGCGGTGAAGCATCCAGTGCTCGTGACTGATGTATCAAACGAAGTGATCATCGGACTGGACTTCCTGGACCAAAACAACATCATCATGGACCTGAGTACCAACACTCTGCACTTCGAGGTGAGGAATTTGCTTTGCAACCAGCACACGGGGCCGTCGCCGCACGACGAGCAAGGCTGAGAGAGGACGTCATCGTTCCCGCCAGGACGGAGGTCAGCGCTGCCGTAATTGTCGACGGAACTGCTGAGGGAGTGGCGGCTATCGTCGAGCCAAAATATGAGGACATCCAGACAAAAGGATTGCTAATTGCCAAGACTCTCATCAACACGACGTCTCGGCCGTATGTCCGCCTGTCCAACCTGAACGACTACGACATTACGGTTCACCGGGACTCCAACCTAGGAGTCTGCGAGCCCGTTACCTGGACTGCCCACATCACAGACACGACGGACGGACACCTGCAGACGGACAACCGAAGGAGACGCGCCCTGCCAGAAGAACTACAGAAGTTGTACCAAGGATCCCAGGACCATTTAGACGAGGAACAATCACGCCAACTTCGGGACCTGCTACATGAATTCCAGGATGTCTTCTCCGTGGGGAGCAAAGACTTCGGCAGGACAAGCTTGGTCCAGTACAGAATCGACGTTGGGGACAGCGCACCGATTAGGGCCACATTCCGACGTGTCCCGCTCGCCAAGCAAGCCGAAGTCGACCGGATGGTAGAAGAGATGAAGGAGCAAGGGACGATCAGCCTTTTTGGAAGGGGGTGGTGTTACGGCTGTGAGTTTGTTTCGTCGCCTCGCCGCATGAGTCACCGCCGCCCCCGGGCTATGCTCTGCCTCTGTGTATTACCTGTGCCTTACGCAACAGGGCTACTAGGACAAAAGGGATGGTCCAGTATATTCGTGACCAAGCCAGTGATGGAAATCTCGAGAAGCCGTGAATCCTGGACGGGTCTAGAAGCATTCATTGAGTCACCAGCCTGCTATATAAGAGCGACCTGGCCAGCGAGGTGGACAGTGTTTTTTAGCTAGTGCGTGCTTTTACCTTACCGACAGTTGTTGGTGACGTGACTTGCGAAACCCTAGTGAAGCTGAATCTCTTGACAGCGAAGAAGTGTGAAACCTACGGAGGGACTGTATTTGAAGAGTGTGTGTTTACCTAGTGCGACAGAGATATTGTGGTGAATTGCGAAAACACAGGGGGCTGTTTCCCTAGCCAGCGGTCAGCGAAGCAGTGGTGAGTGACTGGCTATCGTAAATAACTGTAGTTTATGTATTCAAGGAAGTGTTGCAGTTATTTCTACCGAGGCCACCGTTCCCATTAGCGAGGATTAACTGTAAGACCAAGTGAAAGGGAAGTGTTCCCAAGCTAGAGGAAACTAGAGTGAGATACTAATTGCTTGTATTTGCTATTGTGTGGCGTATCTTTCTGACCCGCAATAAAGCTAATACGTTTCTTTAAAAGAACAATTTGTGTTGTGCTTCTACCCACCGTAATCCAGTTAACGGAAGTGCCAATAGGGGGTGGCACGTAACATTATTATTATTGTTATTACTAACTAACGTTCAGCTCTCTACGACATGTATAAAAGCCACCACAAATCATGAAATTACCAGTACGCCACTTGTTCTTGGCGCCGAAAAACTTGAAAACTCAGAACGTTTACAAACTAGGCTTCGAGAACCATTATATTTCATTTTAAAGCAACTTTTTTTTTGCATATTTAGCCTACTTTTGATTTTCCCCAAAACAATGAAAGTAGACTTATGAGATCTACACAGGGCCAAAAATTGTGTGTCTGCCTCTGTGTGTGTGTGTGTGTATGTATGTGTGTGTGGGATTTGGTATGTCTGTCCCCCGTATCAATTCAAACACGGTGAAACCGAATTGAACGAAATTTGGTACAGAGGTAGTACTAGCAAATGGCACTTCAGTGTCATGCTTTATATCGCCGCCATCTTGAAGGAAACGTAATGGCGGCCACCCAAATGTTCAAAGCTTAAATAAAATTACGACCAACCTAATAATCTGATCTCCACCAAATTTTGCAAAAATATACGCTCATGTTGGAAGCGCCTATTGACCAAACTACAAGGTCATCAACTCAATAATTTGAAGATGGCGGCCGTGTATGTGTGGAAATCGATCCAACCTATAAATTCAAATACAACGAAACCAAATCGAAGCACCTTTGGTACAAAGGTAGTACTAGCAAGGGAAGACTCAGTGTCATGTTGTATATCGCCGCCATCATAACAAAAAAAAGAAATGGCGTCCACCCAAATGTTCTGAGCTTAAATCAAATTACGACTAACCTTATCATCCGATCTCTAACAAATTTTGCAACAATATACCTTAATGTGGAAAGCCTCTTTTGCGCAAACTACAAGGTCATCAGCCAAATTGTTTCAATATGGTGGATGTATGAATCATGCAATTATTATAGCATTACCGTTACTTACGATTATACTATACCTGGCCTTACCAATTACCCTCATCGTACATAGGTTTAAACTGCCTTCAAGGAGGTGACCGGTAGGATATTAGCATTTTAAAATTGAATATGTAACCACAAGTAGTGACTAACCCTCAGGCTGCCCGTGCCGTATCGTGCTTATCCATGCCATCCCGTTGCTCGTAAATGCATATATTTTCGTAACTGTGTAAGTTTATATCCTTTTAGGAATGTACTGAAAATAATGCATATTTAATATCAAATGGTTTATATAAATGGCAAAAAAGCTAATGAAATCATTCATTGCAAGACAAAATACTCGAGGCAGTTGTACTAAAGCCTTTATTAAGCCGATGTTAGGTCCGCTCGGTTTAGCGTAAGTGGTAGCATCTCTGTCTCATACCCCTGAGGTCCGTGGTTAGAATCCCTGCAGGTTCGAATATTTTTACTTAGTTTCTTTTTGTATTTATTGATTCATAACTACTCACACGTTATAATGTTAAGCATATATAGTGCGTATTTGCAATATAAAATAATATATATATGCTGTACTCATAACACCACGAATGTCAACACTCGACTACAGCGATTAAAATTCTTTGTCCTTGATCCGTGGTAGAGTGGGGCAGATGACCTCGTAGTACCGCCCCTTAAAACAACAATAACTAAGTAACTAGACTCTATTGTTGTTGTTGTTGTTGTTGTTGTTGTTGTTGTTTTTGTTGTTGATTCTTTAGGGGCTTGAAGTATCATGGCTTTGTAGCCCCGTGTACTTTGGTGTTTGTAGAAGTTGTCTGATAACCTGTGTCAATGAAGAGGTCTGTAGGCTTGCTAGTGTATGTACTTTTACATGAGGAGGAATTCGGGTAGGAAGCTGTTGTTGTTGTTTCATTTGAGTTGCATGGATTTCATGGTCATTTAGGCCCGTGTACTTTGGCGAGTGATGAATTTTGTCTCATAGCCCTTGTTATTGTGATGGCTGAATTAGTGTGTGTATATATAATTCAGGTGAGGATTCAATCAATCAACGTATAATAATGTACAAGATGCTCTGCCTTAGGTCTAGCCTTCTCTGTGGCTGAATACTGCGCCCCAGTTTGGCTCAATAGCGCACATGTCAAACTCGTTGACACCCAGTTGAACAACACCATGAGACTAATCACTGGTTGTATAAGAACTACACCAGCATATTGGCTTCCAGCCCTCAGCAATATTCTTCCACCCCACCTTCGTAGAGAATTTGCCTTGCTACGGAAGTACTACAAGATTATGGATCACCCTACACTACCTATTCATGAAGACATCCCCTCTCTTCAAATGAACAGGCTCAAATCCAGGAAGCCACCCATTTGTCATGCCCAGAGGCTTGTAAGAAACCATTTTGATTCCAGCATGCAGTGGATTAGTGAATGGACCCTAAAAGGGTGTCCTGAGTCGAGCTCTTTCCTGGACCCTACAAGAACATCCACTCCAGGTTCCGATCTGCCTAGGAGGGCTTGGGCAACTCTCAATAGGATTCGCACAAACCATGGAGTATGTAATGGAACTTTGTTCAAATGGGGAACAATTTCGTCTCCTCAGTGTGATTGTGGTGCTCCTAATCAAACCATCAAACACATTACAACTGACTGTCATCTGAGGGCATATGGAGGGGACTGGATCAACTTCCTGTTGGCGACACCTGACGTGGTCCAATGGATAGACTCATTACACCTGAGACTGTAAATAGTAAAAAATAATGTACAGTAGATTTTAAAGTGTTTTTCTTTGTACTCTGAAATCTTGTATTGATTACATTGCCAATCGATAAATAAAATAAATAATAATCCGCATAGCACGTTGTATTTCAACAATCTACTATAACCAACTTTCAATTATACTCCTTGAAGAGGACAAAGAGTTATAACTATACCCATGCATTTAGGAGAAAGATGGCTATATGTTCTTTACTGAACATCTTGTTTGCACAATACATTACTACATATGTTGCCTACAACTACATAACCTATATTTTGCGAAGGCATTTGATGCCGTGCCGCATGGCATGCTACTCCTTAAATTAGCTTCAACGAAGATTGATAGAAGAGTAATTTTATGGATCCAATAATTTTTGACGGGTCGTTCCCCGAAAGTGAAAGTGGAAGGCCTATTCTCGGATGAAGTTACCGTAACGTCGGGCATCCCTCAGTGCAGCGTAATTGGAACGTTGATATTTTTGGCGTTTATAAATGACTTACCAAATGGGATTCGCAGTTACTGTCGATTGTTTGCGGATGATTGTGTTATATATCGAAAGATGCATGACTCACAAGACAATATAAAATGAAAATAAAGACAAGAAACTGTAGTCTCATAGAAATAGGGAAAGGGCGAAGGCAAGATTTTCAATATAATATTGGCTCGGAAATACTTGTAGAAGAAGATTCTTGCAAATATTTGGGCTTTCACGTAAGGAATGATATGAAATGGAGTACTCATGTAGGATGTGTAGTTTTCAAAGCTTACAAATCCCTGCACTTTGTAATGAGGGTATTAAAAGGAAGTAGTAACACTGCTAAGGAATTAGGATATTTGTCACTTGTAAGACCTAGTCTGGAATACGCCTCGGCGGTTTGGGATTCGTATAAAGTAGGGCTCATCAATGAGATGGAAATGGTACAAAGAAAGGCCGCTAGATTTGTGCTCAGTGACTTTAATCCCAGGAGCAGGGTGAGCTGTATGTTAAAGAAACTTGGGATGGAATCACTTGCGGCTAGGAGGATGAAATCTAGACTCTGCGCTATGTACAACACGTATACAAATCAACCAGCACGGGGTGAGCTTAGCAAACGTAACAAAAGTAACTTAAAACAAGAAGTTCCGTGAGGAACTAAAGAGCCTACTTTTCTTAAAATTTAAGATCCATGCCAATGATTAATCTATATGGATCTATCTAGAAAAATGACAAAATTAAGTTGGTAATATTAACATTTCTAATTATTTCAAAATATTGTATACCTGGCATAATGTAGCCTAATAGAGAACTACAGTTGGCAGCCCTGGTGACTGAATATATTCTTAGTTCCATCTCTTAAGGTACAGAATACAAAATTTGGTTGAAGTCCAATGGGTAGCATTGACGTTACATGCAGTTAAACATTGGATTTGGCAGCGCTCGTAAAATCATGTTGGCAACAATGACATACATGTATTGGTCAGAAATAATCTGAAATAATATGATCTATTGTTGTGTCAATTTTGAATGAAATCTATTAGTTAGTATAGAAGTTACATGCATTTTAAAATGGGACCTATCAGCAGGCTTAGAATCATGTTGACAGCACTGGAGTAGGCCTATATTAGTTACTCCAAATTAATCGAGAATGCCAGGTACTATACGTGTGCAAAGTTTAGAGCAATTGGCTTGCATACTTTCTGATATATTGATATTATGGTAACAAAAATAGAGACAGTGTTTATTAACAGTTGGCAGCCGTGGTTACTCTTAAGAATCGGCATAGTCATATCTGTTATGGTACACATAGCACACACGAAATTTGGTTGAAATCCAAATGATAGTATAGAAGTTACATGTATTTAAAGTTGGACTTCTCAGCAGGCTTAGAATCATGTTGGTAGCACTGACGTATATAAGTTACTCCAAATTAATATAGAATGTCAAGTACTATACGTGTGCGTATTTTAAAGCTGTCGGCTTGCATACTTTCTGATATATGCGTATTTGGAATTTAAAGAATTGAGAGCATTTTTAACAGTTGGCAGCCCTGGTGGCCCTTAAGAATACGCTCAGTCATATCTGTTTATGTACACATAAATACATAAACCCAAGTTTTCACTTTCAATTTCACAGGAGAAAGATGAGATGAAAACCAGATGGGTAGATAGGGTTACAAACGAAGAGGTATTAAGGCGAGTGGGAGAGGAGAGATGTTTCTGGCGGCTGCTAATGAAGAGAAGAGATAGGTTAGTAGGACACATTCTAAGACACCCAGGAATAGCAAGCTTAGTTATAGAAGGAAGGGTTGAGGACAAGAACTGTAGGGGTAGACTAAGGTTAGAATATATTAAACAGATTGCCTCGGATGTAGGGTGTGGTAGCTATGTAGAGATGAGACGATTAGCTCAGGACAGGGAGGTATGGAGAGCTGCATCAAACCAGTCAAAAGACTGAAGACTCAAACAACAACAACACATAAAACATACGAAATTTGGTTGAAATCCAATTGATAGTGTAGATGTTATATGCATTTAAAATTTGGACTTATCAGCAGGCTTAAAATTATTTTGACAACATTTTACAAAATCCGTCAAAATCTATACAAATGCTTCAAACTTATATTCTGGAGAATTGTCCCAACCCCAGCATCATGATTTTATAGGTTATTTTGAGCTTGCAACTTTTAATAAAAACTTTCATATAATGGCCTCTTTATTCCAAGTCTTTGCTAGACCCTAATTGACCGCGGAACTCGTTAAAATCTCTCTCTCACTCCCTCACTATGGTAGGTCAGGTTCTAACAGCTGACACTTCACTTGATTTATGGCGTCTCGCCGACCGCCTTGCGTTTACAATGTTATTTACTATTGAACCATATGATCCCAAGACTTACAATTCACTTCTAAAGCAGCTATTTCTTCCAGCTTTTAATATTATTATTATCATTTCATTTCGTGTTTACAGGATATTTATTTCTTATTCCTGAGAGGATGTATAATAGTTGACTACACCAACTTTAATAATAACTTGTATGACGTCTTATCACAACAATATATTCATAACAATGCCTTTTTGGACTTACTTGTATATTCGCACACGATGCTTTATTTCGACGATTATTGCCTACAATATTTTATTTATAATAATGCCTTCACGGTCTTACAATGTAACTATTATTTTCGACACTTCACTATGGCAATACTTTAATTGGAATTCCACCTACCCAATATAATACGCCGTTTTCATACAACACTACATTAATGGGAATCTTCAATCCACAATATTCCGACGATACTTTCCATCTCCCGAATAAACATATCCTGATTGACGCATATTTATTAGCTTCAAGCTACATTTATTTTATTATTTGACCTTTTCGACAACACGATTTCTTGCTTGGTTATTCGCGGTTTATTTAATATCTTATATAAACTTTCATTTATAGCGGTAAAACCTCGGTCTTCCTATTATTTTATTATCATAACATTGGCTTGATAGCCTGCAATAATACGTTTTTCCTTGGAAGTTTTTATTCACCAATTACTTTAGAGATTTACTAATCGATCATTTTTGACAACAATACGTCAAGATATTATTTATTTCGTTCCGTTTTAATTACTTGAGTTCCTTATTATAATTTTTACCACCACTTTATTTTTAAAGTATGACAACACGATAATAGTTATTTTCATTATTATCATCTCGGATTTCAATTAATTTTATTACAACTTTTTGTTATTCGCCATTAATTATATGGTATAAAATCAAATTATTTTTATTTTTCCTTATAATATCGACTTTTAACGACTTCATTACGATGCACATTTATTTCATAAACTGATTTTACTATAGCAAAATTTTAAGCCATTTAGGTTATTATTTTCTGTTCCATCCTCCAAATCATTTATTACTTATTATTTCATTTCTTGGGGTTTTATTACTTTATATTACTGATCCCATTTTTATATTTATTTTGCGAGGTCGTTCTCGCAGTCATTTATTATTATCCCAACATTTCAATTACCGTATATTAATGCATTCAACTACCCGGTGAATCAATCGTTAAACTCCCTAGTCACGACTGATTTCACTGGTTTAGTGCATCGTACGGCTGCCAATTTTAATGAAAAATCATGACTCACCGGTGTGCTTCTCCTGCTTCATCCTTAGGAGGATTCACCCATCTACGGCATAATTAACACTTTTCCATGGCACTTTCTTTCGTGAATTTCATTTCACTTAGGCCCAATCGACCTTCACTTTTGAACACATTATTATTCTATAAAACACTGCATTAACACTTAACACATATATCTTTTAAATTATTTACACAGCACTATTTTCCCCCCATATCTCAGTGATCTTCGGCACTTCCTATCGGTGATCGACGCCCTGATGAGATCCTAAGACCCTGTATTGGACGCGTGATAACTCGAACGGCTCCTAGTTCTTCACTGGATTTAGTCTCTGCCCTGTCCTTTTAACAGTCTATTTCGGCTTTCTTTATCGTCTTTGTAGAAGCGATTTGCATGTTTCAATTACCCTATACTTATGTAGCGGTCTATCGAACCTATGACCTGCTTACGTCTTGACCGTAATCTATCCTTTTTTAGCCTATTTTCAATTTTGAAAAAATAGGCTTATGAGATCACCTTTTGTCCGTGTGTGTGTGCGTGTGTGTGTGTGTGTGATTCGTGTGTGTGTCCCCCCCTAATAAAATCTAAACGGCAGGAGCGATTTCAATGAAACTCGGAAAGTTCATAGCACTATTCCCGGCGACCTCGACCGTGCCCTTCAAATTTTGTTACGACTCACCAATCCAACATGGCGGCTGTGCGAAATATTTCACCAGCATTCAATATCTCCGAAACTATTACCGATATTACCCTGACATTTTCTATGGTGATAGAGGGAACTACTATAAGTTCACTTATGTGACTTTTGAAAACCTGGTAACTACAAAACCAACATGGAGGCCAAGCGAATTTGCGACTTTTAAATAGACGTTTCTCGTGATTTGACCAAGCAAACGCAATGAAACTTGGTACAGTATATGTTTATATACATTGTAATACACCGACATCTAACTTCGTTCAATTGTTTACATAATCACAAGATGGCGGATGTGCGAAATATTTCACCGGCATTCTATATCTCTGAAACTATTAGCGGTATCTCCCTAAAATTTTGTACTGAGATAAAGGGCACTACTGGAAGTCCACCTATAAGACTTTCAAACACCGGTTAACTACAAAACGATCATGGCGGCCAAGCGAATTTGAAAATTTTAAATAGACCATTCTCGCGATTTAATGTTCCAAGCGCACTGAAACCTGGTACAGGAAATATTTATACACATTGTAATCCACTGGTATCTAATTTAGTTCAATTGTTTACATAACCTCAAGATGGCGGCAGTGCGAATTTTAAAATTAAGTTTTTATTTCTTGTGATATAGTCATGCGATCGAAGTGAAAGTTTGAATAATGAACCTACGCAATAATTTTCCTTTAATGGTACATGACTCTATGGCCTATACATTTAACAATCCAACATGGCGACCATGCGAAATATTTAGACGATACTGAATATCTACGAATCTATTTTAGCAATCAAACTGCATTTTTTAATGTTCATAGGGGCTATGAACTTAAGTTCACCTATAAGACTTTAAATAACCTGGTGATCACAAATCCAACATGGCGGTGACGCGAATTATAAATATTCACATGGACATTTCTCGCAATTTAACCATCCGAGTGCAATGAAACTTGGTACAGTAAATCCTTATACGAATGTTAATCCACTGGCATCTAATTTATTTCAATTGTTTCCATAACCTGAAGATGGCAGCTGTGAAAATTTTTAAAATCTCCTTGTTACTTCTTGTGTCCTAATTATGCGATTGAAGTTTGAATACTACACGTTCATAATAATCTGCATGTAACAGTACATAACTCTAGGACCTACATATATAAAATCCAACATGGCGACCATCCGAAATATGTAGTCGGTTCTTAATATCTACGAATCTATTACAGCAATCAAACAGAAATTATGTATGTTGATAGTGGCAATTAACATAAGTAGGATATATGAAAATAGGCTGAATAGTTCTTCACGGAACTACTTGTTATATCTGCGACAAGCATTTTCTTCTTTCTCCTACGAGAATGTTTTTCTAGGCTACGCCCCTGTTTGACACACTGTAGCTTCGCTAAAGTTCACTGAAATTGCTTTTGGGTCTCGAACCCCTGTCCATTTACTTGAATTTTTGGATTTCGTTCCAATATCTGACCCTTAATACTGTGGTATTTTACTTGACTTTCACGAAGACCTATCTATAGTCTCGAACCGATGACTTCCAGCGTAATGTCTCTACTGATCTGGATTGATGTTTCTAGCTGATTAATGTTCTAGAATTTTACGCGGCGCAACTTATTTTGTCACGGTTTCCGTGTAGCGTACAATTTTATTTGATATAACACAAGTGCTTGAGTGATCACTTACAAACAACAGTACTTTTTGACGTGACGTATTTATATTACCACGCACATACAAACTTTTGTTGAAACCGCGGATGCTGACGATTTGTTAATTTGTCTTAACACGATCCACTTTAGCAGTTGGTAACGAACTCAGTTACTCGCTGTGACATCTCCATACAGGAGTGTAATTAGTTTTTACTTACTGAGGACGGACTTCCATCCAGGTAGCCTGATAATACTGCGTACTGTATACTTATGTACGGTGCGAATTTGCGCTGAGCCTCTCCGGGCTTGACTGAATTTCGACTGATATGATGCAGCGTTTCTGCATTTTATGAGACAGCGTGTAGCGCCTCTATGCTTACTGATGGTGAAACTGCTTCTGATACAGTCTAACGCCTCACTGGGCTGACGAATACTGCATGCTCTATGGTTGAAACCTCGGCTATATATTAGGAACTTGCAAAAATAAATTACTTTTGTCTTCTTCTTCTTCTTGGAACTATCTTTTGAAATAGACGTCGCACGTTTTTGAAAATATATCAATATGTTCCCTATAATTCAAACGTTACATTATCATCTCGTTTCCCGAAAATCGATCGTCTATTTATTTTAAATAAAATCTACATGGCTCCAGAGCTGTGTGGGCGAATGAGTTTTATTTTCTCCTTCCCAAGACCTCCTCTTAGCTCCGCCTAATGACGTAACTGCTTCGTAAGGGCTTTTTCCCTGGGCCTAAATTATTCGATTTTAGTCTTGATTAATTCATAATTCCCTGGATTATTCTGTTCTACGTAAACATATTTATGTAATTTTGCGTTGTTTTCGCGAAAACGGGTTATTTCACAATTTTGGGGTGTTGGGAAGCAATCCAGGGTTGTCATAAAAATGCAAACGTTAACACTCTGCGGTGATTCCCCTGCAAATCTGCTCTGGTTGATTCATCACAGCGTGACTGTCCTCATGATTCACACACAGCTTGCATCCTGTGACTTCAGATAAGGCTTGTCAATGCTATGCGTCTTTGCCTGAATCACTTCTTATTTCCTAATGGCTAGCTTGAAACTGAACCTCTTTTCATCTCCGAGATCCGAATTCCATATCCTGTACCAACCCCAGTTGGGTACAGAGTCCCTCTTTCAAATGTAAATAAATTTTTGAAGAACTGAAGAAATTTATTTATCAACGTTATAAATTTTCTTTACTTGTATGAACTTCCTTCAATTATTTCTTTTAATTTCTTGAATGGGGAAAGACTCTCCCTGCCCGTTTCATTAACTATTTTTATTTATCCTCATTATATTTACAGTTCACTCCGTTTCATCAGTCTTTCTCAGTAACTTGTTCCGTCCAGCTCGGGTTTGATCTATCCTTACCCGCTTCAACCGTACTTTCCTTTCTTGTTCTTTTTCCTTTCCAGTCTTTATTCCTACAGATATATTATCAATTTATCATTGGGTTGGACCTGTCCTTACCCGTTTCAATTTAATTTTGTCATTTCCATTAGGTTTATGAACCTCTCACCCCTTTCTCTCAACTCCCCACTCTGTTTCTCGATGTGTCTGATCAATTCTTTCATTTCTTCATACGTTTCCTTCAGATCATATTTGCACTCTAATTTCTTCCATCTCTTTTCTCTTTCATCCTCACTGTTATTTGCTACTTGGGTTAGCAATGCTTGGATTTCCTTCTCGTATTCTTCTGGAGGATGGTAAACTTTTAAATTTGCCGCATTCATGACCATTTTGTGATCGGTTTCAGTGTGTTGCACCTTATATGCGTTGTTTTTAAGGTCCTTAATTATTCGATATGGCCCATGATAATTTTTCCGAACTTTTTGTATACACGATTCTCAGGATCTGATATCGCCGGTCGCTTCACCAGTACTAATTCTCCTTCAACCAACGGCCTATGGTACCTTTTATTACGATTTCTTTTCTGCTTTTTATCAGCTTGTGCCTTCAAATGTTCATATGTCCTCCTGATTCTTAGTTCCCTTCCTACTTGAACATCAGTAAAGGTGGGTAGAATCTGATCCCATGGCCTTTCTGGTTTCTTACCCAAATGCAACCTAACAAGAACCTCCCCTGTTGCTTCGTGAACTGTATTATTGATGCAAAATTCAGTGGTTAGCAAAATATCAATCCATTTCCAGTTCTCCTCTGAACAATAAATTTTGCAATACTTTTGCCCTCCCTCATCACTCTTTCGACAGGGTTTGCCTCTAGATGTCTTATACTTGATAAGATCTGCTGAATTTCCAAATTTTCTAATTCTCGGCGAAACTCTATACTCGTAAAACAACTTCCATGTTCTGAAAGTAGATTTTCTGGTTTACCCAGAACAGGGATTACTCGTTCCTTTAATCTCTTGACAATCTGTTTTGTTGATGTTTTCTGTATCGGACATAGCACGACCATCTTTGTGAAAACGTCCATGGATACCATAATATGTCTGTTACCTCTTCTGGCTTTTGGTAGCGGACCAAAGTTGTCCACTGACAAAATCTGACACGGCCTTTCCGGCAAAAGTGGAATTGGTTTTTGCCTCATTAGGAAGGAATTTGGCTTTATTCTCTGGCATGTATCACAAGTTTTTATAGTGTATTTCACTGTATCTCTCAACCTTGGCCATGTAAATGCTTCCTGTAACATGTTGACTGTCTTATCAACTCCCATATGTCCAAATGAACTATGCAATAACCAAACTAATTTTCACTGCATGTCTGAAGGCACAATAATCCTCAAACGAGTGTTGTCTGCATCTGCAAATTTGTGTAGGATCCACTGATCTCTATACATGGATGGCTGGTAGCTAAGGCAGCAGTAAGCCGAATAGACGATGACAGGTATAGCAAAATGGCAGCGAGCGCATGGTGCAATATTGCGAATCTGGCTCTGTGATTGGTTACTGGTAGTTTGATGTTATACATGTATTTATACTGGAAGTAAATATTTTGTGTTTCTTGTAGTTGTAAAATGGGCTGAATTTGGTTATTTAAAGCGTAAAATCTTAGTTTTAAGTACCGGTTTGGTGACCCATCATCCCAGGCAAGCCGGTAATACCTTTACTTCTCAGGCAGATAGATCGCTTAGCCGTAATTGTGAAGTTAAGTATACATATGCGGTGGTGCTGAAGCAGACGTGTTCGGGCTAGGCAATTGCGTGTTTAAATTTGATCCCATTTCAGGGTTTTTCGGTTCTGGGTGCGAATAGTTCGCTTAATAGTTGTAATACGGTGGGGAGAGTATATTTTGAGTAGGTTTTTAGTTGTGTTAAGTTTTATGTGGAGCTGAGGAGTGAAATTGGTTGGGCTTCAATGGCATTTTTTGGCTTTGATCTACTTCCCGTTATTATTAAGTTTATTGTGCTGCTAGCGTGATTAAAAGCTGTAGTATTTGATGTAAAGTGCTGGGATTACTGGGAGGAAGTGTTGGTTATTTCATGGAAACAAGAATTCATTACCAATTACCGATTACGATATGTCGAATCTAGGCCTGTATAGTGAGCTACGTTTAGGCCTATAGGTACAACATTTGAAGAATGCATCATTTCGTGGCATATATACATGTATACCGTATATACAATTTACAAGAATGTTTCCAGAAGTTGTTTTTCACTCGTTACTCTGTTACTGATCGCTAATTGCGTGTACTCAGCACCTAATTAGATATTTGTCAGCCGTTATTATACATTCATTTTATTGATATTCCGGAGATTTACTGACCTCGGAATGACGTGTCAGTGATCCCAATGCTCTTATGCTATGAGTGAACATATCTCTATATTTTTATGTGCTCCAAAGCACCATTAATTACGATTTAAAATTGACTAGATTATCATTGCTTGCCCATAAGGAGGGCTCGAGAATGGGTAGACCAACATGGCGGACCGCGCGCTCAACCTGGCGTACTTTCTCGTGCAGCGGAGAGCAGCCATCAGCGATCCATGTATAGGGATCAGTGGTAGGATCCCATTCAAATAACTGTAATCAGTAGCTATTCTTTCTGCCTCAATGAACGCGGGTGATGTTCTATCAAGACTTCCCTCGAAGTAGCTTATCAACATCCTCATCCATGGGTCTTGTTTTTGTTTTTCCTCAATTCTTTTCAATTCCTCAATTGTTTCTTGATATTTAGTATCTATCTGAATTGTACATGCCTCCTCACTGTTGCCTGGATTCCTACTCAGAAAGTCCGGAACAATATTCTCCTTTCCAGGACAGTGTTCAATTTCCACATCATACTGTTGGATATATAATGCCCATCGCATTAACCGCTGACTTGATCAGTCCGTTTTCATCAGAAATGTCAACGCCTTATGGTCTGTCCGTAATATAATCGGAAATCCATACACTATCTTACGCCAATATTGTAGCGCGTACAATATTGCGAGAAGTTCGATTTCACTAATAGTGCAGTTCTTCTCATGAGGCTTCAGTCTTCTTGAGGCGAATGCTAAATAATTTCTTTTAATTGTTTGCTCTTTAATTTCTTGATATAACATGGCTCCTACGCATATCTGAGAAGCATCTGTCTGAATGATAAATTTTTCGTTAAAATCGGGGTATCCCAATTTCACGGAAATTAGTAACATGTATTTTGCCTTCTTGAAAGCTTCTTCACATTCCTCAGTCCATTTCCACTTTCCCCCTTTCTTAAGCAAGTCTTGCAAAGGTGAAACTGTACTTGTGTACGCAGGACAATGGCTGTTAAAGAACCCTATCAATCCTAAGAACTGTCTTACAATTTTGACTTTGGTTGGCCTTGAAAAATTTTTGATTGATTCTAATTTACATGGGTTCGGCCTGACTCCGTGCTGGTCGATCACGTGACCCAAAAACGTCACTTGCCTCTAGCAAAAATTTTATTTCTTGAAGTTTACTTTAAAATTAGCTTGTTCCAAAGCCCTTAATAATTTACTCAAATTTTCCAAATGTTCTTCCATAGATTCTGATGTTAATAAGATGTCATCGACATATCTAATTGTACATTCTTTTACATCTTCAGAGAGGTTTCTGTCTAACGCTCTAATTAACGCTGACCCTGCCGTTTTCAATCCGAATGGTAACCTTCGAAAACACATAGTCCTTTGTTCAAATTGAAATCCTGTTAATAGGCTAGTTTTGTCTTCCAACTCCAAATGGTGGTAAGAACTTGTTAAATCAATATTTGTAAATATTCTTTTCCCTTTAAATGTTCTCCAAATTTCTTTAATTGGAGGTGCTGCATCATTTTCTGGAATTATCCTTGAGTTTAAATTCCTGTCATCCAAGCCTACTCTCACTGATCCATCTGGTTTATTTACCACTACCAATGGGCGTATTTACTTTCTCTATCACCCCATCTTCCATCATCTTTTGAAGTGCTTCCTTCATTTGTTTGAAATATTTTTCGGCTACTGGATAAGGATTTTGGCGAAATGGCATCCAGTCATTTACTTGGAAGGCATACTTGAAATTTTTAATCTTCCCTGGCTTGGAATCGAATGCATTTCTCTTGTCTAGAATTATTTTCTTCAAAGTCTCTTTGTCTTCTGCTGACATCTTAGCTTCTTCTAGTTTTTCTTTAAGGCATTCTTCGAATTCGACTTCTGTTTCCTTTTCTATATTTGCAGCAAGTGTACTCAATTCCCTTTTCAAAAATAGTATATCTTCTTCCGTTATATTCCTGTAATTCTCTTCTTTTATGTACCAGATTTGTTCGTCCTCTCTAGGTTCTGCCTTCTGTGATGAGATATCAATTTCCGAGTTCTGTACTTCGTTTTTAAATTTAATGCAATTTTGGGACAAGTCAATCACGACATAATGTTCTCTTATAAAATCAATGCCCAAAATTATGTTGTACGGTAGCTTGTTCACTAACAAGAAGCTTTGAGACAACAAAAAATTTCTAATTTGCAACTCTAAGAACACTTGATATTTGCCAACCAAACTCTTTTCTGGGATTATTCCTTTTATTTTAATCACTGATATAGGTATCTTTAGTACTTTCCCCTTTCTCTCTAACTCATTTACTAGTGCTTGGGTTACTAAGCAAACCGTTGATCCTGTATCTAACAAGCTTCGAACTGGAGTACCCTCGATTCTTATTAATATTATTGGTAACTCCCTTTTTATAGCGACTGGACCTTCTTTTATTTCCTCTATTAGTTCCTCGGGCCTTTCAATCCAATTTACTACTTGAATAGTATTCCATCCTCCATTTTCATCTCTTTCTAACCCTTCAAATTTTGGCGTTTTTTCCCTCAGAATCTCACGCTGGGATCTCTGATTGTGTTCTTGGAGTTCCAAGCTCTCTGCTCCTCTCATATCATGAATATCTGGTGAGGTTCTTCTTTCCATTGCATTACTCCATTTCACTTTAGGGGGCTGATTATATTCATCTCCTCTTTCATCGTAATACCTCTGGGTTATCACTCTGCGTTCCTCAACTCCAGCCTGATAATCAATGTCATTATCTCTTTGCTGAGTATTTCTATGGTAATTTGGGTTCCACCTTCTTCCCTGGTATGGCCTTTCATTTGGTGCTGCCTTCTGATTCCCGGGTTTCGATCCATAGTATCCTCTATTTTTGTTATTACCTGGGCTATAATTTCCTTTGTAATTACCCTTATAATTCCCTTTATAGTTTCCCCTATAACGTGTATTCTGTTCTCTCGGGTCATATCCTGGGGTATTTTGTTCACTCCTTATTTACTCCGTACCCGTTGCTTTATCATTTCATGACCTTTCAGAATTTCCGGTCTGGGCTTCAGTCACGTGCGCATGTTCTACTGCTCTGTGTTGTCGTGGTGACATATGTGCAGTAGTCATGTCCAATTGGCGTAAGACGCTTTCTACTTCAATTGCTGTCTTCCCATTCGATGAGATTAAACATCTTTGTATTTCAAACGGTAACTGCTTTGTTATTGCCAGACATAGGTCATTTTCTGACGGAGTGCAGTCTAATTCTCTAAATTTGCACAACTGTGCTGTGAAATATTCGGAATAGCGCGAAGACGTATTCGTACTATACTTTTTGGAATAAAGATCAAGCCTTACATTTTGTTGGACGTCTGCTGCCCAATATCTTTTTAAGAATTCGTCTTTAAACTCGTCCACGGTGTCGAAAGTATACCTAAAACTTCTAAACCATGTTAAACAATCGCCATCCATTAATTTTTCAATTGATCTTAATTGACGTTCAGGTGCAACTCATGTGTCCTTTAGTTATTCAAATACCTCCTTTAACCAATATTTAGGCGTTATAGAAGACACGTTTCTCGAAAACTTTCTGGGTTTATCAGAGTCTGATCTAATAATTTTTATCACCTGGTTCTTGACTTCATTATTATTGTTATTATTAAAAGGGGTAGACGTGAATATAGGTTGCCCTGGCGTTTTGAATTGACTTTCCCCTTCGGGGTAGTTCTTAAATATGTTTTTGGGTTTCGTTTCTCCCCATTTGTCTTTTAAGTCCTCTGTACTTTCCCGATTTGACTTATGATCTCTCCCACTAATTCCTTCGATAGCAATCATTCTCGTTTCACTTTAATTTACCCTTCCTTCGAGTCTCTCGATCCTAGCAAATGATTCTTGTTCTATTTTATTCATACGATCCTCGTTGTCCTCAGTTCTTCTTCCTATTTCTTCTTGTCTTCCTTTCAAGCTTTCCTTGAATATTTCAAATTCTTCCTTTATTTCTTCTTGGTTTCGAGGATCTGTTGTTCTTTCTCTTTAAATTTAACTTGTACTCTTGTTTCTACTTCCTCTTTTGCTTTTTCAAAATTTTGCTTTACGCATTTCTCTACTTCTTTAAGATCATGTCTTATAGATTTTATTTCCCCTTGGGTTTTCTTCTGGGTCTTCTTTATCCTTGTCAGATCTCCCTGATTTTGTTCTACTTTCTTATTTGTTTCACCTATGCTAATTTTCCAAAGTATTTATACCATTTATGATTTCTTCAATTTGTGATTGTTGCCTATCGATGTTTTCCCCCTCTTTCTCAACAATTTCTCCCTGTGTCGTTATTAATGACTGTATGGGTTCTATACGTTTACCTAACGTGGTTTCGCATGCTTTATCCTGTTCATCTAACCTTTGATCTACATACTCTCTATCTTTCTTTGCTTGTATGTCTGTTCTTTGACTTATTTTATCCATATCGAACTTCCTTTGTTCATTACTTTCTTGGATTTGTTTCGATAAATCATTTATTTCCCTTTTTAACTCCTGTGTGGAATTTTCGCATTGTTTTTCATTGTTCGCTAGTTGCTTCGTTACATCGTTCTTAAATTCCTGGAAATCGACCTTATTCATTTCTAATCTAAGATCTAACGTGTCTCCGAAAGATTTCTCCATCTCTTTGAATTTACTATCTATTTGCTCTGTTGTTTCGGTTTCGATATCGTTAATTTTCACATCGATCTCATCTAAGCACGACTTAACCTCTGCCTGTTCGCCTGAGATATGGTTTACATAATCTTAAATAGTATCAATACTTCCCTGTATTTTTACAATACTATCATTTACATTTGCCTGTTCGGCGTCAACTTTATTATTTAATTCACCTAATCTATTGTTCGTTGTTTCAAAATTCTGTTGACATTCCATCCTACCCTTTCTGATTTCATCCCTATTTTCTTCAAGTTTATTGTTTAAAACTTCTGTATTTTCTTGAAGTTTATTGTTTCAACTTCGCTATTTTCTTGATGTTTATTGTTTAAAACTTCCAAGTCCTTTTTACTCTCATCCTTATTTTCTTGAAGCTTATTGTTTATTTCTTCCAAGTCCTTTTTAGTTTCGTCCCTATTTTCTAGAAGCCTATTGTTTATTGCTTCCAAGAGACCTTTCATCTCTTCCGTCGTAGCCATTCTTCTTCCAATTATTTGAGAAAAGATGGGCTACTACCCTCCAAGGATGAATCATTCACACAAGGTAAATCTGGGCTTGACCCGACATGCTTGTATTTTTCCTTTATTTGAGGTTAAGTGTTTAACGGGTGTGTACGCATACGAACCCGTTCACACGTCCCTCCTTCAAAACTTCAACAAACTTTAAGCAAGACATTTTGAAATCATACTTTGAAATTTTTTCGAAATTTTCCAAATTTTTCTCTCTCGGAAAACTCGAGTTTTTCTGTGTTTTTCCCCCAGAAAAACCCTCCCCTAAAGATGGGCGCCATAAAAATGAAATATAGGGATGGTTTCATTTTTCAATATTTATTTATAGGGTTACGCGGGCTACGGTCATTTACCTCCTCCGTATTTAATCTTTACTTTATCTTTAATTCGACCGACTTTCCCTGTGACCTAGTATCCATATCTAGAACGCATTATATGCATTCCCTATGTGCCGGTTTATACGGAGGATGGTTAGTCAGCACTCGGCTTTTTGCTGCTGCGGCATCGGGGTGTGTAACGTTCCCTCCACTGCCGACTTATCATCCGATATGGAATACTCAAGGTTCACAAGGATTTGAGGAAAAACTCAACATTATAATTTACATAATTTATTTCATAGAAGAAAAATAGATTCACTCAAAACATGTCAAAAATCAATCACTTGGCATAGTCTCTTCAAGTGTCACTCAAAACTAAAAATCACTTTGTTAAAAATTCATCAAATTCACTATAATGTCACTTCATTCTACCATGAACTTCGTAACTATTTTGTCTTGCTTAAATTAAAGTATTACTATTTGTAGTATATTTTACTCAGGCGTCGAGCGCGCCTATCATTTATGTCATATAATCTCTCCAAGGCTTTGGACATTTACATTCATTTCAATCTTTACCCTTCAGGGTTTCTTTTATGTTTACATAAACATTATTTATTTATCATTTATTTAGTGCTCTGGACCTTAATAAGAATTCTTCACAAAGCCTTAGATTTTAAACATTTAAAAATACTGTACAAGAACATGCCATGTCTGTGGATCGAACCCTTATTCCACCAGTTACTCTCCATGCATCAGGTGATCTTTCTCAGCAGCGTACCATGCACTGTGTTATTTATTATAGTGGGTTCTCTATTCATATTAAAACTTCATTGTTTCATAACCCATTATTCATTCTTTTTGAAGAAGGAATCCTTTTTATCAACAATAAAGGTATTTTACAAAATCCGTCAAAATCTATACAAATGCTTCAAACTTATATTCTGGAGAATTGTCTCAACCCCAGCATCATGATTTTATAGGTTATTTTGAGATTGCATATTTTAATAAAATCTTTCATATAATGGCCCCTTTATTCCTAGTCTTTGCTAGACCCTAATTGACCGCGGAACTCGTTAACATCTCTCTCTCACTCCCTCACTATGGTAGGTCAGCTGACACTTCACTTGATTTATGGCGTTTCGCCGACCGCCTTGCGTTTACAATGCTATTTACTATTGAACCATATGATCCCAAGCGGCTATTTGTTCCTGCTTTTAATATTATTATTATTATTATTATTATTATCATCATTTCATTTCGTGTTTACAGGATATTTATTTCTTATTCCGGAGAGAATGTATAACAGTTGACTGCACCAACTTTAATAATAACTTGTATGACGTCTTATCACAACAATATATTCATAACAATGCCTTTTTGGACTTACTTGTATATTCGCACACAATGCTTTATTTCGACGATTATTGCCTACAATATTTCATTTATAACAATGCCTTCACGGTCTTACAATGTAACTATTATTTTCGACGCTTCCCTATGGCAATACTTTAATTCGAATTTAACCTACCCAATATAATACGCCGTTTTCATACAACACTACATTAAAGGGAATCTTTCATCCACAATATTCCGACGATACTTTCCATCTCCCGAATAAACATATCCTGATTGACGCATATTTATTAGCTTGAAGTTACATTTATTTTATTATTTGGCCTTTTCGGCAACACAATTTCTTGCTTGGTTATTCGCGGTTTATTTAATATCTTATATAAACTTTCATTTATAGCGGTAAGACCTCGGTCATCCTATTATTTTATTCTCATAACTTTGGCTTGATAGCCTGCAATAATACGTTTTTCCTTGGGTGTTTTTATTCACCAATTACTTTAGAGATTTACTAATTGATCATTGTTGACAAAAATACGTCAAGATATTATTTATTTCGTTCCGTTTTAATTACTTGAGTTCCTTATTATAATTTTACCACCACTTTATTTTTAAAGTATGACAACTCGATAATAGTTATTTTCATTATTATCATCTCGGATTTCAATTATTTTTATTACAACTTTTGTTATTCGCCATTTAATTATATGGTATAAAATCAAACTATTTTTATTTTTCCTTATCATATCGACTTTTAATGACTTCATTATGATGCACATTTATTTCATAAACTGATTTTACTATAGCAAAATTTTAAGCCATTTAGGTTATTATTTTCGGTTCCTTCCTCCAAATCATATATTACTTATTATTTCATTTCTTTGGTTTTTATTACTTTATATTACTGATCCCATTTTTATATTTATTTTGCGAGGTCATTCTCGCAGTCATTTATTATTATCCCAACATTTCAATTATATTAATGTGGGAGCCGGATGAGGATCAAGACGGCCGAGTATGGGATCTAGGGGGCGCAGGAGTAAGCTCAGCGCCAATGTCTGAGAATAAAAAGAAGAGAAGCAATATTCCGAGTTCCGACGGGCCGCGAAACACATCCCCTTAATTCTCTACTGTATTTTAATCAGTTTCATTGTTTTAATAAATAATTCAGTTCTATATTCGATGCTTGTGAGTGTCATGATCTGGAAACCGTTTCCCACAAATGGGGGCTCGTCCGGGATGGACTGAAACAACGAGTTACGACGCAATCCGCGACACGAAGTATGACGCATAATACGACGCTATTTTCGACGAAGTGGACGGCTAATCATATTTGTTGCTGTTGCCTACGACGCTGACGATGAGACGACGTGCAGTTTTGTGAGCCCACGACGTGCGAATCTACGACGAGGATTCATAGGCTAGCAAAATTTGTTCTTCAGTTTCGGTGACAATTAGTGGTGCCGTGACGACGACGAGGGTCGGAATCTAAACGACGACAGAGGATTGTGGATGTGGTAAGGGGATAGCGACTCGTCAGAGAGAAACGACGGGAAGTGGTATTCAACGATATCACCTACAAATATCACCGGTTTGGTGAATGAGGTTAAACAGGTTTGATAGCGACGTTTTGAGGAAGCGATATTGACGGAAGTGACGTGTGTAAACAAATAAGATGACTACACTCAGTGCAATAGAGAAAATAAATAAGAACATAAGTGATTCTCCGGTCAAAGCAATCAAAATTTTACATAACCTCATTTTCGAGCATATACCAGACGACAGGAAGAATCGAAAGCGACTGCGAGAGTTTCCTGGATTCGATTTTGACGAAAATTCCATTGAAGAGGAAGCTAAGAAGAAATTTATCGAAGAAACATTTTCCAAGGCTGATCTGTTGCGTGTTTCTGAGATTCTTAATACCGAGATCGGGACAAAGGAGGTAATTTGTTATTACTTGAGAAATTTTGATGAATTCGCAACTAATATAGACCATGATGACGAAGATGAAGAAGACGAAGAAGACGAAGAGAGCGAAGAGGAATACCAGCACGGAAGGTATAGAGATCAACATAAGTTTTCATTGTCGTTCCGCGACGTAGAGGGCGCTATGAAAACATTTAACGGTAAGGATGGTTACCCAGTGAAGAAATGGATCGCAGATTTTGAGGAGACGTCAATCTTGTTGGGATGGAGTGAGCTGCAAAAGTTTATTTTCGCTAAGAAATCACTCGATGGCTTAGCTAAGCTTTATATTCAAGGTGAGAAAGGACTGACGTCCTGGACTGCACTGAAGAAGGCCTTGAAAGAGGAGTTTGACGTGGCGGCAAGCAGTGCAGAACTTCACAAGTTGTTAACCCAGTGACGGAAAAAGCGCGACGAATCTCTACAGGAGTACTTTCTTGTGATGAAGGAAATCACCAGTAGAGGTGATGTTGAGCAAGTTTCTCTGTGTCAGTACGTGATTGATGGGATCGAGGACGATTCAGGATCAAAACTTCTTCTCTATGGAGCAAAAATTCCAAGGATTTCATGGAGAAAATGAAAAGTTATGAGATGGCGGTGAAGTCTTTGCCAAAGAAAAGCACAAAGTATAATAACAGTAATTTTCAAGGAAGTGCCAACGAGAAGGACGGAAAGTGCTGGGGCAGTACAAAGAAGAAAGAGGCGAGTAGTGGAGATATATGTTATAATTGCGGTGGATCTGGTCATAGTTCAAAGGAATGTGAACACAAGGATAAAGGCAAGAGATGTTTCAACTGCAACGAGTTTGACCACATTTCATCCGAGTGCAAAAAAGAGAGGAAGAACGATAAGAGGAATAATCAAGGTATCTGTCTTACTGATGAAAAGAAAAGCTGCCTCAAGTTCAAAGAGGTTAGTTTGGGTCAGCAGAAACTTCAGGCACTTATCGACTGTGGCAGTCCTTATAACCTACTGCGACATAACATCCATAGGACCATGGGTTCCCCAGGATTGAAGAGCACGGATCTTGTTTTGAAAGGATTCGGTAATGGTTTTGTTGCTCCTCAAGGTTACTTCACAACAGTTGTTGAGGTAGACGAGCTGGAGATCCAAACCAAAGTCTATGTTGTTTCTGATGATACTATGGAGTGGGACATGGTTATTGGTAACGATCTATTGGATCTGGGTGAGGTTACCAACAAGAAACTAGAGGTCCCAATGATGTTGATCAGGGTAGCCGACGAACAGGAATTTGACATCGAGAACTGCGTTGATGACGAAAAAAGGGAACAGATCCAGGATTTGGTAGCGAGATATGTACCAAAGAAGACGAAATCTACTGATGTCAAGATGAAGATCTCATTGAAAGAAGAAAAACCGATATTTAGCAGGCCCAGACGAATGGCACCGCTTGAGAACGAATTTGTCGATGAGCAAGTCGAGGCGTGGCTGGAGGAAGATATCATAGAACCGAGTCAATCAGAATATACATGCCAAGAGGTGGTAGTCAAAAAGAAAAATGGAAAAAAGCGACTTTGTACTGATTTTCGTCCAGTGAACTCAATCGTTGTTATTGATCTATTTCCCATGCCAGTATTAGAGGTTCTTCTGGACAAGTTACAGAATGCTACGGTGTTCTGCACCTTGGATCTCAGGAACGGATTCTTTCACGTGGAAGTCGAATAAGGAAGTCCACGATATTTGTCATTCGTAACGCGTTCTGGACAGTACCAGTACAAAAAAGTTCCATTTGGATTTACCAACTCACCTGCAGTCTTCCAACGCTTTGCTACGCTGTGTTCTGGGAGTTAATCCGAGAGAACATAGTGTTTACCTATATGGATGACTTAATCATCCCAGCGAAGGATGACGACGAGGCACTCCTACGATTGAGACGATTGTTGTAATTAGCTGCAGAGTACGGGCTTGAGATCAACTTCGAGAAGTGCCAGTTTTTGAAGAGGAGGGTACAGTTCCTCGGATACACTATTCAACTTGGACAGATTCAACCCGCCACTGAGAAGGTCCTTGCTGTACAAAACTTCCCGGAGCCAAAGACGATCGCTGCGCTGCAGAGCTTTCTCGGATTGGCTGGCTATTTTAGAAAATTTATCCCAAATTTCTCAATTGTAGCCAAACCACTGAGCGATCTGTTGAGAGGTAAGCCGGAGTTCAAGTTTGTCGAGGAACAACGACGTGCATTTGTTGAGCTCAAACGTCTTCTCGTTTCAGAACCTGTGTTGAAGATATACAACCCGAAATACGAGACGGAACTGCACACTGACGCCAGCAAGAGTGGTTATGGCGCTGTGTTGTTGCAAAAGTACCCAGAGGACAACAAACTACATCCAGTCTCATACATGAGTAAAAAGACGACGATACAGGAAGAAAAATACAGCAGTTCCGATCTCGAGATCTTAGCTGTGGTGAATGCATTAAAAAGAGTATAGGGTGTACTTGCTCGGAATTCCGTTCAAGATCGTGACTGACTGTATGGCATTCCAAAAGACAATGCACAAAAGGGACCTGGTCCCACGAGTAGCTAGATGGGCTATGGCCTTGGAGGACTTTGACTATATCATCGAACACCGAACTGCAACCAGGATGAAACATGTCGATGCCCTGAGCCGATGTCCAGCAGTGATGTTTGGATTCCCTGATGGCCTTGCAGCGAGGATCAAAATCGCCCAGAGAAAAGATGAAGGATTGACAGCGATAAAAGGGACACTGGAGAAAGGGCCTTACGAAAACTTCATCGTCAGAGATGGACTGCTGTTTAAATTTGTTGACGGGCGAGAGACGTTGGTGGTCCCACGGGCAATGCACCATGAAATCATCAGAGTTGCACATGAGAAGGGACACCACGCTGTTAAAAGGACTGAAGAAGACGTGAAGCAGGAATATTATATTCCAGGCTTGGCCAACAAGGTGAAACGAGTCATAGCCAACTGTGTGAAGTGTCTAGTGGTTAACAGGAAGGCAGGCAAGAAAGAAGGTTGGTTATATCCGATGTTCAAGGAGAGTGTGCCATTGCACACCTACCATATGGATCACACTGGACCACTTAAATCTACACACAGGGGATATGAACACATCTTCTGTGTGATAGACGCCTTCACGAAGTTCACCTGGCTGTATCCTGTGAAAACTACCAAATCGGCCGAGACGATTGAAAAGATGGAGTTTCAGAGGACAAACTTTGGAAACCCAGTTCAAGTGATCACCGACAGGGGGCCATCGTTCACCTCCCATGAGTTCCAGGACTACTGTAATTCGCAGGGTATGAAGCACGTCTTGATCACAGCTGGACTGCCAAGAGCCAATGGTCAAATCGAGAGAGTCAACTCAACAGTGACCAAGATCATCGCTAAACTTAGCATTGACGATCCGACAAAATGGTACAAGGTTGTACCATCCGTCCAACGAGCTATCAACTCTACGTTCCAGAGGAGCATCGGAATGTCACCTTTCGAGCTGCTGACAGGAGTCAGAATGCACAACCAAAAGGATCTACGTATAGTGCAACTCATCGAAGAGGAGCTGATCGATTCGTTCAACGAAAAACGTGATCAGATGAGAGAAGATGCAAAAAAGCAGATAGAAAAAGTACAATCTGAAAATCGTGCTGAATTCAACCGACGACGTAAGGAGCCTAAGAAGTATCAGGTCGATGACCTGGTTGCCATCAAACGCCCTCAGATAGGTCCACATCTGAAACTAAAAAACCAAAGTCTAGGACCTTATCGAGTGACTCGAGTTAAACTCAACGATACATATGACGTCAGAAGAGAAGGAGACCATGCTGGACCAAGAATCACATCGTCCTGTGCGGAGTTCATGAAGCCCTGGCCGGGCGGATCTTCTTCATCCTGGTCGGATGAGGATCAGGACGGCCGAATGTGGGAGCCGGATGAGGATCAAGACGGCCGAGTTTGGGATCTAGGGGGCGCAGGGGTAAGCTCAGCGCCATTGTCTGAGAATAAAAAGAAGAGAAGTAATATTCCGAGTTCCGACGAGCCACGAAACACATCCCCTTAATTCTCTACTGTATTTTAATCAGTTTCATTGTTTTAATAAATAATTCAGTTCTATATTCGATGCTTGTGAGTGCCATGATCTGGAAACCGTTTCCCAAATTAATGCATTCAACTACCCGTAGAATCAATCGTTAAACTCCCTAGTCACGACTGATTTCACTGGGTCAGTGCATCGTACGGCTGCCAATTTTAATGAAAAATCATGACTCACTGGTGTGCTTCTCCTGCTTCATCCTTAGGAGGATTCACCCATCTACGGCATAATTAGCACTTTTCCATGGCACTTTCTTTCGAGAATTTCATTTCACTTAGGCCCAATCGAACTTCACTTATATTTGAACACATTATTATTCTATAAAACACTGTATTAACACTAAACACATATATCTTTTAAATTACTTACACAGCACTATTTTCCCCCCATATCTCAGTGATCTTCGGCACTTCCTATCGGTGATCGACGCCCTGATGAGATCCTAAGACCCTGCATTGGACGCGTGATAACTCGAACGGCTCCTAGTTCTTCACTGGATTTAGTCTCTGCCCTGTCCTTTTAACAGTCTATTTTGGCTTTCTTTATCATCTTTGTAGAAGCGATTTGTATTTTCCACTTGCCCTATACTTATGTAGCGGTCTATCGAACCTATGTCCCGCTTACTTCTTGACCGTAATCTATCCTTTTTAAATCTGCAACAAGCTTTTCTTCTTGCTCCTACGAGAATGTTTTTCTGGCTACGTCCTTGTTTGACACACTGTAGCTTCGCTAAAGTTCACTGAATTTGCTTTTGGGTCTCGAACCCGTGTCCATTTACTTGAATTTTTGGATTTCGTACCAATATCTGACCCTTAATACTGTGGTATTTTACTTGACTTTCACGAAGACCTATCTATAGTCTCGAACCGATGACTTCCAGAGTAATGTCTCTACTGATCTGGATTGATGTTTCTAGCTGATTAATGTTCTAGAATTTTACGCGGCGCAACTTATTTTGTCACGGTTTCCGTGTAGCGTACAATTTTATTTGATCTAACACAAGTGCTTTAGTGATCACTTACAAACAACAGTACTTTTTGACGTGACGTATTTATATTACCACGCACATACAAACTTTTGTTGAAACCGCGGATGCTGACGATTTGTTAATTTGTCTTAACACGATCTACTTTAGCGGTTGGTAACGAACTGAGTTACTCGCTGTGACATCTCCATACAGGAGTGTAATGAGTTTTTACTTACTGAGGACGGACTTCCGTCCAGGTAGCCTGATAATACTGCGTACTGTATACTTATGTACGGTGAGAATTTGCGCTGAGCCTCTCCGGGCTTGACTGAATTTCGACTGATATGATGCAGCGTTTCTGCATTTTATGAGACAGCGTGTAGCGCCTCTATGCTTACTGATGGTGAAACTGCTTCTGATACAGTCTAACGCCTCACTGGGCTGACGAATACTGCATGCTCTCTGGTTGAAACCTCGGCAAAAATAAATTACTTTTGTCTTCTTCTTGGAACTATCTTTTGAAATAGACGTCACACGTTTTTGAAAAATACATCATTATGTTCCCTATAATTCAAACGTTACATTATCATCTCGTTTCCCGAAAATAGATCGTCTATTTATTTTAAATAAAATCTACAAGGCTCCTGAGCTGTGTGGGCGAATGAGTTTTATTTTCTCCTTCCCAAGACCTCCTCTTAGCTCCGCCTAATGACGTAACTGCTTCGTAAGGGCTTTTTCCCTGGGCCTAAATTATTCGATTTTAGTCTTGATTAATTCATAATTCCCTGGAGTATTCTGTTCTACGTAAACATATTTATGTAATTTTGCGTTTTTTTTTCGCGAAAACGGGTTATTTCACAATTTTGCGGTGTTGGGATGCAATCCAGGGTTGTCATAAAAATGCAAACGTTAACACTCTGCGGTGATTCCCCTGCAAATCTGCTCTGGTTGATTCATCACAGCGTGACTGTCCTCATGATTCTCACACAGCTTGCATCCTGTGACTTCAGATAAGGCTTGTGAATGCTATGCGTCATTGCCTGTATCACTTCTTATTTCCTCATGGCTAGCTTGTAACTGAACCTCTTTTCAACTCCGAGATCCGAAGTTCATATCCTGTACCAACCCCAGTTGGGTACAGTATACCCAATTTGCCAGCGGGGGACACACCCCCAATTGCAAATAAATGAATGAATGAATTTCCATTACACTAGCATATGTCAGATCCTTTAATTCAGCGCTTTGAATTACACAAAATTAAGTTTTTATATTATAGAATGCAAGCTGAGTTTTTTTTTCATGGTTTCCCCAATTCTACTCCAGGTGAATTGCGGGATGGTTCATAACTTAAGATCACGACCACCTCTTCCAATCCTCACCAGAATCACAAATTCACACACTAATACAAACATCACAATAACACAGGGAATCAGAACAAATCCGCTCTCACCCAGGTACAATGACTAAATGATCACGATGTCAAAGGTCCTCAAATTAGACAACAACAACAAATGACTTCAGGATTGCTCCAAGAACTAACGTGAATTATGAAAATGTGTTATTGTTACAAATTAATTTCTTTCCATAATATTTACTTTAAATGAGACCATTTTCGAAACATTTTTTTTAAACTTTTCCCTTTACATGAAACCATTTAAAGGCAATTTTTTTAAGATCCTGTGCAATTGTATATTATACATTTGGTACACATTTTGAGTTTCTTTTTGTTACACATTTATGTACATTTGTAGGATAAGAAAAGAAGAGAAAAGAAAGGAAGCAACAGAGGGCGAGAAAGGTGGAAATAATAAGAGCAGATGAGCTGAGGGATGAAACAGGAAGATTTTAATGTGAATTAATGCATCCATCTCTTAATTACTGGTTTCAAACTCTTTACTTTTCTTATATTTATCTTTCAATAAAGTTCTCCTTGAGGAGGGTGATGAAACTTGGAACCCAAGTCCATAGAAGTACGGTAAATGGAAATCGGGCTGTATTTTACTGAGAGTAGAATTTTAGTACTTAAAAAAAACTTGAATATAATAGAATAGGCTTACCCTCTGTTCCGAATCCCGGATTATTATTCATTACAACCATCACTTGATATACGTGCAATAAATGCAGTATTCCTTACAGTATTACCGTACGGCCTAGTAAAAAGGATGATCTAGCACGTTTGGTTGTCACCGCGGAGGTCCGGGTTCGATTCCCGGCTCTGCCGAGAAATTGAATTCTGATTTGAGGACTGGAACGGGGTGCACTCAGCCTCGTGAGGCAAAACTGAGAAGAGACGGGTTCGATTCCCAACTCTGTCATCATGGAAGTGGTTTTCTGTGGCTTCCCACTTCTAATCCAGGTGAATGTCAGGATGGTTCCTAAATTAAGGCCACGGCCGCCTACTTCCCAATCCTCATCTGAATCCAAATACACACACTAATACAGCCATTGCAGTAACAAAGGTAAATACTACTACTAATAATAATATCGTATGGCCTCGGGTGCAAGCTTTGTTATTTGACACCCAGAGGGCAGCTCGAAATTTGTTGTTCCTTGAAGCACTATGAAAGTCAAGGAGGTTAGATATCTAAACTCCTTGACACTATAGCGCTTTCTAGTAGAGATAGGAGGAACTTTGTGTTGGCGGAAAATCCCGAGATTAATTTTGCCATTATGAACACGGCCTACTGAATTAAAATGGGTTCATTGACATGCCAACATCGTATGACATACGTGTCTTGAATTTTGCCGCCTTTCAAGAATCACTTACAACGGCCAGGAGCTAACCTGCAAGCTTGGGGTTAGTAATCCGACACGATAACCACTCACCCTCTGTGGCAAGCAGAAACACAGGTTATCAGACAGATTCCACACACACTCAAGTACACGGTAGGGCTGGTGCTTTCAATCGATTATTTTCAGATATCGATTAATCAAAACAGTAAATCGAGTAAATGCCACAAATAAATAATCGATTTTGTGTTTAATAGATTAAACTATTACGAGTTTAATCGATTAACCGGTTTTTCGAATAATTGACTTATTGTTTCGTCGATTAATTGATGTAAATCGCACTTTTCACTGCGCTCTCACAGAAGCAACAAACTATGATACAACGTGGTTTCTTAAAGCGATCACTCGACATGGTTAGTCTGGGCAGTCCCATGATGTTGATTCTTTTAGGCTTATCAACATCGTGGTCATGTAGCCCCGTGTACTTGGGTGTGTGTAAGACTTGTCTGATAGCCTGTTTAATTGCGATGTCCGTACCAGTGTGTGCAGCCTATTAGTAATTGAGATAGGATTTGAGTAAGAACCGACCGTGGCCTTAAGTTAGTAACCATCCCGGCATTTGCCTGGAGTAGAATAGGAAAACCACGGAAAGACACTTCCAGGATGGCTGAGGTAGGAATCGAACCTGCCTCTTCTCAGTTTTGCCATACGGGGCTGAGTGTACCCCGTTCCAGCCCTCAGACCAGAATTCAATTTCTTGGCAGAGCCGGGAATCAAAGAAAGTAGTTTGATTGTCCGTCTTTTCAAAACAAATTTCATTTACAGGTACATGTTTTGGAGGTCATTCCTCCTTCTTCAGCCTGTCTTTCATTAACTTAGAAAAACTTTACACATAAAACATACCAATTTCCATGAAGAAAACATATTTAGAATACAAACCGACAAAGCATGGATTATAGTTTCCCTTTATCGGTATGTATTCTAAATATATATTCCTCATGGAAATTGGTATGTTTTATATGTTAAGTTTTTCTATGTTAATGGAAGACAGGCATAAGAAGAAGAAATGACCTCCGAAACATGTACCTGTAAATAAACTTTATTATAAAATTTGTGTTGAAAAGGCGGACAATCAAACTCTTTTCTTTGATTAATTACGTCAATACGGATCATTATGGAGGAGAGTAACACTGCAGAGCCTGGAATCGAACTCGGACCTTCATGGTGACAGCCAAGAAAATACCAACAGTTAAACCATTGCCCCATCATCCTCACCCCTCCCAAAATTAATGAATAATTCTATAAAGACTTCATACATTTCATTTCAATATCTTAATATTTTTATTATTTTGATTTTAAGTTTGCGACACTCATCGAATTGATAAATGAGAAAGAAGCGGACGAAGCCTCTTAGTTATTCCATCAATACGTCGTGCAGGCGAAGAAGGAAAGAAACTTGATTTGCCTCCTCGTTGCGGCTGTAATGTTAGTATTCCGGCAGCATCTCACGCTGCTCAGGGAGTCCTCGTTAATCATCGGTGTGCCAATGTTCCCGTGGCCACAATAACATTACAGGATCCTTGAGTGTACCCGACCAGGCTGTCCGCGTGGGGAGGCTAATCAGCCCCCTTCTTCTCTCCCTCTTGAGCTACGATAATGTTCATGGCGCTGAGTGGGAACTTGTTTGCATGGTGGGGATAGGGTTGCACACAACACTTAATTTGCTTGTTTACGATATCATTTGTTAGTCCAGGGTTGAAAAGCAAAGCGAATACTTTTGACGCCTAAATGCGTTAGATTTCCAATTCAAAATAAAATCAGTGCTGAGATTTAGGATCAGAGAGGTGTTTTGACGAATGGAAGCTTACCGTTATTAGATCTTTATTATTATTTATACAGTACTAGCTGTTATGCCTGGCGTTGCTCGGGATTACAATTGGATATTAAGAGATCGTACCTTTGAAGTTGTTAAATAGGTGAGTACGACGTAGCTGATATATTAAGCCTGAAATTTGGCTAATATAACTGAATTTTTAAGGAGCCTACTTTAATCTTTGTATGCATTACTAGCAGGTACCCGCGGCTTCGCCCGCGATCAAGACAATGGGGACGATGCATTATTGCTGATAATTGGTCTATTCTATTACATCAATCGCGGCTATAGGTGGGTCCATTCTAATTCTGAATATTCTGATACATACAGTATATTGATATGAGCAGCAAAGTGGGAATTTTATAGAGTTGTGAATGTCTGCAGGGTTCGATGTTACATTATGTTAACACATTTCAAAATTACGTTTTTGGTTTTGCCATCTTCTGCTGAGACATAACGATTTTGTTGTCCGGATGCTCGCGAGCACGCCACATACATTTGCCCATGGGAAAAAATGGTTTTTGTCTAAATGTACACGTGCTATTGTTAAGTGTGTGTCATTGCGCTTTGTTAAAGAAATTGTGAATATTGTTTGAAGAGGGAACTGCACTCTTGCACACTGGAATGGAAAATCTATCGGAATATGGGGAATTAAAAGTATTCTTACTTAAGCTATTCTGGATGTAATTATGTAATTTGGCCATACTTATTGATGATTTGAACGTCAACATATCGCTAGTAATAGACCTATAGTTAAATATCTCTCACCTTGGCCGCTGATGTACATATGCAGTCTCTCCCAGTGTTACATCCCAGGGATTGAAATCTCCAACCACCCTTTTGCCTCACATGCCTCTCTAAGTAATTAAAATTTCTGATTGTTGTTGTTTGATTCTTCAGTTTTTAACTGGTTTGATGCAGCCCTCCATGTCTCCCTCTCTTGAGCTAATCGTTTCATCTCTACATAGCTACCACTCCGTACAACCGAGGCAATCTGTTTAACCCTGGTTTACCCCTACAGTTCTAGTCCGCGACCCTCCCATCCATAACTAAGCTTGCTATTCCTGGATGTCTTAATATGTGTCCTACCCTCCTATCTCTTCTCTTCATTAGCAGTCGCCAGAAACATCTCTCCTCTCCCACTCGTCTTAATACCTTCTCCTTTGTTACCCTATCTACCCATCTGATCATCATTCTCCTGAATCACCACATTTCAAAAGCTTCCATTCTCCTCTTTTCTGCTGCACCATTAGTACATTAGTCCAACTCAGCAACTTTTCTATGTTTAAGCCGTGCCTTGTGCGGGGATTCAATGGCCGTGAAAGACAAAATACCAACATTATTCCTCAGTAAGAGTAATTAAGAAAAAATAATAATTAACGTGACAGCCGGTAGAATACGACACATTCGACTGTGAATATGGGTTGCTTATCATTGTAAAAAACGAAAAAGAGCAGATCAAAATTGGCATACAAAAATATTCAGTTAACAAAAAACAAATTTAAAAAGAAAATGAAAGCATACCGTGCAAAATAGAAAGAATCTTAATATTGTAAATTAGAGTAAAGATCTGAAAGCTCGCTTACAATAACCAGCTCAAAGAGTATAAAATTAGACTCAAAAATCACGATCGTATCCGACCCCAAAAGCCACCACTATCAATAAAATATATTTCATTTTACGCGCATCAATGCGAGGAGCAATGCTCGTGGTTAGAAGTGGGAACCGAACCCCGCGTTTTAAGGCCCTAAAACAAACGGTTTTCGAAATATTGCCAGAAAACTATCCCCGGTCTGGGAAATTTCAGCGGTTGCCATAGTATCGTTGATCTGTTTCTCAGAGGGAACACAGTTATTTGGGAATATCTCCGAAACCGTTCATTTTAGGAACTTAGAAAGTGTGTTACGGGGTCCCTACAGGACCTCCGAGTATTGTTTCTCCTATCTGGCGACTTAAAATGAGCTCAATCCGACCTTTGTACCGACTGTCCTTGCTCAGTGCCAAAGGGCGAAAAAAGTCACTTACAAATTGAATTTTCAAAAACTGTTTCTTAATGGGCCTCTACATACTCGGATCAACCAACATGCAAAATTTCAGCTTTCTAGATCTAATGGTTTGAGCCCTGCGTCGATGAGTCAATTTTGGATGGTCAATGCCAAAGGGCCGAAAAAAGTCACTTAAAAACTGAATTTTCAAAAACCGTTTCTTAGTGAGCCTCCACATACTCGGATCAACCAACATGCAAAATTTCAGCTTTCTAGGTCTAGTGGTTTGAGCCAATTTTGGATTATACTGTATATAATAGATGAGGCTTTCCAAGTCGATTTGCTCGTAGAAATATGGAATATAGCTCTTCTTACGCGTATCAATGCGAGGAGCAATGTTCGTGGTGGGAACCGAATCCCGCGTCTTAAGGCCCTAAAACAAACGGTTTTCGAGATATTGCCAGAAAACTATCCCCGGTCTGGGAAATTTCAGCGGTTGCCATAGTAACGTTGATCTGTTTCTCAGAGGGAACACAGTTATTTGGGAATATCTCCGGGCCGTTCATTTTAGGAACTTAAAAAGTGTGTTTCGGGGTCCCTACAGGACCTCCGAGTATTGTTTCTCGTATCTGGCGGCTTAAAATGAGCTAAATCCGACCTTTGTACCGACTGTCCTTGCTCAGTGCCAAAGGGCCTAAAAAGTCACTTACAAATTGATTTTTCAAAAACCGTTTCTTAGTGGGCCTCTACATACTCGGATCAACCAACATGCAAAATTTCAGCTTTCTAGGTCTAGTGGTTTGACCATGCGGTGATGAGTCAATTTTGGATTATATATAATAGATGAGACTTTCCAAGTCGATTTGCTCGTAGAAATATGGAATATAGCTCTTCTTGCGCGTATCAATGCGAGGAGCAATGTTCGTGGTGGGAACCGAATCTCGCGTGTTAAGGCCCTAAAACGAACGGTTTTCGAGATATTGCCAGAAAACTATCCCCGGTCTGGGAAATTTCAGCGGTTGCCATAGTAACGTTGATCTGTTTCTCAGAGGGAACACAGTTATTTGGGAATATCTCCGAAACCGTTCATTTTGGGAACTTAAAAAGTGTGTTTCGGGGTCCCAACAGGACCTCCGAGTATTGTTTCTCGTATCTGGCGGCTTAAAATGAGCTCACTCCGACCTTTGTACCGACTCTCCTTGCTCAGTGCTTAAGGACCGAAAAAAGTCACTTACAAATTGAATTTTCAAAAACCGTTTCTTAGTGGGCCTCTACATACTCGGATCAACCAACATGCAAAATTTCATCTTTCAAGGACTAGTGGTTTGAGCCCTGCGGTGATGAGTCAATTTTGGATTATATATATTAGATTAACCTAACTAATACATTTTAAGGGCCAATGATTGTCTTTTTCCTAATTGTATTACGCTTGCGGGTTTTGTCGAACAGCAACATTTCAAGAGGATAATGGTAGTTCGAGGATAAACGCTTAGAATCCCAGCTTCATAATAACATATGCATTTGATTAGGGAAAAAAGAATAACAAAAAATAAAAAAACATACTAAATATCATCTAAGAATCTATATGTCCATCTTTAAATACAGTAAGTACTACTCATACATAACTCCCATTTACAATGAACATAACAGGAAATCACTTTTTTCATTTTCTTTTGTCTTTTAGTACTTTATGTGGTTGGCAAATAACATTTGACTTACAATTTTGATTTTTATGAAAATAATATTCACATTATTATTGTTATCATTATTACACTACTAAGAAGGGGCCGCGTTTTTGCTGTAGTCACGCAACTTGCTACTCACCAAGGCAGACGGAGTTTAATTCCCAGCCAAAGCATGGAAAATTTTCGGACTGAAATATCATGTACTATGGTTGAGAATCCACGTAAGAAAGGAGACCCCGTGCCTCATATTCGCGTGATTAAAGGTCATGTCAACTACAAGATTATTTCCATTTTTCACGACTATGTTGTGTAGACTACAAGCATCTTCACTCACCCAATTATTAATCAGAGGTAGGCAATTGCGACTATATACTGGAAATAAACATCCGCTTCTATGTAGCGAACTTGAAAATCCACAGCCTGTTTCCAGTCGACCAACCGGATCAGGGAATGGAATGAATGAAACGCCCGTCTAACGGCGAGTATATGAACTGTGCCGGATGCCGAAAGCAGTCGCACTCACTTGGGGGCAATGATTAAACGAATGACAGATGAAATGAAATAATAGTGGAGAGTGTTGCTGGAATGAAATTGTGACAGGGAAACCTGGAGTACCCGGAGAGAAACCTGCCTGCCTCCGCTTTGTTCAGCACAAATCTCACATGAAATGGCCGGTATTTGAACCACAGACCCAGCGGTGAGAGGCCGGTGTGCTACCGCCTAAGCCACGGAGGCTTCTATGTAGTAAAATTTAAATAATCTTTCTTAAATATTGAACACCTATCGTTTAACGTCCTCATACTACTGTACATTTAATAATGAACAAGAGTATGATAAAAATACATCAAACTTGGTAGCAATTGTCATATCCGCAGTAAGTAATATTGTGCAAACTACGTATCATGCCATGATTAATAGCCCAAGAATTTTAGTCTAAAAACGGTCAAAACTTTGACATATTTTTTCGTTTCCTGTTAGACCGGAAGTATCGATAACATGCCAACCCATGAATTAACTTATAGCTTATTTTTTCTCCTTTAATTTAAGCCATGTTAGAGCACTGTAAGCCAAATCGTTCGCTTACAATGCGCATTCCAGCGACACAACCTACTTCTCCAGCATTCCAGGAGTTCAAACGGCTGGAAATCCAGGAAGCCGACACGGGAAGACCGGGGACTTTTAATATGTTGTTAAGAACATTGAATAGGACAACTATACCAATTTTCAGCTTTACTAAAATTATTTCAAGGTTAAAACCTAAAATTCCTGGGCTATAAGAGTAAAAGTAACAAAACAAACTGTAATCATTTCAAGTAATAATAACAAAACAATTTGAAACACATGGATATTTCTAAGTTTATGCCGTATCTTGTGAGGGGGTTTCGCCGAGCAACACTGAGATTGGTAATCAGCGAGCTCTTGTTGTCAATTTAGGGACCCTCAAAGGGGTAGCCAATGGTGTGCTACCTACATTCTTATCTAGTGCACCTGCGGTACTTAACTGCGAGAGATAAACGCTCAACAGCCTTTCACCTCCCTATACAGGCTTCCAAAAAGATTGTATATTGGCAAGCATGGCCAAGCAATTAAAATTCAGGTACATTTAGGGTTAATGCTGTGTCTTTTGCGGGGTTTACTTGGCCGTGAAAGAAGAAATACGAATTTTATTCAAATATGTTAGCGCGCCGACAGTAGTGGCTACGCTGGCTAAAGCGCAGCATTAGGTCATGGGGCCAAGCTCTCTGCTGACTCGGTAGACGCGTGGGTTCGAACCCCACCGTCGGCTGTCCCTGAAATGGTTTTCCGTGGTTTCCCATTTTCAACACCAGGCAAATGCTGGGACGGTACCTTCTGACAGGCCACGGCCGCTTCCTTCCACATCCTTGCCCAGTTTCATTCACCATCATTCATTTCATCTCTCATTAACTCCTCTCATGAGGTTGGCGTCAGGAAGGGCATCCGGCCGTAAAAACCATCGCCACAAAGACTTCCATCGCATCTCATCCCCGACCCCGTTGGAAAACGGGAATAATAAGGGGTAGACATAAAAAATTCAAATATGTTAGTGCAATTGACCAGTGAGATTTATAAGGCAAACTAATAAACTAATGCGAGAGTCGGTAGAATAGGCTACGCCACAGTAGTCTGTGAATTTAGGTTGCACAAAATGGTAGAAAACTACAAAAAACAGTTTAATATTTGCAAACAGAAGAATTCAACTAACAAAAAATAAATCTATAAACAGTAAGAAAGCATACCGTACAAACTAAAAACAATCATACCTTGGCAAACCGACGTAAAGATCCAAATACTCACTTACAATAAGCGACGCATGGACTATAAAATTAGACTCAAAATTACATCTTGTTTCAGACCCAACAATCCACCTATATATAATACAGTTCACGTTCGCGTGTTGCAATGCAAGTTCTCCCACAAAGTGGGAACCACGAACCCCGCGTTTTAAGGCCCTAAAACGAACGGTTTTCGAGATATTGCAAGAAAACTATAACCGCTCTGCGAAATTGATAAACGTTGTCTTGGCAACGCCATTTCACGAGGTCTCATTCTGCTTTCATTCTATCTCTGTAAGAGATAATATTTGCATGAAGGAATAACAGACTGTTAAACAGATAGACGTCAGTGTCGAGACTTTCGTACGAACAGTGCCACCATATGTATAAACGAAAACACCCTCAAATATGGTATTGATTCTGGCCGCAAAAGTATGGAAAAACCAAGAAAAATACTATTTTTTCATCTCATCATGTAAAATAATGATGCCTCACCGATAATGCAAGTCCCCATTTTCGTGATAACGCCCTTAAATTTAATTATAAACCTTGTGGGGCATGCAAATTCAGTGTCTTAGCTTCCTATTTACAACTTTCGTAATTAATTGGAAAATAAATACTTCTTCGTTACTGGAAGTAATGAGAATAATCTTGCTGTATAGAGCTATAAAAGACCTTTCGTACGACATATCACACGAGTAAATAGAAGGTAAATATAATAGGGCTCCCCCTGGTCCCCTTAAGCGCACTGCATGTTTTGTTTAAATTTACATCCTAAAGTGATTCTGGGATGTTCTTATAGCCATTTGCAAATTTTGAACGAAATCTGTAGATCCGTTTTCAATTGATGGAGGAACAGACAGACAGACGGACAAAAGTACAATTTTATATATAGGGATAGATGAAAGCTAGAGAATTTCAATGTTTGACACATCATGGCCTCGAACCTGCGACCTCTGGCTTTGTATTCTGGTACTCTGACCACTAGTTAAAGGAGCAGACATCTGAGTTCTCTTTGCGAAAGATAGATTATTTATGAAGGCAGCGTATCCTTAGAATAATCACGTTATGGTATTTTAAATTCCGCCGTGAATTATAGTCGTGGAAATCCAATTCTGGATGGTGACGTAATCATATTTTTTTAAAACTTGAAAAAAAAAAAATCAGCCATGGTGGCAAACAGCGCTAACGCTCTACCTTGTATCTCGCTGGCATCGAGAGAGCGTGGGTTCGAATCCCACCTCGGCCGTCCTGCAAATGGTTTTCGTTGTTTCCCATTTTCACCACCAGGCAAATGCCGGGGCGGTACCTTTCAACAGGTCCACGGCCAATTTCCTTCCAAAATCCCTTTCCTGACCCTTTCTTAATTACAGTAGACCCAAGTTAGCGGTCGCCTGGGCGATCCACCTGCCTCCATCCCCAGTTGTATCTGATGATAAATGATATAGGGCAAGATGTTGAAAGTACATAGCCGTGGCCTGTTAGGAGTTACCAACACGGCATTTGCTATGAGATGCAAATAGAAAACCACAGGACCCAAGTTAGCGGTTGCCTGGGCGATCGGCCTGTCACCTTCCCCAGTTGTACTGCCATCAAAGTGTGTTCAGCTCCAAGACACCGTCCTTGTGACGGTAGAGGAATGATCTCTCGCAGAGTCCGACTGTGAAGCTGAGTTGAGAGGATAAGCCATTAACAAAAAAACGAAAAATAATTTGACACACTAACGCAACAACTAGAAGCTGTTGAGAGTGAATGGAACTTGATAGGCTATGTGTGAATGTATGAAGAAGATTTTGTAACTGCTAAGACACTATAGTGTCAAAACTCAGCAATTCTTCTAGGTTCGTGCCGTGTCTGGTGTGGGGTTTCGCCTAGGACACTAAGCTGGCTCATCGGCGGGCTCTTTGTGTCCCCGCCCGGACCCCCCATAGGAGTAACGAACTGCGCGTTACCTCCCTTTATATAGAGTGCAACTGCACTCCTTGACTGCGAGAACTAAAAGCTCAAGCAGCCATAACCTCCCTATGAAGGCTTCCAAAAAGATGGCATATTGGCTTTCACGGTCGGTGAATCAAAACTCAGCAATTCTTCTAGGTTCGTGCCGTGTCTTGTGTGGGGTTTCGCCATGGACACTAAGCTGGCTCATCGGCGGGATCTTGGTGTCCCCGCCCGGACCCCCACAGGAGTAATGAACTGCGCGTTACCTCCCTTTATATAGAGTGCAACTGCACTCCTTGACTGCGAGAACTAAAAGCTCAAGCAGCCATAACCTGCCTATGAAGGCTTCCAAAAAGATGGCATATTGGCTTTCACGGTCAGTGAATTAAAACTCAGCAATTCTTTTAGGTTCGTGCCGTGTCTTGTGTGGGGTTTCGCCAAGGACACTAAGCTGGCTCATCGGCGGGCTCTTGGTGTCCCCGCCCGGACCCCCACAGGAGTAATGAACTGCGCGTTACCTCCCTTTATATAGAGTGCAACTGCACTCCTTGACTGCGAGAACTAAAAGCTCAAGCAGCCATAGCCTCCCTATGAAGGCTTCCCAAAAGATGGCATATTGGCTTTCACGGTCAGTGAATCAAAACTCAGCAATTCTTCTAGGTTCGTGCCGTGTCTTGTGTGGGGTTTCGCCTAGGACACCAAGAAGCAGGCTCATCGGCGGGCTCTTGGTCGGTTCTTTTGTCGTATACATGCGATCGGAGTGACCGTTTGAATAATGAACCTACGCAATAATTTTCCTTTAATGTTACATGACTCTGTGGCCTATTCATATAACAATCCAACATGGCGACCATCCGAAATATTTAGATGGCTCTGAATATCTACGAACCTATTACAGCAATCAAACTGATTTTTTAAAATGTTCATAAGGGCTATGAACATAAGTTCACCTATAGGACTTTCAGTAACCTGGTGATCACAAATCCAACATGGCGGCGACGCGAAGTATAAATATTCACATGGACGTTTCTCGCAATTTAACCATCCGAGTGGAGTGAAACTTGGTACAGTAAATACTTATACGAATCTGAATCCACTCGCATCTAATTTATTTCAATTGTTTCCATAACCACAAGATGGCAGCTGTGCGAAATTTTAAAATCTCCTTGTTACTTCTTGTGTCCTAATCATGCGATTGAAGTTTGAATGCTACACGTACACAATAATCTTCATGTAACAGTACATAACTCTAGGACCTACATATATAAAATCCACCATGGCGACCATCCGAAATATTTAGTCGGTTCTCAATATCTACGAATCTATTACAGCAATCAAACTGAAATTAACATAACATAACATAACAATTAACATAAGTAGGTTATATGAAACTAGACTGTATAGTTCTTCACGGAACTACTTGTTAAACATTATATGCAATTAGAAAGTCTTCTTCTTTGCTTTACAAAATGTCATGCTGTTACATTGAAAAACAACCGAGGTAGAGAGTTTTGAGTTACAGCCATGCAATGATGGCTATGAGCAGTGTATGAGTCCCCTTAAGACACAGAATCTACATCAATAGAAAGCACTTAAATGTTCTTGCTGTAATACAAGACAGATGGTCGTACTTTCTGGCCTGCAAACTATGAAGATGTTGAGTCTACTATGCACAGGGCTAGTTGGAACATTTGTGGGACAGTGTGCATTAGGATACCGTACGGTGCCTCTGACGTATCTTGTGTTGTATTCAGTCTAAGAGGGAGTGGAAAACTATGTTATCAACTCAGTTAGTAGCAAAGTGAACATACAGTAAAATTGCTTGACACGTATTCTTCTATAACAGGCTGTTCCATCCAAGCAGCTCGACCGTGAGCAGCTGAGTACTCGCCGCCTTGTGTGAGTAAACCTGTAATATGCAATACAGCTCTGCTGTAGGGGTGGCCATTACTAAGCGGTGGATACATCAAAACTGGCAGGAAGCGCATGGACTTGTACTATGACCTTCGCCCAGTGACGTATTGGTTATCACCCCCAGTCCCTCTCCAACCGTGCTCCGAGCATCATTGCTGAGTACTTGCGTGTTCGCATACTCAAACTCGTGGATTTGGAACAGTCTGTTCTATAACATATTAATACGCCACCTGGGCTACTCCGTTAAAATCTTGGTTGAGTTTGCAGCCATAAGATTGAAATATCAAGTCGATTTCATACTGCCTCTATACTGATCGAATGTGAAAAGAGTAGCGTTAATCCAATATTCTTCATGAAGATTCCTCATTACACTTTCAGATCTGGAAACGCGACAAGAGAAATTAATGTTCCGTTAAATACGGGAAAGATTGAAGAGAGGAAATGAAGCGCAATAATTGCCAACGCTCTTTAAATACAGGACTCATGTTAGAGGCTTTTATTTCTACCCTTCCCATAAACAGGTATATAATTTGATGAGCCTTCCGTATTAAACCCTATCATGTTCACCTCGTGGCGTAGTGGCTAGAGTTCTTGGCAGTTATCGTAGAGGCCCGGGTTCGATTCCCGGCTCTGCCAAGAAATTTAATTCTCGTCTGAGGGCTGGAACGGGGTACAGTCAGCCTCCTGAGGCACAAATGAGAAGAAATGGGTTCGAGTTTTACCTCAACTATCCTAGAAGTTGTTGTCCGTGGTTTCCCACTTCTACTCTGGTTGGTTCCTCAGTTTAGGGACTGCGACAACGTGGTCATGTAGCTCTGAGTACTTTGGGTGTGTGTATAATCTGTCTGATAACCGGTGTTAGATGCGATGGCTGTATTAGTGTGTGATATGCGTAATTCAGGTAAGGACTGCAGACAATCAATTTCAATTAGTTCCTACTTTTGCTACCTGAACTTGGCTACTAGAAGCCATCGCAATTAGCACCTGGTGGTGAGCGTTGGAACTTACAGCGTTAATCAAATCTAACCTACAAATTTTAGCTTCACACAGTTGTAGTTAGTGGAGGTTCTTTTACATGCCATAAATCTATGACATGGGACCACCGAAGGAAGGTATACTGAGGGATTTGAACGCCCTTAAAAATCCGACGACTTTGTTATCTAGCCAAGCTAGATAAGGGATTAATAAGGGAAACATGTTATTGGATCTGGATGTATGATGCATCTTTTTCTTCAATAAACCAAGGCCAGCATTAACGGCAGTATTAAAGGTTCCGGGACATTCTCATTTGACAGTTTGTGCTTGAATATGGCTCTCGAGCTAATGCGTGGCGAGAATGTAAAACTGGTATTTAATAGTTGGAGATTGTCCAGTATTCAGTACCATACAGAACATTAAGGAGACTAGACGTGACAAAACACAGTCACATTTGTACGATGAACACATACAGGAATGCGAGAGGAGGAAAAGCCCGGAGAGATAAAGGACCCTCACATAGCGCAAACTCTCCTCAGTTGGGAGCAGATAGTGACGAATTTATCTGTTTTCTCCAGTACCGCGCAAGACCCATCCAGAAGTAACCTGTACAATATAATCTGCACTGAGCATTTAACAACAATCACATATTCACTCTAAACAAGCAAATTTTGGAAGTCAATCACCAATTCCAGTAGACTACAGTATCTTAACAAAACATCGCATAGACTATAACTAACAAAATATTGACGAGTTGCATTATTTTAACTAATACTGCAACTATGGATGGATTTTTGGGCCGGAAGTGTTCGAGGACATGTTCGGCTCGCCAGAGTTTGTAACTGCTTCTATGCGGACACCCATGGGGTGAGCTATACGTACCGTCAAGTGTGATTGTAAGGGCGATGAATTGGAAGGTAGCGGCTGTGGCCTATATTTAGGGACCAACACCGGCATTTGCCTGGAAGGAAGATGAACCTCCTCGCCAACTAAATAAGTGTACATATTATAAATACTTTCACCCATACTTTCAGACATAGATTTTATAGCCTAATTTTAATGGAACAGATGATGAACGCTTGACGATCGAAACTGGTCATCCAAGTGTATTTATTAATCTCATGTAAATTTTTTTCAGGGTTAGGGAATAACCCAACACAATTGGGAACAATTCGTGTTGACTGACTGAAAAATATCAAACTACAAATTATTTATCTTTGTTGAGCTGTTACTGTAGTATTCAACTTCTTCACCTCTTGGGGTTTAAAGGGTGATAAAAATCCATTCTCCTATTAAGATAATGAAGTGCTCATTTACTTCTCCACCTCCTATTTGGGCTTCCCACCTATTATATGTAGATGGTTCCTATTTTAAGGCCACAGCCGACACTTTCCCAATCAAGGGAACACGGGAAATATTAGAGAGAGCAATGAGGCGAAAGAATTGTTGTTAATGCAATTTATATGTTTGGGACATCTCGGTTATCAGCCCCGTGTATTTAGGTGCGTATTGAAGTTGCTTGATAACTTGTGTTTCTATGATGACTGTAGTAGTGTGAGCGTGTACTGTATTAGGGACAGGGATGGGGTACGTGGCCTGGGATTTGAAATAAGGTACTATCTCAGCTTTTACTTGGAGGGAGTGCGTAAACCCCCCGTAAAAACTTTATGGTGTTGTAGATCTAAAACATAGAATCAAGTATGTTTTTAATTGTCTGTTATAAGTATCGCCTTCGAGTGGTATATGGTGGTCGCGCACTCTTCAACAAGTGGGAACTAAGTGCGCTTTCACTTGTTGCCATGGTAACTAGGTGTCGGGAATATGTCGACGTAAATCCCATCTCATGCCAAAAACATTATCCAGGTCACCTAGTTGCGTAGTGGCTAGCATTCTTGGCTATTGCAGAGGAGGCCCGGGTTAGATTCTCAGTTCCACCAAGAAATGTAATTCTGGTCTGAAGTCTGGAACGGGTACACTCAGCCTCGTGAGGCACAACTGAGAAGAAGTGGTTTCTTCCTACCTCAGCCATCCTGGAGGTAGTTTTCCGTGGTCCCCCCAACGTCTACTCCAGGAAAATGCGGGGTTGATACCTACTTAAGACCATGGCCGCTCCGTACCAAAATGCTACCACAAACACACACACTATTACAGACTTCACAGTGACACAGATTATCATAAAAATTCTACAGACACCCGAGTACACGGGGATACATGACAACGACATCGCAAAGCCTGAAGAATCAACAAAAACAAAAACATATCCATGTATACAGGACAACCGCTGTGAGTGCCGGGATGGATCGCCCCCCTAACGGCCGTGGTGCGCGCTTTAACGCGTACGGCTATGTCGCGGAGTTAAAGAATTACAAACACTTCTCACATGTCTCATTTTTAAAAGAAAAGGATGCTCTCATTTCTTCTCCTTGTGTGTAAATATACAGTAGGCTACCTGTACAGTGACCACACCAACAGGCCCTGCGCGGATGCGGATATCCATGGATAAACCCGCGGTTATCCGCAAAATCTTTAACCATGCGGATAGCGGAAACGCTGTGGATAATGTTTGGAGTAAATTTGTGGATAGTTTTAAGAATACAATCTGAACTTGTTGAATATCATTACTAGGATGTTTATGACATATTGTTTCCGTTATGTTTTTTCCATGACAAATGTAGGATGACGATTGAAGCAAATCTCATTCAAATTATGTCATTAAGTATAATTAACACCATGAACTGAAAAGGGTTGCAATTCTGGCTGTGTAACATTCATTTTTAACATAACACATGACATAAAAGCCTAGGTGAACGACGATTTCCTCAAATATCTAAATGAGTTGCTTTAATACGTTATGCTCTATCTAATTAATTAAAATATTATTGTAATGGTAGCGGATTCGGATAACAAACGTGTGTATGCGGTTAATAGTCGTAAGGATGTGGGGCGGATGCGGATAAAAGTCGTACGGATGCGGATAACGTTTTGTTTATCCGCGCAGGGCTCTAGTCATCGAACAAATTTCACACTCACTCAGAACAATCGAGCTGATGACTAAGATTTTCAAGACTCCGAGAAGAAATAACTTATCTATTTTTTTTTGTCGTGTGGTCTCCTGAGAGGCCGAGTGCAGGTATTTCTAGATGACACCCGTGGGCGACCTACGCGTCGGGATGAGAGATGGAATGGGTGAAGATGAATGAAACTGGGCAAGGATGTGGAAGGAAGCTGCCGTGGCCTATCAGAAGGTACTGTCCGGCATTTGCCTGGTGTTGAAAATGGGAAACCACGGAAAACCATATCAAGGACGGCTGACGTTGGGGCTCGAACCCACGCGTCTATCGAGTCAGCAGAGAGCTTGGCCCCATGACCTAACGCTGCGCTTTAGCCAACGTAGCCACTGCTGTCGGTGACTTATCCAAATAAAACATGGACATGGTAAAAAATTACCTTAATAAACATTAAACTCATATCTGTGAGACTGATCGCAACCACTCGATTTAAAACACTGGAAGCTCTATTCTGGTCGGATGTGAATGTTTAAGTTAAAAGAGCGGAACTTTAACCCAATATTCTTCGTCAAGTTTGCTCATTACACTTTCAGATCTGGAAACACGACAAGAAGAGTTAATGTTCCGTTAAATACGGGAAAGATTGAAGGGAGCCAATGAAGCGGAGGAATCGCAAACACTTTTTTAAATACACGACTCATTTTAAGAAAAAGATAAAAAAAGGACAACTTTTAGTAAAAATAAAACATAAGAGAAGCTTTTATTTCTGCAACTCCATCGTCTCTCGGGATTTAGCGCGCGATAAAAATCCAGTTTCCGATGAAGAAAGAGGAGTACCCCGTCCCCCTTTCCTCTCTCTACTACCTCAACACCCCCGCTCCCTCACCTACTCCCCGGCGGCCTCGTCGTCGCGTCGCACGTCTTCCTGCGCGAACGGTGACGTTGACGATGACAAACGACTAGCTAACAGTGTTCTCGTCACTTGCAATCCTTGTTTCGTCGCACGCGAAGAAAATGCTCGTCTCATTACGTTATCCTCCACCCTACCACCATTTGGTATTCAGGGTGCGTTTACAGGTCAATTATAGCCGAGACATGGCGAACATGAGTCAAGCAAACTTTTGTCGGCTAAAAGTTCCACCCTGCGCCGCTAGTAAGGGTCGAACAAGTAGCAAAAGAAAACTTCCGTGATGAACGTTCTGAAAATGTGATTCCGGCCAAGATACTTCACAGGGAGAAAGTGTCAAGTTCCCAACGGAAAACGGGGTGCTGGGTTAAGGGGAAGAAGAAATATTGTAACTGCATCACTAGATTACAAATTGATAACTTCAAACATTGCACAGTGTGGGTTGGAAACTTGATTCCTCACAAAGGAAGCAGAGCATTGCAGTTCTCCTTCCACAATAAAGAGACCTTGTAGTTGCTGTAAAGTAAACATACTCTGGGGCCTGTTTTGCAGTGTTTACAAGTACCTGGTGGCAGAAATTCGCTTCCTCAGAAAGAGTTAAGTAGTTATTGTTGTTTTAAGGGGAAGAACAGCGAGGTCATCAGCTCTTTTCCTCAGAAAGAAACCACTGTATTTCAGTTTAACTTTACAATAAATAGCCCTTGTAGTTACTGTAAAGTAAACATACTCTGGGGCCTGTTTTGCAATGTTTACAAGTGTCTGTTTGCAGAAATTCGCTTCCTTAGAAAGAGTTAATTAGTTATTGTTGTTTTAAGGGGAAGAACAGCGAGGTCATCTGCCCTTACTAGGGGCAGATGACCTCGTAGTTCCGCCCCCTTAAAAGAACAATAACTAACTAACTAACTAACATCTGCTCTTTTCCTCAGATATAAACTCAGTGTATTTCAGTTCAACATTACAATAAATAGCCCTTGTAGTTGCTGTAAAGTAAACATAATCTGGGGCCTATTTTACAGTGTTTACAAGTACCTGGTACCACATACTTTGCAAATTATAAGGAAACCAATTACTTTCTCACTTTAGTAATATTATTTGTCGATTGGCTTAGTGCACACGTGTAGTTGCGTACAATTTCGGAATAAAGTGTGTTGAATAATAAATCCAAATTTTGAAAGCCTTAATTCTTCTTGTGCAAAAGTACGGTAAGTGGAAACCTAGAGTTAACACGTAGTTCAGTGGAAAACTAAACAGCCTATTTGCATATATACCACTACCAGGTGAGTTAGCCGTGCTCGTTACGGCGTGGCTGCTGGTAGTTGTTCACATCCGGGAGGCGAGGAGGTTCAAATTCCCCCGCCGGCAACCTTGAAGATGGTCTTCTGTGGTTTCCCATCCTCCTTCCAGGCAAATGCAGGGGTTGGTCCCTAACTATAGGCCACAGCCGCTACCTTCCAACTCCTCGTCCTTAACTTTCCTCCCCAGACAACACTCCGCACGTGACGATACTTGTAGCTCACCCAATGGGTGTCAGTCTAGAAGCAGCTACAAACTGGCGAGCAGAACATGTCCTCGGACACCCCCGGCACTAAAAGCCATACGCTTAATATATATATACAGTATATACCACTGGTGTTTTCCATTATAACTCTCCTGCCTATTAAACGGATTTTCCTTGTTATACTCGTATACTAAATATCTCTTGGTTCACGACCTATGTCTTCACCAATGAGAAGTTATGTGCTGGAATACGTAGTTTTCATTATCGGTGGTTAAGACTCCTCCCGCGAGATGTCATATTTCTGTAACGAAACACGGGAGTTAATTTTTAGAAATGTCAGATGCTCGGCTTCTATGATTTACGAAAAGTAGGGTACATAAATTAGTGCCATTAGATAAGGTTTGTCATCATAGCCCAGCATACGAAGCATCATTTCAATTGCCCGAACAAGTTACGAGAAATAAAAGGTAAGGATTCAAAATTTCGATCTTATGCATCTTGAATTTTTGAAAGAAATTCAACATTTTTAGATGTCTACACTAAGCTCTGAATAAAGATTTGCTGTGCCATGTATCATTGTACTCGGGTGATTAGATCGCCAGAATTTCTTTAAACATATTTTTAAATCACTTGGCCGCCATCATATTTTGCTTTACTCAAGATTTAGAAAGTCACATATTTGTCCTTAATTAACAGTCCTCCAACCCCATGCTTAAATAATTTCTGCGATATTGAGAACTGGAAAACTGTATCGTATGGACGCCATGTTGGATTATGTGAATTTATAATCGTAGCTCATTATGCCAACCTACATTTCTGTCGATTATTTAGGACACAAGAAATATAAACGTGATTTTGGAAAATTAGCACAGCCACTATTTAAAAAATAAAATAAATTTGACGCCAATATATTGAGTCTTGTTTGAAGATTTACCGTGTTAAGTCGTGAGAAAACTCCATAACAATTTTAAATTTCGTGTCACCGCCATGTTAGATTTGTGTTCATTAGGTTATTGAAGGCTCCAAGGTGAATGCATGTTTATAGCCTCTATAAACATACACAATTTCAGTTTAGGTGCTGCAATAGATTCGCAGTTATTGAGAAGCGTAGGCTCATCATTCAAACGTTCACTTTGATCGCATGATTAGGACACAAAAATAAAAACTTAATTAAAAAATTCCACACAGCCACCATTTTGTTTTTATGAGAACAATTGAATTGATTAGATGCTATTAAAGTAAATCTTGTATGAAAATTTACCGTACATAATTTCACTGCGCTCTGATTAATTAAATCGCGCGAAAGGTCTATTCGCTTAACCTCCATGTTGGTTTTGTAATTAACATGGTTTTAAGCGTCACATATTTCAACTTACCTTAGTATTCTCTATCGCCATACAAACTTACAGTATTATCTGTGATAGGTTTGGAGATATACACTAGAATGCGGGTGAAATATTTTGCGCGGCCACCATGTTGGATTGGCAAAACGTATTTGAATTTGAAAGGGACGGACGGGATTGGACAAAAAGACTACAGTATGTCCTTACGGAGTTTCTTTGAAATCATTCCAGCCGTTTATATTTTATTAGGGAGGGAGGGGGGGGGGGTTACACATACGCGCACACACATAGACAAAAGGTGATCTCATAAGCCTATTTTCTCATATGATGAAAATAGGCTAAAAAGCAAAATTGTGGTGACTTAATGTTTTAAGATTGTTATTAATTAATTGATTTAAAGACTTAGGACATTATATTCATCAGCCCTATATAGTTGGGTGTGCGTTGGACTTGTCTGAAAATGTGTGTTTCTGTGTTGACAGCAATAGTGTGTGTATAGATATATTAGAGACGTGCATGGGAGTAGGTGCCCTGGGACTTGAAATAAGGTACTATCGCGGTATTTGCGTGGAGGGAGTGTGGTAAAACACGGGCAATATCATATTCAGGACAGCCGCTGTCAGCGACGGGATACGAACTTGTTGAAGCTCCCAATCACGATCATAGTGAGTGATTCAACGCACAAACCAATTCTGTGAATTACACTTGAAGTGAATTGTACAGTACTTACAACAGGTGTGCACCGAGCCATTGTTGGCGTGACGTTAAGGTTCTAACCGATAATTTCAGATACTTTGATTATAGTCAGTTATGGCAGTAAAGGAAGAGGAAAACCAACTCAGTCCAGGCCATAGAAACCCTTGAAGCAGGGGAAGTAGAGGCTTCCACCCTTCGTGGAGATGTCAGCTCCATGCCCGACCCCATTTGATCCCAGGAATTACCCTGGTACTCATTTCTGTTGTAGGACCATTTGCGTTTCTGAAAGAGGTAGTTTTCTTTCTAAAATGCACTACTTGGGTGGCGATCGAACCCACTCCTATTCATTTAGAGCTTAGCGCCTCTATGGACTGGGCTACGAAGCCCCCTCACTGATGGCAGCAAAAGTTTTATTTTTGAGCTACTCCACGTATTGTGTTATACTCTAGAACCAACTGAGTTCTTAATCTGTCATTTCCAACAATCTAACGACCCCAAACCTTAGCCATTGCCGTTAAGTCACGTACCTCGACTGCAAAGGGTCACCTGAAGCTCGGAGATCGGTGGTTCAAAATCTTGACGCTACTACTGAGCTGAATGCGATTTTCTTTTCTACACTCTCTCCAGGATAATAGCGGTATTCTTCCTTACCCATATTTACCTAAATCATATACAGGGCGGAGTATACCTCTTTCAACAAACATTTTAAGTTTCAAGTAGTCTCCAAGCTTACGTCATACCCGACACATTACATGCCATTTCTTCCACTTCCAACACTATCAGACATGTGACATAGTCTTCTTTTCCTTTTATGTGTGTATGATTAGATTAAGGACACATTTTGCTGCATAAAATACATGAAAACTAAACACCACAACTAAACAACACAAGATTGGCCGACACACGTCGAAAATGTTATTTTTCATCAATATTTTTATAAATACAACATAATGTTATAATTAATACCTGCCTGACTTGAGAATTCAAATCTGAGTTGAGGACATATAAGTTATGAACTATGACACGTGTTATTATTTATCAGGAAACACATCTGCTCACCAAGACCAAGGATTGGAGCTTATTGAAGGCGTTTGGAAGAGTGCTTCATACTCCCCAATCTAAATCGGCTGTAACACCTAATCACGTTGCCAGCTGCATTGCTAGCATGTCAAAGGTTACACCTGACCAAGATATCGAAAGGCTAATAAAAGCACAATTATACCATGTACAAAAAAACAATGGACTGCTACATGGAATATCTCAGACCCATTCATTGAAGAGGAGCTGGTAACAGACCTGGAAGAAATGATGAATAGAAAAGCTCCAGGCTTCCATGGCATACATCCTGAATTCCTTACACACTGTGGGAAGAATGCAAGGAAATTGATGTTCCAGTTTCTTACAAATATTCTGCGCACCGGAAAGCTTCCTTCTGAGTTCAAGCAGACTAAAACCAAGGAAACCGGCAGGCTGCCCTGAAACCTATCGGCCAATTATTTTGATGAGTGCTTGCTACACACTCCTGGAAAGGCTTATCTACAACAGGATTATCCCTCAAATTTTAAACATCCTTCCAGTTGAACATGTAGGTTTCGTGCCCATGCGTAGTTGTGAAGACCAGGTTCTCGCTTTAACAACCCATATTGAGGCAGGTTTTGATCTCAAATCGAAGAGTGGCTCAGTGTTCATAGACTTAACAGCTGCATATGATACGGTGTGGAGAGAAGGTTTAATGTGCAAAAAGATGGTATATTGGCTTTTACGGCCGGTGAATTAAAACTCATAAATTCTTCTAGGTTTGTGCCGTGTCTTGTGTGGGGTTTCGCCTAGGGCACCAAGCTGGCTCATCGGCGGGCTCTTGGTGTCCCCGCCCGGACCCCCACAGGAGTAACGAACTGCGCGCTACCTCCCTTCATATAGAGTGCAACTGCACTCCTTGACTGCGAGAACTAAAAGCTCAAGCAGCCTGAACCTCCCTATGAAGGCTTCCAAAAAGATGGCATATTGGCTTTCACGGCCGGTGAATTAAAACTCAGCAATTCTTCTAGGTTTGTGCCGTGTCTCGTGTGGAGTTTCGCCTAGGACACCAAGCTGGCTCATCGGCGGGCACTTGGTGTCCTCGCCCGGAACCCCACAGGAGTAACGAACTGCGCTCTACCTCCCTTTATATAGAGTGCAACTGCACTCCTTGACTGCGAGAACTAAAAGCTCAAGCAGCCTGAACCTCCCTATGAAGGCTTCCAAAAAGATGGTATATTGGCTTTCAGGGCCGGTGAATTAAAACTAGCAATTCTTCTATCTTTTTGGAAGCCTTCATAGGGAGGTTCAGGCTGCTTGAGCTTTTAGTTCTCGCAGTCAAGGAGTGCAGTTGCACTCTATATAAAGGGAGGTAGTGCGCAGTTCGTTACTCCTGTGGGGGTCCGGGCGGGGACACCAAGAGCCCGCCGATGAGCCAGCTTGGTGTCCTAGGCGAAACCCCACACAAGACACGGCTCAAACCTAGAAGAATTGCTGAGTTTTAATGTGCAAGTTCATCAAACTTACGGGATGTGAAGTAATATCAGCGCTCATGAGCAACATGCTGTCGAACAGGGTGATCCAGATAGATATGGATAGTAAGCTAATACAATTCAATGGAAACTCAGTGACTATCTACAAGTTCTCTAGAAAAGGACCATTATGTGTGCGATCTACACAGGGTTGACAGACGTTCCGTTTTACCCGGAACAATTCCGTTTTTAGGTAGATTTCATTAGAAAGCTAACTATTGCAATGGGTACCATGTTTCGACTTCCGGAAAATTTCGACATATCTTCGCGTTTCACATCCCCCAGACCCCAAAACCACCGTCAGTTCAAAAGTTTATATATAATTTATGTATATATGTATCTATCTATCTATCTATCTATCTATATATATATATATATATATATCAGTTTCTTGTGGACACGATAACTGCCGTAATTTTGCACCAATCACTTTGAATTTTTTGCATAATATGTATCCCTATAAAATCTCGGTCGAGTTCGTTAATGGGCAAAATCGGTCGAAGGGGGTGAAAATGGGGGGCTTTTTTTCGAAAAAGTGAAATTTCGCTATAACTCTCTTAATACGTGAAATATCGAATCCATTCTAAGTTCATAATATGTGTCGGATAAGTGCCAAAAATTTATGTCAAATAAGTTTTTTGATAGCACCAACCATTGACCATAGGGGTGGAAAAAAGTGGGTTTTTCGTGAAACATTAATCATATCTCTCTTAATAGGCAGAATATCAAAACCGTACAAAATGGAAAATATTCCCCTAATAATTACCTAAAATTTTTGTCTGAAAGAATTTTTGATATGACCCACCATTACGCCAAGGGATGCGAAAAATGATTTCGGAATTTTAAAAAATGCCAAGTTCCATCAGAGGTTACCATAACAACGCTTTTAAATTGATAAGGGGTGATCTATCAGAGGTTGCCAAGACAACGCCATTGACGAGATCACATTCATTTTTAGCCTACTTTTCACACTTTTCAAAAATGAGGAAAAAGTAGACTTATAAGATATATCCGGGAAAATGTGTCTGTCCTTCTGTCTGTCTGTCTGTCTGTCTGTCCTTCTGTCTGTCCGGCTGTGTGTGTGTGCCCCCCCCCCCTATCAACTCCTAAACGGCTGCAGCAATCGAAACCAAATTTAGTATGAGTAAAGATGTATACCGGAATATCTCAGGCCCATATTTGAAAAAGATGCCAGTGCTACCAACTGCAAAAAACGCACTAGAAATTTGAGCTCCATGTTGGATATCTTGGAAGGTATACATGGGAGCTATTCTAAAATTGGCACACATGTAGATAATACTATTTCAGTTTAATTTCCAGGTGGCCATACATGACAGCGTTGCCAAAATAATTTTAAGCCTTCTGATAAGTCCAATTTTTAAATGCATATAACTTCTACACTATGAATTGGATTTCAACCAAATTTTGTATGTAATATGTGTACATAAACATATATGACTGAGTGTATTCTTAAGAGGCACCAGGGCTGCCAACTGTTAATAATTGTTATCTATTTTGTATCCAAATATATCAGAAAGTATGCAAGCCGACAGCTTTAAACTATGCACACGTAAATTACCCGACATTTTACATTAATTTGGAGTAACTTATATACGTCAGTTCTACCAACATGATTCTAAGCCTGCTGATAGGACCAATTTTTAAATAACTTACATGTAACTTCTATACCAACAAATGGATTTCATCCAAAATTGGCACAAAAATATATAATATTTCAGATTATTTCTGACCAGCACTCGCATGACATTGTTGCCAACATGCTTTTACGTGTACTAATAGATCCAATGTCTAAATCCATGTAACGTCCTTTGGACTTCAACCACATTTTGTATTCTGTACCTTAGGAGATGGAAGTAAGAATATATTCAGTCACCAGAGCTGCCAACTGTATTGCTCTATTAGGCTACATTATGCCTAGTATACCTTATTTCGAACTAATTAAGACATTTCGATATTACCCACTTATTTTCGTCATTATTCTAGATAGGTTCATATACTGTAGATTAATCTATGGCATGAATCTTAATTTTAAGAAAAGTAGGCTCTTTAGTTCGTCACGGAACTTCTTGTTCCATCTGACTATGAGGGAAGCGGCTAACTGGTAGCATGCTGAACTTCTATGCCCAAGGTGCTGGTTCAAAGCCGGACAAAGTCGCCGGATTTTCTAAGAGCGCTAAAAATCCGTCAGCATGCTTTCCTTCGGAGGGGAAGTTACAACGTTCGTTGCAAGTTGCTGGTTGCGGTGGCATCTAGCAGCCAAGTTCACAGCTAGGTGTCGTTGACGTTAGTATTTGGTACAAAATTAGGCACTACTACTTAAAATTGACCGTCTGCAGACCTTACCTGAATTACAGACTAATACAGTCATCACAAATAACACCGTTTATCAGACAGATTCTACACACACCCAATGTACACGGGGTTACATGACCACCTTGTCGCAGCCCCTAAACTGAGGAACCAACCAACATCTCTGCGGGAGATAAAATTTTGCGTGAAGAAGTAAGAGACTGTTAGATAGTTACACATTAGTTCCAAACCTTGCATAAGGACAGTGTCATCACAAGTATAAAAATTAACCCCAAATGACAAGAAGGTTACCATCCCCATAAGACAGTAAAATGTTAAAAGAATGCATAGAAAGACGAAAAAATGTTAACTAACCTCCAATTGTAAAATACTTTCTCGCAATAAATGAGGTCTGATCCTCCTACGAAAACCTGCATATTTTGCCTATTATAGCCTATCCCCTAGTTTGCCCGGTGAAATCTACCTCCGCCTTCCGGCGTGCCGAGAGGATTTTTTTTTTGTTGGTTTGTTCCGCGTTTGGTTTTAATCTTTACCGGAACACCAAATATTCCGTTTTTTGGTTAATTTGATAATATATTATTCAATTTTGCGCCAATTTTCAAATGTCCCGCTTCAGAATTGATTGTAATATCTAGCTTGTTTTCTGGTGATACAGGTGCAAGTTTGAAAGAGAAAATGATTTCTATGTCTGTGTCAGATAGCTGGGTACATGTTATAGATTTATTAGGGGCAACAGAATTAAGGAATATCTTAGTCCCTGTGAACTTAATACCGGTACTCAGCATTTTCCCCTCCAATGGTTTTACGGAGAGAGTTTTTTCTGTCATAAATATCAAGTGGAGAGGTGATACAAACAGAAGCTCCATTAGTTTGATAAAACAAGAATTGTTCACATATTACAAATATGACGAAAATTGTAGTGAATTTTATCAGAAAGAAATTACAAATAAAAAATCCTTGGAAAGGGTCGTTCAAATGAAAAGCATTTGTAAGTTTGTAAGTAATATCTAGTTTTAATTTTGTGTATTTGATTATGTAATGCTTATTTTATATATAACTTATGTGTATAATTTATTACAACATTTAACAACCTTGATTTACGAAAAAACAACGTTTTGGGACGCGTGTTCCGTTTTTCCATTCTTGAAATAGCTTGCCACCGTGGGTGAGTGGATAGCGTGTCGGTCTACTAACCCCAAGATTGCAGGTTTGCTCCTGGCCGTGGTAAGTGATTTTTGAAGGGCGGCAAAAATACGACACGTATGTCATACGATGTTGGCATGTCAAAGAACCCGTTTGAATTCAGTAGGCCGTGTTCATAATGGCAAAATTAATCTCGGGAGTTTCCGCCAACACAAAGTTCCTTATTTCTCTACTAGAAAGCGCTATAGTGTTCAAGGAGCTTAGATATCTAACCTCCTTGACTTTAATAGTGATTCAAAAACAACGAAATTCGTCATGCAAGCTACCCTCTGGGTGTCAAATTACAAAGCTTGCACCCGGCACCCGAGGCCATACGATATTATTATTATTGAAATCTGGCAACCCAGATGCACATAATTCACTGATGTAACTCATCTGCATATCAGGACACTAAAAGTGTTACGTTCCTATTTTTGCACAAAATGCTGAATTCTGGCTTCATAAATTACGATGTAAGATGGCTTGTAGTGTGTCTGTCCGAGAAGACGGTGATGGGAGCGTATTGCGTCTCGTCTTGACGTCGCGTCGTGGCTGCACTGTTGCGTGACAGCAGTGTGGTCCGTGTGACGTATATCCTATGGAGGCGAGGTGCCACGAGGCTTATGAGTGTGACGCGAGCTTCAAGTAATCTCCCAGCTTACGTCATACGCGACACATTACATGCCATCTCGTTTATTTCCAACACTATCAGACATGTGACACAGTCTTCATTTCCTTTTATATGTGTATGATTAGATTTAGGACACATTTTGCTGCAAAAAATTTCATTAACCGTATGAACTAACACTGCAGTCGCTATGGTAAATGTCTAACTGTCAAGACAGTTTCAACATCAACCAAAAGGAAAGAGTATTTATTATTTAGTCTAACTTTCAAAATAATTCGTGTTGTGTGGAGTAAGTCAAAGCACACTTATCAAATAAATAACCAGCAATTTGTCCCACAAATGCTTGGGAAGGTAAAGTTAACAAGGAAAGAGAAGACATCACAGGATTTACAAAGTATTTGAAGCTGTAGCACGTGGATGAAAAAAAAAAAAGAATGTTAAGTCCCTGTGCCCACCAGCCTTTCATCCCTAATACTAAACATTTCGCCAATACATCTTAACTTATTGTGAAAATTTCACGAATTCTTGTGCACCTATTTCTGGGAATCAATTCTGATTTCCAGAGAATTAAATTTATTTTAGGCTCCCACACTCGTAAAATACCATGAGCATATTTTTGAAGAATTTAAGCATGTTTATGCCTTAAATGGGGAGCACATAAAAGATGGAATACGTTTTACAACAATTTCTACAATAGTGTGTTATTGTTCGGTATAGACTACTTCGTCATCTTGGGTATGGTACTTTGGTAAATAGTGTAATGAATTCATGTAGACTATCAAACTCGGTTGCAACTCAAAATCCCTTACAGATTTTACAGTAGTCACAAAACACATTCATCGCATTCGTTTTAAAAGTTTCAATCCCCCCCTCAAAGTATTTATACGACACCATTGTTGTCCAAATGATAGAAATAGCAGAAAACCAGACATTCTAATAAGATTTCACTAGTTCAAGGTGTCGGCATTTCCCCATATTTACTTTCATGCAGTTGTTAACACTGCACCCCACGTAAATATTAATTTTAGTCCCAATTCATATCACCGCCTTTTTCTAAACCTCTATAAAAGCATTGATACAATTTTTCATGCAATGCAATTCCACACAATTTGGCTAATTGGAAATTAACTACAGATGACATATTGCATTTCAAAACGTAGCGATGTTATATAGCCTAGGCCACAGGCTGTTGTGTAAACACTCCAGTAGGTCTGTATAGAATATTGTTCTTCAGTTGATCAACATACACATGGGAGCACATTTGTGTATTTCTTTTAGTTATTTTAATGAGCAGGTGACCTCGCTCTTCCTCCCTTTAAACCAATAATAACTAACTAACTAACAAACTATCTAACTAACTCAGGTACAGTATTTGGGTAGACTGATAGTACAGGGATAGGAGAGTGATCTTTAATTAATACGTTCAAAAGCCAGACTGCAGTCAGAGTATTCGAATTGGAGGGCATGGCAAACCTGCAATTTATCGCCCATATTTTTAGCCTACTTTTCACATTTTGCAAAAATGAGGAAATAGTAGACTTATGACATCGGATAAATGTGTGTCTGTCTGTCCTTCTGCTGTCTGGCTGGCTGGCTGTGTGTGTCCTCCCCCCCCCCCCTATCAACTCCTAAACGGCTGCAGCAATCGAAACAAAATTTGGTAGGAGTAAAGATCTATACCTGAATATCTCACGGCCATATTTTAAAATGATGTCAGTACTACCAACTGCTGAAAAATCGCACTTGAAATTTGAGCTCCATGTTGGATATCTTGGGAGGTATGAATGGGAGCTATTTCAATATTAGCACACGTATAGATAATAATATTGCAGTTTAATTTCCAAGAGGCCATACATGGCAGTGTTGCCAAAATGATTATAAGCCTGCTGATAAGTCCAAATTTTAAATGCATATAACTTCTACACTATCAATTGGAATTCAAACAAATTTCGTATGTGCTATGTGTACATAAACAGATATGACTGAGCGTATTCTTAAGAGCCACCAGGGCTGCCAACTGTTAATAAGTGCTCTCATTTGTTAAATTCCAAATACCCATATATCAGAAAGTGTGCAAGCCGACTGCTTTAAACTATGCAGACGTATAGTACCTGACATTCTATATTAATTTGGAGTGACTTATATACGTCAGTGCTACCAACATGGTTCTACGCCTGCTGAGAGGTCCAAATTTAAATACATGTAACTTCTATACTATCATTTGGATTTCAACCAAATTTTGTATGTGCTATGTGTACCATAACAGATATGACTAAGCCGATTCTTAAGAGTAACCAGGGCTGCCAACTGTTAATAAATACTGTCTCTATTTTTGTTAGCCTAATATCAATATATCAGAAAGTATGCAAGCCAATAGCTCTACTTTGCACACGTATAGTACCTGGCATTCTAGATTAATTTGGAGTAACTAATAAAGGCCTACACCAGTGCTGCCAACATGATTCTAAGCCTGCTGATAGGTCCAATTTTAAAATGCATGTAACTTCTATAGTAATTAATGGATTTCATTCAAAATTGACACAACGATAGATCATATTATTTCAGAATATTTCTGACCAATACATGTATGTCATTGTTGCCAACATGATTTTACGCGCGCTGTTAGATCCAATGTGTAACTGCATGTAACGTCCATGCTATCCATTGGACTTCAACCAAATTTTGTATTCTGTACCTTAAGAGATGGAACTAAAATATATTCAGTCACCAGGGCTGCCAACTGTAGTTCTCTATTAGGCTACATTATGCCAGGTATACAGTTTTTCGAACTAATTCGAAATTTCGATATTACCAACTTAATTTCGTCATTATTCTAGATAGATCCATATAGATTAATCATTGGCATGAATCTTAAATTTTAGGAAAGTAGGCTCTTTAGTTCGTCACGGAACTTCTTGTTTAATCTATACCTTGAACAAGTAAAGAAAGAAATGAGAGGGACATTCAAAGTAGGAGTACATGATTACTTACTTTTCAAGATGTTAAACAATTTATTCGAACTTAAAAAAAAGAAGAAAAAATAAATCAACAGAATGTAGTATGAAACACATGAGACAGAGGCTGGTACTCAGAAAGGAGTAAACTTATCACTCATACTTTTCAATCGATACATTGAACAACTATGACGGAAATAAAAGAGAACTAACCAACCTCAACTACCAAGGTTAATTGAACATTTACAAGCAATTGTTGTAGGATACCCTACGTCAGTTTACCCTATATTTTGAAGATTATTAAATTCGGTTTCTCCAGTGCTTCATGTAGAATATTAAGTAACGTCCTATTTCCGGTAGTAAGACAACAGATGGCGACGCAACTATTCTCACTTGGTTGCTTGAACTCTAGGAGTCTCCTACTCAATGCCACCATGTCCGGTCCTTAACGTGGTACATATCTGAAGGAGGCTCAAATTAAAGCAAGATACAATCACAAAATGGAGTGATATCTTCAGGTGATTGTGCTTGTTGCTGTTAATTCATTTAAGAGGCTAAGAACATCTTGGTCATCAGCACCGTATAGTTGGTGAGCGTTGAACTTGTCTGATAACCTGTATATCTGTGTTGACTGTAGTAGTGTATGTAACTGCATTAGGGACAGGGATGGGGTAGGTGCCACGGACCTTGAAGTAAGGTACTATCCCGGTATTTGCCTGGAGGGAGTGTGGGAAAATCCGGGGAAAATCACACTGAGGATAGCCGCTGACAGCGTCGGTATTCGCACCTGCGCTGTCGGAACTTGCTGCATCTGCCCTCGCAGCCGTGGTGCACGATTTAACGAACATTGGTACGCCGCCGGACAGTGTGATTGTTGGTAGTGTCATTTATATAAATAAGAATGTGCGTATTGAACATAGTTAAATTTTTATAGCCATGCTTCAGTAGTCCTAATCTCGTAATAAACCACATAAGTTGCTATGTAGCCTATGTTCTATAAAACGTCTTATGTGTAAACTGGTTCTCTAATATTAACCAGACATAATAACTTACATAGCTACAAATTCTTAAAGGTTGTTGGTAATTATGAGGTCAAATGTAAACATCTGAGTCACTGATTTTATTTATTTATTTATTTATTTATTTATTTATTTAGCGTATGGCTTTTAGTGCCAGGCGTGTCCGCGGACATGTTCGGCTCGCCAGAGGCTGTAGCTGCTTCGAGCGGACACTCATAGGGTGAGCTACAAGCTCCGTTCAATTCCAAGTAGTTCCAACTTTCGCTACCAGATGTCACCGATACCTAGTGGTGAACGTTGGAACTTTGATAAAGCGTTCCAACGAAATCTAACCTAGAAATTTAGCTTCACACAAGTTAAGTCTGTGGGAGGATCTTTTACATGCCATACTATGACATGGGACCGCCGGCTTTACTTCCCCTCCGAAGTAAGGCACAATGAAGGATTTTAACGCTCTTAAAAAATCCGACGACTTCGGCCGGGTTTCAACCCACTATCTTGGATACAGCTGTTCAGCATGCTACCAACTACGCCACCGAAGCGGTCACTGATGAGACATTATTATTGCCTGAGCCAACCTACTTTTTATATCCTCTTTGCTTCGTACATCACTGGTTATTTTGCTTCCTAAGTAGCAGAAGTGTCCTACTTCCTTTAGATTTTCACCTGCCAATTTGACGGCCATAGGGGTTTTTGATTTCTTTTGGCAGCATTTCATTATTTTTGTTTTACATTTATTGATTTTCATCATGAATTTCTCTCCTCAAGATGGAGTCCATACCATTTAAAAATCATTCAAATCCTCTGATAAATCGGCTAAGATGACTATGACATCAGCAACTCTCAGAGTTGAAATTATTTCTCTTTGAATCTTTACTCCTACTTGAAATTTAGGCGGCTTCGGTGGCGTAGTTGGTAGCATGTTCACTTCTATGCCCAAGATCGCGGGTTCAAACCAAGCCGAAGTCGTCGGATTTTTAAGAGCGTTAAAAATCCCTCAGTATGCCTTCCTTCGGAGGGGAATTAAAGCCGGCGGTCCCATGTCATAGATTTATAGCATGTAAAAGAACCTTCCACTAATTGCACCTGTTTGAAGCTAAATTATATACAGGTTAAACATTCGGCAAACGCTCTTAGGTTCCGACGTTTGTCGCCAGGAGCAGACTGCGGTGGCATCTGGTAATCAAGTTCTGAACTAGTAGTGTTGGTACGGTGGCGTTTGGTGGCAAAAGTAGGAACTACTTGAAAAAATTCAATGTCTGCAGTCGTCACTTGAATTGAAAACAGATAACAGACACTAATACAGTCATCTCAATTAACACCGGTTATCAGACAGATTCTATATACAATCAAAATACACGGGGCTACATGACCACGTTGTCGCAGCCCCTAAACTGAGGAGCCAACCAACCTACTTGGAATTTTTCTGTATTTCCTTCATTGCTTGTTCAATGTTCAGATTTAAAAGTATGGGTGATAAGTTGCAGCCTTGCATTACACCTTTCTGAATACCAAGTTCTCTCTCATGTCCTTCGGCTCAAATAACTGCTGTCTGAGTTTTGAACAGATTGAAGATCACCCTCTTATCCCTGTACTTTATTCCAAGCCTCTTCGAAATGTTAAACAACGTAGGCTACTCCAATCAACGTTATCAAAAGTCTACAAATGCATTGACGTTCTCTTATCTTTCCTTATTCTACGTTCCAAGATCAGCCTTGTTCCTACGTTTTTCCAGAAAATAAATAGGTCTTCACCCAACTCTGTTTTTATCTGTCTTTCCATCCACTTGTAAATTATTCTAGTCGGGGTCTTACAACCATGAGAGTGATGAAGCTGATTGTACGGTATCTTCACATCTGTTAGCTCCTGTTTTCTTCGGTATACGGATGATGCCATTCTTCTTGAAATAAGAGGGCACCTCTACTGTCTCATAAACCCTACATTGTGATTGTAATAGCACAAATTGAATTTCAAAATGCTGAAACATAAAATTGAAAGTAATTTACGAGGGGTGATCATAAACTAAGGTTGAAAGGCCGATATTCCTGGAGTTTCGTCTGTTATAGAGAAATTAGCAGTGTGGGGGTAATTTGAATACACACGGTTGGCAACTGTGCAGAGTTTCAACAACCTGCCACCAACAGCGCTAGTTGTAGGTAAACAACCAATGACGACTGGCTTCGAAATCTGTTTTTGTGACGAGATCCATTCAGTTACTCGATTTCTGTGGGCGAAACATGTAACGGCGCCCAGGACTTCTCACAGAGGGCACCATCTTCCTAGGCGGCTTCGGTGGCGTAGTTGGTAGCATGCTGAGCCTCTATGCCCAAGGTCGCGGGTTCAAATCCGGTCGAGGTGGTCGGAATTTTTAAGAGCGTTAAAAATCCCTCAGTATGCATTCCTTTGAAGGGGAAGTAAAGTCGACGGTCCCATGTCATAGATTTATGGCATGAAAAAGAACCTTCCACAAACTACACTTTTGTGAAGCCAAAATTTGTAGGTTAGAATTGATAACGCTCTATTTGTTCCAACGTTCACCGCCACGTGCTGACTGCGATGTCATCTAGTCCGCAAGCTAGGTTTCGTGGACGGTAGCATTTGGTAGCAAAAGTAGGAACTACTTGAAATTATTGTCTGCAGTCCTTACTTGAATTAAAACAGATAACACACACTAATACAGCCATCATAATTAACACCGGTTATCAGACAGATTCTACACACACCCAAAGTACACGGGGCTACATGACCGAGTTGTCGCAGCCCCTAAACTAAGGAACCAACCAACCATCTTCCTTCATGACAATGCGCGATCTCATACAGCGCAGAAGACCACCCCGCTGTTGAAGCCGTTTCTCTGGTACATCATTGACCAAACTCCCTACAGCCCGGACCTCGCTCTAACCGACTCTCTCCTCACTTTAACCCTTTCACTTTAAGGCGCTCATCTGTAGGATGTGTGAAAACTGTCAGACATATTTACCAAGCTGTGCACACACTTCACTAAAAATGAGATGGAAGAGAGACCATTGAAAAATGAAAATCCACAGCCTGCTTCCAGTCGACCGACCGGGTCAGGGAATGGAATGAATGAAGCCCAATCTAGCGGCGAGGATATGAACTGTGCCGGCTGCCGAAGCCTGTCGTACACCCCTGGGGCAATGGTTAAATGAATGACAGATGAAATGAAATGATAGTGGAGAGTGTTGCTGGAATGAAATTGTGACAGGGAAAACCGGAGTACCCGGAGAAAAACCTGTCTGCCTCCGCTTCGTCCAGCACAAATCTCACATGGAGTGACCGTGATTTGAATCACGGACCCAGCGGTGAGAGGCCGGCGTGCTGCCGCCTAAGCCACGGAGTCTAAGAGAGACCATTAAAGATATTAAAATAAAATATTATAAATACAGAGTGTATAAATGACTTGTTATTACTGAAAATAAGAGATGTGTCTGAGCCATATGATTTCAATGTTAAGAAAACAATAGAAAAAATATATACACATTTGAAGTAATTTTGGGAAATGGAATTCACTTGTCAAGTCGACTATTCTTGTTAAAAGAAACTATATATTATTTGATTGCGTAGTAAATGTCAAGATTCCAAAATTACCAACGAAAACTCAGAAAAATACACGCAGGTTTGCCACCAACCACGACGTAAACAAGACTCTGTGAGCACATGTTTCAGACTCTAAGAATTAATATAAATACAGATTGTCAGAGGTTCCCACGGAATATAAACGTGAGTTAATATTGCCTTCTTCATATTCCCAGAAAATTGCTGCTATCAAGGGTAAAAATAACGAAATAATCAGTAATAAAGGCCGTTAACGATGGATCGTTACTCTGACAGTTTTGGCACGAACAGGGCGTAACGATAAATCGTTACCTTGAAAGTCAAAGAGTTAAGGAGCACCTAGGAGGTCGACGAATCCCTTCAGAAGAGGAAGTGAAACACTTTGAGACAATATAACTGAACACGAAGGAAGAAATTTACCAGGAGGGAATATTCAAACTCCTCCCACGAAGCGACAAATGTCTAAACCGATAAGGAGACTAGGCCGTAAAATAACGTGATGTATTTACTACCGTAACCTACGTGGCTTAGGTGGCAACACGCTGGCCTCTTACCGCTGAGTCCGTGGTTCAAGTCCCAGTCACTCCATGTGAGATAGTAGGATATAAAGGCCGGAGCTGGGGCAGGGGCTAATGCGCAAAATGGCCGCCGCGCGCAACTGCCCTATGTTATTCTTATGGAGAGGTCAGTCATAGCTGGGGCAGGGGCTAATGCGCAAGATGGCCGCCATACTCTGAGACCGTGAATAATGTCACAGGGGGAGTTCGACCGTGTAGTTACTAAATGGAATATTTATTATTATTATTATTATTATTATTATTAATAATAATAATAATTTTATTAGGTAATTATTGATTGATAGCTTGCCACGGTGAGTGAGTGGTTATCATGTTGGACTACGAACCCCAAGCTTGCAGGTTCGCTCTTGGTCGTGGTAAGTGATTTCTGAAAGGCGGTAAAAATTAAGACACGCATGTCAAACGATGTTGGCATGTAAAAGAACGCAGGGAGAGGTCGGCTATGTATTTGCTAAATGGAATATTTATTATTATTTATTATTATTATTATTATTTATATTATTATTATTATTATTATTATTATTATTATTATTATTATTATTATTATTAGGTAATTATTGATTGATCATGTACAATCAAGACCAGCCTTATATTGCCCCACTTTATGGTTTAGTGGCTAGCATTTTTAGCTGTTACTGTGGAGGCTCGGGTTCGAGTCCTGGCTCTGTCAAGAAATTTAATTCTATAAGGCTTCCAACGTTTAGAATGAAGCATTGGTCTTATGGCGCGTTACGACAGGGTTGCCACTCCATGAGAGGAGGCAGTACAATGTGCTTCGCGTACACTTTCCTCACATTCAGCGATTGTGCACTGACGAAGTCTTGAATTAACTACTGAACCCGCTGAGCTATGGTTCATGTGATATTTTTTTATGACAGAGCATTTATGATGGGATGTTGTACTTTTGAACACACCCAGGAAGCCACGTGAAGCTGAGAGATCACGCGATACTTTGAAGTAGCGGTGAATCGCACTTTTGACTTTGGTGTAAACTGCTAATTATTATCTGAGGTCTTATTAATTATTTTTATCTTTCCTACGAGACTCGGAATATTCCATTTCGTCATGCTGCATTATTAAAACATTTTGGAGAATGTTTATTTTTACTTTAGGTAGGTAATACCCTTGCAGATACGCAAAAAGGAACGTAAGTAGTCGCTCAACGTTTTCGTTTTGACGACCTACTTTCTAGAGACACCCAGTACCGGAGCACTGCGTCTTGAGAATCCGCCTTGTGTAGGCGTGGAATTACATTTGTCCTACGAGACGTAGAAGAATATCCGCTGTTTAGCGTTCAAAGTGATTATAAGGTGCCATCGAGCAAGCAAATACTAATATTCACTATCGATAAAGTCCAGTGAATTAAATAAGAAGCTTGGGAAATAATTATTGGCAAGTATAGTGTATTGCACAACATTGCTGTGACATCACATATTACCCACGCGTATGTGGAGGGCAGATGCCTAGTGGAAATATACAGGTAATAGTGTTACAATTATCCTGAATAAGTGTGATTATGATAGTATGAGATATTTAAATTGCCAAAGTGGAAATTTCATCTTTGAAACGTCGTATAATTCACGGATGCTGCGTGATACAAAAGTAGCGTCACTAGCACGTGCAGCATTATAAAATAGTATTAGCTCACATGCTAATCCACATCTGCAAGATTAAGGCTGAGTCGTATCTTATAATTGAAGCCCATACTAGTCACGACGGACATTATAATTTTGGAAGTGAGAGGATGAATAATCACGCAACTTATTTCGCTACCCACGTGATTGGACTTTTATTCACCATGGTTGAAGCAGTTACCATGGGCTAATACCATCCCAGTATGGGGGGGGGGTGACGTTTCTACAGGAACCAGCGTGATGGTGGAACTTCCAGAACGATGAACGAGAGGGAAGGAGCCAAAATGCCATTTCCAGGCATATCCACGAAGATGTCGACAGGGACAAATCGAACCCTGGTCTTTGGGGGAGTCCAGATGGGAATCCTGATGAGGAGGATACCGATCCAGAGAGCCAGAGAGGTTTATGTACAACCCTTGTTGTGGAATAGAGAGCTGAGTGAGAGCTCCTCCATTTCGTGAGTTTTTGTCACACCCCTTCTTTGTTCTAGTTTCTGGTGGTATAGTAGTTATAATGTAGTTTGTGAATCAACCACACTCAGTGTCAGCCATTTTTCTAGGTAGGGATGTAACTAGATTAGTTAGATGTCATTTATTTCAGTTTAGAGTGAGACACCTTTGGGGTCAGACATTTTGGTCAGCCCTGGTGCAGCTTGGTGAACGTCGTGGAACGTCAATGCCTACCTTTTTGCTGAACCTGATCGTAGTCATTTTGAGGCTATTTTGTTCAACCCTACTTGGGGTAATTTTCAAGTCTTTGCTGACTGTAGTTATGGCAATCAGATGCCTTGGTTATTAATTGACTGCATTCTTCGCAGCCATCCTTTGTTACACCCCTGACTGTCGTTAGAACGGTCGTATCATTTAGGTAGTCGACAGTAACTACCAGTTTGTAAATGCATTATATTTCATTTTGAATAAGCTCAGAAGCTATTCTTAGTCATGTTTGAACCTAACAACTAGAAGGAATGTTTCGTTGCCTAGCATCGAACGCGGTTCCCAACGTATCATTAAGCAGATCTAGTGTGTGAATCTGTGCCACATTTATCATATTTTTCTTGTGTCGTGTGAGACACGTTTTTATTTGATGTTCTAGCAACTACTGAGTTGCATTTTTAAAGCAAAGAGCTTCAGTTATTGTAAGTTTACTTTCATTTAGACGTCTTTGGAAGAAAGACGGGAGTGTATTACTATACTCAGATTTATAGCGTGCGTTTGATACACGGACTCTGTAGAGATCCGTAACACATGGTAATGTTTTTTATGAACCGGCCAAGTGCAGGTTTTGTATTGATTAAATCGCCGTCCTTGAATAAACTGGTTATGTAACCCAGTGACCTAGAGCACGCCTGCTTCATTGTGAGACAAAACTACTATAGACGAGGACAGAGTACAATTTGTATTCGCTTTTCCTTTCATTGCTATTTTGCTTATGGAAACCAGTTTCCACTCTTGTATTTGATCACTTGTTTTATGGATCGGTTTTTGTTAGTTTAGCGCTCTGTTGCGTGTATTGTCGTATGACAGGTACAGTTATGTAAGGTTTTCTATAGGATGGTGAAGTCTACCCTGTTATAGCAGGATGTTATTGTATGCTTTGTCCGGGGATGATCCCGTTGACCAGATGTTATGGGAAGGTAACTGTTGTACAGGCCTATCCCAGAGTTATTGAACGCGAGCTTAGCGCCGCTGGTAACCCGTGTTATTGTGTGTCCGAGTTGTTATACTCGATGATTATATTCCGACTGTTGAGTCGAGGCTTTTTGGTGGAGAATGATCTCAGTTGGAGACACTCCGTGCCCAGGCTATTGTCAATGTTATTCGCCATAAACCTACGATAAACCTATAAACCGACATTCTAATAATAAAATGCATAATTGTTGTAAAACAAGCCTAACTAACGATTCTTTCTATCTAACTTTATTCTTTGCATTCTGGAACTGTTGACATAGCCGTGCAGTTGAAGATAATTTCCTTGTGAGGAAATGACTAGGACAGTTGACATTTTTGTAGCGACCTGAAGCATGTGCGAACCTAGAGTTCGTAGCTTGTGGAGCTCAGGCCATGCGATGTCAGACGTGGTCTCAACTGCGCATTCGTCACCGTAACTATACACATTAGATGACTATGGTTTACAAAGAGTAAACCAAGGTGTAGGCAGGAATTTTTAATAAAACTACTGTGTCTATTTCGTTATTAATTTATGATGTCAAGTGTATTAAACCCTACACGTTACTTTATTGTGTGCTGTTAGCACATAGTTATTAAGCATAATTAAATTGTTTGTTTTTCATGGCTGTACACTTAGCTTTTGGATGTAATTGTTTTCTTTTACGGACGTCATCGCCGTAAATTTTGTTAATTGATAGGACTTAGCTAGTTGAATTAATGTTAAATTTAAATGTCGAAATGGTACCATCCTAACCTAGATTTGTTTTGCTACCCTGTTAAATGTAAATTCAGATATTAGCTTGGTCTTGTAACTTGAACTAGGGACTTGCGTCGTGCCATATTCCTAGCGTTGCTGTTGTTGCTTTATCATTGTGAGTTAGATCTTTCGCGAGGGTTTTCAGTAACTTCTCAGGTAGGGGACCTGTTCTTTATCTTAGTTTATTTATTAATTTGCGGACTAGCCGATTATAACCCTCCGAACTAGGCTAGGGGCTTGTGAATTTTAATAAATTTTCACGGTGTTTTACATGAGTCTGGATGTTTATTTTCTCAGTCTAGTTTTAAGGTGAACCTTTCCTTAGGCGGTCTATGACCATCGTCACCATGTACCACGATCCCTGTGGACTACGGACTCTCGTGCCGCTTTAGCCTTTATGGAAGGTCACCTGATCCTCACGGTACTTTTCTTTTTATTCGATTTATGTGTCGTTAGTTGAGTCATCGTGGTTGTTGACATCAACTAAACGGTCTCATAAAATGGCGCCCAACTCATGTGCCGACGTTAACGTGGTGACCCTCAGTACCATGTTATTTTTTTTGAGGATCCTAATGTTGATTAATGGTAAATTGACAGGACTGGGACGAACTTAGAAAGTCGTACTGCAGATCAATTGACCGCATGGCATTCATTTTTGATAGAAGTCCATGGGGTGAGGCTTTAGTGTTGAATAAATGAAGGATAGGATTTTCTTTGATGATGCCTCATCCTAAGTAAATGTAATACTTAGCTTTGCTCACCGTTGTCTTTGTAAATGTAGAAGCACTTAGTTTGCATACTCCAGCTGTACTCGTGATATTTATATAAATGAAGCAAGCTTTATACCACCAAGTAACTAATCATAGCTGTAAGTTCCAGTAGAAATTGATCCCTCACTTTCTCATATATTTCTTATCTATGGATGAGGAAACTATTCGTCGTGTGTTTGGAGAGATGATGGCAGGTGTGAATGCCAATCTTCAACAGATTACTGCTGACTTAGGTCAGAATACTCAGGCTGTAAATACTGTAAGTGGTCATGTGGACCAGGTTAGACAGGAAGTCAACAATGTAAGACAGGACTTAGAGATTAACACTCAGTCTATAAACAATGTAAGACAGGACTTAGAGATTAACACTCACTCTGTAAATAATGTTAGGGCTGATTTAACTCAAGTCAGGGCAGACATGGACACATATAGGATCGAAGCGAGAAATGATCTGACGACAGGTTTAGCAGCTGTTAGGGTTGATGTCATACGACACCATCAGGAGGCTAACCAGCGCGTAGATTGCTTAACCGACCAGATGAATAGAGCTAGGGAGGAGGTGCAAAACCGATTGGAGGAGCACACAGCTCAAATTCAGACAACCTTGAATAAAGTCCAGATAGACATGAGAGCAGATCTGGAACATACCAGGGAAGAATTCGGGACTCGACTAGATCACGTCGAGGGATTTATCGGAAATGTGAAGAAGGACATGGCAACCATGAACGTTGGTTTAATCTTGATGAGAGGAGCTGCCAATGCCGTTAATAACAACGTGAAGACTATCGTTGATGGCATGATGGAGATTAAAGAGGAACTTAACACCAACAGGAGAAACATTTCTGAATTGACGGAAACCGTAGACAGTCTACGTGAGACAGTTGATGTTCATCATGAGGAACACAAAATTGACCTCATGTTATTGAGAGGTGACCTCAACGAACACGAAGCTACAGTCGAGGCTAAGGTAGCCGAGGTTAGAGACGATGTGGGTAAAATCCAAGAAAATATGTCCAGAGTTGAAGGAGATATCGATTCCTCACAAAAGAGATTTGAGGAAGTCGCGGTGACCGAGAGGTTAGACCTCAGTTATAACCTTAGGACGGCCATACGCGAGGTAGACACAAACCTCAAGGGAAAGGTTGACAGGATCGAGCTGCAATTGAACGACTTAGGCAACAAAGTCGCAGCCAGAACCATCCCAGGTCTTGAAGTAATAGAAAGACGCCTGGACAGACTCGAGACGACTCCAAGAGAGAGACACGTACACCCACAGATGGGAGAATCTCAGGAAACGCCTATATCTCAATCAGGAGGAATGATGCCTACCCATTTCCAACCCAGCGCGCCTATGGAATCGCAACCGTCACAATTCACTAATTTAGCGCAAGGTCAGACCTTGAACTTTAACGCTCACCCGTTTCAACCAGCATCTAATCGAATTAGTCATGAGACTAACACTCCTACGCAGAGTTACATGCAAAATACTTTCAGACCCGCGAATACGCAGGGAAATGTCACCATAATTCGTTCGAGAGAGGAGCAACCAGCTCGCTTCTCGGGAACTGGGAGCGGTGTTACTCCAGTGGAATTCCTGGCAAATGTCGAAAGCTACTTACGTGATACTATGGTAACTCCAGAGAGGGAACTAAGAGTTATAGAGCGACTGCTTGAGGGACAAGCCGGTACCTGGTTCAGAGCATTCCGATACTCATTCACAGGCTACCAAGACTTTAAGGAAGCGTTATTAAGAACATATTGGTCGAGCGACATCCAGCAGAGTATCCGAGCTGAGATGTACACTCGAAGGTACAGTTCCAATACACCTACTCGTTATGCGAATTACTTCGCAATACAGCTCGCGAAGCTCCGTTGTCTTCAGCCTCCATTGTCCGAACAAGATTTGGTGAACACAATTGTTTGGCAGTACCCTGCGGATGTACAACGTGTGTTAATCGCTGCAGGGGCATCCACTTTCCAGCAGTGTGACCAGATACTGCGAAGGTTGGACGCTAACACAGAACAGTTTCCTACACACCGTCAGCAGAAGGCTGATAGACGCGAGGATAGACATATGAATCTGACGACTGTTGATAAAGTGAGCCAGACGCCACAACAAACACAAACCACAGAGGATTCTGGGCGACGTGATAACAATTACAGTTATAACAGGAGAGAATGGAACCACACTCCGTATACTCGAAATCAACATGACGACCGGCGAAGTCATTGGGACCGGCGATTCGACCGAAGGACGGACGACAACCGACGTCATGAAAACAACCGCCGAGGGAATGAAGGAAGAAATCAGCAACATGGACGTATCCGTAGAGACTATCGATATAGTGGGGGTTACGTCAGAAATCGAGACCCTAGATACCAGCCAGACAGGGATTGGAAAGGAAGAGCGCGGGAGAGCCGTGAGTACCTCCAACAATTGAGAGAATTTCAGATCCAAGAAGAGGGAGAACGGAACCCTACTTCGAGGGAAAATAGACATTCGGCGCAGGAGACGGAGCAGAACCAACCCAGTACTTCTCGCCATGACAAAAAAAAAACTCCGAAAAATCAATAGATTCTTGTTTGGTTGAGCACCGAGTAACTGCCTCTATATTACTCTGGGAGCCAATCCAAGAAGACTTGTTGGACGAACGACGAACGACGAACCACAATTATGAATTAACACGTCTACCCAAGATTGTAGCCACCTTGAATGAAGTCAGTGTAGTCATACTCATTGATACTGGGGCGATGATTAGTGTAATTTCCGCCGATTGCCATGCCAGACTTAGAGCAAACTCTGAGGTGACGGAGTTGCCCATTTCAGCTATAAGAGTCAGAGGTGTCATACCTGACCGCGTTGTAACGTGCAAAATCCAGATTTTGTGTACTGTGAAGATTTCGAGCCACGTGTACTTGCACGAATTTCTCGTAATGAAGGGTCTGCATCATGATGCCATTTTAGGCGCAGACTTCATTAGAAAATATGATGGAATCATTGACATGGGACGGAATACGGTAGAGTTCAAGCCGAACGAACCCATTCAGATGAGCCTAATTGAAGAAGAACCGGAATTCCTATCCGAAGTAGATGTAGTCGAAGCATTAAAGGGCAAGGAAATTGAGGCGACACTAGATGCCGACGAAGAGGCAGAATCGTTATCAGCACCCACACATGAGGATCTTGAGGCAATACTGAACGAATACAGAGATATATTCGACACCACACCTGGTGAGATATTAGACTATGAGTATGATCTTGTATTACTGGACGATTCCCCATTCCAGAAAAGGATCTATCCGATTGCCGAGAAACATCTCGAAGAAGCTGCTAAGAAGATCCATGAGATGGAAGCAGCAGGTACAATCAAGAAATCACCGACTCCTTTCTTGAATCCCATAATACCTGTGGTTAAGGTAGATGGAAGTTTGAGACTTTGTCTTGATGCCAGAGCCTTGAATGAACGCCTAGCTCCTGAGCACGACAGACCGCCCAAGATTAGGGACATTCTCAGGAAGTTCAAAGGAAAAAGGATATTTTCATCATTAGACTTGGTTCAGTCTTATTACCATATCAGATTATCTGAGCATACTCAGAAATATACTGGATTCTTGTTTGATCAGACTACTTATGTATTCCAAAAACTACCATTTGGATTGAAAAATGCCGGAGCTGCATTAATCAGAGCACTTGATGCCAAGCTGACTCATGAAGTGAAGCAGAAAGTAATATGTTATGTGGATGACATAATCATAGCTTCGGGAACAGAAGAAGAGCATTTAAAGACATTGCGCCTTGTTTTTGAGAATCTCCGACAGGCAAATTTTAAGGTCAAGTTTGACAAGTGTCGATTTTTTCAGGAAGAAGTGAAATTCGTAGGACACATAATCAATGGAGAAGGATATAGACCGAATCCGGCAAAGATTAGAACTGTTGCTGCATTTCCAACACCAACCCATGTGAAACACGTGAGACAATTCTTAGGAATTCTCCAATTCTTTGCTGCTCATTGTGAGAAGTATTCCGAAACTGTTGCACCACTGCAAGGATTATTGAAAAAGAACTGCAGGTGGAACTGGAATGATGAATGCGAGATAGCTTTCAGGAGAGCTAAACAGATGCTTGTGGACTCAATTCAGTTAGAATATCCAGATTACTCTCGGAACTTTATTCTAGAAACTGATGCATCTGCCATTGGTATAGGAGCCATTTTACTGCAGGAAGATGATGAGAAGAAACGTCATTACATTGCTTTCTTAAGCCGACGTTTAAGAGCACATGAATCTCACTACTTCACGACCGAGATAGAAGCACTTGCAATTGTTTACGCACTTGAATACTGGCAGAAACTTCTGTTAGGTCAGAGGATTATTGTGAGAACCGATCATCATGCGTTGACCTTCATCTTGAGAACAAGACTGGCAAGCGACAGGATCACACGTTGGACGCTGTTTCTCCAACAGTTCGATTTGGAAATAGTTTATCGACCAGGCAGAGAGAATGTGTTGGCCGACATCCTCAGCCGGAATCCTGAAGCTACTGTTAATGCCATAGACATCGAGGGAGAATGCGAGGAACACCTTCGCCGATTTCGTCATTTACCTGAAGGACAGCGACGTGAGGAGGAACTCAGACATATTATCCGTTTCCTAGGACGAAGAATGGATCCACAGGATGATCATTATGCAAGGATTGCTGCTTTTGCAGATGATTATTTGATTTATCATCGTGTCTTATACAAGTTTGTAGACGAGGACCACACTCAACTGCGTGCAGTTATTCCTAGGAGATACCAAGAATCTGTTATTCTTATGGTACATTTATCCATTGGACATGGTGGAACAGACAAAACCATTGCAACTATCAAGGAGTCTTTCACGTGGAAAGGGTTAGGAGCCACCGTTAGACAGTGTTTACGTGCTTGCGACGCATGCCAGCGGAACAAATACACGTCACACTTGCTGAAGGAACAACCTAGATCAATACTACCAACTCAACCTAGAGAGTTGTATGCACAGGACCTGTATGGCCCAATACCTAAGGCTCGTCGTTGGAATCGATACATCGTTGTAACGATGGATGTGTTCACGAAATATACGATGCTTCATCCGATTCAAAAAGCTACTGCACATCAGATTATTCAGAGGATTAGACGTCAAGTGATACCGGAGGCAGGAAAGCCACAATTCTTGTTGACTGATCACGGATCACAGTACACCTCAGCAGAATTTGCCAATGCCATGAATGAGCTTGAAATAGGTCATATTTTATCATCTATTCGACATCCAGAGAGCAACCCAGCAGAATGCGTGATGTCTATTATCGCAAAATTCTGTCGATTATATTGTCAAGAAGAACACTGGCGATGGACTGAAGTCCTTGTTATTATGGCAAAATGTATTAATTCAACAGTACATGAAAGCACTGGTCAAATACCTATGGTCTTGCATTTGAACCAGATGCCGCTGAGAATATGGGATCGTGTGATTGTAAATCCACCTTGTTTACAACCATCACATGCCATCAGACTTTTAGCTGCAAGAGAGACTATGGACAGACAAGCTGCCAAGCGCTTGAGAAGAACTAGACGCCAGAGGTTTAGAGAACCACTAGTAGAAGGAGACCTTATCCTAATAAGGAGACCCGGAATTTCTAGTCCTATAGACCGCATATATGGGAAATTTCTATCCTTGTATTATGGCCCTAGTCGTATCCGACAGCCTTTAAACAATGGAAGTTATGAGATAGAAGACATTAGGACAGGAGAACGCATTGGAACCTTTAATGCAGCCAATCTAAAAAAATATCACTCTTGAATGAATTTCAAAGCAAATAAAAATGTTATCCCAACATTTTATTAGAAATGACAGAGAGGCAGATGAACCCGCTGAGCTATGGTTCATGTGATATTTTTTTTTATGACAGAGCATTTATGATGGGATGTTGTACTTTTGAACACACCCAGGAAGCCACGTGAAGCTGAGAGATCACGCGATACTTTGAAGTAGCGGTGAATCGCACTTTTGACTTTGGTGTAAACTGCTAATTATTATCTGAGGTCTTATTAATTATTTTTATCTTTCCTACGAGACTCAGAATATTCCATTTCGTCATGCTGCATTATTAAAACATTTTGGAGAATGTTTATTTTTACTTTAGGTAAGGTAATACCCTTGCAGATACGCAAAAAGGAACGTAAGTAGTCGCTCAACGTTTTCGTTTTGACGACCTACTTTCTAGAGACACCCAGTACCGGAGCACTGCGTCTTGAGAATCCGCCTTGTGTAGGCGTGGAATTACATTTGTCCTACGAGACGTAGAAGAATATCCGCTGTTTAGCGTTCAAAGTGATTATAAGGTGCCATCGAGCAAGCAAATACTAATATTCACTGTCGATGAAGTCCAGTGAATTAAATAAGAAGCTTGGGAAATAATTATTGGCAAGTATAGTGTATTGCACAACATTGCTGTGACATCACATATTACCCACGCGTATGTGGAGGGCAGATGCCTAGTGGAAATATACAGGTAATAGTGTTACAATTATCCTGAATAAGTGTGATTATGATAGTATGAGATATTTAAATTGCCAAAGTGGAAATTTCATCTTTGAAACGTCGTATAATTCACGGATGCTGCGTGATACAAAAGTAGCGTCACTAGCACGTGCAGCATTATAAAATAGTATTAGCTCACATGCTAATCCACATCTGCAAGATTAAGGCTGTGTCGTATCTTATAATTGAAGCCCATAATAGTCACGACGGACATTATAATTTTGGAAGTGAGAGGATGAATAATCACGCAACTTATTTCGCTACCCACGTGATTGGACTTTTATTCACCATGGTTGAAGCAGTCACCATGGGCTAATACCATCCCAGTATGGGGGGGTGACGTTTCTACAGGAACCAGCGTGATGGTGGAACTTCCAGAACGATGAACGAGAGGGAAGGAGCCAAAATGCCATTTCCAGGCATATCCACGAAGATGTCGACAGGGACAAATCGAACCCTGGTCTTTGGGGGAGTCCAGATGGGAATCCTGATGAGGAGGATACCGATCCAGAGAGCCAGAGAGGTTTATGCACAACCCTTGTTGTGGAATAGAGAGCTGAGTGAGAGCTCCTCCATTTCGTGAGTTTTTGTCACACCCCTTCTTTGTTCTAGTTTCTGGTGGTATAGTAGTTATAATGTAGTGTGTGAATCAACCACACTCAGTGTCAGCCATTTTTCTAGGTAGGGATGTAACTAGATTAGTTAGATGTCATTTATTTCAGTTTAGAGTGAGACACCTTTGGGGTCAGACATTTTGGTCAGCCCTGGTGCAGCTTGGTGAACGTCGTGGAACGTCAATGCCTACCTTTTTGCTGAACCTGATCGTAGTCATTTTGAGGCTATTTTGTTCAACCCTACTTGGGGTAATTTTCAAGTCTTTGCTGACTGTAGTTATGGCAATCAGATGCCTTGGTTATTAATTGACTGCATTCTTCGCAGCCATCCTTTGTTACACCCCTGACTGTCGTTAGAACGGTCGTATCATTTAGGTAGTCGACAGTAACTACCAGTTTGTAAATGCATTATATTTCATTTTGAATAAGCTCAGAAGCTATTCTTGGTCATGTTTGAACCTAACAACTAGAAGGAATGTTTCGTTGCCTAGCATCGAACGCGGTTCCCAACGTATCATTAAGCAGATCTAGTGTGTGAATCTGTGCCACATTTATCATATTTTTCTTGTGTCGTGTGAGACACGTTTTTATTTGATGTTCTAGCAACTACTGAGTTGCATTTTTAAAGCAAAGAGCTTCAGTTATTGTAAGTTTACTTTCATTTAGACGTCTTTGGTAGAAAGACGGGAGTGTATTACTATACTCAGATTTATAGCGTGCGTTTGATACACGGACTCTGTAGAGATCCGTAACACATGGTAATGTTTTTTATGAACCGGCCAAGTGCAGGTTTTGTATTGATTAAATCGCCGGCCTTGAATAAACTGGTTATGTAACCCAGTGACCTAGAGCACGCCTGCTTCATTGTGAGACAAAACTACTATAGACGAGGACAGAGTACAATTTGTATTCGCTTTTCCTTTCATTGCTATTTTGCTTATGGAAACCAGTTTCCACTCTTGTATTTGATCACTTGTTTTATGGATCGGTTTTTGTTAGTTTAGCGCTCTGTTGCGTGTATTGTCGTATGACAGGTACAGTTATGTAAGGTTTTCTATAGGATGGTGAAGTCTACCCTGTTATAGCAGGATGTTATTGTATGCTTTGTCCGGGGATGATCCCGTTGACCAGATGTTATGGGAAGGTAACTGTTGTACAGGCCTATCCCAGAGTTATTGAACGCGAGCTTAGCGCCGCTGGTAACCCGTGTTATTGTGTGTCCGAGTTGTTATACTCGATGATTATATTCCGACTGTTGAGTCGAGGCTTTTTGGTGGAGAATGATCTCAGTTGGAGACACTCCGTGCCCAGGCTATTGTCAATGTTATTCGCCATAAACCTACGATAAACCTATAAACCGACATTCTAATAATAAAATGCATAATTGTTGTAAAACAAGCCTAACTAACGATTCTTTCTATCTAACTTTATTCTTTGTATTCTGGAACTGTTGACATAGCCGTGCAGTTGAAGATAATTTCCTTGTGAGGAAATGACTAGGACAGTTGACATTTTTGTAGCGACCTGAAGCATGTGCGAACCTAGAGTTCGTAGCTTGTGGAGCTCAGGCCATGCGATGTCAGACGTGGTCTCAACTGCGCATTCGTCACTGTAACTATACACATTAGATGACTATGGTTTACAAGGAGTAAACCAAGGTGTAGGCAGGAATTTTTAATAAAACTACTGTGTCTATTTCGTTATTAATTTATGATGTCAAGTGTATTAAACCCTACACGTTACTTTATTGTGTGCTGTTAGCACATAGTTATTAAGCATAATTAAATTGTTTGTTTTTCATGGCTGTACACTTAGCTTTTGGATGTAATTGTTTTCTTTTACGGACGTCATCGCCGTAAATTTTGTTAATTGATAGGACTTAGCTAGTTGAATTAATGTTAAATTTAAATGTCGAAATGGTACCATCCTAACCTAGATTTGTTTTGCTACCCTGTTAAATGTAAATTCAGATATTAGCTTGGTCTTGTAACTTGAACTAGGGACTTGCGTCGTGCCATATTCCTAGCGTTGCTGTTGTTGCTTTATCATTGTGAGTTAGATCTTTCGCGAGGGTTTTCAGTAACTTCTCAGGTAGGGGACCTGTTCTTTATCTTAGTTTATTTATTAATTTGCGGACTAGCCGATTATAACCCTCCGAACTAGGCTAGGGGCTTGTGAATTTTAATAAATTTTCACGGTGTTTTACATGAGTCTGGATGTTCATTTTCTCAGTCTAGTTTTAAGGTGAACCTTTCCTTAGGCGGTCTATGACCATCGTCACCATGTACCACGATCCCTGTGGACTACGGACTCTCGTGCCGCTTTAGCCTTTATGGAAGGTCACCTGATCCTCACGGTACTTTTCTTTTTATTCGATTTATGTGTCGTTAGTTGAGTCATCGTGGTTGTTGACATCAACTAAACGGTCTCACTACTGTATAATAATACTAATAGTAGGCTAACATAACAACGAAATTAAATTGAATTAACTCTAACGTATGCTGCATGTAACAAAAAGAAAACAATCAAAATAAAAAATAAAAAGTACAAGCACAAGGAAATGTGTGAAGTTTCGAATGCAGTTAAAGTTGAAGTACGGTACGTTATTAAAGAAAATACTCCTCATTGGCTTACCTTTCATGATTTATACTTCCGTTAGGTTTGAGATTCTTAAAATAACTGAACACATTAATTACGACCTGTTTTTCCCTCCACCTGAGCACTTGACCTCGGTTTCTTTTCACAAAAATATCCATTGTTGTACGTGAAATACGTAAAATACAACACGTTAAATCTAACAGAACTGCTGCACACACACATAAGATAGAGACCGATGTACAACTGAAATACAAGCTTGAAGGGCCCAGTAATAAAGCTGTGAGTAGCAAGCTGCACCCCGCTGTCCTTCGAAACTTCATTCTCATAATCCGCGGTCAATGAACAGCCCGGCCTGTGTAAACAATTAACCCTACACTCTGGGTAAGCAGGTAGAAAACTTCTTTCAATATTCCTCTAAAACTCTCAAACTGACATGACATGGTTATCTTTAAAAATTGGAAAGTTGGCAGCATACGAACTTTCTCCATGCTGCTATGCGGTTATGAGAGAATATTCAGAAGTTTTACCTACATGAAAATTGTAATATTGCCAGTATAAAATATTTCAATAATCCGCCATCAAAACGGCACATTTAGCTACACGTGTGTGAAAAATAGGCATCACAAAGTCAATGCAACATGATATAAGATCGATTTTACTAAAAAGGGAACACAGTTTATCGTTTTTTATATATGAATATCTAATTTTTCTAGAATTTCTATCAAGTTTACGTAGTTCTAATATAGGACAAAAAAGATCGGCAAAACATAGTTCTACCCGAATATGCTGTTTTTTCGACAAAGAAAAATTTTCGACTGACATGGCAACAGTGGATTGCTAGAAAACGACAGCGTCATACATGTCTCACGTGCAACAGAAAGAGAGAAGAATATCCCTATCTAACCAGTGCTTCATTCTAAACGTTGGATGCCTTATAGGCTGACGGTTGGAATGGGGTACACTCAATCTTGTGAGGCAAAACTGATAGGAGCTGGCTTTTGATTCATACCGCAGCCATTTTGCCTAACCCAACTTCACCTAACCTAACCTAACCTAACCTAACCTAACTTCAAAAGTCAGAATGTACGATACATTTATTGTTTTTTATACCCTCATTAATTAGATATAGAGAATGTCCACCACGATTTAGATCCTCGAGCACACTTTTCTGACATATATCATTAAAACGTGTAGAAAGGAATGTCTGAACATTTTCACTATCACTTAATACACGTTCATCATACATTGTGTCACCTTTTTGAATGTTAATGATACGGGAAAGAGTATGCATTGGTAATTAAGTGAGCTTTTTTTTTCTCTCTAATCAACAGTTCTGCACCCATAGCATTGTGAATATTTATTGTAGTAGCCTATAGAGAAACAAAAAAAAAATCATATCTATTACAGTTTAGCTATAAGTGACCAGAACCACTATAACATTTTATTCTAATAAGGAGATTTCCATAATGATAAGAAAAAAGAGCTTACCATAATGATGGATTGTGTGTAAGTAAACGTCTTTTGCTGCTTGATGCCCCTACTAAACTGATACTCATACAACAGACAAGTGAGTTCATGTTTCGCTGACGTAATCGTATGTTCCCACGCACTTCCTGTGTGTTGCAGGCGCTGTAGGGGCTAAATTTGAAACTAGATGAGATGATTTGCTGACGTATTCGTATGTTCCCCCGCACGCACACGCAGGCCCCTGTGGACGGGTCCTTGTGGACGAGTCCCTGTGGACGGGTCATTGTTGACGGGTCATTGTTGACGGGTCATTGTTGACGGGTCCTTGTTGACGAGCCCCGGTGGACGGGTCCTTGTTGACGGGTTCTTTTTGACTAATCCCTTTAGACCGGTCCCTTTGGACTGGTCCTTATGGACAGGCCCATGGTCCCTAATGCTATGATGAAATTAAACGTTGTTCCACATGAAACGCATGTGAAGAGCCGATTGCTACTATGAATTAACATGTTTGTTTTTTGTTTTTACGCATGCGCACTTGTTTTTTTTGTTAGCGGGCGGGCTTTTTGAATAATGATTTATAGGTGAGTTATATTTTTGAATTACCAAAAGATCCAAAACTAATAGGTCATTAGCTTTTTAATATCTCATGATCCAATAAGGCGAGGGACTTGTATGAGAGGTCGTTGGACTTGAGGTGACATTCTGTTTTTGAATGTATTATTTATTTTTTGTCAAAAGGGCCTAACTACACTTTTGTTAATATCTCGCTAACTAATAATCAGAGAGGGTCAAGTGAGATGTCATGGGACTCAGGATGGTCAACCCTTTTCCATGGCCAATGAATTTGCCCAAAATACCCAATACATCAAGGTCATCGACCTGAGATTTTATAAACTAATAATCGGATACGAACATGTGAACTGTTTACCATGTGTGATGAAACATAGCTAGGTAGAGAAAGAATTAGTGTAGGCTACATGTATGGAAACTGACAAGTCTTTTACCATTGAAACTTGTTTTCAGATCAAACTGCAGTATAGAGAGAGTATTGGTTGCAGGTATGGGTTAATAAATGAGAAACGGTGTACGCAAACTCTGATTTATCAAGAATTAAGAGTAGTCTATCTTTAATTGATTGGTTAAAGATGATAGCTAAAACACAAAAATGCTCAGTGGTTACCGAGACAAAATGGTCGCTACACACAACAAGCTTTAAATACTTGAGGCTAATAATCTATACACACACACACACTCGCTTGTTCTAAACTAAGTAGACAGTAGGCTAATGACAAAATGGATTGCAAACAGAAATATAATCATTTCCGGTTGTCTAATGTTACCAGCTATCCATTTTTTGTGTTGCAGTGGTAAGCACTTTTAGCTCTTGTACTGGTGGTCTTAACTCGATTTCCAGGTCTAAGGCCTAGAATGAGTCGAACTAAGAAACAAGGCATGATGGTGCAGTGGTTAAGCTGTTATCCTTTTCACCAGATGTTCGATTTCAGGTTAATATGCATGCCATAAACATATTAAACAAAACAAAACAGAGATAACGTTTAAAACTGATTACATTTGTGTCTTTTTCAAATTATTACTTGGATTACAAATACAAAGGTGAACTGGGTTTGATATACAGTTAATGCTGTCTATCACACACTAGACTGTAAGAAAGCCAAAAGAGCAAAAGGCGTAGGTAGAGCAGTGGTAAAATTGCTATATGTAGAGGACTACCTAGCAAAGCTATATCGCATAAACAGTGCAGGATACAATCCAGCAATTAAATTTGTATCTTGTGGAACAGAGAAATGCACTTACGTGAGAAAATGCAAGTTCATGTGTAGTATGACCTAACACACAAGTGTTCACCTGTGCACGTGCATGATAAGAGCTAACAACTCACATTCTGTTTAGTTAGTACGTAACGTTAGGTTAGGGCTAATGCACACACCCTAGTACACGAGGCACATGCCATTTGAGAGCAGGTCAGAGGATCTAACTTGGTGGATGGATGTGTTCTAACGAGTCATTTGTAGTTGAAAGAGAATAATAATAGTTCTTAAGATGTTAAAACTGAGGAGATGGTACGTACAGTAAGACGTCTTGTTATTTCCTGTGTCATATTACAGACATGGCAGAGAGCGCACAGTTCTGTTGCTATGACTAACGCTGCAGTAATTTGAAACCCCAGGTGTTTATTAAGACAATGGGTGATGATTATACAAAGTTAGCAGTCATAGGATATTGCACACGTGTTCCTTCCGGTGTCATGTTTTTGACATGGCAGAGAGCGCACAGTTCTATTGCTATGACTAACGCTGCAGTAATTTGAATCCCCAGGTGTTGATCAAGACAATGGATGATGATCATGCAAAGCCAGCAGTAATTGGATACCACACATATACATGGACTAAATCATAAACGTGTTGTCATAACCCGCAGAAACCTCATTTTAAGATGTTAAATTTTACATTTTAACATATTACATTTTAACATTTTAGATTTTACATTTGTTTTAATTTTACATTTTTTTTAGATTTTACGTTTTAAATTTAAGATTTTTAGATTTTTAGATTTTACTTTTTTTACATTTTCCTAAAAGAGTAAACTACAAGGTCACATAACTAACCTCATTAAACCTATCTTTACCAAACCTAACTTAAGCTAATCCAAAGGCTAATGCACATACACAAAGTATATAAGGTACATGCAACTATCCTTATGCTAGTCTTACAGGTTACTGCACAACATGATCACTACCCCAAACGGATTTTTTTTTCATTTTGTTGTTTACACATATGTCAATTTTCCAATTTCCCATTTTCAGTTTTTTTTAATGTCAGTTTTTAGTTTTTCAATTTCATAATATAGAAACATGGATTTTGCATTTTGTTGTTTACACATTTATTAATTTCACAATTTCCCATTTACAGTTCTTAAAACGTCAGTTTAAAGTTTTTCAATTTCATGATATAGAAACATGGATTTTCCTATTTGTTGTTTTCACACTTGTTAATTTACCAAATTCACATTAACAATTTTTTTTTTAAATTTCAGTTTAATATTTTTTCCTATTTGGCAATATGGAAATATGGATTTTTTACAATTTTGTTTTACATGTCATGCAACTATCCTTATGCTAGTCTTATAGGTTACTGTACAACATGATCTCTACCCCCAACCGGATTTTTTTTTTTCATTTTGTTGTTTACACATATGTAAATTTTCCAATTTCTCATTTTCAGTTTTTTTAAATGTCAGTTATAAGTTTTTCAATTTCATAATATGGAAACGTGGATTTTGCATTTTGTTGCTTACACATTTATCAATTTCACAATTGCCCATTTACAGTTCTTAAAATGTCAGTTAAAAGTTTTTTTTTTCAATTTCATGATATAGAAACATGGATTTTCCAATTTGTTGTTTTCACATTTGTCAATTTACCAAATTCCCATTTACAGTTTTTAAAATTTCAGTTTAATGTTTTTTTCTTCTATTTGTCAATATGGAAAAAATGGATTTTTCCAATTTGTGTTTTACATGTTCATTTTGCATTAGGAGTGGAGAAAGGTGGGTATTAATTAAAATGTGCTAGCAGTGTCCATTGTTGACAGGTCATTGTTGACGAGTCCTTTTCATACAACAGACAAGTGAGTTCATGTTTCGCATGCATTACCTAAAATGTAATACCATGCAATTGTTTAACATTTTTACAAATTAGCTTATGTATTAGTTTATGGGGGGTCTTATGTTGGGAATTTTGTGTTGGCTTATTTGACAAGTTATTTTGTCAATGCATTTAGTGGATTTTTCTCTTGGTCTTGGAAAGTATATCAGTCCATTTTTTCACAACATAATGCTTACTGCCATGTTTGTAAGCAACAACAACAACAACAACAACACACTAAACTTAAAAAAAAAAGAATAAAGTGTCTAAGGTACCCTCAACTCGTACTCTTACCTCTATCCAAAGCCTAGTTAAGAACTTTTTTTTTTCAAAAGAAAGGTGAATGGGGAAAGTAGACTATAAGTTTAAACTAAAAATATCACATAAAGTCATATGTTATCTCTAACTTGTACGTTTATCCCATTCTTAGTCGAAAAATATTATATTTTGTAAAATTTTTCTAAAAAAATATTTGGAATGTATGCTATATTTTGAAAACTACTCATCCTATAAAGTCATATATTTTTATATATATTTTTTATATATAATTTAAAAAATGGGCTATATATAGACTATTGGAAACTAAGAGTTTTACAAAAAAGTGTGTTTGACATAAATGACAGTTATTTACCCCCTCCCCCCTCTACCCACAAACCAAGTCTCCAGATCTCTGGGACAAAATCCAGAAATGTTTTAATCTAATCCTAGCTAACCTCACCTGACGTGACCATACCTGTTTGTAAGCAACAACAAAAACACACTAAGATTCCATGAATTCCAGAGTACTTTTAGATTAATTATCGACTCTCATCTCTTATAACTATGTCTATCCCACTCTGTCAGAAACACGATATTTGTTTTGCTCCATGTCACTACTGAAGTGATAATGGGTTTTCCGATACTATCACTAAAAATTCATTACCCCCGCTCTTATCTCGGTCTCGACAACAACCATGCCTATTTTTATTATGTCAGATGATGTAATGTTCGGGTGCAAAGTGTGTGCAAAGTAGGTGTAAAAGTGAGTGAAGAGTGGGTGCAAAGTGGGTGCAAAGTGGGTGCAAAAAGTGGGGGTGTAAAAGTGGTACCCTATTGGTAATGGCTAATTTGACAAGTTATTTTGTGGTACCCTATTTGTAATGGCTTATTTGACAAGTTATCTTTGTCAATGTATTTAGAGGATATTTCTCTTGTTCTTGGAAAGTATCTCAACCCTTTTTATGATAGCATAATGCTTACCGCCATGTTTGTAAGCAACAACAACACACTAAAATTCCAAGAATCCAAACTACTTACTCTAAGGTTAATGATTGCCTCTCAACTCTATTCCACGCCTAGTCAAAAACATTATGCATTTCAAATTTTTTTCAAAACAAGATGTTCAGTAAAGAAATATAGCCTACTTTCTCCTAAATGCATGGGTATTGTTATAACTCTTTGTCCTTTTCAAGGAGTATAATTGAATGTTGGTTGTAGTAGCTTGTTGAAATACAACGTGCTATAGGGATATTAAACATGAATATGAGGTGCCCTTTGCTAGTGCTACCTCTGTAAAAAAATTCATTCAGTTCGGTTTCACCGTGTTTGAATTGATCCGGGGAATGGATTTGCACACATACATGGCCGCTATTTGCAAACTATTGAGCTGATGACCTTGTAGTCAGTCATAAGATGCTTTCCACAAAAAGGCATGTTGTTGCAAAATCCGGTAGAGATCAAATTATTAGGATGGTCGAAATTTGATTTAAGCTTTTAACATTTGGGTGGCCGTCATTCCGTTTCCGTCAAGATGGCGGCGATATAAAACATGACAGGTGCCTTTTGCTAGTGCTACCTATGTACCAAATTTCGTTCAATTCGGTTTCACCGTGTTTGAATTGATAGGGGGAATCGATTTGCACACATACTTGGCCACCATCTGCAAACTATTGGGCTGATGATCTAGCAGATTGGTCAGAATATGCTTCCAACATAAAGATTTGTTGTTGCAAAATTTGGTAGAGACTAGATTATTAGGTTGGTCGTAATTACATTTTAGCCTTTAACATTTGGGTGGCCGCGATTACGTTTCCGTCCAGATGGCGGTGATATAAAACATGACACTGAGGTGGCCTTTTCTAGTGCTACCTCTGTACCAAATTTCGTTCCATTCGGTTTCAGCGTGTTCGAATTAATAGGGGGAATCGATTTTCACACAAAGATGGCCGCCATCCGCAAAATATTAGGCTAATGACCTATTAGTTTGGTCAAAGGATGCTCCCTCCATAATGGTATGTTGATGCAAAATTTGGTAGAGATCGGATGATTAGGTTAATCGTAATTTGATTTAAGCTTTGAATATTTGTGTGGCCGCCATTACGTTTCCGTCAAGATGGCGGCGATATAAAACATGACACTGAGGTGCCCTTTGCTAGTGCTACCTCTGTACCAAATTTCATTCCATTCGGTTTCACCGTGTTCGAAGTAATAGGGGTAATCAATTTTGACACAAAGATGGCCGCCATCCGCAAACTATTAGGCTAATGACCTATTAGATTTGTCAAACGATGCTTCCTCCATAAAGGTATGTTGTTGCAAAATTTGGTAGAGATCGGATGATTAGGTTAGTCGTAATTTGATTTAAGCTTTGAACATTTGTGTGGCTGCCATTACGTTTCCGTCAAGATGGCTGTGATATAAAACATGACACTGAGGTGCCCTTTGCTAGTGCTACCTCTGTACCAAATTTCATTCCATTCGGTTTCACCGTGTTCGAATTAATAGGGGTAATCGATTTTGACACAAAGATGGCCGCCATCCGCAAACTATTAGGCTAATGACCTATTAGATTTGTCAAAGGATGCTTCCGTCATAAAGGTATGTTGTTGCAAAATTTGGTAGAGATCGGATGATTAGGTTAGTCGTAATTTGATTTAAAGCTTATAATCGAGGGAACAGTAGACCGCAAGAATTGTAGAGGAAGACCCAGACTTGAGTACATGAGTCAAATACTGAAAGATATGGGTTGTGGCTCATACTGTGAACTGAAGAGGAAGACTGAGTGAGAGACGGGAAGAATGGCGAGCTGCTGCCAACCAACCTCACGGCTGTTAACCACAGAGAGAATTTGATTTAAGCTTTGAACATTTGGATGGCCGCCATTACGTTTCCGTCAAGATGGTGGCGATATAAAACATGACACTGGGGTGCCCTTTGCTAGTGCTACCTCTGTACTGTACCCGTTCGTCCTGGGGATGCGATGACCCATCTGCTATTACATCGCATTCCTGGAGTTCCAGGACAGAGCGGAGTTAAATGAACCTCTAGTCAAATAAGGAATGTGTCGGAAATTCAGCTGAGATATCGAAAAAGCAGTGGGTAACACGAGACAAAGTATCTCTAGGGTCGTTACGGGCTTAAGTTTAATAGAAAAAAATGCAAATATAAATGGGCGCCATCAACTGAACTCCTAGCAAACCACATCCTTTCCGGTTAAGCCTTAATCAAGACAAGGAAAGAAAAAGGAAAATCTCACCATCATCAGATCACAACTAAGATAAAAACAAATTTATTTCACTTCGATAGTCAGACAGACATTTTAAATAATCATCCTACCTGAGAGCATGGTCGAATGCCAACGTTAAATTGTCATTGTCCAAAAATCGAACCATCTCTTTTCTAATCAAAAATATTTAATCCACATAGAACAAGAAAAATCTCTAAAGTTCTCTTGGGTTCTCAGGATCACTGTAGCACTATGTCTTTCGTCACTGACATTTGTGATACCTGAGACCTAATTTCTCTTTAATTTAACATCATTAATGTGGATTTGAAAAAGTTATTAATCTGTCTAAACATACACATATTATAATCACATATTTGAAATATCACGTAATTTATGGCTTGCATGGCATAATTTAAATGTTGAACATGTTAGTAAAATGCTCCTAACCATCGAATAATTAATTTACACTATTTACATTGTCATTAATAATTACTTATTTGTGAATTACAGAAAATCCCCTGCTCATTGGTCATCATCATCATCATCATCATCAAAGTTAAATATTTCTCTCATTAATTCTTATCTCAAAATTCAACATATTCCTGTCAGAATCATTAACTAATCACCATTAAATCATTTGAATGAAAATTATTATCATCACTTCATTATACTTTCTAATTATTCACACACTCTTATTTTATCATCTACTTCAGATTAAATCATCTTAAATCATCAATATAAATTATTTAATTCCTAAACTCAGAGTGCAATTTCTTTAAATTATCTCAATAAAATTTATTTAATTCCATATAAATTCATTAATCATCAGCTTCTTTAATTAATTATCACCTTCTAATTCAGTTATTCATCATCTATCCAATCGTCTATTAATTTATTTAAATCAGTTTATTTATCCAATCTTTAATTCATCCATTTATTTAATTCATTGTTCTATTCCAAAATTTAATTTATCCACTTATTTAAATTTTATTCTTCTGGTTATGTAGATTTTTATTATTTCATCTCGTCATTCTGATTTTTATTTCATTAGGTCAGATCATTAATATGCTCAAATTTCAGATTATTATTTCATTAATTATTATTATCAGAAAATCTTGTATTATCAACTTCATTTATTTGTTTAATTTCCTAACAAATTGTTTAATATGGGTTATGGAACGTTGTCTTACAGTTTTATCACTTCCAAGTTATATTTCGTATTTAATTTTCATGCCAAAGAATATTATTGCCTTCACGACATCACGTTGGATCTGACTATCCACAACGACATTATATATCCTCACTTCTTCAAATATCACATTTGGATACCACAATTATTCCACATAACTCCATAAATATTCAGCGCATACAGCATGAATCTCAACAATTACGCTAGACTGGGTTCGACAACCTCATGTCTGCCTCAAAATACATTAGCAACATTGCAACTATCACTTGGCAACTTCCACAAAATGCCTATCACAAACTTCACTTAACCATGTTGCATGATCTACAAAAAATATATAACTGGCTTCAAATTATCAACGCACACAATCTCCAATAACTGTAATTACTGTGATCACATCTAGACAACTTCTTAGACAATTGAAAAAAATATTACCTTAGTAATTCAAGATCTGCTTTCAAATAGCATAAATTCTCTTACATTTCTCATAATTCACATCACAGAAAAACATTAATGTGCTATAACCTCTCATATCAAAATCTGCAATACTGATCTGCCTTAAAATAAATCTGACCATTAATGATTCATCTTACAAGATTCAATTACTTTAAATCCTTCTCAAAGGTATCAAACACAATTATAAAAATCATCAAAAGCATCAGCTGTACCAGCTGTTAAACTGAAAGTACTCTCAAAAGAGTATAGCAACAAAATATTGGATTGGCAAACAAGAATTACAAATGTAACCCTGCTAACATTTATCTTTACTTTATTTAACAAAAATTCGACTGATATGTGACTAGTAGTTCCTTGTTCGATCCTCTTACAATCTCAAGTACACTCGGATGATAAAAATGAGTCCCTCAATGGCAAGTAAGATGAGTAACCACCGTACAATCGTATAAATACGAAAGACCTCGCCCCGTCGACTAACATGATAGTGCCCTGAACGATGGGTAAGATGAGTAACCACCATACAATCCTATAAATACAAAAGACCCCATCTCGAAGACTAAAATGAGTGAATGTACCAGATAGGAATCAACAAGTCTCTAGTTGTCATATAAAAGCAATATTCATTCACTAAAGTGAATAACATCTTAATATCTCCAAACAATACAATGGAAAAAATCCCTACTGATGAATAATACACACTCGCTAGTATGCAATGAACTGACGAAGTAATTTTAGATAATCAATTGCAGATCATGAGTTCGAAATACTCGTCACACAAAAAAAAACTATTCATGAAAAATATCCTTGCTGGAAAAATGTCTAAAAGACCAAACATCTGCTTAATAAAGCCAACCAATAGTGAGAATTTCGTATAATGATGCCTGCCATGTCATATGGTCACGCCATATTCTAGCAAAATTCGAAGCATATAAAGTCAAACCATGTCTAACTAATGGTATCACTCCTATTAGAAAAATATACATGTGTGCCCAGTATTCATGAAAATAATCGTATCAGAAAGTTATAACTCTTACAGTACCTTCTCATAATCAGCTGTTATTAAATTTCAAAGATCGTCGATTTTCCTTATGTAATGAATTTCTCGAAAGATCGGCGTGAATATCATTCCATTCATGCAATGACGATTGCCTTCAAAATCCCAAGTGAATCAGCTGGTGGACCTCCTCCTCGTCAGGAATCGAATCCATCGCTCTGTGGTGCCATCGCGTCCCTGTCTGCGTTTACTCCGACATGATAAACTTCTGGTTATCCATAGCGGATACTGTCCAAATCTTCACGAAAAAGTTCATAGAAACAGCGGACCCCCTATTCCTCTTCTACGTTACGCCACTGTTCCATACAATGTTCAGTTTGAGTGTTGAAAGTTCAATCTCCAATAACTGCTCTCACTTTCATAAAATAAAATTTTATATGAGAGTGTCTAAGTTTATGAAACACCCTGTAGTTGTGTTCATACTCGGTAATTTATAACACTGCATAAGAAATAATTGCATTAATGCACGTGCTAATGTTCAGAAGTGCATATGCTTACAACATTCCGTTTGCCTAGAAATCGTTAATGTTACTTGGAATGCGTTATGAAATGCATAGCCGTAATGTCATTGAAAAACTATGTTCATTTGAAGTTCACAGTTTTAGTATCTCGTAACTATCTGCTTTTATAATTCAAATGCTGAATAAACGTTCCAACTCAATGTAGTAATGAAGTTCAGCTTCTGTCATAATGCTATAATAATCTCCGCCTAAAGCTGGCCTCGCCATGTCGCTCTACTATGCTGTTCTGCGTTGAAATGCAGCTTGGAATAAAGTTCTCCAACTACTCGCAATGCTGTTCCAAAACCCCGGCCTCCTATGCTTGCTTGGGCCCGTACAGCTGGTTCGGTAACCGGTCTTCACGCTGCCTACTGCGGATGTCCGCCCGGCTCAATGACCTACTTGTCGTTCGCTGCTTGGTGAAGTTGAAACTGTCGCTTTCACTTTCCGTGACAAAACTGTTCGCTGCGCGACCTGTACCATGCGCTTGGCGTGTGCTATTCAGCTCGCTGTCTGGCCTCGACTGCGTTGCTCGCTGTACTGGACTCTCTTGCTTGGCTCACTGAGCTCGACTGACTGTCCCTGGACTGCCATGACCCTTACCTGCCTGGCGCAGTCATGTGACGTTCTCCCCACCACTGTGGTCTTGCGTCACAAATACAATCTCGAACCCCGATCATCTCTGCCATTAAGTTATAAAATAACTTAAGGGATATCTGACTTCCTTCAAATGATTACCACATATAATGCATGTTATATCTCCTCTTCTTAGATGTTTAAATACCATGTTCCATATAGATCTTAATAAAGCTTCATAATTCCATCCATCATTCCATCCGCTTACAGCCGTCAGTGCCTTCTTGATCCTAGACCTTCTACGTCATCCTGACATTCCTCTTGACTCGATCTGAGCGCTATCTTTTCATAACTCTTCCCAAAATCTCAACTACGACTTAATGTCTGCTGGCGTAGCCGATAGCCTCAACTAGGTATCGGGTACAGTACCGAATTTCATTCCATTCGGTTTCACCGTGTTCGAATTAATAGGGGTAATCGATTTTGACACAAAGATGGCCGCCATCTTGTTAGGTTAGGCTAGGTTAAGTTAAGCTACGGCCGCCATCTTGGGAGGAGGGTGAGGAGGGGGAGGCATTAGAACCCCCCCCCCAAAAACCACTACTGCACAGTTTTTGTCCTAGGGACCTGACATTTATTTTTGGGGGTAGAAGGGGTAAAGACCTTTTATTTACGTTAAACAAATTTTTTGTAAAATTCTTAGTTCCCAAAATATAGACAATTTTGAAAATTGGACTTTTTTGGAAAAACTGAAAAAATGTTAAGTTGTGTTCTACCAATTAAGGACATAAAAGCCATTGGTTTGAGTCTATATATGACTTTTTAGGATGATTGGTTTTCAAAATATCGCCTACTTTCCAAATTAAACTTTTTTGGATTTTGCTCCAGAGACCTGGGACTTGGTTTGTGGGTAGTGGGGGTAAATACCTGTCATTTACGTTAAACAAACCTTTTTGTAAAATTCCTAAATTTCCAAAATATACCCCCGTTTTAAAATGAACATTTTTTGAAAAAATGTCAAAACATTCCGTATTTTGTTCTTACGATTAAGGATATAAAAGCCATTGGTTTGAGTCTATATATGACTTTTTAGGATGATTAGTTTTCAAAATATAGCCTACTTTCCAAATATTTTTGGAACAATTTAATGAATATAATATTTTTTGACTGAGAGTGGGATTGACTTAGGTGTTGTAGTTAGCATATGATTTTATATGAATTTTAGATTAAACATATAGCCTACTGTCTCAATTTACCTTTTTTTTGAAAAAAATTGAAATGTAAATATTTTTGACTAGGCGTGGAATGGAGTTGAGAGGCAATCATTAACCTTAGAGTAAGTAGTTTGGATTCTTGGAATTTCAGTGTGTTGTTGTTGCTTACAAACATGGCGGTAAGCATTATGCTATCATAAAAAGGGTTGAGATACTTTCCAAGAACAAGAGAAATATCCTCTAAATACATTGACAAAGATAACTTGTCAAATAAGCCGTTACAAATAGGGTACCACAAAATAACTTGTCAAATAAGCCATTACAGATAGGGTACCACTTTTACACCCCCACTTTTTGCACCCACTTAGCACCCACTTTGTACCCACTTTGCACCCTCTTTGCACCCACTTTTCACCCAGTTTTCACTCACTTTTACACCTAATTTGCACACACTTTGAACCCGAACATTACATCATCTGACATAATAACAAGAAGTTCCGTGAAGAACTATACAGCCTACTTTTTATGCCAATGATTATTCTACAGGATATGAACCTATTTAGAATAATGACGAAGTTAAGTTGCTAAGATCGAAATTTCCAATTAGTTCGAAATACTGTATACCTGGCATAATGTACCCTAATAGAGCACTACAGTTGGCAGCCCTGATGACTGAATATATTCTTAGTTCCATCTCTTAAGGTACAAAATACAAAATTTGGTTGAAGTCCAATGAATAGCATGGACGTTACATGCAGTTAAACATTGGATCTAACAGCGCGCGTAAAATCATGTTGACAACAATGTCATGCATGTATTGGTCAGAAATAATCTGAAATAATATGATCTATTGTTGTGCCAATTTTGAATGAAATCCATTAGTTAGTATAGAAGTTTCATGCATTTTAAAATTGGACCTATCAGCAGGCTTAGAATCATGATGGCAGCACTGACGTATATTAGTTACTCCAAATTCGTCCAGAATGCCAGGTACTATACGTGTGCAAAGTTTAGAGCTATTGGCTTGCATACTTTCTGATATATTGATATTAGGGTAACAAAAATAGGGACAGCACATATTAACAGATGGCAGCCCTGGTTGCTCCTTATAATACGCATAGTCATATCTGTTATGGTACACATAGCACATACGAAATTTGGTTGAAATCCAATTGATAGTGTAGAAGTTATATGCATTTAAAATTGGACCTATCAGGAGGCTTATAATCATTTTGGCAACACTGCCATGTTTGGCCTCCTGGAAATTAAGCTGAAATATTATGATCTGTACGTGTGCCAATTTTGAAATAGCTCCCATTCATACTTTCCAGAATATCCAACATGGAGCTCAAATTTCAATTGCGATTTTTTAGCAGTTGGTAGCATTGACATCATTTTCAAATATGGCCGTGAGATATTCAGGTATAGATCTTTACTCCTACCAAATTTTGTTTCGATTGCTGCAGCCGTTTAGGAGTTGATAGGGGGGGACACACACACAGCCAGACAGACAGAAGGACAGACAGACAGAAGGACAGACAGACACACATTTGCCCAATCTCATAAGTCTACTTTTTCCTCATTTTTGCAAAATGTGAAAAGTAGGCTAAAAATAGGCATGGTTGTTGTCGAGACCGAGATAAGAGCGGGGGTAATGAATTTATAGTGATAGGATCGGAAAACCCATTATCACTTCAGTAGTGACATGGAGCAAAAAAAATATCGTGTTTCTGACAGAGTGGGATAGACATAGTTATAAGAGTTGAGAGTCGATAATTATTCTAAAAGTACTCTGGAATTCATGGAATCTTAGTGTGTTGTTGTTGCTTACAAACAGGTATGGTCACGTCAGGTGAGGTTAGCTAGGATTAGATTAAAATATTTCTGGATTTTGTCCCAGAGATCTGGGGACTTAGTTTGTGGGTAGAGGGGGGGGGGGGAAATAACTGTCATTTATGTCAAACACACTTTTTTGTAAAATTCCTAATTTCCAATATATATAGACCATTTTAAAAAATGAACATTCATGTTTCTATATCATGAAATTGAAAAACTTTAAACTGACATTTTAAGAACTGTAATGGGAAGTTGTGAAATTAATAAATGTGTAAACAACAAAATTCAAAATTCCATATTTTGTTCTAACGATTAAGGATAAAAAAGCCATTGGTTTGAGTCTATATATGACTTTATAGTATGAGTAGTTTTCAAAATATAGCAAACTTTCCAAATATTTTTAAAAAAATTAAAAAAATATTATATTTTTCGACTAAGAATGGGATAAACGAAGGTGTTAGGGTTAACATATGACTTTATATGATTTTTTAAGTTAAAAAAATAGTCTACTTTCCCCATTCACCTTTTTTTTGAAAAAAAAAAGTTCTTCACTAGGCACGGGATAGAGGTAAGAGTACGAGTTGAGAGTACCTTAGAGAACTTTAGTTTTTTTGAAAGTTTAGTGTGTTGTTGTTCTTGTTGCTTACAATCATGGCAGTAAGCATTATGTTGTGATAAAATGGACTGATATACTTTCCAAGACAAAGAGAAAAATCCACTAAATGCATTGACAAAATAACTTGTCAAATAAGCCAACACAAAATGCCCAACATAAGACCCCCCATAAACTAATACATATGCTAATTTGTAAAAATGTTAAAACACTTGCATGGTATTACATTTTAGGTAATGCATGCGAAACATGAACTCACTTGTCTGTCGTATGAAAAGGACTCGTCAAAAATGACCTGTCAACATTGGACACTGCTTGCACATTTTTAATTACTACCCACCTTTCTCCACTCCTAATGCAAAATGAACATGTAAAACACAAATTGGAAAAATCCATGTTTCCATATTGACAAATAGAAAAAAAAACATTAAATTGAAATTTAAAAAAATTGTAAATGTGAATTTGGTAAATTGACAAATGTGAAAACAACAAATTGGAAAATTCATGTTTCTATATCATGAAATTGAAAAACTTTAAACTGACATTTTAAGAACTGTAATGGGAAATTGTGAAATTAATAAATGTGTAAACAACAAAATTCAAAATCCATGTTTCCATATTATGAAATTAAAAAACTGAAAACTGACATAAAAACTGAAAATGGGAAATTGGAAAATTGACATGTGTAAACAACAAAATGAAAAAAAAATCCGTTTGGGGCAGTGATCATGTTGTACAGTAACCTGTAAGACTAGCATAAGGATAGTTGCATGACATGTAAAACACAAATAGTAAAAAATCCATGTTTCCATATTGACAAATAGAAAAAAAAACATTAAACTGAAATTTAAAAAAACTGTAAATATGAATTTGGTAAATTGACAAATGTGAAAACAACAAATTGGAAAATCCATGTTTCTATATCATGAAATTGAAAAACTTTTAACTGACATTTTAAGAACTGTAAATGGGAAATTGTGAAATTAATAAATGTGTAAACAACAAAATGCAAAATCCATGTTTCCATATTATGAAATTGAAAAACTAAAAACTGACATTAAAAAAACTGAAAATGGGAAATTGGAAAATTGACATATGTGTAAACAACAAAATGAAAAAAAAAATCCGTTTGGGGTAGTGATCATGTTGTACAGTAAAGTGTAAGACTAGCATAAGGATAGTTGCATGTACCTTATATACTTTGTGTATGTGCAATAGCCTTTGGATTAGCTTAATTAGGTTTGGTAAAGTTAGGTTTAATGAGGTTAGTTATGTGACCTTGTAGTTTACTCTTTTAGGAAAATGTAAAAAAAAGGAAAATCTAAAAATCAAAAAATCTTAAATTTAAAATGTAAAATCTAAAAAAAATGTAAAATTAAAACAAATGTAAAATCTAAAATGTTAAAATGTAATATGTTAAAATGTAAAATTTAAAATCTTAAAATGAGGTTTCTGCGGGTTATGACAACACGTTTATGATTTAGTCCATGTATATGTGTGGTATCCAATTACTGCTGGCTTTGCATGATCATCACCCATTGTCTTGATCAACACCTGGGGTTTCAAATTACTGCAGCGTTAGTCATAGCAATAGAACTGTGTGCTCTCTGCCATGTCAACAACATGACACCGGAAGGAACACCTGTGTAATATAAAATGACTGCTAACTTTGTATAATCATCACCCATTGTCTTAATGAACACCTGGGGTTTCAAATTACTTCAGCGTTAGTCATAGCAACAGAACTGTGCGCTCTCTGCCATGTCAACAACATGACACCGGAAGGAACACCTGTGTAATATCCAATGACTGCTAACTTTGTATAAACATCAACCATTGTCTTAATGAACACCTGGGATTTCAAATTACTTCAGCGTTAGTCATAGCAACAGAACTGTGCGCTCTCTGCCATGTCTGTAATATGACACAGGAAATAACAAGACGTCTTACTGTACGTACCATCTCCTCAGTTTTTACATCTTAAGAACAAGCATTATTCTCTTTCAACTACAAATGACTCGTTAGAACACATCCCTCCATCAACTTAGATCCCTTGACCTGCTCTCAAATGGCATGTGCCTCGTGTACTAGGGTGTGTGCATTAGCCCTAACCTAACGTTACGTACGAACTAAACAGAATGTGATGTGAGCTCTTATCATGCACGTGCACAGGTGAACACTTGTGTGTTAGGTCATACTACACATGAACTTGCATTCTCTCACGTAAGTGCATTTCTCTGTTCCACAAGTTACAAATTTGATTGCTGGATTGTATCCTGCACTGTTTATGCGATATAGCTTTGCTAGGTAGTTCTCTACATATAGCAATTTTACCACTGCTCTACCTACGCCTTTTGCTCTTTTGGCTTTCTTACAGTCTAGTGTGTGATAGACAGCATTAACTGTATATCAAACCCAGTTCACCTTTGTATTTGTAATCCGAGTAATAATTTGAAAAAGACACAAATGTAATCAGTTATAAACGTTATCTCTGTTTTGTTTTGTTTAATATGTTTATGACATGCATATTAACCTGAAATCGAACATCTGGTGAAAAGGATAACAGCTTAACCACTGCACCATCATGCCCTTGTTTCTTAGTTCGACTCGTTCTAGGCCTTAGACCTGGAAATCGAGTTAAGACCACCAGTACAAGAGCTAAAAGTGCTTACCACTGCAACACAAAAAATGGATAGCTGGTAACATTAGACAACCGGAAATGATTATATTTCTGTTTGCAATGCATTTTGTCATTAGCCTACTGTCTACTTAGTTTAGAACAAGCGAGTGTGTGTGTGTGTATAGATTATTAGCCTCAAGTATTTAAAGCTTGTTGTGTGTAGCGACCATTTTGTCTCGGTAACCACTGAGCATTTTTGTGTTTTAGCTATCATCTTTAACCAATCAATTAAAGATAGTCTGCTCTTAATTCTTGATAAATCAGAGTTTGCGTACACCGTTACTTATTTATTAACCCATACCTGCAACCTATACACTCTCTATACTGCAGTTTGATCTGAAAACAAGTTTCAATGGTAAAAGACTTGTCAGTCACCATACATGTAGCCTACACTAATTCTTTCTCTACCTAGCTATGTTTCATCACACATGGTAAACAGTTCACATGTTCGTATCCGATTATTAGTTGATAAAATCTCAGGTCGATGACCTTAATGTATTGGGTATTTTGGGTAAATTCATTGGCCATGGAAAAGGGTTGACCATCCAGAGTCCCATGACACCTCACTTGACCCTCTCTGATTATTAGTTAGCGAGATATTAACAAAAGTGTAGTTAGGCCCTTTTGACAAAAATAAATAATACATAAAAAACAGAATGTCACCTCAAGTCCAACGACCTCTCATACAAGACCCTAGCCTTATTGGTTCATGAGATATTGAAATGCTAATGACCTATTAGTTTTGGATCTTTTGGTAATTAAAAAAAAAACTCATCTATAAATCATTATTCAAAAAGCCCGCCCGCTTACAAAAAACCAAATACGCATGCGTAAAAACAGAAAACAACATGTTAATTCATAGTAGCAATCGGCTCTTCACATGCGTTTCATGTGGAACAACGTTTAATTTCATCATAGCATTAGGGACCATGGGCCTGTCCATAGGGACCAGTCCAAAGGGACGGTCTAAAGGGATTAGTCAAAAAGAACCCGTCAACAAAGATCCGTCCACCGGGGCTCGTCTACAAGGACCCGTCAACAAGGACCCGTCAACAATGACCCGTCAACAATGACCCGTCCACAGGGACCCGTCCACAGGGACTCGTCCACAAGGAGCAGTCCTCAGGGGCCTGCGTGTGCGTGCGGGGGAACATACGATTACGTCAGCAAATCATCTCATCTAGTTTCAAATTTAGCCACTACAGCGCCTGCAACACACAGGAAGTGCGTGGGAACATACGATTACGTCAGCGAAACATGAACTCACTTGTCTGTTGTATGAGTATCAGTTTAGTAGGGGCATCAAGCAGCAAAAGACGTTTACTTACACACAATCCATCATTATGGTAAGCTCTTTTTTCTTATCATTATGGAAATCTCCTTATTAGAATAAAATGTTATAGTGGTTCTGTTCACTTATAGCTAAACTGTAATAGATATGATTTTTTTGTTTCTTTATAGGCTACTACAATAAATATTCACAATGCTATGGGGGCAGAACTGTTGATTAGAGAGAAAAAAGCTCACTGAATTACCAATGCATACTCTTTTCCGTATCATTAACATTCAAAACGGTGACACAATGTATGGTGAACGTGTATTATATGTTAGTGAAAATTTTCAGACATTCCTTTCTACACGTTTTAATGATATATATCAGAAAAGGATCTAAATCGTGGTGGACATTCACTATATCTAATTAACGAGGGTATAGAAAACAATAAATGTATTGTACATTCTGACTTTTGAAGTTAGGTTAGGTTAGGTTAGGTTAGGTAAGATTAGGTTAGGTTAGGTTAGGTGAAGTTGGGTTAGGCAGAATGGCTGCGGTATGAATCAAAAGCCAGCTCCTATCAGTTTTGCCTAACAAGATTGAGTGTACCCCATTCCAACCCTCAGCCTAGAATTAAATTTCTCGACAGAGGCAGGACTCGAACCCGAGCCTCCACAGTAACAGCTAAAAATGCTAGCCACTACACCATAAAGTGGGGCAATATAAGGCTGGTCTATATTGTACATGATCAATCAATAATTACCTACTACTACTACTACTACTACTAATAATAATAATAACAATAATAATAATAAATAATAAAAATAATAAATATGCGTTTAGCAACTACTTAGCCTACCTCTCCCTGCGTTCTTTCACATGCCAACATGCATAATGGCTGCGGTATGAATCAAAAGCCAGCTCCTATCAGTTTTGCCTCACAAGATTGAGTGTACCCCTTTCCAACCCTCAGCCTAGAATTAAATTTCTCGACAGAGCCAGGACTCGAACTCGAGCCCCCACAGTAACAGCTAAAAATGCTAGCCACTACACCATAAAGTGGGGCAATATAAGGCTGGTCTATATTGTAGATGATCAATCAATAATTACCTAATAATAATAATAATAATAATAATAACAACAATAATAATATTTAATAATAATAATAATAATAAATATGCCGTTTAGCAACTACATAGCCTACCTCTCCCTGCGTTCTTTTACAGGCCAACATCGTATGACTTGCGTGTCTTAATTTTTGCCGCCTTTCAGAAATCACTTACCACGACTAAGAGCAAACCTGCAAGCTTGGGGTTGGTAGTCCAACACGATAACCACTCACTCACCGTGGCAAGCTATCAATCGATAATTTCCTAATAAAATTATAAATAATAATAATAATAATAATAATAATAATAATAATAATAATAATAATAATAAATATTCCATTTAATAACTACACGGTCGAACTCCCCCAGTGACATTTTTCACGGTCTCAGAGTATGGCGGCCATCTTGCGCATTAATCCCTGCCCCAGCTATGACTGACCTCTCCATAAGAATAACTTAATGCAGTTGCGCGCGGCGGCCATTTTGCGCATTAGCCCCTGCCCCAGCTCCGGCCTTTATATCCTACTTGAGATGTTTGTGCTGGACAATGCGGTGGCAAACAGGTTTTTCTCCGGGTACTCTAGGTGAAAAACTGAAGGAAGTAGGAGACTTCTGTTAGTTAGGAAGCAAAATAACCAGTGATGGACGAAGCAAAGATGATATAAAAAGTAGGTTAGCTCAGGCAAGGAAAGCATTTCTACAGAAAAGGAATCTGTTGACATCGAATATAGATTTAGGTGTTAGGAAGTCATTTTTGAAGGCCTTTGTCTGGAGCGTGGCACTCTATGGAAGTGAAACGTGTGCTATTGGTGCAGCGGAAAGGAGGAGAATTGAAGCGTTTGAAATGTGGTGTTACAGGAGAACGATGAAGATCAGATGGGTAGATAGGGTTACAAATGAAGAGGTATTAAGCCTAGTGGGAGAGGAGAGATGTTTCTGGCGACTGCTAATGAAGAGAAGAGATAGGTTGGTAGGACACATACTAAGACACCAAGCTTAGTTATGGAAGGAAGTGTCGACGACAAGAACTGTAGGGGTAGACCAAGGTTAGAATATGTTGAACAGATTGCCTCGGACATAGGGTGTGGTAGCTATGTAGAGATGAAACGATTAGCTCAGGACAGGGAGTCATGGAGCGCTGCATTAAAACAGTCAAAGGACTGAAGACTCAAACAACAACAACTCCGGGTACCCCGGTTTAGCCCTGTCACAAATTTCATTCCAGCAACACTCTTCACTGTCATTTCATTTTCTCTGTCATTCAATTAATCATTGCCCCAGGGGAATGCGACAGGCTTCGGCAACCAGCATAGTTCATATCCTCGCCGCTGGATGGGGGCTTCATTCATTCCATTCCCTGTCCCGGTTGGTCGACTGGAAGCAGGCTGTGGATTTTATTTCATGAACTACCGTATCAGTTGGCTGTATTGGTTGTTGTTTTTAGTCAATTTTACCCTCCAGGTTGGTGGTTCCCACGGACTCAGCTAGGGAACTCACCACTACCGCCTTTCCAGGCAGTGTCCTAGAGCTGGGAACACTTTGTCAGATTGGATACAACTGGGGAGGTGTGATCAGCACTTCGCCCAGGCGGCCTCACCTGCAAAGAGAACAGCGGCCTAATGAGGGAAGGGATTGGAAGGTTAGGATGGATAGGCAAGGAAGGGGAAGGAGGCGGCCGTGACCTTGCAGTAGGTACTGTACCCGTATGTTCTGTATCAATAGATAACATTTATTTATACGAAGCGATTATTCACTTCATTGTGGAGATTTCGACTTCCAGTTGTAAATTACAGCCAGCAACGCGAGCTTAGGGGAATCGCTTAGGGAACCCTCCTTTGCAGAATCGATACTTCTCTAGTCCGTGCACAGTGACCCTGCTCACATATGTTTTCGAAGGATGAACTTGTACAAGATTGCTGCGTAACAACGGAGACATAAAACCAACGGATATTGATATTTCCAGAGATCACAGAGAGGATCTACAACATGGGATCATAATGAATTAAATTTAGGAGTATTCTGAAGACATTTACTGAGAAATATAATCCCTTAAAACAGTTAATAATTCTTTATCGCATCAACGGCCTGCACCTTCGATATTTATCGATCGGAACGCGATGCATCATGGGAAGAATCCAGCAGAGCTGTCCCGAGCACTCACTTCTTGGATCTGTTCATATAACAAGTCTCAATCTGAATATTGGAATAGTGCGCTTTACAAGTACGGTACGGGAGTCGTGCTTCACTGCATACAAGGCAGGCACTACCGAGAAGACACGGCTCGGTCTCGTAACCTGGCGTTAGCATGATACGTTTGTAACAGTGTCGCGAATGAACTTTGTGCATTTGCTAAACATTCAGTAAGCTTGTCACTATAACAAGTGGACATATATTATCATCGAGTTTTCTACAAAGTATACTGCCATGTCATACGTAACAGAGTTGAGAGAAATTGCCAACCAGTCATTTCTACGTGCAGTAATAACTTGCTAAGCATTCAGATGGAATGCAACACATAGCAGAATTGAGAATCTAATTGTAACCAATGCTTGAACATGGAAAACATAAGCAGACGTTGATATAAGAAGAGACTGAAGGATTCTCTAGAAATGATACTGAGATAATTACTTCTACTACATAATGAATCTACTAAGAAGAGTGCAGGACTTTACTATCTCTTCGCTTCGCGCCCATCCAGGCATGTACGTGAGAGAGGCCTTGCGTCGCGAACAGTTGTTCAGACATAGACGGAGACGGGTTCGACCACTAAGTTCCAGACCAGACCTCAACCTTTCGACACCCAGGAAGATGGTTCGATTCCAGGAACAATGTGTGTTCTGACACGCATTTATCACCTTAAAGACATCATAAGGAAGCTGCGAGATTCTTTATTAATAGACAGTATGAATCATAATATATCTGTAGATTACCTTTTTCACCATATTTCTTTAGTATGTTGAAAATGGACTTGAAGATTAAACTTGACACTCTGTCATTTTTGTCTGCTCGTCTATTTTGGGTTTTGATTCGACAACGGATGCACCTATTAAAGTCAATTTTTGTGTAGATAGTCACTTTTGGAATTTTAGTTTTTGCAACATAGATATTAAATTCTTAAAATTAAGGTACGAGCATTATAATTAGTTGAGAAGAAATATTAATCAAGAAGATGCGTTTTTAGGAAGATATCTTTGTATAAGAATATGTATTAGGAAGAAGAAGATTTACAACGATATTATGAACATTCAACAACTTTTATTCTGTTACTTCGTGGATTACAGAACAGAATTATTTCGTCATTTTATACGGTATTGCATGTCTAATGACTGTATTATTCTACGTGAAGCTAGATATTTGCATTGAAATCTAGTAATATTTTTAAAGTTGATCTTTGCAACATTTTGTGGATTAGGGAATTGTAGCCATTTTTCGAGTTAAGTTAATTGAGTAGAGATTGTTCAGTTTTCGATTTTGATAGTCCGATTTGGTTTAGTCTTTTCTGATTTCGTATAATTCTAATGGTTTATATCGCATCCTATTAATATTAGGCATTTTTCCATGGTGTAGAGTTACACGATTTTCTTAAGAGGCAGACCTATTTTGAATGTATTTTGCGGATCTGAATTGAATCTCGATATTAATTAAAATATAATCCCTTATAAATAATTTTGTGATTGTTGAAATTCATAGTTGAAATGAATTATTATGGAGAATTGAATCTCGATATCAATTAAAGTATATTCTGCCATGAATAAATATGACACAGTTGAAATTCACAAAATGAATTGAATTAAGTTGAAGATAATGGAACTATTGTGATTGTTTTTCCAAGAGTGGATTAACACTATGATAATCATGTTAATTGTGAAGCATGATATTTCTTGATAGTCAATTGAAATTATTTAACTTTAATTTAAGTGAGGAAAATTACATACAGCTATTGAACGCTATTTTTCGTATTGAATTAACCAATACAGGCATTAATGAAGTTGTTTAAGTATATTTCGATATCGGTGGATATCCGGAAATAGTATGAAGTTTGTATAAGGAGAGATTGCCATTTTTGTAATGGAATTTTGTGGATTACGCGAGCTGATGCGCAGTCGCTGAATCATATAATAATGAGTATTATTCGTGAATAGAGCACGATCATTGAAGCCACAATGCTAGAATTCAAGAATTACCCACCATTTAAATGTTTATTAAAGGAAAAATAATTTATCTTGAATTAGATTGTTAAACCTAACGAATATCCAGTGTGAAACGTTAATTGGAGATAATATGATAATGTTATAATTAAATGAAGCTACGATTTGAAATTACTTAAAAAGACACTACGTTTGATAAACTTTGTTGATTGTCAAATAAGACAGATTATGGTTACAGAAAATGTTAAAAAGGATAATGTCGATGGATAATAAGAATCATAGCGAGATTCGATGAGAAGATACTACTGTAAATTAATGTATATGATTCGTGTTTAATAGTGTATTTGTGTATTTATTATGCGATATTGTGAAATCGTGTATCGACATTTCTATGAATAGAAACATTGCATACTGATGCAATAATTTGCATTCGTCAGTGATAAGACGAAATGGTTTATATTTTTGTCTTACAGTTGTCAGACTTTCGTTCTGCAACACACTTCGTTTTTCAGTTAATAAACTGAGTCTTACATTTTAAATATTCAATGATTTAGTGATTTATATTGGGAACAGGATGTGTTAGGAGGACCAGTAGGGCAATATTTCCAACGTCAGCCAAATGCCCGAGATTAGTTTTAGAGTTTTTAAAAGTTCACTTTGAGCTAGTTTTTCTTTTGTTCTTTTACCACTGGGGCTTTCTAAACGCATTCTATTTTTTGATGTGTCCTTATCCCAGGTTGATCCATGTTGGTAGAATTTTTGGGGGTTTATTTTAGCCAGGTACTTTCAGATTCTACGATCCAGCTATTCCATCGGATTTCAACAGGTAAGACCATGTGGATACGGGTACAGTACCATCCCGGCATTTGCCCGAATACGAAGTGGGAAACCACGGAAAACTACTTCGAGGATGGCTGAGTTGGGAATCGAACCCTCTCTACTCATTTGGAACTCCCGAGGTTGAGTAGACCCCATTCCAGTCTTCATAACACTTTTCGAATTTCGTGACAGAGCCGGGAATCGAACCCAGGACCTCTGGCGTGGCACCTAACCATGCTGACCACTAAGCTACGGAGGCGACTGTCTTGGTTGTATGAAATATAATGTACACGTTTAACTGCAGGCTTTGTAACCTTAGTTTCTGATCACCCCTCGTAGTACCTGTCAAGTGATTTATTTTGTGGACAAAGAATATGTCCATATGGTGGTCGACAGTGACTCACCTTCCGAATATTTCAAGATCTGCGTTCGTCTCAAAACCAGCGTTAACGAGTAGTGAGCCCCTACATCTTGTTCTCGCAGTTTCTCTTCTGCCTACAGTATGATTGTGTTTCCAGGTGCAGTGTAATATTTGCCACATGCCATTCTCCTCAGCCATTGTGCTCTCTTGCGGTATGTTTCTTGCTAATGGCACAATTCTTCACAGCGCTCTCCAAGAAACACGACGTAAGTCGACCATTGTACGGACTACTTCAAGTAGCCACTGCTATTAATAAAGGAACTGCCATCAGCCTTGACCAACACTTTAAGTGCTCCGAACAGAAATGAGGTTACGATTATTTCTCAAGTGCTTTTGTAGTCAGTCATTAATAGCAGGTGAAAATATACAACTCATACGTGACAAAAATTAAATAATGAAGATTATACTTGACTTTATAATAATAATAATAATAATAATAATAATAATAATAATAATAATAATAATAACAATAATAATTATAATGGAAGACTTAAGGCAGGTGGGGATCGACAGGCAAATGATTGGAGACGGAGGAGAATTCAGAAACAAAATTAATAATAATTATAACATATAAAGTAAATGAAAAGAATAAGACGGGAACATGGTGGACAGAGCAACGGAAACTGGAGAACGGTCAAAGGATGAAGAGATTTTGGGAAGAGAAGAGGAAGGAGGGAGAGAAGTTAAAATTGTGTCATCATGCGATATTTAAGTTCAAACACTGTCCATAAGTGAAAAAAAAATGATATAATAATAACAGAAATAATAATAATAATAATAATAATAATAATAATAATAATAACAAGTAGTTCCGTGAAGAACTATACAGCCTATTTTCATATATCCTACTTATGTTAATTGCCACTATCAACATACACAATTTCAGTTTGATTGCTGTAATAGATTCGTAGATATTGAGAACCGACTAAATATTTCGGATGGCCGCCATGTTGGATTTTATATATGTAGGTCCTAGATTTATGTACTGTTACATGCAGATTATTGTGAACGTGTAGTATTCAAACTTCAATCGCATAGTTAGGACACAAGAAAAAACAAGGAGAGTTTAAAATTTTTCACAGCTGCCATCTTGAGGTTACGGAAACAATTGAAATAAATTAGATGCCAGTGGATTAACATTCGTATAAGGATTTAGTGTACCAAGTTTCACTGCACGCGGATGGTTAAATTGCGAGAAACGTCCATGTGAATATTTATAATTCGCGTCACCGCCATGTTGGATTTGTGATCACCAGGTTATTTAAAGTCCTATAGGTGAACTTAAGTTCATAGCCCCTATGAACATTAAAAAATGCAGTTTGATTGCTAAAATAGATTCGTAGATATTCAGTATCGTCTAAATATTTCGGATGGTCGCCATGTTGGATTGTTAAATGTATAGGCCATAGAGTCACGTAACATTAAAGGAAAATTATTGCGTAGGTTCATTATTCAAACTTTCACTTCGATCGCATGACTACATCACAATAAATAAAATCTTAATTTTAAAATTCGCACTGCCGCCATCTTGAGGTTATGTAAACAATTGAACTAAATTAGATACCAGTGGATTACAATGTGTATAAATATTTCCTGTACCAGGTTTCAGTGCGCTTGGAACATTAAATCGCGAGAAAGGTCTATTTAAAATTTTCAAATTCGCTTGGCCGCCATGTTCGTTTTGTAGTTAACCGGTTTTTGAAAGTCTTATACATGGAATTCCAGTAGTGCCCTTTATCTCCGTACAAAATTTCAGGGGTTTACCGCTAATAGTTTCAGAGATATAGAATGCCGGTGAAATATTTCGCACATCCGCCATCTTGTGATTATGTAAACAATTGAACGAAGTTAGATGTCGGTGCATTACAATGTATATAAACATATACTGTACCAAGTTTCATTGCGTTTGGTTGGTCAAATCGCGAGAAACGTCTATTTAAAAGTTGCAAATTCGCTTGGCCGCCATGTTGGTTTTGTTGTCACCAGGTTTTCAAAAGTCACATAAGTGAACTTATAGTAGTTCCCTCTTTCACCATAGAAAATGTCAGGGTAATATCGGTAATAGTTTCGGAGATATTGAATGCTGGTGAAATATTTCGCACAGCCGCCATGTTGGATTGGTGAGTCGTAACAAAATTTGAAGGGCACGGTTGAGGTCGCCGGGAATAGTGCTATGAACTTTCCGAGTTTTATTGAAATCGCTCCAGCCGTTTAGATTTTATTAGGGGGGGACACACACACGAATCACACACACACACACACACGCACACACACACGGACAAAAGGTGATCTCATAAGCCTATTTTTTCAAAATTGAAAATAGGCTAAAAATACTAAGTTACTAATAATAATAACAGAATTCAAGCGCCGACATCTTACACTGATGGCATAACCATGTTGAGAAAGTCATTCATCAAGAAATCGCCCTAACTCGAACTTTGATATATGACAGGACGCCTATTACCAATAATCTCCAGAATGTGTGCTGAAAAACAAATAATACAGGGTGATTCTTTTGTTGGAGCGGAGCCAGTGGCCAACCACCAGGCGCGCGTACTCCTTCCGCCAGCCAACCGAACTCGGGCCGTAGTTTGCGCGGAGGTACAAACCGTACGAGTACATTAATTAACCTAATAGTAAATTCACCAGCAAATAAAGTCCTTTCCACAGAAGATGCTGAAAATGTTCTCCTTTAGCTGACAGACAGTAACTTTGGAAGTTACATCAGTATATTATGTAGCTACTCCTGTACCACCCTGCGTGTTTACTGTAATTAATCGAAGCACATACCTAAGGCCGTTTGATGTTAAATTGCGGAGTCATTTAAAATACAAAGTGCACAGATCAATTACCCGTACTCTAGTGGAGCTGGAGAACAATATACGGCAGCAGATATCCCTCACAACAGAAGCGAATTATGACGTGTAAAATCTATTTTATTTACACGGTATAGCACCTGTCTGTCAAATGAAGGAGAACATTTTCAGCATCTTCTGTGAAAAGGTTATTTCTTTAATCATGATTTGCTGGTGAATTTACCATTAATTAATCTGCTCTGTTACGGTTTCTACCTCCGCGCAATCTGCGGAAGAAGTTTGGTTGGTTGGCGGAATGCGTACGCGCACCTGGTAGCTGGCCGCTTGCCCCGCTTCAGCAAAAAAATCACCCTGTACAAGCCCTATTTGGACCACACTATTCAAACTGACAAAACAACAACTCATAATAATAGAGTATAGAGAGCTTTGAAAACATTTTTCCTTGTTGCCTTATTGACAATATTGATATTGCAACTTTTCTGTCGGTCAACAAAATATATGATCATTTTCACCATACAATGTTCCTTCCCTTCTAGTTTTTAAGAGCGTTAAAAATCCCTCAGAATGCCTTCCTTCTGAGGGGAAGTAAAGCCGGCGGTCCCATGTCATAGATTTATGGCATGTTAAAAAACCTTCCACTAATTACACCTGTGTGAAGCTAAATTGGATAGGTTAAGAATGTAAACAACGCTCTTAGGTTTCTACGTTCGTTGTCAAGAGCCGACTGCGGTGTCGTCTAGTAGCTAAGTTCTGAACTTGGCCTAGTAGTCGTTGACGGTGGTGCTTGGCGGCAAAAGTAGGAACTATTTGAAAAATTCTAAGTTGCAGTATGTACTTAAATTAAAAAACAGATAAAACACACCAATACATTCATCACAATTATCACCGGTTATCAGACAGATTCTACACACACCCAAAGTACACGGGGCTACATGACCGCGTTGTTGCAGCCCCTAAACTGAACCAACCAACCAACCTTTCTCCCACTTCTTTTTCAGTAAATCTAGCTCTACAGAACCTTCCCATATATACCCATAATATTGCACAAAAGGCTTCAATTCTGAAGACCTACAGGATCGTTAGAGGATATTTGAATACGCAGTACTGATCTTGATAGGATCTTCTTGGACCCTGTTGTAAAAAGAGACACAGAAGATGACATTCCTGGGAATAATGTTACTAAGAAACGTTCATGGAATAGTGTGAAAATGTATAGGTGATAAGCTCTGCAAAATGTGATTATACTCAGTTTCTTGTACTTAAATTATCAATATGAGTCCTGCTACAAACTGTGTTTTGAGGAAATAAAGATGCAATATAATAATAATCATCAGAAAGAGGCGACTATAATTTTACGGCCACATCAGCAGACTCCCACAAACCAGACTCACCAACAAAATTCTTAGATACATACAGCGTCTCAAGATTACTACACTCTGAAGGATGTAAGTCAAAATTGATCGGGTAAAAGCACAGGTCGACCCAGAAGACGTCACAGACAAAAGCGTCTTTCGACACAAAGTATACAAGTGGGAAGTGTTGCCAGAGAGAGCAGCACCTACACAGTGGCGGATCCAGGCCTTGTGGGGCCCTGGGCGATATCATAAGGTGGGGACCACAACAATAGGAAATAAAAAAATATCAAATCAAATGGAAAGTAGCTTTGTAACAAAAAATAAAGGATAGTTACAATATTTTGAATACACTACAGTACATTTTTTAAATAATATTAAAGAAACCTTTAAGCCTCCTTGAAGAATATTATGTAAACTATGAAATATTGAAATATTACTTTGCGACTATTTTTCCGGATAAAGTCTTCTATTATTTCGCTGAAATCTAAACTTGCTAAACGGTCAAGGGAGGTCACAGCTGCACTGAAAAGAATTAGTATGAAAAGTATAATTAATTAATTAATTAATTTTTTTAAAATCCATGGCACGGGGCCCCCCGGACCGCGGAGCCCTGAGCGGTCGCCCTCATCGCCCTGCCCTAGATCCGCCCCTGCACTTACAGCCTCAAGACCAAAGTGGACCGAAGAAAGGAAGAGGGCCTTTAGTGCACGAATGAAAGAGTTCTGGAAAGACAGGAAGAACAAAAAGTCATGATTGCTTCGAGTAACGTGCGAAATAAGTAGATAAATAAATAAACAAATAATAATAAGTTCGGATTTGTTATAATCTCTATAGGCATAACGGCGTCTCTAAACGCGTCAGTAGTAAAAAGGATGTAAAACAATCACCATTATTATTAAGTACTAACAGAAGTACCCGCTCTTCGAACGGTCTTCGGCATTAATAACCAGATGTTATCAATTGAGATACTGTTCCAATGGTTAGGGGCTTGTCATTCCTTCATAAGTTTATCAGAACGAAGTTAGTTTTCTGGGTATATCGCAGACACTGTTAATTTAAGGGCCGTAAAATGTGGATTTCGGAGACCCTTTATAGACTCCCTAGTTTTGTATCACACATTGAGAAGCGCAACATATGCTTTTGTCGTCCTTCTAGGAGAATTTTTATTTTTCGCCTATTTTAACATGTATTTTGAAAAGTTGTTCCTTATACCCACCCTTCTATGAAAAGTACGTTGAAGAGTTTTCTAAATGATTGGTGTATTGACTCATGGTTACAATACCTAATTTTACAATGCTCAAAGCACCCGAACATGAATTATAGGCGTACAAAAACATAAATATATATCAACCACACAGTATCAAACAAAAACATATTTACGATGAACCCGTTTGTCAACAAAAATATGATTACTTAAAATGTGCTCTCAAACTAAATTCACCTAACGTGTACTTCCTGACGTGAAAATAATATTGAAAACCTCGTAGACGAAACGCAATATATGTCAAATTAAAACTGGCCCTCACCGTTGTGGAAAGTCCCTATCCCCAGGAAGACCTCTTTAATAAATTATAAAGGCTCGTGGTGCATTCAATTCGGGATTTTTAGCCTCCAATGGCCCCAATTCCCAAAAGCTGCAAAAAACACTATTCCAATTCAGGAATTTTTGAAAATAATGTTGCTGTTTGGAGATATAATAGACCTTCTGTACAACATATCGCATATCGCACGGGCAAGTCACGTGTAAAAATTCTAGGGTACCCCTTGACCCCCTTGATCGCATTGTTGAATTTTAGTCTATGTTTCATTCGACGATAACCTTATAGCCATTTGCATACTTTAACAGAAATTTAATAAATTGAGTGGCATTGCTTCTTACAGAAATAGATGGAAAGTTGGATGTCACCTCTTGTGACACTGTTGTCATGGTTACCGGATTGCATTACTTCATTAGTTTCTTCTAGTTCTTCTTCTTCTTTCGGATGGGTCAGCTAAGGACCACGTCGTTCAACTTTTCAGCATGGCGAGGGACTTGATGTTTGACCAATATTCGCGCATTCTCCTCTCTTTTGTCCAGATGATGCCGGTTTTCTTACAGGGTGGTCTGTCCTGAAAACTCTTCTGTTTAAGTATCTTTCTGAGATGTGATCGGCTTCCAATATCACATTTCATTATCTTCAGTTCTTGGATATCCTTGTTAACTACTGTTAGCGACGGTGTCACACTCTTTCTCTTCCCCCAGTAGTTGAGAAGCCGGTTGGTTAGTCTTGTTGGGTTCATCCATGAGACATGTCCATAGAAAGCCAGACGTCTCTTTCTGGCCACATCTGTGACATTCTCAGTATATCTATATAGCTCCTGATTTGGTCTTCTTCTGTACTCGTCATCTATTTATTAATTTATAAAATAAAAGAGCGGCATATCCCCTCCGGGGACGTAGGCAACCTGAATAAGAGCCCTTGACTAAGTCAAGGGATTACTAACCAGGCATCCCGAGCCGGAGTTTGCGTGTGGTAGGCTGGCCAGTACCATTCCACTCCTCCTCCTACCATAGCATCCGGCAGGTTCCCATTCTGCATCACGAGGCTGGGAGACCCCGTACCAGACCATACCAAGACTTTTAAATTCTTGGCAGAGCTGGGGATCGAACCCGGTACCTCGGGGGTGACAGCCAGCAATGCTAGCCACAGCGCCACGAGGTGGTCTTTATTAGTTTATTAAATGAAATTAGTTTTCTGGGAATATCTCAGAAACGTGGTTTTAGAGCCTTAAAACTTAGTAGCCTCCAAGCCACTGAGGGGCTGAAAATGAGTTTTGCTCGTCCTTGTACGCCATAATACAATAATAATAATAATAATAATAATAATAATAATAATAATAATAATAATAATAATAATAATAATAATATATATATATTTTTTTACGAGGGAAGTGGAAAAATCTTGCATAAGACCTTGAGAAGGGTCCGCACTTCTCAAGAGTGTGGGATTCTTACCCACTAAAAAACCACACCCTGTCCTCTTGACAAAACCCATCCCGGGACCACTTTCGTATTACTTCAGGATGGAGTCATTTTCTTTGCTTCACAAGCACCATCTTACTTCTCCATTCATAGACCGCGGATCGCAGACTCAATCGACTAAATCGAGCAAGTCCCCATCCGACTTCTTCTGACGAAGGACCACCTCAACAAAGAAAGCGACCGTATCCCAGCTGAGCTCGTTTCTCAGCATAATGCCAACTATATTGTCCGGCGTTATTGGACCAACCTCAGCTTCAAGTTGTTGTTTTTCCGCTGCCCAACGATCGCAGACGAAAAACGTATGATAAACGTCATCTCGTTCGTTCTCGCAGTAAATACAAACGGACTCCTTACTTTGGCCATACGATGAAGGTAACACCGAAAGTAGCCATGACCTGTCAACATCTGTGTCAGAAAGTAATTTATTTCTCCGTGTTTTCTACTCGTCCACTCGACCAGACTCGGTATCAGCCGAGCTGTCCATCTTCCTCTGTGATCGTCATTCCACCTCTGCTGCCAATGCTCCATCTTGCGTGCTACGGCTTCCTTCCGGGCTTGAGCCTTGCCCAGTTCTACTCGTCGGAAGTATACGTCTTTACGTTCTTGCGCGAGCAAGTCTATTGGCGCAACACCTGAGACAACCAGAACTGCAGGTTCCGAAACTGTACGGTAAGCACACGCCACCCTCAGAGCTCCTCTCCTCTGAATTGCAGCTAGGCGTTTCCTATACTTCTCTATCTTCAGCGAATCAGACCAAATCTCAGCTCCATACAGGAGAATAGACTGCGCTGTGGACAACAGTAGTCGACGTTTGCTTTCTCTAGGACCATGCACATTAGCCATGAGTCTACTAATGGCAGCTGTCACTACTTCCGCCTTGTCTGCTGCCTTCCGTATATGAGACCAGTATGTCAGTTTCGTGTCAAGAGTAAACCCTAAGTACTTCGCAGTGGCTCCAGTTCGAACGACCACCTCTCCAACTTTCATGGGAATTATAGTGTCCATTCTCCTCCTAGTTAACATGACTATTTCAGTTTTCGCCATAGCTAAATTCAGACCATGAGTGTTCATCCAACCACTAACCCGTCGCATTACCTGATTGAGTTTCCACTGAGCCAGAACCGCATCTCGGGCTACAATCACCGCTGAAATATCATCAGCGTACCCAACAAGGAATGTATCTTCGGGCATCTCCATGCGCAGTAAGCCGTCGTACAACATGTTCCACAAATCCGGGCCCAGGATAGATCCTTGCGCTGCTCCTGCCGTGACTTTTCTCCTCCTCTGGCCGTCTGCAGTGTCATATAACAGGGTACGGTCCTTCAAATAATCTTTCATTATACGCAGGAGATATGCAGGCAACTGGAAGGTGAATTGAAGAGCTTCAACCATATCTATCCACCTAGCTGAGTTGAAGGCGTTCTTCACATCCAAGGTTACCAGAAGTGTTATTTTCCTAGAATAGTGGTTACCTTCCTGGGCTTGATTCGCAGCTTCAACTACTAGGCGTACTGCATCTATTGTACATCACCCACGGCGGAAGCCAAATTGCCTGTCAGACAGATTTCCCGCGGCTTGAATAGACGACAGTATGCGAGGTTTTAATAGCTTCTCCAGCACTTTTCCCGCAATGTCTAAAGTACATAGTGGTCTGAAGGACGATGGCGCGTTCCCGACTGCCTTTCCTTTTTTAATCAGCACTAGTCGAGCCATTTTCCAACGGGCACTAAAGACACCTGCTCTCAGACAACAGTTGTACATTTCAAGCAGTAGCTGCGGACAAACCTTGAGAGCTAGTTTCATAGCTTCCGCGGGTATCCCGTCAGGGCCTGGAGCCTTCTTATTCCGAAGGGAGCCTACTGCTTCCTTCAGCTCATCTATGGTAAATAGAGGAATGAATTCCGGCTCAAGTACGTCGCCCACATCAATTCGCACAGGGTGAGTAGGGAATAGCTCGTTTACAATATCATCCATTGTCCGTGCATCCAACGTGGTATTGGACATGGATCCGAGTTTCTTGGTGACAATTCGGTAGCCTAATCCCCAAGGATCTACGTCTACTTCTTTAACTAACAACTGCCACATCAGAGTCTTACGTCTTCTGATGGCATTTCGAAGGGTTCTCTTAGCTGCAAGGTGCTCAGCGGATCTCAAATCAGCCTCTGGTCGATGTCTTGAACGTTGGGCTCTTCTTCTGAGTCGAAGACAAGTTCTTCGAAGATCAGCTATTTCGTCAGTCCACCAATAATCTGGACGTCTATTGTTTCGAAGACGCTTCCGGGGCATTGACGCTTCGCAGGCTAGGTGCAAGAGACGCATAGTGACCCCCACCTGTTCCTCAACAGAAACTCTTAGATCTAATTACTCAACAATGTTACTAGTGCCTGACTGTACTGATTCGAGTACATTGGCAAATTTCTCCTCGTCGATGCGCGATACATTCCAACGTGTTGTCTTCAATGTGTTGTGCCTCTGAGGACGCTGTTCTAGTAAAATCCGGAAGGTGATATATTGATGATCACTAGCAGTATAATCCTCGATCACTTCCCATTCTACTACCAAGGCTGCCAGACGATCCGACACCAGCGTAATATCTGGTTTAGTCTCCGTATAACCAGGTCGTCTAAATGTCGTTGAGGTCCCTGTATTCACCACGACCAATCCTAATATGGCTGCCATCTCTAAAATTCGTCGTCCCCTCGAATTTTGATGTGGCATACCCCATTCCAATGCCCTAGCGTTGAAGTCACCGGCAACTACCACAACACCTTCCATCTCACGAACAGTATCTTCCAAATTGTCCAGCTTCCTTTGAAAGTACTGAATATGTTCATTCGGAGTTAAATAGCAACTTACGTACGTAATCCCACCACTCTTAACCCAAACGAACCCTTCTCCGGATCCGTGATCCTCCACATGGATTTTGCTCAGATCCGGTATCCAAATAGCCGCCGTACCTAGGGGATCCGAAAACCAGCCCAGCATGTCCAAGTTTCGATATTGCTCACTGATCAGGAGAATATCTGTTTTCCTTTCAAATTTTAGCTGTATCAAAAGATCATTAGCGATTATGCTTCGTTTCAGGTTCCCTTGTAGGACATTCGTCATTGTGTTTTTTCTTTAATCATCGCGAGTGCCTCTCGAAACACTGTACAAGAACCTGTTCCAGGGATGTGACTTATGTTTAAGTCCTCCCGATTACAGTCAGAGCACAGCACGCATTTCATGTCTGACGTACATCCTGCGGCTTTATGACCCAGTTGACCACATCTGTAGCAAAGGCCGCTTCTATCCGGGCCATTGCAATTCCTCCTTATATGGCCATAACCCAGACACCGAAAGCAGCGCGTTACCATCGCTCTTCTCCTCACCCTACAGTATATGAAACCGACCTTAATACGGCCAGTCTCCAATAATTTCTCAGCATTCTGATTATCCATTTCCACAATTGCCATTTTCTGCCCTCTACTGTTGGGTTTAGTGACGGATACTTTCAGCTCATCTATAAAACCCTCTAAGTCTCGTTTCAGAGCCAATTCGACATCACTTACAGTAGTTACAATATCCATGTCTCGTACCTCCAAGACAGTTCTAGGAGTCAATGTCCTCACCAATCCTGCATGACCAACAGCTTCCCTCAAAGTGCTGCTGAACATTTCTCGACAGTCCTTATCAGCCTTCGTATCAAACTCCAGTAAAACGTCACCGGATCTAGTTTGACGGATCGATCGAATTTCCGGATGGCAGGCCTCTGGCTTCACCTTCTCCCTCAAATTCTTCACAATTTCTGCATAAGTCTTCCCAGCTGCTGGTTGGATCAGCACAGCCTTGGGTCGTGATCGTTTATGGGATTTCCGAGTCTTGCTGTCACGAACTGGTGGTTTCGCCCTTTGTGACGACAGAGAAGCGCTTTCTGACCACGACACAGCGATACCGGAGGACCTCCTCCGTCGGACCGTCGTCCATTCTGACAAATTTTCCTCCTGCTTATCGGAATCTACTAGAGGCGATTGAATGGGGTTATCAGGGCTATCCAATGCCACTATCACCTTCTCATGGCCTAAGGTATGCTCTTCTACTGCAGGCAGAACTCCTTGCTTCTCAAGCCAATTGTCCCTGCACGATATAATGATATCGATGGCTTCCTCTATCTCCGCTATTCCATTTTTCACGTCATTAGATATATTCTTCTGTCTTCCTGTAGCAAGCTTCATCTTTCTGATGACATCAATGCATCTTGTCAAAGCCTTATCAATTGGAGTAGCGTCTGCACTTGTATCCTTCGAGCTACTAATAGAATCCATGATGGCAGATTTCCCAAAAATAAACTGATGCCGACAGCAAAACACAAATACCGTCGAAAATCTATAGTATAAAAGGATGGTTGCTACGTAGCCTACTCAATGTAGCGGGTCTCTAATGGCCGCTGTCTCCAAGTAGTCCAGACCTACTATCTACCCCCTAACGACGAGACCTATAGGCCTAAGGTTACCACAGAATTACTCTCAACCCAGATGGCCTTGGATTTCACTAGCGCATGAAGTATGAATGTCGTCACTGCAAGTTCTATGATTTCAATAGTCTATGGCAAAAACCTTAACCTAAAATTGACGACACACGACCATTCAACACTCAATAAAGTCCCAGAAGAGAATAGAACTCATGAAACACAATATACGTACCATGAACTGGGACTAACACCAACCTGTTTCGATGCCGAAAGGCTACACACAAATCCAGCTAATTACTAATTCAACGGCAATTCACACGCACGACACACACGACAACCTTATGCCAATCATGGCTGCAACAATAATCCAATAATAATAATAATAATAATAATAATAATAATAATAATAATAATAATAATAATAATAATAATAATAATAATTTAATAATATAGGGATAGGGATATAAGAGTTCTTTAGCACCCCTTGATCCCCTTAAGCGCATTATATACGTATTGATGAATTTTACAGCTTAAGTTGGTTCCGTGATAACCTTATAGCCGTTTGCGAACGTTCGCAGTAATGTAATAAATGGAATGGCATTGCGTCTTACAGAAATAGATGGACTTCTGAGATCGTGTTGCCATGGTTACCGGCCTGCATTCTTTTAATAACTTAATAAATGAAATTAGTTTTCTGGGTATATCTAAAAAAACTGTTGGTTTTAGGACCTTAAAATGTGGTTTTCGGGGCCTGTAGGGCTCCCGAGTTTTGTTTCTCACATTGAGACGCTGAAAATGAGCTTTGTCACGTTTTTCTACGCCCATTTCAGCATGCATTTTAAGGGGTTAGGCCCTCTTTTATGAGAGGTACGGAGAAGAGTTACATCAATGATTACTTTCGTGCCTCTGATGGACTTCTGTACCAAATTTTACGTTGATCCACTCAGCCGTTCTCGAGTGATGCGCGTGCAAAATTGTATACAGACAAACAAACAGACAAACAGACAGACAAAAATTTTGTTTTTGCGCGCAACCGTCATAAACCAGTCTGAAACGCGTTAATAACTCAAAATTCCGTGGAAATTCCGAAAAAACAGACAAACTTTCATTTTTATATATATAGAGAGAAGAAGATTAAAGTGTGTATTTGTAGTGGGAATTAGGATCGGGAAGGAGGCGACCGTAACTTTAAGTTAGGGACTATCCTGGCATTTGCCTGGAGTAGAAGTGGAAAACCTAGGAAAACCACTTTCAAGATGGCTGAGGTGGGAATCGAATCATCTCTTCCCAGTTCAGCCTAACGTGGCTGAGTGTACCCCGTTCCAGCCCACAGACAAGAATTAAATTTGTTATCAGAGTCGGGGATCAAATCCAGGATCTCTAGATCTGTAGTCTCAATACGTGTACCGAGATCATAGAAGGCGTTTGAAGATGCGAAAACCATGTATGAATACATATCTTCTTGGAAAGTTTCCAATTTAACGTTCGAACCATACCAAATATATTGATTTTAACATTTTATGCAAGGTTTCAAACTCGCTATCAATCCAATGAAATTTTTTGGAACAAGATTTGAACAGGATTCAGCTAGCTTGTTAGAAATGTGCTGGAAGTTGCCACCATTAATCAGGAATTATCCAGGATTCTTCATCGAGTCGGATATACTGCATAATCAACAGTATCGTGTTGAAAGCCATTATTTAGTGTTGTCATAGTAATGGTTTTCAGTCAGTCACCAAGCTTGAACCCAATTGTGATGGGTGGTTCCCTAATCCTGAAAAAAAAAAAAAAAAAAAAAAGAGATAATACTTATCTTTTAAGTGCTAAACTTCCCAGTTAGCAACTGTATTTGCTACCTCAGTGCTGATATATTTCCATTTGCTTCTAGCCCTCGGACACTCGCGCTAGTAACAGATACAGCGTTACTCGCGCGGGCTACATATGTAGTCCAAACAGTTATTCGTTCTGATGGTCTGGCACACATTATTTTTGGTGTTCAGTTTTTATAATATGGTAAATAGTAGTATATAGAGGTATTTTAAGCTAAATCATGGGATTTTATGTAGGCTTTTATTTTCATCTGGAGAGAAAATACAAACCATAGAAGAAAATTCAATTTTATCGTACATCTTCGGTAAAACTCCAACAGAAATAAAACTAATGGAACTAGAACTGTCAATTTTCTAAATGTAAACCTAAATACTTAAATTATTGCATATTTGGATTGGAATTAAACAAAAATAATACTAGGTTAGATAATTTCCTTAGAAAATCAGCACATATTATGCACAATTTCAGTATATTCAAGTATTTTTTCTCTAATTATTGAATTTTATTTTTGCCCTTTTGGCTACAATCTATAGCCCAAGAAATCCGTAAGCATGCTCACACAAATTTGTCACCCAAGCCTTCAGTGCAAATGGACACAATGATCCGAGAAGATTTTTATTGCGCTTTGCTCATCTGTTCCTTGTTGATTTATCCCAAGAAGCAACAGCCTACTTTATTTCCACTACACTCAACCAATCACTACTTTCATCTAAACACTTTGTGAGTGATTTGAAAGTCATCTACATGGCCGCCTCCTGTGAGTCAACGTTTCCTTTGTACGCTCAATTTTGAAACAGCGATACTCGCGCGGACTTCTTATGCATCTGGTGTCAGTTTGGTGCAATTAGTTCAGTCGGAAACACACCCGTCTGTTAAATAGAGCAACAACAGGCAGCTACAAAGATCCTCAATATTCCTAGCAAAGAAGATACTCTGCGCTACAACAAAATAAATCACTGGGCAACATCTGTAGCCCGCGCGAGTATCCGAGGGTTAAAGAAAATTTTTAATTTATCTTTTAAGGGGTGGGTGGGGGGAGGGCTTAAAATTTAGGCTACATAGGTTTGGGGTCTTTGTTAATGTAAATTAAAATTCAAAATCCTGCGCTTATGCGAGAGTCATTCCATAAATCATGGCAACTATGTTATATCTTTCGAACATATGGCATCACGGTAATTCCAGTGTAGAAATTTGAAACACCGCGGTACACGCACAGAATTCACCCGACAGAAGGTGACTCTAAGTGTAGGTGGCTAGGTGCCAGCGCCATACACGCTCATTCTGAGCTTGGCTGTGCTACAAGATGCATGTAAGCAGATTGGAACAGCGATCATTCGTGAAAATTGCTTTTCTCTATAGCAGAAATCCTACGTAGTGTGATGCAGCACGATGTGAAGCTGTTGTTAATTACCGAACAGTTGCACGTTGTGTGGAGGCTTTCCGACATGGACGCGCAGTAACTACAGACTCACCGCGAAGTGGACGGCCCTTGTTTGCCCAAACTGATATGTCCGTGTCTGTTATTGAACAGTGTTCCAATACTTGGAAACGATGCCCTGGGTGTTGTTAATTGATTGATTTGTGTTCGATTTGTACTAGTTCAAAACAAATTTACACAGTTCCATTGTGTGGTTTTCATTTATACCTTTGCCGTTAACTCCTGTAGGCTACTCGAACCCTATTTTCTGTTGGCATTGAGATATCACACGGTTTTAACGGTTCAATGCACATCGTGGATTTCCCATGCTGTGTCATTATCGAAATATATAACATAATTGCTATGACTTATGGAATGATCCTCATATTAATTTTCTTTTTGAGACGAATCGAAGTTAATATGTTTGTGGGCATCATCTCCATACCACGTAAAAGACCCAAAATAAATTTATGTGTTAAAATCAGTTGGCAAGTAATACTTATTTTCCTTACCTGTACAAACATTGACATTCTTTAATCCTAAATCACAATGCTTGTTAACATCACAGATGAACTCCAGCTGTAGAGGACGGACTTCAACAAAATGCTCTGTTAGTTCCTTCCGGGAGACAAAAATGGATCTCAAGCAGTGCTACATAATTTAATTATTTTTTTTATTTTACGCTAATTACAATTAGGACTAAAAGTCCCTTTAGCTGCACCTAACTGCCACTACTCAGTTATACATGTTTCTTTTATACACAGTCTTAAATTAACCTAATTAAACTAAATACTACGGAAAGAAAGAACTATATATATTAAATAGTACTATTATGTTACAATTTTATCATAAACTTATACAGTACACGTTTTAATAATTACACAGATAATAGGAGTGAATATACAATTTCTGAGCCTTGACACTCCTCTGCCGTACTTCGCCCAGTCTTAAATTGTTATATATTTTCGAGGCATTTACCACAAATGATTTATTACTTTTCATTGTATGATGCTAATAATAATAATAATAATATCGTATGGCCTCGGGTGCCGGGTGCAAGCTTTGTAATTTGACACCCAGAGGGTAGCTTGCATTTCGAATTTCGTTGTTCCTTGAATCACTATGAAAGTCAAGGAGGTTAGATAATAGATATCTAAGCTCCTTGAACATTATAGCGCTTTCTAGTAGAGAAATGAGGAACTTTGTGTTGGCGGAAATTCCCGAGATTAATTTTGCCATTATGAACTCGGCCTACTGAATTCAAATGGGTTCAAGCTCCTTGAACACTATAGCGCTTTCTAGTAGAGAAATGAGGAACTTTGTGTTGGCGGAAATTCACGAGATTAATTTTGCCATTATGAACTCGGCCTACTGAATTCAAATGGGCTCTTTGACATGCCAACATCGTATGACATGCGTATCGTATTTTTGCCGCCTTTCAAAAATCACTTACCACGGCCAGGGGCGAACCTGCAATCTTGGGGTTAGTAGACCGACAAGTTATCCACTCACCCACCGTGCCAAGCTATTGTACGATGCTGAGGGATCTGCAGAGTTGTAGCGGTGAATCTATTGTTCCGATCATGCACTTGACTCATTTGAACAAAGGATTTAGCCAGGTAAGGGGGTGCATTAGTTTTTAAAATTCGCAATAGTAGGCAAGAAGTCGAGTACGACCGTCTTTCCCTAAGATTTAGCCAGCCAATGGTTTTATAAAAGGGTGTAACATGACATTGATTACGTATGTTGAAGACAAAACGTAGACATGCATTCTGTACTCGTTGCAGCTTCATATTGTATTTATCTGAAATATCGCTGAATATTAATGACCCGTAGTATAGAATAGGAATTATCACGCTTTGTATCAGGGTCTTTCTTATATTAAAAGGAAGATATGGTAGATGTCGACGGAACTGGTGAAGAATACCAGTCACCTTTTTGACTACATGGTTGGTATGGTTGGACCAACATAGAGTATTATGGCCTACAAGAAATGGGCTTTAACATGAACAAGAAGTGGTCGGAAATGTGGAGTAGAACTAATAACGTCGAACATCAGACTCTAATAAGAACCATCACAAAGCCACCAGGCATGGAACTCCCGCGACATGCATGGAAGACAATTAACAGGATTCGAACAGGCCATGGCATCTGCGCAGAGAGTCTTCACCGCTGGGGAAAGGTCCCATCTCCCCCAATGTGATTGTGGCAGTGAACATCAGACCATCCAACACATTATATCAAGTTGCAGCCGTCAGGCGTACCCTGGAAATCTTAACGATTTCTATGAAGTGACAGAGGCAGCCCTTCAATGGATAGATAATTTGGATATTAAATTATAAATTCAATGACTTAGTTAAATTATTTTTGCATATTTATTATGTTGTAATTCAGTTTTGTTATTGCCATACGCTAAATAAATAAATAATGGCCTACAGATGGCAGAACATGCCAGAGATCGAATCGGCACTCTAAAGCGAATGGGGGATATGAAAAAAGAAGTTATTTTGCATCGTTTATAAACAGGCGAAGCACTCAACGGGTTAATCTCATGTTTTTTTTTCGGGATTAGGGAACCACCCATTACAACTGGGTACAATCATGTTGACCGACTGCAAAACATTAAATTTCGATAGCAAAGAGCCTGAAAGGATTGTTAAATTACAGTTTTCATCAGGGCTAGATAACTTAACCGTAACCATAACGTAACGTAATTAGGGAATGTACCGGAAAACTCCATGAGTGCATTTAGGTAAATGCGTTACAGAACGAATTACTTCGTTTCCACAAGAATACCGTATTTATCATATACTATCACAATAACGTTAAATTCAGTAACCGAATTGAAGAACGCTATTATTCCGGTCCCTACCAATAACGTTATTGGGAGGGTGGCTCACATAGTGAATAACTGAATAACGTTATTGGCATCATTTCGTTATTAGTTCAACCTGATGTCGAAGAACGAAATTGAACGAACTGCTGACAATAACGTTATTCGAAAGGCGGGTAAAGGAAGTTCCTCATAAAAACGTTATTCGCCGGTTTTCGTTATTTGTCTTACCCAATCTTTAAGGAACAAAATTGTGAGTACTACCGACGATAACGTTGTTTAAAAGACGGCTAAAATTGAGTTCTACAAATTAATGTTATTCCCATTTCTTGTTTATTATTAATCAAATCCAATCTTAATGACAAGAAATTATGTATATTCCGTCAAGAACGTTATTAAGGAAACAGCTCGAACAGAGGGCATAACGTTGTTACTAAATGTGATGTAGAAAGAGCGACGTTGTGTGGGATTAGTCACATTATACAAAGAAGGGTCATATGAAATATTTGAGCACATTGCAATAATAAAGTAGGTGCCTTTTCCCATGACAAAATTTAATAGGTAATAGGCCTACTAACATTTCTAATTAGATTGGAATATACCTGAAATATTCTAATACAGCACTACAGTTGGTAGCCTAGGTGACTCTGAATATATCCTTAGTTCCATCTCTTAAGGTACATAATGCACATATAACATTCGGTTGAAGTCCAATGGATAGTATGGACGTTGCATGTTATGAAATATTGGATCTACCAGTGTATGTAAAATCATATTGGCAACAAAGTCATGCACGTGTGCTCAGAATTAATCTGAAATAATACTATATTTTATAGTGCCAATTTTGGATAACATCCATTTGTTGGTATAGAAGTTACATGCATTTTCAGCAGGCTTAGAATTATGTTGGCAGCACTGACGTACATTAGTTACTCGAAATTAATCTGAAATTTCAGGTATCATACGTGTGCAAAATTTAGAGCTGTTGGCTTGCATACTTTATTATATATATGTATTAGGATAAAGAAAGAGAATGAGCATTCATTAGAAGTTGGCAGCCCTGCTGGCTCTCAAGTATGAGCATAGTCATATCTGTTATAGTAACAATAGCGCATACGAAATTCGGATAAAATCCAATTGATAGTTAGAAGTTAGATGCACTTAAACATTGGACTTATCCGCTGGCTTAAAATCATGTTTGCACCACTGTCATATATGCGCTACCTAAAATATATATCTGGAATGTTATTACCACTATCTGTACTAATTTTGGAAGGGTTCGCATGCATAACGTCTGATAAATCCAACATAGAGCTCAAAAGTGAATTGTGAATTTTCAGCAGTTACTAGCACTAAAATAATTTTCAAAAATGCCCGTGAGATATTCAAATATAGGTCTTTACTTATACCAAATTGGGTTTCAATAACTGCAGCCGTCTAGGAGGGACAGACAGACCTTTGCCTGGACCGATGCCATAAGTCTACTTTTCCCTCATTTTTACAAAATGTGAAAAGTAGGCTAAAATATTACGAAGAATATACGATAGCTACTGTATAACATCCAACCTTAGGTGTTTCGATACTGTGCTGATCAGTACCCTCTGCTTATGGACATATCACATGTGTTGTACCGCAATCATTGACCATCAGAATACAAATGGTACAGATTATAACGTTAAAGCTTGTATACAGGCACAATTCCGGTATAGGCTTGAATAACGTTATTCGCAGCAGCATTCCGTGTTCCGATTGGCTAAGCTGCAAGAAATCAAACATGGAGGAAAGTTGTGGATTGAGAGTAATATTTGCAGTTCATTGGCATTATTAATGCAAACCAGTCATTAAGATGCGTTACGTTGAATACATGAAGGGGCATTGACTGATTGAACGCATTCCTGTCAGTATTTACGATTTAACTGAAATAATTCGACATTTAGCTATGCGCATGAAGTTACGTAACTATGAGCTAGGCTACACAGCGAGAAGTGTACGGGTGCTATAGCTGCAACTTAGTGTCCAATGAGTCTCGGGTTCGAGACGCACTAGGGCCAAATTTTTAATTCTTTTTGAATTATTATGTTGCATTCACACTACTTTCCTTGTGAGTTTCCAACTACGATTTATTCGCATAATCTACGGAGATGATGTTAATAATGGATATTGGAAGGGAAAATTATTCTATTCTATCATTCAAATTTGTACTTCCCCATACAAAACCATGAATATTTGTACTATTCGTGAAAGTATACTAATATTTTCATACCTCAATAATAGTCTATGTTTACTCCACAATAGATAATAATATTAAGAATAAGGAGAAATAGTTTCGTGACGATCTAAAGAGCATACTTTTCTTTATATTTAAGATTCACGCCAATTTTTATTTTATTTTTAGTCGTTTATCCTCCAGGTTGGTGGAATCCACGGACTCAGTGAGGGAACTCACCACTACCGCCTCTATGGGCAGTGTCCTAGAGCTAGGAACATCGAATCGGAAGGGATACAACTGGTGAGGTGGGATTGGCACCTCGCCCAGGCGGCCTCACCTGCAATGCGAACAGGGGCCTCATGAGGGATGGTAAGGGATGGGTAGGATGGATAGGCAAGGAAGAGGGAAGGAGGCGGCCGTGGCCTTGAAGAAGGTACCATCCCGGCATTTTCCCGAAGACGAAGTGGGAAACCACGGAAAACCACTTCGAGGATGGCTGAAGGGGAATCGAACACCCTCTACTCATTTGGGCCACCCGAGGCTGAGTAGATCCCGTTCCAGTCCTCGTACCACTTTTCAAATTTCGTGGCAGAGCCGGGAATCGAACCCAGGACCTCCGGGGCGGCAGCTAACAATGCTAACCACTACGCTTCGGAGGCGATATCTGAAATAATACTTTATCTAATAGTGCCAATTTTGGTTAACATCCATTTGTTGTTATAGAAGTTACATGCATTTTCAGCAGGCTTAGAATTATGTTGGCAGCACAGATGTACATTAGTTACTCGAAGTTAATCTGAAATTTTAGGTACCATACGTGTGCAACATTCAGAGGTGTTGGCTAGCATACTTTCTGATATATTTATTGGTATTAGGATAAAGAAAGAGAATGAGCATTCATTAGCAGTTGGCAGCCCTGCTGACTATCAAGTATAAGCATAGTCATATCTGTTATAGTACACAAAGCACGTACGAAATTCGGTTAAAATCCAATTGATAGTATAGATGTTAGATGTACTTAAACATTGGACTTATCAGCAGGCTTAGAATCATCTTGGCAACACTGTCATATATGGGCTCCTTAAAATGTATCTGGAATGTTATTATCCCTGTGTGTGCTAATTTTGGAAAATTTCGCATGCATAACGTCTGAGATATCCAACCTAGAGCTTAAAAGTGAATTGTGATTTTTAGCAGTTGGTAACTCTGAAATCATTTTCAATTATGTACCTGAGATATTCAGATATAGATATTTCCTTAAACCGAATTTGGTTTCGATAACTGCAGTCATTTAGGGGTTGATAGGGGGAGACACACAAAGACAGACAGACAGACAGACATTTGCCTGGATCGATGCCATAAGTCTATCTCATCATCATTAAAAAAAAGTGAAAAGTAAGCTAAAAATAGCACGTAGAATATAAGATAGCTAATGAATAACATCCTACCTTAGGTGCTCTGATACTGTGCTGACCAGTACCCTCTGCTTATGGACATTTCACATGTGTTGTACCGCAAACATTGGCCATCAGCGTACAGATGTTACAGATCGTAACGTAAAAGCTTGTATACAAGCACAATTCCGGTATAGGCTTCAATAACGTTATTCGTACCTGCATTACGAGTTCTTATTGGCTCAGCTGCAAGAAATCAAAGATGGAGGAAACTTGTGGATTGAGAGTAATATTTGCAGTTCATTGGCATTATTAATGCAAATCAGTCATGTAGTTCCGTTCCGTTGAATACAGGAAAAGGCACTGACTGATTAAACGCATTTCCGCCAGTATTGAAGATTTAACTGAAATCATTCGACATTTAGCCATATTGATGAAGCTGTTAACATGCATAGGATGTGAGCAGTGTACGAGTGCTAAAGCGTTAACTTGGTATCCAATGGGTCCTGCGTTCGAAACCCTCCATGGTCAGAATTTTCATTCTTTTTGAATTATTTCGTTTTGTCAACACTACTGTAGGATGCAACTTTTCAACTTCGATTTACTCGCATGATCTAGGGGAGCGATGTTAATAAAGGATATTGGTAAGGAAAAATCATTCTATTTTATCATTCGAATTTGTACTTTCCCAATCAAAACCATGAATATTTGTACTATTCGTGAAACTAATATAATTTTCACAGCACTGATTACTCCACAGTAAAATAATAATAATAATAATAATAACAACAATAATATCAAGTAGTTCCGTGACGATCTAAAGAGCCAAATTTTCTTTATATTTATGATTCATGCCAATGATTAATCTACATATAACTATCTAGAATAATGTCGAGATTAAGTTGGTAATACTAACTTTTCTATTTAGATTGGAATATATCTGAAGTAATGTATTCCAATACAGCTCTACAGTTGGCAGCCTTGGTGACTCTAAATATATTCTTAATTCCATATCGTAAGGTACAGAATGCACATACAAAATTTGGTTGAAGTCCAATGGATAGTCTGAACGTTGCATGCTGTGAAATATTGGATGTATCAGTGCGAGTAAAATCATATTGGCAACAACGTCAAGAAGGCGTGCTCAGAATTAATCTGAATTATTCCTATATTTTATAGTGCCAATTTTGGATAAAATCCATTTCTTAGTATAGAAGTTACATGCATTTAATAATTGGCCCTATAAACAGGCTTAGAATTATGTTGGCAGCACTGATGTGCATTAGTTGCTCCCAAATAATCTAAAATTTCAGAAACTATTCGTGCGCAAAATTTAGAGCTGTTGGCTTGCATATTTTCAGATATATTAGTATTAGGATAAAGAGAGTGAGCATTTATTAACAAATAATAATAATGTTATTGGTTTTACGTCCCTTTTAACTACTCTGGCTTTTAGAGACTCCGGGGTGCCGTAATTTTGCCCAGAAGGGGATCTTAAACGTGCCAGTAAATCTACTGACATGGCTCTCTCGCATTTGCGAACCCTCAAATGCCAGCTGATTGCGCCAGGATACGAACCTGCAACCTTGGGCCCAGCAAGCGAGAACGTTACCCCCAGAGCCACGCAGCCAGCAGCATTTATTAACAGTTGGCAGCCCTAATGGCTCTCAAGTATAAGCATAGTCATATCTGTTATAGTACACAAAGCACGTACGAAATTTGGTTAAAATCCAATTGATAGTATAGATGTTAGATGTACTTAAACATTGGACTTATCAGCAGGCTTAGAATCATCTTGGCAACACTGTCATATATGGGATCCTTAAAATGTATCTGGAATGTTATTATCCCTGTGTGTGCTAATTTTGGAAAATTTCGCATGCATAACGTCTGAGATATCCAACGTAGAGCTTAAAAGTGAATTGTGATTTTTAGCAGTTGGTAACTCTGAAATCATTTACAATTATGTCCCTGAGATATTCAGATTTAGATATTTCCTTAAACCGAATTTGGTTTCGATAACTGCAGTCTTTTAGGGGTTTATAGGGGGAGACACACAAAGACAGACAGACAGACAGACATTTGCCTGGATCGATGTCATTAGTCTATCTCATCATCATTTAAAAAAAAGTGAAAAGTAAGCTAGAAATACCACGTAGAATATACGATAGCTAATGTATAACATCCTACCTTAGGTGCTTCGATACTGTGCTGACCAGTACCCTCAGCTTATGGACATTTCACATGTGTTGTACCGCAATCATTGGCCATCAGCGTTCAGATGTTACAGATCGTAACGTAAAAGCTTGTATACAAGCACAATTCCGGTATAGGCTTCAATAACGTTATTCGTACCTGTATTACGAGTTCTTATTGGCTCAGCTGCAATAAATCAAAGATGGAGGAAACTTGTGGATTGAGATTAATAGTTGCAGTTCATTGGCATTATTAATGCAAATCAGTCATTTAGTTCCGTTACGTTGAATACAGGAAAAGGCACTGACTGATTAAACGCATTTCTGACAGTATTTAAGATTTAACTGAAATCATTCGACATTTAGCCATATGAATGAAGCTGTGAATATGGACAGTACATGAAATGTGTACGTGTGTAAAGGCGTTAACTTGGTACCTAAAGGGTCCTGAGTTCGAGACGCTCCAGGGCCAGAATTTTTATTCTTTTTGAATTATTTCGTTGTGTCAACACTACTGTGTGATGCAACTTTTCAACTTCGATTTACTCGCATGTTCTAGGGGGGCGATGTTAATAATGGATATTGGTAGGGAAAAATCATTCTATTTTATCATTCGTATTTGTACTTTCCAAATCAAAACCATGAATATTTGTACTATTAGTGAAACTAATATAATTTTCACAGCACTGATTACTCCACAGTAAAATAATAATAATAATAATAATATTAACAATAATATGAAGTAGTTCCGTGACGATCTAAAGGACCTAATTTTCTTTATACTTAAGATTCATGCCAATGATTAATCTACATAGACCTATCTAGAATAATTACGAGATTAAGTTGGTAATACTAACTTTTCTATTTAGATAGGAATATATCTGAAGTAATGTATTCCAATACAGCTCTACAGTTGGCAGCCCTGGTGACTCTGAATATATTCTTAGTTCCATATCTTAAGGTAAAGAATGCTCATGCAAAATTTGGTAAAGTCCAATGGATAGTATGGACGTTGCATGCTGTGAAATATTGGATGTATCAGTGCGAGTAAAATCATATTGGCAACAACGTCAAGAAGGCGTTTTAAGAATTAATCTTAATTATTCCTATATTTTATAGTGTCAATTTTGGATAAAATCCATTTCTTAGTATAGAAGTTACATGCATTTAAAAATTGGCCCTATAAACAGGCTTAGAATTATGTTGGCAGCACTGATGTGCATTAGTTGCTCCCAAATAATCTAAAATTTCAGGAACTATTCGTGCGCAAAATTTAGAGCTGTTGGCTTGCATACTTTCTGATATATTGGTATTAGGATAAAGAGAGTGAGCATTTATTAACAAATAATAATAATGCTATTGGTTTTACGTCCATTTCAACTACTCTGGCTTATAGAGACTCCGGGGTGCCGTAATTTTGCCCAGAAGGGGATCTTCAACGTGCCAGTAAATCTACTGACACGGCTCTCTCGCATTTGCGCACCTTCAAATGCCAGCTAACTGCGCCAGGATACGAACCTGCAACCTTGGGTTCAGCAAGGGAGAACTTTACCCCTGAGCCACGCAGCCAGCCGCATTTATTAACAGCTGGCAGCGCTAATGGCTCTCAAGTATAAGCATAGTCATATCTGTTATAGTACACAAAGCACGTACGAAATTTGGTTAAATCCAATTGATAGTTTAGATGTTAGATGTACTTAAACATTGGACTTATCAGCAGGCTTAGAATCATCTTGGCAACACTGTCATATATGGGCTTCTTAAAATGTATCTGGAATGTTATTATCCCTGTGTGTGCTAATTTTGGAAAATTTCGCATGCATAACGTCTGAGATATCCAACGTAGATCTTAAAAGTGAATTGTGATTTTTAGCAGTTGATAGCACTGACATCATTTTCAAATATGGGCGTGAGATATTCCGGTATACATCTTTACTCATACTAAATTTGGTTTCGATTTCTCAGCCGTTTAGGAGTTGACAGGGGGGGGGGGGGGGGGGGGCACACACACATAGCCTGACAGACAGAAGGACAAACAGACAGACTCACATTCTCCCGGATCGATCTCATAAGTGTACTTTATCCTCATTTTTGCAAAATGTGAAAAGTAGGCTAATAAGGAGTGGTGAAGCAGCTGCCTTTAAAGCTGAATGGGAAAAATTATTTTTCTGTACAGCTTATAAAGGGCATGCCAAATGTTTGGTGTGCCACCGAGATTTAATGAGTAAAAAAAAACACAATTTGGAACGGCACTGCAGTGCTAACCACAGGGATGATTACGGTGACTGGACAGACGCCAGTCGGCAATCGAAGTTGGAAGAATTGAAAGAAAATTTCAAGCAGCACTTTCCTGTAAGTATTATTGCCTTAATTTTAAAATGCTTGCTTACAAATGGGAATGAACAAATGATTTAATTATCTGAAGAACACTAAAATTGTGACTTGCCGTATTTTTGTCTGACAGGAGATAGAGGAGAGTGAGGTTGGTGGACCGATTTTACGAGCAAGCTACAAATGTTCGATGCGAATTGCCGAAGCTGGGAAGCCCTTCGCGGAAGGGAATTTCATCAAGGAGTGCCTAATGGACGTGGCGGCATGTATTTGTCCTACGGAGGTAGTTGAGAAATTTGAAAACATCTCTCTTTCTCCTCAAACTGTGGCTCGCAGAATAGACGATATGTCCGTTGATATGGAACAGCAATTAATGGAGAAGGCAGCAAAATTTGTATAATTTTCCATCGCCCTCGACGAATCAACCGACATTGCGGACATAGCATAGCTCGTTATTTTTATTCGAGGGGTGGATGACGATCTTCGGGTCACCGAGAATTTCCTCGACTTGGTAACACTCAAAGTCACCACTACCGGTTTCGATATTTTCCAAGCTGTGGAGGGTGCTTTTGAATCAATGGGATTAAAATGGGAGCGGTTGACGAGTATAACGACGGATGGAGCTCCTGCTGTACGATGTGTACGCATGGGGTTCCTCAGATATGTAAAGTTAAAAATGGCTGAGAACGGTAGTACCCTAATGGTGGCGATCCATTGCTTCATACACCAGGAGGCAATCTGTGCAAAAGTCGCCAAGCGCAAAGATGTAATGGGAACAGTTGTGCGAATGGTAAATTATCTTCACTCCCATGAACTCACGCACCGTCAAGAGTTCTTGGATGACATCGAAGCGGAGTGTCCGTATATCCCGTACCATGCAGAAGTAAGATGGCTGAGCAAGGCGAAGGTGCTGAATCGTGTGTTTTTCTTGCGGAACGCAATACATACATTCTGTGACATGAAAGGGCGGCCCGAAGTTCTTTTGCGTGACCCTAAGTGGGTGGCGGACTTGGATTTTTATGTGACATTACTGCCCATCTGAATAATTTGAACACTTCGCTTCAGGGCGAAAAGCACAACATCTGCGATTTGGTGGAAAAAATTGAAGCGTTCACAAGAAAATTGATTTTGCGGGAAAACCAGTTACGTGCAAGAAACACAGGACATTTTCCATCATTTGAAACAGTGAAAGGTGTCGACTTTGATGAGTACTTGCAGGTAATTCGCCAAATACAAGAAGAGTTTGACAAGCGATTTTCAGAATTATCAGAACTCCAAGCGGTGTTAGATGTATTTGTTCGACCATTTTCTATTAGTGCAGACAGTGTTCCACAGCTATTTCAATTAGAGCTGATTGAACTGCAATGCAATGTTCGTCTTAAAGACCTCTTTCTAAATGTCACGAAGTTAAGAAAACTGCAATGCAATGTTCGTCTTAATGACCGCTTTCTAATGTCACGAAGTTTAGAAGAATTTTACAGTGGCTTTCCGCAAGGAGAATATCCCCTTTTGTAAAGACATGCAAGTGAAGTTCTGTCAATGTTCGACTCAACGTACATTTATGAGCGCTTCTCTTCAGTTCTTAAGCTTACCAAAAGTAAACATCGTGCAACGATGAGTGATAGAAACTTGCGCAATTGTTTACGAATAGCTGTGTCCAGAAATATTGTACCCAATTTGGAGAAGATTGTTTCCTCCAAAACTAGAAATTCGTAAAAACGACGGAGAAAGAGTCACTCAAGGCCTGTACTATCTGTTCATATTGGTAAAATGTTGTTGAATTTTCCTCTCTAATATGTTCTCATTTCATTTTGTAATAAAGCACAATATTCTTTACTTAACACTTGCGTTTGTTTCCTACACATTCCATGCATCGGAGTAACATTCGATTTGTATACATATATATTATGGCAGTATATATCCTATTATGGTAAAACAGCCCTATCAATATGATGTCAACAATGCCACAAAAGCCGTCGCCTGCATCTGTGCGTACGTATCTAGTTATTGCGGTACGAACATAGTCCGTGTGTCTCAGATCTCCTCGCTGCCACAGTGTAGTGGTGGTAGGGGAAGGAGCGCTAGTCTGACTGCCCAGTGCTCCCCGAGCGCGGCCGCGCTCTCAGAGCGCAATGACTGGATGGTCCTGATCTAGGCTTACAGGATAGAGCCACATCGGTGAAGTGGGATACATACTTGTTATTCCCCACCCCATTTAATTGCGCACGTTAATGTGCTGACCCACTGAAAAGCGATTCGTTTATCGGATGTGAAAAGAAATCTTCACTCAGATAAAAGAAAGGGTTATACTGAGATTACAGTTTCAAACATGATATCTGATTACTTCATGTTATATTGGCATAACAAATGCCAAGTCTCACTTTTCTAAACAACATACTTCTTGAACCTTCCAACACAAAATTCTAATCACTAGTCTACATTCCCGATCTTTATCATAATGTTCAGACGTCACTGCCGAGGAACTCCCAATCGTCCTCTTTAATAAACATGAATAAATGTAGTGAATTATCCCCTGGAATAAGCTGTGAAATATAGTTATTAGAGAGTAAACCGCATTTGAAATAGTAAGTAGGCTAATGCAATGTGTCCGGTCCTAATCTTGAACACCTCCTGTTTAGTCTCTATCTTGCCATTTCAGCAATTTGTCTTCAACTTGGGTCGAGCTTCTACAGATATATTTTTGTATTTTTTAAAAATATTTAAAAATGTTTGGCCATATCTCAGAAATTCTTTCACACTTGCAATGGAGATGGATCGTATATCATGGACACATACCTCCACACTGATTTTACGATGATTTTGTCACACATACATCAATATAATTTCACCTTCTGGTCATGAACATCTGTGCCTAATCATATACTACGTACTCTTCCTCTTGAAAATTAACTATTAACATTGAACACAATCAACAACCCATTTGTCTAATACAATATTAAAACCTATGTGTCACCCCTTCCATTTGCTATTTCTCTTATGAATGCTGTTCTCTATTTCCTCCTCCCTTTATTTAAAATTGAAATCCATTGGCAGATTAATCACTCCCGCACCTGGGCACAACACTACTGTGAGCGAGGCTCCGCTTGGACAGAACGTGCTCATGAGATGACTCAATTCAAGAAGTCTCGTCATAACAGGTGGGACACCTCAAGTCTCTCTATCGCTTTAACAGTAGAAAGTGCCGGGTGGGTTGTCGTATTCATTAACAGCAGTGTAATTCTGGTTTAAAAGTAAATAATGCCATTCATACCGTTGACGACAAATCGCAGCGTAAATTTAAACGTACCACCACATCAAACAACATGGAGTAGTGGGCTACGCGTTGGAGCAACTTAGCCATTTTCCGTCTTGTCTTTAAATGAATAATGGCATTTCCTCTTTGTTCCCTTTCATTTCACACAGTACATTTATTGTTACAAGAAAAATTATTTCGTATTGGAATGCTGTGAATGATACACAACCCGTTGCTGATATGATCTCTATAGCCTAAACATACCGTACTGAAAAATCAATTATGTCGAAGAAGAAGTTAAAATATTGTTTACTAATTATCATATACTGTACTAACATACGCTCTACCAGTAGCATTCCAGTAATCCTATCATAACCAACCAGAGGTTTCCTCTGAAATATCAAAAACTTTGATTGCGTCAAATATTATACATAATGTTGTATATACTATATACAGGATGAAGAACAAATCCCGTACTTGGAGGTCAGCATGCGGTTCCTCGTCGAAATTCATGGCAAAGGCTTATCTACGAAGGCCTGGTCCCGCCAATACGTTTAATAGAAATGCGAGTTAAGAAACGAGGCTCTGGCAACGCTGTAACTGCGTGCAGCATGGCCAAGAGAACAGCACACATGAAGTCTGCGCTGTGCCGGTGCTGTCTCATTAGCTCAGTGCGAAAAGGTATGCCGTGAAGGTCGGTTATGGTCCAATGGAGTTCGCGTCAAAGAGTTCTTCAGTTAAAGTCTCAAATTGTATCCAATGTACACCTCCACAATGCAATCAATACATTATGTTGTGTACTGTGTCTTACCATTGCTGTTACTTCTCTACTTCTTTCTTATTTCGATGAGACCCGCTACGGACCACGCACCAATTTCAATTCTTCACTCTTTGTTGTTTTCTTCCCAATATTTCTTCATTCTTAGACTATGTTGCTTCTTTCTGTCCTCAGACCACTTCGCCCCAGGTTTCCTTTCCACTCTACCCTGGCGTACTTCCAAACATAACACCTTCTCTGTCCAAAGTGTCTTCATCTCTTATATTATTTCCTTCTGTTACCTTTATTTAAACATTAAAACATAACATGAGCCTCTTACATACGTAAACGACCACTTAGTTTCGTCCATGGCACAAATAAAGCCAGTAACATCGTCTGCATCCAATGATATACACTAGATTGCCCATTATGATACGCACAATAATTCCATTCCGTACGCTGCCACGAAATTTGAAAAGTGGTATGAGGACTGGAACGGGATCTACTCAGCCTCGGGTGGTCCAAATGAGTAGATGGGGTTCGATTCCCACCACATCCATCCTCGAAGTGGTTTTTCGTGGTTGCCCACTTCGTCTTCGGGCAAATGCCGGGATGGTCCCTACCGTCAGGCCACGGCCACCTCCTTCCCTCTTCCTTGTCTATCCTTTCTATTCTTCCCATCCCGTCCCATCCCAAGGTTCGTATATAAGAGGTTGTCTCGTTCCGCGCGCATGCGCTCTACTCCCCCGGCTGAAGACGTATTGCTCAGACCCGGCAACAGCCAACACCACAGTCTCCAGTAAGCTGGCAGCTTCAGCTATTCTTTATGGTGTTGTGTTGATGTGTTTATCTATTCTCGTTACGTGTCATTATTTAGTGGTGTTTGATAGTGCTTCATTAAGTACTGCTCTACACGTTTCCCCTAGTAATAGGTAAGTGCTCGGTAAATGAAAGAGCCATTTGTGTATCATTAGCTTCGTGGTACGACCTGATAGTTTTGATGTTTTTTTTATTTCTTTCAGTTTTCTACGATGCCTGGAATGAGATGCACGGTGGCTTTGTGTACAAACAGTCTTATTAAAACGAAGCGGGATCCCGGGAGTGCGCATATAAAGTATCATTCATTCCCTAAAGACAATTTAATTAGGCAAAAATGGGTGCTGTGTACTAGAAGAGACGGGAAGTGGAATCCGAATACTTCACAAATATGCTCTGAACATTTTACGGAGGATGACTATGAGAGGGACCTGAAAGCAGAATTATTGAATTTAATTCCTAAGAGAAAACTAAAACAGACTGCTGTGCCTTCACTTAAATTAGGAACTGATATACCCGAAGAAACCCAGGTGCAGATACGTGAACGTGAAATACGTAGTGAGAAGAGAGAAAATAAAAGAACTGTGAATCAAATTTTAGAAAGCTCGTACTCTGTTCAAGAAGTGTGTGATGACGTCCAAACTACAACGGAGGAAAATCAAATAGATGTTTTGAAGATGGAAAATGAAAAGTTGCGACAAAAGAACGCAGAGCTGGAGGAGAGAATCGTACTGAAATGCCAAGAAATTGGCAGGCTTAAAAGAGAACTGTGTAAAATGAAGAGAAAAAGGATTGATGAAACCAGAGTGCGTAAAAAGGCCCGAGAAATACTCGGTTCAGTTTTCACCGAAAATCAAATAGACATCCTTTTAAGTAAGAAAAAGAAAGTTAAATGGACAGACGATGAACTATCTCTTGCATTTTCCCTGAGATATATTAGTAAGCGTTCATATCTTTTTCTGAAGAAGAAAATGAACATTCCTTTGCCTAGACTGTCTACACTGCAAAAATGGGCATCAACAGTCGATATGAACAATGGTGTTCTCCAAGATGTTTTCCGCTTTCTGTGCGTTGCTGGTTCATCTCTGAGCAAGAAAGAAAAAAATACGGTTCTTCTTTTTGATGAAATGAAAGTTAAAAGCGTCATGGAATATGACCGGTAAGGAGATGAAGTTATCGGGCCTCACTCCAATGTGCAAATAATAATGGCTCGGGGACTTTTTGCTCAATGGAAGGTGCCTCTCTTTGTTGATTTTGACGTGAAAATAACCTGCGAGATTTTAAACTCTATTATTTTAAAACTTTCCGCTATAGGGTACATTGTAAAAGCATGTGTTAGCGACATGGGGGTGGAAATGTTGGACTTTGGAAGGAACTAGGAATTAGTACTGAAAAAACCTGGTTCACTCATCCCTCTACGGAAGAAAAAATATACATGTTTGCTGACGCGCCACATCTTCTGAAACTAGTGCGGAACTGGTTTTTAGACACTGGGTTCCAGCTAAAGAGCGGACAGATTGTAAATAGAAATCCTATCGTAGCATTATTAAATGATCAGAAGAAAAGTGATCTCAAAATGTTGTCATTTAGACTTTCACGGCCCGTGTTACTATTCATTATGTTGAATTTTGGGCTTATGCCGTGTTTTATTATACTAAAATTCGACGCGTTTCGAAAGAAACCATGTCTTTCATCGTCAGGAATAATCTGGAATACGACAATGTTGCTAAGAGAAAGCAACGAAGAACATATAGAAGGTGCCCAAAGATGGACGTCATTATAGCCCCATGTTAGGGACAACGGAAAGCAGCAGTGAATTACTTTCTCAGGGTTCTGATAATAGGTAGCCAGGATTCACTGAGATTGTAGCCGGTGTCGCGGTTGAAATTATCTGGGTGTTTACGTATTTCAACCGCCTCCCTGATGATTCTGGGACGATATTGTTGCATAATCTGAACGAAAGTCACATCACTGTGGAAAAGACTCAGAGACAAAATGTGAGAAAAGCGTGTCAGTTATTGTCGCACAAGACAGCTACTGCTCTGCAATTTATGAAACCGGGAGCTGATCCTCATCTGGCTGAAGAAACTGGAAAATGTATTGAAATAATTGATAGGTGGTACGATGTGATGAATACATACACTCCCAAACCTTCAGGTAGACCTTCCAAGAACCCATATGGAAAAGATCTGGAATCTCAAGACGCAATTCTCAACGACATGCTTGAATTAATTGAAACAATGAGATGCTGTGGCAAGAAAAATATACAGCTTTTTCAGAGAGGAATCATCACATCAATTAAATCTCTGAAGTATCTTCTATTAGATTTGACGAGTGTCCATGGTATTGAGTACATACTCACCCACCGTCTCAACCAGGACGCTTTAGAAAATCTGTTTTCTCAGATTAGGACGAAAGGGGGTCTGAATGATCATCCTTCTCCTTTAGACACATTATATCGTTTAAGAATGATTATTTTAGGGCGAAATCAAGGACTCCTTCAAAATAATTCTAATACAGGAACCGAAGATGATTCCGAATATATTCCAGCCAAAGTGCTTCGAATGTCTGGTGTATTATGCAAGAAGGAAGAGGATAATCCGGAGAAAGATAGCGAAATAGAAGTCACCAAAGAAATGATTGCATCTTCGATTCCTGAAAACGAATTGAGCACCCCCCCTAACTGAAATGGAAGCCAATGCATTGTTTTACCTTTCTGGGTGGGTAGCAAAAAAGCTTAGATCGACATGTCCAAACCTTGGTAGCTATACATTTACTAGCTCTGAATCCAGACTATGAATCCACAAAATGCATGGATCAAAAGTTTGTCGTTCGGGGGACTCGTAGAGCCTTCTGAATGCTGGAAAAAAGAGGCAAAATTGCTAGAAGATGAATTTAAGAAGTACCATGGTCTCAAGAGCATAAAAAGGGGTAAATTGTGCATTAACAATTTGGTTGAATCTCTTTACAAGAAATATCCTGAAATAAATCGTGTAGTGGTAGAGACATTCGTTCGACAGAGGACCTTCATACGAATGAAGTTCATGCATGAATGCACTGAAGACAACACAGGGGAGCTACAAGAGGAGTAATGAATGTTCAGTCTGTCATGACAAAATATCCAAGAAGATGAAAAAATACACCAGGTGAATATATTTTCAGGCTTGAACTCTCGATTGAGTTCGTGAACAGTGAGCAAATGTACCGGTAATAGTTTTCCCTACTTAATCTCAACAGTATAATTGAGCATGAATTTTAATAGAATTAAAACGGCGCTGTGTATTGTACATTATGTTGAACTTTATCAATTATGACTCAATTTTGAAGCTTCAGAATTCTCGTTCTTTGTCGATTCGAATAACTTTTATATTTAATTATTCATGATGATGATGATGATGATGATGATAATTGTTGTTTTAAGGGGCCTAACTCTAGGTTATCGGACCCTAATGGTTTGGGTGATAGTGAAAATGAAAGATGATCAAATGAAACCTACAACTAAAACTAACTACTCTCTTACAAACTAGAAGAGGAAATGGTAAACAATAAGTGTATTTACACGCTCTGATTATTTAAAGCTCTATTATATTAAACTGCATTTATAGCTACAAGTATCACGAGTTCTTATGTTGTACATCAACCCCGTGGTTACTTTCTGCAGTAGTGCAAGGCTAGCCGTAACAGTAGTCCCATCCGCTCAGCGCGGGTCGGCTGATGACGTCACGCAGCAGGGGAGCGCTGTTACCACAGACCTTACGAGAACGAGGCAACCTGTTCTCTACAAGCCTTGGTCCCATCCCACATGAGGCCCCCTGTTCGTTTTGCAGGTGAGGCCGCATTGGGCGAGGTGCTAGTCCCGCCTCCCCAGTTGGATCCCCCGACTCACTCTCAAGCGCCAGGACACTGCCCGTAGAGGAGGTAAAGGTGGGATCTCTCGCTGAGTCCGTGGGAAAAGCCTACTTGGAGGGTAAACTGACTACGAAAGAAAAATCGTTTGAAGTCCAGTCTTATCTTCACAGAGCCACGAACTGACGTCACACAAAACGACGACCTGACGTAGATTCGAACCGTAGTTCGTTGGTGGTTGTGGTTTGGATAATACAGCAGCCTACTCAGTGAGCTACGACGGCTGGTACGGTGATATGTTACACATTCCGCCGCAGGATGCGACAGTGTTGCCGGCTTCTCGTTTTCATACTCGTCTTTTCAAATAACACCCGCTCCGATTTTGCTATAGAAACTTTTGTCTTGCATTTGGATGAGAAGTCGCATGACGACCTGCAAGTACGGCATATTTCTTCACCCTGTATTACTTTTATAAGGGGCTTCGGTGGCGTGGTCGATAGCATGCTGAACTGCTAAGCCCAAGATGGCGTGTTCAAACCCGGCCGAAGTCGTCGGATTGGTTAAGAGCGTTAAAATCCTTCAGTATGCCTTTCTTCGAAGGGGAAATAAAGCAGGCGTGCCCATGTCATAGATTTATGGCACGTAAAAGCACCTACCATTACAATTGGTAGTGTGTAGAAAAGTTTTTAGGTTATATTTGGCGAGTTAGAAACGCTCTATCAAGTTCCAACGTTCTCCGCCAGTGTTAGTGACAGAAGCATCTGGTAGCCAAAGTTGGAAATAGTTGAAATTGAACTTCTATACTAAGAAATGGATTTTATCCAAAATTGGCACTATAAAATATAGGAATAATTCAGATTAATTCTGAAAACGCCTTCTTGACATGTTGCCAATATGATTTTACTCGCACTGATACATCCAATATTTCACAGCATGCAACGTCCATACTATCCATTGGACTTCAACCAATTTTGTATGTGCATTCTGTACCTTAAAATATGGAACTAAGAATATATTCAGAGTCACCAAGGCTGCCAACTGTAGAGCTGTATTGGAATACATTACTTCAGATATATTCCAATCTAAATAGAAAAGTTAATATTACCAACTTAATCTCGTCATTATTCTAGATAGGTCCATGTAGATTAATCATTGGCATGAATCTTAAATATAAAGAAAATTAGGCTCTTTAGATCGTCACGGAACTACTTTCATATTATTGTTAATATTATTATTATTTTACTGTGGAGTAATCAGTGCTGTGAAAATTATATTAGTTTCAAGAATAGTACAAATATTCATGGGTTTGATTGGGAAAGTACAAATTCGAATGATAAAATAGAAAGATGTTTCGCTACCAATATCCATTATTAACATCGCCCCCTAGATCATGCGAGTAAATCGAAGTTGAAAAGTTGCATCACACAGTAGTGTTGACACAACGAAATAATTCAAAAAGAATAAAAATTCTGGCCATGGAGCGTCTCGAACCCAGGACCCATTAAGTACCAAGTTAACGCCTTAGCACTCGTACACATTTCACGTACTGTGCAGAATCACAGCTTCATCCATATGGCTAAATGTCGAATGATTTCAGTTAAATCTTAAATACTGACAGAAATGCGTTTAATCAGTCAGTGCCTTTTCCTGTATTCAACGTAACGGAACTAAATGACTGATTTGCATTAATAATGCCAATGAACTGCAACTATTAATCTCAATCAACAAGTTTCCTCCATCTTTGATTTCTTTCAGCTGAGCCAATAAGAACTCGTAATGCAAGTACGAATAACGTTATTGAAGCCTATACCGGAATTGAGCTTGTATACAAGCTTTTACGTTACGATCTGTAACATCTGAACGCTGATGGCCAATGATTGCGGTACAACACATGTGAAATGTCCATAAGCAGAGGGTACTGGTCAGCACAGTATCGAAGCACCTAAGGTAGGATGTTATACATTAGCTATCGTATATTCTACTTGCTATTTTTAGCTTACTTTTCACTTTTTTAAAATGATGATGAGATAGACTTATGGCATCGATCCAGGCAAATGTCTGTCTGTCTGTATTTGTGTGTCTCCCCCTATAAACCCCTAAAGATTGCAGTTATCGAAACCAAATTCGGTTTAAGGAAATATATATCTGAATATCTCAGGGACATAATTGAAAATGATTTCAGAGTTACCAACTGCTAAAAATCACAATTCACTTTTAAGCTCTACGTTGGATATCTCAGACGTTATGCATGCGAAATTTTCCAAAATTAGCACACACAGGGATAATAACATTCCAGATACATTTTAAGGATCCCGTATATGACAGTGTTGCCAAGATGATTCTAAGCCTGCTGATAAGTCCAATGTTTAAGTACATCTAACATCTATACTATCAATCGGATTTTAACCAAATTTCGTACGTGCTCTGTGTACTATAACAGATATGACTATGCTTATACTTGAGAGCCATTAGGGCTGCCAACTGTTAAATAATGCGGCTGGCTGCGTGGCTCAGGGGTAACGTTCTCGCTTGCTGGGCCCAAGGTTGCTCGTTCGTATCCTGGCGCAGTCAGCTGGCATTTGAGGGTGCTCAAATGCCAGAGAGCCGTGTCAGTAGATTTACTGGCACGTTGAAGTTCCCCTTATGGACAAAATTACGGCACCCCGGAGTCTCTAAAAGCCCGAGTAGTTAAAAGGGACGTAAAACCAATAACATTATTATTATTTGTTAATAAATGCTCACTCTCTTTATCCTAATACCAATATATCAGAAAGTATGTAAGCCAACAGCTCTAAATTTTGCGCACGAATAGTTCGGGAAATTTTAGATTATTTGGGAGCAACTAATGCACATCAGTGCTGCCAACATAATTCTAAGCCTGTTTATAGGGCCAATTTTTAAATGCATGTAACTTGTATACTAAGAAATGGATTTTATCCAAAATTGGCACTATAAAATATAGGAATAATTCAGATTAATTCTGAACACGCCTTCTTGACGTTGTTGCCAATATGATCTTACTCGCACTGATACATCCAATATTTCACAGCATGCAACGTTCATACTATCCATTGGAATTCAACCAAATTTTGTATGTGCATTCTGTACCTTAAGATATGGAATTAAGAATATATTTAGAGTCACCAAGGCTGCCAACTGCAGAGCTGTACTGGAATACATTACTTCAGATATATTCCAATCTAAATAGAAAAGTTAGTATTACCAACTTAATCTCGTCATTATTCTAGATAGTTCTCTGTAGATTAATCATTGGCATGAATCATAAATATAAAGAAAATTAGGTTCATTAGATCGTCACGGACCTACTTCATATTATTGTTAATAATATTATTATTATTATTTTACTGTGGAGTAATCAGTGCTGTGAAAATTATATTAGTTTCACGAATTGTACAAATATTCATGGTTTAGATTGGGAAAGTACAAATTCGAATGATAAAATAGAAAGATTTTTCCCTACCAATATCCATTATTAACATCGCCCCCCTAGATCATGCGAGTAAATCGAAGTTGAAAAGTTGCATCACACAGTAGTGTTGACACAAGGAAATAATTCAAAAAGAATAAAAATTCTGGCCATGGAGCGTCTCGAACCCAGGACCCATTAGGTACCAAGTTAACGCCTTAGCACTCGTATACATTTCATGTACTGTGCAGGTTCACAGCTTCATCCATATGGCTAAATGTCGAATGATTTCAGTTAAATCATAAATACTGACAGAAATGCGTTTAATCAGTCAGTGCCTTTTCCAGTATTCAACGTAACGGAACTAAATGACTGATTTGCATTAATAATGCCAATGAACTGCAACTATTAATCTCAATCCACAAGTTTCCTCCATCTTTGATTTATTGCAGCTGAGCCAATAAGAACTCGTAATGCAGGTACGAATAACGTTATTGAAGCCTATACCGGAATTGTGCTTGTATACAAGCTTTTACGTTACGATCTGTAACATCTGTACGCTGATGGCCAATGATTGCGGTACAACACATGTGAAATGTCCATAAGCAGAGGGTACTGGTCAGCACAGTATCGAAGCACCTATGGTAGGATGTTATACATTAGCTATCGTATATTCTACGTGGTATTTTTAGCTTACTTTTCACTTTTTTTTAAATGATGATGAGATAGACTAATGACATCGATCCAGGCTAATGTCTGTCTGTCTGTCTTTGTGTGTCTCCCCCTATCAACCCCTTAAAGACTGCAGTTATCGAAGCCAAATTCGGTTTAAGGAAATATCTATATCTGAATATCTCAGGGACATAATTGAAAATGATTTCAGAGTTACCAACTGCTAAAAATCACAATTCACTTTTAAGCTCTACGTTGGATATCTCAGACGTTATGCATGCGAAATTTTCCAAAATTAGCACACACAGGGATAATAACATTCCAGATACATTTTAAGGATCCCGTATATGACAGTGTTGCCAAGATGATTCTAAGCCTGCTGATAAATCCAATGTTTAAGTACATCTAACATCTATACTATCAATCGGATTTTAACCAAATATCGTACGTGCTCTGTGTACTATAACAGATATGACTATGCTTATACTTGAGAGCCATTAGGGCTGCCAACTGTTAATTAATGCGGCTGGCTGCGTGGCTCAGGGGTAACGTTCTCGCTTGCTGGGGCCAAGGTTGCTCGTTCGTATCCTGGCGCAGTCAGCTGGCATTTGAGGGTGCTCAAATGCCAGAGAGCCGTGTCAGTAGATTTACTGGCACGTTGAAGTTCCCCTTATGGACAAAATTACGGCACCCCGGAGTCTCTAAAAGCCAGAGTAGTTAAAAGGGACGTAAAACCAATAACATTATTATTATTTGTTAATAAATGCTCACTCTCTTTATCCTAATACCAATATATCAGAAAGTATGTAAGCCAACAGCTCTAAATTTTGCGCACGAATAGTTCGGGAAATTTTAGATTATTTGGGAGCAACTAATGCACATCAGTGCTGCCAACATAATTCTAAGCCTGTTTATAGGGCCAATTTTTAAATGCATGTAACTTCTATACTAAGAAATGGATTTTATCCAAAATTGGCACTATAAAATATAGGAATAATTCAGATTAATTCTGAGCACGCCTTCTTGACGTTGTTGCCAATATGATTTTACTCGCACTGATACATCCAATATTTCACAGCATACAACGTTCATACTATCCATTGGACTTCAACCAAATTTTGTATGTGCATTCTGTACCTTAAGATATGGAATTAAGAATATATTTAGAGTCACCAAGGCTGCCAACTGTAGAGCTGTACTGGAATACATTACTTCAGATATATTCCAATCTAAATAGAAAAGTTAGTATTACCAACTTAATCTCGTCGTTATTCTAGATAGTTCTATGTAGATTAATCATTGGCATGAATCTTAAATATAAAGAAAATTAGGTTCATTAGATCGTCACGGAACTACTTCATATTATTGTTAATATTATTATTATTAATATTATTATTATTATTATTATTATTTTACTGTGGAGTAATCAGTGCTGTGAAAATTATATTAGTTTCACGAATAGTACAAATATTCATGGTTTTGATTGGGAAAGTACAAATTCGAATGATAATATAGAATGATTTTTCCCTACCAATATCCATTATTAACATTGCCCCCCTAGATCATTCGAGTAAATCGAAGTTGAAAAGTTGCATCGCACAGTAGTGTTGACACAACGAAATAATTCAAAAAGAATAAAAATTCTGGCCATGAAGCGTCTCGAACCCAGGACCCATTAGGTACCATGTTAACGCCTTAGCACTCGTACACATTACATGTACTGTGCAGATTCACAGCTTCATCCATATGGCTAAATGTCGAATGATTTCAGTTAAATCATAAATACTGACAGAAATGCGTTTAATCAGTCAGTGCCTTTTCCAGTATTCAACGTAACGGAACTAAATGACTGATTTGCATTAATAATGCCAATGAACTGCAACTATTAATCTCAATCCACAAGTTTCCTCCATCTTTGATTTATTGCAGCTGAGCCAATAAGAACTCGTAATGCAGGTACGAATAACGTTATTGAAGCCTATACCGGAATTGTGCTTGTATACAAGCTTTTACGTTACGATCTGTAACATCTGTACGCTGATGGCCAATGATTGCGGTACAACACATGTGAAATGTCCATAAGCAGAGGGTACTGGTCAGCACAGTATCGAAGCACCTATGGTAGGATGTTATACATTAGCTATCGTATATTCTACGTGGTATTTTTAGCTTACTTTTCACTTTTTTTTAAATGATGATGAGATAGACTAATGACATCGATCCAGGCAAATGTCTGTCTGTCTGTCTTTGTGTGTCTCCCCCTATCAACCCCTTAAAGACTGCAGTTATCGAAGCCAAATTCGGTTTAAGGAAATATCTATATCTGAATATCTCAGGGACATAATTGAAAATGATTTCAGAGTTACCAACTGCTAAAAATCACAATTCACTTTTAAGCTCTACGTTGGTTATCTCAGACGTTATGCATGCGAAATTTTCCAAATTAGCACACACAGGGATAATAACATTCCAGATACATTTTAGGGAGCCCATATATGACAGTGTTGCCAAGATGATTCTAAGCCTGCTGATAAGTCCAATGTTTAAGTACATCTAACATCTATACTATCAATTGGATTTTAACCAAATTTCGTACGTGCTTTGTGTACTATAACAGACATTTCTATGCTTATACTTGAGAGCCATTAGGGCTGCCAGCTGTTAATAAATGCGGCTGGCTGCGTGGCTCAGGGGTAACGTTCTCGCTTGCTGGGCCCAAGGTTGCAGGTTCGTATCCTGGCGCAGTCAGATGGTATTTGAGGGTGCGCAAATGCGAGAGAGCCGTGTCAGTAGATTTACTGGCACGCAGAAGATCCCCTTCTGGGCAAAATTACGGCACCCCGGAGTCTCTAAAAGCCAGAGTAGTTGAAATGGACGTAAAACCAATAACATTGTTATTTGTTAATAAATGCTCACTCTCTTTATCCTAATACCAATATATCAGAAATTATGCAAGCCAACAGCTCTAAATTTTGCGCACGAATAGTTCCTGAAATTTTAGATTATTTGGGAGCAACTAATGCACATCAGTGCTGCCAACATAATTCTAAGCCTGTTTATAGGGCCAATTTTTAAATGCATGTATCTTCTATACTAAGAAATGGATTTTATCCAAAATTGGTACTATAAAATATAGGAATAATTCAGATTAATTCTGAAAACGCCTTCTTGACGTTGTTGCCAATATGATTTTACTCGCACTGATACATCCAATATTTCACAGCATGCAACGTCCATACTATCCATTGGACTTTACCAAATTTTGCATGAGCATTCTTTACCTTAAGATATGGAACTAAGAATATATTCAGTCACCAAGGCTGCCAACTGTAGAGCTGTATTGGAATACATTACTTCAGATATATTTCAATCGAAATAGAAATGTTTATTATTACCAACCTAAGTTCGTCATTATTCTCGATAGGCCCATCGTAAATAGATTAACTTAATCGTTGGCTTGAATCTTAAATTTTATGGAAAATTAAGCTAGTCGGTCTCGGAGCTACTTGTTTGTCACCTGGCAGCACTACGAATTCGAATTCATTTATAGTAATTTTCTATTCCTACACTATTAGGAGAATACCGTTATTGAAATTTGGATCCTAGTACGTGGCTAAAAACGTTATTCAACCCGGGACCCATACAACAGAACACGACGTTAATAACGTTATTCGACCTGCGAGGCATGCAGCATAACACAATGCTATCCGGTCTTGTGAATAACGTTATTTGAAGTTCGGAATGAGTGGTAGTTGTTCGCGACGTGTTAGAGCACGAATAACGTTATTCGACCGGCGAGGCATGCAGCATAACACAATGCTATCCGGTCTTGTCAATAACGTTATTTACAACATCTGAGTGAATGGGGGTACATTTGATTGTGTTACAACGCCAATAACGTTATTCGACTTCTGTCTCCTGCGATAACTAAAATGCTATCCGGTATGATAATAAAATATTTAAAATAACGGTATATATACAGTATCCGTTTATTCGTTCTTCGTATGAATAACGTTACAACAAACTTTCTGTTATACGTTACGCGATGTATACCGTAACGCCAAACAATTCGTTATTCAAGGCCATTATGTTAAGTTATCCAGCCCTGGTTTTCATGCAGTTGAATAAGCACCAAAATGTTCTCTATGAGCGAAGCATGGCAGAGAAAAGACAGGAAGAATCTTATTATGTATGAAAAGCTGAGCTTTAGAGACCGTTGAACACGAAGTGGCTCGCTTTGTGGATCAGGTGTCACACAGAGCGTGTGTTCACGGCAAAACACGACATGGATGTCCAATATTTTCCGCCACTTTACGGTCCCTCAGGGGGAAGGAAGGCAATTGAACCAGCGCACTCTTGTTGAAAACTATAGCGAGCGCTTATTAATACGTAATAAGGGCTGTGTATCATTATGTAAGCTTCTGCTGAATAAATAGAGAATATCGGAACTTTTAGGCGTTAATAAGCAGTCTGGTTGCTGATAGCTTTGTTTAGATTGCAATTAGGCCGAGGGTTTAATAATGCAGCTCGAGATCAAAGTGGAGAAGAGGAGAGGGTTCCGCCATACGAACCCCTTCACAAAAGTAGGTAATTTACTGTGGAGTTGCGAGGGTTGCACAATCTGCACACCACTGAGGGCAGCAGTTCGAGGCAATAATAGTGAGGTGATTGCTGTTTATATGGCCGGAATATCTAGATCCTCCGCTACTAAAAGGATAAGGATGATGGTGAGGTGAAAATTAAGACAAGACAAGGCAAGACAAGACGAGACGAGACAAAACGAGACAAGACACAAGAGGAGACAATACACTTCTTCTTCTTCTTCTTTTATTCATGAGGCCTCTCATTTCCAAGTTCCTGTTTAGCGTCGACCTCCAAGATCTTGTTCTACCATGAGTTTCATTAATTCCCACCTGGATATCTCTGCGCCCTTCACAAAGCTGCAGATCAATCTTATTGGGTCCTTTAGGATTTTCTCTCTTTCTTCACCCGGTAGCCCCAGTGTGGAGATTCTAATTCTTCCCAGCGCCTCACATTCAAAAAGTATGTGTTCAACTGATTCTTCTGCTTCATTGCATTTCCTACATATATTGTCTCTTATTACTCCAATTCTATGTAGGTGTTTTTTAAGATGGCAGTGTTCTGTCAATAGTCCCACTACCCATCTTATATTTCCCCTGCTAAGTTGTAGAAGTTCTTTAGTGTGCTTCTTGTTTGGTCCTTTTATCAGTTCCTTTGCAAGTCTGCAACCTGGAGTCTTGCTCAGGTTTTCTATTTGCTTCTTTTGTACCCATTTACCTATTACATGTCGGGATTGTCTGTAAGAGATCCCACATACAGGTTCTGGGCCAACAAAATGTACCTCTGCTCCTTTTCTGGCCAGATCATCTGCCCTTTCATTACCGTCTATACCTGCATGCCCTGGTAAGACAAGACACTAAAAACGAGACAAGACAAGACGAGAAAAGACACAAAAGACAAGACAAGGCGAGACAAGACGAGACAAGACAAGACACAAGAGGAGACAAGCCACTAAAGACGAGACAAGACAAGAGGAGACAAGATACAAAGGACGAGACAAGACAAGACTAAACAATACGAGACAAGACACAAGACATAAAAGATACAAAACACGAGACGTGACGTGAAGTAGCGTGGCGTACGTGAAGTGACGTGAAGTGACGTGACGGAAAGCGACATGACGTGACGTGACGTGACGCGACGGTACGTGACGTGACGCGACACGATAGTACGTGTCGAGACGAGGCGAAACAAGACGAGACAAGACGCAAGACACAAAAGACAAGACAAGACGAGACAAGACACAAGATACAAAAGACAAGACAAGAGGAAACAAGATACAAGACACATGAGACAAGACGAGGCGAGACAAGACAATCGACACAGATGACGAGATGAGCCGAAACAATACAAGACAAGACAAGACAAAACGAGAAAAAGCGAGACAAGACACAAGACACAAAAGTCAAGACGAGAGGAGACGCATGACACAAAACACAAGACGAGATGAGACAAGACATTCAGACACAAAATACGAGATAAGACAAGAGAAGACAGGACAAGACGAGACAAGACGAGACAAGACGAGATAAGACAAGACGAGACAAGACACAAAAGACAAGATGAGGCAGGAGACGGGACGCGACGAGACGAGACGAGACAACACAACACAACACAATACGAGACAAGACGAGACTAGAAACAAGACATAAAAGACAAGAAACAAAAGAAAAGAAAAGACGAGACAAGACACAAAATACAAAAGACAAGACGAGACGAGAAAAGACATTAAGACACAAAAGACAAGACGAGACGAGGCGAGACGACACAAGACAATACAAGACCAGACAAGACAGGACGACACAAGACAAGACACAAGACACAAGACAAAAACACGAGACGAGACAAGGCAAGGCGAGATAATACGAGACAAGAAGAGACACGACAATACAAGATAATACAAGACACGACAAAACAAGACGAAAAGACAAGTAGACAAGACACAAGACACAAAAGTCAACACAAGGCGCGACAAGACACAAAAGACGAGAAGGTTAAGACGAGAGGAGACAAGACCAGACAAGACAAGGCGAGAAAAGAAGAGACAATGCACAAGACAAAAAAGACAAGACGAGATAAGACGAGACGAGGCGCAAAATACACAGGACGATATGAGACGAGAAAATGCACAAGACACAAAAAATAAGATGAGGCGGGACAAGATACAAGACACAAAAGACGAGACTAGACGAGACAATACATGGCAAGACAATACGAGACAAGAAGAAACAAGACAGGATAAGACACAAAACAAAAAAGAGAAGACGAGACGAGAAAAACTTTAAGGCACAATAGACATGACGAGACAAGACGAGGCGAGACGAAACGATACAAGATACAAGAGACAAGACAAGACGAGGCAAGACACAAGACACGAGAGGGACAAGACAAGGCGAGATAAGACGAGACAAGAAGAGACACGTCAATACAAAAGAACATAAGACACGACAAGACAAGACAAGACGAAAAGAGAAGACGAGACGAGACACAAAAGACAAGACGCGACAAGAATCAAAAGACGAGAAAGACGAGACAAGACCAGACAAGGCAAGACGTGAGAAGATGAGACACTACACAAAGCAAAGCGAGAGAAGACAAGTCGAGACGAGAGAAGACACAAGACGCAAAAGACGAGACGAGACGTGACGAGACGAGGCATGATAGAAGACTCAAAAACAAGAAGAGACGGGACAAGACACAAGACACAATAGACAAGACGAGACAAGACAGAAGACGCAAAATACAAGACAAGAAAGAGAAGACGAAATAAGACGAGATGAGACAAGACAAAACGAGACAGGACGAGACAAGACACAAGAGACAAAAGACAAGACAAGACGAGGTAAGATACAATACACAAAGGACAAGACGAGACAAGACATTAAGGCAAAAAGCTCGAGACGAGACAAGACGAGATGTGATTAGACCAGATGAGACGAAACGGGACGAGACAAGACACAAAGAACATGGCAAGACGGCACAAGACACAAAAGTCAAGACGAGAAAATACAAGACAAGATAGAAGAAGACAATACGAGACCAGAGAGGACAAGACTAGACAAGACGAGACAGGACACAAAAGACAAGACGAGGTGACGAGACGTAACGAGACAAGACGAGAGAAGGCACAAGACAAAAAAGACAAGAAACTCAAGACAAGATGAGTCAAGAAACAAAACACATAAGACAAGACGGGACGAGACAAAACATAAGACACAAAAGAGGAGACGAGAGGAAACAATACAAGAGACGACATGATGAGATAAACGAGACAAGAAACAAAAGAAAAGACAAGACGAGACAAGTCGCATTACAAAAAAGACGAGACGAGACGAGACAGGACACAAGACACAAAAGACAAGAGGAGAAAAGACACAAGACATAAAAGAGAAGACGATACAAGACGAGACAAGACAAGTGGGACATAAGACAAGACATGACGAGACACGATGCAAGACACAAAGGATAGGACGAGACATTAAGACAAAAAGTTGAGACAAGACGAGACGAGAAAAGACGATACAACGCACAAGATGCAAGACGTGATGAGACAAGACCAGACGAGACGAGGCAAGATACAAAACACACAAAAGACACAAAAGACGGGACGTGACGTGACGTGACTTGACGTAACGTGGCGTAGCGTGGCGTTGCGTGACGAGGCGAAACAAGACGAGACAAAACAAAACAGGACACAAAATACAAGACAAGACGAGAAATACACAAGACACAAAAGACAAGACGAGACGAAAGTACACACAAGACAGAAAAGACAAGAGACGAAACAAGACACAAGACACAATAGACAAGACGAGACGAGACAAGACAAAACGAGACAAGACACAGGACACAAAAGACAAGGTGAGACAAGACTAAACGAGATGAGGCAAGACACTAAAAGTACGAGACGAGTCACAAGACACAAAAGACGAAGCGTGGTGTGGCGTGCTTTGGCTTTGCGTGAAGTGACGTGACGTGACGTTTAGTGACAACACGAGACAAGGCGCATGACACTAAAGAGAAGGCGAGACAAAGGACACAAAACACGAGATGTCCCGAGGAGGCGATACCATACAAGACAAAACAAACGATACAAGACGAGACAATACACAAAATTCAAGACGAGACAAGACACAAAAGACAAGACGAGACGAGACAAGCTATTCAGACACAAAAGACGAGACGAGACAAGACAAGACAAGACGAGACAAGATGAGACAAAGCACAAAAAACAAGACAAGACACGGCACGAGACGAGACGCGACGAGACAAGACAACACAAGACAATACAATACAATACGAGAGAAGACGCAAGACATAAAGAACAAGAAATACAAGACGACAAGACAAGATAAGACCAAAAAGACGAGACAAGAATTTCAGACACAAATGACGACACGACACGAGACGAGACAAGACAAGACAAAACAATACAAGACAAGACGAGAGAAGACGAGACAAGACACAAAAGACAAGACAAGACAAGACAATAGAATACTATGCGAGACAAGACGCAAGACATATAGTATAAGAAATAAAAGACAAGACAAGACGACATAAGATACAAAAGACAAGACGAGACAAGACAAAAGACACAAAAGACGAGATGAGATTAGACGAAACAATACAAGACAAGACGAGACGAGACTAGAAGAATCAATTCAAGACAAGACAAGACGAGACAAAACTAGACAAGATACAAAAGACAAGACCAGACGAGACAAGACACAATACCAGGGACACAAATGAAAAGACGAGACAAGACACAAGACACAAGAAAAAAGACAAAAGACACAAGACACAAACGACGAGACAGGAGGAGCAAAGAGGAGAAGTGACACAAGACACAAAGGACAAGACAAGACAAAAAATGCAAATGACATGACGAGACAAGACACAAGAAAAAGAAGAGAAGACGAGACGGGACAAGACATGACAAAACGAGACAAGACGAGACAGGACGCAAGAGACAAAAGACAAGACAAGATGAGACATGATACGAGACACAAAAGACAAGATGAGACGAGACAAGAGACAAGACACAAAAGACGAGACCAAACTGGAAGAGACAATACAAGACAAGACATAACGAGACACAAAAGACGAGACAAAACGAGACGAGACAAGACGAGACAAGACACAAGACACAAAAGGCAAGACTAGACCAGACACGAGACAAGACACAAGACACAAAAGACGAGACAAGTTGAGATACGACAAGACACAAGACACAATATACGAGACAAGACGATACGAGACAAGGCAAAACAAGACAAAACCAGAGAAGACAAGAAACGTCAGGACTAGACAAAGAGAGACAAGACAAGAAGAGACAAGACAAGGCAAGACGAGACAAGATACAAAAGACGAGACGAGACGAGACAAGACAAGACAACCAAATAATTAAATAAACAAATAAACAAATAAACAAATAAACAAATAAACAAATAAACAAATAAACAAATAAACAAATAAACAAATAAACAAATAAACAAATAAACAAATAAACAAATAAACAAATAAACAAATAAACAAATAAACAAATAAACAAATAAACAAACAAGTGAACGAACGAATGAATGAATAAGACTGGGGAAAGAAACGCCCCCAACCCTCAATAAACGAAGGCTGTGGCACACAGAAGTAGAGCCACATGAGGCAGGCAGGATAACGAAAGAGGAGAGGTTCTGTCTCTGGACAAAGGGAAAGAATACGGTCCCAGCTCAGACATCGTTAGGGATCATCAACAACCGAGTTCACTACCTGTTAGCCTTTGAGAGTGTAGTACTAACCCGGGTACACAATGCAGGGTGGGCTACATACACCCTTCCTCTTTAAGGCCTCGTACAGGAGGCAGGAGATATCGTGAAAAAGGAAAGAAGAAGAGATCTGACCTCTCGGAAAATTTGGGTATCAAGTGAGAAAAGACGAGGGCCGATTATTGATATCCCTTAGATAGACTACTGTAATATCATACGTGCCAGAAGAGAACACGAATTAATGAAGAGAGTTTCACTCAAAGATGAAACAGAAGAGTCCGGTAAAAGTAAGCGAAAGCAATGAGTTCTCAACTGGTATCCCGCGGGTTTAAACCCACGTCGAAATCATTCCACTTAATCTCAAAATCCATTTCCAAATCTTAATTAGAATCTGTCGATTAAGGTAAAATCTGAATGAGGGCTCATTAGCTTCAAAGTGTGAACTCGACTAGACCTAGAATTGGTTTCCATTTATCGCGCGACATACAGGCATGACTTTGTTGTCGTTGATTAATTTAGGGGCTTTGAGACATCACGGTCATGTAGTCCCTTGTACTTGTGTGTGTGTGTGGAATCTGTGTGTTGACCTGTGGGTTTGTGATGGCTTTCGCAGTGTGTGAATTTGTAATAGGTGCTTGGGTCTGGAAGGCGGTGGCGTGGCCTTTGGTTGGGAACAATTCTCATATATGCTTTAAGCAGAAATGGGAAACCACGGAAAAGCAATTCTAGGATGAGTGAGATGGGAATCAACCCACCTCTTCTCAATTTTACCTCACGTGGCTGAGCGTGCCGAACACAAGATCTTTTGATCCAGAGTCTCAACACGTATCCCAAGACCACAGAGGGCGGTTCACTCATGACTATCTCAGACGAAAAGAAAATGGCGAAAAGGACGGAAGAAATCTCCATAATGCCCCTGGTCGTGGAAGTAACAGTGTGAAGAAAGCCAGTATTATTGGCATACGAACAGAGCGATGTAATTGTCCGGGAAGGACAAATTATTTTTTCTTCTAGCACAATTCAGAAATTTTCCTACAATTCGATTCACATCAATCAAGGTTGGCCAGAAACTTTGCTCGCGTGGTGAGGTTTTCCAGGTAGCTGAACACTTGTCCTTTTTCCACCTTTCTCCGCTTTACATCAGTGGATAGATAAACCAATCAAAAACGAGCAGCTAGGCGAATGAATGAATGGATGGGAGTGAAGTTGGGAGCTGGATCGACCCCACCTTCTACCTCACACGAGAATAACACATTACACCTATGTAAACTTTCCTTATGCGTGACCACCAGTAACGTATACGATGAGATAAGGGAAGTAAGAGATTCGGTAACTTGGGAAGTAAATTTGAGCCATGGTAACATGCCTTATAATTTATTTTCAAAGTCAATTGTTCTATAAAGACTTTTCTATTTAAAGGTCCTGACGGGCTAAATGCTTTCGCTCACCCACAGAGGTCAGTAGCGTTCAGGAACTACTTACCGTATTGGAAAGTTGATTTCCTTGCAGCGTGACTGCGCTGTGGGCGATCTTCTTCTGTACGCTACAGAGCTGATGTTCGATTAAAGGAGAAACTGGAAACTTATCCTCTAAACATTTATGACATATGAAGTTAATTATCAAAACCGCCAAGCTGACGTTTGGTGGTGCCGTATGAAACGCTTATTAATATACATTGTTATTTTAAGCGGCAATTAATCCGATCATCTCCACAAGCATTCACCACAATCATCCTACATTACACCTTCATATACCGTACTGTGCTCCACTTACACATCATCTTCACCACAATCATCCCCCAATCATATCTATTTCATAACACCATCTTCAACAACTCAAGCATTCATCACATTCATCCTCCATTCAATCTTCATCCAACATTATTCAATGCCACCACTCCATACACCGTACTATTCCCCATTTACACATCATCTTCACCGCGGTCATCCCCCTCAATCGTCTTCTACCTAAAAAAATAAAAATAAAAAAATAATTCATCACCACAAGCATTCACCCCATTCATCCGACATTCATTCTTCATCCAACATCATCCAACGTTGCACCTCTACACACCCTACTATGCTCCACTCGCACATCATCTTCACCACGATCATCCCCGTAAATCATTTTCATTAATGAAACATCTTCATCAACGCAAGAATTCATCACATTCATATATTCATCTTCCATCCAATCATCATCCAACACTATTCCACGCCACACCTCTATACATCGCACTACGCCCCGTTTACACCATCTTCACCAAGATCACCCCCTCAATCGTCTTTTGCTGGCTTGCTTACTTGCTTACTAACTTTTACTTTTACTCGATCTCCACCCAAATTACACAGGATTGTGCCCCATTCACACACCACCTCCACCTGAGCTCGTATAATCTACTTTTGGCCATTGTGAGTGTTGTTTTCATGTGACAGCACTCCTGCCTTCACAAGTCAACATTTTCACCAATAATAAAACAGTCGCCCCCACCCCCATTCCTGAACCCAAATCTATCCCCCCCCCCCCCCCCCCCAGAAGCGATACATCTCAACAACCCACCTCCAAACTTCACCGCTCTGCCCCAAATTAAGAACCATACATACCCTCACCCAACTCCAAAAACCAAACTACCCCATCATCCAAAATCTCACCGTCAAAGAGGCGTAATGAAACGACTGCATGTTTATATTAATCCAATTGGCCTATTCAAGAAAACTTGGGGCCAGATGTAATTGGAACTGTAATTTGTTTTTCTGCCATCTTTGGAAGAGAACTCGTCAACTGGATTGATAGATTCTAGACGTACTTGTGGTCGTTCCCGGACGAGGGAACAATGATTTGAATAATACTTTGCTGGTTGGAGAAGAGGCTAGCATGAGCAATGTTTCAACGCATTATAAGCCTTGATTGTCTGAGAAATACTGAGAAGTGCGTATAAGTGAAAACCGACGTTGGATGTGAAGTAGCTTCCATTTGCAGAAAATGTGATTATTATATATTTTTAGCCTACTTTCGATTTTTGCAAAAAATGAAAGTAGACTTATGAGATCAACACAGGGCGAAAATAAGTGTGTCTGTCTGTGTATGTGTGTGTATGTGTGTGTGTGTGTGTGTGTGTGAGAGAGAGTGTGTGTACTCTGCATGTCTGTCCCCCCCTATCAATTCAAACACGGTGAACGCGAATTGAACGAAATTTGCTACAAAGGTAGCACTAGCAAAGGACACCTCAGTGTCAAGTTTTATATCGCCGCCATCTTGACGGAAATGCAATGGCGGCCACTCAAATGTTCAAAGCTTAAATCAAATTACGACTGACCTAATCATCCGATCTCTACCTAATTTTGCAACAACATACCTTTATGGGGGGAGCATCCTTTGAACAAATTAATAGGTCATCAGCCTAATAGTTTGCGGATGGCGGCCATCTTTGTGTGAAAATCGATTCCCCCCTATTAATTCGAACACGGTGAAACCGAATGGAACGAAATTTGGTGTAGAAGTAGTACTAGCAGAGGGCACCTCAGTGTCATGTTTTATATCGCCGCCATCTTGACGGAAACGTAATGGCGGCCACACAAATGTTCAAAGCTTAAATCAAATTACGACTAACCTAATCATCCGATCTCTACCAAATTTTGCAACAACATACCTTTATGGAGGAAGCATCATTTGTCCAAGTTAATAGGCCATTAGCCTAATAGTTTGCGGATGGCGGCCATCTTTGTGTCAAAATGGATTCCCCCTATTAATTCAAACACGGTGAAACCGAATGGAACGAAATTTGATACAGAGGTAGCTCTAGCAAAGGGCACCTCAGTGTCATGTTTTATATCGCCGCCATCTTGATGGAAACGTAATGGCGGCCACACAAATGTTCAAAGCTTAAATCAAATTACGACTAACATAATCATCCGATCTCTACCAAATTTTGCAACAACATACCTTTATGGAGGGAGCATCCTTTGACCAATCTAATAGGTATTTAGACTAATAGTTTGCGTATGGCGGCCATGTTTGTATGAAAATCGATTCCCCCTATCAATTCGAATACGGTGAAACCGAATGGAACGAAATTTGGTACAGAGGTAGCACTAGCAAAGGGCACCTCAGTGTCATGTTTTATATCACCGCCATCTTGACGGAAACGTAATCGCGGCCACCCAAATGTTAAAAGCTAAAATGAAATTACGACCAACCTAATAATCTAGTCTCTACCAAATTTTGCAACAACATATCTTTATGTGGGAAGCATGTTCTGACCAAACTGCAAGATCATCAGCCCAATAGTTTGCAGATGGTGGCCAAGTATGTGTGCAAATCGATTCCCCCTATCAATTCAAACACGGTGAAACCGAATTGAACGAAATTTGTTACAGAGGTAGCACTAGCAAAGGGCACCTCAGTGTCATGTTTTATATCTCCGCCATCTTGACGGAAACGGAATGACGGCTACCCAAATGTTAAAAGCTTAAATCAAATTACGACCATCCTAATAATTTGATCTCTACCAGATTTTGCAACAACATGCCTTTTTGTGGAAAGCATTTTATGACTGACTACAAGGTCATCAGCCCAATAGTTAGCAAATAGCGGCCATGAATGTGTGCTAATTGATTCCCCATATCAATTCAAACACGGTGAAACCTAATTGAACGATTTTTTTTACGGAGGTAGCACTAGCAAAGGGCACCTCATATTCATGTTTAATATCCCTATAGCACGTTGTATTTCAACAAGCTACTACAACCAACATTCAATTATACTCCTTGAAAAGGACAAAGAGTTACCTATAACAATACCCATGCATTTAGGAGAAAGTAGGCTATATGTTGTTTACTGAACATCTTGTTTAAATTCTGGTAATTGTATAATATGTTTCAAGTATTTTATTTGAGTGTCTCCCGGAAATATGGACTAAAGAGGTACTCTATTTTATTTATTTATTTATTTATTTATTTTGATTTTATCTTGATGTCATTAGTTGAAAAGGTGATATGTTTGTACCAACTGAAGTGTAACAATTTTTTTGTATGGAGCTCCATAGATTACTAGTCCTAAGTTTTTAGCCTACTTTTCACATTTTGCAAAAATGAGGAAAAAGTAGACTTATGAGATCGGGCAAATGTGTGTGTGTCTGTCTGTCTGTCCGTCTGTCTGGCTGTGTGTGTGTGTGTCCCCCTATCAACTCCTAAATGGCTGCAGCAATCGAAACAAAATTTGGTAGGAGTAAAGATCTATACCTGAATATCTCACGCCCATATTTGAAAATGATGTCAATGCTACCAACTGCTGAAAAATCGCTATTGAAATCTGAGCTCCATGTTGGATATCTTGGAAGGTATGAATGGGAGATATTTCAAAATTGGCACACGTATAGATAGTAATATTGCAGTTTAATTTCCAGGAGGCCATACATCGCAGTGTTGCCAAAATGAATATACGCCTGCTGATAGGTCCAAATTTTAAATGCATATAACTTCTACAATATCAATTGGATTTCAACCAAATTTCGTATGTGCTATGTGTACATAAACAGACATGATTGAACGTATTCTTAGGAACCACCAGGGCTGCCAACTCTTAATAAATGCTCTCAATTTATTTTATCCAAATACCAATATATCAGAAAGTATGCAAGCCGACAGCTTTAAACTATGCACACGTATAGTACCTGACATTCTATATTAATTTGGAGTAACTTATATTCGTCAGTGCTATTCGAAGAAGAGTCCATTGCAGGTTCCGTGTTGACGTTTTGTAATTAAGTATAACAATTTTAAAGTTTCCGCCTAATCAACACTCATTTAATATTTAGTTAGCTTATGGGTACATGTTTCGGAATTAGTACAATTCCTTCTTCAGCCCTTCATAATTCATATTCGGAAACATCATAGACTAAAAAGACTATACTTAATTACGTCAGTGCTACCAACATGATTCTAAGCCTGCTGAGAGGTCCAAATTTAAATACATGTAACTTCTATACTATCATTTAGATTTCAACCAAATTTCGTGTGTGCTATGTGTACCATAACAGATATGACTATGTCGATTCTTAATAGTAACCAGGGCTGCCAACTGTTAATAAATACTGTCTCTATTTTTGTTTCCCTAATATCAATATATCAGAAAGTATGCAAGCCAATAGCTCTAAACTTTGCACACGTATAGTACCTGGCATTCTAGATTAATTTGGAGTATCTAATATACGTCAGTGCTGCCAACATGATTCTAAGCCTGCTGTTAGGTCCAATTTTAAAATGCATGTAACCTCTATACTAACTAATGGATTTCATTCAAATTTGACACAGCAATAGATCATATTATTTCAGATTATTTCTGACCAATACATGTATGTCATTGTTGCCAACATGATTTTACGCGCGCTGTTAGATCCAATGTTTAACTGCATGTAACGTCCATGCTATCCATTGGACTTCAACCAAATTTTGTATTCTGTACCTTAAGAGATTGAACTAAGAATATATTCAGTCATCAGGGCTGCCAACTGTAGTTCTCTATTAGGCTACATTATGCCAGGTATACAGTATTTCGAACTAATTAGACATTTCGATATTACCAACTTAATTTCGGCATTATTCTAGATAGATCCATATAGATTAATCATTGGCATAGATCTTAAATTTTAAGAAAAGTAGGCTCTTTAGTTCGTCACGGAACTTCTTGTTTTTCTTTGTTTTCAATTCTAATGTGTTATTTGTTGCTATTGAGTATTTATTATCTTATTGTAATTCCGGGGACGTTTTTTATTTAACATCTAGTCCGATATCCAGTTTTCGCTAGTCAGTCACGTTTTGATCCGAAGCATCTCTGAAGAGTATGCAATATTTTCCTCTGTTAGTATTTTAAGCAGTACATTTGCATTTGTCTGTTGGCACAGGCTAGAGTAAAATGTGGCTTTTTACCGAGGTCTCAGTCTCACTCATGGCTTTGATTATATGGAAGCTACTGATGTATGGGTGGTGCTTAGTAATTACATTCAGGGCACAGTCAGTGCTTGTGGATGCTGTGAAACCGTCTACTCATAGGGTTAGTACTGCTGAACTGACTCAGTGAGGAAACAACGGCAAACTACCTCACTCCTCATCTTGCCTAGTACGTCTCAATATAGCGCTGCCTTGGGTTCTTGTAGGTATCTACCCACATAAACTAATGGCGGTGCTTTTTGAGGATCTAACCAGCCTTCGGGCTGACTACCTAACAGACAGTATTGGCACAGTTATGTGACTATTCTAATTTTTCTGGTTCACTATCTAACTGGGGTTTTAATACTTTATTTTTCAGATTAGGTTTTGCGTGAATCTGCATTTTATCGACTGTTACATCATAACCTTCGTTTGTTTTGAGTAGTCATTGTTATTTTTCTTTACCAGGGCATTATGGTCCTGAAGCAATTGTCTTTTAACATGGCCCAGTAAAGAGTATAGACGTGTGTTATTCTTGTGTTAACCGAATTTTCGTAAATTTTCATGTAAGTTGAAAGAAATATTGTTTAATGTTATTTATGTTCGACTATGTCGATATGTAAATATTATGTGTCGGAAAACTGTATTACAATGGGGGTCATTAAAGTACTACTTTTCAGTATAACACAGTTCTTCCAACCAATCAGAGCTCAATATTTTCATTCATTGACCAATTAGGAAAGGATAGTTTCTGACGTGCTCTCAAAATCCAACATGTCGGACTTGAATTACATGATTTGAAAGTTGACAATGAAGCCTATATTGGATCAACCATTGTAGTTACAATGCATAAACAAACTGGACAATACTGCAAAAGAAATAGCACTGTACCTTAATATCCGCAACTCCAATTTCTACACATTCGTAAGATTTCGCCGACAATTTTAGTGAATGCAGTTGTTGACATAAACACACCACAACGTCATGGAGGAAGCAGGAATATGACATTAGTTCCACGGAAATTATAACCCAGCTGTCTGTTCAGTAAATGGAAATCCTACGCGAAACTATTTCGTGAGATGTCATAACTGTTCTATTTGGGACTCAATTGATTTTACTTCCGTTGACATTCTATACGTATCGAATTTTGAAGAATAACTAGTTGATAATACGATATATTTTAATTTTAAAGAGTTTATAACAACATATTTTGTGTTACTTGACCAAAATAACAAAATGATCCAACATAGTACCTGTGCGCTATCTGTTGGTGCTACTTCAGAATAAACGATGTTTCAAAGCTTTGGAATTCGTTATTGGGTAGAGATCAAATGCTGAGCCCACACAAATCCCAAGATATTTATGATTATTTTATGTTAGAATATATAATAAAGTTATAATTATCGTCGAACATAAACAGTCGTATGCAACTCGCCTATAATGGTAATTCAGACACTCGTATGAAAATTATATAACTCGCTTCGCTCGTTCTATAAACATACTCGTGTCTTAATTATTGCCATTATAGGCTCGTTGCATAATGTACAATTTAGTGTGTTCATTAATTGGAGGAATGTATTTTCGGTAAACAGAACAAGACTTTTCTTGCATTTTGAAGATATAATTTGAAGCATGGTGTACTCTTTGGCTCGGTCGAAAACCATGTTATTCTATTGATGTCCAGTCATAGGTAGGGATTTCTCTTTAATATTGGTCTTAGATTTAAATTAACATGCTAGTGTTGTCAACATGATTCTAAGCCTGCCGATAGGTCCAATTTCTAAATGCATGTAACTTATGTACTATCGATTGGATGTCAACCAAATTTCGAATGAACAATGTGTACTACAACAGATATGACTGTGCGTATTTTAAAGAGCTACCAGGTCTGTCAAATGTTAATAAATGCTCTCTGTATGTTTTAACCCTAATATCAATATATCAGAAAGTATGCAAGCCAACAGCTCTAAACTTTGCACACGTATAGTATCTAACATTCTATCTTAGTTTGGTGTAATTATATACATCAGTGCTGCCAACACGATTCTAAGCCTGCTGATAGGTTCAGTGTATATAACTTCTATACTAACAAATGGATTTCAACCAAATTTCGTATGTGCTTTGTGTACCATAAGAGTTATGACTATGCGTATTCATAAGAACCAACAGGTCTGTCAACTGTTAATAAATACTTTCTCTATTTGTTTAATCCTAATATCAATATATCAGAAAGTATGCAAGTCATTAGCTCTAAACTATGCACACGTATAGTACCTGACATTCTAGATTAATTTGGTGTTACTAATATAGACCTCAGTGCTGCAAACATGATTCTAAGCTTTCTGATAGTTTCAGATTTTAATTGCATGTAACTTCTACACTAACAAATGGATTTTATCCAGAATTGGCACTATAATAGATCGCAATATTTCAGATTAATTCTGAGCATCACATACATGGCATTGTTACCAACATGATTTTTACGCGCACTGATAAATCCAATATCAAATAGCATGTAACGTCCATACTATCCATTAGATTTCAACCAAATTGTGTAAGTGCAATCTATACCTTAAGACATGGAACTAAGAATATATTCAGAGTCTCCAGTGCTGCCAACTGCAGAAAGTTACTCTATTAGGCGACACAACTTCAGGTGAATTTCATACTGCAGTACTTAGAAATGTTAGTATTACCAACTTGATTTCGTCATTATTCTAGATAGGTCTATATAGATGTCGCCTCCGTGGTGTAGTGGTCAGCATGCTTAGCTGTCACCTCGGAGTTGCGAGGTACGATTTCCGGCTCTGCCACGAAATTTTAAAAGTGCTATAAGGATTGGGACAGGGTCTACTCAGCCTCGGGTGGTCCAAATGAATAGAGGGGGTTCGATTCCCACCTCAGCCATCCTCGAAGTAGTTTTCCGTGGTTTCCCACTTCGTCTTCGGGCAAAATGTCGAGATGGTACCCACCATGAGGCCACGGGCGCCTCCTCCCCTCTTCCTTGTCTATCCCTCCCATTCTTCCCATCCCGTCCCATTCCTCATGAGGCCCCCTGTTTGCCTCCCCAGTTGTATCCCCAGACTCGATGTCAAGCTCCAGGACACTGCCCGTAGAGGTGGTAAAGGTGGGATCCCTCGCTGAGTCCGTGGGGAAGCCTACCTGAGGGTAAACTGACTAGGAAAAAAACAACTTGTTATTGGTATTAATGTAAATGTAGATAGGATGTATTTCAAGATTAATTTAATTCCTTTGTTTTTAAAATTAACACATGTGTACTGGTGTACTGTATTGTCTGGTCAATACTTATGTAGTGGGCTGCTGTTTATCTTATCCCACCTTAGGTAATTACCATTTCCACCATCAGAGGTGCGAGTGTGGCTGCAAAACATATCTCTGAAGGAAAGTTAAACAAGTTCAACACGCATATTCCATCTAGAATTAAGGAACGACGGGGGAGTTCGGTGGTGAAGTTAATCTGTTTAAGGTATTTCCTGCTGGTCGAGGAGTTGGCTGCCCTGGGGTTGTGGCTTCCGATGCATCACCCTGTATTCGCCAGCTTGTAGTAATCCTGGTAGGTCCACTCCCCCCTGGGGTGCCTCCCCCCAACCGTTGTAGCAAGAATAACCAGCAGTGGACGAAACGAAGAGGATATAAAAAGTAGGTTGGCTAAGGCAAGGAAAGCATTTCTGCAGAAAAGGAATCTGTTGACATCGAATATAGATTTAGGTATCAGGAAGTCATTTCTGAAAGCCTTTGTCTGGAGCTTGGCACTCTATGGAAGTGAAACTTGGACAATTGGTGCAGCAGAAAAGAGGAGAATTGAAGCGTTTGAAATGTGGTGTTACAGGATAATGATGAAGATCAGATGGGTAGATAGAGAAACAAATGAAGAGGTTATAAGACGTGAGGGAGAGAATATATGTTTCTGGTGAATGCTAATGAAAAGAAGAGATAGGTTGGTAGGACACCCAGGAATAGCAAACTTAGTTCTGGAAGAAAGAGTCGAGGACAAGAACTGTAGGGGTAGTCCAATTTTAGAACATGTTACACAGATTGTCTCGGATATAAGGTGTGGTAGGTATGTAGAGATGAAACGATTAGCTCAGGACCGGGAGGCATGGAGGGCTTCATCCAACCAGTCGAAAGACTGAAGACTCAGACACACATACGGTAATTGATACTATTTTTCTTTTCGTATGGCTTTTAGTGCCGGGAGTGTCCAAGGACATGTTCGTCTCGCCAGTTTTGTAGCTGCTTCGAGACGGACACCCAATGGGTGAGCTACAAGTACCGTTGGGGAGCAAAGTTGGAATGGAAGGACAAGGAGTTGGAAGGTAGCGGCTGTGGCCTATAGTTAGGGACCAACCCCGGCATTTGCCTGGAAGGAAGATGGGAAACCACAGAAAACCATCCTTAAGGTTGCCGGCGGGGGGATTCGAACCTCCTCGCCTCCCGATGTGAGCGACTGCCCGCAGTCATGCCGTAACGACCACGGCTAACTCACCCGGTATTGATACTATGAAGAAAAGTTATTCCACCAATCAATCTTTGTACCAAGGCTGATGGCGAGTGAAGGAGATTGGTCTCCGCTGAACCACACACACACTATCGAAGCCGAGCTCAATGCTAGCTGAGTTTGCACACTTGCCTTGGAGCTGTGGAATAATCAAATATTTACCTTGCTAGTGCTGGCACAAATCATTGTGCTGTAATTGTACCGTTATTTATTTAGATATGACGTGGACCCAACAGTTAAAATTAATAGAGGATTCACAGTACCATATTACATCCCGTGAATTTATATCGCACGGTAGCTCGTAACGTTCTCTCTTCCCCTTCCCAGGCACTGTATCAATACGTCCCGCCCCAAGGTGCTGTCGGCTCTATTTTGTTTTCGACACATGGCCTGTAAATTAACACGCTCTGCTCTACATGTATATACAGGACTTTGTAATTAAATTGATTGAGACTTATGGTGTAAATGAAGTATATAAATGCATAGACATATTTTCTGCAGATGGAAACCATGTAAAATACATGCATTAGGGTTGCAATAAATGTAATGAATGGCGAGCCATGATGACATCCTCGGGGCATCAGGTGATGAGTGTTGGCTTTCCAAGATCGCGGGTTCGATTTCTGGCTGATGTCTGTCTGTTAGGGCCCCAGGAGCTCACATCTAGTGGGACGTGGGTTGGCGACCACGGGGTGTCAGCTGAGTCCGGCATTGCTTCCACTTACTTGTGCCGGGCTCCTCTCCGTCTTCTTTCCTGTCGACCTCACTTGGTCAACTCTTGTTCTCTTCCGACCCCGACGGTATTAGGATATCCGAGGTCTAGGGAGTCTCTTCCTTTCCCGCCTTAATTGGCCCTTGTATCATCTTTTCTGATACCCTCCTTCTGCGAGGGGTCAGCCTTCTTTTTCTTTTCATGTTCTCTCCTGCCTTCTGCTCAAGGCCCTTAAGGAGGCAGGGCGTGTGTAGCCCCACCAGTTCTGGTGCACCCTGGATATTGCTGCACCCTCAGGGGCTCACGGCTGGTGAGTTTGGGAGTTGGTGACCCCGAGGGAGTCCTGAGCTAGGTCCGGTTTTCCCCATTTTTCCATTAACTCTGGGGCGGACCCTCTCCTCTTTCACTTTCCCATCTGCCTTTCATGGCTCTTCTTCCTTCCAAGTCCCTCAATTCGCATTCTTCGAGGGTTGAGGGCATTTCTTTTCCTCCTGTCCTTTATTTGCCTTATTCTCCTTTTGTTTTCCATTTCTTCTTCTAGTATATAAGTTAGTAGTTAGTTTTAGTTATAGCTTACATTTCATTTTCATCTTCACGATCACCCAAACCATTAGGGGCCGATAACCTAGATGTTAGGCCCCTTAAAACAACAATTATCATCATCATCATCATCATAATTATCTGTTAGGTAGTTAGCCCGAAGGCTGGTTGGATCCTCAAAAAGTACCGCCGTTAGGTTATGTGGGTAGATACCCACAAACACCCAAGGCAGCGCTATATTGAGGCGTACTAGGCAAGATGAGGAGTGAGGTAGTTTGCCATTGATTTCCTCACTGAGTCAGAACAGCAATACTAACCCTATGAGTAGAACCTTTCACAGCATCCACAGGCACTGACTGTCTCCTGAATGTCATTACTAAGCACCACCCATACCTCAGTAGCTTCCATATAATCACAGCCATGAGTGAGACTGAGACATCGGTGAAAAGCCACATTTTACTCTAGCCTGTGTCAACAGACAAATGCAAATGTACTGCATTCATCAAGAGATGGCAAACAGGCCTTCTGGCTGATCAGTGAAAGATAAATCAGTGACAATATATTTTGTTTCAAAGGGTCCCGGATTCGATTCTCAGCTGGGTTGTGGGATTTTAACATTGAATGGTTCCCTGGCTTGAACTGAGCTATTTTGGCGTCTTTATGGCTGATTAAAAATAGGTTCGTTGTCACAGCAGTAAAATAGTAAAAACAGGTACAACAACAAGATTGATTTTTTCACGCGTATCAAGATAAAGTGCATTAAATTAGGTTAATGTATGATTTTTGATCCATTTTAAATAATAGAATAAATTATAACTTCAGTGTGGAGTACCAGGAACACAACTCAGACTCGAACCTGGGTCCCCAGTTCCTCTAGAGCAGAAACTACTACATTACACTTTGTACTTCAAGCCATGCTCTGGCAGATGGTTCTATCGCTGCTCTTAGAAAAAGACCATGAGTATGTTACTGTCCTCTAGCGAGTTCTGGTGACGTATGTCAGAACTGTGATAGCGTAGCCGTAGAGTAATGGTATGGCTAGCAGAGCTAATCTACACACGCGTAAGTGTCACTGTGGGAGTCCGCAATAGAGCAGCGTCTATCACAACAATTCTAAGAAGAAAAAAATGTTCCCAAGGCCAAGTCTTGATGACGTCTTCTTAGATTACTGTAGGTTCGATATTGGAAGGGTAGGCTACACTAAAATATAAACACAAATTACACAATAACTTCACGCCACCTACAAATCTCTTTTTCTTTTTCCTTTATCAAGCTGTACCCGGCATGCGTTGCAATGCCAATCAAAGACGGAAAGGAAGATAATAATCAACAACCACGGCCGAAAACCGTGGCGTGAACTGTATTGGAATAGACAGCGATAACAGATAACTCGGCGGGTTGCTGACAGGCCAAGCTCTCTGCTGACTCGGTAGACGCGAGAGTTCGAGCCCCACCGTCGGCCGTCCTTGAAATGGTTTTCCGTGGTTTCCCCATTTTCAACACCAGGCAAATGCTGGGACGGTACCTTCTGACAGGCCACGGCCGCTTCCTTCCACATCCTTGCCCAATTTTATTCGTCTTTATCCATTCCGTCTCTCATCACGACGCGCAGTTCGCCCACGGGCGTCGACTAGAAAGACCTGCACTTGGCCTCTCATGAGGCCACAAGAAAGAAAAAAAAAACAACCTCGCGATGAATCAGCAAGCAATCCTCACACCTGGAATTGTTGATATCGCGCCAGGAGTTGGCAGTTGGGTTTGAACTACAGATGTCTTCCCGCTCACAGCGTGTCGGGCATTCCAAGAACATTAGGTTAGTCACTACTTGCTTCACTCAGCACATTCATTCTTTCACTGACTACGTGTCGTGTGCTGCAATAACAACCATTGGCATGCGGGATGCCAATATACATGTATTTAGGTTTGGAATATGCGAGCCGCGCATGCAAAGACCCCCCGCACCCCGTTGCAGCGTGTTGATTATTATGTTGTTTATTATACAGATTGTGCAATTGGGCTACTGGGGGATTTAAGGGTTCTGTTAAGTCCCTCAACTTTTTGTAATACATATATAATTTGTAGCCAGAAACCTTCCATGGAGTGCACACAACAACTCGCCCAAATGTCATGGCAATCGGATGAATGGTATATGAACCCATAGGGGACAGACAGACAGACAGACAAACTATCTCGCAACATTGATTTTTATTATATAGATTTAGAGATTTAACCACTTAGCAGAAATACCGTTGTTGTTGATTCATCGTGGTCATGTAGCCCCAAGTAGAAATATTGATACAATTTAGCCCAATGGAAAGGAAACTCTAGTCTTACAGACAATTATATTAGGAAACATCTTTATATCTTAATAATTATGCAAAATGTTTCTTCTCTCTGTGATTGCACTCAAAACTTATCTGATTGTCTTGATACAGTATATTGTTGGTACCATGGTCATTCACACAGCATTCTCGTTGCGTCGAGGCTAGTATTCTTGGCTGTCACCGCGGAAAGGTTCGATTCCCGGCTCTGCCAAGAAATTTAATTCTTGTCTCAGGTCTAGAACGGGTACACTCGGCTCGTTAGGCAAAACTGAGAGAGGTAGGTCCGACTCAAACCTCAGCCAACTTATGAGTGGTTTTTCGTAGTTTCTCACTTCCATTCAGGGCAATGCTGGAATGATTCCTACTTCAGGACACGCCAACGGCCACCTCCGTCAAATAGATACATTACTACAGACACAACTTTAAGTTATCAGAGACATTCTACATATACCCAAGTATACAGGACTGGTGGCCACTATGTCCGAACCCCTATTTGAAACAAAAAGTACAGTTTCTCCGCTAGCTGGCAAAGTCTTTCTGAGCTTCATAGAAATCTTGAAACGCTTTGTACTTTGCTGAATCGGTAGCCTAGTTGTAGAGGAGAATGCGGTGTCGAGAATAAACTAAAATATCGCGTTCTTATAGCAACGTATAGATGACGCTACTGACCTAGTATGCATAGATCAACAAACAATACGTAAGTGAGAGATTACTATCTTATAGGAGCGGATAGATGACGATACTGACCTAGTATGCATAGATCAACAAACAATAGGTAACTAAGAGATTGCTATCTTATAGGAGCGTATAGATGGCGCTACTGACCTAGTATGCATAGATCAACAAACAATACGTAACTAAGAGATTGCTATCTTATAGGAGCGTATAGATGACGCTACTGACCTAGTATGCATAGATCAACAATCAATACGTAACTAAGAGATTGCTATCTTATAGGAGCGAATAGATGACGCTACTGACCTAGTATGCATAGATCAACAAACAATACGTAACTAAGAGATTGCAATCTTATAGGAGCGTATAGATGACGCTACTGACCTAGTATGCATAGATCAACAAACATTACGTAACTAAGAGATTGCTATCTTATAGGAGCGAGTAGATGACGCTACTGACCTAGTATGCATAGATCAACTAACAATACGTAACTAGGAGATTGCTATCTTATAGGAGCGAGTAGATGACGCTACTGACCTAGTATGCATAGATCAACAAACAATACGTAACTAAGGGATTGCTATCTTATAGGAGCGTATAGATGACGCTACTGACCTAGTATGCATAGATCAACAAACAATACGTAACTAGGAGATTGCTATCTTATAGGATCGAGAAGATGACGCTACTGACCTAGTATGCATAGATCAACAAACAATACGTAACTAAGGGATTGTTATCTTATAGGAGAGAGTAGATGACGCTACTGACCTAGTATGCATAGATCAACAAACAATACGTAACTAAGGGATTGCTATCTTATAGGAGCGTATAGATGACGCTACTGACCTAGTATGCATAGATCAACAAACAATACGTAACTAAGAGATTGCAATCTTATAGGAGCGTATAGATGACGCTACTGACCTAGTATGCATAGATCAACAAACAATACGTAACTAAGAGATTGCTATCTTATAGGAGCGTATAGATGACGCTACTGACCTAGTATGCATAGATCAACAAACAATACGTAACTAAGGGATTGCTATCTTATAGGAGCGTATAGATGACGCTACTGACCTAGTATGCATAGATCAACAAACAATACGTAACTAAGGGATTGCTATCTTATAGGAGCGTATAGATGACGCTACTGACCTAGTATGCATAGATCAACAAATAATACGTAACTAAGGGATTGCTATCTTATAGGAGCGTATAGATGACGCTACTGACCTAGTATGCATAGATCAACAAACAATACGTAACTAAGGGATTGCTATCTTATAGGAGCGTATAGATGACGCTACTGACCTAGTATGCATAGATCAACAAACAATACGTAACTAAGGGATTGCTATCTTATAGGAGCGTATAGATGACGCTACTGACCTAGTATGCATAGATCAACAAACAATACGTAACTAAGAGATTGCTATCTTATAGGAGCGTATAGATGGCGTTAGTGATTGTTCCTTTAAGGGGCAGAACAACGAGGTCATCTGCCCTTAAAGATGACGCCACTGACCTAGTATACATAGATGAACACGGATTGTCATGATTTTCATCGTGTCGGGTAATTGATGAAGTTGAATCCAGATAGACCCCAGCATATACACATATCCATCTTACAACAACAACAACAACAGCAACAAAAACTATATTTGAGCATATTTATTATGCTTGCAGTAGGCAGTAGAGTATTTCCCTATGGATGTATTTTATTTCATATTTTAACATGTCATTCTCAATTTGTTTAAATACAGTGGAAAAGGCTGCGTGGTTTAGACAGCATGCAAATATAATTTCAGGGCGCAATATTGCAGTCGATAATGCTGTAGGTTAAATCACCGGAGCTCTTGATTGACGTAGCTAATACATATTATTGGTATTTTTTGAATATTGTTTGCAGCCGGGTTGTGTTACGTTAGCTCACCAGTGCAGGCTACCGCTTCTTTGGAGACGCCAGGACGTCGGAATTTTACCCTGAAGAGGATATTTAACGTGCTAGTATATTTACAGACACGGCTCTTTCACAGTTTACCAACCGACTGCACCAGGATTCGATACTGCAACCTGGGGCATAGCATGTGAGAAAGTGTCAAAGGTAAAGAAATAAAGTGTATTTGTTAGGTAGTCACTCCGGAAACTGGTTGGATCCTCCGAAAAAGCACTGCCGTAGGTTATTTGGATAGAAACCCACAAAATCCCAAGACAGTGCTAAATGCAGGCTTACTACACAAGGTGAGGAGTAAGGCAGTTTGCCATAGCTTTCCTCACTGAGTAGGAACAGCAGTACCGATCCAATGAGTTGAACTTTTCACAGCATCCACAACCACTGTCTGTGGCCTGAAGACCATTGCTCAGCACCACCATACCTCAGTAGCTTCCATATAATCATATCGGTGAAAAGCCCCATTTTGTTCTAGCCTGTGCCAACAGACAAATGAAAACAATACATTTATCAAGAGATGACAATAGGATTCATTTATTTATTATTTATTAATACATTCATTGATTTTATATTTATTCATACATAAAATTAAACAGCATTAAGCCAGTTTACAGTCATTCCTAAAAAAAGGAGATAATGTTGTGTGGTCTCCTGAGAGGTCAAGAGCCGGTCTTCCCAGTTAACGTCATATGGCTTACTACTAGCTACAAACTCATTTTCATTCATCATTACACTTGCCCGATAAGGGACCCCAAAGACAAAATACCAAAATAACATCCGGTACCACTATAGGAGCACAAATTCGCCAAATAACACCGTATTGGCAACGTTTTTACACACCCTTGGAGATATTAAACTTCTTACTTCTTAACACCTCCCCTAAAACTATTAAAATTAAACTTCTTACTTCTTCCCTTCGAAGCCTCCGTGGCTTAGACGGCAGCACGCCGGCCTCTCACCGCTGGGTCCGTGGTTCAAATCCCGGTCACTCCAAGTGCGATCTGTGCTGGACAAAACGGAGGCAGACAGGTTTTTCTCAGGGTACTCCGGTTTTCCCTGTCACTCTCCACTCTCCACTATAATTTCATTTCATCTGTCATTGATCTAATCATTGCCGCAGAGGGGTGCGTCAGGCCTCGGCAGCCGGCACAGTTCATATCCTCGCCGCTAGATGGGGGCTTCATTCATTCCATTCCTGACCCGGTCGGAGACTGGGAGCAGGCTGTGGTTTTTCGCTTCTTCCCTCCCCTAAAACTAGAGTATTAAAATACTGAAGCTACTGCTGACTTTGCCATCACAACATCTTAACAATGCCCTTCAGGGGGCAAATGGTCTGCCAGACCCCTTATATTTGTCCCTCTGACTGGCATCGAGCACTGCTGAGTAAACGCAAGCGGTAATCTCTATTAATCTAGTTACGCCACTCATTTATTCACGTCATACAAAAGCACTCACCTTAAATAATTTCAAATTCACAGTGAAGGCAATATTTACTGCATTCAAATATAAATCCAAATTTTTCATCCCAAAAACAATAAATTCCGCACTTTACAGGGCAAAAAGAGCTCACTAGAGCACCAGGTCCCCTTATCAGACATAATTTGTATGTCCCTGCCAGAGATTACCCTCCCTTCGCGTTCTGTTGTTGTTGTTGATTATGTAGGGGCTTTGCGACAACGTGGTCATGTACTCCGTGTACTTGTGTGTGAGTAGAATATTTCTGATAACCTATGTCACTGTGAGAGCTGTACCACTGTCATCGTAATGTACAGGCCATCATGCAGCGACTCTTAACGATTGATCAGCTGATCGGTAGGGGGTAGAGATGGCGACCATTTTGCTTTGTGCTGTGTTGTTTATATCATTTATGAATGAGTATCCGCGTGAAAAGTGATACTTGAGAACGCTTCTACTTACGACATCTAGAATGAGGATTATTTATTTTCTGAAACAAATGTTTATTTTGTAGGTAGGTTATTGTATCCACGCAAATATTGCGTTGCATGTTTGTCATCACACAGAAGATTATGTTTTAGTTAGGACCTCTGTATCACTTATTAATTCGACTCATACAAGGTTTTTTGGATGGTAATAAAATGTTGTTAGTTCAGGAAACCTCCTTCCCAGGTCGCAGGTATGTCAAAAGTTTGTTTATAGCAACAACCGGTATTATGAAAGAAATGAATGAATGAATGAATGATCGTGTGGCCTCCGGAGAGGCCGAGAGTAGGTCTTTCTAGTTGACGCCCGTGGGCGACCTGCGCGTCGTAATGAGGATGAAGTGATGATGAAGACGTCACATTCACCCAGTCCCGAGCCACGGGAATTAACCCCAGGAGATTAAAATCCCTGGTGGCTAGGCCGGGAATCGAACCCGGGGCACTTCAGGCCAAAGCCTAGCGCGCTAACCATTTAGCTACGGAGCCGGACTTGAAAGAAATGATAATGTGGCTTGCTTCTCCTTCTCCACCACGACAATTTAAGAAAGCAATGCATACACAACATTCCTAGAAATTATTTGAACATAACGGGCAATACAAGACGGTGTGTTAACATTTCCCTGAAAGTAAGATTCTTCGGGAGAGAAGAGCTAATCGCCTTGATGGTAGATTGTTAGTTAATATGGTTTCAATTATTGTAAGAAGTTCCCAAACTTCAGCCTATGCTAGGACTGGAGACATTTCTAATATGATAATGCTGAGGTTAAGTTACTTACCGGATGTAAACCAGAGAAGCGATATCCAGTATTCAGTATCTACTGAAGTCAGTCCAAGTTACATTATTTGTGAGAATGGTCTCTCGATCAAGCTCAAGTGAATATGGTAATGTTTTCGTAGCAGCATTTGTGTAGGCTACTGTATTTACATTAATGGGATTGTTAGCACCTGGTGTATGTACTGTAGGTTATTGATACCTGATTTCAAAATTACAACCCATTGTAAATTCCTGATTCAACAAACAAGATAGATTGAGTCATAGAAAACAGTGCCGTTAGAATAGGCCCTGTTTAAGTCACCTTGAGGGTGGTCTGTGCATTGATTACAGTTAGAGATAGGTTACATTTTTCTTTGTCATCCACGAGCAGTTTAGGACGCGATCTGTTGCATAGCCAAGAGTGATGTGGGGTTTTCTCAGGCATCTACCATAAACCTTTTCAAAGTGGTGAACAACGAGAAAATGGCCAAGAATAGATCTTATTCTCGACGTCAAAATACTGCAATTTAGCCCTGTTTGTGTGTTTCAACGTCCTAGTAAATGTACCGGCAATGTACCATTTTGTTCACTCTCAAAATGCCAGCTACATCGGCCGAATTCGAACAAGCGGAGCGATAATTAGGCGTATGTAGTGGTAACGGATGGAAGTACCAATCAGCCCTAAATATCATTGCTATTTTTCTACGGCTTAAAGCGGGAGCGTAATTTATATTAGGTTTGAAGAGACTGCGTGTGAAGGGAGCTATCTGACTGCTGCTGCGACTATAACGACCCTAGGCATGACGTCACAGTCGGAGCCTTACGGCCTGTACATTACGATGGCAGTGGCTGTACTAATGTGTGTACTTGTGATTGAGGTAGGATTTGGAAGGAAGTGGCCATGGCCTTATGATAGGCCCCATCCCGGCATTTGCCTGAAGTAGAAGTGGGAAACCACGGAAAACAAAGGAAGGAAGCATGTAGTTTAATGTGACCGTTAATCTCGCGATCATAAGCCACGGGACCTACATTTTACGTGGAATCCGAACCACAGGATATGCCATTTCACTTCAAAGATCTCACACGCATTGACCGGGAAACGAACCCGGTTTGCCTTGGTGAGAGGCAAAGAGCTTGACCGCTGCGCCACACGGCCCCCACCACAGAAAAACTCTTCTAGGATGGTTGAGGTTGGAATCGAACCCGCCTCTTCTCAGGTTTGCCTTACGAGGCTGAGTGTACCCCGTTCCAACCCTGAGACCCGAATTAAATTTCTTGGCAGAGCCGGGAATCGAAAACAGGTCTCCGCGGTGACAGCGAAGAATGCTAGCCTCTACGCAACGAAGTGGAATCCTCCTCGTTCTAAGGAGGAAGAAGAAATTAGCATCAGGAGAATAGAATACCCGATGGCCCAGCCGGGAATCGAACCTAGAATCCTTCGGACCAAAATCTAGCACGGTAACCGATTCGCCACAGGACCGGGCATATCAGAAGATGATTCCACATATAATATTTATGAAGTTATACTGAGACTCCTGTGCTAAAGTGGTTTTCTCACTTTCTCTCTAGGCAAATGCTGGGATGGTACTACCGCCTCTTTCTCAACCCTAACTCGAATGCAAGTACACACACTATATATTACAATAGCACAGTTTATCAAAGAGTTTAATAACACATAATCAGGTATACCACCACGTTTAGTGGAACCCGGATATTAAACTACAATCAGAACGGCTGCTGACAACGCCGTGTTTCAAACTTTAGATCATAGTATTTGCAGTTCCCCATTCGAATCGTAGAGAGTGACTTAACGCATTCGGTTACGCTGCTGAGTTTGTGCATGCGCATTCGATTCGTCACACTTTACTACAGTGTGTTACCTACCCGTACCTGATGAGAAGGTAAGAACCCCCAACCTCTACTTTGTACCTGTGAGCCGTATTCACCGTAGCCCACATTTTAACCGTGTGTGTGGATCTTGTTGATATACGAAGAAACCTCGGTCTGCAGAATACACTCACTATTATAATAGCCGATGATGTGATGGCTGCTGATGGCCTGAAGAGAAAATATTATTATTACTACTAAAAAGAAAAAGAAAGATATAAAAAAACTTTACGAGCCTTACAGTAGTCGCATATGATGCGTAACATCTGACATAGAAGAAACCTCACGTGAAATTGTTGATACACCGGTTTTTATAGTATTATTGGCACAAATATTAAGCTATTGTAAAAGAGAGTGTTTTACAGATATTGTAGTTTATAATACGGAACTCATTTTATTAGATGATTTGTAGCTTCCACCAGCACTTGCCTAAATAAAGAATACGATATGGATCAACTAGATTAATAGACGCGACACCGCTCATAACCTTAAATTCCTTATAAACAGGTCCTCTTGATTCACAGACCAACACGTAATTTCATATGGATTCTGTTAAAATGAGTCATATTGATATGATAAATATCGTTTAAAATGATAGTCTGGTAGCAAAAATATCTACCCCGCCCAGGATTCGAACCCAAGATCTCTAGATTCACAGTCATACGCAATAACCCCACGGCTAATTCGACTACGCACATTTCGTGCACAAGATGGTGCCTTATTTCCACGTTCCAATAATACTGCTTTACGGAATTTAGTTTCATTTATGTTTTGCTTGTTTCGATAATGTTCCTGAGTGACATTGAGTTTAAAATGCCTTATGCCAATGCAATGCCGACTACTTACAATGTTTGATATTAAGGCATTTTACCATTTAAATACTGATACGAAGACTTCGAACATGTACCATGTCATTTGTTTAAATCACTTGACACCAGAGTTCGCATGAGCGTTTTCCGTTCAGGATGTCATATACATTCCACATGGCCGAGAGTGCGTCATGATAACAATTTTCGACACGGCGCGCTGATTGTTTCTCTTACCAGTGCCAGCTGGATCGATCGACCGAGTTGGCAGTGCGTCTTATACTTCCGTTCGATCCACCACTGCCAGCAAGGGCACACTTCCATTAGATCGATCGAGCGGGCAGTGCATACTTTCGTTGTCCACCACTGCCAGCTAGTACACTTCCATTTGATCGATCGAGCGGGCAGTGCATACTTCCGTTGTCCACGACTGCCAGCTAGTACACTTCCGTTTGATCGATCGAGCGGGCAGTGCATACTTCCGTTTGATCCACCACTGCCAGCTCGATCGTTCCGATCTACTTCCGTCCCCAATTTTCAAAATCACTCCCACAAAACTATCCAGGAACCGAGCGGTAAGATGTTAAACATCAAAAATTGGATACTGAATGACTCCTTAGACTAAGTGGACAACTGCTTTTATATGTATTAGACTATGAACATGATAGTAACATTTGTATTTTAAGTTTTAAGTTTAGTTTTTAAACGAGTAACGACATAACTGTTGTTTTAAGGTGGGTAAAAATATTATAAGTTAGTACAATTTCTTTATTATATTAATATTAACATATAATAATTTTCACCAATATTAATTGTTATGAGCTGATTGAATATTTTTGTGAATTATTATTAGGGGCACTGTATAAAATAATTGGAAGATGAGAGATTGGATTGTGTACATTTAATTGTGTTTGTTAACATTTTATTGTAACTATAAGTGGCACCTACCGACAAGCGTAAGCTTGGTAGGACCAAAATATGTAAAATTGGGCATAAATAAACGAACTGTAAACTGTAAAAATAATAATAATGTTATTGGTTTTGGATCTCTTTTAACTAGTCTATTGCGACTTTTAGAGACAACGGGGCTGCCGAAATTTCGCCCCGAAGGATCTTCATCATGCCAGTAAATATATGACACGGCACCCTTGCATTTGCGCATCTTCAAATGCCAGCTTACTGTGCCAGGATTTGATCCTACAACCTTAGACACAGCAAGGGGGACGTCACATCGGCACCACCCAGCCTGTCAACAACTTAAAACCACCGGCACAGGATCGTTTCACTGTGAAGAGACTTTCTTCACGTACTGTATTTTAAATATTATGGATGCTCTAAACTAGGTTTCAAAAACATTATGGAATTTGGAAACGTAGTTCCAAACATGCGACCTATATAACAACAGTTTAATTTTCGATTTGATGCTAATTACCGTAATAGCGATGGGTTATATTATTGTTTCAGTTTCCACTTAGCGAAACATTTACTTGAATATTGCATGGACGTGGTTTCATATTTATATTTACCACTATTGAGTTGGTTTTCGCTGTGTTTTTAAACCTGTATTTTGTTCACATTTCCGGATGGAACCGTAAATGGTCTCTGCAGGGGAGGAGTTGAAATTGTGTGCGTGGGTCGCGAGTGTTTTCATTACCCTCATTAGTTATGTTTTTAATGATTAATTAAGGCCTCTGTTGTCCTAAAGCGATTTCCGTGTCGCTATTGTTGTGGGTACTTTTATGCCCCCATAAGCCATCATAATCCTGACATGGCTAGCAAGGAGGAAGTAGGCAGCCGTCACACGTGGCGTCTTCTGGTGTCGCGTCCACTAACCAAGCGCTATGATGATGCTACTGAAAGAGCTGGAGGTTTGGTCATAGCGGTCAATAGTCCTGGGTAATGGTAAGAAGTGTGTTGTTATATTTTATGCCTTTAGATGTTGGTTGGTTGGTTCCTCGGTTTAGGGGTTGCTACAACGCGGTCATGTAGCCCCGTGTACTTTGAGAGTGTGTAGAATCTGTCTGATAACCGGTGTTAATTGTGATGACTGTATTAGTGTGTGTTATCTGTTTTTTTTAAATTCAAGTAAGGACTGCAGACTTTGAATTTTTCAAATAGTTCCTACTTTTGCCGCCAAACGCCACCGTCAACGACTACTAGTTCAGAACTTAGCTACTAGACGCCATCACAGTCGGATCTTGGCAACGAACGTAGGAACCAAAGAGCTTTGTTTACATTCTTAACATATATAATTTAGCTTCACCCAGGTTTAATTAGTGGAAGGTTCTTTAACATGCCATAAATCTATGACATGGGACCGGCGGCTTTACTTCCCCTCCGAGGGAAGGCATATTGAGGTATTTTTAACACTCTTAAAAATCCGACGACTTCGGCCGGGTTTGAACCCGCAATATTGGGCATAGAAGCTCAGCATGCAACCAACTATGCCACCGAAGCCGCCCTTTAGAGACTTTGAGACATCGTGGTCAGGTACCTCCGTGTTATAGGGTGTGTGTTGAATCTGTCTGATAACCTGTGTCATTGGGATGGATGCAGTATTGTGTGTATTTGTAACTGAGGCAGTGATTTGGAAAGAGGCGACCGTAGCCATCTGAGAATTTACCCGAAGTAGAAGTGGGAACCACGAAAAACCGTTGTTTCCTTTAAGGGGCTTGGACATCGTGGTCCTTCAGTCCCGAGTACTTAGGTGTGTGTAGAATTGTGTAGCCTGTGTTATTTTGGTATCTGTAGCATTCTTGAGTGGCGGTCTAGAGGTCCGTGTTTGAACCCGGCTCTGCAAAGAAATTTAAATCTTGTCCAAGGATTGGAACGGTGTACACTCAGCCTCCCGAGGATTCGATTCCCACCTCGACCATTCAAGAAGTGAGTTTCCGTGGTTTTCCCATTTTTATTCCAGCCGAATGCCGGGATAGTTCCCTACTTAAGGTCATGGCCGCCTCCATCCCAATCCTAGCCTCAATAATAAATAATAGCACAGGTTATCTGATTTAATAATAATGTGGGAAACGGTTTCCAGATCATGACACTTACAAGCATCGAAATAGAACTGAATTATTTATTAAAAACAATGAAACTGATTAAAATACAGTAGAGAATTAAGGGGATGTGTTTCGCGGCTCGTCGGAACTCGGAATATTGCTTCTCTTCTTTTTATTCTCAGACAATGGCGCTGAGCTTACTCCTGCGCCCCCTAGATCCCATACTCAGCCGTCTTGTTACTCATCTGGCTCCCACATTCGGCCGTCCTGATCCTCATCCGACCCGGATGAAGAAGATCCGCCCGGCCAGGGCTTCATGAACTCCGCACAGGACGATGTGATTCTTGGTCCAGCATGGTCTCCTTCTCTGCTGACGTCATATGTATCGTTGAGTTTAACTCGAGTCACTCGATAAGGTCCTAGACTTTTGGTTTTTAGTTTCAGATGTGGACCGATCTGAGTGCGTTTGATGGCAACCAGGTCGTCGACCTGATACTTCTTAGGCTCCTTACGTCGTCGGTTGAATTCAGCACGATTTTCAGATTGTACTTTTTCTATCTGCTTTTTTGCATCTTCTCTCATCTGATCACGTTTTTCGTTGAACGAATCGATCAGCTCCTCTTCGATGAGTTGCACTATACGTAGATCATTTTGGTTGTGCATTCTGACTCCTGTCAGCAGCTCGAAAGGTGACATTCCGATGCTCCTCTGGAACGTAGAGTTGATAGCTCGTTGGACGGATGGTACAACCTTGTACCATTTTGTTGGATCGTCAATGGTAAGTTTAGCGATGATCTTGGTCACTGTTGAGTTGACTCTCTCGATTTGACCATTGGCTCTTGGCAGTCCAGCTGTGATCAAGACGTGCTTGATACCCTGCGATTTACAGTAGTCCTGGAACTCATGGGAGGTGAACGATGGCCCCCTGTCGGTGATCACTTGAACTGGGTTTCCAAAGTTCGTCCTCTGAAACTCCATCTTTTCAATCGTCTCGGTCGATTTGGTAGTTTTCACAGGATACAGCCAGGTGAACTTCGTGAGGCGTCTATCACACAGAATATGTGTTCATATCCCTTGTGTATAGACTTAAGTGGTCCAATGTGATCCATGTGGTAGGTGTGCAATGGCACACTCTCCTTGAACATCGGATGTAACCAACCTTCTTCCTTGCCTGCCTTCCTGTTAACCACCAGACACTTCACACAGTTGGCTATGACTCGTTTCACCTTGTCGGCCAAGTCTGGAATATAATATTCCTGCTTCACGTCTTCTTCAGTCCTTTTAACAGCGTAGTGTCCCTTCTCTTGTGCATCTCTGATGATTTCATGGTGCATTGCCCACGGGACCACCAACGTCTCTCGCCCGTCTACAAATTTAAATAGCAGTCCATCTCTGACGATGAAGTTTTCGTAAGGCCCTTTCTCCAGTGTCGCTTTTATCGCTGTCAATCCTTCGTCTTTTCTCTGGGCGATTTTGATCCTCGCTCCAAGGCCATCAGGGAATCCAAACATCACTGTTGGACATCGGCTCAGGGCATCGACATGTTTCATCCTGGTTGCAGTTTGGTGTTCGATGGTATAGTCAAACTCCTCCAAGGCCATAGCCCATGTGGCTACTAGTGGGACCAGGTCCCTTTTGTGCATTGTCTTTTGGAATGCCATACAATCAGTCACAATCTTGAACGGAATTCCATTTTTCTTTTTCACTACCACCACTTGGCATGTATATTCTGATTGACTCGGTTCTATGATATCTTCCTCCAGCCACGCCTCGACTTGCTCATCGACAAATTCGTTCTCAAGCGGTGCCATTCGTCCGGGCCTGCTAAATATCGGTTTTTCTTCTTTCAATGTGATCTTCATCTTGACATCAGTAGATTTCGTCTTCTTTGGTACATATCTCGCTACCAAATCCTGGATCTGTTCCCTTTTTTCCTCATCAACGCAGTTCTCGATATCAAATTCCTGTTCGTCGGCTTCCCTGATCACCATCATTGGGACCTCTAGTTTCTTGATGGTAACTCCTTGCTTGCTCAGGATGACCTCACCCTGATCCAATAGATCGTTACCAATAACCATGTCCCACTCCATAGTATCATCAGAAACAACATAGACGTTGGTTTGGAACTCCAACTCGTCTACTTCAACGACTGTTGTGAAGTAACCTTGAGGAGCAACAAAACCATTACCGAATCCTTTCAAAACAAGATCCGTGCTCTTCAATCCTGGGGAACCCATGGTCTTATGGATGTTTTGTCGCAGTAGGTTATAAGGACTGCCACAGTCGATAAGTGCCTGAAGTTTCTGCTGACCCAAACTAACCTCTTTGAACTTGAGGCAGCTTTTCTTTTCATCAATAAGATTGATACCATGATTATTCCTCTTATCGTTCTTCCTCTCTTTTTTTGCACTCGGATGAAATGTGGCCAAACTCGTTGCAGTTGAAACAACTCTTGCCTTTATTCTTGTGCTCACATTCCTTTGAACTATGACCAGATCCACCGCAATTATAACATCTATCTCCTCTACTCGCCTCTTTCTTCTTTGTACAGCCCCAGCACTTTCCGTCCTTCTCGTTGGCACTCTTGGCACTTCCTTGAAAATTACTGTTATTATACTTTGTGCTTTCCTTTGGCAAAGACTTCACCGCCATCTCATAACTTCTCATTTTCTCCTTGAAATCTTTGGATTTTTTTTGCTCCATAGAGAAGAAGTTTTGATCCTGAATCGTCCTCGATCCCATCAATCACGTACTGACACAGAGAAACTAGCTCAACATCACCTCTACTAGCGATTTCCTTCATCACAAGAAAGTATTCCTGTAGAGATTCGTCGCGCTTTTTTCGTCGCTGGGTTAACAACTTGTGAATTTCTGCACTGCTTGCCGCCACGTCAAATTCCTCTTTCGAGGCCTTCTTCAGTGCAGTCCAGGACGTCAGTCCTTTCTCACCTTGAATAAAAAGATTAGCTAAACCATCGAGTGATTTCTTAGCGAAAATAAACTTTTGCAGCTCACTCCATCCCATCAAGATTGACGTCTCCTCAAAATCTGCGATCCATTTCTTCACTGGGTAACCATCCTTACCGTTAAATGTTTTCATAGCGCCCTCTACGTCGCGGAACGACAATGAAAACGTATGTTGTTCTCTATACCTTCTGTGCTGGTCTTCCTCTTCGCTCTCTTCGTCTTCTTCGTCTTCTTCATCTTCGTCATCATCGTCTATATTAGTTGCGAGTTCATCCAAATTTCTCAAGTAATAACAAATGGTGTTAATCATTACCTCCTTTGTCCCGATCTCGGTACTAAGAATCTCAGAAACACGCAACAGATCAGCCTTAGAAAATGTTTCTTCGATACATTTCTTCTTAGCTTCCTCTTCAATGGAATTTTCGTCAAAATCGAATCCAGGAAACTCTCGCAGTCGCTTTCGATTCTTCCTGTCGTCTGGTATATGCTCGAAAATGAGGTTATGTAAAACTTTGATTGCTTTGACCGGAGCATCACTTATGTTCTTATTTATTTTCTCTATTGCACCGAGTGTAGTCATCTTATTTGTTTACTCACGTCTATCAAGTAGATTTCCGTCAATATCGCTTCCTCAAAACCTCGCTATCAAACCTGTTTAACCTCATTCACCAAACCGGTGATATTTGTAGGTGATATCGTTGAATACCGCTTCCCGTCGTTTCTCTCTGACGAGTCGCTATCCTCTTACCACATCCACAATCCTCTGTCGTCGTTTAGATTCCGACCCTCGTCGTCGTCGTCACGGCACCACTAATTGTCACTGAAAATGAAGAACAAATTTTGCTAGCCTACGAATCCTCGTCGTAGATTCACACGTCGTGGGCTCACAAAACTGCACGTCGTCTCGTCGTCAGCGTCGTAGGCAACAGCAAAAAATATGATTAGCCGTCCACTTCGTCGAAAATAGCGTTGTATTTTGCGTCGTACTTCGTGTCATGGATTGCGTCGTAACTCGTTGTTTCAGTCCATCCCGGACGAGCCCCCATTTGTTGGAAACGGTTTCCAGATCATGACACTTACAAGCATCGAAATAGAACTGAATTATTTATTAAAAACAATGAAACTGATTAAAATACAGTAGAGAATTAAGGGGATGTGTTTCGCGGCTCGTCGGAACTCGGAATATTGCTTCTCTTCTTTTTATTCTCAGACAATGGCGCTGAGCTTACTCCTGCGCCCCCTAGATCCCATACTCGGCCGTCTTGATCCTCATCTGGCTCCCACAATAATGTTATTGATTTTACGTCCCTTTTAACTACTACGGCTTTTAGAAACGCAGGGGTGCCGGGATCTTTAATATGCCAGTAAATCTATTGACACGGCACTTTCACATTTGCGCACCCTCAAATGCCAACTGACTACGCCAGAATTCGAGCCTACAATCTTGGGCACAATAGGCGATAACGTTACCGCTGAGCCATGCAGCCAGTCGGTTATCAGACAAATCTTATATAATACAGTTTACACCACGGTTTTTGGCCGGTCAGTCCCGGTTTCATAGTCGTACAGAGGACAGTCTGTGAGCATCACGCATCTGTAATTGATACGTGAGTTTTCAGTTGCGCGGAAAGCCATTCACGTATCAATTGCACATGCGTGAGGTTCGCCACCTGTTTCCTGTACGACTACGCATTCAGAGCTCACCGGCCACAAACCGTGGTGTCGGTCAACACGATTGTACCCAAATGAGATGAGTTATTCCCTGATCCTGAAAAAAATTACATGCATTTATTAATTTCACGTAATTTTTTTCATGATCGGGGAATAACCCATCTCATTTGGGTATAATCGTGTTGACCGACTAAAAAACATCAAATTTTTGTTTTAGAATAGTACATTATGCAACGAGCCTATAATGGCAAAAATTAAGACACGAGTATGTTTATAAAACGAGCGATGCGAGTTTTATAATCTCCATACGAGTGTCTTAATTACCATTTTGCCAACCGACAGTAGTGGCTACGCTGGCTAAAGCGCTGCATTAGGCCATGGGGCCAAGCTCTCTGCTGACTCGGTAGACGCGTGGGTTCGAGCCCCAGCGTCGGCTGTCCTTGAAATGGTTTTCCGTGGTTTCCCATTTTCAACTCCAGGCAAATGCTGGGACAGTACCTTCTGACAGGCCACGGCCGCTTCCTTCCACATCCTTACCCAGTTTCATTCATCTTCATCTATTCCATCTCTCATCCCGACGCGCAGGTCGCCCACGGGCGTCGAATAGAAAGACCTGTACTCGTCCTCTCAGGAGGCCACACGACAAGAAAAAACATTATAGGCGAGTTGCATACGACTGTTTATGTTCGACGATAATTATTATAACTAGTTTATGTTCGAACATAAATATTCATAAATATCTGTCGAGATTTCGCCAGTTTTATGTACTGAACAGAGCGCATGAGACGCAGAGAATGCCTTGTATTTGACCATGGCCTCCTCGATTACCCTACTATGACATTAGGCCAGGCAGTGATATTTAAATTAGAAGGCCATGGAACTCAGCGCATCTAATTATCTAATTGGTCAAACAACTGCTTCTTGAGCTCTGATTGGTGGGAGAAACTGTTTCATAATGAAAAATAGTGTTATAATGAGCCTCTTTATAGTACATTTTTCTGACATATAATATACAGCGTCGAACATAAACACCTATATGTTGCTATAAGAACATCATACTTACTATTATTGAAAGCTCTATGTCTATCGGTCGCGAGATAGTACGAACTCGCAGTGTTGGAACTATTGAAAAGTGCCTCAAGTGACTAAAAGTCGTTGATATTTTCGATTTTTCTTCTAGCGTCTCTAAGTTTCATTTCAGTGATACCAACATAAAATTTTAGTGACAAAAAATCCCTAAAACGTTATTAAATTCAAATTACAGTACCAAGGCAACAATGCTCTTAAAATAGAATATTACATCCGATTTTGCCTCAGTAATACAGTAATTTAATTTATTTTAATTTAATTTATTTATTAAATACTATTTATGTTACATTATTGTGATATGTCTCACGAATCTGATGACAGTACAGATTATCTGTGAGACATATTAATTATTATTTACAACATATATATATATATAGATTATATTTCAGTACAAGAGTGCATGCATTTTTTTTGTAATGTTAATGATAAAATAATAATGTAAATAATTAAAGATACAAAAAATTACACTATGGTAGTTATATTAATACATTTATGTTATGAGTTAATGTTTGGTTAAGTAATATTTTTTAATGCGACTTATAGCTAGTTGTTTGCTGTTAATGTTTGTCAGTCCAGGTGGTAGTTCATTAAGTAGTGATGGTATAATATAATTTAGTCTCTTGAAACCATAGCTATTTATACATAAAGGTTTAACATGTTTAGTACTTGTTATGGCTCTTGTTTGTATGTTGTGAGAGACCTTATGCCTGAATCTTGGATCATGGTAGTAGAGATTCAGTACAGTAATTTGAAACAACTCTTTAATATTAAAATAAGGGATATCAGTGAAATATTTAAAGAACCTGTTTTGGCTATCTTGAAGATTATTAATTAAAGTTGTGTTTTGATTTCCCCAAGCTGCTATAGCATATCTTAATTTGCTTTCAATCAGAGCACTGTAAATTGTTTTGTAAGTTTTCATATCTACATAAAATCGGAGATTGTAGAAGATGTAGAGATTTGCTCTTAGGTTTTTTATTATGTTTACTGTGTGTGTGTTCATTTTAAAGTGTTCATCAAGGGTAATTCCTAGGTATTTTTGTGTCGAAGTACTATTTATGAAGGTGTTACATTTGCAACCTGCCAGGATGTTTTGGTGTATGCATGATAAGCTGTGGTGCGTTAGTTTGTATTTTTCTTGTGTGAAGTGATCAACTCTGATGTGCATTATTTTGGATTTGGTTGTATTTATATACAAATTATTGTCATGACACCATCTTTTGATGTTATTGAAGTCTTCTTGAAGTCTCTCAAAAGCTGTTTTAGAGTCTTTATGTATGGTATATATAGTGGTGTCATCAGCATAAATAAATATTTTACTGTGTTTAATGGCTTCATTCATGTCGTTTACGAACAGGTTATATAGTGTATGTGAAATAATGCTGCCTTGAGGGATACCTTGTGTTCCTTCTACTGCGTCACTGATAGTGTTATTGACCATAACTGCCATTTCCCTGTTTTTCAGATAGCTTTCAAATAGTTTATAAGTCGTGCCTCTTATTCCAATATCGTGTAATTTAGCAAGTAGTTTATTGTGATTTATTGTGTCAAATGCTTTAGAAAAGTCAAGAAAAAGTACCATAATAATAATAATAATAATAATAATAATAATAATAATAATAATAATAATAATAATAATAATAATAGTAATGGTGATGACTTATCCATGATCCGATGTTTCTCAGTGTAGCGGAAGAAATTAAGAACGTTTTTAATATTTGTGTTTGGATATTTGGAAGCAGCCATATGTGTATAGCAGTGCTACCAACAAAAAAAAATAGTCCCAACAAAAATCCCTAAAAAATACTAATTTCAAATTTCTTCGGAAGTGTTATTTTATGTACACGAATGATCTAGGCCTAGTTAATAAGGCAACACGGCTCTCAAAATGTGCCATTAGTATAGTTATTGCTGCTTTCAGGGGCGGTACAGCGAGTTCATACAGCAGACCATTAATATGAATTACATCAAGTGTTGCCTCATAATAAGAATACATAATTTTAAGTAAATGAAAAGAAGAAGACGAGAACAGTGTCGACAGAACAACGGAAACCGGACCACAGACAAAGGATGAAGAGATTTTGGGAAGAGAAGAGGAAAAAGGGAGAAAAGTGAAAATTGTGTCATCTTGAGCTATTTAAAGTTAAAACACTGTCCATAAGGGCAAAAATGATATATTATTATTATTATTATTATTATTATTATTATTATTAATAATAATAATAATAATAATAATAATAATAATAATATATTCATTTGGAATGATCACTTTCTTCTTGATACTCGAGATATTCGTTGAATTATTTGATAGCCCGTCACCTCCATGCCCTCGATTCTCTTACGATAGATTCAAGAGCCATACGCGGCTATAACAAATACCAGATCTTGAATTAGGAAATTAAAATTCGATGCGCGCCCTTCCAAGAAATTCCTCAAGTCACTCTTTAATTGCACTGTAAAATCCTTTGTGCTAATTGAAAGATGTCCCGCAGTGAAGATCATGAGTTAGGAGGGGGAATAAATCCTCCAGAATGGCATTTTAATGAGGACGATGCTAATGATATTTTACCGCCCGATATCACGCGTATTTATTTGATATAGGGCTTGATGTCATGACTCATTTATTGATAATGGTCGTGATAGTGATTGACGGTGTAGTGAACGGCCTGGCGCAGGGCATCTGCATTCATTCCCTACAAATCACAATATGTTGAAAACAAATGGCTATGTTCTTCCTGTGCGCTGGAGACTACATGGTCAGAACACTTGTAAATGTTACTATAAACACATCCACTGTGTTACCGTTGTGTTTTCAAAACACAAGTATGATGTTGTTGTTGCTTATTTTAGGGACTTTGCGACATCGTGGTCATGTAGCCCCGTGTGGTTGGGTGTGTGTGGAATTTGACTAATAACATGAGTTATTGTGTTGGGTGTATTAGTGTGCAGCTTGCCACGGTGGGTGAGTGGTTAACATGTCGGTCTACTAACCCCCAAGCTTGCAGGTTCGCTAAGTGATTTTTGAAAGGCGGAAAAAATTACGACACGTATGTCATACGATATTGGCATGTCAAAGAACCCATTTGAATTCAGTAGGCCGTGTTCGTAATGGCAAAATTAATCTCGGGAGTTTCCACAAACACAAAGTTCCTCATTTCTCTACTAAAAAGCGCTATAGTGTTCAAGGAGCTTAGATATTTAACCTCCTTGACTTTCATAGTGCTTCAAGAAACAACGAAAATTCGACATGCAAGCTGCCCTCTGGGGGTCAAATAACAAAGCTCGCACCCGGCACCCGAGGCCATACGATATTATTATTATTATTATTAAAATTATTATTATTATTATTATTATTATTATTATTATTATTATTATTATTATAGTGTGTAGGGTGCAAGGGGTAGATTCTCTCTATCCAAACGTCATCCTCACCTGCACGTGGTACTCCCTGCTCCAGACTGACGAGGCTCTGACGACCGAATAACTCCCGGGATAAGGAGTTCCCCTCTCTCTTGCCAACGGCTTTTGTAAGGCGGATGAGCAGATTGAGGTTCGAGCACTTTCTTGCCCTTGAGATGGGAAACTATCTCTAAAGGTGGATGAACCGATAATGGTCAACGGCATAGAAGACCTCAACGGTGGACCAAGCACATGAGCAACTAGTATTGCCTGAACGGTTGGGAAGGCGGATGAAGTCTTCAACAGTCCAGGACCACCAATCGTCATAGCTTCTATGCCACTGGATAAAGGCCCTGTATTTGTCAAGAACTGTGTTTCTGTCGATGTGCAACAACATGCCCACATTAAAAGATGTCACGCACATACGTCTTCCAAATGACGAAGGAAGGATACAAAATCTATTCGCCAATCACAAGTCCTGCGGCGATCGGGGAGTTGTGACGGGAGCAGGATTGTGTTGTCTGGGAGCTCCTGTAAAGTTTATTTATTTATTTATTTATTTATTTATTTATTTATTTATTTATTTATTTATTGATGGTACACAACAGGGCTCAGTGTGCGCCCCAATAATAGTGCACCTACACAGTAAGATACATTTCCTGATATGTCTGCATTAAGTATTAATACTCATAATCTCCTAGTGATGAACCGGCACGTAGGCGTGTGATCTTCGCTTTGCTTTAGGATGGGCTGTAGAGCAATTCGTATGCTGCATTCGTGACTAAGCAGACCTGTTTAGGATCCACTCTGCTTACCCTGAATGGGGAGGAGGCTGTAAAAGGTGCCCTAAAAATATTCAGCCTAATATCAGCCGACTGGATAACCGCATTCAGAGGGTACACCTCAAGCGGTAGAACCACAATGAAAATTAATTTTGCTACATGGAATGTACGTACTTTGATGGACAATGACACTCATAATCGACCACAAAGGCAAGTGGCAATTGTTACCCGTGAGTTGAAAAGATTCGACATTCATATTGCCGCACTCAGCGAAACAAGGTTAGCCAATGAAGGACAACTGCAGGAACATGGAGGTGGCTACACTTTCTTCTGAAGGGAAAGGCACTGAAGATCTTAATAATCTGGCCAAATACTGTAGATGTCACCTATTATAACGGAGAGTGCCGGGTATTAGTACTGCTTGTATACCCTGTACTGACTTCTTAATTATTAAGCAGTAGTTGTGCACTAAGCGGGTATGTCTCGTTGAACTGGTTGTAAGAGCAATTACATGCACGCTGCGTTGTGCCCCTCTTGCTTCACCTGTCTGTTTCCATGGTGATGCAGTCATTTGGGGTGATATATTCGCGGCCGACCGGGTCAGCGCTGGAATGTGTCCATTGACCGCACAAAGATAGAGGCTTGTTGCCGTCGTTGTTGTTAGCGAATTATGGTAATAGAGGGCTCCCCGACGTCATTCCATCAATCAACTGACAATAGAAGTGCCACACGTTCCACCGGGCTCATGGCCAAGAGCTCATATACCATAAAGAAAAACAAGGGCGATTAACTGTTTCGTACAAAGAAGATACTCGTCATTTTTAGACACTGTTAAATTTAGATTAATCCAGTGATACAAAACGCATGATATCCAAGATAATAATAATAATAATAATAATAATAATAATAATAATAATAATAATAATAATAATATGTGGCAGAGACTCTAATAATGAACAAGAAAGGTCTAATTGAAAAACTAGAAGTGAAAGAAAGGAAGATTTTGAGGAAAATCTTGGGTCCCATCAAAGAAAACAGCGAGTACAGAAGGCGTCACAACCACGAATTATGCAAGCACGTGGAGAAGATCAGTGACACGATTCGAAAAAGAAGGATTGCCTTTTATAGCCACGTGACACGAATGAGCCCAGGCAGGATATCAAAACGGATATTGACGTACTTTCAAGATAAGATAACCACAGGGGCATGGTTCACGGAAGTTGAGAAAGATCTACGTGAAATGGAAATTTCTCCAAAAGATATCCAGGAGCGTATTCCAGTTCATGAAAAACTACGTACGCATAAAGGTTTCCAGGAAAAGACGAAGCTGAATACAGGGAAGGCGTGGTCCCAAGAGAGAAAAGAATAACACCGGAGACGAATGCGGAAATACTGGGCGGTAGTTAGAGCTCGGAAGAAGAGACAGTTGAACTGACGTGGTCCCTAGTTGGCCAAATCGAAGAAAGAATAATAATAATAATAATAATTAAACAAGTTAAACAAGATCTGCAAAACTTTAACATCTCTGAATCCGTTATACAAGACAGACAAGCTTTCCGGAAAAAGATAAAAGAAGATCCACAGATTAAAATTAAGAAAGGGTAGAGACTAAAGAGGTCAGAAGCAGCTAAACAACTACTAAGTCAGACAATGCAGGAGATATGAGCTAGGAAGAAGCCTCTTGAATGAAAATCCACAGCCTGCTTCCAGTCTCCGACCGGGTCAGGAATGGAATGAATGAAGCCCCTATCTAGCGGCGAGGATATGAACTGTGCCGGCTGCCGAGGCCTGACGCACTCCTCTGGGGCAATGATGAAATGAATGACAGATGAAATGAAATGATAGTGGAGAGTGTTGCTGGAATGAAATTTTGACAGGGAAAACCGGAGTACCCGGAGAAAAACCTGTCTGCCTCCGTTCTGTCCAGCACAGATCTCACATGGAGTGACCGGGATTTGAACCACGGACTCAGCGGTGAGAGGCCGGCATGCTGCCGCCTAAGCCACGGAGGCTTGCAGGAAGAAGCCTCTTAAGAATGTGAAACCAATCCCAACTCATCAAGCTGAAAACCATTTTGGTTAACCTACGAAGTCCATAGTTGGCTCATTCGAAGAAAGAAGAATAATATAAATCTTCATAATAGAAATGTTCTGGATGCTTACTCAGAATGAGCGATCTCAAGCCGACTATAATAATAATAATAATAATAATAATAATAATAATAATAATAATAATAATAATAATAATAATAATATTTTTTTACGAGGGAAGTGGAAATATCTTGCATAAGACCTTGAGAAGGGTGCGCACTCCTCAAGAGTGTGGGTTTCTTACCCACTAAAAAACCACACCCTGTCCTCTTGACAAAACCCATCCAGGGACCAGTTTCGTATTACTTCAGGATGGAGCCATTTTCTTTGCTTCACAAGCACCATCTTACTTCTCAATTCATAGTCCATGGATCGCAGACTTAAACAACTAAATCGAGCAAGTCCCCATCCGACTTCTTCTGACGAAGGACCATCTCAACAAAGAAAGCGACCGTATCCCAGCTGAGCTCGTTCCTCAGCATAATTCCAACTATACTGTCCGGCGTTATTGGACCAACCTCAGCTTCAAGTCGTTGTTTTTCCGCTGCCCAACGTTCGAGGACGAAGAACGTATGATATACGTCATCTCGTTCGTTCTCGCAGTAAATACAAACTGGACTGCTTACTTTGGCCATACGATGAAGGTAACACCGAAAGTAGCCATGACCTGTCAACATCCGAGTCAGCAAGTAATTACTTTCTCCATGTTTTCTACTCGTTCACTCGACCAGACTCGGTATCAGCTGTCCGTTAATAATAACAATAATAATAATAATAATAATAATAATGATCTGGATACTCGGCTGTACAAACTAATGCAGAAGGCATTAATTCTATCAACAACCAGAATCGTTCGGAAGTACATGGGTAGCGAAATTGCTGCTTAGAAGTTGCTGTTTCCGTAACTATACTTTGTACCAGAAATGTGTTATATGTACTGTATAAACCGAAAATAATAATAATAATAGTAATAATAATTATGTTATGAGTTTTACGTCCCTTTTAAGTACTGAGGCCTTTTGAGACGCCAGGGTGCCGAATTTTTGCTCGGAAGGGGGATCTTTAACGTACCAGTAAATCTACTGCCAAGGATCTCTCACATTTGCTCACCCTCAAATATCAACTAACTGCGCCAGGATTCGATCCTGCAACCTTGGGAACAACAGGTGAGAACGTTACTGCTGCACCACGCAGCCAGTCTGACTTAATAATTCCAATTATGTCGCAACAGTGTAAGCTGTACTGATCTGATGACGCTGAAACCTACCACAGACGTGGATAACGGTGTCATCTAGCGGCTGGTGAGCACACAAAGCCATACAGCCTACCGACACTTGGAGCACAATTGCAAATACTTATTGACTTGCCCTCGTATTTCGCGCTGCTACCATGTTTAATTGGTGACACGGAGGTACAGTAGTAATTCCTTACCATATCTTATTGACATATACATTAGTTCCAGCATAAGTTATAATAGGTAGCCTATCCAATTTAGCTTCACACAGGTGTAATTAATGGAAGGTTCTTTAATATGCCATAAATCTATGACATGGGCCCACAGGCTTTACTTCCCCTCCGAAGGAAGGTATACTGAGGGATTTTTAACGCTCTTAAAAAATCCGACGTCATCGGCCGGATTTGAACCCGCTATTTTAGGCGTAGAAGCTCAGCATGCTACCGACTACTCCACCGAAGCCGCCAAAACGTTAATCTTATCTCTATATATAAAGCACAAAGTTTGTCTGTTTGTCTGTTATGTATACAAATCTACACCGTTTCACCGATCTGAACCAAAATTTGTATACTTACCCTTTGGAACCCTGCGGGTAACCCTGTCAACATTAAATTTCGGACAGACCACCCCATTCCCTGCATTTAGGCCCTTTTGCACAAATCTACACCGTTTCACCGATCTGAACCAACATTTGTATACTTACCCTTTGGAACACTACGGCTGACCCTGTCAACATTAAATTTCGGACAGACCACCCCATTCCCTCCATTTAGGCCCTTTTGCACAAATCTACACCGTTTCACCGATCTGAACCAAAATGTGTATACTTACCCTTTAGAACCCTGCGAGCAACACTCTCCAATTAAAATTTCGGACAGACCACCCCATTCCCTGCATTTAGGCCCTTTGGCACAAATCTGCACCGTTTCACCGATCAGAACCAACATTCGGATACTTACCCTTTGGTACCCTGCGAGTAACACTGTCTGCTTGAAATTGCGGACAGACCACTCCTTTCCCTGCATTTAGGCCCTTTGTCCCAAATCTACACCGTTTCACCGATCTCAACCAAAATTTGTATATTTACCCTTTGGAACACTGCGACTAACACTGTCTGCTTGAAATTGCGGAGAGGCCACTCCATCCCCTGCATTTAGGACGTTTGGCACAAATCTACACCGTTTCACCGATCTGACCCAAATTTTATATACTTACCCTTTGGAACCCGACAAGTAACACTCTTCACTTTAAATTTCGGACAGACCACACTATTCCCTGCTTTTTGGCCCTTTGGCATAAAACTACACCGTTTCACCGATCTCAACCAGATTTTACATAAATACCCTTTGGAACTCGACGAGTAACACTGTCCACTCGAAATTTCGGGCAGACCACTCCGTTCCCCGCATTTAGGCCCTTTGGCACAAATCATCATCGTTCACCGATCGAAAACAAAATGTGTTTACTTACCCTTTGGAACCCAATGAGTAACACTGTCCTTTGAAATTTCGGACAGACCACTACATTCCCTGCATTTAGGCCCTTTACAAAAATCTACCGTGTTTCACCGATCTGAACCAAATTTTACATACTTACCCTTTGGAACCCGACGTGTAACACTGTCTAAATGAAATTTCGGATAGACCATTCCATTTACTGCATTTATGCTCTTTGGCAAAAATCTACATCGTTTCACCCATCTCAACCAATCTTTATGTAAGTTACTTACCCTTTGGAACGCGACGAGTAACACTGCTTGAACTTTCGGACAGAGCACTCCATTCACTGTATTTAGACCCTTTGGTACAAATCTACATAGTTTCACCAATCTGGACCAAAATTTGTATACTTACTCTTTGGAACCTAACGAGTATCACTGTCCACCATAAATTTCGGACAGACCCCCCCCCCCCTTTCCCTGCATTTAGGCCCTTTGGGAAAAATCTATACCGTTTCACTGATCAGAACCAAATTCTTTATACTTAGGCTACCCTTTGGAACCCGACGAGTAGCACTGTCGACATGAAATTTCGTACAGGCCAATCTATTCCCTACATTTAGGCCATTTGGTACAAATCTACACGGTTTCACCGATCTGAACCAAATTTTGCATACTTACACTTTGGAACCCGATGAGTAACACTGTCTACTTGAAATTTCTGACATACCACTCCATTCCCTGCATTTAGCTCAGGAATTCCTCGGGGTTGCCAGCTTCCTAACTCACCTGCCATGAGCCCTTGAGAGTGTACCCGAAGTGGCGGGGCTACACACACCCTGCCTCTTTGAGGGCCTTGAGCAGAATACAGGAGATATTTTGAAAAGGAAAATAAGGCAGACCCCTCGAAGAATGAGGGTATCAGGAAAGATGAGACAACGGCCAATTAAGGCGGGAATTTGAATGACTCCCTAGCCCTCGGAAACCCTAATACAGTCGGGGTCGGAAGAGAACAAGAGTTGACCAAGGGAGGCCGACAGGAAAGAGATCTGAAAGGAGCCCGGCACCAGGAAGTAGAAGCGGTGCCAGACTCAGCTGGGGTCCCGTGGTCGCCAACCCACGTCCCACAAGTTGTGAGACCCTGGGGGGGGGGTGTCAGTTGTGAGAATAGCTTGCTGATTCATCGCGAGGTGACATGAGTGGACTTTCCAGAGCCCGCCATGTTATCTGCTGTCTATGCTGATGCCAGCATAGGGCCGTTGCGAAAGTGTGAGTGATTCCCGGCCAATCTAAATAGGACGGGGAACCCCGAACGTGTGTCATCATATTTCGTCATCATCTGCGATCATCTCAGGTTCGTGCAGCTTGGACCCATATCCTTTGCCGAGCAGTACGCCATAAGCTCTTCCACTAGACGCATCGAGTACAGGCCTAAGCCAGAAAATAAGGTTGGGACTTTGGAAGACATCGAAGCTAGACATCTGAATTACCTATATCAGTTTTAAAATAACACCATGTTCGTTTAGTAGTCATTTTTTCATTACCTTATTATTATCATCATATGTGCAAATGACCTAGATGTTACGCGCATCATACCACTAATCACCGCTGCATAAAGTCTATCTCGACTGTGATTTTTAAAATAATTATTTTTATTACAAGACATTGTGTACATTATAAGTTGAAGTGTTAATTCAATACCGGTAGTAGTTTCCCTTATCATCCACATCATAAGAGCAAATGACCTAGATGTAACGCCCATTACACCATTAATCACCACACACAATAAGACTTCCTCGCCTGTGAATTTTGAAATATGTATTTCTATTACGGTAGTTTGTAAGTTTGACGTGTCAATTGAACAGTAGTTTTTATTATCATCCTTATCAAAAGGGTAAATGACCTAGATATTTCGCCCTCATTGTCTTTGGGGGCAAATTACCTAGATTTTAAGTCCATTATATTTCTCAGGAGACTTTAAGACATTATCATCATTCCACCGGGCGAAGCCGGGTACTACTGCTAGTATTTTGTATGATGGAAATTGGCTAAAGTTAACATTTTACGGGCAGTAGGCCTTATTTATAGCAATCATGGGAAGGACTATCGATTAATATATGTAAAAAGAAATAAATAAAAATGTAATTATTAATTAACTTCATAACCGGCCACGGTGGCCATGACCGCTAACTCGTACCTCGCTGTCATTGGGAGTGCATAGGTTCGAATCTCACCTCAGCAGTCTTGAAAATGGTTTCTCATCTTCACCACCAAGCAAATGACGGGACTGTTCCATTCAACAGGGACAAAGCCGACTTCCTTCCAAAATCCCTTCCCTGACCCTTCCTTAAGTAGACCCAAGTTAGCGGTCGGCCTGTCAACATCCCCAGTTGTATTTGATGACAAAGTGTTCAGCTCCTTGCTACGGTAGAGGAATGATCCCTCGCAGAGTCCGCGGGCGAGGACGAGCTGAGTGGATAAGGGATTAAAAAATATATTCATATTCGTCTAATAATGACATAAGTTACAGTAGAAATATTCTCCATGCTTACTCATCTGTAATAAACAAATTATAACGTTAGATAAAAACTAACAATAAATACAAAAATAAATAGGCGGCTTTGGTGACGTAGTTGGTAGCATGCTGAACTTCTACGCCCAAGATTGTGGCTTCAAACCCGGCCGAAATCGTCGGATTTTTTGAAAGCGTTAAAAATCCCACAGTATGCCTTCCTTCGAAGGGGAAGTAAAGCCGGTGGGCCCATGTCATAGATTTATGGCTTGTAAAAGAACCTTCCACTAACTAAACTTATGTGAAGCAAAATGTGTAAGTTAGGTTTGATTAATGGTCCTAAGTTCCAACGTTTGTCACCAGGCGCTGGTTGCGATGGCATCTAGTAGTAGCTACGTTCACAGCTAGGTACCGTTACGGTAGCATTTTGGTAGCGAAAGTAGGAACTAATTCAAAGTTCCAATGTTCGTCACCAGGCGGTAGTTGCGATGGCACCTAGTAGTAGCCACGTTCACAGCTAGGTATCGTTGACGGTAGCATTTGGTAGCGAAAGTAGGAACTAATTCAAATTATCGTCTGCAGTCCTTACTTAAATTATAAACAGATAACACACACTACTACGGTCATCACAATTAACACCGGTTATTAGACGGATTCTACACACGCCCAAAGTACACGGGGCTACATGACCACGTTGTCGCAGCCCCTAAACTAAGGAACGAACCAACCAAAAAAATAAATACACAGAATACACGCGAGTGTATTAGCATTGACCACGTTTGTAATACTCAACACTTCATATTGGAAACGGTGGTACACTGAACCGCACTTTAGCGGGCTTCTTCTGTAACATTATGGGACCTGTACTTTATGACGTGCAAAGAGCTGGCGTTCATTGAACATGGCATCTTAGCTACATTACGTTACAACTCTGAAGAAAGTTAAGAAAAAGGCCTGCTTAAAATTCTCGCCAAGGATTGGGCGCACTTTAAAAGTCATGAGGGATGCAGTCCATCGTGGAAGGTTTCATCGCTAGTAGGAACAGAGTTCATTTGCTGCAGCAGGAGGAAAACGAAGAGGAATTAGAGAATCCGGGGTATAGAAAGCAAATGAAATAAAGACAAGAAGGGAAGTAAAAGTTTGTAGATCTCAGAGAATTACTCGAATGAAAAAGTGAACAATTGTGTTACCGGGACTAGGATGCCTTTCGTTAGGCCTCGGCCATCACAAGGAGGAGGAGCAGTCAGCGAATTGAATCTTCCTTCTCGAGATCTGAGACAAACAGAAGAGGTAAAAAAACGTTCACCTTAATACGATATGGTGCCATCAAATTTCATGATATTGAAACCGAGAAGAGATACGAAGCTATTTCAAAAATTATTTGAGCATTATATAGAACACCATTTTTTAAGTTTTTGAAGCTTGTGGCATCATTTTTGTTAGGAGCGTATACTTAATAGGCATTCTTCAGAAATGTATTCTAAAATAGATATCAAGATACAGAAATACCATTTTTATAACCGATTGGCAGTTACCAGCCTACTTTCATCAGTGGTGGATTGTGGTTTCTTTTTGTAGCCTACTAGGCATTACACCATCTTCATTGGGAAGGGGATAATTAGATTAGACGAGAGATTGTTATTATAACGTGTATTTTGCGGTGATGCAGGGTTCTCCTAGGAGAATTGCTGAGTTTTAATTCACTGGCCGTGAAAGCCAATATACCATCTTGTTAGAAGCCTTCATAGGGAGGTTATGGCTGCTTGAGCGTTTAGTTATCGCAGTAAGGAGGCGCAGGTGCGCTTCATAAAATGGGAGGTAGCGCGCAGTTCACTACTCCAGTGGGGGTCCGTGCGGGGACACCAAGTGCCCGCTGATGAGCCAGCTTGGTGTCCTAGGCGAATCCCCACACAAGACACGGCACAAATCTAGGAGAATTGCTGAGTTTTGATTCACTGGCCATGAAAGCCAATTTGCCCGTTTTATTGTAGGTTGCCTGAAGAGACTACGTCCCCATTTGCACATAATTACATTGAAATATCTATTCAAAGAAAACTACATGTATTATACAGCATGGAGAGGAGGAATTGCACAATCTATTTACACTGCGCGGCAAGCGAGGATCGGCAATACCCGGAACAGGTCGGATATTCTCGCCCCTCTCTCACATCTCAAGCCTTGTTGCTCCCGAGATGCAGCGGCCAGCGGAATTAACTGCTGGGATAGGAATTTCAGGGTCTAGCAAATCTTCCACACTCGCCACTGTAGGAATCTGGTCGGTGCTTAAACCATGCAACGACGACTTGGCGACTGCTCCTATACTGTGTTGGTAAGCTCCGCTTTTGCAGTGTAATTTGCCATATTATTGGATTGTTGAGTTATTTAAGGACAAAACTATCAACTATCAACAATGCATGAGTTTTATTAGCCTATTTTCAATTTTGAAAAAATAGACTTATGAGACCACCTTTTGTCCGTGTGTGTGTGTGTGTGTGTGTGTGTGTGAGAGAGAGGGGTGTGTGCGTGTCCCCCTAATAACTTCTAAACGGCTGAAGCGATTTCAATGAACCTCGGTAAGTTCATTGCACTATTCCAGACGACCCCGACCGTGCCATTTAAATTTTGTTACGTCTCACCAATCCAACATGGCGGCTGTGCGAAATATTTCACCAGCATTCTATATCGCTGAAACTATTAGCGGTATCAGCCTGAAATCTTGTACGGAGATAAAGGGCAGCACTGGAAGTTCATCTGTAAAATTTTCAAAAACCGGTTAACTACAAAACGAACATGACAGTCAAGCGAATTTGAACATTTTAAATAGACCTTTCTCGCGATTTAATGTTCCAAACGCAATGAAATCTGGTACAGGAAATATTTATACACATTGTAATGCACTGGTATCTAATTTAGTTCAATTGTTTACATAACCTCAAGATGGCGGCTTTGCGAATTTTAAAATTAAGTTTTTATTTCTTGTGTCGTAATCATGCGATCGAAGTGAAAGTTTGAATAATGAACCTATGCAATCATTTTCCTTTAATGGTGCATGACTATATGGCCTATACATTTAACAATCCAACATGGTGACCATCCGAAATATTTAGACGGCTCTGAATATCTACGAATCTATTATAGCAATCAAACTGATTTTTTTATGTTCATTGGGGCTATGAACATAAGTTCACCTATAAGACTTGAAATAACCTGGTGATCACAAATCCAACATGGCGGCGACGCGAAGTATAAATATTCACATGGACGTTTCTCGCAATTTAACAATCCGAGTGCAGCGAAACTTGGTACAGTAAATCCTTATACGAATGTTAATCCACTGGCATCTAATTTACTTCAATTGTTTCCATAACCACAAGATGGCAGCTCTGCGAAATTTTAAAATCTCCTTGTTACTTCTTGTGTCCTAATCATGCGATTGAAGTTTGAATGCTACTCGTACACAATAATCTTCATGTAACAATACATAACTCTAGGACCTACATATATAAAATCCAACATGGCGACCATCCGAAATATTTAGTCGGTTCTCAATATCTACGAATCTATTACAGCAATCAAATTGAAACTTTGTATGTTGATAGAGGCAATTAACATAAATAGGTTATATGAAAATAGGCTGTATAGTTCTTCACGGAACTACTTGTTTTTTATTTCAATCTTTCCGCTGGTAAAATTGTGCTACCTTATCACCAGTGACTTAAGTTAGTTACTGTAGTTGTAAGCAGCGGAACAGCGTGGTCATCTGCCTTACATATGTGGAATCGTGAGATCAGGTTTTGTCGGTGTATTTACGTGTGGGCCTCCACCAGTACAATTTTATTTACCGAGGCAATTATAAGAAAACCGAAACTTTGTGGGTAGTTGCGTGTGAGAACCATGACAGTACCTAATAAAAGTGAAGAAACTTCCATCTACCTACCCCCTAATCCAAACCGAACATGTTCACTGGTGTTCAATATATCGAAAACTATTGAAAGAATTAGCATGAAAATTAGTACAATGTAACAAAAATACAAACCAACTCAACAAAAGAGCATCCTGAAAAAAGACCCGTATTGAATCAATATTTCAAATGCATTATGTTCAAATAGATAACTCTAACTACCTATCCAACCAATCATTGCAACACTCGGTAACTTAAACAGACACTACTAGTAGATGTTTCAATAATTCAAGCTGGTTGTGGCGTGGATTTGTTTGTTGGAGCTTATAGCCTATTGGTCCGATCATATCCAAAGTTGATACAATAAATTAAGACGAAAAAAGAAGCATGGAATAGTACGGTTTTGTTTTTACGATTGTTTGAATGGGTAGGCTATATACTGTAATTGGACCTTCAGATTCCTGATGCGATCCTCTGTCCAATTAAGCAACCGCGATCAGACACCTTCTCTCTTTTTGGTAAAATCTTATGGTAACCACATGCTAGTTTAACTTAGTTTTTAGCCTATATTCATTTATGAAAAAATAGGTTTATGAGATCACCTTTTGTCCGTGTGTGTGTGTGTGTGAATATGTTTGTATGTGTGTGAGTCCGTGTGTGCCCCATCCCCCCTAATAACTTCTAAACGGCTGGAGAGATTTCAATGAAACTCGGTAAGGTCTTAGTACAAGTTTGTCCAACCCCGACTATGCCCTTCAAATTTTATTACGTCTCACCAAACCAACATGGCGGCTGTGAGATATATTTAACCGTTATTCTATATCTCCGAAACTATTACTCATATCACCATGAAATTATTTACGGCAATAAAGGTACTACTAGACGTTCACCAATGAGACTTTCAGAAACCTGTTAACTACAAAACCAACATGGCGTCCAAGCAAATTTGAAACTTTTAAATAGACTTTTCTCACGACTTAACCATCCATACACATTGATACTTGGTACAGCAAATGTTTGTACACATTGTAATGCACTGGCATCTAATTTAATTCAATTGTTTACATAACCTCAAGATGGCGTCTGTGCGAGTAGGGGGGTAGTAGGGATTTAAACGCACCCCACCACCTCTCCGTCTGACGTCACATACTAACCCGCAATACATTCAGGGGCAAAGACGATATCTCCCGAACCCATGGTCCGATTTTGGCATGCGACATATCGTTGGAATCGAGCTGACGGGGGCTTTGCTATGGACCACTTGTTATATATATATTATCTTTTTGAAATTTTTGTTTTTTGAAAGTAGGTGATAGTTTGAAAACCAAACATGATTGAACGTTGTGCCATGGTTCAAACGAATGGTCTCAATGACCTTTATTGTTTCAAATAACACTTTTTTATTTTTTATGTTTTTGAAAACACTTAAATTTTGAATTTTTTATATTTTGGATACTAACAAGTTTACAAAAAAGTTTGTTTGACATAAATGAAAGGTCCTTGCCCCCTCTACCTCCAAAATGAATTTCAAATCTATAGAAAAACAACTGGTAGTAGTAGGGTAATAGCGGTACTACCTAGAATCGCGTGTGTGCTTGAATACGTATGGGTATATTGGAAAAATTTAGGTGGTGGGCGTGGACTTGGATTGAGTGAGGTGTCATTTAGTTGGTATCATTTCCGCGCTATTTGATGGTGAGGTTCTTTTTTAAAATGGGTGGAATTTGGAAACGCAATTTTGGGGTAAAACATGCTTTTTGATATTTCGGTAATATTTCGGAAACGAATAAAGGTAGAACGATGTGCTTGGATTCATTTTTTTCGTCGCGTTGTCCTCTTGACGATGATGTCTATGTTAAGTACGAAGAAAACCCATTTTGGGGTAAAACCATGATTTTAAACTCTTTATTATATTTGGCGATGCTTGGTCGGATTTTAACAAATGAGGTGTCCAAGTACTCGGGGTGACGCCCTTTTTCCAATGTGATAGTTATTGTTTACAAAACAATTTTTACAAAGGGCTTAAGCAAAAAAATAATATAATTTTTAAATAATATTTTTTAAATGTAAAGAGTGGTCGTAGTGGTGTGTTACAACGAGGCTATCACCGGCAATAATAATAATAATAATAAGACACACAAGTTTTCAATGCTAACACATATATTCCTGCTTGCTGGACACTGAATACAGCGGCTTGGCGGTTTGGTGAGAGCGACTGCTGATAAGACAGAAATGTCTACGTGGGCAGAAAGTGCGATATCAGCTTATTTGCCTAGTAGAGGCTAGCAGGTCTGGCGTTTAAACAGAGACCGCCATTTTGGTTCCTAGACAGTCGTACTACCGATGTATAAGAGGAAGCCATTTTGGTTCTTTATTAGAAACATGAAACTAGTATAAGGTATGCGAATATTATCGCGCTTGAGGAATGTGTCGAGGCGTGAGAAACATGTGAGAGACAGACAACAGTTCAAGGTCAAAACGCTGAGAAAATTCAACTCTCTCTGTTGCTAAGCAGACTGATAAGGATTGCGTTAGTAAAGCACTTGCCGTTTTAGCAAACGGATGTATACAGTAGGGCTGTGGAAGAAAAATCCTTTTAATATTTGGTAAGTACCTATTAATGATTATGTTAATAATCTATGCTAATGAACATTAAATTTGTAGTTTTTGATAAGGTAATTAATGATTTTTTAATTTATTTGTTTGCAGATAACTGGTATACCTCACATGTCTGAGAGAGAAGAAACCATTGCACTTTGGAGCCCACTACAAGGAAACAGCAAGAAGCCAGTACAAGTAAAGGTGAGATTTTTTTAACTAACTTGTTTGATATTTTTTATTTTATTTTATGAAATGCAAGTATTAACAGAAACTTGGAAATAAAAGCTTTACCGCCGTAGCAGTCGCTGAAAACTCGAGACGCACTAGAGTGGAACCATTGCCAGCCAGTGAATTATTGAAAACTCAGGTAAGCCTAACTTAAAATGCTATTCCATTTTACCACTACTGAAAACCCCTAGACAAAAGAGAAAAGATTACCTGTACATGACTGGGACGTTGATTGCTTTCTTGATTAATGGCTATGTATTGGCAACCGGTAAAAGACCATATAGGTTGTTGACCGGGAAAAGTACAAGACCATATTGGAATTTTTGAAAACAAAAATTAAAATTCAACTGATGGGTGTTTCCCTATGGACTCAACGATTATCCACAGGTTTGAACAAGATAATCTGGACATAACGACATGACATTCATTTTCCTGATTATATATTGGTTAAAGGGGGATGTGAATGACTGCAGCTTTATTAAAAAAGTCCTCTCGGCAGGCCGGAAGGCGGAGGTAGATTTCACCAGACAAACTTGGGGATAGGCGAAAATAGGCAGATATGCAGGTTTTCGTAGAAGGATCAGACCTCATTTATTGCGAGAAGGTATTTTATAATTGGAGCTTAATTAACCTTGTGTTTCGTCATTTTATGCTTATTTTAAACATTTAATTGTCTTATGGGAACGGTAACCTTCTTGTCATTTGGGGTCCATTTTTATACTTGTGGTCACACTGTCCTTATGCAAGGTTTCGACACTGATGTGTAACTATGTAACGGTCTGTTACTTCTTCACGCAAAATTATATCTCCCGCAGAGATTTTGGTTGGTTCCTCAGTTTAGGGGCTGCGACAACGCGGTCATGTAACCCCGTGTACTTAGGGATGGCTGTATTAGTCTGTAATTCAGGTAAGGACTGCAGACGGTCAATTTCAAGCAGTAGTTCCTAATGTTGCTACCAGGTACTAATGTCAACGACACCTACCTGTGAACTTAGCTACTAGATGCCACCGCAGCCAGCAACTCGCAACGAACGTTGGAACATCCCCTCCAAAGGAAAGCATACTGAGGGATTTTTAGCGCTCTTAGAAAATCCGACGACTTCGGCCGGCTTTGAACTCGCGACCTTGGGCATAGACATTCAGCATGCTTGCTACCAGTTACGTCGCCGAAGCCGCTTCACACTTAGATGGAATTCTGAATATGATCTCGTGCAAGTGCGTTATCTTGGCAACGTCTGATGGCTCATCCCTCATCAATTTAGTAGTGTTGCCATGGCAACCACTGATAGCTCTTGGCATTTTCTTATAATTCCGAAATCATTTTTCTCATCCCTTGGCATAATGGTGGGTCATATCAAAAATTCTTTCAGACAAAAGTTAAGGTAATTATTAGGGGAATATTGTCCATTTTGTACGTTTTTGACATTGTGCCTATTAAGAGAGATATGATTAATGTTTCCCGAAAAACCCACTTTTTCCCACCCCTTTGGTCAATGGTTGGTGCTATAAAAAAACTCTTCAAACATAAATTTTTGGGCTTTATCCGACACATAGTATGAACGTTGAACGGATTCGATATTTCACATATTAAGAGAGTTATAGCAATATTTCACTTTTTCGAAAAAAGCCCCCCATTTTCACCCCCTTCGACCGATTTAGCCCAGTAACGAACTCGACCGAGATTTTATAGGTATACATATTTGGTAAAAAGTGATTGGTGAAAAATTACGGCAGTTATCGTGTCCACAAGAAGCTGATATATATATATATACTTTTGAACTGACGGTGGTTTTGGGGTCTGGGGGATGTGAAACGCGAAGATATGTCGAAATTTTCCGGAAGTCGAAACATGGTAGCCTACCCATTGCAATAGTTAGCTTTCTAATGAAATCTACCTCTGGTTGGTTCCTCAGTTTAGGGGCTGCAACAACGCGGTCATCTAACCCCGTGTACTTAGGGTGAGTGTAGGATCTGTCTGATAAACGGTGTGAATTGTAATGGATGTATTAGTCTGTAATTCAGGTAAGGACTGCAGACGGTCAATTTCAAGCAGTAGTTCCTAATGTTGCTACCAGGTACTACCGTCAATGACACCTAGCTGTGAACTTGGCTACTAGATGCCACCCCAACCAGCAACTCGTAACGAACGTTGGAACTTCCCCTCCAAAGGAAAGCATACTGAGGGATTTTAGCGCTCTTAGAAAATCCGACGATTTCGGCCGGCTTTGAAACCGCGACCTTGGGCATAGACATTCTGCATGCTACCAGTTACGTCACCGAAGCCGCTTCCCACTTAGTCAGATGTCAAAGTCAACCCCTGGCACCATCCAGCCCATGACGGGCTAAGGCCGACCAAGCGACCGCTGCCCAGCCATTTGGCCTGCAGATATTGGGGTGACGCGTGATCAGCGCGTCGGGTCCCCTGGGCCGTTAATATTGGTATTCGTGATCGGGGTGCTGTCTCACTGTCAGACAGCTACTCAATTGTCCTCACGAGGCTGAGTGCACCCCGTTCCAACCCTCACGTCAGTTTTAAAATCCCTGACGGAGCCGGGGATCGAACCCGGGGCCTCCGGGTGAGAGGCAGGCGCGCTACCCCAACGCCACGGGGCCGGCTTAGTCAGAAGAAAATACTGAATCTGATCTCGTGCAAGTGCGTTGTCATGGCAACGGCTCATCCCTCATCAATTTAGTAGTGTTGCCATGGCAACCTCTGATATCTCTTGGCATTTTCTTATAATTCCGAAATCATTTTTCTCATCCCTTGGCGTAATGGTGGGTCATATCAAAAATTCTTTCAGACAAAAGTTTTAGGTAATTATTAGGGGAATATTGTCCATTTTGTACGGTTTTGATATTGTGCCTATTAAGAGAGATATGATTAATGTTTCCCGAAAAACCCACTTTTTTCCACCCCTTTGGTCAATGGTTGGTGCTATCAAAAAACGTATTTGACATACATTGATGGCACTTATCCGACACATATTATGAACTTTGAATGGATTCGATATTTCACGTATTGAGAGAGTTATAGCGAAATTTCAATTTTTCGAAAAAAGCCCCCCATTTTCACCCCCCTTCGACCGATTTTGCCCATTAACGAACTCGACCGAGATTTTATAGGGATACATATTATGTAAAAAATTCAAAGTGATTGGTGCAAAATTACGGCAGTTATCGTGTCCACAAGAAACTGATATATACACATACCTACATAAATTATATACAGGGTGTTACAAAAAGGTACGGCCAAACTTTCAGGAAACATTCCTCACACACAAAGAAAGAAAATATGATATGTGGACATGTGTCCGGAAACGCTTAATTTCCATGTTAGAGCTCATTTTATTACTTCTCTTCAAATCACATAAATCATGGAATGGAAACACACAGCAACAGAACGTACCAGCGTGACTTCAAACAGTTTGTTACAGGAAATGTTCAAAATGTCCTCCGTTAGCGAGGATACATGCATCCACCCTCCGTCGCATAGAATCCCTGATGCGCTGATGCAGCCCTGGAGAATGGCGTATTGTATCACAGCCGTCCACAATACGAGCACGAAGAGTCTCTACATTTGGTACCGGGGTTGCGTAGACAAGAGCTTTCAAATGCCCCCATAAATGAAAGTCAAGAGGGTTGAGGTCAGGAGAGCGTGGAGGCCATGGAATTGGTCCGCCTCTACCAATCCATCGGTCACCGAATCTGTTGTTGAGAAGCGTACGAACACTTCGACTGAAATGTGCAGGAGCTCCATCGTGCATGAACCACATGTTGTGTCGTACTTGTAAAGGCACATGTTCTAGCAGCACAGGTAGAGTATCCCGTATGAAATCATGATAACGTGCTCCATTGAGCGTAGGTGGAAGAACTTGGGGCCCAATCAAGACATCACCAATAATTCCTGCCCAAACGTTCACAGAAAATCTGTGTTGATGACGTGATTGCACAATTGCGTGCGGATTCTCGTCAGCCCACACATGTTGATTGTGAAAATTTACAATTTGATCACGTTGGAATGACGCCTCATCCGTAAAGAGAACATTTGCACTGAAATGAGGATTGACACATTGTTGGATGAACCATTCGCAGAAGTGTACCCGTGGAGGCCAATCAGCTGCTGATAGTGCCTGCACACGCTGTACATGGTACGGGAACAACAGGTTCTCCCGTAGCACTCTCCATACAGTGACGTGGTCAACGTTACCTTGTACAGCAGCAACTTCTCTGACGCTGACATGAGGGTTATCGTCAACTGCACGAAGAATTGCCTCGTCCATTGCAGGTGTCCTCGTCGTTCTAGGTCTTCCCCAGTCGCGAGTCACAGGCTGGAATATTCCGTGCTCCCTAAGACGCCGATCAATTGCTTCGAACGACTTCCTGTCGGGACACCTTCGTTCTGGAAATCTGTCTCGATACAAACGTACCGCGCCACGGCTATTGCCTCGTGCTAATCCATACATCAAATGGGCATCTGCCAACTCCGCATTTGTAAACATTGCACTGACTGCAAAACCACGTTCGTGATGAACACTAACCAGTTGATGCTACGTACGTTTGTGCTTGATGCTCGTACTGTAGAGCAATGAGTCGCATGTCAACACAAGCACTGACGTCAACATTACCTTCCTTAAAATGGGCCAACTGGCGGTGAATCGAGGAAGTACAGTACATACTAACGAAACTAAAATGAGCTCTAACATGGAAATTAGGCGTTTCCGGACACATGTCCACATAACATATTTTATTTCTTTGTGTATGAGGAATGTTTCCTGAAAGTTTGGCCGTACCTTTTTGAACTGTCGGTGGTTTTGGGGTCTGGGGGATGTGAAACGCGAAGATATGTCGAAATTTTCCGGAAGTCGAAACATGGGACCCATTGCAATAGTTAGCTTTCTAATGAAATCTACCTAAAATTCCTCTCGGCACGCCGGAAGGCGGAGGTAGATTTCACCGAGCAAACTAGGGGATAGGCTATAATAGGCAAAATATGCAGGTTTTCGTAGAAGGATCAGACCTCATTTATTGCGAGAAAGTATTTTACAATGTAATTGGAGCTCAATTCACTTTTCTTTCGTCTTACTCTGCATAATTTTAACATTTTATTGTGTTAGGGGGACTGTAACCTTCTTGTCATTTGGGGTCCAGTTTTATATTTGTGGTCGCACCGTCCTTATGCAAGGTTTGGAACTGATGTGTAACTATCTAACAGTCTGTTACTTCTTCATGATAAATTTTATCTCCCGCAGAGATGTTGGTTGGCTCCTCAGTTTAGGGGCTGTGACAACGCGGTCATGTAACCCCGTGTACTTTGGGTGTGTGTAGAATCTGTCTGATAAACGGTGTTAATTTTGATGGCTGTATTAGTCTGTAATTCAGGTAAGGACTGCAGATGGTCAATTTCAAGTAGTAGTTCTTAATGTTGGTACCAAATATACCGTCAACGACACCTAGCTGTGAACTTGGCTACTAGATGCCACCGCAACCAGTAACTTGCAACGAACGCTGGACTTCCCCTCTGAAGGAAAGCATACTGAGGGATTTTCAGCGCTCTTTGAAAATCCGACGACTTTGGCCGGCTTTGAACCCGCGACCTTGGGCATAGAAGTTCAGCATGCTACCAGTTACGTCACCGAAGCCGCTTCACTCTTAGTCAGATGGAAATCTGAATCAGACCTCGTGCAAGTGGGTTGTCATGGCAACGTCTGATGGCTCATCCCTCATCAATTTAGTAGTGTTGCCATGGCAACCTCTGATAGCTCTTGGCATTTTCTTATAATTCCGAAACCATTTTTCTCATCCCTTGCCGTAATGGTGGGTCATATCAAAAATTCTTTCAGACAAAAGTTTTAGGTAATTATTAGGGGAATATTGTCCATTTCGTACGGTTTTGATATTGTGCCTATTAAGAGAGATATGATTAATGTTTCTCGAAAACCCCACTTTTTCCCACCCCATTGGCCAATAGTTGGTGCTATCAAAAAACTTTTTAAACATACATTTTTGGCACTTATCCGACACATAATATGAACTTTAAAGGGATTCGATATTTCACATATTAAGAGAGTTATAGTGATATTTCACTTTTTCGAAAAAGGCCCCCATTTTTACCCCCCTCGACCGATTTTGCCCATTAACGAACTCGACCGAGATTTTATAGGGATACATATTATGTAAAAAATCCAACGTGATTGGTGCAAAATTACGGCAGTTATCGTGTCCACAAGAAAATGATATATATATATAGATACATATATATAGATAGATAGATACATATATACATATATACATAAATTATATATAAACTTTTGAACTGACGGAGGTTTTGGGGTCTGGGGGATGTGAAACGCGAAGATATGTCGAAATTTTCCGGAAGTCGAAACATGGCACCCATTGCAATAGTTAGCTTTCTAATGAAATCTACCTAAAAGTGAAGTAGATGGGTTACTGTTCATGACAACATACAGTTTATTTTTTAATGGTGTTTTGATCATTTTAATGCTAATTAACATTAAAGTTTTATTTACAAGTATTGACTGATTAATTTATTTATTGAGTGATGGCTTATTTTGTTTGTTTTTAGGTGTGGTCATGCACCATTAACGTAGTGAACATACAGTGAACAAGCATACATTATGCTTTAAAAGTACTCTGTGCTCTTGTGCAACGTAAATAACATACAATAAGAATAAAAATAAAGTTTTATGATAACACATGGCTTTAGTAACAAATACAACAAGTGAGCAGGTCGGTTTACCACGTGGGTTAAAATTAAAATCAGAAAACGATCGTTGGTTAACATTTGAATCCTGGCCTGTAGACTTTTTGTTAGCACATAAACTTGCTGGAGCCGGTTTTTATTACTTGAACCGAGAAGATGTTGTGCGTTGTGTTTTTTGTCATGTTGAACTTTCACACTGGGAAGAAGGGGATGATCCCTTTAGAGACCATTTGTTGTCTTAACATTCTTGGAAAACAAGTGGGTAACATACCAGTGTATCCATTTTACCGAACCACAAGGCCATTCGTTACTACTTACGTTGCTGAATCACAAATAAATAGTAATAATGATGTATTACCAGCCAATGGTAGTCTCGATATATGTGGCCAATATGCCATAAACAGTGTTGAATTGGCACGTGCATTTGAAAAATTGGGAGTTTGCAAAACTAAAGCACTAGCACACCCAGAGTACAGCTCTGTTGAAAATCGTTTAGAATCTTATGAAAATGTTTGGCCATTAATATTAAAATACCTTACAAAACAGATAAGTGGAGCTGGATTTTTTATACTGGTGAAAGGGATAAAACAATATATGTTCATTGTGGATTTGCTTTAAAGGATTGACAATTAACTGTTGGCCCTTTTGTGGAACACGCTCGTTGGTCACCTGACTGTAGATACATGGTGTTGCTTAAATGTCAGGAATTTGTGGACACTATTTGTGAACAAAACATGATTGCAGCACAAGAGATAAAAGTGCCTTTAGAGTTAGAACACGCTTTACAAATACATGAGGGTGAAAAAAAAAGATGTGTCTGTCCAGCAAATACGAAAGTGTGACCAACAATTATGTAATTTTTTTATCAAGAAGAACTATGTGTTGTATTTTTACCTTGTGGACACTTGATATCTTGTGTCAAATAGTGCATTAGCACTTAACACTTTTGCTATATGCAGAAAAGTAGTATCTGCTACAGTTAGGGCATTTGTTGCAAAAATAATATAATTTATTACCAATGCATAGTGCAAAATACCTATATGCACAATATTATTACAAGCTGTTGTAAAGTGTAATAGATATGCTTTTCTTTTGTTTATAGACTACTACAATGAATGTTTTGAGTGCTGTGGGCCAAGCATGTAGCTTAGAGACAAAGAAGCTCAGCGAATTGCCAACGCATATTCCATCCCGCATTATCAAGATTCGGAAATTAAAAAGAGCATATGGTGATTGTGTACTTTGTGTATGCGATAATTTTGGGACATTTCTGCCAACACGGTTTAATGATATGTTGGAGAGTGTTTTAAATGAAGTGAATAATGCTATACAACCTGCCTTAATTTATGAAAGTTTTAAAAACAACAGGTGTATGGTCCGTTTCAATTAAATACAAAACAAATGTGAAATAATAATGGAAATATAAGTGATGACAATAGACTGAAAAAGAAAGAAAATATGTGTATAGATTAATAATAATATTTATTTTTTGGTATGGTCTGGAAAAATATTATGATGAAACCAAAATATGTATATAAAGTTTGTAAATAAATGTAAATAATGGTACAATGCTGTTTTATTTTATACAAAGTTAGAATGTTTTGATTTACATAGTTTTTTTTACAATAAATTCACACTTAATAAAAGTCTTCGCCTTTACGATAGTGTGTTATAGTTTTAAAAACAAAGCTTGTTGTAGATCTATTTTCCTAGGTGAACAATAGGCATGAAAACGTTATTGTCTTGTTTTTGATCATTATCACTATCATAATCATAAGTAGCATGATATATATCACTATTATTATAATCACCATTATCATCCTGAACATCACTAAAACCAGTCAAATCTTCCTGTTCCTCTTCCTGTTCCTCTTGCTCTTCCTCTACAGTGTCCTCGTGTAGAGTCTGCGTGGCTTTTGATAATGTTAAGGTTCTTTTGAACGTTGACCTATCTTGAGCAGCAATATTGTTTTCTTGCACTTGCTTTTTAGAATTCTTATGATTTTCTGTAAACAGCAACAGTGGTTCGTTTCGAGCACTACATTGATGATCACTGACCCTTAAAAACACACTATTTTTACTTTTTAGGTCACCGTGACATTGTTTTGAACGTTGTTTTGAACAACGCCAAATAACAGTTCCATTTTTATTGGATCGTTTCATAATATATGAATATCCTTTATAGTACCGGTATGCATAAGGCTTACCATACCTAGTCACTGATACTTCCATGTCAACTGTCAATCATAGATTAAGCTCTAGTAAGGACAACTTGGCAATAAGAACAATAGTTTAATGTGGGAGCATATATGAGTGCAAATGTGGAGGCAAAAGAGGAGCAAATATGTGAGCAAAAAGTGGGAGCAAAAATTGGTAGCAAAACGTGAGATAAAAGAAAATGGTGGCAAAAGTGAGAGCAAAAAGAGGGAGCAAAAATTGGGAGCAAAAACAAAGTGAGAGCAAATATGAAAGCAAAAAGTTGGAGAATATATGAGAGCACAAATAATAAACTTAGTTTTAACCTAACCTAACTTCACCTAACTTCACCTAACCTAACCTAACTTCTCCTAACCTAACCTAACTTAACCTAACCTAACCTTACCTAACTTGAAAGTGGGAGCAAATGTGGTAACAAAAAGTTGGAGCTAAAATTGGGAGCAAATGTGTGAGCAAATGTGGGAGCAAATATGGCAGCAAAAGTGTGAGAAAAAAGTGGGAGCAAATGTGAAAGCAAAACGAGGGAGCAAATGTGGGAGCATAAATAATAAACTTAGTTATAAGCTTACCTAACCTAACCTTACTTCACCTAAACTAACCTAACCTATCTTCACCTAACCTAACCTAACTTCACCTAACTTCACCTAACCTAACTTCACCTAACCCAACCTAACTTCACCTAACCTAACATGACCTAACTTAACCTAACTTCACCTAAAGCAACCTAACCTAACTTAACCTAACCTAACTTGAAGGTGGGAGCAAATGTGGAAGCAAAAGGGTGGGAACAAATGTCGGGAGTATATGTAGGGAGCAAAAACTGGGAGCAACAAGAGGGAGCAAAACAGGGGGAGCAAAAAAGTGGGAGCAAAAAGTGGGAGCAAAAAGAGGGAGCAAATGTGAAAGCAAATGTGGGAGAAAAGAAATAGGGAGCAAAAAGTGTGAGCAAAATGTGGGAGCAAAAAAAGTGAGAGTGAAAAGTGGGAGCAAATGTGTGAGCAAGAAGTGGGGAGCAAAATGTGGGAGCAAAAAGTGGGAGCAAACGTGAGAGCAAATTTGTGAGAAAATGTGTGAGCAAATATGGCAGCAAATATGACGGCAAATAAGGGAGCAAAAGTGGGAGCAAATATGAGAGCAAAAAGAGAGAGCAAAAAGTGGTAGCAACCATGACTGGTTGTTGAGACTTTCATATCAACGAATACACATGAATTAAATATTATTAGAGTAATCTGGCTAATAATAATAATAATAATAATAATAATAATAAAAGTTTAAAAAAATTGAAGTGTATTGATATTTTTCAAGGTGGAATATCCAATGTACTGTCAAGAATAATAATTTCATGAAACAGATTCAGAGAATTATAGAGTACTTTAAGTTTAATCATTGGCTAGGAGTGAGATAGAGCTAGCTAACCTAACTTAACCTCAGCTCAACTAATTTAACCTAACTTCACCTAAACTTATGTTCTGCAAGTTGTGACTTGCTTTGAGGCTGGCTATGACGTCACAGATGAATGGCGGTGGGAGGCTTGCAAAAAAGGTAAATATTTTTTGTTTAACAAAACGTTATGTCCAGCCTCCGACTGCCATTCATCTGTGACGGTAAGCCAGTCTCAAAGCAAGTCACAACTTGCATAACATTAGTTTAGGTGAAGTTAGGTTAAATTATATGAGCCAAAGATTAAACTTAAAATATTCTAGAATTCTCTGAATCTGTGTCATGTAATTATTATTCTTGACAGTACTTTGGAAATTCCACCTGGAAAAATATCAATAAACTCCAATTTTTTAAACTATTATTATTATCATTATTATTATTATTATTATTCCCCAGATTACTCTAATAAAATTTAATTCATGTGTATTGGTTGATATGAAAGTCTCAATAACCAGTCATGGTTGCTCACACTTTTTGCTCTCTTTTTTTGCTCTCATATTTGCTCCCATATTTGCCGTCATATTTGCTGCCACCTTTGCTCCCACATTTGCACACACATTTGCTCCCACGTTTTCTCCCACATTTTTCTGCCACATTTTGCTCCCCACTTTTTGCTCACACATTTGCTCCCACTTTTTGCTCTCACTTTTTGCTCCCACTTTTTGCTCCCACATATGCTCCCACGTTTTTGCTCCCACGTTTTTTGCTCCCTCATTTTTGCTACCACTTTTGCTCCCACTTTTTGATCTCACTTTTTGCTCCCACTTTTTTTCTCTCTCACGTTTTGCTGCCACTTTTTGCTCCCACTTTTTGCTCACATATTTGCTCCAACTTCTGCCTCCACATTTGCTCCCACATTAATCTATTTTTCTTATTGCCAAGCTGTCTTTAATAGAGCTTAGTCTATGCTTGACAGTTGACATGGAAATATCAGTGACTAGGTATGGTAAGCCTTAAGCTTTAGTTTGCTCCCACTTTTTATTCCCACTTTTGGCTCTCACTTTTTGCTCCCACTTTTTATGCTCTCACGTTTTGATACCACTTCTTGCTCCCAATTTTTGCTCACATATTTCCTCCCACTTTTGCCTCCACATTAGCACTCATATATGCTCCCACATTAAACTATTGTTCTTATTGCCAAGCCGTCTTTACTAGAGCTTAGTCTATGCTTGACAGTTGACATGGATGCATCAGTGACTAGGTATGGTAAGCCTTATGCATACTATAAAGGATATTCATATAATGTGAAACAATCCAATAAAAATGGAACTGTTATTTGGCGTTGTTCAAAACAACGTTCAAAACCATGTCACGGTGACCTAAAAAGTAAACAAGAAGTTCCGTGAAGAACTATACAGCCTACTTTTCATGCCAATGATTATTCTACAGTATATGAACCTATCTAGAATAATGACGAAATTAAGTTGGTAATATCGAAATATCTAATTAGTTCAAAATATACCTGGTATATTGTTGCCTAATAGAGCACTACAGTTGGCAGCCCTGGTGACTGAATATATTCTTTGTTCCATCTCTTAAGGTACAGAATACAAAATTTGGTTGAAGTCCAATCGACGTTACATGCAGTTACACACTGGATTTATCAGCACGCGTAAAAGCATGTTGCCAACGATACCATGCGTGCGCTGATCAGAAATAATCTGAAATATTATGATATCTAGTTGTGCCAATTTTGGATGAAATCCATTTGTTAGTGTAGAAGTTACATGTATTTTAAAATTGGATATATCAGCAGGCATAGAATCATGTTGGCAGCACTGCCTTGTATTAATTACTCCAAATTAATCTAGAATGTCAGGTGCTATACATGTGCAAAGTATAGAGCTGTTGGCTTGCATACTTTCTGGTATATTGATATTAGGGTAAAACAATATAGACAGCATTTATTAAGAGTTGGAAGACCTGATTGCTCTTAACAATACTTATAGTCATATCTGTTATGGTACACATAGCACATACGAAATTTGGTTGAAATCCAACTGATAGTATAGAAGTTACATGTATTAAAAATTGGTACTATCAGCAAGCTTATAATCATGTTGGTAGAACTGACATATATAAGTTACTCCAAATTAATCTAAAATGTCAGAATATACGTGTGCATAGTTTAAAGCTGTTGGCTTGCATACTTTCTGATATATTGGTATTTGGATAAAAACAAATAGAGAGAGCAATTATTAACAGTTGGCAGCCCTGGTGGCTCTTAAGAATACGCTCAGTCATATAGGTTTATGTACAGATATTATATACAAAATTCGGTTGAAATCCAATTGATAGTGTAGATGTTATATGTATTTAAACATTGGACCTATCAGAAGGCTTAAAATTATTTTGGCAACACTGTCATGGTTGGCCTCCTGGAAATTAAACTGAAATAGTATTATCTACATGTGTGCCAATTTTGGAATAGCTCCCATGCATACCTTGCAAGATATCCAACATGGAGCTCAAATTTCTAGTGCGTTTTTTCAGCAGTTGGTAGCACTGACATCATTTTCAAATATGGACGTGAGATATTCCGGTGCACATCTTTACTCATACAAAATTTGGTTTTGATTGCTGCAGCCGTTTAGGAGTTGTTAGGGGGGGGGGACACACACACAGCCAGCCAGACAGACAGACAGACAGACACACATTTTTCCGGATCGATCTCATAAGTCTACTTTTTCCTCATTTTTGCAAAATGTGAAAAGTAGGCTAAAAATGCGTGGGTTTAAGGGTCAGTGATCATCAATGTAGTGCTCGAAACGAACCACTCTTGCTGTTTACAGATAATCATAACAATGCTAAAAGCAAGAAAACAATATTGCTGCTCAAGATAGTTCAACGTTCAAAAAAACCTTAATATTATCAAAAGCCACGCAGACTCTACACGAGGACACCGTAGAGGAAGAGAAAGAGGAACAGGAAGATTTGACTGGTTTTAGTGATGTTGAGGATGATAATGGTGATTATAATAATAGTGATATCGATCATGCTACTTGTGATTATGATAGTGATAATGATCAAAAACAAGCTAACAACGTTTTCATGCCTATTGTTCACCGTAGAAAATGATCTACAACAAGCTTTGTTTTTAAAACTATAACACACTGTCGTAAAGGCTAAGACTTGTATTAAGTGTGCATTTATTGTAAATAAATAGACTAACTAAATAAAAATGTTCTAACTTTGTATAAAATAAAACAGCATTGTACCATTATTTACATTTATTTACAAAATGTATCTACATTTATTTTTGGTTTCATCATAATATTTTTCAAGACCATAATAAAAACTAAAACATTATTACTATTCTATACACATATTTTCTTTCTTTTTTCAGTCTATTGTCATCACTTACTGTATATTTCCATTATTATTTCACATTTGTTTTTTATTAATTGAAACGGACCATACACCTGTTGTTTTTAAAACCTTCATAAATTAAGTGTACAGATAGTATAGCGTTATTCACTTCATCAAAAACACTCTCCGACATATCATTAAACCGAGTAGCCAGAAATGCCTCAAAAGTCTCGCATACACAAAGTACACGATCACCATATGCTGTTTTCAATTCCCGAATCTTGATAATGCTGAATGGAATATGCGTTGGCAATTCTCTGTGCTTCTTTGTCTCTAAGCCATATGCTTGGCCCACAGCATTCAAAACAATCATTGTAGTAGTCTATAAACAAAAGAAAAGCATATCTATTACACTCTACAACAGCTTGTAATAATATTGTGCATATAGGTATTTTGCACAATCCATTGGTAATAAATTATACTATTTATGCAACAAATGCCCTAACTGTAGCAGATACTACTTTTCTGCATAAAGCACAAGTGTCAAGTGCTAATGCCCACTTGACACAGGCTATCAAGTGTCCACAAGGTAAAAATTCAACACCTAGTTCTTCTTGATAACAAATTTTACATAATTGTTGTTCACACTTTTGTTTTTGCTGGACAGACACATTTTTTTTTACCCTCATGTATTTGTACAGCGTGTTCTAACTCTAAAGGCACTTTTATCTCTTGTGCTGCAATCATGTTTTGTTCACAAATAGTTTTCACAAATTTCTGACCTTTAAGCAACACCATGTATCGACAGTCAGGTGACCAACGAGCGTGTTTCACAAAAGGGGCATCAGTTAAATGCCAATCCTTAAAAAAAATCCACAATTTAAACATATCGATCGCCTTCACCAGAAGAACAAGATGTTCCGTTACGTACTAAAGAGCCTACTTTTCATGCCAATGATTATTCTACAGTATATGAACCTATCTAGAAAAATGAAGAAATTAAGTTGGTTATATAGAAATGTCCAATTAGTTCGAAATATTCCTGGTATAATGTAGCCTAATAGAGCACTACAGTTTGCAGCTCTGGTGACTGAATATATTCTTAGTTCCCATCTCTTAAGGTACAGAATACAAAATTTGTTTGAAGTCCAATGGACGTTACATGCAATTAGACATTGGATCTATCAGCACGCGTAAAAGAATTTTGGCAACAATGTCATGCGTGTTGTGGTTAGAAATAATCGGAAATATTATGATATCTTGTTGAGACAATTTTGGATGAAATCCATTTCTTAGTATAGAAGTTCCATGTATTTTAAAATTGGACCTATCAGCAAGCACAGAATCATGTTGGCAGCACTGACTTATATTAATTACTCCAAATTAATCTAGAGTGTCAGGTGCTATACGTGTGCAAAGTATAGAGCTGTTGGCCTGTATACTTTCGGATATGAAAATGAAAATCCACAGCCTGCTTCCAGTCTCCGTCCGGGTCAGGAATGGAATGAATGGAGCCCCTATCTAGCGGCGAGGATTTGAACCGTGCCGGCTGCCGAGGCCTGACGCACTCCGCTGGGGCAATGATTAAATGATGGACAGATGAAATGAACTGATAGTGGAGAGTGTTGCTGGAATGAAATTTTGACAGGGAAAACTGGAGTACCCGGAGAAAAACCTGTCTGCCTCCGTTTTGTCCAGCACAGATCTCACATGGAGTGACCGGGATTTTAACCACGGACCCAGTGGTGAGAGGCCGGTGTGCTGCCGCCTAAGCCACGGAGGCTTGATATATTGATATTAGGGTGAAATAATATAGACAGCATTTATTAACATTTGGCAGCCTTTATTGCTCTTAAGAATATATATATAGTCATATCTGTTAAGTTACACATAGCACATACGAAATTTGGTTGAAATCCAACTGATAGTATAGGAGATACATGTATTTAAAAATTGGTCCTATCAGCAGGCTTAGAGTCATGTTGGTCGAACTGAAGTATATAAGTTACTCCAAATTTATCTAAAATGTCAGGTACTACACGTGTGCATAGTTTAAAGCTGTCGGCTTGCATATTTTCAGATATATTGGTATTTGGAAGAAGAAAATAGAGAGAGCAATTATTAACAGTTGGCAGCCCTGGTGGCTCTTAAGAATACACTCAGTCATATCTGTTTATGTACACATATTACATACAAAATTTGGCTGAAATCCAATTAATAGTGTAGAAGTTATATGTATTAACAATCGGACCTGTCAGAGGGCTTAAAATTATTTTGGCAACACTGTCATGTATGACCTCCTGTAAATTAAACTGAAATAGTATTATCTACATGTGTGCCAATTTTGGAATAGCTCCCATGCATACCTTCCATGATATCCAACATGGAGTCTAAATTTCTATTGCGTTTTTTCAGCAGTTGGTAGCACTGACATCATTTCGAAATATGGGTTTGTGATATTCCGGTATACATCTATACTCATACTAAATTTGGTTTCGATTGCTGCAACCAGTTAGAAGTTGATAGGGGGGACAGACAGACAGACAGACAGACAGAAAGACAGACCGACAGAAGGACAGACAGACACACATTTCCCAGGATCGATCTCATAAGTCTACTTTTTCCTCTTTTTTGCAAAATGTGGAAAGTAGGCTAAAAAATCCAGCTTCACTTAGCTGTTTTTTAAGGTGTTTTAATATTAATTGCCAAACATTTTTATAAGATACTAAACGTTTTTTCAACAGAACTGTACTCTGGATGTGCTAGTGCTTTAGTCTTGCAAACTCCCTATTTTTCAAAAGCACATGCCAATTCAACACTGTTAATGGCATATTGGCCACATATATCGAGACTACCGTTGGCTGTTAATACATCATTATTATTATTTATTTGTGATTCAGCAACGTAAGTAGTAGCGAATGGCCATGTAGGTCGCTAAAATGGATACACTGTTATGTTACCCACTTGTTTTCCAAGCATGTAAAGACAACAAGGAGACCATCGCAAATGGTCTCTAAAGGGATCATCCCCTTCTTCAAAGTGTGAAAGTTCAACATGACAAAAACACAACGCACAAGATCTTCTCGGTTCAAGTAATAAAAACCGTCTCCAGCAAGTTTATGTGCTAACAAAAAGCCTACAGGCCAGGATTCAAATGTTAACCAACGATCGTTTTCTGATTTTAAATCTAACCCACGTGGTAAACCGACCTGCTCACTTGTTGTATTTGTTACTAAAGCCATGTGTTATCATAAAACTTTATTTTTATTCTTATTGTATGTTATTTACGTTGCACAAGAGCACAGAGTACTTTTAAAGCATAATGTATGCTTGTTCACTGTATGTTCACTACGTTAATGGTGCATGACCACACCTAAAAACAAACAAAATAAGCCATCACTCAATAAATAAATCAATCAATCAATACTTGTATATAAAACTTCAACGTTAATTATCATTAAAAAGATCAAAACACCATTAAAAATAAACTGTATATTGTAATGAACAGTAACCCATCTACTTCATTTTTTATAAAGCTGCAGTCATTCACATCCCCCTTTAACCAATATATAATCAAAACAAGAAGTTCCGTGACGAACTAAAGAGCCTACTTTTCTTAAAATTTAAGATTCATGCCAATGATTAATCAATATGGATCTATCTAGAATAATGACGAAATTAAGTTGGTAATATCGAAATTTCTAATTAGTTCGAAATACTGTATACCTGGCATAATGTAGCCTAATAGAGAACTACAGATGGCAGCCCTGGTGACTGAATATATTCTTAGTTCCATCTCTTAAGGTACAGAGTACGAAATTTGGTTGAAGTCCAATGGATAGCATGGACGTTACATGCAGTTAAACATGGGATCAAACAGCGTGCGTAAAATCATGTTGGCCACAATGACATACATGTATTGGTCAGAAATAATCTGAAATAATATGATCTATTGTTGTTTGAATTTTGAATGAAATCCATTAGTTAGTATAGAAGTTATATGCATTTTAAAATTGGACTTATCAGCAGGCTTAGAATCATGTTGGCAGCACTGGTGTAGGCCTATATTAGTTACTGCAAATTAATCGAGAATGCCAGGTGCTATACGTGCGCAAAGTTTAGAGCTATTTATTGGCTTGCATACTTTCTGATATATTGATATTAGGGTAAAAACAGAGACAGTATTTATTAACAGTTGGCAGCCCTGGTTACTCCTAACAATCGGCATAATCATATATGTTATGGTACACATACCACATACAAAATTTGGTTGAAATCCAATCTATTAAACTTTAATGAAGAAATAAATAATATTAATAATGAACTAATTACTTTACAAGAAATTGCATGCATTTAAAAATTGATCCTATCAGCAGGCTTAGAATCATATTGGTAGAACTGACGTATATAAGTTACTCCAAATTAATGTAAAATGTCAGGTAATATACGTGTGCATAGTTTAAAGCTGTCGGCTTGCATACTTTCTTATATATTGGTATTTGGATAAAAAATAGAGAGAGCAATTATTAACAGTTGGCAGCCATGGTGGCTCTTAAGAATACGCTCAGTCATATCTGCTTATGTACACATACCACATACTATATTTGGTTACATTCCAATTGATAGTGTAGAAGTTATATGCATTAAAAATTGGACCTATCAGCAGGCTTATAATCATTTTGGCAACACTTCCATGTATGGCCTTCTGGAAATTAAACTGCAATATTATTATCTATACGTGTGCCAATTTTCAAATAGATCCCATTCATACCTTCCATGGTGCTCAAATTTCAATTGAGATTTTTCAGCAGTTGGTACCACTGACATCATTTTCAAATATGGCCGTGAGATATTCCGGTATAGATCTTTTACTCCTACCAAGTTTTGTTTCGATTTCTGCAGCCGATTAGAAGTTGATAGAGGGGCACACACACAGACAGACAGACAGACAGACAGACAGACAGACAGACAGAAGGACAGACAGACACACATTTGCCCGATCTCATAAGTCTACTTTTTCCTCATTTGTGCAAAATGTGATAAGTAGGCTATAAATTAATGTCATGTCGTTTTGCCCAGAATATCTTGTTCAAACCTGTGGATATGCGTTTAGTCCATACCGAAACACCCATCAGTTGAATTTAAATTTTTGTTTTCAAAAATTCCAATATGGTCTTGTACTTTTCCCGGTCAACAACCCATATGGTCATTTACCGGTTGCCAATACATAGCCATTAATCTAGAAAGCAATCAACGTCCCAGTCATGTACAGGTAATCTTTTCTCTTTTGTCTAGGGGTTTTCAGTAGTGGTAAAATGGAATAGCATTTTAAGTTAGGCTTACCTGAGTTTTCAATAATTCACTGGCTGGCAATGGTTCCACTCTAGTGCGTCTCGAGTTTGAGCGACTGCTACGGCGGTAAAGCTTTTCTTTGCAAGTTTCAAAAAATAAATAAAATAAACCGCCATAAATAACTAAATTCAGGTTAATACATGCATTTCATAAAATAAAAAAATAATCAAACAAGTTAGTTAAAAAATCTCACCTTGACTTGTACTGGCTTCTTGCTGTTTCCTTGTAGTGGGCTCAAATGTGCAATGGTTTCTTGTCTCTCAGACATGTGAGGAATACCATTTATCTGCCAACAAATAAATTAAAACAAGAAGTTCCGTAACGAACTAAAGAGCCTACTTTTCATGCCAAAGATTATTCTACAGTATATGAACCTATCCAGAAACATATCGAAATTAAGTTGGTAATATTGAAATGTCTAATTAGTTCGAAATATTCCTGGTATAATGTAGCCTAATAGAGCAATACAGTTGGCAGCCCTGGTGACTGAATATATTCTTAGTTTCATCTCTTAAGGTACAGAATACAAAATTTGGTCGAAGTCCAATGGACGTTACATGCAGTTAGACATTGGATCTATCAGCACGCGTAAAAGCATGTTGGCAACAATGTCATGCGTGTGCTGGTTAGAAATAATCGGAAATATTATGATATCTTGTTGTGCCAATTTTGGATGAAATCCTATTGTTAGTATAGAAGTTACATGCATTTTAAAATTGGACCTATCAGCAAGCATAGAATTATGTTGGCAGCACTGACTTATACTAATTACTCCAAATTATCTAGACTGTCAGATGCTATACGTGTGCAAAATTTAGTGCTGTTGGCTTGCATACTTTCTGATTTATTGATATTAGGGTAAAACATTATAGACAGCATTTATTAACAGTTGGCCTCCCTGATTGCTCTTAATAATACTTATAGTCTTATCTGTTATGTCACACATAGCACATACGAAATTTGGTTGAAATCCAACTGTTAGTATAGAAGTTACATGTATATAAGAAAAGGTCCTATCAGCAGGCTTAGAATCATGTTGGTAGAACTGAAGTATATAAGTTACTCCAAATTAATCTAAAATGGCAGGTACTATACGTGTGCATAGTTTAAAGCTGTCGGCTTGCATACTTTCAGATATATTGGTATTTGGATGAAGAAAATAGAGAGAGCAATTATTAACAGTTGGCAGCCCTAGTGGCTCTTAAGAATACACTGAGTCATATCTGTTTATGTACACATATTACACACAAAATTTGCTTGAAATCCGATTAATAGTGTAGTAGTTATATGTATTTAAAAATTGGACCAATCAGAAGGCTTAACATTATTTTGGCAACATTGTCATATATGGTCTCCTGGAAATTAAACTGAAATAGTGTTAACTACGGTTGTGCCAATTTTGGAGTAGCTCCCATGCACACCTTCCATGATATCCAACATGGAGCTCAAATTTCTAGTGGTTTTTTTCAGCAGTTGGTAGCACTGAGATCATTTTCAAATATGGACGTGAGATATTCCGGTATACATCTTTACTCATACTAAATTTGGTTTCGATTGCTGCAGCAGTTTAGGAGTTGATAGGGGGGGGGGACACACACAGCCAGACAGACAGAAATACAGACAGACAAACAGACAAACAGACAGAAGGATAGACAGACAGAGAGACAGACGCACATTTTCCCGGATCGATCTCATAAGTCTGTTTTTCCTCATTTTTGCAAAATGTGAAAAGTAGGCTAAAATTATTAATTACCTTATCAAAAACTATGCAAGATGTTCAGGAAAGAACATATAGTCTACTTTCTCCTAAATGCATGGGTATTGTTATAACTCTTTGTCCTTTTCAAGGAGTATGATTGAATGTTGGTTGTAGTAGCTTGTTGAAATACAACGTGCTATAGGGATATTAAACATGAATAAGAGGTGCCCTTTGCCAGTGCTACCTCTGTACCAAATTTCGTTCAATTCGGTTTCACCGTGTTTGAATTGATAGGGGGAATCGATTTGCACACATACTTGGCCACCATCTACAAACTATTGGGCTGATGTTCTTGCAGTTTGGTCAGAATATGTTTCCCACAGGTGTTGCAAAATTTGGTAGAGACTAGATTATTAGGTTGGTCGTAATTACATTTTAGCTTTTAACATTTGGGTGGCCGCGATTACGTTTCCGTCAAGATAGCGGTGATATAAAACATGACACTGAGGTGCCCTTTGCTAGTGCTACCTCTGTACCAAATTGCGTACCATTCGGTTTCACCGTGTTCGAATTGATAAGGGGAATCGATTTTCACACAAAGATGGCCGCCATCCGCAAACTATTAGGCTAATGACCTATTAGATTGGTCAAAGGATGCTCCCTCCATAAAGGTATTGCTTTAGATCCCTTAGTTGGGGGTAGTTAGGTCTAAAACAGGTGTGTTAGTGTACCAATTTGGAAAGTGATTCCTAGAGGGGGTAGCTTCCCGTAGATGGGTAAGCTCACCAGTGTAGAGTGTTGTATGATGTTTAAATGATAGGGGGTTCTCCTATGAAGACGTAAGCGTCGCTTAGGGGATGATCCTCTGGGCCAGGTTAATGTACTGGGCTCCCAGCTGGTCGGGAGGAATTATATAACAGACCTGCTTATGTCAGCTAGGCCGGCGGCGTGCTGCCAGCGGTCGCGTGCGAGAGACACAGTGGCACTTGAGTAGGCGATTACCGGCTACTGTTGTCACGCTTACTCGTGACGAGAGTCAGGAAGGGTGTTAGGATGTGAAGAGGCGTGTAATTACGAATACAAGGTGTAGTTTACTGACCAAGTATTTATTGGTCAGTGATGTATGAAATTGTATGTCCCTTTTAGGGGAACGTGAATAATAATGTAAGTTATGTGTACAAGTTTGTGGGTAGGTTTTACAAAGTATAGGATATCTGAACACTTGCTGACTCACCTGATGATAACAGCTTGTACCAGAGCCTTCGGCTACACACACTGTATGACTGATAATAGAGAGAGCCTGTCCTCATTAAGGCCTTCCTTTTTATAAGTTCTGGCGTTGCTTCGTCGGCATTCCATTGATGTAGGTGTCCTAGTTAGCTATTGTGTAGGTGTTTATGATTGTGATGCAAGTAGTTGGCAGGCTCCCCAAACTGGGCAGCCGCCCTTGCTGTGTAAAAGGTACTGTACTGGCTTTATTATGTCTGCCAGTTAGAGGTGGTTTTAATAGATGATGGAGGGTGGCTTCAGGGGGTGCAGCCCCCAGGGGGCCTGTACAGTATGTTGTTGCTAAATTTGCTAGAGATCGGATGATTAGGCTAATCGAAATTTTATTTAAGCTTTGAACATTTGTGTGGCCGCCATTACGTTTCCGTCAAGATGGCGGCGATATAAAACATGACACTGAGGTGCCCTTTGCCAGTGCTACCTCCGTACCAAATTTCGTTCATTCGGTTCCACCGTGTTCGAATTAATAGGGGGAATCAATTTTGATATAAATATGGCCGCCATACGCAAACTATTAGGCTAATGACCTATTAGATTGGTCAAAGGATGCTCTCTCCATAAAGGTATGTTGTTGCAAAGTTTGGTAGAGATCGGATGGTTATGTTAGTCGTAATTTGATTTAAGCTTTAATCATTTGTGTGGCCGCCATTACGTTTCTTTCAATATGGCGGCGATATAAGTCATGACACTGAGATGCCCTTTGCTAGTGCTATCTCTGTACCAAATTTTGTTCCATTCGGTTTCACCGTGTTTGAATTAATAGGGGGAATCGATTTTGACACAAAGATGGCCGCCATCCGCAAACTATTAGGCGAATGACCTATTAGATTGGTCAAAGGATGCTCCCTCCATAAAGGTATCATCATCATCTTCCTAGCATTAATCCCGCTTTATTGCAGGGTCTGCTTTTCTGCACTTTTTCTTCCATACTGCTCGATCTTGAGCGTCTCTAGTTGTGGCATTCACTAGTTGCATGTCCTCCCGCATAGTATCCAGCCAGCGCTTTCTCGGTCGCCCTCGTGGTCGTCGGCCTTCTGGACTGATGTCAAGTGCAGTTCTCGCGACTGAAGAGTGATTGCTACGCAGTACATGGCCATACCAACGCAGACGGCTCTCCCGCATTTTTTCATGGATTGGAGCCACACCAAATGTAGCTCGAACATTGTCATTCCTGATGTGGTCCAGTCTAGTAAGTCCCTGTGTCCAGCGAATCATCTTCATCTCCATGACATGCAGTTGTTGTTCATGTCTCTTCGTTACTGGCCAGCATTCAGTACCGTACAGTGCTACTGGTCGAACGATGGTTCTGTAAATTTTCGACTTCAGATATAGTGGCACATTCCGGTCAAAAAGGACTCCAGTAACTTGGCGCCATTTCAGCCATGCAGCGTTGACTCTGTTTCGGACATCTGGGAGTGTTTGGCCATCTGAACAGATTAGCGTACCCAAGTATTTGAATGCAGATGATTTTCGGAGTTCAGTGCCATCAATGTGAATAGATCCTTCACTTGGTACTCCACACTCCATATACTCTGTCTTCCCAATATTAAGTCGTAGGCCATGGGTGTCTAATGCAGTTTTCCAACATTGAACATGTTGTTCCAATTCTTGGCGAGACTTGCAGGCTACAATGATATCGTCAGCATAGAGCAAGGTCCAGGGATGTGGTTGCAGAAGTTCGGCTGCGATGGTGTCAAGACAGATGATGAACAGGAGCGGGGACAAAGCTGACCCCTGATGAACACCAACTCGGATGGGAAAAGTTGCGGAGTTTCCTGAAGCACATCGGACATAGCTGGTGACATTCCGATAAAGAAGCTGAACCCATTGAACATATGCTTCTGGTACCCCATGCTGTCGTAGTGCATACCATATTAGTTCACGAGGTACCCTGTCGAAGGCCTTTTCAAGATCCAAGAAGGCTATATGGAGTGGTTTCCGCTTTTCTAGGTGCCTTTCCATCAAAAGACGAGCGGCGTGAATAGCATCGATTGTCCCTGTACCTTTCATAAAACCACACTGGTTTGAGGCAATCTTGATTATGTCACGAAGGCGTGTATCCACGATACGCTCAAATATCTTCATAGTGTGGCAAAGCAGGCGAATCGGTCGATAATTTGAGCAGTTGTGCACATCTCCTTTACCTTTCCATATTGGTATTGTTACACTGCTGAGCCAAGTAAGAGGAGCTTCGTTTTCATTGATGATCTTGTTGAAGAGATCTGCTAGAAACTGAGCTGCTTGTGATCCAAGCATCTTCCACACCTCCGATGGGAGATCATCCGGTCCAGTTGCCTTTCCATTTTTCATTTTCTTCATAGCGGTCTCCACTTCGGCAACCGTGATGGCTGGTACTGGACCAAGTACAGGATCCACAGCTGGTAGTGGCGGATGCGGAAATTCTTCGTTGCTAATATTTTCGAAGTGCTGTTTCCATCGGTTAAGGATCTCATTAGGTTTCCGTAGAGGTTGTTGATTTTCATTCTTAATGATCATAACATGTCCAACATCTTGAGTGGAACGATGGCGATTCTTCGCTAGTCTGTAGATATTATTTGCTCCTTCTGGTGTGTTGAGCTCTTCGTACATGCTCTTGTAATGGTCTGCTTTAGCCTTTGCCACTTCCTGTTTTGCCACCGACTTCAATCTTCTATATTGCTGACGATCAAGATCCAGTCCCGATTGGAGCCAGGTCTTATACGCTAACTTCTTCATCCTGATGGCATCTTGGACATGAGAATTCCACCACCATATCTCTTTATTGATAAAACTGCGTCCAGGTTTTGATTTACCCATGATGTCAGTAGCACAAGTCGTAATATGTGTGGAGGCCTTTGCCCAGATTTCATCAACGTGTTGACCTTGTTCTGGCATAGATAAAGAACCTATAGATGTTTTCAGCTGGATGTGATGTTGTTTTAATTTCCACCATTTAATTCGTTCCGATGTAGATTTAAGACTTTTCTTGCCGAGATCAAGGCGAATCCTAAAATTGAGGAGAAGCAGATGATGTTGGGGTGCAATAATGTCTGATGGTATGACTTTTACATCAGTGACAAACTTCAGATCACTCCTTCGTACCAGCCAATAATCAATCTGCGTATTTCTTCCACCACTACTGTAGGTAATGAGATGCGATGGTCGTTTTTTGTAAAAGGTGTTAGTCACAGCTAAGTCTAAGGCCTCAGCAAATTCCAGGATTCTGTTTCCATCCTCATTTCGCTCTCCAAAGCCTTGTCCACCATGTACTGTCTCGAAACCATTTCTATTCCCTCCAACGTGGCCATTTAAGTCACCACCAATGAACAGGAGTTCTTCTTCAACAAACTGTAGGTAAGTTTCGAGGTTGTTCCAAAATTCATCCTTCTCATCATCCGTGCACCCAGTTTGTGGAGCATAACATGAAACCACACGTAAGGTTTTCGTACCAGTGTCGATCTTAATAGACATCAATCGGTCAGAAAGACGGTTTACTTCAGAGACATGATCTCTGAACTTTGTACTCACAGCTATAGCTACGCCATTCCTGCCTGATATCTTTCCGTGGTAGAATAATTTGTATCCTTCACCAATATCCTTGGATTTTGAGCCAGACCATTTGGTTTCCTGGATGCAGGCAATATCTACTTGTCGGTTCTTCAAGGTATCTGCAAGTTCTCGACTTCGACTCGTAAGAGTACCAATGTTAATGGTTGCCATTCTGATTTGTTGGACTCGCTTCTTTAGCCCACCCCGTCCTTGAGTGGGGAGCCCTTGCACATTTCTCACACCATTCGGGCGATGATGATGCGCGTCGCCTACAGCGGGGAACGCCCTAGCAGTTTCATCCATAATATTTATTCTAGCCAGTGCATTGAGATACAACAGAATTTGTTTTACCGACCGGCTTGTTGTTAAGCCTGCCATCGAACCCTCCTCCTTTCTCATCCCGGACTTGGGACCGGGCAATGGCGGAGTTCCCTCCATAAAGGTATGTAGTTGCAAAATTTGGTAGAGATCGGATGATTAAATTAATCGTAATTTGATTTAAGCTTTAAACATTCGTGTGGCCACCATTACGTTTCAGTCGAGATGGCTGCGATATAAAACAAGACACTGAGGTGCCCTTTGCTGGTGCTACCTATGTACCAAATTTCGTTCCATTCGGTTCCACCGTGTTCGAATTAATAGGGGGAATCAATTTTGACATAAAGATGGCCGTCATCCGCAAACTATTAGGTTAATAACCTATTAGATTGTTCAAAGGATGCTCCCTCCATAAAGGTATGTTGTTGCAAAGTTTGGTAGAGATCGGATGGTTATGTTAGTCGTAATTAAACTTAAGTTTTGAACATTTGTGTGGAAACCATTACGTTTCTGTCAATATGGCGGCGATATAAAACATGACACTGAGATGCCCTTTGCTAGTGCTACCTCTGTACCAAATTTCGTTCCATTCGGTTTCACCGTGATTGAATTAATAGGGGGAATTGATTTTCACACAAAGATAGCCGCCATCCGCAAATTATTAGGCTAATGACCTATTCATTTGGTCAAAGGATGCTTCCTCTATAAAGGTATGTTGTTGCAAAATTTGGTAGAGATCGGATGATTAGGTTAATCGTAATTTGATTTAAGCTTTGGACATTTGTGTGGCCGCCATTACGTTTCCGTCAATATGGCGGTGATATAAAACATGACACTGAGGTGCCCTTTGCTAGTGCTACCTTTGTACCAAATTTTGTTCAATTCGCATTCACCGTGTTCGAATTGATAGGGGGGGACAGACATTCAGAGTATGCACACTCACACACACACACACACACAGACTCACACACACACATACACACACAGACACACTTTTTTCGCCCTGTGTTGATCTCATAAGTCTACTGTCATTTTTTGCAAAAATCGAAAGTAGGCTAAAAATTAAGGTTCATTAGCATTAGATTATTAATATAATCATTAATAGGTACTGTCCCCGATAATCCGGATAGTAGGCTGTCAGATATCCGCCCCCTCAATCGGATTGCCAGTAATCAATCGCACCGGCACAGCTACATCAATGAAAATGGCACTGACAGATACTACCGAGATTAGAGCACAGTAGTTAACAAGAAATTATTGTGGAACACACCAAAATATACGGGGGTTCATACTTACCTTTTACTTACCTATTCAAATTAATCTCGGGTCTGGGTTGCCAACTGGATCACTTAAAAGTATGCCCTCACAATAACCTCCACCACGATATTTAAAATGAACCAAGACGGAAACAAGAAACTTTAAACTGTACAATAATTTATTTCACATAAAGGAATTAATATAACAAAAATATAACAACAAAAAATACGTGGCGATCAGAAGCCATTGTCCATGTAATCATGTCCTCCTGTAGGAATTGTAGACTTTACATACAAAATTTCAGCTTTCCCTAGCTCAAAAGAACGTAATAATAATAATGCACTTTGGAATGGATAAGGGAGTTGGGACGAGACATATAGCAATTGTTTTCCTTTTTCTTAAACATCACATTTTATTTATAACCGCAAGGCTGCTATGTAAGTGACCTTGGCCTCTATCATTCAGTTGTCTGGCCTGCTGCGATACACCCTACATCATGTCGCATGCTTGCATCGTCAAATGGACTCACCTGTCCAGCCAACGTTAGCATATGCTAGTTACATCAGAGCCTAGCTCCTTTTCAAAACACTTTAAATGTCCACAACTCAACTCAAATATTATCACGCAAATCTTTTAAATGCTCCATTCAAATATCAATGGATTATTCTAATAATCCCAAAACTTGTTTAATTGTAAATTCCAATTGTTTAACTAGCGTTGTTTAGAGTATATTAACAAAAACGCTTAATGTTTATAACAAAATGTTCATTAATTATTTATAACATTTTAAATTGTTTATAACATTGTCAAACGACAATTGAAAAATTTATACACGCCTCTATTAATCCCGTTCGTTTCAAATTATTATTAAAGATATTTACATAATTATTTACAATATTTATATTATTTATATTAGAAATACATTAAACCACACGTTTATCCCGTTGATAATTACTTAAATCGTGTTGATATAATCGACCAATGAAGGTTAGTTATATTTAAATTTTAGATTCAGGTTTAATAAGGTTTAATAATTATTATTATTATTTGTGACGGTAACCTCCATTCAAAATCGTTATCTCAAATTATTTAAACACTCTTGTTAATTTTAACAGTAACTTCACATGATTAATTTTCAAAGGACCTGGACAATACACTCAGCGGAAAAATACCTCGCTCAAAATGCACAAAATTGCACAAAATAGGCCCAGAATTCATCATATATCTCAATATATATGGCATCAAAATCTTCCACAATACATACAAAAAACCTCCACTTATAAATTCATCAACTTCATTAATATTACTGTGGGAACCTCCTTCACTTATTCAAGGGCATTATTCATCAGCGACTTTTACACGTCCACTGAACTAACGATTATACATCCATAGTTCCTCTTTAAAAATTCTTATATTCATTAATTGTATCGAAAACTGTTATTATATTTAACCTTCGTGGGTTTCATTCATGAATCGATATGAAGTAAAAAATTTGCCAATCACAAATAAATTTAATAGCAAATACGATTAGACACGCCTCCCTGGTCTATCAAAATTGAGATTAATATCCTCAAAGTATCGCAGTATAAAATACTATCTTCAATCAAAGTTCATCTAAACTGAATAAATAATCGAATAGAATACAATTAGACTGTGGAATGCAAACATTTTTGTTCCAATCTAGAATTGAGAAAAACTCCTATCAAATGTTCATTACTATAGTGTGCTCAATAAATCGTAATCAAAGTTCATATTTCATAAAATTGTCTATAATGCAATGGTATTTCAGAACTGACGATAAATGTCTATGTTGCAATCATGTTCATAAAACGACTAGTATTTCCAAGATCGTCGATAACGTAATAGATTTTAACGCTCTAAAATATTTTAATTATTTTTCTTTCTTGAGGATGACAGAAAATTGGTCAAAGTAATTTACTGAATAGAATTACTTTAATAAAGTGACACGCTGTCTGAATTCAAATTTGCCATAGCAAATCGTTAACTTTACAGGCAAATCGTGACTTCAAAAATATGCAAATTACTGAAAGAATATATTATATCAGTCTCAACTGATCCAAAATTATTTAATAATGCCAATGACATAACAATGTCTCAATAAATCGTAGAAAAAGGCATAAATCATCAAAGTGTACGGAGTACAGAACTATCAGGCAAGAATATGGGGCAAAATATATGGGACAGAAAATATGGGAAAAATGGTTGCTCAGATATCGCTAAATGGCTCAAATAAAACAAGAAACGTTCACGACTACCTTATCTGTTGATTGAAGTTCTAGAGGAAAATTTCCAAAGAAGACTGCTGATGGTTCCATTTCACCACTGTAAAGATGTGCTCCGACCTCGAACCTGGAACCAGCGCCCTCGGAGAATAGAACTGCTTCCTCCTCCGGAAATTGCACTGCTCCGTGTAGACGATAGACATCCTTCTGGCAAAATTCTTCTTTGTGAGCCGGGTCCACCCTGGCCTCTCTTGATAGTTCCCTGAAGTTCTGGTAGAAATTCGCCATGAAGTTTATTGCAATTATTTCCGCATAAATGTTCATAATTGTAGAGTATGAAGATATTTCTACTGCTATTTGATATAATTCAGCGATGGACTACGATGCATGAGTGTAGTTGGATGTTCACTACATGCTCGCTTTTGTAGAATGACGATTAACGAAGTTCCATGCTGCTATTTCACTCCATTGATATATGTCCCAATTGCATTAAAGATTTAGTCTTCCATCTCCACTTCCGTTATAATAATAGTCGAAAGAACTGCCAGATTATATTGTTCCATAGTAGAATGTAGCGTTGTATCACCAAACGTAATCTTCAGTATCACGGTTGCAATACACGTGTCAGCCGTAGTGTAGAATGTGATATTATAAAAGTGCTTCTTAGGTGGCGAGAAAATCACTTTTGTCTGCAGTCTTAAAAATGCCAATATCTTCCAAAGTATAATCGTAAAAATGTTCAACTTTCCTACACACCTCAATACTGTAATGCACAATTGAATTAGCATAAAGGCAGTAGCGAACTCTTGATAGATAATCTTGTAGACTCGTTTATGTGTGCGTTCCAACTTCGCCTAGTTATAATAACCGTAAAATTGTACTCCTGCACGCTCCGTGCTCGTTCGATGCGGTGGGCTCTGCCACACGTGCAAATGACGACTTGCTTCACTGAATAACTCGAAGTCTGACAATGTTAGAATCAGAAAAACGACTATAAGACAAGAGAAAAATGAGGAATGAGCGCTTCTCTCTGCTGTGCAAGACCTTTTATCAACTGCTTAAGGGGCGTATCCATCCCTTCCATAGCTTGTTCCTCCATCGTTGCTAGAAGTTCTAACTTTGGCTATACTTGACGGATTTTCAAATTTCAAAAATTCAAAATTAATTTCTTCAAAATTCCAAATCAATGCCATAACTGAAAATAGTTTTCCACAATTCTGCATTCCAAAAGTAATTAAATATGGTAATTTCAGTAATCTCCGTCTCCCTCCAAACTATCATTCATCGGTTCGAGCCTTTCCTCCAATAGCGTAACTTCTTCCTTAGCCCAATTCTTTGTTTCCCTGCGACTGCGTCGTAAATCTCAGATCTTTCTCGAACAAAATCATGACGTCACCAAGAATCTCAGCTCAACCAGCCTACTTGCATAAAGTCTGCGTCATCCGTGCTTACGTCACGAATATACACGTCACAACTATGACAGCCATAACTTTATTCACATATGCCAATACAACCACCGTGGTCTCAATATAATTCAATTTACGGGGGCATTCTCCCTTCACCACGTTTTAAAAACAGTTGAAAATTGTTTTTAAACTCTGTTATAAATATCTGAATTCACTTGAACACGAAATTGAATTATTATTGGCTTACTGTCGGATAATATTTCTTCAAGTTTCCAGCATTGAACTTGCCATATACGACATTATTCTCATCATCGTAGAGTTCATAAGAGTTGTTTCCATAAGCATTCGTAATTCTGAACGGACCCATAAACACTATTCCAAACTTGGGATAGATTTTCTTACTCACATCAGCCTTGACAGGTCTGCGTAGTAATACCAAATTTCCAATTTCTAAGGGAGTACAAAAACGTTTTCCAGCTACTCTTTTCAGTCGTTTTTGTGCTGCTCTCTGGAGTTGTTCTTTCGCTCTGTCAATTCTCTGCTGCCTTCCTAGGTCGGGATCTCTAGGAACGTGGTTGAAAAGATTGTCCCACGGCCTTTCTGGGTTTCTTCCTAGATGAAGTCTCATTGGCACCTCTCCTGTGCTCTCCTGCACTGTAGAACTTAGACACTCCTCAATAAGGGGTACAAATCTCACCCAACTAGTATGATCATTCGGACAGAAAATTCGACAAAATTTCGAAAATTCAGCCATATATCTTTCTGAAGAATTCGATTCTGGATAGCGCACGCTTGAAAATATGTGCTTAATACCAAGTTGATCTCCTTCTTCAAGAATTGACATTTTCCAAAATTGACCTTAATATTGGCCTCCCTTAAATTTTCAAACAACTTTCTCAAATGCACTAAATGTTCTGCGGCGTTGGGTGAAGATACAATTAAATCGTCAATGTAGCAGATTACATTTTCCTTTACTTCGTCAGTGAGCTTGCTATCAAGTGCTCGAATAAGTGCTGGTCCACTGTTGACCATTCCAAAAGGCATTCTCACGAAGACCCATGACGTCTGGTCAAATAAGAATCCAGTGTACTGCATACTTTCTTCTTCCAGTTGAACTTGGTAAAACGAAGATGTCAAGTCAAGAACACTGAAACATGCTCTCCCTTTGAACTTTCTAAGCAGATCTCTAATCTTAGGTGGTCGGTCATTTTTGAAAGAATCTTTAAGTTGATGGTCCGAGCATCGAGACAGAGACGTATCTGACCATTTCTTTTCTTGACTACAGTGATGGGGTTTATATAAGACGACGCCTGTTTTTTTATAATCCCGTCTACCTCCATTTTTCTGATCAACCCTCGTACTTCTTGGTAGTATTTCTCAGGTATGGGGTATATTCTCTTTTGGTAAGGGGTTTCATCGGTCAGCCTTATCTTATACTTATAGTCTTTAATCAATCCAGGCTTTTCATCAAAAATATCTTGGAATTCCTTTATCAAATCCTCAAATTCCCCCGGAATTTCTTCAAATCCTTCAGTTTTTCTACTGGGTATTTCTGTTAGATTCTCCACTTCATTGATAATGGTATTTAAAATCTCTTCCCTAAGGTCTATCTCCAGACTGTTTTTCCCGTCCTGTTCTTCGATCTCTTCTGTGATCATGTACCCATCATTAAAGCTAATACTCCTATTCTTCATATCAATAATGGCTCCAACTTTCGATATAAAATTGATTCCTAGCACAATATCGAAATGGATCTTGTTCACCACAATAAAGATTTGTTCATAATTCCTTCCATTAATTTCAAAGTTCAACAACACTTGGATCTTGCATTTCACTCCCTTGTCTTGGAAAATTCCTCTCACTTTGACGGTAGAAACAGGTAAAACTGTCATGTGTCTCCTTTTAATAGACTTTGATAGCATTCATCAGAAATGATAGAAATAATTGCGCCGGTATCCATAAGAGCTTTGTACTGTTGGCCATCTATCAGTACAGAAATAATAGGTAAGGCACATGGTCTTTCCTCTTTGACGATTCCCCTCTCTTCTAATAAATCCTCATCAGTTACTTCGTAAATTTCATTAATGGTAATTAGGTGTGGTGTGGCAATGTATTCATAGTTTCTCACTGTCGTTGAGAAATCGGCGTTTTTTTTGTGTTACCAATCTCAAAGTTCCCCTGCTGGCTTGTAGAAGGACCTGGATCGATCACTACATCCTGTCTTTTCTTCTGGTTTTCAGCTTCCTTCTCTCGTAATTCCTTCAAATACTGCTGACTTTCTTTCTCTCTCTCTCTTGATACTTGTCCGGTGTCATAACCTGACCTTGAGAATTCTGATTCCGGTTCTGGTACTGGTTATTTCTGTTGTAGTTCCTATTGTACCCATTGTTATAATAGTATCTACCTCTTCCGTTATTATAATTCCCTCTATTGTTATTCCAGCCTCGTCTTTGCTGATATGGATGCTGATTGTAATGCACAATTGAATTAGCATAAAGGCAGTAGATAACTCTTGATAGATAATCTTGTAGACTCGTTTATGTGTGCGTTCCAACTTCGCCTAGTTTCAATAACCGTAAAATTGTACTCCTGCACGCTCCGTGCTCGTTGGATGCGGTGGGCTCTGCCACACGTGCTAATGACGACTTGCTTCACTGAATAACTCGAAGTCTGACAATGTTAGAATCAGAAAAACGACTATAAGACAAGAGAAAAATGAGGAATGAGCGCTTCTCTCTGCTGTGCAAGACCTTTTATCAACTTCTTAAGGGGCGTATCCATCCCTTCCATAGCTTGTTCCTCCGTCATTGCTAGAAGTTCTAACTTTGGCTATACTTGATGGATTTTCAAATTTCAAAAACTCAAAATTAATTTCTTCAAAATTCTAAATCAATGCCATAACTGAAAATAGTTTTCCACAATTCTGCATTCCAAAAGTAATTAAATATGGTAATTTCAGTAATCTCCATCTCCCTCCAAACTATCATTCATTGGTTCGAGCCTTTCCTCCAATAGCGTAACTTCTTCCTTAGCCCAATTCTTTGTTTCCCTGCGACTGCGTCGTAAGTCTCAGATCTTTCTCGAACAAAATCATGACGTCACCAAGAATCTCAGCTCAACCAGCCTACTTGCATAAAGTCTGCGTCATCCGTGCTTACGTCATGAATATACACGTCACAACTATGACAGCCATAACTTTATTCACATATGCCAATACAACCACCGTGGTCTCAATATAATTCAATTTACGGGGGCAGTACGTACCAAAAATGAAAGGATTTTTCTTTCACAGCTCTACTGTATACATTCGTTTGCTAAAACGGCAAGTGCATTACTAACGCAATCCATATCAGTCTGTTTAGCAACACAAAGAGAGTTGCATTTTCTCAGCCTTTTGACCTTGAACTGTTGTCTGTCTCTCACATGTTTCCCACGCCTCGACACATTCCTCAAGCACGATAAGATTCGCATACCTTATACTAGTTTCATGGTTTATTAAAGAACCAAAATGGCTTCCTCTTATTCATCGGTAGTACGACTGTCTAGGAACCAAAATGGCGGTCTGTGTTTAAACGCCAGACCTGCTCGCCTCTGCCAGGCAAGTAAGCTGATATCGCACTTCCTGCCCACGTAGACATTTCTGTCTTATCAGCAGTCGCTTTCACCAAACCGCCAAGCCGCTGTATTCAGTGTCCAGCAAGCAGGACTATGTGTGTTAGCATTGAAAACTTGTGTGTCTTATAATTATTATTCTTGAACATTTTACAGTAATAATTACTAGCATTCGGCCATCCTCTATACATGATCATGTTAACCACATACTTTCACCATATAACGTGTCACTTCACCCAGTTCAATATTTAGTTGATAACATTTCGGGACAATGACCTTACCGTTTTGGCTCTTTGCGTACATGCACATGACTTGCTCGAGCGAATGTTATAGGTTTCCATATTCTACAACCATTTGCTGTGCCAGACAGCGTTTTCGCTTATTACCGTTTACTAGCATGTTAAAGATCCCCTTCAGGGGAAAACATCTTAGCACGTTTCACGCATTTTCAATTATTCGCCTTCATTCATTCGTCATAGGAAAAATATCGGAAAGCGCTCCCTCGTTCTGTCTCCCCCTCGAAATAGCCATTTGCTGTATTCAGCATGACCGGTGATAGCCTCGTTGTAACACACAACAGCGGTATCGTCTTTCTCTGTCTACGACCACTCTTTATTTAAAAATTTTAAATTATTTAAACAAAATATAAAATTAATTATTTGGCTTTAGGCCCTTTGTAAAAAATGTTTTATAAATAGTAACTATCACATTGGAAAAAAGGCGTTACCCCGAGTACTTGGACACCTCATTTGTTAAAATCCGACCATGCATTCGCCAAATATAACAAAAAGTTTAAAATCATGGTTTTACCCCAAAACGGGTTTTCCTCCTACTCAACAAAGACATCATCGTCAAGAGGGCAACGCGACGAGTAAGATAATTCCAAGCACATCATTCTATCGTTATTCCTTTCCGAAATATTACCGAAATATCAAAATAACATGTTTTACCCCAAAATTGCGTTTCCAAATTCCACCCATTTAAAAAAATAACCACACCATCAATTAGAGCCCCAAAAATACCATCTATACGACACCTCACTCGACTCTAGTCCTCCCCCACCACCTAACCATTTTCAAACATAGCCATGCGTATTCAAGCACACACCCAATTATAGGTAGAACCGCTATTACCCCACTACTACCAGTTTTTTTTCCTAGAGACATGAAATTTATTTTGTGAGTAGAGGGAGTAGGGGCTTTTGATTTATGTCAAGCAAACGTTTTTGTAAACTTGTTAGTTTCCAAGATATAAAAAATTCAAAATTTAAGTGTTTAAAAAAACATTAAAAATAAAAAAGTTTTATTATAAAAAATAAAGGTCATAGAGAACATTCGTTTGAACCATGGGGCAACGTTCAATCATGTTTGGTTTTCAAACTATCACCTACGTACTTTCAAAAAACAAAAACAAAAAAATAACAAGCGGTGCATAGCAAAGCCCCCGTCAGCTCGAGTCCAACGATATGTCGCATGCCAAAATCGGACCATGGGTTCGGGAGATATCGGCTTTGCCCCTGAATGTATTGCGGGTTAGTATGTGACGTCAGAGGGAGAGGTGGTGGGGTGCGTTTAAATCCCTACTTCCCCCCTACTTGTGCGATGTATTTCATCGGCATTCTATACATCCGAATCTATTACTGATATCACCCTGAAATATTGTATGATTATATAGAACACAACTGAATTTCACCTATGAGACTCTCAAAAACCTGTTAACAACAAAACCAACATGGCGGCCAAGCGAAGTTCATACTTTTAAATAGCCTTTTCTCGCGATTTAACCATCCAAACGCAATGAAACTTGGTACGGCAAATGTTTATCGAAATTGTAATGCTCTGCCATCTTAGTTCAATTGTTTACATAACCTCAAAGTGGCGGCTGTGCGAATTTCTAAAATTATTATTTTATTTCTTGTGTATTAATCATGCGATTGAAGTTAACGTTTGAATAATGAACCCACGCAATAATCGTCATCTAATAGTACATAACTCTATGGCCAACATATATTAAACTCCAACATGGCGACCATCCGAACAATTTAGACGGTTCTCAATATCTATTAATCTATGACAGTAATCAAACTGAAATTTTGTTTGTTGATAGAGGCTATGAACATAAGTTCACCTATGGGACTTTCATTAACCTGGTGAGCACAACTCCAACATGGCGGCGACGCAAAATATAAATATTTAAAAGGACGTTTCTCACGATGCAACCATCCGAGCGCAGTAAAACTTAGTACTGTAAATGCTTATACAATTATTAATTCACTGCCATCTAATTTATTTCAATTGTTTTCATAACCACAAGATGGCAGCTGTGCGAAATTTTAAAATCTAGTTTTTATTTCGTGTGTAGTTATCATGCGATTGAAGTTTTAATACTACACCTACACAATAATCTTCTTGTAAAAGTATATAACTCTAAGACCTACATATATAAAAATCCGACATGGCGACCATCTGAAATATTTAGACGGTTCTCAATATCTACGAATCTATTATAGCAATCAAACTGAAATTTTGTATGTTGATAGAGGCAATTAACATAACTAGGATGTATGAAAATAGGCTGTAAAGTTCTTCACGGAACTACTTGTTATAAATAAAAGAGAGTGTCAGAGAGAATGTAATATTTCAGTGAAGCATGGTATTGTCAATTGTTACCATGAGGTAATTATTGGTTTAGTTTAGTAGTGCAAGGGGTAGATTCTCTCTATCCAAACGTCATCCTCACCTGCACGTGGTACACCCTGCTCCATACTGACGAGGCTCTGACGACCGAATAACTCCCGGGATAAGGAGTTCCCCTCTCTCCTGCCAACGGCTTATGTAAGGCGGATGAGCAGATTGAGGTTAGGGCACTCTCTTGCCCTTGAGATGGGAAACTATCTCTTAAGGCGGATGAACCAATAATGGTCAACGGCATAGAAGACCTCAACGGTGGACCAAGCGCATGAGCAACTAGTATTGCCCGAACGGTTGGGAAGGCGGATGAAGGCTGCAACAGTCCAGGACCACCAGTCGTCATAGCTTCTATGCCACTGGATAAAGGCCCTGTATCTGTCAAGTACTGTGTGTCTGTTGATGTGCAACAACATGCCCACATTAAAAGATGTCACGCACAGGCGTCTTCTAAACAACGAAGGAAGGATACAAAATCTATTCGCCAATTAATCACAAGTCCTGCGGCGATCGGGGAGTTGTGACGGGAGCAGGATTGTGTTGTCTGGGAGCTCCTAGTGATGAACCGGCACGTAGGCGACGAATGTGTGATCTTCGCTTTGCTTGAGGATGGGCTGTAGAGCAATTCGTATGCTGCATTCGTGACTAAGCAGGCCTGTTTAGGATCCACTCTGCTTACCCTGAATGGGGAGGGGGCTAAAAAAGGTGCCCTAAAAATAGTCAGCCTAATATCACCCGACTGGATAACCGCGTTCAGAGGGTACACCACAAGCGGTCGAACCACAATGAAAATTAATTTTGCTACATGGAATGTCCGTACTTTGATGGACAATGACACACATAATCGACCACGAAGGCGAACGGCAATTGTTGCCCGTGAGCTGAAAAGATTCAACATTCATATTGCCGCACTCAGCGAAACAAGGTTAGCCAATGAAGGACAACTGAAGGAACATGGAGGTGGCTACACTTTCTTCTGGAAAGGGAAAGACACTGAAGATCAACGTATTCATGGAGTTGGCTTTGCCATTAAGAACGAGCTTGTCAACCTTCTCGATGAACTTCCACATGGTATAAATGAAAGGCTTATGACACTACGACTAAAGTTAAAAAACAGCCGACGAGCGACTGTAATTAGTGCATATGCTCCAACTCTCACCTCTGATGATGAACAGAAGGAAGTATTTTACTCTCAACTTGATGTGATCTTGAAGGATATACCGCAATCTGATAAAATCATCCTCCTAGGAGACTTCAATGCTCGCGTTGGAAGAGACGCAGCATTATGGGCTGATGTTATTGGAAAAGATGGTGTTGGGAAATGCAATTCTAATGGGACACTCCTTCTATCCAAGTGTTCTGAACATAGCCTCGTAATCACAAACACACTATTCCGACAGAAGGACAAATTTAAGACTTCATGGCAGCATCCTAGATCAAAACACTGGCACCTACTTGATTACGTGATTGTGCGAGCAAGAGACAAGCGTGACGTACTACTCACAAGGGCTCTGACAAGTGCTGATGACTGCTGGACGGATCATCGATTAATAAGATCTGTAATGACTCTACAAATTCTCCAAAAGCACAGAAAACAGAGAAAGCACATCAGGCGCAGGGTGAACACCGAACGTTTACAAAACGTTACTGCTAAAAGGAAGTTTCATGAACTTCTGAATGAAAAGTTACCAGATAATTACCCTGAAAAGGTTGAGGAACATTGGCAAACAGTCAAGTCTGCTATACTCTCAGCGTGTGAAGAATCGATTGGTTTCGTCAAGATGAGGCATGCTGACTGGTTTGATGAGAATGATGCAGAAATCCAGAATCTTATTGATAAGAAGAGGAAAGCATTCCATGCATGGCAAGCCAATCCAACTTCTATCTCCAAACAGCAACTGTATAAAGATGCAAAGGCTGAAGTGCAAAGGAAAACTCGGGTCTTGAAAAATCAATGGTGGATCTCCAAATCCCGTGAAATGCAGCATCTAGCCGAAACGAATAATACTCATGCTTTCTTCAAAGCAACAAGAACTATATATGGGCCACATTATCATGGTTTGAATCCTCTGCAGTCTAAAGATAGCACGGAACTTCTCAGAGACACAAACTCCATTAATTCCCGTTGGAAAGAACATTTTGAAGAGCTACTCAACAGGGACACACAGGTTGATAATAACATTTTCACCCGACTTCATCAGAGACCTCCTAAAGACCACCTTGATGATCCTCCGCCTCTATCAGAAATTGAATCTGCCATCAATCAGCTCAAAAACAATAAAGCATCAGGCATGGATGGGATTCCTGCTGAGCTCTTTAAAGTAGGGAACACTACTCTAGTTCATCACATACACCAACTCATACTTAAAATATGGACTACCATTACCATACCTAAAGACCTAAGGGATGCCTTGATAATAACCATCTTTAAGAAAGGTGATAGGGCACAATGTGGTAATTATCGAGGTATATCGTTGCTTTCTGTTGCTGGTAAAATCCTGGCCAACGTTTTATCCAACCGTTTGAAGCCGTTGGCCGAAGAAATACTGCCTGAAACTCAGTGTGGCTTTCGACCTAATCGAAGCACAACTGATATGATCTTCTGTGCTAGGCAGATGCAGGAGAAATCCAGAGAGCAAGGACGCCCTCTATATATGGCTTTCATAGATATTGTTAAAGCATTTGATTCGGTCAATCGAGAAATGCTATGGAGGATTCTTGCCACACTTGGCTGCCCCCCAAAATTCATTCAAATTCTTCGATTACTACATGATGATATGCATGGCACGGTCCTTAACAGCAATGGCCCTGGAGAGCCATTCAAGATTACAACAGGTGTCAAACAGGGATGTGTGATTGCCCCCACACTCTTTTCAATATATGTTAGTGTTGTACTAAATTTGGTCCAAGAAAAGATTCCAAAGGGTGTAGAAATTATATCCAGGACAGATGGAGGTTTATTCAATCTCAACAGATTACGTGCAAAAACTAAAGTGTCAGCTACATCCGTTCTTGATCTCCAATATGCTGATGACAATGTCATCTTAGCAAATTCGGATGAAGATCTTCAAACCACCCTGAATGTGTTCAATGAGGCATACAGAAGCATTGGTCTGGACATAAACACCAATAAAACACAGGTTCTTCATCAGCCTACATCACATGACAGGGCTACTGCTCCTGCTATCATGATTGATGGACATAAACTAAAGAATATAGATCATTTTCCCTATTTGGGTAGTCACCTATCAACAAATGCGAACATTGACGCTGAGATTCAACACCGCCTCCAATGTGCCAGTGCAGCCTTTGGTCGTTTGCTCGTTCGCGTGTTTGACAACCACGACATTAGCATTCTAACAAAATTATACGTTTATCAAGCTGTTGTAGTTCCCACTCTGCTTTATGGCTGCGAAACCTGGGTTACTTACAGAAGGCACCTCGTATCTTTAGAAAAATACCATCAACGATGCCTTAGGAGAATTCTTGGTATTAAATGGCAAGACCGGCGCACTAACACAAGTGTTTTAGAGGAAGCTAGCACTATTAGTATAGAGGCTCTCATTATAAAACACCAACTTCGATGGACAGGACATGTAGTTCGCATGCCTGAGTCCCGCCTCCCAAAACAAATCTTATATTGCCAGCTGAATGTCGGTCAGAGAAAGCAGGGTGGGCAACAAAAACGCTACAAAGATGTTCTGAAGACCAACTTGAAGAAATGTCAAATTGATACAGGTAACTGGGAAGCTGTCGCATCCGACCGATCAGAGTGGCGCCGCAACGTCCATCAAGGCCACTTGTACTTCGAACAAGAGAGAAGAAGGCTTCTGGCTGAAAAAAGAAATGCCAGGAAAGAGCGCATGATTCGCAGAATGATCAACCCCCAAGATCCATTGGCTGCTCAAGACCTTGTGTGCCAATATTGTGGAAGAGTCTGTGGTTCTCGGATCGGACTGTACAGTCACCAAAGAACTCACGCAATATGATTAGGCCTAATGTTGGATTACAGCGAAGATTTACATAAATGTAACTTGGAAGACAATCATACTCGTATCACGAGTGATAGCCTAAATAATAAATAATAATAAAGTTTAGCTATTAGTATATGTTTTGAACATGGGGTACAAAAGTGTCTGGTACGACCAGGGCTCGAACCTTCGAATTTATGGCCTAATGCTCCATCCAAATGAGCTATTGTCAACAAAAAGTCTCATACCTAACTTCATATGCATGTATTCGTAAAAATTACAATAATCCTGGTATTTGTTTCAATATATGTTTTTGTCCGTGTGGTTGTGTTTGTGCCTCTATATATCCCTCTTGAGATTCAGTATTTGCATTCTGAAAGCAGACTGCTCTAATCTATAGAAAGGATCTTAACCTAATCGATAATAATAATATCGTATGGCCCCGGGTGCCAGGTGCAAGCTTTGTTATTTGGCACCCAGAGGGTAGCTTGCATGTCGAATTTCGTCGTTCCTTGGAACGCTATGAATGTCAAGGAGGTTAGATATCTAAGCTCCTTGACACTATAGCGCTTTCTAGTAGAGAATGGAGGAACTTTGTGTTGGCGGCAAATTTTGCCATTATGAACACGGCCTACTGAATTCAAATGGATTCTTTATCATGCCAACATCGTATGACATCCATGTCGTGATTTTCGTCGCCTTTCAAAAAATCACTTACCACGGCCAGGAGCGAACCTGAAAGCTTGGGGTTGGTAGTCCGACAACTTAACCACTCACCCACCATGGCAAGCAACCTAATCGATGGACTATGATTTGATTAACAAAGTATTTTAGCTCAATCGCATCAAGTCACGCTGTGTTATAGCAATGAGATCTGCTGCAAATTGGAGATACAAGATTCAAATCCCCGCAAAGATAACAGCCATACTGAGTGTTAAATGTCGTATGGTTATTCCCCACTCCCTACAGGAAAATATCTGGAAGGTACCTAGATTCAAGTCCTGAAGCTTCTTTTCCAATACTTGACGCTTATCATTACAACATACATAATGAGAGGTCCACCTCGTGGTGTAGCGGCTAGCATTTTTGGGTGTCATCCTTAAGTTCCGGGTTCGATTCCCGGCTTTGGTGTGAAATTGAATTCTGAGTGCTTGAACGGGGTACACTCAGACTTGTAAGGTTAAACTGAGAAGAGATGGGTTCGATTCCCACCTTGGAAGGGCTTTTCCATTGCTACTCCAGGCAAATGCCAGGATGGATCTTAACTTAAGAATATGTGTATTGAATTTGTGTGATAACGTGTGTTTCTAATCATGTATTTTGTTATCATTTCAGGGGCCTAAGCATCGTGGTCATTTAGCCCCGTGTACTTTGGATATGTGTGTGTGTAATTTTGTCTGATAAACTGTGTTCTTGTGTGTATTTGTAATTTTGGGAAGGAGGCAGCCGTGGCCATACGTTAGTAACCATCCCGGCATTTGCCTGGAGTAGAAGTGAGAAACCATGGAAAACCACTCCCAGGATGACCAAGGGAGGAATCCAATCCACCTCTTCTTAGTTTTTCTTCACGACGCTGAGTGCGCCCCGCTCCAGCCCACAGACCAGAATTAAATTTCTTGGCAAAGCCGGGAATTGAACCCGAACCTTCCGGGCCGACATCCAAGAATGTTAGCCGATATACCATGAGGTGGTCTACCTAAACTCTGTCTCCAGCCTGGAGTAGGGATGATCAATTATCTACAGAACTTGTTTATCTTTACTGCTGTTTCACCGTAACTACAGGGGCAGATTGCCTCGCTGTTTCACCCTTTAAAACAACAATAACTAACTAACTAGCTAACTAACTAATTGATCGTAGTAGACAGATTTTAAATAAGGGATGGGACGTTAATTTTAAATCATTTTTATTAAATAAGGGGTCATAAGTTGATTGAATAGTAAATATTACTTCAAAAAGTAGAAATTCCTGCATTTATAAAAATGTTTTTTTTATCCCTATATCCTTACTGGACTAATTTTAACTACTGTACTTTACTTCGCTTATTATTTAATCACCCATTTCTTTCTTATAAGATAATTTAGTAAATTGGAGTAATAGCACAAGCTTTAAGAAAAGTACCGAGAGAAGAAGAAGAAGTAATACCTACAGCACAACACTTGTTATCACAGTCAATCCTAACAACCGTGGTGGATCTAATCAATTACATATGCAATAACATATCAATCAGGCCTTCGTCGATGCAATTCAACCCGACCATTTTTGTCACCACCGTCTTATTTAATATAGGCTACCTATAAAATGTACATTTGACTTCTAAAAGATTAACAAGAAGTTCCGTGACGAACTAAAGAGCCTACTTTTCTTAAAATTTAACATTCATGTCAATGATTAATCAATATGGACTTATCTAGACTAATGACGAAATTAAGTTGATAATATCGAAATTTCTAATTAGTTCGAAATCTACCTGGTATAATGAAGCCTCATAGAACACTACAGTTGGCAGCCCTGGTGATTGAATATATTCTTAGTTCCATCTCTTAAGGTACAGAATACCAAATTTGGTTGAAGTCCAATAGATAGCATGGACGTTACATGCAGTTAGACATTGGATCTATCAGCGCGCTTAAAATCATGTTTTCAACAACGTCATGCATGTGTTGCTCAGAAATAATCTGAAATATTATGATCTATTGTGCCAATTTTGGATGAAATCCATTTGTTAGTATAGATGATACATGTATTTTAAAATTGGACCTATCAGCAGGCTTAGAATCATGTTGGCAGCACTGACGTATATTAGTTACTACAAATAAATCTAGAATGTCAGGTACTATACTTGTGCAAATCTTAGAGCTGTTGGCTTGCATACTTTCCGATATATTAATATTAGGGTAAAAATAGAGACATCATTTATTAACAGTTGGCAGCCCTGGTTGTTCTTAAGAATACGCATAGTCATATCTGCTTATGTATACATAACACAAACGATATTTGGTTGAAATCCAATTGATAGTGTAGACGTTATATGCATTTAAAAATTGGACCTATCAGCAGAGTTTGTATCATGTTGGTAGAACTGACGTATATTAGTTACTCCAAATTAATCTAGAATATCAGGTACTAAACGTGTGCATAGTTTAAAAGCTGCATACTTTCTGAAATATTGGTATTTGGATAAAGAAAATAGATAGATTATTTATTAACAGTTGGCAGCCCTGGTGGATCTTACGAATATGCTCAGTAATATCTGTTTATGTACATATATTACATACGAAATTTGGTTGAAATCCCATTGATAGTGTAGAAGTTATAGGCATTTAAAATTGGACCTATCAGCAGGCTTGAATCATTTTGGCAACAATGCCATGCATGGCCTTCTGGAAATTAAACTGAAATATTATTATCTATATGTGTGCCAATTTTGAAATAGCTCCCATTCATACCTTCCAGGATATCCAACATGGAGCTCAAATTTCAATTGCAATTTTTCAGCAGTTGGTAGCACTGACATCATTTTCAAATATGGGTTTGAGATATTCAGGTATAGATCATGACTCATACCAAATTTGGTTTTGATTTCTGGAGCCGTTTAGGAGTTGATAGAGGGGGGGGGGACACACACACACACAGCCAGACAGCCAGACAGACAGACAGACAGACACATTTTCCCGGATCGATCTCATAAGTCTATTTTTCCTCATTTTTGGAAAATGTAAAAAGTAGGCTAAATATTATCAAAATAAATAATTTGAATTATACTAACGAAGGATACATACAACAAAAATGGTCTATCCTTTAGGGCTAAATTCCGACACTTAGATACTGTTGTCAGACCTGAATGTCTGTATGCAGCAGAAACACAAGATATGATTTCGAAGACCTCCGAAAGAGGGAAAGGAAAATGCTCCGAAAAATTCTAGGCCCAAATATCAAGGATGGAGAGAGGTGACTGAAACCTAACAAAGAACTATACCTGAAGACAGAAGGAGTCGTAGCCCTAATGAGAAAAAAGAGAATACTGTTTAAAGGACACTTGGTGAGGATGAACAATGCTCGATTGACGAGGAGGATTTTTGAATTCTTCAGGAAGAGGAAGACTGAGCCTAAATGGTTTCGTGAAGTGAGATTGGACTTGGATCGGATGGGGGTGAAAGAAGGAGACATAATGGACAGAGAGCGATTTAGACGGCTGGTTAAGGGGTTTCCAGGTTTCCAGGAGACAGGGGAGTTGTCAGTGAGGAAAGGAAGATCTTACAGGAGGAACAGAAGAAGGAGGTGGAAGAGAGGATGAAGCGATATTGGCAGAGAGTGAAGACAACAAATAATGTAAACACTGTCAAACGTGGTCCATAGTTGGCCGAAACGAATTAATCTTATATATATATAAAGAATTGTCTGCGTGTTCGTCTTTTATGCGTTCATAAAGCATTCATCCGATTGCGATAAAATTTTGGTGCGTTGTTGTAAACACTTCCGGGATGATCATAGGCATAGTTAATTAATTTCATAATAGAGAGCGCGCGAGTAGTTTAAACAAATGCGTAATGGCGATGCGTTCATATACAATTCGTCCGATTGCGATCAAATTTTGGTGAGTTGTTGTGCACAGTCCCGGAAAAGTAATAGACGTAGTAAATCCAATTTACAATGGATGGTGCGCGAGTAGCTTCAACAAAATGGCGTGCGTTTGTTTCAAGAGAGTCCCTCATGTGTTCATATACCATTCATCCCATTTCGTTGAAACTTGGGTGAGAGCTTGTGTACACTACAGGCAAGGTTTCTGGCTTAGTAAATCCATGTTATAATACGTAGCGCACGAGTAGATTCAACAAATGTACGACGACGCGCGAAGCGTGTCAAAAAAGTCTCGTATGCGTTCATATACCATTCGTCCGATAGCGATGAAACTTGGGTGAGATGTTGTGTACACTACAGGGAAGGTTTCTGGCTTAGTGAATCCACTTAACAATAGGTATCGCACAAGTAGATTCAACAAATGAGTGGCGACGGGCGAACCGTTTCAACAAAGACCAGTATGCGTTCACATACCATTCGTCCGATAGCGATGAAAATTGGGTGAGAGGTTGTGTACACTACAGGCAAGGTTTCTGACTTAGTAAATCCATGTTATAATAGGTAGCGCACGAGTAGATTCAACAAATGATCGACGACGCGCGAAGCGTTTCAACAAAGTCCCGTATGCGTTCATATACTATTCGTCTGATAGTGATGAAACTTGGCTGAGATGTTGTGTACTCTTCAGGGAAGGTTTCTGGGTTAGTAAATCCAATTAACAATAGGTATCGCAAAAGTAGATTAAACGAATGAGCGACGACGCGCGAAGTGTTTCAACAATGTCCCGTATGCGTTTATATACCATTCGTCCGATAGCGACTAAACTTTGGTGAGATGTTGTGTACTCATCAGGAAAGGTTTCTGGCTTAGTACACCCACTTGACAATAGGTATCGCACAAGTAGATTCAACAAATGAGCGACGGCACGCGAATCGTATCAACCAAGTCCCGTATGCGTTCATATACCATTCATCCGATTGCTATGAAACTTTGGGGAGTTGTGAACACTTCCGAAATCATTATAGGCATAGTCAATCCAATTTACAATTGACAGCGCGCGAGTATTTTAAACAAATGAGTGTTGGCGATGCGTTCATATAGCCTACAATTCATCCGATTGCGACCAAATTTTGGTGGGTTGTTTGGCACACTTCCGGGATGGTTATAGGCAAAGTTAATCCAATTAACCATAGATAGCGCACCAGTAGTTTAAACAAATGAGTGTTGGTGATGCATTCATATACAATTCATCCGATTGCAATCAAATTTCGGTGAGTTGTTGTGCATACGCCAGGAAAAGTTATAGGCATAGTAGATCCAATTAACAATAAATGGCGCGCGAGTAACTTCAACAAAATGGCGTGCGTTTGTATCAACAAAGTCCCACATGCGTTCATATACCATTCACCCCAATGGGATGAAACTTGGGTGAGATGTTATAGTCACTCAGGGAAGGTTTCTGCTTAGTAAATCCACTTAACAATAGGTAGCGCACGTGCAGATTCAACAAATGAGCGACGACGCGCGAATTGTTTCAACAAAGTCCCGTATGCGTTCATATACCATTTGTCCGATAGCGATGAAACGTGGGTGAGATGTTGTGTACACTTCAGGGAAGATTTATAGCTCAGTAAATCCATGTTACAATAGGTAGCGCACGAATGGATTCAACAAATGAGCGATGACTCGCGAAGTGTTTCGACAAAGACCCGTATGCGTTCATATACAATCGTCGGACAGAGATGAAGCATTGGTGAGTTGTTGTGTACACTCCAGGGAAGGTTTCTGATTTAGTAAATCCATTTTACAATGGGTAGCAAACGGGTAGATTTAACTAATAAGCGACAGCGCGTGAATCGTTTCAATAAAGTCCCGTATGCGATCATATACCATTCATCCGAGTGTGATAAAACTTTGGAGAGCTGAGTACAGTCCTGCGAAGGTTCATGAATTAGTAAGTCCGTTTTTCAATGGGTGGCGCACAAGAAGATTCAACAAATTGAAACGGTTATGGCTAGCCCACACGTTGAGCGACAAGTGTAGCGGTTATTAATGCCCAATGTTGGTAGCGACAAATGAAACGTTTTGCTAGCCCCTAACTGTTGGGTGATAAATGTAACTGTTTACCTTTGCCTAAGCTATGTTGTTTTAATGGGCGCCAAGACCTCAATGCAATGTTGAAATCTAAATTTGTATTTAACAACGTCTAGCTCTGGCAGAACACCTTCAAGACACTATTCACTCAGATCGTGGTATGATTTGATCATTAACCCAACAAACAATTGTATCAGGAGAAGGAATTGGTCTATATCTAATGCTACCTACTGAAAGCAAAGATTGCATTGTAAAAGAAATGAATTTATTATATAAAACAAGTATAGCAAAATTAATAATAATAATAAGTACAAAATTTAAATTGGAGCGTTGTGATTTGAATATTACCGATAGAAAATTACGTGAAAACGGAGTCTGATAAATTGATTTTACTCTTATTTCCAAGCTATGAAGTTACTGAAATATGAAATGTAAAACAAAGAAAAATGAGAGATTGCGTATTTCTGCGTCATTTGCGCTTACCATTGGAAATTGCCAAGGCATTTCCCTCGTACTTGCTGATGCCGTGAGCTTCCCACAGTCTCCTGGACGTCGTCATCTCCGTCGGAATTTGATGATATTCTGGTAGATTAGATAATTCTATGGTCCGTACCTCGGACCCAAACACTCGTACAACCGCACTGGTTAAGTTTTGCAAAAGTTAGTCTTCAACTCCACTGAACATCGGAGCGACACGCACTTCCAACCGTACTCCGCAAGTTCTACACAGATAGTCCTCGTTTCACGGCGCGTCGAACGATATATGCACCTGTTGGCTCCCCCACCACGGTACCGTCTTCCAGCTTACGTTGTCTCCCCTGATTGGCTGAGCACGCCTCCAGTTCCCCTCCTCTGCCTCATTACACTCGGCGCGCGAGAGGGAGAAGTCGATTTCCGTTCCAACAATTCGTCTTTTCTAGACCTTGCGACCCAGCCTTGCGTAATACTTCTCGACAGGAATCAGCTTGTATTCGAATTCCCAGTGAGTCATGTCTCTCAAATACCCTAACTGACAAAACTACGTAAAATTCCGTAATCACATAATTTTCTATAATATTGTCGTTCGTAATAATTTGCTTGATAGCGTTTTCTAAGACATAGAAAACCTATCTGAATGCTAATAATTTTTATAAAATGCTCCGAAAATACCTTAATAATAATTATAATAAATTAATAATAATAATAAATTACCATGAAAAATTCTCTTGGCTGAACAATTTGCCGCGTAAATAAATATAGAATGGCTTCCTACTGACTTATGCCAGTTGCATAAAACCCCTCGAAAAACACGTTACATATTCGCCTCGGATCATCGGATGATTTACCGTGACGACGGTCCATTATCCGATTATCCCAGACACGTTAATAAACCCCATCCAAAATACATATTACATAAACGAAATCACCCTAAATTACAGATATATACACTCATATTTTTTCTTCACGCACTTTGCGTCAAAGTTTGTTGTCACTATGGATTGCACTTTGCAACCAGTCCAATGTTTTACATATGGAATAGTGTTCCACGGATATTTCCGCCTCTCAAATTTCTCTATGTTGGAGAAATAGACATAATTAATGTGTGAGCACTATGTATTTATGATGTCATATCACACGCATTGAAGGTGTTCTGATATATTTATATCACCATAGAACTCCCTAATTTCACTGGAGGTCCCCTCCTTATGGTGAAATTTAATCTCACTTATCACTGAGCACACGATCACACTACTGTGGCAGCGCCTCGTGACCATAATACTTAATCTCTCTTTAAAGTAGATTAAATTAATATTGACTTCTGAAAAAAAACAGTAAATGCGCATTACATATAACACCAAATATTTCTGTGCTGTGTTAAGTTCCCGTTAACCATATTCTACTTAATACTAGTTCTCAACACAGACCATTTCTCCTCACACAAATAATACCATTGTACAAATTATCTTAAATTACACACTTACAAATCTTACATGGCGAGGCCGTAAACAGAAATCACGTGTGCTGATATGTATGAGTTTCATGAAGGACTGTCTCGCATTCTGATGGCCCATCTTTTATCTTGTGGACGCCTTAAGCTAACAAGCCCTATTCAAGCGCTCCCCCATCTCTTGGAGATAAATGGGAACCCATCAGCGCTGCCAAAAATGGCCTTGGTGCATCGAGACAATTTAGTGCTCAACAGCATCCGACAATCCCGTCATATTTCCCTGTACCTTAAAAACTCTCATTTACTTACATACTACCCCCCTGTGTGACTTCTGATACGCCTGCCTTAAGACCAGATCTTCCACGCACCAGACACCACACTTACTCATTTGATAGGCCGGCTCGCCAGCTAAACACACTCACTTTATGACACATATTTTCGTAGACTATGTATATTATACGTTCCGTATAATCTGTTTCCCTCACTATTCTCCAGCACATATGCTGTTTTCCCAATACGTTTGGAAACTATAAATGGGCCCTCGTAGAGATAAAAGAACTTGGACATGACTTTCTCTAGCTTATTTGACTGTTTCGGCACTCTAAGTAAGACTCTGTCTCCCGGCTCGAATAGGTCAAATTTAGTTTCTTTTTGTTGGCGAATTCTCTTTTGTGCTGACTTAGATAAATTCTGTTTCGCCAACTGGACAGTGTAATCCATCCCCGGTTGCTTACCCTCATTTAATCCCAACACCCTCGCTAGTTCATTTTGTGGTCTTTTTCCGAAGTGAATTTCGTATGGCGTCAATTTCGTGCTCTCATGCTGGACAGAATTCAGCCAAGTCTCGACCTTGGGAAGATGTCCAACCCAGGCCGCATGCTTGTCATGCACTAGAGTCCGAAAAAGACGAGCCACTTCCCTTAATGGACGCTCTGCAGAATTACCCTGAGGGTACCTTACAGAGGAATGAACGTGTGTTATACCAGCTTCCTGCATACTGGTTCTCCATTTCTTTGCAGTAAACTGTGGTCCACTGTCAGATAGTATCCTGAGAGGAATGCCAAACTCAGGTACATACTTATTAATGATCAGACGGCTACACGCTAGTCCCGTGGCTTTCCTTAGCGGATATAGCTTGACATACTTACTAAAAGCGTCAATAACTATAAAAATGTACTCGTAGCCGTACTGTCCTTTAACGATCGGGCCAAATAAATCCACACACAGTAGTTCGCCGGGACTACTGGTGAGAACTGCAGATCTCTCCCCCACTAAATATTTAACTGGATATTTACTCCTTTGACAGGTGTCACACTTAGCTAAAATCCTCCTAACGTCCCTTCCCATTTTACTCCAAATGAAGTCACGACCAATTTCCTAGAAGACCTTGGCAGCACCAAAGTGTCCTAATTCCCTATGAATGAACCAAATTAGCTCCTCCCGCAAAGTGGCAGGAACACATATTGCCCACCGATTATTCCTACATTTCCTTGCAAGAAGCCCATCCTGCATCTTGTACGTGAACCGTCCTACTTTCACATACTCTTCTTCACCTATTTCCAACCTAGCCAGTGGCTCCTTTAACTTAACGTCATCACGTTGCTCCACTAGCATATTTCTCAGTGTCTGTAACGATGCCCTGTTGCTACTGTCCACACATGCACATATTAAAATACCGTCCTCTGCTTTAACCACAGGATAATCCCTACATAAATTAGTGTCCCTCGATAGCATGTCTGCAAGTATGTTATCTTTACCTTTAATATATTTTACTGTGAATTCGTATTCCTGCAGAGCAAGAATCCACCTACTAACTCTGTTAGAACTGAGTTTACAAGTCCTCATATACAGTAATGCATGGTGATCTGTGTGGATCTCAAATTTCCCCCCTACTAAATACATTCTAAATTTCCCTAAACTGAAAGCAATAAATAAAAGCTCTAACTCAGTAATCGTGTATCTTTTCTCTGCTGCAGTCAGTCCTCGCGAGGCTAAAGATACAATGCACAGATTACCCTCATCATCTTTCTGACATAATACTCCAGCAATGCCTATATGTGAAGCATCTGTCATAACCACATATTCCTTATCTTTTAACGGATATTTCAGCACTACAGCTTTCTCAAAACCTTCCTTCAGCGCTCTAAAAGCCTGTTCATGCTTGGACTCCCATCTCCACCGAGTCCCACTTTTAAGCAATTCCCTGAATGGTTCTACCAACCCTGAGTATTTAAGAACGAACCTCCTGAAAAAGTTGCAAATTCCCAGGTAAGTTTTTAACTGTTTAACATTCTGTGGCACCTCTGCGTTAAGTATCTTATTAACCCTACTTTCTTCTGGTGTTACACCTCTACTCGACACTCTATGACCTAAAAATGTCACTTCTGACTGACAGAATGACGACTTAGACAGCTTCAAAGTGAACCCTGCCTGATCTAACTTCTGAAAAACTATATTTAAATGACGTAGATGCTCCACAAAACTGCGTGAACTAATTACCATATCATCTATGTAAATGGTTACAAACTCTCCTGTGTCATCCCCTAATGCGATGTTTAAAGCCCTAATTAAAGCTGCTGAACTACTCTTTAACCCATAAGGTGTTCTACAAAATTGATAAAGGTTATATTTATGACTAAAAGCTGTAAATGGTCTATCTTCGTACATAAGTGGCACTTGCCAAAAACTGGAACTCAAATCTACACAAGTGAAATACTTCTTCCCCTCAAATGTTTGCATTAATTCTTCTATTGACATAGATTTCAGCTGATCTGAACTAATTCTATTGTTAACCAAACGAGCGTCTAAACAAATACGAACAGTGCCGTCGGTCTTGGGTACCGTTATCAAAGAATTAACATACGGACTGTTAGAGTGCTCAATAATCCCATCTTCAAGCATCTGATTAATTTGTGCCTCAACTGCACTCTGATAAGCGAAAGGTACAGGATATCTATGTCCTGTGAATACTGACCTATCAATAACGTTCAATGAATGGGTATAGCAATTGGCCATACCAATGCGATCCTCAAACACTCTCCTATTACACCATAACACATCATAGAGCCGAACACACTGTTCATCCTCTATATTTCCCTGAAATGCAGCCTCACGTAACGAGTCCTCTGGACTTCCGTTCGTAATCACACTGCCCACAAAACATGGAGAACCCCGCTCTACGGCTGGCGATATCTCATTTAAAGTACAAATCACACCTACAATACTACTTCTCTGAATATGGTCATTAGACGCTACTTCTACTTCAGAATCTCCCCATTTAAATTTCAAACTCCCTACATCATAACATAAGTTACCAGACACTCTACTTAGCCACTCTGAACCCAAGATAACACTGAATACTAAATTTGGAATTACAAGACAAATCTGCTTCTCTACATGATTATTAATTTTAATGTCTACTAAAACTTGCTTAGAAATTACTTTAGACCTCTTCCCAACAGCTGTGATAACAAAAGTGCTTTTAATTGGCATCTCCTCAAAATTTACTCCAGTTCCTTTCATTTTATCATAAAATGCACTACTTATGCAACTCTTCATACAACCACTATCAATTAAAACATCTGTGTACGCCTCGGACACGTTAAATTTAACTATGGGGCTCTTACTAACCACTTCCTGAATAATACCTTCATCATTTAGTTCATGTAATAATTCATTTCTCACATTTAGGTCATAGGGTTCCTGTATAATTGTATGGACAGGGCATGCTACAGACTGAGATTCTGACCTTACTTCGCAGCCTGGTTCGCGTTTAAAGAACCGCTACAGCTGGCCGTAGTACTACTAACTACTAAACTGGTCTGGTTGTTCTGGGCTGTGTTGTCATTGTTTGGCTGTATATTACTACCACTAGGCTGTCCTCTTCCTTGACCCCTATTCTGGTTGTAATTATTGTCATTATAATTTCTCCCTTGATTTCCCCTGAAATCATTGTTTCTCCCTTGATTTCCCCTGTAATCATTGTTCCTCCCTTGATTTCCCCTGAAATCATTGTTCCTCCCTTGATACTGATTACCATAGCCATTTCCTCTGTTCTGATATAGCTGATTATTATTATTTCTATTTTGAGCGTTGGCCCCTTCGCCACCGTTCCCTTGAACTTCTTGATGCCTGGCTTCATTAGGTCTATTATTATTATTACCCTGGTTCCGATTGAAATTGTCCTCATAACCCCCTCTCCCTAGTGCATCAAATGTGCTTAACAAGTTTTCTACTTGTGATATAGTCTTTACATTCTGGATACAAGCAGCCTCCTTGATCCTATAGGGAAAGTGCCTAAGTAGCAACCTTACCACATCACTTTCCTCCTTCAAGCCATCCAGATATTTACACACTAATACCTGCCCTAAAAAGTATTCGGTCATGGTGGAGCTTCCTTTAGGGTTATATTTACCACACACTACTCCCTCACGATGCTGCGACTGAATAACATCATTCCAGAACTTTTCACAGAATTTCATTTTAAAATCATTAATATCAGTAAACTTGTCTCTGTAGACAGCAAACCAATTCCTCGTTTCCCCCACAAACACTTGTTCTAAAATTTCAACTACCTGGCACCACTCAATACTACCATTTTCCAACCTCTCCCCGAATTTATTTTCTATAGTGTTCATGAACTCCATTGGGCACCCCTGTCGATTGCTGAACTTACCCAGTTCTACCTCCCTGTGTGTGCTATTCACAAAAACTGGCCTATTCTGACTATTTTCTTGCCTGATCCTAGCTTTTAATTTTAATTCTAATTCTGCAATTTTCTCCTCAGCCTTCCTCTCAATACTGTTTACTGTTAATTTAATGTTTCCTTCTGATTCTTCTACTTTATCATATAGCTTTGCTTGTTTCTCCTCAATCTTGCTAATGCTCTCTCTATTACTCTCTCTTAAATCATTTACTTCTGCAAATATTTGCGAGTGGACTTTCTCAATTCTACCCCCCAGCTGTTCCTTAACCTCTTTAGTTGCTACCTGAATTTTGTCAATTTCTCCCCCCAATTGCTTTTTGACCTGCTGTGTTTCCAGTTGCACTAGTTCTTTTAAATTTTCAGCCTGTGTACTGATTCTAATTTCTAACTCCTCCTGTACTTTTCCTAATTTCTTGTCTACATCAGTAATGATCTCTTTAACCTTCTCTTCCATTACTCCTCTGATTTCTCCTCTAATCTGCTCCATTTTCACACTAATTTCCTTGTTGTTCTTATCTAATTTTGCATTATTCTGTTCTAATTTTGCATTTAAAGCTTCTGTACTTTCTTTATTTTCCCTACTGTTTTGTTCTAATTTAGCGTTGTTTTGTTCCAGTTTAGCATTTAAAGCGTCTGTACTTTCTTTATTTTCCCTACTGTTTTGTTCTAATTTAGCGTTGTTTTGTTCCAGTTTAGCATTTAAAGCGTCTGTACTCTCTTTATTTTCCTTACTGTTTTGTTCTAATTTTGCATTTAAGGCATCACTACTAACTTTGTTCTGATACATGAACTCGAGAAGTAAAGTTTTTAATTCTGGTTGGCCACCTACACTCCCTGTTTCAGTATCGGGATTTACCTCCGCTACCCCGGTACTACCATCACTCGACATACTGCTCGTATCATCACTCTCCAGTTGATGACCACTACGTAACCTCATCTGTCTTTCTTTCTCATCCCCCATAATGATATACACTGATAGAGACAAATAACCCCCAAAATACAGGCACAGAAATATATACCCTTCTCCTTCCACAAATGTTATTAGGTTTTCATCCCCACGTTGTCGGCGACAAATGTAGCAGTTTTGCTTAGGCTGGGATGACAAGTGAAACGGTATTTACTTTGCTCCACGTTGGTAGCGACAAATGAAACGTTTTGCTAGCCCCTAACTGTTGGGTGATAAATGTAACTGTTTACCTTTGCCTAAGCTATGTTGTTTTAATGGGCGCCAAGACCTCAATGCAATGTTGAAATCTAAATTTGTATTTAACAACGTCTAGCTCTGGCAGAACACCTTCAAGACACTATTCACTCAGATCGTGGTATGATTCGATCATTAACCCAACAAACAATTGTATCAGGAGAAGGAATTGGTCTATATCTAATGCTACCTACTGAAAGCAAAGATTGCATTGTAAAAGAAATGAATTTATTATATAAAACAAGTATAGCAAAATTAATAATAATAATAAGTACAAAATTTAAATTGGAGCGTTGTGATTTGAATATTACCGATAGAAAATTACGTGAAAACGGAGTCTGATAAATTGATTTTACTCTTATTTCCAAGCTATGAAGTTACTGAAATATGAAATGTAAAACAAAGAAAAATGAGAGATTGCGTATTTCTGCGTCATTTGCGCTTACCATTGGAAATTGCCAAGGCATTTCCCTCGTACTTGCTGATGCCGTGAGCTTCCCACAGTCTCCTGGACGTCGTCATCTCCGTCGGAATTTGATGATATTCTGGTAGATTAGATAATTCTATGGTCCGTACCTCGGACCCAAACACTCGTACAACCGCACTGGTTAAGTTTTGCAAAAGTTAGTCTTCAACTCCACTGAACATCGGAGCGACACGCACTTCCAACCGTACTCCGCAAGTTCTACACAGATAGTCCTCGTTTCACGGCGCGTCGAACGATATATGCACCTGTTGGCTCCCCCACCACGGTACCGTCTTCCAGCTTACGTTGTCTCCCCTGATTGGCTGAGCACGCCTCCAGTTCCCCTCCTCTGCCTCATTACACTCGGCGCGCGAGAGGGAGAAGTCGATTTCCGTTCCAACAATTCGTCTTTTCTAGACCTTGCGACCCAGCCTTGCGTAATACTTCTCGACAGGAATCAGCTTGTATTCGAATTCCCAGTGAGTCATGTCTCTCAAATACCCTAACTGACAAAACTACGTAAAATTCCGTAATCACATAATTTTCTATAATATTGTCGTTCGTAATAATTTGCTTGATAGCGTTTTCTAAGACATAGAAAACCTATCTGAATGCTAATAATTTTTATAAAATGCTCCGAAAATACCTTAATAATAATTATAATAAATTAATAATAATAATAAATTACCATGAAAAATTCTCTTGGCTGAACAATTTGCCGCGTAAATAAATATAGAATGGCTTCCTACTGACTTATGCCAGTTGCATAAAACCCCTCGAAAAACACGTTACAAAATGAGTGACGGCGCGAATCGTTTAAACAAAATCCCGTATGCGTTCATATGCCATACATCCGATTGCGATGAAACTTTGATGAGTTATTGTGTACACGCCAGGAAAGGTTTTCGAGTTAGTAAATTCATTTTACAATAGGTAACGTACGAGTATATTCAACAAATGGGTGACGACGCTCTAATCGTTTCAGCAGTCCCGTATGCGTTCATATACCATTCATTTAATTGCGATGTAACTTTCGTGAGTTGTTGATCACGCTCCCGTGAATGTTTCTGAGATAGCAAATTATTATTTTTATAATAGTTTAGAGGTGGTTAACGGAAAAAGAAGAACATATTGGGAATCCAAAAGCACTGCAACTAACAAAGTCAAAACCCCAACACTTTCTTTGATTGGCATTGCAACGCATGCCGGGTACAGCTAGTATATATATATATAATTTGAATTCTATACCAGCGGTAGTAACCGGTGGAATGATCCTGCTTTCTGAAAGTCTCCGTAAGCTTCGAGATCAGATAACACTCGAAGTGATGAATGAATTATATTTCTTTCTTTCTTTCTTTCTTTCTTTCTTTCTTTCTTTCTTTCTTTCTTCTTTCTTTCGTTTAAGGGTGGTAATCACATCAAACTTACAAACGAATAGAAAAAAAAGTCCTCTCGGCACGCCGGAAGGCGGAGGTAGATTTCACCGGACAAACTTGGGGACAGGCGAAAATAGGCAGAATATGCAGGTTTTCGTAGAAGGTTCAGACCTCATTTAATGCGAGAAGGTATTTTATAATTGGAGCTTAATTAACTTTGTTTTTCATCATTTTATGCTTAATTTAAACATTTTATTGACTTATGGGAACGGTAACCTTCTTGTCATTTGGGGTCCATTTTTATACTTGTGGTCACACTGTCCTTATGCAAGGTTTCGACACTGCTGTGTAACTATGTAACGGTCTGTTACTTCTTCACGCAAAATTATATCCCCCGCAGAGATTTTGGTTGGTTCCTCAGTTAAGGGGCTGCGACAACGCGGTCATGTAACCCCGTGTACTTTGGGATGGCTGTATTAGTCTGTAATTCAGGTAAGGACTACAGACGGTCAATTTCAAGCAGTAGTTCCTAATGTTGCTACCAGGTACTACCGTCAACGACACCTAGCTGTGAACTTGGCTACTAGATGCCACCGCAACCAGAAACTCGCAACGAACGTTGGAACTTCCCCTCCAAAGGAAAGCATACTGAGGGATTTTTAGCGCTCTTAGAAAATCCGACGACTTCGTCGGCTTTGAACTCGCGACCTTGGGCATAGACATTCAGCATGCTACCAGTTACGTCACCGAAACCGCTTCACACTTAGATGGAAATCTGAATCTGATCTCGTGCAAGTGCGTTATCTTGGCAACGTCTGATGGCTCATCCCTCATCAATTTAGTAGTGTTGCCATGGCAACCACTGATAGCTCTTGGCATTTTCTTATAATTCCGAAATCATTTTTCTCATCCCTTGGCATAATGGTGGGTCATATCAAAAATTCTTTTAGACAAAAGTTTTAGGTAATTATTAGGGGAATATTGTCCATTGTGTACGGTTTTGATATTGTGCCTATTAAGAGAGATATGATTAATGTTTCCCGAAAAAACCACTTTTCCCACCCCTTTGGTCAATGGTTGGTGCTATAAAAAACTCATCAAACATAAATTTTTGGGCTTTATCCGACATATAGTATGAACTGTGAACGGATTCGATATTTCACATATTAAGAGAGTTATAGCAATATTTCACTTTTTCGAAAAAAAAGCCCCCCATTTTCACCCCCTTCGACCGATTTAGCCCAGTAACAAACTCGACCGAGATTTTATAGGTATACATATTCAGTAAAAAATTCAAAGTGATTGGTGCAAAATTACGGCAGTTATCGTGTCCACAATAAACTGATACATATATATATATATCATACTAATATATAACAAGATGTTCAGTAAAGAACATATAGCCTACTTTCTCCTAAATGTATGAGTATAGTTATAACTCGTTGTTATTATCAAAGAGTATAATAGAATCATTTCTTGGTTGAAGACCTTAGAAACTATTTACCTCTACCAAACGCCACAACCTAGAAAAATCTACTACCATCATTGAAGAAAGATAGATAAGAAGTATCTCAAGAATGTTATGGATCTGGAGACATAATCGACCGGACTGACTGCGTGGCTCAGCGGTAACGTTCTTGCTTGCTGGGCCCTAGGTTGCAGGTTCGTATCCTGGCGCAGTCAGTTGGCATTTGAGGGTGCACAAATGCGAGGGAGCCGTGTCAGTAGATTTACTGGCACGTTAAAGATCCTCTTCGGGCCAAAATTCCGGCACCCCGGCGTATCTAAAAGCAACAGTAGTTAAAAGGGACGTAAAACAAATAACATTATTATTATTATTGTTATTACATAATCGACCTGCCGTGGGCAACATCCAACTTTGAGTTGAGGCATGTCTTTACACGTCTGGTTGTGCATGGCTTTCACAACCCTAATTGAATTAACAAATCTTTCCATGTCCCTACAGAGACGTGTGTATACAAACTATGTGGATATTTTTTGCCTGAAATAAAAGTATTAATAACCTGAACTAGCACCAGCGGTTAGAATTCAGTTACTATGTGAAATCGTTTTGTTCTTTACTTCAAATAACATTTTCAAATAACCCACAATAGGCTGTTACAAACCCTTTAAAATAAGAAGTAAAAATGTATCATAGTATCATCTTGTCATTCTTCAAATTCGATGCGCATAGAATGCCAAAGGTATACTATCAATGTAGACCAGTCGTGAAATCTAGTGGAAAAATATCGAACAATATAATCCTAACAGGGCGAGTGCATTCTAGCGGCCATAAGAAGAAACTTTTCAATAAAATCTGGAAGTTAATACGTAGGCCTGCGTGCAGTTATCTTTTTGGCTGCTAGATGTCTCGAGCAAATCTGCTGGCGAATTATGTTTCTATTAAATATATGTTTTGCACCGTAATATGCACAATATAACGCTTAATTTTAAAACGTCTGAGTCATTACAAAGCAACAAATATGTAAAATGTCAAACAAAAAACCTAACTCTGATGGGGTTTGAACCATAGGCATATGATGGACAGACTAACATTTTACCACGGAGCCATTTGTGCCAACGAACATTGATCTATATAAAATGACTTACATAGAACTTGTTAGCAAATAATGATTTAGACCTAACGATTTCATCAGTGGAGTATATTATTTATATATAAAGCATTTCATACAAAGTTTATTTATTTTGTATCAGTACGCTATATTGCATGCAATACTCAAATTAGTGAAATATAAGTCAGGCACAAGATATCCGCTGCCATCTTGTCTTCTTACAGAGACGGCTCAGCTTTTTAAAATCACTTCTGCACTATAGTATTACAAAATAAACTTTTAATTTCGAACGTGCCTCTTCCTTTAGAACAGTTGAATCGATTGTCGGCTCGATAATCGGAAATGGTGGGTCCCATGATATGGATTATAAAGTTTGCATAATTCGCACGGCCGCCATCCTGAAATGGTACGGCGGATGACCTTGTAGTATGGTCAAAAGACGCGTTCTATATGAAGGTATGTTATTACCAAATTTGGTAGAGATCGGATAATTTGGTAAGTCGCTATTTGATTTTACGTATTGAACGTTTGAGTGGCCGCCATTCAGTTTTGGTAACGATGGCGGCGATATAAAACATGACACTGAGGTGCCCTTTGCTTGTTCTACCTCTGTACCAAATTTTGTTCAATTCGGTTTCACCGTGTTCGAATTGATAGGGGGTACACACACTCACCCACACACACACAGACTCACACACACACATACACACACACAGACAGACACACAATTTTTGGCCCTGTAGTGATCTCATAAGTCTACTTTCATTTTATGCAAAAATCGAAAGTAGGCTAAAAATGAGATGGTGTCTGTCGGTCTTTCTGTCTGTCTGTCTGTCTGTCTGTGTGTTACTCAATAACGCAAGAACCACTGGTCTGACTTAAATGAAATTTTGCATGGATGTAGCTGATTTACCATGTTTACATATAGGATACTTTTAATTTCGATATTTTGCACTATTAAAAAATGGCGACAATTTTTGTGACGTCACTACACCCTTTGGTTTCAAAATTTCATATTTCCATATCAAATAAAAAGAGAACGCTAAGAAATAGCAAACTTTTGATGGCACATACGAGCTTTAAAATTTAATTTTCTATCCAAAAGGTCCTTATCACGTTTCGTGTATCACCAACGGTTAGCGAGTAAAACCCACATATGTGACGTCACTACACCCTTTGGTTTCAACATTTCATATTTCCATTTCAAATAAAAAGAGAACGCTAAGAAATATCAAACTTTTGATGCATACAAAAGATTTAGCATTTAATTTGCTATCCAAAAGGCCCTTATCACTTTTCGTGTATTCCAAAGGTTAGCCAGTAAAACCTAAATTTGTGCAATAAAACACGGTCAACACCGAGCGGTGCAGTATATCTCTACATACATGAAAATTAAAGTTTGTATGGTTTTTTTTCGCAATTTCTACGGAAATTTGAGTTATTTACGCGTTTCAGACTGTTTTTTTTATGGATGCGCGCGAAAATAATTTTTTGGTCTGTCTGTTTGTTTGATTGTCTGTGGACAAATTTGTTCCCTTATAACTCGAGAACGGCTGGGTGTATCAACGTAAAATTTGGTACAGATATCCATCAGAGGCACGACACTAATCATTGTTGTAACCCTTCTCCGTACCTCTCATAAAAGAGGGCCTACCCCCTTAAAATACATGCTGAAATAGGAGTAGAAGGACGAGACAAAGTTCATTTTCAGCCCCTCAATGTGAGAGACAAAAGTCGGGTGCCCTGAAGGGTCCCCGAAATCCACATTTTAAGGCCCTAAAACCAACCGTTTTTGAGATATTCCCAGAAAACTAATTTCATTTAATAAACTAAGAACGAATTCAAGCCGGTAACCATGGCAACAGATTCTCAGAGGTTCATCTATGGCTGTAATACGCAATGCAATTCCATTAATTACATTGGTGTGAAAGTTTGCAAACGGCTAGAAGGTTATCACGGAAAGAAATTAAGCTGTAAAATTCGTCAATACGTATAATGCGCTTAAGGGGGTCAAGGGTTACACTATAATTTTTTCACGCGATTTACACCTGCGGGTGTGGTACGGCAGGTCTATTATATTCCTATCCCTATATTACAATATTATTATTATTAGTATTATATTATGGCGTACAACGAGGAGACAAAGCCCCTCGGTGCCAGAAACAAAACTTGGAGGCCTCGAAAACAAATTATAAGGCTCTAACACCAACAGTATCTGAAATATTCCCTAATTTAATTTAACAAACTAATGAAGGAATGGAAATCGGTAACCATGATAACATTATCTCAAGGGGTGGCATTCAACTTTCCATCTATTTCTGTAAGAAGCAATGCCACTCCATTTATACCTTGCCACGGTGGGTGAGTGGATAGCGTGTCGGTCTACTAATCCCAAGATTGCAGGTTCCCTCCTGGCCGTGGAAAGTGATTTTTGAAATGCGGCAAAAATACGACTCGCATGTCATACGATGTTGGCATGTCAAAGAACCCATTTGAATTCAGTAGGCCGTGTTTATAATGGCAAAATTAATCTCAGCAGTTTCCGCCAACACAAAGTTCCTCATTTCTCTCCTTGAAAGTGCTATAGTGTTCAAGGAGCTTAGATATCTACCCTCCTTGACTTTCATAGTGATTCAAGGAACAACGAAATTTCGACATGCAAGCTACCCTCTGGGTGTCAAATTACGAAGCTTGCACCCGGCACCCGAGGCCATACGATATTATTATTAGGCTACTCCATTTATTACATTTCTGTGAAAGTTTGCAAATGGCTATAAGGTTATCACGGAACCAACGTAGACTGTATAATTCGTCAATGCAATTAAGGGGGTCAAGGGGGTAACCTAGAATTTTTTCATGCAATTTCACGAGCGACATATAGTACAGAAAGTCTATTATATATCCAAACAGCAACATTATTTTCAAAAATTCCTGAATTGAATCAGCATTTTTTGCGGCTTTTAGGAATTTGGGCCATTTGATGCTAAAGAACCTGAATTTTCATGCACCACAAGCCTTTATAATTTATGAAAGAGGTATTCCTGAGTATGGGAACCTAACACAACGTAGAGGGTAATTTTTTATGTGAGGTGTATTGCGTTTCGTCTACAAGGCTTTCAAATCAATTTCACGTCAGGAAGTACACGTTAGGTGAATTTAGTTTGAGAGCACATTTTAACTAATCTTTTTTTTTTTTGTCGACACACGGGTTCATCGTAAGGATGATTTTGTTTGATACTGTATGGTAGATACACCCATATTTGGATATCTGGGTGATATGTTGTAGACAATAGAATTATCTGTCTGTCTTTCTGTGTATCTTTATGTACGCCTATAAATCGTGTTCGGATGCTTGGTGCATCGTAAAATTAGGTATGGTAAACATGAGTCAATACACCAATCATTTATAAAACCCCTCACCGTACTTTTCATACAGTAGAAGGGTGGATATAAGAAAAAACTTCTCAAAATACATGCTAAAATAGGCGAAATATAAAAATTATCCTAGAAGGACGATCAAAGCATATGTTGCGCTTCTCATTGTGAGACACAAAATTCGCGAGTTTATAAGGGGTCTCCGAAAATCACATTTTAAGGCCCTTAAATTAACAGTGTGTGTGATATTCCCAGAAAACTAACTTCGTTCTGATAAACTTATGAAGCAATGACAAACCGCTAACCATTGCAACAGTAGCTCAATTGATAATGTCTGGTGTTAATGTGTAACACCGTTCGAAGAACGGGTACTTCTGCTAGTATATATATATATATATATATATACATATACATATACATACATAAACGCTAAAGAAGTCCTTAATGTGAAAACCAGGAGAGGATTCTTTGACTCAGATCATCATTTACTACAAATCAAGGTAAAATTTCAACCCAACAGACAAAGGATAAGGGGAACCCAGCTTTTCCGAACTGATCCAGAATACCTTGAATTCAACAAGATGAACATCATTGAAGAAATCCGTCAAATGAATACTACGAGCTGGTCTGAACTTGCAGAGAAAATGAAACAAGCAATAATATTCGGTCAACCTCCGAGAAAGAGAAAACATAGGTGGTGGAACATCACATGCGATCATGCTATTGAATATAGGTTTAAAGCATGGAATAATTTCAATAGCCATAAAACAACAGAAAAATGGCAAGAATTTGTGCAGGTTCGGAAAAACACTTCTAAAATTATTCGCCGAGAAAAGCGCAATTATGATAATAATAGGCTAAATGAAATAGAACAGGACTTCACTAAGAACAACACCAGAAATTTTTACAAGACCTTTAGAGAAAATATAGCGGGCTTTCAACCCCCTAGTTTATGCTTCCAACGACCTGATGGATCTCTGGAAACAAATACGAGCAATAATTGTGAAATTCTAGCTAAATATTTCAGTACACTCCTTAATTGCGAAGCACCTTCTGAACAACTTCAATTTGCAAAACCAGTGCCCAACCTTGATTCACTTCCACCATCACATGAAGAAATAGTGGACATAATCAAGTCATTAAAAAACAATAGAGCCCCTGGTGAAGATGGACTTATTGCAGAAGTTTGGAAATTGGATCATGAACACATAACACCAAAAATTCACAGAATAATATCAGATGTCTGGAAAACAGAGAAAATCCCAAAAGAATGGAAGAGTGCTTTGATACACCCACTCCATAAGAAGGGAAGCAAAACTGATCCGAATAATTATAGAGGAATTTCGCTTCTTCCAGTCGCTTATAAAATTCTCTCTAAAGCTTTGCTGAATCGACTCGAGCCACAGGTGGACCACCATATTGGAGAATATCAGGCAGGTTTCAGGAAGGGAAGGTCCTGTATTGAGCAGATCTGGAACCTCAAGACCATACTGCACATCCGACGATGCAGGAACACTACAGTCACATTTGTGGATTTCAAAAAGGCTTACGATTCGGTTGACAGACAAACCTTGTTTAACAGACTAGAAGAATTAGGAGTTGACAGGAAGACGAGGGCCATCATCCAGGAAACATTATTGGGAACTACCTCAAAGGTGAAATTCATGGGAGAAATCTCTAACTCTTTTGCAATACATACTGGAGTTCGACAAGGGGATGGTTTATCACCACTCTTGTTCAACATCGTACTGGACAAAATCATCACAGAATGGGAAAAGCATGTGAAAGGTATCCAAATTGGAAAGGAGAAAGGGAAAAGAGTCACTGTGAAATGCTTGGCCTTTGCAGATGATCTGGCCATCTTAACAAACAACAAGGATGAAGCCATATTAGCGCTAGAGAAACTACATGAAATCTCCAGTAGAACGGGACTTGATATTTCCTATGAAAAAACACAGTATATGGATACCAAATCAACAGGAAACATCACCTTGCGAACGCAATATGGAAAAATCTCGCAGGTCACTCACTTCAAATATTTAGGAGAAGCCATCCAACCCACAGGATTGAACACAATTTCTAATGCAGATAGAATAGTAAAATTGCAGAAGGCGTACAAGCTGACATGGAATCATTATAACAAAAGAGCAGTATCTCGCAATGCAAAATTGCGCCATTATAACACAGTTGTCTTGCCTGAAGCCTTGTACGCGGCAGAAACAACCGTCATTAGAGGAATGACAAGAATTCATGATATTGAGAAACAGGAACGAAAAATTCTTAGGAAAATCCATGGCGCTGTTTTCCGTAATGGAATTTGGGTCAGGAGACCAACAAAGGAACTTTATGAAAATACAGACACCATTGTAGATAAATTTAGGAAGAGACGTCTGCAGTTCTATGGACACATATATAGGATGGATGAGAACAGACTCACTAAGAAGATTTTCAATATCGTGAATGCAAGTAAATTAAAGACCAGTTGGATTAAAGAAGTACATGAAGACATGGAATTACTTAAAATCTCTGAAGACGACATTAAGAACAGAGAACAATTTAGAAATAAAATCAGAAACACGAAAATTGTACAAGTTTCAAGGAAAGATACATCAGGGAAAAAATGGACAGAGGAAAGGAAGAAAAAGCACAGTGAACTAATGAAGAGGTTTTGGGAAGAAAAGAAGAGAGGAAAAGGAAGTGAAGCTGTGATTGGCTCAAGTTCTCACGCTCTCCTGAAGGGGAATAATCGGAAATAATAATACATACATAAATTATATATAACTTTTGAACTGACGGTGGTTTTGGGGTCTGGGGGATGTGAAACGCGAAGATATGTCGAAATTTTCCGGAAGTCGAAACATGGTACCCATTGCAATAGTTAGCTTTCTAATGAAATCTACCTCTGGTTGGTTCCTCAGTTTAGGGGCTGCGACAACGCGGTCATCTAACCCCGTGTACTTTGGGTGAGTGTAGAATCTGTCTGATAAACGGTGTGAATTGTAATGGCTGTATTAGTCTTAATTCAGGTAAGGACTGCAGACGGTCAATTTCAAGCAGTAGTTCCTAATGTTGCTACCAGGTACTACCGTCAACGACACCTAGCTGTGAACTTGGATACTAGATGCCACCCCAACCAGCAACTCGCAACGAACGTTGGAACTTCCCCTCCAAAGGAAAGCATACTGAGGGATTCTAGCGCTCTTAGAAAATCCGACGACTTCGGCCGGCTTTGAAACCGCGACATTGGGCATAGACATTCAGCATGCTACCAGTTACGTCACCGAAGCCGCTTCCCACTTAGTCAGGCGGCTTCGGTGGCGTAGTCGGTAGCATGCTGAGCTTCTATGCCCAAGATAACGGGTTCAAACCCGGCCGAAGCCGTCGGATTTTTTAAGAGCGTTAATATCGCTCAGTATGCCTTCCTTCGGAGGGGAAGGAAAGCCGGCGGTCAAATGTCATAGATTTATGGCATTTTAAAGATCCTTCCACTAATTGCACCTGCTAAATTGCTAAATTGGATAGGTTAAGAATGTAAACAACGCTCTTAGGTTTCTATGTTCGTTGCCAAGAGCCGACTGCGGCGGCGTCTAGTAGCTCAGTTCTGAACTTGGCCTTGTAGTCGTTGACAGTGGCGCTTGGCGGCAAAAGTAGGAACTATCTGAAAAATTCTTAGTTGCAGTACTTAAATTAACAAACAGATAACACACACTAATACAGTCATCACAATTAACACCGGTTATCAGACAGATTCTACACACACCCGAACTACACGGGGCTACATGACCGCGTTGTCGCAGCCCCTAAACTTAAGAACCAACCAACCAACCACTTAGTCAGATGGAAATACTGAATCTGATCTCGTGCAAGTGCGTTGTCATGGCAACGTCTGATGGCTCATGCCTCATCAATTTAGTAGTGTTGTCATGGCAACCTCTGATAGCTCTTGGCATTTTCTTATAATTCCGAAATCATTTTTCTCGTCCCTTGGCGTAATGGTGGGTCATATCAAAAATTCTTTCAGACAAATGTTTTAGGTAATTATTAGGGGAATATTGTCCATTTTGTATGGTTTTGATATTGTGCCTATTAAGAGAGATATGATTAATGTTTCCCGAAAAACCCACTTTTTCCCACCCCTTTGGTCAGTGGTTGGTGCTATAAAAAACTCTTCAAACATACATTTTTGGGCTTTATCCGACACATAGTATGAACGTTGAACGGATTCGATATTTCACATATTAAGAGAGTTATAGCAATATTTCAACTTTTCGAAAAAAGCCCCCCATTTTCACCCCCTTCGACCGATTTAGCCCAGTAACGAACTCGACCGAGATTTTATAGCTATACATATTCGGTAAAAAATTCAAAGTGATTGGTGCAAAATTACGGCAGTTATCGTGTCGACAAGAAACTGATATACATATATATATACAGTGTGGTCCACCCGCCCCTTATTATTTAGTTTTATGAAACCCAACTAACATAGCATTTCTCCCGATGGTCGATATTGCTCTGCGCTCTGACTGTGTGACAGCAATGTAATTTGGTCATGGGTCTAGCAAAGAAAAACCGACCTTAAACTTTTCCCCGCCAAATTCTATGGCCCATTCTACTAACATATGAATTTCTGCTCCTTGAAATAACACACATTCACGTAATACGATCGAATTAATAGCTTACGCCACGTGATCTGTAATAGTAGAAAGTTAAATCAACACCAGAAACCGTGATTGAAGACTTTGAGATGGACTTAAACGTTTGAGGTGGGACGGCTACAGTAAATAAAGCACGTTTAGCGTGTAGTATCTACCAAGTGTTGGTGGCTGCGAGGTTTAATGCCTGACCGTACTTGGTGGGCGCGAGCGGGTAGAATGCTGCTTCGAATCCAGTAGTAGGCATACTTTTTTTTTGAACGAAAGCCCACATTCCATTTTAGTCGGGATGTAACTACATTGCCACATTTATTGCCTTACGACGAATTTTTGTGAAGAGTTCGTTGAATTTTGATGATTTATAAAGAGAACATGATCGAATTGGTACGTTATGCCACGTGACCTGTTATGGCAGAAAATTTAAAAACTGGCATGAATATTAACATAACATCTCGAAGTGTTGCTCCGGAAGTCCGGGTTCGATTCCCAGCTTTGCCAAGAAATGTAATACTTGTCTGAGGGCTGAAATTGGGTACACATAGCCTCGTGGAGCAAATATGAGAAGAAGTGGGTTCGATTCCCACCTCAGCCACCCTGGAAATGGTTTTCCGTGGTTTCCAAATTCCGGGACGGATTCTATCTTAAGGCCACGGCCGCCTCCTTCCCAATCCTTAATTGCAAATACACACATCATTACAAGCCCGCAATAACTCAGGTTATCAGACAAATTCTTTACACACACCCAAGTAAACATGGCTAAATGTTCTATGCCCTCAAATGAAACAAAACAACAACATATCGAAGGATATTCTGATCGCCAGTGCTTGCATCGATGTATACGTATTCCGTAGAAATTCCCATTGTATTATTAGCAAAAAATCGTGTGTCTGTCTGTGTGTGTGTGACGTTGTGTGTGTGTGAGTGTGTGTGTGAGTGTGTGTACTCTGAATGTCTGCCCCTCCCTCCCCCCCCCCCCTATCAATTCGAACACGGTGAAACCGAATTGAACGAAATTTGGTACAAAGGTAGAACTAGCAAAGGGCACCTCAGTGTCATGCTTTATATCGCAGCCATCTTGACGGAAACGTAATGGCGGACACCCAAATGTTCAAAGCTTAAATCAAATTACGAATAACCTAATCATCCGATCTCTACCAAATTTTGCAACAACATTTATTTATATGGCGAGCGTCTTTTGACTACACTACAAGGTAATCAGACCAATAGTTTGCAGATGGCGGCCATGTATGTGTGCAAATCGACTCCCCCTATCAATTCAAACACGGTGATACCGAATTGAACGATATTTGGTACAGAGGTAGCACTAGTATAGGACACCTCAGTGTAATGTTTTATATCGCCGCCATCTTGATGAAAACGTAATGGAGGCCATCCTATTGTTAAGAGCTTGAATCAAATTACGACCAACCTAACAATCTGATCTCTACCAAATCTTGCAACAACATACCTTTATGTGGGAAGCATATTTTGACCAAACTACAAGATCATCAGCCCAACAGTTTGCATATGGCGGCCAAGTATGTATGAAAATCGATTCCCCTATCAATTCAAACACGGTGAAACCGAATTGAACGAAATTTGGTACAGAGGTAGCACTAGCGCAGAACACCTCAGTGTCATGTTTTATATGCCACCATCTTGACGGAAACGTAATGGTGGCCACCCAAATGTTCAAAGCTTAAATCAAATTACGACTAACTTAATCATCCTATCTCTACCAAATTTTGCAACAACGTATACTTGTATGGCGAGCATCGTTTGACTGAACTACAAGGTCATCAGCCCATTAGTTTGCAGATGGCGGTCATGTATGTGTGCAAATTGATTCCCCCTATCAATAAAACACGGTGTAACCGAATTGAACGAAATTTGGTATAGAGGTAGCACTAGCAAAGGGCACTCCAGTGTCATGTTTTATATTGCCGCCATATTGACGAAAACGTAATGGCGGCCATCCTAATGTTAAGAGCTTGAATCAAATTATGACCAACCTTATAATCTGATCCCTACCAAATTTTGCAACGACATACCTTTATGTATAGAGAATCTGTTGACCACACTACAAGGTCATCAGACCAATAATGTGCAGATAGCGGCCATGTTTGTGTGCAAATCGATTCCCCCTATCAATTCAAACACGGTGAAACCGAATTGAATGATTTTTTTTACTGAGGTAGCACTAGCAAAGGGCACATCATATTCATGTATAATATCCGTAAAGCACGTTGTACTTCAAGAAGCTACTACAACCAACATTCAATTATACTCCTTGAAAAGGACAAAGGGTTATAACCATACCCATGTATTTAGGAGAAAGTAGGCTATACGTTCTTTACCGAACATTTTGTTTTGTTATTAAATTTTAACAAAAAGTATCACACGACACTCGCTGGCAAGGAAGCTGGTGTGATCGCTGGTACAAAATCCTGTATAATTCTGTTCTCTTCGTCAGTACACCTGCTTGTATGACCGAAGTGTATCACACGCTAGCATTTTGGACGCTAAGTTGTATGAAATAAAACCGAAGGGCTGTCTTTTGAGGGCATTAGTTGCTGTTCTTTCGCCTTATTAACGCAAAGCGGTCGCGAAAATTGCTTTAAGTAAATTAGAAAACCTGCCAGGTACTGAACGAATGCATTCCAATCAATATTTAAGATCTAACTGTAATAATTGAATATTTTATCATACGCGTTAATAAGAAGCGCAACAAAAACCTCCAGAGTGTGTTGGAAATGTGTGCAAGTGTTATTGCGCCCTCTCGCTCTTTCGAAGATCCCGGGTTCAAGACCATCCAACGGCAGATTTTTAAAATTCTTTTTAACTATTTTATTATACCCTCCCTACCTCGTACAGCAAGATTTCAACTTGGTTTTGTTCACATTATCTACGAAGACGATAGGGAAAGTTATTTTCTTGTCTCATTTAAATGGTTATTTTCCCTAAATACTGTTCTAAACCATGTCGCCTCCGTAGCGTAGCGGTCAGCATGTTTAGCAGCCGCCCCGGGGGTCCTGGGTTCGATTCCCGGCTCTGCCACGAAATTTGAAAAGTAGTATGAGGACTGGAACGGGGTCTACTCAGCCTCGGGTGGCCCAAATGAGAAGAGGGGGTTCGATTCCCACCTCAGCCATCCTCGAAGTGGTTTTCCGTGGTTTCCCACTTCGTCTTCGGGCAATTGCCGGGATGGTACCTACTGTAAGGCCACGGCCACCTCCTTCCCTCTTCCTAGCCTATCCATCAAAATCTTCCATCCCTTCCCATCCCTCGAGGCCCCTGTTCGCTTTGCAGGTGAGGCCGCCTGGGCGAAGTGCTTATCACACCTCCCCAGTTGTATCCCTCCTGACCAGATGTTCCAAGCTCCAGGACACTGCCCATCGAGGCGGTAGTGGTGAGTTCCCTCGCTGAGTCCGTGGGAACCACCAACATAGAGGGTAAATTGACTAAATAAAATTAAAAAAACTGTTCTAAACCATGGATGGATACTATTCGTTATAATTAATATTTTTTTAGTCGATTTTACCCTCCAGGTTAGGTTTTCCCACGGACTCAGCAAGGGATCCCATCATTACCGCCTCTACGGGCAGTGACCTGGAGCTTGAAACATCTCGTCTGGGGATACAACTGGGGAGGTGGGATCAGCACCTCGCCCAGGTGGCCTCACCTGCAAAGCGAACAGGGACATCTTGAGGGATGGGAAAGGTAGGGAGGATAGGTAGGGATAGGCAAGGAAGAGGTAATGAGGCGGCCGTGGCCGTACGGTAGGTAACATCCCGGCATTTAACCGAAGGCGATGTGGGAAACCACGGAAAACCACTTTGAGGATGGCTGAGGTGAGAATCGAACCCCCTCTATTTATTTTGACCACCCGAGACTGAGTAGACCCCGTCCCAGTCGTCATACCACTTTTCAAATTTCATGGCAAAGCCGGGAATCGAACCCAGGACGTCCGGGGTGGCAGCTAATCACGCTGACTACTACGCAACGGAGGCTACTCTATTCGTGATAATTAGAATTGTAATAGTTCAATATTTATAATAATATGACACGTTCTGTAATTACTGGCTTGCTGCGAGGCTCAGCGGTAACGTTCTCGCTTGCTGTGCCTAAGGTTGAAGGTTCGTATCCTGGCGCAGTCAGCTGGCATTTGAGGGTGCGCAAATGCGAGGGAGCCGTGCCAGTAGATTTACTGGCACGTTGAAGATCCCCTTCCGAGCAAAATTCCAGCACCCCGGCGTATCTAAAAGCCAGAGCAGTTAAAAGGGACGTAAAACCAATAATGTCATAATTATCTGTATTTACTGTAGGTTTGGGGCAGATGACCTCGTAGTTCCACCCCTTAAAACCTCACTAACTAACTAACTAACTATTACTGTAAGTGTATAGCAAGCGCTTTTCGCACAGACGCCGTTGAAAGAAATTATAGTTTCGGTCTGATGTATTTATTTATTTATTTATTTGTTATGTGGGTCGTCTGAGTGAGTCGGAGTTTTCCTTTAAACAAAGGTGGTCAAAATTTCGAACACTTGCTACCATGAATATACAGGATACCTTGCTTTCGTTCTACAGATCATTATGTCGTCGTCCAATCTGGCTGCGTACCATCGGATAAGTACGGTCCTTTTGAGGACCAAATAAAAAATCACTCGTTGGAACAGATAGATATGCGTCCATAATACATCCACAATAAACGACATTAAGCAAAAAAAGAAAGTACTAGTTCAAAATTCGAACCTACTACAATGCGACTTCGTTGACGCTACTCTTAATTTAGCATCCATAGCTACCGAGAACCATGGTGTATTGCTGGCACGCATTGAATCTATTCGTAGACACTTCCTGTCAAAACGTAAGCATGTGTTATTCGGAGCTCTAATCGTTTCAATCATGCATTGAAAGAAAACTGCCACTATTAATTTCTACTATATTCGCTAGGATGTACTCAACGGTAAAGTTGTACAATGGACGTAAAGGAACAGGTACTAATGTTTTTAGGATGACTGTGATATACGCGTTAGTTGGGTTGCCTTCCTCCAAAAAAAAAAAAGGGGCTGGAGGACCACACTGTATATATATATATATACATACATAAATTATATATAAACTTTTGAACTGACGGTGGTTTTGGGGTCTGGGGGATGTGAAACGCGAAGATATGTCGAAATTTTCCGGAAGTCGAAACATGGGACCCATTGCAATAGTTAGCTTTCTAATGAAATCTACCTAAAATACAATCGAGGAAGACTTTATATGTTGATGATTATTACTATTATAATGAAACATAACAACTAGGTCCGGTACGATTGATTCTAGGGCCTTCAAACATGTTATTTATACAAATCAACACCATTACACCAAACCGAACCAAAGATTACGTCTAGAGAATTGTTTCTTGTATTGCGAGGCCAAAAATGTACCTTTTTTTAACGAAAATCTTCATAGTTTTACCGAAATGAATCAAATTTTACGTCCCGAGTTTTGTTTCTTGCCTTGCGAGGCATAAAATTAGCCTCGATTAGTCCTTCTACGACAAATTCGATATTTCGTCTATGTGCCAAACGGCCTTAATCTAGGGAATGGAGAGGACTGTCCAAATTTCAAGTAGACAATGTTACCTGCAGGGTTCCGAATGGTAATTACCGGTACGTAAAATTTGGTTCGGCGAAAGGATGTCGATTTGTGCCGAAAATCCTAAATCTAAGAAATGGAGAGGGATGTCTGAAATTTCAGATGGACAGGGTTACCCGCGGGGCTCCTTAGGGTAAGTACGTAAAATTTGGTTCAGATCGGTGAAGCGGTGTAGATGTGTTTAAGTAACAGACAGACCAACATTCAGCTTTATATAGAAGAAGATATCCATTATCTCAATTAATTTATTTATAGTTGTTATAATTCTAACTTTTATACTTTCAAAAAATCCATTAATGACCAATCAACTGCCTATTTCTTCTCGACAAACTATGTACTAACGTTGATTTCTTGCTATACATTCTAATGTTAGTAAGTACTTTATTCTTTGTGGAATATTGATTTAAGTATTTTACTCCACTATTCGCGAGGCAAGGCTTTCCTATAAAAGTTTGTCCTCTATTTAAGTATCAAAGGACTTAAATTTTGTCAGCCACTGGGATATGAATGTTCATTAACTGCCTACTTCAATCGTTGAATCCGTCAAAGACGGCCTATGACAGCGCCAATTATAGTTATAGACTGAAATTGCTCCAATTATTCGATAAAAGATAATTCCAGGGTGTGTTTGCAACGAACAAAATTATTTACTGTAAGCCAACATGTGTCACCGCAAAGACATACAGATATCTTGTTATCCAGTCCACGTGGATCCTGGATATTGATTTTCAGCATTTCACGACAAAAAAGAAAAGGAAATTAAGCGAAACAATTTGGTGGTGAAATAAAATATACCTCATTTCTGTAATAACAAATATCGCGCATGTTCATTGTCCTGAAATAATATTGTTACAAAAGCTAGCAGTGATTACAAAACTCATCAAAATGGTTCTTCATTAAATTATCATTACATATTGAAAATCAATATTTCGGTAACGTAATTGAGATTTCATGCGCCATAAAACAACACGCATGAAACTGATGGATTGAAGGGTTGCCTATCTTGTAGGCTACGTTTGGGATAGCCATCGGAAATGGCGCAATTCAAAATTCATCGTAAAATTATGATGGTGGATCAACAAGATATGATTGAAAGGAAATCTGAAATGATACTAATGAAGTGATTTGAAGTTTTGGAATTTTTTTCAGGATACGTACTTGAAAATAAATGGCTGTGTAGTGCAGCGGTACCATTCTCGCCTGCTGATTCCAAGGTTGCAGGATCGAATCCTTGCACAGTCAGTTGGCATTTGAGGGTGCGGAATTGCAAGGGAGCCGTTTCAGTAGATTTACTGGCACGTTAAAGATCCCCTTTGGGAAGTAATTGCGGAACCCGGCGTATCTTTAAAAGTATCTGCCTCAGTAGTTATAAGGGACGTAAAACCAATAACATTATTATTATTATTATTATTATTGCTTTATTACAGTCTATGAAAATCCAATCTTGTTTGTTGAAAAATTGATGTAACTTAAGTTACACGAGGCACAAATTCCTAGCGTACACATAATTGTTTGCGTAGGCACTGTCGTATAGCAGGGTCGAGTCCACATATACGAGCCGTGTAGAACCACATAAAGCAACACCAAATGAGTCATTATGTACTGTATCTCACACATGAGCACATCACGCCCACAGGTACTTGTGTAAAATGTGACTCCCCACAATAGAGAGTTCTAACAGTTTGATGGTTGGAATGACGGTAGATAACCATGGGATTAACACTTCGTTTAGCTGCTGCAGTTTAATAGACGCCGAGATATCGTGCACTTTAAGAGGGCCATTAAGCTACTGACACGAGGTTGTAGCATCAAGGGGGAGATACAGATTAAAGGAACAAAAGAGTAATTATATTGTGTCTGTCATAAAACTAGTAAGTGTAGAATATGTTTATAAAAACAAGATGTTCAATAAGGAATATATAGCCTACTTTCTGTGTAGAATGTATTTATAAAAACAAGATGTTCAATAAAGAACATATAGCCTACTTTCTCCTAAATGCATGGGTATAGTTATAACTCTTTTCCCTTATCAAGGAGTATAACTGATTATTCTTGTGAAGAACGCTTTGTATCCTGCATAAGACTCCCCGTTTACTACGTTTCTTCGTAATTCCGCTTTTTTATCCAGATAAATTTGATTGATAGATCAGAAAAATACGCTAAACCACCATCATGAATGTATGCAATCGTTTATGCTGAGAAAGCCTTTTATATGAGACTACATATTTGCTACATTTCATCATTAAAACTATAACAAAAAGTGGATTGTCGATATTAATGTCTTATGTATTCAAGATGACAGTTGCGTGCTATATGAAGTGTGATAGTCTTATGATTAATGTAAACGAGGTATCTAATCCGTTTCTCACCTCGTACAAAGTTTCGTGTTAATTGCGCAATTGGATACTGAGTTATTGATATTGATGCTATAATAGTATGCTCAGCCACCACTTGAATATACAGTATATGGCAGGGGTGTTATTTTGCCTTTGGTTCTACTTTAATGCTAATTTGAGATACTGTATCTCTAAAATATAGAGAATTACTTATTTGCATATTTTATAATTTCAAGATGGCCACTGTGCGCTAAATTCAGTGTCATATTACTATGCATAATGGTAGCAAGGACTTTTGTATTGTGTTCCTCTCTCAATAAATTTCACGATAATAATTGTGATATTATATCGTGCGTATTAATAAAACGCCCAGCCACCCAAGTGGACGTATGGACAGTCTGTTCTTTTGACTACTGCTAATTTTCGTTGTTGTATCTCAAAAATACTTTGAGTTATTCATTTTCGTGTTCTATATTTACACGATGGCTGCCTCGCGTTATTTTCAGTGTGATAGTCACTCTATTCTTGTGGCTGATTTCAGCAAGGTCCCATATATGGTACATCTTTCTTAATAAGTTTAGTTTTAATTGCGCAGTTACATTCTGAATGATTCACTGTTACGTTTTAATATTACGAAGTGCCACCATCTTTATATTTAAGTCGCTGTTGATTTGCTTTGGGTATACGATACACAATAGGCTATAGGTTTCTACCTTGCTACTGAAATGAAAATCCACAACCTGCTTCCAGTCTCCGACCGGGTCAGGAATGGAAAGAATGAAGCCCCCATCTGGCGGCGAGGATATGAACTGTGCCGGCTGCCGAGGCCTGACGCACTCCTCTGGGGCAATGATTAAATGAATGACAGATGAAATGAAATGATAGTGGAGAGTGTTGCTGGAATGACATTTTGACAGGGAAAACCGGAGTACCCGGAGAAAAACCTGTCTGCCTCCGTTCTGTCCAGCACAGATCTCACATGGAGTGACCGGAATTTGAACCACGGACCCAGCGGTGAGAGGCCGGCGTGCTGCCGCCTAAGCCACGGAGGCTTTCCACCTTGCTACTATTTTTCATTTATGCAATTCTAAAATATAGAAAGTTGTTTAATTATCAATATTCAGGAGGGACGCTACGCGCTACATTTAGTATGATAAATTTTTCACTGACACTACTGATTTATTTATTTATTTATTTATTTATTTATTTATTTATCGTATGGCTTTTAGTGCCGGGAGTGTCCGAGGACATGTACGGCTCACCTGAGTCTGTAGCTGCTTCCAGCGGACACCCTTAGGGTGAGCTACAAGTTCCGTTCAATTTCAAGTAGTTCCAACTTTCGCCACCAGATGTCAATAATACCTAGTGGTGAACGTTGGAACATTGATGGAGCGTTCCGACGAAATCTAACCTAACAATTTAGCTTCACACATGTTTAGTCTGTGGAAGTATCTTTTACTTGCCATAAATCTATGACATGGGACCGCCGGCTTTACTTCCCCTCCAAAGGAAGGCATACTGAAGGATTTTTAACGCTCTTAAAAAAACCGACGACTTCGGCCGGGTTTGAACCCGTTATCTTGGGCACAGCAGTTCAGCATGCTACCAACTACGCCACCGAAGCACGCTGATGCCTCTTATATAGTACTCCTCTTGTACCAAGTTTCCCTTAATTATGCAATGATATCCTGAATTACTAATGTGTATGCTTTAATTGTACGCCTAACCATCATCCTGAATTTATGGAATTACTGGTCTTTTGCTTTGAGCATACTTTATAATGTTCTATTGCATTACTAAATTTCGTTATTATGGCTGTAAATTATTATTTTGAAATCTCAAGGTGTCCGCTGGGTGCTACATTCAGTGAGACAATCTTCTGACTAACGCGAGTGAGAGCTCACCTCATGGCAAGGTCCATCTTAATTACCCAATTTTCATTCAGAGAAGTCAAATTCGATGTTCTAATAGTTCACACAGCCGCCATCTTGAATGTATGGAGAGAGTGTTATTTTGCCCTGCATTGCATCACATATAGCGTCCTACCGTGTCACTAATTTTCGTTACAGTAGCTCGTAAGTGTCTCGAGTTATTTCTAGCCTATTTTCATTTATGAAAAAAATAGGCTTATGAGATCACAAATTGTCCGTGTGTCTGTGTGTGTGTGCGTATGTGTGTGATTCGTGTGTGTGCTCCCTCCGGTAACAAAATCTAAACGGCTCGAGCGATTGCAATGAAACTCAGTAAGTTCATAGCACAATTCCTGACGACTCCGACCGTGTCCTTAAAATTTTGTTACGTCTCACCAATCCAACATGGTGGCTGTGCGAAATATTTCACCAGCATTCAATATCTCCGAAACTATTACCGATATCACCCTGGAATTTTGTACGCTGATAAAGGGAACTACTAGAAGTTTACCTATTTGACTTTTGAAAACCTGGTAACTACAAAACCAACATGGCGGCAAAGCGAAGTTGAAATTTATAAATAGACTCTTCTCGTGATTTAATAATCCAAATACAATGACACTTTGTACAGCAAATGTTTATACACATTGTAATGCACTGGTATCTAATTTAGTTCAATTGTTTACAGAACCTTAAGATGGCAGCTGTGTGAAATTTTAAAATCTCGTTTTTACTTATTGTGTCCTAATCATGCGATTGAAGTTTGAATACTACACGTACACAATAATCTTCATGTAACAGTACATAACTCAAAAGACCTACATATACAAAAATCCAACATGGCGACCATCCACAATAATTAGTCGGTTGTCAATATCTACGAATCTATTACAGCAATCACACTGAAATTTTGTATGTTGATAGTGGCAATTAACATAAGTAGGATATACGAAAATAGGCTTTAGTTCTTCACGGAACTACTTGTTATATTTCATAATCTGAAGATGGCGGCTGCGCGTAACTTAGAGTCTCATGTTTTTATCACGTTGACAATGGAGGGTGCTGATATAAAACTGAATACCGTATCAAATGCAGTGAACACTGTTTCTGAGGTGGAAAGCACAAACCTGTGTCTTGGATGGATTAGGTTTGAGTTGATTTCTCTTGTAGTAAAGCGAAAGTTCCTCCAGTGCATCAGAGAGTATCTATTACATTTCTTCAAACTATTCACTTTGTGCTGTCAGACAGAGGTCATCTGTATGCAGAGATGTAGGCTGATCATTAGTGTACACATTAAACAGAAGAGGCGATAGAACACTGCCCTGTGGTAGACCATTTCGTTGGGTTTTCCAGCGACTGCGGGTTCCTTGGAACTCGTCAAAATAACTTCTGTTTTGTAGAAGACAAGCAACAATTTCTGTGAGTCCAAAATCTTTGGTAATCTGGTACAGTGTACTAAGCAGGAGTTGCTGTTGAATAGTATCGTAGGCAGCCGTTAGATACACCAAAACTACAACAGTTATCTTCCTGTTCTCCAAACCATGTAGATCTCATTAGTCACTTTCATTTTTGCAAACATTGAAAGTACCTAGGCTAAAAATTCTATAAACTTAGATGATGTGACAGTAAGGGCGAAGGTTCGCTCAAACCACTGGCAATTTTTGAAAATTAATGAATGTAGTTCTGATTAACATTTAAAATGTAGAAGTTTGTATCTGGAAGCAATGATATTTGTGTTTTCTTGTAAATGCGTATACTTGTTGTACAATGTAATTCCCCTCTTAAAAACTTAAGATTTCATCAGATTGTGCTGAGGATGAACCCGCTATTACAAGTTTTGAAGGCCCAATACTTAACCGAGTGCACCACAAAGCCCGAGTTGGAAAAATGACGGTAGAACTAAATCAGCTAATGTAATATGTTCTTTAAGTTACTTTGCTTGAGAACGCTCCATTATACAATGAAATGTTACTCCGTGTGTGTGAGTGGAAAATTAATTTAAAGTTTCTCTGGGTATACAAGCAGTTAACAATGCAGACTGTACAGGAGCTTACTCATTAAATTGCTCGAAATTCATGCTTCTCTACTTTTAATTCACTAACTTTTCTTGGTAAATAAATGTACCCACATGTGGTCCTCAAAAGTCACATAAACCAATTAGTTATCCAAAACGCTTTCTTTCTTTCTGTCTTTCTTTCTTTCTTTCTTTCTTTCTTTCTTTCCATTGAGTGTTGTTTTGAAATTAAACATTGTGAGGTAGTTCTAAATATAATCCACCACATAATCAGATGCGTTAGGAGACGCAAGATTAGGAACTGGAAATCTGGACATCGAAGGCTCGAATCCAGGTGCCAACTTTCACCTTTAATATGTATTGTTCGGAGTTCATTGTAAAAGATCCCGCTGTACCAGATGATAAGTGCCGCTACGGCTGTCAACAGTCAGAAACAATACTGCATATTACATCTGCATGTACAGTAGATATTTCCTGGCGAGGGACAACAAACAAAGGCAGGATGCAATTGCTAAAATCTTACATCAGGGGTTGGCTGATAAGTTTCAGCTTCTAAAAGGAAAGTAAGTTCCGTACCACCAATATAAGCCAGAGTGTGTTCCTGAAAACAAGGAATACAATTTGTATTGGGACCGAACTATTTTGACTGATTAATCGGTATCACACAACAGGCCGGCATGTAGAACGGGTAAAGACCATACCTATCATTGTCTCAAGAACGGGCGTGATGCGAAGTACCTTGCTCCAAGGCTTTAAAGAACTGGATCTGGATATGCAACTGTACAAACTAATGCAGAAGGCAGTGGTTGTATCAACAACCAGAATCGTCCGGAAGTTCATGGGTAGCGACATTCCAGCGTAGAAGTTGCTGTTTCAGTAACCGTACTTTGGTTCCCTGAAGCTCGTATAGTTATGTTGTAATGTACCAGCAATGCGTTATATGTACTGTATAAGATAATAATAATAATAATAATAATGACTGCCTATGGAACAAGAAGACAACTACGGTATGGATTAAGGAAGTTCGTAAAGATCTACAAAGGTTCAACTTTCAGGAAGTTCAGATGTTTGATAGGGATACATTTTGAACCATTATTCCAAATTTGGAAGGGCTCAAGGCAAATGAACTGCGAAGACTGGAAGAACCTGGATGGATGAACAGAAGCAGCAGCACAGCGTCCATGTGAAGGAATAATGTAGGAAAAGGAAGCTTATGACGAGGATGAAATGAAATTGTAGTGTGATCCTGAGTGGTCTATTCTCAAATTTAAATAAATAAATAATAATAATGGTTTGATGTTCCCTTTATCTTCTGTGGCTTTTAAAGACGCCCGGGGTCAGAATTATTCCCCGAAGGGGATCTTTAACGTGCCAGTAAATCTACTAGCACGGCTCCCTCGCATTTACGCACACTCAAATACCAACTGACGGTGCAAGGATTTGATCCTGCAACCTTGGGAACATCAGGTGAAAACGTTACCGCTACGCCACGCAATCAGTCATGAACCTCATTTTAAGTCCCATGCCATCTACCCCAATGAAATGAAATCCACTGCCTGCGTCCAGTCGACCGACCAGGTCAGGGAATGGAACGAATGGAGCCCCCGTCTAGCAGCGAGGATATGAACTGTGCCGGTCGCTGAAGCCTGTCGCATTCCCCTGGGACAATGATTAAATGAATGACATGATATGTAATGATAGTGGAGAGTGTCGCTGGAATTATATTGTGAAAGGGAAAACCGGAGTACCCGGAGAAAAACCTGTCTGCCTCCGCTTTGTCCAGCACAAATCTCACATGGAGTGGCCGAGATTTGAACCATGGATCTAGCGGTGAGAGGCCGGCGTGCTGGCGCCTAAGCCACGGAGGCTTTATCTACCCCAATCCTAGATCCTAAAAGAATTACATACACAGTGAGAATTGAAATATTTCACGTTTGCCTTTAAAATGAATGCTCTTTAGTCGGTCAACATCATTCACTGACTGACTGAAGAGTAATTCTGTTGATTGAACCACAAGTGAGTGTTAGTGGGTGTACATTGGATTTGCCTCCATGTGAGATTTGTGATGCGAAACGTCACGTCAAGTGGTTCGGATTCTACAGAGAATAAAGAAGGTTCCTGACTTGTGATGGCGAGGCTACGAAAACATAAAACTACACACTTGCTTTTTGAATTCATTTGATGATAATAATAATAATAATAATATCGTATGGCCTCGGGTGCCGGATGCAAGCTTTGTTATTTGACACCCAGAGAGAAGCTTTCATGTCAAGTTTTATTGTTCCTTAGTGCACTATGAAAGTCAAGGAGGTTAGATATCTAAGCTCCTTGACACTATAGCGCTTTCTAGTAGAGAAAGGAGGAACTTTGTGTTGGCGGAAAATCCCAAGATTAATTTTGCCACTATGAACGCGGCCTACTGAATGGGTTCTTTAACATGCCAACAACGTATGACATACGTGTCGTAATTTTTTTTTGCCTTTCAAAAATCACTTACCATGGCCAGTAACGAACCTGCAAGCTTGCGGTTGGTAGACCGACAAAATAACCACTCACCCACCGTGACAAAGATTCGTTTGATAACCTTGTAGTTGTGTGTGTAACCGTATTTATTCAGATGTTGCTCTAGAGCGTGTGGCCTGAACTTTAGATAGGACACCATACACTTACCTAGAGGTTGAGAGGAAAACCCCGAGGGAAACAACACTCAGGAAGCATTTGTCTCCGCCGGGATACGAGTCTCGGATCTCTGAACTTGCAACATCACATTAATTCGTGTCGTGTAAAGTAACTGGCTAAGAGTGGAAGCTTTTGCTATAGAGTAGGCAGACAATCTCAACCTATTTGAGACTGTGAGCACCATTTCATGCCATACCAAGTACCTGAGCACCATTACATCGAATATTATAACAATAACAAGAAGACGAAAGAAAGAAGAAGAAGAAGAAGAAGAAGAAGAAGAAGAAAAATCAGTAGAAAGAAGAAATAAGAAGAAGAAAGAAGAAGAAGAAAAAAAGAAGAAGAAAGAAAGAAAGAAAAAATAATAAAACATTTATTCTCATCCCCTCCCTCAGACGTGCTGAAATAGCTAAGGATTCACCGCTCCCCAGGCACGCTGCAACTGCTAGTACTGACGGAAGATAAGATACATTTAAGTGTGGACAACCGAGTAGAATCAGCATCTTTCTTGTTACTCGTAAGTCAGGGATGTGCAATAACTGTTACTTTAGATTAAAGAAATACTATGGTATTTCACAAAATGATAATGCTTCTGACTGTTCAAACTTGTAATGAAATAGTGCATTATGCAACGAGCCTATAATGGCAATAATTAAGACACGAGTATGTTTATAAAACGAGCGTATGCGAGTTTTATAATTTCCATACGAGTGTCTTAATTACCATTATAGGCGATTTGCATACGACTGTTTATGTTCGACGATAATTATTATAACTATTTTATGTTCGAACATAGATATTCATAAATATCTGTCGAGATTTCGCCAGTTTTATGTACTGAACAGAGCGTATGAGACGCAGAGAATGCCTTGTATTTAACCATGGCCTCCTCGATTACCCCACTATAACACTAGGCCAGGCAGTGAAACTTAAATTAGAAAGCCGTGGAACTCAGCGCATCTAATTATCTAATTGGTCAAACAACTGTTTCTTGAGCTTTGATTGGTGGGAGAAACTGTTTCTTAATGAAAAATAGTATTATAATGAGCCTCATTATAGTACAGTTTTCTGACATATAATAGTCAGGGTCGAACATAAACACTATTATTCCGGTTCGTGCGACAAAATTTGAAATGAAGAAAGGATCTCGGGGGAACTCGTGCTCGCGGCCACTATTGGGTTCGTGTAACGAGAGCACCAATTATCATTTAAAGAGCATCAGATTGAGAAAGCCTGCTATAAAATAATGGCGCAAAGAATCCCCACTGAATGTATTAATATATTCAGCATTTGCTCCGTCTGCACAACAGAAAAACATTCCTGCCTGATTTCTCCACAACTCTTGAACCTACCGTGTGATCCGTCTGTCAATAGCTAAACGGTGTTCAAATGCCTGGTAACAAGTGTCCAAAAATGTTTAGCTGGTGCATGTAACCCCGGTCCTGGTCAAGTGAGTCTAGCCTTCCAACAGTGAACAGGAGAGGGCTATTTTACGGAGAGGTGTATTCCAAGCTTTGGGGGTAAGAATGTTGCATTCTTTCTTCCAGTTAGGTGGCGGAGAATCAGTGCCATCTCTTGCCGTTTTAGCAAACGTCTGAGATTGAGATCACAGTAGTACATAGAAATCAATCATTATGGACACTTGTCAAAACCGGAAGAACGGATTTTAGAAAAAAGAAATGAAACATTCGCTCCATATGATGTGGGGGAGGGGGGAAGGGTGGAGGGTGGGGGCGGGGGGGGGGGGGGGGTGGACGTTACTGAGGGTAACTCGACTCATTGGGTTGGATCTTTTGAAAATTCAAAGAGACATAGTTGTAAAACCAACAGATCTGTTAAATATAAAGGGCAGATGACCTCGTAGTTCCACCCCTTAAAACTTCAATAATTAACTAGCTCTGTTGGATCTATTTTCTAAGAAGCCTCGGAACTCGGATTTCAGATTGGTTCTTAACATGCTATGCGCTGGAAAACTATTGATCTATTTGAGAGGAAAGTCGTTCCCATAGTCTATGTGGGTTATGTGCTATGTTTAAAACGAATGTTATTACAGCCAGAATTGCAACACTTTTTTTTTAGTTCGGAGTTTTCATTATTCTTAATTACATAATTTGAATGAGTTTAGCCTAAATCATCATCTTGCATTTATCATGAAAAAAAAAAACAACAAATAGTTCCATTAAGAACTAGAGCCTATTTTCATATATCCTACTTATGTTATTTGCCACTATCAACATACAACATTTCGGTTTGATTGCTGTAATAGATTCGTAGATATTGAGAGCCGACTAAATGTTTCGGATGGTCGCCATGTTGGATTTTTATATATGTAGGCCTTAGAGTTATGTACTGTTACATGAAGATTATTGTGTACGTGCAGTATTCAAACTTCAATCGCATGTTTAGGACACAAGAAGTAAAAACGAGATTTTAAAATTTCGCACAGCTGCCATCTTGTGGTTATGGAAACAATTGAAATCAATTAGATGCCAGTGGATTAGCATTTGTATAAGGATTTACTGTACCAAGTTTCACTGCACTCGGATCGTTAAATTGAGAAAAACGTCCATGTGAATATTTATACTTCGCGTCGCCGCCATGTTGGTTTTGTGATCACCAGGTTATTGAAAGTCCTATAGGTGAACTTATGTTCATAGTCCCTATGAACATAAATAATTCAGTTTGATTGCTGTAATAGATTCGTAGATATTCAGAGCCGTCTAAATATTTCGGATGGTCGCCATGTTGGATTGTTATATGTAGCCTATAGGCCACAGAGTCATGTACCATTAAAGGAAAATTATTGTGTAGGTTCATTATTCAAACGCCACAAGAAATAAAAAAATAATTTTAAAATTCGCACAGCTGCCATCATGAGATTATGTAAATAACGGAACTAAATTAGATACCGGTGCATTACAATGTGTATAAACATATGCTGAACCGAGTTTCATTGCGTTTGGATGGTTAAATCGCGAGAAAAGTCTATTTAAACTTTTAAATTCGCTTGGCCGCCATGTTCGTTTTGTAGTTTACCGGTTTTTGAAAGTCTCATAGGTAAACTTCCAGCAGTGCCCTTTATTTCCGTACAAAATTTCAGGGTGATACCGGTAATAGTTTCAGAGATATAGAATGCCGGTGAAATAAATCGCACAGCCGCCATATTGAGGTTATGTAAACAATTGAACGAAGTTAGAGGTCGGTGCATTACAATGTGAATAAACATATACTGTACGAAGTTTCATTGCGATTGGTTGGTTAAATCCCGAGAAACGTCTATTTTAAAGTCGCAACTTCGCTTGGCCTCCATGTTGGTTTTGTAGTTACCAGGTTTTCAAAAGTTACATAGGTGAACTTCTAGTTATTCCTTTTATCACCGTACAAAATTCCAGGGTGATATCCGTAATAGTTTCGGAGATATTGAATGCTGGTGAAATATTTCGCACAGCCGCCATGTTGGATTGGTAAAAAGTAACAAAAATTGAAGGGTGCGGCCGGTGTTGTTCAGAATAGTGCTATGAACTTACCGAGTTTTATTGAAATCGCTCGATCCGTTTAGATTTTATAAGGGGGTGGGGTGGGGGGTGGGGGTACACACACAGACACACGGACAAAAGGTGTTCTCATAAGCCTATTTTTAGCCTACTTTCGATTTTTGCAAAAAATGAAAGTAGAGTTATGAGATCACTACAGGGCCAAAAATTGTGTGTCTGTCTGTGTGTGTGTGTATGTGTATGTGTGTGTGTGTGTGTGTGTGTGTGTGTGTGAGTCTGTGTGTGTGTGTGTACTCTGAATGTCTGTCACCCCTATCAATTCAAACACGGTAAAACCGAATTGAACGAAATTTGGTATAGAGGTAGAACAAGCAAAGGGCACCTCAGTGTCATGTTTTATATCGCCGCCATCTTTACCAAAACTGAATGGCGGCCATTCAAACGTTCAAAACGTAAAATCAAATAGCGACTAACCAAATTATCCGATCTCTACCAAATTTGGTAATAACATACTGTGCCCGTTTAGACCGGAGTCCGCACGACCACATATGCATTTTACCAATAATCAGTCAGCACGAGAGTCAAAATATCCCGGAGCGCCAGATGGGTTAAAGCAAATCGCAAAAACGACATCAAATTAAAAAAAATGCTTTACTGATTTTTGGCTCAATGCAACAATAAGGATAGAAGGAGATTTAATTGGGTATGACACATCTGGTAAAATTATCTCAGTTTATTTTAAAGTTAAAATCTGACTGCAAAGATGCTCAAAGCAGCATCATACACGTGTGGCGATCCACACACTTATTTACACACAATATACAGAAATTTTCCAAACACATTTGACAATCTTTTTGAAAACACAAGTCCGATTCGTAGTCCTGTGGACTGTGTTCCAAAATTATTAACATTTAATTCCAGTTCAAAGTTAATTGTCCATACTGAAAATAACGTAGATCACTGTTTGAATATTTACATGATATTAACACTCGTAGAATAAATGTTTATAGAATTTTAAACTTTCATTTTTTCCAGTTTCAAAAATATATCGTCGAAAATATTATCATCATTGTAGCAACATAAATTATTTACATATATTAATAACATCTGAAAAGTATTTGACCTCGAGCATAGCATCGAAGAACTGTGCGAAGCACAAAAACAGTTAATTGTTCTTCTGACATTAAACATTTCGAGAAGTGACTCGATTATGAACTTCAAGTTTCTAACAAAATACATGATTTCTGAATCATTAACTTGATCAATAAATGGTTGAACCATTCAACTATTCAATTATCCACTTGGAATCATTATTATAAAAATATTCATGGCCATTTCTAGTAACTTTTACAACTTGCAATTCTTCGACAGAATGCGGAAATAAGAATTGTAGCTTTACAATAAATTCATTTAGTTCATGGCACTAGGATTGAAAATATCCTTCAAATTATTCGTGGTTAAAGAATTATTTTTAATTGGCAGTGGCCCATTCTATTATTTGTGTTAGAACACAATATTATAACAACAACGGCAAAGAAGAAGAATGAACTACTATCATGACAAATCCGGGTTCTAGCAAAATCAAAGTCTAAATGGAATTCGTAACCAAGGTTGAAATAAGAACTGATGGTTTCAAAGAAATAACCTTCGGGTTATTCATACGACGAAATGTGTGGCTCCAATACTCCTATAAACTTGAGCCATCGAACCAGCTATTTGATTGATGCTCGAAAAAAACCTCTTCATTCCTGCGACTTAAACATGCGCACCTGGGAATGGCATTTCAACTACTCCACACACATAAATTTTCTTCCCCAAATTTATACAATAAATCAAGCCTCTGCTTGTTATCAACACTGGAAGATTAATAAACTTACAAGTTTATTTTATTTTACCATTCAGTTCAACCCGTGAAAATCTTTATTTCACTTTCGAGTGTATTTACGTCATGATTTTATATAAATCCAAAAATATCCTAATTGATACAAATATCATTTGCTTCCCATTTCATGCCTCTCCGTGTTATCTGAAAAATATACTTTGCTCATCGCAAATATTAACTGTTCAACCAGAACTGAAATGTTGGTTGAATGCGGGCTTGCGCTAACCACTCTCCTTCAGAAAATCTCCTGTTCCAAACTAGAAATGATTAAACTACTTCATAGGCTCTCTCTCAATACATATGATTATTAGAAAATATAATATCCAAGAATTATTTAGAAAAATTATAAAAAATATTATTATTATTATTAGTGGATTATTATTATTATTATTTGTTATATTATTTTAAATATGTTTAATTATTATCTCATTATGTGAGAATCCACATGTTCGAATCTTCGAATATGGAAAAAATATCCATTCCTCAACAAAAATAAATTTAACTTTTACAGTTACATCGGTTGGGTTTTCCGTGGTTTCCTTAAAATATGAAAAATTCAAATAAATGCTCGAAATGCTCGGTCGTCGATCCTAAACTGTTCTGAGTGCTGAAAATGCTCAGAATAACTCTAATAAGTCTTGCGTAAATCATTGCAAGCTTTAAATACGAAGAAAAAATGTGTTGGTCATCTGCAGAAAAATAGTTTGTTCCAATTAGCTAGGCATAATATAATTCAAATGTGGCTTACATTTCTTGATGGTCTTGAAGTGTAGTAAACCTGGTCTATAACAGATTTATCCATAGACATGCCCTATCGGACAAGCACGTATAATCCTTGTATCCGCCGCCATTATATACCCACAATTCGTCTAGTCAGACATAGTGGTAGTATCTTTCGACGTTTGAATAAACTGTGGTTCCATTTTAATATGGGCTTCTATCAAAGCCATATCAGTTTGTTTAAATAGGGTCAGATCTAAGTGATCTCTTCTTAAATATGTCAGTTGTAACATAACTCACTGTAATCTTATCAGTACAAGAAAAACACTGACAGTCTAAGCAATTAACGGCTGTTCTGAAGATCGTTCCCTGGGCATGGTTTGTTATATCACCATCTGCCATGCGCTAAGCAACCTGCAGTTTCCCTTGCGTAGACTAATGAACGCCACCGTTATAGACTAGTCTTCAGTGTACTGACAGATCGAAGTGGTTAACTAGTTACAAATAAAGAAAACTGACTTGAAATGGATTTAAACATCCAAGTATTAAGTTACTACTGGACTGTGACAAAATACTATTTTCTAGACAAAGTCTAGCATATGTCCTTGTAGAAATATAAATATTTCCACCAATGTCTGTAGAAATATCAATCACCTCAGTGATTCTCCTCACCAGAAACTTACTAAGTCCAACTCGTAGCGCAGCACTTTTCGTGACTATCACGACTTGAAAAGAACTTCTGCGTAGATCTGGCAACCATGTGCCGTGGCTCAGCGTAGACGCAACTTGCTCGCCAAGTGCTTGTGTTAGAATGAGCTGACCATGCCTCGCCCAGCTGGCTTTTATTCAAAACTGTCAGGGTCACGCGTCATCACCTGATATCTAGAAATCCTCATATCTCTTGAATCCCTGGTCCGATTTACTTGATACTAATTGCATTCTCTTTCATTTGGCCGTGCCAGTAATCTGATCCCAGTCTCAAGTCTCTGCTCCATAGTTAACTATTTAATCAATAAATAGCCTCCACCTCTGCTATTACTCGCTACGTCACTTGACATCCAACTATCGGTAAATTCCTTCCAAATGCTTCGAGAAGCAATATAGCGCGATATTCAAATATCTGAACTTTCAAAAGCGGCTACAGCCTTTCCCTTGATATCTAGGTGTCTGAATCTTGGAATACCCATTCCTAGAGTTGGGCACAATACCTTCATATAGGACGCGTCATGTGACCAAACTACAAGGTCATCCGCCTTACCATTTCAGGATGGCGGCCGAGCGAATTATGCAAACTTTATAATCCATATCATGGGACTCACCAGTTTCGATTATCGAGCCGAGAATCGATTTAACTGCTCTAAAGGAAGAGGCACGTTCGAAATTAAAAGTTTATCTTGTAATGCTATAGTGCAGAAGTGATTTTAAAAAGCTGAGCCGTCTCGGTAAGAAGACAAGATGGCAGCGGTATCTTGTGCCTGACTTATATTTCACTAGTTTGAGTATTGCCTGCAATATAGCGTACTGATACAAAATAAATAAACTTTGTATGAAATGCTTTATAAATAAATAATATACTCCACTGATGAAATCGTTTAGTCGAAATCATTATTTGCTAACAAGTTATATGTAAGCCATTTTATATAGAACGATGTTCGTTGACACAAATGGCTCCGTGGTAAAGCACAAATCACTCATATGCCTATGGTTCAAACCCCATCAGAGTTATTTTTTTGTGCTTGAAATTTTATATATTTATTGTTTTGTAATGATTCAGACGTTTTAAAATTAAGCGTTATATTTTGCATATTACGGTGGAAATATATATATATTTAATTAAAACATAATTCACCAGCACATTTGCTCGAGACATCTAGCAGCCAAAAGGGTAACCGCACGCCGGCCTACTTATTAACTTCAAGATTTTATTGAAAAGTTTCTTCTTATGGCCACTAGAATGCACTCGCCCTGTTAGGGTTATATTGCTCGATACCACTCCACTAGATGTCACACTGTTCTACGTGGGACTCCATTGGTTAGTACCGTATACCATTGGCATTCTATGCGCATCGAACTTGAAGAATGGCAAGTTGATACTACGATAAATTTTTACTTTTTATTTTAAAGGGTTTGTAAGAGCCTATTGTGCGTTATTTGAAAATGTTATTTGAAGTAAAGAGCAAAACGATTTCACATAGTAACTGAATTCTAGCCGTTGGTGCTAGTTCAGGTTATTAATTAGTACTTTTATTTCAGGCAAATAGCAATCGAAAATATCCACATAGTTTGTATACACACGTTTCTGTAGGGTCATGGAAAGATTTGTTAATTCAATTAGGGTTGTGAAAGCCATGCACAACCAGACGTATAAAGACATGCCTCAACTCAAAGTTGGATGTTGCCCACGGCAGGTCTTCTTCTTCTTCTTAGTCGTTTACCCTCCAGGTTGGTGGAACCCACGGACTCAGCGAGGGAACTCACCACTACCGCCTCTACGGCCTGTGTCCTAGAGCTGGGAACATCTAATCGGAGTGGATACAACTGGTGAGGTGTGATTGGCACCTCGCCCAGGCGGCCTCATCTGCAAAGCGAACAGGGGCCTCATGAGGGAAGGTAATGGATGGTCAGGATGGATATTCAAGGAAGAGGGAAGGAAGCGGCCGTGGCCTTGAAGATGGTACTGCCGCCGTAAATTGAATTATATTGAGACCACGGTGGCTGTATTGGCATATATGAATAAAGTTATGGCTGTCATAGTTGTGACGTGTATATTCATGACGTAGGCACGGATGACGCAGACTTCATGCAAGTAGGCTGGTTGAGCTGAGATTCTTGGTGACGTCATGATTTTGTTCGAGAAGGATCTGAGATTTACGACGCAGTCGCAGGGAAACAAGGAATTGTGCTGAGGAAGAAGTTACGCTATTGGAGGAGAGGCTCGAACCAATGAATGATAGTTTGGAGGGAGATGGAGATTACTGAAACTACCATATTTAATTACTTTTGGCATGCAGAATTGTGGAAAACTATTTTCAGTTATGGCATTGATTTGGAATTTTGAAGAAATTAATTATGAGTTTTTGAAATTTGAAAATCCGTCAAGTATAGCCAAAGTTAGAACTTCTAGCAATGACGGAGGAACAAGCTATGGAAGGGATGGATACGCCCCTTAAGAAGTTGATAAAAGGCCTTGCACAGCAGAGAGGAAGTTCTCATGTCTCATGGCTCATGTCTCATGGCTCATGGCTCTCATGGCTCATTTTTCTGATTCTCATATTGTCAGACTTCGAGTTCTTAAGTGAAGCAAGTCGTCATTAGCACGTGTGGTAGAGCCCACAGCATCGAACAAGCATTGAGCGTGCAGCAGTACAATTTTACGGTTACTAAAACTAGGCGAAGTTGGAGCGCACACATAAACGAGTCTACAAGATTATCTATCAAGAGTTAGCTACTGCATTTATGCTAATTCAATTGTGCATTACAATATTGAGGCGTGTACGAAAGTTGAACATTTTCACGAGTATACTTTGGAAGATATTCACATTTTAAGACTGCAGACAAAAGTGATTTTCTCGACACCTGAGAAGCACTTTTATAATACCACATTCTACGCTACGGCTGACACATGTATTGCAACCGTGATACTGAAGATTACATTTGGTGATACAACGCTACATTCTACAATGGAACTATATAATCTGGCAGTACTTTCGACTATTGTTATAACGGAAGTGGAGATGGAAGACTAAAACTTTAATGCAATTGGGACATATATCAATGGAGTGAAATAGCAGCATGGAACTTCGTTAATCGTCATTCTACAAAAGCGAGCATGTAGTGAACATCCAACTACACTCATGCATCGTAATCCATCGCTGAATTACATCAAATGGCAGGGGAAATATCTTCATACTCCACAATTATGAACATTTCTGCGGAAATAATTGCAATAAACTTCATGGCGAATTTCTACCAGAACTTCAGGGAATTTTCAAGAGAGGCCAGGGTGGACACGGCTCACAAAGAAGAGTTTTGCCAGAAGGATGTCTATCGTCTACACGGAGCAGTGCAATTTCCGGAGGAGGAAGCAGTTCTATTCTCCGAGGGCGCAGGTTCCAGGTTCGAGGTCGGAGCACATCTTTACGGTGGTGAAATGGAACCAACAGCAGTCTTCTTTGGAAATTTTCCTCTAGAACTTCAATCAACAGATAAGGTAGTCGTGAACGTTTCTTGTTTTATTTGAGCCATTTAGCGATATCTGAGCAACCATTTTTCCCATATTTTCTGTCCCATATATTTTGCCCCATATTCTTGCTTGATATTTCTGTACTCTGTACACTTTGATGATTTATGTCTTTTTCTACGATTTATTGAGACATTGTTATGTCATTGGCATATTTAAATAATTTTGGATCAGTTGAGACTGATAAATATATTCTTTCAGTAATTTGCATATTTTTGCAGTCACGATTTGACTGTAAAGTTAACGATTTCTATGGCAAATTTGAATTCAGACAGCATGTCACTTTATTAAAGTAATTCTATTCAGTAAATTACTTTGACCAATTTTCTGTCTTCCTCAAGAAAGAAGAATGATTAAAAGATTTTAGAGCGTTAAAATCTATTACTTTATCGACGATCTTGGAAATACTAGTCGTTTTATGAACATGATTGCAACATAGACATTTATCGTCAATTCTGAAATACCATTGCATTATAGACAATTTTATGAAATATGAACTTTGAGTACGATTTATTGAGTACACTATAGTAATGAACATTTGATAGGAGTTTTTCTCAATTCTAGATTGGAACAATAATGTTTGCATTCCACAGTCTAATTGTATTCTATTCGATTATTTATGCAGTTTAGATGAACTTTGATTGAAGATAGTATTTTTATACTGCGATACTTTGATGATATTGATCTCAATTTTGATAGACCAGGGAGGCGTGTCTAATCGTATTTGCTATTAAATTTATTTGTGATTGGTAAATTTTTACTTCATATCGATTCATGAATGAAACCCACGAAGGTTAAATATAATAACAGTTTTCGATACAATTGATGAATACAAGAATTTTTAAAGAGGAACTATGGATGTATAATCGTTAGTTCAGTGGACGTGTAAAAGTCGCTGATGAATAATGCCCTGTAATAAGTGAAGGAGGTTCCCACAGTAATATTGATGATGTTGATGAATTTGTAAGTGGAGGTTTTTTGTATGTATTGTGGAAGATTTTGATGCCATATATAATGAGATATATGATGAATTATGGGCCAATTTTGGTGCAATTTTGTGCGTTTTGAGCGAGGTATTTTTTCCGCTGAGTGTATTGTTCAGGTCCTTTGAAATTTATTCATGTGAAGTTACTGTTAAAATTAACAAGAGTGTTTAAATAATTTGAGATAACGATTTTGAATGGAGGTTACCGTCACAAATAATAATTATTATTAAATCTTATTAAACCTGAATCTAAAATTTAAATATAACTAACCTTCATTGGTCGATTATATCACCACGATTTAAGTAATTATCAACCGGATAAACGTGTGGTTTAATGTATTTCTAATATAAATAATATAAATAATATAAATAATGTAAATAACTATGTAAATATCTTTAATAATAATTTGAAACGAACGGGATTAATAGAGGCGTATATAAATTTTTCAATTGTCGTTTGACAATGTTATAATCAATTTAAAAATGTTATAAATAATTAATGAACTTTTTGTTATAAACATTAAGCGTTTTCGTTATTATACTCTAAACAACGCTAGTTCAACAATTGGAATATACAATTAAACAAGATTTGAGATTATTAGAGTAATCCATTGATATTTGAACGGAGCATTTAAAAGATTTGCGTGATAATATTTGAGTTGAGACGTGAACATTTAAAGTGTTTTGAAAAGGAGCTCGGCTCTGAGGTAACTAGCATATGCTAACATTGGATGGACAGGTGCGTCCATTTGACGATGCAAGCATGCGACATTGTGCAGGGTGTATCGCAGGTGGCCAGATAACTGTATGATAGAGGCCAAGGTCATCTACATAGCAGCCTTGTGGTTATAAATAAAATGTGAAGTTCATAAACAAGGAAACAATTGCTATATGTCTCGTCCCAACTCCCTTATCCATTCCAAAGTGCATTATTATTATTACGTTCTTTTGAGCTAGAGAAAGCTGAAATTTTGTATGTGAAGTCTACAAGTCCTACAGGAGGACATGGTTACATGGACAACGGCTTCTGATTGCCACGTATATTTTGTTGTTAAATTTTTGTTAAATTATTTTCTTTATGTGAAATAAATTATTGTGCAGTTTAAATTTTCCTGTTTCGTTTTGGTACATTTTAAATATCGTGGTGGAGGTTATTGTGAGGGCATACTATTAAGTGATCCAGTTGAAAACCCAGACCCGAGATTAAATTGAAAAGGTAAGTAAAAGGTAAGTATGAACCCCCGTATATTTTGGTGTGTTCCACAATAATTTCTTGTTAACTACTGTGCTCTAATCTCGGTAGTATCTGTCAGTGCCATTTTCATTGATGTAGCTGTGCCGGTGCGATTGATTTTTGGCAATCCGATTGAGGGGGCGGATATCTGACAGCCTACTATCCGGATTACCGGGGACAGTACCATCCCGGCATTTGCCCGAAGACGAAGTGGGAAACCACGGAAAACCACTTCGAGGATGGCTGAGGTGGGAATCGAACCCCCTCTACTCATTTGGAACACCCGAGGCTGAGTAGACCCCGTTCCAGTCCTCATACCACTTTTCAAATTTCGTGGCAGAGCCGGGAATCGAACCCAGGACCTCCGGGGCGGCAGCTAACCATGCTGACCACTACGCTACGGAGGCGACCACGGCAGGTCGATTATGTAATAATAACAATAATAATAATGTTATTTGTTTTACGTCCCTTTTAACTACTGCTGCTTTTAGATACGCCGGGGTGCCGGAATTTTGGCCCGAAAGGGATCTTTAACGTGCCAGTAAATCTAAACACACGGCTCCCTTGCATTTTTGCACCCTCAAATGCCAGCTGTCTGCGCCAGGATACGAACCTGCAACCTAGGGCCCAGCAAGCGAGAACGTTACCGCTGAGCAAAGCAGCCAGTCCGGTCGATTATGTCTCCAGATCCATAACATTCTTGAGATACTTCTTATCTATCTTTCTTCAATGAAGGTAGTAGTTTTTTTTCTAGGTTGTGGCGTTTGGTAGAGGTAAATAGTTTCTAAGGTCTTCAACCAAGAAATGATTCTATTATACTCTTTGATAATAACAACGAGTTATAACTATACTCATACATCTAGGAGAAAGTAGGCTATATGTTCTTTACTGAACATCTTGTTTTCATAAATGAAAATAGGCTAAAAACGGAAATATATGATATGTCGTAAACATCCGTGTCCTAGAAATGATATTCAACAAGTTCGGATTGTATTCTGAAAACTATCCGCAAATTTACTCCAAACATTATCCGCAGCTTATCCGCTATCCACACGGAATTTTTGCGGATATCCGCATCCGCGCAGGGCTTTATCTATAAGGAGAAGATTGTTGTGGGAGCTCTCAGTTCCCGTAGCAAACAAGTGCGATGCACATCCGATATATGAGACGTTGGGAATGGTCCGCTATCCCAGCAGCGGTCCGAGCAAAGTTTACCAATAGCAACTAGGTGAAACTCGGCACTGCAAAAAACAAGAAGCAATGCTGGATTTTAGTTCCTATTTTAATTTGAAGTTCCTGGCAGTAGAGTACACCTTTGTGTGGAAAGTACTCGTCCATACTGCACAGCATGTACATTACGTCATCAGCCCGGGGACTGGCTGGATTTTCAAAAAGCACTGTTATAGCTTATGATGGTTAGTAACACTTAGAACCCATGACAGTGTTATAATGAAGCATAAACTGAAGTAGACAATATGGAAAATGGGGTAGTTTGCATTGCTTTCTTCACTGAGACAGGGCAATTGCACGGACCCTAGGCGTAGCGCCTCACACAGCTTCCAGAGGTACTGTGTAAATTTCAGCTAAATTCTGACCGATTCTTCATTCCATTATCCCCCAGGGGCTCACTACTAGTGAGACGTGAGTTGGCGACCACGGGGCCCCAGCTGAGTTCGGCATTACTTCCACTTACTTGTGCCGGGCTCCTCTCCATCTTCTTTCCTGTCGACCTCACTTGTTCAACTCTTGTTATCTTCCGACCCCGACGGTATTAGGATATCCAAGGCCTAGGGAGTCTTTCACTTTCCCGTCTTAATTGGCCCTTTTCTCATCTTTCCTGATACCCTCATCCTTCGAGGGGCCAGCCTTCTTTTTCTTTTCCTGTTATCCCCTGCCTTCTGCACAAGGCCCTAAAGGAGGCAGGGTGTGTCGTGTGTGTATTCCCACCACTTCTGGTGCAACCTGGATAGTGCTACACCCTCAAGGGCTCACGGATGATGAGTTTGGGATTTGGCGACCCCAAGGGATTTCTGAGCTGGGTGAAGTTTTTATTTATTTCAAATGATCTTGTCGACTTCATGGTTATGCTTTGGTCTACCGTTATGGTTACGGTTACGGCGTGTATGACGTCATCATGTTGTTCAGTGCATATGCACCGAGTCTGGGTTGACTCCTGGGGTCTGGCGTTATGCGATACGAACACGGCGAGTGCGTGACCTCATGCAGCAGAGTGCAGCTGCCGCTCTTCGTTCCCCGCGCGGGAAGCCTATGTTAAAGGGTAATGGAGTCTGTTGAGTCTGAGTTTACTCCTGGGGTCTGGCGTTATGCGATACGGAGACGGCGAGTGCGTGACCTCATGCAGCAGAGTGCAGCTGCCGCTCTCCGTTCCCCGCGCGGGAAGCCTAAGTTAATGGATAATGGAATCTGTTGAAAGAGTCCTGGGGCTTCGAGCGAAGCGAGAAGCCCTCCTGAACCTTTGTAACATGTGTAGCATTTGTAGCATGCGTCATTTGAAATGATATAAAGTCTAATCTCTCTGGCTGTATATTTCCCCCTTTTTTCTATTGCCTTTGGGGCGGACCCTCTCCTCTTTCCCTTTCCCCTCTGCCTTTCATGGCTCTCCTTCCTTCCAAGTCCCTCAATTCTCATTCTTCGAGGGTTGAGGGCATTTCATTTCCTCCTGTCTTTTATTAACATTCTTCTCCTTTCTGTTTCCCTTTACCTCTTCTAGTTTGTAAGAGAGTAGTTAGTTTTAGTTGTAAGTTTGATTTGATCATCTTTCATTTTCACTATCACCCAAACCATTAGGGGCCGATAACCTAGATGTTAGGCCCCTTTAAACAACAATTATCATCATCATTCCATTATTCAGTAATAGGCTGTCCCAATAGCATGGCTGCTACCTGCAGAGAGGAACAATATTGTGCCGACTCAAAGAGCGGTCGCACAATGCAGTCCCCATGCTGTGAATATCATTGCATCCATCTGCGGTTCTGTTTGTCTGGAACATTATACAGAATGTACAGTTGTGAGCATTTAAAATGAACGGCCGAGTTGAGTACATAAAGTCAAGTGCTCTCAATTCAGCCACTCATTTTATTATCTGGCGACCTGTGTGTTCAGTCATACTTGTTGTTGCTTATTTTAGGGGCTGTCATATCGTGGTCACATACAGTAGCCCCGTGTATTTTGGCTACGTGTAGAATTTCTGTTATTGTGATGGCTGTACTAGTGTGTGTATTTGTAATTTGGGGGTAGGATTGGGAAGGAGGTGGCCGTACCCTTAAGGGAACCAGGACTTGTGAATCGATAGAAAAATGTAGCTTCCGATGTTTAGTTACATATCTCACAAACTACAATAGATATTTCCTCGAGTGTTCTTTTGGTATATTCAGAGGTTATTCGTCATTATTTGGGTAGAATTTGATGCTTCTATGTTGAACATTTTGTGTCAGAGAGAGAGCATTACAGAAACAATCTTAAAGAAAGATATTGTTAAAAATTCCCCAAACTCATCTCCCTTGTTCTGAGCAAATAATCAAACTAGACCCAACAAATTTTGCATGCATAATAATTAAACAATTTCTGAGCAACAGAAGTAAAAGTATTGTCCTATTGTTTACAGGAGGTTTTTTTTTACATCCTGGTTAAAAACTGAAATTTTCTGTAAAATGATCAGTGCTTTTCAAGCTGGGCTCCATGAACTAATCAACATACCTGATTAGATTCACTTCCACTAACTTAGTATATCTATAAAGGGTCTTAGAGACTACCAAGTTTCAATACATTGATCAGATAGTTTCTGAGAAAATTGTACATGAAGTTTCAAAAAATATGACCTACGGAAAACACAAAATAAGGTTTGGCTAGTAGCTACAGTATAGCCTTAAAACATTATGTTTAAACCTAATTTTATTGCATCAAATATCATTTCAGCACAATTATTAATACACCAAATTCTTCAGGAAAGATGGGAGTTTTTTTAAGCAAAAACATAGTTGACAACTTTTAGCCTATCACACGTCACGGTTCCCTTAAGTTGGGAACCGTCCCAGCATTTGCCTGGAGTTGAAATGGGGAAACCACGGAAAAACAATATCCCGGATCACTGAAGTGGAATCGAACACCTCCTCTTCTCAGATTTGCCTCACGAGGCTGAGTATAGGCCTACCCCGTTACAGCCCTCAGACCAGATTTAAATTTCTTGACAGAGCCGGGAATTAAGCCCGGTTCTCCGCAGCGACAGCCAAGAGTGCTAGCCACTACGCAACGAGGTGGCCAATGATTAAGTATTTGCATTACAGTTTAGGATGGTGGTGACTGTTATTAGAAGAGGGAAACAGAGTTAATCTGTCCCTTAAACACAAAATCATGCTACGGTAAAAGAATCAAAATTTGAAATTTAGAAGAAGAAAAATTAATGGCATGTAACCAAACAGTTCCAGTTATTTAGTCAGCTTCGGTGGTATAGTTGGTAGCACGCTGAACTGCTGTGCCCAAGATAGTGGGTTCAAACCCGGCCGAAGTCGTCGGATTTTTTAAGAGCGTTAAAAATCCTTCAGTATGCCTTCATTCGGAGGAGAAGTAAAGCCAGCGGTCCCATGTCATAGATTTATGGCATGGAAAAGATCCTTCCACAGACTAAACTTGTGTGAAGCTAAATTGTTAGGTTAGGTTTCGTCGTAACGCTCTATCAAAGTTCCAACGTTCACCACTAGGTATCATTGATATCTGGTAGCGAAAGTTGGAACTACTTGAAATTGAATGGAACTTGCTGCTCACCCCTAAGGGTGTCCGCTGGAAGCAGCTACAGCCTCTGGTGAGCCGAACATGTCCTCGGACACTCCCGGCACTAAAAGCCATACTATAAATAAATAAATAGTGTATTGCAAATAAATAATTCTGAAATAAACATAAAGTCTTCTTCTTCCTCTTCCTATCAAGTGTTCGGCAGGGTGGCCTGTTACGGTCTCGTTCCATCTCTTCGTAGGTCGACCTACGTCTCTTCTCCCTCTACGTTGCTATTTTAGGATTCGTCTGGTGATCCGGCCGGTCTCCATACTTAGTAATAGCAGAAAAAAACGATAGAAGTTAGCATTTCAATTAAGAAAGATAATGTAAGTTCCATAATCTAAAATACACTTGCCAACTTAGAAATATTTGCTTACTTCTCCTTCTGGTATAGAACAGATACCAACAGCAGCAAACAACTCGCTTTTGCTACTATACGATTGAGCATTTACGTCAGATTTAGTTCCTACCATAGACCTTCATGATCAACGCAATAGGTTAAAATGCGGGCCATAGCCATACAGCATTACAGCCAAACAAAATTAAATCAAATTAATCATAATAATGGCCTCTGAGTGCCTTTTGATGTCCAGAAAAGGCCCTTTCAGGAGAGGAAGATCCTGTGGAGAATGCTGGGACCCTTACAAGAAGAGGGTGGCATCTACAGGATTCGGCACAATGATGAACTCGACGCACATCAGGAAGAAATCTTCACGAGTATGAGGAAAAGGCGCCTGATATTCTATGAGCCCTTACAGACTTACCCGCAAGATCTTCACGGTGCAGGTAGAGAGAAACCCTCCAGGAACAAGTGGATTTCTACGGTCAAGTCAGATCTGGAGCAGCTGGGAACCCCACATGAGTTCATACATGACCGCGCACAGTTCCGGCAAGGCATTCGGCCGGGAGGTTTACCCACATCACTTACTAGTACTGTACTGTAGGAAGAACACAGGGAACAGCAGACGGAGGAAAGTAAGATGGCTCACATCAGAAGATGAAGGAGTACTGGAAGTGGAGAAAACAGAAGGCCCAAGCGACGAGAAGATACGAGCCCCGTGGTCCTCAGTAGGCCAAAACGACAAAGAAGAAGAAGAGGAAGAGGAAGAAGAAGAAGAAGTAGCATATAATCATTCATAGATACCGGGTGAGTTAGCCGTGGTCGTTACGGCGTGGCTGCAGGCAGTCGCTCACATTCGGGGGCGAGAAGGTTCGAATCCCTCCGCCGGCAACCTTGAAGATGGTTTTCTGTGGTTTCCCATCTTCCTTTCAGGCAAATGCCGGGGTTGGTCCCTAACTATAGGCCTCAGCCGCTACCTTCCACTTCCTCGTCCTTACATTAACACTTTCCTCCCCAGACAACACTCCACACGCGACGGTACTTGTAGCTCACCCAATGGGTGTCCGTATAGAAGCAGCTACAAAACTCTGGCGAGCCGAACATATCCTCGGACACTCCCGGCACTACAAGCCATATAGCCATATGCTAAAAAAAGAAGAAGACAATTCATAGATAATACAGACTTTTTCTAAATTATTATGAAAGTAGAATAATTTAATAATACCATTTGTAACAATGTGAGTGTGACTTAACATACTCAGCCACGGAGGAGGGGGAACTGTAATGCATGAAATACAGAATTACGTAAATTTGGCCACTGCATTATGATCCACTTTGCATGTGTTAAGAGAGTAACTCGATTGTTTCTACTACGTCACTCCTCGCCGCCGTGCTGCCGAGAGCAGTGCGTCCTCAATCAAACGATTACTACACGGGGAATGGAAAGCAAACAGGAGCGACATTAAGCTGATCTTACCTCGCATGAGGCAGCCAATCAATATCCCCATACATAATATTACAGTGCGGTTGAACAGGCACCGGCTCCATGAAAGGAGGAAGAATTCACAATGGAGGCACTGGAAGCAAATGGTCTTTCACAAAACAGGCTCCTATAAAAACTTCTCTCCCAAGAAACTAACCATAGACACCAGAGAGCTCGATCAGAAATAAAACATTCAAAACGATTTTGGCATAATATCAAAACAGTGGAACTATTCTATATAAACCTATCCAGCATTCTCACACACACCAGGGGCTCACATCTAGTGAGACGTGGGTTGGTGACCACGGGGACCCAGCTGAGTCTGGTATTGCTTCCACTTATTTGTGCCAGGCTCCTCTCCGTCTTCTTTCCTGTCGACCTCACTTGGTCAACTCTTTTTCTCGTCCGACCCGGACGGTATTAGGGTATCCGAGGCCTAGGGAGTCTCTTCCTTTCCCGCCTTAATTGGCCCTTGTCTCATCTTCTCTGATAACCTCCTTCTGCGAGGGGTCAGCCTTCTTTTTCTTTTCATGTTTTCTCCTGCCTTCTGCTCAAGGCCCTCAAGGAGGCATGGTGTATGTAGCCCCACCACTTCTGGTGCAGCCCTGGATATTGCTACACCCTCAGGGGCTCAAGGCTGGTGAGTTCGGTAGTTGACAACCCCGAGGGATTCTTGAGCTGGGTCAGGTTTTCCCCCTTTTATTCATTACCTCTGGGGCGGACCCTCTCCTCTATTACATTCCTATCTGCCTTTCATGGCTCTCCCTCCTTCCAAGTCCCTCAATCCGCATTCTTCGAGGGTTGAGGACAATTCTTTTCCTCCTGTCCTTTATTTGAGTTATTCTCCTTTTGTTTTCCATTTCTTCTTCTCGTATATAAGTTTAGTAGTTAGTTTTAGCTGTAGTTTACATTTTCATTTCCATCTTCATGATCACCCAAACAATTAGGGGCCGATAACCTAGATGTTAGGCCCCTTAAAACAACAATTATCATCATCATCATTTTCACACTGGCGGCTTCGGTGGCGTAGTCGGTAGCATACTGAGCTTCTATGCCAAAGATCGCGGGTTTAAATCCGGCCGAAGTCGTCGAATTTTTTAAGAGCGTTAAAATCCTTCAGTATGCCTTCCTTCGGAGGGGAAGTAAAGCCGGCGGTTCCATGTCACATATTTATGGCATGTAAAAGATACTTCCACGTACTAAACTTGTGCGGGGCTAAATTTCTAGGTTAGATTTCGTTGTAACGCTCTATCATAGTTCCAACGTTCACCACTAGGCATCATTGACATCTGGTAGCGAAAGTTGGAACTACTTGAAATTGAACAGACTTTGTAGCTCACCCTAGGGATGTCCGCTTGAAGTAGCTACAGCCTCTGGCGAGCCTAACATGTCCTCGGACACTCCCTGCACTAAAAGCCATACGTACGATAAATAAATAAATAAATAAATAAATACATTAATTAATTAATAAAACTGGCATAAGTAATGAAATTAGGGAAAATTTCACTTTCATCCACCAGGCGGTATCCAGCGCTGCAGTCATGGATTGGCTGGCTCTCCCCTTATTCCAGAAAACTACTCATAAATAAACCTAGGAATCTTAATAGCAGCACAGCTATTACAAGAGATTTAGTACGCCGGAGACATTACGTACTAATACTGACCCTCATAAAGTTACGTTACATAGGTCTTATACAGTGTAACGATGGTCTAGGGGTTATCATGCGTTCCCCTTGATGAAGTTATTAATTTTAGGCAGTTCGAATCCAACTTCAGCAGATTTTCTTTGCCTGCCAATTTTTGTAAATGGACAACATCAGATATGCAAAAAGAAACTGCTTGATATAATTAATTCAAAGAAGGTAAAAATCAGTTGGTTAGAAGAAATCAAACAGGACTTAAAAGAAATCAACATTACAGAATATATCATCATGAATCGCAAGACTTTTGGAACTCTAGTTTCAAATCACTCATTCACCGAAAAAGATAAAAAGACCACTGGAAAAAATGGACGGAGGAACGTAAGAAGAGGCATAGTGAGTTCATGAGGAGATTTTGGGAGGAGAAGAAGAAGAGGAAAGCGCCATCAACCCGAGTCAACAAGTTCAAGCGCGCTCCCTAATTGGGCAAAACGAAGAAAGAAAGAAAGAAAGAAAGAAAGAAAGAAAATAAATAAAATAAGTAAATAAATAAAATAAATAATATTAATAAAATAAAAGTAAAATAAATATAATAAATATAATAAATAAAATAAATTTAAAAAAACAAAATAAATAAAATAAAAGTTAAATAAATATCGTTACCCACTTCATGACTGATTGGGTTGTATCCGATTGCTATCCTTGACTAAAATTAAGTGTCATCATCTCAAGAAAATATTTCGTCCTCTGGAAGCTGAGTGCAAATGACTGCAGCTCCCAATCTACAGTATAATTAGATCCCTCAGTGCCAACAGTGCCATATACACAATGTTGGCAGAGCAGTAGGTTCTCTTAAACTGTGCAGCACAAATTGAAAATGTTTCAAGAGCAGTTATATATAAACTCGTGTAGGCAACTGGCCTAGTGCAAGACTTCGAAACTGGCACATCTTGGGTGACATTCATGCCAACTTGGTAAAATAATTATTGATTTTCAGTCGGTTAACTCGTTAATTTGTCGAATTAATGCATGTAATGTTAACCTGGTTAGTAAGTGAGAATATATTTGCTAGTTACGAATGCAACACTGAACAAATAGTTCCATGAAGAATTAATAGCCTATTTTCACATATCCTACTTATGTAAATTTCCTCTATCAACATACGAAATTTCAGTTTGATTTCTGTAATAGATTCGTAGATATTGAGAATCGTTTAAATATTTCGGATGGTCGCCGTGTTGGATTTCTATATATTTAGGCCATAGGGTTATGTACTATTACATGAAGATTATTGCGTAAGGTGAATTATTCAAACTTCAATCGTATGATTAGGACACAAGAAATAAAAACGAGATTTTAAAATTTCGCATAGCCGCCATTTGTGGTTACAAAAACAATTGAAATAAATTAAATGATGGTGGATTAAAATTAGTATAAACATTTACCGTACCAAGTTTCACTGTGCTCGAATGGTTAAATCGCGAGAAACGTCTATTTAAATATTTAAATTTCGGTTCGCTGCCATGTTGGATTTGTGTTCACCAGGTTACTGAAAGCTCCATATGTGAACTTATGTTGATAGCCATTACCAACATACAAAATTTTAGTTTGATTGTTGTCATATACTAGTAGCTATTGAGAACCGTCTAAATATTTTGGATGGTCACCATGTTGTATTTTTATATAATTATGTATGCCATAGAGGTATGTACTGATCACTTTCGTGATGCTTTCAATGTTTAGCTTGGCCCATTTGTCGGTCAAATTTTGTTTCTTGTTACCGAGATCCCCGAATGGTAATTATTTCTTTGTAAATGTATTAATAGCTTAAACCAAATGCATAATCTTGTTATCAAGCACCTATTCATAGATATCATAGCTCTCACCTTGAGTGTTCCAGTCGCTCGCTACCTCAAGCTTCCTCACTCCCGGCATACACGGCATCTACTGGCTCATCTACTGTCTGCTGAGCAGGTCCGACTGACGTCACCCTGACTTTCGTTCGACCAATGGCAGGTCTTTGTCTGGTCGAGCTATCTCCAGCCTTCGAGATTGTTCCATGATCACTATTTAAGACGCCACCTGTTGGCGTTCTCCACCACTTCTGATCACACCGTCATTCAGATCAGCTCATCATTCAGATCAACGCTGCCACACCGCATGGCACTATTGCCAGTCGCTGCTTCACCTCGCTGCTACGTCACGAGGCCTCTACTCTGATACATCGCTCATGAGGACAGGAATGTTTGCCAGCCGCAGCACACTGCAAGTTTCACCTTAGATGGTGTATCTCACTTTAAACTTCGAGGAAGCAGCAGTCTTCCTGGCCGCACCCAATGTCGACTTATACTCAGTCACCGCCTGGACACTACCAGTGTCAAACCGTCACCAGAAGGTAAAAGAAGAGTTGAATATTCATCTTTTCGGAATATGCTTCTTGAGGCCATGAGCGCCTCCCCCCGAAGAAACCGTGGAGGACTTTTAAAACAGTTTTAGGCTAACTGGAACTTTTATGGAGCTGGCTCAACAATTTGGAAGATAAGTTCAAACTTGATAAAGAATTGAATTTCTTACTGTCATCATACATTTCATCTTTTTTATGGTTCTTTTATTAATATGCATATTATATTTCAATTCCAATTTCTCTCAAATCTAGGCAATCCTTAACATTCGTTTTTCCATCATTAATCAGGGTACTGTCACCAGACCTTCTCCATTTGTTAAGATTTAACACTAATTATTTTCTGTATATCCCAGTTGTGTGCATTCATTGTGCATTTTAATGTTATTTAAAGAAAATTGTTGTCTCAATAAATATTATTTATATCTTGTTAACTAAACTTTTGTTTTCTGGTGATGTACTTTTATGCCCATTGCACCGCACCGCTTCAGTCTTTTCGCTGTTTAACAGTAGCTATTTTGGTTAAGCTTAAACCTACTTCGCGTTCTCCCGTAAGGGGAAGTTTTAGGGCAGAACTTTCTCCATAATTTTGGTGCCTCACCCCGGATAAACATATCTATTGCACCCTGGGAATATTACAAGTTTCATATCTTGAATTTCACATTAACAATTTTTGTTCATTGTGTTTCAACACTAATTCACATTGTAAGTTTCAGCCTGAGGCGCATGTTCAGCAGAGGAGGAGAGAAACGTGAGCTAAGCCGGTTTCTTCCGCATCAGACTAAACCTTACTACCTAGCAAGCTGTCATCCTCTGGCTTCCAGTACTCGAAGTCACAATATTGACGTGAGTAACAAACAACTTTTAACATGCCTAACCTTGATGAAAAACTCAGCAACGCCAGAGCCTCTTGTAAGGGCAAGCTCACACGGTTCCGTACTTTCTTAACGGAGCTTGAACCCCAAGAGCGTAATCTTGACATAATTTCGCAGAGGCTTAAGTATTATGAACAAGCCTTTGAGAAATATGATGAGATACAATGCAGTATAGAAACTCAGCATCCGGACCAGCAAAGTGATAGGTTGGAAGTTGAAAAATTATACTATCAGGGATTTGCTGAAGCTAAACAGCTTATTAGGGCTTTAACTTTAAAAGAAAAACAAGAAGATCAAACTTCTGCAGCATCTTCTACATCTTCCTCACGCATTATATTACCCAAATTAGAACTACCCAAATTCACTGGTAAGGACATAGAATGGGAGCCATTTTTTGAATTATTCAATTCTTTAGTACATGAGAATACTTCTATACCAGTAATTCAAAAATTTCACTACCTGCGTCTGGCAGTTCAAGGCAACGCACTTAACCTGATTCAAGCGCATTCTTTGACCAGTGATAATTATGAAGTTGCTCTGAATCTTCTTAAGGATAGATATGGGAATATTCGTTTATCTATTCAACGCCATATACAAAGCTTATTCGAGTTACCTAACGTGCAAGCAGATAACAGTTTATCACTTCGTAAGCTGATTGATACTGCAGAGCTACACGTCAGAGCATTGTCCAATTTAAACCAACCTGTAAATCACTGGGATTTATTTCTAGTTCACCTCATTTCTGCAAGATTGGATGCAAATACATTAAAAGCCTGGGAAACAGAACTTTCCCAGAATTTGCAATGCACTTATGAGGCGATTATCAACTTTTTGAAGGCTAGAAGCCAAGTCTTTTCCGCCATAGCTAATCAAAAAACTAGTAGTTCAGATTCAAAAGCCTTCTCAAAAGATAAGGTTAGCATTTCTAATCAAAGAATTTTAAGATCACAGGCTCTTCCTGTTGATGCTCGGTCACCTAACCAAATGCAAACGTGCGGTCTGTTTCAGCAATCGCATAATTTATACAATTGTGATGAATTTAAATCTTTATCAGTAGATGAAAGACGAAAGTTCATTACGAATAAAAAACATTGTTTCAACTGTTTGTCAGGAACGCATATCTTAAACAATTGCCGTTCACAACGTTTATGCTTTCATTGTAAGGCTAGACACCATTCCCCTTTGCACAGACACGAAAGATCACGGTTATCAGGACCAAGCAGTTCCAATACCAAGTCTAATTCTGAGACTTCTCAAAATAGTGCGCAGTCGTATGCTCAATGTTCTACCTCGCTTGGCAAAGTCCAGGTTTTATTATCTACCGTGCAGGTTCTATTGAAAAATTCTCACGGGAAATGGGTATCTGTCAGGGGATTATTAGACAATGCCGCTACCAACAATTTTATTAATGAATCTTTGGTACAAAAGTTAGGCCTCCCCAAACATCCTACCTCAATAGAGGTCACAGGAATAAACTGCTCTAAATCGCAATCCTTAAGCTTTGCTAAAGTGGATTTGAAGGACTCTAATAATCTTGGTACGCAGTTGCAATTAGATTGTTTGATTATCAAGTCTATAGGCAACAATATTCCTGGCACTTCTTATCCTATTCAAAGTTGGAATATCCCGAATTTTGTCCAGCTAGCTGACCCTCATTTCAACAGAGCTTCGCCCGTAGAGCTTCTTTTCAGCTCAAGCGTATTTTGGCAATGTCTTCATTCCAATAAAGTAAAAATTGCTCCTAATGTTTTCTTCCGCGAAACTGATTTTGGTTGGATCGCTACTGGCCAAATATACCGTAATCCTATTCAAACTGTATCGAATTGTTATTTTGTTGGTACCGATTTGAGTCAAGAGCTAACCAAGTTCTGGGATCTTGAGAATGTTCAGGCTACTGCTTCTTCTTCTAACGAAATTTGTGAAAAGTTATACAAGGAAACCACTGTCCGTACTGCTGAAGGCAGATTTATAGTAACTCTTCCACGTATTCCTAATCCTCCCGCCATCACGGGCTCGCATTCCAGAGCACTTAGGGCACTATTTGCTATTGAAAATCGGTTCAAACAAGATGCTTCTGTTAAAACTCAGTATGCTTCCTTTATGGAGGAATACGAATCATCCAATCACATGGAGGTAATTCCTAAATCAGAAGAAATTGACCATCCTTTAAATGAAATAGTTTATTTAAATCATCACCCGACCATCCTTTAAATGAAATAGTTTATTTAAATCATCACCCGACAAGCCTCCGTGGCTTAGGCGGCAGCACGCCAGCCTCTCACCGCTGGATCCGTGGTTCAAATCCCGGTCACTCCATGTGAGATCTGTGCTGGACAAAACGGAGGCAGACAGGTTCTTCTCCGGGTACTCCGGTTTTCCCTGTCATAATTTCATTCCAGCAACACTCTCCACTATCATTTCATTTCATCTGTCATTCATTTAATCATTGCCCCAGAGGAGTGCGTCAGGCCTCGGCAGCCGGCACAGTTCATATCCTCGCCGCTAGATGGGGGCTTCATTCATCCCATTCCTGACCCGGTCGGAGACTGGAAGCAGGCTGTGGATTTTCATTTTCATTTAAATCATCACCCGGTATGGAAAAATTCCTTAACACAAGACAATATAAGAGTAGTTTTCAATGGCTCGTCATCAGATTCCAATGGAGTCTCTTTAAATGATACCTTGCAATGTGGTCCCGCGATTCAAACAGATCTCACCTCTGTTTTGCTTAGTTTTCGACGGTTTCCTATTGCTGTAATCTCAGATATTAAGCAGATGTACCGGCAGATTCTCGTAAATTCTGAGCAGCAAGATCTGCAAAGAATATTGTGGCGCGATGAGAGTTCCAAACCCATAAAGATATTTAGATTGAAGACTGTGACATATGGCCTGAAGCCTTCAGCCTTTCTTGCGATTCGGTCTCTCCACATGTTAGCCGAGCAAGATGGTCATCTGTATCATCCTTTGGCCTCTGAGTCATTGAAAACGGCATTTTATGTTGACGATTTCTTGTGCTCTTTCCCTAATATTTCTGAAGCACTCCTTGTGTGCGAAGATTTGAAATCCCTGCTCCTAGGAGGTCGTTTTCCACTCCATAAATGGACTTCAAATTCTACTGAATTTATATCAAAATTTTCATCAGAGGTCCCAGTTGATGAATTTGTTGCTATTCCTACTGATGAAGCAGCCGTAAAAGCATTGGGTGTTTTTTGGTGTCCTTCTTCTGATACCTTCTCTTATCAGGTACATTTCTCAGAATCTCCCCCTGTAACTAAGAGACAAGTTCTGTCAGAAATCGCAAAGATCTTTGATCCTTTGCAATATATTGCTCCTACAGTTATTGTTGCAAAAATGTTCTTGCAAAGGCTTTGGTCATTAAAATCAGACTGGGATGAAAATCTCCTCCTTCCTCTTGTAGAAGAATGGTTAGAGTATCGCAGCAGTTTGCTGGATCTCTCCAAGGTTTCTATACCCCGCCTTTTAATTTCTAATCCCTTATACCTGCATGTATTTTCTGATAGTTCAGAACGGGCTTATGGCTGTTGTGCATACATAGTAGGACGTTCCTCAGCCACTTTCCCTGGATTTTCTAATTTAGTGTGCGCTAAATCAAAAGTTGCTCCACTTAAAAAGGTATCATTGCCGAGATTAGAATTATGCTCTGCTTTAATGGCAACAGAATTAGCTACTAAACTAAATGTCAGTTTAAAGATAAAATTTTCCCGCACATTTTTGGAGCGATTCTTCTATTGTATTAGCTTGGATTTCCAAGCCTTCTTCTCATTGGAATACCTTTGTGGCAAATCGCGTTTCTAAGATTCATGAAGTCTCTCATTCTGAACAATGGAGACATGTTCCTAGCCGTGAAAACCCCGCGGATATAATGTCACGTGGTTGCACGCCTAAAAAATTGATTTCCTCAGACCTGTACTGGAATGGTCCTCCTTGGCTAAGTCAGGAATCATCTTGCTGGCCTCGCTTAGCTAATCAATTTGCAGAAGAAATACCCGATGCCCGTAATGATCCTGTCACGTCGCATCTTACTTCTACTTCCACTAGTCTTTTTCATAGATACTCTTCATTTGATAAATTGATTCGTGTAGTGTCTTATATCTTCCGATGGAGATATTTAGTAATTGATCAACCATTGAAGCCTCAACCCTTTCTCACCAGAGTAGAGTTAGAATTCGCTACTTGCAAGATTTTGTTACGTGTTCAGCAGGACGTATTTGCTCCTGAAAGGCAAGCTCTTATAAGTGGTAAAGATTTGCCCAAGTCTAGCAGGCTTTTACCACTTACTCCTTTTCTTGACCAGGACGGCATAATACGTGTGGGTGGAAGATTAGCTATGTCTAGTTGTGAGGATGGGTAAAAGCATCCCATCATCCTTCCTTCAAAGCATCCTATCACCACCCTTATAATAAAAAAGTTTCATTATAAACACCTTCATGCTGGCACTCGCACCTTGCTCTGTCTAATTCGTGAACTCGACTGGATAATCAATGGCGTTCATGAGGTTTCTTCTGTTGTCAAAAAGTGTATACCTTGCTTTAAGGTTAAACCACGGCCCGCCACGCAGATTGTGGGCAATTTACCTCCATTTCGTTCAGAACCTAGTAAGCCCTTCGCTCTTACTGGGATCGATTACGCTGGTCCTTACGTATATCAGACCAATCCCTCTTCATCTAAGCGCAAAATTTTAGGTAAACTTTACATCTCGTTATTTGTATGTATGGTGACGGGAGCTATCCACCTTGAGTTGGTTACGAACGCTTCGGTATCCTACTTTTTGGCCGCCTTTTCTAGATTTGCTGCTAGAAGGGGTGTCCCATCTGAAGTCTTTTCAGATAATGCAAAAATTTTTGTAAGCGCTTCTGATCTCTGGAAAAAAGTGTTAAGTTCCCCTTTTGCTAAATAAAAAATTTCCAACTTTTCCTATTCTAAAGGTTTCAAATGGCATTTCACCCCTCCTTATGCTCCCCATCATGGGCGCCGATGGGAATCCTGCATCAAACTTACTAAAAGGCAGCTTAAGAAAACTCTTGGTCCTACCATACTTTCTTATGAGGAATTCAACTCTTTAATTATTCAAGTTGAAGGTATTGTAAATTCCAGACCTCTGACTCCTCTTTCAAACGATCCTAAGGATCTTTTACCTTTAACACCCAGTCACTTCCTGATTGGCTGTTCGCTTGCTGATTCTCCGCCTTTGCTGGTTCGACGCTGTGATCCTAACCTACCTATCTTTTGGAGAAAAGTAGAATCTTTGCGCTGTTCTTTTTGGCGCCGATGGAAGTTAGAATATCTCAGCTTGCTAAATAGGCGTGAGAAATGGCGGCTTCCTCAACCAGATGTACGAGTGGGGGACATGGTTCTTCATCGAGACCCATCTCCGCCTCTCGTATGGAACCTAGGCAGAGTTATTCACTGCCACTTTGGCCGTGATAAACGCGTCAGAGTTGTTGATGTTTTAACTGGTCTTTATACTAGACCCATCTCTGCTATCTCTGTTTTGCCTTTCAAGTCTTAGTTTCTCCTCGTCTGTTATCCATGTTTTGCTTTGACTGATTCTTTTGTTTGTTTTCATTCGGAGTTCTCGGAGCATGATCACTTTCGTGATGCTTTCAATGTTTAGCTTGGCCCATTTGTCGGTCAAATTTTGTTTCTTGTTACCGAGATCCCCGAATGGTAATTATTTCTTTGTAAATGTATTAATTGCTTAAACCAAATGCATAATCTTGTTATCAAGCACCTATTCATAGATATCATAGCTCTCACCTTGAGTGTTCCAGTCGCTCGCTACCTCAAGCTTCCTCACTCCCGGCATACACGGCATCTACTGGCTCATCTGCTGTCTGCTGAGCAGGTTCGACTGACGTCACCCTGACTTTCGTCCGACCAATGGCAGGTTTTTGTCTGGTCGAGCTATCTCCAGCCTTCGAGATTGTTCCATGATCACTATTTAAGACGCCACCTGTTGGCGTTCTCCACCACTTCTGATCACACCGTCATTCAGATCAGCTCATCATTCAGATCAACGCTGCCACACCGCATGGCACTATTGCCAGTCGCTGCTTCACCTCGCTGCTACGTCACGAGGCCTCTACTCTGATACATCGCTCAAGAGGACAGGAATGTTTGCCAGCCGCAGCACACTGCAAGTTTCACCTTAGATGGTGTATCTCACTTTAAACTTCGAGGAAGCAGCAGTCTTCCTGGCCGCACCCAATGTCGACTTATACTCAGTCACCGCCTGGACACTACCAGTGTCAAACCGTCACCAGAAGCTAAAAGAAGAGTTGAATATTCATCTTTTCGGAATATGCTTCTTGAGGCCATGAGCGCCTCCCCCCGAAGAAACCGTGGAGGACTTTTAAAACAGTTTTAGGCTAACTGGAACTTTTATGGAGCTGGCTCAACAATTTGGAAGATAAGTTCAAACTTGATAAAGAATTGAATTTCTTACTGTCATCATACATTTCATCTTTTTTATGGTTCTTTTATTAATATGCATATTATATTTCAATTCCAAATTCTCTCAAATCTAGGCAATCCTTAACATTCGTTTTTCCATCATTAATCAGGGTACTGTCACCAGACCTTCTCCATTTGTTAAGATTTAACACTAATTATTTTCTGCATATCCCAGTTGTGTGCATTCATTGTGCATTTTAATGTTATTTAAAGAAAATGGTTGTCTCAATAAATATTATTTATATCTTGTTAACTAAACTTTTGTTTTCTGGTGATGTACTTTTATGCCCATTGCACCGCACCGCTTCAGTCTTTTCGCTGTTTAACAGTAGCTATTTTGGTTAAGCTTAAACCTACTTCGCGTTCTCCCGTAAGGGGAAGTTTTAGGGCAGAACTTTCTCCATAATTTTGGTGCCTCACCCCGGATAAACATATCTATTGCACCCTGGGAATATTACAAGTTTCATATCTTGAATTTCACATTAACAATTTTTGTTCATTGTGTTTCAACACTAATTCACATTGTAAGTTTCAGCCTGAGGCGCATGTTCAGCAGAGGAGGAGAGAAACGTGAGCTAAGCCGGTTTCTTCCGCATCAGACTAAACCTTACTACCTAGCAAGCTGTCATCCTCTGGCTTCCAGTACTCGAAGTCACAATATTGACGTGAGTAACAAACAACTTTTAACATGCCTAACCTTGATGAAAAACTCAGCAACGCCAGAGCCTCTTGTAAGGGCAAGCTCACACGGTTCCGTACTTTCTTAACGGAGCTTGAACCCCAAGAGCGTTATCTTGACATAATTTCGCAGAGGCTTAAGTATTATGAACAAGCCTTTGAGAAATATGATGAGATACAATGCAGTATAGAAACTCAGCATCCGGACCAGCAAAGTGATAGGTTGGAAGTTGAGAAATTATACTATCAGGGATTTGCTGAAGCTAAACAGCTTATTAGGGCTTTAACTTTAAAAGAAAAACAAGAAGATCAAACTTCTGCAGCATCTTCTACATCTTCCTCACGCATTATATTACCCAAATTAGAACTACCCAAATTCACTGGTAAGGACATAGAATGGGAGCCATTTTTTGAATTATTCAATTCTTTAGTACATGAGAATACTTCTATACCAGTAATTCAAAAATTTCACTACCTGCGTCTGGCAGTTCAAGACAACGCACTTAACCTGATTCAAGCGCATTCTTTGACCAGTGATAATTATGAAGTTGCTCTGAATCTTCTTAAGGATAGATATGGGAATATTCGTTTATCTATTCAACGCCATATACAAAGCTTATTCGAGTTACCTAACGTGCAAGCAGATAACAGTTTATCACTTCGTAAGCTGATTGATACTGCAGAGCTACACGTCAGAGCATTGTCCAATTTAAACCAACCTGTAAATCACTGGGATTTATTTCTAGTTCACCTCATTTCTGCAAGATTGGATGCAAATACATTAAAAGCCTGGGAAACAGAACTTTCCCAGAATTTGCAATGCACTTATGAGGCGATTATCAACTCTTTGAAGGCTAGAAGTCAAGACTTTTCCGCCATAGCTAATCAAAAAACTAGTAGTTCAGATTCAAAAGCCTTCTCAAAAGATAAGGTTAGCAGTTCTAATCAAAGAATTTTAAGATCACAGGCTCTTCCTGTTGATGCTCGGTCACCTAACCAAATGCAAACGTGCGGTCTGTGTCAGCAATCGCATAATTTATACAATTGTGATGAATTTAAATCTTTATCAGTAGATGAAAGACGAAAGTTCATTACGAACAAAAAACATTGTTTCAACTGTTTGTCAGGAACGCATATCTTAAACAATTGCCGTTCACAACGTTTATGCTTTCATTGTAAGGCTAGACACCATTCCCCTTTGCACAGACACGAAAGATCACGGTTATCAGGACCAAGCAGTTCCAATACCAAGTCTAATTCTGAGACTTCTCAAAATAGTGCGCAGTCGTATGCTCAAAGTTCTACCTCGCTTGGCAAAGTCCAGGTTTTATTATCTACCGTGCAGGTTCTATTGGAAAATTATCACGGGAAATGGGTATCTGTCAGGGGATTATTAGACAATGCCACTACCAACAATTTTATTAATGAATCTTTGGTACAAAAGTTAGGCCTCCCAAAACATCCTACCTCAATAGAGGTCACAGGAATAAACTGCTCTAAATCGCAATCCTTAAGCTTTGCTAAAGTGGATTTGAAGGACTCTAATAATCTTGGTACGCAGTTGCAATTAGATTGTTTGATTATCAAGTCTATAGGCAACAATATTCCTGGCACTTCTTATCCTATTCAAAGTTGGAATATCCCGAATTTTGTCCAGCTAGCTGACCCTCATTTCAACAGAGCTTCGCCCGTAGAGCTTCTTTTCAGCTCAAGCGTATTTTGGCAATGTCTTCATTCCAATAAAGTAAAAATTGCTCCTAATGTTTTCTTCCGCGAAACTGATTTTGGTTGGATCGCTACTGGCCAAATATACCGTAATCCTATTCAAACTGTATCGAATTGTTATTTTGTTGGTACCGATTTGAGTCAAGAGCTAACCAAGTTCTGGGATCTTGAGAATGTTCAGGCTACTGCTTCTTCTTCTAACGAAATTTGTGAAAAGTTATGCAAGGAAACCACTGTCCGTACTGCTGAAGGCAGATTTATAGTAACTCTTCCACGTATTCCTAATCCTCCCGCCATCACGGGCTCGCATTCCAGAGCACTTAGGGCACTATTTGCTATTGAAAATCGGTTCAAACAAGATGCTTCTGTTAAAACTCAGTATGCTTCCTTTATGGAGGAATACGAATCATCCAATCACATGGAGGTAATTCCTAAATCAGAAGAAATTGACCATCCTTTAAATGAAATAGTTTATTTAAATCATCACCCGGTATGGAAAAATTCCTTAACAGAAGACAATATACGAGTAGTTTTCAATGGCTCGTCATCAGATTCCAATGGAGTCTCTTTAAATGATACCTTGCAATGTGGTCCCGCGATTCAAACAGATCTCACCTCTGTTTTGCTTAGTTTTCGACGGTTTCCTATTGCTGTAATCTCAGATATTAAGCAGATGTACCGGCAGATTCTCGTAAATTCCGAGCAGCAAGATCTGCAAAGAATATTGTGGCGCGATGAGAGTTCCAAACCCATAAAGATATTTAGATTGAAGACTGTGACATATGGCCTGAAGCCTTCAGCCTTTCTTGCGATTCGGTCTCTCCACATGTTAGCCGAGCAAGATGGTCATCTGTATCATCCTTTGGCCTCTGAGTCATTGAAAACGGCATTTTATGTTGACGATTTCTTGTGCTCTTTCCCTAATATTTCTGAAGCACTCCTTGTGTGCGAAGATTTGAAATCCCTGCTCCTAGGAGGTCGTTTTCCACTCCATAAATGGACTTCAAATTCTACTGAATTTTTAAAAATTTTCATCAGAGGTCCCAGTTGATGAATTTGTTGCTATTCCTACTGATGAAGCAGCCGTAAAAGCATTGGGTGTTTTTTGGTGTCCTTCTTCTGATACCTTCTCTTATCAGGTACATTTCTCAGAATCTCCCCCTGTAACTAAGAGACAAGTTCTGTCAGAAATCGCAAAGATCTTTGATCCTTTGCAATATATTGCTCCTATAGTTATTGTTGCAAAAATGTTCTTGCAAAGGCTTTGGTCATTAAAATCAGACTGGGATGAAAATCTCCCCCTTCCTCTTGTAGAAGAATGGTTAGAGTATCGCATCAGTTTGCTGGATCTCTCCAAGGTTTCTATACCCCGCCTTTTAATTTCTAATCCCTTATACCAGCAGTATGACCTGCATGTATTTTCTGATAGTTCAGAACGGGCTTATGGCTGTTGTGCATACATAGTAGGACGTTCCTCAGCCACTTTCCCTGGATTTTCTAATTTAGTGTGCGCTAAATCAAAAGTTGCTCCACTTAAAAAGGTATCATTGCCGAGATTAGAATTATGCTCTGCTTTAATGGCAACAGAATTAGCTACTAAACTAAATGTCAGTTTAAAGATAAAATTTTCCCGCACATTTTTTGGAGCGATTCTTCTATTGTATTAGCTTGGATTTCCAAGCCTTCTTCTCATTGGAATACCTTTGTGGCAAATCGCGTTTCTAAGATTCATGAAGTCTCTCATTCTGAACAATGGAGACATGTTCCTAGCCGTAAAAACCCCGCGGATATAATGTCACGTGGTTGCACGCCTAAAAAATTGATTTCCTCTGACCTGTACTGGAATGGTCCTCCTTGGCTAAGTCAGGAATCATCTTGCTGGCCTCGCTTAGCTAATCAATTTGCAGAAGAAATACCCGATGCCCGTAATGATCCTGTCACGTCGCATCTTACTTCTACTTCCACTAGTCTTTTTCATAGATACTCTTCATTTGATAAATTGATTCGTGTAGTGTCTTATATCTTCCGATGGAGATATTTAGTAATTGATCAACCATTGAAGCCTCAACTCTTTCTCACCAGAGTAGAGTTAGAATTCGCTACTTGCAAGATTTTGTTACGTGTTCAGCAGGAAGTATTTGCTCCTGAAAGGCAAGCTCTTATAAGTGGTAAAGATTTGCCCAAGTCTAGCAGGCTTTTACCACTTACTCCTTTTCTTGACCAGGACGGCATAATACGTGTGGATGGAAGATTAGCTATGTCTAGTTGTGAGGATGGGTAAAAGCATCCCATCATCCTTCCTTCAAAGCATCCTATCACCACCCTTATAATAAAAAAGTTTCATTATAAACACCTTCATGCTGGCACTCGCACCTTGCTCTGTCTAATTCGTGAACTCGACTGGATAATCAATGGCGTTCATGAGGTTTCTTCTGTTGTCAAAAAGTGTATACCTTGCTTTAAGGTTAAACCACGGCCCGCCACGCAGATTGTGGGCAATTTACCTCCATTTCGTTCAGAACCTAGTAAGCCCTTCGCTCTTACTGGGATCGATTATGCTGGTCCTTACGTATATCAGACCAATCCCTCTTCATCTAAGCGCAAAATTTTAGGTAAACTTTACATCTCGTTATTTGTATGTACGGTGACGGGAGCTATCCACCTTGAGTTGGTTACGAACGCTTCGGTATCCTACTTTTTGGCCGCCTTTTCTAGATTTGCTGCTAGAAGGGGTGTCCCATCTGAAGTCTTTTCAGATAATGCAAAAATTTTTGTAAGCGCTTCTGATCTCTGGAAAAAAGTGTTAAGTTCCCCTTTTGCTAAATAAAAAATTTCCAACTTTTCCTATTCTAAAGGTTTCAAATGGCATTTCACCCCTCCTTATGCTCCCCATCATGGGCGCCGATGGGAATCCTGCATCAAACTTACTAAAAGGCAGCTTAAGAAAACTCTTGGTCCTACCATACTTTCTTATGAGGAATTCAACTCTTTAATTATTCAAGTTGAAGGTATTGTAAATTCCAGACCTCTGACTCCTCTTTCAAACGATCCTAAGGATCTTTTACCTTTAACACCCAGTCACTTCCTGATTGGCTGTTCGCTTGCTGATTCTCCGCCTTTGCTGGTTCGACGCTGTGATCCTAACCTACCTATCTTTTGGAGAACAGTAGAATCTTTGCGCTGTTCTTTTTGGCGCCGATGGAAGTTAGAATATCTCAGCCTGCTAAATAGGCGTGAGAAATGGCGGCTTCCTCAACCAGATGTACGAGTGGGGGACATGGTTCTTCTTCGAGACCCATCTCCGCCTCTCGTATGGAACCTAGGCAGAGTTATTCACTGCCACTTTGGCCGTGATAAACGCGTCAGAGATGTTGATGTTTTACCTGGTAAAGGTCTTTATACTAGACCCATCTCTGCTATCTCTGTTTTGCCTTTCAAGTCTTAGTTTCTCCTCGTCTGTTATCCATGTTTTGCTTTGACTGATTCTTTTGTTTGTTTTCATTCGGAGTTCTCGGAGCATGATCACTTTCGTGATGCTTGCAATGTTTAGCTTGGCCCATTTGTCGGTCAAATTTTGTTTCTTGTTACCGAGATCCCCGAATGGTAATTATTTCTTTGTAAATGTATTAATTGCTTAAACCAAATGCATAATCTTGTTATCAAGCACCTATTCATAGATATCATAGCTCTCACCTTGAGTGTTCCAGTCGCTCGCTACCTCAAGCTTCCTCACTCCCGGCATACACGGCATCTACTGGCTCATCTGCTGTCTGCTGAGCAGGTTCGACTGACGTCACCCTGACTTTCGTTCGACCAATGGCAGGTCTTTGTCTGGTCGGGCAACCTCCAGACTTCGAGATTGTTCCATGATCACTATTTAGGACGCCACCTGTTGGCGTTCTCCACCACTTCTGATCACACCGTCATTCAGATCAGCTCATCATTCAGATCAACGCTGCCACACCGCATGGCACTATTGCCAGTCGCTGCTTCACCTCGCTGCTACGTCACGAGGCCTCTACTCTGATACATCGCTCAAGAGGACAGGAATGTTTGCCAGCCGCAGCACACTGCAAGTTTCACCTTAGATGGTGTATCTCACTTTAAACTTCGAGGAAGCAGCAGTCTTCCTGGCCGCACCCAATGTCGACTTATACTCAGTCACCGCCTGGACACTACCAGTGTCAAACCGTCACCAGAAGCTAAAAGAAGAGTTGAATATTCATCTTTTCGGAATATGCTTCTTGAGGCCATGAGCGCCTCCCCCCGAAGAAACCGTGGAGGACTTTTAAGACAGTTTTAGGCTAACTGGAACTTTTATGGAGCTGGCTCAACAATTTGGAAGATAAGTTCAAACTTGATAAAGAATTGAATTTCTTACTCTCATCATACATTTCATCTTTTTATGGTTCTTTTATTAATATGCATATTATATTTCAATTCCAATTTCTCTCAAATCTAGGCAATCCTTAACATTGGTTTTTCCATCATTAATCAGGGTACTGTCACCAGACCCTCTCCATTTGTTAAGATTTAACACTAATTATTTTCTGCATATCCCAGTTGTGTGCATTCATTGTGCATTTTAATGTTATTTAAAGAAAATTGTTGTCTCAATAAATATTATTTATATCTTGTTAACTAAACTTTTGTTTTCTGGTGATGTACTTTTATGCCCATTGCACCGCACCGCTTCAGTCTTTTCGCTGTTTAACAGTAGCTATTTTGGTTAAGCTTAACCTTCTTCGCGTTCTCCCGTATGGGGAAGTTTTAGGGCAGAACTTTCTCCATGTACTATTAGATGACGAATATTGCATAGGTTCATTATTCTAACGTTGACTTCGTTCGTATGATTGGGACGCAAGAAATAAGAACTTAATTTTAAAAATTCGCACAGTCGCCATCTTGTGCATATGTAAACAATTGAACAAACTTAGATGTCAGTGCTTTACAATGTTTGCACGCATTTGCTGTACCTTGTTTCATTGCACTCGGGTGGTTAAATCGCGTGAAATGTCTACTGAAATGTTTCAACTTCACTTGGCCGCCATGTTCGTTTTGTACTTAGTAGGATTTTAGAGTCACTTATTATAGATGAGCGTTTAATAGTGCTCTTTATCACCGTGCAAATGTTCAGAGTGATATCAGTAATATTTTCGGAGATTTAGAATGCCAGTGAAATATTTCGCACAGCCGCCATGTTGAATTGGTGAGATGTAATAAAATGTAAAGGGCATGGCCAGGGTCGGACAAAATAATACTATGACCTTACCGAGTTTCATTGAAATCGCTTCCAGCTGTTTAGATTTTATTAGGGGGAGACACACAGACACATACACATTCACACACACGGACAATAGGTGATCTCAGAAGCCTATTTTTCCATAAATGAAAATAGGCTATACATGGATTTTTAACTTCATCGTTCCAGTATCTCACACAGGAATAAAATTTCTTGTCAGAGGCGGGTATTCAACCCGGACCTCCGGGGTAGCAGCCATTAACGCTGACCACTACACAATGAGTGAGTTAGTCATTGTGATTTCAAGGGGCGGAACAGCGAGGGCATGGTATATGAATCCGAATCTCCAGAGCATTTCGGGCAAGTGTGTGTTTCTTTCAGGTAAAATTGGGAAGGTAATTTGAGAGGGCACAGTAGTTTTCTATTTAGATAAATCATGACAGAAGAACGCTGATGAGGTTAGTGGAGCTGATCTTCACTTCCACGAGGAGTGCATGCAGATGCGGGTGGAAGGCACGGGGCCTCACTGGAGCTTTGGCAAGTCTTTGTGGTTCGCCTCCTCTCTGTCTCCTATTTGTTTTGCAGAACGTTTCAAATACCGGGCTTCACAAGCAGAGTGAGGCTTACAGCACAGTGCAGAAACAGACTCGTAGAACGTCTTACATATTCAGTTCCTTAACCAAACTTCTGTTGTACAGCCTTCAGAAAATGCTATAAAGTGTTATAGGAACATTGAAGAAATTACGTACGAATTGTAGGTTTGATATGTAGGGTAGAAATTATATTCGTTGACCTAATACCAAATTTGCGTTAAGTAGTGCCCCACGAGGGAGCTGTAAGTTTGGAGGTCTGAGGTTCTGATACCGGCATTCTGGCTATCTTGAGTGTAATTTCCTCCCGTTCTTTTTACATGCATACACATGAAAATGCTGCGATGACAATTAATTTCAAGTCCCCCATCTCAATAATTACCCAATGCTACATTCACCTCGATATGCCTCTGATTTTAACAGAGAAATACAATACACACTTGAGTACATGGGACTGATCAAGATATCGATGGTTTAGTTCGAATACCACGTAAGTTGTCTTCCTAATTCACGAAGACATCCCAGATCTTCAGAGAGGCAGGCTGAAGTCCAGACATCCGCCAATTGTTTTTGCACAGGAACTAACTGAGAACCAGTTTAATCCATTCAACGAATGGAAAGGAGAGTGGACTCTCAATACTGACCACCTGCTTTGGCCTCTACTTTCCAAAAACAGTCCAGTTCCAGGATTTCACCTCCCAAGGAGGGCATTGACTGCTCTAAATAGGATCCGCACAAATACCGGAATCTGCGCAGAGTCCTTGTTCAGATGGGGCAAAGTTCCATCCCCCCCAGTGTGACTGCGGTGCTCCTTCCCAGTCTATACAACACATTGCATTCGAGTGCAAACTGCGGGCCTATGAAGGTGATCCACTGGACTTTATTCAGGCCACACCTTCTGTGATACTGTGGCTGGATAGTTTGGACTTAAAAATATAGATATGTTGCTGTTTCTTGTCATGTGTATTTATGTATATATTGTATATAGTACTTTCTGTCATCTTTCAATCTTGTTTCTGCATGCAAAAGTCATACAATAAATAATAAATGTCTTCCTAAGACAGAGGAAACTATTCAGAGGTGCTATTCAGTGAACGTTATGTGCAATGAGTACAAGTGTTCCATGAAATCTTGTGGGATGAACCGCATGATATACAATGTCCCACCCATAACGTTGGTTTAAATTCTTTCCTTATATAGGGAATAGGTGGCCTTAATTTTGATTTCTAATAGCTCAGGATGTAATGAAGATAATTTAATTATTTTCACACCAAAAGAGAGAGAAAATCATAAAGTTTTGTTTACCTTTTTTGTAGGTTTCGATGTGAGCTCCGCCTATGACACTAATCACCGATGCGATAGCAACTGTGACTCCTGACATGATTCAGCGGACCTGGACGGAGGTGGACTATCACTTGGATGTGCGTCGTGCCAGAGGCGTAGCTCACACCGAAACCTACTAAAAAGGTAAACAGAACTTTATGATTTTCTCTATCTGCTGGTGTAAAAATAATTCAATTATCTTTATTACAGCCTGAGCTATTACAAATCAAAATTAAGGCCACCTTTTTCGATGACTCCGTACTGTGATAATGCGTGCTGCTGAAAACTGAGAATCGCATCGCAAGATATATAGCTCTCATTCGTCACTGTGAGGGAGGGGCTTCTCAATGCCATCAGATGTTACTTCAGTTTATTGTTGAGACAGGAAATCTTATCTGTATCCTCTCTCCACCAATGAGACGTACGTGGTATTAGAACTAGGCCATCTATATACAGGGGGGGTGGGGTATTCCTAGACAGACGAAAACTTACGATACTCAAGTCAGATAACACCGACAGACTTTGTGGTTCAAGTATTGCGTACGTGTCTAGAGGAATTGTTTAGTGTAGACGATGTCGTCACGGATCACGTACGGACGTTGCTGTTAGTTTGTTTGACGCTGTGGGTTGAATTGCCGCCATATTGCTCAGTTGTATGAGGTTTCTAACAATGCGTCGTTACATGCCGATGCAGTCACATGTGTTAAAGTGCGAGGTTTGGTCATGAGTTACGAATATTTATAAATTAATTTTAGTTGATCAATTTCATTGATAAGTTGCACTGTGCTCTCCTAAAGCCAGGATGACACAAAGCCATTGGTCGCTACTGGTAAGACGACTGTCTGAACCAAATAATTTAAACACTCTCTGTGACCAAGTGTTACTTTCTATTCAACGTCACTCACAGACATCCTGTCGCACCTCGACTGGCCCGCTATATCACCCGATCTTAATCACATAGCCCATTTTGAAAAGCAGATGAAATCGGCATCTCTGCAATTTACTGATTCTACAGAATCTTATCATCAGTGAGTTGATTGAACTAGATAACAAAATAATTGCTATTCAGTCGGTCAACACATTAATTTGTCCAATTTTATTGGGAAGGGAATAATGAAGGTTAAAATACACTTCTTTATCCCTACGTATTTGGAACCCGTATTATTCCAATTTCGGCAGAGTCAGGTATTAGGTGAGAAGAGTTCTTTGCGGCGAATTGTCCTAAACAACTGGATGCTCTTTCTGAACCTGACTTCATCGGATGAGATAGTGAAGGACAAAATGAATGACGTGGCCCCGTGGTGTTGGATTAGAGCGCCTGCCTCTCACCCGGAGGCCCCAGGTTCGATTCCCGGCTCCGTCAGGGATTTTAGAAACTGACGTGAGGGCTGGAACGGGGTGCACTCAGCCTCGTGAGAACAATTGAGGAGCTGTCTGACAGTGAGGCAGCGCCCCGGTCACGAAAACCAAGATTAACGGCCGAGTGGACCCGATGCGCTGACCACGCGTCACCCCAATATCTGCAGGCCAAATGGCCGGGCTGCGGTCGCTTGGTAGGCCGAGGCCCTTCAAGGGCTGTAGTTCCAGGGGTAAAAAATAATGATTGAAGATTAATTAAATTGCACAAGTGGTTGGCAGAAACCTGCAGTGAGTCATCTAGGCATTTGCCTAGAGTAGAAAATGAAAGACCACGGGTAAGTCTTTCAAGTTCATCACCTCGTATCCTGGGCTGTGGTCACACTGCGCTTTCTGGTCTGTCAGACAAGAATCAAATAAAATTCTCAATATAAATGAAAATGGAGTTTTAAACGTAATTAATTGTTGCTGATTCTTCAGGGACTTTGTGATATCGTGGTCATGTAGCCCCGTGTACGTAGGTGAGTGTGTAGAATGTGTCTGATAACCTGTGTCACTATGATGTCCGTACTAGTGTTTCTATTTGTAATTGAGGTAGGATTTGGATAGGAAGCGGCCGCGAACTAAGGTTAGGTACTGCACCCGTATCCACGTGGTCTTACCTGATGAAATCCAAAAGAAAAGCAGGATCGTAGAATCTGGAAGCCCCGGCTGAAAATAACCCCCAAGACACCACCACCAAGGATAGACCATGGATAGGAATACCACAAGAACTAAAAAGAATGTGATGAAGATGCCAGTGGTCTATAAATAATGAAAAATAGCCCAAAGTGAGCTACCAAGACTCTTAAAGATAATTAAATTAATCTAATCTCGGGCGCGTTAAAAAGCATCCTAGCTAATGACCCACTGGTTCTCGAAGCACATTCTATTTCGAATAGAAATCACTAAGCCATTAGTATGAATTTTAAAATTTAACAAAAGTTTATTAATTGAAACCGCAGTGTCGTGAAGTGAAAACTCCACTGATCAAAAGTTTATAACCTTATGCCTCTGCCGAAGCATGAAAAATGTTTAAGAAACAATCGCCTTAATTAGGCCACACAAACTGCCTATCGTCTCATCATCATCATGAACGACGTTCAAAAAAAAAATTACCTTCAAAATATTCTGGTATTATCGTAAACCCTTCTTGATATATTTATAAAAATATTCTATTCAATCGTAGCAATTAATATATACATATTTTACATAATTACATTTTATTTCTGAGATTTAGTTGCGCCTAGAATTATTCATCGCGTTAATTTCTTGTATTCATATGAGTTTATTTGGTTTCAATTTTCAAGTCCGTGCCGTCCTAAATGACAAACAATTAAGCTAATCGGACGTTGTATTGTTAATTATATTGATTATATTTCATTTCACTTTCTCACAGATATTAGATTTTCTATCACTCAATATTTTAGTTATAAATAGCTCAAGTTTATACAAGTATTAATATTACAGTCTTTCCAATTAAACTCTATTCTAAAAACAATTGTCACTTAAACTTAACAAATATTAACGATGTTGTTACAATACTTGGTTTCTTAAATGTTGGATTCAAAATTGTATATTAGCTTTCCACTAGCTAAAATCGTGACTTAATTTCACGTTCAAAATAATACACCGTATTGCACTCAGCAATAGCTCCATAGCTAATTCAGTGCTGGAAAAATTGATATTGACTATCCACATATGTCAAATATCTCCTAAATTGCAATCCAAATATGCATACAAAATTCCATTATTACCATATCATCGCTAAACAGCTCTTAATAAATTCCAAACATTACGAATATTACACAAGTTTTTATACAATCATGGATAAATATGTTGCTTTAAATTATCCAAAAGTTAAAGTGTCGAGAATAATCTTTATCAGAACAACGATAACATATTGTCTTCACAAGTCCAAATAACTGTGTGAGAATTCGAAGTCTGTCACCTCGATTATGACTTACATATATTTTAAACATTTCTCTCTTTACATTACATATCATTACTAATTACATTTTCTCAAACAAAGTATTTCTTTCGTATATCTCAACCGACCATTGCGAAAAGAACGATTCAGTTTTCGCATAATTGAAAATAATTCCACTGGAGATCCTCCTCAAAGGAAAACACATCAAAACTTGAGAAGGTACAAATTAACCATTAGATTTGAACGCTAAACCAAGTTGGAGTTTCCCACAAGAATCCACAAAAATTTAAAAACTGAACGAGCTCACAAAGGGAGTCAAAATTAAAAGAATTACCAGAAGTAAATTCGCACAATCGCAAAGAATCATACTAGAAATCACTATGTTCCATGTCTATGCTCAATCTGCCAAAAATATAGACCTGAATGTCTACCTAATAACTTGCATGAGTTTTCAAAAATATATTCGAAGTCAAATTCAAAAAGTCCAGATAATTTGTTCAAAGTAGAATTCACGTATACGACGGATTATGGGACATCTGCTGAGTTAGAATTATTCTTATATAATTTTAACGTCGTCTTCTCCCTATATTTTTCTCATGTTGTCTTCCCAACAAACTATATTCTTCTATCTTATTCCCAAATTACATCTTAATGAAAGCAAGGTAATGTTCAAAGTAACACTACAATAACTACTAAATTGAACTACAAAGAGGATTACATACTCGGACAGAAATGATTAAAGAATCACCCTAGCCCTCGTCTGTAATTCTTAACTACTCTAATCAAAATTGGTAAAAAGGAACATTCAAAAGCATGACAAATTCATACTGTCTACTAAAAGAAAACTTCCAGCTACCTTGTTGAAGTTCAAGTTGAATGAAGTGAGAATGTTATAACACATACTCCTGCCTGGGATCGAACCATATCTGTTCAGCTGTACCGATCACGAAACGACTGGATATCAAGTAGGCCCGATTACCGTGATTACCGTTCGCGAAACGATACGAAGCTAACAGATGTTCATTTGACAAAGTTCATAGTTCTTTCTCTTGCTAGAGAACACGACAACATTGTTGTAGTAAGCCAAGCCAGTTTCATTATGTAGCAGTACAAATTTTCATTCAAACTTTCACAGTCTCTTCAATCTTTTCTTATAAAGTCTCATACTATAGTTGCTCATATTGGAATCAAGTAATCATCCTGAGTATTCAACGCTGCTATGTGTTACATTTCTTGCCTGTGTTTAGCCCATATTCTGCATCTTCATAACGTAGCAATATCTCTCTCTCTTTATATCATCTATGACAATCATGGCTAAAGCTGTTTATTCTGTACTGCAATGTAGAACACGATGTTGTCATACGTGACTGCAAGTTTGCTGTGCTTGAATTGAAGGTTAACACTGTCTGAAACTATAATAAGATCAGACGAAAATCCTATCACGTTATACTGTAACACGTATATATCGGTTCAACTCCACGATTTCCGAACCAACACGTCTTCACGGCAACGCACGAACAAGTCTTAGATCAGAGAGCTCTACGACCCTCCTCTCTGAAGTTGTATTCACTAATCAACTCTACGTTTGCTCTCGCAAATCATACTGTCTCCAGGTGATCCACAATGCACCTTGTTCTCTGATCGACAGCAACTATCGATACATATATCATTGCCGAGTTCGATAATCACATGTTATAATACTGTATGAATTTATACTCATATAAAAGTTCTCAGTTATATTCCTTTGCCCACAGGATGCGTTTCCCATTCTTTGTTTCATACTGCATTGTGTATATTGCTCTACCACGATGTTCAAAATAACGACAGTGGTGCTGTGTCCATCTTGTATTCAATACAAGTATTAAAATATCCAACATGTGGTCGTCGGCATGTACGGCGGGTTGCTGACAGCTCCTGACCTCGCTACAGTACTACCGCGCACCTGCATTCCAAAGGAATTTCGCAGTGCTGCCATCAGTGTTATTGCCAACTTAACCTATATCCAACTAAATACAAAATACGGTCTCAGTACCATCCCGGCATTTGCCTGGAGTAGACGTGGGAGACCATGGAAAACCACTTCCAGGATGGCTGAGGTAGAAATCGAACCCTCCTCTTCTTAGTTTTTCCTCGCGAGGATGAGTGTACCCCGTTCCAGCCCTTACACCAGAATTAAATTTTAGGAATCGTGGTGGCGCATTGGTCAATCTGTTTGACTCTCACAAAGGTGGACCGGGTTCGATTTCCAGTTAATGCATGTGAGGTTTTAGAAGTGAAACGCCATGTCCTGTGGTTCGAATTCTACGTAAAAAGGAGGTGTAGTGGCTCATCATCGTATGATTAACGGTCACGTAAAGCTGCAAGCTTCCCACTTTATTAGAATTAAATTTCTTGGCTGAGCCGGGAATCAAACCCGCGCCTCCGCGTGAGAGTCAAGAATGAGAATGATTCGTGTCCCACACATCATATTGATTCGTGTTGACGGAGTGGGAATGTTGACTGCCTCACACCTGCAGGGTACGTTCTTGTGGAGGTAATCAGCACGCCATCCTCCCTTTCCTCTCCGAGCTACTGTACACTACAGTATGTATCCAATGCTTGTTAGCGCGCCTTGCGGGATGTCGTACGCAACCACCGTAACGTTCTTACTAGACGGCTCAGCCTAACACGAGTTCAGACGGGGTTTGGCGTGAGGTGATATGTACAGTATGAAGTTCACTTTCACCGTGACGTTTCTATGAATATCAGAGGAGATCCATAGTCGGAACTGCATGCTATTCCCAGCTCTAGCACCTCTAGAGTTTATGATCATAATAGTACTAACACACTGAACGCATGCTTCTAAAGACAACTCATCTGAAAGGGGCGTAACGGTCTTAAAATATCGGTATTTGAGGATATTAAGTGGGCCTCATGATGTAGTGCCCAGCATTCTTGGCTAAAATACTTAAGGATCCATTCCCTGGTCTACCAGGAAAATTATATTCTGAGTGTTGGGTTCGATTCTAATCTCAGCTAGCTTAGAAGTGGTTTTGCATAACGATATAACTACTTCTACTCCAAACTAAAATGAAATACCCACAGCTAACTCACCTTGGTTGGTTGGTTCTTTAGTTTAGAGGCTGCGACAACGCGGTCATGTAGCCCCGTGTACTTAGGGTGTGTGTAGAATCTGTCTGATAACCGGTATTAATTGTGATGGCTGTATTAGAGTGTGCCTATCAGTTTTCAATTCAAGTAAGGACTGCAGGCAATGAATTTTTTCAAGTAGTTCCTACTTTTGCCGCCAAACGCCATTGTCAACGACTACTAATACAGAATTTGGTTACCAGATGACACCGCAGTCGGCTCCTGGTGACGAACGTTGGAATCTAAGAGCGTTAGTCAACTGTTTAACCTATAATTTAGCTTCACACAGGTGTTAGAGGAAGGTTCTTTAACATGCCATAAATCTATTACACGGGACCGCCGGCTTTACTTCCCTTCCGAAGGAAGGCATACTGAGGGATTTTTAAAGCTCTTAAGAAATTCGATGACTTCGGCTGGGTTTGAACCCGTGACCTTGGGCATAGAAGCTCAGCATGTTACCAACTACGCCACCGAAGCCGCTTAATTCACTTTAGTAAATAAAATGTTTAAATTAATATTTACTAATTAAATACCAGTTTCGACCGACAGCGATAGCTACGCTCGATAAAGCATTGCGCTAGGCCATGGGGCCAAGCTCTCTGTGGACTCGGTAGACGTGTGTTCGAACCCACCGTCGGCCGTCCTGGAAATGGTTTTCCATGGTTTCCCAATTTCAACTCCAGGCAAATCATGGGACGGTATCTTCTGACAGGCCACGGCCGCTTCCTTCCACATCATTGCCCAATTTCATTCATCTTCATTCATTTCATCTCTCATTAACTCCTCTCTGAAGTTGGCGCCAGGAAGGGCATCTGTCCATAAAACCATCCGTCACATAGAATTTCATCGCATCTCATCCTCGACCTCGTTGGAAACGGGAATAATAAAGGGTGCACATTCAATTAAATACCAGTTTCGGCCACATTATGGCCATCCTCAGTTCTTCAAAGAATAAACTACGAGCAAAGCTTTCGAAAACAACACTTATCGGTAAGTTTGGTCTTTCCTATTACAAATTGTTATAAAAATATATTTAAACAAGTAGTTCCGTGAAGAACTATATAGCCTATTTTCATATATCCTGCTATGTTAATTGCCTTTATCTACATACAAAATTTCAGTTTGATTGCTGTAATAGATTCATAGATATTGAGAGCCGTCTAAATATTTCGGATGGTCACCATGTTGGATTTTTTCATATGTAGGCCGTAGAGTTATGTGCTATTAGATGGTGATTATTGCGTGAGTTCATTATTCAAACGTTCACTTCGATCGCATGATTAATACACAAGAAATCAAAACTTAATTTAAAACTTTCGCACAGCCGCCATTTTGAGGTTATGAAAACAATTGTACTAAATTAGATGCCAGTGCTTTACAATGTGAATAGACATTTACTGTACCATATTTCACTGCGCTCAGATGGCTAAATCGTCTAAAAAGTATTTTAAAATATTTCAACTTCGCTTGGCCGCCATGTTCGTTTTGTAATTAACAGGTTCTTGGAAGTCCCATAGGTGAACTTCTAGTAGTGATCTTTATCACCGTACCAAATTTTAAGGTGATATCGGTAATAGTTTCGGAGATATACGAGTAGAATGCCGGTGAAATATTTCGAACAGCCGCCATGTTGGATTGGTGAGACTTAATGAAATTTAAGGGCACGGACGGGGTGGGCTAAAATGGTACTATGACCTCACCGACTTTCATTGAAATCTCTCCAGCCGTTTAGAAGTTATTATGGGGATACACGCACAAACAAACACACACGCACACACACACACACACACACGGACAGAAGGTGATCTCATATTAAATCCCTGTCGGTATTTCTATTTAGGTTGTCAATAAGGAAATAATAAAATGATTACGTTCATATCATACGTACTCTAACTCAAGACAAATGATGGGATGGTACCTAAATTAAATCCACTGCCCCCAGTTACACAATCATACACATATACACCGAAGTACACGGGGCTAAATAACCATGAAGGCACAAACCACAAAATGAATCAACAGTTAATGTGAATCCCGATGCCATAATTGCCATTGTCCCGCTAAACTCTACCCCATGGTGGTTTAACTGTTTTAAAACTACTCAATATTGGAACGGGGTGTACTTAGCCTCGTGAGGACAGTTGGATAGCTGTCTGACAGCGAGGAAGCGTCCTGATCAGAATAACTAATATTAACGGCTGAGGGGATCCGGAGCACTGACCATGCGTCACCCCTCAATTTACTGGCCAAATGGCTGGGCAGCGGTCGCTTGGTAGATCAAGGCACTGCATCGGTTGTAGTGCTACGGTGAAAGTACTCAAAATAGTTTATGTTAATACCAGGTTAATGCAAGTACCTACTTTTAGTATAGCTCTGAATATTATGTATCGGTATTAATGAAAAGAATAAACATAATACGTCATAGTTATTTTTTGGGCATGTTTGGTCATTAGCTCCGTGAACTAGAATGCGTGTTGGATTTGTTTGACAACCTTTGTATCTCTGATGACTGTAGCAATGCCTGATGCTGTACGCTTTAAGGTTCGGGAATGGGGCAATCGCCCTGGAACTTAAAATAAGGTATTCTCCCAGCAATTATCTGGAGAAAATGTGGTAAACCCCTGGGAAAACCACACACCGGATAGCTACTGTCTCCACCAAGATTTGAACCTCCGATCTCTGGACGTACTGGAATTCCCCGTCACGGTCGTGGTGAGCGAATTAACGCGCACAGCTACGATGTGGGGTGACATAGCACGCTAAGATTTGTGCATGACAGGAAATATGATTTAATGTCATGTTGATATGTTTTTTAAGAGTGGCAATACTGTTGCCAATAGTTTTACACTAGTGACGGACTCTTCAACTGTATACTAAACAATTGTTAACAGAGTTTGTTTTGTTTAGCCTCACGGAGTGATGGATCGTTCTTCACCTTGACCAAGTTCGCTGCTAATGACACGTCTGCTTCTCCCCCAACTACGGTCATTTACATGTTCTTGTAGCATTAAGTGGAGTGCTATGTGACAGAAGAATGCCCTTAAGAACAAAGGGTAACGTGTACAAAACTGCTGTTAGACCAACCATTCTTTATGGCAGTGAATGTTGCGGATTCGGCGAATACACTATACACAAACTGAGTTGTTGCGTTGGTCACTTAACCATTCATTCATTCATTCATTATTGTTCATCATCTAGGCTTACAGGATTGAGCCGCGTCGTATATCAGTGATTGTTTCCCGACGTTTCGGCTGACATTGCAGCAGCCTTAATCATGGGTAGGTACGAGTTAGTGTCCGTACTCTAGTTAATCTAGACACCGGCCGCGAAAGCCTACGGTCTAAACATTCATTATTGTGTTGGAATTCAAGTTTGTAATGTTGCCTTAGTAATTAAAATTAAAATTATTTTCAGTCAGTCAACAATATTGTACTGAAAGTATAATGGAGTTATTTCCTACACATGGAAACAATTACACGAGATTAATTACCCATCTCTACTATTCCACAAAGTCGAAACATTGACCTAAATAAATAATAGTAATATAATATTCATCATCATCATCAACATCATCAAGTTTCCACTCCAGTTCCCCGGGAGTGGTTTACAAGCGCTCTCCATTTTAGTCTATTCATGTACCACTGTTCCTTCAAGACTTCATCCCAGTTGATTCCCTTGGATGTGATATCTTCCTTCATTTGGTCCAGCCATCTCTTCCTAGGTCTTCCAACAGGTCTCTTTCCAGTAATCTCAGTATGCAACCATTGTTTTGCAATTCTTTCTTCTGTCATGCGTTTGACGTGACCAAACCATCGCAAACGTGCCCTAGTTATGGTCTCCTTCAGGGACTGATTTATTGCAGCTTCTTCTCTTATCTTCTCATTTCTTACTTTGTCTTTCCTAGTTTTTTGAAGCATGCTTCTTAAAAACTTCATTACTGAAGCTTTCATCTTTTTTGGTATTGTTTTGATCTTAGTTGCACTTTCTTAATCCAGAGTAGATATCGAACTTGCTGATAGATTTGACTTGATTTCTGAATACGGTTATTTAATTCAAGCTGTAATCTGTTGTCACTTGATATTATTATTAATATTAATCTGCACTAAAAATCAATAACTAAAAATTTAGAAAACCAAGAAAGGAAAATCATCTGGAAAATCTTTGACCCAGTGTGCATAGCGGGATAGTGGATGAAATCGTAGTTGCGTTATACCAACATTCCGAGAAAACTTCAGACACTATAAGAAAGAGACGATAAACATTTTATGTACATATTCAAAGAATGGACAATGAAAGAATTACTAAAAGGATATTCAATCATGTCTCCTAAAAGTCAAGAATAACTAGATAATAGAAACTGTAAACGACCTTCAAGAAATCAACGTAACAGATGAAATGTTATGGGACAGCTTCAGATCGTTGGTGAACAAACATCATTTTGCTGCAAACCCCCGGATGAGAGCCACCACTGCATGGAGAGAAGAAAGGAAGAACTATCACAGAGAGAGAATGAAGAGATTATGGGAAGAGTTAGTTATAGTTATTGTTGTTTAAAGGGGCGGAACTATGAGGTCATCTGCCCCTTGGGAAGAGAAGAAAGCTAATTCAAATTTATCTGTGAAATAGGTTCAATTGCGTTCCTTAGTTGGGAATAACTTTGTAAATTAAAATCTGCATAAGAAAATCCATACAAGAAATCTAACCTAAGATGGTGAATATTGCGGACACAATGTACGAACGCAGAGTTCGCTTCTACGGTCATCTACGACAAATGTACGACCCTTGATGGGCAAAACGTATCTTAAACAATTTTTTGTACGTTAAGATCAAGAAAGTTCTCGATAAAATAGGTCTACAACCATCCAGACGCACCTCAAGAAGCAGCTCATAACCATCTATTTCATTGTTAATCCTTTTGATGACAGGCTATTATGAGAATTTATATTAAAAATTCCAAGCCAAGCTTTATGAAACTACAAGTACGCGTTTGATCAAAAATATCTCCTACCATTATTTTGTAGAATATTGATATTGTTCCGCAGCAGGTAAAATATATATTAAACTGTTATATCCTAAATAAATAAAACTCAGTTTCTTTTGTTTCATAAAAAATATTATTTTTAAATAACTTGTATTACAAATTTTTCAAACTTGTTGTCATCAGTCAACAATTTACTCCTATACATTTAACTCAGCGATAAAAACCTTCCTTATTTCCTCTTCATTCAAAGAGTTTAGATACGTTATCGCCAAGTATGTAGCTCCAAGTAAGAACATAAGAAACAACTTAAAAAGATCGCACGTGCGGGAAGTCAGTTGATTGCTGCATTTACAGAAAATACGTATTACTAATCCAGTTATTCACTGAACTTGAACACATTGCTATGTCCAGGGACAGAATGATTACCGCGTTGTCTTGGTTACAACAGTGATTGCACTGCTTGGCTGAAGAAAAAAAACCTTTTATAAAGACGTGGCGGATAGCAATTTTAGCAGAAGTTCTTTCAGCCGATATATCGTACTGTAAAAATCAATGATCAGATTTGGCCATCTAACGTCATTCCTTGTTAGTGGTAAGCTAACGAGCGTTTGTTTGATTATTTATTTATTTATTTATTTATTTATTTAGCGTATGGCTTTTATTGCCTGGAGTGTCCGAGGACATGTTCGGCTCTTCAGATGCTATAGCTGCTTCAATGCGGACACCCATGTGTTGAGCAATACTTTCCGTTGAAGTACTTCCAACTTTCACTACGGCACCAGATGTCACTGACACTTAGTGGTGAACGTTGGAACTTTGATAGAGCGTTTCAATGAAATCTAACCTGCACATTTAGCTACAACTACATGCCAACGCAACCAACGCCTGGTGATTAACGTTGGAACTTAAGAGCATTAATCAAACCTAAACTACAAATTTTGCTTCACACGAGTTTAGTTAGTGGAAGGGTATTTTACATGCCATATATCTATGACATGGGCCCGCCAGCCCAGACTTTTACTTCCCCTCCGAAGGAAGGCATACTGAAGGATTTTAACGCACTTAAAAATCCGATGACTTCGGCCGGGTTTGAAGCCGCGATCTTGAGCATAGAAGCTCAGAATGCTACCGACTACGCCACCAAAATTTTCGTGCAAAGTTAAATTACCTTTAATGAAGAATTAAGAGATAGCCTAATTGACGTTGGTGAAAACGGCCCTTAGTCCTTTAACATCGATGTCGAATTATCAGAGACGCATGCAATGTAACAGTAGGGAAACCTAGCTGCAGACAAGCTGTCGACTTGCATGCCACATTACGTATGAGAGATTGATTTTATATGCTGTGACATTACGACGCGAGCTTCCCGTGGGAATGAAGCAATGTTCCCGATTTTTACAGCCCTAAAACTTTTATTGCCCTCCGACAGATTTATAGGCGTTTAAAGCACGTGAATGGTTCGTAACGTACATTCTTTTGACGTACATGAATTCATAAGCTACAGCAGTGAGGTACAAATTGAAGCGTAGGCTCCAACTTGACCTACATATTGGTAGTTTTGAAGTTTCATACAGGAGCATTATCAACTCCACATACTTGAATCCGTGTGTATTGAATCTGTCTGTATACCTGGGTTGTTGTGGAGTTTGGTTGGTTGAATGCTTAGTTCCTCAGTTTAGGGGCTGTGACAACGCGGTCATGTAGCCTCGTGTACTTTGTGTGTGTGTAGAATCTGTCTGATAACCGGAGTCAAATGTGATGGCTGTAGTAGTGTGTGTTATCTGTAATTCAGGTGGAGCCTCCGTGGTTTAGGCGGCAGTATGCCGGCCTCCCACCGCTGGGTCCATGGTTCAAATCCCGGCCACTCCATGTGAGATCTGTGCTGGACGAAACGGAGGCAGACAAGTTTTTCTCCGGGTACTCCGGTTTTCCCTGTCAAAATTTCATTCCAGCAACACTCTCCCCTATCATTTCATTTCATCTGTCATTCATTTAATCATTGCCCCCAGAGGAGTGTGTCAGTCCTCGGCAGCCGGCACAATTCATATTCTCGCCGCTAGATGGGAGGGCTTCATTCATTCCATTCCTGACCCGGTCGGAGACTGGAATCAGGCTGTGGATTTTCGTCTGTAATTCAGGTGAGGACTGCAGACGATGAATTTTAAGTTGCTACCAAACGCTACCGTCAACTACACCTAGAAGTGAACTTGGAATGATTTATGGAATGATAAAGAGCCTTCCACTAATTGCACTTGTGTGAAGCTAAATTATAGGTCATATTTGACTAAGGCTCTTATGTTTCAACGTTCATCGCCAGGAGCCGGCTGCGGTGGCATCTAGTAACAAAGTTCAGAACTAGTTGGTGGTTGACGGTGGCGTTTGATGGCAAAAGTTGGAACTACTTGAAAATCGAATGTCTGCAGTCCTTACTTGAGTTAAAAACAGATAACACACACTAATACAGCCATCACAATTAACACCGGTTATCAGACAGATTCTACACTCACCCAAAGTACACGGGGCTACATGACCGCGTTGTCGCAGTCCCTAAACTGAGGAACCAACCAACTAACCAACAGATCTCCGTGTGGGTCGTGGAGGCATATGTAGTTGCCAATGTTCACTCAACTACAGATGAAATGCAGACACTTGGCATTGACGAGCCCTTTTTTATAGAGCAATGGTGAAGTGTTTGTCGCACCCTGGTGGTAAGACCCAGTCTCCAACAATACCACAACTGCATTCACTTATGTATCTACTTTCGACCTAACAGCTTGACCTGTGTTGTAGCAATGTGTGATGTTTTTTCCGGCATGCGTAATTGTACTTTACAATGGTTTCATCATGTTCGTAAATGAAACTCCAATACATTCTAAAATAAGACAGGGAAATATAATATAGCTGACGTGAACACATTGTGTTGTGCTTTCAAAGCATAGTTATACCCACCAACAAGAGAAGCCAAGCCAAGTATCGCCCACACTGTTGTTGTTGTTGTTATTGATTCATTGAGGGTGTTCGCATTTGCGAAAGGCTACAAAGCCTGTAATCAGTAATTTAATATTTCTAATTTTCACGAGAGAAATTTCGAGAATATCAGTCGTCATTTGTTTTTCATAACCTAAAAAAATTGTCACGTGCTGGTAACCTATTTCGTAATTTATTTGTTCTTCTATTCTAAATTATCCTTGTTACTTACATGTCTGCCTCCGTGGCTTAGGCGGCAGCGCGCCGGCCTCTCACTGCTGGGTCCCTGGTTCAAATCCCGGTCACTCCATGTGAGATCTGTGCTGGACAAAACGGAGGCAGACAGGTTTTTCTCCGGGTACTCCGGTTTTCCCTGTCAAAAATTTAATTCCAGCAACACTCTCCACTATCATTTCATTTCATCTGTCATTCATTTAATCATTTCCCCAGAGGAGTGCGTCAGGCCTCGGCAGCCGGCACAGTTCATATCCTCGCCGCTAGACGGGGGCTTCATTCATTCCATTCCTGACCCGGTCGGAGACTGGAAGCAGGCTGTGGATTTTCATTTTTTTTTCACTTACATATTTTTTGTTTATGCAAACTCGATTGTAAGACAGTATTTCTAGTACTGTTTTAGTGATATATCAACTTCCTCACGTCAAACATGGTCTAACAGCACTGACAGCCATCGCTTCAGTCTCATTAGTCGACCTCCCCGCCTCGGCCAATCACTGTACTTTTCTTCACAGAAAATTCTGGAACACCAGCTGGGTTGCTATTTAATTGGCACCAAGGAACCAGAGGGGCTTTGCGACATCGTGGTCATGTAGCCCCATGTACTTGAGTGTGTGGAATTTGTCTGATAACCTGTATCATTGTAACGACTGTATTTGTGTGTGTATATGTAATTCAGGTGAGGATTGGGAAAGATGCGACCGTTGCCTTAAGTTAGGAACCATCCCGGCAATCACCAGGAGTAGAAGTGGGAAAGCACGGAAAACCACTACCAGGATGGCTTAGGCGGGAATCGAACCCACCTCTTCTCACTTTTGCCTCCTCACGAGGCTGAGTGTACCCTGTGACAGCTCACAGACCAGTATTAAATTTCTTTGCTGAGCCGGGAATCGTACCTGGGCCTCCGCGGCGACAGCCACTGCGCAACAAGTCTAGTATTGAGACATACATGGTACATTTCCTGCCCACCCCCTTTCTCTGTCCAATCCATTTTCAGATATTTATCGGAAGTAAATATAGTTTCATGGCATCCATTATACGGGGTCATTATCTATGTGTGCGTGAGTAACCATGGCAAGCTAAGCCGGCTGTGACTGGCGCAGATCGCGGGTGCGCGTACCCGGTTCAGCCGGTGATGGCGCGCACTTTCGCACTTTTACATGTTCAATAATGTGTACTTACATTGCTCATAGGCGATGCTGAAAATGTCCTCCCTCTCTTGTAACACACACCTGACATGTCTGTCAACTCTTTTATTATTTACGGAGCCTGTTTCCTTCAATCGTTTACCGAGCCTCCTAATTGTACTGGCATTCGGCACAGGTCTTCCTGGAAACTCGATTAGAAATTTTCGTTTCGTTTCAAAACAAGATTTTCTGCTTTTCATATACGAATTATGGAAATACACACGTTCGCGCAATGTGAATTGGTGTCTAGACATGACCAACAATCACAGTAAACACATATTCACTCAACTTGCAACACTAACGTCTACGCTTTGCAGATGCACGTCCATATGAATGATAAAACACGTGTGAACTAACGATATGAGTCAGTGGAGCGCGCCATCCACCGGCTGAACCGCATACGCACGCCTGCGATCTGCGCCAGTCCCAGCCGGCTTCGCTTGCCATGTTTACTCGCGCACACATAGATAATGAACCTGTATTTGCTGCCATCGACAGTCATCCATTGTCACCGTTTCTTCCTGGGAGCGTAATTATATTTGTCAATGGTTGCATTTATGTTCATAAATACAACTCAACCAACATCACGTAAATTTAAAAATAATACAGGGAATTATAAAGTAGCTGAGGTGAACATTTTAATGACGATGTTAATAAACACCTCGTGCAGTTGTGCTTTCTAATCATCAACTTCAAACGTACAGAATAACAATAACTACAAAGTAAACAAAATCAAAATTCCAATCACAAGCATTGCCTATTGAAAATGGACGCGGACATTCACAAATATAAATATAATTTGGCTTACTACATACAAAGTTCATCTCACCGTATTTCAGCCTGTTATATCAGCACCCACTCAAAGCAAATGGCAACAGTGAGTGAATACAGTACACAGCACATTGACCCACAGGTTTAGTTTGCCCAGTCCTATGTGTCAAAACATTGTGGATTTTCTCAGGATTTTTCCACATTCCCTCTAGGCAAACGCCAGGATAGTACCTATATCAAGTACCGCTGACCTACTCCATCCCTAATCAAGGGAAAGCTTTCTGCAAACAACATCGATGCCTACTACAAAACCCGAAGTAGCCAGGATACAGCTATGGCAATCCACCATACCACCAGATTGGATGAAGGCCATGGAAAGGCTTCCAGCAGGCCACAACAACAACTGGGAAACTTGGCGGTCACTCAACAGACTACGGACTGGTGTAGGGAGAAGCAAAGTTAATCTCTACAAATGGGGATACCTACAGGAATCAGAACTCTGTGAGTGTGGGGAGAGACAGACCATAATACACCTGTGTTCCTGTGAACAGTGCCCGTGCTCTTGCACAACGCAGGAGTTAATGGAAGGTCATGAAAGGGGTGTGACAGTGGCCCGTTTCTGGGCGAAGACAATCTAATTCGAGACATTGTTGTATGTATTATTTCTTTTTAATATTGTGTATCATCCCTCTGTGTGTGTTGTAGTGCTTTTGACTCGAATAATAAATATTCCATCCCTCATCCCGGTCCCTAATACAGCTACACACACTAGTAGAGTCATCATATAAATGAATCGCTTGATGTTAAAAGAGGACTTCTGCAGATTTTACGAAATATTAGTTTTTGATGTTATACTACAGATGATAAGTAGGGCAGCCGTTTAGTGTTGAAATGAGACTTCTGCAGTCCACACCACGGCTGTGCCGACCTTCTGAATTATCTGTGTGATGTCAAATGGAGACGCTTTGTGCATAATATCAGTGTTGTTTTTGCATTTTCCCCCATTGCATTGAATTGCTGTTATTGGAATGATTGCTTTCTGTGTTTCAACGATTCTTGCATTGATATTGTACTTCATTTTCATATTACTAGTCAGTTAAGTATTGGTTCAGTGTTCATATTGAGAATTGCATTTATACATTTCAAAAGCAATAACCATACATTTTGTAATTATTTGTGGGTTTTATGTGGAATTGGCATTTAAAGTACCAAAGTTCACTCCATTTCATGAATCAAGGGGACTTCTGCAATTTATTTATTTATTCGAGTCAAAAGCACTACAACGTACACAGAGGGATGATACACAATATTAAAAAGAAATAATACAATAACATATACAACAATGTCTCGAATTAGATTTTCTTCGCCCAGAAACGGGCCACTGTCACACCCTTTTCATGACCTTCCATTAACTCCTGCGTTGTGCAAGAACACGGGCACAGTTCACAGGAACACAGGTGTACCATGGTCTGTCTCTCCCCACACTCACAGAGTTCTGATTCCTGTAGGTATCCCCATTTGTGGAGATGAACTTTGCATCTCCCATCACCAGTCCGAAGTCTGTTGAGTGACCGCCAAGTTTCCCAGTTGTTGTTGTGGCCTGCTGGAAGCCTTTCCATGGCCTTCATCCAATCTGGTGGTATGGTGGATTGCCATAGCTGTATCCTGGCTACTTCGGGTTTTGTAGTAAGCATCGATGTAGTTTGCAGGAAGCTTTTCCTTGATTTTAGCCGCCTTCTTGGAGGCTGGTGACCAAAAAGAGGGTGAGCTTGGTCCTCTGCGGACTTTTATCGTTCCGTTTGTGCTATGACCTCACGGCGTACCTCAGGAGGGGCTATTCCTGCCAAGGAATGTAGTTTGTGGACAGGTGTAGGTTTCAGGCAACCAGTAATTATTCTGCAGGACTCGTTGAGGGCAACATCAACCTGTTTTACATGAGCTGAGTGATACCATACAGGGCTAGCATACTCAGCAGCTGAATAACACAGAGCTAATGCAGACATACGTAGTGTTTCAGCATGGGCGCCCCAGTCGGCCCCTATCAACTTACGAAGTATGTTATTTCGAGTAGATACTTTTTGTTTAACATTCATACAATGTTTCTTGTAAGATAGGGTGCGATCTAAAGTTACCCCTAGGTATTTTGGGGTAAAACAATGTTCCAGGTGAGCTCCTCCCCAGCTAATATTGAGTTTCCTTGCTGCTTCCCTGTTTCTGAGGTGGAAAGCACGAACCTGTGTCTTGGATGGATTAGGTTTGAGTTGATTTCTCTTGTAGTAAAGTGAAAGGTCCTCCAGTGCATCAGAGAGAATCTGCTCTACTGCTAGCTAACTTCTGCAATAATAACATCTGTAATTTTTTCATAATCTATGAATTGGATTTTGTATTTTCGTGCACTGAAGTGTGCATTAGTATAGGCGGCATGCACTGGCAGAAGCACAACACCTAAATCGAAATTTTTCATCACCTAGACAGTTCCTTCCTTCTCCTGTAAAATCTAGAAAGTGTCTGAAGCCCCCTTTCAACACTAAGCGATTGAAATACAGATTATCAGACAAATTAAACACAAACTAAAATAAACGGGGCTAATTGTCAAGATGAGCCAAGCCACTACAATGAATTGAACAACTTTATTATCACTAACTCCCTTCCAAGCTGACAAGCGAGTAGCACTCCCCTTCGATCCCTGTACAGTGCCTTCTTCTATAATTTGGAGCGACATGTAGTCGTGATGTTAACAATTGGTGGCGTCGCTGGTAAGGGTACCTTCACTGAAATGCAGGAGCCTTGGGTTAGAGTGTTATCTTCAAGTCTTACTCAATAGACAGCATGTATCATTAGCCTCTCAAGATACGAGTGCCGGCGGTCGAGATGAGAACTATTCTCTGTTTACTTGTGTCACGTTGTCAGCCTGCTTGCTTGACAAGTACAGTCGCGCGGGTAGGACATGACTCATTTCCAGTGGTCTCAATCATTGTTCTACTGTCCGTGGGGACATGAGCTCCAGTTACGCTTAGCTGTGCTGTTGAAACGCACCATTCATAATTCGCCCAATTATTAATGTTTCCGTTCACAATTCACAATATATCTTCTGCCTAACTCAAGTAGCGCGCGTAATGCTTCTTGAATTGTGTGCAGACTGCACTATGTCATCACTGCGTCATCCTGCCCGCCCCGCAAGGCTTCTGTTGCTAATATCAACAAACAATGGTGCAGTCACGTTCTGCGGCACTCGCATCTTGAAAGGCTAATACCAACCGGAATGGCAGTGCAAATGGAATGTTGAAATTCGAGTGAATACCGCCTAAATGTCTCCAGTTAAATAGACCTAACCTACACCCCGTGCTGTAGTTGCTAGAATTCTTATCTGCTGTTTCCGATTCTAGACCCTGCATTCTGTCTTGTCTGAGGATTGAAACGGTGAAATCTCAGCTTCTTGATTCAAAACTGTGTAGAGGACGATTCGATTCCCACCTCAACCATCCTTGAAGTGGTTTTCCATGGTTTATCACTTCTACTCCAGGCAAATGCTGGGATGGTTCCTTATATAAGGACATCCTTTTCTCAGCTACAATATAAACACCGATACAGACAACTCAATAATACATGGAGATTTAACAACCACGATGTCTAAGAGGTAGTTGAGGCCATACGAGTGTTATAACAATAATAATTATTATTATTGAGTCATATTTTAAATCAATTTTTTCGATGTAACCTACTGTATTTGGTTGTGGGAAGTTGTTATACTCGTACTGTGAGTCGAGAACAAGTTTTAATAGCCCATGCTCAGGTATAACGATCTTGTTAGGCTGACAATGGGCTCGCAATTCACTCGCACTGCTGTGGAACGATATAATTGGCTCTTGCTGTGGTTGTCACTCTGTAGCAGAGCAAGTAAAGTGACGCTCCTCGACAGAGCCAGTAGGCCTACGTGTTTGCGTTAACGTGCACGATGTAGCGAGACAAAAACTGTGCAGGTATTGTAGTTGATAGTACTAACTTGACCTAAATGTTTAAAAACATTGTTTACCTGTACACAATATTTCCATCAATATGTGATGAAATGAAGCCTCCGTGGCTTAGGCGGCAGCAAGCCGGCCTCTCACCGCTGGATCCGTGGTTCAAATCCCGGTCACTCCATGTGCGATTTGTGCTGGACAAAGCGGAGGCAGACAGGTTTTTCTCCGGGTACTCCGGTTTTCCCTGTCACAATTTCATTCCAGCAACACTCTCCATTATCAGTTCATCTGTCGTTCATTTAATCATTGCCCCAGGGGAGTGCGACAGGCTTCGGCAGTCGGCACAGTTCATATCCTCGCCGCTTCATTCATTCCATTCCCTGACCCGGTCGGTTGACAGGAAGCAGGCTGTGGATTTTTATTTTCATGTGATGAAATGAAACAAAATGGAATGAAATAAAATTACATTTAAAACTATATTATAAAATAAAAGTAAAAAAATACAATTAAGAAAATCACAAATTATAAACCACTATCGGATAAATAAGCCGGGGTAGCGCGCCTGCCTCTCACCCAGAGGCCCCGGGTTCGATTCCCGGCTCCGTCAGGGATTTTAGAAATTGACGTGAGGGCTGGACTGGAGTGCACTCAGCCTTGTGAGGCCAATTGAGTAGCTGTCTGACAGTGAGGCAGCGCCCCGATCACGAAAACCAAGATTAGCGGCTGAGGGGACCCGATGCGCTGATCACCCGTCACCCCAATATCCCCAGGCTAAATGGCTGGGCAGCGGTCGCTTGGAAGGCCTAGGCCCTTCATGGGCTTTCGTGCCAGGGGTTATTATTATTATTATGAAATAAATAAACTACTAAATAATCAAGTAAATACATCTCTACTTAGTATAAAACAAAGTCCCCGATTCTTGGATGTTACGGGTAAACTCGAGAACCACTGGATGGATTTTGATGCGGTTTTCGCCATTACGTAAATGATATCTCGAGGATGATTTCTGTAGAAAATAATTTATTTATGATCATAGGAAGCCAAGCAGTAACGATTTCAGTGGAAAAGTCGAAAATAACCTGGCGTCCGAGTGCTTTGTAAGCTTACGCTGGGAAAACCGTTAAACATATCTAAATACTGTTTTAGATCCCTTAGTGGGGGGTAGTTAGATCTAAAACGGATGTGTTATTGTGTTAATTTATAAGGGGGTGCCTAAAAGGGGGTAGCTTCCCGTAGCTGGGTAAGCTGACCAGTGTAGAATGTTGTTTAGTGTTAGGATGCTAGGGGGTGCTCCTATAAAAGACGTAGGTGTATTTCAGGGGATGGAACTTAGTGTACAGGTCAACGTGCCAGTCTCACAGCTGGTTGGAGATAGTTATATAACCGACGTGCACGCGTCAGCTATGTGGCGGCACGCTGCTTCTGGCAGTCGGGCCGCTACGGGAAACACAATGATACCTGAGCTAGCAACTGTTTGGCTACTGTATGTCACGTCTAATCGTGACGGGAGTCAGGAAGGACTTTAGGACGTAAAGAGGCGTGTAAACAATAAGACAAGTGTAGTGTACTGACCAAGTATTTATTGGCCAGTTAATATGAAATTATGAGTCCCTTTTAGGGGAATGTAATGAATCTTATAAGTATAGGTGTACAAGTCTGTGAGGTAGGTCACAAAATATAGGAACTCTGAACACTGCTGACTCACCTGATGATAACGGCTAGGGCCTTCGGCGGACGCACTGTATAACTGGTAATTGAGAGAGAGTCGTCCTACTTAAGGTCCTCTTCTTATAAGCTTTGGTGTTGTGCTGTCAGCATTCCACTGGCATAGATGCCCCAGTTAATTATGTGTAGCTGTTTGTGGTGTGATGCAAGTATTTGGCAAGCTTTCCAGGCTGGTTAGCTGCCCTTGCGGTGTTAAAGATGTTGTTCTGGACTTACGAGATTTGCCAGTTAGGGGTGGTTTAAATAGATGATGGGGGGATGTACAAGCCTCTTCCTCTATTTAGTTCGCGTCCCCGCGAACGGGAACGGAACGTGAGGTTGGGATGTCGATGTAGCAGTTTGTTCTTGGATCTTCCTTGTATCTCCTGTTGGTGTCTTCTTCGTCGTCGTATAGATGTGGTGATGTCGTGTTGATGTATAGGTGTGAGATCAGCTCGTGTTCAGAGGGGTGGGTTATGGGATATACATATATATATATGACATTGACATTGACATTGTAAAAATTGACATTGACATATTGAAAGTTTCAGAAAAAATACATGGTTTTGATAATTATGCGATATATTGTTGTGCAGGGAGGAAAAAAAAACCAGGGCTGGACGGATGATTGTGTCCGCTCTATCTTAGGGAAAAAATTGCTCCCTGCAATGAGAAAGATAGAAGAAGTAGAAAAATAGGTGTTCCAGGGTATAAGTTAAGGGAAATATTCAAAATGTGTTTATTGCGTTGGGATGAAACGGAACACCTTTACAAGTTGGGAAGTTAGAAGAAAGAAAATGAAAGAAAAACAAATCATAAACATGGTGTACATGTGCTCTTAAAAAGAGTATACCGTTTAATGTGTTATATTGAGATGTGCATGTATTAATGTATTAACGTTGAGGAATATCATTTATCACCTCCGTAGACAATGTGGGGGTGCGAGGTATTATTTATATGTTTATAGTAGAATGATTGCCAGTGGGCGCATTAATGTATGTTAAGTTACCCTTTTACAATTATCAATTACAATTATCTTATATCTAGCTTAAGCGCGCTAATTTTCTATGCTCCTAGTGTATATGTTACCTCGCGTGCACGCTACTCCTTTGTGCGTATGCGCCGTCTCACGGCTAATCCTGTACGGCCACTTCCTGGTATGGTTTAGTGGTTGTACCGCATGAAATGTATCCTTAATCTGTGAAGCATTCCCTGTGGGTGAATGCCTTCACACTTGACAATGAGAGTCGCCGCCACAAGTCGGTTGCGCCCTCATTGCCGTAATTTGCGCCGCATTTTTGACGCCTTATGTTTTTCTTGTTTACGTTGATCTGCCAGGGAGCCTGATACCCCACAGGTATCAGCCTTGCTGTGCAGATTTGTAGAGTGTAGCTGCAAAAAATGTGGTGAGTATGTGAGTGAGGATGAATATGAACAGTAAATACAAATTAATGCGCAAAGGTGGAATATAATAATATGATGGCACAAATAGCATGCTGCTGCTGTATGGCAGCGAAATTATAGTCACCAGTGCCATATTCCTGGTGACGATGCCTGAAAAAAATGGAGAGGTTTAGAAAACATATAAATATTGCATATTTTCTATGCCGCTTCCTGTGGCAGTGTGTCCACAGTCTGAGGCTCTTTTTCCCTGTGAAAAAAAATGGCATGATTAGTGTTATTTGATGTATGCCCGGGCTTACCCTATACGGTGCCGTAATGTCGTTTCTTGCGCTCAAGGTGTTTATATAACCTAATTAATCTAGTTAATCTACTTTAAGTATCACCTTAATATTATTCATATTACTATGTTGTCTTAATGTGTTGTCGGCCTTACCCCGGTAGCGGAATTTTGGTTACCGGGTGCCGAGATATTCTACCTTAATTATACTTATTTTAATGTATTATCTTAATACCCTTTATCTTAATTATGGTAAAAAAATATTTGCTATCTATCATCCGAATGGGTGGCCTTATTCTATTGCCGAAATGTGCTGTGCCATTATTTGGCAACAGCGGTTAGTGAATTTGCTTAATCCTAAGTTGCGTACCAAAGTGCTACTGTCTTATAGCTAGAATTTTGATGGCATGCAATGTATAGGGTGGTATTGGGATTACGGGTGCCTCCTAGGGCTTACCTGCGCCTTTGACTGTTCGAAATACGCGAGCATGCGTATAGTACCCAGGGACCTTCGCCCAATTTGCAGTGTGGTGTCTGTAATCCGAGTGACTACGCCTGCAGATTGTGGTTTGGGCACTACGTTTCGTGCTCAACACGGCTCCTCCATTGGACCCGTACGTATAGTAGTTTGGAATTACCTTGCGCCTAGGAGGAGTTACCCCTACCTATTGACCTCCCTTGTACATTGTCACCCATGTGTTTTGTGGGGTGCTCCCCTTAATAACTAGTTGTCGCCATTAATATTAATGCTTACTAACTAGTATTAACATAATCGCCGGCGGCTTACGGTGCCACAAAGCAAACCGTCTCGCCCGCTGTATCTTCCTGCTCATTACCGTTGTCTTTCATACGTTGTCGTAGTTGGGTCGCCCACTTTAACCCCTATGAGTTGCTCGCTATGCTACTCATTTAATGCCCTAGGCTGCCCGCTGCGTCGCCATTTATGTGGGCATTGGACATCGTCCAATGGCATAATATTATCCTCGCCTTCATTGGCAATAGTAGTATTCTCTTCGCGTTTATTCGCAGTAATAATAATCTCTTCGCCTTTATTGGCAACCGTAGTATGCTTTTCGCAGTAATAATAATCTCTTCGCCTTTATTGGCAACCGTAGTATGCTTTTCGCAGTAATAATAATCTCTTCGCCACTGTTGGCCGCAATAATACTTCACTCCCGCGCGTAGGAGCCTTGCTTCCCGCTGTAGAAGCCCTACTTACTTATAATTAGCTAAGAGTCTAGTCCTAGTTTGGTCGTCCCTAGAGTCGACTCCTGAGTCCGGCGTGGAGCTAGCTATTTCTCCCACCATCCTCAGAAAGTCTCCCCTGCAGGTCTTGGCTTCAACGACCGTGGCACATAGTGGGTGTAGCATCTCTTCGTCTCGGGAACAGGCTAGGTCCCCTAGGATTCCGAAGCTTGCCCGCGCCAGGCCGTGAATGCCTCAACCTTACGTGGTTCGTCTTTTTGGTCTAGTCGTTAAGTTAACTAGGGTCATTAAGCTGTTGAGCCAACTGGGGTAAGGGTCATCATCACCTTCCCAGCTCTGCTCCAGTGTGGTGCCTTTGCCCTTCTGCTTGTGCCGTTATCACCAATCAGAGTGTTATCAGATTCCTCTTTATATAAAAAATATAAGTGTAACCTGTAAGTAATTTATTTTGTATGAAATGTAGAATTTTTCAAGTGTTTTGGGGTTGTAGAACTTCTAAGTGCATAGACTACTTCAGGCCTCCTGTTGCTACGTCGTATTTCCAGCGATAATGCTCTGTTAACCTTTATGGAGGTGTTAGTAGGGTCTATGGTGTTAGGTACCCTGTTATTAGGATCTGGGGGTAGTTATTCGTAGCGTAGGCTGAAAGCATGGTAGGAAGAGGTTGCGCATCTTTGGGCTCCAATAAATGGTGGCCTTGAGCCGGTAATGCTGCTAGGATTGCTCTTACAATGAGTGGACGGGGGCAGGTAATTCCCGGGATTGCAAAAATATAAAAATTCCATGCAGGTTTGATAGTAATAACCCTTGGTAAATGGATGGGATATTCCATGCATGTATCTGGATATGAGGCATATCCGCACTCATGTAAGGATAGGTATAGGGTGAGTGTAAAATAATATTATGTCCCTGTCATGCGGGATTATTTAATTAAAAAAATGGTTAGTATATGATTTTGACCTCATCTCTCACTTGGAGATGCGCATTACGCTTAATTATCGTTGTCCGACACACCCCTAATACTCGGGTGTTAGCATTGGGGTCCAGGGCGTAGTAAGCCCTCTCTTTAAACGCCTGAAGTCTATCAACCCCGATGTATATTTTGTCATGTAGTGTAGCTGTTTTCATCGTGTCTGTATGTCTGTGTTGGCTGATGTTGGAAGTGGGAAGGCTATGGAAGGGGAGTAAGGTATTAAAATGGTAGCCTGTGGGTGGTGTATTAGTAATCCCGCTGGGATTGTCCACCTATGCTCCTGTCATCCTCCCTTGGTCCATGTCTGCTTTCTATCCGCTTCTGGGGATAGTAAAGCGTCGTGACGCTGTGACGTCACGGCCTAATTTGGTCTCCCATTTGTAGTGTGAATGTGGCCAGTGGTCATAGTGTGCCTGGCCATGTCCTGATCGCCTGTAATGATTTTTGTTAGAAATAAAATCGAGAAGAGAAGTTTTTAGGGGGAGGTCTTGTTCCCTCAGAGCCCCTGTCTGTATTTGCCCCTGATTAGTGAGCGCGTATGTATGGGACTATGTTCCGCTACACCATGCGGGCGGGAGGCCTGTTATCGGCTAAGTTCTGTCTTGTGTCGCGTGTATGGGCAGGAGGTGCCCGTGGCTTGTCAACGTCTTTGAGAACGTGCTCCTATGGGCCCAAGATAAGTTCCGGTCTGTCACGTCTGTCCATTGCTAAATGTCACAATTGTTTTTGCAGTGCTAAAAAAATGTGTGGCATTATGATTGCTTTGCGCTTGTGATTTCATGGTCACTGCCGATATAACAATAGTGTCTGTCGTCGGCAGTGTGGCAATACGGCGAAATCTGCAAGTCAGTATTTTCGTCATGTTGTGCTCTCGTTTGTTTGTGTACGTGACTTTTCGCCAGTATGTGAGTGTTGTCACTGTTTTAGATTCCGGGCGGACCAATGTAGCAATTCGTCCTATTTAGCTAGTACTGTTGTGTGGCCCCTATTCCATAAGACTTTTGCCTTACGAAATTTTCATACCTGTGTCTGGGAAATCTATTTTCTATGTCAGGTGTAATTGAAATTTATGCACGGTGTTTGGCCGGAGGAAATGTGGTATTACCTTTTTATGTACTTGTATGGGCCAATTTCGGTGTGATTGGAAGCCTGGATAGTTGTTTTCCACGGTGTCCGATTTTTACTGGGCATTGGGACCCGTGATCTCATGTCATTCACTGTGTTCTATGTCTGCGTTGTCTGTTGGCTTTGAGCGCCCTTTGTATGTATTTTGATTGCGTTTTTTCGTACCAAAATACCGTTGGTTAGTTAATTTTTGGTACGAGTGTGGTGTGTGGTTATGAGTTCGGACCCGGACTGCTGTAAGGACTTGGTATGACGATATCTATGCCGTATATACCATGGCACATGTATCGTGTATTTGCAATGCGCAAATGAAAGTACGCATTGCCGTGAAGAGTTTGTGTGTTTTTGAATTCTCCTCGTAGTGTAATTTGGGGAGTTATGAGGTTTTGGACCTGGCGTGAATGATGCCGTGTGTTCTGCTTTCAGATCTGCCTGCATATTGCTGTCTGTGTGCAGGTCGCTCAGTCACGAGTGCCTTATCGCTGAGCGCGACGGTATTGAATTACAATGGCGTGCGTTATCTTGTTACTTGCTTGACAATGCTCCGTGTTTCCGGCACGTGTATGTGTGAACTTGAGTGCTATCTCTGTAATTGCGAGTGGGGCTTTCCGCAATACAAAAGAACCTCTCATTAACTACATTCGTGTCCCCAAATTTTGTGTTAATGTAGCGTGGGTCGAATATATCCCTATTAATGGTACTAAATGTCGTTATGCACGCGTGTCTCCGGGCCGCTAGTCGCGTGTTTGGTGACTAGGTGCTGGAGGTGATTTTGTTGTTTTCCGCTTATGAATATCTGTTAGTGGAACTGTCCCAATCTGTTTTAGCTTCTTTACTTTCCTATCCTGCAACTGGATACCTACCCGACCTTTCACTCCTGGTATTGAGAAGGTTACGGGTCTGAGACCGTCTTTGACCAGAGTAATTGTTTCTGGTGCCATTCTAGGCTGTGTCTCCGGGACAGTTTGGTAGTGTATTACTGTTATGTGGCAATGTAAATTGACTGTGTGTCTTCCAAAAATATGTAGGGTTTCCCAAAGTCTGGGATTTTCACCCTATGGTGTGTTTGCGTTTTAGCTTGCGTGTTGTTATGGAGGTGAAAAAAAAGTCATGTTGTAGGCAGTGTAATGTGTCACGTATGCCTATGGATTAAATACATACAGTTCAACTTGGCCACTTTCCTTTCTCGGGATTAATGAGTGAGGCAAAAAGAAAATGAGTTATGCCCCGCTCCGAATTAAGAGAGCACTTTGAAGAGAAAAAAAATAGAGAAACTATATTGTATTTCGCCTGCACACTGCTTTATGCTTATTAAAGCGGGCTGCCGGGCGGCGGTAGTCTGTAAAAATTGTGTCGTAAACAATATCAAAAATGTTTAAAAATGAGAAGTAGGACCTGAGTGTACTACTCACCCATTTGGTGACGTTAGTACTACAGTAATCTAGTTACGTCTCAGGGGAATCTACCGACACTGTCTAGTACACACTGGGAAGGCCATTGCAAGACGTATTTGATACATGTGTATCCACGTCACGAGCAAAGCCAGTGCACTATGGGAGTCGAAACTCCACTCCAAAGCAATTATAACCTTACCTTGGCATTGAATATATAATTTTCAAAAGAAAAATACGTATTGTCCGTTGAGCCATTATATATTTAAACACAAATTGTGCTAAATGTTCCGGCATAACTCAACAAAATGACAGTGTTTCGCCCCGGTGTGCAATTGGGCTCTTCAGTTGGTTAAAGCACACCTCACCAAATTTTTGAAAAATAGTTTGCGATTCTTAATTCTTGCCACGGTTATGGCTCTCGCCCGTCACAAGAGAATCTATCAAACTGTGGGACCGGAACATAGAACATTTAGTCATTTCTACTTAGAAAGACCCAGCTAAGCTCTATGCTGTGATTTGATGCTTAAGCTGTGTTCAGAATAGCTCTTTCCGGCCTGAAGCCGCGTGGCTCGCCTGATTGGCTTCCGCTTGGCTTTGGATATTAGAAACTTTGCGTTATCCAAGTTATGGTGTGGACCAACTATGATCAATAACCATTGATGGCCTGAGAAAAAACTGCTAGGGGCCAAAAAAAAACCAAGAAGGATTTAGAATTATGCACTTCTGATTTAGCCATGTTACATTGCATATACATGAAAAAAAATGTGCAGTTTATGTTTGTGAGTCTCTGTTTGTCTATTGTCGTATTTCTCAGTGTAAACGTGCTTACGTGTACCTATAATGCAGGTGCAAGTGATATTAGTTTATTTTTTTGTGTCCCTGGTGGAAGTCGTTATTCCCGTCCGAGCGTCCTTGCTCTGAAAGGTGAACACTTTCGCCCAGTTACTAGGGCATAGGCCCCTGAAATCCACTGAGGCGCTCCTTTGCTATTTTCCGGCGGAATTTCTAGCAAAGTAAGTCTGGGCCTACTTTCACCGTAATGTCTGGCTGTTGGTCTGAGTGTGCCCGTGTTCGAGGGACTAATTGCGCTCTGCGCTACCCTAGTAGAGTTTACGGAGGTGTATGTATTTTTGCCTGACCGGTCTGATGGGGTAGGTAATAGGACCTTTCTTATGCCCCGTGTACTGTGTTTTAGCGCCTGGTCAGAGTGTGCGGGTGTGTGTTGTGCATCCTGAGGGCCTGAAGGCAACACCCTCTTATGCATTCGCACCTGGGGTACGGATGCCGGTGCCCGCTTCTGTTCTGGCAAATTTGCCCTCTGAACTAGCGGCAAATGCCGTTTGATTGCCTGTGTATGCCCTAGCGATGTAGTGGCGTTTAGTCTGACCGCTTTCTGGCCTGTGGCCACGGTAGACTCCTGCCATCGTGTTTGCCCATTTGTGTAGGTGTATGTGGGCTTAATGTGCTGTAGGGCTGGCTCTACGTCCTCAGCCCATGACGTGGTTACCTCCCGTTTTTTCCCTGTCATGTCATGTGTGTCTGAGAGTCCTGGCTTCAACTCCCTCCCGTTCATCCGTTCCGAGGGCATTGGCGTAGGTTCTGTTCCCCGGTTTGGTAAAGTTGCCTTCCGAACCGGAGCTAAGGGATGTGTAATGGTGTAACTTGGGTCCCGCAGTGTGTTGGAGTCTACCCTGGCCGTCTTCTGGACTGTGGCCACGGTGACCTCCTTCCCTAGTGTGGCAGTACGTGGCGAGAGGGACATCCTCGCAAATTGCCGAGTTAGGGTATTTACGCTTATGTCCTCTCACGGCTGGGCTGGTGGCCCTACTATGTACTCAAAAATGGCCTAGTTGGCCTGGGTTTCTCGGTAATCCTCCTAAATTTTGAACGTGTTTTCGTGTGGATGGGATAGTGTGCTATCAATTGTGTGTGGTTATGTATGTTCGCCGAGTGTGGATTTCTGTGTGTGTCCACGTCTGCACTCGCACTCGGGGTCCTGGCATTGAATTAGCCCTTGCGTGCCTAGTTAGGCCCGTGTGCCCGGCGAACATGTGTGCCCTTTCATCATATCGTTCCGTGGATGTCCAAATGTCGTGTAAGTGTCGCTCTTGCCCGCCCCCTTGGTCGCTTCGCCGCCGATCGCGGGTTTCATCCCTTGTTGTGGCGTGTACTCCTGTTGTCGTCCTATTTGGGTCCCTATAGTCCCGGGAGTGTGTTCGCCTGTAGGCCCTTGCCCGCTCATCCCTTCTGTGTCTTCCTGTGTCTTCCCTGGTTGTTTGCTTGTCCGTCCTTTTATGTGACGTCGGGGTGGGTAGTCCCGTTCCTCCCTGTATTGGTGTTGGGGGTACATGTCCCCGGCTTCGCCTGTTCTCAGTCTTGTTAGGCTTCCGGGCCGGTTCCGGGAATTGGTGGTGTGTGTGTGTGTGCTCCCGCAACGTGTTGGAGGGTGGTCTGCCCGCTTTCTGGCCTGTGGCCACGGTGGACCCCCGCCCTTGTGTTGCGGTACGTGTCGAGAGGGATGCTCTCGCAAATTGCTGCGTTAATGCGTCTATAGAGGTGACGTTTGTGTGGTTCGTGCATTTTTCATTTGTCAGCTTAAAATGAATATTCCTCAGCCTGGCCTGTCGTGCATGTGAGTTCATGCTTGTATATTATGTTGAGGACGAAAGAAAGAAAAAAAAGATTCTGGTTGGGGTTGTTAATAGTAACCGAGTCCTCGTGTAATAAAGGGGGGAAGAGAAAAATTTCTCTCGTGTAGCTAGGGGAAGGAAAAAAATAATGCCTTCTGTTTGAGAGGAAATTTTTTTTTTCCAGTCTCGCTTGGCTATATGCGGTACGGGCCGTTTTGACCACGAGAACTCGTTGTATGAGCCCTATTTTACTGTGCGTGGTACCCGGCCTCCACCATCTCTTTTAGATCCCTTAGTGGGGGGTAGTTAGATCTAAAACGGATGTGTTATTGTGTTAATTTATAAGGGGGTGCCTAAAAGGGGGTAGCTTCCCGTAGCTGGGTAAGCTGACCAGTGTAGAATGCTGTTTAGTGTTAGGATGCTAGGGGGTGCTCCTATAAAAGACGTAGGTGTATTTCAGGGGATGGAACTTAGTGTACAGGTCAACGTGCCAGTCTCACAGCTGGTTGGAGATAGTTATATAACCGACGTGCACGCGTTAGCTATGTGGCGGCACGCTGCTTCTGGCAGTCAGGCCGCTACGGTAAACACAATGATACCTGAGCTAGCAACTGTTTGGCTACTGTATGTCACGTCTAATCGTGACGGGAGTCAGGAAGGACTTTAGGACGTAAAGAGGCGTGTAAACAGTAAGACAAGTGTAGTGTACTGACCAAGTATTTATTGGCAAGTTAATATGAAATTATGAGTCCCTTTTAGGGGAATGTAATGAATCTTATAAGTATAGGTGTACAAGTCTGTGAGGTAGGTCACAAAATATAGGAACTCTGAACACTGTTGACTCACCTGATGATAACGGCTAGGGCCTTCGGCGGACGCACTGTATAACTGGTAATTGAGAGAGAGTCGTCCTCCTTAAGGTCCTCTTCTTATAAGCTTTGGTGTTGTGCTGTCAGCATTCCACTGGCATAGATGCCCCAGTTAATTATGTGTAGCTGTTTGTGGTGTGATGCAAGTATTTGGCAAGCTTTCCAGGCTGGTTAGCTGCCCTTGCGGTGTTAAAGATGTTGTTCTGGACTTACGAGATTTGCCAGTTAGGGGTGGTTTAAATAGATGATGGGGGGATGGCCTCCAGGGGGTGCAGACCCCTGGGGGACTGTACAATACTATGAGTGTAAGAATTGTTCAGCATGAAAAGTTCTACTAAATAAAAAGCCCGTGAGAGCATATGTCTATCTTCAATACATCGCCCACTATAAGTGTTTTTACGTTTTAATTTCGTCCAACCATGTTCATTCAACTACTAGGGCGACAGTTTAGGAGCTAGCTAAGGGCGAGTCTATCATCCCTCTTACAGCCTAGCTAGCGGGCGGACCTATCGCCTCATATACAGCCAGCAGCAAACCGTTGAGTCGTGTTGAGTTAATATTTCTGAGAAGGGAGGTTGTGTTTGGAGTTTCCCTGGAAGTGCAACTCGAGTTTTCTTCATTTCGCCTGTGAAACACCGTCCAGTTTAGATTGGACGGAAGGGGGATTTGAGTTTAATTCATCTCGCCATTCCCTGGAAGTGCAACAGTCAAGTTAAGATTGGACCTAAGGGGAATTTTTGTTTCATGCACCTCGCCATTCTTAAATTACGTCTGACAAGAATTTGTTGCACATGCATGATAATATAAGTAATAGTCCAGTCAGTGATTTTAACCCATCATGCCGAGACGTAAAACGGATATTGGTCGTTGTTCATTGACATTGGAAAAAAAAGGGCTTATCACGTAATGCATTCATAACGGTTCCCGGGCGAAGCCAGGTCGCGTAGCTAGTAAATAAATAAATAAAATAGGACACAAATATATACTCAAACACAAATAAACAAGCAAACAAACAGGAAAAAAAATCACCCTGTCATAAGAATAATGCAACAGTTCTGACCGGATAGTTAGCCGCGGGGCTGTCCTTGCAAACAAAAACCCCTGTCGAGTCACGCAGGTCGTTGACGCAACTGACACACACACACACACACGGAGCTGATGACCGCGATATCACAAGCACTCAATGGATTAACGATATTAACGATGATATCCTATATTGGGTAGCAGTTGGCATGTACCTGACCTACAGTATAGACTATCTTATGAATCAGTCCATCTCTTCGCGTAGTGGCGAGCATTCTTACTGTCACTGAGGAGGTGTGGGTTCAATTTCCAGCTCTACCAAGAAATTTAATTATGGTCTGAGAGTTGGAACGGGGTTCACTCAGCCTCACGATGTCAACCTGAGAAGAGGTGGGTTTGATTCCCACCTCAGCTATCCGAGAAGTGGTTTCCCATTTCTACTAGAGGCGCATGCTCTAATTATACCTAAATTTAAGCCATGTTTATGAATCATTGGATAAGGTAGCCTACTCCTCATCGAGACGCTGGCTAGTACATACTGGAAAAGCCACTGCCAGACTCGTGTGATGAACAATGAGAAATTTAGATCCCTGTTTTGAAATTTTAAAATGATATAGATCAGCTCACTCGGCGTATAACATATCGTAGATTTCTCCAGAAACATGGAACCCCCAAGGAGGCAAATGTTTTTAAAAACAGGGAGCTGCGCAAAGCACTGCTCCTGACGTCACAGGGGCTTTCAATGACCTTTCCTTAACATGATTATCGAGCTTATTAATTGCTCTTGGTACTTATATACCAAGTGAATCAGCTGCCCCTAATAATATTGTTTTATGCAGCCCAACTAGCGTTGTTATCAGAAAGGTCGATATTTCTCTGCTTCCTTCCCGTATGGTACTAATGCCCTACAAACATATCCCGCAAGCGACACAGAACACTTACCATTTTCCCCTCGTATTAGTCTGTTGTCACATCAAGGGAAAAATAATAGTGTTCACGAAAGTTTGATGCTTTTCAGTCGGTCAACATGACTTTCCCCAATGAGATGGGTTATTCCTTAATCCTGAAAAAGATTACATGAGATTAACACAATACAGAATTGCTTGCAGTCCATTAGTACCATCTGGGATGCATGCAGAAAAATATCGACTTTCCTGACAACACGCGTTAGTTGGGCTGCATAAAGCAATATTATTAGGGGCTGAAGATTCACCTAGTATATCATATATACGAGGGCGAGTCAATAAGTATCTGCAATTGTGCTCTAAGTGCCGTTAGGTGTGCTGTATGGCGTTGTGTGCTCACCATGCTCTAGATAGCACTGTTGTCCACGTCTGCGGTAGGTTTCACCGTTATCAGATCAGTACAGCTTGTGCTGTTGCGACGTAAAGATGGCCGCTCCACTCTCTGTTTGCACCAGTTCTCTGTGGTCTGAGGGCGCACCAGGAGCGGAAATTCATAGAAGACTTATAAAAGGAATTGCTAATGTCATGCTAAAGGATTGCAATTTAGACATGCAGCAAGTGCTGAGATCGGAGGTTCGAAACCTGGCACGGACAGTGGCCATCTTGAGTGTTGGGTTTCCCTGGGTTCCTCCATACTCTCTCCAAGCAAAGCATTGTCCCCGTATTGTGCTGAAAGTTATCCAGCACCTTGTACTTGTTTCCTTGTGAATATTGTCTGATAATCCGAGTGCTTGCCTTTGTATTTTGGAAGGCTATGAGATGATGAAGATGATGATGATGATAATTGTTGTTTTAAGGGGCCTCACATCTAGGATATTGCCCCCCAGGGGCTCACATCTAGTGGGACGTGAGTTTACGACCACGGGACCCCAGCCGAGTCCGGCATTGCTTCCACTTACTGTCGACCAAAGTATTATGTGCACTCGAGTTTGAAGGTTGTTTTTGAAGTAACCAATAGACCTACATAAAATCCAATACCATCAACATTTTCGTCGTTCTATTCTACGTTAGTTCATGTATGTTTGGCATTTTAATTTATATTTAAATATTTTTTATCGCAGTTGAACACAAAAAGTGCACGTTTTTAAGCGTGTTTCAACCATGCATCACATTTAAGAATTATTATCTCAAAATACCGTCATCAGATCGAATCCAAATTTTAACATAATATACATTGGAATGTTGTATAACTGGTTTATTAATTTCACAATTTTTTGTGTCCAAGAAACAAAGTTGTTATCATTGTTGTAAGGTAACTTTTTCTCGGCTCGGGGTGGTTGGAAAATGTAGTTCTTGGTTGCGTTGTTATCGTTATTCATCAAAAAGTTATGCTGTATGACTGTGAAATACGTAAATTAATTCACTTATTTTATATCGGTTTGTATTTCTACGAGGAAATAACACATGGTTCACCTGCTAGCCGCTCCGGCAAAAGCTGTACAGCGTTGCTGAGATGGAGCCCATCACTTCCGAGCGAGACGCGCCATGATGCGTGTGGAAATACTTACAAAAGGGGATTGATAAGGAAAATACTCACAGAAGGAATAGATTGATAGACACGCACAAAATTCAGCCCACGTTCAAAATACGTACAAAAAGCAATGTAGAGTCGAAATATTTACAAAATTCAATTGAAATTAAAAATACTTACAAAATGCAAATTAGATGGAAAATACGTACAAAATGCAACTGTGGTTCAAAATACGTACAAAATGCAATTGAAATTGAAAATGCTTACAAAAGTATGGTAGATTCAAACTAATTAGTTGGATTGGCAATACTTACAAAAAATTACGCGACTTACAGTAGTCTCATATGATGTGTAACATATGACATAGAACAAACCTGACGTGAAATTGTTGATACACCGGTAATTTATACTATTATTGGCACAAATATTAATCTATTGTAAAAGGGAGTGTTTTACAGATATTGTAGTTTATAATGTGGAACTCATTTCATTAGATGATTTGTAGATTCCACCAGCACTAGCCTAAATAAAGAATACGATATGGATCAACTAGATTACCGGTAATGGACGCGAGACCGCTCATAACCTTAAATTCCTTATAAACAGGTCCTCTTGATTCACAGACCAACACGTAATTTCATATGGATTCTGTTAAAATGAGTCATATTGATATGATAAATATAGTTTAAAATGATAATCTGGTAGCAAAAATATCTACCCCTTCCGGGATTCGAACCCAAGATCTCTAGATTCATAGTCATAAACACTAACCCCACGCCTATTTCGACTACGCAAATTTTGTGCACAAGATGGTGATTTATTTCCACGTTCCAATAATACTGCATTACGGAATTAAGTTTCATTTATATTTTGCTTGTTTTGATAATGTTCCTGCGTGAAATTGAGTTTAAAATGCCTTATGAATAGGCCCTCTTGTGAGTAAAGAGAATGTATTGAGTAATAGTTCATGAAAGCTTGCTCAATTCTCGTATAACCACAACGATTATATTATATTGATGACTGCATTACCGTTATGTGGGTTAATATTTGAATAGCCATTGTGCAGAAACATAATACCGGCAATGCCAACTACTTACAATGTTTGATATTAAGGCATTTTACCATGTAAATACTGATACGAAGACTTCGAACATGTACCATGTCATTTGTTTCAATCACTTGACACCAGAGTTCGCATGAGCGTTTTCCGTTCAGTATGTCATATACTTTCCACATGGCCGAGAGTACGTCATGGTATCAATTTCAGACACCGCGCGCTGATTGTTTCTCTTACCACTGCCAGCTGGGTCTTATCACTGCCCGCTGGATTGATCGATCGAGCGGGCAGTGCACACTTCCGTTTTCCACCACTGCCAGCTAGTACACTTCCGTTCATACTTTTCCACCACTGCCAGCTAGTACACTTCCGTTCGATCGATCGATCGAGCGGGCAGTGCAAACTTCCGTTCGATCCACCACTGCCAGCTCGATCGTCCCGATCCACTTCGGTCCCCAATTTTCAAAATCACTCCCACAAAACTATCCAGCAACCGAGCGGAAAGATGTTACACATCAAAAAGCAATTTATATTGAAAATAATTACAAAATGTAATTTTGATTCAAAATGGAAGGCTATGAGAAGTGCAAGCATTAATGCAGGCTACACACATAACACTTTAGTGCAACGGGTTGCTGTATATCAGGCTGTAATAAATTTTTTGCACATACTGCTTATTAACTTGCCTTCGTAGGCCTATGTAGTCAATTATTGGTGTCTCAGTGAGAGCGTGCCAAACGGATACCGGCAATTCGGGCCACCACACTGAGCATATCGACACAAGGAACATGTGGTCTCCGAGGCCACCCAAAGTTGCTATGAGCGTAAACGTGTGTAACACTACTGGGGTGTCCTCAGTAGTTAGTTATGTCTTATGTATATTGCTTATTAACAGTAAGTGTGTACACTCAGCTATTACAAAGGTAGAAAGTGAACGGATGGGCATAAACATGACGACGAGCAATGCTGTATTTGTGGTTCCTCTATCGTCCGGAAGGTAGAACGGTCATACAGAATCTCGTACGTCGTTGCCATGCTTGTATCAAGTTTGGATTTCCGTCATCTTGAGCAACGTCTAGACATTTTAGCCTACTTTTCAAATTTTGCAAAAATGAGGACAAAGTAGACATATGAGATCGATCAGGGCAATTGTGTGTCTGTCTGTCTTTCTGTTTGTCTGTCTTTCTGTCTGTCTGTCTGTCTGTCTGTGTGTGTGTCCTCCCCTATCAACTCTTAAACGTCTGCACCGATCAAAACCAAATTTGGTATGCGTAAAGATCTATACCTTAATATCTCAAGCCTATATTTGAAAATTATGTCAGTGCTACCAACTGCTGTTAAACCACACTTGAAATTTGACCTCCATGTTGGATATCTTGGAAGCTATGCATGGGAGCTATTCCAAAATTGGCACACATATAGATAATAATATTTCAGTTTAATTTCCAGGAGGCCATACTTGGCAGTCTTGCCAAAATGATTCTAAGCCTGCTGATAGGTCCAATTGAGTCGCCTAGATGCAAAAGTGTCCATGTCCTCCATAACTGGAAAGGGACAAGGCAAGTTTTGTGCCTTATTATCTATGGACATGGGCAGTTTTGAATCCAACCACACTTTTCAAAAGCTGGTATTCATAGGACATGGACAGTTTTGAGAATAAATAGCATTTCAGGCATGTGTAATAGGTCTAACTCTACAATCCAGTGTTGTCAACTCACCTTTTTGCAAAGTAGACATGGACACTTTTGCATCTAGGCAACTCAATTTTAAATACATGTAACTTCCATACAATCAAATTGGATTACAACCAAATTTCGTATGTGCTATGTGTAACCATAACTGATATGACTGTGCGTATTCTTAAGAGCAACCAGGGCTGCCAACTGTAAATAAGTGCTCTATCTATTTTCTTATACAAATACCAATATACCAGAAAGTATGCAAGCCGACTGCTTTAAACTATGCACACGTATAGTACCTGACACTCTATATTAATAAATTTGGAGTAACTTATGTACGTCAGTGCTACCAAGATGATTCTAAGCCTGCTGATAGGTCCAATTTTAAAATACATGTAACTTCTATACTAACAAATGGATTTCATCCAATATTGGCACAACAAGAGATCATAATATTTCAGATTATTTCCGACATGACATTGTTGACAACATGATCTTACGCGCACTGATAGATCCAATGTTTATCTGCATGTAACGTCCATGCTATCCATTGGACTTCAGCCAAATTTTGTATTCTGTACCTTGCTTAAGAGATGGAACTAGGAATATTAGTCAGTCGCAAGGGCTGCCAACTCTAGTGCTCTATTAGGCTACATTATACCAGGTATATTTCGAACTAATTCGAAATTTCGATATTAAAAACTTAATTTCGTCAATATTCTAGATAGGTACATATAGAGTAATCATCGGCATGAATCTTAATTTTAAGAAAAGTAGGCTCTTTAGTTCGTCACGGAACTTCGTATTACACACTGTTTCAGTAACACTCGTCCATTCATGGCATGGTCGTCATTTACATGCTACCTGTGTAAAAATGTACACATGAACAGTAAATAGAAACAAGTTGTTCAGCAAAGAACATATAGCCTACTTTCTCCTAAATGTATGGGTATATTTATGACTCTTTGTCCTCATCCCTAACACAATCACCTCTACCACAATGTATTGTTTGTTTTCTTTTATATTGATAATTAGCCAGTACGTGTCAAAATCAATATTACATACTTTATGATGATAGAATAACAAAACTACTAACTTATTGTAATGCATTCACGTCCGTTAATCTCTATATTAAGCCAGCCTGCCAAGTTAAGAATCTTTCGTTTTGGGTATCTTCCCCTTTAAAAATCCGCGCCGATCACAGTAGGTTGGTGCTGCGACCTATCAGTGAATTAATCTTTATGTTGTACGCCTATGCACTGCCATCGTAATGTACTACGATGGCAGTGGCCTATATGTGTTGAATGAGTAGACAGTTTAAAATAGCCAAGAGGGAGGCGATCCAGCTGGCAGTGTTTAAAGGTAATCGGAGCGCGACCGTGGCTAATAGTTGAACTACCAGTATTACAAATTTGCCATACTTCAGGAGGCCAGGTATTTACACAGCGGTATGTTTGGAACAATATTACCCACATAACCCACAAGAGGACAGCACCGTACAGAGGCATTAAGAAAACTGTGGTTAATGAAATAATAAATAATAATGTTATTGGTTTTACGTCCCTTTTAACTACCCTGGCTTGTAGAGAAGCCGGGGTGTCGGAATTATGCCCGAAGGGGATCTTTAACGTGCCAGTAAATGTACTGACACGGCTTCCTCGCATTTCCGCACCCTCAAATGCCAGCTGACTGCGCCAGGTTTCGAACCTGCAACCTTGGGCTCAGCAAGCGAGAACGTTACCCCTGAGCCACGCAGCCAGGCTGTGGTTAATGACAACGTGTATCTAGTTCTTCTATTCTCCTTTTCCCAATGTCTTCTGTTTATGTGCGATGCTGGGGCTATGATTTTATTAATAAACGAGTGTATACATTAGCCTCTCCTTTGAGCTAAATGACATCTTATGCAGTATCTGTGGAAAGAGCTCGTGCACATCATTTGTAAAATAATTCAAGAAAAAAAAAGTTAACTGTAGCAGTACTCGATCCCCAGTTAACTGCGTGACAGACTAACAAGCTAGCCCAGAGCTAATCCTATCCTTAACATCATGGTGTTCTTAACTGACATATTAGATACAACCTGTTGGCAAATAGTGACTTTATTTCTTCACAGCAGTACATCTTCATTAAAGATAATTTCATACAAAGTTTATATTATTGTATCAGTAGGGTATATCACATACAACATACTAAAACTATTGAAATATAAGACAGGCACATGAGGACAGCTGCCATCTTGTCGTGTGACACAGACGGCCCAGCTCTTTTAAGCCACTCATACAGTATAATATTATAATATTAAATTATAATAAATAACGGATCACGACCTTCAGGATAGCTTAAACCGCCCTAGGCTCGATAATCGGAATTGGTCGGTCTTAAGCTATTGATTAAAATGGTTGAATAATTCACACGGCCGCCATCCTGAAATGGCACGGCCGATGACCTTGAATGTTGGGCGAAAGACGCGTCCTATATAAAGGTATGTTGTCACCAAACTTGGTAGAGATCGGATGATTAGTTTAGCCGTCATTTGATTTTATGTTTTGAACGTTTGAGTGGCCGCCATTCTGTTTTGGTAAAGATGGTGGCAATATAAAGTATGACACAGAGGTGCCCTTTGCTAGTGCTACCTCTGTACCAAATTTCGTTCAATTCGGTTTCACCATGTTCGAATTGATAGGGTACACCCATACACACACACACACACACACACACACACACACACACACACACATACACACACACAGACAGACACACACAATTTTTCGCCCTGTGTTGATCTCATAAGTCTACTTTCATTTTTTGCAAAAATCGAAAGTAGGCTAATAATAAACAATGAACAATAACCATGCAGAACACCTTATTTGTGTTACCCATGTTTACACATTTAATGTCAACACACATAAATACGTACTCAGGACACCCCCGTCGTGTTACACATGTTTACGTCCATAGCACCTTTGGGTGGCCTCGGAGACCACTTGTTCCCTATGTCGATGTACTGAGAGTGGCGGCCCGGATTGCCAATATCCGTTTGGTACGCTCTGACTGTAACACCCAGTATATGTAGACTACTTGTTACCATTTTAAATGATCTTGTCGACTTCGTCGTTACGCTGGGGTCTGGCGTTACGTTACGGTGACGGGACGAAATGTACCCAGATGCACTGAGGTGTGTGACGTCATAGTACCGCTTGGTGCATGTGTACCCCGACAATCGCTACTTCGTTAGTGTAAGACAAAAATCCCCGATTCTTGGATGTCACGGGTAATCTCGAGAACCACTGGATGGATTTTGATGCGGTTTTCACCATTCTGTGAAGGATAACTCGAGGAAAGATTCTGTGGAAAATAATTTATGTATGATGAAAGGAAGCCAAGCAGTAACGATTTCAGTGAAAAAGTCGAAAACAAACTTGGCGTCCGTGCGCTTCTTAAGCTTACGCTGGGCAAACCGTAAAAAAAATCAATATACTATGAGCGTAAGAATTAGTCAGCATGAAAAGTTCTACAAAAATGTCCGTGAGAGCATATCTCTATGTCCAATACATCGCCCACTATAAATGTTTTTAGACTGGATGGAAAGGGCACGTCCCCGCACGCTCTGGTGAGCGTGACGGCATCCCGCGCGCTTGACCTTATTTGCCCTTGGTTTGCACTTGCCGTTCGCGAGTGATTTGAAACAAGGTAAAGTATTATAAAGCAAGATAAGTATTATGCAGATAATTTTCTAACATGTCAAGAGTCTTTCACTTCGAGCGAAGCGAGAAGCCACGAGCCTTTCTAGCATTTTTCAGCATTTGTAGCATTTAAAATGATACAAAGTCTAGTATTTCAGACTGACTGTCACTTTTTCTTTTCTGAATGAATGGACTTTGTCTCAGTCAGTTTTGTCCGTCGTATCGATCTGGAGTGCCACGGGGCTGCTCGGTTGGTGTGGTGCAATTTCACCATTATTCATATTAATATACAAATAATATTTAAATATAGTTGAAATAAATTCACAAATACGTTTCTAATTTTCTTTTTTAGCTTACGTAGCTAGATTGTTGAACCGAATGCCTGTCCCAAGACGTTTCACGGGAAAAGTAATAAAGTAACTCACTGAAAAATCAACAGCCTGCTTCCAGTCGGCCAACCGGGTCAGGGAATGGAATGAATGAAGCCCCCATCTAGCGGCGAGGATATGAACTGTGATGGCTGCCGAAGCCTGTCGCACTCCCCTGGGGCAATTATTAAATGAATGACAGATGAAATGAAATGACAGGGGAGATTGTTGCTGGAATGAAATTAGTGACAAGGAAAACCGGAGTATCTGGAGAAAAACCTGTCTGCCTCCGCTTTGTCCAGCATAAATTTCACATGGAGAGACCGGGATTTGAACCACGGACCCAGCGGTGAGTGTCAATAAAGTAACTCAATAAACAAGAAAAAGCCTTACCAGCTTCTACTTGCCGGCGTCTTGCTCAAGAGTACCAAACAGATTGATGAGCCCAATGATACGTTGGGCAAAACGCTGGCAAAATAGATTTAGAAACGTAGACAATTACAGTTTCTTTGAAAACTGAATTGATAATGTTCAGCTCAATTCGGAAACATAGACCATCCATAAATTATTAACAATAATGACGATATCCTAGTTTGGACAGCAGGTGACTTGCGCTTGCCGTATGTCTTATGAATCTCAGTAGAACGGTAAGTGTGTCCCGCTACGCTGAACGCCACATTCCACGACTTGCTCTCTCCCATCGAGCAGGTCGGATATCAAGAATTTATAGTATAATGTAGGGCTCTGGGGATTGCGTCCCGGTGGTTGAGTATTCTAAGATAAAATTACCGGTGCGCAAAAACTTAAGTGCATGTGAGACCTGCGCACTGATCGATTTGTAGGGATCAAAGAGACGTGCAAGCATTCCCTCTGGAGATGTGTGTGTTTGGAGAAGCACTCCCATTCTCTTTGGCGAGCTCCCGAGGGCTGCGACTATAGACGTGGGCTGGACGTAAAAAGGCTCACTGTACTGTCATTCCTTGCAATTCAATGTGCTGTTTAATAGAAAGTTTACCGCAGCGAGACACCTTCCATTTGTGCGACTTAGCCAGTAAAATACTACTTACATATGTAAAATTCATACCTCTCAGTATAATCCAGACCAAAGAATACTTGATCCTTCAAATATTGTAAAAGCATGTCATTTTATGGAAAAGTACATCTGGGACAGAATGTTCCAAATAGGATTCTTTTTTTTTAGAAAAAATCATGACTATTAGCTTTAAATATTTGTGTTATAGAATCCGCCTTGTCGATTACAGTAGCACATTAGGCAACTCGCCTACAATGGCAATAATTAAGACACGAGTATGTTTGTAAAACGAGTGTAGCGAGTTTTATAATTTTCATACGAGTGTCTTAATTACCATTATAGGCGAGTTGCGTACGACTGTATATGTTCGACGATAATTATAACTTTATTATATGTTTTAACATAAATATTCATAAATATTTGTGGGATTCAGTTACTTCAGTTAATAAACAGGGCGCGCTGACTTTGCTGACTGAACAGAGCGCATGCGTGGGTGAAGGCACTCCGAAAGCAGAGACCATTCACTTTGCTTGTCAACACAGAACACCTATTGTTTACAGCCTGCCGTCCAGCTCTATAGCATTCACTAATATTGTCACCGAAGTCGTTTGAAAGCAATGCGCAGTGTAGAAATTGGTGTTGGGGATATTAAGATACAGTGCTATTTCTTGTCTTATATTCGCCAGTTTATTTACGCGAACATATGGACGGTGCACTTTCCATGTCGGTAATTTATATAGACGGATGCTGAGTTCATGTCCGACATGTTGGATTTTGATCGCATGCGCGATGGTATCCTATCGCACTTGACATACAAAGCCTAAGGGAACGACTTTCTCCTCAAATGTCTAAAAGTGTTGCTTTATGCTTTATCTAATGAAAAATATTATTAAAATGCCATCAGATTCTATTAACAAGCGTTTGGATGCAGATAAAATTCGTGCGGATGCGGGGCGGATGCGGATAACAGTCGTGCGGATGCGGGGTGGATGTGGATAACAGTTGTGCGGATGCGGGGCGGATGCGGATAACAGTCGTGCGGATGCGGGGCGGATGCGGATAACACTCGTGCGGATGCGGGGCGGATGCGGATAGCAGTCATGCGGATGCGGGGCGGATGCGGATAACAGTCGTGCGGATGCGGGGTGGATGCGGATAACAGTCGTGCGGATGCGGGTGGATGTGGATAACAGTTGTGCAGATGCGGGGCGGATGCGGATAGCAGTCGTGCGGATGCGGGGTGGATGTGGATAACAGTTAAGCGGATGCGGGGTGGATGTGGATAACAGTTAAGCGGATGCGGATAGCAGTCGTGTGGATGCGGGGTGGATGTGGATGACGTTTTGTTTATCCTATAATGGCAATAATTAAGGCACGAGTATGTTTATAAAACGAGCGAAGCAAGATTTATAATTTCCATACGAGTGTCTTAATTACCATTACAGGCGAGTTGCATGCGACTGTTTTTGTTCGACGATAATTATAACTTTAAATATGCTCTAACATAAATAGTCATAAATATCTGTCGATATTCTGTCGGTTGACTTCTTCTTCTTCTTGGGAATTGTGTGGGCTCAGCATTTGATCTCTACCAATAACGGATCACAAAGCTTTGAAGCATTGTTTATCCTGAAGTTGCACCAACAGATAGCGCACAGGTACTATGCATGATCATTTTGTTATTTCGGTCAAATAACACAAAATTTGGTAGAGATCAAATGATTAGGTTGGTCGTAATTTGATTTATGCTTTTAACATTTGGGTGGCCTCCATTCCGTTTCCGTCAAGATGGCGGCGATATAAAACATGACACTGAGGTGCCCTTTGCTTGTGCTACCTCTGTACCAAATTTTGTTTAATTCGGTTTCACCGTGTTTGCATAGATATCATCATCATCATCAAATTCCAGCTCCAGTCGCCCGGGTGCTGTTAACGAGCCCTCGCCACCTTTTCCTGTCCATGAATAGTTGGTCTTCAAGGGTCCTTCTCCAGACTAGCCCTTTGTCTTCAAGATCATCCTTGATTTGGTCCAACCATTTCTTCTTTGGTCTTCCTACTGGTCTTTTTCCTGGGATAATCTTGTTGAAATAAGCTTTTGGTGTCCTCTCATCTCCCATTCTTTGAAGATGCCCATACCATCCTAATCGTTGCTTCTGCAAATATTTTGTAGCACTGATATCTATGCCAGCCTCTGTCCTGTTTGTTTCGTTCCTTACTTTGTCTCTCCTTGTCCTTTGAAGCATTGTTCTTATAAACTTCATTTCGGATGCCTGAATCCTACTTTCTTCTCTTCTGGACAGGGTGCATGTTTCTACTCCGTAAGTTAGAATTGGGATGTAGTATGTCTTAAACAGTATATGTTTACACTTACTGGGCACTTTATTATCCCACAGTAGTGTTCTAACTTGTGCATAGAAGGAGGCTGCATTACTAGTTCTATTTGTTACTTCACTGTTGTTGTTGTTATCCTTACACACTGTGCTACCAAGATATTTAAATTGATCAACAATTTGTAGAGGCTGATTATTCAGGTAAATGGTTGCATTAGACAGTCCTGTTGTCATCACTACTGTCTTACTTTGGCTTATTTTCAACCCATACTCCTTGAACAGCTTGTCCCATGCATCCAGTTTTTCTTGTACCTCTCTGGCACTTTCTCCCCAAATCATGACGTCATCTGCAAAGACAAGGGCATTTGTTTCATTACCCTGTTCTTCTTTTATTCTCTTCAGGATTATGTCCATCACTGTGATGAATAGTAATGGAGACAGTGAACTTCCTTGTTGGACTCCTTGTTTTGTTGTGAACCATCTGCTTTCCCCGTTACCTATTCTTACACATGCCCTTGTGTTCTCATACAGCATTTTGATCTTGTTTATCAAGTCTCTTGGGACATTGTGCCTTTCTAAACATTCCCAAATTTTTGATCTTGCAATGCTATCATAAGCTTTTTCTATATCTAGAAATACCATTACTAATTCTTTCCCCTTTGCAAGATGTTTCTCAATAAGCATTCTTGCAGCAAAGATCAAGTCAATAGTACTCCTTCCTGGTCTAAAGCCATGTTGTTCTTCTTCTAAATCCTTTTCTAAGTGTCTGCGTAGTCTTTTCGCAATTATGTTTTCCAAGATCTTTAGACCATGGGATAACAAAGTAATTCCACGATAGTTCTCACACTTTTTCCGGTTTCCTTTTTTAAACAATGGCACTATTACACCTTTAGACCAGTCATCAGGGATCTTATTGTCCTTCCATATAGCATGTAATACTCTGTACAACCAATGTATCCCATTAATTCCTGCTGCTTTTATCATGTCTGAACTTACTTTATCAACTCCAGTGGACTTCCCTTTGATCATGGCTTTTAAAACTTCTTCCACTTCAGACCAGGTTGGGGGTGGTTCTTGGTGGTTATCATCATTGGCCCCTAAATTGATGTTCGTGTCCCCACTGTCATTATTAGATGCATCATTTATCAGTTGATCAAAATACTGTCCCATTAATTTCCTGATTTCATTTATGCTTCTTATCACTTCTCCATTATTTCCGTCCAAAGCTGTAACTGATTCCTGATGTCTTTTATTGTTTTTCACAGTTTTATATAGTAATTTCTTATTACCTTGTGTATCTTCCTCCAGTTTCTTCGCAAATTCATCCCAAATCTTATCCTTCTCTTCATTACTTATGCGTTTAACTCTTAATTTGTGCTCTCGATATTCTTGAGCAAGTGATCTGATTTTATCCTCATTTCTGTCATTCTTTTGTCTCTCCACTTCTAACTTTCTTTTTACTTTGTTCCTTAATTGAATTATTGTCTTGACTTCCTTATTCCACCAGGCAGTCTCTTTATGCCGAACTTAACTACTTGTTTCGCCACATAATTCTCTAGCTTCTTCAACTAAGACATTTCGAAAATTTTGCCACTCTTCCTCTGCACTTTTGGTATCAGTTTTTGGAACTTTTCCTAAAATTCTTCTCTGAAATTCCTCACGTTTATCAGATTTCTCCAGCTCCCAGACCTTGATCTTTTGTTTCTTTTTCTTCTTATAATTAATCAGTTTAACACCAGTTATACTAACTAGAACAAGCCTATGGTCACTGTCGAGACTTTCACTGGGAACAACTTTGACATCAACAACTTGTTTTCCTGCTTCACCCGCTGTTATTACAAGGTCCATCATTGATCTATGTCTTCCATCCCAGCTGTATCTAGTTACTTTATGGCTTTCTCTCTTCTTAAACCAGGTATTTTGAATTTGAAGGCTATTTCGACTGCACATATCAAGCAGGTCTTCCCCTTCTAGATTTCTGTTTCCATAACCAAATGGGCCAATCACTCTTTCTACACCCTCCCTTTTGCATCCCACCTGAGCATTTAAGTCACCTATTATCATAATGTTCTCCTTATCCAATTGGTTCTCAAGCTGTTCCAAGAACTTCTGTTTCTCTTCATCCTTGCACCCCGTTTGTGGGGCATAAACCTGCACTAGGGTTGGGATTTTTTCGTTTGATGATACCTCCAATCGAATGATTCTGTCGCTAATATATTTAATATCTGCAACAGCATCTACTTTCTTACTTAGAATAAAGCCCACTCCATTATGTGACCCTTTCCATTTACCACACCAGTAAAGGGTATATCCTCCTCTTAAAATTTTCTTCCCTTTCCTTTTCCATTTGGTTTCGCTCATACCTAATATATCCAGTTGCCTTCTTTCCATCAGATCTACAAGTTCTTCACATTTTCCAGTTAATGTCATTACATTCAGTGTTCCTATTCTCATTTTGGGTTTATCTTTCTTTATTCTGTTTTTTTCCCACAGCCTTACATTGCATAACATCAGGCTGGATGCCATAATTCCTGTCAACTGTAAGGCGTGTGAGCTGTCCATTTTGGGTATTCTTCTTTCCGAGGCTCGTTTTAACATTGAAAGCGCATAACTATTTACTCCTTTATTGGCTTGCTAGGCCTAACATATTGGAGGATTTTCTGTCAGGGTTGTTTCCCTTAGCCTTTGGTATTCCACTACCAAACCTACAAGGCAGCAGGTTGTACTCATATTTAACCCCTGAGTACTGGGTTGCCTCTTCCGCCATCTTCACTGTACCAAAGTCCATCTTCTCCACTGCAGATGCCGTTGAGGTCTTCGCACGTAACCCTGTGCACGGGGCCTACGTTATACCCCATAGGACTGGGTCCTCACCAGAACTTAGCCGTTACTGTAGTTCCATGGTATATTACAGTACCGTTGCCCACCCCCACGACGTGGACGTGCCTGGCAAGAATTATCCATGTAGCCAATTTTAATTGAGTCATAGATAGAGGGAATCTATTTGCACACATACATAGCCGCCATCCGCAAAATATTGGGCTGATGACCTTATAGATTGGTCAAACAATTCTTCATACATAATGGTATAATGTTGCAAAATTTGGTAAAGATCAGATGATTAGATTAGTCGTAATTTGATTTAAGCTTTGAACGGTGGCCGCCATTACGTTTCCGTCAAGATGGCAGCGATATAAAACATGACACTGAGGTGCCCTTTGCTAGTTCTACCTCTGTTCCAAAATTCGTTCAATTCGGTTTCACCGTGTTCGATTTGATAGGGGGAGGGGGAGGGGGGAAGGACATTCAGAGTTCACACACTCACACACAGACACACAGACTACCACACACAAACACACACACACACAGACACACAATTTTTGGCCCTATATAGATCTCATAAGTCTACTTTCATACTTTGTAAAAATCGAAAGTAGGCCAAAAATGGATATCCTTACAAAATATTGATTAAAATTAAAGTTCAAAATAAACAAATAGATAAATATATATATTCAAACATTAGAAAATGTTGCTTCTAATCTGGAGTCGCGATGGATTGTGGTGAAGTTGCAAACACTAATACAGGAATTTTGAGACTTCTACCATTTACATCCGCCAAAGTCATAACCTCACTTGCCGCCCCGCACTCACTTTGTCAGAGCGACAACGTCCTGCATTCAGGGTTCAAATATGAGTCGATGCGCATTTTTAGCCTACTTTTCACATTTTGCAAAAATGAGGAAAAAGTAGACTTATGAGATCGATCCGGGAAAATGTGTGTCTGTCTGTCTGTCTGTCTGTCTGTCCTTCTGTCTGTCTGTCTGTCTGTCTGTCCTTCTGTCTGTCTGGCTGTGTGTGTGTGTCCCCCTATCAACTCCTAAACGGCTGCAGCAATCAAAACCAAATTTAGTATGAGTAAAGATGTGCACCGGAATATCTCACGTCCATATTTGAAAATGATGTCAGTGCTACCAACTGCTGAAAAAACACACTAGAAATTTGAGCTCCAAGTTGGATATCTTGCAAGATATGCATGGGAGCTATTCCAAAATTGGCACACATGTAGATAAGACTATTTCAGTTAAATTTCCAGGAGGACAACCATGACAGTGATGCCAAAATAACTTTAAGCCTTTTGATAAGTCCAATGTTTAAATGCATATAACTTCTACACTATCAATTGGATTTCAACCAAATTTCGTATGTAATATGTGTACATAAACAGATATGACTGAGCGTATTCTTAAGAGCCACCAGGGCTGCCAACTGTTAATAATTGCTCTCTCTATTTTTTTTTATCCAAATACCAATATATCAGAAAGTATGCAAGCCAATAGCTGTGAACTATGCACACGTATATTCTGACATTTTAGATTAATTTGGAGTAACTTATATACGTCAGTTCTATCGACATGATTATAAGCCTGCTGATAGTACCAATTTTTAAATACATGTAACTTCTATACTATCAGTTGGATTTCAACCAAATTTCGTATGTGCTATGTATACCATAACAGATATGACTATAGGTATTGTCAGGAGCAATCAGGGCTGCCAACTGTTAATAAATGCTGTCTATATTTTTTTACCCTAATATCAATATATCAGAAAGTATGCAAGCCAACAGCTCTATACTTTGCACACGTATAGCACCTGACATTCTAGATTAATTTGGAGTAATTAATACTAGGCAGTGCTGTCAAAATGATTCTATGCCTGCTGATATGTCCAATTTTAAAATACATGTAACTTCTATACTAACAAATGGATTTCATCCAAAATTGGCACAACAAGATATCATAATATTTCAGATTATTTCTGACCAGCACACGCATGACATTGTTGGCAACATTGCTTTTACGCGTGCTGATAGATCCAGTGTCTAACTGCATGTAACGTCCATTGGACTTTAACCAAATTTTGTATTCTGTACCTTAAGAGATGGAACTAAGAATATATTCAGTCACCAGGGCTGCCAACTGTAGTGCTCTATTAGGCTACAGTATACCAGGTATAGTTTGAACTAATTGGATTTTTCAATATTACCAACTTAATTTCGTCATTATTCTAGATAGGTTCATATTCTGTAGAATAATCATTGGCATGAAAAGTAGGCTGTATAGTTCTTAACGGAACTTCTTGTTTTTTGATGGATAGGTGGGATAGGCTTTTTACAGGATCTCCAAATGGTATGGACACTCTCGTGGTGTAGGCCTAGTGTCCAATAACACAGGTCTGTTCGATTTTTCATTTCTTGGTTTTGACTATTTTTTCAAATGTACTTTGTACATCTGAATTTAGAAGTGCCATTACATTAGTACTATCACATACGGTACCAATTTTTTATAATTGCAGTAATTTTGATTAACAAGATATTGCAAAATTTCACAATATCTCTACAGTTGGCTGATGAAACGTCATGATCCCACTCGAGTGATCAAGAGAAAAAGCAGTGTGAGAAGCTTTGCATCCAAGTGGCAACGGTTCCATTGACTTAATCATACAAGTTTTTTTTCTTTGATATGTATTTGTTACAATATGTCTTAAGTGAATGTGTTTATTATTTTCATGTACTAAAGCCTGCCTGCTGTAAAGAAACAAATCAGTGCATATTTTCAAGTTCACGCATCTTATTATGATTTAATATCTAGTTTCTTAAATCCGTGATGTGATACAGGAACATGGAAGACATTTCCGTAATTCATACATTTCCAATATACAAAATCAGTTATTGAATCCAAAAAAGGTCTATGAAAATTTTATTTTGTAGACCTATGTAATCTAGCATGTCACCCCCTGAGGACGGATTGGATACCTGGTTCTACCGCGAATAATACAGGTTATCCAATGAATCCTCCAAACACCCAATTTTAATTCATATAATACTCTATCATTTTTCATTACTCATCCTAGAGGTCTCTTCTCAGAGCCAGATATACCATTATCCATAGCGCAGCGTTTGTACTAACGGCTCCTGTCTCAGGTTCAGTTCCTGGCTCAGTCAAGAGGTTACACTCCGTGTCAAGGAGGGTTTGGTTTCATTCCCACCCAACCTTGTGGTTACCGGTTCTACCCAGGATAAATACAATTTTGATTCATAATGTTACTAAAGGAAACGACCACATGTTCCTCAATTGACCTTAACCACAAACACACGCAAATTTTCAGGTACCACAATAACTCAGATTACCATACAGAGTTCACAGAGTGGTGGCGCCGCGGTCAAGCTGCTGGCCTCTCACCAAGGTGGACCGGATTCGATTCCCGATCAACGCATGTGAGATTTTCGAAGTGAAATGCCATGTCCGGTGGTTAGGATTCCTCGTAAAAAGGAGGTCCCGTGTCTCATGATCGCATGATTAACGGTCACGTAAAACAAAAGATTCCTTTATTTTTAGAGTTCACACACACTTAAGTACACGGGTATTATAACAACAATGAACAACAAAACTCCTAAAGACTTTGTGGTGTTTGAAGCCATATTTTCAGTGTTGCCTTAGTAAACAAGAGTTTAGTGCTTTTCAGTCGGTCAACACGAATGTACCCAAAAGAGATGGGTTATGCCCTAATCCTGAAATAAAGACTTGTTCCAAACCTACCGTTCAATGCGTTATTGCCATACGCCGTGAGTCATCCCTTCTGCAACTATTCTCGATATGCAAACAGTGAAAATTACAAATGGCACCAACCTTCATTTGCTCTTTGCTTTATTTACCACGAGTTAAATATTGCACATCGCAGTCAAAACACTAAAACACCTCCCAGCATGAATCTCTGAGTAAATATACGAACAGTTCTGAATAAATCGGGTGTAACTGAAAGAGAAACATTGTTGAAAGGGAATGTATTATTCACAATGCGTATCTAGAATTATATTTCCTTCAACGCCCTGAACATAAAGAGGCTTGGGGTACGTATTGAGTCTCCGGAGTCTCCTGGGTTCTATTCTCGGCTTTGCTAAAAAATGTAATTCTGCTCAGAGGGTTGGAAAGTGGTAAACTCAGCCTCATGAGGAAAAACTGAGCAGAGATGGGTTTGATACCTACTTCACCCTTCCTAGAAGTGGTTTTATGAGGTTTTACATTTCTATTCCAGGCAAATAGAAATGGCCCTTAACTTCAGGCCAAGATCGCTTCCTTCCAAATCCTAGCCTCAGTTATAAAATATGCACACACACTACTACAGCCATCACGAACACAGGTTATCAGACAGATTCACTCCACACACACACGCCCAAGTACATGGGGCAAATGACCACATATCGCAATGCACCTAAATGGATCATGAACAACGAATATAGAGAGATTGCAGATTGCGTAGAATCTCTTTCAACAGTAATTATTATAATTACTAGCTGTACCCGGCATGCGTTGCAATGCCAATCAAAGAAAGTGTTGGCATTGTAACTTTGTATGTTGAAGTGCTTTTGGATTCCCAATATTGTTTTTATTTTTCCGTTAAGCACCTCTAAACTATTGTAAAATTGATTTACTATCTCAAAAAAAATCATGGGAGCGTGCTCAACAACTCACCAAATTTTCATCGCAATAAAATGAATGGTATATGAACGCATACGGGACTTTGTTGAAACGATTCGAACACCGTCACCCATTTGTTGAATATACTCGTACGCTACCTATTGTAGAATGGATTTACTAAGTGAAAACCTTCCCTGGCGTGTACACAACAACTCACGAAAGTTTCATCGCAATCGGATGAATGGCATATGAACGCATACGGGTTTTTGCTTAAACTATTCGCGCGACGACACTCATTGTTGAATCTACTTGAGCGCCACCCATTGAAAAACGGATTTACTAATTCATAAACCTTCGCAGGACTGTGCTCAACTCCCCAAAGTTTTATGATAATCGGATGAATGTTATATGAACGCATACGGGACTTGGTTGAAACGATTCATGCACTGTCGCACATTAATTGAATCTAATCGTGCGCTACCAATTGTAAAATGGATTTACTAAATAAGAAATCTTTGCGGGAGTGGAAACAAAATTTCTCCAAATTTCATTGCAATCACATGAATGGTATATGAACGCATACGGATTTTTTTTAACGATACGCACGCCGTTACTCATTTGTTGAATCTACTTGTACGATACCTATTGTAAAGTGGATGTACTAAGCCTGAAACCTTCCCTGAAGTGTACACAACATCTCACCCAAGTTTCATCGCTTTCGGACAAATGGTACATGAACGCATACGGGACTTTGTTGAAACGCTTCGCGCGCCTTCGCTCATATGTTGAATCTACTTGGGCACTACCTATTGTAAAATGGATTAACTAAGCCTGAAACTTTTCCTGGAGTGTACACAACAACTCACCCAAGTTTAGTCGCTATCAGACGAATGGTATATGAACGTATACGGTACTATGTTGAAACATTTCGGGCGTCGTTGCTCGTTTGTTTAATCTACTTGCGCGATACCTATTGCAAAGTGAATTTACTAACCCAGAAACCTTCCCTGAAGTGTACACAACATCTCACCCAAGTTTCATCGCTATCAGACGAATAGTATAAGAACGTAAACGGGACTTTGTTGAAACGCTTCGCGCATCGTCGCTCATTTGTTGAATCTACTCGTGCGCTACCTATCATGACATGGATTTACTAAGACAGAAACCTTGCCTGTAGTGTACACAACCACTCACACAAGTTTCATCGCTATCGGACGAATGGTATGTGAACGCCTACAGGACTTTGTTGAAACGCTTCGCCCGTCGTCGCACATTTGTTGAATCTACTCGTGCGCTGCCTATTGTTAAGTAGATTTACTAAGCCAGAAAACTTCCATGAAGTGGACACAACATCTCACCCAAGTTTCATCACTATAAGACGAATAGTATATGAACGCATACGGGACTTACTTGAAACGCTTCGCTCATCGTCACTCATTTGTTGAATTTACTCGTGCGCTACCTATTATAACATGGATTTACTAAGCCAGAAACCTTGCCTGTAGTGTGCACAACCTCTCACCCAAGTTTCATCGCTATCGGACTAATGGTATGTGAACGCATACAGGACTTTGTTGAAAGGTTTCGGCCGTCGTCGCTCATTTGTTGAATTTTCTCGTGCGCTACCTATTGTAAAAAGGATTTACTAAGTCAGAAACCTTTCCTGGAGTGTGCACAACAATACGACCAAAGTTTCATAGCAATCGGATGAATGGTACATGAACGCATACGGGGCTTTGTTTAAGCGATTCACGTGTCGTCACTCATTTGTTGAATCTACTCGTGCGCTACAACTTTCATATTTATTCACCCTTTAAACCTTCTCTGGACTTCCACAAATAATTCAAGACCAAAATTAGCCAAATCGGTCCAGCCGTTCTCGAGTTTCAGCGAGACTAACGAACAGCAATTCATTTTTTTAGCCTACTTTCGATTTTTGCAAAAAATGAAAGTAGACTTATGAGATCAACACAGGGCGAAAAAAGTGTGTCTGTCTGTGTGTGTGTATGTGTGTGTGTGAGTCTGTGTGTGTGTGTGTATGTGTGTGTGAGTCTGTCTGTGTGTGTGTGTGTCTGTGTGTGTGTGAGTGTGTGTACTCTGAATGTCGGTCCCCCCCTATCAATTCGAACACGGTGAATGCAAATTGAACGAAATTTGGTACAAAGGTAGCACTAGCAAAGGACACCTCAGTGTCATGTTTTATATCGCCGCCATCTTTACTAAAACTGAATGGCGGCCACTCAAACGTTCAAAACGTAAAATCAAATAACCACTAACCAAATCATCCGATCTCTACCAAATTTGGTAACAACATACCTTCGTATAGGATGCGTCTTGTGACCAAATAACAAGGTCGTCCGCCATACCATTTCAGGATGGCGGCCGTGCGAATTATGCAAACTTTATAATCCATATCATGGGACCCACCAGTTCCGATTATCGAGCCGAGAATCGTTTTAACTGTTCTAAAGGAAGAGGCACGTTCGAAATTAAAGTTTATTTTGTAATACTATAGTGCAGACGTGATTTTAAAAAGCTGAACTGATTCAGTAATAAGACAAGATGGCAGCGGATATCTTGTGCCGGACTTATATTTCACTAATTTGAGTATTGCATGCAATATAGCGTACTGATAAAAAATAAATAAACTTTGTATGAAATGCTTTATATATAAATAATATACTCCAGTGATGAAATCGTTTAGTATAAATCATTATTTGCTAACAAGTTCTATGTAAGTCATTTTAAATAGAACGATATTCGTAGACACAATTAGCTCAGTGGTAGAGCGTTAGCCTATCGCTCAAATGCCTATGGTTCAAACCCGATCAGAGCTAGTTTTTTTGCTTGAAATGTTATATGTTTATTGTTTTGTAATGACTCAGATGTTTTAAAATTAAGCGTTATATTGTGCACATTATGGTGTAAAATATATATTTAATTAAAACATAATTCGCCAGCAGATTTACTCGGGACATCTAGCTGCCAAAAAGGTAACTTCCAGATTTTATTGAAAAGTTTCTTCTTCTGGCCGCTAGAATGCACTCGCTCTGTTAGGATTATATTGTTCGATATTTCACCAATAGATGTCACGACTAGTCTACGTGGGGATCCATTGATTACTATACCATTATCATTCTATGCGCATCGAATTTGAAGAATGACAAGATGATACTACGATACATTTTAACTTTTTATTTTAAAGGGTTTGTAACAGCCTATTTTGCGTTACTTGAAAAAGTTATTAAGCGTTATATTGTGCACATTATGGTGTAAAATATATATTTAATTAAAACATAATTCGCCAGCAGATTTACTCGAGACATCTAGCTGCCAAAAAGGTAACTTCCAGATTTTATTGAAAAGTTTCTTCTTCTGGCCGCTAGAATGCACTCGCTCTGTTAGGATTATATTATCGAAAATATCCACATAGTTTGTATACACACGTCTCTGTAGAGTCATGGAAAGATTTGTTAATTCAATTAGGGTTGTGAAAGCCATGCACAACCAGACGTGTAAAGACATGCCTCAACTCAAAGTTGGATGTTGCCCACGGCAGGTCGTAATAATAATAATAATAATAATGTTATTGGTTTTACATCCCTTTTAACTACTGCTGATTTTAGAGACACCGGGGTGCCGGAATTTTGGCCCGAAGGGGATCTTTAACGTGCCAGTAAATGTACTGACACGGCTCCCTCGCATTTGTGCACCCTCAAATGCCAGCTGACTGCGCCAGGATACGAACCTGCAACCTAGGGCCCAGCAAGCGAGAACGTTACCGCTGAGCCACGCCGCCAGTCCGGTCGATTATGTCTCCAGATCCATAACATTCTTGATATACTTCTTATCTTTCTTTCTTCAATGATGGTAGCAGTTTTTATCTAGGTTGTGGCGTTTGGTAGAGGTAAATCGTTTCTAAGGTCTTCAACAAAGAATAGTTCTATTATACTCTTTGATAATAACAACGAGTTATAACTATACTCATACATTTAGGAGAAAGTAGGCTATATGTTCTTTACTGAACATCTTGTTATATATTGTGCCCTTTCAGCAAGAAATATGCAAATCACAGTATGCCAGCATTGCTCAATTCGGGATTTTCGGGGTTGCAGTATGTTCTCCCACTCTGTGACTTACACATTTTGGATTAAATAGAGGATACACTTGCAAAAATAACCACAAAATCAACTCCTATTTCAAAACATTTAATTAACCAAAAATATGGCGCTACAAACAATGAAACAAATAAACTACTGACCAAAATCCTTCTACTTGTTCAAAGTGAACAAGGAATAACATAAGAATTAAACAAATATTATATTAAAACACATGGTTTCCTTTAAACCAACAACTCATAATTATTTTTAATTCCATAAAGTATCTATCTTAAAGTTCCATATAACCACGAGCTCCTTTGGCTCGATACTTTCTAATAATAACGGTGTCATTCTTTTGTACACTTCAATACTATTTTTATAGTTTCTTATCATCAAAACAAATATATAATTACATTTCAACTACATGTTAATTCTCTACTTAAATGTTTGGGCATTTCACATGTTCTCAGCATTTACCATCTCTCTCAAGTCTTACAAATTCACTATAGTGATCGGGAAAATACCTGTGTACCCCAGAGTTATAAAGATTACTTGACAAAGTCAAAAACTATGATTACTCCCAGAATCTAGTTATCTTCATTAAACTCATGGAATCCTACGTCCATACAACATTACAATAGGGATTTTTTATTTATTTATTTGTCTTATAAGACCATTATCACATAAGAAAACTACGATCTGAACTGGCAAGCGATAATTTCATCTACAAGGACCTCGGTTCAAATCCCGGGTCATTAACAACTTTTAAACACTCACGGTGTATTTATTACTTCTTACAGACGGCCTTCACCGACCCTCCTCCTACTAGGGTCTGACCGTATACTTGAGCGAGATTTATGACTGTGAGGGTAACTTCCCGTCTAGTCTGCGTGTGGGAGCTATACTCAATGCTTTTAAAACAAATCTTTCTTTCTTTTCAGTTATCTGGGGAGACCTGGCATTTTACTTCACATATTTACTTTGAACAACATTTTAGGTTCATAAACCACTTTCGTATCCTTGGCATTTATTAATTATGAAGGGTCATCATTGATTGGGAAGAGTAATACACATTTTACGACGAATACTTAGGGGCTTCAACAACAAGAGGAGTCTAGGTTCGACTCTCTTAACATGCCTCGGGAACCATTCCCACATTGGAGCACTTATACAAAATGCGATTTAGGGTCGGCCGTGGCCTACATGACCTACGCTCATAATACCATACATTTGCTCCCTATACAATATAATAACACACACATGGCCTCGTGATCTACGTCACTATTGGAGGACTTACAACATAGCTCAATTTACCGCAATAAACTACCCCTCATAAATAATTTACCAAGTACATTTAGATTCTACGCATTCCTAGCGTGACATTTTATTTTAATTGCGCTCCATTGCGCTATACATTATTTTCCGGCCTAGCGTCTTCCAAAGAACGGATAAATTTCATCTTAACAATTGATACATATCTCAATTTTTATATTAATCTTTTCCCTTGACAATAATCGCTCTATTTTAAGAACATGCATTAACATCATGTCTTATACTTTTATTAAGGCTCCAACGCTCTCCTTTTCATATCATTCAATTTGATCTTTATTTATATTTCCTTTATTATTATTATTATTATTATTATTATTATTATTATTATTATTTATTAGTACGCTTGCTTTATAACATTCGTCCAATACACTGACATTTTATTCCATACATTTCCTCTACAGGATTTATTCTTTCACACAATTATTTATAATTTCTCAAGTTTTATTTGTTCAGATCGCGTTCTTATTCTGTTATTAGTTATTTAGAAACATCCCTTTACTCAAAACTCCGGTGGATTTGTACACAAACACTTCCCCACACCAAAACATAATGAAAATCTTTACTCACATGTTATAGGTCGTTACCTGACCTTCCTTCTCGTGCGATGCGTCATTTTGCCCACTCTTTTAAATTACTCCATCTTGTACAAATTCATTGCATGTACAGACATATCTTGACACATATTTACTACGTTTACATTTAACACTGATAACATTTTAAATACACTGGTGTATCCGTTTAGAATACACAATAAAACACTGAAAAATTATACTACTTTTAACACAAAATCTTGATATATTTACACTTCACAAATTCTGAACACTAGGCTGCTATTAAGCCTATCACACGTGACCACTTGACCTCCCGTCTCCAAGGGTGAAATTTAGTAATGTCGGCTTCCTATCCTCTCCGAATATGAAAGTCTCGAATCATCTACTTCCTCCCTGCAATAGCACTCCTTCAAATCCCGTTCCTGACGATCTGCTATTTCTCTGACTCGAACGGCTCCCTTTTAGATCCTATTGATTGATCTTAGCGAAAGTCTGTTCTGTTCACGGTCCCCTCGATAATCTATCGGTGACCTATGGATTTTTTATTAGCAACTCATACCTCTCGAGTCTTAGTGCTTTTGAATAGTTCGTCTGCTTTCTTGAAACAATGTCTATAGTTTCCTTCTCTTCTTCGCTTATTCGGTTCTCGAACTTCTAATCTTCTAGAATACTTTGCGAACCTTATTCTGTCTGTCCCTGCTCGGTTTCTTTAAATTTGATAAAATGTTTATCTCGCTGTTACGGTACTTCCGTACGTAACCAAGTGTTTAGTGCTTTTCAGTCGGTCAACACGAATGTACCCAAAAGAGATGGGTTATGCCCTAATCCTGAAATAAATTACATGAGATGAATAAAACACTAGGATGACCAGTTTCGATCGTCAAGCGATCATCATCAGATCCATTACACTTAGGCTATAAAATCTATGTTTGAAATACAGGTGAAAATATTTACAATATGTACAATTATTTAGTTGCAGTATTGGTACTGCAACTGTCAGTGTATGCTAAATGCAGTATATATGTTAGGTGAAATGCTAAATGGTGATAGCTATCCGGAGATTGTACTTTAGAGAGATTATATGGTTGTAAACTATGGTTAAACTATAAAATTTTAGGCTAACTACTTATCTGATTGTCTTCCGTACTACAGCTACTCGCAGTTTTCGTGTTTACTAGAACTCACTGTGCGGTCGACTGCCTGAATGTCGTATAATTGTTGGTTAATTTTTTGCTTTCTTATGTATGCAAATCTTAATTCGTTTTTTATCCAAAGCGCTTTGGCTTGTTTAGTTGAAATGATCGAGGCTGGTGTGTTCGGTACGGTTTTAATTGGTACGTATTTAGGTGTGAGGTTTAGTTCTATACATTTTTTTGTTGAACCAAATTGACTTGTCTAAATTCATGAGTTTAAGCCTGAGTGATTTGAATTTCTTGGCTTCACGATTTGCCTGACTAGCCGTGAACATTGTGGTGTTTGAAGCCATATTTTCAGTGTTGCCTTAGTAAACAAGTGTTTAGTGCTTTTCAGTCGGTCAACACGAATGTACCCAATAGAGATGGGTTATGCCCTAATCCTGAAATAAATTACATGAGATTAATAAAACACTAGGATGACCAGTTTCGATCGTCAAGCGATCATCATCAGATCCATTACACTTAGGCTATAAAATCTATGTTTGAAATACAGGTGAAAATATTTACAATATGTACAATTATTTAGTTGCAGTATTGGTACTGCAACTGTCAGTGTATGCTAAATGCAGTATATATGTTAGGTGAAATGCTAAATGGTGATAGCTATCCGGAGATTGAACTTTAGAGAGATTATATGGTTGTAAACTATGGTTAAACTATAAAATTTTAGGCTAACTACTTATCTGATTGTCTTCCGTACTACAGCTACTCGCAGTTTTCGTGTTTACTAGAACTCACTGTGCGGTCGACTGCCAACTTCCGTCATTTACTTAAAGACCTATCGCCCTGAGTTCTAAGTTCGCAGCCTGCTGTGACTGTATTTTATGAACTTTTCACGGTAAACTTTATACTGTCGGACCTAAATCCTGTAACTAGGATTTTCCTAATTCTCAACACGGCGATACTGTAATATTACTTCTTTGCAACTCCTTATGGATGCACGTAAGTTATTGATACCGCGACGCCCTTGGCTGTCGGATATTGTCCATGCGATGTGATATAGCCTCTCCCCTCAAGGAGTACTGGTAAACTGCCTTCGATGTGTTACAGCGTGACGCCCCCTCACGGACTGTCAGAATACTGCATTCGGTGCTTATACTTGTTGTACGGTATGACCTCCCCTGAGGTTCATACGTCTGAAGACTGCGTAATGATGATGCTCCAGCGTCACGCCCCCTGGACGGACTAGTAACTGCATTCGGTGTGTGATGTAGCACAGTGACGTGCCCTCAGGCCGTTTGATAACTGCATTCGGTGCTTGATGTAGCCTGACGCCCCCTCGGGCTATCGGAAACTGCATGATTGGTCTGGCTTGGCCTGGACTTTTATACTCTTTAGTCAAAAAAAGATAAAATCCTAGTCCTTTTCGTGACCAACTTTTGAACTAATTGTCGTACAATTATAAAATTTTATATCTCCAGAAAGCTCGTCTTCCAAACGTCAAATGATCTCACTGCGCATAAGAATCGATCGTGCATTCTGAGATATTAATTAATTTTTAGTCTTCAGCTGCGTGGGTGGTGCTGTTCATTTTTAAATTCCCCACTCCTCGGGTCTCAGTGAATCCCCGATGACGTATGCTGCGTTTGCATTTCTTTCCTGTGCAATTATTAAAAGGTTTTTCTTTACACAAAAATCTCTAATCCGAAATGATTCACAGTACTGTATTTATTTACTTACTTTTATTCCTGCAAATGGGTTAAATTTAATTATTCTTCTTCTGGCACAGCGGCGCTGTTGCCGTTTTACTGCAAGGTAAGCTTGATTTCCGAATCGTGCTTCTCTGTCTTGCAGCCAAAACTTTCCACTCGTTCTATTAATACTCATGACCGGCTCCTTATCGATGAGTCAGGAGGCATGATCTCATTTCCTGAACACCTGGGTCCAGCTTCTTGCGCAACGTTATGCTAGCATCCTTGCTTGAAATCTTTCTCCGTTCCATTAGAGGCTGTATGTTTCTTTCATTCCTCTCACAAAATGCATGGATTCGACCCCCTTTGAGCCAATGGTACATGGGTTCAATATATACTAGCTGAAGTACCAGTGCTTCGCTACGCGTCAAAAATAAATTAAAAAGTGAAGGTGACAGTTAAAATTGGAGATAGGCGAGGTGCTGCGCAGAGGGAGATTAAGGATGGAACATTTTGTCCAACTACAACGCTCGGCGTTGACCGTGTTTTATAGCACACATTTAGGTTTTACTCACTAACCGTTGGAGATACCTTTCGGATAGAAAATGTAATTTTAAACCTCGTATATGCCATCAAAAGTTTGCTATTTCTTATCGTTCTCTTTTTATTTCAAACTAGCAGAAGTACCCGTTCTTCGAACGGTGTTCGTTGTTAACACCAGACATTATCAATTGAGCTACTGTTGCAATGGTTAGCAGTTTGTCATTCCTTCAAGTTTATCAGAACGAAGTTAGTTTACTGGGAATATCACACACACACTGTTTATTTAAGGCCCTTAAAATGTAGTTTTCGGAGACCCTTTATATATTCCCGAATTTTGGGTCTCACATTGAGAAGCGCAACATATGCTTTGGTCGTCCTTCTAGGATAATTTTTATATTTCGCCTATTTTAGCATATATTGAGAAGTTTTTATCTATATCCACCCTTCTAATGTATGAAAAGTACGGTGAAGAGTTTTATAAATGATTGGTGTATTGACTCTGATACCTAATTTTACGATGCACCAAGCATCCGAACACGAGGTATAGGCGTACATAAAGATACACAGAAAGACAGACAGACAATTCCATTGTCTACAACATATTACCCAGATATCCAAATATGGGTATATCTACCACACAGTATCAAATAAAATCATCCTTACGATGAACGCGTATGTCGACAAAATTAAAGTTAAAATGTGCTCTCAGACTATATTCACCTAACGTGTACTTCCTGACGTGAAATACATTTGAAAGCCTTGTAGACGAAACGCAATACACGTCACATAAAAACTGACCCTCTACGTTGTGCTAGGTGCCCATACACAGGAAGACCCCTTTCATAAATTATAAAGGCTTGTGGTGCATGAAAATTCAGGTTCTTTAGCCTCAAATTGCCCAAATTCCTAAAAGCCGCAAAAAATGCTGGTTCAATTCAGGAATTTTTGAAAATAATGTCGCTGTTTGGAGATATAATAGACCTTCTGTACTATATGTCGAACGTGAAAATTGCATGAAAAAATTATAGGTTACCCCTTCACCCCCTTAATTGCATTGATGAATTATACGGTCTACGTTAGTTCCGTGATAACCTTATAGCCATTTGCAAACTTTCACAGAAATGTAATAAATGGAGTGACATTGCTTCTTACAGAAATAGAAGGAAAGTTGTATGGCACCCCTTGAGATAATGTTCTCATGGTTACCGATTTGCATTCCTTCATTAGTTTTTTAAATTAAATTAAATTAGTTTTCTGGGAATATTTCAGAAACTGTTCGATTTAGAGCCTTATAATAGAGTTTTTGAGGACCCTTTAGGGCCCCCGAGTTTTGTTGCTGGCACCGAGGGAATTTATCTCGTCGTTGTACGCCATAATATAATACTAATAATAATAGAATATAGGGAGAAATTGTAACACCTATTTTTTATATTTTTAATTCAGCCAATGGCCATGTACTTTTCTTTCCAGGACGGGTCAGGGAAGGGATATTATCAGAGAAAGAAGCATTCACATCACGCATGAGCAAAATGGAAATGGCCTACCATTTAACTAAGGACATCTATAAGAAAAGGTCAATATCCTTCAATGAAAAACTAAAACATTACTGCAGTGTCATCCGTCCGGAGGTCTTGCATGCTTCTGAATGCCTCACGATGAACAAAAAAGGCTTGGTCGAGAAACTGGAGGCCAAAGAAAGGAAAATTTTGAGAAAGATATTGGGTTCCATCAAAGACAATGGGGAATACAGAAGACGGCATAACCATGACCTATATACTCATGTGGAGAAGATAAGCAACGTCATCCGGAAGAGAAGGTTACCATTTTTTTTGGGCATGTGAAACGAATGAGCCCAGCGAGACTGACCAACCGCAACATAACTTACTTTCAGGTGAGGAAAACAAAATGGGCCTGGTTCATTGAACTGGATAAAGATCTGAAAGAAGTTGGGATTACACCAACAGACATTCAGGAGCGCGCCCCACTCAATAGGAAACTTCAAGCTTGTAAAGGTTTACAAGAAAAACCGAAGCTGAAAACGGGAAAGATTTGGACCCAGGAACGGAAGGAAATCCACCGAGAACGAATGCGGGCGTACAGGGCAAACATCAAAGCCAGTAGGAGACGGTTTGAATGACGCGGTCCATAGATGGCCTATACGAAATGAATGAATGAATGAATGAATAATATGGGGATAGGAATATAATAGACCTGCCGTACCACACCCGCAGGTGTAAATCGCGTGAAAAAATTCTAGAGTACCCCTTGATCCCCTTAAGCGCATTATACGTATTGATGAATTTTACGGCTTAATTTGGTTCCGTGATAACCTTCTAGCCGTTTGCAAACTTTCACACTAATGTAATTAATGGAATTGCATTGCGTCTTACAGCAATGAGAATCCGTTGGCATGGTTACTGGCTTGCATTCGATCATTAGTTTATTAAATTAAATTAGTTTTCTGTGAATATCTCAAAAACGGTTGGTCTTCGGTCCTTAAAATGTGGTTTTCGGGGACCCGAGTTTTGTCTCTCACATTGAGGGGCTGAAAATGAGTTTTGTCTCGTCCTTCTACGCCTATTTCAGCATGTATTTTAAGGGGGTAGGGCCCCTTTTATGAGAGGTACGGAGAAGAGTTACATCAATGATTAGTGTCGTGCCTCTGATGGATATCTGTACCAAATTTTACGTTGATACACCCAGCCGTTCTCGAGTTATAAGGGAACAAATTTGTCCACAGACAAACAAACAGACAGACAAAAAATTTATTTTCGCGCGCATCCATCATAAAACAGTCTGAAACGCGTAAACAACTCAAATTTTCGTAGAAATTCAGAGAAAAACACACACACTTTTATTTTTCTATATAGAGAGATCTACTGCACCGCTCGGTGTTGACCGTGTTTTATTGCACAGATTTTGGTTTTACTCGCTAACCGTTGGAGATATACGAAAAGTGATAAGGACCTTTCGGATAGAAAATTAAATGATAAAGCTCATGTATACCATAAAAAGTTTGCTATTTCTTAGCGTTCTCTTTTTATTTGAAAAGGAAATATGAAATTTTGAAACCAAAGGGTGTAGTGACGTCACAAATGTCGGTTTTATTCGCTAACTGTTGGAGATACACGAAAAGTGATAAGGACCTTTCGGAAAGGAAATTAAATTTCAAAGCTCGTATGTGCCATCAAAAGTTTGCTATTTCCTACCGTTCTCTTTTTATTTGATATGGAAATATGAAATTTTGAAACCAAAGGGTCTAGTGACGTCACTAAAATGGTCGCCATTTTTTAATAGTGCAAAATTTCGAAATCAAAAGTATCCTATATGTACACCTGGTAAATCAGCTACATCCATGCAAAATTTCATTTAAATCGGACCAGTGGTTCTTGCGTTATTGAGTAACACACAGACAGACAGACACACACACACCATCTCATTTTTAGCCTATTTTCAATTTTGAAAAAATAGGCTTATGAGATCACCTTTTGTCCGTGTGTGTGCGTGTGTGTGTGTGTGTGTGTGTGTGTGTGTGTGAGGTGTGTGTGTGTGTGTCCCTAATAAAATCTAAATGGCTGGAGCGATTTCAATGAAACTCGGTAAGTTCATAGCACTATTCCCGGCGACCTCGACCGTGCCCTTCAAATTTTGTTACGTCTCACCAATCCAATATGGCGGATGTGCGAAATATTTCACTAGCATTCAATATCTCCGAAACTATTACCGATATCGCCCTGAACTTGTGTACGGTGATAAAAGGCATTACTAGAAGTTCACCTATGAGACTTTCAAAAACCTGGTGACTAAAAAACCAACATGGCGGCCAAGCGAAGTTGAGACATTTAAATAGACTTTTCTCGCGATTTAACTATCCAAACGTAATAAAAATTGGACAGCAAATGTTTATACACATTGTAATGCACTGAAGTCTAATTTAGTTCAATTGTTTACATAATCTCAAGCTTGGCGGCTGTGCGAAATATTTCACTGACATTCTATATCTCCGAAACTATTACAGATATCACCCTGCAATTTCGTACGGTGATAAAGGGTACTGATACAAGTTTACCTATGTATATTTCATAAACCTGTAAAGTACAAAACGAACATGGCGACCAAGCGAATTTGAAATATTTTAATAGACTTTTCTCGTGATCTAACTCTCTGAGCGCTGTGAAATGTGGTACAGTAAATGATTTTGCAGATTGTAATGCACTGCCATCTAATTTAATTCAACTGTTTACATAACCTCAAGATGGCGGCTGTGCGAAATTTTAAAATTAAGTTTTTATTTCTTGTGTCGTAATCATGCGATCGAAGTGAAAGTTTGAATAATGAACCTAGGCAATAATTGTCCTTGAATGGTACATAATTCAATGGCCTATACATATAATAATCCTAAATGGCGAGCTTCCGAAATATTTAGATAGTTCTCAATATCTATGAATCTTTTACAGCAACCAAACTGAATTTTTTTTATGTTCATAGAGACTATGAACATATGTTCACCTATAGGACTTTCAGTAACCTGGTGAGCACAAATCCAACATGGCGGCGACGCGAAGTATAAATATTTAAATGAACGTTTCTCGCGAATTAACTATCCGAGTACCATGAAACGTTGCACGTTAGATGCTTATACAAATGTCGATCCACTGGCATCTAATTTATTTCAATTGTTTGCATAATCACAAGATGGCTGCTGTGCGTAATTTTAGAACCTCGTTTTTACTTCATGTGTTCTAATCATGCGATTGCAGTTTGAATACCACACGTACACAATAATCTTAATGTAATAGTACAAAAATAAATATCCAACCTGGCGACCATCTGAAATATTTAGACGGTTCTCAATATCTACGAATCTGTTACAGCAATTAAACTGAAATTTTGTATGTTGATAGAGGAAATTAACATGAGCAGGATATATGAAAATAGGCTGTATAGTTCTTCACGGAATTACTTGTTATATATTAGTATGATGGAAATAAGAGTTTGTAACCAAAGGGTGTAGTGATGTCACTGAAATGATCGCCATCTTTAAATAGTGCAAAGTATTGAAATCAAAAGTAACCTATATGTTAACCATGTAAATCAGCTACTTCCATGTAAAATTCATGTATATCGGACCAGTGGTACTTGCGTGATTGAGTAATACACAGACACACACCATCTCATTTTTAACCTCGCGTCATAGTCGTGTCATATTGTTATTTAATGAAACGCAGTTTTAACCCCGTTAACGCCCCTTTAGAACCTGATTATCCAAAAATCCCTCCTTAGTAGACGTTTTCGACATACAACAAACATATCCCCAAAATATCATTCTTCTAACTTTAATAGTTTTGGTTGGTCGATGAGAGTGAACATCCAAAAATCCTTCCTTAGTGGACGTTTTTCTTCCAGAATTTCACCCCTCCCCCTAGGCCCCTTAAATTGCATTTATGAAAAAAAAAACGGTCGAACACCTATTTATTTTATTTATTTATTTATTTATTTATTTATTTTTAAGCTGATTGATTTCCTCCGAGTTTCAAACTCCTCGCCTATGTCGTTTAAGAGATACACGCTCCGTTAGGATTCTTTCAACCCCCACTTTTCATCCCTTTAACCTCATAATATACACTACATCGAAAAACCATTAGACATGTGACAGCTTATTTTTAATGATTAGTATATATGCCAAGTATCACATCCCCAAATGGAACCACTCGTCAGATATTGTTATTCAATGAAATGCACGTTTACCCCCTTAACACCTCTTTAGAACCTGAATATCCAAAACTCTTTCCTTAGTGGACGTTTTCGACATACAACGAACATATCCCCAACATTTCATGTTTCTAACTTCAATAATTTTGTCTGGGCGATGATGAGTGAGTGAGTCAGTCAGGACATTTTCTTCATTTATTTCTAGCCTATTTTCAATTTTGAAAAAATAGGCTTATGAGATCACCTTTTGTCCGTGTGTGTGTACGCGCGCGTGTGTGTGTGTGTGTGTGATTCGTGTGTGTGCCCCCCCCCCCTAATAAAATCTAAACGGCAGGAACGATTTCATTGAAACTCGGAAAGTTCATAGCACTATTCCCGGCGACCTCGACCGTGCCCTTCAAATTTTGTTACGACTCACCAATCCAACATGGCGGCTGTGCGAATTAATTCACCAGCATTCAATATCTCAGAAACTATTACCGATATTACCCTGACATTTTGAATGGTGATAGAAGGAACTACTATAAGTTCACTTATGTGACTTTTGAAAACCTGGTAACTACAAAACGAACATGGCGGCCAAGCGAAGTTGCGACTTTTAAATAGACGTTTCTCGCGATTTGACCAACCAAACGCAATGAAACTTGGTACAGTATATGTCTATATACATTGTAATGCACCGACATCTAACTTCGTTCAATTGTTTACATAATCACAAGATGGCGGATGTGCGAAATATTTCACCGGCATTCTATATCTCTGAAACTATTAGCGGTATCTCCCTAAAATTTTGTACTAAGATAAAGGGCACTACTGGAAGTCCATCTATAAGATTTTCAAAAACCGGTTAACTACAAAACGAACATGGCGGCCAAGCGAATTTGAACATTTTAAATAGACCTTTCTCGCGATTTAATGTTCCAAACGCACTGAAATCTGGTACAGGAAATATTTATACACATTGAAATCCACTGGTATCCAATTTAGTTCAATTGTTTACATAACCTCAAGATGGCGGCAGTGCGAATTTTAAAATTAAGTTTTTATTTCTTGTGATGTAGTCATGCGATCGAAGTGAAAGTTTGAATAATGAACCTACGCAATAATTTTCCTTTAATGGTACATGACTCTATGGCCTATACATTTAACAATCCAACATGGCGACCATCCGAAATATTTAGACGATATTGAATATCTACGAATCTATTTTAGCAATCAAACTGCATTTTTTAATGTTCATAGGAACTATGAACTTAAGTTCACCTATAGGACTTTAAATAACCTGGCGATCACAAATCCAACATGGCGGTGACGCGAATTATAAATATTCACATGGACGTTTCTCGCAATTTAACCATCCGCTTGCAGTGAAACTTGGTACAGTAAATCTTTATCCGAATGTTAATCCACTGGCATCTAATTTATTTCAATTGTTTCCATAACCTCAAGATGGCAGCTGTGAAAAATGTTTAAATCTCCTTGTTTTTTCTTGTGTCCTAATTATGCAATTGAAGTTTGAATACTACACGTTCACAATAATCTGCATGTAACAGTACATAACTCTAGGACCTACATATATAAAATCCAACATGGCGACCATCCGAAGTATTTAGTCGGTTCTCAATATCTACGAATCTATTACAGCAATCAAACTGAAATTGTGTATGTTAAATAGTGGCAATTAACATAAGTAGGAAATATGAAAATAGGCTGTATAGTTCTTCACGGAACTACTTGTTGATAATTTCACCCCTCCCCATGAACCCCTTAAATTGGATTTATGAAACAAACGGTCGAACACCTATTTACTTATTTAAAGCTGTTTCCCCCCCCCCCCCCCGAGTTTGATGAGTGACTAAGTGAGTAAATCATTTAGGACACTTTCTTTCCTGTTTTTCCCCCCAGAATTTCACCCCTCTCCAAGGGCTCCTTAAATTGGATTAATGAAAAAACGGTCGAACACCTATTTACTTATATTTTAAGTTGTTTTTTTTTTCGCCGAATTTCAAATTTTTCGCCTATGTCGTTTCAGAGATACACGCTCCGTTAAGAATCCCTCAACCCCAATTTTCACCCCTTTCACCTCATAATATACACCACATCGATAAACCCTTAGACATATTGCACCCTTCAATAAAGCATGGTTTTGTCGAGAGTCGTATACGGGGTCATGTTCAGTCCTGACTGTGTTACACAGCAATGTTCGCTTAAAACAACATGCTCTAATGAATAGAAAGGTTCATGACAGAGGCTATACTAGAAATAAAATGAATAACAAGTAGAATAAAAGAAATTTAATGACTGAAAGATATGTGCATAATAATAATAATAATAATAAATAAAAACAAATCCTCCCTGACTTTTACCCCCTTAATAAATAATAATAATAACACTGAGCGGTAGGAACTCGCTCGTCAACAAGACAATGTGAATGCAACTTCACATAAATGATAAAATCATAACATAAGCATTTGAGCGGTAAGAACTCACTCGTCACAACATATGGATACAAGTCCATATTCTGGTCAAGAAGTTATATAATGTGTGGTGTACTGTTCGTTAATAAGAAACTGAATACTGATGCGAGTCCGTTTACAACTGAAACAGACATGTTGCTTACGGAGTGCATCTTTTAAATCCCACTACGGCTATGGGACCCACCCTTAATTAATACACTACAACTACTACAGACACATGCAAGATCTAATAATAATAATAAACAGAATGAAGAATCTCCCTGAGATTCTAGCTCGTGCAGGAGCACATGGAATAAAAAAGAGCATGCCAGAAATAGGCCAAAAACCGCTCTCATCAACTTGGGAACATAGCTCCGCGCACCCTAACTTGACACGGGTCAAGAATGCATCAAAATAAACACACACAAAAAAATTGAACCAACAACAACAAAATACAAGCCTAACGGCTGAAAAACTATGTTTACATTTATATGAAACGCCAGACAAACACGAATTTCGGTGGCTACCTTACAATTATGGACAGCTCCCATTTAATCAAGCAATACTCATTATAACCGATCAGGTTTTGTGAATTTAAAACATCATAAATTGCAGTATAGGAAGCAGATCTGTTACTAATGACAAGACACGTTATCGGATTGAGCTCCCCCCTCTTGTGTGAGTCACGCTGTCCTTCAAATTCCTCTCTCAGTCTGGCCAGATAAGTGCAGTTTTCCCTCTGGAAAAGTCAACATATCTCACGCATCCCCTGGATGGCGAGAAACAAATATATACCACGAGTTCAGCCCCGCGAGGTCATGAACTGGGTTGACGTGGAGCAAGTCAGAATAATCCCCATGATATATTCTCGCTAGCACATCATAAAAATCACATACGCACCCATAGCTTGGACTGAATCTCAAACACACTCACTCTGGGTCGGCTCAAACAGATCAACAATACTGCGTCCATTGACACATTAACAAAAAAAATACACAACAAAAACTCGGGTGCAAAGTGCCATCCCGTTCAAATCTGCTGGAAAGCAACTATCAAAAACAATCCTGATCCGTCATAAAATTCTACTCACAAATAATCTTTTACCCTCCAAATTCTATTTTTAATCTCAAAATTAATTCAGTTCCATTTTTGTTGTAAGGCAAATCTCCGAATAATAATGCTTGACCGCGATTTACGCAAGCGAGATCGAGCATCGGCTTCGCGTCTCGCCCCATACAGTTAAACCAAATACAATCACAAAATATATAAATTACGCAACGCTCGGCTAGTCCCATATTTAATGTGTCAGTAAAACAAAAACTAATAATCTACATTACCAAGCAAGCAAACAAATATTTACAAAACTATCCCATAACACCGTAGCTGACTTAATAAATAAATAAATTTATTTGGTACTCAATCCTTTAAAACAGCGCCAAGAATACGTCTGCAGCCATCTCCTTTAAGATGTTTATCTGGTCATTGACATCTTCAGGCAAACGTCCTGCTGGTTCCCAGATCCATCCTCGTTCTTAGACGTCATCACGTGCTGAATAAAATAAAGTTTTGTCAGATACACACACGATATAATTCCTACTATATTCACCTATCAAGTACTAAATTCCTTGACAGTCTATTTGGTGAATTGCTTCGATGAACTGGTCCTACTGATAGTGCTGGGACTATAAATAAATCACTGAAGTTACACTTATGATTTGACGACACTGTTCCATGTTCACAAACATGAAAATCTGCAGAGTATGAATCTCACGTCCTCAGACGCACAGAAATAAGTAATACGTTCCGTCCTCAGACGAACAAAAATTAGTAATCCGTTTCGTCCTCAGACGAACAAAAATTAGGAATCGACCTCGAAGCATCTTGGATCCTTATAAATGACACTGACTAGGGTAGGCGTGGAAGGGGATCTATTAAAAAAATATTCCATAATAACTATCAGACTAGCATGCGATCGGTATCATTGAGTTCGTAGCAGTGTGGAGGTTACGATTATGCTGAAGCCGGCTTGAATCGATCGTGGAATTAATCTGTAGATAACTCCCGCGTTAATCTACTCGTGCGCGTACCCAAGCCGAGTTCCCGCTAAGACAAGGCGTCTTGATATTATTGGCCCAGACTGTTGTATGTCTTTGCGCGTGTTTACATACATTTCTGCCGTAGGGAGTGGTTCACATGATGATAGACCAATTACCTTGTAGCATTCGAATTTTATCTTGGCGCCAACCTTCCTAGTAACAAGCCATATTGTGCGTGCCCACGCCAACATTCGCGCTAAAAGTTGCACCTGTCCTGTGTCCCAAGAATATATATGCTTCTTCCTAAAATACCACAGGAGCTTAAACCATTGTGTCCTCTTGGCCACTGATTTCTCAATATTTCCCAACAGCGTCTGGCTCTCATATCTGTTGTCTGTAGAAATGTATCAGAAGACGATGAATAATTATTAGAATCCTTTATATAGCCTGCGGATAAAGGGTTCACAACCCCCCTGCATGGAAAAAATTGAACATAACAAATAGTCGATTTTTTTACAAATACAAAACATCTGTAATCCATTTCTGCCAATCCTAGAAAAATCTCCCTCTCATCAGTCTAGTCTAGCCGCCACTGTTGTTAGAGTCACAACACTTGCTCGTGTTTACATCCCGTTTCCTCATTCATTCAGACATTCCACAAACCAGCCTGCTTGACTGATCGCCTAAGGCTAGTATCTCCCCTTTCCAATGTCCTTATCGCTCTCGCTCGCTCTGTCGCTGTGTCGTCATCGTCAGAGCTCATTAGTGTCTGACCACCGCAGACTGTTCTCTACTTCCTCGTTCTACTGACGTACTCACTGACCCACGTATAGTTGGGTGTGCTAAAAGGACGTCCATATATTCAATTTGCAGCATTATTTCGGCGTTCCCAAGGTTCGCTAGTATGATACAACTTTAAATTCGCCGCATTGTAGACAGACATTGTACCTGTACTCAATTCTTTCACTCTGTATGCGTTGTTACCAAGATTCCGTACAATACAGAAGAGGTCCTCTCCATTTCTCCGTGCTGCCATCTTCTTCTTCTCCTCCGTTCTGCTACCATCCTCTTCTTCTCCTCCACGCTGTCGTCTTCTTCTAGTATTGACTCGTTTTCCGTATCGCACCGGTGTTTCTCTTCCCTACCGGGCTACGTTCTCTCATACTCCGTACTGGCAAGCTTCGTTCGTCTTCCTGGCTGGCTGATATATTTTCTTCCTCTCCAATTTCTTCTTTAAAGGTGTCAGGATTCGACCTTCCATTTATGGCACGTTCCCAATGTTTTTGTTCGTCCCCTCCATTAGCGTGTAATTCTTCCAGGTAGCGCTGCGATTTGGCGTGCCTGTCATTCCAATCATTTCTATAATTCTGATAGTTCCCCTGGTTCTGATATCTTCTTTCACGCCACTGTCGATTATCATTATTGTCATTTTCATAACGTCTGTAGGATCCCTCATTTCTCCTATTATTTCTCCTTTGTTGGTATCCTCGCTGATGATACCTATTGTTGCCCTGTGTATGTCTATCATTGTTATTTTCATGACGCTGGTGTGACCTATTTTCGTCACCCTCCTGACCTCGTCTTGGTGTCGTTGACACACTTGTATTTGTGACCTGCGACCTGGTGTGTATTTGAGCGGGTTTAACCACCTCCGTTGTGTTTACAAGTTCCAGCTGTCGTCCCCCTTTTTGCTGCAAGTGAGATGTTGTCTCGTCAATCTGACGTAAGATTTGTTCGGCTCGAACCGCTGTGTCCACGTTTGCTGCTACTAAAACCTGCTGAACATTTACTGGCAACTGCCGTGCAATCGTCATAACCAGATCCGATTCTTCTAAAGGGTGATCCAGATCCCGAAATTTTAACAATTGTAGCGAAAAGAAATCTGAATATTTTGTCTGCTGAGTCGACTGATATTTTCTTGAATAAAGTTCCATTCTGAGACTTTGTTGTAGAGAAGCCGACCAGTACTTTTTAAGGAACGCAATCTTAAAATCATCTATCCCTCCGAAAGTATACTTGAAGCTCAAGAACCACGTAAGTACATTTCCCGAAAGAAATCGTTCCATCAGTCTTAAACGACGCGCGGGCGGTATATTATTATCATTAAAATAGTGATCCATCTCTTTAAGATACGCCTTCGGTGTGACACCAGAATTTTCTGTGAATTTATTAGGTTTAAATTCATTTGATCGAATTACTTGTACGACTTGAGGGTGCTGATAGCCATGTTGAGGGGTAGAGGTCCCTCCAACGTTGTTGTGAAATCCCTCTGTGCTAGTCGTTAATGGGCTACCTGTCATTCCGTGCCCATTCTCCGCGCTAATTGCCCTCTGGCTCGTTGAGTCAACTTCCTTATCTGCGTGCTCTGTCTGAAATAACGTGTTCTGTCCTAATGAGCGCAACTCTGCTTTAATGATTCTGTCCGACTGTTCTTTCATTTTATTCTTGATTTCTTCCTCAAGTACTTTAATGCGCGTATAATTTTCACCTACGGTCTTTATAATAGTTAGCCGTTCTTCTTTAGAGTCGCAGCTCATCTTGCGCCAATCCTTTCTGATGCTATCTTTTATCGCTCCTAATTTTTCTTCCATCCGCTGTTTCGTGTCCTGCTGATTCGATTCTATCTTCTCAAGCCTGTCTTCTAGACGTAGATTATTCTCATCTATCGTACTCTTTATATTATCCTGGTCTGATTCTAGGTTTTGCCATCGCTCTGTTGATTGTATATCTAATTTATCCATGTCCTTTATTAAGCCCGTGATGCTTTCATTTACTGCTGACAATTGTCCCTGGATAAACGTAGAATCCTCCTCCATTTTATCAAATCGCTTTTCAAGACCATCCTGTGTCGTTTTAACCTCACTGTTATTTACCGTGCATGCTAATTCTATCTGAGCTAGTTTTGCTAATACAATTTCGTCCAAATCATTTAATTTACGGTTGAACGTATCCTCTAATTTTTGTATCTGACCTAGCTGTTTGTCATTATTCTTACTTATATCAAGCGCGAATTGAACCATCTGCTGTGTAGTGTATTCTTTAATCTCTGCAGATAATGTAGCTAACTGACTCGTATTTCTATTTTCTTGCGCTTCTAATTGTTTGTTTATATTTTCATTTACTTGCGCTTGTAATGATTCACTCTGTTCGGCTAGTTGTGTTTTTAACTCGCCTGACTGTTCGTTTAATTTAATGTCTAATTTTTCACTTTGTTCCTCTAATTGTGTTTTTATAGTGTCATTCATTTGAGCCTGGAATGACTCAATCTGTTCAGATAATTTACTGTCTAATCTTTCACTTTGTTCTCTTAATAGTTTCTGGGTTTGTGCCGTAGCACTCCCAATAATCGCCTGGATCTCTGCGACCGTCGCCATTTTCACACACAAATATATATATATATATATATATATATATATGTATCACTGAGAAGACAGGAGGATGGCATGCAAACGTCTCACTGACACACACATATATAATTCTTGACATACATTTACTTCATTTGACCACATTCAGTTCGTTTAAACTTATTCCCTTTACTCCCGCAAATCAATCATCACTTAATGGTTCTAATTTTACTTAATACATTTTTTTAACCCCGCACATATTCAGTCATAAATTACTATCCAGATCTGATGTTAACACTGACCAATTAACAAAGTATTAATTGTCATTTAAGGCTACCAGCCTCCTAACATATTCATGAGTTTGACTTTCTAAACAAATCTGATTTTATATTTAATCAATGGGCGCCCGATTTCACGTACATTATTTTACTAATTACATCAATAAACAAAACGTGAGTCGTATTTTAACTTGCAAACTCGTGATTCTACTGTATATTCCATTTTCTTGGCGGTCTTCTCTTCGCCGTATTTACGTTAACAAAATATCACTTCCGGTGATCTCAAACAGTCAAAAACAGCGAAAACACCCCATGTAGGGTAACAGCTTGTTTATGATCCGCTAGAAAAGCCCAAAACAACGAAACGCTCCACGGTATGACACCAGCTTATCTATGCTGTCTATCCACCGTGTTCTAGTAGTTAACTAACAACGAACTAGCCCCACTTGGCGCGCCAGCTTGTCTATGCACCCTTCAATAAACATGGTTTTGTCGAGAGTCGTCTACGGGGTCGTGTTCAGTCCTGACTGCGTTACACAGCAAAGTTCGCTTAAAACAACATGCTCTAATGAATAGAAAGGTTCATGACAGAGGCTATACAAGAAATAAAATGAATAACAAGTAGAATAAAAGAAATTTAATGACTGAAAGATATGTGCATAATAATAATAATAATAATAATAATAAATAAAAACAAATCCTCCCTGACTTTTACCCCCTTAATAAATAATAATAATAACACTGAGCGGTATGAACTCGCTCGTCAACAAGACAATGTGAATGCAGCTTCACATAAATGATAAAATCATAACATAAGCATTTGAGCGGTAAGAACTCACTCGTCACAACATATGGATACAAGTCCATATTCTGGTCAAGAAGTTATATAATGTGTGGTGTACTGTTCGTTAATAAGAAACTGAGTACTGATGCGAGTCCGTTTACAACTGAAACAGACATGTTGCTTACGGAGTTCATATTTTAAATCCCACTATGGCTATGGGACCCACCCTTAATTAATACACTACAACTACTACTGACACATGCAAGATCTAATAATAATAAACAGAATGAAGAATCTCCCTGAGATTCTAGCTGGTGCAAGAGCACACGGAATAAAAAGAGCATGCCAGAAATATGCCAAAAACCGCTCTCATCAACTTGGGAACATAGCTCCGCGCACCCTAACTTGACACGGGTCAAGAACGCATCAAAATAAACACACAAAAAAAAAATTAACCAACAACAACAAAATACAAGCCTAACGGCTGAAAAACGATGTTTACATTTATATGAAACGCCAGACAAACACGAATTTCGGTGGCTACCTTACAATTATGGACAGCTCCCATTTAATCAAGCAATACTCATTATAACCGATCAGGTTTTGTGAATTTAAAACAACATCATAAATTGCAGTATAGGAAGCAGATCTGTTACTAATGACAAGACACGTTATCTGATTGAGCTCCCCCCTCTTGTATGAGTCACGCTGTCCTTCAAATACCTCTCTCAGTCTGGCCAGCTAAGTGCACTTTTCCCTCTGGAAAAGTCAACATATCTCACGCATCCCCTGGATGGCGAGAAACAAATATATACCACGAGTTCAGCCCCGCGAGGTCATGAACTGGGTTGACGTGGAGCAAGTCAGAATAATCACCATGATATATTCTCGCTAGCACATCATAAAAATCACATACGCACACATAGCTTGGACTGAATCTCAAACACACTCACTCTGGGCCGGCTCAAACAGATCAACAATACTGCGTCCATTGACACATTAACAAAAAAATACACAACAAAAAACTCGGGTGTAAAGTGCCATCCCGTTCAAATCTGCTGGAAAGCAACTATCAAAAACAATCCTGATCCGTCATAAAATTCTACTCACAAATAATCTTTTACCCTCCAAATTCTATTTTTAATCTCAAAATTAATTCAGTTCCATTTTTGTTGTAAGGCAAATCTCCGAATAATAATGCTTGACCGCGATTTACGCAAGCGAGATCGAGCATCGGCTTCGCGTCTCGCCCCGTACAGTTAAACCAAATACAATCACAAAATATATAAATTACGCAACGCTCGGCTGGTCCCATATTTAATGTGTCAGTAAAACAAAAACTAATAATCTACATTACCAAGCAAGCAAACAAATATTTACAAAACTATCCCATAACACCGTAGCTGACTTAATAAATAAATACATTTATTTGGTACTCAATCCTTTAAAACAGCGCCAAGAATACGTCTGCAGCCATCTCCTTTAAGATGTTTATCTGGTCATTGACATCTTCAGGCAAACGTCCTGCTGGTTCCCAGATCCATCCTCGTTCTTAGACGTCATCACGTGCTGAATAAAATAAAGTTTTGTCAGATACACACACGATATAATTCCTACTATATTCACCTATCAAGTACTAAATTCCTTGACAGTCTATTTGGTGAATTGCTTCGATGAACTGGTCCTACTGATAGTGCTGGGACTATAAATAAATCACTGAAGTTACACTTATGATTTGACGACACTGTTCCATGTTCACAAACATGAAAATCTGCAGAGTATGAATCTCACGTCCTCAGACGCACAGAAATAAGTAATACGTTCCGTCCTCAGACGAACAAAAATTAGTAAGCCGTTTCGTCCTCAGACGAACAAAAATTAGGAATCGACCTCGAAGCATCTTGGATCCTTATAAATGACACTGACTAGGGTAGGCGTGGAAGGGGATCTATTAAAAAAATATTTCATAATAACTATCAGACTAGCATGCGATCGGTATCATTGAGTTCGTAGCAGTGTGGAGGTTACGATTATGCTGAAGCCGGCTTGAATCGATCGTGGAATTAATCTGTAGATAACTCCCGCGTTAATCTACTCGTGCGCGTTCCCAAGCCGAGTTCCCGCTAAGACAAGGCGTCTTGATATTATTGGCCCAGACTGTTGTATGTCTTTGCGCGTTTTTACATACATTTCTGCCGTAGGGAGTGGTTCACATGATGATAGACCAATTACCTTGTAGCATTCGATTTTTATCTTGGCGCCAACCTTCCTAGTAACAAGCCATATTGTGCGTGCCCACGCCAACATTCGCGCTAAAAGATGCACCTGTCCTGTGTCCCAAGAATATATATGCTTCTTCCTAAAATACCACAGGAGCTTAAACCATTGTGTCCTCTTGGCCACTGATTTCTCAATATTTCCCAACAGCGTCTGGCTCTCATATCTGTTGTCTGTAGAAATGTATCAGAAGACGATGGATAATTATTAGAATCCTTTATATAGCCTGCGGATAAAGGTTTCAATATGTCTGATTATTTTTAATGATTAGTTTCTATACCGAATATCACATCCCCAAAGAAACAAATCATGTGATATCGTTATTCAATGAAATGCACGTTTACCCCTTAACACCTCTTTAAAACCCGAATAAACAAAAATTATTCCTTAGTTGACGTTTTCGACATACAACGAACATATTCCCAAAATTTCATGTTTCCAACATTAATAGTTTTCGCTGGGCGTGATGAGTGAGTGAGTCAGACAGGACATTTTCTTTCAATTATTTTTACCAGAAATTCACCCTTCCCCATGGGCCCCTTATATTGTATTGATGAAAATACGCTTGAACACCTATTAACTCATATTTTAAGCTGTTTTTTTCCCCCTGAGTTTGATGAGTGAGTGAGTTCAGAAATTCACCCCACCCCATTGGCCCCTTAAATTAATTTATGGAAAAACGTTCGAACACCGATTTACTTACTTTTTAAGCTATTTTTTTTTCGCTGAGTTTCAAATTTCTCGCCTATGTCGTTTAAGAGATAGGCCTACACGTTCCGTTAGGAATCTTTAAACCCCCCACTTTTCACCCCTTGCACCTCATAATAATACACCACTTTGTAAAACCCTTAGACACATGTCTGCTTATTAGCCTACTTTCGATTTTTGCAAAAAATGAAGGTAGACTTATGAGATCACTACAGGGCCAAAAATTGTGTGTCTGTCTGTGTGTGTGTATGTGTGTGTGTGAGTCTGTGTGTGTGTGTGTGTGTGAGTGTGTGTACTCTGAATGTCTGTCCCCCCCCTATCAATTCGAACACGGTGAAACCCGAATTGTACGAAATTTGGTACAGAGGTAGCACTGGCAAAGGGCACCTCAGTGTCATGTTTTATATTGCCGCCATCTTTACCAAAACTTAATGGCGGCCACTCAAATGGTCAAAACGTAATAATGCATTACAAACAAACTTATAATCGGATCTTTACCACATTTGGTAACAACGTTCCTTCATATGAGGCGCGTCTTGTGCCCAATCTACGAGGTCATCAACCGTACCATTTCAGAATGGCGGCCGTGTGAATTATGCAAACTCTATAATCCATAACATGGGACCCACCAGTTCCGACTATCGAACCAAGAATCGTTTAATCTGTTTGAAACGACGTGGCCCGTTTGAAATTAAAAGTTTATATTTTAATATTATAGTCTAGAAGTGATTTTAAAAAGCCGAGTCGTCTCGGTTATTTGACAAGATGGCAGCTGATCTCTCGTTCTGACCTATATTTTATAATTTCAGTATGTTGCATGCAATATAGGCTAGTGGTAACAAATATATGAACTTTCTATGAAATGAACTCGGTTTAAAATATACTCCAGTAAATAAAACGTTCAGTCCAAGTCATGATTTGCTATAACGTGGTATAAGTATTGGTTTCTAACGATCCATTACAGTGTGCACGATTGGCTGAGTGGTCAGCGCGTTAGTCTTTCATCAAGCTGGCCGTGGTTCAAATCCTATCAGAGTTGGACTTTTTTTTCTTGATTTTTTTATATTTATTATTTCTTGAGTACTGAGACGTTATAAAATAAAGCATTATATGGTGCATTTTGAAATGGAAAATATATATTTAATTAAAACAACATTCACCACCGGAGTGACATCTAAGGGTAATTACTTGAACTATGTTATTGGTAACCACTGCCTTCTAGATGCGAGCTATGCTCTCTACCGGCCAGTTAGTGAACCCATGTCTACAGTATAATTGCGAAGGTTATTATTTTTGCCGATAGAGAGTACACATCCCCAAGATAATGCGCGATTATCACGGCCAACGAGAATGACTGGTTCTGGTGAGTTTTCGAGACGTCAGCAATGTAGTTCTGTTGCACCACTGCCTGGTCTTCGTTTTACTGCCGGTGTGGTACCTAGTCATCTTGTCTGCATCATTGAACCTGTATAAACGTCGGTATTCATTTATCACTTGTCTTCATAGAAGGTATTGATTCAAGTCGTTAGTCGGTGGGTAGTGTATTCCGCAGATCTCTTCTATAAACGAATTAATTTATGTTCCGCCCCTTGAAACAACAATAAGTTAATGATATCTATACTGTGATGCAAGATTCTTTGATCTAATTATACTAATGTGCACATAATTTAACTCACAACGAAGGTCACAGAGTCTACAACTCGACTTACTGTAGCCTGTTCGTTGCAGCTATTAAAGACACAACGAACCCTTGAATCCTAGTTCGCGTGGATTTTTGTAAGGAGTAACTTCAATAGGCGTAGTTTTGCAAACCTATACAGTATAATTTATCGTGTTTGAAAACACACGGAACATCTAAACTGCGTCCATTGTATGAAGATTGATATAAAATATTGCATTTCTGCTGCTTATGAATTGCTCTCGACATGAACGTACAAGCATCATCAAGCAGTACCGGTACATTGCCTACGTCACAGAAGGGTTTGGTTTACGCGTCATGGCCTGTCTTTCTCGTTAGCCGTGCGCGATTACAAATTAGCTGTGTAATAGTTATATTAAATATGTTTCTCCCAGTGATACGTTTAGAGCAACGAAGTTTAAATTATTGTAAGTAGTCGGTGTTAATAAACTGAATACCTACGTTGTTTGGAGTGTTTACTGATGAAATTGCAAAATTCTGGGGTAAATTATTTGAACGCCACTCCTCAAATCCAGTGTGCCAATTTGCACTTCGAGTTGGAAGAAATTAGGAGATGATAAAGACAAAGAGTTATAACTATACCCATACATTTAGGAGAAAGTAGGCTATATGTTCTTTCCAGAACATCTTGTTTTTAATGATTAGTTTATATGCCGACTAACACATTCACAAATGAAACCACTCGTGAGATATTGTTATTCAATTAAATGCAGGTTTAAATTCACCAGCATTCAATATCTCAGAAACTATTTCCGATATCACCCTGGAATATTTTACGGTGATAAAGGAAACTACTAGAAGTTCACCTATGTGACTTTTGAAAACCTGGTAACTACAAAACCAACATGGCGGTCAGGCGAATTTGCGACTTTTAAATATACTTTTCTCGCGATTTACCCAACCAAACGCAATCAAACATGGTACAGTATATGTTTATACACAGTGTAATGCACCGATATATAATTTGGTTCAATTGTTTACATTACCTCATGATGGCGGACGTGCGAAATATTTCAACGGCATTCTATATCTCTGAAACTAATAGCGGTATCACCCAGAAATTTTGTACGGAGATAAAGGGAACTACTGGAAGTTCATCTATAAGACATTCAGAAACCGGTTACTACAAAACGAATATGGCGGTCAAGCGAATTTGAAAATTTTAAATAGACCTTTCTCGCGATTTATTGATCCAAACGCAATGAAACTTGGTACAGGAAATGTTTATACACATTGTAATGCACTGGTAACTAATTTAGTTCAATTGTTTACATACCTCAAGATGGCGGCTGTGCGAATTTTAAAATTAAGTTTCTATTTCTTGTGTCGTAATCATGCGATCGATGAGAAAGTTTGAATAATGACACTACGCATTAATTTTCCTTTAATGGTACATGACTCTATGGCCTTTACATACAACAATCCAACATGGCGACCATCCGAAATATTTAGATGGATCTCAATATCTACGAATCTATTACAGCAATCAAACTGAATTTTTTAATGTTCATAGGGGCTATGAACATCGGACTCTCAATAACCTGGTGATCACAAATCCAACATGGCGGCGACGCGAAATATAAATAATCACATGGTCGTTTCTCGAAATTTAACCATCCGTGTTGTGACCATTTAGATGAGGGCCACCGATTGGGTTTCTTTGATGAACCAACTGTTTGAAGAACGCGCGGAGCTGAGATATTTCGTTTCATCAAGATGACACTAGATGGGGAGAGCTTAGATATGAGAGACCTCATATGGTATATTTACGAGGTTTAATGTGAAGAGGTTGAAACACCAAAACATCGGGGGAACGTACAGTACTCATTACTGGGAAAAATATCGAAGAGTTCGAGAGAATCCGTCGTTTGGATCAGAAGATATTGGAGATGAAGAATCCAAGGCGCAAGGATTGGGTTTTGCATCGGAGTGGCTGACGGGAATTAGGCCGCACGGAACAGGTGTGGAGGTGAGCAGGACGGTATGACTGCTAACACCGCGCGCTCAGGGTCATGCATGCTTGGCAAATTTGTGTTTGAAGATACCAGTCTAAAAAGAGTTGGAAAGCAATCAACGAATATGATGTGGGCCTTAAAATCCATGTTTCATAAATAGGCTAGGTGAGCAAGCCATTGCTTTGGGGAATGACATTCCTTACTCATCTAGGGAATGTAGCCTAGAAACTAGAGATGGTACTAGCATGCTACGTAAACCACTCTTAAGATTGTCAGTGTATCGATTCAAACATCAAGGCCATAAGCAAATACAGTACGCGAGGATCGAACCAATAGTTGTGGTTGCAAAATGATTTCGAATCCGGTGTAAATATTCTAGAACGGGAAGTGAACCAGTCGAGTTAGGAAGTTTTTCTGTGGCACAAAGCTGCAAGTGTTAGTTTGGGACTCGAATATTTATAACATTATGTTGCCAGACATTCATCTTAGTTGTTTGAAAATGATGGATCGAACTGTTATCATGAAGTACTAAAAGAACTTGAGTTGAGATGCCATGGGATTTTTGGGAACATCATCGGAAATAATGGAGTGTAGGTGAGGTGACGCGGAATATCTGTTCACTGGAAGGAATGTTTGCCAGCCGGCATACATGGACTCTACGTAAGAAGGATTCTTCCTACAAGATCTTCACGATGTAAGCCAACTTTATTATTAAGTAGCTAGTGTATTGCATTCTCAATTTCGATTATACTGTCTGCTAAGTAGGTTTCTGCGTCTGGATATTTATTTCAAGATGTTATAGTACATTTGAAGATTTATCAGCCAATTTATTTCAAATGGATCTCTGTGATGGAAACCTAGTGCGTTTGAAATTTCAGCCTGATATGCTTCGATATAGCAGTAGACTATTGTGTGGAAGTTATTTTACACCATTCCACGCCTAAACGTTATGTTAGGGAACTTTGAAATAATATTTGGATTTGTTCAAAATTAAATTGTTTATAATTCAATTAATTTGTTTATAATATTTTCTCGACTTTGTTAGTAGTTTCTCTTTTGAATATGTTGATCGATGAGGAATGTGGATAGCCACATTATGTTTTATATTATTCCTTGGGAATAATAGTTCGAAATTTTCTGTGAAATTATACATTCTTATATTTGAATTTAAAATAAATGTAAAATATTTTCGTTGTAAATGATGTTGAGATATGATATCGGAAGGCTGTATGACTGATAGTCAAGCCATAATGATAATAATAATATGTAAATGATTATATTGTTTGGAACGTTTTCCAATAATAATAATAATAATAATAATAATAATAATAATAATAATAATAATAATAATAATTCCTGGTAATAATAGCGGTTAATAATTGGAGGAATAATGGATCGTAGTTGAAAATATGGGAGTTGATTTTGAATAGAGGGGTATGCCAAAAGCGTGATCTTTGATACTGGGAGCGGAAGGTCATTCATATACGAATTTTGTATAAAATGAGGAACTATGTATTGGAATTAATGCGACAGTTTAACAGGAGTGTGTTGAGGAAGACATTAAAAGTTTATTACACCTATGCGAGAGGCCGAGATATTTAAAATTTGTGAGGGAGAGCATGATCCCATGTGTTGGTTGCTTAGAAGCCATTGAACCCAGCCTGCGTAGCTGAGGGGTCATTATAAAAATAAGAATATAATGGTCAAATATTAAGTGAAAATAAAATATGAATAAATAAAGGATGTTTTTAAAGTTGAGTTTTGAGGGTCAAATAATTGCCCCATGCTCAAATATGATTAAAAATGAGGACAATATAGTCGCTCATATGGGAAGCTAGTGGCCTATCGTCAGCGAAATTCTACATTACTAGACTGTTGTATAGTCTCCCACATGGTGTAGTCGTTTATATATGAATAAGTTGATGTCTCATCCTAGTTCTTGCTGAAGGCCTTACCGTGTCCTATTTAACGTATTGACAGTATGAGAGGCATTTTTTCTAGAGATTGGATGATGTATTAAAAATTTTAAGCTGATAGCTGGTTGAGTTTGTGGATCCATTAATCTTCATAAAATACCAGTTTGGATTATTCTAAATAATAAATTTTTTACAATAAAATAAATTAAACTAAAAAGATTAACATAAATAAATTGAAATATATGAATATTATCAAAGACATTAAATCAGAGGATTTAAATTTAATGTGAAATGGTGAATAAAATGTATTTATGCTGACATTGTGGAAAAATGTCGGAAATTCAGTCAAATTTTAAATTTGATAAATGGATGGTCATGGGGTTTATGATTTTGATTTCTCATCGTTTTGGGAATGTGACTTCCCTGAAATGAGTTTAAGACGAGTGAAATTCCCCGCAGAGGTTGAAACAATTCTGGAAAATTTGATTCAAGTGATACAATCATGGTGTCGGGATGGACTGATATTTTCCTGCACATCAGTGATAACTGTACAGTTTAAATAATTAATTGAACCAGATTCTGAGATGGACTAATGATTTTTCAGACATCAAGTTAATATTTTGAAAATAGTGAATTTACTTTTGGTTAGAGGCTGGAAATACTTTATTTTATGCGTTCTAAAATTATATGTAGATAAGGGGCCCAGGGGGAGCGCAGGATGTCTTTATTTTTCAGGACTGGAATTTTAGATTTCTCCCTGGGGGATCATTGTATTCTAATAGGACCAGCAGACAGTTAAATTAAACTGAGGTATTTTAAGAAATTGGTGTTATTCACAAATTATTTGCACTGCCTTCCATCCTTTATGGAGTGTGAGTTTCGATATCCGTCCGGCTGATTTTTGATTAAAATTTTGTTTGCTATACTCAGTTTGACTTCGAGATGTTTCGAGTCTTATGCTCGGCGGATGTTGAAATTCATGCTCGTGTGCACGTGTGACTTCGGTCAAACGGTCACATAGAGTAGGGAAGTATGACGCAAGCAACGTGGGGCCATCGAGTTTTGTAGTTTGGTGGTTCTTCGATTTCGATTTTCATTCTTGATTTGGATTTTGAATTTGGATCAGGATCGGAAATTGGAGTTGATGATAGGATGCAATAATGGGCGAATGCACAATTTCATAGTTTTGTCTTTGAAGTTTTTGAATTTGTTGTTGTTTCTTTTGAGTAAATGTAACTGTAAATTTAAAGCTTAATATTTTGATTAGGGTAAATCTCAGTTTAAGGTTGAAATTGCAGAATCAGTACACTAGTGATTTAGATGTATGTTCCTGGACGTCGAATGGCATCTTACCTCATTCGAATTATTTGTGTTGTGATGGAAGACTTGAAGAAGTTGTTGGAGGACTTGGGTAGGAAAATGGCAGAGAATTCTGTTTCTCTTGAAAACAAAAAGAAAGAGAATTCTGTTTCTCTTGAAAACAAAATGGCAGAGAGTTCTGTTTCTCATAAAAATGAAATTTCTAATCAAATGGAAGAGAATTCTGCTTCTCTTAAAATTGAAATTTCTAATCAAATTAAAGAGAATTCTGATTCTCTCAAAACTGAAATGTCAAATAAAATCATGGAAAATTCGAGTTAGCTTAAGTCCTATATGTCTAAGGAAATAGGGTCGTTAGAGGATAGAATGGTGCAAAATATCGAAGCTTTAGAGTCTAGAATGTCACTATCTATAGATGCTAAGATAGAAGATAGAGTCGTTGGTCTTGAAACGAAGATTAAGGATAATGCTAGGAAAACGCAAGAAAATTTTCTGAGCTTGGAAGCACGGATAGTTGAAAACGGAAAGAATATGAAAGACAATTTGTTTACGAACTATGGGCATATGAGAGGAAGTCTTCAGGTTAGTCGGAAGTTAATGAAGGATGATTTAGAAACACATAAAAACGATATGCAGAAGGTTGTGTGATCACTTGAGGATAAATTAGAGACTAATGCTAGGAATACCGCAGATGATCTTGCAGCACTTGAAATAAATGTTTTGAAGGAATGCAATACAAATGCGGCGCAAGTAATTGAAAGAGTTAAGAAGGATTTTCATGACATCCTCGTGGGTGAGTTAAAAGAAGGGGCGGTCAAGGATTTGCAGGATAGCGTGAAGGAAACTGTAGTTAAAGAAATTAAGGAACAATTAATACAGGACACTCATCAGGAAGATCAGGATGTGAGGACTGCCTTTTCATCTGAAATCAAAGTAATTACTGGGGATATCAAATCAGTACAAGATAATATCGATAAATTACAGAGTCAATTATCTAATTCCAATAAACATCATGAAACGCTGATGGAAGAATTAAGGGAAAATGGTAAAGAAGGGACTGAATGTGCCAGTAAGAGTGAAGTAGAGAACATGAAGAAGGTCGTTGAAGATTTAGGACAAGAATTTGAGAAATATAAGTCAATATCAGAGAAAAGGTCAGTTGAAGTGATAGACGACACCATGATAATTCAGGACAAATCGCCGGAGATGGGAAAAACGGGGGAAGTTGCTACTGTTTATACTTCTACACCTATCACTGTTATAAAGGAAGAGAAAATATAGTCGAACAGAAGAAGAAGAGAAGATAGGGCCTTAGAGAATTTGCGGAAACACAACAACACGAAGAACTTAACACATTTCACTTGTTCGATTATAAGCTGACATAAGATGAATAACGCCGAGGGAAAGAAAGAAAGAAAGAAAGAACGTAGAATGCCGATTGTAGATAAAAACAATCAGAAGGATAGAGTATCATTGACATATTTCCAGAATTATTGTAAAATAGTTATCATTCGAGAGCTAGAGTATGAAGTCAGAAAAACAATGATTAGAAGGAAAAATAAAAATGTGTTCATTTTTATTTTTATCTGCGTGAGGGGTAGATGTGACCACTTAGATGAGGGCCACCGATTGTTTTTCTTTGATGAACCAACTGTTTGAAGCTGAGATATTTCGTTTCATCAAGATGACACTAGATGGGGAGAGCTTCGATATGAGAGACCTCATATGGTATATTTACGAGGTTTAATGTGAAGAGGTTGAACCACCAAAACATCGTGCGAACGTGCAGTACTCATTAATGGGAAAAATATCGAAGAGATCGAGAGAATCCGTCGTTTGGATCAGAAGATATTGGAGATGAAGAATCCAAGGCGCAAGGATTATGTTTTGCATCGGAGTGGCTGACGGGAGTTAGGCCGCACGCAACAGGTGTGGAGGTGAGCAGGACGGTATGACTGCTAACACCGCGCGCTCAGGGTCATGCATGCTTGGCAAATTTGTGTTTGAAGATACCAGTCTAAAAGAGTTGGAAAGCAATCAACGAATATGATGTGGGCCTTAAAATCCATGTGTCATAAATAGGCCAGGTGAGCAAGCCATTGCTTTGGGAAATGACATTCCTTACTCATCTAGGGAATGTAGCCTAGAAACTAGATATGGTACTAGCATGCTACGTAAACCACTCTTAAGATTGTCAGTGTATCGATTCAAACATCAAGGCCATAAGCAAATACAGTACGCGAGGATCGAACCAATAGTTGTGGTTGCAAAATGATTTCGGACCCGGTGTAAATATTCTACAACGGGAAGTGAACCAGTCGAGTTAGGAAGTTTTTCTGTGGCACAAAGCTGCAAGTGTTAGTTTGGGACTCGAATATTTATAACATTATGTTGCCAGACATGCATCATAGTTGTTTGAAAATGATGGATCGAACTGTTATCATGAAGTACTAAAAGAACTTGAAGTGAGATGTCATGGGATTTTTGGGAACATCATCGGAAATAATGGAGTGTAGGTGAGGTGACGCGGAACATCTGTTCACTGGAAGGAATGTTTGCCAGCCGGCATACATGGACTCTACGTAAGAAGGATTCTTCCTACAAGATCTTCACGATGTAAGCCAAATTTATTATTAAGTATCTAGTGTATTGCATTCTCAATTTCGATTATACTGTCTGCTAAGTAGGTTTCTGCGTCTGGATATTTATTTCAAGATGTTATAGTACATTTGAAGATTTATCAGCCAATTTATTTCGAATGGATCTCTTTGATGGAAATTTAGTGCGTTTGGGATTTCAGCCTGATATGCTTCGATATAGCAGTATACTATTGTGTGGAAGATATTTTACACCATTCCACGCCTAAACGTTATATTAGGGAACTTTGAAATAATATTTGGATTTGTTCAAAATTAAATGGTTTATAATTAAATTAATTTGTTTATAATATTTTCTCGACTTTGTTAGTAATTTCTCTTTTGAATATGTTGATAGATGAGGAATGTGGATAGCCACATTACGTTTAAATATTATTCCTTGGGAATAATAGTTCGAAATTTTCTGTGAAAATATAAATTCTTATATTTGAATTTAAAATACATGTAAAATATTTTCGTTGTAAATGAAGTTGAGATATGATATCGGAAGGCTGTATGACTGATAGTCAAGCCATAATGATAATAATAATATGTAAATGATTATATTGTTTGGAACGTTTTCCAATAATAATAATAATTATAATAATAATAATAATTCCTGGTAATAATAGCGGTTAATAATTTGAGGAATAATGAATCGTGGTTGATAATAATTATGGGAGTTGATTTTGAATAGAGGGACATGCCAAAAGCGTGATCTTTGATACTGGGAGCGGATGGTCATTCATATACGAATTTTGTATAAAATGAGGAACTATGTATTGGAATTAATGCGACAGTTTAACAGGAGTGTGTTGGGGAAGACATTAAAAGTTTATTACACCTATGCGAGAGGCCGAGATATTTAAATTTTGTGAGGGAGAGCATGATCCCATGTGTTGGTTGCATAGAAGCCATTGAACCCAGCCTGCGTAGCTGAGGGGTCATTATAAAAATAAGAATATAATGGTCAAATGTTAAGTGAATATAAAATATGAATTAATAAAGGATGTTTTTAAAGTTGAGTTTTGAGGGTCAAATAATTGCTCCATGCTCAAATATGAATAAAAATGAGGACAATATAGGCGCTCATATGGGAAGCTAGTGGCCTATCGTCAGTGAAATTCTACATTACTAGACTGTTGTATAGTCTCCCACATGGTGTAGTCGTTTATATATGAATAAGTTGATGTCTCATCCTAGTTTTTGCTGAAGGCCTTACCGTGTCCTATTTAACGTATTGACATTATGAGCGGCATTTTGTCTAGAGATTGGATGATGTATTAAAATTTTAAGCTGATAGCTGGTTGAATTTGTGGATCCATTAATCTTCATAAAATACCAGTTAGGATTATTCTAAATAATAATTTTTTTACAATAAAATAAATTAAACTAAAAGGATTAACATAAATAAATTGAATTATATGAATATTATAAAAGACATTAAATCGAAGCAATTAAATCAGAGGATTTAAATTTAATGTGAAATGGTGAATAAAATTTATTTATGCTGACATTGTGGAAAAATGTTGGAAATTCAATCAAATTTTAAATTTGATAAATGGATGGTCATGGGGTTTATGATTTTGATTTCTCATCGTTTTGGGAATGTGACTTCCCTGAAATGAGTTTAAGACGTGTGAAATTCCCCGCAGAGGTTGAAACAATTCTGGAAAATTTGATTCAAGTGATACAATCATGGTGTCGGGATGAACTGATATTTTCCTGCACATCAGAGATAACTGTACAGTTTAAATAATTAATTGAACCAGATTCTGAGATGGACTAATGATTTTTTCAGACATCAAGTTAATATTTTGAAAATAGTGAATTTACTTTTGGTTAGAGGCTGGAAATACTTTATTTAATGCGTTCTAATATTATATGTAGATAAGGGGCCCAGGGGGAGCGCAGGATGTCTTTATTTTTCAGGACTGGAATTTTAGTTTTCTCCCTGGGGGATCATTGTATTCTAATAGGACCAGCAGACAATTAAATTAAACTGAGGTATTTTAAGAAATTGGTGTTATTCACAAATTATTTGCACTGCCTTCCATCCTCTATGGAGTGTGAGTTTCGATATCCGTCCAGCTGATTTTTGATTAAAATTTTGTTTGCTATACTCAGTTTGACCCCGAGATGTTTCGAGTCTTATGCTCGGCGGATGTTGAAATTCATGCTCGTGTGCACGTGTGACTTCGGTCAAACGGTCACAGTGTGCAGTGACACTTGGTACAGTAAATCCTTATACAAATGTTAATCCACTGGCATCTAATTTTTTCAATTGTTTCCAAAACCACAAGATGGCAGCTGGGCGAAATTTTAAAATCTTGTTTTTACTTCTTGTGTCCTAATCATGCGATTGAAGTATGAATACTTCAGGTACACAATACTCTTCATGTAGCAGTACATAACTCTAAGACCTACATATATAAAAATCCAACATGGCGACCATCCACAATATTTAGTCGGTTCTCAATATCTACGAATCTATTACAGCAATAAAACTGAAATTTTGTAGGTTGATAGAGGAAATTAACATAAGTAGGATATATGAAAATAGGCTGTATAGTCCTTCACGGAACTACTTGTTATTGTGTCAGATGTGACGCAATTATTGTCTGTCTTAGTATAAAGTACTGTCTTCCAATTACCCATCGTGACCTCCAGGAAGTGAATTATAGCAGGATTATTCTTGTACAGAGGAGGATTTCTTTCAGCCATTTATGCGGGACTGAATCAAATGCTTTCTGGTGATCCATGTATGCCATATTTGATTATATATCGCCTGTTGTGATATCACAGAATCAATAATTAACTGTCATTAGCATTCTGGCGACAGCTTCCTGCATTCTTTCAGTTCCTCAGCCATCTGGATAGATACCACGTTCAATTTTTATTGTGTCAGATGTGACGCATTTATTGTCTGTCTTAGTATAAAGTACTGTCTTCCAATTATCCATCGTGACCTCCAGGAAGTGAATTATAGCAGGATTATTCTTATACAGATGGAGGATTTCTTTCTGCCATTAATGCGGGACTGAATCAAATGCTTTCTGATGATCTATGTACGCCATATTTGATTATTTATCGCCTGTTGTGATATCACAGAATCAATAACTACCGGTTCCTTGCATCCTGGCGACAGCTTCCTGCACTCTTTCTGTTCCTCAGCCATAATGTTATGTTTGTCGATATACTTGTACGTAAATAGTTTGTAAAGGGTGTATTATTATTATTAGTTAGTTAGTTAGTTATTGTTGTTTTACGGGGAGGAACTACGAGGTCATCTGCCCCAATTAATTATTATTATTATTATTATTATTACTATTATTATTATCATTATTCACATCGCTATGCACGTCTCAAGAGTGTGATTGATTCTATGAAGCTAATCTTGCTTTCTTGTCCTCCCAAAACCTCTTTATCTTCTCACTATGGCCGGACTCCTCCGTCCAGGATCTGTTGGATATAATGTTTGGGTGGTCTGAAAATTGATAATTGAAGCGATGCGCCGAAAAGGGATCCTACCGCCATTTTCCCGAAAATCATGTTACATTGGAATAAGGATCAATATAAACGTTCCTGCAATGTGGCGTAGTCGTGGGGAAGAATTCAGAACTTGTTGCGGTGCTAGGGGGTGGGGAACTTCCGTCTCGCACGGAACAGGGATCTAACTCCAGTACACTATGGCGGAGAATAGTCCTTTGCTTGTGACAACGAGGGCATTAAATCATGAAAATGCTACTAGAAAACGCAAACGTAATGTGAATGAGTGGAAGGACGTCAACAGCGGATGTTTTTACCATTTTAAATGATCTTATCGACTTCGTCGTTACGCTGCGGTCTGGCGTTACGTCACGGTGACGGGACGAAATGTACCCAGATGCACTGAGGTGTGTGACGTCATAGTACCGCTTGGTGCATGTTTACTCCGACAATCTCTACTTCGTTAGTGTAAGACAAAAATCCCCGATTCTTGGATGTCACGGGTAATCTCGAGAACCACTGGATGGATTTTGATGCGGTTTTCATCATTCTGTGAAGGATAACTCGAGGAAAGATTCTGTGGAAAATAATTTATGTATGATGAAAGGAAGCCAAGCAGTAACGATTTCAGTGAAAAAGTCGAAAACAAACTTGGCGTCCGTGCGCTTCTTAAGCTTACGCTGCTCAAACCGTTAAAAATATAAATATACTATGAGCGTAAGAGTTGGTCAGCATGAAAAGTTATAAAAAAAAGTCTGCGAGAGCATATCTCTATCTTCAATACATCGCCCACTATAAGTTTTTTAGACTGGATGGAAGGGGCACGTCCGCGAGCGCTCGGGTGGATGTGACGGCATCCCGCGCGCTTGACCTTGCTTAGCCCTTGGTTTGCACCTGCCGTTCGCGAGTAATTTGAAACAAGATAAGCAAGATAAGTATTATGCAGATTATTTTCTAACATTTCAAGGGTCTTTGGCTTCGAGCGAAGCGAGAAGTCTCCAGCCTTTCTAGCATATTTCAGCATTTGTAGCATTTAAAATGATACAAAGTCTAGTCTTTCAGACTGACTGTCACTTTTCTTCCTGACACATGCTTGTCACGTCACTTTTGAAGGTTTACAAGGATGTAAATAATTATCTTTTGTACGCAGTTCGTGGGGTGTTTCAATGCCTCAGTCATCATAATGGATATCATTCTGCAAATAATGACACACATAATACCTACATTTCGTTTAACTACGTTTTTAGCCTATTTTCATTTTATGAAAACAAATAGGCTTATGAGATCACCTTTTGTCCGTGTGTGTGTGTGTGTGAAGTGTGTCTGTGTGTATGTGTCCCCCGTAATAACTTCTAAACGGCTAGAGTGATTTCAATGAAACTCGGTAAGGTCATAGCACCATTTTGGCCGACCCCGACCGTACCCTTAATTTATTTTTACATTTCACCAATCCAATATGGCGGCTGTGCGAAATATTCACCAGCATTCAATATCTCCGAAACTATTACCGATGTCACCCTGCAATTTTGTACGATTATAAAGGGAACTACTAGAAGTTCACCTATGTGACCTTCGGAAGCCTGGTAACTACAAAACCTACAACGCGGCCAAAAGAAGTTACGACATTTAAATAGACGTTTCTCGCGATTTAACCACCCAAAACGCAATGAAACTTGGTGCAGTATATGTTTATACACTTTGTATTGAACCGGCATCTAACTTCGTTCAATTATTCACATAACTTCAAGATGGCGGCTGTGCGAAATATTTCACCGGCATTCTATATCTCCGAAACTATTACTGATACCACCCTGAAATTTTGTACGGAGATACAAGGCACTACTGGAGGTTCACCTATGGCACTTTCAAAAAACTGTTAACTACAAAACGAACATGGCGGTCAAGCGAAATTGAAAGTTTTAAATTGATTTTTCTCGTGATTTCATTAACCAAACGCAATGAAACTTGGTACAGCAAATGTTTATACACATTGTAATGTACTGGTGTCTAGTTTAGTACAATTGTTTACATAACCTCAAGATGGCGGCTGTGCGAATTTTAAAATTAAGTTTTTATTTCTTATGTCGTTAACTAGCGATCGAAGTGAAAGTTTGAATAATGACACTACGCAATATTTTTCCTTTAATGGTACATAACTCTATGGCCTATGCATATAACAATACAACATGGCGACCATACGAAATATTTAGACGGTTCTCAATAACTACGAATCTATTTCAGCAATCAATCTGAATTTTTTATGTTCATAGGGGCTATGAACATAAGTTCACCTATAGGATTTTCAATAGACTAGTGATCACAAATCCAACGTGGCGGCGACGCGAAGTATACATGTTTAAATGGACGTTTCACGCAATTTAACCATCCGAGTGCAGTAAAACTTGGTACATTAAATGCCTATACAAATGTTAATCCACTGGCATCTAATTTATTTCAATTGTTTCCATAACCACAAGATGGCAGCTGTGCGAAATTTTTATAATTCGTTTTTACTTCTTGTGTCCTAATCGTGCGATTGAAGTTTGAATACTACACGGACACAATTTATAACTCTAAGACCTACTGTACATATATAAAAATGCATCATGGCGACCATCCTTAATACTTATCCGGTTCCTAATATCTACGAATCTATTACAGCAATCAAACTGAAATTTTGTATGTTGTGTGCCCGTTCAGACCGAAGTCCGGACGACCACATATGCATTTCACCGAAGATCAGTCAGCACGAGAATCAAAATATCCCGGGGCGCCAGATGGGTTAAAGTGACTACGGTAACTCAACAAAATAAAATGCTTTACTGATTTTCGACTCGATGCAACAATAAGGATAGAAGGAGATTTTCTGAAATGAATGCATCCGATAAAATTATTTCATTTTATTTAAAACTTTAAAATTGACTGAAAGTATGCCGAAATGGCATAAAAGATGAACGACGAATCATGTGTTAAGTACAAAATATACAATTTCACCAACACATGAACACTTAACAAGAAATAGAACACAATATCATTTACATGGACCTTGAGCATTTGGATTCGACGAACTTCGATAAACAGAAAATATTTATTGAATCATTGATAGTCCTATTGACTTCGCTCAAAAGAATTATTTACAGTAGATGGGGTTTGTCAGTGCAAATTTAATTGTCTTTACTGATCCCTATATTATTTGAGTATTCACATATTGAGATAAAAAAATATCACTCGTTGAAAAATATATCACAGCTGACTTTTTTCAAAATATAGCAGCAAATTAACTAACACTTCAGGATTCAGTTATCTCAGGATTTGTTCAAATACAAAGTTATTAACAAGAAATAGAACATAATATCATTTACATGGACCTTGAGCATTTGGATTCGACGAACTTCGATAAACAGAAAATATTTATTGAATCATCTGTTCTTGATCCAAAGTCTATTCAGAGCTTTTGACTCAATCATAAATATAATTGTCAAAATATTATTATCAACAAAATATAAATTCCATTCCATATGGATTCAACCATTTAATCAATTAATTAGCACTTCGAAATATTATTTACAAAATTCGTCATGAAACAATTTCATTTGTTATTATCAAAATTTCAATAATTTGAAAAAATGTCAAATATGTTAATCATCGAACTTATTTGCAAAATGTTATATATTTTTACAGGATCACAAAATCCTCTCAGTTTGTAGTGGTTGTTAAGAAGTGACAGTTTTAAATAATTAACAGCATCGGCCCATTCGATTAAAATGCGTCAAAATCACATAATCATAATTAGCATCTAGACAACGGTAAAGTTTTTTTCGTAATGAAAGGTACAAGTTGAACAATAACAATTTTCGGGTAAGCAATTACTAGGAATACGTCTTCTAGAACACGTGGGTAAACTGTAAATTGACAATGATGGCTCAACAAAATAACCTTTGGTTATATTTCGACGAAAATGTGGCTAAATTTCAACTCCTCTACAAAATTCAAAGACATCCAACCTACAATATGATTGATGCTTCATTTCTCACAACCTCATTCCTGCAACTTAATTGCGCACTCAGAATGGCATATTTAACTCTTTGCACACACAACAATTATTTATTCCCAAACTCTACAGAATAATCAAGCCTTTGCTTGTTACGACAATTGGAAGATTTATAAATTGGTAAACTTCACAAATGAGTTTACAATAATAATGTTACCATCAGTTTAAAACATGAATAATTCCACACCGTGTCTATTCGTAGCCAAACGTTTTGAAAGACGTTGCTCCATAATGATTTTATTTTTATACAAACTCTAGCAAAAACCCTGTTTTATACATGCCTTTCGCTTCCCGTATCATTACTTTCCGTGTCTTTTCAAAGATTTAAATGCATAGTGCAAGCGTGAAATAATTCCACTGAATTAATATGTTATTCATCTGTTAACCACTAACCTTCGGAATCAACTAGTATCCGATCTTAGAATATTGTTTCAAATGTCAAATGTATAAATCATACAACCTGAAAATGATTATTAGAAATCACAAATATGTATTATTATTACTTCAGAAAATAGAAAAATAATAATTATTATTAAATCAACACTATTATTATTATTATTATTTCCTCAACAAAATGGATTTAAAGTTGTTAAACTATTCAGGGAATATCATCCTCGACTTCTAAATAATGGATAAATATCCGTTCCTCAACTTAAATTTCTTATCAAATCTTTAGTTACGACGGCTGATGACCGCGATTAGAAGAATACCAAAATTAACTAAGTGCTCGTTCTGCTCGTCCATAAATTTCGAATCATTGACTTCTGAGTGTAAAAACAACTCAGATCAAAGCTTCTATTGCAAAAGAAAAATATTTGCAACAGCAAAAAAAAACATCTTGATGGAAGAAAGTATGTGTTGGTAAGACTGTAGAAAAATATGAGAAAATCCAGCTAACTACGCATAAAATAATGCGAATTGTAGCTTACATTCTTGTAGATCTTGATGCTTGTAATCTGGTCTGAACCAGATTATTCAGTCTTCTTCTTGTCCCCGTTAGGACACGTATTTATAATCTTGTATCGGCCTCCATTTTATACCCACAAGCTATCTACACAGACATAGAGGTATTCATTCATGAAGCCTTAATATAAAAAAACAACAAAAAAGTCAACCCCTGGCACTATCCAGCCCATGACGGGTTAAGGCCGACCAAGCGACCGCTGCCCAGCCATTTGGCCTGCAGATATTGGGGTGACGCGTGATCTGCGCGTCGGGTCCCCTCGGCCGTTAATCTTGGTATTCGTGATCGGGGCGCTGTCTCACTGTCAGACAGCTACTCAATTGTCCTCACGAGGCTGAGTACACCCCGTTCCAACCCTCACGTCAGTTTTAAAATCCCTGACGGAGCCGGGGATCGAACCCGGGGCCTCCGGGTGAGAGGCAGGCGCGCTACCCCAACACCACGGGGCCGGCAGCCTTAATATCTTGAAGAAAAATGTTGCCAGCTTCAAAAGCTGAAGTAAAGTTGACAGGGGTCTGATCAAAATGATCCATGATGAAAATTATTAACATGACCCATCTGTGATGTGTTCAGTACTCCCAGTACGCTTATAATCCTATTCAGCACGAGTACAAATTCTGTCGAGTTCGCTGGGCAGAGCTTCTCACTCTTCAGATCGCGCAAGGCAAACCTGTATTCCCAATATCGGCTAAAGAATTGCACTGTGCAAGAATGGTGATAACAGGCTGGTATATTAACAAGACAAAAGCTTGTCCTCTGACTGTTGGATTAAATAATCCAGCCTTGAATAATTGTGGACAGAAGAAAGAAATGTAGACAAAGTCTACCATATGTCCAGTTGTAGCAGCAAATAATTACCAGTGCCACAAATTTGTATCACTTCGGTGATAACGTTGGAAAATTCGAAGATCACTTAAAATGTTTAACACTTTCCTAAAACCAGTGACCATGTACTGTCGAAACACTAAGTCCCAGCAACTGTGCTGTAAATAACGAAGACATTGCAACCATGTGCACGATGATTATAACAGTGATCGGAGTCGTAGAGTGTTGAACGGCTAGAGCGCTTACGAAGTGCTGTACGTCCATAGCAACGGAGTGCTGATGGAGAAGTGTACATCCATAGCTCGAGCGGGCGTGCCTTATATACCCCTCGACTGGCTGCTCGAGGTCACTGCGGAGAAAATGCTGGAACTAAAACATCTCATATCTCAGCTTCCGCTCGATCAATTTCCTCAAAATAAAGCACATTCTTCCTCCCTTGTCCGTGCCAGTAATCTGATATAGGTCTCAAGATTCTACTCCATCGGGAAATATTTAATGACATTTAGCCTCGACTGTGGCGCTCTCGGCCTACGTCACTTAACCACTTCTTGGCTGTCAAAACCTTCGAAATGCTTCTAAGAAGGTTCGGTGCGCGCTATTCAAACTTTCAATTCTGGACTTAGCATTGTGGCTGTACCCTCAAATCTAGGCCACTGGATTTGGGCACAGTTGATAGTGTCAATTAGCATAAGTAGGATATATGAAAATAGGCTTTAGTTCTTCAAGGAAGTACTTGTTTGTAATTAACTCATAATTCAGTTTTTGGTGGTTTGACCTCTGTTCTACAAATCGCTTCAATTATCAACTAGTTCCCTGAACTTAGTCCTGTTGACAACTTCGAGAAGCCAGTTGTTCTCAGCTTTCATTGAGAGAGTATATGTCTCCCCCTTATTAGCCTACTAGCAGTAGTGTCCGGCTTCGCCCGGTGGATTTATTTGTTTTATAAAACTGGAGCGCTCAAGGATAAGGATCGGAATAAATGAAAGTAAATTTGAAAGCACCAACGCTTATTGCAGCTGATAACCTCAGTATACTGCACCAACACCATCGCCCTTATACAGAGGCATACTATTGCCATGATGATAACTTTTTTTGCACTAATTACTCCCCGTGACTGCAATTTATAAGCAGCTCGCAATTCTGCACCGGAACATTGGTAGGGGCGACGTGATGCGACCCGCATTACATGGCAACAATAGACTTCGGTATTATTGAAGCCGTTCTGGAGCGCTTGTTCTTCCGACTTACTGAACAAAAATAAACCTTTGAGGTTACTTGAGGGGTGTAGCCTAATGCTACATAACCTAAACCATTCCTCTTGAATCTGGCTATCATATACAAGAAGAATTTTGCGAATCCGACTGGTAGTTCCAGAGATTATCGGGTTTAAACACATAAACAAACACACAAACTCTTCAGCTTTATTATATTAGTATAGAAGTATAGATTACCACGGGGTCGGGTATGAGATGCGATGAAAGTCTATGTGGTGGATGGTTTTTATGGACGTATGCCCTTCCTGACGCCAACCTCACGGGAGGATTAATGAAGAGAAATCAATGAAGGTGAATGAAACTAGGCAAGGATTTGGAACGAAACGGTCGTGGCCTGTTAGAAGGCCTCGTCCCAGCATTTGCCTGGAGTTGAAAATGGGAAACCATGGAAAACCATTTCAAGGATGGCCGACTGAGGGGCTCGAAACCACGTCTACAGAGTCCGTAAAGAGCTTGGCCCCATGGCCTAGCGCTGCGCGTTAGGGAGCGTAGCTACCGCTGTCGGTCTTTCATTGAGAGAGTAAGATTTAGAATTATTTTAGTCAAGACCACCACGTGATGTAGTGGCTACAATTATTGACTGACGCCCCGCGGAGGTCAGGGTTCGATTCCTGGCTCTGCCAAGGAATTTAATTCTGGTCTGAGGGCTGAAAAAGGATACTCTCATCCTCATGGGGCAATACTGAGAAAAGGTGAGTTAGATTCCCCCCTCGACCATCCTGGGAGTGGTTACCCGTGGTTTCCCACTTCTACTGCAGGCAAATGCCGGGATTGTTCCTAACTTAGATCCACGGCCACCTCCTCCCCAATCCTCATCTGAATTACAAATACACACACTAATACACAGGTTATCAGACAAATTCCACACACACCCAAGTACACGGGGCTACATGATTACGATGTCACAAAGCCCATAAATCAATCAATAACAACATGCATTTTAGTCAGCCTGTGATCTCTCATTCCAAGAATATGCCCATAAAATGACAAACGGTTTTCCTCAATGTGTTTGAGATTTTCTCCCAATGCTGATAAAGCTCCTGGGATTTCCTTTGCGTCCAAATTCCTTCAGTACAAACTGCGCCAAATATTTTCCTAAATAGTTTTCTTTCTTACATTTTATATCATTAATTTGTGGTCGGTTCGTCGTAGGGATGTGGCGGCCCCATCGCCCAGAGGGAAACCACTGCAATCAGCCACCCGAGTATTGGGGGAAAAGCATACCTAAGTGGGTAAGGAGGAAATGACTGCCCAAACCCTGACCATCTGGGGCACCCTGTCTCCAGGGGATAACTATGGAGGATGGGAAGGTAACCCAACAAACCACTCTACTTTGGGCTAATCAATCATGTGGAGATAAAGTTATTCAGAGAACTGCAAGTAGCCTCGGATTGGACGGATAGAAACGACGACCGAAGTGGAAACGGAACACGAGATTCGGAAAATGGAATATTAAGACAATCGTTGGTAAAGAAGTGGAATTGATACAGGAAATGTAGGACCAAATAGAACGGAATGGCAGAAATGGCTCAAACGAGGCTACCCCCACGCTTGAAGGCATAAGGGAATTGAAGAAGAAGAAGAAGACGACGACGAATTAGTAGTCGGTCCCCAAACATCAGTGTTTCAGATGCGTATAATGCCTCGGATTTGATTACTGTGTTGCAATGTGGTAACTTTGCTTTCCGGGAAATGGATTTCTTACTATAGGCTACCTGTTCCATATGATTCATAAGGCTCGTAGCAATTTAAAAATTCTTCTCTCTTTGTGTGCATCACGATTCAGGCCTGAAGGTTGGATAATGTCTCCTAGGTATTCGAATTTAGACACTTGAGTTACTTCTAGAGGTAGAAAAACGACTTTATGTATATAGATGGCCACGCTTTGTTTTGTTACTTGTTTTTACATTTCACAGCATTACGCAAAGACTTTTATGCACATACTTATTTTTAGCCTACTTTTCACATTTTGCAAAAATGAGGAAAAAGTAGACTTATGAGATCGATCCGGGAAAATGTGTGTCTGTCTGTCTGTCTGTCTGTCTGTCCTTCTGTCTGTCTGTCTGTCTGGCTGTGTGTGTGTCCCCCCCCCCCTATCAACTCCTAAACGGCTGCAGCAATCAAAACCAAATTTAGTATGAGTAAAGATGTGCACCGGAATAGCTCACGTCCATATTTGAAAATGATGTCAGTGCTACCAACTACTGAAAAAACGCACTAGAAATTTGAGCTCCATGTTGGATATCTTGCAAGGTATGCATGGGAGCTATTCCAAAATTGGCACACATGTAGATAAGACTATTTCAGTTTAATTTCCAGGAGGCCAACCATGACAGTGTTGCCAAAATAATTTTAAGCCTTCTGATAGGTCCAATGTTTAAATGCATATTACTTCTACACTATCAATTGGATTTCAACCAAATTTTGTATGTAATATCTGTACATAAACAGATATGACTGAGCGTATTCTTAAGAGCCACCAGGGTTGCCAACTGTTAATAATTGCTCTCTCTATTATTATTTTTTATCCAAATACCAATATATCAGAAAGTATGCAAGCCAACAGCTTTAAACTATGCACACGTATATTCTGACATTTTAGATTAATTTGGAGTAACTTGTAAACGTAAGTTCTACCAACATGATTATAAGCCTGCTGATAGTACCAATTTTTAAATACATGTAACTTCTATACTATCAGTTGGATTACAACCAAATTTCGTATGTGCTATGTGTACCATAGCAGATATGACTATAAGTATTGTTAAGAGCAATCAGGGCTGCCAACTGTTAATAAATGCTGTCTACATTCTTTTTACCCTAATATCAATGTATCAGAAAGTATGCAAGCCAACAGCTCTATACTTTGCACACGTATAGCACCTGACATTGTAGATTAATTTGAAGTAATTAATACAAGGCAGTGCTGCCAACATGATTCTATGCCTGCTGATATGTCCAATTTTAAAATACATGTAATTTCTATACTAACAAATGGATTTCATCCAAAATTGGCTCAACAAGATATCATAATAATTCAGATTATTTCTGACCAGCACACTCATGGTATTGTTGGCAACATGCTTTTACGCGTGCTGATAGATCCAGTGTCTAACTGCATGTAACGTCCATTGGACTTCAACCAAATTTTGTATTCTGTACCTTAAGAGGTGGAACTAAGAATATATTCAGTCACCAGGGCTGCCAACTGTAGTGCTCCATTAGGCTACATTATACCAGGTATATTTTGAACTAATTAGATATTTCGATATTACCAACTTAATTTCGTCATTATTCTAGATACTGTAGGTTCTTATACTGTAGAATAATCATTGGCATGAAAAGTAGGCTGTATAGTTCTTCACGGAACTTCTTGTTGTTTTCTACTAACATACATTATACGCCGTACCAGTAAACATTAGGATTATCGTATATTGACTTTTATGGCCAGTGAATTAAAACTCAGCAATTTTTCTAAGCCAAGATACCATCATTTTGGAACCCTTCATATGGAGCTGGAAGGCAGATTAAACGTTTATCTCTCGCAGTAAAGAAGCGCAGGTGCGCTTCATAAGAAGGGAGGTAGCGCGCAGTTCGCTACTCCTGTGGGGGTTCGGTCACGGACACCAAGAGCCCGCTGATGTGCCAGCTTTGTGTTCCTAGGCGAAACCCCACACAAGACACTGCATAAACCTAGGAAAAATGTTGAGCTTTAATTAGGATTATCCTTCACTTATCAACATAGACTAGTGGAAAATGAGAAATAAAAGACCAGAAACAATGGCCACGCATGAATACAGTTTTATTCAAATATACAGGTTGTACGTAGTGTGTGAACATAATCACAGGGTTATACAGTTCACCTATGGACAGATTATCTTGGATAGCATTTTCAGTATCTTCTACACAGTAGTTAGTTAGTTATTGTTGATTTAAGAGGCGGAACTACGAGGTCATCTGCCCCCAAACCTTGTACACCTTTTCTCTAGTGCAGGGGTGCCCAACATTTTTAAACTAAGGGCCTCATTGTGAATAGTTGGGGGGACCTTGCAGGCCAATGACACTCTGGGGGGTTTTGAGGGGTATGATTTTTTTAAAATATACTGTAGGTGCAATTTGGTGAGTTTTGTGGCTGTCTGAGCTTAGTTTTCTTAGTATTGTTGCCATTTTCTATATTTATTTGTAGTGGATAAAAAACACTAGAAATTAATTTAAATATTTTTATAAATCCCTTTAAAATAGAAGTACGATGCTATTCAATACACTCATACAGCATGAATGACAGAGAGTGAGTACTTATGTTCATTTGACACAATTAATATGCAAATTATGAAATAAAGTTCATGATAATTTAGTTTAGTGCGACGACTGGAACTTGTTTCAAAGTATTGGTGACACGGCGCGGGCCGGACGAAATAGTCTCGCGGGCCGTAGGTTGGACAGTCCTGCTCTAGTGTGTAGGTTCCTGTCATCTTTGGAGACAGCGTTCCATACTGACTGAACGTGATGGTATTGGTCAAGAAATGTTGGCGGTAATGCAGACCGGACCAAACAATGATCACCATGAATGGGGCACAGGTTTGGTGATTGAGTTCGCAAATCACAAATTGGAGTGCGCGTTGCGTACCGCAGGCAGTGTGTTCATAGGCATCGTCCTGTTGACGTTGTTGGAACGGAAATAGAATGGCTAGGATGATATTCTGTATGTATTTCACACTGTTCAGTGTTCCCTCGATAAACACAAGACGTGTCTGTACGGTCATTGAAGGCTATGGCTCGGTGGACTCAAAACGAGTTGTGTTTCTTCTCGGAACAGCGTTCCGGCTTCCAAGTCGTGTAGTGGCTACTTAAATCCGTCTCGCATATCCTCAAGGAAAATATCTTCACCAATGATTAAAAATCATTTTAAAAGCCACAGGAACGTGGTAAATTATACTGAATTACAGATTATAAAGTCCTGCGATGTGCAGAATGAAAATATGTATATACATATATCCAGGAATAATATTAACATGATTCTCCAAAGTCAAAAGAGTATCCGAAGTTCGAGCTAGCTTCCGGGTGTGTTCTGCACAGAATCAATGTAATTGAACATGCTTCCAAAGAAAATATCACCAGCATGAGCACATACGGGCTCAATACAGTTTTTGGTGGTTAGACCCCTGTTGTTTGAACAGAAATAGAATTGGTAGGATGATATTCTGTATGTATTCCGCACTGTTCAGTGTTCCCTCAATAAACACCAGAGGTGTACGGTCATTGAAGGCTATGGCTCCCCACACCATGCTGCCAGAAGTTAGTCCTGTATACATTGGATGTTTTTGCTCTCCTGGCCGGCGCCTCACTCACAATCGATTCATCGACATCCAGGAAGAATATGCTTTCATCACTAAACACAACTATGCGTCATTTTTTAATCCAGTTGCGACTTTCGTGACACCATCGATGGTGAAATGTGAGGGGAAGCCTGTAGAGTTCCATACTTGATTGTACAGACGTGTGCAAATTATTAGAATAATTTTGCATTTTGTGTTTTTTCAAATTACACATACCAGTGATGCCTTGTTTTTTTTACATAACATACGACAAAACAGCCCGACAACCAAAGGTACTCCTTCCACCCCGTCAACATCCACGCGTACCAACCACCGTTTATTTTACGTGGGCACTCCCCATCCAGTTACCACAGGCTTCTGGAGTACCTTTGGCTCAACCTCAAAGACATTACCGACCTACGGTCGTGCAAGTATACTTGCGCATTGCAATACGTACCCATGGCCAGTAGGAGTTTGCAGTAATGTTCGGTCTTCGAGAGTTAAAAGCTTAGCGTAAGAATCGCATATATGCTTTCATCACTAAACACAACTATGCGTCATTTTTTACTCCAGTTGCGACTTTAGTGACACCATCGATGGTGAAGTGTGAGGGGAAGCCTGTAGAGTTCCACCCTTGATTGTACAGACGTGTGCAAATTATTAGAATAATGCAAGCATTTAGTGCTTTTTCAAGTTACACATACCAGTTTGCAGTAATGTTGGGTCTTCGAGAGTTAAAAGCTTAGCATAAGTATCGCTAAAGATCGTATATATATTACATTATGGCATTCCACATCACATACGAGTGTTAAGGTTTTAGCGTTAACTAAAAATTATTGGTAAATCTAAGACACTAAACGCCAATTGAATATTGAAGCACCAAAGGCAATAATGAACAAGTAGTTCCGTGAAGAACTATACAGTCTATTTTCATATATCCTACTTATGTTAATTGCCACTATCAACATACACAATTTCAGTTTGATTGCTGTAATAGATTCGTAGATATTGAGAACCGACTAAATATTTCGGATGGTCGCCATGTAGGATTTTATATATGTAGGTCCTAGATTTATGTACTGTTACATGCAGATTATTGTGTACGTGTAATATTCAAACTTCAATCGCATAATTAGGACACAAGAAGTAACAAGGAGATTTTAAAATTTCGCACAGCTGCCATATTGAGGTTATGGAAACAATTGAAATAAGTTAGATGCCAGTGGATTATCATTCGTATAAGGATTTACTGTACCAAGTTTCACTGCACTCGGATGGTTAAATTGCGAGAAACGTCCATGTGAATATTTATACTTCGCGTCGCCGCCATGTTGGATTTGTGATCACCAGGTTATTTAAAGTCCTATAGGTGAACTTAAGTTCATAGCCCCTATGAACATTAAAAAAATCAGTTTCATTGCTATAATGGATTCGTAGATATTCAGAGCCGTCTAAATATTTCGGATGGTCGCCATGTTGGATTGCTAAATGTATAGGCCATAGAGTCATGTACCATTAAAGGAAAATTATTGCGTAGGTTCACTATTCAAACTTTCACTTCGATCGCATGACTACATCACAAGAAATAAAAACTGAATTTTAAAATTCGCACAGCCGCCATCTTGAGGTTATGTAAACAATTGAACTAAATTAGATACCAGTGCATTACAATGTGTATAAATATTTCCTGTACCAGATTTCAGTGCGTTTGGAACATTAAATCGCGAGAAAGGTCTATTTCAAATTTTCAAATTCGCTTGGCCGCCTTGTTCGGTTTGTAGTTAACCGGTTTTTGAAAGTCTTATAGATGGACTTCCAGTAGGGCCTTTTATCTCCGTACAAAATTTCAGGGAGATACCGCTAATAGTTTCAGAGATATAGAATGCCGTTGTAATATTTCGCACATCCGCCATCTTGTGGTTATGTAAACAATTGAACGAAGTTAGATGTCGGTGCATTACAATGTATATAAGCATATACTGTACCAAGGTTCATTGCGTTTGGATGGTTAAATCGCGAGAAACGTCTATTTAAAGTCGCAACTTCGCTTGGCCGCCATGTTGGTTTTGTAGTTACCAGGTTTTCAAAGATCACATAAGTGAACTTATAGTAGTTCCCTTTATCACCATACAAAATGTCAGGGTAATATCGGTAATAGTTTCGGAGATATTGAATGCTGGTGAAATATTTCGCACAGCCGCCGTGTTGGATTGGTGAGTCGTAACAAAATTTGAAGGTCACGGTCAGGGTCGCCCGGAATAGTGCTATGAACTTACCGTGTTTCATTGAAATCGCTCCACACACACACACGGACAAAAGGTGATCTCATAAGCCTATTTTTTCAAAAGTGAAAATAGGCTAAAAATGAAATAAAAATGAAAAATAATTCATATGTATAGAGGTTTTTCTACTAAATAAGGGAAAAACACAAAATGCATGCTTTATTCTAATAATTTGCACACGTCTGTAGCTCAGATCCAGCAAAAGGTTCCTGATGGTCCCAGCTGATACCATCGATGATGAAGTGTGAGGGGAAGCCTGTAGAGTTCCACCCTTGATTGTACAGTAGCTCAGCATCCAGCAAAAGGTTCCTGATGCCCCTAGCTGATAATGAGGGTGCAAACAGCTGTCCTAATTTGTGCTGCGGTCTGATACGGTGGTCCAGACGTGAATCTGAACGCCACTACCGTCCGAAACCAGGATGACGAGCATGTGCACACCGACACTGATACACAGCAGACAGCTCACGTCCAACGTGTTGATCAATTCTTTGGAAGATCCATCCCGCCTCCTGCAGACCCACAATACGACGTCGCCGAAATTCCGTTGATTGCATGAATTGTGCTTGTTGGCGCAGACTTGTGTGCCCATTATGTTCAATCACACAGTACGATGCTCGAAATAAAATATAACTCTTTCAAAAGGAAGCTTGTAGTTTAACGTGACGATTAATCTTGACATCATGAGCCACGGGAGCTCCTTGTTACGTGGAATCCGAACCACAGGACATGGCATCTCACTTCGAAAATCTCACATGCATTGACCGGGAATCGAACCCGGACCGCCTTGGTGAGAGGCATACAGCTAGACCGCTGAGCCACCACGCCCCTATAAATCTCTTAGGAAGGCTCCGAGTTCTCATGCTCAGAATGTAGTGCCTACACCCTTCACAGCACGGAGCGTTGAATCATTGCCTTTACATCCCACTACGTGGGCCCTATGTTACTTTCTCATTTAACACTACAGTATTGAAAGCAAAAAGTCTGTTTTGTTTGTTCCGTATACAATTCTATACCATTCAATCAATACGAACCAAACTTTGCATACTTACCTTTCAGGGTCCAGCGGGTAACCCCATTTATATGAAGTTTCCATAGTTCACATCTTTTCAGATTTAGGCCCTTTAGCTAATATAGACGAAATATAAAAGTTGCCATTGAAGGAAGAGTCAAGATCCTTTGTTGCTATCGATTTGAGAAACGATACTTGAATGATCGACCACGAAAATTATATTTTAAGGTCATCGAGCCAACCATTTTAGAGATAGCTTATTTGTTAATACCTGCAGAGGTATTGGACAAATAAATTGAAATCAGCGGCTGTAATCACGATAACACCAGCTCATCATCATCATCTTCCTGGCGTTTGTCCCGCTTTGAAGCAGGGTCCGCTATTTTACATGCCAATCTCCATTTCTGTCAGTCAAGGGCATCATACGGACACAGATTAACTTGTCGCATGCCTTCTCTAAGGCGATCAAGCCACCTCTTCTTAGGTCGCCCACGAGGTCGTTGACCATCCGGGTTGATGCACAAGGTAGTTTTGGCCACTGATTGTTCGTGACTAGGTATGACGTGGCCATACCAGCGTAGACGAGCCTCCCGGCTCATGCGAATCCATCTATTTTTCCATCTAGAGTGTTTTTGTAAGACGCTGTATCTCACCCGAAATACGATACGAACGTTATCTATAAAGCGTTCAACTCTCCTTAAATCTATGTAATCATTTTTACCCCTAAACAATATCTTTAAAACTAACAAGTAGTTCTGCGAAGAGCTAAATAGCCTATTTTCATTCATCCCACTGGTCTTTTCTATTAATAATTCACCACCCATCAACATGATCTTTCATGTGATGTACCAAATAACGTTAGTACACGACCTATGTTGTGATAAAGTATAGAGCAGCAATTTCAAACTCATCCAAAAGTTGTAGTCATTTCAGACAAGAAACATAACAAGTAGTTCCGTGAAGAACTATAGCCTATTTTCATATAGGCTATCCTACTTATGTTGTTAATTGCCTCTATCAATATACAAAATTTCAGTTTGATTGCTGTAATAGATTCGTAGATATTGAGAACCATCTAAATATTTCAGATGGATGGTCACCATGTTGGATTCATATATATAGGCAGAGTTATGTACTATTACATGAAGATTATTGTGTAGGTGTTTTATTCAAACTTCAATCGCATGATTAGGACTCAAGACATAAAAACGAGATTTTAAAATTTCGCTTAGCCGTCATCTTGTGGTTATGAAAATAATTAAAATAAATTAGATGCCAGTGGATTAAAATGTATATAAGCATATACCGTACCAAGATTCACTGCACTCGGATGGCTAAATCTCGAGAAACGTCCATTTGAATATTTGAATTTCGTGTCGCCGCCATGTTGGATTTGTGCTCACCAGGTTACGAACGTCCAATAAGTGAACTTATGTGTATAGCCAGTATATACATATAAAATTTAAGTTTAATTGCTGCCATAGAGTAATAGTTATTGGGAACCGTCTAAATATTTCGGATGGTCACCCTGTTGGATTTTAATATATGTAGGCCATAGTACTATTAGATGAGGATTATTGTGTACGGTCATTATCCAAACCTTGATTGGATCGCATGATAGAACACATGAAAGAAAAACTTATTTTTAAAATTTCGCACAGCCGCCATATTCAGGTTAAGTAAACAATTGAACTAAATTAGATGTCAGTACATTGCAATTTGTATAGTCATTTGCTGTCCCAAATTTCACTGCGTTCGGATGGTTGAATCGGGAGAGAAGTCTATTTAAATGTTTCAAATTCGCTTGGCCGCCATGTTCGTTTTGTAGTTAACAGGTTTTTGAAAGTTGCATACGTGAACGTCTAGTAATACCTTTTATCACCGTAAAAAATTCAGGGTGATATGAGTAATAGTTTCGGAGATATAGAATGCCGGTGAAATATTTCGCGCAGCCACCATATTGGATTGGAGAGACGGAATAAAAATTGAAGGGCACGGTCGGGGTTGTGCAAATTAGTACTATGACCTTACCGAGTTTCATTGAAATCACTGCAGTCGTTTAGAAGTTATTAGGGGGGGGGGGAGTGGGGGGGGGGGGCACACGGACGCACACACACACACACAAGGACAAAAGGTAATCTCATGAGCCTATTTTTTCGTAAATTAAGATAAGCTAAACGTCACGTTTTTGATTCTTGTGTCTCAATCAAGCGATACAAAAGAAAGCTTGTATAATAATCCACCATTATATCCTACATCTCCTGGTACATTATTCTAAGGGGCAGATGACCTCGTAGTTCCGCCCCTGAAAACAACAATAACTAACTAACTAACATTATTCTATGGCCTTCATATTAAATAATGGAACATGGGGGCCATGAGAAATATTTCACAGGTTTTCATAATCTCTGAAACTGTTACAGAAATCAAAACGAAATTTTGTATGATGACATTAATTGAGAGCAGTGAAACTTGGCACAGCTAATATTTATCCACAGCTATATATCTAATGTTGTTCAATTGTATTCGGAATGATGAACTGGGCAAAGGTAGTTTCTCTCTCCCACTGATAAAGAAAACTGGAAAAACATGAATGGATTCAGACGACTTGAAAAGTTGGAGGTGAGAATACTTTTGATCGAAATTATCGACGAGGCCTCCCCCCCTCTCTCTCTCTCTCTTACCAGAGACTCCGTACAGGGGACTGATGACAAGCCATTTGAGTAAACCACTCGGAACTGTGTTTCCTAAACTTGTTTTTGTGTGTACCACTTTAAGAGATGAGAATCTCTCGTGTACCACCTAATGGTTGGGAGATATAGTAACTATAACCCCCACCACCACTACGTAACAGACCAAGAGATGGATTGTAAATTGTGTTTGTTATAGAGTTAGACTGTTGGAGTTAAAGTTCAAATAATAAAAAGTGTGTCCAGTTGTTTTATTATTTATTACAATAAGTATTCAATTCAAACATTCAGAAATGACACTGTGCAAATAATATTAATAAAAATACTCTTAACAATTAAACATAAAAACCACAGTTCAACTAACAATTCAATGGGAAGGGTGAGCTTGAAGATTCGAAGCCAACTTAGGAATGTCTGGTTTAAGATTGCTGAGTCTCAAACGAAGATCATTTTCCACTGTAAGGAGCCTATTACGGTATTTATTCTTGAGATAAACAACTGAAGAAAATGCAGTCTCACACAAGTACGAAGGAGCGAAAGGCAGTAAACATCTAACTGCTTTGTCAGCTATGTCCGCATAGTCTGCACGCCTCTCAACCCAAAAGTTCGCAAGAGCAATTTTAGAAAAAGTTTGGCTTAATTCTGAATCGCAATTCAATTCATAAAACTGCTCCTTATCTTTGGCCTTAAAGTCCTCCGGCAACATATCAATGTGTTTATATTTTTTAAATTTTATAGATTTATATTTTTATATTTGTATATTTTTATATTTTTATATTTTTAAATTTTATATTTTTATATTTTTAAATATTTTACTTTTATATTGTTTATATTTATATATTTTTATATTTTTATATTTTTATATTTTTATATTTTTATATTTTTATATTTTTATATTTTTATATTTTTATATTTTTATATTTTTATATTTTTATATTTTTATATTTTTAAATTTTATATTTTTAAAATTTTATTTTTTTACATTTTTATATTTGTATATTGTTTATATTTATATATTTTTATATTTTTATATTTTTATATTTTTATATTTTTATATTGTTTATATTTATATATTTTTATATTTTTACATTTTTATATTTTTATATTTTTATATTGTTTATATTTATATATTTTTATATTTTTATATTTGTATATTTTTATATTTTTATATTTTTAAATTTTATATTTTTATATTTTTAAATATTTTACTTTTATATTGTTTATATTTATATATTTTTATATTTTTATATTTTTATATTTTTATATTTTTATATTTTTATATTTTTAAATTTTACATTTTTAAAATTTTATTTTTTTACATTTTTATATTTGTATATTGTTTATATTTATATATTTTTATATTTTTATATTTTTATATTTTTATATTTTTATATTTTTATATTGTTTATATTTATATATTTTTATATTTTTACATTTTTATATTTTTATATTTGTATATTGTTTATATTTATATATTTTTATATTTTTGTATTTTTATATTTATATATTTTATATTTTATATATTTATATTTTTATACTCGTACTAGCAGAAGTACCCATTCTTCGAACGGTCTTCGGTATTAATAACCAGATGTTACCAATTGATCTACTGTTGCAATGTTTAGGGGCTTGGAACCTGTTTGTTGGCAAAGAAAAATGATTAGCTAAAATGTGCTCTCAAATTAAATTTACCTAACTTGTTCTTCCTGGCGTGAAAATAAAATTGAAAACCTCGTAGACTAATCGCAATACACGTCACATACGAACTGACCCTAACCGTTGTGTCAAGTGCCCAACTATAGGAAGACCCCTTGTATAAATTATAAAGGCTTGTGGTCCATGAAAATTCAGGTTTTTTAGCCTCCAATGGCCCAAATTCCTAAAATCAGCAAAAAACAGTCTACTATTTCAAATCAGGAATTTTTGAAAATAATGTTGCTGTTTGGAGATATAATAGACCTTCTGTACGACATATCGCACGTGTAAGTCGTTTGAAGAAAATCTAGGGTACTCCTTGAACCCCTTAAGCGCTTTGATGAATTTGTCAGTTCTAGTTGGTTCCGTGATAACCTTATAGCCATTTGCAACCTTTCACAGAAATGTAATAAATGGAGTGGCATTACTTATTCCAGAAATAAATGGTAAGTTGGATGCCACCTCTTGAGATACTCTTGTCATGGTTAGTGGCTTGCATTCCTTCTTTAGTTTATTAAATGAAATTAGTTTTCTGGGAATATCTAAGAAACTGTTGGGTTTAGAACCTTAAAATATAGTTTTCGGGGACCCTTTTCGGCTCTTGAGGGGCACCAAGGGTTTGAGAATGAGCTTTGTCTCGTCGTTGTACGCCTTAATAATGATAATAATTAAAAGAATAGTAATAATAATAATAATAATATAACAATATAGGGATAGGGATATAATAGACCTTCCGTACCATACCCGCAGGTGTAAATCGCGTTAAAAAATTCTAGATTACCCCTTGACCCCTTAAGCGCATTATATGTATTGATGAATATTTCAGCTTAATTTGGATCCGTTGTAACCTTATAGCCGTTTGCAAACCTTCACAGTAATGTAATAAATGGAATTGCATTGCGTCTTACAGAAATAGGTGGACCTCTGAGATTCTGTTGCCATGGTTACCGGCATGCATTCCTTGATTAATTTACTAAGTGAAATTAGTTTTCTGGGAATATCTCAAAAACTGTGTTTTAGGGCCTTAAAATGTGGTTTTCGGGGTCCCTCGAGTTTCGTTTCTCACATTGAGGGGCTGAACATGAGCTTAGTTTCACCCTTCTACGCCTATTTCAGCATGTATTTTAAGGGGGTAGGGCCCCTTTTTTGAGAGAAGAGTTACATCAATGATTAGTGTCGTGCCTCTGAAGGATATCTGTATCAAATTTTACGTTGATCCACTCAGCCGTTCTCGAGTTATAAGGACACATAAAATTGTCCACAGACAAACAAATAGACAGACAGATAGACAGATAGACAGACAAAAAAAATATTTTTGCGCGCATCCATCATAAAACAGTTTGAAACGCGCAAATATCGCCAATTTCCGTGGAAATTCAGAAAAAACAGATAAACTTTCATTTATATATATATATATATATATAGAGAGAGAGATATTTGTATATTTTTATATTTAGCCTATATATTTTTATATTCTTATATGTTTATATTTTTATATTTTTATATGTTTATATTTTTATATTTTTATAATTTTAAATTTTATATTTTTATATTTTTATATTTATATATTTTTATATTTTTATATTTATATATTTTTATATTTTTATATTTTTATATTTTTAAATTTATATATTTTTATATTTTTATATTTTTATATGTTTATATTTTTATATTTTTATAATTTTAAATTTTATATTTTTATATTTTTATATTTATATATTTTTATATTTTTATATTTATATATTTTTATATTTTTATATTTTTATATTTTTAAATTTTATATTTTTATATTTTTATATTTTTAAATTTTTAAATTTAAATTTTTAAATTTTAAAATTTTTAAATTTTTAAATTTTTAAATTTTTATATTTTTAAATGTTTATATTTTTCGTAACATCACCGCGTACCGTTGGCCGTCATTGAAATGGTTTTCCGTGGTTTCCCATTTTCAACACCAGGCAAATGCTGGGACGGTACCTTCTGATAGACCACGGCCGATTCCTTCCACATCCTTGCCCTGTTTCATTCATCCTCATCCATTCCATCTCTCATCCCGACGCGCAGGTCGCCCACGGGCGTCGAATAGAAAGACCTGCACTCGGCCTCTCAGGAGACCACACGACAAAAAAAAAAACTGCTGCAGTACGAGCATACCACAGTTTGGGAAACGCTGGTCTAGGGTACAGTCAGTCTTGTGAGGATAAATGAGTAGTGGGTTCCCTTCTCACATCAGCCATCATATAAGTGGCTTTCCACTTCTATTCCATAAATGCCGGTATAATTATTAAGGTAAGGCTACGACCACGGTCGCCTCCCTCCCAATCCTAACCTCAAACACAAATATACACGCTGCTACAGACGCAATAATAACACAGATTATCAGACGAATTCCACACACAGCTAAGTAAATGGAGCTGAAGACCATGAAGTCCACGTTCGTAAATGAATAAAAAATAACATGAACAACAACTAGTGTTTAAGTGACTGCATCGGAACTCCACCGACGGTCTGCTCGTTGTCAACTTCTAGACAGAAGTTCAGTTTGCATAGTAGTTCATTAGTTGAGTGGAGAGAACACGCAGAGGACATGGACTGATTAGTCACCGGAAGGAGGTGACATCAATAAACAATACCGCCGCTTATCCAGATGTAAACACATGAACAGTCTTATCTCCATGACTAACAAAAGCCAAGCCTCATTCTTTAGAGTGCCGACGAGTTTAGGTTGAGTTTCATGGGACTAACGCACGTGACGTTTGGTGCGCTCGATGTTCAGTTGTCTACCCGCAGATTACTCGTGAGCTTAGGCTGAGTTTCATGGGACTAACGCACGTGACGTTTGGTGCGCTCGATGTTCAGTTGTCTACCCGCAGATTACTCGTGAGCTTAGGCTGAGTTTCATGGGACTAACGCACGTGACGTTTGGTGCGCTCAATGTTCAGCTGTCTACCCGCAGATTACCCGTGAGTTAAGGTTGAGTTTCATGGGACTAACGCACGTGACGTTTGGTGCGCTCAATGTTCAGCTGTCTACCCGCAGATTACCCGTGAGTTAAGGTTGAGTTTCATGGGACTAACGCACGTGACGTTTGGTGCGCTCGATGTTCAGCTGTCTACCCGCAGATTACCCGTGAGTTAAGGTTGAGTTTCATGGGACTAACGCACGTGACGTTTGGTGCGCTCAATGTTCAGCTGTCTACCCGCAGATTACCCGTGAGCTTAGGCTGAGTTTCATGGGACTAACGCACGTGACGTTTGGTGCGCTCAATGTTCAGCTGTCTACCCGCAGATTACCCGTGAGCTTAGGCTGAGTTTCATGGGACTAACGCACGTGACGTTTGGTGCGCTCATTGTTCAGCTGTCTACCCGCAGATTACTCGTGAGCTTAGGCTGAGTTTCATGGGACTAACGCACGTGACGTTTGGTGCGCTCAATGTTCAGCTGTCTACCCGCAGATTACCCGTGAGCTTAGGCTGAGTTTCATGGGACTAACGCACGTGACGTTTGGTGCGCTCAATGTTCAGCTGTCTACCCGCAGATTACTCGTGAGCTTAGGCTGAGTTTCATGGGACTAACGCACGTGAAGTTTGGTGCGCTCGATGTTCAGCTGTCTAACCGCAGATTACCCGTGAGCTTAGGCTGAGTTTCATGGGACTAACGCACGTGAAGTTTGGTGCGCTCGATGTTCAGCTGTCTAACCGCATATTACTCGTGAGCTTAGGCTGAGTTTCATGGGACTAACGCACGTGAAGTTTGGTGCGCTCGATGTTCAGCTGTCTAACCGCAGATTACCCGAGAGTTAAGGTTGAGTTTCATGGGACTAACGCACGTGACGTTTGGTGCGCTCATTGTTCAGCTGTCTACCCGCAGATTACTCGTGAGCTTAGGCTGAGTTTCATGGGACTAACGCACGTGACGTTTGGTGCGCTCATTGTTCAGCTGTCTACCCGCAGATTACCCGTGAGCTTAGGCTGAGTTTCATGGGACTAATGCACGTGACGCTTGGTGCGCTCGATGTTCAGCTGTCTAACCGCAGATTACCCGTGAGCTTAGGCTGAGTTTCATGGGACTAACGCACGTGAAGTTTGGTGCGCTCAATGTTCAGCTGTCTACCCGCATATTACTCGTGAGCTTAGGCTGAGTTTCATGGGACTAACGCACGTGAAGTTTGGTGCGCTCAATGTTCAGCTGTCTACCCGCAGATTACCCGTGAGCTTAGGCTGAGTTTCATGGGACTAACGCACGTGACGTTTGGTGCGCTCAATGTTCAGCTGTCTACCCGCAGATTACCCGTGAGCTTAGGCTGAGTTTCATGGGACTAACGCACGTGACGTTTGGTGCGCTCAATGTTCAGCTGTCTACCCGCAGATTACCCGTGAGCTTAGGCTGAGTTTCATGGGACTAACGCACGTGAAGTTTGGTGCGCTCAATGTTCAGCTGTCTACCCGCATATTACTCGTGAGCTTAGGTTGAGTTTCATGGGACTAACGCACGTGACGTTTGGTGCGCTCAATGTTCAGCTGTCTACCCGCATATTACTCGTGAGCTTAGGCTGAGTTTCATGGGACTAACGCACGTGAAGTTTGGTGCGCTCAATGTTCAGCTGTCTACCCGCAGATTACCCGTGAGCTTAGGCTGAGTTTCATGGGACTAACGCACGTGACGTTTGGTGCGCTCGATGTTCAGCTGTCTAACCGCAGATTACCCGTGAGCTTAGGCTGAGTTTCATGGGACTAACGCACGTGACGTTTGGTGCGCTCAATGTTCAGCTGTCTACCCGCAGATTACCCGTGAGCTTAGGCTGAGTTTCATGGGACTAACGCACGTGAAGTTTGGTGCGCTCAATGTTCAGCTGTCTACCCGCATATTACTCGTGAGTTTAGGCTGAGTTTCATGGGACTAATGCACGTGACGCTTGGTGCGCTCGATTTTCAGCTGTCTACCCGCAGATTACCCGTGAGCTTAGGCTGAGTTTCATGGGACTAACGCACGTGACGTTTGGTGCGCTCAATGTTCAGCTGTCTACCCGCATATTACTCGTGAGTTTAGGCTGAGTTTCATGGGACTAACGCACGTGACGCTTGGTGTGCTCGATTTTCAGCTGTCTACCCGCAGATTACCCGTGAGTTTAGGCTGAGTTTCATGGGACTAATGCACGTGACGCTTGGTGCGCTCGATGTTCAGCTGTCTACCCGCAGAGTATCGGCGAGTTTAGGTTGTGTGTCATGGGACTAACGCAGGTGACGTTCGCTGTGCTTGGCGTTCACCTGTTTACCCTCAAAGTACCGGTGAATTTAGGTTCAGATTGTGCGACTAACACAATTGGACGTTTTGTGTGCTCTCAGTTAAACGTTCTAACCACCGAGTTTCATGCGACTAACGCACACAACTTTAGGTGAGCTCGTTGTTAAGCTGTCTACCCACAAAGGGCCGGTGAGGTTAGACTGCGTTACATGGGACTAGCGCACTCAACGTTTGACATGCTCAGTGTTTGGCTGCCGGTGAGTTTAAGTTAGACTTATGCAAATAACGTACGTTACGTTTGGTGTCCTCGATGCAGAGCTAGCGCATCCACCAACAGAGTTCCGGCGAGTTTAGGTTCAGTTTCATGGGACTAACGCACGTGACGTTTGGTGCGCTCGATGGTCAGATGTCAAGAGTGCCAGCGAACTAAGGCTAAGTTTATAATGGGATCACGTCGCGAACGCTAATGACAGTGAAGCAGGATGTGACACTACCATCCTCATGCCTAGTGTCAATGGAGATGGTGCACATGAAGTAGCGCTCTGTGAACATGTTTGCGTCACAGATCACGATGATTCGGACTCGTATACTTCCGAAGAGAGCAGTCATCCGTCCCAGCTAATAACAGCACCGACTAGCCTTGTACGAATATTCCCACCCGGAACGTCCTTCGAAATTCAGAATTCTCAAGGAGTAACTGTGGGGAATACAGTGCACTACAATGGCCCAGTGAATGTCCACCGTATTGTGAAAGTTGTGGACAAGAACTCCATACCAACACAGAATCAGATTCTGGAAAATCTCCTACCTTCCCCCGTGGATACATTTCAGGAACCCGAAGGTAAGTGTTCCAGTTCCCTGTAATTAAATTACGTCTGGACAAGAATTGGTTGCACATGCTATCTCCATGATAATGTAATTAATAGTCCAGTCAGTCATTTTAACCTATCATGCCGAGACGGAAAATGGATATAGGTCGTAGTTCATTGAAATCGAAAAAATAAGTCATTTAACCCTTTATAGGGCAAAAGACGGAGAGTATAAAATATATATATTTTTTGCACATTTTTAATTGGGGGTGATAGATGAGTAGGAATATGCAACAACTTTGGGGGTGTGTATTCTATTTTATGAAATATGGGGTGGGAAATTATATCCCACTACCCATACCCGACAGTATGTTCTCTTAAAAAAGAGCAATGGGGTTATAATTTCCAACCACCAAATTATGATGATACTGTGTTTATCACTTAATAATGAGGTTTACTTAACAAGATATAATATATAAAAACACCCATCACGCTCTATAATTGAAAAAAAAAAATACTCACACGCAAGACAAGGTCAGTGACCTATATCATCTTTGCCGAAGACTGGACAAAAAATATAAAAGTGATTTTGGAATGTTAAAAGTTAGTATATTCGAATATAATTCAATAATTTCAAAATAGTATTTACTAAAAACACAGAAAAATCTTCTATTCTATGGCAAACACCCTGAGCAGGATAATTATTTCCATTCTATCTGAAATATATTTACTCAAGTGACCAAAACCATTACTAACATTGTATTTCAGTTATATACAAACGTTTACAAATCTCTTATCTTCAATAAAATCACCTTCTTCTGTAAAACAATGCATTTCTTTCACTCAACACAACCGAACTGGCGAACACGTGCACTGTGGAGACCACTAGGATATATGCTTCCCACCTTTGGTTTCTGATGACAGTATACATCGAATTAAAGGGTTTTCAATATTTCTCTGCATCTACACACATCAAAAAAAGTTTTGCATCACCTCGGTTCCAAGAGTTCCGGAACCATTAAATACAAAGGGAATAGAGATCAACACAAACAACATTTCAGCTCGTTTTATTGCTCATGAGACCCACACATTGCATGTTGTACCATCATACAGCTAGACTTTCAGCATTTGTGGTCCAGATTGCAGTACACACCACTACCTCTAATACCCAGTAGCACGTCCTCTTGCATTGATGCATGCCTGTATTCGTCGTGGCATACTATCCACAAGTTCATCAAGACACTGTTGGTCCAAATTGTCCCACTCCTCAACGACAATTCGGCGTAAATCTCTCAGAGTGGTTGGTGGGTCAAGACGTCCATAAACAGCCCTTTTCAACATATCCCAGGCATGTTCGATAGGGTTCATGTCTGGCGAACATGCTGGCCACTGTAGTCGAGCGATGTCGTTATCTTGAAGGAACGCATTCACAAGATGTGCACGATGAGGTCGAGAATTGTCGTCCATGAAGACAAATGCCTCTCCAATATTCTGCCGATATGGGTGCACTATGGGTCGGAGGATGTCATTCAGGTATCGTAAAGCCGTTTCGGAGCCTTCCATGACCACCAGTGGCGTACGTCGGCCCCACATAATGCCACCCCAAAACATCAGGGAACCACCACCTTGCTGCACTCGCTGGACAGTGTGTCTAAGACGTTCAGCCTGACCAGGGTGCCTCCAAACACGTCTCCGACGATTGTCTGGTTGAAGGCATATGCGACACTCATCGGTGAAGAGAACGTGATGCCAATTCTGTGGGGTCCATTCAGCATGTTGTTGGGCCCATCTGTACCGCGCTGCATGGTGTCGGGGTTGCAAAGCTGGACCTCGCCATGGACGTCGGGAGTGAAGTTGCGCATCATGCAGCCTATTGCGCACAGTTTGAGTTGAAACACGACGTCCTGTGGCTGAACGAAACGCATTATTCAACATGGTGGCATTGCTGTCAGGGTTCCTCCGAGCGGCAATCCGTAAGTAGCGGTCATCCACTACAGTAGTAGCCCTTGGGCGGCCTGAGCGAGGCCTGTCATCGACAGTTCCTGTATCTCTGTACCTCCTCCATGTCCGAACAACATCGCTTTGGTTCACTCTGAGACGCCTGGAAACTTCCCTTGTTGAGAGCCCTTCTTGACACAAAGTAACAATGCGGACGCGATCGAACTGCGGTATTGACCTTCTAGGCATGGTAGAACTACAGACAACATGAGCAGCGTACCTTCGTCCTGGTGGAATGACTGGAACTGATCGGCTGTCGTACCCCCTCCGTCTAATAGGCCCTGCTCATGCATGGTTGTTTACATCTTTGAGCAGTTTTAGTGACATCTATGAACAGTCAAAGGGACTGTATCTTTGATACAATATACACAGTCAACGTCTATATGCCGGAGATCTGGGAACCGAGGTGATGCAAAACTTTTTTTGATGTGTGTAGCTTGTGGATGCATGTGGAACTGCTTGAAATGAAAGGGGTGGGAAGATTCTCTCCCTAACACCGTTCAATAAATACATGGTGGGAAGGTAGTATCCCAAGGACCTATAAAGGGTGCTAACGCTGGGTAGGCTAAACCGTTAAAGTTACCGGACGAAGCCAGGACGATTTGCTAGTAATCCATAAGTTATGATCTAATTAATAAATGCTCACAGTAATTGGCATTCAAGTAGTTACATAATATGTTGGTTACATATTATGAGGACCCTCTGTTACCAACATGATGACTATAATTTATGAGAGTAACCATAACGCGCAGACTCCATCTTGAAATTATGAAATATAAAAATAAATGACTCTCAATACTTCAGAGCTTCAGTAATGAAAATTAGTGACACGGCAGTACCCTACAGTTGGTCTTGTATGGCCGAGGCAAAAGAACAGAGACTCCATATATTCAATATGGTGGCCATGCGAACCATTAGACCATTAAAATAGACAACTCAGAATTTAATTGTGTAGTTTGTTGTTTTCAGGCGAGAGGCATGTAGTTTGAACATTATTGTCATTCAGCCTCGTGTACTTGGGTATGTGTATGTGTATATGTCGAGATATAATTTATCTGATAACCTTTGTTATTGTGGCGCCTGCAGTAGTGTGTATATTTGTAATTCAGATGAGGATGGGGAAGGAGGCGACTGTGGCTTTAAGTTAGGTCCATCCCGCATTTAACAGGAGTGGAGGTGGAATACCACAGAAAACCACTTCCAGGATGACTTGAGTTAGGAATCGAAATTAGTTCTTCTCCGTTTTGCTTCACGAGGCTGAGTGTTTCTGATCCAGCCCTCAAACCAGAATTAAATTTCCTGGCAGAGCCGGGAATCGAAGCCGAACCTCCAGGGCCACAGCCAAGAATGCTAACCGCTACACCGGGAGGAGGACAATTGCGTAATTAAGAGAGAGCCTCGGTAGTGGTCGGCAGGACAGGTACAAATAAAAGAAGTTGCCAATAAATAGGGATATTGAAAGGGAGGTGCGTTAAATGAGAATGGTTCTAATTTGCCAATGCCGATAACTATCGTCGTTGTTGTTGATGATTATTAGGGGATTTGCGACATCGTGGTCAGGTAGCCCCATGTATTTGGGTGTGTGCAGAGCTTGTCTGATAACCTGTGTCACTGTAATGTCTGTACTAGTGTGTGTATTTTGTAATTCATGTAGTATTTTGGATAGGAAGCGGCCATGGCCTTAAGTTCGGGACCATCCCGGCATTTGCTTGGAGTAGAAGTGAGAAACCTCGATAAACCACTTCCCGGATGACTGTGTCTCATGAGGCTGACTCTACCCCATTTTGCCCTCGGATCAGAAATAAATTTCGTGAATGAACCGGGAATCGAACCCTGGCCTCCACGGTGACAGCCAAGAATGCCAGCCACTACGCAACGAGATGGACCCGATGACTAACAGCTGTTTAATTAAAATATCTTTATGTTCGACGATGTCGATATTTAAATATTATGTTTCAGAAAACTTTATCTTAATGGGGGTTACTAAAGTGCTACTTTTCATTATATCACAGTTTTTTCAACCAATCTGAGCTCAATATTTTCATTCATTGACCAATTAGGTTAAGGATAGCGTATGACATGCACTGAAGATCCAACATGTCGGACATGAATTACATGATTTGTAAGTTGACGATGTAGCCTAAATTGAATCAACCATTGTAGTTACAATGCATAAACAAGCTGGGCAATATTACAAAAGAAATAGCACTGTACCTTAATATCCGCAACACCAATTTCTACACATTCATAAGATTTCGCCGACAATCTTAGTGAATACTGTCGTTGATATAAACACACCAGAACGTCATGGAGGAAGCATACGTATGACATTAGTGCCACGGAAATTATAATCCAGCTCTATGTTCAGTAAATGGATTTCTTACGTGAAACTTTTCCACCAGTTCTCATAACTGTTCTAATTGGGACTCAATTGATTTGCCTTCCGTTCTATACGCATCAAATTTGAAGAATAACTAGTTGATAATACGATACATTTGAATTTTAAACCGTTTGTAACAGCCTATTTTGTGTTATTTGACCGAAATAACAAAATGATCGTGCATAGTAACTGTGCGCTATCTGTTGGTGATAATTCAGAATAAACAATGTTTCAAAGCTTTGGGATCCGTTATTGGGTAGAGATCAAATCCTGAGCCCACACAATTCCCAAGGAGAAGAAGAAGGCAACCGACAGAATATCGACAGATATTTAGGAATATTTATGTTGGAATATATAATAAAGTTATAATTATCGTCGAACATAAACAGTCGTATGCAACTTGCCTATAATGGTAATAAGACACTCGTATGGAATTTAAAATATGATACAATAGTACATTATGCAACGAGCCTATAATGGCAATAATTAAGACACGATTATGTTTATAAAACGAGCGTATGCGAGTTTTATAATTTCCATACGAGTGTCTTAACTACCATTATAGATGAGTTGTATACGACTGTTTATGATCGACTATAATTATTATAACTATTTTATGTTCGAACATAAATATTCATAAATATCTGTCGAGATTTCGCCAGTTTTATGTACTGAACCGAGCGCATGAGACGCAGATAATACATTGTATTTGACCATGGAATCCTCGAATACCTTACTATGACACTAGGCCACGCAGATAAATTTAAATTAGAAGGCCGTGGAACTCAGTGCAGGTGCGATGTTATCCTTATCTAATTGGTCAAACAACTGTTTCTTGAGCTCTGATTGGTGGGAGAAACTGTTTCATAATGAACAAGAAGTTCCGTGACGAACTAAAGAGCCTACGTTTATTAAAATTTAAGATTCATATCAATGATTAATCTATATGGATCTATCTAGATTTATGACGAAATCAAGTTGGTAATATCGAAATTTCTAATTAGTTAGAAATACTGTATACTTGGCATAATGAAGCCTAATAGAGCACTAAATTTGGCAGCCCTGGTGACTGAATATATTCTTAGTTCCATCTCTTAGGGTACAGAATACAACATTTAGTTGAAGTCCAATGGATAGCATGGACGTTACATGCAGTTAAACATTGGACCTAACAGCGCGCTTAAATCATGTTGGCAACAATGTCATGCACGTGTTGGTCAGAAATAATCTGAAATAATATGATCTATTGTTGTGCCAATTTTGAATAAAATCCATTAGTTAGTATAGAAGTTACATGCATTTTAAAATAGAACCTATCAGCAGGCTTAGAATCAATTTGGCAACACTGACGTATATTAGTTACTCCAAATTAATCTAGAATGCCGGGTACTATACGTGTGCAAAGTTTAGAGCTATTGGCTTGCATACTTTCTGATATATTGATATTAGGGTAACAAAAATAGAGACAGTATTGTTACGGCTGTGAGTTTGTGTCATCGCTCGCCGCTTGAGTCACAACTGCCCCAGGGGCTGGGCTGTGGCATGCCTCCTGTATTGCGTGTGCCTTATGCAACAGGGCTACTAAGACAAAGGGATAGTCCAGAAGATTCCTGACTGGACCAGCGATGGAAACCTCGAGAAGCCGTGGACCCTGGATGGATCTAGAACCATTTATTGAGTCACCGGCCTGCTATATAAGAGTGACCCGTGAAGCAGTTGTTGTTGTTGTGTTTTACGAGCTAGTGTGAGCGTTTATTCTGAGCGACAGAAGTGTGGTGACTTGCGAAACCCCTAGTGTAGCGGCGAAGTGAGGAACATACAGGGTACTGCCGTGTTCTGAGTAAGTGTGCTTTCACTGAGTGTCAGATATTGTGGTGTCGAAATTAAGTGACATTGTTTCTCCCAGCTGGTGAACAGCGCGCAGCAAGTGCTCGTAAGTACTGTAGTAGGCGCACATTAGAAAGAAGTTGCATGTAGTTCTGTCAAGGCCACTAGGCTCATTAGCGGCAGGATTAACTTCTGTGGTTTGTTGACAAGTGGAAGGGCCAAGAGCGCTCAAGGAAGAGACTTGACGAAACTGGAGTAAGGCTCCTAATTGCTTGTATTTGCTGATTCGTGTAATTTTCTGGCCACAATAAAGTTAATTATTTCTTTAAGCAGTAATTGGTGTTGTGCTTTGTACCCCACCGTAATCCAGTTAACAAAAGTGCCACTAGGGGGGTGGCACGTAACAACTGGTGTCAGAAGTGGGATTATGAACTCAAGCACAACACCTGACGGTCCTGGTTTCAAAACCCGAGCAGGTCAATTTTTTTTAAAATTTTCCTGTGAGTGCATGCCCTTTTTCAAGGCAAACAACTAAAATGGAGGCGCAATTGGCAGCATTGCTAGAAAAGTTAAATGGCATAGAAGACGGCCAGAAGAATTTAACCAACGAGCTAACTTGCAAATTAGAAGACGGCCAGAAGAAGATGGAAGACGGTCAAAATAAGTTAGCGGAGGACCTGAAGAAGATGGAGGACGGCCAGAAGAAGATGGAGGACGGCCAGAAGAAGTTGGCCGAGGACCTAACTGCCAAACTAAAGGACGGCCAGAAGAAGATGGAGGACGGCCAGAAGAAGTTGGCCGAGGACCTAACTGCCAAACTAAAAGACGGCCAGAAGAAGTTAGCCGAGGACCTAACTGCTAAATTAGAAGATGGCCAGAAGAATTTAACCAAGAAGATAGAGGACGGCCAGAAGAAGATGGAAGACGGGCAGAATGAGTTAGCACAGGACTTGAAGAAATTAGAACTGGGTCTGCGTGAGGAAGTCACGGCAGTGGAAAAGAAGTTCGACGCCTTAAAAGAAGAAGTTGCTGAGCTACGCCGACGCCCGCTGACGGGGGTGGAAGAGAGATTTAACGCTCTACAAAAGGAATTTGCTGAGCTGCGCCGACACCCGCCGACAGGGATGGAAGATAGATTCAAAGCCCTACAAGAGGAAGTCGCCGAGCTGCGCCGACGCCCGCCGACCGGGGTGGATGAGAGAGTCAAAGCCCTACAAGAGGAAGTTGCCGAACTGCGCCAACGCCCACTCACGGGGGTGGAAGAGAAAGTCAACGCTCTTCAAGAGGAAGTTGCCGAGCTGCGCCGACGCCCGCCCACAGGTACACCGGGGACACCAGGAACGGGACAGAGCAGAGTGACGCCCCCAACCTTCGACGGAAAGGTCCCGTGGAGCACCTATTTACGTCAGTTCGAGGCAGCCTGTTCCATAAACAACTGGAACAGCACGGAAAAGGCTACAGCTCTCATTGTAGCGCTGAGAGGGGACGCCCTTAACGTCCTTCAGGCCATCCCGACTGGATCCCAGGACTACGCTTCACTGATCGCCCATATGGAGTCCCGATATGGGGATAGCCATCTTCAGCAGGCCTACCAGATGCAGCTCCGGACCCGGGTACAAAAGAACGCGGAAACCCTGCAGGAGTTCGAGATGGACATCGCACGCCTCGTAAGGCTAGCCTACCCAACAGCGCCGGCCGACTTTCTGGAGCAGATTGCGACGCAAACCTTCACCGACGGACTACGGGACTCGGACACTCAACAGGCGCTGCGACTCGCGCGCAATAAGACCCTGGCAGATGCGCTGAGCCACGCACTTGAGTTTGAGATGGCGAAACAGGCATCTAGAATGCACGCGCGGGTGCGTCAAGTGGACGTCGACGAACCAGCAAAAACCAACGAGACCAAGCCCCTGGCCGACGAATTGATGGAGGCGCTAAGCCGTTTCTTCGATACTCGCGGCACTACCAGCAACGACACAGCCGGAAGACAACCGGAGAGGCGGCCCGGAAGAGGACTACCGACCTGCTGGACCTGCGGTAAGAAAGGCCACCTGAGCAAGGACTGCGGTGATCGCCGCCGCCGAGGGTATCCGACGGGAAGTCAGTCGTCTGAAAACCGCGCGGCCCAGGGAAACGAGTATTAGCCAGCCTTGGGGGGCAAAGGTTGGCTTTTGACAGTCGTCAAGCCCCGGCAGTCCAAGTCCGTGTGACGAAGTTACGGAGGGACAATAGCAGCCTGATGGTCGACGGAGTTATCAACGGAGTGAGCTGGCCCATGCTAATCGACACGGGAGCATCGAGGACCATCGTCAGCCCCACCGTGATCCCGAAGTGGAGAGTGCAACCCACACAAAGGAACCTCCAGCTAATAACCGCGACCGGAGAGACCGCACCGGTACATGGCGAAGCATCACTGGAGTTCGTCATTGGTCGACGGGCGATAAAGCATCCAGTACTTGTGGCTGACGTATCAAATGAAGTGATCATCGGACTGGACTTCCTGGACCAGAACAACATCATCTTGGATCTGAGTACCAACACTCTGCACTTCGGAAGCGAGGAACTTGCTTTGCAACCAGCACACGAGGCCGTCACCGTACGACGAGTAAGGCTGAGAGAGGACGTCATCGTTCCCGCCAGGACGGAAGTCAGCGCTGCCGTAATTGTCGACGGAACTGCTGAGGGTGTGGCGGCTGTCATCGAGCCAAAATATGAGGACATCCGGACAAAAGGACTGCTAGTTGCCAAGACCCTCATCAACACGACGTCTCGGCCGTACGTTCGCCTGTCCAACCTGAACGACTACGACATTACGGTTCACCGGGACACCAACTTAGGAGTCTGCGAGCCCGTTACCTGGATTTCCCGCATCACAGATACGACGGACGGACACCTGCAGACGGACAACCGAAGAAGACGCACACTGCCAGAAGAACTACAGAAGCTGTATCAAGGATCCCGGGACCATTTAGACGAGGAACAATCACGCCAACTTCAGGACCTGCTACGCGTATTCCAGGACGTCTTCTCGGTGGGGAGCAAAGACTTCGGCAGGACAAGCTTGGTCCAGCACGTAATCGACGTTGGGGACAGCGCACCGATTAGGGCCCCATTCCGACGTGTCCCGCTCGCCAAGCAAGCCGAAGTCGACCGGATGGTAGAAGAGATGAAGGAGCAAGGGGTGATTGAGCCATCACATAGTCCTTGGAGTTCTCCGGTCGTGCTAGTGAAGAAGAAGGACGGTTCCACCAGGTTCTGCGTGGATTACAGGCGGGTGAACGACGTCACGAAGAAGGACAGCTACCCTCTACCCCGGATCGACGACACGCTGGACACCATATCAGGATCAAGATGGTTCTCCACCTTGGATTTGAAGAGTGGCTACTGGCAGGTGGAGGTCCACCCTAAGGACCGCGAGAAAACGGCGTTCTCTGTGGGCAGCGGGCTCTGGCAGTTCACCGTCATGCCATTCGGTCTGTGCAACGCCCCTGCGACCTTCGAAAGGCTAATGGAGTCCATTCTGAGGGGACTACACTGGAAGACCTGCCTGGTCTACCTAGACGACGTCATCGTTCTGGGGAGAAGCTTCGAGGAGCACTACAGCAACCTGAAGGAGATCGTGTTGAAGCTACGGGCTGCCCAGCTGAAGTTGAGCCCCAAGAAGTGTCAGCTCTTCCAGAAGCGGGTCCAATACCTTGGGCATATCGTCTCCGAGGAAGGAGTGCGCACCGACCCAGAGAAGACCGCAGCTGTGAGGGAGTGGCCAGTTCCGAAGAACAAGTCACAACTACGAAGCTTCCTGGGACTCTGCACTTATTACCGTCGCTTCGTGAAAGGATTCGCCGACATCGCCAAACCTTTACATCGACTGACTGAGAAGGACCAACTCTTCACGTGGACAGCAGAATGCCACAGTGCCTTCGAACAACTCAAGCAGGCTCTGTGCACCGCGCCTATTCTGGCCTACCCCAGACCTGGAACAAGGTTCATCGTCGATACCGATGCCAGCGACTTTGGCATAGGGGGGATCCTGTCGCAAGTAGTGGACGGCGAGGAGAGAGTAGTGGCCTACTTCAGCAAGGCCTTGTCAAAGCCAGAAAGGAACTACTGCGTCACCAGGAAGGAGCTGCTCGCCATCGTGAAGACTATTGAACACTTCCACAAGTACCTGTACGGGCAAGAATTTCTCATCAGGACCGACCATGCATCCCTGCGGTGGCTCCTGAACTTCAAGCAGCCCGAGGGTCAACTCGCGCGGTGGTTAGAGAGACTTCAACAGTACAACTTTGAGATTCAGCACAGGAAAGGCCAACTGCATTCTAACGCCGACGCCCTGTCACGAAGACCGTGCCCCGAAGACTGCACCTTCTGTGCCCGAAGGGAGGAGAACACCGGGATACAGTGCCGAAGGACTACCGTGGAACTTCAAGGGAGCTGGAGCCGCGAATCTTTCACGCGGGCACAAGCAGAAGATGATGACCTTGGACTGATAGCCGAATGGAAGAGGGCCTGTGTCCCCAGACCCGGGTGGAACATTGTGAGTGACTGCAGCCCGAAGTTTAAGTCCTACTGGGCACAGTGGGACTCGCTGATTGTAAGGGATGGTCTCATCTGCCGTACCTGGGAGAGCACCGACGGGAAGACATCTCGGGAACAAGTCGTCGTTCCAAAGGCTATGACGGAGGAAGTCCTGAAGGAAGTTCATGGAGGATCATCTGGTGGACACCTAGGGATAAAGAAGACCCTGGAGAAGCTGAGAGAGCGGTTCTACTGGATCGGATGCCGAACAGACGTGGAGAACCACTGCGCGAGGTGCCACGATTGCGCAGCCAGCAAGGGCCCAGGACGAAGACGACGGGGTCCACTGAAGACCTACAACGTGGGCGGCCCCATGGAGAGAGTGGCCATCGATGTTGCTGGGCCATTCCCGTTAAGCGAGGCAGGGAACCGCTACATATTAGTCGTCAGCGACTACTTTACCAAATGGCCGGAGGCGTATGCGCTCCCTAACCAAGAAGCCGCGACGATTGCAGAGACCCTGGTGAAAGAATTCGTCAGCCGGTACGGAGTACCCCTGGAGCTGCACTCCGACCAAGGGAGGAACTTCGAGTCGCAGGTGTTCCAGAACCATGCCAGATGCTGGGAATCCGGAAGACAAGGACGACGCCGCTACACCCTCAGTCCGACGGGATGGTAGAGCGATTCAATCGCACCATCGAGAACCATCTCCGAATAGTCGTCAGCGAGCACCAGAGGGATTGGGACAAACATCTTCCACTATTTCTCCTGGCCTACCGCGCCGCCGTGCATGAAGCCACCGGGTGCACACCAGCCCGGGCCATGTTTGGGAGGGAGCTCCGTCTACCTGTCGATCTTGCCTTCGGCCGACCTGGGAATGATCTGATCCCGGTAAGCCAGTATTGTCAAGAACTGGTCGACCAACTGGAGGACGTGCACGCGTTCGCGAGGAGGAAACTGCGGATCGAGACCGACCGAATGAAGACCCGATACGACCAGCAGACGGATGCCGGCGGATTCCACGAGGACGACCTGGTCTGGCTCTTCAACCCATTACGGAAGAAAGGCCTGTCACCCAAACTTCAGAAGTCCTGGGAGGGCCCGTACCGAGTCGTGAAACGGATCAACGATGTCGTCTACAGGATCCAGCGGAACCCGAGGGCGAAGATGAAGATCGTGCATCGAGATCGCCTGGCAGCCTACGGAGGGACACAGACGGACCAATGATTGATCGGGACGATCAGCCTTTTAGGAAGGGGGTGGTGTTACGGCTGTGAGTTTGTGTCATCGCTCGCCGCTTGAGTCACAACTGCCCCAGGGGCTGGGCTGTGGCATGCCTCCTGTATTGCGTGTGCCTTATGCAACAGGGCTACTAAGACAAAGGGATAGTCCAGAAGATTCGTGACTGGACCAGCGATGGAAACCTCGAGAAGCCGTGGACCCTGGATGGATCTAGAACCATTTATTGAGTCACCGGCCTGCTATATAAGAGTGACCCGTGAAGCAGTTGTTGTTGTTGTGTTTTACGAGCTAGTGTGAGCGTTTATTCTGAGCGACAGAAGTGTGGTGACTTGCGAAACCCCTAGTGTAGCGGCGAAGTGAGGAACATACAGGGGACTGCCGTGTTCTGAGTAAGTGTGCTTTCACTGAGTGTCAGATATTGTGGTGTCGAAATTAAGTGACATTGTTTCTCCCAGCTGGTGAACAGCGCGCAGCAAGTGTTCGTAAGTACTGTAGTAGGCGCACATTAGAAAGAAGTTGCATGTGGTTCTGTCAAGGCCACTAGGCTCATTAGCGGCAGGATTAACTTCTGTGGTTTGTTGACAAGTGGAAGGGCCAAGAGCGCTCAAGGAAGAGACTTGACGAAACTGGAGTAAGGCTCCTAATTGCTTGTATTTGCTGATTCGTGTAATTTTCTGGCCACAATAAAGTTAATTATTTCTTTAAGCAGTAATTGGTGTTGTGCTTTGTACCCCACCGTAATCCAGTTAACAAAAGTGCCACTAGGGGGAGGCACGTAACAGTATTTATTATCAGTTGGCAGCCCTGGTTACTCTTAAGAATCCGCATAGTCATATCTGTTATGGTACACATAGCACACACGCAATTTAGTAGAAATCCAAATAATAGTATAGAAATTACATGTATTTAAAGTTGGACCTCTCAGCAGGCTTAGAATCATGTTGGTAGCACTGACATATATAAGTTACTCCAAATTAATATAGAATGTCAGGTACTATATGTGTGCATAGTTTAAAGCTGTAGGCTTGCTTACTTTCTGATATATGGGTATTTGGATAAAAAATTAGAACATTTATTAACAGTTGGCTGCCCTGGTGGCTCTTAAGAATACGCTCACAGTCATATCTGTTTATGTACACATAGCACATACGAAATTTGGTTGAAATCCAATTGATAGTGTAGAAGTTATATGCATTTAAAATGTGGACCTATCAGCAGACTTTTAATCATTTTCGCAACACTGCCATGTATGGCCTCCTGGAAATTAAACTGCAATATTATTATCTATACGTGTGGCAATTTTGAAATAGCTCCCATTCATACCTTCCAAGATATCCTACAAAGAGCTCAATTTTCAATTGCGATTTTTCAGCAGTTGGTAGCACTGACATCATTTTCACATATGACCGTGAAATATTCAGTTATAGATCTTTACTCCCACCAAATTTTGTTTCGATTGCTGCAGCCGTTTAGGAGTTGATAGGGGGACACACACAGACAAGACAGACAGATAGAAGGACAGACTGACAGACAGACAGACAGACAGACAGACAGACAGAAGGACAGACAGACAGACAGACAGACACACATTTGTCCGATCTCATAAGTCTACTTTTTCCTCATTTTTGAAAAAATGTGAAAAGAAGGCTAACAAGTAGTTCTGTGACGAACTAAAGAGCGTACTTTTCTTAACATTTAAAATTCATGCCAATGATTAATCTACATGTACATGGATCTATCTAGAATAATGACGAAATTAAGTTGGTAATATCGAAATTTCTAATCAGTTCGAAATACTGTATACCTGGCCTAAGGTAGCAGCCCTGGTGACTGAATATATTCTTAGTTCCATCTCTTAAGGTACAGAATACACAATTTGGTTGAAGTCCAATGGATAGCATGGACGTTACATGCAGTTACACATTGGATCTAACAGCAAGCGTAAAATCATGTTGGCAACAATGACATACATGTATTGGTCAGAAATAATCTGAAATAATATGATCAATTGTAGTATCAATTTTGAATGAAATCCATTAGTTAGTATAGAAGTTACATGCATTTTAAAATTGGACCTATCAGCTGGCTTAGAATCATGTTGGCAGCACTGGCGTACGCCTATATTAGTTACTCCAAATTATTCTAGAATGCCAGGTAATATACGTGTGCAAAGTTTAGAGCTATTGGCTTGCATAATTTCTGATATATTGATATTAGGGTAACAAGAATAGAGACAGTATTTATTTACAGTTGGCAGCCCTGTTTACTCTTAAGAATGGCATAGTCATATACGTTATGGTAAACATAGTACACACGAAATTTGGTTGAAATCCAAATCATAGTATAGAAGTTACATGTATTTAAAGTTGGACTTCTCAGCAGGCTTAGAATCATGTTGGTAGCACTGACGTATATAAGTTACTCCAAATTAATATAGAATGTCAGGTACTATACGTGTGCATAGTTTAATGCTGTCGGCTTGCATACTTTCTGATATATGGGTATTTGGATAAAAAAATTGAGATCATTTATTAACAGTTGGCAGCTCTGGTGGCTCTTAAGAATACGCTCAGTCATATCTGTTTATATAAACATAGCACATACGAAATTTGGATGAAATTCAATTGATAGTATAGAAGTTATATGCATTTAAAATGTGGACCTATCAGCAGGCTTATAATCATTTTGGCAACACTGCCATGTATTGTGCCCAACTCTAGGAATGGGTATTCCAAGATTCAGAAACCTAGATATCAAGGGAAAGGCTACAGCCGCTTTTGAAAGTTGAGATATTTGAATATCGCGCTCCATTACTTCTAGAATGGAATGGAAACTTTGTGCAGCCAAGAGCATGTTAAGTGACGTAGCGAGTAGTAGCAGAGGTCGAGACTATTTGTTGATTAAATAGTTAGCCATGGAGTAGAGACTTGAGACTTGAATCAGATTACTGGCACGGCCAAATGAAAGAGAATGCACTTAGTCTCAAGTGAATCGGACCAGAGATACCGGAAATATGAGGATTTCCAGATTTCAGCGTGATCCAGCGTGGACCCGACCGTTTTGAATAAAAGCCGACCGGCCCAAGCATCATCAGCTCACTTCGAACCAAGCTCTTGCATGACAAGGTGCTGCTGCTACGTTGAGCCAAGGCACATGGTTGCCGGATCTACGCAGAAGATATCTTTAAATTGTGATAGTCACAAAAGTGCTGCGATACGAGTGGAACATAGTAAGTTTCCGGCAAAGGGAATCACTAAGGTGATTGTTATTTTTCTACGGACACTGGTGAAATACTTTATTTCTATATGGACACATGCTAGACTTTGTCTAGAAAGTACTTTGTCACAGTCCAGTAATAATAATTCAATACTTGGATATTTTAATCCAATTAGTCAGTTTCATAAATTGTAACTTGATAACCACTCCGATCTTTCAGTATATTGAAGGCCAGTCTATCACGGTGTTGTTCATTAGCCGACAAAGGGAAACTATAAGTTGCTTCGCGCATGATAGATGGTGATAAACCATGCCCAGGGAACGATCTTCAGAACAGCCGTTGATTGATTTAGACTGTCAGTGTTTTCTTGTACTGAAAAGATTACCGTGAGTTATGTTACAACTGACGTATTTGAGAATAGATCATTTGGATCTGACTCCATTTAAGCGAACTGCTATGGATTTAATTGAAGTCAATATTAAAATGGATCAGCAGTTACTTCAAACTTCAAGAAGTATTTCCACTATGTCGTGTTAGACAGATTGTGGGTATATAATGGCGGCCGATACAAGGATTAGACGTGCGTGTCCAATAGGGCATGTATCTGGATAAATCTGGTACAGACCAGGTTCACTACGCTTCAAGACCAACGAGAAATGTAAGCCACATTTGACTTTTATATTATGCCTAGCTAATTGGAACAAACTCATTTTCTGCAGATGACCAACACATTTGTTTTTTTCTTCGTATTTAAATCTTGCAATGATTTACGCAAGACATATTAGAGTTATTCTGAGTATTTTCAGCACTCAGAACAGTTTAGGATCGATGACCGAGCATAACGAGCATTTATTTGAATGTTTCATATTTTTTTGATAATCACGGTAATCAGCCGAGGTAACTGTAAAAGTTAATAATTATTTTTGTTGAGAAATGGATATTTTATCCATATTCGAAGAATCGAACATGTGGATTCTCACATAATGAAATAATAATTAAACACATTTATAATAATATAACTAATAATAATAATAATCATCCACTAATAATAATAATAATGATTTTCATAACTTTTCTAAATAATTCTTGGATCTTATATTTTCTAATAGTCACATTCATTGAGAGAGAGCTTATGAAGTAGTTTAATCATTTCTAGTTTGGAACAGGTGATTTTCCGAAGGATAGTGGTTAGCGCAAGCCCGCATTCAACCAACATTACAGTTCTGGTTGAACAGTTAATATTTGCCATGAGCAAAGTATATTTTTCAGATAACACGGAGAGGCATGAAACGGGAAGCAAATGATATTTGTATCAATTAGGATGTTTTTGTATTTATATAAAATCATGACGTAGATACACATTCGAAAGTGAAATAGAGAGTATCATAAGTGTGGTAACTTCACGATTTGAACTGAATGGTAAAATAAAATAAACTTGTAAGTTTATAAACCTTCCAGTATTGATAATAAGCAGAGGCGTGATTTATTGTATACATTTTGGGAAGAAAGTTTATGTGTGTGGAGTAGTTGAAATGCCATTCCCAGGTGCGCATGTTTAAGTCGCGGGAATGAGGAAGTTTTTATTTGAGCATCAATCAAATAGCAGGTTCGATGACTCAGTGTTAAAGAAGGAGTATTGGAACTACACATTGCGTCGTATGAATGACCCAAAGGTTATTTCTTAAAAAACCATCAGTTCTTATTTCAACCTTGTTTACGGATTCCATTAAGACTTTGATTTTGCTAGAACCCGGATTTGTCATGATAGTATTTTATTCTTCTTCATAGGAAGACCTTTGCCGTTGTTGTTGGAATATTGTGTTCTTTTAAAAAATAATAGAATGGGCCACTGCCAATTAAAAATAATTCTATAACCACGAATAATTTGAAGGATGTTTTCAAGCCTAGTGTCATGAACTAAATGAATTTATTATGAAGCTACAATTCTTATTTCTGCATTCTGTTTAAGAATTGCAAGTTGTGAAAGTTACTAAAATGGCCACAAATATAAATATTATTCTTAATAATGATTCCAAGTGGAAAATCGAATAGTTGAATGGTCCAACAATTTATTGATCAAGTTGATGATTCAGAAATCATATATTTTGTTAGGAACTTGAAGTTCATAATCGAGTCACTTCTCGAAACGTTTAATGTCAGAAGAACAATTAATTTTGTTGTGCTTCGCACAGTTCTTCGATGCTATGCTCAAGGGTCAGATACTTTTCAGATGTTGTTATTAATATGTGTACATAATTTGTGTTGATTCAGAGTTAATAATATTTTTTGACAATATTTTTTGAAACTGGAAAAATAAGTGAAAGTTAAAAATTCTATGAACAATTATTCTACGAGTGTTAATATTATGTAAAAAATTCAACCAGTGAACTACAGTATTTTCAGTAAAGACAATTAAATTTGAACTGGATTTAATCATAAATAATGGATATAATTTTGGAACACAGTCTACAGGACTGATAATCAGACTTTTGTCTCCAAAGATAATTGTCCAATGTGTTGGAAAATTTCTGTACATTGTGTAAATAGTAATGTGGGTCGCCACACATGAATGATGCTGCTTTGAGCATTTTATTTTGCAGTCAATTTTAAATTCAGAATAAAATGAGATAATTTTACATGATGTGTTATGCCCAGTTGAATCTCCTTCTATCCTTATTGTTGCATTGAGCCAAAAATCAGTAAAGCATTTTTTTCATTTGATGTCGTTTTTGCGATTAGCTTTAACCCATCTGGCGCCCCGGGATATTTTGACTCTCGTGCTGACTGATTCTTGGTAAAATGCATATGTGGTCGTGAGGACTCCGGTCTAAACGGGCACAGTATTGCCTCCTGGAAATTAAACTGCAATATTATTATCTATACGTGTGCCAATTTTGAAATAGCTCCGATTCATACCTTCCATGGTACCCAACATGGAGCTAAAATTTCAATTGCGATTTTTCAGCAGTTGGTAGCCTGACATCATTTTCAAATATAGGCGTGAGATATTCAGGTAGAGATCTTTACGCCTACCAAATTTTGTTTCGATTGCTGCAGATGTTTAGGAGTTGATAGGGGGGACACACACAGACAGACAGACAGAAGGACAAACAGACAGAGAGACAGAAGAACAGACAGACACACATTTGCCTGATCTCATAAGTCTACTTTTTCCTCATTAAGCAAAATGTGAAAAGTAGGCTAAAAATAGTGTTATAATGAGCCTCATTATACTACAGTTTTCTGACATATAATAGTCAGGGTCGAACATAATAGTACATTATGCAACGAGCCTATAATGGGAATAATTAGGACACGAGTGCATGCGAGTTTTATAATTTCCATACGAGTGTCTTAACTACCATTATAGGCGAGTTGCATATGACTGTTTATGTTCGACGATAATTATTATAACTATTTTATGCTCGAACATAAATATTCATAAATATCTGTCGAGATTTTCGCCAGTTTTATGTACTGAACAGAGCGCATGAGACGCAAGGAATGCCTTGTATTTGGCCATGGCCTCCTCGATTACCCTACTATGACACTAGGCCACGCAGTGGAATTTAAATTAGAAGGCTGTGGAACTCAGCGTAGGTGTGATGCCATCATTATCTAATTGGTCAAACAACTGTTTATTGAGCTCCGATTGGTGGGAGAAACTGTTTCATAATGAAAAATAGTTTCATATTGAGCCTCATTATGACACAGTTTTCTGACATATAATAGTCAGGGTCGAACATAAAATAATTTTCATAACTAATGTTTAAAAGTGTCAAATAATCTTTCAGGACAGAGAGCAGGGATTCTCCACTTTATTGTTGATTAAAAACAAAGGAATCAGTTAGGTGCAAACAGTGATATGAGGTTAGCTCTGAGCAAAAGCATCGCATATGAGCTCTGTAAGTACACATATTGAACATGTTTGTTAAAGGTGTAATAATGCGCGCCGATCGCCGCGGCCGCGATCTGCGCTTGTCACAGCCGGCTTAGCTCGCCGTGTTTACTGGCGCGCCCACACATAATACCCTGTATTTATTTATTGCCGGCCTTTGGTGTTGGGGTAGCGTGCCTGCCTATCACCCGGAGGCCCCGTGTTCGATTCCCGGCTCCGTCAGTGATTTTATAAACTGACGTGAGGGTTGGAACGGGGTGCATTCAGCCTCGTGAGGTCAATTGAGTAACAGTCTGATACTGAGGCAGCGCTCCGGTCACAAAAACCAAGATTGATGACCGAAGGGACCCGATGCGCTGACCATGCTTCACCCCAATATCTGCAGACCAAATGGCTGGACGGCGGTTGCTTGGTAGGCCTAGGCCTTCATGGTTTGTAGTGCCAGGGGTTATTACAGTATTATAATCTTATTATATAATACGCTAAGGTGTATGTTTCACAAAACTGAAGTTCTTAAGGTGTGGTTTGTAACAAAATCTTCCAATTCGTCTCAATAGTACAGGAAATTTCTTGCATTTCTTGAAAAGTCCACGAAAATATATTTATTTGTTTAAAAGCACTCCATAAGACGATAGCCCCCGCGAGAACTGTATCGCGTACAGCCCGCATAGCACTAGAGTCGTGCGGGTAGTTTGTACACATGGGGCGCAAACAACCCATTATGCGAGATTTCTCGCACGGGTCGAATAGTATTTATTTATTAATCCTTATGGTGCCACGAGACGATATATTGGCCGAGGGAACTTTTGCTAAAAGTGCCACAGCCAGATGTATCGGTTGCGTTTTATTTTTTTTAAATTATATTTTCCAGCTACGCAGTGCAATCAATGTTGTAGCCAATACAACGCGGGAATCATCTCTGTCTGGGTATATCGATGTGTTTATGTTCCGTGAATAACTGGATTCATAATAATTATTATTCTAGGCTTGCTCCGTGACTCAGTGGTAACGTTCTCGCTTGATATGCCAAGGTTGCAGAATCGAATCCTGGCGCAATCATTTGGCATTTGAGGGTCCGCAGATGGCAACAAAGTGTTTGTGATTTTTGGTTTCGTTGTTAAAGATCCCCTTCGAGGCAAAAATCCGGCACCCAGGCGTCTCTAATTGCCACAGTATATAAAAGAGGCATAAAACCAATACATTATTATTTATGTATTTATTTGAAGCGAATTAAGCCTCTGTGGCTTAGGCGGCAGCACGCCGGCCTCTCACCGCTGGGCCTGTGGTTCAAATCCCGGTCACTCCATGTGAGATCTGTGCTGGACAAAACGGAGGCAGACAGGTTTTTCTCCGGGTACTCCGGTTTTCCCTGTCAAAAATTTCATTCCAGCAACACTCTCCACTATCATTTCATTTCATCTGTCATTCATTTAATCATTGCCCCAGAGGAGTGCGTCAGGCCTCGGCAGCCGGCACAGTTCATATCCTCGCCGCTAGATGGGGGCTTCATTCATTCCATTCCAGACCCGGTCGGAGACTGGAAGCAGGCTGTGGATTTTCATTCATTTGATGATGATGATAATTGTTGTTTTAAGGGGCCTAACATCTAGGTTATCGGCCCATCATTCATTTGAAGCGAATTCTCCCAATACATAGAAGACGTTAAGCAAATGACTCAATCAACATTATTATTATTATTATGATTATTATTATTTATATTATTATTATTATTCTTTAGTCGCTTCCATGGTGTAGTGGTCAGCGCGCTTAGGTGCCACCCCGGAGGTCCGAGGTTCGATTCCCGGCTCTGCCACGAAATATGAAAAGTTGTATGAGGACTGGAACGGGGTCTACTCAGCCTCGGGTGGTCCAAATGAGTAGATGGGGTTTGATTCCCACCACAGCTAACCTCGAAGTGGTTTTCCGTGGTTTCCCACTTCGTCTCCAGGCAAATGCCGGGATGGTACTGTACCAGTATTTTGCAGTTGAAATTAGTTTGGATTTATTGAAAATACGCACGGAGAAGTGATGTTTGTATTTTTACGAGATATTTCTTACGTCACGACCAGCTGCTGCTGTAAGAAGGGTAAGCGACTCGCATTTGTTCCAAAACCCTGTTTGTTTCATGGCCAAGGCTACGCACTCGGCAAGCAGACAGTTGAATCAAGGTTATGTAACTATCGACAGTCTGATTTTTATATCGAGATTCACGATTTAAGCGACATGTTTATACATTGTGAGGAATGCAGGACTGACTTCATAGAGGGTTGTGTACTTGAAATTAATACGTATACTTACGATGTTATTACAATTGGATTTTCTTCAGTTATGATACTGTAGTTGACGCTATAAGTAATTGTATCTTTTACAGCGATATACATCGATACATGCACGGCAGAGTGGGGTTATGAGAGTCTAGCTCAAGCATGTATCCACAGCAGAGCGATCAGATGTTCTTTCGTTTACGAACCACACACTTCGCAAACCATGAGATGTTCTTGGGTTCGAGAACCAGATACTTTGCAGTGTTATTAGATGTTCTGTCGTCTTTGAGCGAGACACTTCGTGTCTATAAACTGTTTCCAATATTGAAGTTACGTGAATGTTACAATTTACAGTACTTAATAATTTTGTGCTACAGTGGAAATGTATTATAACTTACAATTGTGAGAATGTTAATGATATCAGCGTCTAGAATGGAATGTTAAGGACATTATTCTTCAAATGGAAAAGCATTTCAATACTGACTTTTAACCACAACTATCTACGATGTTATGAATTATGAAGTCAGGAGGAATATTTATACAATTAACAGAATGTACAGTTATGATTGGCTAAATGTAACGTGGAACATAACATGCAGAGTTCAGTAAGAATCATCATGAGTAATCAATGACGCATATACGAATCATGATGAGTGATCAATGACGCATATATTGAGTAACCAGCGACGCCTATAAGCACGAGAATCAATTCACTCAAAATCATGGAGGAAGTATGGGTAAACCACAGCAACAATTCAGAAATTAAATGCTATTACGAGATGAAAGTCTACAACCAAGAGAGATGGTGTCTACAAACTGGATGTACGGGACCCGGTTAGATGATAGATGCTTTCTACAATCCAGGAGGGAACGAGTAGCAGGAGATGGCTATTCCAGTTCGAGACTAGGACGTGCTGGGGGTGCTGAAGAGCAGTACCGTATGGAAAAGAGGCTGGTGCATATTTCCCAACATATGCATTCGACCAGATTCATCACAAGGTAGAGGGACGACCATTTAATTATGTAGTAGTACATTGATATTTCTTGAAGTAACCAATTTGCCATATATTTTCTTAGCATAATTGGAGTGTGGTGTAAGTATGATGTGCTTTCATGGTTTGCTACATCTTCAACTGAGATTTTGATTCGAATTACGAATGCATCCTATTACAGTCTTTCAATTATGGAATTTAATAAATTTAATATTTTGGAACTACAGTATTGGGTTTTATTAATTCATCATGAAGATGTTAAGGAGAAGATTTGCGATTATATGAAGAATATATTACAGAGTTGCTAATTTGATGAACATTTTTAATAAGTCTACGAATATTTTCAGAAATTGTTGTACATTGATCTACGTTATTAAGATATCGACGCAATGAAAAATTATTGTTGTCAATCACATTTAGGAACATTTATTGAAGAGATAGTAGACATTGAGAGAAGCTATTGGATATTCTCGATTTTGATAATTCCGACTGCTCTCTTTGAAGGAAATTTGCCGTCCATTTATTCTAATGAACTCAGCTAGTAATCTGATTAACGTGAGCTTCATGGTGTAGAATGTTGCAGTCCTTTTGGAATTCAGTTGAGCTGTGGTTATTTCTATTATTACTGATTCTATTTGAGTCTAATGGATTTGCTCAAGATACTGATATGATTTCCATGGATTCTTATGAAAGATATACATTTTCAAATTGAGAATTTAAATATTTTAATATTAATTCAGTGAACATAATTTCTGATGAAAGTTCATAAATTTATTTTTATTAAATTATGAAAGCATAGCTAATTAAATTTAATGAAATGATCATGAAACATGTGTTTAATAATTTTAATCAGTGAAATGCTATTACGAATTTTTGATTGGCATGAGAATTTGACACTGCAGAACGCACCATCGGACGAAGCAGAGGAACACTAAAAGAAAGATGGTTCCAAGACAAAACATGGCAGCTTATTGATCATCGAAAGAAGGCAAAAGTTCGGCGAGACCAAGCATAAACGCTAGAAGAAATAGCAGAAGCAACACAACAACACCAATCACTGGTGAATAATGTCAAACGCAGCTGTAAAGAGGACAAAAAGAACTGGTTGGAACGAAATGTAGGTGAAGCGCAGAGTGCATCAGTTCATAATGACCACAAGGCATCCTATCGTCTGGTCAGGGAACTAACGGGAGTGAGAAACAATGCAGGTGCACCAATCAGTGACAAAAATGGCATCATACTGCTCAGTAATGAAGAACAAGACAGACGCTGGAATGAACATTTCTGTGAGGTGCTGAACCAGCCTATCCCACCTATGCTTTACGTGCCTCTCACCAAGGCGGTCCGGGTTCGATTCCCGGTCAATGCATGTGAGATTTTCGATGTGAAATGCCATGTCCTGTGGTTCGGATTCCACGTAAAAAGGAGGTCCCGTGGCTCATGATCTCGAGATTAACGGTCACGTTAAACTACAAGCTTCCTTCCTTCCTTCCTATGCTTTACGACTTTGCCAACGTTACACAAGCTGACGAACTTGACGTCAATATGGAACCAATTACTAGTGCTGAAGTCCAGACAACAATACGGCTGCATAAGAACAACAAGGCGCCTGGATTAGAACTTATATCTGCAGAGCTCCTAAAACAGGGTGGGGAGAGACTTGTACATGAATTGACCTCCTTGTTAAACGCATGTTGGCAACGCGAGTGTGTTCCAGAGGATTGGTGACAGGGAGTTATCATCAAGATCCCAAAGAAGCGTACCGGTAACCTCAGTGATTGCAACAACTGGAGAGGTATCACATTATTACCAGTTCCTGGGAAAATATGTTGCCTCTTGTTACTCAGGCCATTAAAACACCAAATATATACAAAATTGCGTGAAGAGCAAGCAGGTTTTAGAAAAGGGCGCTCTTTCAACGACCAAATCCTGACTCTGAGGAACATCATCGAACAGAGCGTAGAATTTTAGAAGCCAATATTGATCAATTTCATCGATTTTAAAAAGACATTCGATTCCATTCATCGGGAATCACTATGGAACAGCGCAAGGACTTATGGTATTCCTCGTTTCATTAACATCTTCTAAATCCTCTACCTGAATTCTAGCTGCTGCGTACGGACTGCATCTGGGAATACAAATTTCTTTAACATCAATACCGGAGTAAGACAAGGATGTATTTTGTCTCCATTCTTGTTTCTGCTGTCTGTGGATTTCACTCCGCGGAGAGCAATGAATAAACCCACCTTTGGCATTCTATGGGATGCAAATAGTTTAACAGATTTAGCTTTTGCATATGATATCGGGTTGCTTGGGGAAACAAAGGTGGACTTAAAAGAAATGACCACTAGCCTAGATACTGAAGCCAGTAAAATTGGCCTACGTGTAAATAATTAAAAGATCAAATACATGAAGGTTGGCGGAGTCCAGGATAACAGGCCCATAACAGTTCGTGGTCAAGCTATAGAGCAAGTGCTACAATTCACATACTGATATCGCGCCAGGAGTTGGCAGTTGGGTTTGAACTGCAGATGTCTTCCCGCTCACTGCGTATCGCGCATTCCAAAAACATTAAGTTAGTCACTACTTCTTTTACTCACTCAGCACATTCCTTCTCTCACTGGCTGCGTGTCGTGTGCTGCAAAAACAGCGATTGGCATGCGCGAAGCCGATATATTTAAGTTAGGAATATGCGGGCCGCGCATGCGTACTGCAAGACCCCCCCGCACCCCGTCGCAGCGTGTTGGACTGCCATCTCCTGACGCGATATCAGTATCTTGGTAGCATTATCTCCATTGATGGAGGCACAGAAAGGGATATCACCTGTCGAATCGGAATGGCATCAGGCATATTTCAGCGAATGCGCTCTATCTGGTCGACAACAGTCATAAGCGTCGCCACAAAGATGAAACTTTTCAATAGTATTGTCCTAACAAAAGTTTGGTGCTTTTCAGTCGGTCAACACGAATGTACCCACATAGAGCTGGGTTATGCCCTGATCCTGAAATAAATTACATAAGATTAATAAATACACTAGGATGACCAGTTTCGATCGTCAAGTGATCATCATCAGATCCATTACACTTAGGCTATAACATCAGATTCTATGTTTGAGAATACAGGTGAAAAATATATACAATATGTACAATTATTTAGTTGCAGTGTTGGTAACGCAACAGTCGGTGTATGTTAAATGTGGTATATCTAATGTTAGGTAAACTTCTAAAATAGTGATGAAAATCCGGAATTTGTCTGTTAGGGGTGATTATATGGTTTTACAGAATCAACTATGGTTATACTGAAATAATGCAAGCTTATACTTATCGAGTTGTCTCTTTAACTGGAACTTGAAGCAGTTGCGTGTTGCTATAGACACCAGTTGTAGTCGACTAACCCCGAGTGTTCGCTGGGTGGAACTGGTTTTCCCCTTCCTCCCCCTTTAGTTGCTATGTTCTTCCAGAGGTCAGTGCCATGTATATTTGTGTGACTTTGCCAAATCTAGATAAAAGTGTATGCTATTGAATGCAGGAGTCTGCAACTACTAAAGACCGTGGAACTATCTTCGCCACGCATGGGCTAAAAAGCCATCGATACTGAGCGGTACACGGTCTATTGAAGACGTCCCGGCACCTTTAATACTGCCGCGCATATCGGCCTAGGTTTATTGCAGAAAAATGTACATAGTACACCTGATCCAATTAACATTTACCTATAAACACCGCTATTTTCCCCCTTTTTTCATCTAGCTTGGCTGTATCGCAAAGTTGTGTCTTGTTTTCGACAGGGAGTGTTTTTTAGTAGGGCGAAAAGGGGTGAACTCTCCATAAAAGTGTGTTCATTTAGATTCTTGGGATTGTTTTGTTTGGCTAGGTGAATCTCGATAGCTTCTTTTATGTCGAGAGCTCTGCCTTTCGATTCGTGATGAATTATTTTTATATCAGTCTCGATTTTAGTGAAGCTGTGCCCCGTGTCGCACATATGTTCGCATACGGCTGAATGTGTTCCGTATCTTATCGCATTCCTATGTTCATTATAACGTGTATCTACTCGTCTTCCGCTCTGTCCAATGTAATTAGCTTGACAACGCCAAAGCCCTTTGGATAAAAAAACGAACTGAGATTTGCATACATAAGAAAGCAAAAAATCAATCAACAACTATACGATATTCAATTGCAACTAAGTAACTTCTAGCACGCATCCCAATGGGACAGTTTTACCGAGCACCTACATGACACCATCAAAATCAGAGCAACGAGGAAACACGAAACGCTAGAATATAAACTAAGAAAACTAGGAGAAACACAGAATAATCAACCTAGTGAACATCACACGTATAATAATTAATTCAATTTCCACAGCAGGGTAAACAACAGAACGAACGTAACCTTCTCTCAAAATGAAATGGATATGCTAGACAAAGGTTTGAAATACAACTGCACAGACGCACACACGAACCATAATATAAAACAGTTAATCACAGATATCGAGATAGCCAGTCACAAGCTCCCAGCAGAAGACAGGGAATTAACCAAAAATCTTGCCACCAACGAAGCCAAAAAAATCCTCAAACGAGAGGGCGAAAACCAATGTCTTGGCATGTAATAGAATATACCCCTGACTTTGAATACGGGTCTTGTTTATTTAGATTGCTATTTTGCAGGTGCCTCCCGGTCGTATTATTCGTTGTGAATGCTATTTTTATGCCTTGCGTTTTGAATAGATTAGTGATTTTATATGTGTTCTCATTCACATAGTTGAAGCGCGCGAATTTTTTCTCATTAATGTCCGGTTTTGGAATCATTTTACCTCTATTTTTATGTTTGGCTACAATTTTGTCTATTTTTCTTGGCGGGAAATTGTTTTCCTTTGCTATTCGTTTAATGGTTCTTATTTCCTTATTATAATTGTCTGTTGACATGGGTATGTTTAAAGCTCTGTGCACCATTGAATTGAAACCCGCTAATTTATGCGTACTGGGGTGATTAGACTGATTGTCGATTGCATGCGAGGTTTGTGTGGCTTTTAGGAATATGGAGTATGAAAGATCGTTGTCCTTACGTTCAATAGTTATGTCGAGATAATTTATTTTTCGATCTGTTTCGGATTCCTTGGCGAATTTTATTGAGTGGTGTAGGCTATTAATGGATGGGAGAATTGTTTCTTCGCTTGTTAATTCAGTATCGTAGGTGCAAAAATTACATCATCTACGTATCTTTTCCATATTACTATTCCCTTTTATGGAGAGTTCACCCCTTTTCGCCCTACTAAAAACACACCCTGTCGAAAACGAGACACAACTTTGCGATACAGCCAAGCTAGATAAAAAAGGGGGAAAATAGCGGTGTTAATAGGTAAATGTTAATTGGATCAGGTGTACTATGTACATTTTTCTGCAATAAACCTAGGCCGATATGCGCGGCAGTATTAAAGGTGCCGGGACGTCTTCAATAGACCGTGTACCGCTCAGTATAGATGGCTTTTAGCCCATGCGTGGCGAAGATAGTTCCACGGTCTTTAGTAGTTGCAGACTCCTGCATTCAATAGCATACACTTTTATCTAGATTTGGCAAAGTCACCCAAATATACATGGCACTGACCTCTGGAAGAACATAGCAACTAAAGGGGGAGGAAGGGGAAAACCAGTTCCACCCAGCGAACACTCGGGGTTAGTCGACTACAACTGGTGTCTATAGCAACACGCAACTGCTTCAAGTTCCAGTTAAAGAGACAACTCGATAAGTATAAGATTGCATTATTTCAGTATAACCATAGTTGATTCTGTAAAACCATATAATCACCCCTAACAGACAAATTCCGGATTTTCATCACTATTTTAGGAGTTTACCTTACATTAGATATACCACATTTAACATACACCGACTGTTGCATTACCAACACTGCAACTAAATAATTGTACATATTGTATATATTTTTCACCTGTATTCTCAAACATAGATGTTATAGCCTAAGTGTAATGGATCTGATGATGATCGCTTGACGATCGAAACTGGTCATCCTAGTGTATTTATTAATCTTATGTAATTTATTTCAGGATCAGGGCATAACCCAGCTCTATTTGGGTACATTCGTGTTGACCGACTGAAAAGCACCAAACTTTTGTTTACTTAGGCAACACTGAAAAATGGCTTCAAACCTCACAAAGTATTGTCCTACCTACTGCATTATATGCCTGTGGAACATGGAAATTCACGGCTAAGGTAATTAAGCGGTTAGATGTTTTCCAATAACGTTGCCTTAGATGAATTCTTGGAGTCTCCTATCGTGATCATGGCACAAATGAAGACGTCTTAAGAAGATCAGACTTCAGTACGCCTGTCAACGACTGTAATTGATCGTCGGATGCACCTTGCTGGCCACGTCCTCCGCATGTCAGAATACCGTCACCCACGAACTGCACTAAGATGGACACCACTGGGAGGAAAAAGGAAACAAGGCCGGCCGCTAAGAACTCGGCGTCAAACAATGAGAGGAGATCTCAGGACCATTGGCATCTCTTGGGATGATGCCGAAGCTGTTGCGATCGACCGTTATCGCTGGAGAAGACTTGCTGCCCAATGTGCCTTGCATAGGACCTAATGATGATGATGAGAATTTGTAGAGTATTTGTTGAATTAAGCTGAACTATTATGAAAGTGTATTTGTCACAGAGATAGTATTATATTGTCATAGAATTATATTGAACTTATTGAAGTAGCATAATGTTGTATTGAAGTTAATGGAGGACTATTGATATAATTGGTGTTACGAAAGTCTATATTAAATTTTCGAAAGATTATGATGGAATTATATTCAATGAATATTGTTGAAGGATTGCTAACGTGAGCTGTGACACGAAGTATTATTATTAACAAGTGTAATGGAATGTTTTTATGTTGAATGGGAGAGTTTAGAGGCGAAAATTTTACCGTGTAAAGATTGAGATTGGAATGTTTAATGGTGTTAATCATGATTAATTTTATAAAAGATTTAATTAAAAAGCGAAGCTAATACAGGTATTCTTCGTCATCACTATTGGAATATTTACCAGAATTATGATACAATCGTTTTGCTTAGCTTCACTGCTTGGTTTTAAAACATACCAGAATATGATTGAAATTTATCGAGATGATTTGTGAATAATTATGACGCGCAATGGATATTGATATCAATGTGTTAGATACAGATGTGATTAAGGGTGTACATTTGTAAATTATGTAAGCCTCCGTGGCTTAGACTGCATCACGCCGGCCTCTCACCGCTGGGTCCGTGGTTCAATTCCCGGTCACTCCATGTGAGATCTGTGCTGGACAAAACGGAGGCAGACAGGTTTTTCTCCGGGTACTCCGGTTTTCCCTGTCAAATTTCATTCCAGCAACACTCTCCACTATCATATCATTTCATCTGGCATTCATTTAATCATTGCTCCAGAGGAGTGCGTCAGGCCTCGGCAGCCGGTACAGTTCATATCCCCGCCGCTCGATGGAGGCTTCATTCATTCCATTCCTGACCCGGTTGGAGATTGGAAGCAGGCTGTGGATTTTCATTTTTCATTTGTAAATTATGTATATATTTTGGAAATATTTCGTCGTAATTTCTGAATGATATGATAATGATTTGAGCAACACGAATGATTATGATTCGTGTAACAAGTGTATACATTAGATGCAGTGTTAATTGATATTGAGTGTAGTGATATCTACGTTATAAATAAGACATGCATAAATTTCATGCAGGAATTGCTTCTACTATCTACGTTGTAAGTCATATTTGGTATTTTTTTTTGTTTTTTTTTTGTTTTAGTGTCTTCAATCAATAAATTTGAGTGATTTCATTTAACGATATTTAATAATTTTTGACGTGGTGATTTATGGTGATGGTGTAAGATTGTGCTAGGAAGATCATTGCCAGGTATTTTCCAACTTTATCCATTGCTTTGAGAAACAGTAGATTATTTTTGCTTGATTCTTGTTGTTATTCGACTGAGCTAGTTCTTTTATTTTCACTTTGGTCTTTTCTTAACGCAATCTTGTTGTTAGGATAAGCATGTTCCCTTTTCATGTAGTGCTTGTCGGTAGGATTTTTTTTTCTCGCCGTGGAATTTCATGTTCTACGATCCAGTTGCTCCATCGGATTCGACAAGTACTGTCATGATATAATCGGTCACAGTACCTAACGTCAGGTCACGGCCCCCTCATTCCCTCTTCCTTGCCTACCCCCCCCCCCCCAATCTTCCCCGTTCACTTTGCAGGTGAGGCCGTCCGGGCGAGGTGCATGTCTCACCTCCCCAGTTGTATCCCACAACCCGATGTTTAAAACTCCACGACACTACCCTGGAGGCTGTGAAGGTGAGATCCCTCGCTGAGTCCGAGGGAAATGCCAAACCTAGAGGGTAAAACGACTTTAAAAAAATATTTATAATATATTCTTTGCACATTGATGTAGTCAGCTGACTTCCCGCGCCTGTATCTTTTTAAAATGTATTCTGATACATGGTGTTGAAGAGGAAATAAGTAAGGTTTTGAAAAGTGATGCTATTTCGATTGTTCAGGCTATCAAAATTAGAATAAGAATCCCAATTAAAAACATGTGTTTAGTCAAACAAATGAAACAAAGTACTGTATTAATTTATTTAACATCTAGGCCTACTACGTTTAAATAAATTTTACTACTAAGAAATAAAAAAAAAACACATTCTATCTTAAAAATAATACACATGGTAGATAATTTGTATAAAATACTTTTAATCTCTTAAGCGTGTTGGAAGCCATTTTTCAGTGTTGCCATAATAATCTAAATTAAATGGTTTTCAGTCGGTCAACACGATTGTAATGGGTGGTTCCCCAACTAACTCCCTAAATTAGGGAACCGTCCAATCGTGTTGACGACTGATAAACATTACATTTCGACTTTTAATCTCACTGAACTTGGCACTTTTAACATAACCACTCATAATAACTTGGCGTCAAAAGGGTTGAATAACGTGTAATTAAGATGCACTGTACTCTAATTAACAGTAATAATAATGTGTTCTAAAAACTGTTTTACTTAATCACCTTTGAATTTTGTTATGAGGAAGGTGCTGAATAGGAATTACAACTGATAGAGGGTATGGTGGTCCGTATATTATTCAATTTCAGAATCGGTGGTTTGCAGATTTCTACGGATTGGAAACCACAGGTCTATTGGCACAGGCTAGAGTAAAATGTGGCTTTTCACCGTTATCTCAGTCTCATACATGGCTGTGATTATATGGAAGCTATTGCGGTATGAGTGGTGCTCTGTAATGGCATTTGGGGCACAGCAAGTACCTGAGAATGCTGTGAAAGGTGCTACTCATAGGGTCAGTATTGTTCTACTAATTCAATAGGGAAAAGAATGGCAAACTACGCCCACTCTTCACCTTGCTTAGTGCGTCTCATTATAACACTTCCGTGGGTTTTTGTGGGTATCTATACACATAAAATACGGCGGTACATTTTGAGGATCTAACCAGATGGAACAAGATGAGTTTTAACAAGAAATAAATGGTATGAGCCATGTTGCTTAGCTTTGTGGTTCATTATAATTTTTGTGTTGATTCATTTGGGGGTCTTTGCGACATCGTGGTCACGTAGCCCCGTGCACTTGGGTGAGTGTGGAATTTGCATGACAACCTGTGTTATTAAGATGGTTGTATTAATGTGTGTAGGTGTAATTCAGATGAGAATTGGGAGGGAGGTGGCCGTGGCCTCAATATAGGGATCATCCCGTCATTCGCCTGGAGTAGAAATGGGAAACAACGGAAAACCACTTCCATGATTGCTGAGGTGGGGGCAGTTTTGTATCGACCATGGCTTACTTCATAAAGACAAGCTAACACAACTTCCAGTTTGATGTGACCAGTTCTGCAACGCCAATATTCTAATTATATATTTAAAATACTGAGGTGAGTTAGGTAGATTTCATTAGAAAGCTAACTATTGCAATGGGTACCATGTTTCGACTTCCGGAAAATTTCGACATATCATCGCGTTTCACATCCCCAAGACCCCAAAACCACCGTCAGTTCAAAAGTTTATATATAATTTATGTATATATATATATATGTATATCAGTTTTTTGTGGACACGATAACTGCCGTAATTTTGCACCAATCACTTTGAATTGTTTACCGAATATGTATACCTATAAAATCTCGGTCGAGTTCGTTACTGGGCTAAATCGGTCGAAGGGGGTGAAAATGGGGGGCTTTTTTTTCGAATAAGTGAAATATTGCTATAACTCTCTTAATATGTGAAATATCGAATCCGTTCGAAGTCCATACTATGTGTCGGATAAAGCCCAAAAATTTATGTTTGAAGAGTTTTTTATAGCACCAACCATTGACCAAAGGGGTGGGAAAAAGTGGGTTTTTCGGGAAACATTAATCATATCTCTCTTAATAGGCACAATATCAAAACCGTACAAAATGGACAATATCCCCATAATATTTACCTAAAACTTTTGTCTGAAAGAATTTTTGATATGACCCACCATTACGCCAATGGATGAGAAAAATGATTTCGGGATTATAAGAAAATGCCAAGAGCTATCAGAGGTTGCCATGGCAACACTACTAAATTGATGAGGGATGAGCCATCAGACGTTGCCATGACAACGCACTTGCCCGAGATCAGATTCAGATTTCCATCTGACTAAGTGTGAAGCGGCTTCGGTGACGTAACTGGTAGCATGCTGAATTTCTATGCCCAAGGTCTCGGGTTCATGCCTGCCGAAGTCGCCGGATTTCCTAAGAGCGCTAAAAATCCCTCAGTATGCTTTCCTTTGGAGGGGAAGCTCCAACGTTCGTTGCGAGTTGCTGGTTGCGGTGGCATCTAGTAGCCAAGTTCACAGCTAGGTGTCGTTGACGGTAGTATCTGGTAGCAACATTAGGAACTACTGCTTGAAATTTACCGTCTGCAGTCCTTACCTGAATTACAGCTTGCCACGGTGGGTGAGTGGTTATAGTGTCGGACTACCAACCCCAAGGTTGCAGGTTCTCCCCTGGCCATGGTAAGTGATTTTTGAAGGCGACACAAATCACGACACTCATGTCATACGTTGTTGGCATGTTAAAGGACCCATTTGAATTCAGTAGGCCGTGTTCAATGGCAAAATTAATCTCGGGATTTTCCGCCAACACAAAGTTCCTCCATTCTCTACTTGAAAGCGCTGTAGTGTCAAGGAGTTAAGATATCTAACCTCCTTGACTTTCATAGCGTTCAAAGGAACCACGAAATTCGACATGCAAGCTACCCTCTGGGTGTCAATTAACAAAGCTTGCACCAGGCATCCTAGGCCATACGATATTATGATTATTACCTGAATTACAGACTAATACAGCCATCACAATTCACACCGTTTATCAGACAGATTCTACACTCACCCAAAGTACACGGGGTTACATGACCGCGTTGTCGCAGCCCCTAAACTGAGGAACCAACTAAAATCTCTGCGGGAGATATAATTTTGCGTGAAGAAGTAACAGATCGGTACATAGTTACACATCAGTGTCGAAACCTTGCATAAGGACAGTGTGACCACAAGTATAAAAATGGACCCCAAATGACAAGAAGGTTACCGTCCCCATAAGACAATAAAATGCTTAACATATTAATAACATGACGAAAAACATAGTTAATTAAGCTCCAATTATAAAATACTTTCTCGCAATAAATGAGATCTGATCCTTCTACGAAAACCTGTATATTCTGCCTATTTTCGGCTATCCCCAAGTTTGTCCGGTGAAATCTACCTCCGCCTTCCGGCGTGCCGAGAGGACTTTTTTTTGTTACCAATTCACTATGTAAAGCACTCTGACGAATGCACTTGGCCTGTAGATGTGCAGAGTGTCTTTAAGAGAAAAATATATATTACGGCATATTATTAAAATTATTATAGAACAAGATGTTCAGTAAAGAACATATAGCCTACTTTCTCCTAAATGCATGTGTATTGTTATATTTCTTTGTCCTTTTCAAGGAGTATAATTGAATGTTGGTTGTAGTAGCTTGTTGAAATACAATGTGCTATACGGATATTAAACATGAATATCAGGTGCCCTTTGCTAGTGCTACCTCTGTAAAAAAAATCATTCAATTCGGTTTCACCGTGTTTGAATTGATATGGGGAATCGACTTGCACACTTACATGGCCGCTATCTGCAAACTATTAGGCTGATGACCTTGTAGTACGATAAAAGAAGCTTCCCACAAAAAGGTATGTTGTTGCAAAATTTGGTAAAAATCAAATGATTAGGTTGGTCGTAATTTGATTTAAGCTTTTAATATTTGGGTGGCCGCCCTACCGTTTCCGTCAAGATGGTGGTGATATAAAACATGACAATGAGGTGCCCTTTGCTTGTGCTACCTCTGTACCAAATTTCGTTCAATTCGGTTTCACCGAGTTTGAAAAGATAGGGGGAATCGATTTGCATACATACTTGGCCGTCATCAGCAAATTATTGGGCTGATGACCTTGTAATTTGGTCAAAAGATTCTATATACATAAAGGTATAATGTTGCAAAATTTGGTAGTGATCAGATGATAATTTTGGTCGTAATTTGATTCAAACTTTTAACATAATGGTGGCCGCCATTACGTTTTCATCAAGATGGCGGCGATATAAAACACGACACTGGAGTGCCCTTTGCTAGTGCTACCTCTGTACTAAATTTCGTTCATTTCGGTTTCACCGTGTTTGAATTGATAGGGGGAATCCATTTGCACACAAACATGGCCGCCATCTGCAAACTATTGGGCTGATGATCTTGTAGTTTAGTCAAAAGACGCTCGCCATATGAGTATATGTTGTTGAAAAATTTGGTAGAGATCGGATGATTAGGTTAGTCGTAATTTGATTTAAGCTTTGGACATTTGGGTGGCCACCATTACGTTTCCGTCAAGATGGCAGCGATATAAAACATGACACTGAGGTGCCCTTTACTAGTGGTACCTCTGTACCAAATTTCGTTCAATTCGGTTTCACCTTGTTTGAAAAGATAGGGGGAATCGATTTGCACACATACATGGCCGCCATCCGCAATGTATTGGGCTGAAGACCTTGTAGTTTGGTCAAAAGACGCTCGCCGTTTGAGTATATGTTGTTGCAAAATTTGGTAGAGATCAGATGGTTAGGTTGGTCGTAATTTGATTGAAGCTTTTAATATTTGGGTGGCCGCCATTACGTTTTCGTCTACATGGCGGCGATATAAAACATGACACTGACGTGTCCTTTAATAGTGCTACCTTTGTACCAAATTTCGTTCAATTCGGGTTCACCGTGTTTGAATTGATAGGGGGAATCGATTTGAACACATACATGGTCAACATCTGCAAACTATTGGGCTGATGACCTTGCAGTTTAGTCAAAAGACAGTCGCCATATAAATATATGTTGTTGCAAAATTTGGTAGGGATCGGATGATTAGGTTAGTCATAATTTTATTTAAGCTTTGAACATTTGGGTGTCACCTTGTTCGAATTGATAGGGGGGGGGGGGGGGGGACAGGCAGACATTCAGATTACACACTCACACACACACAGACAGACACACTTTTGCAAAAATCGAAAGTAGGCTAAAAACGTGATATTTATGATACGCCGCGTGCGCACTATCGGTTTACTCCACGAGACATGGTGGATAAAAGATGCACCTTATTTTACTGTGAGTGTGAATTAAAAGAAAGGGGGGAGGGTTGTTTATGACGTTTCCACGTTATATCTATACTAATATAATAAAGCTGAAGAGTTTGTGTGTTTGTTTATGTGTTTAAACGCGCTAATCTCTGGAACTACCAGTCGGATTCTAAAAAATATTTTTGTATATGATAGCCTGGTTCATGAGGAACACTTTATGCTATGTAGCATTAGGCTACACCTCTCAGGTAACCTTAGAGATGGATTTCTGTTCAGTAAGTCGGAAGAACAAGCGCTCCAGAACGGCTTCAATCATACCGAAGTCTAAACTTTTGCCATGTAATGCGGGCCGCATCACGTCGCCCCTACCAATGTTCTGGTGCAGAATTGCGAGCTGCTTATAAATTGCACTCCGGGGAGTCATTAGTGCAAAAAGATTTGTTTTGCCCCTTAAAACAGTTATGATGACAATAGTATGCCTCTGTATAAGGGCGATGGTGTTGGTGCAGTATACTGAGGTTATCAGCCAGTGGCGTAGCCAAGGTGGGGTTAGGCGGGGTTAGAACCCCTCCCCCCATTGGAAAATCGGCAGTTTGTGATTTGTGTCTGTGGTGATGTACTGTTGTCGCTTTTCAGCCCGGGTCCCCATTTGTGGCTACACACGTCTTCATGACAACGTATAACCACAGTCTACCTACAGATCGCGAAGCTTAGCTCATATTTTTCTACCGCCAGCAGCAAGAATGTGCCGACTGCGCCATGTTGGTGTATGTTATTGTTGCTGGATTTACTGTATGTGAGCATTGTGTAAAGGTTTTATCTTTAATTCAACAAGTGTTTTTCAAGAGGAGATATGCAGTTCAATAAACAGATCTAATATTGGTTGGTTGGTTGGTTGGTTCCTTAGTTTAGGGGCTGCGACAACGCGGTCATGTAGCCCCGTGTACTTTGGGTGTGTGTAGAATCTGTCTGATAACCGGTGTTAATTGTGATGACTGTATTAGTGTGTGTATCTGTTTTTTAATTCAAGTAGGGACTGCAACTTTGAATTTTCAAATAGTTCCTACTTTTGCCGCCAAACGCCACCGTCAACGACTACTAGGCCTAGTTCAGAACTAGCTACTAGACGCCACCGCAGTCGGCTCTTGGCAACGAACGTAGCAACCTAAGAGCGTTGTTTACATTCTTAACCTATCCAATTTAGTTTCACACAGGTGTAATTAGTGGAAAGATCTTTAACATGCCATAAATCTATGACATGGGACCGCCGGCTTTACTTCCCCTCCGAAGGAAGGCATACTGAGAGATCTAATATTAGACGCAATATTTCAGTGTTGCTAAGTAACCTATATGATCGCATTTCAGTCGGCCAAGACGAGTGTACGGTACCCAATTAGATTAGGTAGGCAGTGACAATTTATCTCCTAATGGCTGAAATAAAAATACATGAATCGTTTATACAATTAATAAAACACTTCTCACATAAAGGGGGGTGGGGTAGTATGAGAAGCGTTTTATTAAATATATAAATAATTATTGTATTATGAATTACACAGGGAAATTAATTGTTACCCCTCGCCCAATCTAATTGGGTGTATTCGTGTTGACCGACTGGGAAGTCACTGTTCAAATAGCAAGACGAAACCCGAGTTGCCAAAGGACCCTAAAAGGTAAAATTTAGCCTTTGGATTTTAGGCTTGTATTATAAAGCTTTTCGAGGGGAGCGTAATGGTGCAGTGGCTTAGCTGCTCGTCAATCACCCGGACGGCCGGAGTTCCAATCCCGGTGACAGTGGGGTGGAATTTTCACCTGAAAAATTACGTGGCGTCAGGACGGGCATCCGGCCTTAAATCCCCGGCCAAAACCAAAATGAACCTGATTGGCTCCGGCGAACCCAATTAATTGGGATACGCAGTAGAAAGTATTATAAAGTTTTCAATCAAACAACGGAACTAGGTCTTTAACTGGATATAAATCAATAATAATGTTATTGGTTTTAGGTCCCTTTTAAGTACTGTGGCTTTCAGAGACACCGGGGTGCCGGAATTTTGCCCTGAAGGGGATCTTTAACGTGCCAGTAAACCTACAGACACGGTTCCCTCGCATTTATGCACCCTTGAATGCCAGCTGACTGTGCCAGGATTAGATCCTGCAACCTTGGGCACAGCAGGTGAGACCGTTACCGCTGAGCCACGGAACCAGTCGGTTAAAATCAGAAGCATGTCTCGGTAGGTTATCCATGCATGGCTTTGGTGGCGTAGTCGGTAGCATGCTGAACTGCAATGCCCAAGGTCGCGGGTTCAAAGCCGGCCAAAGTCGTCGGATTTTCTAAGAGCGCTAAAATCCCTCAGTATGCTTTCCTTTGGAGGGGAAGTTCCAACGTTCGTTGCGAGTTGCTGGTTGCGGTGGCATCTAGTAGCCAAGTTCACAGCTAGGTGTCGTTGACGGTAGTAACTGGTAGCAACATTAGGAACTACTGCTTTAAATTGACCGTCTGCAGTCCTTACCTGAATTACAGACTAATACAGCCATCACAATTCACACCGTTTATCAGACAGTTTCTACACTCACCTAAAGTACACGGGGTTACATGACCGCGTTTTCGCAGCCCCTAAACTGAGGAACCAACCAAAATTTCTGCGGGAGATATAATTTTGCGTGAAGAAGTAACAGACCGTTACATAGTTACACATCAGTGTCGAAACCTTGCATAAAGACAGTGTGACCACAAGTATAAAAATGGACTCCAAATGACAAGCAGGTTACCGTCATCATAAGACAATAAAATGTTTAAAATAGGCATAAAATGACGAAAAACCAAGTTAATTAATCTCCAATTATAAAATACTTTCTCGCAATAAATGAGGTCTGATCCTTCTACGAAAACCTGCATATTCTGCCAATTTTCGCCTATCCCCAAGTTTGTCCGGTGAAATCTACCTCCGCCTTCCGGCGTGCCGAGAGAAGTTTTTAATAGTCAGAGAGCTGATTTAATGAATAAAGATTTTGTACAATAATATAAACTCATTCTCGAATCCTTTGGAAGCAAGCCAATTTATGTCGTCAGGATAATGCTCACAAACTTAGATGTGGTACACTGTTTGTTAATTCTCTTATGAAATACCTGGTCTCCCACATGGCCGCTGTGAAGGTACGGTACACAATTGATATTGTCGATATTTTGTAAAATTTGCATTGTATTATTTTGTCAAATTCAGGAATGAAAGGTTTCAAACCGACAGAAAAAATACGAAGTACCTACGATTGAGTCATTTAAGACCTTAGGATCTGTATTTACTTTTCGTTTTACAAATCACACTGGTATTTTTTACTAATTAACTATAATGTTACTCAATTTTACGGAATAACTAACTTTTGATACGGTTAATAATTTGAAATTATATTATATCCATACTATCAACCCACCCCGGCTTCGCCTGGTATATTAAAGGGGTCACTCAGCGTATGTTAAAAAGGCGCACGGACGGTAGTTCTCAGACGCAATTCAGAAAAGCCGAAGTGAACAGCGAAACTCCAAACATTTATAGTCTACTCTTCTCTGAAGTCTTAACTCGACACGACTCGACAGTTAATGCTGGCCGAAGCTGAGGTGATGGGCTCGCTCGTAAACTCGCTCCGAAGCTAGTATTTTAAATTTCCATTGAATGGAGATTGTTGGAAGAAATTAAAACGTAAAATCACTTATAGTGGGCGATGTATTAAAGATAGAGATATGCTATCTGGGACTTCTTAGTAGAACTTTTCATGCTGACCAATTCTTACACTCATAGTATATGGATATTTTTAATGGTTTACCCAGCGTAAGCTTAAAAGGCGCAAGGATGGCATATTTTTCTTCGACACGTATCACTGAAATCGTTACTGCTCGGGTTCCTTTGGTCATAAATAAATGTTTTTCTACAGAAACCATCCTCGAGAAATTCTTTACTGAATGGTGAAAACCGCATCATAATCCATTCAGGGGATTTAGAGATTACCCGTTACATCCAGGAATCGTGGACTTGGTTTTATGTAGAGATGCCAGCGACTATCATTAAAAGAAGTACATGAATTTATAACTAGTATGGACTATGAATTCTACGTAAGACCCACTAAGTACGTCATACAACTGTACCTACGGATACTTATAGAGGACTGAACTAATAAAAACAGAGCATTCTTTTCATGTTTCGATGAATTAAAAGTGTACAGTATGTCAACATTGTGGCTTTTTTCTGTAGTAGTTGGTGATTTAACGTGACTTATGTTCACAATGGAAATAATCTCTCAGGTGAGTTAAAATTCAAAAAACCCTTGCAAAAGTGAAATCATCTGTTCCGCGAATAACGTACTAAAAGCAGTTGCCAGGTTTCTGGCCGCCGCGAGCGCTAGTGTCGCTTCACCAACAAAGAGGACGCAATTTCGTAGCGCAGCGAGCTTCGCGACTGTGTATTTTAGACTGTGGTAATACAATTCCGCCTGCCTCTCACCCGGAGACCCTAGGTTCGATTTCCGGCTCCATCAGGGATTTTAAAACTGACGTGAGGTTTGGAACGGGGTGCAGTCAGTCTTGTGAGGACAATTGAGTATCTGTCTGACAGTGAGGCAGTGCCCCGATCACGAAAACTAAGATTATCGGCCGAGGGGACCCGATGCGTTGATCACGCGTCACCCCAATATCTGCAGGCCAAATGGCTGGGCAGCGGTCGCTCGGTCGGCTTAGGCCCTTCATGGGCTGTATAGTGCCAGGGGTTGAATACAACTCCGTCCTCCAAAGTTGCCAATCTAACTTTTCCCCCGCGAAATAACTTATAGCTAATTTCAAACTGAGGCTAGCGCCAAATAATTATGAATCCCACACAGCGGGATAATATTAGCTTTTTTCTTCTTTTCTTGGCGGGAGAGAAGTTATATGTAAATTATTCTAGTTTTTATTAAAAATAACGCGCTTTAATAAAGACTCAGAAAAATCTATGGGTACATTAACACTAATTTTGTGATCATTATTAACATATTGAGCATGAGATAACAGTCAGCCGAGTTGATTCATATTACGTAAATATAATATGTCCAGCAATTCCCCGAATTACGGTTGTCTCCCAGTTACGAATGAGTGAAATTTTTCGCCTGAGTAATGTAAGCAATTAAAACTTTTTTCGGCTGCATGTAGCATTTGTAAGGTAAGAAGGACCTTGGCAGGTTCAATAATCTTCGAAAATGATACTTTAGGCATTCAGGGCTAATTGCAATACAACGCATAGGATCTTGTTGAAAAAACTGAATAAACATAAAAATGAGTACCGGTATTGAATTACTCATGAATCAATATCATACATTATGAGAGGACATGCCCACTTTTGCTGAGACCTATGTAAATAATTTCTCTTATTGAGAGATACGCAGTCTTCATGTTGGTAGCACAGATATATTTGAGTTGATTTTGTTCCTGTCAGGGGAATGTTCTAGATTTATCATTGAAGTGAGACATTTTAGTCAAAAATTAACTTAAGTTTTTAAAGAACTGATTTGTTTTTGTCTTTTGAGCATATTGTATTACTCGACAAATTCGGGATCAAAATACATAAAATTTTCTTGTGAAATAACATCTCATAGAGAAATGGAAATACTTGTAGAGTTGTTGTCAATTCATCTGAGGAGCTTGAGACACCTTGGTCATCAGCCCTGTGTAGTTGAGAGTGTGTTGAAGCTGTCTGGCAACCTGTAATGCTGTGATGATTGTAGTTGTGTGTGTAAATGTATCTGGGACAGGAATGGAGTAGACGCTCCGGGATTTGAGCAAGGCACTATCCCGGAAATTTCCTGTAGGGAGTGTGGAAAACCCGGGGAAAAATCACACTCAGGATAATAGCTGTCAGCACCGGGATTCGAACCTACGATTTCCGTGCTTACCACAGCTGCCCTCGCGACCATGGTGCACGTTTGACGACGAAATGTTTGTAAAATTTGGCTTGAGTACCCATAACCCCCCACTGGTCGATCCTGGCTACGCTACTGTTATCAGCTGCAATAAGCGTTGGCGAGCTGCTTATAAATTGCAGTCACGGGGAGTAATTAGTAATTAGGCCCCTTAAAACAGTTATCATCATGACAATAGTATGCCTCTGTATAAGGGCGATGGTGTTGGTGCAGTATACTGAGGTTATTAGCTGAAATAAGCGTTGGTGCTTTCAAATTTACTTTCATTTATTCCAATCCTTATCCTTGAGCGCTCCAGTTCTGTAAGACAAATAAATCCACCGGGCGAAGCCGGGCACTACTGCTAGTCCTTAAATATAATTATAAAAGAAGGGAAATATTGAAGAACTTAAACTAGCAGTTAAGTGTATACGTTGTGTAATCCGGCATTTTGCAATGGGATGTGCTACATTTGAGAAATGTCAGTTGATAACTCGAACTGAACGATTCCACGAGAAATCCATTTACAGTTTTTAGAAATACAGGACAAGGGCTGTTAGCTCGGGCCACGAAAGTTTACGTTACAAGAACAAAAAGGGTCAAAATGTTCATATATTTTAATCTCCTCACAACATTCCTCTATCACTTGTCACACGACTGCATTACACACATCAAAACATGTTTTGCATATTGCTGGCCAAGAGTCGTAGTGACCTCAAACCCATTGCGAGCATGTATATCGGCTGTGTCAATGAAATGAACATCCTGAGATTTGTGTGCGTGGTAGGACACGTTCAATTGCAGAAATCATTGCTACTTCAAAATCAAGCTTGTGTGTGGAAGGCTTCCGTGAAGGAAAAGATTCTTTTACAGCCATAAGCTTGTGGAAGTACGTGTCTTTAGTTTTGTCCGGGAGGAGATCATCCACAGCAGGCCAGGCGCTTGTTTCTGTGTCAAAACTTCCAATGTCCACGTGAATTGAATACAGTTGACAAAACAGCATGGGACAACTTGTAAATGTACCGTCGATAAAATAAGTCACGTCCTGCTCATCTAACAGTTGCAAAGTATATTCACCTCTGAAAATGATCATTCTCTTGTCCCTTATGGTTTTATCAGCCAATACAAATCTTCTTCCATCTGGCAACGTTAATAGATCATCAGCAAGCACAATTTCATTACTTGATTTAGGATTCGGATCAGTCTCGATAAAAAACACTTTTCATGAAGTCATATTTCGGCACATCAGTCACGAGTTCAAACCCTTGAGAATAGAGACCCCAAATGTCTTCTTTATCTATCACGTTTACCGGCACTGACACTTTCTCTCTCACTCATTTCCTACAGTTATGCCTTGCTCTGTTGGCATCCAACTGCGATTTATTTGGCACACAGGAATACTCCGTAGTAGTGCCCGGTATTATAAGGTGCGTTCAAAAATTAACGAGCTGGAGGCATAATTAAAGAAACCAGTAACTGTATGTTAGAAGTATTGGCCCTGGCTGTTGAGGCACTTGTCCCACTGTGACACGAGGCGGTGAATGGCTGTCTCATAAAATTCCCTGGGCTGCGATGTGAACCAGTTCCGCACGTACAGCTGGACGTCGGCGTCCAAGGTGAATCGTTGGCCCCGCAGAGCCCTTTTTAGGGCACCAAATATGGCGTAATCACAGGGACAGAGGTCTGGACTGTATGGAGGGTGGCCGAGCATTTCTGCAGGAGTCCCACGACTGTGTTGGCCGTATGAGGTCGTGCATTGTCGTGGAGCAACCACGGCGGCTATGGCGTTCACTGTCACTCGGGGGTCCTGGGTAATGAGTGCATCAACCATCTTGACATTGTTATCGGTAATGCAGGGGGGTGACTCAGATCGGGCATCATCGGCTAACGATACCCGTCCTTCCCTGAAGCGCTTGTGCCACGCCTTGACCCTTGCAAGGGACATGCAGTGTTCGCCGTACACTTGTGACATTCGGCGATGAATGTCCGTCCCCCCTACTCCTTACGCTGTCAGAAACCGAACAACACCTCTTTGCTCTTCGGTTGACGCCTTCATGTCACTGTTGCAATGCGACTGGCAGCTTTGGACGATTGATGCATGCTGCTGCTCGCTTTGTATCGTCACGTGACGTGCAAGCGTGCACTCTAGCGACGGGCTGTGACCTTCCACGCTCTGGTCGGAACCACACCTTGTTACACCCGCCACGATTAGCCGATGTAGTCAGCAGTTTGCGCATTCCAGCCTCCGGCCCGTTACTTTTGAACGCACCTTATATGCCATGCTGCAATGTTGTCTTGATTCTTCCGCAACACATGCTTTTCTTGTCTTTTATTCAGTCACGATATGTTTTCTTGAGTAGTCTTATGAACGCGGTATGAATACAATCCAAACACAAACGAATGCTTTCCTTTTTTAGTTGTAATAACATAGGATTCTTCCATCGCACAAATCACTCGTAAAGCAAACTTAACACGGATGTTGACTGGTTGCAAGTCACAAGATAAATGAGGTCTTTCGATCAGACTACATGACGGGGTATTCCCGCCTCCCCCAGAAATAAGTGTTAGAAGTTCCCAGATTCCACCGATACATCAGTGTGGGTCGCTAGTGGCACGATGGCAAATTGGTGGGTTGCTTGCAGCACGGGTCGCATTCGGCACGGTCGCTTCCTGCACGACACCATAAGAAAAACCTTCTTTTGATGTGTGTATAAGGACATCCGGCCGGGCCTTTCCTATTTGCAATTCTACTTGTATTTATGACGTAATAATGGAGCCCACACAACTGACAGTGCGTTACGGAGGAAGAGAGCGGTTTATTTATTTATCGTATGGTATGGCACACATTTACATCATAATACATAACAATACATCATAATCTTAATGTAATATTGAAAAAAAAAGAGAGCAGATAGTATCATAATTTAATATCTAAATTCAAAATATAGTATAGGGAGCGGTAATTTCGAGTCTTATCATGGCATGCCAATACGTCTCATTTTAACCTAGGCCTATTGAAACGCAACTAAAATGATTTCGGATACCCTAGTAACATTGTACCGTATCGATTCCTGGTTAATGTATTTCGAAACACATAGAATAAGATGTGGTGGACTGTATAACGAAACGAAATATATTTGGAAATTGTATATACTGTACAAGATTTAACACTGTTTAAATCGTTATTTCATGCGTTGGCACCATGACCAGTAGTCAATCGTAACCAATCGTATAACTTCGGCTTTCTCCGCCACTCGAAGCTACGTTCCTGGCTGTCTGTAACGTCAAGTGATGTACTGTAGCTTGACGCAGGTATAGGGTCAACGACCCTTTCAGCAGGGGGTAAACTGCCAGCAGAATATGTACCAGGTTGCCAACAATGCATGTAAGATTTCCGTAGCTGAAATGTCACGTCCTGTGATTCGGAATCCAGCGAGATTAACGGTCACGTAAAACATGTCTCCTTCCTTCATCACCATGTAGTTGGTTGGCCGTTCTTCGTACGGGTAGAAATGTTACTTGTTTCTGTATAGGCTAGTGTTCCAATATGATTAGTTGAGAAAAGTCATTGTTGCGGTAAAATGACTGAGTTATAGGCGATATATTGTAAATTTATTTATGAGATTTATCTCTTTTATGAAACTTGATTCCGAACACTCCGAATCGAAAGCAAAAATTTAGCAGCAAGAAGCGTGAGCAAGAGTGAATAATGCAACCTATTCGCCGGGCGGAACGTGGTAGCACCTGCTACTGAAATAAGTTGTTGTTGTTGATTTTTTAAGGGGCTTTGTGACATCGTGGTCATGTGGCTCCGTTTACTTGTGTGTGTGTGTAGAATTTGTCTGATAACCTGTGTCACTGTGATGTCTGTACTAGTGTGTGTATTTGTAATCAAGGTAGAATTTGGTAGGAAGCGGAGTAGAAGTGGGAGACCACGGTAAGCCTCTTCCAGGATGGCTGAGGTAGGAATCACCTGCCCCTTCTCAGTAGGTTGGGGTGAGAGTCTTAATGGAGTTGGCACGCAGGAACACGATCACATTACTGCTGGCGAAGGTACTGGCACACTGGATAATCCCTGGTCTAATTCATCTCACTCACAGGCCAATTGAATCATTGAAACGTGTTATTTTGCTGGTGTTATTCCAGATAAGGGTCAACCGAATGTTTCTGGTCTTCCTCCGAGTATTGGATGGGGACTGCTGGCACTGCTCATCCTAGCTCTTGTGGGACTGGTGGTCAGTGTGTCTCTGGAGAACAACAGTGGAAGTGTAAACCTTACAGCTGCGGTAACAACTACAACAACAACATCAGTAGAACCTATGCCTACAATGCCCGCTCCAACACAGGGTAAGTTTATCTCATTCATTCATTCATTCGTTTTCTTTTGAACAGTTTTGCACTGACCAGATTTCTACAGTGACCGGTATGGCTTAGATGCTAGGACGAGAAACTCCTATCCCATCTGCTAGCTCTACTGGTCGTTCCAAGAAAATTATTATTATTAAGATTAACTTCGTTGCACAAATTAGAAAGACAGACGACAAAGTGGCGAAAGGGGTGACATCACTTAGTCGGCTTATGGCTAATATTGGTGATCCTAGATCCAGCAAAGGGAGACTTCTGATGTCAGTGGCACAATCGGTTCTCTTATAGGGAGCCGAAGTGTGGGCGGATTCCCTTGATAAGAACATATATAGGAAGAAACTTGCCCAAGTCCAGAAACGGAGTGCAATACGGGTGTCGTCTGCATATCGTACGGACGCAGCCCTAGTTGTTGCTGGAGTTATTCCAATTCACCTCCTCGCTAAGGAGTGGAAAACTATTTTCCAGAGGAAGTCTGAAGTTGGCATGGAAGTTGCGCACAGGGATGCAAGAGTGCAAACGTTTCTAAGACGGCAGAATAACTGGGGAGTAGGAGAATGGGGCCGTTGGACTAGCAGGCTGAGCCCTCAGGTACAGGTTAGGACACAGAGAAAACATGGTGACTGGACATGGATACATCTGTTCCTATCTAAAGAACATGGGGAACGTGGATTCACCAGATTGCATCTACTGTATTAATGAACCAGATAATGCTAATGACACCTTCTTCTACTGTGGACGGCGGGTCAAAAATAGACAGTCTCTTCAAGAGCACATTGAGGTAGAGATATCTCATGACAACATTGTTGCGGTTATGTTACAGAATGAAGAAAATTGGAAGCTGGTAGCACGTTTTGTTGAAAATATCCTCCGAACAAAGGTGACTGATCTGGATCGCCACTGGAGATATTTCACAGCGGAAGTGTGCCCTTCGGACAAAGACAAAATGACTCTAGCTTGAAGTAATGTGATGAACGGTTCCACGCTAGCGTCCAGAAGTAACAGGGGGAGTTTTTAGTCAGTAGTCGGCCACTCAGGAGCCCGACATACTATGCGTGAATGCATTTCTCCTCCTAAAACATAAAACATTAAAATGAAATCAGGACAGGAGTGAGGCAAGGAGACGGACTCTCACCTCTTCTCTTCAACTGTGTTTTAGAAAAGGTCATCCGTGAAATGAAATGAAAAATTCAAGGGTAGAAAATGGGGTAAAGCTAGGGTACAAGTATATGAATCTTACAATCGACTGTCTAGCCTTTGCAGATGATCTAGTGATCTTTTCAGATTCCATTGATACGGCATTGATACAAGTTAAGCAACTGAAAAATCAAGCACTGAAGGCTGGGGTTCAAATCTCCTTTGAGAAGACACAATTCATGACAAACATAAAATCAGCGCCCAGGGAACTGGAGGTCGGACTAGGAACAGTTCAGAAGGCAGAAAAGTTTAAATACCTCGGTGAATGGATAGAGCCTAACCTATCAGAGAAAGAAGCCTTTGTGTCACGCATTAATAAAATGGAAATGGCATACAACCTGACTGAAGACATCTACAATAAGAGATCGCTATCCTTAAACGCCTAAATTAGACATTACTGCACTGTTATTCGACCAGAAGCTCTGTATGCGGCAGAGACACTAATAATGGACAAGAAAGGTCTAATGGAAAAACTAGAGGCGAAAGAAAGGAAGATTTTGAGGAAAATCCTGGGTCCTATCAAAGAAAACAGCGAGTACAGAAGGCGTCACAACCACGAATTATACAAGCACGTGGAGAAGATCAGTGACACGATTCGAAAATGAAGGATTGCCTTTTATAGCCACGTGACACGAATGAGCCCAGGCAGGATATCAAAACGGATATTGACGTACTTTCAGGATAAGAAAACCAAAGGGGCATGGTTCACGGAAGTTGAGAAAGATCTACGTGAAATGGAAATTTCCCCTAAAGATATCCAGGAGCGTGTTCCGCTTCAGGAAAAACTACTTACGTACAAAGGTTTCTAGGAAAAGCCGAAGCTGAAGACAGGGAAGGCGTGGTCCCAAGGGAGAAAAGAACAACACCGAAGACAAATGCGGAAACACTGTGCGGTAATTAGAGCTCGGAAGAAGAGACAGTTGAACTGACGTGGTCCCTAGTTGGCCGAATCGAAGAAAGAATAATAATAATAATAATAATAATAATAAACATTAACATTCAGTGAAATGTAGAAATATGCCCATTAACGGCTGAATTTATCCTATGAGCCTTAAAGTATTTTTATTTTGTAATTTACCTCAATCGGCAAAATAAATAAATAAATAAATAAATAAATAAATAAATAAATAAATAAACAAATAAAAAATGAATAATTAAATACCGACATCAACCATACACAACAACATGTGTTAAACAGCAGCGTGTGATAGAATAAGAAGTATCCCACAACCACTTTGCAATGCATTAAAATAATCGTCTAAAAGGTAGTGCAACTCCCAGGGTAGAAGCTCACGAGTCAGCACTGTTAGATGGTGCATATGTTATCTCAATAATAAATTGAAAGGTTAATGACCATGTGCTTTGATTCCAGCACCGGCCACGGAAGAAGAGCTGACGCTGCCATCTGGGAGAAAGATCATATCGAGGAGGCAGTGGGGATCGCGAGCGACCAGAGGTTTCTCACCACTAGCACATCCAACAAAGTACGTGCTGATATCGCACAGTGTCACCAAAGAGTGTTACACGAACGAATCCTGCGCAGCACGGGTACGAGGTATTCAACAGTATCATCTAAACATAAGGGATGATTTCCTTGACATTGGGTACAATTTCCTCGTCTCCACTAACGGGACGGTGTTCGAAGGCCGAGGTTGGGATGTCAAGAGTTTTCACAAGTACGACTATCGAACATTAGGACTTTGCTTCATCGGGAACTTCAGGAAAGTAAAGCCTTCGGACGAGCAGATAGAGGGAGCTCAAGAGTTGCTACAGTTGGGTGTGCGGTTGGGGAAGCTCAATGTGGACTACCGTGTTATTGCCCACAATCAGACAAAGGATACTGACAGTCCTGGAGAACAGCTGTATAATGTCATTAAAGCATGGCCACATTGGAATGGTCCCGTAGTCATCGACCCTTCTTCTTCTTCTTCTTCTTCTTTGTCGTTTGGGCCTAATTAGGACCACTGGGCTTATATCTTCTCGTCGCCTGGCTCTTCTGTTTCCTCCTCTTCCAGTACCCCTTCATCTTCTGACAATCAGCCAGCTTTCTTTCCTCCACCCATAAAGGTCTGCTGCTCCCTGTGTTATTCCTACTAGTAATTAATAAGTGATGTGGGAAAAACTCCCCGCCAAATGTCTAGCCGGAACTTTGGGTGGTCATGTATGAACTCATGTGGGGTTCCCAGCTGCTCCAGATCCGACTTGACCAGCGGCTTCGGTGGAGTAGTTGGTAGCATACTGAGCTTCTATGCCCAAGATCGCGGGTTCAAACCCGGCCGGTGTCGTCGCAATTTTTAATAACGTTAAAACTCCCTCAGTATGCCTTCCTGCGGAGGGGAAGTAAAGCCGGCGGTTCCATGTCATAGATGAATGTCATGTTAAAAAACCTTCCACTAATTACACCAGTGTGAAGCTAAATTATATATAGGTTAAACATTTGATTAACCTTCTTAGGTTCCTACGTTCGTCGTCAGGAGCCGACTGCGTTGGCATCTGGTAACTAAGTTCTGAACTAGTTGATCGTTGACGGTGGCGTTTGGTGGCAAAAGTAGGAACTACTTGGAAACTTCAATGTCTGCAGTCGTTACTTGAATTAAAACAGATACACACACTAATACAGCCATCACAATTAACACCGGTTATCAGACAGATTCTACACACACCCGAAGTACACGGGGCTACATGACCGCGTTGTCGCAGCCCCTAAACTGAGGAACCAACCAACCAAATGTCTTACCGGACCTGAGGGCGGTCATGTATGAACTCATGCGGGTTTCCCAGCTGCTCCAGATCAGACTTGACCGTAGAAATCCACTTATTCCTGGAGGCTTTCCCTCTGCCTGCCACTGTGAAGATCTAGCGGGTGAGTCTGTAAGGGCTCATGCGAGTTAAGTGCCCATAGAAGGTCAGGCGTATTTTCCTCACACCCTCCATTATAGTAATTTCCAAGAAAATAAAAAATAAATAAATAAAACAATTCCGTAATGTTGTTTTGGTATGTTTTGGTTGGTTGGTTCCTCACTTTAGAGGCTGCGACAACGCGGTCATGTAGCCCCGTGTACTTGGGGTGTGTGTAGAATCTGTCTGATAACCAGTGTTAATTGTGATCGCTGTATTAGTGTGTATTATCTGTAATTCAATTAGAAAGACTGCCGACGAATATTTTTTTCTAGTAGTTCCTACTTTGATACCAAATGCTACCGTCCACGACAGTTAGCTGCGGACGTGGATACTAAATGCAATCGCAGTCAGCACCTGGCGACGAACGTTGGAACTAATATAGCGTTATCAAACTAACCTACACATTTTAGCTTCCACAAGAGTTGTTAGTGGAAGGTTCTTTTTCATGCCATAATTCTATGACATGGGACCGCCGGATTTACTTCCCCTCGGAAGGGAGGCATACTGAGGAATTTTTAACGCTCTTAAAAAATCCGACGACTTTGGCTGAGTTTGAACCCGCGATCCTGGGCATAGAAGCTCAGCTTGCTAATTCCCATATAGAACACCAGCTCGAAACATATCCATATTAAAACTGTCCTCGCTAATCCCAGTTAGACCCCAGCCAGGAACGTATCCATGTTAAAACTGTCCTCGCTAATCCCCCAGTTAGACCCGCCAGCCTTAAACGTATCCATGTTAAAACAGTCCTCGCTAATCCCAGTTAGACACCCAGCCACAAACGTATCCATGTTAAAACTGTCCTCGCTAATCCCAGTTAGACCCCCAGCCATAAACGTATCCATGTTTAAACTCTCCTCGCTAATCCCAGTTAGACCCCCAGCCATAAACGTATCCATGTTTAAACTCTCCTCGCTAATCCCAGTTAGACCCAAGCCATAAACGTATCCATGTTAAAACAGTCCTCGCTAATCCCAGTTAGACCCCAGCCATAAACGTATCCATGTTAAAACTGTCCTCGCTAATCCTAGTTAGACCCGCCAGGCATAAACGTAACCATGTTAAAACTGTCCTCGCTAATCCTAGTTAGACCCCAAGCCCAAAATACCTAATCCAATGAATATCTACAGTATGGCTTTAGTCATTATTCTAGATTTTCCCAATTGATTATGATATATTACACCAATATCCACTGTACAATACAAAAATAAGTGGCATCACAATCCTTGCATTTCAGTTTGTACACTCCCGATTTCCTGAATTTCTTAGTTTTATTTACACTTTGTGATTAAAAAAGATGTTGCTACTATTATTTTGTGTTTTGTACGCAATGATCATATTAAATTTACTTTCATTTATTCCGAACCTTATCGTTGAGCGCTATGTGGCGATAAATGACACCATTGCTACCCCAGGAGCTCGCGACAGCCAAAGTTTTCCAGAGTGTTCTGATTTTTTTCCTACGTCGCTATTCGACAAAATATCACACTTTTGGTCTCTTCAGCCAATGAGATATAGGCGCTAGGCACTGTCCTTATTTCACTTACTCTTCTTTCTAATCATTTTTTAAAATTCGTTTCTAAATTACATGTGTCGGGGCTGTAGTTAGTTAATAGCCGTTTCCCTGTTCATTATTATCATTATTACCATTACGGGAAAATGACCTGAATGTTACGTCCATTATACTGCACTACTTATCACCCCCACTACAACCACCACAAAAAGTTTTATTTTTACTTTTTATTTTTTTGTGTTAGTTTAAGTATCATGTGCCGCGTAAGTAGTAGTATTCAATATCATCCATAAAACAAATAAATCCACCGGGCGAAGCCGGGCACTACTGCTAGTATAGTTATATCGTCGCTGAACTTGCCATAACACGTATCTGCCTACGCTCTTCTTTTCCATTATTTCCCTTATGATTGGTCAAGCCGTATGTGGATGTGAGGTCCAACAGAACAATTCACGTTAAGGTCATTTTCCTGTGTAGGGGCGTAAAGACACATGAGCTTTAAAACATTGTACTGCAGAAAAATACATTTCCGAATAGTTATTATTTATTTATCGTATGGCTTTTAGTGCCAGGATTGTCCGAGGACATATTTGGCTCGCCAGAGGCTGTAGCTGCTTCAATGCGGACACCCATGGGGTGAGCTACAAGCTCCGTTTAATTTCAGGTAGTTCCAACTTTCGCTACCAGATGTCACTGACACCTAGTGGTGAACGTTGAAACTTTGATAGAGCATTTCAACGAAATCTAACTTACAAATTAGCTTCACACAAGTTTAATTAGTGGAAGGTTCTTTTACATGCCATAAATCAGTAACATGGGACCGCCAGCTTTACTTTCCCTCCGAAGGAAGGCATACTGAAAGATTTTAACGCTCTTAAAAAATCCGACGACTGTGGCCGGGTTTGAACCCGCGAACTTGTGCATAGAAGCTCAGCATGCTACCGACTACGCCACCGAAGCCGCTATTTACGTGTAGTTATGAAATACTACAGTTCATACGACATTCAAAATTACCACTAAATATTGGCAACGTGTTTTTTGAGCCCTTTTGATGACTGCAACGTTAGGTTTTTACATTTTCGAACTCCATTTTAATGAGCTACCGGTACTCATAATTTGGTTGGTTGGTTCTTAAGTTTAGGGGCTGCGACAATACGGTCATGTAGCCCCGTGTACTTTGGGTGTGTGTAGAATCTGTCTGATAACCGGTGTTAATTGTGGTGACTGTATTAGTGTGTGTTATCTGTTTTAGGTAGATTTCATTAGAAAGCTAACTATTGCAATGGGTCCCATGTTTCGACTTCCGGAAAATTTCGACATATCTTCGCGTTTCACATCCCCCAGACCCCAAAACCACCGTCAGTTCAAAAGTTTATATATAATTTATGTATATCAGTTTCTTGTGGACACGATAACTGTCGTAATTTTGCACCAATCACTTTGAATTTTTTACATAATATGTATACCCTTAAAATCTCGGTAGAGTTCGTTAATGGGCAAAATCGGTCAAAGGGGGTGAAAATGGGAGGCTTTTTTCGAAAAAGTGATATATCGCTATAGCTCTCTTAATATATGAAATATTGAATCCATTCAAAGTTCATACTATGTGTTGGACAAGGCCCTAAAATGTATGTTTGAAAAGTTTTTTGATAGAACCAACCATTGACCAAAGGGGTGGGAAAAAGTGGGGTTTTCGGGAAACATTAATCATATCTCTGTTAATAGGCACAATATCAAAACCGTACAAAATGGACAATATTCCTCCAATAATTACCTAAAAATTTTGTCTGAAAGAATTTTTGATATGACCCACCATTACGCCACGGGGTGAGCAAAATGATTTAAATTATAAGAAAATGCCAAGTGCCAAGAGAGGTTGCCATGACAACTTTAACTTTTAATTGATAAGGGATGAGCCATCAGCAGTTGCTATGACAACGCCACTGCACGAGATAACATTCAGTTTTCCATCTGTCTGTGGGAAGCGACTTCGGTATCGGAACTGGTAGCATGCTGAACTTCTATGCCCAAGGTCGCGGGTTCAAACCCGGCTGAAGTCGTCGGATTTACTAAGAGCGCTAAAAAAAAACCTGAGTTTGCTTTCCTTCGGAGGAGATGTTCCAACGTTCGTTGCGAGTTGATGGTTCCGGTGGCATCTAGTAGCCAAGTTCACAGATAGGTGTCGTTGATGGTAGTATTTTAGGTAGATTTCATTAGAAAGCTAACTATTGCAATGGGTACCATGTTTCGATTTCCGGAAAATTTCGACATATCCTCGCGTTTCACATCCCCCAGACCCCAAAACCACCGTCAGTTCAAAAGTTTATATATAATTTATATATATATATATATATATATATATATATATATGTATATCAGTTTCTTGTGGACACGATAACTGCCGTAATTTTGCACCAATCACTTTGAATTAGGTAGATTTCATTAGAAAGCAAACTATTGCAATGGGTCCCATGTTTCGACTTCCGGAAAATTTCGACATATCTTCGCGTTTCACATCCCCCAGACCCCAAAACCACCGTCAGTTCAAAAGTTTATATATAAATTATATATATATATATATATATATATATATAAATTATATATATCAGTTTCTTGTGGACACGATAACTGCCGTAATTTTGCACCAATCACTTTGAATTTTTTTACCGAATATGTATACCCATAAAATCTCGGTCGAGTTCGTTACTGGGCTAAATCGGTCGAAGGGGATGAAAATGGGGGACTTTTTTTTTTTCGAAAAAAATGAAATATTGCTATAACTCTCTTAATATGTGAAATATCGAATCCGTTCAAAGTTCATACTATGTGCCGGATAAAGCTCAAAAATTTATTTTTGAAAAGTTTTTTTATAGCACCAACCATTGACCAAAGGGGTGGGAAAAAGTGGATTTTTCGGGAAACATTAATCATATCTCTCTTAATAGGCACAATATCAAAACCGTACAAAATGGACAATATTCCCCTAATAATTACCTAAAACGTTTGTCTGAAAGAAATTTTGATATGACCCACCATTACGCCAAGGGATGAGAAAAATTATTTCGGAATTATAAGAAAATGCCAAGAGCTATCAGTGGTTGCCATGGCAACACTACTAAATTGATGAGGGATGAGCCATCAGACGTTGCCATGACAACGCACTTGCGCGAGATCAGATTCAGATTTCCATCTGACTAAGTGTGAAGCGGCTTCGGTGACGTAACTGGTAGCATGCCCATGGTCGCGGGTTCAAAGCCGGCCAAAGTCGTCGGATTTTCTAAGAGCGCTAAAAATCCCTCAGTATGCTTTCCTTTGGAGGGGAGGTTCCAACGTTCGTTGCGAGTTACTGATTTCGGTGGCATCTAGTAGCCAAGTTCACAGCTAGGTGTCGTTGACGGTAGTATCTGGTTGCAACATTAGGAACTACTGCTTGAAATTGAGCGTCTGCATTCCTTACCTGAATTACAGACTAATACAGCCATCACAATTCTCACCGTTTATCAGACAGATTCTACACTCACCCAAAGTACACGGGGTTACATGACCGCGTTGTCGCAGCCCCTAAACTGAGGAACCAACCAACATCTCTGCGGGAGATATAATTTTGTGTGAAGAAGTAACAGACCGTTACATAGTTACACATCAGTGTCGAAACCTTGCATAAGGACAGTGTGACCACAAGTATAAAAATGGACTCCAAATGACAAGAAGGTTACCGTCATCATAAGACAATAAAATGTTTAAATTATGCATAAAATGACGAAAAACAAAGTTAATTAATCTCCAATTATAAAATACTTTCACGCAATAAATGAGGTCTGATCCTTCTTCGAAAACCTGCATATTCTGCCTATTTTCGCCTATCCCCAAGTTTGTCCGGTGAAATCTACCTCCGCCTTCCGGCGTGCCGAGAGGACTTTTTTTAAATTTAAGTACTGCAACTTAGAAATTTTGAAATAGTTCCTACTTTTGCCGCCAAGCGCCACCGTCAACGACTACAAGGCCAAATTAAGAACTTAGCTACTAGACGCTACCGCAGTCGGCTCTTGGCAACGAACGTAGAAACCTAAGAGCGTTGTTTACATTCTTAACCTATCCAATTTAGCTTCACACAGGTGCAATTAGTGGAAGGTTCTTTAACATGCCATAAATCTATGACATGGGACCGCCGGCTTTACTTCCCCTCCGAAGGAAGGCATACTGAGGGATTTTTAACGCTCTTAAAAAATCCTACGGCTTCGGCCGGGTTTGAACCCGCTATCTTGGGCATAGAAGCTCAGCATGCTACCGACTACGCCACCGAAGCCGCCGTACTCATAATTTACAAACAAATATTGTCAAATATATATATTAATTCATTCTTTGTGAAATGAAAATCCACAGCCTGCTTCCAGTCTCCGACCGGGTCACGAATGGAATGAATGAAGCCCCCATCTAGCGGCGAGGATATGACCTGTGCCGGCTGCCGAGGCCTGACGCACTCCTCTGGGGCAATGATTAAATGAATGACAGATGAAATGAAATGATAGTGGAGAGTGTTGCTGGAATGAAATGTTCACAGGGAAAACCGGAGTACCCAGAGAAAAACCTGTCTACCTCCGTTTTGTCCAGCACAGATCTCACATGGAGTGACCGGGATTTGAACCACGGGCCGAGCGGTGAGAGGCCGGCGTGCTGCCGCCTAAGCCACGGAGGCTTCATTAATTCATTCTTTGTAAGGATATTAATTTCTTTTTTCCCGGTCAATGCATGTGAGACTTTCGAAGTGAAATGACATGTCCTGTGGTTGGGATTCCACGTAAAGAGGAGGTCTCGTGGCTCATGGTCGCCAGATTAACGGTGACGTTAAACTATAAGCTTCCTTTTATCCATTTCATTGAATAATTGGTTCTGAGGTTTAATCATAGCAACTTATTGTTCCTTGTAATCAGTAGCGTAGTCGGTAGCATGCTGAACTGCTGTGCCCAAGATAGCGGGTTCAAACCCGGCCGAAGTCGTCGGATTTTTTAAGAGCGTTAAAAAAAATTCAGTATGCCTTCCTTCGAAGGGGAAGTAAAGCCGGTGGTCCAATGTCATAGATTTGTGGCATGTAAGAGATCCTTTCACAGACTAAACTTATGTAAAGCTAAATTGTTAGGTTAGATTTCGTCGGAACACTCTATCAAAGTTCCAACGTTCACCACTAGGTATCATTGTTATCTGGTAGCGAAAGTTGTTCCAACTTAAAATTGAACGGTACTTGTGGCTCTACATAATGAGGGTGTCCGCTGGAAGCAGCTACAGACTCAGGGGAGCCGAACATGTCCTCGGACACTCCCGGCACTAAAAGCCATACGATAAATAAATAAATAAATACTAATAGTAATTTATAGTTTTGACACAACGATATCTTAATTATTATCTGAGCCTGGATTCTGATGACATGTCATCTTTTAAATTGTTCAGCACAGACATTGCTCACTTATATACAAATTCTGTTTATGGCCTCCACATTATAGAAATGCATATTTATTAAGTCGTTTTTCTAAGTATTTTATTTTTAGGTCATTTTCACGCTTTTCGCGTCATTATAATGTCATTTGATGGAATTTGTTAGAATATTTTATACGTTTAGAGTAATTTTCTCACATTTTAATGGTTTATGAAGCTTTTTCTCTTTTTGCGTACCGTATAGTACTGGTTATTTTATGTCTTTTTTTTAAGTTTTCGGGTAATTTTAGGGGATTTTTTCTGTCATTTTATAGGTCAGTTTTTAGACATTTTTAGGTCATAAAAATCCGGGCACTGATTATTCTTCTTAAATGAGTATGTAGCTTGCCACGGTGGGTAAATGGTGAACGTGTCGGTCTACTAAACCCAAGGTTGCAGGTTCGCTCCTGGCCGTGGTAAGTGATTTTTTGAAAGGCGCCAAAATTACGACACCATGTCAAACGATGTTGGCATGTCAATGAACCCATTTGAATTCAGTAGGCCGTGTTTTAATCTCGGGAGTTTCCGCCAACACAAAGTTCCTCATTTCTCTAGTAGAAAGCGCTATAGTGTTCAAGGAGCTTAGATATCTAACCTCCTTGACTTTCATGGTGCTTCAAGGAACAACGAAATTCGACATGCAAGCTACCCTTTGGGTGTCAAATAACAAAGCTTGCACCCGACACCCGAGGCCATACGATATTATTATTATTATTATTAATTGAGTGTGTGTAGTTTTTTTTTTAGCGTACGGCTTTTAGGCCGGGAGTGTCCGAGGACATGTTCGGCTCGCCAGTTTTGTAGCTGCTTCGAGACGGACACCCAATGGGTGAGCTACAAGTACCGTTGGGGAAGGAAGTTGGAATGTAAGGACGAGGAGTTGGAAGGTAGCGGCTGTGGCCTATAGTTAGGGACCAACCCCGGCATTTGCCTTGAAGGAAGATGGGAAACCACAGAAGACCATCTTCAAGGTTGCCGGCGGGGAGATTCGAACCTCCTCACCTCCCGGTTGTGAGCGACTGCCAGCAGTCATGCCGTAACGACCATGGCTAACTCACCCGGAATGTATGTAGTTCAGTCTTCTTACAGGGGTATTAGATGTGGAATTCAGCGTTAATATACTGACAGAATTGGTACCGGTATGTTTCCTAGGGAAGACGATCTGACGACGTTATTAGAGGAGATGGCTGGTTTAAAAAGGATAAATCCAGTCTGGTCCATTGTATTATTACATTAGTCTTACATCCAAAAGTTCCCGGGTTAAATTTCGACCGGGTCATAACTTCGTATGAATGTTTCCCTTGGCTCGGGGATTAGATGTTTGAGACTTCTTCATAATTAATTTCATCCACATCACGCCAAGTAGGTCGGTTGGTTGGTTGGTTTCTTAGTTTAGGGACTGCGACAACGCGGTCATGTAGCCCCGTGTACTTTGAGTGTGTGTAGAATCTGTCTGATAACCGGTGTTAATTGTGATGACTGTATTAGTGTGTGTTATCTGTTTTAATTCAAGTAAGGACTGCAGACAGTAATTTCAAGTAGTTCCTACTTTTGCTACCACATGCTACCGTCCACGACACCTAGCTCACGGACTTGGCTACTAGATGGCATGCAGTCAGCACCTGGCGGCGAACGTTGGAACGAATAGAGCGTTATCAATTCTAACCTACAAATTTTGGCTTCACACAAGTGTAGTTAGTGGTAGGTTCTTTTTCATGCCATATATCTATGACAGGGGACGACCGACTTTACTTCCCCTCCGAAGGAAGGCATACTGAGGGATTTTTAACGTAGGTCACCCCACGAGGTCAACTCTCTGGAGGCCAGGAATATTGGACCTGGCAGATGTGAAAATTATCAGATATTCAGCTTGGTTCCTCATGCTGCAAGACGTCCTGATAAGTTTATTTACAGACAGACATGTCGGATGAAGGTAAGTTTGGTTTCAGGAAGAGCGTACTAATGTGAATTTCTCCATACAAGTATTGTACAAGCATTACCAGCTTGACTTGAGGATACATTTGCCAGTTGTTCAACATAGACATGGGCTATTGCTGAATGGTGTTGGAGACGTACAATGTGAGATTTGAACAATCGACTGGGTTTTAATTCTTGGTACGAATAATTCTGTACCTTTTCAATAGGGATCCACAAGATGTACGGGGATAATTTGAAACGCCATATTTTTGTTCATAATGGCCTGTTGCCATCTTTGCATGTGTCTACAGGTACAGGCTAGAACAAAATGAAGCTTCTCACCGATGTCTCAGTCTCATTCTTGGCTGTGATTATATGGAAGTTAAGCTACTGAGGTATGAGTGGTCACAGCCAGTGCCTGTGGATGCTGTGAAAGGTTCTACTCGTAGGGTTGGTAGCCTACTGCTGTACTGACTCAGTGAGGAACGTTCTGGCAAACTTCTTCACTCTTCCCCTTGCCTAGTACGCTTCGATATAGCACTGTCTTGTGTTTTTGTGGGTTTCTGTCCACAACCTACCATGGTGCTTTTTGAGTATCCAAACAAGTATTGTTGCTGTAATATAAGTGAAGGGGAATTTGCACGAAAAAATATGCTGAAGAGTAAGCAACTTGAAATATAAATTAGGACAGCACTATTATGTATTATATGAAATGTATTTTATTCATCATCTTTTATTGCATGTGACAGGCCATTAAGACCCATAGCAGAAAAACAAGGGAATACAATTCTTGATTACAATATAAATAGCAAGCATAACATGTAATAATATTGTACTTCATAACAGGAAGAATGATTTCAGCTTCCCAAATAATGGTTGCGAAATGTATATTATTAGCCTTTTAATTTATTAACTGGTTGAAACCCGTCAAAACATGACGGAGAATGCACAACATATTTACTGAAGAAGTTTCCTATATAAGTTATATTCTTTGTACGATTACTTTTTGGCACTATTGCTACTTTAAGGGCGTCAAAAGATTACACTCTCGACATTGCAACATGCTGCTGGCACAAATCTCACATCGAGTGACCGGGATTTCAACCACGGACCCAGCGGTGAGAGAGCGGCTGCCACCTAAGCAACGGAGGCTTCCCCGAGAGATAAAATAAGGTATGTATTGTCGTAATAAATGAAATATTTCCGGTGCAGCTGTGACAATTGAAATTGAAAACAACTTCTAATAACTCCCAGAAAGGTATGTGAATCGTAAATAATATATTTTCAATAATCTGCCTTGTGAAAGTTATGAATAGGGAGGAGTACCTACTCTCAACAATTAAAGAATCTTCCCCTCCTTTATAATTCATATAATTAGCTCTCACATTAAAACGCGGCGTGGACATCCACCATGCCTGTCATGACTAAGCCGATTCTACGCATGCGCTAGGCCCAATTATTTAGCATTTTTGTTTATAACTTTAAAAATATATGGTAACATATTTGTTTATTTTAAAGACACTCTGCAATATACAGACCAAGGGCTTCCGTCAGTGTGCATTACGAAGTCAATCGGTTCAGCAGTTCTGTCAATCTCGCGGTAACAAAAATCAGCTAAGCGTTTTAAATATATAGATTAATGGAAATTCATTATTATTAATATATTAAATGAAGTATATTTTTGTCATGAATGTTATGATAGCGTCTCAGGAATCGACCACGATGCACGGTAACACTTGTCCTACCTTAATTCAGTTTTCTGCGACACACTTACTTATTACGTCTTTAAATTCTTATTGACGTTATCAGAAAATAAAATCTGACCAAATTGTTTCAGAACAATTGTATCGCAACGTTTGGTTTTACTGTCTTTAACATCAGATTTTTGAATTTTATTTCTGTGTAAATCCATTTAGTTATTACTAGCAGTAGTGCCCGGCTCCGCCCGGTGGATTTATTTGTTTTATGGATGATAATGAATACTACTACAGAACTGGAGCGCTCAAGGATAAGGATCGGAAAGCACCAACGCTTATTGCAGCTGATAACCTTAGTATACTGCACCAACACCATCGCTCTTATACAGAGGCATACTATTGTCATGATGATAACTATTTTAAGGGGCCTAAGAAATCTTTTTGCACTAATTACTTCCCGTGACTGCAATTTATAAGCAGCTCGCAATTCTGCACCTGAACACTGGTAGGGGCGACGTGATGCAGCCCGCATTGCCAGGCAACAATATACTTATGTATTATTGAAGCTGTTCGGGAGCGCTTGTTCTTCCGACTTACTAAACAAAAATCAATATTTAAGGTTACCTGAGAGGTGTAGACTAATGCTACATAGCCTAAACTATCCCTCTTGAATCTGGCTATCATATACAAAAATAATTTTTCGAATCCGACTGGTAGTTCCAGAGATTAGCGCGTTTAAACACACAAACAAACAAACTCTTCAGCTTCATTATATTAGTATAGATGTAATCATTCGTAGTAAAGCACACCAGTGATTTGTGAATGTTATACGTAGCACAGCATAAATATGTAAACGATTATTCTGTTAGCCTAGTGATTTTATGACATAAAATAAATATTTATGTATCTATGACAGCACTGTCTCTGTGAATCGTTGGAACCAACGAAAGGATCACGCGGCGTAGCCGTGCTTGTTAAATCGCTCACCACTTCAACACATACCCAAGTACAAGGGGATAATGCTCAAACGATGTTCCAAGCCTCTAATAAGAATTAACATTGATCTTCCATTTACGTTTTCTGCCTCTTCAAGCTCAAGTCCCGGGGCATTTGTACGCTTCTCAAGCCCTTAACAGTACTGCTGCTCACTAGGGACACGGGTCTGATGACCACAATGCCCTTGTTCCAAGAACAAACCGACGATGGTGGCCGAAAGCGCTAATGCACTACCTCGTGCCTCGCCAGCATCGGGAGAGCGTGGGTTCGAATTTCACCTCAGGCGTCCTGAAAATGGTGTTCGTGGCTTCCCATTTTCACCACCAAGCAAATGCCCACGGCCCATTTCCTTCCATAATCCCTTCCCTGACCCGCCCTAAAAAGAAAATAATTGGCCACAATTAAATGTCTTGGCAAAGGCGGGAAATGAACCTGGACCTCCGGAGCGATAGACAAGAATGTTAGTCACTACACCCCAGGAGTTGGACTTTCACTGGCTGCATTAATAACATCTAATATATAAAAGTGAAAGTCTGTATGTATGTATGTATGTATGTATGTATGTATGTATGTGGGTTGGTTCCGTATACAAATCTACACCGTTCCACCAATCTCAAACATATTTTGCATACACATAGTTTAGGACCCAGAAGGAACCGCTGGCTACATGGATTTTCGATAGTCTTTCTCATTCTTCTGATTTCAGCCCTTTTGCACTCAAGCACAGGCTAATCAAATCATAAAATATACTCATGAAGGAATGGCAAGATAGATAGTTTCCATGGCAACATAGCTCAAGTCGAGACACGGCCGACTGGATGCCAATTGCGCTCTGCACTACCGGTATAGAAAATGAGAATCTTTACTTGAAATCCCGTTAGTTACTCAAGTGCTCACACAGCACTGTAAACCGAATTTAGCATAACAAAGACTTGACACTATCTTCTTTCTACTATATATTTGTCAAATACCACTCACTCACTCACTCACTCATTTATTCATCACGAAATCTCAGAAACCACCGAACGGATTGGAATGAAATCTGGTATGCAGCTTCCTCAAGGGCCGCAAATGCCCACAAAGAGAGGATTTTTGGATATTCAGGTTCTAAAGGGGTCTTAAGGGGGTTAAACCTGCATTTCATTGAATAACAATATCTCCCGATTGGTTTCATTGGGGGATGTGATACACGGCATATAAACGCATCATTAAAAAGTAACAAGACACGTGTCTGAGGGTCTTTCGATGTGTTTATGATGTGAAAGGGGTGAAAAGTGGGGATTGAAAGATTCCTAACGGAGCGTGTATCTCTTAAACGACATAGGCGAGGAGTTTGAAACTCAGCGAAAAAAAAATCAACATAAAAAAGAAGTAAATATGTGTTGACCGTTTTTTCATAAATCCAATTTAAGGGGCCCATGGGGAGAGATGAAATTCGGGGGGGGGGGGGAACAGGAAAGAAAGTGTCCTAACTGATCGACTGACTGACTCACTCATCAAATTCAGGGGAAAAACTGCTTTAAAGTAAGTAAATAGCTGTTCGACAGTTTTTTTTTTCATAAATCTAATTTAAGGGGTTTATGGGGTGGGGTGAAATACTGAAAAAAGAAAATTGAAAGAAAATGTCCTGACTCATTCACTCATCATCGCCCAGCCAAAATTATTGAAGTTAGAAACATGACAGTTTGGGGATATGTTCATTGTATGTCAAAACCGTCTACTAAGGGAGGATTTTCGGATATTCAGGTTCTAAAGGGGTCTTAAGGGGGTTAAACCTGCATTTCATTGAATAACAATATCTCCCGATTGGTTTCATTGGGGGATGTGATACACGGCATATAAACTTATCATTAAAAAGTAACAAGACACGTGTCTGAGGGTCTTTCGATGTGTTTATGATGTGAAAGGGGTGAAAAGTGGGGATTGAAAGATTCCTAACGGAGCGTGTATCTCTTAAACGACATAGGCAAGGAGTTTGAAACTCCGCGGAAAAAAATCAGCATAAAAAATAAGTAAATATGTGTTTGACCGTTTTTTCATAAATCCAATTTAAGGGGCCCATGAGGAGGGGTGAAATTCTGGGGGGGGGGGGGGGGAACAGGAAAGAAAGTGTCCTAACTGATTGACTGACTGACTCACTCATCAAACTCAGGGGGAAAAACTGCTTTAAAGTAAGTAAATAGCTTTTCGACAGTTTTTTTTTCAATCAAATTGAAGGGGTTCATCGGGAGGGGTGAAATTCTGAAGAAAAAAAATTGAAAGAAAATGTCCTGACTCATTCACTCACTCATCATCGCCCAGCCAAAAATATTGAAGTTGGAAACATGACATTTCGGGGATATGTTCGTTGTATGTCAAAACCGTACACTAAGGGAGGTTTTTTGGATATTCAGGTTCTAAAGGGGTCTTAAGGGGGTTAAACCTGCATTTCATTGAATAACAATATCTCACAAGTGGTTTCAATTGTGGATGTGATACTCGGCATATAAACTAATCATTAAAAATAAGCAGACATGTGTCTAAGGGCTTTTCGATGTGGTGTATTATTATGAGGTGAAAGGGGTGAAAAGTGGGGGTTGAAGGATTCCTAACGGAGCGTGTAGGCCTATCTCTTAAACGACATAGGCGAGAAATTTGAAACTCAGCAAAAAAAAATCAGCTTAAAAGTAAGTAAATCGGTATTCGACTGTTTTTTCATAAATTAATTTAACGGACCCATGGGGTGGGGTGAAATTCTGGGGGAAGAAAGGAGATAAAATGTCCTAACTGACTGACTAACTCACTCATCAAACTCAGGGGAAAAAGACAGCTTAAAAAATAAGTTAATAGGTGTTCAAGTGTTTTTTCATCAATCCAATTTAAGGGGCCCATGGGGAGGGGTGAAATTCTGGGGGGAAAAAGCAGAGAAAGTGTCCTAACTGACTGACTAACTCACTCACTCATCAAACTCAGGGGAAAAAGACAGCTTAAAAATAGGTTAATAGGTGTTCAAGCGTTTTTTCATAAATCCAATTTAAGGGGCCCATGGGGAGGGGTGAAATTCTGGTAAAAATAATTGAAAGAAAATTTCCTGTCTGACTCACTCACTCATCACGCCCAGCGAAAACTATTAAAGTTGGAAACATGAAATTTTGGGAATATGTTCGCTGTATGTCGAAAACGTCAACTAAGGAATGATTTTTGTTTATTCGGGTTTTAAAGGGGTGTTAAGGGGGGTAAACGTGCATTTCATTGAATAACGATATCACATGAGTTGATATTCGGTATATAAACTAATCATTAAAAATAATCAGACATATGTCTAAGGGTTTATCGATGTGGTGTATATTATGAGGTGAAAGGGGTGAAAATTGGGGATTGAGGGATTCTTAACGGAGCGTGTATCTCTGAAACGACATAGGCGAGAAGTTTGAAATTCGGCGGGAAAATCAGCTTAAAATACAAGTAAATAGGCGTTTGACCGTTTTTTCATGAATCCAATTTAAGGGGCCTTGGAGAGGAGTGAAATTCTGGGGAAAACAAACCAGGAAAGAAAGTGTCCTAACTGATTGACTCTCTTACTCACTCATCAAACTCAGGGGGAAAACAGCTTTAAATAAATAAATAGGTGTTTGACCGTTTGTTTCATAAATCCAATTTAAGGGGTTCATGGGGAGGGGTGAAATTATCAAAAATAAATGAAAGAAAATGTCCTGGCTGACTCACTCACTCATCATCGCCCAGCCAAAATTATTGAAGTTAGAAACATGAAATGTTGGGGATATGTTCGTTGTATGTCGAAAACGTCCACCAAGGAAAGCGTTTTGGATATTCAGGTTCTAAAGAGGTGTTAAGGGGGTAAGCGTGCATTTCATTGAATAACAATATCTCACGAGTGGTTTCATTTGGGGATGTGATACTTGGCATATATACTAATCATTAAAAATAAGCTGACACATGTCTAATGGTTTTTCGATGTAGTGTATATTATGATGTGAAAGTGATGAAAAGTGGGGGTTGAAAGATTCCTAACGGAGCGTGTATCTCTTAAACGACATAGGCGAGGAGTTTGAAACTCGGAGGAAATTAATCAGCTTAAACATAAATAAATAAATAAAATAAATAGGTGTTCGACCGTTTTTTTTTTCATAAATGCAATTCAAGGGGCCTATAGGGAGGGGTGAAATTCTGGAAGAAAAACGTCCACTAAGGAAGGACTTTTGGATGTTCACTCTCATCGACCAACCCAAACTATTAAAGTTAAAAGAATTATATTTTCGGGATATGTTTGTTGTGTGTCGAAAACGTCTACTAAGGAGGGATTTTTGGATATTCAGGTTCTAAAGGGGTGTTAAAGGGGTTATACCTGCATTTCATTGAATAACAATATGACACGACTATGACGCGAGCGAAGCGAGGCTAAAAATGAGATGGTGTGTGTCTGTGTATTACTCAATCACGCAAGTACCACTGGTCCGATTTACATGAATTTTACATGGAAGTAGCTGATTTACCTGGTTAACATATAGGTTACTTTTTATTTCAATACTTTGCACTATTTATAGATGGCGACCATTTTAGAGACGACATTACACCCTTTGGTTTCAAACTTTCATATTTCCATTTCAAATAAAAAGAGAACGCTAAGAAATAGCAAACTTTTGATGGCATATACGAGGTTTAAAATTACATTTTCTATCCGAAAGGTATCTCCACGGTTAGCGAGTGCTATAAACACGGTCAACGCCGAGCGGTGTAGTTGGACAAAATGTTCCATCCTTAATCTCCCTCTGTGCAGCACCTCGCCTATCCCCTGTTTTAACTCTCACCTTCACATTTTAATTTATTTATGACGCGTAGCGAAGCACGGGTACTTCAGCTAGTAATTAATATAAGCAACAAAAAATTATCGACAAGGATGTTAGGACGACCTTCACTTCACTTCACTTGTTCACAGCAGCGCTGAGTGACTGGGAACGTCAGTGGCTCCAACTAACCCGGATGTTATCCTTGTATGCATCACTTGGCCATCAGGATGTCCGTTCGTGCGTTGGTGTTATCGTCGCGCTGATACCAAGGCGTGTGTGGGTTAATACGACAGTGATATTGTTCTATAATAATCTATCAGAAGAAGTTTTCTTCACTGTGTTTGATTACCGAAGGATATGTGGTTAGTTTCATTAGTGCGTGTGTGTGTGTGCTTTTCCTGAAGTGTCTCTTGATTAAACAGTAGCCTAGTTGTTACATTTAAGAGGCTTGAACAATATGGCCATTTAACCCCGTGTACGTGGCTATATAAATAAACAAATAATTAATTAATTAATTAATTAATTTTTTCTGACAACCTGTGTTATTGTGGCGTACGTAGAATCGTGTGTATATGTAATTAAGGTGAGGATTAGGATGGAGGCAGTGGTGTTCTTAAGTAAGGAACCATCTCAGCATTTGTCTGGGGTATAAGTGGGAGGAGCCATGGAAAACCACTCCCAGGTTGGCTGGGATGGAAATCGAACTCACCTCTTGTCAGTTTTGCCTCACGAGGCTGAGTGTACCCACTCAGACAGGAATTAAATTTCTTGGCAAAGCCGGGAATTGAACCCGAACCTACGGGGCGACAGCCGGTCACTGTGTTTGATTACCGAAGGATAAGTGGTTAGTTTCAATTATGTGCGTGTGTTGTGCTTTTCCTGAAGTGTCCGCTGATCTAACAGTTGTTTAATTTGAGGGGCTCGGCCATCGTTATCATTTAGCCCCGTGTACTTGAGTGTATGCATAATTTTGTCTGATAACGTGTCTCATTGTGGTGTCTATAGTAGTTTGTGTATTTGTAACTAAGTTGAGGGCTAGGAAGGAGGCGATCATGGCTCTACGTTAGGAACGATCCCGGCGTTCGCCTGGAGTCGAAGTGAGAAACCACGGAAATCCACTACCAGGTTGGATGGGGTGGAAATGGAACCTTCTTCTTTTCAGGCTGAGTGTAGTCCGTCCCAGTACTCGGCCCAGAATTTCTTGGTAGAACCGAGAATCAGATTCAAGCGCGGACCTCCGTGGCGATAGTCAAGAATGTCAGCCATTACACCAGGAGGTAGACGTTAACGGTGTTTGAAACCATTAATAATATTTTTCGTGAGTTAGATTTGACTACCGAAGATATATGCGTGTGTTTTACTGAAGTGTCCCTTGATCAAACAGGGACATCACATTTGATAGGATATCTATTGATTTTGTTACTATGAGCGTCTTTTAAACTATTTCCAAGCGGAGTTCTCTTTTAAACATTACGGGCGACAGAAATACAGCTTTAAGAGCTATAAAACGTTTTGTTGTTGATTGATTTAGGTGCTTTGCGACATTGTGGTCACAACCTGTGTTATTGGGATTGCTGTATTAGTATGTGTATTTGTAATTCATAAAAGCCAGTGTAGTTAAAAGGGACGTAAAACCAATAACATTATTATTATTATTATTATTATTTTGTAATTCATGTGAGGATGGGAAAGGAGGTGGCGGTGGCTTTAAGCTAGGAACGATCCCCGTATTTGCTTGGAGAAGATGTGGGAAACCATGGAAAACCATTTTCAAGATGGCTGAGATGGGAACAGAACCCTTCTCTTCTCAGGTTTGCCTCAAAAGGCTTAGTGAGCCCCGTTACAGCCCTCCGACCAGAATTGACATTTCTTGGAGATCCGGGATTCGAACCCGGACCTCCGAGGCAATGAAACGTAACAGTATTAATGTAATGCTTGTAACTGTCATAATATTGTAAAATAATTATATACATTTCCAGGGGTATACAGCCATCACAACGACACAGGTTTAACAGATTTTACATACACATACACTCAAGTAGGCCTACACGAACTACGATGTCGCAAAACAACTAAATGAAACAACAACAAAAACAACATCATTATCACTGTGGAAAACTTAAAGAAAAAACTTGTTTTTTAGCCTATTTTCAATTTTGAAAAAATAGGCTTATGAGATCACCTTTTGTCCGTGTGTGTGTGCGTGTGTGTGTGTGTGTGTGATTCGTGTGTGTGTTTCCCCCTAATAAAATCTAAACGGCAGGAGCGATTTCAATGAAACTCGGAAAGTTCATAGCACTATTCCCGGCGACCTCGACCGTGCCCTTCAAATTTTGTTACGACTCACCAATCCAACATGGCGGCTGTGCGAAATATTTCACCAGCATTCAATATCTCCGAAACTATTACCGATATTACCCTGACATTTTCTATGGTGATAGAGGGAACTACTATAAGTTCACTTATGTGACTTTTGAAAACCTGGTAACTACAAAACGAACATGGCGGCCAAGCGAATTTGCGACTTTTAAATAGACGTTTCTCGCGATTTGACCAACCAAACGCAATGAAACTTGGCACAGTATATGTTTATATACATTGTAATGCACCGACATCTAACTTCGTTCAATTGTTTACATAATCACAAGATGGCGGATGTGCGAAATATTTCACCGGCATTCTATATCTCTGAAACTATTAGCGGTATCTCCCTAAAACTTTGTACTGAGATAAAGGGCACTACTGAAAGTCCATCTATAAGATTTTCAAAAACCGGTTAACTACAAAACGAACATGGCGGCCAAGCGAATTTGAACATTTTAAATAGACCTTTCTCGCGATTTAATGTTCCAAGCGCACTGAAACCTGGTACAGGAAATATTTATACACATTGTAATCCACTGGTATCTAATTTCTTTCAATTGTTTACATAACCTCAAGATGGCGGCAGTGCGAATTTTAAAATTAAGTTTTTATTTCTTGTGATGTAGTCATGCGATCGAAGTGAAAGTTTGAATAATGAACCTACGCAATAATTTTCCTTTAATGGTACATGACTCTATGGCCTATACATTTAACAATCCAACATGGCGACCATCCGAAATATTTAGACGATACTGAATATCTACGAATCTATTTTAGCAATCAAACTGCATTTTTTAATGTTCATAGGGGCTATGAACTTAAGTTCACCTATAGGACTTTAAATTACCTGGTGATCACAAATCCAACATGGCGGTGACGCGAATTAAAAATATTCACATGGACGTTTCTCGCAATTTAACCATCCGCGTGCAGTGAAACTTGGTACAGTAAATCTTTATCCAAATGTTAATCCACTGGCATCTAATTTATTTCAATTGTTTCCATAACCTCAAGATGGCAGCTGTGAAACATTTTTAGATCTCCTTGTTTTTTCTTGTGTCCTAATTATGCGATTGAAGTTTGAATACTACACGTTCACAATAATCTGCATGTAACAGTACATAACTCTAGGACCTACATATATAAAATCCAACATGGCGACCATCCGAAATATTTAGTCGGTTCTCAATATCTACGAATCTATTACAGCAATCAAACTGAAATTGTGTATGTTAAATAGTGGCAATTAACATAAGTAGGATATATGAAAATAGGCTGTATAGTTCTTCAGGGAACTACTTGTTTTTTGTTGAAATACTAATTAAGACTAAAAGCCAAGACAATCAGCATTTTCCAAGGAAACCATTTTATGCATGGAGATTCTGAGAAAACTGGCCTTAACCATATCTGTGCTTCGGTGGCATAGCCATTAGCATGCTGAACTGCTATGCCCAAGATCGCAGGTTCAAACCTGGCCGAAGTCGTTGGATTTTCAAGAGCGTTAATATCCTTCAGTATGCTTTCCTTCGGAGGGGAAGTAAATCCGGTGGGCCCATGTCATAGATTTATAGCATGTAAAAGAACCTACCCCCTCAGGCGTTCATTCAAAAATACCCAGCTATGGCCATTCGGCTGCAATTAATATATATAATAATAACTGACAGCAGGCCATATGTTCGCCATATCTTTGGAAACACAGTAGATATTTCAATAATTATTTCTGTAAATTAAATGTTATAGTTAGTTTGACAAAATAAGAATATATTTAAAAACTTGATTTTATAAATACCTGGTAAGTTGTGTCTAACTCCTCCCTCCCCGTCTTTCCCCCTTAAAAAAATCAGTAGAGCACCTTGCAGTTAGCCTGTTTAAAAGCATTTCTTATCATATGTTTCTTCGTGTTTTGAGTCACAGAATTCCTATATTGCGCACAATTAACATGTAATATACACTTTCCTATAATTGTGATTTAGGTTTACACTTGAAGACTTTCTTCTAATAATGTAGACACGTATTGATTTAACTTGAACTTAGTTTAATTTGCCCCCGTCTTTCTGAGACGAATGTTTGATGTTAGCAAAACATATTTTCAATCTCGAGGACCTCTTCTATTTGAGAAATTCTTTTAAATCATTGACAATAATAATAATAATAATAATAATAATAATAATAATAATAATAATAATAATAATAATAATAATAATAATAATGCAACCGACGCTATGATGACTGTAGGCTATAGAGCGACAGTCATAGCTGGACCAGGAGCTAGTGGGCAACATGGCCGCTGCGCGCAGCCGCATTCTTGAATAGCGGGCTATTCAAATAATTATTTATTTGTAATTAACTATGCATTATTTATTATTTATTTTTATTTAATTTATTATTTATATAATTTTAATCATTAATTATTATTTTTATTTTAATATTTATTTTTATTTTTATTTATTACTTTTTAATTGCGTTAAAGCACTAGAATGCAAGGTCATTGACCCAATAATTTTCTAACCCACAATTACAGAAACCTGATTAAAGATTTAAAATAATGCATGAAAGATTTTTTAATTTTTACATTTTAGATTTTAAATTTTAGATTTTTAATTTTTGGATTTTAGATTTTTAGATTTTAAATTTTAGACTACACATTTTATATTTTATATGTTAGAGTTCTGATTTTAGATTTTTTGATTTTAGATTTTTAGATTTTAAATTGTACATTTTATAATTTAGATTTTTAATTTTATATTTTACATTTTAGATTTTGCGAAACAGTCTAAACTACAACATCACTGACGTAAGATTTTATTTTTAAATTTTGTTTTTAACTTTTTAATATTTAATTTATTATTTTAGCACAGGTCTAATGCACAAGATGGTCACTGCACGCAACCACTTACACATATGGTATGCTAACCTAACCTAACCTAACCTCACATAACCTAACATAACCTATCATAACCCTAGTTCACTTAACCAAACGTGTCCTCACATAACCTAACTTAACCTAAGCTATGCTAACTTAACCTAACCAACCTTACGTAAACTAAACTAACCCAACTTAAGCTAACCTTTAAGGCTAAGCCAGAGGCTAATTCTCACCCCCAAAGTACATAAGACACACGCAACTTTCTGTATGGTAGTCTTATAAAGAGTAAGGTAAACATACTGCCGTGACTACTGCGCAACATAACCGCCACACACAACGAGCTTTGGATTACTAACTCAGTTAAGTTAAAAAAAGTAAAAGCTTTTGTTCATTTTTTTCTTTTCCTAGGCTTAACTCCAGCACTAAGGCATAACCCTATAGGCAAAGTTAACACACACAAACACTTACAGGGGAATTATTCACACGCTGAAGGTTCTTTTAATTATAAGTACAAGGCCAGAGTTTACATGCGGTAGGGGGCAATTTTCTTTACGCTGTTTATCCTACCACAGCATTCTACAGGTTTCCATTAAATATAACAAGGCTGGATACCTTATCCCAAAGCTTATAGGTAATAAATGGGTTATACTATAATTTGGTTACCTAGTTTTAGCTAACTAAGGGCAATTTCTTAAGATTACTGGAGGTTAACGGTTGGATTGGGAGTGGGAGGTGGGTAGTAATTAGAATGTACAAGCAGTGTCTTTAATATATATTTTTTATTAATTTAAATACATTTACAATATTTACAAATAATACATTTTTTTCTTTATTTTTTGCTATAAATTGTACAGTTGGTTTATTTATTTTCTGGTTTTCTATTTTTTTAATACTTTAGTATTAATACCATTATTTTCTTGTTGCTTGATTGGTGTTGTTTTTATTTTTGTAGTGCTACCGTTTTATTTCTTAAATCGTTTTGGTTTACCGTATGTATTTGCTAGATGCAAGTAGAGTAATATATTTCCTGTTTAATTTTAGAATGTTGATATCCATAACTTAACCGTTTATGTATGGTCAACGGTTGAGTAATGACCATAGGCATGTGTAGCTATACCATTATAATTAATTACCGTACTCTTTTATTATCATCAAGACACAAACAAATTGTATTTTATTTTATAGATGATATGTTATGTTCTTTAGAAGCGATAATGTTCATTGATATTCTTTTTACTTCGTTTTTCATGAAACAACCCTTATAATCTTGAAAACGTATACAATTTTGATAACGCCTCAGCTAATACCTTTAATCTTTTTTTATATCTATGCCATTTATGTCTAAAGCGTACATTTTTGCTCTTAGTCCAACAAATGCTTTAATAATACGTCCATAAACCTCGTCTTTAAATTTTCCCAAAGTTTTCTTGTTTGATGTAGAGTAACATATATAATTAGTAGGATAATCAGATGTGTCCAGGTGTTCTAAAATATTCAACTTGTCTTGATAAACATCTTGGGGTTAACAAAAAAAAACGAGTCTGTGTCCATATACATCAGTTTAAGATTGGCAATGCTATAATAGGGTAGCAGGACATCTTAGTGGAGGGAATACATTAGAGTTTTTGAAATATCTAGTATACACATTCCAATATAGGCTTATTGAATACAATGTTACGTTTAGCCATGTGGAAAGCAGCTAGGTTAGGACCATAAATTGTTCTGTGGATAAATGTTGGTTTAGCTTTTCAGCCTTTTTGCTGTCAGTTACAAGACGTATCTCTATTCTTTTACGAATATTTTCCATTGTTTTTCCTAAACTTGCATTGTTAAATAATTTGTACAAATTTTTCTCAAAATCATTTTTGGCTTGTTTTCAAAAGTTGTTATTAAAATCAACGTATGGATTTAGCCAAGGTCTCTGTTGAAACATTAACACACGATGAATTTTTATTTATTTTAGTCCCTGATTTAGAGCCTGTTTAAGTGCCATGTAATGAACAACGTATCGCCTTCGATTTCCAAGATGAGGAATTAGTTTTTTGAGAGGCGAATCCTTAGGTTGTGTATACCCTGGTAGGAAAGGTAAATCGTTGTGTAGATCATGAAGGTCAGATGGATAATCGACATCAACGTCTAGAATGTATCCGGCAGGGGCGTCTTCCTTTAGCGTTTCTAGATCAACGGTATCTGGAGAAACCCACTGAAATACATCGTAAGGAAGGGGTTGACACATAGCCCACCCATATTGCTTGTTGGCATCATCATAGGTAATAAACTGTGATGGTTTCTCGGAATCATATGTTTCCATGTATTTATTCTTTGCTTCAGCATACCGCTGAGAAACCTGGCATATTCCTCCACGTATTCCAGACTCTATTGAAAGAATCTGATCGTAATCCTGTAGCAATTCCTTACCAAGTTTCATTGAAATCGCTCCAGCCGTTTAGAAGTTATTACACAGGGACAGACAGACACACACACACACACACACATACTCACACACATACACACACACGAACAAAAGGTGATCTCATAAGCCTATATTTTCTTAAAATGAAAATAGGCTAAAAATAATATATCAAGAATGCAAAATAGTCTTACTATGGTATTAATGCATGTTCATGTTTGCCATCTCTTGATGAATGCAGTACATTTGCATTTGTCTGTTGGCACAGGCTAGAGTAAAATGTGGCTTTTCACCGATGTCTCAGTCTCACTCATGGCTGTGATTATATGGAAGCTACTGAGGTATGGGTGGTGCTTAGTAATGACATTCAGGGCACAGTCAGTGCCTGTGGATGCTGTGAAAGGTTCTACTCATAGGGTTAGTACTGCTATTCTGACTCAGTGAGGAAAGCAACGACAAACTACCTCACTCCTCATCTTGCCTAGTACGCCTCAATATAGGTCTGCCTTGGGATTTTGTGGGTATCTACCCACATAATCTAACGGCGGTACTTTCTGAGGATCCAACCAGCCTTCGCGCTGACTACCTAACAGACAGACATGTCTTAAATCAAACCTTTCGTCGTTCCTCGAGATAACTCACCTTTGGCACAGGAAAGTATGTTGCACGATGAGACTCATCTTTTAAAACATAGTTAAAATGAACATGTGTTTCGAATGTTCATCACAAATCAATCACAATCATCTAAACACCAAACAATCCCGATTCCTACGTTGTAACGAATGGCAATAGAAGTTAGAACTTATTGACTGACAGGCTCAATAGAACACAGTAGAAAATGTTTTCAGATATGAACATTCGTGTAATCAATAATTTACGATGCCTGCAATAGAAAAATCCTGTAGATGACCTTGGTGTTCTACCCCTTCAAACAATCTCCACCAATTACACTACATTGAGACATTATGTGCTAGAATATATAACTTTCAGTTTGGGTGATTAAGATCTCATTGTTGAATCGCTCTATAGAGTTAGGTATATATCAGTGGATGAAGTTTCCTGCGTTGGCTCATTATACAAACCTTCACTTTGTTCGCATGATTACAACACAAAAACTAATAACTTAATTTTAAAAGTGCGCACAACTGCCATCTTCAAGTTATGTGAACAATTAAATTATATAAGATGCCAGTAGATTAAGTCTTGTATAAACATTTACAGTACCATGTTTGACTGTCCTCGGATGATTAAATCGCGAGAAAATGCTATTTTAATATGTTATATTCGCTTGTCCGCCATGTTTGTCTTTTACTTAACAGGTTTTCAATCGTCACATAGGTGCACTTATCATAGATTTTTCTATCACCATTCAAAATTTCATAGCGATATCGGTAACAGTTTTTGAGATATAGAATGCCGGTTAAATATTTTGCGCGCCCGTCATCTTAGATTGGTGTAACGTATTGTTACCTTCTTTCAGAGTTAAAATGAACATGTATTTCCAATTTTCATCACCAAATCAATCACAATCATCTCAACAACAAACAATCCCGGTCCTGCTTGTCACTACGTCGTCACCAATGGAACTAGCGAACATATAAGTCGGAGTTGCTAAGTCCTGCCCCAAACGCCATTTTGCCCCACAGCTATGTTTGCAGAACACAACAGACAAGGTAAGTTAGAATTCCTCCGCTTGCCCGTTTCAGTATTAAAATTTGAAAGGCACGATTAAGGTCGAACATGGTGGTAGTAGTTATGTCCTTACCGAGTTTCATGTAAATCGCTCCAGCCATTTAGATTTTTTAGGGACACACGGACTAAAGGTGATCTCGTGAGTCTATTCTTATATGATGAAAATGAGCTAAAAATAAATAAGTTAGTTCCGTGTAGAATTAAATAGGCAATTTTCATATATTCTACTGGAAATTTCGATTATAAGACTCTCCCGCCAATACAACAAATTTTTCATGTGATGGAGCAAATGGCTCTTGGTACACAACCTACATTGTGATATAGGATAGGGCAACAAATCAAATTCGTAACTCAATATCCAAATATGGTGATCACTTTAGACCAGTCATGGGCAAAGTACGGCCAGCGGACCAAGTGCGGCCCTTGAGCTAGTTTAATTCGGCCTGCGACATGGTTTCGAATTATACTATCGACAATTACATATTGTATTCTCCTGGGGGATAGGTAGCTCGATTTGTGGTGGTTTCGTCTAAATGACGAAGTACTTGTCTGCAGGACAATAACCTGAGTGTAAGGAAGTGAGTGCGTGATCTCTAATGAATGGAACGAGCAACGGCGAGCCGGTCGTGCTTATGAAGTTATTACTGACGCGTGTTTACAAGACCAAATTACAGACAGCAAAGGCGATCGTCGTGGTTAACGGACTAGAGTTCGCTGGCTGAGAACCGGAGTTCGAACAAGGGGGTTTTCAAGAAATACAAGAAAGCGGTCTAAAGGAATGTAGAGGATTTAATTAATGTAAGTGTGCAATTGTGCAAAGAATGAATATGATGAATACAAGTTATTAGGTTTGGATGGAAAGGATTCACTAAGGACAACCTTTTATGAGTACAACACACCGGACTGTAGATCGGTCGGACGTCAGGCAGCACCTCGACGTATGGAAGACGACAGAGGTACCAATTCCTGGTGTGGGGAGTATTTAAGGGAATCATCGATGTTTGTATAAATTGGTCAGTGAATTCTTGTGCTAGATGGTAGGCAGCTACCTATTTAGACTTATGTTGTAAGGATGTTGTAAGGATTACCACATGTGTGTGGTTGGTTTGTCAAGCTGAGTGTGTTTGCCATGGCTAGACGTATGCTGTTGTTGGTTTCTCTGGGGTTGTGGCGTGAAATGGGGGTGAAGGGTGGTGAAAGGGGCCGATAGGGGGTGGCCCTACCCTGTGGGCACTCCAGGGTAGAACAATATACAGTAGGTCTTACTTTCTGTTCTGTATAACTAGAAGTGAAAAAAATGTTTCAATCTCATTGTGTTCATGCGTTTTGTGTAATAGAGTTGCAGCTAGAACTGATTGACTAACAATGTAACAATGATTTGAAGCAACTATTCCTCAACGTTTCGAAAATTGAGTTCTACAAGGCCCTGCCAAAATCAAGCTTCCCAAACGTGAAATCTCAAGCACAGAAGATAGCAATGAAGCTTCGCCAAAATAGCGTCGGAAATAGAGCTTGAGAGATCACCATTTAGCTACACTACTAAGAATCAGTTCATCCCAGTTTCAACAAGATTATGAACATCTTTTAGAAGCACAGTCACAGTTTCGCTTGTCTTCTCTTCTAACAAATAATGAAGGTATGTTCGTAGAGCAAAGATGAAAGAATACTAGGCTAAGAAGAAAGCTCGCCAGAGTTAGGAACCACGTGGTCCAAGGGGCCTCAACGAACCAAGAAGAAGAAGGTGTGTTCTTTTTTCCTAAGTTTTCTACCATTGTAGCCTATAAGTTCTGTTTGATTTAAAATTCAGAAATAATAAGTTTATAATCTATCAACAAACATGTGTTGTTTTTCTTTTCGGCCCACCTAGATTATTTTGTATTACATCAGGCCCTGTCCCTAAAAAGTTTGCCCATGTCTGCTATAGACAATCAACATAAAATAATATAGTAAAATACAGGGCGCCAGAGAATGTTCTCCGCATTGCCTACAAGCTGCTGCGAGAGATTACGTCACCAGTTACGTTTGCAGCATGGCTGTCGCTTGTATCATAACAAGCGAACAGTAAACTTTATACTCACCACAGCCATTCATAACTGATGCTAGAAGTGCTGATGTCAGACATGCTGGCTTATTGCAATACACACTGATGAATTCGACAGCCCACACATGTGGCCTTCACTCAATCAAGGACACTGTGCTGCCAACTAAACTGATGACGCAACCACTCGTAGCTGCACGTAGCCACTGCGGAGAACATTCCCGGGCGCCCTGTGCATTAATTGCTCTTTAGTCTGTACACACGTTAATGTTCAAATTGGATTGTACCTAACGTAAGGTCACTACTTCCTCATCATCAATCCTACACAGACAACAGACACCTAAGTACTAGGGCCTGATGACTATGTTGGCACAAGCCCCTAAATGAAGTAACATAAACTTGTATATAGGACGAATAAAAGAAACCGTGAGTCCCACGCGAGTCTCCAAAACCCACGCAAGTGTAATCTTACCATTTTATGGCGACAGATTATTTAGCAGGAAGCTCGGAGAAATGAATGAGCAAATAAAATGAATGTTTCGCCCGCCACCACATACATTTCAACGTATTGTTATTAAAATTTGTCGAGTAATCCAATGAAGTTGCTCAGCTTGAAGACCAACAAAACTGAGAATATTAATGTTGTAAATTGAAACGCAAAATGCCATAAAAATGAGCGAGCAGGCACGAGATGGGTCGGTGTTATCCACAGGTGGGGTGGTCATAAAGGGGTGATATTACGTTATGTGCTGCATAAACACTTTTATCACGGCCGGTATTTATAATCAACCTTGTTAACGCAGCGGGGATCACGTGCTTTTACAACCTCAATGTTCTGTGGGGGAAAATCATATTCTTTTCGCCCGATTTTACAGCGAACTTCAGTTTCATATAAATGTCTGTCGTGTAAATAAAACACGGCTTATGTAGTTAGCGTAGTAGGCCGCCTGATCACTACGTAGAAACCTCGCAAAACTATCACCAGGTCATCTCATGTCACACAAGTACCGGAAGTATTAGACCTATTGAGGTCTCATTTAACCCTTAATGGAATAGTGGTCTCTATATTAACCACCTGTCATAAGGACAATTTATGCTTTAAAAGATGCTGATAGTTGATTCTTTCAGCCAAATTTCAGAGAATTTTAATGCCGAAAAATATAAGAATATAAATCAAATATTATATACGTATCTACTTGACGTAATGTTTTGGATAAAAAAAATTAAAATAAAATTAAAAAATCAACAATTTAAGTGTAAAACCAAAATATAAATATAGAAATTAAAATCATAAAAATAAAATCACAATAATAAAAGAAATATAAACATTGAAATAATAAACATAACTATAAAATAATTATGAAAATAATTTTAAGAAACAATTCATAATTAGTTAATTAATTCAATAAAAATATCAAAATTAAATCTATAAGAACATAAATTGAAAATTACAAATAAATATGTAAACATTAAAATTAGAGAAACAAAAAATAACATTACAGTATTTAAAATTATAATTATTAAAATAAATTTAAATGTAGAAACACATAAAAGTAAAAAATTGTTTAGCCATATAAATGGTTAAGGGGCTAAGGAATGTCCTATATTGTCCATGCTACCTTTTTCTTTGAGACTACAGGGTGGCCAAATTATTATGGCAAAGCTGAATAAAATCGAAATCTTTATTGAAAATTGAGAAAATGCATTCCAATGCAGCATTTTATTTGTGGCGAAGTCAGTCCCTCTCTCTGTTTTCAAGAAAGTGAAACCAAACATGACTCTTCTGCACTATCTCCTAACCATGTAACTTGATACAGAAAATTTCATAAATAATTTAAATAATCTAAGCTACAAGATAGTACAAGTAGTAAGGAATCATCATACAACAGCAAAAATCCAACTATTATAAAGATATAATAACTACCTGTATTAAGAAATCTGATTGTCAACTGAATGTTTAGGTTTAGTGTTTTTTCATTTATTTTATTGTACTTACCCGCCTTCTGAATGAAGAGAGCTGCCTGCATAAAGAGGCTTTGTAGCCTCTGTGGCCTGTAAAAGAGAAAAAATAAATTCAAATGCAAAATTCTCTCTCCCAGGACCATTAACTCTCCTTGGTTTTCAACGAACCTTCAACAATATACAAATATCCTGTATGCTTGGTGGGTTAAATAATCAGACGTACAATTGTTGGAAAATATAAGGATAGTAGCCTCAAGAATGAGATATGAAAGCAAGAAGTTCCGTGACGAACTAGAGGGCCTACGTTTCTTAAAATATAAGATTCATGCCAATGATTAATCTATATGTACCTATCTAGAATAATGACGAAATTGAGTTGGTAATATCGACATTTCTAATTAGTTCGAAATATACCTGGCATAACGTAGCCTAATAGAGCACTATAGTTGGCAGCCCTGGTGACTGAATATATTCTTAGCTCCATCTCAAGGTACAGAATGCAATATTTGGTTGAAGTCCAATGGATAGCATGGACGTTACAAGTAGTCAGACATTGGATCTATCAACGCGCGTAAAATCATGTTGGCAACAAACTTATGCATTTGTTGGTCGGAAATAATCTGAAATATTATGATCTATTGTTGTGCCAATTTTGGATGAAATCCATTTGTTAGTATAGGAGTTACATGCATTTTAAAATTGGACCTATCAGCACGCTTAGCATCATGTTGGTAGCACTGACGGAAATTACTTACTTACTTAATTCCTGCCGCTCCTTCCGGAGCATAGGGCCTTGGCGAAATTTCTCCACGCAGTACGATTCCTGGCTATTCTCTTCACTTGACTCCAGTTCTTGTCCTCCTCTGCAATTTCATTTTCGATCGTCCTCTTCCAGGTCTTCTTAGGTCGACCTCGCTTCCTGGCACCTTGAGGATTCCAGTCTAGCGCCGCCCTCTCAACAGCTCCGTCCGGCTTCCTTAGTGTGTGACCGATCCAGCGCCATTTCCTCTCCTTGATCTGGATGCTAATCGGTTGTTGATTGGTGATGGTCCAAAGATCTTCGTTTGAGATTATGTCCGGCCACCTCACATTCATGATGCGACGCAGACATCTGTTAATGAACACCTGTAGCTGGTTGTTGATCGGTTTTGTGACTTTCCATGTTTCACAGCCATAGAGAAGAATCGACTTTACGTTGCTATTGAAAAGGCGGAGCTTGGTCTTCCTGGAAATGTTTCTATTTCTCCAGATGGGGTAGAGCTGGACAAAGGCACCATTTGCCTTCCTGATACGGCTTCGAACATCTTCCTCTGCTCCCCCATCATTTGTGACTATACTCCCAAGGTAGAGGAAGGACTCAACTCGCTCAATTTCCTTTCCGTTGACTGTCAAGCTAGTCGTGACGTCAGAATTTATCCTCATCTCTTTGGTCTTGTTGGTGTTAATCATCAGTCCTGCACGTTCTGCTTCTCTCTGCAACCTCCCCAGCTTATCTTCTATGTCTCGGTACCGTTGTGCCATAAGACAAATGTCGTCCGCGAAATCCAGATCTTCAAGCCTGTCATTTATACCCCATTGAATATCCCTCTTCCGTCCTCCCATTACCTTCTTCATCACACTATCCAGGACCAACAGGAACAAAGTGGGGGAAAGGACACACCCCTGTCTCACTCCGGAACTGACCTTTATCTTTTCTGTTTATTTGCCTTTGTGTAGAACCTGGCACTCATACCCTTCGTACATCTCTTCCATGATTCTGATGATCTTTGTTGGAATTTTATATTCCTCGAGGGTCTTCCACATGATTCTTTGATTTACGGAGTCGAAAGCTTTCTCGAAGTCAACAAATGTGAGGTAAAGGGTATTCCGCCACTCCACACTCTGCTCCAGGATGATTCGGAGGGTGTTGATGAGATCCACACAGCTGCGATGTTGTCGAAATCCAGCCTGTTCCTTCCGAAGCCTTTTTTCTACGCAGTCTTTTATACGATTCAGGATGACTCTCGCCAGTACTTTGCTTGGAATGGACAGCAAGGTGATTCCCCTCCAGTTATTACAGTTTGTGGTGTCCCCTTTCTTCGGTAACTTGACGATCAACCCCTTCTTCCAGTCGGTTGGTATTTTCTCCTCCTTCCAGATCTTCTCCAACAGCGGGTGCAGCAGATTGATCGTGATATCCAGGTCTGCTTTCAATACTTCCGCTGGGATATTATCCAGACCTGGTGCCTTCCCGCACTTTATCTGCTTCAACGCTGTCCGTATTTCGCCCCGAGTTGGGGAGTCGAGGCTGATGTCCGGGTCACTTTCTGCTTCCTCTTCATCTCCTCCTCGCTGCTTACTTTCTGGTCCTCTATCTCTATTAAGAACCTCCGCAAAGTGTTCTCTCCATCTAGTCAGCTGCTGTTCACACGTCGTGAGGATCTCGCCCGTCTTGCTCTTCACAGGCCTAGTTTTATTAAAACCTTTCTTCGAAAGCATCTTTGTGATGCCATAGAGCTCCTTAACGTCCCCCCTTCTTGCCGCTTCTTCTGCTTTCACAGCGTGTTCATCAATCCACCTCCTATGATCCTTCCGCACACTCCTCTTTACCTCCCTGTTTGCTGTTGAATACTCTGCTTGTGTGAGAGCCTTCTGCTGCCTAGTCTTGCAGGTGTTGAGCTTAGCCTTAATCTCCTTTCTATAATTTATCTTGTCCCAGGTCTGATCGGATATCCATTCTTTCCGCAGGTAGTTCTTGTACCCGAGCTGCGTCTCACTGGTCTCCACAAAGATATTCTTTACCTCGCTCCACACAGTCTCTACATCCTTCTCTGTCTCGGAGTCCAACACCTGGAATTTATTTCTGAGCTCCAGTTTAAATTGGTCCAATCTCTGCTGGTTCTTAAGCTTGCCCACATCAAACTTGTTGTGCCGAGTGATAAACTTTCGGCGGACTGCCACGATCTTCATGTGGAAGTTGGCAACCATAAGATGATGGTCACTACCGACATCCGCTCCTCTCTTGTTCCTAACATCTTCCAAGCTTCTTCTGAACCTCCTGCTCACCGCGATGTGATCAATTTGATTTTCTGTGACTTGATCAGGAGACACCCAGGTGACCTTGTGGCACCGCCTATGAGGAAACTCCGTGCCACCCATCACCAAATCCTGACTGGCGCAATATTCCGTAAATTTCTCCCCATTGTTATTCATCTCACCAAGGCCATGTTTACCCATGATCTGCTCCAACCCCTCATTGTTTGATCCCACCTTCGCGTTGAAGTCTCCCATAACAATGAGAATGTCCTTCTTACTTGTTTGTCTTGTGGCATCTCGCAGCATTTGGTAGAATTCTTCCTTCTTCTCTGGCTCCGATTGTTCTGTAGGCGCATAGCATTGGATGATGATCACATTCCTGATCTTTGTCTTGAACCTAGCAAACATGAGCCTGCTAGAAATTGGCTTCCACTCCATAAGGCTCCTCTTTGCATTTCTGTTGAGCAGCAACCCCACTCCATCCCTGTGTTCTTCCTCATCGCCCCCAGAATAGAGAAATGTAATTCCATCTGTTGTCTGTATTTCACCAAATCCTGGCCACCTCACCTCACTCAATCCTAGGATATCCAGCCCATAGTTCTTCATCTCCCGTGTCACTTGTTTCAGTCTGGTTTTCTCCATCAAGATCCTCACATTCCAGAAACCGATTTTCGTAATCCTTTTCATGCCAAAAGTCGTCATCAGGTTATCCGTCCGGTTTCGTAATTTCGCTTCAGTTTCAGTAATCAGTTTATTTAAGAGGAGCGAGTGATTAACCCACTGCCTCCGAGTGCCTTGGAGGGACTGCCACCTTAGGCCTGAGGCACCAGGCTGATTTTCTGTCAGGGTTTCTTCCCTTAGCCTTTGAAGAACCAACTCCAAACTACAAGGCAGCAGTTGTTTCACCAGAGCCCCGTTAGCCGTAATTTCTTCAGGGTTCCTGTAGGGCCTTCACAGCTACCATAGCGGTCTTGAGGCACACAAAGTCCCCACTGTACTTCACCCCTACAGGCAATCCCCTACTTCATTACGTTGCCAATCTCCCACGACGAGGACGAGGGGTTGGATTTGTGGGAGACGACGGAAATTAGTTACTCCAAATTAATCTAGAATGCCACGTACTATACGTGTGCAAAGTTTAGAGTTGTGGACTGGCATACTTTATGATTTATTGATATTAGGGTAAAAAATAGAGACCGCATTTATTAACAATTGGCAGCCCTGGTTGCTCTGAAGAGTACGCATAGTCATATCTGTTATAGTACACATAGCTCATCGAAATTTGGTTGAAATCCAATTGATAGTATAGAAGTTACATGTATTTAAATACATTCTTTCACACATACAGACAGAAGGACAGACTGACATACAGGACAGACAGACAGACAGACATTTCACCGGATCGATCTCATAAGTCTACTTTTCCCTCATTTTTTAGCCTACTTTTCACATTTTGCAAAAATGAGGAAAAAGTATACTTATGAGATCGGGAAAATGTGTGTCTGTCTGTCTGTCCTTCTGTCTGTCTGTCTGTCTGGCTGTGTGTGTGTCCCCTATCAACTCCTAAACGGCTGCAGCAATCGCAACAAAATTTGGTAGGAGTAAAGATCTATACCTGAATATCTCCCGGCCATATTTGAAAATGGTGTCAGTGCTACCGACTGCTGAAAAATCGCAATTGAAACTTGAGCTCCATGTTGGATATCATGGAAGGTATGCATGGGAGCTATTCCAAAATTGGCTCACATGTAGATAACACTATTTCAGTTTAATTTCAAGGAGGCCATACATGACAGTGTTGCCAAAATAATTTTAAGCCTTCTGATAGGTCCAATTTAAAAATGCCTATAACTTCTACACTATCAATTGAATTTCAACCTAATTTTGTATGTAATATGTGTACATAAACAGATATGACTGAGCGTGTTCTTAAGAGCCACCATGTGTGCCAACTGTTAATAATTGATCTCTCTCTTCTTCTATCCAAATACCAATATATCGGAAAGTATGCTAGCCGACAGCTTCAAACTATGCACACGTAAGTACCCGACATTTTAGATTAATTTTGGAGTAACTTATATACTTCAGTTCTACCAACATGATTCTAAGCCTGCTGATAGGACCAATTTTTAAATACATGTAACTTCTATACTATCAGTTGGATTTCCACCAAATTTCGTATGTGCTATGTGTAACATAACAGATATGACTATAAGTATTCTTAAGAACAATCAGGGCTGCCAACTGTTAATAAATGCTGTCTATATTTTTTACCCTAATATCAATATATCAGGAAGTATGCAAGCCAACAGCCCTATACTTTGCACACGTATAGCAGCTGACATTCTAGATTAATTTGGAATAATTAATATAAGTCAGTGCTGCCAACATAATTCTCTGCCTGCTCATAGGACCAATTTTAAAATACATGTAACTTCTATACTAACAAATGGATTTCATCCAAAATTGGCACATCGAGATATCATAATATTTCCGATTATTTCTAACCAGCACATGCATGACATTGTTGCCAACATGCTTTTACGCGTGCTGATAGATCCAATGTCTAAGTGCATGATACGTCCATTGGACTTCAACCAAATTTTGTATTCTGTACCTTAAGAGATGGAACTAAGAATATATTCAGTCACCAGGGGTGCCAACTGTAGTGCTCTATTAGGCTACATTATACCAGGAATATTTCGAACTAATTATACATTTCGATATTACCAACTTAATTTCGTCATTATTCTAGATAGGTTCATATACTGTAGAAAAATCATTGGCATGAAAAGTAGGCTCTTTAGTTCGTCACGGAACTTCTTGTTTATTACAAAATGCAAAAAGTAGGCTAAAAATGTATGTATTATTAGAAAGCTATAAGTCCTCAGATTAATTGGTGAAAAAACAAATTTTTAAAAATGTTGGGAATCCCGGATCCCCTTAAGAGCTAGGGATATTTTAATCATCATCCCGATGTACGAGAGGGCGTGAGGTACGTATCTACTTTAAGATAATAAACTAAATTTAAAACCTTACCTTCGATCCTTGCATCTCCATAGTGAGCAATATCTTAATCAAACGCTCCCTTATTGTAGTTATTTACTCCTTGTTCTATGCGAGAATTGGCCTGATAAGCCATCAGCGCCATCTTCATCGTCTGGACTAAAGATTATGGAACTGCAGGCGAGAAGCGTAAACTCGAATACGAGTATCGGCCGACGACGACTCCTTGGAAGATACTCTTGATAGTGTCAGACGCCATGTGTCCAACTTTCGCTTCGGATTTGTTGAGAGACACGCTGGCAAATATGTTTCTATTAATATCCTTTACATTCGAGATTCCACGCCGAAATCTTATCATCCAATCCATGTACGTTTTCTCTGCAATTTAATTATTTTTTGTCATGTTTTCTGTCCCTTTAATTTCGTCTTTAGTTCAACTCATTTGGTTTAGTGTTTAGTTGTTATTGCACGAAATAAACACAAACAGACCAACTTTGTGATCAATACACGGTGTCCGGAATTCTGCTTATACACTTTTAGGGGTTGTAAAGAGGACCTAGTCGACACCCCTTGCATGCAGAACTTATGCCGGGAAAACGAACCACTTCGCTGCTACACCAATGGCAGGTTGACTCAAAACACTATTGTTGTTTCATTTGAGGGGATTGGACATCGTTGCAATTTAGTCCCATATACTTGGGTGTGTATGGAATTGTAGTTTCATAATCTGTGTTATTGTGCTGGCTGTATTAGTGTGTGTATTTGTACTTCAGGTGAGTATTGGGGAGGAGGTGGCCGTAGCCTTAGGTTAGAAATCATTCCGGCAATTGCCTGGAGTAGAGGTGGGAAACCACGAAAAACCAATTCCAAGATGGCTGAGATGCGAATCGAACCCACCTCTTCTCAGTTTTGCCTCACGAGGTCGTGACAGCTAAGAATACTAACCACTACACCACGATGTGTTCTAAAACACTATTGAATATGTTACAATAATGTACTCTATTCTTACGAACCGGTTATTGTATGTAATATGTTCATTACAGTATTTATAGAAATATATGAGAAGCCATTTTACAGTGTTGCCTAGATTTATTATAGAAACGTGTCATCCAATTAAAGCGAGTTATTTTTTGATAAATATCCTATGTAATATTTCTCTCTGTCCCGTAAGGAAAGGCATATGACATCATACGTCATTCAACTATAGTGGCTTAAACTAAAGATTTCTGGTAATAGCATTATTGACTGAAAACATTAGTAGTGGAGTAGTGATGGTTTAAAATAGTGTCATGGCCGCCGCGTGAGTCCAAGCCAATATCTCGCGAACCCATGGTCGGATTTTGACAAATGAGGTGTCGTCGGACTCTAGCTGACGTCCTCTTTACTATGGACCACTCGTTATATTTTTGAAAAAAAAATTGAAATTTTTCGTTTTCGAAAATAGGCGATAGTTTGAAAACCGAACAAGATAGAACGTTGTGCGCCAAGGCTCAAACAAATGGTCTTTATGACCTTTATGTTTTAAAATAAAACTTTTTTATTTTTTTACTTTTTTTGAAAAAAGTGTAATTTTGAAAATCCCATATTCTGGAAACCGTGAATTATACAAAAAAGTTTATTTGACGTAAATGTAAGGTCCTTACCCCTATACCCTCAAAATAAATTTCAAGTCTCTAGGATAAAAACCTGACAGGTAGTAGTGTGGTTGTGGGAAAGCTGCTCCACTTAGCACGTTGTGAGCCCCTGCGACCTTCGAATGGAAGGAGTCATGCTAGGATGGCGTGCTTGGATTCGTTTTTTTTCGTCTCGTTGCGCTCTTTGCGGGAATGTAGGTGTCGAAAAGGTGAAATGCTGCAAACATGTTTTTTTTTTTTGGGGGGGGGATTTGATTTTAGACTTTTTGTTATATCTCGCGAACCAATCATGATAGAGGCGTGTATGACGGGTCCAAGGACTCGAGGAGACGTCCTCTTTGCTATGGATCACTAGTTATATTAAAAAAATGGAAACGCGATTTTGGGGTAAACACGTGTTTTTTGTGATTTTTGCCGATATCTCACGAACCAATAACGCTAGAGACGTGTACGAGGGTTCCTAGGACTCGGGCTAACGCCCCCTGTTTGAAACTATGTTTGAAATTTTGACAAAAGGCCTAACGACACTTTTGTTGAAAAAAATATTAATTTCCTCTTTACCTGTTTATAATGTTTATGAAGCGTGGTGGTTGAGAGAGACGATACGGCTGGGTGTGTGTGTTTCAACGAACCTGTTGCTAACCACAGGGACCATGCTTAATAGAACAATCGCTATTTCGGCGGGTCGGTTTATGACAGAGCGAGGGTGCGTTTTTCTGATCTTTCCTTTGGCAGACGGATGGAGGCTAATATTTGAAAATGTGTGAAGCATGCTAAAAAAAATTTACCTTTAACATGTAAACGATGATGAGAACTTGGTTCTATGTTGGTCGAAGCGAGTAGAGAAAACAAACTTGCCAAGGAGCAGGAGGTGAATGTCATTTGAGCTTATTGGAATGCGCTGATCTGACTTGACAACAGGTGCAATGGAAAATGACAAAGACGCGGATGACGCTTCAAGTTTAAATAATCTGACCATCGTGGTGGCAGGGAAGAGCAAAATGCATGTGAACACATGTGAAACCACATGAGGGCTAAACAAGTTACATCCTGTTTGCTTCGTACGTGACAAAATGCAAGTCCATGTGAAATTTGATCTGCCACAGGTGTTCACTTGGGACGTCTGCTGTCCACATGTTTGATAACAGGATGTTCAAAGCGTGGGAAAAAATGATTATACATGCAACGTAACATATATAAAGACATGTCGTTATCATTTCCACTCTCACTTAGGTGATTACCTTTGAACACACTGCGTTGCGTGAAACACTTGGTCTTGTTTAACAGTTTTGGTGTTGGTGGAAAATACTTAACCTTGTTGTGAGGTAGGTATATATTTATTCACTTATATATTTATTGATTTATGTATATTTAAAAGCAATTATTTATTGATTGTTAAAGTTATAAATAAATGTTTATTTATTTGTTTGCAGATAACCGGTATAGCCTACCTGTTGTGTGAGTGTGTGTGAGAACGATATTAAAGAAAGAGAGAAAGACAGCCAGCTAGAAAAGGAAACCATTACCACACTAGCCCACGAGACGGGAAATAAAGCAAAGCATTACAAGTCAAGATGAGATTTGTTTTTTTTTATATATAACCTGTTTGATTTTGTTTTGTTTAGGAAATGCATAAACTATATGGAATTGATATGCTTATGGTGGTTTGTTTTATTTCTTTTTAGATATTTGAAAAAAAAAGGTTTACCGCTATAGCAAATACAGTTGGAAACCAAGTGGCTTTAGAGTGGAACCATTGTCAAGCAGTCTACAGCTGAAAACTCAGGTGAGAGTGTTCTTTCAAAATAATGTCTTTTACTGCTGTGGATACGTTAACTTGGGAACCCCTAAACACTTGTTTCAAATCGTGTGTGTGCTCTGGTCGTGTGGTCAATGTTAGAAATAGTTTGATTCCCAAATAATTTTTAGAATCTTGGTTTGAAATTTTTAAAATTGAAATTTGTACAGCGTAAAGGTGGCATACGGCTTTAAAGGTGAATACAGAACTAGTTTGCGATTTCATATATAAAAAGAAGGACGTAGAGCATAAAGAGACATTCTATATTTGCAGTAAAATGCAAGAGCTTTTGATAGCCGATAATCTGAACGAGTGGTATCAAAGCCATGTGGTGAATGCCTTGCTATCAAAATTTGATAAACTGCAACAAGGACCCAGTGGTTTAGCGTTAGACAAAATTCATTATCTACAAATCAACATTTGTCAATTCAACCCATTGAATGCTGGGTCTAGACACACTTCTTTACCATCTGCGATTGCCTGTCGGAGAGCGGTGGTAAATATTGAAAATAAAGATGATAAATGTTTTCTCTGGTGTGTGGCCGCGTTTTTGCAACCAGTACAACATAATGGTTGTTGGCCGGGAAATTACAAGGCCAAGTTTGTTGAATTAAAACAAACTTTAAATTTAACTCGAGTGACGTTCCCTATGGACTTAACCGAGATCCATAGGTTTAAACAAGACAACCAGGACTTTTCGTTCATGGTGTATGGCCTTGACAGTAATGAGATTGTGGGTCCTCTTTATGCTACAAAAGAACCGAAACGACACCACATTCATATTTTATATTTATCTGTAGGAGAGGTGAATCACTATTGCCTCATTAAAAGCTTGAGTAGATTGCTAAGCAGTCAAATGTCCAAACATGTGCGTGCAAAACATATTTGTGATCGTTGCTTGCAATATTTTACAACCCCTACGCTTTTGGAACGTCATAGGGTGGATTGCGTTTCTCAGGAAGCAGTGAGATTGATATTGACACAAGGGGACAAGGCTGTGTTAAGGTTTAAGGACATTCATAAGCGTGACACTGTCCCCTATGTGGTATACGCAGATTTCGAAGCTCTCACCACACCCATGGCGGGATGTGAACCAGATCCCACCATTAGCTCAACCACACCCATTCAAAAACGTGAACCCTTTCCCATAGGATTTAATGTGGTGTGTGCCTATTGGGTAGATTATTGGCTGGGGAATAACCTAAACCCCAAGGGAAGATGATTAAGAAAAGGAAGTGGGTTTCGGACCAGAGAAAAAGGGATGGAGAAATAGGAAGAGAGTTTGACATAAGTTATAATTATGAGTACTTGCTCAAATGCGACAAGTGGTGAAAACCCTATTAAGAGATTTATTTGCATTAAGTAGGGTATGAATCTAGGAAGATTTAGGAAAGCAGGATCTTGCCTAACCGTTATGTTTGAGAAATGATAAATCCAAAAACAAATATTTAATTTAGACTTTGTAACAAATGGGGTCACAGACCTCCGAAAAACATCTAAAGTTTGCGCCAGGCAATTAACTATTCTTTTGGTTTCAAACCTTTATATGTTTTAAAATCTTCGCAAGATTTTGAAATGGCGAAGATAAAATAAAAAATTTAAAGACAATTAAAGTGATTGAAGTTAGACAATAAATCAAGTACAAGGTGGGTACTTTTAAGAAATTCTTGGTAAATATCTTAGAAGGAGTAACAACTTCGAAAGTAACAAGAACAAAAAGCAAGAAGAATAAAAGAGAAGTTCCTATAACTTTTTATATTAAAGCTGAATTACTTTGTTGGATTATGCAATAGGACAGGTCACTTATTGTGAAACCTGAAGAGAAAAATCGAAAGGAAGTTTCTAGACCTCCTATGTTTAAGTAGGAATCACGAGACAAATAGGGCAAGTTTCCCTTTCGGGAGACCTAGAAATAACTCACTTATGAGTTGAAAGAATTGTATTCCCTGATTAGAAGGGAGAAACAACATAATTTGAGACGTGTACAAGACACGTAGTTTTACAGACATTAATTTATGATAAATAAGCAAACGAGGGAGGGCACGTCTTTAGAGTGACACCTCATTGAAAAAGACCTAAAGTAACAATTTTATTATTATGGTTTGTTAGTAAGAGGTTTGGGAAAAATCAAATGGGATTGAGGATAAATGTTCATGCCCGTATTTATAATAATCGGATGGGCGCGACGCGGAAGGAATATTGAACAACCACTGGTTTTCACTATAGTCGGTTGAAATAGATGAAAGGTTCACTGTAGTAACACAAAAGTTTATGGCAAAGAAAGTTATTGCAATGATGGTAAATAACTAGTTACACTAGATTTGCGAGAGTCTATTGCTTGAGAAAGTTGTAGATTACAGTTAAATGCAGAGAAAATCCCAACGGAGGAAGAAAAATTAGCTATTGATCAGTAATTCAAGGAAGACTCCTTAGTTAGAAAGGGTATTCTCACATGTGAGTGTAAAATACATGACCGTATAACTGGTAGATAGAGTGCAGATTCTGGAAGGTTCCAGAGCAATCCTGACTGAAGAATAGGGCAAAAGTTATTCCAGCGGTGGAACGAACTAAGTATTTTAAAGACAGTGGGTAATTCAATGGTATCCCACGTTGTGAGAAGATCTCTCATTTAATAAGCATAAGAAATGCTGCTTTCTATTAAGATTGGCTTAGACAGACAAAAACCCAGCTTTAAAAATCCCGTGAAGGATGATTATTGACCCAAATATAATAATCTCACACTGCCTGTAAAACGATCATTAAAAGCATGTGGCTATTAAAAGATGATGAGAATGAGGTTAAAACCTGAAGTCGGTACTTATCTTTGCTTCATGGCGAAGGTGAAGTTCCCTTTGACGGTTGAGATTAAAGTTCCAACAAGGCGTGGAATTTAAAGATTGCCTCTTTAGTTGAGGAGAAGAGCTCTAGTTGAGCTTCATTTGACTGAGTCGACTGCCGGCGTACAAGTGGGACACGCTCAGCGAAGCACAGAGGGACCAGGGAAGGGAAAAGAGTGGGGGTAGGAGACAAAAGGAAAACATATAAGCATAACCAACATTGAAAAGTTAATTTCTCTTGAGGAAATGGTCTTCAAAGAGTTGATAGCAGGCAACACTAGCGCAGCATGGTGGGTGAAAAAGTAGACGACGTTCTCTTGTTCACGGAGATGATAGCAGGCGATGGCGACGAGATCTGGTGGCCAGATTGATAAGGAAGTCCTCTTGTACAGGGAAGAATTGAAGAACTTCAGAGATTCGCTGCTAGATGACGCTAGGTGGGTCATGGAAGATATATATCTAGAACAGACTCACAAGTAACATAAGGAACATGACCACCAAGGAGAAATTAGAAGATCACTGTTGGTGTTTGAGAAAAAGGAAGGAATGAACTATCAAAGAGAAGTAAAAGTTTACTCCATCTTACCGTGAATTACAAAGAATACACCACCTATTACCCCTCACAATCCGTTTACAAATACCGTGAGGGGCCAGATTGTGCCAAATGGTTCTTGGATGAACTTGTCAAGTTGGCTCATGATGTACAGGAATTACTGGACCACCCAGTACACATGAACCTATCTCCAGAAGAGCAGCAGCGGTGTGAGCATGCCATGACATGCCATATTTGTGAAAGGCCTATTTTAAATAGAGAGGAAAAAGTCACAGACCACTCGCACTTTACGGGGGAGTTTCGTGGAGCTGCGCATAGTAAATGCAATTTGAACTTTTCAGCTCCTCGTTTCATCAGTGTCTTTTTCCACAGTCTGGCGAATTATGACGTTCAGTTTTTGATTCGTGAATTGGGTCATGTCAACAAGGGCTCGTTTACCATTATTCCCCAAAACCATGAGCGTTTTACAGCCCTAACATGGTGGTAGGGCGGCTTAAGCATTCGATTTTTGGATTCCTTTAAGTTTATGGCATCCTCGCTAGACAGCCATGTGAATGGCTTGAATGTGGAGGAATGAAAAAATACTAGAATGCATTTTAATGATCCTGAGCAATTTCAATCGTGCATTCGGAAAGGTATATTCCCCTATGATTTCTGCAACAGCTGGGACGTGTTAAAGCAAAGAAAACTCCCACCACAAGAGAAATTTTACTCGAAACTAACACGCAGTACCGTTTCCGATGAAGACTATGCACATGCATGTCAAGTTTGGCGAGTGTTTGGCATTAATACGCTAAGTGAATATGCCTTGCATTACCTAAAACTGGATGTATTGCTGCTCACTGATGTGTTTGAAAAATTCCTTGAGTTGTGTCAACACATTTACGGTCTTGACCCGGCTCACTATTATACGAGTCCTGGGCTCTCGTTCGATGTCGCTTTGAAATACACTCAAGTGGAATTGGATTTACTCACTGATGTAGACATGGTTCTATTTTTTGAAAAGGGCATTCGTGGCGGCTTTGTGTCGCTTAACCAACACCATGCCGAAGCGAACAATGTCTACATGCCTGATTATTCACCAGACAAACCAGAATCGTACTTAATGTACTATGACGTGAATAATTTGTACGGTTACGCCATGAGTCAGCCTTTGCCCTATGGGAAGTTTGCTTGGCTGACAGACAAACAGGTGTCAGAATTTGATGTGAACATGGCTAGCCAAGAAACAGGCCGTGGATATGTGCTAGAAGTGGATATTGAATATCCCTCATCCTTGTATGATGAACATGCCGATTTCCCATTCTGCCTTGAGCAAATGGTTCCCCCTGACAGTAAAGTGAAAATTGAAAAACTCATGGGCACACTTTACAACAAAAATCGGTATGTGCTACATATCCAAATGTTGGTGCAATGCCTCGCCCAAGGCTTGGTGTTGAAGAAAATTCACAGGGGTATTTCTTTTGCTCAAAAAGCATGGCTTGAGCCATATATGCGACTCAACACAGAGCACCGACAAATGGCAACACAGCAGTTTGAAATTATTTTTTAAAATTAATGAACAACTGCATTAGGGCAAGTACATGGAGAATGTCCGCAAATACCGTGACATTAAATTAGTGAATGTCTGGGAGGGGCGTTGGGGTGCCCGGCGGTACATTGCCAAGCCAAATTTCAAATCGATCAAAATTATCGATGGGGATTTGGCTACTATTGAAATGAGTAAGACCAGCGTGACCATGGATAAACCTATTTACTTGGGTCAAGTCATTTTAGACTTTTCTAAATCGGTCATGTATCGATTTCACTATGAGTTTGCCAAACGCCATTTTGAGGACGTCTCTCTTTTGTATATGGATACGGACTCATTCATTTACCACATTCGCCACTGCAACCCCTATGACGTCATGAGGCAGCATAGTGAATGGTTCGACACTTCTTGCTATAGCGCTGACAACGTGTTTCAGCTGTCCATAAAAAACAAAAAGGTAATGGGTGTTTTAAAAGGTGAATGCGGTGATTCCATTATGATGGAATTCGTAGGTTTGGCTTCGAAAATGTATGCTTACCGCACACTCGACTGTAAGGAAGCCAAAAGAGCAAAAGGTGTAGGTAGGGCAGTGGTAAAATCGCTACGTGTAGACGATTACTTAACGGTTTTACGCACTGGCAAAGCTATGTCTCATACACAGTGCAGGATACAATCCAGCAACCATTATTTGTATGTTGTGGAACAGAGAAAACGCACTCTCGCCTCCATGGATAACAAGCGTGTGTGGGCTGATGATCTGCTCACCAGCCTGCCCTGGGGTTATGATCGCAAGGAGGAGGAGGTGTGATTTCACTGTTTAATCGTTTATGGGACATAGCTTTATGTAACTTGTAGATTTAGTATTTTGTAAATATTAATTTTTTGTCATTGTAAATAGTAGATTTTGTAAATAGTGGCAACCCACTTGGACCTTTTGCTCTTTAAAAAGTTCTATGCAACCTTATTTTAAAAAAAATTGACTGGTAAATAGTTTGAATTCTTTTAAAGCTGTACAAAGTTGAGTTTTTTGTAAATATTTAATGAGTAATAGTATTTTTTTAGTAACTTTAATATCTAGTATTTAATTATTTTTTGTAATGTAAATAATAAACTAAAAAAGTTCTTTTGGGATGAGTGTGCATGTCGAGAATGTGCTTTTGGGAATAAATAAAGTGGTTGTGTTTGTTCCCAAAGACAGGTGTGAATGTATGAGTAGAAAGAGAAAGCTGGTGTGTATGTATGACCAGAGCAAACACGGTGAGGTAGGGTGGGTGGGAGGGGGTAAATGTTCACTTATATACTCATTTTGTTTTCAATAGTTCTGTTTTCTTTGAAATGTGGCAGACAATAGACATTATTTTTTTAAAAACAGTCTTACCTGTATTAGTCGTAGACCTTGACCTTTCCATAATCCCATAAATTCACTGCAGCATCACCATGGTCATGAACTTGCATCACCATCATTGTCAAATCTCAACTTTCAACATACACCAAATGGAAAAATGTCAAAACAGCAAAATGGAAAATCTATGTTTCCATATCACCAAAAACAGCAAAACTTTAAACGGACATTTAAAAAAATTGGAAATGGCCAAGTGTGAAATATGAAAATTCAAAAACTTCAAACGGACATTGTTTAAAAAGTGTCATCAGCAAAATGGAAAAATCCATATCAACAAAATAACAAAACTTGAAACGAATATTTTTAAAACTGTAAATTGCAAATTGGCAAAATGGACATGTGTAAAATATGAAAATTCAAAAAACTTCAAACAGACATTGTTTAAGAAGTGTCATCAGCAAAATGGAAAAATCCATATCATCAAAATCATAAAACTAGAAACGAACTTTTTTTTAATCTGTAAATTGCAAAATGACAAATGGCAGTGTGTGAATTCATCATGCGTGAAATGTGTGAAATGAAACATAAGCCATCAACATCATGATTTCAAAAAATTAGAAATAACAAAACATCGTGCTCTGGTAAACCTTCGTTTTTATTTCATAACCATAAGGGGATTGATAAAAGAAAAATAGAATACAAACAAATCCCAATTCCTCACTCCTCAATTCCTCAATGTTTATGTCCATGCATCATCAACTTTCCTTTCATAGCACTCATGACAATCAGGGCTGCCGTCCTTTCACCCCCTGAGGCATCACAGGATGTGAAGCGTTGTTTATCTTTCTTCAATAACAAGTTATCTGCCACATGTCTTAAACCAGGATGTCTATGGTGATAAGAAAGGTCATGTTCCTTGCATGCTTGATCCAAAAGATTAATGGGTACATCACCACGTTGTAAACGTTTTTTGAGACGAGTTCCAGGGCCACAAAAACGATAACCTGGAAGATGGATTTTGAAAGGTAGGTATTGAATCACTTTGTCAATGACGCCATTGCCAGCACAGGTCTGGCATATCCTTTTCCATTGATGGTAAAAAGGTTTGGTCTTCCTCTTCCTCTGTGGACGATGTTTGTGTTTGTTGTTGTTGTTGCTTTTTCTCGCCATGACACCCTTGGAATGATTCAACAAAGTATTTACACGGACTTTTATGACCGTGATACCGTTTCACTAGCTGGCAAGTCGCACACTGACGCATAGACGGTATTTTTGCCATGGGCACTTGCTTATGGTGATCGTAATCCGTACAGGGTTGCAATTCACTCAACACAGGGTCTTGAGTCCATAATTTTGGTACATGTTGCCAGATTTCTTTCACCGCGTTGGCGGCCACATAATAAATGAACGACTTGGGGAGCGCCAAGAGTTCCTCTTTGGTAAAACTCTCTAGTTTCTTTTTGCACACAAAGAACTTGCCGATGGCTTTGTCCGTAGCATTGCCTTTCTCCATGGTATCACGTGCTGTAGATGTTTACACGTCGCTTGTAGAAATCTCACTGGCGTCATTCACAGGTAAATCTTGAGTTATAATTTTGTTCAAGAACTCCCAGCTGGCATGGGTGGTTGACCAATGGAAGAGATGCCATGCATGCGATAGGGCTGTATGGGTAATGTTGCCACAGGAACAAGTATCCATGAGCGTTTGCAGGGAGGGGCAGCCCAACTCCATAAGTTCGATACATTGACAGTAGGGCGCCAAAAATGGTTGCAACCAATGACGTTTTTCATTACCTTTCACAAATACCACATTGGCCGAGGACAAGTGTGCTTTCATGACCACGTCCAAATATTTATAGGAAATGGTTCCCTGATTCCAGTCTAGTTGCCTATGATTTTCAATCCACTGGATTTGTTTACGGTCTTTTTCACACAACAAATCAAAAGCATGGGGCGGTTTAAATAGCAAATGCGTAGCTTGAGATATCCAAAACGTGGTACAATCGATAATGGCCACTTGTTTAAATATAAATTTGTTGTCACCAATTTTAAACCCTTGGCAATCCACAATGAGTGTGCGCAACATGTTGACGCTTGCCTGGACCAAGTTCAACTGTCGACTGACTGACGATTGACCACTAAAGTGTGATCATGACATGGACCTACCTGCCATGCTAGTTTGAAAAAAAAATTGAGGTTAGTGTAGGACAGGGGGACATGCAAAAATAAGAATTTAAGAATTACATCATTTTATTATCATAACACGTCTTACAGGCTTTTGTCATTTTGGGAAAAGGACGATACCAACTGATACAACAATATAGTCTCTTGTGTTTGTAACGTCCATAACACCGATGATGTCCCAATGTCTGTAAACTAGGCGTTTTTGATGGTGAGCTGCTCACTGAAGCACCATGGATACCATACGGTCCACACGTATCGTAACTTGTTTTCTTTTCATTACCCAGGGATACAAGTGAGGGATAGCTTGAATGTCAGGGTATATTTCCAACTTCCATTCTGCACAGGTAGGGGCAGGTGGGTGACCAGCGCTGATGTTCCTGCATGGGTTCATCGCCCTCCTGCCATTGGTCTGTGATGATGGGACAAAAGGCACATTTCACTTCATCTCTTGTTTTTAAATAGTAGAAACCAGCGGCCGCCAAGGCTTGAGGGTTTATGAAAGCCACCGACCACGTGGCAAAAGTCTTGAAACGTTGTTCCTCAGAGTTTAAATTCATGGATGTATCGTCTCTTGAGGCTTTAAAGCAAGACATGACTGAGCGGCTTGACGTGGGTTGACCTGTTATTTATACACTCGTCACTTGGTTGGATAGTGGATAATAGTTGACTTGTTTGTGATGAATAATCAAACAGTAGGCCGTGGTATTTGCTGGTACATTGTCATGCGTTTCAAAATCTAGTCGAATGTCGATATTGGATGACTTGACAGCCTCTTCCAGGTAAGAACAGTCAAAGACAATCAGTGGTGCTCTTGCCTTAAACGCTTGGGGTAGTAGCATGGGGCCGTTCTCTTTTTGATAATACGACCATCGAAATTTAGAAAACAAGTCGTACAGGGGGCCAAACTTATTTTTTGAAAAATCCAAATCCAGTCCTTCATAGGGAAACACAGCTGCGTTGAGGAAAAGACGTGCATTTCTCAATTGCAGGTGATCAAATTGCGTGGCATCTTTGGTTTGTTGATACTTGCGATTCGTTTGAAAACCCACGATCATATCTCTCTGTATAGCGAGCTGTTTTTACAGACCAACTGTGTGTGTTGGTGGTGGGCAATAGCGGATACTCATGGAGTGCCCAGCTTCTAAATTCCATGGGTAGAGGCATATCTATCTTTACCATTTTGAGTATGTCCAGTTTTTTGCTATCTTCAAGGGTCACATGGGGCACTTTCCATAGCAAGCGTCGTAGTTGAATTTTTGAATCTATGGGGGCATTGTCGGCTCCCTTGAGTGCATTATTATCACTCCTGTCTCTCACTAGGTAAAGCACTTGCCTTGCGTTGACCACAATGCGTTGGTGATCTTCGGCAAAGCCTAAAATCAGTTTAAGAGGTAAATATCCAGTAAAGGTCCCATCGGTGTGTACCATCCAGTCATTGGTCGAGTCAGGACACCAACCTGCCATGCAAAGGGTTTTTTACCTTCTTCCTCACTATAAGAAGGGTATAGTTTCATGACACTGGAAATGCCCATATTTCGAGTGCTATCCACCACGATATCGTTAATGACACACCGCACTTCAGAAAACAGAAAGGCCAAACCATAGTTGGCCAACTTGGATGTGGTGGGAGTAGAGCCATCGGCTTCAGTGAGCCGACCTTAAATCTGCATGACACTTTAATGCGGTAGGGTGTATATATTGAACCCTTATTGATCTTCGATAAATAAGTATTCATATTTATTATTATTATTACTACGGCCCAGGCAGTACTTGAGGAAGTCAACATGGATATAAGTTAGGCTAGCATTTCGTAATATTGCAACAGGAGCTGAGCTGGTAGCTATTCTTGGGGGACGGCTAGAATTAGTCGGGTTCAAGGCCAAATTGAGCAACTACTGTACCAAAATTGGAAGCATAAAGGAAGGATCACGAGGCACTTGCAACGAACATACGATTGAATCAGCCAATCACAAGAGACCAAGCCATGACCACGCGGTGGACAGCGTCAGTAGTAAAAAGCCAGCGGAAATGGATATCTAGAGAACAGCCGAACGGATTAATCTCCACACGAGTGAATTGAGACGTTTGATTTATTTAAAGAAGAATGACACTAGTCCCATCTTTGTGAGACAAAAACTCTGGAAGTTTTTATCCGACTCCACCCCACTCCTCCGCCCTGTCAGTTTTCTAATAAATAGTTTGGCAGGACGCCACTCGAAGTCAATTCTTTTTGGAGCCATGAGAGGCTTACTTCACGCCAGTTTGTATCGTGATTTTAACGCTCTGAATTTGGTTAAGTCAATTTATTTGGGGGCTCTGAGGAGCTAAAGTCACAGCGATTGCATTATCGAATTTTAAAGCTCGAATACATTTTTTTAAAATTCTGGAATCAACTTTATTTTGTGAGCTAAATATTTCACGCCAGCGCGTGATAACTTGTAACAGTTACTTAAAGACGACGATTTCAGCTCGAAGGGGGAAGTATTGTAACACCCTAATTAGCGCTCACCGGAGCGAAGGTCCAGTACAGGACGGAAATACCGAGCAAGATAGCGACTGCTAGTGCAGCCAAGATCTTAAACTTGTTAACGAGCCAGTGACGTGGTCTCGAGGTGTATATTTATGTACATATTGCAGTGTATGTGTTTTATTGTGCGTGTGTGCGAGATATTTAGGGCCAGTCTTCGCTATTAATCGCATTAGGACAATTGTGGGTGAACTGAGTAACCTGCAAGCGATTATAGATAGGTAAAATAATTAACATTGAACTTTTCTGCCAAGGAGTCGATACCAAGATGATCAGCACGTGGTTTGGAGTTGGGATGAACTTCAACAGATCAACGCAGACGACTACTATGGAGTGCTAATTTGTCCATAGGGGCAATGGGCTGAGGAGGATGTCCTTAGTTCTACAAGCAGAGCGGTGATGTACAACAATTGGATTATTTCAATTATGTAGTTAGATTTGGCCGGGGAACTTTGTAAATAGTCATGTTTCTTTTCTTGTTGTTTAGAGTTTTTCTTGCACCGACCCTAAATGTTTTAAATGTCCGTTGGCGCGTGGCCAAAGTTTTGTTAGATGTCTGTTTTTCCTTGAGTCATATGTAATGCGCGCGGCGTGCGTGCGTGATTTTTATCCTTGCAAATGCGGAACTCGTTACATTCGATAAATGGTGCTTTATTAACGTTAATATTTGAAATAGGAATGGGAGGAAATTACTGTAAGATATTTGCTGAACAGGTTATTATTCATATTAGGGTTGCCAAGCGCACCAACTTAAAAGTAATTTGTAGAACACCTTCGTTCTAAATTTGATAGATTTTTTTTGAGTCCTTTTCAGGTTGACTAGTCACGGCGTAGAACGGTGGCGCCAGCATGTGGATATTATTTGTGTCTTTTATTTCAGGGTCTGTCAAAACCCATACGTGTGATTGTGAGTGTTACTGTGTCAAGTGTGTGTTGATTTTACGTGAGGAGGGGGTAGAGGTCCTACCGCTCTCATATTTTTGCTGCTGTTGTATTCTTGATGGAAAGACAGGGTGCTCTAGGGAGACCGCTGTTTCTTGTCCATATTTATTCTGACACACACACACGTATTATTGTGCTTTGGGGCACACTTCTTCGAGATTCGACCCTATGTCCTGGGAGGTCGAGGTTATTGACACGTGGGCTGACAGACATGCAGAGTTCCACAAACCGCCCGTTTTGCCTGGTGACTTATTTTGATAGGCAGTCCTGATTTGTCCGACTGACCCCTGTAAGCTTTCATGTAGCAAACCTGTTCATTGTGATGGTGATTTTTAAGCCATAATTAATTGGGGAGTTCGCCATGTGTGTAACGGCTTGTTGTACGTTGTATGGGTAAAATATTGTATTATTAACGTAAATGTTGGCTGTGTGCCTATTGCTTTGTTGATGACTCGATTCATGTAATTTTTGTGTGTCACACCCGTGCGGTGTAGTGGTAGAGTATTTGTAAATTTTGACAGCGGCCATTTTGTGTATTTTTATTTGGTCACGTGTTAATGTACTTGTGTTGATTTGTGTGAGAAGTCCTAAGTTTTTAGGCAGTAAATGTTGCTACGGCAATTTGATTCCAATTTCACACGGAAATTTTGTGTTTGTTTATATTAGATTTAGGAAGTGTCGGTTGAGTTGTAAGTATTGTAGTTGTGTTCCCCCGTGTCGGTCTAGCTCTAAGAAATGTGGATTCGTTGTCTGAAGGATCATTCTGGATGATGACGAATCACGCATTCATTGTACACATCGTGATGCATGTAGAACGGCATACACACATATATGGTCACTCTTGTATTTTATCTTAGGGACACTCGGTCCAGGTAATTAATCTCTCCAGAGATTTTCGCCTAGTTTTTTTGGCATTTTTATTAAGTGGGAGTAAGATGGGAGTTTTTGTTGTTTATTTGTTAAGTGTAAATATGGTGATTTGTTATTAAATTCATTTGTTTTAACCCTGGCTTCACTCTTTCCTGCATGTTATTTTGTTATATGTTACCCTGCAAGTTTATGAAGCGCTTTGACAACAACTTACGATATGAACCGTTACACCCCCCGAAACGGAGTCTGATATGCTTCTTTGCAAGGGTTAATAAAACAAAAATGGCTGCCCAAGTGGGGTTGTTGTTTTTGTTGTTGCTTCGATGACCTCATATTTATTTCGTTGAGAAATGATGCCAGGTCAAGCAGACATGTAAATTCAGTAAATTGAGGCGATGTTGTACCGCCATGTGCATTAGTAAAATCACTGAGTTCCTAAAGTTAGAGATATTGAACAAGGTTAGAATTTGATATTGTATTTGTTATAAACTTGTTCTGGCGCCCGGCATTAAAATTAGAAATTTGCATTAGTATTGAACTCAGTCAAAGCAGGAAGATGTTGCCTTATATTTGACATTTAATTGACTTCGGTTAATTGGTGTTGCGTAAATTCTGTTGGTTAGGAATTTAAAAGCAGATCACCAGGGGTTATCTTGTTGTTTGGGAATAAGTGTCATTGTATTCAGTAAATTTTGTTACTGAAATTTTCATTAAATTAGAGCCAGTAATATTTAAATGTGTGACATGTATGTGTGTATATGGCTGAAACCTTGGCCCATAACCCTGTTTTCTCTGAATATATTTTGTGTGTGATATGGCGAGTGTTGATGGGATTAAGGCATTGTTAGAACAAATGTCCGTAAAGACGGAAGAACAATTAAATAAACAATTAGAACACATGTCGATCCAAATGTCCGCGAAAACGGAAGAACAATTAGTGCAGATGTCCGTAAAGACGGAAGAACAATTAAAAGAACAATTAGGAGCTCAGCGCGAGCATAGTGAGAAACAATTAGAACAGATGTCCGCGAAAACGGATAAACAATTAAAGAACTGTGAAAAACAATTACACGACATGAGCGGTAATATTTCGGTCCAGTTAGAAGTCCAGAAATTAGACACGGACAAACAATTAAATGAACTAAATCACAAATTGTCGGAACAGGCGGTAACACAAACGGCACAAACCGAACAATTAGGAAAAATCACTAATGACATTAATCAGAGCGTTAAAAAAGTAGAGAAACTGGCAGGCGAGGTCGCGAAGAACAACGTCAAACAGTTAGGCGAAATTAAGAAATTGGAGGCGAAATTTGATAACAAATTAGTACAATTTGACGAGATGGTGGCAGATAAACTCAAGCAGATAGAGGCAGCATGTGTCAGTAACACCGCGGAAATGAAGAAAACCCAAGAGAAATTGCAGCAGCAAATTAATTCGGTAGACAGCAACGTGCTGGAATTAATAAAGGAAATTGATAAAGTCGAGGTTAAGGCTGAAAACGGATACACTTGCGGGAGAATTTAGAGGAGCAATTAGGCAAAACACAAGAAATCATAAGAAAAGAGATGGAAGGCCATCTAATAAACACACAAGAGGTCATAAGACAAGAAGTAGGAGAGCAGCTCGTCAAGACTCGGGATAATCTGGGAGAACAGCCAGTAAAAACACAAGAGGTTATAAGAGAAGAGGTGGGGGAACAACTAGTCAAAACGCAAGAACAGATACGTGAAGAGCTAGAGAAAAATCAGGAAAGGAACGAGGAGAAAATTAATAGCTTGAAAAGTAGGATCCGGCGAGATTGGGACCAGCAGGCTCATGCGATTAAGGAAGACAGGCTGGCAGTTTTAAAGCGAATGCAGGCACTGGAGGAAAATATGAAGTCGAAATTACAGGAACACTCAGAATTAATCATAAAAAACGAGATTAGATCGTTAGAGAATGCGACATTATTTTCAAACGAAAATATTCCGGAAAAGCAAACAAGTATTGGAAGTCCGGCAGGTTCGAAGTTGGCTGAGGACACGAGTCGGGGTCAAAGTCCCAGACTAACGACTAATGCATTCCAGCAGTACAGGGGGGAGACTTCAACTCCGCAACCGAACTTGGCACCAGCCCAAGTCATCCAAGTCATTCGGGGTAATGATTTTAAGCCCGATAAGTTTAAGGAACATTCAGGAACTACTCCCAAAGCATTTCTACGACAATTAACTGATTACTTTAATGACCAGCACATCGGCCCTGAGAAACAATTAAGACTAGTCGAGAAATTTTTAGAAGGACCTAGCCTAACCTGGTTTTTAAGCTTCAAGTACACGTTCACAGACATGGCTCAATTCCGCGAGGCATTTTTGAAGAAGTTTTGGAGCCCTTCGTTACAGCAGGGGTTGAGAATGGACCTGTACACGCGTAAATATCATAGTACGCATCCAACCCGTTTTTCAGAATTCTTCAGTCAGCAATTAGTAAAATTCAGAGATTTTGACGACCCGCCTAGCGAGCCAAATATGGTTCTAACCATCGGGAAACAACTCCCAATGCACATCCAACAATTATTAGTCGCAGGGAACATTCAAACCGCAGTCCAAGCCGAAGAATTACTCAGACACTTAGACGAAACGAGTATGGTAAGCCCACAGACAGGAAGAAGGAATCTAGAATGTGTCAACACGGCAGAGGTAGTTCAGGGACTCCAAAGTAACCACAGCCAGGGGAACCAAACTAAGACACAGTCCACAGGGACACAATTCACGCCAAGAAGACAAGATTTTGACGGCCGAAACCAGTTCCACAATAACAATCAGAATTATCAGAATAACCGCGGGAGATACAATCAGAACAATCAAAATCATAACAATCAGTGGACGTACCAGCGGGAGTACACAAATTGGAGGGGAAACCAGAGACAAGGTAGACCTTACCAAAGAAATGGAGATGGTAGATGGAATAACGGCAGGGACTATCGCCAAGAAAATAGGGGGATTATCGGAACAACTGGGACGAGCGATATATTGAATCACGTAAATACTTGGATCAATTAAGTACTGAAGAAGCGGAGAAAGAGAAGTGGGGGCGTGCCATGGCGAACAGACAGAGCCCAGACAACCATCAAGGAGAGGGGGCGGAGAGTTTATTGAGACAACAGGAGCGACAGAATTACAACCGGCGAAACACGACAAATGGGTCCCGGGATAAAAAAAAAACCAAATGAACTGAAAGGTGACAGGCTGAAAATGGAGGTCGCCAGGGAGCGAGAAGAGATGATAGTGGCCAATATAGAAGACTGGGTAGCATTCCCGGACGACTGCCTGGAGGAAGTGGTGAAGAACCGTGAAAATGTTATCAGACAGCTACCAATTATTTACGCGCATGTTGGAGGCATGAGGGTGAGATGTTTGATTGATACAGGTAGCCAGGTCACTTAGTCACTGAAAGTTTGATAAAGGAAATAGGAAGGAAACAGACTGTTCCTATTATGCCGGTACCGCTAATGAAAGTCAGAGGTGTTATTCCTGATAAAACTATGAATTGTAAACAGCAAGCATTTCTAGATTTGGAAATATTGAACCATACTTTCTCACAAACATTCATTGTTATTCCAAAGATGAACTACAACATAATTTTAGGAGCCAACTTCATCTGCGATTTTCATGCTGTAATTGACTTACATAACAACACTGTAAGCTTCAAACAAGTAGAGGGGTTGAATCATGTGGGTTTGGAGAGAGAGGCCAATACTTGGGTTGTTGAGGAATGCACTAATGAGGCCGGAGATAAGATCTTGATGGGGGAGCGAGTCAGCCAGACAGCAGTGCTAGAAATTGACAGCCGAGATATTTCACAGGAACTGTGGGTGCATTTGGCAGAAGAAGAAATTAGCGGAACCAAATTTGAAATTCTACTTCAGGAGCGACTTAAGGAGGCCATCGTAGGGGAACTGGATAAAAGAAGACTGGAAGAAATTTTAAGATTACACAAAGGAGCTTTTGACACCGTACCTGGGAAAGTTTTAAATTTTCAATATGCTATGCAGGTAACAGATTGGACCCCATTTAAAAGTAAATTGTACCCGATCCCAGAGAAACATTTTTCTCAGGTGAAGGACATTGTTACTAACTTATTAGATTCTGGCATGATAAGGAAAGCGGCAACCCCTTACCTGAACGCAATATTAGCTGTGACCAAGCCAAACGGATCAATTAGGCTATGCCTAGACGCGCGAGGTTTGAATAGCAAACTGCTAGTTGAGCATGACCAAGCACCTAGGATTAAAGATGTTTTGAAAGGCTTCCGTGGGAAGAAGATATACTCAAGTGTTGATTTGACGAATAGTTTCCACCATCTTGAAGTTGAAGAAAAATCCCAACTGTTGACGGGATTTTTATTCGATAATCAAAGTTATATCTGGTGTCGAATGCCCTTTGGCGTGAAAACTGTGGGTTGTGCACTCATTAGAGCACTCGATAGAAATCTGACTGAGGAGGTCAAGAACTTCACCACGAGATATTTTGACGACATATTAATTGCTTCTGAGACAATGGAGGAACACCTGCTAAATTTAAATAAACTGTTGGACAACTTGAGAACCATGAACTTCAAAATCAACCTAAAGAAGTCACATTTTTACCAGAGCGAGATTTTATATTTGGGGCATATAATTGATGTCGAGGGCGTGCGGCCTAATCCAGCCAAGATTGATGCTATTAAGAAATTTCCCACACCTACCAAAGTCAAACATGTGAGAGCGTTTTTGGGAGTGACAGGCTTCTTCAAAGAAAATTGCCCTGGTTACACAGAAACAGTAGCTCCTATGCAGGAGATGTTGAAGAAGGCAAATCGATGGTCGTGGAACGAGGAGTGCGACAGGTCTTTTAAAGCAACGAAGGATTTATTGGAAAACTGTGTGAAACTTGGATATCCGGATTTTGAGAAGGAATTTATTATTCAAGCAGATGCTTCATTAATTGGGATTGGTGCTATGCTGTACCAAGAGGACGCTGAAGAACCCAAGAAGAAATCCTATTTGGCATTTACGAGTCGTAAATTACGGAAACATGAGAGGAACTACACAGTTACGGAACTTGAGCTACTACCAATTCTCTATTCTCTTCAACAGTGGCGCAAGATGATCTATGGTTATTCCATCATTGTTAGAACCGACCACCATGCACTGACATTTTTATTCAAGACAACAATGGCAAGTGAGAGAGATACGCGCTGGTCCATCTACATACAGCAGTTTGACATCACAATAGAGCATTGCCCTGGAAGGATGATCGTCATACCGGATGCCTTGAGTAGAAATCCTGAGGACGGAGACGAAGTAACAGCGGAAGTTCACAATATTACATTGACACCTAAGGCTCGTGAGTTTTTGGCAAGATTGAAGGATATTCGGAAGGAGCAAGAAGCAGACCCATGGATGATGATGATGATAAATTTCTATAGGAAGGAATTACAACCAAATTCACCGGAGTACCGAGAAGCCAGTGCTAAACAAGCGAGATTTCACTACTTAAATAACTTGTTACATAAGTACGTGGATGAGCATCATACTAAACTGTGAATCTTAGTTCCAGCATCACTACAGAGGGGATTAACTTGGCACGTTCAGGAGAGCCTAGCACATATCGGCACGGATAAGACTGAAGCTACGATAGGGGAGACCATTACTTGGCCGAAGATGAGATTCACCATTGTTGAAGTAATTAGAACGTGTGACGCATGCCAGCGCACAAAACCGAACAACTTTATTCTGAAACAACCTCCAAGACCACTGTTACCTCAGAAACCATGCGAGATGCTCGCTATTGATTGCTTTGGTCCTTTAGTAAAAGGAAAGCGTGGATGCCGACACCTTCTAGTGTGTGTCGACGTATTTTCGAAGATGGTCGTGCTATGTCCTATTCAGAAGACGACATCAAGACAAGTCCTCAGTCGAATTAAGAACAAAGTTATTCCGATGCTTGGGAAGCCGGAATCCATTCTATCAGATCACGGTACCTATTTCACGAGCAATGTTTTTAGGCAAGGTTTGGAGAGCCTAGGAATAAAACACGTATTTTCAAGCATTCGTCATCCTTGTGGAAATCCGAGCGAGAGAACAATTCGCTGTGTTGCTAAGTACTACAGAGTAATGATTCCTAACGAGCACAATAAATGGGTTGATAAAGTAGGGGAAATTGAGATGTGCATCAACACCACTAAGCACGAGTCGACGGGTCAAGTCCCACTGATTGTACACCACAACAGATTGCCAGAAAGAACTTGGGACAAGATCATTCCTTGCCCAAGGGATCCATTATTAGCGCATGATTTGCGAATCCAGCGAACGAGAGAGCACATGAGGAACCAAGCGGACCGAAGGCTGAGACGGTACCGAGGAAAGAAGTTTCACCGAGAATTACAAGAACAAGAACTAGTGCTGGTTCGTAGACCACCGATATCCGACCCTAAGAACAAAGTCTTCGCCAAATTCTGTCCGAAATTTATTGGCCCGTTCCGGGTAATTAATAATCTGGGTAACAATGCCTACAGGCTGGAAGAAGTGAGCACTGGTGCAAAATCTGTTTTTAATAGCGCCAATTTAAAACCTTACTACAGAAGGGAACCATTTGATGACTAGGAAAGATGATGTGTGCAGAATCAGTATTGCAAAAATTTTATTTTGAAAGCCAACACCCAAATATACGGGGAGCGCCAGAGTACGCACTTTGTTTGTAAACAACGAGCAGCTGAGACGACGGGAGTGGCAACTACTTGAGGAGAAGGGGGAGACCTAGTGAGGAAGTATGAATGACATTCCAGCGAGAAGGAGAGAACACTAATTGAGTCAGAGGGGCGTACACTCGAGCCGCTGAGTGAGATTTAAAGAGATGTGTTGTTACTACAGTGGATTTTGTTTTTGAAATCCAAACCAATAAATTGTTTCGAATTTCAAAACCTTGCTGAGGATAAATGAACCCTTATTGATCTTCGATAAATAAGTATTCATATTTATTATTATTATTACTACGGCCCAGGCAGTACTTGAGGAAGTCGACATGGATATAAGGGAGGCTAGCATTTCGTAATATTGCAACAGGAGCTGAGCTGGTAGCTATTCTTGGGGGACGGCTAGAATTAGTCGGGTTCAAGGCCAAATTGAGCAACTACTGTACCAAAATTGGAAGCATAAAGGAAGGATCACGAGGCACTTGCAAGGTACATACGATTGAATCAGCCAATCACAAGAGACCAAGCCATGACCACGCGGTGGACAGCGTCAGTAGTAAAAAGCCCGCGGAAATGGATATCTAGAGAACCGCCGAACGGATTAATCTCCGCACGAGTGAATTGAGACGTTTGATTTATTTGAAGAAGAATGACACTAGTCCCATCTTTGTGAGACAAAAACTCTGGAAGTTTTTATCCGACTCCACCCCACTCCTCCGCCCTGTCAGTTTTCTAATAAATAGTTTGGCAGGACGCCACTCGAAGTCAATTCTTTTTGGAGCCGTGAGAGGCTTACTTCACGCCAGTTTGTATCGTGATTTTAACGCTCTGAATTTGGTTAAGTCAATTTATTTGGGAGCTCTGAGGAGCTAAAGTCACAGCGATTGCATTATCGAATTTTAAAGCTCGAATACATTTTTTTAAAATTCTGGAATCAACTTTATTTTGTGAGCTAAATATTTCACGCCAGCGCGTGATAACTTGTAACAGTTACTTAAAGACGACGATTTCAGCTCCAAGGGGGAAGTATTGTAACACCCTAATTAGCGCTCACCGGAGCGAAGGTCCAGTACAGGACGGAAATACCGAGCAAGATAGCGACTGCTAGTGCAGCCAAGATCTTAAACTTGTTAACGAGCCAGTGACGTGGTCTCGAGGTGTATATTTATGTACATATTGCAGTGTATGTGTTTTATTGTGCGTGTGTGCGAGATATTTAGGGCCAGTCTTCGCTATTAATCGCATTAGGACAATTGTGGGTGAACTGAGTAACCTGCAAGCGATTATAGATAGGTAAAATAATTAACATTGAACTTTTCTGCCAAGGAGTCGATACCAAGATGATCAGCACGTGGTTTGGAGTTGGGATGAACTTCAACAGATCAACGCAGACGACTACTATGGAGTGCTAATTTGTCCATAGGGGCAATGGGCTGAGGAGGATGTCCTTAGTTCTACAAGCAGAGCGGTGATGTACAACAATTGGATTATTTCAATTATGTAGTTAGATTTGGCCGGGGAACTTTGTAAATAGTCATGTTTCTTTTCTTGTTGTTTAGAGTTTTTCTTGCACCGACCCTAAATGTTTTAAATGTCCGTTGGCGCGTGGTCAAAGTTTTGTTAGATGTCTGTTTTTCCTTGAGTCATATGTAATGCGCGCGGCGTGCGTGCGTGCGTGATTTTTATCCTTGCAAATGCGGAACCCGTTACATTCGATAAATGGTGCTTTATTAACGTTAATATTTGAAATAGGAATGGGAGGAAATTACTGTAAGATATTTGCTGAACAGGTTATTATTCATATTAGGGTTGCCAAGCGCACCAACTTAAAAGTAATTTGTAGAACACCTTCGTTCTAAATTTGATAGATTTTTTTGAGTCCTTTTCAGGTTGACTAGTCACGGCATAGAACGGTGGCGCCAGCATGTGGATATTATTTGTGTCTTTTATTTCAGGGTCTGTCAAAACCCATACGTTTGATTGTGTGTGTTACTGTGTCAAGTGTGTGTTGATTTTACGTGAGGAGGGGGTAGAGGTCCTACCGCTCTCATATTTTTGCTGCTGTTGTATTCTTGATGGAAAGACAGGGTGCTCTAGGGAGACCGCTGTTTCTTGTCCATATTTATTCTGACACACACACACGTATTATTGTGCTTTGGGGCACACTTCTTCGAGATTCGACCCCATGTCCTGGGAGGTCGAGGTTATTGACACGTGGGCTGACAGACATGCAGAGTTCCACAAACCGCCCGTTTTGCCTGGTGACTTATTTTGATAGGCAGTCCTGATTTGTCCGACTGACCCCTGTAAGCTTTCATGTAGCAAACCTGTTCATTGTGATGGTGATTTTTAAGCCATAATTAATTGGGGAGTTCGCCATGTGTGTAACGGCTTGTTGTACGTTGTATGGGTAAAATATTGTATTATTAACGTAAATGTTGGCTGTGTGCCTATAGCTTTGTTGATGACTCGATTCATGTAATTTTTGTGTGTCACACCCGTGCGGTGTAGTGGTAGAGTATTTGTAAATTTTGACAGCGGTCATTTTGTGTATTTTTATTTGGTCACGTGTTAATGTACTTGTGTTGATTTGTGTGAGAGAAGTCCTAAGTTTTTTGGCAGTAAATGTTGCTACGGCAATTTGATTCCAATTTCACACGGAAATTTTGTGTTTGTTTATATTAGATTTAGGAAGTGTCGGTTGAGTTGTAAGTATTGTAGTTGTGTTCCCCCGTGTCGGTCTAGCTCTAAGAAATGTGGATTCGTTGTCTGAAGGATCATTCTGGATGATGACGAATCACGCATTCATTGTACACATCGTGATGCATGTAGAACGGCATACACACATATATGGTCACTCTTGTATTTTATCTTAGGGACACTCGGTCCAGGTAATTAATCTCTCCAGAGATTTTCGCCTATTTTTTTTTGGCATTTTTATTAAGTGGGAGTAAGATGGGAGTTTTTGTTGTTTATTTGTTAAGTGTAAATATGGTGATTTGTTATTAAATTCATTTGTTTTAACCCTGGCTTCACTCTTTCCTGCATGTTATTTTGTTATATGTTACCCTGCAAGTTTATGAAGCGCTTTGACAACAACTTACGATATGAACCGTTACACCCCCCGAAACGGAGTCTCATATGCTTCTTTGCAAGGGTTCAATATCTTGATGTGTCAAAATTTGGTTTAGAAAAACACTGTGAAATTGTGGCAGCAGTACTTGTAGATTCTAACATTGTTATGGTAGCCTTTTACCGAACACCTGATAGTAATATTTATACATTTTTTAAAAGTATGGAAGGGGTTTTGGAAAGTGTTATAAAGTCATACCGAAAATATAAGTTAGTAATTTGTGGAGACATTAATGTAGACCTGAGATTCAATGAACGAGAAGCTATTATGGTTTGGAATTTTTTCAAATCCTTTGGCTTATATCATACAATTAATGAACCAACAAGAGGATCATCCTGCTTAGATAATGTATTCACGGATTTAAATCTCAGCCAGTACCAGACTAAAGTTATTGCCCCATGTTTGTCAGATCATTCAGCAGTTTTATTTCAAGTGATGCAATCCAGTAGTTTTTCAAATGGGAATATAGCTAAATCACCCACAATAATTCATATTAGACATATTTTCTCTGACAGAATACAGCTATTTAATTCATACCTTAGGCATATCCTATCTGATTGGGTTATTACTGACAACTCCTACTCTCCCATTACATGTTTTGATGATTTCTGTCACATACTTCTTTCATACTTTGATACTTCATGCCCAATGGTGGAGATTAAAAGTTCCAAGAAAAGGAGTAATTCTAAAAATAAAATAAAATGGTATACACCTGAGCTTGAACAAATTAAAGCACAGGTTATGTTTTTTATGTAATACATAATGAACAGGGATCTATTGAATCTAAACAGAATTATCTACAAATGCGTAATAAGTATAAATGTGCCCTTAAGCAAGCTAAACTTGAAGCAAACGTTAGATTCATAGAGAATTCAAATAACCCCTGTAAAGCAGCTTGGAGTGTAATTAACAATGTCAGAGTCGCAAATAAATGTTCCACAATAGAAATCAGTCCTGAGGTTCTGAATAAACATTTTATTGAGTCTGTCGAAAGGATTTGCTCAGCTGCCTCACAGCTGCCTACAGCAGCAATTGAAAGAGTAGAAAAAGTAGTTCCGAATTTATCAAATAATACTTTTAAATGGAGAAAAGTAAACTGTAGTGATGTAAAGAAAATTGTAAGAAATATGAAACCTTCCAATAGTAAGGATTGTTATGGGTTCACCAACAACATTTTAAAGGCCATTATTGACAGCATTTTAATTCCTTTGACGCACTGCATAAACGAGTGCCTTAGCGTAGGCTATTTCCCAGCTCAGTTAAAAATTACGAGGGTTGTTCCAGTATATAAAAAAGGGAATAAGACTAAACCTGATAGTTACAGGCCTGTGTCTGTAGTAACCATCATGTCAAAAGTCTTTGAATATGTTATAGTTGGTCAAATTTATGAATTTTTCATCAACAACAACCTTCTATCACCAACTCAGTTTGGGTTCCTTCCGGGAAAATCTACAATTAGTGCACTGGATGATTTTGTTTGTCACATAATGCACCATTTTGAAGAAGGGAGCTCAGTAGATGCACTCCTGTGTGATCTATCCAAGGCCTTCGATTGTGTGTCACATGATATACTTCTGCAAAAGTTAGCACTGTACGGAATTAAAGGATCAGAGTATGAAGTCTTTAAATCATATCTAACAAACCGAGTACAGTTTGTAGAGAATGGGGATAGGAAATCTCATGCGTTAGAAGTTAGGATAGTGTACCCCAAGGCTCGGTTCTGGGTCCATTTCTTTTTGTCGTTACGATGAATGACTTAGCAGTAAATGTTTCTGGAAAAACAATTCTTTATGCAGATGACTCTACATTTTTGTGTTCTAGCAAATGTATAAGTGAATTACAAAATTTATCAAGTCAGTGCTTGCTAGAAGCTAGGAAATGGTTCAGTGAGAATGGATTCCACTTAAATGAAACTAAAACTCAAAATTTAATATTTAGCCTTAAAACATAAGTAATGATATAAAAGAAGCTAAGCTACTAGGAATGAATTTTGACTCAAAATTAACATGGGAACCTCACATTCATAACCTTTCGAATAAACTCTCAAGGGTGGTGCATCTACTCCGTCAATTAAAAAATGAGGTTCCTACGACATATTTACACACAGCCTATTTTGCTTTCCTTCAAAGTCTCTTTAGTTATGGATTAATATTTTTTGGAAATAGTGCACACATTGTAAATATTTTAAAATTACAGAAAAAGCAATCCGTATTATTGCAAATGCTCCTCCTAACACACCCTGTAGTCCTTTATTTATTAAATCTTCCAAACTAACAGTTATAAATCTTTTTGTTTTACATATCCTCATGCATATGGAAAATAAACATCCACATGAATTGCCAGGCAGACGGGTAACAATTCACTCATACAGCACAAGAAACTCACACCAGATAGAGGTACCATGGTGTCGGCTTTCAAAAACACAGAACAGTCATGAAATTCTTGGCATAATTTAAAAAAAAATGAGTTTGTCTTTCCAATAACTACCAACCAAAATCTTTAAGAAACAGCTGCAAAAGTGGTTGCTGGTGAATCCATTGTATTCCCTGGAAGAATGTATGAAAGCAGATTGGTGTAATACTTAGTGCAGTAGAAGTAGGTTACATTTTGTTATAACGATAATAAGCTGTTTGTATATACTGTTATAAGTAGGCTAAGTAATGTAGGATTGTTTGATTTTATTGTTTTGTATTATTAACCTGACGATGGCTATTGCACTTGTGTTTAACGCCAAATAAAGTGATTCTGATTCTGATTTTGGTTGTTGATAACAAATTGAATATCATCATTGTTATTGAGACCAGGTATTTGAGCTTGATAGGAATGGAGATCAATTCTTACCACTCCTGGTTGCTCCTCGATGCGGTTCGCTATCTCTAGGATAGAATTCATTATGAGGGTTGACGTGGTAACCCAAATGCTGTAAAATCTGCTTGTCTTGAGATGTGAACGTGTATTCACGTGGCAAACAACTAACACCATTCCTAGATGGTGTTGTTGCTTTATACACAAACTTCATTGTGGCTTTAGCACCAACTTGTAAGTCACTGGTGTGGTAGAATCTAGATCAATGAGTTGTTGATCTCTATTGACCAGTCTTAATGTTATATTACTAATACTATTGACAGCCACAGAATGAAAAAGCACCACTGGAGGGTTTTCACGAATAATATACCCATTGGGCGATGTCACAATAAAGTCATAAAGCGAATGCGATGGTTCTTGATTGGTGTACACTTGGCTAATAATATTACATGCCACCGACACATGATGGTCCTCAATGAATTTCACTTCATGGTCCGAATCATGTTTTTTGTTGGGTTTTAACACACGTGGTTTAAAGCCTAGTAATGGACTAATGGAATCGGGGTGTGTTTTAAAGTCAATGTTGAAGGTAGAGAAAATACTGCAGCGATGAGTGTTGGTATTTCCTACAAGTTCAAACTTGTGCGTTCCGTCGAGAAATGACTTTAAACCATATTGATTGATCAACACCACATAAATGTGTTCATAAATATCATCGATCGTGTATCCACCAGAGTTCAAGGTGAGCACAGAATCATCATAGTAAAACTTGTTGTTCACATTTTCACGTATGTTGTATATTTGATTGTAATTTGTAGATTGAAACAAGTCCTAAACCATAGGGTTTTTCACTCAATTCGATAGGCGGGTAAAAGTCTAGGCTGACTTCAGGTCCACGTCCATGCACTGTAAACGTTTTACTTTCTGCAGACATACTGTTGGCGTTATAGCTTATGCTGCGTCTTATATAAAAATAAATAAACACCAACGTTTGCTCACGTTTCACATTATAATATATCTTGATCCTGTTTCCAAAATAGGTCACTAGTTCCATCGGCGGGGGCAAATTCCCAAAACTGTCAAAGTACCATACAATGGATCCCTCTTTGACATAAGCTACATAATGCGTTCCTGGTCCTCGGTGATCATCCAAATTGACAACAGCACATTCCTGTTTCCAGGGTCGTGGGGGTAATTGGTTTCGCAAAACACACCTCGAAAATGAGAAAGCTTTAGTTGTTTAGCATAGCTTTCCACTTGTTGATGCGTCAGGGCATGTCTTGCTATGGCTGAGGTTATTTTTTTTAAATATTTCGAATTGGTGAAATCCCAAATCTTTGTTGATAAAAGGCTGGCTTTAAATTGGCATTTCTAGCCCCCATGGCAATCGCTTCCATCGTTTCATTATGTCGCTGACTTTCTTTGAGTTGTTGCTTGCCCTGCTGCGCAGCTTTAATGGTTTTCGCCACTGCACTGGCACCGCTCAAAAAGTGAACCTAGAGCAGCCAGACCGGCAAATAAAGCAGGTAAAAATCCGGCTCGTTTGGGGACGGGAATCACTCGCCCTTGGTTTGAAACCTGTCGCCGACGTTTTGGAATAACATGTCTCTGTGCTGCTCGAAAGGCTTTCCTTATGGTCAATACATTATTTTTTCTTTTTCTCTTTCGCAAGGGCTTGTCCACGAATGTCGTAAGCCTAGGCTTTGCCAAGGATAAAGTCCTTTTTTTAGTCTTTCTCACCGCATACCTTTGTTTCACCATGATGATAATGACCAACAACCTTTCACAAGAAAGTTTAAATCACAACGAACGTCAGATGGTTATTTCATGGCTGTATATTCCAATTCCACATAAATTGGGAAATCGTTTATGGTTTTTCCCGCTTGCTTTTCATCCCATGTCAACATGAGATGAAAGGATAATTCGTCACCTGCATTGACCATTTCATGGTTATGGACCAACTTCCTATGACCATTTATCTTTATTTGTAAATGGTTCTCATCAGGTATGGCATATTTAATGTGAATGGTTCCATCATAGTGTAATCGATAGTGGCTTAATCCTGAAGCAAGCACATAGGTCAAGTTTTGATCATGGACTAGCGGTATATGGTTTCTCTCATTCAAAGGTTTTTCATTTGTCAGATACACCAAAAATACAGATGGGATAAATTTATAAAGCCTTTTCATTTCATAGGTCACGTAACGCTTGGTACAGATATCGTCTTCGTCTTGCGGGTCTTCCACGTGAATAATCCGATGGTGATTAGCGCTATAGCCATTCACCGTAAACTGGGGCACTTAGTCATAAAACTCATACACTTTGTTATCCACATACTTTTTCGTAGTAACGTCTGTAGACACTTGAGGATGTTTTTCATCGGTTAACCGCTTTCCCTTAAAGTCATAATCTCCCTGTTTTGTGCGTGGCACTACTGACCTATCCACATAGTGTTTATTAGCAGGATCTGTTTCTTGTTTAGGATCATGTATGGGGACGGACCTAGCTTTGGCCATCAACGCACGTCCAAAGACATCCATCGTCAACTTGTAGTACCAGTCTACTGTTTCTATGGCAAGGCTCGGTGCGATGCATATAGACAGCCTGCTAGTCTCTCTAAGCCTTAGTTGAAATGAAGATAATTAAGCGGCAAGAGTCATTCCCCGTGCGGGACATTGTTTCCCATCTCTGTCCCACATCACGTGAACAACACTGTTTCCATCTTCCATTCGCTGCATCATTGTGGGGCCTTCCGGCTGTGGAAAGACTAATCTTTTGTTAACGTCATCCCAGCGCCCAATGGTCTGCGTTTACACAATATTTATATATTTGCAAAATCTCTCTACCAACCCCACTACGTGTTTCTGGATCAAGTCATGTCTGGATTACAAAAAGAGAATATGGGTTATTTTACATTTTCCATGCAAGAAAATGTGATTTCACCGGATGAGGTAAAGCCTGATTCACTCATGATTTTCGATGATGTATCCACTGAACGTCAAGGCATCATTCAAAGCTACTTCAGCATGGGTCGACACAAACATATCGATTGCTTCTATCTTGGACAAACGTATTTAAAAATGTCCAAACAGTTGATTCGTGACAATGCCAATGTCATTGTTTTATTTCGCCAGGACGAGAGGAACAGTCGTCACATTTATAATGAACATGTGAATCCGGATATGACCTTTCAAATGTTTACAGAATTGTGTGCCGATTGCTGGAACACTCAATGTCATGCCTGTTTAGTGATTGACAAACAAAGTGAACTCAACCAAGGACGGTATCGCTTAGGGTTTGATCATTTTATTGCTATTTAAGGCCCTGTCTCATTCCCTCTCAAGTCATTTGTCAAGACACCATGGCCTTAGCAGAGAGTCAATTGAAAAAGCATGTTATTAGAGCAAAAAATACTATTCGCCAAAAGTTTCGTCAATTGAAACGATCACGTGCAAATCATGCTTTGTTCATTCAACAACATTTAGCACCTCCGCTAAAAGCCATGTTGAAACCCTCTTTCAAGCCTTCTGAAATGCTACCCACCGTTTCACAAGCCACGCAGACGCTGCACGAGGACCCTGAGGAAGAGGAAGAGGAACAGGAACAGGAAGATTTGACTAGTGTTAGTGAAGTTGCGGATGAGGAGGAACGAGTGTTTACGCCTCAAAAAAAGGCCGCACCCCAAGCAGAGTTTTTGAGAAAAAAGAAATCCTTGGCCATGGTCGAAACACCTTGCCCTTCCAGAGCGTCTCCATTTTCACAACTCTTGGCCACCCCTCAACCTGAAGATCAACTGAAAACCATTTTAATAAAATATTATGGATCAACATTGGAATCCTATTTCACCGATCTATTTATTGGAAACACAGATACCACGTATGGTGTTCGCTATGAGAATGATAGTTTTAAAATTGGCGATTCATCCATTAAATTTGCTCGTACTAAAGCTGTCATTAAAAACATCAACTATAAATTAACCCCAGGACTGTTAAAGCTGCTCTTTTCTCGGACCCCCTCTTCCCATGATTATACGTCAGATGATCTTGACAAATATAAATCCATTTTATTGGATACCCATGCCCACAAAATAAAGTATGATCCCACTCAACAAGTGAATGGCAATATATCTCAAAAATATAAAACCATCATTGCAAAAATGTTTCCCACCAGTCAGAGTACTCGTCGTAAAGCGTCCGCTTCGGGAGTGACATTTAAACCATTAAAACCCCTTGTGGATGTTACCTACTGGCACAATCCCAATAAGCTCGTCCAGCGGCTACAATTGTTGCATGCCTCACGTCAAGCTGGCCATACCGGTCACGATTGGGAAATTCAAGAAATTGAACTAGAACTTCGAAATGCCAAAATTATTGTTTAAGCCCTCACCCATTAAAATGGGTATTGCTCACGAGTTGCATCGCCCAGCTAGGCGTCATTATCCGCGACTCAAGTGATTTCACGAGGTGTGGATGAACTTTGGCAGGCTGACTTGGTTAAAATGATTCCCTATGCTAGCGTTAACGACGGTGTACGCTATATGTTGACCGTCATTGATGTCTATTTCAAAATGGCCTTTGTTGAAACTGTCCGTCGCAAGTCTGGGCCACTAGTTACAAAGGCCTTTCAACATATTATTCAACACTCCAAACGTCAACCTCAGCTGCTACAAACTGACCAGGGGAAAGAAGTTTTCAACAAGGATTTCTCCAGTTTTCTCAGATCTAACGATATTCACCATTACACCACATACAGCAATCACATACAGCCTGTGTGGTCGAGCGGTTCAACCGAACATTGAAAACCCAAATGTGGAAAGCGTTTACCGCTCAGGGCACGTATCGCTGGTTGGACATGTTACCAGAGCTAGTACCACGTTACAATGACACCAAACATAGAACGATTGGGACCAAGCCACGCCTCGAGACCAAAATTATTCAGCGATTGGATAAACTGTTCAACCCCATAAAAACAGCCGATCCTAAACGTCACCGACTGAAAATTGGGGATTTTGTTCGTGTGAGCAAATTTAAGTCTGCCTTCAATAAGGGCTACACGCCTCAGTGGGGGACTGAACTATTTCGAATTCGTCAAGTCAACTTGGACACTCCAGTCACCTATTTACTGCAAGACCTCAACCACCAACCCATAAAAGGTAGATTTTATCTCCATGAACTTCAGAAAACAGCATTTCCTCAGCATTAACTTGTGGAAAAATTGTTGAAACAAAAAGGAAATAAACTATATGTCAAATGGTTAGGGTTTAACTCTACGTTTAATTCTTGGATCAATACATTACATGTTGTGAGAACCTGTGTACTTCTTATTCACACATGTTGTACACTACCTATAGCTCTGTGTGTACAGTCCTCAGCTCCACATATTTCTTTCTCTTTCCACCTGTGTTCTCTCATACATTAGCCCTCCCCCTCTCCCTCCCTTCACCACCCACCACTGCTGTTCGCAGCTCTTGCCTATCTATTGGTTGTGGCATCATTCCCACAAGTTGCATCATACTTTTTACTGATTCAGCGGTTCCCACGCTTTGAACATCCTGTTATTAAACATGTGGACAGCTGACGTCCCAAGTGAACACCTGTGGCAGATCAAATTTCACATGGACTTGAATTTTGTCTCGTACGAAGCAAACAGAATGTAACATGTTTAGCCCTCATGTGGTTTCACATGTGTTCACATGCATTTTGCTCTTCCCTGCCACCACGATGGTCAGAATATTTAACCTTGAAGCGTCATCCGCGTCTTTGTCATTTTCCATTGCACCTGTTGTCAAGTCAGATCAGCGCATTCCAATAAGCTCAAATGACATTCACCTCCTGCTCCTTGGCAAGTTTGTTTTCTCTACTCGCTTCGACCAACATAGAACCAAGTTCTCATCATCGTTTACATGTTAAAGGTAAAAAATATTAGCATGCTTCACACATTTTCAAATATTAGCCTCCATCCGTATGCCATAGGAAAGATCAGAAAAACGCACCCTCACTCTGTCATAAACCGACCCGCCGAAATAGCGATTGTTCTATTAAGCATGGTCCTTGTGGTTAGCAACAGGTTCGTTGAAACACACACACCCAGCCGTATCGTCTCTCTCAACCACCACGCTTCATAAACATTATAAACAGGTAAAGAGGATTTTAATTTTTTTTTCAACAAAAGTGCCGTTAGGTCCTTTGTCAAAATTTCAAACATAGTTTCAAACAGGGGGCGTTAGCCCGAGTCCTAGGACACCTCGTGCACGTCTCTAGCGTTATCGGTTCGTGAGATATCGGCAAAAATCACAAAAAACACGTGTTTACCCCAGAATCGAGTTTTCAATTTTTTAAAAATATAACGAGTGATCCATAGCAAAGAGGACGTCACCCCGAGTCCTTGGACCCGTCGTACACGCCTCTATCATGAATGGTTCGCGAGATATAACAAAAGGTCTAAAATCACGTTTTTCCCACAAAAAAAACACGTTTGCAGCATTTCACCTTTTCGACACCTACATATCCCGTAAAGAGCGTAACGAGGCGAAAAAACGAATCCAAGCACGCCCTCCTAGCATGACTCCTTCCATTCCAAGGTCGCAGGGGCTCGCAACTTGCTAAGTGGAGCAGCTTTCCCACTACCACACTACTACCTGTCAGGTTTTCATCCTAGAGACTTGAAATTTATTTTGAGGTTATAGGGGATAGGGACCTTTCATTTACGTCAAATAAACCTTTTTGTATAATTCACAGTTTCCAAAATATGGGATTTTCAAAATTACACCTTTTTCAAAAAATGTAAAAAAATTAAAAAGTTTTATTACAAAAAATAAAGGTCATAAGGACCATTTGTTTGAGCCATGGCACAACGTTCTATCATGTTTGATTTTCATACTATCGCCTATTTTCGAAAACGAAAAATTTCATTTTTTTTTCAAAAATATAACGAGTGGTCCGTAGGAAAGAGGACGTCAGCTCGAGTCCAACGACACCTCTTTTGTCAAAATCCGACCATAGGTTCGCGAGATATTGGCTTGCACTCACGCGGCGGCCATGACACTATTTTAAACCATCACTACTCCACTACTAACATTCTAAATCGGAAGTTCCCGCCATATCTTTACATCGGGCTTTGTCGAATGGAAAAAATTCATGGCCGAAGCAATAGATTTACTGAGTTCACAATGCAGATATCGCACTATCGTACTACTGAAATGAAATTCCACAGCCTGCTTCCAGTCGACTGACCGGGGCAAGGAATGGAATGGAATGAAGTCTGTCGCACTCCTCTGGGGCAATGATTAAATGAATGACAGATGAATTGAAATGATAGTGGAGAGCGTTGCGTGAATGAAATTTGTGACAGGGAAAACCGGAGTACCCGGAGTAAAACCTGTCTGCTTCCGCTTTGTCCAGCACAAATCTGACATGGAGTGACCGGGATTTGAACCACGGACACAGCGGTGAGAGGCCGGCGTGCTGCCGCCTAATCCACGGAGGCTCACTATCGTACTACTAAATACAACAAATTGTTCGCATAAATTGTATAATCTGCATGCGTATGAGAATTCACATCGCTCAGTTCTCAAGAGACACAAGAGCGGGATGGTGCAGTGGTCAAGCTGCTTGCCTCCCACCAATGCGGTCCGGATTCAATTCCCGGTCAAGGCATGCTAGATTTTCGAAGTGAATTATCTCTACCCGTGGTTCGGATTCCACGTAAAAGTGGAGATTCCGTGACTCATGATCGCGAGATTAACGGCCATGTTAAACTACAAGCTTCCTTCCCTTCTCATCAAGCAAACAGTGGCTATACTGAGTGTGGTGTTTCCTGTTTTCCCACACTCCTTCCAGGCAAATGTCGTCTTAGAAACACAGGATATCCTACACGTTCGACACACACTTAAGTGCACGGAGCTGATGACCAAGATGTCCAAGCTCCTAAAATGAATTAGCAACAACGAATCTTAGTTAGGTATTTTTAAAGAGGCGGAATAGCGAGGTCATCTGCCCCTGAGACACCTTACTGACGTATTACTGGATGGCTACTGCGTAAGTGATATTTTAGATGGTTACAACGTCTTTGCATTCACATACTGAGGACATAAATGGAAAGCCACTAACAGATAGGGAAGAAAAGGTTGAGAGATGGAAAGCTTAGCTAGAGTGTTTGTATAAGGGAAATAAGATTGAGAATCATGTAATGGAAAGGGAGGAGGAAATTGATGAGGATGCAAAAGGAGATTTAATTTTCAGTCCATAATTTGACAGAGCATTGGAGGACTTAAGCAGGAACAAAGCACCAGGCATAGATGATATACCGATTGAGTTGCTACGCTGCATAGGAGATGAAGGTCTGATCAGGTTATTTCACTTGGTGTGTAGATTTTTGAGACAGGTGAGGTACCCTCTGATTTCAAGAAGAATGTTATCAAGACTATACCAAAGAAAGTGGGAGCCGACAGATGTGAAAATTACCGTACAATCAGCTTGATCACTCATGCTTCAAAGATTCCGTGTAGAATAATTTACAAGAGGATGGAAAGCCAGATAGAAACGGAGTTGGGTGAAGACCAGTTTGGTTTCAGGAGAAATGTAGGGACAAGGGAAGCTGTACTAAGTCTAAGGCTGATTTTGGAAGGTAGAATAAGGAAAGATAAGAGAACGTTCATGGCATTTGTAGACTTAGAAAAGGCTTTTGATAACGTTGATTGGACTAAATTGTTTGACATTTTGAAAACGATCGGAATAAAGTACAGGGATAGGAGGGTGATATACAATCTATACAGAAACCAGACAGCAGTTATTCGAGCTGAAGGACATGAGAGAGAAGCTGGTATTCAGAAAGGTGTAAGGCAAGGCTCCAACCTATCACCCATACTTTTCAATCTTTACACTGAACACGCAATGAAGGAAATTGGAGAAAAATGTGAAGTGGGAGTGAAGATTCAAGGAGAAATAATTTCAACTCTGAGATTTGCCGATGACATAGTCATCTTGGCCGACACGTATGAGGATTTGAATGAGTTTTTGAATGGTATGGACTTCATCTTGAGGAAACAATTCATGATGAAAATTAATAAATGTAAAAAAATATATATTTATTGGAATGCAGCCGAAATAAATCAGAAACCTCTATGGACATCAAATTGGCAGGTGGAAAGCTAAAGGAAGTAGGATAATTCTGCTACCTAGGAAGCAAAATAACCAGTGATGGACGAAGCAAAGAGGATATAAAAAGTAGGTTAGCTCAGGGAAGGAAAGCATTTCTAGAGAAAAGGAATCTGTTGACATCGAATATAGATTTAGGTATTAGGAAGTCATTTTTGAAGGCCTTTGTCTGGAGCGGGGCACTATATGGAAGTGAAACTTGGACTATTGGTGCAGCAGAAAAGAGGAGAATTGAAGCGTTTGAAATGTGGTGTTAGAGGAGAATGATGAAGATCAGATGGGTAGATAGGGTGACAAAAGAAAGAGGCATTGAAACAAGTGGGAGAGGAGAGATGTTTCTGGCTACTGCTAATGAGGAGAAGAGATAGGTTGGTAGGACACATACTAAGACACCCAGAAATAGCAAGCTTAGTTATGGAAGGAAGGGTTGAGGACAAGAACTGTAGGGGTAGACCAAGGTTAGAATATGTTAAACAGATTGCCTCGGATGTAGGGTGTGGTAGCTATGTAGAGATGAAACGATTAGATCAGGACAGGGAGGCATGGAAAGCTGCATCAAACCAGTCAAAAGACTGAGGACTCAAACAACAACTGAGATTTTCCGGTAATACTTAGTTCATTGGATATTTCTTTATTTTATTCATATTTAGGTAATAATGAAATGTTATTTGTTTTAAAAGAATGGATTGCTTGCAACGATTGGTACTTATTATCCCTATGTATTGTGCTCATTCAGCATGAAATATGCAAATCACAGTTTGCCAGCTATGCTCAACCGGGAGTATCGGGGTTCATGGTATGTTCTCCCACTCTGTGACTCACACACTTTGGATTAAATAGAGGATACACTTCCAAGATAAAATAGACCAAAAATCAACTAGTACTGTAAAAACATTTAATTACACAAATAAATGGCGCTACAAAAATTAAACAAATAAACTACTGACCCTTTAATTCATACTTGTTCAGAGTGAACAAGGAAATCATATTTAAACAAATATTAAATCATACTAAACAGTTTTCCTTAAACCAACAACATCCATTAAGTTTCACTTCCATATAGTGTCCTTTTAAAATTCAATGAAATCAAGAGCTCCAATAGGCTCGATACTTTTTATATACGCTGTGTTTTTCATTTACAACACATCACTTCCTAGTACATGAGTATATTTCTTAATCAAAAATATAAAAATTTACCAAAGTACAGTTACTCATTTACTTAAATTTGGGCTTTCACAACGATCACAGGTTACCATCTCTCTCTCAAGTCAACAATTCACTACCGTGATTGGGAAACATTTGCGTACTCCGAGTTACAGAAGACTACTTGAACAAGTCGAAAATTAAGATCACTCCCGGAATCTAATTGTCTTCACTAAAACTCGTGAATCACTACATCATATTATCATAACATTAGGGTTTTATTATTATTTGTCTTAAAAGACCATTTATCATAAGAAAGCAACGATCTGAACTTTGCAAGCGGTAACATTCATCTAAAAGACCCTCGGTTCGAAGACCGGGTCGTTAAAACCAACTCTAAACACTCTTGTTTACTATAATTCAACAGACAGTTTCCAGACCTACCACACTCCGTCAATGGTCAGAGTCTGGCCTTGGCTACTTAGCGTGATTTATTGCAGGGAGGCAGACTTCACGGTCTCGCCCACACGAGACGAGCTACCCTCAGCTTTTACACAGCTGTTTTTAATGCAGTTCTTTGAAAAGGCAAGGCTTTCATACAAATACTATAACAACATATTGAGGTTCCACAAACCTATTCTCTTTACTTCGGCATTTATTAATTATGAAGTGTCCTCATTGGCGGGTAAGAATAATTCAATACAAAAATAAAAACTTAGGGGCTTAAACCTGGACGAATCTGGGTTCGATCCTTTCAAATGCCTCGGGAACCATATCCCACACTGGAGGACTTATAACATTAGCGACTTATAGCAGGCCTTATTGCCTTACACCCGCGCTCATAATACAATAAATAGCACCCTTTTTAATACAATACACACACGGCCTCGTGATCACATCACTATTTAGAGGACTTACCATAGTTCAATTTACCACGACCAACTGCCCCTCATAATTAGTTTTACCGAGTATTCCAACGCATTCCTAGCGTGACAAATTTCTTTAATGCGCTACATGGCGCTTACTCATTACTAAGCCAAGTTGCCTTCAATGAACTGATAAATTCAATAATCAACATTTGATTATACATTTCCATTCTATATTACTCCTCTCCCTTGACAATAATCGCGTTACCATACGAACATGTGTTCATAACATGTATAAATTCATTTAAAGGAGCTCGGAAGCTACTACTCTCAATATAAGTCATCATAAAATTCCTTCATTTAATTGTTATTATTATTGTTACGCTTGCTTTCTCACATTTAAATCATTTATTAATTACACTGATATTTTATTTCATACATTTCCCCAAGGGATTTATTTCTTTCACATAATTATTTATACTTTCTCAATTTTTACCGTTCAGATCGCGCTATTATTATTTTTATTTGTTATTCAAACATCCCTATCCTTTCTTTCTCAAGTGGATTATACGTAAATCTTCCCCAACACATAACATAATGAAATGGTTACTCACATGATTTCACGGTCCTCGACCGAATTCTCCAGCGATGTTTCATTTTTGCCCACTCACGCACTTAAGCCATCTTCATACTCATTTCACACAATTACACTTCTTTAAACACATATACAATATTTACCTTAATCACTTTAACCATATTGAATACCATTTTTGTATTCATTTATCTTAACACAAATAAATTCACTAAAATTATTACACTAAAACAAATTTTACTATATTTACACTACACAATTTGTAATCACTTAGGCGTTACTTTTTTGCCTTATACACGTGATTTCTTTCTTCCCCGTTTCCAAGGGTGACACTTTTAGACGTCTGCTTGCTAATATGGCCAAGATAATGAAAGTCTCGATCAATCTACCCCTCCCTGGAACGGTTAATCTTCAGATCCGGTTTCTGACTATCGGCATCTACACTTTACTAGCACGATGTCGTTTCTTCCTAGACACTAGTTAATTTGTCTAGGTAAAGTCTGTCCTGTTTACGGTCTCTCGAATACTGTATCGGTGACCTTATATTTTCTAGCATTAATTGCTATTCCTTCAGTTCGTAACTTACTGCTTTTACAATTCGTTTGTCTCCTTAGACAAAACCTTGAATTACGATTTCGAACTCTTATTTCTCTGCGCTCTAGTCCCTATATTTCCGGCACACTAGGCGTTACTTATTTCCTTCGACCCTGATCGGGTTCTTTAACGTTGATAAACTATGTGTTTCACTTTCGTAGGTACTTCGAAACGCTACGATACTTTATGTCTTTTAACTGAACTGTTATTCGAATACCTATCGCCTGTTCTTTCTTCAAGTTCGCAGCCTAACTTGGACTGTAATACTGAACTTGCGCTATAAAGACTGATGCTTACTGAACTAAATCCTGTACTAGGATTTTACTATGTCTTCACACGGCGATACTCACGACGATACTTCTCGGCCACGCCCATACTGGTTGCTCGTTGGTGATACAGCGTATCACGACCTCTTGAGGTCTGGTAAGTACTGCATTTACGATGATACTTTTCTCCTATACTCGGAGTTCACTTGTAACTAGTCTTGTATTCGATGCTCCATCGTGCAGCGACTCGGCACTCACGGAATAACTGTATCTGATGATCTGCGAAACAGCACCGTGCCCTCAGGCACCTATGGTAGACTGAATGTTGGTGAAACAGTACGACCCGCCTCAGCGGTCGTTCAAGACTGAATGATCTTCCTGGCTCTGCCAGGGTTTTTATACAAATCGGCGACAAAATGATAAAGTCCTCGTCTTTTTCATAACTAACTTTTGAAGCAATAGTCGCATACTTTTGAAACTTATATCTCTGGAAAGCTCGTTTTCTAATCGTGAATTGACTTCTTTGCACATAAAAATCGATCGTACAATTCCGAGATATTAAATAAAATTTGCTCTTCAGATACGTGGGTGTTGAGGTTGATTTTCAATCCCTACCACCTCTGGTCTCGGGGAACTTTTAACTACGTCATGCTGCGTTTGCACTTCTTTCCTGTGCAATTATTATAACCCTTTTCACCACACAAAAATCTCTATTCCAAAATGATTCACAATGATATATTTCTTCTGTTAATTATATGTTCGCAAATGGCTTAAATCTAATTATTCCTCTTCTTGCACAACTGCGAGGATGCCATTTTATTGCTGCGTAAGATCAATTTCCGAAATCTCTTCTCGCTTACACACAGCGGAAAGTTTTTATCGTTCTATAAATAGTCATGATCGGCTCCCTATCGATGCGTCACGCATGATATCATTTCCTGGGGCCACCTGGTCTCTTGTTATTACGCCACGTTGTACCAGTACTCTTGCATAAAATCTTTCTAAGTCATTCTAAAGACTATATTTTTCCTCCCTTCTTTTACCAATAAAACATGGATTCGACCCCTTGAACCAATGGTACATGGGCTCAGTATGTAATACTGAAAATTATCAATCAATTCTTGCATTAAGCACCTTCCTTTTTCCGCATTTCACAAGAATTGTCGTTGTCATTCAACATTGATGATGATGATGATAAATGTTGTTTGGAGGGGCCTAACATCTTGGTTATCGACCCCTAATGATAATATTAATAATGTTACTAGTTTTACATCCATTTTAACTACTGCGACATTTAGAGACGCTGGGGGTGCCGGAATTTTACTCCGATGGGGATCCTTAACGTGTCAGTAAATCTACTGACACGGCTCCCTCACATTTGCACACCCTCAAATGCTAGCTGAATGCGCCTGCAAACTTGGGCACTGCAGGCGAAAAAGTTACCGCTGAGCCACGCAGCCAGTCAAGGCCCCGAATGAGATGATTGATGGCGAGAAATGGGAATAAAATGAAACTAATGCTAGTGCCTATAAGTAAAACTAAAACAATAATACTGTTATTGGTTTTACGTCCCTTTAACAACTGCGGCTAACAAACTACTGACTTAAACTCTAGAAGACGAAAGAATAATAAGGGGAAAAATAACAGGGAAAAGAAATGCCCTCAAACCTCGAAGAATGAGGTTGGTTGGTTGGTTCTTAAGTTTAGGGGCTGCGACAACGCGGTCATGTAGCCCCGTGTACTTTGGGTGTGTGTAGAATCTGTCTGATAACCGGTGTTAATTGTGATGACTGTATTAGTGTGTGTGTGTTATCTGTTTTTTTTTAAATTTAAGTACTGCAACTTAGAATTTGTCAAATAGTTCCTACTTTTGCCGCCAAGCGCCACCGTCAACGACTACTAGGCCAAGTTCAGAACTTAGCTACTAGACGCCACCGCTCTATACAACGAACGTAGAAACCTAAGAGCGTTGTTTACGTTCTTAACCTATCCAATTTAGCTTCACACAGGTGCAATTAGTGGAAAGTTCTTTAACATTCCATAAATCTATGACATGGGACCGCCGGCTTTACTTCCCCTCCGAAGGAAGGCATACTGAGGGATTTTTAACGCTTCGGCCTGAGGGACTTGGAAATAAGTAAGGCCAGGAACATCAGATAGGAAAGGGAAATATAAGATAAGAGGATCCGCCCCAGACCCAGCTTTGCTACCACTCGGGATCGCCCACTCCCTAACCCACGAGCCGTGAGCCCTTGAGGGTGTAGCACTATCCAGGGTGCACCGTAAGCGGTGGGGCTACACACACCCTGCCTCCCTTAGGGCCTTGAGCAGAAGGTAGGAGATGTCATGTAATGAAAACGAAGAGGTCTGACCCGGGTCGGAAGAAAACAAGAGTTGGCCAAGGGAGGTCGAGAGGAAAGATGGAAGAGAAGAGCCCGGCACACGTAAGCAATGCCGGACTCATCTGGGGTCCCATGGTCGTCAAACCACGAAGATGTGAGTCCCTGGGGGCTACCTAGCAAGCTTTGGTTTCTCAAGGGCCAAATACAATATTTGAGGTAGTTATAGTATATTTCGTGATCTTATTGCAGTGAATCTAACGTTGTATTGGAACCATGGGTCGCTTCAGTATAATTATCTTTTTGCAGATTACTTTGCCTGCCCTGTTGTGCCGCGATATAATCCAGTCAGAATTTGGTTTAAATATGTAATATTACTGTGGATTGTAAAGGCCTTGATCCCTATTGTGCGGCCTGAGCTTGGCAAATATGCCGTTTGGAGCTATAATGGGCTGCATTAGCCTGTAAAATATGTATACATGTTCTTGTACATACACCAGCAAATAATCCCGAGTTCCTAAATGGATTTTCATGGCATAGTTATGAGTAGCCTAATCATTTTAATATCAGATGTTTTCCAATGTTATAGCTGCTCCATGGCTGAATAGTCAACACGAACCAGCTTTCATTTATAAGTCTGTCTGTTGGGCAATCAGCCCGGAGATTGATCGAAACCTCAAAAAGTACCACCGTAGGTTATGTGGGTGGAAACCTACAAAAACCCAAGGGAGCGCTACATTGAGGCTTACTAGGCAAGGTGAGAAGTCAGGTAGTTTACCATTGCTTTCCTCATTGAACCAGTACCTTATGAGTAGGGGCCGTATTTTTTGGTAATAGCGATACGCGCGAAATTTTTTCATATTTCCTTTCTTGCCTACATATGACCTTGTAGGTACTTAAAGTAGCGTATTTTAGCAAAAAACACTCGCGAAATATCACGAAATCTGATTTATTGCACGAATTGCACAAATAATCACGAAATATACTCCACGTGGTACGAAAATGCTAAATATTATCGGAAAAAACTCTCCAATACACGTTTAAATGCTCTGAGGCATTGACCGTCGTGGTTTCCTTCTGATTTGATTGATAGTGCCGCATATTCTCTACACAAAAGCCCACAGCGCCGGAAGTATGTGTATTCAGTTCAGCGAACTCTATGGCTTTCGATGAAAATCGATATGTGCTATCGATTACATCAAATGACTGTGTGGTCGTAGATACATCAGAGCGAGTTTGCGACTGATAAAACTATCCTCAAACATCCAGTATTTAAGTATAAAAGTGCCGAAAATTAAAGTCACAACAGTTTTCTCGAGGGCCGAGGAATACAACGGTGAGGGGTTCTATGTATTTGACGCTGCAGGAAAGATTCTAATGTGTAAATACTCCAATGTTCGTATTCAGTGGGAGCGAAAAGACACGTGCAATAACCACTGCAGGGATTCAGAAACACATAAAAAGAGGAAGAAAGAAGCAAATGAACATAATTCTAAGCGGCAAATAACATTCGGCGATACTCCACACATCGCAAAGAAGCTTAAAAAAACCCTTATCACATAATCTGTTAGATTTATCCCATACTATAATGAAGATTTCAGAAGAAACATTGATCATTATGACAATTTATTTCGCGAAATACCCACCGAAATGGCGTCAGTTTTAACACCGAAATCAACGGTTTTATTTCACCAAAAATAAGGCCCTTACTTATTATGAGTAACCTTTCACAACATTCACAGGCACTAGTTATGTCCTGACGGCCATTATTCAGCACCATCCATATCTCAGTAGCTTTGATATAATCACCGCCTGAATGAGACTGAGACGTCGGTGAAAAGCCACATTTAACTCTAGCCTGTGTTTGCCACGGTGGGTGAGTGGTTAACGTGTCGGTCTACTAACCCCCAAGCTTGCAGGTTCGCTCCTGGCCGTGGTAAGTGATTTTTTTGAAATGCGGCAAAAATTACAGACACGCATGTCATACGATGTTGGCATGTCAAAGAACCCATTTGAATTCAGTAGGCCGTGTTCATAATGGCAAAATTAAACTCGGGAGTTTCCGCCAACACAAAGTTACTCATTCCTCTACTAGAAAGCGCTATAGGGTTAAAGGAGCTTACAGTAGATATCTAACGTCCTTGATTTTCATAGTGCTTCAAGGAACAAAGAAATTCGACATGCAAGCTACCCTCTGGGTGTCAAATAACAAAGCTTGCACCCGGCATACGAAATTATTATTATTATATTCTAGCCAGTGCCAACAGACAAATGCAAATGTACTGCATTCATCAAGAGATGATAAACACGTGGATTCATTAATATATTGTCGTTGATTACCTTTAGGGGCTTGGATCATCAATCCCACGAATTTGCTTACGTGTTGAATTTGTGTAACAGCCCAGTGGTGCCTGGTAGGTTTTGCACTAAGTGTGCTGCACTACCAACAAGAGGGGACTGGTGGAGGGGTGGGGGTGGTAATTGGATTCATCGTAAACATAGCAATGGATTACAAAGAAATCATTATTTATGGTTTAATGTCCAAGATGGACCGGGATCGATTACCGATTACCGATCAATGCATGTGAGATTTTCTAAGTGAAATATCAGATCCTGAGGTTCAGATTCCACGTAAAAATGGAGGTCCTGTTCAGTGGCGTAGCTAGCGTTTGCTTCTGGTGGGGGATGAGCGAAGCCAAAATTATATTTGGGGTGGTGAGGATTCGGACATAATGAGACATAATCAGTGATAGCTAATACACGATCCCGATGTTTAAAAACCTCCCAACTACAATTTTCTTTTCGTGTTTGATTTCATTAGCATTTCACACGTCGTATTTGCACATGCTGGAAAATTAACAATTTGGTTGATATTAAATTATAGGGTCTATTTTAAGCGTACTTTCGAGTTTTGCCAAAAATGAAAGTAGACTTACGAGATCAACACACGGCTAAAAATTGTGTGTCTGTGTGTCTGTGATCTGTGTGTGTGTGAGTGAGTGTGTGTACTCTGAATGTCTGTCACCCTATCAATTCGAACACGGTGAAACCGAATTGAACGACATTTGGTACAGAGGTAGCACTAGGAAAAGGCACTTAAGTGTTATGTTTTATATAGCCACCATCTTGACGAAAATGTAATGGCGGCCATCCAAATGTTAAAAGCTTCAATCAAATTACGACCAACTTAATAATCTGATCTCTACCAACTTTTGCAACGTTATCCCCTTAAGTTTGAAGAATATTTTGACCAAACTACAAGGTCATCAGCCTAATAATTTGCGGATGGCGGCCACGTATGTGTGCAAATCGATTCCCCCTATCTATTCAAACACGGTGAAACCGAATTGGACGAAATTTGGTACAGATGTAGCACTATCAAAGGGCACTTCAGTGTCATGTTTTATATCGCCGCCATCTTGACTAAAACATAATGGCGTCCACCCAAATGTTGAAAGCTTAAATCAAATTACGATCAATCTAATCATCTGATCTCTACTAAATTTTGCAACAACATATCTTTTTGTGGGAAGCATCTTTTGACTGAACTACAAGGTCATCAGCCCAATAGTTTGCAGATAGCGGCCATGTATGTGTGCAAATCGATTCACCATATCAATTCAAACACTGTGAAACCGAATTGAATGAAATTTTGTACAGAGGTAGCACTAGCAAAGGGCACCTCATATTCATGTTTAATATCCGTATAACACGTTGTATTTCAACAAGCTACTAAAACCAACATTGAATTATACTCCTTTAAGAGGAAAAAGAGTTATAACAATACGAATGCATTTAGGAGAATGTAGGCTATATGTTCTTCACTGATCATCCTGTTTGTTCACGAAATTAACTGCCCCTTTTATTCCCCGACATTGTACTAATATTAATAAACTACAGTTTCCAACTAAAGTTTAACTTAAAACGATACAGGTAAACACAATATTATTCGCTTTCCACAATGAAACTCACGCACTCACAAAATGGCAACTGACAAGTGATGAATTTTTGGAAAGGGATGAGGAAAGATTGTGCCAAACCCATCTCAATACCACACCTCTGGCTAACTGAACAACTGACCGTTTAGTTTATTCAATAAGTGTTGAGGTGTAAATATAAACTCACAATCAATCCGAAGATTAGTTCTATTAACATTTAAGAACTTCAACAAATTCCTTTCTCCCTCTTTCTTCTTATTTCCTTTCACTCCGTGCGGAGCATAGGCCATCCAAGAATGATTTCCATCTCACTCTGTTTGCTGCCAAGTTCTTCACTTCCCTTCAAGACTTTGCAGCTTTGCTGGACTCCTCTGCAATGGTGCGTTTCCAGGTCTTGCTTGGTCTTCCTTGTCTCCGAGCCCCTTGAGGATTCCAGTCCAGAGCTCCCCTTTCTACTGCATCATTCTGTTTCAGCAGAGTATGCCCAATCCAGCCCCAATTCTTCCGTTTCTCTGGTCACCTGCCTCAGCCTACTACTCTCACTCAGATTCCTCACATTCCACAAACCTATTCGTGTCTTCCTTTTCGTGCCGAGATCAGTCCGGCTTTCATTATTTTCAGTTTCTTTAATAATAATAAACAATTTCGGAGAGTGCGAGTTATCAGTCCACAGCTTCCTAGTTTTCTGGTAGGGCTGCCACCTTAAGGACTGAAATCGAGCCCCCGCAGTTTTCCAACCGTACCGCTGAATTACAACTCCGCCTGGAAATAACCTACAGATGACGCTGCTGTAGTCTGTCATGATGTAGACTGTCATTAACTCTGGTCTCTCACCCTCGACCTTACCGGCGTGGGTGGCCCTGCCAGAAGCCGAAGCTCCCGCCGGCATTGCTCTCAGGATCACTGAGACACAGAAGTCTCCCCACCACGTCAAGCTACCAGACCATATTTTGATTATTTGATTCTGGGTGAGGGATTGAACCGCCTTAGTTACGCCCCTGGTCCTGTGACTTATGATCGAGGGGCAACGTTCGCGTAAAACTACAAGCTTCCCTTCTCCCTTCTCTCTTAACTGCCTTGGTGCAGGAATGTTGCCTAGAAGGAGATATTCATTTTGCTAGGAAGTCCACTGATGAGGACACCTAAAATGCCTCACCCTTGCGTCAATCAACGAAAACGGAACCCTACTGCGCGAACCGTGACTGAGATTTAATTAATTTTTGTGGACCTCCTCGTGGTGTAGTGGCTAGCATTTTTGGCTGTCGGTCCGGTGATCCGTATTCGATTCCCAACTCTGTCAAGAAATTTAATTCTGGTCTGAGGGCTGGAATGGGGTACACTCATCCTTCTGAGGCAAGACTAAGATGAGGTGAGTTCGATTCCCACCTCAGCCATCTTGGAAGTGGTTTTCCGTGGATTCCCACTTCTTCTTCTTCTTCTTCTTCTTCTTCTTCTGCTTCAGGCAACTACCTTAAGACCACGGCCGTCTCCTTCCCAATCCTCACCTGAATTACAAACACACACACACTAATCAGTCATCACAGTCATCACACAACCAATTAGGAGGACTCTGCTAAACCCTCAATACTAAGGGATTGTTGGTAAATATGATAAATTAAGGGGAAAGGTTTTCAAAAACATATCAAAGAAATTAAAATACTTCATAGCTTATTTGTGACATAAATTCAGTTTTTAAAATTTCATCTGTCATGGGTTGTCTAAATCAATTAATGACACCTTCAAATAAATTTGAATTTAGTAACATTTTTAGTGTTATTAATACTCTTTGTACTAGTGCTAAATCCTCGATACCTTGTCTAAAAATACGATATGATAAGTATATTAATAATATGCCTGCTTCATTACTATCACTACCTCATAAATTAAACACCGAAAAACATGTAATTTTACGAAAAATATTTCAAATACAAAAGTTTTCACGATTTTACCACCAGGTGGTAGCATTTGTCGTTTCGGAATTCTTAGTATAGAGAAATGGTAGGCTATAGTTGACTCAACACAACTGATGAGATGGCCTCGTCCCTTACACTGGGATATCTCTGCAGCAAAGATATACTTTAAGTACTGCGGATAGAGCAAAGTTTCCCCTACCTGGGCCTAAATGACCACGATGTCCAAGCACTACAAATGAAACAAGAACTAATTAGGTTTGTTATGTGATCACCGAATGTCGTACAAGAGTTATTCTACAAATCAGCATACAGATAAAAATGAAATGCAGGCAGTTCATGGAACAAAGGAATATACACACATCAAAAAATGTATTGTTGATAATAACGTTATTGGTTTCACGTCCCTTTTAACTACTCTGGCTTATAGAGACGCCGGGGTGCCAGAATTTTGCCCCGAAAGGGATATTTAACGTGCCAGTAAATCTACTGACTCGGCTCCATTGCATTTGCGCACCCTCAAATGTCAGCAGACTGCGCGAGGATACGATCCTGTAACCTTAGGCCCAGCAGGCGAGAACGTTACTGCTGAGCCACGCAGCCTGCCAAAAATCTTTTTGCATATTGTCATTGAGCACAGTGGGGATGAAAGTGAGGAAGGAATCATTTATTAAGCTGTGTTCACGCCTGCTCTACACAATTGAGATCGGGAGCATCGGCAGGCCATTCTATTCTGTGAGTACCATAATCCTGAAGAAAGGCATTGACAATGTCAGCTATGTGCGGGCGAGCGTTATTGTCCACGAAAGTAAAATTTGGGTCGAAATTGGCAGCATAGCCTTTCACTACAGGTGCCAGGATAGTATCCTTGTCATACGCCTTGGGATGAATACAAGAGGGGTTCGGCGACCATACATGATGCCATGCCAAACCATTGCACCACCTCCTCCCTGTTGGTATCGGTCTCGTGGATACGTTCACCGGGTCGTCTCCACACTCGCATAGATCTATCCTCATTGACACAGGCGAGTGTACACAGCCGATATACACGCACACAAGTACGACTAATGGGTTTGAGACCACTACGACTCTTGGCCAGCAATATGCAAAACTTTTTTGATGGGTGTAAATTCCCCGATCTCACTGTAAATTCGCATACATGTTAGATCATAACGAAGGCACCTGTGTTGATATTTCTTCCCTAAGTTCACTAGGGTCATCCCTATGGATGTAGAAATACCCTCGAGATTGACACAGTCCAGCTGGGTAGGCTTGCTGAGGTCTTACATCTCGCCCACGGTGAGAGGGTCTACAGCAGGCTGTTCTAGCCGAGCAGCTCGCCCGTGAGCAGCTGAGTACTCGCCGCCTTATGTGAGTAAACCTGCAATATGCAATACAGCTCTGCTGTAGGGGTGGCCGTTACTAGGCGGAGGATACATCAAGATTGGCAGGAAGCGTATGGACTTGTGTTATGACCTTCGCCCAGTGACGCATTGGCTATCACCCCCAGACCCTCTCCAACCGTGCTCCGAGCATCACTGCTAAGTACTCGCGTGTACGCATACTCAAACTCGTGGATTTGGAACAGCCTGGTCTACAGGATATGCTGGGTGAAGTACTCGTAGCAATATGATTAGTTGGAGAGGATTTGACAATTCGGCGCGTGCACGCATTTAAGATCGCTAAATAGGATTAGCCAAGAGGATTTAGGGACAAAATACCATATCGTTTTCTTGAGATCGGAACAACATATATTATGCTAAGTTTTAGTGAGATCGAACAAGTAGTTCCGTGAAGAACTATACAGCCTATTTTCATTATATCCTACTTATGTTAACTGCCACTATCTAAATGCTACATTTCAGTTAGATTGCTGTAATAGATTCGTAGATATTAAGAACCGACTAAATATTTCGGATGGTCGCCATGTTGGATTTTATATATGTAGATCCTAGAGTTATGTACTGTTACATGAAGATTATTGTGTACGTGTAGCATTCAAACTTCAATCGCACGATTAGGACACAAGAAGTAACAAGGAGATTTTAAAATTTCGCACAGCTGCCATCTTGTGGTTATGGAAACAATTGAAATAAATTAGATGGCAGTGGATTAACATTCGTATAAGGATTTACTGTACCAAGTTTCACTGCACTCGGATGGTTAACTTGCGAGAAACGTCCATGTGAATATTTATAGTTCGCGTCGCCGCCATGTTGGATTTGCGATCACCAGGTTATTTAAAGTCCTATAGGTGATCTTACGTTCATAGCCCCTATGAACATTAAAAAATTCAGTTTGATTGCTATAATAGATTCGTAGATATTGAGAGCCGTCTAAATATTTTGGATGGTCGCCATGTTGGATTGTTAAATGTATAGGCCATAGAGTCATGTACCATTAAAGGAAAATTATTGCGTAGGTTCATTATTCAAACTTTCCCTTCGATCGCATGATTACGACACAAGAAATATAAACTTAATTTTAAAATTCGCACAGCCGCCATCTTGAGGTTATGTAAACAATTGAACTAAATTAGATATCAGTGCATTACAATGTGTATAAAAATTTCCGGTACCAGATTTCATTGCGTTTGGAACTTTAAATTGCGAGAAAGGTGTATTTAAAATTTTCAAATTCGCTTGGCCGCCATGTTCGTTTTGTAGTTAAACGCTTTTTGAAAGCCTTATAGATGTACTTCCAGTAGTGCCCTTTATCTCAGTACAAAATTTCAGGATGATACCGCTAATAGTTTCGGAGATATAGAATGCCGGTGAAATATTTCGCACAGTCACCATCTTGTGGTTATGTAAACAATTAAACGAAGTTAGATGTCGGTGTATTACAATATGTATAAACATATACTGTACCAAGTTTTATTGCGTTTGGTTGGTTAAATCGCGAGAAACGTCTATTTAAAAGTCGCAAATTCGCGTGGCCGCCATGTTGGTTTCGTAGTTACTAGTTTTTCAAAAGTCACATAGTGAACTTCTAGTAGTTTTCTTTGTCACCGTAATAAATTCCAGGGTGATATCGGTAATAGTTTCGGAGCTATTGAATGCTGATCAAATATTTTGCACAGCCGCCATGTTGGATTGGTGAGACGTAACAAAATTTGATGGGCACGGTCGGGGTTGCCCGGAATAGTGCTATGAACTTACCGAGTTTTATTGAAATCGCTCCAGCCGTTTAAAAGTTATTAGGGGACACACACATACACACACACTCTCCTCACTCACACACACACGCACACACACACGGACAAAAGGTGATCTCATAAGCCTATTTTTTCAAAATTGAAAATAGGCTAAAAATGTATGTAGGCCTACGTGATGTTCCCTTGATAGGAGCATGGCAGGCATATTGTGCCAATCATTTTATGTTAAGCGCGAGTATTTATACTTGCGTAATATCATCCTCTCTAGGGATAAAATAAGTAAATTTGGGGGTGAACTATCATCACAGATATTTTCCTTGTGCTCTGACAAGCATGTGTGTGAAGTTTCATTGATATCGTGGGGTTAACATTGAGATGTTTCATTCTTATATTAGATTAAATTATCAAATTTAAACGAAGGAAGGAAGATTGTAGTTTTACGTGACCGTGAATCTTGTGATTATGAGCCACGGGACCTCCTTTTTGCGTGGAATCCGAACCAGAGGACATGGCATTTCACTTCGAAATTCTCACATGCACTGACCGGGAATCGAACCCGGACTGCCTTGGTGAGAGGCATACAGCTAGACCGCTGAGCCACCACGCCCCCCAAAGAAATTTAAACGCTTCCTAACAGTACTACAGTGAGAAACCTTGCAGGCGCCGTGAGACGGTCGGGTCACTGTGGCTAGCCGCGTGTCGAGTAATGCACTGGTGCTAGCAGCAGCGTAGCACCCAACTAGTTCAACACATTTATTGTTGTTTGAGTCTTCATTCATTTGACTGGTTTGATGCAGCCCTCCATGCCTCCCTGTCCTGAGTTAATCGTTTCATCTCTACATAGCTACCAAACGCTACATCCGAGGCAATCTGTTTAACATATTCTAACCTTGGTCTACCCCTAAAGTCCTTGTCCTCGACCCTTCCTTCCATAACTAAGCTTGCTATTCCTGGGTGTCTCAGTATGTGTCCTACCAACCTATCTCTTCTCTTCATTAGCAGCCGCCAGAAACATCTCTCCTCTCCCACTCGTCTTAACACCTCTTCGTTTGTAACCCTATCTATCCAACTGATCTTCATCATTCTCCTGTAACACCACATTTCAAACGCTTCAACTCTCCTCTTTTCTGCTGCACCAATAGTCCAAGTTTCACTTCCATAGTGTGACAAGCTCCAGACAAAGGCTTTCAAAAATGACTTCCTAATACCAAAATCTATATTCGATGTGAACAGATTCCCTTTTTGTCGAAATGCTTTCCTTGCCTGAGCCAACCTACTTTTTATATCCTCTTTGCTTCGTCCATCACTGGTTATTTTTCTTCCTAAGTAACAGAAGTCTCCTACTTCCTTCATATTTTCACCTGCCAATTTGATGTCCATAGAGGTTTCTGATTTTTTTCGGCTACATTCCAATATTTTTGTTTTATATTTATTAACTTTCATCATGAATTCTTTCCTCAAGATGGAGTCCATACCATTCAAAAACTCATTCAAATCTTCAGGCGTGTGGGCCAAGATGACGATGTTAACGGCAAATCTCAGAGTTGACGTTTTTTTCTCCTTGAATCTTCACTCCCACTTTAAATTTATCTCCAGTTTCCTTCATTGCTTGTTCAATGTAAAGATTGAAAAGTATGGGTGAGTTGCAGCCTTGCCTTACACCTTTCTGAATACCAGCTTCTCTCTCATGTCCTTCAGCTCGAATGACAGCTGTCTGGTGTCTGTATAGATTGTAGATCACCCTCCTATCCCTGTACTTTATTCCAATCCTTTTCAAAATGTCCAACAATTTAGTCTAATCAACGTTATCAAAAGTCTGCCTTGCCTTACACCTTTCTGAATACCAGCTTCTCTCTCATGTCTTTCAGCTCGAATGACTGCTGTCTGGTTTCTGTATAGATCACCCTCCTATCCCTGTACTTTATTCCAATCGTTTTCAAAATATCCGACAATTTAGTCTAATCAACGTTATAAAAAGCCTTTTCTAAGTCTACAAATGCCATGAACGTCCTCTTATCTTTCCTTATTCTACCTTCCAAAATCAGCCTAAGACTTAGTACAGCTTCCCTAGTTCCTACATTTCTCCTGAAACCAAACTCGCCTTCACCCAATTCCGTTTCTACCTGGCTTTTCATCCTCTTGTGATTTATTCTAGACAGGATCTTTGAAGCATGAGTAATCAAGCTGATTGTACGGTTATCTTCACATTTGTCAGTTCCCACTTTCTTCGGTATAGGGATGATAACATTCTTCTTGAAATCAAAGGGTACCTCACCTGTCTCATAAATACTACACACCAAGTGAAATAACCTGATCAGACCTTCAACTCTTATGCAGCGTAGCAGCTCAATCGGTATATCAGCTATGCCTGGTGCTTTGTTCCTGCTTAAGTCTTCCAAAGCTCTATCAAATTCTGATCTCAATATTAAATCTCCTTTCGCATCCTCATCAATTTCCTCCTCCCTTTCCATTACATGATTCTCAATCTCCTTTCCCTTATACAAACACACTATGTAAGCTTTCCATCTCTCAACCTTTCCTTCCCTATCTGTTAGAGGATTTCCATTTGTATCCTTGATATTACAGCCCTTAGTCTTCTTTTTCCCCAAAAGCATTCTTAATCCTTCGATATCTGAGTCTACTTTTCCAAATTTCACACAATTTTCTATACCTGCACAATTCTATTTCAACCATTCTTCTTTCGCTTCCTTGTACTTCTTTTTAACCTCATTTCTCAGACATCAGTATTCTGCTTTCCCCTTTTCATCTCTTACATTCTTGTATTTCCGCCTTTCATCCATCAATTCTAGCATATCCTGAGTGATCCACGGGTTTCTACCTATTCTTTCTTTCCTACCAATGTTTTCTTCTGCGGATTTTGTTATTTCATTCTTCAAAAATGCCCATTCGTCTGGAATTGAAGTTTGTTTTGGGGTTTTCATTAGTCTTTCCTCTATACTCTTCTTGAATCTTTGGTTTACATCCTTCTCTTTCAGTCTGTATATTGCTCACCTTTTTGGCTTTTGACTTTTCTTCAGTTTCTTCAACTTTAATCTGCATTTCATAAGAACCAGATTGTGGTCAGAGTTTATATCAGCACTGGGCTATATTTTACAATCCAAAATCTGGTTTCGAAACCTCTGCTTGACCATAATGCAGTCGATTTGGTAACGCCCTGTATCTCCTGGTCTCATCCATGTGTATATTCTACTATTGTGGTTATAGAATAAGGTGTTAGCTATGACCAACTCATGCTCGGTGCAGTGTGCCATCAGCCTGCTTCCTCGATCATCCCTTTCACCTAATCCGAAATCTCTAATTATCTTCCCTTCTTTTCCTTTTCCTACCACAACATTCCGAACTCCCATTACTATAACATTTTCATCACCCTTGATATACCTCAGAATTTCATCTATTTCTTCGTAGACCTTTTCAACATCTTCATTATCAGCTTGACTGGTAGGCATATTATACCCGGATCGTTCACACGTCCGTGACATTGTTGACATTATTATTTTGGAAAGAAGAGTTTTTAGTTGAAGAGATTGAGGGAATGGATGGTTTGAATAATGCGCGGAGGAGACTCAAGGGTGCTGAGGGAAGCATGCATCGCAAGGAGCGAGTGACGTGAGTTTATGACGCGGAGCCCGCATACGTCACGAGAAATATTTTTCTGGAATTACCTTTAGGAGAAGAGATGGACGCTAGGAAATTAGCACAATTTACTGGCAATTACATGAGAAGGATTTTGAGCTATCAAGTGTTAAAATCGTTCCAGTAGAAGCCGAGATACGAGATGGAAAGTTCTGGAACAATTTCTCGCTGGACTATATAAAGGCCACGATTCTTAACATAGTCACATCATTACAACGGAGCATTTGCTCATGTGCGGTTCTACGTAACGTGAAGTGACAGTATACACGCCGAGATTCTGGCGGTCGGAGGACTTAGTCGCCGTACCAGAGGTCAGCACGACTTAGTTTTTGTTCGAGTGAACAAACTTAACTTTTGTCAGCGAATGGACTTAGAATATTCACTGACTTTCAGGTCACATATTCTACAGTCAGGTGATGGTAGTGTCGAAACCATTCACAGACGTTAGCCTACAGAACGATGTATTTCTTGTGGTGACTATACATCAGGCACTTCGAATTTCGTCAGGAGAAGTTTTATTTCATCAATTCGTTTATGCAGCTAATAGGTGTTCCTATCTTAGCGTGCAAACGAAACCGCATTATTTGAATATGAGATTTATTCTCAAATCTACAAGAGTACTGTACCAGTCTATGACTGAGCAACTTTTCGTCATGTTACACGGTACTGGTGATAGCGGGAGTTATTTCGAACGAGTGACTGCGAATATCAACATGCGCCGCTAAAACTAATCGTAGGATAGGTAGGACATGGAGACAAACGAGGTATACGGATACGGCAGATGGCCATGGGAAGACACTGTTGGAATAGTGTCCACCGCAGAACGCGCCCTTCCTCTACATCAAGAATGAAGTAAGACAACTATTCACGTACTATCCACTAACCTGTAGTATTAGAGAATTCCATATTTTTGAACAGTCACGATCAGAAATCAACCACATTTTTCGCCGTAGCTAGATTTTCGATTGTATTTGTCTGGATGACAAATGGAACTGCTGTCTGACAATTTATTTTTCGATCTACGATTTTTGTCAGGACAGGCCTTAGTTCATGTTCCGACATGAAATATTTCGATTTTTCCAAGGGATAGTAGTATTTTTCTTTAATTCTTATTATGAGAGCAGAAGTAATTGCGGCTTGGATTATTAAAATAATTTGATTTATATAATAATAATAATCAAGTGTGAAGTGAATAAGTTAATAATATTATAAATAATAACGATGCAATTTAAAGTTATACATAATTAGGGAGTGATAATACCGAGCATTAGGAACTAAATTAAATTAATTTTTAATTGTTTATTGTGTTTAAATAATTAATACATTAAATAAAAATAATAGAAGATGTTAATAATAATCATTTACAGATGAGATTTAAATATTTATTTATTAAAGGAATAGGGCGATAATAATCATTTATGACATTGATGATGCCTAAATATTTTTTGTGATAATAATAATAATAATAATTTGTGGATGCATTTAATTAGTTGGAAGGACATAAATTAAAGAACTTTGTTTATTTTTGAATAAAAGTTTGGAAGTTTAAATAAATTTAAATGAGTTTATGGATGAAGAGAATGAAGTAGTAAGATTTTTTGATCTCAGAATTATTTTTTCCAAAGCACTTAAAAAATATATATTCAGATGAAAAGAAAGGAACGTCAGGTATTTAATGTATCAAGTTAGGGAGAATTGATGTAAATGGGAGGCAAAGAGATATTGACCAGAATTTATTTAATTGGTAAAATAACACTGAAGAACACAGTCTAGTAATTGACAGAATATTACAAGAAAAAAATATATATGAAAAAAAAAATGATGTTGTGTGCAGAATATTTTGGTAATGACTTTAGTGTGCGTTTGGCGACACTTAAAGTTGTGGAGACCTTGGGGGTCATCCAAGTGGGTTTTGTTCCCGTAGTTGTGGGCACACAAGGTTGTGCGTATGTTTGAAAGAGCCTGTGGGCTAAATTTGTAAAAGAAGGGTTAGGCAATGTGGACCGCCCCATATCCTTGTCAGATTTCACTATTCTGTTAATCCAAATATATTTTTTTTCTGGATCAACTCGAAGTTCCGATGGTATGCCTAAATAAATAATTGAAGAACATGGACTTATATTTGTTGAACCTGACCGAGAAAAAAAAAAGATGAAAGGTGCAAATGAATTAAAAAATAATTAATGAATTTTTATTTTGGAATAATAATAATAACAGTGGAAATGAGCAAATAAAATATTCATCGTGTGAGAGGTGAAGGGAAATTTTGAAATTAATTAATTAATAATAATAATTTAAAATATTTTGATTAATTTTTTTTGTGAGATTATATGAAAATTTAGGTCATAGAAAATTTTTGATAACATAAAATTTTGGTGAAGAGTTAAATGATTTAATCCGCTGACGGTGGATCGAAATTATTTATATTGTTTACAACAATTTTTGTGTAATGTTAATAACATATGAAAATAATTTAACATTTTTGTGACATTTAAACAAATGAAAGTGAGGAAAGAAGAAGTTAAATTTTCAAAATATTATGAAAAGTTTTTGAACAAATTTCGTTTTTTGGAAATTGAAAATCTTTATGAACAGTTATTAACATTCGACTTTATGTCAGTCGAGTATTGATATTGTTATGAAACAACGAATCAGTGATATGATAATTTTTCCAAATAAGTCTAATTTTGGAATAACACCGAATTAATCAAGTGACTATTTTTTTTGAGAAATGTTTTGCTACGAATATTAGAAAAATCAAATGCAATCTTTCGAAAAGTGAACTACGAACATGTAAATATTAGGGATCACTCGGAACTCTTTATTGAACAGTGATTACCAGTGTAAATATTCTTTTTGGATTTTTTTTGGATATCGGAATGGACTAATTAATTTTCTGATTATCATATCAGCGACATTCTAGTAATATTTTAGGGACTGTTGATTTCTCATGTGTGATTTGTTTTATCTTTGTTGAGGTTTTTGCCATTCAAATCATATTTTTATCTATAAATAAATTGAGATTTTAAGGAATGTGCTAATTCAAAATAATTTCTCACCTTACCTTACTTGTGAATTACCGAGATCAGGGATGCCAGATTAGACCCAAGTATTCACCTAGATAGACCCTGAGATATATTTTCTCGTGCTAATCTGATGTCGGTATTTTACAAAATGTGGTCGTTGGATCTCGGTCCAAACGGGCACAATATAGACTTGTACCACTGTGGTGCACGTAGGTTTTGTATTGATTTTTGCTACAATAATCCGTTCACTATATTGGTCATAATATTCTACCCGCTGTCCAAGTTTCCTACTCAATATGAGATCAACCCCTGCTTGGCCATTGTTTGATTTAGTGCTAATGACCCTATAGTCTCCTGACCAAAAGTCCTGTTCTTCCTGCCAGCGCATTTCACTAATCCCAACCAAATCCAACCTCAACCCATCCATTTTCCTTTCTAAGGTTTCTAATCTTCCACTTTCTAGCAGACTTCGAACATTCCACGCTCCGATCCATAAAATGTCAGATTTCCTCTTTGTCACTTCTGTGATGCTGAGCAATGTCATTCAGGCCACACCGAGTACTTGTGGATGCTGTGAATCAAGGAGAATCAGTACTGCTGTACTGGCTCAGTGAGTAAAGCAAACTACCGAAGCCATTTTCCAGTTTTGCCTAATTCTATTGAAAATAGCATTTCAGTCAGTGTACACAAATTGTGCCCAATTGCATTAGGTGGGAGACAAGTATTTACATGCCCTGCAAACTAACACGTTTTGATGCACAAATACCTACTTAATTGGATGACATGTTTCGTACTGCGCCCGAAGAAACACATCAGTACTTATATCAACAGCTCGAAAAAGGATTGCAGACATGTAAGTTACCCAGCTCACAAACTTACCATGCCTACTAAGTAAAATTGGGAATTTCAGGAACATACAGGATAAGTATTATTCGTAAAGAAAACAGTACTACCAGACAAGGTACAAATTTCTACTATCATTTACATTTAGAGCAAAATGAGAAACTCCAATCTCGAGGGGCGATAAGGGTTAATCTATAGTGAGCGCCTGTATCTATACCTCGTAGTACTATTTTCGACGATGACGACAATGAAAACGTTATCAGTTTAGATAAAAGTTGACTAAGTCGCAAAATAGCGCCAGCCGTTTATTAAGCTACTAAAACAAGTATAAAAAACTAGCTTCCTTCCTGAAATTGTGTCTCCCTGCCACTTCAACAAAAATAACACACAAAAAATTTGCACGTGGCAATTTTATAGTTAGAAAATGTGAAACGGCGTGTTACTAAGTATTGCCCTATTTTATACAAGTCCGCTTCAACTATGAACCTTAGTTCCATATCTAATCAAAAATTATTCATGAACTATGTGCATATATACATTCTTTAAGAATCTCTCAAATTTTACACTTCATAACGTCGAAGATTAAATTTTCTTCCTCCAATAAGTCTTTCATCTTATTACAATTACAATCTTACTCCTTCTTTACTTCGTTCAACGTTCTATTCCTTTTAAATAGTTCACTCTACATTTTTTTAAATGATTAGCTTCACATTCCTTTAAACAATTTATTTATATTCCTTTTTAACACTCTAAATTCCTTTAATACAATTCCTTTCAATAATTTGCTTTCCTCTAAACAATTCATTGATATTCCTTTTTAACGCTCTAAATTCCTCTAATACAATTCCTTTCAATAATTGGTTCTAAGTTCCTCTGAACAATTCCATTATATTCCATCGCTGCGATAAAACAGATTTAATTAAATTAAATCTAACGCAAATATGAAAAATATTACACGATTTTACTTTAATATAACTCTGCTGTTAATAGCATCAACATGCCAAAATTTCGTCCAAGTGACTGAAATTTTCAAGAACAAGGCAAATAACTCCGTAGAAAAATACGAAAAATCACTATAACAAGATCTACACAAATTTAATTACTTTGACAAAATTATAAGTTTTAAATAATGCAGTTAAAAAATTACTGTTGAAAAATACTGTTAAAAATGTGGTAGAAAAATATGCCGTTGAAAAATATGCGGTTGGTCAATTGGATAATCACAGAACATAACTACAATTCTACATGATAAAAGACAATTTCTTCGCTACCTTGTTGCTGGCTTCTGGACTGTTGAAAATACCTGCATCTCTCCTTCCAACCAAACTTGTCGTGATTCATAGCATCGCCCACAGCTATGAAGACCGGTTTGTGACAGAACCCAGCTGGACTCGTGGTGAATGACCTCCCCGTGAACAGCCTTGCCAGCGCTCTGTCCTCCCGTACACTGCAAGTATGCCGGCTTCGAATCTCCACCTCTTCAGAATAGACATCTGGGTTTCTTCAGAATAGACATCGGTTTTCTTCAGAATAGACATCACGGTGGAATATTGTCGTTTATGCAAGCGTTTTCGTATCTCAAGATGTGTTGAAACTCTCGTAGAAATGTATAAGTTTTGCTCGGTGATATTGCGCTTTGCGTAGATATTTGTAGCGCCTTCATGTTAGTGAATCTGGAATTCAACTGACATCCTTGTAATCTTTACTTCCCTATGCTTTTTGCTTAGCACATGGTAATATTCATATTTCTGATAATGTAACTAAGACCTCCCCTTCGCTGACTTTCAACTAGCATTTCCAATACAATGTTCAAATAAGCTTTTACACGTAGAAGTATTGATTAGCTTCTTGTCGAAATGTGGAACAACTTTGCATAAGCACTGCAATATATGGTTGTACTGTTCCGTTATGCTTTATAGGAATAACTTGCTCCTAAGTTACTGTAAGTTCTGGAATTGCACTCTTCCTTGCTTCCAACTATTATGAACTGTAGCACTATTATAACAAAACTCGTTTCTGCTCGAGGTCTTGTCTCGTTCAAATCTCAAATTGGAAAGAACTCTCCCGTCCTGTTCTCCGCAGTCCTTAAGTTTCCGTCTCTCAGCCCCCTCTCGTGGTGTGACGTAACTGCTTACCACCTCTCCTCACTTCAGTCCGCCGTTCGACCTTCGTAACTTCCCCTCTCTCATGACGTAACTCTCGCTTCAAGTGGCGTGATATTTCTCGTAATATGGACCTCCCACATTCACATAATGGAATACAAGTTCATCTTTAAATCATTCCTACTTCCTTGCCTTTTATAAATGCATAAGATCTATAGTATTTCACTCATTTCCATACAGTTTTTTTATATTTCTCAAATTTTTAATAAATAAAAATTTCTATCCATTCATTTATTTTCTGGGGTCTTGGTTCATCTCCAGATCAGTTCTTGAGTAATGACCTTCAATAAATTCTGGCGCATTTCCCCGTTGCTAATTTAAAGTTAAGTATAGCCTGTACTTTCTTTAATACCAGTAAATTTTCTCTGTTGCTTTGAGACTGAATTTATTGATTTTACTGTATCTGTGGGTAAAATCTTTTCAATTTGGAATGGTTGAATTTTCCAATGGATCTATTATCTTCCACTCTTACAATTTTATAGCAATTATTTCCGTAGACTGTATCTACTTTGAACGGTCCTCTGAACAGGTTACTGAATTTGATATACACTTTCTTCAGTACGTCAGCTTTCACAGGAATCCTGACTAATACAAGGTCACCTTCTCGTAGCGGTCCACTGAATCTCTTCCCTTCTAAACGTTTTAATCTCTTCTCAGCCGCTTTGTTCAACTGGATCCTCGCTTCTTCGATTCTCTGGTCCATCGGTGGTTCGTTATCTTCCGGAATATTGAAGATTCCGTTCCATGGTCTTACGGGTTTCTCTTCAAAATGCAACATGACTGGAATATCGTTGGTGCTCTCATGTCTCGTTTTATTGAAGCAAAATTCCACTAGTGGTACAATCTTTACCCAATTCGCATGATTATCTGCACTATACAAGCGAATGTACTTTGAAAATTCCAGCATTGTTCTTTCAATAGGATTCGTCTCTGGGCTTCTAACTGATGAAAATAGGTGAACATTATCCAACCTATCCATCGCTCCCTGAAATTCTGCAGAAGTGAATTGCGTTCCATGGTCTGTTAATAATCTCTCTGGTTTTCCTAACTTTGGAATAATGTTCCTCTCCAGGTGATATAAAACATTCCTCGTTGTTGCTTTCTGCATGGGATTGAGCATTACAATTTTGGAAAATACATCCATTGTAACTAACACATACTGGTTTCCTCTGTCTCCTTTAGGTGCAGGTCCAAAAATATCCTGACTAAACAATTCCAATGGTCTCGTCGGAATAATCGCTTTAGGTCTCTCCTTCAATAGTTCAGAATTATATTTATTCTTCTGGCACAATTCACAAGATCTGATCACTATGGCTATGGATTCTCTCATATTTATCCAGTAGAATTTTTCTAACATGGTATAGTATGTTTTGTCAACTCCTCCGTGACCAATACTTTTGTGTACTAACCAAATTAGTGGCACAATAAGTTCTGGTGGAATAGCAACTCGTACTTTCGTATGTCTGGCATCAATGTATTTACATACAATTTCTCCCACGAGAATATAGTGTCTAGCTTTCCTTCTCGTTTCTAAGTATGAGGCGTGCCTCCTTGTCCTTCTCCCTGACAAAAATCGATAAATGTCCCTGAATGGTGCATGCTTCTTTTGAAAAAGAGGAATTCTTCTCAGCTTATCCAGCGTTTCCTGATCTTCTGCATCTGCCTGGATAACATTAACTCTCACATCTCTCTCAGGAATCGGATGTCTGGAAAGAATATCTGCTAGAAGGTTGTCTTTTCCAGGTACATGAACTATCGTGGCATCAAATTGTTGCAAAAACATGGTCCATCTGGTCATCCTATCGCTTGACAAGTCTGACTTCAACATGAATTCTAGTGCTTTATGATCCGTTCTGATTATGATCTTGTGTCCCAGAAATAATTTCTTCCAATTTTGTAGAGCATTTATGACGGCTAAAGCTTCAAGCTCCGTCGTGAAGTAGTTCAGCTCGTGCGTGCGTAACTTCCTACTGCTGAATGAAATATAATGAGGATTTCCATCTTGATCCTTCTGATATAAGACTGCACTAATACCAACTCGTGAAGCGTCCGTTTCTATGATGAATGTTCTTTCAAAATCTGGGTACTCCAACTTGATGTTATCTCTGAGCATTTCCTTTGCTTGAATAAAGGCAATCTCAGCAGCTGCATCCCATTTCCATCTATTGTTCTTCTTTAGAAGCTCGTGTAGAGGTGCCATGATTTCTGAATAACGTGGACAATGACTACTAAAAAATTGACAAAGACCCGCAAAAGCTCTGATGTCTTTGATTTTCTTGGGTGTTGGAAATTTCAAAATTGCTTCAATCTTGTCTTCGTTCGGATGGTAACCAAATCTGTCTATAGTATGCCCAAGAAAGTTGATCTTTTCTTGAAAGAAATGACATTTATCCAATTTCACCTTGATGTTTGCACTTCTGAGGTTATCAAATAGTTTCGTCAAATGCATGAAATGTTGCTCTGGTGTCTCTGAAGATATGATGATATCATCCACGTAACAAATAGCAAATTGTTTCACTTCTTCACTCAACTTGTCATCTAAGGCTCTGATAAGTGCTGGACTTGAATTTACCAATCCATATGGTACTCTTTGGTATACATAACAGGTTTGATTGAACATTAACCCTGTATAACATTTGCTGTCTTCTGTAAGCTCTATTTGATGAAATGCCGCAGTTAAATCAATCACTGAGAAACAGGTTTTATTCTTGAATCTCCTCAGTAGTTCTCTAATTTTCGGTGGCCTGTCGAATTCTTTCAGCAGAAGAGTATTTATGCCCCTGGCATCTAAACATAGTCTAAGACTACCATCTGCTTTCTTCACAACAGTGAGTGGATTTAAATAAGGAGTGGCTTGCTTTCTTATAATCCCTTCTTTTTCCATGCCTTTTATGAGCTCTGTCACTTCAGCTTGATACTTCTCCGGAATTGGATACAATTTCTTCAGAAAAGGTGTGTCATCAGCGAGCTTAATCTGATATTTATATCCTCTTATAATACCTGGCTTGTTATCAAAAATGTCTGCATAAGTCGTGACCAATTCTTCCAATTTCTCCCTCTGCTCTTCAAAATTCTCAATCTTCCTGCCATAGTGAGGTATTCCATCTGCTTCAACTTCCATTACAATCTTCACAAGATTTTCTTCTGTAGTTTCGTCAATCAAACTACACTCATTCTCATCCTTCGTCGTATCCTCTGATTGATGTAGGCCTTCATTAAATCTTATGACTCCATTTCTTAAATCGATCACAGCTCCAGTCTTAGTTATGAAATCAATGCCTAAAATAGCATCAAAATTTATCTGGCTCAAGACTATGAATACCTGCTCATATCTGTATTCATTTATAGAGAATTCCATTAGTGCTTGGACTTTACATTTCATGGTCTTGTCGTTAAATACGCCCCTGACTTTAATGGTTGAAACAGGCATTGTTATAAGTGATTTTCCATCTTTCAATCTGTGAAAACAGTTCTCTGATAAAATTGATGCTGTTGCTCCCGTATCTAGTAGTGTTCTCAGGCATTCTCCTTCTGATATGATTTCTATAATCGGTAACCTTGCTACTCTGTCTGTTTTCGTCTCTTCTCTCTCATACAGGAGATCTTCATTCGTGGCTTCATACAACTCATTAATCTGGATTTCATGTCTGGTTACGGTGCTGTTTTCTTCTCCTTTTACTTTTTGGAATTTGGCGTTTTTTTTGTGCCCCTCCTGGGTCTTCATTCCTTCTATCTCTGCTTGTTCCAGGTTGAGGTTCTTGATTCAGGTTATGTTGTCCCTGATTTTGGTCTCTCGCGTTCCTTTCTCTGAGATTCCTTAAGTATTCCTGACTTTCTCTTTCCCTCTCATCATAATACCTTCTTACATTGTTATTATTCCTCCAACCTTGATTTAGTTGACTTTGCTGTTGTTGCTTTGAATAATTATCCGTGTTTCTCCAGTTCTGATATCTCCGATATCCATAATTATTCGTAGGGTTATTTCGACTATTATATCCCTCTCTACGATAATCATTGTTCCTGGTGTAATAGTTATTCCTCCATCTTTGGTTTTCATATGGCCTTCCTTCTCTAGGTCTTTGATACTCTGGTCGAAATCGATTCTGTCCATATATCCTGGATCTCGTTGGACCTACTCCATTTTTGTTCTCCTCTGTTTGCTGCATTTGATCGATGTGGATGGTGTGTATTTCTCTCGGTTCCTGGTTTCGACCTCTCTGGTTTTGATTTCCAGTTGAGTTGGTGGACACATTAGACGTGTGATCCAGTCTCCTCAAAATTTCCGCCATTGCTTCTAGAGTTTTCACGTTTGCTGAAATGAGGTGCCTCCTAACTTCTGTTGGTAGCTGGCATGAAATCGCGTGGACCAAGTCTTCTTCCGCCAAAGGGGGTTGCAAATACTGCAAGCGTGCTAATTGTTTCGTGAAGAAACTTGCGTATTTTGTTGGACTGGAATATGCGTACTTCTTAGAATAAATTTCTGCTCGTATATCCTGTTGAAGTTCCTTACTCCAAAATCTTTTTTGCAGAGCTACAGCGAATTCTTCAAATGTTTGATACGTGTATCTGAAAGCTCTGTGCCATACTAACGCTTCTGAATCTAAGTATTTTTCCACGACCCTCATATGTCTTTCACGAGGTATCCTATTATCTTCTAAATACGACCTCATGTCTCTCAGAAATTCTACTGCAGTAATGTTGCCTACTCCACTGAATTTGTTCGGTTTCTCATCATTATTCTTGATTACGATGACATTGGCATTTGACCTATTTTGGTAAGGTTCAAAATCTCCTCCAAATTCCCCTATTTCAGTTTGAAATGGCTCTCGACTGAAGTTAAAATTGGACTTCGGAATTTGCTGTTGACTAATCTCGCTTTCCTTATCCTCTTCTATTCTGTCTGTCCTGGCCTCTAATCTTCTTATTTCTTCTTTCAATTTTTCATCTCTTGCTTGGAAAAATCTCGTCAAGTCCTTTCTGATGTCCTCCCTGACTTCAGTTCTCAACGTAGATGAAAATGTAGCATCTCCTATCGTAAGTGACCTCAATTGCTGTTCTATCTCGCTGGTATCCTTGTCCTGCTTTGATCGAATTTTCGTTAGTTCTATGCTTATCTCATCGACCGTACATTTAATTTTGTCAAATTCGTTAGAGTTAGTTAAATCTGTTTTATTAACAATCTCTGTCAGCGTGGCTACGTTATTAACTTGTAATGTATCTATCCGCTTAGATAGATCTTCCCGTACCTTGCTAACATTAATATTGGAACATAACTCTATAGCTTTAATGTCATTTGCTAATTTGTGGTGTATCTCTGATATGATTTGAGTTGTGACTGTTACGACCTCCTCCTTCATGTCCGTAACTGCCTTTACAATGGAAGCATTTATATCTACATTTATACCCTCTTCAATCAGTTTACTTTGACCTTCCAACTTGACCTGTAATTCACCAACAGTGCCATTTAGATTGTCAAGTTGCTCCTTGAGTTTGTTCTGGGCCCCTGAAATGTGTACATGATGAGTGTTATTTTCTTCCTTAATTGAGCTCATGCTAGCCTGTAGTTTCTGTTCTAATTCTATCATGTGACTACTGTTAGCTAATTGGATTTCTATCACTTTTCCTGCCATGTCCTGTTTGACTTGATCAAATGAAGCTTTTAATTCTTCCTGTGCTTTTTCCTGATTTTTCCTATCCTCTAATCTAGCCTGCTCCTGATTTAACCTCTCCTCCTCGCGAGCTTTTTCCTGAGCTAATCTTATCTCTGCTCTTATCCTATTTGCCTCTTCTAAAGCTAACTTGGCTTCTTCTTTTTCCTTCTCTCTAGCTAGTCTACCTTCCTTTCTGGCCTTCTCTAAAGCTAACTTAGCTTCTTCCTGTGCTAATGTTATACTAGCCGTAGTAAGTGTTTGAGCAACTGCTAACTCTGCTTTGACTTCTGATTTTACAGTAGCTGCTGATTTCTGAATCTCAGTTTTTAACTGTTTAATGTTGTTATGTGTTAATTGGTGGAGGGCTTCAAGGTCTTTGGTCAACGTACTTTGACCTTCCTTCATGGTTTCAAGCATCGTTCGAATGAACGTCATATCATTCGTTGACATAATTCTTCTTTTCTTGAGAATTAGGGAAGTATCGACTACAAAAATTACCAGTGAATATCCAGATTGACCAACGCATGCATTTTATACCAGTGATGGAATATATAGATCATCTTAATCCTACTTACATCTATTTTACTCGCGAGTTATCTCGTATACTTGTTGTCCCATTTTACTGAACTGACATCGCTTCATTCTATCATCTCACTTAGCCTATGTTTACCAACATGAATTTACTTTTAAATTTACTATTACATGACAAATGTCGTTAGCTGGTTTAAAAATTATGCCTCACAACTATAGTGTACTCCACTAATCTGCTGATGTTGTGTTCATCTCAACAATCATTAAATTTGGGATCGGCATTTTTCTTTTGAAAACTAATATGGCCTCACTCTCGAGTACTTCCAAACTTCTTCTCTCGAGTGCTCTTTCCAATGCTTTCGAACGCTCTTCGAACGCTTTTCGAACGCTTTTCGAAGGCCCCACCTTGGGCGCCATTTAAATACTACTATCTATATGCGCCCGAAGAAACCCATCAGTACTTATATCCACAGCTCGAAAAAGGATTGCAGACATGTAAGTTACCCAGCTCACAAACTTACCATGCCTACTAAGTAAAATTGGGAATTTCAGGAACATACAGGATAAGTATTATTCGTAAAGAAAACAGTACTACCAGACAAGGTACAAATTTCTACTATCATTTACATTTAGAGCAAAATGAGAAACTCCAATCTCGAGGGGTGATAAGGTTTAATCTATAGTGAGCGCCTGTATCTATACCTCGTAGTACTATTTTCGACGATGACGACAATGAAAACGTTATCAGTTTAGATAAAAGTTGACTAAGTCGCAAAATAGCGCCAGCCGTTTATTAAGCTACTAAAACAAGTATAAAAAACTAGCTTCCTTCCTGAAATTGTGTCTCCCTGCCACTTCAACAAAAATAACACAAAAAAAAAATTGCACGTGGCATTTTATAGTTAGAAAATGTGAAACGGCGTGTTACTAAGTATTGCCCTATTTTATACAAGTCCGCTTCAACTATGAACCGTAGTTCCATATCTAATCAAAAATTATTCATGAACTATGTGCATATATACATTCTTTAAGAATCTCTCAAATTTTACACTTCATAACGTCGAAGATTAAATTTTCTTCCTCCAATAAGTCTTTCATCTTATTACAATTACAATCTTACTCCTTCTTTACTTCGTTCAACGTTCTATTCCTTTTAAATAGTTCACTCTACATTTTTTAAATGATTAACTTCACATTCCTTTAAACAATTTATTTATATTCCATTTTAACACTCTAAATTCCTTTAATACAATTCCTTTCAATAATTTGCTTTCCTCTAAACAATTCATTTATATTCCTTTTTAACGCTCTAAATTCCTCTAATACAATTCCTTTCAATAATTGGTTCTAAGTTCCTCTAAACAATTCCATTATATTCCATCGCTGCGATAAAACAGATGTAATTAAATTAAATCTAACGCAAATATGAAAAATATTACACGATTTTACTTTAATATAACTCTGCTGTTAATAGCATCAACATGCCAAAATTTCGTCCAAGTGACTGAAATTTTCAAGAACAAGGCAAATAACTCCGTAGAAAAATACGAAAAATCACTATAACAAGATCTACACAAATTTAATTACTTTGACAAAATTATAATTTTTAAATAATGCAGTTAAAAAATTACTGTTGAAAAATACTGTTAAAAAATGTGGTTGAAAAATATGCCGTTGAAAAATATGCGGTTGGTCAATTGGATAATCACAGAACATAACTACAATTCTACATGATAAAAGACAATTTCTTCGCTACCTTGTTGCTGGCTTCTGGACTGTTGAAAATACCTGCATCTCTCCTTCCAACCAAACTTGTCGTGATTCATAGCATCGCCCACAGCTATGAAGACCGGTTTGTGACAGAACCTAGCTGGACTCGTGGTGAATGACCTCCCCGTGAACAGCCTTGCCAGCGCTCTGTCCTCCCGTACACTGCAAGTATGCCGGCTTCGAATCTCCATCTCTTCAGAATAGACATCTGGGTTTCTTCAGAATAGACATCGGTTTTCTTCAGAATAGACATCACGGTGGAATATTGTCGTTTATGCAAGCGTTTTCGTATCTCAAGATGTGTTGAAACTCTCGTAGAAATGTATAAGTTTTGCTCGGTGATATTGCGCTTTGCGTAGATATTTGTAGCGCCTTCATGTTAGTGAATCTGGAATTCAACTGACATCCTTGTAATCTTTACTTCCCTATGCTTTTTGCTTAGCACATGGTAATATTCATATTTCTGATAATGTAACTAAGACCTCCCCTTCGCTGACTTTCAACTAGCATTTCCAATACAATGTTCAAATAAGCTTTTACACGTAGAAATATTGATTAGCTTCTTGTCGAAATGTGGAACAACTTTGCATAAGCACTGCAATATATGGTTGTACTGTTCCGTTATGCTTTATAGGAATAACTTGCTCCTAAGTTACTGTAAGTTCTGGAATTGCACTCTTCCTTGCTTCCAACTATTATGAACTGTAGCACTATTATAACAAAACTCGTTTCTGCTCGAGGTCTTGTCTCGTTCAAATCTCAAATTGGAAAGAACTCTCCCGTCCTGTTCTCCGCAGTCCTTAAGTTTCCGTCTCTCAGCCCCCTCTCGTGGTGTGACGTAACTGCTTACCACCTCTCCTCACTTCAGTCCGCCGTTCGACCTTCGTAACTTCCCCTCTCTCATGACGTAACTCTCGCTTCAAGTGGCGTGATATTTCTCGTAATATGGACCTCCCACATTCATATAATGGAATACAAGTTCATCTTTAAATCACTCCTACTTCCTTGCCTTTTAAAAATGCATAAGATCTATAGTATTTCACTCATTTCCATACAGTTTTTTTTATATTTCTCAAATTTTTAATAAATAAAAATTTCTATCCATTCATTTATTTTCTGGGGTCTTGGTTCATCTCCAGATCAGTTCTTGAGTAATGACCTTCAATAAATTCTGGCGCAGTACGTCACGCGTTCATCCTCAGATCCCGTTCACTTAGGCTTAATTAGTGTACGGCACAAAATGCTGGACACATTCCTCACACGTAGACGTAGAAATTATGTTATAAGGACATGGGTACGGAAACGCTTTGTTTAAATGTTACACCTCATTGTCGAAACACACAGGAACAGAACGTTAGAATCGTGGGGATCATGCACTCTTGGTTACATCTGGTTACGTTGTCATTATCGTAGGTGCACCGCCAGTTTTTGTTTTACATGGTCCTGTTGCCATGAGACTTAGCAGATGTGCGACAAAACATGCACGATGGAGCACCTACTCATTTTAGTGATAATGTCCATCGGCTTCTAAATAACAGATTTTGTGACAGATGGATAGGTAGAGGTGGACCGATTGCCTGGCCTCCACGCTCTCCGGACCTAAAATCACTGGACTTATATTTGTGAGGGCATTTGTAAGCTCTTGTGTATTGAACCCCAGTACAAGATGTTCAGAGTCTCCGTGCCCGTATTATGGGAGGCTGCGAAACCATACGCAATACTCCAGGGATACATCAGCGCATCCGAGATTCACTAAGACGTGACGGTGGGTTGATGCACGGAGGGCGTATTGAACATCTCCTGTGAGCAAGAGTTGCATGTGGTATGCTGGTACGTTCCGTTCTTGTGTGTTCCCATGATTAATGAGTTGGAAACTTCTTTCTTTATTCGTATCAGGAGCACCAATCACAAATATATGTCACAAATGGTAAACAGTGAGAATAAAATACAAATAAAAATAATAATGATAATTAATAAAGACACAGAGTACTCGGCAAACTATTCTAAATCTAATATTAAGTGAGGACATCAACATACAAGTCTGTTGAACAACACACAAACATCTGACTGCCAGGTAGCCCGCAACCAAATTAAATGTTCTTTGTCCAGTAACGGGCGACGACAATAGCATTCGGGTTGGCAAGTGTTAAATCTTCCATTGTGCATGTTGCTGGACATAGTGGGCGCTGGTAAAGATGTTGGACTGTCTGTAGTTCCCGACAATCACAGAGGAGAGAGTCACTAGAAAAAAACCATTTCTGCTGGTTCATCTTGGTTCTTCCAACTCCAGTCCGTGGTCTGTTGAGCGCCTTCCATGTTGCCCAGCCTTCCATATCGCCCGGAGGAAGGCTTTCTTTTGGGGTCATCCAGCCGGACAGATGACCAGTTCTTTCTTTCCACATTCTTGCCCTAGCAGTGTCAGCATTGACTTTAAGGCTGACTGTTGTCCGAAGGAAGCTTTTCCTAGATTTAAGGCGAGTTCGGGCGGGGGAATATCCAAATAGTGGGTGTGTTTGTGATGTGGATGCCTTAAATCTTTCCTTGCTCGCTGCTACCTCCCTGCGTATCTCCCCAGGAGCAATACCAGCTAAGCAGTGGACTTTCTGAACTGGAGTAGGCTTCGAGCAACCAGTAGTGATTCTGCAGCTTTCGTTGAGTGCAGTGTCAACTTGTTTAGTGTGTGCTGATTTATACCACACTGGACTGGCATATTCGCCCGCAGAATAGCACAGAGCTAAACAATGAGGTAAAACATGGAAAGAAAGCGTTTCCGGACACATGTTCATATAACATAATATCTTCGTCTACGTGTGAGGAATGTGTCCAGCATTTTGTGCCGTACATTCTTGTTACACCCTGTATAATGTACAATGTTTATATTACATAGAGTAAGGATGTAAGAACTAGTGTAGCGTGTCAATCTTATTTACAGACAGTATTTTACACTTCTATGGTTGTTGCGTTATTATTATTATTATTAATGTGGTTTAAAAATATGTAGCCTGTGATCTATTGAATTCTTATTATGAATAATTTCAGTAGTGATGTTGTCTATACTATTTTATTATTATTGTTCTAAATCAACCGTTCCTGTTCAAGCTAGTGGCCTAATTGTCGTGTGGTGAATTCACAAATACAGAAATGCACTGAATGTAATGAAGATATGTCAAAGTTTCTCGTTTTTAGAACTGATTCTTGTGGCGTCCGACACCACTGTGTTCCTTCAGCGGAAGGTTTTACAAACGTATGTAATATAAGCACACTGCTCAAAAAAATTAGAGGGACAACATTTGAAACATCTGCCATCTGCATTTTTTTTTTTTTTGCCAGGAATGGGTGGAGTTAAACAGACATATTATCTGGGAAATGAAACCTTTATTTAACGGAAATGTGCATATCCTGTGCACGTCATAGCACACATGCTGGTGCTATGACCAGAAGTACAACACAATGTCGTCAAGCAAAGTGGAGAGTCCTTCCATGAATGCACAGAGCGCACAAAAAGAAACAGTTCAATATCTGCTAAACCCTCCATGTGCCCGTATAACTTTCTCACTTCTTCGTGACATGCTCATGACAAGTCTGCGAACAGTTTCTTATGAAATTTCGTCCCACTCCTCCATACGGGCCTCTGCAAGTTGTTCCAGAGTCTGAGGCTACAGGATGACCCCGAAGTTGTCTGTCCAGCATATCTCATAACTGCTGAATGGGATTGAGGTCAGGACTCAACGCTGGCCAGTTAAATGTTTGAATCGCTATGTCCTGTAGAGTTTCCATGGTGGCTGCTACTGAATGAGTTCTCGCATTGTCGAGTTTCAGGATAAACTGTGGACCCATTACAACTGCAATGGGCATGACATGACCTAGTACAATCTCGTTGATGTACCTCTGAGCATTAAGTCAGCCTCTGATTATCTGAAGGTCCAATCGGCCATCAATTGTGATGCCACCCCAGACCATGACAGAGCCGCGGCCAAAGCTGTCTCTTTCCTGGACTGCTGCTTCATAATAACGTTCACCACGACGACGATAGACACTTATACGCCCATCGCATTGTGTTAGACGAAAGCGGAACTCATCTGTAAACAATACATTGCGCCAGTGACGCATCTGCCAGTTCCTATGGTCCTCAGCAAATCGAAGTCGCTCTCTCCTCTGCCGAACAGTTAATCGTGGGACCTGATGAGGTGGTCTTGGTCTTAAACCTGCCTCTCGGAGTCTATTGCGCATTGTTTGGCCACTGACACTGCTACCAGTTGCTGCTCTTAGATCATTTTGCAGGTCCCGGGCTGTCGCGTAACGCCGGCGGAGAGAATAATTCACCACACATCGGTCGTCTCTGGCCGTTGTTTAGCGTTTTCTCCCTTGCCCTGGCATTCGTGTGTATGAAGCAGTTTCAGAAAATCGTTTCCAAACCCTCTCAACAACAGATGAAGCCACATTAAGTTCCGTAGACACTGCACCAATAGACCAAACTTACTGCAGTATTGTCACTGCCCGAACACGTTCTGTCTCATTCAAGTGCCTCATTTCGACTAATGCAACGTACACCAAGTGGATAGTAACATACTCTTCACTTACACGCACTCGAGAACAGAGTGCGACATCGCTTGTCCATTTCACTCTGCGGCATAGCACGATACATGTGTCTACTGCCACTAAGCCGTGGCTTTCCAAAAAAATGTGGAGGTGTCCTCGCATTCTTAAAACATGTCGGAAGAATACGGGCAACAGTATATATCGTAATCAGGGACTACGTGCATGGTACACGCGATCAAATTCCTTTCCCTCTAATTGTTTTGAGCAGTGTATGAATGTGTTTAAGTGTAATTCATAAACATCGTACACTAATTAGGCCTAAGTAAACAGGATCTGAAGATGAACGCTTGCCGTTCGAAACATATCATCCAATTAAGTAGGTATTTGTACATAAAAAAACTTTTAGTTCGTAGAGTATGTAAATTCTCGTTTTCCCGCCTAATGTAATTGGGAACAATTAGAGTTGACCTACTGAAAAGCTTTCTTCTAATAAACTACCGCATTTTTCACCTTACCTAGTCCGCTTCATTGCAGTGTCCCTTTGAGTTTTTGTACGTTTCTACCCACATAACCTGAGGTGGTAAGCTTTGATGTTTCAACCAGCCTCCGGGCAGAGTACCTAATGGACAATATCATGGCAAACAATGATTGAAGGTTGGCAGTTATTTTAAATACATTTCTCTCCCTCAGGCCACATTCACCATTCGAGTTAAGTAAAACACACCATATTACTGGTAGTTCATTATCTTTCAATGTACAGTATTTTAGTGAAACACGTCAAAATACGTGAACACCTCACCAAATATTTTACTGCCAGATATTTGATTGGCAATGCTTGTTCGTCCATTCATTTATCGTTTCAAATGCAAAATAATGTCAGTCACCATAAAGCAAAACATTCTATGTGACAGGGGGCTGCGTTGCTTAATGGACCCTCTGCGCGCTGAGGCATGAGTTTGTGTGTGATCGATAGCAGCCCCAAGCAGAGTTATTTAAAAGTAACTTTAAGTTTGCCTGGCCAATATTTTGTCTCAAATCTTGAGGCCCCCAAGGGACATAATTAGGAACATCATGCGCAAGTGCAAAATGAGATGACTGGATACTGGGAGAAGACGAGGGATTAAAATAAGAAGTTAGTGTACGCCAGAATAAAGCAGAGACAGTCTTGTCGACGTTTAAAATAACTTCCTTACCCACCTAATATAACGTTTTATGTTGTTTCTTTTATGAGCTTCTTCCACGGTAGATCAGTTGTAGAGTATCCAACTCATAATCTCAGGGTCAGGAGTTCAGTACCCTGTTGAAGAAGTAGTTTGAAAGGATGGGTAAAATCAACGGGACGTTTGAGGCGTACGACATCAACTTGCTAAACCGTATGTCTACCCTTTATTACTCCCGTTTTTCAATGGGGATGGGGATGAGATGCGATGAAAGTCTACGTAGAGAGTGGTTATTTCGTCCAGATGCCCTTCCTGGCATCAACTTCATGGCAGGAGTTAATCAGAGATGAAGCGAATGAAAATGAATGAGACTGGAGAATGATGTGGAAAGATGCGGCCATAGCCTCTAAGAAGGTACCGTTCCAGCGTTTGCCTGAGGTTGAAAATGGGGAAACCACGGAAAATCATTTTAAGGATAGTCAACCGAATCCGCAGATAGTTTCGTCCCACGGCTACTGCTGTCGGTATCAACTTGCTGAACTGCGCTTGCATATATTGACTTCAGTTGGTCTAGACTAGCTGTGTGCTCCCGTGGTTGATGGTTTCACATAGGTATAGGTGGGCCAGTCATCCGTGGCCGGTCGTAAGTACGTAAGAATTCTTCTTAAAGTCCGAGTAGAACACTGAGACCGGATATACACATAGAGATAATCAAGCTTGTGGGCATATTATGTATGCCTGTGAAAAAGCGGGAACCTGGTGCTCTCAGTGAGCTACTTATGCCCCTTAATTAAATGCAATTTTTGCTTTTTGATATAATTTTAGTAGGTATATTTTTGTTTTTATATGATTTTGCACCGTACTGAATGTATGATTGTATTTATTTTTGTTTGATTTTAAATTATTTATAATGAATTATGATTATCTCCCTATGCACTCTTCGCCATGGCTCTGCCCCTCAGCCCCCGGACATGCGAGTCAAGGTAGACCGTCCATTTACTGAGGGACAAGGTGTTGAAATAGTTGATTTTTCAGCAGCAGCTTCAGACATTTAATATTCCAATAATAATAATAGAAGATGAACTGTTAAGCTTTGACGTTATAGGAAGGTAGAGAGACCACTAGTTGGTTGGTTTTTGTAGTATGAAAGGATTTATAGACCTATAGTAGGTTGGTGTTTAATAAAGCAATAATATTTTGAAGATAATAATAATAATAAGCCTCTGATGTGTAATTAATTTAATGAAGCGATGTATATGTGTGTATGAGCTGTGTTTTGAGCTGGTGCGCTGTGAATGGCTACATTTAATCGTGCTGGCTGAGCGGGTAATTTTTCTGTGCTGTGATTGGTAGTTGGTTTTTGGCCTGTTTAGATTATTTCCGGGTACCGTAGTAAATTAGTAGTTTTCCGGATATACACATGCGCTGCCGAGGACACATTGCGCACTATATGTATACTGATCACAAAGGTATGAAGGCTCACTGTGTGTGGAGACATCACTGCGCACGTAATGTGTACCGGTCAAGAAGCAACGGCCCACTTATACAGCTACATTACTGTACGTACATTCCAAAATATAACAAATAGGCAGATACACATTATAGGCCTAGTTGAATAATAATGTCTCAACGTTGATGATGTTATTGATTCTTTAGGAGCTTTGCGATATTGTGGTCATGTAGCTCCGTGTACTTGGGTGAGTGTAGAATCGGTCTGATAACCTGTAACACTGAGATGTCTGTACTAGTGTGTGTATTTGTAATTGGGGTAGGATTTGGGTAGGAATCGGCCGTGGTTTTAAGTTAGGTACTGAGACAGTATTTTGCATTGAGTTGGAACTAGATAGTGTTGAGGAGGAACACAGATGACATTCCTACAGCACTACTTCATCTGCATGCAGCGCAGTGATATTGTGGCGAGCTTAGGAGTAGTACCAGCAACCCGCATTACACACCTTGACCACGTGTGTTGTCTAAGGTTCACTTGATGTCTGCAAGATATAGTTCGCACTAACATCACTCCGATACATTCTGTTATAATGTAATACAGAGTTTACAGAGTGGAACAACAATTGGCAAATGCATTATATTTCATATGGAAAGACTTGAGAATGTTTTTGCAAGTATAAATCCGTATTTCAGAATACCAGGTGATAATCGAAATCACGCTGTGTCCATATCGATTGTCATATCGTTTTGAACCCAGGAGCATTGGGAGAAGTCAGACTGACAGTATGAAACATCTCGCTTGAGAGAGAGTTCATTATAAGATTCGTTGGCATACACTACGGTAATATCAACCGAGAAACGCGTTCGCTGGCGTGATGAAATATAGGTGTATTTCGTGAAAGTTATACTGGTGCGAAGTAACACAGTTCGGAACGTTTTATTTTCAGTCTGGATTTGTTATAGTCCAAGACAGTGTTAATTCAGCACGGAAATATTGATAAGCCTATTGAGGTATATTTCGAGTGAAGGAAAAGTGAACTTAGTATTCATATAGACTGGTAACACTTTAATGCCATTAGAAGACATTCAAACAGTACAGTACAGTTAATATACTACAGCAATGACTACAGATATGAGATTGTATGGATCTACATTTCAACACAATACAATGATGATGCAGATGTACTAAATGAATAATAGGAATGCAACACTTTAGCAGAGCTGAACATTTGGAATGACTACAGAGATGAACCATGAATTTCAACAGCAGAATGCTTTTTAAAAAGAGGTTAAAGGCACTATGGAGACATTGACTATACATTCGTACTTCTACAATATGAACAACCAATGGCTATTTTCAACCAGGCTAGTGAGCATCTTAGGACATGTCGGGAAGATGAACTTGGTAACGCGATCAGCTGTTTGTTTCGGATCGGTCGGGAACGGGTTGGATTATTCGTGGATCCAGACGGTACGACAACTATGCAGCCAAATGAACAAGGGTTCAGTCCATTCCAGGAATGTGTATTTCAAACATATTCCCATTTTCATCAAGATGACAAAGAACAAGGTAGCTGGAAAACTTTCATATTAGTAGACAGTATGAATTATTCATATTTAGAAAGTCCTTATTCACCAATTTTTCATTATGTAGATAGTAAGTGCATTATAGGGCTAGATTTGATGCTCTTATCACTTCTGTCCAAGCATGTATTTTTCCTTGTAGTTAACATTAATATTAATTGTGATGTTATTTTTTAAAACATTACTTTCTCTTTTCTAAATTCACTTTAACTTTAAATAGAGCGTTATACTCAGTTGAGAAGACACAATATAAGAAGATATAGGAACAAGACTACGGTAAAGTTATATAAGAATAATCGTTAGGAAGAAGAAGACCGATATCCCACGTATACTTGAACATTATTTAAAATAAATACGCATACTTTTTAAGCAACGAATTAAAATATTTTGGCAATTTTTGTAGCATTGTTGGTAGAGTTTTGGGGGTTATTTCAGCCGGGTACTTCCAGATTCTACGATCCAGCTCTTCTATCAGATTTCAACAGGTAAGACCACGTGGATACGGGTACAGTACCATCCTGGCATTTGCCTGGAGTAGATGTGAGGAACCACGCACTTCAAGGTTGTCTGAGGTAGGAATCGAATCCACCTCTTCTCAGTTTTTCCTCACGAGGCTGAGTGTACCCCTTTGAAGATAGCAAATGTAGCGACACTTTCCCTGCAGATGCTTTGAGAAAAGCTGTAGCTCTACTATTCGGCAGGTCCATTGCCAAGAGACACTACGTTGGGATATAGGCTAGTACAAAATGTCTCTCCTTAGGGTCCAGATGGTATGTACCAAAAGTCTGTTGATGACCCTAATTCGAATTATTTTCAGCTACAATGCATTTTAATTTTATACTGCCGTCTGCAATCAAAATGTTGTTATATATTTTTTATAACTTTCACTAACTTTTCTTTTGGCTTGAGAGGTACCGAAGAGTAAGGTACTGCCTCCAAGTTAACTATTATTACTCAACATTGAAAATAGTGGTCCGGTATCTCCACACAAACTTTGAAGAGATTGTGGAAGTGATAATGATGATTACGAATGTTGTTTTAAAAGAACTAACATCTATGTTATAGGTTCTTAATGGTGAAGATGTTTAATACTAACAATATACTAACTCACATCAGTGGCTGTCGCCCTGGAGATCCAGGTTCGATTGTCTGCTCAGCAAAGAAGTTAAATTCTAGACTGGGGGCTGGAACAGGGTACACTCAGCCTCGTGAAGCAACACTGAGAAGAGATCTGTTAGATTCTCACCTCATCCATCCTGGAAGTGGTTTTCTGTGGTTTCCCCACTTCTACTCCAGACAAATGCCAGGATGGTTCCTAGCTTAAGGCCATGGCCGTCCCCTTCCCAATCCTTACCTGAATTACAAATACACACACTACCACAGATCTCACAGCAACAAAGGTTATTAGACAAATTCTACACACAATCAAGTAGGCTACACGGGGATAAATGATCACAATGTCCAAACCCCTCAAATGGAACTTCAACTAACTCACAAATAAGATTCAATACAGTCGATCAACACATATTTATGCCTAATCAGATTAGACAGGAAATATACGACTAAAATAAATGTGATAACCTATTATTTCCAACTATTATCTACCCCGTGACTTAGCCATACGCATTAAATCACGCATCTAGACCGCGGTGGGGAGTTGTAACAACTCCGGAGATTGGAGCTAGAATCTGGGGCATACAGTGGTTATTCTGAGCGTGAATTTTCCCCTTGTTTTTCTACACTCCCTTCTGTCAATTGCCGGTATAGTACCTCAGTTCAAGTCCATACCACAGCTACACACACTGCATAAGTCAACACAGAAATACAGGTTATAATCTGCTTTTATAATTTCCAGTGTCTTAAAAACACAGATCTCATAAATCTGTTGTATTCATTCAGTTCATTGTTGTATCTTGACCGGGAGAGATGTCCGGTCGCCTGTTCGCTGTTGCTCGCTTAGCACCACCCAGGGGTCACATGTAGGGTACTTTCAGGTGAAACCTGCGGATGTGAGCAACAATGGAGTTTTCTCGGAAAACATGGTTAACTCTCAATAGGATTAGTACGGGTCATGGCAACTGTGCAGACTTCCATTATAAATGGATAATAATTCCTTCACCTAACTGTGATTGTGGTGCCCCTGAGCAGACCATCATCACCAAGTGTCCTAAAAGAAAGTACAGTGGTAAAGTCATTGATTTCGCTCATGGATCACCAGAGACAATTACCTATGTAAACAATTTGGATATAAATATATAGTTTGTCTTCCTTTCCTCAACTAATGATCATCTAAGTACATATTGTATCTGTAAAGTCATAGGTACGCTAAATAAAATAAATTCATTCAGTTGTAACTCGGAAACAGCTTACTTTCAGATAAGTTCACTTTACTCCATTGATTATTGAAGTGAAAGTAGTATTAACAGCTTGAAGATAATAGTCTTTATGAGAGAGAGAGAGAGAGAGAGAGAGAGAACACACACACGAGATCTTCAATTACCGAGCTAGCTAGTCATTTTGATACCCATTAACTGTAAGCCAGTTGCACCATTAGTGTTGGACTACCCACAGTCTACACTTTTCTATTCACACATTGAACAAGTAGTTCCGTGAAGAACTATACAGCCTATTTTCATATATCCTACTTATGTTAATTGCCTCTATCAACATATAAAATTTCAGTTTGATTGTTGTGATAGATTCGTAGATATTGAGAACCGTCTAAATATTTCAGATGGTCACCAGGATGGATTTTTATTTATGTACTATTACAAGAAGATTATTGTGTTTGTGTGGTATTCAGACTTCAATCGCATGATTGGACACAAGAAGTAAAAACAAGATTTTAAAATTTCGCACAGCTGCTATCTTGTGGTTATGAAAACAATTGAAATAAATTAGATGCCAGTGGATTAACATTTGTATAAGCATTTAACGTGCAAGGTTTCACTCTACTCGGATGGTTAAATCGCGAGAAACGTCTATTTGAGTATTTATACTTCGCGTCGCCGCCATGATGGATTTGTGCTCACCAGGTTACTGAAAGACATATAGGTGAACTTATGCTTATAGCCTCTATGAATATAAAAATATTCAGTTTGATTGCTGTAAAAGATTCGTAGATATTGAGAATCGTCAAAATATATCGGATGCTCGCCATTTTGGATTGTTATATGTATAGGCCACAGAGTTATGTACCATTAAAGGAACATTATTGCGTAGCTTCATTATCCAAACTTTCACTTCGATCGCATGATTACGACACAAGAAATAGTAACTTAATTTTAAAATTTCGCAAAGCCGCCATAGTGAGCTTATATAAACAATTGAACAAAAGTAGATACCAGTGCATTACAATATGTATAATCATTTACTGTACTACATTTCACGGCGCTCAGATAGTTAAACCACGAGAAAAGTCTATTAAAATGTTTCAACTTCGCTTGGCCGCCATGTTCGTTTTGTACTTATAGGTTTTTGAAAGTTACATAGATAAACTTGTAGCAGTGCTCTTTATAACAGTACGAAATTTCAGGGTGATATCATAAATAGTTTCGGAGATATTGAATGCCAGATGTTATGTAAACAATTGAACTAAATTAGACGCCAGTGCATTACAGTGTGTATAAACATTTGCTGTACCAAGTTTCATTACTTTTGGATGGTTAAATCACGAGAAAAGTCTTTTTAAAAGTCTCAACTTCGCTCGGCCGCCATGTTGGTTTTGTAGTTACCAGGTTTTTGAAAGTCTCATAGGTGAACTTTTTGTAGTTACCTTTATCACCGTACAAATTTTCAGGGTGATATCGGTAATAGTTTCGGAGATACTGAATGCTGGTGAAATATTTTGCACAGTCGCCAAGTTGGATTGGTGAGACACAATAAAATTTGAAGGGCACGATCGGGGTTCGCCAGAATGTTTCTATGATCTTACCGAATTTCATTGAAATCGCTCTAGCCGTTTAGACTTTATTAGGGACACACACCATCACACACACACACACACACACACAGACAGACACACGGACAAAAGGTGATCTCATAAGCATATTTTTTTTTTCATAAAATGAAGATAGGCTAAAAACAGGCAAGAAATATCGTTGGTGTATTCCGATCCCTCTTAAAATACAAAGGAAGTAGAAAATTTGTAGTCTTACGTGACCGTTAATCTTGCGATCATGAGCCACGGGACCTCCTTTTTACGTGGAATCCGAACCACAGGACATGGAATTTCACTTTGAAAATCTCACATGCATTGGCCGGGAAACGAACCCGGTCCACCGTGGTGAGAGGCCAACAGCTTGACCGTGGCGCCACCACGACCCCTCTTAAAATAAAAAGTATCAGTGAAAAGTAAGACAGGAAACTGAATAATGCCCTAAGCCTCAGATACCCTACTACCGTAGGGGTTGGAAGCAAGAAGCCTAATAGAGACGTGCTCGGCACAAGTGGAAGCAATGCTGGGTTCAGCTGGGCCCCAATCCACGTCCTCCTAGTTATGTACCCCTGAAAGTTGAATTAAGATAAGATTTTTGAGTGTTTTACTGTGAAATACAATATTATAATTGAATATATTTATGTTTGTAAGGATATCAATTTCGATTGATTATTTATTTAAATTAAAAATTGATTACATAGTTTCTCTTATAGGCCAATAAAATTTGATTAAAAAAAGCGTTTTCAGGAATTAATTTCCAGAAAGCTGGAAATCGTTTTAATACCTTCGTTTGGTCCTAAATGCGTGTAATCCGAGTTTGCACCATCCTAAGAGGTGTGCGTAACTTTTGGGACCCAAATAACCTCGAAATATTTCCTCTTTTTTTTTTTTTTTTTTTGCTAGTAGCTCGAAAACGGTACGTCGGTCGGACGGAAAATATCAATCAGTTCAGCATTTAACCCTCTTTAATATTGAAATGATTAATATTTTTCGTCCGTCGTACTGATTTCGAGCTGCAAGCAAACACCTGAAAAAGGAGAGAAAATTTCAAGGTTATTTGGGTCCCGAAATTTATGCACACCTCTTGGGATGGTGCAAACTCGGATTAAACGCATTTAGAATTAAACGAAGGTATTAAAACGATTTCCAGCTTTCTGGAAATTAATTCCTCGAAAAATTCTAATTCAACTGGGCTATTAACCAACATTGAAATTAGAACATAGCTTTTTAACTATCTTCTATTTTTATTACTCACTGAAGGAAAAAAAGAAGACGTCAACGTAGGTATAAACATTTATCATCATTAATACTCAAAATAGATATGTTTTAATAAGTTTTGATTGGCGTATTCTTTAACATCTTATTCTTCTATCAATACGGATCTCCAATTAATACTTTGTTATCATGGCAAATGTATTTGCATTCATTGAAGGTGAATTAATAATCAATAGAATGAATAAACAGAATTTGCTCACTAATTGGTAGAAACTACTCTCTCTATCATTTCTTGAACGAGAATGAAATTAACCTACGTGAATTAAATTCTTATAAAATACTCATGGCAATTAACCAACCAGAATGAGATAATAACGCAAATGACAGGATTACACTCAATTGCAAATTGATCGTTACTCTAATCCACTTTGCTAATGACTGTGTGTGTGTGTATGCTCAGGATAAGCTATTATTAGGCAAATGTAAATAGGTTTTCAGACCATGGGCTATACTCTGTGAGCAAACACACGGTCTTATGTTCACCGTCCTGGTTATTAGAGCAATGTGTGGAATGTTACACGAACACAGAGGAGACGATCGAGTCACTGTCCTTTTTGCATTAACTGTCCTCTCTACTCTCCGTTCGTCAGTGGCTACTGTTTCATTCTGGAATTTGGGACAACATTCTAGTTGTTAATAATAGTTTTAGGGGCTTACAGCATCTTAGTCAACTTGGGTTGAATTTATATGCAAACCTGTGATTCTGTGGTGACTGTAATAGGATATGATATTGATGACGTTGCTGATGTTGTCGGATGATGTTGATGTTGGCGATCATGATGATGATGATGTTGTTGATGTTGATGTTGTTTGAGTCTTCAGTTTTTAGACTGGTTCGATGGAGCACTGGCGGCCTCGGTGGTGTATTTGGTAACATGCTGAGCTTCTATGCCCAAGATCGCGGGTTCAAATCCGGCCGAAGCCGTCGGGTTTTTTAAGAGCGTTTAAAATCCCTCAGTATGCCTTCCTTCGGAGGAGAAGTAAAGCCGACGGTCCCATGTCATAGATTTATGGCATGTTAAAGAAGCTTCCACTAATTACACCTGTGTGAAGCTAAATTGTATTGGTTAAGAATGTAAACAACGCTCTTAAGCTCCAACGTTCGTTGCCAGGAGCTGACTGTGGTGGCGTCTAGTAGCTAAGTACTGAACTAGTAGTCGTTGACGGTGGCGTTTGGTGGCAAAAGTAGGAACTATTTGAAAATTTCAAAGTCTGCAGTCCTTACTTGAATTAAAAAGCAGATAACACACACTAATACAGTCATCACAATTAACACCAGTTATCAGACAGATTCTACACACACCCAAAGTACACGGGGCTACATGACCGCGTTGTCGCAGCCTCTAAACTTAGGAACCAACCAACCAACTTGATGGAGCACTCCAAATCTTCCTATCCTGAGCCAATAGTTTCATGTCTACATAACTACCACACCCAACATCCGAAGCCATCTTTTCAACATATTCTAACTGGGCCAATCCCATCTCTTCTCTACGTTAGCACTCGCCAGAAACATCTCCCAGTAGTCATCAAACCTCTTCATTTGTTATCCTATCTACCCATATTATCTTCATCATTCTTCACCAAATGATTCTACACTTTTCTTTTCTGCTGCTTTAACAGTCAAAGTTTCACATGTATACAGCCCAATTTATGTCAACACACTTCTTCTGTAGAAAAGCTCTCCTCGCCTGTGCTAACCTCCATTTTATATCCTATTTGTCTCGTGTAGGTAACTGTCATTAATAGGGGTTAGAATTGGGACTAGAACCGCGGAAATCCACATCAGTAGATTTAATGGTACGTTTAAAATGCCCTTTGTGCAAAATTCCGACATCCCGGCGTCGCCAAAAACTGCAGTAGTTAAAAGGGACGTAAAACCATTATTATTATTATTATTATTGTTCTTATTATTATGTCTCATATGTTCACCATACCGTTGGGTACAATTCACCATTTCATCGGCATTTGTTGCATGATGGAGTGGATTTATCTATACTGGTAGGTTGAGGTCTCTAAAATGATACTTTCTGCATACTGGTATGCAGATTACGGTGGAGCCCCAACATATCAAGGTTGGCCGTCAGCGACTTCGGTATGATCCTTGTGGAAAAGATTACGATAGGCAATAAAGTGACAATTTCTGTCGCCACATCTGTCGGATCTCTTCTGATAGAGGCATGTATTTCAATTATTATTATTATTATTTTATTATTATTATTATTTTATTATTATTATTATTACGTGAAATAAGGCAGTAGAATAACTGGAAGGATTCTAAGCCATTTTTTAATCTAATACGAAACGCGAAAGAGCACGATGGTGGTGGGATTCTCCGTCACGTGATAGGGAACCCCCATCGCCATCTTGGTTACGTGACGGAGAATCTCCACCGCTGTCTTGCCCATTCGCATTAGATAAAAATGGCCTTCCAATTATTATTCTTGGGGCACATTCTGGGAAATTTCCTGAAATATGTCTGGGTAAAACTAAACTCGGAATATCCACTGATTCAAGCATTCGATCTTAAGAATTCAGCTTATCCCACCAATTATTTTATGCGGCTTAACGCACAAGTTCACGCTGTGGGGCTCTTTTACTGTCGCCGCCTTCTATGGTCCAAGAGTGTGTATTGACACTCCTCACCCTAATGTACTGAGTTCGATTCCAGGCACTGGCAATACATTTAATTCAGGTATCAGGACTGGCGCTCGGTTTACTCACCCTCAATAGGATAACTGAGTAAAACTGAGTTCGAATACCACCTCTGCCAACGTCGGAGAGGTTTACCACTTCTACTGCAGGCCATGGTCACTTCCTTCACAGTTCTAGCCTCAAATCCATGTTGTTTCTGACACATTTAAAGACTTTACGACATCGTGTTCATGTAGTCTCGTGTACTTGAATGTTGTGTGGAATCTTCCTGATAGCGTGTGTCATTGTGACGGCTGTACTAGTATGTGTTTCTGTAATTGGGGGCTAGGATTTGGCTAGGAGGCGGCCGTGACCTTAATTGAGGTACCATCCCGGCATTTGACTGGAGTAGAAGTGGGGAAATGACAGAAAACCAATTCTAAGACGGCTGATGTAGGAATCGAACCCACCTCTTCTCAGTTCTACCTCCCCAGACGTGATAGACAGACCAACCTCGGGGAGCTCCTTGCGCACATCATGTGACCTTGAGGAGGTCCTGTGTGCCTCCCATGACCTTGGAGAAGCTCCTCGTGACGTTATGGGATTGTTTCTCAAATCTGGGCTGATTTTTTAGGGAAATTTGGGGAGGGGGGTAATTTAGAGGAAATTTGAGGGTACTTTGGGGGAAATCTGGGGGAATTTCACAGTTACCGATTGGCACCTCTGATGGGACATCTCCCACAATATCCCATGAGCTTTGACCTTTGAGAAGTCCCGCCACGTCCCCTCAGATCCCTATTGTCACCTGTGTTTGAGGTAGATTTGGTTTTAGTGTTGCCATGACCCATCCTCTTGAACGGGGTGTGACTACCTTTATTTTGAGCTATCACAGCTATTTTTTAAGATTCCTAATTTCGGAGATAACGGCCAAAGTGTTCTCAGCATGGTACTACATACTTACCGTGGTCATTAATCCCGATGCACCTGGGTGTGTTTGGGGAAAGGAAATAAAGAGAAGAGCTTGCCTGACAACCTGTGATATCGTGGTGTCTGTAGTAGTGCGTGTATTGGTAATTCAGGTGAGGACTGGGTTAGAGGCGGCTGTGACCATAAGTTAGGAACCATCATGGCATTTCTCTGGAGTAGAGGAGGGAAACCACAGAAAATTACTTTAAGTAATTGAAGCCATCTCTTCTCACATTTGCTCACGAGGCTGAGTGTTCCCGTTCAAGTGTCAGACCAGAATGATTCGTTTTGTTAGAGCCGGGAATCAAACCTGGGCGCCAGCCAAAAATACTAGACCTCTAGGTGGTCCACAGCATTTTTGATGTGTAACATCTTTCCGCTCGGTAGCTGGATATTTTTGATGTGTAACATCTTTCCGCTTGGTAGCTGGATATTTTTAATGTGTAACATCATTCCACTCGGTTGCTGTATATTTTTGTGTGGGGGTGATATTGTAAAAAGAGACGGAAGTGGAACGGAAATTCAACGGAAACAATGAGTGTGCGTGGTGGCGGAGATTGGTACAACGACGTACTGTTGGCCATGTGGCTACGTGGAATGTAAATCGCATACGGTTTACCTCAAGGTTTGGAGGCGACAATACAGATATTCCTACAATAAAGCATCTTCAAACTGTCATTCTTTTGTGTGAAAATATTCATTATATCATATTTGCTGAAAACAATTATGATTTATTAAATCTTACTACTTTTGCAGTATTCTTATTTAATGTAAGCACTCGAGGTACTGTCAGCCAAAATACAGCACTATTATATCATATTTGCTGAAAGGATTCGTCACTGGAGTTTTACAAGTAGTTATTGCAGAAATAATAGTAATGAGAACTTACCGATGGTAATAACACGAAGGAATCCTTCATGTTTGCTGGCACACGGTAGCACTATGAGTTCATTCTTAAAACAAGATGTTCAGTAAAGAACATATAGCCTACTTTCTCCTAAATGTATGAGTATAGTTATAACTCGTTGTTATTATCAAAGAGTATAATAGAATCATTTTTTTGTTGAAGACCTTAGAAACTATTTACCTCTACCAAACGCCACAACCTAGAAAAAAAAAACTACTACCATCAATGAAGAAAGATAGATAAGAAGTATCTCAAGAATGTTATGGATCTGGAGACATAATCGACCGGACTGGCTGCGTGGCTCAGCGGTAACGTTCTCGCTTGCTGGGCCCTAGGTTGCAGGTTCGTATCCTGGCGCAGTCAGCTGGCATTTGAGGGTGCACAAATGCGAGGGAGCCGTGTCAGTAGATTTACTGGCACGTTAAAGATCCCCTTCGGGCCAAAATTCCGGGACCCCGGCGTATCTAAAAGCAGCAGTAGTTAAAAGGAACGTAAAACAAATAACATTATTATTATTGTTATTATTACATAATCGACCTGCCGTGGGCAACATCCAACTTTGAGTTGAGGCATGTCTTTACACGTCTGGTTGTGCATGGCTTTCACAACCCTAATTGAATTAACAAATCTTTCCATGACCCTACAGAGACGTGTGTATACAAACTATGTGGATATTTTCGATTGCTATTTGCCTGAAATAAAAGTATTAATTAATAACCTGAACTAGCACCAACGGCTAGAATTCAGTTACTATGTGAAATCGTTTTGTTCTTTACTTCAAATAACATTTTCAAATAACGCACAATAGGCTGTTAAAAACCCTTTAGAATAAAAAGTAAAAATTTATCGTAGTATCATCTTGCCATTCTTCAAGTTCGATGCGCATAGAATGCCAATGGTATACGGTACTAACCAATGGAGTCCCACGTAGACCAGTCGTGACATCTAGTGGAGAAGTATCGAGCAATATAACCCTAACAGGGCGAGTGCATTCTAGTGGCCATAAGAAGAAGCTTTTCAATAAAATCTTGAAGTTAATAAGTAGGCCGGCGTGCAGTTACCTTTTTGGCTGCTAGATGTCTCGAGCAAATCTGCTGGTGAATTATGTTTTAATTAAATATATATTTTCCACCGTAATATGCAAAATATAACGCTTAATTTTAAAACGTCTGAATCATTACAAAACAATAAATATATAAAATTTCAAGCAGAAAAAGTAACTCTGATGGGGTTTGAACCATAGGCATATGAGTGATAGGCCAACGCTTTACCACGGAGCCATTTGTGCCAACGAACATCTTTCTATATAAAATGACTTACATATAACTTGTTAGCAAATAATGATTTAGACTAAACGATTTCATCAGTGGAGTATATTATATATTTATAAAGCATTTCATACAAAGTTTATTTATTTTGTATCAGTACGCTTTATTGCATGCAATACTCAAATTAGTGAAATATAAGTTAGGCACAAGATATCCGCTGCCATCTTGTCTTCTTACCGAGACGGCTCAGCTTTTTAAAATCACTTCTGCACTATAGTATTACAAAATAAACTTTTAATTTCGAACGTGCCTCTTCCTTTAGAACAGTTAAATCGATTCTCGGCTCGATAATCGGAACTGGTGGGTCCCATGATATAGATTATAAAGTTTGCATAATTCGCACGGCCGCCATCCTGAAATGGTACGGCGGATGGCCTTGTAGTTTGGTCACATGACGCGTCCTATATGATGGTATGTTATTACCAAATTTGGTAGAAATCGGATAATTTGGTTAGTCGCTATTTGATTTTACGTTTTGAACGTTTGAGTGGCCGCCATTCAGTTTTGGTAAAGATGTCGGCGATATAAAACATGACACTTAGGTGCCCTTTGCTTGTTCTACCTCTGTACCAAATTTCGTTCAATTCGGTTTCACCGTGTTCGAATTGATAGGGGGGGACAGACATTCAGAGTACACACACTCACACACACACAGACTCACACACACACATACACACACACAAACACACAATTTTTGGCCCTGTAGTGATCTCATAAGTCTACTTTCATTTTTTGCAAAATTCGAAAGTAGGCTAAAAATGCGAATAAGTAATATGGAATTATTCGAATAACATGTCAGATGCTACACATCATATGGGACTACTGTAAGGCTCGTATTTTTATTTAAATAATACTCTTATTTGTTTCTAATTCCTAAATATCCAGGGGAGCAGAGCCTCATTCTATGCCGACGCTCTTGCTTAAGAGGTTGGGGAGGGGGTAATTGCTTTAGGGGATGAAAACAGGCGGGTTACAGGCTATAGTACTGAATTGTGCAGTAGTATTGAGACTACCCTGAGGAGAGGAATTAGATTTGACTAACTCAAACAGGACTAATTAACAGTATTATTAATTTAGTCGCCGGCGCTCTGGAGAACGGACCAGCCATTACCTTTCAATACGACATTCTATATCATAAAATTAATTTCTGTTGTTTTCTTTCGAGGTTTACGACATCAGCCCCGTGTATTTAAGTGCGTGTTAAATCTGACTGATTGGAGTGTTAGTCCTGTTATTCTAGTGTCCATACTCGTGTGTGTAGTTCTGATTGGGACTAGGATTCAAAAAGACGAAGACGTGGCTTAAATAAGGTTCCATCCGAGGATTTACCTGGTGTAAAAGATGGAAACTATGGAAAACTCTACTTCTCGCATCGCTTAGAGGAGAACCAAAGCGCAGCGGCTTCGGTGGCGTAGTTGGTAGCATGCTGAGTTTCTATGCCCAAGATCACGGGTTCAAACCCGGCCGAAGTCATCGGATTTTTAAAAGCGTTAAAAATCCCTCGGTATGCCTTCCTTCGGAGAGGAAGTAAAGCTGGCGGTCCCATGTCATAGATTTATGGCTTGAAAAAGAACCTTCCACTAACTACACTTGTGGAAGCTAAAATTTGTGGGTTAGTTTGACGTCACTTTATAAGTTCCAACGTTCGGCACCTGATGCTGACTGCTATGGCATTTAGTAGGCACGTCGGTAGCTAGGTGTGGTTGAAGGTAGCATCTGCTGGCAATAGTAGGACCTACTTGAAAAAATTAATCGTCTGCAGTCCTTCTGAGTCACAGATAACACACACTAATACAGCCATCACAATTGACACCGGTTATCAGACAGATTCTACACACACCCAAAGTACACGGGACTACATGACTGCGTTACCGCAACTTCTAAACTAAGGAACCAACCAACCAGAACCAAACCGCCTCATCGCAGTTGTCCTCTTGAGACTGACTGAGCACCGATCCAGCCATCAGATATTAATTAAATTTCTTGGCAGAATCCGGAATCGTTCCCGGAACTTCATGGTGACAGCTAAGAATGCCAGCCAGTACGCTATGAGGTGGGCAATACTATTTCAGTCGGGTTTCAGTACGGAATACGGAACGGTCATGCAATGCCGTACGCCTTATTATTACCATTTCAATAAGGGTCGGTGGTGAGATGTAATGGACTTTGTACCTGTGAGTGTTTCTTCCTAGTTGGATGGCCTTCCTCATGAGAGACTGTTTGTTGTTGTTCTTGCTTATATTAGGGACTTTGTGATATCGTGGTCATGTAGTTCCATGTGCTTGGGTGTGTGTAGAATTTATCTGATAACCTGTGGCACTGTGAGGTATGTAGGCCTACTAGTATTTGAATTTATAATTCAGGTAGAATATGAGTAAGAAGCGGCCGTGGCATTAATGTAATCGCGCCAACACGCTGCGACGGGGTGAGGGTGGGTCTTGCAGTACGCATGTGCGGCCCGCCTATTCCAAACATAAATATATCGATTGGTAGTCAGTTGCTGCTACTTCCTGCATGCTAATTTGTTATCGGGCTTCAAGAGAGTGTGTATTTTTACCTTCCCGTCTACTGTTGATATTCTTACAAGCCTTTGTTTACTTTTAACAGTGTGGCAGTATCAGGTACAGTGATGGAAACAGTGACCGACTTAATGCTTTTGGAATGAGCGATACGCAGTGAGCGGGAAGACAACTACAGTTCAAACCCAACTGCCGCGATATCAGTACGTTAGGAACCATCCTGGCATTTGCCTGGAGTAGACATGAGAAGCCAAGGAAAACCACTTCCAGGATGGGTTAAAGAGCGGCTTGCCTATGTAACCTAGCTGGGCGGTATGCTTACATTCCATATCTGTGTGGAGCCAAGGCATTCCCAACTCGAGGTACAGTGTTGTCAACTCTCCACCGTAGCCACCGAGAGCAAGAAGCGAGACTGGATGGAACTACAAGGAGCTGTGCATCACTGATAACCTGACACGCGAGCAGCCAGCCAAGACCGGAGTCCCCACTTCAGGTGGAGAGATAGACGAAACATGCTATTGGTCATGAACATTCAGCTATTGGTCAGCAGCGGACTATGGTAATTGACGGCGCGTGCTACTGCCTAACGTCGGATTTGCTGGTCGTTAACGAGGAAACAGAGGACAATATGTAAAAAATTAACGAGTGTTAATTGTGATGGCTGTGTTAGTGTGTGTTATCTGTAGTTCAGGTAAGGACTGCAGACGATCAATTTCAAGTAGATCCAACTTATGCTACCAAATGCTACCGTCAACGACACCTAGTCACGAACTTGGCTACTAGATGCCACCACAAACTTCACCTGGTGGCGAACGTTGGAACTTAATAGAGGGATGATCAAATCTAACCTACTCATTTAGCGTCACAAAATTTTAATAAGTGGAAGGTTCTTTTAAATGCCAAAAATCTATGACATGGGCCCGCCGGCTTTACTTCCCCTCCGAAGGAAGGCATGATGAGGGATTCTTTAACACTCTTTAAAAATCGGACGATTTCGGCCGGGTTAGAACTCACGATCTTGGGCATAGAAGCTCAGCATGCTACCAACTACGCCACCGAAGCCACCTTGTTCTATTAAACATCCAAGCTGGACACGCTGTATATCAGTAGTTAGCAGAAATAGCATTATTCATTTCATTCTCATTTTTGATGTGTAACATCTTTCCCCTCAGTTGCTGGATATTTTTGTGGGAGTGATTTTAGAAATGGGACGGAAACATGAGCGCAAGCGGTGGCGGAGATTGGTACCACGACGTACTGTCGGCCATGTGGCTATGTGGAATGTATATCGCATACGGTTTACTTCAAGGTTTGGAGGCCCAATTAAAGATCATCCTACAATACATCATCTTCAAGTTGTCGTTCTTTGGTGAGAAAATATTCATTATATTATATTTGTGGAAAACAATAATTATGATATTAAATCTTCATACTTTTGCTGTATTCTTATTTAATGTAAGTATTCGAGGTACTGTTGGCCAACGTACAGATCTATGTGGAATATATATCGCATATGGTTTACTTCAAGGTTTTAAGGCCCCATTAAAGATATTACTACAATAAATCATCTTCAAGTTGTCGTTCTTTGGTGTGAAAATATTCAATTATGATTTATTAAATCTTCATACTTTTGCTGTGGAATGTATATCGCATACGGTTTACTTAAAGATTAGGAGGCCCCACTAAAGATATTCCTACAATAAATCATTGGTAATGCGCCCGAATTTATTTAAGGCCAATACTAAAGATCCAGACGGGATACGAACTGGGACCCAGGAAACATAAAAGAACGAATTATAATCTCTTATGCCTAAAAAATTTGTGAGATATGGAAAACCTAAGATGAAATAGAGTGTAATACTATGCATCATTATTAATTAAACAATTACGGAAGGCCGGAAGGAAAGAAGGAACTATTTAAATATGGTTGTATATTTATTATCTGAATGTAGGGAGGCCTACATTGTAAGAATGCGTCACACCACGAGAAGTGAGAGTAACGTCATGCAGGAGGAGAAGTGACCAAGGTTGATGACACAGTGAGTGAGTGAGAGGAAGTCTGTGGAGCTACGTCACACCACGAGAGGGGAGGAAACGCGATGAACTTGCCGTACACGGAGAGCAAGAACGAGCAGTCATTCCTAATTCAGATCCGGTCTGGACAAGACCGCCAGTGTAGAAACGAGTTGTTTCTAGAACAGTGCCACGCATAACGAAAGTGGAGAGAAGGAGTGTGAAGTCAGAAGGCTGTGACTTGTGAAGCAAGGGACATTCTGACTGAGACCAGCACAGCATGTAGACCAGTGATTTAGTAACACACTTATCGGAACGAGACTGAGTTCATTTACACTCACATTTAATGAAGCTTCATACAGCAAGTCTGTGGAGTATTTTGAAACACAGCTTGTTACTTCGGTATTTCAATACGAAGCTACTACACATCTCACGCAGATAAATGCAAACAATCCACTTCAGGAAAAGAGCTATATTACTCATACAATTCAGCTCATCCTTGGGAACTATACATAATGCAGTTTATAAATTGGCAACGGGGACGTTATACAGGTTTAATCATTAAACTGAATATGACCTCGTGCTAAGTTGCACATTATAGGGAAGTAGAGACTACAGAAATGAAAAGTTGAATCCTGAATTCCACAACATGGGTGGCGCAGTTGAACATCTACGCGATGCGCAGAAATGCAGAACAAATCTATACTTCATAATACGAGTTCATATACATCCAGTATACTCTCAAAGACACTTATAGAGCAATCGAATTTCAACCTTAAGAAGCGACGCCGGCGCAGTGAAGGGGTAACGTCAGAAGATCCGAACAACTTGCGGGAGTCGAGCGAAGGAGTGAGGGAGAGACTTGCTGTACTCGGAGAGGTCGCTAACCCAGTTATGTCATCGACCTTGTCCCACTGTGAGGTTATCCAGCAGGCCTCGCCACAACCGGTTCTCGCAGCTGTGGGCGTTGTGCTCAAACACTTTTGTCTTGCCAGACGAGACATGTTACATCAGAGATCGTCGCCAGCTCAATGTAGTGAAGAGATTGATTTATATTTAGTAGAATTGTAGTCATGTTCTGTGTTTATCCAAATTGACCAATCGTATAATTTTGTCATTGTATTTAAAATAGTGTAGATTTTAATCCAGTATATCAGTATTTTCTTTGGAGTAATTTTCATTGAATATTTCCGTCATTTGGACGAAATTTTATTAGCGTATTGCTGTTGTCAACGTTAAATCATTTCAATTTAAAATCGTTTAGAATTATAGATAGTTGCGTTGAATTAAATAAATCTGTTTTATGCGCAGCGATGGAACGTATATTGAACAACTTAAGTACCGTATATTTAAAAAGCTATGTCACGAAGTGCCAAATAAATTTCGACAACTCAAGATGTTGATTCGAGTGTCAGAAATGTATTATAAACCAACTGTGTGCAAAAATGGATTGTTACACGACACAAAATCTGGTAAAAGATAGTCTAAATACTTGATATAGATAATTAAATCAATGAAGACCAAATTCATTGTCATGAAACCGATAGTTATGTAGAACTATGCTGTAAACGTAATAAACCATATTTCCTAGTAACAAAGGTGTTTCAAGAACCTTTATATATGTGTCCAATAAAACATTTAGAGCATTAAAAAGCCTAGATAAAATTTGTTAAACAAAATATTCACAGGAAAACTTATATCATTTTTAAATATGAATTCTCGCTGACAATTCTTTGAAAGTTACAATAATGTAATAACTGAATTTAAATACGTGAAAAGGAGTTAAGAAAGTTAAATCACAGGGTGATGTAAAAGTAACTGTACAGAAAGTAATTAAAGATTTGAAGTTATAGGCACGAGGAAATTTTGCATAAGAATAGAGGAGTTTGTTAAAGTTTGTTTCTTGAACAATATTCACAATGGTCGTGGATATTTAATAGAGTTACTGATTTTCTTTGCATTGATTGAGAAAATGCACTGAAATGGGGTGTAGATTTGGAATACCGTGCAAGAAAGGAATCGTAGACGTAAATGAGTTACGTATTTTTCACAAAAGGAGACTGAGGAGTCATGTTTCCTAGTTTGATCACAGCTTATGTGACATTGTTTAATTGCATTTGAGGCAAGTTCTGTAAAGGGTGTTTAAGAAATAATGTGATTGTTGTATAATTTTGGAACGGAAGTGTGGAATGAAGGTCAAATGCCATGCACTTCGAATATTCACGTTTATCAAAGAAAATGTAAGTCGAGCAAAGAATTTCAGGAATTTTTCGAGATTTAATAATCAAATGGGAGAAAACAAAGTTAGAGCAGTGCTGAACTTAAATGTTTGTCACCTATGTTCTCTTGATTCAGACTAGTATTTATACTTTCAACCGATAGGGTTACGGTGTTTGTTCAGGGAGTTTGAGTTGTAAAGACTCGTGTATATTAAAGGAAATTAAATCACTTCAACGCAGTTAAGTGAATATTTTTGCGAATCACAAATCATTGTACATATGGATATATATTTAATACTGAGTAAATCTTGATCTTACATATTTAGATGTGGAACTACGGTTCAAATATGAAACGCAATGTATAATATAGGGTAATGTTTGAAATCACGCCGTTTCATAATTTCTCATATTTCAGTGGAGGTTCTGAGTAACTCCACTCAAGTTTATCGTTTGTAACAAATTTTGTGTTTAATTTTTGTAATGGCTAAGGAATGCTATATTCTTCGATAAGAGAAGAAGGAATCAGTGGAGTACCGAATTCTCCAACCTTTATTTTCAGGACATTATGTATAAGTGCCACGTGTTTAGTTTATCTTGAGTTTTCATTTCTTGCAGTGTCAAGTAGACACTAATCATCGATATGCATCCAGGACATGTGTGTATTTTCGTTAGCACAATAAACGTCTGGCGCTTTTTAGCAAATTAGCCAAGTTTTATCTTAGCTGACATCGTTTTCAGTTTGTCAACGCCGAAAATAGTACTGCTAGGTAGGATACAGACGCTCACTATAGACAGACCTTATCACCCCTCGAGATTGGAGTTTCTCGTTTTGCTTAGATGTAAATGCTAGTAGAAATTTGCACCTAGGCTGATAGTACTATTTTCTTTTATAGATCTACCCTGTATGATCCTAGAATTCCCAATTTTTACTTAGCTACGTGTCTGCAATCCTTTACAGTGCAGCGAATATGGGTACTGATTGGTGAATTCGGGCGCATATAGATGGAAGATTTAAATGGCCGGCCCATACGTGGGGCGATCGAAAGAGGCACTCGAGAGAGGCAGTTGGAAGCACTCGAGAGTGAGGCCATATATGTTTCGAAATAAAAGAAATGCCGATCCCAAATTTGATGATTGTTGAGGTGAACGCAACATCAGCAGATTAGTGGAGTACATTACAGTTGTGAGGCATATTTCTAGAACCAACTAACGACAATTTGTCATGTAATATTAAATTAAAGAGTAAATTAACGTTGTTAAACATAAGTTAGGTCGGATGATAAAATGTAATGATGTCGGTTCAGTAAAATAAAAAAAACGTAATAACTCGCGATTTAAATAGACTTAAGTAGTACTAAGATTTTCAATGCATTCCATCACTTGTATAAAATGTATACGTTGGTCAATTCTGGATATCCACTTGTAATTTTTGTAGTTGATACTTCCCATAGTCTCAAGAAAGAAGAAATTATGTCGGCAAACGACTTGACGTTCATAAGAACGATGTTGGAAAATATGAAAGAAGGTCAAAATGTATTGACCAAAGACCTTGAAGTCCTCCACCAATTAACACACTCTAACACTAAACAAATGAAAGCCGAGATTCAGAAATCTGTAGCTGCTGTGAAATCCGAGGTCAAGGCCGAGTTGTCGGTTGCTCAAACACTTACCAAAGCTAGTATAACGTTAGCACAGGAGGAAGCCAAGTTAGCTTTAGAAAAGGCCAGAAAGGAAGATAGGCAAGCTAGAGAAAAGGAATGGGAAGAAACTAGGTTAGCTAGAGAAAAGGAATGGGAAGAAATTAGGTTAGCTAGAGAAGAGGATAGACAGGAACGTGAAGTAATCAGGTTAGCTCAAGAGAAGGCACAGGAGGAAATTAGGCCAACATTAGAAAAGGCACGAGAGGAAGACAGAAAGTTAGAAGAAGAGGCTAAAAGGATAAGAGCGGAGATGAGATTAGCTCAAGAAAAAGCTAGAGAAGAGGACCGATTGAGTCAGGAACAGGCTAGATTAGAAGACAGAAAAATCCAGGCCGAAATAAGAGCAGCGCAGGAAGGAGCCAGGAAAATTCATGATGAGGTTAGGAAAAATCTGGAAAAAGCGCAGGAAGAAGCCAGGCAAATTCATGATGAGGTTAGGAAAAATCAGGAAAAGGCTCAGAAAATTTTAGAAAAGGCAGGAATTGCACAGGAAGAATTAAAAACCTCATTTGACCAAGTCAAACAGGACATTCGTCTTACTAAAACAGAAGTAGGAATTTTAAGATCCGACATGATAGGCAAAGTATTAGAAGTGAAATTAGCTAACAGTAACCACATAATAGAACTAGAGGAAAAATTACAGGCTAGTATTAGCTCCATTAAGGTGGAAAACACTACACATCATGTACACGTTTCAGGGGCCCAGAACAGACTCAAGGAGCAACTTGACAGTCTAAATGATACTGTTGGTGACTTACAGGTCAAGTTGGAAGGCCAAAGGAAATTGATCGAGGATGGCATTAATGTGGACATAAATGCCTCTATTGTAAAGGCTGTTACGGACATGAAGGAGGAGGTCGTAACAGTTACTACTAAAATTGTATCTGAAATCCATAGTAAATTATCTAATGATATTAAGGCCATAGAATTTAGTTCAAACATAAATGTTAGTAGAGTACGTGAAGATCTATCCAAGCGGGTAGATGAGCTTCAAATCAATAACGTAGCCACGCTGACCGATATTGTAAATAAAGCAGATTTAAGTAATTAGGGCGAACTTGACAGGGTTAAACGTACAGTCGATGACATAAACATAGAACTGGCGAAAATTAGGTCGAGGCAGGAAAAGGAAACCAGCGAATTGGAACAACAATTAAAGTCACTCACGATTGGGGATTGTCCATTTTCATCTACGTCGAGAGTTGAAGTCAGGGAGGACATGAGAAGGACTTAACTAGATTCTTTGGAGCAAGAGGTGAGAAATTGAAGGACGAAATCAGGAAATTAGAGGCTAGGACAGACAAGATAGACGAGGATAAGGAAAGCGTGGATAGTCAGCAGCTTCCGAAATCCAGCTTTAACTTCATTCGAGAGCCATTTCGAACAGAAACAGAGGAACATGGAGGAGACTTTGAACCTTTCCAGAGTAAGTCAAATGCGAACATTATCGTCATCAAGAGTAAGGACGAAAAACCCAACAAATTCAGCGGGGTTGGTAATATCACTGCTGTGGAATTTCTCAGAGACATGAGATCGTATCTAGAGGATAACAGAATACCTCGTGAACGACACATGAGGGTAGTGGAGAAATATTTGGACTCAGAGACCTTAGTTTGGCACAGAGCTTTCAGGTATACTTACCACACATTCGAGGAGTTCGCTATTGCTCTACAGAAGCGATTCTGGAGCAAAGAACTTCAACAAGACATACGCGCCGAAATTTAATCGAAAAAATATGCTTACTCTAGTCCGACGAAGTACACAAGCTTCTTTACAAATCAATTAGCACGCTTGCAATATCTTCAACCTCCATTGGCAGAAGAAGACCTAGTACATGCTATTTCATTTCAATTACAAACTGAAGTTAGAAGGCATCTCATTTCGGCCAACGTCAGAACGTTAGAGGGGATGGCGGAAATTTTGAGGAGGTTGGATCACACGTCAAATGTGTCCAACAACTCAACCGGAAACCAGAACCAAAGAAGCAGAAACCCAGAACATAGAAAGATTCACACCATCCATGTTGATCAAACGCAACAGACGGAAGACAATAAAAATGGAGTAGGACCCACTAGATCGAGAGTTTATGGACAAAACCACTTTCAACCTGGTTATCAGAGACCTAGAGATGGGAGACCATACCAGAATCGACGATGGAACGAAAATCAGGGGAGAAACAGCTAACACCAAAGAAACTACTACAGAGATAACTCGACGAATAATTACGGATATCGAGGATATCAAAACTGGAGGAACACAAACAACTATTCGAGACCGCAACAACAGCAGAATCAACAAAACCGAGGATGGAGAAACAACAATAGCGTGAGGAGGTATTACGATGATATATAGAGAGAAAGTCAAGAATACCTGAAGAACCTTAGAGAAAGGGAAGAAGGAAACGTAAGAAACCAAAATCAGGGACAGCGTAACCAAAATCAGGAATCTCAGCCCGGATCAAGCAGAGACCAGAGCAATGAAGATCCAGGAGGGAAAGGAAGGAGAAGGAAAGATACGGATAAGAGTTAAAGAGGAGAAGAAATAACATTACCGTAACTAGACAAAGGAGAAAAACGTCGAGGTAAAGAGAAGAAGGGGACTCTAAATAGACAGAAGAGAAGGAAAGAGATCCAGAGGAAGGACCTTTCAAAGTAGATACAGTCAACGGTAACAATTGCTACAAGATCGTGAGGATTGAAGACAACAGATCCATTGGAAAATTTAACCACTCCAAATTAAAGAGATTTTACCCAAAGATTCAGTAAATAAATAAATTCAGTTCCAAGAACAGAGAAACCAACTGTTATTAAAGAAAGTACAGGCTATACTTTACTTTAAATGGCAACGGGGAATTGCGCCCGAATTTATTTAAGGCCAATACTAAAGATCCAGACGGGATACGAACTGGGACCCAGGAAATATAAAAGAACGAATTAAAATCTCTTATGCCTTAAAAATTTGTGAGATATGGAAAACCTAAGATGAAATAGAGTGTAATACTATGCATCATTATTAATTAAACAATTACGGAAGGCCGGAAGGAAAGAAGGAACTTTTTAAATATGGTTGTATATTTATTATCTGAATGTAGGGAGGCCTACATTGTAAGAATGCGTCACACCATGAGAAGTGAGAGTAAAGTCATGCAGGAGGAGAAGTGACCAAGGTTGATGACACAGTGAGTGAGTGAGGGGAAGTCTGTGGAGCTACGTCACACCACGAGAGGGGAGGAAACGCGATGAACTTGCCGTACACGTAGAGCAAGAACAAGCAGACATTCCTAATTCAGATCGGGTCTGGACAAGACCGCCAGTGTAGAAACGAGTTGTTTCTAGAACAGTGCCACGCATAACGAAAGTGGAGAGAAGGAGTGTGAAGTCAGAAGGCTGTGACTTGTGAAGCAAGGGACATTCTGACTGAGACCAGCACAGCATGTAGACCAGTAATTTAGTAACACACTTATCGGAACGAGACTGAGTTCATTTACACTCACATTTAAAGAAGCTTCATACAACAAGTCTGTGGAGTATTTTGAAACACAGCTTGTTACTTCGGTATTTCAATACGAAGCAACTACACATCTCACGCAGATAAATGCAAACAATCCACTTCAGGAAAAGAGCTATATTACTCATACAATTCAGCTCATCCTTGGGAACTATACATAATGCAGTTTATAAATTGGCAACGGGGAAGTTATACAGGTTTAATCATTAAACTGAATATGACCTCGTGCTAAGATGCACATTATAGGGAAGTAGAGACTTCAGAAATGAAAAGTTGAATCCAGAATTCCACAACATGGGTGGCGCAGTTGAACATCTACGCGATGCGCAGAAATGCAGAACAAATCTATACTTCAAAACACGAGTTCATATACATCCAGTATACTCTCAAAGACACTTATAGAACAATCGAATTTCAACCTTAAGAAGCGATGCCGGCGCAGTGAAGGGGTAACGTCAGAAGATCCGAACAACTTGCGGGAGTCGAGCGAAGGAGTGAGGGAGAGACTTGCTGTACTCGGAGAGGTCGCTAACCCAGTTATGTCATCGACCTTGTCCCACTGTGAGGTTATCCAGCAGGCCTCGCCACAACCGGTTCTCGCAGCTGTGGGCGTTGTGCTCAAACACTTTTGTCTTGCCAGACGAGACATGATACATCAGAGATCGTCGCCAGCTCAAGGTAGTGAAGAGATTGATTTATATTTAGTAGAATTGTAGTCATGTTCTGTGTTTATCCAAATTGACCAATCGTATAATTTTGTCATTGTATTTAAAATAGTGTAGATTTTAATCCAGTATATCAGTATTTTCTTTGGAGTAATTTTCATTGAATATTTCCGTCATTTGGACGAAATTTTATTAGCGTATTGCTGTTGTCAACGTTAAATCATTTCAATTTAAAATCGTTTAGAATTATAGATAGTTGCGTTGAATTAAATAAATCTGTTTTATGCGCAGCGATGGAACGTATATTGAACAACTTAAGTACCGTATATTTAAAAAGCTATGTCACGAAGTGCCAAATAAATTTCGACAACTCAAGATGTTGATTCGAGTGTCAGAAATGTATTATAAACCAACTGTGTGCAAAAATGGATTGTTACACGACACAAAATCTGGTAAAAGATAGTCTAAATACTTGATATAGATAATTAAATCAATGAAGACCAAATTCATTGTCATGAAACCGATAGTTATGTAGAACTATGCTGTAAACGTAATAAACCATATTTCCTAGTAACAAAGGTGTTTCAAGAACCTTTATATATGTGTCCAATAAAACATTTAGAGCATTAAAAAGCCTAGATAAAATTTGTTAAACAAAATATTCACAGGAAAACTTATATCATTTTTAAATATGAATTCTCGCTGACAATTCTTTGAAAGTTACAATAATGTAATAACTGAATTTAAATACGTGAAAAGGAGTTAAGAAAGTTAAATCACAGGGTGATGTAAAAGTAACTGTACAGAAAGTAATTAAAGATTTGAAGTTATAGGCACGAGGAAATTTTGCATAAGAATAGAGGAGTTTGTTAAAGTTTGTTTCTTGAACAATATTCACAATGGTCGTGGATATTTAATAGAGTTACTGATTTTCTTTGCATTGATTGAGAAAATGCACTGAAATGGGGTGTAGATTTGGAATACCGTGCAAGAAAGGAATCGTAGACGTAAATGAGTTACGTATTTTTCACAAAAGGAGACTGAGGAGTCATGTTTCCTAGTTTGATCACAGCTTATGTGACATTGTTTAATTGCATTTGAGGCAAGTTCTGTAAAGGGTGTTTAAGAAATAATGTGATTGTTGTATAATTTTGGAACGGAAGTGTGGAATGAAGGTCAAATGCCATGCACTTCGAATATTCACGTTTATCAAAGAAAATGTAAGTCGAGCAAAGAATTTCAGGAATTTTTCGAGATTTAATAATCAAATGGGAGAAAACAAAGTTAGAGCAGTGCTGAACTTAAATGTTTGTCACCTATGTTCTCTTGATTCAGACTAGTATTTATACTTTCAACCGATAGGGTTACGGTGTTTGTTCAGGGAGTTTGAGTTGTAAAGACTCGTGTATATTAAAGGAAATTAAATCACTTCAACGCAGTTAAGTGAATATTTTTGCGAATCACAAATCATTGTACATATGGATATATATTTAATACTGAGTAAATCTTGATCTTACATATTTAGATGTGGAACTACGGTTCAAATATGAAACGCAATGTATAATATAGGGTAATGTTTGAAATCACGCCGTTTCATAATTTCTCATATTTCAGTGGAGGTTCTGAGTAACTCCACTCAAGTTTATCGTTTGTAACAAATTTTGTGTTTAATTTTTGTAATGGCTAAGGAATGCTATATTCTTCGATAAGAGAAGAAGGAATCAGTGGAGTACCGAATTCTCCAACCTTTATTTTCAGGACATTATGTATAAGTGCCACGTGTTTAGTTTATCTTGAGTTTTCATTTCTTGCAGTGTCAAGTAGACACTAATCATCGATATGCATCCAGGACATGTGTGTATTTTCGTTAGCACAATAAACGTCTGGCGCTTTTTAGCAAATTAGCCAAGTTTTATCTTAGCTGACATCGTTTTCAGTTTGTCAACGCCGAAAATAGTACTGCTAGGTAGGATACAGACGCTCACTATAGACAGACCTTATCACCCCTCGAGATTGGAGTTTCTCGTTTTGCTTAGATGTAAATGCTAGTAGAAATTTGCACCTAGGCTGATAGTACTATTTTCTTTTATAGATCTACCCTGTATGATCCTAGAATTCCCAATTTTTACTTAGCTACGTGTCTGCAATCCTTTACAGTGCAGCGAATATGGGTACTGATTGGTGAATTCGGGCGCATATAGATGGAAGATTTAAATGGCCGGCCCATACGTGGGGCGATCGAAAGAGGCACTCGAGAGAGGCAGTTGGAAGCACTCGAGAGTGAGGCCATATATGTTTCGAAATAAAAGAAATGCCGATCCCAAATTTGATGATTGTTGAGGTGAACGCAACATCAGCAGATTAGTGGAGTACATTACAGTTGTGAGGCATATTTCTAGAACCAACTAACGACAATTTGTCATGTAATATTAAATTAAAGAGTAAATTAACGTTGTTAAACATAAGTTAGGTCGGATGATAAAATGTAATGATGTCGGTTCAGTAAAATAAAAAAAACGTAATAACTCGCGATTTAAATAGACTTAAGTGGTACTAAGATTTTCAATGCATTCCATCACTTGTATAAAATGTATACGTTGGTCAATTCTGGATATCCACTTGTAATTTTTGTAGTTGATACTTCCCATAGTCTCAAGAAAGAAGAAATTATGTCGGCAAACGACTTGACGTTCATAAGAACGATGTTGGAAAATATGAAAGAAGGTCAAAATGTATTGACCAAAGACCTTGAAGTCCTCCACCAATTAACACACTCTAACACTAAACAAATGAAAGCCGAGATTCAGAAATCTGTAGCTGCTGTGAAATCCGAGGTCAAGGCCGAGTTGTCGGTTGCTCAAACACTTACCAAAGCTAGTATAACGTTAGCACAGGAGGAAGCCAAGTTAGCTTTAGAAAAGGCCAGAAAGGAAGATAGGCAAGCTAGAGAAAAGGAATGGGAAGAAACTAGGTTAGCTAGAGAAAAGGAATGGGAAGAAATTAGGTTAGCTAGAGAAGAGGATAGACAGGAACGTGAAGTAATCAGGTTAGCTCAAGAGAAGGCACAGGAGGAAATTAGGCCAACATTAGAAAAGGCACGAGAGGAAGACAGAAAGTTAGAAGAAGAGGCTAAAAGGATAAGAGCGGAGATGAGATTAGCTCAAGAAAAAGCTAGAGAAGAGGACCGATTGAGTCAGGAACAGGCTAGATTAGAAGACAGAAAAATCCAGGCCGAAATAAGAGCAGCGCAGGAAGGAGCCAGGAAAATTCATGATGAGGTTAGGAAAAATCTGGAAAAAGCGCAGGAAGAAGCCAGGCAAATTCATGATGAGGTTAGGAAAAATCAGGAAAAGGCTCAGAAAATTTTAGAAAAGGCAGGAATTGCACAGGAAGAATTAAAAACCTCATTTGACCAAGTCAAACAGGACATTCGTCTTACTAAAACAGAAGTAGGAATTTTAAGATCCGACATGATAGGCAAAGTATTAGAAGTGAAATTAGCTAACAGTAACCACATAATAGAACTAGAGGAAAAATTACAGGCTAGTATTAGCTCCATTAAGGTGGAAAACACTACACATCATGTACACGTTTCAGGGGCCCAGAACAGACTCAAGGAGCAACTTGACAGTCTAAATGATACTGTTGGTGACTTACAGGTCAAGTTGGAAGGCCAAAGGAAATTGATCGAGGATGGCATTAATGTGGACATAAATGCCTCTATTGTAAAGGCTGTTACGGACATGAAGGAGGAGGTCGTAACAGTTACTACTAAAATTGTATCTGAAATCCATAGTAAATTATCTAATGATATTAAGGCCATAGAATTTAGTTCAAACATAAATGTTAGTAGAGTACGTGAAGATCTATCCAAGCGGGTAGATGAGCTTCAAATCAATAACGTAGCCACGCTGACCGATATTGTAAATAAAGCAGATTTAAGTAATTAGGGCGAACTTGACAGGGTTAAACGTACAGTCGATGACATAAACATAGAACTGGCGAAAATTAGGTCGAGGCAGGAAAAGGAAACCAGCGAATTGGAACAACAATTAAAGTCACTCACGATTGGGGATTGTCCATTTTCATCTACGTCGAGAGTTGAAGTCAGGGAGGACATGAGAAGGACTTAACTAGATTCTTTGGAGCAAGAGGTGAGAAATTGAAGGACGAAATCAGGAAATTAGAGGCTAGGACAGACAAGATAGACGAGGATAAGGAAAGCGTGGATAGTCAGCAGCTTCCGAAATCCAGCTTTAACTTCATTCGAGAGCCATTTCGAACAGAAACAGAGGAACATGGAGGAGACTTTGAACCTTTCCAGAGTAAGTCAAATGCGAACATTATCGTCATCAAGAGTAAGGACGAAAAACCCAACAAATTCAGCGGGGTTGGTAATATCACTGCTGTGGAATTTCTCAGAGACATGAGATCGTATCTAGAGGATAACAGAATACCTCGTGAACGACACATGAGGGTAGTGGAGAAATATTTGGACTCAGAGACCTTAGTTTGGCACAGAGCTTTCAGGTATACTTACCACACATTCGAGGAGTTCGCTATTGCTCTACAGAAGCGATTCTGGAGCAAAGAACTTCAACAAGACATACGCGCCGAAATTTAATCGAAAAAATATGCTTACTCTAGTCCGACGAAGTACACAAGCTTCTTTACAAATCAATTAGCACGCTTGCAATATCTTCAACCTCCATTGGCAGAAGAAGACCTAGTACATGCTATTTCATTTCAATTACAAACTGAAGTTAGAAGGCATCTCATTTCGGCCAACGTCAGAACGTTAGAGGGGATGGCGGAAATTTTGAGGAGGTTGGATCACACGTCAAATGTGTCCAACAACTCAACCGGAAACCAGAACCAAAGAAGCAGAAACCCAGAACATAGAAAGATTCACACCATCCATGTTGATCAAACGCAACAGACGGAAGACAATAAAAATGGAGTAGGACCCACTAGATCGAGAGTTTATGGACAAAACCACTTTCAACCTGGTTATCAGAGACCTAGAGATGGGAGACCATACCAGAATCGACGATGGAACGAAAATCAGGGGAGAAACAGCTAACACCAAAGAAACTACTACAGAGATAACTCGACGAATAATTACGGATATCGAGGATATCAAAACTGGAGGAACACAAACAACTATTCGAGACCGCAACAACAGCAGAATCAACAAAACCGAGGATGGAGAAACAACAATAGCGTGAGGAGGTATTACGATGATATATAGAGAGAAAGTCAAGAATACCTGAAGAACCTTAGAGAAAGGGAAGAAGGAAACGTAAGAAACCAAAATCAGGGACAGCGTAACCAAAATCAGGAATCTCAGCCCGGATCAAGCAGAGACCAGAGCAATGAAGATCCAGGAGGGAAAGGAAGGAGAAGGAAAGATACGGATAAGAGTTAAAGAGGAGAAGAAATAACATTACCGTAACTAGACAAAGGAGAAAAACGTCGAGGTAAAGAGAAGAAGGGGACTCTAAATAGACAGAAGAGAAGGAAAGAGATCCAGAGGAAGGACCTTTCAAAGTAGATACAGTCAACGGTAACAATTGCTACAAGATCGTGAGGATTGAAGACAACAGATCCATTGGAAAATTTAACCACTCCAAATTAAAGAGATTTTACCCAAAGATTCAGTAAATAAATAAATTCAGTTCCAAGAACAGAGAAACCAACTGTTATTAAAGAAAGTACAGGCTATACTTTACTTTAAATGGCAACGGGGAATTGCGCCCGAATTTATTTAAGGCCAATACTAAAGATCCAGACGGGATACGAACTGGGACCCAGGAAATATAAAAGAACGAATTAAAATCTCTTATGCCTTAAAAATTTGTGAGATATGGAAAACCTAAGATGAAATAGAGTGTAATACTATGCATCATTATTAATTAAACAATTACGGAAGGCCGGAAGGAAAGAAGGAACTTTTTAAATATGGTTGTATATTTATTATCTGAATGTAGGGAGGCCTACATTGTAAGAATGCGTCACACCATGAGAAGTGAGAGTAAAGTCATGCAGGAGGAGAAGTGACCAAGGTTGATGACACAGTGAGTGAGTGAGGGGAAGTCTGTGGAGCTACGTCACACCACGAGAGGGGAGGAAACGCGATGAACTTGCCGTACACGTAGAGCAAGAACAAGCAGACATTCCTAATTCAGATCGGGTCTGGACAAGACCGCCAGTGTAGAAACGAGTTGTTTCTAGAACAGTGCCACGCATAACGAAAGTGGAGAGAAGGAGTGTGAAGTCAGAAGGCTGTGACTTGTGAAGCAAGGGACATTCTGACTGAGACCAGCACAGCATGTAGACCAGTAATTTAGTAACACACTTATCGGAACGAGACTGAGTTCATTTACACTCACATTTAAAGAAGCTTCATACAACAAGTCTGTGGAGTATTTTGAAACACAGCTTGTTACTTCGGTATTTCAATACGAAGCAACTACACATCTCACGCAGATAAATGCAAACAATCCACTTCAGGAAAAGAGCTATATTACTCATACAATTCAGCTCATCCTTGGGAACTATACATAATGCAGTTTATAAATTGGCAACGGGGAAGTTATACAGGTTTAATCATTAAACTGAATATGACCTCGTGCTAAGATGCACATTATAGGGAAGTAGAGACTTCAGAAATGAAAAGTTGAATCCAGAATTCCACAACATGGGTGGCGCAGTTGAACATCTACGCGATGCGCAGAAATGCAGAACAAATCTATACTTCAAAACACGAGTTTATATACATCCAGTATACTCTCAAAGACACTTATAGAACAATCGAATTTCAACCTTAAGAAGCGATGCCGGCGCAGTGAAGGGGTAACGTCAGAAGATCCGAACAACTTGCGGGAGTCGAGCGAAGGAGTGAGGGAGAGACTTGCTGTACTCGGAGAGGTCGCTAACCCAGTTATGTCATCGACCTTGTCCCACTGTGAGGTTATCCAGCAGGCCTCGCCACAACCGGTTCTCGCAGCTGTGGGCGTTGTGCTCAAACACTTTTGTCTTGCCAGACGAGACATGATACATCAGAGATCGTCGCCAGCTCAAGGTAGTGAAGAGATTGATTTATATTTAGTAGAATTGTAGTCATGTTCTGTGTTTATCCAAATTGACCAATCGTATAATTTTGTCATTGTATTTAAAATAGTGTAGATTTTAATCCAGTATATCAGTATTTTCTTTGGAGTAATTTTCATTGAATATTTCCGTCATTTGGACGAAATTTTATTAGCGTATTGCTGTTGTCAACGTTAAATCATTTCAATTTAAAATCGTTTAGAATTATAGATAGTTGCGTTGAATTAAATAAATCTGTTTTATGCGCAGCGATGGAACGTATATTGAACAACTTAAGTACCGTATATTTAAAAAGCTATGTCACGAAGTGCCAAATAAATTTCGACAACTCAAGATGTTGATTCGAGTGTCAGAAATGTATTATAAACCAACTGTGTGCAAAAATGGATTGTTACACGACACAAAATCTGGTAAAAGATAGTCTAAATACTTGATATAGATAATTAAATCAATGAAGACCAAATTCATTGTCATGAAACCGATAGTTATGTAGAACTATGCTGTAAACGTAATAAACCATATTTCCTAGTAACAAAGGTGTTTCAAGAACCTTTATATATGTGTCCAATAAAACATTTAGAGCATTAAAAAGCCTAGATAAAATTTGTTAAACAAAATATTCACAGGAAAACTTATATCATTTTTAAATATGAATTCTCGCTGACAATTCTTTGAAAGTTACAATAATGTAATAACTGAATTTAAATACGTGAAAAGGAGTTAAGAAAGTTAAATCACAGGGTGATGTAAAAGTAACTGTACAGAAAGTAATTAAAGATTTGAAGTTATAGGCACGAGGAAATTTTGTATAAGAATAGAGGAGTTTGTTAAAGTTTGTTTCTTGAACAATATTCACAATGGTCGTGGATATTTAATAGAGTTACTGATTTTCTTTGCATTGATTGAGAAAATGCACTGAAATGGGGTGTAGATTTGGAATACCGTGCAAGAAAGGAATCGTAGACGTAAATGAGTTACGTATTTTTCACAAAAGGAGACTGAGGAGTCATGTTTCCTAGTTTGATCACAGCTTATGTGACATTGTTTAATTGCATTTGAGGCAAGTTCTGTAAAGGGTGTTTAAGAAATAATGTGATTGTTGTATAATTTTGGAACGGAAGTGTGGAATGAAGGTCAAATGCCATGCACTTCGAATATTCGGGTTTATCAAAGAAAATGTAATTCGAGCAAAGAATTTCAGGAATTTTTCGAGATTTAAATAATCAAATGGGAGAAAACAAAGTTAGAGCAGTGCTGAACTTAAATGTTTGTCACCTATGTTCTCTTGATTCAGACTAGTATTTATACTTTCAACCGATAGGGTTACGGTGTTTGTTCAGGAAGTTTGAGTTGTAAAGACTCATGTATATTAAAGGAAATTAAATCCCTCAACGCAGTTAAGTGAATATTTGTGCGAATCACAAATCATTTTACATATGGATATATATTTAATACTGAGTAAATCTTGATCTTACATATTTAGATGTGGAACTACGGTTCAAATATGAAACGCAATGTATAATATAGGGTAATGTTTGAAATCACGCCGTTTCATAATTTCTCATATTTCAGTGGAGGTTCTGAGTAACTCCACTCGAGTTTATCGTTTGTAACAAATTTTGTGTTTAATTTTTGTAATGGCTAAGGAATGCTATATTTTTCGATAAGAGAAGGAGGAATCAGTGGAGTACCGAATTCTCCAACCTTAATTTTCAGGACATTATTTATAAGTGCCACGTGTTTAGTTTATCTTGAGTTTTCATTTCTTGCAGTGTCAAGTAGACACTAATCATCGATATGCATCCAGGACATGTGTGTATTTTCCTTAGCACAATAAACGGCTGGCGCTTTTTAGCGAATTAGCCAAGTTTTATCTTAGCTGACATCATTTTCAGTTTGTCAACGCCGAAAATAGGTCTGCTAGGTAGGATACAGGTGCAGACTATAGACAGACCTTATCACCCCTCGAGATTGGAGTTTCTCGATTTGCTCAAATGTAAATGCTAGTAGAAATTTGTATCTAGGCTGGTAGTACTATTTTCGTTTATAGATCTACCCTGTATGATCCTAGAATTCCCAATGTATACTTAGCTACTTGTCTGCAATCCTTTACAGTGCAGCGGATATAGGTACTGATTGGTGAATTCGGGCGCAGTACCACGACGTACCTTGGGCATGCACACCGGTCAGGATTTGGCACTGAAATTTTACAGATAGTTATTTCAATGACCAACAGAGTTCACTGTTACCAAGGGAATTGCGCTCCCGGCAGACACATAGTAGGATAACATGACACATATTACACATCATATGCGACTATTGTAAGGCTCGTATTTAAAAAAAATTAATTATCACCATATCATTAGCGGTTTCACCCCTTAAAACAACAATCTCCACCACAACCACTTCTAAGTTTGCTAAGGGTGAAATCGAACCCACCTCTTCGTAGTTTTGTCTCACAAGGCTCAGTTTATCCCGTTTCAGTCCTCATACCAGAATAACATTTCTTGGCAGTTTCTTGGCTGAGTCGAGAAACGAATGCGTACCTCAGAGGTGATATCCAGGATTGCTAGCCACTACACCACGAGTTAGTCCCTGGAGTGAGAAACAAAAACATTGATAGAGCTAGCAAGGTTAGCAATCTTATGCACACACCTTAAGGATTTTATAAGAGAGAGGGGGTTAGTTTCAGTGATTTTCAAGTGTTTTTTGACTCTAAGAAATTGTTCTTTTTTAATTTTATCTGATGATGACCGCGTGACGGTTGAAACGCGTAATCCTAATAATTCCACCTTTATCAATAAGAACTATGAATACATGTATTCTTTGAGGAAGGTTTATGTTACCCCACCTTAATCTCATTTAACAAAAAGGTGTTGACCAACTGAATGGTAGAAATTAATATGTTGTATGGTCAACACTGAAAAATGTCTTCAAACTTCCCATATTTTTAGCCTAATGCAATCTTTGCAAAATAATAAAAGTTGACTAATGAGATATACACAGGGCCAAAACATTGTGTGTATGTGTGTGTGTATGTCTGTCCCCCCACCCCCTATCTATTGAAACACGATGAAACCTAATTGATCGAAATTTGGTACAGAGGTAGCACTAGCAAAGGCCACGTCAGTGTCATGTTTTATATTACAGCCATCTTTACAAAAACTTAATGGCGGACATCAAATGGTAAAAACTTAACATAAAATTACGACCAAACTATTCATCGTATCTTTACGAAAATTGGTAAAAACATACCTTCATAAGAGACGCATCCTGTTCTCAAACTACAAGGTCATCAGCCATACCATTTAAAGATGGTGGCCGTATGAATTATGTAAACATTATAGTCAATAGCTTAGGACCCACCAATTCCGATTATCGAGCCGAGGATGGTTCAAGCTATCCTAAAGATGTGACCCGTTATTTAATATAATGTTAAATTATATCATTGACTTAAAAGAGCTCAGCCGTCTCTGTCACATGACAAGATGGCAGCTGAGCTCTTGAGCCTGTCCTATATTTCAGTAGTTTGTGTATATTGCATGCGATATAGCCTACTGATTGTAATAACATAAACTTTGTGTGAAATGAATTATAATTAAAATGTACGGTACTGCAGTGAAGAAATCGTTTATTTCAAGACATTATTTGCTAACACGTTGTACCTAAGTCGGTTAATGACATGATTATATTTGGCTCTGTGTTAGCCCATTAGTTTCTCACGTGGGGGACTGGGGTTCGGAACCGGCCAAAGTTTTTTCTTCCTACTTGAATTCTTTTGCAAATGATGTGGACGAGCTGTGTCCACAGATACTAAATACAATGTTATTTATCTCAAAGGTGAGGCTAATGTATACACTTGTTTATTAATAACCATAGCCGCAGCAGCGCACATAAACAGAACAGATTAGAAAGAGGAGAATTGAAGAACTAGATACACATTGTCATCAACCACAGCCTTCTCAATGCCTCTGTACGGTGCTGTCCTCTTGTGGGTTACATGAGGAATTGTTCCAAACATTCCGTTTTGTAAATCCCTGGCCTCCTGAAGTATTGCAATTGCAACTTCTAAAAGTGAACGCACTTCGATTACCTTTAAGCACTGCCAGCTGGATCGCATGTCTCCTGATTGCTTTAAACTGCCTACCCATTCAACACTCAGAGGCGTACAAGATATACGTATATTAATTCACTGCTAGGTTGCAGCACCAACCTACTGCGATCGCGGTGGATTTTTGAAGGAGAAGATACCTGAAACAAAGGATTCTTAATTTTGGAGGCTTAATATCAAGATTAGCAGACGTGAATACACAACAATAAGTTAGTAGTTTTGTTATTCAAACATTATCTACTATATATTTGTCAAATACTACTCACTCACTCACTCACTCATTCATTCCATCACTAAATCTCAGAAACCACCGAACGGATTGGAATAAAATTTGGTGTGCAGCTTCCTCAAGAGCCGTAGGTGCTCGCTACGAAAGGTTTTCAAAAAATTCACTCGGGATCATGGTCAAACAGCGAAAACCGCGATCATATGAAGCAATGCGGGCTGCAGCACGTCACCCCTACCAGTCTTTGCAGGCAGTGGGCTTACTGTCATAACGTGCACGTCATTGTTGTCTGCGCTCCCGAACTCCACCCACTCTCTCTCTGTTCAAACAGTACTTCTATGTAATTTCTGTTTGTACTTTATACTTTCACCATCACTTTATAATCATCATATTGCATTGTATATTAGCCTTCAGTTGAAGAAACTGTAGAGTTCCTTTGTTTGTTGGATTAGGTACGGCGTGTTTCATCATTTCTTGGTAGTACATAGTTAGAGAGCAGAGTACAGGCACCTGAGATGAGTATGGTCCAGAAAACGAGGAGAGACGGAGTGAGCAATGAAGATATACGGAAAGAACTGGGAGTACAGAAACTAAATGACAAACTGGAGCAAAACTGATTGAGATGTTTTGGACATGTCAAACGGATGAATGAAGTAAGGCTACCAAGACGAACACTGGAACGACGGATGACAGGGAAGAGAGGACGAGGAAGACCGAGAATGCGTTGGATGGACTCGGTGGAGAATAGCATTAGAAAACGGAACCTGGATTGGAACACCGTGTCGGAAGAGGAATGGTGGAACGACAGAACAAAGTGGAGAGGAACCATATTTGCCCCCACCCAGTGTCAGCTGTAAAAGGGGAAATGGAGAAGTAGAAGAAGAAGACATAGTTATAATGAAAAGAAGACTTTGGCAAAATAAAATTACCTCTACCAACGTTAATTTTGTTAAGTTAAACAAAGTCTATTCCATTTATCAGGTTTTTAAAGTAGAGATTTGTTTTATTGCGTTAGGAGAATATCCCTCAACGTCACAACAGCTCTCAAGCACCTTTGAAGAAGGCCGCGTCTGCCGCTAACTTTTACAGCTTCAGAATCTTTGAGCTTGAAGATGATAATTCTTATCTTAAGTTATTTCGCAATCTTCTCAATCAGTTTCAGGTTGATATGTATGCAAAGATTGAGACAGAGAGACTACTTTGGATTCGCATCAATCAGAAAAAGTTGAGAAGTGACGCAATGAGTAAAGCTGCCAGCCGTTTGTCAGATATTGGTAAGATGGTCGTCTTGCCGTCGACTTTCACTGGAGGCCCGCGCTATATGCATGAACGCATGCACCATTTTGGACGTCCTGATTTTTTTTATAACATTCACCTGCAATCCAAAATGATCCGAAGTAGTCGAGCACCTGAAACAAAGTCAAAAACCTCAAGATAGGCATGATTTGGTAGCGCGGGTATTCCATTTGAAAGTCAAATACATGATAAGACTTCTTAATAAAGGTTGTATCTTTGGTCCTTCAAGGTGTCACATGTATTCCAATGAATGGCAAAAGCGAGGATTACCTCACGTTCAAATACTTCTGTGGCTGGAAGAAAAGCTAAGGCCTGAAGACATCAACAAGGTGATCAGTGCTGAGATTCCTGACCCAAATCTTGACCCTGCTCTCCATGAGATTATAAACCATGAGATTGTCAAGGCAACCATGATCCACGGTCCATGTGGAGTTCTCAACAGGAGTTCGTCTTGCATGGTGGAAGGAGTATGCAATAAGAAGTACCCCAGACCACTCATCAAGGAAACCCAAACCGGGGAAGATAGGTATCCCAAATATCGCAGGCTGCCCACTTCGGAGGATGGGGTTCTATTATTAAAAAGGGAGTGGAAATTGACAATAGCTGTCAGGGACCAAAACCTACCTGGTTCTGGTGTAACCAATATTATATTTCTTTAGAATACAGAAGATTGACTTTCTACGTATTTGGTATTTTATCCACACACACAGAGTTTTACAAAAAAACACAAGAATACATATCAAGACCAAAGCCAAAGAGATGACAGTTTTGGATGCAACAATAGCTGGGTGGTACCCTATAACCCCGTCCTATCTCGTACCTTCTCAGCTCATATCAATGTTGATTACTGCAACTCTGTTAAGTCAATATAATACATTTGCAAGTATGTTAACAAAGGTTCCGACCAAGCTACTTTTAGCATCGGAGAGTTTGACGAAGTTGCGAGTTATGAATCAGGACGTTACATCAGCAGCTCAGAGGCTGCTTGGCGCATATTCTGCTTCCTCATACACGAACGCTATCCTTCGGTTATGCAACTTGCCGTCCACCTCGAGAACGGCAAGCGGGTTTACTTTAATGAAGACGAAGTTCGTGACCAATTTAAACAGCCCTCCAAACACAACTCTTCTTGCTTTCTTAGAAATATGCCGATCCGATAAATCCATCCTATTTCGTTTGGAAAGGTAAGGAATTCTGTAGAAGGAAACAAGGAAAGCCAGTCCCAGGCCATCCTGGTGTGAAAAAAGATCAGACCCTTGGCAGAGTTTACACCGTTCACCCTGGTAATGCCGAATCCTACTACCTCCGCCTCCTTTACATAAAATCACTGGTCCTCAGTCTTTTACTGACATCAAAACCATGGCAGGGGTGGTTCAACCAACATTTTAAGCGGCATGTAAAGCACTTGGCTTGCTATAGGGTAATGCGCACTGGGACCGCACACTAGAGGAAGCGTCCTCCACCGACTCTTCCCACAAGATACGCAAGCTGTTTGCCATCTTACTGGTGTTTTGTCAAGTGAGTGATTCCATCATGCTCTGGGAAAAACACAAAGACAGCCTCGCGGATGATGTGGTGAGAGAGGTTCAAAGGCAGTGTGCTGATGTCAACCTGGTCATGGGTGTTATCTACAACAGGTGTCTGGGGCTTCTTGAGGATTTGGTACTAAAAATGTCTGGTCAACAACTGGAACACTTTGGACTTCCGACGCCTTCTCTAGAACAAGACTCCGTCGTTGTTCACCGAGAATATATCAGTGCTATCTTACGACACAATTAAGTTGTCCAAAGTGGTTGCTGATAATGTTCCGAAATTGAACAACGAGCAGAGATTGGCCTATGACGAAATAGTTCGAAGTGTTGTTTCAGAATGTGGTCAGTTCTTTTTTTCTGGATGCACCAGGTGGAACTGGCAAAACCTTCCTGATTAATCTCCTGCTCAGTACATAGCCATCGCATTCGCCTCCGCGGGTATTGCAGCAACCCCACTGGATGGTGGAAGAACAGCGCATTCTGCCTTCAAGCTCCCTCTTAACCTCAGTCACGCTGTATCTGCCCTTTGTAACATCTCTGCAATTTCCTTTTAAAGTCTGCTACGCCACGACAATTAACAAGGCTCAGGGGCAGAGTTTAAAAGTAGCTGGCGTGGATCTCAGAAGTGACTGTTTCGCACTGTACGTGGCATGCTCCAGAGCCAGTTCTTCTGGTGACTTAGTCATTCTGCAGCCTGAGAGAGACCAGAAATGTAGTTTACCGAGAAGTGCTTAGGCGTTAAAAACACTGTCGTTAGACATGGCAGTAGGCTAGGGGACCTGCCTTAAATCAAAGCTCCCCGACGTATATTACACCCGATTTCCAATTTCAACGCTCCATGTTGCCGTCATTATCTTCCACTACAGCAAAAACTTATATAACTAATGTTATAACGGGATTTCAAATGTTATTGCGGGCGAAGCCGCGGGTAACAGCTAGTAAAGTATATAATATTGATTTAGACACATACTTACTGGTTAATCTCTAATTAGTATAAATCAAAGTCCCCGATTCTTGGAAGTAACGGGTAATCTCAAGGACCACTGGATGGATTTTGATGCGGTTTCCACCAATCTCTAAAGGATATCTCGAGGAAGAATTATGTAGAAAATAATTTATCTATGATCAAAGGAAGCCAAGCAGTAACGATTTCAGTGAAAAAGTCAAAAGAAAATCTGGCGTCCGTGTATTTTTAAGCTTATGCTGGACAAACCGTTAAAATATCAATATACTATGAGTGTAAGAATTGTTCAGCATGAAAAGTTCTAAAAAAAAAGTCAGCGAGAGCATATCTCTATCTTCAATACATCGCCCACTATAAGTGTTTTTACGTTTCCATTTCTTCCAACAGTTTCCATTCAATTACTGAGGCGAGGGGCAAGCCTATCTATCACCCCAGTTACAGCCTAGCTAGCGGGCGAGCCTATTGCCCCAGATACAGCCAGCAGCATACTGTCCAGTCATGTTGAGTTAAGACTTTAGAGAAGAGTGGTTGTGTTTGGAGTTTCCCTTGAAGTGCAACTCGGCTTTTCTTCATTTCGCCTATGAACTTTTCGTTCCGCAAAATACACAGTCAAGTTAAGATTGGACGGAAGGGGGATTTGTGTTTCATGCACCCCGCCATTCTTAAATTACGCCTGCCAAGAATTCGTTGCACATGCATATCCATGATAATATAATTAATAGTCCAGTCAGTGATTTTAACCCATCGAGCCGAGACGTAAAAAATATATTGGTCGTAGTTTATTGACATCGAAAGAAAAAGCCGCTATCTTGTAATGCATTCATAACTGTTCCTGGGCGAAGTTGACAGTTTTCAATATAAATGAAAAAATACATGGTGGTGGAGGTGATTGTTTTAGGGGCGAGGACAAAGAGTTATAATTATACAAATACATTTAGGAGAATGTTCTTTGCAGAACACCTTATTTGTATCTTATATACTGTATTATTGTTTGTCGTTATTAGGGACTGGATTCTTAGGTTTCTGCCTTTTTTTTCCTTACTTCTAAATTCAAAAATACTGTAATAGTGTTCCGAATCACACTCACAAGAGCCATTATTCATGAATTCTATAGTACCAAAAAAACTAATTGCAAATTTGTTCCATTTATTGTAGTATATTTTAATATTTAGTCCATAATTTTTAAAAGTAAACCGCAAGACAACTTTTATTCCTAGCTGTAGTTGTTTGAGAGAAATCCTACCTGCCAGAAAATTCAAACCCTTTCAGCTCTTTTCACCTTATAGTGCATATTATTGTTTGGTTTTCTCAGTCAGGACAGTGGGGATAAATATATTATTGTTTCCAAGCTCCCTAACGAATATGCTAAATAAACAAAGTTAATTAAACGGGCTAGAGTGTAAAAATCACCGTTGATATTCTTGGTTTTAATGAATTAGGATAATACTAGCGGACCCGTGTGAGAAATCTCGCATGTTCATAAAACACACTTTCCCCAATAGGTTTTGCAAATCGAACACTTTTTACAAAAATTGATATTTAAGAAATTAGAATGCAATTTGTCACTGATAATGTCATTTGTGTGCTGAATGTGCTGTAACACTCACGGGTTATTAGATATTTATGAAATTATACGATTTGAGTACTCATTCCTTTGATTTACTGTTTCTGAAATCATTGCAAAATGATAAAGGAAATACCTCATAATGTTAAAATGACATGAAACGGGAGTCACAGCCAACAAAATGTGAAGTGGACAGAAATTATGGAGCGTATTTTCCAATAGCAATAGTATCTGCAAATCGCACACTTCGTACATTTTTTTAAAGTAATTTTTTAAATAAATTATTGATATCTATGGAATTAGAGTGCAATTCGTCACTGCTAATGTCTGTTCTCTTTCATTTGAATGTTCATTTTCACGATCGGTCGCTTGTGAGCGCCGCAGGAGGGATCTATACTACTGAAATAATATGTATGATACATATTTAAGGAGAGTAAATATTACCTAAAAGTGTGAAGTTCTCGGTGATAATTTGAAAGAAGACTTATCATTATGTGAAGTATTTACACTCTCGTTACAATCAGATTGTCTACTAACAATTAGGCATAAATATTAAGTTTTGCGTAGTTTATTTCACGTTTTGCTACACTTTAAACATAAACCATATCTAAAAATTTATTCTACATATTAGAAACCTAAAAGAAAACTATTTTATGTTTTTGAAAGCTTAAAATGACAATTATAAAAACCTAAAAACCTGGTCCCTAGTTATTATAATTATTATGTTCCTTGTTTTATTAATATTTGTTTTTTATATTTAGGCTTCCACCCTATACTGTTTTACAAAGGGTTTTCCCAACAATCATCTTAGTCCCACTTTAAGGACTGTTCCAGCCAAGTAATGAACCTCTTCTCCTCTCCCTGTGTGTATGTGTATAAAACTCGCCACCAATTACGTGTATAAGACGATGTAATGTGATATTAAGTCCTCGGTTGGAATATAATTGCCTGCGTAATGCTAAATACCACGATTGACGTTGCAGGCACGCTTCTCAGGGATATGGTCGTCTTATCTCGGCTTTACATAATTTGAAGCAGACAGCGGAGACACACGCAAAGATGAAGACAAGATTAACAGGGCCGGGTAATTATCCAGGTAGCTGTATGAGATTGCGCCTAGCGGCTAAAAGAAATACACCAACAAGAAAGTGATACTATAGAGATGAACTCAACCTGACAGAGAGCGACGAAACTTTCGTGGAAATAAATCTGGAAATAAAATATGTCTTGCTGGTGATGTTTCGTTTAGGGGCTTGGACATCGTGGTTATTTCAGTGTGTACGGTAGTGTTATTGGTTTAACGTCCCCTGTAACTACTACGGCTTTTAACCCTTTATAGGGCAAATTATTATTTTATTACCGACAGCGGTGGCTACGCTCGCTAAAGCCCAGCGTTAGGTCATGGGGCCAAGCTCTCTGCTGACTCGGTAGACGCGTGGGTTCGATCCCCACTGTCGGCCATCCTTGAACTGGTTTTCCGTGGTTTCCCATTTTCAACACCAGGCAAATGCTGGGACGGTACCTTCTGACAGGTCACGGCCGATTCCTTCCACATCCTTGCCCAGTTTCGTTCATCTTTATCCACTTCATCGCTCATCCCGACGCGCAGGACGCCCACGGGCGACGACTAGAAAGACCTGCACTCAGCCTCTCAGGAGGTCACACGAAAAAAAAAAAATATTGATCGCAGCCAATGACCATACAAGAAAAGAATGTCTTAAAATTGAAAAGGTTCTTTTCGGTTAAATAGTTGTTTAGCGTAATCACACAATGATTTTGATCTATTTTTTGCAAAATTGCAAGTGGTATCTGCCACACCGAACATCACACAGTTTACACACACACAAGGCTCATGAAATCGCTTATTGGTTCAGACCGCATGATGGAAACCATGGCATGCAAACCTCGTAGTTAGTCTGAGTCCAGTGCCTATTCGTCATCGCGTCAGGGCTGTAAAATTCCCACCATACGGCTGCTCTTTTTTGTTCTCTTCTGCTTATAGCGTCTTGGAAAGCGACCGTTGATGGCAGAAACATTCTATTTCTGATCTCTTGCATCAGATAGTCTTCCTTAGATAGTATATAATTATACGAGTCTTGAACGAATGAATTACGAGACACCAAGCGTTCTCTTGAGGTATTATTTTCGCTAGAAAATTATTATTAAATTTTTATTTTTATGTGTTTTTACATTTTGATGTATTTTAATTATTAGAATTATTATTAATGTTATTTTTTGTTTCTATAATATTAATGTTTATATATTTATTTTCAATTTTCAATTTATGTTCTTATAGATTTTATTTTGATATTTGATATTTTGACATTTTGAAATCGATTGGAATAAAGTACAGGGATAGGAGGGTGATATACAATCTGTACAGAAACCAGACAGCAGTCATTCGAGCTGAAGGTCATGAGAGAGAAGCTGATATTCAGAAAGGTGTAACTTATCACCCATACTTTTCAATCTTTACATTGAACAAGCAATGAAGGAAATTGGAGACACATTTAAAGTGGGAATGAAGATTCAAGGAGTAATCATTTCAACTCTGAGATTTGCTGATGACATCGTCATCTTAGCCACACGCCTCAGGATTTGAATGGTTTTTTGAATGGTATGGACTCCGTCTTGCGGAATGAATGTAAAACAAAAATACTGGAATGCAGCCGAAATAAATCATAAACCTCTATGGACATCAAATTGGCAGGTGAAAAGCTGAAGGAAGTAGGAGACTTCTGTTACTTAGGAAGCAAAATAATCAGTGATGGACGAAGCAAAGAGGGTATAAAAAGTAGGTTGGCTCAGGCAAGGAATGCCTTTCTCCAAAAAAGGAATCTGTTGACATCGAATATAGATTTAGGTGTTTGGAAATCATTTTTGAAAACCTTTGTCTGATGGAAGTGAAACTTGGACTATTGGTGCATCAGAAAAGAGGAGAATTGAAGCATTTGAAATGTGGTGTTACAGGAGAATGATGAAGATCAGATGGGTAGATAGGGTGACAAACGAAGAGGTATTAAGACGAGTGGGAGAGGAGATATGTTTCTGGCGACTGCTAATGAAGAGAAGAGGTAGGTTTGTAGGACACAACCTAAGACACCCAGGAATAGCAAGCTTAGTTATGGAGGGAAGGGTTGAGGACAAGAACTGTAGGGGTAGACCAAGGTTAGAATATGTTAAACAGATTGCTTCGGATGTAGGATGTGGTAGCTATGTAGAGATGAAACGATTAGCTCAAGACAGGGAGACATGGAGAGCTAAATCAAACCATTCAAAAGACTGATGACTCAAACAACAACAACAACAACAACATTTTAATGAATGATTTAATTAACTAATTTCGAATTGATTTTTACAATTATTTTCATAATCCTTTTGTTTATTATTTTAATTTTTATATTTCTTTTATAATTGTAATTTTATTTTTATGATTTTATTTCTTTATTTATATTTTATTTTTACACATTAATTGTTTTATTTTATCCAACAAATTACGTCAAGTAGATACATGTAGGCTATAATATTACGGGGTTTGAAGCCAATTTTCAGTGTTGCTTTAGTAAACAAAAGTTTGGTGCTTTTCAGTCGGTCAACATTGTCAGTCCTGTTGACCGACTGAAAAGCACCAAACTTTTGTAGGCTATAATATTTGATTTTAAAAATACTGCACTTCGGCATGAAAATTCTGCAAAATATGGCTTGAAAAGTCAACTATCAGCATCTTTGAAAGCATTAACTGTCCTTATGACAGGTTGTTTATAGAGACCACTATCCCATAAAGGGTTAAAGACGCTGGAGTGCGAGAATTTTGCCCCGAAGGGGATCTTAAACGAACAAGTAAATCTACTAACACGGCTCCCTCGCATTTGCGCCCCCTCATATGCCAACTGACTGAGTCAGGATTCGATCCTGCAACCTTGCGCACAGCAGGTGAGAACGTTATCCCTGCTCCACGCGGGCAGTCTTGTGGTTATTTCAGACCCGTGTGAATGCGTACGTGTAGAATCTCTCTCATAACCTATGTTATTGTAATGTAATAGTTGTGTGGGTGTATTTGAAATCCAGGTGATTATTGGGATGGAGGCGGCCGTGAACATAAGTAAGGACCATCCTGGTATTTGCCTGGAGCAGAAGTGGAGAACCACAGAAAACCACTTCAAAGATGGGTAAGGTGGGAATTAAACCCACATCTTCTCAATGTTTCCTCACAAGGCTGAACGTACCCCACCCCGTTCCAGCCATCAGACGAGAATTATATTCCGTGGTAGAACCAGGAATCAAACCCAGACCTCCAGGGTGACACTCAAGAATTGTAGCCACTACACCACGAGATGGTTTTAAAATGCGTATGGTACATTATGATTGTTTGTTGTTGTAGTTGTTGATTCATTTAGGGACTTTGTGACATCTTGGTCACGTACGAGTGTGTGTTGAATATGTCTGCGTCATTGTGATGGCCGTATGAGTGTCGTAATTGAGGCTGGGATTAATAACGAGGTGGCCGTGGCCTTATGTTTAGAACCTTCCCGGTATTCGCCTGCACTACGTGACCATGATGTCACAATGCCTCGAAATGGATCAACAGCAATAGCATCTTCAAGCAAACAATAATTATAATCTACGTAATCGTCATACAATTTAACTTAATACTGCAACCACTTATGCTTTGTTTAATATTTACCCCCCGCGGCGTAGCCGTGCACGTTAAATCGATCATCACGACCACGCGGGCAGCTGCAGTGTATTATTTACCGAAATCGTGTAGGCAGTGATACATCTGTATAAGGTAAGCCTGGTGTTCTTTGCGTTTGTGGCGAAAGGCTGAACAAGTGTTGCTAGTTTAGGAAGCAAACTGGCTAGCGCGGGATGGAGCGCTTAAGTGATTGTAATTTGAACTAGTGGAATAGGAGTGGTAACTTAAAATTCCATAGAGCAAGGAGACATAACAGAGGGGTAGAAAAATAAATGAAAAGTGTGGTTGGAGGTTATTGCTAAGATATAAAAGAAAGATATTGTATGAAAGTTATTATTTGAAACATAAGTGTGAAGGAAGATAAATAGAGTTATTCTGTCATTATTACCACGTCGTATTGGTTATATGACGACAGCTTCTCATATAGATGGTCCAAAGAAGAAAACCAGAATAAAATAAAATAAAAAACATTGATGCTATGAAGTTGGAATTTGTATCCTCTTGTGACAGCATTATTGTTACAATTTATATTAACATCCCGTAATTCTACAAAATAGTAAGTGGCATTCCGATGAATTATGTTTATGTTGCAGCGTATATGTTTACTATAACGTCCTGGTTGGTGTCGGAGACACACCACACCTTGAGATGAATGAGATATTGTGTCTCTATTAAGATTATATTTATCCGTAGTATTCTATCTATGAATTGGCTCCTTCCCGGAAATTTATATCACATGATAAGAAACCATTACATTTGGCGCCCAACGTGGGGTACGAGAACCATGTCACATCAGTGTAGGGGTAGGAATACATATATATTGTGCAGGTGAGTTTGGGCCTAGTGTTAAGAAGTGCAATTCAGTGTGTCGGTGAAAGATATGAAGTTAAGAAGTGGTCTTGATAGTGAAGAGAACGTTGACAATATGCAGAATGGCGATAGTGTGAGTGAGATTAAGAGCGTAGATAATAATACTATGATGGCAGAGAGTAACCCGAATACTAGTAAAGAGAAAGGAACCTCGGAAGATTCATTAGCTGCGATCATAAGGATATTGAGTGAAAAATTTGATGAAAGTAAGAAAGATAATCAGGAGAGTAGGGAGATGACAAAGGAAATGAGTAGGCAAAATCAGGAGATGAGTAGGGAAATGAGAGAGGAAATACGTAGGCAAAATCAGGAGATGAGTAGGGAGATGAGAGAGGAAATAAGTAGGCAAAATCAGAAGTTGAGAGATACGATAGATAAAAATAATAAGGAAATTCATCGAAAATTAGACAATGTGGTCAAGGAGAATGAAGAATTAAATAGGAAGTATGGTACACTGCTGGAGAGTATTCAGGGGATGAAACAGGAGATCAGATGTGAAATTAAGGATGTGTTAGAACGAAAGGCTAAAAGTATTATAGAGGAAGAAAATACTGTAGGTGAAAGTAGTTTGGAGTTAAAGGAGATGGTAGATGAAAGTAGCATAGAGTTAGAGGAAATTGTATGTGAGAATATAGTAGATGAGAGGAATAATCTGTTAGAGGAGACGTTACGCGAAAGTAGCATAGAGTTAGAGGAAATTTCAGATGAGAATAGAGTAGACGAGAGGAAGATAGTTGAGATTGAAGTAGAATTACGATATAAGATAAGGCGATGTTGTAAAGGCATATATTGGAGAGGACGTAGTAGGCTTCAAAGAGGAATCCGATGTGGAGGTAGACGCCGCGGTTGTATAGGTCGAAATCGGTTAAATTATAGAGATAGACGTGGGATAGGCCATAATAGGCAAAGAAGAAAGAAAGGTTGTGGAGGTATACGTAGAGGTCGACGCCGACATAGCAAAGGAGGGCGCTTTAATGGAAATAGAGGGGATGGATATTGTAGGCGTGATAACGATGAAAATGGAACTGGGGATACGTCTCATTTTAGAATAAATGATAAAGATAGGTCTAAAAGAGCAGTAGGAGCTCGCTATATTAAAGCACGGACAAGACATACCGCCCAACGCTATAATGAATCTAATGATGATGATGATAATGATAATGAGCCTAAATGTATTGACAATTTTGATTAAATTTATATTAAGAAAAGAGTTAAGTTGGAAGTTAAAGCTGAGAAGAAAATCCATAGAGTCACTGAATTAAGAGAAAGAGAAGAAAAGGTTATATTACTTAGATGTATATTTGAATTTGTCTAGATCATTTTTTATCTGGACGTAAAATTAATGTGTTGGGGCGCGTGCCGCTATTTGTTGTTCTAGTTATGAATTGAGTATTTTCTTACTTTTTGATACAGTGGCACAATATATTTGTATTCGATGGTATGCTGTTTTTCATTGTGTGTGATAACCTAGTATCTTTCTTAATTTTGAGTTATGCAGTGGATATTTTTCGTTTTATTTTATTTAACCTTTTGTCCATTCATATTATTGCAGCTTTTGACATTTTCTTTTTAACTTATTATATGTAGTAATTCCGTTCAACTGAAATATAATTTTCAAGATTTCAAAGTGATCGATACAAAGTTGGAACACCATTTATAATACTTCAATGAATGCCCTACACTGCAATCTAAAGTGGAGAGATTTGACAAGCTTTTGATGGAAGAGCAATATTTTAAATCAGCTGTAAGCGATTCGGAATTTGAAGTGTGCCACCCAAGGTTTCTGCAAGAAGAATGTGTAGCTGAAAGTGTAGAATGGCTATATCATTCTGCAGGTGACAAGTTCATGATGTCTAAATGAAAAATTGTAACAGTGCGTGAGATGGAGATTTATGATGATGAATTGGAAAGGGACTTCTTGCTTCCAAGATAAGGAGTCCAGATCTACAAATTAGGAAGGAATGAGAAAAAGATGATGAACTGTTCGTGAATTGGAGAATAGGAACCTGATCAGGTGGTTAATTACAATGAACTGTGTGTTGTATACAAGAAAATGGTGATTCGACATGAGAGGAAATTGTGTCCAGAGACGTTCTATGAAAAATATGCTCGGTCAATCAAAACCAAGCCTTGCTGTCGTAGTTACGATAGAGGAAGTGTTGGGAGTATATTGTGCAATGAAACCAATGGGACAGTTTTGACTAAGCCTCCTATTACCGTTAACAGTAAAGGTGGTAATTGTGATTTTGTATACTGCTATAAACTCCTAGGCTTTAAGTACACATTCTGGGTATAAAGCGTTTTGCTCTCGCACCAGAGGTTAGAGGGGACATTCTGTGCGAAGAAGACAACACATGAAGAAGAGAGAAGTCCAGGTTTCTGTGCTGCAAGCTTTTATTTATTTCTGTTGAATGTGTTTCAGAAATCCTTGTAATGTGAGATTATTATCAGGATTTCTGGGGGCGAATGTATTATTTACCGAAATCGTGTAGGCAGTGATACATCTGTATAAGGTAAGCTTGGTGTTCTTTGTGTTTGTGGCGAAAGGCTGAACTAGTGTTGCTAGTTTTCTAAGCAAACTGGCTAGCGCGGGATGGAGCGCTTAAGTGATTGTAATTTGAACTAGTGGAATAGGAGTGGTTACTCTTAAAATTCCATAGAGCAAGGAGACATTACGGAGGGGTAGAAAAATAAATGAAAAGTGTGGTTGGAGGTTATTGCTAAGATATAAAAGAAAGATATTGTATGAAAGTTATTATTTGAAACATAAGTGTGAAGGAAGTTATAACTCTATAGTTATTCTGTCATTATTACTACGACGTATTAGTTAAATGACGACAGTTTCTAATATAGATGGTCCAATGAAGAAAACCAGAATAAAATAAAAAATCGATTGATGCTATGAAGTTGGAATTTATATCCTGTTGTGTCAGCATTATTGTTACAATTTATATTAACATCCCGTAATTCTACAAAATAGTAAGTGGCATTCCGATGAATTATGTTTATGTTGCAGCGTATATGTTTACTATAACGTCCTGGTTGGTGTCGGAGACACACCACACCTTGAGATGAATGAAATCTTGTGTCTCTATTAAGATTGTATCTATTCGCAGTATTCTATCTATGAATTGGTGCCCTCCCGGAAATTTATATCACATGATAAGAAACCATTACAGCAACAAGCCCGGAGATCGTAGGTTCGAATCTTGGTGCTGAAAGCAGCTTTCCTGAGTCTGGTTTATCCCCGTTTTTTCCACACTCCATCCAGGAAAATACCGGAATAATACCTTTTTTCAATTCCTGGGGCACCTACCTCATCCATGTCCCTAATACAGTTACACACACTACTACAGTCACAACATAAGCACAGGTTGTCAGACAAATTCATCACACACCCAAGTACACGGGGCTGATGACCAAGATGTCTCTAGTCCCTGAAATGAATTAACAACAAAACAACAACAAATTTAATAATCACACAAACATTCGGAGCGAAAATAATTATATTCCTGAGCCTTGACACTTTTATGTCGTACAATGCCCACTCATAAATCATTAATAACTCTGGAGATAATTACCACCAATGCTTTGTTATTCGTATTTAATTGAGCAATGCTGAGGAATCTGGAGAGTGGTAGCTGTGAACCTATCGCTCCAATCATGCACATGACTCATTTGAGCTAAGGATTTAACCATATTATTATTATTATTATTGCTGTATTATTTTATGTCTTTATTTGTGGCAAAGTAAGGGCTCATTGCCCTCTCATACACTTACCCACGCAATATGATACGTGGGATAGTGAAGAAACAATGTATAGAAGATTTTTTAAAGAGCGTTAAAAATCCTTCAGTATGCCTTCCTTCGGAGGGGAAGTAAAGCCGGCGGTCCCATGGCATGTAAAAGATCCTTCCACAGACTAAACTTGTGTGAAGCTAAGTTGTTAGGTTAGATTTCGTCGGAACGCTCTATCAAATGTTCCAACGTTCACCACTAGGTATCACTGATATCTGGTGGCGAAAGTTGGAACTACTTGAAATTGAAAGGAATTTGTAGCTCACCCTAAGGGTGTCCTCTGGAAGCAGCTACAGACTCAGGCGAGCCGAACATGTCCTCGGACACTCCCGGCACTAAAAGCCTTACGATAAATAAAATGTATAGAAGAAATAATATAATTGAATTACTACTACTAATACTAATAGTGTTAGTAATAAAAATATAATAACAATAGTAATAATATCGTATGGCCTCGGTGACGAGTGAAGCCTTTATAATCTGATGCCCAGAGGGCAGCTTGTATGTCAATTTTTTGTCGATTCTTGGAGCGCTATAAAAGTCAAGGAGGTTAGATAGCCTATCTAAGCTCCTTTCTGGTAGAGAAAGGAGAAACTTGGTGTTGGCGGCAGATTAATTTTGCCATCATGAACACGACCTACAGAAGTAAAATGGGTTTTAAAACATGTCAACAACGTACGACATGCGTGCCGAGATTTTTTCGCCCTTAAAAAAAATAAATCAATTACCACGGCCAGGAGCGAACCTGCAAGCTTGGGGTAGGTAGTGCGACACGATAACCACTCACCCACCGTGGCAGGCAATAAAAATATACATGTCTCACACATCAAGTCTTCCTGAAAAAAAAATCTAAGAATTTACGGTACATCAAATTGATGGTGTATCGAGCAGTTGTCATTTCCACCCTTCTCTATGGATGTGAAGCCTGGACTCTTTATCGCCGTGATATGAAGAAATTAGAACGCTTTCACCAACAGAAGCTCAGATTCATTATGAACACAAAATGGGATGACTACGTTCCAAATACAACAGTTCTTGGGAGGGCAAATATTATATGAACAGCATAGAAGCCACCATTGTTGGTCACCAAGTCAGATGGATTGGACATGTTCAGCGCATGAGTGATGACAGACTTCCACGACGGATCCTATATAGTGAAATTAGTACAGGCAAGAGACCTTGTAGCGCCCCTCTGAAGCGCTATAAGGACCAGGTTAAGAAGACGTTGAAGAGAACAGGCATTGAATCAATGGACTGCCACTGCGGAGAATCGTCCTCGCTGGCACTCTAACTACGGCTGCTGCTGTGCACATTTTTAGCGTGAACATTGATGGCAAGCTGTAGATAAACGGCAGAGGCGTAACCTATGCCAAGCTCAACCACGATCTCCACCCGTTACGGTATAATAATATCGTATGGCCTCGGGTGCCGGGTGCAAGCTTTGTTATTTGACACCCAAAGGGTAGCTTGCATGTCGAATTTCGTTCTTCCTTGAAGCAATATGAAAGTCAAGGTGGTTAGATATCTAAACTCCTTTAACACTATAGCTCTTTCTAGTAGAGAAAAGAGGAACTTTGTGTTGGCGGAAACTCCCGAGATTAATTTTGCCATTATGAACACGGCCTACTGAATTCAAATGGGTTCTTTGACATGCCAACATCGTATGCCATGGTGTCGTAATTTTGTCACCTTTAAAAAAAATATCACTTATCACGGCCATGAGCGAACCTGCAAGCTTGGGGTTAGTAGACCGACACGTTGACCACTCACCCACCGTGGCAAGCAGCTCGTAAAGTGAGCACCCGTTACGGTGCAACCAATGTGGTCGATTGTCTCATGACCGGATTGGCTTGAAAAGCCACCAAATACATCTCCATGCCTGAATGGATATTGAAGAAGAATTGCATGACATAAATGAATAATAATGTTATTGGTTTTACGTCCCTTTAACTACCCTGGCTTTTAGAGACGCCGGGGTGCCGGAACTTTGCCCAGATGGGGATCTTTAACGTGCCAGTAAATCTACTGACACGGCTCCCTCGCATTTGCGCACCCTCTAATGCCAGCTGACTGCGCCAGGATACGAACCTGCTACCCTGGGCTCAGCAAGCGAGAACGTTACCGCTGAGCCACGCAGCCAGCCCTGAGATAAGTGAATACTCGAACATGAGTATCAGCCGACGACGACGTAAGGATATAACAATACTATCAATTAAAACATAAATACATAATAATTAGTTGCACCATGAATATTAATGCCGGCCCCATGGTGTTGAGGTAGCGCACCTGCCTCTCATCCGGAGGCCCTCGGTTCGATTCCCAGCTCCGTCAGAGATTTTAGAAACTGACGTGAGGGCTGGAACGAGGTGCACTCAGCCTCGTGAGGACAATTGAGTAGCTGTCTGACAGTGAGGGGACCCGATGCGAGACCACGCGTCACCCCAATATCTGCAGGCCAAATGGCAGGGCAGCGGTCGCTTGGTAGGCCAAGGCCCTTCATGGTCTGTAGTGCCAGGGGTTATTATTAAGAATATTGGTGCTATACCTGTGTTCCTACAAGATATTTTCGGGACTCTGTATGAAGAAATTCTGAAGTTGGTCTCTGTCTATGCGAAGTGGTGGGGAGTGTTATATCCTATTACGCCTCCACCAGTGGATAGCAGGGCGGTGTAGCAGGGCTGTTCGTTCCATTTGTTTTATTCCCGTATTCAAGCGATATCCAATGCATCGATACTTGAGGTAATGTGCCTCTTCTCTCATCCCTTACAAATATATTGGGCAAACGACTTCCCATACATATTTTACGATCGAAAGATGACAACATCTTCCAGTCCATCTCAAGATATGCTGTTACGAGCCTGAACATCACCACAGTTCCCCTACACACCGACATGGTGCGACACTTTCGTGTTAGAAACAAGAAGTTCTGTGGTGAACTAGTTAAGAGCGTACGTTACTTTTCTTAAAAGTGAAGATTCAGTACCTCCTATTCGCCTACTGTATTACGAATATTACAATTAAGTATGGAGTCATGTTGGTAACACTGACATTAATTAATTATTATTTCGAACAACGTATTTCAACTTGATTTTAAAAATTAAGTTCGCCATGCTGTATTGGAGGTACTGAGAGTCTAGGGATTAAAAGTCAAGAGAGCATTATTAGATAGTTGAGTGGCTTAATTACTCTGAAAATGTGCAAAAAATATGTCGATTATGGCACATATTGTACATACAAATGTATTAGAATTCCTTTATGTGTTATGATAGTTCTACAGGGTGTTTATAAATTCCCACTACAGACTTTGATGATGATGATGATGATGATGATGATGATGATGATGATGATGATGATGATGATAATTGTTGTTTTAGGGGCCTTTCATCTAGGTTATCGGCCCCTAATTGTTTGGGTGATCGTGAAGATGAAAAAGAAATGTAAACTGTAACTAAAACTAACTTATATACTAGAAAAATAAATGGAAAACAAAAGGAGAATAAGGCAAATAAAGGATAGGAGGAAAAGAAATGCCCTCAGCCCTCGAAGAATGCGGACTGAGGGACTTGGAAGGATGGAGAGCCATGAAAGGCAGATAGGAAAGTGAAACAGTCCACCCCAGGGGTAATGGATAAAAGGGGGAAAACCGGACCCAGCTCAGGAATCCCTCGGGGTCGCCAACTCCCGAACTCACCAGCCGTGAGCCCCTGAGGGTGTAGCAATATGTACGGTGCACCAGAAGTGGTGTGGCTACATACACCCTGCCTCCTTGAGGGCCTTGAGCAAAATGCAGGAGATAACATGAAAAAAATGGCTGACCCCTCGCAGAAGGAGGGTATCAAAAGAGATGAGACAAGGGCCAATTAAAGCGGGAAAGGAAGAGACTCCCTAGACCTCGGATACCCTAATACCGTCGGGATAGGAAGAGAACAAGAGTTGACGAAGATAGGTCGATAGGAAAGAAGAGGGAGAGGAGCCCGGCATAAGTATGTGGAGGCAATGCCGGACTCAGCTGGGGTCCCGTGGTTGCCAACCCACGTCCTACCAGATGTGAGCCCTTGGGTCGTGTTGCACTTGGCTACGCTGCTGGGAGTATCTTATTTCACAATTTTGGAAATCCATGGCATTTCCCTGAAGAAATAACAACTGACCAGCTGCAGATAGTATTTCAACTCGCTCCTAGTGCGACTGGGTATTCTGCCTTTCTGATTTCAATATGCACAAAAAAAGTTAAAATATACTACGCGTTTATTTGACCTTTGTAATCGTTGGATAGCAATTAATTTTCAACAGACCACCTAATTTCAAAATATTGATCTATGGACATCATAATGTGATTATTGCAGTGTGATAGGAAATAGATGATTGCAATGAAATGACCCGGTAATAAATTAATTAGAACATGTGTATTGACAATTACATTCATATCACGTTTCCAAATTAATAATAAATATACAGCCTCGTTATGGCGGTAGTTACCGGTGGTGGGAATCTGAGTTCCAGATCACTGAGAAATTTAATTGTGTTCTGTTAGATCGCGGTTTATTCCACCTCATGCTGTAACGACTAGAATTCTTAGTTGTAACCCCTGAGGTACGGGTTGGATTCCCGGATATGCCAAGATATTTTATTCTGATCTGAGGGTTAAAAAGTAGCTCACTCATCCTCTTGAGCCAAAGATGAGGAACGACGGAATTGATTTCCAACTCAGCAAACCTAGAAGTAGTTTTCCGTCGTTTTCCACTTCTACTCCAGGCAAATGCATGGATGGTACCTAAATTAAGTCACGGCCGACTTCTATCAAAATCCCTGCCCCAATTACAAATAGGCCTACACAGACTAGTACAGTCACCACAAAGACATAGGTTATCGGACAGATTCCACGCACACACAAACACCTAAGTACACGGGTCTTCTTGATCAAGATGCCGCCAAGCCTCTAAATGAATCAACAACAATAACAAAGGGGTTTATCCAGCCTTGCAAGAACACCTTGTTAGTGGTTTGGTTTTCCGTGGATTTCCACTTCCGCCTAGCAAATACTGGGCTGATAACTTGAGGGGAAGATGACCTCGCTGTTCCACCCCTTAAAACACCAATAACTAACTGGCTGCGTGGTGCAGCGGTACCCTTCTCGCCTGCTGTCTCCAAGATTGCAGGATTAAATCCTGGTGCAGACAATTGGCATTTGACGGTGAGCACGTTAAAGATCCCCTTCGGGGCAATATTACGGCACCCCAGCGTCTCTAAAAGCCAGAGTAGATTAAAAGGGACGTAAAACGTAAAATAAGTAATAAGATAATATCACAACTTATAGACAATATTACTCCATATTTATATTATAAGTTTGACTGTTAAGATCAAGTTTCCAATCTGTTTTAGAACGTTTCGATCAAATTGTATTATTACATGCTCGCATATGGTTTAATGCATTAAGATCCACGCAATGCTGAAGAAGGCCGCAATATGGCTGAAACCGGTACTTATTAATTAACTAACTAATTAATTCATTCATTCATTTCACACTTTAATTATTGATTAAGGTGTACCGTAATAATTATATTCAATACCATTTGGTATTTACTTTAAGATGCATATCTGTTGAGAATCTTTGTTCATTAATTTTTGAAGTCATCTACTGGAGGAGGTGGGGAGTTTCTTTCTGCCAATTACACAAGGCAGGCAGTCAGTTCAGTGTTGATTTTAAATAGAATTCAGCTACTTCCTGTTTTCATTTTTGAGAGTAGAGTAATTGTTCTTTTTAAATCGCTTATCCTCCCAACTCGGTTTCACCCACGGACTCTGCGAGGGATCATTCCTCTACCGTCGCAAGGACGGTGTCTGGGAGCCGAACACACTTTGTAAGCAGATACAACTGGGGATAGCGACAGACCGTTTGTCCAGGTGATCGCTAACTTGGGTTTAATTAAGGAAGGGTCAGGTTAGGGATTTTGGAAGGAAGTTGGCCCTGGACCTGTTGACAGGAACCGTCCCGGGATTTGTCAGGTGGTAAAAATGCGAAACCACGAAAACCATTTTTATGACAGCCGAGGTGGGATTCGAAGCCATGAGTTAGCGCATTAGCAATCTCGGCCACCGTGGCCGGTGGAGTAATTATTGTTATTATCAGCATCATAATCATTATTATTATTATTAATGATTATTATTATGAGCAAACAGTTTCTTAACGCCTTATATGTCAGTTGCTTCATAAAATTGAGCCACTTCACGTTTCCTTTGAGGAGAGAAGAGTAATTAATATTATTATTACAGTGTTATTATTATTTTGAGCAATGAGTTTCTAAATGGTATATATATACAGGGTGTATTTAATATGATGGAAGTCCGTTACACTGGTGATAGAAGATGGTATTCTAAGCAAATATATTCATGAAATTCAGTCGGTTCATAATTAGTGTAGGTGGAATTAAACACAAAAATTGTCGATCAATGTCTTGGAAACGGGCTTATTCGTTCCCCTCAGCAGCACAGCTGACTTCTCCCCGTCGCCCTCCCCTCCAACGCTAAGGAATGATGACAAGAGTCTTAAGTTGAGTGACCTCGTCTTGTCTGCCAATGACATTGAAATATATAAATCGAGCCTATGAACAGGTGTTTCACATCTTCATGGGGAGTGGCTACATGACTAGTGATGGTGGATCTGTCTAGGATTTCGCCATCCTCATGGCCTATGCATAGAAAATAGAAATCTTAAAGATTTGGTAAATTAATTCAAGGAACTGTTGGTCTATCTTTGTGTGAAAATAGTGCAACAACTGTAATAAAAATATTTGTAGGCTACTACTACTAATACTTTTAGACACACTAACTTCTTTTATGTTTCCTTTTGGTATGTCGAGTTGCCAGACTTTTATGTACGTAGGATTTATTGTATGTGCCATGAAATCCATGGACATGATCGTATTAGATCCCATTCACTTACTACCTCACTGAACGTAGATCGCACCCTCGGGAAGGTTAGCACTCTACCACCAGAACTACACATGCTGACTCTTATTATTATTATTATTATTATTATTATTATTATTATTAGACTGTTATTATTATTATTATTATTATTATTATTAGCCTATTATTATTATTTTTATTATTATTATCATCATCATCATCTACATGTGGTGCTAGTGTTTGGACAGATTATCATTACCAGCCGATATGCAAGTCTGGGCTTGATGGCGCAGCAGTCCAGCTGTTGGCCTCTCACCACGGCGGACCGGGTTTGATTCCCGGTCAATGCATGTGTGATTTATTCAAAGTGAAATGCCATGTCCTGTGGTTCGGATTCCACGTAAAACGGAGGTCCCGTGGCTCATGATCACGAGATTAACGGACACGTAAACTACAAACTTATTTTCACTACTACAGTCACCACAGAAACACAGTTTACCAGACAAATTCAACACTCATCCAACTAAACAGGGCTGATAAACAAATGTCCCAAGCCCCAAAAAAGAATTTACAACAACCATCACAACAAGCTTGGAAATCTCTTCCGTCTCATTGTTACCAAAAATATTTTTTTCCTGAACTTCCTAAACAATTGGAACCCTACTTAAAAATAAATAACGTTCAGTAAAGACATAATCTCTTATAATTAGTTTAATAGTCTAATACTACTACTTTTTTTACGAAGTGGAAAACTCTTGCCTAAGACCTTGAGAAGGGTCCGCACTCCTCAAAAGTGTGGGATTCTTACCCACTAAAAAACCACACCCTGTCCTCTTGACAAAACCCATCCCGGGACCACTACTACTACTAATAATAATAATAATAATAATAGTATGTTAAAAGAAGACCCAAAGATTAAGCTTAAGAAAGGGCAGAGACCAAAGAGGTCAGAAGCTGCTAAACAATTACAAAGTCAGAAAATGAAGGAGATATGGGCTAGGAAGAAGACGCTTAAGAACGTGAAACCAATCACAACTCATCAAGCTGAAAACCATTTTGGTTAACCTACGTAGTCCATAGTTGGCTCATTCGAAGAAAGATGAAGAATAAGTTGTTCGACACACTATTTTTAGCCTATTTTCAATTTTGAAAAAATAGGCTTATGAGATCACCTTTTGTCCGTGTGTGTGTGCGTGCGCGTGTGTGTGTGTGTGTGTGTGCATGTGTGAGGTGTGTGTGTGTGTGCATGTGTGAGGTGTGTGTGTGTGTGTCCCTAATAAAATCTAAACGGCTAGAGCGATTTCAATGAAACTCGGTAAGTTCATGGCGCTATTTCCGGCGACCTCGACCGTGCCCTTCAAATTTTGTTACGTCTCACCAATCCAACATGGCGGCTGTGCGAAATATTTCACTAGCATTCAATATCTCCGAAACTATTACCGATATCGCCCTGAAATTGTGTACGGCGATAAAGGGCACTACTAGAAGTTCACCTATGAGACTTTCAAGAACCTGGTGACTACAAAACCAGCATGGCGGCCAAGCGAATTTGAGACTTTTAAATAGACATTTCTCGCGATTTAACTACCCAAACGTAATGAAACTGGGAACAGCAATTGTTTATACACATTGTAAAGCACTGGAGTCTAATTTAGTTCAATTGTATACATAACCTCAAAATGGCGGCTGTGCGAAATATTTCACTGACATTCTATATCTCCGAAACTATTACAGATATCACCCTGCAATTTTGTACGGTGATAAAGGGTACTGATACAAATTTACCTGTGTATACTTCATAAACCTGTAAAGTACAAAACGAACATGGCGACCAAGCGAATTTGAATATTTTAATAGACTTTTCTCGTTATTTAACTCTCTGAGCGCAGTGAAATGTGGTTAAGTAAATGATTTTGCAGATTGTAATGCACTGCCTTCTAATTTAATTCAATTGTTTACATAACCTCAAGATGGCAGCTGTGCGAAATTTTAAAATTATGTTTTTATTTCTTGTGTCGTAATCATGCGATCGAAGTGAAAGTTTGAATAATGAACCTAGGCAATAATTGTCCTTGAATGGTACATAACTCTATGGCCTATACATATAACAATCCTAAATGGCGAGCTTCCGAAATATTTAGACGGTTCTCAATATCTATGAATCTTTTACAGCAACCAAACATATTTTTTTAATGTTCATAGAGACTATGAACATATGTTCACCTATAGGACTTTGAGTAACCTGGTGTGCACAAATCCAACATGGCGGTGACGCGAATTTTAAATATTTAAATGGACGTTTCTCGCGAATTAACTATCCGAGTGCCGTGAAACGTTGCACGTTAAATGCTTTTACAAATGTTGATCCACTGGCATCTAATTTATTTCAATTGTTTGCACAATCACTAGATGGCTGCTGTGCGTAATTTTAAAATCTCGTTTTTACTTCTTGTGTTCTAATCATGCGATTGAAGTTTGAATACCACACGTACACAATAATCTTAATGTAATAGTACAAATATAAAAATCCAACCTGGCGACCATCTGAAATAGTTAGACGGTTCTCAATATCTACGAATCTGTTACAGCAATTAAACTGAAATTGTGTATGTTGATAGAGGCAATTAACATGAGCTGGATATATGAAAATAGGCTGTATAGTTCTCCACGGAACTACTTGTTATTTTTTTCGGGGATGTCGAGATTCCGGAATGTTGTGTTCACAGAGTTTCATATACGTGCCATTACATCTGTCGGCATTTATAACATGACTGAGCCTAGATCGAACCCTCGAGAAGGATAGCACTGTACTACCTAAGCTACACAGCCTCGCTATCATAAGTTATGTACTGTATTGTACAATGAAAGTAAATATCTGATATTTACTTTCATTGTATTATACAGTACATAACTTATAGCACATTGCTGGTACATCACAACATATCTATGCGGGCTTCGGGGAACCAAAGTATAGTTACTGTACTGAAAAAGACACTTCTAAGCTGGAAAGTCAAAATCGCTACCCAAGAACTTCCGGACGAGTCGGGTTGTTGAGAGAACTACTGCCTTCTGCGTTAGTTTCTACAGTTGAGTATCCAGATCCAGTTCTTTATGACCTTGGAGCAAGGTACTTGGGATCACGCCCGAACTTGAGACAATGATAGGTATGGTCTTTACCCGTTCTACTGCCATTGCCTTTTGCCATCTCGCTATATTTCCTTTATTGTTATTATTATTATAATTATAACACTGTATTATAACAATGTATTTGTATTTTATTTTCATTTTCGTGTATTTTCATATGTATGTACATTGTTGATTGACCAATAAATCAACACCCCCCTCTCCAGTTTACGGCCACCCCAGGGCTGGAGATGGGATGGGACAATTCACAATTATGTACTTGTGGTACCGTACTAGTATTAAATCTTGGAAGTTGTTTTCCATGGGTTCCCACTTCTACCCCAGGAAAATGCCGGGATGGTTCCTAACTTATGGCCACGGCCGCCTTCTTCCCAATAACCATAACCGCTGGCAGTGCAGCGCATGAAGGGCCTAGGCCTACCAAGCGACCGCTGTCCAGCCATTTGGCCTGCAGATATTAGGGTGACGTTTGGTCAGTGCATCGGGTCCCCTCGGCCATTAATCTTGATTTTCCTGACTAGGGCACTGCCTCACTGTCAAACAGATACTCAATTGCCCTCTCGAGGCTTGGTGCACCCCGTTCCAGCCCTCACGTCAGTTTCTAATATCCCTGATGGAGCCGGGAATCGAACCCGGGGCCTTCGGGTGAGAGGCAGTTGTGCTACCCCAACACCACGGTGCCGACGCCTTCTTCCGAATCCTCACCTGAATTACAAATACCCACATTACTACAGAAGCCACAAAAACACAGGTTATCACACAAATTCTACCCACACCCAGCTACATGGGGCTAAATGGCCAAAATCGACAAGCCTCTCAAACAAAACATCAAGTATTTTACTTCCGTCTTAAATGCCTAGTTCTGAACAGACTACGGGATGTCGGAATTTTGTCCCACTGTATTTCATTAAGTGAATGTTTTTAGTATTTTCAGAAACTAGTCAACAGAAGGTCCGACACGGATGCCAATGATACACCAGGGCTGAGTATCGAAATTATTGTATACATGAACCTCAATCAATGAATTCCACACTTACATAGTAGTACTACCGGTCCTAACGTCCCAAGCCATTGCGTGCGTTGTCAAGAACAACAACAACAACAACAACAACAACAACAACAACAAGAACAACGGCAATACATATTTCCTTACGAGACGGTAGCGCTTATCCTCATAACAGCTGATAGCCTACCACCCCTCAAGTCAACCGGTAAGGTCAATCAGGCGCGGATCTAGAGTTTGGTTCTGGGGGGGGGTCAGAGATTCGATCTAGAGTTTGGTTTTAGGGGGGGGGGGGTCAGAGAATCGAAATTGTTAAGAAAAATGGTATCACTAAAAACGCAATCACAAAATAACCAAACGTACAAAACCAGACCAATTTTTTTGCAAGCTTCATGGATAGAAATTTAATGCGTTTAGCGCACCAAAAATATTCGTACAAATTGCAACGGCGTGTTTTGCGACTTTTACATCGAGCTTCGAGAAAAGGATCAAGGTACGTTACAGTTTCGGCAAGTCGAGTTGATACCGACAAAGGGAGAAAGTCACAGCTTAAATTGCCAACCAAGCTTGCAGTTTGGACGTCGGCAAAAATTTTTGTTGCGAAAAAAGCCCCAGTTTCCTATCCGTGCATTGCTGCACATTCATCGTGATATCACTATAAACATCGATTCGGTAATCACAAGATTTCTAAACAAAATAGACGAGTTGATTTTGTTGTATAACTAATAGTTTTTATACAAGAGGTTTGAAGTTGTAAATATGTACAGTTGTAACAGAACATAATAATTCCAATAAAGATAATTCAGTATTTAATAAAATGAAAAAAAAACTGTTTTTCAGTTAAAATTCGTTAAGTTTTACTTGTCTGGTAATTGTGTTTTTGTTTTTTGAGTTTGCAAAAAAATTTGGTCTCCGTTTGGGGGGGGGGGTCATGACCCCCGTGACCCCCCCCCTTGAATCCGCGCCTGAGGTCAATGCTCCGAATACGTAGGCTAACAACTTCCCCTCCGCGCGTCATCACATCTCGCTCCGCCTCGTTTCTCACAGCCTGCCACACCACTTTCTGCTTGATTAGTTTATGAAAAAACTAAAAACATTGACTTTTTAATGATTAATTTTCAATTTCAAGAAATTTTTTTTTTTACCTAGGAAGCTTAGAATAGTCTCTTCTATCACCTGTGTAACGGACTTCCATCATATCAATCAATATCAGTCGTCGCCTCCGTGGTGTAGTAGTCATCATGCTTAGCTGCTACTCCGGAGGTCCAGTGTTTGATTCCCGGCTCTGCTACGAAATTTGAAAAGTGGTATGAGGACTGGAAGGGTGTCTACTCTGCCTCGGGTGGTCCAAATGAGTACAGGGGTTCGATTCTCACCTCAGCCATCCTCGAAGTGGTCCGTGGGAAAGCCTACCTGGAGGGTAAACTGACTACGAAAATGAAATATACCATTCGCCTCGAGAATTATCAATTTATCAAGAATGTTTAATTTGAATCTCCGACCCTCGCACCTTGTGTTAAACTGCTGAGAAACGTCAAGATTTGCTTTTCATCACCTTTGCAGCATGTAAAATAAGAATTCTCGTTAGAGTGTTACGACATTTGAATGGTCACTGTTGCGAACCAGCGAACTAAATAAATACTTTACATAAGGAAAATGAACCCTTTCACGGTTCTCAAAGACGACTGCTTGAAGAAAATCAGTGAGGGTAGACTTCGATCAATCCCTAGCACTGCCGAGTAGATGAGCGACATCAAAGTGTTTGCAAGATGACAGGAGAATAGAAGGGAAGATACTGCGGAAGCTGCACATCTCAGAAGATTTTCTTAGAAATATTGAATCTTAGCTCATCCCTTTTTGACGTCATCTCCTGGGGGAGGAGGGGGAGTTTCTTTCAGCCAATTACACAAGGCTTCACTCAAGGCAGCCAGTCCAGTGTTCATTTAAAAGCTAGAATTCAGCTACTTCCCGTTTCCTTTGTGACAAACCTTTGCTTAGCCTTGAATACACCGGGAAATGTTCACTGGATGAATGGGTGCTGATGTTGTCCTTGTAACTGAAGTTTGTTTGAGTCTTCAGTCCTTTAGTTTGGTTTGAAGCAGCCCTTCATATCTCCCTGTCCTGAGCTAAGCGTTCCAATCAACCGCACCCGACGACCGAGACAATCTGTTAAACACATTCTCACTTAAGCCTATCCATATAGTTCATTCTTCCTTCTATTACTAAGTTTGCTATGCCTGGGTGCCTTAGAATGTGACCTCCCATTCTATCTCTCCCTTCCATAGCACTCGTCAGAAACATCTCTCCTCATTTGTTACTTCCGGGTACGATTCTGGTCTGAGGACTGGAAATGTGTACACTCTGCCTCGTGTCGCAAAACTGAGAATATATAGGTTCGATTCTCACCTCTGCCATCCTGGAAGTGGTTTTCCGTGGTTACCCACTTCTAATTCGGACACATTAAGACCACGGCTGCTTCCTTCCCCATCTTGTCTAATTACAAATAGCGTACACACTACTACAGTACTACTACTACTATTACAGACACCTCATTAATACTGATATTCGCTGTAGAATTGAGCAGGCCAGAAGTTCTTTCATGAAAATGAGAAAAGTTTTGAACACCCGTGATTTAAGTCAGTCATTACGCACCCGACTGCTTCGATGCTACGTTTTTAGTGTCCTGCTCTATGGAGTTGAATCATGGAAACTTACCGAGGTTTTAAGAAAGAAACTGATAGCATTTGAAATGTGGACGTATCGCAGGATTTTAAGGATATCATGGACAGCTCAAGTCACAAATGTGGAAGTACTGTGGCGTATGGACAAAGACTCAGAAATTCTCAGTATCATCAAAAGGAGAAAACTAGAACACTTTGGTCATTTCATGCGCAACAACAAATACCACCTCTTGCAATTAATTATCCAAGGGAAGATTGATGGCATTAGGGGCCCAGGACGCAGACGAATATCCTGGCTAAAGAACTTAGACCAGTGGTTTGGACTTAATACAGTGACACTGTTTAGAACAGCTATGGACAAACAACAGATCATGCTACTGATCGCCAACGTTCTTGGAGGACGAGGCATTTGAAGAAGTAGATTAACACTGATAATCAGACAAATTCTGTACACAGTATATACAGGATGTAATTGAAATGATGGAAGTCCGTTACACTGGTGATAGAAGAGACCACTCTAAGCTTCCTAGGTAAGAAATTTGTCACCAATCTTGAAATTGAAAATTAATCATTAAAAAGTCAATGTTTTTAGTTTTTTCAGAAACTAATCAATCAGAAAGTGGTTCGGCAGGCTGGGGGAAACAAGGCGGAGCGAAGTGTGACGACACGCAGAGGGGAAGTTGTTACGTAATCGGAGCATTGACCTTACCGGTTGACTTGAGGGATGGTAGGCGATCAGCTGTTATGAGGATACGCGCTACCGTCTCGTAAGAAAATGTGTATTGCAGTTGTTCTTGTTGTTGTTGTTGTTGTTGTTGTTGTTGTTGTTGTTGTTGTTGTTCTTGACAACGCACGCAATGGCTTGGGACGTTAGGACCGGTAGTACTACTTTGTAAGTGTAGAATTCATTGATTGATGTTCATGTATACAATAATTTCGATACTCAGCCCTGGTGTATCATTGGCATCCTTGTCGGACCTTCTGTTGACTAGTTTCTGAAAATACTAAAAACATTCACTTAATGAAATACAGTGGGACAAAATTCCGACATCCCGTAGTCTGTTCAGAACTAGGCATTTAAGACGGAAGTAAAATACTTGATGTTTTGTTTGAGAGGCTTGGCGATTTTGGTCAGTTAGCCCCAAGTAGCTGGGTGTGGGTATAATTTGTTTGATATCTTGTGTTTTTGTGGTTTCTGTAGTAATGTGGGTATTTGTAATTCAGGTGAGGATTGGGAAGAAGGCGCCGACCCCGTGGTGTTGGGGCAGCGCAACTGCCTCTCACCCGGAGGCCCCGGGTTAGATTCCCGGCTCCATCAAGTATATTAGAAACTGAAGTGAGGGCTGGAACGGGTGCACTAAGCCTCGTGAGAGCAATTGAGTAGCTCTCTGACAGTGAGGCAGTGTCCCAGTCAGGAAAATCAAGATTAATGGCCGAGGGGACCCGATGCACTGACCAAACGTCACCCTAATATCTGCAGGCCAAATGGCTGGACAGCGGTCGCATGGTAGGCCTAGGCCCTTCATGCGCTGCACTGCCAGCGGTTATGGTTATTGGGAAGAAGGCGGCCCTGGCCATAAGTTAAGGAACCATCCCGGCATTTTCCTGGGGTAGAAGTGGAAACCAATGGAAAACAACTTCCAAGATTTAATACTAGTACGGTACCACATGTACATAATTGTGAATTGTCCCATCCCATCTCCAGCCCTGGGGTGGCCATAAACTGGAGAGGGGGGTGTTGATTTATTGGCCAATCAACAATGTACATACATATGAAAATACACGAAAATGAAAATAAAATACAAATACATTGTTATAATACAGTGTTATAATTATAATAATAATAACAATAAAGGAAATATAGCGAGATGGCAAAAGGCAATGGCAGTAGAACGGGTAAAGACCATACCTATCATTGTCTCAAGTTCGGGCGTGATCCCAAGTACCTTGCTCCAAGGCCATAAAGAACTGGATCTGGATACTCAACTGTAGAAACTAATGCAGAAGGCAGTAGTTCTCTCAACAACCCGACACGTCCGGAAGTTCTTGGGTAGCGATTTCGACTTTCCAGCTTAGAAGTGGTTTTTTTTTTTTTTTTTTTTTTTTTTTCAGTGCAGTAACTTTACTTTGGTTCCCCGAAGCCCTCATAGATATGTTGTGATGTACCAGCCATGTGCTATAAGTTATGTACTGTATAATACAATGAAAGTAAATATCAGATATCTACTTTCATTGTATTATACAGTACATAACTTATGATAGCGAGGCTGTGTAGCTTAGGTAGTACAGTGCTATCCTTCTCGAGGGTTCGATCTAGGCTCAGTCATGTTATAAATGCCGACAGATGTAATGGCACGTACATGAAACTCTGTGAACACAACATTCCGGAAACTCGACATCCCCGAAAAAAATAAAAATAATGTGTCGAACAACTTATTCTTCATCTTTCTTCGAATGAGCCAACTATGGACTACGTAGGTTAACCAAAATGGTTTTCAGCTTGATGAGTTGTGATTGTTTTCACGTTCTTAAGCGTCTTCTTCCTAGCCCATACCACCTTCATTTTCTGACTTTGTAATTGTTTAGCAGCTTCTGACCTCTTTGGCCTCTGCCCTTTCTTAAGCTTAATGTGTGGGTCTTATTTTAACATACTATTATTATTATTATTGGTAGTAGTAGTAGTGGTCCCGGGATGGGTTTTGTCAAGAGGACAGGGTGTGGTTTTTTAGTGGGTAAGAATCCCACACTCTTGAGGAGTGCGGACCCTTCTCAAGGTCTTATGCAAGAGTTTTTCCACTTCCCTCGTAAAAAAGTAGTAGTATTAGACTATTAAACAAATTATAAGAGATTATGTCTTTACTGAACGTTATTTATTTTTAAGTAAGGTTCCAATTGTTTAGGACGTTCAGGAAATACATATTTTTGGTAACAATGATGATGGAAGAGATTTGCATGCTTGATGTGATGGCTGTTGTTAATTCATTTTAGGGGCTTGGGACATTTGTTTATCAGCTCCGTTTAGTCGGGTGAGTGTTGAATTTGTCTGATAAACTGTGTTTCTGTGGTGACTGTAGTAGTATGTGTAGCTGTAGTTATTATGGTTGTGAATGAGATCGGTGTCCCGGGACTCCGAGTACCATACTATCCTGGTATGTGCTTGGAAAGCACGTGGAAGAATCCGGGGAAATCCAAACTCAGGATAGCCACTGTCGGTGCTGAGTTCGGACCGCCAAACACCAGACTTGGAGCGTGATTAAACGCGCAAGCCTACACCGCGGCGCACAGTGTTTCGAATCCCTATTCTAGGTGGAAAAAATTAATAACTTCGTTAATAGTGGTCGGATTCTATTAAAAGTTGGCAATATACCGTTTTCGAGGTCGCTGAATTCAATTCTGGCATCGTCTAAAGTGTACGATCTTCGGGGAGTAAATATATAGGGGTGAGGTGTAAGGTGAGGTGTAAAAAATGACCGAATACAACACAAGAATCATCCATTTTTAGCCTATTATCAATTTTGAAAAAATAGGCTTATGAGATCACCTTTTGTCCGTGTGTGTGTGCGCGTGTGTGTGTGTGATTCGTGTGTGTGTCCCCCCCCCCCTAATAAAATCTAAACGGCTGGAGAGATTTCAATGAAACTCGGCAAGATCATAGGTCTATTCCGGGCGACCCCGACCGTGCCCTTCAAATTTTGTTACGTCTCACCAATCCAACATGGCGGCTGTGCGAAATATTTCACCAGCATTCAATATCTCCGAAACTATTACCGATATCACCCTGGAATTTTGTGTGATGATAAAGGGAACTACTAAAATTTCAATGTGACCATTGACAACCTGGTAACTACAAAACTAACATTGCGGCCAAGCGAAGTTGCGACTTTTAAATGGACGTTTCTCGCGATTTAACTAACCAAACGCAATGGAACTTGGCACAGTATATGTTTATATACATTGTATTGCACCGACATCTAACTTCGTTCAATTGTTTACATAACCTCAAAATGGTGGCTGTGCGAAATATTTCACAGGCATTCAATATCTCCGAAACTATTTATTATATCAACCTGAAATTGTGTACGGTGATAAAGAGCACTGCTACAAGTTTATCTATGTAACTTTCAAAAAACTGTAAACTACGAAACGAACATGGCGGCCAAGCGAAGTTGACACATTCTAATACATTTTTCTCGTGATTTAATAATATGAGCGCATTGAAATGTGGTACAGTAAATGATTATACATATTTTCATTCACTGGCATCTAATTTGGTTCAATTGTTTACATAAACTGAAGATGGCGGCTGTGCGAAATTTTAAAATTAAGTTTTTATTCTTGTGTCGTAATCATGCGATCGAAGTGAAGGTTTGAATAATGAAGCTACGCAATAATTTTCCTCTAATGGTACATAACTCTATGGCCTATACATATAACAATCCAAAATGGCGAACATCCGAAATATTTTGACGGTTCTCAATATCTAAGAATCTTTTCCAGCAATCAAACTGATTTTTTATGTTCATAGAGGCTACAGACATATGTTCACCTATATGACTTTCAGTAACCTGGTGAGCATAAATCCAACATGGCGGCGACGCGAAGTATAAATATTTAAATGGACATTTCTCGCGATTTAACCATCTGAGTGCAGTGAAACTATGCACGTTAATGATTATACAAATGTTAATCCACTGGTATCTAATTTATTTCAATTGTTTTCATAACCACAAGATGGCAGCTGTGCGAAATTTTAAAATCTCGTTTTTACATCTTGTGCCTTAATCATGCGATTGAAGTCTGAAAACCACACGTACACAATAATCTTCATGTAATAGTACATAAATAAAAATCCTACCTAGCTACCATCTGCAATATTTAGTCGGTTCTCAGTATCTACGAATCTAACATAGCAATCAAACTGAAATTTTGTATGTTGATAGAGGCAATCAATATGAGTAGGGTATATGAAAATAGGCTGTATAGTTCTTCACGGAACTACTTGTTGGTATTAGATATCACAATTCGGATGTGTATATGATAGCTTATGACAATGGTAGTCAAACAATTTAAAACTGGATAAAATATGAATAACAATGAGACTTTCAGTCAAGTATTCTTTTTACACCTTATTTGAGGGAATAGACGAAGTCACTGTATCCAGTTGGCAATCAACCAGATTTAAAAAAAGTATATTAAATTGTTATTAAACATTGAACAACGAAATATGCACAAAAAATAACATTCATTTTCTAAAAATAAAAAAAAAATATTCGTCAAAATCATACAAACATTTTTTTTTATAATAAAATGCCATTTTATAGTCCTGTTAATGACGTAGTTTTAGTAAACATACTTCACACACGAAAACAATATTATTTCTTTAGAAAAGCGTGGAAATAAAGACAACATATATGGTATATTAGGCCTATTTCTCCTATTGCAAATAACAAGAAAACGTCCATTAGTCAAGTAATGTTCACATTAATCTCACTCCCCTTAATAATAACAAAATGTATAATAATCATTCGTCACCTGATTCTTCTGTAGAGTCCAGAGCATCGTAGTCATCTATACTGGTCTTCATCATTTGATGTCAACGTTCCTTGGGGGTCATTAAGTAACTCAATAGCTTCCATAGGTAGATTACCTATGTACGTGGCATTGTTCTTCCTGCACTATCCCATTTTTAGCCTACTTTTCACATTTTGCAAAAATGAGGAAAAAGTAGACTTATGAGATCGGGCAAATGTGTGTCTGTCTGTCCTTCTGTCTGTCTGGCTGTGTGTGTGTGTGTCCCCCCCCCCCCTCCTATCAACTCCTAAACGGCTGCAGCAATCGAAACAAAATTTGGTACGAGTAAAGACCTATACCTGAATATCTCACGCCCATATTTGAAAATGATGTCAGTGCTACCAACTGCTGAAAAATCGCAATTGAAATTTGAGCTCCATGTTGGATATCTTGGAAGGTATGAATAGGAGCTATTTCAAAATTAGCACACGTATAGATAATAATATTGCAGTTTAATTTCCAGGAGGCCATACATCGCAGTGTTGCCAAAATGAATATACGCCTTCTGATAGGTCCAAATTTTAAATGCATATAACTTCTACACTATCAATTGGATTTCAACCAAATTTCGTATGTGCTATGTATACATAAACAGACATGACTGAACGTATTATTAAGATCCACCATGGCTGCCAACTGGTAATAAATGCTCTCAATGTATTTTATCCAAATACCAATATATCAGAAAGTATGCCAGCCGACAGCTTTAAACTATGCACACGTATAGTACCTGACATTCTATATTAATTTGGAGAAACTTATATACGTCAGTGCTACCAACATGATTCTAAGCCTGCTGAGAGGTCCAACTTTAAATACATGTAACTTCTATACTATCATTTGGATTTCAACCAAATTTCGTGTGTGCTATGTGTACCATAACACATATGTATATGCCGATTCTTAAGAGTAACCAGGGCTGCCAACTGTTAGTAAATACTGTCTCTATTTTTGTTACCCTAATATCAATATATCAGAAAGTATGCAAGCCAATAGCTCTAAACTTTGCACACGTATAGTAGGCTAACTGGCATTCTAGATTAATTTGGAGTAACCAATATACGTCAGTGCTGCCAACATGATTCTAAGCCTGCTGATAGATCCAATTTTAAAATGCATGTAACTTCTATACTAACTAATGGATTTTATTCAAAATTGACACAACAATAGATCATATTATTTCAGATTATTTCTGAGCAATACATGTATGTCATTGTTGCCAACATTTTACGCGCGCTGTTAGATACAATGTTTAACTGCATGTAACGTCCATGCTATCCATTGGACTTCAACCAAATATTGTATTCTGTACCTTAAGAGATGGAACTAAGAATACATTCAGTCACCAGAGCTGCCAACTGTAGTTCTCTATTAGGCTACAGTATGCCAGGTATACAGTATTTCGAACTAATTAGAAATTTCGATATTACCAACTTAATTTCGTCATTATTCTAGATAGATCCATATAGATTAATCATTGGCATAGATCTTAAATTTTAAGAAAAGTAGGCTCTTTAGTTCGTTACGGAACTTCTTGTTGTTAATATTATGAGATATCAACTAAATTTTGTTTCTTAGCTCCTGCACTTGAGTGTCAGTAAGAGTTGTAGGATCAAATTTATTCATAACATATTGAAATATGACGTCTATATGCCCCTATTTACGACACGACCGCCACTCGTTGAAAAATTCTTCTCACGGCAATGCCCACATAGTCACTGAAAATAAGAAAATAAACCATCATGCACATTCGGGCGCAACCAAACCACTACAGATCCTGAATCTACATTAAATTTCCTATCGAATGACGTTTAAATTAAAGTGGCACTATGAGGCACTCATAAAGTAAATAATTTATTTAGTGCAGAAAGCTTGTATTACGCATAAAAGTGCGAACACATAGGGCCTATCTCTTTTCACTATTCCATGAGCCGCAGAAGACAACACCTCGTTGAACTCACTAGAATCACAACATTCGGTTCACTCCAACACCTCCTATCTAATGACCAGATAACTGCCAGGAAGACGTTTCAGCAGCTATAACCTCCCTCCTACGCACCAGAGAGCGGAAAGGAAGACTGAAGGTCACCATCTGGTTTGTTCACTATCGAATGAGCCAGTTTTCGCTTTCATTTGCGACAGTGATTTTTTTCCACCTAGATATGGGATTCGACACACTGTGCGGCGGTAGGAAAGAAAACATCCCTACTTGAGCATCGTGGGATGCCACGGGAAATCATCTTGTGGTGATGGTGGGAAGTAAGGAAGCTTGTGGTTTTACAAGACCGTAAATATCGTGATCATGAGCCACGGGACCTCCGTTTTACGTGGAATCCTAACCACAGGACATGGCATTTCACTTTGAATAAATCACACATGCATTGACCGGGAATCAAACCCGGTCAGCCGTGGTGAGAGTCCAACAGCTGGACCGCTGCGCCATCACGCCCAGACTTGCATATCGGCCGGTAATGGTAATCTGTCCAAACACTAGCACCACATGTAGATGATAATAATAATAATAATAATAATAATAATAATAATAGTCTAATAATAATAATAATAATAATAATAATAACAATAATAATAAGAGTCAGCATGTGTAGTTCAGGTGGTAGAATGCTAACCTTCGCGAGGGTGCGATCTACGTTCAGTCATGCAGTAAATGAATGGGATCTAATACGATCATGCCCATGGATTTCATGGCACATACAAGAAATCCTACGTACATAAAAGTCTGGCAACTCTACATACCAAAAAGAAACATAAAAGAAGTTAGTGTGTCTAAAAGCCTATTATTAGTATTATTAATATTTTATTACAGTTGTTGCACTATCTTCACATAAAGATAGACCAATAGTTACTTAAATTAATTTACCAAATCTTTAGGATTTCTATTTTATGCATAGTCCATGAGGCTGGCAAAATCCTAAGCAGATCCACCATCACTAGTCATGTAGCCACTCCCCATGAAGGTGGGAATCAGCTGTTCATAGGCTCGGTTTGTGTATTTCAATGTCATTGGCAGACAAGACGAGGAGGTCACTCAACTTCAGACTCTTGTCAACATTCCTCAGCGTTGGAGGGGAGGGTGACGGGGAGAAGTCAGCTGTGCTGCTGAGGGGAAAGCAGCCTAAGCCCTTTTCCAAGACATTGACCGACGATTTTTGTGATTTAATTCCACCTACACAAATTAAGATACGACTAAATTTCATGCAGATATCTGCTTAGAATAGTATTTTCTATCATCAGTATAATGGACTTCTATCATATCAAATACACCCTGTATATACTCAGACACGTACTCAAATGTACACCCCACAGGGGCTCACAACTTTTGGGACGTGGGCTGGCGATCACGGGGCCCCAGCTGAGTCCGGCATTGCTTCCACTTACTTGTGCCGGACTCCTTTCAGTTATCTTTCCTGTCGACCTTACTTGTTCTCCACCGACCCCGATGGTATTAGGGTTGCCAAGGCCTAGGGAGTCCTTCACTTTCCCACCTTAATTGACCCTTGTCTCATCTCTCCTGATACCATCATTCTTCGAGGGGTCAGACTTAATTTCCTTTTCATGATATCTCCTGCCTTCTGCACTAAGGCCCTAAATGAGGCAGGGTGTGTGTAGGCCCACCACTTCTAGTGCACCCTGGATAATGCTACACCCTTAGTGGCTCAAGGCTGGTGAGTTTGGGGGTTGGTAACCCAGAGGAATTCTTGAGCTGGGTCCGTTTCTGCCCCCTTTTTCCACTGACTTTGTGGCGGACCCTCTCCTCTTTAACTTTCCACTCTGCCTTTCATGGCACTCTTTCCTACCATGTTCCTCAATCCTCATTCTTAATGGATTGAGGGCATTTCTTTTCCTCCTGTCCATTATTTATTTTCCTATTATTTCCAATCATTTCTTCTTGTAGTAAGTAAGTTAGTTGGTAAGTCGGTATTTAGTTTTAATTGTAGGTTTCAAGCCATTATTCATTATATCTATCACCCAAACCATTGGGGGCCGATAACCTAGATGTTAGGACCCTTAAAACAACAATGATTATCAATATCATCATCAAATGTACAGGGCTGATTGACGACGATGTACCCCAATATATTATAGCTTGTTGATCATTCCTCGTATTTGGTCAGTTGTTTTTAGCCTATTTTCACACTGAGTGCCAACGGCCTAGCCATGTTGAAACACCGCATTCCATGAGAACTCCGCAGTTAAGCAGCATTGGGCGTGGTCGGAACTTGGATGATATGCCGGTTCTGGGTTGGCTGTTGGCCAACATTAGGAGGAGCGGAAAGGCCCTGGCCACCCTACTGCAAGTAAACTCCGGCTGAGGATAGCCTCTTCAGAGGCTTGAACCTGCCTTCGGGCAGAATACCAATTACATTCACACTGAGTAGTACGACATATTGAATACTAGTTTAAACAAATTTAGCCTACAAATCTTGTGTGTTAGAACATTGACATACTGCAGTTTGGTTGGTTGGTTCCTCAGTTTAGGGGCTGCGACAACGCAGTCATGTAGCCCCGTGTACTTTGGGTGTGTGTAGAATCTGTCTGATAACCGGTGTTAATTGTGATGGCTGTATTAGTGTAACTGTTTTAATTCAACGCCTAACACCACTGTCAACGACCAACTAGTTCAGAACTTAGTTACCAGATGCCACTGCAGTCGGCTCTTGACGACGAACGTAGGAACCTAAGAACATTAGTCAAATGTTTAACCTATATATAATTTAGCTTCACACAGGTGTAATTAGTGGAAGGTTCTTGAACATGCCATAAATCTATGACATGGGACCACCGGCTTTACTTCCCCTCCGAAGGAAGGCATACTGAGGGATTTTTAACGTTCTTAAAAATCCGATGACTTAGGCCGGGTTTGAACCCGCGATCTTGGACATAGAAGCTCAGCATGCTACTAACTACCCCACCGAAGCCACCATACTGCAGTTTCTTACCCAGTTCATTCCGAATTTAATGATGCGGTTGGAAGTTAATTTATAGAACGATCTTTTTTTCATGATTCTGGTCTCTGAATGCAGGTCAATGTGGCTTACATACAATATTAAGTCAAAGGATCGTACATCGTCTCACTTAAATTGAAATTAGCTTTGAACTCTCCCACAAATTATCTTCGCGTAAGACTGAGTCCGGAGTGGCGACGTTCAAAGCCGGCGCCTGGTAATTAACGAATGCACTAAACCGTGGGAATTACCATCCGGTCGGAGCCTGGCGTGCTATTATTCAGGGGTGAACTGGGAGAAAATGTCACTGCAGTAAACTAACACTACCCCCTTTCCAATACTCCCAGAACACATGGGATGATCTCAACATATCAAACGGAATGGAGCAGGTGTGGCAGGGGCCACCAAACTTGGTGGCTGTGGGGGTACATTCCTAACTGAGCTATTTGGTGCATTAGTTTCAATTACAACAATATTTCCTAGAGTAGGGCGATCAAAAATTACACTTCAAATGTTATACATTGGCGTAGTTGGTAGAATGCTGAACTGCTGTGCCCAAGATAGCGGGTTCAAACCCGGCCAAAGTCGTCGGATTTTTAAGAACGTTAAAAATCCCTCAGTATGCCTTCCTTCGGACGGGAAGTAAAGCCAGCGGTCCCTGTCATAGAGTTATGGCATGTAAAAGATCCTTCCACAGACTAAACTTGTGTGAAGCTAAATTGTTAGGTTAGATTTCGTCGGAACGATCTATCAAAGTTCCAACGGAGTCTTCCACCCCCCCCCCTTTTTTTATCAATTCCCAAACGACGAATCCAAATTGAATGAAATTCCGTACACAGGTAGCACTGGTTTTAACGCATCTCAATATCATGTCCAGAATACAAAATAGTGGCCACCCAAGTGTTCGATGCATAACTACTGTACTATTCTGGCTAAACTAATCATTGGATCTCTAACAAATTCTGAACCATCCAACCTCCATATATTCATTCATTCGTTTACTTACTTTATTTGCAAATGGGGAGCCTCCGTGGCTTAGGTGGCAGCACGCCGGCCTCTCACCGCTGGGTCCGTGGTTCAAATACCGGTCACTCCATGTGAGATCTGTGCTGGACAAAACGGAGGCAGACAGGTTTTTCTCCGGGTACTCCGGTTTTCCCTGTCAACAATTTCATTCCAGCAACACTCTCCACTATCATTTCATTTCATCTGTCATTCATTTAATCATTGCCCCAGAGGAGTGCGTCAGGCCTCGGCAGCCGGCACAGTTCATATCCTCGCCGCTAGATGGGGGCTTCATTCATTCCATTCCTGACCCGGTCAGAGACTGGAAGCAGGCTGTGGATTTTCATTTCATTTGCAAATGGGGGCAATTACCCGTGACAAATTGTGAAACTAATATCAAACACACTTAATGTAGACAAGTGGCGATTTAGTAATTACATCGTAGTATTTACACAAAATTTTAATCTTCCATTAAACACATCAATATATTTGGGAAAAGGCTCTAAGACTGTGTCACGTAATGAGTTCCAATTATCAATACCACGATTAATGAATTAATATTTCCCATACTTTGTTCGCTGCAGTCGACCCTTAACTTCATGCGGATGATCTGCCCTGCTCAGGTAGGTGGGATTTCCCTGCCGCTTTCTTAGTTCTCCCCATGATGGCTAATTAGTTTAAGTGGACGAAAGAAGAAAATTTAAAACCGACTCTTCAGAAGTAGGCAGAAATAACTACCGTATGCTAAAGAACCAGATTGATCGGCTCTGTCGGGAGTAGAAAATGGAGTGGTGTCAGTCAAAATGCGAAGAAATCGATTTTCTGCTAAAACAAGGAAGAAAAGATTTAGCCTACCAAAAGATCAGAGAAACTACTAAGAAACAAAAAGGATTCCGCACTAGACAGTTCCGTGATACACATGGGAATCCTATATCAGACCTGATTTACACGAAGAAACACTGGAGGATGTATGTTAAAGATCTATACGCAGAACCAATTCCATTCGTTTTGCCAACACTTGGCGCGGAAGACAGGTCAATTGCAGAAGATAGAATTATTAGATCAGAGTTCGATGAAGCTCTAAAATCAATATCCGTGGGTAAAACGCCAGGTATTGACAATGTTCCTGCCAAACTAATCAAGAATAGTGGGGATAGTACACTTGAATGGATATTCAAATTGGTAGTAAGAATTTTCGAAGAAGGTAAATGGCCTCAGGTGTTTTATACCAGCGTCATCATTCCGATTCCAAAGAAGACTGTACCAGTTGAATGTAGTGACTATCGGACCATTAGTCTCATCCCTCATCCATTAAAGATACTTCTGCAGAGTTTGAGGAAAAAGATGGAAATATACATCGAACAGTATCTAGACAACTCTAAATTTGGTTTTCGAAAGAATATGTCTGCACGTGATGCTATAGGGTCCTTGCGATGTCTTGGAGAAAATATGTTAAGTGTAAACAGAAACCTTTACGTGTGCTTTGTGGACTTCGAAAAAGCATTTGATAAAGTCAGCTGGCATAAGCTGTTTCCTCTTCTGAATCAAATAGAATGTCCCCGTCGATTAATCAGATTAATATTTGATCTGTATATGAATCAAACTGCTGTTGTTCGGCTTGGAAATTACGTATCAGAACCCGCTAAGATCCGCAAAGGTGTTCGACAAGGTTGTTTGCTGTCCCATGGACTGTTCAATGCCTTCGCTGAAGCTATAACAAAGTGGTCTTTTAAAGGTTCTAATATGGGAGTGAAAGTTGGTGGAAGACTTATCCAGAATATTAAATATGCTGATGATCTGGGATTACTTGCAGTAAATCTTTATACATTAACAAACATGTTTCAATGTTTAAATGATACAGCTACAGAATACGGAATGAAAATCAATTTTAAGAAGACCAAGATTCTGGTAATAAGTAAGCATCAACACCAACTAAATATAACCATAAATAAAGAACCAGTACAACAGGTCAGTCGATTTAAATACCTTGGTCAGATCTTCACAGAAGACCTACGATGTGAAGTTGAAATCTGGAGCCGTATAGCCAATGGCCAAGCAGGCATTCCGTGAAAAGCATTTTGTAATTTGTCAACGCTCGATATCCCTCAGCCTTAGAAAACAACTGGTTAAGACCTACATATGGCCAGTTGCAATGTACTGCAGTGAGACCTGGACAATGACTAGAGGTGGCATTAAACGACTAGAAGCATTTGAGATATGGTGTTGGCACCGAATGGAAAAGATCAGCTGGGTAGAGAAAATGACCAACATAACGGTGCTGGATCGAATAAAGGAAAAACGGCAAATGATCCGCCAGATATATAGAAGGAGATCCACCTGGCTTGGCCACAGGTTACGACATGGTGGCCTGATGATCGACATTCTAGAAGGCAAAATACCTGGAAAACGCCCTCGCAGGTGGCCACGGAGAGCTTTCATGAGATCTTTCCTAGATAGCTCTAGCACACGAAGTTATGAAGTGGTCAAAAGGACAGCACAAGACCGAACAACGTAGAAAAGACTCATTGTAGGGGCAGACCAGTCGCTTGACTGAAAAACATGATGATGATGATGACTAGGGCCCGGATGTTGATGACATGTCATCTTTTTACTGAGCTGTCTAAAACAATGCTGAAGTACAAAGAAACTCCGGACGGGCCACCCCGTCTTCAAATATGTTATTTCTATTTTGCATCTTTTTGCATTTTTTGTGCTATTTTTCCATTTTAAGAGCATTTTTTTAAGTTTGGTAGAATTTTTTGGTCATATTTTAGAGAAATCGGCCTTTCAAGGTCATTTTCTTCCAATTTAGTCATGTCACAGATTTATATGAGGGAGTTACGTCTCTCAAAGTTATGAAGAAGCTAGGAGCTGATACACGATAACTTAAAATATTGAAATAAGATATTTCAGTATTGCTTTTAGTAGAAAAATATATATCTTGGATGCAGAAGAATGGTATCGTTTTCGTCGCAAACCAGTTATTAGCGGAATGGAATGTTAACTGCTGACTTATATTATTATTATAGAGGCAATTAACATAATTGGGATATATGAAGATAGTATTTAGTTCTTCGCGGATCTACTTGTTCTATTTATTTTAATTAATGAAATTAGGCTTAAAATACTGAGCTAAAACCAATGGTTAATAGATCAATATGGCGGGAAAAACATTTCGAAAATATTGAAGATATTCGGCATTCTGGAGCTCAGTAATTACATAGAAAATATATGGGAAGATTTGGAATAGCGGATGAAACATAAAAATGAGCAATTCGGTGGCGCTACGTAATGTAAACATCAGTGAGTGATGGATTTCTAGCACGATGTCTCTAAGTCTGTCAATGACTCAACAACAACAACAACAACAACAACAACAACAACAACAACAGCAACTGAACTGATGGATCAAGGACAGAAATAAAGGTACCATAAATAGCACTCATATCCTCACCCAGTCAATGTGTATAATTGGATCAGCAGTGTAGTGGGTGGCAGCAATACACTCTCTAATTAAACACTGTGATGTGACCTGGTTTTAGCTTTCGGCATCATGTACAAATCAATGAGTACACTGCACTGTACAGCCCTTGGTCACTGTCTGTTAACATTTGTGTTCTTGTTAAATAACCCTCTGGAATGCATCGGACGGGTTCAGAAACTTCTCCAAAACTTGATCTATTTACCGGGCTTTGCGACATCGCGGTCATATAGCCACGTGTACAGGTGTGTGTTAGTGATCTTCCAGATAACTTGTGTTATTTGATGACAGTATTGTTGTGTGTAATTTTAATTGGGTCTAGAACTGTGCATAAGGGGGCCGTGATCATCATGGCATTTGGTTGGTGTAGAATTCGTAAACCACGGAATAAACACTTCAAGGATGGATGAGGTGTGAATCTAACTCATTTAGTCTCAGTTATGCCTGACGAGGCTGAGTGCACCCCGTTCCAGCCTTCAGACTAGAAATAAATTTCCTGGCAAAGCCGAGTATTGAACCCCATTCCTCAGTGGTCACAGAGACGTATGATAGGCACTGCACCCTCCATAAGTTATGAGATCATATGATATCCATTTTACTTCCAATATTAAAATTGTACCTGTGGTGTTGGGGTAGCACGTCTGACTTAATTTACACCCTCTGTCTGAAAAGTTCGGTGAATGGGCTATATTAGGCCTACGACCGGATTGTTGGCTTACCTGAAACAGCCTTTATTTCGAAGTAATTCCCGTAGATGGTTATGCACTTCTGAGAACGACTGAACAAGTCCTGGAACCTCCTGGCATAGTCTTCTTTAGGAATAGCCTTCAGTTTGGGTCGTCAACACTCTAAATTGAAAGCAAGAGAGAAGCATGAATTTATGCAACCTGCCTTGCACACCTGAAAGACGGGCGGCAGTGAGAAGGTTGAATTTAAATAACCTAACGTGCACACATGTTCGACGGGTGGCAGTGAGAAGGGTGAATGTTCCGTGGAATGGAATGGTCCTGAAAACCATCGTCACGGGTGACGAGACCTGGTGCCTGAGGTACGACATCGAAGGCAAGAGTCAAAGTATGGAGCATCGGGGTCCAGGGTCGCCGAAAAGCCCTGAAGGACTAGAGGTTTTCGGACATTTCGGACATCCAACGTAATGTGACGACCCAACTGAAACCTATCACTCAGGAAGACTATGCCAGGATTTGTACAGCCGTTCTAAGAAGTGCATAACCATCCACGGGGATTACTTCTAAAGATAGTAACGGCTGTTTCAGGTAAGCCAACAATCCGTTCGTAATATAGACCCATTCACCGAACTTTTCAGACAGAGGGTGTATATTAGCAATGCACTAAATTCAATACACAGTACACTTATTTGATTTGGATTTAATTGGACTGATCTGTCAATGAACGGGTTTACAATTTATAATCCATGGTAAAATGTACTCCATCGAGATTTAGTTTAATTTATCATCAGATTGATATCGCCTATTGAACTTGAAGTACGAAATTCCCAACTGAAAATATCTGCCGCAGATGAGAAGAAGGATGCCACAATTAAACATTGAACCTAAGTGAAGATCTTCAGAAGTACGTTATTAATATCCGTCCCTAGTTAGGTATCTATAGAAAGTGCTCACTCGTTGAACTTTCCAGAATGCAAGGTATTACGCAGGATTAAACGATTAGAGGCTATAGAAGGGTCGGAAGTCCACAGAAAGATTTCAGCATATTCGAGCATATCAGCTTACCTAGAGATTGTCCATATTTCCTTCTCTCACAGATCCAATTTCCCAGAAATGTAATCTTCTTTGAGGGAAAATAACGAAGTGAAATAGAGACATACATAAATAATTTAAGACAGCTTATATTCAAGCTGAAAAGGAAAATAAGTTACGACATAGCTTATTGACCCTCAATGCTGTGGATGACAATAATTACCACCACCACCTCCCCCTAATAATTTACATACTAGAAGATATAGGAAAATAATAAAAGAAATGAGGTAAATATAAGAAGGAGAAAAGAAATATCCTCAAACTTCGAAGAGTGAGAATTAAGGAACTTGGAAAGAAGTAGAGCAGACCGGAAAGAGAACATGTCACTACAAGAAGGGAAAGCTGACCCCGCTCTGGAATCCCTCAAGGTCGGCAAATCCAGAGCTCACCAGCCGTTAGCCCTAGAGGGTGTAGAGGAGTTATCCAGTTGGTTGGTTGCGTCCTTAGTTCAGGGGCTGCGACAACGCGGTCATGTAGCCCCATGTACTTAAGGTGTGTGCAGAATCTGTCTGTTAACCGGTGTTAATTATGATGGCTGTATTAGTGTGTGTTATCTGTGATTCAGGTAAGGACTGCAGACGATCAATTATTCAAGTAGTTCCTACTTTTGCTACCAAATGCTACCGTTCACAAGATCTAGCTGGGGACTTGGTTACTAGATGCCATCGTAGCCAGCACCTGGCGGCGAACTTTGGAACTTATATAGCGTTATCAAATAATCTTACCTACAAATTTTGGCTTAACATAAGTGTAGTTACTGTAAGGTTTTTTTCATGCCATAAATCTATAACATAGGACCACCGGCTTTACTTCCCATCCAAAGGAAGACATACTGAGGGATTTTAACGCTCTTAAAAATCCGACGACTTCGGCCAGGTTTGAACCCGCGACCTTGGGAATAGAAGCTCAGCATGCTACCAACTACGCCAACGAAGTCGCTGGAATAACTAGGGATAAAAAGGAAGCTTGTAGTTTTGCGTGACCGAGAATCTTTTGATTATGAGCCATCATTTCACTTCAAAAATCTCACATGCATTGACCGGAAATCGAACCCCGTCCACCTTAGGGAGAGGCCAACAGCTTGACCACTGCGCCACCACACCCCTATCCAGTGATACGATGTGTGGTAAGCTACAGTTATGTAATGTCTTTCGTCACTCTTTACAATAGGCACAACATACCACGGAAAAAGACGAGGTCTGAACTTCTGAAGGAATCATGAAAGAGAATATAAGGGCTGATTGTGGTGGGTATGTAGAGTTTGTGATGAACGTTCTACAGACGTGGTCAAATTATTAGAATAAAAATAAAAATGTCCTAATACTAACTACTTGTACCCCTACTTATTATTACTAGCGGACCCGTGCGATAAATCTCGCATGTTCATAAACCACACTTTCCCCAATAGGTTTATAATGAGACAAAGGAGAAAGGTTATGTTTTTATTTCAACCAAATGATTATACAACACTATTTACATTTCAGGATAAAGGAAATACCTCAGAATGTTAATATGACATGAAACAGGTGTCACAGCGGCCCGTGGACAGCAATATTATGGAGCGTATTTTCCTACATCAACGGTGTTTGCAAATCGAACACTTCGTACAATTTTTTTTAAGTCATTTTTTTTAAGAAATTATAGATATTTATGAAATTATAGTGCAATAAGTCACTGCTAATGCTATTCTTTTCATTTGTATGCTCATTTGTCACGATCGGTCGCTTGTGAGCGCCGCAGGAGGGATGCATACTACTGAAATAATATATATGATTATTATTATTATTATTATATATACACCGCGGACAGGCCAACAAGGACCACGCAAATATCACTTCTTTATAGGTCTAGTTTCCTTCTTTCTCTTCCAAATATATTTCATCCTGGTCGACTGCGCAGCTCTTCTCTCAGCAGTCCATTCTCCTTTGTTGAGATTCTTCTTCTCCCCGACAAGAATTTTGAGGCCAAAAATGTTTTTCCTGTACTCTATTTGATTTAGACAATCTTCTTCAGTAACTTTGAATTTTTGAAGTTCTTCTTTCATTTGTTTTACATAGCCTCATTGCCCTTTATAGTTCCAGATTTTATCAAAAATTTGTTTGTTTAACCTTGAGCAATCCATGCGGACCATATGTCCGTAGAACTGAAGTCGCCGTTTTCTGATCATCACTTCAAGGTTGTCGATTTTACTATAAATTTCTGCATTGGATCTCAGTCTATAACCTTCCTGTGTTTTCCTAGGACCATAAATCCTTCTTAAAATTCTTCTTACTATCTTGAGCAAATTCTCCATTCCGGTTATATTTGTAGTTTCCATGCCGTACAAGATGACTGGTCTAACAACTGTATTAAAATGTCGTAATTTTGCATTGATAGGATCTTTTTATTGAACATATTTTTTGTACAAAAATTTAATCTTTCCAATTTCCCTTTTAGTTCTCAATTGCCAATTTATCCGTCCCATTGCTACTAATTATTTCTCCAAGATATTTAAATTGGTCAGTGACCCTGATGCTCCCATAATTTGTTTTTATCATTTTCCTAGTGTATTTCTGATCACTTGTCATTATTATTATTATTATTATTATTATTATTATTATTTTTTTATTTTTTTCCTTATCGTTATACCCTCCAGGGTTGGCTTTTCCCACGGACTAAGCGAGGGATCCCACCTCTACCGTCACTGAGGGCATTTTCCTGAGCTTGTGATTCTGAGTCGGGGATAAAACTGGGCTGTGTGACCAGCACTACGCCCAGGCGGCCTCACCTGCAAAGCGAACAGGGGCCTGATGAAGGGATGGGTAGAGTGAGAGGGTTTGGCAAGGAAGTGGGAAGGAGGCAGCCGTGGCCTTTCGGTAGGTACTGTACCAGAATTTTCCTGTTGAGATTAACGCAATTTTTGTTTTGGATATTTTTACGCAGAGCCGCGATCTTTTGAATGTACGAGATTTATATACGCAAACTGGATGCCAGCTGGTTAAGGGAATCTGATACTATCCCGCAAGAACTACATGTGGCCAACAGTGTTTCCAGTTATGTTACGCGCTAGCAGATGACTGCCTATGTCAACACTCCGTAGTTGGAAAGGGAGCGATATGTATCGCAATGTTCACGCTGAAGGCGATTAATAATCAATTACTGAGATTACAGAGAGGACGGACGACATGTATATGTTAGGAATATTAACACACTGTATTATGAAGCGAGTTCTATTGAGTTTTCACTTCGTTTAAGGCGTTAACTAGCAGGAATTGCTGTTTTACGTATATAGACTTCGATATGCATCGATATACTACCCTGAGGAGTGGGGGTATGTTCTAACAGTGAGAGTTTTGTGTCCTGAGAAGAGACGACAGATTGATTTTCATATTCAACCGGTAAAGAACATTCAGACGAGAGAAGTGAATAAGTGAAGTGCGCTTCGTGCAAATGTTATACACACACAGAGTAAAGTCACGAGAAGGAGCTCGGATTCTGTCATACCAGCGATGCTCATCAGACAGAAGACTTGTTCTTCTGTTTACTATTACTAAAACTGGAACTTATAATATCTACAGTGGAACCTTATAGATTATACGTCGCAGTGGAGAAACAATTTGACACAGAGGTTGTTCTGCATACTGTAATTAGCAACATGTTATTCAGACTGGAGTCGGGAGGAATAAATACGCAGTTTTATGAACTTGCCATTATGAAGTGCTAAGCTACTAAAGGAACGTAACAGACAGAACAGAAACGGATATCATGAGTAACTACGCAGTAGAACATGTGTAAGAATTATACTGTTCATTACCACAAAGTGAGTGAAGGGAATTCAACAAGATGGAATACTGTTACAAATGGAGAGTTCTTCAAACAAGAGAGCAGGTTTCTACTATTGCTACGAACGAGGATTGTCCGGGAGAGATGCCATTGACTATTCGAGGAAGGACAAGCAGGGGGAAGGAGTTCGTTTTCCTAGTTCGATGCCAGGAGGGTCAACAGCATTTTGGAACCAAGGTGTCGTTTGTAAGGAATGGTTGTGAATTCCAATATACACGTTCATCAGGAAGCCATCACAAGGTAGCTGGGGAGATTTACATTATATAGACAGTAGATGTAGAGATATTTGTGGAGTAACCATTTTCATCATCTTTCTATAGTATGTTGAAGTGAACAATAGTTTAATTATGATTTTTCTGTCAATTTTAGCTATTCGTTTATGAAGATTTTGATTCGATTACGAATGCATGTTTCGCTTTACTTTTGGCAGTTTCGATGTTTTTGAATTTAATACTATAGAATTTCGTCTATTTTTATTTTGGCATTTCGTTACGAAGATTTTTAATGGTTGAGAAGATTTTGCGATAGGAAGAAGATTGCGTATTTAAGAAGATTGCGTTTACAAGAAGAATATATTTTCGAATGATATTAATGAACATTCTACAGGAATCATTCCCGAATAATTTTGAATATGAGCTCTGTATAAGCTACGTTGAAATTACCATTTTGATAATTGAAATAATACGTCGATTTGAAACTTAGTTCTGAACTAAATATGATTTTTTGAATTCTGTATTAATATTTTCTATACTTTTTTTAGAAGACTTCAATTCTCGAATGACATTTAAGGTCATGATTTCTTGGTTTAGAATCATCTCAGTTTTTCCAATTTTCATTGATTTAAGATCATTACCAGCTATTTCTTGGATCAATTGCTAATGGTTTTTTATTAAACTCAATTAACATTTGAAATAAATTCCATGGTGTAGGATTGATCGAACCTCATGAAAGGTCTGGCGTGATTCAATTTTTGAGAATTAATTGCTTTGACTCTTACCAATATTAATACTCATTGTTTTTGATCGTCAATTTTTTAATAATTGTATTGTTATTACGAGATGGTCAAGAATTTTACAAAGGAATATTTCGAATGATTTTCAACATAATATGGTCACGAACATATAATATAACAATTCATGGTGCAGAGTTGATATTTGAGAAATTTTGAAGTGGTAGATGAATTAACAGCATACTTATATCGAATAATTATTGTATCTAGATGAGTCAACAAGTGATTGAATGGAATTTTAAATAGGTCGTCGAATGAGAAATGTTGGAGTTACGTGTGAAGTAGTGTGAAATATTGTGAGAATGGTAAAGTTATTGATGAATTTAATGAGCTATAATGCAAGGACAATGAACGTTGATGGATTGATTATGATGGAATTGTGTTTTTAGCCTACTTTCGATTTTTGCAAAAAATGAAAGTAGACTTATGAGATCAACACAGGGCGAAAAAGGTGTGTCTGTGTGTGTGTGTGTGTGTGTGTATGTGTGTGTGTGAGTCTGTGTGTGTGTGTGTGTATGTGTGTGTGTGAGAGTCTGTGTGTGTGTGTCTGTGTGTGTGTGTGAGTGTGTGTACTCTGAATGTCTGTCCCCCCCTATCAATTCGAACACGGTGAATGCTAATTGAACGAAATTTGGTACAAAGGTAGCACTAGCAAAGGAAACCTCAGTGTCATGTTTTATATCGCCGCCATCTTTACTAAAACTGAATGGCGGCCACTCAAACGTTCAAAACGTAAAATCAAATAACGTCTAACCAAATCATCCGATCTCTACCAAATTTGGTAACAACATACCTTCGTATAGGATGCGTCTTGTGACCAAACTACAAGGTCGTCCGCCGTACCATTTCAGGATGGCGGCCGTGCGAATTATGCAAACTTTATAATCCATATCATGGGACCCACCAGTTCCGATTATCGAGCCGAGAATCGTTTTAACTGTTCTAAAGGTAGCGGCACGTTCGAAATTAAAAGTTTATTTTGTAATACTATAGTGCAGACGTGATTTTAAAATGCTGAGCCGATTCAGTAATAAGACAAGATAGCAGCGGATATCTTGTGCCTGACTTATATTTCACTAATTTGAGTATTGCATGCAATATAGCGTACTGATACAAAATAAATAAACTTTGTATGAAATGCTTTATATATAAATAATATACTCCAGTGATGAAATCGTTTAGTATAAATCATTATTTGCTAACAAGTTCTATGTAAGTCATTTTATATAGAACGATATTCGTTGACACAATTAGCTCAGTGGTAGAGCGTTAGCCTATCGCTCAAATGCCTATGGTTCAAACCCGATCAGAGCTAGGTTTTTTGCTTGAAATGTTATATGTTTATTGTTTTGTAATGACTCAGATGTTTTAAAATTAAGCGTTATATTGTGCATATTATGGTGTAAAATATATATTTAATTAAAACATAATTCACCAGCAGATTTACTCGAGACATCTAGCTGCCAAAAAGGTAACTGCACGCCGACCTACTTATTAACTTCCAGATTTTATTGAAAAGTTTCTTCTTCTGGCCGCTAGAATGCACTCGCTCTGTTAGGATTATATTGTTCGATATTTCACCACTAGATGTCACGACTAGTCTACGTGGGGCTCCATTGATTACTATACCATTGGCATTCAATGAGCATCGAATTTGAAGAATGACAAGATGATACTACGATACATTTTTACTTTTTATTTTAAAGGGTTTCCAGAGGAGTGCGTCAGCCTCGGCAGCCGGCACAGTCCATATCCTCGCCGCTAGATGGGGGCTTCATTCATTCCATTCCTGACCCGGTCGGAGACTGGAAGCAGGCTGTGGATTTTCATTTTAAAGGGTTTGTAACAGCCTATTTTGCGTTACTTGAAAATGTTATTTGAAGTAAAGAACAAAACGATTTCACATAGTAACTGAATTCTAGCCGTTGGTGTTAGTTCAGGTTATTAATTACTACTTTTATTTCAGGCAAATAGCAATCGAAAATATCCACATAGTTTGTATACACACGTCTCTGTAGGGTCATGGAAAGATTTGTTAATTCAATTAGGGTTGTGAAAGCCATGCACAACCAGACGTGTAAAGACATGCCTCAACTCAAAGTTGGATGTTGCCCACGGCAGGTCGTATATGTAATAATAATATTATTAATAATAATAATAATAATAATAATAATAATAATAATAATAATGTTATTGGTTTTACATCCCTTTTAACTACTGCTGCTTTTAGAGACACCGGGGTGCCGGAATTGTGGCCCGAAGGGGATCTTTAACGTGCCAGTAAATGTACTGACACGGCTCCCTCGCATTTGTGCACCCTCAAATGCCAGCTGACTGTGCCAGGATACGAACCTGCAACCTAGGGCCCAGCAAGTGAGAACGTTACCGCTGAGCCACGCAGCCAATCCGGTCGATTATGTCTCCAGATCCATAACATTCTTGATATACTTCTTATCTTTCTTTCTTTCTTTCTTTCTTTCTTTCTTTCTTTCTTTCTTCAATGATGGTAGCAGTTTTTATCTAGGTTGTGGCGTTTGGTAGAGGTAAATCGTTTCTAAGGTCTTCAACAAAGAATAGTTCTATTATACTCTTTGATAATAACAACGAGTTATAACTATACTCATACATTTAGGAGAAAGTAGGCTATATGTTCTTTACTGAACATCTTGTTTTTCTCGTGATTGAGCACGAGCGATCTTGTTGAAAACCGTATGTTGGAATCTTTTTGTACCAAGAATGAGTTTTAAGAATTTGAAATTTGAAGTGAAGGAATTTATTGATAAAAATATGGATCATGTTGAATAATTGTTAAGAAACGCAAGGGAAACTTACAATGACACTTTTGGAGTATAAGTACTTAATATTAATCACGGATATTACAATTCACCTTTGCTAAGCTTAATTGCTTGTCAAATAGGACTGGAGGTGATGAAGCAACAACTATGAAATTAACGCTAATGAGATAATTATAGTTGGATGACGTGAATCTTACAAGGATTCAGATATGACTAAAACTGTACTTAAATGTAGATATTTTGAGGATGATTACGTGTATAAATTAGGGTGAATCAATATTTGGTGGAGAGTTTAGTGTGATTCTCATACCTATGTATTAGCAACGTAAGATGTAAGATTGCATAGAAATTATTATAATCATTGACGAAATATTTTCTTTGAAATTTTTGAGTGTCATCATTTACTTCGTTTGTCTTCGATTAAGAAACTTATATTTTATTTTAAATTCTTTCCGATATGGTGATTTATATTAATGCAAGGAAGGGCAGTGCTTGATATTTTCCCAACGTAAGTCTTTCACCAGGAGATTTTCTTTTTATTCTCGAGTTCTTCGTTTTGAGCTAGTTTATTATCTTGTTTCCATTGGTTTCTCTTAACGAATTCTTCCTTCTTTCTGTATCCTTATTCCTGGTTGATCATGTTGGTAGGATCTATGTTTTTTTCTGTCCGGGTACTTCCCGATTCTACGATCCAGCTTGGTCATGGGATTCAACAGGTTCTGTCTACGAGAATACGGGTACAGTACTGAGCCCCAATTTGAATTATTTCTGGTAAAATTGATGATATTTTTCAAGCCAAACTTAAAATTTAACATTGGAAATTTGTCGCTGGAAAGGTGACAGAAACCGGTTTAGTTGGCGAGTTCAAACCGGCTCGAAGCCTAGTCACGTGATTTGTGATACTAAATGACGCTCTATCGAGGTCGTATTCGCCTGGTAACAGCAAGTTTGCCGCGAATTGAAGCTTCATATTGTTATAAATTATGCTATTGGATATGAGATGATAGCCAATGAGAAGAGGTCTAATGGAAGGAGGGATTGTCAAAGCCCCATTAATCTAAACTGATTATTGTATTTCGGCTCTTAGAAAGACATTTTATTATTTGGAAAACTGCACAAAATTATATGAAGAAATTATCAGTACTTTGAAAGTCGCTGGAAATGTTCGTACATGTACGCGCGTCAATTTTCTGCGGCGTCAAAAATGGCGCCAGAAGGTGTTTTGCTGGGAGACTGTGAGTAAAGAGAAGGGGTTCTTCTGTCTTGAGAGTTGGTGAGTGATAGTCGAGGTCCGGGAGAAGAGTATTCCTGGTGATCAGTTACCCGAGTGCGGAGTTGAGGGTCTATCTGAAGCCTAGCCACCGCGGGCAGGAATCATGTACGGACGTATTCTGTCGATCGATCTCCATTGTTGCAAATAAATTTGTATATTGTAGAACGAATCACAATTATAGTTGGAAATGTTCATGTAGATGTTCGTTGAATTGTAATAATTGCTCCTAATTAAATAGTAGCTGTACATAATCATACATTAATTTACATGATGGTGTAGTACATAATGTTATAAAGCTTAAAAGGCACACCGACTGCTGGTCCCAGACGCAATTCAGAAAAATCGAGGTGAACAGCGAAACTCTAAACACATATACTGTACTCTGAAGTCTTAACTCGACACGACTCGACAGCTTGATGCTGGCCAAAGCTCGTAAATTCACTCCGAAGCCAGTAATTTAAATTTACACTGAATGGAGATTGTTGGAATTAATGAAAGCGTTACACGATGTTCAGGAAAGAACATAATCCTACTTTCTCCTAAATGTGTGGGTATAGTTATAACTCTCTGTCCTTATCACCTATTTTCTTCCTATTCGAAGTGCAAATTGGCACACTGGATTTGAGCAGTGGCGTTCATACCATAGTTTATAATTTACCCCCAACTCTTTGCAATTTCTTCAGCAAACACTCCAAACAACGTAGGAATTCACTATATTAACACCGACTACTTACAATAATTGAAACTTCGTTGGTCTAAACGTATCACTGGGAGAAACACATTTAATATACCTACTGCACAGCTAACTTTTAATCGCGCCTAACCCTGGGGGTGAGTGCGCTGTATCGGCAACAAGAGAACATTTTTCAATTACACCCTAGGCATGGGTTCACTAACTGGCTGGTATAGAGCGCAGCTCGCATCTAGTAGGCCATGGTTTGCTCCGGCATAGTTCAACTTGTTGCTAGTTGATGTCACGATGTCACTCGTGCACTTCCAGTGGAGAATGTTGTTTTAATGAAAAATATATTTTCCATTGCAAAATGCACAATATAACGCTCAATTTTATAACGTCTCAATACTCAAGAAACAATAAATATTAAAAGAATCAAGCAAAATAATACAACTCTGATTGGTTTTGAACACCGGTCGGCCGGATGTATGACCAAAGCTCTAACCACAGAGCCAAACATGTCCTCCCAAGTTCAACGCTATCAATAAAGTTCATATTATTTCTATCAGTAGGTTATATTGTATGCAACATACTCAAATTAGTCAAATTAGTGAAATATAGGTCAGAACGAAAGATCAGCTGCCATCTTGTCTTGTAACCAGGACGACTTACTTCTGCACTATAATATTACAATATAAGCTTTTAATTTCGAACGGGCCACGGCATTTAGAACAGTTTTAACGATTCTCGGTTCGATAATCGGAAATGGTGGGTCCCGTGTTATGGATTATAATGTTTGCATAAATCACACGGCCACCATCCTGAAATGGTACGGCTGATGACCTTGTAGTTTGGGCACAAGACGCGTCCCATACGAAGGTATATTTTTACCAAATTTGGTAAAGATCCGATGATTAGTTAGGACGTAATTTAATTTTATGTTTTAACCATTTGAGTGGCCGCCATTAAGGTTTGGTAAATATGGCGGGAATATAAAACATGACACTGAAGTGCTCTTTGCTAGTGCTACCTCTGTACCAAATTTCGTTCAATTCGGATTCGTCGTATTTGAATTGATAGGGGGTTCAGATATGCAGAGTATACACACACACACATACACACATACACACACACAGACAGACACACAAAGTTTTGGCCCTGTGTAGATCTCATAAGTCTACTTTCATGTTTTGCAAAAATCGAAAGTAGGCTAAAAACACTTATAGTGGGCGATGTACCCGTATTAAAGATAGAGATGTGCTGTCGCGGACTATTTTGTAGAACTTTTCATGCTGAACAATTCTTACACATAATATATAGATATTTTTAACAGTTTACCTAGCGTAAGCTTAAAGGCGCAGAAACGACAGGGTTTTCTTCGACTTGATTCGCTGAAATCGTTACTGCTCGGCTTCCTTTGGCCATAAATGAATGTTTTTCTGCAGAAACCTTCATCGAGAAATCTTTTGCAGAATGGTGAAAACCGAATCAAAATCCATTCAGTGCTTCTCGAGATTACCCGTTACATCTACGAATCGGGGACTTCGTTTTTTACTAGGTAGAGATAGCCTATACAGGTATGAAAACTAATCGTTACTAGCCTGCTACATAATTAATTAATGTTTGTACATAAAAGCATGTTATTTTGTGATACGTTTCAGGTTAGGAAGTAGCCTATAAATGCTTGTTTTCCCTCCTAATGTAATTGGACACAATTTGTGTGTGCCGACTGGAAAGCTAGGCAACACTGAAAAGTGGCTTCTAATACTTCAAATTAATATTCTGTAGTACATTATTCTAATAATCTAAATGTGTCAATTGCATCAGATGATTATCGATGATCCTGAAATGAAATTAAACCAAACAATGAGTAGGACTAAAAGCCTCCGTGGCTTAGGCGGCAGCACGCCGGCCTCTCACCACTGGGTCCATGGTTCAAAACCCAGTCACTCCATGTGAGATCTGTGCTGGACAAAACGGAGGCAGACAGGTTTTTCTCCGGGTACTCCAGTTTTCCCTGTCAAAATTTAATTCCTGCAACACTGTCCACTATCATTTCATTTCATCTGTCATTCATTTAATCATTGCCCCAGAGGAGTGCGTCAGACCTCGGCAGCCGGCACAGTTCATATCCTCGCCGCTAGATGGGGTCTTCATTCATTCCATTTCTGACCCGGTCCGAGACTGGAAGCAGGCTGTGTATATTAATTTCAATGAGTAGGACTATACCCCAACAGCAAGTTCGTTCCAACACACACGGTAAAACTAAGTTACAAGCAAGCTTTGGATATCTAGTTTCCTCACTATGCACGTAAAGGATAGTTTGCATACCAAATGGTCTAAACGCTATAAGTGAGATTTATTTGTTCCTTGCCTTTAAAATGAACTCAAGAGGCACTTTAGTACGCAAATGCACAGTTATTTGCAACCCACATTTACCTAAGACTTCGTTTATATTCTGAACTCCTTTAAATGAAATACAAAAATACGTGGTCGAGAAAAAAGAGACAGCTTTAGAGGAGAATACATTTACGGGTAAAATAAATTAGGAAGTCTGAAGGAAGAAAAGAGCGGCAGGATATCGAGAAGTCTTGCATAATGAGGTGAGTGAGGGATCGTTAGCACTGAGGATAATTATCCCCACCCCACCAGACTAATGTAAGCCAGAAAATAAGCTCATAATAAAGAAAGAATTCTTGAAAAGGAATTTAAAAAGTGCGTTGAAGCTCGGGTGAAGGAGTCGAGAGGAAGATTTAGTTCTTGTTAGGAATGATAAACAGATCGAGGTTTAAACCTGGGATTATCTCAGACCTGGTTAGGGAGCTCAGTTTGTTTCAGAAAATTGCGATTTATTTATTTATATTTCAGCGTTGTTTACGTATGTGAGTAACACATTTTTCTGATAGCCTGCGTCTTTCTATTGACTGTAGTAGAGAGTATATATTTTCACGCATTATTATAACCATGATATGTTTCTAGAGGATCCGGGATACGGTGAAATGAGATTTGCAAAAGATGTTCATTTCAGGGCTGCAAGCCCATCCTCACGTTAAGCTCATGAAGTGAAATTAATATGAAAAGAGGTTCGAAGAAAGTGGCCGTGGCCTATTAGAATGTACCATATCAGCATTCGCCTGGAATGAACAATGATGAAGTACGAATATCTTTTCAAGGACAACCAACGGGTGGCATGCGAACCCACGTTACCCAGAAGATAGCCAGATCTATTGGTCTTTTGCCTTAGCGAACGTAAATAATCCCGTTGATTATGCATAGTAAATACGATCATTTCATTTAAGACTTGGGTAGGTGCCCTGGTTCTAGAAAACACTCACACACTGACCTCTTTCAGAATCGAATTTCAAACATCTGAACCCCGAAAGCTTAGCTACGTAGCTCAGTCGTGGATTGGTCCTTAGACCTCGACTTTGTTTGCTATATTAATCATGAATATTTTCCTTTTCCCCGTTGAAGACTAAATGTGAATCGTGAAATTTGACTGCCGAGGAAAGTCAGAGTAGTGGTGATTTAGTTGCAGAAGACAATGGAGCTCGTGTGAATATCCGACGAGATACACTATATCTCACAAGCGTATTTCATCATCTAAGATATCATCCTCCCTATGAATGGCCCAAGGAATTTGGATATGAGGCACTACCACATGTATTTCTTCCCTCACCCTAGCCAACATGGGTGCAACGATTCCACAAGATGAAGTGCTCATGTTTACAAGTTTATGATTTACACCCACAGTTTTCCATATCAATTGTAACAAATATACAGTACTCGTTTTAAATGGCATAATGACTTTGAGAGAGAGTGATGATGATCAGGTGCCATCAAGTCGGCGTCAACTCCTAGCGACTGCATTGATGGACTGTCTCCATATGATTCAGTCTTCAGCCATATACTTCAGACCTTCACTGACATATTCATGTTGGATTTGATGGAGTCCATCCTCCTCAATGCTGGCCGCCCTCGTCTCCGAGACCCATCCACCTTTCCAAGCATAATTGTCTTTTCCAACGAATCACAACGCCTCATAATGTGTCCAAAATATGACAGCTGTAATCGTGTTATCAATGCTTCGAGAGACAGATCTGGTTTGATTTTTTGAATCACCCATACATTTGTCTTCTTGGCTGTCCAAGGAATACGCAGTATCCTTCTCCAACACCAGAGCTCAAAAGCATCCATACACTTCCTATTTCGTTTCCTTATGGTCCAGTTTTCGCAACCATATGTAGCTATGGGAAAGATTTGTGCCTTAACCATTCTAATTTTAGCAGGCAAAGAAACATGCGATATAATACAAACGGACCCTACACGGTCAATAATACTGATCAGTGGGGCCCGGATGTTGATGCGTAAATACGTTTAAAAAATACACTTAACATTTTCAATAATGACTGTAATAAATGACCTAAAAATTAGAAAAATGCACTATAAAATGGAGAAAATGATCTTATAATAATAAATTCACCAATATTTCAAAAATTCAAAAAATGCACTATAAAATGGAGAATATGAACTGAGACAAGAATATACACCCCTTCCCCTTTTTACCCCGCCACAGCTGACCTTGGTCAACAGAGCAGGTAACATTCCATTCCGCTAATAACTGGTTTGCGACGAAAACAAGAGCATCTGTATACCTAAGGTACCACTCTTCTGCATACAAGATATATATTTTTCTTCTAATAGCAATACCGTACTGAAATATTTTTTGTCAATATTTTAAATTATCTTGTATCAGCTACTAGCTTCTTTTTAACTCTGAGAGACGTAACTCCCTCATATAAAGCTGTAACATGACTAAATTGAAAAAAAGGAAACGACCTTAAAAGGCCAATTTCTCTAAAATATGACAAAGAAAATCTACCAAACTTAAAAAAATGCTCTTTAAATGGAAAAAGAGCAAATAATGCAAAAAGATGCAAAATAAAAATGAAATATTTGAAGACGGGGTGGCCCGTCCGGAGTTTCTATGTACTTCAGCATTGTTTTAGACAGCTCAGTAAAAAGAAAACATGTCATCAACATCTGGGCCCTAGTGATCAGTAATACTGAATTGATAATTCTGACGGTACACATCAGTACTGTGGTGACATGATCATTATTATTGCCAATAGTTTGGTCAGTATTTGTGCACTTAGAATGCAAATACATTTGCCATTGATAGCACAATGTTTGTAGATATCCGTATTGATAGATGAATTCAAAGTTAAGCCAATCAATACTTGCACAAATATATCTATTATATTACACTAGCGGACCGGTGCGAGAAATCTCGCAAGTTCATAAACCACACTTTCCCCAATAGGTTTATAATGAGAGACTTAAGGAGAAAGTTTGTTATGTTTTTATTTCAACCAAATGATTATAGAATACTATTTACATTTCAGTTAGAATTCCAAGTTCTACATTCCCTAACTTAAGAAGGCAATCACTGAAAATTGGAACATCATAACACTCACCGGTTATTCGATATTTATGAAATTATACGATTTGAGTACTCATTCCTTTGATTTACTGTTTCTAAAATCCATGCAAAATGATAAAGGAAAGACCTCAGAATGTTAAAATGACATGAAACAGCCGTCACAGCGGCCAAAATGTGAAGTGGACAGCAATTATAGAGCGTATTTTCCTGTAGCAACAGTATCTGCAAATCGCACACTTAGTACATTTTTAAAGTCATTTTGTTAAAGAAATTATAGATATTTATGAAATTTGAGTGTAATTTGTCACTGCTAATGTCTATTCTCTTTCATTTGAATGCTCATTCGTCGCGATCCGTTGCTTCTGAGCGCCACAGGACGGATGCATACTACTTAAATAATATATGACGTTTCGACCTGACATTGAAGAATTCTTCATATTGAACCCTTAATATGATGCCACATATTAATGTTTCATATTTCTGGTCTGTGTGAGGACGAAATATGACATTTGAAGGAGGCTTGCTAGTATGTTGAAATTTAGAAGCTACCTGGCAAGAAGAAGGGAGCCTGACACCCTGTTTAAACAATGGGGCTGGGGTGAGTTTGGAATGCAACCCGGACTGAAGAAAGGGACACAACCCGTTAGCTGGAGTTCAAGAACCTAGTTGGCGCGTTGGACAAAATGAGTCACCCCTAAGCGTCTGTTCTTTGTGAGACAAGGGAAAAGACGGAGAAGCAGAAGAAATTGCGAGGGAAACGACTGTGCGTCAACGCCTACGTGGGCGGGATCCGCATTTTACCGCGAGTTCAGAAACAGCACCCCAACCAATAAGGTTGAGGACGTGGGGCCTTTCGCGCTATTTCGAAGATACGGCATCAGAATAAATTTAGGAGGGAAATTGATTACGATTAATTGCACGATCAAAATAAAACCCGCATGCCATAGATGTGCGATTCGCATCAAGACAAGATCCCTGATATGTGTTGTGTGTCTGTAGGAATACTGGTTGAATAATTAGATATTTTATTCAGTCCCGCCCCCAACTTTTCGGACTAAAATGTATAAATACTGAGTGGAGTGTTCACTGAAAAACATTATTATTTCATTCGTTGACAGATTGTGAAGGCTGACTGTGCTCGTTCTACATTACTATTTTGGGAAGTGACAATCGCTGTTAATATGCAAGTCTCTGGACTTAGCAAGTTTCGAGCCAGTAAAAGAGAGGAACTTAAACTTTGATAAAATCATTGCTCTTAGGAGATGAAATTCTACCGCATCTCAAGTGTATAAATTAATGTGTTTTGCGTGTGAAACGCTCTAGATAGCTCCTTGCTATAAGTGAGGGACAGCCATCGCTAAATATTGCTATCAGGACTTGTGGGTGGATACAGCAATCCACGCTAGCAATCTATTATGGATATTGTGTGAGGCACTATTTTAAAACGAACTGACATCCTATTTTGAAGAAGCCAGCCAAAAATGGAGACCGTGGTATCAGCAGCTGAAGGAAGAATGGTGCTACTGAAATCGAACACGGGAATGATTGGGTGCTAAGCGCACATGGTTGGGGTCAAGCCCATGAAACGTCAACGATGGAGGAGATTGGAAAGGATGAGTACAGAATGATTTATTTCATTTTGTAGCCTAGTTTTGGTAATCGGGGAATCCTTGTATATATTGGATAGTTGTTTTGTTTTCTTTTGTGTGATTAGAGTGTTTTTGTTGACCGACCATTATTTTAATTTGTGAAGAGCATCGTGGTTATTCTTTTGTATTTCATTAAAATGTGTGCAGGACAGTCGATTAAATTGTACTCGTGTGTACTGAGTGTGTTTTTATGACAGATACAACAAATGAGCGGACTGTATCGCTGATGATAAGTGAAGCTTTGGTTAGGTAACGTAATTACAGTGTAGGGGGGGGGGAATATGATATTTGTGTGAGAAACTTCGGGTTACACAGGCTGTAAATTTTATGCGATATTGCATATTTTCTTAGCAAGAAGCATTCAGCTTCTCTGGTAATCATTCTTTTGTATTTGAGCACGTAGTAACTTGTTGTGTGTTGGATCACTGTATATTTTTTGAGGTTATCTGTGATCTGGAGCAAAAAAATAGGGTGAGGGTGTGTTGTACCAAGGCATGGGTCTATTATTATTATTATTATCCTGCGCGGGGTCTGGCCGAGGTCAGTTACCTGTCAGCTGCATGGCGTCGAAGACAGGACTCATAAGGATGATGTCACTGTTAAGTATTCTACACATCCCGAATTGCATGGTGCAGTTTTGCGGACAGATCTACGAGTTGATATGTGTTTATTTTCAGAGTGTGATGGTTAAATTTTTTCTTCGGATCTCTAGAATGTGGCTGAGAGACAATTTGAGACCTGCCTGGTGTTGACACAATGACGAGAGCTGGATATTCCAGACTGCAAAGGCTCAGATCTCAGATAAGGACAGAGGGTCCATTAGGGGCGAGATGCGTGCTCCCGTGATAACGATCAGTTAAAGCCTGTATAATTGGAAGCGAATTAGATTAATATTTGGTGCAAGTTCTTCACATCAGAAATGCAGTTCATGATTATGCCGATTTGTATTTTGCTGTCATGTGAGCTACTGTCTCGTAATTATTGTAAATATTTTTATCGCATTTGTTTTGATGCGCCTCTGTAACTTTGTTGTGTTCGGGAAACGATCGGTTTATCCTTGAGTTAGTTACGGATGACCACGATTGTATTTTCACCCTGTTTCTGTAAGACCTTTTTAGGCAGTTTGATTTTGTGTGCTTTTGGCACTGATATAAATACTTCTCGCGGAAGTAATGTGTATTTTTTTAGTAAAGGATAGTGTGGTCGATTGTCATTTCATTTTGTGTTATCCATTAAGTGTGGATCCCGATGCCAAGGCGTGGTGAAAAATGTTCATGGATATGCGTCCTGCGATCTGGTTCTATGGAAGCATATCTCATGGAAATATGTACTCATTCTAACCGTAGTCTTGCCAGTAAAAACCGCCAAACACAATACACGCAACAATAAGAGGACTAAGGACGAGGTCCATGATTTGGTTTATTTGCTGCTGTAATGTTGATTCAGAGTAATTTATTATTTGATTGTTTGATTTTGAGTTGATAAATATGGGTGTCATAAGGGATTTTTGTGTCATTGTTGTGTCATTCTTATCGGGATATTAAAATATTTGTTTTGTTTGAAGTTGAGTCATCTTTTGCTAATTATATTCTCCTTATGTCACCTTGAAATTATGGAAGCAAAGTACAAAATATCCAACTTCACGACGATGAACTGTACACCCCCGAATAAAGTCTCGTGTACGCTTTCTCAAGGGGACAATATGTGTATTTATTTGAACTGAATGTTTATTTAATTTTCATTTGATCTGAAGAAGACCTCGATGTCGGGTCGAAACATGTAATATAATAGATATATTTGTGTAAGTATTGGTTGGCCTATATTTTAAACTTTGAATTTGTGCACTTGTTGATCACTGCGGTTGTCCGTAAAAATGGGTCGTAATAAAAGAATGGCATGTGTATCTATTGTATTAACACACTGCACGAAACGTTGTGTTAAACGTAAACGATGGGTTAAAACAGAGATTCCCAAACTTTGCGAATTCGTCCAGTAGTGAGCGATTTTAGCACGCCAGTGGGCAAAACTAACAGAATGTGAATTCGATGGGCGATTTGAAAAAATCGGTGGGCAAATAATGCAGTTTCTTATATATACAATATGATCGAGAAAGTTTTGCCTATAAAACAAGGAATAAAATAAAAATGCAAACAAGTAATTTAATTATATGAAATTATCAACTACAGTAGTTAATCAAATTACATTAATTAGGCGTAGGTATTCATGTTGTTTAATTAATTTGATATAAAAATTCATGTAGTTTTAATTTTAATTTTTTCTTTAATTCATTTCATTGATTGTTATTCCTTTTTTAGACCTATTACTTGCAAATTTTAATGTACACAATTAGGCCATATCTAAATAAACATGATGTACCTATTAAGAGAAAGATGTCCATAAAAATCCTAATTTCTCTACTTAGATAATTGAATGTATGTGTTAGCAATTTTAAGATTTGTGCGTTATTTTGAAATGAGGTGGCCATAAAAACCTATAAATGTCGAAGGTGGGCGAGGGCCAGAAAAAGTTTGCGTACCCCTGGTTTTAAGATTGGTTTTAAAATGAGAAGAGTATTCTCATGTGAAATTTTTGAGGGAAATCCAATATACCGACGCTGAAGATTATCAAAACTATCTCCGGATGAGTGAGGGAACGTTTGAGAAATTACTTGCAATGATCGAGTCCTTTCTAAGAAGGTAGAATACTCACATGCGGACCTGTTTAACGATAGCAGAGAGATTGGCGGTGACGCTGAGGTATCTAGCAACTGGTAGACATTTTGAAGATTTAATGTTTTCCGCTATAATGTCACTGGTTTCCATCAGGACGTCAATTGAAGAAACATGTGAGGTTTTGAGTTACGTTCTGCAAGAGTATATAAAGGTAAGACATTCATTATAACAACACATTACTAGGAAACATTATTTGTTTGTTATAAAAAAAAAAGAGAAACAAAGGTTACATATTGTGGCTATGATATATGAATCTAATCCAGTTAATCCCCAGTCAGCTGGAAAGAAGAGAAAACTGACAATGGATTTTCGTTCATTTGAGTGCCTTCAGTTGGTTCCGTATACCGGTACCACATTTCAGTTTGTGGACTTGGAAAATGTAGGGAAGTATTGCGACTTGAAAGCTCTGTTGGAGAAGACGAACAAGAAGGAGAATATATATTATGTGTATTTATTTGAGGGCAAATGCCGGGGTGGTACCAACCGTAAGGCCACGGCCTCCTCCTTCCCACTTCCTTACCCCTGTTCGCTTTGCAGCTGAGGCCACCTGGGCGTAGTGCTGGTCACACACCCCAGTTGAATCCCCGACTCAGAGTCTCAAGCTCCATGACACTGCCCTCAGTGGCAGTAGAGATGGGATCCCTCGCTCAGCCCGTGGGAAAAGCCAACTCAGGAGGGTAAAGCGATAGCGAAAAAAACTATTTATTTCAACTGAATATCTATTTAATTTTCCTAACTGAGCCTCAAAGAGAATGTCACGTATAGCCTTTTCTGCGAATAACTTCTGGCGGGGTTCAAGTTCTTTCAGTTTATGTGCCCACACCATTGCTATTACCATATTCACTATCGTCTTTTTTGATGGCCGTGACAAATAATTGCACGCTAAATCAAGCAGTTCATTTTGTTAGGAAACTAGTCCTTGTACCCTCCGCTTCTTAATTGGTGATCGGATCTTATTGATTGATGTCATGGGTGCTATTGGTGAGGGTGGAGACGTCGTAGGACCTGTTTCAGCAGTGTCGTCCATCACTGCTCAGATATATACTAACAGAAATAATGACATGCGCATTCACACGGTCAGTATAACCTTCAGTATCCACATTACTCTACGGTATTGATGCTCGCAGATCAGAAAATCCGGATGTGCTTCATTCCATCATTTCAGTCCACACACGATCAGTATTACTGTCATTATTTGTCGGGACTGCAAATATTATTGACCGTGTAGGGTCCGTTGATTCTAAAGCTTATGAAATGTTTTGTTCTCGACAGATGATTCGACTTACAATTAAGAGGCCAAATATGACAAGTGGTGTCAAGTCAAACAAAACTCTATCGGACATTCAACTCCAGTTCAACCTCGTAGTTCCGCCCCTTAAAACAACAATAATTAACTAACCTGGTCAGAGCGGCTTCGGTGGCGTAGTTGGTAGCATGCTGAGCTTCTATGTCCAAGATCGTGGGTTTAAACCCAGCCGAAGTTGTCGGATTTTTTAAGAGCGTTAAAAATCTCTCAGTATGCCTTCCTTCGGAGGGGATGTAAAGCCGGCGGTTCGATGTCATAGATTTATGGCATGAAAAAGAACATTCCACTAACTACACTTGTGGAAGCTAAAATGTGTAGGTTAGTTTGATAACGCTATATTAGTTCCAACGTTCGCCGCCAAGTGCTCACAGCGATGGCATTTATTAGCACAATAGTATTTGGTAGCAAGAGTAGGAACTACTTGAAAAAATTAATAGTCTGCAGTCCTTCTACCTGAATCACAGAAAACACACACTAATACAGCCACGGCCAAGCTCTCTGCTGACTCGGTAGACGGGTGGGTTCGAGCCCCACCGTCGGCCGTCCTTGAAATGGGTTTCCGTGGTTTCCCCATTTTCAACACCAGGCAAATGCTGGGACGGTACCTTCTGACAGGCCGCGGCCGCTTCCTCCCACATACTTGCCCAGTTTCATTCATCTTTATCCATTCCATCTCTCATCCCGACGCGCAGGTCGCCCACGGGCGTCGACTAGAAAGACCTGCACTCGGCCTCGAAGGAGGTCACACGAAAAATAAAATTAAAAAAACACAATTAACACCGGTTATCAAACAATTCTACACACACCCAAAGTACATGGGGCTACATAACCGCGTTGTCGCAGACCCTATACTGAGGAGCCAACCTGGTCAGCACGATCCTCGCTACCTCACTATAAGAAGCTGCGGTCTCAGGTCATAGGAGATCAGTCACTTACTGCATCGGCGGAAGCCAGACAATCACAGAGATCGTTTGCTTGTCGATTGGGAGATAGTGCACGATGGATCGTTGGACGCTCGTTGAACAACTAGCAAAGCTGAGGGAACATGTGAGAACCATATTTTTTAAAACTTTACTTCAGGATTAAATTATAATCAATCGTAATCCTTGTGTCCACTGTGGTGATTCCTTTACTCCCATACCAAATAAACTGGGTGTTAAGCGCTCCAACTCTTTCATTGGGGGAGTATTCCCGGATTCGTGGAATGACGTCCTTCTCCCATTCCTCTCCTTGTATAGCAGGAGATCTCCCTTTCATACTGATATACGTGCTGCTTGTCTACCCAGACTTCGCTCAAGGCAGCTGCTGTGAACATAGCAACGAGACTTATCAATGAGAATTTTGACCTAGTCCAGCAGTGGTTTCATGATTGGAAGATTTTTGCTCCACGGGAGTGCTGAGACATGCCTTCTGTCACATCTAAAGTACCTGGCTTTGATCTTCCTCGTCGGATATGGTCGAAATTAAACCGGATCAGGACCAATTCTGGTGTTTGTGCGGACTCTTTGTTCAAGTGGAACAGGTTACCGTCTCCAAAGTGTGACTGTGGAGCCGATAGACAAACGGTGAAGCACAACAATCAGGACTGTCCTCTAAGAGCCTATGGTGGTATCATATTGGATTTTCTCTCAGCGACTCCTGCATCAGTGGACTATATTTGGGAATTTAGACATTAAATTATGAGACTATCCGTTCTCTTTTAGGTAGATTTCATTAGAAAGCTAACTATTGCAATGGGTACCATGTTTCGACTTCCGGAAAATTTCGACATATCTTCGCGTTTCACATCCCCCAGACCACAAAACCACCGCCAGTTCATAAGTTTATATATAATTTATGTATGTATATATATATGTATATCAGTTTCTTGTGGACACGATAACTGCCGTAATTTTGCACCAATCACTTTGAATTTTTTACCGAATATGTATACCTATAAAATCTCGGTCGAGTTTGTTACTGGGCTAAATCGGTCGAAGGAGGTGAAATTGGGGGGCTTTTTTCGAAAACGTGAAATATTGCTATAACTCTCTTAATGTGTGAAATATCGAATCCGTTTAAAATTCATACTATGTGTCGGATAAAGCCCAAAAATTTATGTTTGAAGAGTTTTTTTATAGCACCAACCATTGACCAAAGGGGTGGGAAAAAGTGGGTTTTTCGGGAAACATTAATCATATCTCTCTTAATAGGCACAATATCAAAACCGTACAAAATGGACAATATTCCCCTAATAATTACCTAAAACTATTGTCTGAAAGAATTTTTGATATGACCCACCATTACGCCATGGGATGAGAAAAATGATTTCGGAATTATAAGAAAATGCCAAGAGCTATCAGTGGTTGCCATGGCAACACTACTAAATTGATGAGGGATGAGCCATCATACGTTGCCATGACAACACACTTGCACGAGATCAGATTCAAATTTCCATCTGAGTAAGTGTGAAGCGGCTTCGGTGACGTAACTGGTAGCATGCTGAACTTCTATGCCCAAGGTTGCGGGTTCAAAGCCGGCCAAAGTCGTCGGATTTTCTACGAGCGCTAAAAATCCCCCAGTATGCTTTCCTTTTGGAGGGGAAGTTCCAACGTTCGTTGCGAGTTGTTGGTTGCGGTGGCATCTAGTAGCCATGTTAACAGCTAGGTGTCGTTGACGGTAGTATCTGGTTGCAACATTAGGAACTACTGCTTGAAATTGACCGTCTGCAGTCCTTACCTGAATTAAAGACTAATACAGCCATCACAATTCACACCGTTTATCAGACAGATTCTACACTCACCCAAAGTACACGGGGTTACACGACCGCGTTGTCGCAGCCCCTAAACTGAGGAACCAACCAAAATCTCTGCGAGAGATATAATTTTGCGTGAAGAAGTAACATACCGTTACATAGTTACACATCAGTGTCGAAACCTTGCATAAGGACAGTGTGACCACTAGTATAAAAATGGACCCCAAATGACAAGAAGGTTACCGTCATCATAAGACAATAAAATATTTAAAATATGCATTAAATGATGAAAAACAAAGTTAATTAATCTCCAATTATAAAATATTTTCTCGCAATAAATGAGGTCTGTTCCTTCTACGAAAACCTGCATATTCTGCCTATTTTCGCCTATCCCCAAGTTTGTCCGGTGAAATCTACCTCCGCCTTCCGGCGTGCCGAGAGGACTTTTTTTTATTTCTTTTTTCTTTTTTCAATATTTCATTAAGGTGAATTATGATGTAAGTGTGTACCATACCATACGATAAATAAGTACTGTAATCCCGATCAGAAGTTATTTGCGGATCCCCTGATCGGCCTAAGGCGTAAGTCCGTGCCATCAGGTGGGTGTATAACACAAGGGAAAGTTCAACAAGTTCAGGTCGATATGTGGTCTGATGTTTTTGTAATGATAAATATTCACTAATTTTTTTTAGCGTATGGCTTTTAGTGCCGGGAGTGTCCGAGGACATGTTCGGCTCGCCAGTTTTTGTAGCTGCTTCGAGACGGACACCCAATGGGTGAGCTACAAGTACCGTTGTGGAGGGAAGGAGGGAAGTTGGAATGTAAGGACGAGGAGTTGGAAGGTAGCGGCTGTGGCCTATAGTTAGGGACCAACCCCGGCATTTGCCTGGAAGGAAGATGGGAAACCACAGAAGACCATCTTCAAGGTTGCCGGCGGGGGGATTCGAACCTCCTCGCCTCCCGGATGTGAGCGACTGCCAGCAGTCATGCCGTAACGACCACGGCTAACTCACCCGGTTCACTAATAACTTGTACTCACAAAAATTAGCAGCCATGGATTACTGGATTTTACTAAATCAAATAAGCAATTTGGCCTACTTTTGGCACACTTTTGTCAGAAATCCTCGCTACGAGCGCTGCCCTAGCTGTATACATGATATGTTTTGAATGTTTTCCCGCGCGGCTTCTTCTTTATCGCTTTGAGTTTTTCACAGTTGTATAGGTTCAAAAACCCTCGCAAACTGCGAGACGAATCGTGAATATTGAGGATTGAAATAATTGGAAGCTTTTTTCAGTGTTGCCTAGTTGTATTATTTAAAGCTTTTTAGTCGATCAACACAAATTTTGCTCCATTACATTAGGTGGGAAAACATGTAGGGGAAGGGTGGGCATAGTGGCCACGGCGGGCATAGTTGCCACGGGCTGTTTTTCTACTGTACATTGCTGCTACCTGGCTGCAAGCACCTCAACTACTTCACTAGACCGCCATTGGTGTTGTGTTGAGCTTTGAAGCTGATCAGAGTACACTTTCAGAAGTTGTCATCAATTTTGTTGTTTTTCAAGTTGCTGATATAAGGTAAGTGTACTTCATTAACTATTATAACTAGGTATATGATTCTAGTATGTATTGATGACAGCAATACCTAAAACAAGTGTGACTTAAGTTTTAAATTCATCTTTGAAAGTAAGGCCTGGTGTAACTGGTTGGGCCTGCAGTGTCACATTTACATAATGACGTAAAAAAAGGGCAAAGTGGCCACGGCCATGGTCACTTTGCCCGACACCACATATTATATTTTTTAAGTAAAGTATTTATATGAAGCCTAGACCAAACAAAGTTTGTGCTTTTAAATGGGATACTTATTGAACGTTTTAAACATCTCCTTGCATGAGCAGGGTGGTAGCGCAGTCAGGTAAGCGCCGGCCTTCGGAATTGTGACATGCTGATGGTTCCAGAATCGAGCCCCGCTGGTCTGAGGTGATAAAGAGGTGATAAAGAAAGACGGTATTCGGAGATAAGGAAATCAAAAGTGGCAAAACGTGCTTTGTTACTAAAGGAGATAGTAACTCCGATAGTGACGAGATTGATACAAATTGCCTTTACAACCAGGACTTATATTCAAAGTCCAAAAGCAATGAAGGTTGGATCAGATGCTCTAGTTGCCCGAAATGGGCACACGAGGATTGTGCTGGGTGTGATGAAGACAATGAATTCATATGTGAAATGTGCAATTAAACACAAATAGGCTAAACACAATATCCATAAAATGTTTTGAAGCATTTCAACTTTTGTATTTTTTATTGTACTCAATAAAAATTTAGAAATAAGTATTATAAAATGATAGAGACCATTAAACATGTGTGGAGAATTATAACAATACTTTAATTTGTAAAAACATATGCTCATAGATTTTTGTTAAATGCAATTGCTGTGTTATTTGTAACATCGGGTATAGTGGCCACCTAGTGGCCATTTTGCCCTTCCCCGTAGGGCAAAGTGGCCATTTGGTAGAGGTTTGAAAAAACATTTCTTGTTCAAAAAGTAACTAAGATATAGTTAAACTGATTGGTTTAAAGATACATAACTAAATAAGCTAGAGTGTGGCCAATTTTCATTTGTTTTTAACAATTTTAACTTATTGAAAGCAATGTTTTCCCCTTAGCGTGGCCACTATGCCCACCCTTCCCAACGTATTTATATTCCCGAACTATTATTCGTGACGTTGACATACGCTTCGGTGGCGTAGTTGGTAGCATGCTGAACTGCTGTGCCCAAGATGGTGGGTTCAAACCCGGCCGAAGTCGTTGGATTTTTTAAGAGTGTTAAAATCCTTCAGTATGCCTTCCTTCGGAGGGGAAGTAAAGCCGGCGGTCCCATGTCATAGATGTATGGTAAGTAAAAGTTCCTTCCACAGACTAAACTTGTGTGAAGCTAAATTGTTAGGTTAGATATCATCGAAACGCTCTATCAAAGTTCCAACGTTCACCACTAGGTATCATTGGTATCTGGTAGCGAAAGTTGGAACTACTTGAAAGTGAATGGAACTTGTAGCTCACCCTAAGGGTGTCCGCTGGAAGCAGCTACAGACTCAGACGAGTAGAACATGTCCTCGGACACTCCCGGCACTAAAAGCCATACGATAATTACACCAGGTAAGTGCTGTTCTTGTCTTTAAATCAGAATTGTCAAATATATTATTATCACTAGTTTATTTTATCGATTGTTCTCCATTAGGAGAGCGGTGAACTTGAATTCACGATTTCTTCTTCGGGAGTTTTCCCTCTTTTCTTCCCAAAATCTCTTCATCCTCAGGGAATGCTCCTTCTTCCGCTCAGCTGTCCATTTCTTTCCAGGATATCGTGATGTTCTTTGCTCAAACTTAACATTGTTATTTTATTCCGGCACTCTGTGTGGTCTTCGAGATTTTCTGTTGATCTGCTGTAGGTTCAACTGGACCTCCGCCAGCCATTCCGTGCCATATTTACCCTTTGTTATGATATTGAGTAGTTTTTTTTGTCGTTCTGGAGTTTTCCAACCTGTAGAGGTGTGTGTAAAACTTTGCTCGGCGTTTCCTGATTTCTTCCATTATTGTGTTGGTCTTTTGATAGAGTTATTATTATTATTATTTTCATCATAATCTTCTCCATCCTATTTGAAATGGTATGGTAACTCCTAAGTCCGAAGAGGTTTCCTCCATGAATTCGGAGAAACTGGAATTGAATTACTATCGTCTATTGGATGGGTACGTGGCATACCCAGAAGCTCTGTATCTAAGGTTGCGGGCTTACATCCCGGTGCAGTCTGTTGACATTTGAGAGTGCCTAAATATGGTGATTGTTCTATTTCGATTAAACGGTACCTGGAAAATTTTATCAGATGAAAATTCGAGCAGCTTGGTTTCTCTAAAACAACAGCAGTTAAAATGGACCTTAAACCCATTTACATTGTCTCCTGTTCCTATTGCGAGGAATCGAGTGATTTTAGGGACAGAACGAGCGACACACGCCTGGAATATTGCCAACCACTGCAGTCCCATTTCCTGATGGAAGCATTCAAATTTGGTCGAGTAGTTGCTAAATGACCCTCTCACGAATCCGTACAATTGGACACGCCAAGTAAGCTGCAAGAACACTGCAATATAATGTTTCCAGTCGATGCACTTATTCAATGGTTATATTTCCTCCCTTATACAGTACTCGCTGGCCCACGTGCACCCTCAAATATTGGGAATGGTATTAATAGCAGAATTCATGTTTGAGTATTTGTCCACAAATGATGAAAAACAACTGATTTTAGCATTAACACTTTAAAAGCCTTATGGACATTTTTCAGGGTCTGAAAACGCAAATTGCTCTGATATACGCACTATGTCGTGAAATGTTCGATGAATTTGCGATAGGAATGTCAATTAAAAAGCTGACAAATAATTACTTGTGTTGCCTATATTTACCGTTCAACGGGGTAGGGGATGAAATGCAATGGATTTCTATGTGATGGGTATCTTTTACGACCAGATGCCTTTTCCTGACGTCTAATCCCATGAGAGGAGTTAATGAAAGATGAAATGAGGCGGCTTCGGTGGCGTAGTTGGTAGCATGCTGAGCTTCTATGCCCAAGATCGCGGGTTCAAACCCGGCCGAAGTCGTCGGATTTTTAGAGCGTTAAAAATCCCTCAGTATGCCTTCCTTCGGAGGGGAAGTAATGCCGGTGGTCCCATGTCATAGATTTATGGCATGTTAAAGAACCTTCCACTAATTTCACCTGTGTGAAGCTAAATTAACTTATAGGCTAAACAACGCTCTTAAGGTTCCTACGTTCGTCGCCAGAAGCCAACTGCGGTGGCGTCTGGTAGCCAAGTTCTGAACTAATAGTCGTTGACGGTGGCGTTTGGTGGCAAAACTAGGAACTACTTGAAATTCAATGTCTGCTGTTCTTACTTGAATTGAAAACAGATAACGCACTCTAATACAGCCATCACAATGAACACCGGTTATCAGACAGATTCTACACTCACCCAAAGTTCCCGGGGCTACATGACCGCGTTGTCGCTGCCCCTAAATTAAGGAACCAACCAACCAAAGATGATATGAAAGAATATGAGTGAAACTGGGCAAGGAGTTGGAAGGAAGCGGCCGTGGCGTATTAATAAGTCCCGTCCCGACATTTGGTTGAGTTGAAACTGGGGAACCACATAACCATTTTGTGGATGGCCGATGGTGGGATGTTCGAATCCACTCGTCTACGGAGTTCCTAGATAGCTTTGTCCCATGACCTAGTGCTGTACCTTAGCGAGTGTAGCTACCGCTGCCAATAGGTAAATAATAATATATTATACTGTACGTCTTAGAAGCCATTTCTTCAGTGTTGCCTTCGTTTTCTAATAAACGAATCGCTTTTCAGTCGGTCAACACATTAGTGCGCCCAATTAAATTGGTTGAGGAATACAGTTTTCTTACTAACTTGGACACAAAAATATGCATTAATTATACACTATTACACTTGGATACACTTTTCTAAATGCAGAGTTTAATTGGATAACATATTTCGTACGTCAGGCAATCATCATCAGGTCTTAGTTAAGGCTTAAAAATAGATATGTATATAAAAAGGAAGCTCAACAATATATACATTGTTCGCGTATTAATATATGCCTTTCGTTTAATTATCACGTTAGTAGTGGGATGAGGGGGAAGCTGCTTCCCTTTTTATTGAGCCACCCTCCTAGCGGCCCCGAACCTGATAGGTCGCTAACCAAACATGGGATTTGAACAGACAGGGTGTCCTAGCACTCGTAGTGACACCCCCTACTTTCCTATAGCCTCTTTATTTAATGAAAAGACCAAAACTAAAAGGTCATTCGCGAGTAGTGTGGTAGTGTTGGTTTCCTCAAGTCGCGCTCGTGCTTGAATATGTATGCATATGTTGGGAAAGGGTTAGGAGGTGGGGGAGGAGTAGGGTCGAGTGAGGGGTTGTTTAGATGGTATTTTTTCCGCTCTAGGTGATGGTGAGGTTATTTTTTTTAAATGGATGGAATTGGGAAACGTCATTTGGGGTAAACATGTTGTTTTTTGACATATCGGCGATTTTATACGCCTGCGCACTTGAGGAGTTTTGTAAGAGGGCGGGCTTTTTAAATGATGATTTATAAATGAGTTTTTTAATATGTATTTAAAGAAACCCAACAAACTAATAGGTCATCGGCTTTTTACTATCTCGCTAACCAATAATTGGATTTAAACAAATGGGGGTGTTGTAGGACTCGTGGTGAACTCCCCTTTTCTATGGACGGGGCATATCCACCCCAAAATAAAAACTACCCTTACCCGGGGGGTGAAATAGTTTTTTTTTTTTTTTTTTTTTGTATGTGCGCGCACGGACGGCTTTTGTCAAAATGACCTAACTACACGTTTGTTAATATTTTCTGAACCCCTGATGGGATTTTGCCATAGGCAGTATCCTAACCCTGGGGGTGACGCCCCGTTTTTGAATGTATGATTCGTTTTTGTCGAAAGGGCCTAACTACACTTTTGTTCATATCTCGCAAACCAATCATGCTAGGGACTTGTATGAGGGGTCCTAGCACTTGGGGCGACGTCCCCCGTTTGGGGGTGAAACTACCCCCCAAAATTGAAAAATCCATATCTTGGAAACGAAGAACCCTAAAATTAGGTGTGATAGCTTAAAAAATAGGGGATGATATGGGCTTTTACCCCGATTGGTCATTTCACCCCTAAAACAGTAAATAGTCATGTTATGGGAAAAAAGGTGTTAAACACATAAAAATGATAAATGAACCTAAGATCTTTTGTTTTTGATGAAAAATAGCAGGGGGGTGAAAACAACCCCCCCAAATTGAAAAACTCATATCTAGGAAACGAAGAAGCCTAAAATTAGGTGTGATAGCTTAAAAAATAGGGGATGATATGGGCTTTTACCTCGATTGGTCATTTCACCCCTAAAACAGTAAATAGTTATGTTATAGGAAAAAAACGTGTTAAACACCTAAAAATGATAAATGAACCTAAGATTTTTGTTTTTGATGAAAAATAGCAGGGGGGTGAAAACAACCCCCCCAATTTGAAAAATCCATATCTAGGAAATGAAGAAGCCTAAAATTAGGTGTGATAGCTTAAAAAATAGGGGATGATTAGGGCTTTTACCTTGATTGGTCATTTCACCCCTAAAACAGTAAATAGTCATGTTATGGGAAAAAACGTGTTAAACGGGTAAAAATGATAATTGAACCTAAGATCTTTTGTTTTGATGAAAAATAGCAGGGGATGGAAACCACCCCCAAAATTGAAAAATCAATATCTAGGAAACGAAGAACCCTAAAATTAGGTGTGATAGCTTAAAAAATAGACCATGACATGCGCTTTTACCTGGATAGGTCATTTCACCCCTAAGACAGTAAATAGTCATGTTACGAGGAAAAAATGTGGTATACACCTAAAAGCATAAGCATCTTTGTGAAACCATGCTTTAATGCCCATGTGTATGGAGGATGATTGTTATTATTATTATTAGGTAATTATGGATTAATGTGTGGATAGATAACTAACCAGTGGGGAGCGTGATGGCGCAGGTGCTTAGCTGCTCGTCTTTACCCGGACGGCTGGGGTTCAAATAGCGGTGACAGCGGGGGTTGGAATTTTCACTTGAAAAAATCACGTGGTGTCAGGAAGGGCATTCGGCCTTTAATCCCCAGCCAAAACCAAAATGAGCCTGGTTGGCTCCGGCGACTCAAAATAATAGGGAAAAGCCGAAGAAAGAAAGGTAACTCACCAGTCATAGTAAACATTGGTTTGAGGTGTTGAAGAAGTCAGGATGGCCAACCCTTTGCCATGGTTCGCGAATGGTCCCCAAAAAGGTTTACCTGTCAAGACTCAGTATACCCTGTTGCAGCCTTTAGAAAAAAAAATCGAACCGGGGCCTCTGTGGTGACAGTGGAGTTATATTCATGATGCTTTTTATACAAACATACGCTTGCATACTACCGCTGGGTTGAATCTGCACAGAGCGATCTTGTCAGCAAGTTCCATATTACTCGTCTGCTTGATAGTGGACGTGCTCTGCACCGTGTTATCATACAGGACATGACTAGATCGTTGTTAGGTTTGACAAAGGCTTAGTGAAGCTTATTGCAACCTTGAAATGAATGTCATGGTATATTCGGGGTTGGAAGCCAAGACCGTAGGGTTGACAACCAAGTAGGTTAACCACTACACGGTGAGATGGTCAAATAATAATATAACAGAACATATAGAAACGTTTTCTATAGTTTAACGAATTGGCTAAGAGCCATACCATGAGAGGTGTAGGTAATGGAAATTGAAACCTTAGCTGATGATTATACTACTTTCCATGCCCACGTATAAGCTATCATGTTAGAAAAAAATTGTATGGCTTGTTTTAAACGGAGAATAATTGTGTTTACTGTGAAACACAAATCTGAATTTAAAATTAATTTAAAATAATTAATAATTTAAAATAATTAATTTAAAAGTAACTAATTTAAAATTAGTTTAGTACGCTGAAGTTAAAATGAATAATGATCACGTTACAGACAGCCAGTTTCAAAGCCATGAGAACTAAGTGAACAAAGAATAAAATTCATGAGCCAGTGAGAAATTCAACATGCTGTCCTTTGGACAAAAGAGAAGCGTTCTACAAACTTAACCACCAAGCTGTCCTATCGACCCTCAATGGTTTGGGTCATCGTAAAGATGAAAATTAAATCTAAGCTACTACACTCTTATATACTAGAAGAAGAAATTGAAAACAAAAGGGCAATAGGCCAAATAAAGGACAGAAGGAATAAAAAATGGCCCTCAACCCTCAAGCATGTGGATTGAGGGAGTTGGAAGGAAGGAGAGCCATGAAAGGCAGATAAAAACTATAATAGGAGAGGCTTTGCCCCAGAGGTAATGGATAAAGAGGAGGAAAACTGGACTCAGCTCAGAAATCCCTTGGGGTCGCCAACTTTCAAACTGATCAGCGGTAAGCCCCTTGAGGGTGTAGCCATATGCAGAGTGCACCGCAAGTGGTGGGGCTATATACACCCTACCTTCTTGAGGGGGCTTGAGCAAAATACAGGAAATAACATGAAAATTAAAACAAGGCTGCCTCCTCACACTAGTAGGATATCAGAAAAAATAAATAAACAAGGGCCAATGAAGTTGCAAAAGGAAGAGACTCCCTAGGGCTCGGATACCCTAATCATGTTGGGGTCGGTAGAAAACATGAGTTGAGCAAGTGTGGTCGATAGGAACTAAGACAGAGAGGAGCCTAGCACATGTTAGTGGAAGCAATGACGGTCTCAGCTGGGACTCCGTGATCGTCAACCTACATGACACTAGATATGACGCCCAGGGGTGGAAATAAAGACCTCTTTTGTTTTATATCACTGGCTTTTAAGAACGCTGACACATGGCATGCCTTATAATGCAATACTGGTCCTAGGGTATGCAAAATTGTATTAGAAACTCAGCTAATAATAGTGTGCTTGCCCATGATTATTTTCCCAAGTATAGTACATGGGACTGATAACCATGATTTCCAAGCCCCTAAGTAAGACAAAACAAATGATTTTCATTTTCCAATGAGTTGGGGTGAGGTGAGGTGAGTTTTATATACACCAAACTGATGTGGTTTCCCACTTCTACTCCAGGCAAATGCACATTTGATGTTAAGAATAGTGAAATGGTTTGCAACTGCCCAATGCTAGGACCTGATTAGTGGCTTTTAAAAAATGGAATGGAATGGAGTACACTTCCCCCAAAACCAACAAGAGGAGTGTTCGATCCCCCACAACAGCCATTCTTAAAGTCAATATAAATGACTATGCACTTCAGCTCATGACGCTCTCCTCTCTCCAATCCTATCCGTTGGTGGTGAAAGGCACACTCTAATACAACCATCATAGTGACAGGTTATCTGTTAAATACCTAACTATCCCCAGATTTACCTTGAATTTTCCTAAAATCCACTACATTTTCCGCAAATTGACCAAATGACACAACATTCCAGCAAAATTCAACAAATGACTACCAGATTTATTGAAATTCCATTGATTTACCTAAGCATGGTTTAAACTACCTCAAATTCATATAAAATTAGGCGAATATAGATGAAAATTCACTAAAATGTACCAAACTTACCCAAAGTGGGCTACAAACCTGAAATTTATCCATTTTTTGTAAATTCACTGTATGTACTCGAAAATTTCATAATATTGCCTTTACTTGTATGCTTTTATTGTTGTTGTTGTTTCGTTTACCATACTCTCTGCAGACAAATACCTCAACATGAATTTCTCTTAGACTAGGAGCTCTACATTCAACATGATAGCTGAGTTTCATTTCCCATAAACTTGTCTCTGAGGTGGGTGTCAGGAAAAGGCATTCAGCTGTAAAAACCACACTCTCACATTGACTTTCATAACCTCTTACGTTGAGGTTCCTAACGCTAACGACATTGAATGATTGAACGGTTTCCTTTGCACTATTCCTGTCTATACTTTCCTCTTTAAGGTTGCGAGATGTTTGCAAGATTCCTAAAATGCAATTAAACTTAATAAATACCTTAAGATGGTTTGATTTGTTTAATGATAATGGTGTTGATGATTGTTATATACGTGAAGACTAATTTTTAGGTCTTGACTGGCCTTGCAATAAGAATTGACTAACCACACATGAGTTACCTATGAGGGAAACATTTTAGCCCACTATGTTGGTTATTGACCAGTGAGTACAGTTGTAGAAAGCTGTTTATTATTTTTTTTAAATCATATACAACAGAGGCTTAAACCTTTAGACAAACCGTGTGACCATGTTTGTTAAACATGACATTAAACCAGAGACAATTAAGAAACTTGTGTAGAGCTTACCAAAAATAATGTTGTGTAACAGTAAATGCTAGTCAACAAACAGTTATGCCATACTAAAAAAATCATCATACAATACCTGAGAGAGCTCTTCTAAAGGTATTAATGCGTAACATGTTTCCACTCGCTTGCTATATATTTTTCGGCGGGGGAATGATTCTCAAGAAATGAAATGCAAATGGAACTGAAATGCAACACAAACGAATAATGAGCGCGCGCGGTGACTGAGATTGATAACATGACGTACTGTCGGTTATGTAGCTATGTGGAATGTTTATCACATATGGTTTACTTCAAGGTTTGGAGATCCCATTAAAGATATTCCTACAATATGTGATCATGAAATGGTCGTAATTATGATTTATTAAATGTTTATACGTTTACTGTATTCTTATTTAATGTAAGCACTCGAGACACTATCGACTAAAATACGGCACTATTAGGAATATATATTGCATACTTGAAGGTTTGGTGATCCCATTAAAGGTATTCCTACAATAAATGATTTTCAAGTTGTCGTTCTATGGCGTGAAAATATTTAATATATGATATTTGCTAAAAGGATTTACCACTGGAATTATTTTACAAGTAGTTATTTTAATGACCAACAGAGTTCACTGTTAAGAAGGTAGAGCCCTATGTGGAATGTAGGATAACATGTTATACATGATACGTGACAACTGTAAGGCTTGTGATTTTTAAGGTGCCTTTATTCCTATATTAATCACCCAGTTTGCAATACTGATTATTGCAATGTTTCTGAAAAAAATTGAAACAAAACAAAAATCAGCATTGAAAAACCAAAAAGTGGTTGAGCATATATATACTGGGGAAAAGAATAGTTTTGTAAACACTAATGTCCAACAAGACTAATTAAATCAGTAACTGTCAGGGTGGCCGAGTGGTTAAGGCGTTTGACTTAAGATCAAATTTCCAAATATATAAGGTAGCAAGGGTTCGAATCCCTTCCCTGACATAACTATTGCTTGAACATGCAAGAAAACAAGAAATATACACAAACGATGTTTATTAATTTAATCAATTTTTTATTATTTTTTTACAAGAGATAGACACACAGAATACAGCTCTTTTTGTTTATCATTTCTTTTAAACAAAACACTTGTTGAAAATTATTTTTTAGGGGATGGCGGTGTTGCTACTTTGACCCATTACACAATAATTGCAGCTTTACGAAGTTCATTTTCTATATTTAATAGCTCTTTCTCATAACCAATATGACCAATCTGTTTACAAGCATGCAAGATCTGTATTCGTTCGACTAATATATTAGGATCGTTCCATTTGCTATTTTTTATGAATGGTTTCAGAAACTCGGGAAGCAGTTCATTATTATCACTATCATTATGATTATCATCCTGATCATTATAATCATTTTCATAATGATGATCATTATCATCATTATCATTACCATCATAATTTCCACCTGTGTCCACAGTCTGTTCAATGGTTTGAGTTGCCTTTGATAGTGTTGAAAGCTTCTTTTTAGATGTGCTAGAATGCTTTAACATTGTTATGTTATTATTACCACTATTACATTAAATAAGAATAGAGTAAACGTATAAACATTTAATAAATCATAATTGTTTTCATGAAATATCATATAATACATATTTTCACACCAAAGAATGACCATTTCATGATCATATATTGTAGGAATATCTTTAATGGGATCTCCAAACCTTGAAGTAAACCATATGTGATAAACATTCCACATAGCTACATAACCGACAGTACGTCATGTTATCAATCTCAGTCACCGCGCGCGCTCATTATTCGTTTGTGTTGCATTTCAGTTCCATTTGCATTTCATTTCTTGAGAATCATTTCCACGCCGAAAAATATATAGCAAGCGAGTGGAAACATGTTACGCATTAATACCTTTAGAAGAGCTCTCTCAGGTATTGTATGATGATTTTTTTAGTATGGCATAACTGTTTGTTGACTAGCATTTACTGTTACACAACATTATTTTTGGTAAGCTCTACACAAGTTTCCTAATTCTCTCTGGTATAATGTCATGTTTAACAAACATGGTCACACGGTTTGTCTATAGGTTTAAGCCTCCGTTGTATATGATTTCAAAAAAATAATAATAAACAGCTTTCTACAACTGTACTCACTGGTCAATAACCAACATAGTGGGCTAAAATGTTTCCCTCATAGGTAACTCATGTGTGGTTAGTCAATTCTTATTGCAAGGCCAGTCAAGACCTAAAAAATTAGTCTTCACGTATATAACAATCATCAACACCATTATCATTAAACAAATCAAACCATCTTAAGGTATTTATTAAGTTTAATTGCATTTTAGGAATCTTGCAAATATCTCGCAACCTTAAAGAGGAAAGTATAGACAGGAATAGTGAAAAGGAAACCGTTCAATCATTCAATGTCGTTAGCGTTAGGGACCTCAACGTAAGAGGTTATGAAAGTCTATGTGAGAGTGTGGTTTTTACAGCTGAATGCCTTTTCCTGACACCCACCTCAGAGACAAGTTTATGGGAAATGAAACTCAGCTATCATGTTGAATGTAGAGCTCCTAGTCTAAGAGAAATTCATGTTGAGGTATTTGTCTGCAGAGAGTATGGTAAACGAAACAACAACAACAATAAAAGCATACATGTAAAGGCAATATTATGAAATTTTCGAGTACATATAGTGAATTTACAAAAAAATGGATAAATTTCATGGTTTGTAGCCCACTTTGGGTAAGTTTGGTAAATTTTAGTGAATTTTCATCCATATTCGTCTAATTTTATATGAATTTGAGGTAGTTTAAACCATGCTTAGGTAAATCAATGGAATTTCAATAAATCTGGTAGTCATTTGTTGAATTTTGCTGGAATGTTGTGTCATTTGGTCAATTTGTTGAAAATGTAGTGGATTTTAGGAAAATTCAAGGTAAATCTGTGGATAGTTAGGTATTTAACAGATAACCTGTCACTATGATGGTTGTATTAGAGTGTGCCTTTCACCACCAACGGATAGGATTGGAGAGAGGAGAGCGTCATGAGCTGAAGTGCATAGTCATTTATATTGACTTTAAGAATGGCTGTTGTGGGGGATCGAACACTCCTCTTGTTGGTTTTGGGGGAAGTGTACTCCATTCCATTCCATTTTTTAAAAGCCACTAATCAGGTCCTAGCATTGGGCAGTTGCAAACCATTTCACTATTCTTAACATCAAATGTGCATTTGCCTGGAGTAGAAGTGGGAAACCACATCAGTTTGGTGTATATAAAACTCACCTCACCTCACCCCAACTCATTGGAAAATGAAAATCATTTGTTTTGTCTTACTTAGGGGCTTGGAAATCATGGTTATCAGTCCCATGTACTATACTTGGGAAAATAATCATGGGCAAGCACACTATTATTAGCTGAGTTTCTAATACAATTTTGCATACCCTAGGACCAGTATTGCATTATAAGGCATGCCATGTGTCAGCGTTCTTAAAAGCCAGTGATATAAAACAAAAGAGGTCTTTATTTCCACCCCTGGGCGTCATATCTAGTGTCATGTAGGTTGACGATCACGGAGTCCCAGCTGAGACCGTCATTGCTTCCACTAACATGTGCTAGGCTCCTCTCTGTCTTAGTTCCTATCGACCACACTTGCTCAACTCATGTTTTCTACCGACCCCAACATGATTAGGGTATCCGAGCCCTAGGGAGTCTCTTCCTTTTGCAACTTCATTGGCCCTTGTTTATTTATTTTTTCTGATATCCTACTAGTGTGAGGAGGCAGCCTTGTTTTAATTTTCATGTTATTTCCTGTATTTTGCTCAAGCCCCCTCAAGAAGGTAGGGTGTATATAGCCCCACCACTTGCGGTGCACTCTGCATATGGCTACACCCTCAAGGGGCTTACCGCTGATCAGTTTGAAAGTTGGCGACCCCAAGGGATTTCTGAGCTGAGTCCAGTTTTCCTCCTCTTTATCCATTACCCCTGGGGCAAAGCCTCTCCTATTATAGTTTTTATCTGCCTTTCATGGCTCTCCTTCCTTCCAACTCCCTCAATCCACAAGCTTGAGGGTTGAGGGCCATTTTTTATTCCTTCTGTCCTTTATTTGGCCAATTGCCCTTTTGTTTTCAATTTCTTCTTCTAGTATATAAGAGTGTAGTAGCTTAGATTTAATTTTCATCTTTACGATGACCCAAACCATTGAGGGTCGATAGGACAGCTTGGTGGTTAAGTTTGTAGAACGCTTCTCTTTTGTCCAAAGGACAGCATGTTGAATTTCTCACTGGCTCATGAATTTTATTCTTTGTTCACTTAGTTCTCATGGCTTTGAAACTGGCTGTCTGTAACGTGATCATTATTCATTTTAACTTCAGCGTACTAAACTAATTTTAAATTAATTACTTTTAAATTAATTATTTTAAATTAATTATTTTAAATTATTAATTATTTTAAATTAATTTTAAATTCAGATTTGTGTTTCACAGTAAACACAATTATTCTCCGTTTAAAACAAGCCATACAATTCTTTTTCTAACATGATAGCTTATACGTGGGCATGGAAAGTAGTATAATCATCAGCTAAGGTTTCAATTTCCATTACCTACACCTCTCATGGTATGGCTCTTAGCCAATTCGTTAAACTATAGAAAACGTTTCTATATGTTCTGTTACATTATTATTTGACCATCTCACCGTGTAGTGGTTAACCTACTTGGTTGTCCACCCTAAGGTCTTGGCTTCCAACCCCGAATATACCATGACATTCATTTCAAGGTTGCAATAAGTTTCACTAAGCCTTTGTCAAACCTAACAACGATCTAGTCATGTCCTGTATGATAACACGGTGCAGAGCACGTCCACTATCAAGCAGACGAGTAATATGAAACTTGCTGACAAGATCGCTGTGCTGTTATCACCAAAGCACACTAGACAAACCAAAGCCAGTGTCTCTGTGCAGATTCAACCCAGCGGTAGTATGCAAGCGTATGTTTGTTTAAAAAGCATCATGAATATAACTCCACTGTCACCACAGAGGCCCCGGTTCGATTTTTTTTCTAAATGCTGCAACAGGGTATACTGAGTCTTGACAGGTAAAACTTTTTGGGGACCATTCGCGAACCATGGCAAAGGTTTGATCAATTGTTGATCGAGATGGCTTTGACTTATCACGTATTGCTAAACACTACTGGTATAACCACTGGAAAAGGAAGGAAATATTGAAGAAATATACACAAGGACTAGAGCTCGGTTGGAAGGTAACTTAAATCTATTAAAACATTACTAGTTACAATATAAATACCATATACAATATCGAAGAAACCACATATATTACAAACGGCATCATCGATTGGGAACGGCGCCATTTTGTTACATTTTGCGGTGGAGAACTCCATAGAGTAGAAAGAGTGGAAGTGTCACTTAGCGACCTACGTCGTGTGAGGTTCCGAGTTTAGCCGCGAGGTTAAGACGTACTCGGAAGTGCTTACCGTGAGAGGGTATTGTATTTTTGAACTAGTAAAAATGGCGAATGTCAGGAAAAACACTATTAAATGCGCTTTTGAAGAAAGAAACAACAGACCGACACCACTTGAAATACATAGGTGGATAGCAAACGACCTGAAGCTTAATAGAGATCAAGTACTAGCGATTCAACTAAACAACGGGGAAAATACAGTGTACATTAAATTAGTGTCCACGTTACTTTATGAAAACATATTATCTCGACATGAAGGTGTGAAATCCTTCCGGCTAACTAGCGGTAACACCACGAAGATAACTATCACTGCTGCAGACTCTTTGACAAAACGTGTACGTGTATTTAATCTACCTCCCGAAGTCAACAACGAAAGGCTCTCTCGCGTGCTTTCTACGTACGGAGTTGTCAAGGACATACGGAACGAGTGCTGGAATGATGCATATGAATTTTTTGCTGTAAGTAATGGCATACGTATCGTAACAATTGAACTTAAATACCCCATACCATCATATTTGACGGTCAATGATTATAAAGTTGTGTTGACATATGAAGGACAAGCTAAGTACTGCTTTTATTGTAAAGAAACCTCCCACTTACAAGTAGACTGTCCGAACAGAAGGAATCGCCCAGTACTTCATGTCAGACAGCAAACATACAGCACGGTGCTGGGTGAGTCTGATGGGAGTAGTACGCTAAGCAACACTACGGACATGGAAACTGCAGTACTTTCCCCTGAATATCCAACCATATCAGAGGCCCTTCATAACAGGCCCCATTCCACAAACACAGATAGTTTTGCAGAAGTATCTCACCCATCAAATAACGTAGTTGAAACATCCCTGATTACTTTACATAGTAATGAAGAGGGAACTATGACGTCACGATCTGACAGCACGGGAAAGGGACACACCAGCCATCCAACAAAGCAGTCTGTGCAGCAGCCAGATACTATTGACGGACCTGTCACTACTGACGTACCCAAAACCCAATTTACGTGGTCGGAAGACATGGATTTTCAGGATGTCATACATGAAGAACGAGAACACACACAAGTAATAGGCTTCCCAACAGTCTCAGTTCATTCGAAGCACCCTCCAGCAAACAATACCGTTCGCTCCCAATTACTTCACGTGCAAAGCACTGACATAGTTCAGGAAACCATATCTACTACATCGGGGGCAGAGTTCACTTCCACCTCTGATGCAGCAATCAGAGTAAGTAAAAAGAAAGTCACGGACGTCAGTGGAAGTGCCCTACATCCACAAACAGGAGCAATACCCAAGGTCACAGATAAAGCCAACATTAAGGACACCCATAATCTTCCCATAAAAACTGTCAACAAAAACACTGCGAGGGAAGAAGATAAATTATATAACACACAAACACGAAGTGCATCACGTAGTCGCCGTAAATCACCGGAAGTGCACACCAGTAAAACATCACTCCAATGATCCCCTCAAATAATTGCTCATCGTCAGTCAAATGCACTCAAACATACTGATGCACATCACCTTCATCCTATTGTTCTTTGCATATGAGTGTCTTGCGTTGTTTTGCGACTTTAAATATCAATGGCATCATAAATTTAACGACACGTTTTCTACTTCAGGATTTTCTCAGGACTTATGATATTGACATTTTATTGCATCAGGAAGTAAATGATCCAAACTTGGACTGGTTGAGTGGGTACGAATACATAGCAAATGTTGGCCCATCTCTCCGAGGCACAGCTGTCGTTTACAGATCAGGGTTAATTGTTTCGGAAGTGGAGTTACATCCGAGTGGCAGAATAATTGCTCTGCAATGTGATGACACATTAATTGTTAATGTCTACGCCCCTTCTGGATCACAAGGTCGTCTGGCAAGAGAATATTTATTTGAAGATGACATCAGATACTTTCTCCAGGGCCCGATCAATAATATCATATTAGCAGGCGATTTTAACTGTGTTTTAAACCCTCGAGATCTAACCGGCGCTTTCAACAACTGCCGCAGCCTCAAAAGTCTCGTAGACGGATTTAATCTCCATGATGTGTGGGAACTTAAACATGGAACCGACGTCCAATTTACTTTCTATCGTGCCGGATCAGCATCTAGAATAGACAGGGCATATATAGCACGAGGAATGCGATATAGCCTGCATAGTTCCACAGTAGTGCCAGTATCTTTCAGTGACCATCACGCACTGTACTTTAAGTATTTAACAACGTCACGACCACCTATATATGGACACGGTTACTGGAAACTAAACGCATCCCTCCTTCACGACCAAGATGTGCGAAACAAATTTGAAACCCTTTGGATGAAGCTGCGCAGTAAAAGGTCGCAATATCCATATCATATGACTTGGTGGATCGAGGTTGTAAGACCTGCTATTAAAAAGTTTTTCCAGCAAATTTCAAAACAGCGTGCCTGGGAGAGGAGAAGTACTTTAAACTTTTATTATGATGTATTATATGAACTTCAGCAAAAGCAAGCAAATGGCGACGATGTCCTTGGTGAAATGAAAGAAGTTAAGCATTCAATTTTAAATATTCAGGAAAATTATTTAAAGGGTGCATTTATTCGAGCAAAGATTCCCTCAGTCATAGAAGAAGAACGTTCATCACTGTTCCACATCTTAACCGAAAGGCGTAAAGGGCAGCGAAAGACCATTACTAAACTTCGGGACGAGCATGGCAGCACTCAGTCGAACATGGATGATATCCTTCAAATTGGTGCAAAGTATTTCACAACTTTTTTCGCCGACGTCCAACTAAATAGCGAGCAAAGCGATGGGACCTTACAACAAAACCTACCCAGACTGACCGCAGAGGATGGATCGATGCTGGTAAGTGATATTACCTCGGCGGAGATTTTCACAGCACTAAGCCAAACTCAACGTCACCGCTCTCCTGGACCTGATGGAATACCTTATGAATTCTATCAAATAATGTGGAATATACTAGGAGAAGATCTTCTTCAAATTTACCAGGAGATTATGGGAAACCCACAAATCATAACTGAAGAATTCACTGCTGGAATTATCATTTTAATTCCGAAGATCAGAAGACCACTTGGAATGGAGGATTTCAGACCTATCACACTTCTCAATACAGATTACAAAATCTTTACAAAAATCATAGCATCCCGAATCAAACCGCAACTGCTACAAATTATAGGGCAGTGGCAATCCTGTGCGACTCCAGGAAACAATATCATCTCGAACTTGTTGGTGTTAAGCAATATTATTATTCTACATGAGAAAACTTCTTCTAATCTTCCCCCTACGACACTAGTCAGTCTTGATTTTCAAAAGGCCTTTGACAGAATAAAACATTCATATCTATGGTCTACACTGCAAACCTTCGGGTTTCCTATCGGGTTGATTAAATGCATTACAGGACTGTACAGAACAGCACAATCTAGAGTAATCATTAATGGACATCTCACATCGAAAATACCCATCCGTAAATCGGTTCTTCAAGGATGCCCACTTTCTATGATCCTGTTCATCATAGCACTGGAACCCTTCCTCCGGAGGATAAACCAGAATGTAACAGGTCTGACGATCAATGAGAAAAAAGTGGCAGTAAGAGCATATGCCGATGATGTATGCATTGTTCTCACAGAGGAAAACGACGAAGACCGTATGCTGACTATCATAAACGAGTTTCAGCAAATATCTGGATCCCAAGTCAATCCATCAAAGTCTGGAATGATGTTGCTTGGGCAACATCCGTTACCCACACCTACTCGATCTTTCCCTATTGTGCAAAAGCTGAAGATTTTGGGAATTATTTTCCAGAACAAATTTAAAGATATGATAAGTGAAAACTGGGCGATGGTAATCAATAAAGTGAGGCATACCTTATTCCAGCAAAATACCAGGTCCCTAAATCTCATACAGAAAGTATGGCACATTAATGTGTTTGCTTTATCCAAGATATGGTATCTCGCACAATTCTTACCTGCAACGAAACAAATTAGCCAACGTTTAGAATTGTGTATCGGTCACTACCTCTGGAGAGGATCGCTGTACAGAGTCGCCCGCGACCAATTATACTTGCCAAATCTCCAAGGAGGCCTCAATCTAACCTGTGTCGATATGAAATGTAAAGCCCTTTTAGGGCGCACCATCCTCCGATCTATGTCAGGAACGCGGAGTCAAACAGAATTGACTTTTCTTCACCCACCAGCACTTATGACGATAAATGGGCGATATAGACACATACACCCGGCTTTTCGTGCCGTTATCAATGTAATAGACAGTTTACCTCAGGAAAGGAAAAATCAGGGGGAATTTAATTCAACGAAGAATCTATACACATATTTGCTGAAGGGGCAACAGAAGCCGCTATCAATAGAACATAAATTCACCCAAAGACATTGGAGAACGATTTGGTTGAACGCCTCAAATAAATACATCCCAACACAGTGGAGATCCACACTCTACTCTGTGATCAACGACATTGTGCCTACAGCGACTAAACGCATACGTCACAATATGGCTGAAGATGCTCAATGTAGACGATGTGGAGATGTCGACACATTAGTGCATCGAGTGACATCCTGCCAAGGGGCTCGAACAGTTTGGACTTGGACGACTGCTATACTGCGGAGAATACATCCGGGGATAGACCACCTACCAGCGGAGCGCATAATGGTTTGCGATTTTGAACTTACTGGGAAACCAAAACAAAACGCTGTAACCTGGTTTATAGCGGCAGCAGTGGACTGGAACATAACAGCGCACGAAAGAGTTGGGGGCACCTTAAGGGATTTTGTAAGTTCCATCAGAAGAATACGCTGGACAATGGTACAAAGCAAAAGTGTACAGAAGTTTGCAACGCATCTGTTTCAGTTTTGATTGTCGGATGTGACGGCCAAATTTTGAAACAGTACTGAGGGGATGTTTCGTTGCAAACACTGAAAACTGCCTCTCAAAAACCAACACAACTCGGAAAGATTTGACCCAGTTCTATAAAGATGTTAGATGCAAAGATATACAAAACAATACCAAATGATTTATTTCGTGCATGATGCAAGCTTTTAACGTGATGGACGACGACGGAAATGTAAACATAGAACAGCTGAAGAAGAAAGCTCGTTTCGATCTACAGTGACGTCATCAGGGCGGACTTCATAAATGAGCTCAATGATATGGCTAAGAAGAGCAACGAAGGGTCTGGTCCTTGTGAGAGAGCATTCCTATTTATAATTTCAGGTTATAAGACACAAATGGGGAATATGGATACGCAAGAAATGATTACAACGGTTCAGAACATGAGTGGAGAACTTCTGGTGAACTCTTTATGTGAACTTTTCATGAAAAGTGACCAATATTTTATTTCATTCAGAGATATAAAACTAATGATACATACTGTAGGTCAATTGTTTACCAATAAATATGAATTCTGAAAAAAAAAAAAAAAAAAAAGGGTTGGCCATCATGACTTCTTCAACACCTCAAACCAATGTTTACTATTACTGGTGAGTTACCTTTCTTTCTTTCTTTCTTTCTTTCTTTCTTTCTTCGGCTTTTCCCTATTATTTTGATTCGCCGGAGCGAACCAGGCTCATTTTGGTTTTGGCCGGGGATTTAAGGCCGAATGCCCTTCCTGACGCCACGTGATTTTTTCAAGTGAAAATTCCAACCCCCGCTGCCACCGGGATTTGAACCCCAGCCGTCCGGGTAAAGACGAGCAGCTAAGCACCTGCGCCATCACGCTCCCCACTGGTCAGTTATCTATCCACACATTAATCCATAATTACCTAATAATAATAATAACAATCATCCTCCATACACATGTCCATTAAAGCATGGTTTCACAAAGATGCTTATGCTTTTAGGTGTATAACACATTTTTTCCTCATAACATGACTATTTACTGTCTTAGGGGTGAAATGACCTATCCAGGTAAATGCGCATGTCATGGCCTATTTTTTAAGCTATCACACCTAATTTTAGGGTTCTTCGTTTCCTAGATATTGATTTTTCAATTTTGGGGGTGGTTTCCACCCCCTGCTATTTTTCATCAAAACAAAAGATCTTAGGTTCAATTATCATTTTTACCCGTTTAACACGTTTTTTCCCCATAACATGACTATTTACTGTTTTAGGGGTGAAATGACCAATCAAGGTAAAAGCCCTAATAATCCCCTATTTTTTAAGGTATCACACCTAATTTTAGGCTTCTTCGTTTACTAGATATGGATTTTTCAATTTGGGGGGTTGTTTTCACCCCCTGCTATTTTTCATCAAAAACAAAAATCTTAGGTTCATTTATCAATTTTAGGTGTTTAACACGTTTTTTTATAAAATAACTATTTACTGTTTTAGGGGTGAAATGACCAATCGAGGTAAAAGCCCTAATCATCCCCTATTTTTAAGCTATCACACCTAATTTTAGGGTTCTTCGTTTCCTAGATATGGATTTTTCAATTTTGGGGGTGGTTTCCGACCCCCTGCTATTTTTCATCAAAAACAAAAGATCTTAGGTTCAATTATCATTTTTACCCGTTTAACACCTTTTCCCCATAACATGACTATTTACTGATTTAGGGGTGAAATGACTAATCGAGGTAAAAGCCCTAATCATCCCCTATTTTTAAGCTATCACACCTAATTTTAGGCTTCTTCGTTTCCTAGATATGAGTTTTTCAATTTGGGGGGTTGTTTTCACCCCCCTGCTATTTTTCATCAAAAACAAAAGATCTTAGGTTCATTTATCATTTTTATGTGTTTAACACCTTTTTTCCCATAGCATGACTATTTACTGTTTTAGGGGTGAAATGACCAATCGGGGTAAAAGCCCATATCATCCCCTATTTTTTAAGCTATCACACCTAATTTTAGGGTTCTTCGTTTCCAAGATATGGATTTTTCAATTTTGGGGGGTAGTTTCACCCCCAAACGGGGGACGTCGCCCCAAGTGCTAGGACCCCTCATACAAGTCCCTAGCATGATTGGTTTGCGAGATATGAACAAAAGTGTAGTTAGGCCCTTTCGACAAAAACGAATCATACATTCAAAAACGGGGCGTCACCCCCAGGGTTAGGATACTGCCTATGGCAAAATCCCATCAGGGGTTCAGAAAATATTAACAAACGTGTAGTTAGGTCATTTTGACAAAAGCCGTCCGTGCGCGCACATACAAAAAAAAAAAAAAAAAAACTATTTCACCCCCCGGGTAAGGGTAGTTTTTATTTTGGGGTGGATATGCCCCGTCCATAGAAAAGGGGAGTTCACCACGAGTCCTACGACACCCCATATGTTTAAATCCGATTATTGGTTAGCGAGATAGTAAAAAGCCGATGACCTATTAGTTTGTTGGGTTTCTTTAAATACATATTAAAAACTCATTTATAAATCATCATTTAAAAAGCCCGCCCTCTTACAAAACTCCTCAAGTGCGCAGGCGTATAAAATCGCCAAAATGTCAAAAACAACATGTTTACCCCAAATGACGTTTCCCAATTTCATCCATTTTAAAAAATAACCTCACCATCACCTAGAGCGGAAAAAATACCATCTAAACTACCCCTCACTCGACCCTACTCCTCCCCCACCTCCTAACCCTTTCCCAACATAGGCATACATATTCAAGCACGAGCGCGACTTGAGGAAACCAACTCTACCACACTACTCGCGAATGGCCTTTTAGTTTTGGTCTTTTCATTAAATAAAGAGGCTATAGGAAAGTAGGGGGCGTCACTACGAGTGCTAGGACACCCTGTATGTTCAAATCCCATGTTTGGTTAGCGACCTATCAGGTTCGGGGCCGCTACGAGGGTGGCTCAATAAAAAGGGAAGCAGCTTCCCCCTCATCCCACTACTCACGTTTTCTTTTTAAACAACAATAATATTATTACTCATAATAATTGATGGAGTAATACGAAATAAATTGTTATACATAAGTTTCATATGCACATCCTAATCTGATGATGTTCACATGAGGAACGAAACATGTCATCAAATGAAACCCCACATTTAGAATAGTGTCTCAAATAGTGAAAGTGTATAATATCTTATTGTTTCCAGGTTGGTAAGTGCAAACATTAATTGTTATTCCCTGTCCAATTTAATTGGGCACATTATTGTGTTGACCGATTGAAAAGCGATTCCTATATAAATAACAAATAATAATAGTAAATATTATTAATTAAGTCTTGTCATAATAATTATTTATTTGGTATCTTTTTGTCGATCAACACGATTGTACCAATTTGTGATGAGTTATTCCCTAATCCCGAAAAACAAAGATAACATGAGATTAATAAATACACTTGGATGATCAGTTTCGATCGTCAAGCGATCATCATCAGATCCATTACACTGCGGCTACCTTTACACTGCTACGCCCGAGATATCTCGGGTGTGGTAGAACGTCACGTCCTTGCTGCGCCCGAGATATCTCGTCAGCAACTTCATCTGAATAACATACTTTTAAAAATGTATTCAGCATGGAGGGGTTTGATAGTCTCTCACAATATTAGCAGTGAAAAGGTTAAATGTATGTTGAGAGCAGACAGTGACGAAGTTAACTGCTCTCATCCCTACCTCGTACGACTCAACCAGATAAGTAACCTGTACAATATAATCTGAAATGACCATTTAACTACAATCAAGTAGGCCTATTCACTCTAAACAAGCAAATTTGGAGATCAATCACCATTTTCAGTATCTTAACAAAACATCACACAGACTATAACTAACAGATATTGACTAGTTGTATTATTTTAACTACTACTGCAACTAAATAAGTGTACATATTGTAAATATTTTCACCCATACTTTTAGACATAGATTTAATAGCATAAGTGTAATGGATCTGATGATGACCGCTTGACGATCGATACTGGTCATCCGAGAGTATTTATAAATCTCATGTGGTCTTCTTTTCAGGATTAGGGAATAACCCATCACAATTGATTACAATGGTGTTGACCGACTGAAAAACATCAAATTTCGATTACTAAGGCCACATTGAAAATGGCTTCAAACACCAAAATATTAATAATTAATTATAAATAATTAATCAGTAAAAATTACGGATTAATTATAATTAATAATAATTGAAAACTAAGTGAAAGCCAATGTGGAAGCAGAACGAAGCATCATAAATTATCAATCCCTCCGTTTGTTATTAATTATTATTATTATTATTATTATTATTATTATTATTAACATTGTTTGCTCACTCTAAGCCAAATAAATAACAATAAACAAAATGCGATAATTGATTGACTCTTAAATATAGTAGGCCTAGTCAATAAATAATGAATATTATTGTTTATATTGATAATAATATTAATATAAGTGGACTAGAATTGACCACACTCTTGCTGGCACGAGGAGGCAGAAGTCGCAATTGGCGGCTCACGCGGGCTGTCCAGATATCTGTCTGCCTTCACCAGCCCACAGGACCTCAGCACCCAGCTTGACCCCGCTGTGAATAATGCAGCAATGGCGACGCTCGTTCACGACAGCACCGCTTAAGTACAATCCGACGGAGGGATTGCATAATTTATGATGCTTGGTTCTGCTTACAAATTGGCCCTCACTTTGCTCACTCTAAGTCAAACGCTATCAGAGCTACTGTCCAAAGGAGCTGAAGGATTCTTTCTACAACACGTGGAACTTCTACCACTGCAGAGGAACTCAGAAGTCTGACTGCCACGCCCTAGTGTAAACAGCTACTCAAATCTCCTCCCAAAATAGCATATCAATTTTCATTTCCCCTCGATGTTCATACGATATACATTATTTTAATGACGTAAATAAAGTGAGCTTCCTATCTGAATTTGATGATGGCGGCTTCGATGGCGTAGTTGGTAGCATGCTGAGCTTCCATGCCCAAGTTCACGGTTTCAAACCCGGCTGAAGTCTTCGGATTTTTTGAGAGAGTTAAAATCCCTCAGTATGCTTGTTTCCGAGCGGAAGTAAAGCCGACGGGCCCATGTCATAGATTTATGACATGTAAAAGAACCTTCCACTAACTACAATTGTGTGAAGCTAAATTTGTAGGTTAGGTTTGATTAACGCTCTATTAAGTTCCAACGTTCACCGCCAGGTGCCGGTTGCGGTGACATCTAGTAGCCAAGTTCACAGATATGTGTCTTTGACGGTAGCAAAAGAAGGAACTACTTGAAATTGATCGTCTCCAGTCCTTACCTAAATTACAGATAACTCACAATAATACATTCATCACAAATAACACCGGTTATAAGGCAGACTCTACACACACCCAAAGTACACGGGGCTATATGACTGCGTTGTCGCAGCCCCTTAACTGAGAAACCAACCATGAATTTTGTGACTTTTCGGTGGATACTTAGTTTTCATCCCGGATGACGTGTATTATGACCACATTTATGTCTGTGTGTTGGGTCTTCTGTTGCTTGCTGTGGGTTAGTGTCAAAACTACTAGAGCGAATGACATGAATTCGTATTTAACCATCAACCAGTTTGATGAAGGCTTAGGATCATAAAAGATATTGTGCGGCCAGAAAAGATACCACAACAAACTGATCACAAATATCTAATATTTCAACTTCTTAAAGAAAATATACAAATATTAGGATAATTAGCAGCTTTTCGAGTGCAAACAAATCCAGCCTCAGAGGGAGCAATACGGCTCAACTCTGTGTCGGTCCCAAGCCCGCGCAAATGGGGAGGGCGAATGCTTGGTGGATGGGCCCCAAACGGAGATACTGAAGCCAAATAAGCATATCTGGCAAATCTTGGCCAATGTTCAAGTTGGTCGACTTGCCTGTTTACGTAACCAGCAACAACTACCCCTTGCGGGGATGGGTGAGGGCGAATATCCGGTGCCATAAAATGGAATTAATTCGGCTAATTCAGCTAAGGTATGGTATCCCTAAGAGAAGGTTCCCTGGTCGTATAGGTTGGAGGTTGTATGCAGGGCTAACAACCCGGCAACAAAAGAAAACAAAGTTACGAGACAACACTACAGAAATTGCCGTACGGATAACCTGGTGACAACCAAGCGCGGAAAAGGAATAGATGCGCTACAGCCAAGGAAGAATGGAAGACTGCTGTAGGAGAGGTCAGGGTCCTTCATGGACTATCGTGCCACTAGGGTGAGTGAGAGAGAGAGTGTGTAAACAACGATGAAACAATATGGTTAACTAGCGGACCCATGTAAGATCTCTCGCATAATGGGTTGTGTGTGCCCCATGTGTACGAGGGCAGATCAAAAAGTAAGTTGCACTTCCCAGTTATGGCCATTTATTACACCACCTATACAACAGCAACACGCCTATAACGACATACAATGTAATGACACTTTTCCACATAGTTTCTAAGAGACTCCAAACATTTCTGCGAACGCACGATCAACTTGTCGATGCCGAATACATAGAAAGTTCCTCCAGCGTTCTGCAACCACACGGAGACAGCGGCCTTCACCTCCTCATCGGTCTGGAAACGTCAACCACCAAGCTCCGTTTTGAGCTTACCGAACAGATGAAAGTCACATGGGGCTAGGTCGGGAGAGTAGGGTGGTCGTTGCCAGACCTCCCACTTGAAACGCTGCAGCAGTTCGCTCGTTTGGCGGGCCTTGCGAGGTGTTGCGTTATCGTGCATCAAAAACACACCGGCGCTAGATTCCCCCCCCCCCCGGCGCTTCTCTTTAATCGCTTTACGCAACCGGTGCCTGCCCTCGCGATATTCGTCCGTGATATCCGTACGTCCGGCTTCGAATTGCTGACACCCCTTTACGATCCCTTGCCGGGAAATGGCCCACTCCCCGTACACAGAACTAATTTCTCGATGAATGTCCGTGCAATCCTTCCTTTTGGCCCACAGGAATCGGATTGTCGCACGCACCTCATATTTGGAGTGAACGTCCAGTCGACGCGCCATTAAATTTGGCCGCTATTTACACCATACAAGACGAGACACTACAGCGACCTGCCTAACAGATGTGTGTTGGCAGTGTCTGTCCCTTTCTCCGCTGTGCCCACTTTTGCGACACACAGCGCGCTGCTGCAGCGCTTTAGTGCAACTAACTTTTTGATCCACCTTCGTACATACTACCCGCCCTGCACTAGTGCTATGCGCACTGTACGCGATACAGTTATGGCAGGGGCTATCGTCTTGTTTATTTGTTTTAAAGCACTTTATAAACAAATAAATATGTTTCCGTTGAGTTTTCAAGAAATGCAAGATTTTTCCTTTACTATTGAGACGATTTGGAAGATTTAGGTACAAACCACACCTTCTAACTCCCTCAGGTTTAGGAGCTTGAATTTTGTGAAACATACACCTTAGAGTATTATACCTAGGGTGTCCCACCTAACTCTGCGACCTCAAATATTATCGAAATGGAACAAGATGTGAAAAATCTACTTGCACAGGAATGTAGCCACGTCAGGGGGTCACACAATGGGAGGATATGCACAATCCAGGAAATTATAACAATACCACTTTAAAACGCAAAGTTACTTTTTTTTTAAAATGGAACATACATGTTTTTTCTAGCAAAATCGATAGTAAACATACAATTATTGATAACAGAATTGGTTTCACTTCTCTAAACCTCGTAACTTCTGAAATAACTAAAGTTGTAGGTTACTAACCAACGACAGTGGAGTATCAATGTTTGGTGCGGTATCACTGGCAACCGTATTGTAGGTCCCTATTTTTTTTTTATCAGGGAACACTAAACGAACAGCGATATGCATCATATCTTCAAGACACGTTACCCCTTCTCATGGAGGACGTGGGATTGGAAACTCGTGTATCAATGTGGTTCCAATATGATGGGTGCCCCGCACATTTCGCACGTGTTGCCAGAGATGTAATGGATGAAAAGTTTCCAAATCGGTGGATAGGACGTGGTGGTCCTGTGAGATGGCCAGCACGGTCCCTCGACTTGACGCCATTAGACTACTTTCTCTGGAGCGCATTGCAAGATAGTCTATCAGGAAGTCCCAACTACAATAGCGAATATGCAACAGCGTATTATTGCGGCGTGTGCGGAAATATCTGTGGAAACACTGGGATCAGTACAACGCTCTGTTGTTCACCGTCTACAGAAGTGCATTGATGCAGGGGCGTATATAAGGGGGGTGCTGAGGGGGCTCCAGTCCCCCCGAAAAAGCCAACTTGGGTACAAAATACAATGTATTTCACAGTACTTTTATGAAATGCTTATCAATTTGTAAAATTTGCTGAATAAATTAACAAGTAATCCATTTAGATACTTGCCATTCATACTCCACAGGCTATAATAGAACATTCATTAAGTACTCACAATTTTCCAGGATAGTCAGCCCCCCCCCCCTCCCAAAAGAATTGTATATACGCCCCTGCATTGATGCAAACGGTGGTCACATTGAACATCCGCTGAAGTGACACAGTTTCATCAGTTAAGATGTTACTGCTTACTTGTGAATGTCTCTTCCGTGCTGGATGTAATTTAAAAACATGACGTTTCTTTAAGCTATAGGCTCAAGTTTGTTTAGGAAATCGGTAATTGTACATCTTGAACTATGTGTACAGTTCTACACATTTGTTAAACTTGACAAACAGTGTTTCCATTGCCATCCTCTACAACGTTAGTTATTTCAGAGGTTACGGGGTTTAGAGATGTGAAACCAATTCTGTTATCATTAATTGTATGTTTACTCTTGATTTTGCTAGAAAACACATGTATGTTCCATTTAAAAAAGGTAACTTTGCGATGAAAGTGATATTGTTATAATTTCCTGGATTGTGCATGTCCTCACATTGTGTGACCCCCTGACGTGGCTACATTCCTGCGCAAGTAGATTTCTCAAATCTTGTTTCATTTCGATAATATTTAAGGTCGCAAAGTTAGGTGGGACACCCTGTATAATAAGAAGATCAAAAAATTCAAACATATGCCCTTTTGAGTTACCGTACTACGACCTTCGACTTCTTCCTCTAAAGCATTGCTTATATAGTTTCTGATCCATGATCAAACACTGACACACCAGTACGGGATGTAGACTCCATAGTAACAGCTCACATGAATTAAAGAAAAGTACTTAGTATACACTCCGAATGAAATACGGAAACTGCAAAGAAAACTTATCAAACCTTTAAATGAAATAAAATAAAAGATGACGTCAGCGCGTACAGTGAGTACCCTAACTGGACGTTAGGAGGGTAAGACACTGCTAGCACAGGGGCTAATGGGTAAGATGACGTCCACGCGTAAGTACCCTTATGGGTCGTTAGGAGGGTAAGACGGCGGCAGTGCTGGACTTATGTGGGCATTGTACGCCGTCACCGCTGCTGATCCCTCCTCGTACCACAAGGCTCTAGCTGCTACGATCAACTAATGCTATACTGCTGACACAGGGGTTAACCCTAGAATAGTAGTGTCCGTCCCCACGACGAAGACGGGATACTCTTAGGCTCCCCCCCCCCCCCCCACTTCTCCCTTTTGTCCAATAATAATAACCCTTGGCACTACAGCCTTGATGGGCATAGGCCTACCAAGCGACCGCTGCCCAGCCATTTGGCCTGCTGATATTGGGGTGACGCGTGGTCAGCGCATCGGGTCCCCTCGGCCGTTATTCTAGATGTTCGTGACCTGGGCGCTGCCTCACTGTCAGCTACTCAATTGTCCTCACGAGGCTGAGTGTACCCCGTTGCAGCCCTCACGTCAGTTTCGAAAATCCCTAATGGTGCCGGGAATCGAACCCGGGACCTCTGGGTGAAAGGCAGGCGCGCTACCCCAACACCACGGGACCGGCCCCCACCAGTGTTTGGCAGTCCTAAAATACAAAGCAAATCCGTCAAAATAAAATAAAACATTTAAAAAATAAAATAAAATCCTCAAAACCCCCCAAAACAATGAAAATTAGTCAAAATTGCAATGAAAGCTCAAAAAGTAAAAAATTCAAAAATAGTATATTTAAAATCTAAGAAAACAAAATTAGACATAATACCAAAACAAATAACAATCAAGATTAGCAAAAAAAAGCTCCAAAAGTCAATAAAGAACGCAACAATCACAATTAGTCAATGTTAGTGATACCCTTCTCAAAAATTCCAAAAGAAATTAATAAATAAATAAAAATTAATAAAAATTAAAATAAATTAACAAAAATCAAACAAAATTATTCAAAAACAGTCCCCATTCTGCTAGCCTAGAGAGTGAAATAAAAGTTGACGTGGTATTTATTATGAGTTTCTTGAATCGTAGGTATCACCGATTCGAAGGGCTACTCATAACAACGTTGCAATTAGCGCTACCGTTCTAGGGCTAATGGGTGGCTTAGTGCGACCAGCTCATATATAGGGATACCATGCGTCGATAGGATATGTCTCAATTCCAGTAGTCCCCGGTCAATGCATGTGAGATTTTGCAGTGTCAAGTCCTGTGGTTCGGATTCCACGTAAAAAGGAGGTCCCGTGGCTCATGATCACAAGATAAACGGTCAAGTGAAACTACAAGCTTCCTTCCTTTCCCTCCTCCAATTCCAGTATCCTCAGTCATCGTTGTCCTCTCCGTGGTGACATGTGCTACTGTTACACTCACTGTACTCCATCACCGCTGCTCTCCCTCCTCGTTCCACAAGACTCTATAGTGCCACCATCGTTACTTCCGACTTGACAGTTCACCGGCTGGCGATACGGTGTTGCCAGTCCAGTAACGAGAATCAGCTGACGTACATGATTATAGTCGAAAAGTTAACAAAACACTCGTAATGTGAACAGACATGTTTACACACAACATCATACTCGTGAATAAGTACATAGTAGCAGAAATTACACGTCTACTGCGGTTAACAGAATATTTCTGATAATGAAGCAGAGAAAAATTTTTACAAATAAATTACTCACCATTACCGTCTCGCATCCGGAGTCGAAGATGTTCAGAGTTCGAGAAAATGTATTATAAAACCTATAAAGGGAACACACCACTCATTACGGAGTCACTATTGCCGTCTGACCCCACTCAATGAGCACACTCTTTCTTGCTGCCATTGTTGGAGCTTTGTCGTGAATGACACTATGATACGGGGCATTGTCCATAACAATTGTGCTCGCACATTACTAATCATTTCCCGGGTTTGACTCCTTAGTGGAGTCCCTTGTCCTAAGGCCTTTCCTCTCTTGGCGCATGGCTTCCTCGTGCTAGACCCCGGCATGACACTATTACACACACGCATGGCAGAAATAACACAAACACTCACCTAAAGCTAACCTACAACTACACGTAATTATACCACACTATGTCAAACGACGAACAAATGCTAAGCTATTGTAACAACAGACTAGATGAATATCAAAAAGAACAAGAAGTTCCGTGACGAACTAAAGAGCCTACTTTTCTTAAAATGTAAGATTCATGCCAATGATTAATCTATATAGATCTATCTAGAATAATGACGAAATGAAGTTGGTAATATCGACATTTCTAATTAGTTCGAAATACTGTATACCTGGCTTAATGTAGCCTAATAGAGTACTACAGTTGGCAGCCCTGGTGACTGAATATATTCTTAGTTCCATCTCTTAAGGTACCGGTACAGAATACAAAATTTGGTTGAAGACCAATGGATAGCATGGAAGTTACATGCAGTTAAACATTGGATCTAACAGCGAGCGTAAAATTATGTTGGCAACAATGACATACATGTATTGGTCAGATATAATCTGAAATAATATGATCTATTGTGTCAATTTTGAATGAAATCCATTAGTTAGTATAGAAGTTACATGTATTTTAAAATTGAACCTATCAGCAGGCTTAGAAACATGTCGGCAGCACTGACGTATATTAGTTGCTCCAAATTAATCTAGAATGCCAGGTACTATACGTGTGCAAAGTTTAGAGCTATTGGCCTGCATACTTTCTGATATATTGATATTAGGGTAACAAAATAGAGACTGTATTTATTAACAGTTGGCAGCCCTGGTTACTCTTAAGTATCGGCATAGTCATATCTGTTATGGTACACATAGCACGCACGAAATTTGGTTGAAATCCAAATGATAGTATAGAAGTTACATGTATTAAAATTTGGACTTCTCAGCAGGCTTAAAATCATGTTGGTAGCACTGACGTATATAAGTTACTCCAAATTATTATAGAATGTCAGGTACTATACGTGTGCATAGTTTAAAGCTGTCGGCTTGCATACTTTCTGATATATGGGTATTTGGATAAAATAAATTGTGAGCATTTATTAACAGTTGGCAGCCCTGGTGGATCTTAAGAATACGCTCAGTCATATCTGTTTATGTACACATAGCACATACGAAATTTGGTTAAAATCCAATTGATAGTGTAGAAGTTATATGCATTTAAAATTTGGACCTATCAGCAGCCTTATAATCATTTTGGCAACACTGCCATGTATGGCCTCCTGGAAATTAAACTGCAATATTATTATCTATACGTGTGCCAATTTTGAAATAGCTCCCATTCATACCTTCCAAGATATCCAACATGGAGCTCAAATTTCAATTGCGATTTTTCAGCAGTTGGTAGCACTGACATCATTTTCAAATATGGCCGTGAGATATTCTGGTATAGATCTTTAATCCTACCAAATTCTGTTTCGATTGCTGCAGCCGTTTAGGAGTTGATAGGGGGGGACACACACACCGCCAGACAGACAGACAGAAGGACAGACAGAAGGACAGACAGACAGAAGGACAGACAGACAGACAGACACACATTTGCCCGATCTCATGAGTCTACTTTTTCCTCATTTTTGCAAAATGTGAAAAGTAGGCTAAAAATATACGAGAAATACGAGAATACACAAAGACCGCCAATGAAACTAACCAAGCACAATGCAAACAGCTGACAACAACATGTGAACGCAAGATGTTAGCTGGCAACATCGTCAGCGAAACTCGATTTATCTCGATATATCAATTTGAATGGCTGCCTGTGATTGGCTGGTTAGATTGTAGCTGTGACGTAGCACTGAAACTTCAAGTCGGAAGTAAGGATGGCTCTAGTATAGCTGCTACAATCAACGAATGCTATCGCAGCCAAAATCAGGGACACACGTTTCTTAAACACGTATTATTGACCGTTTGAGATATGATTGCTGACGCCCAAGTTAAGACCTTAGCCTTGTTTACAACCGGTACTGACCTTGCAATGGTGCAGTGGTCATCCCTTTTTCCCGATAGCCAACAAGCGTTATAATAAAATTCCGACCAGCCGGCGGGACTCCAAAACGCAGCGATGCCTTGCTACGCTGCAATCGTATCTCTAACAGATAATGAACGAAGACAACGTCAACAGACCACATGTCTGCAGCGCCTCAGCATATCCTTGAACTGTTGTTCACCTGTAGGTATTAATCATTCATAGCCGAAGTGGGAAATTTAAGACAAAAGCACTCTCCTCACGTTTCGCCACTGTTCAATACACAAGCTGTCAGTAAGACGTGTGTAGGCCAAGGTAAAGTGTATTAATCTCTGTACTCCATTATTCATGCCTGTATGCCCCGAATTCAATCAGCATTGGACTTAAAGTTTCACTATTCATTGTAGCATCGCAGGAAATAGCTTTCAGTACACCTCCACTAATTGAAATGAAATGGCTTTTGTTCGGCAGCCGAGAAGGCAGGGCAAACCATTTAGCCTCAGTCAAGCATAGAGGAAGAAACGGCGTCAGACTGTAGTGTAACCCTTTTCCGTAGCTCAGAGTCAATTAACATAATTTGTTTTCAGTCGGTCAACATGAGTGTGCCCAATGAGATTCTGTGGAGAATGACAATTGAAACGCCGTAAGTCATGAAATGTAAACTTGGAGGAAAATGGAAAAAATAGCTGATTGTTGAATAAACCAGCAACTATTTCTAAAATATTTTGCCTCTGAGAATTAATACTTATAGAAATATATCATTGAAGTATGATATGACCTTTTATTACTTACTAGCTGAAGTACCCGTGCTTCGTTCCGGGTCATAAATAAATTAAAATGTGAAGGTGACAGTTCAAACTGGTGATAGGCGAGGTGCTGCGCTGAGGGAGAGTAAGGATGGAACACTTTGTCCAACTACACCGTTCGGCGTTAACCGTGTTTTATAGCACAAATTTATGTTTTACTCGCTAACCGTTGGAGATACACGAAAAGTAATAAGGACCTTCCGGATAGAAAATTTAATTTTTAAACCCCGTATATGTCATCAAAAGTTTGCTATTTCTCAGCGTTCTCTTCTTATTTGAAATGGAAATATGAAAGTTTGAAACCAAAGGGTGTAGTGACGTCACTAAAATGGTTGCCATCTTTAAATAGTGCAAAGTATCGAAATCATATGCAGCCTACGTGTTAACCAGGTAAATCAGCTACTTCCATGTAAAATTTCACGTAAATCGGAAAATTGGTTCTTGCGTGATTGAGTAATCCACAAACACACAGACACACGCCAACTCATTTTTATGCTATTTTCATTTATGAAAAAAAATAGGCTCATGAGGCTTTTGTCCATGTGTCTGTCTGTGTGCGTGTGTGATGGTGTGTGCCCCCCCCCCCCTAATAACGTCTAAACGGCTTTAGCGATTTCAATGAAACTCGGGAAGTTAATAGCACTATCCAGGGCGACCCAGACTGTGCCCTTCAAACTTTGTTATGTCTCACCAATCCAACATGGCGGCTGTGCGAAATATTTCAACAGTATTCAATATCTCCGAAACTATTACCGATATCACTCTGGAACATTTTACGGTGATAAAGGGAGGCACTAAAAGTTCACCTATGTAACTTTTGAAAACCTGGTAACTACAAAACCAACATGGCGGCCAAGTGAATTTGCGATTTTTAAATAGACGTTTCTCGCGATTTAACCAACCAAACGCCATAAAACTTGGTACAGTATATGATTATACACATTGTATTGCACCAACATCTAACTTCATTCAATTATTGACATAACCTCAAGATGGCGGCTGCGCGAAATATTTCACCAGCATTCTATATCTCTGAAACTATTAGCGGTATCACCCTGAAATTTTGTACGGTGATAAAGGGCACTACTGGAAGTTCATTTATAACACGTTCAATAACTGGTTAACTACAACACGAATATGGCGGCCAAGCGAATTTGAAAATTTTAAATAGACTTTTCTCGCGATTTAATGATCCAAACGCAATGAAACTTGGTACAGGAAATGTTTATACACATTGTAATGCACTGGTATCTAATTTAGTTCAATTGTTTATATACCCTCAAGATGGCGGCTGTGCGAATATTACAATTATTTTTTATTTCTTGTGTCGTAATCATGCGATCGAAGTGAAAGTTTGAATAATGAACCAACGCAATAATTTTCCTTTAATGGTAGATGACTCTATGGCCTATACATATAACAATCCAAACATGGCGACCATGCGAAATATTTAAATGGATCTCAATATCTACTAATATATTACAGCAATCAAACTGAATTTTTTAATGTTCATAGGGGCTATGAACATAAGTTCACCTATAGGACTTTCAATAAACTGGTGATCACAAATCCAACATGGCGGTGATGCGAAGTATAAATATTCACATGGACGTTTCTCGCAATTTAACCATCCGAGTGCAGTGACACTTGGCACAGTAAATCTTTATACAAATGTTAATCCACTGGCATCTAATGTATTTCAATTGTTTCCATAACCACAAGATGGCAGCTGTGCGAAATTTAAAAATCTAGTTTTTACTTCTTGTGTCCTAATTATGCAATTGAAGTTTGAATACTACACGTACACAATAATATTACTAGTGAACCCATGTACCATTGGCTCAAAAAGGGTCGAATCCATGTATATTTGTAAAAGGAAGGAAAGAAATATACAGTTTTAAATGGAACATAGATAGATTTGTGTAAGAAGTTAGACCCAGGTGGCCGAGAAATGAGATCATGCCTGACTCATTGATAAGGAGCCGGTCACGAATATAAATAGACTGAGTGGAAAGTTCCAGGCGTAAGAGCGAGAAGCACGTTCCGGAATTCGCCCTTACCTTGCTTCAAAACGGCATCAGCGCAACTGTGCCAGAAGAAGAATAATTAGATTTAACCCATTTGGAAGAATAAAAGTAAGTAAATAAATACACCGTTGTGAATGATTTCAGAAGAGAGATTTTTGTGTGGAGAAAAAGCTTTTAATAATTGTCCAGGAAATAAGTGCAAACGTAGCCATACGTCATAGGGGAATTACCGAGGCCCGAAGAGTGGGGAAGTAAAAATCAGCAGCAACACCCACACAGCTGAAGACGAAAAATTATTTAATATCTCAGAAATGCACGATCGATTTTCATGCGCAGTGAGATCATTTTACGTTTGAAAGACGAGCTTTCTGGAGATATAATTTTTATAATGGTGCGACAATTATTTCAAAAGTTGGTCACGAAAAGGACTAGGATTTTATCTTTTTTTGACTAAATAGTATAAAAGTCCAGGCCAAGCCTAATCATGCAGTTATTCCGAGAGCCCGAGAGAGGGGCGTCCGGCTGTATCAGTTCATGCAGTTCACAACAGACTCCGTGAGGGGAGGTGCTGTATCACATCATGCAGTTATTCCGAGAGCCCAGGGGGCGTGACGTGGAGCATCACCAAATGCAGTTTACCAGTACTCCTTGAGGGAAGATGCTACATCACATCGTGCAGTATTATTCCGTCCAGGGGACGTGAAGCTACACCACGCCGTATTCAAACGTATGAACTTCAGGGGAGGTCATACCGTGCAACAAGTAGAAGCAGTAAATGCAGTTTCCGATAGCCCAGGTGGACGTGGTATCGAGAACCAACGTGCATCCATAAGGAGTAGCCAAGAAGTATTATTACAGTATCGCCGCGTGGAGAATTAGGAAAATCCTAGTTACAGGATTTAGTTCCGACAGTATAAAGTTTACAGTGAAAAGTTCAGAAATTACAGTCAAAGCAGGCTGCGGACTTAGAGCTCCGGGCGATAGGTCTTAAATTAAACGACCAAAAGTATCATAACGTATTGAAGTAACGTAACAGCGAGATAAACATTCTATCAACTTTAAAGAACCCGAGCAGGGACGGACAGAATAAGGTTCGCAAAGTATTCTGGAAGGATAGGAATTCGAGAACCGAATAAGCGGAGAGGAGAAGGAAACTCTAGACATTGTTTCAAGGAAGCAGACGAACTATTAAAAGGCACTAAGTTACGAGAAGTACTAGTTGCTAGAAATCAATAGGTCACCGATAGATTATCTAGGGGACCGTGGACAGAACAGACTTTCGCTAGACCAACCAATAGGGTCTAGAAAGGAGCCGTTCGAGTTAATAAGAATAGCAGATCGTCAGGAACGAGATTCGAAGGAGTACTATTGCAGGGAGGAGATAGATGGTTCGAGACTTTCACATTCTGGCAAGATAGGAAGCCGACATTTACTAAATTTCACCCTTGGAGACGGGAGGTCAAGAAGTCACGTGTGATAGGCTTAATAGCAGCCTTAGTGATTAGAATCTGTGAAGTGTAAATATATATAATTTGTGGTAAGAAGTAATATTTTTCAGTGTTTTTATTGTGTATTATAAACGAATACACCAGTGTATTTTAAAATGTTATCAGTGTTAAATGTATTTGAATTAAATTAATGTGTGTCAAGATATGTCAGTACATGAACTGAATCTGTACAAAATGGAGTAATCACAAAATAGTGGGCAAAATGAAACATCGCAAGAGAAGGAAGGTCAGGGACCGACCTATAACATGTGAGTAAATATTTTCATTATGTTTTGGTGTTGGGAAAGTGTTTGTGTACAATCCACCGGATTTTGAGGTAGAGGGATGTTTCTAAATAACAAATAACAGAATAAGAGCGCGGTCTGAACAAATAAAATTTGAGAAATTATAAATAATTATGGAAAAGAATATATCCTGTAGAGGAAATGTATGGAATAAAATGTCAGTGTATTTGACGAATGTTATAAAAGCAAGCGTACTAATAATAATAATAATATAAAAGAAATATAAATAAAGATTAAATTGAATGATATGAAAGTAAGAGCGTTTGAGCCTTAATAAAAGTATAAAGACATGGTGTTAATACATGTTCTTAAAATATAGCGATTATTGTCAAGGGAAAGGATTAATATAAAAATTGAGATATGGATCAATTGTTGATGTGGAATCTATCAGTTCTTTGGAAGACGCTAGGCCTTAAAATAATGTATAGCGCATTGTAGCCGCATTAAAGTAAATTGTCACGCTAGGAATGCGTAGAATATAAAGGTACTTGGTAAATTACTTATGAGGGATAATTGATTGCGGTAATTGAGCCATATTAAAGTCCTCCAATAGTGACGTAGATCACAAGGCCATGTGTGTTATGTTGTATTAATAGGGAGCAAATGTATGGTATTATGAGCGCAGGTTATATAGGCCACGGCCGACCCTAAGTCGCATTTGTATAAGTCCTCCAGTAAGGGAATGGTTCCCGAGGCATGTTAAGAGAGTCGGACCTAGACTCGTCTAGTTGAAGCCCCTAAGTATTCGTCGTTGTATGTGAATTACTCTTACCAATCAATGATGACCCTTCATAATTAATAAATGCCAAGGTTACGAAAGTGGTTTATGAACCTAATAATGTTGTTGAAAGTAAATGAAAGAAACGCTAGGTCTCCCCAGAGAACTGAAGAAAAGAAAGATCTGTTTTAAAAGCATTGAGTATAGCGGCCACGCGTGGGCTAGGCAGGAGGGTCCCCTCTCAGCCATAAATCTAGCCCAAGTGATTACGGTCCTACCCTTGTCATTGTAAGTTGTGCTAGGTCGGAAAGGAACGTCTAAGAGAAGTAGTAACACACCGTGAGTGTTTAAAAGTTGTAAATGACCCGGGGTTTGAACCGAGGTCCATGTAGATGAAATTCGCTTGCCAGTTCAGATCGTAGCTTTCTTATGTGATAATGGTCTTATAAGACAAATAAATAAATAAAAATCCCTAATGTAATGTTGTATGGATGTAGGATTCCATGAGTTCAATGAAGATAACTAGATTCCGGGAGTAATCATAGTTTTTGACTTTGTCAAGTAATCTTTTGTAACTCTGGAGTACACAAGTATTTTCCCGATCACTGTAGTGAATTTATGAAACTTGAGAGAGATGGTAATGTTGAGAACATTGTTGAATGCCCAAACATTTAAGTAGAGAAGTAACGTGTACTTTAAATATGATTATGTATTTGTTTGATGATAAGAAACTCATAAAATAGTTATTGAGGTGTATGAAAGGATGACACCGTTATATTTGGAAAGTATCGAGCCACTGGAGCTCGTGTTTATGATGAACTTTAAGATAGATACTTTATGGAAGTGAAATAATTGTGAATTGTTGATTTGATGGAAACCATGTATTTTAATACAATATTTGTTTGATTTTTACATATTCCTTGTTTACTTTGAACAAGTAGAAGGATTGGGTCAATAGTTTATTTGTTTGTAGCGCCATAATTTTGGTTAATTAAATGTTTTGAAATAGGAGTTGATTTTGTTGTTATTTTTGGAAGTGTATCCTCTATTTAATCCAAAATGTGTAAGTCACAGAGTGGGAGAACGTACCAAAACCCCGAAAATCCCGATTTGAGCATTGCTGGCATACTGTGATTTGCATATTTCTTGCTGGAAGGGCACACTAGTATAGATTAATCTGCCTATAGATAATTTTGAAACTCGGTGACTTACGGAATATTTTATTGTTGTCTGAGAGAAAAAGACAAAATTGACACTCTCAATGCTTTATTGCACAGGGTCTCCCATATAAAGTCAGACCGCCAGGCGGAATTTTCACTCTCCACTACGGGAGCTGCCCAAGCCGAGCTTCTGTCGCGGCCTTGGTCGGGCTTGTGTCGCGCGTATACAATCTTACAGTTCTTACTGAAACTGAGCAACCGTAGATTATTTAAGCTTAAGAAACAATACCATGTTACCGAATAACAATTTCAACGCCAAAACAAAAGTTTGTATTTTTGTCATTGAATGCCGCCAGTTTATCTTACAGATTGTATTGTTGCTTTGTTGCTGTGCATTTTGGTGCCGTTCGTTCATCAATTAACGGAGAAAGAAAAGTTGCATGGGTGGTTTCAACAAGATTCAGCCCCTGCTCATACAGCAGAAGATTCCCTTCTTACAATCTCGGAAGTGTGATCAGTGCAGGTCTATTTCCCCCTCATTCTCCAGATCTGTGTAACTTTTACTTGTGGGGTAAACTGAAAGGAAAAGTGTATGAAACAAATCTTCACAAATTGGAGGAACTGAAAGAGAACATTACGAATGAGATCAGAAACATTACAGTGGCGGAATTTGCTCGCGTCAGTCAGAATGTGGTTACCAGAAACAATGCCTGTATAACCCAGGAAGGACGACACTTCCAGCATCTTTTACAAGGATGAGATTTTATATAAGATTGTATACGCGCGACACAAGCCCGACCGAGGCTGCGACATAAGCTCGGCTGGGGCAGCTGCCGTAGCGGAAAGTGAAAACGCCGCCTGACGGTCTGATTTTATACCGGAGGCCCTATATATGTATCTACTTGAAAAACTAGAAGGCCTGGAAAAGTGTCAAAATGCGTGCTTTGAAATGCGCTATCATATTTGAGAATAACAATTTGAAAATTACTTCCGGCTCAAATGATATTTGAAAAAAAAAACCACTCGTTTTTAGCATACTTTCGATTGTTGCAAAAAATGAAAGTAGACTTATAAGATCAACACAGGGCGTGAAATTGTATGTCTCTCTGTGTGTGTGTACTCTGAATGTCTGTCCCCCCTTATCAATTCGAACACGGTGAAACTGAATTGAACGATATTTGGTACAGAGGTAGCACACCTCAGTGTCATGTTTTATATCGCCGCCATGTTGGCGAAAACGTAATGGCGGCCACCCAAATGTTAAAAGCTGAAATCAAATTACGACCAACCTAATCATCTGATCTCTACCAATTTTTGCAAAATTTTACCTTTATGTATGAAGAATATTTTGACCAAATTGCAAGGCTCAATAATTTGCGGAAGGTGGTCGTGTATGTGCGCAAATCGATTCCCTCTATCTATTCAAACACGGTGAAACGGTTTGAACGAAATTTGGTACAGAGTTAGCACTAGCAAAGGGCACCTCAGTGTCATGTTTTATATCGTCGCCATCTTGACGAAAACGTAATGGCGGCCACCCAAATGTTAAAAGCTTAAATCATATTACGACCAACCTAATCATCTGATCTCTACAACATTTTGCAACATTATACCTTTATGTACGAAGAATATTTTCACCGAACTACAAGGTCATCAGCCCAATAATTTGCGGATGGCGGCCATGTATGTGTGCAAATCGATTCCCCCTATCTATTCAAACACGGTGAAACCGAATCGAACGAAATTTGGTACAGAGGTAGCAATAGCAAAGGACACCTCAGTGTCATGTTTTATATCGCCACCATCTTGACGAAGACGTAATGGCGGCCACCCAAATGTTAAAATCTTAAATCAAATTACGACCAACCTAATCATCTGATACCTACCAAATTTTGCAACAACATGCCTTTATGTGAGGAGCGTTCTTTGACTAAGCTACAAGGTCATCAGTCCAACAGTTGGCATATGGTGGCCAATTATGTGTGCAAATCGATTCCCCCTATCGATTCAAACACGGTAAAACCGAATTGAACGAAATTTGGTACAGAGGTAGCTCTGTCAAAGGGCACCTCAGGGTCATGTTTTATATCGCCACCATATTGACGGAAACGGAATGGTGGCCACCCAAATGTTAAAAGCTTAAATCAAATTACGACCAACCTAATTATCAGATCTCTACCAAATTTTGCAACAACATACCTTTATGGGAAGCATCTTTTGCCTGATCTACAAGGTCATCAGCCCAATAGTTTGCAGATAGCGGCCATGTATGTGTGCAAATCGATTCCCCATATCAATTCAAACATGGTGAAACCGAATTGAATGAAATGTTTACAGACTTAGCACTAGCAAAGGGCACCTCATATTCATGTTTAATATCCGTTTAGCAAGTTGTATTTCAACAAGCTACTACAACCAACATTCAATTATACTCCTTGAAAAGGAGAAAGAGTTATAACAATAAGCATGCATTTAGGAGAAAGTAGGCTATATGTTCTTTACTGAACATACAGATGAAGGATCCCCGGGAAGGAGGAGGAATGTCACTCAAAATGTAAAATTAAGATTTCAGCGCGATCTGGTAGGCCTCTTTGCGATGTATTGAAGGCACAATTGTGTCTGGCTAAGAACAATGAGGGTCGTGAGAATATGATGTTTCAAGTTGACGCGTACATATAAGTACACATAAGTAATGAAACTTTAAAACCCGTTTCCTGAACATTTTACATTATTTGACACTCCCCCTTTTTCCCCTGGACCCTTGAGATTTAAATGAAATTAAAGTTTGTTTATTTTTATCTCTTATTTGATTCTTTATCTTCAATTTGTGGGAAGCATATTTTTGAATTTCTCGAAACGGAAGTAGACACTTCGATTTGAATGTATGGGTCGACACTAGTGCTCGTAGTGATAGATTTAGGCCACAAAGGATGAGGTGTAACTGTTGGTGTGCATGAATTGTCAGTCAAAACGGAAATAGATATTTCGATTTTGATTTGACCATCCATGGGTCAACATTAGGACTCTTAGTGATATATTTAGTGGGTGTCTTCCTGACTGCGGTCATTCCAGATTGCGTTCCCCTCATTATTAGTCCAGATTGCGGTCACTTTCATTTTAGGGAAGAACTATAAACATTCCAGCGTCCAGATTGCGATCACTTTTCTTGGGAGACCGGTCCGGTTGTGACTCCCCCTGAGAATTTTCTCACCTTTCATTCACCCCTCTTGCCAATGTTATTTACTTTTACGAGACGAATTTTTCGAGGTAATGAAAAGAATGTTTTTCACGACTTACAGTACCTATTATGAAAATATATATATCTCGCGCCTCAAATGGGAGAGGAGGGGCAGAAATTAAGTAAATTAAGTTACTTGTTAAGTATACAATTTCCCGTTACAACAATTTTGTGAAGGTCGTTGGTTCCGATCCTAAGACGTTTCTATTCTTAAGACTAAAAATGTTATAATCATTGCTTTACGAGGTGCTGTTTTTAAAGTGAAGTTTTATGGGGTGTACTCAGCTGAACACTGAACTGTATTCTTTGGCTAGGTAGTGAAATTTCAGTTTGCCCTTGTTATCCACAAAACTTACGGAAGGTATGAGTCAGTCAGGAAGTACCAAGAACCAAGGACCGGTCTCTCAAGAAAAGTGATCGCAATCTGGAAGCTGGAATGTTTATAGCTCTTCCCTAAAATGAAAGTGACCGCAATCTGGACTGCTAATGAGGTGACCGCAATCCGGACACAGCCATTTAGTGAACTACATACGATAAGGATGTGGTCTAACAGTCCGATGATTGTAGTAATTCTAAAGACAATGTAGAATCAGAGGTAAAATTACCTAAATATACATTGCTGTAGATTGAAAGTGTTGTTACTTTCTAGGAGAAATAAAATTGAAGTAAAGTTTATTGCAGTACAAGGTGTCCGGGTTCAAGATATAATAATATAACATTTAATAACTTCAGAAATAATGGAGATATTCATTGGCGGTTTGTTTCTACAACTAGGGTAACTCAAAACGTTTTCTGGGTTTGCTTGCGATGGTACCACATGCGCATGCGCGTAACTGCATTGTTCACGAGAAGCGCGCCAGTAGCCATGTGGACTCCACAACAGAAAATGTTCTGTGTTCTTTCGCTTGCGGAGTTAAAATCCGTCACACTAGTACAACGTAGATTTCGGAGTGAGTATGGACTGTTACCAACTGATGATGTAAGTACGTAACAATCAAGAAGGGTATTTCTTGAATCGTGAGTTCCCAGATCGCTGGATTAGGAGAGGTATCAATTGCTTGGTCCCCTAGAAGCCCCGACATTACGCCACTTGATTTTATTCCTGTGGGGGTTTGTCAAGAATCAAGTGTACCAGACACCAGTTCATTATCTACCAAATCTGCGTCATCGCATTCGTGCAGCTATTGCAAATGTTACGTCTACAATGCTGCAGGACACTTGGAGAGAAGAGGAGTACAGATTAGATGTCTGTAACGCCACTAATGGTGCGCATACTGAGATGTATTAGGTATGTAAAGAAATATTCTGAGTTTCCCTATTCGTAGAAACAAACCGCCAATAAATATCTCCAGTAATTCTCAAGTTATTAAATGTTATATTATTATACCTTTAACCCGGACACCTGGTATTTCTTTTCTTTCTTGTTTTCATAAAATCTTCATTCCTAAGTAATGTTTTGAACATTACATTCCTAGCCTCGAGGGCTAGGAGTGTGATTTTTTTCATATTTCGGCTCGTTTATCCTTGGTTGGTTGGTTCCTCAGTTTAGGGGCTGCGACAACGCGGTCATGTAGCCCCGTGTACTTTGGGTGTGTGTAGAATCTGTCTGATAACCGGTGTAAATTGTGATGACTGTATTAATGTGTGTTATCTGTTTTTAATTAAAGTAAGGACTGCAGACTTTTGAATTTTTCAAATAGTTCCTACTTTTGCCACCAAACTCCACCGTCATCGACTACTAGTTCAGAACTTAGCTACCAGACACCACCGCAGCCAGCTCTTAGCAACGAACGCAGGAACCTAAGAGCGTTGTTTACATTCTTAACCTATACAATTTAGCTTCACACAGTTGTAATAGTGGAAGGTTCTTTAACATGCAATAAATCTATGACATGGGACCGCCGGCTTTACTTCCCCTCCGAAGGAAGGCATACTGAGGGATTTTTAACGCTCTTAAAAAATCCGACGACTCCGGCCGGATTTGAACCCGCGATCTTGGGCATAGAAGCTCAGCATGCTACCAACTACGCCACCGAAGCCGCCCTCGTTTATCCTTCTCCATCGCTGCCCATAAGAGTGTGTGTTCGATACTGACTCAGTTTGGAGGAATTTAGGTGCGGTCTCGAGTCTAGTTGTATCAACACATTAACGATCATCAGCCTACGTCTGCCAGACTGCCTTCCACTTATTACTAAACAACAATGCTTGGTTGGTTCCTTAGTTTAGGGGCTGCGACAACGTGGTCATGTAGCCCCGTGTACTTTGGATGTGTGTAGAATTTGTCTGATAACCGGTGTTATGATGATGATGATGATGATGATGATAATAATAATAATAGTTGTTTTAAGGAGCCTAACATCTAGGTTGTCGGCCCCTAATGGTTTGGGTGATCGTGAAGATGAAAATGAAATTTAAACTATAACTAAAGCTAACTACTAACTTATATACTAGAAGAAGAAATTGAAATCAAAAGGAGAATAAGGCAAATAAAGGACAGGAGGAAAAGAAATGCCCTCAACACTCGAAGAATGTGGATGGAGGGACTTGGAAGTAAGGAGAGCCATGAAAGACAGATAGGAAAGTGAAAGAGGAGAGGGTCCGCTCCAGAGGTAATGTATAAAAGGGGTAAAACTGGATACAGCTCAGGAATCCCTCGGGGTTACCCGCTCCCAAACTCGCCAGCCGCGAACCCCTGACGATGTAGCAATATTCAGGGTGCACCAGAAGTGGTGGGGCTACATACACCCTGCCTCCTTGAGGGCCTTGAGCACAAGGCAGGAGGTAACATGAAAAGAAAAAGAAGGCCGACCCCTCGCAGAAGGAGGGTATCAGAAATGATGAGAGAAGGGCCAATTTAGGCGTGAAAGGAAGAGACTCCCTAGGCCTCGGATACCTTAATACCGTCGGGGTCGGAAGAGAACAAGCGTCGACCAAGGGAGGCCGACAGGAAAGATAACAGAGAGGGGCTGGCACAAGTAAGTGGAAGCAATGCCGGACTCAGCTGGGGCCCCGTGGTCGCCAACCCACGCCCCACTAGATGTGAGCCCCTGGGGGTAACCGATGTTAATTGTGATGGTTGTATTAGTGTGTGTTATCTGTAATGCAGGTAGAAGCACTGCAGACTATTAATTTTTTCAAGTAGTTCCTACTTTTGCCACCAAATTCTACCATCCACGACACCTAGCTGCGGACGCGGCTACTAAATGACATTGCAGTCAGAACCCGGTGGCGAACGTTGGAACAATTAGAGCGTTATCAAACTAACCTATAATTGAACTTCACACAAGTGTTATTAGTAGAAGGTTCTTTATCATGCCATAAATCTATGACATGGGACCGCCGGCTTTACTTCCCTTCCGAAAGGAGGCATACTGAGGGATTTTTAACGCTCTTAAAAAATCCGACGACTTTGGCCGGGTTTGAACCCACGATGTTAGGCATAGAAGCTCAGCATGCTACGAACTACGCCACTGAAGCCGCCTACATTTTGTGTAATTTGAGATGTTCACGGAACAAACTTCTACGGTGTTTTCTGAATACGTATTTGCAAGTAGTTCGAGAATATCTCAAAAGATGGCTTTAGTATTCCCGAAATTGTGAAGTAAAATGCACTTGAAAAGCAAGTAGTTCCGTTACGTACTATACAGCCTATTTTATATATCCAACTTTTGTTAATTGCCTCTATCAACATACAAAATTTCAGGTTGATTGCTGTAATCGTTTCGTAGATATTGAGAACCGTCTAAATATTTCGGTTGTTCGCCATGTTGGATTCTTATATATGTAGGCCATAGAGCTATGTACTATTAGATGACAATTTTTGCGTAGGTTCATTATTCAAACGTTTACTTAGATTGCATGATTAATACACAAGAAAACATTTTTTTAAAATTTGCGCACAACCGCCATCTTGAGGTTATGTGAACAATTAAACTAAATTTTATGCCAGTGCATTACAATGTGTATAGACATTTACTGTACCATATTTCACTGTGCTCAGATGGTTAAACCGCGTGATAAATATATTCAAATGTTTCACATTCACTTGGCCGCCATGTTCGTTTTGTATTTTACAGGTTTTTGGAAGTCTCATAGCTGAACTTCTAGTAGTACCCTTTATCACCGTACAAAATGTCAGGGCGATATCAGTAATAGTTTCGTAGATATAGAATACCGGTGAAATATTTCGCACAGCCGCCATCGTCCGGTTATGTAAACAATTGGACTAAATTAGATGTCAGTGCATTACAATGTGCATAATCATTTGCTGTACCAAGTTGCATTGCATTTGGATGGTTAAATCGCGAGAAAAGTCTAGTTAAAAGTTTCAAATTCGCTTGGCCGCCATGTTCGTTTTGTAGTCACCAGGTTTTTGAAAGTCACATAGGTGAACTTCTAGTAGTGCCCTTTATCTCCGTACAAAATTTCAGGGCGATATCTGTAATCGTGTCTGAGATATAGAATGCCGGTGAAATATTGTAGTGGTGAGACATACTCCAGCCGTTTAGAAGTTAATAAGGGGACACACACACATATACACACACGGACAAAATGTGATCTCATAAGCTTTTTTTTCTTCATAAAATGAAAATAGGCTAAAAACGAACAAAAGTATAATGTTACGTCTTACCGCGTAGCCCTGTACCACGGACAACAGTCACCTTTATTGCTGTTTTTTTTCCTCCAGTAAGTTAGAAATGTAACATAGACGTTTGTTCGCGCATTCGCTTCACCTCTTCTACAACTACAAGAGCTACTACCCCTAAATATTCAGTCAGCTGGATTCCAGAAGGAAAAGTGTGTGTGAAGCCAGTATACGGCTTCAATACGTAACACTAAGTTACTAACATGACGTTTGTATCGAATCTCCGACCATGTTATTGCAAAATTTCGTGTGCAAGTGTTTCTGTGTTCGTTCTTTTCTATTGTAAATTCCCAGCGAGTGTGTTTGAATATCTGAATACATACACAATGATGTTTTTTTGTTGTTGTTGTTAATTCTTCTAGGGGCTCTGTGACATCGAGATAATGTAGCCACGTGTACGTGGGTGTATTTAGAATTTGTCCGATAACCTGTGTCACTGTGATGTTTGTATTAGTGTGTGTATTTGTAATTGAGGTAGGATTTTGGTGGGAAGCGGCCGTGGCCTTAAGTTTGGTTATCCCAGCATTTTCCTGAAGTAGAAGTGAGGAAACCACTGAAAACCAATTCCAGGATGGCTGAGGTAGGAATCGAACCCGCCTCTTCTCAGTTTTGCCTCACGAGGCTGAGTGTACCGCAGAATTACATTTCTTGGCAGAGCCGCGATTTTAACCAGGGCCTACGCGGTGACAACCAAGAATGCTAGCTACTACTCAACGAGGCGGACTCATACACAATGACTATGCATAATGCATAAGAGCTTCATTTTACAAACGTAAATAGCCTACACCCGTGATGTTGGAGTAGCGCGCCTGCCTCTCACCCGGAGGTCCCGGGTTCGATTCCCGGCTCCGCCAGGGATTTCAGAAACTGACGTGAGGGCTGGAACGGGGTGCACTCAGCTTCGTGAGAACAATTGAGTAGATGTCCGACAGTGAGGCAAGGCCCCGATCACGAAAACCAAGATTATTAAATATACTTACAGTAAATCTTTTCTTCTGCGGCAGAGAACATCAGTTTGATCATTCCTCATTTTCTATTGTTTACTTCTCAAGTTGTGTCAGTATGGTGACTGTTATCTTGTACGTAGGCTAGCTGGTTCCATGTTTAAATAAATACAAAAATAGAAATAAAAAACAATCTTTCCAGATGGAAGACGATGGTACAAACCTAATTGCGAACTCTACAAACACCTGGAAAACCTCACCGTTGCCACCAGAAGGAGACGCCTGGCTTTCTACGGCCATCTGTACAGAATGGACCAACACAGGCTGTCTTATAAGATCTTCAAGGAGGCCAAGAAGGGTAAAGCCACTGGGTACCTGTGGATCATATAAATTGACAAGGATCTTGCTGAACTTTATATTCACCAAGACAGAATAAATGACAAGTCACTACCGTTTGACAGTTTCCTCATATCCATTACAGAAGTTCACCACAACGCGTCCAGGAATTGGTCCGAGGAACGTACGATAGAGTTCAGCAAGGAAATGAAAGACAACTGGTCAAAAAGAAAGGCACACAATTACAGCATAAAAGCAGCCGCCAAACAATCCACCAAAAATACAATTGGCTGATAACAGCTAAAGCACAAACACCGTGCTCCATAGGTGGCCCAAACGACCGATGGATAAATAAATGAATGAAAATCCACAGCCTGCTTCCAGTCTCCGACCGGGTCAGGAATGGAATGAATGAAGCCCCTATCTAGCGGCGAGGATATGAACTGTGCCGGCTGCCGAGGCCTGACGCACTCCTCTGGGGCAATGATTAAATGAATGACAGATGAAATGAAATGTAGTGGAGAGTGTTGCTGGAATGAAATTTTGACAGGGAAAACCGGAGTACCCGGAGAAAAACCTGTCTGCCTCCGTTCTGTCCAGCACAGATCTCACATGGAGTGACCGGGATTTGAACCACGGACTCAGCGGTGAGAGGCCGGCGTGCTGCCGCCTGAGCCACGGAGGCTTAGCGATGGATAAATAAATAAACAAATAAATAACATTATTGTGTTTGAAGCCATTTTTCAGTGTTGCCTTAGTAAAACAAAAGTTTGTATGCTTTTCAGTCGGTCAACATGGTTGTACCTAATTGAGATGGGTTATTCCCTAATCCTGAAAAAAATTACATGTGATTAATAAATACACTTCGATGATCAGTTTCGATCGTCAAGCGATCATCATCAGATCCATTACACTTCGCTGTAAAATCTATGTCTGAAAATATGGGTGAAAATACTTACAATATGTACACTTATTTAGTTGCAGTATTGATAATGCAACTCGTCAATGTTTGTTAGTTATAGTCTATGAGATGTTTTGTTAAGATACTGAGAGTGGTGATTGACCTCCGGAATTTGCCTAATTGGAGTGAATATGTGGTTGTTGTAAATGGTCAATTCTGATTGTACTGTATTGTACAGGCTACTTATCTGGTAGGGTATTGCGCGGTCCTGTTGCGAGCAGTTCACGTGGACACTTATTGCGCTCGACTGACTGGAAATGGATGGATGGATCTGATGATGATCGCTTGACAATCGAAACTGGTCATCCAAGTGTATTTATTAATCTCATTTAATTTTTTCAGGATTAGGGAATAACCTATCTCATTTGGGTACATTCGTGTTGACCGACTGAAAAGCGCCACACGTTTGTAAATAAATAAATAAATAAATAAATAAATAGAATAAATATATAAATAAATAAATAGTCCTCCGGTGGGTGAAATTATGGCATGGTGCGCTCTAGTGCAACTCGTCAATATTTGTTAGTTATAGTCTATGTGATGTTTTGTTGAGATACTGGAAGTGGTGATTGACCTCCGGAATTTGTCTGTTTGGAGTGAATATGTGGTTGTAAATGGTCAATCCTGATTGTACTGTATTGTACAGGCTACTTATCTGGTTATGGTCTTGCGCGGTCCTGTTGCGAGCAGTTCACTTGGTCACTTATTGTACTCGACTGACTGAAAATGGATGGATGGATCTGATGATGATCGCTTGACAATCGAAACTGGTCATCCAAATCTATTTATCAATTCCATGTAATTTTTTTCAGAATTAGGGAATAATCCATCTCATTTGGGTACAATCGTTTTGACCGACTAAAAAGCACCAAACGTTTGTAAATAAATCCCATGCCATCACCCATAGAACATGAAATTGCATAATAAGCCAAGTACCTTCAAATGACGCGCTAAGCTCCTGGGACTGGGAATTGCAATCTACAACTCAAGGATTGTGAGCCCCTAAAATGGTTAGCACAGAAAGGCTGATGCAATGTTTACAATGCTCACATTTGTAGGCTGATCACTAACCTACTTCTTTAGAATGATTGATTAATGGATTGAGTGATTTAGTTCGATTTCTCTTGGCGTATGGTTCGAGTCGCAAGAGAAGTTACGTGGATGATTAACGACTGAGCAAGCTACAGTTGGATGAAAATAATCGGCAGTCCATCTCCTGCAAATCCCTCGAGAAGTCTTGTTTTCGAGTTGTCATCAGTTAGCCGAATGAAACATGAAAGGTAGGATAAAAAAAAAGAAAAGTTGGAGCTGGCTATTACAGAGATCGATGTTCTCCGAAGTTGGCACACCCATTTCCACCATTAAGATCTCTTACTCCTTGTAAACTAAGACTGGTAATATTTTCTATCATTTCTCCACTTATGGGACCCCTGGGAATAGTTAGCAACTTGCTGGTCTTCTTTATGATGGTATTTCATGCCATTTATAAAATCTCTCTCTATTACTGTAGAGTCCTCTCTCGGCAAACTAGTTCAATACACGAGACAAGTAGAGGCTCGGATTACAGGCAGTGGCACAGTGTGTTGTGGGTCCATCAGATACTAGAATTTCTTGTTCCTAATTAATTGTAGTGACTCGGGACATCATGGTCTTTAGCCCCGTGTACTTGGTGTGTGTTCAATTTGTTGCGATTGTAGTAGTGTGTGTAACTATACATTGTTAGGACCAGAGATGAGGTAGGCGCCCCTGGACTATAAAAAAAGGTACTACCATGGCATTTGCCTGGAGAAACTGTAGTAAACACGAAAAAACACACTCAGGATACCCGCTGTTAGCGTCTGGATTCCAACCCTCGGTCTCCGACCTTGCTGCAGAAGACACTCAGTTTTGTATCGGCGAGTTAGTACAGTACAGCTGGAATGGTTTTGTTCCAAAAACTATGCTGGAACGGTAAGTCGGAGGAAACAAACGTTTAAATAAATGTTGCAGACAATTTTGAGAGGAACAAATTTCTGATTCACTCTTTTGTGAAAAAGCTATTTTTTCTAGGACAAATAGTGAAAAAACACTTTTTTGAAAATTTTTGCGCCACCTACCTTCTGCATTTCAAAACGTATGACATGACCTCAATGAGACGAATTGTAGGTGACAATGTCCTCCTCATTTTTTGTTTAAAACATTTTCTTTAAAGTACCGTACGTCGATTCAGAAAAAAAACGCTTTTCAAAGTTATTTTTAGTTTTCCGACAAAATGATCGTGCAAATTATTCTAAAATTCAGAGTTAAGCTTTTTTTTGTGCTTTTCTAACGATTTACAAAAAGCCAACCATAGCACAGTTTTTGGAACAAAATGTTTCTTTTTCCTTTCAGCTGTCCTGTACTAAGTGTATAGTGTATTAGCTAGATCAGGGGCGGGGGGGGGGGGGGCGATAACCTAGATGTAAGGCCCCTTAAAACTACAATTATCATCATCATCATAGATCAGGGGCGTCCAGTCTTTGCACCCTCGGCCTGCCAGGTATGCTGCGCTGCACGCCTGCAGGCTGGTTCCTTCCTCTCTTGACTGCGCAGCTTGCGCCGACTGCCAGCGCGTCTGACTGAGTCAAGTTGGGATCGCCAGTGCACCGGACGTAATGTAAACAAACAAACAAACAAATTGTTCGTCCAATGCGTTGGTTGTTTGACATATCTTATTGTGATTCACACGTGTCTCTGCGCACTGGTACTTGAAGATTACTTGCTTAGCATTAAAACAGTCAGAAATATTGATAAGGTATCATGGGAGAAGACGAGAAAAGGGAGAAAAGAGAAGACACAAGGGTTAGGAGAAAAGAGAGGCGGAGACTGAAGGGTGAAGTGAAGACGAGCCAAGGGAGAAAAGATAAGACAGAAGGGAGACGAGAAAAGAGGAGATGAGAAAAGGGATAAAAGATAAGACAGAAGGGAGACGAGAAAAGGGAAAAAAGAGAAAATAAGACAGAAGAGAAGAGAAAATACGAAAGGGTAAGGGAGAAAAGGGATAAGATAACACAACATAAGAGAAAATAGAGAAGAAAAGAGAATAGGCAGAAGAGTATGACACAAGGGATAATAGAAGACAAAAGGGATAAGAGAGAAGAGAAGACAGAAGGGGAAGAGAAAAAAGAGAAGAGGGTCAGTAAAGCGGAAAATGAAAGTCACTTTAGGAGGATATTTTAACACTGTCAGTATCGGAGGAAAACAAGAGGTGACCACGGGAAGTAGCACAAGTGATTTGAAGTGAGATAATTCGATTGATAGAGGTATGGGTGATCACGGGTGCTATGCACAGTGCACAGGGTACGCCGCATTACTGTATTATACATAATCGGGGGAGGGATGAAATTGGGCAAGGTAAGCAACGGAAGGAGCGGCCGTTGTGTATTAGAAGGTGCCTTCTCGTCATTTGCCTGGAGTAAAAAATGGGAAACCGCAGAAAACCAAGCCAAGTACGAACACTTTAGTCACATGCCAGAGGAGTGCAAGAGGAGAGTCTCTTTGCTGTGACCAGATTGTGATTGGCTGTTGCCGGATTGTGACTGATCGTGGACCGTACAGAAGAACTTTACACTGTGGTAGTTGCTCCGAACCCAGCTTGAAGCCATATGCTTCCGTTATTCGTCGCGGTTTCCTCGGCATTGTTCTTATTCATTGATTGTAAATATCGACGCGTCTGTATTTTAAGATGCTGTGAAATAAGTATCAGTATAAATTATTATTTACGTATGCAGCAATATTATATATCAGATAGTGTAAACATAACCGTAACAGAAAACAATAATTAAGTTCACAAACAAATCAGGAGCTGGGTGGAGAAAGGGCGAATCTGCAATAAGATTACATACAATAGTCGCCCTTTCAGCTGGGAGGAGACAGGGCGAATCTGCAATAAGATTACATACAACAGTCGCCCTTTCAGTTATGAGGAACCGACAGTAGTGGCTACGCGGGCTAAAGCTCTGCGTTAGGTCAAGGGGCCTAGCTCTCTGCTGACTCGGGAGACGCGTGGGTTCGATCCCCACCGTCGGCTGTCCTTGAAATGGTTTTCCGTGGTTTCCCATTTTCAACACCAGGCAAATGCTGGGACAGTACATTCTGACAGGCCACGGCCGCTTCCTTCCACATCCTTGCCCCGTTTCATTCATCTTCATCCAATCCATCTCTCATCCCGACGCGCAGGTCGCCCACGGGCGTCGACTAGAAAGACCTGCACTCGGCCTCTCAGGAGGCTACACGAAAAAAAAAAAGTTATGAGGAGAAAGGGCAAATCTGCAATAAGATTACATACAATAGTCGCCCTTTCAGCTGGGTGGAGAAAGGGAGAATCTGCAATAAGATTACATACAACAGTCGCCCCTTCAGTTATGAGGAGAAAGGGAGAATCTGCAATAAGATTACATACAATAGTCGCCCTTTCAGCTGGGTGGAGAAAGGGCGAATCTGCAATAAGATTACATACAACAGTTTCCCTTTCAGTTATGAGGAGAAAGAGCGAATCAGCAATACGATTACGTACAATAGTCGCCCTTTCAGTTAGAAGGAGAAAGGGAGAATCTGCAATAAGATTACACACAGTAGTCGCCCTTTCAGTTATGAGGAGAAAGAGCGAATCTGCAATAAGATTACATACAATAGTCGCCCTTTCAGTTAGGAGGAGACAGGGTGAATCTGCAATAAGATTACATACAATAGTCGCCCTTTCAGTTAGGAGGAGACAGGGTGAATCTGGAATAAGATTACATACAATAGTTGCCGTTTCAGTTAGGAGGAGACAGGGTGAATCTGCAATAAGATTACATACAAAAGTCGCCCTTTCAGTTAGGAGGAGACAGGGTGAATCTGCAATAAGATTACATACACTATTCGCCCTTTCAGTTATGAGGAGACAGGGTGAATCTGCAATAAGATTACACACAATAGTCGCCCTTTCAGTTATGAGGAGAAAGAACGAATCTGCAATAAGATTACATACAATAGTCGCCCTTTCAGTTATGAGGAGACAGGGTGAATCTGCAATAAGATTACATACAATAGTCGCCCTTTCAGTTAGGAGGAGACAGGGTGAATCTGGAATAAGATTACATACTGTGCCCAATTCTAGGAATGGGTATTCCAAGATTCAGACACCTAGGTATCAAGGGAAAGGCTACAGCCACTTTTGAAAGTTGAGATATTTGAATATCGCGCTCCTTTCCTTCCAGATTGAAATGGAAACGTTATGCAGCCAAGAAGATGTTAAGTGACGTGGCAAATAGTAGCAGAGGTCGAGACTATTTGGTGATTAAATACTTAGCCATGGAGTAGAGACTTGATACTTGGATCAGATTACTGGCACGGCCAAATGAAAGAGGATGCACTTAGTCTCAAGTGAATCAGACCAGAGACACCGGAGATATGAGGATTTACAGATTTCAGCGTGATCCAGCGTGGAGCCGACCGTTTTGTATAAAAGCCGCTCGGCCCAAGCATAAGGAGCTCACTTCAAACCAAGCTCTTGTAGGACAAGGTGCTGCTGCTACGTCGAGCCAAGGCACTTGGTTGCCGAATCTACGCAGAAGATATCTTTGAATTGTGATAGTCACAAAAGTGCTACGATACGTGGGGAACGCAGTAAGTTTCCGGTAGAGGGAATCACTAAGGTGATTGTTATTTTCTACGGACATTGGTGAAACACTTTGTTTCTATATGGACATATGCTAGACTTTGTCTAGATATTATTCTGTCACAGTCCAGTAACAATAATTCAATTCTTGGGTATTTTAATCCAACTTGTCAGTTTCACAAATTGTAACTAAATAACCACTCAGATCTTTCAGTATATTGAAGGCCAGTCTATCACGGTGTTGTTCATTAGCCGACAAAGGGAAACTATATGTTGCTTCGCGCATGATAGATGGTGTGAAGCCATGCCCAGGGAACGATCTTCAGAACAGCCGTTGATTGTTTTAGACTATCAGTGTTTTCCTGTACTGAAAAGATTACCGTGAGTTATGTTACAACTGGCGCTTTTGAGAAGAGATCACTTGGATCTGACCCCATTTAAGCGAACTGCTATGGATTTAATTGAAGTCAATATTAAAATGGATCAGCAGTTACTTCAAACTTCAAGAAATATTTCCACTATGTCGCGCTAGACAGATTGTGGGTATATAATGGCGGCCGATACAAGGATTAGACGTGCGTGTCCAATAGGGCATGTATCTGGATAAATCTGGTACAGACCAGGTTCACTACGCTTCAAGACCAACGAGAAATGTAAGCCACATTTGACTTTTATATTATGCCTAGCTAATTGGAACAAACTCATTTTCTGCAGATGACCAACACATTTATTTTTCTTCGTATTTATATCTTGCATTGATTTACGCAAGACATATTAGGGTTATTCTGAGTATTTTCAGCACCCAGAACAGTTTAGGATCGATGACCGAGCATACCGAGCATTTATTTGAATGTTCATTTTGTTTGAGAATCACGGAAATCAGCCGATATAACTGTAGAAGTTAATATTTATTTTTGTTGAGGAACGGATATTTTGTCCATATTCGAAGAGTCGAACATGTGGTTTTTTTTCACATAAGGAAATAATAATTAAACATATTTAAGGAAATAATAACAATAATAATCCAATAATAATAATAATAATTTTCATAATTTTTCTAAATAATAATTGGATCTTACATTTTCTAATAATCACATTCGTTGAGAGAGAGCTTAAGGATTAGTTTAGTCATTCCTAGTTTGGAACAGGTGATTTTCCGAAAGCTAGTGGATAGCGCAAGCCCGTATTCCACCAACATTATAGTTCTGGTTGAACAGTTAACATTCGCATTGAGCAAAGTATATTTTTCAGATAACACGGAAAGGCATGAAATAGGAAGCCAATGATATTTGTTTCAATTAGGATTTTTTTTTTGTGTTTATATAAAAACATGACGTAGGCACACATTCGAAAGTGAAATACAGAATATCACAAGTGTGGTAACTTCACGGTTTGAACTGAATGGTAAAATAAAATAAACTTGTAAGTTTATAGATCTTCCAGTTTTGATAACAAGCAGAGGCTTGATTTATTGTATAAATTTTGGGAAGAAAATTTATGTGTGTGGAGTAATTGAAATGCCATTCCCAGGTGCGCATGTTTAAGTCGCAGGAATGAGGAGTTTTTTTTTTTGGAGCATCAATCAAATAGCAGGTTCGATGGCTCAGGTTTATAGGAGGAGTATTGGAACCACACATTTCGTCGAATGACTGACCAAACCATCAGTAATTATTTCAAACTTGTTTACGTATTCCATTAATACTTTGGATTTGCTAGAACCCGGTTTTGTCATGATAAAATTTTATTCTTCTTCAGAGGAAGACCTTTGCCGTTGTCGTTGGGATATTGTGTTCTTACACAAATGATTGAATGGGTCACTGCCAATTAAAAAATAATAATTCTGTATCCACGAATTACTTAAAGGATGTTTTCAATCCTATTGTTATGAACTAAATGAATTTATTATAAAGCTACAATTCTTATTTCCGCATTCTGTTCAAGAATTGCAAGTTGTGAAAGTTACTAAAATAGCAACAAATATAAATATTTTTCTTAATAATAATTCCAAGTGGAAAATCGAATAGTTGAATGGTTCATCGTAAATAATTGATATAATTTTGGAACACAGTCTACAGGACTGATAATCAGACTTGTGTCTCCAAGGACAATTGTTCAATGTGTTGGAAAATTTCTGTACATTGTGTAAATAGTAGTGTGTGCCGTCGTACTGGAATGATGTTACCTTGAGCATCATTTTGCAGTCAATTTTAAAATTTAGAATAAAATGAGATAATTTACACATGTCGTGTTATGCCCAGTTGAATCTCCTTCTATCCTTATTGTTGCATTGAGCCAAAAATCAGTAAAGCATTTTTTTTATTTGATGTCGTTTTTTTGCGATTAGCTTTAACCCATCTGGCGCCCCGGGATATTTTGACTCTCGTGCTGACTGATTCTTGGTAAAATGCATATGTGGTCGTGCGGACTCCGGTCTAAACGGGCACATAAAATAAGATAGAGAGAGAAAATGGCTTCGAACGTGGGGCGCGAGTTAGACACGGTCAATCGCATGCCGATTTAAATTGTGATAATTTTTTATAGATATTTTGGGAGTTGAGAGATGTCTGGTTTCGATGAATAAATTAGTAGGAAACCCAATTAGTGGGGAAAATTAAAAATTAACTGGGTTAATAATTAGAATGGGTTTGATTATTTTGATAATGGCTTAACCATTAGGGCGTCAAGTAAATTCAGTAGTAAACGTTCGATGACTGGACATACGCATTAGTAGAATCCAGGTGGAGGATATTTGAGGACTTGCATATTTTTCTTGTGATATTGTGGTAAATTTAATTCGTAAAAGTAGAGAAGTTTTTTTTTTCATCGCGTCGACATTAGGACAAATCTCATTTTATTAGAGTGTTCCAATTAGCTATTCATGTTTCTTGTTCTAGTTATAATCTTGTGTCTGCCAACATGTATACCCCTAAGTTTTGACTAATACTGAAAATTATGGAAGAGATGATGAGGATGATGAGGAGTTTGGAAGAGAGTTCCAAAGAAGCTGGACTGCGCGTAGCAGCCATCATGAAAGAAAATACAGAGGCTTTGGAAAAGAAACTTAAAGAAAATTCCGATATGTTCGAAAGCAGGTTAAAAGATAACTTAAAAGATTGTTTAAATAGTAAATTTAATTCTACGGAAAATAAATTTAAAGAGAATTCCGAAATCTTGAAAATGTCACTTGAGAGTTAAATGAATAAATTATGCGAAAAAACACATGAGCTCGAAACTTCATTAGCTACTAACGCAAGTTTAATGGACGATAAATTTCGCGATGCCGATCTAAGATCCCAAAGCTTATCTGATAGGATAGAAAGTGGGCTTAGGAAAGTTGGTGAAGACATGGTCAACCTAGAAGTCAGAGTGAAGAAAGAGAGCAATGAGATGGCAACTCTAGTTGTTCAACGTTTGACAGACCAATTCAAAGAACTCGTAGTGGGAGAAATAAGAGAAGGTGTGATTAATGAATTACAAACTGAAATTAAAACCACAGTTATCGATGAGATTAAAAACACACTCAAGCTGGAGAACCAAGATGGAGTCAAGGAGATTAGAGAATCTTTGTCATCCCATATTCAAGTAATTTCCAAAGATATTCAAGCGACTCAGAAGGACATATCAGATATGACAGGGTCATTGAAGAGTCACGAGGCTGTTATGAACCAGATATCCACTGATGTCAAGGAGAACTATAAGGAAACAGAAGAAATAAAGAAGGAAACCAAAGGAATTAGAAAAAAAGGCCGAAGAAAACCATAAGGCAATTGAGGCTATGAAAACCCAAGTTAAGGACGAGAAATAGGCTGACCATCTGTTGAAAATGCCAAGCATAAGAGGAGAAGAACAGACACAGGTAAACCTAGGAGCAGCTAGAGGAAATGATAGTCAAAGACAGGATGAGGCCAGGACAGTATTTCAATCCAACCCCATAACTGTATTCAAGAATGTGGAGGATAAGCCTTCTAAATTTTCAGGGCGAGATTCTGTGACACCCGTAGAATTCTTGAGAGAAGCAGGTGATTACCTTAAAGATTCCAAAATCCCTAAGGAAAGACAAATCCGAGTGATAGGGAAATTTTTGGAAGGGCCGGCACTTCTCTGGTTTAGGGCATTCAGGTCCACTCTCACCAATTTTGAGGAGTTTTCCCGTGGGTTATTGAAAAAGTTTTGGTCCCCGGAAACCCAACAGCAAGTAAGAGCAGAATTATATTCGAAGAGATTTTCGACGTCACAACCTACTCGATACTCTTCGTACTTTTCTGGACAGCTTTCTAAACTTCAACATTTAGATCCGCCGATGCCAGATAATGAATTAATTACTGCATTAATACGTCAGTTTCCAGCAGAAGTCCAAAGAACTTTGATCGCTGCTGACATTTATAACATGGAGCAATTTGACGAGGTATTGCAGAAACTTGATCACACGAACACTCAATTCTTCCATCAGAAGGGAGGAATGAATGGCAACGCTGTGTACACTGTTATGGCCGACAGTTATTCCCAAACACCTCGAGAGATTCGAGAGGGGCGAGAAGAGAAAACGCCGAGGGAAGAGCCTGATAAAAGAGGATGGTATCAGAACACTAATAGATACAGTTACAAGCCTTATGAGAGACTAAAGGGTGGATATCGATATGACAATCGATGGAGAGAGCCAAGGAATAATCAAGGAAGATACCAGGAAAGAAGGTACTATGGTAGAAACAATAACTACAATAACAGAGGGAATGAGAACACTCGTCAGTCCAATGCAGAGTTCAATAAGGAGACGAGGAAGATCTTGGAAGAAAGACACCAAGAAAACTCGCAGTTCTTGGAACAGAAGTCCAATGAACCAGGTCCATCCCACACAGCAATCCCGGGGGAATGAAAAAAAAAACTTCGAATTCACAGAAGGAGATCGAATTTTAAACATTTTCACTTCCAGGATTATTAAATGGCAAACAGAGGATGATGACTTAATCCAACATAATGACGAACGGAAAGAAATGGGTACAAGAATTAAACTGCCAATCATATCATGCGAAGTATTCGGCATGCCTGTCGATACTTTAATTGATACTGGGGCTATGCTTTGTCTTGTGAGCGAGAAGCTTTATATTCTGTGGAAGCTCAAAGAGAATTTAGAAGAGATTCCAGTATCAGGAATTAAAATCCAAGGAATAATACCCAACAAAATATCGCTGTGTAAAACACAATTATACTTATGTGTTACTATTGGAGGACATGATTTCCTACATGTGTTTGTAGTAATGAAGGACATGGCTTTTGACATGATCTTGGGAGCGGATTTCATCCAGAAATATCGAGCCGTGATAGACATGAAGACAGAGACGGTCAGATTCCAGTATACCGAAGAGATAAACTTCGAGGGAAAGGAAGAGGAAGACATCGAGGGAGACGCTCAATGGTCTCTGATTTTTCGGGAAGCTGAGGGAAAAGAAGTCTATACTGAGAAGGGGTCCCCAGAGCTAGGGAAAATTTTGGAAGAGTACCATGATATTTTTGATATTAAACCTGGTGAAATTAAAGATTTTGAATATCGAATTCGTGTAACTGATGATGCTCCTTTCCATGCTAAATTGTATCCGGTAGCGAAAAAGCATCGAGAAAAGGTAAAAGTGCTTATCAAAGAGATGGAAGGTAACAATGTGATTGAAAAGTACACTACCTCTTATGTCAATCCATTAGCAGTAGTGTCTAAGCCGGATGGAAGTCTGAGACTGTGTTTAGACGCGCGAAATTTGAATTCAAGATTACTGCCAGAGTATGTCAGACCACCAATCATTAGGGAACTGTTAAGAAAATTCCAGGGCAAGATCTGGTTCTCTAACAATGATCTCACTTCGTCCTACCACCACATTAGGCTTTATGTTTGACCAACAGACATATGTATTCCGCCGTCTACCATTTGGGATCAAAACATCTGGATCTGTTTTGATCAGAGCACTGGAACAAAATTTGAGTCCTGAAGTAAAATAGATAGCGATTCGTTACATAGACGATATCCTAATCGCATCTGAGACTAAGGAGGAACATTTGATACATCTTCAGATGTTATTCGCAGATTTAAGAAAAGCGAACTTTAAAGTAAACCTTCGAAAATGTCAGTTCATTCAGAAGGAAATAAAATTTTTGGGCCATATTTTAGATTGTGAAGGATACCGTCCCAATGAGACAAAGATACAAGCGATTGCGAATTTCCCTAGACCTACTAGGGTGAAGAATGTCCGCAGTTTTCTCGGAACATGCCAATTCTTTGCAGGGCATTGTCCAAGCTTCACCAAGACAGTTGCTCCCTTGCATGAATTATTAAAAAAGGGAAACAAATGGAAATGGAATGAAGATTGCGAAAAATCATTTCAAGATGCCAAGAGGTTATTGGTAAACAGTGTGAAATTAGGGTATCCTGACTTCACCAAGAATTTCATCATAGAATCCGATGCATCCACCGTAGGGATTGGAGCTATTCTCTTTCAAGAAGATGACGATCACAGGAGATATTACCTGGCTTTCATAAGCAGGAAACTTCGTCCATCAGAAAGTAACTATTACACCACAGAGTTAGAAGCCCTTGCTGTAATCTTCGCGTTGGAGTCTTGGAAGAAAATGTTAATTGGACATTCAGTAATCGTGAGGACTGATCACCATGCATTGGAGTTTATCTTAAGAACAAACTTTGCCAGTGATAGAATAACTAAATGGTCACTTTTTATTCAACAATTCAACCTAGTTATCGAACACACTCCTGGAAAGTTGAACATTGGGGCCGATTTATTGAGTAGAGCAGTGGAGTCTACATCCAAGGTTTTTCAAGTTAACCTGACGCATGAGGATGAGGATACCTTAAGAAGGTTAAGATTGTTACATTTATCCCAGAGGAGAGACCGACGTCTTAGAAACTTTTTTCGTTTTCTACAGGGAGATATGGATCCCAATGACGATGATTTTGTGGAAACTGAAAGAATTTCAAGAGATTATTTGATGTTAGATGGTCTAGTCTACAGGTTTGCAGACCCCGACCATGCGAAGCTGAGGGTAGTGGTACCTCCACGAATGCAAACACCCATTATTTGGATGGCGCATCGAATTGCAGGTCATGCTGGAGTAGATAAGACAGTCAACTTGATACAAGAGAAATATTCATGGGAGCGAATGCGACAAACTGTCAGGAACACTATTCGGGAGTGCGACTTATGCCAAAGGAGTAAATATAATTCTAAATTATTGAGAGAATTGCCAAGGCCTATTATTCCTTCTAAGCCTTGTGAAATCTTTGCGACTGATCTTTATGGTCCTCTCCCAAAGTCTAAAAGAGGTAACCGATATATTCTGGTGACCATAGATGATTTCAGCAAATACACTATGTTACACCCAATTCAGAAGGCAAACGCAAAATATTGTGCGAAGAGAATTAGAGACAGCGTAATTCCGGAAGCAGGCAAACCGGAATTCCTTTTATCAGATCACGGACCCCAATTTACATCTTTAGAATTCAGGGCCGTCATGAATAATCTTGGGATTAGACAATTGCTTTGTTCTCTCAGACATCCTGAAAGCAATCCAGCAGAACGCGTGATGGCTGAAATATCTAAATTTTGCCGCCTCTATTGTCCAAATGAGCATTGGAAATGGATGGATGTTCTCTCTTTAGCATCCGAATCCATCAACTCTACGATTCATGAGAGTACTGGACAGATTCCCATGTTGCTTCATCATGGAATTAAACCAACAAGATTATGGGATCGAATCATCTCTATTCCACCCGAGATTGAACCTAGTCGTCAGAGGAGGGAGACTCTAGCTTTAGACAAGTTGAGGAGCCAAGCTGAGAAAAGAGAGCGCAGAGTGAGAGGAAAGCGTTTTCGCAGACCCTTGCTCGTAGGAACTCTTGTTTTAGTAAAAAAAACTACACCCTCTGACGTGCAAAATCGAGTGTACTCGAAGTTTGCAAGCCTTTCGATGGACCATATCGTGTTGTGGAAGTAAACAACAATGGAGGCTATAAAATCGCCAATACACGAACTGGTAACATCGTGGGAATTTATAATGCAGCGAATTTGAAGATTTATTATTTAGAACCAGATGATTTAATGAGTAGATAGGAAACATAAAAAAAATTCAATTTTTTTTTTTTTTTGCTAGGTGTGAGGTGGATGTGCCCAATTCTAGGAATGGGTATTCCAAGATTCAGACACCTAGGTATCAAGGGAAAGGCTACAGCCACTTTTGAAAAGTTGAGATATTTGAATATCGCTCTCCTTTCCTTCTAGATTGAAATGGAAACTTTATGCAGCCAAGAAGATGTTAAGTGACGTGGCAAATAGTAGCAGAGGTCGAGACTATTTGGTGATTAAATACTTAGCCATGGAGTAGAGACTTGATACTTGGATCAGATTACTGGCACGGCCAAATGAAAGAGGATGCACTTAGTCTCAAGTGAATCAGACCAGAGACACCGGAGATATGAGGATTTACAGATTTCAGCGTGATCCAGCGTGGAGCCGACCGTTTTGTATAAAAGCCGCTCGGCCCAAGCATAAGGAGCTCACTTCAAACCAAGCTCTTGTAGGACAAGGTGCTGTTGCTACGTCGAGCCAAGGCACATGGTTGCCGAATCTACGCAGAAGATATCTTTGAATTGTGATAGTCACAAAAGTGCTACGATACGTGGGGAACGCAGTAAGTTTCCGGTAGAGGGAATCACTAAGGTGATTGTTATTTTCTACGGACATTGGTGAAACACTTTGTTTTTATATGGACATATGCTAGACTTTGTCTAGATATTATTCTGTCACAGTCCAGTAACAATAATTCAATACTTGGATATTTTAATCCAACTTGTCAGTTTCACAAATTGTAACTAAATAACCACTCAGATCTTTCAGTATATTGAAGGCCAGTCTATCACGGTGTTGTTCATTAGCCGACAAAGGGAAACAATATGTTGCTTCGCGCATGATAGATGGTGTGAAGCCATGCCCAGGGAACGATCTTCAGAACAGCCGTTGATTGTTTTAGACTGTCGGTGTTTTCCTGTACTGAAAAGATTACCGTGAGTAATGTTACAACTGACGCTTTTGAGAAGAGATCACTTGGATCTGACCCCATTTAAGCGAACTGCTATGGATTTAATTGAAGTCAATATTAAAATGGATCAGCAGTTACTTCAAACTTCAAGAAATATTTCCACTATGTCGCGCTAGACAGATTGTGGGTATATAATGGCGGCCGATACAAGGATTAGACGTGCGTGTCCAATAGGGCATGTATCTGGATAAATCTGGTACAGACCAGATTCACTACGCTTCAAGACCAACGAGAAATGCAAGCCACATTTGACTTTTATATTATGCCTAGCTAATTGGAACAAACTCATTTTCTGCAGATGACCAACACATTTTTTTTCTTCGTATTTAAATCTTGCATTGATTTACGCAAGACACATTAGGGTTATTCTGAGTATTTTCAGCACTCAGAACAGTTTAGGATCGATGACCGAGCATACCGAGCATTTATTTGAATGTTCATTTTGTTTGAGAATCACGGTAATCAGCCGATATAACTGTAGAAGTTAATATTTATTTTTGTTGAGGAACGGATATTTTGTCCATATTCGAAGAGTCGAACATGTGGTTTTTTTCACATAAGGAAATAATAATTAAACATATTTAAGGAAATAATAACAATAATAATCCAATAATAATAATAATTTTCATAATTTTTCTAAATAATTATTGGATCTTACATTTTCTAATAATCACATTCGTTGAGAGAGAGCTTAAGGATTAGTTTAGTCATTCCTAGTTTGGAACAGGGGATTTTCCGAAAGCTAGTGGATAGCGCAAGCCCGTATTCCACCAACATTATAGTTCTGGTTGAACAGTTAATATTTGCATTGAGCAAAGTATATTTTTCAGATAACACGGAAAGGCATGAAACAGGAAGCCAATGATATTTGTATCAATTAGGATTTTTTTTGTGTTTATATAAAATCATGACGTAGGCACACATTCGAAAGTGAAATAGAGAATATCACAAGTGTGGTAACTTCACGGTTTGAAGTGAATGGTAAAATAAAATAAACTTGTAAGTTTATAGATCTTCCAGTTTTGATAACAAGCAGAGGCTTGATTTATTGTATAAATTTTGGGAAGAAAATTTATGTGTGTGGAGTAGTTGAAATGCCATTCCCAGGTGCGTATGTTTAAGTCACAGGAATGGGGAGGTTTTTTTTGAGCATCAATCAAATAGCAGGTTCGATGTCTCAGGTTTATAGGAGGAGTATTGGAACCAAACATTTCGTCGAATGAATGACCAAACCATCAGTAATTATTTCAAACTTGTTTACGTATTCCATTAATACTTTGGATTTGCTAGAACCCGGTTTTGTCATGATAAAATTGTATTCTTCTTCAGAGGAAGACCTTTGCCGTTGTTGTTGGGATATTGTGTTCTTACACAAATGATTGAATGGGCCACTGCCAATTTAAAAAAATAATTCTGTATCCACGAATTACTTAAAGGATGTTTTCAATCCTATTGTCATGAACTAAATTAATTTATTATAAAGCTACAATTCTTATTTCCGCATTCTGTTCAAGAATTGCAAGTTGTGAAAGTTACTAAAATAGCAACAAATATAAATATTTTTCTTAATAATAATTCCAAGTGGAAAATCGAATAGTTGAATGGCTCAATAATTTTTTATGATCAAGCTGATGATTCAGAAATCATATTTCTTTGGAATTTGAAGTTCATAATCGAGTCACTTCTCGAAATGTTTAATTTTGGAAGAATAATACATTTTGTTGTGCTTCGCACAGTTCTTCGATGCTATGCTCAAGGGTCAAATACTTTTCAGATGTTGTTATTAATATGTGTACATAATTAGTGTTGGGTCAAAGATAATATTTTTGACAATATTTTTGAAACTGGAAAAATAAGTGGAAGTTAAAAAATTCTATAAACAATTATAAACAGTGAGAATTTCTACGAGTGTTAATATCATGTTAGAAATTCAACCAGTGAACTACAATATTTCCAGTAAAGACAATTAAATTTGAACTGGATTTCATCGTAAATAATTGATATAATTTTGGAACACAGTCTACAGGACTGATAATCAGACTTGTGTCTCCAAGGACAATTGTTCAATGTGTTGGAAAATTTCTGAACATTGTGTAAATAGTAGTGTGTGCCGTCGTACTGGAATGATGTTACCTTGAGCATCATTTTGCAGTCAATTTTAAAATTTAGAATAAAATGAGATAATTTTACATGGCGTGTTATGCCCAGTTGAATCTTCTTCTATCCTTATTGTTGCATTGAGCCAAAAATCAGTAAAGCATTTTTTTTATTTGATGTCGTTTTTTGCGATTAGCTTTAACCCATCTGGCGCCCCGGGATATTTTGACTCTCGTGCTGACTGATTCTTTGTAAAATGCATATGTGGTCGTGCGGACTCCGGTCTAAACGGGCACAACACAATAGTCGCCGTTTCAGTTAGGAGGAGACAGGGTGAATTTGCAATAAGATTACATACAATATTCGCCCTTTCAGTTATGAGGAGACAGGGTGAATCTGCAATAAGATTACACCCAATAGTCGCCCTTTCAGTTATGAGGAGAAAGAGCGAATCTGCAATAAGATTACATACAATAGTCGCCCTTTCAGTTAGGAGGAGACAGGGTGAATCTGCAATAAGATTGCATACAATAGTCGCCCTTTCAGTTAGGAGGAGACAGGGTGAATCTGGAATAAGATTACATACAATAGTCGCCGTTTCAGTTAGGAGGAGACAGGGTGAATCTGCAATAAGATTACATACAACAGTCGCCCTTTCAGTTAGGAGGAGACAGGGTGAATCTGCAATAAGATTACATACACTATTCGCCCTTTCAGTTATGAGGAGACAGGGTGAATCTGCAATAAGATTACACACAATATTCGCCCTTTCAGTTATGCGACAGGGTGAATCTGCAATAAGATTACATACAATAGTCGCCCTTTCAGTTAGGAGGAGACAGGGTGAATCTTCAATAAGATTACATACAATAGTCGCCCTTTCAGTTATGAGGAGACAGGGTGAATCTGCAATAAGATTACATACAATAGTCGCCCTTTCAGTTAGGAGGAGACAGGGTGAATCTGCAATAAGATTACATACAATAGTCGCCCTTTCAGTTAGGAGGAGACCGGGTGAATCTTCAGTAAGGTTAGATACAATAGTCCCCCTTTCAGTTATGAGGCGACAGAGTAAATCTGGAATAAGGTTACATACAATAGTCGCCCTTTCAGTTATGAGGAGACAGGGTATATCTGGAATAAGATTACATACACTATTCGCCCTTTCTCCTCCCAGCTTCTGAAATGCATTGTTCACAACGTGACAAACGTTAATGACCTGGTCAAATAAATATCTTATCAGTTATCAACATTTCTGTGATAATAATAATAATAATAATAATAATAATAATAATAATAATAATATCGCATGGCCTCGGATGCCGGGTGCAAGCTTTGTAATTTGACACCCAGAGGGTAGCTTGCATGTCGAATTTCGTTGTTCCTTGAATCACTATGAAAGTCAAGGAGGTTAGATATCTAAGCTCCTTGAACACTATAGCGCTTTCTAGTAGAGAAATGAGGAACTTTGTTTTGGCGGAAACTCCCGAGATTAGTTTTGCCGTTATGAACACGGCCTACTGAATTGAAATGGGTTCTTTAACATGCCAACATCGTACGACATGCGTGTCGTATTTTTGACGCCTTTCAAAAATCACTTACCACGGCTAGGAGCGAACCTGCAATCTTGGGGTTAGTAGACCGACACGCTATCCACTCACCCACCGTGGCAAGCTACTTCTGTGATTAAATGAAATAAATATAGCACAGCTATTTAATTCGTTGCGAGGGAGAAGAGCTGGATATAAACAGATAGCTGTATGCAAAACATTTCAACCCCATGGAACTACTTTCACTTCCCATGTAAAGGAGACGCTATCGGCAACAATACTGACAATTATTGTTATTCAACACCTGCAAAAGATATCATGTAGAATTGCACTAGAGATATTCCAGATAAAGTACAACCAATAATTACCTAAGGCCTTCATTGGATTTGGGGACATCTTACAGTACAAAATTAAATTTGAAAGTCATCGAAAACTTTAAGGCTACAGTACGTTTATTAAAAGGGTGTTGTGTGTCTCAAAATGGACACCATCTCGACTGGTGTATGAATTGTGCAGAGAACCCATGTTCTTGGAAAACCTGTGCATACGCTTGTCACTGCCAACTATGCCGTCATACCAGGAACTACTGCAAGAGCATTATCAGAAGAAAGCCGAGATTTGGTGAGATTTCTACTTTGCTGACGCAATGATCGGCAGAGAATGGTCAGTGGCCAACTATGAATTGCGTCATCTTGTTACCAGATATGCGGTACATGGTTTTCACCATAGAGTTTGCCGCACAATACAGTTTCACATACTGTAAAGGATATCCCAGGAGGAAGGGGCCATACGTTAAGAGGTGATAGAATTGGTAATTCTAAAGCGGAAACATTATATGAACATGTGCCTTATTTGGAATGGTTTCCAAGGTACAGACAGAATTGTGTAATTGTCAACTTCTTTTTGCAAGTTATGTGTAATTATTGTTTAATTGTCCATTTCCCTATAAAACATATTCTCAAAAATACCCCCCATCAAGTTCAATGCATTTTGCAACTCTTACAGACAGATGCTGTATTGGGTATTGCTAATCGGAGCTGATGTCTCTCTTCTTTAATGAGCGCACACGCATTTACAATGCGAGTAAGCAAGGCCTCCCTTGTTTTCACTTTTCCCTGTAGACGTCGTTCTTTAACTAACCCCACAAACAATAATCCAGCGGCGTAAGTTTGGGTGACCTCGGTGGCCATGCAATAATCACATCCGGGTCCGATACAGCGTCCAGGATAAATTTCATTGAGATACTGTACCAGTAGTATAATTACACAATACGATCTGTATCTCGGAAACTATTGCAAATAAATCACATGTTCATATAATGTTTTCGCTTTGGAATGACCAATTCTATCACCTCTTAACGTATGGCCCCTGCCTCCCACGACACCCTGTATATAACGTTTATCGTTACCATCTCGATAAGTGCACTAAGATGAATAAGTCCTTGAAAGAAATATTTAATGACTAGCTGTATTTCTTTATAGTTCGTATGTTACTTACCTTGGCCATTGACTGTAATAAATATATATTATTAATTCGTTGTTACCTTTCATCCACTGATTATTCCTCACATACCACTGTAGTTCATTTCCAAACCTTAATAAAAGGGAATTAAAATATTCTGTCTCGTTGTATGATTTCCTGTGCCGTGAGTGGCATTGTATGTAGTCTATTTGGGATTCTTTTGTATCGTGCGGTTTTTTAGACCTTTTATTTGTTCGTAGCTCATTGTGTAGATGAAAAGAAGGTTAGGATGTTCGGAGTATTAATGTTTTAAAATTTCTATGCCTCAAATCAAGTGGGGGAGAACACGTGATTGAGGAAGAGAGATAATAATAATGATCGTGTGGCCTCCTGAGAGGCCGAGTGCAGATATATCTAGTAGACGCCCGTGAGCGACTTGAGCGCCGGAATGAAGATGAAGTAATGATGAAGACATCACATACACCCAGTCCCCGAGCCACGGGAGATAAAAATCCCTGATGGCCCGGCCAGGATTCGAACCCGTGACACTTCGAGCCAAAGCCTAGCGCGCTAACCATTGTTTTTTTTAAATTAGCTCTCTACAGAATTACAGAATTTTCAGATATGATAAATACCATACTATTACCTCACAAGAAAATCCAGATAGTGTCCATATTTATCGTACAATTGTCCACTTTCACTAAGCTTCCAACGCTCTTTCTGCAGGTGATACATGAGATCCAGGCACGAGAAATGTTGATCATTGTCCATCACAAAGTGTACATATTGGCCCATTATCCACACAATGGCAGTCTGTTTAATTTGGGGGAAGGCGGTCACCGACAAACGAATCAACTTCCTGTCATCAAGGTCACCCGTGGGCACATTTAATAGTTGACATATTTTTCCCTTACACCACAGCCACGTGGAGGCAACTCGCGTGAATTATGTGAAGCGGTGTATCGCCGTATCAGTTTGACCACATATAGTACACCATGGGTAAGCTTCAAGACGGATGGTATATCGCCGTAGAGCCGTTCGGATGAGATCGTTGAGGAAGATAAAAACCTGGGAGTGTACAGCAGAAGAAATGGTCATAGTCCCAAAATTTTTCCAAACAGTGGGCCAATGGACGTAGAGGGTGGTGGCCTCGATTCGCGGTTTGGAGTGTACCACTTGCCGCAACATGTTATAAATACTTTTCGTCGTTGGAACAGTCCCTGAAGGCATTTGGCGAACAGTTTCCAGAAGGTGCTGTTGATGGTCCCTAAATATCTTCGGCAAAGCTCTATCACAACCACGGGCTGTGTTTCGAATATCTTTGTATAGCGCTTTCGTAAAAGTGTCATGTTGGGAAAGGATGGTGATATCGTTCTTGCAGAGCAGTGCACGGCATTTCAAGCAATGAGCTGTTAGCCCTAGTCCGCCTTGCCGGGATGGGAGATACAACTGTTCCCGTTGTACTCGAAACAGAAATCCTTGCCATATAAACCAACCTGTATATTTTGACAATTGGCTCTCCAACATTTTGGGAAGTGGGAAAAGTTGTGCGACATACCATACTTTAGAGAGCGCAAACACGTTGAGGACCATGACCCGTTGCACTATATTGAGTTTTTTTTTGACCAAATTGGATCAGTACTCCGCTAACTTTGGCAATGACCTTATTCCAGTTTGCTTGCACTGTGTCCATAAGCGATTGCTTCCAGGTAATGCCAAGAATTTTCAAGTAATTTACTATCCGGAACCAGGGCTGCTGGTTAATCACTGAGTTAGTATTGAGCGGAAGCAAAGCAGTTTTCTGGGGGTTCGATTGTGCTCCAGAGGCGATATAGTAGAGCTGAAGGACGCTATCGATGTGGGAGATGTCTTCATTATTGCGGATCAATATTGATACGTCATCAGCATAGGAGCACATGCCGAAAACATGTGTGGACAGTTTGTAACCCTGTAGCTTCACCTGGGTAGTCCGAATGAACGGTTCAAGGCCAATGACAAAATGTAGCATGGAAAGGGGACATCCTTGCCTAACTGATCGTTGTATTGGAATCAGAGGGGAAAGAAACCCGTTGACGAGCACTCGAGACGTAGCATTACAATTTATCATACGAATGTAGTCAATAAGGATTGCAGGAAATACAAAGTGCTGCAAGACCATGTACAAGTATTCATGACTGATGCGGTCGAAAGCTTTATCAAGATCTAAGGTGAGAAAACTCATTGGCTCAGTGGGGAGCATTTCGGCTTTTAGGTGTAGGTCCCGTAGTATCGCTAAGTTTGTTAACAGAGTTCTTCCAGGAATACTGCAACATTGTTCATCACCAATGATATCATGTAGAGCAGTCTTCAAGCGGCATGCAAGTACTTTGGTAAGTACTTTATAATCACTGCAGAGCAGAGTAACTGGTCGGAAGACACCAACTGCCATAGGAGAGGATGTTTTTGGTATGAGGACTATGGTACCCTTGTGATGTGATTGACAAAGAGCACGACGTTGGAGAATGGTATGCAAGACGTGACAAAATTATTTGCCAATGAGAGGCCAGAAGTGTTTATACAGTTCATATGGCAGTCCATCAATGCCAGGTGAGCGGTTATTTGGGAGGTGCTTAACCACAGAGTGAACCTCTTCATCCGTAATATCCGCGCTGAGCAGAGTTTTGTTGTCCGGAGATAGTTGGGTACTGCAAGATGAAAGCAATATGGACACCTGCTGTGGATCAATTGGAGCCTTAGCGTAGAACTGCTGATAAAATAATAATATTTCACTACGTATAGCGTCAGGGGAGCTGACGACTCTTCCAGTACTGGTGCGGAGGTGGTGGATATATTTACGTTGCCGCTCACGTTGTCCTTTGGCGATATGGTATACACTTGCACATTCGTCCGGGAGCACTGTACGATCTTTTAAAGCCACGTTTATATGAGCGAGCGTTCCTTGCTGTAGAGACAGGAGCTTGGTTTTTAACTTCCCGAATCTGGTCATACATACGCTCCCCAGCATCAGATCTTTGCTGGAGCTGGCGAAGAACTTGATAGTAAAATTCAACTGTATCCCGTCTTTCCCGACCTCTTTGGTTGGATATGTTCTTAAAGAAGCGGCGGATTCCTGGTTTAACTAAAATAACCAAACCAGTGTGCACAGTCGCGAAATTTGCATTTTTGTTGGACCCATCGATTCCAGTGTTGTCTGAAAGTATCTTGGCATTCCTCCTCCAGTAACAGCGAGCAATTCAATTTCCAATAACCTCTTCCTATGTGAAAAATGGGATGGGCGTAAGAGATCGTACATACGACTGCATGATGGTTAGTGAAACTGGCAGGTATCACTTCATATTGTCTAGGCTGGATAAGTTCCTGGGAAAAGTAGATGCGGTCAATTCATGATGAGGAGTTGTGACTTATACAGGTGTAATGGGGCAGGGGCACCCTTAAACTATCCACAGCATCAATGAGTTGTAGGGAGGTAAGGAGGGTCCTGAGAGCCGGGTTGACACCTTGGTATGGACTAGTGGAATCCTCTGGGCGTTGAATACAATTGAAATCCCCTGCAAGATTAAGTTTTTCCTTAACGGCGTGCAGATGAGGCAGTATACTCTGTTGAAAGAACATTTTCCGTTCCACACGTTTGTTGGACCCGGATGGGGCATATACATTTATCAGGGTTGTATTGTTTATGTGTCCAGATATTATGCGTCCTGATGGAAGACATAGCACACCTTTGAGTGGGATATCATGTCTTATAGGAATCCGGTCCCTCTATTAGTAGAACCGGTATTGATGTATTGTGTGTAGAAGGCATATATGGGAAGACTGGGTATAGCAACTTCTTGAATGAAAGCAATGTCAATGTCTGCATCTCGAAGGAATCTCTCCAACAGTTGAAATTTCAGGGGGCATTTTATTACATTGATATTCACAGTGGCCACAGTGAGAAATTGCGCCATTAAGAGAAGTATAAAAGCTGTGTTAGACATACTGGAAGGTGGACTCGAGAAAAAGCAGAAAGAATAAAAAACAAGATGTTCAGGAAAGAACATATAGCCTACTTTCTCCTAAATGCATGGGTATTGTTATAACTCTTTGTCCTTTTCAAGGAGTATGATTGAATGTTGGTTGTAGTATCTTGTTGAAATACAACGTGCTATAGGGATATTAAGCATGAATATGAGGTGCCCTTTGCTAGTGCTACCTCTGTACCAAATTTCGTTCAATTCGGTTTCACCGTGTTTGAATTGATAGGGGGAATCGATTTGCACACAAACTTGGCCACCATCTGCAAACTATTGGGGTGATGTTCTTGCAGTTTGGTCAGAATATGTTTCCCACATAAAGATATGGTGTTGCAAAATTTGGTAGAGACTAGATTATTAGGTTGGTCGTAATTACATTTTAGCTTTTAACATTTGGGTGGCCGCGATTACGTTTCCGTCAAGATAGCGGTGATATAAAACATGACACTGAGGTGCCCTTTGCTAGTGCTACCTCTGTACCAAATTTCGTACCATTCGGTTTCACCGTGTTCGAATCGATAAGGGAAATCGATTTTCACACAAAGATGGCCGCCATCCGCAAAATATTAGGCTAATGACCTATTAGTTTGGTCAAAGGATGCTCCCTCCATAAAGGTATGTTGTTGCTAAATTTGCTATAGATCGGATGATTAGGCTAATCGTAATTTGATTTAAGCTTTGAACATTTGTGTGGCCGCCATTACGTTTCCGTCAAGATGGCGGCGATATAAAACATGACACTGAGGTGCCCTGTACCAAATGTCGTTCATTCGGTTCCACCGTGTTCGAATTAATAGGGGGAATCAATTTTGACATATAGATGGCCATCCGCAAACTATTAGGCTAATGACCTATTAGATTGGTCAAAGGATGCTCCCTCCATAAAGGTATGTTGATGCAAAGTTTGGTAGAGATCGGATGGTTATGTTAGTCGTAATTTGATTTAAGCTTTAAACATTTGTGTGGTCGCCATTACGTTTCTGTCAATATGGCGGCGATATAAATCATGACACTGAGATGCCCTTTGCTAGTGCTATCTCTGTACCAAATTTCGTTCCATTCGGTTTCACCGTGTTTGAATTAATAGGGGGAATCGATTTTGACACAAAGATGGCCGCCATCCGCAAACTATATGGCGAATGACCTATTAGATTGGTCAAAGGATGCTCCCTACATAAAGGTATGTAGTTGCAAAATTTGGTAGAGATCGGATGATTAGGTTAATCGTAATTTGATTTAAGCTTTGAACATTCGTGTGGCCGCCATTACGTTTCAGTCAAGATGGCGGCGATATAAAACATGACACTGAGGTGCCCTTTGCTAGTGCTACCTCTGTACCAAATTTCGTTCCATTCGGTTCCACCGTGTTCGAATTAATAGGGGGAATCAATTTTGACATAAAGATGGCCGCCATCCGCAAACTATTAGGCTAATAACCTATTAGATTGGTCAAAGGATGCTCCCTCCATAAAGGTATGTTGTTGCAAAGTTTGGTAGCGATCGGATGGTTATGTTAGTCGTAATTTAACTTAAGCTTTGAACATTTGTGTGGCCGCCATTACGTTTCTGTCTATATGGCGGCGATATAAAACATGACACTTAGTTGCCCTTTGCTAGTGCTACCTCTGTACCAAATTTCGTTCCATTCGGTTTCACCGTGTTTGAATTAATAGGGGGAATTGATTTTCACACAAAGATGGCCGCCATCCGCAAACTATTAGGCTAATGACCTATTCATTTGGTCAAAGGATGCTTCCTCTATAAAGGTATGTTGTTGCAAAATTTGGTAGAGATCGGATGATTAGGTTAATCGTAATTTGATTTAAGCTTTGAACATTTGTGTGGCCGCCATTATTTTTCTGTCAAGATGTCGGCGATATAAAACATGACACTGAGGTGACTTTTGTTAGTACTACCTCTGTACCAAATTTCGTTCCATTCGGTTGCACCGTGTTCGAATTAATAGGGGGAATCGAGTTTCACACAAAGATGGCCGCCATCCGCAAACTATTATGCTGATGACCTATTAGTTTGGTCAAAGGATGCTCCCCCCATAAAGGTATGTTGTTGCAAAATTTGGTAGAGATCGGATGATTAGGTTAGTCGTAATTTGATTTAAGCTTTGAACATTTGTGTAGCCGCCATTACGTTTCCGTCAAGATGGCGGCGATATAAAACATGACACTGAGGTGTCCTTTGCTAGTGCTACCTTTGTACCAAATTTCGTTCAATTCGCATTCACCGTGTTCGAATTGATAGGGGGGGACAGACATTCAGAGTACACACACTCACACACACAGAGACAGACACACATTTTTCGCCCTGTGTTGATCTCATAAGTCTACTTTCATTTTTTGCAAAAATCGAAAGTAGACTAAAAAAGACACGGGTGAGAAATATAATATACTGGTGCACTATGTCAAATTAGGGTGAGATAGTTCCTTATGAGTGCCATTCATAGGCCGGCTGTCAGCGTTTGAGAGCGTTCGTGGGTCCCTAGATGACGTAGAATGAAGATTTTGTTTCTTTTTCACAGCTGCGGGAACATTTGTAGAACCAGTTTGATTCTTCGGGGCTGGTACAGCAATCGAGGCATTTGTTTTAATCTTCTTAGATACGTTCTCAGATCCCCGATCAACCTGCTTAAGTGAGTCGGTAGGTGCCAGAGAAGGTGGGGGCAGTGAAGACAAAATTTCTTTGGCAGCCTGTAGTGACGGCAGGGGTGGCTCTAAGGTTGCCATACAGGTGGCCGATGGCACAGGGGCACTCTGTAGGTCGCTGATCTGGTCAGTGCAAGATACGTGTTCTGCGTCATGTGTGTCAGAGGCCACTTCTGCTGGTGTCCCAGCTGACTGATCAATAAGCATGTTTTCATGTGACGTTTGCTGTGTCACAACATCCGAGTATTGGACACGTCGTTGTTGTGTAGGAGTTATACCGAGGGGAATCATTTTCTTTGAGCAGTTGATACGTAGATGTGTGTTAGCATTGCAAATTAACAGGTCTGTTTTTGTCCATTATAAGATATGTAGCCATAATGGCCACCAAAAGTCTCAGTGGACGGGATATCTTGTTTGATTTCCATAGTGACTGCACGTATTCCATTATACACCGGGAACTGATAAGCAGAAGACCATTGTTCTTTCCTGACGTCACTCACAGTGCCATATTTCGACAGGACGAATTTGAAAATTTCAGGGGGAACTTCGAGAGTGGGACATTAAATATACGCACTGTGGTAAAATTTGAATCCGCTGTGGAGAGCTTAACATTAGTCATTTCGCCTGAGTCATATTGAAATTTAATAGGAGCTTCAAAAGTATTTAGCAATTTCTGATAAGTAGATATGCTGATTACCTTGATGTACATGGTTCTTTCTTGCGCATTTAACTGGATGGCTTCTACTTGGTTGACAGTCAACCGGAGGGTATCGCTAATCCAGCGGTGAATTTCTCCTGGTGTGGGGCGAGAACTCTGCCTGTCCCATTGACAGCGTACGGTGTTTTTCCTCTTGTATCCGGACATGATTTTCAGCGGGGTTTTCTGGGTTTCTTGATTTGTTGTCCTATCTGGAACACTACTTGAAAAAGTATTGTCCGAATGACACACGGAAGGTCAGTACACCCGTGGAACTACCGGAAGCACCGGTATTAGGAAACGTACACTCTTCCAATGCGATCACACAGCTCGCACACACGCACTTCACTCGGCCACGACTAGTGACCAACTGTAAACCAATTAACCATTGAGCCGGATGGAAAGAGAGATGAAAATTAGGGCTGACAACCAGGAGAGAGCGGTGGGGGGTAGAAATGAGGGAGAGGTACAGGGAGATTCTATTCAAATCATCCGCGCATTATTATTAGTTCTGGTCACTTGTACAAGGGTGCACTAGCGTTTGCATTAAGTAATCTATCACCCTATGACTAGTGATGATGATTATAATTGTTGTTTTAAGGGGCCTAAAATCTAGGTTACCGGCCCCTAATGGTTTGGGTGATCGTGAAGATGATAATGAAAAGTATACTATAACTAAAACTAACTACTAACTTATATACTAAGTTAGAAGAAGAAATGGAAAACGAAAGGAGAATAAGGCAAATAAAGGACATGAGGAAAAGAAATGCTCTCAACCCTCGAAGAATGCAGATAGACTTGGAAGGAAGGAGAGCCATGAAAGGGAGATAGGAAAGTGAAAGAGGAGAGGGTGCACCCCAGAAGCAATGGAAGAAAGGAGAAAACCGGACCCAGCTCATGAAGCCCTCGGAGTCGCCAACGCCCGAACTACCAACCGTGAGCCCCTGAGGGTGTAGCAATATTCAGGGTGCACCAGAAGTGGTGGGGCTATATACACCCTGCCTCCTTTGGGGGCCTTGCCTATCACTAATGGCTGAAGATGTGGGAATCACTTTACAGGCCACAGTAAGCTAACTGCTTTGACTTCCATTTTTGGCGCCGTGACCTTGGCGCTATAGAGCGCGTGACTACAGCAGTGTATCGAATCTCTAGTACAATCTTTAGAGAAGGCTCTCTCCTCGTTTCCCTCATCGGGGAATAGAATATTTGAGATATTTATAAATCTATAGCAATTTAAAACATCCATTCATTCCTTAGTGGCGTGATAGAGATTGAATCTGCTAAAAGAGAGAAGCTTCAAGGAAACGTGCCGGTTATGCCAGATTTAGCAGCGTGATATATTTCCTCGAGTTCCCGCGGTATGGCAATAAATAATCCTCTCACGAACGTCCGTTAGAATGAAGGAGCTACCTGTAATATCGGCTCGTTTGAAAATTGGTCGGCATTATTCATACAACACACTGCTTGTCAAATATCTGCGCAGACAGAGCTGTGACTGAGAAGGAAGCAAAATTTCCGCACAATGTATATAGTAGTATAATCAGGGCTATATTTGTGAGGGTGCGCACCGCTACGCCGTACCGAAACCTCTGATCGAGGGAATAGTCGAATATACAACATAATTTTTAGAACTGTGGAACGTTAGTTGTAAGTCAAGGTCAACTTGGTCTTTGACTGGATAATTATTTCAGAAAACTGTAAAGACAAAACTATAAAACAAGAAATAAATGATTGTTGGTTAACATGTCGGTATTTTCAAACCAATTTTTTTAAATTACGTAAAAATATGAAATAATGTACATTGTTTGAATGGTAGCCTAGTTAGCCTACATTAAAATTTAATAAACGGCTATGGTAAGAAAAATGTTGCCACAGCTGTCTCAATTTAATTTAAAATTGCAATCAAAATTAGATTGTTATTTTGTCCACAGATTAATTTTTAGGGAGTGCAGAAAGGCGTAAAAATATCGTATTTTCGCTTTCGCTATCGTTTTACCCTCCTGGATCGGTATTTTTCCCACGGACTAAGCGAGAGATCCCATCTATACCGCCACTGAGGGCAGTGTCCTGGAGCTTGAGACTCTGAGTCAGGGATACAACTGGGGTATGTGACCAGAACTACGCCCAGGCCTGCCTCACCTGCAAACCGAAAAGGGGGCCTGATGAAGGGGATGAAAAGAGTTGGACGGTTAGGCAAGGAAGTGGGCAGGAGGCGACCGTGGCCTTACAGTAGGCACCATCCCGGCATTTGCCTGAAGACGAAGTAGGAAACCACGGAAAACCACTTCGAGGATGGCTGAGGTGGGAATCGAACCCTCTCTACTCATTTGGGCCACCCGAGGCTGAGTAGACCCCGTTCCAGTCCCCATACCACTTTTCGAATTTCGTGGCAGAGCCGGGAATCGAACCCAGGACCTCCGGGGCGGCAGCTAACCATGATGACCGCTACGCTACGGAGGCGACTCAAATATCGTATTTAGAACTCTATATTTCAATATTCCATAAGCCCCCCCCCCTTACCCCCTCCCACCACCACCCGGTAGCCCACAGTACCGGAACCTCTTTTTTTTTACAAATCAAGCAATGAGTATAATGTATAATGTCCTCGGAGTAAACAATTTGAGAGTCACCCTTCTATTTCTGAGTAGCACATACGATGTATATTGCTTATTGTCCGTCCGTAGTGCTTAGTAATCAATTGGGATGTTACGTATACACCCGGTCAGAAGCCATGTTCCCGTCCATCTAAGCTGTACCAACAATGTGACGATTATTTACAAAATATTTCACGACTGTAAACAAAAATTTCGGGCGTTCAGTCATAAGTAACTTTTAGATGGTATATTGGCTTTCACGGCCCGTGAATTGAAACTCAGCAATTTTTCTAGGTGATATGAAAGTGATATTTTCCATGGAATAAGAACTTCCAGTAACTAATTTTAAATGTTAAAAAGTAAATATGAGTTAAAATTGCTGATGACTAGGGCTCGGATCGATATGCTCGATAAAATCTCCAGATATACTCGAAAACCATGCTCGAAAAAAACATTATATGCTCGATAGATATGCTCGAAAAACCATTATATGCGGTTAAATATGCAGAATATGCTCGAAAAACGAACGAAGAAAACAATAACATACCGTACCTTTATATACGAGCATTATTTTCTATTTGTGTGTATGATACACTGCAATATACTAGCATTCAAGTTTTTCAATTATATATAAGAGAAGTTTTCTTATAAAAGTCACAGTTTAAAATTTAATTTACAAAATGTTCAGAATTAGGCGAGTCAATGAAGTAGGTCTGCATTGGTCTGTACAACAAGAATTTTTTCTGTTTTCAGTTTTGAATGATTTTCTTAAATCAATAAAAGTTTCAATGACGAGAACTACCTCACTAAAGGTTAAAAACCTGCGGTTCTATTATTCGCACTAGATAGGCTTTTCAATAATTATTTTTGTTTTCGAACCTTAAGGATGGTCAAGGCCCGAATTCGGGGGGGGGGGGGGGGAATTCGAAGAAAAACAAACTATTTAAACGAAAACCACAAAAATATGCATTTATATGCTTCTATTCTGAAAATCACGGTTTTATGAATTTATATGCTCGACAAATTTCAATTCTGTTGGTCCCAGAGAGGTGAAAATACAACCGAAAGGCTTCTTTTAATGTGTATTATTCAGGGAAAAAATATGCAAATGTGCTCGAATCCGAGCCCTACTAATGACCAATAAAGCACAGACTAGGCCCAACATTATATCCGTCAAGTATTTCTTATGACCTTATTACACCTCTTAATGAATGCGGTGATTTTCCTTTTGGCAATTGGCTCATGCTAGAGCAAAACTTGTATTTTAACCGATGTTTCAGTCTCATTTACGTGTGTGGTTATATGGCAAGTACTCAAGTATGGATGGTGCTGAGTAATGACATTCGGAAAACAGTCAGTGCCTGTGGATGCTGTGAACGATGTTACTCTTTGGATGAAGGCTTCTATATTTGTTCGCTGGGGAAAGCAATGCCAAACTATCTCTCACCTCAAAATGATTCATTAATGGATTTTTTTTAATTTTCATTTCTGCCTATTATAACTTCTTCGGTACAGTTTTCTTTATTCAACCAGCCTGACTATGTAACAAATACAAATAGCTTTGAAGGAAACATCAACTCAGGCGAGTAAAAGGGTTCTTCAAATGGAACAACATTCACCAGACTTTCATTAGACACCTATCCCAACGTTGAACAAGTTTCCCTGTTCTCTCCGCGAAGAAGGACGATGGATAGCCTGAAAGGTATGAGTTTCACCCCTGATGAAGCTGTTCGTGATACTGTGAAGGAGTGATTACACTATCAACCAGCGTCCTTCTTCGCGGAGGGTACAAGGAAACTTGTTCAGCATTGGGATAGGTGGAGGGTAATGTCTCAAACTGTCATCTGTATGCCGTTATGCGAATATTGTGCAATACATAATGTGTTAGTTTCTAGACATCAGTCCATATTCTCCTTGAACGATCCCTATAGTTACTAAAGGGTGAGAAATGCTGTGTACTTGTGTTTCCTTTTCTTTAATTCGTTTATCAAATATCTGATGTATCTCAGTATCATAGGGACTATTTCTGGATTTAACTATTCCTCCACGATAGGTAAGTCGTTGATGAACCATCTGTGTTATTTTTCTTCAAGCTTAAGTACGCACAACTATCTGAACAACACTGGTCTACAGGATTATTTCGTTCGCCAATATTCAAATATCTATAGATACAATATAATCCATACAGGAAACTCGTGCATACAGGGAGGCGATGTCGGCCATAAGGAAATCAAGGCAGAGGAGAATAATCCTTGAATAGCAAGGCTCACTTCCTTATGTAGCGCTAGTATTCTTCGCTGTCACCCGGGAAGTCCGGGTTAGATTCCCGGCTCTGCCAAGAAATAAAATTCTGGTCTGAGGGCTGGAACGGGGTAAACTCAGCCTCATGAGGTAAAACTGCGAAGAAGAGGGTTCGAACCCACTCAGCGATCTTGGAAATGGTTTTCCGTGGTTTTCCACTTCTACTCCAGGATAATTCCGGGTTGGTTCCTAACTTAAGGCCAAAACCGCCTCCTTCCCAATCCTCACCTGAATACAAATACACACTACAATACAGCTAACACAATAACACATTTACTAAAGGCTTCGGTGGCGTAGTTGGTAGCATGCTGAACTGCTGTGCCCAAGATAGCGGGTTCAAACCCGGCCGAAGTCATCGGATTTTTAAGAGCGTTAAAAATCCTTCAGTATGCCTTCCTTCGGAGGTCCTATATCATAGATGTATGGCATGTGAAAGATCCTTTCACAGACTAAACTTGTGTGAAGCTAATTTGTTAGGTTAGATTTCGTCGGAACGCTCTATCAAAGTTCCAACGTTCACCACTAGGCATCATTGATATATGGTAGCAAAAGTTGGAACTACTTGAAATTGAACGGAACTTGTAGCTCACCCTAAAGGTGTCCGCTGGAAGCAGCTACAGACTCAGGCGAGCCGAACATGTCGTTGGACACTCCCGTCACTAAAAGCCATACGATAAATAATACTAAAGGCAACGCCATGTCTCTGCAGCCACATTTGACGTTTTCCTGCTAGTCTCTTCATGCTGCCACAGATTATCGGACAAAATTCCTCACGCACCCCAGTACACGGGACTGGATAATCAAGATGTTTAAGACCCTCAAATGAATCAACAAACCTTACTCAAATAGGTTTTCTATTGGTAGTGGTCTGAAAATATGGTCTCCTTCATAAACTTGCAATGGAAAGAAATGCAGCATGTTTTTCCGTGTAGAAGCTAGCTGTCTGTGGTCTTCACACATGGTGCGGTCATGTCTGCAACGCTGAACAGTACTTCGAAAAGAAGAGGCGGTCTAGCACACTAACTAAATAATAGCACGGTAGGTCGCCCAAGGTTTTTATGGTTTCCTGCGGACATAGATCTCCCTTGGTGACCATTAAACGACCTCCCAGCGAGACGTCATGTGTGCGATAGCAGAATGTAGATCCTCAAAACTGAAAAGTCACATGGCACCATCTGCGTCTGATGGAGAAGTCATTCTCAGGCCGCAATACCAACACTAACTTCCTTCCAGTTTTATGACAAATCTGTCGATAATTTAAGGGAAGTAAAAAGAGATATTACCGTAATTAGCCTACTTTCGATTTTTGCAAAAAATGAAAGTAGACTTATGAGATCACTACAGGGCGAAAAAAAAAGTGTGTCTGTCTGTGTGTGTGTATGTGTGTGTGTGAGTCTGTGTGTGTGTGTGTGAGTGTGTGTACTCTGAATGTCTGTCCCCCCTATCAATTCGAACACGGTGAGCGCAAATTGAACGAAATTTGGTACAAAGGTAGCACTAGCAAAGGACACCTCCGTGTCATGTTTTATATCGCCGCCATCTTGACGGAAACGTAATGGCGGCCACACAAATGTTCAAAGCTTAAATCAAATTACGACTAACCTAATCATCCGATCTCTACCAAATTTTGCAACAACATACCTTTATGGAGGGAGCATACTTTGACAAATCTAATAGGTCATTAGCCTAATAGTTTGCGGATGGCGGCCATCTTTGTGTCAAAATCGATTACCCCTATTAATTCGAACACGGTGAAACCGAATGGAATGAAATTTGGTACAGAGGTAGCACTAGCAAAGGGCACCTCAGTGTCATGTTTTATATAACCGCCATCTTGACAGAAACGTAATGGCGGCCACACAAATGTTCAAAGCTTAAATCAAATTACGACTAACCTACCGATCTCTACCAAATTTTGCAACAACATACCTTTATGGAGGAAGCATCCTTTGACAAATCTAATAGGTCATTAGCCTAATGGTTTGCGGATGGCGGCCATCTTTGTGTCAAAATCGATTACCCCTATTAATTCGAACACGGTGAAACCGAATGGAATGAAATTTGGTACAGAGGTAGCACTAGCAAAGGACACCTCCGTGTCATGTTTTATATCGCCGCCATCTTGACGGAAACGTAATGGCGGCCACACAAATATTCAAAGCTTAAATCAAATTACGATTAACCTAATCATCCGATCTCTACCAAATTTTGCATCAACATACCATTATGGAGGGAGCATCCTTTGACCAAACTAATAGGTCATTAGCCTAATATTTTGCGGATGGCGGCCATCTTTGTGTGAAAATCGATTCCCCCTATTAATTCGAACACGGTGAAACCGAATGGAACGAAATTTGGTACAGAGGTAGCACTAGAAAAGGCCACCTCTGTGTCATGTATTATATCACGGCCATCTTGACGGAAACGTAATCGCGGCCACCCAAATGTTAAAGGCTAAAATGTAATTACGACCAACCTAATAATCTAGTCTCTACCAAATTTTGCAAAACAAATCTTTATGTGGGAAGCATATTCTGACCAAACTGCAAGATCATCAGCCCAATAGTTTGCAGATGGTGGCCAAGTATGTGTGCAAATCGATTCCCCCTATCAATTCAAACACGGTGAAACCGAATTGAACGAAATTTGGTACAGGGGTAGCACTAGCTAAGGGCACCTCAGTGTCATGTTTTATATCGCCGCCATCTTGACGGAAACGGAATGACGGCCACCCAAATGTTAAAAGCTTAATCAAATTACGACCATCCTAATAATTTGATCTCCACCGGATTTTGCAACAACATGCCTTTTTGTGGAAACCATCTTATGACTGACTACAAGGTCATCAGCCCAATAGTTTGCAAATAGCGGCCATGTATGTGTGCAAATCCATTCCCCATATCAATTCAAACACGGTGAAACCGAATTGAATGAAATTTTTTACAGAGGTAGCACTAGCAAAGGGCACCTCACATTCATGTTTAATATCCCTATAGCACGTTGTATTTCAACATGCTATTACAAACAACATTCAATTATACTCCTTGAAAAGGACAAAGAGTTATAACAATACCCATGCATTTAGGAGAAAGTAGGCTATATGTTCTTTACTGAACATCTTTTTTTTTGTCGTGTAGCCTCCTGAGAGGCCGAGTGTAGGTCTTTCTATTCGACGCCCGTGGGCGACCTCCGCGTCGGGATGAGAGATGGAATGGATGAAGATGAATGAAACTGGGCAAGGATGTGGAAGGAAGCAGCCGTGGCCTGTCAGAAGGTACTGTCCCATCATTGGCTGGTGTTGAAAATGGGAAACCACGGAAAACCATTTCAAGGACAGCCGACGGTGGGGCTCGAACCCACGCGTCTACCGAGTCAGCAGAGAGCTTGGCCCCTTGACCTAACGCTGCGCTTTAGCCCGCGTAGCCACTACTGTCGGTATTACCGTAATAACTTTAGTGATGTGAGTAAATTAAATAATTTGGGAAAAGGAATGGAATCTGTGAACCGAAACTTTAATTAAGGTATTGTTGTTGCATTTTCATACACTAGAGCAGCGTTTACCTAACTGTGGTACGCGTACCGTTGGTACTGCTGCAGTGGTACGCTGTGATGTTATGAAAAATATAAAAAGTATTAGATACGTTGCGAAAAATATAAAAATACAAAATATATAATTTAAAATATAAAAACATGGATACGTTGGCGGAAGACAAAGATAAGGAGCAGTTTTATGAATTGAATTGTGATTCAGAACTAAAGCAAACATTTTCATAAATTGATCTTGTGAACTTTTTTGAGTTGAGAGGCGTACAGACTATGCAGACATAGCTGACAAAGCAGTTAGATGTTTACTGCCTTTCACTACTTCGTACTTGTGTGAAACTGCATTTTCTTCACTTGTTTATCTCAAGAATAAATACCGTAATAGGTTCCTTAGAGTGGAGACTGAGCAATCTTAAACCAGATATTCCAAAGTTGGCTTCTAATCTCACCCTTCACATTGAAGAGTTTAGTTGAACTTTGGTTTTTATGTTTAATTATTAAGAGTATTTTTATTGATATTATTTGTACAGTGTCACTTCTGAATTGAATGCTTATTGTAATAAATAATAAAACAACTGGATACACTTTTTATTATTTGAACTTAAACTCCAACAGTCTGACTGCAACAAGCACAATTTACAATCCATCCTTTGGTCTGCTACGTAGTGGTGGTGGTGGTGGGGGTTATAATTACTATATCTCCCAACCATTAGGTGGTACCTGAGAGATTCTGATCTCTTAAAGCGGTACACACACAACAACGTTTGGGAATCAGTGCGCTAGAGGGTAAACATTCCCGAGGATATTACACTATTTCGACTACTAGATGAACGATACGGGAATTGTTCTTCAGGTCCTTTGACCTTCCGAACTTCTGGGACTGATAGCTTGTTTAAACAACAAAAACTTCAATCCTGCTCGTGGCTTAGTGACTAGCAATCTAAGCTGTCACTGTGAAGGTTGGGGTTCGATTTCTTGCTCAACCAAGAAATTTAATTCTGCTCTAAGGTTTGGAAGAGAAGAGTTGAGTAAGATTTCCCAAAATTACAAAATAATAAAATCAAGCGCAATGAAACTGGAACATGCTTATCGGTCCAGAAGAACTAGAATCCACTACAATGCAGTAATTAAATCAGAGTGCTACGTAGTGTATGTTCTCTATGAAATACAAGAACTAGAGGAGAAGGAAATAAAAAATTCATTAGTCTAATTCTTGACAACAGCTACATTTGGCTTTTCAACTTTTACAAGGCAGATTACTGAAAATATATGATTTGTGTTCGACCCTGACTATTATATGTCAGAAAGCTGTATCAAAATGAGGCTCATTATAACACTATTTTTCATTATGAAACAGTTTCTCCCACCAATCAGAGCTCAAGAAACAGTTGTTTGACCAATTAGATAAGAATAGCATCGCACCAGCGCTGAGTTCCACGGCCTACTAATTTAAATTTCAGTGCGTGGCCTAGTGTCATAGTAGGGTGATCAAGGAGGCCATGGCCAAATACAAGGTATTCTGTGCGTCCCATGCGCTCTGTTTAGTACATAAAACTGACGAAATCTCGACAGATATTTATGAATATTTATGTTCGAACATAAAATAGTTATAATAATTATCGTCGAACATAAACAGTCGTATGCAACTCGCCTATAATGGTAATTAAGACACTCGTATGGAAATTATAAAACTCGCATACGCTTGTTTTATAAACATACTCGTAGCTTAATTATTGCCATTATAAGCTCGTTGCATAATGTACTATTACGATTCACGTACCTTTCTGGGAGTCATTAGAAGTTGATTACAAATTGCATTGTCACTGCTGCTCCGGGAATATTTGTTTTATTACGTAAATACATGATTTTACTTCTTGCTCTTTCGACGACGGCCGCCATGACACATTGACGTCCTACATGACGTCATACCCGTTGCCAACATGTCCAATACAAAATACACCACACGACACAAGTAACTTACTAATTATGTGAAGAAAGAAATAAAAGATAAAACCATTGGCCTGGATAAAGATTATTGATACGTGACTACCCCCACTGTGTGTGACAAGAACCAGGGATATTTATATTAGCTAACGCGGCCCACAGGGCCACGCTACCTAGCAATTATTGGTCTAGGCAAAAACCATTCTTCTGCCGGATGCGATATAGTACCGAATGCGTGAGGTTGGCAATACTGTACATGATGCTAAAAATGGCTGAGTCAACTAGAATTTCATGAGGAGCGTTATGGCTCAGTGGCTTAGCTGCTCGTCTTTCACCCGGACGGCAGGGGTTCGAATCACAGTGACATCGGGGTGAAATTTTCACCTGGAAAATCACGTGGCGTCAGGAAGGGCATCCGGCCTTAATTCCCCGGCCAAAACCAAAATGAGCGTGGTTGGCATAAGTGACCCCAATTAATTGGGAATAGCTGAAGAAAGAGAACAGTTGGAATTTCATTCCATTCCATGGCTGGGTGGGTCACAGACAGAGGAGGAGTAAACATCTTTTACCACATCATCTACAGATATTTTCTCGATTATTAATTCAGGCTTTTTAGTTAATTTCAGTACTTAAGAATTTTCTCCCATAAAAAAGCTCTCGTCAAGTTTTACCAAAAATTGTAAGAACAATTTGGGGGCTTTTAAAAACTGAAGATGAGGAATTCAGAGACGGGAGGAATACAGATCTTTTCAAGAATGAAGAAACGGAATAAATGTCTTGTACGATCAGGAAGATGAGAGTTAGGTTTTTTGGTCACATAATTATATACTGCTCAAAAAAATTAAAGCACCACTTTTTTCAAAGCCCACCAAATTTTGAAAAGTTGACCTACAAGCTCGAAATCTCAGTATGACGTTTGTCCTGACGCCTACCAAGCATATGCTTCAGCACAACTCCCCAACTTGAGTAGTTTCGGGGTAGCACCCCGAAAACCAGCCCATTTTCGAAAACCGCAAATTGAAGTTTGCGAAAAACGCTGCAGGACTTGTCGCAGGTTGCCAAAGCAGTCGAAAATGAATGAGTCTTGCTCTTAAAGGTTCCACAAACACGTAGAAATCGTTACATTTGACGTTTGGGCATTTTCAATCCCTTCATCATCCCCTAAACATGAGAAGGTACCAGGTGTGTTTAACCATCTGAAAACCTGCACACCGTCCTCAGTTGCTGATTGCAGTAAGTTCTTAAGGCCTCCGGCAATGTCCACACCCCCTAGCACCCTCAACTGGCATGGGACCAAACCACCCCCTCTCGATTCACCCCTAAGGAAGGTTTTAATCGAGATGTTTAACGGTGCTGTGAATGCGGGGGTCTTCCCCTACCGTTTCAAAAAAGGAGTTGTGCCTTTGTCACCACCCCTTCCCCTGCAACCCCCGTTTGTATGATTTTTCGAATCAGGCCCTTTTTAAGGGCTGAAACGAGGTCTTAATCGCTGAAAGGGCTGTAAAGGTCTTTAGAAGTAGTGGTGACACGAAATCAACCCCTTCCGATCGTTGATTGACATTCCGTCCCCGAAATTCGAAATTGTTGCACCCCCAACCCTCCCTGTCTGGACGCGTAACGCGTCATGGCAGAGTTTTCAGAGTTGGATGGAAATGAAGCTTATGGCCTGACATGGAGCCCAAAACAGCAGGTTGGATGGAAATTCATCGGTAGGGTGGGAAACGGGACCAAAAATTTTCAAAAAAGTTAACAGGCTCTAGTAAGTACACCAATGCATAGGCAACCCACATCACGTCATTTTTCTCTCATTGCTAAACTTTGTAACCTATTGCCGATCATAGGCAACCCACACGCACGGACGTGATGTGGGTTGCCTATGCATGGGCGTACTTACTGTAGGCTGTACACTTTTTTGAAAAATTTTGGTCCTGTTTCCCAACCTACCGATGAATTTCTATCCAACCTGCTGTTTTGGGCTCCATTGCAGGCCATAAGCTTCATTTCCATCCAACTCTGAAAACTCTGCCATGACGCGTTACGCGTCCAGACAGGGAGGGTTGGGGGTGCAAAAATTTCGAATTTGGGGGACGGAATGTCAATCATCGAACGGAAGGGGTTGATTTCATGTCACCACTACTTCTAAGGACCTTTACAGCCCTTTCAGCGATAAAGACCTCGTTTCAGCCCTTAAAAAGGGCCTGATTCGAAAAATCATACAAACGGGGGTTGCAGGGGAAGGGGTGGTGACAAAGGCACAGCTCTTTTTTGAAACGGTAGGGGAAGACCCCCGCATTCACAGCACTGATAAACATCTCGATTAAAACCTTCCTTAGGGGTGAATCGAGAGGGGGTGGTTTGGTCCCATGCCAGTTGAGGGTGTTAGGGGGTGTGGACATTGCCGGAGGCCTTAAGAACTTACTGAAATCAGCAACTGAGGACGATGTGCAGGTTTTCAGATGGTTAAACACACCCGGTACCTTCTCAGACGCCCCCAATGGTAGTCAATGTTTAGGGGATGATGAAGGGGGTTGAAAATGCCCAAACGTCAAATGTAACGATTTCTACGTGTTTGTGGAACCTTTAAGAGCAAGACTCATTCATTTTCGACTGCTTTGGCAACCTGCGACAAGTCCTGCAGCGTTTTTCGCAAACTTCAATTTGCGGTTTTCGAAAATGGGCTGGTTTCCGGGGTGCTACCCCGAAACTACTCAAGTTGGGGAGTTGTGCTGAAGCATATGCTTGGTAGGCGTCAGGACAAACGTCATACTGAGATTTCGAGCTTGTAGGTCAACTTTTCAAAATTTGGTTGCCTTTGAAAAAAGTGGTGCTTTAATTTTTTTGAGCAGTATATTTATGTTCGACCCTGGCGAAATGTAAATATTATATGTCAGAAAACTGTACTACAGTATGAGTCTCATTATAGTACAAGTTTTCATTATGATACAGTTTCTCCCACCAATCAGAGTTCAAGAAACAGTTGTGTGACCAATTAGGTGAGGATAGCATCGCACCTGCTCTCACTTCCATGGTCACTATTTTAAATTTCACTGTGTGGCGGGTGTCATAGTGGGGTATTCCAGGAGGCCATGGTCAAATACGAGGTATTCTCTGTATCCCATGCGCTCTGTTCAGTACATTAAACTGGTGAAATCTCGACAGATATTTATGAATATTTATGTTCGAACATAAAATAGTTATAATTATCGTCGAACATAAACAGTAGTATGCAACGCGCCTATAATGGTAATTAAGACACTCGTATGGAAATTATAAAACTCGCTACGATTGTTTTATAAACATACTCGTGTCTTAATTATTGCCATTATAGGCTCGTTGCATAATGTACTATTGAATTGCAGCAAATGGCCATCGGCCAATACTGACAAAACGGTCTTTCACTAGGAATGACAAATCAGACTTTCGCTTATGCCTCTTTCGGGTACGGTAGACTTCTAGAATCGCCACTACTTGAACTACTACTTCGTCTCTTGTCAGCCATTGCAGCGCACAGAAGTCAAACTTTTCCATCACTTTGAACAAATGAATAGCGTAATTCGCATTACGATAGAGATTAGAAATGCAAAGTAAATGCTTCTATGGACTATCGGCAAAGAGCACGTAAGTCTACTACTCATTTAAGATTTGTTTGCCGCTGAGCTTGGCTGCGCCAGCATTTGTTTATTATTGTAGCAGGAGCCCCGCGGGGTGAAGCGGAGGATACAGTGATGACAGAGTTCAGTCTGCTCATAAGTCAAGCAGCATTGCGCGCGCTACCTGTCTTACAAGCGCAGGAAAGAGTCTCAGGAGTTCATGTCACAACGGAGAGTAAGTTCAACGATGACTGAAACTACTGGAGCTGAGTCATATCCTATTCGCGCAACTGTAGCCGTCAACGAAGCAGAGTGACGTGTGACACAAGTAAACAGCGAGTAGTTCCCATCTCGACCACCGGCAATCAATTCGTGAACGGGCAATACTTTCAAATAACACCACCTCAAACAGCTGTAATTTGGAACTAATAAGGCGCACGCGTAGCGACGAACCGTTTCGTCATTAGTACCACCGCGTGGCAGAACAGGTGACGAAACGGTTCGTCGATAGCACTCTGAAGTTTAAGAAACCCCCAAAACAACAAGCAATCTAAGGAAAAAAAACAAAGCCGATTCATGTGTAGGGAGAAGATGGCCGTGAAGTTGGTAGTACTGACGACTCGGTCATGAAGTCTCAATGTGTGCACAGCAGTGCAGAGAGCACACAGCTACGGGGGAAATGCGAACTTTGTTGCGTGTTGTTCACCACAAGCGCAAACCGCATTCCTCCCGGCTCCAGTACCGCACCGGGGGGCAAACACTGTTCTTAATATGAGTACAGATAAGTCCATCTTACATCTTTACTGCCAACTTGTGAATTCTCTCACATCCTCAGGCTATCTCAAGTACAGAATGTAACGTCACTGAGACTGAAGACAGCGAACTTGGCAAGGATTTCTTGTCGTGGGGAAGCAGATAATGCACATACCACATATCTTCTGATCATAGTTTCTGAAAATGTATTCCCCGTTTCAAACAATCAGGAGCACTAGCGGAGGAGGAAGGAAGGAATGAAGAAAGAAAGAAAGAAAGAAAAAAAGAAAGAAAAAAGGAAAGAAAATAGAAAGAAAGGCAGGAAGGAAGGAATTTAACTCATAATTACTTTGTAACACTTTAAAAGAAGTTTATGTTCGACCCTGACTATTATATCTCTGAAAACTGTATCATAATGATGGTCATTATAACACTATTTTTCACTATGATACAGTTTCTCCCACCAATCACAGTTCAAGAAACAGTTGTTTGACCAATTAGATAAGGATACCTTCGCGCATGCGCTCAAAATCCAACATGTCTATATAAATTACCGAAAGTGCACCGTCCATATGTTCGCGTAAATAAACTGGTGAATATGAGACAAGAAATAGCACTGTACCTTAATATCCCCAAATCCAATTTCTACACAGCGCGTTGTTTTCAAACGCATTCGGTGACATTTTTACTGAATACTGGTGCTCAATCTGCACATATTGCATTGAAGCACACAGAGCGCATGCGTCGGTTGGTCAGAGAGCTTGGAAATCAGAGATATCCTACCCAGCCCAGCACCCGATCACAAAATTCTAGTGACAATCTCAACAGATATTTATGAATATTTATGTTAAAACATATAATAAAGTTATGATTATCGTCGAACATAAACAGTCGTATGCAACTCGCCTATAATGGTAATTAAGACACTCGTATGGAAATTGTAAAACTCGCCGACGCTAGTTTTATAAACATACTCGTGTCTTAATTATATCCATTATAGGCTCGTTGCATAATGTACTATACTGGAAGTTCTTATTCCATGAAGTGGGAAAGAAAATGTCACTATCATTCGGAAGGTGTTTTGTTCCCTTTCCAAATACGGAATTTGAGGACCAAATCAAAATAGTTACCCCATCTCGGAATTCAAGTAAGTTAATTGTGTTTTCACCAAAATAAATTCATTTTCCCTAATATCATCTTTCCTGTCGGCTCATAGAGAGTTTTGTGATTATACAGTACTTTCGTCACTGTTAACTGAAAGAATTTTCAATGTGGTAGGTTAAAGGGATCAACGATTGGTTGTCCACTCCATGCGAAGAGGATTTTGATCAAGAAGCTCCGTACTACTATCAATAATATTAAGTTTAGGGGCTGGGACAACGCGGTCATGTAGCCCCGTGTACTTTGGGTGTGAGTAGAATCTGTCTAATAATCGGTGTTAATTGTGATGACTGTGTTAGTGAGTGTAATCTGTTTTCAATTCAAGTAAGGACTGCAGACATTTAATTTTTTCAAGTAGTTTCTACTTTTGCCGCCAAACGCCACCGTCAGCGACTACTAGTTCCGAACGTAGCTACCAGACGCTGACGCAGCCAGCTCTTGGCAACGAACGTAGGAACCTAAGAGCGTTGTTTACATTCATAACCTATACAATTTAGCTTCACACAGGTGTGTAATTAGTGGAAGGTTCTTTAACATGCCAAAAAACTATGACATGGGACCGCCGGCTTTACTTCCCCTCCGAATGAAGGCATACTGAGGGATTTTTAACACTCTTAAAAAATCCGACGACTTAGGCCGGATTTGAACCCGCGATCTTGGGCATAGTAGCTCAGCATGCTACCAACCAATAATATTAAAATGAAAGAATGATATAAATTCCCTCAAACATCTTAAAATAGTTTAGAGAATTGAAAGCGAGTAATAAAGAGAGTTACTGTAGACAGGGAATAAAGTGTAAAGAGCTCCCCTACAAAACCACTGGAAAAAGGAAGACGTAACCAGATCGGAAACCCCTTGTGTTCAGCAGCCACAAGTCACCCCTCGGAGGGTAGCATGTGGAGGAGAGCCACACATATCCCACCTTTTTAATCCCATAACGGGACAGCCAGAGGGTGTCTGCATCTACAGCGACAAGAAGGTGAAAGTAGAGGTCTTGGTCATCAGCTCCGTGTAGTTCGGTGTGTTGAACTTCTCTGATAGCCCGTATTCATGTGATGACTGTAGTAGTGTGTGTAATTGTATTAGGGACAGTGACGAGGTAGCTGCTGTCAGCGCCAGGATTCGAACCTACGATCCACGGTCTTACTGCAGCTGCCCGCGTGGTCGTGGCGCACGATATAACGAGCACGGCTATGCCAGGATGTAGTAGCAATAGAAATGAGTATTTCAAGTTTTGTGAAGCATTGACAGATGAAGATTATTATTGTTGTTATTGATTCATTTAAAGGTTGAGCGACATCATGGTCATGTTGCCCTAAGTACTTGGGTGTGTAGAATCTCTTAACCTGTGTCATTGTGATGGCTATACTAGTGTGTTATATCTCTACATTGTCTTAAAACCAATGCATTCAGTACATAATAAAAAAATAGGCATACAAAATTAACACTCCAGATTCCTATCCACCAAACAATGGCATTCAATTAGTGTTTTGTTTGCAAGCCCTCAAAAAGTCGTCTTCCATCCTGCTTCTTGAAGCAGAATACCTCTCACATATGATTACTACAATGCTTGCGTTGCATTATTACCATATGTTATGCAGGCTAAGAAATATCGACATTCCTGCCAACAGGCGTTGGTTGGGTTGCAGCAAACGATATTGGAAGGGACTGCTGAATCACCCGGTATATATAATCTCAAGTGCACGGAGATGATGGCTATGATGTTCAACCCATGAACGAAACAACATGTTCTGTTTTATGCAGCGTTGTTGCAATCAGAGTGGGAAGTAAATGATTTCTCATATCCTTCCGAACTTATTGTATGGATGGAATACCTATGAATAATTTCATACATATGTATCCAGAGAGAAATGCTGTTTCCAGTAATTCCAATCTCTTTTTAAACTCAACCATTTATGCAATGTTTTAATACGTTGCGCGCGATGTGTGCTGTTTCACTCGATCATACAAATTGATTTCGAATTGAAAATCATGTGTTATAACTCGTATTGAATAGCCATGCCGCGAGGGATTACTGGGCTTCAGAGCTGGGGGAATTGGGCCATTGTTTTTATAAAACGTGTCACCACTGTATGTTTCATTTGGCTCACTTACTCTCGGAGAGAACTATTGTGGTTGTCTAAAATATAGGCTAGTTGATGAAGGTATGAGTGTGTTGCTTGCTGCGTTTCAAAGGAAATGTCCTGTGAAGGGCAATGGTGAATGTGAGTATTACTTCTGATGATTCCTCAGGGGCTCCCAACTATTGAGACGTAGATGCTCCAGCTGAGTCCAGCATTGTTTCACATACTTGTGTTGGGCTCAACACTTTCAGCTCTCCTGCCGACCTTCTTTGGTCAAATCTTGTTCTCTTCCGACTCTGATAGTATTAGGGAAACCGACGCTCAGGAAGCCTCATTTCCCCGTCTTAATTATATATGAATTGCAGCCAATAGCAATAGCTGGGTGCTCGTGTGCTCCCAACAAGTTCAATTTCAAGTAGTCCCAACTTTGACTACCAAATGCTACTGCCACTAACACCTAGCGGCGAATGTTGGAAATTGTTAGAGCGTTTGTAGCTAGAAATTAGTTGACCTTGTCTATTCTGTTCTGATACCCTCATTATTTCAGGAGTTTAGGGACGATAATCCAGATGTTAGCCCCTGAAAACAATAATCATGATCATGATGATGATCATCATCATCTTCAAGGAATCAGACCTCTTTTTAGCCTACTTTTGATATTTTCAAACAATGAAAGTGGACTTATGATATCTACACGGGCCAAATATGTGTGTGTATGTGTGTATGTTTGTCTCCCCCTGTCAATTCAAACATGACGAAACCGAATTGATTCTAATTTGGTACAGAAGTAGCAATACCAAAGGACGCCTCAGTGTCATGTTTCATATAGCCGCGATGTTAACCAAAATGAAAAAGCGGCCTTCCAAATGTAATAAGCTTAAATCAAATTACAACTAAACTATTCATCTGATCTCTACCAAATTTGGGAAAATATACCTTCATGTAGGAAGCGACTAGCATGCAAACGACAAGGTGATCAGTCAAATAAGTTCAATATGGCGACCATGCGAATCATGCAAGCATTATAATCCATAACCTGTGATCCAACGAATCAATATACTGTATATTACACGGAGACGCCATTTTGAAATAGTAAATATAATAATAAATAACTCTCAGCGCTTCAGAGTTATTGCAACGAAAATTTGTGACACGGTAGGATCGTATTCATGGCCTTGTATTGCCAAGGCAACAGAACAGACTCTCTATAAATTCAGGATGGCGGCTGTGCGACCTAATAGAATATTACAATCAACAACTCCGAATGAAATTGGGAAATTGAGACGAATCTCGCCAACAGATGATCATTGGGTATTAGAGCTTTCACATGTGTTAGTCAGAAGATTATCACATTGAATATAGCGCACAGTGGCCATATTGAAATGTCAAAATGAATTAACCCGTTTCTGCCTGAATTATTTTTTTGACATAAACTTATTAAGATTAGTACCAAAAGCTGTCTATAGTGTATTTCTACAGTATTTTAATGAAATTTGTTTAAAACAGAGCGTAACATGGATAATACAGCATGTGCCATATTTGGCACGCTAGGCAGATTATACAATATAATTATCTATGTGAAATAAATTACAACACTGTTCTTTGTCTCTAGTTTGCCTACACTGCCTTATTTGGTATGATATGGTACAAGAATCACTATACACAGACCTATTGCATATTATTTGATGAACATGGTGAGAGGACGACCTTGTCAGTCTTCAGCAACACAGTGTTTCTGTTTCTTATCAAGAACCATGGCCACCAAATGGTTTATCCCACCATACCTGATGTCTTATGTTATTATGCTGATAGACCCTGGGGAGTTCCTAGGATGACCTGGTCCTCTGGGTCGTGTTGGGTTCGATGTCGGTAGTACTGCACACTATGTCTTCTAAATTGTAGCTGACGCAGAGCAACCTCCGTTTTCTGGTAGAGGACCCAAGCGTTGTCAATGGACACATCTATTAACCACGTAAATGTATGCCACCACCACTTTTCTCTGGGATGTGTATTCTATAATTTCCAATGTTTTCGTCCATTTGGTAAGTTCCACCCATATGCTGCTTATATTTTCCAAATGCACATAGTCAAGGGGCAACGATTCTCTTTTTCTTCACTGTTTAGAGTACCGAAACGCGCCAGAAACTGTACAACATACTTTGTCGAAGCAATAGTGACAGAAGAGTTGTCCTGCCATCTAATGATGATTGTTCCATTCTCCTCACTACTCCTGTACTCATAGTAACCCCTATGTTCCTTGCTAACCACTTGCTTCGACGGGATCACTTCACTGTTTTTGGGGATACGATTGCAGCGGATTGTTCCTGTACCACCATATCCTCGGTCTCGTAAGTTTGTAAACCAGCAGAGGTGAATATGTTGTCAAAATAGAACCTGAATCCAAGGGGCTTCACTTTCTCTGAAAACTTGTCTGCAATTTGAATCAAGGGTTCCGTAGCTTTACCGGAAACCTTCAAGTATTGTTGATTTTTACAAGGATTTTGATCTAGGTACTCTTCACAATTTACAAGGTGCCCATGGGTACTACTCAAAACCATACCTTGTACCCAAATCTAACAAGCTAGTCTTTTAGGAATTGTTTACAGCCATGTCTGCCAAAATATGTTACCATGCATTCGTCATGAGGCCAGTTTTGCTCTGGATAAAAAATGGAAATACATTTCACTTTTAGTGCGTCTGTGAGTGGCCGTAGTTTCCCATCTTCTTCTTTCTTCGAATGAGCCAACTGGACTACATTTTATCACAATAATTATTTTTATTTGTACAGTACCGTACAAGACGCGTCGCATAAGAAGGTATGTTTTTACCAAATTTGGTAAAGATCCGATCATTAGTTTGGTCATAATTTAATTTTAAGTTTTGACCATTTGGGTGGCCGCCATTACGTTTTGGTAAAGATGGCGGCTATATAAAACATGCCACTGAGGAGCCCTTTGATAGTGATACCTCTGTACCAAATTTCCTTCATTTCCATCTTATTACTCCTCTAGTGTCAATGTACAGCCAAACTAAACCTATCGAAAAGTAAAATGCCTAATCTGCCTAGTGCGCCATATATGGCACGGCTATATATGTTTGTGAATAGCTCAGTCAATTACGAACAATCAGACAAAGCATCATAATGTACTGAAACGTTGAACTTCACAGTACGTAGCATGAAAAGAAAGTTCCGCATAATAATTTATATTGTTCATAAATAATTGCATACCATTTTTGTGAATTCATTTCTTTTCTTCAAGGCGCGCACTTCTCACTTCAATAATACAATGCTACAACAAAGCACGCAGCTCATAGGTAATGACAGTTGAGTCACACAGTATATGCAAGAAGTAAGTGCAACCAACAACAGAAAAATAAAATTCCCTTAATTCCAAGTGATAATCGTACCAAAATTGCAGCGTGCCATATCGTGCCATATATGGCACGCTAGGCTGAAACGGGTTAATAACATTAGGTATTCTAGGGCTATAATAATGTGATTTAGTATTACAATTGAACTTTATATGTTACTTCGTATGCCCAAAGCAAAAGATCAGTGACTTCATATATTCAAGATGGCAGCTAGGTGTACTTATCAAGTATACAGATTAGTAACTTAGGATGTTGTTGCACAATTTAGGCGAAACTTGATATACAGTAAGAGGAGTATTGTATATTAGGCGTCAGTAGCATTAGTGGTACATTTATCACAGTGAATATAGGGCGCAGCGGCCATCGTGAAGTTTCATTATTTAACAAGTAGTTCCGGGAAGAACTCAAGTCTATTTTCATGTAAACTACTTATGTTAATTGCCACTATCAACATACAAAATATCAGTTTGATTGCTGTAATAGATTTGTAGATATTGAGAACCGACTAAATATTGTGGATGGTCGCCATGTTGGATTTTTTATATGGAGGTCTTAGAGTTATGTACTGTTACATGAAGATTATTGTGTACGTGTAGTATTCAAAACTCAATCGCATGATTAGGACACAAGAAGTAAAAAAGAGATTTTAAAATTTCGCACAGCTGCCATCTTGTGGTTATGGAAAATATTCAAATAAATTAGATGCCAGTGGATTAACATTTGTGTAAGGATTTACTGTACCAAGTTTCACTGCACCCGGGTGGTTAAATTGCGAGAAACGTCCATGTGAATATTTATACTTCGCGTCACAGCCATGTTCGATTTGTGATCACCAGATTATTGAAAGTCCTATAGGTGAACTTATGTTCATAGCCCCTGTGAACATAAAAAATTCAGTTTGATTGCTGTAATAGATTCGTATGAGAACCGTCTAAATATTTCGGATGGTCGCCATGTTGGATTGTTATAAGTATAAGCCTTAGAGCCATGTACCATTAAAGGATATTTATTGCGTAGGTTCATTATTCAAACGTCCACTTCGATCGCATGATTACGACACAAGAAATAAAAACTTAATGTTAAAATTTGCACAGCCGCTATCTTGAAGTTATGTAAACAATTGAACTAAATTAGATTCCAGTGCATTGCAATGTGCATGAACATTTGCTGTACCAAGTTTCATTGTGTTTGGATCATTAAATTGCAAATAAAGTCTATTTAAAACTTTCAACTTCGCTTGGCCGCCATGTTCATTTTGTAGTTAAGTGGTTTTTGAAAATCTCAGAGATGAACTTCCATTAGTGCCCTTTATCTCCGTACGAAATTTCAGGGTGATACCGGTAACAGTTTCAGAGATATAGAATGCCGGTGAAATATTTCGCACAGCCGCCATCTTGAGGTCATGGAAACAATTGAACGAAGTTAGATGTCGGTGAATTACAGAGTGTATGAACATATACTGTACAAGTTTCATTGCGTATGGTTGGTTAAATCGCGAGAAACTTCTATTTAAAAGTCGCAACTTCGCTTGGCCGCCATGTTGGTTTTGTTGTTACCAAGTTCTCAAAGTCTCATAGATGAACTTCTGGTAGTTCTCTTTATCACCGTGCAAGATTCCAGGGTGATATCGGTAATAGTTTTGGAGATATTGAATGCTGGTGAAATATTTCGCACTGCCGCCATGTTGGATTGATGAGACGTAAAAAAATTGAAGGGGAACGGTCGGGGTCTTCAGGAATAGTGCTATGAACTTACTAAGTTTCATTGAAATCGCCCCAGCCATTTAGAATTTATTCACATTTATTCACATTCACACACACGAATCACACACGCACACACAGACAGACACATGGACAAAAGGTGATCTCATAAGCCTATTTTCTTCATAAATGAAAATAGGCTAAAGATAAGTAACTTTCTGTGTGTTTTAGAACTACAAAAACGAAAAATGGTGGTAGCTAGAAACATATACGGAGTATCGTATGTTCAAAGGAAAATAATAGTGACTATAAATATAGTCAAGAAGGTGGCAAGGGCATAACATTAAAACGTAATAGTGAATCGTTCAGAATATAAATTCGCAACTGAAACGAAACTTTGTAAAAAAGAAATACCATATACGAGACCTTGCTGAAATAAGCCATAGGAATGACACACTGAATACAACGTGAGCCGGCCATATTGAAATCATAGAATATGATAATGAACAATTCTCAAAGATACAACAACAAAACTTTGCAGTAATGTAGAACCTTCTAAGTGTATTCTTATGACCAAGTCAAAAGACAGCTGCTCTGCACGTTTATGATGGATGGACGTTGTCTTAAAACTCACGAAATAATAGCACAATTAGCGCGAAATTTAGTGAGAGAGGAGTACTATACCAAAGTTCCCCTATGATTATTCATGGTAGTATGACATTTATTTATTTAGCGTATTGCCCGGTCCCAAGTCCGGGATGAGAAAGGAGGAGGGTTCGATGGCAGGCTTAACAACAAGCCGGTCGGTAAAACAAATTCAGTTGTATCTCAATGCACTGGCTAGAATAAATATTATGGATGAAACTGCTAGGGCGTTCCCCGCTGTAGGCGACGCGCATCATCATCGCCCGAATGGTGTGAGAAATGTGCAAGGGCTCCCCACTCAAGGACGGGGTGGGCTAAAGAAGCGAGTCCAACAAATCAGAATGGCAACCATTAACATTGGTACTCTTACGAGTCGAAGCCGAGAACTTGCAGATACCTTGAAGAACCGACAAGTAGATATTGCCTGCATCCAGGAAACCAAATGGTCTGGCTCAAAATCCAAGGATATTGGTGAAGGATACAAATTATTCTACCACGGAAAGATATCAGGCAGGAATGGCGTAGCTATAGCTGTGAGTACAAAGTTCAGAGATCATGTCTCTGAAGTAAACCGTCTTTCTGACCGATTGATGTCTATTAAGATCGACACTGGTACGAAAACCTTACGTGTGGTTTCATGTTATGCTCCACAAACTGGGTGCACGGATGATGAGAAGGATGAATTTTGGAACAACCTCGAAACTTACCTACAGTTTGTTGAAGAAGAACTCCTGTTCATTGGTGGTGACTTAAATGGCCACGTTGGAGGGAATAGAAATGGTTTCGAGAGAGTACATGGTGGACAAGGCTTTGGAGAGCGAAATGAGGATGGAAACAGAATCCTGGAATTTGCTGAGGCCTTAGACTTAGCTGTGACTAACACCTTTTACAAAAAGCGGCCATCGCACCTCATTACCTACAGTAGTGGTGGAAGAAATACGCAGACTGATTATTGGCTGGTACGAAGGAGTGATCTGAAGTTTGTCACTGATGTAAAAGTCATACCATCAGACATTATTGCACCCCAACATCATCTGCTTCTCCTCAATTTTAGGATTCGCCTTGATCTCGGCAAGAAAAGTCTTAAATCTACATCGGAACGAATTAAATGGTGGAAATTAAAACAACATCACATCCAGCTGAAAACATCTATAGGTTCTTTATCTATGCCAGAACAAGGTCAACACGTTGATGAAATCTGGGCAAAGGCCTCCACACATATTACGACTTGTGCTACTGACATCATGGGTAAATCAAAACCTGGACGCAGTTTTATCAATAAAGAGATATGGTGGTGGAATTCTCATGTCCAAGATGCCATCAGGATGAAGAAGTTAGCGTATAAGACCTGGCTCCAATCGGGACTGGATCTTGATCGTCAGCAATATAGAAGATTGAAGTCGGTGGCAAAACAGGAAGTGGCAAAGGCTAAAGCAGACCATTACAAGAGCATGTACGAAGAGCTCAACACACCAGAAGGAGCAAATAATATCTACAGACTAGCGAAGAATCGCCATCGTTCCACTCAAGATGTTGGACATGTTATGATCATTAAGAATGAAAATCAACAACCTCTACGGAAACCTAATGAGATCCTTAACCGATGGAAACAGCACTTCGAAAATATTAGCAACGAAGAATTTCCGCATCCGCCACTACCAGCTGTGGATCCTGTACTTGGTCCAGTACAAGCCATCACGGTTGCCGAAGTGGAGACCGCTATGAAGAAAATGAAAAATGGAATGGCAACTGGACCGGATGATCTCCCATCGGAGGTGTGGAAGATGCTTGGATCACAAGCAGCTCAGTTTCTAGCAGATCTCTTCAACAAGATCATCAATGGAAACGAAGCTCCTCTTACTTGGCTCAGCAGTGTAACAATACCAATATGGAAAGGTAAAGGAGATGTGCACAACTGCTCAAATTATCGACCGATTCGCCTGCTTTGCCACACTATGAAGATATTTGAGCGTATCGTGGATACACGCCTTCGTGACATAATCAAGATTGCCTCAAACCAGTGTGGTTTTATGAAAAGTACAGGGAAAATCGATGCTATTCACGCCGCTCGTCTTTTGATGGAAAGGCACCTAGAAAAGCGGAAACCACTCCATATAGCCTTCTTGGATCTTGAAAAGGCCTTTGACAGGGTACCTCGTGATCTAATATGGTATGCACTACGACAGCATGGGGTACCAGAAGCATATGTTCAATGGGTTCAGCTTCTTTATCGGAATGTCACCAGGTATGTCCGATGTGCTTCAGGAAACTCCGCAACTTTTCCCATCCGAGTTGGTGTTCATCAGGGGTCAGCTTTGTCCCCGCTCCTGTTCATCATCTGTCTTGACACCATCGCAGACGAACTACTGCAACCACATCCCTGGACCTTGCCCTATGCTGACGATATCATTGTAGCCTGCAAGTCTCGCCAAGAATTGGAACAACATGTTCAATGTTGGAAAACTGCACTAGACACCCATGGCCTACGACTTAATATTGGGAAGACAGAGTATATGGAGTGTGGAGTACCAAGTGAAGGATCTATTCACATTGATGGCACTGAACTCCGAAAATCATCTGCATTCAAATAGCCTACTTGGGTACGCTAATCTGTTCAGATGGCCGAACACTCCCAGATGTCCGAAACAGAGTCAACGCTGCATGGCTGAAAAGGCGCCAAGTTACTGGAGTCCTTTTTGACCGGAATGTGCCACTATATCTGAAGTCGAAAATTTACAGAACCATCGTTCGACCAGTAGCACTGTACGGTACTGAATGCTGGCGAGTAACGAAGAGACATGAACAACAACTACATGTCATGGAGATGAAGATGATTCGCTGGACACAGGGACTTACTAGACTGGACCACATCAGGAATGACAATGTTCGAGCTACATTTGGTGTGTCTCCAATCCATGAAAAAATGCGGGAGAGCCGTCTGCGTTGGTATGGCCATGTACTGCGTAGCAATCACTCTTCAGTCGCGAGAACTGCACTTGACATCAGTCCAGAAGGCCGACGACCACGAGGGCGACCGAGAAAGCGCTGGCTGGATACTATGCGGGAGGACATGCAACTAGTGAATGCCACAACTAGAGACGCTCAAGATCGAGCAGTATGGAAGAAAAAGTGCAGAAAAGCAGACCCTGCAATAAAGCGGGATTAATGCTAGGAAGATGATGATGATGATGGCTTTAAGTGCCGAGAGTGTTCGAGGACATGTCCGGCTCGCTGTAGCTGCTTCAATGTGGACACCCATGGGGTGGGCTACAAGTTTCGTTCAATTTCAAGTAGTTCCAACTTACGCTACCAGATGTCAATGACACATAGTGGTGAACGTTGGAACTTTGATTGTGAGTTTCAACGAAATCTAACCTGCAAATTTAGCTCCACACAAGTTTAATTAGTGGAAGGTTATTTTACATGCTATAAATCTATGACATGGGACCGCCGGCTTTACTTCCCCTCCGAAAGAAGGCACACTGAAAGATTTAAACGCTCCAAAAAAATCCGACGACTTCGGCCGGGTTTGAACCCGCGATCTCGGGCATAGAATCTCAGCATGCTACCGACTACGCCACCGAGGCCGCTAGTATGACACTGAATTTAAGGCACAGTGGCCATCTTGTAATTACAAAATACACAATCAAATAATTGTATGTATTTAAGAGGTACAATATCTCAAAATAACATTTGTATATCTAAGGAAAAGAACACCCCCGCCATATATTCAAGACGGTATCTGAGAATATTATTAAAACTTCAAAATCAATAACTCAGGATCCAATAGCGCAATTAACCCGAAACTTTATACGAGGTGAGAACCCTTCCACACACCTCATTTACATTAATCATAAGATTATCACACTGCTTACAGCACGTATATGTGCTATATAAAATATATAAGGCATTGTTGTTGTTTGAGTCTTCAGTCTTTTGACTGGTTTGATGCAGCTGTCCATGCCTCCCTGTCCTGAGCTAATCGTTTCATCTCTACATAGTTATCACACCCCACATCTGAGGCAATCTGTGTAACATATTCTAACCTTGGTCTACCCCTACAGTTCTTGTCGACCCTTCCTTCCATAACTAAGCTTGCTATTCCTGGGCGTCTTAGTACGTGTCCTACCAACCAACCAATCTCTTCTCTTCATTAGCAGTCGCTAGAAACATCTCTCCTCTTCCACTCGTCTTAATACCTCTTCGTTTGTAACCCTATCTACCCATCTGATCTTCATCAATTTCCTATAACACCACATTTCAAACGCTTCAATTCTCCTCTTTTCTGCTGCACCAATTGTCCAGGTTTCACTTCCACAGAGTGCCACGCTCCAGAGAAAGGCTTTCAAAAATGACTTCCTAATACATAAATCTCGACAATCCTCTATTTATTTCAGTTACTGTACAAGGACGTTATAATTAATAAATGCTATGTGATAGTTCCTATAGGACACACTCTGCACTTTTAGTAACAGGAAGAATTAATACAAAAGTCTGACCAAGGGCAATTGATGGCAGAAAATCCCTCAGCGTAGTCATGCGCGTAAATCGTACACTACGATTACTATTCAATGTGTATGGAAAAGAAGCAATAAAAGAGTTTTCAGCCACCTCTCCCCATGGATTAAAAATAAATGGTCAACTTTACCAAACAATACGTTTCGCTGATGATATAGCTCTCATAGTTGAAACTAAGAAAGAGATAAAGACTTCACTAAAGAAATTAAACAATCTACTAATACTAAAATGTAACATGAAGGTTAACAAAAAAAAACAAGATAATGAAATGTACTCCGGATGGTAAACAGGATGTTAGTGTTTGGTTGGAAGGAGAAAGAATGGCTCAAGTAAATCAGTTCATTCATTTGGAAAACATCATCGCATCTAATGGGAGGTGTGACAAGGACGTCCGTTCTCGGATAGCCAATGCTAAGGAAGCTTTTAATAAAAAGAAGCCTATTGACCTCCAATGCTATATCCCTACCCACGAGAAAGCATTTCATTAAGAGCTTCATTTGGAGCATTGCGACCTATGGCTCTGAAACCTGGGCTCTATTAAAGGCTGATAAGGAAATAATAAATGCATTTGAAATGTGGTGCTGGCGCCGAATGTTACGAATACCCTGGACTGACAGGCTAACAAATGAAGAAGTCTCCAAGAGAGCTGAAGAGACAATCAGTCTAGGGAAAATGATCACGAAAAGAATATATAGTTGGATTGGTCACTTACTCCGACATTCATCGTGGTGCATCATGTTATCACTGTTTGAAGGGAAACTGGAAGACTAGAAGAGGACGACCAAGAGCGGGGTTCCTCGATGGCATTAAAGGGCGACGTCCATATCAAATAATCAAGCAGTTGGCTCAAGGTAGAAGGTCGTTGGATGAAGACAGTCATGCTACCCACCAACCATCAGGTTGAGGAGAACGAGAGAGAGAGCGATTGCAATAAGGAGCTGGAAGCCCAGAGATCGAAGGCTCCAGCCATCCTCAGCTTGGTTTTACCCCGGGTTTATCCACACTCCCTCCAGGATGGTACCTTATTTCATGTCTCGGGATACCAATCCCAATCTTAGATCCGGGTAATTACATTTACGCACCCTATTACAGTCACCACAGAAGCACATGCTATCAGACAGATTCACCTCTCATCCATGTACACGGGACAGATAGGTTGGTTGGTTCCTTAGTTTAGGGGCTGCGACAACGCGGTCATGTAGCCCCCTGTACTTTGGGTGTGTGTAGAATCTGTCTGACAAATTGTGTTAATTGTGATGACTCTATTAGTGTGTGTATCTTTTAATGCAAGTAAGGACTGCAGACATTCAATTTTTCCAAGTAGTTTCTACTTTTGCTGCCAAACGCCACCGTCAACAACCAACTAGTTCAGAACTTAGTTACCAGATGCCACCGCAGTCGGCTCTACTTGACAACGAACGTAGGAACCTAAGAACGTTAGTCAAATGTTTAACCTATATATAATTTAGCTTCACACAAGTGTAATTAGTGGAAGGTTCTTTAACATGCCATAAATCTATGACATGGGACCACCGGATTTACTTCCCCTCCAAAGGAAGGCATACGGAGGGATTTGTAACGGTCTTAAAAATCCGACGACTTCGGCCGGGTTTGAACCCGCGTTCTTGGGCGTAGAAACTCAGCATGCTATCAACTTCGCCACAGAAGCCGCTGACGGGACAGATAACCAAGAAGACCAAAGTCAGCAAAATAGTTAACCACACATAAAATTACGGTAGACAATTTAAAGATACTGTTATGTTGCGATGCCGGTTCAAGGTGAAACCGTATCGGACATTCAACCTCAGTTCATCCTGGTCAGCAACAAGCTCGCTGCCTTCTATAAAAAGCTGCGGATTTGGTCAGAGAGGTCAGTCAAGCACTACAGAGGCGGAAGCCAGACCATCACAGAGGTCGATTGCCCACCGATCAGGAAAGTTGGGTGTCGAACGCTCATTGACCAAGGGGCACGGAGCTAAGACGGCACTTCAGAGCACCATCGATACCAAAGCTGAGGGAAGAGGTGAGAACCAGTATTTTTATATTACTTCTGGATTATTATTTTTAGTTGATTTACCTCTAGGTTGGTGGTTCCCACGGACTCGGCGAGGAAACTCACCGGGCAGTGTCCTGGAGCTTGGAACATCTGAACGGGGTGGATACAACTGGGGAGGTGTGATCAGCACTTCGCCCAGGCGGCCTCACCTGCAAAGCAAACAAGGGGCCTCATGAGGGATGGGTAGGGAGGGAAATATTGGGATGGATAGGCTAAGAAGAGGGAAGGAGGCGGCCGTGGCCTTACAGCAGGTTCCATCCCGGCATTTGCCCGAAGACGAAGTGGGAAACCACGGAAAACCACTTCGATGATGGCTGAGGTGGGAATCGAACCCCCTCTACTCATTTGGAGCACCCGAGGCTGAGTAGACCCCATTCCAGTCCTCAAGCCACTTTTCAAATTTTGTGGCAGAGCCGGGAATCGAACCCAGGACCTCCGGGGCGGCAGATAACCATGCTGACCGCTACACTTAATCCTTGTGTCAACAGTCTGTGTTGTAATCCGTATCAGAAGCTATCGGTAAGGACACGGTAACGTTCCTAGTACATTATCTTGCATAAACTCTGAAAACACATTATATGGTTGTAAAGATACACTCATCTCTCCGTCTTTCACGGCTTCGGTGGCGTAGTTGGTAGCATGCTGAGCTTCTATACCCATGATCGCGGGTTCAAACCCGGCCGAAATCGATGGATTTTTAGAGCGTTAAAAATCCCTCAGTATGCCTTCGGAGGGGAAGTAAAGCCGGCGGTCCCATGTCATAGATTTATGGCATGTTAAATAACCCTCCACAAATTACACCTGTGTGAAGCTAAATTATTAAACATTTGACAAACGCTCTTAGGTTCCGACGTTCGTCGCCAGGAGCCGACTGCGGTGGCATCTGGTAATCAAGCTCTGAACTAGTAGTCGTTGACGGTAGCGTTTGGTGGCAAAAGTAGGAACTACCTGAAAAAATTCAATGTCTGCAGTCTTCACTTGAATTGAAAACAGATAACACACAATAATACAGTCATCACAATTAACATCGGTTATCAGACAGATTCTACACACACCCAAAGTACACCGGCCTAAATGACCGCGTTGTCGCAGCCCCTAAACTGAGGAACCAACCAACCAAACTCTGATCGACCTAGGATTAAGTCCATGCCATCAGGTGGGGCCACAACACTACCCTACGCCTCAGATAGACTAATATCGTTGGGGTTGGAAGAAACAAGAGTTGCCCGAAGAAGTTAATATGAAACAAGATGTTCATATAGCCTACTTTCTCCTAAATGCATGGTTAGTGTTATAACTCTTTGTCGTTTTCAAGGAGTGTAATTGTATGTTGGTTGTAGTAGCTTGTAGAAATACAACGTGTTATACGGATAATAAAAATGAATATAACCCTTTGCTAGTGCTACCTCTGCACAAAATTACATTCAATTCGGTTTCACCGTGTTTAAAGTGATATGATGAGTCGATTTGCACACATACATGGCCGCTATCTGCAAACTATTGGGCTGATGACCTTGTAGTTCAGTTAATAGATGCTTCCCACAAAAAGGTATGTGGTTGCAAAATTTGGTAGAGATCAAATAATTAGGTTGGTCTTAAGTTGATTTAAGCTTTTAACATTTGGGTGGCCTCCATTCTGTTTCCGTCACGATGGTGGCAATATAAAACATGACCCTGAGGTGCCCTTCGCTAGTGCTACTGAACTCGAATTCAGCCCAGCTTAGGACCTTTGACTGAGCCGAGGTTTAAACGACTTGTGCACCATTGGAATGAAAAATTGGAAATTTGGAATTAAAATAATTTAATAATTATATATGTATTATGGAATGTAAATGATGCATAATGAAAGTATTTTGGAGAATTTTGAAGCATTTTGAGGAATTTATTATTTGGAAATATTCCGGTGAATGAGATTTTAACTAAGGAAGAGTTCGATCATTCGAAGCTGGAAATTGTACAAAGCTTCATGTTTGGCTCTAGAAAACCAGTTTTGGTTAGCAAGGCGATCATAACAAAGCGATTCACACGACCCGTGGATAAGAGACTAGATCCAGGAGCCTTTATCAGAATATTTCAGTAGCCAATCAAATAAAAGCACATAACTTTTGAGGGAATCGCTTTTTATAAATTTGGCAAATATGAAGCGAAATAAGCACATCTACAGGTGTAGAATGCAATATGAAATTTATTTGGTTGAAAAGAAATATAAATTATTGAATAATAGAGTACCTGTGAGTATATATCTGTTAAAATGCATGAATGTGAGGCTAGCTGAGGAAGGCTAGCAGTGACACGCGCCGCCGAGCGGAGAAGCGTGGCGGGACTCTCTCGCAGCAACTTTTCACGAGCGGACGCGTTTGACGCACGCGCACAGAAGAGAAGCATTTATTGCACGCAACATAAGCCCGGTCGACAAGCACTGTTGTACTGTCGAATGACCGAGGAATCGCCGAGGAAGTTTAGAAGAGGAGCCGGCAAAGTGAAATTGCATTAGTATTGGAGAGACCAGCGTTTATGAAAGTATAACATCATCAGAACGAGACTTCGCTTATAAAACAGCACTTTATGGAGAAGCAATAACTAACAGTATTGTCTATTGCAAGTTACAATATTGCTACAACGAAATCCACGATATATAATTCAACATTATTACATCACAGTCTACATTACAGTCTACATGATGACAGCGAATTTAAGTCGGGGAGGAAAAGCTTATTCTACGTATACTGAAGAGAATATTATGGAGAACTAAATAAATGAAAGGAGGTTAATCTCTACCATGGATTGGGAAGTCAGACTGACTTGGAAAATCAAGGATCAACACAGCTACAACTGCACAACAACTTGCAGTATTCCAATATGAGTTTCTACACTACAAGCAAGATGTCCAACAACATCCGGACGAGATGTCAACTCAGGACTTGCAGATCTACGATGGCGAGACCACTCTGCAGTTCAGAGATAAGAAGCAGAAGACCGTTTGCAGCCAGACGAACCAAGAAACGCAGTTCCCAGGTCACCTACCGTGAAGATGGCAGATTCTCCGTTAGCAGCTCCAGCCGAGACGCAGAGCAGGTGATTGCAGCCCGACTGAGATGGGGTCGCTGACAGCTGATTTGCACGTGCTTGGCAGTGACTGGTTTCACGAGGAGGCGAGCGATTGCAGCTTCGACGGAATATCAAGAACAGCTGATAGAGGTATTTCTTGGCTGTAGAATACATCTCAAGGTAGAACAACCGTTTGCTCTAATATCTGTAGTTTTGTTGTAACAGTAGAAATCCATTTTTGGAGTGACCAACTTCATTTGTAGAAATTCTTGTCATTAGTCTTTGTTTTTAATAGCTAAAATTTTAGAGTTTCATTGTAATTTTTGATACGTCTCCGTGTGTCGTTTAAGACGTTATTTCATGCATATTTAACTTAGATTTGCGTTTCACGTATTTTTTATTTTGAAGGAAACTTTGTAAGATGCACATTTTCGAACGATACTCGTTTTATAAAAGGAATGTTTCGATTATTTGATTATTTGATATCTCAAAGAGGTTATTCGATTAGTCGATTATTCGATAATATTGTATCTCGGAGAGACGGCTTCGATTACATTGTATTTTTAGAGGAGAGCGTCAATAATGACAAATTGTAATAACATTTAAACATTATAATTGTTATTAACAACTTCTATGCGTAACAGCGAAAGTATACATTTATACATCTATATTACATTGTTATCAAGTAAAGCATTATTGTGAGATGCTGTAATATTATTTAACAGACATTATGATGTTAATATACTTCTGAAATATTTATTTATAACAATTTGAATGTTATAAAATTCCAATAGCGGAATATAACTTATTAGACAACTATATAGTCTTGGACTATTGATACTACGAATTCACTATAAAATAGGATCATGCTAGTGACAATTGAGGTCAAATGATGCCTATATTTATCAACAATTAAAGTGGAAACATTGTGTAACTGAGATGAATGGACCAGGAGATAAATCTACCTGCGGTCTATTATGTTAAAAACAACTTAAATATGAATTGTTCATATATTTAAATGTACACCAGAAGCGTCAAGATATGTATTTGTTTTTATCAACAACTAAAAGACGAGAAAACTACAAATTAACATTGTTAATGTTTGGTAACGTGGATGAACATGTTTGTTATGGATCAAAGTGAACGAATAGCGCTAATGAAAGGAATAAGAAGTACTTTGTGAAATGTATTATTGTGAACGAACATGTAATTGTTGCAATTTGATGCACGAGGTTTAATAATTTAGAGTAAGTTGGGAGTTAGGAGTGCATTCTGAACGGTAACATACTCTAGTGTAGTTACCTAGTAAAATCACTAATTCTTCTACAAGTGTGTAGCAAGATGGGATTTTTATGGAAGTAATGCCGTGCGGAGTATTGAAGATTGTTTATAGCAAGGAAAGGAAGGAAGTATGACATGTTTGGAGCGTAGTAAACGCCATTGATAAGTATGGTTCACTGTATTGCGGAAGATAGGAATATATTGCTATGTGGAGCAACGAATTGTTACAGGATGAGTAAGAAGTGCTAACACAAAGGTTAATGTTTGAATTGTTTATGTCAGAGAGTATTTGTATATGATCCACGTAATGTATAGAGTTTTTAAGTAGTTTCGCATCGCTCTTTGTCCTATTGTTTTATTTATTGACACGACATTCTAAGCTGTATTTAACTTAAGTGTTTGATAATCTATTTAAAGCTTAATTATTATGACATACCACTAGAAGTACCTGAGAATTTGATCGTTGGTTGAAACATTGTTCGAAGAACTGTTTATGTAACAGAGACACTATGAAGCAGTCAGATCGCGACTGATAGTGTTAATAGTATATTTTAAACCGTGTGAAGCACAAGAACTGTGAAAAATTAAAATCCACAGCCTGCTTCCAGTCTCCGACCGGGTCAGGAATGGAATGAATGAAGCCCCCATCAAGTGGCGAGGATATGAACTGTGCCGGCTGCCGAAGCCTGTCGCACTCCTCTGGGGCATGATTAAATGAATGACAGATGAAATGAGAGCCTCCGTGGCTTAGGCGGCAGCACGCCGGGCTCTCACTGCTAGGTTCGTGGTTCAAATCCCGGTCACTACATGTGAGATCTGTGCTGGACAAAACGGAGGCAGACTGGTTTTTCTCCGGGTACTCCGGTTTTCCCTGTCAAAATTTCATTCCAGCAACACTCCACACTCTCCACGAGAACTGTAGATAATGTAAATATTTAAACCATATATAATTTATAACAGTATTATTAGTGTGGACAGTTACATTTCACGTACGCCCGTGTATAATGTAGGGTTTTTGTTATGTTAACTTCATTTTTATGAGCGAATTTTAATCAGACTATTTCAGTGACATAGCCACAGGGTGACTGTCAATTACGTGAACATTTTGTGAAACTTAATATAACTACATTGTTGCAACGAGAATGTTCAGTAACATTTATTCTACAGATAGTAGGACTATCTGACGTGTGTAACAGTTAATTTTAACTTGTGTGTTTATTTTATTGGTGATAGGGATTATTTTTCTTATTTGTAATTTTGTTTGGAAATTAACCCCAGGCACTAGTTTTTGTTTGCCTGTTCGTTTTTATAAATCTGGTCATCATTTCATTTCTGCAATCGACATGCGATATTACTGCGAATTAGTTACTAGAATTCATGTTAGTCTCAACTTTCACCGTTCACACCCGAGATCCGAGATTCTCGTCCTACCATTTTGTGTTTAGGATAGTTTATTTTCTTTGTAAATGTGTAACTAATCGGTAGTGTTGTTGCATGGCCGGTATGCATCGAGGGTTTCCTAGTCATTATCCTAGTAGGGTAGTGTTGGTTAACCTGGCTGGGTATCGACCTCCCAACAATCCTTTTTTTAATCTTTGCGGATATAGGCTATGACTATGCGGGATTCGGGTGCAGTACCTAATTTCGTTCAATTCGGTTTTACCGTGTTTGAATGGATAGGGGGAATCGATCTGTTCACATATATGGCCGCCATACGAAAACTATTGGACTGACGACCTTGTAGCTTGGTCAAAGAACGCTTTTCACATAAAGGTATGCTGTTGCAAAATTTGGTAGAGATCAGATGAATAGGTTGGCCGAAATTTTATTTAAGCTTTCAATATTTGGGTGGCCGCTATTACGTTTCCGTCAAGATGGCGGCGATATAAAACATGACACTGAGGTGCCCTTTGCTAGTGCTACCTCTGTACCAAATTTCGTTCAATTCGGTTTCACAGTGTTTGAATTAATAGGGGGAATAGGTTTGCACACAAACATGGCCGCCATCCGCAAACTATTAGTCTGATGACCTTGTAGTTTGGTTAAAAATGCTCCCCATAAAATGGTATGTGGTTGCAAAATTTGGTAGAGATCGGATGAATAGGTTAGTCGTAATTTGCTTTAAGCTTTGAACATTTGGGTGGCCGCCATTACGTTTCCATCAAGATGGCGGCAATATAAAACATAACACTAAGGTGCCCTCTGTTAGTGCTACTTCTGTACCAAATTTCGTTCCATTCGGTTTCACCGTGTCTAAATTAATAAGGGGAAAGATTTGCACCCCAACATGGCCGCCATCCGCAAACTATTGAGCTGATAATCTTGTAACTTGGTCTAGGGAGTTTCCCCACATAAAGGTGTGTTGTTGCAAAATTTGGCATAGTTCAGATGATTAGGTTAGTCGTAATTTGATTTAAGCTTTGAACATTTGGGTGGCCGCCATTACGTTTCCGTCAAGATGGTGGCGATATAAAACATAACATTGAGGTGTCCTTTGCTAGTGCTACTTCTGTACCAAATTTCGTTCCAATCGGTTTGACCGTGTCTGAATTAATGTGGGGAATAGATTTGCACCCCCACATGGCCGCCATCCGCAAACTATTGAGCTGATAACCATTTAATTTGGTCAAGGGAGGCTCCCCACATAATGGTGTGTTGTTGCAAAATTTGGCATAGATCGGATGATTAGGTTGGTCGTAATTTGATTTTAGATTTGAACATTTGGGTGGCCGCCATTACGTTTCCGTCAAGATGGCGGCGATATAAAACATGACACTGAGGTGCCCTTTGCTACGGCTATCTCTGTACCAAATTTCGTTCAATTCGTTTTCACCGTGTTCGAATTGATAGGGGGGAACAGACATTCAGAGTTCACACACTCACACACAGACTCACACACAGACTCACACACACACAGACACACAATTTTTCGCCCTGTGTTGATCTCATAAGTCTACTTTCATTTTTTGCAAAAATCGAAAGTAGGCTAAAAAGAATTAAGAATCTGCTTATAAAGACTGTCCAGAGTTACCGAGACTGGGATTGGGACCGCGGACTTTCACGCAGAACATGAGATACCCATTCAAAGTGAGAATTGTGCCATGGAAGTCATGTCTACTCTAATTGTCAAGGACAGTACCAACCACGTGTGTAGAACAATGCAGCTTGTGTCAAGAAGTGAGGGGTAACAAAAAGTGTGCCATTATGTTGCGAGCGAAGTGTACGTTGTGCGTTGAACAAAGAGACAAGTAATTAATTATCCCACCATTTATAAGAAGAGCGCAGTAATCCTTGAAAAACAGGCGCCATTTGTCATTGTTCTTCATTAAAGGTATAAGCACAATACAGCCTAACCGAGAACTGCAAATTGAAACGATTCATTGTGTAGCACTCTCTCCCGAGATGATAAGCGTGGCGAAGTGAAATCACAAGTTATGAACAGTCACTAATATTCAACAGCTACAAAGCTGTCTTCAGAGTTATTGCCACAACATTATGGGTTATTATACTTTGACGATGATGTTCCCTCGTCATCGCAATGAGAAAGGCTCATTTTTCTTTAATAATTTAAAATATAAGGTGGTTCATTTCTTTTATTTTTATTTTATTGTAATGGTTCCCTGCACATCTGCCGACCAAGAGCTATACTTTGAGACCATTCTAAGACAGACCATTCTAAAACAGACAAGTCTTACCGTTTCTTCAGCCTCAGTGTTAGAAAACAAAGATACGAGCCCTACGGTAGTCGCATATGATGTATAACGTCCGACATGTTATCATACCTTGAAGTTGTTACCGTCTTTATTATCCTTGACATTAATCAACACACAAAAAATCTTTTTATTTTTTACACTCTCATAATACATAACAATACCAATACTCTCTTTTTTTCTTCACTGCCTACTTGATATTTCTACTCTCGCACTGTTTTCTTGATACTCTGCTGTTATATCACTCTCCTGCCAGTAACTAAGTTACGTTAACAGAGACTGACTTTTTTTCTTCAGTGCCTACTTGATATTTCTACTCTCGCACTGCCTTCTTGATACTCTGTTGTTACAAAGTAATCCGTATGTGATAAACATTCCACATGGTACCACTCCCTCCTGGCTGCTTTAGCTGCCAGAAGAGATTGATTCAACTGGCAGTGCGTCTTACACACTTCCGTCCAATTTTTCAAAATCACTCCCACAAAAAGATCCAGCAACAGAGTGGAAGGATGTTACACATGAAAAGAAACAAGTGGTTCCGTGAAGAAGTAACCGTGTCCATTTTCATATATTTTACTGATCATGTACATCATAAACACCGTCAATTCATTAGACTGTCAACGTGATGGACTAAATCATGCTTATATGCTATTGGTTTTACGTCCCTTTCAACTACTGTGGCTTTTAGAGACGCCAGGGTGCCGGAATTTTGCCATTTTTAACGAGCCAGTTAATCTACTGACACGGATTCCTCACATTTACGCACCCTTAAATGCCAACTGGCTGAGCCAGGATTCGATCCTACAACCTTCGGTACAACAGGTGAGATCGGTACCACTGAGCCACGCAGCCAGTCAGGACTAAATCAGCTTTGCTTTCTAACCTGCAGTGAGATAACACAAAGTTTCCGGCTCCCTGGCAAATGTTTAGCGCTTCAGGCTTTGACTCGAAGTGCCCCGGTTTCGATTCCCGGCCGAGCCATCAGGGATTTTAATCTCCTGGGGTTAATTCCCGTGGCTCGTGGACTGGGTGTATGTGACGTGTTCATCATCACTTCATCCTCATTACGACGCGCAGGTCGCCCACGGGCTTCTCCGGAGGCCACACAATCATTATTATTAACACATAAAGTAACAATTCAAATGCGTAACAGTGTTGTGGTGGTGTAGTCGTTAAGCTGCTTACCGCTCACCAAGGCGAACCGGGTTCGATTCCCGGTCGTTGCATGCGAGGTTTTTGAAGTAAAATGTCACGTTCTGTGGTTCGGATTCTACGTACAAATGGAGGTCTCGTGGCTTTTGACCGAAACGGTTCGGTCACAGAAACAACGAGATCGAATTATTCCATGGCCGTAAGAGGAGTTCTTCTCTGGGAAATTGACAGGTGCACCACTAGGCCTAATAATTTACAATGGTTAATGTTATGTCACAAGTTCACTATACTACCTTTCACAAAAATCTTACCACTTCATGACGCGTTAGGGAAATTCATATCTCAGAAAGCCATAGATTTATGCACCTGCAAATAAATACTAGTGTTTCATCATACAAAGTTTCTCTTCGATTACTTGATTAAACATCATGAAATTTAAAAAAATATAGAATTTTTCAAGCTGTCATCTTCATTTTTAGAAAACAATTATCTTTGCTCTCAACTACTCATCTGCACGTGACCACTGAAAACGAAAGGGGGAAGAGCCAGGCGAGGTCATGTCCAATTTATAAGAATGGGCCTCCCTGGAAATTTCACTCAAAACTTTTGTCTAGTTGTGGCGCACGATTTCCTGCACTTTATGTACGTAATGTGCAGATATACACGTTCAAGTAACAAATATTTCACATCAGGCATTACAGCACTATACACAATCACAATAAAACAACTGACTAAGAGATTCAAACGTACAGGTTCAGTAAACAATAACAAGAAGTTCCGTGACAAACTAAAGAGCCTACTTTTCTTAAAATTTAAGAATCATGCCAATGATTAATCTATATTATGGATCTATCTAGAATAATGACAAAATTAAGTTGTTAATATCGAAATTTCTAATTAGTTCGAAATACTGTATACCTGGCATATAAATAAATAAATAAATAGCCTTACAAATCCCATAAGGGCTATGGCCTCCTGCTTTGCAGGGAATTGCTCAGTTTTAACTCATCAGGTGAGCAAGTCCTGAGGAGCATTCGGGGTTATTCTTTCTGATTGGGCCTTCTATATAGATGTGCAGCTGATTAAAGATTAAGTAAATTATATTACGATGGCATAACATTCGCTACAACAATCTTCATTTCTGAGTCTGGCGATATCAAGGCCTCAAATATCCATTAGTATTACGGAAATCATAATAGCCATCAACCAATATCTGGGAGCTTCCCACTGCCACTAAGCACAAAGCTTACCCTATCTAAGCACTTGAACAATGACAGAAACTGCCAAGTCTTCACTCTTCAGTAAAATCTACGTATATTGAACCGTTTCAAATAGGTCTTTTTAAAATGCAATACAAAACCTTACCGGTGGAGTTTTAACATCTAGTTTGGATGCAGATACCTATACACGTTCTTTAACATCCCACAAATCATTCACTATGTTGTGTACATGTGGTCCCGGAACGAATTAACAAGTGTTTCGCAAGATAGTTGAACCTTTTGAATTCCTTGTGATGCAGTAAGGTTATTTTCCCTAGTGAACACGATGATGTTTCCTCAAATTAGAGCGCGAGACAATGTTCCATTAGTTCTGTCCGCCATGCAAATGACTTCTCACATGTGCTACAAGTGTATTACTTCACTCCAGTATGAACAACAGTGTGCTTCTTGAGGTCACCGTTCTGTGAGAAGCCTTTATTGCACACCAGAGATATGTACCGCTTTGCTGCATGCCCACTGAACGGTGTCTTTCTGTTGATGCATTGTTTTATTGGTCACTGCATGCGAGTCTCCCTAGGTCTTTCCACTCCTGCCTCATCTTCGCTGTTCTTGTCCATTGCTTTCCTCCCCATTTTACGAACCAGTCTGCCCATCTGATTCTTTGTCTCCCAACGTTTCGTCTTCCTGTTCTTGGGTCCCACATCGTCATTTTGTACGTCCATCGGTTAGGATCTAATCTCGCTACATGTCCACCCCATCTCCATTTGAACTGGTCTGCTGATGTCATAGCGTCTTTCATGCCGGTTCTCCTTCTTAAATCTTCGTTCCGTATTCTATCTCTCAATGAGACATGAAGTATCTTCCTTTCCATTTTCCGTTGACATCTCTGGATCATTTGTCTTTGTTTCGATGTTAATGCCCAAGTTTGGCAACCATATAGTAACACCGGTATAACGCATTTTTCCAGAACTTCAGCCTTTAAAGTGCGTTTTTGGGTCTTGTCAGCCAGTATAAACTTTAGGGACCAAAAGCTCTTCCATGCTTGTCCTATTCTTCGTTTGACCTCTTTCTCTGAACGACTTGAAAATGACATGTTCTGACCGAGATATACCTGGCATAACGTTGCCTAATTGAGAACTACAGTTGGCAGCCCTGGTGACTGAATATATTCTTAGTTCCATCTCCTAAGGTACAGAATACAAAATGTGGTTGAAGTCCAATGGATAGCATGGAGGTTACATGCAGTTAAACATTGGATCTAACAGCGCGCGAAAAATCATGTTGGCAACAATGACATACATGTATTGGTCAGAAATATCTGAAAAATCTGATCTATTGTTGTGTCAATTTTGAATGAAATCCATTAGTTACTATAGAAGTTACATGCATTTTAAAATTGGACCTATCAGCAGGCTTAGAATCATGTTGGCAGCACTGGCGTAGACCTATATTAGTTACTCCAAATTAATCTAGAATGCCAGGTACTATACGTGTGCAAAGTTTAGAGATATTGGCTTGCTTTCTTACTGATATATTGATATTAGGGTAACAAAAAGAGAGACAGTATTTATTAACAGTTGGCAGCCCTGCCAGAATCGGCATAGTCATATATGTTATGGTACACATAGCACACACAAAATTTGGTTGAAATCCAAATGATAGTATAGAAGTTACATGTATTTAAAGTTGGACCTCTCAGTAGGCTTAGAATCATGTTGGTAGCACTGACGTATATACCTTACTCCAAATTAACATAGAATGTCAGGTACTATACGTATGCATAGTTTAAAGGTCGATTCACACTATACGTTACGTAACCTTTCCGTTTCCTTTCCATACCCGTTGCGTTAAAAGTTGTTGTATACACACCATACTGTACCGTTCCTTGTCACGACGATATGTTTACGGAAGGTATGCGGACACTTATTGACAGAGTGCACTAGCAACCATTTCCATTCCGTGTCTAGAAGGCGTGTTTTTGCGCTCCCTTTGGTTTTAACCTGGGTTAGGTTTGGTTATAGTTTGCGGTAACAGCCAAAACGAAACAGGTTATAAGAGAAGTTAGCAATTTCAGGACTTAGTGACAGAATGTGGTCCAGAAAACATTTAGTTCTATGTGCTATTATTTTAGACGAGGAGGAGCGTAGTACCGGTACAAGAAAGAGGAAACGAAGAAAATGGAAAAGAGCGAAATACAGAAAATCATACAGCGCTGGATGTTTTCTTACATGCTCAATCAATTTTTCGCCCATGATGCTGGAATATAAGACGCGGTTTGGCGTTTGGTATACTTTGGTTAATACAAAAGCTAACCAGACCGTTTTGGCGAGCTTTGATTTTAACCCGGGCATAGTCTGGTGGTGAAATTACTAACCAAACTACTACTGTGGTTACTGAAATTTTAACCACATTAGAAGCGCCATTTCAAACATAATCTGAAACTACTATTGAAAGTATGGATATCAAATCATATTTGAACTTGAACCACTCAGCACTCAACAAATTAAATCATATAGGCTAATATCAAATTCTTTGTGGTTTTTATAATTTTATATTTTACGATTGCAATTGAGGTTGAAAACACAAGCAAAATGCAACTTAGATCCAAAAGACTTACAAAATGCAACGTAGATTGAAAATACCCACAAAATGGAGTGTAGATGCGAAAAAAGACGCTAAAGGGAATTTAGATACACGGTGAGCCAATTAACAAAAACAGTGCGGGATCAGGAAAGATGAGACAAGGGACAATTAAGGCGGGAAAGTGAATTACTCCCTAGGCTTCGGATACCCTAATACCATTGGGGTCGGAAAAGAACAAGAGTTGACCAAGGGAGGTCAACAGGAAAGAAGACGGAGAGGAGCCCGGCACAAGTAAGTGGTAGCAATGCCGGACTCAGCTGGGGTCCCGCGGTCGCCAACCCACGTCCCACTACATGTGAGCCCCTGGGGGGGAAATACTGTTCTCTGGAAGCATTCAGAGCCATTGCGATATTTTTAAAAATAGTTTTGCCCTTTATATATTAACAAACTATTACTAATTTCCGTCCTTTTCAATACAATGGAGAAGAATGCTCTAACCCTTTGTATATTGTAGGAAACACATCTGGTCGACATCATTATCATTAATTTTTCACCATATCAATTCCAATACATCTTTCGTCGCCATATTGCTAACGTTTCTTATAACCTATTTCGTTTTGCCGAGTGTAATCGCAAACTGTAACCAAACCTAACCCAGGTTAATGGCAGTGAATAAACACAGAGCGCCAAAACACGCCTTCTAAACACGGAATGGAAATGGTTGCTAGTGCACACTGTCAATAAGTGTCCGCATACGTTCCGTAAACATTGCTGCCAAACAATCCTGTCGGGAAACGGAAGGGTCACGGAAGGTGTATGTAACGTGAAGTGTGCATGTACTCATTTAAAATACGGTAAACTTTCATGTACGGTGATGTGATGGAAAGGAAACGGAAAGGTTACGTAACGTATAGTGTGAATCGACCTTAAAGCTGTCGGCTTGCGTACTTTCTGATATATGGGTATTTGGATTTAGAAAATTGAGAGCATTTATTAACAGTTGGCAGCCCTGGTGGCTCTTAAGAATACGCTCAGTAATATATGTTTATGTACACATAGCACATACGAAATTTGGTTGAAATCCAATTGATAGTGTAGAAGTTATACGCATTTAAAAATTTGGACTTATCAGCAGGCTTATTATCATTTTGGCAACACTGACATGTTTGGCCTCATGGAAATATAACTGCAATATTATTATCTACATGTGTGCCAATTTTGAAATAGCTCCAATTCATACCTTCCATGATATCCAACATGGAGCTCAAATTTCAATTGCAATTTTTCAGCAGTTGGAAACACTGACATCATTTTTAAACATGGACGTGAGATATTCAGGTATAGATCTTTACTCCTACCAAATTTTGTTTCGATTGCTGCAGCCGTTTAGGAGTTGATAGGAGGGGGGGGGGACCACACACACACACAGCCAGACAGACAGACAGACACACATTTGCCCGATCTCATAAGTCTACTTTTTCCTCATTTTTGCAAAATGTGAAAAGTAGGCTAAAAATAGACGTAAAGGTCGTTATAGTGGGGAGGTTAGGTAAAACCACCGTTCATTTTTTGATAGAAGCATGAAACTTGGCACACTTATAGTTTGGACCCTAAACTTTTGATCTGAGATGGTAGCTACTTCCGGAAGTCGCGCCGAGTGCCTGTCTTGCATGGTTGCATACCCACCAGGAGTGAACTACGAAATCAACGCTTAAGTTGATTGCAAATGCCTGTTTTGCTTCGCGATGAATACATTTGCACATAGAATCACCTGGAAAACGTTGGTAACACGATTTGGAGTGGAAGGATTTAAATTTGTAGTGTGGTTGCCTACCTACTAGGCACATTTTTCTTCAAGCTAAAAAAAAAACAAGCCACCACATTCTCCAAGCTTTAATTTATTTAATAAAATCACAAATCATTTTCATAACTTACAAAAAAAAGCAAAAAAGGAAGAATGACAAAGTATGAGAAAACAAAGAATAAGAAGGCAGAAGTCCATGTTTTGTAATGCGTGTGGCCCTATGCATCAGGCTCACCAAAACTAATCTTGGAGGCTCAACGAACTTCCTAAAAAGGTAAAAAATGTATTAAAATAATCTATTAGCTATTAAGTGGACACAATTAAGTGGACAGCCATCACCAGAAAATAAAGACGGAAGTAGAAAATAAGCAGAAAATATTACTTAGCATCTTGCGTCACAAGAGCACAGTTCCGTGCACTTCAAGTCTCTCCTCCTGCATACACATTGCTGAGGCCTAGTTGCACAAATTTTGCACCCGAAACGGATTAGTTCTATGCAAGCCTTAGTTGCAATGGCGATAGTCGTCCACCGCGGTGTCCATCCTGACGGACTTTCTTCCCAGCCCCAGTCTGACGGTGAGGGTAGTTCCTGGATAGGCTCAGAGATCGTCCCCACGCATAAACCCCCTGGTACATGGCACGCTGGATGTGTTGCTCCAGTGCATTCTGCGTTGGAGTAATACTCTCCAGAGATCGGTTTTTCTTGGTAAAAAGTTCCTTTCGGCTGGCATTTACGTTGACAAATTAACTCGACCTGCAATGCAATAAAACACAAATGTTAACGACGAAGTTCAACAAAAACGCATCGGTAACGATTATGAATCAATTTTTCCTACCTGTCATACATAGTGATTAGACTGATTACCAACTTTTCCATATAAGGTAAAGCTTTGTCCAAATCGTGCTCCTGAGCTGCCAAAAATCCTTTGGTGGCGTCAGGATAAGCCGTCAATGCTTCAAAGGCACTTTTCTGACCTTTGTTGGAAAACGAGGAAACTGTATCACATCCATAAAATGCGTGAAATAGGGGTAAACTTAAAGCCTTGTTATGACCTGCAACAAATAAAGCCTCTTTAGTCACCATTGCCTTTCCATGATAACATATGTTTTGTCACCGACATTGGTCCCTACCTAAATCTTGGGCAATTTTATGTGTAGCTACAATCTGGTGGTTCGTTCACGTGCCAATGTAGCACAATACTCACGGCCAATCGGTGTCCACAGTTCGCAGAAGAATTTTCCGGTATCCCTGAATAACACAATCCGCGATGTGAATCACGATCCTTGTATCTGCCTCTTCGTGATTGCATGGAGACAACATATCCATATCTCCTCGATGAGGCGATGCTTACACAGACGAATCCTGTGTACTGTACATTTCTTTGCTCTCCTGTGTGATCTTTTGTATTTGCGTATTTAGGAATTGGAACAACTCGCATTTGTTTTCGGAGTTGCGCAGAAAGTTGGGCCATCCTTTCGGAATGCGTGTTCCAGCTGTGACTCTCGTGCGTATTACTTCAGCCCGTTCTGCCCTTGTGTGGTTTTTCAGACTATCCTGTATATACTTGTCCCAAATGACATCAACGCGATGGACTGTACTAACAGTAAGTTCTTTCCTGAGGAATGGCATAAAAATGCAGTCAGCATATTCCTGAAACGTTCTTGACTGTCCGGGATGTAGCATATGGACTAGGGCAGGTCCATCGATAATTTGTGCTTGTACGGCGGGTACGTCACTGGTGTGGAAGCTATCTGGACTTGCAGCCATCAAACATTTCAAAAGATCTGACTTTTTGCCCGGTCTTAGTTCTCCGTTTGGGGAGAGACACGGTGGTTGGTGTTGGTTGGTTTTCTTGTGCGAAAATACTGTCTAGGTATCCCAATCGGTGCTCACTTGTAGCTATCCATAATTTACTGAAAAGACTGCAGTCGTTTTTGAGGCCGATGATTTTTTCTTTTGTCTTGGTCGGAGATGCTTTTGAAGATGACATAAAAAGAGGGTATTTATTTTGCTTCACGGTGCCTTAACAGTTTTCCCCCGCTGATAAGGCGTTCCTCGACAAATTCTTTGTATTGTTTTTCGCCCAGTGGTTCAATGGTCATTATTGTAGAAACGACTTCAGAGAATGCGACCCGCTTGCTATCAATATTGTACAAAAATCCGAGCTTTCTTCCAAAAAAGGGTTTCCTAGTTCAACAAAGACACCATCAAGATTTTTAACGTCCTTTATAAACCTCGCTTTTTCGGAGCTGTTCCCGCTGTGATGTAGGGTACTATCAGATTCGCTTCTCATATTCCACTGAAAAAGTGAAAACAACAAAATTAGAAAAAGTCATGTTATTACTTTCAGAATGAAAAATTGCCGTAACTCACCTTTTTATCGAAAGATTCCAAGCCATCACATCCTAAACAAACAACACGAAACACACAAAATGTAAATAAATGTAAACCTTACCGTTGTTAGAAGTACCTAAAAACAATTTTAACTGTAAGTATACATAACCTATAACACAGAGATGTAACGAATAGTTGAAATAAACGAGGGACAACAGCTTTAAAAGCAAAGAAAATATTTACCGTGTATGTACTTATAATTATATTCGCATGCACAGGATGAATGATGCACAATTATCTCCAAGAAATCAGTTCCCCAAACACAGCAAAACAACACAGCACCAGCACTAAGCTTCTGTTACTGACCGCAACAATACACGGCGGTATCGTCGCGTCGGTTACCCGCGTCAAGCTGCATAGAGACTATGAGCGTGTGACGTCACGCGCACTTCTGCATCTCGCTTCATCAGCCGCGTCGTCTGTTTCTCGGTCCCCAACAGAGGCGAGGGCCCGTAAGAAATACATTGGCGAGTTTTTGAAAATGAGAAACGGCATTTGTAATCGACTTAAGCGTAGATTACGTAGTTCACTCCGGGTGGGTAGGCAACCTTACAAAACAGGCACTCGGCGCGACTTCCGAAAGTGGCTACCATTTCAGATCTAAAGTTTAGGGTCCAAGCTATAAGTGTGCTAAGTCTCATGCTTCTATCAAAAAATGAACGGTACCCCATTGATTTTCGTCTTAACCTCCCCACTATTAGGCCTATTTCCTTACTGTAGCTAAATTAACCGGATTAACCAGAAACTTCATAAAGAGATGCCGATTATGTTTGGCAGCGGATGGGGAACATTTTCAGCATCTACTGTAAACATGGTGAGTAAAAATGCATGCTACTGATTTCAAGCATGGCATTCTGACGTACAAATGCGCGTCCGGTAGCCGGCAACTGAGCCGTCACTGGCAGAGCGCGTGAGCGAAAATGTCCTTGCCAAGCAAATTATAAGACCCTGTATAATAAATGAAATGTGGCTTATTAAAGAAGATAAACCAATATATTGTATAGGTTCCTAAAACACTGGTTTCAATTTATAGCAATCTTATAGCACTGTAGGCATTCCCGAGATGAAACTGGCCTTTCCCTTCTGCAGTCTGCACACGCTCATTCAAGTAGCTGTCAATTGAGTGTTAATTTCCGGCCCATCTTCTAGAGTACGGTAGGATACCGCAATAGCCGCAATACAAATTAAAACTCACTCCAATTTTCTACGACCAGGTACAGTGTGGTCCGCAATCACGACCGTAGAGAGACTGGGGATCGGATCGGAGGGCATTTAATCTTTCTAATAATTCAACAAGTATTATAAATAACTATTCGTCTAAAATCCAAGTTTCCTGGTGATTTTCTCGTTTCTGTTTGTTTCATTTTAGGGGCTTGCACATCGTGGTTATTAATCCCCGAGTACATCCTTCATTTGTGAGTTTAGGACCCAAGATTTTCCGGAAGAGTTCTTCTCCGCCTACTTGATGTTTTTGAGATCCCCTTTTTGTAGAGGTTTAAGAACTCGCTGGCGTAGAGTATCTCGGGATTATTGACAATCGTATAGTGTAGAATTTTATAGTAATAATAATTGTTATTGTTATGAGAAAAGGTGGGTTTGATTCCCACCTTACCACCTCGTGGTGCAGCGACTTGCTTTTGCGGCTGTCGCCCCGGAGGCCCGAGTACAATTCCCTGCTCTGTCAAAGACAAAGATTCTGGTGTGAGGGCTGGACAAATGCTGGGGTACACTCAGCCTCGTGAGGCAAAACTGTGAAGAGGAAGGTTCGAGAGCGTTAAAAATCCCCCTGTATGCCTTCCTTCGGTGGGGATTTTTATTTATTTATCGTATGACTTTTAGTGCCGGAAGTGGGCGAGGATATGTTCGGCTCGCCTGAGTCTGTAGCTGCTTCCAGCGGACACCCTTAGGGTGAGCTACAAGTTCCGTTCAATTTCAAGTAGTTTCAACTTTGGAACTTTGATAGAGCGTTCCGACGAAATCTAACCTAACAATTTAGCTTCACACAAGTTTAGTCTGTGGAAGGATCTTTTACATGCCATAAATCTATGACATGGGACCGCTGGCTTTACTTCCCCTCCGAAGGAAGGCATACTGAAGGATATTTTACGCTCTTAAAAAAATCCGACGACTTTCGCCGGGTTCGAACCCGCTATCTTGGGCACAGCAGTTCAGCATGCTACCTTCTACGCCACCAAACCAGCCTTCGGAGGGGAAGTTAAAGCTGGCGGTCCCATGTCATAGATTTATGGCAATGAAAAGAACCTTCCACTAACTACACGTCTTGTGGAAGCTAAAATGTGTAGGTTAGTTTGATAACGCTATGTTAGTTCCGATGTTCTCTGCCAGGTGCTGACAGCGATGCCATCTAGTAGCCAAGTCCACAGCTAGGTGTCATGGACGGTAGCATTTGGTAGCAAAAGTAGGGACTACTTGAAAATCCATCGTCTGCAGTCCTTCTACCTGAATCACAGATAACACACACTAATACAGCCATCACAATTAACACCGGTTATCAGTCAGATTCTACACACACCCAAAGTACACGGGGCTACATGACCGTGTTGTCGCAGCCCCTAAACTAAACAACCAACCAACCAACCAACCAAGAAGGTTCGATTCCCACATCTGCCATCCTGGAAGTGGATATCTGTTGTTCTCCCCATTTACTGTATTTTCTCGGCAAATGCTGGGATAGTGCCTAACTTAAGCCCACGGCCGCTTCCATCCCAGTAATATTCACAATTTGCAAATACACACACTAGAACAGCCATCACAATAACATAGGTTATCACGTAAATTCCACACACACACACCCAAATACACGGGGCCTATATCGCCACAATGTCGCAGCCCTAAAATAAGCAGCAAAAACAACGACGGATCCTACGTCAGCCACCCTAGAAGTAGTTTCCCCTTCCGCGTTAGGCAAATGTCACGATTGTTTTAATCTCTCCTCCCACCTAAGCCTACTCCGTATTACAAATGTACACACCATTTCAGGCAACAAAGTGACACAGGTTAACAGATGGATTCCACACATACACCCAAGTTGCATGACCCATGATGTCGCACATCAACAACAATTGTGGAATGTTGTTAACGCTACTGGATGTGCTGAGTTAATGACGCAGCTAATGCGACCACCTTCACCTCTGAATACTTGTTTTGCTTATTGCAACAATACAGAACCTACAGTAGAATCGATCAGGTTAATAAGACCGTTTGTTGATCGAAGAGTGCGTGGGCGGCAGAGAAGATGGGGGGATTGTTTAACCAGCACACTCTAATTGGAAGCTCTAATTGAAGTTCCTGCCGTACAGATCAGCGGCTTAAAAATAGTTCGGCCGCTTGCCACGCAGCGCTCCCTCTACGGACAGCCCTTCGGCATTTCCTTTGTTTAAGTAAAGGTTCAAGTCAGTAATTAATTGAATTGTTGTTGTTGTTGTTGTTGTAGATTATTGACTGGCTTTGCGACATCGTGGTCATGTAGTTCTGTGTGCTGCGGTGTGTGTGTGTATATATATATATATAATTTGTCTGATAACCTGTGTTACTGTGATGTCTGTACTAGTGTGTGTATAATTATGTAATAAGAGAGGTAGGATTTGGGGTGTGCAAATTATTAGACTCGATGGCAGTTATCCAACAATTCATTTGTACGTTTTGTGACTTAACACAGTAGAAATATTTTGCAAGACGCTGAAACTATTTCAAATGTTAAATAAATAGTCTTAATAACATCTTGTTAGAAGAATCTCAGAGAAAACTATTTTTTTTAAACAAAGATGGTCTAACGCCTTTCACGGCCAGTGAATTAAAACTCAGCAATTCTTCTAGGTTTGTGGGGGTCCGGGCGGGGACATCGAGAGCCCGCTGATGAGCCAGCTTGGTGTGAAAGCCATTATACCATCTTTTTGGAAGCCTTCATAGGGAGGTTATGGCTGCTTGAGCTTTTAGTTCTCGCAGTAAGAAGGTGCAGGTGTACTTTATATAAAGGGAGGTAGCACGCAGTTCGCTACTCCAGTGGGGGTCCGGGCGGGGACACCAAGAGCCCGCCGATGAGCCAGCTTGATGTCCTAGGCGAAACCCACACAAGACACGGCACAAACCTAGAAGAATTGCTGAGTTTTAATTCACTGGCCGTGAAAGCCATTATACCATCTTTTTGGAAGCCAACATAGGATAAGGCTACTTGAGCTTTTAGTTCTCGCAGTAAACAGGTGCAGGTGTACTTTATATAAAGGGAGGTAGCGCGCAGTTCGCTACTCCAGTGGGGGTCCGGGCGGGGACACCAAGAGCCAGCTTGGTGTCCTAGGCGAAATCCACACATGACACGGCACAAACCTAGAAGAATTGCTAAGTTTTTTATAGTTTTACAGTTTCCACTAAAGAGGAGCCTTGTTAATGCAGAATGCCACACGTTTTGGTAGTCTTTTACTACCCATGGTCCAGTCTTGAACTACACACATCAAAAAAAGTTTTGCATCACCTCGGTTCCAAGAGTTCCGGAACCGTTAAATACAAAGGGAATAGAGATCAACACAAACAACATTTCAGCTCGTTTTATTGCTCATGAGACCCACACATTGCATGTTGTACCATCATACAGCTAGACTTTCAGCATTTGTGGTCCAGATTGCAGTACACACCACTACCTCTAATACCCAGTAGCACGTCCTCTTGCATTGATGCATGCCTGTATTCGCCGTGGCATACTATCCACAAGTTCATCAAGACACTGTTGGTCCAAATTGTCCCACTCCTCAACGACAATTCGGCGTAAATCTCTCAGAGTGGTTGGTGGGTCAAGACGTCCATAAACAGCCCTTTTCAACATATCCCAGGCATGTTCGATAGGGTTCATGTCTGGCGAACATGCTGGCCACTGTAGTCGAGCGATGTCGTTATCTTGAAGGAACGCATTCACAAGATGTGCACGATGAGGTCGAGAATTGTCGTCCATGAAGACAAATGCCTCTCCAATATTCTGCCGATATGGTTGCACTATGGGTCGGAGGATGTCATTCAGGTATCGTAAAGCCGTTTCGGAGCCTTCCATGACCACCAGTGGCGTACGTCGGCCCCACATAATGCCACCCCAAAACATCAGGGAACCACCACCTTGCTGCACTCGCTGGACAGTGTGTCTAAGACGTTCAGCCTGACCAGGGTGCCTCCAAACACGTCTCCGACGATTGTCTGGTTGAAGGCATATGCGACACTCATCGGTGAAGAGAACGTGATGCCAATTCCGTGGGGTCCATTCAGCATGTTGTTGGGCCCATCTGTACCGCGCTGCATGGTGTCGGCGTTGCAAAGCTGGACCTCGCCATGGACGTCGGGAGTGAAGTTGCGCATCATGCAGCCTATTGCGCACAGTTTGAGTTGAAACACGACGTCCTGTGGCTGAACGAAACGCATTATTCAACATGGTGGCATTGCTGTCAGGGTTCCTCCGAGCGGCAATCCGTAAGTAGCGGTCATCCACTACAGTAGTAGCCCTTGGGCGGCCTGAGCGAGGCCTGTCATCGACAGTTCCTGTATCTCTGTACCTCCTCCATGTCCGAACAACATCGCTTTGGTTCACTCTGAGACGCCTGGAAACTTCCCTTGTTGAGAGCCCTTCTTGACACAAAGTAACAATGCGGACGCGATCGAACTGCGGTATTGACCTTCTAGGCATGGTAGAACTACAGACAACATGAGCAGCGTACCTTCGTCCTGGTGGAATGACTGGAACTGATCGGCTGTCGTACCCCCTCCGTCTAATAGGCCCTGCTCATGCATGGTTGTTTACATCTTTGAGCAGTTTTAGTGACATCTATGAACAGTCAAAGGGACTGTATCTTGGATACAATATACACAGTCAACGTCTATATGCCGGAGATCTGGGAACCGAGGTGATGCAAAACTTTTTTTGATGTGTGTATTAAAAGATTCGTGAACAATGGATTGAAATCACATAATTTGGAGGATAAATTCCAAAGTCAATGAATAAAGGAAAAACCGACCAAGGTCAGGTGTCCCCCAGAATCTCCAATTTCAAAATTTTCCAGGTGCAATTCCTTATGGGTAAAGTTATAAGTCCACAGGCGAGAAAACATTACTAACAAGGGAACGGATTGCGGTGTATAATTCTAATCCGGTTGAATTTAGTACACAATATTCCTACAAAGTTGTACAATGTCGTAGTGAAAACCCCACGGGTCACTTTCAATTTTGAACGCCAATATTGATCGCCGAAAACCTGTCGGATGACGGTATGAGGGATGAGGAGGGAAGAGGTAAAACTGACCTTGAATCCTAGCAGCACGCGATGGTTCCCGGCCACAGGCGTGCTGCGTTGCATTCCCCACCTTAATCGTTCCCCTCACTCTTCTACCCTCTCGATTAGAGTACAAAATGCAACATAATGTGATGCTTTGCGCTTGGCCATACTGTAAAAAACGACCTTTCATTTTTTCCTCTTTTACTCTTTGTAATCCTTGCAATCATGGATGCGAACTGATAAGGGAGAGACGGGATGAGGGGAAGGTGGATGGTGGAGAATGCAACTCAGCACGGCAGGTCGCTGCCTGGTGGCCGCCAGCCATCGCGTGCTGCTTGGATTCAAGGTCAGCTTTACCTCTTCCCACCTCCTTACTCATGCCGTCTTTCGACAGGTTTAAATAAGCCCGTTCGGTTTTCACTACGTCATTGTACAACTTTGTAGGAATATTGTGTACCACATTTCAACCAGATTAGAATTTTACGCCGCAATCCGTTCCCTTGTAAGTAGGGTAATGAAAATAAAATGAAATGATTTTGAAAAAAAAAAACTGATTTTGAAAAAAAATCTGACTGATTTTTTCAAATGTTGTATTTGAATCTAATAATTTACACACTACTTCTGTAGGTACAGAGACCGTATTTTGTATTGAGTTGGATCTATGTTGGACAGGTGTGTACTTAGGTGCATTCCTGAGGCGCTTCTTACCCGGCACACAGCGCAGGGATACTCCGTGGCGAGGTTAGGAGCAGATAGGCAGCACGCCATACAGCCTGGAGCACGTGCTTTATTTTAGTACAAGGGAGCTCTACAAAATGGAGACAGCAGTAACGTCAATCTGATGCAACATGATATACTTTGATATAGTAGCCATGAAACAGAATAGTAATTGACAAATGCATTATGTTTAAAGAAGAGGAAACTTGAGTGTATTTCACACATATATAAATGCAGATAACAAAATATCAGAATATTATCGAACATGATCCAGTGTCGATATCGATAGTCAATATCGTTCCTGAACGAACAGCACTATGGGTTTCGCAGAGCAGTAAGCAAAGATCTGTCCAGGCAGAGACACGAGTTTGCAATATACTTCGCTGGGAGTACGACACTCATATCGTGCGCGAGCAACGCGGACGTGTATCCACTTAAAGTTAGACAGTTCGTGCCGCAAATTTTTATGTCTTAGCTTATTATAGCTGAAGACTGTGTTAAACTTCATCATCAGGAGCAGTGAACTTTGTATTTACCAGGACTTGTGTGATATTTTACATGCCAGTACAAGACTTTATTCTACAGCGGTACAGTTTACAGTATACAAGCATATTATCATTATGACTTCAGAACAGAAGTTGATTGAACGGAGACTTCACCAAGACATGACTATGTCTCGTATGGGCTAAAATGGAAAGCAGGAATGCGCTGCAATAGTGGAATTGACTACTTAGGATGATCACCAAAACCAAACATGGATTATTTTAACAGCAGAAAACTCTTTAAGATGAGGTGGAAGACGTCTTGGAGATGTTTATTATACATTCATACTGTAACTGCATGAAATACAATGGCATACTACGAATAAGCTCCAGCTATATCTTGGGAACGTGTGAGAGCGATGAACTTGTTTCGCGAACAGCTGTTTTTACTTTTCAAACGTTCGGTCTCGAGTTCGGTTCTTTACAAGATCCAGTCGTATCGAGGACTACGCGACCTGATGGACGAGGGTTCAGTTCCAGAACGAGGACAGTGTGTTTCTCGCATACTCATATTTTAACCAGATGGCAACGTACAAGGTAGCTGACCACCCATTTTCATAGTAGACAGTATGAATTAGACATACTCTAGAGTGTTCCTTTTCACCAATTTTTCTTTGTTGTTAGAAAATACACTCCAGGGCTAGACCCGATTCTCTATCGCTTCTATTTTGTAGTGTATTTTATTTTTGTAGTAAACATTAATATTTTTAATGCTATTTTTTATGCATTAATTCACTTTTTTCTTTCTAAATCTGAGCATTTAATGGAATTATATAACTTGTTGAGAAGATTAATATGAAGAGTAGAGAGAAGACTACGATTACTTTATATACGAATAGTAGTTAGCAAGCAGATGACCAATACGCTACGTATACTTGAAGATTATTTGAGTAGACATTTCTACGAATTTCGAATTTGAACTTGAACACTTAGGCATTTCATGGGAGTTTCTCTAATAGGCGTGCGGGTCCATTTTTCATCAAGTACAGTATATATATGGAAACATAATGATTTATAGAGCAGATATTTGCGATTTTTGGATTGATTTTGGTAATCTACAGCTCTTGAGATTTTTCTTTTTGGAGTGGTCTTAGACACTATTAGATCGTTCAGTTTCTTTTTGTTCATGATTCGTTTGTTAAACTCCATCCTGGTTAAGCGTTGGATTCTAATAGTTTTCGTGTACCTTCTTAAGACAGGCTCATTTATATGGTGTAGAATCTTTCGTGTTTCTTTGGGTGAGGATCTCCAGTCGAGTTTTTGTCTAGTGGAGCTGAATCGTTCTTTTTTCAGTGATCTATCCACAATTTATTGAAAGATATAGTTATGAACATGAGATTATAATGAGAAATAAATTACTATTGTAAAATGATTGTATAAAATATTTTCATTACAAAGCGAAATTATTATGTCAAAAATTCTCAAGCACTGTTATTTAAACATCTGATTATATTATATTTGCCTTAGTTCTGATAAAAATTGTCCATGATACTTTAACTTATGTTAATTTGATGCACGATATTTCATGACTTTTATGTTAAAGCTTAATTGAACTTAATGATGTTTGGAAAATGTTTACAAGCTATGGAGAGCTTATCTATGAATGAAGCAACGTGTATTTGCGAATTTTATTGTTATAATGAGATATTAGACATCAATGGATGATCTATGTCATTTTTCTGTCCAGTATAAATTAGCTATTGAGCTATGTCTGAATACAATTACGTGTATATTTTGAACGTGCAGTATAGTCACGAATATTAATACTAGAAGGCTAGTATGAGGTTAATACATCCAACATTTAAGTGAAACAGCATTATGATAATTGTTCTAGAATGAATTGTTCAAAATTAATATCATTTGTTTTTGGAGAAAGTTTAATTGGAAAGACGAGTAATAATATTGATATAATCCTGTAATAATAACCACTAAAAGCTTTAGAGATAATAATAATACCATGAATAACTATGTGATTTAAAATGTTGTTAACATTTTTTTGTTATGATAATGCGTTCGATAAACTTAACCATTTGTCGAACATGCCCTAATTTGACTTTAACTAATACTATAGAATGCTAATTGACGGAATCGAATTTATTACTGATGAAGAATTTGAACGTGTACAATAATGTATAAATGTAAATAATATCGTAAACCTTGAGGATCATTTAAATATGTAACGAGTGTATATAATAATGTTTAAATATTTTTGAAACTGGTTTTTTTTCATGCGATTAGGATACCGAATTTTGAGAGCATTTTTGAATATATTTCGATGCTAATGTTGTTATGAGATTTCTACGCTTCAGTAGAGGTGAATTATTTTGTTTAGTGGAGAGATAGTCCACCATGCAACAGTCTTCAGATTAATAAACTGTTGGTCAATTTTAAATACTTCGGATGTCTTGGTCATTTATACTAGAAATAGGATGCGCTATGGGGACCAGTGGGTCAGTTTTTAGAATGCCTAGCGCCACGCTCGAGATTAATTTAGTCATTTTTAGAGCCTCGTTAGCTCACTTTGAGTTATTTTTCGTTTTCATTTTATCGACCACCGGCGTCTTCCTATCGCATTCTTTGTAAGAGAGGTATCCTTATTCCTGGTTGATCCTAGTTGGTAGAATTTTAGGGGCATTTCAGCCGGGCGCTTCCAGATTCTACGATCCAGCAGTTCCATCGGATTTCAACAGGTAAGACCACGTGGATACGGGTGCATCTTCATCCCGGCATTTGCCTGGACTAGAAGCGGGGAAACCACGGAAACCACTTCCAGGATATATGAGGTGGGAATCGAACTCCTCTCTTCTCAGTTTATCGTCATGAGGCCGAGTGTATCCCGTTCCAGCCCTCAGACCTGAATTACATTTCTGGGAATCGAATCTGGACCCATGGGAGGCGATTACAAATAATTTAGACGAGAGAGATTGGAAGTCACTTATTACCCATGGTTCACTCTTGAATTATTTAAGATTCGTGATGGTGGTCATATCGCACATTTTGTAGGGCTCTGCATGGACGCCCGCAAAGCGGCGGGAAGACAAGGAGGGGTCGTGGCACCTCTAGAATCCTGAGAATATTCCAATTGTCCATTGTCACACCAGTTCATTTCATAAATTGAAGTTACTGATAGTAAACTGATTTAGATGTAGGGACAATTCCACAGTTTTTAGTAATTTTAACTCAGTAATTTGGGAATATTTGAAAATATCTCCAGTAAATTAGAAAATTGGCGAACTGGATTAACATTACCATTTTAATGATCCTCTTGAATTTGTTTTTACTTTTTACCCGATTTAAAGAAATTAACATTATGAAGATGATTCACGAAGAAAAGCAAAATTCTATGGGCAAAACCTCTGAACTAAAATAACTATTCTTCCCATTCATGCCATAAAGATAATGTACCAAACGGTTTCAGAGCAGCCAAATAAGAATATCATGAAACAAGAAAGAAATGAAACGAAAATTGCGGGGGGAGGAGGTTGTACGTCTAATCATCTCATCACCACCTAGTGACAGGTAGGTAATGAAATGAAAAATATTACTCGGCCCCCTCCCTGGAAAAGATCCTGCGTGCGCCCATGGGGCTCTGTGCGATGGAATAGTTAGTGCCAAACTTTCAGTGATACAACTAGTCGTGTTATTGACACGTCTTCATCCATTAGCGAGCAGCCGGTCACTGGAGCAGCGATCATTTTTCACTCGCCCTAATGAAAGGTATTGACCACGTTCTAACACACCACACTGAAAGGATGGAGTTATCTGTATTCACCATACAGCCTTTCATGTGTCGTACACAGCGAGTCAATAGCATATCACCACTGCGACGCGACGTATTCAAATACTGCGAGTGCGACAAAACCTAGTTTTATTAAAGAACCTCAATTGGAATAAGGTCCACTTCCTGGTGTAGTGGCTAGCATTCTTAGCTATCGCCCCCCGGAGGTCCAGTTCGATTCCCAGCTCTGTCAAGAAATTTACTTCTGGTCTGAGGGCTGGAACGGTAGCCTATACACTCAAGCCTCGTGAGGTAAACTGAGAAGAGGTGGGTTCGAATCCCAACTAAGGTATCCTGGAATTGGTTTTCCGTTGCCTCCACCCCCCCCCCCCCACTTCGACTCCGAGAAAATGCTGAGATGGATCCTAACTTAAGGACGGGGCAGTCTCCTTCCTAATTCTCATCTGAATTAGGGCCTACAAATATACAAATACACACATTACTACAAACAATATAATAAAACAGGTCATCAGACAAATTCTATACACACCCAAATACACGGGGCTACATGACTACGATATCGCATAGCCTCTAATACTTTTATTGTCTTGTGGCCTCCTGAGAGGCCAAGTGAGGTTTTTCCAGTCGAAGCCCGTTGGTGACCTGCGTGCCGGAATGAGAGATAAAATTAATGAAACTGGGCAAGGATGTGGAAGGAAGCGGCCGAGGCCTATCAGAAGGTACCGTCCCAGCATTTGCCTGGAGTTGAAAATGGGAAACCACGGAAAGCCATTTCAAGGACGGCCGACGGTGGGGCTTGAACCCACGTGTACCGAACCAGCAGAGAGCTTAGCCCCATGGCCTAATGCTGCACTTTAGCGAGCGTAGCTACCGCTGCCGGTAGCCCCTAAATGGAACAACAACAACAACAACATAACAAGCAGGTGGGGGATTTGGACTATACATATGAATGGTGATGAAGGATTTTATTTCATAAGGCTCATAAATGTTTAAGAACAAGGAATTCTTTATGCATTGGAGCGCTGCAGTTTGGTGATACGAGGTTCAAATCCCAGTATTGGCGGTGGCTAAGGTAGGTGTGTGGTTTATCCTGTGCTTTTCCACACGTCCCAATCCTCAACGCTATTAATAATTAATGGCTGTCTCCTCGGACGCTCGGGTTCGATTTCTGGCTCTGCTAAGAAATGTGTTTTTGGTCTGAAGGATGGACGGGATACACTTAACCTCGTAAGGCAAAACTGGGAAGAGGCAGATTCCATTCCTACCTCATCCGTCCTGGAAGTGTTTTTCTGTGGTTTCCTTCTTCTACTGAAGGCAAATGTCGGAATGGTACCTAACTGAAGGCTACGGCCGCTTCCTACCTAAATCCCACCTCGATTGCAAGTACACACACAAATACAGACATCACAGTGATACAGGTTATCAGGCAACTTCTACACGCACCAAGTACACGGGTTCCATGATCACGATGTCACAAAGCCCCTAAATAATCAACAACAACAACTATTAAATCGTGTGCGTGTTTATGAAAAGGGACCAGTTCTCTGGTATGGACTTAACGCCAATTCAGGCCGGTATTTAATTATTTAATTGCTTTCGGGATTTTCGTTTGTTTATCGTCTAAAGGAAAAGTAAATTTAGACCTTAGAACCTACAACTACGAAAATATAATAGAAAAATCTATTTGGATACCTTGGTTTTGCATGTTAGCGATTGACAACCCTTTCTTAAAGTCTGCCCTAAGTTTTGAGTCTGACAAGTATAAATATGCATGGTAAATACAGTAGATTTCAAGATGTATTGTATATTGGCTTTCACGGCCAGTGAATTAAAACTCAGCAATATTTCTAGGTTTGTGCCGTGATGAGCCAGATTGGTGTCCTAGGCGAAACCCCTCAAAAGACACGGCACAAACCTACAAAAATGTCTGAGTTTTAAAGATTTATCATTTTCCATTTAAAACAGAATTGATCCGACTATTTGGTTCGAGTAAGATCAAAATCAACCCCAAGACGTGGATGAGGAAAATAGGTGATACTACGAAAGCACGATTCCGTACTACCGAGTCAAGTATCGTCTTGAGACCATTAACATCACTGGTCTCCTAATCGGAGCAAGAGGAACCATTCTACGTTTATATCGTGAATTTTTGTAGGACCTTTGGATGAGGAAAGATTTGATAGCTGGCATCATGCTAGCAACATTAAAAGGCTCCTGTAACATCTACAGGAATGATGTCTACGGCCCATAGAACGACTTATTAACAAATATGTTGATGAACCTAGGTATTAAAGTGACCGACTAAATATTATATTCGGTACTCTTTGTCCTCGCGTTAACTTGTTCATTTTATGTAAGAAGAAGGTTAAATAATAACTCTGAAACTAGAAGCTGGGAACTGGTACCTTTTCATATATTCACACATCTCAACATAGTATAAAATAAAGTCCCGGATTCTTGGATGTGACAGGTATTCTCTAGGACCACAGGATGGATTTTGATGCGGTTTTCACCATTCTGTATAGGATTTCTCGAGGGAGGTTTCTGTAGAGAAACATTCATTTATAGCCAAAATAATCCGAGCAGTAACGATCTCAGTGAATCGAGTAGAAGGAAAACCTACCTTTTAAACTTACGCTGGGTAAACCGTTAAAAATATCTGAGGCAGCAAATTAAGTCCAGGGATCTCATTATACACGATTTGAAGGCAAAGCTTAACGAATCGGAGGAGACGTTAAAGGATCTGACGGAGCGTATTCCAGGGGATGAAGCTACAAACCAGGCTGTGGGAACTGAGGATGACGTTATGATAATGGGTGATTCTATGATACGGTGGAGTGCGAATATCTCAAAGAAATCAGGTACGAAAGTGCGGTGTTATCCCGGGATTAAAATTGACCAGCTTGCCAAACAAGTGGAAGAAGCAAATTTAGAGGACTCCGATTAAGTTAAAGTGTTGTTGCTCCATGTTGGGACGAACGATTTAAAGAAGAGGGCTACAGCTGATTACAGCATGGGGGAGCTATACAAACTAGGCAGAAAAGCTAAAAGCAAGTTTAGGAATGCGAAAATTATAATGAGTGGCATTGTACGACGGGGAGATGTTCCGTTAAGACGAGTTAAGACTGTAAATGACCGCATGGACTGGGTATGTGCACAACTGGGATTAGTGTACGTAGATGCTGACTGCTGGATTGGGGGCCGAGACTTCGCCCGAGATGGGTTGCATTTAAATCGACGGGGCGCTTTCAACCTAGGGAGCCTACATGACAGGGTCATCGGTTCGTGCCGGCCTTTGTGAGGAGGAGCAGGTCCAGAGGTTGCCAGCCGACGGGAACAAAAGGAGCTATTTCGGGATATTTGGTGTGGAGGTAAGACTCTAAGATTATTGCAGGTTAATTGTCAGAGTATAGGAAATAAATTAATTGAATTTTGGAATCTTGTAGAGGCATATTCTCCGGACATTGTCATTGCTACTGAATCTTGGTTAAAAGAGGATATCAATAGTAACGAAATAATTCAAGGGACCTATGAAATGTACAGAAGGGATCGGGGGAAGCGAGGTGGTGGGCTATTTATTGTGTGCGCAAAAATATAGCTAGTTTCTTAATGTGGGCTGATACGGATTATGAAATGTTATGTGTACAAATCTCTTATAAAGGAAATAAATTCCCTCTTCATGTGATAGGGGCGTATAGAGCACCGAAAGATAACTTTTCTCTCCTCGACACTCTGTATGATAAAACTTGTACGGGTAATGATATGAAAAAGGGCATAATTATTGCCGGAGATTTAAACCTCCCCAAAGTAGACTGGTCTGGTGAGTCAACTAGCTGTGGCCAAGCTCAGAGCGCTGCAAACAAATTCATAAGGGAGGGGGGATTTTCCCAAGTAGTTGACTTCCCAACTAGAGACAATAATACCTTAGATGTTTATCTCGTAAGGCCTGTAGAGCTGTATATTAACTGTCTGAAAGTACCGGGAATTAGTGACCATTCTGGGGTTGAATTAAATATTAGATACGGTGACATTACAAAATTAGAATCGGATATAGCAAACAAAATCATATTCCAGTATCGCAGGGCGTATCAGGGCAAATTTCAGGGGTATTTGAATGAACTATTTGTAGTATGGGCATCGGAAGGAAATCACATTAATATCCTGTAGACTAACTTTTTGAAAATTTTAAATAGCGCTATTGATAAATTTGTCCCATTTAAATTGCTGAAACAAAACCCAGATCCTGAGTATTACACACGAGAAATCAGGAGTCTAAAACGGAAAATTAGGAAATTACACAATAAAAGATATGATAGTGACAAGTGTATGTTGAAATTTAAGTCCTTATCAAGAGAGCTCGTCTTAAAAAAGAGGGCTGCTCATGACAACTATATGCAAGGTTTACTTGGTTCGGGAGGCGATGGGTGGAAAAAAATACAGTTATGTTAGGAGAAGAAAGGGAATTTCAAATAATTTGTCTATGATAATGTCCGGTGACGGTAAATTAATTACTGAGAAACAGGCCATTGCTAATGAATTAAGGGGGGACGTACACGAAATACATGTACAAATATAATCATTCACCAAATCCACACTTTTGAAGTTATATAAATGAGATTTTGTACAAAGGTTAAGAATAGTTTGCTGCGTCTATCCACAAATTTTCATAATTTTAACGAAAAAATTGAATTATTTTTCAATTCTTAAATTTGATGACCCAATGATTCACAAATGTACATTTTTCTGACAAACTATCCAACGAATTGTCAAGTAAATTTTACAGTATAACCTCAATGTATACATAAGCAAATACACATAAGCATTTTTAATACCTTGACAATTAATGAATTTATACTTAACTGTTTTGTAAACTGAAAAAAATTCAATAAAAATTTTACATTATTTCTGGTATATCTCGGCGTACATAAATTATATTCAAATTTCCCTCTGTGTATATGTTTGTTATACACACTGCAATGTGGGTGCCGAAAAGCATGGTTCGACGTTTTCACGTTTCTGAGGAAAATATACCTGAACAATGAAAATAGTAATGTGAGAAAATGCACTTTAAAGTTGACTCACTTTTTCCTTCCCATTCCGTTTATCAAAAGGCACTAGACCTGTACTGAGTGTCCTTCTTTCCTTCAAGACTTCTCTTCTGGCTTCTTTTCTTCTGTCTAGTGTTCTTTTCAAGATCTTAAATTGATTTCTCAGCTGCATTTATACGTTGTGTGTCAATTTTCTTCAAGATGACTTGAGTGAATGCTCCAACCTTGAAGCTCATTCATTCTCTGCAAGATATTCATGCTCCCTACGTGGCCACGATTAAATACAATAACTACATCATAAACTGCAATTTTGACCACCCTAGCTGTTGTTTTGGGGCAACGTTTCCATATAAGGGCATTCAGAGGCTCATTCGGATTCTGTGTTTTTCCATGAACACACTTTTTGGGTACCTAACTATGGATTGGACAGAAACCTGAATGTTGGCTTGATGACGTTCAGAATACTTTTTGGAAGGCTTTTCTTGTGAGTATAAGGAATACCGTCCCTCTGAGCCTGTTTATAACGACACCAACAAATGGACCACAAATTGTGTATGTGGTGTTCATCTGTGGAAAACATGTGAAAATATGCTGTCCATACAGCCCGTCACATATCTTCAACACTTGAGAGGTTATCCCTGATATTCTTGCCATAATACACCTGAAGAGTATCAATGATCTTCTTTGTTAGCCTATTATGTCCATCTAGCCGCTTCCCATCTTCCAACTTCTTCCCCTTCATGTCAATGACAAGTAATCACAAATTTTAAACAAAGCTTACGATTGTCTATAGTTTCCAAGGAGATTATATAACTGTCACAGATATACAAAACAAAGAGAATATAGGCTACTACGTGGCATTGTTGATGTTTCCATAGTAACTTTCCTTGAAGAAAGTGCTCAGATACTCTGTTTATATAACTAATACCAAGAGTCTCTTCGCCAAGTGGGCGTGGCATGATGTACACGTTGGGCATTTAATTATTTTATGGCACTTAGGATGCGAATTGGATTATGAAACTTGTGGAAAGTATTGTCAATGAGTTTTACTAATGGATAAAAAATAAATCTAAAAATGATATTTTCTGACATTTTCATGTACGTCCCCCCTTAAATGTCTTTTACGGTAGTGTGTTCAATAAATCCAATAGCTGTGTGTTAGACCTTAATGACGAATCAGGGGCTCCCCTTTTCCAAATAAACCAGTCTGCAATTGTACAGCTAATACAAAAATTACGTTACAATATATCGAAGGGTCCTGATAATATTGTTAGTGAAGTACTTAAACTAGGAGGTAGGGCAGTGGCACGATACTTGGAGGTGATATTTAATGTGTCCATGAACAATGCGCAAATCCCAGATGACTGGAAAAGGGCTACGGTAGTCCCAATATTTAAGGGAGGGAGCAGACTGGAATTGGGCAACTACAGGCCGGTTAGCCTTACGTCCATCGTTTGTAAACAGATGGAGCATCTCATTTGCGACTACTTGAGGGAGCAGTGGGAAGGATTATCATGGATTAATGATAGGCAACATGGATTTCGGAAAGGTTACTCATGCGAGAGTCAGATGCTATCACTTTTTCAAGATATTAGCGAATCGTTAGACAATGGAGTTTCAGTCGACGTCGTAGTTATAGACTTTGCGAAGGCATTTGATGTCGTACCACACGACATGCTACTCCATAAATTAGCTTCAACGAAGATTGATAGAAGAGTAATTTTATGGATCCAAGAATTTTTGACGGGTCGTTCCCAGAAAGTAAAAGTCGAAGGCCTATTCTCGGATGAAATTACCGTAACGTCGGGTATCCCTCAGGGCAGCGTAATCGGAACATTGTTATTTATGGCGTTTATAAATGACTTACCAAATGGAATTCGTAGTGATTGTCGATTGTCGATTGTTTGCGGATGATTGTGTAATATATCGAAATATGCATGACTCGCAAGACAACGCAGTACTTCAAGACGACCTGAACCTGGTCTATAAGTGGGCGATTGAAAATAAAATGAAAATAAACACAAGAAAATGTAGTCTCATAAAAATAGGGAAAGGGCGAAGGCAAGATTTTCAATATAATATTGGCTCGGAAATACTTGTAGAAGAAGATTCTTGCAAATATTTGGGCGTTCACGTAAGGAATGATATGAAATGGAGTATTCATGTAGGATGTGTAGTTTGTAAAGCTTACAAATCCCTGCACTTTTTAATGAGGGTATTAAAAGGAAGTAGTAACTGTGCTAAAGAATTAGGATATTTGTCACTTGTAAGGCCTATTCTGGAATACGTCTCGGCGGTTTGGGATCCATATCAAGTAGGGCTCATCAAGGAGTTGGAAATGGTACAAAGAAAGGCCGCTAGATTTGTGCTCAGTGACTTTAATCCCAGGAGCAGTGTGAGCCGTATGTTAAAGAAACTTGGGTGGGAATCACTTGAGGCTAGGAGGATGGAATCTAGACTCTGCGCTATGTACAACACGTATACAAATCAACCAGCATGGGGTGAGCTTGGCAAACGTTTGGGAAAGCCCACTTACATGAGCAGGAGTGATCATCCTTTCAAAGTTAAGGGCCGACCACAGCGTACAAATTATGGTAAATATTATTTCGTTAACCGGGCCATTGATAACTGGAACTCTCTACCTGCCGCAGTCTTAGAGCCTTTTCCAAAACATATTGGTGTGTTTAAGAAAAGACTGACTATTTGTGAAAATACTCCAGTTTAATTGTTAATTGTTATTGAAGTGTTATGTATAATTATTTATTTGTTATGTATACCCAATTTTCCACCGGGGGACACACCCCCAATTGCAAATGAATGAATGAATGAATATAGCCTACCATGAGTGTAAGAATTGTTCAGCATGAAAAGTTCCACAAAAACGTTCGTGGCAGCATATCACTATCTTGAATACATCGATCACTATAAGTGTTTTTACGTCTTCATTTCTGCAAACAATCTCCAGTGAAAATTTTAATTAATAGCTTCGGAACGAATTTACGAGCTAGTGAGCGAACCTATCACCCCAGTTTCGGTCAGCATCAAACTGTCGAGTCGTGTCGAGTTTCGACTTCAGAGGGGAGTATAAGTGTTGGAGTTTCGCTGTTCACCTCGGCTTATCTGAATTGCGTCTGAGACCTGCCGCCAGTGCGAATTTTGCTAGTTAACAAATATAATAACTAGGGGGCGGATTTCTATGACCTAAAATGTATGAAATACGTATGCATTTATGACCTAAAAACATAAAAATATGACCTATAAAATTCAAAATATGATTTTAACCTCACACAATTTACAGAATAATATCATTCCATCCGTACTGAATATGTTTTCACCGAACTCGCGAACAAAACTTCGCAACTTCCCACAAATTGAGACTTTCGTTTTAGGCATAATGAAAGGAACTGAATGACTGAAGCTCCCTAATGACTGACCAAGATCATTCAGTGTGTTGAAGGTGGAAGAGAGAAGGCCGAAGGAGAGAGATAAGAACGATGACAAATAACTGCGGAATTACCTCTGCTTCCGTGTGAACAATAGTCCGGTTTCCAGGAATTGACCCAGCTAGCAAACAATAGCTACTACCTGTTAGAAACATTCCATACACTAATTTAGAATGTTTCTTCAGTAGTATATTTCAGTCTAACCTGAACAATAATTTCTAGAGCTTATTCTGATTTTAATACAACGAAATTTAAATGAAAATTACCAATATATGGCGTTAATAATGATATTTTGTTCAAAATATGCCATAAAACTTAAGAAAGCCTAAATATGCATTTATATGCCCAATAAAACCTGTTTAATTTTGATTATCATGCTTGAAAACGTGTTGAAAATACAAGACTATAAGATATAATGTTAAGGGGAAAAATATGACTTGTCATAGAAATCCGCCCCCTAATAATAACATCAGCACAGAAACATAAAGATTAACAGGCAAATTCAATACATATCTATATACATAGGGCTGATGACTAAGATGTTCTAATCTCTTAAATGAAGTACCATGATATATATGCACCATTTCTGTCTGCTACCAAAGGAGATTTTATCTTCTTTGTCTTTAAAGCGTATTTACTTTACACCTCTCTCTGTATGTGTGCTCATTTACGTTATCGGTGGTAAGGTAGAAGAGCTTAATAAAAGCATCTGAAATATGCAGCTGAATTCTCAATTGGTTAAATAACTACAAGGCATCTTATGCTCAAACATTCCTCTTTTATTAAAACAGCTGCCTTTGATCTCGCTTTGCGCTAAGAGTATAATATTTTGTTCAAACAAAACTTGTGCCAACATTTTCATTCTTCTCTACACGTAGGCCTAGTGGTACAAAAAGTGGCGAAGCCAGCCAGCAAGAGAAGTTAAAACTTCTTATTTTCAGATGAAAATCTGCTCTCAAAATATAAGTTACTTGAAGATGAGAAAGTTTCCTGAGTTTTGAGAACACAGGTGCTGTAGTGCATGTGAATATTCATGAAGGGAAGGCTCTCGACAAAGCCTCCCTATTTGCTACGGGCACCTAGGCTACATTAATATGTGACATGAATATTAAAACCAGCGGAACTGCTGCGTATAGTGGACACTTTCGATAGTCCTACACGTGATTATTGACTTACTCGTGTTATAACTGCGATCGCTGAGGTCCCATGTTGGATTCCCCGCTCTGTCAAGTAATGTAGGCCTGTTGTTGATTTATTCAAGGGCTTTGTGATGCCGTGGTCATGTAGCCCCGTGTAGTAGGGTGTTTCTAAAAAACCTAGAGTGCCATATCCTCTCCAGGGACGTAGGCGAGCTGAATTAGAGCCCTTGGCTTCGTCAAGGGATCACTAACCAGGCATCCCGAGCCGGAGTTTGCGTGCGGTAGGGTAGCCAGTTCCTTTTCACTCCCCCTCCTGCCATAGCAACCGGCAGGTTTCCATTTTGCATCACGTGGCTGGGAGACCATGTACCAGGCCATACCAAGAATTTAATTATGTTGCAGAGCCGGGGATCGAACCCGGAACATCGGGGGTGGCAGCCAACAATGCTAGCCACTGCGCCACGAGGCCTCCATGTTCGTTTTGTTGTTAACAGGTTTTTGAAAGTCACATAGGTGAACGTCTAGTAGTGCCCTTTATCACCGTACAAAATTTCAGCGTGACATGAGTAATACCGTAGTTTCAGAGATCCGTTTAAATATTTCACGCAGCCGCCATGTTGGATTGGTGAGACGTAAAAAAGTTAGAAGGGCACGGTGGATGTCGGCCGAAATAGTACTATGACCTTAGTGAGTTTTATTGAATTCGCTCCAGTCAGTTAGAAGTTATAGGGGAGGAGAGGGGAGGGGTGGACACAAACACGGACGCACACACATACAGTAGACATACACGGACAAAAGGTGATCTCATAAGCCAATTTTTTTTCATAAATAAAAACCTGCTAATAAGCAAGATTCTAAAAAAGTAGGTAAGAAATTACTTGGAAATGGAGAGAAAAGTGAAACTGACATACTCCTGGATGTGTGTTGACGTATCTATTGTACGAAATACTCGTATCTCCTCGAGACTAAGAACTAATATTCATATTCATGTTTCGAAGGTTCCTACAGTTTAACTTTTAAACCTGAGTATGGGACTAATGATGTCACAGCAACTAAAAATTTAATGATTGCAAATTTTAAGGAGAGTCGGAATGCCATGTTAATTATCAACTTTTTTTTAACATTCTCTCAGAAACCATTAACATGAACTAATTGCAATTTTTCAAGGATGTTCCTTGATACTCTCGTCTGACTTAAACACAAGCTTTTTGAAAATGATAATTTTAATTTTGACGTATTTTTAAGAGCATTCTCATGAACATTTTCATCAGGCAAGATTAAGGTACGGTAAAGTACATTTTGAAAAACGCCTTTGTTAAAATGTAACACGTACAAGGAGGACTTATTTCTAATACTTAAAGCTTTGTATGTGGAAAAGTTCTAATGAAGGTTGGCGGTCATCATGGCTGTTCTATTCTTTTATTCTGCGTTCCAGAAAACAATCAACAAGAGACGCCATGAACTTGAGGAACAGAAACTACCAAACTTTCGTTGAGTGGCAGAAGAGACTCAACAACAAAATATGGTCCAACAATGCCTCCTGTGAAGGAGACGCCGCCACCTGGTTTCAACCTCCCTCGCAGACTATGGTCCACATTGAACAGAATACGAACCAACCATGGGAACTGTGCAGCCTTCTACTACAAGTGGAACAGAATTTCAAAGCCTGAGTGTGACTGAGGTGCTACAGAACAGACGATCCAGCACATCACCACCGAGTGCAGCAAAAGAAAGTACAGAGGCAGTGCTAGTGACTTTGCTCTCGTGACTCCAGAGACTGTTGTTTATATTCAGAATTTGGATATACTGTGCCCGTTTGGACCGAAATCCAAAGACCACCTTTTGTAAAATACCGAAATCAGATTAGCACGAGAAAATCTATCTCAGGGTCTATCTAGGTGAATACTTGGGTCTAATCTGGCATCCCTGATCTCGGTAATTCACAAGTAAAGTAAGGAAATAAATTATTTTGAAAGTAGCACATTTCTTAAAATCTCAATTTATTTATAGATAACATATTAATTGACTGGCAAAAACCTCCCACACAAATAAAACACATCACACATGAGAAATCAACAGTCCCTAAAATTATATTCTAACGTCGCAGACTTGATAATCAGAAAATTCATTAGTCCATTCTGATATCAAACGAAAAATAATTTTCAAATATTTACATTGGGTAATCACTGTCCAATAAAGAGTTCCGAGTGATCCCTTTTATTTACATGTTTGTAGTTCACTTTTCGAAGAATTGCGTTTGATTGTTCAAGTATTTGTTGCAAGATATTTCAAAAAAAAATTAGTCACTTGATTAATTCGATGTTGTTCCAAAATTTGAATTATTTGGAAAAATTATTATATCACTGTTTCGTTGTGGCATAGTAACAACATCAATATTCGGATGGCATACAGTCGAATGTTAATATTTGTTTGTAAAGATTTACATTTCCCAAACAAAAATTGTTCATAAACTTTTCATAATAATTTGTGAAAAAATAATCTTATTCTTTTCTTACATTCATTTGTTTCAATGTCATCAAAATTTTAAATTTTATTCAACTGTCATGATTGTTAGAAAAAATTGATGTTAACAATAAAAATTGTTGTTATCAATATAAATTGTTGCTATCCACTACCGGTGGATTAAATCATTATCTCTTTCACCAACATTTTTCTATCATTCAGAAAATTTACATATTATCTCACACAAAAAATGTTGATCGTAAAATGTATTACTATTATTAATTAATTTCAAAATTTCTCCTCACTTTATTTATAACAAGTCTCATCACTTTATTTATAACAAGTTTCTCACCCTCTCTTATTGTGAATATTTTAATTTGCTCAATTCCATTATTATTATTATTATTATTAGTAGTAGTAGTAGTAGTATTCCAAGCACAAAATAAAAATTTCACTAATTATTTATTTTATTGCATTTGCACTTCTCATTTGATTTTTTTTTCTCGGTCAGGTTCATCAAATCTAAACTCATGTTCTTCAATTATTTAGGCATACTATTTGAACTTCGAGTTGATCCAGAAAAAAAATTAAATATTTGAATTGACAGTAAAATGAAATTTGACAAGAATATGGGGCGGTCACCATTGTCTAACCCTTCTTTTACAATTGAGCCCACATGCTCTTTAATAACACACGCACATCCTTGTGTGCCCACAACTACGGGAACAAATGCCCTTTTGGATGAACCCCTAGGTCTCCACAACTTTAAGTGTCGCCAAACGCACACTAAAAACATCACATTATTATTTGACTCCAAATAAACTTCACCACACAATATCATTTTTTTTCATATATTTTTTTGGTGATATTCTGTCATAATTACTATACGGCATTCTTCAGTTTTATTTTACCAATAAAAAGATGTATTAAATCTGGTCAATCTTTCCTTGTCTCCCATCTACATAAACTCTCCCTAATTTATACATTTAATACCTGCCGCTTCCTTTCTCTTCATCTGAATATTTTTAAGTGCTTTTGAAAAATATTTCTGAGCTCAAAATCTTACTATTTCACTTTCTTCATCCATAAACTCATTTAAATTTATTTGTAAATCCAAACTTTTATTCCAAAAATAAACAGTTATTTTACTTAAATCCTTCCAATTAATTAAATTCTCCCACAAATTATTATTATTTTTCCACAAATTATTTAAATTCTTCCAACAAATTATTATTATTATTATTATTATTATTATTATTATTATTATTATTATTATTATTACTGAAAAATATTTAGCCATCATCAACGTCAGAATGATTATTATCGCCCTATTTCCTCAATAAATAAATATTTAAATCCTATCTGCAAATGATTATTAATAACGTCTCACTTTCTGATTATTAATGCATTATCTATTTAATTACAATTAACAATTTAATTTAATTCCTAATGTTTGGTGCTATCACCCCCTAAATTATTTATTTATAACTTTAAATGGTGTAGTTATATTTATAATATTATTTACTTATTTACTTCACAGTTGTTTATTATTATTATTATTATTATTATTATTATTATTAAATAAATCAAATTATTTAAATATTCCAAGTTGTAATTACGTCTCCTCTCATAATAAGAATTAAAGAAAAAATAATACTCCTATCCCTTGGAATAACTGAAACATTTCATGTCGGAACACATGAATTAACTGACTCCTGACAAAAATCGAAAATAGAATAATAAATCGTCAGACAGCTTACTCCATTTGTCATCCTGACAAATACAATAGACGTTCTAGTTACGATGAAAATTGTGTTGATAATTATGTTGATTTCTTATCGTGACTGTGTTAAAAATGGAATTCTCCAATACTACAGGCTAGTGGATAGTACATGAATGGTTGTCTTACTTCATTCTTGAAGTGCAGGAAGAGCGTGTCCTTCGGTGTACACTATCCCAATAGAGTCCTTCCATGGCCATCTGCTGTATCCGTATAACTTCATCCGTCTCCATGTCCTACCTATCCTTCGAGTAATTTAACGGCGCATGTTGATATTAAAGTCACTCGTTCGAAACAACTCCCGTTATCATCAGCACAGTATAAAATGATGAAATGTTGTGCAGTCATAGACTGGTACAGTACTCTTGTAATATTGAGAATAATTCTCATATTCGAAAAATGCGGTTTCGTTTGCACGCTGAGATAGGATCACCTATTAGCTGCATAGAACGAACTGATGAATAAATTATTCCTGATGAAATTCGAAGTGCCGGATGGATTGTCACCACAAGAAATACATCACTCTGTAGGCTAACGTCTGTGAATGGTTCTTCGACACTACCATCACTTGACCGGTTAGAATATTTGACCTGAAATTCAGTTGATATTCTAAGTCCATTCGCTGCCACAAGCTATGTTCGTTCACCCGAACAGAAACTAAGTCCTACTGACCAATAGTTCAGCGACTAAGTCCTTCGACGGTCATAATCTCAGCGTGTATACTCGTACATTCACGTTGCGTAGCTCCGCACCTGAGAAAATGCTCCGTTGGAATACAATCTGTCTTGAAATCCTCGCTCCTTATATAGTCGAACCGTCAAAACTTCCATCTCGTATCTCGGCTTCTACTGGACCGATTTTAATGCTTGATAGCTCAAATTCCATCTCTTGTAATTGCCAGTAAACTGTAATGCTTTTCTAGCGTCCATCTCTTCTCCTAAAGGAAATTACAGAAAAAAAAATCTCGTGGCGTATGCGGGCTCCATGTCACAAACTCACGTCCCTTGCTCCTGCGATGCATGCTTCCCTCAGTACTCTGGGTCTCCTCCGCGCTCTATTCAAATATCAGCCACTCCCTCACACAAATAAATCACCATCTCTTCTTTATAATAATGATGTCAACAATGTCACGGACATGTGAACGATCCGGGTACAATACGTGTATAAATTCTCCTGTATCTCTAGCCATATGCTAAATAAATAAATAAATAAATAAATAAATAAATAAATAACATATTCTTCGAGTCTGCCACACGGAAAAGGGTCGGTGTGTTCATCTCAAACCAGTCCCTGAGGTTCTTGAGCCATGAGATTCTCCAGCTGGGTCTCCTCTGTCCTGAGATCTTCCCCTGAATGGTTGGTTCCTAAGTTTAGGGGCTGCGACAACGCGGTCTTGTAGCCCCGTGTACTTTGGGTGTGTGTAGAATCTGTCTGATAACCAGTGTTAATTGTGATGACTGCATTAATGAGTGTTATCTGTTTTTTTAATTCAAGTAAGGACTGCAGACTTTTGATTTTTTCAAATACTTCCTACTTTTGTCACCATACGCCACCGTCAACGACTACTAGTTCAGAACTTAGCTACCAGACGCCACCGCAGTCGGCTCTTGGCAACGAACGTAGGAACCTAAGAGCGTTGTTTACATTCTTAACCTATACAATTTAGCTTCACACAGGTGTAATTAGTGGAAGGTTCTTTAACATGCCATAAATCTACGACATGGGACCACCGGCTTTATTTTCCCTCCGAAGGAAGGCATACTGAGGGATTTTTAAAGCTCTTAAAAAATCCGACGACTTTCCCCTGAATCACGAAATTTATTTTAGCAAGAAACTGGAATCAAAGATTTTTACGCTAGCAGAGCCAACAGCGACAGTTTTGGTTTTAAGACGAGGTATGTTACGACACCGCAACACCCGTTCTGCTATGTTAAAAATGTTTAATGTCTATTGTCTAATAAAGATAAAACTAAGAAACTAGAGAATAATAATAATAATAATAATAATAATAATAATAATAATAATAATAATGATAGTCTATTCGTTTTACTTCCCTTTTAACTACCGTGGCTTTTAGAGACGCCGCGGTGTCAGAATTTTGCCCCGAAGGTGATCTTTAACGTGCCAGTAAATCTAAAGCATTTGAATTTGCGCACCCTCAAATGCTAGCTGACTGCGCCAGGATACGATCCTGCAACCAAGGGAATAGCAGGCGAGAACGTTACCGCAGAGCCACGCAGACAGCTAGGAGAGAATTTACAGAGAAACCTCGTCAAAAAATTAGAGAAAAAAAGGAAATCTACATTGTGGGTTTACTATTAGGATGCTTGGTTTTAGGAAAGTATAAGGAAAGTAGTCTTCAAATAAATCTACTGTTGGGAAACTAAGGAAGCTAAGCTAGGACTGAATTTTTCAACTTCCATATTTTTATCAGAATAAGTTGAAATTAAAAGTGCATAATTAGATTAGTAACACTAAGTCACACACCAAATTGGAAAACAATCGGATGAAATTTAATTGATCTTTTACTAATTATATTATTAAAATATATCGTGTGATCAAATTGCTCCAAGCGAAGTAGAAATTGTATAAAACGCTTGATATTTTCATTACATATATATAAAGCTATCCTAAATACTGTATTATAACATTGCGACATTTCAGGAAAGTGATACATGTATGCTGTCAGATTATATTTTCTTGATGTGCAATTAATAATCTTTTAGAGTTTTTTTTGGTCTGTAATTTACAAAGTGACTGAAGATATTGCTATGTTATTTTACAGCACATGTATTTCTGAATATCCAGTGTTTTTTTAGTAACATTGGCGAATATCTCATGCACATGGAGCATTTTGATTACCTAAAAAGGATGTTTGGAGATAAAAGCATTTTTATAAAATCGCATGCTATATTTTGGTGGTTGGTTGGTTCCTCAGTTTAGGGGCTGCGACAACGCGTTCATGTAGCCCCGTGTACTTTGGGTGTGTGTAGAATCTGGCTGATAACCGGTGTTAATTGTGATGACTGTATTAGTGTGTGTATCTGTCTTTTAAATTCAAGTATGGACTGCAACTTTGAATTTTTCAAATAGTTCCTACTTTTGCCGCCAAACGCCACTGTCAACGACTACTAGACCTAGTTCAGAACTTGGCTACTAGACGCCACCGCAGTCGGCTCTTGGCAACGAACGTAGCAACCTAAGAGCGTTGTTTACATTCTTAACCTATACAATTTAGTTTCACATAGGTGTAATTAGTGGAAAGTTCTTTAACATGCCATAAATCTATGACAAGGGACCGCCGGCTTTACTTCCCCTCCGAAGGAAGGCTTACTGAGGGATTTTAACGCTCTTAAAAATCCGACGGCTTCGGCTGGGTTTGAACTCGCTATCTTGGGCATAGAAGCTCAGTATGCTACCAACTACGCCACCGAAGCCGCCGCATGCTATATTAACCAGTTTGGTTCACCTAATGAAACATTCTCGGAAGAAATCTGAAAAATACAATGTTTTGTTGTAGAGATAAAGAACATACAAACCTTTCATTTGAGTTCTCATATGACTTTCTAGGATTTCTAGTTTTAAAAATATAGCCTACTTTCGTATGATTTGCCTTCCATCTTCTTCTTACGCAGAGGGGATTTAAAAATGTCGCTGAGCCTTTATAAATGGCGGTGCATGGAAACTCTTTAACTGAAATGATCCTCAGGAGTCCATAAGATATATATATGGGAAAAACAATAAAACAGTCATTTTGTCATTTTTGCCTAAAACTCAATCCTAGTCTCCCTTAATAAAACGTAAAAAAATGAAATTACGGAATTGTTTAAGATTTTCAGCATCATGGAATCCTTAAATGGAAACTTCGAACTATTGGGTAATTTTAAGTATTGTTTGTTAAAACTGGAAGACAAAATTATCGTTAATAATATAAAAATATACAGTATGTGAATCGTTTGTGGTGAAAATGTTTGAAGATTTTGTAGCCAAAGGCTTTAAGAGATTTAGAACCTCAGGTTATTGTTCATCCAATTGAAGTCACGTACGATTGGCAGAAAATCATATAAATAATATAAATGAAGGGAAATTCATATTTACTTACTGTAGAGCATAGCAATATGCAACATACAATCAATGAGAAGCGCTTTATGACTCTCACCGCGAGTAATATTAGAGTTTAAGCATCAGAGAGGAACTGTAATATAGCCACAGCGCTCAGCAGCAGCGAGGTATAAAGTTGCAAGTTTTATGACCGTTCCACTATCAAAGTGGTGCACGCGTAAAACTCGGAGTAAGGACGTGGTGTAGCTTTTGTGGCTTCATTCGGAGAAATTGAACGTCTACTGTGAGGGAGTATTGTAGGAAACAAAGAGTATAAACGGGCTTCCTTCTCTTATCCGAACAGCTCTTGAGTTCACGGAAAGGCACGTAGCCGTGGTGATAGATAGGCTTACTGGTGAGATGAAGTGCAGTCTGGATTCCTTAATGCCGTGCCGTACCCTGATAAAATATTTCATTTTATAGTATTTATTTTAACACTGAAGATAAAAATACACGATAGGTACACTCTGTATAAGAAACAAGTAGTTCCGTGTAGAACTAAATAGCGTATTTTCATACATCCTACTTATATTAATTGCCTCTATCAAAATAGAGATTTTCAGTTTGATTTGTAATAGATTCATAGATATTGAGAACCGTCTAAATATTCCAGATGGTCACCATGTTGGATTTTAATATATTGACCTTAGAGTTATGTACTATTACATGATGATTATTGTGTAGGTGTTTTATTCAAACGCCAATCGCATGATTAGGACAAAAGAAATAAAACGAGATTTCAACATTTCGCTCAGCCACCATCTTGCGGTTATTAAAATAATTTAAATGAATTAGATGCCAGTGAATTAAAATTTATATAAGCATATACCATACCAAGTTTCACTGTGCTCGGATGCTTAAATCGCGAGAAACGTCCATTTGAATATTTAAATTTCGCGTCGCCACCATGATGGATTTGTGCTCACCAGGTTATTGAACGTCCCATAGGTGAACTTAGGTTTATAGCCTATATACACATACGAAATTTCAGTTTGATTACTGTCATAGATTAATAGGTATTGAGAGCCATATAAATATTTCTGATGGTCTCCATGTTGGATTTTAAAATATGTAGGACATAGAGTTATGTACTATTAGATGAGGATTATTATGGAGGTTCATTATTCAAACGATGATTTCGATTGCTTGATTAGAACATAAGACATTAAAACTTAATTTTAATATTTCGCACAGCCGCCATCTTAAGGTTATGAAAACAATTGAACTAAATTAGATGTCAGTGACTTTCAATTTGTATAGTCATTTGCTGTACCAAGTTTCACTGCGTTCGGATGGTTAAATAGCGAGAAAAGTCTATTTAAATGTTTCAGCTTTGCTTGGCCACCATATTCGTTTAGAGGTTAACAGGTTTTCGAAGGTCACATAAGTGGACGTATAGTAGTGCCCTCTATCACCGTACACAATTTCAGAGTGATATGAGTAATAGTTTCGGAGATATAGAATGCCGGTGAAATAATTCGCACAGCCGCCATGTTGTATTGGAGAGACGTAATTCAATTTGAAGGGCACGGTCGGGGTCGGCCAAAATATTACTATGACCTTACCGAGTTTCATTGAAATAGCTACGGCCGTTTAGAAGTTATTAGGAGACACACACACACGGACGTACACACATACACACACGAACAAAAGGTGATTTCATAAGGTGCTTTTTTTTTCATAAATGAAAACAGGCTAAAATGATGTATTTATACTCCTTATAATTTCCGTTCTTCTGAAGTGAAGTATGAGTTGCGATAAGATTTCATAATGAGTGATCGTTTTCACGGCTGGATGCACTTCGTAACGTGATAAATGGAGGTAATGAGACGGAACAAGGACTGGAAGGAAGTGACAATGACCTGCATTTGCCTAGAGTTGAAAATGGGAAATCAAGGTAAATAACTTCATATTTTCCCATGGTGGGGTTTGAACCTAGTCGTCTTCTGAGTTCTTAGCCCCATGACTTTGCACCTTAGTACGTGTAGCTACCCCAGTCGATAAGAGAAGAATATACAACTGAATTTTCAGCTCCGACAACATTTTCTTTTAACCCGGCCGAAGCCGTCGGATTTTTAAGAGCATTAAAATCCCTCAGTATGCCTTCCTTCGGAGGGGAAGTAAAGCCGGCGGTCCCATGTCATAGATTTATGGCATGTTAAAGAACCTTCCACTAATTGCACCTGTGTGAAGCTAAATTGGATAGGTTAAGATTGTAAACAACGCTCTTAGGTTTCTACGTTCGTTGCCAAGAGCTGACTGCGGTGGCGTCTAGTAGCTAAGTTCTGAACTTGGCCTAGTAGTCGTTGACGGTGGCGCTTGGTGGCAAAAGTAGGAACTATTTGAAAAATTCTAAGTTGCAGTTCTTAAATTAAAAAACAGATAACACACACTATTACAGTCATCACAATTAACACCGGTTATCAGACAGCTTCTACACACACCCAAAGTACACGGGGCTACATGACCGCGTTGTCGCAGCCCCTAAACTTAAGAACCAACCAACATTTTCTTAAATGTCTAACATTTTGGCAACTATGTTATATTTTCCGAAAAAGTCGAAATGTGCTCAGTTCGGTGTACACGTTTGAAAACCTGTTATAAATACTACACAATGTCATGGCCAAATTGCCTCTGTGTGCATTGGTGGCTAGTTGACAGCACACGCAAAGTTAAGAGGTCGTGGTCCGAGCTGGATGTTAGTACATTTGAACGGCTGTTGGTGTTGATTCATTAAGAGCCTTTCGGACATCTTTGTCTTGTAGCTGCGTGTACTTGGGTGTGTGTGGAACATGTTAGAATTTAATATCGTTTTGAGTTTTCTGCAGACATGTACGAGATTGTTAACAATATACACAGATACTTGCTTAAAGTCACAACGGGAGATGATTCTTCCTTTGTTTGATTCATTGTTATTCATCACCGGTACATATTTCCTAAGAATAATGAGATTACAGTATCTACGCAACTTCGGAATATGCAGACACAAGAGTGAGGATCTTATGTTTACATATACATAGTTAGCATAGAGATACCGATCTCCAACAGAAAATGTGTGATGGTTGCAGTAGAGAAGAGTATTGGTAATTCTACAGATCATTCCCGATATGTCATCTGGGTCGTTCAATTCTGAGAAAAGATCCAGCACTCCTGAACAACGCTATAATCCTCCATGATATCGCAACATCCTTGTAGCACTCTGTACACTCTCCGGTCCATAGCTTCCAACTTCCAACGACATGGTTTGCATGTATTACACGCACGACCTTGTAGCGTAGCGGGGACGGATTTAGATTGTATGCGATCCTAGGCCCGTGGGTTTTTGCCGCCCTCTCTTAATACCATCGTGAAGGAGGGAGAATTTAGAACTCAGAAAGGTCTTTGTAAAGGTAATTTTTAGCCTACTTTTCACATTTTGCAAAAATGAGGAAAAAGTAGACTAATAAGATATATCCGGGAAAAAGTGTGTCTGTCTGTCTGTCTGGCTGTGTGTGTGCCCCCCCCCCTATCAACTCCTAAACGGCTGCAGCAATCGAAACCAAATTTAATAACAGTAAAGATGTATACCGGAATATCTCACGCCCAGATTTGAAAATGATGTCCGTGCTACCAACTGCTGAAAAAACGCAATAGAAATTTGAGCTCCATGTTGGATATCATGGAAGGTATTCATGGGAGCTATTCCAAAATTGGCACACATGTAGATAATACTATTTCAGTTTAATTTCCAGGAGGCCATACATGACAGTGTTGTCAAACAAAATTTAAGCCTTAGGTCCGATTTTTTAATGCATATAACTTCAACACTATTAATTGGATTTCAACCAAATATGACTGAGTGTATTCTTAAGAGCCACCAGGGCTTCCAACTGTTAATAATTGCTCTCTCTACTTTCTTCATCCAAATGCCAATATATCTGAAAGTATGCAAGCCGACAGCTTTAAACTATGCACACATAAAATACCTGACATTTTAGATTAATTTGGAGGAACTTATATACTTCAGTTCTACCAACATGATTCTAAGCCTGCTGATAGGACCAATTTTTAAATACATGTAACTCCTATTCTAACAGTTGGATTTCAACCAAATTTCGTATGTGCTATGTGTAACATAACAGATATGACTATACGTATTGTTAAGAGCAATCAGGGCTGCCAAGTGTTAATAAATGCTGTCTATATTTTTAACATAATGTCAATATATCAGAAAGTATGCAAGCCAACAGATCTATATATTGCACACGTATAGCACCTGACACTCTACATTAATTTGGAGTAATTAATATAAGTCAGTGCTGCCAATATGATTCTATGCTTGCTGATAGGTCCAATTTTAAAATGCATGTAACTTCTATACTAACAAATGGATTTCATCCAAAATTGGCACAACAAGATATCATAATATTTCCGATTATTTCTAACCAGCGCACGCATGACATTGTTGCCAACATGCTTTTACGCGTGCTGATAGATCCAATGTCTAACTGCATGTAACGTCCATTGGACTTCTACTAGGCTACATTATACCAGGAATATTTCGAACTAATTAGACATTTCGATATTACCAACTTAATTTCGTCATTATTCTAGATAGGTTCATATACTGTAGAATAATCATTGGCATGAAAAGTAGGCTCTTTAGTTCGTCACGGAACTTCTTGTTAAGTTATTCTAATGTATCGTGAAGTAAAATCAAATAAAAAAATAAAATAATGAGAGAATCAAATGTTTCTAAATTTGTATATATATAAACTATAAATAAATAGGCTAACGAGATATTAAAATAAGTTTAAACCATTTAAGACTCATTATACACTTACAGATATAGGCCTACATAAACACTACTTCATACAACCTACAACTATGCATAATGAATTATTCAAATTGAACTGATATTAATATTCAAGACTTACATTTTCTCCTAATAAATCATAAAATATTCCTGTTCTAAAGCTGAAGTCGAAAAATCTGCTGTTGAAAAACATTTGTTCGAAGATAATGGCCACATTATAAATTGGAAAAGTGTCAAAATTTTGGAAAGTTTCATTTAAATCATAAAATTATACGAAATTGTTTTTTTTTTAAAATTATAAGTAGTGAAAGTCTGTTTAGTCTACTTTTGAACTGTAAAAAGAACTTTTTGAAGTGCAACAAGATTATAACATTTTTTGGAAAAATTATGACAAAAGAATTTGCGGATTAATTTTGCGCCTCTCGGCATGGTGCTCCCCTATGCCGGGGCCTATGGGGCCTATTGGTAAATCCAGACCTGAGAGTAAGGCCTTCATTCCTCGTAACTAGGGTTCGGATGTTTAAGATCTAAAAAGTGTACAAAATATGCCAGCAAATATGCCCTGAAATCTAACTGAATATGAACTAAACGGGAAAATATGACCTATGTATATTAGGGATATGTAGCAAGAATTGGAGTAGAACTAACATATACCGTGAGCAGGCATATTTAATCACGCAAACTGATACAGCTACAATACCTACCGGAACAATCAAGGCCGAACTGGGCGGGAGATAACTAGGAGGTTCCTTGTTTAGTATATTGCTGATATAAATTTGTGTCCTGAGGGTAGCATCTTACTCCGTACAGAAGCTTGTTCTCAGAATCATGTCTTCTAAACATATTGCCTGCAGCGGGAATAAGAGAAAAATATATATCTACTGCAGCTTTTGCAAATAGCGTGTTTGAAACTCCACTCCGATAACAAGTGTTTTTTGTTTCTTTAAATCGAGTTTACCCTCCAGGTTGGTGGAACACACGGACTCAGCGAGGGAACTCACCCCTACCGCCTCTACGGGCAGTGTCCTAGAGCTGGGAACATCTGGTCGGAGCGGATACAACTGAGCAGGTGTGATCAGCACCTCACCCAGGCGGCCTCACCTGCAAAGTGAACAGGGGCCTTATGAGGAAGGGGAAGGGAGGGGAAGATTGGGATGGATAGGCAAGGAAACGGGAAGGAGGGGGCCGTGGCCTTACAGTAGGTACCATCCCGGCATTTGCCCGAATAATAATAATAATAATATCGTATGGCCTCAGTTTCCGGGTGAAAGCTTTGTCATTTGACACCCAAAGGGTAGCTTGCATGTCGAATTTCGTTGTTCCTTGAAGCACTATGTAAGTCAAGGAGGTTAGATATCTAAGCTCCTTGAACACTATGGTGCTTTCTAATAGAGAAATGATAATAATAATAATAATAATAATAATGTTATTGGTTTTACGTCCCTTTTAACTACACTGGCTTTTAGAGACGCCGGGGTGCCGGAATTTTGCCCCGAAGGGGATATTTAACGTGCCAGTAAATCTACGGACACGGCTCCCTCGCATTTGCGCACCCTCAAATGCCAGCTGACTGCGCCAGGATACGAACCTGCAGCCTTGGGCCCAGCAAGCGAGAACGTTACCCCTGAGCCACGCAGCCAGCCTATAGAGAAATGAGGAACTTTGTGTTGGCGGAAACTCCAGAGATTAATTTTGCCATTATGAACACGGCCTACTGAATTCAAATGGGTTCTTTGACATGCCAACAACGTATGACATGGCGTCGCAATTTTTGCCGTCTTTCAAAAATCACTAACCACGGCCAGGAGCGAACCTGCAAGCTTGGGGTTAGTAGACCGACACGTTGACCACTCACCCACCGTGCCCGAAGACGAAGTGGGAAACCACGGAAAACCACTTCGAGGATGACTGAGGTGGGAATCGAACCCCCTCTACTCATTTGGGCCACCCGAGGCTGAGTAGACCCCGTTTCCAGTAACAAGTACCTAGTCAAAATATAAATAGAAATGCTCAAAATATAACCAAATATGACTTTGGTTGGTTGGTTCCTCAGTTTAGGGGCTGCGACAACGCAGTCATGTAGCCCCGTGTACTTTGGGTGTGTGTTGAATCTGTCTGATAACCTGTGTTAATTGTGATGACTGTAATATAGTGTGTTATCTGTTTTTAATTCAAGTAAGGACGGCAGACATTCAATTTACAAGTAGTTCCTACTGTTGTTAACAAACGCCACCGTCAGCGACAACTAGTTCTGAACTTGGTTAGTAGATGCCACCGCAGTCGGCCCCTAGCGATGAACGTTGGACCTAAGAGCGTTAGTCAAATATAACCTATAATTTAGCTTCACACAAGTGTAATTAGTGGTAGGTTCATTTACATGTTATCAATCTATGACATGGGACCGCAGGCTCAAATATGAGTGTATATCACTAAAATGAGCAAAATATGACAAAAACCATAAAAATAGCCAAAATATGCTTTTATAGGCAAAATAAAATTGCTTTTATCGAGGCTCGAGACCCTCCATTCGAACTTAATTGTCAAATTCAAGACGAAATAAACCTAGAGGAAATGTATAAGACATTTCCTTAACTTCCTAACCTTACTCACCATTGTGCTGACACTAGAGCACTTTCTAGTAAAGAATGGAGAAACTTGGTGTTGGCGGAAAATCCATAGATTAATTTTGCCATTATGAACACGGCCTACTGAATTCAAATGGGTTCTTTAACATGCCAACAACGTATGACATGCGTGTCATGATTTTTGCCGCCTTTCAAAAATCACTTAACCACGGCCAGGAGCGAACCTGCAAGCTTCGGATTGGTAGTCTGACCTAATAACCACTCACCCACCGTGGCAAGCAATCCTTTCCAATAATAGGCAAAATGCAATTCATTCCATTGAAAAATAACATGAAATTGCCATCAAAACGGACTTCAAATCTCGTATGAGAAAACCCAGTACCTGGAAGGAACCTTACGATACTTAGATGGACAACCTATCATAACTAAATTTGGCAAAATCTTTCATTTGAACTAATTCAAATATTTGGGAGAAATTATGCAGCCCTCTGGTTTAAACCGTGAAGCAAATAAGGAAAGAATTTCTAAAATACAGAAATCTTACAGGATCACTTGGAACAGGTATAATAAAAAAATCAATATCTCTGAAAGATAATACAGTAATCAAACCTGAAGCATTTTTGCATCAGAAACCTTAATCATTGGTGACGAATCTGTATCCAAAGACATGATAAACGAGAAAGGAAAATTTTAAGAACAATCTTTGGCCCATTTTGTACAGAGGGAATATAGAGGAAAAAATCATCGCCGTTACCTGTATGACGTTAGGTCACTTCCCTTTTGTTTCTGTTTTCTTAAATCCATCAAACCCCCCCTCACCCCCCCACTTCGCGCCCTTTCTCCTTATTTGGACATCCTCATTCTTCGAGGAGTTACCTTCTCCGTCCTTCCTTACTACTCTGTCCGCCGTTCTTATTACTTTGGCGCGTTTTTCTATCATGGTCCATACAGTAATTTCTGGCAACTGCTCTTTGGTGACGAACAGAGGAATTTATCTAGTTTTTTTTGCAATCTCATTGATATACTTTCTTTGGCCACATTGTTTAATTGCATTGAAAAAGGAGGCAAGGTTCCTTCGAAACGTCTGGTGGTATTTAATTTAATTTTTACACGGCATTAGCCCAAAAACCATGAATCATTTGAATAGGAAATATATTGTCATTCTGAAAAAATATCTCACACTCTTCGGAAGAGACGATTGAAATTTTATGGACACGTTACTAGAATGAACAATAACAAATTAACTAAAATAATTCTCCACCTGGCCCTTTCATTAAAAACCAAGAACAGCTGGCTTCGTGAAATTGAAACAGATCTCCAGGAAATCAACATCTCAGAAGACATTGTACGGGACAGATGTAAAATCAGAACCAAAATTGACAATGACCAATTTGAGGACAAATCCAACACAAGAGCCCTTATAACTTGGACAGTAGAACTAAGGAAGAAGCTCAGCGGAAGAATGAAGAGATTTTGAGAGGAAAAGAAGGCCAACACATCAGCTAAGCAATTTCAATCGTGCTCCTGAGTAGGGCATAGCGATGTAAAAACAATATGGTATTGCAGGACCAACACTTAGAACCATTTGTCTATTTGTGTTACAAATTCATCTTCCTAACTGAAATAGGTTCGAAGATATTTTATTTTTTTATTTTTTGGAATTTGGCCGATTTTTTGAGTATGGAAATATTTTTTTACTGAAATCTATTTAAGTTAGGAAGATGAATTTAGTCATCAAGGTCGAGTATCAGTGGTTAAATATCATGTAAAAATCTCATGACCAAATTTTGAAAAATGTTCTCAGAAATTGTACCTAAAATTTCAAAACTTTTATGACTTTTTGTTAAATTTATGACCTATTTACTTGAGTGTTTTTTCATTTAGAGCAATAAAACTGTTGTGAATTAAAGAATAGGCCCTGATGAAGATCAAGAAAAAAAAATGAAAAATAATTCATTGAAAACTTTATTTTGAAATGGATGTAATACCATGATAAGCGGGGCCGATAACCTAGATGTTAGGCCCCTTAAAACAACAATTATCATCATCATCATCATGATAAGCGTTTTATGTTCGACGATGTCGAAATGTAAACATTATTTGTCGGAAAACTGTATCATACTGAGGCTCATTATAGTACTATTTTTCATTATGAAACAGTTTCTCCCACCAATCAGAACTCAAGAAACAGTCGTGTGGCGAATTAGATGAGGATACCTTCGCGCATGCGCTCAAAATCCAACATATTTCTGTGTTGTCAAGCAAAGTGAATGGTCTCTGCTTCCGGAGTGCCTTGACCACGCATGTGCTCTGTTCAGTCACCAAAGCCGCGCGCCTTGTTCACTAACTGAATTAACTGAATCCCACAGATATTTATGAATATTTATGTTCAAACATATAATCAAGTTATAATTATCGTCGAACATAAACAGTCGTATGCAACTCGCCTATAATGGTAATTAAGACACTCTTATGGAAATTATAAAACTCGCATACGCTCGTTTTATAAAGATACTCGTGTCTTAATTATAGCCATTATAGGCTCGTTGCATAATGTACTATTTCAGCATTGCACACTTCCCGGTTCCCTTAGCAACTATAACTACTACAGTACTACGTGTTACAAATTATCGCATAGGCTATAACAAGTCGGGCTAAGTGCCATAACCCACTGGCGCTCGCGGCTATTCGCTCTTAGTCGCGCATGTTCATTTATTAGCATTATCCCTACTTAGTATAAAACAAAGTCGCCGATTCTTGGATGTCACGGGTAATCTCGAGAACCAGTGGATGGATTTCGATACATATTTCACCATTCTGTAAAGCATATCTCGACGAAGGTTTCTGTAGAAAATTTAATTTATGATCAAAGGACGCCAAGCAGTAACGATTTCAGTGAAAAAGTCCGAAAGAAAATCCGGGCGTCCGTGCGCTTTTAGGTAGATTTCATTAGAAAGCTAACTATTGCAATGGGTCCCATGTTTCGACTTCCGGAAAATTTCGACATATCTTCGCGTTTCACATCCCACAGACCCCAAAACCACCGTCAGATCAAAAGTTTATATATAATTTGTGTATGTATATTGAGACCGTTTAGTTGGAAGTCAACAACCACGATGACTCAACTAACGACACATAAATCAAATAAAAAAAATACCGTGAGGATCAGGTGACCTTCCATAAAGGCTAAAGCGGCACGAGAGTCCGTAGTCCACAGGGATCGTGGTACATGGTGACGATGGTCATAGACCGCCTAAGGAAGGGTTCACCTTAAAACTAGACTGAGAAAATAAACATCCAGACTCATGTAAAACACCGTGAAGATTTATTAAAATTCACAAGCCCCTAGCCTAGTTCGGAGGGTTATAATCGGCTAGTCCGCAAATTAATAAATAAACAAAGATAAAGAACAGGTCCCCCTTACCTGAGAAGTTACTGAAAACCCTCGCGAAAGATCTAACTCACAATGATAATGCAACAACAGCAACGCTAGGAATATGGTACGACGCAAGTCCCTAGTTCAAGTTACAAGATCAAGCTAATATCTGAATTTACATTTAACAGGGTAGCAAAACAAATCTAGGTTAGGATGGTACCATTTCGACATTTAAATTTAACATTAATTCAACTAGCTAAGTCCTATCAATTAACAAAATTTACGGCGATGACGTCCGTAAAAGAAAACAATTACATCCAAAAGCTAAGTGTACAGCCATGAAAAACAAACAAATTAATTATGCTTAATAACTATGTGCTAACAGCACACAATAAAGTAACATGTAGGGTTTAATACACTTGACATCATAAATTAATAACGAAATAGACACAGTAGTTTTATTAAAAATTCCTGCCTACACCTTGGTTTACTCTTTGTAAACCATAGTCATCTAATGTGTATAGTTACGGTGACGAATGCGCAGTTGAGACCACGTCTGACATCGCATGGCCTGAGCTCCACAAGCTACGAACTCTAGGTTCGCACATGCTTCAGGTCGCTACAAAAATGTCAACTGTCCTAGTCATTTCCTCACAAGGAAATTATCTTCAACTGCACGGCTATGTCAACAGTTCCAGAATGCAAAGAACAAAGTTAGATAGAAAGAATCGTTAGTTAGGCTTGTTTTACAACAATTATGCGTCTTATTATTAGGATGTCGGTTTATAGGTTTATCGTAGGTTTATGGCGAATAACATTGACAATAGCCTGGGCACGGAGTGTCTCCAACTGAGATCATTCCCCACCAAAAAGCCTCGACTCAACAGTCGGAATATAATCAACGAGTATAACAACTCGGACACACAATAACACGGGTTACCAGCGGCGCTAAGCTCGCGTTCAATAACTCTGGGATAGGCCTGTACAACAGTTACCTTCCAATAACATCTGGTCAACGGGATCATCCCCGGACAAAGCATACAATAACATCCTGCTATAACAGGGTAGACTTCACCATCCTATAGAAAACCTTACATAACTGTACCTGTCATACGACAATACACGCAACAGAGCGCTAAACTAACAAAAACCGATCCATAAAACAAGTGATCAAATACAAGAGTGGAAACTGATTTCCATAAGCAAAATAGCAATGAAAGGAAAAGCGAATACAAATTGTACTCTGTCCTCGTATATAGTCGTTTTGTCTCACAATGAAGCAGGCGTGCTCTAGGTCACTGGGTTACATAACCAGTTTATTCAAGGCCGGCGATTTAATCAATACAAAACCTGCACCTGACCGGTTCATAAAAAACATTACCATAGGTTACGGATCTCTACAGAGTCCGTGTATCAAACGCACGCTATAAATCTGAGTATAGTAATACACTTCCGTCTTTCTACCAAAGACGTCTAAATGAAAGTAAACTTACAATAACTGAAGCTCTTTGCTTTAAAAATGCAACTCAGTAGTTGCTAGAACATCAAATAAAAACGTGTCTCACACGACACAAGCAAGAATATGATAAATGTGGCACAGATTCACACACTAGATCTGCTTAATGATACGTTGGGAACCGCGTTCGATGCTAGGCAACGAAACATTCCTTCTAGTTGTTAGGTTCAAACATGACCAAGAATAGCTTCTGAGCTTATTCAAAATGAAATATAATGCATTTACAAACTGGTAGTTACTGTCGACTACCTAAATGATACGACCGTTCTAACGACAGTCAGGGGTGTAACAAAGGATGGCTGCGAAGAATGCAGTCAATTAATAACCAAGGCATCTGATTGCCATAACTACAGTCAGCAAAGACTTGAAAATTACCCCAAGTAGGGTTGAACAAAATAGCCTCAAAATGACTACGGTCAGGTTCAGCAAAAAGGTAGGCATTGACGTTCCACGACGTTCACCAAGCTGCACCAGGGCTGACCAAAATGTCTGACCCCAAGGGTGTCTCACTCTAAACTGAAATAAATGACATCTAACTAATCTAGTTACATCCCTACCTAGAAAAATGGCTGACACTGAGTGTGGTTGATTCACAAACTACATTAAAACTACTATACCACCAGAAACTAGAACAAAGAAGGGGTGTGACAAAAACTCACGAAATGGAGGAGCTCTCACTCAGCTCTCTATTCCACAACAAGGGTTGTACAAAAATCTCTCTGGCTCTCTGGATCGGTATCCTCCTCATCAGGATTCCCATCTGGACTCCCCCAAAGACCAGGGTTCGATTTGTCCCTGTCGACATCTTCGTGGATATGCCTGGAAATGGCATTTCGGCTCCTTCCCTCTCGTTCATCGTTCTGGAAGTTCCACCATCATGCGGGTTCCTGTAGAAACGTCACCCCCCCATACCGGGATGGTATTAGCCCATGGTGACTGCTTCAACCATGGTGAAGAAAAGTCCAATCACGTGGGTAGCGAAATAAGTTGCGTGATTATTCATCCTCTCACTTCCAAAATTATAATGTCCGTCGTGACTATTATTGGCTTCAATTATAAAATACGACACAGCCTTAATCTTGCAGATGTGGATTAGCATGTGAGCTAACACTATTTCATAATGCTGCACGTGCTAGTGACGCTACTTTTGTATCACGCAGCATCCGTGAATTATACGACGTTTCAAAGATGAAATTTCCACTTTGGCAATTTAAATATCTCATACAATTATAATCACACTTATTCAGGATAATTGTAACACTATTACCTGTATATTTCCACTAGGCATCTGCCCTCCACATACACGTGGGTAATATGTGATGTTACAGCAATGTTGTGCAATACACTATACTTGCCAATAATTATTTCCCAAGCTTCTTATTTAATTCACTGGACTTCATCGACAGTGGATATTAGTATTTGCATGCTCGATGGCACCTTATAATCACTTTTAACGCTAAACAGCGGATATTCTTCTACGTCTCGTAGGACAAATGTAATTCCACGCCTACACAAGGCGGATTCTCAAGACGCAGTGCTCCGGTACTGGGTGTCTCTAGAAAGTAGGTCGTCAAAACGAAAACGTTGAGCGACTACTTACGTTCCTTTTTGCGTATCTGCAAGGGTATTACCTTACCTAAAGTAAAAATAAACATTCTCCAAAATGTTTTAATAATGCAGCATGACGAAATGGAATATTCTGAGTCTCGTAGGAAAGATAAAAATAATTAATAAGACCTCAGATAATAATTAGCAGTTTACACCAAAGTCAAAAGTGCGATTCACCGCTACTTCAAAGTATCGCGTGATCTCTCAGCTTCACGTGGCTTCCTGGGTGTGTTCAAAAGTACAACATCCCATCATAAATGCTCTGTCGTAAAAAAATATCACATGAACCATAGCTCAGCGGGTTCATCTGCCTCTCTGTCGTTTCAAATAAAAATGTTGGGATAACATTTTTATTTGCTTTGAAATTCATTCAAGAGTGATATTTTTTTAGATTGGCTGCATTAACCCCCTTAGCGTGTACGGCGCAACGGTGCGCCCACTAGCCTGCTACGTTCACAGCGTGTACGGCGCAAGGGTGCGCCGTCGAATTTGAAACGCCCGCTACGTGGACTTCGTAATAGTAATTTATTTGGTCGTAAGATGGCAGGAAGAGACAACTTTTGGCTACACTTCGAGCTACTTATTATTGCCAGGAGGTGTCGCATATCTTCACAGTCATTTATTTTTCAGATCTCTGCACACGTGTTCCCGCTTTTGCGGACCGTGAGTTTGCTTGTAAACATGGCAGGTCGTGGCACAGTTATTGATGACAAAGAAATAGCTAATTTGCTCGATATTAGTGCCAACGAAAGTGATTCAGAGTGTGACAGCGATATAGAGGATGAGTTGGCTATAACTTCCAGTGAAGATAGTGACGCTGACGATGTAATTCGTGATAGAACGCCAAGAAATACGAACACATTAGGCGACTGTGATATTGTCCCAGTATTGACGTGCCGCTGACCAGGGATAACCAGGTTATCAATAGTTTAGAATATTATGTTATATGTTGTTCTTATTGTGTGTGTTTTTTGAAAACTTTTGCCAGTGCGTTTGGAAATTATAGCGAAATGCATATGACACCGCGCTTACCATTGGGAGTAGGCTAGAAATAATGCACGTTGTGGGTGCAGCCCAGAGTTTCACAATATCACGCTTGAGGGATTAAAGGTTCCAATGCGCTCTCCTGTCCTAATGTCTTCTATCACATAACTTCCATTGTTTAAAGGCTGTCGGATACGACTAGGGCCATAATACAAGGATAGAAATTTCCCATATATGCGGTCTATAGGACTAGAAATTCCGGGTCTCCTTATAAGGATAAGGTCTCCTTCTACTAGTGGTTCTCTAAACCTCTGGCGTCTAGTTCTTCTCAAGCGCTTGGCAGCTTGTCTGTCCATAGTCTCTCTCACAGCTAAAAGTCTGCTGGCATGTGATGGTTGTAAACAAGGTGGATTTACAATCACACGATCCCATATTCTCAGCGGCATCTGGTTCAAATGCAAGACCATAGGTATTTGACCAGTGCTTTCATGTACTGTTGAATTAATACATTTTGCCATAATAACAAGGACTTCAGTCCATCGCCAGTGTTCTTCTTGACAATATAATCGACAGAATTTTGCGATAATAGACATCACGCATTCTGCTGGGTTGCTCTCTGGATGTCGAATAGATGATAAAACATGACCTATTTCAAGCTCATTCATGGCATTGGCAAATTCTGCTGAGGTGTACTGTGATCCGTGATCAGTCAACAAGAATTGTGGCTTTCCTGCCTCCGGTATCACTTGACGTCTAATCCTCTGAATAATCTGATGTGCAGTAGCTTTTTGAATCGGATGAAGCATCGTATATTTCGTGAACACATCCACCGTTACAACGATGTATCGATTTCCACGACGAGCCTTAGGTATTGGGCCATACAGGTCCTGTGCATACAACTCTCTAGGTTGAGTTGGTAGTATTGGTCTAGGTTGTTCCTTCAGCAAGCGTGACGTGTATTTGTTCCGCTGTTTGCGTCGCAAGCACGTAAACACTGTCTAACGGTGGCTCCTAACCCTTTCCATGTGAAAGACTCTTTGATAGTTGCAATGGTTTTGTCTGTTCCACCATGTCCAATGGATAAATGTACCATAAGAATAACAGATTCTTGGTATCTCCTAGGAATAACTGCACGCAGTTGAGTGTGGTCCTCGTCTACAAACTTGTATAAGACACGATGATAAATCAAATAATCATCTGCAACAGCAGCAATCCTTGCATAATGAATCATCCTGTGGATCCATTCTTCGTTCTAGGAAACGGATAATATGTCTGAGTTCCTCCTCACGTCGCTGTCCTTCAGGTAAATGACGAAGTCGGCGAAGGTGTTCCTCGCATTCTCCCTCGATGTCTATGGCATTAACAGTAGCTTCAGGATTCCGGCTGAGGATGTCGGCCAACACATTCTCTCTGCCTGGTCGATAAACTATTTCCAAATCGAACTGTTGGAGAAACAGCGTCCAACGTGTGATCCTGTCGCTTGCCAGTCTTGTTCTCAAGATGAAGGTCAACGCATGATGATCGGTCCTCACAATAATCCTCTGACCTAACAGAAGTTTCTGCCAGTATTCAAGTGCGTAAACAATTGCAAGTGCTTCTATCTCGGTCGTGAAGTAGTGAGATTCATGTGCTCTTAAACGTCGGCTTAAGAAAGCGATGTAATGACGTTTCTTCTCATCATCTTCCTGCAGTAAAATGGCTCCTATACCAATGGCAGATGCATCAGTTTCTAGAATAAAGTTCCGAGAGTAATCTGGATATTCTAACTGAATTGAGTCCACAAGCATCTGTTTAGCTCTCCTGAAAGCTATCTCGCATTCATCATTCCAGTTCCACCTGCAGTTCTTTTTCAATAATCATTGCAGTGGTGCAACAGTTTCGGAATACTTCTCACAATGGGCAGCAAAGAATTGGAGAATTCCTAAGAATTGTCTCACGTGTTTCACACGGGTTGGTGTTGGAAATGCAGCAACAGTTCTAATCTTTGCCGGATTCGGTCTATATCCTTCTCCATTGATTATGTGTCCTACGAATTTCACTTCTTTCTGAAAAAATCGACACTTGTCAAACTTGACCTTAAAATTTGCCTGTCGGAGATTCTCAAAAACAAGGCACAATGTCTTTAAATGCTCTTCTTCTGTTCCCGAAGCTATGATTATGTCATCCACATAACATATTACTTTCTGCTTCACTTCATGAGTCAGCTTGGCATCAAGTGCTCTGATTAATGCGGCTCCGGCATTTTTCAATCCAAATGGTAGTTTTTGGAATACATAAGTAGTCTGATCAAACAAGAATCCAGTATATTTCTGAGTATGCTCAGATAATCTGATATGGTAATAAGACTGAACCAAGTCTAATGATGAAAATATCCTTTTTCCTTTGAACTTCCTGAGAATGTCCCTAATCTTGGGCGGTCTGTCGTGCTCAGGAGCTAGGCGTTCATTCAAGGCTCTGGCATCAAGACAAAGTCTCAAGCTTCCATCTACCTTAACCACAGGTATTATGGGATTCAAGAAAGGAGTCGGTGATTTCTTGATTGTACCTGCTGCTTCCATCTCATGGATCTTCTTAGCAGCTTCTTCGAGATGTTTCTCGGCAATCGGATAGATCCTTTTCTGGAATGGGGAATCGTCCAGTAATACAAGATCATACTCGTAGTCTAATATCTCACCAGGTGTGGTGTCGAATATATCTCGGTATTCGTTCAGTATTGCGTCAAGATCCTCATGTGTGGGTGCTGATAACGATTCTGCCTCTTCGTCGGCATCTAGTGTCGCCTCAATTTCCTTGCCCTTTAATGCTTCGACTACGTCTACTTCGGATAGGAATTCCGGTTCTTCTTCAATTAGGCTCATCTGAATGGGTTCGTTCGGCTTGAACTCTACCGTATTCCGTCCCATGTCAATGATTCCATCATATTTTCTAATGAAGTCTGCGCCTAAAATGGCATCATGATGCAGGCCCTTCATTACGAGAAATTCGTGCAAGTACACGTGGCTCGAAATCTTCACAGTACACAAAATCTGGATTTTGCACGTTACAACGCGGTCAGGTATGACACCTCTGACTCTTATAGCTGAAATGGGCAACTCCGTCACCTCAGAGTTTGCTCTAAGTCTGGCATGGCAATCGGCGGAAATTACACTAATCATCGCTCCAGTATCGATGAGTATGACTACACTGACTTCATTCAAGGTGGCTACAATCTTGGGTAGACGTGTTAATTCATAATTGTGGTTCGTCGTTCGTCGTTCGTCCAACAAGTCTTCTTGGATTGGCTCCCAGAGTAATATAGAGGCAGTTACTCGGTGCTCAACCGAACAAGAATCTATTGATTTTTCGTAGTTTTTTTTCTGTCATGGCGAGAAGTACTGGGCTGGTTCTGCTCCGTCTCCTGCGCCGAATGTCTATTTTCCCTCGAAGTAGGTTTCCGTTCTCCCTCTTCTTGGATCTGCAATTCTCTCAATTGTTGGAGGTACTCACGGCTCTCCCGCGCTCTTCCTTTCCAATCCCTGTCTGGCTGGTATCTAGGGTCTCGATTTCTGTCGTAACCCCCACTATATCGATAGTCTCTACGGATACGTCCGTGTTGCTGATTTCTTCCTTCATTCCCTCGGCGGTTGTTTTCATGACGTCGGTCGTCGTCCGTCCTTCGGTCGAATCGCCGGTCCCAATGACTTCGCCGGTCATCATGTTGATTTCGAGTATAAGGAGTGTTATTCCATTCTCTCCTGTCATAACTGTAATTGTTATCACGTCGCCCAGAATCCTCTGTGGTTTGTGTTTGTTGTGGCGTCTGGCTCACTTTATCAACAGTCGTCAGATTCATATGTCTATCCTCGCGCCTATCAGCCTTCTGCTGACGGTGTGTAGGAAACTGTTCTGTGTTAGCATCCAACCTTCGCAGTATCTGGTCACACTGCTGGAAAGTGGATGCCCCTGCAGCGATTAACACACGTTGTACATCCGCAGGGTACTGCCAAACAATTGTGTTCACCAAATCTTGTTCGGACAATGGAGGCTGAAGACAACGGAGCTTCGCGAGCTGTATTGCGAAGTAATTCGCATAACGAGTGGGTGTATTGGAACTGTACCTTCGAGTGTACATCTCAGCTCGGATACTCTGCTGGATGTCGCTCGACCAATATGTTCTTAATAACGCTTCCTTAAAGTCTTGGTGGCCTGTAAATGAGTATCGGAATGCTCTGAACCAGGTACCGGCTTGTCCCTCAAGCAGTCGCTCTATAACTCTTAGTTCCCTCTCTGGAGTTACCATAGTATCACGTAAGTAGCTTTCGACATTTGCTAGGAATTCCACTGGAGTAACACCGCTCCCAGTTCCCGAGAAGCGAGCTGGTTGCTCCTCTCTTGAACGAATTATGGTGACATTTCCCTGCGTATTCGCGGGCCTGAAAGTATTTTGCATGTAACTCTGCGTAGGAGTGTTAGTCTCATGACTAATTCGATTAGATGCTGGTTGAAACGGGTGAGCGTCAAAGTTCAAGGTCTGACCTTGCGCTAAATTAGTGAATTGTGACGGCTGCGATTCCATAGGCGCGCTGGGTTGGAAATGGGTAGGCATCATTCCTCCTGATTGAGATATAGGCGTTTCCTGAGATTCTCCCATCTGTGGGTGTACGTGTCTCTCTCTTGGAGTCGTCTCAAGTCTGTCCAGGCGTCTTTCTATTACTTCAAGACCTGGGATGGTTCTGGCTGCGACTTTGTTGCCTAAGTCGTTCAATTGCAGCTCGATCCTTTCGACCTTTCCCTTGAGGTTTGTGTCTACCTCGCGTATGGCCGTCCTAAGGTTATAACTGAGGTCTAACCTCTCGGTCACCGCGACTTCCTCAAATCTCTTTTGTAAGGAATCGATATCTCCTTCAACTCTGGACATATTTTCTTGGATTTTACCCACATCGTCTCTATTCTCGGCTACCTTAGCCTTGACGGTAGCTTCGTGTTCGTTGAGGTCACCTCTCAATAACATGAGGTCAATTTTGTGTTCCTCATGATGAACATCAACTGTCTCACGTAGACTGGCTACGGTTTCCGTCAATTCAGAAATGTTTCTCCTGTTGGTGTTAAGTTCCTCTTTAATCTCCATCATGCCATCAACGATAGTCTTCACGTTGTTATTAACGGCATTGGCAGCTCCTCTCATCAAGATTAAACCAACGTTCATGGTTGCCATGTCCTTCTTCACATTTCCGATAAATCCCTCGACGTGATCTAGTCGAGTCCCGAATTCTTCCCTGGTATGTTCCAGATCTGCTCTCATGTCTATCTGGACTTTATTCAAGGTTGTCTGAATTTGAGCTGTGTGCTCCTCCAATCGGTTTTGCACCTCCTCCCTAGCTCTATTCATCTGGTCGGTTAAGCAATCTACGCGCTGGTTAGCCTCCTGATGGTGTCGTATGACATCAACCCTAACAGCTGCTAAACCTGTCGTCAGATCATTTCTCGCTTCGATCCTATATGTGTCCATGTCTGCCCTGACTTGAGTTAAATCAGCCCTAACATTATTCACAGAGTGGGTGTTAATTTCTAAGTCCTGTCTTACATTGTTTATAGACTGAGTGTTAATCTCTAAGTCCTGTCTAACCTGGTCCACATGACCACTGACATTGTTGACTTCCTGTCTAACCTGGTCCACATGACCACTTACAGTATTTACAGCCTGAGTATTCTGACCTAAGTCAGCAGTAATCTGTTGAAGATTGGCATTCACACCTGCCATCATCTCTCCAAACACACGACGAATAGTTTCCTCATCCATAGATAAGAAATATATGAGAAAGTGAGGGATCAATTTCTACTGGAACTTACAGCTATGATTAGTTACTTGGTGGTATAAAGCTTGTTTCATTTATAAAAATATCACGAGTACAGCTGGAGTATGCAAACTAAGTGCTTCTACATTTACAAAGACAACGGTGAGCAAAGCAAAGTATTACATTTACTTAGGATGAGGCATCATCAAAGAAAATCCTATCCTTCATTTATCCAACACTAAAGCCTCACCCCATGGACTTCTATCAAACATGAATGCCATGCGGTCAATTGATCTGCAGTACGACTTTCTAAGTTCGTCCCAGTCTGTCAATTTACCATTAATCAACATTAAGATCCTCAAAAAAAATAACATGGTACTGAGGGTCACCACGTTAACGTCGGCACATGAGTTGGGCGCCATTTTATGAGACCGTTTAGTTGGAAGTCAACAACCACGATGACTCAACTAACGACACATAAATCAAATAAAAAAAATACCGTGAGGATCAGGTGACCTTCCATAAAGGCTAAAGCGGCACGAGAGTCCGTAGTCCACAGGGATCGTGGTACATGGTGACGATGGTCATAGACCGCCTAAGGAAGGGTTCACCTTAAAACTAGACTGAGAAAATAAACATCCAGACTCATGTAAAACACCGTGAAGATTTATTAAAATTCACAAGCCCCTAGCCTAGTTCGGAGGGTTATAATCGGCTAGTCCGCAAATTAATAAATAAACAAAGATAAAGAACAGGTCCCCCTTACCTGAGAAGTTACTGAAAACCCTCACGAAAGATCTAACTCACAATGATAAAGCAACAACAGCAACGCTAGGAATATGGTACGACGCAAGTCCCTAGTTCAAGTTACAAGATCAAGCTAATATCTGAATTTACATTTAACAGGGTAGCAAAACAAATCTAGGTTAGGATGGTACCATTTCGACATTTAAATTTAACATTAATTCAACTAGCTAAGTCCTATCAATTAACAAAATTTACGGCGATGACGTCCGTAAAAGAAAACAATTACATCCAAAAGCTAAGTGTACAGCCATGAAAAACAAACAAATTAATTATGCTTAATAACTATGTGCTAACAGCACACAATAAAGTAACATGTAGGGTTTAATACACTTGACATCATAAATTAATAACGAAATAGACACAGTAGTTTTATTAAAAATTCCTGCCTACACCTTGGTTTACTCTTTGTAAACCATAGTCATCTAATGTGTATAGTTACGGTGACGAATGCGCAGTTGAGACCACGTCTGACATCGCATGGCCTGAGCTCCACAAGCTACGAACTCTAGGTTCGCACATGCTTCAGGTCGCTACAAAAATGTCAACTGTCCTAGTCATTTCCTCACAAGGAAATTATCTTCAACTGCACGGCTATGTCAACAGTTCCAGAATGCAAAGAACAAAGTTAGATAGAAAGATTCGTAAGTTAGGCTTGTTTTACAACAATTATGCGTCTTATTATTAGGATGTCGGTTTATAGGTTTATCGTAGGTTTATGGCGAATAACATTGACAATAGCCTGGGCACGGAGTGTCTCCAACTGAGATCATTCTCCACCAAAAAGCCTCGACTCAACAGTCGGAATATAATCAACGAGTATAACAACTCGGACACACAATAACACGGGTTACCAGCGGCGCTAAGCTCGCGTTCAATAACTCTGGGATAGGCCTGTACAACAGTTACCTTCCAATAACATCTGGTCAACGGGATCATCCCCGGACAAAGCATACAATAACATCCTGCTATAACAGGGTAGACTTCACCATCCTATAGAAAACCTTACATAACTGTACCTGTCATACGACAATACACGCAACAGAGCGCTAAACTAACAAAAACCGATCCATAAAACAAGTGATCAAATACAAGAGTGGAAACTGATTTCCATAAGCAAAATAGCAATGAAAGGAAAAGCGAATACAAATTGTACTCTGTCCTCGTATATAGTCGTTTTGTCTCACAATGAAGCAGGCGTGCTCTAGGTCACTGGGTTACATAACCAGTTTATTCAAGGCCGGCGATTTAATCAATACAAAACCTGCACCTGACCGGTTCATAAAAAACATTACCATAGGTTACGGATCTCTACAGAGTCCGTGTATCAAACGCACGCTATAAATCTGAGTATAGTAATACACTTCCGTCTTTCTACCAAAGACGTCTAAATGAAAGTAAACTTACAATAACTGAAGCTCTTTGCTTTAAAAATGCAACTCAGTAGTTGCTAGAACATCAAATAAAAACGTGTCTCACACGACACAAGCAAGAATATGATAAATGTGGCACAGATTCACACACTAGATCTGCTTAATGATACGTTGGGAACCGCGTTCGATGCTAGGCAACGAAACATTCCTTCTAGTTGTTAGGTTCAAACATGACCAAGAATAGCTTCTGAGCTTATTCAAAATGAAATATAATGCATTTACAAACTGGTAGTTACTGTCGACTACCTAAATGATACGACCGTTCTAACGACAGTCAGGGGTGTAACAAAGGATGGCTGCGAAGAATGCAGTCAATTAATAACCAAGGCATCTGATTGCCATAACTACAGTCAGCAAAGACTTGAAAATTACCCCAAGTAGGGTTGAACAAAATAGCCTCAAAATGACTACGATCAGGTTCAGCAAAAAGGTAGGCATTGACGTTCCACGACGTTCACCAAGCTGCACCAGGGCTGACCAAAATGTCTGACCCCAAGGGTGTCTCACTCTAAACTGAAATAAATGACATCTAACTAATCTAGTTACATCCCTACCTAGAAAAATGGCTGACACTGAGTGTGGTTGATTCACAAACTACATTAAAACTACTATACCACCAGAAACTAGAACAAAGAAGGGGTGTGACAAAAACTCACGAAATGGAGGAGCTCTCACTCAGCTCTCTATTCCACAACAAGGGTTGTACAAAAATCTCTCTGGCTCTCTGGATCGGTATCCTCCTCATCAGGATTCCCATCTGGACTCCCCCAAAGACCAGGGTTCGATTTGTCCCTGTCGACATCTTCGTGGATATGCCTGGAAATGGCATTTCGGCTCCTTCCCTCTCGTTCATCGTTCTGGAAGTTCCACCATCATGCGGGTTCCTGTAGAAACGTCACCCCCCCATACCGGGATGGTATTAGCCCATGGTGACTGCTTCAACCATGGTGAAGAAAAGTCCAATCACGTGGGTAGCGAAATAAGTTGCGTGATTATTCATCCTCTCACTTCCAAAATTATAATGTCCGTCGTGACTATTATTGGCTTCAATTATAAAATACGACACAGCCTTAATCTTGCAGATGTGGATTAGCATGTGAGCTAACACTATTTCATAATGCTGCACGTGCTAGTGACGCTACTTTTGTATCACGCAGCATCCGTGAATTATACGACGTTTCAAAGATGAAATTTCCACTTTGGCAATTTAAATATCTCATACAATTATAATCACACTTATTCAGGATAATTGTAACACTATTACCTGTATATTTCCACTAGGCATCTGCCCTCCACATACACGTGGGTAATATGTGATGTTACAGCAATGTTGTGCAATACACTATACTTGCCAATAATTATTTCCCAAGCTTCTTATTTAATTCACTGGACTTCATCGACAGTGGATATTAGTATTTGCATGCTCGATGGCACCTTATAATCACTTTTAACGCTAAACAGCGGATATTCTTCTACGTCTCGTAGGACAAATGTAATTCCACGCCTACACAAGGCGGATTCTCAAGACGCAGTGCTCCGGTACTGGGTGTCTCTAGAAAGTAGGTCGTCAAAACGAAAACGTTGAGCGACTACTTACGTTCCTTTTTGCGTATCTGCAAGGGTATTACCTTACCTAAAGTAAAAATAAACATTCTCCAAAATGTTTTAATAATGCAGCATGACGAAATGGAATATTCTGAGTCTCGTAGGAAAGATAAAAATAATTAATAAGACCTCAGATAATAATTAGCAGTTTACACCAAAGTCAAAAGTGCGATTCACCGCTACTTCAAAGTATCGCGTGATCTCTCAGCTTCACGTGGCTTCCTGGGTGTGTTCAAAAGTACAACATCCCATCATAAATGCTCTGTCGTAAAAAAATATCACATGAACCATACCTCAGCGGGTTCAATATATGTATATATATGTATATCAGTTTCTTGTGGACACGATAACTGCCGTAATTTTGCACCAATCACTTTGAATTTTTTACCGAATATGTATACCTATAAAATCTCGGTCGAGTTCGTTACTGGGCTAAATCTGTCGAAGGGAGTGAAAATGGGGGGCTTTTTTCGAAAAAGTGAAATATTGTTATAACTCTCTTAATATGTGAAATATCAAATCCGTTCAACGTTCATACTATGTGTCGGATAAAGCCCAAAAATTTATGTTTGAAGAGGTTTTTTTTATAGCACCAACCATTGACCAAAGGGGTGGGAAAAAGTGGGTTTTTCGGGAAACATTAATCATATCTCTCTTAATAGGCACAATATCAAAACCGTACAAAATGGACAATATTCCCCTAATAATTACCTAAAACTTTTGTCTGAAAGAATTTTTGATATGACCCACCATTATGCCAAGGGATGAGAAAAATGATTTCGGAAATATAAGAAAATGCCAAGAGCTATCAGTGGTTGCCATGGCAACACTAATAAATTGATGAGGGATGAGCCATCAGACGTTGCCAAGACAACGCACTTGCACGATATCAGATTCAGATTTCCATCTGCCTAAGTGTGAAGCGGCTTCGGTGACGTAACTGGTAGCATGCTGAATGTCTATGCCCAAGGTCGCGAGTTCAAAGTCGGCCGAAGTCGTCGGATTTTCTAAGAGCGCTAAAAATCCGTCAGTATGCTTTCCTTTGGAGGGGAAGTTCCAACGTTCGTTGCGAGTTGATGGTTGCGGTGGCATCTAGTAGCCAAGTTCACAGCTAGGTGTCGTTGGCGGTAGTACCTGGTAGCAACATTAGGATCTACTGCTTGAAATTGACCGTCTGCAGTCCTTACCTGAATTATAGATTAATACAGCCATCCCAAAGTACATGGGGTTACATGACCGCGTTGTCGCAGCCCCTAAACTGAGGAACCAACCAAAATCTCTGCGGGAGATATAATTTTGCGTGAAGAAGCAACAGACCGTTACATAGTTACACATCAGTGTCGAAACCTTGCATAAGGACAGTGTGACCACAAGTATAAAAATGGACCCCAAATGACAAGAAGGTTACCGTTCCCATAAGACAATAAAATGTTTAATATAAGCATAAAATGACGAAAAACAAAGTTAATTAAGCTCCAATTATAAAATACCTTCTCGCAATAAATGAGGTCTGATCCTTCTACGAAAACCTGCATATTCTGCCTATTTTCGCCTATCCCCAAGTTTGTCCGGTGAAATCTACCTCCGCCTTCCGGCGTGCCGAGAGGACTATTTAAGCTTACGCTGGTCAAACCGTTAAAAATATCTATATAGCCTACTATGAGTGGAACAATTGTTCAGCATGAAACGTTCTACAAAAAAGTCCGCTAGAGCGTATATCTATCTTCAATACATCGTCCACTATAAATGTTTTTACGTTTTCATTTCTTCCAAAAATCTGCATTCAATGTTTTTACGTTTTCATTTCTTCCAACAGTCTCCATTCAATTACTGGGGCGACAGTTTACGAGCTAGCTAGGGCGAGTCTATCACCTTAATTACAGTCTAGCTAGCGGGTGATCCTATTACCCCAGACACAGCCAACAGCAAACTGTCGAGTCGTGTTGAGTTAAAACTTCAGAGAAGAGTGGTTGTGTTTGGAGTTTTCCTGGAAGTGCAACTCGGCTTTTCTTTATTTTGCCAGTGAACTTTTCGTTCCGAAAAATACACAGTCAAGTTAAGATTGGACGTAAGGCGGATTTGTGTTTCATGCAACTCGCCATTCTTAAATTACGTCTGACAAGAATTCGTTGCACATTCATCTCCATGATAAGGTAATTAATAGTCCAGTCAGTGATTTTATCCCATCGAGCTGAGACGTAAAACGGATATTGGTCGTAGTTCATTGACATCGAAAATAAAAAGCGCTTATCACGTAATGCATTCATAACTGTTCCCGGGCGAAGCCGGGGCTGGTTGCTAGTTTTATATAAAAGCAAAACCCACTAACGCGGCGCGACTGCCACGTCGCGCGCGGCTAATTCATGAAGAGCGTTTCACAGGCGACTGACCTGCCGCACGCGGGGAGAAAGTAACGTAATCCATGTAAACAATACTCACTGACGCAGCCAATCGAGCGCGTGGAAACAGAAGTTACGTTAAGTCTGCATGACCTTGTTGGCATATAACGAGTTGTTGGAAATGAATCGATGCAACATGTTTGAACGAGTGCAATCAAAATCTATACTGAACTAGAAGGCCTGTTAGCCATCTCTTGATGAATGCAGTACATTTGCATTTGTCTGTTGGCACAGGCTAGAGTAAAAGGTGGCTTTTCACCGATGTCTCAGTCTCACTCATGGCTGTGATTATATGGAAGCTACTGAGGTATGGGTGGTGCTTAGTAATGACATTCAGGGCACAGTCAGTGCCTGTGGATGCAGTGAAAGGTTCTACTCATTGGGTTAGTACTGCTGTTCTGACTCGGTGAGAGAAGCAATCGCAAACTATCTCACTCTTCATCTTGCCTAGTACGCCTCACTATAGCGCTGCCTTGGGTTTTTGTGGGTATCTACCCACTTAACCTAACGGCGGTACTTTTTGAGGATCCAACCAGCCTTCGGGCTGACTACCTAACAGATAGACTGAACTAGAATAAAATAGGCCTAGATGACGAACACTTGTTGCCATGGCAACCATTTTGTCTGTTTTCTTTTGTGCACGCTAATGAAATATAGACCTCCAGCCCCAAAACACACCCATGTTAAAATATCCTGGATCCTTCGGAAACAGTACATTACAAATAGGTTCCTATATTATCAACGCCATCATAGTAACTTCTTACTTTATTCTGGGGCTTCGGACATCTTGATCCTCAGTCCAGTGTATGCTTGTCTGATAATCTTTGTTCAGTGGAAAATGAAGCAGGATGTTATAATTCCGACGATTGGGTTCCCTACAACGGATCTGTACAGAAACCCTCATGTACTTGCTTAAAGCAACAACTTCCTTTGTACTTTAGAGTTTTGGATGTTCTGGAGAGGAGTACAAGAAAGAACTTGAGTAGCTGATCGTACTGGACCATGGAGAAAGCTTTAAGGGCCCGGGATACCGTACCTCGTTTCTTGCCACATTCGCTAGCCAGGAGCTTCTTAGCTCTGCCAAAGTGGTCCACTTGAGGGCCGACTTCTCTACAACAGCGAGCTCTAAGGCTGCTCTTTTGTGAGATCAGATAAACATCCGAGGTCTCCCAGGTGAGGTATCAGTGACTAATATTGCTAATATACTATGTACATCACAGTAACACAGGTTATCAGACAAATTCCACACTGTCATTTTAATTCTTCAGTCGGTCAACACAAATTTGCCCAGTGACTGGGAGGGGTACAAAGTATACATACACTAGAACCTCGTTTATCCGGGACCGGAACAGATCCAGATTATCGAAAATCCGGATAATCCGGATAAATCTAAAAAACAAATACATGTTGTATAATTTATTAACATAAGTATAATGCCTGTTTTCAATGTAGTACAAAAAGTATAAGAACGCGTTTTTAGCCTACTTTTCACATTTTGCAAAAATAACGAAAAAGTAGACTTATGAGATCGGGCAAATATGTGTCTGTCTGTCCTTCTGTCTGTCTGTCTGTCTGTCTGTCTGTCTGTCTGTCTGGCTGTGTGTGTGTGTGTGTGTGTGTGTCCCCCTATCAACTCCTAAACGGCTGCATCAATCGAAACAAAATTTGGTAGGAGTAAAGATCTATACCTGAATATCTCATGGCCATATTTGAAAATTATGTCACTGCTACCAACTGCTGAAAAATCGCAATTGAAATTTGAGCTCCATGTTGGATATCTTGGAAAGTATGAATGGGAGCTATTTCAAAATTGGCACACGTATAGATAATAATATTGCAGTTTAATTTCCAGGAGGCCATATATGGCAGTGTTGCCAAAATGATTATAAGCCTGCTGATATGTCCAAATTTTAAATGCATATAACTTCTACACTATCAATTGGATTTCAACCTAATTTCGTATGTGCTATGTGCACATAAACAGATATGACTGAGCGTATTCTTAAGAGCCACCAGGGCTGCCAACTGTTAATAAATGCTCTAAATTTGTTGTTATCCAAATACCCATATATCATAAAGTATGCAAGCCGACAGATTTAAACTATGCACACGTATAGTACCTGGCAGTCTATATTAATTTGGAGTAACTTATATACGTCAGTGCTACCAACATGATTCTAAGCCTGCTGATAGGTCCAATTTTAAAATGCATGTAACTTCCATACTAACTAATGGATTTCATTCAAAATTGACACAACAATAGATCATATTATCTCAGATTATTTCTGACCAATACATGTATGTCATTGTTGCCAACATGATTTTACGCGCGCTGTTAGATCCAATGTTTAACTGCATGTAACGTCCATGATATCCATTGGACTTCAACCAAATTTTGTATTCTGTACCATAAGAGATAGAACTAAGAATATATTCAGTCACCAGGGCTGCCAACTGTAGTTCTCTATTAGGCTACATTATGCCAGGTATACAGTATTTCGAACTAATTAGAAATTTCGATATTACCAACTTAATTTCGTAATTATTCTAGATAGATCCATATAGATTAATCATTGGCATGGATCTTAAATTTTAAGAAAAGTAGGCTCTTTAGTTCCTCACGGAACTTCTTGTTTACATTCACGACCCTGTTTTATGCACTAAAATAATGTGATTTTTGTTTGTTTTACATTTGTATAGCATTTGCGCGCATCACGATCAAGAAGTCGTTTTACAAACATCAATTACTCATTTCAGACCAATGCCGGGATGGTACCTTACATAGACCGTGGCCGAATTACTTAAAATTTCTGTCCTTAACTATCCTTGGTGGAAAAGACATTCAAGAAGAGGCGACCCCGTAAAAGAAATACTGTACAGTAAAAATAATGTTTTATTATTTCGATCCGGATAAGCCAGAGATCCGGATTAATGAGGGCCGGATAAACGAGGTCCTAGTGTATGTGAATACACTCCTGAAAAATATTACAAGTATTAGTTAATTAACGCTATTAAATGGACCAATTTAGGATTACGCGTTTCGACCCTCATGTGACAATTATCAGATCCTGATCCCTGTGTTTAAGGTTTAAATTTTTTCACTAATATACGTATTTCACTACTATTGTAGCTTGTCTTTGGTATTTAAATACGATTGGCAATTTGAATCCCGTTATACTCGTACCTTAGGGTTGTTGTTGTCTTAAAGGTTTTATGAATTACGCCAGTAAAGGTGTATATGCACGTGTATACAATTTTGAATAACACAATGTAATAATGAAAAAATAAAATTAACGAAAATAGCAAGCACTAGAAAACTCTATAACGTGTGTTCAAAAAGTAACGAGCCGGAGGCTGGAATGCTCAAATCGGTGACTACATCGGATAATCGTGGCGTGTGTAACGAGGTGTGGTTCCGACCAGAGCGTGGAAGATCACAGCCCGTCGCTAGAGGGCACGCGTGTACGTCACGTGACGATACAAAGCGAGCAGCAGCATGCATCAATCGTCCAACGCCGCCAGTCGCATTGCAAACAGTGACATGGAGGCGTCAACCGAAGAGCAAAGAGGTGTTGTGTTCGGTTTCTGACAGCGGAAGGAGTAGGGGAAACGAGCATTCATCGCCGAATGTCACAAGTGTACGGCGAACACTGCATGTCGCTTGCAAGGGTCAAGGCGTGGCACAAGCGCTTCAGGGAAGGACGGGTGTCGTTAGCAGATGCCGATGATGCCCGATCTGGTGCACCCCCCCCCCCCCCCTGCATTACCGATGACGACGTCCAGCTGGTTGATGCACTCATTACCCAGGACCGCCGAGTGACAGTGAACGCCGTGGTCGCTCCACGACAATGCACGACCTTATACGGCCAACACAGTCGCGGAACTCCTGCAGAAATTCAAATGGGAGGTTCTCGGTCACCCTCCGTACAGTCCAGACCTCTCTCCCTGTGATTACGCCATGTTTGGTCCCCTGAAAAGGGTTCTGCGGGGCCAACGTTTCACCTCGGACGTCGACGTCCAGCTGTACGTGCGGAACTGGTTCACATCGCAGCCCAGAGAATTTTATGAGACAGCCATTCACCGCCTCGTGTCACGGTGGGACAAGTGCCTAAACAGCCAGGGCCAATACTTCTAACATACAGGTACTAGTTTCTGTAATTATGCCTCCGGCTCGTTACTTTTTGAACGCACCTAATATGTATCATGTTTACTTATCTTTGTACGGTATCGCCGCACAGCCATGTTGTCTTTTCGCCCGGCTCGCCACTTGGCAGAGCCGGAAATCGAATCCGGCACTCCGTGGTGATAGCCAAGAACGCTAACCACTTCGCAACGAGGCAGATGATTAAGGGAAGCAATGCCGGACTCAGCTGGGGTCTCGTGGGCACCAACCCAGGTCCCACTAGTTGTGAACTCCTGGGGGAATCAACGTAAGTTAGTATTGAATCATGTCGGTGTAATGTTGCGAGCACAATAGTGTAATAATAATGTTATTGGTTTTACGTCCCTTTTTAACTACACTGGCTTTTAGAGACGCCGGGGTGCCGGAATTTTGCCCCGAAGGGGATCTTTAACGTGCCAGTAAATCTACGGACACGGCTCCCTCGCATTTGCGCACCCTCAAATGCCAGCTGACTGCGCCAGGATATGAACCTGCAACTTTGGGCCCACAATAGTGTGTAAGTGCTCCTGGACAGGAGCGAGAAACGAGAGCTTGTACGTGCCAAGCGACGCGACGTCTTCTAGCGTTATGAACGGAAAATTAACACTCATTTCACGTTCTGAAAATAAATCTTCACTTCTTATAAAATTGTATTTTGATGTAACATACTGGAGCACGTGCTTCTGATTCAAGCATATTCGAGAAGCGTTGGCTTGCTTCCAGCGCGTAATGCATTCATCATTATCATTCACCGTCTTTCTGAATCGCAAGATCTTCCTGAAAACAGTGACAGCCACACGCTCAGAATTACAATGAAACAATGGTACTTCGGATAGTGATGTCGTGGTGACTGTTGTGATGATGATAATTGTTGTTTTAAGGGGCCTAGCATCTAGGTTATCTTTCTAGTCGACGCCCGTGGGCGACCTGCGCGTCGGGATGAGAGATGGAATGGATGAAGATGAATGAAACTGGGCAAGGATGTGGAAGGAAGCGGCCGTGGCCTGTCAGAAGGTACTGTCCCAGTATTTGCCTGGTGTTGAAAATGGGAAACCACGGAAAACCATTTCAAGGACAGCCGACGGTGGGGCTCGAACCCACACGTCTACCGAGTCAGCAGAGAGCTTGGCCCCATGGCCTAACGCAGCGCTTTAGCCAGCGTAGCCACTGCTGTCGGTTTGGGTGATGGTGAAAATGAAAGATGAACAAATGAAACCTACAACTAGAACTAACTACTCTCTTACAAACTAGAAGTGGAAATGGGAAACAAAGAGGAGAAGAATGTAAATAAAAGACAGGAGGAAAGGAAATGCCCTCAACCCTCGAATAATGAGAATTGAGGGACCCGGAAGGCAGGAGAGCCAAGAAAGGCAGAGAGGAAAGAGGAGAGGGTCCGCCCCAAAGGCAATGGAAACAAGGGTGAGAAATTTGACCCAGCTCAGGATGTCCTCGGGGTCGCCAACTCCCGAACTCACCAGACGTGAGCCCTTGAGGGTGTAGCACAATCCAGGGTGCACCAGAAGTGGTGGGGCTACATACACCCTGCCTCCTTGTAGGCCTTGAGCAGAAGGCAGGAGATACAGTGAAAAGAAAACAAGGGGTCTGATCCCTCAAAGAATGAGGCAAGATGAGACAAGGGCCAATTAAGGTGGGATAGTAAAAGACTCCCTAAGCCTCGGATACCCTAATACCGTCGGGGTCGGATAAGAAAAAGAGTTGACCAAGGGAGGTTGACAGCTAAGATGATAGAGAGGAGCTCGACAAATGTAAGTGGAAGCAATGCCAAACTCAGCTGAGGCCCGTGGTCGCCAACCCACGTCCCACTAGTTGTGAACCCCTGGGAGAAGGTGACTGTTGTTTTAAGGGGCGTAACACCTAGGTCAGCTGCACGTTACTGTATGCGTTAGACAATAAGTATTATTATGATAAACGTGGTGCGCTGATAAATAAACTATCAGCTTGTCCCGAGTAACGACAACATAAGTGATTTTGTCTTCGAATAATATTAATAATAATAATAATAATAATAATAATAATAATAATAATAATAATCTATGTATACAAATGAAAACCATAACCTGTCGTCGTCTCTGTCGCTGCTGCTGCTTATTTTAGGGGCTGCGATATCGTGGTCATGTCGCCCCATATAGTCGGAAGTTATGGAATTTGTGTGCTAACCCGTGGAATTATGATGTCAATACTAGTGTGTGTATTTGTAAATTGGAGATGAGATTGGGAAGGAGGCGGTTGTGGCCTTGATTTAGGAGCCATCCAAGCATTCACCTGGAGTAAACGTGGATAAACCGAGGAAGACCACTTCCAGGATGGCTGAGGTGGGAATAGAATCATCCTCATCTAAGTTGGCAGAGCCGAAAATCAAATGCGGATCTACGGGGTGATATCTAAGAACACGGATTGTCAGACAAGTTCAATGCACAACCAAGTATACGGAACTGATAACCGAAGATGTCCCAAGCCCCTAATACGATTTACCAACAATATATACGAGTATAGAAGCCTCCGTGGCTTAGGCGGCAGCACGCCGGCCTCTCACCGCTGGGTCCGTGGTTCAAATCCCGGTCACTCCATGTGAGATCTGTGCTGGACAAAACGGAGGCAGACAGGTTTTTCTCCGGGTACTCCGGTTTTCCCTGTCAACATTTCATTCCAGCAACAATCTCCACTATCATTTCATTTAATTGTCATTCATGTAATAATTCCCCCTGAGGAGTGCGTCAGGCCTCGGCAGCCGGCACAGTTCATATCCTCGCCGCTAGCTAGGGGCTTCATTCATTCCATTCCTGACCCGGTCGGAGACTGGAAGCAGGCTGTGGATTTTCATTTTCATATACGAGTATAGTGACTCTTTCACGGAATAAATATTTAATGCTATTCAAAGGTTGCAGAAATGAATCTTCGTGCGGTCAGTTGGCATTTGAGGGTGTGCAAATGTGAGGGAACCATGTCAGTCGATTTACTGGCACGTTAAAGATCTACTTCGGAGGAAAATGTCGGTCCCCCGACGTCTCTAAAACACGCAGTAGTTAAAACGGACGTAAAACCAATAACATTTTCATGTTCAACCCTGACTATTATAGGTCAGAAAAGTGTACTATAATGAGGCTCATTGTAACACTATTTTTCATTATGAACCAGTTTCTCCCACCAATCAGAGCTCAATAAACAGTTGTTCGACCGATTAGATAAGGTTAGCATCACACCTGCGCTCAATTCCACCGCCTTCTAATTTAAATTTCACTGCGTAGCCTAGTGTCATAGTAGGGTAATCGAGGAGGCCATGGTCAAATACAAGGCATTCTCTGCGTCTCATTCGCTCTGTTCTGTACACAAAACTGGCAAAATCTCGACAGATATTTATGAATATTTATGTTCGAACATAAAATAAGTTAGTATGGAAATTATAAAACTCGCATACGCTCGTTTTATAAACATACTCGTGTCTTAATTATTGCCATTATTGGCTCGTTGCATAATGTACTATTCATATATACAGTGTATTCTTTAGGGTATATTATGTTTGAATTATGAACACTATTACCGTGTTTCACTGTATTCAAGTGAGGAAATGAAAAACTACCTCACTTCTCGCCTTGCCTAGTACTCTTCAATATAGCCTTGCCTTGGGGTTTTGTGAGTTTCTACCCATGTAACATACGGCAGCGAAGCTTGAGGGTCCAACCAACCTTCAGGCTGACTATCTAAGAGACGCACAGCCGTTGTATTCAGAAACATGCGATTTATGCTGCTATCTTTGTCAACAAAAGAAAGACGAAATGAACTTCTAAAGAAGGCTAATGAAGAAATAAATAAAACGGAGCATAACACCAGTCATTGTTGGTGTTCTCTGTTCAATAAAAGAAAATGAAGGTGCGATAAGAGTTGAGTTATAACAAGCAAGGTGTTAACATGGATATGCTTTACGGCTGGGGGTCTATCTGTGATTAACGTGGACATCAAACAAGATGTTCAGCAAAGAACATATAGCCTACTTTCTCCTAAATGTATGGGTATCTTTATGACTCTTTGTCCTCATCCCTAAAACAATCACCCCAACCACAATGTATTGTTTGTTTTCTTTTATATTGATAATAAGCTAGTAAGTGTCAAGATCAATATTATATAATTTATGATGATTGAATAACAAAACTACTAACTTATTGTAATGCATTCACGTCCGTTATTCTCTATATTAAGCCAGCCTGCAAAATTAAGAATCTTCCGCCCCAATCATCTTCCGCCCCAATCACAGTAGGTGGTGCTGCGACCTATCAGTGAATTAATCTTTATCTTGTACGCCTATGCACTGCCATCGTAATGTACTTCGATGGCAGTGTTCTATGGGTGTTGAATGAGTAGGCAGTTTAAAGTAGCCAAGAGGGAGGCGATCCAGCTGGCAGTGTTTAAAGGTATTCGGAGCGCGATCGTGGCTAATAGTTGAACTACCAGTATTACAAAATTGCCATACTTCAGGAGGCCAGCTCAGGCATTTACACAGCGTTATGTTTGGAACAATATTACCCACATAACCCACAAGAGGACAGCACCGTACAGAGGCATTAAGAAGGCTGTGGTTAATGACAACGTGTATCTAGTTCTTCTATTCTCCTTTTTCTAATGTCTTCTGTTTATGTGCGATGCTGGGACTGTGATTTTATTAATATACGAGTGTATACTTTATCCTCTCCTTTGAGCTAAATGACATTTTATTCAGTATCTGTGGGAAAAGCTCGTGCACATCATTTGTAAAAGAATTCAAGAAAAAAAAACTAACTGTAGCAGTATTCGATCCCCAGTCAACTGCGTGTCAGACTAACATGCTAGCCCAGAGCTAACCGTATCCATGACGTCAGGTGTTCTTAACTGACATATTAGATACAAACTGTTGGCAAATAATGACTTTAAATAAACGATTTCTTCACTGCAGTACATCTTCATTAAAGATCATTTCATACAAAGTTTATATTATTGTATCAGTACGGTATATCACATACAACATACTAAAACTACTGAAATATAAGACAGGCACATGAGGACAGCTGCCATCTTGTCGTGTGTCACAAACGGCTCAGCTCTTTTAAGCCACTCATACTGTATAATATTATAATATTAAATTATAATAAATAACGGATCACGACCTTCAGGATAGCTTAAACCCCCCTAGGCTCGATAATCGGAATTGGTGGGTCTTAAGCTATTTATTAAAATGGTTGCATAATTCACACGGCCGCCATCCTGAAATGGCATGGCCGATGACCTTGAATTTTGGGTGAAAGACGCGTCCTATATAAAGGTATGTTGTCACCAAATTTGGTAGAGATCGGATGATTAGTTTAGCCGTAATTTGATTTTACGTTTTGAACATTTGAGTGGCCGCCATTCTGTTTTGGTAAAGATGGCGGCGATATAAAGTATGACACTGAGGTGTCCTTTACTAGTGCTACCTCTGTACCAAATTTCGTTCAATTCGGTTTCACCGTGTTCGAATTGATAGGGGGGGGACAGACATTCAGAGTACACACACTCACACACACACAGACACACACACACACACACACAGACTCACACACACACATACACACACACACACACACAGACTCACACACACACATTCACACACACAGACAGACACACTTTTTTCGTCCTGTGTTGATCTCATAAGTCTACTTTCATTTTTTGCAAAAATCGAAAGTAGGCTAAAACGGTGGTTACTATGGCAACAAGTGTTCGTCATCTAGGCCTAATCAGTAGAAACATAGATCACACTCGTTGGAGCGTGTTGCGTCGATAAGCTTCTGACAACTAGTTACCATGGCAACATTTTAGCGAGAAACTACAATCGAAATTCCGTTACCTGAGGAAACATGGACAGCTTGGGTTTTAGGGCGAGGAATGATCCAACACCACAACGCTCGTCTTTTAAATTCCCACTGTCTAATAGAGAGCGAGAAAATAAAAAAAAAACACATCAGTTGTGGGAGAGTGTAAGGAAAGTAGCCTTAGGAATAAGCTATGAAGAAAACAGTCATTGATTCTTTTAGGGGCCTTGCGACAACTTTGTAATTTAGGCTCGTTTACTTGAGTGTGTGGATTTATCTGATAACTTGTGTCACTGTGATGTCTGTATTAGTGTGTGTATTTGTAATGAGGTAGGAATTTGTACTGGAAGCGACCGTGGCCTTAAGTTAGGTACCATCCCGGCATTTGCCAGGCGTAGAAGTGGGAAACCACGGAAAACCACTTGCAGGATGGCTGTGGTGGGAATCGAACCCACCTCTTCTCATTTTTTCCCCACGAGGCTGAGTGTACTCCGTTCCAGTCCTCAGACCAGAATTAAATTTCGTGGCAGGGCCGGGAATCAAACCCGAGCCTCCGCGGTGACAGCCAAGAATGCTGCAAAATAAACTAATATTGGCTACCGTTAGAAAGCTAACGGCCCGTAGCTTTATGCGATGCGAAAGAAAATACGATCATTTAGAAAATTTTTGACATTCCGGAGCTCCTAAATTATTTTGGCTATCGAATTAGAGCTCGATAATCGTCTGAATTCTTTATTTCTTCCAAGTTATTGGTTGAAAACGATAGAGTAACGTTGTTGTTTGGGTCTTCAGTATTTTGACTGGTTTGATGCAGCTCTCCGTGCCTCCCTGTCCTAAGCTAACCGTTTCATCTCTACATAGCTACCACATCCTACATCCGAGGCAATCTGTTTACCATATTCTAACCTTGGTCTACTCCTACAGTTCTTGTCCTCGACCCTTCCTTCCATAACTAAGCTTGTTATTCCTGAGTGTTTTAGTAGGCTATGTGTCCTACCAACTTATCTCTTCTCTTCATTAGCAGTTGCCAGAAACAACTCTCCTCGCCCACTTATCTTAATGAATCTTCATCTGATCTTCATCATTCTTCTGTAACACCATATTTCAAACGCTTCGATTCTCCTCTTTTCTGCTGATCCAACAGTCCACGTTTCACTTATATGGAGAGGCATGATCCAGACAAAGGCTTTCATAAATGACTTCCTAATACATAAAACTATATTCAAGGGTCATAATCTACGTGCGCCCCGATAAACACGGCAAGCTAAGCCGGCTTTGACATGGCAAAGATCGCGGGCGCGTGTACACGGTTCAGCCGGTGGACGGCGCGCTCCTCTGACTCATATCGTTTGTTCACACGTGTTTTGTCATTCATATGGACGTGTATCTGCAAAGCTTAGACGTTAGTGTTGCACTTTCAGTTAGTATTGTGATTATTTTGATTGTTGGTCATGCCTAGACACCAATTCACATTGTGCTAACGTGTGTATATCCATAATTCGTATATGAAAAGCAGAAAGTCTTCTTCTGAAACAAGACGAAATTTTCGAATCAAGTTTCCAGGAAGACCTGAGCCTAATGCCAGTACAATTAGGAGGCTCGCTAAACAATTCAAGAAGACAGGGTCCATAAATAATAAATAAGTTAACAGACAACGTTGTGTTCCTACAGAACAAAAATTAGATGAGATTGTTGTCCATTCTTTCATAGAAGATGTCAGATGTGTGTTACAAAAGGGGGAGGACATTTTCAGCATCGGCTATGAGCACTGTAACTACACATTATTGAACATGTTTGGTAAAAGTGTAAAGAGTGCGCGCCACCACCGGCTGAACCGTGTACGCACGCCTGCGATCCGCACCAGTCAAAGCCGGCTTAGCTTGCCGTGTTTATCGGGGCGCACATAGATAATGACCCCGTATGTCAACAGATTCCATGAGTAAAGGCTGGTTCACAATTGGCCCGGGAACGTGAACTTGTACATGCGCGCGCAATCAGCTATAGCGTAATAATATTAAACCAATCAGCAAGCGCCCAGTAATAAACACCAATTACACAAATAAAATGCTTCAAAGGGGCTAAAACAATAGAATACCTGAGGAGCAAGGTTATAATAACTCTATTAAACACAAATTGTGCGCTTTAGAGAAGCAATGTTAGAGAGCGCATTCACAGGTTATGTTTACATCGCTGGCTACTCCTTCCGTACTGCGCATGTGCAGGTACAACGTTTCTGATTGGCTCCGGGAAGCTCCGAGAACGTCAAACATGAAACTTGACCATGTTTCCCGTTGGCCTTCCCGGGCAACTTTTAGATTCTCGTTCCCGGAGATTGATTGTGAACCGACCCATAAGGTAGCGTACATTTCAACTTCCTTCTCATTCCCGTTCACGTTCACGTTCTCGTTCTCGTTCTCGGGCGATTGTGAACCAGCCTTAACTTATGAGTGTAAAATACAAACAAATTCGAGCGGCTTCGATGGCGTAGTTGGTAGCATGCTGAGCTTCTATGCCCAAGATCGCGGGTTCAAACCCGGCCGAGATCGTCGGATTTTTTAAGAGGGTTAAAATCTCTCAGTATGCCTTCCTTCGGAGGGGAAGTAAAGCCGGCGGTCTCTTGTCATAGATTTATGGCATCATAAAGATCCTTCCTCTAATTATACCTGTGTGAAGCTAAATTATAGTTAAACATTTGACAAACGCTCTTAGGTTCCTACGTTCGTCGCCAGGAGCTGACTGCGGTGGTGTCTGGCAAAAAAGTTCTGAACTAGTAGTCGTTGACGGTGGCGTTTGGCGGCAAAAGCAGAAACTACTTGAAAAAAAAAAACAATGTCAGCAGTCCTTACTTGAATTGAAAACAGAAATACACACTAATACAGCCACCACAATTAACACCGGTCATCAGACAGATTCTACACACACCCAAAGTACACGGGGCTACATGACCGCGTTGTCGCAGCTTCTAAACTAAGGAACCAACCAACCAACAAACAAATTCAACTCTCGCTCTCAAGTAGGCTACACTGGGACTGATGAACAAGATGTCCCAGGTCTGAAGAAATGAATTAACAACGACACTGGCTAGCTGTGATTCTCACTCACTCCTCGTGCCAGGGAAACGTGCATGATCCTACTCATCAGACAACCAAAATTAAAAGTGAAGTATGTTCGTCGCACCCTTGCGGCTGATCCTAATGGGAGCTAGTACTGTACGCCCCGCCGCCAGCCTTGAGTAAGCACCAACACTTGACACACGATGATGGAGTGTAAATCCCCAGCCATATTGTTCCTACCCGACTGGAAATAGAAACCAATATATGTGCAAATACAATTTATACGGCCGGCGAGCAACAAGGGTCTATGAAACACTCTTCTGCAGTGTCACACTATCGGTTTAAATACTAATGCCGATAGAACATCGATTTTAATATGAACAAGTAATTCCGTGAAGAACTATACACACTATTTTCATATATCCAACTAATGTTAATTGCCTCTATCAACATACAAAATTTCAGTTTAATTGCTGTAATCGATTCGTAGATATTGAGAGCGTCTAAATATTTCGGATGGTTGGCGTTGGATTTTTATATATGTAGGTCATAGAGTTATGTACTATTACATGAATATTATTGTGTAGGTGTAGTATTCAAACTTCAATCGCATGATTAGGACACAACAAATGAAAATCAGATTTTAAAATTACGCACAGCTGCCATCTAAATGTTATGAAAACAATTGAAATAAATTAGATGCCTGTGGATTAAAATTTGTATAACCATTTATCGCACCAAGTTTCACTGCGCTCGGATTGTTAAATCGCGAGAAACGTCCATTTAAATATTTATATTTCGCGTCGCCGCCATGTTGGATTTGTGCTCACCAGGTTATTGAAAGTCCCATAGGTGAACTTATGTTTATAGGCTCTATCAACATACATAATTTAAGTTTGATTGCTGTCATAGATTAATAGATTTTGAGAACCGACTAAATATTTCGGATGGTCGCCATGTTGGATTTTTATATATGTATACCATACAGTTATGTACTATTAGATGGCAATTATTGCGTAGGTTCATTATTCAAACGTTCAATTCGATCGCATGATAAATACACAAGAAATAAAAGCTTAATTTTAAAATTTCGCACAGCCGCCATGTTGATGTTATGTAAGCAATTGAACAAAATTAGATGCCAGTTCATTACAATGTGTATATGTATTTACTGTACCAAGTTTCATTGAGTTTGAGTCGTTAAATCGCGAGAAAAGTTTATTTAAAAGTTTCAACTTCGCATGGCCACCATGTTTGTTTTGTAGTTAACAGGTTTATGAAAGTGTCATAGGTGATCTTCTAGTAGTGCCCTCTATCATCGTACAAAATGTCAGGGTGATATCAGTAATAGTTTCAGAGATATAGAATGTCAGTGAAATATTTCGCACAGCCGCCAATTTGAGGTTATGTAAAGAATTGAACTATCTTAGATGCCAATTCATTTACAATGTGTATAAACATTTGCTGTACCGGTACCAAGTTTCATTGCGTTTGGATGGTTAAATCGCGAGAAAAGTCTATTTAAGTGTTTTAACTTCGCTTGACCTCCACGTTCGTTTTGTAGTTAAGGTTTTTGAAATTCTCATAGGTGATCTTCTAGTAGAGCCCTCTATCATCGTACAACATTTCAGGGTGATATCAGTAATAGTTTCGGAGATATAGAATGCCAGTGATATATTTCGCACAGCCGTCATGGTGGACTGGTGAGACTTAATAAAACATGAAGGGCACAGTCGGAGTCACCCAAAATTGTACCCCGACCTTACCGAGTTTTTAGCCTATTTTCAATTTTGAAAAAATAGGCTTATGAGATCACCTTTTGTCCGTGTGTGTGTGCGTGTGTGTGTGTGTGTGTGTGTGATTCGTGTGTGTGTCCCCCCCTAATAAAATCTAAACGGCAGGAGCGATTTCAATGAAACTCAAAAAGTTCATAGCACTATTCCCGGCGACCTCGACCGTGCCCTTCAAATTTTGTTACGACTCCAACATGGCGGCTGTGCGAAATATTTCACCAGCATTCAATATCTCCGAAACTATTACCGATATTACCCTGACATTTTCTATGCTGATAGAGGGAACTACTATAAGTACACTTATGTGACTTTTGAAAACCTGGTAACTACAAAACAGACATGGCGGCCAAGCGAATTTGCGACTTTTAAATAGACGTTTCTCGCTATTTGACCAACCAAACGCAATGAAACTTGGTACAGTACATGTTTATATACATTGTAATGCACCGACATCTAACTTCGTTCAATTGTTTACATAATCACAAGATGGCGGATGTGCGAAATATTTCACCGGCATTCTATATCTCTGAAACTATTAGCGGTATCTCCCTAAAATTTTGTACGGAGATAAAGGGCACTACTGGAATTCCATCTATAAGATTTTCAAAAACCGGTTAACTACAAAACGAACATGGCGGCCAAGCGAATTTGAAAATTTTAAATAGACCTTTCTCGCGATTTAATGTTCCAAGCGCACTGAAACCTGGTACAGGAAATATTTATACACATTGTAATCCACTGGTATCTAATTTAGTTCAATTGTTTACATAACCTCAAGATGGCGGCAGTGCGAATTTTAAAATTAAGTTTTCATTTCTTGTGATGTAGTCATGCGATCGAAGTGAAAGTTTGAATAATGAACCTACGCAATAATTTTCCTTTAATGGTACATGACTCTATGTCCTATACATTTAACAATCCAACATGGCGACCATCCGAAATATTTAGACGATACTGAATATCTACGAATCTATTTTAGCAATCAAACTGCATTTTTTAATGTTCATAGGGGCTATGAACTTAAGTTCACCTATAGGACTTTAAATAACCTGGTGATCACAAATCCAACATGGCGGTGACGCGAATTATAAATATTCACATGGACGTTTCTCGCAATTTAACCATCCGCGTGCAGTGAAACTTGGTACAGTAAATCTTCATCCGAATGTTAATCCACTGGCATCTAATTTATTTCAATTGTTTCCATAACCTCAAGATGGTAGCTGTGAATTTTTTTTTTATCTCCTTGTTTTTTCTTGTGTCTTAATTATGCGATTGAAGTTTGAATACTACACGTTCACAATAATCTGCATGTAACAGTAAACTCTAGGACCTACATATATAAAATCCAACATGGCGACCATCCGAAATATTTAGTCGGTTCTCAATATCTACGAATCTATTACAGCAATCAAACTGAAATTGTGTATGTTGATAGTGGCAATTAACATAAGTAGGATATATGAAAATAGGCTGTATAGTTCTTCACGGAACTACTTGTTATTGATATCGCTCCAGCCGTTTGGAAGTTATTAGGCACACACATACACACACACATACACACGGACAAAAGGTTATCACACAAGCCTATTTTTTCATAAATGAAAATAGGCTAAAAAGGCGCTAGATCATTAATATGTTGTTACTTCTTTTAGGGGCATGTAACATCTTCGTCAACATCAACGTATACTCATACTGTTGTTGTTGTTGTTGTTGTTGATTCCTTATGGGCTTCATCACATCATGGTCATGTAGCCCCGTGTAAATTACATGGCATATTCCTGCATTATGTCCATGCCAGAGATTAGAGACTGTTTCATTGTCTTTATGCCGGTTTCCTAACCTAAACTAGCCTAACGCTAACCCTAACCCTAACCTAACCTAACCTGGCTAACCGACACGTGTCTATTTTCAGTGTACGCAACTAGCACCATCTAATCATGACCTTCATACCATGTATGCAACTAGGACGTACGAAAATCGCACTAAATCGTCAGCGCTGAGATTCAAACCTTGGATCCCAAAACTTGCTGCACAGCTTCTCAATGCAGTCAGTGGTGGACGAGACTTGACCATCGTTCGCTACACCTCCAGGCAGCAAGAAACAAAAAATAACACTACGTGACAATTCTAATTCTTGGGAAGCATCTAGGATGAATGATAAATAGATGACCTAGATGTACTGCTCCTAAAAAAAAAAAAAAAAAAAAAAAAAAAACGAACGAACGAACGAACAAACAAACAAAATAATAGATAACGTTTCTCCGCTACGCAGAGGAACATTGAATCATGTATATGCTTTTCAGATCTAAATGATGATACATGTTAACCTTTCTAACAAGGTTATATTACAAGCGAGCACGTGTTTATACCACTCACAATTCGCATGAGAATAGGTCTGTAAACCAGGTTCTTTATAACGTTGGTTGGTTGTTTCCTCAGTTTAGGGGCTGGGACAACGTGGCCATGTAGCCCCGTGTACTTTGGGTGTGTGTAGAATCTGTCTGATAACCGGCGTTAATTGTAATGACTGTATTAGTGTGTGTTATCTGTTTTTAATTCAAGTAAGGATTGCAGACATACGATTTTCAAGTAGTTCCAACTTTTGCTACCAAACACCACCGTCAACGACCAACTAGTCCTGAACTTGGTTACTAGATGCCACGCAGTCGGCTCCTGGCGACAAACGTTGGAACCTAAGAGCGTTAGCCAAATATACCTATAATTTAGCTTCACACAGGTGCAATTAGTGGAAGGTCCTTTATCATGCCATAAATCTATGACATGGGACAGCCAGCTTTACTTCCCCTCCGAAGGAAGGCATACTGAGAGACTTTAACGCTCTTAAAAAATCCGACGACTTCGGCCGGCTTTGAACCCGTGACCTTGGGCATAGAAGCTCAGCATGCTACCAACTACGTCACCGAATCTGCTCTTTATAACGTTGTTGACACACACAGTTAGCTATTTTAACATTGAAGTTGCGGGGACAAGTACAAATCCAGAACAAGATAATCGGTGTTATTCTGTACTATACTGTACAGCTGCTTCTCGCGTGGGAAAGGCAGTTATCAGATGCGGGTTGTATCTGCGCATGCCCGCTTAGGGGCAAGGTGCGCGGTAGACCGTCATACTTACTTGTGTATTCTCACTTTCCTCGTTAACCTGCGGCTCGCCTAGCTGGGCGGATATGTTTGCATTCCATGTCTGCCACTTCGACGCAGTGTTGGCAACTCTCCACTGTAGTCACTGAAAGCAGCAGTGAAACTGAACATATCTACGTGCAGCTGTGCAACACTTCTCACCTGAAACACGAGCAGGCCGCCAGGACCGGTGTCTGCACTCAACGTGGAGAGAGAGAGCAAGCATGCTATTGGTCAGCAGCGAACAATGGTTATTGTCGCCGCTCGTTAGCGAGGAAAATGAGAGAACTATAACGCAAACGGTATCACGCCGAGTTTGGCACGAACCCAACCCAAAAACACATTCACGTTATATACGTCTACCATGCCCAATTAAATATCGCCAGAATTATCTTCTCCTGATTCCAGGAAAATTTAGATGATGATAATAATTGTTGCTTTAAGGGGCCTAACATCTAGGTTTTTTAGCGCATGGCTTTTAGTGCCGGGAGTGTCCGAGGACATATTCGGCTCGCCAGATTGTAGCTGCTTCTAGGCGGCCACCCAATAGGTGAGCTACAAGTACCGTCGACTGTGGAGTGTTGGCTGGGTAGGAAAGTTTGAATGTAAGGACGAGGAGTTGGAAGGTAGCGGCGGTGGCCTATAGTTAGGGACCGAACCCGGCATTTGCCTGGAAGGAAGATGGGAAACCACAGAAGATCATCTTCAAGGCTGCCGGCGGGGGGATTCGAACCTCCTCGCCTCCCGGATGTGAGCGACTGCCAGCAGCCATGCCGTAACGACCACGGCTAACTCACCCGGTAACATCTAAGTTATCGGCCCATAATGGTTTGGTGATAGTGAAAGATGAAATGAGAATGTAATGAAAACTAAAACGAATACTAACTACAAAGCAAAGCCAACTCCGTACAGGCCATGGAGGCCCTGGGAGTAGTGGAAGGTAGAGGCTTCCACTCTTTGTGACATCGGCACTACATGGGATGGAGTTGTTAGCTCCACGCCCGGCCAACTTTGCTCCCAGGAATTACCCCGGTACTCATTTCTGTAGTAGGCTGAGTGAACCCCAGGGCTATTTGCGTTTCCGAAAGTTGTAGTTTTCAGCCGATTTTCAATTTTGAAAAAATAGGATTATGAGATCACCTTTTGTCCGCGTGTCTGTGTGTGCGTGTGTGTGTGTGTGTGTGAAGTGTGTGTGTGCCCCCCCCCTAATGATTTCTAAACGGCTGGAGCGATTTCAATGAAACTCGGTAGGTTCATAGCACTATTCCGGATGACCCCAACCGTGCCCTTCAAATTTTTTTATGTCTCACCAATCCAACATGGCGGCTATGCCAAATATTTCACCAGCATTCAATATCTCCGAACCTATTCCCGATATCACCCTGGAATCTTTTACGGTGATAAAGGGAACTACTAGAAGTTCACCTATGTGACTTTTGAAAAGCTGGTAAATACAAAAACCAACATGGCGGTCACGCGAATTTACGACTTTAAATAGACGTTTCTCACGATTTAACCAACCAAACGCAATGAAACGTGGTACAGTATATGTTTATACACATTGTAATGCACCGACATCTAAGTTCGTTCAATTGTTTACATAACCACAAGATGGCGGCTGTGCGAAATATTTCACCGGCATTTTATATCTCTGAAACTATTAGCGGTATCACCCTGAAATTTTGTACGGAGATAAAGGGCACTACTGGAAGTTCAAGTATAAGACTTTCAAAAACCGGTTAACTACAAAACGAACATGGCGGCCAAGCGAATTAGAAACTTTTAAATAGACCTTTCTCGCGATTTAATGTTCCAAACGCAATGAAATCTGGTACAGGAAATGTTTATACACATTGTAATGCACTGGTATCTAATTTAGTTCAATTGTTTACATAACCTCAAGATGGCGGCTGTGTGAATTTTAAAATAAAGTATTTATTTCTTGTGTCGTAATCATGCGATCGAAGTGAAAGTTTCAATAATGAACCTACGCAATAATTTTCCTTTATTGGTACATGACTCTATGGCCTATACATTTAACAATCCAACATGGCAACCATCCGAAATATTTAGACGGCACTGAATATCTACGAATCTATTATAGCAATCAAACTGAATTTTTTAATGTTCATAGGGGCTATGGACTTAAGTTCACCTATAGGACTTTAAATAACCTGGTGATCACAAATCCAACATGGCGGCGACGCGAAGTATAAATATTCACATGAAAGTTTCTCGCAATTTAACCATCCGAGTGCAGTGACACTTGGTACAGTAAATCCTTATACGAATGTTAAACCACTGGCATCTAATTTATTTCAATTGTTTCCATAACCACAAGATGGCAGCTGTGTGAAATTTTAAAATCTCCTTGCTACTTTTTGCGTCCTAATCATGCGATTGAAGTTTGACCGCTATACTTACACAATAATCTTCATTTAACAGTACATAACTCTAGAACCTACATATTTAAAATCCTACATGGCGACCATCTGAAATATTTAGTCGGTTCTCAATATCTACGAATCTATTACAGCAATCAAACTGAAATTTTGTATGTTGATAGTGGCGGTTAACATAAGTAGGATATATGAAAATAGGCTGTATAGTTCTTCACGGAACTACTTGTTTATTTTCTAAAATCCACTACCTGGGTGGGGATCGAACTCATTCCCTTTCAGTTAGAAGCTCAGCGCCTCTACCGACTGTGCTACGCAGCCCCCTTATACTAACTACTGTCTTACAAACTAGAAGAAGAAATGGTAAACAGATAAACAATAAGGGAAACAATGGACAGGAAGAAAATGGATGCCCTTAACCCACGAAGATTGAGGATTGAGGGATTTGGAAGGAAGGAGAGCCATGAAAGGCAGGTAGGAAAGTGGAGAGAGCCCACCCCAAAGTCAGTGGAAGAAAGGAAAACAAGATGTTCGGGAAAGAACATATAGCCTACTTTCTCCGAAATGTATGGGTATAGTTATAACTCTCTGTCCTTATCATCTCCTAATTTCTTCCCATTTGAAGTGCAAATTGGCACACAGGATTTGAACAGTGGCGTTCAAACCATAGTTTATAATTTACCCCAGCATTTTGCAATTTCATCAGCAAACACTCCAAACACCGACTACTTACAATAATTGAAACTTCGTTGCTCTAATAAGGCCCATCTACAATGCGCAGTCGGCAGTCCGTAGTTGGTAGTCCTCGGTCGGCAGTCGCGATCGACTCCGTGTATACTATAGGCACCATACACAACATGAAGTTGCAGTTGGTAGCTGGCAGTTGACAGTCGAGAATTTTATCCTTGACTGCCAACTACCCGACTGCAGCAATGTAATAGCCAATCAGAGCAGATCAGAAACTGACGTCACGTTGTTGTTCTGTGTCGTGTACGAATGATATAGAACTAAGTGAAGTAACTTCGCAACCCGACAATTTATAGGCTAATCTTAAATACACGGTATAACAAAATAATCCATCTCCAAATCATCCATATTGCAAGTTTTGAGATTATCAACAACGCCTCTGTGCACAAGGAATAAACGAATGTTACTGTCTTATTACTCCTAGCAGTCGTTAAGACTGGGTTCACTAACTGGCCGGTATAGAGCGCTGCTCGAATCTATAGTTTCTGCATAGCACAACTGAAGGATGGAAGATGTCACTCCAGTGGAGAATGTCGTTTTTTTTAATATATAATTTCCATTGCAAAAAGCACCATATAAAGCTTTATTTTATAACGTCTCAGTACTCAAGAAACAATAAATATAAAAACTAGTCGTGATATCTAGTTGTGAAATATCGAACAATATAATCCTAACAGAGCGAGTGCATTCTAGCGGCCAGAAGAAGAAACTTTTCAATAAAATCTGTTACCTTTTTGTCAGCTAGATGTCTCGATTAAATCTGCTGGCGAATTATGTTTTAATTAAGTATATGTTTTGCACCGTAATATGCACAATATAACGCTTAATTTTAAAACGTCTGAGTCATTACAAAGCAACAAATATGTAAAATGTCAAGCAAAAAACATATCTCTGATGGGGTTTGAACTATAGGCATATGAATGACAGACTAACGCTTTACCACTGAGCCATTTGTGCCAACGAACATTGATCCATATAAAATGACTTACATAGAACTTGTTAGCAAATAATGATTTATACTAAACGATTTCATCACTGAAGTATATTATTTATATATAAAGCATTTCATACAAAGTTTATTTATTTTGTTTCAGTACGCTATATTGCATGCAATACTCAAATTAGTGAAATATAAGTCAGGCACAAGATATCCGCTGCCATCTTGTCTTATTAATGAATCAGCTGAGCTTTTTAAAATCACGTCTGCACTATAGTATTACAAAATAAACTTTTAATTTCGTACGTGCCTCTTCCTTTAGAACAGTTAAAACGATTCTCGGCTCGATAATCGGAACTGGTGGGTCCCATGATATGGATTATAAAGTTTGCATAATTCGCACGGCCGCCATCCTGAAATGGTATGGCGGACGACCTTGTAGTTTGGTCACAAGACGCATCCTATACGAAGGTATGTTGTTACCAAATTTGGTAGAGATTGGATGATTTGGTTAGTCGTTATTTGATTTTACGTTTTGAACGTTTGAGTGGCCGCCATTCAGTTTTAGTAAAGATGGCGGCGATATAAAACATGACACTGAGGTGTCCTTTGCTAGTGCTACCTTTGTACCAAATTTCGTTCAATTCGCATTCACCGTGTTCGAATTGATAGGGGGGGACAGACATTCAGAGTACACACACTCACACACACACACACACAGACTCACACACACACAGACTCACACACACACATACACACACACAGACAGACACACTTTTTTCGCCCTGTGTTGATCTCATAAGTCTACTTTCATTTTTTGCAAAAATCGAAAGTAGGCTAAAAACGGACCCAGTTCAGGAATTCCTCGAGTTCACCTATTCCCGAACTCAGCAGCCGTGAGCCCCTGAGGGTGTAGCAATATCTAGGGTGTAAAAGAATTGGTGGGACTACATACACCCTGCCTCCTTGAAGGCCTTGAGCAGAAGGCAGGAGATAACATGAAAAGAAAAAGAAGGCTGACCCCTCGAAGAATGAGGGATCAGGAAAGATGAGACAAGGGCAATTAAGGCGGGAAAGGAAGAGACTCCCTAGGCCTCAGATACCCTAATACCGTCGGGATCGGAAGAGAACAAGTTGCCCAAGTGAGGTAGACAGGAAAGAAGACGGAGAGGAGCCTGGCATAAGTAAGTGGAGGCAATGTCGGACTCCACTGGAGTCCCGTGGTCGCCAACCCACGTCCCACTAGATGTGACCCCTGGGGGAAAGAAAATTTAGAAATGTGGATAGATATCTATACTAATATAATACAGTAACGCTGAAGAGGTCGCATCCGTAGCGTAAGGGTCAGCATGGTTAGCTGCCGCCCCGGAGGTCCTGGGTTCGATTCCCGGCTCTGCCGCGAAATTTGAAAAGTGGTACGAGGACTGGAACGGGGTCTACTCAGTCTCGGGTGGCCCAAATGAGTAGAGGGGGTTCGATTTCCCCTCAGCCATCCTCGAAGTGGTTTTCCGTGGTTTCCCACTTCGTCTTCGGGCAAATGCCAGGATGTTACTGTGCCCGAAATACCTACCCTTTACCTGTTGAAATCCCTCGATGGTAGATGGATCGTAGGACCTGAAAACCCCCCGGCCTAGAAAAGTCCCCAAATCCTACCAACAGGGAAAAGGAGTAATAGGGTGCAGTAAAACCTAACAGAGGTGGCATTAAGCACGACCAAAGCATAACAGCGAACAGCTCTAAGAACACGAGAATCGTGGGCAAACACCCTCTCAGGAGTGTGGGAAAATCTAGAAATATCTAGCTGTGGCCCCCCTTAATGCGACCTCTTTATACTTCTATAAATCATCACATCACGCGATTAAAAGAACTGACAACATATTTATTTCAAAAGAAATCTGACAGAAGGTCAGACCAAATTGTCCTTGACTAGACACAAACAAAGAAACTGGGCACTAGAATCATGCCAATAAATGCATTAACAGTCCCCATGGACCAAGAGTGCATTTAACCCTCAATAGAAACTGTTAATCATGAGAACAATAGAAAACCCCACAAAAAAATTAAACAAATCACCTTAATGGTTCTTCCACTCATTCCAACATTAAAGAACACGTGGATTATTTCAGAGAGAGATATATATACATATTTACTTATTTACAGCGTAATCGTTATTTATGTTATTACACCCTTAGATGTAAATGTCTTTCCAAACATGTAATTCTGTACTCCTTATCTGCTTTGTCAAAATTGAAATTGTATAACTCATATTGCTTTAGCAATGTATTCAAAATGTATTTTTATCAATCAAGCACTCAAGCTAAAAAGATGTGAAATTCGAAATTCAGAATCTCTAAAGATTCAATAATATTTCAGAATGAATGTACTTATTTAAATTCCTCCAAAATTTAAAATATAACGTTCGTGAATCATATCTAGCATTGCCTAAATCTTATAAACTGAACACAACCGAAGAATTAATTAAATGGGGATGCCACACAAAAACAAACTCTGAGGCTTGACAAAAGAATTACTGTCATAATAATGGTCACTCATGACCTCGATTTCTGAAAACGGTGGGCATAACCACCAACATTACCAAGTTTATATTTTATAATTGCATTACACATGATGCTTTTACTATCATTTTAATATGAACGTACTTCAACGAGTACCATCGTAAATATATATCACGCCCATTGACGTTTTTTCACACACTACCACCCACATGGTGATTATTTTATTTGATAATTAGTGATCAGACAAGATCAGCTGTATTTCTTAATTATTATGATTTCTCAATCCAGTGCAACATCAACTTAACATGGGTGGCTACTTAATCAAGTGCACTGGATCACAGAAGCTTGCCTTACAGAGTTGTATTGACAGTCACATAAGAATTCATTTCCCCTTAAAGTTAATCTCTGGGATGTGTCTCCTAAAAGATTCTTGTTCTTCAAATAGTTCTCTAAAGCAATGTTCTAAACAAGAAAAACTCGAAATACTGAATTAAAGTTCAGTTATAGCAATGTTAATAAATATAAAAATATTAACGAGGTGTATCCAAGTACACGTGGCTACAAAATCGAACGTTAACGTTGATCAGACAAAAATAGAAATGTCCCCTCAAGAGAATTCACGAGAATCAAACTGAATCTACAGCATGTGTCCAGATAACGACTCCAGTTAAATTCTGTTGACACATTAGAATTGCAGTATGACCTCGCTTACCCTCAAGAGAAAAGAAAATTCCCTTTCTAAAAGAATGATCAAACTCCCCATTCTATACTGTAATTTAATAATAATAATACATGAGTGCATAAGAAAAATTCGAAGCTCGCAATTGTCGAACACAAAAATAAGGGAACGATGACCCCTCAAGCCAAAGCTTGATAAAAAAAAATAACAATTCCCTATGAGAATTACGTAGATTTCTTCCACTACGAAGATCTGTTCTTCACAATCAAGAAGTTCGGAATACATTAATGAATTTAATTTAATAGATTATTAAGCTGAAAAATGAACAATTATTTCATAATAAAATATTATGAAATGAGTGCACCTGCTTAATCAGGCCTAAACTCGACTGGAAATGAAGTCACACATGACATGGAATAGCCATGCATAAACTCCACTCGACAATCATACTACTCAAAATAAAAAAAATAAAAAATAGATGGCAAAGTGTTTAAACTGGACTATCTACCTTGCAACGCTACATGAAAAGTAGATTCTCTACCTGGCTGGAGATTCTCGAAGACAATATGGAGCGTGAAGATGCCCACCATCAGATACCACAATGGTGTAGCGGGACTACACGGTTCTATTCCAATTTCCAAAGAACGCGCTCGGGATCCCTTACTCCAATGTCCCAAGTCCACTGGTAGTAAACGAACTGCTTCCTCATCTCAGAAATTGTCCTAGCCCGAATTTCGAATAGTTCCAGACTGGTTCGGAAATACAACACGCGCGCGGATGCAACATTTCGATAAGAAAGTGAATACATGACGGTAGCCTGAGTTATTTTCGGCTGCATGTTACCAAAAGTTCATGTTGCACAAGCCAATAGCCCGCGTCGCGAATATGCTATGATCCACTTCGCACACATGCAGTGTGGTTACTCGTGACGTCCACTGCATTTGCTTGGAGAGCGATGTCCACACTAAAATGCCTAGCCGCTCATGGCTAATATGTTTATATGCATTCTAAATATCTCCCCCAACACCTCGGACTTCCAAGCACTGTACATTGTTAAAAACTTCACTCGGAATGTACTTGATATTTAGTTGCAATAGTCTTGGCGTGAGAAAAGATAGCACGCCTTCCCAGTATGCATAGACTTCAGAAACAAGCCTCCTCTATGTAACACTGCATTTCGCTCCGTAACACGTGAAAAGAGTGATTCCACTAACAGAATACTGCCCGCATACAATGCCAGGCGCTCTGACGACTGAAGTTCTCATTCGACACTGAACTTTTATGATAATGACCTTAATCCGTCACCACACGATGTATAAAATGTCAACTAGCACCGCCGTGAATTCAAAATAGCTTGACACTTCTTTCAGCCGAAACAACATTGCGATACAAGCTCTGCTTAGGCGTGAATTCGTCTGACTTGAAACGTGTTCTGTCTGTCGCGCACCTGCGACGGCCTGCAGGAGACAACTCACGCACCGTCTCTACTGCGCATGACAGGGCGATCTCTGAGACAGGTCGATATAAAAATCTATATTCTTGATATTACAGATGCCATAACTAAAAAGCACGACTGCATTGTCCCTCTCTGCTGTAAAATCGAACTCCAGTATAAACTTGACATCATATCTGTATCTCATTTCCAAATAAAAATTCAAAAGTACATGTCAATCTCCCACTCCTGCCAGCTCAAGGACACCTGCGCATCCTCGCGGCGTATAAGCGAAACACTCCCTTCCGAAGGTTACTGATGGGACAACAGCTGAGCAAACGATCACATGGCTATGCGCGCTGTCAAAACTAGGTCAAAACCTGCCGTGCGGTGTAGCGGTTCGTATAGGTACATGTACCGTAAACCAGGCCGAATAAGGGAAAACGGTACATCTCTCTCCTAACACCTCAAATAAAAGTTGGCTCGACTTTTATTTCATCATTCCAGATATTCCCGCTACAATACATGGCTACATACAGAGTTAAACTAACTTCTTGTAGTATCTGCGCATGTTCTTGGCGTTGAAGCGACCTATAATATCCCTTCCATCTATGCTGGTGACTTCATAACAATTGTTCCCAAAGCATCGAGCTATTCGGAACGTTTCCTCGGCTACTGTTTCTCTAGCCTCTTCCTTATCTCTCTTTCTTGGTATATCCCAATGGTAGTACAGAATTACATGTTATCTCTAATTTCTTGTTCCTCCTTTTCTTTTATCTTTATCTTTATATCTTTCTGGGGTTATTTCTCTACTACCCTGGCGACTAGTACTTGCATGAGCATCATTTATTGTATCCTTTCTCCTATCGTCTTTCTTTCTTTCTTCGTCCTTCCCCATCGAACTTTTCCTGCTCCCCTCTGAGCCTTTCCTGGTCTCTCCTTCGATAAAACTCTTCCGTCCTATAGTTCTTGTACCTGCTGTACCCCTGACGTGGTCTGTAATTAGTGTCATAAGGCGCATCACGATAATTGTTACGGTTCTTGCCGTAGTCCCTTCTATAGAAATTTCGTTCCTCATAACGTCTCTGCCACGGTGGTTCCGTGTATTCCCTATACTGGTTTTGGTATCTCTCATCCTTTTGGTAGTGGTTTCGAGTTTGCCCTGTCCTTTCCGGAATCATCTGATCGGATCTGACCGGGTCCGTTTGCTGGGTTCGGTTCATTACTACCGTGTTGATCCCTTTAGACTCCTGTCGACTAGCACGCGATATCATAGGTGTTGACATTGCGTTTACGTGGTCCAAACGACGTAGCAAGTCGTCCATCGTGGCTAAGTCAGTCACTCCTGATGAAATTATTGACTTTCTGACATCCACGGGAAGTTGCTGCGATATAGCTTCCACTAACTGACCCTCAGTCATCGGGGGTTGCAGAAACCGCAGTTTCGAGAGCTGACGCGCAAAGTACTCCGCGTAGCTTGTGGGACCTGTATTTGCATACTTTCTCGAGTAAACTTCTGACCTTATATTCTGTTGCACTTCAATGCTCCAGAATCTTTTGATGAATGCGTCAGCAAACTCCTCGAAATGACTGAAGGTATACCTAAACGCCTTATACCACTGAAGTGGGGCATCAGTCAAATAGCGCTCCACTACTCTAAGCTCGCGTTCGTGTGGCACCTGCGATTCCACAAAGTAATCCCTTAATCCACGAATAAATTCGAGAGGGGTAGTCCCATCTAAATTACTGAATTTGCGAGGTTTGTCCTCAAAATTTCTAATAACAGTGATGTTGGACGCTCTTTCAACAGGCCTGTGTATATTACCTCCTGTATTGACGTTAGTGTTGGGATAAGTGTACCCATATGGTTGTAATTGCGTGAAATTGGGCTGAGTCAAATTGGGTTGAGTTGGACCTAAGCGTTCCGCAACTCTAGACTAAGGACTAATCCCAATGTCAGGAGACTCATGTGGCATAGCTTCATCTCTTTCCTCTAATCTAGGTTCCCTTTGATCTAAAGCAGCGTGAAAGTCGCTATTCCAGCTTGACCTTAATTGCTCCTTAATACTTTCTACGTTAACATTCCCCCCAAGGTTAATGGTTTCTAATTGAGCTCGAATTGCATTTAATTCCGAAGTTTTCTTTTCCCTGTCTTCGTTCAGTTCTATCTTGTTCCGATCCACCTTAACTTCAATGGACTTTAATTTATTTTCTAGACTGGTTAAATTATCTATTTGAGAAATTTGAAGAACAGTAATCTTCTTATCGACATCTTCCCTCATATCTAATATTTTTTTAGTAGCTTTTAATTCGCTAGTGGCAAGTTTTTGTTCCATTTCCTGTTTCATATCACTGAAAGAATCTTCATTAATCCTAAGAATACCATTTCTTAACAAGTCTATGTTTTCTTTAACAATTGCCTTAAGATCTATGTCAAAGTCATCTTTCAATAATTTATTATGATCACTGACTTGAACTCGAAAAGAATTCATTTCAGTTCTCAATTGATCTATGGAAGCCTGAGTATTGATAGTGTCGTTAGTGAATTGTAGTTGCAAAGCTTCCAAATTATCCTTTGCCAACCGTTTACTGATATCTAAATCTAATTTAATTTCCATTTGGAAATCTTTATTAGTTTTCTCTATTTCATTAATCTGGATTTGCATGAGGTTTTGATTAGCTTCAACAATGCTAACTTTAGACTGGATGTTAGTTACATCTTCCTGTACATCAGTGACTTTAACTTCAATAATATTTTGACATGTTTGCATCTGGTTCTGACTAGCCTGCATTTGACTTTGACTGGATTCAACCTTAAGAATTTCCGACTGAATGCTATAAATGTCTGCTTCTATTTTTGTTTGACTACTCTGCATTTGACTTTGACTACTCTGCATTTGTTTTATACTAATCTGCATTTGACTTTGACTACCCTGCATTTGTTCTAGACTAGTCGCCATTTGATTTTGACTGAATTGCATTTGTTCTAGACTAGTCTGCGTTTGATTTTGACTGAATTGCATTTGTTCTAGACTAGTCTGCGTTTGATTTTGACTGGATTGCATTTGTTCTAGACTAGTCTGCGTTTGATTTTGCCTAGCTCTAAGGTCTCTGTTGCCGGACTGAAGGTCATTTAAAGAGCCTTTTATACTCTCTGCAAGAGCATCTTGGATCTGCATCTGTTCCTGAAGCAGTTTATAAAGTTTCTCTATCTCACTAGGAGATCCTTTTCCCTCGTTCTCAGACATATCAAATATATATCACACAAAAGCTGAAAAACATGGACACCACTCCACCAAACAAAGCATAGACATCACAGAGTAAACCACATTTGCCATCATACTCTACCCGATACCTAGTTGAGGCTATCGGCTACGCCAGCAGACATTAAGCCGTAGTTGAGATTATGGGAAGAGTTAAGAAAAGATAGCGCTCAGATCGATTCAAGAGGAATTTCAGGATGACGTAGAAGGTCTAGGATTAAGAAGGTACTGACCGCAGTCAGGCAGATGGAATTATGGATGGAATTATGAAGCTTTATTAAGATCTATATGGAAAATGGTATTTAAACATCTCAGAAGAGAAGATACAACAAGCATTATATATGGTAATAAGTTGAAGGAAGTCAGATAACCCTTAAGTTATTTTATAACTTAATAGCTGAGATGATCGGGATTCGAGATTATATTTGTGACGCAAGACCACAGAGGTGGGGAGAACGTCACGTGACTGCGCCAGGGAGGTTCAGGTCAATGCAGTCCAGAGACAGTCAGTTGAGCTCAGTGAGCCAAGCAGTCGAGCTCTGTAAGCAGAGGAGTCAAGTACAGTTAGCACGGCAGTCGAATTCAGACAGCGAACTGAGTAGGACATATGCCGAGCGTATGGTTAAGGTCGCGCAGCGAACAGCATTTGTCACGGAAAGTGAAAGCGACAAGTTTCAACTTCACCAAGCAGCGAACGAAAAGTAGGTCAACGACCGGGCGGACACCCGCAGTAGGCAGCGTGAAGACCGGTTACAGAACCAGCTGTACGGGCCCAAGCAAGCATGAGAAGGCCGGGGTTTAGAACAGTACTGTAAATCGAGTTGGAGAACTTATTTCAAGCTGCATTTTGTTAACGCAGAACAGCATAGCAGAGCGACATGGCGAGGCCAGCTTTAGGCGGAGATGATTCTAGCATCGCAGTAGGGGCGAGCGGGTTATTTCCAATCTTATACGCAAGCATTATGATAGAAGCTGAACTTCATTACAACATTGAGTTGGAACGTTTATTCAGCATTTGAATTATACAAGCTGATAGTGACGAGATACTGCAACTGTGAACTTCAACTGAACATAGTTTTTCAATGACATTACGACTATGCATTTCATAACGCATTCCAAGTAACATTAACAATTTTAGGCAAATGAAATGTTTCAAGCAAATGCACTCATGAACATTAACACGTGCATTAATGCAATTCTTTCTTATGAAGTGTTATAAATTACCGAGTATGAACACAGCTACAGGGTGTTTCATAAACTTAGACACTCTCACATAAAATTTTATTTTATGAAAGGGAGACTTAGCAGTTATTGGAGATTGAACTTTCAACACTCAAACCGAACATTGTATGGAACAGTGGCGTAACGTAGAAGAGGAATAAGGGGTCCACTGTTTCTATGAACTTTTTCGTGAGGATTTGGACAATATCCGCTATGGATAACCAGAAGTTCATCATGTCGGAGTAAACGCAGACAGAGACGCGATGGCACCACAGAGCGATGGATTCGATTCCTGACGAGGAGGAGGTCCACCAGCTGATTCACTTGGGATTTGAAGGCAATCGTCATTGCGTGGGTGGAATGATATTCACGCCGATCTTTCAAGAAATTCATTACATAAGGAAAATCGACGATCTTTGAAATTTAATAACAGCTGAGTATGAGAAGGTACTGTAAGAGTTACAACTTCCTGATATGATTATTTTCATGAATACTGGGCACACATGTATATTTTTCTAATAGGAGTGATACGATTGTTTAGACATGGCTTTGACTTTATATGCTTCGAATTTTGCTAGAATATGGCGTGACCATATGATATGGCAGGCATCATGATACGAAATTCTCACCATTGGTTGGCTTTATTAAGCAGATGTTTGGTCTTTTAGACATTTTTCCAGCAAGGATAGTTTTCATGAATAGTTTTTTTTTGTGTAACGAGTATTTCGAACTCGTGATCTGCAATTGATTATCTAAATTACTTCGTCAGTTCATTGCATACTAGCGAGTGTGTATTATTCATCAGTAGGGATTTTTTCCATTGGATTGTTTGGAGATATTAAGATGTTATTCACTTTAGTGAATGCATATCGCTTTTATATGACAACTAGAGACTTGTTGATTCCGATCTGGTACATTCACTCATTTAGTCTTCGAGATGGGGTCTTTCGTATTTATACGATTGCATGGTGGTTACTCATCTTACCCATCGTTCAGGGCACTATCATGTTAGTCGACGGAGCGAGGTCTTTCGTATTTATACGATTGTACGGTGGTTACTCATCTTACTTTCCATTGAGGGACTCATTTTTATCATCCGAGTGTACTTGAGATTGTAAGAGGATCAAACAAGGAATTACTAGTCACATATCAGTCGAATTTTTGTTAAATAAAGTAAAGATAAATGTCAGCAGAGTTACATTTGTAATTCTTGTTTGCCAATCCAATATTTTGTTGCTATACTCTTTTGAGAGTACTTTCAGTTTAACAGCTGGTACAGCTGATGCTTTTGATGATTTTTATAATTGTGTTTGATACATTTGAGAAGGATTTAAAGTAATTGAATCTTGTAAGATGAATCATTAATGGTCAGATTTATTTTAAGGCAGATCAGTATTGCAGATTTTGATATGAGAGATTATAGCACATTGGTGTTTTTCTGTGATGTGAATTATGAGAATTGTAAAAGAATTTATGCTATTTGAAAGCAGATCTTGAATTACTAAGGTAATATTTTTTCCAATTGTTTAAGAAGTTGTCTAGATGTGATCAGAGTAATTACAGTTACTGGAGATTGTGTGCGTTGATAATTTGAAGCCAGTTATATATTTTTTGTAGATCATGCAACATGGTTAAGTGAAGTTTGTGATAGGCATTTTGTGGAAGTTGCCAAGTGATAGTTGCAATGTTGCTAATGTATTTTGAGGCAGACATGAGGTTGTCGAACCCAGTCTAGCGTAATTGTTGAGATTCAGGCTGTATGATGAATATTTATGGAGTTTTGTGGAATAATTGTGGTATTCAAATGTGATATTTGAAGAAGTGCGGATATATAATGTAGTTGTGGATAGTCAGATCCAACGTGATGTCGTGAAGGCAATAATATTTTTTGGCATGATAATTAAATACGAAATATAACTTGGAAGTGATAAAACTGTAAGACAACGTTCTATAAACCATATTAAACAATTTGTTAGGAAATTAAACAAATAAATAAAGTTGATAATACAAGATTTTCTGATAATAATAATTAATGAAATAATAATCTGAAATTTAAGCATATTAATGATCTGACCTAATGAAATAAAAATCAGAATGACTAGATGAAATAATAAAAATCTAAATAACCAGAAGAATAAAATTTAAATAAGTTGATAAATTAAATTTTGGAATAAATCAATGAATTAAATAAATGGATGAATTAAAGATTGGATAAATAAACTGATTTAAATAAATTAATAGATGATTGGATAGATGTTGAATAACTGAATTAGAAGGTGATAATTAATTAAAGAAGCTGATGATTAATGAATTTATATGGAATTAAATAAATTTAATTGAGATATAATTTAAGAAATTGCAACTTGTGTTGAGGAATTAAACAATTTGTATTGATGATTTAAGATGATTTAATCTGAAGTAGATGATAAAATAAGAGTGTGTGAATAATTAGAAAGTATAATGAAGTAATGATAATAATTTTCATTTAAATGATTTAATGGTGATGAGTTAATGATTCTGACAAGAATATGTTGAATTTTGAAATGAGAGTTAATGTGAGAAATATTTAACTTTGATGATGTTGATGACCAATGAGCAGTGGATTTTCTGTAATTCACGAACAAGCAATTATTAATGACAATGTAAATTGTGTAAATTAATTATTCGATGTTTAGGAGCATTTTACTAACGTGTTCAACATTTGAATTATGCCATGCAAGCCATAAATTGCGTGATATTTAAAATATGTGATTATAATATGTGTATGTTTAGACAGATTAATATTTTTTTCAAATCCACATTCTTGATGTTAAATTAAAGAGAAATTAGGTCTCAGGTATCACAAATGTCAGTGACGAAAGACATAGTGCTACAGTGATCCTGAGAACCCAAGAGAACTTTAGAGATTTTTCCTGTTTTATGTGGATGAAATACTTTTGATTAGAAAAGAGATGGTTCGATTTTTGGACAATGACAATTTAACGTTGGCATTCGACCATACTCTCAGGTAGGATGATTATTTAAAATGTCTGTCTGACTATCAAAGTGAAATAAATTTGTTTTTATCTTAGTTGTGATCTGATGATGGTGTGATTTTCCTTTTTCTTTCCTTGTCTTGATTAAGGCTTAACCGGAAAGGATGTGGTTTGCTAGGAGTTCAGTTGATGGCGCCCATTTATATTTGCATTATTTTTATTAAACTTAAGCCCGTAATGACCCTAGAGATACTTTGTCTCGTGTTACCCACTGCTTTTTCGATATCTCAGCTGAATTTCCGACACATTCCTTATTTGACTAGAGGTTCATTTAACTCCGCTCTGTCCTGGAACTCCAGGAATGCGATGTAATGGCAGATGGGTCATCGCATCCCCAGGACGAACGGGTACAATACGAACTTCTTGATTGTGTTGCGTTAACTTAAAATCTAATTAAAAATTACCAATCAGTGCTCTATGTTAGAATCGAGGAATTCCCAGAACCTACTCGTACTATGTGTGATGATTTATATCAGTATATATCCTAAGTATTCCTATTATGACCATCTTTAAATTAATGAAAATGGTTTTACATTTAAAATGGGTTCAGAAATACCCATCCGCCGGTTGCAAGAAAATGGGACACCTTGAGTGCGAATCACCCACGAGCTACATCTCAACGCCCTACTCGACTGATCAAGTCAATTCAGTTTTTCAGAGAATGTCTTTCATTGATCTTGGCTCTAGTCGTATATTATTTCCAAACCAGTGTAGCACCACTTAAAAATCCACAAAATCTATCAATGGTTGCAATTCTACACGTATACCGTGTAGGTCGAGAATACTCTTAATTGCTTTATTCACGAATGAATTCCAATATCTTGTGCTAAAAACATTGGTGAACCATTATCTCCCGACATTCATTCAACGAGTTCACAATTGACCGCTGTAATGTTGTCGGAATTGACTAGCATATAACTTCACCACGTGTTCGAAAGCAAGATTCGAAACGATCATGAAATGGCGTCATATCACCAGTCAGATGCCCTTCCACGAGGTTCGACATCTATAATGGCCTCAAACTATGTTCTCGCTTCTGGTATTCCAGTTGTCTCGAGTTCATCATCTGTATGCCATTTTACTCAATTGGCACCTCCCAAAAAGACACGATATCTCTATTCGATGCCCCTTAAGTTTGGGTCGCCAATTTACTGAACCTCACTCTGGTATTCCAGTTTTTCGAGGCCCCAAATCGTTGGTGCGCCAATTTACTGTGCCCGAAATACCTACCCTTTACCTGTTGAAATCCCTCGATGGTAGCTGGATCGTAGGACCTGAAAACCCCCCCGGCCTAGAAAAGTCCCCAAATCCTACCAACAGGGAAATGGAGTAATAGGGTGCAGTAAAACCTAACAGAGGTGGCATTAAGCACGACCAAAGCATAACAGCGAACAGCTCGTAAGAACACGAGAATCGTGGGCAAACACCCTCTCAGGAGTGTGGGAAAATCTAGAAATATCTAGCTGTGGCCCCCCTTAATGCGACCTCTTTATACTTCTATAAATCATCACATCACGCGATTAAAAGAACTGACAAAAATTTTATTACAAAAGAAATCTGACAGAAGGTCAGACCAAATTGTCCTTGATTGGACACAAACAAAGAAACTGGGCACTAGAATCATGCCAATAAATGCATTAACAGTCCCCATGGACCAAGAGTGCATTTAACCCTCATTAGAAACTGTTAATCATGAGAACAATAGAAAAACCCCCCCAAAAAATCACCTTAATGGTTCTTCCACTCATTCCAACATTAAAGAACACGTGGATTATTTCAGATATATATACAGGATGTTACAAAAGGTACGGCCAAACTTTCAGGAAACATTCCTCACACACATAGAAATAAAATATGTTATGTGGACATGTGTCCGGAAACTCCTAATTTCCATGTTAGAGCTCATTTTAGTTTCGTTAGTATGTAGGCCTACTGTACTTCCTCGATTCGCCGCTAGTTGGCCCATTTGAAGGAAGGTAATGTTGACGTAATGTTAAGGCTCATTTTAGTTTCGTTAGTATGTACTGTACTTCCTCGATTCACCGCCAGTTGGCCCATTTGAAGGAAGGTAATGTTGACGTAATGTTAGAGCTCATTTTAGTTTCGTTAGTATGTACTGTACTTCCTCGTTTCACCGCCAGTTGGCCCATTTGAAGGAAGGTAATGTTGACGTTAGTGCTTGTGTTGACATGCGACTCATTGCTCTACAGTACGAGCATCAAGCACAAAAGTACGTAGCATCAACTGGTTAGTGTTCATCACGAACGTGGTTTTGCAGTCAGTGCAATGTTTACAAATGCGGAGTTGGCAGATGCCCATTTGATGTATGGATTAGCACGAGGCAATAGCCGTGGCGCGGTACGTTTGTATCGAGACAGATTTCCAGAACGAAGGTGTCCCGACAGGAAGACGTTCGAAGCAATTGATCGGCGCCTTAGGGAGCACGGAACATTCCAGCCTATGACTCGCGACTGGGGAAGACCTAGAACGACGAGGACACCTGCAATGGACGAGGCAATTCTTCGTGCAGTTGACGATAACCCTCATGTCAGCGTCAGAGAAGTTGCTGCTGTACAAGGTAACGTTGACCACGTCACTGTATGGAGAGTGCTACGGGAGAACCTGTTGTTCCCGTACCATGTACAGCGTGTGCAAGCACTATCACCAGCTGATTGGCCTCCACGGGTACACTTCTGCGAATGGTTCATCCAACAATGTGTCAATCCTCATTTCAGTGCAAATGTTCTCTTTACGGATGAGGCGTCATTCCAACGTGATCAAATTGTAAATTTTCACAATCAACATGTGTGGGCTGACGAGAATCCGCACGCAATTGTGCAATCACGTCATCAACACAGATTTTCTGTGAACGTTTGGGCAGGAATTGTTGGTGATGTCGTGATTGGGCCCCATGTTCTTCCACCTACGCTCAATGGAGCACGTTATCATGATTTCATACGGGATACTCTACCTGTGCTGCTCGAACATGTACCTTTACAAGTACGACACAACATGTGGTTCATGCACGATGGAGCTCCTGCACATTTCAGTCGAAGTGTTCGTACGCTTCTCAACAACAGATTCGGTGACCTATGGATTGGTAGAGGCGGACCAATTCCATGGCCTACACGCTCTCCTGACCTCAACCCTCTTGACTTTCATTTAAGGGGGCATTTGAAAGCTCTTGTCTACGCAACCCCGGTACCAAATGTAGAGACTCTTCGTGCTCGTATTGTGGACGGCTGTGATACAATACGCCATTCTCCAGGGCTGCATCAGCGCATCAGGGATTCTATGCGACGGAGGGTGGATGCATGTATCCTCGCTAACGGAGGACATTTTGAACATTTCCTGTAACAAAGTGTTTGAAGTCACGCTGGTACGTTCTGTTGCTGTGTGTTTCCATTCCATGATTAATGTGATTTGAAGAGAAGTAATAAAATGAGCGCTAACATGGAATCTAAGCGTTTCCGGACACATGTCCACATATCATATTTTCTTTCTTTGCGTGTGAGGAATTTTTCCTGAAAGTTTGGCCGTACCTTTTTGTAACACCCTGTATATATATACATATTTACTTATTTACAGCGTAATCGTTATTTATGTTATTACACCCTTAGATGTAAATGTCTTTCCAAACATGTAATTCTGTACTCCTTATCTGCTTTGTCAAAATTGAAATTGTATAACTCATATTGCCTTAGCAATGTATTCAAAATGTATTTTTATCAATCAAGCACTCAAGCTAAAAAGATGTGAAATTCGAAATTCAGAATCTCTGTTGTTGTTTGAGTCTTCAGTCTTTTGACTGGTTTGATGCAGCTCTCCATGCCTCCCTGTCCTGAGCTAATCGTTTCATCTCTACATAGCTCCGACACCCTACATCGGAGGCAATCTGTTTAACATATTCTAACCTTGGTCTACCCCTACAGTTTTTGTCCTCGACCCTTCCTTCCATAACTAAGCTTGCTATTCCTGGGTGTCTTAGTATGTGTCCTACCAACCTATCTCTTCTCTTCATTAGCAGTCGCCAGAAACATCTCTCCTCTCCCACTCGTCTTAATACCTCTTTGTTTGTAACCGTATCTACCCATCTGATCTTCATCATTCTCCTGTAACACCACATTTCAAATGCTTCAATTCTCCTCTTTTCTGCTGAACCAATAGTCCAAGTTTCACTTCCATAGAGCGCCACGCTCCAGACAAAGGCTTTCAAAAATGACTTCCTAATACCTAAATCTATATTCGATGTCAGCAGATTCCTTTTTTGTAGAAATGCTTTCTTTGCCTGAGCCAACCTACTTTTAATATCCTCTTTGCTTCGTCCATCACTGGTTATTATGCTTCCTTAGTAACAGAAGTCTACTACTTCCTTCAGCTTTTCACCTGCCAATTTGATCTCCATAGAGGTTTCTGATTTATTTCGGCTGCATTCCAGTATTTTTGTTTTACATTTATTTATTTTCATCATGAATTCTTTCCGTAAGACGGAGTCCATACCATTCAAAAACTCATTCAAATCCTCAGGCGTGCCGGCCAAAATGACGATGTCATCAGCAAATCTCAGAGTTGAAATTAATTCTCCTTGAATCTTCACTCCCACTTTAAATTTTTCTCTAATTTCCTTCATTGCTTGTTCAATGTAAAGATTGAAAAGTATGGGTGATAAGTTGCAGCCTTGCCTTACACCTTTCTGAATACCAGCTTCTCTCTCATGTCCTTCAACTCGAATGACTGCTGTCTGATTTCTGTACAGATTCTATATCACCCTCCTATCCCTGTACATTATTCCAATTGATTTCAAAATGTCAAACAATTTAGTCCAATCAACGTTATCAAAAGCCTTTTCTAAGTCTACAAAAGCCATGAACGTTCTCTTATCTTTCCTTATTCTACCTTCTAAAATCAGCCTAAGACTTAGTACAGCTTCCCTTGTTCCTACATTTCTTCTGAAACCAAACTGGTCTTCACCCAACTCCGTTTCTATCTGGCTTTCAATCCTCTTGTAAATTATTCTAGACAGGATCTTTGAAGCATGAGTAATCAAGCTGATTGTACGGTAATCTTCACATCTGTCAGCTCCCACTTTACTTGGTATAGGGATGATTACATTCTTCTTGAAATCAGGGGGTACCTCACCTGTCTCATAAATCCTACACACCAAGTGAAATAACCTGATCAGACCTTCATCTCCTATGCAGCGTAGCAACTCCATCGGTATATCATCTATGCCTGGTGCTTTGTTCCTGCTTAAGTCTTCCAGAGCTCTATCAAATTCTGATCTCAATATTAAATCTCCTTTCGCATCCTCATCAATTTCCTCCTCCCTTTCCAATACATGATTCTCAATCTCCTTTCCCTTATACAAACTCTCTATGTAAGCTTTCCATCTCTCAACCTTTTCTTCCCTATCTGTTAGAGGCTTTCCATTTGTGTCCTTAATATTACAGCACTTAGTCTTCTTTTCCCCAAAAGTATTCTTAATCCTTCGATAAGCTGTGTCTACTTTTCCTAATTTCAGACAATTTTCTATACCTGCACATTTCTCTTTCAACCATTCTTCTTTCGCTTCCTTGCACTTCTTGTTAACCTCATTTCTCAGACGTCTGTATTCTGCTTTCCCCTTTTCATCTCTTAGGTTCTTGTGTTTCCGCCTTTCATCCATCAATTCTAGTATATCCTGAGTGATCCACGGTTTTCTACCTATTCTTTCTTTCCTACCAAGGTTTTCTTCTGCGGATTTTGTTATTTCATTCTTCAAAAGTGCCCATTCGTCTGCAATTGAAGTTTGTTTAGGGTTTTTCATTAGTCCTTCCTTTATACTCTTCTTGAATCTTTCGTTTACATTCTTCTCTTTCAGTCTGTCTATTGCCCACCTTTTTGGCTTTTGACTTTTCTTCAGTTTCTTCAACTTTAATCTGCATTTCATTACAACCAGATTGTGATCAGAGTTTATGTCAGCACCAGGATATGTTTTACAATCCAAAATCTGGTTTCGAAACCTCTGCTTGACCATAATGAAGTCGATTTGGTAACGCCCTGTATCTCCTGGTCTCATCCATGTGTATATTCTTCTATTGTGGTTATTGAATAAGGTGTTAGCTATGACCAATTCATGCTCGGTGCAGAATTCTACCAGCCTGCTTCCTCGATCATTCCTTTCACCTAATCCGAAATCTCCTACTATCTTCCCTTCTCTCCCTTTTCCTACCACAGCATTCCAATCTTCCATTACTATAACATTTTCATCACCGTTGATATACCTCAGAATTTCGTCTATTTCTTCGTAGACCTTTTCAACATCCTCATCATCAGCTTGACTGGTAGGCATAGACTTGTACCACTGTAGTGCAGGTAGGTTTTGTATTGATTTTTGCTACAATAATCCGTTCACTATATTGCTCATAATATTCCACCCGCTGTCCAAGTTTCCTACTCAATATGAGGCCAACCCCTGCTTGGCCATTGTTTGATTTAGTGCTAATGACCCTATAGTCTCCTGATCAAAAGTCCTGTTCTTCCTGCCAGCGCATTTCACTAATCCCAACCAAATCCAACCTCAACCTATCCATTTCCCTTTCTAAGTTTTCTAACCTTCCACTTCCTAGCAGACTTCTAACATTCCACGCTCCGATCCGTAGAATGTCAGATTTCCTCTTTGTCACTTCTGTGATGTTAACCCCCTCTCGAGTAGTCCCCACCCGGAGATCCGAACGGGGGACTAGTTTACCTCCGGATTGAAATTTTACAAGGGAGGAGGCCATCATCACATGTAATTATGCATAGAGAGGTGCATATCCTCGGGAATAGCATACGGCTGTAGTTTCCCGTTGCTTTCAGCCGTGCAGCAGTACGCAGTGTAGCCATTATTGGCTTATATTATCAATATCTTAACCGTCTATAAGACTAGTAAAGAATTGATTTATTCTGAAAGGCTGCTACTCCCTTTCAGAATAAGTAAAGAGCAATTCTACTAACCAAAATACTAACCTTCTAACGTACTAACAATTAAATACCAAAACTCTACTAACAAAAAACTTAAGTTCCACCAACAACAAATACTACCACTAAAACAGTCTGTCAACAGGCACACTCACATGCACCCTCACACATCACAGTCTACTGAAACTATGAACTATAACTAATAAACAATGCAACTGCTACCAGACACACTCACACACCACAGTCTAATAGAACAATGACATATATCTAATAGACAAACTAACTCCCTACATACAACTAAAACTAACTACATACTTACTGTACTTTTATTTGAATTGACAATATTTACAAAATGCAATTTAGATAGAAAATACTTACAAAATGTAATTTAGATTTAGATGTCGGTTTAGGTTTATCGTCGGTTTATGGCGAATAATACTGACAATGCCCTTATGGCTTAAATATGTCTATGGCACGCAAATTATATAGTTTTTGTGCCCGTGTGTTCTGTGTTAAAGATTCAATAATATTTCAGAATGAATGTACTTATTAAAATTCCTCCAGAATTTAAAATATAACGTTCGTGAATCATATCTAGCATTGCCTAAATCTTATAAACTGAACACAACCGAAGAATTAATTAAATGGGGATGCCACACAAAACCAAACTCTGAGGCTTGACAAAAGAATTACTGTCATAATAATGGTCACTCATGACCTCGATTTCTGAAAACGGTGGGCATAACCACCAACATTACCAAGTTTATATTTTATAATTGCATTACACATGATGCTTTTACTATCATTTTAATATGAACGTACTTCAACGAGTACCATCGTAAATATATATCACGCCCATTGACGTTTTTCACACACTACCACCCACATGGTGATTATTTTATTTGATAATTAGTGATCAGACATGATCAGCTGTATTTCTTAATTATTATGATTTCTCAATCCAATGCAACATCAACTTAACATGGGTGGCTACTTAATCAAGTGCACTGGATCACAGAAGCTTGCCTTACAGAGTTGTATTGACAGTCACATAAGAATTCATTTCCCCTTAAAGTTAATCTCTGGGATGTGTCTCCTAAAAGATTCTTGTTCTTCAAATAGTTCTCTAAAGCAATGTTCTAAACAAGAAAAACTCGAAATACTGAATTAAAGTTCAGTTATAGCAATGTTAATAAATATAAAAATATTAACGAGGTGTATCCAAGTACACGTGGCTACAAAATCGAACGTTAACGTTGATCAGACAAAAATAGAAATGTCCCCTCAAGAGAATTCACGAGAATCAAACTGAATCTACAGCATGTGTCCAGATAACGACTCCAGTTAAATTCTGTTGACACATTAGAATTGCAGTATGACCTCGCTTACCCTCAAGAGAAAAGAAAATTCCCATTCTAAAAGAATGATCAAACACCCCATTCTATACTGTAATTTAATAATAATAATACATGAGTGCATAAGAAAAATTCGAAGCTCGCAATTGTCGAACACAAAAATAAGGGAACGATGACCCCTCAAGCCAAAGCTTGATAAAAAAAATAACAATTCCCAATGAGAATTACGTAGATTTCTTCCCCTACGAAGATCTGTTCTTCACAATCAAGAAGTTCGGAATACATTAATGAATTTAATTTAATAGATTATTAAGCTGAAAAATGAACAATTATTTCATAATAAAATATTATGAAATGAGTGCACCTGCTTAATCAGGCCTAAACTCGACTGGAAATGAAGTCACACATGACATGGAATAGCCATGCATAAACTCCACTCGACAATCATACTACTCAAAATAAAAAAAATAAAAAATAGATGGCAAAGTGTTTAAACTGGACTATCTACCTTGCAACGCTACATGAAAAGTAGATTCTCTACCTGGCTGGAGATTCTCGAAGACAATATGGAGCGTGAAGATGCCCACCATCAGATACCACCATGGTGTAGCGGGACTACACGGTTCCATTCCAATTTCCAAAGAACGCGTTCGGGATCCCTTACTCCAATGTCCCAAGTCCACTGGTAGTAAACGAACTGCTTCCTCATCTCAGAAATTGTCCTAGCCCGAATTTCGAATAGTTCCAGACCGGTTCGGAAATACAACACGCGCGCGGATGCAACATTTCGATAAGAAAGTGAATACATGACGGTAGCCTGAGTTATTTTCGGCTGCATGTTACCAAAAGTTCATGTTGCACAAGCCAATAGCCCGCGTCGCGAATATGCTATGATCCACTTCGCACACATGTAGTGTGGTTACTCGTGACGTCCACTGCATTTGCTTGGAGAGCGATGTCCACACTAAAATGCCTAGCCGCTCATGGCTAATATGTTTATATGCATTCTAAATATCTCCCCCAACACCTCGGACTTCCAAGCACTATACATTGTTAAAAACTTCACTCGGTATGTACTTGATATTTAGTTGCAATAGTCTTGGCGTGAGAAAAGATAGCACGCCTTCCCAGTATGCATAGACTTCAGAAACAAGCCTCCTCTATGTAACACTGCATTTCGCTCCGTAACACGTGAAAAGAGTGATTCCACTAACAGAATACTGCCCGCATACAATGCCAGGCGCTCTGACGACTGAAGTTCTCATTCGACACTGAACTTTTATGATAATGACCTTAATCCGTCACCACACGATGTATAAAATGTCAACTAGCACCGCCGTGAATTCAAAATAGCTTGACACTTCTTTCAGCCGAAACAACATTGCGATACAAGCTCTGCTTAGGCGTGAATTCGTCTGACTTGAAACGTGTTCTGTCTGTCGCGCACCTGCGACGGCCTGCAGGAGACAACTCACGCACCGTCTCTACTGCGCATGACAGGGCGATCTCTGAGACAGGTCGATATAAAAATCTATATTCTTGATATTACAGATGCCATAACTAAAAAGCACGACTGCATTGTCCCTCTCTGCTGTAAAATCGAACTCCAGTATAAACTTGACATCATATCTGTATCTCATTTCCAAATAAAAATTCAAAAGTACATGTCAATCTCCCACTCCTGCCAGCTCAAGGACACCTGCGCATCCTCGCGGCGTATACGCGAAACACTCCCTTCCGAAGGTTACTGATGGGACAACAGCTGAGCAAACGATCACATGGCTATGCGCGCTGTCAAAACTAGGTCAAAACCTGCCGTGCGGTGTAGCGGTTCGTATAGGTACATGTACCGTAAACCAGGCCGAATAAGGGAAAACGGTACAGTACCTTCTTCAAGGCCACGGCCACCTCCTTCACTCTTCCTTGCCTATCCATCCTAACCATCCCGTACCTTCCCTCATGAGGCCCCTGTTCGCTTTGCAGGTGAGGCCGCCTGGGCGAGGTGACAATCCCACCTCACCAGTTGTATCCCTTCCGATTCGATGTTCCCAGCTCTAGGACACTGCCCGTAGAGGCGGTAGTGGTGAGTTCCCTCGCTGAGTCCGTGGGTTCCACCAACCTGGAGGGTAAACGACTAAAAAAAGAGAGCTGAAGAGTTTGTTTGTGTTTTTAAACGCGCTAATCTCTGGAACTACCAGTCGGATTCAAAAAAAATATTTTTGTATATGATACCCAGATTCAAGAGGAATAGTTTAGGCTATGTAGCATTAGGCTACACCTTAAATATTGATTTTTGTTTAGTAAGTCGGAAGAACAAGCGCTCCAGAACAGCTTCAATAATACCTAAGTCTATTGTTGCCTGGCAATGCGAGCTGCATCACGTCGCGCCTACCAGTGTTCTGGTGCAGAATTGCGAGCTGCTTATAAATTGCAGTCACGGGGACTAATTAGCGCAAACAGACTTCTTTGGCCCCTTAAAACACTTATCATCATGACAATAGTATTTCTCTGTATAAGGGCGATCGATGGTGTTGGTGCAGTATACTGAGGTTATCAGCTGCGATAATCGTTGGTGCTTTCCGATCCTTATCATTGAGCCCTCCAGTTCTGTAATAGTATTCATTATCATACAAAAAACAAATACAGTAGAACCTCTCTGGTCCGTTCTCGGCTAGTCCGCCACTCCGGTTGATCCGACCGTGCTCAAGCCGAACTTGCCCGACTAGTAGCGGTGACACACGACCCGCCGCGCCATTGTTGTTTACAGGTAATTGTTGTTATTTCTTGTCCGTTTTGATCTTTTCTGTCGTTGTCCGTGTTTTGTACAGTACGTACTGTACTGTGAGTTTTTAGTGCTTACTGTTCGTTGGTTTTATGACATTTGTGTATACTGTGTTTCTTCTACATGTCAGGAGTGAAACGTAAACACGTTAATCTTTCATTAAATGAAAAATTAGCAGTGCTACCAAGACTGGACAAAGGGGAATCACTAACAAGAAAAATTGCCAAGGAAATCAATGTAGGCGTTACGACAATAAAAGATTGGAGAAGAAATCGGAAAGACATTGAATCATGTACAGTGACGATAGATGCTGAAAACGCTCTTAAGAATCGCAAAACGTTGAAAAAGCCTAAACTTGAACTGCTTGACAACGCACTGTGGATGTGGTTCAACCAAGAAAGAAGGAAAGGAACCCCAATATCTTGAGTTCAGAGATTCTTTATTTTAATGTAAATCCGTATTTTCTGTACTTTTTGATAATCCGACCTTTTTTGCGTTCCGACCATACCCTCAGTCCCAAAGGTGACGGATTACAGGGGTTCTACTGTAGATCCACCGTGGGAAGCGGGGCACTCCTGCTAGTACCCAATAAAAGACTTAGCTGCACGTGGATTCATATCGTGTTAACAGAACCCTTCTCCGTGCCACATAGCCACGAGGACAGAATGTGGTAGCGAGTCATGTCGCATGAAGAGCTGTCATGGTGTAGTTGCCCGCCCCCATCTGCTCGCGGCATATGTAAAAGCGTTGCACCACGTAGCCTACTGCTGCCGACAAGCCACTCGCACATTTCTCCTAATTATTCAACATTTTCGGTGTCCAATGTAAAGTTGAGTTGCTCGAGCTAACGTATTGTATTGCATGTATAAGAATTGTTATCTGTTGCTTGTCCGCCTCGTTGCGTAGTGACTAGCATTCTTGACTGTCACCGTGGAGGCCCGGGTTCGATTCCCGGTTCTGTCAAAAAAATTCATACTGGTCTGAGGCCTGGATGAGGGTGCAAAACTGAGAAGAGTTGGGTTTGATTCCTACCTCAGACAACGTGGAGGTGGTTTTTCGTGGTTTTCCCCCACTTTTACTCCAGGCAAATGCTAGTATGGTACCTAACTTAAGGCCGCGGCCACTCCCTTCCCAAATTCTACCTCGATTACACGTAGACACACTAGTGCATACATCACAATGACACAGGTTATCAGACAATTTCAACACACACGCAAGTACACGGGGCTACATGACCACGATATCGTAAAGCCCCTAAAGAATCAACAGCAACAACAACTATCTGTTGCTAGTTGAGCTTGGCCGATCTCCTCGACGAACTAAGTCACTTTTTCAAAGGTCCTGGATTCGATTTCCGATCATCATAATTCTGTTTTGAGGTGTGTTAGTACAAGATACTGAATATATTGTGAGAGGAACTGAACTAGTGTGCTTTCGATTCCACCTGAGCTATTTTAGAGTTGTTATTGCTGATTCATTTCAGACCCTTTCGGCATCATGGTCAGCCCCGTGTACTTAGATGTATGTGGAATATCATTAATAAACTGAGGCATTGAGACAGCTGGAGTAGTATTTGTAATCAAGGCTAGTATTTGGAGGAAGCGACCGAAGCCTAAGATGGCCATTTAGGAATAACTCATCAACGTAGTCGATTAGTCTTTCACAGTCCGTTTCGATTTCAATTATCTTCAGCAGTTTGTTATAGCTAAATATACTAATGGGTATAATGTCGTATTTTGTGCACCTCCGTAATTATTAGTGGCTGAGAAATAATATGTTTTTAAATTTACTAGGCCTACTTGATGGTCTTTACATCATGCAGAACAATTAATGTGTACCGCCAGACAATCATGGCAGTGTGTGGGGAGGTAAATAAATACTTGCAGTACAAAGGTATCCCAGGCTTTACAATTCTTTCAGTAAATTAAATAGAACATATTTATTATTTGATAATTTTATTACCCTTTCACCTTTAATCTCAACATAGCATAAACAAAGTCCCTGATTCTTGGATGTAACGGGTAATCTCGAGAACCACTGGATGGATGTTGTTGCGGTTTTCACCATTATGTAAAGGATTTCTCGAGGAAGGTTTCTGTAGAAAAACATTCATTATGACCAAAGGAATTTGAGCAGTAACGATTTCAGTGAAAATGTTGAAAAAAAAAATTGCCGTCCGTGCGCCTTTTAAGCTTACACTGGGTAAACCGTTAAACATATTTATATACTACTAGCTGAACCCGGCATGCGCTGCAATGCCAATCAAAGAAAGTGTTGGCGTTGTAACATTGCTTGTTGAAGTGCTTTTGGATTCCCAATATTTTTTTTCCTTTTCCGTTAACAACTTCTAAATATTGCAAAATTGATTTACTATCTCAAACAAATCATGGGAGCGTGCTCAACAACTCAACAAAGTTCCATCGCAATGAAATGAATGGTATATGAACGCATACGGGACTTTGTTGAAACGATTCGAGCGCCGTCACCCATTTGTTGAATATACTCGTACGCTACCTATTGTAAAATGGATTTACTAATTCGAAAACCTTCCCTGGCGTGTACACAACAACTCATCAAAGTTTCACCGCAATCGGATGAATGGCATATGAACGCATACGGGATTTTGTTTAAACGATTCGCGCGCCGTCAATCATTTGTTGAATCTACTTGTGCGCCACCCATTGAAAAACGGATTTAGTAATTCATACACCTTCGCAGGATTGTACTCAACTCACTAAAGTTTTATCACAATCGGATGAATGGTATATGAACGCATACGGGATTTGGTTGAAACGATTCACGTGCTGTCGCTCATTAGTTGAATCTACTCGGGCGCTACCGATTGTAAAATGGATTTTCTAAATCAGAAATCTTCGCGGTAGTGGAAACAACATTTCACCAAATTTCATTGCAATCGCATGAATAGTATCTTAACGCATACGGAGTTTTTTAAAATTGATACGCGCGCCGTTACTCATTTGTTGAATCTGCTCGTGCGCTACCTATTGTAAAAAGGATTTACTAAGTCAGAAACCTTCCCTGGAGTGTGCACAACAATTCACCAAAGTTTCATAGCAATCGGATGAATGGTATATGAACGCATACGGGACTTTGTTTAAACGATTCGCGTGCCGTCGCTCATTTGTTGAACCTACTTGGGCGATACCTATTGTAAAGTGGATTTACTAAGCCCGAAACCTTCCCTGAAGTGTACACAACATCTCACCCAAATTTAATCGCTATCGGACGAAAGGTATATGAACGCATACGGAGCTTTGTTGAAACGATTCGAGCGCCGTCACCCATTTGTTGAATATACTCGTACGCTACCTATTGTAAAATGGATTTACTAATTCGAAAACCTTCCCTGGCGTGTACACAACAACTCATCAAAGTTTCACCGCAATCGGATGAATGGCATATGAACGCATACGGGATTTTGTTTAAACGATTCGCGCGCCGTCAATCATTTGTTGAATCTACTTGTGCGCCACCCATTGAAAAACGGATTTAGTAATTCATACACCTTCGCAGGATTGTACTCAACTCACTAAAGTTTTATCACAATCGGATGAATGGTATATGAACGCATACGGGATTTGGTTGAAACGATTCACGTGCTGTCGCTCATTAGTTGAATCTACTCGGGCGCTACCGATTGTAAAATGGATTTTCTAAATCAGAAATCTTCGCGGTAGTGGAAACAACATTTCACCAAATTTCATTGCAATCGCATGAATAGTAGCCTATCTTAACGCATACGGAGTTTTTTAAAATTGATACGCGCGCCGTTACTCATTTGTTGAATCTGCTCGTGCGCTACCTATTGTAAAAAGGATTTACTAAGTCAGAAACCTTCCCTGGAGTGTGCACAACAATTCACCAAAGTTTCATAGCAATCGGATGAATGGTATATGAACGCATACGGGACTTTGTTTAAACGATTCGCGTGCCGTCGCTCATTTGTTGAATCTACTTGGGCGATACCTATTGTAAAGTGGATTTACTAAGCCAGAAACCTTCCCTGAAGTGTACACAACATCTCACCCAAATTTAATCGCTATCGGACGAAAGGTATATGAACGCATACGGAGCTTTGTTGAAACGCTTCGCGCGTCTTCCCACATTTGTTGAATCTACTTGTGCGCTACCTATTGAAAAATAGATTTACTAAGCCTGAAACCTTCCCTGGAGTGTACACAACAACTCATCCAAGTTTAGTCGCTATCGGACGAATGGTATATGAACGCATACGGGACTATGCGGAAACACTTGCGCGTCGTCGCTCATTTGTTTAATCAACTTGTTCGATACCTATTGTAAAGTGGATTTAATAAGCCAGAAACCTTCCCTGGAGCGTACACAATATCTCACCCAAGTTTCATCGCTATCAGACGAATAGTATATGAACGCATACGGGATTTTGTTGAAACGCTTCGCATGTCGTTGCTCATTTGTTGAATCTACTCGTGCGCTACCTATTATAGCATGGATTAACTAAGCCAGAAACCTTGCCTGTAGTGTTCACAACTTCTCACCCAAGTTTCATCGCTATCGGACGAAAAGTATGTGAACGCATACAGGACTTTTTTGGAACGCTTCGCCCGTCGTCGCTCATTTGTTGAATCTACTTGTGCGATATCTATTGTAAAGTGGATTTACTAAGCCAGAAACCTTCCCTGTAGTGTGCACAATATCTCACCCAAGTTTCATCGCTATCAGACGAATTTTATATGGACGCATACGGGACTTTGATGAAAAGCGTCGCGCGTCGTATCTCATTTGTTGAATCTACTCGTGCGCTACCTATTATAACATGGATTTACTAAGCCAGAAACCTTGCCTGTAGTGTACACAACCTCTCACCCAAGTTTCATCGCTATCTGACGAATGGTATGTGAACGCATACAGGACTTTGTTGAAACGCTTCGCCCGTCGTCGCTCCTTTCTTGAATCTACTCGTGCGCTACGTATTGTTGAGTGGATTCACTAAGCCAGAAACCTTACCTGAAGGGTACAGAACTTCTCACCCAAGTTTCATCGCAATAGGATGAATGGTATATGAACGAATGTGGGATTTTTTTTGCAACAAACGCACGCCATTTTGTTGAAGCTACTCGCGCGTCATCCATTGGAAATTGGATTTACTACGCCTATAACTTTTCCGGGACTGTGCACAACAACTCACCAAAATTTGATCGCAATCGGACGAATTGTATATGAACGCATCGCCATTACGCATTTGTTTAAACTACTCGCGCGCTATCTATTTTGAAATGGATTAACTATGCCTATGACCATCCCGGAAGTGTTTACAACAGCTCACCAAAATTTGATCGCAATCGGATGAATGGTTTATGAACGCATAAAAGACGAACAAACGAACATTCATTTATCTATCTATATATATATATAAATAAGATGAGAGTAAGAATTGTTCAGCATGAAGAGTTCTACAAAAAGTCCGGGACAGTATATATCTATCTTTAATACATCGCCCACTATAAGTATTTTACATTTTTATTTCTTTCAACAATCTCCATTCAGTGGAAATTTAAATTACTAGTTTCGGAGCGAGTTTACAACATAGCGAGCAAGCCTATCGCCCCAGCTTCGACCAGTATCAAACTGTCGTGTCGAGTTAAGACTTCAGAGAAGAGTATATGTGTTTGGAGTTTCACTGTTCACCTTGGATTTTCTGAATTGGGTCTGGGACTTGCCGTCCTCGCGCCTTTTAAGCTTACGCTGTGTAAACCGTTAAAGATACCGGGCGAAGCCGGGGCGGGTTGCTAGTTAATTAAATATTTAAATTTTAAATAAGTGAATGTGTAGGGCTTTAAGACATAAAACAGGAAGGTAATCAGCGCTGAAATGTACTTTAAACAGCTGTTATACCGGTAGTGTATAAATATACCTTGAACGTTGCATCATCTTCTTTCAAGAAAAGTAAACTATAATGGAATAGTAATTAGAGAGTTGTACGTCACGATAGCAGACGAATATACGATGTAAATCAATAAATAAGGTTTGAAAATCATGAAGATAATGGAAATGAGCTTGCATTTAGGACCAATCAACTTGGTAGGCTGAACAAAGTATTCCTTAAACGCTATCAAATCCAATGGTAGAACAAAACATATCACATCTAGATCGCTCAGTATCTCTAATTATAGTACTCATCATAAAGGCCTCCAAACGGAACCCAGGAATCACCATGTTGAGGTAGTCTACATAGTGTGGGGTCCCCCAGGTTTTGTCAAAATTCTTCCGGGTTTTATTTCGAGTCCCAAGCCATTCCCGGCCGCAATAAATACAGTTACACACCATTACAATCATCGCAGAAACAGAGGTTATCACACAAATTGAACACACGCCCAAGTACACGGGCTGATGACCAATATGTCCCAAGCCCTTAAACCGAATTGCAACAACAATTCAAACCGAGAAGGTTGTGTTTCATTGTAGAAGAGTCACATCACTCCACGTATAAACAATTAGATCATCCTTTGACGGGTTAACCTCCATGTGTAGCGGCTAGCATTCTTGGCTGTCTCCCCAGAAGCCTGGATTCGACCCCCGGCTCTGCCAAGAAATGTAATTCCTGTCTGAGGGCTAGAACGCGGTACACTCAGCCTCGAGAGGCAAAATCTTAGAAGAGGTGGGTTCGGTTCCTACCTCAGTCATCCTTGAAGTGGTTTTCCGTGGTTTCCCACTCCTACTCTAGTAAAATACCAGGATGGTTTCTAACGTAGGGCCACGACTGCCTCCTTCCCAATCCTCACCTTCATTACCAATACACACACTATTTCAGACACCACAATAACACAGGACCGGCCCCATAGTGATGGGGTAGCGCGCCTGCATCTCACCCGGAGGTCCCGGGTTCTATTCCCGGCTCCCTCAGAGATTTTAGAAACTGACTGAGGGCTGGAACGGGGTGCACTCAGCCTCGTGAGGACAATTGAGTAGCTGTTTGACTGTGACAGGTAGCGACCCCAATCACGAAACCCAAGATTAACGGCCGAGGGGACCCGATGTGGTGATCACGCGCCACCTTAATATCGGCAGGCTAAATGGGTGGACAGCGCTCACTTGGTAGGCCTAGGTCCTTCATGGCCTGTAGTGCCAGAGGTTATTTATTATTATTACAATGAATGAATGATCGTGTGGCCTCCGGAGAGGCCGAGTGCAGGTCTTTCTAGTTTATGACCTGCGCGTCATAATGAGGATGAAGTGATGATGAAGACGTCACATACACCCAGTCCCCGAGCCACGGGAATTAACCCCAGGAGATTAAAATCCCCGATGGCTCGGCCGGGAATCGAACCCGGGGCACTTCGGGTCAAAATCTAGCGTGCTAACCATTTAGCCACGGAGACGGACAATATTACAATAACACAGGTCATCAGACAAGTTCTACTCACACCCAAGTATGCGGGGCTAAGTGACCATAATATACAAGTCCATCAAATGAAACAACAACAACAACAACATAATCTGCTGACGTTGCTGCAAAACTCGTTTGTGAACTTGGCTCACTTTTGCACGATAGCTTCCAATTTGTTTCCACAATCACAGCGATATGTTTGAGACAGTTTTAGAGAAGTTAAGTATTTTCTCGCTCGGGGCGGTATATATCGATATTGCCTGAAGAGCCATAACGGTGAGATATGGCGCTCTAAGAGGACCAGGTGCGGCGTGGTGGGAGTGGAGGGGAAAGCGCTCTGTCGTCAGCACCCATTACTCTGACAAACACACGAGGCTGTTCGTCAAACTTCAAGTCCACTCTGCTAATAAGATTCGTACTGTCAATGTGATGTTGTAGCTTGATTTAGAGGATTAGGATACCAGTTATTAGTCCCGGGAGGCGCGGTGGCACAGCGGTCAAGCTATTCACCTCTCACCAAGTTGATCGGGGTTCCATTACCGGTCAATGCATATGAAATTTTCGAAGTGAAATGTCATGTCCTGTGGTTCGGAATCCACGTTGCTCATGAGTCGCTTCGGTGGCGTAGTTGGTAGCATACTGAGCTTCTATGCCCAAGATCGTGGGTTCAAACCCAGCCGAAGTCGTCGGATTTTTAAGAGCGTTAAAAGTCCCTCAGTATGCCTTCCTTCGGAAGGGAAGTAAAGCCGTCGGTCGCATGTCATAGATTCATGGCATGTTAAAGAACCTTCCACTAATTGTACCTGTGTGAAGCTAAATTAGGTTAAAAATGTAAACAACGCTCAGGTTCCTACGTTCGTCACCAGGAGATAACTGTGGTGGCGTCTGGTAGTCAAGTTCAGAACTAGTAGTCGTTGACGGTGGCGTTTGGCGGCAAAAGTAGGAACTACTTGAAAAATTCAAAGTCTGCAGTCCTTACTTGAATTAAGAAACAGATAACACACACTAATACAACCATCACAATTAACACCGGTTATCAGACAGATTCTACACACACCCAAAGTACACGGAGCTACATGACCGCGTTGTCGCAGCCCCTAAACTGAGGAACCAACCAACCAACCAACCACGTTGCTCATGATCACAAGATTGTATGTCTACCCCTTATTATTCCCGTTTTCCACAGGGTCGGGGATGAGATGCGACGGAAGTATTTGTGGCGGATGGTTTTTACGGGCGGTTGCCCTTCCTGACGCCAACCTCATGAGAGGAGTTAATGAGAGATGAAACGAATGATGGTGAATGGAACTGGGCAAGGATGTGGAAGGAAGCGGCCGTGGCCTGTTAGAAAGTACCGTCCCAGCATTTGCCTGAAGTTGAAAATGGGAAACCACTAAAAGCCATTTCAAGGACGGCTGACGGTGGGGCTCGAACCCACGCGTCTAACGAATCAGCAGAGAGCTTGGCCCCTTGACCTAGCGCTGCGCTTGTAGCGAGCGTAGCCACCACTGTCGGTACCTGATCACAAGATTAACGGTTATTATTTATTTTTCGTTTGGCCTCGGGTGCCGGGTGCAAGCTTTGTTATTTGACACCCAGATGGTAGCTTGCATGTCGAATTTCGTTGTTCCTTGAAGCACTATGAAAGTCAAGGAGGTTAGATATATAAGCTCCTTGAACTCTATAGCGCTTCCTAGTAGAGAAATGAGGAACGTTGTGTTGGCGGAAACTCCCGAGAACAATTTTGCCATTATGAATACGGTCTAAGATTAACGGTGATGTAAAACTACAATATCCCTTCCTTCCTTTTCATTAGGCCCGTATTATTGGCAGAGGAGGAGGAGAAGGAGGGGGCAGGGCTACCTATCAGCGTAGTCGAGCGGTCTATGGCAAACTACATTCTGAATTTATTGGTTGAGCTGGCGTTATTTCTCTTCTGTTGTCTGATCTTGATTGGCTGCGTGGCTCAGCTGTTACGTTCTCGCCTGCTGTGCCCAATGTTGCAGATTCAAATCCTGGCGTAGATTTACTGGGACGTTCAAGATCTTCTTGGGGGCAAAATTCCGGCACCCCGGCTCGGCGTCTTTAAAAGCCGCAGTAGTTAAAAGGGACGTAAAAGCAATAACCTTATTATTATTATTATTCCAGAGTTTAGTGCTTTTCAGTCGGTCAACACGAATGTACCCAAAAAAGCTGGGTTATGCCCTAATCCTGAAATAAATTACATGAGATTAATAAATACACTAGGATGACCAGTTTCGATCGTCAAGCGATCATCATCAGATCCATTAAACTTAGGCTATAAAATCTATGTTTGAAAATACAGGTGAAAATATTTACAATATGTACAATTATTTAGTTGCAGTATTGGTACTGCAACTGTTGGTGTATGCTAAATGCAGTATTTATGATGTTAGGTGAAATGCTAAATGGTGATAGCTCTCCGGAGTTTGTAGTTTGGAGTGATTATATGGTTGTAAAAATCAACTATGCAATATTACAGGCTATTACTTATCTGGTTGTCTTCCTTGCTGGAGCTGCGCGCAGTTTTCGTGTTCACTGTAACTCCAGGTTGATTTTTACAACCATATAACCACTCCAAATTACAAACTTCGGATAGCTATCACCATTTAGCATTTCACCTAACATCATATATACTGCATTTAGCACACACCGACAGTTGCAGTACCAATACTGCAACTAAATAATTGTACATATTGTAAATATTTTTACCTGCATTTTCAAACAGATTTTATTGCCTAAGTGTAATGGATCTGATGATGATCGCTTGACGATCGAAACTGGTCATCCTAGTGTATTTATTAATCTCATGTAATTTATTTCAGGATTAGGGCATAACCCAGCTCTTTTGGGTACAGCAAGAACCTAGTATAATTATAACAATAATAATAATTTTTGTTATTCCTTTTTTAGGGTATGGCTTTTAGTGCCGGGAGTGTCCGAGGACATGTTCGGCTCGCCAGACTTTGTAGCTGCTTCTATGTGGACACCCATGGGGTGAGCTACAAGTACCCTTCGCGTGTGGAGTGTTGTCTGGGGGGGAAAGTTTGAATGTAAGGACAAGGAGTTGGAAGGTAGCGGCTGTGGCCTATAGTTAGGGACCAACCCCGGCATTTGCCTGGAAGGAAGATCGGAAACCACAGAAGACCATCTTCAAGGTTGCCGGTGTGGGGATTCAAACCTCCTTGCCTCCCTGATGTGAGCGACTGCCCTGCATCTACGCCGTAACGACCGCCGCTAACGCACCCGGTTATAATAATAGTAATAATAATAATAATAATAATAATAATAATAATAATAATAATAATAATAATAGAGCTTAAGTTCTTTACACACGTCGCCAGAATGAACGACACCAGACTGACTAAAAGAATAATCAACATAATTTCTACGTCGATATTGGGTACTTCTTGGTACAAAGAGCTATGGAAGATTTACAACAATTTCCTATCACCATGGAAGACATCCATGGCCGGCACCATTTGTAGACAAAAAATCAAAAACCAAAAATTTGAATTTAGATCACAACTCAAAAGAAACAGGCGTAAATGGACAGATGAAGGGAAGAAAGCATACAGTGAACGGATGAAAGGTTTTTGGGAAGATATAAAAAAGGGGATAAGAGCCACCACCAAAAGCCAGATTTTTGTGTTTTTAACGCTCTCTTTGAAGGGGAATGTACGCAAAGCTCAACCATCTCCTGTATACGGATGACCTAAAGCTATATGCTGCAACTAGAGTTTCTGTTGAAGATAGTGGAAACCTTTTCACAGGATGTGAAAATGGAATTCGGGCTGGAGAAATGTAAGACGCTGATCGTTATGAAAGGCAAGCTGCAGGAAGGAATATATGAAACAGCTCAGGGCCAGCAGATTGCAACAATGCTTACTAGCGAGACCTACAAGTATCTGGGAATGAAGCAAGCCAGACACATAGAACACTCAGTGAAACAAGATCGGACGAAGGAATTTGTCAGAAGAATTAAGCTTGTTTCTAACACCAGCCTCAACAGTAAAAACTTGGTTAAGGCAATCAACGCTTATGTTGTCCCTATCCTTAGTTACTCGTTTGGGGTCATCAAGTGGAGTAAAACTGACATTGCAAGTTTAGAACAGAAAATTAGAACATCACTGACCAAATCACGAAAACACCATCCCAGGACATCTGTGGAACGAGTCATGTTACCGAGACATATGGGTGGGAGAGGATTGTTGATATAAACAACCAAGTAGCTCGACAGATCTATGAGCTAAGAAAATACTTCTGTCCTGTATCGAACCATTCGATGCTGCACAAGGCTATCACAGAAGCAGATGATTCAACTCCACTACTCTTAAGTCAGCAAGAGACTCAAATTCAGGTGCGCAGTGATTTGGATAGATTCAATGCCTGGTTGTTCAAGCCACTACACGGAAGACATCCCAGTGAAGTCATCCAAACTCACGTCGACAAGCTAGCGTCGAACTTTTGGTTGATTTCTGGGCAGATGTTTCCTGAAACACAAGGCTTTATGATGGCTATTCAGGACCAGGTTGTCCCCACGAGGAACTACCTAAAGTTCATAATCAAGGATGCATCTGTGCGAGATGACCATTGCAGATACGGTTGCCCAACATCTGAGATTGTTCAGCATATTATATCAGGCTGTCGCCATTTTGCATGGACAGAATATAGGAAGAGACATGATTTTGTTGCCAAGATAGTACATCAAGAATTGACTATACAAATTTAACTGCTTAGCAAAGAGAAAGTGCCGTACTACAAATATGCTCCTGAAAGTGTACTGGAAAATGACAGCTTTACGTTGTGCTGAAATCGTACTGTATTGACAGACCAATCAGCTGTGCACAACAGACCTGATTTAGTTCTTGTTGACAAATGCATGAAGCACACCACCTTCATAGATGTGGCGATTCCAAACAGTGGCAACATAAGTAGTGGTTTTGTGACAGTTCAAAACCCACCGCCACCGCTCAACCGCTGGAATACTAAAATAGCAATATCTCGCGAACCAATCAGGCTAGAGACTTGTACGAGGTGTCATTGAACTCGGGCTAACACCCCCTTTCCATTGGATAACATATTTCCACCCCAAAATAAAACCTACCCCTACTATGGGGTGAAATTTTAATTTTTTAGAAAATCTCGCGTTCCAAGTGCAACATGTGAGAGTTTGAATGCCAATATGGAATTAAACGTTGTTCTACATAAAGTGCATGTGTTCGGTGGAAAGCCACTATGAATTAACATGCTTGTTTTCCGTTTTTTACACACATGTCCACTCATGGCTTTTGTAAGAGGGCGGGCATTTTAAAGATGGTGGCTGTAGTGTAACCTAACCTAACCCAACCCACGAGGGGTGATCAAAACGTTTTCCAAGTGGTGCTTGTCGATAGGCAAACTGATAAACAAAGAGGGTCTTGTCAGGCCTTGAGGCGAGAGCCCCTGTTATTGTTGACGAGCCCCTGTTGTCGGGTCCCTGTGGATGGGTCATTGTTGACGGGTCATTGTTGACGGATTATTGTTGACGGGCCCTTGTTGATGAGTCCCTGTGGACGGGTCATTGTTGACGGGTCATTGTTGACGATTCCTTGTTGGCAGGTCCTTGTGGACGAGTCCTTGTGGACGGGTTATTATTGACAGGTCATTGTTGACGAGTCATTGTTGACGAGTCATTGTTGACGGGTCATTGTTGACGAGTCCCTGTGGACGGGTCATTGTTGACGAGTCCTTGTGGGCAGGTCATTGTGGACGAGTCCTTGTGGATGAGTCCCTACGGACTAGCCCATGAATTTATTTAAATTATGTCAAAGGGCCTAACTACATTTTGCGTGTAAAGCAGTGTGTTGAACTGACGTTGTTCACTAATCCCCGACTACTATAATGGGATAACGATATGAAAAGAAAGTGACGAAATACATGTGAACACGTGTGAGATGTCATTATTACCGTCCTCCTTGTGAAACAAGTCACATCCTGTTTTGGTTCATACGTGAGAAAATGCGAGTTCATGTGTAATATGACCTAACACACAGGTGTTCACCTGTACACGTGCACGATAGGAGCTAACAAGTCACAACCTGTTTTGACAGTGGTGGGAGGTGAAGGGGGGGGGGGGGGAGGGGGGAAGAGTCGGTGTAAGAGAGAACACAGGTGAAGAGAGAAAGAAATATGTATTGCTCATAATACATGTGGAGCTGAGGACTGTACATAGGACTGTAGGTTAAGTACAACATGAGTGAATAAATAAATACAAGGCACACAGGTTCACACAACATGTAATTTATTAATCCAAGAATTAAAGGCTGAGCTAAATCCCAACCATTTTACATATAGTTTATTTCCTTTTTGTTTCAACACTTTTTCCACAAGGTAATGTTTAGGAAACGCTGTCTTTTGGAGTTCTTGGAGATAAAATCTGCCTTTTATGGGTTGATGATTGAGGTCCTCGAGTAAATAGGTGACTGGACTGTTCAGGTTGACTTGACGAATTTGAAATAGTTCAGTCCCCCAATTTGGTGTGTAGCCCTTGTCGAAGACGGACTTGAATTTGCTTACACGAACATGGTTCCCGATGTTAAGGCGATGACGTTTAGGGTCTGCTGTTTTTATGGGGTTAAACAGTTCATCCAGTTGTGGAATATTTTTGGTTACAAGTCGTGGCTTGATCCCAATGGTTCTGTGTTTGGTGTCATTGTAACGTGACACTAGCTCAGGTAACAAGTCCAACCAGCGATAAGTGCCCTGAGCGGTAAACGCTTTCCACATATGGGTTTTCAATGTTCGGTTGAACCGCTCGACCACGCTGGCTTTGAGATTGCTGTACGTGGTGTAATGTTGAATATCCTTAGATTTGAGAAAACTGGAGAAATCCTTGTTGAAAAATTATTTTCCCTGATCGGTTTGTAGCAGCTGAGGTTGACGTTTGGATTGTCGAATAATATGTTGAAAGGCCTTGGTGACTAGTGGACCAGACTTGCGTCGCACAGGTTCAACAAACGCCATTTTGGAATAAACATCAATGACCGTCTACATATAGCGTACACCATCGTTAACGCTAGCATAGGGAATCATTTCAACCAAGTCTGCTTGCCAAAGTTCATCCACACCCTGTGAAATCACTTTGAGTCACTGATAGCGACGTCTAGCTGGGCGATGCAACTCGTGAGCAATACCCATTTTAATGGGTGAGGGCTTAAACAATAATTTTGGCATTTTGAAGTTCTTCCTCAATTTCTTGAATTTCCCAATCGTGACCAGTATGGCCGGCTTGACGTGAAGCATGCAACAGCTGTAGTCGCTGGACGAGTTTATTGGGATTATGCCAGTAGGTAACATCCACAAGGGGTTTTAATGACTTAAATGTCACCCCTGAAGCGGACACTTTACGACGACCACTTTGACTATTGGGGAACATTTTTGCAATGATGGTTTTATATTTTTGAGATATATTGGCATTCACTTGTTGAGTGGGATCATACTGTCTTTTGTGGGCATGGGTGTCCAATAAAATGGATTTTTATTTATCAAGGTCCTCTATCGTATAATCTCTGGACGAGGGAGTCCTAGAGAATAGTAGCTTTAACAGTCCTGGTGTTAATTTATAGTTGATATTTTTAATGACAGCTTTAGTACGACTAAATTTAATCGATGAATCACCAATTTTAAAACTATCATCCTCATAGCAAACACCATACGTGGTATCTGAGTTTCCAATAAATAGATTGGTGAAATAGGGTTCCAGTGTTGATCCATAATATTTTATTAAAATGTTTTTCAGTTGAGCTTTATGTTGAGGGGTGGCTAAGAGTTGCGAAAATGGAGACGATCTGGAAGGGCAAGGTGTTTCGACCATGACCAAGGATTTATTTTTTCTTAAAAACTCTGCAAGGGGTGATGCCTTTTTTTGAGGCGTCAAACACTTGTTCCTCATTATCCTCAACTTCGCTAACACTAGGTAAATCTTCCTGTTCCTCTTCCTCTTCCTCTTCCTCAGGGTCCTCGTGGTGCGTCTGAGTGGCTTGTGAAACGGTGGGTAGCGTTTCAGATGGCTTGAAAGAGGGTTTCAACATAGCTTTTAGCGGAGGGGCTAAATGTTGTTGAATAAACAAAGCATGATCCGCACGTGATCGTTTCAATTGACGGAATTTTGGCGAATAGTATTTTTTGCTCTAATAATATGCTTTTTCAATTGACTCTCTGCTAACGCCATGGTATCGTGACAAATGACTAGAGAGGGAATGATACAGTGCCTTAAATAGCAATAAAATAATCAAACCCTAAGCGATACCGCCCTTGGTTGAGTTCACTTTGTTTGTCAATCACTAAACAGGCATGACGTTGTGTGCTCCAGCACTTGCCACACAATTCTGTAAACATTTGAAAGGTCATATCCGGATTCACATGTTCAATATAAATGTGACGACTGTTCCTCTCGTCCTGGCGAAATAAAACAATGACATTGGCATTGTCACGAATCAACTGTTTGGACATTTTAGAATACGTTTGTCCAAGATAGAAGCAATCGATATGTTTGTGTCGACCCATGCTGAAATAGCTTTGAATGATGCCTTGTCGTACAGTGGATACATCATCGAAAATCATGAGTGAATCAGGCTTTACCTCATCCGGTGAAATAACATTTTCTTGCGTGGAAAATGTAAAATACTCCATATTCGCATTTTGTAATCCAGACATGACTTGATCCAGAAACACGTAGAGGGGTTGGTAGAGAGATTTTGCGAAAATATAAATATTTTGAAAACACAGACCATTGGGCGCTGTAATAAGTGTCAGCAAAAGATTGGTCTTTCCACAGCCGGAAGGTCCCACAATGATGCAGCGAATGGAAGATGGAAACAGTGAACCATGGCGTTGTTCACGTGATGTGGGGCAGAGTTGGGAAACCATGTCCCTCACGGGGAATGACTCTTGCTGCTTAATTAGCTTCATTTCAACTAAGGCTTAGAGAGGCTAGCAGGCTGTCTATATACATCGCACCGAGCCTTGTCATAGAAACAGTAGACTCGTACTACAGGTTGACGATGGATGTCTTTGGACGTGCGTTGATGGTCAAAGCTAGGTCTGTTCCCATACATGATCCTCAACTAGAAACAGATCCTGCTAATAAACACTATGTGGATAGGTCAGTAGTGCCACGCACAAAACAAGGAGATTATGACTTTAAAGGAAAGCGGTTAACCCATGTAAAACATCCTCAAGTGTCTACAGACATTATTACAAAAAAGTATGTGGATAACAAGGTGTATGAGTTTTATGATAAAGTGCCTCAGCTTACGGTGGATGGCTATAGCGCTAATCATCACCGCATTATTCACGTGGAAGAACCACAAGAAGATGATGATGTCTGTACCAAGCGATACGTGACCTATGAAATTTATTTATTTAATCGTATGGTGAATTACATAAAAACAAATCACAAATCCAAGTTCAAGTTTTGGAGCCATTCCACAGTACATTCTCGAATATGAAACAGATCACTAGGGCTCCCGGAGTAGGCGTGTAGAGGGCAGCGCTGGATGATATGGTCCATGGTCTGTTCCTCCTCATTGCATTGACACAATGGGGAATCTATCCAACCCCACTTATGGCATAGGTAATTGCAACGGCCGTGCCTGGTTCTCAGTCTATTGAGGCGACACCATAATTTTCTAGGAAGGTCAAATCCTTGTATTTTCACCGTTGGGTTGATCTCCTGGTCACTAGTTCCAGACGTTGAGTTTGACCATTCGTCCTGCCAGCATTGGTTTAGGTTGAATCGATTTGACCTATGAAATGAAAAGGCTTTATAAATTTATCCCATCTGTATTTTTAGTGCATCTGACAAATGTAAAACCTGTGAATGAGAGAAACCATATACCGCTAGTTCATGACCAGCACTTGACCTATGTGCTATCGACTACACTATGATGGAACCATTCACATCAAATATGCCATACCTGATGAGAACCATTTACAAATAGAGATAAATGGTCATAGGATGTTGGTCCATAACCATGAAATGGTCAATGCAGGAGACGAATTATCCTTTCATCTCATGCTGACATGGAATGAAAAGCAAGCTGGAAAAACCATAAACGATTTCCCACTTTATGTAGAATTGGAATATACAGCCATGAAATAACAATCTGACGTTAGTTGTGACATAAACGTTCTTGTGAAAGGTTGTTGGTCATCATCATCATCATGGTGAAACAAAAATATGTGGTGAGAAAGACTAAAAATATGACCCTGTCCTTGGCAAAGCCTGGGCTTAAGACATTCGTGGACAAGCCCTTGCGAAAGAAAAAAAGAAAACATAATGTGTTGACCATAAGGAAAGCTCTTCGAGCAGCACAGAGACATGTTATCCCAAAACGTCAGCGACAGGGTTCAAAACAAGGGCGAGTGATTCCCGTCCCCAAACGAGCGGGATTTTTACCTACATTATTCGCTGGTCTGGCTGCTCTAGGTTCACTTTTAGGCGGCGCCAGTGCAGTGGCAAAAACTATTAAAGCCGCGCAACAGGGCAAGCAACAACTCAAAGAAAGTCAGCGACACAATGAAACGATGGAAGCCATTGTTATGGGGGCTAGAAATGTCAATTTGAAGCCAGCCTTTTATCAACAAGGATTTGGAATTTCACCCTTTCGAAATAAAATAAAACATCTTTAACCTCAGCCATAGCAAGACATGCCCTGACACATCAACAAGTGGAAAGCTATGCTAAACAACTGAAGCTTTCTCATTTTCGAGGCGTGTTTATGCGAAACCAATTACCCTCACGACCCTGGAAACATGAATGCGCTGTTGTCAATTTGGATGATCACCGAGGACCTGGAACACATTATGTAGCTTATGTCAAAGAGGGATCCACTGTATGGTACTTTGACAGTTTTGGGAATTTGCCCCCGCCCATGGAACTAGTGGTCTATTTTGGAAATAGGATCAAGATATATTATAATGTGAAATGAGAGCAAACGTTTAACAGCCAACAGTGTGGACGTTTGTGTTTAATTTTTTTTTATATTAGACGCAACATAAGCAAAAACGTCAACAGTATGTCGGTGGAAAGTAAGACGTTTACACTGCATGGACGTGAACCTGAAGTGAGCCTAGACTTTTACCCACCTAGCGAATTGAGTAAAAAACCCTATGGCTTAGGACTTGAAATGTACAATAGAATATACTGAGACCGTCGGTGGAGCTGTCAGGATAGCCAACAGCCGAAATGACTTCCCCAACATCTCATCCGTCGGACATAATTGCCGTGAGGATCAGGTGAACTTCCAAATAGGCCAAAGCGGCACGAGAAACTGTAGTCCACAGGGATCGTGGTACATGGTGACGATGGTCATAGACTGCCTAAGGAAAGGTTCACCTTAAAAACTAGACTGAGAAAATAAACTTATGTAAAACACCGTGAAAATTTATTGTTAAAATTCACAAGCCCCTAGCCTAGTTCGGAGGGTTTCAATCGGCTAAGCCGCAAGCTAATAAACAATCAAAAATAAAGAGCAGGACCCTACCTGAGAAGTTACGGAAAACCCTCGCGAAAGATCTATCTCACAATAATAAAGCAACAACAGCAACGCTAGGAAAATGGTACGACGCAAGTCCCTAGGTCAAGTTACAAGATCAAGCTAATATCAGAATTTACATTTAACAGGGTAGCAAAACAAATCTAAGTTAGTATGATACCATCTCCACATTTACATTTAACGTTAATTCGTCTAGCTAAATCCTATCAGTTAATAACAAAATTTACGGCGATCACGTCCGTAAGAGAAAACAATTACATTCAAAGCTAAGTGAACAGCCATGTAAAAAAAAACATTTAATTATTCTTAGTAACTACGTGCTAACAGCACACAATAAGGTAACATGTAGGATTCATACACTTGTACATCATAAATAAGTAATGAAAGAGACAACAGTTTTATTAAAATGCCTGCCTGCACCTTGGTTTACTCTTTGTAAGCCATAGTCATCTAATGTGTGTAGTTACGGTGACGACTGCGTAGTTAAGACTACGTCTAACATCGCATGGCCTGCGCTCCACAAGCTACGAACTCAAGGTTCGAGCAAGCTTCAGGTCGCTACAAAAGTATCAGCTGTTTTAGTCATTTCCTCAAAAGAAATACCTTCATCTGCACGGCCATGTCAGCAGGTTCAAAATGCAAAAGAACAAAGTTAGATAGAAAGAATTCGTTAGTTAGCTTTTGTTTTACCAAAATTATGCGTTTTAATTTTAAGATGTCGGTTTAGGTTTATCGTTGGTTTATGGCGAATAATACTGACAATAGCCTGGGCGCGGAGTGTCTCCACTGAGATCAATCTCCGCCAAAAGCCTCGACTCAAAAGTCGGAATATAATCAACGAGCAATTACAACTCGGACACACAATAACACAAGTTACCAGCGGCGCAAAGCTCGCGTTCAATAACTCTGGGATGGGCCTGCACACTCAGTAACCCTCCAATAACATCTGGTCAACGGGAACAATCCCGGACAAGGTACACACAAAATACCTTTATACAATAAATTCCTCCTATAACAGGGTAGTCTGCAACATGCTACAGTAAACCTGACATAACTGTACACGTCAAACGACGGTACACGCAACAGTGCGCTTAACTAACAAAAAACAATCTTTAAAAACATGTGATCAGATACAAGAATGGACACTGGGTTCCATGAGCTAAATTTCAATGAAAGGAAAAGCGAATACAACAAGCATTCTGTCTTCTGTCAAAGTAATTCTGTCTCACAATACAAGCGTGCTCTCAAGGGCACTGGGTCACAAACCAGTTTGTGTCGCTGGCAGGCTACAACATTCCTGCGCTAATCTGACACAACACACTAACTATCAAGGTCGGCGATTTAAACAAAATAAAAACTGTACATCTGGCCTCATCATAAAAACTTTACCATGGGTTATAAAACTCGAAGAAAACGTGTATAAAAACACGCTATAAATCTGAATACAATAATATAATTCCGTCTTTCAAACCAAAGACATCTAAATGATAGCAATGTCACTATTGCTGGAGCTCTTTGCTCTCAAGGATATAATTCAGTAGTTGCTTGTGCAACATCAAATAAATACGTGTCTTCACATGACACTAACAAAATAATAATTGTGGCGCAGATTCCACACTCTGGATCTGCTTAATGACACGTTGGGAACTGGGTTCGATGCTAGACAACGAAACATCCCTTCTACTTATTAGGTCCACACTTGACCAAGAATGGCTTCTGAGCTCATTTCAAATGAAATATAATGCAGTTACAAAACTGGTAATTACAGTCGATTACCTAACTGATACGACTGCTCTAACGAAGTCAGGGGTGTAACAAAGACTGGCTGCAATGAAAGCAGTTAAAGAAATATCCATGGCATCTGATTGCCATAACTAAAGTCAGCAAAGACTTGAAAAATCACCCCAAATAGGGTTGAACAAAGTAGCCTCAAATGACTACGGTCACGTTTAGCAAGAGATAGGCATTGACGTTCTACGACGTTCATTAAGCTGCACCAAGGCTGACCAAAATGTCTGACCCAAGGGTGTCTCACTCTAACTGAAATAAATGACATCTAATTTGACTAGTTACATTCCCTACCTATAAAAATGGCTGACACTGAGTTCGGTTGGTTCACAAACTACATTAAACCTACTATACCACCAGAAACTAGAACGGGAAAGGGTGTACAAAAACTCATGAAATGGAGGAGCTCTCACTCAGCCCTCTATTCAACGCCAAGGTTTTAACAAATTCATCTCTGGCTCTCCGGAACGGTATTGTCCTCATCAGTATTCCCATCTGGACTCCTCCAAAGACCAGGGTTCGATCTGTCCCTGTCGATAACCTCGTGGATGTACTGGATATGCCTGGGAATGGCATCCTGGGTTCCTTCCTCCTCGTTCGCTGTTCTGGAAGTTCCACCATCATGCTGGTTCCAATGGAAACATCACCCTCATACCATGATGGTATTAGCCCATGATGTCGGTCTCAAACATGGTGTAGAATAGTCTGATCACGTGGGTGGTAAAATAAATCGTGTAGTAGTTCATTCTTTCACTTCAAAATCACAATGTTCGTAGTAAATGTTACAGGTTTTAATTGCAATAGATAACACAGCCTTTACTTCACAGATATTGAATTAATACGTGGGCAAGCACTTTTCTGTGGTTCTTCACGTGTACTGACGCCACTTTTACATCACGTGGCATCCGTGAAATGTGCGTCGTTTTGGAATTGAAAAATTCACTGTGGCAATTCAAATATGTTATACATTCATAATCACACTTATTCAAAGTAGTTATAACACGTTTACCTCTATATTTTTCACCAGGCACTTGGCCCTCCTAAAACACGTGGGTACAAAAATGTGGTGTTACGGCAATGTTATAAAATTCACTATACTTGCCAATTATTTCACAATATGCTTCTTGTGGTTCACTGTGCATAAATAACAGTGATTTGCAGTATATTCTTGCACGATGGAACCTGATAATAACTTCCACGCTAAACAGCGGATATTTTCTACGTCTTATAGGACGGATGAAATTTCACGCCTACACGGGGCGGATTCTCCAGACGTAGTGCCAGGCACTGAGTTCCTCTAGGAAGTAGGTCGTCAAAACGAAGTCGTTGAGCGACTACTTACATTCCTATTTGCGTATCTGCAAGGGTATTACCTTACCTTAAGTGAAAATAACATTCTCCAAAATGTTTTAATATTGCAGCATGACGAAATGGAATATTCTGAGTCTCGTGGAAAGATAAAATTAATTAATAGGACCTCAGATAAATAATTAGCAGACTTCGCCAAAGTCAAAAGTGCGATTCACCGCTACTTCAAAGAGTATAGCGTGAGCTCTCAGCTCCACGTGGCTTTCTGGGTGTGTTCAAAGGTACTACATCCCATCATAAATGTGCTGTTATAAAAAATATCACATGAACCTTAGCTCAGCGGGTTCAATACAACATACGTGAAAATGTGAACAACAAGTTTTACTATGATGATTCTGTGCTCACCCTGAACTCTGGTGGATACACTATAGATGACATTTATGAACACATTTATGTGGTGTTGATCAATGAATATGGTTTAAAGTCATTTCTCGATGGAACACGCTAGTTTGAACTTGTAGGAAATACCAACACTCATCACTGCAGTATTTTTTCTACATTCAAAATTGACTTTAAAACACATCCCGATTCCATTGGTCCATTACTTGGATTTAAACCACGCGCGTTGGAGCCCAACAAAAAACATGAATCAGACCATGAAGTGAAATTCATTGAGGACCATCATGTGTCGGTGACGTGTAATATTATTAGTCAAGTGTACACCAAACAAGAACCGTCGCATTCGCTTTATGACTTTATTGTAACATCGCCCAATGGCTATATTATTCGTGAAAACCCTCCAGTGGTGCTTTTTCATTCTGTGGCTGTCGATGGTATTAGTAATATAACATTAAGACTGATGAATAGAGAGCAACAACTCATTGATCTAGATTCTACCACACCAGCGACTTACAATTTGGTGCTGAAGCCACTATGAAGTTTGTATATAAAGCAACAGCACCGTCTAGGAATGGTGTTAGTTGTTTACCACGTGAATACACGTTAACATCTCACAACAAGCAGATTTTACAGCATTTGGGTTACCACGTCAATCCCCGCGATGAATTCTATCCTAGAGGTAGCGAACCACATCGAGGAGTAACCAGGAGTGGTAAGAATTGATGGCACCTTTACTGGATATTTACCTCTTAAACTGATCTTAGGCTTTGCTGAAGATCACCAGCGCATTGTGGTCAACGCAAGGCAAGTGCTTTATCTGGTGAGAGACAGGAGTGATAATAATGCACTCAAGGGAGCCGACAATGCCCCCATTGATTCAAAAATTCTACTACAACGCTTGCTATGGAAAGTGCCTCATGTGACCCTTAACGATAGCAAAAAACTGGACATACTCAAAATGATAAAGAGCGATATACCTCTACCCATGGAATTTAGAAGCTGGGCACTCCTTGAGTACCCGCTATTGCCCACCACCAACACACACAGTTGGTCTATAAAAACAGCCCGCTATACAGAGAGACCTCTCTACCTGATTGTGGGTTTTCAAACGAATCGCAAGTATCAACAAACCATAGATGCCACGCAATTTGAACACCTGCAATTGAGAAATGCACGTCTTTTCCTCAACGGTGCTGTGTTTCCCTATGAAGGGCTGGATTTAGATTTTTCAAAAAATAAGTTTGGCCCCCTGTACGACTTGTTTTCTAAATTTAGATGGTCGTATTATCAAAAAGAGAATCCTCCAATGTTGTCACCCCAAGCTTTTAAGACAAGGGCGTCACTGATTGTCTTTGACTGTTCCTACTTGGAAGAGTCTGTCAAACCATCCAATATTGACATTCGGCTAGATTTTGAAACGCATGACAATGTTCCAGCCAATACCACGGCCTACTGTTTGATTATTCATCACAATCAAGTCAACTATTATCCACTGTCCAACCAAGTGACAAGTGTATAAATAGCAGGTCAACCTACATCAAACCGCTCAGTCATGTCTTGCTTTCAAGCCTCAAGAGAAATTACATCCATGAATTTAAAATCTGAGGAACAATGTTTCAAGACCTTTGCGACGTGGCCGGTGCCTTTTATAAACCCTCAAGCCTTAGCGGCCGCTGGATTCTACTATTTTAAAACAAGAGATGAAGTGAAATGTGTGTTTTGTCCCATCATCTTAGACCAATGGCAAGAGAGTGATGAACCCATGCAGGAACATCAGGGCTGGTCACCTGCCTGCCCCTACTATAGAGAATGGAGGTGGGTAATATACCCTGTCATTCAAGTTACCCCTCACTCGTGCCTCTAAGTGATGAAAAAAGTTATGATACGTGTGGTCATTATGGTGTCAACAGTGTTTCAGTGAGCAGCTCACAGTCAAAAACACCCAGTTTAGAGACATTAGAATATCATCGGTGTTATGGACTCTATAAACACAAAATACTTTTTGTTGTATGAGATGGTACCGCCTCTATCCTAGAATGAAAAAGGAATGTAAAACTTGTTATGCTAATAAAAAAATGTAATAAAAAATTGGCTGTTGTTATATTATTATTTCTTATACCCCCCTGTCATATCCTAACCTCTATAGTGACTACTCGATGTTTTTATTTTCTTTTACTAGAATAGAATGTAAGTAAATGACATGAGTACACCTTACTGAACAATTGTCAGTCTGTGGTCAGTTGGACTTGATCCAGACAAGAGTGAACATGTTGCGTACACTGATTGTCGACTGTCAAGGGTATGAAATTGGAGATAACAAATTTATATTTAAAGAAGTGGCCATTATCGATTGTTCCACTTTTTGGATATCGCAAGCTATCCATTTGGTGTTTAAACCACCTTATGCGTTTAATTTGTTGTGTGATAAAGACCGTAAACAAACCCAGTGGATTGAAACTCATATGCAATTAGACTGGAAGCAAGGAACCATTTCATATAAGCACCTGGACATAGTCATGAAAGCCCACTTGTTTTCTGCCCATGTAGTGTTTGTGAAACGTCAATGGCTACAACCATTTTTGGCGTCTTACTGTCAATGTATCGATTTAATGGACAAGGGCTGTCCCTCGCTGCAAACACTCATGGACCGCTACCCCTGTGACAACATTACCTATAAAGCTCTGTCACAGGTGTGGCAATTGTTTCATTGGCTAACCACCAATGCCTGCTGGGAGTTGTTAAATAAAATGAAAGCTGAAGGTTTACCTGTGGATGCCACCAGTGAGATTTCTACAAGCGACGTGTAAACATCAACGTGATACCATGGAGAAAGGTGGTGCTACCGATAAAGCGATTGGAAAGTTCTTCGTGCGCAAAAAGAAACTAGACAGTTTTACCAAAGAAGAATTATTGGCTCTTCCAAAATCATTCATTTATTACGTCGCAGCAAATGCAGTGAAAGAAATCTGGCAACATGTACCAAAATCATGGACTCAAGACCCTGTGTTAAGTGAATTGCAACCATGTGCGGATTATGATCACCATAAGCAAGTGGCTATGGCAAAAATACCCTCTATGCGACAGTGTGCTACTGGCCAGCTGGTCAAACTGTACCACGGTCATAAAAGTCAGTGTAAAGACTTTGTTTCCTCATACCACGGGTGTGATGAAGAAAAAAAGCAGCAACAACAAACATCATCCACAGAGGAGGAGGAAGATCAAACATTTTACCATCGATGGAAAAGGATATGCCAGACCTGTACTGGCAATGGCGTCATTGACAAAGTAATTCAATACTTGACTTTCGAAATCTACCTACCTGGTTATTATTTGTGCGGTCCTGGAACTTATCTTGAAGAACCTTTGCAGCGTGGTGAAATACCTATTAATCCTTTGGATCGAGCATGCACCTTTCTTATCACCACAGTCATCCTGCATTAAGACGTGTAGCGGATAAAGTATCGTTGGAAAGCTAAACAACGTTTGACATCCTGTGATGTCTCAGTGGGAGAGAGGTTGGCAGCCCTCATTGTGATTAGTGCTGTATAAGGAAAGTTAATGATGAGTGGACATGATCATTGAAAAGGATTGAGGAATTGGTATTTCTATGTATTCTATTTTTGTAAAGCTCTTTTTGTTGTGAAATAAAAACAAGTTTTACAAGATCACAATGTCTTTTAATTTTAAAATAGTGATAGCCATTTCTTTATCTTCATTTTTTCACACATGAATATTTACAATTTCCACTTTTCATTTTTACATTCCCCTTGTTTAGTTCACACATTCTGTACATTTTTAGCCTATTTTCAATTTTGAAAAAATAGCCTTATGAGATCACCTTTTGTCCGTGTGTGTGTGCGTGTGTGTGTGTGTGTGTGTGTGTGTGAGGTGTGTGTGTGCCCCCCCCCCTAATAAAATCTAAACGCCTGGAGCGATTTCAATCAAACTCGGTATGTTCATAGCGCTATTCCCGGCGACCTCGACCGTGCCCTTCAAATTTTGTTACGTCTCACCAATCCAACATGGCGTCTGTGCGAAATATTTTACTAGAATTCAATATCTCTGAAACTATTACCGATATCGCCCTGAAATTGTGTACGGTGATAAAGGAAACTACTAGAAGTTCACCTATGAGACTTTCAAAAACCTGGTGACTACAAAACCAACATGGCGGCCAAGCGAATTTGAGACTTTTAAATAGACTTTTCTCGCGATTTAACTATCCAAACGTAATGAAACTTGGCACAGTAATTGTTAGTACACATTTTAATGCACTGGAGTCTAATTTAGTTCAATTGTTTACATAACCTCAAAATGGCGGCTGTGCGAAATATTTCACTGACATTCTATATCTCCGAAACTATTACAGATATCACCCTGCAATTTTGTACGGTGATAAAGGGTACTGATACAAGTTTACCTGTGTATATTTCATAAACCTGTGAAGTACAAAACGAACATGGCGACCAAGCGAATTTGAAATATTTTAATAGACTTTTCTCGTGATTTAACTCTCTGAGCGCAGTGAAATGTGGTACAGTAAATGATTTTGCAGATTGTAATGCACTGCCATCTAATTTAATTCAATTGTTTACATAACCTCAAGATGGCGGCTGTGCTAAATTTTAAAAATAAGTTTTCATTTCTTGTGTCGTAATCATGCGATCGAAGTGAAAGTTTAAATAATGAACCTAGGCAATAATTGTCCTTGAATGGCACATAACTCTATGACCTATACATATAACAATCCTAAATGGCGAGCTTCCAAATTATATAGACGGTTCTCAATATCTATGAATCTTTTACAGCAACCAAACTGATTTTTTTATGTTCTTAGAGACTATGAACATATGTTCACCTATGGGACTGTCAGTAACCTGGTGAGCACAAATCCAACATGGCGGCGACGCGAAGTATAAATATTTAAATGGACGTTTCTCGCGAATTAACTATCCGAGTGCCGTGAAACGTTGCACGTTAAATGCTTATACAAATGTTGATCCACTGGCATCTAATTTATTTCAATTGTTTGCATAATCACAAGATGGCTGCCGTGCGTAATTATAAAATCTCGTTTTTACTTCTTGTGTTCTAATCATGCGATTGAAGTTTGAATACCACACGTACACAATAACCTTAATGTAATAGTACAAAAATAAAAATCCAACCTGGCGACCATCTGAAATATTTAGACGGTTCTCAATATCTACGAATCTGTTACAGCAATTAAACTGAAATTTTGTATGTTGATAGAGGCAATTAACATGAGCAGGATATATGAAAATAGGCTATATAGTTCTTCGCGGAACTACTTGTTTGTTGTGAAATAAAAACAAGGTTTACCAGATCACAATGTCTTTTAATTTTAAAATGGTGATAACTATTTCACTTTTTCACACATGGATATTTACAACTTCCACTTTACATTTTTACATTTCCCTTGTTTGTTCACACATTCGGTACATTTTTAATTATCTTTTTCGTAATATACAAAAGCAAACATTTTACACTAAAATGTTTTACTTATCTTATTTTTACTAAACTACAGTAGCCTAACATTATACATTCTACTTACAGTTTTTTACAAAAAATATTACAATATAAAACACACTACAAATATTACAAAATAGTGATCATTAGACTTAAGTAAAGTAATAGTCGTCAATGCGACTTTTTCCCCAGGCAAAAGTATCAAATGTGTTGGGTATAATGAATCGTTTGTTGTCTTCATTACTTAAAGCAACTTTGTTCAACAAATTGGTATGTAGCTAATGATTTTTACTTCTAAATACACTCATTTTCTTATATAATACAGGTGGGTTACTATCTATACAGTTTTTATAATCACTTATATCTAACTCTTTACTAACAACATTCTTTTTCACTCCTTTTATTTTTTTTTACTACTTCATCATCAATTGTCATATAGCTGTATGATTTAGATTTTGTGCCTACAAAGGTGTCTATAATAACACCAGCACATTCATCCTTAAATTTCACAAGAACCTTTCTGTTTACTAGAGGTAAATGGTAAATATTATCATCGGGATAGTCACTTGTATCAAACCTATTTAGCTCAGTTTTGATATCCTCATAAAAATCATCAGTTTTAAACTCATAAATAAAAGAATCTGTGTCTGTGTAGAGTAATTTAGCATTATCAAGATAGTTTTTCTTTACATAATCATAGTGAAATTCATACATAAGTTTTTTTGACAATTCCAGAATGGTGTAACCCACATATATGGGTTTGTTGTAAGTTACTTTAAGACGATTCATTTGTATTACAGCTAAATCCTCATGAATAATTGAACAGCTATGAAAGTTAGGCTTGCTTATTAAGTTGCTCGCACCATACCTTTTACCATCATTCTCCCACTTTGTTATCAGCTTTACATCAACTCGTTTATCAACATTCTCCATAGTCTTTCCAAAAACACTATTATTCATGAGTTTATAAAAATCTTTTTCAAACGAGTTTGTTGACAGTGTTCTTAAATTATTGTTCAGATCAATATACGGTTTGAGCCATGCTGTCTGATGAAATTGCAATACGCGATGAATTTTAGTTCATTTAAATCCATGCTGTAGACACTGTTTCAATGTTTGATAATGTATTACATATTTACATTTATCATTCACATTAGCAATTAACATTTTTGTTCGTGATGTGATGTATGGAGATTTCATATTCTCAGGACAAAATGGTAAATCATTATGATCATCATGTAACTCTTTAGGGTACTCAAGATTTACCTCTAAAATATATCCTTTATCATCGTTATCATTAAGAGTGTCAACATGTAAGACATCAATTTCAGGTTGTGTCAGCCAGCGAAAATCTTTCAGTGGTAGATATTGACTCATAGCCCAACCATATTGGTTACTTGCATCGAGGTAGGCAATATACTTTGACTCTTCACAAGGGTTGTAGCTAGGCATGTATTTATTATTCGCTTTAGAGTACCGTCCACTACATTGGCTCAATCCACCTCGAATTGATGATTTTATAAAATTGATCATGTCTATATCAGTCATTAATTCTAAATTTACTATCGTTTTTTTTTCAACATTGAACTGAAACTTAACCCAGGAGCAGTGAAATACTGACAAGGATCAAGGTCATAAGTTTTCATACAAGCATTCCGAAAATTTTCAAAAACATCTGCTAATAACAACACATCTGTCTTCAAATATATGTCTGAAAATTCTCCTAAAGTTTGAATGTCAAACTGTGCCCATACACGTTGTGCATGTAAATATTACTGATCACTGATATGACTTGTGTTTAAGGAACTGTAAAATGCATCTTTCGGTGGTAGAGGACACTCCTCAAGACGTTCCACACAGTTAATATATTCGTAAGGGAATATACCCTTTTGACGAATCAAATTAAAATCATCTTCTTTAGGAAAGACACGTTGAATTTCATGAAACTGATCTGATTTTAAATTACTAGCAAGCTTATCAAGACTACTCGGCATAAAGCGGAATGAATCTAAAAATCGCAGTTCTATCGTTTTCTTATTGTCAGTTTTGATGTATTTTGTGAACGATATGTATTGTTCCTTATTATTTGCAATCACATAAATTTTCACATCTGAAGTTCTAAATTCTTTAACGATAAAGTGGTTATCGTATTTGCTACCGTTATGTAGAATGACCGGAATGAATTTACTTACTCTATAATTTAAATTACATTCTTGGTGAGCAGCACCACGATATTTCCCTGTTAAATGGTCATGATCGCGAACCCTGTATGTATATAAACATTCACCACATATAAAACAATTAGTTTCAGTTTCAAAATTCATTTGCTCTAATGAAGTTAGTGGTTCCATTGGAATGATCGTATTTAAAATAGAGGATATACGGATGGCATCTTTCTCAAGCCTTTCCATAAAAACTTTAGGTGCATCAGGTCCTCTATAGAGCTAAAACTTATTTAAAGAGTCATCATAACTACATTAAAGTAATATGCAAAGCTAAAAGGTTCATGAATGTGAGTAGTGTTGGTAAAAGGATGGGTTCTATGAACATGTATTAAATGGTTTTAGCAAAGCCTCGAAGTCAGCATATATAACAAATGGTACTCGAAGCTGTTTCTCATAATCCTTAAATTTTAAAATGTTATTTCTAGGAGTAGGTAATACCGTACAAACATGATTACATCCCCATTTTTGATGTTGAATTAGTTGATCCTCTTTCTGGAAATGTAGCAAACAACCATCACACAACCACTTTTTACCATCGTGTTTTCAAACCTGACTACTGACAAGTCTACTGAAATGTTTTATCCAGCAATAGTGGGCATTTTCACCTTCGGTTATGTATAGTAACTTTACATGAGCATCCTTTTATTCCTGATTATAATATAGAGGACCTACTATTCTCTTGTTTTCAATTTCATAAACATTAATACTTACATTGTTCAGCTCTTCAAAACGTTGAATGTCTTTTATCGCCATAGGAAATTCTATTTCTTTTAAATCTAACACTGAAGAATAGTGAGGATAAGATGATGTTCTCTCTACATGCCCCACTGCTGGATGGAGAGCAGAGGTTACAGCCCACGCAAAACATGCTTGATCACTATTCAAAACATTCACAACAGCTCTCTTTCGTTTGATCCATACAGGTAAATCAATATATGATGATGTTCGAAGGTGGTTGTATTTATTCATGTTGGTTTCTAAATAAAGTACTTCAACCAACGCCCATCCTTACTCCCTTTCCTGGAACTCTTTACTCTTCACAATGATAGCACTTGAAATATTTCGATATATCACTAATATTAGTTGATTCGCTAACAATTATATTTTTGGTATTAAAGGATTTGATATCCATAATTTCACCGTCACTCCCAGTTTTTACATAGAGTCCAAAAAGTTCAAAATTCATTTTAATTGTTTTATGCTCTACTAAAACATTTTCTACTAAGCCAAACACAGTAGGTTGAACATTCTGTAAAAATGTTTCAATACTTTGAGTTTTTTCTTCACTATAAAGTCTGTAAGTAGCAATTCGACTTTTAAATGCACTACCAATTTGTTGAATATTTCCAGAATTTCTTTCATGGCAAGCGTTGTTTTTATGATTAATACTGCGTATATGCCCATGAATGATTGATAAAGGTATATCAATATTACATACATCACAATGGGTTATCGAAGGTTCACCATTCTTCTTTCTTTTTGTTGCATGACTATTTTCACAATCTTGAGAACGTTTACGCTTTTGAGCATCACATTCATTTAAAGGTTCTGTGCTAGTTGATGGTTTTACAGATTTCAATTCCTGTTGTTCTCCATGCACTTCAACCATGTGGGATTGATATCGCTTTACAGCAGAAAAACCAAGTTCACAAACTGAACGCGAAAATGGTGCAGTACTGACATGTTTTAAATTTACATGTCGTGTAAGACTATCCTGTCTGTTAAATGTTGTAGCACAATGACTGCATACAAACAATTTCTGATTATGTTTTGTACTTGCATGACGTTGAAGGCTGTCTGGTCATGAGAACTGTTTCTTACAGTCACCACACTTGAACATGATGATTACTTTCCAAGTTATCTATAAAAGAAAGAAATCATCATTGTTAATAAAAGATAAAGCAAAGTACAATATAAATAGTTTAATTATATTCCAGTCAATGGTTATAGCAGGGTATTTAAATCGATCTGTGAACTCCTAGCAAGTCTAACTTCATGTAGATCTAACTGGGGGTTACTATATACCACTGTCACTGACACCTAGCGGTGAACATTGGAACTTTGTAGAGTGGTAGAAAACAGCGATCGCCAGTTAAGTGAGCTAAGTGTGGCGCCATAGCCAGTCTTAAAGCAAGTCTAAACTTGTAGAACATGTCACGTGATAGAAACCAGCGATCGCCAGTTAAGTGAGCTAAGTGTGACGTCATAGCCAGTCTTAAAACAAGTTTAAAATTGTAAAACATGTCACGTGACAAGGTTAAGTTAGGTAAAGTTAGGTTATGTTAGGTGAACTGAGGTTAAGTCTTTAAATATTCCCTCTGTCACTGACACCTAGCAATGAACATTCAGACTTAATAGAGCGGTAATCAAAAACTAACCTACAAAATTAGCTTTACACACCATGGTCAAGTAGTTCCAACTTTTGACTGCCAAATATACCATTTTCACTAACATGTAGTGGTGAACATTGGAAAATATCACTCTTACTGTTTAAAAGTTATTAGAGTGGCCACTTACCTTTTTATAATTTATTAACTGCTGTCACTGAATTAACAGATTGTAGGAATCTGGTAACCTACAGGTACCCAATTATCTGTAAACAAATCAATCAATCAATCAATCAATCAATCAATCAATACATTCCAATCAATAACTTCAACATCAATTAGTAATAAAGGACTACAATCCATTAATAATATGTAAATACCATGCAAAATAATTTAATGATTTTCTACCAAAAGGGCTTTTTTTTCAACTCTTGAGCAGTAATAGAGCACTGTTCACTCAAAGCGAGTAATACAGACTGACAGTAGGGAAATATATGACACCTCTCTTATATAAGCTCTCATCGCTCGTGTCAGCAGTTTTTTTTTTGCAGATCATTGCAATTCCTTTCCCAATACAGCTGAGAGTCCAAAGTACACTTGGAACACCTGTGTGGTATCCAATGACTGCTGACTTTGCATGATAATCACCCATTGTCTTGATCAACACCTGAGGTTTCAAATTACTGCAGCGTCAGTCATAGCAATCGCAGTGTGCGCTCTCTGGCATGTCAGCAACATGACACCGGAAGGAACACCTGTGTAATATCCAATAACTGCTAACTTTGCATGATCATCACCCATTGTCTTCATGAACACTTGCGGTTTCAAATTACTGCAGCGTTAGTCATAGCAACAGATCTGCGTGCTCTCTGCCATGTCTGTAATATGACACAGGAAATATAACAAGACGTCTTACTGCACGTGCCATCTCCACAGTTTTAACATCTTAAGAACATGTATTATTCTCTTTCAACTACAAATGACTCGTTAGACCACATCCATCCACCAAGTTAGATCCCTTGTATGTTCACATGTATTTCGTCACTTTCCTTTCATATCGTTATCCCATTATAGTAGTCGGGGATTAGTGAACAACGTCAGTTCAACACACTGCTTTACACGCAAAATGTAGTTAGGCCCTTTGACATAATTTAAATAAATTCATGGGCTAGTTCGTAGGGACTCATCCACAAGGACTCGTCCACAAGGACCTGCCCACAAGAACTCGTCAACAATGACCCGTCCACAGGGACTCGTCAACAATGACCCGTCAACAATGACTCGTCAACAATGACCTGTCAATAATAACCCGTCCACAAGGACTCGACCACAAGGACCTGCCAACAAGGAATCGTCAACAATGACCCGTCAACAATGACCCGTCCACAGGGACTCATCAACAAGGGCCCGTCAACAATAATCCGTCAACAATTACCCGTCAACAATGACCCATCCACAGGGACCCGACAACAGGGGCTCGTCAACAATAACAGGGGCTCTCGCCTCAAGGCCTGACAAGACCCTCTTTGTTTATCAGTTTGCCTATCGGCAAGCACCACTTGGAAAACGTTTTGATCACCCCTCGTGGGTTGTGTTAGGTTAGGTTACACTACAGCCACCATCTTTAAAAAGCCCGCCCTCTTACAAAAGCCATGAGTGGCCATGTGTGTAAAAAACGGAAAACAAGCATGTTAATTCATAGTGGCTTTCAACCGAACACATGCACTTTATGTAGAACAACGTTTAATTCCATATTGGCATTCAAACTCTCACATGTTGCACTTGGAAAGCGAGATTTTCTAAAAAATTACAATTTCACCCCATAGTAGGGGTAGGTTTTATTTTGGGGTGGAAATGTGTTATCCAATGGAAAGGGGGTGTTAGCCTGAGTTCAATGACACCTCCTACAAGTCTCTAACCTGATTGGTTCGCGAGATATTGCAATTTTAGTATTCCAGCGGTGGAGCGGTGGCGGTGGGTTTTGAACTATCACAAAACAACTACTAACATACTAACAAAGCATGTTGAAAAGCTGTCAAAATGCTCCTGAAAGTGTACTGGAAAATGACAGCTTTACGTTGTGCTGAAATCGTACTGTGTTGACAGACCAATCAGCTGTGCACAACAGACCTGATTTAGTTCTTGTTGACAAATGCATGAAGCACACCACCTTCATAGATGTGGCGATCCCAAACAGTGGCAACATACTAACAAAGCATGTTGAAAAGCTGTCAAAATACACAGAGCTTTCAGAACTGACAAGGAAGCAATGGCACATGGCACAAGTCAGGACAGTTCCTATTATTATCTCCAGCACTGGCGTGATTCCCAACAACTTAAAGGAATCGCTCACGGCGTTGAAATTTCACCCAGGCCTTTTCAAACTGATGCAGAAAGCAGTCATACTTTCTACGTGTCGCGTAGTAAGGCTGTTCTTGGGCAATCAGGCCTGAAGCAGTGAGGGAAATATGAAGCTACTACTCAATGCAGTCACCAAGAATTTGCTTCTTGTGATATGTACGGTTGGGATTGTAAATTTTTTCTTTCCAGCAAATGCTGAGAATGTGTAAGCGCATGCGCAAAATAAATAATAATAGTAATGGAGCTGAACGTTTTTCTAATAGCTGTACTTTGTAAACATTGGGTCCCGAAATATTGCTCAGGGATCTGTAAAGTTCTTGTAAATCTATTGCAAAAGGTTGTAGCATTTAATCGGCCTTAAAGCAGCTTCCTCCGTTGGTCGGAAGTAGAGTGCCCACCTGGTGATCCCAAAATCGCGGGTTCAATTTCCGGCCAAAGAAGACGGGTGGCAAAAATCCATGGCACTCCGAGTCTTAGGATGTCGGCTCGTAAAAGATCTGTCGTATCACATTTGGTGATTACATGACAAAAATAGTACGTCTAAACTGGAGTGTAGATCGACTCATTGACTCCAACTCAAAAGCATTACACCACAGAAGTGCAGACAGTGCGTTTATTATTATTACTATTATTATTATTATTATTATTTCTACATTCATTTCACCACATAAGTGGGACATATCAACATATCGTCGGCTTGTTTGCAAGGCGGTATGGCTAATTCTCTTAAGGTGGCACATTGAGAAACGAGCGAACAATGGAACAGGTCTCCAAGATGACGGCCTTCTGCATGGTGATATGTAGACCAGGATGTATTCCCAATATTTGTAGATTGCAAGCCAATAATTTGGGGATGATGCCGGTAGAAGAAATTACTATGGGCAGAACCACTACAATTTCCTGTCTCCACATTTGCCGTATTTCTTCAGCCAAAGGCAGATATTTGGTGATCTTATCAGAGCAGGTTTGTTGCAGATTATGGGAATTGGGCACTGCAATATCAATTAGGAAGATTATTATTATTATTATTATTATTATTATTACCACCCCCAAAATGCCATCGGACTGAGCTGCGATCGACCCCGCATCTTCGATTTTGAAAACCAAATACTAAAGAAAATGAATCACTCAGTTTCACTCTCATAATCGTTGATTCATTTCAGGAGCTTGGGTGAACTTGGTCATCCACCCCGTTTAGTTTGTTATATGTTGAACTTGTCTGATAACTTGCGTTTCTGTGGTGAATGTAGTTATATGTCAGGGAGGGGTAGATGCCTTGGGACTTAAAATAAGGTACTAGTCCGTCATTTACCTGGAGGGAGTGTGCGAAACCCCGGCAATACCCCACACTCAAGATAGCTGCTGTCGACACAGGGATTCAAACTTCCGTACTCCGGAGTTGCTACAGCTCTCCGTCACGGTTGTGGTGACCGATTTAACACGCACTTCTAAGCCGCGGGATGAGAACTAGACAGCAATAGATACAGCGTAACACTGTACGTCAGTAAACAATTACTCATTTCCCCGACGTGGAAATTCATATTGGTATGAAGTAATTAATTTTATCTGTAATGAATAAGTTGGTAAGGGAAAGGGAAGGCTGTTTTAATAGATGCGGAGAGAACCAGAGGCTGTGATAACAATGGTTCATAAGAAGCAGGTGTGAGAAAGGAAACAGATTAAATAGAGCGTATGTGCGAGGAGAAGTGAGACAGAGACAGCGAGATGATATAGTAGCAGGACAGAGCGAGAGGGAGAGAAAAAAAACACAAGGGCAATTCTATCAGTGTAATCGGATTGTATCCCGTAGCGTTGGCTAACAAATAGCTTCCATTGTATTCCAGTACAAGAGGAGCGCAAGTAATGCACGATTAATTGTGAGTCTTCCTCAATGCCACAAGATTACACTTGAAAACTTTTTTTCTGTTTTTTTTTTATTTTTATTTTTTTACAAATACCCATCCCTCCTCGCTGCGTGGGTGAGAGACAAAAGAAGGCATCTCTCTAAAATCATAACACGCAAATTAATTCGATCCCCCTCCTCATATGAGCACTGTGGGTATCAGACACCTGGACAGATAATCCACGTAATTACTGACCGGCCGGTGCGTGGTAATGCATGCCAGTTCCTTTCCTGCACATTGGGCCTGTTGTTGTTGTAGTTGTTGTTGTTGTTTGATTCTTCAATCTTTAGACTGGTTTGATGTAGCAGATGAGGATGATGATAATTTTTTCCATAATATAGAATTTTGGGCTTATGCCGTGTTTTATTAAATCAAACTCGACGCGTTTCGAAAGAAACCATGTCTTTCTTCATCAGGAATAAACGGAAATACGACTAAATTGTTGCTAAGAGAAATCAACAAAGAAACTAAAGAAGGTGGCCTAAGATGGACCATTTTAGCCCCATGTTAGGGACAACGAAAAGCAGCAGTGTATTACTTTCGGAGGGTTCTGATAATAGGTAGCCGCCAGGACTCACTGAGATTGTAGCCGGTGTCGCGGTTGAAATTATCTGGGTGTTTCCCTGATGATTCTGGGACGATATTGCTTTATACGGGCAAGAACATCCACTCCTTGGAACATGACATCGGGCAGACTTCGAAAACGATATGTACTTGCATTAAGGAACATAATAGATGTATCAGGCTCATTCAACCTGATAAATCAGCTGTTGCTGATCATGCTTTAACACCTGGCCATGATGTCATGTTCCAAGGAGTGGATGTTCTTGCCCGTATAAAGCAATATTGTCCGAGAATCATCAGGGAGGCGGTTGAAATACGTAAACACCCAGATAATTTCAACCGCGACACCGGCTACAATCTCAGTGAGTCCCCGCTACCTGTTATCAGAGCCCTCAGAAAGTAATACACTGCTGCTTTTCGTTGTCCCTAACATGGTGCTAAAATGGCGTTCATCTTAGGGCACCTTTTTTAGTTTCTTTGTTGCTTTCTCTAAGCAACAATTTAGTCGTATTTCCGTTTATTCCTGATGAAGAAAGACATGATTTCTTTCGAAACGCGCCGACTTTGATTAAATAAAACACGGCATAAGCCCAAAATTCTACATTATGGGTAGTATCACGGGCCGTGAAAGTCTAAATGATATTATGATAATTCTTGTTTAAAGGGGCTTTAAAGGGGACTAACATCTAGGTTATCGGTCCCTAATGGTTCGGAAGTAAAAGATGAGATGAGAATGAAAGCTATAAATAATACTAACTACAGACTTACAGTACATACTCGAAGTTTTTGTTTGAGTCTTCATTCTTTTGACTAGTTTGATGCAGCTTTCCATGCCTCCCTGTCCTGAGATAATCGTTTCATCTCTACATAGCTACCACACCCTACATCCGAGGCAATCTGTTTAACATATTCTAACCATGGCCTACCCCTACTGTTCTCACTATCGACCCTTCCTTCCTTAACTAAGCTTGCTATTCCTGGGTGTCTTAGTATGTGTCCTACAAACATGTCTCTTCTCTTCATTAGCAGTCGCCAGAAACATCTCTCTCAATATTCTTAATACCTCTTCGTTTTTAACCCTATCTATCCATCTGATCTTCATCATTCTCCTGTAACACCACATTTCAAACGCTTCAATTGTCCTCTTTTATGCTGCACCAATAGTCCAAGTTTCACTTCCATTGAGTGCGACACTCCAGACAACGGCCTTCAAAAATGACTTCCTAATACCTAAATCTATATTCGATGTCAACAGATTCCTTTTCTGTAGAAATGCTATTCTTGCCTGAGCTAACCTACTTTTTATATCCTCTTTGCTAGAACAAGAAATGGTAAACAAATAAAGGATAAGGCAAATAAAGGACAGGAAGAAAAGACATGCCCTCAACCCTAGAAGAATGAGGATTGAGGAACATGGAAGGAAGGAGAGCCATGAAAGGCTGATAGGAAAGGGAAAGAGGAGAGGGCCCGTCCCAAAGTCAGTGGAAAAAGGCAAAAAACGAACCCAGTTCAGGAATCCCTTAGGATCGCCAACTCCCGAACTCACCAGCCGTGAGCCCCCGAGAGTGTAGCAATATCTAGGGTGCACCAGAAGTGGTGTAGCTTCATACACCTGTCTCCTTGAGGGCCTTGAACAGAAGGCAGGAGATAACATGAAACGAAAAAGAAGACTGACACCTCGCAGAAGGAGGGTATCAGGAAAGATGAGACAAGGGCCAATTAAGGCGGGAAAGAAAGAGATTCCCTAGGCCTCGGAAACCCTAATACTATCGGGGTTGGAAGGGAACAAGAGTTGACCAAGAGAGGTCGATAGGAAGTAGACTGGCACAAGTAAGTGGAAGCAATGCCGGACTCAGCAGGGGTCCCGTGGTCGCCAACCTACGCCCACTAGATGTGAGCCCCTGGGGAGGGGGGGGGAGGGTTGATGTAGTCCCCTTGCCTCCCTGTCCTGAGCTAATCGTTCCATCTCTACATTGCCCTTCATCCAGGTAAATTATGTCATTTTGCAATTTCTTTTTATTTGTTCATAGAAATTTCCTCTTCAAATCACTGTAACAATGGCTCAGATATGTATCATACTATCGAAGTTATGGCCAAAAACGTGCAGGACTGTCGCCGACGAGAACCTACACATTGGTAACTGTGTTGCTCGTCTTCCGAAACAGAGAATTTTCAAATCCATTTCCTTAGAAACTCCCTGTGTTTCAAAGATGATATAGTGACATTTTGTATAACTTACATTTCTATCTCATAGGGAAGAACAATACGACCTAGAATTACTAGCCACAATTCATTAATACATTTTGATTGTTAGATTATAGTGTAATGTAGGCCTACATGCTTTTTGCTGGTTAAGGGAGTAGGTCACCCTTAAAATATTCTAGCATTGGCCTATCCATACAGTTCTTGTCCACGATCCTTTCCTCCAGAAGAAGTTTGCTATTCCTGGGTGCCCTTCTCTTCATCAAAATTTAAAAAAATACGAGCCTTACAGTAGTCGCATATGATGCGTAACATGCCACATGGCCGACAGTACCTCGAATGCTTGCATTAAATAAGAATACAGCAAAAGTATGAAGATTTAATACATCATAATTGTTTTCAGCAAATTTGATATAATGAATATTTTCACACCAAAGAACGACAAATTGAAGATGATTTATTGTAGGAATATCTGTAATGGGGCCTCCAAACCTTGAAGTAAACCGTATGCTATATACATTCCACAAAGCCACATGCCCGACAGTACTCATTTAATCATTTTATTTCTTTGGATACAACCAATGCGACTTAGTAAAGACAATAGAATATGTCCTTTTATATATTTCTTCAGATATACTGTATCTCAAACAATTTTTACTAGCACAATTCATAACCTTCATATATTTCCTTTACAAAGCCTTCCTGCCATTGTCTCTCACACCTCTGGAACCCACAGAGTAGACCCTCCCGCTCGACAAGTTCTAGCAGCCCTCAATGAAGCGCTCCAACGCCTCGCTGGCCATCTTGCATGTCCACCTAACATAACAACTCTATTTCAATCTCAAGGCACCTCCTGAGATCATTAAACTTAACGTACCATACACAGACATATCACAGCCTACAGGATTTCATGAAACGGGCCTCCAAATCTTGACAGTACCTCGAGTGCTTACATTAAATAAGAATACAGCAAAAGTATGAAGATTTAATAAATCATAATTATTATTGAGAATCTAATTTCGCCAAATAACCGACAAATTCACCTTGTTTATCCAAACTTTATTATAAGCTAAGTTTCGATCGGCTCATAATAAAGTTTGGATAAACAAGGTGAGTTTGTCGGTTATTTGGCGAAATTAGATTCTCAATAATAATTATCTACATACCGATGACATTAAATTCATTTATTTAATTTTAAATCATAATTGTTTTCAGGAAATATGATATAATGAATATTTTCACAGCAAAGAACGACAACTTGAAGATGATTTGTTGTAGGAATATCTGTAATGGGGCCTCCAGACCTTGAAGTAAACCGTATGCGATATGCATTCCACATAGCCAAATGGCTGATAGTACGTCGGAGTACCGATCTCCGCCGCCAAGCGCTCATTGTTTCCATCCCATCCATTTCTGATTCATTTTTCAAATTCACCCCCACAAAAAATATACAGATACCGAGTGGAAATAAGTTACACAAAAATAAACAAGTAGTTCCGTGAAGACCTATACAGCCTATATCCTACTTATGTTAATTGCCACTATCAACATACACAATTTCAGTTTGATTGCTGTAATAGATTCGTAGATATTGAGAACCGACTAAATATTTCGGATGGTCGCCATGTTGGATTTTATATATGTAGGTCCTAGAGTTATGTACTTTTACATGCAGATTATTGTGTACGTGTAGTATTCAAACTTTAATCGCATAATTAGGACACAAGAAGTAACAAGGAAATTTTAAAATTTCGCACAGCTGCCATCTTGAGGTTATGGAAACAATTGAAATAAATTAGATGCCCGTAGATTACTATTCGTATAAGGATTTACTGTACCAAGTTTCACTGCACTCGGATGGTTAAATTGCGAGAAACGTCCATGTGAATATTTATACTTCGCGTCGCCACCATGTTGGATTTGTGATCACCAGGTTATTTAAAGTCCTATAGGTGAACTTAAGTTCATAGCCCCTGTGAACATTAAAAAATTCAGTTTGATTGCTATAATAGATTCGTAGATATTCAGTGCCGTGTAAATATATCGGATGGTCGCCATGTTGGATTGTTAAATGTATGGGCCATAGAGGCATGTACCATTAAAGGAAAATTATTGCGTAGGTTCATTATTCAAACTTTCACTTCGATCGCATGACTACATCACAATGAATAAAATCTTAATATTAAAATTCGCACAGCCGCCATCTTGAGGTTATGTAAACAATTGAACTAAATTAGATACCAGTGCATTACAATGTGTATGAATATTTCCTGTGCCAGATTTCAGTGCGTTTGGAACATTAAATCGCGAGAAAGGTCTATTTAAAAATTTCAAATTCGCTTGGCCGCCATGTTCGTTTTGTAGTTAACCGGTTTTTGAAAGTCTTATAGATGGACTTCCAGTAGTGCCTTTATCTCCGTACAAAATTTCAGGGAGATACCGCTAATAGTTACAGAGATATAGAATGCCAGTGAAATATTTCGCACATCCGCCATCTTGTGGTTATGTAAACAATTGAACGAAGTTTGATGTCGGTGCATTATAATGTATATAAACATATCCTGTACCTAGTTACATTGCGTTTGGTTGGTTAAATCACGAGAAACGTCTATTTAAAGTCACAACTTCGCTTGGCCGCCATGTTGGTTTTGTAGTTACCAGGTTTTCAAAGGACACATAAGTGAACTTATAGTAGTTCTCTTTATCGCCATACAAAATGTCAGGGTAATATCGGGAGTAGTTTCGGAGATATTGAATGCTGGTGAAATATTCCGCACAGCCGCCATGGTAGATTGGTGAGTCGTAACAAAATTTGAAGGGCACGGTCGGGGTCGCCGGAAATAGTGCTATGAACTTACCGAGTTTCATTGAAATCGCTCCAGCCGTTTAGATTTTATTACGGGGGTGGGGGGAACACACGAATCACCACGCGCACATACACGGACAAAAGGTGATCTCATAAGACTTTTTTTTTTTTCAAAATTGAAAATAGGCTAAAAATCTATACATCATTATTTGAGACTGTTTAGATTTTCAGCGTCCAGTCTAGTCTGCAAACCTTTGTTTGCGAACAAGTCGCCTCCGTGATCAACTATTAGCAGTTGGCACTGCGGCCTCCTCTGCTTCTACACCTCTCACTTTGGAATCGTTTCCCACAGAATGTAACCGTTGCCTCCTAGATCTACCTCTGCGTATCTTACCTTCTAGAGCCGAACTCATTAACCTCTTAGGTAATATCTCCTAGTTCCACCCCTTAAAACAACAATAACTAGCTAACTAATCTCCCCTCTCCATTCTCTTCTCATGGGCCCACCATCTGAGTCGGCTCCTTCATTTAGAGTATTCATTTCTAACTTAGCCTTTAATCTCTTCATTACGAATACCTTCCTGCCATTGTCCCAGCAATCTTTCGTGCTGATTGGGTTCGATTCCCGGTCAATACATGTGAGATTTTTGAAGTGAAATGCCATGTCCTGTGGTCCGGATTCCACGTAAAAAGGAGGTCCATTGGCTCATAATCACAAGATTCACGGTCACGTGAAACTACAATCTTCCTTCTTCTTTCGTGCTACCCTCATATCAGTTTCCCCCAGGGACACATAGGTGGGTGCAATGGCAAGAAGGTACTAATAATGATCAGATAAAGTCTAAGTTAGAATTGAACATGCAGGGCCATCCAGCAGCCGCGCTCGGGCATCACTGGGCAGTCAGCCTAGCGCTCTAGCCCAGTCAATAAAGGTTTAGTGTCGCAACTAATTAGAGGAAAGCTGATTTTTTTCAGGATGTTAGTATATAAAGTATAAAGTAAAAAAACACAAAGTCCCGACCCCCACCCCCCTTGCTTCCACCCCCACCCCCTCCCCAACCTTACAAGAGGAGTACTCTGGTTTAATGCTTACAGTTAAAGAACTAATGAAGTTACAAACGCGATTTTTAATAATCTTACGCCTAACATTATTCTAAACAAATTATGTCATATAAACTTTTTATGTAGATAGCGTAATTTCACCGTAATACTCCAATATATGTAAAAAAACTGCCACTACAAAACACAAAAAGTAACTTCAACCTATTGTACCTTTTTATCCTTCCGTCATACAATGAAATGTTTTGCAAAAAACTTAGAGACAATTTAATTATCTTTAAAAATATGTGTCTACTATAATGTTTACCGTTCAAATGATGGCTTCAAAGAGAGCTATGAACAGTAATGGCCACCGCGTCGCCGCGCCAGACGAAGCAGCGCCGAGCCTTTGTCACTCGATGCTGAAGGGCACCGCTGTATGTACTCATATCCTTAATCTTGAATAGTCATTGAGTTTATGATGATGAAATATAAAAACTTTAACTTCAACTTTTCATTACCAAAATCCTGTACTTAGTACACTTTTATAGCTGACAAATAATAAAGTTTCATTGTATAGTATTTTTGATAACTTATTAATTCCTGCACAACTAACACGGCCTAATAATAAACAACGTTTATGTTTTTCTTTTTTTTTTTTTTTAGTATAAAGGGTCATTTTCTAATGTTTCATCGGTTTGGTCTGAAGAATTTTTCAATACATTCCACTGCAGTTCACACACATAGATGTGCAATCGAACCCAGCTTTACGACAACTACAGTTTGTAACACACAATGTTTTGCAATTACAAGATATCAGTAGAAGAAGTTCACTTGGAGCAGCAGGATTCGTCATGGGCTTAGGTATCAGTCTGTTATTTGATGTATACTGCCAACTCCATTCTTCTGCCGGAATTGTACAACCTAACCAAGTTTGAATCTGGTGGTAAACCCTCAAAATATGTTGATGAGCAGCATCTGAAGTTGGTGGAAGTTTTGCTAAATCAAAATTAGACTTGAGAGACATTTTTGCGGTTAATTGCTTGAACTTAAAGTACCTGGCTTCATTGAGGGTTTTGAACTTTGATAAGTTGTACATGCTTAGGATAACTGATCTCCACTTTCTAGAAGGATATCTTTTGTAATGTCTTGTTTTGTGAAAAGTCAGCCTGAGATCTAGCTTCAGTTGATTTACGTATCATGTCGGCTGCTTTTTACTTCCCTAGCCCATAGAAAGCAGACGTCGTATCACAACCAGTCATTGAATGAGAAAAAAAAGCAGTAAAGTTTGCTGCTTGACATGTTGATTTATAAGAAAATCGACAGAGTACAGTTTGGACATTGACGACGAAGGCTTTAAGAAGAAAAGTTTGACGTCTTGCTGGGGGAGCTAATTCTACGAGTAAAACCAAGAGATCTGTATCAGTTCCCACGACAACAACTGTAGTATTATTAGTTTGCACATATTTAATTTCCTGGTCGACAATGACAGTGTCAGCGTCACCTTCCGAAGAAAAAAACTTTAATATCCTCAGTCACACAACGTGTTGTAATTGCTTCTATCAACCTCTTTTTGTTATGAGGATTTGCTAGAAAGTCTGCTTGTTGTGCAAACTGTATTTTCATCAAAAAAAATTGTGTGAGAAGATTTCTTTGATCCTCTTCTCTCTTGTTCTTGCTGTTTTGTGGTTGGAAAGTTGGGATAACCGTCGAATACCACTGTAACTTTATTTCCGTATTTACAAAGTATAGAGATTAAATAAGAATCTATTATTTCCTTAAAAGTGCTGTTTTTTCTCCAAACCACAGCATGTAACAAATATCCACCATCCATCACAAAAACATCTTCATTTGCTTTGAACTTTCTTCAACAATTCCATCTTCAAATAATTTCATAAACGATGCTTTCGTACCTTTACGTATTGATGCCTCGTCAAATAGTGACGGTGGGTGAGATGCTAATTCGAACTCAAAATAAGATTTCAACTTAACGGGGCTGTCACAGATGCATTAAATTCAATTGAATATTTGCTGTGTTGCCTGTGTTGTAACCATATCCTTCCGCTGTAGTGCCAATGTTTCAGGAATCTAATCATTTGATACAGTACTCACTTCCTTTTCACTTGCGTATTTTCCACAGTCATAATTCATTTTTTGTATACCTTCCCTAACGATTTCTGCTGCTGTTCTAACAATTCTTTTACGTTCGTCTTCAGTAGTTGTTTCTCTGTTTTTGTACCACGAATCTAATACCTTGTGACTAGTATGTGACATACATAAAATACTTCTCTTTCCAGATAAATTATGTACAACTAGCCGATCTTTGAAAAAATCTACAAGTTTTGACTTGAGATAATAATCACTATAGTCTATATCAGAACCACATAACTCCACTACTATCTCTCTTAATTCTTTTAGTGAATACTGGCACTCATTGTCGCTCTCAAGGTAATTAGTAAGCAAATTAAATTTATCTACAGACTCGGCTAATAATGGACGTCCTACCTTTTGTTCATGAGGTTTAGGTTTACAAAAGTCCTTATAACATTGCCCATGATAACGGGCTTCGGCCGCAACTAAATCAATCACATTTAAAAGCCTGGACTTAACTTTACAGGCCCAATCATCATTCCTATTATCACAAGCATTAAGGAGAGTTTGCTTTATTTCAATTGTTGAAACCTCATGAATTTGGGTTCGGTATTGAGAAGGAAGTTTTGGGTCAAACACAGCATTTTTTTACATAACAAACAGTCATGCCTGAAATCAAATTTGGTGTCTAATTCTCTGAGAAGGCGCTGCGAGGTGGAAGATTCCGAATTTTGAGCTTTTAATGCTGCTTTAATATTGCTAGGTCTGGTATAATTTTGCCTGCATACAGTATGTACTTTTATTACATCGACGTTAACAAGTAACCTATGGATTTCGTCTTTTCTCTCAATACTACATTTTATTAAAGTGTTTATACCTTTAGTGAGTGTTACCCTGGCATCTTTCACTTCCTCATTACATATTACTCATATATTGGTAAAATCAGTCATTATTGAAAACTGTTGATAATAAAGAGCGCCTAGCTGTAAAGTTTGTGGGTAACAGTTCAGATTTAACAAGTTTTTACTATTTTTAAGGGTTACCTTTTATCTTGCTTATCTCGCTCAACAATACATAACAATAGCAAAACTATCAGCATTTCACTGCACTTGGTACAACACAACAACTTGTATTTCTGTACAAAAAGTAAAACTATCACGAAACACAAAATGCAACGAACCACGCAATGCCATGGTTAACCGAACACTAAACAGGCAAGGCCCACTAATAACGAAAAGGACTCAATAAGCAGCGTAGTAGAGATAAGAGGGCAGTAAACAAACAAGTTGCAACGTGCAGTCTGACTCATGCAGACAGCCAAGCGGCCGAGTCACCACATCACGCTATACGCGACTGCCCGGCGGGATGCGCGGTGTCCGCTACTGTTCATCGCTCTGTGAAGCCATCATGTTAACAAATGCCTTTTTAGACCCATAACGTTAAAGATAATAACAGTAGCTAAACATTTTAATAGAACATATCTTTCTACGACATAAAGGTAAATAGTTATAATTAGTATAAATTACTCTTTGTTTATGCAATGCCAGTTTTCTGCATATATTAAATGGCGATAATGGGTTGTCTACAGAAAAATTGATTCTTAAATAAATTGTTAAAAATATTGTAAGGAGTAAAATAAAATAAAACAATCACGTCTGTAGCTTTATTAGTTTTCGAGCTGTAAGCATTTAACCATAGTACTGCTCTAGCAAGGTATAGGAGGGGGTGGGGGTCGGGACTTTGTAATTTTTGACTATTTACTTTGTATACTAACATCCTGCAAAAATTCAGCTTTCCTCTAATTAGTTGCGACAAAGCGTATATTTTTACCTTTATTGACTGGGCTACTCCTTCCCCTACCACCACTACACTGTGGCAGCGAGGAGACGGACGATGTTCGGACCACGCTGACAAAATACGTATGTACAGTCGTGCGGCCGACGGCTCTTGTGGGATTGTTAACATGTTAATAGGGCTGTTTTGCCATAACAAATATGCCGCATATACAAATCGAATGGTACTCCGATGTATGGAATGTGCAGGAAACGAACACAAGTGTTAAGTAAAGAATATTGTGATTTTTTCCAAACTGAAATGTGAACATATTAGAGAGGAAAATTCAGCAATAAACTGTGTTCTTTTTAACACATTACATCTCTGTTGCACACTAAACATTTTGCCCTTTATAAGTTGTACAGAAAAATGAAATATCCCATTCTGCCTTAAAGACCGCTGCTTCACCACTCATTTCTTGTATGCTGTTCAGTCATTACCACTGCGAAACGGATTTACTTACACGCTGTCAACAAAGCGCATTTGACTAGTCTAGCGACTGATGGATCGGCTGCACACTTCAGTACGCTCAACCAGCCTAGCTCCTCCCACCACTTCTGAAACTACCTTCCAACAAAGCGCTCGGAGCACTGGCTTAGAGCACGGCCGGAGCGCTCTGGATGGCCCTGTAGATGAAGGTGTTCGTATGAGCCGACTCAGATGGTGGGGTCATGGGAAGAGAACGGGGGATGGGAGATTTTCTAAGAGTTTAATGAGTTCGGCTATAGAGGGAAAGAGGAGCACGGGTAGATCTAAGAGGCGATGGTTAGATTCAGTTTTGAACGATTCCAAAGTGACAGATGTGGAAACACAGGAGGTCCCAGTGCTAACTGCTAATACGGGATAATGGAGGCGACTTGTTCGCAAACAGAGGCTAGCAGAGTACACTGGACGCTGAAACTCAAAACAGTCATAATTTGTTTTTTATTTTTGTCGTATGGGCTCCTGAGAGACCGAGTGCAGGTCTTTCAAGTCGACGCTCGTGGGCAACCTGCGCGTCGGGATGGGAGATGGAATGGATACAGATGAATGAAACTGGGTAAGGATGTGGAAGGAAGCTGCCGTGGCATGTCAGAACGTACCGTTCCAGCATTTGCGTGGTGTTGAAAATGGAAACCACGGAAAACCATTTCAAGGACGGCCGACGGTGGGTCTTGAACCCACACGTCTACCGAGTCAGCAGAGAGCTTGGCCCCATGACCTAACGCTGCGTTTTAGCGAGCGTAGCCACTGCTGTCAAACAGTCATAATGAAAATGTATGATTTTCATCCAGAATTCTTTTCTGAAGATTGAGTCCATCGTTTGGTGAATCGGACCTAGGCCTATTCATTTCACTCAAGACAGGAAATTTAAATTTTACACCCTACCCGAATAATGATAATAATAATGAAAATGAAAATCCACAGCCTGCATCCAGTCGACCGACTGGGTCAGGGAATGGAATGAATGAAGCCCCCATCTAGCGGCGAGGATATGAACTTTGCCGGCTGCCGAAGTCTGTCGCAGTCCCCTGGGGCAATAATGAAATGAATGACGGATGAAATGAAATGATAGTGGAGAGTGTTGCTGGAATGGAATTTGTGACAGGGAAAACCCGAGCACCCGGAGAAAAACCTGTCTGCCTCCGCTTTGTCCAGCACAAATCTCACATGGAGTGACGGGATTTGAACCGCGGACCCAGCGGTGAGAGGCCGCGTGCTGTTGCCTAAGCCACGGAGGCTTTAATAATAAGAATTATAATTTAATATTTGTTAGTAATTACATGTTAATTTAGCCCGTCATTTAATTATGAACTCGAATCTCCTGCATTTCAGGCAGGTACGTTATCCGTCAACACCACCAACAGAATATACCGGGTCTCTACTCATTTGGAAGTCATTGGTAAAGGCGGTAATTCATAGCAACTTTCTTCGCATCATCAACGAGAATTCATATCAAAATAAAGTGGGGAACAGAGGTAACATAAACAAATCGCAGAGGCACAACCATTTCCATGGATTAACAAAACTAGATTAGATTCAACGCCTTTCATACACTCTTCAACTAACGATTCTACTTCGTGACGTAGTGGCTAGTTTCGTTAACTGTGGCCGGGTAAATCCACTTTCGACTCCCGGCTCTATCAAGCAATTTAATTATGGTCTGACGGCCATATTCGATACCTACATTCGGCATTCTAAAAGTGGGTTTCCAAGATGTCCCCCCATAGTTGTTGTTGTTGTTGTTCCATTTGAGGAGCTTAGGTATCGTGGTCATTTAGTCCTCTACACGTGGATGAGTGTGGAATATTTTCTGAAGACTTGTGTTATTGTGATAGCTGTATTAGTGTAAGTATTTGTCATTGAGATGGAGATTGGCAAGGAGGCGGCCGTGGCTCTAAGTTAGGAACAATTACGGTATTCACCTGGAATAGAAGTGAGAAACCACCGAAAACCACTTCCTGGATGGCTGAGGTGGGAATTGAACCCATATTTCCTCAGTTTTGACTCACGAGGCTGAATGTACCCAATTCCAGCCCACAAACCGGAAATAAATGCCCTGACCTCTGGGGGCGACAGTCAAGAACGCTAACGGCTACACCAGGAGGTGGGGTTCTCATGTTTAGACTACTCGAGGTAAATTCTGGGATGGTACCTAAATTAAGGCCACAGCTGCCTCCTACTGAAATATTAGCCCCAATTACAAATACACATACTAGTACATCCATCACAATGACACAGGTTATCAGATATATTCCACACACACCCAAGTACACGGGGCTACATGATCACGCAAACTCCCGAAATGAATGAACAACGCAACTGACGTGTTGCTCCATTTGACCGGATGTAGCTTCAACTTCGAATACAGCTTCCACCCTGACAGTGTTGAAGTTCTAAACCTTTAAGTCCACTTTACCTTCAACACGTCTGACCATAACAGTATCTCTCCTATTTTGTGAACGTAGCCTACTGCGCCTTGGAAGTGCGTTCCAAGCCAACGTTAACATTTCGCTTCTCACGGTACATTCATTATTTAGAATGTTTTCTTCGGAAGTCTAGAGTACGCGGAAGCACTGTTGGAGACAGGAATTTTACTTGATATGCACAAAAAACAAATGTAACAGTATGTATTTAAGGGGCCTAACAACGAGGTCATCAGCACAACAATACGAGTTCCTCAGGGGATCCTTTTCGAGCTGACTTTTTTATGCTCCCTTCTATTTCTTATATCTGCATTTCTCGTGGAACTAATATTTCTATAAAGTAATCCGCTGACCTGGTGTAAACATTCGAAATTAACATCACTTTGATCACCTGCATGCCAACGACCGTTTCACTAGATCAAACCAGAATTTCATTTTTTTTTCATTTGAGGGGCTTGGGCATCGTAGTCATTTAGTCCCGTGTACTTGGGTATGTGTAGGACTTGTTAAGTAGGTGGTGGGTGCGGCCCCAAGCTAGGAACCAACCCGGCATTTGCCCGGAGCAGAAGAGGGAAACCACGGAAAACCACTACCAGGAGGGCTGAGGTGGGAATAGAACTCAGCATTTTACTGCAGAGAGTGTTGAAAACCTCTGGGGAAAACCACACTCAGGATGGCCACTGTCGGCACAGAGATTCGAACCTTTGATCCCCGGACTCCTTTGCAGCCGTGGGGTTTCAATAACCCTGCACATCTGCATCGCTGGTGAATAGGTCAGTAGGTGACATCAATATATACAGTCCTCAAATTTCCGCTAAAATGCTTATCATAGTATGGGAAATGCCAACCCTGATCTCTACAGTAAGACATATAAGAAAATGCAATAAAATAGTGTAATTTTTTCAAAGAATTTGCACATACCGTAGTAAGAAAACGCAAGGAAAGGCTACTCTAACGGTAATGTACTCATGACCTGAAGTAGAAATCATTGTACACGCTCCAATTTTATTATATTGTTGTGTAGCTTAACTATTTACAAGTGCATAATATTCATACGAAGATCGCGAAAATAATACAGGGCGCCAGGGAATGTTCTCCGCAGTGCCTACAAGGGTTTGCGTGAGCTAGCATCAGTAGTTACGTTGGCAGCACGACTGTCGCTTGTATTAAAACAAACAAACAAACAAACAAACAGTAAACTTTGTGCTCACCACAGCCATTCATAACAGATGCTAGAAGTGCTGATGACACAAACGCTCGCTTATTGCAATACACACTGACAATTTCGACAACCTACAGCCCACACGTGTGAGATTCACCCTGTAAAGGACACCGTGCTGCCAACTAAACTGCTGATGCTAGCTCTGGCAGTCACTGCGGTGAACATTTCCTGGCAACCTGTATCATAGAAATAATAATAATGTTATTGGTTTTACGTCCCTTTTAACAACTCAGGCTCTTGAAGACGCCGGGGAGCTGTAATTTTGCCCCGAAGGAAAGCTTTAACGTGCCTGTAAATCTATTGACACAGCTCCCTCGCATATGCACACCCTCGAATGCCAGCTGACAGCACCAGGTTTCGATCCTGCAACCTTGCGAACAGCAGGCGAGAACGTTACCGCTGAGCCACGCAACCAGTCATAATATCCTAGAACACGCTCTACTACAAACATATGCAATTACTGGAGGTTCCTTGTATGGCCAGTAGATGTCTGTACTGTACGGGACAGAGGGGAATCCTATGAGGCATGACGTCACTTCTGCCTGCCTTTGACGCCACTGCGCTAACTCTTACTAGAGGAATAGGAATAATTTATGAAGTTACAGATGGTGCCCAATAAATATTTCTTAGCTTCGAGTAGGTCTATATGCGTAAACATCATCTCAGGTGACTAGACTCACAAATGTCAGAAGTTCCTTCGTACTCCTCATTTCACGTCTCTCTTCTCCCCTGCTTCGTAAGGCTATCTAAATATTTCAAAACATTCCTCACACTTCACTTTTGTTACGTCAGACTCGCATCGCTCACTAATGAATATGGATTTATGAACACATTAACCAAGAAAATATTCCTAAGAATCTGCAGCAGAACAATTGCATAAATAATCATCCGCACAACTCACAGAGAAGCGAGAATTATTAATTAAAGAAGTATTGACGGAGTCGAGTTGAGAAAGCAGTCATCTGGTTTTACGTGTAATCTGTTAAACTTCTTTGCAACCGGCCACGGTGGCTGAGAGCGCTAACTTGTGCCTCACGGGTATCAGGAAAAACATGGGTTCGAATCCCACCTCAGTCGTCCTGACAATGCTTTTCGTTGTTTATCATTTTCACCTCCAGGCAAATGCTAGGACGGATCCTTTCAATATGTCTACGACCAATTTCTTTCCAAAATCCTTTCCGTCCCGAAAATTAAATAAATGGCAATTTCCTGCATTAATAAAATTATGCATCTGTTTTGCATAGTTGGCTGACTGCGTTGTGAAGCGGTAACGTCATGGCGCAGTCAGTTGGCATTTTTAAGGTCTATTTCTATTTCACTAAGCCAGTTGATATAGACCAGAGGTTCCCAACCTTTTGTGGCCCATCTCCCCTTTCTGGAGGTTGACTAAGACCTATCGCCCCCTTTTCATTTCCATTGTAGCCTATGTCTGACTTTAATTCCAAGTAAAGTGTAAATAATAAAGCAGTTTTATTATTTTGAACAATTTTACTACCGTATATAAAAACAATCGAAGCAATTTTATCCGGTCACTCTTAAATAAAATAGAAACAAAATGTACATTTTTACAGATATTTTTAAGAAAAATTACGTGAAATAACTAAGATCATAGACGTACATTTAAAAAACAGGAGTGCATGTTTTCATTTTTAAATTGGAATCTGTAAAAATTAAGAAAGTTGACAGTTAAAATTTGAAAAAAAAAAGTAGATGAATGTTTGAAAATATTGTTATTGTTTTATTTTACCTTTTCAATAGTTGCCTTGTGCTTGGTGGATTTCAGTTAAAGCTTGAATATCCGGCTTTATGTTCGTCAATTTTGCAAGTCTCCTTTGAGGGAAATGTCCAACTTATTTCTTTCCTTTGTGAGGAACTAAATCCTTTTTCAACTAAATATGTTGACGGGAACGATATGATAAGTGGTTCAGTTTTTTTCCCACAGTGTTGTGGATAAGTGTCCATAAGCTTCACCCAAGCCAGAGAAGAACTGTGGGCAGCCAAAATCAATCATCTTCCAACAGGGGTAACACCAGCAGAATGTTTACCAGCTGGGCACAACTTGGACTGGACCACTTGGAAATCATTAAACAGATTACGAGCAGGTGTTGGCAAAACTAAGGATAACCTAATGAACTGGGGATACCTACAAGAATCAACGCTTTGTGAATGTGGAGAGATACAGACAACAAAGCATCTGAGTCAGTGCTTATGCTGCCCTGATTCCTGCAGTGAGGAGGAGTTGTTCAAGATACAAGAAAATACTACGTTTCTGGCCAAAGACAGTTCGATTATATATGTAAAATTCCATGTTTCTCCTTTGTTTTTGTATGTGCAATATTATTTATGTGCCTCTGATTCGAGTAAATAAATAAACCCAAGCTAACTCGTAACCGCTCTGCTTGAAAATGATTTTCGGCTCACATGCATATTTCAGATCTAGAAACTCCGTCTACAAAGAGTTATCAGGCTTATCCACAGCTTCAAACGAGAATGGATCTATAGGTAGAATCCAATCCGGAATTTGTAACTTGGTCAAATATTGATTCCACGTCAGTTTTTAACTGGTCAAGGTGATCAGTAGAAATTATGATTTTGTGTTCTGGGAGTTCAGGAGTCTCGTTATCTGACACAACACTTTTTAAGGGTCGGAAACTTCACCAGCTCCTTACAGCCAATATTTACGTCGTGAATATAAAACTTGGCGATGAATGATGAGCGACCGAACGGGAGGCGCCCCTGTCACATTTTTTCTGTGTACTACCCGGCAACTTCTACTGTACAGTACTATTTTAATTTTCCCCCCTATGAATACTCACCGCCCCCAAATCGCCCTCCGCTTGTTTATTGCCCCCCTGATAACCCAAATCGGCCACTTAGGGGCGATTGCCCCCAGGTTGGGAACCACTGTTCTAGATATTGATAACCTTTTTGGTGAGACTGTCATTGCTCATTCTGAAAATGTGGCCGTACAATGTCAATGGACTTTTCCTGAAGGTGTCTGATGTTTCTAGGTGGCTTCGGTGGCGTAGTTGGTAGCATGCTGAGCTTCTATGCCCAATATCGCGGGGTTAAATCCGGCCGAAGTCGACGGAGTTTTCAGGAGCGTTAAAAATCCCTCAGTATGCCTTCCTTCGGAGGGGAAGTAAAGCCGGCGGGCCCATGTCATAGATTTATAGTAAGTAAAAGAACCTTCCACTAATTACACCAGTGTGAAGCAAAATTTGTAGGTTACATTTTAAAACGCTCTATTAGTTCCAGCGTTCACCGCCAGGTACTGGTTGTGATGGCATCAAGTATGCAAGTTCACAGCTAGGTGTCGTGGACAGTAGCATATGGTATCAAAAGTAGAAACTACTTGAAAATTTATCTTCTGCAGTCCTTACCTGAATCACAGATAACCGACACTAATACAGCCATCACAATTAACACCAGTAATGAGACAAATTCTACACACACACGAAGTACATAGGGCTACATGACCGCGTTGTCGCAGCCCCTAAAATAAGGAACCAACCAAACAACGATCTTTCCAGCATGTTGATAAAGCTGCTGAGTCTTCCGTTTCATCCAGAGTCCTTCTGAGCAGACTGGACCAAGGATTTTACTCAATATTTTCCTTTCTTATTTCTCTACGTTTATAATAAGAGATCAGCCTCCAATGATCAAATACAATGCTTCAGGTTTGATTACTGTGATATAATGTCTTAATTTTGCGTTCTTAGATATTGATTGTTGTTGTATCTGTTCCAGGTGATTCTATAGCCTTATTATTATTATTATTATTATTATTATTATTATTATTATTATTGTTGTTATTATTATTATAATTATTATTATTATAATTGTTATTATTTATTTACATTGTTTAGACCCAAAGGATCACATTAAGCAAATTATGTTCTGGTGCTGTTCTTCTTGTTCTTCCAGTACTCCTTCATCATCTCACTGTGTCGGACTCGACGTTCCTCCGTCCATCCTTTCCCTGGTCTCCTTGGTCGATCTTCATGTGTGACTTCCCAACTGTGGATCTTATGTCGGAATGTCATTCGATCGTCTATGTCTATTGGTATGATGTTGGCGCTTTCGAGATCAATTTGGACTTGGATAACCCAGACTGTTGTCACTTTAAGTTTTCGTAAGTAAGTCAATATTCTATGTTAGCCGGTCGTCATTCAGTCTCATAATGTGGCCGTAGAATCTCAGTCGTCGCTTGCGGAAATCTGACTCGATGTTAGAGTATCTCTCTGTGATTGTGTGTGATTGCAGACGATATCCATCATCTGTGAGTTTAGGGCCCAATATAATACGGATGATTTTTCTCTCAGCCTTCTTGATGTTCTCAAGATCCCCTTTGTAGTTGAGGTTTAGTGTCTCGCTGGCATAAAGTGTCTCAGGTTTGATGACAGTCGTGTAGTTTTGAATTTTGGTGTTGATGCTCATGCATTTCATGTTGTAAATATTTGCGATTTTTCCGTATGCTTTCCGCAATTTAAGTTCACGAGATTTTTGCGCCACTCTTTCCATACCTGTGGGTTCAATAATTTCACCCAAATACTTGAATTGATTAACCCTGTTTATCATACCGTACGTACTCTGTGAGTAAATTTTGCGCCTGAATGTGTTTTGTCGATATAAACTCGGTTTTTGTGAAGGAAATTTGTAGTCCGACCTTTACAGCACACTGCTTTAAGACCTCAATCTGAAGAATTTCCGTTCGTTCATCTGCGGAGAGGATTGCAAGATAATTATTGTTATTATTATTATCTATACTAATATAATAAAGCTGAAGAGTGTGTGTGTTTAAACGCGCTAATCTCTGGATCTACCTGTCGGATTCGAAAAATTATTTTTGTATATGATAGCCAGATTCAAGAGGAATAGATTAGGCTATGTAGCATTATGCTACACCTCTCAGGTAACCTCAAAGATTGATTTTTGTTCAGTAAGTCGGAAGAACGTGCGCCCCTGAACAGCTTCAATAATACCTAAGTCTATTGTTGCCAGGCAATGGGGGCTGCATCACGTCGCCCCTACTAGTGTTCTGGTGCAGAATTACGAGCTGCTTATAAATTGCAGTCACGGGGAGTAATTAGTGCAAAAAAGATTTCTTAGGCCCCTTAAAACAGTTATCATCACGACAATAGTATGCCTCTGTATAAGGGCGATGGTGTTGGTGCAGTATACTGAGGTTATCAGCTGCAATAAGCGTTGGTGCTTTCCCATCCTTATCCTTGAGCGCTCCAGTTCTGTAGTAAGTGAGTACTCATTATATAAAACTTTCATGAGATCCATCCTAAATAGCTCTGCCCTACGAAGTTATGAAGTGGTCAAAAGAACAGCACAAGACCGAACAACGTGGAAAGGACTCATTGAAGGGGCAGACCAGTCGCTTGACTGAAAAACATGATGATGATGATATTAGTTTGTCTGTTATTTATACAAATCTACACCGTTTCACCGATCTGAACCAAAATTTGTATACTTACCCTTTGGAACCTGATGAGTAACACTGTCAACTTTAAATTTCGGGAAGACCACTCCATTCCCTGCATTTAGGCCCTTTTGCACAAATCTACACCGTTTCACCGATCTAATAACTTGACTGACATATTGTCGCTAGGTGACAACGACTAACGCTGTATCATGATAGTCCGGTAAAATTTGCTGAAGGACACATGGAAAAACTGACCGTTTGACAATCAAGGATTGTATTGGACTGTAGTATTCTCTATGCTATCGTATGCACAGTTAATAAGCATATTAGCAAAATGTAATGCTATCCTATCAGAGAAACATAGTGGCAAACATCCCTACATTCTCCTATCACTGTTTTGCAGTTTTCATGTGTAGACAGTTGTTATTTCATTTGCGGAGCTTAGACATCGTGTTCATGTTGCCCCGTGTACATGGGTGTGTGAGTAGATTTTTTGTGATAACCTGCGTTATTGTGATTGTTGCACTAGCATATGTAAATCTATATATATAAAACTCAATGTTGGTTTGTCTGTCTGTTATTTACACAAATATACACCGTTTCACCGATCTGAACCAAAATTTGTATACTTACCCTTTGGAACCCGGCGAGTAACACTGTAAATTTCTGACAGACCACTCCATTCCCTGAATTTAGGCCCTTTTGCACAAATCTGCACCGTTTCACCGATCTCAACCAAAATTTGTATACTTACCCTTTGGAAACCTGCGAGTAACACTGTCTACATAAAATTTCGGACAGACCACTCCATTCCCTTCATTTAGGCCCTTTGGCACAGATCTACACCGTTTCACCGGTCTGAACCAAATTGTGTACACTTACCCTTTAGAACCCTGCGTGTAACACTGTCTACATGAAATTTCGTACAGAACACTCCACTCCCTGTATTTAAGCCCTTTGGCACAAATCTCATCGTTTCACCTATCTGAACCAAAATTTGTATACTTACCCTTTGTAACCCTGCGAGTAACACTGTCTACATGAAATTTCCGACAGACCACTCCATTTCCTGCATTTTGGTCCTTTGGCACAAATCTACACAGTTTCACCGATCTGAACCAAAATTTGTATACCTACCCTTTGGAAGCCTGCGAATAACACTGTATACATGAAATTTCGGACAGACCACTCCATTCCCTGCATTTAGGCCCTTTGACACAAATCTACACCGTTTCACCGATCTGAACCAAATTTTGTATACTTACCCCTTACAACTCTACGAGTAACGCTGTCTACATAAAATTTCGGACAGACAACTCCATTCCCTGCATTTAGGCCCTTCGGCACAAATCTACATCGTTTCACCTATCTGAACCAAAATTTGTATACTCACCCTTTGGAACCCAGCGAGTAACAATGTCTACATGAAATTTCCGACAGACCACTCCATTTTCTGCATTTAGGCCCTTTGGCACAAATCTACACTGTTTCACTGATCTGAACCAAAATATGTTTACGTACCCTTTGGAAGCCTGCGAATAACACTGTCTACATGAAATTTCGGACAGGCCACTCCATTTCCTGTATTTAGGCCCTTTGGCGCAAATCTACACCGTTTCACCGATCTGAAACAAACTTTATGTATTTACCCTTTGGAAACCGACGAGTAACAATGTCTACTTGAAATTTCGGACAGACCACTCCATTCCCTGCATTTAAGCCTTTTGGGGCAAATCTCAACCGTTTCACCTAATTACAACGAATTTTACATACCGTTTGAAACCCTGCTGGTAACAATGTCAATTTGATATTTTCAACAACCCTCTCCATTCTCTATATTTAGCATAACAGACGAAAGGAACTTGATAAACACGCTTTAAGGCCCTAGAACCATTCGCGTACGTAGGCCTAGTAGTGTAATTGTAATAATCTCTCTATATATAAACTGAAAGTTTGTCTGCTTTTTTCTGAATTTCCACGGAAATTTGAGTTATTAACGTGTTTCAGGCTGGTTTATGATGGTTGCGCGCAAAAACATTTTTTTTGTCTGTTTGTCTGTGTACAACTTTGCACGGGCATCACTCGAGAACGGCTGAGTGGATCAACGTAAGATTTGGCACAGATGTGCATCAGAGGCATAAAAGTAATCATTGATGTAACATTCTCCATACCTCTCATAAAAGAGGGCCGGTAACCTTGACAACAGTATCTCAAGAGGTGCCCTCCATCCTTCCATCTATTTCTGAAAGAAGCAATGCCACTCAATTTATAAAATTTCTGTAAAAGTTTGCAAATGTCTATAAGGTTATCAAGGAAACAAACATAGACTGTAAAATTCATCAATGCGCTTAAGGGGGTCATGGGGTACCCTAGAATTTTTAAACGTAACTTACAAACTTACACATGCGATATGTTGTGCAGAAGGTCTATTATATCTCCAAACAGCAACATTATTTTCAAAAATTCCTGAATTCAAATAGTGTTTTTTGCAGCTTTAGAGAATTTGGGCCATTGGAGGCTAAAAATCCTGAATATTCATGCACCACAAGCGTTTATAATTTAATAAAGGAATCTTCCTGGGGATGGGGACTTTTCACAACGGTCAGAGCCAGTTTTTATTTGACATATATTGCGTTTGGTCAACAAGGTTTTCAATATTATTTTCATGTCAGGAAGTACACGTTAGGTGAATTTAGTTTGAGAGCACATTTAAACTAATCATATTTTTGTCGACAAACGGGTTCATCGGAAAGATGATTTTGTTTGACACTGTGTGGTTGATATATCTTTATGTTTATGTAGCCTACGCCTATAACTCGTGTTCGGGTGCTTGGAGCATCGTAAAATTAGGTGTTTTAACCATGAGTCAATACACCAACTATTTATGAAACTCTTCACCGTACTTCTCATAGAAGGGTTGGTATATGGAAAGACTTTTCAGAATACATGCTAAAATAGGCGAAAAATAAAAATAATCCTTGAAAGACGACCAAAGCATATGTTGCGCTTGTCAATGTGTGACACAAAACTAGGAAGTCTATAATGGGTCTCCGAAAACCATATTTTAAGGCCCTTAAATTAACAGTGTCTGTAATATACCCAGAAAACTAACTTCGTTCTGATAAACTTATGAAGGAATGACGAGCCCCTAACCATTGCAACAGTAGCTCAATTGATAGCGTCTGGTTATTAACACCAAAGACCGTTCAAAGAGCGGGTACTTCTGCTAGTATCTTAATAAGTCTATTGTTGACTGACAAAGCCGGCTGCATCACGCCGCCCCTATCCGTGGTCTGGAGCAGAATTGCGAAAATATTTGCATCTTGCGCTGCTTATAAATTGCAGTCACGGGAAGGAATTAGTACAAAAAGATTTCTTAGGGCCCTGAAGATAGTTATCATCATGAAAATGTTATGCCTCTGTATAAGTGCGGTGGTGTTGGTGCAGTACATTGGGGTGTAGATCAGCTGCAATAAGCGTTGGTGCTTTCAATTTTACTTTAATTAATTCCGATCCTTATCCACTGTTGCTACCTCAGGAGCTCGGGACAGCCAAAGTTTTCCTAAGTGCTCTGATTATTTTCCTACTGCGCTATGCGACAACAGACGACACTATTGGTCACTACTTTTCTTACAGCCAATGAGATATATGCCCCAGCCTGTGTCACTTACTCCTCTTTCTAATCATATTTTTCAATTCGTTTGTAAATTACATCTATTGTGTCAGTACGGTAGTTAGTAAATAGCCGTTTTCCTATTCATTATTATCATTATCATTACGGGAAAATGATGTGAATGTTACGTCCATTATACCGAACTAGGTATCACTCCCATTACCACCACAAAATGTTATATTTTTACATTTGTTTTTTTTCTGTTAGTTTATGTATAATGTGCCAGTTCTGTAGTAGTATACATTATCATCCATAAAACATATAAATCCACCGGGTGAAGCCGGTCACTACTGCTAGTTATCTATATATTTAAAACGGTAAGCTTATTTTGTTACCGAGAGATTGACAGAACGGCTGAACCGATTGACTTCGTATTTCACTCTGACGAAAGCCCTTGGCCTGTATATTTGCAGAGTGTCTTTAAAATAAACAAATATGTTAACCATATATTTTTAAATTTATAAACAAAAATGCAAAATTATTGGCCCCAGCGCATTAGCAGAATCAGCTTGGTTAATGACAGACATGGCGGATGTCCACCGCGTTTTAATGTAATAGTTATTTATAAGAATTTTAAAAGAGAGGATGATTCATTAAAATTGTAGATAGTAGGCACTCCCCCCTTTCCATAACTTTCACAAGGCAGATTATTGGAAATATATTATTTATGATCTACGTACCTTTCTGGGAGTCATTAGAAGTTATTTTGAATTTAAATTGTCTCTGCTACACCGGAAATATTTCTTTTATTGCGACAATATATCATTTACATACCTAATTTTACCTCTTGGGGAAGCCTCCGTGGCTTAGTTGGCAACACGCTGCTCTCTCACCGCTGGGTCCGTGGTTGAAATCCCGGTCAATCAATGTGAGACTTGTGCCAGCAGTAAGTTGCAATGTCGAGAGTGCAACTTTTGACGCCCTTAAAGTTGCAATGTGCCACAAAGTAATCGTACAAAGAATGTAACTTATATAGGAAACTTCTTCAGTAAATATTTTGTTCATTTTCCGTCATGTTTTGACGGGTTTCAACTAGTTATTATTATTTGAGGTGTAGAAAATAAATCACCCCCTCCCCACCAAAGTCACCGGCCGGGACACAAACTGTGAGCTGCCTGTTGTTGTGAATAACTAAGTGCGCGCGTGCAACTGCAATAGAAAGCTATTGGCACATTAAAGATCTCCTTCGGGGCAAAATTCCGGCCCACGGCGTCTCTAAAAGCCTCAGTAGTTAAAAGGAACATAAAACCAATAACAATATTATTAATATTAAATGACACGATGTCGCAATCCCCAAACTGAAACAACAACAAGTTATTTACAGATGAATATCACTTTCGTTTCCTGGGATTTTTCAAAAATTCTATCCACGTTAGTAAACTTTGCCCATCAAAAATAATTCGAGGTTGCGCCCTTGGCTCCATGGCGCAGTAAAAACAGCACGGTGAGACGAGTTCTCCGCCCACGACGAGTTCATTTTTCCAGTTAAATTAATCCGGTATGGAGAGATCACGTGACAAATGGTGTTGAGACATGGAATGAGTGCTCCAGTCACGTGTGACTGCGGTGGAGGCTATAAAAGCTGCGTCGCCTTGGAACTGCCCAGGGAGCCATCAATGTTGGGGACGTGCCGTAGCTTTCTATTGCAGTAGCACGCGCGCACTTACTTATTCACCACGACAGGCAGCTCACAGTTTGAGTCCCGGCCGGCGTCTTTGGTGGGGGAGAGGGTGATTTATTTTTTCTTCGTCAAATAATAATATTAATAATAACACAGTAATTAAACCAGAAGCCTTATATGCAGCCGAAACATTGTCTCTCAACACCCAGGGACCGCTTGAAAGGCTGGAGGTCAAGGAAATAAAGATAATTCGCAAAATCTTAGACCCCAAATTTCATAACCACAAATTAATCCTTGTCAGAAACGAAAGTCTTTACCCAAAGACTGAAAAACTCTCGGACACAATAAGAAAACGGAGAATTCATTTTTATGGGCACATCCTCCGAATGAATTCAAATGTTGTTGTTGTTGTTGTTGTTTGAGTCTTCAGTCATTTGACTGGTTTGATGCAGCTTTCCATGCCTCCCTGTCCTGAGCTAATCGTTTCATCTCTGCATAGCTACCACAACCTACATCCGAGGTAATCTGTTTAAGATATTCTAACCTTGGTCTACCCCTACAGTTCTTGTCCTCGACCCTTCCTTCCATAACTAAGCTTGCTATTCCTGGGTGTCTTAGTATGTTTCCTACCAACCTATCTCTTCTCTTCATTAGCAATCGCCAGAAACATCTCTCCTCTCCCACTAGTCTTAATACCTCTTCGTTTGTAACCCTATCTACCCATCTGATCTTCATCATTCTCCTGTAACACCACATTTCAAACGCTTCAAGTCAAATAGACTAACCAAAAATATCTTCGACTACTTTCGTAATAAAAATAAACAATACCTCTTTGGTTTAAGTAAACCGAGAAAGACCTTCTGGAACTCCAAATTACAGACACCATGCTCATGGACAAAACAGCCAAAACCGTCACCAAGGATAAGAAACAACGGTTCCTAGTGAAAATCAAACAAAACCGTACGATCCACATCTGCCGAAGAAAGGGAAGCAAGATCTCAAAGGATGAGACAATACTGGGCCAAAAGGAAAGCTCAAAACAATAAAAAGTGATTGATTTCATGAACCCGAAAGTTGAGTGGAACAATTAAAGAATAATAATAAAGCCTTGGCATTCACTCGCAAGCCAGTATGAATTAGTCTTCCTACTGATGTTTCTTCTGATGACTGATCAGTCCAATCCGTGAGCTACACACTCTACTGTAGTGATGACAAACACATACTGTGCCGCCAGCGCTGAAGGCCCTCGCGAAGTTCAGAGTACCAGTACTTGTTTTGGAATGCGATGATTTAGTATGCGGAAAACGTGACCCACCCATCGTAGTTGGAGTTGGGATAACATTGCTTCTTTCATCCAGAACGCTAGTATTTGTGCGTTTATCTCTCCAAGTGACTTTCAAGATATGTCTGAGGCACCTTTGGTGGAATATGTCCAGCATTATTTTATGACGCCAGTAGGTTGTCCACGACTCACAGCCATGTACGAGATCCGATAGTACAACAGATTTGCACACGAATATCTTGGTGGAACAATAATTGATGTCGTGATTGTCGAATACTCTCGAACGAAGCTTTCCAAATGCTGATCCAGCGCATTGCAGACGATGAAGGATCTCTGAATCAATATTAGCTTTAGAAGATATGGGAAGCAAATAACATTCTGAAGAGGTTGTATGTTGACTATTATCTTAGGGGCTTCTGCAATGTTACCAGAAACTGTAAGAAAACAAAGTTTTAAAGCCTATACAATCACCTGGGGCAGATACAACAAAAATCAATATCGAAGAACGCAAAAATAAGACACACAATAATCAAACCTGAAAAACGATACGCCTCGGAAACCTTGATCATTGGGGGCTGATCTCTTATTAAAGACGTAGAGAAACTAGAAAGAAAAATACTGAATAAAATCCTTGACCCAGTCTGCTCAGAAGGAATTTGGATGAAACGGAAGTCTCTGGAACTATATCATCATCCTGGAAAGATCACTGACACCTTCAAGAAAAGTCGATTGAAGTTCTACAGCCACATTCTTAAAATGAACAATGACAGGCTCACCAAAAGGATTCTCAACCTTGATCCCTCAATGAATGTCAAGAACAACTGGCTTAGTGAAATAGAGAAAAAAAATGGCATTACAGAGGAAATTTTACAAGATTGACTCCAGTTCAAAACATTAATCAACAACCATCATTTTCTCTGAGAAAATTACTTCCAGGATCAAGAAATCATGGCTGGAAGAACCGAGGAAGCTTTTTCATTGCTCATGTGAAGAGTTTGAGAGGAGAAAACATAATTAAGAAAATAAGTTCTATCGCGCTCCACAGAAGGGCATGAATGAATTAGAGTGCCATATCCCCTCCAGGGACTAAGACGACCTGAATTAGAGCCTTTCACTAACCAGGCATCCCGAGCCGGAGTTTGCGTGTTGTAGGGTGGCCAGTTCCTTTCCACTCCTACTCCTGCCATAGCACCCGGCAGGTTCCCATTTTGCATCACGAGGCTGGAAGACCCCGTACCAGACCATACCAAGACTTTTAAATTCCCAGCAGAGCCGGGGATCGAACCCGGTACCTCGGGGGTGACAGCCAACAATGCTAGCCACTGCGCCACGAGGTGATCACAGACGGGCATAGCAATGTAAAAAAAGCTTGTGTAGCCCACTGACTAGCAGCAAATCTTCAAAACCGACACCACTTGGGTGATTTTCATGCCAAAGATGACCGCATTTTAGCCCTTAAGGAACTCCGGAATGCCCAAAATCTTCTACATTTTCATTTTTCCCCACCACATTAATCTTCGGTGGCGTAGTTGGTAGCATACTGAACTGCTGTGCCCAAGATAGCGGGTTCAAACTCGGCCGAAGTCGTCCGATTTTTTAAGAGCGTTAAATATCCTTCAGTATGTCTTCCTTCGGAGGAGTAGTAAAGCCGGCGGTCCCATGTCATAGATTTATGGCATGTAAAAGATCCTTCCACAGACTAAACTTGTGTGAAGCTAAATTGTTAGGTAAGATTTCGTCGGAACGCTCTGTCAAAGTTCCAACGTTCACCACTAGGCATCATTGATATATGGTAGCGAAAGTGGGAACTACTTGAAATTGAACGGAACTTGTAGCTCACCCTAAGAGTGTCCGCTTGAAGCAGCTACAGCCTCTGGCGAGCCGAATATGTCCTCGGACACTCCCGGCACTAAAAGCCATACGATAAATAATTAAATAAATAATCTTCGGACTTTTAGCTTTCTAACAGTAGACTACATATATTTTCTTCATACATCATTTCTGAGACTACTTTCCTTAAGCTTTCCTACAATCATGCGTCCTATTAATAAACTCAACAAAGTACAATTTTATTTCTATCAGACGACCGATAAAAAATAAAAAGAGGCAGTGTTAGAAGCAAGGGTAAAAGGATATGGAACAACAGCAAAATGGATGCTAGTGTTTCAAATGGAAGAAGAGGAATCCTATGGTATTGGCATGTTCTGAAAACCGGAAAATCTTTAATTCCAATTTCTCACTAAAATGGTTTTCTAGGTATAAAATGTCACTTTTATTTCGGAACGATTGGTTAGTTGGTTCCTTAGTTTAGGGACTGCGACAACGTGGTCAGGTAGCGCCGTGTACTTTGGGTGTGTGTATAATTTGTCTAATAACCGGTGTAAATTGTGATAGCTGTATTGGTGTGTGTTATCTGTGATTCAGGTAGAAGGACTGCAGACGATTTTTTTTTTCAAGTAGTTGCTACCTTTACCGCCAAATGCTACCATCCACGACACGTAGCTGCGGACGCGGCTACTAAATGCCATCGCAGTCAGCACCAAGTGGTGAACGTTGGAACTAATAGGGCGTTATCAAACTAACCTACAAATTTTTGCTTTCACAAGTGAAATTAGTGGAAGGTTCTTTTTCATGCCATAAATCTATGACATGGGACCGCCGGCTTTCCTTCCCCTCCGAAGGAAGGCATACTGAGGGATTTTTAACGCTCTTAAAAAATCCGATGACTTCGGCCGGGTTTGAACCCGCGATCTAGGGAATAGAAGCTCAGCATGCTACCAACAACGCCACCGAAGCCGCTTTACGGAACGATTCAACGTACAAATTTGAGATTTTTAGATGTGATTCCTCTTTATATGTGTTATATTTTAACATTTTTTCAGCCTATTTTCATTTTATGAAAAAAAAATAGGCTTATGAGATCACCTTTTGTCCGTGTGTCTGTGTGTGCGTGTGTGTCTCTGTGTGTGTGTGATGGTGTGTGTGTGCGTGTGTGTGTGTGTCCCCTAATAACTTCTAAACGGCGGGAGCAATTTCATTGAAACTCGGTAAGATCATAGCACCATTCTGGCCGACCCCGACCGTGCCCTTCAAATTTTATTGTGTCTCACCAATCCAACATGGCGGCTGTGCGAAATATTTCACCAGCATTCAGTATCTCCGAAATTATCACCGATATCACCCTGGAATTGTATACGGTGATAAAGGGCACAACTAGAAGTTCACCTATGAGAGTTTCAAAAACCTGGCAACTACAAAACCAACATGGGGGCCAAGCGAATTTGAGACATATAAATAGAATTTTCTCGCGATTTAACCATCCGAACGTAATGAAACTTGGTACAGCAAATGTTTATACATATTTTAATGCACTGGCGTCTAATTTAGTTCAATTGTTTACATAATTTCAAAATGGCGGCTGTGCGAAATATTTCAATGGCATTCTATATCTCCGAAATAATAACAGATATCACCCCGAAATTTTGTACGGTGATAAAGGACACTGTTTCAAGTTTATCTATGTAACTTTCATAAACCTGTAAAGTACAAAACAAACATGGCGGCCCAGCGAATTTGAAATATTTTAATAGACTTTTCTCGTGATTTAACTCTCTGAGCGCAGTGAAATGTGGTACAGTAATTGATTATACATATTGTAATGCACTGGCATCTAATTTAGTTTAATGGTTTACATAACCTCAAGATGGCGGTTGTGCGAATTTTCAAAATTATGTCTTTATTTCTTGTGCCGTAATCATGCGATCGATGTGAAAGTTTGAATAATGAACCTACGCAATAATTTTCCTTTCATGGTACATAACTCTATGGCCTATACGTATAACAATCCAAATTGGCGAGCATCCGAAATATTTAGACGGTTCTCAATATCTACGAATCTTTTACAGCAATCAAACTGAATTTTTTAATGTTCATAGAGGCTATGAACATAAGTTCACCTATAGGAGATTCAGTAACCTGGTGAGCACAAATCCAACATGGCGTCGACGCGAAGTATAAATATTTAAATGGACGTTTCTCGCGATTTAATCGTCCGATTGCAGTGAAACTTTGCACGTTAAATGCTTATACAAATGTTAATCCACTGGCATCTAATTTAATTCAATTGTTTTCATAACCACAATATGGCAGCTTTGCGAAATTAAAAATCTCGTTTTTACTTTTTGTGTTCGAATCATGCGATTGAAGTTTGAATACCACACGTACAGAATAATATTCATGTAATAGTACATAAATAAAAATCCAACCTGGCGAATCTGAAATATTTAGATGGTTCTCAATATATACGAATCTATCACAACCTTCAAACTGAAAGTTTTTATGTTGATAGAGGCAATTAACATGAGTAGGATATATGAAAATAGGCTGTATAGTTCTTCACGGAACTACACTTTTTTAAAATTTACTTAGGTTTAAATTTTCATGTTCATGAAAGTGTTGTTTAAAATATGCAATTTAAAAAAAATCCTTGAAAATTGAAAAATATGTTTATTTTCAAAAAGCCTGTATTAAAGTAAGGAGAGATTCTTGAAAAATATCATTGAAAAAAATAATTAGTTCCTGTTAATAGTTTGTGAGAGAAAGGTAAGTAAAATTTGGAATTTAGCGTGGACATTCCCGGGTCCATTAAAACAATCTCCACCAACAACATTACATTGAGAACTTTTATAACTTTCAGTAACGGTGATTAAGACTCCTTCTCGCTAAAAAGTTCTTCTATGTATAAAATTTCACTTTCTTTAAGGGGGGAGGTACACCTTGCAGGGTCAAAACATTTTATAATTTTTAAATAAATTATTTCAACGACTAATCTTTTGTCTTTCATTTGGTGAAAACAAAATGAAAATATCTTCTATTCTTCAAGAGATATGCCCCTAAATGTTAGTTACTGTCGCTTAAGTTGTATCGTTAAATTCTACCCTTAGGTAGGTTTGAAGCACGTTTCCCGAAAACTTTATTTTCACACAGCGTTTACATGATAACTCAAATACTATTCAAGATATTGAATGAAATTTTGCATGATAGTGTATTGTACTAATATGAACAACACACACCAAAATATAATATTTTGGGTATCAAGCATACTTCCCATTTAAGAGAATATTTTTGACCCAACAAAAGTAATATATACATATATATACATTTGGAGTAAGAATATGAAAAACAAAATCCTTAATATGTGTATCAATTATTTTGGTGTATGTTGTACCTGTGAATTTTACCAACAGCACAAAAGAAAATTCATGTAAATATTTTAAGTTGTGGAGCACTTATCATGTAAACGCTGTCCAACTGTACAAAACCCAGCTGAAAATTTGGCGGTATAATAATGCATGACTGCAAGCATATTATAAAATACATTTTGTGCATAATAATGTGAACTGTGTTTAATAATCCTACAAAGTTTTATTTCTTTGCAACATGTAGTTTATGAGATATATTTATTTTAGCTTAGTAGAAATTGTCATGCGAATGGTGTAGCCTAACTCATCCCCCCTTAACGAGTCACGGGAGCTTATTTTAAGAAACGTCAAAATCACGCCTTCTATGATTTCAGAAAAGTAAGCTAAAACTTAATATCATTAGATAACGATTATAATAATAGTCCTAGATCTTCTCTTCAAACGCTTGAATAAGATTCGAGAAAAATAATAAGCTTTCAAAATGTTGAACTAATGGCTTCTTGAATTTTTGAAAACAATTACGCATGGGATTTCTCTACACTACGGTAGGGAAAAAGATTCACTGTGCTAAGTTTCATTGCTCCCGGGTGATTAGATCGCCAGTGAGATATATCGCATGGGCGCCATGTTGGATGTTATAGAATTATATGTCAGCAGACGAATATTATAATGGTGGTTCATTATAACAACAAACATTAATTCTATCGCTTGTTTAGGACACGAAATCTGAAAACGAAATTTTAAACATTTTGCACAGTCACCGTTTTTTATTTCTCATACAAATTAAATTAGACGTCAATATATTATGCCTTCCGTGGAGATATACTGTGCCCGTTTAGACCGGAGTCCGCACGACCACATATGCATTTTACCAATAATCAGTCAGCACGAGAGTCAAAATATCCCGGAGCGCCAGATGGGTTAAAGCAAATCGCAAAAACGACATCAAATTAAAAAAATGCTTTGCTGATTTTTGGCTCAATGCAACAATAAGGATAGAAGGAGATTTAATTGGGAGAAACACATCTGGTAAAATTATCTCAGTTTATTTTAAAGTTAAAATCTGACTGCAAGAATGCTCAAAGCAGCATCATCCACGTGTGGCGATCCACACTCTTATTTACACACAATATACAGAAATTTTCCAAACACATTTGACAATCTTTTTGGAAACACAAGTCCGATTAATAGTCCTGTGGACTGTGTTCCAAAATTATTAATCTTTAATTCCAGTTCAAAATTAATTGTCTATACTGGAAATAACGTAGATCACTGTTTGACTATTTACATGATATTTAACACTCGTAGAATAAATGTTTATAGAATTTTTAGATTTTCACCTGTTTTCCAGTTTTCAAAAATATATCGTCGAAAATATTATTATCATCGAAGCAACACAAATTATTAACACATATTAATAACATCTGAAAAGTATTTGACCTTGAGCATAGCATCGAAGAACTGTGCGAAGCACAACAACAATTAATTGTTCTTCTGACATTAAACATTCGAGAAGTGACTCGATTATGAACTTCAAGTTCCAAACAAAATACATGATTTCTGAATCATCAACTTGATCAATAAATGGTTGAACCTATCAACTATTAGATTTTCCACTTGGAATCATTATTATAAAAATATTTATATTCATGTCCATTTTTAGCAACTTTTACAACTTGCAATTCTTCGACAGAATGCGGAAATAAGAATTGTAGTTTCATAATGAATTCATTTAGTTCATGGCACTAGGATTGAAAATATCCTTCAAATTATTCGTGGTTAAAGAATTATTTTAATTTGGCAGTGGCCCATTCTATTACTTGTGTAAGAACACAATATTACAACAACAACAACAACGGCAAAGGTCTTCCTCTGAAGAAGAATAAACTACTATCATGACAAATCCGGGTTCTAGCAAAATCAAAGTCTAAATGGAATTCGAAAACAAGGTTGAAATAAGAACTGATGGTTTCAAAGAAATAACCTTCGGGTTATTCATACGACGAAATGTGTGGCTCCAATACTCCTACTATAAACCTGAGCCATCGAACTTGCTATTTGATTGATGCTCGAAAAAACCTCTTCATTCCTGCGACTTAACATGCGCACCTGGGAATGGCATTTCAACTACTCCACACACATAAATTATCTTCCCAAAATTTATACAATAAATCAAGCCTCTGCTTGTTATCAACACTGGAAGATTAATAAACTGACAAGTTTATTTTATTTTACCATTCAGTTCAACCCGTGAATTTACCATACATATGAAAAGCTTTATTTCACTTTCGAGTGTATTTACGTCATGATTTTATATAAATACAAAAATATCCTATTTGATACAAATATCATTTGCTTCCCGTTTCATGCCTCTCCGTGTTATCTGAAACATATACTTTGCTCATTGCAAATATCAACTGTTCAACCAGAACTGAAATGTTGGTTGAATGCGGGCTTGCGTTAACCACTCTCCTTCGGAAAATCTCCTGTTCCAGACTAAAAATGATTAAACTACTTCACAGGCTCTTTCTCAATACATATGATTATTATAAAATATAATATCCAAGAATTATTTAGAAAAATTATGAAAATTATTATTATTATTATTAGTGGATTTTTATTATTATTATTATTTGTATTATTTTAAATATGTTTAATTATCATCTCATTATGTGAGAATCCACATGTTCGAACCTTCGAATATGGAAAAAGTATCCATTCCTCAACAAAAATAAATTTAACTTTTACAGTTACATCGGGGGTTTTCCGTGGTTTCCTTAAAATATGAAAAATTCAAATAAAAGCTCGAAATGCTCGGTCATCGATCCTAAACTGTTCTGAGTGTTGAAAATGCTCAGAATGACTCTAACAAGTCTTGCGTAAATCATTGCAAGCTTTAAATACGACGAAAAAAATGTGTTGGTCATCTGCAGAAAAAATAGTTTGTTCCAATTAGCTAGGCATAATATAATTCAAATGTGGCTTACATTTCTTGATGGTCTTGAAGTGTAGTAAACCTGGTCTGTACCAGATTTATCCGTAGACATGCCCTATCGGACAAGCACGTATAATCCTTGTATCGGCCGCCATTGTAGACCCACAATTCGTCTAGTCAGACATAGTGGTATTATCTTTCGACGTTTGAATAAACTGTGGTTCCATCTTAATATGGGCTTCTATCAAAGCCATAACAGTTGGTTTAAATAGGGTCAGATCTAAGTGATCTCTTCTTAGATATGTCAGTTGTAACATAACTCACTGTAATCTCATCAGTACAAGAAAAACATTGACAGTCTAAGCAATTAACGGCTGTTCTGAAGATCGTTCCCTGGGCATGGTTTGTATATCACCATCTGCCATGCGCTAAGCAACCTGCAGTTTCCCTTGCGTAGACTAATGAACGCCACCGTTATAGACTAGTCTTCAGTGTACTGACAGATCGAAGTGGCTAACTAGTTACAAAAATGAAAACTGACTTGAAATGGATTTAAACATCCAAGTATTAAGTTACTACTGGACTGTGACAAAATACTAATTTCTAGACAGAGTCTAGCATATGTCCTTGTAGAAATATAAATATTTCCACCAATGTCTGTAGAAATCAATCACCTCAGTGATTCTCCTCACCAGAAACTTACTAAGTTTCAACTCGAAGCGCAGCACTTTTCGTGACTATCACGACTTGAAAAGAACTTCTGCGTAGATACGGCAACCATGTGCCTTGGCTCAGCGTAGACGCAACTTGCTCTGCAAGTGCTTGTGTTAGAATGAGCTAACCATGCCTCCTCCAGCTGGCTTTTATTCAAAACGGTCAGGGTCACGCGTCATCACCTGATATCTAGAAATCCTCATATCTCTTGAATCCCTGGTCCGATTTACTTGATACTAATTGCATTCTCTTTCATTTGGCCGTGCCAGTATTCTGATCCCAGTCTCAAGTCTCTACTCCATAGTTAACTATTTAATCAATAAATAGCCTCCACCTCTGCTATTACTCGCTACGTCACTTGACATCCAACTATCGGTAATTTTCTTCGAAATGCTTCTCGAAGCAATGTAGCGCGATATTCAAATATCTGAACTTTCAAAAGCGGCTACAGCCTTTCCCTTGATATCTAGGTGTCTGAAACTTGGAATACCCATTCCTAGAGTTGGGCACATCCACCCCACACCTAGCAAAAAATAAAAATTGAAAAATTTTTATTTTTCCTATCTACACATTAAATTATCTGGTTCTTGAATAATAGATCTTCAAATTCGATGCATTGTAAGTTCCCACGATGTTACCAGTTCGTGTATTGGCTACTTCATAGCTTCCATTATTGTTTACTTCCACAATACGATAGGGTCCAGCGTAAAGGCTTGCAAATTTCGAGTACACTCGATTTTGCACGTCAGAGGGTGTAGGTCTTTTCACTAAAACAAGAGTTCCTACGCGCAAGGGTCTGCGAAAACGCTTTCCTCTCACTCTGCGCTCTCTCTTCTCAGCTTGGCTCCTTAACTTGTCTAAAGCTAGAGTTTCCCTCATCTGACGACTTGGTTCAATCTCAGGTGGAATAGAGATGATTCGATCCCATAATCGTGTTGGTTTAATTCCATGATGAAGCAACATAGGAATCTGTCCAGTACTCTCATGAATTGTAGAGTTGATGGATTCGGATGCTAAAGAAAGAACATCCATCCATTTCCAATGCTCGTTTGGACAATAGAGGCGGCAAAATTTTGCTATCTCAGCCATCACGCGTTCCGCTGGATTGCTCTCTGGATGTCTAATAGAACAAAACAATTGTCTAATCCCAAGATTATTCATGATGGTTCGAAACTCCAAAGATGTAAATTGAGGTCCACGATCTGATAAAAGGAATTCCGGTTTGCCTGCTTCCGGAATTACGCTATCTCTAATTCTCTTTGCACAATACTTTGCGTTTGCCTTCTGAATTGGATGTAACATGGTGTATTTGCTGAATACATACATAGTCACCAAAATATATCGGTTACCTCTTTTAGACTTTGGGAGAGGACCATATAAATCAGTCGCGAAGATTTCGCAAGGCTTAGAAGGAATAATAGGCCTTGGTAATTCTCTCAATAATCTGGAATTATGTTTACTCCTTTGGCATAAGTCGCATTCTCGAATAGTGTTCCTGACAGTTTGTCGCATTCGCTCCCACGAAAATTTCTCTTGAATCATGTTGACTGTCTTATCTACTCCAGCATGACCTGCGATTCGATGTGCCATCCAAATAATGGGTTTTTGCAATCGTGGAGGTATCACTACTCTCAGCTTCGTATGGTCGGGATCTGCAAACTTGTAGATTATACCATCTAACATCATAAAATCTCTTGAAATTCTTTCAGTTTCCACAAAATCATCATCATTGTGATCCATGTTTCCCTGTAGAAAACGAAAAATGTTCCTAAGACGTCGGTCTCTCCTCTGGGATAAATGCAATAACCTTAACCTTCTCAAGGTATCTTCATCCTCCTGCGTCAGGTTAACTTGAAAAACCTTAGATGTAGACTCCACTGCTCTACTCAACAAATCAGCTCCCACATTCAACTTTCCAGGAGTGTGTTCAATAACTAGGTTGAATTGCTGAATAAAAAGTGACCATCTAGTTATTCTATCGCTGGCAAAGTTTGTTCTCAAAATAAACTCCAATGCGTGGTGATCAGTCCTCACAATGACTGAATGTCCAATTAACATTTTCTTCCACGACTCCAATGCGAATATTACAGCAAGTGCTTCTAACTCTGTGGTGTAATAATTCCTCTCTGATGGACGAAGTTTCCTGCTAATGAACGCCAGGTAATGTCTCTTGTGGTCTTCATCTTCTTGAAGTAGAATAGCTCCAATCCCTACGGTGGATGCATCAGATTCTATGATGAAATTCTTGGTAAAGTCAGGATACTCCAAATTCACACTATTTACCAATAACCTCTTGGCATCTTGAAATGCTTGTTCACAATCTTTATCCCATTTCCATTTATTTCCTTTCTTTAACAATTCCTGCAATGGCGCAACTGTCTTGGTGAAGTTCGGACAATGCCCTGCAAAGAATTGGCATGTCCCGAGAAAACTTCGGACATTCTTCACTCTAGTAGGTCTAGGGAAATTTGCAATTGCCTGTATCTTCGTCTCATTGGGACGGTATCCTTCTCCATCCAAAATGTGACCCAAAAATTTTATTTCCTTTCGAAAGAACTGACATTTTCGAAGGTTTACTTTGAAGTTCGCTTTTCTCAAATCTGCGAATAACATTTGAAGATGTAGCAAATGTTCCTCCTTAGTCTCAGATGCAATTAAGATATCATCAATATAACGAATTGCTATCTCTTTTACTTCAGGACTCAAATTTTGTTCTAGGGCTCTGATCAAAACGGATCCAGATGTTTTGACTCCAAATGGTAAACGGCGGAATACTTATGTCTGCTGGTCAAACATAAATCCTGTAAACTTCTTAGAATCTTCACTAAGCCTAATATGATGGTAGGACGAAGTGAGATCAATATTAGAGAACCAGACCTTGCCTTGGAATTTCCTTAACAGTTCCCTAATGATTGGTGGTCTGTCATACTCTGGCAGTAATCTTGAATTCAAATTTCGCGCGTCTAAACATAGTCTCAGACTTCCATCTTGCTTAGACACTACTGCTAATGGATTGACATAAGATGTAGTGTACTTTTCAATCACATTGTTGCTTTCCATCTCCTTGATAAGCACTTTTACTTTTTCTCGATGCTTTTCTGCTACTGGATACAATTTAGCATGAAAAGGTGCATCATCATTTACACGAATACGATATTCAAAATCTTTAATTTCACCAGGTTTAATGTCAAAAATATCTTGATACTCTTCCAAAATCTTCCCTAGCTCTGGGGACTCCTTCTCAGTGTAGACTTCTCTTCCTTCAGCTTCATGAAAAATCAGAGACCATTGAGCATCTCCCTCGATGTCTTCCTCTTCTTTTCCCTCGAAGTTAATCTCTTCGGTATTCTTAAATCTAATCGTCTCTGTCTTCATATCTATCACTGCTTGATATTTCTGAATGAAATCTGCTCCCAATATCATGTCAAAACCCATGTCCTTCATTACAACAAACACATGTCGGAAATCATGTCCTCCAATCGTAATACATAAGTATAATTGTGTTTTACACAGAGATATTTTATTGGGTATTATTCCTTGGATCTTAATTCCTGATACTGGAATCTCCTCTAAATTCTCTTTGAGATTCCACAGAATATAAAGTTTCTCACTCACCAGACAAAGCATAGCCCCAGTATCGATCAAAGTATCGACAGGCATACCGAATACTTCGCATGATATGATTGGCATCCTAATTCTGGTACCCATTTCTTTTCGTTCGTCATTCTGTTGAATTAAGTCATCATCCTCTGCTTGCCATTTAATAATTCTGGAAGTGAAAGTGTTCAAAATTCTATCTTCTACTGTGAATTCGAAGTTTTTTTTTTCATTACCATTCCCCCGGGATTGTTGTGTTCCCGATGGACCTGGATCATTGGGCCTCTGCTCCAAAAATTGCAAGTTATCTTGGTGTCTTGCTTCCAAATTTTTCCTCGTCTCCTTGTTAAACTCTTCATTGGACTGACGAGTATCTACATTCCCTCTGTTATTGTAGTTATTTCTACCATAATATCTTCTTTCCTGGTACCTTCTTTGACTATCTCGTGGTCTTCTCCATCGAGTATTGTATCGATTACCACCATCCGGTCTCGCATATGGCTTGTAACTGTATCTGTTACTGTATTGGTTCCATCCTCTCTTATTGGAATCTTCCCTCGGCGTTTTCTCTTCTCGCTCCTCTCGAATCTCTCGAGGTGTCTGAGAATAACTATCAGCCATAACAGCGTACACAGTGTAGTTATTCTTTACTCCCTTCTGATGGAAGAATTGAGCGTTTGTATGATCCAGCTTCTGTAATACTTCATCAAATTGTTCCATATTATAGATATCAGCAGCGATCAAAGTCCTCAGGACGTCTGCTGGAAACTGACGTATCAATGCAGTAATCAACTCGTTATCTGGCATCGGCGGATCTAAATGTTGAAGTTTAGACAGCTGTCCAGAAAAGTACGTAGAGTATCGAGTAGGTTGTGACGTCGAGAATCTCTTCGAATATAACTCTGCTCTGACTTGCTGTTGGGTTTCCGGGGACCAAAACTTCTTCAATAGCCCACGAGAAAACTCCTCAAAAGTGGTTAGAGTGGATCTAAATGCTCTAAACCAAAGAAGTGCAGGACCTTCCAAAAACTTCCCTATCACTCGGATCTGTCTTTCCTTAGGGATCTTAGAATCTTTCAGGTAATCACCTGCTTCTCTCAAAAATTCCACGGGTGTCACAGAATCTCGTCCTGAAAATTTAGAAGGCTTATCTTCTATATTCTTAAATACAGTTATGGGGTTGGATTGAAATACTGTCCTGACCTCATCCTGTCTATCAGTCTCTCTAGCTGCTCCTAGATTTATCTGTATCTGTTCCTTTCCCCTTACATTTGGCATTTTCAACAGATGATCAGACTGTTTCTCATCCTTGATTTGAGTTTTCATAGCCTCAAGTTCCTTCTGGTTTTCTTCTGCCATCTTCTTGATTGCTTCAGTTTCTTTACAATTGTCCTTAACATCAATGGATATCTGGTTCATAACAGCCTCATGACTTTTCAATGACCCTGTCATATCTGATATGTCCTTCTGAGTTGCTTGGATATCTTTGGCAATTACTTCAATATGGGATGACAAAGATTCCCTAATCTCCTTGATTCCCTCTTGGTTCTCCAGCTTGAGTGTGTCTTTAATTTCATTGACAACTGTGGTTTTGATTTCAGTTTGCAACTCATTAATCACACCTTCTCTTATTTCTCCCATGACAAGTTCTTTGAATTGTTCCGTTAAACGTTGAACAACTAGAATTCCCATCTCGTTACTCTCCTTCTTCACTCGGACTTCCAGGTTGACCATGTCTTCACCAACTTTCCTAAGACCATGTTCTATCCTATCAGCTAAGCTTTGGGATCGAAGATCGGCATCGCGAAATTTATCGTCCATTAAACTTGCGTTAGTAGCTAATGAAGTTTCGAGCTCATGTGTTTTTTCGCATAATTTATTCATTTTACTTTCAAGTGTCATTTTCAAAATTTCAGAATTCTCTTTAAATTTACTCTCCATTGAATTAAATTTACTGTTTAAATTTTCTTTCAAGTTACCTTTTAAAGAATCAGAACTTTCTTTAAGTTTATTTTCCAAAGAATCAGAATTTTCTCTAAGTTTATTTTCCAAAGAATCAGAATTTTCTCTAAGTTTATTTTCCAAAGAATCAGAATTTTCTCTAAGTTTATCATTCAAATTTTCTTTAAGTTTATTTTCTAACGAATCAGAATTTTCTTTAAGTTTACTTTCTAAAGAATCAGAATTTTCTTTAAGTTTATCGTTTAAACTTTCTTTAAGTTTATCAGAATTTTCTTTAAGTTTCTTTTCCAAAGCCTCAGTATTTTCTTTCATAATGGCTGCTACACGCAGTCCAGCTTCTTTTGAACTCTCCTCCAAACTCCTCATCATCCTCATCATTTCTTCCATAATTTCAATTATTATTCAAAACTTAGGGGTATACAACAGTGGCAAACACAAGCTTATAACTAGAACAAGAAATATGAATAGCTAATTGGAACACTATAATAAAATGAGATTTTGTTCTAATGTCGACGTGATGGAAAAACAAAATTCTCTACTTTTACGAATTACATTTACCACAATATCACAAGAAAAATATGCAAGTTCTCAAATATCCTCCACCTGGATTCTAATCATGTGTATGTCCAGTCATCGAACGTTTACTACTGAATTTACTTGACGCCCTAATGGTTAAGCCATTATCAAAAATTATCAAACCTATTCTAATTATTTACCAAGTTAAATTTTTAATTTTCCCCACTAATTGGGTTTCCTACTAATTTATTCATCCAAACCAGACATCTCTCAACTCCCAAAATATTTCTATAAAAATTATCACAATTTCAAATCGGCATGCGATTGACCATGTCTAAATCGGGACCCACGTTCGAAGCCATTTCTCTCTCTATCTTATTTTATGTGCCCGTTTAGACCGGAGTCCGCACGACCACATATGCATTTTACCAATAATCAGTCAGCACGAGAGTCAAAATATCCCAGAGCGCCAGATGGGTTAAAGCAAATCGCAAAAACGACATCAAATTAAAAAAATGCTTTGCTGATTTTTGGCTCAATGCAACAATAAGGATAGAAGGAGATTTAATTGGGAGAAACACATCTGGTAAAATTATCTCAGTTTATTTTAAAGTTAAAATCTGACTGCAAGAATGCTCAAAGCAGCATCATCCACGTGTGGCGATCCACACTCTTATTTACACACAATATACAGAAATTTTCCAAACACATTTGACAATCTTTTTGGAAACACAAGTCCGATTAATAGTCCTGTGGACTGTGTTCCAAAATTATTAATCTTTAATTCCAGTTCAAAATTAATTGTCTATACTGGAAATAACGTAGATCACTGTTTGACTATTTACATGATATTTAACACTCGTAGAATAAATGTTTATAGAATTTTTAGATTTTCACTTGTTTTCCAGTTTTCAAAAATATATCGTCGAAAATATTATTATCATCGAAGCAACACAAATTATTAACACATATTAATAACATCTGAAAAGTATTTGACCTTGAGCATAGCATCGAAGAACTGTGCGAAGCACAACAACAATTAATTGTTCTTCTGACATTAAACATTCGAGAAGTGACTCGATTATGAACTTCAAGTTTCAAACAAAATACATGATTTCTGAATCATCAACTTGATCAATAAATGGTTGAACCATTCAACTATTAGATTTTCCACTTGGAATCATTATTATAAAAATATTTATATTCATGTCCATTTTTAGCAACTTTTACAACTTGCAATTCTTCGACAGAATGCGGAAATAAGAATTGTAGTTTCATAATGAATTCATTTAGTTCATGGCACTAGGATTGAAAATATCCTTCAAATTATTCGTGGTTAAAGAATTATTTTAATTTGGCAGTGGCCCATTCTATTATTTGTGTAAGAACACAATATTACAACAACAACAACAACGGCAAAGGTCTTCCTCTGAAGAAGAATAAACTACTATCATGACAAATCCGGGTTCTAGCAAAATCAAAGTCTAAATGGAATTCGAAAACAAGGTTGAAATAAGAACTGATGGTTTCAAAGAAATAACTTTCGGGTTATTCATACGACGAAATGTGTGGCTCCAATACTCCTACTATAAACCTGAGCCATCGAACCTGCTATTTGATTGATGCTCGAAAAAACCTCTTCATTCCTGCGACTTAACATGCGCACCTGGGAATGGCATTTCAACTACTCCACACACATAAATTATCTTCCCAAAATTTATACAATAAATCAAGCCTCTGCTTGTTATCAACACTGGAAGATTAATAAACTGACAAGTTTATTTTATTTTACCATTCAGTTCAACCCGTGAATTTACCATACATATGAAAAGCTTTATTTCACTTTCGAGTGTATTTACGTCATGATTTTATATAAATACAAAAATATCCTATTTGATACAAATATCATTTGCTTCCCGTTTCATGCCTCTCCGTGTTATCTGAAACATATACTTTGCTCATTGCAAATATCAACTGTTCAACCAGAACTGAAATGTTGGTTGAATGCGGGCTTGCGTTAACCACTCTCCTTCGGAAAATCTCCTGTTCCAGACTAGAAATGATTAAACTACTTCACAGGCTCTTTCTCAATACATATGATTATTATAAAATATAATATCCAAGAATTATTTAGAAAAATTATGAAAATTATTATTATTATTATTAGTGGATTTTTATTATTATTATTATTTGTATTATTTTAAATATGTTTAATTATCATCTCATTATGTGAGAATCCACATGTTCGAACCTTCGAATATGGAAAAAATATCCATTCCTCAACAAAAATAAATTTAACTTTTACAGTTACATCGGGGGTTTTCCGTGGTTTCCTTAAAATATGAAAAATTCAAATAAAAGCTCGAAATGCTCGGTCATCGATCCTAAACTGTTCTGAGTGTTGAAAATGCTCAGAATAACTCAAACAAGTCTTGCGTAAATCATTGCAAGCTTTAAATACGACGAAAAAAATGTGTTGGTCATCTGCAGAAAAAATAGTTTGTTCCAATTAGCTAGGCATAATATAATTCAAATGTGGCTTACATTTCTTGATGGTCTTGAAGTGTAGTAAACCTGGTCTGTACCAGATTTATCCGTAGACATGCCCTATCGGACAAGCACGTATAATCCTTGTATCGGCCGCCATTGTAGACCCACAATTCGTCTAGTCAGACATAGTGGTATTATCTTTCGACGTTTGAATAAACTGTGGTTCCATCTTAATATGGGCTTCTATCAAAGCCATAACAGTTGGTTTAAATAGGGTCAGATCTAAGTGATCTCTTCTTAGATATGTCAGTTGTAACATAACTCACTGTAATCTCATCAGTACAAGAAAAACATTGACAGTCTAAGCAATTAACGGCTGTTCTGAAGATCGTTCCCTGGGCATGGTTTGTATATCACCATCTGCCATGCGCTAAGCAACCTGCAGTTTCCCTTGCGTAGACTAATGAACGCCACCGTTATAGACTAGTCTTCAGTGTACTGACAGATCGAAGTGGCTAACTAGTTACAAAAATGAAAACTGACTTGAAATGGATTTAAACATCCAAGTATTAAGTTACTACTGGACTGTGACAAAATACTAATTTCTAGACAGAGTCTAGCATATGTCCTTGTAGAAATATAAATATTTCCACCAATGTCTGTAGAAATCAATCACCTCAGTGATTCTCCTCACCAGAAACTTACTAAGTTTCAACTCGAAGCGCAGCACTTTTCGTGACTATCACGACTTGAAAAGAACTTCTGCGTAGATACGGCAACCATGTGCCTTGGCTCAGCGTAGACGCAACTTGCTCTGCAAGTGCTTGTGTTAGAATGAGGTAACCATGCCTCCTCCAGCTGGCTTTTATTCGAAACGGTCAGGGTCACGCGTCATCACCTGGTATCTAGAAATCCTCATATCTCTTGAATCCCTGGTCCGATTTACTTGATACTAATTGCATTCTCTTTCATTTGGCCGTGCCAGTAATCTGATCCCAGACTCAAGTCTCTACTCCATAGTTAACTATTTAATCAATAAATAGCCTCCACCTCTGCTATTACTCGCTACGTCACTTGACATCCAACTATCGGTAATTTTCTTCGAAATGCTTCTCGAAGCAATGTAGCGCGATATTCAAATATCTGAACTTTCAAAAGCGGCTACAGCCTTTCCCTTGATATCTAGGTGTCTGAAACTTGGAATACCCATTCCTAGAGTTGGGCACAATACCATGCGAAGTTCCACAGTGTTTCGATGAAAAAGTCGCGGAATAAAATCCAATTAAATATTTAAATTTAACATCGCCTCCATGATAGTCTTTTGCATCAAGTTATTGAAACTTCCATTGGTGAACTTATTTTGATGGCCTCTATCAACCTACATATTTTCAAGTTGATGGCTGTAATATATTCGTAGATATGAGAACTGGTGAATAATCTCGGATTGTACTCAATGTAATACGCGTCGTACCGAGTTTTATGGATTTCACCTCAGCCGTTTACACAACCAAAATCTCTCATCATCTATCTCTCTCTGTCTCTCTCTCTCTCTGATCATTAGAGTTTTGAACATTTGTAAGTTTCTTCTGGTAGCAAACATGTCTGTTTCTTTGGATAATTCTTGTACAAGGGTTGTAAGAGCCGCAGTCATAAAATTAATAGTGTTACTATTTACGTATTTATTTATTTATTTATTTATTTATTTATTTATTTATTTTATTTTATGTCAATATTAGTGGCGAAGTTAGGGCTCATGGTCCACTCTTACACTTAACCAAGCAAGATGGTACCAGTACATATCAAACAATTTTTGAAATACAATAAATAATTAAGATAAATAAGGAGTACATTAATTATGCTAGTACTGATATTAATGTAAAAGACATAATAATAATAATAATAATTATTATTATTATTATTATTATTATTATATTAATAATGACAATGTCACAAACCATTCTATAATATCCTAAATATAACCCTAGCTCAGTCATACGTCCTACCATCCATCACCATTCACACGGGGCAATCAGCAGTATTCAACAGGTAATATCGGCATGCGGCCTTAAATTTCTTTATTGTTATAGAATTTCAGATATAGGTAGGAGTTGAATTCCAACGTCAAGACCTAGATACAGCAAAAGAGCGGTTGAACATACATGAGTGATTGATGGGGATTGCGAGTGAAGAGCCAGATCGAGTGTTTCGGTTATGATAATATGAGGACAAGTAACTTAAGACATGTACGTGGGGGTGTATTCATGCAGAAATCGATAGATGGATGTCAATAAGTGAAATTTACGGCGTTCATCTGCTTTAAGCCAAGAAAGAGTACGGTAGCTTGGGGTTATGTGGGCATCGTATCTTAGATTCAAAGCAAACCGAAGACAAGAGTTCAATGCTTGTTAAGTTTCAATGTTCGTCCATGAGTCGCGTCAACGAGAACGATGTCTCAGTAGTCTAGAATTGATAGTATTACTGTCTGGATGAGTTTAATCTTAATGCCTAGTGGTAAAATGTTCTTAAGGCGCACGAGTGCTGGAAGACAGTTCTTAGGGTGATAATCGGCATGACCTACTGGAATACCTTGACAAAGTACTCTTTCTTCAACACAATTTGAAACTTATTTAACTGAAGCTCCAGGCTCACTTCCAAACTTCTACTTGACTCGGTTGAAAAGAAGAGAGATGAAACTTATATATCAATTGTCACACACCTTGTATAAAAGATCGCGAGAGTAAAATATAGTTTCATCTCTGAACTGACTTTGTATATACTTTTTGGGAAACAAGCCCCTTGAAATAGGGAAGTTGTCATTCTCGTAATTTGTCTTAAATCTACCACAGGCCCCAATGAGACATTATAGTCAAACTGCCAAAAAACGATGTTAGGAAAAATTAAAATTCTTGATCCAGTTCAGATCACCTGAAAGAAAATTCACACAAGCTCATTCAATCAATTCATACCTAATATGAAAATAATATAATAATAATAATTACATAGAAAACATCAGCAAATATAATGAGTTGGTCGGCTAATGGCATGTAGAACGAATCAAGACCATACCTATCATTGTCTCGAGTATGGTGTGGTCACAAGTACCTTGCTCTAAGGCCTTAAAAAACTGGATCTGGGTACTCAACTGTACAAATTAATTCAGAAGACAGTAGTTCTCTCAACAATCCGAATTATCCGGGAGTTCATGGGTAGTGATATCGACTTTCCAGCTGAGAAGTGGCTTTTTTAGTCACTATACTTTAAATCCCTGAAGCCCGTATAGTTATGTTGTTATGTACCAGCAATTGGCACCAGACTTCATGGTGGTCCTAAGAGGCGCTATAAGGACCAATTTAAGCAGACCCTGAAATTGACAGATCTTGATCCACAAACCTGGGACATGCTGGCTGAAGACCGCTCAACATGGCGCCGTACCATCTCGGATACCATAAAAACGCACACATGAAGAGGCTAGGAAACTTCGAGCAGCCCAAACACGTCCTCCTCCAGCAATACTATGTGACTTGTGTGGTCGCTTGTTCCATGCCAGGATTGGACTCTTTAGTCACCGTAAACACATCCACAAACTGGACTGAAGGAAGAAGATTTATACTCGAATTCGAGTTAAAGCCGATGATGACCAGCAATGTGTAATCTGTATATAATAGACTAATAATAATATTATAATAATACCAGTTTGAGGGCACTTTTAACTGAAGACGTTTCCGAGTCACAGTATTCCGGGATTTTGTTCTGCGGAGGTTCTTTTCCGAATGACATGTTTGAGAAACGAGTGCCACTGATCTAGGCTGCACCAATCTTTGTTGTTGGTAGCAGCTGTAACCTTGCGATACGAGGAGGGGTCACAGCGGTGCCGGAGTACAGTGTCCACAGAATTCCAACACTCTCTTTACCTTGAAGAGCACCATGTCACCGCGGTGAAGAGAACGATGACTGAGGCTATTGGATCTGAGTCATATAGACCCGCGTGACTCAACCTGTCAATAGTGCTAGCTGACCAGTAAACAAGGAGCATGGGCACTCATATCTCAAATGGTTAATATAAGTATAACTAGCGACAGGAATCTCTCACATATAAAGGCGCTGAAATGTCAACAGAATATGTCAAAATTCAATCTCGCAATCATACACACAGGTGGGGATAAGTATATCAGCTCCGCAGCACGGACGGCCAGCAATCGCGGAAAATATTTTCGAGATAGGATCTGAATTAATATGCAGAGAAAGATGATATCATTTTGAAATCTCATTTGGTTACAAAACCACTGGGATGGCGGAGGGGACTTAAAACAAGCCAATAAATCTACTAATACAGACATTCAGCATTTAAACACCATAAAATTTCAGCTGACTCTGGCATGATTCGATGCTACTACCTTAGTGGAAGGATATCTTAAGATAATGCGTTACTTACAAAACAAATAATGATTTTAACTTCAGTCTACGATTATTCATAATCAGCCGACAAGGATAGCCTGTTAGTCTTTAGAACTTTTTATTGTTTTAAGGATTTTAATTTTATGGTAATCAGCCCAGCATGTTAAGGATACTGTCTACTCTTGATCATGCGAATTGTATACATTATCAGGCATCAATATACTACGCATTTTCTCGTCTTGTGGTATATATTATATTTTATAGTTCCGTGTCCGGGAGACACACTAAATTCTTCCTTTCCAGAACTCTGCAGCTCTTATTCCTCGGTCTGTGGTCAACATAAGGTCTTCCTGGCTGCAGATGTCTTTCAGATCTTGGCACGTTAGCAGATGTTGTGGAGTCTGGATTTCTCCACAGTCACATCTTGGATCTTCCACATAACCCCACTTCACAAGGTTGCACTCCTGTTCTCATCCAGTTTAAGGACCGCCAGGTGGTATAAGGCAAATGACTACCACTGCTCAGTTCTTCTTTGGAGGTAAACCCCTCTGGTACTATTTGTTTCCGGAATGATTTGGTATGGAGGGATACTGTTCTCTTAACAAAACTCTTCCTGGATCTTAGGCGAGGAGTAGTCACCTTGTAGTTGAACATACAGCAGAATGTATGGGATCTGTCTCAAGCTATTGTCTCTGATAATGTAAACAATTCTGTTGCTCAAGAGTAGACAGTATCCTTACGAAGTGAGCAACAATTGAGTTCTGCATGTACAATAGAAGGACGAATAGATGCAGGCGCGCATTCAGGGGGGGGGGGGGTCACGAGGGTCAAGGTGGTCATGACCCCCCCCCCCCCCTCCTAAACGGAGACCAACATTTTTTTGCATACTCAAAAAACGAAAACACAATAACCAGACAAATAAAACTTAACGAATTTTAACTGATAAACAGTTTTTTTTTTTCAATTTATTCAATACTGAAAATATTTTTATTGCAATTATTATGTTCTGTTACAACTGTACATATTTACAACTTCATACCTCTTATGTGAAAATCCACAGCCTGCTTCCAGTCTCCGACCGGGTCAGGAATGGAATGAATGAAGCCCCGATCTAGCGGCGAGGATATGAACGTGCCGGCTGCCGAGGCCTGACGCACTCCTCTGGGGCAATGATTAAATGAATGACAGATGAAATGAAATGATAGTGGAGAGTGTTGCTGGAATGAAATTGTGACAGGGAAAACCGGAGTACCCGGGGAAAAACCTGTCTGCCTCCGTTTCGTCCAGCACAGATCTCACATGGAGTGACCGGGATTTGAACCATGGACCCAGCGGTAAGAGGCCGGCGTTCTGCCGCCTGAGCCACGGAGGTTTGTGTTCATACCTCTAATGTAAAAACGATTATTTATATAACAAAATCAACTCGTCTATTTTGTTTAGCAAACCTTGTGATTGCCGAATCGATGATTATAGTGATGTCACGATGAATGTGCAGCAATGCATGGTTAGGAATTCGGGGCTTTTTTCGCACCAAAAATTTTGCCGACGTCCAAACTGTAAGCTTGGTTGGCAATTTAAGCTGTGACTTTCTCCCTTTGTCGGTACCAACTCGACTTGCCGAAACTGTAACGTACCTTGATACTTTTCTCGAAGCTCAATGTAAAAGTCGCAAAACGCGCCGTTGCAATTCATACGAATATTTTTGGTGCGCTAAACGTATCAAATTTTTATCCATGTAGCTTGCAAAAAAATTGGTCTTGTTTTGTACGTTTGGTTATTTTGTGATTGCGTTTTTAGTGATACCATTTTTCTTAACAATTTCGATTCTCTGACCCCCTCCCCCCCCCCCCCCTCCAAAGCATAACTCTATATCCGCGCCTGAATAGATGATTAAACCTCGTGGACCAGATCAATTACTTTGCAGGTATCACAGTGTCAACAAAACGTATTGGGATTTCACAGCTGACAACAGTGTCAGTTTTCAGAAATACCACACTGGAAACCACAAACAAAAGCTTGTTCAAAATTTAAATCAATTTTCCGTCAGCATTTCAGAACCATTTATTTGCCTTCGCTTGAACAAGTTGAAGCTTATCCCAACACAGACAATAATACACAGAGGATGGAAACACATGGCTACTTTTATTCTTTTATGCTCCGTGGGTATTTGTCAGAATGAAAACGCAAATACGCCCTCATATAAATCATTTTGAATATCGTTCTATTTGTAACGGAGCTCGTCCACAGATTAACGCTGTAGTACAAAGCGAATTTAGGGAGGTAAAACAGATTCATTCATCTCGTGAGAGTGCAGCAGCTGGAAACTGCTGGGCTCTGAATGTGCACTACCCTATAAGAGGAAAACCGAAACTAGTACCATTGACTGTGACATTAGCCACATTAACATCTGCGCTTTTCTACCCCGTATAGCCTTCGCTCGTTTATGCGAAGTCAGGAATGAGGTGAGGTGAGTTTTCTTTGTAGTTTATGCTTTATTTTACGTCTGTATGCCCTTCTGGCCCAACATCAGCGGACTATTTAAGCGTTTCCCAAACTGTGGTACGCGTACCACTGGTGGTACGTTCGTAATGCTGCAGTGGTACTCGGTAATGTTACCAAAAAGAGAAGAAAATATTAGATACATTATGAAAAATATAAAAATATGCAGACGTAGCTGACAAAGCAGTTAGAGTTTTACTGCCTTTCACAACTTCGTACTTGTGTGAGACTACATTCTCTTCACTTGTTTATCTCAAGAATAAATACCGGAATAGGCTCCTTACAGTTTGAGACTCAGCGATCCTAAACCAGACATTCCTAAGTTGGCTTCTAATCTACAAGCTCACACTTCACATTGAAGTCCTTAGTTGAACTTTGGTTTTTATGTTTAATTATTACGAGTTTCTTTATTAATATTATTTGTACAGTGTCATTTCTGAATGTTTGAATTGAATACTTATTGTAATAAATAATAAAACAACTGGACACACTTTTTATTATTTGTACTTTAACTCTAATAATCAAACTCTAACAAACACAATTTACAATACATCCTTTGGTCTGTTACGTACAGGTAGTGGGAGGGGGGGGGGGGGGTATACAGTAGTTACTATATCTCCCAACCAATAGGTGGTACGCGAGAGATTCTCATCTCTTAAAGTGGTACACACACAAAAATGGTTTGGGAAACACTGGACTAGTTGATTATGTGATTGTTTTATTTAATCCTTAGCCATTTGAATGGCTCAGAAGCCTCTTTATGGTAGAACTCTATAGATTCGTCAATTGTGTATATAATGTAACCATTCTAAACTTACATTGCAGTGTATAGTTCCACATAATTATATCTCAATATACTCAGCATATATTACATTGACAAAATGAAAAGAAAAAAAAAACGAAAAGACAGAGTAGAATTGTTGAATCAATGCAATATCTAGATTTAACAATATTAAATTATACAGAACATCACGAAGCGGCCATAGTCTGAAAACCATTATTGTTGTTAATCCATTTTATGGATTGGGGCATCTAGGTCCTTCATCCCCGTGTAGTTGGGTGAGAAGTAGTAGAGATCGCAATTTCTTACACATGAAAATTCCCCTAGACACAAAATGGCGGCATCCATGACGTCATGTTGATTTTTTTAAATAAGGCTTTACATACAAGCACAAACCTAACATGGAGCTTGCACCCCAGACCCACGTGCTTATAGTACAAGCAGTTATTTTCGTCCATACAGTGGTCTAACCTAATAACGGCCTATGGTTTCGTCCATAGAGTGGTATTACCTAACAACGGCTTCGTCCATACAGTGGTCATACCTAGTAACGGTCAATGGTTTCGTCCATACAGTGGTTTTACCTAGTAACGGTCAATGGTTTTGTCCATACAGTGGTCTTACCTAATAACGGCCAATGGTTTCATCCATACAGTGGTCTTACCTAGTAACGGTCATTGGTTTTGTCTATACAGTGGTCTAACCTAGTAACGGCCAATGGTTTCGTTAATACAGTGGTCTTACCTAATAACGGCCAATGGTTTCATCCATACAGTAGTCTTACCTAGTAACGGTCAATGGTTTCGCCCATACAGTGGTCCTACCTAATAACGGTCAATGGTTTCGTCCATACAGTGGTCTAACCTAGTAACGGCCAATGGTTTCGTCCATACAGTGGTCTAACCTAGTAACGGCCAATGGTTTCGTCCATACAGTGGTCTAACCTAGTAACGGCCAATGGTTTCGTCCATACAGTGGTCTAACCTAGTAACGGCCAATGGTTTCGTCCATACAGTGGTCTAGCCTAGTAACGGTCAATGGTTTCGTCCATACAGTGGTGTAACCTAGTAACGGCCAATGATTTCGTCCATACAGTGGTCTAACCTAGTAACGGCCAATGGTTTCGTCCATACAGTGGTCTAGCCTAGTAACGGCCAATGGTTTCGTCCATACAGTGGTCTAGCCTAGTAACGGCCAATGGCTTCGTCCATACAGTGGTCTAGCCTAGTAACGGCCAATGGTTTCGCCCATACAGTGGTCTAGACTAGTAACGGCCAATGGTTTCGTCCATACAGCGGTCTAGCCTAGTAACGGCCAATGGTTTCGTCCATACAGTGGTCTAGCCTAGTAACGGCCAATGGTTTCGTCCATACAGTGGTCTAGCCTAGTAACGGCCAATGGTTTCGTCCATACAGTGGTCTAGCCTAGTAACGGCAGTGGCTTCGGTGGCGTAGTTGGTAGCATTCTGAACTGCTGTGCCCAAGATAGCGGGTTAAAACCCGGCCAAGGTCGTCCGATTTTAAAGAGCGTTAAAAATCCTTCAGTATGTCTTCCTTCGGAGGGGAAGTAAAGCCGGCGGTCCCATGTCATAGATTTATGGCATGTAAAACGTATTTCCACAGACAAAATTTGTGTGAAGCTAATTGTTAGGTTGGATTTCGTCGGAACGCTCTATCAAAGATCCAACGTTCACCACTAGGTATCATTGATAGCTGGTGGCAAAAGTTGGAACTACTTGAAATTGAACGGAACTTGTAGCTCAACCTAAGGGTGTCCGCTGGAAGCAGCTACAACCTCTGGCGAGCCGAACATGTCCTCGGACACTCCGGGCAATAAAATCCATACGATAATAAATAAATAAATAAATAACCTAGTAGCGACCAATGGTTTCACCCAGACCGATGTCTAAGCTAGAAGCGACCAATGGTTTCACCCAGATCGTCGTCTAACCTAGTAGCGACCAATGGTTTCACCCAGACCATTGTCTAAGCTAGAAGCGATCAATGGTTTCACTCAGACCGTTGTCTCAGCTAGAAGCGACCAATGGTTTCACCCAGACCTTCGTCTAACTTAGTAGCGACTAATGGTTTGTCTCGTCATAACTTTAGTAGAGCGCAGTGCAACTTTTCAATTAAACTGAAAAACTGAAAGTAATTTATGAACATTCGTAATTCAAGGACCGTGGCTTTTAGAGACGCCAGGGTGCCGCAATTTTGCCCCGAAGGTGATCTATAACGTGTGAGTTAATCTACTGACACGCCCTCAAATGACTGCACCAGGATTCGATCTTCGATCCTGTGAGAGTAGTAAATAAGGCGGTGTTTTATCTTCATCACGTTTAACATCCAGAATATATCTCACGCAGTTTTCTGAATCCTCCGTACCTATATAGCCTAGTTTGAGTTATATTATATTCGGCGGATCCGTACACAATAAGGGAGAGTAAAATTTTAATTTAGATATTAAGCATATTAGGAGTGTTTGACACATTTCGTTTGAAGGTATGCATAAAAGATACTAATTATCTTATTACACTTGAGGTATTGAACCCTTCAGTATCGCAGTGTTTATATGCAAGAATCTTGATCAAGGGGTCGCGCTCAGTTCATAGTGTGATGTTTACGTTCGCCAAACAACATGCTCTACTGAGGGAAGGGCCATAGGATTAAAACTATAATTAAGAAAGGAAGTGACAAGACGTAAAATAATAACATAATTTAATGACTATTTGTGCAAAAAAATGAATATAGACAACAACAATAATATTCCTCCCTGAATCTTCCCATGACAGAAATATCTATCAACGTTGAGGAGTCAGACGGATCTCCCCCTCATAAAAATGTGGATCCAAGTTCCACTAACTTGCATTGGGATTTTATGTACGCGTAATGACTAACTACGAGGAATGAGTACCTGGATGACTGTTCGTTTACAGTGGGTAACAGCCACGATGCTTACGAACAATCATCTCGTAAATCAACGTTTACGGATATAGGACACAACACTGATAAAAACCCTCAAAATTAATGCTGACACACAATCTAAAATCTAATATTTACAGGAATCTCCCTCGAGACCCTCCTTCAGTGCGATGACGCATCTGACAAATGAGCTGCCAACACGGCCAATTGCTCAATACACAAACAAGGAAAAGACAGCATCGCACGTGATTGCACGGGTCACTAATACGGAACATAAACATGGAATGGAACCAACAACAACAAAAGCCTCACCGGCTGAGATTACCTTATATGAACAAAAATGCACGTTAAGCTAACGCTTCGGAGATTATAGTGATTCGTAGGCAACTCCCATTTATTTAAACAATTTTTTATCATTGATCAGTTCTTATTCTGTATTTTAAGTATTAATACGGAGCCAACAATTCTCCACTAATGACCTCGATGCAATCTTTTCAGCCCGCCTTGTGAAAACAGCTTCCCCCCTTCCTCAACTCTTGTCATCGTCCAGCTCCAGTGCGTAAAAATAACTTGACTAACTGTCCCGTTATCTCGTAGAATCAACAGCAACAAATCTCAACCACATAAACATATGGTAAGACATTAATCGATATAGCCACATATGTCCTCGCAAGGTAACGATATGGACTCGGCACCAAGCTGACAGAAATCAGTCTACGCTGAAATTCCCGCTTGTAATGACCAATAAAATACACACACACACACACACTGCTGGGAATGACATAACACTTTTCACACAGGTCGGCTGAATCAGATGCTCACAATCTATTTAAGAATATTAAAACCTACGAGAGAGCTGACTGCTCTTCGCCACAACTCACATTGCTCCAACGGCAATAAACTCACTGAATCTGATCAATAATAAACATTACAAAGATTAATTTACCCTCCAATCTACTGTATGATTATATTAATTCAGTCCTACTTCTGAAACACAATATATCTCCGAGAGACGTTTCTTAACCGCATTGCGTAAACATATGCAAACACGGTTGTCCACATAGCCACGTTGGTTAAAAAACAAACAAATAAGAACTTACGACTATGAAAAATTGTGCGAGCTGTTTCCATGCAAAAGGTGTGTCAGACCAAAACTAAATACACTACGTTAATCAACACAAGCAAGATATTTACAAACAAAATATGTCCCATATACCATAAGTTAACTTGTCAGATAATAAGAATATTATTCAGTACTCATCCTCGGCCAATCCCCCCTCAGCGAACATCTGCAGCCATCTCCCTACTTAATGCTGCTTAGCTCATCTCAAACATCTCGACGGAGTGTTGACAGTTCCAAACTTCTTCCAAGATAAGCGATGTCATCTCTCGTGCTGATGCAAAAAGTTATAGATTATTACACACTCGATATCTGTCTACTAAATTCACCATTTTAGGTACTTATTTCCCCAGAACAGTCTGTTGGCGAATTGTCGATGATACTGTCCCTACAAAATAGTACTGTGACTATCTATCACACTGAATTTACAACACATTTGTGTTAATAAAAATCTGTGTCCTCATGACACGCAAAGTACAAGTGCCTACGTCCTCAGACGCGCAAAATGTAATAATAACCTGTGTCTTCCGACACACAAAATGTAATAATAACCTGTGTCTCCCAACACACACAATGTAATAATATGTCTTGGCTCTTCACGCCACTTATAAATGAACTGGCCCTAGGTATCGATAGGGGGGGAAATTATATAAAAATTTCTCAAAATAATAGTGGTACAGGAATGAAACAAATATCACTGAACTCGTAAAATTGCGCAGGTCAAGAATATGCCCATTAATTCTAGAATCGATCGTAGAGATGTTGTCTAGCCGATCTCCCGCGTTAATGCTAGCTATCGCGTGCCCAAGCTAGACTTGGCGCGTTCGTAAGCATTCATCTCTCATTGGTTCCACTTTTTCGTTAACTTCGCGGTTTTTATCAGACCTCGGCCTCGTAGGAGTACCATCAGACACTCACGTTACTGCATTATATATTTTTTAGGCGCGAATAGTACAATGAACATGCCATAAGCGTGTCTCACCACGCGTCCCTCCTATTTTGAGGTAGCCACCACCTGTCCTTCTGAAACATTGCTAGGCTTTTTCTTTTCACAATCCTTAAGTATTTAGCCTTTTGTCAAACTGCTGCAGGTATGTCCCCACTGTCTCCAACAAATGCTTGAAGTTTCGTCATCTTCGTCTGGCTATTTCATGACGCTGGTGGAAATATTAATTAATTGTAGAAATAAAACATCGAATCATTTATCCATCAGAGGATAAAGGGTTCAGTATGAAAAAAAAAAAGAGAAAATGGTCTGGTAAATATTAATCCAAGATAGTCGACAATGTTACCATATGGAATAGCATTGCCTATCAGTTAGATGGGTGGCAGTGAACTAATGTCGATTGAGCTGAGGAGTTCGATATAGTCAATGCAAGGAGCTAAGTTTTAGCTATACAGTATTTCGGCTCGAGTTACGACTTGATGAAAGTTGGGAAATGGGGCAAGGGGATGGGGGTAAGCGGTCCTTGCCTAATGGAAGGTATCGTCCCTGCATTGGCTGGAGATAGCATTGGGAAACCATCACTGTCAGTTGTAGCTCTTCAGTCGGTCAACACGAATTTACCCAAAGTCTGGGCGGGATACAATATATATAATATATGAATAATAAGTAAATAACACTCCTAAAAAGCATGTGTAGGTTATGCCCACTTTTATAATGGGGCAATTTATAGGGTTACGCGTTTCGACCTTCAAGTGGTCATCATCAGATCCTGATCACTAGGGCCCGGATGTTGATGACATGTCACCTTTTTACTGAGCTGTCTAAAACAATGCTGAAGTACATAGAAACTCCAGACGGGCCATCCCGTCTTCAAATATGACATTTTTATTTTGCATCTTTTTGCATTTTTTTGTTGCTATTTTTCCATTTTAAGAGCTTTTCTTTTAGTTTGGTAAATTCTTTTGGTCTTATTTTAGGGAATTTGGCCTTTTGAGGTCTTTTTTTTTCAATTTAGTCTTGTCACAGCTTTATATGAGAGAGTTACGTCTCTCAGACGATAGTAGCTGATACAAGATAATTTAAAATATTGACATTGATTCCATTTCCTTAATCAACCGGGTGGAAAATAGTCTTACAACAATCGTGGCGAAATTGTTGCGGGTATTGCACCAAAACTGAATAAAGTGCTGGACAAAAACAGCGGGTATAAAACATTATGCAAAATCTCAGACATTCTTTCTGGTGAAGACTACTGCATGGATGGGATTGAGGAGGATTTAGCAGCAAAAGACCTTCCTCACTTCAAGTACGCTCCGATCACATCAGTTGATGTTGAACGCAGCTTCTCTAGGTATAAAAACTTGTTGGCTAATAACCGCAGATCATTTACATTTGACAACATCAGAATGACATTCGTAGTTAACTGCAACTCAGACTAGTGAACAGAGTCGGCAATCGGCATGCTGTACGACTGGCTACTTGCCAGCATCAAAGACTTCGTGCCAGTACGGCAGCCTACCAACAGCAAGTACCCGTTCCAGATCTCCCATGAAACTCGGCTGGCCATGGGAAACAAGAAGAAGGCCTGGCGGCTTTGGAAGGACTTTCCCAACCCCCACACTCGAAATACTTTCGAGTACATTCGCCGACACGCAAGACGTCTGCTCAGGAGAGACTACACGGGGCATATAGAAGCCATCACGGAGAACGTCCGGGAAAATCCCAAGCGCTACTGGTCCGTCATCAACTCGAGGAGGAGAACCGAAAGGATTCCCGTCAGCGTAGAACACCAGGGAACCAAAGCGGAGGGACCAGACCGCAATAAGTTATTCAACAGGTATTTCTTTGAAAACTTTTCCACTCCCACTCAAATACAACCCCTTCCACCGGTAGAAACAGAAGCAAATTGCACTTTTTCGAAAATAACAACAATACCAAATGAAGTCCTCAGTCTACTTCAATCTCACCGCACCAACAAAGCTTCCGGTCCCGATAATATTGGTCCCATCTTCCTGAAAAACACAGCCACTGTTCTCTGTACACCGCTCTCCAATCTATTCAACAGGTGCTTTGCCAAGGGTTATTTTCCCACTGCCTGGAAACAGGCCAACATTGCCCCTATATTCAAATTTGGGGACAAAAAGAACGTATCATCGTACCGACCAGTCTCTATACTACCCACACTATCCTTCATATTTGAAAAAACAAGTAGTTCCGTGAAGAACTATACAGCCTATTTTCATATATCCTGCTCATGTTAATTGTCTCTATCAACATACAAAATTTCAGTTTAATTGCTGTAACAGATTCGTAGATATTGAGAACCGTCTAAATATTTCATATGGTCGCCAGGATGGATTTTTATTTTTGTACTATTACATTAAATTATTGTGTACGTGTGGTATTCAAACTTCAATCGCATGATTAGAACACAAGAAGTAAAAACGAGATTTTAAAAGTACGCACACCAGCCATCTTGTGATTATGCAAACAATTGAAATAAATTACATGCCAGTGGATCAACATTTGTATAAGCATTTAACGTGCAACGTTTCACGGCACTCGGATAGTTAACTCGCGAGAAACGTCCATTTAAATATTTATACTTCGCGTCGCCGCCATGTTGGATTTGTGCTCACCAGGTTACTGAAAGTCCTATAGGTGAACATATGTTCATAGTCTCTAAGAACATTAAAAAATTCAGTTTGTTTGCTGTAAAAGATTCATAGATATTGAGAACCGTCTAAATATTTCGAAAGCTCGCCATTTAGGATTGTTATATGTATAGGCCATAGTGTTATGTACCATTCAAGGACAATTATTGCCTAGCTTCATTATTCAAACTTTCACTTCGATCGCATGATTACGACACAAGAAATAAAAACTTAATTTTAAAATTTTGCACAGCCGCCATCTTGAGGTTATGAAAACAATTGAATTAAATTAGCTGGCAGTGCATTACAATCTGCAAAATCATTTACTGTACCACATTTCACTGCGCTCAGAGAGTTAAATCACGAGGAAAGTCTATTAAAATATTTCAAATTCGCTTGGTCGCCATGTTCGTTTTGTACTTTACAGGTTTATGAAATATACATAGGTAAACTTGTATCGGTACCCTTTATCACAGTACAAAATTGCATGATGATATCTGAAATAGTTGCGCATTGCGTACGAGATGCGCATTACGTCTTAGAGCATAGGTTGTAGAGATGTGGCCTACGATATTTAACTTAAATTAAGTGAAAACACGAAGATATAACATATCTGGATATTGTGAATCACGTCCCGTATGAATGATCAATACTACGCAAAATATAGAACCGTAGGCCCTACCAGTAAGTGACGAATAAAATGAACTTACGGTCTATCGATGCATTAGGGAACAGTTTAAAATATTTTGCATGAGAGTTTAGGCCAAATCTCATCAACGGCTTTAGAAGAAACAAAGAATGCATTTCAATACAATTTGTGTGTTTACTACAACGCCTCATTTGTTTGAATACAAATCAAATTATACCTTAGGTTTGAGTTAAGAAATGAATTTAATGAGGTAGGCCTATACTAACAAAAGCATTATCTAGAAAATATGTATGCTACCCACCCCTTCATGATTCAAATTCATTACTTGACCAACAGAACTAAATAAAATCAGCCTACATTCCTGTTAGGGGCTAATGGCCTCAATAACAACCAATACCACCTACCTGCCATTTGGTACCGTATTACATAATTCACCACAACCTGTGGTAAAATGACCTGTTACAACTACAATTAAACTCAGTTGCTCAATAACAAAAAAAAAAAAAAGGCCTATTGTGAGGGGAGAAAAAAACATGCACACTTCTGCAGGAGCATGTAAGTTGAATCGCAGGGGAGTAGCCTACTTCCCAATAATTTACCAGTACTTCCTGATATATATTAAAGATGTTTGGTATAAACATTGCAGTTAAGTATTAAGCCTCGATATTTTGAATCGAATTATAATTTTATTATAACTCATAATAACTTAAAGATACAATACTGTAGGATTCCATGACTTCATTGAACTAGCCTAATTTTACTGTCCAATGTTTGAAAAATTGCCCAGATAAGTAATGCACAAGAAACTAAGTACACACCTAGATTATTATATTTCCACTTTTATTGATAACTTTATAGCATCACTGACTTTTTAACTAATAATTCATGCTGAAACGATTAAAACATTTTCTAACAATCTTGACATAATGCCATGATAGCCTGGTTCGCCACTATCCTCATCACCTCATTTCTTGAAACCACTGACTTTTTCACCGAAACTTCCCTGACAATCACAACAAGACTTGCCACTCCATCACTCAGCTATAATCAGTAGGCCTATTCATTGGCTTGAATAATGCCACTATACGGTATTGTAACTTTGTTGCAGGGTGTAGGCCTAGGATACTGGTAGGCCTACGTGATAATTGTTTTCTGAAAGAGCAAAAAGTAAAATATTTAGGCAGAAATTTTCAGTATGGGATAGGCCTAATTGTTATTTGGAAACACAATTCACTGCTTAAATAAATTAAGTGAAAAATCACCACCCAGAAAAGTTGTAGGATAAAATTTATTGCTATTAGTGAATCAGCTGTAAGGTTTTGTAGGTTGTCGTTTATAATACTTATAGTACAAACCATATTTAATTACAACTACACTCCCCACATGAACCAAAAACCCCTTTATGTAACATATATGTCCTAAATATCTCACTATATTAGATACATTGTATCCACTAAATGATGTTATAAATAAATATTTATAATTTGTAGTACGCGCCATGCAATTCTTACCTCAGTAGTGAGGTCAACATGATTCATACTATCTCGCAAAATTCTCGTACTTTATCAATAAAATTTCACTTCTATTTAGTAGCTCCAACACCGTAGGTGATCTTTACGGGAGGCGTTTGCCTTATTTCACGCATATAAGACCTTTTTATCCACAAAATTCAAGACGCTGCGCAGCGTTAATGCAGCTTCCTATGTATAAAAAGCCTAGCAACCAGTTGTTTGGGTCCAATGTCGCTGCGCCCATGTGGTTGCTAGGCACGTCACTTCGGCAGCGTATTAGAAGGAATAGTAAGTCTACCCTGCAATACTGCCTAAATTCAGGCCTTGGTTTGTTGAGAAATAGCATATGGTCCATCCTCCTCCTGTAATATATTTCCCAAATTATTCCTTAGCGTATGCATCCATTGCCTCCATTTTCTTGCAAGTGTGAATTTATTTTGTATAGCAGCGCGAAAAGTGGCGGCCTTCCATTCGGAAAATTCATGTTGACCGACTGAAGAGCTACAAATGACAGTTTGTATAGGCAACACTGAAAAAATGGCTTCAAAACTTTACCTTAGGTATTAGATGATTTAGACAACCCATGCCAGATGAAACGTTAAGACCAGAATTTATGTGAAAAATATGTAGTAATTTAATTTCTGTGTTAATATTTTTGAAAGCATTCCCAAAATTTATCATGATTACCATAAATGCCTTAATATTGCGGATTTAGCTGTCTCCCCTACGATGTGAATGGACTTAGGATGTTTTTGAAATCACCGGGCAGTATGATAAACACAATATACTAACTACCAGAAGTACCCGCTCTTCGAACGGTCTTCGGTATTAATAACCAGACGTTATCAATTGAGCTACTGTTGCAATGGTTAGGGGCTTGTCATTCCTTCATAAGTTTATCAGAACGAAGTTAGTTTTCTGGATATATCACAGACACTGTCAATTTGAGGGCCTCTGTGGTTTTCGGAGACCCTTTATAGACTCCCTAGTTTTGTGTCACACATTGAGAAGCGCAACATATGCTTTGGTCGTCTTTCTAGGATAATTTTTATATTTCGCCTATTTTAGCATGTATTTTGAAAAGATTTTTCCTATACCAACCCTTCTATGAGAAGTACGGTGAAGAGTTTTATAAATGATTGGTGTATTGACTCATGGTTACAATACCTAATTTTACGATGCTCCAAGCACCCGAACACGAGTTATAGGTGTACATAAACATAAAGATATATCAACCACACAGTGTCAAACAAAATCATCTTTACGATGAACCCGTTTGTCGACAAAAATATAATTAGCTAAAATGTGCTCTCAAACTAAATTCATCTAACGTGTACTTCCTGACATGAAAATAATATTGAAAACCTTGTTGACGAAACGCAATACATGTCAAATAAAAACTGACCCTCACTGTTGTGGAAAGTCCCCATCCCCAGGGAGACTCCTTTTATAAATTATAAAGGCTTTTGGTGCATGAACATTCAGGATTTTTAGCCTGCAATGGCCCAAATTCCCAAAAGCTGCAAAAAACACTATTTCAATTCAGGAATTTTTGAAAATAATATTGCTGTTTGGAGATATAATAGAATTTCTGTACAACATGTCGCACGTGTAACTTGCGTTTACAAATTCTAGGGTACCCCATGACCCCCTTAAGCGCATTGATGAATTTTACAGTCTATGTTTCCATGTAAACCTTATAGCCATTTGCAAATTTTCGCGGAAATTTAGTAAATTGAGTGGCATTTGCTTCTTCCAGAAATAGATGGAAAGTTGGAGGTCACCTCTTGAGATACTCTTGTCATTGTTACTAGCTTGCATTCCTTCATTAGTTTCTTCTTCTTTTTCAGATAGGCCAGCTAAGGACCACGACGTTGAACTTTTCAGCTTGGCGAGGGACTTGTTGTTTGCCCAATATTCGCGTATTCTCTGGCTGTGTTTCTCCTTTCTCTCTCTTGTCCAGATGATGCCGGTTTCCTTACAGGGTCGTCTGTCCTGAAAACTTTTCTATTTAAGTATCATTCTGAGATGTGATCGGCTTCTAATATCACTTTCTATTATCTTCAGTTCTTGGATGTCCTTGTTAACTTCTGTTAGCCACGGTGTCTTGATCTTTCTTTTCACCCAGTAGTTGAGAAGCCGGTTGGTTAGTCTTGTTGGGTTCATCCTTGAGACATGTCTGTAGAAAGCCAGACGTCTCTTCCTGGCCACATCTGTGATTTTCTCAGTATATCTATATAGCTCCTAATTAGGTCTTCTTCTGTACTCGTCATCTATTTATTAGTTTATTAATTGAAGTTAGTTTTCTGGAAATATCTCAGAAACGTGGTTTGAGAGCCTTAAAATGTAGTAGCACCGAGGGGCTGAATATGAGTTTTGACTCGTCCTTGTACGCCATAATATAATAATCATCATAATAATTTAATTATATAGGGATAAAATAGACTTTTTTGTTTCTCACATTGAGACGCTGAAAATGAGCTTTGTCTCGTCTTTCTACGCCCATTTCAGTATGCATTTTAAGGGGGTAGGCCCACCTTGATGAGAGGTATGGAGAAGAGTTACATCAATGATTACTTTCGCGCCTCTGATGGACATCTCTACCAAATTGTGCGTTGATCCACTCAGCCGTTCTCGAGTGATGCGCGTATAAAGTTGTACACAGACAGACAGACATACAGACAGACAAACAAAAATTTTGTTTTTGAGCGCAACCGTCATATACCAGTCTGAAACGCATTTATAACTCAAATTTCCGTGGAAATTAAGAAAAAACAGACAAACTTTCATTTTTATATAGAGAGAGATGTAATAATTCACTTTAATAACAAGAAGTAGTTCCGTGAAGAACTATACGGCCTGTTTATGTTAATTGCCTCTATCAACATACAAAATTTGCTGTAATAGATTCGTAGATATTGAGATCCGTCTAAATATTTCAGATGGTCGCCATGTTGGAATTTTATATATACAGTATAGCAGTTAAGAATTATTACATGATTATTGTGCAGGTGTAGTATTCAAACTTGTCGCATGATAAGGACACAAGATATGAAAATTATATTTTAAAATTTCGCATTGCTGCCATCTTGTGTTTATGAAAGCAATTGAAATAAACCACATGCCAGTGGATTACAATTTGTATAAGCATTTACCGTACCAAGTTTTACTGCGCTCGGATGGTTACATCGCAAGAAACGTCCATTTCAATGTTTGTATTTCGCGTTGCCGCCATGTTGGATTTGTGCTCATCAGATTAATGAAAGTCCCATAGGTGAACTTATGTTCATAGCCTCTACCAACATACAAAATTTCAGTTTGATTGCTATCATAGATTAGTAGATATTAAGAACCGTCTAAATATTTCGGTTGGTTGGCATGTTGGATTATTATATAATAATGTTGGCCATAGATTTATGTACTATTAGGTAGCGATTTTTGCGTAGGTTCATTATCCAAACGTTCACTTCGATCGCATGATTAATACACAAGAAATAAAAACTTAATTTTAAAATTGCGCACAGCCGCCATCTTGAGGTTATGTGAGCAATTGAACTAAATTAGATGACAGTGCTTTAAAATGTGTATATACATTTACTGTACCATATTTCACTGTGCTCAAATGGTTAAATCGCGAGAAAAGTCTATTAAAACGTTTCAAATTCGCTTGGCCGCCATGTTCGTTTTGTACTTTAAAGGTTTTTCAAAGTTACATAGATAAACTTGTAATAGTGTTCTTTTTCACCGTACAAAGTTGCAAGGTGATATCAGTGATAGTTTCGGAGATAAAAAAATTCCGGTGAAATATTTCGCACAGCCGCCATCTTGATATTATGTGAACAATATTTTCCTAGCGCATTGCAAGGTGTATAAACATTTGCTGTACCACGTTTCATTGCGTTTGGATGGTTAAATCGCGAGAAAAATCTATTTCAATGTCTCTACTTCGCTTGGCCGCCATGTTGGTTTTATAGTTAGCAGGGTTTGGAACGTCTCATAGGTGAACTTCAAGTAGTGCCGTTTATCAGCCTACTAAATTCCAGGGTGATATCGGTGATAGTTTCAGAGATATTGAATGTTGGTGAAATATTTCGCACAGCTGCCATGTTGGATTGGTGAGAAGTATTAAAATTTGAAGAGCACGGTTGGAGTTGGACGAAATAGTACTATGACCTTACCGAGTTTCATTGAAATGGCTCCAGCCGTTTAGAAGTCATTAGGGGGAAACACACAGACACACACACATACGCACACACATACACACACATGGACAAAAGGTGATCTCATCAGCCTATTTTTTTCATAAAATGAAAATAGGCTAAAAATATGTAACATAATATTATTGGAGCACTCTTGGCTGAGCTCTTCTAAACATTTTCATAATATCCCCAGTAACCAATATCCCCAGTACCTGGTCAGTTTATTATAATCGCTCATACGTTTGTGATGAAGTCTTCCTACATGTGCCTTTTTTCTCTAGCTTCTGATATCATAAAACCTTTCTATTTCCTATTATTTTCTTCATATATTCACTGCTACACTGTAAGTATGTATGCCCATTCAGCGGCTTAGTTTTCCCTGTAAAGGATTGCTTTTTGCAAATTGCTCAAAACAGACTCCCTTTTCCTAGGTTAATCATATCTTAATTTCGGCATCTTAATGGAGATTATACCGAATGGAGAACTTCGAACACTATAAACAAAACAAAAATGTAATGAGGAACAACTACAAATTCACTGTTATCTTCATAATAGCTCTAACAAAAATGTACAAAATCAACACAAAAATCCTCACTGAATCTCTTAGATGCCTTTATAATCGCTGACCGAAACCGTCTGAGTCAGTCTAATCCAAAATGCCAATGAACGTAAAACAGGCATAATAAACTTTCTTCAGCGGAGATTATGTACAGAGAGCAAACAACGCCAGTAGTTGCTAAGTACAAGAAATCGAAGATCGATCACAATAATCTGGTCAAGAACTGTATTTTACTGTATACGAGTAATTGTACAGAGAAGAGGTTGTAAAACCCTGAGCATTTCTTTCGAAGTTATTTTACAATTACCAGAAGCATCACAATAATGTAGCCTATTTCCTCATTAAATGTAAAATCAGACCCACCATGATTTCGTAAAGTTCATAGCAGTAGGCTACTTTATCAAGGATTTAACATATTCAATTTGTTTTCGTGTCTAGCGTTAGCGGTTTACAGTCAAATTCACATCGTTCGAGATACTTATATTAATTCCTACCTTCCCTTTATAACCTCCGTAACTATATTTTATTCCTCTCAATCCCAATACATCTCATTTTGCCTTTGGATGTACTACAAACACCATAGCCTCCGCACCATCCACCACTTCACACTCACAGCTGTTATAAGCGAGATTAGAGCAACAAAAGATGGATGGTGAGGTCAAGAATCCACAAGTCCTGGACTTGGGATTCTCTTGAAGTCACTCAAATAATCGGTCATCATGGCAGTGGACTGCAAGGTTACCGCAGGTAGTATTTGTCGTCAATAAGTGTGGATTGATTCATACTACAAGTTTCAACGAAAACAACGATTTGGAAAAATTAGGAGCATGGGATTATTTTTAAGTCTCCGTTTCAATTATTTAAACCTGCCTTTCTGCCGAGATATACGACAATTCACTCGCTGAATATAACGTATTTTGTTGAAAACACTCCTCCATACGAGAACTGTGGAGAGTCTGGAATACAAAAGTCAAGCACGGAACTGCAGAGATTTCTATAAGTCTTCTGTCTCATTCTCACAAAATTGATTTCAATTTGAGATAAATAAGAGAGGTATTGCTCTAGCTCTAGCAAGCTGAACAGGTGGTATATACAGGTCATGTAACTTACTATTGAAACAGGTTTAAAGAAACACGGCGAGGAAGAATCAATAGAAACTTGCAGTAGCTGGTACGTGCTCAGCTTACCGTCCTTGCTTAATTCTTCCAACTCTTTTCAGATCTTATTTCTTGTTCCACCTTTGTTCTTAATTAATTCAAACAAGTTCCGACTTTAAAGCTTCACTCGACCAGACAGCGTGGCTCTCAGTGTACAGAAGGAAATTAGCATTCGCTGCCTGAGGTAACTGAACCCTTTTGTGAGGCCACACCAGGGCTCTATGAATACTAGATTCACTCCCACACCATTTAGTTTCTTTGCTATATGTTACAGTAATTGCCAGCTCAAACGAATTACTCTACAATATTTTCAACTTCGTTTCATTCCTGCCAGTTCTTTCTTTCTCTCCTGTTGTTCCCGACATAAAAAATCAAGAAGGATACTAATTTTTGTTGTTGCTTATATTTGGGGCTGCAACATCGTTGCCATATAGCCCCATGTATTTGGGTGTGTGTGTAATTTGTGTGATACCTGTGTTATTGTAATGACTGAACTAAAGTAATGTGTGTAGCCAATTTGTAAATTAAGAAAAGTATTGGGAAGGAGGTGGCCATGGCCTTAAGTTAGGAACCATCCCAGAATTTGCCTGGAGTAGATGTGGGGAAGACTAGAAGACCAATAGATTACAGATGACATCTGCCTTTTGGCCCATAGGTTTCAAGATATAAAAGATAAGCTAGAGTGGTTAAGTAAAAGGCAGAGGCCACAGGGCTTAGAATAAATACAAATAAGACCAAAGAGATGAGGGTTAATTCAAATATTGATGGGAAGTTGTCACTGCAACTGGAGGAGCGGAAGAGGACATTAACAGTCGCATCAGGAAATCAAATGGGGCCGTTGTTCACTTGTATCTCATCTGGAGAAACAGAAACATCTCTAGGAGGACGAAGCTGCGACTACTTAATTGCTGTGAAACTTGGAAGGTCACCAAGAAGATTACTGACCAACTGCCAGTCTTCCTGAATCGTTGCTTGAGACGTATCTTCAATCGAAGATGGCCGCATGCCATATCAAATGAAGATCTAAGGGCGGAAACCAGCCAGCAAAAAATGGAAATACAAATAAAGGAGATAAAGTGGCGATGGGTAGGTCACGCCGTAAGGAAGCCTGCTGGAGCCATTGAAAAGACTGCACTAGATTGGAACCCACAAGGATCCCGAAAACGAGGTTGTCCGAAGAAGACCAGGAAGAGGACGATCGAGGAAGAATGCCTGGAAATAGGAAAGACAAGGAGTGAGGTGCTGAAGTAGGCCAACAACAGGACCCGATGGAAGCATTTCACGGAAGCCTTATACTCCAAAAGGAGCAACAGGAATCGAGTCAAATAAGTCAAGATGTGGGAAAAATCACGGTAAATCACTTCCAGGATGGCTGAGGTGAGAAATCAACCCTCCTCTTCTTAGTTGTGCCTCACGAAGCTGAGTGTACCTCTTTCCAGCCCTCAGACAAGAATTAAATTACTTGGCATAATGGGAATCGAAACCGGGCATCTGCGATGATAGCCAAGAATATTTGCTACTACTGTTATAATATGGCCATTCTATGTGAATTTTTCCCCCGAATGTTTGGTTTGATATACACACTTTACGGGGTGATGTTATATTTACTGCATGTTCTAATTACCACGATTCCCTTAAGACTGAAGGAAATTTTACGAAACATAAATTATATTTTAAAAAGAGTCCTCTCGGCACGCCGGAAGGCGGAGGTAGATTTCACCGGGCAAACTTGGGGATAGGCGAAAATAGGCAGAATATGCAGGTTTTCGCAGAAAGATCAGACCTCATTTATTGCGAGAAAGTATTTTATAATAGGAGCTTAATTAACTTTGATTTTCATCATTTTATGCATATTTTAAACATTTAATTGTCTTATGGGGACGGTAATTATTTGGGGTCCATCTTTAGCCTACTTTCGATTTTTGCAAAAAATGAAAGTAGACTTTTGAGATCAACACAGGGCGTAAAATTGTGTGTATGTCGGTGAGTGTGTGTGTGTATGTGTGTGTGAGTCTGTGTGTGTGAGTGTGTGTACTCTGAATGTCCCCCCCCCCCCCCCATCAATTCGAACACGGTGAAACCGAATTGAACGAAATTTGGTACAGAGGTAGCACTAGCAAAGGGCACCTCAGTTTCATACTGTATATCGCCGCCATCTTTACCAACACTGAATGGCGGCCACTCAAACGTTCAAAAGGTAAAATCAAATTACGGCTAAACTAATCATCCGATCTCTACCAAATTTGGTGACAACATACCTTTATATAGGACGCGTCTTTCACCCAAACGTCAAGGTCATCGGCCGTGGAATTTCAGGATGGCGGCCGTGTGAATTATGCAACCATTATAATCAATAGCTTAAGACCCACCAATTCCGATTATCGAGCCTAGGGTGGTTTAAGCTATCCTGAAGGTCGTGATCCTTTATTTATTGTAATTTAATATTATAATATTATACTGTATGAGTGGCTTAAAAGAGCTGAGCCGTCTGTGTCACACGACAAGATGGCAGCTGTCCTCATGAGCCTGTCTTATATTTCAGTAGTTTTAGTATGTTGTATGTGATATACCCTACTGATAGAATAATATAAACTTTGTATGAAATTATCTATAATGAAGATGTACTGCAGTGAAGAAATCGTTTATTTCAAGTCATTATTTACCAACAGGTTTTATCTAATATGTCAGTTAAGAACACCATGATGTTAAAAATATGGTTAACTCTGGGCTAGCGTGTTAGTCTGTCACGCTGATGATTGGGGGTCGAATACTGCTACAGTTCACTTTTTTTTCTTCAATTCTTTTACAAATGATGTGCACGAGCACTTTCCACAGATACTGAATAAAATGTCTTTTAGCTCAAATGAGAGGCTAATGTATACACTCGTTTATTAATAAAATCACAGCCCCAGCATCGCACTTAAACAGAAGACATTAGGAAAAGGGGAATAGATGAACAAGATCAGATACACGTTGTCATCAACCACAGCCTTCTTAATGCCTCTGTACGGTGCTGTCCTCTTGTGGGTTATGTGGGTAATATTGTTCCTAACATACCGCTGTGTAAATACCTGGCTTCCTGAAGTATGGCAATTTTGTAATACTGGTAGTTCTACTATTAGCCACGATCGCTCTCCGATTACCTTTAAACACTGCCAGCTGGATCGCCTCCCTCTTGGCTACTTTAAACTGCCTGCTCATTCAACACCCATAGGCGTACAAGATAATTATTAATTCACTGCTAGGTCGCAGCACCAACCTACTGTGATCGGCGCGGATTTTTAAAGGGGGAAGATACCCCCCCCCCCCCAAAAAAAAACTTAAGTTTGCAGGCTGGCTTAATATAAAGATTATCGGACGTGAATGCATTACAATAAGTTAGTAGTTTTGTTATTCAATCATCATAAAGTACATAATATTAGCCCAAAAACATGAATTATTTATATAATCCGGGCCGTGAAAGCCTTAATATTCATATATAATATTGATTTTGACACTTACTGGCAAATCTATATATATATAAAGCTCAATGTTTGTCTGTCTGTCTGTCTGTCTGTCTGTCTGTCTGTTATGTATACAAATCCACACAGTTTCACCGATCCGAACCAAAATTTGTATACTTACCCTTCGGAACCCTGCGGGTAACCCTGTCCACTTGAAATTTCCGACAGACCACCCCATTCCCTGCATTTAGGCCCTTTGGCCCAAATCTACACCGTTTCACCGATCTCAACCAAAATTTGTATACTTACCCTGTGTAACCCTGTGAATAACACTGTCCACTTAAAATTTCGGACAGACCACCCCATTTCCTGCATTTAGGCCCTTTGGCAAAAATCTACATCGTTTCACCGATCCTAACCAAAATTTGTATACTTACCCTTTGCAACCCTGCGGGTAACCCTGTCCACTTGAAATTTCGGACAGACCACCCCATTCTCTGCATTTCGGCCCTTTGGCCCAAATCTACACCGTTTCACCGATCAGAACCAAAATGTGTATACTTACCCTTTGGTACCCTGCGAGTAACACTGTCTGCTTGAAATCGCGGACAGACCACTCCATTCCCTGCATTTAGGCCCTTTGGCCCAAATCTGCACCGTTTCACAGATCTCAACCAAAATTTGTTATTTACCGTCTGGAACCCTGCGAGTAACACTGTCTGCTTGAAATTTCGGACAGACCACTCCCTTCCCTGCATTTAGGCCCTTTGGCACAAATCTACACCATTTCACCGATCAGAACCAAAAGTTGTATACTTACCCTTTGGTACCCTGTAAGTAACACTGTTTGCTTGAAATTTCGGACAGACCACTCCATTCCCTGCATTTAGGCCCCTTGGCTCAAATCTACACCGTTCCACCGATCTGAACCAAAATGTGTTACCCTTTGTAACCCTGTGAATATCACTGTCCACCTAAAATTTCGGACAGACCACCCCATTTCCTGCATTTAGGCCCTTTGGCAAAAATCTAGATCGTTTCACCGATCCGGAACAAAATTTTTATACTTACCCTTTCGAACCCTGCGAGTAACCCTGTCTACTTGAAATTGCGGACAGATCACCCCATTCCCTGCATTTAGGCCCTTTGGCACAAATCTACACCGTTTCACCGATCAGAACCAAAATTTGTATGCTTACCCTTTGGTACCCTGCGAGTAACACTGTCTGCTTGAAATTGCGGACAGACCACTCCATTCCCGGAAAGAGGACAGGGTCCGTCAGAAAGGCAATGGAAAAAAGGGGTAAAACCGGACCCGCTCAGTAAACCCTCAGGGTTGCCAGCTCCCGAACTCACCAGCCATGAGCCCTTGAGGATGTAGCACTATCCAGGGTGCACCAGAAGTGGTGGGGCTACACACACCCTGCCTCCTTGAGGGTCTTGAGCAGAAGACATGAGATATTAAGAAAGGAAAAAGAAGGCTGACACCTCGAAGAATGAGGCTATCAGGAATGATTAGTTAGGGCCAATTAAGGCGGGAAAGTGAAAGAGTCGCTAGGCCTCGGATACCCTGATACCATCGGGGTCGGAAGAGAACAAGAGTTTTACCAAGGGGGCTGACAGGAAAGAGAACTGAAAGGAGTCCGGCACCAGTAAGTAGAAGCAATGCCGGACTCAGCTGGGGTACCGTGGTCGCAAACCCATGTCCCACAAGTTTTGAGACCCTGGTGGGTGGAGGGGGGAGGAGGGGGCAGGTGTGAGAATAGCTTGCTGATTCATCGCGAGGTGACATGAGAGAAATGTCCAGACCCCGCCGTGTTACCTGGTATTGCTGACTATGCTGATGTTCATACCGGGTCTTTGCTCAAACCACTGCAGTGTTATGAAACAATGAGTGATTCACCGGTCAATGTGAATAGGACCGGGACCCCCCCCCCCCCCCCCCCGAACGTCTGTCATCATATATCGTCATCATCTGCGATATTCTCAGGTTCGTGCAGCTTAGACCCTAGCAGTACTCGATAAGCTCTTTCACTACACGCATCGAGTACAGGCCTAAGCCAGAAAATAACGTTCAGACTTTGGAAGACATCGAAGGTAGAAATCTGAATTACCTATATCAGATTTAAAATTACACCATGTTCGTTTAGTAGTAATTTTTCATTACCTTATTATTATCATAAGGGCAAATGACCTAGATGTTACGCCCATTATACCACTAATCACCAACACATAAAGTCTTCTACGACTGAGATGTCACGAATTCTGGGACCGCTAATGACTCGACTCGGACTGAAGACAATTATCATGAGAATGATCATTATTTTACAGAGCCTTCCCATAGTGACTTAAGTATAAACATTGTCACTGGGTTTGATAATGTAAGAAATGAATACATAAATAAATATAATTTATGACCTTGAGTGTTAAGGAGACTGAAATATTATCATCATTCCACCGGGCGAAGCCGGGTACTACTGTTAGTTATCAATATAAAAGAAAACTAACAATACATAGTGGTAGAGGTGATTCTTTTAGGGATGATGACAAAGAGTTATAAATATACCCATACATTTAGGAGAAAGTAGGCTATATATTCTTTGCTGAACATCTTGTTATACTTGTGGTCACACTGTCCTGATGCAAGGTTTCGACACTGATGTGTAACTATCTAAAGGTCTGTTACTTCTTCACGCAAAATTTTATCTCCCGCAGAGATTTTGGTTGGTTCCTCAGTTTCGGGGCTGCGACAACGCAGTCATGTAACCCCGTGTACTTTGGGTGAGTTTAGAATCTGTCTGATAAACGGTGTGAATTGTGATGGCTGTATTAGTCTGTAATTCAGGTAAGGACTGCAGACGGTCAATTTCAAGCAGTAGTTCCTAATGTTGCTACCAAATGCTACCGTCAACGATACCTAGCTGTGAACTTGGCTATTAGATGCCACCGCAACCAGCAACTCGCAACGAACGTTGGAACATCCCCTCCAAAGGAAAGCATGCTGAGGGATTTTTAGCGCTCTTAGAAAATCCGACGATTTCGGTCGGCTTGAACCCGCGACCTTGGGCATAGAATTTCAGCATGCTACCAGTTACGTCACAGAAGCCGCTTCACACTTAATCAGATGGAAAACTAAAAGCGATCTCGTTCAAGTGCGTTATCATGGCAACGTCTGATGGCACATCCCTCATCAATTTAGTAGTGTTGTCATGGCAACCTCTGATAGCTCTTGGCATTTTCTTGTAATTCCGAAATGATTTTTCTCATCCCTTGGCGTAATGGTGGGTCATATCAAAAATTATTTCAGACAAAAGTTTTAGGTAATTATTAGGGGAATATTGTCCATTTTGTACGGTTTTGATATTGTGCCTATTAAGAGAGATATAATTAATGTCTCCCGAAAAACCTACTTTTTCTCACCCCTTTGGCCAATGGTTGGTGCTATCAAAAAACTTTTCAAACATAAAATTTTGGGCCTTATCCGACACATAGTATGAACTTTGAATGGATTCGATGTTTCAAATATTAAGTGAGTTATAGCCATATTTCACTTTTTCGAAAAAAGCCCCCCATTTTCACCCCCGTCAACCGATTGTGCCCATTGACGAACTCGACCGATAATTTATAGGGATACATATTATGTAAAAATTTCAAAGTGATTGGTACAAAATTGCGGTAGTTATCGTGTCCACAAGAAACTGATATATATATATATATATATATATATATATATATATATATATATATATACATATATACATAAATTATATATAAACTTTTGAACTGACGGTGGTTTGGGGGTCTAGGGGATGTGAAACGCGAAGATATGTCGAAATTTTCCGGAAGTCGAAACATGGGACCCATTGCAATAGTTAGCTTTCTAATGAAATCTACCTAAATCGCAGTTACAGCACATTTTAGGTAGGCCTAATTAACGTCAATTAAATTTAGTCACAGAATCTCAAAAATGGTCAACTGCAATCAAACATCAAAATCCAACTCGGATTCCAAACAACCGTGGATGTTAAATTTAATCTCTAAAGAATTTAACAGGTACAATTTAAAAATAACGAATGATAAAAAATACCTATATTTTACCGATTGATTTCAATCACTAAAATTTGTAACCGCTTGCAAGTCCAGTTTATTCATCATTGCATTAATGTCTTCCTTTCTCCCCGACCGTAACAGAATTAAGAGCAGACAATGTGTTATGATGCTCGCTAGGGGACGTGCGAGAAGAACGCACCGCTGTATTTTTTTTTTAATCCAGAGTATTTAATATTCTATTCCACGTCCTCCATTAACACACTTTTATTTTCCGTAGCTTAGACAAGAATATCAAAATTCCAGGCATGGATTTGGCAATGTTTACACCATAGAATTATGCATCAAGTAGCCAGACAACAGCAATGGTCGGTTGGTTTCTCAGTTTAGGGGCTGCGACAACGCGGTCATGTAGCCCCGTGTACATTGGGTGTGTGTAGAATCTGTCTGATAACCGGTGTTAATTGTGATGGTTGTATTAGTGTGCGTTATCTGTTTTTAATTCAAGTAAGGACTGCAGATTTTGAATTTCAAGTAGTGCTTACTTTTGCCACCAAACGCCACCGCCAACGACTACTAGTTCAGAACTTGGTTACTAGACGCCACCGCAGTTGTCTCCTGGCGACGAACATTGGAACCTAAGAGCGTTGTTCTAATTGTTAACCTATAATTTAGCTTTACACAGGTGTAATTAGCGGAAGGTTCTTTAACATGCCATATATCTATGACATGGGACCGCCGGCTGTACTTCCCCTCCGAAGGAAGGCATACTGAGGGATTTTTAACACCACAACAATAAAGCAAGTTAATTACACAGTGTGGTCAAACCAGAAACTACCTCGGGAATGTACGGAAATTACCATTTAAGGAACCAAGTATGTTGAAATCTAATACTTCTATTATAGTCCATTTAGGAAGAAGTATTCTATTATTTGAATAATTCAATATTTTGATAACCCAGTATCAAAAAATAGTCGGCAGGGGGATACATTTAGCACTTAGGTTTTTGGTGAATGTTTCCCCCCGCATCCTATTTTATTTTATTCTGGGTTATCAAAATGTTAAATTATCACAGGAAGTTTGTTTGGAGCAAAAATGTTTTGAAGTTCGTCGACTTTGGCAAACATCTACTAATTACTGTTGCAGGCATTTCCTTCTCAGCCATTTCCCTCAACTTTTATTTGTATCTAAATAAGGTACATTATCTCAGTGAGTGCTGCACCGATCAACTTGAAATATTCATAGTATTTTATATGCGTATGTACAATCTGACGTAGAATAACAGCTTCAGTAATTATGTATCTTGAAAGAAAATTCATTACTTAACAAGTAATTCCGTGAAGAACTATACAGCCTATTTTCATATATCCTACTTATGTTAATTGCCTCTATCAACAAGCAAAATTTAAGTTTGTTTGCAGTGATAGATTCGTAGATATTGAGAACCGACTAAATATTGCGGATGGTTGCCATGTTGGATTTTTATATATGTAGGTCTTATAGTTATGTAGCCTACTGTTACATGAAGATTATGGTGTACGTGCAGTACTCAAAGTTCAATCACATGATTAGGACACAAGAAGTTAAAACGAGATTTTAAAATTTCGCACAGCTGCCATCTTGTGGTTATGGAAACAATTGAAATAAGTTAGATGCCAGTGGATTAACGTTTGTATAAGGATTTACTCTACAAGTTTCACTGCACTTGGATGGTTAAATTGCGAGAAACGACCATGTGCATATTTATACTTCGCGTCGCCACCATTTTGGATTTGTGATCACCAGGTTATTGAAAGTCCTATAGGTGAACTTATGTTCATAACCCCTATGAACATAAAAAAAACAGTTTGATTGCTGTAGTAGATTCGTAGATATTGAGAACCGTCTAAATATTCCGGATGGTCGCCATGTTGGATTGTTATATGTAAGTTATAGACCATAGAGCCATGTACCTTTAAAGGAAAATTATTGCGTAGGTTCATTATTCAAACTTTCACTTCGATCGCATGATTACGACACAAGAAATAAAAACTTAATTTAAACATTCGCACAGCCGCCATCTTTAAGTTATGTAAACAATTGAACTAAATTACATACCAGTGCATTACAATGTGTATAAACATTTGCTGTACTAAGTTTAATTGCGTTTGGATCATTAAATCGCGAGAAAGGTCTATTTAAAACTTTCAACTTCGCTTGGCCGCCAGTTGATGTTGTAGTCAACTGGTTTTTGAAAGTCTCATAGATGAACTTCCAGTAGTGCCCTTTATCTCCGTGCAAAATTCAGGGTGATATCGATAATAGTTTCAGAGATGTAGAATGCCGGTGAAATATTTCGCACAGCCGCCATATTGAGGTTATGTAAACAATTGAACGAAGTTAGATGTCGGTACATTACAATGTATATAAACACAAGCTGACCCGGCAGACGTTGTCCTGCCAATCAAAGAAAGTGTTGTAAGTTTGTTTCTTGAAGTGCTTTTGGATACACAATATTTTTTTCAATTTCTGTTAACTGCCTCTAAACTATCGTGAATTGAATTAACTAATTTAGAAACATTCGTTGGAGCGTGCACAACAACTCTCCAAAGTTTCATTGCAAACGGATAAATGGCATTTAACGCATACGGGATTTGGTTTAAATGATTCGTTCGCTGTCACTCATTTGTTGAATCTACTCGTGCTCTACCAACTGTGAAATGGATTTACTAAGTTAGAAAGCTTCACGTAAGTGTACACAACAACTCATCAAAGTTTCATCGCATTCGATGAATAGTATATGAACGCATACAGGATTTTGTTGGAACTCTTCGCGCGTCGTCACTCATTTGTTACATCTACTCGTGCGCTACCAATAATGTAAAATGGATTTACCAAGTTGAACACCTTCCCTGGCATGTACACAACAACTCATCAATGTTTCATCGGAATCGGATGAATGACATATGAACGCATAAGTGATTTTCTTTAAACGATTCACGTGCCGTCACTCATTTGTTGAATCTACTCATGCGCTACCTATTGTAAAATAGATTTACTAAGCCTAAAACCTTCTCTGGCGTGTACTCAATGATTCACCAAGGTTTGATCGCAATCGGATGAATGATATATGACCGCATACGGGACATTGTGGAAACGATTCGCGTGCCGTCGCTCATTTGTTGAATCTACTCGTGCGCTAATTATTAAAAACTGGATTTACTAAGACAGAAACATTTCCTGGAGTGTAGACAACAATTCACCAAAGTTTCATCGCAATCGGATAAATGGTATATGAACACCTACAGGACTTTGTTGAAAAGATTCTCGCGCCATCGCACATTTGTTGAATCTACTCGTGCGCTACCTATTGTAAAATGGATTTATTAAGCCAGAAACCTTCCGTAGGGTGTACACAACATCTCACCCAAGTTTCATCGTAATCGGACGAATGGTATTTGAACGCATACGGGACCTTATTGAAACGCTTCGCGCGTTTCGTTCATTTGTTGAATCTACTCGTGCGAAACCTCCTGTGAAATGGATTTACTGAGTTAGAAACCCTCACGTAAGTGTACACAACATCTCACCCAAGTTTCATTGCAATCGGATGAATGGTATATGAACGCATACGGGACTTTGATTAAAAGTTCGCGCGTCGTTGCTCATTTGTTGAATCTACTCGTGAGCTACCTATTGTTAAATGGATTTACTAAGTTAGAAACCCTCACGTAAGTGTACACAACATCTCACCCAAGTTTCATCGCTATCGGACGAATGGTATTTGAATGCATACGGGACTTTGTTGAAATGCTTCGCACGTCGCCGCTCATTTGTTGAATCTACTCGTGCGCAACCTCCTGTGAAATGGATTACTAAAATAGAAGCCTTCACTTAAGTGTACACAACAACTCATCAAAATTTCATCTCAATCTATGAATGGAATATAAACTTATACGGGATTTTGTTGAAAAGCTTCGCGCGTCGTCACTCATTTGTTGAATCTAGTCGTGCGCTACCTAATGTGAAAATGATTTACTAAGCCAGAAGCCTTCCCTGGAGTGTACACAACATCTCACCCAAGTTTCATCGCTATCGGACGAATGGTATTTGAACGCATACGGGTCATTTTTGAAACGCTTCGCGCGTCGTCGCTCATTTGTTGAATCTATTCGAGCACTATCTATTGTAAAATGGATTTACTAAGCCAAGCACCTTCCCTGGAGCTCACTCAACATACCACCCAAGTTTCATGGCAATCGGATGAATGGTATGTGAACGCATACGGGACTTTGAAACGCTATAACGTGCAGAGACAAACAGTAGAATTCGACATCACTGCCACCTTTGGTATAAAACCCAACTTTCCGCCACGGGCGGAGTGTATGTTATGGCGGTAGTTGCACAGGTTGCGACCAGGTGGCTCTGACGTGCAGAGACAAACCGTCCAAAGACATCAGCTTTCACGGAGGCCAAGGCTAGTGGTTACCATGACTACTGTTTTGACTGTATATTGTGGTTCTAAAATTGTGTGTAAATTGTGGTTCTAACATTGTGTTCATTCCACTTACCGGGTCAGATTGTGAATCTAAACCATACATGGATCCACCCTAATATACATACCAAATTCCATCAAAATCGGTTCAGTCGTTTAGGAGGAGTTCAGTCACATACACACGTGTCGAAGAATTATATATATAAAGACATACTGTACCAAGTTTCATTGAGTTTGGTTGGTTAAATCGCGAGAAACGTCTATTTAAAAGTCGCAAATTCGCTTGGCCGCCATGTTGGTTTTGTAGGTACCAGGTTTACGAAGGTCACATAAGTGAACTTTTAGTAGCTCCCTTTATGACCATACAAAATTTCAGGGTGATGTCGGTACTAGTTTCGGAGATATCGAATGCTGGTGAAATATTTCGCACAGCCGCCATGTTGGATTGGTGATACGTAACAAAATTTAAAGGGCACGGTCGGGGTCGCCCGGAATAGTGCTATGAACTTACCGAGTTTCATTGAAATCGCTCGAGCCGTTTAGTTTTTATTAGGGGGGGGGGACCACACACCCACACGAATCACACACACACGCACCCACACACAGACAGACACACGGACAAAAGGTGATCTCATAAGCCTCTTTTTTTTCATAAATGAAAATAGGCTAAAAATCATATGAAGGGTCCAAGGGAAGAAGGAGGAATGTCACTCAAAATGTAAAATCGAGATATCAGCGCGATCTGGTAGGTCTCTTTGCGACGTATTGAATGCACAATTGTGTCTGGCTGAGAACAATGAGGGTTTCAATTTGACGCGTGCATATAAGTACATATAGGTAGTGAAATTTTAAAACTCGTTTCCTGAACATTTTACATTATTTGACATGCCCCCTTCTTCCCGTGGACACTTCATATTTAAAAATAATAATTCAAAGAATATTTTTCAAACAGTAAGTTTGAATGACTAGAACCTTGGTCTTAGGTTGGATTGCAAGCCAATGGAAGAAGCAGCCTACTGCATCACCAAATGTTTGTTCCAATATGAAGACCACACGGAAAGAACGGGTCAAGTCCATTTTCTTCGGAAATGAGTTTATGGCGCATTCTGGTGGCCCGTCATCGTCACCACAGAACAGTTAAAATTAATTTCAAATGAAGCGGAATGTCACCCAGATACAGAGGTTTTTATATTTAGTGGAAACTGAAAGAACGTCCCATATCCTCTCACCTTTCCACAACTTAACTTAAGTTGTTATTTGTTTTACAGGTAGGCTACTTCCTTTATCATACTAATATATAACAAGTAGTTCCGTGAAGAACTATACAGCCTATTTTCATACATCCTACTCATGTTAATTGTCTCTATCAACATACAAAATTTCAGTTTAATTGCTGTAACAGATTCGTAGATATTGAGAACCTTCTAAATATTTCATATGGTCGCCAGGACGGATTTTTATTTTTGTAGTATTACATTAAGATTATTGTGTACGTGTGGTATTCAAACTTCAATCGCATGATTAGAACACAAGAAGTAAAAACAGGATTTTAAAAGTACGCACGCCAGCCATCTTGTGATTATGCAAACAATTGAAATAAATTACATGCCAGTGGATCAACATTTGTATAAGCATTTAACATGCAACGTTTCACTGCACTCGGATAGTTAATTCGCGAGAAACGTCCATTTTAAATATTTATACTTCGCGTCGCCGCCATGTTGGATTTGTGCTCACCAGGTTACTGAAAGTCCTATAGGTGAACATATGTTCATAGTCTCTATGAACATAAAAAAAACAGTTTGGTTGCTGTAAAAGATTCATAGATATTGAGAACCGTCTAAATATTTCGGAAGCTCGCCATTTAGGATTGTTATATGTATAGGCCATAGAGTTATGTACCATTCAAGGACAATTATTGCCTAGCTTCATTATTCAAGCTTTCACTTCGATCGCATGATTGCCACACAAGAATAAAAACTTAATTTTAAAATTTCGCACAGCCGCCATCTTGAGGCTATGTAATAATTGAATTAAATTAGATGGCAGTGCATTACAATCTGCAAAATCATTTACTGTACCATATTTCACTGCGCTCGGAGAGTTAAATCACGAGAAAAGTCTATTAAAATATTCAAATTCGCTTGGTCGCCATGTTCGTTTTGTACTTTACAGGTTTATGAAATATACATAGGTAAACTTGTATCAGTACCCTTTATCACCGTACAAAATTGCATGATGATATCTGTAATAGTTTCGGAGATATAGAAAGTCAATGAAATATTTCGCACAGCCGCCATTTTGAGGTTATGTAAACAATTGAACTAAATTAGACTCCAGTATATTACAATGTGTATACACATTTGCTGTACCAAGTTTCATTACGTTTGGATAGTTAAATCGCGAGAAATGTCTATTTAAAATCTCAATTTCGCTTGACCGCCATGTTGGTTTTGTAGTCACCAGGTTTTTGAAAGTCTCATAGGTGAACTTCTAGTAGTGCCCTTTATCACCGTACACAATTTCAGGGCGATATCGGTAATAGTTTCGGAGATATTGAATGCTAGTGAAGTATTTCGCACAGCCGCCATGCTGGATTGGTGAGACGTAACAAAATTTGAAGGGCACGGTCGAGGTCGCCGGGAATAGTGCTATGAACTTACCGAGTTTCATTGAAATCGCTCCAGCCGTTTAGATTTTATTAGGGACACACACACACACACCTCACACACACACACACACACACGCGCGCACACTCACGGACAAAAGGTGATCTCATAAGCCTATTGTTTCAAAATTGAAAATAGGCTAAAAATGAGATGGTATGTGTCTGTCTGTCTGTTGCTCAATAACGCAAGAACCACTGGTCCGATTTAAATGAAATTTTGCATGGATGTAGCAGATTTACCAGGTTTACATATAGGATACTTTTGATTTCGAAATTTTGCACTATTAGGAAATGGCGACCATTTTAGTGACGTCACTAGACCCTTTGGTTTCAAAATTTCATATTTCCATATCAAATAAAAAGAGAACGGTAGGAAATAGCAAACTTTTGATGGCACATGTGAGCTTTGAAATTTAATTTCCTATCCGAAAGGACCTTATCACTTTTCGTGTATCTCCAACAGTTAGCGAGTAAAACCGACATTTGTGACGTCACTACACCCTTTGGTTTCAAAATTTCATATTTCCTTTTCAAATAAAAAGAGAACGCTAAGAAATAGCAAACTTTTGATTGTATACATGAGCTTTAACATTTAATTTTCTATCCGAAAGGTCCTTATCACTTTTCGTATATCTCCAACGGTTAGCGAGTAAAACCAAAATCTGTGCAATAAAACACGGTCAACACCGAGCGGTGCAGTAGATCTCTCTATATAGAACAAGTAGTTCCGTGAAGAACTTTAAAGCCTATTTTCATATATCCTGCTAATGTTAATTGCCTCTATCAACATACAAAATTTCTGTTTAATTGCTGTAACAGATTCGTAGATATTGAGAACTGTCTAAATATTTCAGATGGTCGCCAGGTTGGATTTTTATTTTTGTACTATTACATTGATTATTTTGTACGTGTGGTATTCAAACTTCAATCGCATGATTAGAACACAAGAAGTAAAAATGAGATTTTAAAATTACGTACAGCAGCCATCTTGTGATTATGCAAACAATTGAAATAAATTAGATGCCAGTGGATCAACATTTGTATAAGCATTTAACGTGCAACGTTTCACGGCACTCGGATAGTTAATTCGCGAGAAACGTCCATTTAAATATTTATACTTCGCGTCGCCGCCATGTTGGATTTGTGTTCACCAGGTTACTGAAAGTCCTTTAGGTGAATATATGTTCATAGTCTCTATGAACATTAAAAAAACAGATTGGTTGCTGTAATAGGTTCATAGATATTGAGAAATGTCTAAATATTTCGGAAGCTCGCCATTTAGGATTGTTATATGTATAGGCCATAGAGTTATGTACCATTCAAGGACAATTATTGCCTAGGTTCATTATTCAAACTTTCACCTCGATCGCATGATTACGACACAAGAAATAAAAACTTAATTTTAAAATTTCGCACAGCCGCCATCTTGAGGTTATGTAAACAATTGAATTAAATTAGATGGCAGTGCATTACAATCTGCAAAATCATTTACTGTACCTTATTTCACTGCGCTCAGAGAGTTAAATCACGAGAAAAGTCTATTAAAACATTTAAAATTCGCTTGGTCGCCATGTTCGTTTTGTACTTTACAGGTTTATGAAATGTACATAGGTAAACTTGTATCAGTACCCTTTATCACCGTACAAAATTGCAGGGTGATATCTGTAATAGTTTCGGAGATATAGAATGTCAGTGAAATATTTCGCACAGCCGCCATTTCGAGGTTATGTAAACAAATGAACTAAATTAGACTCCACTGCATTGCAATGTTTATAAACATTTGCTGTACAAAGTTTCATTACGTTTGGATAGTTAAATCGCGAAAAAAGTCTATTTAAAAGTCTCAACTTCGCTTGACCGCCATGTTGGATTTGTAGTCACCAGGTTTTTGAAAGTCTCATAGGTGAACTTCTAGTAGTGCCCTTTATCACCGTACACAATTTCAGGACGATATCGGTAATAGTTTTGGAGATATTGAATGCTAGTGAAATATTTCGCACAGCCGCCATGTTGGATTGGTGAGACGTAACAAAATTTGAAGGGCACGATCAAGGTCGCCGGGAATAGTGCTATGAACTTACCGAGTTTCATTGAAATCGCTCCAGCCGATTAGATTTTATTAGGGGGGGACACACACACACCTCACACACACACACACACACACACACACACACACACACGCACGCACACACACACGGACAAAAGGTGATCTCATAAGCCTATTTTTTCAAAATTGAAAATAGGCTAAAAATGAAAATGTGTGTGTTTTTCTCTGAATTTCTACGGAAATTTGAGTTGTTTACGCGTTTCAGACTGTTTTATGATGGATGCGCGCGGAAATAAATCTTTTATGTTCGACCCTCACTATTATGTGTTTGAAAACTGTATCATAATGATGGTCATTATAACACCGTTTTTCATTACGATACAGTTTCTCCAGCCAATCAGAGCTCGTTCATTGACCAATTAGGAAACGATAATTTCGCGCATGCGCTCAAAATCCAACATGTCGGACATAAACACAACATCGAACTATAATAAATTACCGACATGGAATACCCACCGTCCATATGTTCGCGTAAATAAACTGGCGAATGTGAGACAAGAAATAGCACAGTACCTTAAAATCACTAACACTAATTTCTACACAGAGCATTGTCTTCAAATGACTTCGGTGACAATATTACTGAGGGACGGCTGATGTAAACATATGGCTGCATATGGCAGAGCGCATGCGTCGGCCGTTCAAAGCTCTTGAAAGACGAAGGTATAACACTCTGCGATCACAAAATTCCAGTAGCTGACTCTCAACAGATATTTATGAATATTTATGTTAAAACATATAATAAAGTTATAATTATCGTCGAACATAAACAGTCGTATGCAACTCGCCTATAATGGTAATTAAGACACTCGTATGGAAATTATAAAACTCGCATACGCTCGTTTTATAAAAAATACTCGTGTCTTAATTATAGCCATTATAGGCTCGTTGCATAATGTACTATTGTCTGTCTGTCTGTCTGTGTGTCTGTTTGTGTGTGGACAAGTATGTTCCCTTATAACTCGAGAACGGCTGAGTGTATCAACGTAAAATTTGATACAGATATCCATCAGAGGCACGACACTAATCATTGATATAACTCTTCTCCGTACCTCTCATAAAAGGGGGCATACCCCCTTAAAATACATGCTGAAATAGGCGTAGAAGGACGAGAAAAAGCTCATTAGCCTACTTTCGATTTTTGCAAAAAATGAAAGTAGACTTATGAGATCAACACAGGGCGAAAAAAGTGTGTCTGTCTGTGTGTGTGTATGTGTGTGTGTGAGTCTGTGTGTGTGTGTGTGTGTGTGTGTGTGTCTGTCTCCCCCTATCAATTCGAACACGATGAACGCGAGTTGAACGAAATTTGGTACAAGGGTAGCACTAGCAAAGGACACCTCAGTGTCATGTTTTATATCGCCGCCATCTTGACGGAAACGTAATGGTGGCCACACAAATGTTCAAAGCTTAAATCAAATTACGACTAACCTAATCTTCCGATATCTACCAAATTTTGCAACAACATACCTATATGGGGGAAGCATCCTTTGACAAAATTAATAGGTCATCAGCCAAATAGTTTGCGGATGGCGGCCATCTTTGTGTGAAAATCGATTCCCCCTATTAATTCGAACACGGTGAAACCGAATGAAACGAAATTTGGTACAGAGGTAATACTAGCAAAGGATATCTCAGTGTCATGTTTTATATCGCCGCCATCTTGACGGTAGCGTAATGGCGGCCACACAAATGTTCAAAGCTAAAATCAAATTACGACTAACCTAATCTTCCGATATCTACCAAATTTTGCAACAACATACCTTTATGGAGGTAGCATCCTTTGACCAAATGAATAGGTCGTTAGCCTAATAGTTTGCGGATGGCGGCCATCTTTGTGGGAAAATCGATTCCCCCTATTAATTCGAACACGGTGAAACCGAATGGAACGAAATTTGGTACAGATGTAGTACTAGAAAAGGGCACCTCAGTGTCATGTTTCATATCGGCGCCATCTTGACGGTAACGTAATGGCGGCCACACTAATGTTCAAAGCTAAAATCAAATTACGACTAACCTAATCTTCCGATCTCTACCAAATTTTGCAACAACATGCCTTTATGGAGGAAGCATCCTTTGACCTAACGAATAGGTCATTAGCCTAACAGTTTGCGGATGGAAGCCATCTTTGTGTGAAAATCGATTCCCCCTATTAATTCGAACACGGTGAAACCGAATGAAACGAAATTTGGTACTGATGTAGTACTTGCAAAGCACATCTGAGTCCCTTTTTATATCGCCGCCATCTTGACGGTAACGTAATGGCGGCCACACAAATGTTCAAAGCTAAAATCAAATAACGACTAACCTAATCATCCGATCTCTACCAAAATATGAAATAACATGCATTTATGGAGGAAGCATCCTTTGACCAAATGAATAGGTCATTAGCCTAATATTTTGCGGATGGCGGCCATCTTTGTGTGAAAATCGATTCCCTCTATTAATTCGAACACGGTGAAACCGAATGAAACGAAATTTGGTACAGAGGTAGTATTAGCGAAGGGCACCTCAGTGTCATGTTTTATATCGCCGCCATCTTGACAGGAACGTAATGGCGGCCACACAAATGTTTAAAGTTTAAATCAAATTACGACTAACATAATCATCCGATCTCTACCAAATTTTGCAACAACATACCTTTATGGAGGGAGCATCTTTTGACCAATCTAATAGGTCATTAGCCTAATAGTTTGCGGATGGCTGCCATCTTTGTGTCAAAATCGATTCCCCCTATTAATTCGAACACGGTGAAACCGAATGGAACGAAATTTGGTACAGAGGTAGCACTAGCAAAGGGCACCTCAGTGTCATGTTTTACATCGCCGCCATCTTGACGGAAACGTAATGGCGGTCACACAAATGTTCAAAGCTTAAATCAAATTACGACTAACCTAATCATCCGATCTCTACCAAATTTTGCAACAACATGCCTTTATGGAGGAAGCATTCTTTGACTTAACGAATAGGTCATTAGCCTAATAGTTTGCGGATGGCGGCCATCTTTGTGTGAAAATCGATTCCCTCTATTAATTCGAACACGGTGAAACCGAATGAAACGAAATTTGGTACAGAGGTAGTACTAGCGAAGGGCACCTCAGTGTCATGTTTTATATCGCCGCCATCTTGACAGGAACGTAATGGCGGCCATACAAATATTTAAAGTTTAAATCAAATTACGACTAACATAATCATCCGATCTCTACCAAATTTTTCAACAACATACATTTATGGAGGGAGCATCCTTTGACCAATCTAATTGGTCATTAGCCTAATAGTTTGCGGATGGCGGCCATCTTTGTGTCAAAATCGATTCCCCCTATTAATTCGAACACGGTGAAACCGAATGGAACGAAATTTGGTACAGAGGTAGCACTAGCAAAGGGCACCTCAGTGTCATGTTTTATATTGCCGCCATCTTGACCGAAACGTAATGGCGGTCACACAAATGTTCAAAGCTTAAATCAAATTACGACTAACCTAATCATCCGATCTCTACCAAATTTTGCAACGACATGCCTTTATGTAGGAAGCATCCTTGGACCTAACGAATAGGTCACTAGCCTAATAGTTTGTGGATGGCGGCCATCTTTGTGTGAAAATCGATTCCCGCTATTTATTCGAACACGGTGAAACCGAATGAAACGAAATTTGGTACAGTGGTTTTTCTAGCGAAGGGCACCTCAGGGTCATGTTTTATATCGCCGCCATCTTGAAGGAAACGTAATGGCGGTCACACAAATGTTCAAAGCTTAAATCAAATTACGACTAACCTAATCATCCGATCTCTACCAAATTTTGCAACAACATGCCTTTATGGAGGAAGCATCCTTTGACCTAACGAATAGGTCATAAGCCTAATAGTTTGCGGATGGCGGCCATCTTTGTGTGAAAATCGATTCCATCTATTAATTCGAACAGGGTGAAACCGAATGAAATGAAATTTGGTACAGAGGTAGTACTAGTGAAGGGCACCTCAGTGTCATGTTTTATATCACCGCCATCTTGACAGGAACGTAATGGCGGCCACACAAATTTTTAAAGCTTAAATCAAATTACGACTAACATAATCATCCGATCTCTACCAAATTTTGCAACAACATACCTTTGTGGAGGGAGTATCCTTTGACCAAACTAATAGGTCATTAGCCTAATATTTTGCGGATGGCGGCCATCTTTGTGTGAAAATCGATTCCCCCTATTTATTCGAACACGGTGGAACCGAATGGAACGAAATTTGGTACAGAGGTAGCACTAGCAAAGGGCACCTCAGTGTTATGTTTTATATCACCGCCATCTTGACGGAAACGTAATCGCGGCCACTCAAATGTTAAAAGGTAAAATGTAATTACGACCAACCTAATAATCTAGTCTCTACCAAATTTTGCAACAACATATCTTTATGTGGGAAGCATATTCTGACCAAACTGCAAGATCATCAGCCCAATAGTTTGCAGATGGTGGCCAGTATGTGTGCAAATCGATTCCCCCTATCAATTCAAACACGGTGAAACCGAATTGAACAAAATTTGGTACAGAGGTAGCACTAGCGAAGGGCACCTCATTGTCATGTTTTATATCGCCGCCATCTTGACGTAAACGGAATGACGGCCACCCAAATGTTAATAGCTTGAATCAAATTACGATCATCCTAATAATTTGATCTCTACCAGAATTTGCAACAACATGCCTTTTTGTGGAAAGCAGTTTATGACTGACTACAAGGTCATCAGCCCAATAGTTTGCAAATAGCGGCCATGTATGTGTGCAAATCCATTCCCCATATTAATTCAAACACGGTGAAACCGAACTGAATGAATTTTTTTACATAGGTAGCACTAGCAAAGGGCACCTCATATTCATGTTTAATATCCCTATAGCACGTTGTATTTCAACAAGCTACTACAACCAACATTCAATTATACTCCTTGAAAAGGACAAAGAGTTATAACAATACCCATGCATTTAGGAGAAAGTAGGCTAAATGTTCTTTATTGAACATCTTGTTTATAGCACCTCATGTGAGAGACAAAACTCGTGGAAAAAACACATTTTAGGGCCCTAAAACCAACCATGTTTTGAGATATTCCCAGAAAACTAATTTCATTTA